>CM062818.1:1029182355-1039182355 GCA_031772625.1 Pinus tabuliformis | reverse complement strand
GATGGACTTTCAGGTTATCATCAGATTAGGGTTGCACTTGAAGATCAGTATACGACCACATTTGCTACAGGATGGGGCTCATATCAATACACTGTAATGCCTTTTGGATTGAAAAATTCCCCTGCTATATTTTCTAGGGTAGTGGTCGCAGATTTTAAGGAATATATCCACAATTTTTTAGAGGTATATTTTGATGATTGGAAAGTATTTGGATTGTTAAGAAAACATATTGCAAGTTTAAGAATGATTCTTGACACATGTAGACAATATCATATCTCTTTGAACCTAAAGAAGTGCATATTTATTTTACCTTTTAGCATATTGTTGGGACATATTGTTTGTAAGTAAGGACTAATGGTGGACCCTACTAAGATTACTATCATTGTGAACTTGCCTCCACCTAAGGTAGTAAGAAAGCTTTGCACTACATTGGGACATATTGGGTATTATAGGAAGTTCAGCAAGGGCTATGCTCAAATTACTGTGCCTATGGAGAAATTGTTGAAAAAGGACATAACTTTTCAGCGGAATGAAGAATTTCAGAAGAGCCTCGACATATTGAAAGAAAAATTGATAATTGCACCTATGCTAGTGTTCCCTGATTGGAATAAGGAATTCCATGTCCATGTGGATCCCTCTTGTATAGATTTGGGAGTGGTATTGGAACAACCTGGTGCAGGAGAGATTGATCATCCTATAGCTTTTATAAGTAGAAATTTTTTTAAAGCACGAAATAATTACACCACTACATAAAGGTAAGGAGTAGCCATGGAATATGCTTTGTAGAAGTTTAGACACTATTTGTTGGGATCACACTTTAAAATGTTTATAGACCATTCTACACTGAAGTACTTGGTTAATAAGGTTGTTTTAGGAGGAATTATTTACGGATGGTTATTGTTATTCCAGGAATATGACTTTGAGATCATTGTTAAACTAGGGAAACTGAATGCAAGACCTGACCATATGTCAAGATTGGAAACAGGGGAAGAACCAACTAGCATAGAAAATTATGGGACTTTTGAGGTCTAAAATGGGCCTCCTAAGAAAAATGTACTACCAAGATATACTTTATAAAAACCAATAGGATTCAAGATTATGATGTCAACCATATGGGATGATTCACCATTTTTGGAGTAAAAAAATAAAAATAAAAATAATAAAATAATAAAACTACTTTTTCAACACGTATTTTTAACTTATCTACCTGATGTTTTACTCAAATTTTGAGCGGGAGCACTCGTAAGATGAAAAATTTAATTCCTCATCCAAGGAGTACCCATGTTGCATACTTTCAGCTAACTCTGCTACATGAAAAATGAGAAATACATGAAAAAACATGATTTCAATCACATTTTTAATGTATTTCTCATTTTTCATGTAGTAGGGTCCATCGAAAGTATGAAACGTGGGTAATCTTTGGATGAGGAATCGAAATTTTCATCCAACGAGTGTTTCCACTCAAAATTTGAGTAAACCCATTTGGAGATAAGTTGAAAAAATAGTTTTTCTTTTTCCCCTCTAAAATTTGATGATGTAATCTAATCTTATTTTATTATTTCCACTATTATTTTATAATTTCATTAGGAGGCCCATTTTATACCTCAAAATTCCCCTAATGGATAATCTCCTTGATATGCAAGTATTTGCAATCAGAGTTGCAGATGACCATTTTGTAGATATCATTCAGTTTTTGAACACAAGAATGGCTCCTTCAAAGTATACTACACAACAAAAGAAATATTAGTGGTTAAGGCATCTGACTTTTCATTAATAGAATGACATTTATATAGTATGGGACCAGATGAGATACTATGCAGATATGTTCCTGAATATGAAAGACATATGATTCTAGCAAAGGCTTGTGAGGTAGCAACTGGTGGACACTATGCAGGAAAAGCTACTGCACAGAAGATTTTGAGAGTAGGATTGTGGTGGCCTACACTACAAAAAGATGCAAAGGAGTATTGTCAAGCATGTGGTGTGTCAAACAACAAGAAAGCATTCAAGAAGAGATGAAATTCCAATGATACCACAAGTTACATTGTAGGCCTTTGACAAATGGGTTATTGATTTTGTTGGACCCATCAACTCACCTGGGAAGAGGATTGGTGTGAGGTACATAATTACAATGACTGATTATCTGAAAAGATGGACTGAAGAAAAAATAGTAAGGGACTGCAGTGCAGATACTGTTGCAAAGTTTATTTTTGAGTACATATTCTCTAGATTTGGATATCTGAAGATTTTTATGAGTGACCAAGGTTCACACTTCCTAAATAAGACTATTGAAGCATTAACAGAGGAGTTACAAGTTTATCATTAGAAGAGTACCCATTATCACCCTCATTCCAATGGAATGGTAAAAGAATTTAATAATATTTTAGAGAATGCACTTACTAAGGTATGCAATGTAAATAGAGATGATTAGGACCTTATAATTCCAACAATTTTATGGGCTTATAGGAACACATGTAAAAATTTGATAGGTCAGCCACCCTTCAGATTAGTTTATGGGCAAGAATTTGTGATGCCCATGGAGTACATCATGCCTAGCTTGAGGATTGAAACTTTTACAGATAGGGCATACCTTGATATAATGGAGGAAAGAATGTTGCAATTGCTTGCTTTGGATGAAGATAGAGTTACAGTAGGATTCCGTCAGCAGGTATAGAAAGAAAGAGAAAAATCCTGGCATGACAGACATATTAAGCAGAAGAAGTTCCAGGTAGGAAACCTTGTTCTCCTGTATGACAGTAAGTTTGTGAAATTTCTAGGAAAATTCAAGATGCATTGGTTGGGTGCATATATTATCAGGCATAATACTGATGGAGGCGCAGTTCAATTAACAAAGTTAAATGGATAATTGATTCAGGGAAGAGTAAATGGTAGCAGGTTGAAGTTGTACAGGGACAACACTATCCCTACAACTTCGCTATGAAGAAGAAAGGATAAAATTCTTAGTGCCACTTGCAGTTGAAAGTGAGCACTGGACTATAAACTACGTTGTAGAGAGCTTCGACGTAGGAAGTTACTTCGCTACAGTCTGGATTATGTCAAAGTTCATAGGAGCCTCAATACAAGAAGGGTTGTTCACTATAATATGGGATGCGTAAAAGTTTTCCAGAAAAATATGGTTGTTAAAAGGGAAAGTTAACGTTAAAACATACAGAAAGTTGCATTTATGAGGAAAGATTGACAAGATCTAAGGATAGATATACAACTAGTCAACACAATCTAAGCTAATGATGGGGTTAGAAATTCATAATTGTTATAAAAATCCTTCTCCCACCCAGATTTGTCACTTTGCTGAATTGAGAATTCGAGTGTTACTATTGCATAGAAGGTGCATAAATTTTTGTTGTCGTATGTCATCTGAGCGTTCTTGTAAAGAAATTGTCTATAGATTTCATGAGAAGGGATTACCTGGAATCATGGAAGAAACATCACCCATAGCAGCATCATTACCCACACAGCAGATATCTCCATGAAAGAAACTGACCAAAGAGGAGAGAACGAAGAAGAAACATGATAAGAAACTTGTCGAGCCTCAACAAGAAACTGAACAAGTCAGAGACAACGAGGAAGAATTAGAGCAAGTGGAAATGGAAACAGATGGTGCAACATTTCCATCATCTCTACCACCATATATTCCACCTATAAAACTAAACGTGAAACTAGTAAAAGAGTACAAGGATCTGAACTATGGCACCTTCACACCCCTATTGCCAGAACTAGTACCATTTATTGGAGAAATCCTTGGGAAAATTTCACAGCTAAAGTTCACGGACTATGATTTCAACAACAGGAAGAAATATCCATAGTTCACACCAAATAGATACTTAAAGAAAGTGCACTACCCTGAAAGTGGTGTGACAAGGTTAGAACCACATCATTGGGCGGCTGCATTGGTGCAGTTGAGGTTATTGAACATGTTGAATGTGTCACAATTTGGCAGAAGTCTAGGGAACATGACTTGTATGAGACAGTTGCTCGTGTTGGTGGATGATGGATGCCTATGGATGGGGAAGAGGATCCATATAGGCCAAATTCTCATATGGAGAATCATAAGACTATCATATCAAGGGTAGAACCCCACAGAAGAATTTGTTGGAAAAGATCAGGACCACGCCATAGCTGAAATCATGAAGAAGAAGTTCAAACTGACAAAAGGAAAGCAAGGGTATGGCATAAACTCAATCAATGACCAAGGATTTCACTTCGTAGAAACATATTGGCTAGGAAGATCATGAGAATGTGTCGGGCTAATGAAGTCCCTACATCGGTGGTTTCATTAGTTGTGTAGTGCGCTAATGAGGTTCAGTACAACTGGGTCGTATATCTATGCCAAGAGTTTTTTGATGATTGCTGCAAGGTTTAGGATAAAGGTACCACATTCCATTATGCATGGTTGATTTTAATAATTGTGATATGCTGGCATGGAGAGATCCGGAGGATTCAAAGTTTCCTTCAATGGCTTCAGATGTTCGTGAAGCCATGCAATATGCCTCGCAGTGGTATACCACTAAAGCATCACAAGCATAGGAGAATAGGATGTTCTTTGTATTATATCATATGGACTTAAATATGTTAGTGAACCAACACCCTCATATTTCAATGAGCTTATATGAGCAATATAGCTCTGTTGCAAAGTTTAAGGCCAATTTCCACAAAGTGTATATACAGGATCACAGACGTGTAAAGAAGAAATGGAATCCCCTTTCATATTTGGTAAATAAGATGACCTCTTAGCATAGGTACAACAGTGGCTAGAAGAATGGATGACCGCACTAAAGACACAGGCATAAGATAGTGCAACAGAGGATGACACATCACAACATGGGTAAGCGAGTAGAAAGGAAAAGGATGAGGACTAGGATAAGCACGATTCAAAAGAAGAGGAGAAACATGACGAGGGTCACCAGGATCCTCCTGAAGGTGATGAATAGAATAAATAGTCTGAAAAGATAGAAACAGAACAAGTTGTCACAAAAAATAGGAAGTCACAGGGTGAAGCTACCATAAAGAGCAAGAAGAAGTAGAAGGCAGATAAGAAAAAGGATATCATTCCAGTGGTCCTTACTGATGAGTACTTGGACCCGATTAGGGATAGGGTTTAGGAGGCGACAACAAAATTGTGGAATGATTTAGAAAATAATTACCGTGCACTTCTTAATAGGAGTGTAGGAGCACATCGCAGAACTTAAAATACTGACATAGATAGTTAGACAACCAGTGTAGGTAGTGGATAAGATTGGAGAAGAAAGGAAAATAAATCCTACACTTGCAGCACAGATAACATCGATATATGTTAAAGACTTGCAGTTTGAATCCACAAAGGTTCAAAAATAGGCTAAACAATGGAGGAATGTCAACATGAACCTTATAGTAAAACAATTGTATAGATTACATAAGTTGCACCTGGAGATAATGGAGGAGTTGAAGTTGTGCGAACAACATAGCTCGTAGTTGAATATTTAGGTAGAAAGAGAGTGAGCTTCGCTGCAGCAACAACTCTACTGGATGATCTAGGAGAGGGATCAAGTAGTTCAACAACAACATAAGATTAAGGAAGTAGTTGAAGCAACATTTCAAGAGATTTCAGACCTTGATGTCTGAGAATAAGAGCCAATGGAGGAAAAGGTCATGAAGCTCAACCTTGCAGTTAAAGGATACAAGGAGAAAATCACTGCAGTACAATTGAAATATGAAATGTAGATCAATGAGTTGCAGATGAAGCTACAGTCATCCATGCCACAGGAAGTAAGAGAGCAGAGGGAGATTGACCTAAATGCTGCAATGGATGACATCTCTGCAACAGTGGCAGAATGTGGGAAACTTTTGGACAAGAGTTTACATATTTGCACTTCGCCATAGAAAGATCCAAATGTGTAGAAACTACAGGAAGACGTTTAGCAGAAGAAACAATAGCTGGAAGAGATATGGGCAACTACGAATACCTTACCAATATCACAGAAGCTTTCCAAGGTCAATGAGGGAAATTCCCTCTAGAAGAAGATAGAAGAGTTGAGGAAGGAAGAGAAAGTTTTGACATAGGAACTCATCCATGGCAGGATGAGGCTCTCTAACTGTCCCAAGAAATAGATGAGAAGATTAAGGAGCTTTGAAAGAGGGAGATAACAATGGTGCAAAAAGATACAGAACATGTGACAAAAGCACTCTTGGAGGAAGTGTGCAGTGAAGAGAAGTAGGTCATAGAGATTCTGCAATAGTTCAATAACGCCTACAATAGCATCACAACAAATATTAGAGGCAAAAAAACCGAGTGACTCAAGACGAGTCACATGTGAGTCTGGGGGGGTTGTTGGGTGCAACCCAACTTGGCCTAGATTTTGGAAAAGACTCCACATATTGGGGAGTGGAGTGTGCAGTGGACTATGCAATGGAGCGCACAATAGAGTAGTGGAATGTGAAGTGGACCACACAGTGGAGAAATTGGAATATTCCGCGTGGTGTAAGGGCTTCGGGGCGAGTCTAAGCCCTTCATTTTTCTAAAAGCATACTATTTTTGTAAAGGAATAATGGTTTTGGACCATAGTTGCTTGTTTTAGGGAGTCCATAGTACTTGGACCATGGTATTCTAATGATGTAATAGTATATATAAGGTAAAATAATAAGAAGAGAATCAACATATTTGGATCCATATCATTGTTATGGTTGTATTGTTGTGATTTGTACTTTGGAGAGAGGTAAGCTTCTGCAGGTGAGTGCGCAGAGGCCTACGTTTGTAGTTGAGTGCGTAGACAAAATGTAGCTTAGTGTACAAGCCAAGAACTGTTTGTTGTACAAAGATTCATTATTATAAGCAACGGTTCTTGTGGACGTAGCCCCACATTGGGGTGAACCACAGTATTTTGGTGTCTTCCTTTGTATATTTTCTTATTATCTATTTTAGAGTTATTGTTGCATTTGCTTTTAGCACAAAAATGGTTTATGGTTTTATATGATATGCTTAAGTGATTAACGTAATGTCGCGCACTGATTTATAAATGTTAAGAATAAAATAGCATAATAATACCACATCTCCACATCCTTCAAGGTTGCAGAAACTTGGTTTTGCATCCTCCCATAGTCACTTTGGGTGAGACTGTGATCTTCTTGCAGGTCATTGCCAAAAGGTCTAGCGATTGAGGGTTTTGTTGGTGCATAGTATAGATCGAACTTGGGCAACCCAAATGAAACCAACAAAAAGTAACAAAATTTTGGCAAGGGGATAAGGAATTTTTTTAATGAGTGATGGTTGATTGTGGTTAAAGAGTGCAAGGGCCATTGCATATGTGTCTTCACCAAGTGAGCCAACAAACCATGGAAACAAACCTTACAGTAGCTTGATGGTTAATAGTTTTTTAGATATGTCAAAAGGGGAAAGCCTCTAAGTGCTAATGAGTTTGAAATACAATGCCATTACTAGAAACACGAGAGAAAAGAGTGAAGGATTTGGAGCCAGTGCTTTTGGGAGAGGTAAGGACAGATAGATTAGGTATGTGAAGCTGCAAGAGTGAAATCCGATTGGTTATAATGTGGGAAGCAAGGGAAATAAAGAGAGCAAGGGTTTTTCAAAATACTTGTAGGTATCAAAGACCTGGCAGAAAATGTAGAGTCAAGGAACTAAGGGGAAAGACACTTGACAATTTGCAAGATCAATTATTGTAGAGGGAATGCATTACTTACTTGGAAGGGTTGTAGGTCACCATCGGCTATCGGGAGAGGGAGCTATATCTTCTAGCACTAAAGGAGACAAGTAACAGTGGCAGTGAGGTGGATTGTTTTATAAAAGAGTCCCCATGTGCGAGGGTAGGTCACACAGGGAGATCACTCGAAAATATTATCACATGTGAACATCCTAGGAGGAGGTTGAAAAATGAGAAATAATGGTAGGGTTATCACATGCAACTAAGGGATCGAGGTCGCAATATTAAAACACATGAGGAAAGTAATCACATGTGACCAACCCAAAGGAAGGTCACAGTGTGACACTTTAATTTGAAGTCACATGAGGGAAGTTGAACATGGTGCGACCTAGCGACTTAGAGGTGTCACAAATATAGAATTTGTGGATATTAGGTTGGATACGGAAGTATAGAGGAGGTTGCATAGTCACAACTCAAATTAATAGTGATATCTATCTAAAGGTCTAATGTGAAACTGTGTGACTTTAGCAATAGGACCATAGAGAGGTCGTAAGCATCAAATTTAGCACTTAGTACATAATCTCTAAGTGTGACTAGTGACTTAGAGGAAAAACTTAGGTTTGTAAAATTTTAAGGTAGCATTTCTCTTAATTTTGAGGAAACCCTAGATAGGTAAGAGGGAATGAAACCTTTAGAGACCACAGGTAGATGATGAAGGAGATTTTAGTATGGGGGGCTCCAAAATTTTGAAAAGGGGTAAATTTTTCGATTGTTATAACAACTACAACAGAACTATCATTCAAAGATAATGTTGGATCATTTTTGGTTTGTCATGAGACTTTATCTCACATGCACAATTAATTGATATTTTGGCACTTAGAGATTTCAATGCATCTTGCATACTATCCGATCCTTATGCTCATGTGGATGCACTTCTCTTTGACATGTATTTACATCCTACTCTTGGTAATCAGATATGACTTCAATGAAGTTTGGATGGACAATTTGGTTGAATGGTTGGATACAAAACAACGTTTTTTTTTCGCCAATTTTTATATTTTAAATAAATAATTTTACACACACACACACACACACACACACACACATATATATATATATGTTGATGGTGCTGGACTTGCGAACATGTCAGGGGAACTCCCCAGTAAGAAGTCCCAATTAGACCTCAGACCGTTTGTTGTAGGAGTCCAAGCAGTGGGTCGTACGGTATTGCTTTGACCACGGTTTCATACAAAGACAAGTAAGGTGTCCCTTTTGGTAGCAAGGGTATGACATATGCAGAAAGTCAAGGAAGGTGTATAAGCGGTTCTAACACATGAAGGGTGAGGTGAGTGTGCCCCTTGGAAACCTGTGATAGCGCAGAGTTAAGAAGGGAATACATGAGCAAAGATGCACCACAACATGGAAAGCAAGTTAGCTAGCAATCCAAAGTGATGATGAAACCAAAAACACATTTCAATAAGATTCATACATACATATACATAAAATAGCTACACATGCATGCGTAATCAAACAGATACATATATCATTTAGAGTAAATAGATCGTTGAAATACAATACAACATATGCATGAAACATGATGGCTCTATTATATTAAGAAGTGTAAGTTCCAGTCATACAATACATCCATGACCAACCACAAGTTTCGACAACAGAACATTACAGTCATTGTTTCCTACTCCTCCAAAGAGATATACTAGCTTTGCACAGTGGAGAAGCCAAGGCTCGTTACAATATTGTTCACGTTTTCTCTAAGATACTCCTATTGGAAGCTTGGCTGACCAAAAGCCCTTACAATGAGTTATGAGTGACTATTTATAGAAAAGGACAGGGTGACCCTTGACATTCCCCTTTTTTACCATTCATCTATCCTCATGACTCTTCAACTACACTATGACTGTTACATTCAACTATTGACACTTGAACTTCCACTTGACAAGATGTTACATTACAATGCACATGTGCCCATGTGAGACAAAATGGCTTCAACAAGACATGCAATACATCATTGACACTCAGACCATTGTGGTGGACAAAATCTTTGACATCCTTGTGATGGTTGATGGTGGTGAATTGATGCCAAGTTGGGTCATTTGTGATGGTGTTTGTGCACTCAATGGTGACAGCTTGTTGAAAATGAACTCTTGCCTACGTTTCATCTAGGTACACTGATATGGATCCTCTGTACAACTTGTATGATAGCATGTGCATGGTTGTCTTGGATGTGGTTGGACCAAAAACACACTGATGCATAGTGTCTGTGATGATCTCCAAGTGTGTGTTGGTGGTTATGCGCATCAACTGTCAAAACGCATGTTCAACCCGAGTTGGACTTGCTTCTTGTCTTCACCTTGATGAGTGTGCCAAATGCGTGGGATCACATGCGTGTGCACAATGACATGCATGCTATTGGATTCCCTTGCATGCGATCAATGGCCTTGCTCACCTTGTCTTATTTATGCCAACTCCTAGGATGGATCTATAACTTGTACGGGCACAGTTTGATCCGTCTGTGCATGTTGCGCCCCTTGCTATACCTATTCCTGCTATAACTCATTCTCTCATCTGTGCAGCTCCTATTCTTCCTTGAGTTTTTGCTTCAGTACATGCAAATCTTTATCTATTTCTTTCTTTGCCCTTGTGCAAGCTTCGTTTTGCACCTTCGCCTCATAGCCTCAATCTCCAAAGATGCTTTTGTCATGAGTGGATCTGCTTTGAACTTGTAGCTTGGCTCTTCCTCTATGCTGTCAACAACCTTCCTCTTGCATTTGTCGCATGCAGGTGTGCTTCCTTCTACTATTGCTAATGGTACTACTTGCTATGATTTCATTTCCATTCATCTTGATATCCTTGTCCATGACCAACTTGATGTCTTCATGGATAGGCAAGTTCATTGACAATTGGTCAACTACATCCCTAGTTGCACTCTTAACGGTGTCTTTGACTCTACTGTCCTGGAAGCCACTGTAACAATTCTGTTGGGAGGTGGATGAACATTGGTGATTCCTGGAGACATAGAAACACTCATGCGAGCAATCTGTCAGTTGAAAACCAAAAAAAACTTGAGGACTAACTTGCAACATACCTGTGTGATTGATTGTGAAGGTTGCACAATTTCCAATGAGAGGTCAGGAGACTGACTACCAAAACTATGCAAGGCATAGTCAGGGTTGTGAGGAGGCTGGCTAACTGCTGGAACTGAGAAATTCACAATTTCAGTTAAGACTGACATGCAACCAGCAAACTGCATTGCGTAGTTTTTGGGACCAACAGGACACTGCCTCAAAGAATTGTGCAATATAAGTCTGGAGGTCAGTGTTGGGCCAGACTTGCGCAATTTCTGGAGGGAAGGTAGAGCCTTCGCTTCTGAAAATGTGCAGTGCTATTCGGGCAAGAGACAGTCTGGGCCAAGGAAGCCTAAGCCAGCCAACAAGTGACTCAAAACTTGAGAAGTCTGAATGCATGGTGAGATGATTGCAAACAACATCAAATGATCATACATGCAAACAATAACTGCAAGATTCGAAAAATGGGAAAGCATGCATGTGTGTGAAGCAAGTCGCTGCAACGATGACTGGCCGTGAAATATAGTGTCATGCATGTGACAACAGTGAGATGTGAACGAAAACTGAAATGGTACTTATGCAAGCTAACATACATCAAAACGACAGAAGCACTCACTGAAATCAAGCAGAAATGCTCACACAAAGTGAAACACAAAAAGTGACAGAAACGCAACTCAAGACTTGAAAAGTAAGCTTACCCCAAAACAATTGAGTTGAATGTGGCAGCAAATCCTAGATGCAATGTGGGATGTCAGAACTGCAAGTTCGATGTGAGGAATTAGCTCCACAACGTTCGGTTGATGAGTTTTGATAAAATCAAGGTTGTGACACGCATGCCAAAAATCTAGGAAAAGTGACACTTGGAAGGAGGTTTCTGAAATGATCCTTGCATGTAACCTCCAGCTGCTAAAAATAGATCCCTAAATCAAGTGATTCCTTTGCATGTTTCCTTTGGAAAAGCAGTCCATGCTTGCAAATCTATTTTGTTCGGTCCCGGAGGGAATCGGTCAACCTGAAGGAACATGCATCGGTCTACGAGTCTGGGATGAAAATATGTGTAGTTTCTGGGTTGAGCAAAGATGGTTTTCCCAGAGGGATTGCACAATTTCTGGGAGGAACAAGTGACTATCTCCTAGAATTTCACAATTTCTGGGCTGAGCAGCTGTCCTAGGATGAATTGTGCAATTTTTGAGAGGAAGAGTGTCAGGAATAATTGCAGAATTCTAGAGCCTAGCTGGGTGTCCAGCCAGGTTTACGCAATTTATGGAGGGAATACTGGTTCCCCTCTAGAATTGGACAATTCCCAAAGGGAGTTTCTCAACCAGCACTTGACACCAAGTTTGGAAAGTGGCCTATGAAGCAGGTGAAACAAAATTCCATGCACAGGCTAAAAAGACTCTATGAAACAATTGAAGCTAATGTGCTTGACAATGCAAGACATGTTGTTGAGGATGGTTAGTAGGGAGGCTCTAAAACAAAGCTAAGGAAAAATTTTGGAGGGTGGTTTTAGCCACTACAACACTTGGTGACACACTAGTAGAACTCCAACTCTCTGAATGGACCTTGTTCGTGAGAAGCAAGTCTAACACCTTCGAAAGTATAGTTCTGTTCTCTATTCATCTTGGTTTCCACACTTGCATGATTGTAAGATGTAGCATCTGCCAGGCTCTTAGTCGATCAACAAACATTCTAAGCCAAGAAAACACAGTTTTTTCAATTAGGGATGAGGGGTATATTGGTGCACAATTCATATGATCATGAGAGTTTTAGTTTCATATTTGGTGTTGCTCCACTACCAACAGGCCTGGACAGTACCCCGCGGAGTCATGCAGGAACACAAGCATCGCTCCACTGCTAGTGAGCCTGGTCAATACCCCAGTGGAGTTACTTGCATCACCTATCTGTGCAAGAAGCCTTTCTCTTCTTTTGCCTTATTCATTTTTCAAATTTTTCAAAATTTTTCACTTTTCATTTTTTCCATATTTCATTTTTTTCATTTTTCATTTTCACAACTGTGCATAGCACTTATTCATTTTAGAGGTGGAAGAGGGATCTTGACTTATTAAGAGCAAAAGAAGTTGTTCCTTCAGAGAAGTAGTTTATATATACCTCTGATGTGCTTGCTAAGGTTTTCCACCTCACCTTACTCTACTTGACTAAGCTGACAAGGATTAACCCCAAAAAAACTGACTAGAGTAGGTGATCCTAGTTCATTCACAAGCATTGTGTTTTCACCAAGGTTCACTTCGAACAATACGTATTTTCCATTGATGTATCATGGATTGAAAGTAACAAGTTCTTCATGAGAGAGTGGACAACAGATAACCAAATGTTAATAGATGTACAAGTCCCCTTGTACTTCACCGAGCTTGCTCCAAGAGTCACACACAGTCCATGCAAAACTAACCTACAGACATAAACAAGCCAACAAACCAAAAATCAAAGCAAGAAGTAGAATGAAATGTGTATGCAAAATGGGTAAGAAAAAAAAAAGCAAGAAAGAAAACACACAAAGAGAGGAGCAAACATGTATGCAAGCAAACAACTCAAAAGCAAACACTACTCCTACTCCTAAGCTAATAGTGTATGGGTCATATCACATGAAGTGATACTTACAATGCATCCACTCAAGCATTGGTCAACCCATGTTGGTGAAGGCATGGTTTACGAACATCGCAGTTGCGCAAACCAGCAAGAACGAAAGCTATAACGATGAAGACAAACAAACTCCGAGCTTAAGCGTGTCCACAGAAAAGAAGTAAGTGAAATTTCATGACATGAACTCTATGGAATTGCCATGGTGTTGCGCTACACCTCATGAAGATGTTGAGTGTATGCATTCTCTTGACTATGACATGCAAGAAAACATGAGAAAGGTATACCACTTACGTTGTGCAAGTGTGCTTGTTGTGTAAAATTCTTCCAATGCATGAGTGATGGGATCGTGTAGTTCGAGTGGAGGAAGAAAAGTTTGGGTGTTTGGTTGATCATCAATGAAAACCAGAGAGTGATGACCAGCCTTACATGTTTCAAAAATTTCCTAATCGCAAGTGAAACCATCCTCAGGACAACGAGGGCCTCACATAACCATCAGCTTGGGCTGAAGTTCCTTGATAGTCTGGGGGGTTTCAACTTCGGTGAAAGATAGATCATCATAGACAATTATCTTAGATAGATTAACAATGATTGAATCAACATCATGATTGGATGAAGAAGTAGAGATATCATGAAAACTAAGATAAAAAAATTCGGGATGTTTTCCGACATCCTCATGATTTGATGAATCATGCAGAGGGGTAGATAAGAAGCAAGGATGTTCACCCTCTATGTTTTTACAAATGACAGATGATAGATTAGACGAATTTTTGGAGGAAGATGTGTCCTCTTCGCAATGTAATGACAAGCTAACATCCAACCTGTCCTGTGAATGATCAGAAGTAGAAACATTTGGGAATGAGTTTTCACAGGGGAAATTAGCAGTGGCAGAATCACAAGGGATGTTAGGACAAAGCGGATGAGGTGCAGCTGGAATGGAGTCATCCTTCACCGTGGGTTCTTCTTTAGATTCCCACATGCACTCATCATGAATGATGGCACAAGTTGGATGCATAACATTAACTGCGTCAAACGCTTGATCCTCATTCACAATAGGTGAGGAGTCCGAAATGGAAGAACACACGATAGTACAATTCAAAGGATAAAACAAACATGGGGATGGAGGTTGAGGGAATGAATCCACGTGACAAACAATAGGCTTACAAGCCAAACATGCGTAGATATCAAGAGATGGTTGGGTGGGAGGATGTGACAGTTCAACAAATGTGTGTGAATTTTCTCCCACATCACTCTGCAGTGGTGGAGTTGTTCGATGAGGTGAAGGCAGACAGTCACTTATGACATAAATTGTGCCTAACTGTGATTGTGGAGCTCCATCACTGAAGTGCGTGATCTGGAATTCATCTAGGATAAAGAATGAAAGGTATTACAGACTCATGTGCATGGATGTGCCTATGTTACTTATGCAACGGATCGATAAGATTGTTAGAATACATAGAAATTGAGGCAATAAGAGAAAACATAATAGTCTAACATGTAAACAAACAAGTTTAATAAGGAGTTCACCCAATGCTCCTAGGCTACATCTCCTGGTCCAGCCTTTCAGTGGTGGCCTCTCTATTATGTTTTCAAGCAGATTTTTTACAACAGTGAGCTCAATTCGAGTCTCACTAAAAGAATTAATTCAGTAGGAATGGAGTGCACAAACTCTCCTTACTGAAACTCAACCTCTGAATGTCACAGTAGTATGACAAGCCTATGCCAAGGAGCTTGCTTGAACCTCTCAAGCCTTCAATGGAGTATAAAAATTCTCTGACTCTCTCTAGCTCGATGTTACCTTTAGGTCAGTTCGGCTTCTACTCTCTATTCTCTGCTATTAGATTTCTACGCCTCTTCGTTGTCTGCCTCTCTGTGTTCTGCTTCTATCAATTCATGGCTTTAAATCCAGTCTATTCTTTGACTGCTTATTTTTGCTTCCCAACCTTCTGGTTTCCTTTCCTCTATCTGTTCAAATTCCTCTGCTCTGCGTCATCATCACTGGGTAACACCTCGCATGGAGGTGGCCACCTGTTTGCTAACGAACTGGGTGTCAGATTCCCTGAATCATACTCGAATGGTCGTTAAATCTGTTTGCTTCAAGATTGCCCGTGAACACGAATCGTTTGCCAACTCATCATCCACATCGGACTTCAAATCCCCTTTCATCTTGATTTTTGACCTGTCAAATCTAGTCAGTCATTGGGACACATCTCTGTCATTGAGATAGACCCTCCAGATCCTATGGTCGTCCTTCATATCGGGTGGAAAATTCGCACAGTGTTTGCCCGTCTGATGCGAGTAGTTTTCTCTCTCTTTCGTTGGACGTGTGTCACTTGATGTGTGGCATCAGGTGGGACTCAGTCAAAACTGCTTACCACCTCAAAGCCTTTTGATATCCTATCGATTTTGGGGAATCTCGTGCTACGAAACCGAAACAGTTACTTTTCCGAATTTTATAGCGTTTTCGGGTCAAGGCGCTTCGGGGATTTCCTTCACTGAGGGGGACACCCTGCAATACGCAATTAGCACTTAGCACTAATCGCATATTAGAATCCACCTCTGTTACTTGATCTGGCCTCCGGTTTTGCTAGTTTTGTGCCTTTGTGCTTTACCATGGGCCAACGGTCTGCTCGCTCGACTGAGGGTCCTCGTTGCTCCACTCTGGCCACAACTGAAATTGTTATGAGGATTCCTTCTGATAGCTTCAATCTTTTCTAGGACTTGAACATTTTAGCATAATTGAAACAGTCATGAAAACTTAGAGAGTTTTAGGATCCAATTCGGATCAGTGGGTTGAGTGGGATCCGAATGATTTCAATAATTTCATATTTTCAAATGTGTAAATAAGATACTCAAATATTCCATCGAGAAATTCCCAATTAATTTCATCTTCAGGAAATTGGTAAGAAAGATTACAAAAGCGTGTGTAAAATTGTTCAATGAATTCATCGGGTGCTTTTCATAATTTCATAATTTCTTTGTCGAGTTCTTTACAAATAAAGTGATTGAAAGCACAAACTATCTTTGTGACCACATGAGCAAGAGAATGAATATATTTTTCAGGCAGCGTGGCACACCAGTGCATTGGGTGTCATCGAAGTGTGTAGATGAACAATGCCCAGGTCATGTATATTTTAAAGATTTCATGTCTTTTGCATGAGCCTACAACGCCGACCGCATGCTTAACCAAGGCTACGTGGCCTCCACCATTGTATGTTTTATGTGACAAGTTATCCGAGAGATTTTCCGAGATAATGAAGTCATTTCCATAATACATACACTCGAAAGAGAAACTCTGTAGTTAGTCATGATAAATATGTATAGATTCAAAATAGATGTGAGGACTCAGCTTGTCATCTGACCCTCTTTATAGTGCCAAAATGTTGATGGTGGTGGACATACCAACATTTCAGGGGATCTCATCGGTAAGAAGTCCCAATTAGACCTTAGACTGTTTGGTGTAGGAGTCCCAGCAGTGGGTCATACAGTATCGCCTTGACCACAGTTTCGTACAGAAACAAGTAATATTTACCTATTGGTAACAAGGGTATGACATATGTGGCAAGTCAAGGAAGGTGTATGAGCAGTTCTAACACACAGAGGGTGAGGTGAGTGTGCCCCTTGGAAACATGTGATAGCATGGAGTTAAGAAGGGAACACACAAGCAAAGATGCACCACAACATGGAAGGAAAATTAGCTAGTAATCCAAAGTGATGGTTAAACCAACAACACATTTAAGTAAGATTCATATACATATATAGAAAATATCTACACATGCATGCATAAGAAAACAAATACATATATCATTTAGAGTAAAAAGATAGCTGAAATACAATACGATATATGCATGAAGTGTGTTGGATCTGTTATATTAAGAAGTGTAAGTTCCAATCATACAATCCATCCATGACCAACCACTAGTTCTGACAGCAGAACATTACAATCACTCCCACTTGCTCCTCCAAAGAGATATACTAGCTCTGCGTAATGGATGAGCCAAAGCTCGTTACAATATTGTCCAAGCTTTCTCAAAGATACTCCTATTGGAAGCATGGCTGATCAAAACCTATTGCAATGAGTTATGAGGGACTATTTATAGAAAAGGGTGGGGTGACCCTTGACATTCCCCTTTGTGACTACTCTATGATTGTTACATTCAACTATCGACACTTGAACTTCCACTTGAAAAGACATTACATTACAATACAAATATACCCATGTGAGACAAAATGGCTTGAGAAAGCCATGCAAGACATCACTGACACTCAGACCGTTGTGGTGAGACCAACTCTTTGACATCCTTGTGATGGTTGATGGTGATGAAATTATGCCAAGTTGGGTCATCCGTGATGGTTTCCATGTGCTCAATGGTGACATCTGGTTGAAAATGAACTCTTGTCTCTGTTTCATCCAGGTACACTGATATGGCTCCTTTTTCCAACTCCTCTAATAGAATGCGCATGGTCGTCTTGGGTGCGGCTAGACTAGGAACTGTAGGTTTTAACCCCGTACAGAAATTACCTGCATACGAATTCTAAAACACAGAAAATAAAGAATGTGAGAGAATAACACATAAAACATATAAACACAGATATTTTCCTCTGGATCCCAAAATCAAGACTACCAACTTGATTTTTCATTATATTCCTTTCAATGTTACAATACATATTTATACATGTCGAAGCATCCAATACCATGGACTGAAAACCATCGCGTCCAAAACCATGGACCGAAAACCATAGGTAGGTTCGCCCAACCTAATATAGGGTCTAAAAAAAAATTCTTGGGGCGCTACTCCGGACCCTGTAGAGGGGGGCTACCCACCCCCCCTCTAACCCCCCTGGTTCACTACATAGGTTAGTTGTGCAAAGAATATAACACAACCCAACATTCTCCCACTTGTTGTTTTCTTTCCACAAGGGGGCACAGAGAGCTTACTCATTTTTCCATCCCTGAAAATCCCATTGTTTCTCTACACTAGGAGAACTTCTCAGAGCTCACAGATTTTGTCAATGCATCTACAATATTCTTCAAAGTATCCACCTTTACCAGCAACACCTTTTTGTTTTCCATCATATCCCTCACAAAGTGATACTAAACATCAATGTGCTTTGTCTTTGAATGATAAGTAAGTTTCTTTGCCAAGAAAATTGCAATTTGGCTGTCACAGTCTATCCTTATAGATCCCTAAACTAACCCCATACTTGAACACAATCTCTACAACCAAGCTGCTTCCTTGCTTACACTAGTGGCTACCATGTATTCTGCCTCTGTAGTTGATAGTGCTACTACAGATTGTTTCTAACTCATCCAACTGGCTGCACCTCCAAACAGGTTAAAAACATACCCACTTGTAGATCTTCTCTGATCCAGATCTCTAGCCTAGTTTTCATCAACAGAGCCATAGATATCCAAAACTTTGTCCAATCCTGGTCTTCCTTGGTAGCACAAACCATAATCACTAGTGCCACGCAAATACCTGAAAAACTGCTTCACTGCTGTCCAATGCTCCTTCCCTGGTTTTGACATAAACCTGCTCAATACTCCCACTGCATGTGCAATGTCTAGTCTAGTACAGACCATTACATACATCAGGCTACCGACTACACTTGCATATGGAACACGAGACATATCCTCTTCCTCTTCTTGTGTCTTATGACACTGTTCAGTAGATAACTTTACACCTACAGGAATAGGAACCTTCATCAGTTTACTATCTTGCATATTGAACCTCTGCAGTATTGTCTCGACATACTTCCTCTAGTTTAACCAAAGCTTCCTCTTTGCCCAATCTCTTTTAATTTCCATGCCCAAAATATAGTTTGCAGCACCAAGATCTTTCATGTCGAATTTGGACGACAATTGGGTCTTCAAATCCTGGATAATTTCTTTGTCATTTCCAACCAGCAACATATCATCCACATACAAGACCAAATAAATAACACGGTCACCAATTAATTTAAAATACACACAATGATCTGCTTTGCTTCTGGTGAAGCCAAGTCCCCATATAAATGTATCAGATTTTTTATACCACATCCTTGGTGACTGTTTTAACCCATACAAAGACTTCTTTAACTTGCATACCAGTTCTTTCTTACCCTTCACCGCAAAGCCTTCAGGTTGTTTCATGTAAATCTCCTCTTCCAGATCCCCGTGAAGAAATTATGTCTTCACATCCATCTATTCTACCTCAAAATCAAAAGCAGCAACAACAGATAAAAGTAACCTAATAGAAGTTACCTTGGCAACAGGAGAAAATAAATCACCAAAATCAATTCCCGGCACCTGGGAATAACCTTTTGCTACCAACCAAGCTTTATATTTCTCCACCTTTCCTTATGCATTTGTCTTCTTCTTGAACACCCATTTTCTGCCAATGGGTTTCCTTCCAGCTGGCAACTCCACCAGATCCCAAGCGTCATTTTGTGAAAAGATGCCATTTCATCAACCATGGCCTCTTTCCAGAGTTTTCCATCCCCTGAATCTACTACTTCCTTCATAGTTTTGGATCATCATTAGTAATAGATAAAGCAAAATTTGAACAGAAAGTAGATGTACTATACCTTTTTGGTTGCCTTCTTTCTCGAATTGATCTTCTTACACCTGGAGTTTTTGGCTCTTCATCTTCTGATTCCTCCTCTGTTGTAGAGTCTGATTCTTCCTCCTTTAGCTCAAACTCTATCTTCTCAGGTTCCTTTGGTTGGAATTCATGTTTAATAACATCTTTCACCTCTTTGAACACCACATCTCGACTGTACACAACCTTCCTTGTTGTTGGGTTCCAAAGCTTATAACCCTTTAAACCATCCTTATACCCAATAAAGATGCACTTTTTAGATTTACTATCCAACTTGGTTCATTTCTCCTTTGGAACATGTACATATCCATCACATCCAAATACCCTTAGATGTGAAAGAGAGGGTTTCTTGCCAGTCCATACCTCTTGTGGAGTCTTATCCTCCAACGCTGATGAAGGTGATCTGTTGACCAGGTAACATGCTGTCTCCATCGCCTCTGCCCAAAATTCTTGTCCTAACCCGGCACCACTAAGCATGCTTCTTGCCCTTTCCATCAATGTCTTGTTCATTATTTCTGCAACTCCATTTTGCTGAGGTGTATATGGAGTAGTATTCTGCCGTGCTATACCACACTTCTTACATAATTCTTTAAATTCCTTACTGCAAAACTGTTCGTTGTTATCTGTCCTCAGCACCTTTACCTTCTTCTCTGTCTAGTTTTCCACCAGAGCCTTGAATTCTTTAAACTTGTCAAAGACTTCAGATTTCTTATTAAGGAAATATATCCATGTATTCCTTGAGAAGTCATCTATAAATGATACATAGTACACAGACTTACCTAGTGATGGAACTTTCACAGGTCCAAACACATCACTATGCACAAGCTCTAATATTTGTTTTGCCCTCTTACCACCAGAGGGGAAACTCACCAATTGTGCTTCCCATATACACAATTTTCATAGAAATCAAAATACAGAGAGCTATTATTCATACCTTCTACCATACCTTTACCATGAAGTATTCGAAGGCCCTTCTCTCCAACATGTCCAAGCCTTTGATGCCACAACATGGTCTTCTCTCCAGAGACCACTAGATTTTCTGCTCCACTTTCAGGAACTACAGAACTATTGCACCCATCAACAACAGTGCTACCTATAAGCTTGTACAGAGTTCCAGTCCGAACTCCCCGCATCAATACCAGTGCTTCCTGAACCATATTGTAGGTATCCTTCTTGAACATTGTTTTTACACTTGCATCATCCAACTTGCTTATAGAAATCAGATTTCTGGCTAATGCCGGAATATGTAGAACACCCGGAAGTGTTCTAACCCTTCCACCTTGCAACTTCAACTTTACTTTTCCATGACCAACGATTCTAGCCTTCCTATCATCCCCTAAGAAGACATCACCACCATCGTATTTATCATACTGGCAGAACCACTCTCTATGGGGATTGAAGTGAAAGGATACACCTGAGCCAATCAACCATGCATCATGATCTACATGTGTACTTGAAGAAGCCAAGTACATATCCCCACCTTCATCTGAGGTGGTTTTTGCCTCTACAAAAGGAGCATCATTAGATCCCTTTCCTTTATCAGGAGCTTTAGATTTATAGTCCCTTTTGTAGTGCCCTTCCTTTCTGCATTTCCAGCACACCACCTTTACAGGTTTTCCTGGATATTTAGATCTCCCTCTAGATTTATATCTCCCACTCGATGACTTATTTTTGTTTCTGTTCTGGGATTGTCCTCGTACAGACAAGTTATCACCATTCTGGCTCTCCATATTTTTTCGTCTCATCTCCTCCATCAACAAGGATGATACTATTTCATCTGTAAGGCTGTTACATTGCTACCTATTGTAATAACCAGTCTATCCCACGAATTTCGTAGAGAACACAACAAACTGATGCACTTATCTTCATATAAAATTTTAATATCAACAGATGCTATGACTTACCACAGTATTAAATGGGTTCAGATTCTCTGTCGCTGAGTCTCCATCTTTCATCCTTAGGTTATACAGCTTTTTCTTCAAGAACAGTTTATTCACCAGAGACTTAGATTGGTACAAAGTCCCTAACTTGTCCCACAAAGCCTTCGTCGTAGCTTCCCATGATACATTCAACAATACTGAATCTGAGACACACAATCGTATTGTGCTCTTTTCCTTCCGATCCAACTTCTTCCATTCTTCATCGGACACTCCCATTGGTTGAGTACCTAGATCTACCACGATCCACTGATCTTTATCCACCAACAGATCCTCCATCTTGAGTTTCCACAACTCAAAACTCTAACCATTAAATTTCTCAATCTCTATCTTTCCACTGCTCGCCATCTTCTTTCACCACCAAAATCGATCTCCCACTGAACAGGGACTACCACAGGCTTGAGCGAAACCCCTCAGAAATAAAGGTGTCCCCTTGAAGCCAAAATAGCTCTAACACCAAATGTTGGTCTTAACCCCGTACAGAAATTACCTGCATATGAATTCAAAAACACAGAAAATAAACAATGCGAGAGCATAAAACATAAAACATATACACAGAGATTTTCCTCTAGATCCCAAAACCAGGACTACCAACTTGATTTTTCATTATATTCCTTTCAATGTTATAATACATATTTATATATGCCGGAGCATCCAATACCATGGACCGAAAACCATCGCATCTAAAACCATGGACCGAAAACCATAGGTAGGTTCGCCCAACCTAATATAGAGTCCAATTTTTTTTTTCCATGGAAAGAATATAACACAACCCAATAGGAATAACTTGATGTATAATTTCCATGCTAATCTCCAAGTGTGTTGGTGGTCATGCACATCAACTGTTAAACTACATGTTTAGCCCCAGTTGGACTTGCTTCTTGTCTTCACCTCAGTGAGTGTGCTAAATGGATGGGATCACATGTGTGCGCACAATGACATACATGCTACTAGATTCCCTTGCATGTGATCGACAACACTACTCACCTTCTCTACTCTGTGTCAACTGTTGGGATGGATATATAACTTGTATGGGCATAGTTTCATCCATTTGTGCATGTTGCACCCCCTGTTGTACATGTTCCTGCTGTAACTCATTCTTTCGTCTGTGCATCTCTTGTTCTTCCTTGAGTTGCTTCTTCAACACATGAAACTCCTTCTATATTTCTTTCTCTGACTTCATGTGAGCTTTGTGTTGCGTCGTCACCTCATAGCCTCAATATCCAAAGCTTCTTTCATCACAAGTGGATCTGCTTTGAACTTACAACTTGTCTCTGCCTATATGTTTTCAACAACCTTCCTCTTGCATTCGCCGCATGTAGGCATGTTGCCTTCTGTTGTTGCTGATGGTGCTGCTCACTATGATGTCATTTCCATTTATATTGATATCCTTGTCCATGAACAACTTGATGTCTTTGTGGATAGGCAATTCTATAGAAAATTGATCCATTACATCCCTAGTTGGACTCTTAGCTGTGTCTTTGACTCTGCTCTCCTGGAAGTTGTTGTACCTGTACTGTTGGGAGGCAGATGAACACCTGTGATACCTTGAGACATAGAAACACTCATGCTAAGCAATATGTCAGTCGAAAACCAAAACAAACCTAAGGATTGACTTGCAACATACCTGTGTGATTAATTGTGAAGGTTGTACAATTTCCATTGGGAGGTCGGGAGACTGATTGCCAAAATTGTGCAAGGCACATTTGGGGCTGTGGGGAGTCTAAATGATTGTTGAAACTGTGTAATGCACAGTCCATCCTGGCCTGCCGAGGACTCAAACTGCATAATGCGCAATTTCTATCAGCAAGGACATGCAACCAACAAACTGCATTGTGTAGTTTCTCGGGCCAGCAAGACACTGCCTCCAAGAATTGCACAATGCAATTCTAGAGGTCAGTGTTGGGCTAGACTTGCACAATTTCTGGAGGGAAGGAAGAGCCTTCACTTCCAAAAATGCGTAGTGCTAGCCAGACAAGGCACAGTCTAGGCCAAGGCAGCCCAAACACGAGATGTCTGAATGCATGTTGAGATGAGTGCAAACAAGAGTGAGCGATCATAAATGCAAACAACAAGTGCATGATTTAGAAAATAGGAAAGAATGCATGTGTGTGAAGCGAGTCACCGCAATGGCGACCGTCCATGAAAAACAGTGTCATGCATGCAACAACAGTGAGATGCAAATGAAAACTGAAAAGGTACTTCTACAAGCTAACATACATCAAAACAACAACAATCACTCACTGAAATCAAGTGGTTAGCACTCACACAAAGTGAAACACAAAAAGTGATAGAAATGCAACGCAAGACATGAAAAGAAGGCTTACCCAAAAATACTTGAGTTGAATGCGCCGACGACTCCTAGATGCAATGTGCATGTCATAGCTATAAGGTCAATGTGTGGAATGAGCTCTACAGCATCTGGTTGATGAATTTTGATAAAATTGAGGTTGTGACATGTATGCCACAAATCTAGGAAAAGTGACACTAGGTGGGAATTTTCTGAAATAATCCTTGCATGTAACCTCCAATTGCTAAAAATAGATCCCTGAATCAAGGGATTCCTTTGCATGTTGCCTTGGGAAAAGAAGTCCATGCATGCAAATCAGTTTTTCTCGGTCTCGGAGGGAACCGGTCGACCTAAAGGCACATGCATCGGTATGCAAGCCTAGGATGAAAATATGTCCATTTTCTGGTTTGAGTAGAGATGGCTAACCCAGAGGGATTGTGCAATTTCTGGTAGGAACAATTTAATGTCTCCCAAAATTATGGAATTTCTAGGTTGAGCCATTGTCCTGGGATGAATTGCGCATTTTTTGAGAGGAATACTATCAGGAAGAATTGCACAATTCTAGAGCCCAGCTGGATGTCCTGCTAGGTTTGCGCAATTTCTGGAGGGAAAGTTGGTTCCCCTCCAAAATTGTGTAATTATCAGAGGGATCTGTTCAACTAGCACTTGACACCAAATCCGGAAAGCAGCCTGTGAAGGGGGTGAAACAAACTTGCATGCACAGGCTGGCAAGACTCTATGAAACAGCTGAAGTTGATGTGCTTGACAATGCAATACATGCTGTTGAGGATGGTTGGTAGGGAGGCTCCAAAAAAAATCAAAGGAAAAATTTTGGAGAGTGGTTGTAGCCGCAACAACAATATATTATAAAATTAATTTTATTTAAAATTAAAAGTATTATTTGGCAGTAAATTTTGGCTTTGGAAATAAAGAAATAGTTAACCTTGGCTTTGAGGAAACAAGGTGGAAGTAAATTGGTTATGATAAATAGGAAATTAGTGAATGGAAATACTGTGTTGATTTTCAAAGGCTTAAAATGTAAATGATAAGGATAAATTACAAGTACTCGTGGGATCAAACCAATGCAAGATTAATCATTTTGCATTATTCCTTGCCAAGCCCATTTGATTTTTCACATCTTCATCTTGTATATAGTCCCTTCAAAATCATTATCAAGTGAATGATAACAACCAATGAAACTAGAATATGTATAGCAAAACTCAATTTAAAATTTTAGTGTATTATTTTGCCAAAAACATGTTATAACATAGGCTTCAATTGGGGACCGCTTCCCCCTGTGGGATGAAAGAGAACTATAGATTAGGCGCTTTAAATCCTTTTGGCATGGAGTAACATAATTAAAACCAATTCATATCAAATCAATGTTCTTTGAATACTACTACCTACTCTGCTCAAACTAAAAAATTCACACAGAAAACTGACCACCTATTGCAACAAAAAATAAACCATAGTGGTTCCTAATCCTTTTGATTTTGGAGTCATTTTTTAATTAATCTATTGCATTCCAAATGCTCACAACAATCTTATTCAATCACACACTCCTACATCACTTAATTGGAACTCTGATCTTTGATTTAGACTCAAACCACACTACAAAAAAACATCTACTACAAACCAAATTGTCCATTGTTGTAACCAACCGTTAAAAATCATACTATATCAAATCCACACACTGCAAACTGAAATCACTTCATATGTTGAAGAAAATCAAAACCAACTAATCTACTGGAAACTAATGGCTCAAACACAATCTTATTCAGACACACAACCCTACTTTATTGAATGGAACCACTTTCTTGTTAAGTAAATCAAAATTCTAGTGTAACCAAGTGAGGAGTGGATTGTCTGTTACACAACCTTACATGCGGCTGAGAATATGATAAGATGAAACAAGATGAAAAAAAAATTCCATGAATATCTTATACTTATAGGTTGAAATAAGTATACTACTAAAATATTAAAAATTAAATAACTCTTAAGACTCCATCCTCCGTAGATATCTAAAAAAATGTATCACTGTTGAGAGGAAGAAAAATATATTGTTCAATGCAACCATCAATGAACCTTGAGAAAACACATCCGAAAATTCACTTGACATCTCAAACAATTGGAATTTGCAACCCATCAAATCTCCGAAAAGAAACAAAGTGGAGTCATCCAGTGAAAAAAATGCAACCAATATTCATGCCTAATATTTTTCCACCATCAATGAATAGATCTATTCAACTATCATTCTCCAAGGAAAAATCTCTTCATTACTATGCTCCCTAGAAATGGTGCCAAATGTTGCATTTTTTTCTTGAATATAATTTATTGGTTGGAAATTGTGTCAAGAAATCAACTCAACCTACTATAGGCTCAAGCTAACCCTTGAACCAAAGGGGGATCCCTCAAGTGTTACGAGGCTAATGATATTTTCATGGAAATGAACAATAGCCTCTTAAGCATATTGGTGATATTTAGGGGTCTTTTGGTAGGTGGTTGCTTAGGGTTTCAAATCCTTGCTTAAAAAAATAAAGCCCTCTCTTTAGAGAACTCAATCAAGGTGTCAGCATCCAACCATGACAAATTAATGAAAACTTTAAAGATGTGGAAATAAGACTAAAGAGATATCACCTAACATTGATATTCATTTTGAATATATAAGCCACCTAATAATATTAGAAAGCATGAGAAAATCCTTCAACATCCTTACAAAATATAAATTTCATTTATGCAATAACAATAATCTAATGATGTAGAGGATATCAAAGTTGAAATTTTGTTTACTTGATCCACCAATTATTGAACATAACCTTGCAATGGAATGTTAGGGAGGTTGATTCTCAACCTATCCTTTCCTAAAAATTGACACAATTTCAAAAAATATGATGGAAGAGATAATGGAAAACTAGAAATCACTTACATATGAAACAAAGTATGTCAAAAGATAAAGCCATAAACCTTTTATTGAACTCTGAAAAATATCAGGCTTTGCAAAAACTACAGGTCTTTATGGGCCCAAAAGCAAACCCTTCTTCCTTTCAAATCAAAAAATAAATAGAGCATTACAATATTGAAGTCGTTACAAGATTTCAAGGATCAAATCATATCAATTAACTAAAACTAAAACAATATCTAATTTGTGACAAGAAATTTGAACCTCTTTGAAAATACTCTCCCTCAAAATATGGAAATTAATTTATTGATGTTGATATTCCTCCTTCAAAACTATAGTTGATCATTTGACTATTTATTTTCCTCCTTTAAAATTGGATCAAATCCTTTGATTATTGATCCTCTGCCCTAAAATTTGGAGCTGATGATATTGCTTTTCCAAAAAAAAATTAACTGCCTAGAAAACATGGAAATTTTTTCTACTTATTCTCCAATTGACCTTTGAATATTGTATTCATGCCCTTGGATATGAAAATAATTTATGCTTGCTAATACTCTTCTGTAGATTCCATTTACCTTGGCATTTAAATTTCACTTGCTTCCTTCCCCTTCTTATGTCAAACCTTTAGCTTTTCCACCTTCATGCTTACAAAATCATAGATAACACTTTCTTTTCTAATGAAGGAGCATTTACCTTTCTGCACCTTTGTCCAATCTTATATCTTTTGATTCTGTTGTAACCTTTAATTTGGTGTCTCTTCTTTTACTATATCATATATATAGAAATGTCTCTTTACATTCTTTCAAAATTATTATGGTGTTGAAAAACCATATTATCTCAGTTGAAGACATTATCAAATAATTAAACTTAATAAGGCACTAAATAAAGAATTTGGAATAATGTCATACTGTGCCACGGTCTCCAAGTTAATTGTGCACTTGATTTTAATTGAAACTTGCACTGTTAACTCAACACAAAGATTTAAGAGATCTAAAATAACTTAGTTCTAAATCCATGTCTTCATACTATGATGGAAGGAAGATTCAAAATATTTATTAAAAAGGTCATTGAGCTTCCAAGCAAAAACTTATTACAATGGAAACCATATAAAGAACCCCTATGAATAGAATCCACATGTCTACGTTCAACAAGCCTTAAATAATTAGTAAATTTATTCTTGGACAAGAGCCTTGATATACTTTGAATATATTCCTCTTAGTCTAATCTCCTTGAATTCTTCTAAAATAAAATCACTTCTTGGGTATCCTTGAGTCTGATCTATGAGGTCATAAAGATTTATGTGACTCTTCAGCTAAAAGACAATGTAGAATACATAAGATATAAGCATTACACAACTGCTGAATTTGAAAGGGATAATTTTGATTATCCAACATGGAATTTTTTGTGTAAAGTTTAGCACAGTTGGGAAAAGTAGGCCCATAACATCCATAAAAAAAAATTATGAGTTGAGATTAGCAAAAACCTTATTAAAGACCTATTATTTCTTATCATGAATAACACCATCCATGAAAAAGGCACATCCAAGCACAAGGAACATGTTTGACAAGATAGAAACAAGTAAAGATTGTTGCCCAATGTGAATCATTCCATTATCAAGAGCATATAATGAGATGATAATCTGAGTCGCGTTTTCAAATGTAGCATTTAGAAGGTCTCCAACTATGTACTAGTGAAAAATGTTAGCTTCTTTGTTACATAACCTAGTCGCTCAGTCAAAGGTGTTATGCCTAACAAACTTAAAAAAAATAAAAAATAAAAATAATCTATTCATGTTCTCACTTCGAAAAATGAGCTAAAAGCATTGTAGAAAGACCAAAAAGAAGCAACATATTTATCTTGTTTTGCATTATGGCAATTTGTATGCTTTCAAATATTCAGTTTTTCACTCTTCTCGATGTCCATATGTGAAATACATCCACCAATGGTCCATCCTTTGTAAACCCCTCCACCTACATGTCTTATATAAAAATGACACTTGCTCTTCTCTTGTTTCATTCTGTAAACACAATATGAAACAATACTTTAGGAAGCTCACCATTGTGATGGCTTATCATCGTTCCCCATACTTGAATCATTGTCACCATATGAATTCACATTCCGAATTCGATGAGTGTTCACTCCCAGCTAAATCAACAAGGTTAAGAACTACAAGAACATGTTGCTCATCATTCTCATTCATATTTACACCAGCGATTCTAAGTGGAAAATAATAAAATTCGGGAAGATTGTTCATTCACGAAATATGAGTGTGTACTTTTCAGAAAACCAACAATATGTCCTTATCCACTGAAAAAAATTCATAAATCCCCGTGCATTATCTAATTGGTATCGTTCTACCAAAAAAACCCATGCTTTGGATTTTCAAAATTTGACTCCGGTTTCTCAAAAAAAACACACCTCAAATTTGCTGTGTGTAAACTGCCACGCAATTTGTCCATATATTGATCATCTCGAAATTTAACAATTTTGGAGATGAATACACCTTCTAGCTGCAAATGTGGTTAAAATTCCATCCAGATTCCAAGTAATATGATTTTGAACCAATCATCTATTAACCCTATCAAATGGCCCAGAAATAATGTGGGAATGACCAAAGTCCAAAAAAACAACTTCCATTTTTCCATAGCACAAACCTATTTGAAAACAAACCCAATCAAGGATGCAAATAGAGTTCTAATAAACCATACGGCTACCTGATCTCTATCACAAATTGCATTGATCCTTCACCCAACAACAAGTATAAACTTTGAGTTGAAGGCCTTCAGTTTTCCTCTCTATGAATTGCCAAATCTCACAATTATATTCAACTAATCTAAACATGTCACCAAGCGTTTGTTGGACAAATGTGACTCATATTTTTGCATAATGAATGATTAACTCAAAAGTATTGCACAAAGGGACAAAATAAATTATATACCCATTACAAGCATCCTTGCTCATAATCCATGAGTTTGACAACATAAAATTAACCAAGCGTGAATCTACAATAGATGTCAATGAAACTCGCATGGCATTCATAATTCCCTAAATGGTTAGCAGAGGGGGGTTTATTATTTTCTGGTTAATTCAATATGTTCCCCGCTATTCACTCGTGCACCCCCGTCATAAAAAAATTTGTTTTAGCTAAACAACCAATTGTGGATCCCCTTTTTCATTAAACATCGAGCATTCAGGGGAGCCTGCTTTCTTATCTGTTCCATCCATTTTTAACTATTGTCAAACACCAAACTTACAAGCAAGCTAAGTAAGAAATTGTTGAACTATGTTGGTAATATATCGTTTTTTCTACCAGTGATCGTACACTAGACTCCAAATCATGCTTGCAATTCATGGAACCGAGAAGACTTCATATACACGAGGATCATCATCATGAGTATCGATAATCAGAACTATCCTTTGAATGTATAAGGGAAACATCATTCAAAACTAATGTTGGATCATTTTTTGTTTGCCACAAGACTTTATCCCACACGCACGGCTAATTAATATTTTGGCACTCAAAATTTCAATGCATCTTGCATATGGTTTTATCCTTGCGCTTACGTGAATGCACTCTCTTTGGCACGTATTTACATGCTACTATTCGTAACTAGATGTGACTTTAATGAAGTTTGGATAGGCATTTTGGTCAAATGGTTGGATACGAAACCATGCTTTTAATTTGCACAAATTTTATATTTTAAATAAATATTTTACAAAAATATGGTTAGGAAAAATACTGAGAGGGGTAGGGTGAATCAGTGTTTTCAAATCATTAAATTTTTTAATTTCATTTTCCAATTTTTATACGTGAATTTATAGAAGGGAACCCACATGTGTATGTGACTGTTCTTAAGACAACTAGTGTATATCTGTTATAGCCTAAATCTACCTCAAGCTGAGAAAGGCAGGTCTAGGGTAACATCAAACCACGCTTAACCTAGTAGCTAGCCCTACGAGGTTGGGAGAGGGATCTCTCCTTGTCAATCTCAGGAAAATATGACAAATAATGCTAGATTTGATTGATGTAAATACTAATTTTAGGCTAGGTATATGCTCAGAGGAGTTTAATTGATTTTAATGATTGTTTGATGAATCAGATGAGGAAGGCAGTTTTGGGTCCAAGAAATCAACTCAGATTTGTAGAGGTTTCTATGGGGCGAGGCAGGGAAGTGTTTTAGCACTTTTAATTGGGTATAATAGTGAGTCTGAAGAGTGGTGAGGAGTTGGAGAGGGCATGCAAGGCTCATCAGTCCTCTTCAAATAGTGGAAAACATTAAAAACTAAATGAACCCCAAGGCAGAGCACTGAAACATTAATGAATTCCACCTTTTACACTTGATTCATTTAGTTATGCAGAAAAAGAGAGAGATGATGGCACATATAAACATATGATTAACTAAATAACAGAGGAGAAAATAATACTAATTCGCTTTGCCACAAGAATCCCACAAAATGTTGCAAAACCTTGGTTTATTTCCTTGCCAAACTGCAGAAGTGATGTACAGAGTAGCTCAAAGCATCCACAAGAGTCCAACCTTGACAAATGACTAAGAAAGTACAAGAAATAGGCATCAAACCATCTATCCTAGCCATCAAGGGTTGAATCCATGAGTCAAGGAGCTGTTTCAACAAGATCTAAACTAGGAACTGAAAAATAGACAATGGAACAATTTGCCTCTAAAACTATGGAAACTGATTCATTCAATTCAAAACCACCTAAAACTGATGTGTCTACCTCCTTAATGCAATTTTCATCATTTTTACATCATAGTACATACAGTTACATCATATGACATCATGAATTTGACCATGAGAGAAGAAAAAGTCAAACTGGTAGAAAACAAGGCGAAATTCTGAGTTTACAGGCAAAACTGGCAATTTTTTCTCTTATGCGTAGCGCCATTGATTCTATGCATAGCGTTTTTCCCAGGACAGTTTTGGAAGACTTTCCAAAGTCCAAATCGGGTGTAGAATAGCTCAAAGCTTGGTGAGTCTACTTTCTGGGACAACTTGAATTTTTTGATTTGGAGTCCATTTGCCCATCCAAAAATGCAATCTCCCAAGACTGCTTCCTGTGTGGCAAAAACGTGGCAGAGAGGGAACTTTTTGGGTGTTTTTGGCCCTTTTGGAGGTCCAGAACTTGTCAAAACTTCTTAGCTATTTCTGAGCATGCATAACTTTTCATGGTGATTCTAAAAATGTAAAGTATTTTGCAAATGGAGGCCCCTATCAAAAGCATAGCGCCAGTGGTGCTACGCACCTGCTGGAAAAACCTATTTTTTGCCTCAAAAAATTAAAAAATAACAAAAACTTCACCAAATTTTTTGAAATTTGGCATGAGTGATCCTTGTTATGTGTTATGCTGGGCCAATGATGCTTCAGCCAAGATCTTGAGCTTATGTTGCTCTTTTTTTCTCCTCAAAGCTCTCTTTAGTTTAGCCTTTAACCTCTTCACCCTTGTTTTGCAAATTTTATTTCGGGTTAAGTAGTGATAGGCCATATGGCACAACATTTTCTTTTTCTTATTAGCATTCTCAAGCAATTTCTCCAAGTGAATGTTTGCCCTCTCTAACCATGATTCCTGATTAACCTCATTTTCTTGCTCAAGGGGTGTCATTTTGATTTTCCTTCTTTTTGATGCTTGCCTGTTTTCCCCAATGTTTTGTAGCACCATGATTGTTTGTTTGTCCTTCAATTGCTTGTTCTCTTGCTTAGGAAAGTTAATGATCCACTTAGCTCTCTCAAGGTCAAGTGATAAGGCATGGATGTCAGCATCTTTCTCTTTGATGACCTCCTTGAGTCCTGAGTTTTGGGAGCCCAAATCAGTATCCTCTTCTTGAACCAAAACAAAATCTCTATCTTGACCTTTAGAAGGCCCTTCATTGTTATGAAACCAGCTCACAAAAAGATAGAAAAGAAAGATCAACACCTTAAAATTCAACCTCTTTGAGGGCGCAACCTCCTTTACATTACACAAATGAATGATTCCTTGATGATTCAAATGACAAAACCTCCTTTCTATATATAGGAGTCTAAGGAGTCACAATATAACCCAACCAACCTAACAATAATAATATAAAGGCACAAAAATAACAATAGAGGGATTCTATGGGGCATAGTAATAACAATATGGGGACAATAGGGGCACAACAATATTAATAAGGGATACAACTACAATAGTAATGGGGTAATCACTAGTATTATAGGGACCTAACATGCCCCTCTCCTTCAAAAAAGTGTTGTCCTCAATGCTTGAGTAGTTCTGGATGCTTCTGTATAAAATTCTCATCCTCCCATGTGGAATCTTCAGTGGATAAGTTCTTCCACTTGATGAGATACTCCGAAATTGATCGATTTCGTAGCTGTCGAGTTCTTGTTTTTGTGACTGCTTCCGGTTCCAATATAATTTTTCCTTCCTCGTCAAGTTTTGGCAATATTGTTTGAACTAGGAGCTTTTCGCCTATAACCTTTTTTAAACATGAAACGTGGAAAACTGGGTGCACTCGAGAAGCTACAGGAAGCTCCAATTTGTATGCCATAGTACCAATCTTTTGCAACACCTTGTACGGACCATAATACTTTTGGTGATAATTTATTATCCTTCTTAGCTTGCTTGAGGGACATTTGTTTATATGGTTGTAGCTGTAGGAATACCCAATCACCTACATCAAAACTTCCTTCGTTGAGATGTTGATCTATTTGTTGTTTCATTCTATTCTGCGCCAACACGAGGTTATCCTTTAAGAGTTGGATGACTTGTTGTTGATGCTCGATGTGATGTTCCACTGCTTGAACCTTAGAATTTTCTTTTAAATATGATGTGATAGATGGTGGTTGATATCCATAAAGTTCCATAAATGGGGTCATTTTTGTTGTTGTATGGAAGGAAGTGTTATACCACCATTCAGCTAGAAAACCATTTGACCCATTGTGTTTGTTTATCAGATACAAAGCAATGAAGATATCCTTCCAAACATTTGTTTACTATCTCAGTTTTCCCATCAGAATGAGGATGATAAGATGAGCTATGAGCTAACTGAATACCGAGACAAGAAAATTATTTTGTCCAAAAATTTCCATTGAAATGGGATCTCTGTCACTTACAATAATCTTTGGGTTTCCATGTAGCTTTTCAATTGTTTCCATAAATGCAGTAGAAACTATATTTGCTTTAAATGAATGTGATAATGCACAAAAATGTGCATACTTGGTAAGTCTATCAACTACCACCATGATGACACTCTTTCCCTCAGACTTAGGTAAACCTGTGATAAAATCCATTGAAACCTCCTCCCAACATTGGCTTGGAATGGATAAAGGTTGTAATAGACCCAGGGTCTTAATTGTTTCAACTTTATTTTGTTGGCAAACCAAACATTCCACCACAAACTTTTGAATATCCGATTTAAGGTCATCCCAAAAAAATTCCTTCTTAACCCTGTGGTAAGTTTTTAAAAATCCTGAGTGCCCTCATAAGGGAGAAGTGTGCAATTCCATAAGAATCTTTTGCTTGAGTTGGGAATTCTTATAGAGGTATAAGCGATCTTTGTACCATAACGAATAATTTTTCCAGCTAAATGTATCAGATGTACTGGAATCTTGTTGTAACTTTCGAATAAGTGCCCACACTTCTTCGTCATTCTTCCATTCCTCCCTTGCTTCGTTTATCCAATCTAGTTGTATAATAGAAATTCCATACAACAATGCCTCCACATCTTCATCCTTTCTTGAGAGTGCATCTACCACCAAATTTTGCTTCCCTTTCTTGTACATGATTTCAAAGTCATAACCCAACATCTTTGTGACCCACTTTTGTTGCTCTTCAGAGGATAATCTTTTTTCTAAAAAGTATTTAAGGCTATCATGATCTGTTTTTACCTTGAAGTGTCTTCCCATTAGGTAGGGTCACCAGTTCTTAAGTGCATGTAGTATTGCCAACATTTCCTTCTCATAAATAGCTTTGTGTAAAAAATTTCCCTTGATTGGACGACCTTCAAAAGCAATGGGTCTTTCATCTTGCATTAAAACAACACCAATTCCATTTCCTGAAGCATCACATTCCATAATAAAGGTTTTTGTGAAGTCCGATGTAGCTAAGACCGGTGCTTGGCACATTGCCTCTTTAAGATGTTCGAAGGCCTTTGTTTCTTCTGGAGTCCATGAAAATTCATCTTTCTTCAATAATGTTGTTATAGGTGCTGCTATTCTCCCATAATTCTTAACAAACTTGGGATAATACCCTATCAACCCAAGAAATCCTCGCAGATGCTTTATGGATGTGGGGATTTTCCATTCCTTAATGGCTTTAATTTTGCTAAGGTCTACCTTAACTCCTTCATGAGATACAATATGACCCTGATATTCCACCTCTTATACTCCAAAAAAAAATTTGGATCTTTTTGCATATAATTGTTTCTCCTCCAATAGTTGTAACACCCTATCAACATGTTCAACATGATCCTTCCAAGAGTTGCTGCAGATTAGTATATCATCAGAAAATACTACCACAAATTTTCTAAGGGTTTGAAAATGGAATTCATCAAACCTTGAAATGTAGAAGGTGCATTAGTAAGGCCAAAAGGCATGACCAAAAATTCATAATGACCCTTATGAGTTCTAAATGCTGTTTTTGGAATGTCTTCAGTCTTCATTCTGATTTGATGATATCCTGAATGAAGATCCAACTTGGTGAAGTAAATTGATCCATGCAATTCATCCAGTAATTCATCAATGACAAGAATGGGAAACTTATCTTTAGTAGTGAGCTTGTTGAGCTCCCTATAATCCGGATACATACGCCATGATCCATCATTCTTGTGCACCAATATTACTGGAGCAAAGAAAGAACTTTGACTAGGTTGAATTATACCAACCTCCAGCATTTCTACAATAATACGTTCAATTTCACTCTTTTGGGCATAGGGATATTTGTACGGCCTGATGTTTGGAGGAACACTTCCTGGAATCAGATGAATAGCATGAACATGATCACGAATAGGTGGGAGACCTTTGGGAGCCTCAAATACCTTGGAATGATTTTCCAAGACGTTTTGGAGATCTGGAGAAATAGATGATTTCGATGTGGAAACATCTAGCAAACATAATTGTGTAATTACACCTCTTTGTTCCTTTTTTAGAAGCTTCGTCATACTGTTAGAGCTGATAATTTTTCCCGGTTTCCCTGCAATACCCCTTAATTCAACTTCCTTTCCTTTCATATAAAATTTCACGAAAATTTCTTGAAAATGAAAAGCTATTGTATCCAAGGATTGTAGCCATTGGACTCCTAGTACAACATTAGCACCTCCCATTGGAATGGAAAGCATTGGGCTAGTCAATACATATTCTCCCATGGATAACTTGATATTATGGCACTTTCCATAGCAGTTTATTGTTCCTCCATTTGCAACCATCACTTGACACTTTGGTGCTAGATATAGGAAACAATTCAATTCTTTGGCTACCTTACAATGAATAAAATTGTGGGTACTTCCTGAATCAATCAACACTATTACCTTTTTCTTCTTGATTTGTCCTTTTATCTTGATGGTTTGAGGAGTGGTAATTCCAGCCAATGCATTACAAGATATGGTCGGATTCATTTCTTCTTTATCTAGACTTTGTTCCTAGAATATATCCTCTTCTTTTAACCTTTTTTGCTCATTTTCTTCTACCTCTTCACAATCTATGTAGAACAATTTCCTCTGATCACACTTATGACCTTTAGTGTATTTTCTATCACAACTGTAACAAATCCCTTTTGCTCTTTTTTTTTTTCCAATTGTTGTGGTGTCAACCTTATAGGTTGTGGAAGACTAGGGGAAACAACACTTCCATCTTTATAGTTGTTAGTGGTATGCTTCCTGGTTGCCATAATTTTTCTTTCCATTTTTCTTGCTAACCTGAATGCCTTCTCTAATGAATCAGGTTCCCAAAGGCCAGCATCATGTTGGATATTATCCTCTAAAGTCCCTATGAACACATCAATCCTATGCTCCTCTGGAATATTTTTTTACCCTTATGTTAAAATTTTGGAACTCCTTAATGTGCTCCATTATTGAACCCTTTTGTTTGAGACTTATCAATTGGCTAAAAAAAGTGTTGCTTTTTGTATGCTCATAATGTGTTGTCAATTCTTCCATAAAAATTGCCTAAGTGATAGTTTGTTTACGAGAGCAAAGCCATTGATACCATACAAACTGATTTGGTTCCAAATATAAAGTTGCAATACATACCTTTTGTGTGTTTTGCACATTATTGGGATCAAAAAATTGCTCCATCTATAATATCCATGTTGCAGGATCCTTGCCATCAAACTTGCTCATATTAATTTTTGGAATATGGTGGGTCTTCAATCCAACATTAGAGTCTAAGAAATCATAATTAACATTTGTTTTGTTCACATCATGAGTTTCCTTTACTACCCTTTCACCATTAGTAAGTATTTCTTTGTAAACAATTTGTCAAATCTGTCTTCAAATATGCCATGCCTGTCTCCAAATTTGTGTTCAAATCTATCTTCAAATTGTCCATCTTAGCTTCCACGCCATTTATCTTAGCTTCTGTTAGCTTTTGTGAGAGTGACATTTGTTGCACTTGGTCTTGTAATTTTGATATATCATGTAGCATTTCTTCTTCTTCTTCATGAGTCATGCTAGAGCTTTCAGGTTGCTTACTAGGTGTTTGCATTTTCTTTCCTCAAGGCATCTGTTACCAATAATAATTATTTACTATGTCCTTTGAATTCCTTCAAAATAATTTTTCAAACCAAGCTTAAGCAAGAATTTAAAAAAATACACATCTTTTTACACTTTGTAGGAGCTCGATATTGCCTCTGATGTATCTCTGTAATTTCAGATCATCTAGTTTTGAAATTGTGACCTGCAATAGCCCTTTGTGTCGTCTTTCCAATGCCACTGGTCTGATCCAAATTGGATTCTCCAAGGAAGAGTTATGCCAAATCTCCCACAGTGACTTGATTATAGACTAGTTCAGTAGAGTGAACTTGTACGACGTGCCATGTGTCCTTGTTTTGACCTTTGGCTCTAAAAAATATACACAAGAAACTATAGTTCGTCCTCTTCCTGTACCTTCTTACTAAATTTCAATCCGATGCGCAGAGAGAAAGTTACAACGATTTTCCCCAGGTCACCTATTTGGAATGTAATTCAGGAGTCTGCAAAAAGACCAACTTCCTTAGATCATATCTCCGCAAATATAGTGCGAAAAGCTCTGAAATTCGGACCCGAGGTTCAGTGCGATTTCATATCAATTGGGTTTTTTTTTCACTTCTGAAATTTTGCAGAAAAAATTTATAGCGAAAATACCATGATGACTTATTTGGAGAAGTGAAACCCTAGAATCCAAAGCTCTGATACCAAATGTTATAAAACCAGCCCACAAAAAGATAGAAAAGATAGATCAACGCCTTAGAATTCAGCCTCTTTGAGGGGGCAACCTCCTTTACATTACACAAATGAATGATTCATTGATGATTCAAATGAAAAAACCTTCTTTCTATATATAGGATTCTAAGGAGTCACAATATAACCTAACTGACCTAACAATAATAATATAAAGGCACAAAAATAACAATAGAGGGATTCTATGGGGCACAGTAATAACAATATGGGGACAATAGGGGCAAAACAATATTAATAAGGGATACAACTACAATAGTAATGGGGTAATCACTAGTATTATAGGGACCTAACATTCATTATGCAAAGGTTGCTTTCCTTTGTCCCGTACCTATTTTTCTGGAAAAGAAGGCAAAGCCCCTTTCACCCCAGGTGAAGATATCATTTGTCTATGATCTGGTGAAGGAAATGAGACCCTTTCCACCCCTGGTGGAGATAATACTTGTTTGGCAGCTGCAAATAGTCTCCTTGTGCCTTTCTCATAAGTGACAAACACTGGCACACCTGTAGTTTCAGTCTCATGAACATCTGGCTAGTTTGAAGGTCCTCCTTCCTCTTGAAGCACTGATGGAGTCACTTGAGGGCTTTTGAAAACCTCATGTGAAATGAGGGTATCCCATGAAATATTTAGCAAGCTTACCTGATGCAAAACAACAATTTTAATCAATGATAAATGATAAATGCTACGTAACTGCTGAGGGAGAGGTTTCCTTTGCACATATAGAGCTATCTTATCAATATTTCTGCATATAAAATATGGGAGGTTCATCATACTCACTCTTGTGAAATGCTTCAACAATCTAACATGGTAGGCATACAAACGAGAAAACCTCCCATTACAGGTGAAATACTTGATGATGATTTTCATGAGTGGAGCATAAGTATCTTGCAAGTATTTGAAAGGAAAGACCCTACTGATTTGCCTCTGATAACTAGCCTTGATGTAAGGCTCATAATACTCTTCGCCCACATGTCGCCCCTTATTCCACTATTCACCCACATTAGGGATGCCTGTTGCTGCTGCAATGGTTTCAAGTGTCAAAGTGACATTAGCTAGGTTCACTTGGCCATTGTGAAGATAAAGAACAAATAACCTAGCAAGCTCATGGTGATATTTCACCCTCTCCACCATTTCACAAAATTGGTAATAAGACTGTTGTTTAAAACATGTTACTGCAAGAGGGCAAGTAAGTAACTTTGTGAGAGTGGTGGGCTCCTCCCGGATATGTTTTCCTCCTTTATATGGTTTTCTTGGTGCATGAGCCTCTTGGGAAGAATCACTGATAGTTTCATCATCCTTCTCATATGTTGAGTCTGTCTCCATACTTGCAAATTTGGAGTGAAAAATGATAAGTGTGAAGATATTTTTAAAGCATGAGGGTGAGTAGGGTGACTGCTGTTTTTCTCTTGGGAAATGAGGGATTGACTGATAGTATGACTATAAATGGGGGTTTTGATTGTGGAAGTAATGTAATGGGGGAATAGGAAATGGGAATTAGGTTTTTGGGAATGTATAGGGTTAATGTTTAGGAATAATGTATAGGGCTTAGGGTTTGGTAATAGGGAGTGAGTGCCAATGGGAGAGGGAAAGAGGAAGGGATTTTGGGAAATTTAGTGCAAGGGAATGTAGTGTAGGAAGATAACCAAAGGGGAATTGAAACAACAGAAAACAAAACCCTATGAAAATTTGGCAAGATAATTTTAGAGATAGCTAGGGTTTAGTTTTTAGACACAAAAATCACCACCATAGATGAAAAAATCCCTTGCTAGACCAAATGTGAGGCTTTACTTACTTGTTGAGAGGTTACTTGTGATTTTGGAGGCAGAGGAAGACGATGAAATTTGCTTTGGATCTCAACAGGAAGGTGCGTAGTGCTACCTCCCAGGTGTGTAGCGCACTTTGTATGTGTAGCACACGACCAAAATTTAGTGCAAAACCTACGCCAGGTGCGTAGCGCCAATGCCCAGGTGCGCAACGCCAATGAAAATTCGTGGTTTTTGCTCAATTTCGCCCTTTCTCCCAAAACCTGATTTTCTCCTTTTAGCTCACTCTTTTGCACAAAATGAAGAATTTCAAACACAAAGAAGAACTTTATATCCCCTTGTTTTTAATTTTTCATTTAAAAACCCACTTTTCTAAAGTCTTATTCACTTTGCTTTAAAAACACTATTTTTCATTTTGCAGTTTGACTCTTCTTGATCACTTGATGAACTGATGCATTGATGTTTTTGTTTCTTGCAGTGGCTAGAGTTGGCAAGGTGACCAAGGGCAGTAGCTGAAATTTATTACATATAAAAACATTGAAATTACATAAAATTTGTACATGAAATGAAAAAAAACCCTATTTTCACCTCAAAATAGAGTTTTGAGGTCAAAACCCTTTATGAAGCATATCATCAGTGAATTTGTAATTTTATGAACATATTAGACCTCCTCATGTACCTACTGACCTCTTATTGAGTTTTTTATGACCATGGTGGCAAACCCTAGACCTAGTGAAAGCTAAAAATCCTTAAAATGACTTTTTCAAATGGAATGAAATAAAATGACAGTAAATGACCTGAACATGTGAAAATAGGCCAACAAGTAAATGGCATGAGGAAAATTGACAATGAACCACTACCATCAGTTGATCCATGACCTAATGGAATGCAGCTGATCAGATGAAACACCTAATATGCATGCAAAAAGAGAAATTTGATCACTGACGGAGGGATGAAGATACCGACACTAACAATATCCAGTACTTACTTTTTAGTTAATTCATCTTCTGTTTATTTTGATCCAGTGCATCAGTACATCATTAAAAATTAAATAGACTATACCCATGTGTAGTAAGAACAAAATAAACCATCACACATAAGAAACACACATGAACTCCAGGATTTAAGGTGGAAACCCAATGCAGGAAAAAACCATTTGTGTTTGTCGTCTATGTCTTCTTTTTAATATAAAGAAAATATTTTACAATATTGTATTAGTGCAAACTCATACTAGTACACAGGAACCCATTTGCATAAGGCCACAACCTTCACTCATTCTCCAACTCCTACTGGAAGGGAGCTCCAACCCCCTGATCTTACTTACCAGCTACTATTGGAAGGAAGCGTCAACTCCCTCATATAAGGTTCAAACCCTCAATACTTGCAGGGACCATGTTTCATAAATTATCACATTAGATCCACCTGTTACATAACATCACAACTTGTAGGCCATGTTTCATCAAATTTTCAGACTAGACTCATTACCAACATTTAAGCTCAAAACAAATCATCAAAATTTAAAATTATCTTTGTAACTCAACCATTGAACCACCCAATGGAACCAACCAATCACTAAATCAACTTAAAACTCAACCAATCAACCAGAATATAAAAAACATATTACACATCACAAAAACCAGGGTTTGTTACTGCAAACCTTGATCAACCATCTGTCAAAATATGTACTCTACTTTATAGTAGAAAACTTGTGTGTGTATGCGCTTTTCATGAAGCATACCGGCATATATATCTTAAACCACTAAAACCTAAAAAATGAACCACTGTCACTCTGAAAAAAACAGTGAATCATACACATATTTTATTGCATCATTCTGAAAAGAACCACAGAACCTTTACCGATCTTCAATCACAGTAAGCAAGTAACTTCAACATTCTTCAATCAATCAATCCATAACCAAAACATCATTGTTTAAGCCCAGGTCATCAAGAAGAATTCACTGACAGACAAAAGAAACATATCAAAACTGAGTAAAGTGATCAGATACCATTTTCATCAAAACCCTACTTTATGCATGTGCTTTCTTCAAAACATATTTGTGTGTGTATATGATTTTCTAGAAACAACCCTGCCATACATGACTTACAAGAATCACACTCGTGAGTGTACGTGCCTTGTAGGCTATAAAACCCACGTACATATCTCGGCATACACAGGAAAATCATGTGTTAAAGTGTTATCAACCCAATTCAAATCATCTCATAATCATGATTGTCATCTTAGATCTATTGGATCTGATCCATCATCCTCCTAGGTGCATACTTAGTTTTAGAACAAGCAAAGCATCAATAACCCATTACATGCATATTTGCTTCAGATCTAACTATTCATAAGATTTACATCACGTGCACGCCTACTACCACTTTGATATTCATCTCTTTATATTGTTTATCCCTTATCCAATAGCACAGTTCAAAACCATACTCTAGCCGATGGTTTTCTTAGGCGGGATCAAAACATCTATTACTAGCCTCAATACCACAGGGAAATACCATGGTAAGTACCCTTGGTATTTATAATACCGTGATGCGGAAGTTGTACACACCTTTGCTTCTTCATACTCACTTGTGTACACAACTTTTCTTAACAGAACTTGTGTATACTTCTTTAACTTTCAACTTTATCATTCCTCTACCTCTAAACTGCCATGTCTTTGTCAAAACACTTGGTCACATATGTAGACACAACATGTTTACATCTTAATCAAGTAGGCTTCCATTAATGATAATTCATGAAGTAGGTTGTCATCAAAGACAACTCATCAGGTAGGTTTCGTGAAGTACAACATATAATTCATAATGCCAACAATCTCCCCCTTTGGACATGATGCCAACCACTTTGATGTTTGGTCACTACAACCTGTAAATACTTGTAAAACACATCAAGAAAAGCACCAAACCAAGCTACTCTCACCCTTTGAAATCAAGGGCAAAGGGTTGACCAATGCTAAATGAAGACTTCTATATTTAAACTACTAAGTATGAATACTGAATATTGATCATGCTCCCTCTAAGCACATGCTAAAATTTTTAGTGGATGTACAATGAAGTACATAACTCTATGACTTTTCCTATCGCTGAAGACTCAAACTTACATCAATTTTAAAATCACAGTGGGTTTACATATTTGACATCATTATTACATCAACTTCCCAAGCACAGTGGAATTACAAATTACATCACATGTCCAAAATGACTTAACCACAATAGTCATCAGCAATTATCATACACCGTATAGGATCTGTACCATAAGCATCTTTCAATAGTAAATCATCAACAATATGTAAGATAAAACAATGTACCTTCAATATCATCAACATGTGATCTGGTATGCAGCCACAACATCATAAGTGAGGACCAAGCATATCATCATAAAATAATATAGGGCATTGTATCATCATTCTTTAATATGCCATGTTTCCAAGTATCATCCAATAGATGTAGAAGTAGCATATAACCATGTCTTAACAACATCATTCTCTTGGCCCAAATTCTTCATAAGAAGAGTTATTACATCAACACCACTTCATTAAGAGTTATTCCATAAATATGCAACTCAAGCAGACATAATCAGATAAAATAGCACACAACAAAAATATTCTATTATTATTAATGAGGAAATTTACACACATATTTATACAAGCAATAGTCTCAAGATAGGAATTCTATCTTAGATGTACAGTAGTGCGGTTGAGAGATTCTCTCAACCACACACTAAACTAGGAGAAACTATATTCTAGCTAATTCCTATTATGTAGGAACAAACTCCTCAAATAGAGAATTACAACCATAGACAAGTAGGAATTAATTATTTCTAACTCCCCCCCTTAATGACTACTTGTCATGATAGTCAAATCCACCTCCATCAGGCGAATTGCATGTACAGAACCTCCAAAACACAATCTGCCTCCCCTCGCAAATCGTCAAACGAAGATAAGGATTCCCGCGGATCCCCTTCTACTCAGAAAATTAAAAAAATCATCTAAGTCTGAGCCAAGTGTTCTGCAGTCCACCTGCTCAATTGAGCACAAAGATCTCGTGTACACGTGGCCACAAAGGCACCTCAAGCCACAGAGGCGATTCTGCCACAAAGGCAAGTTGGTCACAAAAAACACTTCAGCCACAAAGACTATAGATGGTTTCTGGCTCACCACCAACCCTCACTTTAGTGACAAAAGATGGTTTCAGGCTGACCATAAACCATTACAAAGTGGTTTTAATATCACCACGAACATTCAGATGCCTTTTAAAAAATATTACATTTGATTTCACATTTTGGAGTTTCTGGGTACATACAATGACTATTACAACAACCGGACTTGCTTATAACATGCTAGGGAGTCTATTCCACGAACCACACTAACTCAAACAAACATCTATTTTGCTGTCGACCATAAACGTTGTCGCTGCTCCTTTATCTCATCTGTCCATTGTTCACATCTTGAGCATCTTTGTCAAATAAATTCTTGGAACTCCATGCTTATCCTGTCATTTTTTAGAGTCATGAATTCTAACGAAACAACTTTACCTACATTGAGTTAGTTAGGCTCAATAATATTTAGACATGATTCCAAGCAACTAAATAAAACATGAACTCTTCACATTAATTTCTTTTTCTGCCCAAAGATGATTATTTCCCAAGCATACCAATAACCATTCCAATGATACCTGTGAGGGGTCCACTAATAAAGAAAGCGAAACATAGGCACTCACAGCCACACGAAGAGAACACAATTTTCCTTTCAAGAAAATAATAATCCAAGACTCCATGGTCCAATCCTCCATCGCATTTCAGTATCCAATTCTCCTGGCATTGCAACATAATGACACTTCCCTTACTCACAGTATCAAGGCTAGTCACTGTTTTCAAGCATACTGCCTCATGCTCGCTAACGATCTGGATCATCCTCCGATCTCTGATGTAGCTCCAATTGATGTCGTTTTCACTGTCATGTGTTCACCATTCCCTGCAAATCTGCTTAGTGTTGGAATGACCAGTTCCAGCACACACTCAAAATTGTGACAATAGTTGGTCATACTACTATCACTTAAACCAATTTCATTGTCATGACAGTTAATCAATATATTGCAGCATCATCAGAGAATTAAACAAATAAATTTCGACAATAGCATAAACTTCTCTATATATCGAGCAGCTCCAACATGGCTGCTCACGGCCTTCCAGGCATACAAATTTTGACATCGTCCAGCTCATCTCCCAGTGCACTAATGCTAGCTTACAGATCATTCCAATCCCTGCCTAAATGTTATACACGTTATATGTAAACCACTGTAATCAAACTTCACAGGTACCAATTAGATGACTCCAGTCATGCAGCCAAACATGCCCTCCAAACTTGGAGAACACGAGTTGACACAGGAATGTTGAACCTTATCATCATGCCATGGTGACAAAAAAACATCTCAACCGTGAAGGTGGAACAAGCCAGTACTCTAAGCTAAAAATAGCAGCACTGCCTTGTCCCCTTCTCCAACATATGTAGATGATCAATGAAACCAAAAATCACTCATTTTTGCTGCAAACTTTAAATCCTGTTTTGAAACATAAATTAATCGCAGGAGACCCCTTGAAGGTCCTGGGAGCTTCAATTTCAACACCAGACGAAGAAAACCCCTTTAGTACCGTCGAACGCGGGTTTTCCTCAGAACTGGTTTATTTTTCCGCCAAATTCAAAAAAATTGAGAATCCAGAGCACAGCTCGTAAGAAGCCGAGTTCGAAGAAAGCAATATTTTGGAAAAAAATGGGGCTCCGGAAAAGTAAACAAGGAGGAAAGCGAACAACAGTGGCGATTATTGAGAGTTTGAAGGCAGCGAGCGGGCTGCGCGAAGGAAAAATTTTGTCGATCATGCAGGCCTCGATGCCACCATGAAGAGGAAAAATTGGTCCATAGGGCTTTTAGCACGACGAGATCCATGACCTCGATCAACAGACTCACAGATCTTCTAACTCACAGATCTGCCACCGACCACTCTCACCGCTAATCGGCCTGATCAATAGAGCTATAGATCGGGCACAGACACCCTCAGATTTGACTAGAAAAATTGTGCACACTAACTCGCCATCCATCCACAAGAGAAAAAAAAAGGTCAGAAGCAATGACAGAATATCATTTGAAGTAGGACATGCTACAACATTAGGAACCAGTTCTTTACACTTTTGATCCTTGTAAAAAAAACGATTTGATTTAAACATTGAATACAGGAAACAACAAGGATGCGAAGGCAACTGCACATTCCCAGCAGCCACACCAACGATCTCTACTGCACCGTTGCCTCCACGAAACTGCGGTGCCTTCACTCAGATCGTTCACCACCTCCGCGGTAATCTCGAACAACCTCCACGGATCTCCACAATGACACCCATGTCGGCGCTGAGGAACCAGACTCCTGCTGCAGGCTTTGCACCTGGATCCAGTGATCTGAACCCCAATCGGCGATGCTTGGCACATGTTGCCTTCAACAAAACCGATCCAACCTCCACGAACCAGCCATCTGCACCTACAAACTGTAGGCTCGACCTCCACTATCGATCAAACAGGCCCACGCCTATTCACCAAGCGCCTCCAGCAGATTTCAGATCCACTAACTTCGACAAATTCACATAGATTCGATCCACGCTATCAAGATCTGTTCAGGGATCTTGCCTTCCGTTGCTCTTTAATAGTTTCACGAATAAGCTGAATTCTAATCTCAAACGAAGATCCTTTACATAATGTGTTGATGCTCCAACTTTAATAATGAAACGGTAGCAGAAAGGTCAGCCAACGGCTCCATGGGAAACGTTTTCTCAGTCAAATTTATGGGGATTTTGACTTTAAAAACCTCGTGTCTGTTTGAACTATACTAGTCGGCTCCATCAACACACAACGCATTCATCAACACAGGCAAGAAATAATCCGCGAACTGCTGCCTCAAACTTCACATTGAACGCTCCTAAAAAACCGTGAAATTTTCGGGAAAAATCCTTCCCGTTACCTGAAATCTCATCACAACGTCATGATTGGATCACAAAATTGGAAGCCATAGCGAAGAACCGCACGCTAAGAAACAGATCTATAAACTGCACCTCAATTTCGCACATCTGTAGATTCAGCCAACTTTTACCGATCCAGGACTGAATTAATCAACTGGAATCGTTCTTCCTTACTGGATCTTTAAGACCGATCTTGTGTAAAAGAACTCGAACGCTCAATGCCGAAGCTCCAAATGAGACTCCGAACGGAGTAGGGGAACAAAACACAATAGCCGGCAGGCTCAATCCATAATTCTCCCAATGAACCAGATCTCAAGGATGAATTGCCACAACCACTGCTGCGTTGGCCAAGGACAGTGATGGACAAACAAAAATTCACAAAAATTTTTATTCTACTTATTTCCCTCAGCCCAGGACAGGGCCGAGGCCTAGGCCCCTATAGGCTCTGACACTCTGATACCAAGATAAAATAGCACACAACAAAAATATTCTATTATTATTAATGAGGAAATTTACACACATATTTATACAAGCAATAGTATCAAGATAGGAATTCTATCTTAGACGTACAGTAGTGTGGTTGAGAGGTTCTCTCAACCACACACTAAACTAGGAGAAACTATATTCTAGCTAATTCCTATTATGTAGGAACAAACTCCTCAAATAGAGAATTACAACCATAGACAAGTAGGAATTAATTATTTCTAACTTAATCAACTATTAATCATAGAATGAGATAACAAGTTCATCATCAAGGACTTCATCAACATAAGCAGAATCACCAAAGAATAATTATGTGTGAAGCAAACATAATGCCAACAATACATTATTAGAAGCATGGAAAATGCTCCCCCTGAACCTATGCCAACTGTTCACTATCAGATCTGATCATATCATTTCATATATCAATAAGAATCATCAAAGCATCATCATCAACTAGTCATACATCAAGTCATCAACAACTTATAAGGGACAAAATCACTCATAAATAGCATCAATATACTGTAACCATCAACCATCAGAATCATGAAATTCAAATAATAATTGACTGAAGCATATCAGACCCTTCTCCTGAGTCTATCCCATTGTTTCTTCATTAAACCAAGATATATGTGGCTATTCAGCTCCCCCTGAGTCTGTTTCGTTTGTACTCGTGCAGTGTAACTGTTATCACAAAATCAAGCACTGAAGGCTGCCAATCAGCAAGATTCTGTGTAACTATTTCAAACCAGGCTTTGGACTAAGGCTTAGCCTCCTTAGTCTGAGAGGGCTCTCTCACAGATTATGAATATTAACTAATGACAAGAAAAGATGGCTAACTCTTATAAGACACATGAAAAATAAGCTGCCTGGACAACATTGAATTGATTCCCATTGGGCTTATGGAGTCTCTCATATCTCAGCAAACAAAAACACTATCTTTTCATAGAAATCAGGGCACTTTACATCTATATGTTCAAACATAACTTTGAAACCACAGTTTGCCAAGGCATACAGGAAGTCAGAGCATGATTCATGAGTTCTGAGTGATTATGCATTAACAAAACTGTAAAAGAACCTTAAAGAAAGAATACCATCACACATTTGAACAAGAAGATCCATTGTGAATCCTGAGAAGAAAACACAGTCATTTGCATTACTGAAATTTGTTTATACATAAACCAAAAACAGTCTTCTCCAAAACATCCAACCCTCATTACATCAAAGTCTGATCTATATATAGAGATATAATCTTAACCACTATGAGCTTCCTCCTCCAGCATGAGGGGAGCTCGAAGACTATCACTAATTACCCCTATCTATCAATTAACTAATTCATTAAATACATCAAGTGCTGACTGTAATTACAAAGAGTGCTAATTAAACTACATATCTAATTCTATCTTCCTCGTATCATGATCCTTCTTTGCTCTTGGACACCTGTCTCCTTTCAGTTTGGCCGAGATAACTGAGAAGTGGATGCAATGAACAAGGTTAGCATTGGATACTGAATGCGCTGATGGTTCATTGATCATAAGAACAAACCCCTGTTTTTCCGGTCCTTGTCTCCCACCATCCTTCGAAAGTTAAGCAACATGTTCCCAGCTCTTTAATACCCCAAAATTTATGATCATCACCATATTTCAGATGTGTTGGAGGCTTCGTTGGTGGGCATGTGTATAAACCAAAACAATACTCCTCGTATGCCATTTCTGCCAAACCCTAACTGGTCATAAAGTACCTTTATAAAATTTTTAACTTGAGACAAAATATTTCACCTTTACAAAAAGGCACACTTGTCATTATCTGAATGGCTAGGATAGCCTCATGTGGTCTCCCTTATGCTCCTTAGGTGTTTCCTTCAAAAATTTGCTGATCTTACCATTGAACTGTTTGTCTTCATCCAAAAACAGCACCTACAGCAGTTTCGTAGCGCGCTACGAAACTGCTGTTTTTGCTAAAACAGAGTGTATTTGCAGTAAGGAAATTTTTGCTTGAACTTCTAATTTTTTAAATCTTCTTTACAGGTGACAGAGACCTATATGTCTTCAAAACAATGGAGCTTTAACAAAATTTGCCAAAATTTAAAAAAAAAAATGACCTCTCTCATCATCAATGAGCAGCTAGTTAACCTAGCTGTGCTTTTAAATTTGCAATCTCCCTCCTCAGGGCTTTGTTTTCAGCTCTTAGAGTCATGTTCATTTTTCTGATGAATTTAGCTTGTTTAATAGCTGGAACTGTCCATGTATACACATCAGCCACTGAATCCACTTGACTCACTAGGTTTTTACTACCCTTTAACACAGCTCTTCGATAGTTGGCATACCTGACTGCACGCTCTCTAATGACATTCTTTGCTTTGACAATTTCATATTTTGATGTCCCCGCTTGATTCTTTATGGCTATAACATTTCCTCCTTGGGAAATAATAACTTTTCTGTTCTTGTCTTTATGCTTGACTGCCTCCACTGTTTTGGACAATACTTCAATTACCTCTGTTCTGGGCATCTTTACAACTTTCTCTCCTTTATGCACTTTCTCAGCTTCTCTAACTTGTTTCCTTGTAACCGGCCTTCGTGGTTTGAAAATAAACTCCTCACTAGGTTCATCAAACCTTAGTCTCTTCGAAGCTTTGGATTTCTTAGTGCTCTCCGGTGATGATTTAGTCAAATCAATATGCATGGGTTCAACATGCACCGGTTCTACCTGCTCAAACTCAATGGCCTCAAGCAAATCACTTAAGCTGGCCTTTGATATTGGACTTTCCTCAACAGCTACTGATTTTCCCTTCTCTTTGCTTAATTGACTCCTTGTTTTAACTCTTGATACTCTTTCAGACCCACTTGATCCAGGTACATCTTTCTTGTGCTTAACCTTTTCCTTTGATGATGGCTGAGGTGGCTCTTTAAGAACCAAGGGCTTTACTGGTTTTTTCAACTGAGACTTGGTTTTATTTTTATCCCTAGCCTCTTTTCTAAGCTCAGCTATTGTAGGTTCCTCCACTGATTCTTCTCTTTCTCTAACCGGCTGTGGGGTGAGGCCTGTCTTACTCTGGAAACCAGCCATATAGATGAAAGAATTCCAATCCCTACCAATCTTGTGAAGACCATCCAGCACTAACAGTTTGACTAGACCATGGTGAAATAATGATGTCTCGCAGTCATCCTTCCTTAATTGAACTTTATCACACATTTTGCTGAGACTACGAAACAAGTAAAATGGAATATCTATAGAGGCTTTACCAGTAAAATGCAATAACAACTTAAAGTGATAGGAGTAAACCTTGTTATATCTACCCTCACAGGTTAAATACTTTTGAATACCAGTAAGTAGAAGGGCATAGTGTTCTTTAACATAATTTCTAGGTATAGCCTTTGTTAAATCCTCATTCACATATGCCTCTTTAAGAAATTCTTTGCAGGGGTTCAAATCAAATTTAAAGTTCTTAAACCACTCCTGCCCTCCTCTTGGAATTTCAGTTACATTAGCAATTGCCTCTGGAGATACTTGAAATTCTAACATAGATACTTTAGAATTTAAACCTGTAAAGTTCAAGGCAAACTCTTTTGTTACCTCAGCATGGCCACCCTGCAGCTTCTCACAGAAATTCCAACAGCCAGCATCCTTGAAAGCTTTCCTAACACCTTCATCTCTTAATGCAAGGTCCAATCCTTCAGGCTCTGTTCTGTGACATCTTCCAGACCGATGCTCCTTCCTCTCCATTCCGCTTTCGAAAATTTTTGCACAGAGAATCACCACCAGCTTCAACTCAAATGGCAAATTCAAAAAAATTTAGAACGCAGGCTCGCTTGAAAAAGAAACTCGGGCTCGTTTGAACTCGGGCTCATTTGCAATTCAAATATCTTATCACACAAGCTGGCCACTTTATGCATCATTTACAAACATCATAAAACATTCATGCATGACAAAACCGTTAGAATGATTTTTATGTGCATGCCTATGGATCTATTGGTGGAGTGATGGCTCATAAGTGTTTGGGAGGTACGCCAACTGACAATAACCGGACGGAGACAATGACTCATCCCCAGATGTGACCCTTTAGGAATCTGCGCTGCAAAATGCCCGAAACTGCAATTTCGTAGCGCAGACAGTTATAAATTAGCAAAATGCGCTGCAAAATGGCTGGATGCTGACACGCTGCGAAAAGGCTAAAACATCATTGCGCTGCAAAATCAACCAATAAGACTGCGCTGCGAAAATACGGAAAGGACCAGTGACATGTACAAGATAAGACATGGCTTATGCAATCATGATGGAGGATGACCAATAGTATTAGATAATGATTCACATCAAGACCCTTTAGAAACATGACCCCTAAGTAAGAAACATAGGACAAAACCCATTTGACACCAATTTTTGACAGTGAACCTTGGACAAAAATTATATACATGTGACTGTAGTTCTAGGTGATAACAGTGGCTCCACTTGGGATAGTGTGCTCCTGTAGTACACTAAGAACTCGTAGAACCAGTGCTTTGTCCATTTTATAAAACAAACACACAACTGACAAGCATTCCTTTCTATCTTTGTGGGCCTTCTCCTCGGGCTAAAGCTTTTCTGTTCAGCTTGTCATTTATTTTTAACAAGAAAACTTCCTAAAACGGTTATATACAATGCTCATGAGATACTTGGCAGACTTTCACTGATTGTAATGCTTTAAGAACCTGCCATTAACAGGCCCTCCAGCATATGGTGTTCCATCAACTTCCTGCAGAATGTAAGTGTTGTTTCCATGGAAAGCAGAAATCTGAAATGGCCCTTTCCACAAATTTTCAAATTTGCCATGTTTACCTTTCTCTTCAATTCTGGCTTCCCATTTTAGGACTTTATCATTAATCTGAAATATGACCTCTTTGATCTTCTTGTCAAAAGCTCTCTTGACTCTATTCTGGTTTTGTTGATGGTCTTCAAACACCTCATTCCTTTTCTCCTACAAAGCTATCAACTGATTAATCCTTCTCTGTATGGCATTTGGTTCCTCCTCTAATCCCTGAATTAGTTTCATAACTGGTACCCCAAGAGATGTTGGGAAAATTGCCTCTGCTCCATACACAAGCTCATATGGTGATGTTCCAATGGACCTCTTTGTGCAAATTCGATCAGCCCACAAGGCATACTTCAGCTTTAAGTGCCAAGCCTTTTTATTTTCCTGCAGCAGCTTCTTGATAATCCTCACAAGACTCTTGTTTGAACTTTCAGCTAAGCCATTTCCCTGTGGATAGTAAGCAGTGGAATGACCAAGGGAAATATGGTACTGATGGCAAAAATTTATCATTCTTTTGGACTTAAAATCCTGGGCATTGTCTGTGATAATCTTGAGTGTACAACCAAACCTTGATAAGATGTTATTTTCTAAAAAGGAAATAATCACTGCATCATTTGCTTGCCTGGTAGGTATTGCCTCTATCCACTTTGTAAAATAGTCAGTGGCTGTGAGAATCCAGCGATGCTGTCCTGAGGAAGGAGGATGTATTTCCCCTATAAAATCTAATCCCCACTGCTGGAAGGGTGCCTCAACATAGATAGGAACCAATGGCAATGGCATGAGCTTTCTCCTTCCTTCAAATACTTGACATTCATGGCATGCTACTATCTTTTTATAAAAGTCTCTGAACATAGTTGGCCAAAAATATCCAGCTCTTAAAACTTTGTTTGCAGTGGCTTTCCAATAGTGATGGCCTCCACAATCTCCCTTATGAAATTCATCAATGACCTTATCAGCTTCTTCTTCAATGAGACAATTTAGCAAAATTCCCCCTGCATCCTTCCAAAATAAATTTTGCTCATATACAAAATATCTAAGGGACTTCAACTTGATGAACCGAGCTTTAGATTTGGAAAGGTTATCAGGGGCTCTATTGTACTGCAAGACAAATGCCACATCCTTATACCATTCTGATGTCAAAAACTTTTCATTGATCTGGATTAATTCTTCTTCATTCTCAGAAATTTCTGATATTTCTGTGCTAAAATTGATACCAATACAGTCCAGATTTGACTGAGTCAGCAATTTTGCTAAGCCCTGACCCTTTACCAACTTGGTGGGCCTGATCTCAATGTCATACTCCAAAAGCTTTGCTATCCATTTCCCTCTTTTTCCATCAGGGTCAGCTTGTGTAAGAATATCTTTTATTACAGTGCTTGGCACATATGCAACAATATGAGAGTGCAACACATAAATTCTGAAATCTTTTATAGCTTTTACCAATGCATATGCTTGCTTCTCTAAAATATTGTATTTCAACTCAGCATTAGCCAATGTCTTGCTAAAGAAAGAAATGGGCTGTTCAGTACCTTGACTTCCTTTTTGCAGCAACACTCCAACAATTGTATCTTCAGAAGCAAAGGTGAAGATCAGGAACTCCTTGGTAAAATCCGGGTTGATGAGGACTGGTGCTTGAGTGAGGGCCTTTTTAATTTCTTCAAATGATTTCTTTGCTTCAGCTGTCCACTTGAAATCTGATCCTTTTCTTAACATCTTTGTTATATGTTTGACCACTTCAGCAAAATTAGGAATAAATCTTCTAACAAAATTAACTTTTCCAAGAAAGGATTGAACCTCTTTTTTGCTCCTTGGCAAATCTAGCCTTTGAATAGCACTGACCCTATTAGGATCAATCCTAATTCCTTCTTCAGAAATAATATGTCCAAGCAATTTGCCACAAGTTAAAGCAAAGATACTTTTGGTTGGGTTTAAAGAAATACCAAACCTCCTACACTTTAGCAAGATCCTTTCAAGGTGCTTTAAGTGGTCTTCTTCCCTTTTTGAAAAGACTGTGATATCATCAAGATATACCACCACTGATTTATCTTTTTCTTCAGCAAAAGCAATGTCCATAGCCCTTTGGAAGGTCGCCCCTGCATTCATGAGACCAAAAGGCATCTTTGCATACATAAATGTGCCCCATGGTGTAGTGAAAGTTGTCTTCTCCTGATCATCGGGATGAACAAGGATCTGATTATACCCTGAGAAACCATCCAGCATAGACATTCTCTGGGAACCAACAATATTTTGCAAAATAAGATCCGTTTTAGGAAGAGGGTAATTATCTTTCAGTGAAGCCTTGTTTAAATTCCTGAAATCTATGCAGATTCTAATCTCCCCATTCTTTTTCCTAACTGGTACCAAATTAGCAAGCCAGTTTGAGAATCTGATTGGAACAATAATTTTTGCATCAAAAAGATTTTTCACCTCCTTTTCAATCAGTGGCATCAGAAGGGGATTAATCCTTCTTAATTTCTGCTTAAAAGGCTTCTCATTTTGCTTAATTGGGATGGTGTGTTGTATAATTGAAGAATCATACTGCTTCAAATCAGCATAGCTCCATGCAAAAACATCAATAAATTTCTTCATCATTTCAACATATTTGACCTTCATATATGCTGATAAAAACTTTGAAATCTTGACTAACTTGGGCACAACTGAATCACCTAAATTACAACTTTCTATTTCTTGTTCATTAGCTTGCAATCTTGGTGCTTTAAACACATCATTCTGATCAAATAACTTTTCCAGTGGAATGAGGCCTTTAGGGATTAGGTTTTTTGGCAGCTGCAACACTTCAGATTTGTCCCTTGTCTCTGCTAACATATTTTGCTGATCTATTTGATTATGATCAAACTCCTCTTTCAACTCAAGAAAATTTCTTACCTGCTGATCATCTTCAAATACTTGCCAATTTATGATATTATCTGGGATGACTGGTCTATGGCAAACCTTCACTTCATAGCTATCAGAAGAATTCTTGGGAATAATAAAAAGACTGGCTGCAACAGCAAGAGAATCTGCAACAGAATTTTGATCTCTGGTTTTTACACTGAAGGTATAGGATTGAAATTTTTCCAACAATTCCAACACTAAATTTCTGTAGGCTCTCATCCTTGCATCCTTTGTTTGATATGCACCTTTAACTTGCTTTATAATTAATTCAGAATCTCCACAAACAACAATGTTCTTTGCCTTCAACTCTATCAAGGTTTCTAAGCCTAATACCAGATATTCATACTCAGCCATGTTATTGGTACAATCAAAGTTAAGTTTGTATGACAGAAACTTACTTTCTTCAGTTGGACTAGTGATCCAAATCCCAGCTCCTGCACCTTCTTTTCCTGCTGCTCCATCAAAGTATAGGGACCAGCAACCAGTGATGTCTCTTTCATTTCTTTACTGTACCTCCTGACACTGATTTTCTGCATGTTCATCTTGTGATTATTTTCCAACTGATTCATTGAAAAGAATAGCTGATCCAAGGCCTGTATCACAAGAGTAAATAGGAAAATTTAGAGGCTTGTCCTTGCTGCTTACCATATATGCCATCCTTGTTTAACGATACAACCTCCTTTGTTCACCAAACACTGGAATGGTAGCATATGTCAGATCCATTTGCATGGTACCCTTGATTTTTGCAGCCCATGACCTTGAAAGAAGCATCCCAAACTTAGGTGGAATGTCTGCAACAACAATGTCCATGACAGTTGTTTTTGCTGGGATTTGTGTGAGTGCCACAACAACATCTTTTATCAACCCAATGCAATGAACTCTCTTTGAATCAAAAGAAAATAAATCTTTATATGGTCTAGTTACTTCTAATCCCATTCTTTCCATGATTACCTTAGGCATGAGGTTATGTGATGCCCCTGAATCCAGCATAGCATTATGTAGAGTCATATCATGGATATTAATGCTTATATAAAAAGGAGGGAACTCATCACTTTGTTCATCTTCAAGTCTTGGTCCTAAACAGATAATAGGATTATCCTCTTGCACACTTAGAATATCAGCCCCTCCTGGTGGAGAATTAAGCATTTCCACAATCTTGCTTCTATATTTGTCTACTTTCAGAATTTCATTAAATGGGACTGATATTTTGATTTTTGCAATCTCATTTTCTATATTAAAAACAGAACTAGACCTTTCAATTTCCTTAGGAAGTGCAGGGTTTTGAATATCCTTTTTATCAATAGAAGAATCACCTTTACCATCAATCTGCTTTGACTTTTCCTTTTTGTCTTCAACTGCTTTTGAAACATTTTTCTTGGGCTGCGCTTTATTTGCTGTAATAGGGACATCTCGGTTTCTGAGATTATACTGCTTCTGAATTTCAAATATAGCATGTTGATAACCCTTTAAGAAATCAGAAGGTTCCTCTTCTACCTTTACCAAACTAGACTCATCATGTTCCTCTTTTGTTAAGAAAATTTCTGAGTCTTCTTCACCAAAGCAATGAATAGACTCCTCAGGTACCTCAGGATCTTCCTCTTCATCCACCATGTTTTGTTGGAAAGGAGGTCTCACTGGAGGATTTGCTTGCTGATTTCTATTTTCCCTTGGCCTTTGCTGATTTTGAGGCCTTCTAAATTGAGGGTTCCTGAACCGAGGTTCTTGTTGTGCTTGAGGAGCAGCAGTATTCCCAAGTGCTAATTGATCCATCAACTTCTCCATGGTTTTCATCATGGTTTCAAACTTGTCTTCTTGAGCAGAGGTAGAAGGTTTCTCCTCTTCTTTTATCTTAGTCTTTGCCATCTTTGACTTCTTAGCAGCTAGCATATTCCCCTCTACCTTAACTGCATCATTCTGCATGTCAGAAAGAGTAGCAGACTCTCTTTCTCTGAGTAAAAGAGAGAAATCTAAATCGAATGACTCAGCATATCTTAACTGTGCCAAGGCTCCAAGAAGCTTCAAATGTGCTGGAATGGAATTATATACCTTATTAAACCTCTTAGAAAAATTTTGAACAGTTTCATCTGGAGCTCTTCTTAAACTATTATATTCGTTGAGGGCTTGAACAGGATTGGTCCTATTTCCCCATTTTCTCAGAAAACTATCTTCAAATTCAAGCCAACTATGAATGCTACCAGCTCCAAGGGCTTTAAACCATTTTCAGACTTCCCCAATAAAGGTTTGAGCAAACAGTCTTAACTTTACATCTTCATCATCTACTTCTTCCCTATCAACAAAGTCATTGAACCTATCCACATGTTCCTCAGCTGAAATTTCATCATCTCCTCCCCATGTTGGAATCCTAGCAGCATATTTACTAGGAAGATCATGCAAAACAGCAGGGAGAGCTAGAGGAGCATACCTAGCAGGTACAGCCATAATGAAAGGAGGAGCAGGGGTAACAAGTACTGTGTGACTAGGGGGACCATAACTAATATGAGATGTTGTCTGAGGACTTTCTGGACTAACAGAGGCAGAGGATAAAGTATGAGTACGGAAAGGGCTATTGGGACTTTGTAAGCCACTGACAAAAGAACTCCAATTTGGGAGAGGTAAACCAGTTTTGGATTTAAGTAAGACTTCAAAAGGGTCAAGCTCTTTAAGCTGCTTCAAATCCTCTTTCTCTAATAACAATTCAGAAGTAACAATTTCCCAAAACTCTTCTTTATCTCTTTGTGACACTAAAGATGAAGTATCAATACCTTTCTTTTGTAGATCCAAAATAATACCAATAAGCTCCTCTTCGTTTTCAGACCTCAACAACACTTCTTGGATTTTATCATCAACAATTTTATCTTCAGGACTTCTAGAAAACTCAGGAAACAAATACTTTGAAATATTTGAAGTACCTGGTATATCAGAAAATCTTTGTTTACTCCTTGAGATGATATTAGGATTTTCCACAGGACTAGGTGGGTTTGGGTCAGGATTACTCCTTGTATACCTTCCTCTCGAAGCCACCTTTCAAACTTTAAAATTCATGGAGTCACCAAGGTAGAATGCAGCCTCGAAAACCTTTTGAACTCCTGCTACCTTCAGAAATTCAATCTTATAGCTACGGGAATGAGTAATCTTCAGGCTCCCGGCAGACGCACCAAAATGTTATCACAAAATCAAGAACTGAAGGCTGCCAATCAGCAAGATTCTGTGTAACTATTTCAAACCAGGCTTTGGACTAAGGCTTAGCCTCCTTAGTCTGAGAGGGCTCTCTCACAGATTATGAATATTAACTAATGACAAGAAAAGATGGCTAACTCTTATAAGACACATGAAAAATAAGCTGCCTGGACAACATTGAATTGATTCCCATTGGGCTTATGGAGTCTCTCATATCTCAGCAAACAAAAACACTATCTTTTCATAGAAATCAGGGCACTTTACATCTATATGTTCAAACATAACTTTGAAACCACAGTTTGCCAAGGCATACAGGAAGTCAGAGCATGATTCATGAGTTCTGAGTGATTATGCATTAACAAAACTGTAAAAGAACCTTAAAGAAAGAATACCATCACACATTTGAACAAGAAGATCCATTGTGAATCCTGAGAAGAAAACACAGTCATTTGCATTACTGAAATTTGTTTATACATAAACCAAAAACAGTCTTCTCCAAAACATCCAACCCTCATTACATCAAAGTCTGATCTATATATAGAGATATAATCTTAACCACTATGAGCTTCCTCCTCCAGCATGAGGGGAGCTCGAAGACTATCACTAATTACCCCTATCTATCAATTAACTAATTCATTAAATACATCAAGTGCTGACTGTAATTACAAAGAGTGTTAATTAAACTACATATCTAATTCTATCTTCCTCGTATCATGATCCTTCTTTGCTCTTGGACACCTGTCTCCTTTCAGTTTGGCCGAGATAACTGAGAAGTGGATGCAATGAACAAGGTTAGCATTGGATACTGAATGCGCTGATGGTTCATTGATCATAAGAACAAACCCCTGTTTTTCTGGTCCTTGTCTCCCACCATCCTTCGAAAGTTAAGCAACATGTTCCCAGCTCTTTAATACCCCAAAATTTATGAGCATCACCATATTTCAGATGTGTTGGAGGCTTCGTTGGTGGGCATGTGTATAAACCAAAACAATACTCCTCGTATGCCATTTCTGCCAAACCCTAACTGGTCATAAAGTACCTTTATAAAAGTTTTAACTTGAGACAAAATATTTCACCTTTACAAAAAGGCACACTTGTCATTATCTGAATGGCTAGGATAGCCTCATGTGGTCTCCCTTATGCTCCTTAGGTGTTTCCTTCAAAAATTTGCTGATCTTACCATTGAACTGTTTGTCTTCATCCAGAAACAGCACCTACAGCAGTTTCGTAGCGCGCTACGAAACTGCTGTTTTTGCTAAAACAGAGTGTATTTGCAGTAAAGAAATTTTTTGCTTGAACTTCTAATTTTTTAAATCTTCTTTACAGGTGACAGAGACCTATATGTCTTCAAAACAATGGAGCTTTAACAAAATTTTCCAAAATTAAAAAAAAAAAAATGACCTCTCTCATCATCAATGAGCAGCTAGTTAACCTAGCTGTGCTTTTAAATTTGCAATCTCCCTCCTCAGGGCTTTGTTTTTAGATCTTAGAGTCATGTTCATTTTTCTGATGAATTTAGCTTGTTTAATAGCTGGAACTGTCCATGTATACACATCAGCCACTGAATCCACTTGACTCACTAGGTTTTTACTACCCTTTAACACAGCTCTTCGATAGTTGGCATACCTGACTGCACGCTCTCTAATGACATTCTTTGCTTTGGCAATTTCATCTTTTGTTGTCCTCGCTTGATTCTTTATGGCTATAAAATTTCCTCCTTGGGAAATAATAACTTTTCTGTTCTTGTCTTTATGCTTGACTGCCTCCACTGTTTTGGACAATACTTCAATTACCTCTGTTCTGGGCATCTTTACAACTTTCTCTCCTTTATGCACTTTCTCAGCTTCTCTAACTTGTTTCCTTGTAACCGGCCTTCGTGGTTTGAAAATAAACTCCTCACTAGGTTCATCAAACCTTAGTCTCTTCGAAGCTTTGGATTTCTTAGTGCTCTCCGGTGATGATTTAGTCAAATCAATATGCATGGGTTCAACATACATCGGTTCTACCTGCTCAAACTCAATGGCCTCAAGCAAATCACTTAAGCTGGCCTTTGATATTGGACTTTCCTCAACATCTACTAATTTGCCCTTCTCTTTGCTTAATTGACTCCTTGTTTTAACTCTTGATACTCTTTCAGACCCACTTGATCCAGGTACATCTTTCTTGTGCTTAACCTTTTCCTTTGATGATGGCTGAGGTGGCTCTTTAAGAACCAATGGCTTTACTGGTTTTTTCAACTGAGACTTGGTTTTCTTTTTATCCCTAACCTCTTTTCTAAGCTCAGCTATTGTAGGTTCCTCCACTGATTCTTCTCTTTCTCTAACCGGCTGTGGGGTGAGGCCTGTCTTACTCTGGAAACCAGCCATATAGATGAAAGAATTCCAATCCCTACCAATCTTCTGAAGACCATCCAGCACTAACAGTTTGACTAGACCATGGTGAAATAATGATGTCTCGCAGTCATCCTTCCTTAATTGAACTTTATCACACATTTTGCTGAGACTACGAAACAAGTAAAATGGAATATCTATAGAGGCTTTACTAGTAAAATGCAATAACAACTTAAAGTGATAGGAGTAAACCTTGTTATATCTACCCTCACAGGTTAAATACTTTTGAATACCAGTAAGCAGAAGGGCATAGTGTTCTTTAACATAATTTGTAGGTATAGCCTTTGTTAAATCCTCATTCACATATGCCTCTTTAAGAAATTCTTTGCAGGGGTTCAAATAAAATTTAAAGTTCTTAAACCACTCCTGCCCTCCTCTTGGAATTTCAGTTACATTAGCAATTGCCTCTGGAGATACTTGAAATTCTAACATAGATACTTTAGAATTTAAACCTGTAAAGTTCAAGGCAAACTCTTTTGTTACCTCAGCATGGCCACCCTGCAGCTTCTCACAGAAATTCCAACAGCCAACATCCTTGAAAGCTTTCCTAACACCTTCATCTCTTAATGCAAGATCCAATCCTTCAGGCTCTGTTCTGTGACATCTTCCAGACCGATGCTCCTTCCTCTCCATTTCGCTTTCGAAATTTTTTGCACAGAGAATCACCACCAGCTTCAACTCAAATGGCAAATTCAAAAAAATTTAGAACGCAGGCTCGCTTGAAAAAGAAACTCGGGCTCGTTTGAACTCGGGCTCATTTGCAATTCAAATATCTTATCACACAAGCTGGCCACTTTATGCATCATTTACAAACATCATAAAACATTCATGCATGACAAAACCGTTAGAATGATTTTTATGTGCATGCCTATGGATCTATTGGTGGAGTGATGGCTCATAAGTGTTTGGGAGGTACGCCAACTGACAATAACCGGACGGAGACAATGACTCATCCCCAGATGTGACCCTTTAGGAATCTGCGCTGCAAAATGCCCGAAACTGCGATTTCGTAGCGCAGACAGTTATAAATTAGCAAAATGCGTTGCAAAATGGCTGGATGCTGACGCGCTGCGAAAAGGCTAAAACATCATTGCGCTGCAAAATCAACCAATAAGACTGCGCTGCGAAAATACGGAAAGGACCAGTGACATGTACAAGATAAGACATGGCTTATGCAATCATGATGGAGGATGACCAATAGTATTAGATAATGATTCACATCAAGACCCTTTAGGAACATGATCCCTAAGTAAGAAACATAGGACAAAACCCATTTGACACCAATTTTTGACAGTGAACCTTGGACAAAAATTATATACATGTGACTGTAGTTCTAGGTGATAACAGTAACTATACTAGAGACATTGTCAAAAATATAAGCAGTATGAAAATAAAAAACAACCATGGGAATCATCATCAAGAAAAAAACATGTATTACTCCCCCTAATATTACACATCACCGATTTTGAGGGCTTATTTTTCATGAGGCCAATATTGAGAAATGGCAACAAGAAATTCTCGTTTAATTTGTCCTTGAATTAAACTGAGAATTAAAATCGAATTCTATTCTCATAGCCACTTGGAAATAGTTAATTAAGTTTAATTAAATTAATTAGCTTAGGAATTTTGATTTGGAAGTCTTTCTGTAGTCATGTATATGTTATCCCTAATTTTTAGGGGTCAAGTATGAGTTTAAATTGAGTTGGAAATTAAATCACTCAGTTTACCGAGTTAAGTTCAGTTAAATTAGTTCTATTTTTTTTTTAAACTAATATAGGACTAACAGTCAGTTGGTGCACTAATGCATCCACTAGTGCTACTCTAGTTAATTGAAGATTTCCTCATGAGAAACTCATGAATGTTAGTTCAGAGAAAGACCTAGTTGAGACTAGAGTGCAGGGACAGTGTACTATTAGTTGTATGATTTACTGAGTTGTATAGATCATGCATGCAATCAAGAATTGAACCTAGTTTGGATTGTACAGTTTTGGACTAGATTGCATTAATATGGGTTATTTAGCCATAGGAATTATGCAAGGAAATAGGGGCTTGGAGAGCTGCAGAATTGGCTAAGTGTTTTCCAATAGATTGCTTGCGAGCTGAGAGATTTGACCATACTTGTGCGGAATTATTCTAGTGAGAACAAACTTTGTATCTTCACTCATATTTTTGATATATGCAATACAAATAATGGGGTTTTGAGCAGTGGCTTTCCCCATATACAACTTGTGTTATGTGCCATTGATTTATCTTCTTCTTGTTCTTATTTTTTTCATCGATCTATTGGCTTCTGCTAGTCAAAAGTAGAAGTAGGCTCTTGTCTTTTGTTTTAGTACATTGCATGAGCTTGTGAAACTACAATATTTTCTACAGCCAAGTACCTATCACCACTTTTGTAGTCATTTTTAGGAGTATGCGTTCAAGGATAATGGACTACAATGGGCACCATATTTTAGTCTGAGTCTGGATCTTTCTCATATCTATGATAATTTCAGTCTTCAAACACATATAGTTTGTATGGAATTCTATATCCCCTTATTATGACTTTTCCATTTACTTAATTCATAAACTTACACTTGGTTGATGTAAACATAAATATATTTTCCTTATCTACCATTTGACCTACACTTAGAATATTCTTCTTTAGCAATTGAACAAATAAAGCATCATTTATTGCTCTAGTTTTATTAATTATGGATTTACCTTGTCCTAGAACTTTTGTTGAAACATCAATTCCAAGAATAACAATACCATGATGTTTCTTCCTGAGAGACTCCATTTTACTCTTATCTCCAATCATGTGATAAGAACATCCACTATCTATGTACCATTCATCTTCATCTTCAAATGAGCAGAGAGAAAGACCACACCTTATATTTTCTTCTTTTTCTTGCTTATTGGTGGATCCACCTTTTTCAATTTTTTTGATATTAATGTTCTTATATGCTTTCACACTCAACAGCTGGAAGCAATTCGACCTGATACTACTAATCCACTGGGAAGCCACTTGACGTGACATCCATAATCATTCATACTGCACACTTGTGAAGCAACTTAAGTTGTGCTCGGGGTGGCTGGGTGCAATGTATTTGATCTCGTTGTCTCAGAATTTCAGTTCTAGAGGGTCGTTAATGTGCTCGAATTCGATCCCTCGTTGTCTCAGAATTTTAGTTCTATAGGGTCATTAACGTGCTCGAATTCGATCCCTCGTTTTCTCAGAAGTTCACTTCTAAAGGGTCGTTAACATGCTCGAATGCTTAAGTGATCCATATGTTAACACCCAGGTTGTTCCCTATGACTCCCAAGGGAATACGGCCGGGGTAACCACTAACCAATCTTTGGATTACAGTTTCTAGCCAAACTGTAATCAGAGAGGGCTCTCTCTTTATGATTTGTCTCTGTTTTGATAGTGTTTTAGGCTAGCTATTATGCTCAGGTTTTTGGTTTATGTTTTGGTTGAAGGACTTCTTTCAGTGCTTAAGATGTAGTGTTCAGACAGTAGTATATCATTGGGCAATGGAGTCTAGAGCTGTGAACTGTTTTGAAATGCTGGAGTGAGAATGTTCAGACTGCAGGGCCTATTGGGTATCTCAACAAACAAAATTTAAACTTAAGTGGTGATGTATGGTCAGCCAACGGAAAGCAATTAAGAATTCTCCATTAAGCTGGTGATGTGAAAGTGAAACATGTTGCTCAGGAGCAAACTTGAATTCCTGAAACAAAGGTCACTGTGAAAGATATATTCTGATAGTGTAGCAATTAAGAATTACACTTATCAAGATTATAGCTGAAGAAAACATTCATTAACAACATAGATTGAGCTCAGGGTATTGCATGAATAAATCCTGAAGGCTATTATTTTTCTTTGTTGCTAAATACTTTAGAAATTAGAAACATATATGGATTGTAAAAGATTGAAACACATAACAAAGAGAGTTACAGAAAACTTATTGTATTGTGATGTACACAGGAATCCTGCAGTTTTCAACAAACACCAGAACGCATTCAACACTTCAGAACTTTGAGAAATTCCATCACTTTGTTTATTAAACTCTGAATAGATTACAGCATAAGAACTTCTTCAAGAGAAATCAACAACAACCCCTGAAAGCTTGTGCGAGGGGCAAATATATACAAACAGTATTACAAAATATCTAAGGCGTTGAGTCATCTGAGAAATAAATATTTCACCAACTTTGTACAGAACAGCAGATAAGAAGTTATTGCTACCTTTAATACAACATAAATGCATCTTTCTATCTGTCAGAAGATATTTTTTGGCTTTCGGAAGCCAACGAGTCGGTTGGAGTGATCCGCATTAATGCTGAAAAATGCGCTTTTGGAGCTGCTCTGCTGTAGCTTCTCGGCCTGGACACCTGTAGCTTCTCACCTTGCTTTGTTGGCCGTAAGTTCTGCTGAGTTGGCTCAGCTTTCATCTTTAACGCATGCTGATTCTTTTAAACTGTCCTGTGTATGACAATTTGCATTTTCCATGAACAAAATTTATTGAATGGCTTCCTGTTTATAAAATCATTTGTATTGCCTTAGTCCACCATTCTTGTGTAGGTAGTTGATGCCTGAGAATTGCATCCATAGTCTCCTCTGCCTCTGTATATTTATAAAAATTGGGAGGCACTTCAAACAGGTGTTTAATTTCATTCATTATAAAAAATAAACTTTCTACTCTGTTGTAGAGAGTCTGTCCTGTGGCTGGCCCTATTTCCTCTGAGGTGCTGGGCTTCTCATTGATCTGACTTGTGGCAAATGCATTGACCCTCTTGGCATACTGCTCATGTGTGAACAGTCTCCCTGCGCTGTTCAGTAAGCTAGGGAGCCCTCTGTTTTGTAATACCTGAAATTTGTCCATAAACCTGTTTACCTCAGTCTGCATGTCTTGGGTTCTTCTCTCTAATGTCTGCACCAAGTTTCTCAGTGTAAGAACCCTCTTGATTAACTGAATGGTCTCAGTTCTGTTTGAAATTCCCATGGTAGCCAACTGAGTACTTGTTCTATTGTTAAGCACATTAATCATCCTGGTGGCAACTTCAGGCATATTGCTTAGAGCAACCCTTGATCTCTGAATTTCAGTCTGTGCTTTTGGAATGAGCTCTAACTGCTCATGGATTGTCTCAATATACTGCCATTGGTCAGTAATAGACTGGCCAATATTAGCCCACAACATTGTTTTAAGCTCAGCTACAACCTTATCTAATTTGAGCTCATTCTCTAGCTCTTTGATCCTGTCTTTGAGGGCTTTTATCTCCCTGCCCTTTTCTGCCACAGCCTGCTTGGATTTGTCATATCTATCATTTACTTTGGCCAATTTCTCCCTGGTCTCATTCAGTTCTGTCATTTGAGCTTCCAGGGCCTGAATCTCATTTCTTAGCTTTTGCATATCCAAGCTAGGGGCCTGCTCTGTTGTTGGTGGTGCTGAAGTAGATGGTGCTGCTTGTTCAGTCTGTTGAGGAGGAGGAATAGTAGTTGGAGCAGCTTCCTCAAGGTTAATGATTTGAGGAGGAGGCTGGGAGGTCCGACCTTCTTCTCTTTGTTTCAGAGTTGCTTGTAATGCTGCCTGTGCAGCCTCTGATTCTCCCAGCTTTTCTTGTGTCTGGATAAGCTGCTTATAGAGAGACACCAGCAAAGCTGTGGCATCTTGATCATGCCTTTGTTGAGCTACTTCATCTGTTTGAGGGTGAATTGTGACTGGGAGTTTGATCTTTCTCCTCAAAGCTGCCATATCTGCATCCCTCAATTTCAATATTTCTTGTATGCCCTTGATATCCTTGGGATCATGCCCAATCTCAATAATTATATCTTCTAAGGACCTTATTCTGTTGTCCTTTGCTTGAGAGGATGCTCTCTCCAACTCCAGTTGAGAGGCTGTATTATTAAGGCTATTTTCTAGCCTGTAGTTATCCAATGTCTTGTCTGCCAAGGAAGCATAGACCATCTCACCTGTTTGTTTATGCAATTCAATTTTGTCCATTGGGTGGATGTCCTTGGCCAGGACCTCAAGATTGGTCCTTAAGTAATCTGAAGGGGAATGTGGCTGCAAAGTAGTTGGCATGAAGTGGCTCATGATCATTTTGCCCTCCTGGACATCATATGCAGACATTAGTCCCTGCTGGTTGGTGGGAACCATTTTCAACAAATGGTTATACAGCTGTATTTTTATGGGCTCATTCCTTTTCTTTATTTCAATGAACTGATGTTTAATGCTCAGTTCACCCTCTCTCTGCTGGCTAGAGGAGCTGACTTCTCCTCCCACTGTCCTCTCTTGTTCCTGTTGGAAGGAACTTGCAGATGCCTCCGTGTTGGGCGGGCCCATACCCAAAGATTGCCCTATAGGCATCTCTTCCTCTGAAAGGGGATTCATCCTGTGCCTTTTCTCAACATGGCTTATTGATGTAGTTAAAGGGGTCTCTCTGTCCCTTTTTCTGCTTACATCCTCCTTTTGTGGAGTTTGGAGGACTGAGGCTTCATTAACAGCTTCTTGCCTAGGAGGTACTATGTTTTGAGCCTGCTGCTCAGTGAGAATTGGGGCCTCAACTGCCCCTTCTTTCTGTGTGGGCTGCTCTCTGTCATGCTGCCCTTCTCTTTGCTGTGATTCCTGTTGTTGCTGTTGCTCTACCTGCTGCTGCACTTCTTCTTGCTGTTCCATCTCTTTATCTATTTGGTCTTCAGTCATGGGAGGTGGTTGCTCTTGTTCCACCTGCTTTTCTTTGCCTTTGCTGCATGTCTGTTGGGTGTCCATGGTAGCTTGCTGATGTGTTGTTGAAGAAGAGGCAGCTGCTCCAAGTTGCCTTTGATATGATAAGGAAACCTGTCCACAAGTTTCCAAGTCAGCCTCTCTTTCTAGCATCTGCTCTCTAGTAATTGGCTCTTCTAGAGTGCCCTCTTTCCAGCTCAAAGAATTTGCATACTTTTCAACATGAGGCAGCCTAACATGTGCATAGTTACCCAATTTGTATTTTATCATTCTGAGGGAGATAAAATGATTAGGGTCATAAGGTGTCCATTTGAAACTGGTTTGCAATTTGAGGCCCCCTAAGATCATATCTGCCTCCTTCCATCCCTCCTCTCTTTTATTGTATAGAAAAGGGCCTAGCTGGTTCCTTACCTTCAGCTGCACCTTCTTATTCCTACTTTGGAAATGGAGGTAGTCTGCATTTCCAAACTGCCTGAAGTATTCTAGGGAAAAAAGTCTCATAGGGACATACCTTGGCAGCCTATAAGGGTCCAACTCACAGCCATATACTCTGATTACTATGTGATGTTGGTAAAAATACCAATCACCAATGCTGTAGGATTTGGAGAGATGGAGAACTCTCTGCATGTCATCGGTCAACCTTGGAGGAGGGACACCATACAGCAATGTCATAGCTGGGTGAATGAACAGGTCTATAAATTCACAGTATGTGTATGGTGATTGAGAAAAATTATGGAAAACTGAAGTCCAAAACACAACTGACCTTGGATTCCCCTGGGCATTAAGTTTATTGAGGGGAATGGAGAAACTGTCTGGTTGATAAAACAAGAACAGATGGTAAATGTATGAGGTGTATCTGAACACCCTTTCCCTTTGCAGATTCATTAGCTGTTCATGGATCTTTTCTGCAATATAGGTAGCATAGTCATAGTGTACAGCTGGAGGCTTTCCAGGAGAAAATATGGACAACATTGCCATTATAGTGTCATCAACATCCTCAATTCCCTTGTACCCCAGAACGTAGCTTATCAGATCCACTAGCATTCTGCCCAAGTCATTCAGGTAGTGATATCCAATGGGAGGAGTCCTCACAGTTTCAGAGCTTGGCTGCATGAATAACTGATTAATTTTAATGATCTGGGCACTTGACAAATTACTCCCCTTCTTTACTAAGTCCAGCATGGAGAGAGGGGTCAATGGCCCTGCAGTATGGAAATGCAGCATCTCATTTATGGTTTCTGGGGTGATAAAGAACAAAACTGAGCCTGTAGGACTGAGAACAGCTCTCTGGCAAGGATCATAGCATTCCTGGCATTTATGGATCAAGTCTGGAAGGGGATTGACTTGAGGGAGGTTGTAAATGGGCAAATTTGAGTCCCAAATCCCTAAAATATCAGCTCCATTAAGGTGTTGGGCTTTTAGTTCATTGAGCATATGAATATTAAACTTAGAGTTCATTGGGAACCAGTCTAACATCTGATAATCCATGTTTCCCAAGGATTTCCATTCTATTTCCCTTTGAGGGGCATTCAGAGGCTGAACATTCAGGGCTATTGGCGTCTCCATGGCTAATGAGGCTTCTGAATTGTATGTGAACTGGTTCGAGTGAGCAGAATAACACAGAGGAGTTTCTATGCAATGGAAGTGCGAATTTTAAGGACCAGAGGGTGAATTGAGCAAACAGCAATTGAAATACTGTTTAAAGAACTGATTAAAACAGTAGCAGGACTAACAGGAGTGTTTCTATGGTGAATTTAGTCAGTTGAGGTTTCTAGTTCACAACTGCGCGAACTAGCTGTGAGTTCAGGTTAATTTGTCAAATGCGGGCTCTGCAGAAGGTTTATTATTGTTCCACCAGTTTGAAATAGGTGCAGGTCACTGGGTAATTGATGGTGAAATCAGTGTTTCTAGGCCTTCTTGAACAGTTTGTTTGCAGAAATATGATAAAACCAGGTACAGGGAATTATCTTGAGAAATACCTTGCGAATGGCCGATAACAGGTTGCAACTGTAGGTACAATGGAGGCTCCGACGGTTTCGGAATCAAATTTGGCAGGTTGGCGCTGGTTTGAATGTAAACAACATGCAGAAATAACAACAGTTTCTTTTGGTAAAAGTGGAAAAAAACATGAAATTTTAGCCAATATATGGATTTTTGGCATATTGGCGCGTTTTTGGGATGACGTCAGCATGACGTCATCAGGTGGGGTCGAAGTCGGATGACGTCAGCATGGCATCACCGGGCGAGGTGGCAGGCTGTGATTGGTCCACGAATATGATGAAGTGGCAGACATATCAGCACGGGGGCGGACGAAGGAGCTGATGCAGCGGCGGGGTGGTAGTGGCGTGGCTCTGACGTGGGGATGACGCAGGCCCGGCAAAACTGGTGGTAAACAAAAAGGCGGTAATGGTTTTCTCGGACCGCCTACGATACGGCAATGGTTTTGTCAGAGGGCAACCCAAGAAATTGTGAGGGCGACGCGTGGCAGAGGCCTGACGTCACCCTCTGACAGTTTCTCGGGTGCTAAATGTCGGACGTCGGGCCCAACCCGATATGTATAGTGGCCGTCCGATCAAAAGCGCTCGATCGGACGGTTGACGGGTTGATGAGTTGTGCGGTTGATACGACAACGGAGAAGGATTAAAATAATATATTTTTTGGGGTCTGCGCCCGGCGGAAAACCTTTGGGATATATTGTTTTGTAATGTTTTCCAATGTAAAAATAATGCGGCCCCGACACTTTGGATAAGCGAATAAAAGTGGGTTTTGATGTTATTTTGCAATTTAAAGCGGGTATGGGTAAAAATGGGTCTCTTATAAGGTTTTCTCAGCAAATGAAGGTTTTAATGGGCCAAATGAATTCAGAAGAGGGGAGGGGGGTTAGACTTAGGTTTATCAAAGTGACCAGATGTCATTTTGATCCCTGACAGAGAACATATGGCTATAATGCCAAGGGGAGGGATATTTATACAATGTTTGGGGTTTATACACCATGGTGTTATAATACTAGGGAAAGGGTAACATAGGGGGTTTATATAATAAAGTTAGAAATTAATGTGGGTGAAAGAGTGGATGAGGGGTGATATTACTAAGTTTATTTGAAAATAACTTAGCTTAGGGAGTAGATCAAAATGAAAAGAGTTTTAGACAAGAAATGTGGCTTTTAAAGGACTAAGAACCACCATAAAACCACCAATTCTTCCATTAATCTCAACTGATGATGGGATGTTAGTAATGAATGAAAAAGGGGAAAATTTGGGAAGTTAGACATGCTTCTTTGCTTTGCTGCAACCTGATAGAGAAGAAGGACTTCTCAATCCATTGACTTTGCTTTGTGAAATAGGTTAGCACACCTTCAATTGTAAAGAATGACACTTCTGCAACCCCATCTGCCTACCCATCTACTTGCCTAGCATTTTTTATTTCTTCTTGGAGGGTGCACTTAGGCTTGCAGACCCTTGTTTGTCTTTTCTTTTCTTTGGCTTTTCCCTTTTGATTTTCTATCTAATTCTACCCTTATTGCTTCCAAGGTCCCAGATTAAGCAGTTGGGAGCCTTACTTTCTCTACCTGAGCTACTTGTCTGCCAAGATTAAACAGTTTGGATAGACTTCCTTCTCTATTCTACAACTGGAAATTTAAAACATGGCATGATCCAGATTAGGATGTTGGACCATCCATAAAAATTGAGTCCACATCAAGCTATAAGCACAGATTGTATTCTCTTGGAAATATGTGATCTTTGCATCATCAAAGCAGAGCATATTTGGACCTTTTCATTGCCAATCATGAAATATGAAACCTATTGATATAGGTAGCTAACAGTGGCTCCACATGGGGATGGTTTTTCATTTGAAAGACCAAGAACAACAGGTCAGATTGCCTTGCCCCTTGACTGCTTTTATCAAAATTTTGAAGTTTGCTGCTTTGAAATGCCAAAATTGTGTACTTCCCTTCTTGGTAGACCTCTGATCCTATTTACCTTTTGCTGATAGTCAATAAAACTTTGAGAAACTGCATTTTTACATCTTAACAGAAAGTAATATATACATCTGGATATGTACAAGGGAAACTCAGGCTGCACTTATGGGTGGTAGTCAAAATAGTGCTTCAGCATCCTACCATTCACAGGACCTTCATCCAAGTCAGTTTCATTAAGACTTTTAAGGAAATAAGTATTGTTTCCTTGCACCGCTTGGACAGCAAATGGTCCTCTCCAAAGGGAATCAAATTTTCCATGTTTTCCCTTATCCTCTCTTCTTGAATCCCACTTGAGGACTTTGTCACCAATGTTGAAATCTTCTGCCTTAGTTCTTCTGTCAAAGGCCTTCTTTAATTTTTCTTGTAGAACTTGAACTCTGCTGAAAACTTGGTCTCTAGTTTGCTGTAAACATATTATTTGATTGATCCTTCTTTGCATATCATTTGGTTCAGCTTGGCTTTCTTGAAGAAGTTTCATAACAGGCACCCCTAGTGATGAAGGAAATTTGGCTTCTAATCCATAAACCAACTCATATGGGCTGGTCCCAATTGATCTCTTGGTTGTTAGTCTATCTGCCCATAAGGCATTGACCAGCTTATTATGCCAATTCTTTTTGTTCTCTTCTAGCACTTTCTTTATAATGTTTACCAGGCTTTTATTTGATGATTCAGCAAGGCCATTTCCTTGGGGATAGTATGCAGTAGAATGGCCTAAGGTAATGTGAAATTTGTGGCAGAAATTCACCATTTTCTTGGATCTGAAAGCAGCAGCATTGTCTGTTATTATTTTGTCAGGGCAGCCAAATCTAGCCAATATGTTGTTCTCCAAAAACTGAATGATTGTTGAATCATTTGCTTGTCTGCATGGAACAGCTTCAATCCACTTAGTGAAGTAGTCTGTGGCTGTTAAGATCCATCTATGTTGGCCTGAAGATGAGGGATGAATTTCCCCAATGAAATCCAAGCCCCATTGTTGAAAAGGTCTCTCTGTTGCAATAGGCCTTAAGGGAAGTGGCAGTAACTGTCTCTTTCCCTCAAACACTTGACATTTATGACATGAGGTAGTGAATTTCTTGACATCAGAGAACATGGTGGGCCAGTAGTAACCAGCCCTCAGTATTTTATCCACAGTGGACTTCCAATACAAGTGTCCACCACAGTCACCTGCATGAAATTCTTTTATGATATTGTTAGTCTCATTCTCAATTAAGCAGCTTAACAATATCCCTTCATGGTTTTTCCAAAGTAAATTTCCATCCATAACACAGAATTTAGATGCTTTCATTTTTAGGAACCTACATTTAGTTCTGGACAGCCCTGGGGGAGCACACAGGTTTTGTAACACATAACATATATCAGAGTACCATGGGGATTGTTCAAAGGCTACATTGATCTTTGGAGTCGCCAGCTCCGGTTCACTGTCCAGCTGGTTAATATCTAAGGCTTGAAAGTTTGCTTCTGTCATTAATTTGGCCAAACCTTTCCCTTTTATCAGTTTTGTAGGTTTTATTTCAATATCGAATTCCAAGATGTTAGCAATCCATTTTCCTCTTCTGCCCTCTAGGTTTTCTTGAGTGAGTATGTCTTTTACAATAGGACTTGGCACATATGCTACAACATGGGAATAAAGGATGTAAATCCTAAAGTCTTTAATGGCTTTGACCAAAGCATAAGCTTGCTTTTCCATGATTTGATATTTTAAAGGTTCATCTCTAAGAGCTCTGCTAAAGAAAGCAATTGGCTTCTCATTTCCTTGGTCATCTTTCTGTAACAAAACAACAACAATAGTATGCTGGGAGGCAAAAGAGAAAATGATGAAATCTTTATCAAATTGAGGATTTGTTAAGACTGGAGTTTGAGTAAGGGCCAATTTTATACCTTCAAAGGCTTGATTTGCTTCAATAGTCCATTTCACTTTTGAGTCCTTCTTTAACATGTTATTTAGCAATCTGATCAATTCTGCTAAGTTTGGGATAAACCTTCTCAAGAAATTGATTTTTCCCAAGAATCCTTGCAATTCTTTTATATTTCTTGGGTGGGGCATTTGTAGGATAGCTTGTATCCTATCTGGATCAATTCTTATGCCATCCTTTGAAATGATATGTCCTAGCAACTTGCCTTCTTCCAAACCAAGCAGAGATTTCTTGGGATTCAAGGAAATTCCATATTTCCTACATGTTAGGAAGATTTGTCTTAAATGTTTCAAATGTTCTTGATCTGATTTTGAGAAAGGTGTAAGGTCATCTAAGTAAATGACAAGAAAGTCATGAATCTCCTTGGCAAAAGCAATATCCATTGCTCTTTGAAAAGTTGCCCCTGCATTTTTCAATCCAAAAGGCATTTTTACATATTTGAAGTTCCCCATGGGGTTGTAAATGCAGTTTTGTCTTGATCATCAGGGTGTACTAAGATTTGATTAAAGCCTGAGAATCCATCAAGTAATGAGATCCTTGAGGCACCTATCACTCGTTGAAGAATGTGATCCATCTTGGGTAGGGGATAATTGTCCTTGAGGGATACTTGATTCAAGTTCCTAAGATCCACACAAAGCCTTATTTCACCAGTCTTCTTTCTTGTAGGGACCAAATTTGAAATCCACTCAGAGAATCTGATTGGTGCTGTGATGCCTGCCTTGAACATTTTCTGTACCTCTTGTTCCATTGCTGGGAGAAGCATAGGATTGATTCTCCTCAATTTTTGTTTAAAGGGTTTTTGATCAGGCTTGAGAGGGATAGTATGCTGGATAACAGAGGTATCATAGGACTTTAGATCCTCATAACTCCATGCAAAGACATCCTAGAACTCTTTAAAGAGGTCAATGTATTTAGGCTTTTGATCAGGAGGTAAAGATGCAGATAGCTTTATTATCTTAGGCTTATCAACCGTGCCAATGTTGCACTCTTCAATGGCTGCATTTAGGGGCTGCATTTTTGGTTTTCTAGGGATGTCATTTGAGTCAAAGATGTCCTCTAATGGAGTTAGGCCTCTTGGGAGAAAATTGTCTCTCAGCTCTATGATTTCATCCCCTACAACAGCTGCTTCCTCATGATTGGTTTGTTGAATTTGTTGTATGTTCTCCTTGTTGAAAATAGTTGGATTTAGCATTTGTTTTGCTGTTTTGGGTGACATTGGGTGGTTAGTCTGTTCAAACTGTATTTGTGATTGACTTGCTCTTTCAAGTATTTGTGATTGACTTTCTCTTCCAGTGTCAATATTTAGTCCAGCAAATTCTTGTTGCAAGGTCAAGAAGTTGTTTATTTGTGCATCATCCTCAAATACCTGCCAGTCTTTGACATTGTTTGGGACAGAAGGTCTGTGTTTTACCTCAGCTGTAAAGCAATGATGGGGCTCAAAAGGCAGCTTGCAGGTACTTGCAAATGTGGCTAAACTATGAGCATGAAGATTATGGGTCCTAGAAATTTTGGTGATTTGGAATTCAGAGAAGAAGCTTAGTATTTCAGCCACAGCAGACCTATAAGACCTCAGTCTCTTGTCATTTGTGACAAAATTTCCCTTCACTTGCTGGATGACTAAATCTGAATCTCCCATGATTGAAACCCTGGCAGCTTGCAAGAACTTTACCAACTTGAGGCCTAGTAAAAGAGCTTCATATTCTGCCATGTTATTAGTACATGTGAAGTTTAATCTATAGGCTCTGCCTTCTGCATGACTGTTTTCTTTATTGTGTATCCAAACTCCAGCTCCTGCCCCTAATTTGTTGACTGACCCATCAAATTCAAGGAACCATAAGATCTCTTGTCCTAAGGGGGATTTAATGACCTCTTTGTGAGTTGGCAATGCAAGTTGAAGTTCTGATTTTTCATTTAGTTTGTCTTTTAAGACAGTTTTATCACTTGATTGAATCAATGTGACTTCTAGAGCAGCAGCTTGGCTTAATTATGGTTGGACCATTGTTTCTTGGGTAGCAGTTTGTTCATTAGTGTCTTCCTCTTGTATGAGTGTCTTGTTTTCAACATCATTATTTGAGAGAGTTGCATTATCATTGAAGAGAATGTATGAGTCTATGTCTGAATGGACAGCATATATGGGAAAGTTTTGGGGCTTTTCTTCACTGCTGACCATGTATTTCATTAATGTTTCTCTGTATAATCTCTTTGGTTGCCCAAAAACAGAGATGGTGTCATATGACATGTCTAATTGTAGGGAACCTTGGAGTTTAGCTCCCCATGATCTAGATAACAGCATCCCATACTTAGGTGGGATATCAGCAACTACAACATCCATTAGAATTGTTTTGTTTGGGTATTGAACAAGAGACACACACAGATCTTTTATTAGGCCTAAGCAATTGACTTGGCTAGAATCAAAGGAGAACAAGTCCTTGTATGGTCTGGTAATATCCAGGTTTAGTCTTTCCATGACTGATTTGGGCATTAGGTTATGAGAGGCACCTGAGTCAAACATTGAATTGTGTAATATCTTGTCATGAATATGTAGGCTGACATAGAAAGGCAAAATGCCTACACCTGTTGTCTTTCCATCCACCTCTGGGCCAAAAAGTAGCTCTGGGGTATCATCCAACACATTAACATCATCTTTGTTGCTAGTAAGTTGGAGGGATTTCCTGATTTGTTGTTTGTAAATGTTGTGTTTGGCCAATTCTGAGAGAGGAATTGCTATCTTTAATTTACTAATTTCAGTTTCTAGGTCAAAGGATTTTTCAGATTGGGTCTTTTGGCTGTGGATGGCATTTCTTTCCTTGTTCACTAACTCTTCTTCTTGATTCTTATCCTGATTTTGAGGCTTGCCCTTCTTGCTCATCTCTTGAGGGATGAAACTTGGGTTAGGGTGCAAGGATGATGCATCCATGGGCTGCTGTTTTGAAGAAGCTGGTTCAGTGACTTCTTCAATGGTTACTTCTTTTGTAAGTGAATCTGTTGGGTCATTTGGCTCTGTAACTATGGCTCTTTTGGGCTGCTGATTATCTTTTATATTTTCAGGCTGTGTTACATTTACAGTTCTGCTCCTTAGCTTGTATTGCTTATGGACTTCATAAACAGCTGTGTCATAGCCTTGTTTGAAGTCAAATGACTCACCTGATTTGATTGGGAACAACTTGATTACCTCATCCTCATGGTCTTCTTGTGTCAAAAAGACTTGACTTTCACCATCTAGACCCATTAAATTAATCTGAGAATCTTCATTGGGTTCACTTGATGTGGAAGTTTCAGCATAGTTTTCTTGGAAAGGGGGTCTTATGTCTTGGTCAGCACTGGCCTTGCCAACGTTTGGGTTTTGAGTTCTCCTAAAATTTGGATTCCTAGGAGGGTTGTTTTGTGGTGCTTCCCATGATGATTTTCTCTCAACCGATTCCACTCTATCCCCCAATCTCTTCATACCAGTGAGTATTGCATCCAGTTTTTGATCAAAGGCTGAGGGTTCTTCTTTGAAGGTGGTTCTCTTTTCCAACCTTGCCCTGTTTCTCTTGGCAATCAGGTTAGCCTCTACTGTGACAACAACCTTTTGGGCCTCAGCAAGGGTTTGAGGGTATCTTTCCTTCAACTGATAGGCCATGTCAGGGTCAAAACCATCAGGGAATTTGTACAAAGCTAAATCAGGAGGGGGTCTTAAATTTTGTGGGATTGCGTTATATACATTGTTGAATCTTGCACAATACTCCAAAACAGTCTCTTGGGGACCCCTTTTGATAGTGTCATATTCACCAAGTATGTGCAGAGGATCCTTCTTCTTCTCCCATCTGTTAGTAAAGGCTTGATACAGCTCATCAGGAGTTGTGATGGAATTTGCATTTAGGGATCTAAACCAAGTTCTTACATCCCCAGTTAGGCTTTGAACAAACATCCTCATTCTCACACTGTCATCATCTATTTCATAGGTCTCAAAATGGTCTTGCATCCTTTTGGCATGCTGAACAGCTGTCAAAGGGCCAGTGGAGTCAAAATATGAGATTTTGGTTTGGTAGTCTTGGGGTAGAGCTGCAGCATTAGCCGATATTTGCAAGGGTGCATATCTGTTAGCCATATTCACAGGGTTTAAGGGGTTGACAGGGATGAATGGGACCGAGATGACTGGTATAACAGGGTTAATGGGAGGGGTAGAAACTAGGATGTTGGTTAAAGGAGTATGTGCAGTGGATGAAGGTGTGAAAGGAGGGCTTTGAGATGTAGAAGGGGAACTGAGGGAATCAAGGGTAGATCAAAATAGAACCTTGATTGGAGTTGGAACAAAGTTTGGATAACCTGTTTCAGGAGTTGAATCAGCAAGAGTTTGCTGTCCCTGTTGCTTCCTAATGATCCTAGGGATTATATTAGGATTTTCAAAAACAGCTGGTGGTTCTGGGTCAGGGTTTGACCTGGTATGTCTGGTTTTCCTTTTAGGAGCCAGTTTCTAAACTTCTTTTTGGTATTTTGCAGGATATTTTTGTGTCTACAGAGGCCAGACAAGATTTTGAACTTACTGTATATTTTCCAAAGCTAGCAGCAAAGGGAATGAGCAGCTTTCAAGAGATAAACAGAAATTAGAAAATCTTGAGGAACTCCCCAGCGGAGTCGCCAATTATGTTAACACCCAGGTTGTTCCCTTTGACTCCCAAGGGAATACGGCCGGGGTAACCACTAACCAATCTTTGGATTACAGTTTCTAGCCAAACTGTAATCAGATAGGGCTCTCTCTTTATGATTTGTCTCTGTTTTGATAGTGTTTTAGGCTAGATATTATGCTCAGGTTTTTGGTTTATGTTTTGGTTGAAGGACTTCTTTCAGTGCTTAAGATGTAGTGTTCAGACAGTAGTATATCATTGGGCAATGGAGTCTAGAGCTGTGAACTGTTTTGAAATGCTAGAGTGAGAATGTTCAGACTGCAGGGCCTATTGGGTATCTCAACAAACAAAATTTAAACTTAAGTGGTGATGTATGGTCAGCCAACGGAAAGAAATTAAGAATTCTCCATTAAGCTGGTGATGTGAAAGTGAAACATGTTGCTTAGGAGCAAACTTGAATTCCTGAAACAAAGGTCACTGTGAAAGATATATTCTGATAGTGTAGCAATTAAGAATTACACTTATCAAGATTATAGCTGAAGAAAACATTCATTAACAACATAGATTGAGCTCAGGGTATTGCATGAATAAATCCTGAAGGCTATTATTTTTCTTTGTTGCTAAATACTTTAGAAATTAGAAACATATATGGATTGTAAAAGATTGAAACACATAACAAAGAGAGTTACAGAAAACTTATTGTATTGTGATGTACACAGGAATCCTGCAGTTTTCAACAAACACCAGAACGCATTCAACACTTCAGAACTTTGAGAAATTCCATCACTTTGTTTATTAAACTCTGAATAGATTACATCATAAGAACTTCTTCAAGAGAAATCAACAACAACCCCTGCAAGCTTGTGCGAGGGGCAAATATATACAAACAATATTACAAAATATCTAAAGCGTTGAGTCATCTGAGAAATAAATATTTCACCAACTTTGTACAGAACAGCAGATAAGAAGTTATTGCTGCCTTTAATACAACATAAATGCATATTTCTATCTGTCAGAAGATATTTTTTGGCTTTCGGAAACCAACGCGTCGGTTGGAGTGATCCGCATTAATGTTGAAAAATGCGCTTTTGGAGCTGCTCTGTTGTAGCTTCTCGGCCTGGACACCTGTAGCTTCTCACCTTGATTTGTTGGCCGTAAGTTCTGCTGAGTTGGCTCAGCTTTCATCTTTTACGCATGCTGATTCTTTTAAACTGTCCTGTGTATGACAATTTGCATTTTCAATGAACAAAATTTATTGAATGGCTTCCTGTTTATAAAATCATTTGTATTTGCTTAGTCCACCATTCTTGTGTAGGTAGTTGATGCCTGAGAATTGCATCCACAGTCTCTTCTGCCTCTGTTTTTTTTTTAAATTTGTGAGGCACTTCAAACAGGTGTTTAATTTCATTCATTATAAAAAATAAACTTTCTACTCTATTGTAGAGAGTCTGTCCTGTGGCTGGCCCTATTTCCTCTGAGGTGCTGGGCTTCTCATTGATCTGACTTGTGGCAAATGCATTGACCCTCTTGGCATACTGCTCATGTGTGAACAGTCTCCCTGCGCTGTTCAGTAAGCTAGGGAGCCCTCTGTTTTGTAATACCTGAAATTTGTCCATAAACCTGTTTACCTCAGTCTGCATGTCTTGGGTTCTTCTCTCTAATGTCTGCACCAAGTTTCTCAGTGTAAGAAACCTCTTGATTAACTGAATGGTCTCAGTTCTGTTTGAAATACCCATGGTAGCCAACTGAGTACTTGTTCTATTATTAAGCACATTAATCATCCTGGTGGCAACTTCAGGCATATTGCTTAGAGCAGCCCTTGATCTCTGAATTTCAGTCTGTGCTTTTGGAATGAGCTCTAACTGCTCATGGATTGTCTCAATATACTGCCATTGGTCAGTAATAGACTGGCCAATATTAGCCCACAGCACTGTTTTAAGCTCAACTACAACCTTATCTAATTTGAGCTCATTCTCTAGCTCTTTGATCCTGTCTTTGAGGGCTTTTATCTCCCTGCCCTTTTCTGCCACAGCCTGCTTGGATTTGTCATATCTATCATTTACTTTGGCCAATTTCTCCCTGGTCTCATTCAGTTCTGTCATTTGAGCTTCCAGGGCCTGAATCTCATTTCTTAGCTTTTGTATATCCAAGCTAGGGGCCTGCTCTGTTGTTGGTGGTGCTGAAGTAGATGGTGCTGCTTGTTCAGTCTGTTGAGGAGGAGGAATAGTAGTTGGAGCAGCTTCCTCAAGGTTAATGATTTGAGGAGGAGGCTGGGAGGTCCGACCTTCTTCTCTTTGTTTCAGAGTTGTTTGTAATGTTGCCTGTGCAGCCTCTGATTCTCCCAGCTTTTCTTGTGTCTGGATAAGCTGCTTATAGAGAGACACCAGCAAAGCTGTGGCATCTTGATCATGCCTTTGTTGAGCTACTTCATCTGTTTGAGGGTGAATTGTAGCTGGGAGTTTGATCTTTCTCCTCAAAGCTGCCATATCTGCATCCCTCAATTTCAATATTTCTTGTATGCCCTTGATATCCTTGGGATCATGCCCAATCTCAATAATTATATCTTCTAAGGACCTTATTCTGTTGTCCTTTACTTGAGAGGATGCTCTCTCCAACTCCAGTTGAGAGGCTGTATTATTAAGGCTATTTTCTAGCCTGTACTTATCCAATGTCTTGTCTGCCAAGGAAGCATAGACCATCTCACCTGTTTGTTTATGCAATTCAATTTTGTCCATTGGGTGGATGTCCTTGGCCAGGACCTCAAGATTGGTCCTTAAGTAATCTGAAGGGGACTGTGGCTGCAAAGTAGTTGGCATGAAGTGGCTCATGATCATTTTGCCCTCCTAGACATCATATGCAGACATTAGTCGCTGCTGGTTGGTGGGAGCCATTTTCAACAAATGGTTATACAACTGTATTTTTATGGGCTCATTCCTTTTCTTTATTTCAATGAACTGTTGTTTAATGCTCAGTTCACCCTCTCTCTGCTGGCTAGAGGAGCTGACTTCTCCTCCCACTGTCCTCTCTTGTTCCTGTCAGAAGGAACTTGCAGATGCCTCCGTGCTGGGCGGGCCCATACCCAAAGATTGCCCTATAGGCATCTCTTCCTCTGAAAGGGGATTCATCCTGTGCCTTTTCTCACCATGGCTTATTGATGTAGTTAAGGGGGTCTCTCTGTCCCTTTTTCTGCTTACATCCTCCTTTTGTGGAGTTTGGAGGACTGAGGCTTCATTAACAGCTTCTTGCCTAGGAGGTACTATGTTTTGAGCCTGCTGCTCAGTGAGAATTGGGGCCTCAACTGCCCCTTCTTGCTGTGTGGGCTGCTCTCTGTCATGCTGCCCTTCTCTTTGTTGTGATTCCTGTTGTTGCTGTTGCTCTACCTGCTGCTGCAATTCTTCTTGCTATTCCATCTCTTTATCTGTTTGGTCTTCAGTCATGGGAGGTTGTTGCTCTTGTTCCACCTGCTTTTCTTTGCCTTTGCTGCATGTCTGTTGGGTGTCCATGGCAGCTTGCTGATGTGTTGTTGAAGAAGAGACAGCTGCTCCAAGTTGCCTTTGATATGATAAGGAAACCTGTCCACAAGTTTCCAAGTCAGCCTCTTTTTGCATGTTTCTAGCCTCTCTTTCTAGCATCTGCTCTCTAGTAATTGGCTCTTCTAGAGTGCCCTCTTTCCAGCTCAAAGAATTTGCATACTTTTCAACATGAGGCAGCCTAACATGTGCATAGTTACCCAATTTGTATTTTATCCTTCTGAGGGAGATAAAATGATTAGGGTCATAAGGTGTCCATTTGAAACTGGTTTGCAATTTGAGGCCCCCTAAGATCATATCTGCCTCCTTCCATCCCTCCTCTCTTTTATTGTATAGAAAAGGGCCTAGCTGGTTCCTTACCTTCAGCTGCACCTTCTTATTCCTACTTTGGAAACGGAAGCAGTCTGCATTTCCAAACTGCCTGAAGTATTCTAGGGCAAAAAGTCTCATAGGGACATACCTTGGCAGCCTATAAGGGTCCAACTCACAACCATATACGCTGATTACTGTGTGATGTTGGTAAAAATACCAATCACCAATGCTGTAGGATTTGGAGAGATGGAGAACTCTCTGCATGTCATCGGTCAACCTTGGAGGAGGGACACCATACAGCAATGTCATAGCTGGGTGAATGAACAGGTCTATAAATTCACAGTATGTGTATGGTGATTGAGAAAAATTATGGAAAACTGAAGTCCAAAACACAACTGACCTTGGATTCCCCTGGGAATTAAGTTTCTTGAGGGGAATGGAGAAACTGTCTGGTTGATAAAACAAGAACAGATGGTAAATGTATGAGGTGTATCTGAACACCCTTTCCCTTTGTAGATTCATTAGCTATTCATGGATCTTTTCTGCAATATAGGTAGCATAGTCATAGTGTACAGCTGGAGGCTTTCCAGGAAAAAATATGGACAACATTTCTATTATAGTGTCATCAACATCCTCAATTCCCTTGTACCCGAGAACGTAGCTTATCAGATCCACTAGCATTCTGCCCAAGTCATTCAGGTAGTGATATCCAATGGGAGGAGTCCTCACAGTTTCAGAGCTTGGCTGCATGAATAACTGATTAATTTTAATGATCTGGGCACTTGACAAATTACTCCCCTTCTTTACTAAGTCCAGCATGGAGAGAGGGGTCAATGGCCCTGCAGTATGGAAATGCAGCATCTCATTTATGGTTTCTGGGGTGATAAAGAACAAAACTGAGCCTGTAGGACTGAGAACAACTCTCTGGCAAGGATCATAGCATTCCTGGCATTTATGGATCAAGTCTGGAAGGGGATTGACTTGAGGGAGGTTGTAAATGGGAAAATTTGAGTCCCAAATCCCTAAAATATCAGCTCCATTAAGGTGTTGGGCTTTTAGTTCATTGAGCATATGAATATTAAACTTAGAGTTCATTGGGAACCAGTCTAACATCTGATAATCCATGTCTCCCAGGGCTTTCCATTCTATTTCCCTTTAAGGGGCATTCAGAGGCTGAACATTCAGGGCTATTGGCGTCTCCATGGCTAATGAGGCTTCTGAATTGTATGTGAACTGGTTCGAGTGAGCAGAATAACACAGAGGAGTTTCTATGCAATGGAAGTGCGAATTTTAAGGACTAGAGGGTGAATTGAGCAAACAACAATTGAAATACTGTTTAAAGAACTGATTAAAATAGTAGCAGGACTGACAGGAGTGTTTCTATGGTGAATTTAGTTAGTTGAGGTTTCTAGTTCACGACTGCGCGAACTAGCTGTGAGTTCAGGTCAATTTGTCAAACGCGGGCTCTGCAGAAGGTTTATTGTTCCACCAGTTTGAAATAGGTGCAGGTCACTGGGTAATTGATGGTGAAATCAGTGTTTTTAGGCCTTCTTGAACAGTTTGTTTGCAGAAATATGATAAAACCAGGTACAGGGAATTATCTTGAGAAATACCTTGCGAATGGCCGATAACAGGTTGCAACTGCAGGTACAATGGAGGCGCCGACGGTTTCAGAATCAAATTTGGCAGGTTGGCGCTGGTTTGAACGTAAACAACATGCAGAAATAACAACAGTTTCTTTTGGCAAAAGTGGAAAAAAACATGAAATTTTGGCCAATATATGGATTTTTGGCATATTGGCGCGTTTTTGGGATGACGTCAGCATGACGTCATCAGGTGGGGTCGAAGTCGGATGATGTCAGCATGACGTCACCGGGCGAGGTGGCAGGCTGTGATTGGTCCACGGATATGATGAAGTGGCAGACATATCAGCGCGGGGGCGGACGAAGGAGCTGATGCGGCGGCGGGGTGGCAGTGGCGTGGCTCTGACGTGGGGATGACGCAGGCCCGGCAAAACTGGTGGTAAACAAAAAGGCGGTAATGGTTTTCTCGGACCGCCTACGATACGGCGATGGTTTTGTCAGAGGGCAACCCGAGAAATTGTGAGGGCGACGCGTGGCAGAGGCCTGACGTCACCCTCTGACAGTTTCTCGGGTGCTAAATGTCGGACGTCGGGCCCAACCCGATATGTATAGTGGTCGTCCGATCAAAAGCGCTCGATCGGACGGTTGACGGGTTGATGAGTTGTGCGGTTGATACGACAGCGGAGAAGGATTAAAATAATATATTTTTTGGGGTCTGCGCCCAGCGGAAAACCTTTGGGATATGGTGTTTTGTAATGTTTTCCAATGTAAAAATAATGCGGCCCCGACACTTTGGATAAGCGAATAAAAGTGGGTTTTGATGTTATTTTGCAATTTAAAGCGGGTATGGGTAAAAATGGGTCTCTTATAAGGTTTTCTCAGCAAATGAAGGTTTTAATGGGCCAAATGAATTCAGAAGAGGGGAGGGGGGTTAGACTTAGGTTTATCAAAGTGACCAGATGTCATTTTGATCCCTGACAGAGAACATATGGCTATAATGCCAAGGGGAGGGATATTTATACAATGTTTGGGGTTTATACACCATGGTGTTATAATACTAGGGAAATGGTAACATAGGGGGTTTATATAATAAAGTTAGAAATTAATGTGGGTGAAAGAGTGGATGAGGGGTGATATGACTAAGTTTATTTGAAAATAACTTAGCTTAGGGAGTAGATCAAAATGAAAAGAGTTTTAGACAAGAAATGTGGCTTTTAAAGGACTAAGAACCACCATAAAACCACCAATTCTTCCATGAATCTCAACTGATGATGGGATGTTAGTAATGAATGAAAAAGGGGAAAATTTGGGAAGTTAGACATGCTTCTTTGCTTTGCTGCAACCTGATAGAGAAGAAGGACTTCTCAATCCATTGACTTTGCTTTGTGAAATAGGTTAGCACACCTTCAATTGTAAGGAATGACACTTCTGCAACCCCATCTGCATACCCATCTACTTGCCTAGCATTTTTTATTTCTTCTTGGAGGGTGCACTTAGGCTTGCAGACCCTTGTTTTCCTTTTCTTTTCTTTGGCTTTTCCCTTTTGATTTTCTATCTAATTCTACCCTTATTGCTTCCAAGGTCCCAGATTAAGCAGTTGGGAGCCTTACTTTCTCTACCTGAGCTACTTGTCTGCCAAGATTAAACAATTTGGACAGACTTCCTTCTCTATTCTACAACTGGAAATTTAAAACATGGCATGATCCAGATTAGGCTGTTGGACCATCCATCAAAATTGAGTCCACATCAAGCTATAAGCACAGATTGTATTCTCTTGGAAATATGTGATCTTTGCATCATCAAAGCAGAGCATATTTGGACCTTTTCATTGCCAATCATGAAATATGAAACCTATTGATATAGGTAGCTAACACCATAAACTTGTTCCTACAGTGATCTGTAGACTTGTTCCTGCATTCTTTTGCTACATGCCAAAACTTGTTACAAGCATAACATCTTATATGTTTCGTATTCCTTCTATTGCAATCAAAGGCTTTTTTACCAAACATATTGCAAGAAAAACAATATCCCTTAAAGTACCTGGAAGATGATGATATTTTTGTGAGATGGTTATTAGCTTGAAACATTCTACTCCTACAATTGGCTGCAATATATCCATAATTATGACATATAGAACATTCAACATTATTGATCAGAGGATAAAATTGATTAACACTTCTATAGTCAAGAGTAAATGGTTTCATTTGAAGATTTTCTTGGTTTTTGATGAGGTTGACTTGTTGAGCATTTCAAATTTTGCATTAGAATTTCTTGCCTAAGCTTGTGAACTAGATTCTCCTTCAATAGTTTCATGAAAACCAAGACCATATTTGATGACATAAAACCTTTGACTACTAAAAATATTATCCAAAATCTTAGTGCTATCTTGAAATCGCAAATGTTTATCATTTTCTTCTAATTTACCTTTTAGGATATTTACCTCAACCTGATATTGTTTTTCCTTTTCTATATATTGCTTCTTCATAATTTCTCCAACCTTTCTTCCTTCCTCAATTTGTTGTTTTAATTTCAGAATCTATTCTTTCGGCTCATTTTCTTATTCTTCAAAAGCTTGAAGTAGTTCTTCATTTCACTTATGTGATTTTTCAAGATATTCTTTTAGAGAGACAACCTCAGCTTCAAGTCCTTCACAATATTGGTTAGATATCATACCAGCATGATCCATGTTATCATAAGCCTGTAGCTTATCTTTAGTATCAACAATATTTTTCAAAGCAAGATCAAGTTTCGTTCTAAAAAATTTCTTCTAACCTGTCAACTCCATCTATCATTTTGGATGCATGTTAGATATAATATTACCTGAGAAATATTTCTTTGAGACTTCTTCATGTATTTCTTTTAACTTATCCCATAATTTCTTTGCAGTAATATAATGCATAACTTTATTCAATATTGAATCAGATATACTACAAAAGATGTTAATCAAAGCCTTACTATTTTTTTGCACTTCCTTGTCTGATGGAGGAAACTTGGTGTAACCATTGCACGCTATTTTCCAAACATCGAGATTCATTAGCTTATACTTCATCTTTCCTTTCCATTGTTGATAATTTCCTTTTCTTAGTATAAGCACATCCGCATTGTCCATTAATTCTAACTTGCCTTGATCTACTGCTTCAAGAGGCTTACTTTAACTTTTACCCATAAGTGCAAGCTCAGTGGTTTCACTATCATCATCACTATCATTCTTGCATAGACAAGAAAATGGATCACATTTTGAACAAAAACCCATACTTGATGATGCTTTGCGTTCTTCATTCTTGATCATTAGAAAGTGGGTTGCTCCCAAAATTGAATATTTGATGACATCTATAATTGTTACTACATTTGATATATTCTTGTCAAAGTTTTCAATAAAAGTACCCTTTTCTTCTAGGCCATCAAACTCATTATTACTTTTATCTTCAAATTCCATAAGTGACAATCTTGATCAGACTCACCTTCTTCACCATTTGAAATACCATCACTGTATTCATGTGTATAAAAACTTCTCTTGTTTTCTAACCTCTTCTTATTTATTTTGGTAGCTTATTTTCCTTTATCTTGATTTTGTCTATAGGGACACTTAGCGGCATAATGACCAACTCTACCACAAGAAAAACATTTGAAAGGAAGTTTACCTTTGAATCTTCCAGTACCCACTTGGAGTTTCTTTGTGAAGTTTGCCTCTTCTTCTTTTGATACATAACATGATTCTTCCTTTATTTTCCTTTTGTAGTAGCTTTGAACATTTCTTCTCTCATATTTTAAGGACCACCTTTCCTCATCTCAAATGTTGTCAATATCCATGGAGTTGATCAAGTGCAAGACTTTTCAAATCTTGCATTTCTTTAATAGCAGATATTTTGGATTCAAATTTTGGAGTTAGAGATCTCAAAATATTTTCAATAATAGAAGAATATTTTATTTCTTCACCAAGATTTCTCATGGAATTCAAAACTTCATCTACTCTAAGGAAAAATTTTGCAATTCTTTCATTGTCATGCATTTTTAATGTCTCATACTATATTTTGAATGTTTGAGTTTAGCACTTTTTACCTTGGTTTCACCTTCATAACTTTGGATAATCTTATCCCACATTACCTTTTTTGTGTTCAACTACTTTACCTTCACAAACTCAGTCTCAGCTAGGCTTCCCAAGATGGAATTTAAATCTTTTTTGTTGGTTTCATATCTTTTCTTTCCTGGATTATATGAAGAAATAGAGGTTGGATATTGATATCCACTTTCAACGATTTCCCACACATTAGCTCCTAGTGCCTACGAGTATTCTCTCATCCTAACTTTCCAAAAGAAAAAGTTAGTTCCATTAAATATAGGAGGTCTAATAGAAAATACTCCTTCATGACTACTCATCTTTACGGATCACCTTCAAGTGATCAAGCTTCTGCCAAAGGATCAGCTCTAATTTCAATTGTTAGGAAAAGTACTGAGAGGGGGGCGGGGGTGGGGTGAATCATTATTTTCAAATCATTGAAATATTTAATTTCATTTACTAATTTCTGTACGTGACTTTACAGAAGGGAACTCGTGTGTTTACGCGATTGTTATTAAGACTAGAGTACATCCAGTAAACTTACTTTTCTGTTAATTCATCTTTTGTTTATTTTGATCTAGTGCATTAGTACTTCATTAAATATTAAATAGACAGTAATAATGTACAGTAAGAACAAAATAAACCATCACACATAAGAAACACACATGAAAACCATGATTTAAGGTGGAAACACAATGTAGGAAAAAACAACCTGATGTTGTCATATTTGTCTTCTTTTTAATATAAAGAAAAAATTTTACAATCTTGTACAAGTGTAGACTCATACCAACATGCAAGCACCCACCTACCGAAGACTACAACCTTCGCTCGTTCTCTAGCTCCTACCGGAAGGGAGCTCCACCCCCATGATTTGATTTACCAACTACTACTGGAAGGAAGCTTACCCTCCCTCATTGAAGGCTCCAACCCTCAACACTTCTGGGGACCATGTTTCATATATTTTCATACTAGATCCATTTGCTACACAACATCACAACTTATAGGCCATGTTTCATCAAATTTTCAGACTAGACTCACTACCAACATTTAAGCTCAAAACAAATCATGAAAAATAAAACTTATCTCTGTAACTCAACCATTGAACGAGCCAATAGAACCAACCAATCACTGAAACCCAATCACTAAATCAACTTAAATATAAACCAATCAACTAAAATAGTCAGATCACAGTAACCATAATATCAAACAACATATTGCACATCATAGAAACCAGGTTCTGTTACTACAAACCTTGATCAACCATCTATCAAAATATGTACATTACTTTACAATAGAAAACCCCCATGTGTAGGCACTTTTCATTAAGCATACCCGCGTACAGATCTTAAACCAATGAAACCTGAAAACTGAACCATTGTCACTCTGAAACAAGCATTGAATCATACACAATTTAATACATCATTCTTATAAGAACCACATAACATTTATTGATCTTCAATCACAATCAACAAGTAGCTTCAAAATTCTTCAATCAATCAATCCATAACCAAAACATCATTGTTTAAGTCCAGATCATCAAGAATACTTCATTTACAAACAAAAAAACATATCAAAACTAATTAAACGGATCAGACACCATTTTGATCAAAACCCTACTTTATGTACACGCTTTCTTCAAAGCATATCCACATTTTTATATTCTTTTCTAAAAACAAACCTACGTGTACTTGAATTACCAAAATCACACTTGTGTGTGTATGTGCCTTGCAAGCTATAAAACCTACATACGTATCTGTAATTTCATAATCAAATCTTCGATGCAACACAGAACTTCAGATATACCTAGATCTCAACATACACAAGAAAATCACGCATTAAGACACTGTAAACCCAAATCAAATAATCTCATAATCATGATTTTCATCTCATATCTATTGGATTTGATCCATCATCAAAATCCCAGGTGTATACTTAGTTTTAGATCAAGGAAAGCATCAATAGCAAATTAAATGCATATTTTCTTGCTAGGTACCAATAATACTAGTGATTCCCCCATTACTACTGTAATTGTAGCCCTTATTGTTATTATTGTGCCCCATATTGTCTCCATATTGTTATTAGTGTGCCTCATAGAAGCCCACTATTGTTATAATTGTGCCCTTATATTATTATTGTTATGTCGGCTTTGATTATATTGTGACCCCTTAGACTCATATATATAGAAAAGAAGTTCAGTCATTTGTAGCATCCAATAATTGTTCATTTATGTAATGTAAAGGAGGTTTCCCCCTCTGAGAGGCTGACTTTGAAGTCGTTGATCTATATTTTCTATCTTTTTGTGAGCTAGTTCATAACATTTGGTATTAGAGGTTGGATTCTCAGGTTTCGCTACTCCAAACAAGTCATCGTGGAATTTTCACTATAACTTTTTTATGAGATGTTTCAAAAGCTTGAAAAAATAATTTTGGCTGAAATATCAATGAGCATCAGGTTCGAATTTCAGATCTTTTCTCGCTATATTTTTGGAGATGTGATTTAAAGAAGTTAGGGTTTTTGCAGATTCCCGAAGTACATCCCAAAAAGTGACCTTGGGAAAATTGTTATAACATTCTCTCTGAGTATCAGATTGAAATTTCGTAAACATTTACAGAAAGAGGATGGACTGTAGTTTTTTTTGCATCATTTTCAAGTCCAAAGGTTGAAACATTGACACGTGGCACTTCATACAAGTTCGATCTATTGAAAAAGTGTATAATCAGGTCATCTTGGGAGATTGGGCATAACTCTTTCTTGGAGAATCCAATTTCGATCAGACTGGTGGCGTTGGAAATAGGACTTAGAGGGCCACCAATTTCGTAATTTCAAACCTTGGAGATTCGGAATTTCAAAGATACATCAGATTCAATATCGAGCTCCTACAAAGTGAAAATAGGTGTGTAGTTTTTTTAAAATTTTGCATAAGTTTGGTTTGAAAAATTAGTTTGAAAGAATTCAAAGGGCATAGCGAAGCATAATTATCATTAATTGATGCCCTGAAGAAAGAAAATGGAAACACCTAGTAAGCAACCTGAAAGATCTAACATGACTCATGAAGAAGAGGAAGAAATGCAACACGATATATCAAAATTACAAGACCAAGGGCAACAAAATTCACTCTCACAAAATGCAACAGAAGCTAAGATGGATGATTTAAACAAATCCCTACACTATTGGACCTTTAGGCATCAATCCAAAGTGTGCAGATTGAAGTCTCACCCGAAGCAGTATGGGGGGATGTTGGAACCAAGTTTTCGCACCCATAGATCAATGCGATGTCCTTTTGGTGACCTAGATTTTCCTTCGTGTAGACCTTTATGCTCTTGTGGCCTATTGTTATAACTTCCTTAAATTAGCCTCTAGACCTCCGGGAAGGTCTATGATTGGCTTTTGTAGACCCTGAACAGGTCATTTAGCTACTTACGTGTACTTTAGATTACCCTTAGATCAGTAGTTATTCAGAATTACCTAAGTGTGTGATAAATTTAACAGACAACGTTAAGATCTTTGTGTAATCACTTCATATTAATTGCATTCAGATAACAATACATATTAAGTAAATTCGTGCATCAATACATCATTATTTCATAAGACCATAATTCATCATAGCATAAAGCGCATTCATACATGACAAAAGATAATAGATAAAACACAAGAATTTAAGAAAAATCTTCTTTGTTGATATTCAGTTAAGCTTACAGACTCAAGAATTTCCTGTGCACTCAATTGCAGGGGTCTGCACACTTAGTTGCGGGCACTATTCTAGGCCTCTGCGCACTCAATTGTAGAGCCTTTCCCTCCTCTAAGACTTCTACTTTTGCACTAGACTTCTTCGCTTGTACCTATAGACTTCTTCAATTCCTTTCCTTAGACATCCCTAAGAAAAATCTATTTATACAATCCCGTGGTCCGCCGACCATGGGTAGATCTTCAAAAGGTAACTCATGTTACATAAAATAAGGGTAAAAACCTTTTTGATTCTTTAACTAACTACGTGCTCCACGACCAAAATTTGTGGATACTTTACATCTTTTTACATCAAAACTTGGGCTTTTGTCCCAAAACTAACGCAAGGGACCCCATCCAAACAGACCCCCAACACAAAGATCGTGACTCGCCCTCGAATCACTCAGATGGCATAGATATCTTGTTGTGAATGTCCCCCAGCTCCACTTCCACCACAACTACTTCAACCGTGCTTTGCGTGGCTGCCTGCTTCACCTGTTTGACCAACTGCTCTGTGGTTGGTCCTTCGCTGTTGTGCTTGATCTTTTGTTGTATAAGTTACAGGTCACCAACTTTTCATATATGTTAGTGGAGACTAGGTAGGCTTCTTCCAACTAAGGATCCAACTGTGCCTTAAGCACTACCTCTTTTTTCTGTGCAGCATCCACTTGCGTAAGGATTTGCTTCCCCTCCTGCAACTTGGTGAGGCACTGCACTGTAGCCACTATGTGCGCCATCGCCTACACTTCATTATACTGCTGTTGAAGCTCACGGGTCTCTGTATTTAATCTCTGTAGGTTGGTATCTTCTTGTATTTCTGTAACTGCTTCCATGGCATACTCAAACAATGTTGTGCAGTCAACCACTGCGGCATCGAAAATAGCTATTACATCCTTAACAGTTGCTTCGTGTTGTTCCCTAACTTCTAGCAGGGTCAAAGGTTGTGACTTCAACTCCAATTCTATGATTTTCATGTTTAGATCAAATTGAACTCTCGCCATCTCTACCTTGGCATCACGAACATCCGCTGCAAGCTTCCTGATCTTGGCCTCAAGTGGTGCCTCCTCAGGTATGTGCAACTCTGGCACTGTCTTACATTCTTTTGCCACCGCGGCCGCAAGATGGGTGCTCTATGTGTGGATTGTTTCTTTTGCCTTCAAGGCCTCTGTCTTCTTAGCAAACATTTTCTCATTGTTTACCCTATATTCGCTGATTAAGCTAAGAGCACGCTACTCTTGCACTCGTAGCTCCCTTGTCACACTTGTTTGCAGCATGTGAAGATACTCATTGGGGAGTGCTATGAGGTTGAGGCCAATGTTCTTCAGAGTACTCATGATGACCTTGTCATCATCCGATTCCATGCCCAAAGACCCTTCAGGTAGTGCTATTTCCCGAAGATCGACTAATATGACCATCTCCACAGCCTAACTGGTCCCTGGTGCGAAGCTCGTATGTGCGGCGCTGGCCTGTCCTGTGCCCACCTGTATCCTACTAGTTTGAATCTATAGCTTGTGCAGATCCTTCTAAAGAGTGCCTAGCAACTGCAGGTGCTTTTTTTCAAACTTTTGCAATAGTTCAACTATGGTATCACACACTTTATCTCCAGTCTCGTCGAGATCGTCTTTTGTGAGCGTGATGGGATCCAACGGTGGCTTCATCACTTTTGACTTCTTTCGGGCCCCCTCCTTCTGTTTTTCCCTATACCTCTTCACTCAGAATGGAGTGCTCTATTCGTCATCTCCACCACCTTCCTACTTTGACTACTCCTCTTCCTCGATCTGGGGTGAAGATGATTTACCACTCTGCTAAGAGTCACATTGTTCCTGTTCATCTTGTTGATTTGCAGCGTGCTCCTTTTCTAGCTGGGCCTTCTCCTCGGCCTCCTTCCTTCACTTCCCAACGAACTGCTGGACCGCCTTCTTTGTTGCCTTCTTCTTCTTTTTCTCCATGGAACTCCCCATGCCTTTGCTAGTGCTTGCGGCCAGATAGGATGGAGAATGGAAATCTGCCAGCCAATGCTTGATAACCTCCTGAATGACATCAACTATGGCAAGATAATTCAGATCAAACACTTCTTCTGTGGATTGTTTCACGCCCTGATATACACCTAGTGGAAGTCTTCCTTAAACTCCATTTACTCTGGTAACTGCTCAAACATAGTCAGGGATAATTGTGGCTTCTGGTTGATGGCCATACGAAGGCTCGCCTCCATTGAGACCTATAAAATTTTTGTCTCCATGAAATATGTGGAGTCATTTGTGGCCTAAAGGGAGGCAAACTGTGCAGCCTCCAGAAATCCTTTCTCCAAGGGAGGAAACAGGTTGTCTTTCGAAAGCTTCCGAGCTACTAGCACAATGGAGAGCAACAACTAGGCATAGTGGAAGATTTTTCTCTCATCCCGAGCCTCACGATAATTTGCAATGAACTCGCTGTAGAGGTAGCACGACCACTTAAACAACACGCCTTTTGCACACTATGCAGCTAATGCGGTTACTGGTGTCAGAACCTCGTCCGTGCAGCATTTCCTCATGACCTTACCAACAAGGATCTGCATGGAAATTTGCATCGCGGGGTTGGTGATAGACATGTTGGACCCAAGTGACTTCTTAACTAGATTGAACTTCTTCTTCATATTTTCTTCTAGGTCATGCTCACTAGTTTTTCCACCAAACTCCTTGGCTGGATTCAATCCTGAATGTGGCAGGAGCATGATATTATGGATCAGCATGTCTATAATTGGGATCAGTGCGCTCATCCACAAACATCCATCATGTACCAAGGTCAGCAATCACTTGATACAAATTATATTGATGTTGGACCGGTGGCAGTGGGGCACCCACAAAAGGTTCAACAGCCCTGACTAATTCACTTTGTGAATCCACTTGACTGGCTCCAACGTGGTGACACTAGATTCTTTATAGTACACCCACTTCATTTAGTTCTTCATCGCGAGGTGGGGGAACCTATCATGGTCTGTCAAATCCCAGTCTTCCATTATTAAATGGGGAATCCGCGCCAGGTACAGACCTTCAAAGGTGATACCTTCTAGTAGCAGGGGCGTATTGATGACGAATTTTTCTACATCTAGGTCCTTAGTGACCTTCACCTTTCCCTTACACAGAGGGATGTAATCTGGAAATTTGGAGATGGGCTACACGCCCTCAGCATCTATATCCTCTGTGTCCTCTTCAACCTCCAAATCTACAACTTTCTCCTTATCCTTTGCCAGTTGTTTATCCTTCTTCTAGGCTTGGGTAGCAGAGTGCTTCCTTAGTGACTCGTGAACTGAAATTGGCCTCTTCTACTTGTCTTTCTTGGGCTTGGGATTTTCACGCACTCGTGTAGGCTTCGGCCTAGGCGACCTCAGAATCCTAGGCACAAGAGTTAGAGCCTCCATGCTGACAACTTCTGGAGCCACTCCTTTGGAGGAAACAATTCCTCTAGTGCTTCCAATCTCACCAGGTCTAGACATACTACTAAGAATAAATTTCTTGGTATTCTTGGGTAAAGTTTCAAACATAGATCTTGAGACTAAATCTGCGAAAAAATGAGGATTCATAAACAATGGATAGCACAGCTAAAAATTCTAAGGATGCAAATTGTTCTCTACTGGATGGCAACATGTAATTTATAAGCGAATTTGAATTCAAATTTGACCATTCCCCCCAAATTTCATCCATAAATGCTAATTTGGCAGCAAATATTCAAATATTTTAGCCTTAAATGTCGGCCCCCGCTCCTCTTAACCATCTCCTGGGTATCGAATCATGAACAGTGACTGTAATGGTCATTTTCTGGCTATGTTGCACGGTATCTCTCCTCATAACGTAGCTTCCTTCTTGCACCTTCTGATACCATGACATCACCCTTTTCCGCGTAGCCCCTTTGTTGCATAGTTCCACCAACCAGACAATGTACTTTATAGTGTCGCGCTCCCTTGCAGCTGCTTGGAGTGCTAATACTGTCCTGTCATCATGTACTCATTGAGCTGGATCCCTTATGTATGGCTTCAACTGGATTCCATTTAACCTTCCTGGAAATGGTTCTCCATTCAACTTTGTGAGTTGAACTACACCAATTTCTTTGACGACATATGGCCCTAGCTAGTGCATCTGAAATTTTCCCGGAAACTTAGCGAACTTGCTATCATATAATAAAACCAAGTCATTTACTTTGAAGGTGCGCAATTTGATGTGTCGATCATGCCAAGCTTTTTCACATTCCTTCTAAACCTACTGATGGAATCTAGCCAAAAATCTATCTTCTTCAAGCCCCATTAGTTGCGCGAGCCATTCTTCTAAGGCTCCGCAGTCCACCATTACTGTGAAAGCTGCTATGTGTAGACTAGGCATGACATATTCCATGCCTCAATGTGCGACATATGATCAGGTCCTGCATTCAACCTTCCTGGTTTCATAATTACATCAAAATCATATTCTTGGAATAACAACATCCATCTGCATATTTCCCCCCCAACACAGGCTTATTGACTAGATACTTTAATGCAGAATGGTCTGTGTAAATATTGAAATGTCTGCCCAATAGATAGTGTCTGAATTTTTGGAGTGGGTACACCATAGCTAATCCTTCGTGCTCAGTTGTCAAGTAACTCTTTTCAGCCTTTTACAACTTTATGCTCGCAAATGCTATAGGATGATCCATCTCCCCTTCACCAGCCTATATCAATACTGCTCCCAATGCAATACACGAGGCATCAACGTGAAAATGGAATTCTTTCTTCCAATTCGGGAAGACCAATATCTGTGTGGTGGCCATTTTTTACTTCAAGACATCCACACTGCACGAACGTTATTCATCCCAATAGAATGCAGTGTCCTACTTCAACAAATTTTCCATAGTTGCGGTAATATGAGCATAACTCTTGATGAATTTCTGGTAGTACCCAGTATGGCCCAGCATTGCACATAGTTGTTTGATTCTCCTTGGGGCTTCCAAATTGATTATTACCATGGTCTTGGTGCGGTCCACCATGAGTCCTTGCTTGCATACCACATGACCGAGAAAAATCCCAAAGGGGACACAAAACAAGCACTTCTTCAAGTTCAACGTAATATGATACCTTCAGTGTGTATCCAACATTAAGCACATACTGATTACATGGTGCTTTACTAGTCCAAACACTCTCTAGCCATCAAAATATATCTTCAAGAATTTGTGAATAAATTCCTTGAATGTCGCGATGACTATGCGAGAGAATATCGCTAGCACATTCTTGAGTCTGAAGGGCATCACTGTGTACTGAAAACACCCCCATTCCATCGTGAAGGTTGTTTTTCTCCTGTATTTTGGTGTGATCTTGATATGATGGTATCCAGAGAACCCATCAGTAAATGAGTACGCTTCATGTCCTCCCACATTGTCCAGTACCTCATCAGAAAACGGTGTCGGCAAAGGATCATGAACACAAGGATCGTTAAGATTTCTTAGATCCACGTAAATCCTGATCTCTCCCTTCTGTGTCTTTTCCTGAACTACCATTGGGCTCACCCAATCAGATTCCTCCACTGGTTCAATAATACCTACCTCAAGCATCTTGTCCAACTCCAAGTAGACCTTTTCCTTGTATTTGGGTTTAAGGTGATACGACCTCTTCTTAATGGGCTTCGCATCCGGTTTCAGAGTTATTTTCATCACTCCCTAATCACCTATGATTCTTTTCAAGTCCGAAAATTTTGTAGGAAACAAATCCTGATATTCGCGTAGCAACTCAGTGACTTTATCTACTATAGCATCATCCCAGTAATCCCCAATCTTCACAAACTTCGGCTTTGCCTTTGTGCCAATGTTTACTTGCCTATTTTTCAGTGGCATGGTAATGTCTAGATTCTCTATCTGCGGTCCCTCAACCTCGCAGTGGCCTTCTACTTCTGGGATGTTAATATTCCTTGGATCCTCATCCTCTCCTTTAGCAGTCACATTATAGCATTCCAGCGCATGGCATAGTTGGGTGCTCCAATCTAATTGAATCAATTCCAAAGGATCTTGCAGGATTCAAAATATCGTTGTCTTAACTTCCTGCAGCACCTCATAAATGCTTTCGAACCTATCTTCAAAGTTGAATGCCCTCACGAGCCCTTCTCTTAAGACATCCCATGCCACGGTACCGTGGCAGAGGTCCATTTCCAAATACCAATTCATAGGGATTATGTCTGGAGTGTGACAAAATAAATGCACCCATTCTAGCTGTGGCTCCATTCCATATACCGTAGTCCATTTGGCCAAATGATCATGAAGATCATTCCTCCCATCATAATTCTCAGTTACCCATACTTTAGGACCACCAAATCGTGTCCACATCATCCTTCTATAATCGCGCCACTCATCAAAGTTGTCTTTGTGCATACCCCACCACCGAGGTGACGTAGCGCATAGTGCCTAGCCCAATGCCTGAAAGTGGTAATCCTCTGGATTTCTCTTTCAAAAGAATCCAAAAATTTATCTACGTTATTTAAACAATCGTAATAAGGTAAATTTCTTACCTCTGATGACACACAACACAACAATTTGGTCATCATGTTGCAGTGCAGTGTGGATACTTCATGCAGCCTGTTTTGCCAATGTTCCAACTCTTCATCTGAATTTGAGGTACATGAACTTTCGAAGTCCCATGCAATTCATCCATCAGCTATCGAATTAACCCAATCTCGGTCTCGCGCTATGATTTTATAGATCTGATCCAAATCATTATCACTCTCCTCATAGTTTCGGACCGGTTCAGTATAGTGCAATCCTTCTGTAGGGTCCAATGGTTCTACAACATGGAGCAATTTCCTTTCAAACGACATTGTCCACTTCTTCAAATTGATAACTCCATTCATTTTGATAGCCCAGTCAATTCCCAAGAGCGAGGGGTATGGATTGCTATCATCAAAAATCTCTATTACTTCAAAATCGATTAATGCGCTCGCACCTTCTATATCTACTGTAACTCCTTGCAAACGTCCCATAGGAATAATCTTCTGTTGGTTCGCCATCCTCAGTTGAATCGAAGACCACTGCAGTGCAGGTCTCCCCATTATCTCCCAGGTTTTTTTAGGCAATACGTTCGCATCAGACGCCAAATCCAGAATAACCTGGTTCAAATCATAGTCTCCTATTTGTGTGGTAAGCCTCATCTCGTGCCCTATTCTTGCCTTATGCTTACCGATCTTTCTGACTACATGGGGTCCATCAGAAGTATTATCCTTATGACACATTTGTTTATCAACTCCTGTAGCCCTTTTAGAACCTTGCTATCATGTAGTAGTTTCATACAAGTCTCCAAGAAGGTTGTAAGCATAGAGGGGTAAACCTTTGCGGGAAAATTGTCTTGACTTCTTGCAGTAGAGGTCTCAGTGAAGCTTTTCTTTTCTTCCATGAACGTTTCCTTCGCACGCTCCAAATCAAACCCAACTTCCTTTTATGGGGTCTTGTGGACCCATCCACCTTCTTCAAGTTGCTTTCCCTTATCGTCACCAGTCGCAATCCCCCTTCGTAGTATGATATTCACATTCGAGTCCTCTTCGCGGGGCTCAACCCTCATCATCTGTAAGTTTTGGGTAGGATGCTGAGGTTGCGCCTTCTTCTCCTACATCTTGGCCATCAACATATGATATTCTTTGATTGTGTGGTCAAACTGAGTGCAGTATTGACATGACAAGCATGTCTAATTTGTACACTCTCCCGCATAGTGTACTGGCATTCCGAAATTGTAACAAATGACTTGCCCCCAGCCCCTACTAGGTCCTCCTCCTCCTTAGTCTTGTTTGCGCCCCTCATATCCTCCACGTGTTCCCCCAACGCCCTCATCCACAGGCTGAGTTTCTACTTGCATTCAATATGTAGGCATCCTCTCCATCATTAATTCATATTTCCAATAGTGGCACTCATCGTGGCCCACTGATTTGCAGAAATTGCAGAACAGTTGTTGTGGTGTCTGTACAAACTTTTGTAGCAAATGAAAAATGTCTGTCACATGTTTTCCAGCTACTTGAAAAATAACACACCATAGTGTGGGCCCCATACTTGGTCCTACTGGAACTTCCTACTTTAGGGGCCTAGGCCTCCTCCTATGATGTAATTCGCGAAGACAGGGCAGTGATATTTATCATGCCCCTAGTTTTTACACTTGAGACACCAAACTTCTTCGCGCACCTCTGGCCGAGCCGCTTTTTCCTTTTTCAAGCTCTGCAACTCCAAGCAGAGGTTCTGCAACTCTGCATGAATCTGTTGAACTCCCAAAGAAGTGTCCTAAATAGGTGAATCATGCAATATCATCGCAATTTCTAGGGCTTCCACCTAAGTTCCAATATTTTTTTGTGATAAAGCAATCCTTAAGTGGGCCAACTATAAACCAATCATGGTGTTGGATATCTGTGAGGTTCATACTAGCTTCATGGATCCCACACTTCAGTCTTTGATCTAGCTCCCATGGCATTTCACTGGGCCTCATCATGATATCCTTAAATCCAATTACCAACTACGAGGCAGATTTAGGCTTACAAATTACTTGTTCAAAGCTATCTGAGTATCTTCCAACGATGCCAATGAATTATCAGTACAATGATTAACATACCATGTTATCATGCGGTCCTGCAGAGCAGTGACTAACTGTGCCTTCTTTATATTATCATCTATAGTTTGTGGTGTTGTCCACACAGCCTTCGCAAAAAACCAAAACTGATCTGGATCCTTACTTCCTAAGCCCTTGAAAACTGGAAACTTCAACATATTCGACATGTTGACCAGTGAAAAAGGTGGTGACGGTGTGGGTAAAGGTGGAGGTGGTGTGGGTGGATGAGGTATCCACAGAAAACCTTTCCTTATCAACTCGACAGTGCTCCCTCATCGTCACTTGATGGGTGTCCAATCAATGGACTATCTTCAGGACCTGTTTTTCCTTGATTTCTAAGGCTTCGTCCACTTCGCGTAGATCCAAACATCAAGGTAATGGAATAACCCACTTTTCACACAAGAGCATCTTAATCCAAGTATTCAAGGATCTAAAATACTTACCTCGCAGTTCCTTGAAGAAGCGTCGCTCTGGTTTGTTGTGACTAACTAAGGTATCAAATACAAACTCTATAACAAATTTTCCGATGACTTGGTCAAGCCAATGATCAATTGCATGCATGACCTTATCTTCAAAAGCTTCCAACCTCTACACAAGCTCCGGGGTCCACACTATCAGACCGTGAAGCCTCCACCTTCCTTGGCCATCTACCAATTTAGAGATCCACTCATATAGTTCGATCGGGAAGGTGCAGAATAATATTTTGTGTATTTATGTATATAAATATATGTCCAACCACTATTATTTTTTCAGGCGTGGATTTTTGTTTTCTTGCGCTGCGAATTCATGGATATTTTTATCCAACCAATTCTCAATTTCCTTCTTAGTTGGATTCTAGCGATGCGACATCACACATCTCTTTATGCATATCTCGATCCCAACAACAACACCATTTGTTGGCTTAGGGGGTCTTGACCCAAGTTCAAAGTTAGTGTGCCAAACAAATTCCTACACTACTGGCCCTTTTGGCATCAATCCGCAGACACAGACTGAAGTCTCACTCGAAGCAGTATGGGGGGATGCTGGAACCAATGTTGGAACCAAGTTTCCACACCCAGAGATCAATGTGATGTCCTTTTGGTGACCTAGATCTACCTTCGTGCAAACCTTTATGCTCCTATGGGCTATTGTTGTAACTTCCTTCAACCAACCTCTAGACCTCTGCGAAGATCTATGATTGGCTTTTACAGACCCTGAACAGGTCAATTAGCTACTTACGCGCACTTTAGATTACCCTTAGATCAGTAGTTATTTGAAATTACCTAAGTGTGGGATAACTTTAACAAACAATGTTATAATCTTCGCGTAATCACTTAACATTAATTGCATTCAAATAACAATATAGATTAAGTAAATTCACACATCAATACATCATTATTTCATAACACCATAATTCATCGCACCATAAAGTGCATTCTTACATAACAAAAGTTAATAGATAAAACACAAGAATTTCTGAAATAATATTCTTTATTGATATTCAATTAAGCTTACAGAGTCAAGAATTTCCTACGCACTCAGTTGTAGGGATCCACGCACTTAGCTGCGGACACTACTCTAGGCCTTTGCGCACTCAGCTACAGAGGCTTTCCCTCCTCTAAGACTTCTACTTCTTCCCTAGACTTCTTCGCTTATACCCATAGACTTCTTCAATTCCTTGCCTTAAACATCCCTAAGACACACCTATTTATACAATCCCATGGTCCATGGACCATGGGTAGATCTTCAAAAGTAGACTCAAGTTACATAAAACAAGGGAAAAGCCCCTTTTGATTCTTTAACTAACTACATGCTCCGCGACCACAATTTGCAGAGACTTTACATCTTTTTAAATCAAAGCTTGGGCTTTTGCCCCAAAACTAACCCAGGGGACCCCATCCCAACAAAAGGCATGGAAGCTAAGATGGATGGCATGGAAGATAAAATGGATGGTTTAAAGAAATACATGGAAGCTAAAATGAATGACGTGGAAGCTAAGATGAATGACGTGGAAGCTAAGATGGAAGGAAAAATGGAATATTTGAAGACAGATTTGACAAAGTTGCTACAAGAAATGTTTACTAATGGTGAAAGGGTAGTAAAGGAAACTCATGATGAGAACATAATAAATGTTAATCATGATTTCATAGACTCTAATGTTGGTTTAAATACCCACCATGTTCCAAATATCGATATGAGGAAGTTTGATGGCAAGGATCTTGTAACAAGGATACTACAAATGGAGCAATATTTCGATCTCATAATGTACAAAACCCACATGTTGGGATGGGGTTCCCTGGGTTAGTTTGGGGTTAAGATAACCCAAGTTTTTGTAAAATTTTGTAAATAATGTAAAGTCTCTGTGATTTGTGGATACAGAGCGCGTAGATGAATAGGAGTCAAAGGGGCTTAGCCCCTTGTTTTATGTAAAGTTTTGAGTCAGTTCTGAGATTCACCCATTGTCATGGACCATAGCATTGTATGAAAATTCTATAAATAGGTGTGTCTTAGAAAGTATAATGCAGTAGTAGAAAAGAACTAGATAGAAGGAAAGATAGAGAATTTGGTTGATTGAAGAGTCCAAGACAGGAGATAGGGCAGGAAGGCTCTACTTCCTATGCTTAGTTAGGGAAAGAAAGGCTCCACAACTAAGTGCATAGAGGCCTAGGAAGAGTCTGCGGCTGAGTGTACGGAACCTTGCAGCTATGTGAATAGGGTAGTTTGAGTCTATAATCTTGAATTTAAGTTCAATAAAGATAGTTTTATGAAGAATTCCTAAGTATTTTTGTTTATATTTGTTGATGTTATATGTTGTTGATGAATGATTTGTTTTATGAGATATTGATTGGATGTTACGTGATTTTCTTGAATAAGTCTTAATAATGTACACAATGCATGTTTAATTACTTTCGCGAAGACTCTGGTGATTTCTCTTATGTTTACTAATGACTTAAGTAAATCTATGCAAACACTAATTTAGGACTGCTCTCAAATGCACGTAAGTAGGAAAATTAACTGTTAGAGGTCCACAAGGACTGATCGTAGACCTTTGCAAAGGTCTGAAGGTTGTTTTGACAGAGTTGCATCAACGTGCCCTAAGGGTTTATCAATCTATGTGAAGGTAGATCTAAGGCATTGTAAGACATCACACTAGTCTCTGGATGCATAAACTTGGTTATTGCATCCCCCATACTACTTCGGGTAAGACTGCAGCCTGCACTACATGGGTTGTTGCTGAAAGGGCCAGTAGTGTAGGGTTTTGTTGGTTGGTGCAGCTAAATCTGAACCTAGGTCAGGACCCCCTAAGCGAACAAATGGCTCTATTGTCGGGATCGAGATCTTCTTGAAAGAGATATGTGATGTCGCATCATTGGAATCTGACCAAGAAAAAAATTGAAAATTGGTTAGATCGAAAGATTCACGAGTTCACAGCACAAGAAAATAGGAATTCATGCCTGTTGAAGGAAGAGTCATTGAATAGGTATCTGTATACAGAGATACACAAGATCTTCTTCTGCACTTTCCCCATCGAACTGTATGAGTGGTTAGTTAAATTGACATATAGTCAAGGAAGGTGGAAGCTCAATAATCCTATTGTGTGGACTCCAAAATTAGTGTGACGATTAGAAGCTTCTGAAAAAAGACCACGCAGGTTATAGATCATTGGCTCGATTAGATTCTGGGAAGATTTGTTATAGAATTTGCACTTAATACTTCAGTCAGCTATAGCGAAGCGGATTGGCAATTTACAAAGGACCACAAGGCAAGTATTTAAGATCATTGAATACTTTGATTAAAATGTTGTTATGTGAACAACTAGTCATACCATTACCTTGATGTTCAGAGCTATATGAAGTGGATGATTCTTTAGAAATCGCTAAGGATCAAGACCAGAGTATAGTCCATTAATTGGACCTCCTTCAAGTGACAAAAAATGGGTGGGATAGACTATGCCGCAAATTGCGGTTCATGTAGTCACTCTGGGGATTCCTCAAGAAAATCATCCTTCCACTCCACCTCCACCCCCACTTCCACCGCATACACCTTCACCCATGTAATAGATCTGACCTAAAAATATAGAAACAAACCCAAAAATAACAAGATAGAAATAGATAGAAATGCTTCTTTATCGATAAAACCCTTAAGGTAGGGAAACACCATACAATTATTCCTTAAGGAAGGAGAACACTCCATAAGCCATATGCTTGTCCATACATTATTCCTTGAAATCTCTCAATGGGGAGTCTCTAGCCTCTATATAGGACTCATATATACAATACCATGGTTCCCTTAATACCATCTATCTAATACAATGGGCTTATTACGTTATTGCTAACTACTAGTGGTCCCTTACATGATACGAGTTAACCACTTTATTTATTACTATGACCCATCCCATTATTACATTATTCCCTTAGGTACCTCCCTCTGTGCCCTATACTATCCCCCTAGGTGTACTACACATAAGAGGCCGATGCCGAAGTACGAGTCACCGAGGAAGAATTCTACTACCTAGGCCCAGAAGAAGGAAAAACAATCGAAGAAGGATAAGGGGAAAGTGGTATATTTGGAGGTTGAAGAGGGCATGGAGGATATAGATGCCGAAGGGGTGGAGCCTATCTCCAAACTTCCAGATTATATCCCTTTGTGTAAAGGAAAGGTGAAGTTCCCTAAGGACCCAGATGCAGGAAAATGTCTCCTAAATACACCACTTCTACCGGAGGGCATCACCTTTGAAGGCCTGTGCCTGGTGCGGATTCCCCATTTAAAGCTAGAAGACTGGGATTTGGCATACCATGAGAGGTTCCCCCACCTTGCAATGGAAAAATACATGAAGAGGGTATATTACAAATAATTTGGTGTCACCACGTTGCAGCCTGTGGAGTGGATTCATGGAGTGAATCAGTTGGGGTTGTTGAACCTGTTGTGGGTGCCCCACTACCACCGTTCCAACATCAACCTCATTGTTATCAAGCAATTTTTGACCCTTGTGCATGACAGATGTTTGTGGATGAGGACGCGGATCCCGATTACTAATATGTTGATCCATCGGATCACTCTATTACCACACTTAGGCCTAAATCCGACCAAGGAGTTTGGTGGAAAGACGAGTGAGCATGAACTAGTAGAGAAGATAAAGGAAAAGTTCAAGTTGTTTAGGAAGCCGTGTGGGTACTCCATCACATCTATCATTAGCCCCGCAGTTCAAGTTGCTACATAGATTTTAGCTGGCAAGGTCATGAGAAAATTTCGGCGCCCATAATTTCATTGGCTGCATAGTGCACAGAGGGCGTGTAGTTCAATTGGTCATGCTACCTCTATAGCAAGTTCCTCGCAAATTGTCCTAAGGCTTAGGATGAGAGAAAAACATTCCACTATGCATGGTTGTTTCTCTCCATCGTGTTAGTGGCTTGGGACCTACTGGAGGACAGTCAATTTCCTCCCGTGGACAAAGGATTGTCGGAGGCTGCCCAGTTTGCCTCCATTTGGGCCATAAAGGATGTTGCGCGGGTCATGGAGACCAAAGTTTTTTGGGTATTGATGGAGGCGAGCATTTTCATGACCATCAACCAGAAGCCGTGATTGTCCCTAATGGTGTTTGAATAATTAGTAGAGTACGTAGAGTTTAAAGCTGACTTCCATCGCATATATATTAGGGCGCAAAAGGACCCGCATTAGAAATGGTTTGAATTGCCTTACCTTACTACAGATGATGCTATTCAGTAGGTTATTAGGCGATGGTCAACAAATTGGCATTCTCCATCTGATCTGGTCATAGGCACTAGAAAATCTCTGAGAAGAAAACAAAGGAAGCTGCGAAGCAGGTGGTATAGCAGTTGGCTGAGAAGTGAAGGAAAGAGGTCGCGGAGAAGGATCGACTAGAAAAGGAGTGCACTGCGACGCAGTAGACTGAACAAGAAGAGCACGACTTCGAACGGAGTGGTAAGTCCCCTTCACCCCAGACGGAGGAAGAGGAGTATAAAGGAATAGAGCACTCCCTTCCGAGTAAAAAGGTACAGGGATCGATAGAAGGAGGGGCCCCGAAAGAAGTAGAAAGTGAAAAATCCATGGCTAGATCTGATCACACTAATAGAAGGCTATCTCGATGAGATCAGAGATAAGAAGTAGAAAGTGAAAAATCAATCATTGGATCTGATCACACTATCAGAAGGCGATCTCGATGATATCAAAGATAAGCTGTACAACACCACAATGGAACTGTTATAACAGTTCGAGCAACAACAACAATAGGCAGTATGTACTATCCAAAAGTATCTGCACAAGTTGTAGATCTATACCATTAGGATCCAGGTGAACGCAAGATAGGGAAGCACTGCATAGACAAGCTTGGAACCGGGAACAAGTCAAGCAGCAAAGATGGTTAGATCACTAGATCTCCAAGAAGCCACGCTACCAGAAGGATCATTTAGCGTGGAGGTTGCCAATGACAAGGTCATCATGAGTTTCTAAAGAAAATCGACCTCAACCTCACTGCGCTCCCCAATGGGTATCTTCACACACTGTAGACAAGTGTGACGACAAAGTTAAAAGCACGGGAGCAGTGGGCCCTCAACCTCATAAGTGAATATCAGGTGAGCAACGTGGTGAGCGCCAGTACTACAACAAGAATGCTACAACTCTTGGGCTACCAACTTTACTTTTATCAACTCGGTAGTTCTAACAAAATTGGAAGCGTTGGTGCTATATGCACAAGTACTAGTTCTCACTATAGGTTGTCACTTGGTCAGTCGACGCGAGATCACTAGGAGCTCAAGCCAACTTCTATAGATTTCAAAAGAAGCTCTATGTGTGATGAAAGGGAATAAATATTACTCTACAAATGCTATTCTGACTGCAGAAAGGAGAGAGACTGGAATGTAAAGCAAAACCTAGTAAACCTTAATTAACAAGCTAATTCTACTTTTGCCAAAAACAATATGGAAGCCATGAAAGAAATTCCATTACCTACTCAAGGAAGTAAACAACATCTAACCATGCTATTTCTGGAAGTAAATAAGAAAAAAACATATTTTTGGATTTTTATGTGAATTTAACATGCATCTAATTTATTGTGTGTGAGTGTGGTAGTGAACAGGTGGCATTAGAGGGTGATTTTGGAGCTTGGGAGGATGTAGGATGGTGTGGATGGGTCTTAGGAGGTCTTAGGTGGCCTTCTGGAGGCTTTTCCCACACTCGGCCTTCAAAAGAAAGCCTACAGGAAAAACTACAGGAGGACAGAGGAAAACTATAGGAGGAAAACAAGGAAACTACAGGAGGCCTACCAGAGGAGGTCGAGAGAAATTTTGGTTGTTTTGAGGATGTGAGAGTGGGTGGAAAAGGTGGATGAAGGTTATAATGATATGTTAGGCACCTAAGGTCTACCATGAATCACCAGGAGAGAGAAAGATGATTGGGTTTGCTCAAGGAGAGAGGAAGAAGTTCTATGAAAAATGAAGGAAACTAGGGCAGAATTGAGGTAAGGTTTGGGAGACCTATATGGCATAGATCAGATGGAGGGTGTGATTGTTGGTAATCTGGCCTACTACTGGAAGAGATATACTACATATAAACTGACAATCAACTAAGAAAATCAAGCAACCAAAGAAATGAGTGCATCCTAGGAAAAACAGAGTTTTGCATTAAAATGGCCTAAACTATGATGTATAGAAGGAAATGTTGTATAAAGGAAAGCATGAAAAAGGACTATTTCAAATCAAGAAGTGAACATGATAAAGAAGATCTAAAGCAAATCAAAACTGGACTATCAACCTACTAGAGAGCTGCAAATACTAGAAGTCCTAAGAATGATGAAAATCTGTGTTTTTGGGGCAGCAAGAGAGTCTTTGCCTCAAATCATGGTCCCAGAGGGAGGAAGAGAGGCCAAGGCACTATTTCTAGCCTTTTGAATCTTCTCTGATAACTTCTTAACCTGCTACAGAAGGCACAAATTGAAGCAAGCTACTAAATCATCAAAAACAACCTATTCTTAACCATAAGAGAAATACATCTAACAACAATCTAATCTACAAACTGAAGTTAAGCATACAAATACAAGTAAAGAGAAGCTTGGCTGCTTGGATTGGGCCCTAACCCAAGAGCTTCATCTCTTTGAGGTAACTCAATGCTAGCTCAAAAAGGATTCCATCTTCATTATCAAAAAATAGCAAGATTACATAAAACTGTCAAAAAATAGTAAGCTCAAAATTTGAGAAGAGTTTTCACAAGAAAAAAGAGGTCGACACTAGTGAGGCCCTAGGCCTCTCTACTTATACATATAAAGCTACCAATAGCTTCCTTAAAATAAGGGAGACTTGGTTCCCAAAACTCGAGATAACTATCAATCATTTTCCACTTGCTCGGCTGCCTTCTAGTGCATGATTCGACTGCTTATACTCCGAGCTAAATGAATAGGAATTCGAAGTGAGGAGCAATAAATGAGGGGGATTACCTCCTATAAGTCCTCTCCTCTGTCTACTTCGAGTTATTACTATAGTTTGACCACTAGATCCTTGACTTTGACCTCGAAATCCATCAATAATCTGCATTAAATACATGTTAGACCACATGGCATAATAACTAACTCAACTCACCCTATAAGCATAAATATAATCAGAAGATCATATAATAAGCTAAGAGAATGGTTGATTTTACAAGGTTAGGAGGTAAAATGAGCCCATATAATTACTCATTTATGAGGCTCATCATCACCCCCCTACTGAAGGTGTTGCTCATCCTCTGAGCAACCTAGTCAATCTCTTGGTCTTTCATGGCCTGGTGGCCTCCCTAGCATTCCAGGCTTCTAATGTGGTTTGCTCATGTTCTCCATAAAATCCTTCCTTTCTGTCTATGTCCTTCCACTGCTACTTCTCTTCTTCTTCTCTTCTGCCTTCCAACATGCCTAATATGAGTGGAGGGCTCAGTTTGAGGCGAATCCAATTGACCTTCAGCCTTTGCATGGAGCACTTGTACATTGGCACTCTTTTCAATGACTCCTTAAGCCTTATGGGGGAATAGTATTCTCTGATATACAAGCTGTGGGGTAGGGTGTTCCATCTTCTCATGCATGCATGCACACAGTCATCCCCAAGTAGCCTAAGCTTATCTTCAAAGTGTGCAATGGCTTGTTCCTGATTGGCTAGATATTTAGGGGCAATCTGAGGGTCATTAGCAAGTAGTTTGTGTGTGATGATGAGTGCCATAGGATTTGATGGCTTAGCTCTTATCATCAATGGTTCATTATGCTCTTTTATTAACAATATTTTCATTCTGCTGCCCTCAATTCTTCATGGTTCATCCATGATGCCATGGCCATTAATTGCAGATCCCCTAGCTTGGCATTTGGGTACCACACATTCATGTTTGTGAGGGCCATGTTGTGTAGATAGAACTCTACCATCTTTTCTTTGTCCTTGGAGGTTCTTTGGTCACACAAATCCATGAACTGCCTATAGTCTTGGAAAGACATTATGCCTCTTTGTGGAAAAGTTTTTATTTGGAATTGAAGCCATTGATCCTTCAGATAGAGGCCATAATATTTGGTTGGTGTTTTGCATTGTAATGCTTCTATGGATAAGCTGGCCATGTTTTTAGTCAATTTAGGACAAACTAGGTATCATAAACTGATGAAGTGTAGTGCACTATATGTGCTAGATGGACCTTCCTACTTCAGTGTTTTTGAGTTTTCTGTTGTTTTGGGGGTTTTATCTTTTTAATTCCTAATGTTCTACAATGCACTTAACAAAATATTAAATCTAATGCTACTAAAAATCTAAAGAAATGAAATGAGAGCTAAAAGTGCTTCAAGCCAGATTTGGAGGTAAAGTTTTAACTAAGAAAGTGAAAACATAGTTTCTCTTCTTGCTATTATGATTGTTTCCAAAACATAGACTGAAAAGTGTTGGGTGTGGAGCCTAGTTTAGGGTTTTTTTTCCCTAGAAGGCAACCCCTCTCTTTGTATGAGGACATTGTATTTGAGGCTGTGTGATTGAGCGGGAAATAGAGAGGTGAGACTGTAAGAGAAAACAGAGGATATTACAACGGATTTGCTATAGGTTGTGTCTCTTCATTTTTGATGGATAATAGAAAGGAAGGACTGGCTGTTCGGGGTGGACGTAGCCCAAACTGGGTGAACCACGTATATCTGTGTCTCTCTTGTTTTATGCGTTTTCTATGTTTATATTTCTGCAATATTTTATGTGTTCCATTGCTCCATAATATATAATTTCTAACAAAAAGGACTTAAGAGCAATCAATTACAAAACCAAAGCTTAAATGAGATATTAAAACTGAAAAATAAGATTGCAGTTATCTATGAAATACTGGAAAGGAAATTACAATTATTGTCTAGTCTATTGCAAAATTAAAACCTAATGAACAATTGGAAATGTAATTATAATTAAAAAAAAAACTTATGAAAATATGATTGAAAATGAAATTGCAATTAATCTAGCATAAAGACTAAATGAACTGTTGCATCACTCTGCTATACAATTTTGGGAGAACTACCTCCTTGTGATAGCATTGGAGGGATTCAATACTTCATTGTTCTAAAACTGAAAATGAAATTGCAACAAACTAAAATGAAAGACTAAGACTGAAAGTTAAATTGCAACTAATCTACTATAACAACTAAATGAAGTGTTTTATCACTCTGCTATACAATTTTGGGAGAACTACCTCCTTGTGACAACATTTGGAAGGATCCAATACTTAATTATTCTAAAACTAAAAATGAAATTGCAAGAAACTAAAATGAAAGACTAAGGCTGAAAGTGAAATTGCAACTAATCTACTATAACAACTAAATGAAGTGTTTTATCACTTTGCTATACAATTTTGGGAGAATTACCTCATTGTGACAGTATTTGGAGGGATCCAATACTTCGTTGTTCTAAGAAAAAGTAAACATAAAAATGCAGAGAAAGACTAATGAATAGTAAGTAAAAGAAAATAGACTAATGATCAGAAAATCTAAATTACTCTATGCTACTAACATCAACTTCAAGCTACTAATAAGAAACTAGAAAGTAGTGGAACAAAAGAGCTATTCTGTGAACACAAGCTACATTATGAACAAAGTTCGAAAATGGTTATAAAAATCATGAAAAAAACACAGTGAATTTACAATTAACTATGAAAGACAAAACATAAATTAAAATATAACCTTGACTAATGCAGGGGCCCTCTGCAAAGGTCTCGGATTATCAACACTTAATCAACACTCCAACAACGCTTCAGGTATCCATTGAAACAGAGTCTTTATATTAAAACAGAGAACGAGTTTTTCAACTACACAGCGGAAGCATTAACTTAATACATAAGTAAAACTTAACTTGTTATGCGTTCCTCACACAGGTATTTATAGGAAATTATACAACTATTTTAAAGAGAGAAACAAGCTACATCAAAACACATAGATAGGCAAGTATGCATAATTCTTGTCCTCGATTGCTTGGAAACATAAATCTTATGTTAATGGCTATTGGATTCTGTTTGTGTAGGTGGCAGATGAATTACTGGTCTCAGGAAACCGCTTCGGATCCCTATCTCTGAGAAACGTGTGCAAAACAGAGTCCTGTTTGCCATAAGTTTCTATGTTTGACTTTCCTTTGACTGGTATCTTCTTCATCGATCTAGGGCATATGAATAGGATACGATCCATGCCCTAATGTTTTACAAGCTACCCATGTAGTCTTTTTCCTCTACTGACACGTGGAACCTGCAAAAGCGTGGATGTAGCCGCGGAATAGCCGATTAGCTATAGAATGTGGCTGTGTTCTGTAGCTAAAAGACAAAAATTTATTCAAATAGAAAACATAAAAGTATAACCTATAAATCACTGAAATATATTCCTCGAGGCAATATGTAATGGTTTTTTATGATAAGGATGCATTTTTCATGGAAAAACAGAGAAGGAAAGATGAGAAAGGTAGCTAAGGGAAAGACAGTTTTGGAACTCAACATACCCCCATTGCTAGACTATTGCATGTCCCCATGCAATAAAAATTGTAAACTCCATCCTTATACTACATTTGTTCTGAGACTTCAGCCAAAACATCCAACCTATTCTTTCTTTTCTTTGCATCAACTGCCATCCTAGGCTTCCTCATGAGAAATCTATACTTGAGGTTAATGAGTAACCTGTTTAGCTTCTTATTATTCCTTTTTAGTTTTCTATTCTTCTTGTGCCATAAACCCAAGTGAAGCATAGTGTTATCATGGATAATCTTATCCAACTTGTTCTGTGCTTTTAAGGCTTCATTCTCTCTTTGGATATGCCTATTTAGAACTTCTAGCTCATAGATTTCTTGTTTAAGTGAGCTAGTCAAAGTTTCTTGTGATGTGGTAGGCTGCTCAGGATTGGATGAAGTTCATGGGTCCACTAATGTATTATTTTTCTCCAATGACTCTATGTAGTCATAAATCTGTTGTTGGACCGGATCAATACCTAAAGATGCTCTTCTTGGGCTACTTTCAAAGGTTTTCTGAGGAGAGATCTATGGGCTTTGCTCATATGAAGTATTGTCATGGGACTGTGTTGGATTTTCTTCCCCCAAATCTATGAACTATGTCTCTTTTGATTTTTCTTTATTCACTTTTCCCCTGAGTCTAGAACTTATCCTCAAAATTTGGGAGCCTATGATTTCATCCTCTATAACCTGTTTCCTTTTTCCCTTCTCTTTCTTGAGCTGAGCCCTGATTTTGACTAATCTCTTGGAAAGAAGTTGTTAATACTCCTTATATGATGAATGTTCAGGATTATTGTTGTGGGATTCCTCAACTTTTCCTTTTGATTTTCTTCTCTATTTTGTCTGCTTTCTGATCTCTGTTAATGTTTTAGAGATGGGATCTTCTTCATTGTTTTTTTGTGCTGAAGTCTCAGGAGTGTTTTGAATGGTGAGACTGGTCTTCCTTCTCCTACTTCTTTTTGCAAGACTTCCCTCAGGCAATTCTGGGGCATATTGGAAGAAGTTTCTGACCAAAAATTCATCCCATGTGTCCCCTACACTCTTTAAGTGATATTCAACTAAAATTTTTACTATTCCATGGTGATAAAGAGTGGTTTCTATTGCTTCAATTTTCTTCTGGACATTAGTGGTCATTCTTCTCAAGCTATTCAACAAGGAAAATGGGAGATTAAGGGTTCCATCTTCAAGAAAATTCATTAAAAGTCTTATACGATATACATACATGGAACCAAATCTTCCCTCGCATGTAATAAACTTTTGCAAAATTAATAACATGCTTCTCCATTTGCTCTTAAGTGCAGAGATTGGAATTCCTTTCCTAAAAACTGAAGTGTCCATACCTGGATTTTTGAGAATGACTTTCCATGTTTCATCATGAAATTCTTTGTTCTTGAACCACCTCTCCCCTAGCCTTGGTAGCTCGGTTGCTTCAGAAATAAAAGACTCGGTCACTGCAAATTTTATGTCACCTATTTCCACATCCACTCCATCAAATGATATGGCAAAAGTTTTGGTGATTTCTTTATGGTGACCATTGAATTTTTCAATGAAACTCAACCAACCAGCCTTCTGCAGCATTCCTTTCAACTGAGGATAACCTTCCATGTACTTCACCCCTATGGGTTAAGTTCTGACTATGAGCCCCATCACCTCTGTTCTCTGCTATTCTTCAAATTCCCTTCACTATTTGAGAAATGGAGTCACTGTGTAAAGAGGACTGTGTATACAGCAGTGGAACGGCTGATATATAGAAACAAAGATAACTATGGATATGGGGACAGAATGACAGAATATATGGAAGAAAATGACTACGAGTATGGGATAAAATGACTATACATATAGGGTTTACGAAAATAGAGTAGCTGTATGCATGAAATGTGTAGAAATAGAGTGTCCACAAGGTATATGAAAACAGAGTGGTTGTACATGTAAACTGCATGAAAAACAGAGTGACTGTTATACACAGAGGATACGAAAACATAGTGACTGTGTGTACAAAGTTCTTGTATGCAAGAGAAATATATATGAGAAATGGAGTGATTGCATACACAAGAAAAAGGTTGTGGGAGAAGAGAAAAACTTGATGTAATAAATGAAAAATCAGGGTTTTGAGGAGCTGTAGTCAAATAGGTTATGTCATGAATCTAACCATTTAACAGGTGTGCTGGAGAAGTATGAGTCATTTGAGTTTAAAACGGAGATTGCATCATTAGACCGTTAGCATTAAAGATGGAAGGTGTGGTGGAATCATCATGTCAGTCAAATCTCATAATGACAAATCAAGGAGTCATGTGATTATACGAGTTATACCAACTTATGTTTTGTATTGCCTTTTAAAATAATTTTTGTTTTTACCTTTAGAACCATACCTTTCTACTTGCTAATCTCTTGTTGTTTGCTTCCACGGGTGCTTAGATGTGATGGGTCTTCAAAAGTTGTTCTCTCCTCAATTAACTGCACATGAAATTTTATTATGAACTAGACTCTTTATGCTTGGACTGATGATCAAACTATTGTTGCAGAATCAGATTGGCTGCAGAACAGGATTAGCTACATAATGTAAACAACTACAGAACGTGGAAATAGCTGCATAATGTAAACTAGAGAAAAAATTATGGTTTATGGATGAATGGAGTGGAAATGGCTGCATGAGTGAAGACGATAAATGAAAAATGGAGATGGAAGAAATGCTTATGAGGAAAAATTTATTCGCAGAATATGATAGTGGAGTGAAGTGAAACTTTGCAGAGTGAAAATGAAATAAAGCAAAAAAATTTACAGAATGCAAGGTGAGTCATTCATTTTATTTATTTATTTGTAGAAAAGGAAATGGAAAATATAGGGTGTCAAAAGCTTCTGGTTTTCACCTTGTATTTTAGATATAAGCATGCCAATCAGTGATTGGTTTTCAATCTTATACAATTATTTTTTTTAGATAGGAAAACAAAGACTAAGTTGGTGAAGAAGAAGGATTCTTCTTCACCAACTTCATATCAGAATTGTTCTGAAATATCTTGATGAACTCCTCCTTTGAGATTGGTTTTTGATAAATTTTCAATCTATGACCATTCACAAGAAGAGGAGTTTGACTTTCATCTATTGTTCTGATCCTTCTCCATTACTGAAATTTTTTTCAATTTCATACGGCCCAAGCCAATGAATTTGAAACTTCCCTTGAAAATATTTAAACTTTGAATCAAATAATAGTGCCCAATCTCCCTCTTGAAACTTCTTGTCCTTGATGTACTTGTCATGCCACTTAACCCTTTGTTGTTGAACTAGACTAGTCATTTGAACAACATTTTGTCTGATTTCATCAAGTTCATTCAATTGTTCCAGTCTATGCTTTTGAGCTTATGATAAATCCATCCCCAACCGGACTGCCATCTTGAAAGTTTTGACTTTCCAACTCTATGGGGAATAGGACTTGTTTCCCATAAACAAGTTCATAGGGTGTATGTCCAGTTGTGTTCCTCCATGTAGTTCTATAGGCCCATCAAGCTTCAGGAAGCCTTTCTGCCCAATCTCTTCTATGTAGATGCACAGTCTTGGTGAGGATTCTTTCAATCACTTTATTTGTAGACTCCACTTGACCATTTGCTTGTGGATGATAGGGAGTGGATTTCCTATGCTTGATTTTGTATTCCTCCATAAGCTTCTATACCATGTTGGATGTGAATTGAAGTCCCTGATTTGTCAAAATTTCTCTTGGAACACCGAAGTGAGTAAACATTTACTCAAAAAGAAAACCAACTACAAAATTTTCGTTAGCAAAAAATAATGCTTTGGCTTCTACCCATTTGGTGACATAATCAGTGCATACCAGTATATACTTTTTCTGCTTGGATGGAGGATTAATAGGTCTAGTAAAGTCTAAGTCCATTTTTCAAAGGGTTCAATAAGTACTTGAGGTTGCAATGGCATTTCATTTGAGGGAGCAGTTCCCTACCTTTTGGCAGCTGTCGCACCTTCTTACATATTCTCTAGCATCTTTGAAGATGGATGGCCAAAAATATCCTAAGGAAAGGATTTTATAGGTTGTCCTCTTTGTTGTTGGGAAAAGTGTCTACTCAGAACGCCCCTATCCCACTAAGGTGTGACAGTGCCTTAGCAACAAACAAGGGAAACTAATTTCGTATTCTTCTTTATGAACTGTAAATGTAGAGGAATAGGATGAACTAACCTGTGTCTTGCGCTAGTCCTTTGATCCAATCTCTCTCCTCTTTGATAGCTTCCAGCTACCTGCTCCTTCACTTGCCCAGCTTCACCAAGTTCCTGCAAGATCACAGAAGAGGAAAACTACACAAAGACATGGATTTACATTCATAAATAGCTTAGGATCAGATTTAAGCTAAACATGCAAACATAACAAAACATCATTGATACACAAGCATGTAGGAGAAACTCAAATAGTTTTATTGATATAACAAGAAGGTCCAGGAGGAGTTACAACTGATGATTCCTGATCCAGCACCAACCCCCCAGCAAAGGAATCCCCTCTTCACCTCCAACAAAGCATAAATCACCCAATACACTGATCTCTATCTCAAAACCAACAACAATTCTCTGCAAAGTACAAAATTCCAGCCTCCGGATCTCTGGGATGAGGGATCCATATATAGATGTATGCAAAGAGGATGAGTCAGCTTATGATTTGACTTGTGGCTTCTCTTTGTCAGTTCTTGCTTCCACTTGGAGACTGAGAGCCTATTACTCATCCTTGGTCGAACTCAGTGAGGCAAGTGTCATTGGGGAAGATTATGGAAGTTTCCATTGTCTGTCCACCTCGCGGAATGACACTGCCATTTGTCATTTCCCGCTCAGCGCACCCTGGTAGTGCATTTAGGTGCGTTGCAACGCACCTAGCTAGTGTACTGGGGTGCTATGCAACGCAGCTAGCTAGTGGAGCAGCTGAAATGATCCTGATTTGACTGATTCTAAGTAGCTTCTGGTGGAGAACTTCTGGGAGAAGCTGTAATTGGTTGACCTTGTTCCTCTAGGGGTAGGAACAACACTTTTAGGGACTTAGGATCCCTTGGTTTATGGACATTTCATGCTTAGAGCTGTAAGGCACAAAAATGTCTATAACAGTTGCCCCCTAAAGTATGAGGCCGTTTATCGGGTGAAATGCTTTATTAGGAGGATCCAAAGTTCTTTCAATGCTGGGAGGAGACCTGTAATAAGATACAATACAATACATTATCTTCATACTGTTTTCATGATCTAGCTGAGGCGGGCATTCCCATGCTCAGCTTTATAAATTCATTTTTATGTACACAGGACAGACAATCGTCTGATGGTAGACTAATGATTTTGATGAAGTCATCATCCTTTTGGTAGGATGATTATCTATGCTGCAATGTTGTACATGTCAATGTCTTTATTTTTCCTGAATATATATCGCAGCCCAGATGGATGAAACTAGATCCGGGGTCTTCAATCTCGTCCGATCTTCACTCGAAGTACAAGTCGATCCATGTGAAAAATGTTTTGAAGTCGAACATGGAAAGACATCGCTTGATTACCAGTCAATGATGTAAACTGTTAACAAGCGCGAGAGGAATCACCGATAAGGATGATGACCCTCAAGTTACTGCAGTACAATTCACGTGGTGTGAATAAAGGACTTGGCGTGGAACACCACGCAAAATCTTTCGGTCGAAGGTCATTGATGTATACCTGTCGCCGGAAGTGAGAAACTTGCCATTGAGGCATGCAAGCTTCAAAGTACTGAATGGGGTGTTCCTAGATCAACTTCTTGGATAATGAGCTGATGTCGACAAGAAGCGATCCGTCAAAGGAGGGCCTTGATGAATCCCACATCAATGACACGGAACGGAGTAAATGATTTTGATGGAGGTGAAAACGATCTGATGATATATGGTTTAGGATGGCGGTCATGAAGGAATGAAGTATAATGTATGGTAGTGGATGGGACACGGGTGACTTCTTTGGATGACTTCTCTTGAACATGTCGGCGACACTTATCTGATGGATTGGTAGCATTCACCCCAAATTTGGATGGTATGGAGTGACCATGGTAATGTGACCGATGAATGAAACAACCCAACCCGACTCAGGCACGAAGTGGAAGTGTCATGTTCAAGAGCGACTTGCTACCAATAAAGATTCTTTGAGTTTCTTCCCAATTTTTCCCCAGTCATTGCTGACCAGTACCTCTTTATTTTTGTCAAGCTTGAGGAGGATAACATATGCTTGTTCTATAATTTGCCCTTCGGGCAAACCCATCGCTATGTTTTAACGAGCCTAGCGATAGTGAAACTCGTTCTCGTCTAAAGACAAGTTTGTCGCTATTAATCTTTTTAACGAGTTTAACGACAAAGATAACTCGGTCCTTTTCATTTTTAGAGAGTCTGAAAAGGTACGTAAAGGTAACTCCGAAATTCCTTTTTCTTCATCTAATCCCTTAAGTCCGAAAAAGTATAAAACAATATAGAAGGGATGAATTTTCGATAGTTTTAACGAGCCGAACAACACAAGCGCTCGATCTTTTTGTGCAATAATCCCTCAGGTCCAAAAAGATTAAAATCTAGAGGAGGGATAGCACTTCCGGTCGCTTTAACGAGCTGGAAGGCCAAAACTTGGCCATCTTTTCATATTTTACGAGTCAGATGAAAAGAGCTTAAAGAAGACTCGTCTTTTGAGGAACGAGTGATAAAATGGGCAGCAGCTGATTCCAGGTAAGATTTGGAATTTTCCAATCACGGCAGTGTCACAAGGATGGCTAGTGAAATCACTCTTCGCAGCTGTTCCTCAAAATGGGTAAACAATCAAATGGAGGTGAATGATCGGCCAATGAAAAGTGGAGGTGACGGTGCAAACACGACCAAGGCTTTAATGGTTGATAATGCTACATTCACGGTGGTTATTTACCGGAGGATAGTTCATTTTTTAACAAGCTTAAACACGAATTGAAACACTTGCTCGGTCTTATGTTTATTTTTTAACGAGCTTGAAATATGTGCTAAAACTGCTCGATTAGATGGTCTTGTTTTGATTTTTTACCATAAATAGCTTCGTCTTTCCACAGATAGTACTGTATTTTCAATTGCTTCATCAAACTAGTTAGAAATGAACAAAATTTGCTTGAAAATGAGATTAAAATGCTAATATTTTACTTTGAACTACGTAAAAAGCAATTAAAAAGTGTTTTTACCTCTCATTTTACCATTTCATTTGGACTTGGTTTGTTGGAGCTTTGGAGGTGCCTTTTCCCCCTTGATTTTCATTAGCTGATTTCGAGAGATTCTATGGACGATTCTCGGCGCCGTCTGGACCAGGTAGGAGCTAAACCCGAGCTCTTTCATTTCATGGTTTCCTTTTTGCATTCTATGCTTCATTCTCTGCTTTTCTGAGCCCCTGGGGTTTGATGGGTTCGTTCTGCCATCAATGCACCCTGGGTACATCGAAACCTGCGTTGAATGTTGGCTAGTATGAAGGCATTTTGACATTCAATGCAGGTGGAACACTGCTGCAGGTGCGTTGGGCGTAGAAAAGGAATTTGTTGCACAGTTTTTGATGAAAATTTTTGCCTGTTTCTCATCAAAATCAGGATCTAATTCCTCTCTTGTTTGTTTTTCAGAGATCTCGGAGCAAGATGACCCTTACATGGCGAGAATGAGAACATGAAGAAGAGGACATGATTGCCCTACATGATCCGGTTATAGTGAACGCGCTGCGGAACTGTGGCTTGTTGAAGTTCTTCCGCATCTCTAGCATGAGACAGCAGATCAACCTACTGCAGTATTTGCTCAATGCTTGGGATCCTATCAATCAAGTTTTCCAGATTAGGGGCAAATCTATCCCCTTGACTGCAGTAGACATTTACTTCTTGACTGGCTTGTCGAGGCGGGGTGCCCCCATCTCTTTGTCAGGTTCGGCCCGAGGAAGTGACTCTGTGAGAGATTATGTCCGCCAGTATTGCAGGGAAGGATCTCAGCCGAGTAAAGACGGCAAGATCATCATTCGTGATGTCACTGACAGGTCCCTTAGGTCTATCCTGTTTACTTTTGGTAGGATGGCCGGTAGTGCGTCTCTTCATGTAGCCAACAGATCCTATATGCAGCATGCCTTGGAATGCCTCCAACCGAAAATATTCAACTGGTGTGATGCAGTACTTCTTGTGATGAAAAATCAGTTGACCAAGATAAAGGATGGGAGGTTGAATAACTTTGGGTTCGGTTATATTTTGACCGCCTTTGCCTTGGAGAAGATAACACTGATGCAGCCGTAGTACATTGCACTTGACTTACCTTCTCCTACTGAACCACGTATGCAGAGATGGGTTGACCGTATGTCTAGGCATGCTGGCCAGTCTCAGATTTCGTTTTCTGATACCTTCTTCAGGTGGTTTGATCGTCAGGAGATGGTTTATGCCGAGTATCCATATGCTAGCATGGACTTCCGAGGTGATCCAGATTTAGTACTGTCAGATGGCGAGCAGTGGGGCGCTATTGGTAAAATCCTTGACCGTATCACTATTTACTGTTTTTATTTATAATTTCTTTGTGCTTTATTCTATCAAGACTTTAATCAAACTCATGTGTACATGCAGATGTTGGTCCTGTTCGTCCAGTAGTTCGCCTGAGAGTGCCAGCCGTTGCCCCAGCAGGAGAGGCCGCCGGGAGGGTTATTCTTCGTGACCTTGATGTGGTCGAGATTCTCACAGCTGTGCAGGAGTAGGTTGAGAGCCTTACTCTCGGTATTCCAGATGTGAGGATCGAAGAGCTACCTTTGCAGTTACAGTGACATACTACTGGTGTGCCTAGACGATGGACTCGTCTCTTACGCATGATCGCACAGGCTGTGACTTGCTATCACGAGCATCATTAGACTAGGGTGCCCCCTAGAATTTTGAGTTTTTGGGTCATGTGACCGATTTTGTCTTGGTTACAGAACATTATATGTAAACCATAAACAGCTATATATATATTTTGGTTTTCTGGGTTTTATTCTGGTTGAGCTATATGATCCACATGTAAAAAATTGATGATGTGTTTCTTTTTATAAATGTTGCAAGTGTCTATCTAACACATAGTTTGCTAATGAGTCAGTTAATGTGTTTAAGTTTCTGGAAATATGTTGGTATTGAATAAGATCAAATTGTCTTTCCAAAATCTTAACCCTTAGGAACATGCGATAAATAGTTGGGTTTCGGACGGAATATATACCATTGAGTTGTAGTATTACGAGTTGTGAGTCTAACCTGACAATTAGTCGGCATATACCATGGGCGATGGCATCAAAGAGAAGTTCTATCAACGCGCTATACTCAACGATGTTATTTGTTGATTGACCAATACATACACCTCTGAAACTTACTAACTCGCCGCTTGGATCAAAAATGGCCCAGGCCGTGGAGGACAGGTTCCGCGAACTACGACTCGCTCCGTCGGCGTATCCAACACATGTCTCCAAAAGGTTTGACATCTGCAATAAATGTAAAAAGGTGGATTACTCGACCAAAATGAACACTTTAGCGAAAACAAAATACAACAAAAGCATATTGGTTACTATTTAAGCATAGTAACGCTTGAGGTACAACCCATTACGAGGTTGCGCCAGTGGAACTCCGTCATAATCCATTAACTCGTAGGCTCCTTTTGCTAACACCTGTTTAACAATATAGGGGCCCATCCATAAAGACTTAAATTTACCTGCTCCCAATTTATCGGATTCTCGGTCGTAAAGCAAGACCAAGTCACCTTCTGAGAAGACACGGGGTTTGACATTTTTGTCGAACTGCGCCTTGACTCATTTCTTATGGGCTTCGTTAGCCAAAGCGGCATCATGATGGGTTTCATCCAATTGGATTAATTGCAAGAAACGAGCCTCTTCTTCTGAAGTTCTGGGGAGGAGATCGATTGCGAGTTTAAGAGATGAGATTTCGCACTGGACTGGTAAGACTGCTTCCAGGTCATATACCAGTTGGAAGGGTGTGAACCTAGTCGCATTCCTTACTGATGTTCGGTAAGCCCACAAGGCTGAGTATAGGATTAGGTGCCACCTTCTTTTGTGAACTCCGATCATCCTTTGCAACATGCGCTTCAGGACCTTGTTGATCGCTTCAAATTGTCTGTTGGCTTGCGGATAATATGGAGTAGAGCTATCATGAGACAATCCTAGTTTGGCAGCTAATTCGAGCATCATGTGATTGCAAAAATGCGATCCATGATTTGTGACTATAGCCTGTGGTACGCAGAATCTGGCGACTACATGATTGAAAAATAAAAGGGCAGCTGTTTCACTAGTATTATCTAATGTAGGCATCGCCTCGGCCCACTTGGTAAAATAGTCAACTGCGACTATGATATACCCATGCCCCCCGGTGGAGGTGGGGTTACATGTCATGAAATCGATGCCCCATTTGGCGAACAGCCCAACAACAACTATTGGATGTAGAGGTGCGGGTGGTCTTCTGGTTTTGCTATCAAAAATTTGACAAGCATGGCAACTTCTGACTGCGGTTATGCAATCTTTGAACATTGTTGGCCAGAAGTATCCTGCTCGTAAGATTTTTTGTGTTGTAGCATATCCAGATTGATTCCCCCCACAGGCCCCTGAATGACACTCATTCAGGGCTTTTTCGGCCTCCTCATGGGTGAGGCACCTTCTCAGAACTGTATCGATACCACGACAGTAAAGTGTATCACCGACGATCATGTAGTCTTTTGCTTGGTATCGAATACATTTTTGTTCAGAGTGAGAGGTGTTAGGCCTAAACTTTTGGGTTTGGAGATAAATTATTATATCTCCATACCACTCATTGCTTGTAGATATCAGAAACAAATTTTCATCCACGATTGATTCTTCGGATGTTTTCATCGTTGGATGACAATGGGAGATCGCATAATAATTCTGCAAAAACTAGAGCTTTCTTTGACTTGGATTTTACGAATTCCAGATCAAACTCTTGAAGGATCGCTATCCATTTCAAATATTTTCCCCCCCAGCAACTGTCGCGACAATATATAAGTCATGGGGTTGCAATCAGACAGAATGGTAGTTTTCCGAAAGAGGACATAGTGTCGAAATCTTTGTATCGCTTGAACAGCTGCAAGCACCAGTTTTTCAACGTAAGAATATTTGCTTTCTGTATCATTTAAGTTCTTACTTAAATAATATATAGGATGTTCAATTCCATCGACTTCTTGAACTAAAACCATTGCGATGGTTGTATCTGCTGCAGCCAGATACAGGTTAAAATCTCTTTGATAATCAGGGGCGTACATTAATGATGCTTTTATTAGGGAATCTTTCAAAGCATCAAAGGAAGCTTGCGCAACCTGATCCCATACAAAGGGTACCTCCTTTTTCAAAAGACATGTATAACCTTTAGCAAGTTCGGCGTAATTTGGAATGAACCTCCTCAGAAAGTTTGCTTTCCCTTGGAGTTTCTGAATCTGAAGCAAATTTGAAGGTGGAGGCAAATTTATGATTGCCTGGACCTTGCACGGGTCGAGACGAATCCCATCCTTGGAGACTACAAAGCCAAGAAAATGACTAGAACTGACGCAAAATACACATTTTTGTGGATTGATTCGTATCTTGTAGTGTCGGCAACGTAGAAATATCGCTCTTAAATGCTGCGGATGATCAGTCTGCTTTCGCGAATGAGCCGGAAGGTCGTCGAGGTATGGTTGAACGATGTTTTTGATGTCATGGAAGGCATAATTCATTGCCCTCTGAAACGTCGCTCCCGCGTTCTTTAAACCAAAGGGTAATTTTCGATATGCGAATGTGCCCCATGGATAAATGAATGCAGTCTTTGACTGGTCCTGTGGGCGGATATTTATTTGATTATACCCGGAAAATCCATCCATGAATGAAAAGATTTCGCATCCGGCGCATTCATCAATTATCTGGTCGATGAAGGGTGTAGGGTAGTTGTCTTTTGGACAAGCTTGATTTACATCCCTATAATCGACACACACTCTAATTGTCCCTTGTTTCTTCATAACAGGGACAATATTGGATACCCAATCGGTCAAAGGAACCGGGTAGATAAAACCAGCATGGAGAAGTTTTTCAACTTCTGCCTTAATGGCAGCAGCTTTCTTGGGGTGCACCTGCCGTAGCCATTGTCTTACCGGTTTGACATCTGGATACATCTTAATTTCGTGTTCAACGATACTCGAGTCAATGCCTGGCATTTCATCATATGACCAAGCAAAGACGTCTCTGAATTCGCGAAAAAGAGCGTTATATATTTCCAGTTCTGAAGGAGAACAACATTTGCCAACATAAATATTCTCTACAACATTTGTTTTGGTCGAGATGTTTATGGCGATAGTCTCTTCAATGTTGGATAAGTTTCGCTCGGAATCCATCGTATTTACAGTATTTGATAGGAATTCAAAAACTGAAGGATGATAAAGGTCATCTTGAGTATCTTCTTCATAATTCGGAAGAAGGGAACGATGGTGGCAATCACTCCATGGTGCCCCTTCAATCGACATTGATTGTACAATTCCTTCGTCGGTTCCATGCACTCGCGACAAAGGATCTGAAGGGGTACCATATTCTCTAGACCTATCTACCCAAACGCTTGATGAGCGTTGATTCGGGTTTGCCTCCCATGCTAGGAACATTGATTGCTATAATATTTCTATTGGGCTTGGGGGCAAAACCATTGCATGATCCATGTTGATATCGTTTTCTGAGATCTTTGTGGAAGATATCATATTGCAGGTTCCTATCGATGCTACTTCCGCCAGATTGATTGGAGGTGGAAGAGCGAAAGTTCCCATTAGTATAGGATCTTTTAGTAGGCCTACTCTGATATTCTGAAGCGAATGGGGGCTTCCATGGATCATGGGAATGCTTCCTGTAACTTGAGAACCATTGGGGAGGAAGTTTTGTTGATCGACGATTGTAATCCCTCCTTGAAAGGGAAATGCAATCTTTCTAAAATAGGTCGACACAACAGCTGCCATGGCATATATCCATGGTCTTCCTAGTAGGATGTTGTAATCAAATTTCCCATCAATGACTTCAACATCTATTTCTACCATTTTTCCCCCTAGTTCAACTTTCAAGTTATTTAGGATACCATACGGGGTATATGTCCTTCCGTTGAATGCTTTTAATGTCGTCGAAGATCGCAACAAGGTTGGAGATCCTAAAGTTTTCCAGCAACTCATCGACATAATGCATGTGGATGCCCCCTCATCAATAATTGTTCGATGAACAGTTTTGTTGAGGGCTTTCACTTGAATAAGGAAAGCTAGTTGGGCTGGTAACTGAGGATCGTATCCTTTGTGGTCGAAGGATACAAGATTGGAATCCTTTGGGTCAACCCCACCAATGGCTGATAACAAAGCCTGCCTTTGGGATGGGCAATTTTGAAGTACTTCAAGAGTCGACATAGCGGACGGCGATTGGGCCAAATCTTCCACTATATTATAATGCTGTGCTGCTCTAGCGCGGGGATTAAATGTCGACTTGTGTACTACTCCCTTTGGAGGTTTTATTGTTAATTCAGGAATGGTGGGTGTTACAACTTCTGTCGAAGTTGTTGTCGAACTACTTGGTTGATCTTTATCCTTGTTGTTCGACAGCTGTGGATTCCCGTAATCTTTGTTCCTTGTCGAAATCAAAGCATCATTTTACTATTTTGAAACTGACAACATTAGCACTTGAGATGGGGAAGCATTTCCACTATCAACCAGATTTTTTCTTGGATTTGGAAACGGATCAGTTAACACTGCTGAGGTTTTTGAACTCTTAAAGAATTTCTTAAGTTCAGCTTTGTATGGACATTCTTTTGTCCAATGATCCTCATCACATATCTGACACCCTGAAGGGGGTTTCCTATTTCCAGGAGGGTTTGAAGAAGGTTTTTCAGGAGATGACTCATCTTGTTTCTTCTTCTTCCCTTTGCCTTGTTTCTTCTTGCTTCCTGGTTGTTTGGTTTCTTTTCCCTTATCTGTCGATACGACATTTACTTCTGAAGCAAGAAGTTCGTCTTTTGCATTTTGATCTGAAATCTTACGGGCCTTCTTAGAAGTAGCCTTTGTCGATTTCGTGTTTGTTTTTCCAATCACGCCATCTCCATCGCCGGCGTGAGAGTCATTGTTCGATTTAGGAGGAGGAGGAATTGAGAATTCCGGTCTAGGGGCGTCAGGTATTTTGTCGTAGAGCGTGCCGGACTGAGTATAGATCAAGTCCAGATATTGCGCACGAGCTATAACTTGCTCTTCTGTTACGACTCCCCCCTTTTCCACATCTTCCGTAATGGAAGGTAGTAATGACTTGATAAACCATTCAGCTAATAGCTGATCGGGAACGTACGTTTTTACCATCCTACGACGACGTCGCCACTCATGTATATGATCAGATATGTGAGTGGCTGTTGTCTGTTTGAAGTTGGTAAGAAGTTCTGTTCCCGTTTCATACCTTATCGGTAATTGAAAATGGGTTAAAAAGGTCGTGGCTAAGGTACTGAAGTTGTCGAACGAAGCTCTAGGCAATTCAATGTACCATTTTGCCGCTGGACCCGTTAACGTCCTCTGGAAGAGGCGAAGCCTTATCGAATCATCGTTTAGGGTGTTTGATGAACACCATAGATGAAATGTCATCACGTGATTCGATGGATCTTCGCTCGGATTTCCATTAAATTTAGGAATATCTGATGGAAGTTTATGAGGGATCGCTGGCCACCAAGGGGCATAAGCAATTGGATCATTTGTTAACCGGTTTAAATCAGGTAACTCTAAAGTTGCCATGATTGGTAACTGCTGATTCAGATTAGGTGAAGCATACCCAGGGTAAGATGGGATTTCCTGAGCAGTTGGTCTCTGCATGCCAGCATAATGCATTTGATGCTGGTATGACTGATACAGTTGGTGGACATGACCATTGTAAAATGGTTGATTTTGGCCGTTTTGAATGTACGGTTGTCCACTGTTCGCAAATATTTGCTGCTCAGAACCTTGGTATACTTGTTGGAATTGTGGTTGTTGGTATTGCACCAGCCATGGTTGAGAAGCCATGTGCTGTTGCGCTATACTAACCGTTGGACCAAGGTGCGGGGTAATTGTACCCGTCTGGACCTGTGTCACCCCACTAGTTGGCAATTATGGTTGAGTCACAGGGTCAAGGGGTTGTTGCATTACAACCTGAGAAATCTGAGGTTGACATACAACAGGCAGCGTTTGAACTTGTGACACTGTCACAATAGCTGGTGTAGTCGGGATATTCGACATAGGTACACATTGTTGCATCGAATACACAACCCTTGGTTGTTGAGGTAGTATAGGTACCCAACCACTTGAGGTAATTCCGCTATAACCTGAATATTGATGTGAACTCCCGTATGGATATCCTCCCAGAGGGGATAATGATAGGGCATATTGCCCCCCATACGGTGGTAATCCAAAACTCAAGGGAATTGTTTGCTCTTGGGGACCAGACTGCCCAAATTGACCTCCAAATGGATCAATTTGTTGAGACTCAACATAAGAGTTGCCGGATATTATTCCGGAGGAACAAACAGGAACGGACCATACTGTTGAAATAGCCCCTGAGTGGGCTCCTTCTAGCGGTTGAGAGCTAGTTGGGATAGATGGTATGTCGACGAACATTGTTGGAGTGACGACAGGGAGTTCTGTTATCGCTGTGTCAGACGACACAGTCCTAGATGTTGACGGTTGTTCAGACATTTGGAGTCTATCCAAAAGATTACCTAGCGATTCTACAGGAACTTCCACTGGTGGTAGACCAACTTCTAATGAAGAAGGAAATAGAGTGACCCCGACTCCAAAGTGCGTTGGAGTACTTGTTTGAGGATCTTCTACAATTTCTTCAATCGCAATCAGACCAGGTGGAAGGGGAAGACCGTCAGATCCGTAAAATATTTCTGGTGCCGAAGAAGGGGTGAAATCGACAACGACAGATGTTTGAAGAGCAAGACTCTCCGAACCGGTTGTAGATGGAACTGGTTCGGTAACACAAGTGTTTACTCTCATACTAGGATCAATATCACTGTCCCTTTGTGGCTGTTGAACTTCTTCTGTAGAGGCAGGGTTTCCAGAAATGTTTGGAGTAACCAGAATCTTGGATGTTGTTGGAACACTTGTTCTAACTTTAATAGGAGATTTCGAACCGGTTAAACGAGTTCGCTTTATCCGTACTGGTTTCAATTCCGGAGACAAAGACGGTTGACTCGTAAGCCTCCGCGAACGACGAGGTTTCAATTGACTTTCTTCCATGATTGCGGATTACTCGATCAACTAAAATAAAAAAGGGGAAGTATGTTTCCAAATTAAATGAATTTTAGACGCTTTAGACACAACTTGTTTTTTCAGTTTTTAAGAGTCGAGAAAAAACAAAAGATGACTCTAGTCTCCTTCGATTTTTAATGAGCCTGAAGTGACAAGTGCTCAGATGGACCTTTTCCGTTAAGGAGTCTGAAAAGTAACGAAAGGGACTGCTCTGGAGATCTAGGTAGAGGGAGTACCAAACCAATCACAAAACTGTAGAATACATTTTACGGTACGGCAGTCAATCTTCCAGAATGCTGTGTTCGGTGCATTGCGATCAGTAGGGCGGCCGACACGGCTTCCTATGGATAAAAGGTTTTAAGCCTATAGGTGTCTCCCAATATATACTCGATGGTACGTGGGAGCACAAGTCCGTACTGGCACTTATCGTCTCACAATGGAGGAATCACCCAACCATCAGTGAGGACAACAGTTACCAGGCTTTACGACGCCGGAACACGTCTCTAGCCTAGACCTCTATGTTGTGCGTTAAGTTCCAATGCGTTGTTAGATTCATTCAATTTATTTTAAGTTGATCTTTCTTAGAAGTTTTCCTTTTGGGTTCACCACGAGATGTAGATGTAATTACTAAATGCAATCTAAAAATGATAAGCAAACTTTTATCTCTTTCCAGCAATGAAAATCCTAGCTACAAGGGGAAAAGAAAGACACAATCTTTTCTCAAAGAGCAAAGAGCACACTGTAAATGCACTTTTCCTAAATCAAGACATACAAACTATCAATATGAAAATGCACATATGCATGTATTTGTTTTCACTTTCTTAATATTGATGCCTAAAAAGAAAGTTGATGTACAAATCTGAATTTGCTTTCAAGTGAAAAACACAAACAAGCTTCTTTTCGAAATAAAAAAGGTAGAGAAGATTACGACACTTTATGATTTTGAAATAAACACTCGTTTCGACACTAGAAAGTGACAAATTCAAACCAAAGGTAAAAGTAAAAGTATAATCAACTGTCAACAGCAAACAAACTTTCTCCTAAGATCAAAATCGACACTTACGATAGATCTAAATCCAAGGACGACAGTATGACTATTCTACTCTTTCAATGGAAAACTGTAAATGATGTAACAAACACACAAAGAACATCTACAGTATTTTTGTACAAAGGAGGCGGAATTAAGGCAAAGAAAATGAGTTTTCAGACAGGTACACACACTGATAACAGGCTACAAAAATCAGAGACAAAACTAGACAAAATGAAGCAAAGAACCTCAGCTGCACAGGGCAAGGCTGATCAGCGCACCTGTTGTACAGAGAAACTGAATTGCAGTGAAGGTAGCCCTCTTGGGACCTGCGTTGAAATGCAGAACCTCTTCACAGAGCCTGCGCTGGGGCAGAAATGAGACTTCTATCCGGGTTTTGGATCACGGTTTGCAGTTTAATCTATGGTTTTTGGCCGAGTAAAAGCAATCAGTAATGCACAATTAGAGGGTGGATTTAAAGGAGGTCTAAGAGCTATCACAAAGGGTCATCAGATCATTTGTGAATCAGTTGTTCAAATCATAAACAAATCCAGTGAATGGATTGAAGTAGCAGGTGTCTACTTTGCATTTGATAATGGCAAATGCAGTTCGATTGCTACTTCTGTGTTTATGAAACAAACAACAAGAGAAACACAAACAAACTAACTAGACACGATCCCCAGCGGAGTTGCCATTTTGTTGTTGGGAAAAGTGTCTACTCAGAACGCCCCTATCCCACTAAGGTGTGACAGTGCCTTAGCAACAAACAAGGGAAACTACTTTCGTATTCTTCTTTATGAACTGTAAATGAAGAGGAATAGGATGAACTAACTTGTGTCTTGCGCTAGTCCTTTGATCCAATCTCTCTCCTCTTTGACAGCTTCCAGCTACCTCCTCCTTCACTTGCCCAGCTTCACCAAGTTCTTGCAAGATCACAGAAGAGGAAAACTACACAAAGACATGGATTTACATTCATAAATAGCTTAGGATCAGATTTAAGCTAAACATGCAAACATAACAAAACATCATTGATACACAAGCATGTAGGAGAAACTCAAATAGTTTTATTGATATAACAAGAAGGTCTAGGAGGAGTTACAACCAATGATTCCTGATCCAGCATCAACCCCCCAGCAAAGGAATCCCCTCTTCACCTCCAACAAAGCATAAATCACCCAATACATTGATCTTTATCTCAAAACCAACAACAATTCTCTACAAAGTACAAAATTCCAGCCTCCGGATCTCTAGGATGAGGGATCCATATATAGATGTATGCAAAGAGGATGAGTCAGCTTATGATTTGACTTGTGGCTTCTCTCTGTCAGTTCTTGCTTCCACTTGGAGACTGAGAGCCTCTTACTCATCCTTGTTCGAACTCAGTGAGGCAAGTGTCATTGGGGAAGATTCTGGAAGTTTCCATTGTCTGTCCACCTTGCAGAATGACACTGCCATTTGTCATTTCCCGCTCAGCGCACCCTGGTAGTGCATTTAGGTGCGTTGCAACGCACCTAGCTAGTGTACTGGGGTGCTATGCAACGCAGCTAGCTAGTGGAGCAGCTGAAATGATACTGATTTGACTGATTCTGAGCAGCTTTTGGTGGAGAACTTCTGGGAGAAGCTGTAATTGGTTGACTTTGTTCCTCTAGGGGTAGGAACAACACTTTTAGGGACTTAGGATCCCTTGGTTTATGGACATTTCATGCTTAGAGCTGTAAGGCACAAAAATGTCTATAACACTCTTATCAACAAAGTGTCACCACACGGCTCATCATGACATGCTTTGAGAATAGCAGGCATCTCATCTTCCTTGACACACCTTCTGATCATAATATTTGGCCATGTTTTATACAATTCGTTAGTGATCCATGAATAATTTTCACTATCTTGAATAATCTTTCTTTTCTCTCTAGGAAATAAATGTGAAGGTAACTTCCATGTAACCAAGTAGTTAGCAACATCTACAAACCAAGGAGTTTGAGTAGTTACTGCAAAGAGATATTCATCAGGGAACTTACCTTCAACCGGGGAGTCTTCTTTAATATTCTGGATCCTGGACAAGAAATCAGCAACTGTGTTTTGTTTTCCAAGTCTATCTAGCACAGTAATGTTGAATTCTTGCAAAAGTAAAAGCCATATTGTAACTCTGCCATTAGTAATAGGTTTATTCATTAAATATCTAATTGTAGAGTAATTTGTATGAACAAAAGTTTCATAGCTTGTTATATAGTGTCTAAACTTGTTAATTTCATGAACAACAACTAAGAATTCTTTTCAGTCACAGTATAATTCAACTCAGTGGGAGTCAAATTTTTACTTGTATAGTAAATGGAACAAGGAATCAAATATTTTTGTCCCAATACAGCTCCTAGAGCTATATCTGAAGCATCTATAGAAATATGGAAAGGAAGTATCCAATTTGGTCCTCTTAAGATAGGTGCTTCAGATATTCTAGTTTTCAAGGTTTCAAATGCTAATTGGAAATTAGGATTCCACTTGAATTCACAATATTTTGTAAGCAATCTAAAGAGTGGAGATGCTATTTTAGTGAAGTTTTCTATAAATCTTCTATACTAACCTGTAAATCCCAGAAAAATTCTAACATCCCTTTGGCAATTAGGAATTGATAACTTAGAGATGAATTCAACTTTAATCCCATCTCCAGAAATATGATGTCCTAAAACAATTCCTTCTGTAAACATCATAAAGTATTTCTCATGGCTTAGTGAAAGGTTTGTTTCTTTACATATTTTAAGGACTTTTTCCAAATTCTCCAAAGCTTCTTCAAATGTGTTACCATAGTCTGTAAAATCATCCATATATACCTCTACACAATCATGTATTAGATCAAAAAAAATTCCTAGTACTGCTCTTTGGAATGTTGCAGGTGCATTACATAACCCAAAAGGAAGCAATCGGTAGGCAAAAGTTCCCCATGGACAAGTAAATGTGTTTTTATCATGATCCTCAGGTGCTACCTGAATTTGATTATAACCACTGAAACCATCCAAAAATGAGAAATACTTTTTACCTTCTAATGTATCTAACACTTGATCTATGAACGGAAAAGGAAAGTGATATTTTAAAGTTGCTTTATTCAATTCTTGGTAATCAATGCACACCCTCCATTTACCATTCTTTTTAGGCACAATTACTAAAGGAGAAACCCATTGGCTATATGAAATGGGGTAAATGAAGTTTACATTGAGTAATTTTTGGAGCTCTTCTTTCAAAATTTCCATAAGATTTGGATTCATTCTTCTTTGAGGTTGTCTGATTGGTCTATTCTTTTCCTCAATATAGATATCATGGATACAAGTCTTAGGATCAATACATTTCATGTCAGTATACTCCCATGCAAATGCAGCAGAATGTTTTTGTAATATTTTGGTTAGCTCTTCTTGTTGTAGTTTCTCCAAGTTTTTGTTTATGTTCAATGTCCTACCTGGAAAAATTTCAATTGTAGAGCTACCAAACTCTTCCATAGAATAGAGAGACATTGCCTAGATGACAAGTACTCAATATTAGATATTTCCTGAAATTGTGCATGATTATATTCTGAAGATGTTTCAAAATTTTCCAATGTGTTCAAAATTTGACTATCTTCACTAATTTCAGATATAGTAAAGAGAGGTTGAATATCATCTTCATCACTAATCCATTCCTTGTCATCTATTTCTGTTATTGCTTTTTCTAGAGGATACAAAGTAAATTTCTTTGTTGAATTACCAACAGAAATATACAGGTCACTAGATCTACAACTAATAAAAGCATCAGCTGTGGCAAGCCAAGGTCTTCCTAATATGAGTGGATGTCCTCCTAAATTATTCTTGGGAGTTAAAATCATGAAATCAATAGGATATTACCAAGAATCTAAGGAGACTGAGATATCTTCTATCACACCATCTGGTTTAATTACTGATCTATCTGCAAGTTGCAGTAAGGTTGGTGAGTAAAGAAGATTAGGAAGTTTAAGCTGCTCCATAGTTTGTCTACTCATAATGTTTATTGCTGCCCCTAAGTCAATCAATGTGTTTGGAATTTCAATCCCATTTATATGTGTCTTTATAATTGGAATTCCTAGATCTACATATTTCTACATGGTAATCTTTCCCATCATGATCTCTGCTATCTTTCCTACCAAGTGAATTCTTTTTGTTTCTCTTGGTTTTATTCCTGGTCTTTTTATGCTCAACTCCTTTATTGTCTTGGCTAGAATAGGAATTTCTCTAATGTCTTGTAACAAAAAAATTGTGATACAAGCATTCTTCAATTCATCTAGAAAATCATAATTGGGTAGCAAGATCTATTTTTCTACCCCTCTATCAATTTGTAATCTCTCAAGAAAAGGAGGTGTAGAGTAGATGTTGGTTGCTCAGTTATAGGATTTGTGTTTATTGATTCTTTTTGTTTTTCTTTTTCAATGTTTTGGTTTTGGAGGGATTTCCCTCAAAAAGTTTATTGACTTTCAGAGAATTCTCCACAAAAGTGTCTTGCTTTTGAATATCTATAGAAGGTTTTTCTTTTTCTAATATCCTACCAGATCTAAGTTGAATATCATTAAGATCCAGAGGAGTAATCATGTAAGTTGGAAATTGTTGTCCTTCCACCATATAAGCATTCTGAGGGTTTTTATTATTGGGGTTTGGCAATGGTTGGGTAGGTAGCTGATTTGGATTTTGTTGAAATGGAAGTAAGAGTTGAGGATTTTGACCTTGTTGTGGAGGTCGTTGTGGAAATGGTAATGAATGTTGAGGGTTTTGATTTGGAAGTTATGGTTGTTGATTTTGTTGTTGATTTTGTGGGGGAGGATAGATCTGATAAGATGGAGGATATTGATAATATTGAGCAAATATCCCATGTGGATTTTGTACCCCTTGTGCCCATGGTTGAGATTGATATTGAGATTGAGGTTGAGGCCAAGGTTGCTACCAAGAATTCTAGTTTGGTGGGGGTTGAAGATACATCGGATTGTTGAATCCTTGATTTTGTGGCCCCTGCCAAGGTCTTCTTGCAACAAAACAAAGAGATTCTATAGGATTTGGGACTGTTTCCTCTTGAAAGATAGCCTTAAGACCTGGGATTGAAGGACAATCCCTGGTCTCATGGATTTTTGAACAAATCATACAAGTTTCTACAATTTTTTGCATCTAAAGGACATTCCCTTAGAGCATGTTTCTTTCTGCATTTTGGACAAAAGATGACTAAAAAATCAATCTCTATTTTCTTCTTGTTTTGAATTTTAAGGGTGTCTAGTTACTCACTAAGGCTCCCTAAAATATTAGTTTTAAACTCATCAAGCATATTTCTAATTTCTTCCCTACTTACAGATTCAGTTGCAGATTTGTTTGCTCTAACAAAAGAAGGATCTCTTGGTCCTTTCCCGGTTTTAGATTTTTCTATTGAGAGATGAACACATGGTTCTACTATGTCATTCAATGGAATTTGAGGGATATCTCCCTTCCCCATCATGTTAAGGATATATATCCATTCATCTCTAATGGTCTTTAATAAAAGAGCTTTCAAAATTTCTTCATCTTAGATATTTTTAAATTATAGTTGAATCTGTCAAGCAAATCCTCTAAGTTTTCATCTTCCTTTTGTGTCATTTTGAACATCCCATATTTATGATTTCTAGGCATACAATAATCCAAATATCTATCCAAAAATTCTTGTTTCATGTCATTCCAAGTTCTAATGGATTGAGTGACTAACCCCATAAACCGTTTCAAGGCAACCCCTTTTAATGTTGAAGGGAACAACTTGAGTTTTTGAGAGTCTTCTAGATAGTCATAGGTTCTACACAAGACTTCAAACTCAAACAAAAATGTTTCAAGATCCTCACTTCTCAACCCATAAAAGTTTGGGAGGACAGATGGTGAAATGTTTTTCATTATGGTATGTGTTTCCTCATCTACTATAGGGAATCCAAATGATTTATCTACTTCCCTATTTCCTCTTCCTCCTCCATTATTACCTCTACCTCCTCCATTATTACCTCTATCTCCTCCATTATTTCTTCTACCTCTCCCTCTACCCCCTCCTCCAAACAGTGTAAATTCTCCATCTTGTTCTTCTTCTACCTTTTTTGTTTCTTCAGAGTCAGTATAGGGATCAACCTGCAAGGTTATTCCTTGCTCCTCTGATTCTTCTATTAATGGACTATGGGAGAGAGTTCCTACTTTTTCTTCCTCTCTAGGCAATCCTAATTCTTCAACTACAATAGGCTTCCCTTTGGAAGTGAAAAAGGTCTTCTCTCTTAGGACCGTTTTGGTGGATGATGTAGGAGAATCTTCTGATTGAATTTCTGCTCCTTGAATTCCATGAATCCTATGGTGGGAGTATGAGTGTGGGATGGAGGTGTGTCTTTTCTAACTCTTGGTGGAGTAGGTGGAGTTGTAGGAATCGAACTTCTGCCCCTAGCTATAAATCTACCCCTAGACTCTCTTTCTCTATGCATGTCATTGTTTTTTTTGTTATTTTTATGAATGTCAGAAATAAGGCTACCTAGTTACACTTCCCTGGCAACAATGCCAAAATGTTTAGTCAATTTAGTGTCCTAAATTGATTTGCATAAATTATCAATTTGGGTATCGTAAACTACTGAAGTGTAGTGCACTATATGTGCTAGATGGCCCTTCCTACTTCAGTGTTTTTGAGTTTTCTGTTGTTTTGGGGTTTGATCTTTTTTATTCCTAATGTTTTGCAATGCACTTAACAAAATCTTAAATCTACTGCTGCTAAAAATCTAAAAAAATGAAATGAGAGCTAAAAGGGCTTTAAGCCAGATTTGGAAGTAAAGTTTTACTTAAGAAAGTGAAAATAGAGTTTCTCTTCTTGTTATTATGATTGTTTCCAAAACATATACTAAAAAGAACTTAAGAGAAATCAATTACAAAAGCAAAGCTTAAATGAGATATTAAAACTAAAAAATAAGATTGCAGTTATCTATGAAATACTGGAAAGGAAATTACAACTACTGTCTAGTCTATTCTAGAATTAAAACTTAATGAACAAATGAAAATGGAATTACAATTAAAAAAAAAAAAACTTATGAAAAGCTATGATTGAAAATGAAATTGCAATTAATCTAGAATAAAAACTAAATGAAGTGTTGCATCATTCTGCTATACAATTTTGGGAGAACTACCTCCTTGTGACAACATTGGAGGGATTCAATACTTCATTACTCTAAAACTGAAAATGAAATTGCAACAAACTAAAATGTATGACTAAGACTGAAAGTGAAATTGCAACGAATCTACTATAACAACTAAATGAAGTGTTTTATCACTCTGCTATACAATTTTGGGAGAACTACCTCCTTATGACAGCATTTGGAGGGATCCAATACTTCATTATTCTAAAACTAAAAATTAAATTACAACAAACTAAAATGAAAGACTAAGGCTGAAAGTGAAATTGCAACTAATCTACTATAACAACTAAATGAAGTGTTTTATCACTCTGCTATACAATTTTGGGAGAACTATCTCCTTGTGACAGCATTTGGAGGGATCCAATACTTCATTGTTCTAAGAAAATGTAAACATAAAAATGCAAAGAAAGACTAATGATAGTAAGTAAAAGAAACTAGACTAATGATCAGCAAGTCTAAATTACTCTACGCTACTAACATCAACTTCAAGTTACTGATAAGAAACTAGAAAGTAGTGGAACAAAATAGTTATTCTGTGAACACAAGCTGCATTATGAAAAAAGTTAGAAAATGGTTATAAACATCATGAAAAAAACACAATGAATTTACAATTAACTATGAAAGACAAAATAGAAATTAGAATATAACCTTGACCAACGCAGGGGCCCTCTGCAAAGGTCTCGGATTATCAACACTTAATCAACACTCCAACAACGCTTTAGGTATCCATTGAAATAGAGTCTTTATATTAAAATAGAGAATGAGTTTTTCAACTACAGAGCGGAAATCTTAACTTAATACATAAGTAAAACTTAACTTGTTCTGCATTCCTCACATAGGTATAGGAAATCATACAACTATTTTAAAGAGAGAAACAAGCTACAAAAAAACACGTAGACAAGAAAGTATGTAGAATTCTTGTCCTTGGTTTCTTGGAAAAATAAATCTTATGGTAATGGCTATTGGATTATGTTTGCGTAGGTGGCAAATGAAGTCTGTGGCCTCAGGAAACCGCTTCGGATCCATATCTCTGAGAAACATGTGCAAAATAGAGTCCTATTTGCCATAGGTTTCTATGTTTGACTTTCCTTTGACCAAGGTATTCTTCGTCGATCTAGGCTAGATGAATAGGATATGATACATGCCCTAATGTTTTCCAAGCTACCCATGTAGTCATTTTCCTCTCTTGACACGTGGAACCTGCAAAAGTGTGAATGTAGCTGCGGAACAGTCGATTAGCTGCAGAATGTGGCTGTGTTCCGTAGCTAAAAGACAAAAACTTATTCAAATATCAAACATAAAAGTATAACCTGTAAATCACTTAAATATACTCCTTGAGGAAATATGTAATGGTTTTTGATGATAAGGATGCATTTTTCATGGAAAAATAGAGAAGGATGAGAAAGGTAGCTAAGGGAAAGTCAGTTTTGGAACTCAACACCATGTATGCCAAATGAGTCTCTTTCTCCTGCAGCTGCCTCCTTAGTAATTCATTCTCATTCTCAAGTTTCATTCTTGTAATGGCTTCTCTGTCTTTGAGAGCACTCAATTCCCTTCCCATTTCCCTGAGTTTGTCTTCCATGTGGCCAATATCCTCAACTCCTTTGGACTTGGCTATCTGCATCCACCTATGTGTTCTCACTCTTTCTTTTTCCAATTCGAAAAACAGTGGAATTGCAAATTTCTATGGGATTATCTTGCCTCCCTCAAGTAGTTTGTAATAGGAGTCAAGATTAGGCTGGGGGCCAAGTTCTTGTAGCTCTTGTGCTTCCTCTTTCACCTCTGGGTGTCCTCCTATATTTTCCTCAAGTTTTTGTGTCTCCTGTAGTTTGGAAAGTGTCTCCTGTATGACTCTTTTAGCCTCCTGTAGGTTTGGTTTGTGGTTCTGTATAATTTCATTTTTCTTCCATGTAGAAGATCTTGTAGTCCTCCTTTCATAGGTTATGGGTGTCTTGGAAGGAGATTCTTTCACCTTGGCAGATGGTGAACCTTCAATGTTAATGGGAGTCTTTAATGAGGGTTGAGGTTTTCCTATTTTAATTCGGGTACTCTTCCTTGCCTCGAAATACATTGAGGTTTTTCTTTTCCTCTTCTGCTTCTTCTTAACTGGTGTATCGAGGGTAGTGAGGGAAACTGCTGCTTTTCTTTCCAAAGTTTCAGGGGACTCTTCTCTTTTCTCTTCCCTCTCTGCCTCCTTTTCTCCCTCTTCTGTCTCTTTTTACTCCTCCTGCTCTGTCTCTTTTTCTACCTCCTATTCTATCTCTTCAACTCTCCCCTCCTCTATTTCTTATCTTTCCTCCTTCCTCTCTTGCTATGTTATGTCACCACTGGCTTCATCTTCTCCTCCTTGTTGTTCTCCCTCCTCACTAACAACAGGACTGACTTCATAGGTTAATGCCTTGATGTCATCCTCAGTTGTCATATTTCTGAAAACTTCCCATGCTATATGTTGTGGGGAAAAATGCCTATGCAGGACGATCCTATCCACCTAAGGTGTGACAGTGCCTTAGCAACAAACGAGTACAACTATTCCGGTTTCTTCCTTTATGAAATGTGTAAGAAGAGAGATCAATAGACTTACCGGTGTCTTCCGTTTGTCCCTCGATCCGGTCTCTCTTCTCTTTGGGTGTTCATAGCTACTTGCCTTCTTGCTTGTCCAGCTTCAAAGGGTTCCTTCAATATCACAAGAGAACAGCTACTTGCGACAAGAGAACAGCTACTTGCGACAAGAGAAGAACACTACACAAAGACAAATATTCACATTCATAACTAGTTTAGGATTAGAGATAAACCAAATACACTAAAGCATTCATACATCAAAAATACATCAGCATATAGGAGAAACCAAGATATCTTTATTGATGAATAACAAGGTTCAGGAAGAGATACAACCCAGAGGGCTCCAATCCAGCATCTCCTTCCCAGCAAATGGAATTCCTATCTTCACCCCTTTCAAAGCATTAAGCACCCAATGATTCCAGTCTCAAACCAACAACAATTCTTTGCAATAACAAAATTCCAGCCCCTAGATCTCATGGAGGAGAGATCCATATATAGATGTTTGGAGAGAGGATGAGTCAGCTTGAGATTTGACTAGTGTCCTCTCCCTCTATCAGTTCTTGAGTCCACTTGGAGGTTCTTGCTTCCACTTGGAGATTTGGAACCTCTTACTCATCACCAGTCGAATTCCCTGAGGCAAGTGTCATTTTGGAAGCTTCTTGGGTTTTGACACCTTGAGAAATGAGCCTTCCACTTGTCCACTCTCGTTCAGCACAGGTATCTAGTGTTCCAGTTGACATTCAACGCAGGTAGCCAGTGTTGGCTTTGACATTCAGCGCAAACAACTAGTGTAGCTACTGAAATGATCCTGAATTGACTTGTTTTTGAGCAGTTTCTGGTGGAGAACTTCTGTGAATTGCTGTGGTTTGTTAGCCTTGTTCCTCTAGGGGTAGGAACAACATGTTTAGGGACTTTGGATCCCTTAGATTATGGACATTTCATGCTCAATGCTGTAAGGCACAAAAATTTCTATAATAGTTGCCCCCTAAAGTATGAGGCTGTTTATCGGGTGAAATGCTTTATCAGGGGGATCCGAAGTTCATCCAATGCTGAGAGGAGACCTGTAATACAATACAATACAATACATTATTTTTCATACTGCTTTCATGATCTAGCTGAGGCGGGCATTCCCATGCTCAGCTTTATAAATTCATTTTTCTATACATAGAACAGACAACCGTCTGATGGTAGACTGATAATTTTGATGAAATTATCATCCTTTGAGTAGGATGATTATCTGCTGCAATGATGTACATGTCAATGTCTTTATCTTTCCTGAATATATATTGCAGCTCGGATGGATGAAACTAGATCCGGGGTCTTCAAACTCGTTCGATCTTCACTCTAAGTACAAGTCGATCCATGTGAGAAATGTTCTGAAGTCGAACATGGAAAGACATCGCTTGATTACCGGTCAATGATGTAAACCGTTAACAAGCGCGAGAGGAATCACCAATAATGATAATGACCCTCAAGGTACTGCAGTACAATTCACGTGGTGTGAATAAAGGACTTGGCGTCGAACACCACGCAAAATCTTTCGGTCGAAGGTCATTGATGTATACCTATCGCCGGAAGTGAGAAACTTGCCATTGTGGCATGCAAGCTTCAAAGTACTGAAGGGGTTGTTCCTAGATCAACTTCTTGGATAATGAGCTGATGTCGACAAGAAGCGATCCGTCAAAGGAGGGCCTTGATGAATCCCACATCAGTGACACGGAACGGAGCTAATGATTTTAATGGAGGTGAAAACGATCTGCGACATATGATTCAGGGTGGCGGTCATGAAAGGATGAAGGATAATGTATGGCAGTGGATGGGACACGGTTGACTTTTCTGAACGACTTCTCTTGAACATATGGCGACACTGATACGATGGATCGGTAGCATTACCCCAAATATGGATGGTATGGCGAGACCATGGATGAGACCGGTGAATGAAACAACCCAACCCGATTGTGGTACGGAGGAAAAGTGTCATGTTCAAGAGCGACTTGCTACCATCAAAGTTTTCTTTAGTTTCTCCCAATTTTTCCCCAGTCATTGCTGACCAGTACCTCTTTATTTTTGTCAAGCTTGAGGAGGATAACATATGCTTGTTCTATAACCTGCCCTTCGGGCAAGCCCTTCGCTATGTTTTAACGAGCCTAGCGATAGTGAAACTCGTTCTCGTCTAAAGACAAGTTTGTCTCTATTTATTGATTTTAACGAGTCTAACGACAAGGATAACTTAGTTCTTTTCATTTTTAGAGAGTATGAAAAGATACATAAAGTTAACTCCAAAAGTCCTTTTTCGTCATCTAATCCCTTAAGTCCGAAAAAGTATAAAACAATACAGAAGGGATGAGTTTTCGATAGTTTTAACGAGCCGAATAAAACAAGCGCTCGATCTTTTTGTGCAATAATCCCTCAGGTCCAAAAAGATTAAAATCTAGAGGAGGGATAGCTCTTCCTATCCCTTTAACGAGCTGGAAGGCCAAGGACTCGGCAATCTTTTCATATTTTACGAGTCAGTTGAAAAGATCTTAAAGAAGACTCGTCTTTTGAGGAACAAGTGATAAACAGGGTTAGCAGCTGATTCCAGGTACAGGTTGGAATTTTCCAATCACGGCAGTGTCACAAGGATGGCTAGGTGAAATCACTCTTCGCAGCTGTTCCTCAAAATGGGTAAACAATCAAATGGAGGTGAACGATCGGCCAATGAAAAGTGGAGGTGACGGTGCAAACACGACCAAGGCTTTAATGGCTGATGATATTACATTCATAGTGGTTATTTACCGGGTAGGTTCATTTTTTATTTTAAATTGAGCTTAAACGCTGGTGGAAACACTTGCTCATTGCTTATGTTTATTTTTTAACGAGCATGAAGTCCGCGTTAAAACTGCTCGGATCTTGCGTTTATTTTTTAACGAGCATGAACTTTGTGCTAAAACTGCTCGAATATACCAGTCATATGATAAGAGTGTCTCATTGAGATTCTATTTTTTATGGAGCTTCATCTCACGAAGCTTTTCCTCGGATCCTTTCTTTATGCAAGTTTGGAAATGACTAATCCTACGAGTTTAAAGGCTTAGAGGTCCTAAAAATTTAAAAAAATAAATAGCCGCCCCTTGCTTGCACTCCAAAAGTTTTGCATGCCCCCAGGTATAAAACAGAGTTTCAAGGTTACCTCTACTTCTCTTCCGCCAAAACATTTGTTTTAACGAGAGAGGCTTACCTCTTTTAGGTTACCCAAAGATTGTCTCGTTAATCTTTCAAACAAAACACTTCCTCGGAAATGTCTACCGAAATAGACAAAGGTGAGCGACGTAGCCCGCCAACTCACATAACTTTGACAAAAGAATCTTATTCTAGAATAACCCTCTTCCTAGACGGACGGGGTACAGACTAGTCATATTCTCCCGCGAAAACCTACTCTATACCCAAAGTTTCCCTGCCGAAGCAGACCAGGACGCATGCCCCCTGGGTTCCAGTCCTATCCTCCCGGATTACTCGCGCTCATCAGGAGGACGGACCGTGGGTTGAGACACTTCTTGCGTGAATAGACCATTTAGGGATGGTACATGACTATTTGCGATGCGTGATCCGGGAAATGAAAGTTGGTCCACGAGCTTGACCATTCTTCCTTCATGCGGAAAACACATTACTCTAAAGAGTGAGGAGACGATGGCTCCCATGCAATATATATAGTCTCATCCAAGGAGTAGGTTATAATCCAAGGGTCCTTGAACGACCATCACGTTCATTTGAACGGTCTTCCCTTTCAATGTTATGGGCACATTGGGGAGGATCCCTAAAGGTCGACTGGTTCCTTTATCAAAACCTGATAGATTTCTCATTTCAGGTAAAAGCGCTGGCAAACCAAGCGCTTTCCAAGCAATAGAGGAAAGGATACTCACAGATGCCCCCTCATCAATGATAGTGCCAACCATCACAATTCTGTATATTTGAACGATAATTCTGAATGGTATGCTTGCTGGCAACCGGGGTCTGCCTAGTTGGTTCCAGTCAAAGGACACAACCAGGTTGCTTGGTGGTGGGACCGAATAGACGGCCGGATATCGCTCTGACGAACTTCCTTCCTGCGATAAAGGAATGGGGGCATTGCCCCCTTGTTCATCAGAGTCAGTGTTGATGAAGAGAATTTGGACGGTGTCGTCTTTATTCTCCTCTGTGATGGTATCATTCGAAGATAGAGCCTCTGAAGGAAAAACCGGGTCAACTGCCGTATCAACCTTTTGACTTTCGTCAGGCATGGATCCAGACGGTTCATCTTCAATGATAGGTGCTTCGGCTAACCACCTGGGCGGGCCAGCCGAGTTCTCAACTAGTGAAGGACTTGGTAGGAGTTTTTGATATCCAGGAGGAAGTTGCGCTCATAGAATCGGGCGATCTTCCAGAACTCTTTTAGCCTCGTCTAAGAAGGGACAACGGTGGATAGCGTGATCGCCTTCACACAGTCTGCAGGGAAATCTAGCTTTCCCTCTCTGCCCTGGGACTTCACTTTCACTAGTCGACGGTGAGCTGTCAACATGGCTATCAGAGGTCGACGCTACCGAATTGTGCAAACGGGGAGACCAATCCCTTAGTATCCGGGGGATGCAGGGACAATCTCTGTGGAAGTGGTCTCCCTTGCATATGACACATGGCGATTTAGGCCTGGTCAGTGCTGTGTGTGGATTTTTGTCAGACGACACTTGTTTGCCCCCAGTCGCCTTTGGCTCCTTCTTCTTCTTCTCTTTCTTCTTCTTTTCCTTCTTCTCCTTAGGAACCTGGTTTTTTTTTTTACCAGTTCCGTCAAGCGAAGAGGAAGGAGGAGAGGAGGATGAAGTAGAAGGCTGGTGGGCAAATCTGGTCTGGTCTAACTGTTGACTCGATTGTTCAGGAATGGTGGTGTTCTGAACGACATTGGTTGAAAAGAGCCAGACTGGCAGGCCAATTGTCAGTCCTGAAAGCGACAATGTGGCCATGTGGGGTGCACCAACATCTCCCCAAGAGGAGAAGGGACTAGGATTTCCACCAAGGGGAATTCCTTGGTTGGTGTGCTCCGTTTTTTCAACCTAAAGATCAACGCAGGAATAGGGGTGATTGTTCCGTTTAAAATAAATTTTAACGACGCTTTAGACACAACTTGCTTTTTCAATTTTAAAGAGTCGAGAAAAAGCTAAAGATGACTCTAGTCTCCTTCGATGTTTTAACGAGCCCGAAGTGACAAATGCTCGGATGGAATTTTTCCATTATAGAGTCTGAAAAAGGCCGAAAGGAACTGCTCTGGAGTTCTAGGCAGAGGGTGTGCCAAACTTTTCGCAAAACCGCAGAATACTTTTTAGGGTACGGGGGTCGATCTTCCTGAATGCTGTGTTCAGTGCATTGCGATCAGTAGGGCGGCCGACACTGCTTCCTAACGATAAAGTTTTTATGCTTATAGGGGTCTCCCAATATATACACGACGGTACGTGGGAGCACAATCCGTACTGGCGCTATCGTCCCTCAAGAGGAATCACCCACCATCCACGAGATCGACAGTCACCAGGCTTAACGACGCCGGAACACGTCTCTAGCCTAGACCTCTATGTTGTGCGTTATGTTGCAAAGCGATGTTAAGTTCATTCAATTTATTTTAGGTTGATCTTTTTAGAAGTTTGCCTTTCAAGGTTCACCACGAGATGTATGATACAATTCCTAAATGCAGTCTAAAGATGATAAGCAAGCTTTATATCTTTTCAACTTTGAAAATCCTAGCTACTAAGGGAAAAGAAAGACACCATCTTTTCTCAAAGAGCAATCAGCACACTCTAATGCACTTTTCCTAAATCCAACATGCAAACTATCAAATGCAAATGCACAATGCAGGTGTTTGTTTTCCGCTTTCTTAGTATTGATGCCTACAAAGAAAGCTTTTTGTACAACTTTGAATTTTATTTTAAATGACAAATACAAACAAGTTTACTTTTTTGAAATCAGAGAAGATAGAAGAGATTACAACACTTAACGATTTCTGAAATGAAGACTTGTTTCGACACTTAAAAGAGACAAATTCAAACCAATAAGCAAAAGTAAATGTATAATCAATCTGCAAACAACCAATGAACTCTCTTCTAAGATCACAATCAACAGATCTGAATCAAGGGCTACAAGATGACTATTTCACTTATGCAAACGAAAACTGTAAATGGCGCCACAAACACGTAAAAACACTCACAGTCTTTTTGTACAAAAGGATGCGGAATCTAAGCAGAGAAAAGGAGTTATCAGACTGGTACCTATGTTGGTTACAGGCTGCAAAAAAATCAGAGATCAAAACAAGGAAAAATAGAGCAGAGAACCCCAGCTGCACAAGGACAAACTGGTTCAGCGCAACCTCAACACAGGGGTTTTGACATTCAGTGCAGGTAACCTTCACGGGACCTGCGTTGAAATGCAGAATCCCTTCACTGGGTCTGCGCTGAAGGAGAAACTCTCGTTTCCCTCAGGTTCTGGGTCACAGATTGCTATTTAATCAACTATTTCAGGCCAAATAAAAGCAACAAGCAAGGTGTAATCAAAGGGATGCTTTGAGGGGGTACTAAGATCTATCACAAGGATCATCAAATCATTTCTGAGTCCATTGTTCAGATCAAAGACAAGTCCAGTAACTGGATCAAAGCAGCAACTGTCTACTTTGCATCCGGAAAAGATGCAGTTCGATTGTTGCTGTCAAGTCTATGAAACAAACAATGATAGAAACACAAATAAAATGACTAAACAAATCTCCCCAACGGAGTCGCCTATGCAGGACGATCCTATCCACCTAAGGTGTGACAATGCCTTAGCAACAAACGAGTACAGCTATTCCGGTTTCTTCCTTTATGAAATGTGCAAGAAGAGAGATCAATAGACTTACCGGTGTCTTCCGTTTGTCCCTCGATCCGGTCTCTCTTCTCTTTGGGTGTTCACAGCTACTTGCCTTCTTGCTTGTCCAGCTTCAAAGGGTTCCTGCAAGATCACAAGAGAACAGCTACTTGCGACAAGAGAACAGCTACTTGCGACAAGAGAAGAACACTACACAAAGATAGATATTCACATTCATAACTAGTTTAGGATTAGAAATAAACCAAATGCACTAAAGCATTCATACATCAAAAATACATCAACATATAGGAGAAACCAAGATAGCTTTATTGATGAATAACAAGGTTCAAGAAGAGATACAACCCAGAGAGCTCCAATCCAGCATATCCTTCCCAGCAAATGGAATTCCTATCTTCACCCCTTTCAAAGCATTAAGCACCCAATGATTCCAGTCTCAAACCAACAGCAATTCTTTGCAATAACAAAATTCCAGCCCCTAGATCTCATGGAGGAGAGATCCATATATAGATGTTTGGAGAGAGGATGAGTCAGCTTGAGATCTGACTAGTTTCCTCTCCCTCTGTCAGTTCTTGAGTCCACTTGGAGGTTCTTGCTTCCACTTGGAGATTTGGAACCTCTTACTCATCACCAGCCGAATTCCCTGAGGCAAGTGTCATTTTGGAAGCTTCCTGGGTTTTGACACCTTGAGAAATGAGCCTGCCACTTGTCCACTCTCGTTCAGTGCAGGTAGCTAGTGTTCCAGTTGACATTCAACGCAGGTAGCCAGTGTTGGCTTTGACATTCAGCGCAAACAGCTAGTGTAGCTACTGAAATGATCCTGAATTGACTTGTTTTTGAGCAGTTTCTGGTGGAGAACTTCTGTGAATTGTTGTGGTTTGTTAGCCTTGTTCCTCTAGGGGTAGGAACAACATGTTTAGGGACTTTGGATCCCTTAGATTATGGACATTTCATGCTCAATGCTGTAAGGCACAAAAATGTCTATAACACTATAGGGATTGTAAGGGTATGGAGGGCTTCTTCTACTAGGATCTTGATTAGGCCATGGTCAGCTAGCTGCTGTGAATTTCCTTCTTGTACTTGGTGCTGGAGTCAATGAGGTACTGAAGGAGAAAGTAAGGGATACCGAGCTTTTGATGTGCTGGGGTATCCATGCCATATCTCAATTCTTGGAGGATTCTGAAATGATATCCATAAAAAATGATGTGCCTCCCATCACAAGAAATGTATTTGATCACTTGGTAGCTAACCTCATCCCAGGGATATGGTACACTAGCCCTCCTAATTCCATCTTTTTCTTCAACAAGGGTTTCATTATCTTGGAAAAATTTCCTCTTGGCAACCTGGCAAGTTATTTTCTAATCTTTACTCCAAAGCAGCCCAAGAGGAAGGGTAGTGACCCTACTGATGAATTCAGGGGTTATTTCAATGGAGAGGCTTCTAATGGTTACCGTGGATTGAGTTCTTGTGTGAGGGACCAAAGAGAGAGTAAATTCATGGGAAATTTCATCATCAAACCCTCTAAACTTCTTAAAGAACTTCATCCAGTTTGCCTTTGTAAATATTTCCACCACTTGAGGATGTGCATGGAGTCTAGTGGTGTTAGTGGGCTCTTTTCTCATAAACCCCCCTGTCATACTGCTTGTAATTCTTTTGAAAACCAGATATGGAGGTGGAGACAAGGAATTTTGAGTGAAATAGAAAAATAGAGGGGACTATGTTTTTTTTTAAACATAATTTTTTTTAATGTATTTCTACCCTCTTAAAGACTCATTTTATCTTCAATTTGAGACCAACTCTTTCACATTTTCATATTCAATAGAGGGAAATCATGAACCCTACCTCTTCAAACTGAAATTCGTGCCAAAAATCACATTTCCTCCCTTCAAAATGACTCATTGTACCTCCTTTAGAAGCCTGATGTCCCTCCTGTAGATTTCCTGTAGGTGCTCATGTAGAAAACCTGTAGGGTTCCTGTAGAAGATTCCAAGAGCAAAAATATGGAGGAAATCAATGGAGGATGGTGGATACGAGGATGTGGGGGCATAAGAAGACTACTGTGTGGCTGAGTTACGAGGAGAAACTGAAGAAAAGGTGGTGAGGATGCGCGGGGAGGAGTGCTCATTACCTTTTATGGTTGTTTTCAGTTATGAGCGTTGAGCTAGCAAGGCTTAAGTTGCCCAAATTAGGACCATTAGTCCCCACCTACTTGGTCACCATGACCCCCCTCGTAATCATCCCCTCATTAATACATCAGAGTTAACTCTTCCTCCCACTACATGTCCTTCACATCTTTTGCTTGAGTTGATTGTGCGCACGTGTGGGTGATATCTCGGTTAAGTGGAGTCAACTAAATGAAGGTGGCCAAGTTAACTGGCCACCTTTCCCTCTTTCGATTTCAACCATCTTGTTGCCTTCGTATGATTCCTAATTACACAAATGCAGATAGAGGAGTGACTTAGCTACTTACCTGTAATCCAAGTGTATTTGTTGCCATCAACTGTGAGGTGTTGTGGCTTTCTCTGCTGCATGCCTTAATTTTCCTTCATGCATGTTGTCTCTGCTTGCTGATGTGTTGTTGTGTGTCTTTGTAGGTTCTTCTTTTGCTGGAGCTGAGCTGCATGTGCCTGTTCAAACTTCAAATGTGTTGTCCCTTGATGCTGGTTCTGGACTTCTATGGGATCAGCTGCTACAGGAATTCCTACAGGAGCTCCTATAATTGCTTCTCCCCTTGAAACTTCAGCTATTTCCCTGTGCTTGGAGCTTGAGAATGATGTTAGAGGTGGAGATGAATTATGGAGGGATAGTAGGTAAGCTTCAGGTAAAGTTAATGGTTCCTTTTCCTCCTTTCTCATTTTTGTTTATTTTTTCAAAACTAAAAATCTGCTTTTCTGTGTTTTTTGTTGGAATGGAAAAAAATAATAATGATGTTTCGAGTGTGATGCAGGCTTGGAAATGATGGCAAGAAGGTTTGAAGATGGTAAGAGGGATTATAGGTTTCTCATGAAGCTTTTCTTGTCCCTTAAACTGCCTCCTGTAGACACTTTTGGCTCTCTGTAATTCCTACAGGAGCCTCGTGTAGAAAAAACAGAGCCTCCTGTAGAAAACACAGTTTTGGAAGAATAGGTACAGTGGGGTGAAAGAGATGCCAAAAATGATGGAGGAAGGTGTGGAGAAGATGAGATGGATGCTGGTATGAATGTCAGGTTCCCCTTGGCTCCTTCTTCTACTCCTTTTAGTCCTCCTGCAAACCTGCAATGCAATAAAAAATCATTTTGTCTTTCTCTCTTTTGTTTTAAAACAACTAGGGCGCCTCAGAGAGGTTTTCACCCAGGGATCTTGTTCTTTTCCCTTTATTTTTAACATCACTAGGCCACCTCAGAAGAGGTTTTCAACCCAATGATGGGACTCAAGCACCTCATGGAGGTTTTCACTGGAGTCCTTATTTTTTCTCTTTTTTCTTCAGTGAGTGGGTGAAGTGGAAGCTAAGATATGCTCCACTACCATCATTGTTTTATTCAAATCTTCAATAAACTCTTGCTTGGAGAGGGGTTTCTTGTAGACTTTCAACCGATATCCATTGACAAGAATGGGGATGGATTCATCATCAATGGTTCTGATCAGAACTGAACCATTGTCATTGCATTTCTCCACATTGTAGGGTCCCAGACATCTTGTCCTCAACTTGCCCTTGAAATCCTTGCATCTTGAATCATATAGTAGTGCCCAATCTCCCTGTTGGAATTGCTTCTCCCTGATATTTCTGTCATGCCATATCTTTCTCTGAAGTTGAACTACCTCTATATGGAGAAGGGCTTGCAATCTGTATTCATCCAATCCATTGAGTTGAAGTAATCTCTCCTTCTATGCATGGCTCAGGTCTAGGTCCAACTGAGCTTCCATCCTTAGGGTACTAAATTCAAACTCTATTGACAACAAATCCTTCTTCCCATAGACCATTTCATAGGGTGTGAACCCGGTGATGGTCTTCCATGTTGTGTTGTAGGCCCAAGTGGCCTCAACTAATTTATCTGCCTAGTATTTTCTATTGCTGCTCACTACCTTGGTTAGGATCCCTTCCAATGCTCTATTAGTGACCTCCACTCGCCCATTGGCTTGTGGATGGTAAGGGGTGGAAGTCCTGTGCTTGATCTTATGATGTGTGAGCAGGTCTTCAATCAGGTTGGAAGTGAACTGACTGCCTTGGTCTGTGACCAACTCTCTCGGATACCCGAACTTGTAGAATATGTTTTCCCTCAAAAGCTCAGCTAATTTTTCCTTTGTCGCTACTTTGATTGCTTTTTTCTCCGCCCACTTTGTCAGGTAGTCGGTGCACACAATGATGTACTACTTCTGCTTCGAAGGGGGGTTGATAGGCCCCACAAAGCCCATGCCCCACTTCTTAAATAGCTCAAAGGTTACTTGAGGTTGCATGGGAATTTCATCCTTTGGAGTGGGTTTCCCCATCCTCTGACACCGATCACACTAGCTCGTGTATCTCCTCACATCCTGATGAAGAGCGGGACAGTAGTAGCCTGCTTGCAATATATTGAAGGAAGTTATTTTTGATGCAAAATGACATCCAAAAGGCGTGTCATGACAGGTCAGGGGGATGTCAAATACTTCCTCCTCCCTGAAAAATCTTTTCAATATCTAATCTGGGCCAAGTTTGAAGAGATTGCCTCCAATCCAGGTGAAAGGGGCACTTTTCCATACTATCTTGCTATTCTCTTTTGAGGATAGGTGTGGTGGGAACTGTGTTAAAACCAAGTAGTTTTCTATATCATCAAACCATGGAGAGAGTACTGATATAGCAAATACGTGTTCATCTGGCATTTGGTCATCCACCATTCCTTCTTCACCTGCAGGAAAATTTATTCTAGATTAAAAGTCAACAATAACATTCTCTTTACTAGGATTATCAATAATGGTCAGATCAAACTGCTGCAGTAGAAGCAACCATCTAATAATGCAAGCATTTACATCTGGTTTTTTTATGAAATATCTAATTGCAGCATGGTCAGTGTGCACAAAGGTTTGATAGCCTGTGATATAATGTCTGGATTTGTTGAAGGAATGCACGACAACTAGGAGTTCCTTCTCGGTCACTGTATAGTTTAACTCTGCCTTTGACAAGTTTTTGCTTATAAAGTATATGGCATAAGGTAACTTTTCATCAATTTTTCCTAAGGCTGGTCCTATTGATTTGTTTGAGGCATCTATGTGAATGTGAAAGGGTAGGGCCCAGTTTGGGCCTCTAAGAATTGGGGTAGTCACTAGCTCGCTTTTCAAGGTATCTAGGGCTTCTTGATAGTTTTTTGACCATATGAACTCAACATCTTTGCCTAGGAGGCCAAACAAAGGAGAGGCTAACTTGTTGAAGTCTTTAATGAATCTCCTGTAATATCCGGCTAAGCCTAGGAAGCTTTTGACATCTCTCACCTTTTGAGGAGGTCGGACCCTTTGGATGAAGGCAATTTTGTTGGGGTCCACCTACAGTCCTTGTTGAGATATTACATGACCTATGTTGGGTCCCTATAATACTAGTGATTACCCCATTACTATTGTAGTTATACCCCTTATTTATATTGATGTACCCATGTAGTGCCCGTATTGTTACTATTGTGCCACATAGAAGCCTACTATTGTTATTGTTGTGCCCTACAATATTATTGTTATGTAGGCTTTGATTGTATTGGGACCACTTAGACTCCTATATATAGAAAGGAGGTATTTTCATTTGTATCATCCAAGAATTGTTCATTTATGAAATGTAAAGGAGGTTGCCCCCTCGAAGAGGCTGAATTCTAAGGCATGGATCTCTCTTTTCTATCTTTTTGTGAGCTGGTTTCATAACATTTGGTATCAGAGCTTTGGATTCTAGGGTTTCGCTGCTCCAAACAGGTCATCGTGGCATTTTCGCTATAACTTTGTTTCTGTGACGTTTCAGAAGTTGCAAAAAAAATCCATTTGAGAAGAATTGGCGCTGAACCTTGGGTCCGAATTTCAGAGATTTTCGCGTGATATTTTCGGAGATATGATCTAAGGAAGTTGGCCTTTTTGCAGACTCCTGAATTACATTCAAAACAGGTGACCTGGGGAAAATCGTCATAACTCTCTCTCTGAGGATCGGATTGAAATTTCGTAAAAAGGTGGAGAAAGAGGACGAACTGTAGTTTCTTGTATGTGTGTTTTAGATTCAAAGGTTGAAACAGTGGCTTGTGGCACGTCGTACAAGTTCGCTCTACTGAACCATTCTAAAATCAAGTCACTGTGGGAGATTTCACATAACTCTTCCTTGGAGAATCCAATTTGGCTCAGACTTGTGGCATTGGAAAGAGGACGTAGAAGGCTACTGCAGGTAGCAATTTCAGAACTGGATGATTCGAAATTATAGAGACACATCAGATTCAATATCAGGCTTCTATAAAGTGAAAAAAAGGTGTGTAGTTTTTTTTAAATTTTTGTGTAAGCTTGGTTTAAAGGAATTCAAAGGGCATAGTAAAGAATTATTATCGGTAATTGATACCCCGAGGAAAGAAAATGCAAACACCTAGTAAGGAACCTGAAAGCTCTAGCATGACTCATGAAGAAGAAGAAGAAATGCTACGTGATATATCAAAATTACAAGAACAAGTGCAACAAATGTCACGATCACAAAAGCTAACAGAAGCTAAGATAAGTGGCGTGGAATCTAAGATAAAGGGCATGGAAGCTAAGATGGATGATTCAAAGACAGATTTGAAGAGAGACATGGCAGATTTGAAGATAGATTTGAAGACAGATTTGAAGAGAGACATGACAGATTTGAAGATAGATTTGAAGACAGATATGGAAGAATTGAAGAAGTTGCTACAAGAAAGTGTCACTAATGGTGAAAAGGTAGTAAAGGAAACTCATGATGAGAACAAACGAAATGTTAATCATGATACCATAGACGCTAATGTTGGATCGAAGACTCATCATGTTCCAAAAATCGATATGAGGAAGTTTGATGGCAAGGATCCCGCCACATGGATATTACAGATGGAGCAATTCTTCGATCTCAATAATGTGCAAAACACACAAAAGGTACGTATGGAAACTTTATATTTGGAACCAAATCAGTTTGTATGGTATCAATGGCTTTGTTCTCGTAAACAATTTATCACTTGGGCAATTTTTACGAAAGAATTGATAGCACATTATGAGGATACAAAAAGCAACACTTTTTTTAGCCAATTGATGAATCTCAAACAAAAGGGTTCAATAATGGAGCACATTGAGGAGTTCCAAAAATTGAACATAAGGATAAAAGATATTCCAGAGGAGCATAGGATTGATGTGTTCATAGGGTCTTTAAAGGATAATATCCAACATGATGTGCGCCTTTGGGAACCTGATTCATTAGAGAAGGCATTCAGGTTAGCAAGAAAAATGGAAAGCAAAATTATGGCAACTAGGAAGCATACCATTCACAACTATAAAGATGGAAGTGTTGTTGCCCATAGTCTTCCACAACCTACAAGGTTGACACCGCAACAATTGGAAGAAAAAAGAGCAAAAGGGCTTTGTTACAATTGTGATAGCAAATACACAAAAGGTCATAAGTGTGCTGAGAAGAAATTATTCTACATAGATTGTGAAGAGGAAGAAGAAAAGGAGCAAGAAAGGTCAAAAGAAGAGGATATATTCTAGGAACAAAGCCTATATGAAGAACAAATAAATCTGACCATATCTTGTAATGCATTGGCGGGAATTACCACTCCTCAAACCATCAAGATAGAAGGACAAATCAAGAAGAAAAAGGTGATAGTGTTGATTGATTCAGGAAGCACCCACAATTTTATTCATTGTAGGGTAGCAAAAGAATTGAATTGCTTCCTATATCCAGCACCAGAGTGTCAAGTGATGATTGCAAATGGAGGAACAATAAATTGCTCTGGAAAGTGCCATAATATCAAGCTATCCATGGGAGAATATGTATTGACTAGCCCAATGCTTTCCATTCCAATGGGAGGTGCTGATGTTGTACTAGGAGTCCAATGGCTACAATCCTTGGGTACAATAGCTTTTAATTTTCATGAAATTTTCTGTGGAAGGAAAGGAAGTTGAATTAAGGGGTATTGCAGGGAAACCAGGAAAGATAATCAGCTCTAATGGTATGACAAAGCTTCTAGAAAAGGAGCAAAGGGGTGTAATTGCACAATTATGTTCGCTAGATGTTTCCACATTAGAATCATCTATTTCTCCAGATCTCCAAAAAGTCCTGGACAATCATTCCAAGGTATTTGAGACTCCCAAAGGTCTCCCACCTATGCGTGATCATGATCATGCTATTCATCTGATTCCAGGAAGTGTTCCTCCAAACATCAGGCCGTACAGATATCCCTATGTCCAAAAAAGTGAAATTGAACGTATGGTTGCAGAAATGCTAGAGGCTAGTATAATTCAACCGAGTCAAAGTTCTTTCTCTCCTCCAGTAGTATTGGTGCACAAGAAGGATGGATCATGGCACATGTGTCCGGATTATAGGGAGCTCAACAAGCTCACTATTAAAGATAAGTTCCCCATTCCAGTCATTGATGAATTACTGGATGAATTGCATGGATCAATTTACTTCACCAAGTTGGATCTTCGTTCAGGATATCATCAAATCAGAATGAAGATTGAAGACATTCCGAAAACAGCATTTAGAACTCATGAGGGTCATTATGAATTTTTGGTCATGCCTTTTGGCCTTACCAATGCACCTTCAACATTTCAAGGTTTGATGAATTCAATTTTCAAACCATTCCTTAGAAAATTTGTGTTAGTATTTTTTGATGATATACTTATCTACAGCAAGTCTTGGAAGGATCATGTTGAACATGTCGACAGGGTGCTACAACTATTGGAAGAGAAACAATTATATGCCAAAAGATCCAAATGTTTCTTTGGAATCCAGGAGGTGGAATATTTGGGTCATATTGTATCTCATGAAGGAGTTAAGGTAGACCCTACCAAAATTAAAGCCATTAAGGAATGGAAAATCCCCACATCCATAAAGCATTTGCACGGATTTCTTGGGTTGACAGGGTATTATCACAAGTTTGTTAAGAATTATGGGAGAATAGCAGCACCTCTAACGACATTATTGAAGAAAGATGCATTTTCATGGACTCCGGAAGCAACAAAGGCCTTTGAACATCTTAAAGAGGCAATGTGCCAAGCACCGGTCTTAGCTACACCGGACTTCACAAAAACCTTTACTGTGGAATGTGATGCTTCAGGAAAGGGAATTGGTGCTGTTCTAATGCAAGATGAAAGACCCATTGCCTTTGAAAGTCGTCCAATCAAGGGAAAGTTTCTAAGAAAAGCTATTTATGAGAAGGAAATGTTGGCAATACTCCATGCACTTAAGAAATGGCGACCCTACCTAATGGGAAGACACTTCAAGGTAAAAACAGATCATGATAGCCTTAAATACTTTTTAGAACAAAGATTATCCTCTGAAGAGCAACAAAAGTGGGTCACAAAGATGTTGGGTTATGACTTTGAAATCATCTACAAAAAGGGAAGCAAAATGTGGTGGCAGATGCACTCTCAAGGAAGGATGAGGATGTGGAAGCATTGTTGTGCGCTATTTCTATCATCCAACCAGATTGGATAAATGAAGCAAGGGAGGAATGGAAGAATGACGAAGAAGTATGGGCACTTATTCGAAAGCTACAACAAGATTCCAGTACGTCTGATACATTTAGCTGGAAAAATGATTCGTTATGGTACAAAGATCGCTTATACCTCTGTAAGAATTCCCAGCTAAAACAAAAGATTCTTATGGAATTGCACACTTCTCCCTTAGGAGGGCACTCAGGATTTTTAAAAACTTACCACAGGGTGAAGAAGGAATTTTTTTGGGATGGCCTTAAATCAGATATTCATAAGTTTGTGGCAGAATGTTTGGTTTGCCAGCAAAATAAAGTTGAAACAATTAAGACACCGGGTCTATTACAACCTTTACCCATTCCAAGCCAACGTTGGGAGGAGGTATCAATGGATTTTATCACAGGTTTACCCAAGTCTGAGGGAAAGAGTGTCATCATGGTGGTAGTTGACAGACTTACCAAGTATGCACACTTTTGTGCATTATCACATCCATTTAAAGCCAGTACAGTTTCTACTGCATTTATGGAAACAATTCAAAAGCTACATGGAAACCCAAAGATTATTGTAAGTGACAGAGATCCCATTTTCACTGGAAATTTTTGGACATAATTATTTTCTTGTCTTGGTACTCAGTTAGCTCATAGCTCATCTTATCATCCTCAATCTGATGGGCAAACTAAGATAGTAAACAAATGTTTGGAAGGATACCTTCGTTGCTTTGTATCTGATAAACAGACACAATGGGTCAAATGGTTGCCTCTAGCTGAATGGTGGTATAACACTTCCTTTCATACAACAACAAAAATGACCCCATTTATGGCACTTTATGGGTATCAACCACCATCCATCACATCATATTTAAGAGAAAATTCTAAGGTTCAGGCAGTGGAACATCACATCGAACATCAACAACAAGTCCTCCAACTCTTAAAGGATAACCTTGTGTTGGCACAGAATAGAATGAAACAACAGGCAGATCAGCATCGCAGTGAAAGAAGTTTTGATGTAGGTGATTGGGTATTCCTACGGCTACAACCATATAAGCAAATGTCCCTCAAGCAAGCTAAGAAGGATAATAAATTATCACCAAAGTATTATGGTCCGTACAAGGTGTTGCAAAAGATTGGTACTATGGCATACAAATTGGAGCTTCCTGCAGCTTCTCGATTGCACCCAGTTTTCCATGTTTCATGCTTAAAGAAGGTTATAGGCGACAAGCTCCCAGTTCAAACAATATTGCCAGAACTTGACGAAGAAGGAAAAATTATATTGGAACCGTAAGCAGTTATAGAAACAAGAACTCGACAGCTACGAAATCGATCAATTTCAGAGTACCTTATCAAGTGGAAGAACTTATCCGCTGAAGATTCCACATGGGAGGACGAGAATTTTATGCAGAAGTATCCTGAACTACTCAAGCGTTGAGGACAACACTTTTTTGAAGGAGAGGGGCCTGTTGGGTCCCTATAATACTAGTGATTACCCCATTACTATTGTAGTTATACCCCTTATTTATATTGATGTACCCATGTAGTGCCCATATTGTTACTATTGTGCCACATAGAAGCCCACTATTGTTATTGTTGTGCCCTACAATATTATTGTTATGTAGGCTTTGATTGTATTGGGACCACTTAGACTCCTATATATAGAAAGGAGGTATTTTCATTTGTATCATCCAAGAATTGTTCATTTATGTAATGTAAAGGAGGTTGCCCCCTCGAAGAGGCTGAATTCTAAGGCGTGGATCTCTCTTTTCTATCTTTTTGTGAGCTGGTTTCATAACAACCTAGCATGGTCCCTTCAATCATCAAAAATTCACATTTTTCCAGACTGAGGGATAGGTTCATCTCAATACACTTATCTAGAAATTTTCCTAGGTTAGATAAAGCTTCGTGAAATTCAGAGCCATAAGGAGTAAAATAATCCATGTATATTTCTATTGCATCATGAATTAGTTCAGAAAATATACTCAATACCACTCTTTGGAAAGTGGCTGGAGCATTACACAAACCAAAAGGAAGGACCCAGTATGCAAAGGTACCCCAAGGACAAGTGAAAGTGGTATTATCTTGGTCTTTTGGGTTGATTTGAATCTGATTGTAGCCACTAAATCCATCTAGGAAGGAGAAAAACTTTTCCCTACGAGAGCATCTAACACTTGATCTATGAAAGGTAAAGGAAAATGGTCCTTTTTAGTGGATTTGTTCAATTCCCGATAGTCGACACAGATTCTCCACTTACCATTTTTCTTTGGCAGTAGCACCAAAGGAGAGACCCATTCACTGTCAGAGATGGGATAGATGAATCTTGAATCAAGCAATTTCTGCAGTTCTTCCTTAACAATATCTTTAAGTTATGGGTTCATCCTCCTTTGAGGCTATCTGACTAGCTTGCAATCTTCCTTGATGTATATATGTTGAGTACATACTGAAGGGTGCACTCCCTTCATCTCCTTATAACTCCAGGCGAAGGCATCTAGATGTTTTCTCAATATGCTGCATAGCTCCTTCTCCTGGGAAGTAGATAGGGATGGATTGATTTTCAATGTTGTTTCTGGGCTGAAATCTATATTTTTAACACGGAGAGAAGTGGGGTACGCCACACAGAGATCATTTGAGGGGTTGTTTTGGGTTTCTCTTAATATGTATTCTAATGGTGATACATTGGGAGGTGGATTATAAATCAATTTTTCAATCATATCATCCTCATCTTGCGGTTTTCCCCCATGGCGATTTCTAATGTACAAAGTGGTGCAGAATAAACTTCATCCTTATCCTCCTCCTCCAACTAGAGAGGTAGATCATATTCTAGCAAGTGCTGGGCAGGAGGATATAGGATTAACTGCATGGACATGTGTCCATTCTTTATGGTCATGTTCCCAACTCGGCAGCTGATGTAGGCATCGATTATAGCTAACCAGGGTCTTCCCAGAATGAGAGGATACCCAGTGAGCTTTGCCTTTGGTTGGAGGACTAAGAAATTAGTAGGGTACTCCCAAGAATCAATGGAGACCATCTCATCTTTCACAATCCCCTCAGGGGTCACTGTGGAGCTGTCTTCTAGCTGCAGCACTGTCGTGGTCTTCCTCAAGGAACCTTGGAGGTTAAGTTTGAGCATTGTGTCCTTTGTCATCACATTAATGGAAGCTCCTAGATCTATCAAGGTATGTGGGACCATTTTGCCATTGATGTGGACATCAACTACTAGGCTTCCAGGGTCCAGATATTTTGGACAGATTATCTACTCCAACACCAGGTCGGACAGTTGTCCTATGACATTGATGGTTGGGGCATCTCTCTTGTGCCTTCTTGGGTGCCTAAAGCACTTCTCTTTGATCAACCTATTGTAGATAGGCACATATCTTATGGCTTGGAGGAGCGGTATCTTCACACATAAATGTTTCAATTCTCCCAGGAGTTCAATCTCTTCTGGGGTAGGCTGGATTGTCATGGATAGTCTCTCAGGAAAGGGTGGATTTGTTGTAGGTTTGCTTTCCTCTTTATCTTCCTCAACCTCCCTGGGTGGAGGGTGACTATCTGGGAGAAATTTCCCAGATCACAAGTTAACTTCTTGAATCTCCACAACATAAGTTGGGCATGATGGTTCCCCACTATACACTTGTTGAGCATGTCTATTGTTTGGGTTTGGATTTGGTTGGGCAAGAATTTGGGGTTGCCTTGGTGGAGAAAAAGGTAACGGTTGTGGTTGGGCAGGTGGTGGAGGCAAAAGAGCGGGAAGAGAGTTTTATTGGGGCCTCCACCCCAAATGAGATGAATTCCACTGAGGTTGCGACTAAACATAGGATTGAAATGAATGGGTGGCTGGTTGGGCATGATATTGAGATGTGAAGGACCATGGGGGAGGCGTTGACCAGGAGGGATGAGTAGGGGGGCCCCAATAAGGTATGGAGGTGACTTGGTTGGGGTTGTAGTATGCCTGAGATTTCCCTTGCATCCCCTACTGGTATGGTCTAGGTCCATGCAGATCCTTTGGTTTATGTAATAGATCTATTTAGTGACTCCTTCGGCCCCTTGGTATACAACTTTAATTCTGGGCAAGGAATGGCACTTATCTGTAGAATGATCTTCTTCACAGACTGAACAAATCCCTATAGAGTTCAATGGGCATTCATTCTAGGATGCCTCCTGGTGCATCTAGGGAAAAAAATGGCTAAATCCCTCTCTGCTTCCTCTTATTTTACTTTGATATGTAAGGTATCCATTTGCATGGCAAGATTCTGCAACATCTCACTCTTGAAGTCTTCCATCATGTTTCCAATTTCACCTTTAATGAATGAATTGGAAGAAGAGGTATTGGCTATGGGTTGACTCCCCCTACCTTTCTTTCTGGATGCTCTAGAATGGTTTCTAAAAACATTCTTTATGTCCTCGTAGGATAGTTGGTAGATGTCTCCCTCGACTAGTAGATGGAGGGTGTCTAACTTGAATTCCCCTGAGCAAGACCAACTTCGGAGAATCAGGGTCAAGTGTACACTTGGCCCTTTTGTAACTGAGCTAGAACCTCTCTTCATAGTCTTCTAGGGACTCATCACTTCCTATGGTCATTCGGAAGATTTCTTCTTTAGTATATTTTGACCTACAATAGTCTCAATACTTGTTGTTAAAGGCCTACTGCATCTGAGCCCAAGTTGTGATGCTATTACCAGGTAATCCCATGAACCAGCGCAATGTTGAGTCCTTGAGAGTAGAAGGAAACAGTTTCAACTTTTGCTCGTCTTCTGCATAGTCATAAGTTTGACAGATGATAGTAAACTCAAACAAGAAGCTATCAGGATATTCTGTAGTTAGACCATGGAAGTGAGGTAGGGCTGAAGGACTTATATTCTTTATTTTGGTGTCCCCATTGGTCTCCCGAATGGGGAAGGTACCCTCTATTCTCTCTCCATTTCCCCTAGCATTTCTATTTTCAGCCATTGGCTCTAAAAGAATGTTTTCTTCTTCTTCTTCCCCTATAGGCTCTTCAAATATGTCTAGATGTTCACCTAAGGGTTCTTCTTGATTGCAACCACTGAAGAAGAGAGAAGGTTGGTTGTGTAAGCAGTGGGGGTGTTGGGAAAATTTTTTCCTAAGTTATCTCTACTCCTACAAGGCATGAAAGGAAATATTTTTGGTTCGTTTTTTGTTTCTTTTTCCCCACACTAAAAGTACCTGCATAAATTGAAATTGTGATTGAAAAAAACAAACGCAACTTGTTGAAATGAACTTGCTGAATGGGAATTTGCAGAATGGAAAAGGAAAGCAAGGAAATGCAAAACTGAAAGAAAAGAAATGACTAGTCTACTTTTGCCGAAATAAACTATTAGCAGAATGTTGCAATAGGAAATAGAAGAAAGAAGTAATCATAGAATACTTTGACGCTTCCCCGGAAATGGTGCCAAAAAGTGGTGAGCACCAATATTGCAGCAATAATTCTGCAACTCCTGGGCTACCAACTTTACTTTTATCAACCTGATAGTTCGTAACAAACTTGGAAGTGTCAATGCTATATGCACAAGTACTAGTTCTCACTGTAGGTTGTCACTTGGTCAGTCGGCGCGAGAGCACTAGGAGATCAAGCCAAATTCTATAGATTTCAGAAGAAGCTCTATGTGTGATGAAAGGGAAGAAATATTACTCTACAAATGCTATTCTGATTGCAGAAAGGAGAAAGACTGGAATGTAAAGCAAAACCTAGTAAACCCTAATTAACAAGCTAATTCTACTTTTGCCAAAAGCACTATGAAAACCATGAAATAAATGCCATTACCTACTCAAGGAAATAAAAAACATCTAACCATGCTATTTCTGGAAGTAAATAAGCAAATAGATCATATCTTTGGATTTTTATGTGTTTTTATGTGAATTTAACATGCATCTAATTTATTGTGTGTGAGTGTAGCAGCGAACAGGTGGCGTTAGATGGTGGTTTTGGAGCTTGGGATGATGTAGGATGGTGTGGATGGGTCCTAGGAGGTATTACCTGGCCTTTTGGAGGCTTTTCCCACACTCGTACTTCAAAAGAAAGCCTACAGGAAAAACTACAGGAGGACATAGGAAAACTATAGGAGGAAAATAGGGAAACTATAGGAGGCCTACAAGAGGAGGCCGAGAGAAATTTTTGCTATTTTGAGGGTGTGAGAGTGGGTTAAAAAGGTGGATGAAGGTTGGAATGAGGTTTTATGGTGCCTAAGGTCTACCATGAATCACCAGGAGAGAGAAATATGATTGGGTTTGCTCAAGGAGAGAGGAAGAAGTTCTTTGAAAAATGAAGGAAACTAGGGAAGAATTGAGGTGAGGTTTGGGAGACCTTTAGGGCATGGATCAAATGGAGGGTGTGATTGCTAGTAAGCTGGCCTACTACTGGAAGAGATCTACTACATAGAAACTGACATTCAACCAAGAAAATCAAGCAACCAATGAAATGAGTGCATCCTAGGAAAAACATAGTTTTGCATTAAAATGGCCTAAACTATGGTGTACAGAAGGAAACGTTGGGAAATGTTGTAAGAAAGGAAAACATGCAAAAGGACTATTGCAAATCAGGAAGTGAACATGATAAAGAAGATCTAAAGCAAAGAAAAACTAGACTATCAACCTACTAGAGAACTGCTAACACTAGAAGTCCTGGGAATGAGGAAAATCTGTGTTTTGGGGGCAACAAGAGAGTCTTTGCCTCAAATCATGGTCCTAGAGGGAGGAAGAGAGGCCAAAGAATTGTTTCTAGCCTTTTGAATCTTCTCTAATCACTGCTTAACCTGCTACAGAAAGCACAAATGGAAGCAAGCTACTAAATCATCAAAAGCAACCTATTCTTAACCATAAGAGAAATACATCTAACAACAAACTAATCGACAAACTGAAGTAAAGCATACAAATAAAAGTAAAGAGAAGATTGGCTTCTTGGATTGGGCCCTAACCTAAGAGCTTTAGCCCTCTGAGGTAACTCAATGCTAGCTCAAAAAGGATTCCATCTTCATTATCAAAAAATAGCAAGATTACATAAAACTGTCATAAAATAGTAAGCTCGAAATTTGAGTAGAGTTTTCACAAGCAAAAAAAAGTCAACCCTAGTGAGGCCCTTGTACTCCGTGCTAAATGAAAGGGAATTCGAAGTGAGGAGAAATAAATGAGGGGGATTCCCTTCTATAATTCCTATTCTCTATTTACTTCGAGTTATTGCTGCAGTTTGACCACTAGATCCTTGACTTTGACCTCAAAATCCATCAATAATCTGCATTAAATACATGTTAGAGCACATGGCATAATAACTAACTCAATTCACCCTATAAGCATAAATATAATTAGAAAATCATACAATAAGCTAAGAGAATGGTTGATTTGACTAGGTTAGGAGGTAAAATGAGGCCATATAATTACCCATTTATGAGGCTCATCACAACAAGCATATGTTTGTTGAGAATACACAGGCCTGGAAAGCCAAAGACACCATCCAGGGGCAGAGCGCTCAGTTAGCAGCCGTGGTGGAAGAAGCATGCAGGACAGTGCCAGAGTTTCACATACCTGAGGAAGCGACTTTAGAGGCTAAGATCATAAAATTGCTGCGGGCATGCGGGATGCCAAGGTAGAGGTGGCTAGAGTTCAGTTTTAGATGAACATGAAAATCAATGAACTGGAGCTAAATTCACAGCCTTCAACCCTACCAGAGGTTAGGGAACAACGAGAAGTCATTGTTAAGGATGTATTTGCTATGGTGGATGTCGTAGTTGTGGACTAAACCATGCTGTTTGAGTAGGCTATGGAAGTAGTGATGACCCTATAGGAAGATCCCACCCTATAGGTATTAAATATAGAAGTCTGCGAGATCCAGCAGCAATATGAAAAAGTGAGGATGACGACGCACATCGTTACTATAACACAGCACCCCGCTAAGCTATAGGAGGCTAAACAACTCCTTACATAGGTGGAAGAAGCATAGAAGAAAGAGGCAGTCCTTAAGGCCAAGTTGGGGCCTTGGCTGGATGAAGCCTACATAGTATCCGCCAACATACAAGAAAATTTGGCGAACTTCCAGAGAACGCAGCAGTAGATCAAGCAGGCCAATGAAGGACTAGCCACAGAGCAGCTGGTAGAACAAATCAAGTAGGCAACCACGTAGAGTGTGGTTGAAGTAGCGGTTGCACAAGTACAACTTTGGGATCTTCGCAACAAGATCTCCACACCAGCCGATTGAATCAAGGGTTAGTCATGATCATTGTGTTGGGGGCCTATTAGGATGGGGTCCCCTAGGTCAATTTTGGGGAAAAATCCCAACTTTTGGGGCAAAAGCCCAAGTTTTTATGTATAAAGATGTAAAGTCTCCGCAAATTGTGGTCGTGAAGCACGTAGTTAATTAAAGAGTCAAAAAGGGTTTTACCCTCTTTTATGTAAGTTAAGTAGGCTTTTGAAGATCTACCCATGGTCCACGGGCCATGGGATTGTATAAATAGATGTGTCTTAGAGACTCTAAGGCATGATAGGATATGAGAAGAATAGAAGTTGTCTATGGGTACAACAGAAGGAGTCTAAGTTAGCGCAGAAGGTAGAAGAAAGGCTCTGCAGCTGTGTGCATAGAGGCCTAGAGTAGAGTCTGCAGCTGAGTGCACGAACCACTACAGCTGAGTGCGCATGGAAGTGTTGAATCTATAAGCTTAAATGAATATCAATAAAAGAAGATTATTCCATAAATTCTTCTGTTTATCTCTTTACTTCTGTTACAAATGAATGTGCTTTATGCTATAATAAATGATGTTTTTGTGAAATAATGATGTATTGATGCACGACTTTACTGGATCTATATTTTTATTTGAATGAAATTAATGTTAAGTGCTTACATGGAGGCGATAACATTGTATGTTAAAAATATGAAACACTTAAATACATTTGAGTAAACATGGGGTTAAGAGTAACCGAGGATGTGGGTAAGTAGCTGATTAGCCTATTCAGGGTCCACAAAAGCTAGTCGTCGACCTTTGCAGAGGTCTAGAGGTTGATTGAAGGAAGTTACATTTATAAACTGTAAGGGCTTATTGATTTGTGTGAAGGAAGATCTAGGGCACAAAATGACATCATGTTGATCTCTGGGTGCAGAAACTCAGTTGCAGCATTCCCCCCATACTGCTTCGAGTGAGGCTTCAATCCACGCTCCACGGGTTGATGCTAAAAATGCCAGTAATGTAGGGATTTGTTTGGCGAAGCTAACTCTGAACCTGGGTCAGGACCCACTAAGCCAACAATAACCCTGATTACTCAACACCATGGACCCATTCCCTCATCTCCAACACTATAACACCTATTTCTTCATAATAGACCTTCCGCATATATTTATTCTTCACTAAATGTGGAAACTTATTGTGGTTTGCGAGGTCCCAATCCTCCATTTTTAACAACGGGATCCTCGCGAGCCAAGGGTCTTCAAAAGGGACTTGCTGAGGTAGCATGGGTGTGGATACTATAAACTTCTCGATATCTGGGTCCTTTGTGACCTTTGCTTTTCCTTCCACAGAGAGATATACTTAGGTACCCTTGTCATGAGTTCCACTCCTTCAGCATCAATATCCTCTGTTCCCTGGAATTCTTCCGCCTCTAGGTCTACTACTCTCTCTAGATGCTTATCATTCTTCTGCTTTGCCTATGTGTTAGTATGCTTCCTTGGGGATGTGTGCACCAACACCGACTTCTTCTACTTTTCCTTCATAGGTTGTTTTGACTTGGCTGGTTGGTTTTCTCTGGTAGGGGTATCCTTCAGCCTAGGCGACCTCGATAACATAGGCACAATAGCCTGAGCTTCCATAATTACAATTTCTAGGGCAGCTGTGTCAGAGACAACATTGCTAGTACTAATAGTTTCAACAAGATTTGGTGCAGACATTTGCTCAAGAATAAGCTTCGGGTTTATCTCAGGCAATTCGACAAACACGGGGTTCACAACTAAATCTTCCCAAACTGCTCGACTCATAGGCAACAGACAGTGAAATTCACCAACAATTCTTAGAGAGAATAGTGTTTCTTTTAGGAATGACATTCATAATTATAAGGGGTTTTGAATTACAATCCGACCATTCCCCCCAATTTCTAGTAATAAATGCTATTTTGGAGGAAAATATTCAAAGATCTTTGCCTTAATTGCTGCCACCTCGCTCCACTTAACCGTCTTTTGGCCGTGAAGTCATGAACAGTAACTCCAATGGTAATTTCCCTACTGTGATGCGTGGTACCTTCCCCCATGATGCATCTTCCTGAGTGAAACTTCCTGGGTTGCATCTTCGTCATTCTCCTTGTAACCTACTCGCTACATTGTCTTCCAAGCTGAGAAGTGTAGTTTATAGTCTCGTTCTTCCTTGCAGTTTCCTGGAGCACTAAGAATATCCTACTACCATATAGTCATTGTGAAGGATCCCCTGTATACAACTTCAACCTACTACCATTCACTCTTCCTGGGAAGGGTTCCCTATTCAGCTTCGCGAGTTGAACTACACATCCATTTATAATTTCTTTGACAATATATGGCCCTAACCGATGCATCTGGAATTTACCCGGAAATTTTGTGAATTTATTATCATATAAGAGGACAAGATCATTTATCTTGAATGTGCGAAGCTTGATATGGAGATCATGCCATGCTTTTTCGTATTCCTTCTGTAATTGTTGATGGAATCCTGCCAAAAATTGATCTTATTCAAGCTCCATCAGCTGCACGAGCCGTTCCTCCAAGGCCTCATGATCTTCCATATCTGTTAGAGATGCTATGTGTAGACTAGGCATAATGAACTCCATCAACATTATGACTTCGACCCCATATACTAATCTGAATGGCGTTTTCCCTGTCAACTTCTTACAATTAGTCCTGTAAGCCCATAGTACTGTAGGTATGCGCACATCCCAATCATTCCATTACGCATTATATACCTTTGTCAGCGCATTCTCCAAAATCTTGTTAAAGGCTTCAACAGTTCTGTTTGCCTATAGGTGGTATGGTGTACTCTTCTGATGGTATACCCATAATTATTCAGTCAATGCGCTCATCATTTCGTTCAAAAAGTGCATAACCCTATCTCTCATCAATATTTTCAGGTAGCCAAACCTGGTTAAAGACATACTCAAACAAGAAATTTTCTACCATAGCCCCTGTACAATCCTTAATCAATTGTGCTTTTTCCCATCTGGTTAGATGTTCCGTCGTAGTGATAATATAGTGTGCACCCATTTTCTTTCCTTGGGGCTAAATTGGACCAACAAAATCAATCGCCCACATCTCAAACGGCTGCAAAGATACTTGAGGATGTAGTGGTAACTCATCTCTTCACGAGGGTATGCCAGTTCTTTGACATGCATCACATGCCTTAAAATATGCCTTGGAATCCTTGTGCACTGTTTGCCACCATAGTCTTGAGCTCAAAATCTTTTGTGCAATTTCTTTGCCTGCATAATGGCCTCCTGTGGCTCCCCCATGAGATTCGGCGAGAATACTATCCTGCTCAAAGTCTGGCACATATCTTCGCAAGATTTCATCTGCACCCATCTTATAACTGAAAAATTAGTCGCGCACACTACTAATTCCTTCTTTTGCTTCCTTGTATATCCTTCTGGTGCCATCCCCATGGTCAAGAAGTGAATAATGTCTGCAAAATGGTCATCTTCTACACACACCACAAAGAGATGCGCATCTGGAAACCCTTCCTCCATATTATTAGGCTCCTCTCCTGTTTCGATCCGCGATAGATGGTTAGGTCTCACATTTAACCTTCCAGGCCTCACAATGAATTCAAAGTCATACTCCTGAATAATATCAACCATCTAAAAATCTTCCCCCCCCCCCCAACATAGGCTTGTAAACCAAGTATTTCAAGGCAGAATGATATGTGTACATCTTGAAATTCCCTCCTAACAGATAATGCCTGAATTTTTGCAGCGTGTACACCATGGCCAATCCTTCACACTCAGTCATTGAATAATGTTTCACATCCTTTGATAACTTCCTACTTGTGAAGGATATAGGATGGTCCATTCCTCCTCCAATGACCTGTGTTAGCACTCCACCCAACGCAATGCAAGAGGCATCCACATGTACATGAAACTCCTTTTTCCAATCAACGAATACCAAGATCAACGCAGTGACCATCTTTTATTTCAGCGCATCCAAGTTGCATTAACATTCTTAATCCAAATAGAATGTTGTGTCTTTCTTTAGCAGTTTCTCCATGTGCGCAGCAATTTGAGCATAAGCTTTGATAAATTTTCTATAGTATCCCATATGTCCCAACATTTCACGTAGCTGCTTCACATTCCTAGGGGCCTCCAAATTCACAATTAACTTAATCTTTGCAAGTTCCAACATCAATCCTTGCTTGCACACAACATGACACAACAAGATCCCAAAAGGAACACAAAATATACAATTTTTCAAATTCAGCGCGATCTGGTATCTTTGACATGTATCCAACATCAAGCGCAAACTTGCTACATGTTGCTTCACCAATCCAAACACCATCCAGTCATCAAATTATACTTCCAGAAATGAATGAACCCTTTAAATGATGCTATGGCTACGTAGGAAAATATCGCAGGTGCATTCCTGAGTCCAAATGGCATCACAGTGTACTGAAAACAACCCCACTCCACCGCGAAGGTCATTTTACTCCTATCCTCAGGCGCAATCTTGATCTGATGATACCCAAAAAACGCGTCAGTAAACAAATAATGCTCCTACCATCCAACATTATCTAACACTTCGTCTGTAAATGACGTTGGTAATGGGTCGTGAACACACACATCATTAAGCTTCCACAGATCTACGAAAATCCTTATTTCCCCTTTTTGTTTATTCTCTTGAACCACCATCAAGCTCACCAAATTAGATTATTCAACAGGTTCTATGATGCTGACCTCCAACATCTTATCCAGCTCTTGGAAAACCTTTTACTTGTATTTAGGATTAAGGAAATATGGCCTCTGTTTAATAGGCTTCACGTTTGACTTTAGAGTGATCTTCATAACGCCCAAATCGCCAACTATGCCCTTCAAATCCAAAAACTTAGTGGGAAAGAGATCTTGGTATTCGCGGAGTAACTCAACAAATTTATCCACTGTAGTGTCGTCCCAATAATCTCCAATTTTCATGAACTTTGATTCTTCTACACTGCCATTGTCTACTTTATTTGTCTTTAAATGTGTGGAGATGTCAAGGTTTTCTATTTTTGGGCTTTCGACTTCGTGATGCGCTTCTTCCTCTAGAATATAAATGTTTCATGGATCTTCATCTTCCTCTTCAGCAGTTAGATTATAGCATTCCAATGCATGGCATAGATCGCTGCTCCAGTCTCGTTGGATCCATTCCATAAGTTCCTACGACATTCGAAAGATAACCACCTTAATCTCTTGTAGTGCTTCATCGATGTTTGTGAAACCATATTCAAATTTGAAGGTTAATAAAACCCTTCCTTCAATACATCCCATTCTGCAGTTCCATGGTGGAGCTCTATTTCCAAATACCAGTTCATGGGAATTGTATCCAATGTATGGAAAAATATGTGTACCCACTCTGGTTGTGGTTGTCCCAATTCTTTAGTCAATTTCGCTAGATGATGGCGTGGATCATCCTTTCCATTATATTTCTTAGTCATTTTGGTTTTAGCACGCCCAAACCATAACCTCATCATTCTTTGGTAATCTCGTCATCGAGCAAAACTATCCTTATGCGTACCCCACCATCATGTAGGCATAGCGCGCACTACCAACTTAAATTCTTGGAAGTGGTGATCCTTAGCGACTTCACACTCAAATTCATCCAAAAACAGATCTACGTCAATTAAACCATCATAATAGGGTAATTTACTTACCTCCAAAGAAACAAAGCGTAGCAAACTTTGTCATCATATTGCATCACAATGTAGACACTTCATGCAAGCAATTCTGCCAATTCTCTAGCTCCTCATAGGAATCAAAGGTGCATGAACTCTCCTGGTCCTAGGAAATCTGTCCATATGTCATTGGATTGATCCAGTCCTGATCCCGCACTATTATCTTGTAAATATAATCTAGTTCATCATCACTTTCTTCATAATCACGGACTAGTTCAGTATAGTGTGCCCCTTCCGCAAGATCCAGTGGTAATATAACCCCAGTGACTTTCTTTCAAACGACATTGTCCTTTTCTTAAAATTAATGACCCAATTCATGTCAATAGCCTAGTCAATTCCCAGGAGTGTGGGGTAGGGGTTACTGTCGTCAACAATTTATATAAACTCAAAGTCGGCCATCGCACTCGCACCTTCTATATCAACAATTACTCCATATGACCATCCCATGGGGATAATTTTATGACGGTTAGCCATCGTAAGTTGAATCGAAGACCACTATAGCGCAGGTCTCCCCATCCTTTCCCATTTTTTTTTGGTAATAAACTCACATTGGACCCCAGATCCAACATGACCTGGTCCATCTCATAATCACCTATCTGCGTGGTAAACCTCATCTCACGCCCTATTCGTGCCTTATTTTTGCTAATTTTCTCAACCACCCAGTGTCCATTAGTGACTTTCTCTTTTTTGGCACATTTATTTATTAATTCATGCAGTCCTTCCACAACTATTCTATTACACAACAATTTTATGCAGGTCTCCAAAAATGTAGTGAGTACAAAGGGATCAACCTCTGCAAGCAATCTGATTTCTTGCATCTTGTCCTGGATCCCTAAGGTGGAGGCCTCATCGAAGCTCTTCTTGACTTCCATAAACATTTCCTTAGCATGATCCAGATCAAAGCTAGATTATTTCTTTGGAGCTTTGCGGACCCGTCATTCTTATTTAGGCTATTTACCCTTATCATCGCCAGTCGTCATTCCACTTCTTAGCATAATGTTAACGCTTTGATATTATTCGCGAGGCTCAACCCTCATCATCTGTAGATTGAAAGTAGGTTGTTGAGGTTGTGTTTTCTTCTCTTGCATTTTAGCTATTAGTATCGGGAATTCTTCTATAGTATGGTAAAAAATTTTGCAATATTAACATGATGGGTGTGTAGGATTCTGACACTCTCACACGTAGTGCCGTGGCTGTCCGCAGTTGTAGCAGATAATTTGGCACGGCCTCTACCAGGTCCTCCTCCTCCTTGGCTGTTATAGACATTTTTGGGCATTGCAACCCCAAGCATAAAATTTCCATAAACCAAGGGCTCCTAAGTCCCTAAAAGTGTTGTTCCAACCCCTAAAGGAACAAGGTCAAATGATTACAGCTACTCCTAGAAGTTCTCCATGAAAAACTACTCAAAACTGGTCAAAACTGGATCATTTCACTTGCTCCATGGCCAGGGTGCAATGCATCTCACCTTGTACACACGGGAAGTGCGTTGCATTTCAAAAAGCCCTTTTATGTGGTGCGATGGATGAGAAAAGACAAGTGGCGGAGACAGTTTGCGAGGTGGATGATCATGGAATCTTCCAGAAACTTCTCCTGTGACACTTGCCTCTCAAAATCGCCCAAGGATGAGTAAGAGATCAATGAGATCTCCAAGTGGAATCAAGAACTATCAGAGAAAAGACACTAATAAAAAACCCAGAGCTGACTCACACCTCTAAAAATATCTATATATATATCTCTCATCCTAGAGATCCAGGAGGTTGGAGGCTGGAATTTTGCATCTTGTAAGGAATTGCTGTTGGTTTCTTGAGACAACATCATAGTGTTGGGTGATATAAGATTTGTATGAGGTGAAGAAAGGGTTAATTGCTGAGAGGATGATGTTGGGTCAGAACAACTGGTTGTAACTCCCTTAGCTCTTTCTTGATTATCAATCAAAGCTATTCAAGTTTTCCTCCATACTCTTGTGTCATTTATGTTTTATGCATTTGTATGGTCAATTTACATCTGATCCTAGTTTTTTTATGATTATAGATCCATGTTCTTGTATAGTGTTATGCTACTTTGATCCTACAGGTACTCTGTGAAGCTGGGCGTACAAGGAAGCAAGTAGCGAAGGACTATCAGGAGAGAGAGGAATCGAACTAGGAGATAAGCGCAAGATAGAGGTTGGTCTCCTTTGTTCTTCTCTCATCTATATTTCATAAAGGAAAAATGAAAGTAGCTTTATTTTGTTTGTTCCTAAGGTAGCTACCACACCTTAATGGGATAAGCAATTCTGTATAGACACTTTTCCCTGTAACAAAATGGTGACTCCGCTGGGGATCGACTAGGTTGTTTGTTTATCTACCTTGTTGTTTACTTTATAAAATTACAGATGGAGCCTGAAGTCGAGCCAGGTAGCTTTCGAGCTGCATTTTCTATGCAAATGCAAAGTAGATAAATGCCGCTTCAGTCAATCTCCGGGTTTTGTTTATGAATTAAACAACTAATTTACAAACTCTCTAATTGCCCTTGTGGTGGCTCTAGTAACTTCCTTAGATCTACCCCTGTTTTTGATTTACTGATTACCACTTGCTCAGCCAAAATCCCTGAACTGAACTGGAAACTGTGACCCGGAACCCAAGCAAAGTCTCATATCTAGCCCAGCGCAGTCTCTATTCTATGAATCTAAAATTCAGCGCACTTCCCGAGTGTAGTAGGTGCGCTGCATTTCAAGTTCACTGTGTTACAGGTGTGCTGCATTTCAAGTTCACTGTGTTACAGGTGCGCTGATCAGACTAGGCATTGTTCCTAAATTTTGGTTTCTGTGTTCATTCTTTTCAGTTCTATTCATGAATTTTGCTGCCTATAGTTAGTATATCTCTATTTGAAACCCCTTTCCTTGCTGATATTCCGCCTCCATTGTGCAAAGAACTGTAAATGTTTTTGTGTATTTGTTGAGTCATTTTCAGTTCTCCTTTGCAAAAAAGTAACGTAATTGTACTGTCGTTTCTTGATTTGAAAGTGTCGCAAGTGTCATTTTCAGTCATAGAAAGGAGTCTGATTGCTCTTGATAGTCAATTACCCTGTTACTATTGTATTTGATCTGAATTTGTAGTTTTTCTAGTGTCAAAAGCAAGTCTTCATTTCCAAATTGCAAAGTGTAGTCGTTGTCTTCATTTTGATTTTGAAAAGAAACTTGTTAGTAATTGTCGCTTGAAAAGTAATTCAGATTTGCGCATTAGCTTTCTTTTTATCATTCACATATTAAGAAGGCTGAAAACAAATACATGCATGTGCATTTGCATTTAGACTGTTTGATTGATTTGATTTAGGACAGTGCATATAGTGTGTGCTCTTTGGTCTTTGTGAAAGAATATTGTCTCTCTTTCCTTAGTAGCTAGGATTTTCATTGCACAAAGAAGATAAAAGATTGTTTATCATCTTAGATTGCATTTTAGGAATTGTACATCTACATCACGCGGTGAACCTGAAAGGCAAATTTCTTAAACAAGATCAACTATAAAATAAATTTAATGAATCTAACAATGCTTTGGAACCTAACGCACAACATCTAGAAGTATAGGCTAGAGACATATTCCGGCGTCGTAAAGCCTGGTAACTATTGTTCTCACTGTTGGTTGGGTGATTCCTCCACTTTGAGATGATAAGTGCCAGTACGAACTTGTGCTCCCACGTACCGTCGAGTATATTCTGGGAGACCATAATAGGCTTAATCCTTTATCCATAGGAAGTCGTGTTTGCTGCCCTATCGATTGCAATGCACTGAACACATCATTCGGGAAGATTGACTGTCGTACCATAAAAAGTATTATGCAGTTTTACGATTGGTTTGGTAATCCCTCTGTCTAGATTTCCAGAGTAGTCTCTTTCGTTCCTTTTTAGACTCCTTAAAGGAAAAGGTCCATCTGAGCACTTGTCACTTCAGGCTCATTAAAAATCGAAGGCGACTAGAGTCATCTTTTGTTTTTTCTTGACTCTTTAAAATTGAAAAAACAAGTTGTGTCAAAGTGTCTAAAATTTATTTTAATCGGAATAACATCACTGTTCCCTCGCTGGTCTTAGAAGTTAGTCTCCCTTCATCGCAAGTTCTTGTAGAATCGCTAGGAAATCTTTTGGATAGACTAGATATGTCTAAACAACCGTCGACATCCAGGACTATGTCATCTGACGCAGCAGCGGCAGAGCCTCCTGTTGTTACTCCAACGATGTTCGTCGGTATACCATCTGTCCCGGCAAGTTATCAACAACAAGCCAGAGTCCAATCAGGGACTGTTTCGATGACATGGTCAGTTCCTATTTCTTCATCTGGATTATCATCTGGTATTTCTTATGTTGAAACTCAACAAATTAATCCAATGTGTCTTCAAAGGCCAATCTACCCTTTAAGTACTGGATTGCCACCATATGGAGGGCAGTATGCCTTGTCATTGTTCCCTCCCTGAGAACAACCATATGGGAGTTTACAACAAAGTTCAGGTCAAACTGGAATTACATCCAGCGGTTAGGTACCAATACTGCCTCAGCAACCAAGGGTTGTATATTCAATGCAACCAGTCCACCCTGTGTCGAATATTCCCACTATACCTGCTATGGTGACTACGTCGCAAGTACAAGCGCTACCTATTGTATGTCAACCCCAAGTTTCTCAGGTTGCAATACAATAGCCTCTTGTCTCAACAACTCAATCACAACCTCAGGTTAGTGCCTCCTTATCTGGAGGGACTCAAGCTCAAACAAGTACTATGACTCCTCATCTTGGTTAATCATCCAGTATTGGGCAATAGCAAATGGTCCAACAACCATGGCTGGGTCAATCTCAACAACCGCCTTTCCAGCAATCATATCAAGGACCTGAGTAACAAGTCTTTGCAAGTAATGGGCAACCGCATTTCCAAAGCGGTTATCAACAACCATATTATAATGGTTATGCCCATCAACCTTATCAAAGTTACCAGCATCAAATACATTATGCTGGTATGCAAAGACCCACTGCTCAGGCGATTCCATCTTATCCTGGGTATGCTTCGCCTAACCTGAATCAACAGTTGCCCTTTGTAGAAACTCTAGAATTACCAGATCTAAACCGGCTGACGAATGATCTAATTGCTTATGCCCCTTGGTGGCTGGTGATTCCGCATAAACTTCCGTCAGATATTCCTAAATTTAATGGAAATCCGGGTGAAGACCCGTCGAATCATGTGATGACCTTTCATCTATGGTGTTCATCTAACACTCTAAACGACGATTCGATTAGGCTTTGCCTTTTTCAGAGAATGTTAACTGGTCTGGCAGCAAAATGGTATATCGAATTGCCTAGAGCTTCATTCGATAACTTCAGCACCCTAGCCACAACCTTTTTAACCCATTTTCAATTACCAATAAGGTACGAAACAAGAACAGAGCTTCTTACCAATTTCAAGCAGACAATAGCTACTCACATATCTAATCATATTCATGAGTGGCGACGTCGTCGCAGAATGGTAAAAACATATGTTCCTGATCAGCTGCTAGCTGAATGGTTTATTAAGTCATTATTACCTTCTATCACAGAAGATGTGGAAAAGGGAGGAGTCGTCACTGAAGAGCAAGTTATTGCTTGTGCACAATATTTAGACTTGATCTATACTCAGTCTGGCAGGCTCTACAATAAAATACCTGATGCTCCTAGACCAGAATTTTCCGTTCCTCCCCCTCCTAAATCAAACAAAGACTCTCATGCCAGTGATGGCATGATAGGTACAACAAGCACAAAATCGACAAAGGCTACATCTAAGAAAGCCCGTAAGATTTCTGATCAAAATGCAAATGAAGAACTTCTCACCTCGGAATTAAATGTCGTGTTGACCGACAAGGGAAAACAACTAAAACAACCAGGGGGCAAGAAGAAAAAGAAAGGGAGCAAAAAGAAGCAGGATGATTCATCTCCTGAAAAACCTTCTACAAACCCTTCTGGGCAAAGGAAACCCCCTGCGGGGTGTCATATATGCGATGAGAATCATCAGACGAGAGATTGTCCACATAAAGCTGAAGTTAAGAAACTCTTTAAGAGTTCAAAAACCTCCGCAGTATTGACTGATCCGTTTCCAAACCCGGGAACCAAACTGGTTGCTAATCAAAATTCTTCCCAATCCCAAGTGCTTATGTTGTCTATCACAAAGCAGCAAAATGATGCTTTGACAAGGAATAAAGATTACGAGAATCCACAGCTGTCGAATAACAAGGCTAATGAACAACCTGGTAGTTCGACAACAACTTTGACCGAAGTTGTGCCACCCATCATTCCTGAACCAACGGTAAAGTCGCCAAAGGGAGTAGTACACAAATCGACATTTAATGCTCGTGCAAAAGTAGCACAAAATTATAATATAGTAGAGGACCTAGCCCAATCGCCGTCTGTTATGTCGACACTTGAGGTACCGCAAAATTGCCTCTCCCAAAAGTAGGATCTATTATCAGTAATAGGTGGGATTGACCCAACGGATTCCAATCTTGTATCCTTTAATCACAAAGGATATGACCCTCAGTTACCAGCTCAACTAGCTTTCCTTATTCAAGTGAAAGCCCTCAACAAAACTGTTCATCGAACAATTATTGATGAGGGGGCATCTACATGTATTATGTCGATGAGTTGCTGGAAAACTTTAGGCTCACCACCCTTGTTGAGATCGTCAACGACGTTAAAAGCATTTGATGGATGATCATACACCCCATACGGGATTTTAAGTAACTTGGAAGTTGAACTGGGGGGCAAAACAATAGAAATTGATGTTGAAGTAATCGACGGAAACCTCGATTACAACATCCTACTGGGAAGGCCCTGGATATATGCCATGGCCGCAGTTGTGTCGACCTACTTCAGGAAGATTGCATTTCCCTTTCAAGGAAGAATTACAATCGTCGACCAACAAACATTTCTCCCCAACAGTTCACAAGTTACGGGAAGCATTCCAATGATCCATGGAAGCAATCATTCGCTTCAAAATATCGGAGTAGGCCTCCTAAAAGACCCTGCCTTAATGGGTACTTTTGCCCTACTGCCTCTGAGTAATTTTGCGGAAGTGGCCACAGTGGAAACCTGCAATATGAAATCTTCTATATCTAATGGATTCGGAAGATTCCTAAACATTTTGTCAGCATGGATCATTGCCATTCTAGAAATATTGTAGCAATCAATTTTCTTGGCTTGGGGGGCAAACCCAAATCAACGCTCATCGAGTGTTTGGATAGATAGGTCTAAGGAATATGACACCTCTTTAGATCCTTGGTCGCATGTACATTCTATAGACGAAGGAATCATTCAATCAATGATGATAGGAGAGGCACCATGGGAAGATTACCACCATTGCTCCCATCTTCCAGATTACCACGAAGATTATTCCAGCAACCTTAATCATCCATCAGTTTTTGATTTTCTATCAAATACTGTAAATACGGTGGATTTCGAGGATGGTTCTTATCTCATGTCAACCTCATTAAAAAAATGAAACAAGGAGTCATGAGGATAGTTCTTTTACTGTGTCAACCTCATTAAAAAATGAAACAAATCCCCTTTCCAAATCTCAAAGGTAAACCTTCATTCCAACCACCGAGTTGAATGCAATGAAGCTTGGGGGGCATGCACCTCGATTTGCGTTATTATGCTGGGGGCATGCAAAATTCTCACGAGCAGTGTTACTGCAGGGTTCAAGCTCGTTAAAAAATAAACCTGCCACGAGCAATGTTATTGTAGGGTTCAAGCTCGTTAAAAAATAAACCCGCATCAAGCAGTTTTAACGCGGACTTCATGCTCGTTAAAAAATAAACATAAGCAATGAGCAAATGTTTCCCCCAGCGTTTAAGCTCATTAAAAAATGAACCTATTTCCTGGTAAATAACCATTGTGAATGTAGTACTTCAGCCTTTAAAGCCTTGGTCATGTTCTCATCATCACCTCCACTCTGTATTGGCCGATCATTCACCTCCATTCGATTGTTTACCCCTTTTAAGGAACAGCTGCGAAGAGTGATACCACTAGCCATCCTTGTAACACTGCCATGATTGGAAAATTCCAAACCTTACCTAGAATCAGCTGCTACCCATTTTTATCACTCGTTCCTCAAAAAACAAGTCTTCTTTAAGCTCTTTTCAACTGACTCGTAAAATATGAAAAGGTTGCCGAGCCATTGGCCTCTCCAGCTCGTTAAAGGGACTGAAAGTGCTATCCCTCCTTTAGCTTTTAATCTTTTTGGATCTGAGGGATTATTACACAAAAAGATCGAGCACTTGTTTTGTTCGGCTCGTTAAAAGTATCGAAAATTCATCCATTATGTATTGTTTTATACTTTTTCGGACTTAAGGGATTAGATGACGAAAAAGGAATTTTGGAGTTTCCTTTACGTCCCTTTCTAGACTCTCTAAAATTGAAAAGGACTGAGTTATCTTTGTCGTTAAACTCGTTAAAACTTAATAGCGACAAACTTGTCCATAGCAGACAAGAACGAGTTTCACTATCGCTAGGCTCGTTAAAACATAGCGATGGGTTTGCTCGAAGGGAAAATTATAGAACAAGCATATGTTATCCTCCTCAAGCTTGACAAAAATTAAGAGGTACTAGTCATCAATGACTGGGGAAAAATTGAGAAGAAAACTTGAAGAAACTTTGTTGGTAGCAAGTCGCTCTTGAACATGACACTTTCACTCCGCATCCAAGTCAGGTTGGGTTGTTTCATTCACCGGTCACATCACCATGGTCCCATCACACCATCCACATTTGGGGTTAATTCTACCAATCCATCACGTCAGTGTCGCCGATATGTTCAAGAGAAGTCACTCAGAGAATTCACCTGTGTCTCACCCGCTGCAATACATTTACACTCCATTCTTCCATGACCGCCACCCTGAACCTTATATCACCAGATCGTTTTCACCTCCATTAAAATCATTTGCTCCATTTCGTGTCATTAATGTGGGATTCATTAAGGCCCTCCTATGACGGATCGCTTCTTGTCGACATCAGCTCATTATCCAAGAAGTTGATATAGGAACACCCCTTTCAGTACTTTGAAGCTTGCATGCCTCAATGGCAAGTTTCTCACTTCCGGCGATAGGTTTACATCAATGGCCTTTGACCGAAAGATTTTGCGTGGTGTTCGACGCCAAGTCCTTTATTCACACCACGTGAATTGTACTGCAGTACCTTGAGGGTCATTATCATTATCGGTGATTCCTCTCGCGCCTGTTAACGACTTAAATCATTGGCTGGTAATCAGGCGATGTCTTTCCATGTTTGACTCCAAAACATCTCTCACATGGATCGACTTGTATTTTGAGTGAAGATCGAACGAGATTGAAGACCCCAAATCTAGTTTCATCCATCCGGGCTGCGATATATATTCAGGAAAATAAAGACATCAAATGTACATCATTGCTGCACAGATAATCATCCAATCTATGGGATGATGGCTCTACCAGAATCATCAGTCTACACTCAGACAATTGTCTGTCCTATGTACATGAAAATGAATTTATAAAGATGAGCATGGGAATGCCCACCTCAGCTAGGTCATGAAAATATTATGAAGATAATGTATTGTATTGTATCTTATTACAGTCCCAGCTTGAAAGAACTTCGGATCCTCATGATAAAGCATTTCACCCGACATCAAAAAGGCTAACAACCTCATGCTTTAGGGGGAAACTGTTATAGACATTTTTGGGCACTGCAACCCCAAGCATAAAATTTCCATAAACCAAGGGCTCCTAAGTCCCTAAAAGTGTTGTTCCAACCCCTAAAGGAACAAGGTCACTGATTACAGCTTCTCCCAAAAGTTCTCCACGAAAAACTACTCATAACTGGTCAAAACTGGATCATTTCACTTGCTCCATGGCCAGGGTGCAATGCATCTCACCTTGTACACATGGGAAGTGTGTTGCATTTCAAAAATCCCTTCTATGGGGTGCGATGGATGAGAAAAGACAAGTGGCGGAGACAGTTTGCGAGGTGGATGATCATGGAATCTTCTAGAAACTTCTCCTGTGACACTTGCCTCTCAAAATCGCCCAAGGATGAGTAAGAGATCAATGAGATCTCCAAGTGGAATCAAGAACTATCAGAGAGAAGACACTAATCAAAAACCCAGAGCTGACTCACACCTCTGAAAATATCTATATATAGATCTCTCATCCTAGAGATCCAGGAGGTTGGAGGCTGGAATTTTGCATCTTGTAAGGAATTGTTGTTGGTTTCTTGAGACAACATCATAGTGTTGGGTGATCTAAGCTTTGTATGAGGTGAAGAAGGGCTTACTTGCTGAGAGGATGATGCTGGGTCAGAACAACTGGTTGTAACTCCCTTGGCTCTTTCTTGATTATCAATAAAAGCTATTCAAGTTTTCCTCCATACTCTTGTGTCATTTATGTTTTATGCATTTGTATGGTCAATTTCCATCTGATCCTAGATTGTTTATGATTATAGATCCATGTTCTTGTATAGCGTTATGCTACTTTGATCCTACAGGTACTCTGTGAAGCTGGGCGTACAAGGAAGAAAGTAGCGAAGGACTATTAGGAGAGAGAGGAATCGAACTAGGAGATAAGCGCAAGACAGAGGTTGGTCTCCTTTGTTCTTCTCTCATCTATATTTCATAAAGGAAAAACGAAAGTTGCTTTACTTTGTTTGTTTCTAAGGTAGCTACCACACCTTAGTGGGATAAGCAGTTCTGTATAGACACTTTTCCCTGTAACATTTGCCCCTTCCTTGACCCTGATAACCTGCGCGCTCTCCTCCGGTGCCCTGATCTAGAGATCGAATTTCTACTTACATCCAGTATGTAGGTGTCATTTCCATCACCAACTCATAGCTTCGACAGTGGTGCTCATCATGGCCCACAGATTTTCAGAAGTTACAAAACAACTGTTGGGGTGTCTGGACGAACTTTTGAAGTAAATGGAAATTATCTGTCGCATGTTGTCCAATAACTTGACAAGTAACACACCATAGCACAACCCCCATGATCGGCCCTGCTGGGGCTTTTGGCTTCGGGGGAATTGTCCCCCCTCCTGTAATAATATAATTCACATACACCAGATAGTGGTCTTTATCATGCCCATTGCCATTGCACTTTAAACACTAGAATTTTTCATGCACTTTTGGTTTAGTCTGTAATGCCCCACTTAAATCTTATCCTACAAATTGTGTTAATATTTACATTATCTGAAAATATTGAGAAATATTGGTCTAAAATAAATTTATGATTTCCATTATTCAAATTCCCCACTTACCTTCTCAATTTGAATATTGTGTAGGATATGGTCTCCTTCCATTAATTCAAAATATATTTATTCATTTCACATTCCCCAATGTACCCTCACATTTAATTGGGAGAAGACATAGTCCTCTCCATCTTATCATCAATATATATATATTTATTCATTTCACATTCCCCAATGTACCCTCACATTTAATTGGGAGAAGACATAGTCCTCTCCATCTTATCATCAATATATATATATATATATATATATATATATATATATATATATATATATATATATATATATTCATTTCACATTCCCCAATGTACCCTCACATTTACTAAGGAGAAGACAAAGTCCTCTCCATCTTATCATCAATATATATTTATTCATTTCACATTCCCAAATGTACTTTTCAAATTTACATGGGAGAAGACATGATCCTTCCCCATTAAATTCTCAATTTTAAATTCATATCACAATTCCAAATGTACTCTAGCTTGGAAGAGAAGTCAACCAAGGATGAGTGAGAGTTAATGACATTAATGAGAGGTGGTTGAGGAAAGAGGGTATAAAAGGGAAGGGGGAAGGAAGAAGAGCGAGGGGGAGTCTTGCTTAGGATTGTGGGGGTTGGTTGTGATTGTTTGGCCTTGTTATGATTTTTGGGAGACCTTGGAAACCTGTGGAGGTTTCTTGGGTTGAGGGGAGGAAAGTATCATTTTCTAGTTTTGCACATTCTTCTTGAGGACACACTATACCTGGTTGGACTTGGGCACGGAGGGCTAGGGAACCTGTGGAGGTTTCCTGGGCTAGGAATTTATTTCCTAGTTGGCTGGGAGGTAAATCCGGTTGGGTCGGCCAGAAGGAGCGTTCAGCTGGAGCTATCAGACAAAGGTATCGTCATCAACCGCCGGAACAGGTATTTTTCCATGGACTACTCTTGTTAAGTTGATATCAATGGAATGCTCACCTTAATTTATGTTGCTTATGATAAAATGATTAGATGTTAAATGTTTAAAAATATGTGAAAAGGTCAGCAAGCTCCTTTTATTATTTATAAATTAACAGGAAAATAGATATGTTAGTGTATAACGAAATAAAGGCTCTAATAATAGGATTCAGGTTCTTACACATGGTATCAGAGCTTTGGTTCAAAATCTGGACCCAAAGCCCACTAAACCCACAATTTATACTTTCCACAAGTCTCCTTGTCATTTGATGCGAATCCCCACCCATGACTACTGGCCTTTACTTCTGCCAGGATCCCATATTCCATTCGCATTTAGTTTGAATCTGCCCTTTCCTCCACCAATCTGATGGCTAGTCTGAGGAGCTTCTGTGTTTTATAATTGATTTTTTTTTGCGCTAGCCAATTATCTGAGGACAACATAAGGATTAGACTCTCTGCAAGATAAATCTGGGCATGTGCAGTTCATAGAGGGACCAACAAAGTCTAGCAGAGGCGGTCAACAATAAGCTGAGCTTCCCTCTTCTGTGATTTTATTTTACCACCGCTGAGTGCTTAAACTTGGCCACAAATACCTGGAAATTTGAAATATTTAGAGCGTAATTTGGTGGAAACTTAATGCCAGCGTTAATGCACCAGGCAATCGGTACAAATGCTATACTACAAGGCTCTGGATTGGAAAGCCGCCACAAGAATTTGCTCTAATTGTGGATTCAGGAAGCACTGTTACATATGTTCCCTGTTCAACCTGTACACGATGTGGCAATCACGGCAAGTATACATTTGGTCCACATCAAGGGAGTTTAAAAGTCAGACTAATGTCTACAGGTTAAAACTCATTGTTTGGTGAAAATCCTGCCTGGATTCTGTAAATAATAAACAAACTGACTTCTGCTTGGCTAATTCTATCCATCATTGTTGCTTACCAAAGTGTGGCGAGAAATTTGTTACTTGATAAACAAATTAATGTATATCTCTATCTAGAACATAGTAGCTTTCCATGGACTTTCACTTGTCTAGTGGAGTGTTGGGTTGTGATGTCATAAAGAAGGCATTGCTGCTCTGAGCATATGTTCATATTTATCCTTGATGTCTCAATTAACTGAATCCCTTTGAGCTACAGACTATGAGGAGGAAGTAACTTTTACAATTGGGTTACAAGCAAGAAGCCTGAAATCTGAGGGAGAGGTTGAGATTCCTGAAATCCGAGACAGGCCTTTGCCGTTTCTGCTTCATGGTCCATCTCTCGCAGGCGAAGCAAGCGGTTCCGTCATAATATCTGATCGCGTTTCTGGGCCTAGCTTTAGCTGATTTAAGTCACCGCATTCCTTTTGCTGAAGTAGCAGAGGAGGTTCATAATTGTATTTTGTGGATCGCATGCGGTAGAGTTCCGAGGCAATTTGTATCAAGCGTAGTAGTCCAGATGTTTTCGAATTTTATTTTTAAAGATGTTTTGGGATTTTATTTTTAATATTTTTCCGTTATATTTATCATTTTTTTATAAATTAAATATATTTATATAATCAAAATATATAATTTTATAAAAAAAAAAATTATTAAATTTTAAGAATTAAAAAAATCCCATGCTTAATCGTATGCTCAGATTCCTTTGTATTATAGTCGATAGATTTGCAATATCGAATGCTCAAACGCTTTTGTATTATAGTCAATAGATTTACAGTAGTCCCACCGTGTTCACAAATTTGTGACGAACGACCAATTTACACTGTACAGTCGCCCAGTATTTCAGCGGATTTGTCGGTCAAAATAATATATTAATACATAATATCCCTCAATAATATCGGTAAAAATTATCCCTCAATGATACTGGATTCATGACATAATATTCCTCACGAAATTTATGCTTTTGTGACGCCAGATTTATAGTGTCCCACTGTTTCTGCGGATCTGTCGGTCAAAATCAATATATATTATATTAATATATATAATATGATATAATATAATGGGTAAAAATTACAGATTTACTATGGTTCATTATTTCTGTTTATTTAGTGTCATAATGAGATTTAGTGTCAATGGGATCTTGACTGCTTGTAGTCCATCAATGATTTATTGTTTTGCAGTTTACGCCCATTCCTTAGCACTGGCTTTTGTTAAGTTCCTCTAAACCCTTTGATATCTTCGACCGTCCCAAAAGCTGGTAGCGAGGTGTAATTTGTAACTTGTAAGGATTAAATCCCAATTATCCTCATTTGATGAAAGGAAATGCTGAAAGTTAGTGCCATAAGAAGAAATTCAGGAATAAAAAAAAAAAACTAAATTCCAGACGACCTTTTTATGCACATTGCAGCCAAGCACTTCGAGTTTGCCAAGTAGGTTACATACTCTGTTGTGTTAAGTTTCTGTTTTAAATGGAGGGTGACATGCGTATTACTCTAATGCAAGCCACTTTTATGCAGCATATACTTATTACTTGTGTTGTAGCCATTTGTCTGAAGTGGATTATGATAGAGAAGTTGCTGGAGACTCATTTAATATTTTAATCCATTCAGAAGTAAATATGTACCATTTCACTCAGTGGTTTATATATATAGAAAATCAGAGCAAAAATTAAATTCCAGATGACCTTTTCATGCACACGCAGCGAAGCACTAAGAGCTTGTCAAGTAGGTTACATACTGTGTTATGTTAAGATTTTGTTTTAAATGGAGGTATGCTGATCAAGCCATTTGGATAAATATCATTTGATTGTGTGCGTGCACTGGAGTATCTCTTCAACCCTAAAGATTCATTGAAAATCAGATAAGTGGCAGTGAAGAAGGTTGGTTTTGTTCTGAATTTTTTTTTTGGTGAAAGAAAATTGGGCTCGGTCCTCATTAGGGCGTCATACTCTAAAATAATACATCCTTATTTATATGTTTTGAAGACCTGTGGAGGAGAAACATTTTCAGGACATTTGACCCTTTCTTAAAGAGATCTAAGGGTTGTCTTATCCCTGCAAAGAAGATAGTAAATATTGCGACCTTGTGATTAAGGTATGTCCTCATAATTTTTGAATTTAAGAGCACAAATTGTAATAGTAAGATCTATTCTCGGCCTTAGGTTTCTTCAGAAGTTGTAGACCAATAATTTTGACAATGGCAAGGAATGATGATTACTATTTCCATTCTCTCCACGATTTTAAGGTTTCAATATGAGCCACATTGCAATGTCTCAGCCTTATTGCATAACAACGAAGATTCTGAGTTTAATTGCAGTGGTCAAATTACAACCACAACACTCTCCTTTAGGTGATGTCTAGAATTTCAATTCACTAAGTATATATCTATGTCTATCAAGGGGAATTGAGCCGACCTATGCTAGATAAAGAACCAAGCAGTTATAGCTAAATGTTTCGATCTCATTCTTCAGGCTGGCTTGAAGTCTTTATTTCTTGTTGAAGACTGTCATGAAAGTTTGCGTATTTATCAGTGATGTAATTACATCATCTTCTTCAACAATCATCTCAAACTAGAATTGATCCTTGTGGATGATCTAGATTCAAATCTGTCATATTCTTGAGGCATCAGTAACATCAGTACGTCTGATTTGGGAATTTGGTCCTCAAAAGTGAGTTCAATTTGAAGAGATGATATAGCTCAAGCATGTTAACAAAAGTTTAGCACCCATGTACAAATCATTGAAGCCTCATCATTTATAGCATGTCTGTGTAGTCTAACATATTGGTAAATGAAAAGGTAGTGTAGGATGTGTGAATTGCATTAGCTTTCAGCCTGGTGTAGTTCTTCATGGACTATCATAATCAAGTTTATAGATATAGCAAGGCATTGACATATACAGGCTGGTGGGAAGGTATCCAATCATCCAGGAACATTAATTCAGCCTTGCAATAGTTGGGCTATATATGTACTTGACAGGGATTGTTGATTCTGAGTAAAAAGTCAAGGAACAGAACAATTATAAGGATATCACCAGTCAGACTTATATCATTATCACAGGATATCGTCATCAATGCGCTAGAATATGAGAAATTTCCAGTCCGGAAAATTCTGTTCATACTCTATTCTATTTTGTGCTTGAGTAGCCATTCCAGAAATTTTCAACATGTGGAACTCTGCTTCTGAATTGTGTTTATTCTATTGGGTACTTTATTGCAGTCTAATTTGGTACTCGGCTTGGTACTTGATAGGTTTCCTCGTAGTGGAAATTACAGTGAGTTCACTTTACTCTTTGTCAATGAAAAATTGAGATGCATGAAATGCAACACTGTCTTTCTAATCCAGTAGAAACAACATAACATGAACAAGATTCTGATAATTGTAAGTGCTGAGAAGCAAATACAAGAGACAATGAGATATACCTGTAGATTATAACCCTTGTGTTGATAACTCCAAAACAGAGAGCAATATTCACAGGCAAGTTCAAAATTCGAAAAAAAAAGGCTTTTCAAGACATCATATACATTTGTGCAGAAATGCCGATACTAACTATAGTAGAGGGTGCACCTTCAAGACACACTTCATGTATATATGGATGTAGGAAGAAGATGATCTGCAGTTACATATAGAAGAGTCCAACAAAGAAAAACTTTCAACGTTATAGATAACATAAATAACTGTCAATTTGTTACTCTTTAATTGAAGGTGAACAGTAACTCAATCCAACACTGATTATTGTTATAAGCAGCAATGTGGTTCAGGCAAGAAATTGGACAACATTGGAATCCCTCCAGTTTGCATTATCAAGCTAAACGTGTTGTATCTTAAGGTGGGAGACGATTTCTGCCTAGTCAAGTAAAAGTGGGACAAAGTTGTCTTTAGGTTTAATTAAGAAGATCCTCCCAAGATTATACCTCTTACCACTTGGTATGCATTCATTATGATAGATATATATACAAACATTTAATTTGATCTAAACCATAGCAACTAGATAGCCACATGTGTTTGATCACCATTTTTCATGATTCTGAAAGGGTGTGAGTTGTTGCTTCCATCTGACGTTACTGACTTTATATTTATGTATAGTAGAATACCAAGCCCTCATGTAGGATTATTTTGTTCTTATGTCATTCAGTCTTTTACAACAAAAACCTCAATGACGACCTCATTGTTGCTTTACATTACATTTGCCTGAACCATGTTGATAGCAACTGTTTCCTAAAGGAATTTGGTTCTTAGGCAACCACATTATATTTAGCCCTCCCTGTGTTTGAGTGAAACATGGGTAACATATATTTTATATAGGCTTATGTTAACTCAGTCTTCATATGCTTCCAGCATCAATATATATATGGAGACAACAACTAAATCTACTTAGACCCAAAAACTTTCCATCTCAGTTTACAAGGAGTATATTCTTCTCCATGGATTAATGGTAATTTCCAAACCTGTCTATAGCTTCAGTATCATGAATTCCTTCTATATAAATACATGAAAACAAACAAAGAGTGCAGAAATAAAGGAATATAGTGGAATGAGAGGGAAAATGATGGAATAGATAAAAAGATTGGATGTTTGACAAAACTGCAAGAATAGATTGATAGATAAGATTTTATTAAACCTTCTGCAAGGCCAACCGGCCTATGGGACAAGATCGCTTGTATACTATGCAACATTTCACATAAAATTCAAAAAACACAGCAATGCAAACCTAAATATTACGACAAAAGAATAGAAAAAAGCGATGGCATGTCCAGGTCAGCATTCAAAAAAGTTTTGGACTAATCTGAGTTGGTCTCCTTTGCTCTGAACTGGGATGGGTTTGTCCTTCCACTGTTGATTTCAGTACTCTGTCTCTACCATGCCTCGGTGGTGCAATGATCGAGAGTTCTCTATACCCTTTGTAATGAACCGACTAGTTTGTTATGAGAAAGATATGTGCATAGGAAATCAAACATTGTTGATCATCATCCTTACTGGGACAACGCTCATACACCGCAGGTGTCTAAGACCAAAGACTACATAATATTAGTGGTTGTGGCAAGAAGGGAGAACATAACACAATGTTATTAAAATATGAATTATGGGCACAGAAGGTGATGAATTTTATATGGCACTGGTAAACCATGGACCTGTCAGCAGATCTTAAATCCTAACCCGACTAGCACATTGCATTTTAAGACTATTTATCTTTTCTACTTCTATCAACTAGCATATATATATATATATATATATATATATATATATATATATATATATATTTCTTTTTATGTGGAAGAGAAATATTGTAGCAATGGAAGCTGAAATATGGCAAAGGATCCCAAAAGAGTTGTTGCATATGATTTTAGCGAGGCTGCCCATTAGGGTTCTTGGCAAAATGAGGACTGTGTGCAAACAGTGGAAACATCTACTGTCTTCCCGTGATGCCTTCGAAGGACTGGTTCCAATTTGGTCGCTGTACTCCACCCCTGGGTTTTTATTCAGATCCATTGGAATCCAAAAGATGACGTGGATTCTTGGGTTATAGAAGAACGCAGTTTAGACATGTACAAAGTTCCTTTGCTCAATCACGTCGTTGTGAATACTTGCAAGGGCATCTTCTGTTGTCATAGAAAAGGGGATATGTTGGATCTTTCCATAGGCATTCCCAGTGCCAGGAATTGGGTACAGCTGCCTCATCCTCCAATACCTGCTTTCATTTTCGATGGATTGGCTTTCGATTGTTCCACAAGGCGTTGCACTCTCCTGCTGGGCAGATATTCTAGTAGCAGGAGAAGAATTGTGATGTGTATTTATGATTCAGAATCCAACGCCTAGACTCAAGTTTCCATGATGGTCCCGGACCATATTCGGCCTACTGGAAAGGGTATCTTCTGTAATGGCAAGTTTTACTGGGTGTCTCTGCCTCCCAATCCCCCGAATCCCATCCCTAATCTCATGGTAGCCTTCAATATTGCCGACGGGCTGTGGACAGAAATCCCGTTGCCACAGAGATGCAAAAGGATTAGTCCTGAAAATTTAGGGGATTACAATGGGCAAGTGGTGCTAGTGGAGCACAAGGGCCATGACTCTGTTCGCATATGGAAGTTGAATGAAGCAGAAGTATGGTGTGATGTAAAAAAAAAAAAAGAACCGTTTGGCAAAATGCAGCATTCCATTATTGGATTCAGTAGCAGTTAATAGCAGTGGGTTGGTAATGGTAATGGATCGGAAAATGAATATACCGATATATAACTGGAATGGGAAATTGATAGTCTGGCGATTGAGATTCCCTGGGCCTCGCATGTCTCAATGACCAATTCGAGTATCGATATCAGCCTTCGAATCTAACAACTTATGGTGGCCTCAACCATGATTTATATACTGATCCATTACTTAGGAAATTTAGATGGTTGTGTTTTATTTCTCCTAGTTCTTTTTCTAAATTTCGATGATAATTGAAGTGCTGGGTTTATGAATATATTCTTTCTTTTTATCATATATTACCAGCGTAACATTTTTCATTTACTCAAACTATGGATCCTGAAACTTTATTGACAATTAAATTAGAATCGTGGAAGTTAGTTTCTAAACTTGCAGAGCTGTTTTATCTATATATGTAAAAGAGAAGTAAAAGGTATGAATAGAGAAGAAGATTATTCATCGTTATATGCAAAAGAGAAGTAAAAGGTATGAATGGAGAAGAAGATTTGGAGGCTTTTTGGTGTTTATTTTGCAGTTTTGAGATGGCTAGTAGTGTACCATAGCTTGATGGGAAAATGGTATCTGGTGCATCAAGATGAAGACTCTTTTCTACTTGTAAGAAATATATGAGATATCCAAGTGTGAAGATGATGATAATGACTTTGTGAGTTTTGCTATATATATATATATATATATGTTTTAATCTGATTCTATTTATTTTGAGAATGTAGTAAAAGAAAGAAAATGGTGTGATGACATGGATGAAGAAATCCAAACAATTGAGGAAAATGAGACGTGAGAGATAGTAAATCTTCTAGCAAAAAAAGGAGTTATTAGTGTGAGGTGAGTTTATAAACCCAGGAATGATGTATAATGCATAATTGAAAGGCACAAAGCACAACTTGTAGTCAAGGGTGCAAACGACAATATGGAAGAGAATATAATCAAACCTTTGCTCTTGTACAAAGAATGGAAACTGTTATAGTTGTCATGGCAATAGTAGCTCAATACAAATGATAAGTCCATCAAATGGATGTAAAATCAACTTTTCCCAATGACGTATAAGTTAAGAAAAGCATTGTGTGGGTTCAAGCAGTTGCCAAATGCTTGGTATAACTGCATTGACTCGTAACTATTGAGCAATGGTTTTAGTAAAAGTAGCAGGAAGCCAAACAGTTTACATCAAAGTTAGCAATGAAGGTGAAATTATCAAAGTTAGCAATGAAGGTGAAATTATAATTATTTGCTTGTATGTAGATGATTTTATTTTTACAGGAAATAATCTATCCATAGAAGAATCTAGATTAGCAGTCGAGAAAGAATTTGTAATAACAAAAATGGGCTTATTGAGATATTTTTTGGTATTAAAGTCGAACAAACAAATGAAAGTATCTTTATATCTCAACCAAGTATGCAGGGGTTATCTTGGAAAGATTTAGGAAGTTGAATAGCAAGCTAATGCCAACAATTATTGCATGGTGCATAACAGATGGAGGCCTTACAAAGATGGTCTAGTGGGGTAGAATTTTCTAGTGAAAATATTAGGATACACATTTACCCTTATTCTAGTGTTGAATAAAAATATCGTGAAAAGTAATGTGTTGCTAGTTTTGGATAAAAAGACCCTCAACTTTCTTCGCAATTTTGTGGTCACTGGCCACTTATGAAAGGAGTAGGCATCTTTAGAAATGCGGTGCCATTTAGAGGAAATACTAGTAGCAACAGGGAAAAGGAAATTATTCCGTTCATTTAATTATTTTTCAATTGTCTGGTCATATTGTGAGCTGCAATATATATCACAAGATTGTTTTAGTACTAGTAAACAATGATTAAATATATAATAAATTTGAACCTTTTGACATTTACAGGACATTCCTCTCAATTTACAAAAAAAATAAAGTATGAAAATCATGTTGGAAACAGTTCTGAAGTTTGGAGTTTTTATTTTATTTTCAAGATTAATTAAATGGGTTTGGAAGATTGGGACTTATCTATTCACTAAGGTTTTAAAGAAATTATATGCATAAAACTTATACTAACACCTCCTAGTGGAATTGATAGTGCACTAATTTGTTGCTTGCTATTATCTTGGTTTTGGTACCACCTTATAACATATACGGGTTCAAATTCTATTTTCCATGATGGACAGTGGAATCTGTTTCAACTCTAATTGTTATTGAGGGGTTCCACAAGGATGTCACATGAGCATTTATGATGCCCATTTTAACATAGATAACCACCTATGTTAAGGTTCTATTTTGCAGTTCCATGTTATTTATGAACATTATATACATTTGGTTGGACACGTGAAAATCGATTGATGGATTGGATATTGATGATGGACATGTTGGATGTATGACCAAATGTATGACTTACTTGGTTACAATTTATCTAGTGCATGACTTGTCAAAGTTATTGTTGCATCGTATAGGCTTATATAGATATGATTTATCTAATCAATGACTTAGTGAAATTATGATTTATCTAATGTAAGATTTATTTCCAGTATGAACAACAAAAATTGACATGTGGACACTGGGCTTAATAAACATGATGTTTAAGATCATGTACCTATATCTATTTTGTGGTTGTATATATGCATGGATGAGAACTAAACTACAGGTTGGAAAGAACCATATGATAACCAAGATATACTATTCCATTGGGGAAGGTCGAGATGACCAATGAGGGAAGGTACGATGTACATTGTTCTATTACATTTGGTATCTACTTGATATGCACTCTTATGACATGAGTAAAATGCAAATGACAGGTGGCAAGATGACCTGACTGGATTATTCGATGACAAGTCCAACCAGCTCTGTAGTGTGGTCCGTGCTCTGAAGGAGGGGTGGAGGTGTTTCCCACCGTGTATCCTCCGAAACTTGGAATCGTGGGGAGGACAGCTGAACGCTCCCCCTAGACGTGTGATGACGATTGCCAGATGCCTGCTGGGGAAAGTTCGGTCGAGGTATTCGACGCTTCCACCATGTCGGTTTTATCAGTGGTTAGTATGGCCGTTGCCACTGATAGAGCAGCAAAGGATGGATAGGGTGGGAACGGAAGTAGGTCAAGGTGGATAGGAGGATATAGATCAGTTGGAAACTCTTGATGGGAAGTAATGTCATTGTATGACTTATCAAATTTAATGCTATAACTCTTTCTGGTTTGCTATGCTTTCAAACTCCTTGTATCTTTTCATTCTAACTTCGAGACGAAGTTTTCTGAAGGAGGGGTGTATGTAATGCCCCACTTAAATCTTATCCTACAAATTGTGTTAATATTTACATTATCTGAAAATATTGAGAAATATTGGTCTAAAATAAATTTATGATTTCCATTATTCAAATTCCCCACTTACCTTCTCAATTTGAATATTGTGTAGGATATGGTCTCCTTCCATTAATTCAAAATATATTTATTCATTTCACATTCCCCAATGTACCCTCACATTTAATTGGGAGAAGACATAGTCCTCTCCATCTTATCATCAATATATATATATTTATTCATTTCACATTCCCCAATGTACCCTCACATTTAATTGGGAGAAGACATAGTCCTCTCCATCTTATCATCAATATATATATATTTATTCATTTCACATTCCCCAATGTACCCTCACATTTACTAAGGAGAAGACAAAGTCCTCTCCATCTTATCATCAATATATATTTATTCATTTCACATTCCCCAATGTACCCTCACATTTAATTGGGAGAAGACATAGTCCTCCCCATGTAATTACACTTCACATTCCCAAATGTACTTTTCAGATTTACATGGGAGAAGACATGATCCTTCCCCATTAAATTCTCAATTTTAAATTCATATCACAATTCCAAACGTACTCTAGCTTGGAAGAGAAGTCAACCAAGGATGGGTGAGAGTTAATGACATTAATGAGAGGTGGTTGAGGAAAGAGGGTATAAAAGGGAAGGGGGAAGGAAGAAGAGCGAGGGGGAGTCTTGCTTAGGATTGTGGGGGTTGGTTGTGATTGTTTGGCCTTGTTATGATTTTTGGGAGACCTTGGAAACCTGGGGAGGTTTCTTGGGTTGAGGGGAGGAAAGTATCATTTTCTAGTTTTGCACATTCTTCTTGAGGACACACTATACCTGGTTGGACTTGGGCACGGAGGGCTAGGGAACCTGTGGAGGTTTCCTGGGCTAGGAATTTATTTCCTAGTTGGCTGGGAGGTAAATCTGGTTGGGTCGGCCAGAAGGAGCGTTCAGCTGGAGCTATCAGACAAAGGTATCGTCATCAACCGCCGGAACAGGTATTTTTCCATGGACTACTCTTGTTAAGTTGATATCAATGGAATGCTCACCTTAATTTATGTTGCTTATGATAAAATGATTAGATGTTAAATGTTTAAGAATATGTGAAAAGGTCAGCAAGCTCCTTTTATTATTTATAAATTAACAGGAAAATAGATATGTTAGTGTATAACGAAATAAAGGCTCTAATAATAGGATTCAAGTTCTTACATAGTCTCCTCGTCTTTCTTCAAACATTGTAACTCTAGGTGTAAGCTAGCCAATTGTGAGTGGATCTGCTATACTCCCAAGTTCTTATCCTGAATAGGTGATGCATGTAGCCTCATCATGATTTCCAAGCCTTATGCTTGTGTTTCTATCTTCTTATGTGATAGAGAAATTCTCAATTAGGGCAAGAGTGACGCTATAAACCATTCACGATGTTGGCTATCTGTGATCTGCATGTTAGCTTCTCTAATCTGACACTTCAACCTTTGATCAAATTCCCAGGGTGTCTCATTGACCATCATCATGATTTCTTTATATCCAATTATTGACTGCGAGTCATACTTAGGCTTACTAAATTCTTTGTTTAAATCCACCTTAGTCTCTGCTAGTGTTGCAAGAGGATTATTAGAATAATACTTAATGTACTAGGCTAGGGCACGGTCCTGCAAAGTGGTAAACAATTATGCCTTCTTTATATTGTCATCAGTAATATGTTGTGCTATTTATATAGCATTCACAACAAACCAGAAATACTCTTCATATTCACTTTCTATGCCTTTGAAGATCGACATCTTCATTGCATTCGCCATGTTGAATGGTGGTGGTGGAGGTGGAGGTGTGGGTTGTAGTATACCTAGGGGGGATAGTATGGTGTATAGAGGGAGGTACCCAAGAGAATAATGTAATAATGGGATGGGCCATAGTAACAAATAAAGTGGTTAACATGTATCATGTAAGGGACCACAAGTAGTTAGAAATAATGTAATAAGCCCATTGTATTAGATAGATGGCACTGAGAGAACCATGGTAATTACCCATGGTATTGTATGCATGAGGCCTATATAGAGGCTAGAGACTCCCCATTGAGAGATGTCAAGGAATATTGTATGTACAAGCATATGGCTTGTGCAGTGTTCTCCTTCCTTAAGGAGTTCATGTATGGTGTTGCCCTACCTTAAGGGTTTGATAAATAAAAAAGCATTTCTATATATTTTTGTCTTGTTATTTCTGGGTTTGTTTCTATATTTTCAGGTCAAATCTATTACAAGTGGTATTAGAGCACTTTCTTGGACAAAGTGGATGTTTTTTTTTTGTAGGAACTTTTTAGGGCAGCGAGTTTACATATCAGATCTGTACATTCTTGTGCAAAATTTGCAGAATCTAATTGCAGATCTAGGTTTCTTGTGAAAAAATACCCAATTTGAAAAAAAATGGCTGAATCAAAGTCCGGATGAGGGAGATATCGCTGATTTAAAACTCAGCTATGTTGCAGACATTTTTCGAGGGAGCGAGTTTGAAGATCAGATCTATATGTTCTAGTGAAAAATTTGCAGAATCTAATTGCAGATATGGGTTCTTGTGAAAAAATACCCAATTTGAAATAAACAAATCAGCCGAATCGGAGTCCAGATGAGAGAGATATCATTGATTTAAAAATCAGTTGTGTTGTAGAAATTTTTCATGGTGGCAAGTTTTCATATCAGATATGTAGGTTCTAGGGAAACCTTTTTAGAATCTAATTGCAGATCTGGGTTCTTTGCAAAAAAATACCCAATTTCAAAAAAACAATTGGTCGAATTGGAGTCCAGATGAGGGAGATATCGCTAATTTAAAATCATCTCTTTTTTAAGAAATTTTTGTAACGGCGAACATTTGCAACGTGAATAGGAAATTCCAGTCCCTTGATCGGGATTTCTATCACATTAGTAGATGCAAAATTGTCATTCCATTTCTGAAAACAGGTCATAATAAGGATTCTGAGTAATATTGACCGAATAGTGGTCATTTTAAATTTTCATTAAGTGATTTTCTTTCTCAAAACCCTCTTCTTGGCTTCTAGCAATATGTTTTCAGGAAAAAAAAATGGGTCGACTATTGAAAAATTTATACAATAGAAGAAGGTTGAATTTCTAGGGTATTGGAAAGACAAAATAGGGTATTATTTGGAATATGAGGATGTTATATGGTGGAAATCACTTGAAAATGAGTTTCTGAAGTTATACCATGATGATGAAATTGAAAAATCGTTTTTGGACAAATGGTCTCATACTGGAAAGAAGAAAACCAAAAAACCTAGCAAAGATTTTATTTTTACAGGAAAAGATAATGGTCCTACTATTGAAAAATTCATAGAAAGAGAAAAGTCATTATGGGCAGAACATTGGAAATGTTTACTATCGCTTAGTATGAAAGAAGAGGCTGCCATATGGTGGAACTCACTTGACACCAAGCAGTGGTCCACACTTTTGGATGAAGAATTTGAAAAAATCCTTTTGGACAAATGGTCTAATGCTATAAAACAGGGGAATGAGACATGTAAGGGATTATTTTCTACTGGTATCTCCTTATTACAGGTTCATGGATATATTCAGAAGGAGAAGATCATTGTGTCTATAAATTCTAGTTGCAAGCAAAATCTTATAAATGTCAATTTGGCAAAAAAATTGCAAGTTCCAGCAAAACAAATGGAGCACACACATGTTAATAATGAGGAGGTGCAAGTTTATAAAGATTTGAAGATTTCTATGGACAAGTATGTATTGCATTCTGATTTTTATGCTTCAGATATGGCTATATGGCTAATGTGGATGTTGTTTTGGGATAACCTTGGATGGAATCTATGGGTACTATTAATATTAATGTGCAGAAGAAATTCCTGAAGCTCTGGTATAAAAAGAATAAAATTACATTACATGATATTTCCATCAATAAATAGGTAGAGTCCAATGAGGCTGAAGCAGAAGATGTTCCAGGGACTGACACATCAGATGATGAGTCCTTGATGGCTGAAAACCAAACATAGACATCAAACCGGGTACAAGAAAAACAGGTAGAGTCCAAGGAGGCTGAAGCAGAAAATGTTACAGGTACAGATACATCAGATGAGGAATCCGTGGTTGAAGTAATATTGGAATATAAGAAACAAAAACAGACACCACAACATGTACCAAATACCATTCAGGCTCCATTAGGTGGTGAATTAAAGAAAGATATACCGTTGGTTAAAACTTCAGCATATCACCACCCACATCACCCCGCAAGAAAACAACCAACACGATGGCAACGAATTAGCCACAAGGACAACAATCCCCATATGACAGATAGAGAGGGGCGACAATCCACCTACTACACATAAATACAGAAGAGCCGCCAGGGTCAACTTCCATCTCAAGCGAGCGAGGCACCAACTAGATCGAGGGTTCAACTTTCTCTTGGATGGCTAGATGCACGTGCATGGTACCAGTGGTCTACCCTTTTCAGTAGATCTTATTGTTTGTGTTCTTCTTATGTTTTAGGGACGAAACATGTTTAAGGGGGGTGGAATGTAGTATACCTATGGGGGATAGTATGGGGTACAGAGGGAGGTACCTAAGGGAATAATGTAATAATGGGATGGACCATAGTAATAAATAAAGTGGTTAACCCGTATCATGTAAGGGACCACAAGTAGTTAGCAATAATGTAATAAGCCCATTGTATTAGATAGATGTTATTGAGGGAACCATGTTAATAACCCATGGTATTGTATGTGTGAGGCCTATATACAGGCTAGAGACTCCCCATTGAGAGATGTCAAGGAATATTGTATGGACAAGCATATGGCTTGTGTAGTATTCTCCTTCCTTAAGGGGTGAATGTATGGTGTTGCCCTACCTTAAGGGTTTGATCAATAAAGAAGCATTTCTATCTATTTCTATCTTGTTATTTCTAGGTTTGTTTCTATATTATTAGGTCAGATCTATTACATTTTTTTTGTCTTTCTTGGGTTTGGGGGCTTCTCTCACTGGTGTAGGCTTCAGCCTAGGTGATCTTAGCATTGTAGGCACAACATCTAGAGCCTCCATGCTCACAACCTCTGGAGCAACTTCCTTAGAGGCGATGCTTCCTCTAGTGCTTGCAGTTTCTCCTGGTCAAACATGGTGCTAAGAATGAACTGTTGGGTATCCTTAGGTAATTTATCAAATATAGAACTAGCGATTAAATCCACAAAAACCTGAAGATTCATAAACAATCGACAACACAACTCAAAAATTCTAAGGACACAAAGTGTTCTTTTTTGGATGGTTATGCGTAATTTATAGGAAAATTTGAATTCAAATTTGACCGTTCCCGCCAAATTCCATCCATAAGTGTTGATTTGGCAGCATATATCCAAATATTTCAGCCTTGAATGCCTTAAATGCCACCCCCCGCTCCTCTTACCCGTCTCCTGGCAGTCAAATCATGAATAGTGACTGTAACGGTCATTTTCTGGCTGTGCTGCGTGGTATCTCCTTCTGTAGTGCAACTCCCTTCATGCCTCTCATGGTACTGTGACATCTCCCTTTTTCACGTAGCCCCCCTGTCTCGCAAATCTACAAACTGGGCAGCTACTTGGAGTGCTAAGACTGTCCTACTGTCATGTAGTCATTGGGCCAGATCCCATATGTATGGCTTCAATCCGCTTCCATTTACCCTTCTCGGAAATGGATCTCCATTCAACTTTGCAAGCTAAACCGCACCACCATCTGTAATTTCCTTGATGACATATGGCCCCAGTCAATGCATCTGAAACTTTCCCATAAACTTATCGTACTTGTTGTCATATAACAAAACTAAGTCATTTACCTTGAAGGTGCATAGTTTGATGTGCCTATCATGCCAAGCTTTTTCGTGTTCCTTCTGAACCTACTAATGGAACCCAGCCAAAAATCTATCTTCCTAGAGCTCTGTTAGTTGCACGAGTTGTTATTCTAAGGCTCTACGGTCTGCCATTCCTATGATATTCATAGACTAGGCATGATATACTCCATAGTCATTACAACTTCCATGCCATAGACCAACCTAAAAGATGTCTGACCTGTGATATTTTTTCAAGTATTTTTGTATGCCCATAAAACTGCTAGCACACGCACGTCCGAATCATTTTGCTACGCATTGAAAATCTTCTTCAATGCATTCTCCAATATCTTATTAAAAGCCTCAATCATTCCATTGGCCTAAAGATGATATGGCGTAATCTTCTGATGGTAAACCTGGAACTCTTCTATCAGTGTGTCGATCGTTTTGTTGAGAAAATGTGTATTGTAGTCGCTCATCAATGCTTTTGGGCAACCAAACATAGTCGACACATATTCAAAGAAAAAAAAAATTGTTGTCACCCCTATAAAGTCTTTCATAGGTTGTGCCTCCGCCCATCTATTCAACTACTTTGTCGCGGTGATGATATAACGCATACCAGTTTTCTTGCTTGGGGTTTGAATTGGTCCTACAAAATCAATTTCTCATTTCTCAAGTGGCTACACTAACACCTACGGATTTAGAGGCAACTCATCCCTCCACAATGACCTACCCATTCTCTGACATGCATTGCATGCCCTACAATATGCTTTAGAATCTTTATGCAGCATTGGCCACCACAACCCAGCGAGAAAAATCATTTGTGCTATTTCCTTTCGTGCATAATGCCTTCCTGCAGCTCCTCCGTGGCTTCAGAAAGGATACTGTTTCATTCAAAATTGGGCACATAGCATTGAAGTATCTCATCCAATCCCATTTTATACAAATGGCCTGTAATTACTGAAAAATTTGTCACGCGAACCACCAATTCTTTCTTCTTCTGACGGGTATATCCCTCTGGAGTCATTCCTGTAGTCAGGAAGTAGATAATATCTACAAATTGATTATCAACTACGCACACTACGAAGAGTTGTGCGTCAGGAATCCCTTCCTCCAAATTATTAGGCTCTTCTCCTATTTCAATGTGCGACAAATGGTCTAGCCCTACATTCAAACTTCCTGGCTTCACAATTACCTCAAAATCATATTCTTGAAACAAAAACGAGCATTTGCATATTCCCCCCCCAACACAGGCTTATTGACTAGCTACTTCAATGAAGAATGGTCTATGTATATCTTGAAATGTCCGTGCAGTAGGTAATGTCTAAATTTTTGGAGCGCGTACACCATAGCTAGCCCTTCTCACTGTCATCAAATAATTCTTCTCAACCTTTGGCAATTTTCTGGTCGCAAATGCTATAGGGTGATCCATTTTTCCTTTGCTAAGTTGTGTCAATACTACTCCCAACGCAATACACGAGGCATCAACGTGAAAATGGAATTCTTTCTTCTAGTCCAAGAATACCAATATTGACGCAGTGACCATTTTCTCCTTCAAGACATCCAAACTGCGTTGACATTCTTCATTCCAATAGAATGTAGCATCCTTCTTTAGCAGCTTTTCCATAGGTGAGGTAATCTGAGCATAAGACTTGATGAAATTTCGATAATACCCAATATGGCCCAACAGTGCGCAAAATTGTTTAATGCTCCTTGGGGCTTCCAAATTGATTATTACTATGATCTTGGTAGGGTCCACCACGATTCCTTGCCTGCATACCACATGACCCAACAAAATCCCAAAGGGGACACAAAACAAACACTTTTCAGGTTTAACACAATCTGATACCTTTGGCACATATCCAACATTAAGCGCAAACTGTCTACATGGCGCTTAACTAGCCCAAACACTATCCAGTCATCAAAATAGACCTCCAAGAATTTGTGAATGAACTCTTTGAACGTTGCAATGACTACGCGAGAGAATATTGTCAGCGCATTCTTGAGTCCAAACGAAATTACTGTATATTGGAAATAACCCTATTCTGTCATGAAGGTTGTCTTACTCCTATCCTCTGGCATGATCTTAATATGATGGTACCCATATAACCCATCAATGAAGGAATACGATTCCTGTCCTACCACATTGTCCAGTACCTCAATAGTAAACGGTGTCGGAAAGGGTTCATGGGCACGGGCATCGTTAAGATTTCTGAGATCTACGCAAATCCTTATTTCGTCCTTCTACTTCTTTTCCTGGAAACCATTAGAATCACCCAATGAGACTCCTCCACGGGTTCAATGATACCTGCTTCAAGCATCTTATCCCACTCCAAGCAAACTTTTTCCTTATATTTGGGATTAAAGCGATATGGCCTCTGCTTAACAGGCTTCACATCCGGTTTCAGAGTTATTTTCATCACTCCCAAATATCCAATGGTACCTTTCAGGTATGAAAATTTTGTAGGGAACAAATCCTGATATTCACGGAGAAACTCAATTACTTTATCTACTATAGCATCATCCCAATAATCCCCAATATTCACAAACTTTGGATCCACTTATGTGCCAATTTTTACTTGCCTACTTTTCAGTGGTGCGGTGATGTCTAGATTCTCTATCTATGGTCCCTCTACCTCACAGTTGCCCTCTGTTTCTGGAATGTTAATATTCCTTGGATCCTCATCCTCTTCTTCAGCAGTCACATTATAGCACTTGAGGGCATGGTGCAGCTGGGTGCTCCAATCTAGTTGAATCAATTCCAAAGGATCCTGCGGTATTCTAAAGATCATTGCCTTAACCTCCTGCAGTGCCTCATCAATGTTTTCCAGCCCATCTTCAAAGCTGAAGGTCCTCAGGAACCCTTCTCTTAATACATCCCATTCCTTGGTGCCATGGCAGAGCTCTGTATCCAAATACTAGTTCATAGGGATTACGTCTAGAGTGTGACAGAATAAATACACCCATTTCGGTTGTGGCTATGTTCCATATACCTTAGTCCATTTAACCAAGTGATCGCATGGATCATTCCTTCCATCATACTTCTCAGTTAACCATACTTTAGGCCACCCAAACCACGTTCTCATCATTCTTTTGTAATCGCGCCACTCGTCAAAGTTGTCTTTATTCGTACCCCACCACCGAGTGAGCGTAGCGCGCAATACCCAATCCAATGCCTAAAAATGGTAATCCTCTAGAACTTCTCTTTCAAAATCATCCAAAAATTTATCCACGTCAGTTAAACCATCATAATATGGAAAATTTCTTACCTCTTAAGACACACAGCGCAACGATTTGGTCATCATGTTGTAGCGCAATGTGGATACCTCATGCAACCTGTTTTTCCAATGTTCCAACTGTTTTTCTATATTCGAAATACAAGAACTTTCACAGTCCCATGCAATTTGTCCATCAACTATTGGATTAACCCAATCTTAGTCTCACGTTGTTATCTTATAAATCTATTCTAAATGATCCTCACTTTCATAGTCGCAGACCGATTTAGTATAGCGCGGTCCTTTTGTAGAGTACAATGGGACTACAACGCGGAACACTTTTCTTTCAAATGACATTGTCCTCTTCTTCAAATTAATTATCCCATTCATGTCAATAGGCCAATAAATTCCCAGGAGCACGGGGTATGGATTGTTGTCATCAACAATCTCTATCACTTCAAAATCATCCAACGTGCTCACACCTTCTATATCTACGGTTACCCCATGCAATCGCCCCATAGGGATAATATTTTGTTGGTTCACCATTGTCAGTTTAATCAGAGAATAGTGCAGCGAAGGTCTACCTATCCTCTCCCGAATTTTCTTAAGCAATACGTTCGCGTCAAACCCCAAATCCAAAATAACCTGGTCCATCTCCTAGTCTCCTATTTGTGTTGTAAGCCTCATTTCGCGCTCTGTTCTTGCCTTATGCCTACTGATCTTTATGACTACGCGGGGTCCATCAGAAGAACTATCCTTACCGAAACATTTTTTGATCAACTCTTGTAGCCCTTTTAAAACCTTGTTGTCATGCAATAGTTTCATACAAGTCTCCAAGAATGTGGTAAGGACAGAGGGATCAACCCCTGTAGGCACGTTGGTATCTGACAGTTTGTTCTAAATTCTTGAGGTAGGGGCCTCAACAAAGCTTTTCTTTTCTTCCATGAATATTTCCTTTGCGCACTTCAGATCAAACCCAATCTCCTTTTTAGGAGCCTTGCGGACCCACTCAATTTCTTCAAGTTGTTTCCCTTTATCATCATCGATCATCATTCCACTTCGCAACACAATATTCACATTGGGATCCTCTTCATGGGGCTCGACCCTCATCATCTGTAAATTTTGAGTAGGTTTCTAAGGTTGCGCCTTCTTCTCTTGCATTTTAGCTATCAATATAGGGCATTCTTCTATTGCATGGTCAAACTGAGTGCAGTATCGACATGACAGGCATGTCTAGTTTTTACACTCTCATGCATAGTGTCCTGGCATTCTGTAATTATATAAAACAACTTGCCCTCGACCTCTCCCAAGTCCTCCTCCTCCTCGGTCTCGTCTGCAACCTTGATATCCTCTGCATGCTCCCCAGCACCCTAAGCATGAGGACGAGTTTCTACTTGCATTTGATACATGGAAGTTCTATCCATCATTAATTTGTAGTTGTAGAAATGGCTCTCATCATGGTGCACTGATTTATAGAAATCGCAGAATAATTGTTGTGTTGTCTACATGAATTTTTGCAGCAACTAGAAATTGTTCGTTACATGTTTTCCGGCTACCTGACAGATAACACACCATAGCGTGGGCCCTGTAGTTGGTCCTATTGGATGTTCCTGCCTCAGAGGCATTGGTCATCCCCCTATAATATAATTCACGAAGATAGGGTAGTGATCTTTATCATGCCCCTGGCTTTTACACTTGAGGCACCAAACTTCTTCGCGCACCTCCAGCTGAGCCACTTTTTCCTTTTTCAAGCTTTGCAATTGATTTGATTTTAACCTTATGAGTGACATCAGTTAAAGATTTATTAAACAAAGGTATTATAGACTCATGTGCTGGTGTGTGTTCTGTGTTATTGAAGCAACGGATCGATCAGATTGCCAATACATAGACAATAAAATGGAAAGACAACAGAGAAATACAGTAAGCAACACAAAGTTACAAGAAATTAATAAGGAGTTCACCCTATTCTCTAGGGCTACATCTCCAGTCCAACTTTCAGTAGTGGCCTTGTTTTATTATGCCTTTAAGCAGATAATTAGAATACAGGGACTCAATGTGAGTTCTCATGAAGCAGGTTTTTCTTGGCAGGGTGGTTCTTGGATTCCCCAAGCCACTGGAGTGCATAGAATCTTCTTCTTCATACCAGCTCTGTGACCTTCTGGTCTACAATGGCAAGAGCCCAATGTGGTGCTCAACCCGGACAGATCCTCTATGGGATGGCTCAAATATTCAAGCTTTCTGGTGCTCGATGCTGCCTCTGGTCAGCTCGGCCCTCTGTCTCTTCTGCTTTGCTTTATTGTTCTCTATGTTTTGTCCTCCTCTTGGGATTCTGGTCTCTCTGTCTTCGTTTATTTGACTGAATCTCTCAGTAATTGTCTTCTTCTGTCTCTGTTCATGGCTTTTAGCCATATGTTCCAATGCCTGTTCAGTTCCTCTTCCGCCTCTGTTGATTCACCTTCTGCAACTACGCTTGGAGTTCCTTGTTCGACATCATCATCAGCGCTCAGGGAGTGGCCACATGTCCCCCTCTAAACGGTGCCAGACTGCTTCATCGGTTCGTTTCTTCACTTACATCATGGATGTGTTCTTCATCCATCGTGGTGGTCAAACAGATTCCAAATCCTTCCAAAAAATGGCATATTCCTTCATTGATTTCACTTCCTCCATCGGGTGTGATCTCAACCGTCTGATCTGTGGCCTACAGATCCGACGCCATACACACATTTTGCGAGGTTGACTTGCTCAATGGATAGCGCGTAATCAACGGTAATTTTCTCTCACCTCCGCTTGCCATGCGTCGATCAATGAATGGAATCACTCCGCTCTCGTCCAAAAGCTCTTACCATTTGAGGTCACCCCAATCAAAACTGCTTGTTTCCAGAGCGCGGGTCCCACCTTTGTACGTCTAGCGCTTTTTGCTTTTTCCGCCTGTAGTTCTCTAGCTCACCATGTGTTCGTATGCTCGGGCTTCCTCCTTCACGGCCTTGTTCGCCCAGCGATGCGCTAATCGCGCATCAAAGACCACCTTCTTTTCTCGATCCAGGCCTCACAAGGGCTAATTTAACCTCCTGCACAGTCTCCATGGGCCTCAGTCAGCGTGCTTTGACCGAGGTCCTCGTCGTTCCACGCTAGCTATCATTGCCACTGGTTCATGGTGTTTTTTATCGCTGTTTTGGATTCTTTAGAGATTTGTTCTGACCTGATACAGTTATGGTCCTTATACAGTCTTTTATGGATCCAATTTGAATCACGGCCTTCCCACTGAACAAGCTTTTGGACCAACAAAATTTGGTTTTCAAGCATCGACTAAGTGAGGGTATTGCTTTCTCACTTTTCCAATCTCAATCCACTTTACACTGCTTGGCTTCGAACCTTTGAGTCCAATTCTGAGGTACTCAACGTCTCCCCTACATGTCGTTCTCACCTTCTTGTCCAACAATGTGTCTTCCTGCAAATCATTAAGATATTCAGGTAGCAAGTCATCAATAGAAGGTAATTGACTCTACTCTTCAGGGTCCTCAATCATTGAAGGTTCAAACAATCTCAAGCAATCTGCATTTATGAATGATTAGATGTGCATATAAGCTGGTAACTCAAGGCGAAAATCATTTTCACCAATATTCTCAAGTATCCTAAAAGATCCATACCTGATAGGCTTTAGCTTTTTACCTTCACCTTGCATCCTGTCCTTGCTGATATACAGCCAGACCTGGTCTCCAACTTGAAAACTATGCTCCATTCGATGCTTTCCATGCCTGGCCTTGTACTTAGCTTGGCTCTTTTCCAGTTGTTCTTGTACTGCCTGGTGGATCTCCTAGATCTATTCAATGAACCTAGTTTCTTTGTCCACATCACTATGTCCATCAACCATGGTATCTTTACCAAAGAAAAAATCCAAAGGAGACCTTGGTGTGAAACCAAAACAAGTCTCAAAAGGAGATCTCTGTGTAGAAGATTGTTTGGCTCTATTGTAAGCATGCTGCACATAACACAAGTGTTCATACCAAAGCTTAGGATGTTTGCTGCAATATCCTCTCAGTGACTGGATCACTATCCTATTTACTAATTCTGGCTAGCCATCTATTTGTGGATGAAAAGCTGTGCTTTTCTACAGTTTGGTGTCCATCAGTTCCCATAGACTTTACCAAAACTTCCCCACAAATCGGATATCTTGATCAGATACAATGGAAGTGGGTAATCCAAAATGAACCCATACATGTTCAAAGAACAATTTTGCAGTCTGTTCAGCTGTAATCTATTTACTACAAGGTATCAAAACATACATTTTGCTGAACCTATCCACAATAACATATAGGTAATCATGACCTTTCCTAGATTTAGGCAGTCCTCCAACAAAATCCATGGAAAAACTTTCCCAAGGGTGAGAAGGAACTGGAAATGGAGTTTACAAGCCTAATTTTCTATTGCTTTGCTTACTTTTAGCACACATGGTACACCTTCTTACATATCTAGAAACTGTCTCATTCATTTTCAACTAATAGCAGAATCTTTGTAAATGTGAAATTGTTTTACTTACCCCAAAGTGACTTGATATCAGAGAAGTGTGTGCTTCCCTAATTATCTATATCCTCTCAGTTTGTGGAATGCAGAGTTTCCCACAATGGTATAAGAGTCGGTCCTTCACATGATAGTCCAATTATTCTACTCTTTTCCTTGACTCAAAAATGCATATACATCCTTAAAGTCCATATCCTGAGCATATTGTTCTATGTGGCTTTCATGTAGCACATAATTATGCTTAAGTATGGTAGATGCATTTATAATGGGTCTAGATAACATGTCTGCAACCTTGTTATGTATGCCCTTCTTATATCTGATGACTAAATGAAACTGTTGTAGAAACCCCATCCATATGTAATGTCTTGATTGCTACAACTTAGTTTGGGAGTGTAGATATTGAAGTGGTTGATGATTGGTATCTATTACTGTCTCTTTGCCCATTAAATAATGTTTCTACTTTTTCACACTCTGAACTAGTGCATACAATTCTTTATCATATGTAGGTTAGTTAACTACTACAGGATTAAAAGTCTCAGAATGATAACATATGGGGTTACTGTGCTATGTCAAAATTGCTCCCATGGCATAGTCACTAGAACCAGTTTGGATCTCAAATGGTCTTTGCAGATCTAGTAGTGCTAGTATAGGTGTTGTACTAATATTTTCTTTCAAGGTGTCGAAGGCTTTCTGATGTTTTCCTCCCCACTGAAACACCTTATTCAATCCTATTAAGGCATGTAAGGGAGCTGCAATCGAGGAGAAGTTAGAAATGAACTTCCTCCAATATTGTGTTGCTCCTAAGAAGCTTCTCACTTCTGTAGCAGACCTGGCTTTAGGCCAGTTCACAATGACTGCCACTTTAGAGGGGTCTATTTTCAATTCACCTCCGCCTACTATATGACCCAAGTAGTTTAGAGATGTTTTTCCAATTCACATTTTGAGAGTTTAACATAAAGTTTTTCTCTTTTGAAAACTTCTAATGTCTGCTTAACATGCTTTAAATGTTCTTCCCACGTTTTACCAAAAATCAGAATGTCATCTAGATACACAATAACAAAATCATCAAGAAAATGTTTGAGTACATCATTCATTAATCTCATGAAAGTAGCAGGAGCATTAGTTAAGCCAAAAGACATAACCAGCCATTCATACAATCCCTACTTTGTTTTGAAAGTAGTCTTCCATGCATCTTTCTCTGCAACTCTGACTTGATGGTATCCATTGTGCAAATCCAGCTTGGTGAAATAAACAACTTCCTTCAATTGATCTAAAATATCATCTATGCGAGGAATAGGATAACGATTTTTAATGGTTATCTTATTTAGTGCTCGATAATCAATGCACATTCTCCACAAGCCATCTTTATTTCTCACCAAAATGATTAGTGACCCACATGGTGATGTGCTAGGCCTGATGAACCCTTTCTCAAGCAACTCCTACACCTGCTTCTTGATTTCAGCATTCTCTAAAGCAAACAACCTTTTATACATGTGGCTGCTATAGTTGTTTCATCTCCTAGGTCTGACCCCAAATCTTTCTGAATAGCTGCAGCAGCCTTCTTCATCTTGCCCTCGGACTTCTTAGGTCTCAGTTCTCGATGTAGAATCCAACAATGCTCATCATCATGCCCATCCTTTTTATAGTGAGTGCGTGAAGCTTTGGCTTCCTGTGCAGTGTTAGCCTTCCTTGCTTTCCACTTATGCTTTCTTTTCTCCTTTCTCTTGCTTACAATGGGTTGGGATGGTCCCCCAACTTCTGGATTGCCATTCTTTCCTCTAGCTTCTAGATGAGTAGCTTGTATAGATACCTCATCTATACTAATGGGATTAAACATGAGGATGGTATGCCTCATGTAGTTGTGTAGACCACCAATGTACTTCAAAAGAGTCTCTGGTGAGTCTAATGAGATACCCAACATCAATGCTCTCTTTCTAAATTCTTGAGTATACCCTTGCACACTTTTCCCTTTCAACTGTTGAAGAGTTTTCCAACTCATCATGGCTTGTTGCATGTAGGCTAATGGATAGAACTACTTTTTGATTGCAGCAACAAATTCACTCTAGACAGAGATGGTCTTACCATGTATTTTCATATCAGCTTGGGTTCTGCCTTCCCACCAAACCAAGGCAGTGCCTCCTAGGTGTAGGCTTTCCAGCTGAATCTTACTCTTGTCCGAGTCTATGTTCTATACCCTGCAATACACATCAATTTGTCAAATCCAATTGTCCAACTTTTTAACATTTAGCTCTCCATCATATATAGGCAAATCAAATTTAACATCTAGCTTAATCAAAGATGCTTTCTTATTATGCACAGGGCTATTAGGAGGTGTGAGAAAGCTTTCCTCTTTCCCCTTTCCTTTGGAGTGGTCATGGAAGTGAGACTCGTCTTCTTCTTTATCTTGTTTATAACCCGATGAATCTTCCACCTTATGCTTTCTAAAGTCTCTGTACATTTCTTCAACCATAGACTTTATAGCTAGGAAACTCTCTATGAATTGAGGGTCTGGTCCTATAGAACCTTCCTCTTACATTGTCTTCTGAGGATAGACTCTCCCAATTTCAGGATTAGTTTCCACCAACTCTCCTTCTCCTAATTTGAGCTTTGATCTAGTGAGCATTCACAGCTAAACCAACACAAGCTTGTCTAACCTTATAACCTAGAGCTCTGATACCACTTGATCTGATATTCACCCTGTGAGTGACATCAGTTAAAGATTTATTAAATAAAGGTATTACAGACTCATGTTCTGGTGTGTGTTCTGTGTTATTGAAGCAACGGATCGATCAGATTGGCAATACACAGACAATAAAATGGAAAGGCAATAGAGAAATATAGTAAGCAACACAAAGGCACAAGAAATTAATAAGGAGTTCACCCTATTCTCCAGGGCTACATCTCCAATCCAGCTTTCAGTGGTGGCCTTGTTTTATTGTGCCTTTAAGTAGAGAATTACAATACAGGTACTCAATGTGAGTTCTCTTGAAGCAGGTTTTTCTTGGCAGAGTGGTTCTTGGATTCCCCAAGCCACTGGAGTGCACAGACTCTTCTTCTTCCTACCAGCTCTGTGACCTTTTGGTATACAATGGCAAGAGCCCAATGTGGTGCTTAGCCTGGACAGATCCTCTATGGGATGGCTTGAATCTTCAAGCTCTCTGGTGCTCGATGCTATCTCTAGTCAGCTTGGCCCTCTGTCTCTTCTGCTTTGCTTTACTATTCTCTATGTTTCGTCCTCCTCTTGGGATTCTGGTCTCTCTTTCTTCATCTCTCGGACTAACTCTCTCAATAACTGTATTCTTCTATCTCTGTTCATGGCTTTTAGCCATCTGTTCCAATGATTTTTCGGTTCCTCTTCTACCTCTGTCGATTCACCTTCTGCAGCTATGCTTGGAGTTCCCTGTTTGACGTCATCATCAGCGCTCAAGGAGTGGCCACATGTCCTCCTCTAAACGGTGCCAGCCTGCTTTGTCGGTTCATTTCTTCAGTTACGTCGTGGATGCATTCTTCCTCCACCATGGCAGTCAAACAGATTCCAAATCCTTCTAAAACGTGGCGTATTCCTTCATCGATTCCGCTTCCTCCATCGGACACGATCTCAGCCATCCGATCTGGGGCCTCCAGATCCGGCGCCATACGCACGTTTCGCGCGGTTGAGTTGCTCAATCGATAGCGCGCTATGAACGAAAATTTTCTCTCACCTCCGCTTGCCACTTGTTGATCAATGAATGGAATCGCTTCGCTCTCGTCCAAAACTTCTTACTATTTGAGGGCACCCCGATCAAAACCGCCGGTTTCTATAGCGTGGGTCCCGCCTTTGTATGTCTAATTCTTTTCGTTTTTTCCACCCATGGTTCTCTGGCTCACCATGCGTCTATGTGCTTGGGCTTCCTCCTTCATAGCCTTGTTCGCCCAGCGATACACTAATCACGCATAAAAAACCACCTTCTTTTCCCAATCCTGGGCTCCCAAGGGCTACTTTGACCTCCTGCGCAGTCTCCATGGGCCTCAGTCAGCACGCTTTGACTGAGGACCTCGTCGTTCCACGCTGGCTATCATTGCCACTGGTTCAAGGTGTTTTTTATCGTTGTTTTGGATTCTTTAGAGATTTTTTCTGGCCTGATACAGTCATGGTTCTTAGACAGTCTTTTATGGATCCAATTCGGATTAGCAATTCTAAGCACAGGTTCTGCAACTCCGCGTGGATTTGTTGAACCCCTAAAGAATCATCCTGAATAGGAATTTCATGTAATCTCATCGCAATTTCTAGGGCTTCTACCTAAGTTCCTATCTTTTGTTGTAATAAAGCAACCCTTACGTGGGGCAAGAGTGAGGCTACAAACCATTCGCGGTGCTAACTATCTAAGAGATTCATATTAGCTTCGCGAATCTGGCACTTCAATATTTGATCCAATTCCCAGGGCATTTCACCAAGCCTCATCATGATTTCCTTGAATCTAATTACTGATCGCGATTCAGACTTATGCTTACTGAATTCTTTGTTCAAAGCAGTTTGAGTGTCTGCTAATGATTCCAACGGGTTATCAGTGCAGTACTTAATGTACCATGTCAGTGAATGATCCTGCAGAGCGGTAACCAACTACTACCTTCTTTATATAGTCATCCATAATTTGTTGTGTTTTCCATACAACCTTTGCAACAAACCAAAACTGATCTTCATCCTCACTTCCTAAGCCCTTTAAAACTGGTAACTTCATTGTATTCGACATGTTGAACAACAACAGAGGTGGTGGCAGTGTGGGTGAAGGTGTATGTTGTGGAGGTGATGGTGGGGGTGGTGTGGACGGATGAGGTATCCACGGAAAACTCTACCTTATCAACTCGACAACACTTCATGGTGAGGCTTGTATCACTCCCTCATCGTCACTTGAAGGAGGTTCTACCAATGGGCTATATTTAGGACCTGCTCTTTCTTGATTTCTAAAGAATTGTCCACTTCGTGTAGATCCAAACATCAAGGCAGTGGCATAACCCGCTTTTCACACAAGAGAAATTTAATCCAAGTATTCTAAGAACTCAAATACTTACCTCGCAGTCCTTTGAAGAAGCATTATTCTACTTCACTGTACTGACTGAGGTATAGACTGTGAATTCTGTCACAAGTCCTCCTATGACTTGATCAAGCCAATGATCAACAATGCACGTGATCTTATCTTCAGAAGTTTCCAACCTTCACACTAGCTCCATGGTCCACACTATTGGACCGTCAAGCCTCCACCTACCTTGATCGTCTGCTAATTTAGCGATCCACTCAAAATATTTCAATCGGGGAGGTGTAGAAGAAAATCTCGTGTATTTCTATGTACAAATATCTATCCAACCACTATTCTTTTTTCAGATGTGGATTTCTATTTTCTTGCGCTACAAATTTGTGGATTTTTCTATCCAACCACTTCTCAATATCTTTCTTTGTATGATTCTAGCGATGCGACATCACACATCTCTTCATGCAGATCCCGGTCTAGGCAATAGAACCATTTGTTGGCTTAGTGGGTCCTAACCCAAGTTCAGAGTTAGTTGCATCAAACAAATCCCTACACTACTGGCCCTTTTTGCATCAAAACATTGAGAGCAGATTGAAGTCTCACCCAAAGCAATATGGGGGGATGTTGGAACCAAGTTTCCACACCTAGAAATCAGTGTGATGCCATTTTGTGCCCTAGATCTTCCTTCATGTAGATCGATAAGCCCTTATGGTTTATCAACGTAACTTCCTTCAATCAGCCTCTAGACCTCCGTGAAGGTCGATGACTAGCTTTTGTGGACCCTGAACAAGCTAATTAGCTACTTAAGCGCATCCTAGATTAATCTTAACCCCATGTTTACTCAGATCTATTTAAGTGTTCGATCTTTTTAACATACAATGATATAACCTCTGTGTCAGCACTTAACATTAATTGAGTTTATATGACAATAAATATCTAGTAAAGTCACGCATCAATAATCACATCACAGACATGCTAATTCACATAATCACATAATTGCCTTACAAAGGAGTGAACCAAACTAAGGAGTTTGGAGGGAAAACTGGGGAGAAAGATATTGCAGAGAAGATGAAGGGGGATTATGGCCTCCTCAAGAAGTTGCGAGGGTATTCCATTATTTCCATAATAGACCAGGGAATTCAATTCGTTGCCCATATTTTAGCAGGGAAGGTTATGAGAAAAATTCAGCGTGGATGAAGTTCTATGTTGGGCATGGAATCCCCCCCAAGGCATGTTTCGTGGCTTAAAGCCCAAGTTTTGACCCAATCTTGTTGTAAAGTTCCACGAATTGCGGGCACGGAGCATGAAATGTATGATAGAATCACAGGGTTGTCCGCCCTAGTTTTGTAATGTAATGTTGGTTAGATAGACCTACCCATGGTCCATGAACCATGGTATGAGGGTGATCATGCACATGTGGTTCATATTTATATAGTTGTTACAATAGTGATGATGTATCCTTATGATGATGATGATGTGCATAGGCATTATGATGTTATGTCAAGGTATATTGACATATTCATTTACTACATGATGATATGTATTTAATGTTGAATACTCATGATGGATATGATATGCATAATGTGGCATAGGAATTATGAATGCTATAATATGAGGTTTATTGACATGTGGTTCATTTATTATGTGAAGTCATGATATGTCTTTGATGCAAATATGTTGATGTTCTAACTTATGATGGTATTTCATGAGGTGAAGCATGTGATAGTTGCGTACAAATTTATGGTATGCATAAGCATGCAGTTTGTTATTATTCATAATGTTGCGATTAACAATGATGAATGTTATTAGGATGACATGCAAGACTTGGCATGTGGATTATTTTCTATGATACTATGATGGTATAGCTAATGCATTGGTTGCATATTGAGGTGTGATGATTGACAGGACTCCATAAATGGGCTGAGAGGGCCGGTTTATTTGATGATCTCGTGTGAGCCCATACGCACGAGGGAGAATAAGTAACACCATATGGGCTGGGGGCAAACTCAATCAACACTACATATGCCAGTGGTTCCTTTGTCTTGTGTAGTTCTTGATGGATAGCTCTTGAAGGGCTATGGGACCATCTTGAGGAGGCCAAGTGCCTGATGTTCTAGGCTAGGTGCCTAGTATTGTATTGGGATGTTGAAGCCTGGTAGGGGTGTAAGGACTTCGATGCCTAGGGTTGTGTGCCTTAGTGAGTTGTGGAGGGAGTAGGCCAACCTTGCGAGATGCCCAGAGTCATTGAGTACCGTACCGGATGCCTGCCTTGGGGTCAGATGAGGTCTGAGTCAGGTGTGAGCCTTGGGGCCAGCCTTGGACTAGGATATAGACCGAGGAGGCTTATGCCTAAATCCAAAAGTGGGAGGCTTATGCCTAATTCTGAAAGTGGGAAAAAGGATAGAGATTTCTTGGGATTTCCTGGGTGTTGTGAAACTTTCGATGCCTGCTGGTTATACTAGTTCAGCAGAGGGTGTCAAGACTGTTACATGAAGTAATAAATAAAAAAGTAAATGTAATGTCCCTTAATAATAAATAATAAATAATAAAAATAATAAGTAATAAAAATAATAAATAATATAATATAATATTAAATAAATAATAAACAATAAATAAAAAAAATAGTAATAGTAAATAAATAATAAATAATAATAAAATAATTTAATTACATGCTCCAAATAAATAGAAATAAGAAATAAAACAAGAAAGCAATAAAAATCAGTAAAGCTATCAAAAAGTAAAAACAAAAGAATAAAACAAGAAAGCAGTAAAGTGCATGTTGACACATGGAGTGTGTGCATGTGGTTCCCCTTCCAATGTTTGCTATATTTAATAGATGGGGCGGAAGATGAGAGGCATTCCATCATCCATGATTCCACCATCCATTCTCTTGGGAGAATAGTGTTGTGAGACAAAGGATACCCTGGTAGTAGTACGTTGATTGAGGGCTTGGGGGTGGCCAGTTGTAGCAATATTTTGTGCAACTGAGCCTACGGTTGGGTGGAGAGTCGTCCCCAAAACCCTGTTGTAGTTAGCAAACTTCAACTGAAATAACAGGTAAGTGTCTCTACTCATAGTTTTGAACTTTGATGTTAATTAGTGGATAATTGCATGTGGATTATGAATTACTTGATTAATCTAATTAATTACATGTTTGTTTTGGGCTGTTACATGAATGACAACTTCTTTCAACATAGCATTATTATTGTATAGGTTATTTAAAAAAAGGCTTATTTTTGTACAGGGGTAGATTATACATCCACAATGTAGTTGAATTAAATAATCTCACAATGGAAAAATTTCATAGAATACCATATGCAGATCAGTTAGAATATCAAAATATGATAACGAACACCAAAAACATGTATTATTGGCCAAGGATGAAGAGAGAAATTGTTTAATATATTGCTATATGTTTATCATTACAATGGGTCAAAGTGGATTAAAAGCACCTAGTAGGTTTGTTTCATCCAATACCAATTCCATAATGGAAATGGGAAGATATATCGGTGGTTTTCATCATTAGTCTACCAAGGACCCCAAGCAACATAATCTAGTCATGGTGGTAGTGGATGAACTAATCAAGGTAGTTCACTTTATACCTATGAAGTCTACTTATAGGGAAATTTATATTACCTAGATTTTCATGAGGGAGGATTTTAGGTTGCATGGCATGCCAAAGAAGCTCATATATAATCAATATGTAAAATTTACCTTGAATTTTTGGAAGGCCTTATTTAAATATTTTTGAACCCTATTATCATTTAGCACAACCTCTCACCCTCAAACTAATGGAAAATGAGAAAGGGTGAATAAAATATGATCAAGATAACTAGCCCAAGAGTTTGAAATATTTTCTACTTCTGGTAGAATTTTCTTACAATAATGGCTATTAGGAGTCATTAATGTTGATCATTTTGAAGCCTTGTATGCTAGGTAATTTAATATCTCAATCAAATGGGTTAATATAGTTGATAGAGTCGCACTTGGATAAAATATGCCAAAAGAAATAGAATAGTAAGTAATCAACATAAAACAAAAATGGAGACTAGTTGAAGATCAACATAAGAGTTATGCATACCATAATATAATGCATAGGAAGAAATTTGAGTAGAATAGCATGTATACCTTTGAATTATGACAAAAATAAGTTCCTTAAAAGTGGGATCATGTGCCAAGTTAGCACCAAGATATTTTGGACCCTTCCATATCTTGGCGGAAGTAGGGCTAGCAGCATACAAACATTCCTTGCCTCCCATAGTGAAGGCACATCATTTATTTCATATATTCATGCTTAAAATACATATACATGATGCTAATCATAAATATGAAATGTACTCTTGATTCTTGTATATTGTAAAAAGAACGGAAAATTATTATTGTTATTTTTGTAGCATGGGTTTCATGCTCAAGGTATTTTATTTAGAGGTAAAGCACCCATTGAGTGCTTGTAGGGTTGTTCGTAGTGTCAATAATTCAATAGCGTCATTTTCATATAAATAATACCCCATTAGGCACATTGTAATGTGTCAAAAGAATTATTTTTGTATTTAAAAGTGTCAAAATACCCTCCAAGACCAAGTCAACCTAGAAGCTAAGAAGTCGACTTCATTAGGGCATATCATCCTCATTGGAAGCCTATATATAGGATGGAACTTAGCCTCCTATGGACACTCACTCAGCTCTCATCATCCAAGTGAAGGAGAAGTAGAAGAAATGCAAGCAAAGAAGGATAGAAGGATGAAGGATGAATTTTTTGGGTTATTTCTCTCTCTCACACATGTGCAAAAGGAAGGCTAGGGTTTTGTAGTTGCATGTTCAAACTTGAGGAAGTTGTAGAAAGAAGGTAAAAGGAAGGACTATTAGGTCACCTACAAGCCTTAGAATAAGAATGAACCCAAGCAAAGGTCAAATCAAGGCTTGGAAGCCCTAAAATTTCTCACACATATGGAAGAAATAATTGTTCTAGGGGCCAAAAATTTCAGAGCTGCAGTGGAGGCCAAAATTTTGTAGTTGGGGGTCAAAGTTGTGTAGCTAGAAGAGATTTGACTAGGTTTCACTTGGATATAAGAAGAACATCATCAATAAGGTAAGGATTGATCTTGGAAGGGTATTGGTATTGGTCTATAGGTCTTGGAACTCGTCATTTGAAGAATCTATAAGAAGAGATGAGATTTGCAGGTTTTCCTCTCAAGTGGAGAGGTTTGGGCCCTGGCTTGCAGCCTACATCCTATGTTCTTGTGTATGGTTAATATTATTGTTTTTTTATTTGTTTGATGATAAGAAAAACATAATAATAAGAGAAGAAGCTAAAAATAAAGACAAAGTAAAAATACATCATGAGCAGTTATCAAGTTTAGGAGAAATCATCCTAATTATAGCCCTTTAGATTTCCCAACATAGTATCAGAGCTAGGGTTGGCTAAAGGCATAATTAAGATCACTACATCCTTGAATAAATCATTGAAGCATTGTTCTATGGTTTCAAGTCATCTCAAGCAAGGTATCAAGGCATTGTGGAATCTCTTATTATCCTTCAAGAATAGACCAAGACTTCTACAAAGGACAAAGGGTTATTCTCAACACTTACAGATACATTTAAAGATGAAAATATATGGGTATTTGACAATGGAGCATCCAAACATATGACAGGTGATCAAAAAACACTAAAGACCTTATAAATAAGAAAATTCGTGAAGGATGACTCTACTAGTTGGTGACACCTCTCTCTCAAGATTTGGTTCACATGGAAGTTATTCCATGTGAACTTTGGCATAGAAGGTTTGGACACCTTCACTACAAAATATTACCAACTCTAAATTCAATGGTAAATGGCATCCCTAAAATTAAGGATGATCATTAAGGAGTGTGAAAGGGATGTGCATTAGGTAAAAAAGTTAAGAAACCATTTGGAAGTAGTGCTCCAAGATCAAAATAAATCTTGGATCTCATTCAGTCTAATGTTTGTGGTCCTATGTATACAAATTCTCTTGGAGCTCATTTATATTATGTAATTTTCCTTGATGACCACTCAAGGAAAACTTGGATCTATTTATTGAAGTCCAAGGATGAAGTATTCGAAAATTTTCTAGAATTCAAAGTTAAATTAGATAATCTTATAGGAAGGAGGATAAAGGTACTAAGATATGATAATGGAGGAGAATACAATTCAAAAGAGATAATTTCTTTCTATAAGGAGGCTCAATTAATACAAAGTTGATTGTCCCTCATAATCCAGAGAAAAATGGAGTAGAAGAATGAAAGAATTGCTCGATTGAGGAAATTGTTAGAGCCTTGTTACATTATCAAGACTTGCCTAATTTTTTTTTGGGTTGAAGCAACAAAAATGTTGCCTATATTCAAAATCAAAGTCCTCACAAATCACCAAATAACATGACTCATGAGGAAGCATTCACTAGGAAGAAACCAAGTGTAAACCATCTCTAGATATTTGGTTGTCCTATCTACATTCACATTTCAAAAGACGAGGAAGAAGTTGGATCCTACAAGCATGAAGGGAATATTTGTTGGCTATAGTAATAATTCAAAGGCATATAGGATCTACATAAAGGAATGACACCGAATAGAAGTAATTGAAGATGTTACCTTTGATGAAAGCATTACATTCAAATAAATCAAAGGACCTCCCAATTGACTCTGATGATGAATAAATTCCAATATTTGAATAATGTCCTAGGGAGGAAGAATATTCAAATCATGAAGTAGAAGGTCCCAGTGAACCTGTGCAACAAGTCATCATCCTCGAGAGTTGAAAGAGACCTAATTGGTTAAATTATACTCTTCTATATGAAGAGGGACATGGAGAAGCCAAGGGTACATTTAGGGAAAGTAAGAAGACTAAAATATATTCTGGGTATGCATCCTATATGAAAAATTTAATTGAAGTAGAACCATCCACCTTTGAAGAGGTTGTCAAACATCAAGAATGGAAATATGCCATGAATGAAGAATATAAATCATTAATGAAAAATGGAGTTTGGGAAATCATTCCTAGGTCTGAAGAAAAATATGTGGTGACTTCCAAGTGTCCCTAGAAGATTAAACATGAAACAGATGGAAGTATCAATAAATACAAGTCAAGATTTGTGGCTAAGGTTTTATCCCAAAAATAAGGCATTAATTATGAAGAGACATTTGCACCTATGACTAACTATACAACTATACAATCATTGGTATATTTGGTGGCATCGATGGGATGGAAAATCCATCAAATGGATGTCAAGACAACATTCCTGAATGGTACTATTAATGAAGAAGTAAATATAGAACAATCCTTGGTATATGAAGTGAATGATAGAGAGAATCGTGCTTGCAGGCTTAAGAAGCCACTTTATGGCATTAAGAAAGCTCCAAGGGCTTAGTATTCTAGAATGGACACATATATGCAAATATTGGGCTTCTCGAAGAGTTCTGTTGATCTGAATCTCTATATCAAGGTTGTGAAAAATGAGCCTGTAATCGTTCTTATATATGTGGATGATCTTCTCATGAAAGGTTTGGAAGGTAATATTCAAGAGTGAAAAAATAAATTGGTAGCAGAATTTGATATGAAGGATCTAGGGCTAATGCACTATTACTTGGGGTTGGAAGTATGGAAAGGACCTGATGAGATATACCTAGGTCAAGTAAAATATGTGATTGAGGTGTTGAAAATTTTTGACAATGATGGATTTAAAACCCATGACAACCCCTATGATCACAAATTTGAAGAGGTTGAAAACTTATGATTCAAGCCCTGTGTATCCGACAAAATATAGGGAATCGATTGACTATTTGATGTATTTGGTGAATACTTGACCAAACATTTGTTTTGTAGTGAATATTCTCAGTCAGTTGTAGGTAGATCCAAAGCATGACCATTGGATAGAATCCAATCATATACTAATATATCTACGAGGAAAAATCCACTACTTAGTGAAGTATGATAGAAAGAATGATGTGTGACTTGATTGTATATACAAATTTTGACTAGGAAGGCAGTAAGATGGATAGTAGAAGCACTGCTGAAGGATGTTTTAGTTTGGGATACTTTATGATGTCCTAGATGAGTTGAAATAGAGAATCAATTGCTTTTAGTAGTGCTAAGGTTGAATACCTGTGAAGTAAGCAAAGAAGTTATCTCGTTGAGGAAGTTGGTGTCTGACTTGTTTGAAGGACAAACGGCCCTACGATGATTCATTGTGATAACACCAACTATATAAGGTTTTTTGAAGACCCATTGTTCCATGGAAATACAAAGAACATAAATAACAAGTATCATTACATACGAAAGTTGGTACAAGATGGAGTGTTGCAACTACATTATATCTCCACCGATGAGCAGGTAGCTGACATCTGGGAAAAATATCTTCATAATAAGAAGCTTATGTATTTGAGATACAAACATATATTGGTTGATATATCCTCCCTAGTTGAGAGGGCAAGATAGGCACATCATTATTTTCTTCACTTCATGAAGAAATAATGGACGATTGTGTAAGCATCTAGTTTTTGATACTCTTTGAGGTTGAGGTAGGGCATCCAAGAGGTAAGAGTAGTAAAATAGGAAATTTCTTGTGGATGTGTTATTACAAGATAGGAATTTTCCTAAAAGGACATACCCCATGAACACTTGGGTGGGGTATGTTCCTTGAGAGACAATTATGATGGTGTCTATCAATCATTGGTGTCGTCGGTGTTGTGCTTTGATCTTGTGGAGAGATAGATTTGTTAGTCAAGGCCTTGATATGTGACAATGCTAGTTGGTATGATGCAAATAGATAAGTTGAAATGATAACTTATGATATGGCTTACCAATATGACTCTTATTATGAGATCCCTTCAATTTGAGAATGTTTATGTACTATTATGAATACCTCCCTAGTTAAGAGGGAGTGCTGAAATATGTAACTGGGTTTGGTATTCATGCATATGAAATGTACTATTGATTCTTGTATATTGTAAAAAGAAAGGAAAATTATTATTTTTATTTTTGTAGCACGGGTTTCATGCTCAAGGTCTTTTATTTAGAGGTCAAGCACCCATTGAGTGCTTCTAGGGTTTTTCCTAGTTTTAAGAAGTCAATAAAGTCATTGTCATATAAAGAAGACCCCATTGGGCACATTGTAACATGTCAAAATAATTATTTTTGTATTTAAAAGTGTGAAAATACCTTCCAATACCAAGTCAACCTCGAAGCTAAGAATTCAGCCACATTAGGGCATGTCATCCTTCTTGGAAGTCTATATATAGGAGGGAACTTGACATCTTATGGACGCTCGCTAACTTCTCATCATCCAAGTGAAGCAGAAGCAGAATAAAGGAAAGAAAAGAAGTACAAAGGAAAAAAAATTTGGTTTATTTCTTTCTCATGCACACATGTGTGAAAGGGAGGCTAGGGTTTTGTAGCTGCAAGATAAAACTTGAGGAATTTGTAGAAAGAAGGTCGAAAGGAAGGACTATTATGTCACCTACAAGCCCTAGAAGAAGGATTAGCCCAAGCGAAGGTCAAAGACTCAAAGGAAGCCTTGAGAGCCATGAAATTTATCACATGTGTGGAAGCAATAACTGTTGTAGGGGTCAAATATTTCAGACCTACAGTGGAGACCAAAATTTTGTAGTTGGGGGTCAAATTTATGTAGTTGGAAGAGATTTGATTGGGTTTGACTTGGGTAAAGGAAGCACATCATAAAGAAGGTCTGGCTTGGTCTTGGAAGGGTATTGGTCTTGGTCTATAGGTCTTGGAATTTTTCATTTGAAGAATCTATAAGAAGAGAATAGATTTGTGGGTTTTCCTCTCAAGTGGAGAGGTTTTGACCCTAACTTGCATCCTACATCCTGTGTTCTTGTGTATTTTTTTATCTTTTATTTTTGGTATTAGTTTGATCATAAGAACAACATAATAATAAGAGAAGAAGCCAATAATCAAGACAAAGTAAAAATACATCACATGCATTTATCAAGTTTAAGATAAATCATCATGATTGTAGTCATTTAGATTTGTCAATAGGTGGACCCCAAGAGAGAATTCCAACTAGAACATCAATGCATATTCTACATGAGGGATACCACTATCTGGAATTGAGTCATTGCATACTTTAAGTTGTAATGGAAGCACTTTGAACCTGATGCAGCAACATGGTAACTAGAGGATACCATGAAAAAGACACCCATTTTTTGTTTTCTATGTAGATTTAGTTCTACATAGAGGAAAACATTGAGGACAATGTTCCATTAAGGGGGAGTATAACATGACTAACTTGTCATAATCATTTGATGTAAATATTCTATTTAATTAAATAATAAATTCTCATATATAAAGAGAAGGATCAGTCTATAAATGTCCCATTTTTTGAAAGGATAGCATGGTTGATGAAGCATGTAAATGGGATTAGAAATTTTCCTACCTTTCATTGAATTAATAATTCTAACCCTTAATGTTCTATTTCATCTACCTGACTAATAGGAATTTATGAGAGAGATGGGATAGGTGGTATATTGTCCCAATAATGTGATATGTACCATATGGTAGAGTCATAGTTGACTTTGAAGCCATAAGAGGGACTCCAAAACTCTCATATGGGGAGGTGGCACTGGTTAGGAAGAAAAAATGGTCATTGTAGAAATTGGATAAAAAGAGAAGTGTGTGTCATAGAATACCATCTGAAGGGAGACTACATGAGTGGGAACCTTAAACACATCGTGTACAGGAAATTTGTAAACCTATGTTTAGGAATTGGATCACCTAGGTTGCAAGAGAGTGACTCGGACAGATAGAGATTAAGCAGTCCCCTAAGTCATAGTAGGCTTATGGGGGATTCCACGCTTGAATTGTTTTAGTTGAGAAAGTCCTCACACTAAGTCAGGTATACCAAAAGGAACTCAATTGTTGGTTATTTTTTTCATGTAAGGCACTAAAGACAAGGAGAATCATTAAGGGACCATAGAAAGCAATGAAGAGATTTGTTTTCGTGTTTTGTAGTACTTTAGTGGCCATTTATTTTTATTTTTTTCGATTAGCCCAAACTCAGTTCTTGAGAGGAAACATTAATGTTTATTACAAGTGAAGAAGAATGGTGTAACAAATCTCAAAACCATACTAAAAAAACAAATGACATCAAAAGTATTAATATTCTATGGAAACATTGTCTTTACTTTCTATACTCTAGGTAGTCTGTTGTAATCATTGAACTCTAAGTCCTTGATTCACATGTGCTTTAATTGGTCATTTATTATTCTTCCCAAAAATAATCATTTGAATATATATGCTTCTCCATATTCTAATATTATATCTTATCATTATGCCTAGAGACAATCCTTCAAAAGTACAATATTAGGAAAATGATTTTCTTAAAAGTCTTTAAAAATATTTCATTTATTATTATCACATTAACATTAAAAACATTAAAACATTTGGAGTTCATTATTTTCTTATTCTTAACTATAATTTTGAATATCAAATACCAAAATCTATGTCAATTAAGAACTTGGCTCATTTATATCAATTTAAGCTTTCTCGACTAACTACATGGGACTTATCACCATTTATGGTCGCACAAGGTTTTCTTTATGCTTGGTATACTTATATATAGTATACCATATGTTCATAAATTATACCATCACAATTGCATTATGTATTAACTTCATATTTTGGAGTTCTTTTATATAAATTATATTCAAGAGTTCTTAATATAAAGTCTTTGACTATGGTTCTCATTCCTCATGTGGTGTAATATTTGTTGTCCTCTAAGATAATTCTAGGTTAATTAAATATGCCATAGCATCTAAAATGTTATGTTGTTTTAAAAGTTTTTGGATGACCAATGTTATGAGCAGATTAAGGAAGGTGTTTAAACCTTATTTGTTACACAGTAATTTTTCACTTCCTTCACCCCAGTCCTTCTACTGTGTCATGTGTCTAGTAAAACATGCTCATATTAAACAAATGCTCTCTTATGTTGCCAATTGACCCTCTTTTACTAATTTTTCTGCCTCATTGCGAGAATACATTTAATACATGCGACGGACCCCTATCATAAATGATCTTGTCGCGACCCCGTCGCGGGAGTACACCTGTTTCCCACGACGGTCAGATTTCAAGCCCCTACGCGAGGCTATTAGCTATCTTTAGCGACGATCAGTCTACATACATTTCCTCCTAGTGATGTTGGTGCTAAAGCTTAGATAACGACCAACGATGATCCAGATTAGGTGAATTCGTTCCAACAGTCGACCTTCTAGATGTCTCTAGACCTGGTTGTTCGGTCAGTTTGGGTCGCCCTTCACCCTCTAGCATGGTAGTTCCGTCTTTTGTGATGCTTGCCCCGAGGATAAGCTCCCTCTCCCTCATTTAATGGAGACTCCTTCTCCTATAAAATCACTCACCATTGCTATCATCTGCTAGTTCTTTTGGTTGTACAGTGTTGCTATTGCTTTTGAGTTTGGTAGATAGTTTTGGTGTGAGTGTGACAAGTGTGGGATTGCTATATAGTTTGCAAGAAGGTGTGGAGTGCCCTTAACCTTGTGTTAAAGCTTGTGAATAAGAGAGAGGGATATATTGCTATTTGGGAGACCCATCTTTGAGAGTGAACGCTTGAAGAAACACATTGGTTGGACCCTCTAAGAAGGCTTGCGACGTCAAGACTTGGTTGTAAGCTTTGCTCTTGATTTATTATTAATACAATCAATGATGATTTCCTATATCTTGTATGTAATTTAATTGATATCTCATGCCTTCTTGACTTTATGAGTAAATAGATCATTATTGTTTCTCAGTTACATGCTCTGTTATTTCTTTGTGGTGTTTCAGGTTGATTGCTCATTAAGGAGAAGGCACAATGGAACTTCATCGACCACCGATTTGAGGTAGGCCTCCAAAAATGACTATTTAAGGGAATTAATTGTTGTTTTATCCTTTCTGTGACTAGACCCACTCTAGGGTTAGAGGGGTTGCCTCTGTCTGCAAAGGGAACACTTTCCTGCATCACAAGTTGGCGACTCCACTGGGGATCAACACAAGACCGCCTTTATTTGTCCATGGGGCACTTTCACTTATAAAACGCTCCCCTTCGGTATAAAAAATGCCGATGCTACCTTCCAGTGTGCAATGTCTTACACGTTTCATGATATTCAACACATTTTGCAACCCTACCTAGATGACCTTCCGGCTCATTCAGCAAAATGCCAAGACCATCCCAACCACCTTCGCAAAATTTTCCTTCATTGTCGACACTATCGTATCCGTCTCAATCTGCATAAGTGTGTCTTCTGCATAGAATCTGTTAAACTTCTCGGGTTCATCGTCTCCTGGGAGGGTATCCGTCTGGATCCCTTTAAAGTCGAATCCATCCTGAATCTCCCTCCCCCTGCTTCTTTGCAGCAATTGCAGAGTTTGCAGGGTAAAGAAAATTTTCTACAATGATTCATTCTGAATTATGCTGAAGTGGCCGAAGGCTATACGTGGTTATTAAAGCGGGACATCCCTTTTATTTGGGATATTGCTGCACAAGAGTCATTTGAGCGCCTCAAGGCCCTCCTTGTTTTTGCTCCATTGTTACGTCCACCTGATTATCACCATGACTACACTCCTTATTTAGTCGTTGTCGATACCACCATTGGCATGGCTCTAGTCCAAGACGATGAAGATGGTACTGAGCATGTCATTTACTATTGCAACCACAATTTACTTGATACGAAAACTCGATATTCCTATGTTGAGAAGTTGGCATTGGCCGCCGTTTGCACCATCCAATGTTTCCGCCACTATATATTATTGCGCACTGCGACGGTGATTTTCTATTGCAACCCAATGATGTACATCTTGTCACATCAGTTACTGGGGGGCAAATACTCAAAGTGGATTGTCATCCTTCAAGAGTTTGACTTGGAGTTTACTATAGCCAAGTCTAAGAAGTCCCTCGTCTTCGCTGAGCTACTTTGCTCCCTACCATCTGTTACTTCGCCCTCTCAGTTAGAGGACCATATTCCAGATGAACCTTTGTTCTTGATTAGTACCCTCGATCCTTGGTACGGGAATATTATTGTCTATCTTCAGACATCCTCTTTTCGTCTAGATTTTTCCAAGGATGCTTGGCGAGAGATTTGCCATCATTCTCAACCTTATTGCATTATTGGGGACACCCTGTATCGTCTCGGCGCCGACTCTGTTCTCCACCGATGTTTGACATTCGAGGAAGCTGAACGAGTTCTAAATAACTACCACTCTGGTGCCTGTGGTGGTCATATGTCTGGGTATGCTACTACTTAGAAGATCCTCCGTGCTGGTTATTTTTGGTCGTCTATTTTTAAGGATTGCATTCTTGCCGTCCGCTCTTGTCATGAGTGCCAAATCTACCAACGGAAGATGCACACACTCTTGCACCTTTGCACCCTATCATTACCGTCGGTCCTTTTGCCAAATGGGGCATTGATTATATGACCTACAACCCTCGCTCGACCGGGGGGCATGGGTATATCATCGTTGCCATTGATTATTTCACGAAATGGGCCGAGGCGATGCCTACACTATCTGATGATGGTCAGACAGCGACACATTTTTTATTCAATCATGTCATTTCACGATTCTGTGTCCCTTAGGATATCATCACTGATCACGGTAAAAATTTCTGTAATCATATGATGATTGAGTTAACAACCCACCTCGGCTTGTGGCATGATAGCTCAACACCGTACTATCCTCAAGCCAATGCCCAAGTGGAAGTTGTCAACAAAGTTTTGGTCACGATGCTTCAAAGCACCATCGGCATGCACAAGTCCAACTAGCATTTGATGTTGTTCTTTGCCTTATGGGCCTACCGAAATTTAGTGAAGGATGCCATCGGGTTCACCCCATTCCAATTGGTCTATGGTCTGGAGGCTACCCTTCTGATTGAGTGTGAGATCCCTTCTCTTAAATTAGCCGTCGAATTTCTCCAAAACACTACTCCGGTAGAAGAACATCTTCTTTACCTAGAGCGGTTAGACGAGACCCATCGACTAGCCTCTCTAGCCATTGAAGCACAGAAGAAGAGAGTGAAAACTCACTTCGACCAAGCTGTCAATCCTCGTTCTTTTGTTGAAGGAGACTTAGTCCTGCTTTATGATCAAGCAAATGATAAGCTAGGGTCAAGAAAATTCGAGCCTATGTGGCATGGGCCTAATATTGTAAAACGTGTTTTGCAAAAAGGGCCTATGAGATGATCGATTACGAAGGGAACCCTCTAGGTAAGCCCTGAAATGGGCTTTATCTGAAAAAATATTATGCATGAATCTCGTGCATCTGTTTTGTACATACATGTGTTTTCGGCAGGTGTGTTGTCAGTGTGCGTTTTCATGTTTGGCCTAGTGTGTGGGCATAATTGTTGCTTATTGTGTCTTTTGCTTCTTGTGCAGATGTCTGGTACACCTTATGTTGGTTTCGCTAATGGTGCCTGTCGCAGTACCCAGACCCTTTCTTCTGTGGTGTGGGTGATATACGATCCTCACGGTGAGTTAGTAGACATTCAAGGTGTTTGTCTGGGTTGCACCACAACCAATGTCACTGAATATAGTGTTGTCATTGAATTACTGACCGAGGATGTCAACCTCGATATTCGTGCATTAGTTGTGAATCTAGATTCTCAAATTGTTGTCCACCAACTTAACGAGCGTTATTCCGTCAGATATCATCGAATTTTAAGGTTGTATTTACGTGTTAAATTATTGGAAAGAAATTTTGATTTTATTACATTCAACACATTCCAAGAAGATTAAACATATTAACTGATGCATTAGCAAATCATCTATTAGACAGACATTTATTCAACATGTAATCAAAACAGTATATAGAAGCATTCAAAACATAATAATGAACCATAGAAATATATATATATATATATATATATATATATCTTGTGTGGCACACTAAGGCACTAAAACAATAAGTGTATATGTCAAAATAGAGTCTGTGCTCTCCATACATCCAAGGCACATGTCTCTCCAAAATCAGTAGAAATTAAAACCTAGGTATCTATTGTGGTGGGTTCTGCTCCCTATAGCAGACCACTGCTCGTGCAACTCCTTTCAGGAGCCTATGCATCCTAGGTGGCACTCTGACAGTATGTCTCTGGTACTCTGCAGTGACCTCCTTGATCCCCTTGTAATCTGGGATCCCGTCCGTCAAGCCCTCAAGGCTACGGGCTACCTCCTCCACTGCATTGCCACAAGGGCGAACCAGGGCCAGCTCCATGTTGCCCTATGGATCCCTCTGTGCCTCGGGAGCTAGTCCTACCAGCCTTTCCTATCCCACATCTGCAAATAACATAAGAGACATTATTAAGACATATGCATGATAAAATCCAAAAACATTATAAAAAATCAAAACATATAGTGTGGTGTTTTGATCAAGTGTTTAACTCCCTCGTCGCAATGCTCGCCCGCAGGAAGTTGCATGTCGGGGTCTCCACAAAAATCGGTGCCTGCATATGGTCAGCCCTCGACTATGACCTTTTGCCAGTCCAACCACTCTCGAAAGAGCATCCCCCATTATATCAGTCAAACACCGCCCCCTCGCAGCATGACATGTGCCCAGCGAGTGATTCAGGTCTCTCGTGACCCAGGTACATATAAATCCATGTCCTGTAGCTGAAGAATCGATACCCGCTCTAGCATGAGTGGGATCAGGATAGCTCCATACCCAAACTGCTTCGCCTCCCCGCATTGGTACCTCGTCAACTATCTCTTCATGCTGACAACTACTGCCTCCACCCAATTATACATGGTTGGGTTAAGGCGCTCGAGAGCTATCCGGAGGTGGGTCTTTTTTGCCTCATGTTGGGCTTTCGAGCCCACCGTCCTTGTCACCATGAACAATACGGCACAGAGAGTCAAGTCTTCCATTGTTAGGATTTGTAATTTCCCACTAGTGGATGATTTGTGTGCCCCTGGGCACACCCGTGCTATCATCATGTCTAAAGTCTCACCCTGCACTTGTTGGCCCTCTAAGATTGGCCTCTCACCACGGTAAGACAATCCAGTAAGAAAATATATGTCTGTGGCATCAAATTCAATGTCTTTGCCCCGAATGACGAACTTTCCATCTGTTGGGTTCCAGGAGTGGATTATCAGCTCTAGAAGGTCAAGTTGTGCCTGGAGATGAGGAGTGAGGAAGAATTTTAATAATCCGCACTCAAGAAGGGCTCTTCGGCACCTTGCATCATTAAACGCTTGCTCATCGTTGTCATCATGAGTTCTCTCTTGCCACACAAAAGCCATTTTTGTCCTGCGTCAGAGGAAAGATTGATTAGAATACTTTTCATGAGCTTAAACATGTAAATTATAAAAAAATTGGCTTTACGGCACCGTCACTGCCGTTCCTAAAATAGTAGTGATGACTCGAGGTCAATCTTTATTTTCCTTAGCGACCGTCACAGGAGTACATCTATATCCCACGACGATCCCGATGGTAGTCAGCGTTAACAATCGTGGTCATCGCTAACCTGAGCGGATCTTCCACGACGAACACGAGGTGAATATTGGTTTCAAAATTCGCCCAAACACCACCTATCTACCACCAAATTACATAAAAAAAACTTTAAAATGGAGCGCAGGGGAAAGAGTACTTACTTGGTAAAGACCTTGAGTGAAATTGTTGACCAATGGTGCCGGAATCAAGCTCGGAAATTCGCTCAATTTTGCACTCCAAATGCCAAGGTAAAACTCATAAAGATAAACGGTAAAAACGAACTTACCATACCTCTTTTTATAGTGTTTTTCTTAAAAAAATTTAAAAATTACACTCTATAGTTTGGATTTTTCCTTTTATTTTAGGGTTTTTCGTTAGAGTTTTTGAGTTTTTTGCCCTTGTATCCATGCATATACTTTTTGTGTGTCGAATGGGCTTTATGTTCGACATCTTCTGTGTAGAGCTATAGATGGTGGGATTATGTCATACTTTGTATACACTTGGTCCACTTTTTATAAAAAGTCTTCTTTAACGCTCTTTTCCGACTGAAAAGATGAAAAGATTGCCGAGTTTACCCTTTTGACTAGTTAAATGGAATAAAAGGCGATCTAATTTGAGCTCTTTTCCGACCGTATAAATGTGAAAAGATCGCCGAACTTTTGTAATTTCAAGTTCGATACTGGTTATGAAACGACATGTCTTCCATCTCTTTTCTAATTTTTCGGATTGAGACCACTAATTACGAAAAGTACTCCTTTATTGTAATGGTCAAGCGGTTCTCTCGAGTATTATTTTACACTTTCTCAAGCTCGAGGGACACAAATATACGAAAAAGGACCCCCCCTGGAGTTTTCTTTTCCTTGTATTTTTCAAACTCACTAAACATGAAAAAGACTCCAAGTTTTCCCTATGTCGGACTCATTAAACCCTGACGACATTGGACTCATCATCATGACGAGACTCAAGCTTCTCCTCCCTAGGGCTCGTTAAACCATTACTAGGTTGGGTTCATCTGAAGGATGAACTTATATTACAAGAATATGCTATCTCCTTCAAGATTTTTTTCAAAAATAACTAGGGTACTCACCAGTAATGGTGAGGGAAATTTGGAAGTTATCATTGGTTACCTGTGGCAGCTAGTCACTCTTGAACATCGACACTTTTGCTTCTTGTCGGGTTGGGATATCCATACATCGTCATTTGGCTTTTCTGGGTCTTGGGTTGCCATTTAGCCTCATTCCATCTGATCCATGTTGTCTCCATCAAGCCTCTGATCCCTTGGTACTTGAATGCTGCCACCCTCTGGAGTCGTGTCACTGATATGTTCAAGAGTATAATCCTTCTGCAGTTCACACCCTTACCTCCTCCTCTTATACTCTGCTTCACCATCTACCACTTGTTCCTTATCTCGTATCATTGATGAGGGAAACATTATGGCCCTCCTGCGACAGATCATCTCATGTCGACATCAACTCATTATCCAGGAGATTGGTCCAGAGATCCCCTTCGGTACCTTGGAGCTTGCATGCCTCAATGGAAAGTTCTTCGTGCCTGATGATCGACTTTCATCATTGGTCGTCAATTGGGTGATTCCACGAGTGTTCAACTTTATCTCATTCTTCACACTTAGTCTATTGTACTAGACAATAATTTGAGAGCCATTGGCATTATTGATGGTTTCTCTCGCGTTTGTTAATGGTTTTCATCATTGATCGGTAATCAAGCGACTTTCTATCATGCTCGACTCCAGCACATTTGTTTGCATGCTATAATTTGTACTATGATCAGTTGGGTTTCAAGACCCGAACTAAGATTACACATGTTCGGGCTGTGTGGATTGGTTCGTGATTACATACATGACCCTTTGATGGATGGCTGCGACCATACCTGAGTCTTCATGGATGGCTGTGACCATACCTTTATCATTATCATGGTCTTACTAGCTGGATGGATGCATCCATACCACATACCAAGTTCATATGTCTTTTGGATGGCTGTGCCAATTCCCAGACTACATGTATTTCATTATCAGAGAAATTGGTTGTACTTGCGCCTGCATGTTCTTCCAGGTGGTGTTCCAGTTCAGACAGTTGCGCAAAGAATTTCACCCCTCCCACTCTCTCAGGCTTCATACTTTAGGGGGCATCTGTTACACAGTAATTTGTCACTGCCTTCACCCCAGTCCTTCTACTGTGTCGTGTGTCCAGTAAAACATGCTCATATTAAATAAATGATCTCTTATGTTGCCAATTGACCCTCTTTTACTAAGTTTTTTGCCTCTTCGTGAGAATACATTTAATACACGCGACAGACTCCTATCATAAATGGTCCTGTCGCGACCCCGTCGCGGGAGTACACCTGTTTCCCGCTACGGTCGAATTTCAAGCCCTAGTGTGAGGCTATTAGCTATATTTAGCGACAGTCAGTCTGCATACATTGCCTCCTAGCGATGTCGGCACTAAAGCTTAGTTAATGACCAGCGACAATCTAGATTGGGCGAATTCGTTCCAACAGTTGACCTTCTAGATGTCTCTAGACCTCGTTGTTGGGTCAGTTCGGGTCACCCTTCCCCCTCTGGCATGGTAGTTCCGTTTTTTGTGCTGCTTGCCCTAAGGATAAGCTCCCTCTCCCTCATTTCATGGAGACTCCTTCTCCTATAAAATCACTCACCATTGCTATCATTTTCTAGTTCTTTTGGTTGTATAGTGCTACTGCTGCTTTTGAGTTTGGTAGATAGTTTTGCTGTGAGTGTGATAAGTGTGGGATTGCTATATAGTTTGCAAGAAGGTGTGGAGTTCCCTTAACCTTGTGTTAAAGCTTGTGAATAAGAGAGAGGGATATATTGCTATTTGGGAGACCCATCTTTGAGAGTTAATGCTTGAAGAAACACACTGGTTGGACCCTCTGAGAAGGCTTGCAACGTCAAGACTTGGTTGTAAGCTTTGCTCTTGATTTATTATTAATACAATAAATGATGATTTCCTATATCTTGTATGTAATTTACTTGATAGATCATGACTTCTTGACTTTATGAGTAAATAGATCATTGTTGTTTCTCGGTTACGTGCTATATTGTTTCTTTGTGGTGTTTTAGGTTGATTGCTCGTTAAGGAGAAGGAAATAGAAGCTGGAGGAGCGCAGCGGAACTTTATCGACTATCGGTTTGAGGTAGGCCTCCAATGATGACTATTTAATGGAATTAATTGTTGTTTTATCCTTGCTATGACTAGACCCACTCTAGGGCTAGAGGGGTTTCCTCTATCCATAGAGGGAACACTTTCCTACATCACATTATTAATACTAAATATTAATAAAGGGTTGATCTTTTACCTATGGACAGTAATTTGGTTTAAAAGTGTGTGGAAAGGAAGAAATGTAAGAGAGTATGATTTCCTAAATATTCAAACTGGATTTTTAGTTAATCATAATAAAGCATGCACGTAAACAGTGTTTACATGCCAAAAAAATATTTAATCTTATGAATGTGGTTGACAAATTATTAATGTAGAGGAGATTATAAAGACAAACAGTCCAATAAACTAATCTCTAAAACATATTATCACTTCAGAGGGGGTTTAAGATAGACTGATATTCAATTTTCTCTTACCCAATTTTCTTCATAAAAACTCAAATATATGTAGAATAACAAAATGAAGTGAAAACATAAGACAAACTCACAAAGTGACAAGTTGTTTGAAGCAAATCCATAATCCTTTTATTAATGTGAAGCAATTTCAGTCTGATACAATTCTTCTTTAGAAAACTCATCTAAGGGTTCAACCCTTAATACATCGAATTACTACTTATTTATAAAAAAAAATTGGATTCTAGAAACATCTAACTAATTACAAAAATAGTACAAAAATGTAGGAGTGCTTAAACTGCTGAGATGGATGGTGCTATCTTTGAGGAAATGATTGATGACTCGACCCCTAAAATGTTGTCTTGTTGTTTTTCTGTTGGAGATAAAACTTTTTACTTGATAGTATCACACAACTCATCCCACCTTTAATCATTTGGTATAGAAATATTTATTATCATTCTATAAACTTCATCTACTTCAGTATATTTCTCAAAAGTTGGCTTCTTGATGAAAATGTTCTTGATTTCATGTTTGATAGTTAAATCAAACTCCAAGGCTTCAATGAGTTCTTTACCTGTGACATTTCCTTTGGTACCTACAAACTTGGATGTATCTGTTGCAATAGTGTAAATATTCTCACAGTAACCTTCCAAGCCAATTAATATGTTACTAGGTGCTACCAACCCTAGAAATCCTCTTTGGCTCAGCAAATTAAATTTAGTATGAAATCTCTGGACAAATTTTTTTAGAGCTTGACACTTAGTCTCCAATTGAGTCATTAAGTTCCTTTTCTACAATACCTTCTTTATTTCTAGGATTGTCTTTTTCCTATCAACAATCTGAATATGCTCTAACTCTAGCCTAGTCTTTGAGTTCAACACTTTGATCATAGATGTACCCTCAGTTGGTTTTTGTCCCAGTTTTGTTCTGACTTGTTCAATTGTTGTTTGGAATCTGTCAATTAACTTTTCATGTTAAAAAATAATATGAATGGATGGCCAAAACTCGGTTATGGCATGATTGATATCCACCCAAATTCTTTCCTTTGCTTGGGCCAAGGGTTGAGCCATCAGTGACTGATTTTATAATTGATCTATCTTCTTGGAAAGATGGTGAGATTTCTGCATCTCTTCAACCAAGAGGGCATCATTTTTTATTTTTTGTGCTTTTAAGTTCTTCAGCTTATGCTAGAGCTGATCATTTTCTTGTCTCTACAAAGACAGGTCTTGCACAACTTTGTTCAAATCATCTGGTGTTGATGTAGATTCCCCTGTTATCCCTACAACTATAATTGGTATGGTTGTTACTAGAGTTATAGTCAATTGTGAAGCCTCTTATTTTTCCTTAAGTATCTTCCATATTTGTTCCTCCATCTCCTTTATCTATATATTTTTCTCAATGATCAATTTGAGCATGTCTTCTTTATGTTTCTCACTTTCTTCTATCTCTTTTGTTTGTGGATCCTCTATAGAAGGTAACTTCAGTTGTTTCCTGAGTGATTCTATGTCTGCATTCTTTTTCTTGATGATCTCTTCCACTGCTTTGACATCACTGGGATCATAACCCAACTTGATCACCAAATATTCCAATGTTTTGATTTTGGTGTCCTTTGCTAATGAAGAAATTTTCTCCAGTTTTAATTGTGTTTGGAAATTTGTGAGAGATGTCCTTAACTTTGAAAATTCTATAGCAGTATTTTTCATAGTGGAGAAAATCATTTCTCCATACTATCTATGCATATCCATTTGATCAATGGGATGTATTTGCTTCACATCAAATGAGAAGATAGTCTTCTTATAATCTACAAGAGTTTTTGGAGATGGTACTTGAGCCTGTAATAATTCCATTTGCATCCTTCCTTTCTCACTATCAAATGATGTTAACAACCTATGCTAGGAGGTAGAAGTCTACTTCCAAAACTGAGCATAAGTGTTGGCTTTGAGTGTTTCATTTTTCTGCTTAATCTGCAAAAAATTATTGAAGATATTGGGATCATCATGTTCACCCAATTCTATTAACTGTGATTTTTCTAAATGATTTTGTGAGGCCAAAGAGGATGGGGTGTCAGGGAGGTGTTCCTCTAACCCTATGGAAAACTGTAGACCACTCATAACAATAGTTTGTTGTTCTTCTTCATTCTGAATGGTGACATCTTTGAGATTTGTCCTCTGCTTTTTCTGTTGAATAATTAATTCTTGTGCACTTATTTCTGCACATGTTGGAGATGAAATTTCTTATATTTGCCTTTTTCCATGTTTATCTTGAGGCATTGGAGTTTGGAGGGTAGATGTATATAGAATCTTCTCTTCTTCTTCTTGTAGTGTATTTTCCTCCCACTGGTCTTGATTCATAAACTTATCAATCTCTAGTCTGGGGGTATGATTATAAGGTGTGGTTTCGAGTTCCACCCTTAAATTAGAAATAATTTTGAATGGATCATATGACCAGGTGAAACTAGGCTGAAAGTTTAATTGCTTGAGGATTGAATCTGCCTCATCTCTTGTTGTTCTAGTATTACCTATGAATGGTCCTACTTGAGTCTTGATCTTAAATTTTGATTTTCTTTTACCTGAGACAAAATGGATTTCATCCATATTGATCATATGCCTTGTATATTCGAGAGAGAAAATCCTCGTTGGAACATATTTAGGCAAATTGTAGGGAGCCAACTCACATCCCAATACCCTTATCTCTATATAATTTTGGTATAAATACTAGTCTCCAGTCATTGTCTTCTCACTCAAGTACAAAACATTTTTAATCTCTGAACTAAGCCTTGGCTCACTCTGGCTGCTAAGAAGCCCTGCAATTTTATGAACAAAACTATCTATGAAGTCTGCAAATTTGAACTCTATTGAGTTTTTCTTGACTAATGAAGTCCACTATATCACTGATTGGTTGATGCCCTGATCATCTTGCTTATGTAAAATTATTGGAAACTAATCTCCCTGCTGAAAAAGAAACATATAGACAAATACTTGCATAATTAAACACGCCTTTTTTAGTAATCTTCATCATCTTTTCATGCATATTATCAGCTAGAAATTGGCTAAAATTTGAACATGAATGTTGGCTTGTGCTCATTGAAAATAGATAGAAATCCTAGAATAGGCTCATCTACCCACTAGTCTAATGGATACCCCAAAAGGAAAGAAACTAAGTCAATTATCTATTTGCCTTTATCTGGGAAAATAGAAGTTGGATAAGGGCGATTTTTCTTAGGAAGTTGAGAGTCTTTTGGAAGGAAAATCTCAAAAATCTGGGATCTCCAAGGAAAGGTGAGCTTATAATACAAGTCCATAAGAACTGCTACAAAAAAATGGCTAAGGGAGTCATTCTGAGGAATCAAAAACATCTGGTTTATGGTTTCAGGTGTAATTGAGATCTGAATGTCTCCATTCTAGGCCGCAATGGTTCTTTGCAATGGATTGTATATGGCTTGACACCACATGACCAGATTAGGGAAATAATGTGTTTGTGGGAAGGTAAACATAGGTAACAGGGATTCCCAAAGATTAATGTCATCTTGTTGGTCAAGGTAATTTTGCTTCAACCACTGGTGTAATTTGAACAAGTCGAATTCACACTCGGTGTCGACAATCTTGAAATATTCGTTTACTAATGGTATGTGATGTAGGTATAAGGTAGTAGAGGTCTTAGGGTTATCATCACTCTTTTATTTACTGCTAGAGGATTAGCCCTTTCCCTTTGGTGCCATGACTAAGGGATTTGAGAAGTAAAATGATATTAGAGGATAGAAATTTGGCTTGAATAGGTATCTGTATAAGCAATGGATCTCTGTCAAGGGTATCTAGTATCTGAATTCCTAAATTGAAAAGTGCTAGAAATAGAGGTTACGAAATCTTAAAACAGTACCTATAATTTTAAAAACAATAATAGAGTAGGTAGGAGAGTCACGCGAGATGAGTTAAGGTGATTTTATAGACTTTGATCAATTACCATTACAATTGGAACCGTTACCGAATGGGATTTAGGTGTATTAATGGGCAATGGGAATATGGTAATGGATAAGCGTATAACAGGAAAATGGTAATGGGAATAGGAGGTGAGCGAATGATAGATTGACAAGTGGCGCGATCTGGTTAGTGAAAGGAAATGTGCGGGAGTTGTCGTAGTGACTGTTGACAGGAGAAGAGGAGTGATATGAAGATTTCAGGGGGGGGTGATGGTAAGTGGTTTTGGATGAGGGGGTGCGAAGTCATGAGGGAGCACTATGTTGCGTGGGGCCTAGGAAAAGAAATATCACTTTTCGGACCCCCTGGATTTAACGAGAAATGGGATGAGGGGGTGCGAATCGGTTTCCCCACCATTGATTTGGGCAGGGGAAATCAGTCACAAGCTAACAAAATATCAAATCGTCTCCCGACGTTATAATAAAACTCAATTTTAATGCTTATTACATATCACTAATCATGTTTAAATGACATGATTAGTTCATAATTTAACCAAATAAATCTATCAAAGCATAATTTAAATCCCTAAGGGCACATTTGATCTAGCATGCCCTCTTTTATTTCCTAAAGTAAAAATTAACCCTATTATAGTGTATAATGCAATTGACCAAGTTTAAAATCTTTGGTCAACTTTTTCTATAATCTATCCTATGTTCTAATTTCAACCAAGATTAAACAGTTTGGTTGAATTATTCCCTAATATAAGAACATAAATTTAAACATGTTTGATCATGATTATAATATATGATTCAAACAGGAATTATTTCAAGTGGCAGTTGAGCTTGCTCACTTGTATATTTGTTTTTCTTTTTATGGGGTTCTTTTCATATTTTTTCAATAATTTTCATATTTTCATTCTTTTGTTTTATTTTTATACCCTCTTTTATTTACATCTAAATTATCAAAACTATTTATGTTACAACATTGGCTCCAACTGAGGATTGCTTCCTCCTGCAAGATGCAGAGAACTTACATATCCATGTGCCTTCTCCTTGGGTTGATGGCGTCTCTATTGAAAACAATCACACACTACTTAAAAATTAAAAACAATCTGGTGATGTATAAATGATGAATGAATGAATGAATATCAATCTTGGATATAATGCTTCAAATATTTCCCATTGACAGGAAATGAGGAATATTTTCCTTCCAAGTTCTGCAAGATAAAATTATTGTTTCCTTTAACCTCTGCAATGCTAAAAGGTCCAAACCAGATATTATCAGACTTTCCATGTTTTCCTTTATGTTCCCTTCTTGCATCCCATCTTAATACTAAATCTCCTTTAAAATCTCTTTCTCTAACCTTTCTGTCAAACAGAATTTTCATTTTGTTATGATATTTTCAAATCTTATAACGAACTTCATCTATGTTTTCATTAAGTTCTATAATCTGATTGATTCTCCTAGAAAATCATTGGGTTCTTCATTCGTTCCTTGTAAAAATCTCATGACAGCAAAAGCTATATGTGTAGGAACTATGGCTTCCTTAGCATAAACAAGATGAAATGGAGATCTACATGTTGACCTATTTGGAGATATTTTGTTTTCCCAAACCGCATATATGAGATGGATGTCCCAACTCATTTTGTGTTCTTCCAGTGTTTTCTTAATGACTTTAACTAGGCTCTTGTTTGAAGACTCTACCAGTCCATTTCCCTGTGGATAGTAGGGGGTAGAATGATGCAACAAAATTTGGTATTTTTGACAAAATTCAATCATTTTGACATTTTTGAATGTTGTTGCATTGTCTGTAACCATCTGTTGGGGGCATCAAAACCTAGATAGTATATTCTCTTCAATAAATTTAATTACTACAATGTTAGTTGCATTTCTAACTAGAATTGCATCTACCCATTTACTAAAGTAATCTGTGGCAGTTAATATCCATCTATGTTAGCTGCTTGATGTTGGATGAATTTCACCAATGAAATCCAATCCCCATTTTTGGAAAGGTGCTTGAACTAGTACTGGAACTAGAGCAAGTGCTACTAATATTTTCTTTCCAGCAAACATTTGACATTGGGTACAACTTCTAACCTTTTCTCCTACTTGTGCAAACAATGTGAGCCAATGAAATCCTCCTCTCAAAATCTTATATGTTGTATCTCCCCAAGCATAGTGTCCTCCACAAATACCTGCATGAAATTAATCAATAATTCCTTCTGTCTCACTTTTTGTCAATAAAAGCAAAAGGATGTTGAGTGGGTCTTTCCAATACAGATTTGCATTGATGATACAGTATTTTATGGCCTTCAACTTTAGTGCCTTGCATTGCTTCTTTGTAAATTCAGATGGACACTCAAAATATCTAAGTAAATGTATAACATCAGTGTACCATTCAAATAAAATAAAAAATCTCATCAATATGGATAAGAGTTGATTGAATTGACGATGAAGGTTCTTGTGGATTCTTTTGTGCTGAAGTTTGAAAAGGTTCTTGTGGATTCCTCTCTGCTGAAGTTTGAGAAAGTTCTTGTGGATTCTTCCCTGCTGAAATTTCAAAAACATAATTTATTCCCAAAACTTTACAATTGACTCAACTAAGAATCTAGTCAAGCCTTGACCTTTCACCAAATTTTTAGTTTTGATAATGAGACCAAATTATAATATCTTAGTGACCCATCTTCCTCTTCTTCCATCGGTATCGTCTTGAGTTAATGCATTTTTAACAACACTATTGGGAACATAGGCAATAATGGAAGAATGAAGGACATAGAATCTAAAATATTCTAGGCCTTGAACTAAGGAATAGGCTTGTTTTTCAATAATATGATATTTGAGTTTATCATCTCTCATAACTTTACTAAAAAAGGAAATAGGTTGGTCATCTCCATTCTCATTCTTTTGCAAAAGAAATGTTGGGTGTGGACCCTGATTATCTTCTTTACTCAGAGGTATCACCACATTGGACCCCGTTTCATAATGTGGCAGCAATGCCGCCTGTTTATGGGCGCTACCAGGGGGGTCCAGGGGGGGGGGTGGCGATTCTTTAGAGCAACGCCCTTGAATCTAAAAATAGATGTAAAATTGCCTTGTAAAATGTTGTAATTTTGTAGTCAATCTGAGTCATTCATTAGGCAGAAATCTAATGGTCGAATTTATGTTTAATTTAGGATTTTTTTTCCCTAGAAGGCAACCCCTCACTATATATGAGGGAATTGTATTGCGGCTATGTAGATCTGTATTCTGAGTGAGAAAGGAAGAGGAGGTTGTATGAGAGAAAAGAAGGAATTACTTTGGACCTCTTGTAGGTTGTATCTCTTCATTTTGCTGGATAATATAAAAGGAAGGATTGGTTATTTCTCTGTGGACATAGAATAAATTCGGAGAACCACGTATATTTGTTTCTCTCTTGTTTTATGTGTTTTTTGTGTTTATATTTCTGCAATAGTTTATTTGTTTCGTTTCTCTGTAATATATAATTTTCTAACCAAAACAACAACTAAGGGGGATTCAGAGGAAAAAGAAAAAAATGCTAAATGGTTCATAATAGTTTGGACTGGCCAGTATTGGGGCTTCAGAAATAGCTTTTTTAATCTAGTCAAAAGCAAATCTTGCTGGAATTTTCCATTTAACTTCATGGTATTTCCTCAACATATCAGTGATATCTTTAACTATTTCAGCATAATTAGGTATAAACCTCCTTAAAAAGTTGATTTTTCCAAGAAAAGCCTGAATTTCCTTCTTATTCCTTTGTAAGGAAAGAGCTTGGATAGTTGAAACTCTTCTGGGATCAGTGACCACTCCTTCCTTAGAAATAATATGGCCAAGCAATTCTCCTTCTTTGATTGCAAACAAAGACTTTTTTCGATTGAGTGATATCCCAAACTTCCTACACCTGTCAAAAAAATTCCTCAATTGCTTTAAATGTTTTTTATCAGAATTAGAAAATATAGTCAGACCATTAAGATAAATGACAAAAAACTTATTTTTCTTACCCACAAATGTTAAATCCATAGCTCTTTGAAAGGTAGCTCTGGCATTGGTTAATCCGAAAGGCATATTGCATACATAAATGTACCCCAAGGAGTTGTGAATGTTATATTTTCTTTATCTTTTGGGCTCACCATAATCTGATTGTATCCAGAAAAACCATCTCAGGTAATGGATAATTATCTTTCAAAGATGATTTATTCAAGTTCCTAAAAATCTACACATGGTCTTATTTCACCATTTTTCTTTCTTACTGGAACTAAATTAGCTACCCAATCAGAATACTTCAATGGAACTATGATCTTGGCATCAAGTAGCTTTTTAAGTTCTTTCTCAATGGTAGGAAGAAGGATTAGATTAATTCTCCTTAACTTTTTCTTAAAAGGTTTGGATTCTTGTGTTAAAGGAATTTTATGTTCAATGAGCGTTGTATCATATGTCTGCAACTCACTATAGGACCAAGCAAAAACATCTTTATAAGCTTTAAGGAGATATAAATATTAATCTTTCACTTCCATTGGTAAAGATGTAGAGATTTTAATATTTTCTATTTCTTCTGAAGTTCCAATATTACATTTTTCTATATCTTCTTCAGGTGAATTTGATAATGGATTTTTAGGAACATCATTGTGGTCCAAAAAAAATTCAAGGGGGACCAAGCCCTTAGGAATGAAATTTTTATATAACTGAATGGTGCTGTGATCCTCAATTCTTGAGTCTAATTGTGAAGTTTGATTTTTCTTATTCAACTCATTATTATCCAATTGTTCTTCTTCAATTTGTAAGGCTAAAAATTCATCAATTACTTGCAAAAAGGATTTCAATTGTTCATCATCATCAAATATTTTCCAATATTTAAGATTATCAGGAATTGAAGGCCTATATTTAACTTGAATTCGATATTTCACAAGCCTTTGATAAGGTATTTTAAAAGGACTAGTTGAAACAGTTTAAGAGTCTGCATGAATATTTTTCATCCCTTGGAATAGGAGTGATGTTAAATGATTGGAAGAAATTATCCAGTGAGTCTTATACCTCATTTCTATAAGATCTAATTCTAGGATGTTTTGTTTGACAAAGATTCCTTACTTGTTTAACAATGAGTTATGAATCACTTAATACACTAAGATTTTGTACTTTAATACTTTTGGCTAATTCTAATCCTAAAAGGAAGGCTTCATATTCTGCTACATTATTTGTAACGTCAAATTCAAGCTTATAGGATTGAGTTATATTTTATTTTTCTGGTGAAACTGTTACAACACCAACTCCAGCTCCTTTATTTGAATAAGAAGCATCAAAGTATAACCTTGAAATATCAATCTTAATGTTCTTTGGTTTTTCTACAATGTTTTCAATGCTAAGTTGAGTGTTTTGTAATTTATTTGATGATAATTCAAAGCATCCAAAATCTTGATCTACTGCATAAATGGGATGATTTCTTGTTTGATCTGATTTTCAAACAGTGTTCATGAATTTGACCTCTCTATATAACCTGAGATGTTCACCCCCATATACATGAATAGTAGCATAAGACATGTCCATTTGAAGACTTCCTCCTAATTTGGCACAACATGATATTGATAATAACATGTCAAATTTAGGAGAACTATCAGTAACTACAATGTCTAATACCACACTCTTAACAAGGATTTGAGCTAAAGTGTCCACTAGAACCTTTATAAGTCTAAGACATGGTAATTTCTTGGAATCAAAAGTATATAGATCATGATAAGGTCGGGTGACCTATAATTGAAGTTGATCCATGATTACCTTTGGCATCAGATTATGGGAGTGTCGATAATCTAACATGTAGTTGTATAATAAGAAATCATGAACTTTTAAAGTAACATAAAAGCGTGGTACATTTTCATCAATCATATATGAGCTGGGACCAAAGACTACTGAATGTTTTTCATCTTGTAGACTTATTACATCTCCTTCAGCATCAACACTTGATGACTGGATCCATTTGGAAACTTCATTTTTATAACCTGGATTCTTTGAAAGTTTAGACAAAGGAATGGGTATTTTGACTCTTTATGATTCCTTTTCAATATTTAAATTTGTTAGAATATTTTTATCAATTGAAGATGTTTCATTTGTTTGATTCAATGGTTGGATTGTTGTTGTTTGAGATTCAGTAGATTTAATTTATGGTTCATTTATAATGGGATTTTTTTTGGAGCTCTACCAGGCCCTGACCTTAGTATTAAATAATTAAAATGATGTCTAGAGGCATCCATTAAGTAATTAAAATAATGTCCAAACGCAAATATCATAGTTCATCAAACATTAAAACTGAAACCAGTGTTCAAAAAAAGTTGATACTTCAAAATTGATTAAAAAATACAAGTCTGTAGTCTTCACAAATTCTCAACCCCTTACACCAATGGAAAAGGTTCTATAAATACTTGAAAAATAGGATATGTTTCAAAAAATAAAATATGTCCTAAAACAAGAAAATCAAAATATTTTCTAAAAAGTAAATGTCTAAATCTAAAAATATATATGATATCTTTGTTCAATTGATATCTCCCTAAGAACTACTGTGACTTCTCCTCGTCTTCGAAATCTCCATATAATATTGAGCAATAGATGAGATACATGAACCTCAATATACTTCACCCATAGTCAATACACCTGGGAAACATCTGAGAAATGAATAAAAGGAAATAGATGTATGCTTATTTGGCAGCTGGAAATCAAACCTTTGACATTCTTCTTTCTTTTTTGATATTTGATTTCAAATATAGCAATAAGCTTGATTTTCTCAAAAGGAAGCTGTAGAAATTTTTGGAAAGTTTTGCTTCCAGATCTTAATCCTTTTTATTTCCACTTGATCTTTGGTGACAAGGTCTTCTGTTGGTTGCTTTAATTCCCTTGAAACAATTTCTTTTAGTGGCTTGGAACCTCGCAACTTGAATTATTCTATAAAATCAGTCCCTTTGTCCCAAATTGTCAAGCATTACCCTTGTGAAATTTTGATCCATTCTCAAATTTTTCTAGCTTCATATTCCCTACGAATCAAAGATGCAAGCATCAATCTTTTATCTGTTTTGGAAACTTTCAGAATTTCATCAAATTGAAATTCCTTTTCCCAATCAAGAATAGACAAAAAAATCGTTTTTAATGTTTTTTTCTTCTTCTATTAAAGAATCAATCCTTTCATTTAAATCTGTAATCTCTTGATAAAATCATGAGATTTTATCCATCCTTTTATAAAACTTTTATTGATATTTTTGTAAAATCAAACAAATTTGTAGAGATTGCTCTCTAAAAAATTCCAGGCTCTGTGCAGCTTCTTTATTTTGATTAAGTTGGCTTTGAAGAGAATCAATTTTCTATTTTAAAGTTGTAGTCGTGATCTCAAAAAAAAAAAATCAACTTCTTCCTTCAAAATGTGAGTTTGATGCTAATGCATTTTCCTTACATCTTGAATATCCCGCTCATGTTTTGAATTTAAATCTTTCAATTCTTCCTAAAAATGTTTCTATACATTTTCCCTTTCTATAGTGAAACGTTGAATCGAAGTTGCAGAGTATTTATGACAATTTTATTTATTAAACAAATCATTTTTCTCCAATTGTTTCTCTAACACTTTAATTTTCTGTAGACTATTTTGATATGAGGTTGCAAGATAATTTATATTATATTGGTCATAATTAACAAAAGATCCTAAGGCCTGGGAGGCTTCTTGGGGTTTTTCTTTCACATCCCTTTGAGCTTGCCAGCTGAATTCGGACACAGACTCTAAAGAATCATGCTTCCTTTTATTTGTTCTTCTCACTACTGATTTTGTTTGAGAATTGAAATAGTAATATGTTAAAGAAGTAATTGTATCTGGAACTGCCTCTAACTCATAAATTGGTTTGAACAAAAGAGATTCCCAAGGGAGCTTGGTAGAAATGGATGTCATTGAGGTACTAGGAGATGTAATGGAAATAGTATCCATCTTTCTTTGTGATTTTATTGCCTCTTCATTTTTCTTAGTTACAATTTCATTGGATATTTGCTTCTCCTCCTTGTCAATTTCCATTTCTTGACCTATTATATTTTTTGTTTGCTTCTGTTCTATCTCCTCATAGGAATTGATTAAAATAATTATTGTTCAGTTACTCTTCTCTTTTCTGCTGCATTTTTTGTCACTAGACTTTCTTGCTTTTATTTAGGAAATTTAATAACTGCAAATCTTATTGTAACATCTTGATCTATTTTTACTCCTTCATGGCTTCCTACCTCTTTACCTGTAACAACAATATCTTCCATTTTTTCAATTTCAACTTCTTGTTCCTTTTGAGAGACAATATAAGGATTTGAAGTGATTTGTTTGAAATTAAATTGAAATAATTCAGAATCCTTTAATTCCTCAAAATAAATATTGAGATGGAGACATTTTTCTCTTAAAAAAGAATCAAACATATTTTATATAAACTTTTATAACCGGTCTCTTGTTTCAATATCTAAGATCTTCCTCTTTCAATTTCTTGTTGAAAGTCATCAATATCTATGAAAATATCATCAAAGGGAGGTTCCTGATGAATAAATATTTTCATAAAGCTAACTGTTATATAATGACTGTTAATAATCCCATGAGGATCATAGTCATACTAAGGTAGTGAATGTCACAAAACTTCTTGAAGCTCTTAAGCTTCCTTGAATCCATGTCCTTTGTCCCTGATATTTATGTCACCAAACTTAATTGGAAACCCAAGCCAAATTTTCTTTTGTAATTTACTGAACTTCCTAGTTTGACCTTTCAAAAAGGCTTGATTTGCAACTTCTTTCAAGGTGAGCCTTTCAGGCATATAACGAGGTAAAAGGTGAGGGAAAACCTCACTGCCATAAACTCTTATATTAAAAAACAACTCCTCCATAAACCAATGACAAATAGACTCTAGGCCTTCTTTTAGATTTTGAATAATTCTTGGAGGGATTTTTCCAAATGGGATTTCATAAAAAGGAATTAAGACACAATGGAAAATATCATAAAAATGAAATTTAAAATTGAACTCCCATGGGATTGGAGCGTATTGTTGGACAATGGATAGTGATTTGTTGGTCAGAAGGGTAGTTCCATTTCACAAGAGGAAATGAAACTAAGGTAATGACAATATCTATCATATATGCAGACATATAAAAAATGTGTTTGTATCCAGGGGGAGATGCTAATGACAATGTTAAGGCATTTGTGATGTTCTGGGACAAAATGTTAGCCAAATTGAGATGTTTCCCTTCTTTTATAATGATATGGATTATGGAATCCACTTGATTTTGCGATGTTCAGGATCCTTCTCTCCATATAACTTGGTCAACATTTTGATGAGAAATATGATGGGTTTCTTGAAAATAGCTATAGGATATTATTTATAGGAATTAAGCTTAAACCCTTCATTTTTTTCCCTTAGCCATTCCTTAATTACTCTGTCATAATTTTCTTTGCATTTCTTGAAGACTGTGTTTTGGAAACTTTTTAGAAAATGAACATTCAACTGGATTTCTAGGGGATTGAGCTTATAAATAGTTGGTAGGATTTTTGTTTTTCATGAGGCTATGACAATTTTGTTATGTTCCAATCTTGTATGAGTTTAGGTAGTAGCATGAGTAAAAATCCATGACACCATATCATAATAAGGAAAAATCCTAGTCCTAGTAGTTATTTTGTGTAACTTTGTTCTTCTTATTCCTTCAAACAGATTATTCTTTGTTTGAAAGGACCTTGTGTGTTTTAGCCATCCTCTTTCTTCTAAAGAACCAAAAATTTCCTCCCATCTCATCGTACCTTCTTTTTGGGTCTGTAAGTAGAGTTGGAGATGGGGAATGGCTTGAGGTTGACTTCCTCTGGTTGTGGATTCTCTATTTTTTAAAGCTTCTCCCTTATATGCTCCACTTATTGTTTCGCTGCTAGAGATTTTCCTTTCTTCCCCATTTTGTGACTTGTGAACAAAAATAGAGAATATATAATCTTTTCCTAATTAAAATTTAAAATTGAATTAAGAATCATTTATAGTTTCATCTTTCTTACATAGAATTTCTATAACTGGTACTGTATTTTCTTAATTCAAGCTTCTTTGAACCAGATATAATAGAATGAAAACAACATACAAGCGAAATACTCTAAGGAATTATGAATTTTGAGTAGAAACCCAAGGATGGCATGAATAAATTTGTTCATTCATTTCCCATAGAATAATTCAACTATATTTTTCATAAATTGAGATAGGATCGAAGAAATTTATAATTTGTATCTAAACAAATCAACTAATCGTGAAATGGAAAAATTTCAAATCATTTCATTTTAAAAAATCAAATGTATGCAAATCGATAAAAAAGAACATTTTATTTGGGGAGTCGAACAGTCGGATGGTTGCGTATTTTTTCGTTTATTGAAGTTTTATTTCTTCCCGACCCCAACTACACAAGATTCAGGTGTTAATCGTATGTTGGGAAGTTGGGAGGTCGGGTGAGAATTTTCAAAAAGATAGTGAATTGGCCCAACCTGCTAGTTGAAAGGTCGGAAGGTCAGGTGGTCAAGTAGTCGAGTGTCTTTTCATTTAAAAATACTTTTATTGTTCAGACCTCCAACTTTGAAAACCACTTTTTGATGTTTATATTGAACTTTTTTGAAGTTTTTTGAGTGTTTTTGGAAAAAAAAAAGAAATTGTTTAGGGATTTTTGTTTTTTCTAATGTAAAAAGACAAAAAGAGGGTTTTTGTAATCCTAAAAATAAATGGTGACGCACTGGAAGAAGCAGTTATCTCTGTCAATTTTACATTTATAATTCAAATTTAAATAAAAAAATTTAGAAATTTTTTCCAATTTATGATTTATCACTTAAAAACTTGATAAAATAAGAATATGAAACAAACGATAAGAATATAAATACTAGTGAAATAAGAACATTTTATGCAATAAGAGTAAAAAACTAAGTTTATTTATATCTTTAGAACCTTATATTCAATCATCCTCTAAATTTTTTAACACTGCGTTTAGGATTTTAATACTATCAAAGTTTTTATGCATTGTGTTATAATCATCTCTCTTTGAAACTTTGATTGCTTCACTTTTGAGAGCACAAACATCCCCTTTAATTGAATTACAAACATTGACCCACTTCCAACAAGCGTTCATAGCCCCGAGAGTTTTGTTTGTTCTCCTTTTATTTCTAAACTTTTTGTTTTCACTTTTTAGATTATGATTGATTTTATAATTTATCATATGTAGCCAAGTGACAGAAGGTTTTTAGAGAGTTGCTTTGATAGAAAATACTTTGATGTATTAAAAGAAACTCAAACTTTGTATTGTATTATTCATTTTCTTTGAAAGAATTTGGTTTATTTCTTTAAAATATTTGAAGATGATGGAACTCTTATAACATAAAATAATCAATCAACCATTTTCCAAACTATTGAAAGTTTAAGCAAAAACTAAATGATATCAAGCATTTTTAGGTTCTTTATATTTTGAGAATACTTTGTCCTTCAACTTTATTTGATTTTGAAATACAAGATATTGTATTGTTTTTTTTTCTAAGTTAAGTTAATCTATTAATATGTAACAAAAAAGTACAATGAGTCTCAGGCCTCACTAGTGCTTAACATAGTTTATCAAAGAGTATCTTGACTGCCCCAACATTGGGGAAACTAGTCCGCAGAGGCAAAAAAAAACCTAGATATGGGATATCAGTCTTTAAGACCAGAACAAACAAAAACCAGAGAAGTTTCACCAGGACAAAAATAAATCCAGACAAATTCCAGTAGAGCAAACATATCAAAAAAGACCAATCAGTAAAGGAGACCTCAGCTGGTGACACCTAGCAGCCACGTATCATCATTTGAACTCATCTCGGATGGGCTCCTCTACCACCAGACATGAAAACTTCATCTAATCATCCTCCAACGATGACGACGCACCGCCACGTGGCCCACCCACAGGTTGGATGCCACCATAGCTGCCAGCCACCACCTGCGAAGCTAACCCTTCAGTCCCTCTTCCACCTGGGGAGCACGTGGCGCCAGAACTACCACCCTCAGCATATTGACTGCCACCCATGGTCTGGCCATGTAGAGCAGCCTTTTCCTCATCTAGCAGATTCTTTCCAATGTCACGACCATTTCTGCATCTGAGAGTCTCCTCTTGCCGCATTTCAGAACTTTCCGCCTGGGTAGCTTGCATCTCATTTTCTTCAGTGAAAAGGATGGTGTTGTAGCAATAATCACTTTCCTATTCAAGTTGCTGCGAAATCTAAATTGGGTCAAGTGGGGAACAAGGTGAGGGGGCAAAGGGAAATTGTCAGTGTGAACCGAAAAGTCCCTGCGACCATCACTTGGAGACAGAGAACGACCTTGGCCACTGTAAGTATTGGGGTACCTTCCCGAAATAGAGCTATGGGGGTGAGGAAGTTCAGGGGAAGGAGAGGAGGCACAGGCTCAGGATTCAGCATCGTCTGAGGGCAGGCACTACCTCCCCGAGTCCCTCCTCTGTGGCTCCTCATGCGATGCTGAACCATGACGGAATGCCTAGCCAAATGTTCAGTGGGAGTGATGGCAGAGGAATTGAGCAGGGGAACAAGGACCGGTGGGGCAGAGATTAACTGGCAGAACCTGGAATGGGAATGATGATGCCCATTACCGAAATCAACATAGCTCACTAACTAGCAGTGATGCCCAGTGACTGTACGGGAGCTGGGTTTAGTAGCTTGGGGTGGGCAGTTGTAGTGGAGCAGGGGAGAAGGAGACACAATGAGATGAGGGGAGTCCATGCCTGGCCAAATGATAACCATTTCTCGACCCAAGCAATCATTAAACGCTGCTTGCGGTCTGTATTGATTGTGGTTCAGGCTGGTGTGGGGTGAAGTGCCATCAGCCAAGTGGCTCGTCCTCTCACTACCATCCATCCTGCTATTCATTAATCGCATTGAATGTCACTCGCATCCGGGTGCGCTCCTTCTCCCTGTGCCTTTTCAATCTTCATTAATTCATTGTATTCCTTGAGCTGGGCTTCCGTGGCTGCAGTAGTTAGTGGGTTTACACAAAGAGAAGTTCCACTCTCCACTCCTATATTAGCTAGAAGGTCAGCCACTCTATTACCCTTCCGACGAATATGCTTGAAATTGATTGCTCTGTGGGTCCTGAGCCAAATTTCAATGAGTTCCAGTCTTTCTGCTAATCTCCAGCTGTTGCCCACTTTGTTTGAAGGAGTCCCCTACAGAATCTTATTCATCATATTTATTAGGATTTGAAAGTAATCTTCAATCATGAGTGGGAAGAAACCATGAGTTTGCACCAAGAGGAGCCCCTACCATAACCCTTCTAGTTCTGCTGAGTTGTTTGTGTCCCATCCATTTGAACCTATGAAGGTTAAAAGGGGGGCACCCTTATGATCTCTGAAAATTCCACCAAACCCTGCTTTTCCTGGATTTCCTTTTGAGGCGCCATCAAAGTTTAGTTGGATCACATGTTGGGGTGGACGAAATATTGGGCTCTTTGCTATAGGTTTAATAGGGATTATCATTTCTTCATTCCATTGTAGATTCCAATTGTCCCAAATATTCTATTCCTGTGGAAGGGAGGGAAGGTTGTTGTCTTGCCAAGTTTGAAGTAGTAGAGTTTCCTTAAGATTTTGGCAGACAGTGTTCCAGAGGGTTTCCAAAGGTGAGGATTGATCCTTGAAGATACACCTATTCCTCTCTTTCCATATTGTCCACATGAGGAGGCCTGGGATGAGTTTCCATAAGGATTTAAGTAGCTTACTCTTATATGGGTTCTGTGCCCAATTGCGTATAGTGGTGAGTATGTCTTATTTGATTCTACTGTCCTTTTGGCATCAAAAACTCACTTTTCCCAGAGCCTGTAAGCTAATGAGCATGAATTCATGAGGTGCAAAGTGGTTTCTTCCTCTTGTTTGCAATTGGGACAAATGGAAGGTCCATGGAAGTTTCTCTTCCGAAGATTGTCCCAAGTGAGGATTTTGTTTTGACAAAGCAACCAAAGGAAGGTGGACACCTTCGGCCAAATATTGGGGGCCCAAATTGCGTTCCAGAGAGGATCTTTGATTGCATGATATTTTATAATTATGTTATAAGCTTCATGCGTGGTGAAAGTTCCTCTTGCCTCATAGCCCCATCTGAGCACATCCTTCTTATCTGAATATCGTATTTTCCTATTGGAGAGTTTCATTCCCAGGATCTACTGTTCGGACTCCATGCCATGCCAAATGATGTGATCTAAGCTTAGCCATTGCCTGTATCCCTGGGTTATGGTAGGTATCCAATATTGATTGATCTTATCAAGCCTTTGCATTTCCCAATTAGGTATTTGGTGGGGTTTGATCAAATCCTTTAGCCTAGGTTTCTGCTGCCAAGAATCTTCCCAGAATCTTGCAATGGTACCGTCCCTAACTTCCCAAAAGATGTGCTGCTGGATTAAATTCTTGTGTTGCTTGGCTGTATTCCAGATTAGGGATCCTGGGCCCACATCAGTGAGTTGAATTAGATCCTCTACAGGTCTGTTGTTGGCGTATTTTGCAGTCCATAGGGTAGCCCAGGGAGTGTGCAGTGCCGTGAGCCAATTCCACCAGATGTGTGCTCCCATGACAACATTGCTATGATAGGGATCATGAAGCCCTGTGCCTCCTGAGTTCTTTGGAAGACAAACTGTGTCCCATTTGACCAGAGCCCATTTGCGATTCTGTCCTGAGTTGCCCCACAGAAAGGATCTTTGGAGTTGTTTGATTTCTTTGAGGACCCATTTTGGCACTGCCAAGACAGAGAAGAGATACAGCAGCATAGATTGTAAAACAACTTTTACTAAGACTAAGCGACTAGCCATGTTGAGGGATCTGTGAGTCCAAGAAGAAAGATGAGCTTCCAATTTTTCTAAGAGCAGTTGCCAAGATGAGTGTTTCAGGGCTGTATCAGTCATGGGAGCTCACAAATATTTGGATGGGAGTGCAGCTATCGGAAAACTAAGGATATGAGCAATAGAAGCTTGGGTTACTACAGGAGTATGAAAAAAGAAGATTTGGGACTTAGCCTGGTTATATTAGCTCCAGAGGCAGCCGAAAAAACATTCAGCAGGGATTTTAATTTAACAGCTTCTTGGACTGAAGGATGGCAAAAAAGCATGTTATTGTCCACAAATTTTTGGTGGGTAAAGGTAGGGGATTTGGGAAAGGACAGGCCTCTTAGTTGTTGGGAATGAAGACCTTCTTTGATGCTTCTACCAAGACCTTCTGCCATGATGATGAATAGAAAGGGGGATAGGGGATCTCCCTGTCGTATTCCTCTGGAAGGATGGAAAGGGGAGGAAGGGATGCCATTAATCAAAATGGAGAAGAAGGTGGATGATATGAGACTCATGACCCATCTAACCCATGGGGGGGGAAACCAAAGGCATTTAGCATCTTTTGAATATAATTCCAGCTTAAGCTATCAAAGGCTTTAGAGAGATCTATTTTTAGAAGCATATCTGCTTTTTAGACTGCTTCAAGAAGTGAATGATCTCATGAGTAAGAATAATGCCATCCATGATCTGCCAGCCTTCCACATACCCTGATTGCTCTGGAGAAATGAGTAACGGTAGCAGTGGTTTAAGCCTCGAGGCAATGACTTTGGAGACTATTTTGTAGATGACATTACACAGCACGATAGGCGTGAATTTGTCAAGGGTCTGAGATTGTGCTTCTTTGGGAATGAGGGTGATGAAAGTTGCATTCATGGAGGGAAGCATCCACCTATTGGTCCTGGATTCCTCAACTACCTGCCAGACTTCCATTTTGATCATATCCCAGAAATTGTGGAAAAAGTTGGAAGTAAACCCATTGGGGCCAGGTGCTTTTCGTTCTTTTAATTGGCGCATCGCATGTTCCACCTCCTGTAAGGAAATCGGCTTGAGAAGAAGCTGATTGTGTTCCTTGGTGATTACTTTTGGAATAATATTGTTTATTTTCTCTATGGCCTCCATCTTATCTATTTATGGCTCTTGGTGAACCTGCTTGAAGTAGGTGAGAAGTTCTTGTTCTATATCTTCATGATTTTCCACTCTTTCTCCTTGCTTGTTCTAGATGTGAGTGATGTTATTGTTCATCCTCCTTTGAATAGTAGTACGATGAAAAAACTTTGTATTTCTTTCGCCTTCCTTAAGCCATCTGAATCTTGATTTTTGCTTCCAAAGAACTTCTTCTTGCTTGCCTCTTTCTAATATTTGTGATTGCAGGTGTGTTTCCTGCACTGAGAGTTCCTCTGATCTTCCTTCCATGATGATCCTTTGTTGTAGCCTTTTCATTTCTTGATCTAGAGCATTTTGTGCCTGAAAAATATTGCCAAAAGTGGAATGGTTCCATTGTTTGATGTTGATTTTGAGATTTTTGAGTTTTTGTTGGAATTGAAACATTTTTCAGCCATCCGCAAGTTTGTAGTTGTTCCAGGCCGTATTTATTAGATTGTTGAAATCTGGATGCAATAGCCAGAAAGCTTCAAAGCAAAAGGGCCGACGAGCAATGTTTCCTAGTCTTGTCCATTGAAGTGAGATTGGCCAATGATCTGAGCCTGTGAGGGGCAGGATTGAAGCTGAGAGATCTCCGCCTAGATGGATTGCATTTTCAGAGAGCAAGAATCTGTCCAATGGAGAGGCAATCTATTGAGAGCCTATTCTTTTATTGTTCCATGTATAAATTCCATTATTAAAAGGCATATCAATGAGATAGTTGTTTTGGATGAAGTTTTTTAAATGACAACTCTCCTTATCTAGTTTATTCTTGCCCCCTCTCTTTTCTTACAATTTGGTTATCATGTTGAAGTCCCCTCCTGTGATCCAGAGCAGGTGGGTTCTGTCAGCATTGATCAAATATAGGTTGTCCAGTATGTTTGTATTGTTCATAGCCTCCTAGGGAAAGTAGACATTGGTTAAGTGACTATGTATATTTTTCCCTGTTATGTGGAAGGTGGCTTGAATGAAGTGCTTATTTGCATGAATATTGATAAGCGTGATGGCTTGTTTATCCTAGATTATTGCAAGGCCTCCTGAAGCACCTGAGGCATCCACTGCTATTGCTTGACTACCTGGCCATGCTTTTTCTATGGTTCTATCTAGAGTTGTAGAGTTGCATTTGGTTTCTTGCATGAAGAATATTTGGGGTTTCTCCTGCTAAAGCATACTTTTTATCAACCTGTATTTCCCAGGGCTATTGAGCCCTCTAATATTCCATGAGATGAGCTTCATGATGAAGTATTGGGGAGGGTATTGTAGTACTTTGTAAGCTTGGAGTATCTTCCTAATTCCACCAGCATTTCCCCAATGTGGATAGTTTGTTGGAGATTCGTTTTCCTTCCTCTCTTTTTATTGTCTTTGGTAAGGTTTTTGCCATCCCATTGACTTCCAGGCTGTATGTTGAGGGTTATTTGTTGTTGTGCTCTGGAAAGAATTACTTTTAGGTTTTCCAATTGTCTTTCTGGAATCTTATCATAATTTTTTGTCTTGTAGGCTTGTTCTAAGCCTAGTATATCCATATCTCCAATGTCTATGCTTTCAGGTTCCTCTTCCATGTGTTGGAATTCACTTCTTTCCTCTGTAGTTTTTGTTGCATCTTTGAAAGTGGGTTGCATGTTGTCCACATCCATGCCTTGAGGGTGCAATGCGAGGATCACACTAGGAGAAGGAGCGGTAAGGTCGATGGTTTTTTTAGAGTTATGGGTTTTCTTTGAGCTAGTGGAGGCAGAATGGACTTTCGACTTGGGCTACTCCTCAGAGGGTGCAGGGGTTTCAAAGGTGTTCAACTCTAGTTGTGCTAGGGTTTCAAAACTATTCCTTGTGGAAGGCATGGAAGGGTTGGCAGTAGGTGTCTTAGGGTTTGGAACAGTTTTTTTGGGGTTCTTTCTATGATTGGTGACTTTGGTAAAGCCATTTGAATCAGATTTATCAGAGGAGGTTGGGGCTGAGGTCTTTAGATTTGAGGGGCAGTCGCAGAATAAATGGCCAAGGGCATGGCATTTCCTACAACGAAACAGGACATGCTTATAGTCTATTGATTGGACCCATTCAAAATCATCATGGAAAAGACTTACCGCATCCAGAAGAGCGTTGCTGAGATGCATGTAGACACATATTGGGGCATATGAGGTAAATCTTTGAAGTTTGGTCTCCTCTTCAATCTTGACAAATTCGCCAAGGCCATTGCCAATATCTTGTAGTGAAGCTTCATCCCAATACTCCAAAGGGAGGGAGTATAGATGAATCCAAACTAGTGCCAGCTGATATCTTCTTTATCTGGATTGAATATTTTAATCCAAACTCTCAGATACAATCCAACAGCATTGAAAAAATACGGCCCTACGTCAAGGACTCTATTCCTATCCTCTAGACAGTTGAAAACTACCGTGAAGAAACCCTTAGGGCCCAACTGTAGGGTAATGTGTCCTTTTGGCTTCCACTTGGCTGCAATCCAACCCTACAAAGCTTTTTCTATGGGCCAAAAGCCAATAAACTTTCCAATCAAGGCATGATCCTTCATGTATTGGATTTAAGCATTGATCCGATTGCCCGGGAGCTCAATATTAGGTCTTTCGGCTACAACCGGCTTGTAGGTGGTCGATATCACTTTGGGATTCTCATTGTTGGTCGTATTTTCTGTTTGCGTATTCTATCCTGCTCTCGTTTCACCCTATACAGTTTTCTTGAAGGCTTCCTCATGCATTGGAGTGTTTTCATTTTCATTGGGGGGAGGCTCCATGTCCCCCCCCTGAGGGGGACTCATGATTCACGCGCCTCGCCTTGTCCCTTATGGTTTGTCGTATTGTTGTAAGAGTTGGTAGAGTTACTGCACACTTTGCAAGTCTGCCATTGCAAGTTTGTCCCAAACCCTAAGTCGCCATGTTCATCAGAGCTTCGTTCCTAGTTTCATGTTCTCATCGAGTTAGGCATTTTTTACAAGATATTGTATTGTTAAAAATATGCTTCTCGAAATATGTAATCATAGTTTTAATTCTACAACTTAAAAATAAAAATAAATAAATAAAGTTATGTATAAACAATCTGAAAATAAAAAAAATGAAAATAAAATAATTTCTAGGATACCAACATCCTTTAATAAAACAAAATGTTTACATATGTTCTTGAAAGAATTTCATTTAGGAAAAATATATTTTCAAAATTTTCCCATTTACTAGCAAATTTTCTACTTGTCCTTGTAATGTTTGTAAAATGTAGGTTGAAGACCAAGTTTTGAAAAATTTTGAAAAGGGACAATCCAAAAATGTTGAAATTTAGAGTGCTTTCCTTTCTCTTCATGGATTTTATCCCATTTTAGAACCAAGTCTCTATCTGATTTCAAAGGTTTATTAAACCATATTTTGATAATTTGTTGATGTTCATGAAACTTAGCCTTGCTTTTTGTCATTCCTCTTTCAATTTTAACGATGTGTATAATATGAGATCCATTTCTTTGATTGAATTATGTTTAGTAGATTGAGATAACTGAATAGATGGCAAGAAAATATTTGGTGGCAAAAGAACTTTCTTACCATATATTAAGAAATATGGGGAATTCCCTAATTCTCTTTTGGGGGTGGATCTATTAGATAATTGATTATGTCAATTCCTCTATTTATTTTGAACAGTTTTTTTCATAATTTTATTCAAGTTTTTGTTTGTAAATTATGCTAAACCATTACCTTGAGGGTAATAATTAGTAGAGAATTTAATCTTTATATCTTTATCTAGGCAAAATTCATTCATCTTGAGAGAAGAAAAATATGAAGCATTATCAAATACAAAAGATAATGGAACTCCAAACCTTTTGATTATGTGGGTTTCTGGGAAAGATCGTACTTGTTCATCATTGACTCTTTTCAAAGAGATTGCTTTAGTCCATCTTGTTAAATAATCCATAGTTGTGAGAATGTATTTATGTAACTTTGATGAGTCTGGATTAATCTCACCAATAATATCTATTCCCCATTGCTCAAATGGTCCTCAACTTTAACTTGTTGAAGAGTAAGAGCTAGTCTTTTTTCTTTTCTTGTTGTTGTTTGGCATTCTTAAAATTTTCTCGTGTACGAATAGGAATCCTTGAATAGAGTGGGATAGTAATAGCCTGCTCACAATACTTTGTGTGTCATGGTTTCTCCTCCAAAATTTCCACCAGAAGGTTCATCATGTAGCTCTACTAAGACTTTCTCTGCATCAGATTTCTCAAGGCATCTTAATAAAACATCATTATATTTTTTTCTAAAAAGAACGCCATCAATTAATTGATACTTGGAACATTTTAGACATAGAGCTCTTTTTTGTTTTATTGATAAATGGTCAGGAGAAGTACCACAAATTAAGAAATGTTTTAAAATTTAATACCATGTATTTGTAGTTTCAAGTATGTACAGGATATGTTCTTGTTCCATTTTAAATTAATTGTACCATCATATTTCAGTATTGGCACCTTGATCTTCTTCTTGACAATAACCTTTTGCTTCAACTAATAATTTGTTAGGATATTCCGACACATAGGAAATAGTTAAGTATAACTTGGTCTAGTGTAGAGTTAGGTAAAGTGTGTTTCTTTACTATGTACTTTTGTACTTTTGTAACTTATAATCTAACGATCACGATATGTTCTAGAAATGAAGTGATCTAACAGTTCATTCTCTCCTCGGTATTACCGACACTTGATACATGGCTTAATACTTGATTTATCCATGATCTCTATTTAAAGAGCATGGAAGATCATTTGTAAGGTGACCGTCCATGAGAGAGCTTATGTAAATTTTCTTTATTTTACATTAGTAATTGCCTGAAGTGGTTGCGTTGGCTTAGGCCGTGGACCATTTCCCTCTTTGAGGGTTTTAAACATGTCAAGAATACTGGTGTTCTGATATGTGATCTGTTTGTGAGTGGTGTCCTTTGGTGTTCTATCTGAGGAACTTACCCTATAAATTCCTATATAATTTACACAGACCCTGTTCTTTCATGGATTTAGATGGTTTAATTTCTAAATCATATTCCTGCAATGTAGTCATCCAGTTTGCTCCCTTCTCTCCTAAATATTTTTGTAACTAATAAATTTCTAACTACAGGGTAGGAACAATCACTTTAGTATGAGATTTCAACAAGAAATGTCTAAAGTGTTAAGCCAATTTCTAGATAGCATAAGTTTTCTTGTCTATTTCTAGATAGTTTAGTTCAACACCTTGAAATCCATAACTCATGAAATAAATAGGAATTTATGTATCATCGTAATTTTTCTGAGTGAGAACTAGTGCATAAGCGATATCAAATGCAAATGTATATAGAAAAAATTATTTATCAAAAAATTGACTGATTAATGTTGGAGCAACAGTAATGGATTCTTTAATTTTTTCAAAAGAATATTTTTCTGGAGGTACCAATTGAAAAATATGATCCTTTTTAATCATATCTTGCATTGGTCTAACTATTTCAGCGAAACTTGGAATAAATCTTCGAACAAAATTAATGTTTCCTAGAAAAAATTTCATAAATTTCGTTTATGAGGAAGAACAATTTGTAAGATTGATTTGATTCTATCTAGATCAATAACAATACCTTATTTAGAAACTACAAATCCCAATAATTTACCTTCAGTGACAACAAATATTGTATTTTTGGTATTTAATGAGATTCGATATTTTCAACATCTTTCAAAAAAATTCTCAAATAATCAATATGTTGAATTATGTTCTTTGAATAAACTGTAATATCATCCAGATTTACTACCATGAACTTACTAATAAATCCATTAAAAGCAATATCCATGGCTTGTTGAAAAGTAGCCTCAACACTAATTAATCAAATGGCTTCTTTTTATATGCATATGTGCCCCATTTAGTTCGAATAGTAGTTTTAATTCGATTATCGGTGCAACCAAAATCTGGTTATAACCAAAGAATCCATCAAGAAGAGAGAACATTTCAGATCCTACAACTGATTGAAGAATCTGCTCCATTAGAGAAACAGGATAATTGTCTTTTTTAGATGATTTATTCAGTTTTCAAAAATCAATGCATGTTCTAATATCTATTTTTTTCTTTCAAACTGGAACTAAATTTGATACCCACTGTAAATGCCTAACTGCAATAATAATTCGAGTTTTTGAATTTTTATTAAGTTCTTATTTAATTTAACCTTTAAGTCTATGATGCATTTTTCTCAACTTTTGTTGAAAAGATTCAGTATCTGATTTAGTTTGAATTACATGTTGTATGGTTTTAGTATCATAAAACTTCAAATAGTCCTAAGTCTAGGCAAAAGAATCCTTGTATTGCTTGAACAACTTGATAAATATAGATCCTTTGTATAATTGCTTCCAAAATTAATATTTTTGAGGTTGTTTTTTTGTTCACATATTAACAACTTCAAATTGCGTTAAAGATATATTTGTTTTTCAATTTGTACTAACTTTCAACTCGTTTTGAAAATCATATAAATTTCCAATCAAACTACAGATTTTGGAATAAAATTTTAACCTCTTAGGTCACTTGAAACATATTATTACAATTGACAAATATGTTGATCTTCATCAATAATGGATCCTTTGAAAGTATCTTCTAAAGTCAAGAAATACTTAATTTGATCATCATCATCATCAAATGCTCTCCAATTTTGAATAATGTCGGGGATTGAAAATCTGAAAATAATTTCAACTGAAAAACGTTCTGGGGAGAAATTTTCAATTGGCATAAGTCTTGACGCTACATTAGGGAGTATATCAAATTCAAAAATTTGAGAAGAGGGTATGGAATCTAATTTGAAGTTATTAAAATTTTGAACTAAATCCCCTCATTTCTTGTATGTAAGTTTTTAAAATATTGAAAACACAATGAATGGTTTTATTGCATTGTTTTCCAATAATTTTTTAACCACCTAAAACTTTGATATGTTTTATATCCATTTCAATAGCTTTGTGAATACCTTCTAATAAAGCCTCATATTTAGCTACATTATTTGTACAAGGGAAACTTAATCTACAATAAATAAGAAATGTGTTCCTTTGGGATCAACTAAGACACATCCAATACTAGCTCCTTCATTTGATTTGGATCCATCATAATATAATGCCCAACTTTGAATCTAATCAGTTGTAAAGATGGATGGAGGCTCAGTGTAAGAAATTTGTCTTGAATTTAAAGCTTGTACTTGGAGAAAGCTCAGGCATTCGATTTAAGTTTCTTATGCATATGATTCTTCAGATGAGAAATTATCGAGATACATATCAAATGTATAATTACCTAATGAAGGTTCGGGAAAATTAATTGGCTCATTAGAATTTCATGGTTGGTAATTGTATGTTTTATGTGTTGTTCACAATTAACCTTGACTTTATTTGTCTTTCTATTTAAGGGTAACCATAATGAGACCAATTTGTTGAGAAATAACCATTAATATTTTCTGAATAATCTCGACTAAGAATTAAACCATATGATTTTGGAATATTTGTGAAAATAATTTCAATCATATGAAAAAAATTAGGATTTGAAGAAAGTTTGATTAAAACAATTTTTATTTCTCCTAAAACCTATACACTTGATCTATCTAGATGAACAATTTGGGTAGATGAGTTTGCAGGAGATTTTATTTTTGAACACGGATAAGGCAAATACATTAGATGAAGCTCCTGAATTGACTAGGCAATTATGTGCATTTATGTTGCATATTTCAAAAGTTAAAAGGAAATGTGGAGTTTGAGATGATGATTTATTTCCAATTAAAACTGCATTAATATTTGAAATGTTTTTATATTGAGATTTATTGGAGTTTTCGGATGAATCATTTTCTATATCTTTGACCAATTTATCCCTTTGTTGAGTGAGCTTTGATAATTCAAATAATGAAATATTAGCCCTGGTTTTCTTCGTGTCTTTAATTAAATCATAATCCAAAGGTTCTGTCACAGGAAGAGCTTTAGATGTAAAATTAGATCTACCAGTAGTTTAACTTCATTTTGTTTGAGAGGGAGGATTGGGATTTGATGATGATGGTTGATCAGGAGAAGTATTTTGACTCTTTGATCTAGTTTTTACAGTGTTAATGTCTTCTTCATCTTCGAAAAAATCATTATCAATTAATCCTCCTTTAGAGGCATCCCATAAGAAGTTAATTTTACTAGATTCTTCTTCTTTCCTACTTTCATTCTCTTGTTGACTTTCATTCTTAGCTTCTATAAATACTTTAAACATGTTTATAAAAGAAAAAAAGAAAAAAAAATCAGAATGTTTATCATTATGAGCTCGACAAAAATCATCATGGGAATAATCATTAATGTTGAATTATTTAGGAGTGCTTTGATTAGGATTGGGGGGTGGATTCCTTCTAAAAGGTCTCCATGGTTTTTTTTATCATTGGAGTTTCAGAAAGGGAATTTTTCAAATCAGTTATCTCATTAGACATCTTTTTAATTACCTTCTGGATTGAGTCTAAATTGATATTATCTTTTTCTTTTTTGTCATCAATTTTTTTACTAGTTGAAGGATTTTTAGAAGAAGATATTGTTTTATTTCTTTCTTGTCCTAATGTATGTTTCGAAGCAATCTTTGATATTTGTTTTTCAATGTTTAAGGCCTCTTCCCTGTTTAAAGATAATTTAGTTTTTTCTGCTCTAATAAGAGAAAATTCAATATTAGAGGGAAGAGCAGTAGTATAGACTTCATTTAAAATATCATCACCTCGTATAGAAGTCGTAGGGATTTTGTTAAGGATAGAAAGCTCTTTGATTAAATTTTTTGATTGATTCTTCTGAATTCATCCTAATATTTGATAATTCCATGATTAAATATGATTTATTTTTATCTTATCCATAGTTTTTAATGAATAATTTTTCAAAATATTCCCAAGTTGTAATAGTACCATCAGTTATGATGAAATACCAAGCAGTTGCTTTTCCTTCAACAGTGAAAGGAAACAATTTGTAAACTTGATCTTCATGTTTAACTGCATCTAACTTAATAGATAACATGAATTGTTTAACATGTTCTTCAACAGTAATGGGACCATCTAGATTAAACTTGGGAAGGCATATTTCATAATGCTTTGGTAAATCATGTTCCAACAATAGCAATAGTTCCAACAGATAACCAAGGTTGACTTCCATGGGTGACTTTGGGGATGATGAAATTGAACCTGCTGAATGAGGTGATGGAAGTTTTTGAGGAGGAGGTCCTGGGGGGATAACCAGAGGTGGAGGTACTGATATTTGAAGAATTGTAGAAGTGGATGGAATGGGAAACTGACTAAAATAGTTGAGGGAGTTACTATTTGAGATGCAATAGGATCATTTTCCCAATCAACTTCTTCAAAAGGGAACAAGCGATTTGTAAAAGTTGTAAACTCAGATGAAGCTATAGGACTGGAATATGTTGATGATCTAGGACTACCTTTAGAAGAAGATGAAATTATAGCTCCTACATCATGCCTGGGTCTTCTCCTTCTAGATATATCAAATAAAATAGGTGATAAAACTAAGAATTTTATTTGATATTGAGTATATACCCTTGAAAATTCAATTTGAGGGCACATAGGAACATATGAAACCTTAGTTGATTCTTCTAGGAAGGATGTAACTGTTGATGAAAAGGTAAAGGTTCAGTTGGATGAACAATAGTAGATGAGGTTTTGATATCATACGATGTTATAGCATACATTGACTCAATAGGTTTATCAACCATAAAAAATATATGGCCCTCCTTCTAGCACCAAATTGTTAATAGGTGGAAAAATTCCTCCTGTAATGAGTGAGTATTTTCCCAATCAAGGTCCCAATTAGACCCTTTTTCATTTAGATGGTTGTATACTCTCTGGAAAAGAGGTTCGGTTATCTGTAGTAACTTAAACTAACTTATAATAATAATTAATAACTAATCTAGCAAAAATATATGACATATTCTAATAATTACATTTATCTACAAAAATATAAACAAGTTGTTGGTAAGATGGGATCAGTTTAAATAGTAGTGAACTAAAGGATTCAAATGAACATAATAGCACGTGAAATATCATGTGAGAAAAATTCCTGACTGAATTTTGGTTCCAGAAAACCACACAAATAAGTTTTGAATAAAGTTTTTATATAAAAAACTCCAAAAGACATTTTTCAGGTTTTCATTCTATTCAAACAATTTTTTTGTTATTTTCTTGGAATATATATGCATGCATTGACTAAAGGAAATAAGAGAAAATGTTTATCTCGAAAATGAGAGCCTATCTTGGGAATATCATATTACAATGATCAAACAGTAATGAAAAATTAATAACTTATAAACTTCTGTTGATAATAATATTTATATTGTAACACATCATAAGAAATGTTTAACAGAAAAATCAAATATTCATTCAAAATTAAATAGCACAAGTTGAAGAGAAATACGAGAGGCATCCATTAAGTAATTAAAATGATGTCTACACATAAATCATGTAGTTGATCATGCATTAAAATTGAAATTTGTCTTTAAAAAAAATTGATACCTCAAAATTGATTCAAAAATGCAACTTTGTAGTCTTTACAATTTCTCTACCCCTTACGCCAATGCAAAAGGTTCTATAAATACTTGAAAAATAGGATATGTTTCAAAAAATAAGATAAGTCTTAAAACAAGAAAATCAAAAGATTTTTCTGAAAAGTAAATGTCTAATTCTAAAATTATAAATTCTATCTTTTTTTAACTGATATCTCCTTGAGAAGTAGGTAACTTCTCCTCGCCTTTAAAATCTTCATAGTTAAGATTAAGCAATAGATGAGATGCATGAACCTGGATATACTTCACCCATTGTGAATACACCTGGGAAACATCCAAAAAGTGAATAGAAGGAAAATGATTTATATTGATTTGGCAGTCGGAAATCAAACCTGGACCTTCTTCTTTCTTTTTTGATATCTGATTTCAAATTTAGCAATAAGATTGGTTTGATCAAAAGGAAGTTATAAAAATTTCTAGAAAATTTGTTGCTTCCAAATCTTAATCCTTTTGATTTCCACCTAATATTTGGTGACAAAGTCTTTTGTTGGCTGCTTTAATTCCCCTAGAACAATTTTCTTTAGTGGCTTGGAACCTAGCAAGTCAAATTATTCTATAAATCAATCTCTTTCTCCCAGATTGTCAAGCATTGTTGTTGTGAAATTTTGATCCATTCTCTAATTTCTCTAGCTTCAACTTCCCTGCGACTCAAATATGCAAGCTTCGTCATGGGGGATAGAGAGCGGTATGAAGGAAGAAGTGGAGTATTTATATCAAATATTTGTGAAAGGAAATTCCAATTGTTTTCTTTCTCATCTTTCTTAAACTTTCGTAATTTCATCAAATTGGAACTCCTTCTCCAAATCAAGAATAAACAAACATTTGTTTTTAATGTTTTTGTATTCTTTTACTAAAGAATCAATTCTTTCATTTAAATCTATAATCTCTCGATAAAATCTTGAGATTTTATCCATCCTTTTATAGAACTTTTATTGATCTTTTCTTAAAATCAAAAAAATATGTCAAGTTTTCTCTCTGAAAAATTTCAGGCTCTGTGCGGCTTCTTGATTTTGATTAAGTTGGCTTTGAAGAGAATCAATTTTCTTTCAAATTTGTAGTCATGATCTTAGAATTTCTTTCATATTCTTCCTTCAAAATGTGATTTTTATTCTCATCCATTTGCCTTAATTCCTGAACATATTGCTCATCTTTTTAATTTAACTCTTTCAATTCTTCCTAAAAATGTTTCTGTAGATTTTCCCTTTCTATAGTATAACCTTGAATAAGAGTTGTAGAGTATTTCTGCTAATTTTCTTCATTAAATAATTTATTTTTCTCCAATTTTTTCTCTAACACTTTAATTTTTTGTAAACTATTTTCATACGAGGTTGAAAGCTCATTTATATGATATTGGTTATAATTAACAAAATCTCCTAAGGCTTGGGAGGACTCTTGGGCTTTTTCATTCACATTCTCTTGAGCTTTCTAGCTGAATTCAAACACAATCTCTAAAGAATCATGCTTCATTTTCTTTTTCGTATCCCTATTGATTTTGTTTAATAATAAAAATAGTAATCTATTAAAAAAGGAATTGTATCTAGAGTTGCCTCTATCTCATAAACTAGTTTGAAAAAGAAATATTCCCAATGGATCTTGGTAGAAATGGGTGTCATTGAAGTCTTAGGAGATATAATGGAAATAGTATCCATCTTTCTTTGTGATTATATTGCTTCTTCATTTTTCTTAGTGATAGTTTGATCGAATATTTGCTTCTCCTTCTCCTTGTCAACTTCCATGTCTTGACTTGTTATATTTTCTGGTTTCTTTTGTTCTATATCCTCAGGGGAACTGATTAGAATAATTTCTTGTCTAGTTATTATTTTCTTCTCTACTTCTTTTGTTGTCACTAGACTTTATTGTTTTTCTTTAGGAAATTTCATAGATGCAAATCCTATTGTAACATCCTGATTGTTTTTCATTCCTTCATGGCTTCCGACTTCTTTACCTGTAACAACATCTTCCATTTTTTCAATTTCAACTTCTTGTTCCTTTTGAAAGACAATAGAAGAATATGAAGTGATTTAGTTGAAATTAAATTGAAAGAAATCACAAGTCTTTAATTCCTCAAAAGAAAATTTGAGATGGAGACCTTTTTCTCTTAAAAAAAATTCAAACATATTTTCTCTAAACTTTTGTAACCAGTCTCTCTTTTAAATATCTAAGAGCTTTCCTCTTTCAATAGCCTATTGAAATTCATCAATATCTATGAAAATCTCATAAAAAGGGGGATCCTGATGAATAATTTTTCTCCTAAAGCTAAATGTTATATAGTGACTATTAATAACCCCATGAGGATCATAGTCATACTAAGGTAGAGAATAAGGGATCCTTTGTCCCTACTATTTATGTCACCAAAATTAATTTGAAACTGAGGCCAAATTTTCTTTTGTAACTTACTTAACTTCATGGCCTAGCCATTCAAAACAGTTTGATTTGAAAATTATCTCATGGCGAGCGATTTAGGGATATAATGGGGTATTTAGTGAGGGTCAACCTCACTCCCATAAAATCTTATATAAGAAAACATCTCCTCCCCAAACCAATGACCAATGGACTCTAGGCCTTCGTTCAGATTTTGTCTAATTCTTGGAGGGGTTTTCTCAAACAGGATTTCATAGAAAGGAATCAAAACATAATGGAAAATATCGTAAAAATGTGTTGTGGTAAAAACACAACCCCCCCATTATTGATGTGTTCACTTCAAATAATGGGGACCCTTTCTATAAAATTTTAGCTAAACACCTTTTAGGATTTTTATTTAATTAATTATCCTACGCTTTTGTTAATTTTTAATTTTCTTTGGATTCTTGTTTTGATTGTTTTGTTAGAATCGATTTTTTATAAGCTTCCTATTGACGCTCGTTTTTCTTCATTTGGTCAACTGGTTTCAAATGGTACTCCTTTAAAGTCTCATCATTTATCTAGCCTGAGTTAAAAATGCATAAAATGTACAATATTTCATTTTGTAAATAAATTAGTTCAATAATGAATTTATTTTAAATATTAACCCCTAGTGAATTTTTACTAAAAATTTTCCATTTTTACTTAAGCAGTCAAATTATTAAGCATCAGGATTTAAGAAATTTACTCCAATTTCCAAATCAATTACTAATCTTAAAAAACCCATAATATCCAAGTGGCTGTAGTTTATTTTTATTCTTTTTATTTATTTTCCAAGTGGTTGTAGTTTATTTTTATTCTTTTTATTTATTTTCCAAGTGGCTGTAGTTTAGAAACTAAAATTCATAAAATAAAACCTAAATAAAATTGATATTTAATGTTAAATTTTAAATTAATTAATAATTAATTTAATTAAAATAAAATTTAATACATAAAATATCAATATAATAAAAATATATAATAAAAAAATTCTGATCGCATCGAAGATATTAATCACATTGGAGGCTTTGATCGAATCAAGAGTTTTCAAGTGACACATTTCTTAAAACCCCTATGGGCTCAATCCTCCCGATCCCGATCATAGAAAATTCAAAAGGGCATTCAAAGACTTATAACAAACTTTTCTAATTCGATTTTGGTTTTAAGGTTTTGAACTCACTCATACATATGAGTGAAGTAAAGTGGTTAGTTAATATAATCTAATATTAGAATAAATATTTAATATTTAAATAATAATTTGTAAATTAATTAATATATAAAATTAAATTAAATTAAAATTAATTATCATTTAGTTTAATATTAAATAGTTTATAAATAGTTAATTATATTAATTAGTTAGATTAATATTAATTCATAAATAGTTTATTAATTAGTAATTTATGATTACAATTAAATTAGATTTAATTATTAAATAATTATAATTCTAATTTAGGATTAGATTTTTAATTAAAAATTCTGATTTTTAGCCCAGCGACAGAATTTCCAAATTTATGCCAGATTTGATCCATCAACTTTGGAAGCTCATAGATTGAGTTATACTTAGCCAAATGAGGCTTAGGACGGTTCATTGGAAAGATAAAATCAAGGAAAACATTTCTGAGGAGATTTCACAAATAGATTTAGTCATTTATTGGGTCAAAAATCAGGCAGAAGATCAAGCTCCGAATTTTGAAAACAAAATCAATTTTCTGAGTTTTATTTTCTTCATTTTCATTTGTCAAAGCTTCTTCTAATTGTAGATCCATTCGTCAATAATATTCTTGGCCAATTAAACCATCCCAAGCATCAATAGAGAGCTTATATTTTATTTTCAATTATTTATTTAATTGTATTTAATTGGATTTGTTTTAAATGCCAAAAATGTCATTTTGATTTTATTGTTGCATTTTAATTTATTTTTATTTCTTCTTGCAGGAAACAGTAGAAGAGATATGGAGAAAAAGATTTCAATCAATGAGAATGCTCCAATAATTAAAGATTGTAATTTTGAGTAAATAAAATTGGATTGAGCAGATTTTCCTTCAACAAACTCTCCTTTCAAGAATTCCTTTGCAAATAGTATAAATAATAGATTGCAGAATGTAATAAGGGGTTGCTCTCCTCTGCAATTCTAGACTTCTGAAAGAATTACTGTAATAGGAATTTAGAGTTGTAAGAAAGAGGAGAGAAAATCTTAGATTTGGGGAATATTGAGGATTTTCCCTTTGTATCTTGAATTATACATGAAGGGCAAAGTTTGCACTATTGTGGCTTTAGCTTTGAAAGTATAAGTTCAAGCAATGTAAAGAGTTGTTGGAGACCAGGGACAGAGAGATGGATGCAATAAATTGGTATTTCTAATACTACTGTTTCAAATATCAGTTTTATTTTTATGGTAACACGAATGTGTCATTTTATTCATGTTTGTGCACTATTGTCAATAAGGGTAATTTTTCTCAATGTTGTTATTATGTATCTTTGTTTTTATGAATTAATTTCTCATTTCTGGGTAACTACTTACTCAGAAATCTGTCTTATAAAAAAGATTTATTGAATAATAACGTGTTGTGAACTATTTTCACATATCATTATTTAATTATTGGATTTACTGATTTGATAATTAATATCATTTTTGTGAACTACTTCATGAGTGTTGTTGGTTTATTATTTCAGTTAAGAGGTCTTAATAGGATGTGTTTTGATATCCATAATATCAGTTAATTGAACTACTTCATTAATTTGATATACATTATAAACAAGGCATATTTAAAATCTCAATACTTTAAATATCTTACTCTTGGTTGGGTTAGATCTATATCTGCCTAATTAAGATAGGATTAAGATTAGTTTTTTTGCTTGCATTATAGAATAAGTTTGCATTTAGATTAATTTCTACATTCTTTTAAGTCCTCTTCTCAAAGAAGCAAAATTTTAGTTGTGGCTTGGCTGAACCCAAATCAGCTTAAGGGTCATTTTCTTGCCTGATCAGCAAGAAGAAGTGATCTGATATCTCTGTCTATTGGTAGTTGAAGATACATAATAAACCAATAGCGATAGGGAGAAAGTAACTGGACCTAGCTAAACTAGTCGAAGCCACCACACCAAACGAAAAAGGAGTTGCTTTAAGGTCCGGACCGGGTGGTTATCCCCTAATATTGTTGCAGCGATTTTTGATGCATCAACACTTTTGGCGCTAGAAGGAGGGCTTGAAACTTCTTGTCTATTGGAGTCTTTTCAATTTTAATATTTTATTTAATCACAATGGCTCCTCTTAAGCTTCTAATTTGGAGTTGCATCCATGGACGTGCATCCTCCAATACTCCACCTGAAGTGGTAAGACTCTTGTCTAAGGCAAAGTTTAATGGTAAGAGAAATTGTTTGTTGGCATTATGATGCATGTGTTGTACTTGATGGCAACCCACTCATAGAAGAACATCTCACTTATATACACTCAGATGAATCTACAGAAGAGATATCAAATGTAACATAATTCATGGATGCAGGACAGTTCAAAGGAATCAAATGACAAGTTCTTAGTATGACAAGTAAGCTTTGCCATCAAGTCCAAAGGGGGAGATTGTTGGCATTATGGCTAAGTGTTGTCCTTGATGGCAACTCATACAGGTGACAGATCATAGAACATCAAGCCAGTAGCAAAGATTGATGAGTAGCCTCTCAGATTGGAAGAAAATAAGAGGTACGCAGGTACGCCGTACAAAAGGTGCGGACCCGCAGGCATGTCATACATAAAGTGCGTACATACCCGCAGGTACACCATGTAAAAGGTGCGTACCCCCAGTTCACTTACTTCAAGGCAGAGAAGCGCGCTCACGTGGGGTTTCTTATGTTTGGCCCGTGGTATTTAGCCGACCGTTCTTGATTCTATGGTTTTGGCCCGTGGTATTGATTTATATTATTATTATTATTATTGAGCCCCATGTTTTGGTTATCTATGGTATTGATCCATGATTTTAGGAAGAGCTTGCCTATATAAAGCAAAGGAGATCGTTTGGCTAGACACTTGTGAAGGAAGAAGATCTTAAGAGAAGCTAGATCTGAAATTCTTGTAATCGATTTGTGAGAGAGAGTTGAATCAATATCAAGGAGAAACATGAAAATTACAAGTCGGATCTACTAATGGGTTGATATCTCCTCGGCGCATGTTCAGATCTGTAGATCTGACAGTCTAGGTTATTCTTGAAGTCTTGAAATTATCTATACCCGCAGGTACGCAAGTATAGTGAAAGAAAAGTACGCAGATACGTAGGCCCAGAAGTGCTGCAGATGCGGAGGTGCGCATTCAATTCATTGGACACAGAGCGCAGGTACGCGGGAAGTCTGTAAGGCTCAGTGCGTGGGTACGCAGGAACGCAGTTGGAAATAGGCGTACTTCTACGCAGGGGTTATATGGGTGAAGCTGCGTACTTCTCATGAAATCTATTTAGCTGCCCCTATTTATTGTTGTGTTCTGGGTTTTGAAGTGATGTCTGGTTTCTGGTATTAAGTTCTGACAACAGCAGTGATTGATTAAATGTTTATACATTGATGAATGAATGGATCAGGTTCTTATTGACTCATTTTATGTGATCTGATGGACTAGATCTGATTGATGACTCACTTATATATGTATTAATCTAGTGCTTGGGTAATTCAAAAGGTTGTTTGATTATGAGCTTCAATGTTGTTGGGTCCAGTATGAAAATTGGATGAAATGTGGCCTTTCAGATTATGTGTTGTGCTTCAGTGTATCCAGTCTGAAAATTGATGAAACGTGGTACCTGGAGGAGAGAAGATTGTAGGTCAGCACCTACGTACTAGTATCTAAGCTAGTACAAGAGCTAAAGGAAATATTTGGAACATTGTAGCAGGTAGTAGCCTGCGTACTAGTAAATGGATCGGCTAGTTCAAGAGCAAAGGGGGTTGTAGCTCCCATACTGGTATAAGACTGCACCAGTACAAAATATTGTAAAAGGATTTTCTTATTAAGAAGAAGATTGAGATGACTTGCAGCAGGTGGTTTTCTCCTGCATTGGGTTTCCACCTTATATCATGGTGTTCATGTGTGTGCCTTATGTGTGATGATCTACTCTATGTTACTGCATCGGTTAACTGATAATATGGTTGATAATGTTCTAATGCACTCATTGAAGATCAATTAACTTAATCATAAGAAGTTGTGGAAGTAGCATATATGAAACTGATTATGGAAATGAAAAAGTTTTATTAATGTGATAATACTGATTCACCCCCCCCTCTCAGTATTATTTCCAACAATTGGTATCAAAGCAGGTCCTTTGATAGAAGCTTGATCGCTTGAAGGAGATCCGTGGAACAATGGGAAAGAAGCTTAAGAAGAAAGCAACTAAGAAGAAGAAGACATCTTAGAAGAACTATGACAGTGGGAGAATCGATTGGGGATTAGGTATAAGAAGCTCTTCAGATTCAGAATCATTTCAGAATGAAGATGAACTATCAGGTATGAATTTGCTATCCTCCGATGTTCCAGCTATCTTTCCTTTTGGAAAAGATGAAAGTGATAGTGAGACTACTGAATTTGCTCTTATGGGTGAGCAAGAAAGATATCAAATTGAGGCAGAATTTAAAAGTCTTACAGACAAAATTAGAACTCAGCAAGATCTGTTGGACAAAAGGAACTGTGCTTTTGAAAGGGTAAATGCCGATCTAAAAGCTCATCAAGAGAGAGGAAGCAAGGTAAGGAAGCTATTTAAGGACAAATATCAAAAGTTGTTGGATGAAGTAACATCAATAAGAAATGAAGTCATTGAAAAGAACACAAAAATCAAGGAGCTCAGAGATCGATCCAGTTATTATGAAAAACTTGAAGCCATGATCCTCTCACTAAAGGAAGATCTTGAAGAATCAAAGAAGCAGAATGAAGATCTACACCAAGCAATTGAAAAACAAGAAAATGAAGTCATCAGCTTAAAATCCCAGCTGGAAAGTGCCTTCAGAGTTTGTCAAATGCAGCAGGATCTGAATGAAGAACAAGAAAAGGAGATTCTCAATCTAAGGGAACAAATGGAAGAAGGAAGGAAAGATGAAGAAGATTTGAAAAGGCAATCTCTTGAAAAGGAAGAACAGCTTCAGGTTGAGGTAAATATCTTGAAAGGTAAATTAGAAGAAAAGGATAAGCTCTTACGATTTCAAGATAGTTCTAAAGTCTTGGATGATATTCTTAGTAGTCAAAGGTCTCCTGCTATAAAGACTGGTCTTGGTTTCCATGAATCTGTTGAAGGTGAATCTAGTTCACAAGGTGAGGCAAGGAACTCTAAAGAGAAATCTAAAGTGATCAACGAAGAAATAAAAGATCAATCTCATCATCAACCAAGGAAAGAGATTCCTCAAAGAAAATCTTTTACTCCTCCTATAAATAATGTTGAATGTTATGTATGTCATAATCTTGGACATGTTGCAGCTAGATGTAGAAGAAGAAGGGTTCAAGACCATTATGCAGAAAGATCATCACATTCAAGGTACTTTAATGGATATTGCTTTGCTTGCAATATGTATTGTCATAAAGCTGCTGACTGTTACAGGAGGAATATGAAACATGTAAGATGTTATGCATGTAACAAACTTGGACATATAGCTAAGGAATGCAGGAAAAAAGTGTGGGCACCGTATCAAAAGGAGAAAATGTCATCATCACGCTTGAAGATATGGAGGAAAAAGGAAGTACATTCAGAAATAGGCGGCACGGCACAACGTACAGACATACCAGAATCAGAGGGAGCTGAAAGTATAAAACTTCAGTGTCCTGAATCTCATATGCAAACTCCATAAAGGAAAGTCACGTGTATACGTGAGTTGGATACTGCACAATCACGTATATGATTGTTTGAAGAAAGGCAGTAGGAAAAGTGAAGTTGGAAGTAGAAGTATGATCTCTCGAGCACAAGATCAGATCTGAGAATCTGACTGTCAGTGGCACAGAGGAGGACTGTTAATTGGGTTTTAATCAGAGGTACGCAGGTGATTAACGGTGCAAGTACGTGGGTACGCAGAGCAGAAGAAGGAGCAGTGCGTGGGTGCGCAGAGCAGAAGAAGGTGCAGTGCGTGGGTACGCAGCGCGACAGAGGTTTAGGTGCGTAGGCTCAGTGAAAGTACGCGACGCTTCAGAAGCCGCAGGTGCGTAGATACGCGGTGCGATAGCGTCTGAGGGTGCGTGGCCACAGTAGAGGTACGCAGTGCGATTGAAGGCACAGGTCCGTGGGTACGCACTGTAGAAGAAGGTTTTCTGCGTGAATACGCAGAAATTCAGGTGTGGGGATACGCAAATGAGTGAAAGACGATGTGCGGAGCCACGTAGGTCATATAATGAGAAACTGCGTATCTGTCTTAAGGCATTTATTGGCTGACTTTTCTTGTTGATAAGATCTGACAGATGGCACCAGTTTAGGGGGAGCATATGTTTTTAATGCATTGTTGGCATTATGGGTAATAGTCCTTGATGATGATGCTTATATAGATAAATGATTCATCTTGCTATGAGTTGTTCACATGGTTCTTGGATCAGATTTGTGGTTGAAGGTGCTTATATGGTAACTTTCATGAGGATAAGTAGAAGCACTTAGCTTGAATTCACATCTTCTTGGTGATGAGTCGCTCATATGCTGTTGCTGACATATGCATAAAGATCATATATTACAGTTATGATGCATGATTCCTTTCATTCTTGGCATATATGGATAAGGATTGTTGGCTGGATACATGGATGATTATTCAAAGTTACATTTTGGAGACATGATGATGATGAGTTCCTACCTATATGACGATAGGTTGTTTCATATGTTGATTGATGCAGATATTCCCAATTGATGATACTTGGTTCATGCAGATCTGGATGGCTATGGTGTTTCTCACATATGATAAAATTTGAATGATTTTGTTCAAAAGGATGAGTTGATACGGACATACCTTGATGATTCATGCACTAATACAAGTTGTTGGTCTAGTTGTTGTTGACAGATGCTGTGGAGCAGATCATACAGTGTTGTTGCTGATGTTTATCATGATCTTATTTAGGTGTTTGGTCTTTGTTATAAATGTCATCATTCGATGTAAAGGTCATATCAAGACTCATGATGTAATAGTGTGTCTCCATTTATTGTAGTCATTTGATGAGATCTCTTGAGGTCATGTAACGGCCTATGTTGGTTTCCCCACTATGCCTGGGATGAATGATGTTATTCTCTTGGTATATCACCATTGTGATAGGAGATAGATGTATGTATGAGTCTTTGGTGATAGGAAGGTCATTTATGATATATAGAGTCATGTTCTTGTAGAACATCATTTTGCAGACCTTGCTTACAGTCAGGGGGAGCTTGAGCATGAACAACACTATATAGCAGAGCAGATATTTTAGAAAGAGCATTATCAGATTGGTGCATCATGGCATATACAAAGGGGGAGCTCATTCAGAGACTTCAGCAGATCTGGTTTATAGTCAAGAGGAGCATGTTCTTAGGGGGAGCAAAACCCTTTGCCCTTGATGTCAAAGGGGGAGAGTGATTTGGTGTTGTTGTCATCAAGTCCAAAGGGGGAGATTGTTGGCATTATGATGCATGTGTTGTACTTGATGGCAACCCACTCATAGAAGAACATCTCACTTATATACATTCAGATGAATCTACAGAAGAGATATCAAATGTAACATAATTCATGGATGCAGGACAGTTCAAAAGAATCAAATGACAAGTTCTTAGTATGACAAGTAAGCTTTGCCATCAAGTCCAAAGGGGGAGATTGTTGGCGTTATGGCTAAGTGTTGTCCTTGATGGCAACTCATACAGGTGACAGATCATAGAACATCAAGCTAGTACCAAAGATTGATGAGTAGCCTCTCAGATTGGAAGAAAATAAGAGGTACGCAGGTACATCGTACAAAAGGTGTGGACCCGCAGGCATGTCATACATAAGGTGCGTACATACCCGCAGGTACACCATGTAAAAGGTGCGTACCCCAGTTCACTTACTTCAAGGCAGAGAAGCGCGCTCACGTGGGGTTTCTTATGTTTGGCCCGCGGTATTTAGCCTGTCATTCTTGATTCTATAGTTTTGGCCCGTGGTATTGTTTTATATTATTATTATTATTATTGAGCCCCATGTTTTGGTTATCTATGGCATTGATCTATGATTTTAGGAAGAGCTTGCCTATATAAAGCAAAGGAGATCATTTGGCTAGACACTTGTGAAGGAAGAAGATCTTAAGAGAAGCTAGATCTGAAATTCTTGTAATCGGTTTGTGAGAGAGAGTTGAATCAATATCAAGGAGAAACATGAGAATTACAAGTTGGATCTACTAATGGGTTGATATCTCCTCGGCGCATGTTCAGATCTGTAGATCTGACAGTCTGGATTATTCTTGAAGTCTTGAAATTATCTATACCCGCAGGTACGCAAGTACAGTGAAAGAAAAGTGCGCAGATACGCAGGACCAGAAGCGCTGCAGATGCGGAGGTGCGCATTCAGTTCATTGGACATAGAACGCAGGTACACAGGAAGTCTGTAAGGCTCAGTGCGTGGGTACGCAGGAACGCAGTTGGAAACAGTGTGTACTTCTACGCAAGTGTTATATGGGTGAAGCTGCGTACTTCTCATGAAATCTATTTAGCTGCCCCTGTTTATTGTTGTGTTCTGGGTTTTGAATTGATGTCTGGTTTCTGGTATTAAGTTCTGACAACAGCAGTGATTGATTAAATGTTTATACATTGATGAATGAATGGATCAGGTTCTTATTGACTCATTTTATGTGATCTCATGGACTAGATCCGATTGATGACTCACTTGTATATGTATTGATCTAGTGCTTGGGTAATTCAGAAGGTTGTTTGATTATGAGCTTCAATGTTGTTGGGTCCAGTATGAAAATTGGATGAAATGTGGCCTTTCATATTATGTGTTGTGCTTCAGTGTATCCAGTCTGAAAATTGATGAAACATGGTACCTGGAGGAGAGAAGATTTTAGGTCAGCACCTACGTACTAGTATCTAAGCTAGTACAAGAGCTAAAGGAAATATTTGGAACATTGTAGCAGGTAGTAGCCTACGTACTAGTAAATGGATCAGCTAGTTCAAGAGCAAAGGGGGTTGTAGCTCCCGTACTGGTATAAGACTGCACCAGTACAAAATATTGTAAAAGGATTTTCTTATTAAGAAGAAGATTGAGATGACTTGCAGCAGGTGGTTTTCTCCCGCATTGGGTTTCCACCTTATATCATGGTGTTCATGTGTGTGCCTTATGTGTGATGATCTACTCTATGTTACTGCATCGGTTAACTGATAATATGGTTGATAAGTTCTAATGCACTCATTGAAGATCAATTAACTTAATCATAAGAAGTTGTGGAAGTAGCATATATGAAACTGATTATGGAAATGAAAATTTTTTATTAATGTGATAATACTGATTCACCCCCCCCCCCTGTCAGTATTATTTCCAACATTGTTCTGCTTTTAACCATGTCTTTCAATTTATTCAAAATGTTTCAAATTATGATTTTCAAGAAATTGATGAAGGCATTTTATGCAGAATTTTTACTCTCACATTTGCGGCAAAATCCAAAAACTGGTGTATAACTCTTCCAGTTGCCTCAATTCGCAGCTGGGATCAATTTGTTATAATTTTCATTTGTAAATTTGACGGCTATGATTATGAACAAGTATGTGAAGAAATTGAATATCTACGAAGATTTGAAAATGAGTCTGTTAATGATTTTGATATTAGGTTTCATTTGAATTATTTAAGATTTAAAGTCGAAAATAAACCTATGGAAGAAGAATCACTAGATTGGTTTAAATATAGTTGTTTTCTTCCTTTCATTCCCAATTCATATGAAATTAGTTCAAGCTTTGTTCCATCCCCTTCTAATATAAATGAGAATTCCAATTTGGATATACAAATAAATTGTGATGAAGTGGTCTCACAAAGCTTGGAAAATATTTCTAATCAAATGCAAGAAGACAACAACAGCAATTTTGGAGAAAGAGCCGCCTTGAAATACGAAAGCTACTTTGAAGTAAATTCAGAAAATCAGATTGGAAATCAGCAAGTGCAAGCAACAATCAAAGTAAATACTAAAATTCAAACTGCTGTACAAATTTCTGAATTTTTCCATGATGAACAAATGCCGAAATCAGAGCAGCAAAGCAGCTTTTTTCAAGAAAGCATGAGCACGCAAAGGAATGATCTGCAATCTGAAATTTACAATGAGCATAATGCACAAGAGTTCTCAAACAAAGACAGTTTTAAATGCATTGTTTCAGATTCACATTTTTCCCTTTATCTTGATATTTTTAATGATGGTAATTTTTCCCCTCTTGGTATTAATGATATTTCAGAAGATAAAGATGATGATCTAAATGACATACCAATTAATTTTTATTAAGATAGAGAAACAATAATTGATTATTCTTTTTCTATTAATGAACATGAAATTTTTATTCCTCCTTGTTTTGATATATTGGATGAGATCGAAGGGAATTCTAAAAAATCTTGTGAAGTCATTTATGATAATTACTCTGACATTGAGGATGTTGATTTTTATTCTTCTCAAGAGAATCCTCATGAGAAAATTCAAATAGCATCTAAGAATGGGGAATGCTTCAATTCAGAAATTATTTCAACTAATCCTCATTCTAAAGCAACAAATTATCTTCATGATTTCACTATTCAAGAAAACATTCCAATTTATGATTCATATCATGATCAAACTCTCATTCCTACTCATAATCATAATTCATTTTCTAGTTCACAAGTTGGAATTCAAAATTACTCAAATTCCATAATTCTAGCCAATCCTTGTGAAAAAAAATCATTTGAAAACGATCCCAATTGTGCTGTAACATTAGTTGTAAAAATAGTGATTTCATTTTATTTTTATTTCCTCACTTATTTTGTATAAAATCAGATTTTTGATACATTACGCTGGCATATAGAGCACTTTACTATCAAACATTTAATTAATGCATTTCCCTATTGAAAAATTAAAGTTTTATATTATAATCAAGAGCATCAAAAGCTATTTCAATTTCAATTTCAATCAATGCTAATGTTTTATCAAAAGCTTCTATTTTCTCAAAGGCAATATCAACAAAAGAATGTATTTTTACAATCTGGCCAGCAATCCAATTTAATTAATAATTTTCCATTTTATTTGAAATATTTCCATCCATTTTTCATTAATTCATTTGAAAAATATTTGGAAAGTTTTCTTTCATGGAATATTGTCAATAATTTAATATTTGTACATAACATTAACAATTTTTTCCAGGCCTTTGAATTTAAAAGCTCATATCCACAATCTGGCCTGTTATTTCCTCTTTTGAACATTTCCCAATCATTAATAGAAATCCATCCAGATTTTTATGATCCAATTGGTATTCAATTGGAAAAGAAATTTCAAGAGAAAGAAAGTTTAATTAAGTTGTTAACAATAACTGTACATTCTGATTTCAGATTTATTTTCCCTAGTTTAGTTAGATTTGTATTTTTATTACTAACATTTGAACTGTACCTATATGCGGGAATAAAAATGAGAGAATGGTTACACTGGAAATAACTATACCCAGTCATTTTCATGTGTATGGTTAGAATAAGAGTAGAATTAATTTAGCTAGTTTGTTTTATGTAGTTAATTTATTTTTAATAGTTTTGCAGATTATTAAATAATAATAATAATAACAAAACAAAACAATCACCCCTTCTCATATATGTTCAGTGAAAACATTTTCTTCCTATCAGAAAGTTTTAATTCTTGTTTTCTTTTTTTTTTTAATTTCTTACAGAAATACCTCTACTCTGCCTATTTTGAATAATCTCTTGATTAAATTAAGGTTGCACTTGACATCAATTTCCTCAAAGCCACTTTTCTTCATTGCGGGATTTCCTTCTAAGATTTTCTTTTGAAATTTATATGGTAAAGTTTTTGAGGATATAAAAGCTTCATGATCCCATTATCCCATGAAATGTATCACTGTCTATGATAAGCTTAATTCTAATTCAATCATTATTAGTTAGTCTAACCTTTTGTGGTAATCATATGAAGTTCATATTATCTTCCTCGAAATTTGCTAAGGATGTCCATTCTGTTGTGTGCACACATTCAAATCTGTTTTGATATTTTTCTACAATTAGTGGCTTTATCCCATTCGGACCTTTAGTTTATTATCTGATGTTGGAATACGCATCATATTTATTTACTAAAGGCATTATTGAACAGTCACTCTAACAATACAGCTTCTTCTCAATTTATTCAGAAAAAGCAAGGGTAATAAATTGTTGTTTCAATTCAAAAGGGAAAACTATTTTTATATTTATTTCTGGTAAATTTTATATTTCCTGAACATGAATAAGTAGATTTTATTTAGACTGATTGCACACTTAGATTTAGAATAAATAATGAGATAACGTTGAACGAAGTCAAAATTTTGATAAATCGAAGGAAGGATTTGAAGATTCGTGAGGTAAAATCTGTAGACAATTTCCTTCTAGGTATGCATTTACAAGTTCGTTCTCATCTATTATTAGTTTATCTTTTCCTTAGTTTATTTTTTATTTTTGTTCTGTTTTATTTGCAGGCTTTCATTTGTTTTCAAAACTTGAAGTAAGCAGCAAACCCATTTCAAATTTGTAACAGGTTCAGGGAAATTTTATTTGTGATGCATTAGAATTTGAACATTTTTTAATTTTGTTGTCATTCATCATTTCAATTTGGTTTTCATATTGCTGATACTACGGTCAATACATATTCGCAATACTACCGTTCCACTCATCTTCATCAATAATTTCAGTCCAATATCACATCATCCATATCACAACCATTTGCATCATAAGGTTTCATCAGAAGTAGCTCTTAGCATTTCTTTTGATAAAAAATTGTTCATAAAAGATTTCCGATGTATTACCTCACTCATATTCCATATCGTATTTCGCATATCGGAGGTTTGCAGTGGAAGTATACTTCCGTTATCGTGAATTGCCGATCTCTGATAAACGACTTTACTGTTATTGCGATGACCACATAATTCCAGATCCGATATGAAATTCAAATCAAGTTTATAAAATATTGCGTCCATTCTGTTGCAATAAAAGTAGGGACATAATTTTAAAGGGCTGATATATCGGATCCAAGATGTTATTAAAATCCCATCATAAAGTTATCAGATCCACTCTTCATCGCATATCGGCGTATCAAGAAGTGTTACATCATGTGCTCAAAATTTCCGATTGCCGATTAGCTATGTCATCCATCGCATCGCCGATACGCAAGAATCATATTGGCATTTCCTACATGACTATTCCCCGCTATTCCGAATATGCCAATCTATTCATCGCATGGCCATACCACTATTCTGAATCTGTGATGCGCAATGTGCAATGTGCAAAGTACAAATCGTGAGATGCGGTATGCAATTTGTGAATTGCAACATGACTGTCCCCTATCCGCAATATAACAGTTCTTCAATAATGTGATCGCTACATCTCATCGCACATATTTTCTTCGCATGATCTGGCAATTTTCTATTTCAACCTCCGATGTGATAGCTTTCAATGCATGCCTCTAAGCCATTAACATTTAATCAATATATGGCATAGCAACAAAAGTGAAGTCTTGCAAATTAAACTTGAAGCATGGTGAAGAAACAAGTTATGCAAATCATCTGATACAACAATATGTTATTTTAAAAGCGAACTTGGATAACCACTATGGTATGAAAGCTGTTAATCATCAATTTGCAGGATATTCAAATCATTTCAATTTCTCATACATTTTAGTTTTAAATATACAATTCCATAATTTAATAATAAATTCAAGACCTCTCTATCTTCGTATTTAAAATTTATTATTTTGGATTTGGTCTTGATTCTGGACAATTTATCAAGTCATGGAGTTTATATGAAACTTATAATATTTTGAGAAACAGTCATTACTGCAAATTCTCATTCTCATTTCTGATGCATTTGTTTTAATTTTGATTCCCTTGAACATAAAGCATTCCCTTTTTACATTTTCTGCTTGTTTTAGTTTAAATAAAATAAATAATGATTTTGGGTTATAGGATTTTGGTTAGTTTGACTTCTTCATGTTTTTAGTGTTAATTAAAATAAGAAGTCAGCCAGTTTGGAGAAACTGATACCTTTCAGGTAAAATCAAAAGCGATTATCCAATGGTAAGATTCATATACCCACTTTCATTAATTTCCATTTTATTACTTTTGTTTTGTTTTTAAATTATGCTGATATATAAATCTATTTTGCAGCTCTTCATAAAAGCTTCCAATCCTCCACCAGATCATATTTTCGAAGTCCATACACTTATCCTGACTTTATTTCAATAAGCAGTGATAATCTTAATCGAAACAGCTACAACAGGTAGTTTCTAAACCTTTAGTTTGTTTCTTTAAGCATTCTTTTTATTAGAAAATGATTAAGATGATGCTTTGAAACAAGAAGATTGATATCAGACAGAAATTTTTCATTGTGGCTTAATTTTATCGTCACTGTTATCCAAAAAGCCTAAAACACTTACAACCCTGCAAGGTATGATTTTTCTAAATCTCGACATAAGAAGAAATGATTACATGATTATTTTCTTTTTTTGCATATTGTTGAGACATTGGTATAAACATTTTTGTTTGAGTTTATCTTACGAAACTCGGATTTTTCTTTCCACTTTTAAAATTTCTTCATTTTTATTTTTGTTTACTGATTTCTTTCTCAGTTTGGCTTAAGAATTATTTTCCTTAGGTTTTCAATTTTGATTTTGGTGAATTTGCCATGATTTATATGGAAGGCTTACTGGTTACCTAACAATGGTCTGCATGCATGGAGAAAAATAGTTAATAGTCACCTATTAGATTTTTCTTAAATCTTTTGATAAAGTTTGATTTTTTTATTATAAAGGTAGACATACTTAAGGAAGAGATTACCAATTTAGAGAAGTTGACAAAGTATTATAAAATCTGAAGAAATTCTTTTTCATCAAATTGTAATCATTTTGAGATTTAAATATTTTATTAAGATATTTCAAAGTTTTATTATCAGTCAAGAAAATTTATTTATAACCAAGTAAAGACACTTTACAGCAAAGCACCTTTAACTCTGAAATTGTCATTCTTAACTCTTAAGGAGTCAATGATTCTCCCTGTCCCAAAAAGTCTTATTTTTCTAGAGTGTGATCCAGAAATATATTTAAACTTAAAAGATAAGAGGTCCCATCATGAGCCTGCTTACCATGATCATAGGCGAAAAATAGGTTGACATTACTAACACTGCTAAACAAACCATGGTAATGGATTATGATTGCAAACAATTTTAAGACAAGGGGTCTCATCATGAGCCATCTTGTTCAGTCTAATTATAACCAGTGAATGACATTGTCAATTTTCTGACTACCAAACCAGGACAATGACTTTTAAGAACTAAAAATTAAAAATTAAAAAATAAACATATATAAATGGATTTATCTCTAGGTTAATAATTCTTAAAGAGATGGGATTCTGAACCATTGATGTTTAAATGGTAACCTTGTCGAGACTATAAATGTTTGCTGGCAGTAGTGGCTCTACCTGTGACAAATGAGTATATTTTAAAAAACCAAACTGTCAAGTGACCCTTGCTTTATCTCTACAACTAATTAAGCACTGATATAGAGTTTTGAAATATTTTAATTTATGAGGAATTTTTAGAAAAATTACAGTTAGATGATTCTTGCTTTTATTCAGACTAATGAACATAGTCAAACATTCCAAAAATAATTTTCTATTCTTTAATTATTTTTACTTTAATTTTAGGAAAATATCATTTATATCAAACATAGATAACTGGTTCTTCTCCCGTGTGTCACCATTGTTGTGGTAAAAACACAACCCCCCATTATTGATGTGTTCACTTCAAATAATGGGAACCCTTTCTATAAAATTTTGGCTAAACACCTTTTAGGATTTTTATTTAATTAATTATCCTATGCTTTTGTTAATTTTTTATTTTCTTTGGATTCTTGTTTTGATTGCTTTGTTAGAATAGAGTTTTTATAAGCTTCTCATTGACGCTCGTTTCGCCTCATTTGGTCAACTGGTTTGAAAATGCTCCTTTGAAGTCTCATCATTTATCTAGCCTGAGTTAAAAATGCATAAAATGTACAATATTGCATTTTGTAAATAAATTAGTTTAATAATGAATTTATTTTAAATATTAACCCCTAGTGAATTTTTACTAACATTTTTCCATTTTTACTTAAGCAGCCAAATTATTAAGCATCGGGATTTAAGAAATTTACTCCAATTTCCAAATCAATTACTAATCTTAAAAAACCCATAATATCAAAGTGTCTGTAGTTTATTTTTATTCTTTTTATTTATTTTTCAAGTGGCTGTAGTTTAGAAACTAAAATTCATAAAATAAAACCAAAAAAAAATTGATATTTAATGTTAAATTTTAAAATAATTAAAATAAAATTTAATACACAATATATCAATATAATAAAAAAATTTCGATTGCATCGGAGGCTTTGATCGAATCAGGAGTTTTCTAATAACACATTTCTAAAAACCCCGATGGACTCAATCCTCCGGATCCCGATCATAGAAAAATCAAAGGGGCATTCAAAGACTTATAACAAACTTTTCTAATTCAATTTTGGTTTTAAGGTTTTGAACTCACTCATACATATGAGTGAAGTAAAGTGGTTAGTTAATATAATTTAATATTAGAATAAATATTTAATATTTAAATAATAATTTTTAAATTAATTAATATATAAAATTAAATTAAATTAAAATTAATTATCATTTAGATTAATATTAAATAGTTTATAAATAGATAATTATATTAATTAGCTAGATTAATATTAATTAATAAATATTTTATTAATTAGTTTAATTTATGATTAACAATTAAATTAGAATTAATTATTAGATAATTAGAATTCTAATTTAGGATTAGATTTTTAGTCCAACAACAGAATTTCCAAATTTATGTCATATTTGATCCATCAACTTTGGAGGCTCATAGATTGAGTTATATTTGGCCAAATGAGGCTCAGGATGGTTTATTGGAAAGATAAAATCAATAAGAAAATTTATGAGGAGATTTCACAAACATATTTAGTCATTTATTGGGTCAAAAATCAGGCAGAAGATCAAGCTCCGAATTTTGAAACAAAATCAATTTTCTGAATTTTCTTTTCTTCATTTTCATTTATCAAAGCCTCTTCTAATTGCAGATCCATTCGTCAATAATATCCTTGGCCAATTAAACCATCTCAGGTATCAATAGAGAGTTTATATTTTATTTTCAATTATTTATTTAATTGGATTTGTTTTAAATGCCAAAAATGTCATTTTGATTTTATTGTTGCATTTTAATTTATTTTGATTTCTTCTTGCTGGAAAACAGTAGAAGAGATATGGAGAAAAAGATTTCAATCAATAAGAATGCTCCAGCAATTAAAGATTAGAATTTTGAGCAAATAAAATTGGATTGAGCAGATTTTTCTCAACAAACTCTCCTTTCAAGAATTCCTTTGCAAATAGTATAAATAATAGATTTCAGAATGTAATGAGGGATTGCTCTCCTCTGCAATTCTAGACTTCTAAAATCACTACTGTAATAGGAATTTAGAGTTGTAGGAGAGAGGAGAGAAAATCTTGAATCTGGGGATTATTGAGGATTTTCCCTTTGTATCTTGAATTATATATGAAGAGCAAAGTTTGCACTATTGTGGCTTTAGCTTTGAACGTAGAAGTTCAAGCAATGTAAAGAGTTGTTGGAGACTAGGGACAGAGAGATGGATGCAATAAATTGGTGTTTCTAATATTATTGTTTCAAATATCAGTTTTATTTTTATGGTAACAGGAATGTGTCATTTTATTCACGTTTGTGCACCATTGTCAATATGGGTAATTTGTCTCAATGTTGTTATTATGTATCTTTGTTCTTATGAATTAATTTCTCATTTCTGAGTAACTACTTACTCAAAACTCTGTCATATAAAATTGATTTATTGAATGGTAACGTGTTGTGAACTATTTCCACATATCATTATTTAATTATTGGATTTACTGATTTGATAATTAATATCATTTTTGTGAACTACTTCCTGAATGTTGTTGGTTTATTATTTCAGTTAAGATGTATCAATAGGATGTGTTTTGGTATCCATAATATTAGTCAATTGAACTACTTCATTAACTTGATATACGTTATAAACAAGACATATTTAAAATCCCAATACTTTAAATATCTTGCTCTTGGTTGGGTTAGATATATATCCGCCTAATTAAGATAGGATTAAGATTAGTTTTTTTGCTTGCATTATAGAATAAGTTTGCATTTAGATTAATTTCTACATTCTTTTAAAACATCTTCTCAAAGAGGCAAAATTTTAGTTGTGGCTTGGCTGAACCCAAATCAGCTTAAGAGTCATTCTCTTGCCTGATCAGCAAGAAGAAGTGATCTGATATCCCTGTCTATTGGTAGTTGAAGATACATAATAAACCAATAGCGATAGGAAGAAGGTAACTAGACCTAGTTAAACCAGTCGGAGCCACCACACCAAACGGAAAAGGAGCTGCTTTAAGGTCTGGACCGGGTGGTTATCCCCTAATGTTATTACAGCGATTTTCGAGGCATCAACAAAACGAAATTTAAAATTTGACTCCCATGGGATTATGACGTAGTTTTGGATAGGGAGTTGCTGGTCAGAAGGGCAGTTCCATTTCACGAGAGGAAATAGAACTAAAGCAATGACAATATTTATCATAATGCAGACATGTAAAAAAATGTGTTCGTAACCAGGTGGAGACACCAATGAAAATTTTAAGGCATTTGTGATGTTCTGGGACAAAATTTCATCCCAAGAGATATGTTTCCCTTCTTTTAGGATGCTATTGATTATTGGAATCCACTTGATTTTGCAATGTTCAGGATCTTGGTCTCCATATAAACTAGTCAACATTTTGATGAGAAATATGATAGGTTTCTTGAAAATAGCTATAGGATATTCTTTATTGACCTTAAGCTTAAACCCTTCATTTTCTTCCCTTAGCCATTCTTTAATTACTTTGTCATAATTTTCTCCACATTTCTTGAAGACATTGTTTTGGATTTTTTTTGAGAAAATCAACATTCGTTTGGATTTCTGGGGGATTGAGCTTATAAATAGCTGGTAGGATTTTTGTTTTCCATGAGGCTATGACAATTTTGTTATGGTCTGATATTGTACGAGTTGAGGTATCAACATGAGTAAAAACCGATGACACCATATCATAATAAGGAAAAATTCTGGCCCTAGCAGCTATTTTGTGTAACTCCGTTCTTCTTATTCCTTCAAATTGTTTATTCTTTGTTTGAGAAGACCTTTTGTTTTTTAGCCATCCTCTTTCTTCAAAAAAACCAAAAATTTTCTCCCATCTCATCGTGCCTGCTTTTTGGGTCTTGTAAGTAGAGTTAGAGACGTAGAATGGCTTGATGTTGACTTCCTCTAGTTGTGGATTCTCTATTTTTTTAAGCTTCTCTCTTATATGCTCCACTTATTGTTTTGCTGCTGGAGATTTTCCTTTCTTCCCCATTCTTTGACTTGTGAACAAATATAGAGAATATATAATATTTTCCTAATTAAAATTTAAAATTGAATTAAGAATAATTTATAATTTCATATTTCTTACATAGAATTTATGCAACTGATATTGTATTTTCTTAATTCAAGTTTCTCTTAACCAAACATAATAGAATGAAAACAGCATGCAAGAGAAATACTCTAAGGAATTATAAATTTTCATTAGAAACCCAAGGATGGCATGAATTAAATTGTGCATTAATTTCCCATAGAATAATCCAACTATCTTTTTCGTAAATTGAGATAGGATCGGAGAAATTTATTATTCATATCAAAACAAATCAACTAAGCGTGAAACGACAGAATTTCAAATCAATTCATTTTAGAAAATGAAATGTATTCAAATCGATAAAAATGAATATTTTATTCAGGGAATCGGACAGTTGGGTGGTTGGGTATTTTTTGTTTATTGAAGTTTTATTTCTTCCTGGCCTTGACTACACAAGAGTCGGGTGTTACTCATAGTTCGGATAGTTGGGAGGTTGGGTGAATATTTTCAAAAAGATTGTGAATTGGCCTAAACTGCTTGTCGGATGGTTGGGTGGTCGGGTAGTCGAGTGTTTTTTCGTTTAAAAATATTTTTTATGGTTCCGACCTCTGACTTTTAAAACCCTTTTTTGATGTTTATCTTGAATTTTTCAATTTTTTTTTAGTTTTTAAGGAAAATAAATAAATTGTTTAGGGTTTTTTGTTTTTTCTAATGTACAAAATAAAAAGAGGGTTGTTGTAATCCTGACAATATGTCGCAAAGGCTCAAACAAAGGTAGGTACTCTATCCTTTGCCTTTCTTATTTAATTTTTTTGCAAAATGTAACAAATTAATTTAAATAAAAAACAACAACAACAACAATAACCATGTACAAAAACCATGAAAACCAATTAATTTTAAAAAAAAAAAAAAAACATACGAAAACTACAATAACCACAAAAAAAAACCTTTCAAAAGAACTTTAAAAATCACAAAAAACAACCAAGAAAACCATAATAAAATAAAATAATAAATAAATTCAAAATAACTTAGAAAACCACAAAACCAACCTAGAAAACCATAAAAAAAAACTCTTCAAAACAACCTAAAAAATACTTTGAAACCACAAAAAGACTATAATTTAGGTTTTAAATTTGTTTCTTACTTGCAATGTTTTGTTTGTTAAATGCATATTTTTTTTTTGAATGATAAATACATTTTTTTCTAATTATTTTAGGTTTAAAAGTTATTTTTAAGAATTTTGTGAAATAAATTTTCAAATTTGTTTTTTATTTTTTGTTATTTAAAATGCACTTTAAATTTCTAGCAAATTAGACCGAAAATATACCCCAAAACAAATCCAAAACAAAAAACAACGAAACTATAACCAATAAATAATCAAATTAGGAGCTTGATATTGACATGATGAATATGGTTATGCATAGTGAATCTCTATTTATAAAATAAGAAATTTTATTTTATTTTATTATTTTAAATTTAAATTAATTTATATATTAAATATTTTTTTAATAATAAATATAATATGATTATAATTATAAAAATACAATATTATTCTTTAAAGTTAAAAATCCAAAAAAAATATAATAATAATAATAATATCCATTTTTAAGGTCACATCTAAGCCAGAGACCAAATTGGTGTATGAGACCCCCCTGTTTGTGGGACAAAGGAGTCTCATATATATATAACATTTTACACACACACACACACATAAAACTAACCTAACCTAACAGATATATATATATATATATATATATATATATATATATATATATATATTGTTGATAATATAACATAGTTCTATAACTATTTGGTTCATAACATAAAACACTATTACTATTTAATATGTATAATATAAAATTATTTAAGATAACACATATAATATAGCATGTAATATAACTATATATTTAACTGGATTATAAATTTATAACATATCACATCGCTATATATATATATATATATATATATATATATATATATATATAACATAAAATTTTCTATAACTATTTAACATAACATAGTTCTATTATTATTTAACACACACACACACACATATATATATAATTTAACATGACATAACTTGTTATTTGACATTTAACATAATATATATTTATTTTTTTGTCAGTAAAAAAAAACTGCATTATATTATTATAACTTCAAGAAAAAAATACATCATTGTCAGATCATCTAAATACATCATTTTTGTCACACCAAGCAAAGTATCAGGCTTGAGAGATAACATGAGTCCTGCTCTAAACAAGATTAAGCCTGTGAAGAGGCCAAGACAACCCATGTCGTTGGTTATTTTTTATACAAAAGTAGCACAAAAAGAGAATTTTCCAAAAATACACATTATGAGGGTGGGTTGGGGGGAAACAGTGGCGGGGCAGTAAAGAATGCAACCTGCTCATGCATGTGGTAGTCAATATGTTCCACCCGGGTCTCCAGAACCCAAAGGTGGTCGTTTGTTCGTCGTCTAAGGCCATATATGGAATCCAGGAGCTTGTTCTGTGTGTGTTGGAGGTCATTGATGTAGGCCACCAATTCATTATGATCATCATAACGTTGTTCCCTCAGAGTATCCATGCTCAGATGGAGATTATTCAATTGTGCCGCAATGGAGTCCAAGGTGGTCGGAGCCTGTACGTGGTCTAGGGAGCAACCTAGGGACATGGTTGCCTCAGCATTAGAATGGCAGCTCTCGGTCAACTCTGAGCCTGAACTAGGCACACCTCGCTATAGACGATTTTCCAAGTAGTGACTAGCTCCTCCTCTGTGAGCGTGACCTCTCTGTCTTCACATATATCCGACACCTTCACCACCAGTTGCACTACAACAAGGATGAATCTGTCTGCCTCGTGCAACCCACCACACAATCATGATATGAACTAAACACAAAAATACGTTGCTTATCGCCCCGACGTCAGGGAGTCCTGAACAATTGGTGAAATTCTCATATCCCTCTCCATTGTCAGTTGGTGAACTTGGGGGCATGTTACCAGTCTGAAGTGGACGAGCCGCTCCAGGGAAAGAACCAAGACCAAAATTCTCTGTTGCACTACCTCTACAGAGGATAAACCCCTTTCTAGAGATAGAACCCGAGTGAGGAAGGGGAAATGAATGCACGCCACCCACACTCTCCAACCTCGGAATTGTCTCCCTCATCACACCGGTTGCTCCAATTCTCCCTCAGGTCCCACGAATTAATTGATTACAGGTTCTCGTCCCCTGCACATCCACTTGCTATGAACTCGTCCTGCACTGTCGCTCGAAGCCACAAATTGAACCTGGACACCAATACCTCACTACTTTGTCGCACCCAGAACTCCCTCCTCATCACCCAACAACTGCAAATGGCCACCCTCCTACCTACGCTACACATTAAGTAATGCTCGTGGGAGTCCAACCTAGGTCCCAACAGGCCTTTAAGGCATTCATGATGTGCGTGGAGGCCCAATTGGCTCCACACTCCAATGCGTCATCACTTGTCCCATAGATTGGACACCCCCATCAGGGAACAGTTAACATAATATGAAATTATATGTATATAACATGTAGCTATAAATAAATAGTTCATAACATAATTATATAACTCGATATATAATTTAACTATTATACTATACACATATATATATATATATATATATATATATATATATATATATATATATATATATATGATAATTCTATAATTATTTATCATAATATAAAGTTATTTGACATGATATATATTTTGTGATATAAAATAGTGTAACATGTACATTGTGCATAGCTATAACATAATATAACTACAACATTTAACATAGCATAATTATTTAAAACATAACAAACACACACACACACACACATACACACACACATATATAAGTTCATGTTTCAACAATGCATTATTGATCGAAACATTACATCCATCATCAAATGTGCATTTGGTCTAGTGAATAAAAGCATTTAGACTATTTTCTAATTTGTACCATATTGTTTCATTATGTGGAGTGTTGTACAAGAAACATTGTCTTCATGTGCTTGCACCTAGTACATGGCATGTGTCAAAGTAAAACATTAAAAACGTAAAATCTAGTGTAGTATTTGGTTGGCATGAGATTTTATTATTTTTTCAAATAGGTTTATTTAAATTTTTTACATATATATTTACATATCTCTGAAATATGAATAAAAGGCATTATTTAGAAATGAGAAAAAGTGTGAGGGTAGATTTGATCAATTATTTTGATTGTGTTTACATGGAACTCAATGTACTTTGGTTGATAAATTATCAAAAAATGGACTCTAAAATTTAGGACTTCATGCTAGATTATTGTAGGTTTTAACCTCGTATATAAATTACATGTATATGAATTCTAAAAATAGAATATGAACAATGGCGAGAGCATAAAACATAAAACAGATATACACAGAGATTTTCTCCTAGATCCCAAAACCGGGACTACTAGATTGATTTTTCATTATATTCCTTTCAATATTACAATACATATATATACATTTCAAAGCATCCATAAACTCCAATCCATTAACCCTGGATTAGAACATAGTTGTAATTCCCTTGACCAGATCTACAAAATACCATGGGCAAAAAAACTTCATGCCAAAAACCATGTTCGAAAACCATGCACAAAACCATAGGTAGGTTCGCCCACCTAATATAGGGTCCAAAAAAAAAAAAATCTTTGGCTGTGTGTGGCTAGTTGTGGAAAGAATATAACACACACACAACATTCTCCCACTTGTTGTTTTATTTCCATAGGGGGCCACATGAGAGCTTAGTCATTGGTCTAGCCCTACATCACCCATTATTATCTACCCCAAGAAAATTGTTCAGTGCTCACAGACTTCGTCAATGCATCTGCAACATTCTTCAAAGTATCCACCTTTACCAACAACACCTTTTTGTCCTCAACCATATCCCTCACAAAGTGATATTGAAAATCAATGTGCTTTTTCTTTGAATGATAAGCAAGGTTCTTAGCCAAGAAAATTGCACTTTGGTTGTCACAGTTTATCTTTATAGCGCGTTGTAGAAACCCCATACTTGAACATAATATCTACAACCAAATTGCTTTCTTGCTTAAGTGGCTACCATGTATTATGCCGATATAGTTGAAAGTTCCACTATAAACTATCTCTTGCTCATCCAACTGACTACACCTCCAAATAGGTTAAATACATACTCACTTGTAGATCTTCTCTAATCTAGATCTCCTGCCCAGTTTTCATCAACAAATCCATTGATGTCCAAAACTCTATCCAATCCTGGTCTTCCTCGCTAACACAAACCATAATCACTAGTGCCACCAAATTACTTAAAAACCCACTTCTCTGTTGTCCAATGCTCCTTCCCTAGTTTTGACACAAACCTTCTCAATACTCCCACTGCGTGTGCAATGTCTAGTCTAGTACAAACCGTTGCATACATCATGCTACCAACTACACTTGTGTATGGAACATGAGACATGTCCTCTTCCTCTTCTTGTGTCTTGGGATATTGTTCAACAGATAAATTTACACCGACAGGAATAGGAACCTTCACCAGTTTCTTATCCTTCATATTAAACCTCTGCAATATTGTCTCGGCATACTTCCTCGAGTTTAACCAGAGCTTCCTTTTTGCGCAGTATCTTTTAATTTCCATGCCCAAAATATAGTTTACAACACCAAGATCTTCATGTCGAATTTGGAGGACAATTGGGTCTTCAAGTCCTGGATAATTTATTTGTTATTTCCAATCAACAACATATCATCCACATACAAGACTAAATAAATAACACGGTCACCAACTAATTTAAAATACATGCAGTGATCTTATTTTCTTCTGGTGAAGCCAAGTCCCCGTATATATATATCAAATTTATGATACCACATCATTAGTGACTGTTTTAACCCATACAAAGACTTTTTTAACCTGCATACCAATTCTTTCTTACCCTTTACCACAAATTCTTTAGGTTTCTTCATGTAGATCTCTCCTTCCATATCCCCATGAAGAAATGTTTTCTTCACATCCATCATGTTCTACCTCAAAATCAAAATAAGCATCAACAAATAAAAGTAATATAATAGAAGCTACCTTGGCAACAGGAGAAAAAATATCACCAAAAATAATTCCTGACACTTGGGAATAACCTTTTTCTACCAACTGAGCTTTGTATTTATCCACCTTGTCTTTTGCATTCATATTCTTATTAAACACCCATCGGTTGCCAATGGATTTCCTTCCTATCGAAAACTCCACCAGATCCCAAGCCTCATTTTTTTGCAAAGATGTCATTTCATCAAGCATGGCCTCTTTCCATAGTTTTCCATCATCTAAACCTACTACTTCCTTGATTTTTCTGGGATCATCATCAATAATAAATAAAGAAAAATTTGAACAGAAAGCAGTTGGACTATACCTTTCTGACTGCCTTCTTTCTCGAACTGATCTTCTCACAGCTAGAGTTTGTGGTTCTTCATCTTCTGATTCCTCGTCTGTTGTAGAGTCTGATTCCTCCTCCTTTAACTCAAACTCTATCTTCTCAGTTTCCTTTTGTATGAATTCATGTTTAATAAAATACCTCTCTAAAAATTGCATTGCAGCTATACACAAACTTCCTTGTTTTTCGATTTCAAATCTTATAACCTTTTAAACCATCCTTATACCCAATAAAGGTGCACCTTTCAGATTTAATATCCAACTTGGTTCTTTTCTCCTTTGGAACATGTATATATGTATCACTTCCAAATACCCTCATATGTGAAAGAGAGGGTTTCTTACTAGTCCACACCTCTTAGGGAGTCTTACATGCAGTCTCCACCGCCTCTGCCTAGAATTTTTGTCCTAACCTGACCCACTGAGCATGCTTCTTTCCTTTTCCATCAACTTCCTGTTCATTCTTTCTACAACACCATTTTTTTGAGGTGTGTATGGAGTAGTCTTATGTCGTGCTATACCACACTTCTTACATAACTCTTCAAATTCCTTCTTGAAAAACTCTCCACCATTATCTATCCTCACCACCTTTATCTTCTTCTCTATCTGGTTTTCCACCAGAGCCTTAAATTCTTTAAACCTTTCAAAGAATTCATATTTCTTCCTGAGGAATATATCCATTTATTCTTTGAGAAGTTGTCTATAAATGATACATAGTACATAGACGTACCCAGTGATGGAACCAACACATGTCCAAACACATCACTATGCACAAGCTCTAATATATGTTTCTCCCTCTTAGCACCAAAGGGGAACTCACCCGATCTTGCTTCCCATATACACAATTTTCAGAGAAATTAAAATCTAGAGAGAAATTAGACATACCTTCTACCATACCATTACGATGAAGTATTTGAAGACCCTTCTCTCCAATATGTCCAAACCTTTGATGCCATAGCATGGTCTTTTCTCCAGACAATTTCTGCTCCACTTTTAGGAACCACAAAATTGTTACACCCATTAATAACAGTGCTAACCTGAAGTTTGTACAAAGTTCCAATCTGAACTCCTTCCATCAATACCAGTTCTCCCTTAACCATCTTGCAAGTATCTTTCTTGAACACATTTTTTACACCTGCGTATGAAGAAAACTCGAAAGTGTTCTAATCCTTCCACCTTACAAGTTCAACTTGAATTTTCTGCGACCGACGATTCTAGCCTTCCTATCATCCCTTGAAGACATCACCACCATCATATTTAGCATACTCGTAGAACCACTCCCTATGGGGAGTGAAGTGAAAGGATGCACCTAATTCAATCAACCATGCCTCGTGATATGCATGTGTACTTGAATAAGAAGCCAAGTACACATCCCCACCTTCATCTGAGGTGGTTTTCACCTGTCTAGAAGGAGAATCATAAAATCCATTTCCTTTATTAGGAGCTTTGGATCTACAGTCCTTTTTGAATTACCCTTCCTTTCCGCATTTCCAACACACCTTTACAGGTTTTCCTAGAGATTTAGATCTCCCTCAAGATTTAGATCTCCCACTTGGGGACTTATTTTTGTTCTTATTCTAGGAACGTCCTTGTATAAACAAGGCATCACCATTCTATCCCTCTGTATGTTTCCGTCTCATCTCCTTCGACTGCAAGGATGAGACTATTTCATCAAACTGCAAGGCAGTTGCATTGCTACGTATTGTAACAAGAAAACTATCTCACGAATCTGGTAGAGAACACAACAAACTTATGCACTTATCTTCATTTGAAATTTTTATATCAATAGAAAACAACTGGCTTACCACAATATTAAAGGAGTTCATATGCTCTATCATCAAGTCTCCATCCTTCATCCTCAAGTTATACAAAGTTTTCTGTAGGAATAATTTATTCACCAGAGACTTAGATTGGTACAAATTCCTAAACTTGTCCCAAAAATCCTTCACCGAAGCTTCCCCTGATACATTCAAAAATACTGAATTTGAGATATGCAACCGTATTTGTCTCTTTTCCTTTTGGTCCAACTTCACATAATCTTCAGCTGACATTATTTTTGGTTTAGTACCCTGATCTACCGTGATCCACACTAAAAGATTCTCTATCATGAGTTTCCACAACTCAAAACTCTGACCATTAAATTTCTCAATATCTATCTTTCCATTGTTCGCCATCTTCTTTCACCATAAGAATCTATCCCGCAGATTTCCCATTGAATAAGTTCTACCACAAGCTTGAGCAAAACCCCTCAGCAGCAAAGGTGTACCCTTGAAGTCAAAACAACTTCGATACCAAATGTAGGTTTTCACCCCGTACATAAACTACTTGCATACAAATTATAAAAACAGAAAATAAACAATGGTGAGAGAATAAAACATAAAACAAATATACACAAAGATTTTCCCCTAGATACCAAAACTAGGACTACCAGATTTATTTTTCATTATATTCCTTTCAATGTTACAATACATATATATACATGTTGAATCATCCATAAACCCCAATCCATTAACCCTGGATTAGAGCATAAACATAGTTCAATTCACTGAATCTACAAAATACCGTCGGTTGAAAACCATAATGCCCAAAACCATGAGTGAAAACCACACACCCAACAATTATTCTGCTTGAGTTTAGAAATGATTTTTTTGTCAACATTTTTTTCTTGGATTAATTTATATGTATTATATGTAATATGATTAGGCATCCCATATGTGTGCCCCAACTACAAGCCATCGTAGTGTGAGAGGTTATGTTATACGTGGTCAAGCTCGTGATAGATCATGTAGCCCAGCGAGAGGTCATGTTCCCCTCGTAGATCCTACCTCTGACCCCAGCCAGAGTGTAAGAGGCAATGTTTTTGACTCTATTGATGACCATGCTACATCCAGTGGACCTTCTTCACCCATTCCAGGTACACCTCCTGCATTTTGAAATCCTCTTTAAAATTTATTTGTTTATGTCTTGAAATTGTCTTTAATTTTTAAATTATATTCAACTGAAGTGTTTGAATTTAGTGTACATGGTATTATGCTTCTAGTTTGTTAATTATATATATGCTAAATTATTTTTATTATTTATAGGTCCTAAGCAGGTCGAAGTTGAGGATCAAAATGCAGCGTTGATCCCTTTGTGGGATGATGCTACAACTTAGATCACATTAGAGGATGTTATGACTTGTTATACAAGGATGACAATGAAGATAGAGAATATCCATGTGAATTCACTAACTCATCTTGAATTTTACCTAATGTTGGATAGCATGAATAGGTTGATCGATACATACCAAAGGTCGATCCCACATAGCCACATATTACAGTTCATACATAGGGTCATGAGGCATGAGGTTAGAGGCCCATATTATTTGAAGGTGGTGAAATAGGTCACCAAGGATATTGATGTTCACAGGGAATTTTTTGACATCCCTCTAGATCTCCCTGCTATACATAAAGATATGATTCCACTAAAATATTTTAGTAATGTTCATGCAACCCCTTTCATGTATGATAGGTTCATTGGAGCTTGGGGCAAGTTCCCCAACCATGACCAGGTCATCGTTTATTTTGATAAGAATTTATATGCAAAGTTTGTGATACATATGAGGTCATATTACACTGATACTAGATCTCATTTTTATGGTACCAGCATGGGATGTAACTCTGAGTGTGAGGGGGATCGTGAGGACCCTGGGCATGTACCAACACCTCCGAGATTGTTTCCCCTACTGTCTCAAAGCTTGGTATTATTGAGAGAGCTAGAGGAGTTGTCACGTATCATTAGAGAGACGCGAGAGACTGTTGCAGATAGCATGTGAGCATCATTGGTTAGTGTGTGTGTTGCATTGGATGGAGATATTAGGATACCACCACCATTGCCTCATGACCCACCAATGCCCCTATATGATGATGCATTTCTTGTGAGTTTACCCTTTGACTAGATTTTGACACATACATGTATGTATCGCGATGCCATTGTATGTTGGGTTTAGAGGCACTAATGATGTGGTTCCATCGATGCAGACCCCAATCATCGAGCCACATGCAGGGGAGCACCAAACCTAGATTCATGATCAAACCCCCATCTTATCTGACTTTCATTTGGACTCGATTGAGGTCAATAGATTCATGTATATGTAATTAAAAATGTGGTTCAATATCATTTATTTCCATATTGTTTATTTTGTACAAATAATTATCTAATTAGTTTGAATTTGAATGTGTTATATTATGATCTGGTATTCACCCTATGAGTGACATCAGTTAAAGATTTATTGTTTAAAGGTATTACAGATTCATGTGCTGGTGTGTGTTCTGTGTTATTGAAGCAATGGATCGATCAAATTGCTAATACACAGACGATAAAATGGAAAGACAGTAGAGAAATACAGTAAGCAAACACAAAGACACAAGAAATTAATAAGGAGTTCACCTTATTCTCCAGGGCTACATCTCCAGTCTAGCTTTCAGTGGTGGCCTTATTTTATTGTGCCTTTAAGCGAAGAACTACAATACAAGGACTCAGTGTGATTTCTCCTATAGCAGGTTTTCTTGGCAGGGTGGTTCTTGGATTCCCCAAGCCACTGAAGTGCATGGACTCTTCTTCTTCCTACCAGCTCTGTGACCTTCTGGTCTACAATGGCAAGAGCCCAGTGTGGTGCTCATCCCGGACAGATCCTCTATAGGATGGCTCAAATCTTCAAGCTATCTAGTGCTCGATGCTACCTCTGGTCAGCTCGGCCCTCTGTCTCTTCTGCTTTGCTTTACTGTTCTCTGTATTCTGTCCTCCTCTTGGGATTCCAGTCTCTTTCTCTTCGTCTCTCCAACTGACTCTCTTAGTAACTGTCTTCTTTTGTCTATGTTCATGTCTTTAGCCATTCATTCGAATGCATGTTTAGTTCCTCTTCCGCCTCTATCGATTCACCTTTTGTAGTTGCACTTGGAGTTCCCTGTTCGGCGTCATCATCAGTGCTTAGGGAGTGGCCACATGTGCTCCTCTAAACAACGCCAGCATGCTTCATCGGTTCATTTCTTCAGTTACGTTGTGGATGCATTCTTCCTCCATCGTGGTAGTCAAATGCATTCCAAATACTTCTAAAATGTGGCGTATTCCTTCATCGATTCCGCTTCCTCCATCGGGCGCGATCTCAGCCATCCAATCTGGGCCCCCCAGATCCAACGCCATACGCACATTTCACGTGGTTGACTTGCTCAACCAATAGCGTACAATCAATGACAATTTTCTCTCACCTTCGCTTACCACACATCGATCGATGTATGGAATCACTCCGCTCTCATCCAAAACCTCTTACCATTTGAGGGCACCCTGATCAATACCGCTGGTTTCCAGAGCGCGAGTCCCGCCTTTGTATGTTTAACGCTTTTCACTTTTCCACCCGCAGTTCTCCGATTTTCCCACGCAACCGAGTGCTCGGGCTTCCTCCTTCACGGCCCTGTTTTCCCAGCTAAGCACTAATCGCACATCCAAGACCTCCTTATTTTCCTGATCCGGGGCTCCCAAGGGCTACTTTAACCTCTTGCATAGTCTCCATGGGCCTCGGTCAGCGCGCTTTGACTGAGGTCCTTGTTGTTCCATGTTGGCTTCCATTACCACTAGTTCAGGGGTGTTTTTTATTGTTGTTTTGGATTTCTTTAGAGATTCGTCCCGACCTGATACAGTCATGTTTCTTTGACAGTCTTCTATGGATCCAATTCGGATCACGGCCTTCCCACTGAAAAAGCTTTTGGGCCACCAAAATTTGGTTTTCAAGCATCAATTAAGTGAGGGTATTGCTTTCTCACTTGTCCAATGTCAATCCAGTTTACACTGCTCGGCTTTGAACCTTTGAGCCCAATCCTGAGGTACTCAACATCTCCCTTACGCATAGTCCTCACCTTCCTATCCAGCACTGTGTCTTCCTACAACTCATTGAGATATTCAGGTAGCAAGTCATCAATAGAAGGCAATTGACTTTGCTCTTCAGGGTCCTCAATCATTTAAGGTTCAAACAATCTCAAGCAATCTACATTTATGACTAAGTAGATTTGCATGTAAGCTAGTAGATCAAGGCGAAAGGCATTTTCACCAATCTTCTCAATTTTCCTAAAAGGTCCATACCTTATAGGCTTTAATTTTTTACCTTCACCTTGCATTCTCTCCTTGCTAATATACAGCCAGACTTGGTCTCCAACTTGAAAACTATGCTCCATCTGATGTTTGTCATGCCTAGCCTTGTACTTGGCTTGACTCTTTTCCAATTGTTCCTATACTACCTGATGGATCTCCTGGATCTGTTCAATGAACCTAGTTGCCTTGTCCACATCACTGTGTCCATCAACCATGGTATCTTTACCAAAGACAAAATCCAAAGGAGACCTTGGTGTGAAACCAAAACAGGTCTCAAAAGGAGATCTCTATGTGGAAGAGTGTTTGGCTCTATTGTAAGCATGTTGCACATAACACAAGTTTTCATCCCAGAGCTTAAGATGTTTTCTACAATAACCTCTCAGTAACCAGATCACTTCCCTATTTACTAATTCTGTCTGGCCATATGTTTGTGGATGAAAAGTTGTGCTTTTCTTTAGTTTGGTGTCCATCAATTCCCACAGACTCGACCAAAACTTCCGCACAAATTGGGTGTCTCGATCAGATATAATGGATGCGGGTAATCCAAAATGAACCCATACATGTTCAAAGAACAATTTTGCAGTCTGTTCAACCATAATCTGTTTACTACAAGGTATCAAAATACACATTTTGCTGAACCTATCCATAACAACATATAAATAGTCATGACCTTTCCTAGATTTAGGCAGTCCTCCAACAAAATCCATGGAAACAATTTCCCAAGGGTGAGAAGGAACTGGCAATGGAGTGTACAAGCCTAGTTTTCTGTTGTTGGGCTTGCTTTTAGCACACATGGCACACCCTCTTACATATCTATAAATTGTCTCATTCATTTTCGGCCAATAGCAAAATATTTGCAGCTGTGCAACTATTTCACTTACCCCAAAGTGACCTGATATCAGAGAAGTGTGTGCTTCCTTAATTATCTTTATCCTCTCGGTTTGTGGAATGCAAAGTTTCCCACAATGGAATAAGAGTCGGTCCTTCACATGATAGTCCAATTCTTCTACTCTTTTGCCTTGACTCTGTTAGGGTCCCACCCTAACCCCCTTATTTATTTCATGGGATCTCGTCATAGTCAAGAGTCAATAAAGCCCATATTAATATTTGTATGTGGTTAACCCGGACCACAGTTAGTTGCAAATGGGCCGTAGTATTAGATAGATGGTATTAATAAAACCCACGGTATTGGCCCGTGGTATTGCATGTATGAGTCATATATAAAGGATAGAGACTCCCTGCGAGGAGCATCGTGTCTTATTTTGTAATCGAGCTCTGCTCTATTGGAGGTTGCCCCGTCGAAGAGGCATGTGAACATTGCTCTTTGAATAATAAAATCATTGCTATTATGTGTTTTGGGTATCTTTTCTTCGCATATTCTGTGTTCCGGGTATCTTTTCTTCACATATTCTGTATCTGGGTATTATTTTGCAGGTTAAGAGCATAACAAGTGGTATCAGAGCACTTTCTAGGGCTCGGTGGGATCTCCAATTTTTAGCAAAAAAAAAATTTGGCTAGAGACGTGTTCCGGCGTCTTTAAACCACGGGATCTGTCGTTGAGCGCATAAACCTGCGGATTTGGGGAGGCAAGCACGCAGGAAATACAAGAGGTGGTCACGTCTGTTGGACTCCCTTGTAACCCCTGTGGGTACCCCTTCGAGTAGTAGCGCATTAGACAGAACCGCGCACGGACTGTCTTCCACATACCCTCTGGGTATATAGGAAGCCCCCTAGGCTCCTTTGAAACCTCGCCATAGATAAACCTTCGGCCGTCTTATGGCTACAGTACACCGAGAACAGCACTCGGAGAGATTACTCGCCCGTACGATAGGGTAGTCGGGTTGTACGGCTAAGGGTACGGTCGATCCTCCTTAGTTAGAGCCCTGAAACATTGGGCCGAGTACTACTGTCAGACCCTTATGTATATTGCGATCTGTAGCACCTGACACTCCTCTAGACCATAGTTCCTTTTTCTATCGGGGATCACACATCAGATCCGCGTGTGCAAAGACGTGCTGCAGCAGCAGACATTAGTCCCGCAGCTCCATCAGATCCGCAGCAGCAGTTGTTCCACCATTCAGATCTCTCAGATCCACCAGATCAGAGTTGTTGTGCAGGGTTCCTATACAGGGGAATAATTTTCGCAGGACTTTTGGCAGCATTGACATTTTGAGGATTTGGCGACTACAGTATTGATCAAGAAGAAAAGGAGTAAAACTCCGTTAGGAGTTTCCCAAAAAAAACGAGTCTGAGATCTTCTGGGGCGCTTATTGGTGATCTAGCCCATCAGAATCAGGACGACGAGCTGAGCAAGGTGGTACCATTCAATTTATTAGTAAAATTTTTTTAGGCGGTCCCAATTTTTCATCAGGTTGGTGTATGGTAGAAACTCGCGCTCAAGCGATGGCCAATGAAAGGATGGACAAAATTGAAGAGACTGTGACCTCCATCCAAACTGTGATGGACAACATCCAAACGAAGATTCGCGGACTAAGTCTCCAGGTACAGCTAGCACTCTCGAAGGGCAAGGAGCCAGCCCACGAGGAGGCGTATAAGGGCCATGAATACCATGAGGGTGGGTCTAGCCACTCTCCTCACGTCTGGCACACCCATCCACCACCCAGTCAGCGACCTCCCAAGTTGGATATGCATAAATTTGACGGTTCTCACACATCCGCATGGCTAGCACAAATGGAGCAGTATTTCAAATTGAATCATATCCTAGATGAGGGGACTAAGCTTATGGTGGGGACCATGTACTTGGACAATGAACGATGGCAATGGGGGGAATGGCATCAGCGTTGCAATGGACCTTTTCAGAATTGGGCCCAATTTACCAAAGCTCTTCGAAATCGCTTTGAACAGGAAGACTCTTTTTTGGGGTGTCTCACTAAGCTTCGACAGACGGGTACAGTGGATGAATATATTACCGCTTTTGAAGCCTTAGCCTTCCGCACTAAGGGTCTCACAGATGAGTTCTACATGGAATGTTTTATCAGCGGTCTTAAAGAAGCCATCAAAGCTCAAGTTCTACTCCACCACCCTCCCACGTGGACAGAGGCTTGCCAGGTAACTCGTAAGGTGGAACGTGCATTAACAGCCCAATCCAGCCGCCCCAACTTCCCCGCTAAAGGTCGTCCCCCACAGGCTCCCAACATGACTCAGACACTTAAGGTTCAAAAGGTGTCACCTACGGAAATGGCCGAAAGAAGGAAGCAAGGACTATGTTACTACTGTGATGAAAAATATTCCCCGGGTCATAAATGCAAGGAGCCCAAGTTTTTTCAAATAGATGCCACTGACTACAACTCCACCGAGGAAGATCCACCACTTGAGGAACCAGAGGCGATTGAAGAAGACAACCAAAAGGAGATTGTATCTGACGAACCAGTTATTTCGCTAAATGCGTTGGCAAGAATTTCTTCCCCTCAAACTCTCAAAATCAGGGGTTTTCTTAAACATCGCCCAGTAGTAGTCTTGATTGATAGTGGAAGTACCCATAATTTCATCCATCAAAAAATCGTCGAAGCAGCGCATTGTTTTGTACGGGCAGTTTCTAACTTCCAAGTCCAAATTGCAGATGGGGGCACAATGAAATGTGAAGGCCGCTGTGAAAATGTCAAACTTCAAATGGGGGATTATCAGTTGAAAACCCACATGTTTGCCATACACATGGGGGGTTGTGACATTGTCCTAGGCGTTGAATGGCTCCGCACTCTTAGGCCAATCACAATGGATTTCCAGGAGTTATATATGAGTTTTAAGCAAAACAACTCCACACATACCCTCCATGGACTCCAGGCGGGAGCCCCCTCTATCATCAGCTTGCATAGGATGGAAAAATTGTTAAAAAAGGGCGATCATGGAGTGGTAGCTCAATTTAATTCCATCCAGGTAGTCGAAACCATGTCTCTTCCAATTCTTCCTAAGATGCAGCAGATTTTAAATAACCATCGGACAGTCTTTGACAAGCCTCATGAGCTTCCACCCTCGCGAGGGGAACATGATCATAGCATCACCTTGGTTCCAGGGGCCCAACCCCCAAATGTGCGGCCATACAGATATCCGTTCACCCAAAAGAATGAAATAGAAAAAATCATCAAGGAATTGTTGGAAGCAGGTGTCATTCATCCCAGCATTAGTCCTTATTCATCCCAGTGGTCATGGTCCTCAAGAAACATGGGGAGTGGCGGATGTGTCCCCACTTCAGGGCCCTCAACAAGTTGACAGTCAAAGATAAATTTCCCATCCCGGTGGTTGACGATTTGCTGGATGAACTCAATTGGGCTCAATTCTTCACTAAGTTGGATCTTCGCTCCGGCTACCACCAAATTCGCATGAAGGAAGTCGAAATTCCCAAGACGGCTTTCAGAACTCATGAAGGCCATTATGAGTTCCTGATCATTCCATTTGGTCTCTGTAATGCCCCTTCTACTTTTCAGAGTCTTATGAATCACATCCTCAAACCATATCTCAGAAAATTTGTCCTTGTCTTCTTCGATGACATTCTCATCTATAGTGGCACTTGGGCGGCACATCTTCAGCATGTAGATCTACTCTTGCAACTGCTCCGCAAGCATAAATTATTTGTCAAGATGTCTAAGTGTTCGTTTGGCATGGAAGAAGTTGAGTATTTGGGCCACATTGTGGGGCGTGAAGGTGTCAAGGTGGACCCCAAAAAGATCCAAGCAATGCAAGAATGGCCTCAACCTAAGACCTTGAAGAGCTTGAGAGGATTTTTGGGTCTCACAGGCTATTATCGTAAATTTGTCTGCAACTATGGCCGCATAGCGAAACCCCTCACTCAACTCCTAAAGAAAAATTCCTTCTTCTGGAACGAGGAAGCACAACAGGCATTTACCGCTCTAAAAAACGCCATGTGTTCCACTCCAGTCTTAGCACTACCTGACTTCACCAAATCCTTTGTCATTGAATGTGATGCTTCGGGTACAGGTATTGGGGCGGTCTTAATGCAGGAAGGGTGACCATTGGCCTTCACAAGCCAACAACTCAGTGGGAGGAATCTGGGCCAATCTACCTGCGAGAAGGAAATGATGGCCATCTTACATGTAGTCGAGACCTGGCGACCTTACTTATTGGGGCGACATTTCCAAATCCGCACAGATCATCACAGTCTTAAATATTTTTTGGAGCAACGCCTATCCTCCCCACAACAAAATAAATGGTTAGCCAAGATGCTGGGATATGATTATGAGATCATTTACAAGAAAGGGAAAGACAACAGTGTAGTAGATGCATTATCGCGCCAATTTGAGGAGGAAAGTACTATGCTCGCAATTTCCCTTCCCATTCCAGACTGGATTGAAGAGGCTCGCAGGGAATGGTTTTCACACCCAGGGCTCTCCCAACTCATTTCTCAATTACAGGTAGATCCTAATTCCAACAAGGGCTACTCGTGGCAGAATGACATTCTTCGCTACAAGGACAGAGTCGTAATATCACCAACATCCACCCTCAAAAGTCGCATTTTGGTAGAATTGCACTCATCTCCCATTGCAGGACATTCGGGCTTTCAAAAGACGTATGCTCACACCAGAAGATCATTCTTTTGGATAGGCATGAAAAAGGACATCCTTACTTTCGTAGCAGAATGTGATGTCTGTCAACGCCACAAAGGGGAAACCGTCAACACACCAGGCACATTACAACCATTGCCCATTCCGGCATCAATTTGGACGGAGGTTTCTATGGATTTCATTACAGGTCTTCCAAAGTTAGGGAACAAGTCATTCATCATGGTGGTTGTGGACCGACTGTCGAAGTATGCTCATTTCTGCGCCCTACCCCACCCGTTTACACCAACTTTGGTTGCTCAATCTTTCATGGATCAGATCTTCAAATTACATGGCATGCCCACTTCTATAGTGTCCGACCGCGACCCGATCTTCACCAGCAATTTTTGGCAGGAACTCTTTAGAATACAAGGCACTCAACTCAAACTCAGTACTTCATATCATCCACAAACAGATGGTCAAACCGAAGTCGTCAACAAATGTCTAGAAACCTATCTTAGGTGTTTCACTTCAGAAAAGCAACACCTTTGGGCACAGTGGTTACCTCTGGCTGAATGGTGGTATAACACCAACTATCATGCCACCACCAAAATGACTCCCTATGAAGCAGTCTATGGTCAACTTCCGCCTTCCCCTACTTCTTATCTCAAGGGGTGCTCCAAAGTACAAGCAGTGGATCAACTCCTACAACACCGCGCAACCATGCTCACCCATCTTCTCGAGAATCTTCATCAAGCTCAGAACCGCATGAAGCAACAGGCCGACCAACATCGCTCAGAGTGCCAATTTCAAGAAGGGGATCAGGTCTTTTTGAGGCTGCAACCATATAAGCAAACATCACTCAAAGACAAGGGTTGTCAAAAGCTCTCTCCAAAATTCTACGGACCATACCAAGTACTTCAGCGCATTGGAGAAGTGGCTTACAAGTTGGCTTTGCCACCTACAGCAAAAACCCATCCAGTTTTCCATGTATCGTGCCTCAAGAAAGTGATTGGGAACAATTTCCGAGTTCAAACCAGTCTACCTTAATTGGACGAAGAAGGGTCAATCTGGCTTCAACCCGAACAGGTTCTAGACACACGAGACAAGCACCTGCGCGGCCGCATGATTAAGGAAGTCCTCGTCAAATGGAAAGACACCTCTGCGGAAGATGCAACTTGGGAACTAGCCACTATTCTTCAGCAGTTTCCGTAGCTTCAGCCTTGAGGACAAGGCTAGTCTTAAGGGGGAGGGCATGTTAGGGTCCCACCCTAACCCCCTTATTTATGTCATGGGATCTCGTCATAGTCAAGAGTCAATAAATCCCATATTAATATTTGTAAGTGGTTAACCCGCAATTAATGACGGGACCACAATTAGTTGCAAATGGGTCGTAGTATTAGATAGATGGTATTAATAAAACCCACGGTATTGGCCCGTGGTATTGCATGTATGAGTCATATATAAAGGATAGAGACTCCCTGCGAGGAGCATCGTGTCTTATTTTGTAATCGAGCTCTGCTCTATTGGAGGTTGCCCCCTCGAAGAGGCATGTGAACATTGCTCTTTGAATAATAAAATCATTGCTATTCTGTGTTCTAGGTATCTTTTCTTCGCATATTCTGTGTTCTGGGTATCTTTTCTTCGCATATTCTGTATCTGGGTATTATTTTGCAGGTTAAGAGCATAACAGACTCAAAGTTGCATATACATCTTTAAAGTCCATATCCTGAGCATATTGTTCTATGTAGCATTCATGTAGCACAGAATTATGCTTAAGTATGGTAGTTGCATTTATAATGGGTCTAGATAACATGTCTGCAACCTTGTTATGTATGCCCTTTTTATATCTGATGACTAAATGAAATTGTTGTAGAAAACCCATCCATCTATAATGTCTTGATTGTTGCAACTTATTTTGGGAGTGTAGATATTGAAGTGTTTGATGATCAGTAAGTATTACTGTCTCTTTGCCCATTAAGTAACGTTTCCACCTTTTCACACTATGAACTGATGCATACAATTCTTTATCATATGTAGGATAGTTAACTATTGTAGGATTAAAAGTCTCAGAATGATAACATATGGGTTTACCATGCTGTGTCAACACTGCTCCCATGGCATAGTCACTGGAATCAGTTTGGATCTCAAATGGTCTTTGTAGATCTAGCAGTGCTAGTACAGATGTTGTAATAATTTTCTCTTTCAAGGTGTCGAAGGCTTTCTGATGTTTGCCTCCCCACTGAAACACCTTATTCAATCCTGTTAAAGCATGTAAGGGAGCTGTAATTGAGGAGAAGTTAGAAATGAACTTCCTCCAATATTGTGCTACTCCTAAGAAGCTTCTCACTTCTGTAGCAGACCTGGGTTTAGGCCAGTTCACAATGACTGCCACTTTAGAGGGATCTATTTTCAGTTCACCTCCCCCTACTATATGACCCAAGTAGTTTAGAAATGTTTTTCCAAATTCACATTTTGAGAGTTTAACATAAAGTTTTTCTCTTTTCAAAACATCTAATGTCTGCTTAACATGCTTCAAATGTTCTTCCCACGTTTTACTAAAAATCAGAATGTCATCCAGATACACAATAACAAAATCATCAAGAAAAGGTCGGAGTACATCATTCATTAATCTCATGAAAGTAGCAGGAGCATTAGTTAATCCAAAAGGCATAACTAGACATTCATACAATCCATGCTTTGTTTTGAAAGTAGTCTTCCATGCATCTTGCTCTTCAACTCTAACCTGATGGTATCCACTGTGAAAATCTAGCTTGGTAAAATAGACAGCTTCCTTCAATTGATCTAAAATATAATTTATGCGAGGAAGGTGATAACAATTTTTTATTGTTATCTTATTCATTGTTCGATAATCAATGCACATTCTCCACGAGCCATCTTTCTTTCTCACCAAAATGATTGGTGACCCACATGGTGATGTGCTAGGCCTGATGAACCCTTTCTCGAGCAACTCCTACACCTGCTTCTTGATTTTAGCATTCTCTAAAGCAGACAACCTGTACATCCCAATGTTAGGCAATGGAACATCTTGCTGCAAAATAATATCATGTACTATTCCCTTTTTTGGTGGCATACCTTTAGGTTCTTGAAACAAGACATCATAGTCTGAAACAACCGTTTCTATATCAGCTTGTTGTTCAGCAATACAACCCTCAAATACATTGGTTTTATCGGGTTTCTTTTCCTTTACAACCATCAGTAAGAATTGTTTGCATGAATTTATCATTCTTTTCAATCTCCTGAGTTTATGAGAATATAATTATGAATATTCTTTTGATCACATGACGAGAACCGAGCAAAAAACGCTTATAGTTCACATTTATAGTTCTGCTTCTTAGCTTGTAGTGCTTATGAACTTCATAAATAGCTGTGTCATATCCTTGTTTAAAGTCAAATGACTCACCTGACCTGGTTTGGAATTGCTGAATGTCATCATCCTTATGATCTTCTTGACTCAGAAAAACTTGCTGCTCATCATTCAGGCCCATCAGGTTAATGTGGGCGTCATCTGTTTGCTCATTCGAAGTGGATGCCTCAGTATAGTTTTCCTGGAAGGGAGGTCTTATGTCTGGATCAAAACCGGCCTTGCCCACGTTTGGGTTTTGATTTCTCCTAAAATTGGGATTTCTGACAGGGTTATTTTGTGGTGCTTCCCATGATGACTTTCTCTCAACTGATTCTACTCTATCCCCCAATCTCTTCATACCAGTGAGTATTGCATCCAGTTTTTGATCAAAGGCTGAGGGTTCTTCTTTGAAGGTGGCTCTTTTTTCCAATCTTGCCCTATTTCTTTTGGCAATCAGGTTAGCCTCTACTGTGACAGCAACCTTTTGGGCATCTTCAAGGGTTTTAGGAGCTCTTTCCTTCAACTGATATGCCATATCAGGGTCAAAACCATCCGGAAATTTGTACAAGGCTAAATCAGGAGGAGGTCTTAAATTCTGTGGTATTGCGTTATATACATTATTGAATCTTGCACAATACTCCAGAACGGTCTCTTGAGGACCTCCTTTGATTGTATCATATTCACCAGGTATGTGAAGGGGATCTTTCTTTTTCTCCCATCTGTTAGGAAAGGCTTGATAAAGCTCATCAGGAGTTGTGATGGTATTTACAGCCAGTGATCTAAACCAATTTCTTACATCCCATGTCAGGCTCTGAACAAAGATTCTCATTCTCACACTGTCATCATCTATTTCATAGTTCTCAAAATGGTCTTGCATCCTTCTAGCATGCTGAATTGCTGTGAAAGGGCCGGTGGAGTCAAAATATGAGATCTTGGATTGGTAGTCCTGAGGTAGAGCTGCAGCATTAGCAGGCAATTGCAGGGGTGCATATCTATTAGCCATATTTGCAGGATTTATAGGGTTGACAGGGATAACTTGAATGACTGGTACAACAGGGGTAGTGGGAACGGTAGAAACTAGAGTGTTGGTCAAGGGAATATGTGTAGTGGATGGAGGTGTGAAAGGAGGGCTTTGAGATGTGGATGGTGAACTGGGGGAATCAAGGGTAGACCGAAATAGAACCTTGATTGGAGTTGGAACAAGGTTTGGATAAGCTGTCTTAGGACTTGAATCAGCAAGAGTTTCCTGTCCCTACTGCTTCCTAATGATCTTAGGGATTGTATTAGGATTTTCAAAAACAGTTGGAGGATTTGGGTCAGGATTTGACCTTGTATATCATGGATTCTTCTTGGGAGCCAGCTTCTGAACTTGTTTTTTTGAGTATGTTTTTTGGAATATTTTTGTGTCTACAAGGGCCAGACAAGATTTTGGAATGACTGTGTATATCTTAAAGCTAGCATGAAGATTGACTGAAGCATCTTAAAGAAATATACAGAAATTAGAAAATCCTGAGGAACTCCCCAGTGGAGTCGCCAATAATGTTAACACCCAGGTTGTTCCCTTTGACTCCCAAGGGAATACGGCCGGGGTAACCACTAACCAATCTTTGGATTACAGTTTCTAGCCAAACTGTAATCAGAGAGGGCTCTCTCTTTAAGGTTTGTCTCTGTTTTGTGAAGGTTTTAGGCTAGTTATGAGTTCAGGGTTTGTTTTTAGGTTTTGGTTGAAGGATGTCTTCTGTAGCTAAGGTGGAAATTTTCAGATAGTTCTAGTCCATTGGGCAATGGAGTCTGTGGCTACAGGTTGTCTAAGGGATTGAGTTGAGTTGCTGAAACTGCAGGGCCATTCAAATACATCATGAAACAAAATTTAGATTGTGATTATGAGGTGTGTTTAACCAGTGAAAAGCAATTAAGAATTCTCCACTAAGCTGGGGTGTAAGAAAGAGATATATTGCACAGGAGCATACTTGAATTCCTAAAACAACAATCACTGTGAAAGATATAGTTTGGAGGTGCAGCAGTTAAGAATTACACTTTATGACTATAACTGAAGAAAAACATTTATAACAACATGGATTGAGTTCAGGGTATTCTGTGAATAAATCCTGGAACTATTCTTTTTCTTTGCCATTAACTATGAAACATTGGAACATGAATGAGCTATGAAAAGATAACAAAAGAAACACATAACGAAGAGTTTTTTTAGGAAAACTTATTGTGCCATGAAGTACGCAGGAATCCTGTAACTTTCAGCAAACACCAGAATGCCTCAGATAACACAGAGCTTTGGAAATTCCATCACTTTTGTATTAATACTCTGTGAATTTACAGCACAAGGAACTCTAGAAGAGAAATCAACAACAACCCCTGCAAACTTATGCGAGGGGGGTATATATACAAACGGTCATACAAAATATCTGAGGCGTTGAGTCATCTGAGAAATAAATATGTTCACCAACTTGTACAGAACAACAGATAAGAAGTTATTACAGCTTTGAATTCAACATAAATGCTCTTCAATTCTATTAGAAGACTTTTTGACCTTTGGAGGCCACTGAGTCGGTTGAATGTTTTGTTATAAATGCTGGATGACGTGTCTTTGTGGCTCTGTCCTCTTGTATCTTTTCGGCCCTGTCACCTGTGATTGTCAGTGCTGCTTTAGTGGCTGAATAGTTTTGCTGAGTTGGCTCAGCCCATTCTTCTCCATGCATGCTGATTTTATCAAAATTTTCCTATGCATGATAAAAAAGAAAAACTTAAATACAGGCTCTGGTTTACAGTATTTTTTGTATCATTTTGGTCCGGAATTCCTATGTGGGCAATTGATGTCTCAGGATTGCCTCTAGAGTCTCATCTGCCTCTGTGTATTTGTAGAAATTTGGAGGCACTTCAAACAAATGCTGGATCTCATTCATAATGAAAAATAAATTCTCAACCCTGTTGTAGAGACTCTGCCCTGATGCTGGCCCTGATTCTTCTGAAGTGTTGGGTCTTTCTGTAATCTGATTTGTAGCAAAGGTGTTGACCCTTTTGGCATAATGTTCATGGGAAAGTAGTCTTCCTACGATGTTCAGTAAGCTAGGAAGACCTTTGTTTTGCAATGCCACAAATTTGTCCGTGAACTTATTAACCTCTGTCTGCATATCCTGGCTTCTTCTTTCCAGTGTTTACACCAGGTTTCTTAGTGTGAGGACCCTCTTTATCAGCTGGATGATTTCAGTTCTACTGGAGATTCCCATTGCTGCTAGCTGAGCACTTGTTCTGTTATTAAGCACATTAATCATTCTGTTGGCAACCTCAGGCATATTACCTAGAGATGCCCTTCATCTCTGGATTTCTCTGTGTGCTTTTCCTATGAGCTCTATTTGCTCATGAATGGTCTCAATGTATTGCCATTGATCAGTGATTGATTGGCCAATGTTGGCCCATAAAACTGTCTTAAGCTCAGCTGTCACTTTGTCAAGTGTGAGCTCTTTCTCCAGCTCCTTTATCTTATCCTTAAGGGCCTTTATTTCCCTTCCTTTTTCTGCTACAGTCTGCTTGGATTTGTCATATCTTTCATTGAGCTTAGCTAGACTCTCCCTGGCCTCATTTAGCTCTGCCATTTGGGCTTCCAGGGCTTGGATTTCATTCTTGAGCTTCTGCATGTCCAGGCTTGGAGCCTGCTCTGTTGTTGGTGCAGTTGCTGATATAGATGGTGTTGTTTGTTCAGTAGGAGGAGCAGTAGTCTGAGGAGGTTCCTCCAGGTTAATTATTTCTGGAGGAGGCTGAGATGTTTGTCCTCCTTCTTTTTGTTGTAATGTTGCCTGTAGTGCAGCCTGTGCAGCCTCTGATTCTCCCAATTTCTCTTGTGTTTGGATCAGCTGTTTATATAGGGACACCAGCATAGCTGATGCATCTTGGTCATGTCTCAGCTGGGCAACTTCTCCAGTTTGTGGGTGAATGGTTGCTGGGACTTTTACCATTTTCCTTAGTGCTGCCAAATCTACATCCCTTAACTTCAATAATTCTTGTACAACCTTGATGTCCTTGGGACCATGCCCAAGTTCTATGATTATCTCCTCTAAAGCTTTGATTCTGTTGTCCTTTTCTTGAGAGGATGTTCTCTCCAACTCAAGTTGGGAAGCTGTATTATTTAGGCTATTTTCTAGCCTGTAGTTCTCCAATGTCTTATCTGCCAAGGAGGCATACACCATCTCACCCGTTTGCTTATGTAATTCGATTTTATCCATTGGGTGGATGTCCTTGGCAAGGACCTCAAGGTTGGTCCTTATGTAATCTGCAGCTGACTGTGGCTGCAACACGGCTGGCATAAAGTGGCTCATGATCATCTTGCCCTCGTGGACATCATATGCAGACATTAGTCTTTACTGGTTAGTGGGAGCCATTTTCAACAAATGATTATATAGTTGTACTCTTATGGGCTCATTCCTCTTCTTTATATCAATGAACTGCTGCTTGATGCCCACCTCAGCTCCTCTTTGCTGGCTTGAGGAGCTGACTTCTCCTCCCACTGTCCTCTCTTGTTCCTACTGGAAGGAACTTGCAGATGCCTCCATGCTAGGTGGGCCCATGCCCAAAGATTGCCCTATTGGCATTTCTTCCTCAGAAAGGGGATTCATTCTGTGTCTTTTCTCCCCATGAGTTGTTGATGTTGTGAGGGGAGTCTCTCTGTCCCTATTTCTGCTTATGTCTTCTTTTTGTGGGGTTTGGAGGACTGAGGCCTCCACTGTTGTCTCCTGCCTAGGAGGTAGAGTGTCCTGAGCTTGCTGCCCGGTGGATTTCGAGGCCTGTGATGTTTGCTCTTGTTGCACTGGTTGTTCTTTTTCTTGCTGCCCCCCTTGTTGTTGTTGTACCTGTTGTTGTTGCTGCACTTCCTGCTATTGTACCTGTTCATGAGGTGGCTGCTCTGGCTCCATCTCTTTCTCTTTGCCTTTGCTAGAGATTTGATCAGTAGCTTTGGCTGCTTGCTAATGTGCTGTGGAGGATGAGGCAGCTGCTCCCACTTGAGTGCCTGGAAGAGCAAATACCTGTGCACAAAGCTCTAAGTCAGCCATCTTTTGAAGATTTTTAACTGCTCTTTAATTTAATTCTTCTTGTGTGACAACTTCCTCTAAGGTGCCTCTCCTCCACTTTATTTGATTTGCATATTTTTCTATATGAGGCAACCTTACATGGTCATAACTGGCCAGCCTATACTTGACCCTTCTTAAAGTTATGAAGTGATTGGGGTCATAAGGTTTCCAAAGGAAACTCGTCTGTAGGCCAAGGGATTCTAGCATTCTGTCTGCTTCTTGCCAACCTTCCTCCCTTTTGTTGTAAATGAAGTGGCCTAATTGGTTTCTTACTTTGAGCTGTGCCTTCCTGCCTTTGCCTGAAAAATGTGGCACATCAGCGTTCCCAAACTGCCTGAAGTATTCAAGGGCAAACAATCTCATGGGCACATATCTGGGCAATCTGTATGGGGGCAACTCACACCCATATATTCTAATGACTGTGTGGTGTTGGTAATAGTACCAGTCCCCAATGCTGTATGCCTTGGAGAGCTAAAGAATCCTCTGCATTTCATCAGTTAGTCTTGGAGGAGGTGAGCTCATAAGCAAAGACATGGCTGGGTGGATGAAGAGGTCTATAAACTCACAATAAGTGTATGGAGAACAAGATCTGCAATGGATAGCAGAGGACCAATAGACTACTGACCTTGGATTGCCTTGTGCATCCACTCTCTTCATAGCAAAGTGAAACTTCTCATGTTGATAATACAAAATTAAGTGGTAGATGTAAGAGGTGTATCTGAACACCCTTTCTCTTGCCAAGTTCATTAATTGCTCATGTATTTTGTCAGATATGTAGGTGGCATAGTCATAGCAGATTGGAGACTTGCCAAGGGAAAACATGAGCATCATTACCAGCACAGTTTCATCAACAAACTCAATTGAATTACAGCCCAGAATGGGATTGATCATGTCTACAAGGTCCCTGCCCAATTGGTTGAGGTAAACATGAGAAATGGGAGGGTACTTCACAGTGTCAGAGTCAATGTATAATTGATTTAGTTTGGTGACCTGAGCATCTGTCAATTTAGCTCCTTGCTTTATCAGATCAGCCAGTGATAAAGGGACTAATTTCTTCTCAGTTTTGAAGTGCAGCATCTCTCTGATGGCTTCAGGGGTGACATAGAAAACAACTGAACCTGAAGGGTCAATCACAGCCCTCTGAGTGGCGTCGTAGCATTCAGCACATAGGTGGATTAGGTCAGGAAACTGGTTGACCCGAGGGAGCTTGAAGAGAGGGAGGAAAGAATCCCAAATGCCCAATACATCTGTTCCCGTCTCATGTTTAATCTTCAATTCGTTTAACAAGTGGATGTGGTACTTGTTGTGCATTAGCATTTCTTCTGATATCTGATAATCCAGGTCTGCTAATGGTTGCCATTCTAATTCTCTCTGAGGGGCATTTAATGGAGCAATGTTCAAGGCTACAGGAGCTACTGGTGCATCCATGGTTACTTTAGGCTTCTGTTTGAATGCACTGGTGTTACTATGCAGAGCAACACAGAGGAGTATTTTTGCAATATAGAGGTGAATTGCAAGGAAGAGAGGGTAAATTGTAACAGCAGCAATTGGGATACTGCACAGAGGACTACTAGAGCAAATGCTCGGCCTTAAAACTCTATTCAGGGTGAATTGGTGCGGTTTTGGGTTCTTAGTTCACGAATGCATGAACTAACTGTATGTTTTGTGAGAATTTGGCTAAACAAGGCTCTGCAGGTGAATTACGACTTTACAATTGAAAATGGAGGCTAGCCACAGGGGATTTGCCGGTAAATTATAAGCTTGCCCACTCTTTTAACTTTGTTTCAGACTATTATGGACACAACCGAACACAGGGGGGGCAAATTTGATAAATACCTGGTGAATTGCTTGGCAAAGTTTGCAAATGCAGGTGGGATGGAAGCGCCGGCGGTCTCCTGGTTGATTTCAACTGGTCGGCGATGAATTTGGACGTAAAATGCATGCAGGGGGAGTAACAGTCTTTTTCGCAAAAGTAATGAAAAACATGAATTTTGGCCAAAATATTGACTTTTGGGTTATTTGGCGCCTTTTTTGGATGACGTCAGCATGACGTCATCAGGTGGGGTCAAGGTCGGATGACATCAGCATGACGTCATCGAGTGACGTGGCGCCTTAAGAGCGGTCCACGGGGATGATGAGGTGGTGGGCAGGTCAGAGCAGTGGCGGACGGGGGCGCTGACGCGGCGGTGAGGTAGCAGTGACGTCGGCAGGGCGGGTTCACAGAAACCGGAAACGGTAAGCGGTTTAATATCGCACCGCTCTCTATACGGAAGCGGAATTGTCATAGGGTGCTCCGATACGATTTGGGGGTGACGCGTGGCAGAGGCCTGACGTCACCCTCTGACAGATTTCGAAAGGTAACTTTCGGATGTCGGGCCCAGTCCGAAATGCATGAGAGCCGTCGGATGAAAAGGGCCAGATCCGACGGTCGACGGATCGTTAATGTGCCAGGTCAATACGGATGCGGGCGGGGTTTAAAATAATATATTTTTTGGAAGATGCGCCCGGCGGGAACCTTTGGAGTTTGGCAAATTTATATGGTTTCCAATGTATTTTTATAAAAACGCGCATAGCGCCCAAACTTTGGGTAAAATGAAAAAGTGGGTTTTCATGTATTTTTGCAAATGAGCGGGTTAGGGGTGAAAATGGGTTTATTTACACGGTTCTTTAGCAAATGAAGGGGTTAATGGTTTAGATAATTTCTGAAGGGGGAAGAGGGGTAGGGTTTAGGTTCTTAAACTGACCGGATGTCAATTTAATCCCTGACTGTGAACATATGGCTATAATGCTAGGGGGAAGGGCTATTTATAGAATGCTTGGGGTCTATACACCATAGTGTTTATAATAATAGGGAAAGGGTAACATAGGGGATTTAGATAGTAAGAAGTTAGGGGTTAATATGAATGGAAGAGGTGAAAGAGGAGTGATATCACTAAGTTTATATAAAAACAACTTAGCTTAGGGAGTAGATCAAAATGAAAAGACTTTTAGACAAGAAATGTGGCTTTTAAAGGAATAAGAATCAACATAAAACCTTAAATTCTTTCATGAACACAACTAATGAAGGGATGTTAGTAATGAATGTGAAAGGGGAGGAAAGGGAGTTAGTCATGCTCCTTTGCTTTGCTGCAACATGATGGAGAAGAGGAGCTTCTCTATTCACTGATGTTTCCTTTATGTTAGACCAGCAAGATTCAGTTGAAATGAGTGACATTTCTGCAACCCCATCTAACTACCCATCTACTTGTCTAGCATTTTTTGTTTCTTCATGGAGGGTGCACTTAGACTTGCAGACCCTTATGTGCCTTTTCTTTTCTCTTGGCTTTTTCTTTTGACTTTCTATCTAAGGCTACCCTTAGTGCTTCCAAGGTCCCAGATTAAGTAGTTGGAAACCTTACTTTCTCTACCTAGCTACTGGTCTGCCAAGATTAAACAGTTTGGACAGACTTCTTTCTCTATTCTACAACAAAAATTGAAACATGGCATGATCCAGATTAGGCTGTTGGACCATCCATCAAAATTGAGACAACATCAAGCTATATACACACCTTGTCTTCTCATGGAAATATGGGATCTTTGAATCACCAAAGCAAAGCATATTTGGAACTTTTATTTGCCAATCATGAAATATGAAACCTATTGGTATAGGTAGCTAACAGTGGCTCCACATGGGGATGGTTTTTCCATTTGAAAGACCAAGAACAGCAGGTCAGAATGCCTTGGCCCATGAGTTTCTCTTATCAGACTTGGAGTACTTCTCTTTGAAATCTCAAAATTGTGCTCTTCCCCTCTTGGTGCATCTCTGAACTTATTTTCCTTTTGCTGATAACTAATAAAACTTGAGAAACTGCATTCTTACATGTTAACAGAAAGTAATATATACACCTGAATATGTACAGGGGAAACTTAGGCTGCTGTTATGGATAGTAGTCAAAATAGTGCTTCAACATCCTGCCATTTACAGGACCTTCATCCAAAACAGTTTCATCAAGATTCCTAAGGAAGTAAGTATTATTTCCTTGCACTGCTTGAACAGCAAATGGTCCTCTCCAAAGGGAATCAAATTTTCCATGTTTTCCTTTATCTTCCCTTCTTGAATCCCACTTGAGGACTTTATCACCTATGTTGAAATCTTCAGCCTTAGTCCTTCTGTCAAAAGCTTTCTTTAATTTTTCTTGTAAGACTTGAACTCTGCTATAAACTTGATCTCTAGTTTGCTGCAAACATATAATTTGATTTACCCTTCTTTGCACATCATTTGGTTTAGCCTGGCTTTCTTGAAGAAGTTTCATGATAGGAACCCCTAGTGATGAAGGAAATTTGGCTTCTAATCCATAAACTAACTCATATGGGCTGATCCCAATTGATCTTTTGGTTGTTAGTCTATCTTCCCATAGGGAATTGACAAGCTTCTTATGCCAATTCTTCTTATTTTCTTCCAACACCTTCTTTATGATGTTCACAAGGCTTTTATTTGATGATTCAGCTAGGCCATTTCCTTGGGGATAGTATGCAGTAGAATGGCCCAGGGTAATGTGAAATTTGTGGCAGAAATTCACCATCTTCTTAGATCTGAAGGCAGCAGCATTGTTTGTTATTATCTTATCAGGACAACCGAATCTAGAAAGAATATTGGTCTCCAGGAACTGAATGATAGTGGAATCATTTGCTTGTCTGCATGGAACAGCTTCAATCCATTTAGTAAAGTAGTCTGTAGCTGTTAGAATCCATCTATGTTGGCCAGAAGATGAGGGATGAATTTCTCCAATGAAATCCAAGCCCCATTGTTGAAAAGGTCTCTCTGTTGCAATAGGCCTCAAAGGAAGTGGCAGTAGCTTTCTCTTTCCCTCAAACACTTGACATTTATGACATGAGGTGGTAAATTTCTTGACATCAGAGAAAAGAGTGGGCCAATAGTAACCAGCCCTCAGTATCTTATCCACAGTGGACTTCCAATACAAGTGTCCACCACAATCACCTGCATGAAATTCTTTGGTGACATTGTTAGTCTCATTCTCAATCAGGCAGTTTAACAATATACCCTCATGGTTTTTCCAAAGCAAATTGCCATCCATAACACAAAATCTTGAAGCTTTCATTTTTAGGAACCTACATTTAGTTCTGGACAATCCTGGGGGAGCACACAGGTTTTGTAACAAATAACAGATATCAGAATACCAAGGGGATTGTTCAAAGGCTACATTGATCTTTGGAGTCGCCAGCTCCGATTCATTGTCCAACTGGTTTATGTCTAAGGCTTGGAAGTTTGCTTCTGTCATTAGTTTGGCCAAACCTTGCCCTTTTATTAGTTTTGTAGGTTTTATTTCAATATCAAATTCCAAAATGTTGGCAATCCATTTTCCTCTTCTGCCCTCTAAGTTTTCTTGAGTGAGTATGTCTTTCACAATGAGACTTGGCACATAAGCTATAACATGGGAATAAAGGATGTAAATCCTGAAGTCTTTAATGGCCTTGACCAAAGCATAAGCTTGTTTCTCCATGATCTGATATTTCAAAGGTGCATCTCTAAGAGCTCTACTAAAGAAAGCAATGGGTTTCTCATTTCCTTGGTCATCTTTCTGTAATAAAACAACAGCAATAGTATGCTGGGAGGCAAAAGAAAAAATGATAAATTCTCTATCAAATTGAGGATTTGTCAAGGCTGGGGTTTGGGTAAGGGCCAATTTTATACCTTCAAAGGCTTGATTTGCTTCTACTGTCCATTTTACTTTTGAATCCTTCTTCAACATGTGGTTCAATAATCTAATCAGTTCTGCTAAGTTTGGGATAAACCTTCTTAAGAAATTGATCTTCCCTAAGAAAGCTTGCAATTCTTTGATGTTTCTTGGGTGGGGCATTTGTAAGATAGCTTGTATCCTGTCTGGGTCAATTCTTATGCCATCCTTTGAAATGATATGCCCTAACAGCTTACCTTCTTCCAAACCAAATAAAGACTTCTTGGGATTCAAGGAAATTCCATATTTCCTACATGTTAAGAATATCTGCCTTTAATGCTTCAAGTGTTCTTGGTCAGATTTAGAGAAAAGTGTGAGGTCATCCAAATAAATGACAAGAAAGTCATGAATCTCTTTGGCAAAAGCAATATCCATTGCCCTTTGAAATGTTGCTCCTGCATTTTTCAATCCAAAAGGCATTTTTACATACTTGAAAGTTCCCCACGGGGTTGTGAATGCAGTTTTGTCTTGATCATCAGGGTGCACTAGGATTTGATTAAAGCCTGAGAATCCATCAAGTAATGAGATCCTTGAGGCCCCTACCACTCTTTGGAGAATGTGATCCATCTTAGGTAAGGGGTAGTTGTCTTTGAGGGACACTTGGTTTAGATTTCTAAGATCAACACAAAGTCTTATCTCACCGGTTTTCTTTCTTGTAGGTACCAAATTAGAAATCCAATCAGAAAACCTGATGGGTGCTATGATGCCGGCTTTAAACATTTTTTGCAGTTCTTTTTCGATTGAAGGGAGAAACATGGGATTGATCCTTCTCAATTTCTGCTTAAATGGCTTCTGATTAGGCTTGAGAGGGATAATATGCTGGATAACCGAGGTGTCATAGGATTTTAGATCCTCATAACCCCATGCAAAGACATCTTGAAACTCTTTGAAGAGGTCTATGTATTTAGGTTTTTGATCAGGAGGTAAGGAAGCAGACAATTTTATTATCTTGGGCTTCTCAATAGTTCCAATGTTGCATTCCTCAATGACAGCGTTAAGGGGCTGCATTTTTGGTTTTCTAGGGATATCATTTGAGTCAAAGATGTCCTCTAATGGAGTTAGGCTTGTTGGAAGAAAATTGTCTTTCAACTCTATGATCTCAGCCTCTGTAGCAGTTATTTCTTCATAACTGGTTTGTTGAATTTCTTGTATGTTGTTTTTGTTAAAAATTGTTGGATGTAGGATTTGGTGAGCTGTCTTAGGTGAGATTGGCTTGTTATTCTGTTCATTCTGTATTTGTGATTGACTTGCTCCCTCAGTGTCAATGTTTAATCCTACAAATTCTTGTTGCAAGGTCAAGAAATTATTTATTTGTGTGTCATCTTCGAATACTTGCCAATCTTTAACATTGTTTGGAACAGAAGGTCTGTGTTTTACCTCAGTTGTAAAGCAATGGCCAGGTTCAAAGGGTAGCTAGCAGGTACTTGAAAATGTGGCTAAACTATGAGCATGAAGATTGTGGGTCCTAGAAATTTTGGCGATTTGAAATTCAGTGAAGGAATTTAGTATTTCAGCAACAACAGATCTATAAGATCTCAGTCTTTTGTCATTGGTGACAAAATTACCCTTTACTTGTTGGACCACTAGGTCAGAATCTCCTAGTATTGAAACCTTTGTGGCTTGTAAGAATTTTACTAGTTTGAGGCCTAGTAAAAGAGATTCATATTCTGCCATGTTGTTAGTGCATCTGAAATTTAGCCTATAGGCTCGACCTTCTGCATGATTGTTCTGCTTGTTATGTATCCAAACTCCAGCTCCTGCCCCTAATTTGTTGACTGACCCATCAAATTCAAGGAACCATAGCATCTCTTGTTCTAGGGGAGACTTAATAACTTCTCTGTGATCTGGGATTGTGAGTTGAAGTTCTGGTTCTTCATTTAGTTTGTCTTTTAGGACAGTCTCATCACTTGATTGGATCAGCTTTATTTCTAGAGCAGCAGCTTGTTCATTAATGTCTTGATCTTTTTTGAGTGTCTTGGTTTCATCATCATTTGTAAGACCTGAATTATCATTGAAGAGAATATATGAATCTATATCAGAATGGACAGCATATATGGGAAAATTTTGAGGTTTTTTTTCACTGCTGACCATGTATTTCATAAGTGACTCCCTATATAACCTCTTGGGTTGACCAAAGACTGAGATGGTTGCATACGACATGTCTAATTGTAGGGAACCTTGGAGTTTAGCCCCCCATGATCTTGATAACAGCATCCCATATTTGGGTGGGATATCAGCAACTACAACGTCCATTAGAATTGTTTTATTTGGGTACTGAACTAGGGACACACATAAGTCTTTTATTAAGCCTAAACACTTAACTTGGCTAGAGTCAAATGAGAATAGGTCCTTATATGGTCTTGTAATATCTAGATTCAATCTTTCCATGACTGATTTAGGCATCAAGTTGTGAGAGGCACCTGAGTCAAACATTGCATTGTGTAGTATCTTATCATGAACATGCAGGCTGACATAGAAAGGTAAGACCCCTGTAACTGCTGTCTTTCCATCAACTTCTGGACCAAAAGGCAATTCTGGGGTGTCATCCAACACATTGAAATTATCTTTATTACGAGTAATTTGAAGGGACTTCTTGATTTGTTGTCTATAAATGTCATGCTTGACTAGTTCTGAAAGAGGAATAGCTACCTTCAATTTGCCAATTTCAACTTCTAAGTCAAAGGGTCTTTCAGATAGGGTCTTGGTATTTTGGTTAATAGCCCTTTCCTTTTCAATGGAATCCTTGATGCCCTCCTCTTGATTCTCTTTTTGATCTTGAGGCTTATCCCTCTTACTTGTCTTTTGAGAAATATTGCTTGGGTTGTGTTGGAAGGGTGTTGTATCTACTGGTTGCTGTTTTGAGGGGGAGGTTTCAGTTATTTCCTCAACTGTTGCCTCATATGTAATTGGACCATTTTTGTCACTTGGTTCTGTGACAGTAGCTTTCTTAGGCTGTGGGGTGTCCTTTGTCTTGTCAGGCTGTGTCACATTTATAGTTCTGCTTCTTAGCTTGTAGTACTTATGAACTTCATAAACAGTTGTGTCATATCCTTGTTTAAAGTCAAATGACTCACCTGACCTGGTTTGGAATTGCTGAATGTCATCATCCTTATGATCTTCTTGACTCAGAAAAACTTGCTGCTCATCATTCAGGCCCATCAGGTTAATGTGGACGTCATCTGTTTGCTCATTCGAAGTGGATGCCTCAGTATAGTTTTCCTGGAAGGGAGGTCTTATGTCTGGATCAGAACCGGCCTTGCCCACGTTTGGGTTTTGATTTCTCCTAAAATTGGGATTTCTGACAGGGTTATTTTGTGGTGCTTCCCATGATGACTTTCTCTCAACTGATTCTACTCTATCCCCCAATCTCTTCATACCAGTGAGTATTGCATCCAGTTTTTGATCAAAGGCTGAGGGTTCTTCTTTGAAGGTGGATCTTTTTTCCAATCTTGCCCTATTTCTTTTGGCAATCAGGTTAGCCTCTACTGTGACAGCAACCTTTTGGGCATCTTCAAGGGTTTCAGGAGCTCTTTCCTTCAGCTGATATGCCATATCAGGGTCAAAACCATCCGGAAATTTGTACAATGCTAAATCAGGAGGAGGTCTTAAATTCTGTGGTATTGCATTATATACATTATTGAATCTTGCACAATACTCCAGAACGGTCTCTTGAGGACCTCGTTTTATTGTATCATATTCACCAAGTATGTGCAGGGGATCTTTCTTTTTCTCCCATCTGTTAGTAAAGGCTTGATAAAGCTCATCAGGAGTTGTGATGATATTTACAGCCAGTGATCTAAACCAAGTTCTTACATCCCCTGTCAGGCTCTGAACAAAGATTCTCATTCTCACACTGTCATCATCTATTTCATAGTTCTCAAAATGGTCTTGCGTCCTTCTGGCATGCTGAATTGCTGTGAAAGGGCCGGTGGAGTCAAAATATGAGATCTTGGATTGGTAGTCCTGAGGTAGAGCTGCAGCATTAGCAGGCAACTGCAGGGGTGCATATCTATTAGCCATATTTGTAGGATTTATAGGGTTGACAGGGATAACTTGAATGACTGGTACAACAGGGGTAGTGGGAACGGTAGAAACTAGAGTGTTGGTCAAGGGAATATGTGCAGTGGATGGAGGTGTGAAAGGAGGGCTTTGAGATGTGGATGGTGAACTGGGGGAATCAAGGGTAGACCGAAATAGAACCTTGATTGGAGTTGGAACAAGGTTTGGATAAGTTGTCTTAGGACTTGAATCAACAAGAGTTTCCTGTCCCTACTGCTTCCTAATGATCTTAGGGATTGTATTAGGATTTTCAAAAACAGTTGGAGGATTTGGGTCAGGATTTGACCTTGTATATCGTGGATTCTTCTTGGGAGCCAGCTTCTGAACTTGTTTTTTTGAGTATGTTTTTTGGAATATTTTTGTGTCTACAAGGGCGAGACAAGATTTTGGAATGACTGTGTATATCTTAAAGCTAGCATGAAGATTGACTGAAGCAGCTTAAAGAAATATACAGAAATTAGAAAATCCTGAGGAACTCCCCAGTGGAGTCGCCAATTATGTTAACACCCAGGTTGTTCCCTTTGACTCCCAACGGAATACGGTCGGGGTAACCACTAACCAATCTTTGGATTACAGTTTCTAGCCAAACTGTAATCAGAGAGGGCTCTCTCTTTAAGGTTTGTCTCTGTTTTGTGAAGGTTTTAGGCTAGTTATGAGTTCAGGGTTTGTTTTTAGGTTTTGGTTGAAGGATGTCTTCTGTAGCTAAGGTGGAAATTTTCAGATAGTTCTAGTCCATTGGGCAATGGAGTCTGTGGCTACAGGTTGTCTAAGGGATTGAGTTGAGTTGCTGAAACTGCAGGGCCATTCAAATACATCATGAAACAAAATTTAGATTGTGATTATGAGGTGTGTTTAACCAGTGAAAAGAAATTAAGAATTCTCCACTAAGCTGGGGTGTAAGAAAGAGATATATTGCACAGGAGCATACTTGAATTCCTGAAACAACAATCATTGTGAAAGATATAGTTTGGAGGTGCAGCAGTTAAGAATTACACCTTATGACTCTCACTGAAGAAAAACATTTATAATAGCATGGATTGAGTTCAGGGTATTCTGTGAATAAATCCTGGAACTATTCTTTTTCTTTGCCATTAACTATGAAACACTGGAACATGAATGAGCTATGAAAAGATAACAAAAGAAACACCTAACGAAGAGTTTTTTTAGGAAAACTTATTGTGCCATGAAGTATGCAGGAATCCTGTAACTTTCAGCAAACACCAGAATGCCTCAGATAACACAGAGCTTTGGAAATTCCATCACTTTTGTATTAATACTCTGTGAATTTACAGCACAAGGAACTCTAGAAGAGAAATCAACAACAACCCCTGCAAACTTATCCGAGGGGGGTATATATACAAACGGTCATACAAAATATCTGAGGCGTTGAGTCATCTGAGAAATAAATATGTTCACCAACTTGTACAGAACAACAGATAAGAAGTTATTACAGCTTTGAATTCAACATAAATTCTCTTCAATTCTGTCAGAAGACTTTTTGACCTTTGGAGGCCACTGAGTCGGTTGAATGTTCTGTTATAAATGTTGGATGACGTGTCTTTATGGCTCTGTCCTCTTGTATCTTTTTGGCCCTGTCACCTGTGACTGTTAGTGCTGCTTTAGTGGCTGAATAGTTTTGTTGAGTTGGCTCAGCCCATTCTTCTCCATGCATGCTAATTTTATCAAAATTTTCCTGTGCATGATAAAAAAGAAAAACTTAAATACAGGCTCTGGTTTACAGTATTGTTTGTATCATTTTGGTCCAGAATTCCTGTGTGGGAAATTGATGTCTCAGGATTGCCTCTAGAGTCTCATCTGCCTCTGTGTATTTGTAGAAATTTGGAGGCACTTCAAACAAATGTTGGATCTCATTCATAATGAAAAATAAATTCTCAACACTGTTGTAGAGACTCTGCCCTGATGCTGGCCCTGATTCTTCTGAAGTGCTGGGTCTTTCTGTAATCTGATTTGTAGCAAATGTGTTGACCCTTTTGGCATAATGTTCATGGGAAAGTAGTCTTCCTGCGCTATTCAGTAAGCTAGGAAGACCTCTGTTTTGCAATGCCACAAATTTGTCCGTGAACTTATTAACCTCTGTCTGCATATCCTGGCTTCTTCTTTCCAGTGTTTGCACCAGGTTTCTTAGTGTGAGGACCCTCTTTATCAGCTGGATGGTTTCAGTTCTACTGGAGATTCCCATTGCTGCCAGCTGAGCACTTGTTCTGTTATTAAGCACATTAATCATTCTGTTGGCAACCTCAGGCATATTACCTAGAGATGCCCTTGATCTCTGGATTTCTCTGTGTGCTTTTCCTATGAGCTCTATTTGCTCATGAATGGTCTCAATGTATTGCCATTGATCAGTGATTGATTGGCCAATGTTGGCCCATAAAATTGTCTTAAGCTCAGCTGTCACTTTGTCAAGTGTGAGCTCCTTCTCCAGCTCCTTTATCTTATCCTTAAGGGCCTTTATTTCCCTTCCTTTTTTTGCTACAGTCTGCTTGGATTTGTCATATCTTTCATTGAGCTTAGCTAGACTCTCCCTGGCCTCATTTAGCTCTGCCATTTGGGCTTCCAGGGCTTGGATTTCATTCTTGAGCTTCTGCATGTCCAGGCTTGGAGCCTGCTCTGTTGTTGGTGCAGTTGCTGATGTAGATGGTGTTGTCTGTTCAGTAGGAGGAGCAGTAGTCTGACGAGGTTCCTCCAGGTTAATTATTTCTAGAGGAGGCTGAGATGTTTGTCCTCCTTCTTTTTTTTGTAATGCTGCATGTAGTGCAGCCTGTGCAGCCTCTGATTCTCCCAATTTCTCTTGTGTTTGGATCAGTTGTTTATATAGGGACACCAGCATAGCTGATGCATATTGGTCATGTCTCAGCTGGGCAACTTCTCCAGTTTGTGGGTGAATGGTTGCTGGGACTTTTACCATTTTCCTTAGTGCTGCCAAATCTGCATCCCTTAACTTCAATAATGCTTGTACAGCCTTGATGTCCTTGGGATCATGCCCAAGTTCTATGATTATCTCCTCTAAAGCTTTGATTCTGTTGTCCTTTGCTTGAGAGGATGCTCTCTCCAACTCAAGTTGGGCAGCTGTATTATTTAGGCTATTTTCTAGCCTGTAGTTCTCCAATGTCTTATCTGCCAAGGAGGCATACACCATCTCACCCGTTTTCTTATGTAATTTGATTTTATCCATTGGGTGGATGTCCTTGGCAAGGACCTCAAGGTTGGTCCTTATGTAATCTGCAGCTGACTGCGGCTGCAACACGGCTGGCATAAAGTGGCCCATGATCATCTTGCCCTCGTGGACATCATATGTAGACATTAGTCTTTGCTGGTTAGTGGGAGCCATTTTCAACAAATGATTATATAGCTGTACTCTTATGGGCTCATTCCTCTTCTTTATATCAATGAACTGCTGCTTGATGCCCACCTCAGCTCCTCTTTGCTGGCTTGAGGAGTTGACTTCTCCTCCCACTGTCCTCTCTTGTTCCTGCTGGAAGGAACTTGCAGATGCCTCCATGCTAGGTGGGCCCATGCCCAAAGATTGCCCTATTGGCATTTCTTCCTCAGAAAGGGGATTCATTCTGTGTCTTTTCTCCCTATGAGTTGTTGACGTTGTGAGGGGAGTCTCTCTGTCCCTCTTTCTGCTTATTTCTTCTTTTTGTGGGGTTTGGAGGACTGAGGCCTCCACTGTTGTCTCCTGCCTAGGAGGCAGAGTGTCCTGAGCTTGCTGCCCGGTGGATTTCGGGTCCTGTGATGTTTGCTCTTGTTGCACTGGCTGTTCTTTTTCTTGCTGCCCCCCTTGTTGTTGTTGTACCTGTTGTTGTTGCTGCACTTCCTGCTGCTGTACCTGTTCATGAGGTGGCTGCTCTGGCTCCATCTCTTTCTCTTTGCCTTTGCTAGAGATTTGATCAGTAGCTTTGGCTGCTTGCTGATGTGCTGTGGAGGATGAGGCAGCTGCTCCCACTTGAGTGCCTGGAAGAGCAAATACCTGTGCACAAATCTCTAAGTCAGCCATATTTTGAAGATTTTTAACTGCTCTTTGATTTAATTCTTCTTGTGTGACAGCTTCCTCTAAGGTGCCTCTCCTCCACTTTATTTGATTTGCATATTTTTCTATATGATGCAACCTTACATGGTCATAACTGGCCAGCCTATACTTGACCCTTATTAAAGTTATGAAGTGATTGGGGTCATAAGGTTTCCAAAGGAAACTGGTCTGTAGGCCAAGGGATTCTAGCATTCTGTCTGCTTCTTGCCAACCTTCCTCCCTTTTGTTGTAAATGAAGTGGCCTAATTGGTTTCTTACTTTGAGCTGTGCCTTCTTGCCTTTGCCTGAAAAATGTAGCACATCAGCGTTCCCAAACTGCCTGAAGTATTCAAGGGCAAACAATCTCATGGGCACATATCTGGGCAATCTATATGGGGGCAACTCACACACATATATTCTAATGACTGTGTGGTGTTGGTTATAGTACCAGTCCCCAATGCTGTATGCCTTGGACAGCTGAAGAATCCTCTGCATTTCATTAGTTAGTCTTGGAGGAGGTGAACTCATAAGCAAAGACATGGCTGGGTGGATGAAGAGGTCTATAAACTCACAATAAGTGTATGGAGAACAAGATCTGCAATGGATAGCAGAGGACCAATAGACTACTGACCTTGGATTGCCTTGTGCATCCACTCTCTTCATAGCAAAGTGAAACTTCTCATGTTGATAATACAAAATTAAGTGGTAGATGTAAGAGGTGTATCTGAACACCCTTTCTCTTGCCAAGTTCATTAATTGCTCATGTATTTGGTCAGATATGTAGGTGGCATAGTCATAGCAGATTGGAGACTTGCCAGGGGAAAACATGAGCATCATTATCAGCACAGTTTCATCAACAAACTCAATTGAAGTATAGCCCAGAATGGGACTGATCATGTCTACAAGGTCCCTGCCCAATTGGTTGAGGTAAACATGAGAAATGGGAGGGTACTTCACAGTGTCAGAGTCAATGTATAATTGATTTAGTTTGGTGACCTGAGCATCTGTCAATTTAGCTCCTTGCTTTATCAGATCAGCCAGTGATAATGGGACTAATTTCTTCTCAGTTTTGAAGTGCAGCATCTCTCTGATGGCTTCAAGGGTGACATAGAAAACAACTGAACCTGAAGGGTCAATCATAGCCCTCTGAGTGGCGTCATAGCATTCAGCACATAGGTGGATTAGGTCAGGAAACTGGTTGACCCGAGGGAGCTTGAAGAGAGGGAGGAAAGAATCCCAAATGCCCAATACATCTGTTCCAGTCTCATGTTTAATCTTCAATTCGTTTAACAAGTGGATGTGGTACTTGCTGTGCATTAGCATTTCTTCTGATATCTGATAATCCAGGTCTGCTAATGGTTGCCATTCTAATTCTCTCTGAGGGGCATTTAATGGAGCAATGTTCAAGGCTACAGGAGCTACTGGTGCATCCATGGTTACTTTAGGCTTCTGTTTGAATGCACTGGTGTTACTATGCAGAGCAACACAGAGGAGTATTTTTGCAATATAGAGGTGAATTGCAAGGAAGAGAGGGTAAATTGTAACAGCAGCAATTGGGATACTGCACAGAGGACTACTAGAGCAAATGCTCGGCCTTAAAACTCTATTCAGGGTGAATTGGTGTGGTTTTGGGTTCTTAGTTCACGAATGCGCGAACTAACTGTATGTTTTGTGAGAATTTGGCTAAACAAGGCTCTGCAGGTGAATTACGACTTTACAATTGAAAATGGAGGCTAGCCACAGGGGATTTTCCGGTAAATTATAAGCTTGCCCACTCTTTTAACTTCGTTTCAGACTATTATGGACACAACCGAGCTCAGGGAGGCAAATTTGATAAATACCTGGTGAATTTCTTGGCAAAGTTTGCAAATGCAGGTGGGATGGAAGCGTCGGCGGTCTCCTGGTTGATTTCAACTGGTCGGTGATGAATTTGGACGTAAAATGCATGCAAGGGGAGTAACAGTCTTTTTCGCAAAAGTAACGAAAAACATGAATTTTGGCCAAAATATAGACTTTTGGGTTATTTGGCGCCTTTTTTGGATGACGTCAGCATGACGTCATCAGGTGGGGTCAAGGTCGGATGACGTCAGCATGACGTCATCAAGTGACATGGTGCCTTGGGAGCGGTCCACGGGGATGATGAGGTGGCGGGCAGGTCAGAGCAGTGGCGGACGGGGGCGCTGACGCGGCGGTGAGGTAGCAGTGACGTCGGCAGGGCGGGTTCACAGAAACCAGAAACGGTAAGCAGTTTAATATCGCACCGCTCTCTATACAGAAGCGGAATTGTCAGAGGGTGCTCCGATACGATTTTGGGGTGATGCGTGGCAGAGGCCTGACGTCACCCTCTGACAGATTTCGGAAGGTAACTTTCGGACGTCGGGCCCGGTCCGAAATGCATGAGAGCCGTCGGATGAAAAGGGCCAGATCCGACGGTCGACGGATCGTTAATGTGCCAGGTCAATACGGATGCGGGCGGGGTTTAAAATAATATATTTTTTGGAAGATGCGCCCGGCGGGAACCTTTGGAGTTTGGCAAATTTATATGGTTTCCAATGTATTTTTATAAAAACACGCATAGCGCCCAAACTTTGGGTAAAATGAAAAAGTGGGTTTTCATGTATTTTTGCAAATGAGCGGGTTAGGGGTGAAAATGGGTTTATTTACACGGTTCTTTAGCAAATGAAGGTGTTAACGGTTTAGATAATTTCTGAAGGGGGAAGAGGGGTAGGGTTTAGGTTCTTAAACTGACTGGATGTCAATTTAATCCCTGACTGTGAACATATGGCTATAATGGCAGGGGGAAGGGCTATTTATAGAATGCTTGGGGTTTATACACCATAGTGTTTATAATAATAGGGAAAGGGTAACATAGGGGATTTAGATAGTAAGAAGTTAGGGGTTAATATGAATGGAAGAGGTGAAAGAGGAGTGATATCACTAAGTTTATATAAAAACAACTTAGCTTAGGGAGTAGATCAAAATGAAAAGACTTTTAGACAAGAAATGTGGCTTTTAAAGGAATAAGAATCAACATAAAACCTTAAATTCTTTCATGAACACAACTGATGAAGGGATGTTAGTAATGAATGTGAAAGGGGAGGAAAGGGAGTTAGTCATGCTCCTTTGCTTTGCTGCAACATGATGGAGAAGAGGAGCTTCTCTATTCACTGATGTTTCCTTTATGTTAGACCAGCAAGATTCAGTTGAAATGAGTGACATTTCTGCAACCCCATCTACCTACCCATCTACTTGTCTAGCATTTTTTGTTTCTTCATGGAGGGTGCACTTAGACTTGCAGACCCTTATGTGCCTTTTCTTTTCTCTTGGCTTTTTCTTTTGACTTTCTATCTAAGGCTACCCTTATTGCTTCCAAGGTCCCAGATTAAGCAGTTGGAAACCTTACTTTCTCTACCTAGCTACTGATCTGCCAAGATTAAACAGTTTGGACATACTTCTTTCTCTATTCTACAACAAAAATTGAAACATGACATGATCTAGATTAGGTTGTTGGACCATCCATCAAAATTGAGACAACATCAAGCTATATACACACCTTGTCTTCTCATGGAAATATGGGATCTTTGAATCACCAAAGCAGAGCATATTTGGAACTTTTATTTGCCAATCATGAAATATGAAACCTATTGGTATAAGTAGCTAACAGCCAACAAGGGCAAGAATCCCCTAGAAAAAGTTAGAAAAATGGTGGAAGATGAAAGGAGTAACATGGAAAAGGAAGAGCAGGAGGTCAAAATAAGGGAGAACAACAACACTAAAGACAAGGAGGAAGAGGAAAAAAAACAAGAAACAAAAGAGAAAAAACAAAAGGGGCCTTATAAACCCAAAGCTGAAATAACACCCAGAGTGGTTTTAAATGATCCGATGCTACAAGCGCACAGGGACCACATGCAAACCTATGAAATCATTTGCAAATTCATGGGACTTTGGCCCATAGAAAAATCTTTACAAACTTGGATTAAGTACCACTGGAAACCCAAAGGTAGCATAGATCTACACCTTGGTTCAAAGGGTTTCTTCACAGTGGTGTTCACAAATATCGAGGATAAAGACAAAGTGTTTGAAGGAGGGGCCTACTTCTACGCAGCAGCAGGTCTCTATATGAGGCCATGGAAGTTGAACTTTGTCTCGAAACATGAAACTTTCACATCGGTCCCGGTCTGGGTAAGACTCTATTCCCTACCTCTTGATTATTGGCAACCTATATCATTAGCTACCATAGGCAACAAGTTAGGTAGGTTTATCAAAGGTTCAGAAGCTACTAGAAGAGGAAAATATACTTCCTTTTCCAGGATATGTGTGGAGATGGATCTATCAGGAGCTCTTATGGATGTGGTGATACTGGAAGTTTTTGATGAAGAATGGATTCAATCAGTGGACTATGATCATATTCCATTTAGATGTCATAGATGTCATGAACATGGGCATCTTCTCATAGACTGCCCTCTTGGAAAAATGGAGAATAACAGCAAAACTAATACAATGAAAGACCCGGATAGCTTTCACAAGGTGGTCCATAAAGGAAAGGTGGAAAAAGAGGGCAAAAGCTGCAACAAAAGGATGGACATCAAAGCAAGCAGAACCAGTTCCAAGTTCTGGCAGAGGACGAAGAAAGAACAACAGAAAATTGAACAAATGAAGGGAGTATGGGTGAGAAGGAGAAGGAAGGAAACCATGAACAAACACAGGAAAATGATAAACGGAAAGGAATAATGATGAGTGATATAGAAACAGAGATGGACCACAAAATGACCCAGAGTGAAATGGATCTGGAAGAGACTGAACTGCAGGAGATTCTATAAAGAGAAAACCTAGATCTGGAAGGGTTCTTAATTCAAGGAACATCTATTAGGGTTGAATCGTTACCCCAGTGTTATCACTTAGAACTATAAACATATGTATATAATATTTTGTCCAAGTTTAATGTCAAAAAGTTGTTGTCAAATGGTTTTTGTCCTATGTGTCTTACTTAGCGTTGAAGTTTTAAAGGTGTTTGATGTAAATCATTCTCTAATCCTATTGGTCATCCTCCATCATGATTGCAAAAGCCATGTCTTGTCTTGTCCATGTCATCGATCCTTTCCGTAATTTCGCAGCGCAATCTCATTGGTTAATTTTGCAGCGTAATCATTGTTTAGCCATTTCGCAGCGTGTCAGCATCAAGCCGTTTCGCAGTGCATTTTTCCAATTTATAACTAACTGCGCTACGAAATCGCGGATTCGTGCGTTTTGCAGCGTATATTCCTAAAAGGGTCAAGTCTGTTGATGAGTCATCACTTCCGTTCATTCATGTCAGTGGACGTACTTCCCAAACACTCATTAACCATCACTCCACCAATAGATTTGCAGGCATGCACATAAATATTATTCAAATGGGTTTTACCGTGCATAGATTCTTTATGATGATCGTAAATGATGCATAAGTAACCAACATGTGTGATGAGGTATTTGAATTTGCAAGCGAGCCCGAGTTTTTCAAGTGAGCCTGATTGCAAGCGAGCCCGCGTTCAAAGGAATTGAATTACCATTTGAGTTGAAGCTATTGGCCATTCTTTGTGCGAAAATTTCAAAAGCGAAATGGAGAGGAAAGAACATAGGTCTGGAAAATGTCAGAGAACAGAGTCTGAAGGTTTGGACCTTGCATTAAGAGATGAGGGCGTGAAGAAAGCCTTCAAGGATGCTGGCTGTTGGAATTTCTGTAAGAAGCTGCAGGGTGGCCATGCTCAGGTAACAAAGGATTTTGCCTTAAACTTCATGGGTTTGAATTCTAAAATAGCTATGTTAGAAGTTCAAGTGTCTCCAGAGGCAATTGCTACTGTAACTGAGATTCCAAGAAGGGGACAAGAGTGGTTTAAGAACTTTAAATTTGATATGAACCCCTACAAAGAGTTTTTAAAAGAGGCATATGTGAATGAAGACCTAACAAAAGCTGTGCCTAGAAACTATGTTAAGGAGCACTATGCCCTTCTTCTCACCTGTATTCAAAAGTACTTAACCTGTGAGGGAAGATATAATAAGGTCTAATCCTATCACTTTAAGTTGTTGTTGCATTTTACGGGTAAAGCATCTATAGATATTCCATTTTACTTGTTTCGCAGTCTCAGCAAAATGTGTGACAAAGTGCAATTAAGGAAGGATGATTGTGAAACATCATTATTTCACCATGGTTTGGTTAAACTGTTAGTGCTGGATGGTCTTCAGAAAATTGGTAGAGACTGGAACTCTCTCATCTTCATGGCTGGTTTCCAGAGTAAAACAGATCTTACTCCACAGCCAGTTAGAGAAAAAGAAGAATCAGTTGAGGAACCCATTATAGCTGAGCTTCGAAAGGAGGCAAAGGATAAAAAGAAGGCCAAGTCACAGTTGAGAAAATCAGTGAAGCCCTTGGTTATTAAAGAGCAACCTCAGCCATCATCAAAAGAAGAAGCTAAGCATAAGAAAGATGCACCTGGACCAAGTGGATCTGAAACAGTGTCAAGAGTCAGGACAAGGAGTCAAATAAGCAAAGAAAAAGGCAAAGCATTAGCTGTTGAGGAAAGCCCGATATCTAAGGCCAGCTTGAGTGATTTGCTTGAGGCCATTGAGTTTGAGCAGGTTGAACCGGTGCATGTTGAACCAATGCACATTGATTTGACTCAATCATCACCAGAAAGCACCAAAAAATCTAAAGCTTCAAAAAGACTGAGGTTTGATGAACCAGGTGAGGAATTTATCTTCAAACTAAGAAGACCTGTTACAAGAAAACAAGTAAGGGAAGCTGAGAAACTGCCTAGAGCAGAGGAAGTTGAAAAATTGCCCAAAACAGAGGAGGCAGAGAGAATTAAGCAAAAAGGCAAGAATAGAACAGTCATTATTTCCCAAGGAGGTAATATTATAGCCATAAAGAATCAGTTGGAGGCAGCAAAAAATGAAATTGCTAAGGTGAAAAATGCCACTAGGGAGTTTGCAGTCAGGTATGCAAATTATCGAAGAGTTGTGTTAAAAGGAAGTAAAAACCTAGTAGGTCAGGTGGATTCAGTAGCTGATGTTTATACATGGACAGTTCCAGCTCTCAAACAAGCTAAATTCATCAGAAAAATAAACATGAATCTAAGAGCTGAAAACAAAGTCCTGAGGAGGGAGGTTGCAGACTTAAAAGCACAGCTAGGTCAATTAGCTGCTCATTGATGGTGAGAAAGGTCTTGTTCTAAGTTTTGTCAAATTTTGTTTAGTTCCATTATTTTGAAGACATATAAATCCCTGCCACATGTAAAGGAGGTTTAAAGAATTAAAGGTCCAAGCAGAAATTTCCTCAAGGCAAATACACACTGTTTTAGCAAATTCAGCAGTTTCGTAGCGTGCTACGAAACTGCTGTAGGTGTTGTTTTATAATGAAGACAAACAGTTTGATGGGAGGATCAGAAAATTTTCAAAGGAAACATCTAAGGGACATTTGGAAGACCACATGAAGCTAGCATAGCCAGTCAAATGATGACAGGTGTACCTTTTTGTAAAGTGAAGTGTTTTGTCTCGAGTTAAAGGTTTCTATTATAAAGGCACTTTATTACTGGTCATTAGGGTTTGGAAGGAGTTGCATACGAGGAGTTTTGGCTTACACACCTGTTCATCAACGAAGCTTCCAGCACATTTGGAAATATGGTGATGCTCATCATTTTTGGGATATTAAAGAGCTGGAGACATGCTGCTACATTTTCGAAGAGGTAGTGGAAGACTGGAACCGAAAAAACAGGGGTTTTATCCTAATATTATTGAACCATCAACGCATCCAGCATCCAAAGCTAGCCCGGAACATTGAATCCTCTTCTCAGCTATCTCGGCCAAACTGAAAGGAGACAGGTGTCAAGGGGCAAGAAAGAATCATTCTACGAGGAGGATAGAATTAGAGTTTTAGTTTAATTAGGACTCTTTAAAATTCCAGTTTAGCACTTATTGTATTTAATGAGTCAGTTAAATAGCAGATAGGGGTAATTAGTAGCAGTCATCGAGCTCCCCTCATGCTGGAGGAGGAAGCTCAAAGTAGTTAAAGATATGTTTCTATATATAGATGAAACTTTGATGTAATGGGGGTTGGATATTTGAGAAAATAGAGTTTATTTTGGCTTGTGTAAAAACTTATTTTCAGTAATACAAATGACTGCTTTTCTTCTCAGGATTCACACAGTGTTTCAAATGCTCAAGATATATGTGGTTTTGTTTTATCCTTTATGTTTTACAACTGTATAGATACACAATCACTCAGAATTCACTTTGCTGCTCTGATTTCCTGTGTGTATTTGTAAGTTGAGGTTTAAACATTATATGCCCTGACTTCTATGAATGAGTAGTTTTATAGTTTGCTGAAATGATGATTAACTCCATGAGCCCAATGGAAGTCTTTGTAATGTCTGTCCAGCCAACATATGTGTTAAATTTACTTTGCAAGAGTTAGCCATCTCATCAATATTTAAAATCAATAACCCTTTGAGAGAGCCCTCTCAGGCTAAGGAGGCTAAGCCTTAGTCAAAAGTCTGGTTTGAAATAGTTACACAGAGTCTAACTGATCAATAGCCTTTCAGTGCTTGATTTTGTGATAACACCCAGGAAGAGCTCAATAGAATACAGTAGTTGTATTTATGGAAAGCTCATGAAAAGGGCCCGGAGAGGGGAAAAAACAGGAATAGGTTGAGTAGTGAAGGAGTGAAGACGATAAAATCTACTCCAGGATTAGCACCCAAACACCCAAGAAAGAAGAGAGGAAGAAAAAAGCAGAATGAGCTACTAATGAATGTGGAAAGGTCATGATAGATTCAGGTAAGATGAAAGATATTACCAGCTACTCCTTCACAAATATTTAATGATGAATTTCATTTCTTGGAATATTAGAGGTCTAGGCAGTAAAAGAAAGCAGAGATTGCTAAACATCATAATGAAACATGCAGCTCTGGATATAATTTTCATCCAGGAAATGAAATGTTCCATTCAAAATTTAAGACAACTTCATAGAAAGTGGCTCAATAAATATGAATATCTAGAAGTTAAAGCAAAGAATATAGCAGGAGGTATTCTCACGCTCTGGAACCCCCAAAGAATTGATTTAATTAATGATAAAGCTGCGAGGAATTATTTATCAGTAGTGATTCAACCTGTTGGGGATATGAGTACCTATCTAGTCATGAATGTATATGGCCCTCAAAGAATAGAAGACAAACTCAAGTTCACAGAATCCCTAGTGCATCTCAGGGAAAGACATGCAGGGATACCCTGGATCATGGGAGGGGATTTTAATATGATAAACTCAATTTCTGAAAAAAAAAAAAGGGTGGAACCAGAGCACTTAGTAAAGACTCATTAGCTTTTGAGATCTTTTCAAATAACATGAAACTAGTGGATGTTGAAACAAGTAATGGCCTCTTCACCTGGAATAACAAGAGAGGAGGAGAGTCTCAGGTAGCATTCAAATTGGACAGATTCATTATCTCGAAGGATCTTATGCTTTTAGATAAGGAAATAACGGCTAGTGTTCTTCCAGTGGGAGGCTCAGATCACTGACCAATTCAAATGGAGATCCAGGGTATAGGTACCCCCCAGAATAGACCTTTCAGATTTGATAATATTTGGCTTTCACAACCAAATTTCATTAGTAATATTGAAAAATGGTGGGAAGAATATCTTTAGATTCAGGAACTAGAGCGTTCATGCTTCATAAAAGATTAAAGCACATAAAATTAAGGCTCAAAGATTGGAATAAGAAGAATTTTGGAAATATTTTTGCAGAAAAGAAATTGGTGGAAATTAAAATGAAAGCACTCAACCAAGCTATGATCAGAAGGTTTTAACAAAGACAAGAAGGATCTAGTGGAGAAATATCATCAAGATTGGGAAAACTGGTGTAAAAAAGAGGAAATTTTTTGGAGACAAAAATTTAGAGTCCAATGGCTAAAAGAAGGGGAGCATAACACTAGATATTTTCACAGATCCACCATGGCAAATAGAGCTCACAACAAAATATCTTCAATAAAAAATGAGGATGGACAACTTCTTCAATCCCATGATGAGATAGAGGCAATGTTGATTCAACACTTCCATGTAATAGCCCAGGAAACTAATCCAGAAAGAGAACGTTACATCAGGGATGTAATTAAGCATATACCTAAGCTGGTGACTAGAGAGGACAATTTCAATCTCAACAAACCAGTGATGGAAGAAGAGGTTAGTGCGGTTCTCAAAGACATGTAGAATGGCAAAGCACCAGGCCCGGATGGCTTCAATGTAGATTTCTTTAAAGCTTGTTGGAATATTGTAAAAGAGGATATTTGAATGTTGTGGAAGACTCCAGGAAGAACATAACCATCTTGTGAGCACTCAACACCTCCTTCATCTCCCTAATCCCTAAACAAGAAATGCACAGACACCAGACAGGTATAGTCCCATAGCACTTTGCAATGTGGTCTACAATAATATCCAAGGTAGTGGCCAACAGACTCAAACCTTTGCTTCCTTCTTTGATTTCGGGGGAGAAATCAGGTTATGTTGAAGGCAAACAAATTTTGGATAACATTATTCAAGTGCATGAAGTGGTTCACTCATTAACCGGCACAAGGAAAACGGGTATGATATTGCAACTAGACATAGCAAAAGCTTATGTAAAAGTGAACTGGACCTATATCAGGAACATGCTAAAGGATTTTGGTTTTGATCACATCTGGGTAGGATGGGTCATGGCCTTGGTCACCTCTTCCAACTTTTCAATATTGGTTAATGGCTCTCCTTCTGAGATTTTTATTCCTTCCAAAGGGCTAAGGCAGGGGGATCCGCTTTCTCCCTTTCTCTTCATTCTCATGATGGAAGGGCTTGGCCGGTTTATCAAGCATGCCAGAGTTATGGGTAAAATTCAAGGTCTCACTCTGAAGGAGAATGGTCAGGCTTTGACACATGAACAATTTGTAGATGACACCATGTTACAAGGTATCCCCACTGTCAAAGAGGCTCGAGTTCAAAGAAATTCTGAATGACTTTGCCATGGCCTCAGGTATGGAAGTCAACCTCTCCAAATCCAAAATATTTTTCTTTAACACCAATATTGCTATTCAAAGAAATATCTCCAAAATTTTAGGCTTTAAGAGGGATTCCCTACCTTCAAAATACTTAGGAGTTCCTCTAACTAAGAAACCCTTGCACAAGAGCATTTGGGAACCCTTGATCACCAAAATGCAAGAAAAAGTCAAAAAATGGACTAGCGGACCTTTAAATATAGCTGGAAAACTAGTGCTTACAAAGGCTGTGCTCCAATCAATTCCAATTTTCATGCTTTCAGCACTACCTGCCCCCATAGGAGTCCTACAGCAATTCAGAAATATCCAAAGAGAATTTCTCTGGGGCAGGGAGGAAACTAGGAAAAAATGGGCCTTGGTCTCCTAGGAAAAGATTTGTAAACCCCATAATCATGGGGTCTAGGCTTAAATGACTAGGAGATCCTAAGTAAGGTTCTAGGGGCAAAACTTTGGTGGAATTGGGTTAAAAATCCCAAGGCGCAATGGGCAAGCATATGGAAAGAAAAATATGCCAACTCTTGGCATCACACTGACCTCATAAGGATGTTTGGAAACATAAAGGGCTCTGCTATCTGGAACAAACCTTGGGAGAATAGAGGTTTAGTTCAAAGAAATAGCTTTTGGGAAATCAAAGAAGGAGACTGGCTCTTTTCTAGGAGGAAAAATGGCAACAAGAACCATGACTGTTAGAAGAGGATTTTCTAAACCTGAAGCATGAAACTGACACCCAAGGTTTAAAAAAATTGAAAGATTTACGGGATAATACCCAGAATAATGGAAAATGGAGGATATAGAAGAAGATAGATTGCAGGAATGACAGAATACTGAATTAAAAGGTAGAGGCTCTTGGAAAAATGTTGGATCAAATAATGATCTTGGTATCTGAAGGGCAGAACCAACTTAGATGGGGAAACAACAATGAAGGCATCTTCAATATCAAGGAAGCAAAAAGTATTGTCCTTGAGTTGGTTTCCTAGGCTCCAAACCGAACTTGGTTGAACCTTTGGAAACATCAAGGTTGGATGAAGATCAAAATATTCATGTGGTTGGTTCAACACAGGAAAATATTGACTTGGGACAACATTAGAAAGAGAGGCATGTTAGGACCTTCCATCTGCCTGCTCTGTGAAACCCAAGAGGAAACTATGGAACATCTTCTCAATAGCTGTAATTACACTTCCAGGCTTTGGGATGCTTTTGCCAACATTTTTCAACAGTCTAACAGGGACAAAGAGAGTATCACAAACACCCTTAGCAGATGGAGGAGACACTTTTCGGATAATGAAGTTCTCAACCTAGCTTGGGCTCTCATGCCAAGTTTTATTATTTGGAAAATATGGAAAGAAAGGAACAAGAGAATCTTCAAAAATGAAAATATTCACGCTCTTAGCCTGTTTGATCAGATCTTAAAATAGATCAAGGAAACGATCAGCTCATTAATCAGGAATCTTCCCAAAATTCCTCCCTCGGGAGCAGACTTATGAACTCTCAGGCTGTTAGGCATGCAGGGGATTTGCCTACCAAACCAGGACAGAACAGTAAACAAAAATGTCTCTGAAAAGGAGTACGGAAACCTCCTCCAAGAGGCTTTTTGAAATTTAATGTCGATGGGGCCTTAAAAGGTAACCCTGGCATAGCTGGCTATGGGGGGGGGGGGGGGGTTCTTAGGGATGAAGCAAGCAACATCCTCTCCCTATTCCACTGTCATTTAGGAAGAGCCAAAAATAACATGGCAGAATTAATGGCGATGGAGCAAGGCCTAGAGTTTTTGAAGCAGGAGAACTGTCACAATGTGATCATTGAAGCTGACTCTGAGTTAGTTATTAACTCGGTAAAAATAATTTACTGTGGATCAGAGCTAGAGAAAGTCTCCCAACGCTGGAAATTAATCCAGGTTTTCCAGCAAATTCAGGGTCACCTTCAAGGGCTTAACTCATTCAAGTTCAATCATGTGCATAGAGAGGCTAACAAACTGGTGGATTTCTTCACCAACCAAGGTGTTAGCTGTAAGGAAAGCAAAGTTCCGACAGGGTGGCAAGAAATACCTCAAATAATTTTAAAAACTCGCAGTCATAACCTAGCAGAAAAGGACAAAGAAGGGTTCTGGAACAAACCTAAAAAGGATAGGTCTCGATGATCATTTCTTGGTGGGTTTCTCTCATTTGGGTCAAACAGGTAGAAGGCTGGCCCTGGTTGGTAATGGCAGATAGGATAATCTCTTCTTAAAATATCCCCAGTGTTTGGCGAAATTTTTTCTCAATCCAAGGAAAAACTTTGGGGAATAACTATCGACAGCGAAGAAGGAGGCAACATCACTCAAATTTTCATAGTCGGGTGATAAAACCACCAGCCGAGTGGTTTTTAGGCGATCACACTGCTTTCAAACAAAAAGTGGTTTTGGCAAATGAGCTCCGATACCACACGGAGCCTAACATGTGGAGGAGGGTGGGGACCGAAAACCACCCTCATCGTGCACTAAAGGTTGACAGATTCTGGCCGTGCGATATTCAACTCAGCTGTCCATTCTCGCAAAGTCGATCAACGATCAAGATTTATCGTGCAGTTTTGTGGGGTCGGGAGGTTAAACATCATGTTTCTTCTAGAAGTGATATGCATATCTGTCGTCAGATTAAGAGAGGAATTTGGATGGCAGCAATCAAAGAGGCAAGTTATAGGATTGTTTTCACGAGAATTTGTGGGGAAAGCTCACATGTCTGACCTACCCCATTACTTATTTTTTGTATGTAACTTAAAGAGTTTGGGTGGTACTTTTCCAGGGCGGGTGTGTCTCTTTCCAGTTGGGCTACTTTCTGTTTTGCCTAAGTCCACAGAGTTTGGTGGATGGTTGTATATAATGTAATTTTCCTGCTTCAATGAAACAGAAGGTTCATCTCTTGCTTTAGCAAAAAAAAAGAGAGTATAATTATTCTTGAGCTTATGAGCTCTTACAAAGTATTCGATTCCATCTTTAACAAGTAGATACTTGTTCTCGGATCTATAGAAAATAGCCTTTCTATCATATAAGTAAGGACTTCCTAAAACAATTCCACATATATCCAAATGAATTATGTCTAACTCAACCTCATCTACAAATTCTGACCCAGAAGAAAACTTGAGTTTGCACTCTCTAGTCACTTATAGTTGTGCTTTATCATTCAACCATCCTAATGGGTATGGTTTCTTGTGACGTGTAGTTGTTAATCCCAATTTCTTTACAATTTCTTCAGAAATTAGATTTACTTGTGAGCCACTATCAAACAAAGTATAAATCTTTTGATTTTTGGAAATAACTCGAATATGGAAAAGCTCATGTCTTTTTCTCTCATTTTCTTCATCAATAACAGATTGAGCAGAATTACTAGTAGATGCTTCAAAATTCTTACCTTTTATACCTGTGGATGCTATAGTTGTTTCATCTCCCAAGTCTGACCCCATAAATTTTTGAATAGCTGCAACAGTCTTATTCTTCTTGCCCTCAGACTTCTTAGGCCTTAGCTCTGGATGCAGAATCCAACAATGCTCATCATCATGCCCCTCCTTTTTACAGTGATTGCATGAAGCTTTGGCTTTCTGTACAGTGTTAGCCTTCCTTGCTTTCCACTTCTACTTTCTTTTCTCCTTGCTCTTGCTTACAGTGGGTTGGGATGGTCCCCCAACTTCTGGGCTTCCATTCTTTCCTCTAGCCTCTAAATGAGTAGCTTGTACAGATACCTCATCTATACTAGTGGGATTAAACATGAGGATGGTATGCCTCATGTAGCTATGTAGACCACCAATGTACTTCAAAAGAGTCTCTGGTGAGTCTAATGAGGTAACCAACATCAATTCTCTCTTTCTGAATTCTTGAGTATACCCTTGCACACTTTTCCCTTTCAACTGTCGAAGAGTTTGCCAACTCATCATGGCTTGTTGCATGTAGGCCAATGGATAGAATTGCTTCTTGATTACAGCAACAAATTCACTCCAGACAGAGATGGTCTTTCCATGTCTTTTCATATCAGCTTAGGTTCTTCCTTCCCACCAAACCAAGGCAGTGCCTCCTAGGCATAGGCTTGCCAGCTGAATCTTACTCTTTTCTGAGTCTATGTTCTGTACCATGCAATACACATCAATTTATCTAATCCAATTGTCCAACTTTTCAGCATTTACCTCTCCATCATATATAGGCAAATCAAATTTAACATCTAGCTTAATCAAATATGCTTTCTTATTATGCATAGGGCTATTAGGAGGTGTGAGAAAGCTTTCCTCTTTCCCCTTTCCTTTGGAGTGGTCATGGAAGTGAGACTCATCGTCTTCTTTATCTTGTTTAGAACCTGATGAATCTTCCACCTTATGCTTTCTAAAGTCTCTGTACATTTCTTCCACCATAGAATTTATAGCTAGGAAACTCTCTATGAATTGAGGGTCTACCCCACAAAACCTTCCTCTGACATTGTCTTCTGGGGATAGACTCTCCCAATTTCAGGATTAGTTTCCACCAACTCTCCTTCTCCTAATTTTAGCTTTGATCTTGTGAGCATTCACAGCTAAACCAACACAAGCTTTTCTAACCTTACAACCTAAAGCTCTGATACCACTTGATCTGATATTCACCCTATGAGTGACATCAGTTAAAGATTTATTGTTTAAAGGTATTACAGACTCATGTGTTGGTGTGTGTTATGTGTTATTGAAGCAACAAATCGATCATATTTCCAATACACAGACAATAAAATGGAAAGCCAGCAGAGAAATACAGTAAGCAAACACAAAGACACAAGAAATTAATAAGGAGTTAACACTATTCTCCAGGGCTACATCTCCGCTCCAGCTTTCAGTGGTGGCCTTATTTTATTGTGCCTTTAAGCAGAGAATTACAATACAGGGACTCAATGTGAGTTCTCCTGAAGCAGGTTTGCTTAGCAGGGTGGTTCTTGGATTCCCCAAGCCACTGGAGTGCACAGACTTTTCTTCTTCCTACTAGCTCTGTGACCTTCTGGTCTACAATGGCAAGAGCCCAGTGTGGTGCTTAGCTCAGACAGATCCTCTATGGGATGGCTCGAATCTTTGAGCTCTCTAGTTCTCGATGTTTCCTCTAGTCAGCTCGGCCCTCTATCTCTTCTGCTTTGCTTTACTTTTCTCTATGTTCCGTCCAACTCTCAGGATTCTGGTCTCTCTGTCTTCATCTCTCTGACTGACTCTCTCAGTAACTGTCTTCTTCTGTCTCTATCCATGGCTTTAACCATTTGTTCCAATGCCTATTCAGCTCCTCTTCTGCCTCTGTCGATTCACGTTCTACAGCTGCGCTTGGAGTTCCCTATTCGGTGTCATCATCAGTGCTCAAGGAATGGCGACATGTCCTCCTCTAAATGGTGTCGGCATGCTTCGTCGGTTCGTTTCTTCAGTTACGTTGTGGATGCCTTCTTCCTCCACTATGGTGGTCAAAAGGATTCCAAATCCTTCTAAAACGTGACATATTCCTTCGTCGATTCCGCTTCCTCCATCGGACGCAATCTCAGCTATCTGATCTAGGCCCTCCAGATCCAATGCCATACGCATGTTTCACTCGGTTGACTTGCTCGACTGATAGCGTGCAATCAACGACGGTCTTCTCTCACCTCCGCTTGCCACACATCAATCGATGTATGGAATCACTCTGCTCTCGTCCAAAACCTCTTACCGTTTGAGGGCGCCCCGATCAATACTGCTAGTTTCCATAGCGCGAGTCCCGCCTTTGTATGTTTAGCACTGTTCGCTTTTGTAGAACTTTTGAATAATAAATACTTATTCAACAAATATTATCCCGATTATACACTATTGTGGAATACATGCATAATACATAACCTCCTCTACGTTGATCATCAATTTAGCAGCATCAAAAATAATGAAACATCAATAACATGCACACATTAAAACAGTATGTAACCCAGGGAAAGCTTACAGCTAACAAAGCCACACTATCTGTATATTAATGATTAAGAACATGTAACAATACATAGTACAATACTCCTCTCAAGTATCCAGCACTATGTTGGGTCCCTATAATACTAGTGATTACCCCATTACTATTGTAGTTATACCCCTTATTAACACTGTTGTGCCCTATTTCCCCCATATTGTTATTACTGTGCCCCATAGAATTCCTCTATTTTTATTTTTGTGGCTTTATATTATTATTATTAGGTCGGCTGGATTATATTATGACTCCTTAGACTCCTGTATATAGAAAGGAGGTTTTGTCATTTGAATCATCCAAGAATTGTTCATTTATGTAATGTAAAGGAGGTTTCCCCCTCGAAGAGGCTGAATTCGAAGGTGTTGATCTATCTTTTCTATCTTTTCTTGAGCTGGTTTCATAACATTTGGTATCAGAGCTTTGGATTCTAGGGTTTCTCTGCTCCAAACAGGTCATCGTGGCATTTCGGCTATAAATTTTTTTCTGCGACGTTTCAGAAGTTGAAAAGAAAAATCATTTGAGAAGAAATTACGCTAAACCTTGGGGACGAATTTCAAATCTTTTCGCGCTATATTTGCAGAGATATGATCTGAAGAAGTTGGTCTTTTTGCAGACTCCTGAATTACATTCCAAACAGGTGACCTTGGGAAAATTGTCATAACTTTCTCTCTGGGGATCGGATTGAAATTTCGTAAGAAGGTACAGAAATAGGATGGACTTTAGTTTCTTGTATGCATTTTTCAGATCCAAAGGTCGAAACAGTGACTCGTGGCACGTCGTACAAGTTTGCTCTACTGAACTAGTCTATAATCAAGTCATTGTGGGAGATTTCGCATAACTCTTCCTTGGAGAATCCAATTTGGGTCAGACTTGTGGCATTGGAAGGAGGATGCAGAACGCTACTACAGGTCACAATTTTAGAATTGGAGGATCTGAAATTACAGAGATACATTAGATTCAATATCATGCTTCTACAAAGTGAAAAAAGGTGTGTAGTTTTTTTTTTAATTTTTGCGTAAGCTTGGTTTGAAGAAATTCAAAGGGCATAGTAAAGCATTATTATCGGTGACTGATGCCCCGAGGAAAGAAAATGAAAACACCTAGTAAGGAACCTAAAAGCTCTAGCATGACTCATGAAGAAGAGGAAGAAATGCTACATGATATATCAAAATTACAAGAACAAGTGCAACAAATGTCACGCTCACAAAAGCTAACAGAAACTAAGATAAATGGCATGGAATCTAAGATAAAGGGCGTGGAAGCTAATATGGATGATTGGAAGATAGATTTGAAGACATACATGAAAGAATTGAAGATATATTTGAACACAAACTTGAAGACAGGCATGACAGATATGAAGACAGATTTGACAAATTTTCTACAAGAAATACTTACTAATGGTGAAAAGGTAGTAAAGGAAACTCATGATGCGAACAAAAGAAATGTTAATCATGATACCATAGACTCTAATGTTGGATCAAAGCCTCACCATATTCCAAAAATCGATATGAGGAAGTTTGATGGCAAGGATCCTGCAACATGGATATTACAGATGGAGCAATTTTTTTATCTCAATAATGTGCAAAACACACAAAAGGTACGTATGGCAACTTTATATTTGGAACCAAATCAGTTTGTATGGTATCAATGGTTTTGCTCTCGTAAACAATTTATCACTTGGGCAATTTTTACGGAAGAATTGATATCACATTATGAGGATACAAAAAGCAACACTTTTTTTAGCCAATTGATAAGTCTCAAACAAAAGGGTTCAATAATGGAGCACATTGAGGAGTTCCAAAAATTGAACATAAGGGTAAAAGATATTCCAAAGGAGCATAGGATTGATGTGTTCATATTGTCTTTAAAGGATAATATCCAACATGATGTTTGCCTTTGGGAACCTGATTCATTAGAGAAGGCATTCAGGTTAGCAAGAAAAATGGAAAGCAAAATTATGGCAACCAGGAAGCATACCACTCACAACTATAAAGAGGGAAGTTTTGTTGCCCCTAGTCTTCCACAACCTATAAGGTTGACACCACAACAATTGGAAGAAAAAAGAGCAAAAGGGCTTTGCTACAATTGTGATAGAAAATACACTAAAGGTCATAAGTGTGCTGAGAAGAAATTATTCTACATAGATTGTGAAGAGGAAGAAGAAAAGGAGCAAGAAAGGTCAAAGGAAGAGGATATACTCCAGGAACAAAGCCTAGATGAAGAACAAATAAATCCGACCATATCTTGTAATGCATTAGCGGGAATTACCACTCCTCAAACCATCAAGATAGAAGGACAAATCAAGAAGAAAAAGGTAATAGTGTTGATTGATTCAAGAAGCACCCACAATTTTATTCATTGTAGGGTAGCAAAAGAATTGAATTGCTTCCTATATCGAGCACCAGAGTGTCAAGTGATGATTGAAAATGGAGGAACAATAAATTGCTCTGGAAAGTGCCATAATATCAAGCTATCCATGGGAGAATATGTATTGACTAGCTCAATGCTTTCCATTCCAATGGGAGGTGTTGATGTTGTACTAGGAGTCCAATGGCTACAATCCTTGGGTACAATAGCTTTTAATTTTCAAGAACTTTTCATCAAATTTTCTGTGGAAGGAAAGGAAGTTGAATTAAGCGGTATTGAAGGGAAACTAGGAAAGATAATCAGCTCTAATGGTATGACAAAGCTTCTAAAAAAGGACCAAAGAGGTGTAATTGCACAATTATGTTTGCTAGATGTTTCCACATCGGAATCATCTATTTCTCCAGATCTCCAAAAAGTCTTGGACAAACATTCCAAGGTATTTGAGACTCCCAAAGGTCTCCCACCTATGCGTGATCATGATCATGCTATTCATCTGATTCCAAGAAGTGTTTCTCCAAACATCAGGCCATACAGATATCCCTATGTCCAAAAGAGTGAAATTGAACGTATGGTTGTAGAAATGCTAGAGGCTGGTATAATTCAACTGAGTCAAAGTTCTTTCTCTCCTCTAGTAGTATTGGTGCACAAGAAGGATGGATCATGGCACATGTGTCCAAATTATAGGGAGCTCAACAAGCTCACTATTAAAGATAAGTTCCCCATTCCTATCATTGATGAATTACTGGATGAATTGCATGGATCAATTTACTTCACCAAGTTGGATCTTCATTCAGGATATCATCAAATCAGAATGAAGATTGAAGACATTCTGAAAACAGCATTTTGAACTCATGAGGGTCATTATGAATTTTTGGTCATGCCTTTTGGCCTTACCAATGCACCTTCAACATTTCAAGGTTTGATGAATTCAATTTTCAAACCATTCCTTAGAAAATTTGTGTTAGTATTTTTTGATTATAGACTAATCTACAACAAGTCTTGGAAGGATCATGTTGAACATGTTGACAGGGTGCTACAACTATTGGAGGAGAAACAATTATATGCAAAAAGATCCAAATGTTTCTTTGGAGTCCAGAAGGTGGAATATTTGGGTCATATTGTATCTCATGAAGGAGTTAAGGTAGACCCTAGCAAAATTAAAGCCATTAAGGAATGGAAAATCCCCACATCCATAAAGCATCTGCGAGGATTTCTTGGGTTGACAGGGTATTATCACAAGTTTGTTAAGAATTATGGGAGAATAGCAGCACCTCTAACAACATTATTGAAGAAATATGCATTTTCATGGACTCCGGAAGCAACAAAGGCCTTTGAACATCTGAAAGAGGCAATGTGCCAAGCACCAGTCTTAGCTACACCGGACTTCACAAAAACCTTTATTGTGGAATGTGATGCTTCAGGAAATGGAATTGGTGTTGTTCTTGTGCAAGATGAAAGACCCATTGCTTTTGAAAGTTGTCCAATCAAGGGAAAGTTTTTAAGCAAAGCTATTTATGAGAACGAAATGTTGGCAATACTCCATGCACTTAAGAAATGGCGACCCTACCTAATGGGAAGACACTTCAAGGTAAAAATGGATCATGATAGCCTTAAATACTTTTTAGAACAAAGATTATCCTCTCAAGAGCAACAAAAGTGGGTCACAAAGATGCTGGGTTATGACTTTGAAATCATCTAAAAAAAGGGGAATCAAAATGTGGTGGTAGATGCACTCTCAAGAAAGGATGAGGATGTGGAAGCATTGTTGTGCGCCATTTCTATTATCCAACCAGATTGGATAAACGAAGCAAGGGAGGAATGGAAGAATGACGAAGAAGTGTGGGCACTTATTCGAAAGCTACAAAAAGATTCCAGTACGTCTGATACATTTAGCTGGCAAAATGATTCGTTATGGTACAAAGATCGCTTATACCTCTGTAAGAATTCCCAGCTAAAACAAAAGGTTCTTATGGAATTGCACACTTCTCCCTTAGGAGGGCACTTAGGATTTCTAAAAACTTACCACAGGGTTAAGAAGGAATTTTTTTGGGATGGCCTTAAATCAGATATTCAAAAATTTGTGGCGGAATGTTTGGTTTGCCAACAAAATAAAGTGGAAACAATTAAGACACCGGGTCTATTACAACCTTTATCCATTCCAAGCCGACGTTGGGAGGAGGTTTCAATGGATTTTATCACAGGTTTACCCAATTCTGAGGGAAAGAGTGTCATCATGGTGGTAGTTGACAGACTTACCAAGTATGCACACTTTTGTGCATTATCACATCCATTTAAAGCCAGTACGGTTTCTACTGCATTTATGGAAACAATTCAAAAGCTACATGGAAACCCAAAGATTATTGTAAGTGACAGAGATCCCATTTTCACTAGAAATTTTTGGACATAATTATTTTCTTGTCTTGGTACTCAGTTAGCTCATAGCTCATCTTATCATCCTCAATCTGATGGGCAAACTGAGATAGTAAACAAATGTTTGGAAGGATATCTTCGTTGCTTTGTATCTGATAAAAAAACACAATGGGTCAAATGGTTGCCTCTGGCTGAATGGTGGTATAACACTTCCTTCCATACAACAACAAAAATGACCCCATTTATGGCACTTTATGGGTATCAACCACCATCCATCACATCATATTTAAGAGAAAATTCTAAGGTTCAGGCAGTGGAACATCACATCGAACATCAACAACAAGTCCTCCAACTCTTAAAGGATAACCTCGTGTTGGCACAGAATATAATGAAACAACAAGCAGACCAACATCGCAGTGAAAGAAGTTTGATTTAGGTGATTGGGTATTCCTACGGCTACAACCATATAAGAAAATGTCCCTCAAGCAAGCTAAGAAGGATAATAAGTTATCACCAAAGTATTATGGTCCGTACAAGGTGTTTCAAAAGATTGGTACTATGGCATACAAATTGGAGCTTCCTACAGCTTCTTGATTGCACCCAGTTTTCCATGTTTCATGTTTAAAGAAGGTTATAGGCGACAAGCTCCCAGTTCAAACAATATTTCCAGAACTTGACAAGGAAGGAAAAATTATATTGGAACCGGAAGCAGTCATAGAAACAAGAACTCGACAGCTATGAAATCGATCAATTTTAGAGTATATTATCAAGTGGAAGAACTTATCCGCTGAATATTCCACATGGGAGGATAAGAATTTTATGCAGAAGTATCCAGAACTACTCAAGCATTGAGGAAAACACTTTTTTGAAGGCGAGGGGCATGTTGGGTCCCTATAATACTAGTGATTACCCCATTACCAATGTAGTTATACCCCTTATTAATATTGTTGTGCCCCTATTGCCCCCATATTGTTATTACTGTGCCCCATAGAATTCCTCTATTGTTATTTTTGTGGCTTTATATTATTATTATTAGGTTGGCTGGATTATATTGTGACTCCTTAGACTCCTGTATATAGAAAGGAGGTTTTCTCATTTGAATCATCCAAGAATTGTTCATTTATGTAATGTAAAGGAGGTTGCCCCCCCCCGAAGAGGCTGAATTCTAAGGCGTTGATCTATCTTTTATATCTATTCTTGAGCTGGTTTCATAACACACTATCTCCACCTGTTACACACAAAACTAGCTCAGATCCGAACAAGTCACAAGTTCAAATCTTCTTCGTTGCTTTGCCTGCCTCTATTGCACAATACCATGTGAAAATCACTCACACTGAAAATCACGTGAGCACAGGCTATTTCACTGGGCATATACTGAGCAATCCTCATGGGCATACTCAATCCATTGATTGTGCAAGATCTCATGCACAACTATAGTCACAACTGATAGCAATCTCAACCTCTAACACCTATCTCCACTGAACTGTACATGCACTGAGTTAACTGATGTATTCTTCAGTTGCATTATGAGTTAATAATTAGTGAATTAACTTAATCAATTAATTCACATCACTCATCACTAGTCTATTTGTAGTTAGACTAATTATAACTAGTTTAACCAAGTCAAACTGAACACAACTCCATAAACTCCACATCCAACTCCACAGAACTCACATGCATGAGTCCTAACTGATGTCTTGCATGCAATAGCTCAACTGACTCACAAGAAAAGTGTATTTCCTTCTGACAGTTGCATGTGCCACATCTGTAGCTCAAACTGAGGTGCTCCAAAAGGATAAGATAATTTTTATAGTCTAAATATTATTATGAGACAATAATATTTGACTTTTCTATTTTTAACCTGGCGGTCTAAAAATAGACTTTGATCACTCCTGCTGTGAACCAGAAATAGAAGTCCATCTATTTTTCCCAACATGACCAATCATCCATAAACAACATCCTGCAACTCATAGACCATGATCCATATGTCTAAAAATAGAAATAGTCGAAAAACAGACTTTGCGCCATCATTTGCCTGCGGGCCCACTTAGTGAAGGTGACTCCTTTCTACTAAGCTCCATCATCTTGTTGCATTCTCAACAACTTTTCCACCTGCAATTCTCCGGTTCCCCCATGCGACTGAGTGCTCAAGCTTCCTCCTTCATGGCCCTGTTCGCCCAGCTAAGCGCTAATCGCGCATCAAAAACCTCCTTATTTTCCCGATCCAAGGCTCCCAGGGGCTACTTTGACCTCCTGCGTAGTCTCCATGGGCCTCAGTCAGCGTGCTTTGACCGAGGTCCTTGTCGTTCCACATTGGATACCATTGCCACTGGTTCAGGGGTGTTTTTTATCGTTGTTTTGGATTTCTTTAGAGATTCATCCCAACCTGATACAGTCATGGTTCTTTAACAGTCTTCTATGGATCCAATTCGGATCATATTGTAGTACCATCTTATGGACACTTACTTTGCATGGCAGAACTCACATAGGAATTTTGGCGATACTTAGAGTGTCATAGTTTGTATATTTACAGGCTCATTTCATAGGGAATATCCACATGTGTGATACAAACTTTGTATATTTTCATACATGGACAGTTTATGGATGTACATCATGGACATTATTTTAGTTTATGGATGTTCATATGATATTTGTAATTTGTATATATTTTTATATGGATAGTTTATTGATACATGTATTCACTATTTCAATTTATGGATTTGTATTAATATTGTTTATGGATGCTCATTGATTTTTGAAGTTTATGGATCTGTTAAAGTTATTTCGCTAATTTAATACTTTTTCTGTATATTATACCTTTTATTAGTAAAATATATGTTCAATTCTGATTTTTAGTTTCATGGACTAAGAAAATGAGTACAATCTTAGGTTATGATGCAAGTCACTTTGATACTTAAAATGACCTAAAATATATCATGTATCAATGTAATAATGAACATGGAAAGAATTCCAATCATGCTTCATATTGGCTTGTAGAAAGTGTCTTTTAGTGCAATCAACATGTATGTTATTACAATTCAATTTTAAAAATAGATTATTTGAATTATAAAGTCATCCGTGTGTGTGTATATATATATATATTTGTGACCCACCCACATACCATTGTATGAATAATTTTTTTAAGTATTTCAATCAATTTCTTATCTCAATGTTCAATTAAAAAACACAAATATGATTGGAATAAGTTTTATTCAATTTTAATATTAAAATGTGTCATGTAAATAATAAATAGGTTTTATTCAGCATTATTTATTTTGAGATTGTCTACAAGAGCTTAGTCATAACATGATATAAGTCAATCACATTGAAATTTAATATATAGGTCAAACAAAAATATATGGAAACATTTCTATAATTTTAGATAATGTTATCAACTTTTCTAAATTTACTAGTCATCCAAGTATTTCAATTAATTCCTTATGATGGAAATTTAAGTTTTATTCAATTTTAAAAACTGAAATATGATTGAAATAAGTTATATATTCAATTTTAAAATATGTGGAGATGTAAAAGTTACAAATACAAGTTTTATTCAATTTTGTTTTGTTTCAGGTTATCTACGAAAGCTCAGTAATAATGCACGTCATCAATATTTTTTTTGTACTTACACTGAAATCAATGCACAATCTTAAACTAATTACTTGAGATTAATGTACACCATATATCTAGTTACATCATTTATCAGAAATCGACATCTTCGTTGAAATTAATGCATCTAATGTAAGCAATAAAATAAGATGAGAAATCAACATCTACACTAAAATCAATGCATCTAATGGTGCAAGCAATCAAATAGGATTAAAAATCAACATCTACACTAAAATTGATGTATCTAGTGCTAGGAACCAAATAGGATTAGGAATCAACATCTACATTGAAATCGTAACATCTAATGCAAGCTTAATCAAACAAAATTATAAATTAACACCTTTAATTAAATGAATGCATCTCATGCAGGTAAAGAAATAGAATTAGAATTCAACATCTACATAAATATCAATGCATCTAATTTGCAAGAAACCAAATAGGATTAGAAATCAACCTCTGTACACTGAAATCAATGGATCTAGTGCAAGCGGTTTTATTCCCTTTCTCTCCCCCCTCCATCTATATCGATATCTCCCTCCATCTCTCCTTTGTATCTCTATCTCACCCCACCCCCCCCCCCCCCCATAAACACATGCTCTCTCTCTTCATATATATATCTATCTCTCACTCCCTCTATTTCTCTCTTCTTCCCTCTCTCCTCCTTCCATCTATATCTTTACCTCTTCATCTCTCTATATCACCCCGCAAATATACATTGTTTCTCCATATATATCTATATCTCCCTCCTCTCTCTCTCTCTCTCACTTTTCCCCTTATCTCCCTTTTTCTTCCTTTCTGTATCTCTTCCCTCCTACTCTCCTCTCTCCCTCTCTCTCCATCTCCCTTGAAACTCCCTCTCTCTTTCTCCATCTCCCTTGCCACTCCCTCTATCTCTCTCTCTCTCCACCTTTCTCTCTCTATATGTCTTTCTTATTACCTCCCTCTATCTATCCACCTCTCTCTCTCTATATGTTTCTTTCTTCTTACCTCCCTCTCTCTCCCCCTCTGACTCCATCTCTCTCTATCCCTCCCTCTCAAGTCATCTCTCTCTCTCTCTTCTTTTCTCTCCTACCTCTATCTATCTCTCCCCCACATCACTCGCTCACTTACTCTCTCTCTCTCTCTCTCTCTCTCTCAAGATTTTTCCTAAAATTGTGTTGATTGTATCTTTCCCTCTTTCATTCTCTCTCCTCCTTCTCTCCATCTCTCCTTCTTTGTCTCTCTGTCTCACCCCCAAACTTACACACTCTCTCTCCATCTCTCCCTTGTCACTCTATCTCTCTCTATCTCTCTATTTCCACCTTTCTCTTTCTATATGACTTGAACTTCTTCCTTCCCTAACTTTACTCCAAGTACATCTCTCAATCTCCCTCTCTTTCTCAAAGACTCTCTCTTCCTCTCCCTCTCTCCATATTTGTGTCACCCTCTCTCTCTTACTCTTCCCTTCCACTCTCTCTCAGTCTATATTTCAATATTTTTAAAATACTTTGATAATTAAAATATTATGTTTAAGTATTTTTTATTTTATTTTCTGATGTCATACAACAATGTTTTTTATATAATAAATATTTAAAATGAAATCTTTCAAATTTGTGTTGTACATTCACCTGAAGGGAAAATGATAATTTTCTAAGGAATTTTATCTAAAATTTTCCTAAATATTAATGTTCCACCTACCTCCATCAAAGATACATAAAGCACTTCATGTCTTCCAATTGAAACTATTTAGGTTTTATTTATTTGAAGGTAGCTTTAGGTTATGATTACTTTAGTATTTTATAGATATTATATATTTTATTATGTTAGACTTATAAAAAAAATAGGTTAAATACAATTAACATATTGAGTCAGCGTGTATGACTCTTTTTGTGTTAATGACTCTTTTGTTGATGCCTATGGCATATATCAACCACATTTATTAATGTGGTTGTGCTAGTGTATATTATAATATACGAAATTTATATTATATTAAAGTTAATAATATTGTATTAATCCAAAATTAATAAATTTAATATTAACATTAAAATATATTGATATTAATTTTTTATATTAATATCATTTCATCATTTAATTTAATAATAATAATAATATTTGTTGAAATGTGGAAACAACAATATTCCAATTTTAATTTGTCCTTGAATTAAAATTGATAATTAAAATTTGAATTTAGTCTCACCAACTATTTGAAAATAATTAATTAATTCATCTTGAGTTAATTAGTTGGAGAAATTCAAGCTAGAAGTCTTTGTGAAGTCATGCAACAATTATCCCTTAAATTAAGGAGATTATCCCTTAATTAAGGAGATAGGGATGAGTTGTATTTGAGTTGTAACTAGTTAGCTTAGATAACTGAGTTAAGTCCAGTTAAATTAGTTCCAAACAGTTTGAGGAACTAATTGTGAGTTCAGTAAGTTAATGCGTGCATGCATGAAACTAGTGTACTCCAGATAACTGAATATTCTCTCATAAATAACTCATGCATGTCAGTTTAGACAAAGACCCAGTTGAGATTAAAGGCATGGACAATGTACTATTAGTTGCAAGAATTTTCCTATAAGAAAATCTCTTGCATGCAGAAGGAATTCATTCCTTAAGATTTGCGCAGTTTTACAGTGTGTTGGAGCAGTGTGTGAGATCAGTGTCACACAACGTTACAGCTAGAGAACCCAGGGAAAAATGCATAAGGAAATAGGAGGCTTGGAGGACAGAGGATAAGGCATATGAGTTGTCTATTTTTTCTATGAGCAGCAGTGAAGGATTGTACTAAGAGCTGGATAGGTGTGAGAGCTAAAGTTGTGTGTAATCCTGAGATATTTCCACTTGTATGATAATACAGATAGCGGGGTTTTTAGCTGAGGCTTTCCCCAGAGTATTCTTCTGTGTTTCATGTGTATTGATTCTTCTTCTCTATTATATGTGTTCTGTTTGATCTTGCTCATATAGATTAAGCTTCCGCAAGTTTGATTGTAGAAGTATATTAAGTATTTTGATTTAGTTATATTGCATAATCAGGTTAATCTACAGTGATAATTTCTACATGGTATCATAGCAAAGGTGATCAGAGTTGTGAATAGTATACTAAGAAGGGAAATTTGAAGTTTGAAGTTCTTGGTTGCAGGTGCAAAATCGAATTCTTATCACACCTCAAAGTTCCCTAATGGCATTCAATGGCTTGACACTCGAGTATGCTCTGGATGGAAACTAGAATTACATAGCATGGAAGGATTGCATGGAAGTAGTATTAGAAGACAATGGTTTGAAGGATTTCATTGATCAAGAAATCCCCAAGCCAGTTGTAGCTAATGCACAAGAATTGGCTGAATGGAAGAAGTGTGTGGCAAAGGAGAGAAGGATTCTTCTGGAGGGAGTTCGAGACCATATTGTCTCAAGTCTCCATGGGAAAGAGAGTCCATTTTCAATGTGGAAGACATTGAAGGACCTATATTAGAACAGTAGCAACCAGAGGAAACTAGCGCTCAAGGATAAGCTTCGAAAAATCAAGATGGAGAAGGGTGATTCTATTTCTACATATCTGAACAAGCTCACCACCTGCAGATATGAGCTTGGTAGTGTGGGAATAACGATATCCAATGATGATATGGTGAGCCTTTCTCTCCTCGATCTTCCAAAGTACTGGAATAGCTACCAGGAATCTATGAATGGAAGAGAGAAACTGTCGAATTGAGAATGGCTGTGGTCAGATCTTATGTAGGAGGAGATCAGGAGGAGCACAAGAGAAGGTTCTTCATCAAAGCATGATGATGAAGAAAATATGGCCTTACCAAGTAAGGCAAGCAAAGGGAAAGGGAAGGCTTCCCATTCCAAATCGAATTCTTCTCATGGAGGGAAGAATATTGACAAATCTAAAGTGAGATGCTTTAATTTTCATGGGGTGGGCCATTATGCAACTAATTTACCATTGAATAAATCCAAGAAGGGATCCTCGAAAGGATCAGAAGGTGAGGCTTTAGCCTCTCAGTTCGAATTGGATTTTACCCTCATCGCATGCATGGTTTCGTCGATGGTGGGTTGTGTCTAGTATCTTGATAGTGGAGCCTCATTCCACATGACTAGCGATAAAATTTTATTCAGTACCTTGGAGGAGAAAGACCTCAAGATGCGCATAGAGATGGGTGATGATGGAAAGTACTTTGTTTCATGAGAAGCCATAGTTGCTTTTCAGAGGGAGCATGGAGCTCCTGTCACCTTGAATGATGTAATGTATGTGCCTAGACTGATGAAAAACTTGGTATCGGTCGCGATGTTGGAGGACAAAGGCTACGATGTTGTCTTCAGTAAAGGAAAGGCGTTCCTAAGACACATAGCCACGGGTTAGACCAAGAGGATTGGGGTTCGAGTGAAGCATCTCTATAAGTTAGAGGTAGATAATTGTGTTGCATTGAGTTCAAAAGCAGAATTGGTGCAAAGCCAAGACATTGGCGAGTTATTGCATAGGTGGTTGGGCTACTTGCATCATGGGGCCATGAAGATAATGCAGCAAATCTCTACCAGACTTCCTAAAGGTAAACTTGAGCAAGTGGACACATGCAAAGGTTGTACCTTGGGAAAATACACCAAGCCTTCCTTTCATGATCGAGACAATCGAGATGAAGCAATCTTAGAGCGAGTTCATACTGATGTGTGTGGACCATTCTCGATAGCATCCACTATGAAACAAAGGTGTTATGTGATTTTAATTGATGATTTTTCTCCTAAATTTTGGATTTATTTCATGCAGAAGAAGGACCAAACCTTCTCAAAGTTTTATGAGTTCAAAGCTTTGGTTGAGAAAGAGTCAAGGAAGAAGATCAAGGCCTTGAGAAGCAACAATGATGGAGACTATGTTTCTCAAGAGTTTAAGGACTTCTGTGCAGTGGAAGGAATTAAATGGGAGTTCACAACACCTCATAACCCACAGCAGAATAGGGTGGCCGAGAGGAAGAACAGAACGATTGTGGGGGCAACTCGGGCGATGTTGCATGACCAAGGCATACCACTTCATTTGTGGGTTGAGGCATGCAACACATCGGTCTATTTGTAGAATAGAAGCTTGCATTATGTACATGGGATGAAGATACCAGAGAAGATTTCTCCAGGAAGAGACCAGATGTGGGTCACTTCAGGACCTTTGGCTCATTGGTATATTTCCATGTGACCAAGGATTCCTAGAAGAAACTTGAGCCGAAAACTGAGTTGGGAATACTTGTGGGGTACACTAATACACCTCAAAACTATCAGGTGTACTTGCCTACCAGTCGGAGGACAATGGTTCACAAAGATCTCAAGTTTGATGAGCATAAGGCCATGCAAGTTTCCCATGAGAGGGAGCTCCAACTACAGGTTGTGGAGGAACTTTTGGTTCCTAAGGAGGAGGAGTCTTAGACTGATGCGGAGCGGCCACATGCAGAGGTTCTAGAAGTGGAGACATCCACTCAAGAAGAGTCTTCCAGAGAGGGACGAAATTTCACAAGAGAAGCTGACAGATTGTTGTCGGATGGGAAAGAGAATGTGGGAGAACCATCTTCTCAGCGTAGACAGAGCAGGTCACTTGATAGGTACACTGGACACATGTCCCTTGTTGGGGAATGTGTTGAGACCAAGCCATCTTCCTTTGAGGAAGTAGTGCACCAGCCAATTTGGGTTGATGCTATGGTGGAGGAGTATGACTCCATTGTTCGGAACAGTGTTTGGGATGTGGTTCCAAGACCGGAGAACAAGTCAGTTGTGAGTTCCCGTTAGCTTTATAAGGTAAAGCAAGTTGTTGATGGTAGTGTGGAGAAACATAAGGCAAGATTCATTTCGCTTGGTTTCTCACAGGTCGAGGGGATTGACTATGATGAGACTTTTGCTCCTGTAGCAAGGTACTCATCTATCATATTGATGTTGGCACAATCAGCACAGATGGGTTGGAAGATCCATCAGATGGATGTGAATACTACATTCCTCAATGGAAAGATTGAGGAAGAGGTGTACATTGAGCAGCTGGAAGGTTTTGACACCTTCGATCGTGAGTCACATGTGTGCCGACTCAAGAGATCTTTTTACGAGCTGAAGCAAACACCTCGTGCTTGGTACACCAGGATCGAAAACTACTTCACCAGTTTGGGCTTCACAAAGAGTGAAGTGGATGCGAACATGTACCACATCATGGTAGAAGGTAAGTAGTTGATCGTTGTTCTTTATGTTGATGATCTCACATTGATAGGTGATGATCAGTTGACCATGTATTGCAAGGAGAACCTTGCAAGAGAATTCTAGATGAAAGACATGGGTCTCATGCACTACTTCCTTGGCATGGAAGTGTGACAAAAGGATGGGGATTTGTTCATGTCTCAAGGCAAGTATGCCAATGAGATACTCAGGAGATTCCACATGGAGAAGTGAAAGCCCATGCAGACTCCTCCAACAGATAACTGGAGGAAGGAGGATGCAACTTCAAGAGAAGTAGTAGGAGCTAATGTGTACAGGAAGCTTGTAGGTTCACTGATGTACTTAATGAACACATGACCACATTTGTGCTATGCGGTGAACCAACTGATTCAAGCTATGGTTCAGCCTACCAAGATGTTTTGGAAGGCAGCTAAGCATGTTTTGAGATACCTCAGAGGCACATCTCAGTATGGATTATGGTACAGACAGACAGAGGGAGTGAAGCTACAGGGCTTCACAGATGCAGATTGGGCAAGGAGTCCATCAGATCGGAAGAGCAGATCAGGAGGAATTTTCAACCTTGGGTTAGCTGCAGTTTCTTGATACAACGGGAAGTAGAGGTCAGTTGCACTTAGATCAACAGAGGCTGAATACATGGCTGCAAGTTAGGCAGCATGTGTAGCCATTTGGATGCGGAAAATTCTAGTTGGTTTGTTTGATTAGAGGATGGATCCAACTGTGATCTATTGTGATAATTAGAGTTATGTCAAAGTCTCTGAGAACCTAGTATTTCATGACAGGTCCAAGCACATCAACGTTCGGTATCATCATCTCAAAGATTATGTGGCAAGGAGGATCATGTTGTTGCAGTATATTTCAACCAAGGAGCAAGATGCTGAAATTTTGACTAAGGCATTGTCAAAGCGTAATTTCGAGTTCCATAGAGACAGCATTGGGGTGGCAGATAATCCCTTTCTTGTTGAGAGGGAGTGTTGAAATGTGGCAACAAGAATATTCCAATTTTAATTTGTCCTTGAATTAAAATTGAGAATTGAAATTTGAATCTAGTCTCACCAGCTATTTGAAAAATAATTAATTAATTCATCTTGAGTTAATTAGTTGGAGAAATTTGAGCTATAAGTTTTTGTTAAGTCATGCAACAGTTATCCCTTAAATTAAGGATATTATCCCTTAATTAAGGAGATAAGGATGAGTTTTATTTGAGTTGTAATTAGTTAGCTCAGTTAACTGAGTTAAGTCTAGTTAAATTAGTTCCAAACAGTTTGAGGAACTAATTGTGAGTTCAATTAGTTAATGCATGCATGCATGAAATTAGTGTACTCCGGATAACTAAATATTCTCTCATAAATAACTCATGCATGTCAGTTCAAACAAAGAACCAATTGAGATTAAAGGCAAGGACTATCTACTATCAGTTGCAAGAATTTTCCTATAAGAAAATATCTTGCATGCAGAAGGAATTCATTCCTTGAGATTTGTGCAGTTTTATAGTGTATTAGAGTAGTGTGTGAGATCAGTGTCACACAAGGTTACAGTTGGAGCACCCAAGGAAAATTGCGTAAGGAAATAGGAGGCTTGGAGGACAGAGGAGAAGGCATATGAGTTGTCTATTCTGTCTATGAGCAGCAGTGAGGGATTGTACTAAGAGCTAGATAGTTATGAGAGCTAAAGTTGTGTGTAATCCTGAGATATTTCCACTTGTATGATAATACAGATAGCGGGGTTTTAGCTGAGGCTTTCCCCAGAGTATTCTTCTATCTTTCATGTGTATTGATTCTTCTTCTCTGTTATATGTGTTTTGTTTGATCTTGCTCAAATCGATTAAGCTTCCGCAAGTTTGATTGTAGAAGTAGATTAAGTATTTTTCTTTAGTTATATTGCATAATAAGGTTAATCCACAGTGAGAATTTCTACAATATTCTTTTAATATTAATATTAATATTAAATTTAATAAGGTTTCTACAATAAATTATAACAAAAATTCTAATAAGGTTTGGAATTTTAAAATGAGGTAAAATTTTATTTTAGATCATTCAAAACAAATTTTGAGGCTTGATCAAGATACATAACTCGATTGAGCCCCTGTTAACCACATATATGACTCGATCAATGGTTTATGAAACCCTTTATCGAGTTATTTGAATTTGAAATTAAAGTGATCGATCAAGCCTTTTAAGTCCTAAAATCAGCAGTTCATCACCCCTTCTGCAAAATGTTCTACAACTCCATTTTGTACCCTAACGAACTTAGGGCTAAATTTATCCTTAGGTGGCGAAGTTGATTACGTTGGATTCATGAAATAATCTAGACATTTTTGAATTTATATGATATTTTTCATCTAATTTCTTTTAAAAATAATGCTTGAATTTTTTTAAAATTGTTTTAAATAAGTTGAATAAAATATCAATATCATAAAATGTACACAACGAAAAAATTTCAAAAAATACCACTATCTTCGTTTACGAGTCCTCTTCAAAGGGGTACTTTTGATTTTTTAATTTATTTAAACAATTGAAAAAATCTTATATGAAGACACATGCCTGCAAAATGCAATTGAAATATTACTTCGCCAACTTCCAAAAAGAATAAAACATATACTTTGCATTAAAAAAAAATGTGAAAAACTTAGCTCTCTCCATGTAGATCATGCTCTCTATATATATATATATATATATATATATATATATATATATATATATATTTGATTTTTTAATTTATTTAAACAATTGAAAAAATCTTATGTGAAGACACATGCCTACAAAATGCAATTGAAATATTACTTCGCCAACTTCCAAAAAGAATAAAAAATATACTTTGCATTAAAAAAAAAAAATGTGAAAAACTTAGCTCTCTCCATGTAGATCATGCTCATATATATATATATATATAGATATACTACACATTCTAGACTAAGTTATGCTACATGAACACATGCATATCTCTTAAGATGTGTGAAAATTTGCAAGGACAAGCATTTCATTTAATTGAAAATTGACATATTATACTACACTAAATATTTTTAAAAATTATATCATTAGGAAACAACATAATTATCCACAACTTTCCTTTTTACTCAAAACAAAAATTCACAGTGCTTATATGAATTTTGAGGGCTTCAATTCGATAAAAGAGGAAAAACTTGAAATTTCATCGCCACATTTGGCCCAAAAGTGTAACCCATCTTCATGCTTTCACCCCTACATTGTTATGGAAATATTTCCAAGTAATAACCCTCTTTTTGGTATTGTTCACATTACATGAACAAATTTAACTCGCTTACATATTGAAGTATAATTACTAATTTGTGTTTTACTATTCTTCACAGGTAATAACATTCTCAAGGTGGAACTTTGAAACCTTTTCCATTTTGGCAATTTTATGGAGCTTTTCTTTTTTCTCATGAAGCCATTGGATTCCTCATTCTAGGTTGCATGACCCCAAAACCCATTGATTATTTTCTTAGCATGTTTTCGGTTCTATTTTTGAGGAATTTCACCATGGTTTCTATTATTTCTCTTTTAATTTATGTATTGAAGTTGTTAAGTTCTCACTACCTTCTTGGAAGATTTTTAGGTTACAAGCGTTCATGCCTAACATTGTACTTATTTATGGGTTTTTCCAACTCGGAAATCTTGTCAACTATAACTTATTGAGCTCAATATAGACCTACGCTATTCAATAAGCAAATTTATATTATTTTTAATAAAATGGTGTCGATGATATACTTCGAATCTATAAATGTATCAATTTCATCATGTATGGTTATTCTTTTGTTTCATACACAACAATATATATTATTCAGTTCTCTTTGTTTAGTTTTAGTTAAACAGGTCTTACTAACCTTTTTCACAGTGTAAACATTTTACCTTTGTATATATATAGAGAGAGATATACATTTGCATTTACTAATATGGTATATATATATATATATATATATATTTTTACTCTACTATAATTTTTCGACAATATAAACTTATAGTTTGTATGTGAAGAATTGTAGTTCCATTTTTATATAAGTATAACTGCGTAAATTCTAAAAGAAAATGAACTATTAGCACATTTAGCACTAGTCCGTTATAAAAGTCATACTTCAACCACTCAAGATTTTCATGCATTCCCATTCTATTTTCACCAAAGTTCTAAAATTTAAAATAAACAACCATTTCTTCCTACCCTTCTTTATTCTTTCAAAAAATATCTACTTTTTGAGAGGTTATCTTCAATTTTTTTAACATTGTATCGACATATTTGGAACAAAATTCCCTAAAATGACCTAGATTCTACCTTATTCTTAGATTCTTAAATTTATATTATCATGTATCTATACATGGAAGTAAATGTTTTGTTTCCATTCTAATTAAGCAATAAATTCCAATAATCTTATAAATTCATATTTACCATTTTCACATCTAGAGATTAGTGAGTATAATCTCATGAAATACAACAAAGAAGATTTATTTTCAATTAACATAACCATTTTTTTATATTGAGAAATAAAAGTTCACATATACAAATTTACTAAAATAACTCTAAAAAATAATTAACAGTCTATATTTTCACTGATGTTAGTCATCTTGGATTCTTTACTTGTTCATTATCTAGAAAAAAAACAAATACTAAATACTCTATTAGTCTTTCTATAACATAAAAATCACAAATGTATAGTTCAGAATACCGACCTAAAATTTTGAGTTTGGAACTAATATAGGAGCTCACCAACTCCACCCAACCTTTGACACTTTGTCCTCCAAAGCATCCCCCGGGGCACATGTACACAAGTTCTTTCTTTTTTTCCCTTTCTTTTGCCCCTCCATAGTTCAAAATTGCATACCTTTTCTCAACATGAAAACAAAATTAATTGCCCCTTACCAATCATTTGGTAGTTGGTAACTACCTCCACCTAACCCAATAGATGACAGGGAATTACTAGCTCATTTATGAGCTCTACTTCCCACTTGTAAAGACAACATCTTGTATTTTACAGAAGTTATGGATCAATTATATCCATAATCATAATTAATCCAATAATTTAGATTAGATGCCTAAGACTTAATGAAAGGGTAATTAATAACCAACGTTAAATTAAAACCTTTATCTCTTTCAGCCAAATTTAGATTCGATATTGATTTCCAGACTATTTATTTTTTATTAACAACATAACAATAAATTACACATTTACATTAAACATTCATCTATTTTATCACACTGATAAACTAAGCCCCAAGGGATAGCTCCCTTGATCAAGTTCCTTTTGATAAATACCTCACCTATTGGGAGGTCACAAGGTCAAATATCCTCAATGCCCTTAGGGTTATCCCTTTCTAGTTTAGCCGTCGGGTAGATCCCTTTTAGTTTATCTACCTAGATTTTCTCATGGATGTAGTGACCACTCAATGTCCGTGAACCACCCTGAAATAAATAAATAAAAACACACACACTGATAAACTATTTCCAAATAAGTCTTTAAAGTTAAATCACAACCACACTTAACCATATATACAAATTTACAATATAAACTCTGAGTCATGGGATATCACATCCTTCCCCACTTGAGTTTGACACCATCTCAGTGTTTTCTCATAAACTCTAGAATCCATTCCACCTTTCTAAACTAAATATTGATATGCTTCTTTGAAAGCATCCTCCAACTCCCAAGTTTTCTCTTCTAGGATGAAATGCTTCCACTGAACTTTCAATTGAGTTATTTCTCTATTCCATAGTGTGACTACCGTCCGGTCTATAATATGTAGATTTTCTTCCAGGAACTCTCCCTCTAGTTCTATTCCAATCAATTATATGATTTGAGTAATGTACATAATTCTTTAACAAGAAAGAATACGTGAAATACATTATGAATTTTTATATTTGTTGGAACAGCAAGTTGATAGGCAATTGGTCCAATCCTTGCTAACACCTCAAAAAGTCCACAATATCTGGGTGATATCTTGGCATAGTTGCCTAGTCTAAGTGTGTTTTTATTTGGTTTTACTTTTATGTATACATGATCACCAACATTTAGTTTTTTTTAACTATTTTCAAGTATGCATAACTCTTCTATTGATCTTGAGTTTTTTCAAATTTTTCTTAACATGTTTAACCACTTCTTCCATCTCTTTGAGAATATCTAGTCCCAACACTAACCTATCCTCGAGATGGTCCCAACTTGGAGATACCTTGCATTGTCTGCCATACAATACCTCAAAAGGACCCATCTTCAAAGATGTATGATACCCACTACTAAAGGAAAACTCTAAGTGGAGATAGTTTTCTCCCTCAGTGGACTTGTCCATGACATACATTCTTAGCATTTATTCTTTTTGTAACAGCTACAACCACCCTCCAAAATTTTTCCTTAGCTTCATTTTGGAGCCTCCCTACCGACCATCTTTAGCAGCATGTCTTTCACTGTCAAGCACATCAAATTCAGTTGTTTCATAGAGTCTTGTCAGCCTGTGCATGCAAGTTTGTTCCACACCCTTCACAGACTTCTTTCTTAACTTAGTATCAGTTGCTAGTTGAGCATCTTCCTCTGGGAATTGTGCAAACCTAGTAGGACAGCCAACTCAGCTCCAGAATTGCGTAATTCTTCCTGACAATATTCCTCTCAAAAATTGCACAATTCATCCCAAGGCAACTACTTAGCCCAGAAATTGCGCAATGCCTCTGGGACAGCTAACCCTGTAGTTAGCATAAATTACGCAAATTCTGCCAGGCAAACCGTTGGGCTTAGAAATTGCGTAATGTAGTCAGATAGGCTTCCTTGAAAAAATTGCAAGGTTCGACCTAGGATAGCTACTCAGCCTAGAAATTGCACAATCCTGGGAGACAGTCACTTGTTCCTCCTAGAAATTGTGCAATCCCTCTAGGACAAACATACCTGCTCAGCCCAGAAACTTCGTATATTTTCATCCCAAGCTTGTAGACTGATGCTTGTGCCTTCATTTTGACCAGTTCCCTCCAAGACTGAGAAAAATTGATTTGCATGCATGGATTGCTTCTCCCAGGGCAACATGCAAAGACATCCCTTAATTTAGGGATCTATTTTTAGCAGCTAGAGGTTACATGCAAGGATAAATTCAGAAACCTCCTGCCAAGTTTCGCTTTTCCTAGATTGTTGCATGCGCATCACAACCTCAATTTTATCAAAACTCATCAATTGGACACTGCAGAGCTCATTCTTCACATCACCCTTGTAGCTCTAACATCCCACATTGCATCTAGGATTCGTTGACACATTCAACTCAGTTGTTTTGGGCGTAAGCCTTATTTTCATGTCTTGCGTTGTGTTTCTATCACTTTTTGTATTTTACATTGTGTGAGTGTTTTCTTCTTGATTTCAGTGAGTTCTTGTTGTCGTTTTGATGTATGTTAGCTTATAGAAGCATTGTTTCAGTTTTCGTTTGCATCTCACTATTGTCGCATGCATGACATTTCTTTTGCACAGACGGACGTCGTTACAGCGACTCGCTTCACACACATGCATGTTTTTCATTTACTGGATCTTTCACTTGTTGTTTGCATGTATGATAATTCACTCTTGTTTGCACTCATCTCATCATGCATTCAGACTTCTCATGTTTTCAGTCGCCCATCGGTCGGTCTAGGCTACCTTGGCCCGGACCGTGCCTTGCCCGGTTAGCACTACGCATTTCTGGAAGCGAAGGCTCTGCCTCCCCTCCATAAATTGCACAAATCTGGTCCATCACTGACCTCCAAGCTGGCATTGCACAATTCTTGGAGGCAGTGTCCTGTGGCCCCAGAAACTACGCAATGATTTTGTTGGTTGCATGTCACTACTAACTGAAATTATGTATTGCGTAGTTTCAGTCCTCAATAGTCTAGGATGGATTGTGTATTATGTAGTTCCAGTAGTCCTTCAGCCTCCCCATAGGCTAGACTATGCCTTGCGCAGTTTTGGCAGTCAATCTCCCGACCTCCCGGCAGAAATGGTGCAACCTTCACAATCGATCACACAAGTATGTTGTAAGTCAATCATCAAGTTTGTTTTGTTTTTTGACTAACAAATTTATTGCCATGAGTGTTGCTATGTCTCCAGGTATCACATTTTTTTGTCTATCTCTCATCATCACAAGTACAATGGCCTTCAAGAGAAGAGAGTCAAAGGACACTATGAGAACACAACGGGGGTTGCAGCCAAGCAAGTGCCTATGAGCTTGCTTACCTTTGAAGACATCAAGTTGTTCATAGAAAAGGACATCAAGATAAGATGGTAGCAACATCACAAGGAGTAGCATCATCAGCAATAGCAGAAGGCAGTAGACCTTCATGCCGCAAGTGCAAGAGGAAGGTTGTTGACAACATAGAGGAAAAGAAAAGCTACAAGTTCAAAGTAGATCCACTCATGACGAAAGCGGTTTTGGAGATTGAGCCTATGAGGTGAAGACATGACATGAAGATCACGTGAAGGAAGAGAATGGAACAGAGAAATGTTTGCATTTGCTGAAGCATCAACTCAAGGAAGAACATGAGCTACATAGATGAGAGAATGAATTGCAATAGGAACAAGTACAGCAGGGGGCGTAACATGCACAAACAAATGAAACTGCACCCATACAAGTTATAGATCCATCCCAGTGGCTAGCACGGAGTAGACAAGGTGAGTAGTGTTGTCAATCGCATGCAAGGTAATTCAGCGGCATACATGTCATTGTGTGCACGCATGTGATCCCACCCATTTAGCACACTCATCAAGGTGGAGACAAGAAGCAAGTTCGACTGGAGCTGAACATGTATTTTGACAAGTTGATGCGCACGGCCACCAGCATATGCACATGTTATCAGATGAGTTTGATAGAGGAGCCATATTAGTGTACCCGGATGCAATGGAGGCAAGAGTTCGCTTTCAGCAGGATGTCACCATTGAGCGCGTGGACACCACAGACGACCAATCTATGCATCAATTCACCACCATCAACCATCACAAGGATGTCAAAGGGTTGGTCTCACCACAACAATTCGAGGGTTAGTGATGTCTTGCATGGATTTCTCAAGCCATTTTGTCTCACATGGGTACATGTGCAGATTGTATGTAACGTCTTGTCAAGTTGAAGTTCAAGTGTCGATGGTTGAATGTAACAGCCATAGAGTAGTTGAAGATTCATAAGGGTAGATGAGTGGTCAGAAATGGGAATGTCAAGGGTCACCCCACCATTTTCTATAAATAGAACCTCATAACTCATTTTAAAGGCTTTTGGTCATCCAAGCTTCCGATAGGAGTATCTTAGAGAAATCTTTGACAATATTGTAATGAGCCTTAGCTTCCCCACTACGCAAAGCTAGCATATCTCTTTGGAGGAGTAGGCGGTTGTGGTTGTAACGTTTCACTATTGTGGCTAGCAAGTGTACATGGATGTATTGTATGATTGGAACTTACACTTCTTTATATAACAGAACCATCAAGTTTTCATGAATATGTTGTTATTGTAGTTGGACTATTATGGTTGCTTTAGCAATGTATGTTATTTAACTTATGCATTTGTGTATGAACTATTTTGTATGCAATTATATGAATCTTGTTGCAGACGTGTTGTTAGTTTAAACATCACTTTGGATTGCTCACTATCTTGATTTCTATCCGGTGATGCCTCTTTGCTCGTGTGTTCACTTCCAAGACAAGTACTATTACAGGTTTCCAAGGGGCGCACTCACCCCACTTTCCATGTGTTAGAACCGTTCATGCACTTTCCTTGACTCACCACAGTTGTCACACCCTTGCTACCGACAGGGACATCTTACTTGCCTCTATGTGAAACCACAATCAAGGTGATACCATACGACCCACTGCTGAGACTCCTACACTAAACGGTCTGAAGTCTAATTGGGACTTCTTACTAGGGAGATCCCCTGACATGTTGGTGGGTCCAGCACCCTCAACACTTCTAATATCTTATTATTCTTCTTTTTATGTTCATCAGTATGAGGATGACAAGTTTTGCTAAAATTTAATTTTTTTCCCATTCCTTCAAATAAACCCTTCCATAATTTAGAAGTGAACTTGGCATCATGGTTTGAAATCGCAGTTTTGGGAATACCATGGTATCTAAAGACATCCTTCATAAATATCTGTGCTATGTTAATACCCTTAAAGGTAGATTTTACAAGAATAAAGTGTGCTAATTTACTAATTTTATCAACCACTACCATAACATAATCATGTTGCCTAATTCGTTTTGGTAAACTAGTAATGAATTCCATTGATAATATTTCCCATGTCCATTCTGAAATGGGTAAAGGTGGTAACAACCCAATCGGATGTTAATGACAAGCCTTCACCTATTAAAATTCTAAGCATTTAGCTACATATTCAATTGTTTATATTTTCATGTAAGGTCCATACAAATCCTTCCTTAACATAGTTATTAAATTTTGATAACTAAGATACCCAGTTGTTGGTTTCTTGTGCACTTCATCTAGGAAAAAAAATTTAATATTTGTATAATTTGACAAATAAGTTCTATCTCTTTACATTAGTAAATCCTAATTGTTCACTAAAAATACACTTTATTCTTCATCTAACATATCATATTTCTAAGTTTTCTCTTTAATTTTCATGTATTATTTTATCAAAATATGTAGTTGATTTGATCTTTTCTATGACATTTGTTTGCCAACTGGTTACAGAAATAGTAAAAAAAAAATATTTATTTTTTTGCTCAAAGCATCAACAATCTTATTTTCCTTTCCTTTAATGTGTATGATTTCAAAGTCATATTCATTAAGGAATGTAATCCATTTTTCATGCCTAGAATTCAAATTTGGTTGGTCAAATAAGTGTTTGACACTGACATTATTAGTTTTTAGCTAACATTTTCTTCTTATAAGATAGTGCCTCCAAATTTTTAAAGCATGAATGATAGTTTCAAGTTCTAAATCATGTGTGCCATAGTTCTTCTCATTGTCTTTTAGCTTCATGGATTCATAGCTAATTGCATGGCCTTCTTGCATTAGAACCCCCCCCCCCCCCCCCCCCCCACAAAAAAAAAAAACCTTCCTTACAGACATCTTTGTAGACTACACAATCCTTAATGGGACCGGATAATTTCAAGATTGGAGCAATAGTTAATAACTTCTTTAATTTCTTAAAACTATCTTAACACTTCTGATTTCACTCAAACTTTGTTCCCTTCTTTTGTAAATAAGTAATTGGATATGCTAGTTTAGAAAATCCTTCTATAAATCTTCTGTAATAACATGTAATTCCCATAAAAGACCTAATATCAACTACATCCTTAGGTATTGGCCATTCTATGATAGCTTTTATCTTTTCTAGATCCAAAACAATCCCTTCCTCATATACCACATGTCCTAAGTATTGAATTTGTCTCAGGTAAAATTAGCATTTGTTAAGCTTAGTTTTCTCTAAGTGTTTGAAGAACAATATGCAAATGTTGATCATGTTCTTATTTATTCTTTGAGTAAACCAGAATATGATCTATGAATACAATGACAATTTTTTCCAGAAAAGGGCTAGATACACTATTCATCCAAGAACATGAAAGTGGTTGGTACATTAATGAGACCATATGAAAGTACCATGAACTCATAATTTCCATATCTTGTCTTGAATGTTGTTTTGTGAATATACTCATCCTTGATCTTAATATGATGGCCTCCAAATCTCAAACCATTTTTTGAGAAAATTGAAGCTCCCTTGACTTGGCAAATAATTCATCAATCTGAGGTAAAGGATACTTGTTTTTTATGGACATTTTATTGAGTTGCCTATAGTCTATAAAAAGTCGAAGGGTCACATCCTTTTTCTTAACAAATAAGATTGTCGCGCCCCAAGGTGACACACTCAGTCTTATATACTTCTTATCTAGCCGCTTTGGACACTGAATTTTTAACTCCATTAATTCAGGAATGCTCATTATATATGGATATTTTGACACCAAAATTTCTCTAGGAATGAGATCAATGACAAATAATGTATATCTTCTTAGAGGAAGTCTTGGTACTTCTTTAACGAAGACATATTTATATTGCTCCAATATAGGGCAACCCTCTAGATATGTTTTCTAATTGTTACTAGAAATATATTTGATCTAGAATACAAAAATTTGGCAGCCTTTATGAGCACATTTCTTTAATTGTAAGGGAGAATTTTTCCTCAAAAAATAAGCTCTTGGCACTCCTTTAACTGTATAGGCCTCCCATTCATTATTAATGTAAGCAAAAGACTTTTTTAGGTAATTTAAATTACTCAGTGTGGCTCCAACCAATCCATACCAACAAGAATCTCATATGACCCCAAATGTAAAAAATTTAGGTTTAAATGAGTATTCATTCCATTCAGATTTAATAAATAATCTCAACTTATTTATGTAACTTTTCTTTTAGCTCCTATGACCCATTGTACTGACCAAGGCTTACTTTGATTTTACTATTTAAGTCCACATTTTTCAATTATAGCGGGGAAAAAAAACTTAAATTAGAATAAGGGTCAATTGGTTTGTCACATTTTTCTCATAAATTTTACCTTGGATTTCAACCATAGCGGACTTGTGATATGCTTGTCTCTTGTCTAGTGTCACACTAATCCTTGGGATATTCCAAGTAATATCATAACTATAGAGGCTTCTTGTAGTTTATTTCCTATTTCCTTTTTGTTTATAGGAATTTTTGTACAGCCCCTCCACAAATTGATCTCATTATAGCCCCAACACTTGGTTGGTGGTTGGATTGATTCACCAAAACTCCTATTTCCTGCTTGTGCTCCTTATCCACCTTTTTGTCCTAGATTTTCATGTTGACTTACACTTCTACTATAATTTCCCCCATGGTTACTTCTAAAGATGTTGGAAAAGGAAGGTTTCTTAAACGCCTTTTACTTGACATTCAAGTTTTCATTTTTCTACCCATCCAACTTTGAGAATTATCACTCTTCTATTTGTTCTGATTAAAGCACAACTTTATCTTCCTCATAGTCTCATCCATGGTTTTTGGATTATCAAATTCAATCATTTCCTTGTACGAAAAAGGAAATAAGCTAATGAATCTCTGTATTTTTGTTTTTTCCTCTTTCATATATGTTACATATCTCAAAAAACTCATAAATTTGTTCACAAATTCTTCCATAGTGGATTGTCCCAACCTTAACTCATGGAACTTTATGGCCTTCTCATCAAAATATATTTCTATTAAGTATTTAGGTTTGAATTCTTTTATGAAGAGTTTCCATGACAAGTTTTTACTTCTAATATTCTTTATAACCCTATTTTCTTCGCACCATAAGGCTACTTTACAAGTTAGCTAGTATGTAGCCAATTTGGCCCTCAAGTTGCCAAGATAGTTGTAGACCTAGAAATACTTGGACATATTCAGAAGTCGGGATCCTGGTTCTTCTTCATCAAAGTTTATAGGTTTGATTTTTATGAAATATACTTGAAAATGAGATGTAGTCCTTTTCTTTTTGGGCATATAAGTAATACTATCATATTTATGTTCCTATGTTTCTTCATGCTCTTATGCCTTACTTTTTCTAGAAGTTATGGAATCAGTTTTGTCAATAGATTCACTTAAAGATCTCTTCCTATGAGGTTCTCCAACTTTGCGACTGCCTTTATTCTCTTATAGTTCTCATAGTAAGTATCCATTAATCTCCTCTTGTTCATCCTTAACTTTGGACAACTTTTCTTGAATGGATTTTATACTATATAAATCTGCCTTCAAGCAATGCACTACTTGTAAGATTACATATTCATACTCGTTCCTTATCCCATCATTGAAATTTCGATATTAGGCTCTTCACCTTCCCTAGCCAATCGTACAAAAGTTTTCCCATTGTTATATTTAGTCATGCCTCAATATTTTCCTAACAATTGTTTGATTATCTGATCATTACAGAAAAATAATTATTTCATTTTATGACCCATAAGAGACCTAATATTGTAACCTACAACTCTGATACCACTTGTAATAGACCTCAAAACCATACTAAAAAAGAACATCAACAACATTAATATTCTATGGAAACATTGTCTTCACTTTCAATAATCCAGGTAGTCTATTGTAATGACTAGACTCTAAGTCCTTGATTCTCATTTGCTTCAATTGGTCACTGATTATTCTTCCCCGAAATAATCATTTGACAATATTTCGTCTCTACATTTAATCTTCTTTCTTATCATTATGCCTAGAGACAATCCTTTAAGAAAATTACAATATTAGTAGAAGGATTTTGTTTAAAAGTATTTATAACTTTTTCATTTATTACTAGCAAATTAACATTAAAATCAATGTAGCATTTGCAGTTCATTATTTTATTATTCTTAACTATAATTTGGTATATCAAATACCCAAATCTATGTCAATTAAAAACTTGGGTTGTTTACATCAATTTAAATTTTTCTCAACTAACTACATAGGACTTATCACCATTTATGGTCGCACAAGGTTGTTGAAATATGGCAACAAGAATATTCCAATTTAGTTTGTCCTTGAATTAAATTGTGAATTAAAATCGAATTTAGTCTTAATAGCTACTTGGAAATAATTAATTAATTTATTTTAAATTAATTAGTTGGAGAAATTCAAGTTAGAAGTCTTTATGAAGTCATGCAAGAGCTATCCCTTAAATTAAGGAGATAAGGTTGAGTTATATTTGAGTTGTAGTTAGTTAACTCAGTTTACTGAGTTAAGTCCAGTTAAATTAGTTCCAAATTGTTTGAGGAACTAATAGTGAGTTAACAGTCAGTTGATGCATACATGCACTCAACTAGTGTTACTCCAGTTAACTAAAGATTCCCTCGTCAGAAACTCATGCATGTTTATTCTGAGAAACACCCAGTTGAGATTAATGTCAAGGACGGTGTACTATCAGTTGCATGTGTTTTCTCATGGAGAAAACTCATGCATGCAGTCAAGGATTTATCCTTGAGGATTGCGCAGTTTTGGAGAAAGATCATCCACTTGGTAAAGAGAGTTTTTCACTTGGTAAAGGAGAATCATCCACAAGGAACAGAGCAAGGAAATAGGAACTTGGAGGGTAGAGAGTAAGGCTAGAGAGAAGCCAAGATTTCCTGTGAGCATCTGTGAGGATTGTACTGAGAGCTGGCTAGCTGTGAGAGCTAAGGCTTTGTATAATTCCTATGAATTTCCACCATGTATGATAATACAATAGTGTGGGTTTTTTAGCTGAGGCTTTCCCCAAAGTATTTTCATGTGTATTGTGCCATTGATTCTTCTTCTTCTGGTTATATTGTTCAGCTCGATCTTTAAGCTTCCGCAAATTGATAGTAGAAGTAGGTTATAATATTCTGCTTTGATTTATATTGCATTATCGAGTTAACCTATCATCATATTTTCCACATGGTATCAAAGTTGGATTTGTAGAAATTTCTACATGGTATCGGAGCTATGAATAGTATACTGAGAAGGGAATTTGAAGTTTGAAGTTCAGGGTTGCAGGTGCAAATCGAATTCATATCATACTTCAAGGTTGGCCAATGGCGTTCTATGGCTTGAGACTCAAGTATGCCTTGAAAGGTAGCTTGAATTATGTAGCATGGAAAGATAGAATGGAGGCTGTATTAGAAGATAATGGCTTGAAGGAATTCATTGATCAATAAATCCCAAAGCCAGCTTTAACTAATGCATAAGAATTGGCTAAGTGGATGAAGTGTGTGGCGAAGGCGAGACGGATCATCCTTGAGGGAGTTTGAGACCATATTGTCTCGAGTCTCTATGGGAAGGATACTCCATTTTCAATGTGGAAGACATTGAAGGATCTCTACCAGAATAGTAGTGACCAGAGGAAATTGGCGCTCAAGGATAAGCTTCGAAGAATGAAGATGGAGAAGGGAGATACTATTTCCACATATATGAACAAGCTCACCACCTGCAAAGATGATCTTGGTAGTGTGGGAATAACTATTTTTGATGATGATATGGTGAGCCTCACTCTCCTTGGCCTTCCAAAGAGTTGGAATAGCTACCAGGACTCTGCGAATGGAAGGGAGAAACTACCAGATTGGAAATGACTGTGGTTAGATCTTATGCAAGAGGAGATCAGGAGGAGCACATGAGATGGTTCTTCATCCAAGAATGATGATGAAGAAAAATTTTCCTTAGCAAGTAAGGCAAGGAAAGGGAAGGGGAAAGCTTCCCATTTCAAATCGAATTATTCTCATGGAGGGAAGAAGGGTGACATATCTAAAGTAAGATGCTTTAATTGTCACGAGATGGGACATTATGTGACCAATTTCCCATTGAAGAAGTCCAAGGAGGGATCCTCAGAAGGATCAGAAGGTGAGGTATTAGCCTCTCATTTCGAAATGGACTTTACCCTCATCGCATGCATGGTGTCATCGATGATGGGTTGTGTCTGTTATCTTGACAGTGGAGCCTCATTCCACATGACCGATGATAAAAAATTATTTAGTGCCTTGGAGGAGAAAGACCTCAAGATGCACATAGAGATGGGAGACGACGAAAGGTATAGTGTTTCAGGAGTGGGCACGATTTCATTTTAGAGGGAGCATGGAGCTCCTCTCACCTTGACATATGTGATGTATGTGCCTGGACTAAAGAAGAACTTGGTATCGGTCGCGATGTTGGAGGACAAATGCTACAATGTTGTCTTCAGTAAAGGAAAGGCGTTCCTAAGACACATAGCCACGGTTCAGACCAAGAGGATAGGGATTTGGGTGAAGAATCTCTATAAACTAGAGGTAGATGATTATGCATAATTGAGTATGAAATCAGAATTGGTGTAAAGCCAAGACATTGGTGAGTTTTGGCACAGGCAGTTGGGCCATTTGCATCATGGGGCTTTCAAGATAATGCAACAGATATCTACAGGACTTCCCAAAGGTAAACTTGAGCAAGTTGACACATGCAAAGGTTGTACCTTGGTAAAGTAAACCAAGTATTCATTTCATGATCGAGACAGTCGAGCAGAGGCTATCTTAGAGCGAGTTCATACTAATTTGTGTGGACCATTCTCGATGGCATCCACAACGAAGCAAAGGTATTATGTGATTTTCATTGATGACTATTCTCATAAATCTTGGATTTATTTCATGCAGAACAAGGACCGAACTTTCACAAAGTTTTGTGAGTTCAAAGCTTTGGTCAAGAAAGAGTCAGGGAAGAAGATCAAAGCCTTGAGAAGTGACAATCGTGGATAATATGTCTCTCAAGAGTTTAATGAATTCTGTGTAGTAGAAGGAATTAAACGAGAGTTGATGGAATCTCATAACCCACAACAGAATGGGGTGGCCGAGAGGAAGAATAGAATTATTGTAGGGGCAGCACGGGAAATGTTGTAAGACCAAGGCCTACCACTTCACTTGTGGGCTAAGGCATGCAACACAAAGGTCTATTTGCAGAATAGAAGCCCGCATTGCATACTTGGGATGAAGACACCAGAGGAAGATTTCTTCAGTAAGAGACCAGATGTGGGTCACTTCAAGAGGCTCATCGGTATATTTCCATGTGAAAAAGGATGCACAGAAGAAGCTTGAGCTGACAACAAAGTTGGGGATACTTTTGGGGTACACTAATACACCCCACAACTAGCAGGTGTACTTGCCTACCAGTCAGAGGATAGTGGTTCGCAGAGATCTCAAGTTTGATGAGCAGAAGGCCATGCAAGTTTCCCTTGAGAGGGAGCTCCAACTACAGGCTATGGAGGAACTGTTGGTTCCTAAGGAGGAGGAGCCTCAGACTAATGTGGAGTAGCCGCATGCAAAGGTTCCAAGAGTGGAGACATCCACTCAAGCAGAGTCTTCCGGAGATGGACGGAAGCGCACAAGAGAAGCTGACAGATTGTTGGAGGATGCGAGAGAGAATGTGAGATCACCATCTTCTCAGCATAGACAAAGGAGGTCACCTAAGAGGTACAATGGATACATGGCCCTTGCTAGGGAATGTGTTGAGACTGAGCCATCTTCCTTTGAGGAAGCAGTGCAGCAGCCGATTTGGGTTGATGCTATGGTGGAGGAGTATGACTCCATAGTTCGTAACAGTGTTTGGGACGTGGTTCCAAGACCAGAGAACAAGTCAGTTATGAGTTCCCATTGGCTTTACAAGGTAAAGAAAGTTGTTGATGGTAGTGTGGAGAAGCATAAGACAAGATTTGTTACTTGTGGCTTTTCATGGGTCGATGAGATTGACTATGATGAGACTTTTTCTCCTATCACAAAGTACTCATCTATAAGATCTTTGTTGGCACTATCAGCGCAGATGGGTTGGAAGATCCATCAGATGTATTTTAATAGCCCCAAAATAAAAGCATCTAATTAATTAGATTAATCATGCAATTTATAATCAACACACAATTTATCAACTAATTAACATCAAATTTCAAAAATATGAGTAGAGACAACTTACCTGTGGCGATGATGTTTCTCACTTGTGATTTCAAGGTTGAATGCTAGTTGAATTCTACTAACTGCAACAAAGTCTTGGGGATGACTCTCCACAAAACCGTAGGCTCAATTGCACAAAATCTTGCTACAACTGGCCACCCCCGAGCCCTCAATCAACGTACTACTTCCAGGGAATCCTTTGTCTCACAACACTATTCTCCCAAGAGAATGGATAATGGAATCATGGAATGATGGAATGCCTCTCATCTTCCTCACCATCTATTAAATAGAGCAAACATTGGAAGGGAAACCACATGCACACACTCCATGTGTGAACATGCAACTTTACTTCTTTCTTGTTTTATTTCTTTTGTTTTTACTTTTTGATAGCTTTACTGATTTTTACTATTTTTCTGTTTATTTCTATTTATATTTCTTTAGGGCTTTAGTATTGTTATTGATAATTTTATTATTATTTATTATTTATTTACTATTACTATTTTTTATTTATTGTTTATTATTTATTTTCTTGTATTTTAATATTATATTATATTATTTATTATTATTTTTTATTATTATTATTATTATTATTATTATTATTATTATTTATTATTAAGGGACATTACATGCTCCAAGGAAATTCGTCCTGAAGTTAAGTTGAACATTTTATTTATTTATTACTTCATGTTTGCCAACACCCTCTGCTGAACTAGTATAACCAGCAAGCATCGAAAGTTTCACAACACCCGAGAAATCCCAAGGAATCTCTGTCCCTTTTTCCCACTTCCAAAACCAAGCATAAGCCTCCTTGGTCTGTACCTAGTCCAAGGCTCGCACCAGACTTAGAACTCATCTACCCCAAGGCAAGCATCCGGTACGGTACTCAATGACTCTGGGCATCTTGCAAGGCTAGCCCACTCCCTCCACAACTACTAAGGTGCACAGCCCCAGGCATCTAAGTCCTTACACCCCCACCATACTTTGGCATCCCAATCCAATAACAGGCACCTAGCCTAGAACATCAGGCACTTGGCCTCCTCAAGATGGTCCCATAGCCCTTCAAGAGCTATCCATCAAGAGCTACACAGGATAAAGGAACCACTGGCATATGTACTGTTGATTGAGTTTGTCCCTAGCCCATATGGTGTTACATATTCTCCCTCGCAGGTATGGGCTCCTATAAGATCATCAAATAAACTAGCCCTCTCAGCCCATTTGTGATTTCCTGTCAATCAGCACATCTCAACATGCAACCAGTGCATTAGCTATACCATCATAGTATCATAGAAAATAATCCACATGCCAAGTCTTGTATGTCATCATGAGAACATTCATCATTGTTAATCGCACCATTATGAATAATAACGAATTGCATGCTCATGCATGTCATAAATTTGTATGCAAATATCACATGCTTCACCTCATGAAATACCATCATCAACATATTTGCATCAAAGACATATCATGACTTCACATAATAAATGAACCACATGTCAATAAACATCATATTATAGCATCATAATTCCTATGGAACGTTATGCATATCATATCCATCATGAGTATTCAACATTAAATACCTATCATCACGTAGTAAATGAATATGTCAATATACCTCGACATAACATCATAATGCCTATGCATATCATCATCATCATAAGGATACATCATCACTATAAGAACCATATGTGCATCATTATCCTCCTACCATTATATCACGAAACCTCATATAACATTATACTCAACATCATAACATTTAAGATTAAGAGAATTCTTCGGCTAAAATCACATGATAGAATATTTGTCGACGTGTTTCAAACCAACTAGTGTGGTTCATCATTAGGACAAGTTGAAAGATCAGATCTAGAATGCATGTTAAATAGTTAGAGCAGAACTTCTAACAGCTATAATTATTGACCAGGTAATGGCTAGATTGACTACCTAACGGCTAAATGAGACGAGGGAACGGCTTGTTTGACTGGACACAAGGAAAAGGGGGTAAAAGACCAATTTGTAACTTAATTTGAGGTTCTTTTTAAAATTAAAATTAATGGTTAGTTAATTTATTAAATTACAATACATATAACTCCTAAGGATTAATAATACAATAATATTTTTAAAATAATTAAATATTATTTTTGTTGTTTATTACCAATTTGTAACTTAGTTTGAGGCTTTTTTATTAAATTAATAGTTAGTTAATTTATTAAATTACAAGTAAATTTATACAATATATAACTACTAAGGATTAATAATATTAAAATATTTTAAATTTAATTGTTTAAAATTCAAGATCTAAGAAAATTATTTTTATATTAATTAGGTTGAATTATTATATAAATGGTTAGTTGTACTATTACTTATTTTATGTAATTCACGAGCTAGAAAAAGTCTATTTAGGGACATACTTGATAACTAATATATTATTAATCTAATGTAATTAATGTATTAACCTTATTTTAAATAAATTCAAGGATATTATTAATAGGTTTTATACTAGATTCCTATCATTATATTAATATTATTACTATTAATTGCATAGGGAATCAATATCGAAGGGTCAGATCTATTATAGTTTTAGAATTAATTTAGGGGAAGGGTGACTAAATTACATAAAATCATTAGAATTTAAAATGGTTATTTAAACATCTAGAGATTTAAAAGGATAGATCAAATAAGGTAGGAGGCTAAAGAAGGAAGGAATCAAGGGAGAAAACCTCGAACAAGCTATTAAAAGAGGGGGGGGGGAGGAAACGACTAGGAGGTGAGGGCCGGGATCCAGCATCTATTGATTGATCCAGGTGGATATTGGTGGCCACCTGCCAAGTCCACCTGGACCCCCACCATTGTCTCTCTCAGCATTTTCAGTTTCCTTAATTGTAGCACAACTTACTATTTTTAGCAGTTTTTCGGGTCCTAAACTTCCAGAGCCGTTTTGAGGCCCTAAACGACGTTTTTTGGGGAATCCGGGGGCAACATGGGTCCATGGAATGGACTGATGTTGCTCATTCCAATAATGGTAGTGCTCGGATAGATCTTTCTAACGAGCTATTGTACGCATCAAACGGAGATCATATGCCAAAGTTACGACCCCAGGAAGTTGGTGTACCAATTTACCCCAAACGGGGCCCACAGTTTGGCGTTTCATCTCCTAGGGTTAGGTTTTGGAATGTGAAGGGTTTTTCCATTGTTTCTCAACAATAAATAGGCCTTCGAGCCTCATTGTAACGGAGTTCAGAGGCATGTAACCATCACATCTCTTCTCAGAGATAAGTTACCATCGCCTTAGATGGTTTATTTCCATTTCTGGTTGTAAGCATATTTCAGTATTTTCCATTAATGAAATGAAGTATTATTTTCGTTGCATCTTTGTGTATATGGTTATCTCTGTAATTTGTTGCGTTCCTGTTTAAATCCGGATCAGTGGTATCAGAGCGGTCTGCTTTTTCTCTGTTTTTCTTTGCATGTCCCCAACAAGGTCGGGATATAAGGAGTTAGGGCTTGAACTGGTTTAACCTTTCCAAGACCCGCCTCGCAAATCCCGACGGCCTCCCATGGCGGATGAGAAGAAAGACGAGGGGGCAGGAGATCCCATCAAAATCTTGCTCGAAGAATACCTCGAGCGACAACGGAACGCGATGATGGACAGCTTTGCCCAGATCCTTCAGCGGCTACCCAGAAGCGACGCATCGGCTTCCAGCAGCTACTCTGGAAGCGCCACACCCTTTAAGGTACAAGTTAATTTTGAAATCCCCAAATTCGATGGTCAGATAGACGCAGATGTCGTAGATAAATGGTTAAATCTGCTAGAGGGTTATTTTTCTGTTCATGAATTTTCGAGTCGGGAAAAGATTGTTTTTGCTCTTCTCAAAGCAGCCCCCCACGTCAAGGACAGGTGGGAAACCTACTGCGAGCAGAAGGATGAAAGTACTGGCTCACTATTTTCAGCCGCACCCACCTGGGATTCGTTCCGGGATGCCATCAAGGATTAGTACTACCCTGTTGGAAGCTATGAGGATGAATACATAAAGTTCACCACGCTGCGGCAGGGAAGGGACCAAGACGTGCCGGAGTTCACCAATCTTTTCCATACCCTTCGCACAAAGTTGGGTATCAAGGATTCGGAGCAACATTTGATACTCAAATACCGTGGCTGCATGCACAAGTACATCCAGGAAGAAATACAATTCCTAAACATCCCCTCGCTCGGCGCAGCATACCGATATGCCATCAAGGTCGAGCAGAAGTTCAAACAAAAGAAGCGAGATTTTGGATCTGCGAATCCAAAGCAGGGGAAAGGTGCCCCTAAACCACAGAACAAAGGACAAAGCCAAGGCGGGACAGCCCAAGACAACCAGCCGAAGCTGCAAGCAAAGAACAGCGCCGCGAAGCCGAGAAAGGACACTGGAAAATGGTGCGAGTTCCATAAGAGCTCCACTCACAACACAAGTGAGTGTCGGGCCAAGCAGTCACTGGTGGCTGAGCTAAAGGTTTCAGAATCAGATGCATGTTCCGACTCTGAGTCAGAACCCAATAAGGGGTATGAAAAAGGGAAGAAAATCATCGATGCGGATCCCAGCGCCACTGTTGCTACCGCAAAGATCCAGAAAAATGAACCTAAAGATCCAGAGGAGGAGGAGCATCTCTTCCACTCCCAGATGTGGGTAAAGGGCTCCCCGATACAGTTCATTGTTGATAGCGGGAGTTAAAAGAAACTCATTTCGGCAGAGGTCGTGAAGCGGTTGGGCTTACCTACCACAGCACATCCACAACCATACACCATTGGGTGGCTTCACCAAGGACGAGATCTTCGCGTGAGCCAGCAGTGTCATCTTCCATACAACATCAAGCCCTTCACGGATGAGGTATTGTGTGACATTGCTCCCCTTGAAGTTTGTGATGTATTACTAGGACAACCATACTTGTGGAAGCGACATGCTGTGTATGAATCAAGGCCCCGTGCTGTCATTATTACATTGGGAAATAAGTTGTTCAGGATACCAAAGGTAGCACCACCTACCGCCATCTCTTTGATTACTGCAAAACAATGCAGTAAGATCATTTCCAAAACCAGGAAATTTGTTTTCCTGATGATACGCCCTCAAGGAAAGAAGAAGACAGTGGTCATGGCCTCCAGACGGGGTCCCTCTGCACGACAACTACAGATGGACAAGATTGTGGAGGAGTACAAGGACATCTTCACCTCCCCGGCAGGGGTTCCTCTGCACTGTCAAGTCAAGCACTCCATCGATCTGACCCCAGGTGCGCCGCTACCCAACGGACCAATTTATCGGCGCTCCATTCTAGAGAACAATGAAATCAAGAGGCAGATTCAGGAGCTCCTACAGAAAGGTCACATCCGTCCGATTTCATCGCCCTGTGGGAGCTCGATCGTGTTGGTACAGAAGAAGGATGGGACTTGGAGACTCTGTATTGACTATCGGGCGCTGAACAAGATCACTGTCCGTAATAGGTACCTGATCCCGCGGATTGATGACCTTCTAGACCAACTAAAGGGGGCGAAATATTTCAGCAAGATCGATCTGAAGTCAGGATATCACCAGGTACCAATCGAACCCTCTGATGTGTGGAAGACTGCCTTCAAATCCAAGGAGGGCCTCTTCGAATGGTTGGTTATGCCTTTCGGATTGACGAATGCTCCTGCAACCTTTATGAGGCTAATGGATGACATCTTGCGGCCATTCACCAACTCCTTTGTAGTAGTATACTTGGATGACATTCTGATCTTCAGCTAGAGTTGGGAAGAGCACCTCCACCACATCCGACAGGTTCTCCAAACACTGCGGAAACACAAGCTATGTGCCAATTTGGAGAAATGCACTTTTGGCATGACCCAGGTTCAGTATCTGGGATACATCATTGATGAACAGGGGGTGCATGTCGATCTAGCCAAGATCCAAGTCATTCGGGATTGGCCCTCTCCAACCACTCTAACAGAGCTCCGCAGCTTTCTAGGTCTTGCCAACTTCTACCGCAGGTTTGTGTTGGGGTTTTCTCATATTTCTTGGCCCTTGAGTCAAGTCACCAAGGGAGGGGCGAAAGCAAAGTTCTTTTGGTCTGAATCTCAACAGAAGGCATTCATGGAGTTGAAGGACCGCCTCTTCATGGCACCAGTGCTCGCGTTACTAGATTTACAACAACCATTTGAGGTCGAGACAGATGCCTCTGACTATGCTATTGGGGCAGTCCTTACTCAACATGGACATCCAGTGGCATATCACAGTGAAACACTCTCAGACACAGTCCAGAAGTACCCCACTTATGATAAAGAGATGTATTCCATTGTACAGGCCTGCTGACAATGGAAGCATTACATTTTGGGGAAGGAAACGGTCATCCACACAGACCATCGACCCCTGCAGTTCATACAAACCCAAGGGAAATTGTAGAATGATCGCCATCAGAAGTGGTCTACATACCTGCAACAGTTCCACTTGAATATCAAGTATAAGAAGGGCAGCACCAATAATGTTGCAGATTGCCTCAGTCGACCACCGATCATGGCGTTAACCATCGTTCTCAACTCTTGTGGGCACGAGACTTCTGATTGGCCACTTCTCTACAAAAGCGACCCAGAATTCGGCCACACATACCAGACACTCTTGGAGGGTTGGCAGGTTGCAGATTTTCACCTCCAGGATACCCTATTATGCCACCTCGGTCACCTTTGTGTTCCTTCAAGCGAGCGTGCCAAGATGATTTGGGAAGCACACTACAGTCGGTCTACTGGGCATTTCGGGGTCGAGAAAACAGTGGCAGTACTGCAAACTTATTTCTATTGGCTGAATCTTCGATAAGATGTTGGGAAATACATCAGATCATGTACTTCCTGTGCCATTGCCAACCGACCATTAAGAAGCACAGCCTCTATACCCCGTTGCCTACCCCTAGTCGACCTTGGGAATCCATCTCCATGGATTACATGTCAGGCCTTCCTTCCACTAAGCATGGAAATGACTGTGTTTTTGTGGTTGTCGACAGGTTCTCGAAGATGGCCATTATGATGGCCTGCAAGAAGAATATCACAGCAGAAGCCACTGCCAAACTCTTCTTTGAACGAGTGTGGGTGCACTTTGGGATCCCACAGTCTGTCATCTCAGATTGGGACAGTCGGTTTCTCAGCACATTTTGGTCCAGTCTCTGGTCAATGTTGGACACCAAACTCACGAAGTCCACAACCTTCCATCCTCAAACTGATGGCCATACAGAGGTTGTCAATAGGATGATTTTACACATTCTGCGCATGTATAACTCAAAGCATCCACGCACATGGGATGAGAGCCTCCCCTATGTTCAGCACAGCTACAACCGAGCTCTTCACAGCTCCACTGGCCATAGCCCCTTTCAGGTGGGTTTGGGATTCTAGCCACTATGCCCCATTGATGTGGCCATGCCACTTGCAGCTACTCACATAAATTTAGCTCATGTCCAGTCCGAAACAGATAAGGCCACCAGCTTCATTGAGCGCATCCAACATATTCGCTAGTAGGTCCATGAAATTCTTGAGAAATCAAATGCCAAGTACAAGCAGCAACATGATCAACATCGGGTGCCACACAAGTTTCAGGTGGGCGACAAAGTCTGGTTGCATTTGCAAAAGGAACGCCTTACTAGAGCCTATCGGAAATTGAGACCACTCCGATATGGTCCTTACACCATTACTAAGGCTATGGGAGACAATGTATTTGAGTTCAGCATTCCCCCATTCCTTGGCCTGCACCCAGTGTTCAATGTGGACCGCCTTCGGCCATACTTTCCACCATTGCTAGACACATCCGACATTGCAGAACAGCTCAAACCCACAGAATTAAATCCAGATTGCATGGAACAAGCTGCAACTGATCAGATCATGGACACACAGATCAAGAACACTCGCCAACAGAATATCCAACTATATCGAGTTGTCAAAGCAGGCCAACTCCTTCAGCAGGGCAAGTGGCTCACCAGGGAACAAGTTCAGCAAAAGTTTCCTCATCTCATGGAGGAGCTCAACGCAATGGGGACCATTGCTTCCTAAGGGGGGAGGAATGATCTAGGTGGATATTGGTGGCCACCTGCCAAGTCCACCTGGACCCCCACCATTTTCTCTCTCAGCATTTTCAGTTTCCTTAATTGTAGCACAACTTACTATTTTTAGCAGTTTTTCGGGTCCTGAACTTCCGGAGCCGTTTTGAGGCCCTAAACGACGTTTTTTGGGGAATCCAGGGGCAACATGGGTCCATGGAATGGACCGATGTTGCCCGTTCCAACAATGGTAGTGCTCGGATAGATCTTTCTAACAAGCTATTGTACGCGTCAAACGGAGATCATATGCCAAAGTTACGATCCCGGGAAGTTGGTGTACCAATTTACCCCAAACGGGGCCCACAGTTTGGCGTTTCATCTCCTAGGGTTAGGTTTTGGAATGTGAAGGGTTTTTCCATTGTTTCTCAACAATAAATAGGCCTTCGAGCCTCATTGTAACGGAGTTCAGAGGCATGTATCCATCACATCTCTTCTCAGAGATAAGCTACCATCGCCCTAGCTGGTTTATTTCCATTTCTGGTTGTAAGCATATTTCAGTATTTTCCATTAATGAAATGAAGTATTATTTCCGCTGCATCTTTGTGTATATGGTTATATCTATAATTTGTTGTGTTCCTGTTTAAATCCGGATCATTGATCTTCCACCTGTCATCTCTATTGAGATTGCTTGACCTCCTTTCGATCTCAATGGCTTCCCTAAATTTACGGTGGTGGAACTATGAAATTCTAGCAATGACATCGGCCTCCTCAATACAAACATGATGTTTGGTGTTCTCCGCATGCTCAGCTAATGCGGAAGACTTAGTTCTCACGTGCTTAAGATCAGCTACATGCTCACTTATTCTTTGATTAATGGAGCGCCCAGTCTCACCAATATAGGGGGTCCCACAGGAACAAGGAATAATATAGACCCCTTTCATTTCCTTGGGTTCGATAGGATCCTTCACCGATCGGAGGGATTTACGAATGGTGTTAACGGGTATAAACATAGAGGGGACATTATGCTTCCTTAGAATCCTTGCAATCCTATCAGTGGTCCCTTGAACATAAGGAAGATGGACCCCTGGGATATGTTCTTTAGGTTCTTTTTTAACCATCGAATTCTTGGAAGCTTTGAGGAAAGCCTTCTGACCCAAGTACTTGTTATAACCATTCTTGACAAAGAACTTGAGAAGATGGGATTTTTCTTTCTCAAAGCTCTTTTCATCAGAGATCCTTAGGGCATGGGTAGCGAGATTGTTGAGAATGCCCAACTTATGAGCAGGGAAATGATGGGAACTGGCATGGAGATATTGCTCAGTATGTTTTTTCTTCCAAAACACCTGGTGGGATAAGGAACCATCCATATTCTTAGAAATAAGAATATCAAGGAAAGGGAGGCAACCATCAACTTCCTAATCCATGGTGAATTTAATGGCGATGGACTGACTGTTAAGATGATGGAAGAAAAAATCTAACTCCTCTTGGCCATGCGGCCAGATGACATTAGTGTCATCTACAAATATTTTCCAAAGATTAGGTAAGAGGCGAGCCGAGGCCAGAGCTTTGGATTCAAAATCTTCCATAAAAATATTAGCAACAACAAGGGATAGGGGTGAGCCCATGGAAACACCATAGGTTTGTTCGAAGGACTCACCTTCAAAACTAAAAAAGGTGAAAGTGAGACAGATCTCAACTAACTGAGCAGTATCAGGATCTATAAGGCACTTGATAACATTGAAAGCCTCATTTATATGGATGCAAGTATAGAGGGAGACTACATCAAAACTAACAATAATGTCTCCAGGGTCAAGCTTAAAATCCTTGAGCTCATCAACAAAGGAAGAAGAGTCTTTGAAAAAAGACTCTGTACAACCAACTAATGGTTTAAGATTGAAGGCAAGGAACTTAGCTAGAAGGTAGGTCGGACCACCAATGGTGTTGACAATGGGTCTAAGGGGCACCCCTTTTTTATGCATCTTAGGGAGCCCATGGATCCTAGGAGTAGTAGGATTTCTCTCAATGAGTTTATGGCAAAGGGAACTCACAGAGTTACTGGATTTGATGGCAAAAGCCACCGTTCTAGAAATCTTCTCAAGCAGGTTTCTGGGAAGCTTTTTACAACTACCACTATTATGAGGATGATCTAACATATTCTTGCGGTAGTCCTCCTTGTTAAGAATGATAGCAACCCCTCCTTTATCAGCTTTCAGAACAACGATGTCCTTGTTCTGATTTAAGGATCTGAGGGCCATAAATTCATCCTTAGTAAGGTTACTCTGAGGGAGCTTTGATTTCCTAAGGATCACAGTGCAATATTGTCTAATCGTGTCCTTAATATTATCATACAAACCCCTGATCCCGAATTCTATGTCACAAATAATGTCATCAATTGGGATCTTCCTGGGGGCTAGGGAAAAATTTAAACCTTTACCTAGAAGCCTAAAAACAGAAGGGGAAAAGGAGAAACTGCTGCTCAACCATTCATGAACCCAGATCAGTCCATCAATGATTTGTCTTCTTTTAAGACATTTCATTTGCCTGGGGACACGCTCACTTCAGATCAGAATGATGGTTTATCGTAGTCAGTTGTTAATGACCCAGACTCCAGTGCTGGTCTTGGTTGCAACACACTGGGATCTCCCCGTAACTATTCACCTCTGGAGGATTTGTTGAACCCGATGACTGTTTCAAAGGAACCTATTGGTCCCTTGGTTCCTCTCGCCCATATAACTAGACCCTTCTGCAATAAAAATTAAGAGTCAAACCTCGTCCTGTGCAGTGGTCTTTCAAATCAGAGTTCTAATAATAATAATAATATGATATTAACTATTGATAATGATATCAAAGATATAGCTAATCATAATAATAATATTAAAAATAAAAATAACAATAATATAATATTAACTATTGATAATAAGATCAAAGATCATAATAAGGATGAAAAACATAATAATAAGAGGATCAATAATGACATAGCATTAAGTAATGAGAACGAAATTATTAATATAGCTAGCATTAATAATAACAATAGTAATGATCTTAAGGATAATAATATGACCTATATTAAAAATTTACCTCTTAATTACAACAAGGAGAAGAGTTATAGTAAGTCAAAGCATTTAAAAAAATTTGATAGGAATAATAATTTTAATAAATATGACAATAATAATAATGCTTATCTACCCTCTCCCTCTCATAATAATAAAGTCAATAATTTATCCTGTTTCTCCTTTTCCCCTTCTGTTTTTAGGCTTCTTGGTAAAGGTTTAAATTTTGCCCTAACACCCAAGATCCCGATTGATGACATTATTTGTGACATATAATTCGGGATTAGGGGTTTGTCTGATAATATTAAGGACACGATTAGACAAGATTGCGTTGTGATCCTTAGGAAAGCAAAGCCCCCTCAAAGTAACCTTAGTAAGGATGAATTTATGGCCCTTAGATCCTTAAATTAGAACAAGGACATTGTTGTTCTGAAAGCTGATAAAGGAGGGGCTGTTGTCATTCTTAACAAGGAGGACTACTGCAAGAAGATGTTAGATCATCTTCATAATAGTGGTAGTTATAAAAAGCTTCCCAAAAACCCGCTTAAGAAGATTTCTAGAATGGTGGCTCTTGCCATCAAATCTAGTAACTCCGTGAGTTCCCTTTGCCATAAACTCATTGAGATCAATCCTATTACTCCTAGGATTTATGGGCTCCCTAAGATGCACAAAGGAGGGGCACCCCTTAGACCCATTGTCAACACCATTGGTGGTCCGACCTACCTTCTAGCTAAGTTCCTTTCCTTTAAGCTTAAACCCTTAGTTGGTCGTACAAAGTCTTTCATCAAAGACTCTGCTTCCTTTGTTGATGAGCTCAAGGATTTTAAGCTTGACCCTGGAGACATTCTTGTTAGTTTTGATGTAGTCTCCCTCTATACTTGCATCCCTATAAATGAGGCTTTGGATGTTATCAAGTGCCTTACAGATCCTAATACTGCTCAGTTAGTTGAGATCTGTCTCACTTCCACCTTTTTTAGTTTTGAAGGTGAGTTCTTCGAACAAACCTGTGGTGTTGCCATGGGCTCACCCCTATCCCCAGTCATTGCTAATCGATTTATGGAAGATTTTGAATCCAAATCTCTGGCCTTGGCTCACCTTACCTAAGCATTGGAAAAGATTAGTAGATGACACTAATGTCATCTAGCCGCATGGCCTTAGATATTTTCTTCCATCATCTTAACAGTTAGTCTGCCACCATTAAATTCACCATGGAATAAGAAGTTGATGGCTTCCTCCCTTTCCTTGATATTCTTATTTCTAAGAATATGGATGGTTCCCTATCCCACCAAGTGTTTTCGAAGAAAATACATACTGAGCAATATCTCCATGCCAGTTCCCATCATTTCCCGGCTCAAAAGTTGGGCGTTCTCAACACTCTCACTACTCGCGCCCTAAGGATCTCTGATGAAAAGAGATTCGAGAAAGAAAAATCCCATCTTCTCAAGGTCTTTGTCGAGAATGGTTATAGCAAGTACTTGGGTCAGAAGTCTTTCCTCAAAGCTTCCAAGAATTTGGTGGTTAAAAAAGAACCTAAAGAACGTATCCCAAGGATCCATCTTCCTTATGTTCAAGGGACCACTAATAGGATTGCGAGGATTATGAGGAATCATAATGTCCCCTTGACCTTTAGACCCCTTAACACCATTCGTAAATCCCTTCGATCGGTGAAGGATCTTATTGACCCCAAGGACATGAAAGGGGTCTATATTATTCCTTATTCCTGTGGGACCCCCTATATTGGTGAGACTGGGTGCTCCATTAATCAAAGAATAAGTGAGCACGCAGCTGATCTTAAGCATGGGAGAACTAAGTCTTCTGCATTAGCTGAGCATGTGGAGAATACCAAACATCATGTTTGTATTGAGGAGGCCGATGTCATTGCTATAATTTTGCAGTTCCACCACCGTAAATTTAGGGAAGCCATTGAGATCGAAAGGAGGCCAAGAAATCTCAATAGAGATGATGGGTGGAAGATCAGCAGATGTTGGATCCCGACCCTCACCTCCTAGTCGTTTCCTCCACCCCCCCGCCCCCCCCCTCCCTCTTTTTATAGCTTGTTCGAGGATTTTTCCCTTGATTCCTTCCTTCTTTAGCCTCCTACCTTATTTGATTTATCCTTTTAAATCTCTAGATTTTTAAATAACCATTTTATAGTCTAATGATTTTATGTAATTTAGTCACCCTTCCCCTAAATTAATTCTAAAACTATAATAGATCTGACCCTTTGATATTGATTCCCTATGCAATTAATAGTAATAGTATTAATATAATAATGGGAATCTAGTATAAAACCTATTAATAATATCCTTGAATTTATTTAGAATAAGGTTAATACATTAACTACATTAGATTAATAATATATTAGTTATCAAGTATGTCCCTGAATAGACTTTTTCTAGCTCGTGAATTACGTAAAATAAGTAATAGTATAACTAACCATTTATATAATAATTCAACCTAAATAATATAAAAATAATTTTCTTAGATCTTGAATTTTTAAACAATTAAATTTAAAATATTTTAATATTATTAATCCATAGTAGTTATATATTGTATAAATTAACTTGTAATTTAATAGATTAACTAACTATTAATTTAATAAAAAAAACCTCAAACTAAGTTACAAATTGGTAATAAATAGCAAAAATATTATTTAATTATTTTAAAAATATTATTATAATATTAATCCTTAGTATTTATACGTATTGTAATTTAATAAATTAACTAACCATTAATTTTAATAATAATAATAATAATAGAAATAGACAAAAAAAACCCTCAAATTAAGTTACAAATTGGTCTTTTACCCCCTTTTCCCTGTGTCTAGTCAAACTAGCCGTTCCCTCATCTAATTTAGTTGTTAGGTTGTCAATCTAGTCGTTACTTGGTCAATAATTATAGTTGTTAGAAGTTCTTCTCTAACTATTTAACATGCATTCTAGATCTGATCTTTCAACTTGTCCTGATGATGAACCACACTGGTTGGTTTGAAACGCGTCAACAAATATTCTATCATGTGATTTTAGTCGAAGAATTCTCTTAATCTTGACATTGATCACAAAAGCCTCAATTCAACTATCATAACAGTTAATTAAACTAAGCTGAAATCATAGTGTACAATTTAGATGTATCATAAAGTTTAAACAATAAAACATGATTTAGATGCTCCATAAAAGTATCTGCCTTAGCTAAGTAAGCACTCCTAATTAGTTCACTACACATTTTAATCAAGTTGAATTTTACATCACTTCCAATGTTATACTTACTCATGTGCCAAAAGCTAAAATAAATCTAGAATATCCCTGATTTTAGAATATGCAATTAGTTACGTCAACCTATTCAACACACAATTTATTTTCCATTCATCCAAATTTATTTATTACAATACTTAAACCATAAATCATCAATAACTACTAATTTTATAGTATTATCTTATATTTATTTATACCATGGAAAACATGAGTTGGAAGGTAATAATGATGTCTGAATAAAACATAGAAAGTTGTCTCAACATAAAAACGAAATTCGAATGATTGTGAAAATAAAGCTTTAGCGTACTTGAATCCTGAAAAGAAAATTTATTCACCAACTGACTTTTGAAATTATATGTCACACCATTCACATATAAATTTGATGGACCATCACAATATTAAGTCTACAGATTCATGACCCATATCCTCTAGGATAGATTGAAATTCTGTGTTGTAGAGTGAAATATTTTGAGTATCTGGTTATTATGTGCCCTCAAATAAATAACTTAGAGGTTGATGGCTCTTAGCACTATTGTAACAACTATGTTTGGTATTTACGGAAATCATCAAATTTATTGGTGTTGATATCTTAAAACGATTATGAGACATTACTGTGAAATGCATTAGATTTAAGCCATATTTCCATAAATAAACTTATCACAAACTACCCTACAATGTAAACCGTAGAGCTCATGTAAATTAAAGTGTATTGAATAGTTTCTATTGCCTAACTACATAGGCTACGATTCCATGTATTTAAATACCAGCAATGGGCCAATAAATCATATCATCAAGTGGGATTACCGAATTAGAACAATGCTAACAATCCCATACCATTAAATGTAAATTATCCATTCATCATGCGTGTTAACAGCTGAAAGAGAACTCAAGAAAATTCGTGCTCATTTATTTAGCATCTACGTAAAGCTATTCGTTCTTCTATAAATTGTTTGCAAAGTTAAATGGCGCCAAGTCTCAAATGGACATAAGGGTGAACTATTTAACTCAGTTAATTACGAAACTGTGTTTGGGTTTCTACATCAGTAATGAGAGATCAGTTACATAGACACCACGAAACTCTATTTAACGAAACGATTTCAGTTGAAGAAAATACATGCAATCAGAGAATTAAATAACAACAATAAATTAATTCTAATGCAAATCAAGCATTTAATCAAACAAAACTCTTTCAAATATTAATCCGAACATTAAAATGAATTCATTCCCCAACAAACAGCAACAATGAATGGCTTCATTACACACCAGGAAAACACCAATATAAGACTCTCGAAACATTTTATCTTTGTTAGCACAAGAGAATATCAAGACAAGAATTTTACCAATTAATACCAACAGTCTCTGTCGAGATGCATCAGTTCAATGTTCAATGTTTTCTGTAATAGATAAGATACAACACACATTATGGGCTTTCAATTTCATTATGAAAGTTGTTATAATACATACCTACCACTTGTTAATTCAAATAATGACTAAACGAAGTCGAAGGAACTACAGCATGACTAAAAACAATATGATAAGTTCTACCAAAATAGAATTGGCTAATCCATCATGGAATTCTAAAAATTAAGGCACCCTTGAACTTTAATACATAAAACTAAATAAAACACAATAGCGCCTTCGACACTTTGTTAACAGAAACTAAAGCAAAACGGAACAAGATATGGGTATAGGGCTTCGGGAAATATGGAACATGAACATCCTTCTCCCCTTGTCCATCGAATATTATTAAGACAAAATTGATTAGAGGTGCACTGATGTAGTGTCAATATAGGAATTGGCCCAAGATACAGGTCTTCTAGATTCAGGGACTGGAACACTCCAATCATTCTCAATCTAGCCCCAGATGACAAGAAAATAATCATTTATTTGAAAAATAAGAAGACCCAAATATATGCAAATATGCCAAAATCAACACCAAAAGGGGCAGATATCAATACTGGTCAAGTATAGGACTTTCGACGATTAAGCAGATATCAATACTTGTAGAGTCTAGGGCTTTTTCTACGATTAATATTATTGTATGAGAGTTTGCATCCACTCTTTAATGCAATGATTCTAGAAGAACCCCATAGAATCAAACATTTCAATTAAATAAAAACTCAATTCAAAACCCATCTCCAGTATCTGACAAAAACCGGTGTTAAGCAACTAAAAAAAACAAAACACCAGAGAACCAAAAAACTAGAGAGATCTATGTATCAAAGAAGATGCTCGAGGAATTGAAATACAGCCACAAAAGTCAAAGTATAAAACCAAGTTTTATGCCATCACATGAAACAGCATACATTTCAATCTCTTGTGATGAAAAAAATAAACCCATGTCTGACATGCACCTGGAAGCTTCGAAGCTCAAGGCTACATGTCGATTTGCTACATGTAGGATGTGACTGTAATATTCTCTTTTAAGTGGATAGAACCATTAGGATGTGACTGTAAAAAAAAAATTCGTTAAATCCTTTAGATCGAAACTTTCTACATTAAAATGTCTATAGGCCCTAAGAGTTGAACCTAGGCTCTGATACCATATGTAATAGCCCAGAAATAAAAACATGTAATTAATTAGATTAATCGTGCAATTTATAATCAACACATAATTTATCAACTAATTAACATCAAATTTCAAAAATATGAGTAAAGATAACTTACCTGTGGCGACGATGTTTCTCACTTGTGATTTTAGGGTTGAACACTAGTTGAATTCTGCTAACTGCAACAAAGTCTTGGGGACGAATCTCCACCCAACTGTAGGCTCAATTGCACAAAATCTTGCTACAACTGGCCATCCCCAAGCCCTCAATCAACGTACTACTACCAGGGAATCCTTTGTCTCACAACACTATTCTCCCAAGAGAATGGATGATGGAATCATGGAATGATGGAATGCCTCTCATCTTCCTCACCATCTATTAAATAGAGCAAACATTGGAAGGGAAACCACATGCACACACTCTATGTGTGGACATGCAACTTTACTGCTTTCTTGTTTTACTTCTTTTGTTTTTACTTTTTGATAGCTTTAATTATTTTTACTGCTTTCTTGTTTTACTTCTTTGTTTTTACTTTTTGATAGCTTTACTGATTTTTACTATTTTTCTGTTTATTTTTATTTATATTTATTTAGAGATTTAGTATTGTTATTTATTATTTTATTATTATTTATTATTTATTTACTATTACTATTTTTATTTATTGTTTATTATTTATTTTCTTGTATTTTAATATTATATTATATTATATTATTTATTATTTATTATTTATTATTTTTATTATTATTATTATTATTATTATTTATTATTTATTATTAAGGGACATTACGTGGATGTGAAGACTGTATTCTTCAATGGCCAAATTAAGGAAGAGGTGTACATAGAGTAGCTGGAAGGTTTTGAGACCTTTGATCGTGAGTCGCATGTGTGCCAACTCAAGAGATAGTTGTACGGGTTGAAGCAAGCACCTCGTGCTTGGTACACCAGGATAGACAACTACTTCACCGGGTTGGGCTTTAAAAAGAGTGAAGCAGATGTGAACCTGTACCACATTGTGGTGAAAGGTAAGTTGTTAATCATCGTACTTTATGTTGTTGATCTCATATTGACTGGTGATGATCAGTTGATCGTGTCTTGCAAGGAGGACCTTGCAAGATAATTCGAGATGAAAGACATGGGTCTCATGCATTACTTCCTTGGCATGGAATTGTGGCAGAAGGATGGGGAGTTATTTGTGTCTCAGAGCAAGTATGCCATCGAGATACTTAGGAGATTCCACATGGAGAAGTGCAAGCCCATGCAAACTCCTCTAGTAGGTAACTGGAGGAAGGAAAATGCTACTTCAAGAGAAGTGGTAGAGGCTATTGCGTACAAGCAACTTGTGGGTTCACAGATGTACTTAGTGAAAACACGACCAGATTTGTGCTATGCGGTGGACCAACTGAGTCAAGTGATGGTTCAGCCTACCAAGATGTTTTTGAAGGAAAAAAAACATGTATTGAGATACCTCAGAGGCACATCTCAGTACGGATTATGGTACAGACAGACAGAGGGAGTGAAGCTACAGGGCTTCGCTGATGCAGATTAGGAAAGGAGTACGTCAGATCGGAAAAGCACAGGGTCGGCAGCAGTTTCTTGGTACAGCAGGAAATAGAGGTCGATTGCACTCAACTCAGCAGAGGCAGAATACATGGTTGCAAGTCAGGCAGCATGTGAGGCCATCTAGATGTGTAAATTCCTAGTCGATTTCTTTGATCAGAGGATGGATCCAACTGTGATCTATTGTGATAATCAGAGTTGTATCAAGCTCTCTGAGAATCCAATATTTCATGATAGGTCCAAGCACATCGACATCCGATATCATCATCTCAGAGACTGTGTAGTGAGGAGGATCATGTTGCTGCAGTATATTTCGATAAAGGAGCAAGACGCTGACATTTTGACAAAGGCATTGTCAAAGTGTAAATTCAAGTTCCATAGAGACAGGATCAGGGTGGCAAATAATCCCTTTCTTGTTGAGAGGGAGTGTTGAAATATGGCAACAAGAATATTCCAATTTAATTTTTCCTTGAATTAAATTGTGAATTAAAATCGAATTTAGTCTTAATAGCTACTTGGAAAGAATTAATTAATTTATTTTAAATTAATTAGTTGGATAAATTCAAGTTAGAAGTCTTTCTGAAGTCATGCAAGATTTATCCCTTAAATTAAGGAGATAAGATTGAGTTATATTTGAGTTGTAACTAGTTAACTCAGTTTACTAAGTTAAGTCTAGTTAAATTAGTTCCAAACTGTTTGAGGAACTAATAGTGAGTTAACAGTCAGTTGATGCATGCATGCACTCAACTAGTGTTACTCCAGTTAACTGAATATTCCCTCATTAGAAACTCATGCATGTCTATTCTGAGAAAGACCCAATTGAGATTAAAGTCAAGGACAATGTCGGTTGCATGTGTTTTCTCATGGAGAAAACTCATGCATGCAGTCAAGGATTTATCCTTGAGGATTGCGTAGTTTTGTAGAAAGATCATCCACTTGGTAAAGAAAGTTTTCCACTTGGTAAAGGAGAATCATCCACAAGGAACAACACATGGAAATAGGAGCTTGGAGGGTAGAGAGGAAGGTTGTAGAGAAGCCAAGATTCCCTATGAGCATATGTGAGGATTGTACTGAGAGCTGGCTAGCTGTGAGAGCTAAGGCTTTGTATAATTCCTATGTATTTCCACCATGTATGATAATACAATAGTGTGGGGTTTTTAGCTGAGGCTTTCCCCAAAGTATTTTCATGTGTATTGTGCCATTGATTCTTCTTCTTCTGGTTATATTGTTCAACTCGATCTTTAAGCTTCCGCAAATTGATAGTAGAATTAGGTTATAGTATTCTGCTTTGATTTATATTGCATTATCAAGTTAACCTACCATCAGATTTTCTACAAGGGTTTGTTTTACTCTTGGCATACATATACACACTATACCATATGTTTATAACTTATACCATCATAATTGAATTACGTATTAACTTGATACTTAGGAGTTCTTATATATAAATCATATTCAAGAATTATTAATATAAAACCTTCAACCATGGTTCTCATTCCTTATGTGGTATAATATCAATGTTGTGATTCTAGAGTCTTTGATAACTATGGTGCATATTTCTTATGAATATGTCTTATAATATGGTGCTGGCATGTCAATTCAAATCTTCGATCACATCGACGATGTAAACTAAACCTTAAAATATCAACAATGGCGATGAGTTAGGGTTTCTCTTTATCATTTAAATGACCCTTCCGACCACCAACTCATTCCTTTATGCATTCAATGGTTTTCGAGCAGAGCTCCAAAGCTCTACAACTATTCTAGTTCAACACCTTATTGTCTCTGTGACTGTAGATAAAATGAGAGTGTTGGCTCAACAATCTTTCTTTCTTCAACCATCAAGAATAGAATTGAAAATATTTTTCACTTAAGGAGTTTTCATTTGAGGTAATTAATCTCCATTTTAGCAAAGAGTTACGTATTTGTGTTTATGTGTTTTACAATTGTGTTTTTCAAAAGATACTCATGTTTTCTATTCTTTTTCTTACAAGTATATTTAGGGTTTCTAGTTTTCATTTGGGGTTTTCATATCCAACAAGACCATTGACCATGATTACTCTATGAGGGTATTTAAATATTCTCGTCACAAATTGCAAGGTGTCGGTGACTTTACAGTTTGCTTTTTTCCAACATTTCTTAAGATTGTTTTTATATATTTCCTTTCAAGGGTTTAACTCCTTGGTTTTTCTATTGTGGGTATTTATTTAAGTAATTCTTTGTATCTACTTTCCTGGTTGAACTTGGTTTATAAGTTGCTTGCAAAAAGTTAATTCCTAGTTGTCTTGGATTTTTTGAAAAGATAGCTGGAGACTTTTTTTCAAGTAATTTCTTGGGCATTAATATTGCTCCTTTCTTAGGATATCTTTTTATTTCGTCCTTATTCCTTTCCATGTCATTATTATGGCAAAGGTTTTTAAGATAGAACACTAACCCTCTAAGTATATCTATGTCTATTTATTTTTACTTTAATTAATTCAATTCCAAATCTAGGTTCTCAGTTATTTGAATGTTCGTGTATGTACAGTTATAATATCTTAGTAAATTGTAGGATCCTACGGGTTTTTTTTATAATCACAATTTAAGATTTTTAATCTCGTGTATATATATATATATATATATATATATATATATATATATATATATATATATATATATATATATATATATATATATATAGGGTTTTAAACCCTCTCTATGTTATAATACTTTTATCTAAATTTCTCTTTTACTTTTATGTTCTTGGTTTAACCCAAAATAAGTAATTTCTTTCAAAACCTAATATAGTTTATTTGTAATTTATAGAGTTCTTGACTACGGCATTACGGAAATATTCCAAGTAATAACCATATTTTGAGTACTTGTTCACATTACATGAACTATTTTAACTCACTTACATATTGAGGTATAATTATGAATCTGTCTTTTACTGTTCTTCATAGGTAATAACATTCTCAAGGTGGAATTTTGAAATGTTTTCCTTTTTAGTAATGTTCTAGAGCTTTCCTTTTTTCTCATGAATATTTCAAATTCCTCATTCCAGGTCGGATCACCCCGAAACCCCTATATTGCTTTCGCTGCATGTTCCTGATTCTATGTTCGAGGAATTTCACAGAGGCTTTTTGTTATTTATCTTTTAATTTATGTATTGAAGTTGTTAATTTCTCACTTCCTTCTTGGAAAATTTTTAGACTACAAGATTTCATGCCTAACATTGTACTTATTTATGGGTTCTTTCAACCTAGCACTATTTTAAATTGTAACGTATTAAGGTCTATATTGACCTACATTGTTCAATAAGAAAATTTATATTTTTATTAATAAAATGTTGTTAATGATATGCTTCAGATGTATAAATGTATCAATTTCATCATGTATGGTTATTCTTTTGTTTCATACATAGCAATATCTATTATTATGTTCTCTTTGTTTAGTTTTATTTAAATAGGTCTTCCTGACCTTTTTCACAGTGTAAACACTTTACCTTAGTAATTAATCATATATATACTTAATTGTTCTACAATATAAACTTACAATTTGTATGTGACGAACTATAGTTCCATTTTTTTATAACTATAACTAGGTTAATTCTTTAAAAAAGTTAACTATTACCACATTTAGTACTAGTGTGTTATAATAGTCATACTTCAATCACTCTTCTTTTTCATGCATTCCCGTTTTGTTTTCTAGTCTCTTAGCCTTCTAATGATCATCGGTTTTTCACTAAAGTTTTAAAATTTAAAACATACAATCTTATCTTCCTACCTTTCTTTATTCTTTTAGAAACACAACTACTTTTGAGGAGGTTATCTTCATTTTTTTAATGATGTGTCAACATATTTGGAATAGAATTCCCTAGAAGGACCTGGATTCTACCTTGTTCTTAGTTTGCTAAATTTAGCTTATCATGTTTATATACATGGAATTCAATCTTTTGTTTCCATTCCAATTAGGAAATAAATTCCAGAAATTGTATAAATTCCTATTTATCATTTTCATGTCCAGAGATTAGTGATTATAATCTCACGAAATTATATATAAAAGAAGATTTCATTTTAGTGAATCATAATCATTTTTTTATATTCAACAATAAAAATTCTCATATACAAATTTACTACATAACTTTGAGAAAGAATTAACACTTTGTCTTTTCACTGATATTATTCATCTCAGAATCTTTACTTATCCATTATCTAGAAAGAAAAAAAAAATACTAAAAACAATTTTGTCTTTCTATCACATAAAATTCACAGATTTATAGTTCAAAATATCAACTTGAAAGTTTGATTCTAGAACTAATACACGAGCTCACTAGCTCCACCCAATCATTGAAACTTCGTCATCCAAAACATCCCCTCAAGCACAGGTTTGTATGTTCTTTATTTTATGTCCTTTTTCTTTCCCCTCCACAGTGCAGAACTGCATACCTTTTTTAGCAAGAATACAAAATTAATTACCCCTTACCAATCATTCCATAATTGGTAACTACCTCCACCTCACCCAACAGGTGATAGGTAGTTACTAGCTCATTTATGAGCTCTACTCCCCACTTCAAAAAACAACATCTCGACTTTTACGGAAGTTATGGACCAATCATATCCATAATCGTAATTAATCTAATAATTTATGTTAGATGCATAGGACTTAATGAATAAGTAATTAATAACCAACATTAACTTGAAGCCTTTATCTCTTTCAGCCAGGTGTAGCCTATATACTAATTTCTAGACTATATTTTTTATTAATATCATAATAATAATTACAAATTTACATTTAACCCTTATCATTTTTATCACATTGATCAACTATTTCCAAATAAGTCTTTCAAATTAAAGCACAACCACACTTAACCATATATACAAATTTACAATATAAAATCCAAGTCAAGGGATATCAGAAATGGTCTTCATACTCTATACACTAAGTTTGAACCCTTGTTGAAATTCCCCAATTAAAGCGTCCTTTAGACATCGGATATGGCTTGAGGGTGGCCAACTGCAAGAAAATTGTAATGTATCTATGGCTACGATTGGGTTGAGAGTGGCGATCCCTTCTGTTAGAGCCTAGATTGACCTCAGACTGAAGGGAGGAAATCCTAGGATAACCACAAACCACGCTTAACCGGGTAGCTAGCCCTACCAGGTTGGGAGAGGGCTCTTTCCTTGTCAATCTCAATTGAGATGACTAAATTGAATATGGATTTTAGGCTAGGTATAGTAGCTCTAGGGTTTTTGGGTTAATTTTGATGGTTTGGTTGCTAGATCAAATGGAGCAGGCAGCTTGGGTTCGGGAAACAAATCAGAATTGCAAAGTGTTCTATGGGGCGAGGTAGGTAGGTGTTTTGGCACTTGGATTTGAGTGTGATGGTAAGTCTAAGACTGGTGAGGGGCTGAGGAGGGCATGCAAAGGTCATGAATCCTCTTAAAATAGTAGAAAACATTAAAAACTAAATGTGTTCCCAAGGTATAATCAATGGATTCCACCTATCTATCTTGATTCCTTTAGTTAAGAGGAAAGAAATAGATGTTGGTACATATAACACATAAGAGAAACTAAGTAACAAATGAAGAAACAATGCCAAGACACATTACCACAAGAATCCCACCAAAATAGCTGCAAAACTCTGGTTTATTTCCTTGCCAAACTGAAGAAGTGATGTACAATGAAGCTCAAAGCATCGACAAGAGTCCAACCTTTACAAATGACTAAGAAAGTACATAATATAGGCACCAAACCACTTGTTCTAGCCATCAGGGGTCGAATCCATGAGAAGAGAGGTGGTTTCTATTATCACTCAAGTTGTTCCCAAAAGTTATAAGAAAGGGAATACGGCCGAGGTAACCACAGACCAATCTTTTAGATACAAATTCTAGCTAATCTACATCCAGAGAGAGCTCTCTCTTTATGATTTAGTTTTTTTTTTAAGGTTTTAGCCTAGTTATGAAGTACAAGGGTTTTGTTTTGAGTTTGGGTGATGAGATTCAATAGAACAGTGAGGAAAAACTGAAGAGTTCAGTCCATTGTGCATGATGGAGTCAAAAGAAACAGGCTTCCTGGATTCGGTTTCTAACAGAGGATGGCATCATAGAGAAAGGTGGTCAAACATGGAACAATTAAAAGGCTGGAATCAGATGGAATGGACTCAAATGGGTGAAGGGCAGTTAAGAATCCTTCATCATATTGAAAGAGGGAAAATGGATGATTACTGATAAGGAGCAACTAAGAATTCCTTAGCAAATAAACACATGAAAGAATCAGGAAACAGGAGAAATTAAGGGTTCACTGTTTATGCTCATTCTGAAGAAAACACAGAGAATAATAAAGACTGAAAACAGGGTGCAGCCAAGCAAATTCTGAATTAATATTTTGCTTTATCGTTCATATTTATGAAACACGGATGATATAACAGACAAGAAACTGTAAAACACAAGGTAGAAAGTACTCATTGATCCATGGGTTGATTCAAGAATTTTGTAACAATTCCTGCGCATCAATTCTTCATCCAGTATGCCAAACAATAGTTTGATCCCAACAACCTTTTATTCCAAAGTTCAGAGTTACAGCAAAGTCTAGGAAATCTACACATACCCTACCTCTTCAAAGCTCCGATGAAGGGGGTATTTATACAACAAAAATATGTACGACCGGTATCCCATAAAAGCTCTGAGATAATATCTAAGTTTAACCTAAATTAATTTAAAAGCAAAGTAGAATCCGCTAACTTATGTTGCGCTGGAGGCAGGCTCTTAGGGTTCGGCCTGCAGCTGTCTTCTGCAATAACTGTGTGCATCTGATAGTCTTTACTGCGCTTTAATTCTGATATGCTTTTCTTTGTTGGCTCATATACTCTTCAATGTTGATGTGATTTGCCTTTAATTCTGCACTGATACTCTTTTAATGCTTGATCTGATACTCTTTGACTTTAATCATCTTCTTTAATGTTGAACCGACCCTGCTCACCGCCTTTCTGGAAAAATGGAACTGCAAGATGTCTCTCACCGCCTTTACTCTGTTCATCGTTGTCTCTGCAGGTTCCCACTGGCTAGGGTAGCAAAAATATCCTGTAAATCTCTATTTTTCTCTTCTGCGAGCTTCGGAAATCCCTTGGTTTGCTTTAAATTGTGTTAAAAGAGGAAGAAAATGCATTTTGCAGGTTGAATAACAGGCTGCGGAGCTCGCTGTGGCCTTTCTGGTATAAGGCATTCGAAACATTGGAAAAGCGACCATGAAAGATTGCATGCCTGAAGCACCATTCTTGCAACGAAAACATAAAAAATGACCCTTTTTTTTACCCTTTATTGGCCAAAAATGATTTTGGCGGGAAAATTTGTTTCAAAGGACGGATGACGTCAGCATGACCTCAGCAGGGGTACGGTACAGATGGCATGGCAGTGACGTGGTGGTGACATTAGCAGAGGGTTAGCAGGAGGGTGGTACGCTGTTTTGCTGCACCGCTTTTGGGCTCGGGCGATTTCGGGCGAAGGGCAAGCGAGCAACATGGGAACTTGACGCGTGGCACCTATACGGGGAAATACCACCAATTCCCTGGGGGTTAATGTTTGGCAGATAGGCAGGTTGCGATATCAATGTGGATCACTGGATGGATAGGTATAGATTGGACGGTGGACGACGGCTTATGAACAAGGCGGAGGCTTAATGCGCGGGGACCGATCAATTAACCATGTTTTTTAATTGCATCGGGCGTAATGTTATTAGTTGGCGGGGTGATTGCTTAGGTTATTAATCAACTGGAGGTTGATTAACCCTTTATATGCGCGCAGGGAGTTAGGTTATTAATAAATTCTAGATGAACTTATTAACCCTGCTTTATACACAGTGACTATGGTTATAGTTAACCTGGGTGGGGATATTTAATAATGCGGGATTTATATTTATATACAATACGGGATGGGTAAAAAATTACATGGGATTTATATAATACAAGTTAATAGTTAATATGAAAATGATTTGAAAATGAGTGCTAAGTTAAGAACTTTAGGCTTAGGGAAAAAAAAGGGGTTTATGTGATTTTTATACAAATTTCCTAAGTAAAATGGGGTTTTTACTTAGGCAATGGATGAACTGGAAGAAGTGGTTTCTTGGGGATATTAAGTAGATCTTAATATTTGAGGGGGGAATTAGTAAGTGTTTTGTGGAAACAGTATGAAGGGGAGATTAGTCATGCCTCGCTTGAGTTGCATCAAAATATAAAACTACCATGGTACCTGTGATAGAGGTAAGATTAACATTTTGAGAGACAACATTATCACAAGTCTCATTCTGCAACTTCTAAAACTGCCTACCTTGCCTACTTTGCCTAACATTTTTTCTTCTTTTACTGGATGCACTTAGACTAGAAAACCCTTTTCAACTTTTATTTTTTTGCATGCAAGCCTATCTAAGTCTGCACTTATTTCTTCCAAGGGCTCAGATTAAACTCATGAGCTCCTTTTTTTCTCTACCTATCTACTTATCTGCCAAGTTTAAACAGTTTGGACAGACCTTATTCTCTATCTCTAAAACATGAAATTGAAACATGAACTAGCCAAGATTACGCTGTTTGGCCATTCATCAATTGTGGCATGAAGTTAACAAGCTGTAAACAATGCTTTATTTTGAAAAAAAAGAAATAGTAGTGGCATTTGGACTTGTACACTTTCCTGGTCTTTTTTATTTGGGGTTCATTTCTTTTCATTTTTCTTTTGACCATTTATTTTTTCAACCCTTTGATTTTTCTTTTAAGGTATACCCTCTTTACATTTTTTAATTTTTTTCATTTTTCATAATATGGAAACCTTTACAGCAAGGAAAGGATAAACATATTACAGAGCTCAACCAATCAATCATGAAATATGACACCTATTACTATAGGAGTATAACATTGGCTCCACTTGGGGATGGCTTTCCCTGGTGGAAAGTCAAGGACAACAGGTCAGATGGCCTTATGAACACCTTTAATGTGCTCTGAAATCTTCCTTTTCTGAATGTAGAAACTGTACAAAAGGATGCCGTAAAAATATATACACCATTATAGAGTTGATTCGAACAACTGTACATCTATTCTGGATAGCTTTCACTTGGATTATTTTTTGCTGCTCCCAAGTCTTCTTCTGTAATCTCTGATAAACTGAAATGATGCAAAACAAAAATGATAAAGTTCCTTCTGTTAGCGCTTGGAATTCACCTAGGCTGAGATAGACAAACTCTCAAGGCTACATCAAACCATTTCACCTCGTAGCTAGCCCTACGAGGTATGAGAAGGCTCTCTCGGGTCAGATTCGATAGATCTTTCAATATGATTAGGCTGACCAATTAATAATAAATATTTTAGGCTAGTAAATTGATAAGGGGGTTGATTTAATGATTTTTAGGGTTTTTGGTGGCAATTGGTGGAAGTGCAATTCAAGGTGCGGGGATTGAGCACAGTTTTCACAGGGGGATCTAAGGGGCAAGGTAGGAATGAGTGCTGATGCCTTAATCTGAGATGGATGATCAGAGATGATAGAGGAGAAGCTAAAGAGGGCAAACACACAATTCGAATCCTCTCTAGACAGTAGAAAACATTAAAATTGAACAAACTAAAACGCTGAGCATGTCAAAACATGAATTCAAACTTTACCACTTCATCTGTCCAATTTAGAAGCATAAGAGAGATGTGAAACACATAAACAAACTTACAAGAACATGTATAGAACACACCATCAACAATCAGATCCACAAGAATCCTCAAAGATGTCTGTAAAACCCTGGCTTTCCTTGCCTTCAATTGCAGAAATAGATGCACAATATACAATAAAGCTTCCTTACACAAGAGTCCAACCATGAAAATGAGAAGGAGAGAGCATAATATAGATCATCTAGACCATCTAACTCCTTTCCCCACCTCTAGGGGTCGAGCTCAGCTTCCTAGGAGCAGTTTGAACTAATTCTAAACTAAGAACTAGAAAATAGGCAGCCAAACAACTTGCCTCTATTACTTAGCTAACTCATCCATGCATTAATTTTTCACTTTTTACATCATGGAAGCTTCTAGAAGGGTAAAGAGAGATAAAATCTATCAAAGTGCCATGAAAATATTACATTTATCCATCATCTACAAGTAAAAATGGTCAACCATAGTCAAAACAGTGTTTTTTGACCAAAAATGGCAATTCTGGCAAATCTGGAAGTTCTGGTCGCGCCCCTGGAAGTTCTGGTCGCGCCCCTTTACAGCTGTTTTTGAGTGGGTTCCACTGGTCCAAATCAGGTGCAAGATGGCTCATTGGAAAGCTTGGCCTGTCTACTTTCCATCCCAAGTGGAATTTCTGAATTTGGTGTTGATTTGACCCCTCAAAAACCATTTCTCCCAAGGTCACTTTCTGCAACTCAAAAAATGGGCAGAAAGTCATTTTTTAGGTGTATTTTGAGCTTTTGGAGGCTCAAAACTCAAAATCAGGCTTCTCCCAAGTATTGGTAATTTTTCTTTTTGAATGCCCTTTCCAAAAATTCCAATTTTGCAAAATTCCGAGCAGCCCTTCAAACTGGTCTCACCCGGGGTGAGACCAGTTCTTGGGAAAAACCTGTAATTGGCACAAAAAATTCACAAATGACAAAATTTTCTCCAAATTTCTTGAAATTCGGGCTGGGAGTCCCCAATCAAGTACCGTGCTTAGTCAAAGAGGCTTTGGCCAAAGTTTGGAGTGGGTCGGGCGTTTTCCTTCGTTTTTGTGTTTTGGCCAACCGTCCCTGGAGCACCTTCATTCTCGCCGGTATTTTTGACATTTTTCTCAAACCATGACACCTGTGTAAAAAGTGAAGGAGGTTTTTCTTCCTTGGCATGTTTTGGACAAAAACCTCTCTCAGTTTTGCAAAATTCATCTTTGATTGCTCAGAAACATCATTTGAGTGAAACTTGTCCCGATGTGTGAAACAAGGAATTTTGTCGAAATGAAGCGGAATGAAGGGGACAGAGGGCTTCTAAATTCTTGGGGAAATTTTTGGGAGTGGGGAAGGATGTTAGGAAACAGGGGAAAGTGGAATCTCAGTGATTGAGTGAGGGGAAGGGGTCGAAAAGGGCAAAACACAGGCCAAACCTAGAAAATTGCCAGATTGTAGCTAGAAACTAGGGTTTGTGCAAAAATGAGGAATTTGGCGGATCTAAGGGATGGGAAGTGTTTGATAAGGTACTTTAAGGATAGGGGAAGGTGTATGAACATCAGGAAACAAGTTTTGCCGGTGATTTGACCATCCAAGAGAAATTGGCTTCAAAACCCTAGGAGAGGGAAATGACCTTGCCTGGGTGGCAACTGAAGCATGGACCAGATGTAAAATGACTCATTAGACACTGATATGATAATGACAACCATATGAATGATGATAGACTCAGCTGAATAGTGACATGGACTGACATTTAGGCAAACCCTAGACCTAATGCCTAGTGACCAAATTTTGCTTGAAGACTCACTGAAATGACAAAATTTGACCTTGACACTTCAAAATCACTATGTAAGAGCACATTTGATCACTGGAGGAAGGTTGTAAAGACTCACACTAACACCTTCATTGATTTCTGAATTTTCTGCACTTTCCTCCTATTCTCACTGCTGAAATGAACAAGCTGATGACTTCTTTCAAGCTATTTGAAACTGAATTTCTTTATGTACATGTTAGAGTCAGAAAATATCAAAAAACAAGATCAAAGTAATGTTTCAGCATTCGACCATTCACTGGTCCTTCTTCTGTTTTTGTACCATCCAGGCTCTTCAGAAAGTAAGTATTGTTTCCTTGTAATGCATGGATGATATATGGCCCTTTCCACAGGAAGTCAAACTTCCCATGTTTTCCTTTGTCTTCTCTTCTGGAGTCCCACTTTAGAACTTTGTCTCCAATGTAGAAGTCTTCTGCTTTGGTCCTTTTATCAAATATCTTCTTGAGTTTTTCTTGTAAATCTTTGGTGCACTTCTTCTCTGGTCTGCTGCAAATGGATGGTCTGATTTATTCTCCTTTGAATAGCATTGGGTTCCACTTGAGCTTCTTGCAGCAATTTTATTACAATAACTCCTAAAGATGAAGGAAAAATAGCCTCCATGCCATACATTAGCTCATAAGGGCTGGTTCCAATAGATCTCTTTGTGGTAAGTTTGTCTGCACATAGTGCATTTGTAAGCTTCATGTGCCAATTTTTCTTGTTCTCTTCCAGCACTTTCTTAATAAAGTTAATCAGTCTTTTATTTGAAGACTCAGCTAGACCATTACCTTGAGGGTAATAGGCTGTGGAATGGCCTAAAGTGATATGGTATTTGCTGCAAAAAATTATCAGTTTCTTGGATTTGAAGGCAGCAACATTATCGGTTATGATCTTTTCAGGGCAGCCAAATCTAGACAAGATGTTGGTCTCTAAGAATGCTATGATCACTGTATCATTGGCTTGTCTAGCAGGGATGGCTTCTATCCATTTGGTAAAATAGTCTGTGGCAGTAAGAATCCATTTATGTTGGCCAGATGAGGGAGGATGGATTTCTCCAATGAAGTCCAAACCCCATTGTTGAAATGGTCTTTCAGTGGAAATTGGTCTCAATGGCAAGGGTAACAGTTTTCTGTTGCCTTCAAAAATTTGGCATTTGTGGCAAGCAGTAACAAAGTTCTTTACATCAATGAACAAGGATGGCCAGTAAAATCCAGCCCTTAGGATTTTTTCTATAGTTGATTTCCAGTACAAGTGTCCACCGCAGTCCCCTACGTGAAAGTCTTTGAGAACTTTGTCAGCTTCTTCTTTTATTAAACAATTCAATAGAATACATTCATGATTTTTCCAAAAAAGAGCATTATCTAAAATACAGAATTTTGAAGCTTTCATCTTTAAAAATCTTTTCTTTGTTTTGGATAACCCTGTAGGAGCCTGTAGGTTTAATAATACATGAATTATGTCAGCATACCAAGGTGATTCTAAGAAGGCTTGGCTGATTTGTGGAGTCGCCATCTCCTGTTCATTATCCAGTTCATTAATATCTAGGGCTTGAAAGTTGGTTTCAGTCATGAGTTTAGCCAATCCCTGTGCTATTATCAGCTTTGTAAGTTTTATTTCAATGTCATACTCCAATATCTTAGCAATCCATTTACCTCGTTTGCCTTCAATTCCATCCTGAGTCAGGATGTCTTTTACAACAGTGTTTGGCACATAAGCTATTACATGTGAGTACAGTATGTAAACTCTGAAGTCTTGAATGGCTTTCACCAGTGCATAAGCCTGTTTTTCCATGATTTTATAATTCAGAGGTGCATCTCTAAGTGCTTTACTAAAAAAGGCTATGGGTTTCTCACATCCTTGATCATCGTCTTGTAGTAAAACAGCTGCTATGGTGTGTTCTGATGCAAAGAGAAAATTACAAAGTATCTATCAAATTTTGGACTTGTGAGGACTAGTGTTCTGGTCAAAGTTGATTTAATTTCTTCAAATGCTTGTTTGGCTTCTACTGTACATTTAAATTTTGAATCCTTTCTCAACATGTTGTTCATCAATCTAATTAATTCAGCCAAATTGGGTATGAATCTTCTCAAAAAGTTAATCTTCCCTAAGAAAGCTTGCAGTTCTTTGACATTTCTAGGGTGAGGTATTTGCAGAATGGCTCCAATTCTAGCAAGGTCAATTCGGATGCCATCTTTGGAAATGATGTGTCCTAATAGCTTTCCTTCTTCTAGACCAAACAGAGACTTTTTAGGATTCAATGAGATACCTTATTCTCTGCATTTTAAAAACACTTGTCTCAAATGATCTAAATGTTGTTGATCTGTTTTGGAAAACACGGTGAGGTCATCTAGATATACAACCAAAAAATCGTGAATTTCTTTGGCAAAAGCTATGTCCATTGCTCATTTAAAGGTTTCCCCTGCATTCTTGAGTCCAGATGGCATTTTGACATATTTGAATGTACCCCATGGTGTTTGTAAATGTAGTTTTTTCTTGGTCATCAGGATGAAATAGAATCTGATTAAAACCTGAAAACCCATCCAAAAGTGAAATTCTAGAAGCACCTACTACCCTTTGTAAAATATGGTCCATTTTGGGTAAAGGGTAATTGTCTTTCAAAGATACCTTGTTTAAATTTATTAATTCAACACATAACCTGATTTCCCTTGTTTTCTTCCTAGTAGGCACTAAGTTAGACACCCACTCTGAAAACCTGATTGGGGCTATTATCCCTGCATCATGCATTCATCTGATTTCTTTCTTAATTAAAGGAAGCAGTATAGGGTTGATTCTTCTGAGCTTCTGTTTGAATGGTTTTTTATTCTCCTTGAGGGGTATTGTCTGTTGAATTACAGAGGAGTCATAAGACTTCAGGTCTTCATAGTTCCAAGTAAAAACATCTTGGAATTCTTGGAATAGTGTCGGCTTCTTAAAAATTAGGGATCTAGGTTTATTTATACCCAGGTCGTTATAGCTCTTCTCTCAATAAGTTTTCATTCATATTCTTTCTGATTTAGTCCTGATGATGGACCCCCTTTGGGGTTTGAAACGTCAACGGAATGAACACGAAAATGTGGATAATCTGGATCATACCACTGCAAAAAACTAGCACAGAAGCTTAAAATCTAACATAACTTCCCTATACGGAGGGGAAACATGGAAGGAGATCTGTCTTCTCGAAATCTTGAGGATAAAAATTGAGAGGAGAACTGCAGAAAAATATAATATAAATAAATAAATAAAATGAAAAAAAAAATGATTTACATAAGTGTCGGCTTCTTAAAAATTAGGGATCTAGGTTTATTTATACCCAGGTCGTTATAGCTCTTCTCTCAATAAGTTTTCATTCATATTCTTGCTGATTTAGTCCTGATGATGGACCCCCTTTGGGGTTTGAAACCTCGACAGAATGAACACGAAATTGTGGATAATTCGGATCATACCACTGTAAAAAACTACCACAGAAGCTTAAAATCTAACAGTTCAACATACTTCAGCTTTTGATTAGGGGGCAAAGATTTGGACAATTTTATCATTTTTGGGCTCTATTCAGATCCTATGTTGTAGTCTTTGATGTCTACTTTTGGAGGTTCCATCTGAGCTTTTTTTGGAATATCATTGAAATCAAAGAGATCTTCTAAAGGAGTTAATCCTTTGGGCAAATGATTGTCTTCCAAATGGATGACTTCAGATTCTTCTTCAATAATTTCATCAACATCTGTTTGTTTGAGCTCTTGAATTTCCTCTTTGGTAAATCTTGTTGGATGAAACATTTGACTTGTATTTTCTGCTGAAATGTCTATTTGTATCTGATTGGCTGGATCAAAGTCACTAAGTGTATCTTCATCTGTGTTAGTGCTAGAAAATTCCCTTTCTAAGGTCAAAAAATTATTGATCTATTTATCACTTTCAAACACTTGCCAGTTCTTAATATTGTCAGGTATGGCAAGCATGTGTCTAATTTTTTCTGTGAATCAATGATTTGGTTCAAAAGACAATTTGCAGGTGCTGGAAAAATTGCTAGACTATGAGATTGCAAGTTATGTTTTCTCGGGATTTTGACAAGCTGAGCTTCCAAAAATGTGTTCAGGATTTCTATGGCTGTTCCTCTATATTCTCTCAATCTGGGATCATTTGTCAAGAACTTCCCTTTTATCTGTTGGATGATTAAATCAGAATCTCCTAGGACTAACACTCTTGTTGCTCCCAATTTTTTTAGCAGTTTAAGACCTAGCAACAGAGCCTCATATTCAGCCATGTTATTAGTGCATCTAAAGTTTAGTCTGTAGGCATGACCTTCAGCCTGTTTGTTTTTAAGATTGTGCACCCAGACCCCTGCTCCTGCTCCTAATTTGTTCATAGAACCATCAAACTCTAAGTACCAAAGGATTTCATGTTTATGATTAGTATCTGGATTTGCAGGGATCTTTTCAACAGGGAGATCTAGTTTTTCAGACTGTTTTGGTTTATCCAGCATTTCATTATTTTCAAATATCTCTTGGATTCGGGCCCTACACCTTTCATTTGTTGTTTCTCCTGTTTCAGCTGTTAGAACTTTTATTTCATGTGTGGGATCAATTTCGGCATTGTATGATAAAAGAATCCATATCATAATGTATTGAGTAGATAGGGAAATTTTGAGGTTTCTCTTGACTACTTACTACATACCTCATTAAGGTTTTTCTGTATAGTCTCTTCGGTTGACCAAACACTGAAATAGTAGCATAAGACATGTCTAACTGTAGAGATCCTTGGAGCTTTGCACCCCAAGATCTAGACAATAACATACCATACTTTGGAGGTGTTAGAGTCAGTCTTGTTGCCTTCCATCAGCGATCAAAGCTCTTTGCATTTGCATTAGTAGGTGTCTCATCAGTGTCAATTTTTGCATCCCATTAGGCATGCCATAACCCTGATGGAGGAGCTGGTGTCTTTGTCCCCCTCTTGGCATTGCTGGATCAAGTCATTTCAGTCCTTAGTCACTTTCAAACTTATCTTGTCTTGTCTTGAGGTCAAATTCCTAGGTCTAGGGTTTTGGTCAAAATGGTTTACAAGGTCATGTCTCCGAAGGTCAACAAGTGCCCAGCAAGCCAGAGGGATGATTTCAAAGATGTTTCTTCGCCAATTTCAATCTTGTACAGTAAATTTTCACCTTGGATTTAAAAACTTTGTTTTTAAAGCCAAGGTCATTTTTCAAATTTTTGTAAAAAGTGATGAAATTTCAAAAAGCTTCCAAGGACAGTATGAAACCCTGGCTCCCTTGCCAAGATCCCTCAGATGATATCCCTGCAAAAAGTGTCAAGAAAAAGCATTAAATCAGTGAATTTCAGGACAAAGCAAACCAAGAAAAGTCAATTTTATAAAGTGTCAAAGAGAAACATTATAAAGTGGGTTTGAGCATGAAATTATTTCAAATCATAGCTATAAAAGCCCAATCTCCCTCCATCGACCCTCATTGTGCATCCAAGTTGTTTGCAAGAGCGATTGAGTGAAAGTTTGAGCGAATTTAGGAGCTGGACAGGTGCGCGACCCGTTAGACCAGGTGCGTGACCCGTCAGAGGCGCGCGACCCGTCAGCAGCGTTCCGGCAGTGCATTTTTTCAACGGGCGCAACCCGTCAGTGGCGCGCGACCCGTTGGGTGAGGCCCGCGACCCGTCAGCGTCCTCTTTACCAAACCGACTGCAAATTTGTCCAAGGACCCTACGAAATCGCCAAATTGCCTAAGGTAGGCTCTCCAACTTAAAAATGGTTGCTTGTTATGGTTAAAGACATCATGAATTCATTTGTAAAGATCTCATTGTGCAAGAGAAAAGCTTTCATGTTGCTGTAGTTTAAAATTGTAAAAATGCCTAGGGTTTTATGCTGTTTTAAGAGTATTCCCTTTTAATCATTTTTTCCCCATTCCCATGTCATTTTCCTTGTTTTTCTATATAAATTTCTCTTTTGAATTTGTAAAGAAAAAGCCAAACCCTACCCCTCTTCCCTAAAAAAATGAAAAATTAAAGCCCTAACCCTACCTCTCATTACTCATGTAAACAATGTATATGATGATGCATGTGTAATGATTTTTGGCAATGTTTTTTCTTTAAATCCCTGTGTTATATATTTATTCCCATTTTCCCTTTAAAAGTGTCCCTCCCCTAACATTCCCTTCATGCTCCTTGTCCCCCTTGAAACAACATACAAATCAGCATTTTACAAAGCAGAAACAGCAGTACATTTTGACCACTCTGCTCCTTAAACATGTTGGAAATAATACTGAGAGGGGGGGTGAATCAGTATTATATAATTCTTTTAATAAATCTTCTTTATTTGTTCTTTGAATTATTTTGCATGTCAGTACCATAAAATAATGAGCATGAACAAAAGAAAACAGATAGTCACACCAAAGAACACAAGATGTAAGGTGGAAACCCAATGTGGGTGAAAACCACCTGCTGCAATATGTCTCTATCTTCTTTCAAATTAGAAACTCCTTTTACAATGGTTTTGTACTGGTGCAGTCCTTTACCAGTACGCAGGCTGCAACCTGCAGAGAGCTACAACTCTCTCTCGTTTTCCAGTCTCTCCTGGAAGGGAGCTACAACCCCTTACTTCTTTTCTTACAAGGACCACATTTCATAAATTTTCAAACTGGATCCATAAGCATCAATTGATCATCAAGTATAAGAGAATCACCCAATCAACTGTAGTAACCAAATCAACAATAATAGGACCAAACCCAGAACACAACAATGATAAACAAGGATTTTAAGAGAAGTAAGCACCCTGCTCAACTGCTTGCCTGCTTACGTAAGCACCCTGCTCAACTGCTGGCCTGCTTACTGTACTCACCCTGCTCAACTGCTTGCCTGCTTCCCGGACGCACCCTGCTCAACTGCTAGCCTGCGTCCCGGACGCACCCTGCTCAACTACTAGCCTGCGTACCTCGCTCTGAGTCTATTGAACTGCCTGCGTATGTACGCACCTGCAGCCCTTCTGTGCCTGCGTACCCCGCACCTGCACCCCTTCTGTGCCTGCGTACCGGCGCATCTGAAATGCTTCGCTCTTGCGTACGTACGCACTTTTCTTTCACTATACCTGCGTACCTTCGAGCATAGATGATTTCAAAACTTCAGAAATAACCCAGACAGTCAGATCTACAGATCTGAACATGCGCCGAAGAGATCTCGGTCCATCAGTAGATTCGCCTTGTTTAGATCTAGACCAGATCTAGCCCTCATAAGATATTCAACCCAAAACATGCTCAAGTCAAATGATCTCCTTTGCTTTATATAGGAAAGCTCTTCCTTAAATCATGGATCAATACCACGAGCCGACACCATAATAACACAATACCGTCGGCTAAATACCAAGAGTAAAACATAAGAAAAGCCCACATGTACTTTTCTCTGCCTTGAAATGTGTGCACTGGGGGGACGCACCTCCTGAACGGCTGGCCTGCGTATCTGGACGCGGTCCCTGCATGGTGTACCTGCGGGTACGCACCTCCTGAACTGATTTCCTGCGTACTTCTTAATTTTCAACAAATTGAGAGTCTTTCCACGGGAGTTTCCATCAAGTACAACATCTGTAACATATAGCCATACCAGAAACATAATGCCAACAATCTCCCCCTTTGGAATTGATGGCAACCTCACAATCTTCAGCTTCATTCTCCCCCTTTGACATCAAGGGCAAAGGGTTATGCTCCCCCTAAGAACATGCTCCCCCTGAATATGAACCAGATCTGCAACGAAGAACCATAATTCACCATGAAAGAGATAGAGACATATTGCAGCTATTTCCAAGATCTCCTTCTGACCATCCTCCATAATGCCAACAATGCATTATATGCTCCCCCTGAACCTGTACCATCAATCAGAAAAGGTTCAACAATAAGATGATGCATCAACAACCCCCAGCTTTTGCCTGAGGTATTCAAAAGTGTCCCTGGGCAATGGTTTGGTGAGAATATCAGCAACTTGTTCCTTAGAAGGAACATACTCCAACTTGACCTTCTGTTCAAGCACTTGTTCCCGGAGAAAATGATACTTGATTGGTATGTGCTTGGTTTTTGAATGCATAACAGGATTCTTTGAGATGCTGATTGCACTTGTGTTATCACATAAGATGGGGATTGGTGGTGTACAAGTGATTTGAAAATCCTGCAAAGTCTGCATCATTCAGAGGAGTTGGGTGCAACAAGATGCAGCAGCAACATATTCCGCTTCAGCTGTAGACAAGGCAATCGAACTCTGTTTCTTGCTGAACCAAGATACCAGTCTGGAACCCATAAAGAACGCACCACCACTTGTGCTTTTCCTGTCATCCACGCTTCCGGCCCAATCTGCATCTGTATAAGCATGAAGTGTAAGATCTGTATCTCTAGGATACCATAAGCCATAATTTTGAGTCCCTTGAAGATATTTGAAAATTCTCTTCACTGCCTGAAGATGAGTCTCCTTTGGATTTGCCTGAAATCTTCCAACTATTCCAACTGCATGCATGATGTTTGGTCGGGTACCTGTCAAATAAAGTAAACTTCCAATCATAGATCTGTAGGTTGGTTGATGTACTGCTGCAGATTCATCATTTGCACTGAGGCTACATCCTGTGACCATGGGTGTACATACTGGTTTTGCATCTTCCATACCATATTTCTTCAAAATCTGTTTGAGATACTTGGTTTGAGATAAAAAGATTCCTCCTTCTTTTTGTTGGATTTGCAAACCAAGGAAATATGTCAGTTCTCCTAGCAGGGACATTTCAAATTCTTTCTGCATGACCGAGGCAAAGTTTTGACTCATAGCTTCTTCACTGCTCCCAAAAATAATGTCATCTACATATACAACAAGTATTAGCAATTTGTCATTTTCAACTTTTATATAAAGATTGCTATCTGCTGATCCTTTTGAAAAGCCTTGTTGATGAAGATATTTGTCCAAACGGTAGTACCAACCCCTTGGAGCTTGTTTGAGACCATAGAGAGCCTTTTTCAATCTGCATACAAGATTTGGATCATTTCCAAGAATGAACCCATATGGTTGTTCAATGTACACTTCTTCTTCCAAGTCTCCATTCAGAAAGGCTGATTTCACGTCCATTTGAAATACTTTGAAGTTTTGAAAACTTGAGAGAGCAAGGAACATTCGGATGGCCTCAAGTCTTGCAATAGGAGCAAAGGTTTCTTCAAAGTCTATTCCTTCTTGCTGCGCATACCCTTTACAAACAAGTCTGGCTTTGTTTCTAATTACTTCTCCATTTTCATTCAATTTATTTTTGAAGACCCATTTTGTTCCGATAACATTCTTATCTTTTGGTCTAGGAACCAACTCCCAAGTGTTGTTCTTTTCGATCTGCTCAAGTTCTTCATCCATTGTTGTCACCCAACATTCATCTTTGCATGCCTCTTTCACATTTTGTGGTTCAGTAGAGGAGAGTAATGCCAAATAGCTTGAAGCTTCTGCAACTGTTCTTCTTGTTTGTACACCTGCTTCTTTCTGCCCCATAATCTGAGATTCTGGATGATTCTTCTGAACATATCTCGATGGAGTCTTTTCTTCTATTCTTGTTTGCTCCTCTGGTTCTTCTTCTTGAGGTTCTTCTTGAGGTTCTTCTTCTTCATCATTCTATCGTTGGGGGTAGCCTTCATCTTCTTTGATGTCTTCATGATGTACTTGCCTAGGAATGTATCCCTTTTCATCAACCACTACATCAATGCTGTCAACAATTCTGCCAAGTCTTTTATTGTAGCATTTGTATGCTTTGCTATGTGGAGAGTAACCAAGAAGAATGCCTTCATCTGCTCTAGGTTCAAGTTTGCCAAGCTGCTCATCCGTATTCTTGATATAGCATTTGCTCCCAAAGATTTTGAAGTGCTTTACCGAAGGAGTCCTACCACTCCAGAGCTCATGAGGAGTTTGAGTGTTGTTCACCCGGACATTTGTTTTGTTGAGAATAACAACCACAGCATGTGCAGCTTCACCCCAGAAGGTTGCGGGAGTTCCTGACTCATCAAGCATAGCACGAGCCATTTGTTGGATTGTTATGTTCATCCTTTCCACAACTCCATTTTGCTGAGGAGTTCTTGCTGTAGAGAATTCTCTTCTTATCCCATGTTCTTCACAGAAATCGAAAAATTCATTTGAAGTAAATTCCCCACCTCTATCAGATCTGAGGCACTTAATTTTGTGACCTGATTGATTTTCAACCAAGGCTTTGAAGGATTTGAATTTTTCGAATGCTTCATCTTTGTGCTTCATAAGTCCTAACCAGACAAACCTGGAGAAATCGTCAATGAATAATATCAAGTATTCTTCTCCTTGAGGTGTTCTTTTCCTGAAAGGACCGCATGTATCTGTATGTACTAGCTCAAGAGGCATGCTAGCTGATCCTTCTTTCTCTGGAAAGTTAGTTCTGGTTTGTTTTCCAAACTGACATGATTTTCATATGGTGTTGTCAGGAATTTTGATATCTGGAAGATCACGAATTGCTTGATATTTGCATGCTTTCCTTATTTGTGAAAAGCTTAGATGTCCCAACCTCCGATGCCATAACCAGTGCTCATCATCCTTGCTCAGATAGCATTGTTTTTGTCCTTCTTCAAATATGTACAGATTATTTGGAGTTCTTTTACCTTTGATCATTGTTTTACCTGTATCAAGATCACGAACAAGACATCCATTTGATCTGAATATAACCTCGGTTCTTTGATCACACATCTGGCTGGCACTTAGAAGATTATGCTTCAATCCATCAACATACAAAACATTTCCAGCCTTGACCTTTTCTTTTAACTGAGCAATGCCTTTTCCTTTTATAGTTGCAGGAGTATCATTTCCAAAAGAGACTTTCTTTCCCTTTTCTAGAGTAGAATAAGACTCAAGTTTTTCTTTATCACCTGTCATATGCTTCGAACATCCACTGTCAATGTACCATAGATTTTCCTGTCCCTCTGCATAAAATGCTATCCCACATCTCTCTATTTGAGATTCCTTTATTCTCCATGTTTTGGTGCTTGAGGCTTGTTCCTTTTTCTGCTGAAACCTGCTCCTGCATTCAGAGTCTTCATGACCAAAGTTATTGCAAATAGAACATTCAACTTCATTTTCAAGAACCGAAAAGTTGTTATAGGTCCTTTTTGTAATCCCCGTCATACTTCTTTGTTTTTGAGCTTCCCTAGTCATGATCGTTTTATATGCAACACATTGAGCTGCTTTGTGACCAAAGTTATGGCAAGAAAAGCATTGTCCATTGAAGAAACTTCTGCGGTTATCAAATCTACCAGCCAATTGATTGTAATTTCTATTGTCATCTATTCTTGAACCAAATTGAGAAGATTTTACCTGTGGCTGGTTGTAGCTTTTGTTCACCCTTAAGATGGATTGCCCCTGATAGTTTCTGTTTGTAATTTGTCCCTGCTTTACCTGATGATCTTCATTGTGCTTTTGCTCATTTCTTCTTGTTGCATCAAGATAACTTTTTGAGGTGGATGCTTGAGAGGTTTCTCCATTATAGCCCAGACCTGTCTTGTTTAGAGGAGACCGCTGCACATTGATAATCTCATCTAAAGTTTCAGATCCTTTGACAAACTTGAGATTAATAGCTTTTGTTTTCTCAATCTCTTTTCTAAGACCAACAATTTCACCTTCTAATTTTTCAAGATGTTTTTCCTTTTCATCAATTTGAAATTGTAGAGTATCAATGATCATGTTCTTTTCTTCTATACATCTCTTGAGTCTAGTAATTTCATCATAAAGGTTATCCACATCTATAGCATCCATATAATCATCATCTTCAAATGCCATTAACAACTTATATTCATTACCTTGTTCATCTTCATCACTGTTTGATAGACCATCACTATCTTCATGAGTGTAGTAGCTTTTCTTATTTGCATTCTGTTTCTTGTTCCATCTAGCAGGTTCCTTTCCTTTATCCTTATAAGGACATTTTGCAGCATAATGACCTACTCTTCCACAAGCAAAGCATTTAAAAGGTAACTTACCTCTGAACCTTCCAAAACCCCTTTGAAGATTTCTGACAAAATTTGATTCTTCTTCCTCTTCTTCTGGGACGTGGCTCGCTTCATAATAATCTCCTTTGCCTGATGCCTTGAAAGCAGCTTCTCTTCTGTCTGATGGACCTCCCTTCCTCATTTCATAAGCAGTTAGAATTCCATGTAGCTGAGACATAGTAAGAATTCGTAGATTTTCCTTTTCTTCTATTGCAGATACTTTAGATTCAAACTTGGGGGACAATGATCTTAGAACCTTAAGTATGGGGGATTTACGTAGTGCATTATATTAGATATCATTTTTGGGATTCAACTGCGTTAAGTAAGTCATTCAAACGTATGATCATTTCCATGAGAGGTAGTCATAACTGACTAATTTCTCATGATTTTTGAATAGTTCACTTAGCACTCATTGCATCGGGTGATGCTCACAGGGGTGAAGAAGTGGGATTGAAACTAGTGAAATGTGGAGAACGAATCACATAGCATCAATCATCACTTCCGGGGCTTGCACCCGGTAACCAGGACTTCCCAGGAGGTCACCCATCCCAGAACTCCTCTGGCTCAAGCGCGCTTAACTGTGGAGTTTTTTCCCCACAATCAAGCCCACTTAGCTTGCTACCCCATTTGCAAAACCTTAGCAAGTATTGTGCCTCATGAACCATTCAAGTAGAGATCCCTTGACTCTTTTTGAATTTAAGTATGGGGGATTTACGCAGTGCATTATATTAGATATCATTTTTGGGATTCAACTGCATTAAGTAAGTCATTCAAACGTATGACCATTTCCATGAGAGGTAGTTGTAACTGACTAATTTCTCATGATTTTTGAATAGTTCACTTAGCACTCATTGCATTGGGTGATGCTCACAGGGGTGAAGAAGTGGGATTGAAACTAGTGAAATGTGGAGAACGAATCACATAGCATCAATCATCACTTCCGAGGCTTGCACCCGGTAACCAGGACTTCCCAGGAGGTCACCCATCCCAGAACTCCTCTGGCTCAAGCGCGCTTAACTGTGGAGTTTTTTCCCCACAATCAAGCCCACTTAGCTTGCTACCCCATTTGCAAAACCTTAGCAAGTATTGTGCCTCATGAACCATTCAAGTAGAGATCCCTTGACTCTTTTTGAATTTAAGTATGGGGGATTTACGCAGTGCATTATATTAGATATCATTTTTGGGATTCAACTGCGTTAAGTAAGTCATTCAAACGTATGACCATTTCCATGAGAGGTAGTCGTAACTGACTAATTTCTCATGATTTTTGAATAGTTCACTTAGCACTCATTGCATCGGGTGATGCTCACCCGATGCAATGAGTGCTAAGTGAACTATTCAAAAATCATGAGAAATTAGTCAGTTACGACTACCTCTCATGGAAATGGTCATACGTTTGAATGACTTACTTAACGCAGTTGAATCCCAAAAATGATATCTAATCTTAGAACCTTTTCAACCACAACAGCCTCTTTTATTTATTCACCCAAATTTTTCATACAGTTAACAACCTCATCTACCCGAAGAAAATAGTTAGCCACACTTTCATCATTATACATTTTGAGAGTCTCATACTGAATTCTGAGAGTTTGAAGTTTAGCACGTTTTACCTGTTCATCTCCTTCATAGCTCGTGACAATTTTGTCCCATATCTCTTTTGCGAATTTATAGTGCATTACCTTCATGAATTCTGATTGAGATATACATCCTAATAGAGTACTGACTGCTTTCGCATTTGTTTCATACTTCTTTTTCTCGGCTGCATTTGTAGGAGTAGCTGAAGGAAAAGCGTAGCCTGTCTCTACGATGTCCCAAACTTCTGTACCAAGAGATTGAAGATATGCAGTAACTCTTACCTTCCAATAATTGAAGTTTGTCCCATCAAAAACCGGTGGCCTGATTGATGCTTCTCTCTCGTAGTTGCTCATGATGAACGATCTACCTTCAAGCGATCAAGCTTCTCTGAAGGACCTGCTCTGATACCAATTGTTGGAAATAATACTGAGAGGGGGGGTGAATCAGTATTATATAATTCTTTTAATAAATCTTCTTTATTTTTTCTTTGAATTATTTTGCATGTCAGTACCATAAAATAATGAGCATGAAAAAAAGAAAACAGATAGTCACACCAAAGAACACAAGATGTAAGGTGGAAACCCAATGTGGGTGAAAACCACCTGCTGCAATATGTCTCTATCTTCTTTCAAATTAGAAACTCCTTTTACAATGGTTTTGTACTGGTGCAGTCCTTTACCAGTACGCAAGCTACAACCTGCAGAGAGCTACAACTCTCTCTCGTTTTCCAGTCTCTCCTGGAAGGGAGCTACAACCCCTTACTTCTTTTCTTACAAGGACCACATTTCATAAATTTTCAAACTAGATCCATAAGCATCAATTGATCATCAAGTATAAGAGAATCACCCAATCAACTGTAGTAACCAGATCAACAATAATAGGACCAAACCCAGAACACAACAATGATAAACAAGGATTTTAAGAGAAGTAAGCACCCTGCTCAACTGCTTGCCTGCTTCCCGGGCGCACCCTGCTCAACTGCTAGCCTGCGTCCCGGACGCACCCTGCTCAACTGCTAGCCTGCGTACCTCGCTCTGAGTCTATTGAACTGCCTGCGTATGTACGCACCTGCAGCCCTTCTGTGCCTGCGTACCCCGCACCTGCACCCCTTCTGTGCCTGCGTACCGGCGCACCTGAAACGCTTCGCTCCTGCGTACGTACGCACTTTTCTTTCACTGTACCTGCGTACCTTCAGGCATAGATGATTTCAAGACTTCAGAAATAACCCAGACAGTCAGATCTACAGATCTGAACATGCGCCGAAGAGATCTCGGTCCATCAGTAGATTCGCCTTGTTTAGATCTAGACCAGATCTAGCCCTCATAAGATATTCAACCCAAAACATGCTCAAGCCAAATGATCTCCTTTGCTTTATATAGGAAAGCTCTTCCTTAAATCATGGATCAATACCACGAGCCGACACCATAATAACACAATACCGTCGGCTAAATACCAAGAGTAAAACATAAGAAAACCCCACATGTACTTTTCTCTGCCTTGAAATGTGTGCACTGGGGGGACGCACCTCCTGAACGGCTGGCCTGCGTATCTGGACGCGGTCCCTGCATGGTGTACCTGCGGGTACGCACCTCCTGAACTGATTTCCTGCGTACTTCTTAATTTTCAACAAATTGAGAGTCTTGCCACGGGAGTTGCCATCAAGTACAACATCTGTAACATATAGCCATACCAGAAACATAATGCCAACAAAACAATGTCAGAAACCGAAACCTATGAGCAAAGTGATGACCAGGCATCAGCTTCAGAAATTGAGATACAGAGGAGGCCTCATAAGGGTGGTAAGGGTGGTCATCATAGGCGAGAGGAGCCCACCTCTTTGACAGATTTACAAGCTTGTCCTATGGCAGTCTCCTGTTTCCAGTACATGTCTTGCTATGAGTTTTGTGAGAGGATCTCTCGGATTCAGCACCACAGAGAGTTGGCTCGCCTATTTGTTTTACACTTGCATGATGGACATGTCAACCTTGCCGGGGTGGACTTCACATTGACACCCGAGGTGATTGCACAGGCCACATGGATACCTAATGTCGGGGAGGTATGGAATAAACGCAAGGTGTTGGACAGTGTTCACTTTGAGCCTTTTGTTAGACCAGCACTCATGAGACACTTGACAGGAGTGTTTCCCTTTAGATTTCTCAGGAGTGATTATGCTCCCATGATGAGGCTCATCATGCACTATTTTACCTGTGAGGGCAGATTTTCACAGGTATATTCATACCATATTCGCCTCTTGATGCACTTCACCCGAGTGAGGATGATGAACATCCTTGTTTTCTTCTATCAGAACATTGAGAAGATGGTGTCCATGATGCAGAGGAAGAGCCCGGCACAGCAGTACAGGAGCCTTTACCATTATGGTTTGATTCAGCTAGTGGTATTACATTAGTTGGATCAGTAGGGCATCTCATGGGAGGAGTTCATCTCTCGTGAGTTTTTCATAGCACCATCACCGCCACATCCTGATGTTATTCATGAGGAGGGAGGACCATCACAGTAGCATGACATCCCCGTCACCAGACATGTCAGCTCCTCACCTGTGGTTACTTATCAGAGAGGCCAGAGGGCCTTATTTGCAGCAACTCGGCGAGTACTTTCTCTACAGCATGTGGAAGGGGTCTTTCCTTCTTCATCGGCTCAGCGAGTGTTATCTCCACATCAGGTGGAAGGGGCCTCCCTTTCTTCACCAGCACAGGTACCAGGGAGGGGCAAACAGCCCAAGATTGATGAGGGACCATCAAGTGTTCCGGATATAGATCTTATTGATCTTGATGTCAGTTCTCCTAGCCGAGAGGCAAAGGAGATCATTCAGCATCTCAGAGCTGAAAATGATGCCTTGCAGAGGAGATTAGAGGGGGCACAATGGACCATCACATACCTCGAGCAGTGCAACAAACAGTTGGAAGATGAGCAAGCACTTGATGAGCTGTGGAGGATTCGTAGTGACCGCATTTTGAACCGGAGAAGACCCGATGATCCATTGCCCGCTGACCGAGAGTCCATGCTCATCCGGGTAAATGCACACTTGGAGAGGTTGTTGGCTAAGGCCAACCAAGAGAAGAAATTGTTGAGGAACATGAAGAACCATTACTGGGCAAGAATGCATGTGTGCAAGGCAAAGATGAAAATGTTCCAAAGGCGGTTGGCCAAGGCACAAAAAGGGAGAAAGAGGCCCGATCCCCTCCATATCTTGGCTGAGGCCTCACTGAAGGACCAAGGCACTAAATAGCCCAGCCACAGCACAAATCCCAAGAAATTTTGAAAATTTTGGGTCAATTTTGATTTTTCAGGCAATTTACAGGTTTTTGCTCATTAACGGGTCTCACCCCCCACGCGACCCTACATCATGGCAACTCCATTTTGCAAAAACTTAGCATTTCCAGATTTTTCATGAGAAGTTACATATGCTCATCAATGGACTTGAGATTTTATGAAGTTTTGGGCCTCCAGAAAGTCAAAAAACAAGCAAAAATTGACTTTCTGCCACATTTTTGAGTTGCAGAAAGCAGTCTTGGTAGATTGCAATTTTGGAGGGACAAATAACCACCACATTTAGAAATTCTAGTTGCGTTGGAAAGTAGACTCAAAGACCTTTCCAACAAGCCTACTCTTGCTCAATTTGGACACCGGGAAGTGCCCCAAATATGGTCCCAAAGGCGTGCGACCCGTCAGGCAGGGGCGCGCAACCCGTCAGGCAAACTTCTCCAATTTTCAGTGTACAGCTCAAAAAAACATAGTTTGACCCTGTTTGACTTTTTGGGGTGGATTATTAGGCTCTTTGATGTAATTATTGTACTTTTATGATACTTTTACTCTTATGTACCTCTTCTAGAAGATTCATTCATGAAAAGGGTGAAAATTAAATGAATGAATTGGTTTCCAAGTTTATAGAGGCAAGTTGTTTTGACTGCCTAGTTTGTAGTGCTTAGTTTAGAAGTGGTTGAAACAGCTCCTAGGATAGTGAGCTCGACCCATGGAGGCAGGGAAAGAGGTTAGATGATCTATATTATGTACTTTCTTGCTCATTTTCATGGTTGGACTCTTGAGGGAGAAGCTATCATTGTATTATTCACTGTATCTCTGCAATTTTTGGCTAAGGAAGACCAGGGTTTTGCAGTCCTTTTTGGGATTCTTGTGGTTACATGTATTGATGGTGTGTTTCTCTATGTACCTGTAAGTGTGTTATTTGAATCATTTACTTTCTTTTCCTTATGCACATTAAACAAACGAAGTGTTAAAGTAAGAATTCATGATTGTCATGCTCTGCTTTTAAGTTTGTTTAATTTCAATGTTTTCTACTGTTTAAGGAGAATTCAAAGTTATTGTTTGCTCTCCTTAGCTCCTCATCTGTCATTCCTGACCATCCACCTCAATTAAAGGCATCAATATTGTCTCCTACCTCGCCCCAAAGAACCCCCTGCAGAAACTGTGTCCAATCCCCGCACCCAAAATTGCCATCCCCTCAATTTGCCACCAAAAACCCTAAAAACCCCAAATCAACCTTTTTGATCATTTTACTAGCCTAAAATCAGTGTTACCCTATTGGTCATCTCATCCATTGACGATTTCACCGAATGACTGGAGAGAGCCCTCTCCAGCCCCTTAGGGCTAGCTACGAGGCTAAGTGGTTTGATGTTGCCTTGAGGTTTACCTTTCTCAGCCTGAGGTGAAATTTCAAGCGCTAACAGGAGGAATATCTGCTACTACTATGTCCATTAAAATGGTTTTGGCAGGATATTGGACAAGTGATACACATAAGTCTTTGATTAAACCTAAACATTTGACCTTACTTGAATCAAAAGATAAAAGATCTTTATATGGTCTGGTGATGTCAAGGTCAAGTTTTTCCATTACAGATTTAGGCATTAAGTTATGGGAAGCACTAGAATCGAACATGGCGTTATGGAGTATTTTAACATGTATTTTTAAAGCCACATAGAAAGGAGGAACTTGTCCCTATGTTGTTTTTCCATTTATTTCAGAGCCAAATATTAGTTCTAGCTGGTCATCAAAAACATTTATTAAATATTCATTCAAAGAAATTTTGATTGATCTGCTAATTTGGCTTCTGTAGACATCATGTTTATCTAATTCTGATAAAGGAACAACTATCTTTAGTTTGCCTACTTCTGTCTCAAAATTGAAAGGTTTTTGGGTCTGAGTTTTTGTATTTTGGGCAGCTGAATTTTCGGCATTTTTGTCTTTTTCAGGGGTGGGATTATGTGCTGGAATGTTTTCCAAATCATGTTCTAGAGGTTGTTCTTCTTTTTCTTCTGAAGGAACAACAGTGGAAGGTTGTCTGTTAGGTGGTTGATTGTCTGATATATCTTCAATAATTGGGTTAGTTGGGTTAAGATCTATTTTAGAAAGAATATGTGCAGGGGTGTTATTGATCTTGCCTTTGTTAGGCTGCTTAGTATCTTTCTATTCGTTGATTTCAGGGACATCTATTCTTCTGCTCCTCAAATTGTATTGTTTGTGGACTTCATAAATGGTTGTATCATATCCCTCCCTAAAGTCAAATGATTCACCTAACTGAGTTTGGAATTGTTTCACAATGTGAGCTCCTTGATCCTCTTGGGTCAAGAAAACTTGTTGTTCATTGTTGAGTCCCATAAAATTAATTTGAGTGTCTTCTATTGGTTCATCAGATGTTGAGGCTTGAACATAATTTTCTTGAAATGGGGGCCTAATATTTTGGTCAGGCCCTGTCTTTCCAGTGATATGATTTTGATTCTTCCTAAAATTTGGATTTCTCACAATATTGTTTGGTTGACTATCCCAAGGGGATTTTCTCTCGATTGTTTCTACTCTATCTCCAAGTCTATCCATTCCTTTGATAATTGCATCTAATTTCTGTTCAAAAGCCGAAGGTTCTTTTTTGAAAGGTGTTCTTCTTTCAGCCTTGGCTCTAGACCGTTTAGATATCAAATTGGCTTCCACACTAACAGCTATACTCTGCATTTATTCTAGGTTTCGGGGAGCTCTTTCCCTAATTTGGTATGCCATATCAGATTCAAATGCATCAGGCAATTTAATCAAGGCCAAATCTGGAGGAGGTCTGAGATTCTGAGGAATAGAATTGTAAACATTGTTGAATCTGGTACAGTAATCTTGGATAGTTTCCTGTGTACCTCTTCTTAGGTTCTCATAATCTGATAAAATATGGAGAGGATCCTTCTTCTTTTCCCATATGTTCAAGAAGGCTTGATAAAGATCTTGTCGGTTATTGATACTATTTGCAGGGAGGGCTCTAAACCAGGTTCTAACATCTCCAGTTAAACTTTGAACAAATACTTTCATTCTGACATCATCATCATCAATTTCATAGTTTTCAAAATAGTCGGTCATTTTCTTGCTATGTTGTTGAGCTATGTAAGTGCCAATACAGTCAAAATAAGTGATTTTTATTTGATAATCTTGAGGCATAGCCCCTGGATTTGCGGGTAAGTTTAGGGGAGTATATTGGTTTGCCATGATTGCAGAAATAAGTGTGACAATTGGAAGAGTAGGGATAACAGTGGGAATGTATGTTGTAGATGGAGGAGTGGAAAGGGTGGCTTGAGGTGCTGATGGTGAACTTGGAGAAGCTGCAGCAATGACAGAAAGGTTTGGTGTTTTTTCAAAGGTAAGCTCATATTGATTGGAGTTCTACAAATTTTTGTCAAGGTGTGAACTAGCAATATTTTCGTGGCCCTATTGGTTTCTAAGGATCCTAGAAATCAGATTAGGATTTTCAAACACAGGTGGAGGATTAGGATCAGGATTTGATCTGGTGTAATGAATCTTTTTTGAAGCCAGTTTCTAGGTATGTTTTTGGTTTTTTCTTGAAATAGTTTTGATAATACAACTTTAACAGACTCTTCTAGGAAATTTTAGATATGTTAATTTTGAACTTTCCTAAAGATTTATTGAAAGAAGGAACTGATCAAGGATTTGAAACAACTGTTCAAAACATAAACTAGACCGGAGATAGACTGAAGCAGTATTTATTTACTTCTGCAAATGCAAAGCAAAAGAAGTTTCAAAGGCTACTTGGCTGGTTTCAAGCTCCATCTATAGTTTATATAGTAAACAATAGTAACAAACATTTATTCAGTTCCCTAGTGGAGTCGCCAATGATGTTATCACTCAGGTTGTTCCCAAAAGTTGTAAGAAAGGGAATACGGTTGAGGTAACCACAGACCAATCTTTTAGATACAGATTCTAGTCAATCAGCATCGAGAGAGGGTGCTCTCTTTATGATTTAGTTTTGTTTTTTAAGGTTTTAGGCTAGTTATGAAGTACAAGGGTTTTGTTTTGAGTTTGGGTGATGAGATTCAATAGAACAATGAGGAAAAACTGAAGAGTTCAGTCCATTGGGCATGATGGAGTCAAAAGAAACAAGCTTCCTGGATTCGGTTTCTAACAGAGGATGGCATCATAGAGCAAGGTGGTCAAATATGGAACAATTAAAAGGTTGGAATCAGATGGAATGGACTCAAATGGGTGAAGGGCAGTTAAGAATCCTTCATCATATTGAAAGAGGGAAAATGGATGATTACTGATAAGGAGCAATTAAGAATTCCTTAGCAAATAAACACATGAAAGAATCAAGAAACAGGAACAATGAAGGATTCATTGTTTATGCTAATTCTGAAGAAAACACAAAGAATAATAAAGACTGAAAACAGAGTGCAGCCAAGCAAATTCTGAATTAATCGTTTGCTTTATCATTCAGATTTATGAAACACAGATGATATAACAGACAAGAAACTGTAAAACACAAGGTAGAAAGTACTCATTGATCCATGGGTTGATTCAAGAATTCTGTGACAAGTCCTGCACATCAATTCTTCATCCAGTATGCTAGACAACATTTTGATCCCAACAGCCTTTTATTCCAAAGTTCAGAGTTACAGCAAAGTCTAGGAAATCTACACATAACCAACCTCTTCAAAACTCTGATGAAGGGGGTATTTATATAACAAAAATATGTACAATAGGTATCCCATAAAAGCTCTAAGATAATATATATGTTTAACCTAAAGTAATTTACAAGCAAATTAGAATCAGCTAACTTATGCTGCGCGGGAGGCAGGCTCTTAGGGTTCGGCCTGCACCTGTCTTCTGCAATAACTGTGCACATCTGATAGTATTTACTGCACTTTAATTATGATCTGTTTTTCTTTGTCGGCTCGGATACTCTTCAATTCTGATTTGATTTGCCTTTAATTCTGCACTGATACTCTTTTAATGCTTGATCTGATACTCTTTGACTTTAATCATCTTCTTTAATGCTGAACCGACCCTGCTCATCGCCTTTCTGGCAAAATGGAACTGCAAGATGTCTCTCATGGCCTTTACTCTATTCATTGATGTCCCTGCAAGTTCCCACTAGCTGGGGTAGCAAAAATATCCTGTAAATCTCTATTTTTCTCTTCTGCGAGCTTCGGAAATCCCTTGGTTTGCTTTAAACTGTGTTAAAAGAGGAAGAAAATGCACTGTGCAGGTTGAATAGCAGGGTGCGGAGCTCGCTATGGCCTTTCTGGTCGAAGGTGGTCGAAACATTGGAAACGCGACCATGAAAGATTGCATGCCCGGAGCATTGTTCTTGCAGTGAAAACATAAAAAATGACCTTTTTTTTACCCTTTATTGGCCAAAAATGATTTTGGCGGGAAAATTTGTTTCAAAGGACGGATGACGTCAGCGGGGGTATGGTACAGATGAAATGGAAGTGACGTGGTGGTGATGTCAGCAGAGGATCAACGGGATGGCGGTAAGTTGTTTTGCCTGCACCGCTTTTGGGCTCGGGCGGTTTCGGGCTGAGGGCAAGCGAGCAACACGGGAACTCATCGCGTGGCACCTATATGGGGGAAATACCATCGGTTCCCCAGGGGTTAATGTTTGGTGAATAGGCAGGTTGCAATATCAATGTGGATCGTTGGATGCACAGGTCCAGATCAGACGGTGGACGGCTTATGAACAAGGCGGAGGCTTAATGCGCGGGGGTTGATCAATTAACCATGTTTTTTAATTGCATCGGGTGCAATGTTATTGGTTGGCGGGGTGATTTCTTAGGTTATTAATCAACTGGAGGTTGATTAACCCTTTATATGCGCGCGGGGAGTTAGGTTATTAATAAATTCTGGATGAACTTAGTAACCCTGCTTTATACACAATGACTATCGTTATAGTTAACCTGGGTGGGGATATTTAATAATGCGGAATTTATATTTATATACAATACAGGATGGGTAAAAAATTACATGGGATTTATATAATACAGGTTAACAGTTAATATGAAAACGATTTGAAAATGAGTGCTAAGTTAAGAACTTTAGGCTTAGGGGAAAAAAGGGGGTTTATGTGATTTTTATACAAATTTCCTAAGTAAAATGGGGTTTTTACTTAGGCAATGGATGAACAGGAAGAAGTGGTTTCTTGGGGATATTAAGAAGATCTTAATATTTGAGGGGGGAATTAGTAAGTGTTTTGGGGAAACAGTATGAAGGGGAGATTAGTCATGCCTCACTTGAGCTGCATCAAAATATAAAACTGCCATGGTACCTGTGATAGAGGTAAGATTAACATTTTGAGAGACAACATTTATCACAAGTCTCATTCTGCAACTTCTAAAACTGCCTACCTTGCCTACTTTGCCTAACATTTTTTCTTCTTTCACTGGGTGCACTTAGACTAGCAAACCCTTTTCAATTTTTCTTTTCTTTGCATGTAAGCCTATCTAAGTCTGCACTTATTTCTTCCAAGGGCTCAGATTAAATTGATGAGCTCCTTTATTTCTCTACCTATCTACTTATCTGCCAAGTTTAAATAGTTTAGACAGACCTTATTCTCTATCTCTAAAACATGAAATTGAAACATGAACCAGCCAAGATTAAGTTGTTTGGCCATTCATCAATTGTGGCATGAAGTTAACAAGCTGCACATAATGCTTTATTTTGAAAAAAATGAAATAGTAGTGGCATTTGGACTTGCACACTTTCCTGGTCTTTTTTATTTGGAGTTCATTTCTTTTCATTTTTCTTTTGACCATTTATTTTTTCAGCCCTTTGATTTTTCTTTTAGGGTGTATCCTCTTTACATTTTTTATTTTTTTTATTTTTTCATAATATGGAAACCTTTACAGCAAGGAAAGGATGAACATATTACAGAGCTCAACCATTCAATCAAGAAATATGACACCTATTACTATAGGAGTGTTACAGTTTCAACCATATCTAAACTAAGAATAGGAATATAGGCAGTGGAACAGCTTGCCTCTAAAACCATGGAAACTGATCCATTCAACCTCAAACCACCTCAAAATGATGAATCTAACCCCAAGAGTCATTTTTCAATTACATTTACACACCATAGCATCATTTACATTCATAGATTCATCCAAAAGGAGAAAAAAATTCAAATTATAGAAAAACTAGGCGAAATTTTGATTTTTGGGCAAAACTGGAAAAATCCATCCTATGTACAGCACCTCTGATCCTATGTGAAATGCTTTTCCCAAGCCAGTTTTCGGGGCCTTCCCCTTAACCAAATTGAGCCCAAGATGGATTGTTATAAAGATCTCCCTGTCTAGTTTCTAGAACAACTTGAAATTCTGAATTTGGAGGTCATTTTTCCCCTCAAAAATGGAATCTCCCAATACTACTTCCTGTGTGTCAAAATAGTGGCAAAGAGGTCATTTTTTTATGGTTTTTTGACCTTTAGGTGACCAAGATCTTCTCCAAATTTGCTGAAACTTTCAGGGATTGATTTTATCATCATGCTAAATTTGAATATGTAAGCCACTTCTCCAAAAACTGCCCCCATCAAAAGCACAGTGTCGGTGGTGTTGTGCACCTATTGGGATTTCCTGTGTTTCAAAATTCAAAATTTGAAAATTACAAAAATTTATCAAAATTGTCCCAAAATTGGCAAGGGGCACCCTCAAGCACTGCTTTGATGATATAATGATGCATCCACTAGGATTTCTAATTTGTTTTTCTCCTTTTTTCTTCTCAAAGCTTTCTTCATTCTTGCCTTAAGCTTCCTTATCCTCATATTGCATATCTTGTTCTGGGTCATATAGTGATAGGCCATGTGGTGAAGAATTTTCTTCTCTTTATTGGCCTTCTCTAGCAACTTCTTAAGGTGGATGTTCACTCTCTCTAACCAAGTTTCTCAGTCATTTTCAATTTCTTGCTCAATGGAGGTCATCTTGACCTTTGCCTTCTTTGCCTTTTGCTTCTCTTCTCTAATCATTTACAGCTCCATAATAACATGCTTGTTAGTTAGTTGCTTGTTTTCCTGCTCAAGGTAGTTAATGATCCAATTTTCTCTTTCCAAATTGATTGACAAGGCTTGAATGTCAGCCTCTTGTTTCTTGATGATGTCCTTAGTTATCTGTGTGCTTTGAATCTCAACATCAATGACATCAATTCCCTATGCTTCCTCATGAACAACTAAGTCAAATTTCCTCTCTTGTTCATCATTAGGATCCTCCTCTTGCATTTTCTCTTTGGCTTTACCTTTGTCTTTGCTGTGCTGCCCAACATGTACCTGTTTTGCTGAAGAAGAAGGAAAAGCCCTTTCCACTCCTTGTGGAGATAACATTTGCATGTGGCCTGTAGATGAAGGTGTTAGGCCCCTATACTACTAGTGTAACCCCTTATTTTTATTAGTATAACCCACTTATTATATTGATGTACCCATGTAGTGCCCATATTGTTACTATTGTGCCCCATAGAAGCCCACTATTGTTATTATTGTGCCCTTACATTATTATTGTTATGTCGGCTCTGATTATGTTATAACCCCTTAGACTCCTATATATAGAAAGGAGGTCTTTTCATTTGTATCATCCAAGAATTGTTCATTTATGTAATGTAAAGGAGGTTGCCCCCTCGAAGAGGCTAAATTCTAAGGCGTTGATCTTTCTTTTCTATCTTTTCTTGAGTTGGTTTCATAACATTTGGTATCAGAGCTTTGGATTCTAGGGTTTCGCTGCTCCAAACAGGTCATCGTGGAATTTTCGCTATAACTTTTTTTCTGTGACATTTCAGAAGTCGCAAGAAAAACCCATTTGAGAAGAATTGGCGCTGAACCTTGGGTCCACATTTCAGAGCTTTGTGTGCGATATTTTCGGAGATATGATCTGAGGAAGTTGGTCTTTTTGCAGACTCCTGAATTACATTAAAAACAGGCGACCTGGGGAAAATCGTCATAACTTTCTCTCTGAAGATCGGATTGAAATTTCGTAAAACGTTACAAAAAGAGGACGGACTGTAGTTTCTTTTATGTATTTTTTTAGATCCAAATGTTGAAACAGTGACTCGTGGAACGTCATACAAGTTTGCTCTACTAAACTAGTCTATAATAAGGTCATCTTGGATGATTGTGCATAACTCTTTCTTGGAGAATCCAATTTGGATCAAACTAGTGGCATTGGAAAGAGGACATAGAGGGCTACTATAGGTCACAATTGCAGAACTTAAAGATCTGAAAGTACAGAGTTACAGTCGTTTCAAGGTAGAGCTCCTAAAATCAAGAAAAAGCAAGATGAGGAAGTTTGATGGCAAGGATCCGGTAAATTGGATACTTCAGATGGAGCAATATTTTGATATACATGGTGTACAACTGTTACAAAAGGTATGTATTTCATCTTCATATTTAGAACCAGATCAATTTTTATGGTACAAAGGGCTTTGTTCGCGTAAAAAACTTGTTACGTGGTCAATTTTCACGGAGGAAATGATAGCACATTATGAGGATACAAAGAGCAACACCTTCTTTAGAGCAACACCACAACAATTGGAAAGAGTAAAAGGGCTTTGTGACATAGTGGAAAGAAAAATTATGGAAACCAGGAAGTGTACCCCTCACAACTATAAAGATGGAAGTGTTGTTTCTCCTAGCCTTCCACAACCTACAAGGGTTACACCACAACAATTGGAAGAAAAAAGAGAAAAAGGGCTTTGTTACAATTGTAATAGCAAATGCACTAAAGGTCATAAGTGTGTTGAGAAGAAATTATTTTACATAGAATATTAACAGGAGGAAGAAAAGGATCAAGAAACAACAAAAGAAGAAGATATACGCCAGGACCCCGCCCCAGAGAAAGAAGAAATGAATCAGACCATATCTTGTACAACATTGGCAAGAATTACCACTCCTCAAACTCTTAAGATAGAAGGACATAACAAGAAGAAAAAGGTGCAAGAAGTGAAAGATCACATTGAGAAAGAAGAAATGAATCCAACCATATCTTGTAATTCATTGTTCGAAATTACCGCTCCTCAAACTATCAAGATAGAAGGACATATAAAGAAGAAAAATGTTCAAGAAGTGAAAGATCACATCGAGCATCAAGAAATAAATCCGACCATATCTTGTAAAGGATTGAAAGAAATTACCACTCCTCAAACTCTATAGATAGATGGACATATCAAGAAGAAAAAGGTTCAAGCAGTGAAAGATCACATCGAGCATCAACAACAAGTTCTCCAACTTTTAAAGGATAACGCAACTTTGGTGCAAAATCAAACGAAACAACAGGCACTTAAAAAATGGCGACCTTACCAAATGGGAAGACTCTTCAAGGATGAGGATGTGGAAGCATTGTTTTGTGCTATTTATATTATCCAACCAGATTGGATAAACGAAGCAAGGGATGAATGGAAGAAGGACGAAGAAGTATGGCCACTTATTCAAAAGTTGCAAAAAATCCCAATTCAAACAATATTGCCAGAAATTAAAGAGGAAGGAAAAATCATATTGGAACCTCGAGCAGTCACAGAAACAAGAACCTGACAGCTACGAAATCAATCAATTTCAAAGTATCTCATCAAGTGGAATAACTTACCCACTGAATATTCCACATGGGAGGACAAGAATTTTATACAGAAGCATCAAAAACTACTCAAGCGTTGAGGACAACGCTTTTTGAAGGAGAGGGGCATGTTAGGCCCCTATACTACTAGTGTAACCCCTTATTTTTATTATTATAACCCACTTATTATATTGATGTACCCATGTAGTGCCCATATTGTTACTATTGTGCCCCATAGAAGCCCACTATTGTTATTATTGTGCCCTTACATTATTATTGTTATGTCGGCTCTGATTATGTTATAACCCCTTAGACTCCTATATATAGAAAGGAGGTCTTTTCATTTGTATCATCCAAGAATTGTTCATTTATGTAATGTAAAGGAGGTTGCCCCCTCGAAGAGGCTGAATTCTAAGGCGTTGATCTTTCTTTTCTATCTTTTCTTGAGTTGGTTTCATAACAGAAGGTGAGACCCCTTCCACTCCTTGTGGAGATAATACTCACCTAGCAGCTGCAAAAATTCCCCTGGTTCCTCTCTCATAAGCGAAAAATACTGGCACTCCAAAAGTTTCAGCTTCTTTGACTTGTTCATGTCCTGAAAGTTCACCTTCCTCCTGATGCACTAATGAAAATATTTGAGGGCCTTTGAACACCTCATGAGAAATGAAGGTTTCCCATGGTATATTCAGTAGATTCAACTAATGTAAAACAATGATCTTGTTCACAAAGAAGTGGTAGATGCTATTAAGTTGTTGGGGATATTTCTTTTTCTTAACATAGTGTGTCATCTTTTCAATATTCAGGAACATGAAGTAAGGAATATCCATCATTCTCACTCTGGTAAAATGCATCAATAATCTAATGTGGTAGGCATACAACCTTGAAAACCTACCTTCGCAAGTAAAATATTTAATGATGATTTTCATGAGTGGAGCAAACTTGTCCTCCAGAAATTTGAAGGGAAACACTCTTTTCAGTTTGCCAAGACATGTAGCCTTGATGTAAGGCTCATAAAACTCCCTGTCAATGTATTGTCCTTTGTTCCATTTTTCACCTACATTTGGAATTCCTCTAGCCTCTGAAATGATAGCAGGTGAAAGAGTGAAGGTAACTCCAACAATTTGTAACTCATTATTGTCCAGGTGTGTCACAAAGAGCCTTGCTAATTCATGATGGAATTTGACCCTCTCCACCATTTCACAGAAACCATAACAAGGCTGATGTTTGAAACATGAGATGGAAAGCAGAAAAGCAAGTAAATCTCTTAGACTAATGGGCTCCTCCCTGTTTATCTTTCCCCCTTTTTGAGGTCTCTTCTGTTGCAAATTTATCTCCCTGGAACTGTCACTGAGGGTCTCTTCCCCAGTTTCATAATCATTGTCCATTGGTTTTAATGACTGTAAATGTTGGTGAGAAATGAAGGAGTAGTGTGGGTGAGTGATGAGTATGAATATATTTCAAAAAGAAGGAAAATGAGTGAGGAGAAATGGGGATACGAATGGGGATTAAGGGAGTGAAGGGTTTGGAGATTTAGGGAATAAGGGGAGTGAGTAGGTTTTGTATATAAGATATAGGGTTTCAAGGATTATGTATGTAAATAGGGTTTGGGAGTGTTATGAGTGGTAGGGTTTAAATGAGATTAAGGTTTTAGTGTATGGGAATTGGGTAGTAGTAGCATAAATGAATGAAAGACCAACCATAGTGAACAACTATAATGAATAGTGAAAACGAGGGTTTGATTTTTATGGATGAAGACCAACAAGAAAAACACTTTACAGCAAGGAGGAAGAGTGCACTTACTTGTAAAGGAGGTGAATCTGGAAATTTGAAGTGTTTTGAGGCGATTTGAGGTAATTTAGGTGATTTAGCAATGGTTCTGGGTGCATTCAACAGGTGCGCAGCGCCCTCCAACAGGTGCATACCACTGATCCAATGCACGGCACCAGTGTTATTTAACATGGGCAGAAGCTCCCTGGTGCGTAGTACTCATCCAATGTGCAGCGCTTGCTGATAGGTGCGCAACGCCTACGATTTTCTTGAAAAATACCCCGACTTGCTTCCCTTTGCCCAATAACAACTAAAAATCACCTTTTGGGCTCTCCAATGCAATTCCACTTCAACAATGAGGTGACATAAACATAGATGGCCTTTTATAGCTTTATAACCCTTTTGATTTTTCTTTTCTCAAAACCCACTTTATAATGTTTTATGTGCTTTCTTGAAATGCTTTGTTTCACTGATATTTGACCTTTTGGCTTTGGACAGGTGGACTTGATGCTAATTTCTTTGACTTTTTGCAGTGGCAGGAGTTGGCAATGTCACCAGGTGACTAGGAGCAGCTTAGGAATATTTATTACATATAGAAACCATAAAATTACATTGAATTACATGAAAATAAAATAATAAAATACAAATGCTCTGTTTTACCTCAAAACAAGTTTTGAGGTTAAAGAGCTTTATTTAGCTTATAAAGAAGGAAATTATGATTTTTTTAAACTTTGTTAACCCCCTCATGTGTCTGCTGACATTTATTACTATTTTAAATGACCATGGCAAAAAACCCTAAGACCTAGTGAAACTAAACCCTAAGACTGATTTTTTATAAATGAAGTGAACTGGAATGACTATGAATGACTGAAAAGATATGTGAAATAGGTAAGTAGGTATATAGCATGAAGGACAAATGAAATGAAACCCTACCATCAGTTGATTCATGACCTAATGCAGTGCAGCTCATCAAAATGGGATACCTAATATGAAATTCAAAAGAGAAATTTGATCACCGATGGCAGTGTGAAAGCACTGACACTAACATTGTCTCCAATGGGGATGGTAGCTCCTTGGAGGTGACAAGAACCATAGATCTCTAGAAAAAGTAGACTAGTACCTCTTCCATTGGGCAATACAGTCAATACATTTCGAAAACTGAAACTGATGCTATAAAATTGACTCAAGACTCAAACTGACTCAGGACTCAAACTAACTCACGACTCAAACTGATACAAAACTCTCAACTTTATAGCCTTCACCTCAGGCCCCAAGCTGAAATGAATTGCATCTTTTGAACACTTGCAGTGAAAAGAAAATGGTATATACAATGATTACTTCATGACTTCAGAAATTACCCTAGAAGAAGTAGCGCTTCAGGAGCCTACCATTGACTACTCCTCTTGAAAAATATTGTCCATCCATCTCTTTGAGCAGGAATGCATTTTTCCCTCTGTATGCAGCAATCCTATAGGGTCCCTTCCACAAGTTTTCAAACTTTCCATGCTTGCCTTTATCTTCATTCCTCACATCCCACTGTAACACCACATCATCAAGCTGGAATTTATCTGCTTTAGTTTTCCGATCATAGATCTTTTTGATCTTCTCTTGCAATCTGAAATTATTTTGGAAGACTTCCTCCCTTGTCTGTTGTAAATGTATCATCTGATTGATTCTTCGCTGAAAATCATCTTCCTCACTGCCAGCTTCCTGTAAAAGTTTCACAACCAAGACTGCCAAAGATTTTGGAAAGACTGTATCAATGCCATATACAATTTCAAACAGAGACATACCTATAGACTTCTTTTGGCTCACTCCATCTGCCCACAAAGCATTAACTAACTTCTTATGTCAACCTTTATTATTTGTTTTCAACAACTTCTTTATGATGTTTACCAATGACTTATTAGATGATTCGGCCAGACCATTACCTTGTAGGTAATATGCTGTGGAGTGAGCCAAGGTAACCTTATACTTGCTGCAAAAATCAATCATCTTCTTGGATTTGAACGCAGCTGCATTATCTGTTATGATTTTACTAGGACAACCAAAACGAGATAAAATATTTTATTCCATAAATTGAATGATTATCGTGTCTGTTGCCTATCTAGTCAGGATTGCTTCAATCCACTTGGTAAAATAATCCGTTGTTGTTAGGATCCACTTGTGCTGAGCCAAGGATGTTGGATGAATCTCACCGATAAAATCGAGTCCCCACTGCTGAAATGGTGCACTGACTTCAACCGGTTTCAAAGGAAGAGGCAGCAACTTTCTTTTCCCTTGAAAGACCTAACACTCATGACAACTCATGACTGTTTTATAGACATCTGAAAATAAGGTGGGCCAGTAATATCCCGCTCTCAAAATTTTGTTTGTTGTTGTCTTCCAAAACAAGTGACCGCCACAATCACCCTTATGAAAGTCACTCATTACCTGCTGGGCTTCATCTTCAATTAAACAGTTCAGTAAAACACCACCTGGATCCTTCCAATAAAGGGCATTATTCAAAATGCAGAATTTAGCAGCTTTTAGTTTAAGAGTTCTACCTTTATTTTTTGACATTTCCAGAGGTAGAGAAAGGTGTTGAAGTACATAGACAATATCTAAATACCACGGCGACTGAAGGAACATTTCAGACACTTGAATTAGAGAGTTGTCCTCTTCATCTTCAGACATGGAAGCAATAATATTTATATCTAACGCATGCAAATTTGATTTCGCCATCAATCTCACCAGACCTTGTCCTTTGATCAGCTTTGTAGGCTTGATCTCCAAATCGTATTCTAACATTGTTGCAATCCATTTTCCCCATCTTCCTTCCGGATCAGTTTGTACTAGCACATATTTAACTGTTGCATTGGGAACATATGTTAGGATGTGAGAGTGCAAAATATACACTCAAAAATCTTTAAAGGCTTTGACAAGAGCAAGAGCCTGTTTCTCAATAATGTTGTACTTCAAGGATGAATCCCTAATAGTTCTGCTGAAGAATGCAATGGTCTTTTCTACTTGATCTCTCTTTTTCATTAAAACCACTGCCATGGTATGCTCAGATGCGAATGATAATAAAATGAAATCTTGTGTATAATCTGGACTAATCAAAAGTGGAGTTGTAGATAAGGCATACTTTACCAAATTAAATGATTTTATTGCTTCCTCTATCCATTTCACCATGCTATCCTTCTTTAACATATTAGTAATTTCTCTCAAATGTTTAGCAAGATTAGGTACAAATCTTCATAAGAAATTCATCTTACCATTGAATGCTTGTATTTCCTTCTTGTTCCTAGGAAAATCTATCTGCTGAATTGCTTCTACTCTTGATGGATCAATGTGAATGCCTTCCTTTGAGATAATATGGCCAAGAAGCTTCCCTTCATCCATAGCAAAGAGACTTTTCTTCGGATTGAGCGATATTCCAAATTTCCTACATCGTTGAAACACAATCCGCAAATGGTGAAGGTGCTCATCATCTGAATTTGAAAACACTGTCAAATCATCTAAATATACAACCAAAAATACATCCTTTTCATTGGCAAAAGCGATGTCCATTGCACGCTGAAATGTGGCTCCAACATTTTTCAAACCAAACGGCATTTTAGCATAATGGAATGTTCCCCAAGGGGTGGTGAATGCAGTCTTGTCACGGTCATCTTCATGCACCAAAATCTGATTATATCTGGAATATCCATCAAGCAGCAACATACGCAATGCTCCAACCACTCTTTGGAGGATGTGATCCATCTTCGGCAGCGGGTAATTGTCCTTCAATGACACTTTATTTAAATTTCTGAAATCAATGCACAATCTGATCTCCCCGGTCTTTTTCCTCACAGGAACAAGATTAGAAATCCAATCAGAAAATTTGATTGGAACAATTATACCAGCCTTGTATAATTGATTTACCTCTTTTTCAATTGAAGGCAACAACTTCATATTAATCCTTCTCAGCTTCTGATGGAATGGATTCTGATTTGGCTTGATGGGAATTGTGTGCTAAATTATGTCTTTGTTATATACATTTAAATCTGAATAATCCCAACCAAACAGAGTAGCAAATTCATACAATAATTTGACATATTTAGATTTTACCTCGGGAGATAATGACTTTGATAGTTTCACAAACTTGGGCTTCTCGGCTATTCCAAGATTCACATCCTCAACACCCTTATCTGTTGGCACCAAGCTTGGCTTCCTAGCCACATCATCTTGATCGAAGAGTTCTTCTAAAGGAATAAGACCTTTAGGAATGACATTGTCCTTTAGCTACAATATTTCCATCTGATTTACTTCAATTTCCGGTTCATCATCATCACGATCACGATCTATAGAAGCATCTTTGTAGTTGCCTTCATTTTGCAAGAAATCATTAATCTCTGAATCTCCAAATCCTTGTAGACTGATATCCTTTTTACTTTCATCTTTTTGAGAATTTTCAAACCTGCAATCAACGCTTCATATTCGGCTTCATTGTTAGAACAATCAAAGGCCAATTTATACGAGAAAATTCTAACATTACTAGGGACTTTATTTGGCTGGAAAATAGGGCTGTGGATCCAAATCCCAATACCGGCACCATCCTTACCCACAGCTCCGTCAAAATCCATGCTCCATAGGCCTGCTTCTTCCTCTAAGTGCTGAAATTATGTTTCATCTTCTTTCTTACCTTGACTGATTTCTTCAATTTTCTACTGCTCATTACCTTTCTGTTGCTACCGGAATGCGGACTGCTCGGAGGTACTTGCAAGTTTTTGTCTTTCTTGATCAAGGACTACTCTGAAATTCTCTGAAATATCTGGCACATCTTCTACTTCAATTAACTAACTATCTATATCATTCAAACCACTATCTAAATATAATACAAATGATTCTAAATCTGTATGTATAGCATTAATCGGATGATTAAGTGGTTTCTCCTTGCTTGTGATCATGTACTTCATTTTCTTTTCCCTATATAATTTTCTCAATTGACCAAACACGGGAATGGTAGCATAGGAGAAATCTAGTTGTAAAGTTCCTTTAAGATTTGCACCCCACGATCTGGACAAAAGCATACCAAACTGTGGTGGAATGTCCGCAACAACCACATCCATGAGAACATTCTTGGCCGGGATTTGATCTAGAGACACCACCAAGTCTTTGATAAGACCAATACATTAGACTCTACCAGAATCAAAAGAATATAGGTCATGATATTTACAAGTAATGTCTAGGCCCAATTTTTCCATAATGGTTGTTGGCTTATTTGGGCTTGACCCAAGTTCAGAAGAATTATTTAGCCAAACAAATCCAGCAGCTACCGACCCTTTCAGCAATAGCCCGAGAAGTGCAGACTGAGGTCTCACCCGAGGTAGCAAGGGAGGGTGCTGGAACCAAGTTTCTGCACCCTGGGGATATCTTGGATGTGGTTTGGGGCTCGCGCACTATTCTACAACTTCGCGCTGCGCTAGATCCACGCAGACCGGAATACCCTTATCGCGCTTGTTACAAATTGAATCTCTTATTACTATTATGATCTAGTTAAAGGGGTCTTTAAGCAAACATTTATTACTTTTGATTACTTTGCACATAAATATTAATCCAGTTCACATGTATTCAACCGTAGCAAATGTAGAGATTATAACAGTTTGTTTATCACAAAAGAGCACAATCGCAATTAACACAGAATTCAGAAGAAACTTATCTTTATTATCAATCTTCAACAATACATCCAGATCCACCTTGTGCACTCAGCTGCAGGAGTCCGTGCACACAGTTGCGGACTTTCCAGACCTCTGCGCACATAGTTGTAGAGCCTCTACCTCCTATCCTACTCCCTTGACTCAGACTTACAGACGCTTTCAGGCTATTTCCTTTAAGAACCCATTGCATTCCATCTTCTAAAAGAACTACTTTTCCCTCATAGAGCCACGCTCTATTTATACTTTCCCTTAGCCCGCGGTCCCTCCACGAGCCAACTCTATTACTTTTCCTTTATATTGTTCTTGGGCAACTACCCTTTGACTCAACCTACTATAGTTCGCACTCTGCGCTTTCCGCGGAGTCTTGTACCCTAATTTTACCCAAAATTTTGGGCCTCGCACCCCATTCTTATTCCATGGAGCTTGCGCTACCCAACAGTCCCCCAACACAATCATCGTGACTTGTCCTGAGTCACTCGCTGGCATGGCTAGACGCTCTGCCTTGGCTTCGCGGTTCACCTCCCGTTGAGTGGCGCTCGTCATCTGACTGTTCCTACTTTGTCTCCTACAATGCTTCACCCGTCTCTTGCTTCAGTATTTCTACCACATCTCGCAACCAATGATGCTCATTCTGCTCTACTCGATTAACACAGAACACCCCCTCCGAGGATTTTAGCACGAGCGGGGGAGCCATATATGGGACCTCCTGGTACCACCGTAGCCTTTTCCGACCTTGGTATCTTCTCTTCGCACCGTCTGTTGCAGCCTATGTTGCGATTTTGCAAGACCCTAGCTACTGTCTGCAAGATCCCATGTTGAGAACCATCAAGGGTGACTTATTGACTACATCTTCACCCATGGTTGTCGTCTGTCCATCCTTCTGTTGTTCTGTTGTAGTGCTCCATCCTGCCCCTAGGCGGGGAGACAACATCTGGACCAATTCTACTTCGCATTCCCTTTTTTCAGTATATCCCCTGCTAGTGATGCCGCAGCCTGCAGGATACCCACAGCTGTCACTACCAGACTCCTTAGAGAGTCCTGCTCCTCCCTCGGCCATATTACTACCTTTGGGTGCATGCCTGGTACAGAGATGATGAACAGTTCCATATGTATTTTCAAAGCGTAGGTTGCCTAGCAGATTCCCCATGGTGATTTATAAGTCATGCGAACTTCAAATGCCTGGATTTCCGCTCGTTCCAGCTCGTGTAACCTTCCCGTATGAAATCTGTGGCCGATCATTTCATATATGGCTCATACTGTTGCTCTTAATTTCCTGCCGCCCGCTCCTTTTTCCATAATGCAGCCATCTTGTCATGAACAGTGGTAGTAATGGTCATCATTCCTTGGAGCGGCGCACCCACGTGGCTATGTCTGCAAACCACACCCCTGATTGTTGGCCAAATGTATGCACCCCCTGACACTCATGCATCTGACCCCTAGACTGGTTTATCGTCCCTCACTCTCCTTCAACTGGTCGAAACAGTGAGACTCTCCTCGGAACAGTTAGTTAGGCAGTTGGCCTGCCCATATAGAGCTTCAGGCGACTGCCATTCACTCTTCCCGGGAAAGGGTTTTCGTGGAGCTTAGCCAACTGAACTGTGCCCCCATTAGTTACTTCTTTAACGACATAAGGTCCAAACCAATGCATGTGGAGTTTACCTGGGAATTTCTCAAACTTATGGTCATATAACAATACGAGATCATCCTTCTTGAACATGCGCACCTTGATATGGCAATCATGCCATGCTTTCTCACGCTATTTTTGTACGTGCTGATGAAATCCCGCCAGAAATTTTTCTTCGTCTAGTTCCTCAAGTTGTTCGATCCTTTCCTCCAATGGCCCACGATCTGCCATTCATATAGTTGCTACAATCCACAGACTGGGCATGATATATTCCATAGGCATCACAGCCTCCTTTCCATAGACTTCGGTCCATTTGCTCAGGTGTATGTGTGGATTCTCTCATCCATCATATTTCTCCGTAGTAGGAGTGTTGATTCCCCAAATCGTATCGACACCATGTAATTACAGCTTCACCAATCTGCGAAGGTTCCTTCATGGGTACCCCACCATCATGCCGATGTCGCGCACAATGCTCATTTGAGCGCATCAAACCGCTGGTACTCTGGTACTGCGCTCTCAAACTTTTCCAGGAATTCATTTACTAATGTGAACCCGTCATACACCGGCAGCTCATGGTCCTGAGCTTTAACGTAGTACACAGATTTTGTCAGCATATTGCAGTTTAAAGTAGTTGCCCCATTTATTCTATTCCGCCATTTCTCGTCTTCTTCCTCCGAACCAATGGTGTATGGTTCCGCGTAACCTTGTGAAATTCTTCTTTCCTCCATTACCTTACCCTTTATTGGCCTTTGTGCAGCAATTTGGTAGATGCAATCCAATGCTTCATCCTGCTCGTCATCGCGCACAGGTTCCATGTAGAGGGGTCCCTCGGTTGGATCTAGCGGAACAACTACACAGCGCGACTTTTTCTCAAATATCATCTTCCTCTGCTTGAGGTTAATAATTCCATTCATGTCGATGGCCCAATCTATCCCCAACAATGCGGGCTATAGAATTTTTTCGTCTACTATATCAATAACTTCAAAGTCCATTCTAGTGCTTGCACCATCCAGGTCTACGGTGATTCATTGTAGCCTACCCATGGGCAAGATCTTCTGCTGATTCGCCATTCATAATTGGATCGGGGACCATTGGAGTGGGGGCTTACTAATACGCTCCCACATCTTCTTAGGCAAGATGTTTGCATCCAAACCAAGGTCCAGAATGACCTGATCCGTCTCATAGTCACCAATTTGCGTTGTTAATCGCATTTCTTGTCTGGTCCATGATGTATGGCTCCCCATTCGTCAGACTATGCGAGGTTCTTCCCCTCCTGCATATTTGTTAATTACCTCTTGCAATCCTTTCACTGCCCTATTATCGCGAAGTAACTTCATGCAGGTTTCTATGAAAGTTGTCAACATCGAGGGACCTTTATACGACTCAGGTTGATCCCCTTCTAAGGTTGCACCGCTCCTTAGTACCATATTTACTTTAGGTTCCTCATCGCATGGTTTGGCCCTTATCATCTGCATAATTCTATGTCATCGTAGGAGGCATTGTCCTTTTTTCGTGAATATTTGCTAGCAGCATAGGGCAATCTAGTAGTTCATGGTCAAATTGCTTATAGTAGGGACATGATATTCAAGTTGGATTTGTGCACTCTCGCACATAATTTCTTGGTCCTCCACAATTGTAACAAATTAGTTGTCCTCGACCCCTACCTGGTGTTAGAGTCGGTCTTGTCAGTCCTCCGTCAGAGATCAAAACTCTTTCTGCATTTCATTGTTAGGTGTCTCGCTCCATTCACTCAGTTGCATTCCACTAGGGGCATGCCAAAGCCTTACGGAAGGGCCTTATCATTCATTCCCCTCATGTCTTGTACCTGTTGGCTTAGGTCTTTTCATCAATGTTTATTAAAGTCCATGATAGTCAAGGTTTGATCTTTTAATGGACAAGAGTCATTTCGGACATTAAGTCTAGGGATTAGTCATTAGGTCTTCAAACAATGTCCAATAAAGCCAGCAAGGCCAGAGGGAGGCTCTTATAAAGTTGTGATTCAAAGATTTTCATCGTCATGTTGATAGAATACGACTGTTCTTCAAAACTCTGTTTTGAAGAAAAGTCAACAGTTTGTCATTTGTAAAAAATTTCAAAAGTTTCTCAGTGGATTTCTCCAAGCACAGCCCTAGTCTCCTTAGCCAAATTCCATGTCGGCTACCCCTGCAAAAAATCGCCAAAAAATTTCATCATTTTAGTCAAAGAAATCAAAAGGAAGTGTGAAAAGCAGAGTTGTATTAATTGTGAAAAAGTGTCAAAGTGAAAACATTACAAAATGGGTTTTGGAGGAAGAAAAAATCAAATCCAACTCTTGCAACATATTCTCCAGGTTATATAAATCATTTGTGTCAAATTACATTCATAAATCTTATAGCAAAATCAAATTTGGAGGTTGAAGAGCAAACTGCAGTTCGAAAAGGCCGTGACTGTGTTAAGAGTTGGAGCGTGGCGCACAGCTGGAGGAGCGCGGCGCACATAGAGCGAGCGGCACACTGGGGATTTCCGCCCAGTGCTAATTCAAACGGGCGTGACACACACAGAGGGCGTGGCACACTGGGTTCTTGGCGTGGCGCATATACACAGAAGCCCGATTTTGCTCAAAATTTGCAACCAATCGCCTTCAATCCCTTGAATTTTCCAGATTTCAACACATCAAAAAGAGCAGTTCAAGCACAGTTCATACACAGTATTCATCTTGTCTTCAGGGTATTTTGTATAGTAGTCATGGAATCTGAGCATTCATCGGACTATGAGGTGGAAGCCCAAAGTGACTCTCCCTTGGAAGAACAGGCACCCCGGAGGCCTCATAAAAGTGGCAGACATGTTAGAGAGGAACCAACCACCCTTACAGAATTGCAGGCCTTTCCTCTTGCTATGTCATGTTTTCAGCATCAGTCATGTTATGAGTTTTGTCAAAAGGTGGCTAGTGTCCAATTTCATCATGAGTTGGCTCGTCTTTTTGTGCTGCACTTTCACGGAGATCAAGCTATCTTGGCTAGTGTCACCTTCACACTGACACCAGAATCTGTCTCATTAGCAACCGATATACCAAATGTTGGTGAACCATGGCACACGAAACAGAAGATTGACTGGCAGCATTATGAGCCATACATCAAAACCAGTTTCTTAAGGCATCTCAAGAGAGTGTTCCCATTCCGGTATCTGAAAGATGAATATGCTCCACTAATGAGATTGATTATGAAATATTACAGCTGTGAGGGGTGATTCTCTCGTCTGTATGCTTATCACATCAGGTTGCTCATGCATTTCACTAGGGTACGGATGATGAACATTCTGTATTTCATTTGCTGGAACATAGAGAGGATGACCACCTTTATACAGCACAAAACACCTTAGCAGCAACTTAACAGTGTCTATCATTTTGCTCTTATTAAGATTTTGGTGGTTCATCAGCTTGGATTGCAGGGCATCACTTGGGATGATTTCATCTCGCGTGATTTCCTCATAGCTTCACAGAGAGTATCGGAGGTTAAGCATGAGGGTGAAGCTTCTCATCGGTATGAGCGCCATGAGATTGCTAGTGTGCCGGTTTTCATCACATATCAGAAGGGCACCAGACATTTTTTTGCAGCGGCAAAGCAAGTGTTATCTCCACCTCGGGTGGAAGGGGCCTCGCTTCCTCCATCAGCATCACAGGAACATGACAAAGGCAAGGAGCCAATGCAGGATGAGGGGCCTTTAGGTGAGCCATCAGGTGAACGAGAGACCGAATTTGTTCTCCTTCATGATGATGATACAGATACAGATCCGCAAGGTGCACAGCTTAAGGAGATCATCCAGGAGCAGCAAGCAGAGATTCAAGCCTTGTCCCTTGATTTGGAAAGAGCCAAATGGAACATGAAATATCTGGAGCAAAGGAACAAACAGCTTGAGGATCAGCAAGCGATCATGGAGCTACAAAACATTCGCGAGAATCGCCAAGCCGCGCAAAGGAGAAGAGATGAGCTCACGTCATTGGAGCAAGAGATTAATGAGGATCGGGAGGCCAATCTTGAGAGAGTTAACATGCACTTAGAGAGGCTGCTAGAAAAGGCTGACAAGGACCATGCATTGCTGAGACACATGGCTTTCCACTACATGGCGCGAAACAAAGTGTGCAAGGCCCGAATCAGGATTTTGAAGGCGAAATTGAGGAAGGCAATCAAGAAGCAAAAGAGGCAAAGGGAGCTCGATCGACTTCAAATATTGGCCGAGGAATCTTTATCCCAACATAACACTTGAAAAGGAAGCTCCAACCCAAATTTCAAGAAATTTGGGGCATTTTTGGTGTTTTTGGAAATTTTTGTGCAAAAAACAGGGTTTTTCTCCATTTTTGGATTTTTCATGGAAAATCATGACTTTTGGTGCATGGCCAAGAATTTTGGGCCAGTTTTGAGTCCTCGGGAGGTCAAAAACACCCTAACAATGACCTCTCTGCCCCTATTTTGACACACAGGAAGCAGTCTTGGAAGATTGCAGTTTTGGAGGGGAAAATGGGCACCAAATTCAGAAATTCCACTTGGGTTGGAGAGTAGAAAGGTAGGGCATTCCAACAAGAACACTTGGGCTCAATTTGGACTTCAAAAGGTGCCTCAAAACCAGCTCCAAAGTAGCGCGACGCATACAGTTTTTGGCGTGGCGCACTGAGACGCAAAGGCCAAAATCACTCCCGCTTCGCGAAATTTCGATTCACAATTTTCTCCAAGTGGGCCCGCTCATTTACAATACATTTTTCTCGGCATCAAAGGCAAAGTTTAAAAATCATTTTTGGCCTCTATCCAAGTGGCCAAATGAAGGCGAACAGCCACCCAAAAAATTTGCGCTCGTATTTGCTTTTTCTAATTGGTCCTCATAGAAAATTGAATGTAACTGCTGATGGTTGGCTCTTCATCTCCTGGGTGGATCGACTTTCTCATGGCAAAGCTTATTTATTATATTGAAAGTCATTTTGTAAAGGGTTGGAATTTCTAGGAAACTGTGGGAGATAAACCCAGTCACTCACTGTACATTTTGACAGAGAATTAATGAAAGATTGCAGCTCTGGTTCATGAGATTCCTGTGGCATTAACAAATGTATCTTCTTTATGTTTCATATGTATTTCGTTATGTTTCGTATTTTCATTCATATTCATGTCCAGTGAAATCTTTCTAAGTAAAAAAGGTAGAATTCAGTGTACTGCTCTACCTTGGGATAGTTTTCACGTTCTATGTTTTCTTCTGTTGAAAAGGATTCATGTATTTATGCCCTTTTCACACTCTTAAACAATCTCTCCACTTCATATTATTTCAAATTTAATTGCTATACTTTCCGCCTATCTTGCCTCACGAAATAATCTGCGTCTTTGAGTTAAATTCTCTGCTCATGTTGTTCCTTGGCCCCACACATCCCAGAAAACTCAGTCATTCTTCAAAATACCTCCATCATATTTGTTTACCTAGCCTAAAATCAGTATCCATTTTTGCGTCATCTCAGACCCTATTGTTTATTTTCTTGAGCGTGACCCGGAGAGAGCCCTCTCCTATTCTGGTAGGGCTAGCTTCCAGACTGAGTGTGGTTTGTTGTTACCCTGAATTTTTCCTTCCTTCAGCCTAAGGCAGATTTAGGCCCTAACACCTGGTCCCATTCTGCCTCGTCCTTGACCTCATCCTTTGAATCCACCGCGCGCAAACATTGTACTTGGGTTTTGTCCTCGCCCCTTAGTCTACATTCGATAGGAAGATGCCTGATCTACCAACATCCGGCAATACCTTTCCTCGTGACCCATCGATCTACAAAATTTGAAAAAGAGCTGCTGGGGGGACTGATTATGTTTCGGCAACAGGTGGCAATTATCCGTGTTGTGTTTTCCTCCTACTTGATAGATTGCGCACCAGAGCGGGGCGATGACGCTCAGCCCTACTTGTGCCTTTGGTCACATTGGTGTTGGTCCCCCCGTGACCACAAGATAAACTGCCACTAAACAATGATCTTTATCATGTCCCTGGCCCCTGCACTTGATGCACCACACTTCTTCCTGAACTTCTAGCACCTGGTCTTGTTTTAACTTTTGTATTTCCAAACACAAATTTTGGACCTGTGCTTGGATCTGCTGAACTCCCAACACTGGGTCCTATACCAAGGTTTCATGCAGCCGCATTACTGCCTCCAGCGCTTCTGCTTGGATTGAGATCTTCTGTTGTGACAAAGCCGATTTCAGATATGGAGTTAGTGATGCGATAAACCAAGCGCGGGGCTATGCATCCATCAAGGTCATGTTAGCTTTGTGAATAGTGCTTTTCAACCTCTGATCCAGATCCCACAGGGTCTCACCAGGCATCATTGCGATCTCTTTGAATCCCATGACCGACTGCGATTCCGATTTTGGCCCGCTGAACTCCTTTTTTAATTCAGTGTGTATGTCTTCTATCCCCGCTGTTGGGTTGATGGTTGAATACTTCATATACCATGTTAGCGCTCGGTCCTGCAGTGTGCTGACTAAGACAAATTTCTTGATATTATCATCCGTGATCTTCTGTGCATCCCATATTGAATTCAATACAAACCAAAATTTTTCTGGATCTTCACTTCCTGCTCCTTTGAATACTAATAACTGGATGGCACTCGCCATTGCTATCATCCTGATCTTTCATCACTCTTTTCTCTAGCGTCCCCGCCTTTCACACCAGACACCCTTTAGGTAGATCCTGGTCCTGGCAACAGAACCATTTGTTGGCTTATTTGGGCTTGACCCAGGTTCAGAAGAATTATTTAGCCAAACAAATCCCGCAGCTACCTGCCCTTTCGGCAACAGCCCGCGAAGCGCGAACTGAGGACTCACCCAAGGTAGTAGGGGAGGGTGCTAGAACCAGGTTTCCGCACCCTGGGGATGTCTTGGGTGTGGTTTGGGTCTCGTACATTGTTCTGCAACTTCGCGCTGTGCTAGATCCACATAGACCAAAATACCCTTATCACGCTTGTTACAGATTGAATCTCTTATTACTATTTTGATCTAGTTAAAGGGGTCTTTAAGCAAACATTTATTACTCCTGATTACTTTGCGCATCAAGATTAATCCAGTTCACATGTATTCAATCGTAGCAAATGCAGAGATTATAACAGTTCATTTATCACAAAAGAGCAAAATCACAATTAACAAAGAATTCAAAAGAAACTTATCTTTACTATCAATATTCAACAATACATCCAGATCCACCCTGCGCACTCAGCTACAAGGGTCCGCGCACATAGTTGCGGACTTTCCAGGCCTCTGCACACACAGCTGCAGAGCCTCTACCTCCTATCCTACTCCTTTGACTTGGACTTACAGACGCTTTCAGGCTATTTCCTTTAAGAACCCATTACATTCTTCTAAAAGAACTACTTTTCCCTCATAGAGCCATGCTCTATTTATACTTTCCCTTGGCCCGTGATCCCTTCGCGGGCCGACTCTATTACTATTCCTTTACATTATTAATGGGAGGACTACCCTTTGACTCAAACTACTATAGTTCACACTCTGCGCTTTCCGCGAAGTCTTCTACCCTAATATTACCCAAAATTCCAGGCTTCACACCCCATACTCGTTCTGCGGGGCTTGCGCTACCCAATAATGGCTTTTGGCATCAAATATGCGAGGCTCCAGATCAAACATGGCATTATGAAGGACATACTCATGCAATCAAAGGCTTATATGGAATGGAGGCACTTCACTATCCTCAGACTAACCTTCTAAAGCAAGGCCAAAGATGAGCTCCTGGCGATCATCTTCTACGTTGACCATATTAGATAAAGGATCTATGTTCAAAATTTTTGACACTTGGTTTTTATAACTATTGTTCTTCATCAATTCAGTCAAAGGAATCAAAACCTTTAATTTAGCAATCTCATTTTCTAAACTAAAAGCTGAAACTTTATCTACCTCTTTGACTGAAGGGTCCTTCTTTTCGCCTTTTCCTTTGTTGCACTTTGCTGATTTGTCTTCTCATTTGCAAACAATCCTTGGCTAGAAGTTGGGTTAGCAGGCTCCTTCCCTTTCTTCTGAATGCTTGAGGAGTCATTCTTGGGTTGCGCCTCTTTTCTCTTTTGAACCGGGCTAACTAGTACATCTCTGCTTCTCAATGAATACTGCTTCTGCTGTGTTGTCAATGCATTCATATATCCCCTTCATAATCATCTGATTCATCCTCTAAAACCCTTTCATTTTCTAGTATGAAATCTTATTTTGTTTGAACATTCAAAACCTCTTAATATTATTCCTCTTCCATGAGAAAAATGGGCTAACCATCAGCAGTAAAGAAATGATTAGCTTCTACAACGGGATCATCATCATCTTCACTTTCCATCCCGTGCACATAATTTTGCTACAAAGGTGTTTTGACTTGCTGCTGTGATGACTAATCTTGTGCCTTCTGCTCCCTTTGTTTAATCTGGAACTGAGGTTGCTGCTGTCCTCTGAAGTTTGGATTTCTGATTGTGTTCTCAGGCTTATCTGCAATTGTCAACCGATCAAACATCTTCTCAATTTTCCAGAGTATATGATCTGCCTTAACATCAGAAGAAGAGGCTTCTTCCTTTATAGTCACCTTCTTTTCAGTTTCATCCTTGCTCTCTTGGCCAGTAGATTTTCCTTTACACTTACTGCATTCTTCTGCATGTCCTCAAGTGTGGTAGGATCTCTTTCTCTCAATTGAAGGCCATATCAGCATCGAAGCCATTGGGAAATTTTATCAATGCTAACCCCATTGGTGGCTTGATGTCAGCTGGAATAGCATTATAAACTGTATTGAACCTTACATAGTAATCTTGGACACTTTCACCTACATGTCTTTTTATATTTTCATGCTCAGAAAGAATTTGGAGTGGATTTTTCTTTACCTCCCATCGGTCCATAAATTGTCTATGTAGAACTGGGAAAGTATTGATGGACCCACTGGTAATGCTCTAAACCACTTTCGAACCTCACCTCCAAAACTTTGCACAAACAATCGCATATTCACATTCTCTTCATCTACCTCATGGAGATTAGAGAAGTCATTCATCCTATCAACATGTTGCTGCGTTGTGATACCTTAAGTGGCATCGAACAATGGTATCTTACTTTGGTAATCAGCACGCATAGCATTCAAATTTTGAGGCAGAACGAGAGGTGCATATCTGGCAGCCATGGCTCATGGCAGATTTGAAATTGATGGTGAAGTAACTGAGAGATTTGTGACAATTGGAGGAGTTGATGTCGTGGAAGTGACGGGTGTTTGAGGAGTAACGACCAGCTGTTGCATAATTGAAGGTATGAATGGAGGTGTCGGATGATTCTCTGAAATATGAGGAAATGATGATGAGGAAAAAGATGTTGAAGCCGAATCAGAGAGTTCAGGAATTCGATCAGTGGTGATAGATGACTGAGGAGAGTTTTGAAGCTTACAATTACTTATCAATTTGGCCTTTTCAACTTCAATTTTCCTTGATGAATTTAGGGTCTAAAACTATGTCGATTAATTCACTGTCCAATGTGGTTCTAAACAAAGATAGACCAAAGTATTCGTCAAACGGAAGATCTTCAAGGAACATCCACTCCAGAGGGCATGAATGAGATCGGAAAAAAAGTCTAGGACTTGATAAACTCTCTTGTCTGAGAATCCTGGGAATGAGATTAGGATTTTCAAATACGAGAGGAGGATCGGGATCGGGGTTGGACCTGGTGTGTCTTCTTGAAGCCAGTGTGCTCGAAAATTCTCAAGATTATGAGAGATTTTTCAGCATAAATCACATGATATTTCATTTGTCGATGCGTTTCGAACCAACCAGTGTGGTTCATCGTCAGGACAAGTTGAATGAACAGATCAGGCATAGCATGTTAAATAGATAGAGCAGAACCTCCAATGGCTATATTTAGGTAACGGCTATATTGACAACGGCTAGATTTGACCAGTTAGTTAGGACAGGATAATAACCATTATTAATTAGAGAAGTTACCCCAGTTAGTTATAAAATGGACCCTTTTTATATACTTACAATTATAAATATGTATTAAAAATAAAATTACAACATAAATTAATTTAATTTAATAGTTAGTTAATAAAGTTATTATATCGAAAAATTAGAGTATTAGTTATAAAAGTAATTAAATATATAAATAGCTAGTTATATTCTTATTAAAATATAAGTCAAAGGGTTGTTTCATACCCTTATTTATAAATAAATATTAAAATAAATCAATTATAAACTAGATTAATTTTAAAATAAAAATTATTTATAAAAGTTAAATAAATATAGAGTAATTTAAGGGTATGATCATAGTGTAATTTAAATTATAATAATGATATTATAAATATATATTAAAATAAATAAATTATAAAATAATTTAAATTAATGGTAAGTGATCCAAGTTATTAAATCTAAAAATTAGAGTCGTTAGTTATAAAAGTTATAAATAGGAATATTTAGTTATATTTTTATTGAAAAGGGACTGTTTTAAACACTTATAAACATATTTAAAATAAATTAATTTCTAATTTAATAGTTACAAAAGTTAATATATAAATATTAAAGTAATTTAAGGGAAGAAAGAATATTTTAATATTTAAAATTTTTTAAAATAATGGTTAATTTAAGGGTTAAAATTATCATAGATTAATTTCCAGACTATTTTCTTTATTAACATAAAAATCAGCACCAAAATCAATCATAAAGAACAAAGGCCACAAGAAATAGTAAACCAGGGGAAATTTAAAAACAACAAGAAAAAACTAAACAAAAGGAGGGGAAGACAAGAAGACAATGACTAGGAGGAGAGGGTTGGGACCCAGCAACTACTGATCTTCTAGCCATCCTTTCTATTGAGATTGTTCTGTCTTTTTCAATCTCAAGCGCTTCCCTAAATTTCCTTTACAACTTTCCAATTTTCAGCCTATTGAATTCTAAACTTATCATCTAATGGTTCAGAATTTCTCAATTGTACTGGGGTGATTTATCTCTCTTCCCCAGTATGGTCGCCACTATGTTAGAGCCTAGATCGACCTCAGGCTGAAGGGAGGCAATCCTAGGATAACCACAAACCATGCTTAACCTGGTAGCTAGCCCTACCAAGTCGAGAGAGATCTCTCTCCTTGTCCATCTCATTTGAAATGACTAAATTGAATATGGATTTTAGGCTAGGTATAGTAGCTCTAGGGTCGTTGGGTTTATTTTGATGGTTTGGTTGCTGGATCAACTGGAGCAGGCAGCTTGGGTCTGGGAAATCAAATCAGAATTGCAGGGTGTTCTTTGGGGTGAGGTAGGTAGGTGTTTTGGAACTTGGATTTGAGTGTGATGGTAAGTCTAAGATTGGTGAGGGGCTGATGAGGGCATGCAAAGGTCATGAATCCTCTTCAAACAGCAGAAAACATTAAAAACTAAATGTGTTCCCAAGGTAGAGCACTGATATAAATGGATTCCACCTATCTATCTTGATTCATTTAGTTAAGAAAGAAATAGAATTTGGTACATATAACACATAAGAGAAAATAAATAACAAAGGAAGAAACAATTCCAAGACACATTACCACAAGAATCCCACAAAAATAGTTGCAAAACCCTGGTTTATTTCCTTGCCAAATTGCAGAAGTGATATACAATGAAGCTCAAAGCATCCACAGGAGTCCAACCTTTACAAATGACTAAGAAAGTACATAATATAGGCAAAAAACCACCTGTGCTGGCCATCAGGGATCGAATCCATGAGAATAGGGGTGGTTTCAACCATAACTAAACTAAGAACAGGAATATAGGCAGTGGAACAGTTTGCCTCTAAAACCATGGAAATTGATTCATTCAACCTTAAACCACCTCAAAATGATGAATCTACCCTCAAGAGTCATTTTTCAATTAGATTTACACACCATAGCATCATTTACATTGATAGATTCATCCAAAAGGGGAGAAAAATTAAAACTATAGAAAAACTAGGCGAAATTTTGATTTTTGGGCAAAACTGGCAAAATCCATCCTATGCGCAGCGCCTCTGATCCTATGCATAGCGCTTTTTCTAAGCCAATTTTTGGGGCATTACCCTTAATGAAATTGAGCCCAAGATGGCTTGTTGGAAAGGTCTACCTGTTTAGTTTCTGGAACAACTTGAATTTCTAAATTTGGAGGTCATCTGCCTCCTAAAAAATGGAATCTCCCAAGACTGCTTCCTGTGTGTCAAAAAAGTGGCAGAGAGGTCATTTTTTGATGGTTTTTTGAACTTTAGGTGACCAAGATCTTCCCCAAATTTGTTGAAACTTTCAGGGATTTATGCTCTCATCATGTTGAATCTGAATATGTAAGCCCCTTCTCCAAAAAGTGCCCCCATCAAAAGCGTAGCACGCACCTATTGGGATTTCCTATGTTTCAAAATTCAAAATTTGAAAATTACAAAATTTTATCAAAATTGGCACAAGGCGCCCTCAAGCACTGCTTTGATGAGCTAATGATGAATCATCTAGGATTTCTAATTTGTTTCGCTCCTTTTTGCTTCTTAAATCTTTCCTCAGTCTTGCCTTAAGTTTCCTTATCCTCATATTGCATATCTTGTTCTGGGTCATATAGTGATAGGCCATGTGGCGAAGCATTTTCTTCTCTTTATTGGCCTTCTCTAGCAACTTATCAAGGTGGATTTTCACCCTCTCTAACCAAGTTTCTCGGTCATTTTCAATTTCTTGCTCAATGGAGGTCATCTTGACCTTTTGCTTCTTTGCCTTTTGCTTCTCTTCTCTAATCATTTGCAACTCCATAATAACTTTCTTATCAGTTAGTTGCTTGTTTTCTTGCTCAAGATAATTAATGATCCACTTTTCCCTTTCCAAATTGATTGACAAGGCTTGAATGTCAGCCTCTTGTTTCTTGATGATGTCCTTAGTTATATGTGTGCTTTGAATCTCAACATCAATGACATCAATTCCCTGTGCTTCCTCATGAAAAACTAAGTCAAAGTCCCTCTCTTGCTCATCATTAGGATCCTCCTCTTGCATTTTCTTTTTGGCTTTACCTTTGTCTTTGTTGTGCTGCCCAACATGTACCTGTTTTGCTGAAGAAGAAGGGAAAGCCCCTTCCACTCCTTGTGGAGATAGCATTTACCTATGGCCTATAGATGAAGCTGAGACCCCTTCCACTCCTTATGGAGATAATACTCACCTATCACCTACAAAAAGTCCCCTAGTGCCTCTCTCATAAGTGACAAATACTGGCACTCCAAAATTTTCAGCTTCTTTGACTTGTTCATGTCCTGAAAGTTCACCTTCATCCTGATGCACTAATGAAAATATTTGAGGGCCTTTGAACACCTCATGAGAAATGAAGGTTTACCATGGTATATTCAGTAGATTCAACTAATGTAAAACAATGATCTTGATCATAGAGAAGTGGTAGATTCTATTCAGTTGTTGGGATATGGCTTTTTCTTAACATAGTGTGCCATCTTTTCAATATTCCAGAACATGAAGTAAGGAATATCCATCATTCTCACTCTAGTAAAATGCATCAATAATCTAATGTGGTAGGCATACAACCTTGAAAACCTACCTTCACAAGTAAAATATTTAATGATGATTTTCATGAGTGGAGCAAACCTGTCCTCCAGGAATTTGAAGGGAAACACTCTTTTCAGTTTTCCAAGACATGTAGCCTTGATGTAAGGCTCATAAAACTCCCTGTCAATGTATTGTCCTTTGTTCCATTTTTCACCTACATTTGGAATGCCTGTAGCCTCTGAAATGATAGCAGGTGAAAGAGTGAAGGTAACTCCAGCAAGTTGTATTTAATTATTGTCCAGGTGTGTCACAAAGAGCCTTGTTAATTCATGATGGAATTTGACCCTCTCCACCATTTCACAGAAACCATAACAAGGCTGATATTTGAAACATGAGATGGCAAGTGGACAAGCAAGTAACTCTCTCAGACTAATGGGCTCCTCCCTAGTTATCTTTCCCCCTTTGTGAGGTCTCTTCTGCTGCAAATTTATCTCCCTAGAATTGTCACTGAGGGTCTCTTCCCCAGTTTCATAATCGTTCTCCATTGATTTTAATGACTGTAAATGTTGGTGAGAAATGAAGGAGTAGTGTGGGTGAGTGATGAGTATGAAGATACTCAAAAGAAAGAAAATGAGTGAGGAGAAATGGGGATATGAATGGGGATTAAGGGAGTGAAGGGTTTGGAGATTTAGGGAATAAGGGGAGTGAGTAGGTTTTGTATATAAGATATAGGGTTTCAGGGATTATGTATGTAAATAGGGTTTGGGAGTGTTATGAGTGGTAGGGTTTAAATGGGATTAAGGTTTTAGTGTATGGGAATTGGGCAGTAGTAGCATAAATGAATGAAAGACCAAACAACTATAATGAACAGTGAAAACGAGGGTTTGATTTTTATGGATGAAGACCAACAAGAAAAACACTTTGCAGCAAGGAGGAAGAGTGCACTTACCTGTAAAGGAGGTGAAATTGGAAATTTGAAGTATTTTGAGGCGATTTGAGATAATTTAGGTGATTTACCAGTGGTTCTGGGTGCGTTCAACAGGTGCACAACACCCTCCAACAGGTGCGCAGCGCCAATCCAATGCACAGCGCCAGTGTTATTTAACACGCGCAGAAGCTCCCAGGTGCGTAGCGCTCATCCAATGCACAACGCTTGCTAATAGGTGTGTAGTGCTCATCCAATGTGAAACGCTTTTTGATAGGTGCGCAGCGCCTGCGATTTTCTTGAAAAATACCCCAACTTGCTTCCCTTTGCCCAATAACAACTAAAAATCACCTTTTGGGCTCTCCAATGTGTTGGAAATAATACTGAGAGGGGGGATGAATCAATATTATCAGGTCAAATATTTTTCATTTCACAAACAGATTTGTATACACTACTTCAGTCAGTGAAAACCGCGTATGTACGCCACTACAGTTAAAGAAACCAGCGTATAACCAACAGACTTGTAATTTAAATTATTCTTCTGTCATTAATATGTACATCAAACCATATAAACAGTAAAACAGAACATGCAGTCACACATAAGAACACAAGATATAAGGTGGAAACCCAATGTGGGTTAAAACCACCTGCTGCAATTCGTCTCTATCTTCTTTTAATTAGAAACTTCCTTTTACAATGATTTTGTATCGGTGCAGTCTTATACCAGTACGCACGCTGCTACCTGCAGAAGGATACAACCTTCTCTCTTTCTCCAGCTTCTCATGGAAGAGAGCTACAACCCCCTTAGCTCTTGTACTAGCTGAGGTACTAGTAAGTAGGTGCTGACCTACAGAAGGCTACAACCTTCTCTTTTCTTTCAGGGACCACGTTTCATAAATTTTCAGATTGGATCCATGAATAACATAAATCAAACATCAAGTATATCTGCATCAACCAATCTCCTTTGCACCAAACAAAACTGAATCAAATAGTCACTTCTCTTAATGTTGTACCCAGAAAATAGTAACAGTAACCAGACACCAATTCTGAACCCAGAACACTGCAGCAATAAATAGAAGTAGATAAAACATATTTCAAGAGACATACGCTACTTCAATGTGTACAACCTACATGCATACGCTGATGAATTAAGGCCAACATGCATATACGCGATTTTGAATTATAGAGCCAGCGTGTATACGCGCCTTTGCTTCACTGAATCTGCGTACAAATCTATAAAAGATAATTTATCCTTTTCACTTATTCAGACATCAGTTATACCTAGATTATCAGATTTATAGATCAAGTCATGCGCCAAAAATCACATATCAAAATCACAAAAAGATACTACTATTCAAGCCTTAAGATCTTGACCCATCAATAGTACTTATCCTTCTTCTTGCTCTCAGGTTCCTCCTTGATTCAGATCCAGCTATGCACCATAACCCAATGACCAGTATTCCAGATCTAGCTCTTCATAAGATATTCAATGCTTGAGTCAATACCTTTGTCTAATGATCTCCTTCCCCTTTTATAGTCTTAGGCCTTACACAATATCATGGTTCAAAACCATAAAGAATCAATACCTTGGACCAAATACCTGGGTTCAACACTTTAGACGAGATACCATGGTCCAAAACCATAGGTCCAAATACCAAGGATTAAATACCATGGACCAAAAATAAGTTTTCCCACACGTACGCACTTTTTCATCCATGAAATTGCGTGCATATGCATACGCGAATTTTGGTCGGAAATCCCGCGTGTATACGCGACTTCGTCAAATGGAACCTGCGTATACCTCTTTTTCTTTCATTCTGAGAGCCTGCATAGTGATCTACCATCTGAGTGAGTTGCCATCAAGGATAATACTTGTGTCATAGTGCCAAACCTGCGTCATAATGTCAACACAATGCAATTCCACTTCAACAATGAGGTGACATAAACATAGATGGCCTTTTATAGCTTTATAACCCTTTTGATTTTTCTTTTCTCAACATCCACTTTAAAATGTTTTATGTGCTTTCTTGAAATGCTCGGTTTCACTAATATTTGACCTTTTGGCTTTGGATAGGTGGACTTGATGCTAATTTCTTTGACTTTTTTGCAGTGGCAGGAGTTGGCAATGTCACCAGGTGACCAGGAGCAGCTTAGGAATATTTATTACATATAGAAACCATAAAATTACATTGAATTACATGAAAATAAAATAATAAAATACAAATTCTCTAATTTACCTCAAAACAAGTTTTGAGGTTAAAGAGCTTTATTTAGCTTATAAAGAAGGAAATTATGATTTTTTTTATTTTTTTTTAGCCCCCTCATGTGTCTGCTGACATTTTATTACTCTTTTAAATGACCATGGCGAAAAACCCTAAGACCTAGTGAAACTAAACCCTAAGACTGATTTTTTATAAATGAAGTGAACTAGAATGACTATGAATGACTAAAAAATATGCGAAATAGGTCAGCAGGTATATAGCATGAGGGATAAATGAAATGAAACCCTACCACCAGTTGATCCATGACCTAATGGAGTGCATCTCATCAGAATGGGATACCTAATATGAAATGCAAAAGAGAAATTTGATCACTGATGGCAGTGTGAAAGCACTAACACTAACACCTTCTTTAGTTTCAATTAAGTTTAATCGGTCTAGCTAAGGGAAATATATATTGTTGTTATTGAAATGCAATTACTTCTTAAGGTGTCATGCTTATTGATATGTTATATTATTGTGTCTTAACGTGATCATTAGCCTAAAGTTATTTGTATTGATTGGTTTATGATATATGTACAAATAGTGAGTTGAGTAACTAGAATAGCTTACATAAATGTTGATTAGCAGTCATTTTATGAATATGTTGTTCTATATAAGGGAAACCTTATCATTTAATATATGTGGTCCCGATGTGTAAAAAATGCATGAACTATGATGTCAATTTTAGTTGAAGGAGTGATTATGATAGTAGTAGTTTATGAGTTTAAATGGTGAAGGGAGACTTGTATGTTGTTATGAACTTAAGTCTCCTTTTGTGTCCAAAGATAAGCCTTCTTTTGGCCCCTCTCTACTACATATACGATGGAGATGGGGAATATTGAAGTTTGTTTGGTTAAAGACATTGGATTTTTTTGGTCTGGAAGCAATTGATGAGATTTAAATTTTCAGAAGTAAATGGGAAGAAATTTGGGGTTTGGGGAGTTTCGACCTTATTCCCTAGCCACATGGCCTAACGAAAGCCATGACCAAGGGCCAGGTAGAATGGGGGGTTTGTTGGAATACCAAGCCATCAGAAGAATAAATAAATTCCTTTTGGGAAAACCTTAGAATGGCATGGCTCTGGTCAACGAAATTCACTTGACGACAAAAACTTTGTTAATCAAGCATCTAGGAACTCGAGTACTAGAATTCCTGAAGAATGATGGCATGTTGATGTTATAGATAATGTGGAAATTCTAAATGTAGGCTATGTTCCATTCAAATATGACATTTTAAGAACACAAAAGGTACAAAAATAGGTGTCATGTGTGAGAGGACATGTTAGCATCCACCACATGTCAAATGGTGATTGGGTGTCAAAGAATAATGCGGCATGTTAAGCTATCATATCATCATATCGATATATCAATATTTCATGATGGTTGTAGTTTAAAAAATATTTGATATCTTGTTATTCTAGTATACACGTCAACATTTCAAAGGACACGTCAGCATCCACTACATTTTAGATGATGATTGAGTGTCAAAGACATGAGGCGGCATGTTGAGTTGTCTTACTAGCCTATCGATATATAAAGACTCTGTAAGGAATTAAAATTATAAAGAATTGTCAATATTTCGATATTCCATTTTGGGATATTGTTATATCAACATATCAAAGTTTTATGAATATGGACATATCAACATATTGGGATACTAGTATACCAAGATACTGGAATATTGGAGACTTGGAATTCATATATTATAGAAATTTCAATATGGTGAGGCTTCTAGTATGATGGAATATCATCAAATATGGACCATTGTGGGATTGACACATTGCCATGGTTGCCATGGTTGCCATGGTTGCCATGGTTTCCATGTGTTAACCACATGGCTTGTATGACTGTTAATGTGGCCATTAAGGGGTAGATATTCAAATGAGCATAACTATGTGTCCGGAGCTTAGAATGAGATGAAATTTATATCATTGGAAAGCTCTCAATGAGAAAAAAATGTTGACAATATCAAAAATGTGATTTCAAGTGACATATGAAAGAAAGAAAAATCATAACCTCATCTTCATAATAAACCTTTAACGTTAGGTCTAGTTATGTCCACAACCCTAATATGATATTAGGGGATTATGTGTACTACATGGGATAAGGATGTATGATGAAGAGCTTAATTCTAGGGGGCTATGCTTTCATTAAAATAAGCCCAAGTTAAAGGTGCATGTATTTTTTTATTAAGTCCAAAAGGTGATTTTATTGAGTAACATTTGTCAAAAAGGAGACATGCACATAAAAGTGAGTTTTTAGCATTATGTCATGGTTCCATTACATCATTCTGAGAGAGGGGAGGTAACTATTACCCCTAGAGGGGAAGAAGTTATGACCCTGTGACATGATTTGATTCCTAGTAAAATCCTGGGCAGATTTGGGAAATGGAATAGATTTTGTTGGTGTAAGAACATAGAGGTAGTTGGATACCCCTAAGGGAAGTTGGAACTCCTAGAAGCTTTGGGGCTCTGAAATATCCCGTGGTGGCCTAAGTTGGGAACTCTCGAAGGGTAGTGGCATAGCCTAATGGACTACATGAGAGTGTTGGTTGGAGGTTGTTTGGGTATGGTGCTTCGCCTTGTTTATGATCAGTACTAGATATGTACCATAGTTAAATTATAACAGTCTGGCACTTGTGGAGTCATGACCCCAGCTTGGGGGTAACTTATATTGGGATATTATGAGTAGCATGGTCTATGGATGGGTGGAATGTTTGAGGTTTGCAACCAATCAATGATTCCTTTAAAAGATAATTGTTTATTTTTATGGTTGAGTTTTCCTTTATTTAATATTCATGTATTTTCACATGTTGCACATGAACAATAATCTAAACAGTGTCAATTGTACATTTATGTTCTCATACGTGAGAAGCATTGCATACTAGAATGAATTATATAGGCATGATAAATGTTTCAATAACCTAATTCAACGGAAATTTTAATAAAAATAAGGTTGTTGATCTAGTGATATTCCCCGATGGGTGACTAGGGATGTTATAGAAATTATTTTATCAAGATGTAATGCCTTAAATTTAAATGGATTGTTACTATTTGGAATCCACCTCTTTAGACTTTGCACTTAGCCTCATTACTAAAGTTTTTAAAAAGGGACAATATTTGTTTTCAATAAAATGTAGACTGATAGATTGATGCAAGATCTTAAAATAAAGAAGGATCAAGGGCTATCCCTAGGTTAGTAGCCAATATTTATAGTTATTTGTACATCATTGTATTGAAAATTTATAGATCTCGCATTTATTTAACATGTATTTATGTTTTGAGACGACGTGCTAAGGAAAGAGTTGCATTTTCAATATATTTTTTGATTAATTGTTATTTTAGGTTACTTGAAGGAGATTTGGGTAGGGGACACAAGGTTGCAAAAGGGAACTTTTATACTTTTCTTTACTTCACTCTCAACACTTCTTGTTTATTTTGTTTATAGACTAATTTAGGCATAATTTAGTTATTATGTATGTTTATCTCATAGTCACAACACTAGTTTTGTAGTAGTATCTTATGTTGTGTTTACATCATCATTATTCTCATTAGATATATTCCACTTACATCATATGTTTGGTCTTGAATTATAGACTTCCTATAGAAATTTTTGCAAATATGTTCAGTTTCCTATAGTGGCATTATAGTTCCTATAAGATTATTTTGTTTCCTACAGTATCACTTATAGCATTGCCTTAAGTTACTATGGTAGTCTTTTGTCATCATCAAAAAGAATGTGTAGAACTATGACTTGCTTTAGTTTCACCTTAGATATGATTAGTTTGATTTCTCATGCTTCATTTCTATTTATGCAATCGAATAGTTTACCATAGGTTTTTCTTTGTCTTTCCTTAGATTTACTTATGTAACTATATTTATGCTTTTATAGCATAATTACTACTTGGTTTTGGATCCAACAACCTATATTGACTACCCCAATTTCCAATCTTGTATCCACTTCTTATAAATTGGCACCCTAGCTTTCATTAATAGGATAAACAAGAGTTGGTCACTAATTTAATTGGTCCTTTGAATTATATTTTTCAGTCATCTATTTTAAGTAGTTTACAACTTTCTTTGTAATTGAATTTTTGAATTTCATCTTTGTACTGTAGAGTAACTCTTAACGTTTCCTTCGAGTAAGTAACCTTAAGTGGTGCTTGGATGAATATGGTATTTATCTATATATAGATGTAGGTGTATATTTGCACATATGATTCACAACACCTCTCAAATTTGTATGAACAACGAATTGACATGTAAAGTTATGAGCCAAAAAAATTTCTTATTGTTGTTAATCTTTTCCCCTCACAAATCACCTTCCGAAACTCCATCCGAACATCTCATAAAACAAAATAACCATAATGGGTTAATGAATGCGTGACTAGGTTACTCATTGAATGCAAAAGACAAGGCATTAAAATAGTAGAGGTGGTTATTTGAAAAAGGAATTAAAAATGAATTCGTTGTGTATAATAGAAAGAATATTGTAAGGGAGGAATTTATGGATTTTTACTTTTAAATGGATTGATGAAAAATATATAAATGTATATTTAAATAAGAGATAAATGAATGATGTTTTAAAAGGGGGCATATATATAAATACAACCATGAAGAGGGACTTGCATTGAAAAGATATGCCTTGTAATATTATATTGATTTCATATTATTATATTTATTATTAATTTTTATCATGGTTACACTTGCATTGAAAAGATATGCCTTGTAATATTATATTGATTTCATATTATTATATTTATTATTAATTTTTATCATGGTTACATTTTATATTATTATTATAGTATTTATATGTTTATTTTATGTATATAGGATTACCTACCTTTTTAAAATTGCTTTTTCTTATAACCAGAGTAATGCTTTTGTCTTTTGTTATATAAATTTATCTTAACTATAGATTGTTTTTTGAATACTGAAACTTTATGCCATTCACTTATATTACCTTGATGTGTAGATAAGTTTACTTTGGATTCTTATATTTCTGTAGTTATTGTTGTTTTTATTTTATGATTTAGGATTTCTATATATTTTATAGTTATAGTCATTTGACATCCATAAAATGTTTTTAGATGTTTGAGGCATAGGCTCCCAATTGTATCAATGGTTCTACTCCTAACACCATGTTTGTAGAAATATGGTGATAGAATTGCAACTGCTCAAGAAATTTAATTTAAATCAAGAGACACAATTCTACTCTACTACTTTGTGGAAATTAATTCACAATTTAAAACAACATTCGAAAACATGCATCAATCACATACACAAGTACATAGTTTTATCTAGCAGAAACCAACTGGTAAAAACCCCTTAAGAATGCTTGCATTAATTAGATGAATAGAGAATGTATTACAATTGCTTGCTCGCTTTGAACACAACCTGCAAGCTAATAATTGTTCTCTCTACTCAATTAGAAGCTCTCGCCCATACTTAGTCAATTTCTTCCTCCACTTGAGCTCTTATTTCCTTGCGCAAATCCTGAGGAAATTGGCCACTATGTTTTATGAATTTCCTCCAAATTGATTGCACAATTCCCAAGGATTGATCTCTAATTGCATGAAACGCCTGTACACTCAAGACTAGTCTACAATTGATGTTACATTTCCTTTCAATATCCATTACAGTTTAGAAGTTTGAATTCCTTGCATGCATGAGCTATTTTTGGTTGATTGATTAGTTAACTAGATGATCTCTGAGTTAGACTGTTGTCCCGCTGCATAACTGACCTCCAAAGTCTATTTCTATCAACAAAAAGAACTAGTTTAACTGAATACAATTAAAAATAATTGAACTAGATTGCTACAAATTAGCAATCACACATGCATAACTTAACTCCAAGCCCTCTAACTTGAATTTACTGAGTTAACTGAGTGACAAAACCCATGTAACCTCATTTAACTTCCTCTAAATTTTGTGTTGATGTGGAAATTTCAAATTTTCTCAATTTGCCCAAGGCTAAGTCAAATTGAGTCATTCTTGCTACATGTTTTCAACACTCCCTCTTAACAAGAAAGGGATTATCAACCACCCCTATCATGCACCCATGGAATTTGAACTTCCATCTTGACAAAGCCTTTGTCAATATGTCTGCATCTTGTTCCTCTGATGGAATGTATTGTAGCAACATTATCCTCCTCTGCACACAGTCTCGTAAATGATGATATCGGATATTGATATGCTTGGATTGATTGTTAAACACCAGATTTTCAGAGATCTTAATGCAACTCTGATTATCACAATAGATCACATTTGGATCCATATCTTGACCAAAGATTTCCACATGTATCTTTCTCATCCATATCGCCTAACATGTTACTTGACTTGCCGTCATGTATTTAGATTTTGCCGAGTTGAGCGCCAGAGACCTCTGCTTCCTATTGTACCAGGAAATTGTTGCAGACCCAACACTGAAAATTCCACCTAATGTACTCTTTCATTCAGATGGACTTCCTACCCAATCTTCATCTGTGAAGCCATGTAGCTTCACTCCCTTTGTCCGTTTGTACCATAAACCATATTGGGTAGTGCTTGTAAGGCACTGTTAAACATGATTTGCTGCCTTGAAATATAATTTGGTCATCCTAACCATAACTTGACTCAGTAAGTTTACTACATAGCACATGTCTAGTCACGTGTCCACAAGATACATTAGTGAACCCACTAACTGCTTGTAAATGGTAGCATCAACATCTTCACCTGAAGTGGCATTCTCCTTCCTCCAGTTGGTCACTAGAGGTGTCTACATGGGCTTACAACTCTCCATGTGAAATATTTGTGGTATCTCGATGGCATACTTTCCTTGAGACACAAACAATTCCTCATCACCATGCCATAATTCCATCCCGAGGAAGTAATGCATGATACCCATGTCTTTCATCTCAAATTCCCTTGCAAGGTCCTCCTTGCAAGAGCGGATCAGCGGCTCATCACCTGTCATTAAATCATCAGCATATAAAATAATGATAAATAATTTACCTTCTACCAAAATATAATAGAAGTTCGAATCCGCTTCACTTTTCGTGAAGCCCAATCCAGTGAGATAGCTATCAATATGAGTGTACCAAGCTCGGGGTGCTTGTTTGAGACCGTAAAATGCTCGCTTGAGTCTACACACATGAGACTCCTGATAAAATGTCTCAAAACCTTTTAATGTCTCGATGTACACTTCTCCTCAATAACACCATTGAGAAATGTTATTTTTACAACCATCTAGTGGATCTTCCACCCCATCTACGCAGCCAATGCATGAATTGATCTACTAGATGAATACCTTGCTACAGGAGAAAAGGTTTCCTCATAATCAATTCCCTCAACTTGAGAGAATCCTTTGGCCACAAATCTAGCCTTATAGTTCTCTATGCTTCTGTCTGTTACATGCTTAACCTTGAAGATCCATCTCGAACCCATAATTGATTTATATGTTGGCCTCAGGACCACTTCCCAAACATTTTTCTTCATGATGTATTCATATTCTTCCACCATTGCATCAACACAAATAGGTTGCTCAACTTCTTCCTCAAAATAGGATCGCTCAGTCTCTACAAGCTCAGTCATTAGAGCCATGTAGCCAGTGTAACTCTCAGGTGGCCTCCTTTGCCTACAAAAATTTCAAGGAGCTCCCACATTCTCCCTCTCATCCTGCACCAGTAGTTCAGCTTCCTTGGTTCTTTTTCTACCTTCTTTGGATGGTTTTGCTTGAGTGGATGTCTCCACTCTGCCTCCTCTTTTCTCCTCCATTTGTGCTTGCTCTACAACTTCCTAAGGCTCCTCCTTTGGAGCTAAAATCTCCTCTTCTTGTGGGATTTGCAACTCCCTCACAAAAGAGCATCTCAGTGCTTTCTCCTATCAAACTTTACATCCCTTCACACAACTTTCATTATGATTGAAGGTAAGTACACTCAGTAATTGTGTGGAGTTTCAGTGTAACCCACAAAAACTCCCAACTCTGTTTTCGGCTCAAGTTTCTTCCTCAAATCTTTGGAGACATGGCAATAAATAAAGGCTCCGAAAATTATGAAATTAGACACATCAAAATTTCTCCCCAAGAAAGCCTCCTCCACTGTAATCATGCCAAGGATCCGATGATGACTTTAGTTCTGCAATTAGATTGTTGTGTTAAATGCCTCTACCCACAAATGTAGTGGAAGGCCATGGTCATGTAGCATAGATATCGCAGTTACCATAATGCTTCGGTTCTTCCTCTCAGCTACCCCATTTTGTTGTGATATATGGGGAGTTGTCAGTTCTCTTTGAATTCCTTCTTTGGCACAAAATTCCTTGAAGTAATTCGAAACATACTCACCTCCATTGTCATTCTTGAGAGCCTTCACCTTCTTGTCAGTCTCTTTCTCAACTAGTTCCTTGAATTCTACAAATTTTGAGAATGTCTCATCCTTCTTCCACATGAAGAAGATCCAACACTTCCTTGAGAAATCATCAATAAAAATAACAAAGTATTTATGTATGGCAGTGAAGGCTGTCAAGAAGGGTCCACAAACATCAGAGTGGACTCTCTCCAAGACTGCATGTGCTTTGTTGTCTCGATCATGGAATATGGATTTTACATACTTGCCCAAGGCACAACCCTTACAAACATCTTGTTTCTCAAGTGATCCTTTAGGGAGGACAGTGGTTATTTGCTGCTTAATTTTTAAGGCACCATGATGTAAATTCCCAATCTCTTGTGCAAGAGTTCATCGACATTGCGACTCTGCACTTTCTATGTGCTACTACTTAATGCAACACAATCATCCACATCAAGTTTATATAGGTTCTTCACAAGAACCTCAATCTGCTTCACCTGCCCAGTAGCTATGTGTCTCAAAAAGGCTTTCCCTTTACTGAAGATCACATCATAGTCATAGTCTTCCAAAACTACTACAAACATGAGGTTCTTCTTCAGGCATGGTACAAACATGACATCTTTGAGCCGAAGAGGAGATCCTAAATCCCTCTTAAAGGTTATTTTACCAAACCCGTATCATTCTACCTTTCGTCGTCCCCAAGCTCAATATGCATACGGAGATCTTTCTCCTCCAGGTCACTGAAAAACTCTCTACACCCTATCGTATGAAATGAGGCACTTGAGTCCAAGTACCACACACTTCCCGTCACATTTTTAGTCATGCATGCGATCAGTGTGAATTCTAGCTCAAACTATGAATCCAATGCTTCACCTGCTACTCCTCATGAGTTCTTCTTGCTAGACTTTTTGTGTGGACACTTTTTAGCATAGTGGCCAAATTCATGGCAATTGAAGCATTTTATTTTGGACAAGTCTTTCTTCTTTCCCCCTTACCTGGATTTTGGTTTGGTTTGAGATTTCTTCCCTTTTCCCTTCTTTCCCTCCAACCAATGCAAAATTTTCTTCATCCTCTCCCTTTGATGAAACACCATCTTTGATACTTCGCCTGATTTCTTCTACCGAATCAAACCATAAGTATTCCCAATTCGGTAATATCTCCCTCCTATTCACCGAGTATTGGTAATTATGTCAGCTTTTGGGAAGGCCTAGAAGAGCTAGGCTCACCAAGTCATATTTTGCAACATTCACACCAAGCCCTCTAAACTCATCTCGAACTTGTGTAAATTGAGTGAGATACCGCATAATAGTATCATTCTTCTGCATCTTAATGTTTCAAAGTTTGTCTTTGAGTGCTAGTTTTCTATGGTCATTTCTATTCTCGAATAGCTCAGTTAGTGTCTTCCACTTTTCGAAAGGAGTTTCTTTCCCATGGATATTTGAGACAATGTGGTCTCTCACTCCCTCCAAGATTATTCTCCTCACCTTGGCTACATCTTTCTTCCATTGGGCTAGGTTTTGGGCATCAATTGATCCTGGTTTTGGAATTTTTGTCTTGACATATTCCAAAAATCCATTTTCATCAAGCACTACCTCCATGTGATCCTTCTAAGCAATGAAATTTGAGCTACCTTCCAAGGCATACTCTAATCTCAGTCCATTGAAGGCCATTCTCCCAACTCTGAAGAGATTATGCCACATTGAAGCAGAAAATTTGAACCTCTTGAGGAACAACTTCGAAATTCCTATTCTAATGTGAATCATGCTTTGATACCATGTAGAAATATGGTGATAGAATTACAACTTCTCATAAAAAAATATTTAAATCAAGAGACACATTTCTACTCTATTGCTCTGCGGAAATTAATTTACAATTTAGAACAACATTCAAAAACATGCATCAATCACATACACAAGTACACATATTTATCTATGGGAAACCAACTGGTAAAATCCCCAATCATGCTTGGATTAATGAGATGAATAGAGAATGTATTACAATTTCTTGCTCACTTTGAGCACAACCTACAAGTGAATAATTGTTTTCTCTACTTAATTAGAAGCTCTGGCCCAGACTTAGTCAATTTTTGCATCCACCTAAGCTCCTATTTCCTTGCACAAATCCTAAGGAAATTGGCCCTTATTTTTTAGGAATTTCCTCCAAATTGATTGCGCAATTCCTAAGGATTGATCTTTGATTGCATGAAACACATGTACACTGAAGACTAGTCTACAACTGATGTTACACTACCTTGCAATCTCCACCACAGCTGGCAACTCGAATTCTTTGCATGCACGAGCTATTTTCAATTGATTGATCAGTGAACTAGATGATCTCTAAGTTAGACTATTGTCCCACTACAAAACTAACCTCCAACTAGTTTTATCAACAGTTAGAACTAGTTTAACTGAATACAACTGGAAATAATTGAACTTGATTGCTACAAATTAGCAATTACACATGCATAATTGAACTTCAAGCCCTCTATATCAAATTTACTGAGAAAACTGAGTGACAAGAGCCATTTCACCTTAGTTAACTACCTCCAAGTTGTCTGCTAATGTGGAAATTTTGAATTTTCCCAATTTGACCAAGGCTAAGTCAAATTGCGCCTTTGTTGCTACATTTTTCAACAATGTCCACCTCGTTTAATTGTAGAACATAATACCCAATTCGTAGTTCTAAGTTTTCTATCTATATAGACGCCTTTTGGCATAATCCCAATCTTTTGATTTGTTGATCATGAGGTCCTTCACATGGTATATTAAAAAAAAATTGTTTTTTTTCCATATTGATATACACAAAATTGTGAACTTCCAAGAATCTACTAGGGTTGTGATATTTTTACTATTTATGCTTCCTTTAAATTTTAGTCCTTCGTTTCCTCATAAGGGCCAAGTAGAAATATTCATCTAGAACCATTTCCCCCCTAGAATTTACATACAATATGGAATGGACAGTACCAAGGAACTCCATTTTTGCTTGCATTGTGCCTCTAGGATTTCCTTACTAAGGTCAAGCTGTTAGGATATTCTGATACATAGCAAATAGTTAAGTATAACTTGGTCTAGTGTAGATTTAGGTAAAGTGTGTTTCTTTACTATGTACATTTGTAACTTACAATCTGACTGTCACGATATGTTCTAGATATGAAGTGATCCGACGGTTCATTCTCTCCTCGGTATTATCGACACTTGATCCGTGGCTTAACACCCGATTGGTCCATGATCTCTATTTAAAGAGAATGGAGGGTCATTTGTAGGGTGATTGTTCATGAGAGAAGCTTATGTAAATTTTCATTCTTTTATTAATAAATTGCCTGAAGTGGTCGTGTTGGCTCAGGTCGTGGATTGTTTCCCTCTTTGAGGGTTTTAACCACGTCAAGAAAACTGGTGTATTGATCTATGATATGTTTGTGAGCGGTGCTAGTGTTCTATCTTAGAACTTACCCTGTAAATTCCTACATGGTATCAGAGCTATTTGAGGGCCACATCCGTTGGTGATCCAAATCTGAAGCCAGCACAACTGCATCCGATTGTCGTTTCCTAGATCTACTATTTCTAGCTAGATTTGGGCTGAGAGGACTGCTCTATTATGTTAGGAGCATCTATTCCAGTGAGGAACCGCTTTTGTTTCATGCGAAAAGGTTTCTGGTAGCCCTAGATATGTCATTTTTAAGATCTGAAGGTACACAATTTTTTTTTGCAATTCTAGTTATTCTTCTCTATTTATTTTGGTTTATTTAGCTCTCTGATTTTTATTACTGGATCTATACTTTTCATTTCTGTGTATGATTTTCACCCTGTGACTCTGTGCGATCTAGGCAAATCAAAAACATAAAGAAAGGATTTTTCTCATGCATATTCTCTTTTATGCCCACCTTAGTGTGATCTCGGAAAATCAGTAACATTGAGGAAAATATTTAGTTTCCGATGAAAGCTAACTTCAAGCCGTAAGGTTTGGTTTTTTTTGCATGTCCGTGTTGGGTTGTGTGGTTTTTTGTTTTGTAGGCAAAAATAGATTTTTCAAGTAAGCATGCATCCCAAAACTTCAATGAAAAAAAAAAACCCTTCCTCTTTTCTAAACATTACTAACTTTTTAAACTAGCTCACTTGGTCCAAAGTTGCTTTATGAGAATAAAGGTCTTGGGTTCAAGTCTTTCTTTTTGTTGAGTTACTTTTTCAAAAAGCACATGTAACTTATGTTTTAAAGTTACTTTATGTAAAAGTGTTCTCACCCGTTATAAAAAGTGAGTCACTTATAATTCTAAAGTCTCTTTATCTTTTATTTAAGTTATAATTTAGTGAGTAGCTCATAAAGTACCATTGTAAAATTGACTTTCACTTATTTATAAAAGTGGGTCACATAAAATCCTTTTTTAAGTGAGTTAATCAGATTAAGTTTGGAAAACGGGGAGGGGGGATTTTTTTTTAATATAACATTATCATTCACTTCAGCATATTCATGCACTTCGTCAGCATCTTCAACAAATTTTCTTCAAAAATTCATAATTTCTTCATCCGAAAGCCATTTTCAGAGCCGTTTTTTTTAATTAGCCTAATTTTTTGAGAACTTTCCATTGGAACACTTAGTTTCAGCATCTATAGCTTTAGTTTATGTTAAAATGGAAATTCCATGGCAAGTTATTCTTGACAGCACCAACTACTTCCAATGGTGGTCCTACATTGTGGATTTACTTAGAAGTAAAGGTCTTTACAAAATAGCCTCAGGCCAAGAAACTAAACCTAAAGATGAAGATAAGGCAGCCAAATGGGAAAATAGGCATAGGGATGTCTATTTCTCCAGACCTTAGATTCCATATCACAGAACTTGATACCCCTAATGAAGCAATGAAACAACCCACAAAAGTTTTTGGAACTAAAAATGAAATTAGAGCCCATCAACTCGAAATTGAGTTGCTTACGTTGGACCCAAATAATTTTTCTTCCATTGAAGATTTTTTGTCCAAGTTCAAGACCCTCAGACTTCTCTTGGAAGGTGTTAAGGTTAAGAAAGAAGATGGTAGCCTTATCTAATCCATTCTTACTAAGTTGGGACCAGCCTACTCTGTGTTTGTTTCCACCTTCCATTCTACTAGAGAAGCATATATTTCTCAAGGACAAGACTACAAGTCCCCCTCTTTTGATGCATTTTGTGATTCTTTAATAAGATACCAAGAAAAACTCCTACATCTAAGTCTTCTTAATCTTGGAAACTCTTCTAATAAAGCCTTAGCCACCCAGCAGCAACCAAATTCAAAGAATCCTATGAAGCAGTATCCTAAAAAGAATGGTCCTAAACCAAACAAGGGTCCTAAGCAATTTTAGTCTCAAAATGTAAAATCATTTCAACAAAATGATCAAGCAAATAAAAACAAAGGGAATAAGACTAATAGACATTGCCACTTTTGTAATCGAGATGGCCAATTAGAATCCAAATGCTTTAAGAAGATGGAAGCCTTGGAAGCAGCAATGAAGAAGCATAACATCCATTTGGAGCACTCTTCAACTTCAACTTCATCTTTAGGAATAGCACTTTTTGCATGTGATTTTCAAGCATCTCGGTTTGGTTATGCACTAAATGTGTCTTCTTCTTCTCATTCTCATGAGTGGCTCATTGATTCTAGAACTTCTTATCACATGGCCAAAAACAAAACCATGTTTTCTTCTTTAAATGATTGTAACACCAAAAATATATATGTTGGTGATGATAGATCTCTTAGTGTTGTAGGGACTAGAACTATTCATCTAGACAATGGCCAATTTAATGATGTATTATGTGTTCCAACCTTCTATCTGTATATCAGATAACTCATTTAGGTGAAGGAAAAATCGTTGAATTTTCACCTCACGATGTTGTAATTAAGGACCTAAGAGATCATAAACAGATTTTAGCTACTGGAATTGCTGATGATTATACAAGCTTGTATAAGTTTGACAACTTTGGGTCATCAACTCTTCCCTTGGCATTTGTTTCTCATAATGATGAAGTGAGCAAACTTTGGCACGAGCGATTTGGTCACTTAAACTATCGCTCCCTTCAAAATCTATGTAATGAAAATATGGTGACAGGTCTTCCTATGGTATCTTGCAGAGATGGTGTTTGTTCTAGATGTGTACTAGGAAAACATCATCAGGATAGTTTTGAAAAACATGCCTCTTGGCACGCCTCAACCCCTTTATAGCTTGTGCATAGTGATTTATGTGGTCCATTTCCAGTTGTTTCATTCTCTGGCTACAAGTATTTCTTAGCTTTCATTGATGATTCCTCCATACGCACTTGGGTATACTTCTTAAAACTCAAGAGTGAAGTATTTAACATGTTCTTGGCCTTTAAGGCCTTTGTTGAAAAAAATTTGGACATCAAATTCTTAAGCTAAGATATGATAATGGCAGAGAATATGTTAGCAACAAATTCATCAACTTTTGCACTGGAATGGAATTCAAATGCAACATACTATTCCGTATACTCCACAACAAAATGGTGTAGCTGAAAGGAAGAATCGCACCTTAAAGAAATGGCTAATTGTATGCTTAAATCTAAAGAACTTAGTCTTAATTTTTGGGTAGAAGCAATTAACTGTGCATATTACATAGTAAATTGCACTCCTACTAAGGTTTTAAAGAATATCACTCCAGAAGAAGCATGGGGCTCAATTAAACTAGTTGTAAGTCACTTTCATGTTTTTGGAAGTGAAGCATGGGCCCATATTCCACATGAGAAACATAAAGCTTTAGAACCTAAGAGTGAAAAATGTATTTTTGTTGGATATTCTGAAGATGTCAAAGGATATAGACTTATTCCACTTAAGTCCAAAAATGTCATCATTAGAAGAGATGTAAAGTTTACTGAAAATATATTGACCTACGAGCCTAGTTCAGCAGATGTGCCACCTCTCTCTATCCCTTCTACTTCTGAAAATATTTCTTCTTCAGATGATGACAGCAAGGATGACAATCCTCCCCCACCTTCTCAGGATCCTCCTTCAGCTCCTCAGCTTCCAAAAAGGGTTCATGCTACTTGGGATGCAGCAGGTGATCCTACATATCAGTGACATATACGTTCGCAGTTCGATAGAGCCTCTTCTTTACTGGCTCAAGCTTCAGTGAATTGTGATCTTGACACCTTTGTAGAAGCTCCAGGCCACCCAAATTGGGACGCAGTTATGAATGAAGAATATTGTTCATTATTGGCCAATGATACATGGGATCTTGTTCCTCTTCCAAAGGGACAAAAACTTGTTAGATGCAAATGGGTTTACATAACCAAGTATGGACCAGATGCAAAAGTTGATAAACATAAAGCTCATCTTGCTACTAAGAGTTTTTCACAAGTTGAAGGAATTGATTATACTGAAACCTTCTCCCCTGTTGCCAAAATGAACTCTATCTTCCTTGTTCTTTCCCTTGCTAACTCTTTCAAATGGGAAGTCCATCAGATGGATGTTAAATTTGCCTTCTTGCATGGGGACTTGCATGAATAAATCTACATGGAACAGCTTACTGGATTTATACGAACAAACTTCAGCCTTGTATGTCAGCTTAAGAAATCCCTTTATGGTCTCAAGCAAGCCCCCTGGGGCTTAGTATGCCAAAATGGATAGCTTTCTTTTAGATACTGGCTTTTCTAGGTGTCATTCTGATAATACTGTCTACACCAAAAAAGTGGGTAAGTCTCTTATCATTCTTGTTATTTATGTTGATGATCTTATCCTTACTAGTAGTGATCCCAACCTCATAAACGATGTGAAGTCCAGCCTTAAAAAGAAGTTTGAAATGACAGACTTAGGAAACTTGCATTATTTTCTTGGTCTTCAAGTCTTGCAATCCAAGGAAGGTATTTCCCTTTCCCAGTCCAAGTATGCATGTGATATTCTACGCCACTTTCACATGGAAGACTGTAATCCAGCCCCTTCTCCCTTTCAGTCTGGAGCCAAACTTTCAGTCACTTATACTTCCCCTGAATTTGATGCTACCTTATATCGTCATCTTGTAGGAAAACTTTTGTATCTGACCCATACTCGTCTTGATCGTTCCTTTGTTGTTGGCCTTATTGCTCGGTTTATGAAAAACCCACATGAAAGTCATTGGAAAGCAACTAAGAATACTTCGTTATGTTCGAGGTATAGTTCAGTTTGGGATTCATTACAATGTAGAAGCATCTCCTCTATTGGTTGGTTTCACTGATTTTGATTGGGCATGTGACCCTGATGATCAAAAGTCTATTGCACGTTATGTCTTCACTCTTGATTCTGGACCTATTACACGGGCTTGCAAGAAACAAAGTGGCATTTCTCTTTCTTCAGCAGAAGCAGGGTATCGTGGCGCTGTAGAAGCTAGTAAGGAAGCCTTGTGGCTTTGTCAGATCCTATCAGAATTTGGTTTTCAGCAGCAGCATCCAACTACACTTTGGTGTGATAATCAAAGTGTCATTCAACTATGCAAAGATCCAGCCCAACATCAGCACAGAAAACACATTTAACTACACATGCACTTCATCGGAAAGCTCATTCATGACCATGTTCTTGAAGTGCAATATTGTTCCACTGATGATCAAGTTACAGACATCTTTACAAAGGCTCTCACAGAGGCGAACTTTAATAAACTTCGATTTATGGTTGGAGCTCAGGAAGTTTTCATTAAGGGGGGATAGGTTCTAATGCCTCCGTCCTTCTCCTATTGTGTCATATTTTTACATCTTTCAATCCTATCCCAAGTTGTTCTTAAGGGGCGAGGTTATGGGCCCAACATGCTTTCGATACCATGTAGGAATTTACAGGGTAAGTTCCTTAGATAGAACACCAAAGGACACCGCTCACAAACAGATCACAGATCAATACACCAGTATTCTTGACGTGGTTAAAACCCCCAAAGAGGGAAATGGTCCACGGCCTAATCCAACGCAACCATTTCAGGAAATTTATTAATAAAAGAATGAAAATTTACATAAGCTTCTCATTAACGATCACCCTATAAATGACCCTCCATGCTCTTTATATAGAGATCATGGACCAACTGGGTGTTAAGCCATGGATCAAGTGTCAGTAATACTGAGGAGAGAATGAACCGTCAGATCACTTCATGTCTGGAACATATCATGACTGTTGGATCGTAAGTTACAATTGTACATAGTAAAGAAACACACTTTACCTTACACTACACTAGACCAAGTTATACTTAACTATTTCCTATTTGTCGGAATATCCTAACATCCCCCCTTAAGAACGACTTGGGATAGGATTGAAGGATGTACAAATATGACACAATACGAGAAGGAAGGTGGCATTAGAGCCTATACAAGTTCTACCAATTGCTCCAAGCTCATTAAAAATGAATACTTTGGTCGCCCACCACCTTTGAACCTCCCACTCTTCCTATAATTGTTGCAAGTGATATCTTGACTACTACGAATAGTACCATAGTTCCTTGGATGATGTTGACTATATCATATTGTAGGTGGTTGAGCTTACGCCTTTTGGACTATGACCTCATTAAGGACCTTTGATTCATCTTCCTTACAAGTTTTCCTAGTGCACGTGATTATTGCTAATAACACCTATGATGGGTTTTCATCTATGTAATATTATAATACATCTTGTTCAATGGAAACATTTACTTCCCATCTATAATTTTGCAATGATGTGAGTGATTGGATGCACATGTATGACCTAGAATCCAATTCTTACCATGTCTATGACAACCATTTTCCTTCCTTTTTTCTTCTTCAATGAACCTACTAACAGAAGTGTCTAATTCTCTTTCAATGACAGATTAGTATGATTTTGGATTGCTACATTTGTACCCTTGAGACAACTTGTACCTACAATATTTACACTTGTTTACCAATTTTTTATATGTATCATGGTGTGGATTTTTCTCATCACTCCTCATGTGGGGGAATGTATACTTAATTTTATTTTCTTGTTCAATTAATTTTTCTACTTGTTTGACATATTTAATAGTTTTGGGCCTTCATAGTTTTATTTCACTATAGATATAACAACCTACCAATTTACATTTTTAGTAATAGTTTATCTAAGAGACTAGTCTACCTACTTGCTAGAACTATTCATTCGTGTGTATAATCATTTATATTACCTTTTAGTTTTAAATGAGAAAATTTGGTGCAAACATATTTTTCCTCATCATAAAATATTTTTACTAATGTAGAAATGAATTTTGTTAATGGAAAGAGTGTGCCACATTCCTAGAAAACCACAACTAAATTATTGGAAATTAATATTATTTTTTTTATTTCACCAAGTGAAGGATTTGATCAAAAGATACCCTCCATTTTGTTGACCTAGATGATAACTCCTCTATAGTCTTTCCCATCATGCTTTGATAAGTCCTTTTTAGTTTTTTAGTTATCCTTATCTTGAATTCCTAGGTTATTTATAACACCTAGGAGAGATAACCCTTGTACTTATTTACGTAAGGTTGGTAAAGCATTAAGTGCAATATTGTCCAATATTTCAATTATTTTATTGAACCTAATAGTATTTTCACTATTTAATCCCTCAATAGAAATTTTATTTCATCCTCTTTATATAAATATATTATATAGTGTCTTATCTAATCTTTCCAAGATATTTTTATGTTTTGTTCCTTTGTGATCATTTCCTTTAATTCCTCCCATTGCTTTTCCATGCCCTCTTCAATGTTGTTCAAATGAGCTTTTAGAAATTTTGTGTCTTCCTTAAGGATGTGTAATTTTTTAGTTATTTCATCATTGGGATCTATTTTGTTCTTTGGTGACTCCTTTAAAAAAAATTGGGCCACAATTGCATATGGTATGCCTACCCCAATTTACAAATCAATTGAAATCATTGTACAAAAAATATATAGAAGTTTGTGGATGACCTACAAGCGTACAAAATATGATGTCAAAGGAAATTGTTGGGCAAATAGAATTGATATGAATATTATAGATGATTGCATTATTGCAATGGCTGACATATGACTACATTGTTGTACGATGGTGGCATTGTTATTCATATGGTAATTGACAGGCATACAATCTTGTAAGACTCTAGTACCAAGAGAGCAAAAGCATTTACGAATTTTGACTATATATATATATATATATATATATATATATATATATATATATATACACACAATTATACAACCCATATAAATACAACTTGAAAGGTCCTTAAAAGGTATGTCTTTCAATATTATAATTATTTTATTATTACATTCAATTTTAATTTTAATTTCTATCATGTTTTCATATCGCTATTATTGTTTCTATGCCTATGCTTATTTTATGAGATATCGATTGGAGGTACATTATCATAAAAAAGAACCATGGGTAAAGAAAATAAAAGGTTTTCTTCGTCTAAATTAAAGTTCTGAAGAAATCATGATACCACTTAGTTACATACTAAAGGAAAGCTACTACACATCAAAATACTGATGTGGTTGTTTGGAAAGGTAGAAGAAAAAGATAATTCTAGGTGTAATAAATAAATATAATTCATAAGTAAACTAACATTATTGAAAAATGCAGTTAAAGCCATTATGATTATTGGGTGACATAAGCAATCAATCACAAAAGCATATTGAATAAGATCAAGAAATTGTGCATTAAGTATCTTTGAGCAAGAAAGAAAAATGAGAACTCTATACCCTTACTAAACAGGAAAAAACTATCTGAACCAGTAAAATTGGGTGAGTGGCGCCTTAAGAATCTCAACGTCTTCTCAAGAGCCTTCACTACCAAAGGAATGTGGAAAATGCTTATAGAAGCCCATTGGAGAACAACAACAAGAAAATATATTGACCCCTAAAGCATAAGAGAATGAATTAGATCTCCCAACTAAAAAAGCTCATGAGGTCTAATCACTTGATACATAAGAATAAGATCAAGCAACCGTAAATTATCTTTAAACAAGAAGGAAGAATAAGGACTCCTTTTCCATAGTTAAATGGAAAAAGCAACTTAAATCAATAAAAGGAGGTTAGGACCTTAAGGATCTCAACCTCTTCTCAAGAGCCTTGTTTGAAAAGTCATGTAAAGGATGCTCTTTGAAGAAGTCCTTTGGCAAACAATAACAAGAAGAAAATATATTAACACGTAACAAATAGTAGAATGAATTAAATCTCCCAAAAAATACACATGAGAGATCAGTTGAAGTGCAATGGTGGGTACTTATCCTATCATCAAGGATCACCTTGCTTGATTAGTTAGGAATCGCTGACAATACAAATTGGGGAAAAGTTCATAGATGAGGGAAAAGAATACACAAATGTTGTCACAACACTTGATGGTACGATAAGTAACAACAATTGGTGGTCAATTGGTTGGAAGAATGCATAACAACTAGGCTTGGTGAATGGATGGGAAAAATAGAACCAATGTAGGTTTTTTTTATAATGGACTCCTTTAGAATACATGAGTAACAAGATCCTTAAGTGTGGGAAGCTAACGAATTGAGAGGTATCAACAAAATCTTCTTGTGGCAAAAGTATCCCTAACTTAAAGCGGGGAGGGCAAGAGAATGGAAGTAGATCTACCTTTGCAAATTTAAATCTCGTTTAAATGATAGAATATTGTTATAACTTATTATACTCAATCATGTTCTCCCTTGGGACAATTTTTTGAGATCCTTGGGGGGCCCCCAATACTACAGTTTATGTAGGGAACAAGTGAACATTGTTTCTTACATGTTTTTATCATTTCATTTGTAAAGGAAATATGTTCAACAATAAATAGAGTTGTTGGTGGAAATTTGGGGAGAGGAGGATGTTGATGAGGAATTGGTTAGATAATAATGAAGTGAGGAAATATTTCCATTCATTGACAATTTTGTTTCATGAACCATATGGTTGGGTAGGAATGCCTCCCGATTTCAAGACAAGATCTTTACCTAGTGTTGATTTTCTGTAAAATATATGAAGCAAACAAATTATGGGCAAAGCATCAAACCAAGGGAGTGTAGAGAAATAGATAAGGCAATGATGGACAAATTTATGCCATATGGTTACATGGATTGTCAGGTCCCTATAATACTAGTGATTCCCCCATTACTATTATAGCCCTTATTGTTATTATTGTGCCCCTATTGACCCCATATTGTTATTAGTGTTGCCCCATAGAAACCAACTATTGTTATTGTTGTTCCCTTATGTTATCACTGTTATGTCGGCTTGATTATATTGTGACCCCTTTGACTCCTATATATAGAAGGGAGGTTTAGTCATTTGTATCATCTAAGAATTGTTCATTTGTGTAATGTAAAGGAGGTTTCCCCCTCGAAGAGGCTGAATTCTAAGGCGTTGATCTGTATTTTCTATCTTTTTGTGTGTTGGTTTCATAACATTTGGTATTAGAGCTTTGGATTCTAGGGTTTCGCTGCTCCAAACAGGTTATCATGGCATTTTCACTATAACTTTTTTTCTATGATGTTTCAGAAGCTAATTCGGGCCTCGATTTCAGAGCTTTTCTCGCTATATTTTTGAAGATATGATCTGAAGAAGTTAGTGTTTTTGCAGACTCCCGAATTACATTCCAAACAGGTGACATGGGGAAAATCGTCATAAATTTTGTTCCGAGCATCAGATTGAAATTTCGTAAGAAGTTGCAGAAAGAAAACAGCCTTTAGTTTTATGTATATCAGTTTCATATAGTAAGGTCGAAACAGTGACACGTGGCACTTCGTACAAGTTCGCTCTACTGAACTAGTCTATAATTAGGTCATTGTGGGAGATTTGGCATAACTCTTCCTTGGAGAATCCAATTCTAATCAGACTTGCGGAGTTAGAAAGTGGACTCAAAGGGCTACTGCAGGACACGAATTCAGATATTCAAGATCTGCAGTTACAGAGATACAACAGATTCAATATCGAACTCATACAAAGTGAAAAAAAGTTGTGTACTTTGTTTTTTAATTTTGCATAAGATTGGTTTGAAAAATTAGTTTGAAGAAATTCAAAGGGAATAGTGAAGAATTATTAGCATTAATTGATGCCCCGAATAAAGAAAATGGAAACACTTAGTAAGCAACCTGGAAGCTCTAGCATGACTCATGAAAAATAAGAATAAATGCAACATGATATATCAAAATTACAAGACCAAGTATAACAAATTTCACTCTCACAAAAGGTAATTGAAGCCAAGATGGATGGCGTGAAAGCTAAGATGAATGGAATGGATGCTAAGATGGAATAATTGAAGATAAATTTGAATAAGTTGCTACAAGAAATGGTTAGTAATGGTGAAGGAGTAGTAAAGGAAACTCATGATAAGAACAAAAGAAATGTTAATCATGATTTCATAGACTCTAATGTTGGATTGAAGACCCACCATGTTCCAAAAATTGATATGAGGAAGTTTGATGGCAAAGATCCCGAAACATGGATATTACAAATGGAGCAATTTTTCAATATCCATAATGTGCAAAACACACAAAAGGTACATATTGAAACTTTATATTTGGAACCAAATCAGTTTGTATGGTATCGATGGCTTTGCTCTCGTAAACAAATTGTCACTAGGGCAATTTTTACGGAAGAAATGATAGCACATTATGAGGATACAAAAAGAAACACCTTTTTTAGCCAATTGATAAAACTCAAACAAAAGGGTTCAATGACGGAGCACATTGAGGAATTCAAAAAATTGAACATAAGGGTAAAAGATATTCCTGAGGAGCATAGGATTGACGTGTTAATAGGGACTTTAAAGGATAATATGCAACATGAGGTTCACCTTTGGGAACCTCATTCATTGGAGAAGGCATTCAGGTTAGCAAGAAAAATGGAAAGCAAAATTATGGCAACCAGAAAGCCTACCACTCACAACTATAAAGATGGAAGTGTTGTTGCCATTAGCCATCCACAACCTACAAGGTTGACACCACAACAATTGGAAGAAAAAAAGAGTAAAAGACTTTGTTACAGTTGTAATAGAAAATACATGAAAGGTCATAAATGTGCTGAGAAGAAATTATTCTACATAGAATGTGAAGAGGAGGAAGAAAAGGAACAAAAAATGTTAAAAGAAGAGGATATACTCCATGAACAAACCCTGGATAAAGAATAAATGAATCCGACCATATCTTGTAATGCATTCACTGGACTTACCACTCCTCAAACTATCAAGATAAAAGGACATATTAAGAAGAAAAAGGTAATAGTCTTGATTAATTTGGGAAGTACCCATATTTTTATTCATTGTAAGATAGCCAAGAAATTGAATTGCTTCCTATATCCAACACCAGAGTGTCAAGTGATGATTGCAAGTGGAGGAACCATAAATTTCTCTTGAAAGTGCCATAATATCAAGCTATCCATGGGAGAATATGTATTGAATATCCCAATGCTTTCCATCCAGTGGGTAGTGCTGATGTTGTACTAGGAGTCCAATGGCTACAATCATTGGGTATAATAGATTTTAATTTTCAAAAACTTTTCATGAAATTTTGTGTGGAAGGAAAGGAAGTTGAATTAAGGGGTATTACAGGGAAACCGAAAAAGATAATTAGCTCTAACGGTATGACAAAACTTCTAAATAATAAAATAACGAGGCGTGATTGCACAATTATGTTCGCTAGAGGTTCCCACATCGAAATCATCTATTTCTCCAGATCTCCAAAAAGTCTTAGACAATCATTCCAAGGTGTTTCAAACTCCCCAAGGCCTCCCACCTATTCGTGACCATGATCATGCTATTCATTTTATTCTAGAAAGTGTTCCTCCAAACATCAGGCCGTATAGATATCCCTATGCCCAAAAGAGTGAAATTGAACATATGGTTGCAGAAATGCTAAAGGCTGGTATAATTCAACATAGTCAAAGTTCTTTGTCTGCTCCAGTAGTATTGGTGCACAAGAAAGATGGATCATGGTGCATGTCTCTGGATTATAGGGAGCTCAACAAGCTCGCTATTAAAGATAAATTTCCCATTCCCGTTATTGATGAATTGCATGAATCAATTTACTTCACCAAGTTGGATCTTTGCTCAAGATATCATCAAATCAGAATGAAGAATGAAGACATTCTGAAAACAACATTTAGAACTCATGAGGGTCATTATGAATCTTTTGTCATGCCTTTTGACGTTATCAATGCACCTTCTACATTTCAAGGTTTGATGAATTCCATTTTCAAACCCTTCCTTAGAAAATTTGTGTTAGTGTTTTTTGATGATATACTAATCTACATCAAGTCTTGGAATTGTCATGTTCAACATGTTGACAAGGTGCTCAAACTATTGGAGGAGAAACGATTATATGCAAAAAGCTCCAAATGTTTATTTGGAGTGCAAGAGGTGGAATCTTTGGGTCATATTGTATCTCATGAAGGTGTTAAAGTAGACCATAGAAAAATTAAAGCCATTAAGGAATGGAAAATCCCACATCCATAAAGCATCTGCGAGGATTTCTCAGGCTGACGGGGTATTATCGCAAGTTTGTTAAAAATTATGGGAGAATAGCAGCACCTCTAACAACATTATGGAAGAAAGATGCATTTTCATGGACTCCAGAAGCAACAAAGGCCTTCGAACATCTTAAAGAGGCAATGTGTCAAGCATCGGTCTTAGTTACACCAGACTTCACAAAAACCTTTATTGTGGAATGTGATGCTTCAAGAAATGGAATTGGTGTTGTTTAAATGCAAGATGAAAGACCCATTGCTTTCGAAAGTCGTCCAATCAAAGGAAATTATTTACACAAAGCTCTTTATGAGAAGGAAACGTTGGCAATACTACATGCACTTAAGAAATGGTGACCCTACCTAATGGGAAGACACTTCAAGGTAAAAACAGATCATGATAGTCTTAAATACCTTTCAGAACAAAGATTATCCTCTGAAGAGTAACAAAAATGGGTCACAAAGATGTTGGGTTATGACTTTGAAATCCTCTACCAAAAAGGGTTACAAAATGTTGTGGCAGATGCACTCTCAAGAAAGGATGAGGATGTGGAAGCATTGTTGTGCGCCATTTCTATTATCCAACAAGATTGGATAAACGAAGCAAGGGATGAATGGAAGAATGACGAACAAGTGTGGGCACTCATTCAAAAGTTACAACAAGATCCCAGTACATCTGATACATTTAGTTGGAAAAATGATTCATTATGGTACAAAGATCGCTTATATCCTAAGTCACCTGACACGGGGATTTGGGACACGTAAGATTCGAGATTCGTGGTGTCGGATTCGGACACGCTGACCCCCCGGAACAGGACACGTATATATATATATATATATATATATTTAAAAAATATACATATATATTAAAAATAATAGAGTTCAGGCTTCTGTGATCCATATATATTAAAAATTAGATATTATCATATTTCTTACACAAATTTTAATTAATGATACAAATTTATTGATTTCAAACATAGATCTTCATCTATAGCTATTAGCATGCATAGTACATACAAAATTCAAATAAATGTCAGTGGTACTAGTCACATAAATGATAAATCTATTAAAAATTTAAATCATGATTCATAATTCATAACTGAAAGACAACTTACAACTACAAGATAGTAAGATAAACACACTGACAACTGTAGTTTTCTCATTAAGTCATCAAATCAAAATGTGTTACATAGGTAGTGTTTGTGCAATGCCAATGGAAAATAGAAATAGAAAATATAAAACAACTACAGGTATACAAGCCTCAAGGCATCAATCAACATCAGAATCAGCATCACTGTCCCCAACATCATGGTCCCCACTGCTCTCCTCTACATCCTCCTACCCCGCTGTATCCAGAGTCGCCTCTGCATCTGCTGGTATGGAGGTTGACCCCTCTAAGTCATCAAATCTAACAGGCTCTAGCACTGGATCATTGAGATCCATGTTGGCCAATACCAACTCAATAGTGGTGTCCAGACCCATATCATTAGGAACAGTGTTACTTGGGAGCGGGAGCGAAAGCAGGGAGCGGGAGCAACATATTCAGAAGCTCTTGGTTTGATGTTCTTGATTAAATACGAGTTCCATACCCTAATACATGACAAAATTCAATGGAAACATTTCAATCCCCCAATCCTAAAATCCTGAAAAAACTGATAAGTCTGCTGGATTTTGAATGAAATCTAAAATTCTACTTTCTCCATATGAAATCCAATGAGGCCGGAACCACTCTCAAACATCGTGAGTCATTTCATGGTAATGTTAAAAATTTAAATAAAAGGATGAAAATGAAGATTAAGGAAAATGTCACTTTTACTTTAAGAATTTAACATTACCATGGATAGCATATCAATACTAGGGCCTAGACTTGATCATGAAGCTGCCAAAATGCTTTACTCCTTGCTCCAACAGCGCAAATCACTTGCCAAATGACAATTTTAATGAGAAAACACGCCCTTTTCATTCCCGCGCTGAGCTTAGCGAGTCCTGGAAACCGGACACGTGTCCTAAAATTGCGACACGCTTTTGAAAATCGCGACACGCCCTCGGACACGTCGTGTCCTGTGATTTGGACACGAATCCGGACCGAATCGTGTCGGATTCGTCGGATTTGGGGTTCGCAAGGGGTTATAGGTGACAAGCTCTCAGTTCAAACAATATTGCTAGAACTTGACGAGGAAGGAAAAATCATATTAGAACCGAAAGCAATCACAGAAACAAGAACTCGATAACTACGAAATCGGTCAATTTTAGTGTATCTCATCAAGTGGAAGAACTTAGCCGGTGAAGGTTCCACATGGGAGGATGAGAATTTTATACAGAAGCATCCAGAACTACTCAAGCGTTGAGGATAACGTTTTTCGAAAGGAGAGGGGCATGTTAGGTCCCTATAATACTAGTGATTCCCCCATTACTATTATAGCCCTTATTGTTATTATTGTGCCCCTATTGTCCCCATATTGTTATTAATGTGCCCCATAGAAACCCACTATTGTTATTGTTGTGTCTTTATGTTATTATTGTTATGTTGGTTTGATTATATTGTGACCCTTTAGACTCTTATATATAAAAGAAGGTTAGTCATTTGTATCATCCAAGAATTGTTCATTTGTGTAATGTAGAGTAGGTTGCCCCTTCGAAGACGTTGAATTCTAAGGCGTTGATCTATCTTTTCCATCTTTTTGTGAGCTAGTTTCATAACATGGATGGAGCAACAAAGAACAACCCTAGCATACATTTTTCAAATTCACATTAGATTATCAATGAGGTTGGGCTAGCAAAATAAGCAAAAAACATGTAAGATTAAGATTGCATTGGCACAAACAAATGGAATAAAATCCTTGGGAGATTTTGAAATCACTATTACATGGTTGGAAGGTTCAATGGAGAAAAGGAACACTAGCTTACATATGGAAATTTGACATGCTATTGATTTGATGCAAAGGCTCCAACTCTTCAAATGCCATCATGTTTTCACGAAGAAAATGGAGGCAAGGAACATTTGGTTATATTAGGAGCTTCAACATGCTAGATATTTGATGTCAACATTCCAATACTTTCAAGTATCATGAAAATTCTAGGGAAAAACAATCAAACATGGTTAAATTCTCAAGACAAGGTTGTACTAATCAAGCAAGCTCATTTCTAGTTTCCATTTTATGTGATGGGGTTGGCAAAGTCCTTTCCCTAAGGCACCTTATGTGATTAGATCCAAACCTCTAAATTTGAATAATGACCTCTTCTTATAGAGATTGTTGATTTCTATCTCTAATAGATGAAAAATCTAGACATGATGTGCAAACTATATATTTAAATCATGCATGTCTTCTATTTGAGGGGATTGTTAGTTCATATCTATAATACTTGGAAGATCTAGGTGTGTTATGTGATTAGGTCCAAAACAATGTACTTCAATAATGTCCTCTACTATTTACAGTAATTGTCAATTTCAATATCTAATAGATGGAAGATATAGGCATATCATGTGATTAGGTATACAACTGTGTTTGAATCATGTGTTCTTCTATTTAATAGATGGAAGATCTGGGCAATTTTGCATTCATTTCATTTAGGCTAATGCCTCTACTTATAATGCCAATCTTTTGGTTTTTGTTACAAAGTGCATCTATTTATTTTCATTAATGAAAAAAGGTAAATACAACATTTAGTTTATTATATTATGCAAAATACAAAAGATGTCGTCAATATGATCTTTACGAGTTATACCATGTAAAGAACTCACTTCAAAACAAGATAAATTAACAAATGATTTATTTTCGGTCATTAGATATTTATCACTTAAGATGAAAGTATTTTTGTTCATTAGATAGTTATCACTTAAGATGAAGATGTTTGCTTGTATAATATAAGAATAAAAGTAATGGTATCGAAAACATTCATTCTATATCTAGACAGTTACAAACAACAATGCTTACCAATTAAGTCTCAAAGTACACATCCAAGACATGAAATACCCACCTGTATGCTAAATAAGTGATTAACACCAAACATTGATCTACAACATATGTGAAGATAGCAAACACTATTTATACATGATACCACAAACAATGAATCACCATCAAACACAGTTCTAGATCTCTAAGAGAATAAAAGAAATATGGTACATATTAGTGTGAGCTAAATTCAACATGCTATCAAAATGCATGGTTACCTCTCCTCCCCCACAACTAGGGATTTTACATTTGCTAATTACCTAATTATATTATTTCAAATATCTCCCTTGGGTTCCTATGGGGCCCAAATGTACATTTCCAGTTCATAAACTAGTAAATAAGGTAGAGCATATTTGAGAAACAATAAGCATGTTGGGTATTCTCTTCATCTACATCACATATGTGTCATTTTAAATCCTCTCAATTGATAACTGCAATTTTCTCAATAATGACTAGCCATTTTTGTTGTTCGGCACCAAAACACTATGGGTGTCAAGATTTACCAAGATGAATGCCAATAAGATCTATGATGTGGAACTTGCGGAAACGACCATTACAAACTTGAGGTATCTTCAATGAGTTAAATTACATTTCCATTCTATAAAGCACTACATTTGGTAGAGCATATTCGAGAAACAATAAGCACATTGGGCATTCTCTTCATTGCATTGCATATATTGCATCTTAAACCTTTATCAATTAATAACTCCATCAATATTCTCAATGATGACTGGTCATTTTTGTTGTTCATCACCAAACCACTCTCAATATCAAGATTTAGCCACATGAATGTCAAGGACATCTATGGTGTGGAACTTGAAGTAGAGTCCATTGCAGATGTGAGGTCCCTTCCATGAGTCACATCCATTGTTTCAACTTTTAATTATTCATAAAACAACGTATACTTGGTTAACACTTAAATCACGATATTCAAATAACAACAATAAGCAGAAGAGCCACTTTAATTCAAATAAAGCATGTCATGATGTGCAGATTTGAAGTTATAGTGATAACGTTCTGGAACAAATAAGACTAAGCGTCATTAATCCAATTGTATTTGGAGAGCAGAATCACCCAGATGCCTTTTTGAATAAACAAAACATTAGAGACCATATGAATAAACAAAACATTAGAGGCCATGTTATGGTGAGGTATTTTGGTTTAGTTTGAGCTCAAATTACAAAAAATATAATACAGATTAAAACTTGGCAAATGTATAGATGAATGTAGCGGTTTCCTTCAATAAAAGTGACAAGAAAGTACATATGAATGTATAGATGAATGTAGCGGTTTCCTTCACTAAAAGTGACAAGAAAGTACATATGAATGTAGCTGTTCTTTTCAGGAAGAGGGACAAGTAGCACTCCAACATTCTTGAACTAATGCAAGCCAGATTCTAGAGTGTAAATGGACCAACAAAATTTATAATGGTTTTTCACAAATGATCATTTCCATCCATAAAATTCAGTCAGAAAGCAGCCACAACATTTAATAAGTTCATAATTTAGTTACCAAACAAATATAATTGATACATCGTCTCCAATAAAGACACTTATATCCCTATTTGTTTTGTTTTGTTGGAGGGGATTTTGAGGCTAAAATTGGGTCTCAAAACAAAATGTAATATCAAAATCAGTTTTAAAAGAACCAATAGGATTCAAGATGATGATATCAACCATAAGGGTAAATATTTCTGGATAGAAAGGATGAAAAGTATTTTTTTTAATTGTATTTTCAATTTATCTCCTTGTATGTGTACTCAAATTTCACGTGTAGGCACTTCTTGCATGTATAATTAAATTCTGCATCTAATGAGTACCCACTCTCTATATATTTAATAGACCCGCAGTGAGATATTTTTTTCATGTATTTCCAATTTAACTCACTGTGAATTTATCAAAAACATGCAAGCTAGGTCCTCGTTAGATGCAGAATCTAATTCTGCATCCAAGTGTACCTACTCTGCATGCTTTTGATTAAAGCTATATGGAGAAAAGTGTAAAATATGATTTACAAACAAAACAAAAATGTTTTCTTTCATTTCATTTGAAAATTCATATTTATTTTTATTATTTTCCTTACGAGGCTAATTTTAGACCTCAAATTTCCCCTAATGTTATTGACAAATGACACATTTTAGCCTTAATTGGCGATAACATGAACCACAACATCATTCTAAGATTTCAAATAAAATGCTCTTTTTATCAGAGAAAATGATGTTTACCTAAGCTTCCGTAGCTTGTCAAAGATTCTGTTTAGCTTAGTTTTCAGCCAGCATTTGCCTTGAATACAAGAGATTGGGATGAAGATGACAGCTCAGAGTGACATTCTTGTCTGACTCTCAAAGAATTCTACTAGTCAGAACCAACATTGAGCTTGGATCTCTGCTACCACCCACAAAACATAGCCCCAGAAGTAAATAATTAACAATAACCCCAGTCAGGGCCAGGCATATATACATACAGTTGTAACTTGTATCAAAGAATGGATTCCAATTATGATTAACTGGGATAATTTACTAGAAATCTACCCTCAACACAAAATGGAAACTGTTGAGATAGCTAATTGAGAGAATGTCTATGACTCTATATTAACAGAACTAACTTGCCCAAAAATTAAGCCCTTTTTGACAGTGTCTTCCTCAATCCTTTCATGATTCTCCCAAACCAATATATATTCATTAAAAATAACAATGGAGGTGTTATAAAAAGGCTGTAGAATCCAGCTGGAGTGATCAGTTTCACCTGTTACAATTTTTTGGATTAGAAAAATATCAAGGGAATGAAGAATACATGAAACATACATAACATATCTATCTCTGCAGTGCATTGAATCTGGACTACAAATTATTATTATGGCCAAATTAAACTGGTTGTGGAGTACCTCATCGTAGTGGATGTAAATGTGGATGAAAAAGTAAATGAACAATATAATTCTTGCAACCTGCACCCATGTCATAACCATTGTAGAGATGTATCAAATACTGGAGACAGCCAATCAAAGGCACTCCCTCCAAACATTTCCTACCATTATCAAAAACTGAAAATCCAAGGAAAAGTCAAATTGAACACATTTCAAGCAAACACAGCAGGATAAATAATCACCAGCCACACGAGGAACAATGCAACTCCATTCATAACATAAATCTTTGACTTCCTCAGCCCTGCAGTGTCCAGATACCTGCAATGCATATTTACAATTCATAATTGAATTTTAGCTTAGGTAATCTTGAAATTACCGTATAGAACAAAATTGTTTAAGAATTACCATCTCAGATTTATTTCCGGTGTGGTGCTTTCTGACAAAAGAACCATATAAATATAGATTTGTGCATGCCCACTGAATAAGGAGAGGGCAATTGCACTAAGGGATAACAAATGATGTAAAACCTGAAAAACAAAATAATATGGAAGTCAATCACGAGAATCAACATTCAAAATTCTCTAGTTGGAGCAGGATTCCTAAGATAGCTATACTCACATATTCTTTACCACCCAAGGCCGGATAAAGCCAAAGTATCATTCCCAGGTCAGACAGAAAATAACCCAGTGACACCTATCCAGACAAAAAGAAAAAGGTCAAAAAAATGAATCAGCGTCATTCAGAAGAAATTTACAACTGCATAAAATTAAATGTCAATGTGAATGAAAAGTAAAAAATCGTACGACCAGCTTAAATAATAACTTATCTGCCCTGTTTGATTTGTGTTATTCCCCAAGGAAAATATGTTTTCTTTTGATTGAAATATTATAATAATATTTTAAAAGCTACACTATGCAATGTCAAACCCTGCCCTTGCCTTTGACACTTAGTTAGATCCTTTATAATTCTTTGCATTTATATTTCATCCGTGTGGATTATTTCTAGAAGATTTGAAGAGACAAGAATCCTGGAATAAGTCAAACATTGTTAATCATTTTTAGGGTGCTATAAGGTCTAGCTAAGGATTAAGGAATAATAAATAAATAAACATAGAAATACGAAATAAATAATAATGAAAGGAATATTATATAAATCACATGTCAATTAAATGAGATGAATTTTAAGGAAAAGGCAACTGCTTAGGAGTATTTATACAGGACCCTTCATTTTAAATTATGCATATTACTCATTCATCTTTTTATATCTATCAAATATTTATTATTTCTCACATTATTGAGGAAGTTAAATGTAAACTTTTTTCCATCAGTATTAAACCCTGGTGTGGGTTAAATTCGTGGAGTGGGTATTTACTATTAATGTTTGTAGCATCGGATAGGAAATTCTGCATAACTCTAGTGCTGGTCGTGTGGAAGTCGTCCAAAGAGGACCTTTATATTTTTTAATTCACTTTAATTAAAATTAATTATTAAAGTGAAGAGTCTTTTATTAGTGAGTTGATTAATGCCTAATAAAATGTAGAGTATCTACATTAGTGATTTAAAATTTTAAATGCAATCTCTACTGTTGATTGGGATTTAATCTCATTGAGAAAACGGGGTTATGGAGACTTGATCATCAACTCATGGCATAAAAGAAAGAGAAAATGAAAGGAAAAGACACAAAGAGTGTGATACACTGTGTTAGAAAAACACAAGTGAGAGAGTAATAAAGGATTTTCGCTTAGTATGCAAGTCCAAAGGAGAAAAGAGAAAACAATGAGAGCAGTAAAAGGAGATTAACCCAACTAGCAAAAATTGAAAGGGACATACACAACAGGTGCAAAGGCAATTTCAGGAGGCCGTACAACCCATCAAAGAATAAGGGTGGCCATACAAACTTCTAGATCAGATTTCTGTAGTAGCAGGAGGGTTTTTACAACAGGTTTTGGAAGGGCCATAAGTTGTATAGTGCACCAAAACAACTAGGTTTTGCTATAATTTTTTCTTCTTTCTTAGTAGGCTATTTTTTCCAGTTTCAGCGCCCTTGTAAGGTTGGAGTAATTTTAATAAAAAAATGATATTTGAAGGGCACAAATTTCCGCGCGTATTTTGGAGATTGACTTCTTATACATTCCGCTGATTTTTTTATTGCCAATTAAATTTCTAGCAAGTGCATTTTATTCTATGACCTGAAGAACTCAATCTAAATTAATTTTTCAATAAGGAAATCATAAGATATTTATTTACCTAGGTTGTTGGAATAGAGATTTTAACAAGGCATTAGACCCTGACCTCTGAGATAGTCGATTTCTAAGTAGTTACAGCTGCAGATTTGAAGGCTACTGTAGCAAATCTGAAGGTCGCTGCAGCAGATATAAAAGTTACAATAGTGGATCTGAGTTTCCAACAGACAAATCTAGTGCATATATAGGTATACAACAAACAGATATTGCAGATCTGAGCGACCATCAAATAGATCTAGTGTAGATCTAGGTATACAAAAACTAGATCTTGTAGATCATAGTGACCAACAAAAAAATCTAGTGCAAATCTGGGTATACAACAAGCAGATCTTCCAGATCTCAGTGACCAATAGACATATGTAGTGCAGATCTGGGTATAGATCAAGTAGATTTTGTAGATCTAAATGACCAGAAGACAGATCTAGTCCATATCTAGATATACAATAGGTAGATCTAGTGGATCTGGGGCTCAATAGTTATCTTTTACTGAGTACATGAACTAAGCAAATTTGCAAGGAAGTTTTGTTTGAATATGGAAAATGGCAACAACTAATCACAGCTTCAAACATGCTGCCCTAGAAAGCAAGAATTACTTTGCTTTTGAAGAAGATGCTCTTTGGCAACTCATGAGAAGGAGATCAGAGATATGCAGGTCATCTTGGATGTAGTGAAGGATCTTCTGATTCCTCACTTGTCCAAGAAGAAATGGCCAAGGAGATGTTCGACACCCCAATAAGTCTCTACTAGAGCAAGAACATAAACAAGATGGTATTAAGGAATAAGCTTAGATCTACACAGATGTCCAAATCAGATTCAATTATCAGTTATCTCATGAAGATCACTCAGATCTGTGATCAGCTTGCAGTGGTTGGGTAGGTGACTGATGCATAATTGGCAAATACGACATTGATTGGATTCTCAATCATTGGGAAACATTTGTCAACGGTATTTGTGCATGGGAGAACCTTCCCACTTTTGAGAGGCTTTAAGACAACTATGTCTAGGAAGAGACTCATGAGGAGTCTAAAGCTAGCAGGAAAGACAGTGACGAGAACTTAGCCCTTTTCAATAAGACATGGAAGGGCAAAGGAAAGTGTTCTAGTAAAGGAAAGAGTGAGGAGTCAACCTCACAACCAAGGAACAAGAAAGACTTGAGTAAAATAAAGTGTTTCATATGTCACAAGCATGGTCACTATGCATCATAGTGTCCAAAGCAATGTTGCACGAAGCGGAAGCGTTTTTTGGAAGCGGGGACGCGGAAGCGTCATTTTCCAAAAATCTAGGAAGCAAAGCGTCTGCGGAAGTGTCTGCTATATATATATATATATATATATATATATATATATATATGCATTTATACTCAAAACAAACATCCGAAATACCAAATTAATTGTAGAAGACATGAAAACATGCATATTTTTGAAATCAAGATAGATATAACATCCATTGTACATTAATGATTAATTATTCGAGCATCAACCATCTAGAATCTAGATTCTTCTCCTCTTGTCTAGCCTTTGGCTCTACCTCGATTGTCTAGGGATATCTGTCAACATTGCCCAATTTTGATCAAACTACCTAATTCAAGACTTAAAATATGGTAGAAAAAGCTTAACATGCTTGATCGATGATTTTGACTTGATTGAAAGGTAATTTTTTGCTAAGGGCGCGCCGCGTGACAAAGGAGTTCAACAATTAACACCACCAACACTAGGGTACATATAGGGCTTGGTGCTCTTAATTAAATGCTAATCGTATACCTTCATACTTGATATAATCTAATGAAATGCCACAATCCCATTGATCCTGAATTCCTGAAAACTGTTAAGTCTGCTGAATTTTTTATAGGATATGAAATTCTATTTTCTCCATATGAAGTCCAATGAGGCTGGAACCACTCTCAAACATCCTAAGTCATTTCATGGTAATGTTAAAAATTTAAGTAAAAGGATGAAAATGAAAAATAAAGGAGAATGTCACTTTTACTTTAAAAATTTAACATTACCATGAGGGAGCATCTGCTATATTTATATTTTTTTTGCTTTCATTCGTCACCCTAACCCAAGGTGGACCCACCCACAACAAGCAAACTCACCTAAAATAAAATAAAAAATAAAAAATAAAAAAAATTGTAAAAAAAACAATTTTCTAAACACTTTTCTGGAAGCATACGCTTCCTCCTCCGAAGTGTCGTACGAAGCGCGCTTCGGCACTTCCATCCCACACTTCCGAATTTCCAGGAAGCGGCAAAAAATTCAGAAGCGCGCTTCCAGCCAAGCTTCCTAGGCGCTTCCGTACGGGACGCGCTTCGGGGCTTGGAACCGTTGGGAGGGGGGGGGGTGCTCTTCGTGCAACATTGGGACTCCAAAGAGGAAGAAGGGCAAAGGGAAGCCGCAGCGGCAATAGGTAGTAGCCTAAGCAAAAACTTAGATGAGCAAGTATGTTGCAAATTTAAGTAGGATTTCTAATTTGTTTCTTGCACTTCTACCAACAGAGTTTTCAAGAGTGCATGGTACGTGGTGTAATATTCCTAATTGGAAAATAACAGTAAATATAGAGCTATGAACTAGGAACAACAAGCAAAATATAAAATCAAGCACCCAAATTAGAACACCAGTAAATATGAGCAGAATATATGAGCCATTTTATTAATATGGGGAAATCTGAGTACAAAATGAGAGAACAATGGAACCTGGGCTTGCCAAGCAAGCTATGCAAACCCCAAGTGAAATCTCGCTGACCCAACTACTGAAATGGCTCCAAACTGATAATACGCTCTGCCCAGAAAATCTCCTACGGACTGCCAAATGGAATTGGATGTTCTGCTCAAAATAATGCCCGGAATGCTCTGAAATTGCAGCCGCAAGCTCCTCTCCTCAAACCCAAAAATACTCAGAAAAGGTTTGGCCTATCTCTAAGCCATAATCAAACCCACAAAATGATGCAAATTTCCCAGCTAATTAGCAATTCGCCCTGCTCTAAGAATGAGGATTTCAAGCTTGAATATCGCACGGAAAATTCTATAAAATTTGCTAGAGACCCCTCTCAATAAACCTAGAAAGTGTTTGGGCTGAATCCACTGACCCCCAGTGACACCCAACAAGTGCAAATTACCCAATTTGGCCAGAAAACGCCCCACAATATTGATACTACTGAATTAAGCGAAAATCCACCACTAGAAATCTCTCCCAACTTCGGCTAAATTCTCCCCTAAGGAATACCTCCAATCTTCGGCCCTTATCTCTCCTCAACCTCTATTCCTTCAGCCCCTGTGTAAGACTGCCGGAGACCCCTACGCAGTTCTAGAAATGCAAATTTCAACCCCAAGAATTCCCTCAAACTCAATCCTGCTAATCACCACAAAAATCTCCAGCTAAAATAAGGGAAAATACCTATAAATCCTCCAGTGTTTTGCTCCTCCATAATTGATTTCCCCACAAACAATTTGAGCCACCTCTATGCCCTGGAAGGAACATGTACCAGTTGAAGTAACCTGCAATTATGCCCAATGGAAACTTTAAGTTGAGCTCCCCAAATTGCCTCATTAGGAGACACTCGAAGTTCTTCGAAATGAGGGTGGAATTCCCGTTCGGAAATTCCTTGTGTTGAGTAGCACAGTTGTCTTGGTTGAGCAGCTCAAGAGAACTAATATTAAATTGTCAAATGATCAAAGATACCAAATGGAGGTCTCCAAACTCTATTTATAATTGTTGTCCCTCTCTCCCTTGGTGATCTCTACCTTCCACTAAAAAATAGACTTTCTCCTCCTAAATCAAAATACCAAAAATTATTGCTAATTTCAAAATTGTCGAAAAGTGTAATATTTCCTAAGTGGCTAATGAAAATTGGGCATATTACCGTCCTTCCTTCCGAAATTGTTTGTCCTCAAGCAATGCCTGAACAAGCGTTCCCACTATCTGATGGCCCAAACATGGCACTGCAAATAATATTGGGGTCCCAATTATGCCATTGAGTCATCACTGTCCCATGCACTATTCTATCACAAGGTATCCCTCGATACCAGGATCCCAAGCCACCCTGAACAATGTGGAGCACCCCTTGCTCCACTCACTATCCAACCAAGTATAGGTATCAAAAACCCTCTACGTACTATCAATAAGTAGAGCATCATGATAATGCAAAACTCTATCCAACTCCCCATGAAGTTGCCCTATCGAGTAGTCCACCTCATGCACTCCAAGAGTAAACTCCTGAAGATACAACCCAACCCCTATGGGGAGGAAGTCTCTCTCGCATGAGCTTCCCCTATCATCCTCCTGGTTACCAACCTACCATGCTGATGGAGTCCCCCATGTCATCAGCAAGTCACAAAATCCCAATGGAAGATTTGAATGATCTCCCCCTATAGTAGCCACATCATCCCTAAAGCTTATTGATTTGTCTAGTAATGCGATGCCCGAGTCCCATGCTCGTGTCATAAATGCAACACCATGCTATTGTTGTGCCACTTTGACTCTAACAGGCTACCCATCGTGTGCACATTATATCAGTGTTGAAAATATCGATATTGACAAAATATTGGCGAGGGTCCAGAAAACATCTTATTGGCAATATTAGCAAAAATATCGGCAAATATCAGCAAGCATAAAAAATGCATAATATATTCATTTTTTTTAGATTTCTAAACATATAAAACAATAACAACATGAACTAAACACATTGGCACATAAATATGAAGAAAGCACTGATATATATGATGTCAAATAGAAATGATACATCAAACATCAAAGGTGATACCAAATCCTATTGATCCCTGATAATTGCCCAATGAAGGACTCAAACAAAATAACATCACATATCCTGTTGATCCCTGATAATTGTCCAATGAAGGACTCAAACAAAATAACATCACATATCCCGTTGATCCCTGATAATTGTCCAATCAAGGACTCAAACAAAATAACATCACATATATAAAACTTTAAAAGTATTTCATCATCATGAGTTATAAACTTATATGTAGCAAAAGTTGCAAAACAAATAAAACTAGCAACTATCTATCTGAGACCATTGGCCTCTCCCTAGCAGCTTTCTTTCTATCTTGTTCAGCAATTGCTTCAAGAGCTTTTTGTATAACCTCTGCACTAGAAACCATACAAGGCATTACATCTACATCATGTGCAGAGAGTCTAGCCAGATGGTATTTCAATCGTGTAACCCCTCCTGACATCTTGGTCCCACACAATTTGCATGATATATATGCCCGCTTTGCCCCACCAACAGCCTCCCCATACTCCCAAAATGGGTCTAAGGCTTTTGGCATATTTGACATTTGTAGTGAACTAATTCAAACCTAGGGCACAAAAAAAACAAAAAATTGGCATTAAACCCCCCAACACAAAAAATAATAAGTAACAACCACCTCATTTAAAAAAAATACTACATTATTTGCATTTTGCAATGTGAATGAAACATGGCAATAAGAGAGTTGAAAAAAAAGATGAAGCTTGCTGTCCAAATATGGAGAAAACCCTTGCATTCACTCATGAGCATGAAAATCATAGCAAATGGAAAAAAACAAAGAAACAAAATGTTGGTAGGCAAAGAGGCAAGCAAGCATAACCCTAAATCTATGAAAAAACCATTAACATAGGGGTTTTTAAGAACATACCTATTAATGGAAGAAATGAAGTTTGTCTCACTATTCTTCAATATTTGATCCACAAAAAAATCTTGGTGGTGATGATCGTTGTTTGATCCTCAAACCCTCCTTGACAACCACCACGAAACTCTTCCCCTTCCTTCTCCAACACTCAAAAACAAAAATGAAGAAAAAACAATTTTCCCTTTTTTCTAGCCGCAGAAAAACACGCCCGGCGATATTTTACGTCATCTTGCGATATTTTGCCGAGATATCGGCGATATCTCGAAAATATCGCAATATTTTCGATATTCGGCAATATATCGCTGATATTATCATCACTGCATTATATCCTCCTCCCCTGGAACTTGATGGCGAAATATCAATGAAGGCCAAGCTCATACTGCCAAGGTATCTCTATGATGTCAATATCTACCCATCCACAGCTAATCCTAATCCTGAGCTGCAACAGAAAAAACATGCCTCGCCATACAATGGAGGGCTTAGCGATCCCCATGTGTCAACCCCAAAGTGAGCTAGATCACCCTCTGCTATGGTCTCGTACCTCACAAAATGGAGTGTCCTGTCAGCCAACTGAATCCTTGGATCCCAAAACCAAATCTGATGCGCATAGTTCTAATGACCACTGGAATCCATCTGCCCCACATATCTGCTCCTTGCATGCAATCGAGATATATACTCCATACATCATGAATCAATCTAGCGCATACAACGTTGCCCTGCACCCGCCATACCTGTAATATCCCCAATTTTGTGAGCATGGGAATTTTTCCCAAATTTGGTAAATATTAATTAAAGCGGCAACTAGTTTTTTGGAGAATGGTGACAAGTATTATTTTATTGCAAATTGGCGGCAAATTATTATTTTATTATAATGGTGGAAAAAGTAACTAAGTGGAAAATGGCCCCCAACAATAAAATAATATTAAAAGGAGTCTAGAAGGATGGAGAGAAAATATAAAAGGAGGGATTCATTTTGTGGATCATCTTTTGACTATTACACTTAACACTATCTTCTCTCAGAGTTGTTTAGCACAAGGGTAGAGTGTTGTTTAGCACATGAATTCAAGGCAGGATTCCACCCCATCTTCGGAGGACTTTGAGTGCCTCCCTAGTTGGGAATTCGGAGAGTCCATTGTTGGTCTTTCATAGAGCTGCATTGACAACAGTAATTCTAGCTCTGCGTATTTTCCGGGCGTAGAGGCAATTCGAGTTATTCACTGTGGTCCAGCATACAACGAATTAGAGTCTGAGTTAGTTGCAAAAGAGTTTTCCTAGTTGGAGCCAAGAGATTTGTGGTGATTTTGCAGGGATAGAGAGAAACACATCTGTGGGACGAAATTCTCTTCATTTGAAGTGTGCAGGGGTTTATGGCTTAGCCTGCGCAAGGGAAAAAGGGAGAAGAATTGTGTAGAGAAGGACCAGAGATTGGAGGTAGACCTTAAGGGAGAATTTAGCAAGTGGCAGATTTTGGCATATTCCATAATATCAATCTGTGGAGCGTTTTATGGCCAGATTTGGTAATTTGAACTTGTTGGGGGTCACTGGGGGCGGTGGATTCAGCCCAAACCCTTTGTGGGTTTTTGTGGGTTTGGTGAGAGATGTCTGGGATTAATTTCGTAGAATTTTCTAGGCAGTATTTCTAGAAAAAATCAGTGTTCTAGTCAGCAATAGAAATTATCGTACAAGGGTGCAATTCACTCTGGGACCATTTCCACCACATGGGTCCATGAGATTTTTCTGGGTCATTCTGAGTTCATTGTGAGGAGGCTCCAGTTAATTTCCTGGAATTTTCTGAGCAGTTTAGAGACCCGAAACACCAATTCCATTCCCACAAGCAATACCATAATTTACTAGGTCAGTGCAGAGACTTGGGGAGAGCAGTTTCCAACACTAGGGCAGCTCCATTTTCACCTGGGACTTGACTAGTTTGTTGTAGCAAGCCCAAGTTCCTCTTCTTCATTTATATGTACCTCGTTTTCTCAGTTAATAAAATGGACAAGGTCTTGGTACAATTTCTGGTGCAATTTGTCATTATGTTGGTGTGTTAGTTTTATGGTTACATGTTTATGATTTGTATGTTGTTCACTTAATATTTCCTATTAGGAATATTACAGTGGTATTAGAGCATGATCTTGGCCAAGTTGTGGGCCTCAAGCCAAGTGATAAGAAGACTAGAAAGAAAAGCTAAGAAATCATGGGATGCAAAGAAAGGTTAAAATCAAACAACATGGTAGTAACCTTCAGTGAGGTGATTACAATGCAACAAATGATGATTGATGTGGGGGATCAATTGATTCATACCACAATTGGGAATCAGGACCCTTCTCAATTATACAACAAATCAACTATTCCCAAAATTTTGGATAATGCACAAGATGGCAAGACATGCTTACAACTAATGTGGAGTTATTGGCAGCGAATTGGAGGGCATACCAATCATTGGAACATGACGTTCAGGCTTCCCTCTCCTTTTGGGAATTCGGTGAACTAAGAGACATGCACAAATCAATGGGAATTTAGTGGAATTATGCAGGGATGATGAGGAGGATCAAGGCAGAAGATGAAAAAGTAGTTGAAGGGGCCATGGTTGGCAAGGAGACAGTTGAGCATACACCCGTTGATGAGATGCCGACAGTTGATGAGGTACCCAGTGTTGTGACTGAGTTTTCAGGTGATAGCAGCGCACTAGAAGGTGATGAGGTGACAAGAGACATCCCCACAATTGATGAGGAATCCATAGGTACAGAGACATCCAAATCTATGACATAGTTGTCGAATGACAGTCACCTACAGTTGACAGGTGAGGATGTTTTATATGATGGGTTTTTGGTGGAGGAGCAGTTGGAGGCTCAAGTTGAGGTCGTGATGGAGGAGGATGCACAGCCATCCTTGGGGCTAGACATTGATGAGGGGCAGTGTGGAGAGCACGTGGGATTTCAGCACAGTTCGCTTCAAAGGCACGCTGATGGGGTCCACAACGTTATTATCTCACCTGTATACATTGGATTGAGAGAGGCGGAGATGACGAGATAGATCATAGGGGATGACCGGGTCAGCAGGGGCCAACTGCTTGAGTTGAGTATGGAACAACGTCAACATAGAGGGCTTGTCCCGTACACAGGAGATTGTACATTTGATCCCTCCTTTGGGATTGGATGGCGAGAGGTAATGAGTTGGTCAGAGATGGAGCAATTTCGGCGATTGGGTGCATCCATGGATGCATTTCATCAGAGGTCATGGATTACTAAAGGAGTACGAGGGCCAAATTATTGTTGGGATCCAAGTGGGATTCCCCTTCACAACATGGGCCTGGTTAGTGATGGTAATAACAGTGTGAAGGATCCAGTGACTGAGCACCCACACACTTTCAACTCCCCATCAACACTAGCGTTGGGTTGGATTGACAGGGGGGGCAGGCAGATTCCGCGGGTTGTCCAGGGATGTTGGGCATATAGGGGGCTGTAGGATGTTCAACATACTCTGGCAGGGACTAGTCGGAGGAGGTGGCATCAATAGGCTATCAGACAAGGCATTGTATGGAGACAGTGCTCTCTTATTGGCATTTTGGACGCAGGAGCTACTGAAGCTAGGCACAATAGCATGTGAGGAGCTAGGCTGCTTAGGTCTATCGGGGCAGATGAGGAGGTGTAACCCACATCATGGTGGATTCACTAGTAGAGTAGTGGATGCATTGACGCATGTGGGATGGTCGAGGATGCAAGGTGGTGCGGCAATTGGTGTAGGTGTTCAGTGGTGCACAGAGTCGTGCCATAGAGTTCAGTGTTCTACAGAGGAGCACAAAGGTGCATGGAGGAGTGTCATGTTGTGCAAGCTTGCACAGTGGAATAGAAGGAGCGATCCACACCACCTCGAGGTTTCGCATGGAGTGGCAGCTACTTTGTCACAAGAGGGATGCTACATGATTCAAGATGATATGGCGGTTGGTAGTGGAGTCCAGCAGTGCACAAAGGTGTGCAACTGGGTGCAGTTGTGTGCTAAGGGGCACAAAGATACATGTTCTTACGCAGGGGAGCACAGGTATGCTTGGCCGTATGTAGTGGTGAGTGAGATGCAAATGAAAACTGAAACAATGCTTCTACAAGATAACATACATTAAAATGACAGCAAGCGCTCATTGAAATCAATCAGACAACACTCACACAAAGCGAAACACAAAAAGCGATAGAAACGCAGTGCAAGACATGAAAAGCAGACTTACCACCAAGGAGACCACCTGATAGAGACGACAAGCATGCCATTGGGTATAGTTCTTCCATGATCGATGAGGATGCAAATGAGCATCATTTGATCAGATCCATGGGGACTCGCACAACTCCCTCACTTCTACATTATTTGTAGGCACAGAGGAGTTGGATGTTGTCGCTTCATACCTTCATCACAAGCCGCAAAACATGAGAAGCTCGCTCAAGACAACAAGTTAGGGCACAAAGTATCCAAGGAGAGACTTCTTGGTGGTGGCAGTTGGTCAGGGCACGAGCTGATAGGTGCAGGCTTAACGAGGTGACAGTGACTGAGCTGTAGGGTGCACTATTGGCAGGACAGCCCAAGGTGTTATGTGAACACGAGGTACAGGGGATGGTAGTCCTCATTGGCAGGAGGATGCCTAGGCTCCAGGCAATATCCAGGTACATTATCAGGAGTTGGGATAGCCGATTTCGTTGTGTGGTCTGGCAGGAGCAGAGCAGTTTGTCATACGAAGGATAGATTCTTGATGCTTAGTACCCATCTATTGGATACATACAATGGTCAATGACGAGGCATGAAGGAGTCCCAACAGCGAGTTGCATGTCACTGCAACATGCAGTGAGGATTGAGAGTTGTGGACCTCCAGTATGGCTATGGGATCTAAGGATCCAGTTGATTGGTGGGACACTCCATTTCTTAGTGAGTATGGTCAAGATAGCAGGTGATCTGGTTCATTCTCAAGTTGACACATGGGGGATCACCGAGGTCTTCATCATATGGCGAGGCAAGTTGTTGCTCAGGATTGGGGCCATCCAGGGAGTAATAGGCTCTAGCATTGTTGAGTCGCTTGGGCAAGTTGGGCATAACCTTGATCATTACATATATTATTGCCAAGAGTTACAGGACAGGAAGCTCTGGTACGAGCATGTTGGGCAGTCAGTCATGATCAGAGTGTCACAGGGTCAGCAAGACAGTTTCTTCCTACAATGGGGAAGAGAACTTGTTGTCACAGTACTTGACAGTTCAGCTACCCTTAGGGATGAGCTGCTTTCGATAGGGGGAGATCATTTCGATCTTCCATTGGATTTTAGTTATTTGTTGTTGGCGTGGGGGATTTTGCAAGCATGGAGGGATGATCAGCAGGAGGAGATCAAGGGAAGCACATGCAGGCAAAGATTCATCTCCATCGCAGTTGGATTGTATCTTCGAGAGTCCACCCTTGGAGTGCATGAGATGGATGACTCAATAGAGCAGTTGCACGACGAGTTGATCAGGACTTTATATTATCATGATGCTCTACTTACTAATAGTATGCAGAGGGCTTCGGGTGCCTGTACCACGTTGGATAGTGAGTGGAGCAATGGGTGCTACATGATGATATGGATGGCTTGGGACCCTGGTATCGAGGGACTCCTTCATGACAGGATAGTGTTGGAGATGCACATTTGGGACCCCCATATCGTTTTCAGTAGCCATTTGGGTCAGTTGTTGGAGAGAGTGCTTATTCGAGCATTGCTTGAGGACAAGCAATTTTTGGCAAGAAGGATTGTAATATCCCCAATTTTGTGAGCATGGGAATTTTGCCTTTTATCACCCCAATAAACTCTCCTAGGTTGTATCTCAGAGATGCTTGGGAACATTACAAATTCAACAGAAATTGTTGGAAATGGATGGATGAATGGAAGCAATGATGCATATTCAAGCCAGATAACCACTTCTACTATGCTTAACCCCAGACATGGGTGAACACCCCCAGACTACAAGGCTTTAGACCACCAATTACTCACAGTTTGAGGATTAGGTGAACATGGAGAATACTGACCACACCAGCAGATGCACAGACCTTATGATGGCTGGCTGCAACCAGTAAAGAGGTCTGCAAATCTATTTCCTAATGCACAGACAGGATGACAGCTCTCTGGCACCAAGCAAACAGAAACCTACATAGCATATTCAATGATACATACTAGTTTCTAACACAGAGGTGGGATGACAGCCCCTCTTATGCTAAACATCAAGAGCACATGAAAAATGTATAACAGGCACAACCTAAAACATAGCAAAAATGGAAAGTGAGCAATTAACAACAAAAGAAGCTTGTATTAGCTGAAAATGAAGACCAGACACTGTAGGTATCACAGTAGTTACAGTCTCCAAAAGTTGAACCTTACATCAAAACTACAACCATCAACCCTCATTACATCGTCTTTTTGGGTATATATGGAGTTTGTTTACAAAAATATCTGTTATGCTACGCGTGGAGGGGTCATAATGGACCACCAACCACATTAACTATCTAATACGGGTCTCTGATACAATCTGTTGCTTTCATGAGTGAATCTAACATTCTCTGGTGCTCGGTTGTCCTTCCTGAACAGGTGGAGTGTTGTACAGAAAGAAGCTCCATAACTGATAAATGCGTTTAACTGCTCGAGGCTTTCCTTTTCTTCTCGGCCATTCTTCCTTGAATGTGGTGGTTGAAGAGTGACTGTGCCGGGTACAGGGTAGTCGATGATTTCATCCTTTTGGGTGTACAGAATGGTTACGGACGCGAAGACTACATGGCGAACAAATGAACGGGATCGGGAGTAAACAACAGTCGTCGGATCTTGCAAATAGATGGTGGAGATCGACTTACAGGGGATATCGGGAGGTACGTGGACGGATAAACGTGGGTCGTCGGGCAGATCCGACGGCTATCGAGCGAACAAATAGCGCGGGAGATAACACGCGAGGACGACGGTTTTGGTGGCGGGCGGTATTCCCCGCATCGCTTACGGGAGAATGGCGGTATTTGTACAGACCTGCGCGATCCCATTCACCAGTCAATGCGTGGTCGATGGAACAGGCAGAAAACCGCTTCCCCCGCTGGCTAACGAGTGTACAGCTTATGGGTGCCGGACATGCGATCGCCATTGGATCTGACGGTGGATGAGATCGACGGCGGGGATTAAAAGCACACGTTTATGACTGATATGACGTGAAAAAGGCTTGCGAAAGGTGCTCGGTCGGGTTATCAGGGTTATATGATGTTTAGACTCAGCACCCGGGGGCTTGGGGAATATGGGTTTATAAAGAAATTTGGAGTAAAACAGGGATAAGGGGGGTTATGGGAGTGTAGAAAAATGAAGGAGGAGGAAAAGAACTGTTACGGGCTCTTTGAAAGCATAACCAGCACTGCCCAACATGTTTTTATCCATCAAATGTTGAAGAATATAGCAGAGCTAACACTGGCTCCTTCTGGGGATGAGATCCTCCCTGTGAGGTCTCAAGAACCTGTAGATCAATGCCTTCATTTTGAAAACAAATTAACAAAATTCCTAGTGTTCCATTGGGCATGGAGTCTACTTTGCTTACACTAAACTGATAAAACAAAATATTTACAACTTTAAGGCCAAAAACCTTAAATCACATACATTTGGAGAAAACGCCCATTAACTGGGCTATCAAAAACTGCTTCTCCTCCCATACTTTTCAGTATGAAGGTGTTTTTCCCTTGAATCTAAGAAATGATAAAAGGCCCTGTCCAAAAAGCATCAAACTTCCCATGATTGCCCTTCTTTTCCTTCAATGCATCCCACTTCAGAACCAAGTCTCCAACTTGAAAATTGTTTGATTTTGTCCTTTTGTCAAAAGCTTCCTTGATATTTTTCTGATGTGTTGTAGCCCTTTCAACCATCTGTTTTGTGATTTTATGTACCTCTGCCAAATCAGTGATCCTTCGTGCCATGTCTTCTTCCTCATTCTGTTCTGGTTGCAGGAACTTCACCACAGAGAGAGTTAATTGAATTGGGAATACAGCCTCAGTGCCATATACCAGCTTAAAAGGAGAATACCCTGTGGATCTTTTAATGGTCACTCTGTCAGCGCACAGTGCATACTTGAGCTTAGAATCCCAATTCTTTTTGTTATCCTCCAACAACTTTTTGATTATCCTTATCAGACTTTTGTTAGAGGATTCTGCTAGACCATTTCCTTCAGGATAATACGAGGTGGAATGAACCAGTTTAATACCCATTGAATCACACATATCCACCAATTCTTTTGCCCTGAAGGCTACTGCATTATCTGTGACTAATTTGTGTGGACAACCAAACCTGGTAAAGATATTTTCTGTTAAAAACTTGATGACCACATTATGATCAGCCTTCCTGGTAGGGATTGCTTCAATCCACTTAGTGAAATAATCAGTGGCAACTAATATCCATCTATGTTGGCCACTAGAATGTGGATTGATCTCTCCAATGAAATCCAAGCCCCACTGCTAAAAAGGTCCTTTTGCATGTATTGGTTTTAAGGGCAGGGACTTCCACTATTGTCTGCCTTCAAATCTTTGGCACCTGTCACAAGATTTGACAAATGAAAATACATCATAAAATAAGGTGGGTCAATAGTACCCAGCTCTAAGGATCTTATGGGCAAGTGGTCTTCCAATAATGGTGTCCTCCACACATGCTGGAATGAAACTGCTACATGACTTCTATTGACTGTTCTTTGTCCAGACACCTAAAAAGCACTCTAGATGGATCCCTCCAGTAGAGCAGATTTTCATTAATGCAATACTTTGCTACCCTAAGCTTTATAGTTCTAGCTTGACTTTGAGTAAGGCCTGAAGGGATTTCTAGCTTCAGCAAGAAATTAATTATTTCATAATACCAATCACAAGAAGCTAGATTTTCTATCACCGTCTGCTTTCTTTCTAGTTCAGTTGCTTCCTCTTCTTCTGTTTGACCAATTTCTGCCATTGTGCACAGGAAATCAAAATCCAATGATCTGCAATTTTCTTCAGCTAGCAACCTGGCAAGACCCTGACCTCTGACCAACTTGGTGGGCTTCAGTTCTATATTATATTCAATCATCTTTGCAATCCATTTAGCCCTTCTTCCATCAGCATCAGGTTGTGTCAAGACATCTTTTATTGCAGCAGAGGGTACATATGCAATTATCTTGGAATGCAGAATGTAAACTCTAAAAGCTTTCAAAGATTTGATAAGAGCATATGCTTGTTTTTCAACAATATCATACCTCAGTTCAGCCCCTTCAGTTTTTGCTGAAAAATGCTATTGGATGCTCTGAACCTTCTTCATCTGCTTGCAATAAAACCGTTGCAATGGTGTCTTCAGAGGCAAATGAAAATATATGGAATTCCTTGCTGTAATCCGGGCTGCCTAGAGTGGGAGCTTCCATAATGGCCTTTTTAACAGACTCAAATGATTTTCTTGCTGCATCAGTCCATCTAACCTCTGACCCCTTCTTCAACATGGAGGTAATATGCTTCACCAGTTCTGCAAAATTTGGTATAAATCTCCTTACAAAATTAATTTTGCCCAGAAAGGATTGGATATCCTTCTTTGATCTCGGAACAGACAGGGTCTGTATTGATTTTACTCTTTCTGGGTCAATTCGGACACCTGCACCAGAAACAACATGTCCCAACAGCTTGCCTTCTTCTAAAACGAATTGTGAGTTTTTAGGATTGACTGAAATCCCAAACCTTCTGCATTTCAGGAACACTTTTTTTAAATGTTGCAAATGGTCCTGATGGCTGCTGGAGTATACTGTTATATCATCTAGGTAGATGAGGACAAATTTATCATTCTCTCCCACAAATGCTATATCCATAGCTCTCTGAAAGGTGGCTCCAGCATTCATCAATCCAAAAGGCATCTTGGCATACATAAAAGTGCCCCAAGGAGTGGTGAATGCAGTGTTTTCTTGGTCATCTAGATGCACAACAATCTGATTAAAGCCTAAAAATCCATCCAGGAAAGACATCACTTTGGCTCCTGGGACTTTTTGCAGCAAATGCTCCATCTTGGGTAGAGGATAGTTGTCTTTATTTGAGCATTTGTTTAAGTTTCTAAAATCAACACACAGTCTGATTTCTCCACTTTTCTTCCTCACTACCACCAAATTGGCTACCCATTTTGAATACCTGAGAAGGACTATGATCTTGGCAGTCAATAACTTTTTAATTTCTTTTTCAATCATAGGGAGGAGCATAGGATTTATTGGTCTCAGCTTCTGCTTGAAAGGTATGGTATCTTTCTCTAGAGGGATTTTATGCTGAATAATCTTGTTATCATAGGCTTTCAGGTCACTGTATTCCCAGGCAAACACATCAGCAAATTGCTTCATTAAATTGCAGTATTCAGAACTTTGGTCAGCAGAAAGATGAGTGGACAGATTTATGTATCTAGGCTGACTTGGACTCCCTATATCATGCTTACAGACTGCAGAGTGATCTTCTTTATGGGCAGCCTTGTAAGGTACATCATTCTGGTCAAACATCTTTCTAAAGGAATTAAACCCTTAGGAATATGATTGCTGGGAAGCTAGATGATGCTATCTTTACCAATTTTGTTTCTAAGCTGGGATTTGGGGCTTTCTTCCAAGGCTTCATTCTCTTGGTCAATTTGCATTTCAGAAAACTCATCAATGACTTGACGAAACCTATTTATTTCATCATCACCATCAAAAACTTTCCAATGCTGGACATTATCAGGCAAGAAAGGTCTGTATTTCATTTGCACTTCATAAACTAGTTTGGGAGGCATGGGAGGGATAAACGGACTACCAGACACAGCAAGGGAATCAGCATGATGATTTTGGGCTCTAGGAATATATGAAATACAGAAATTTTCAAAGGAATCTTTGAGTCTCCATACCTCATCTCTGTATGCGTTCAGCCTTGGGTGCTTTGCCTGAAATGTTTTAGTTACTTGCTGAATGATCAGATCAGCATCTCCGAACACCTTTATGTTCCTGATTCCTCTGTTTTTTGCTGCATTAAGGCCCAACAGCAAAGCCTCATACTCTACTATATTGTTTGTGACTTGAAAAGCCAGCTTAAAAGACAGTTGTGTGCTTTTTTGTTCTGGATATATCAGCACCACCCCTGCTCCTGCAGTCTCCCTGAAACATGCTCCATCAAAGAACATCTCCCAAACCTGACTTCCTTGCTCTTCTTTGGCCTGAACTAATGGTTTCCTGATCTGCATTGAGGCCTTCTGAGATTTTTCTATTTGGAGAATACATGCTCCAAAATCGGTGTCCACAACATAAATGTGATGATTAGTAGGATTTTCTCATCACTGATTATGTATGCCAGTTGTGCTTCTTTGTACAATCTCCTGCTTTCCCCTCCAAAAACTAGGACTGTGGCATAGGATAGATCATTCTGTAATGTCCCACCTAGTCTCTTAATCCATCCTCTAGACAACAGCATGCCAAACTTAGGAGGGACATCTGCTACCACAATATCCATCATCATACTCTTCATGGGCAGCTGAGTTATGGTAATGGCCAGATCTTTGATTAATCCTAGGCATTTCACCTTCCTTGAATCAAAAGAGAATAAATCATGATATGGTCTGGTGATATCAAGGCCTAACTCTTCCATGACAGCTTTAGGCATCAAATTGTGGCTAGCCCCTGTGTCTAGCAGGCAATTGTGGAGGATTTTGTCATAAATGGTCAAGAAGACATAAAAAGATGGAGAATTATTATCAGTAGGTTCAACCATAGGGCTAAGCACAACAGCAGGCTTATCATCTTGCAAATTGACAGAGTCAGTGGAGGTTTGTATGGTTTCTAGCTCAAGAGCTTCAAGGATAGGCTTCCTAAACACTTCACTCTTTATCAACTCTACGAGAGGCACAGATATTTTTAACTTCTAGACTTCTGACTCTACGCTGAAAGAGGAAGGTAACTTGTCAGAACCTCTTACCTCTTGAATTGGAGCTTGAGGATGACAAGATCAGCTGCTGGTCTTCTCTGTCTGGTATTTTGTGACTCTGTTTGGACAACAGCTTTTTGGGCAGGATTCTCCTTGACATTTTTTGCATTCGACCTCAGGTTATATCTTTGTTGTTCATCAGTCTGCAAAACAGCCTCTCTGTCCCACTCTTGACTTATTTGATCCTGCAGCAGTGATTCTTCATACGCAGCCAATGTCAAAAATGCAGCACTGCCTTTATCTTCCATGCAGTGAATTTCATCATCATCTTCAAATTGTTCCTCCTCCATGACTACATTCTGGAAAGGAGCTTTAACTTTTTGTTCATCATTTGTTTCTTTACCCCTCTGAATAATTTGCAACTGTTCATTTGCTCTTCTGAATGGATTGGGATTTCTTGGAGCAAATGTGTTCTGCTGCTTTGTCTTTCCTGAATTCTGCTCAACCTTCAGCTTAGATATTTCAGCAGCCAATGACTATTATCTTAGTAATTTTGTCTAATTTGGGTTCTAAAGATGAAGCAGACGAGGTAGAAGCCTAACCTCTCTGCCTCCTTCTGTCAACTTGACTTTTGAGCTTTTCTGCAACCATGATATTAGACTCTACTTCTAGGGCTGCATCCTGCATGTCTGCCAAAGTAGCACATCTTCTTTCTCTCAACAATAGGCAGAAATCAGAGTCAAAAGCATTGGCATAAGTGAGTTTGGCAGAGGTCGGGGTAGGCTTTACCTTAGCGGGTATCTTACTATACATACAATTGAATCTTTTATTAAAATCAGGCAATGATTCCCCATTTTCCCTCTTCAAGTTACCAAACTCAGTATGGTAATATAGCAAATATTTTTTATCTCCCCAGTGCTTCAAAAATGCATCATCTAAGGCTTCAATATCAACAATAGATCTAGAGGCTAGTTCTCTGAACCACTTCCTGGCCTCTCCATCAAGGCTCTAGACAAAAACTCTCATCCATACATCATTTTCACTTATATCTAAGTTATCAGCATAACTATAAAAAGCTTCAAGATGTTCTTCTGCTGTTACTCCCTCTGTACCAGTAAACTTGGGCATATATTTCTGATATTCTCCTGTTGGCATAAGATTCAAAGGAACAGGCAAGACCAAAGGTCCATATCTGGCCGCTACAATTCTTTCTATCTTCGTAGGCGCTTGCTGTCCTGCCATGAATGGTGTATGTGGAAGAATACTGGCAGCTTGAGCGGTGTGAAACAATGAAATGGATGACAGAGACAAAGGGATGTTATGGACTGTATGGGAAGCTTTCTTTGGACTGAGATTCAAAGGGGAACTAACTGAACAAGGCGCTATATTAATCTCTGAAGGAATTTCCTTACTAACAGAGCTGGGCTCTAAATATTCAAACTGTATATTCTCAGCTATAACCTTATCTTTCAGAGATGCATGAAATTTCTTCGGCTTACCTGATCCTGATGCCCCTTTCTGAGATGTTTTCTTCGGCTTAATGATCTTCTCAGGGTCAAGCACCGGTTCAGCTAGTGACTTCTGAGGATTTCTTTGAGTATGTCTCACGAACTGAGCTAGGACTATACTGTGGAGTCACCAAAAGTTGGTCTTCCTCCAGTGGAGTCGCCAAATAGATGATTACAACCAGAAATGTGTCCAGACCTTGTCTATCATTAAAATCTGGAACTGTGTCGTTCTCCCAGGGAAGTTGAGCTTCAATCTCCTCTCCCCGGCAGCGGCACCAATTAATGTTATCACCCCAAAAAACTCTCCTAGGTTGTATCTCAGAGATGCTCGGGAACATTACAAATTCAACAAAAATTGTTGGAAATGGATGGATGAATGGAAGCAATGATGCATATTCAAGCCAGATAACCACTTCTACTATGCTTAACCCCAGACATGGGTGAACACCCCCAGACTACAAGGCTTTAGACCACCAATTACTCACAGTTTGAGGATTAGGTGAACATGGAGAATATTGACCACACCAGCAGATGCACAGGACCCTGTGATAGCCGGCTGCAACCAGTAAAGATGTCTACAAATCTATTCCCTAATGCACAGACAGGAGGACAGCTCTCTGGCACCAAGCAAACAGAAACCTACATAGCATATTCAATGATACATACTAGATTCTAACACAAAGGTGGGATGACAACCCCTCTTATGCTAAACATCAAGAGCACATGAAAAATGTATAACAGGCACAACCTAGAACATAGCAGAAATGGAAAGTGAGCAATTAACAGCAAAAGAAGCTTGTATTAGCTGAAAATGAAAACCAGACGCTGCAAGTATCACAGTAGTTACAGTCTCCAGAAGTTGAACCTTACATCAAAACTACAACAATCAACCCTCATTACATCGTCTTTTTGGGTATATATGGAATTTGTTTACAAAAATCTCTGTTATGCTACGCGTGGAGGGATCATAATGGACCACCAACCACATTAACTATCTAATACGGGTCTCTAATACAATCTGCTGCTTTCATGAGTGAATCTGACATTCTCTGGTGCTCAGTTGTCCTTCCTGAACAGGGGGAGTGTTGTACAGAAAGAAGCTCCATAACTGATAAATGCCTTTAACTACTCGAGGTTTTCCTTTTCTTCTCGGCCATTCTTCCTTGAATGCGGTGGTTGAAGAGTGACTGTGCCGAGTACAGGGTAGCCGATGATTTCATCCTTTGAGTGTACAAAATGGTTACGGACGCGAAGACTACATGGCGAACAAATGAACGGGATCGGGAGTAAACAACATCCGTCGGATCTTGCAGATGGACGACGGAGATCGACTTACAGGGGATATCGGGAGGTACGTGGACGGATAAATGTGGGCCGTCGGATCGTGGTCGGGCAGATCCGACGGCTATCGAGCGAACAAATAGCGCGGGAGATAACACGCGGGGACGGCGGTTTTGGTGGCAGGCGGTATTCCCCGCACCACTTACAAGAGAATGGCGGTATTTGTATAGACCTGCGCGATCCCATTCACCAGTCGATGCGTGGCCGATGGGACAGGCAAAAAACCGCTTCCCCTGCTGGCTAACGCGTGTACAGCTTATGGGCGCGGGACATGCGATCGCCGTTGGATCTGACGATGGATGCGATCGACGGCGGGGATTAAAAGCACACGTTTATGACTGATATGGCATGAAAAAGGCTTGTGAAAGGTGCTCGGTCGGGGTTATCAGTTATATGATGTTTAGACTCAGCACCCGGGGGCTTGGGGAATATGGGTTTATAAAGAAATTTGGAGTAAAACAGGGATAAGGGGGTTATGGGAGTGTAGAAAAATGGAGGAGGAAAAGGACTGTTGCGGGCTCTTTGAAAGCATAACCAGCACTGCCCAACCTGTTTTTATCCATCAAATGTTGAAGAATATAGCAGAGCTAACATTGCCCAATGTTAGTAAATATTAACTAAAAGGGGCAACTAGTATTTTGGAGAAAGGTGGCAAGTATTATTTTATTGCAAATTGGTAGCAAATTATTATTTTATTATAATGGTAGAAAAAGTAACTAAGTATAAAATGGCCCCCACCAATAAAAAGATATTAAAAGGAGTCTAGAAGGATGGAGAGAAAATATAAGAGGGACTCATTTTGTGGATCTTCTTCTGACTATTACACTTAACACTATCTTCTCTTGGAGTTGTTTAGCACAAGGGTAGAGTGTTGTTTAGCACAGGAATTCCAGGCGGGTTCCACCCCATCTTCGGAGGACTTTGAGTACCTCCCTAGTTGAGAATTGGGAGAGTACATTGTTGGGCTTTCATAGAGCTTCATTGATGTTAAAATTGGCAACTAGGGCCAAACTCCATGTGGGTCATCTTATTTATGGCAACTGATATTTTTCCTTGATTCCTCTCGTCGAGAGGTGTAGGATTGATCTAACGATCATCCGATTCCGACAAGTATTTATGGAGATATGAATTTATTTGTATTTACTTGACAAATTGTCAAGGTCGGCCAGCAGCTAAATGTGTGGCACACATGCCCAGCACATCATATAAGTACAAGTGAGGTTGAGTCATTATTCACTCATCTCATCTCAACTCATCTTCTCTCTCCTCATCTCATTGGGCCAGCAAAGGAGCAGCTTCTCTCACACGTGCAAGAAGAAGGACGCATTTTCTGTTTAGGGCAGCATTGACTGATTTTAGGGCAATGTTGACTTTCTGGGCAACATTGACTTTTCTAGGGCTGCATTGACCAAGTGCTAGGCTGTTTTGTGAAGCATTGACCAAGGGCTGGCTTGCGCATGTTGTTTGGGTGTTGCGTTGACCAACGTTTACTGGTTAGGGCTGACCGCAGACTGCTGATCTTTGACTGTTGTTTTGACCGTGGACCAAGGGTTGTTTTGTGCTACCGAAGTTTGCTGTTGAAGACTGAGTTCTTCAAGGTTGACTAGAGATCAATCCGGTGTTGTTTGACTAAGTTTGACTTTGTTGATTTAGGGTTTGCTGCTGCTGTCATAAAATTACATATTTCTGAATTTGTATTATTTCTCTCTACTAAACTATTGAAGATTAAAGAAGAGTTGATCAAAGGTTTTCCCTGCATTGGGGTTTGTCCCCGGCTAGCCACCACATCTTGTGTCTCTTGTCTTGGCTTGTTTTCTGTCAATCTATTAATGTTCTATCAACATTTTATTTTATATGATTGCTAAACAGTGGCTAATAAAAAGAAATCGAAGTAAACTACACTAAGCATAGAACATACCATAAATTAACATGGTATTAGAGGTGAGGTGAAGACAAAGCCCAAGCAAAAATCAAGAGCAAGAGCCGAAGGCTGTTGAAGCAATCTCAAAGACTTCATGGAGTCCTCATCACACTTCCCTGCTGAAGACAAGCTTCGTGAGAAGTCTGACTATCACGGATGGAAGATGTCTCTCGATCTCACATTAGAAGAGCAGGAAGTGTTGGACCATGTGAGAGGTAGAATCGTCGAGCCTCCATCAAATGCATCTGTTGCTGCTAGGAACAAGTGGACCAGGGAGAAGTCAAAGCAAAGAATATCATCTAGGACTCTATCGACAAGCGCTTAGTGGCCTATGTTTCCGAGCTGACCACCTCCACGATCAACTAGTAAGTTTATTTAAAGTTAATGATGCAAATCAAGTTTTGTTCCTTAAGAATATGCTGAAGGAAATTAAGAAGGGAAAAAATGAAAGTATGCAAGCATACTTATTAAGGATCACTGAGATCAAGAATGATCTCCTATCAATTGGGGAAGTCATTCCTGACAGGGAACTGGCCATCACAACTCTCAGAGAGCTCCCATCTGAATGGTATATATTCAGAACCACTCTTATCAACAATAATGTAATTCTTGGATTTGAGGAATTGATGGCAAGATGCATTCAAGAAGAAACAAGGATGGAAGAGCAGGAAATGCCTGCACTTAGAGGCAATCCCGCTACATTTTCCTCTCATGTTGAAAGGAGAAACAATTCTGGGGCTAAATTTAAAGGAAAGGTCGAACCAAAGGGTGGATGAAAAGGGAGATGTTACAATTGCATCAAAATGGGCCACTATGCAAGGGAGTGCCCTAATAAAAAGGACTCACATCATGACGATCATCAAAATCACTCCCGAGGCAATCAAAGGAATGGCAGGTTCAATGGCAAAGGAAAGAGAAATGTTGGAAATCAAGGAAGTGGTCAACCCTCCAAGAAGGCAAGAAACTCCAGGTATGAATCTAATGTTGTTATCAATAAGCAAGATGAATATTATCTACCAGCGGCCCTCTCTACTACTGCTCCCCCGAACTCGCTGGGAAATTGGCTTATTGATAGTGGTGCCTCAAGGCACTTCACTGGTTACAAAGAAGCTCTCTCTAATCTGATAGAGAAGAAGACCAACAAGGAAATTGTTCTTGGGACAACTCAAAATATCCCGTGAAAGGCGTAGGGAATGTCACTCTTCAATTGAATCAAGGTAATACAATTCATTTGCAAGAAGTCCTATATGTACCTAATCTCAAAAGGAACCCAGTGTCCATTTTGGCAATGGAAGACAAAGGCTACAAGGTGGCCTTCATCGATGGCAAGGTACGTCTATGGAAAAGGAATTTTAAAGATGCTTTCACTCTTGGGTTTCAATTTGATTCATTATATCAGGTCGGAGGAAGTCTGCTGCGTATCATGTCTTGTGACACATCTCTTCAGTCCAAACTATGGCATCAGAGGTTTGCTCACCTTCATTATAAAGCTCTACCCGATGTGAGACAAATGGTGACAGGGATGCCCGAGTTCAAAGTAGAGCAAGAAGGTGTATGTCCGGGATGTGCCGAAGGAAAGCTCAAAAGGGGACCATTCCCCTCAAGCCATAGAAAGACCTCTGATATATTGCAGTTGGTTCACTCAGACATATCTAGTATGATGCCTGTGAACTCTTTGGGAGGATATTTATATTACCTTACTTTTACAGATGATTATTCTCGCAAGACTTGGATATACTTCTTGAAAAATAAGGATGAAGTGTTCTCCTGGTTTCGTCACTTCAAAGCCTTGATCGAGAATCAAACCGAAAAGAAGATCAAGATCTTAAGGACTGATAATGGGACTAAGTATGAATACAATGAGTTCCTTGACTTTTGCACAGAGGTTGGAATTAGGAGGAAGACTACAACACCATATACTCCTAAGCAAAATGGTGTGGCAGAAAGGAAGAATTGTACAATTGTGGAAGCTATCTGTGCTATGCTCCATGATCAAAGGCTTCCAAAGTTTCTATGGGCCGAAGCTGCGAATACTGCCATATATGTGCAAAATCGGTGCCCTCATCAAGCATTGGGTTCCAAGACTCCCGAAGAAATGTTCACTGGTAAGAAACCTAATGTATCTCATTTTAGAATTTTTGGAAGTCCTATATATTTTCATGTGCCAAAAGAGAAAAGGAAAAAATTGGGTGCATCTGGAAAGAAAGGAATCTTCGTGGGCTATAGCGAAAATACTAAGGGCTATAAAATCTATGTCAATGGTCAAAGGGAAGTCGAGATTAGCCATGATGTCACGTTTGACAAAGATGTGGCTCTTAGCAAAGTTGACAATCTTCCTACTCTAAGGGAATCTAAAGAAGCTGACACCATGAAACCGAAGGAAAAGGAAGATGAGACAATGCCCGATGTGGAAGAATCTATGGATCCTATTGATCCCCCTCCACAAGAGCCTTCCTCTTCTAGGAAGAGGCCTTCTTGGCTCAGGTGGACACTTGATGATGCCGAATGACACATTGCACCCAGAGGGATTTTCCGTGAAAGTAAGAAGTTGACCAAGCATTAAGGATACTTGACCATCATGAGCACAATCATTCAAAATGATCCTTCGTCGTTGGCAGAAGCTGTCAAGCATCAAGTATGGAAGGATGCTATGACTGAGGAATATGAGTCCATCATAAAGAACGATGTCTGGGATGTGGTCCCCAGACCCCAAGACAAAGCAGTTGTCACTTCGAAATGGCTTTACAAGATAAAGCATGGAGCTGATGGAAGTGCTGAAAAGTATAAGGCTCATTTTGTCACTCGTGGCTTCTCTCAGAAGAAAGGTATAGACTATGTCGATATATTTGCACATGTTCCCTGATATACCACCATCCGCTCGATCATAGCCCTTGTTGCTTCGCAAGTATGGAACCTACATCAGATGGATGTCAAGACCGCATTCTTGCATGGTTCGATCAAACAGGAAGTCTATGTGGAACAACCAGAAGGATTTGAGATTCATGATCGGGAATCTCATGTGTGCAGGTTGAAGAAAGCCCTCTATGGGTTGAAGCAAGCACCCTGAGCTTGGTATGAGAGGATCGATAGCTACTTGACGAAGTTGGGATTCACTATGAGTGAAGTCGGCCCTAACCTTTACTTTAAGGTTGAAGATGACAAACCTTTCATACTGGTGTTGTACGTTGACGACCTCTTTCTAACAGGTGCAGACCCTCTCATTCACAAATGTAAGAGGGAGTTGGCTTCTGAGTTTGAGATGAAGGACCTAGGACTGATGCACTATTTCCTAGCACTGGAAGTCTGGCAGAAGGCACGGGAGATTTTCATATCTCAAGGAAAATATGTTGTGAAGATATTGAAGTGATTCAGTATGGTGGACTGCAAGCCCGTGACTACCCCGATGGAGCTTGACTTCAAGAAGTTAAGTGGTAGTGCTGCCGGACCTGTTTTACAAAATGCTACCGAGTATCGTCAACTCATCAGAGCATCAATGTTCTTGGTGAACTCCCTTCCGAATATATGTTTTGCAGTCAACACGTTGAGTCAACATATGGTTGAGCCTCACCACACATATTGGATTGGTGCCAAGAATCTGTTGAGATATCTTCGTGGTACAATCACTCATGCGTTGAGATACACTGTCGGAGATGTGAGGTTACATGGATATACCGATGTTGATTGGGTAGGCAGTGTGGTGGACCGAAGGAGCACTTACGTGTGTTGTTTCTCTTTGGGATTTGCCTCGATATCCTGGACGAGCAGGAAGCAGAAGTCAGTGGCTTTGAGCACCGCTAGGCAGAGTACATTGTTGCGAGTATGGCCTCTCGTGAGGCAGTCTGGTTGCGGAAGCTCTTCAGTGAGCTATTTGGAGTTACATTAGATACTACCGTGATCCTGTGTGACAACTAGAGCGGGATTCATTTATCAGAGAATCTCGTATTTCATCATCGCTCCAAGCATATTGGTATCAAGTACCACTATATCTGGGATATGGTGTAGCGGAGAGCAATAAGGCTCCAACATATCAGTACAAATGAGCAGGTCGCCAAAATTTTGACGAAGCCCCTGTGAAAGGTCAAATTCTTGACTTTCCGAGAACGACTTGGTGTCGTTGAGAGATCCTCTTATGACGGTCGTGTATAATGCATACATTGAGCTCTAGGAGTTTCGGGGGGCTTGGGGTACTTCTTGGAGCGACATGCGACCACAGGGTGACTCACCCTCCCCTAGTGGTGCACTATGTACAAGGTGAAAGGTTCAACCTTCCCCCGTGATACCCCGTGGTGACTTTGGGACAGGATGATTAGTTCTCCTGTCGAGGCATCCTACCCATGCAGTCCAGGACTCATGGGAAGTACCTCTCATCTGATCAATGAGTAGGAAAATAAGGTTAAGGCCCATTAGTATTACTATCGATGGACGCATCATTGTATCTACCGTACTCCCTATGCTAGGATGACCTCCATTGATCTGGGATCAATGATACTGATTTATGATCAATGAGAGTGGCATGACACACTCTACGACTAACTTTAGGTCAGTGGATGTTAAAATTGGCAACTAGGGCCAAACTCCATGTGGGTCATCTTATTAACGGCAGATGATATTTTTCTTGGATCCCTCTCATCGAGAATTGTAGGATTGATCTAAAAATCATCCAATTCTGATAAGTATTCATGGAGATATGAATTTATTTGTGTTATGGGACAATTCGTCAAGGTCGGCCAGCAACTAAACTGCCCCCACTTGTGCTCCATGTTTTGGTATAAACACAAGTGCCTTGCAAGTCATCTAAACACACAACTCTCTTGAGATTTCTTCTTCTCCACTTGTTTCGGGTTTTAGTGGAAAGAAGAATCTCTAAGGGAAAAACGCAATCCTAGAGGATGATGCCCTAGCCGCAATCCAAGAAGGATATCTAGCATGGTAAAGGAGGCCCAATAGCTAACCCTAATGCAGTCCTATCATGCCCTAGACGCAGGTGTTATCATGCCCTAGCTGAACGCAGCCATGCCTTAATCCTATTCGTTGTTTTGAAAGGGGTGAGACAACCCTTTGACGCAGCAAAAACGAATGCCCTAACCGCACTCAAAAGAGGCTCCTAGCCGCAGCAAAAGACAGATCATTGAAGAGAGATCTATCCACGTTTAGAGGAGCTTATATACGCAGCCTAAAGAGGCTCCTATACGCTACCCAAACCTGCCCTAATCTGTTGCCTAAAGAAAGCCCTATTCGCAGTCTAGAGAGACCTAATCCAAGGTAATGCATCCACAGTCTAAAGACCCTATCTCCCTATCCAAAAGGAAGCCCTAGCTGTAGCCAGGAAAGGACTGGACAACGTGGACATTTGAGGGCTATTTCAGGGCTCTGTTTAGAGGACAGTATGACTGATTGGAGGAGGCCAAGACAAGGGGGGTTTACTAGAAGGTACAGCTATTGTTTGAGGGTGACAAGTCCATACATTAGGCCTGAATCTTCCCTAAAGGAACAGCATGACAACAATAGCTAGAAGGAGTATTCAACGTGCAGAAATAAGGCTACTCTGAAGGGGGCCGAGACAAGGGGGGTTTACTAGAAGGTACAGCTATTGTTTGAGGGTGACAAGTCCATACATTAGGCCTGAATCTGCCCTAAAGGAACAACATGACAGCAATAGCTAGAAGGAGTATTCAACGTGGTGAAATAAGGTTGCTCTGAAGCTATTTCAGGAACACAGTGAGGTTATTTAGGAGGGCATAATTAGGGGAGCTTAGGATCAGATCCGTTGAGGTATCATTGGAGGATCAAGGATCATATTTGTGCTGCCTAGAAGCTACAGGAAGAATGTGTCAGGTCGTAGGCCATGACACCACAATCATGGATTTGACAACCGTTAGATAGGACTGTCTTGACATAATGAAGGCTGCCCTATCTGTTGTTAATGCAGCAAATAGATAATGGTGGGCATCATGATGAAGTGTAGTACAGCATTGATAAATAAATGCTACAATGAGATGCAGCGTGATGGGCACAGTGAGGTTCAGTATGAGGCAGCACTGGTGGGTGCAGTATGATGATAAGGTACAGCTTGATGATGCAGCAGTATGATGTGTGCAGCATGGTAATGAGGTCTAGCATGATGATTGAGTGCAGCACAGTGAGGAGCAGCATGGTGATGGAGTCACCTTGGATCAGTGGAAGCAGTATGCCTTCTACTCAGCTCAGATCAGCTACCTCATATACTATCTTTGTAGAGAAGATCTCTGCTCTTATTTAGATAAGTCAATATGTTGACTTCTGATGTATATGTACTATCTTTCTCTCTGCTAAACTATTGAAGATCATATAAGAAGAATTGATCAAGGGTTTCCCCACAATGGGGTTGGTCCCTGGCTAGCGCCACATCTTGTGTCCTCTTGTCTTGGTTTGTCTTTTGCGATTTATATTTATGTTCTATCTGCAGTTTACTTTAATGCTAATGTGATTGCTAATTTGGAAAAGATATTGAGCTAACTGTGAAAATTGAAATAAATTGCTCTAGCATAGAACATACCGAAATTTAACATGGTATCGGAGTTGAGATGTAGACAATGCCCAAAGCAAGAGTGAAAGAGCAATCACTGAAGACAGTTGGGAAAGGACAAAAGGATCAATGGGTTCCTCATCCCTCTTCAAATTCACCGAGGGTGAAATCGAAGCAGAGAATATTATCAGAATGGCACAGCGAAATATGGCCTACCTAAAGATCACTTCATTGGGAAGACCGGATCTCAGGGTGGAAGGAAAGGCAGATAACTAGTTTGGCCATTATGTGAAGGAGTGTCCGAATGGCAGGGACACGTCACTTGATGATGATAACAATCATTCCAGGGACATCTTCAATGGTTAGAGGAATGACAAGTAATGCAGGTCATCAAGGAAACGACCGACTCTTCAGAGAAAGCAAGGAACCCCAAGTATGAAGAATCAAATGTTGTTTCTGATAAGATAAAGAAGCGCTATCTTGTATTGGCCCTCTCCTTTAGATTCTTTGGGAATCTGGCTTATCGATTATAGTGTTTCAAGGCAATTCATTAGATAGAAGGGTGCTCTCTCTAATTTGGTACAGATGGAAACAATTGCGGGATTATACTTGGAGCCGATGCCACCTATCCCGGAAAGGGTGTAGGGAATGTTACCCCTCAACTGAATGAGGGTAACTCGATTCATTTATAGAATCTCTTTTATGTACTTGATCACAAGAAGAAACTGGTGTACATTTCGGCAATGGAAGTCAAAGGTTACAAGGTGGCATTCATCGATGGAAAGGTACGTGTTTGAAAATGAAATTTTCAAAGATGCTTTTACTGATGGGTTCGGGGTTGGCAATTTGTGTCAAGTTGCAGGATGGTCCATTGTGGATCATGACATATCTCATCTATAACACCTGAGATCTACATTATGAGGCCCTAACCGATGTGAGTCAGATGGTGACTCGGATGCCTGAATTCAAGAAGAGCATGAAGGTACATGTTTGAGATGTACCGAAGGAAAATCTTACAAGGGGACCATTCCTCTCATGTAGCAAGTCCACAGGTTTGGAACAACCCGAGGGGTTTGAGATTCATGATTGGGAATCTCATGTATACAGGTGCAAGAAAGCCCTCTCTGGCTTGAAGTAAAACACCCCGGGCCTAATATGAGAGGATTGATAGATGTCTGATGAAGCTGAGATTCAATAAAAGTGAAGTCGATCCAAACCATTGTTTGAAGGTTGTGGATGATAGACCTCTCATGCCGACACCTTCTGAGAAACGACCTATTTCATACAGGTGCAGACCCTCTCACTTGCAGAAGTAAGAGGGAGTTGGATTCCATATATGGAATGGTAAACTGCAAGCCCGTGACTACCTCAAAGATCTTAACTTTCAGAAGTTATATGGTGGTGATGCCAGACCAGATTTTGGAAATGCCTCAAGTTTCATAAACTCATATGCATTGATGTTCTTGGTGAACTTTCCTCCGTATATATGCTTTGCAGTTAGCATGGTGAGCTCATATTTGGTTGAGCCTCACTAGATTGGTGCCAAGAATCTTCTGAGATATCTTCAGGGCACAATCTCTCATGGATTGAGATACACTGCCGGAAATATGAAGCTGCATGATTATTCAAATGCTGACTAGGTAGGCAGTGTGGAGGATCGTTAGAGCACTTCTCAGTGTTGGTTCTCTTTGGATTCTGCTTCAATATCATGGATGAGCAGGAAACAAAAGTTGATTGCTATAAACACCACCGAGACCGGATACATAGCTACGAGTATGATCTCATGTGAAGCTTCCTTGTTGTGGAAGCTCATCAGTGAGCTTACACATGATGAATACCACTGTGATCCTTTGTGACAACCAGGGGGGATTCGATTATTGAGGAATCCCATATTCGATGATTGCTCTAGCAGATAGACATCAGATACTACCTTATCTAGGATATGGTAAGTCGATGACTGAGGAGGCTCCATCGCATTGAGACTGATGTACAGGTCACAGACACTTTGTAAAAGCCCCGGGGAAAGGTCAAATTTGTGATTTTCCCGAACGAGTTGCAGTGGTTGAGAGACCTTCGTAAAAGGGTCCTACATGTTGCATGCACTAAGCCCTGGGAGCTCCGGGGGGCTTGGGGTACTTACTGGAGGGACATACGACCACAGGGAAACTCACCCTCCCTTGGTGGTGCGCTATGTATAGGGTGACAGGTTCAACCTTTCCCTGTGATACCTCGTGGCAACTATGGAACAGGATAATTAGTTCTCTTGTGGGTCGGGATGATTAGTTCTCCTATGGAAACTATGGAACAAGATGATTAGTTTTCATGTAAGCCGACATGATTAGTTCTCATGTGGTGACTGTGGGCCAGGATGATTAGTTCTCCTGTGGCGACCAATGGACAGGATGATTCGTTCCCCTGTGAACAGGATGATTAGATCTCCTGTTGAGGCATCCTACCCATGCAGTCTGGGACTCATGGGAAGTACCTCTCATCTAATCAATAAGCAGAGAAATGGGGTTAGGGACCATAGTAGTACTATGGATGGACACATCGTTGTATCTACTGCACTCCTTATGCTAGGATGACCTCCATTGATCTAGGATCAATGAAACTGATCTAGGATCAGTATGAGTGGTGTGAGACCCTCTATTGTGATATTGATATGGGATCAATAAAACTGACTTCGGGTCAGTAAGAGTGATATGACACACTCTCTTCAAATGAACCTGACTTCAAGTTGGTAGGGAATGGTGTGAGACATTCTCGATCAATTCTTCTTCTTCATGGTTCAGCAGAGCAGAGCAGTGTAGGGCACTGATGGCAGAGATAGTACAGTCAGACATATGGATCAGCTGATGGAGTTCTCCCTAGTTGAGAGGGAGTTAAAATTGGCAACTAGGGCCAAACTCCATGTGAGTCATCTTATTAATGGCAGCTGATATTTTTCTTGGATCCCTCTCAGTGAGAGGTGTAGGATTGATCTAAAGATCATCCGATTCCAATAAGTATTCATAGAGAAATGAATTTATTTGTGTTATGGTACAATTTGTCAAGATTGGCCAGCAACTAAATTGCCCCCACTTGTGCTCCACGTTTTGGTATAAATACAAGTGCCTTGCAAGTCATTTGAACACACAAATCTCTTGAGATTTCTTCTTCTCCACTTGTTTTGGGTTTTAGTGGAAAGAAGAATCTCTAAGGGAAAAACGCAGTCCTAGAGGATGATGCCCTAGCCGCAGAAGGTGGTCTAGCCGCAGTCCAAGAAGGAGATCTAGCACGGTGAAGGAGGCCTAACAGCTGACCCTAATGCAGTCCTATCATGCCCTAGCCGCAAGTGTTATCATGCCCTAGCTAAACGCAGCCATGCCCTAATCCTATAACCTGTTTTGAAAGGGTTTGAGACAGCCCTTGGATGCAGCAAAAACGAATGCCCTAACCGCAGTCAAAAGAGGCTCCTAGACGCAGCAAAAGACAGATCATTGAAGGGAGATCTATCCACGTTTAGAGGAGCTTATATACGCAGCCTAAAGAGGCTCCTATACGCTGCCCAAACCTGCCCTAATCTGTTGCCTAAAGAAAGCCCTATTTGCAGTCTAGAGAGACCTAATCCAAAGTCATCCATCCACAGTCTAAGGACCCTAATTCGCTGTCCAAAAGGAAGCCCTAGCTACAGCAAGGAAAGCACTGGATAGTGTGGACATTTGAGGGCTATTTCAGGGGTCTGTTTAAAGGACAGTGTGACTGATTGGAGGAGGCCGAGACAAGGAGGGTTTGCTGGATGGTACAGCTACTGTTTGAGGGTGACAAATCCATACATTAGACCTGAATCTGTCCTAAAGGAACAGCGTGACAGCAACAGCTAGGAGTATTCAACGTGGAGAAATAAGGTTGCTCTGAAGCTATTTCAGGAAGACAATGAGGCTATTTAGGAGGGCAGAATTAGGGGAGTTTAGGATCAAAACCGTTGAGGTATAATTGGAGGATCAAGGATCATATTTGTGCTGCCTAGAAGCTACAGGAAGACTGTGTCAGGCCACGGGCCATGACACCACAGTCAAGGATTTGATGACCGTTAGATAAGACTGTCTTGACATAATGAAAGCTGCCCTATCTGCTGTTAATGCAGCAAATAGATAATGATGGGCATCATGATGAAGTGTAGTGCAGCATTGATAAATAAATGCTACAATGAGATGCAGAATGATGGGCAGAGTGAGGTTCAGTATGAGGCAACACTGGTGGGTGCAGTATGATGATAAGGTACAGCTTGATGATGCAGCAGTATGATGTTTGCAGCATGGTAATGAGGTCCAGCATGATGATTGAGTGCAGCACAATGAGGTGCAGCACAGTGAGGAGCAGCATGGTGATGGAGTCACCTTGGATCAGTGGAAGCAGTATGCCTTCTACTCAGCTTAGATCAGCTACCTCATATGCTATCTTCGTAGAGAAGATCTTTGCTCTTAAGTAGATATGTCTATCTTTGCTCTTATTTAGATATGTCTATATGTTGACTTCTAATGTATATGTAGTATCTCTCTCTGTTGAACTATTGAAAATCATATAAGAAGAATTGATCAAGGGTTTCCCCACATTGGGGTTTGTCCCTGACTCCCTGGCTAGCGCCACATCTTGCGTCCTCTTGTCTTGGCTTGTCTTTTGCAATTTATATTTATGTTCTATCTGCAGTTTACTTTAATGCTGATGTGATTGCTAATATGGAAAAGATATTGAGCTAACTGTGAAAATTCAAATAAATTGCTCTAGCATAGAACATACATAAATTTAACAGTGGAGGGTGGTATGATACATCCTCGATCACTTCTTCTTCTTCATAGTTCAGCAGAGCATAGCAGTGCATTTGATGGCAGAGATAGTATCAATGATCAGACCGAGTAGCAAATGGAGTTCTCCCTAGTTGAGAGGGAGTGTTAAAATTGGCAACTAGGGCCAAACTCCATGTGGGTCATCTTATTTATGGCAGCTGATATTTTTCCTTGATTCCTCTCATTGAGAGGTGTAGGATTGATCTAACGATCATCCGATTCCAACAAGTATTTATGGAGATAAGAATTTATTTGTATTTACTTAACAAATTTTCAAGGTCAACTAGCAGCTAAATGTGTGGCACATGCCCAACACATCATATAAGTACAAGTGAGGTTGAGTCATTATTCACTCATCTCATCTCAACTCATCTTTACTCTCCTCATCTCATTGGGCCAGCAAAAGGAGCATCTTCTCTCACATGTGCAAGGACACATTTTCTGTTTAGGATAGCATTGACTGATTTTAGGGCAGTGTTGACTTTCTGGGCAGCGTTGACTTTTCTAGGGCTGCATTGACCAAGTGTTGTGTTGTTTTGTGAAGCGTTGACCAGGCGCTGACCTGCGTAGGCTTTTTGGGTGTTGCATTGACCAACATTGACTAGTTAGGGTTGACCACAGACTGTTGATCCTTGACTGTTGTTTTGACCATTGACCAAGGGTTGTTTTAGGCTGCCGAAGTTTGTTGTTGAAGACCAAGTTCTTCAAGGTTGACTAGAGATCAATCCGATGTTGTTTGACTAAGTTTGACTTTGTTGATTTAGGGCTTGCTGCTGCTGTCATAAAATTACAGATTTCTAAATTTGTATTATTTCTCTCTGCTGAACTATTGAAGATTAAAGAAGAATTGATCAAAGGGTTTCCCTGCATAGGGGTTTGTCCCTGGCTAGCCGCCACATCTTGTGTCTCTTGTCTTGGCTTGATTTATGTCGATCTATTAATGTTCTATTAGCATTTTACTTCATATGATTGCTAAACAGTGGCTAATAAGAAGAAATCGAGTAAACTGCACTAAGCATAGAACATAACATGCGTTAACATTGACAATAGTAATTCTAGCTCTGCATATTTTTCAGGCGTAGAGGCAATTCAAGTTATTCATTGTGGTCCAGCGTACAACGAGTTGGAGTGTGGGTTATTTGCAGGATAATTTTCCTAGTTGGAGCTGGGAAATTTGTGGTGATTTTGCAGCGATAGAGAGCAACAAATCTATGGGACGAAATTCACTTCATTTGGAAGTGCATAGGGGTTTCTAGCTTAGCCTACGCAAGCGAAGAAGGGAGAAGAATTGTGGAGAGATAAAGGCCAGAGATTGGAGGTAGACCTTAAGGGAGAATTTAGCTAGTGGTAAATTTTGGCATGATTCCATAATATCAATCTGTGGGGCGTTTTTTGGCCAAATTTGGTAATTTGCAATTGTTTGGGTCACCGACAGTCGGTGGATTCAGCCCAAACCCTTTCAAGGCTTTTGTGGGTTTGGTGAGAGGAGTCTAGAGTTAATTTCGTAGAATTTTCTAGGCAGTGTTTCTATCAGAAATTAGTGTTCGAGTCAGCAGTCAACAACAAAAATTATTGTAGATGGGTGCAGTTCACTCTGGGACCATTTCCACCACTTGGGTCCGTGAGATTTTTCTAGGTTATTCTGGGTTCCTTGTGAGGAGGCTCCAGTTAATTTCCTGGGCAGTTTAGAGACCCGAAACACCAATTCCATTGTAGCCAGCAGTAGCAGAATTTAATGGGTCAGTGCAAAGACTTGGGAAGAGCAGTTTCCAACACTAGGGTAGCTCCACTTTCACCTGGGACTTGACTAGCTTGTTGTAGCAAACCCAGGTTCCTCTTCTTCATTTATATGTAACTTGTTTTCTCAACTAATAAATTGGCTCAGCTCTTGGTACAATTTTTGGTGCAATTTGTCATTATGCTGGTGTGTTAGTTTTATGGATACATGTTTATGCTTTGTATGTTGTTATCACTTAATATGTCCTGATAGGAATATTACAATACCACACCATGGGATCTACTATCCTGTCTTTTGGAAGCGCACCCTGATACTGCTCGGAGACTAAACATCCACTTGAAGAAAAGGTCAACCACTTGTTGTATATTATCCTGTGACACCTCAGGGTGCCTCACCCAAAATGTGTTAGGCATCCCCTTAAGTGTGAACTCAAGGGTGGAACATATGCTACCTCCTCAGCAAACCATGCACTCCCCAAACTTGTACTATTCAGCTCGTGCCCTGACCCAATGCCACCGCAGAGAAGTCTCTCCCCTGGTGTATTTGAGTTGCATCCCAATATCTCAAGTGAGCTCCCCGCACCTTGCAGCTCATGCCCAAAGTGTCAAAGGACAATAGCCAAATCATGAGGGATAGGTGTGTGAGTCCCCAAAGATACTGCCAAATGTCGCTCATCTACGTCCCAATCGATCCTAGGTAAACTACACGTAAAGGTGTGCCTAGTGTCCCCGTCCATAAGTGTCCTTGGAGGAAACACTCCAAAACCCTGTTGTGCATCACCATATGCCCCTGCATACCACCAAGTATCCATGTACTCCTCGACATGCCATTGTATCCTGCAAGCTATCCCTATACATCACTAGATAGCCCGTGCTACTAGTGTACCATCCTGTATCGTCCCTTTTCTTGCCTGTGTCACTATACCTAGCACTCCCCGTGTGCACTCAATGTGATGTGAGTCGCTCAACACAAACCAAACAACCATGCATCTCCATGCTCCTCTGCATGCCACTGCTCATCATTGCAAACCCCTATATAAGACTGGATGCTAGGGTTTAAAATTGGGTCTATATGCATCAGGTTGCATCCCTCTGCATAACACTGGACTCTGCGGCATATCTTTGTGCACCCCTGGGTACCACTGCCTACTGTCGTACCATCCTGTATCATATGCCATCCCGCATGTGCCAACGCATCCACCACTTTTCTAGTAAGCCCTCCACAATGTGAGCTATATCTCCTCATCTGCGCAGATAGACCTAAGCGGCCTAACTCCTCACATGCTAATGTGAATGACACTACTAATCCTATCCTCAGTAGTTGTGTTCAATATACCATTGAGAGAGCATGGTCTCCATACAATACCCTATCCGGTGCCTTGCCGATGCCACCTCTTCCTACCAACTCCTACCAGAGTAGGTTAATCATCCTAAAATCTCATGTTCACCCAACATGCCATGACAATTCATGAACTCTACCCGCTCCCCTATCAATCCATCCTGTCACTAGTGTTGTTAGGAACTTTGAAGGGGATATGAAAAGGTGTGTGCACCCAACCACCGAGTCCATCATGCAACAACTACCATCACCTACCAACTCCATGATGTGATGTAAATCCCACCCGGATCCCAACAACAGTGTGGCCCTCGAGCCCCTCTGATAATCCATACCCTTTGTTGATCTAGGGCCATGGATCCATCTAACCTCCTAGCCAGCTCCACCAGATACCAGCTCAATATCTCTTGCCATCCAACCCCAAGAGAGGTATCGAATGCACGAACAACCATACATGGAACAAGTCCTCCATCCTGTGAATGTTTCACCCTGCGCAACTCATTTCACCTCACCTCACTAGTCTGGCCAATCCATGTAATCTGCCTAGGTAACACGGCCTCTCTCTCACCAACACACGAAGGTGGCTCAATAAGGCTGCAAGCCCCATTGATGTATGTCTGTAAGGGGATTGTCGTCTAAAAGTATGACAACTATGTTGGCTGTCGATGCACCTGACTGCTCCTCATCAATAGTCGACTCCAAGGATGGTTGCTCATTCTCCTCCACCATGGGCTCAACATGAGCCACTAACTACCCCTCCATAGATAGCTCACCATGCATAACATCCTCAACAATCAACAATAGGTAGCTACCGTTTGGAAACTCTGTCACAGATATGGATGCCTCTGTAACTATCGGCTCCTCATCAATGGTGGATATGTCTCATGGAACCTCATCAACCTATTGTGCACTGCTATCACCTGAAAACTCGGAAACAAACCCTGACACCTCAACAACAGATGGCACTTCCTCAATGGTGGGCACCTTTGTGTCTCCTAACGCCTCGTCAATGGATGGCCCTATAGGTGTATGCTCTACTCTCTCGCCCAAGGTGTCAGTCGAAGCTATCAAAGGAATCTCCAAAAAGGGTGACTCTTGCGTCACGTTGGGTATATCTACGTGCTCCTCACAACCTTGTGTGCCTTCGGCCTCATGCTCAACCTCCTCCTCAGTCTTCTGATATCTAAATGCAAGTATCCACTAGCAAAAGCGCCTCATGGTCTCACCCTCTAATTGTCCCTGTTTTTCTTGCTCCCTTTGAGGAGATCTAGTGCCCTCATTCTGTCGAATTTCCCCACATTGTGTAGGTGGTCGCACCCCCATGGCATGCGCACCTCTAGTGTCTCTGTTGTAAGAATGAGGATGGATTTGGTAAGGCACCTTCAGCAATTGGGCCAATCTCTCATTGTTCCAAAGGATTCCACCCTGGAATTCTTGCATGCTAAATCTCCCTTGAGCCATGGGTTGTCTATGGTTTCGCCCGTCACTGTGCATGCATGCCCAAATCTTCCATGATCTAGTTGGCTACCCCACAGCTGACCAAGATCATGGCTATGATACCACTGTAATATTCCTAATTGGAAAAATAGTAAATATAGAGCTATGAACTAGGAACAACAAGCAAAATATAAAATCAGGCACCCAATTTAGAACACCAATACATATGAGCAGAATATATGAGCCATTTTATTAATATGGGCAAATTTGAGCACAAAATGAGAGAATAACAGAACCTAGGTTTGCCAAGCAAGCTATGCAAATCCCAAGTGAAATCTTGCTGACCCAACTGCTGAAATGGCTCCAAACTGATAATATGCTCTCGCCGTAAAATCTCCTACGGACTACCAAATGGAGTTTGATATTCTGCTCCAAATAATGCCCGGAATGCTCTGAAATTACAGCCGTGAGCTCCTCTCCTCAAACTAAAAATACCCAGAAAACATTTGGCTTATCTCCAAGCCATAATCGAATCCACAAAATGATGCAAATTCCCCATCTAATTAGCAATTCACCCTGATCTATGAATGAGGATTTCAAGCCTGAATATCGCCCAGAAAATTCTATAAAATTGGTCAGAGACTCCTCTTAATAAACCCACAAAAACCCAGAAATGTTGGAATTTCTAAGTCTAACTGTTAGAAATCCTTCATGTACTTTCTGATTTACTTCTGCCTACTTGTTTTGTTTAATTAACAAGTTATTTACCATGTAAATACTGAAAATAAATACAAGTATATGCTCAACACATTACAAATCATCAACTGAAGGAAAAAACAAGCACACAAGTGACAACGTTATTTTTGGACCACTGTCCCCGGAAAAACCCAATGCAGGTAAACTGGTGCAGCTATTTGAGGGTTTTATTATTAAGTAGTTTCATAATACAATCTGGGTGCCAGAAATGGCTCACCCAACAAAGAATGCCCTCGGCAATAGTACCTATCAGTCGAAGACAGATATCAGCCCCAATCTGCCCCATGAAATCTCCTAGTGTCAGCCTCTAGGGTCTACGTCAGCCTCTCTGGCCCAGTGTCAACTTCTTTGGGCTCTGCGTCAGCCTCTGCGTCTCTCATGCTGACCCACCTCAGCCTCTGCGCAGCTCCTGGCTACCTCTGCATGGCCTCTAGCTAGCTCTGTGTCAACCCTCTCTTGGCTTTTGTGTTGATGCTCCGGAAACCCTCTCTGCCTCTCTGCTTCTATATTCACTGCCCTTCAGCTGCAACTCTGATCACTCCTTTGATTTCCTCAGCAAAGCCTGCCCCAGAAAATCGAATTCTTGATCAACTCGGTGTGTTCTCCAAGTGACCCTCAAGCCTTCTCTTATACTTTTCTCATTGACAATTCAACAGCCGAGATTAAGTCCCTAATCAATGGCTAAGATTAACTCTAGCTTGATTCGTGACTTTTGGACCCTTCTAACATAGTTTTATATTAATTCACATTGATATTTTATTTTCCCTAAGTTTAGACTTAGGGACTCCACTAAAAATATTAATTATTTTAATATCTCCTAAACTGTTTAGAATCTGCCCAATCCATTTCTGGGTATTGGAGATCTCATGTGCTTTAGCCTCTCCACCAATTGTCGTGGCTAGAGCACATCCGATGCTACCCAAAATCAACACTCCCTCTTAGCGAGGATTATGCTCTAGTAATACTCTTCACTAAGTATTACCTTGATCATCTGGCATCGGTCCTAGTGCTGATGCTAGGTTTGTTGCCCAACATCCTCTATACTGCTGCATCATGTACTACTACCCATGGCCCTGCCACTGCCACCGCTGCATCCATACGGCAACCCTTCTCATCATGTTGCATCGTGTTGCCCATAGCACTGCCACTGCTAATTGTTGCCCTGCAACTCAGTTACTGAGAAGTAAGTAATTGATCTCCCAACTCTGACACATCTGTTGGGACTCGGGCTAAAGACACCCACGATGCTGAAACTCCTTTTGTCGCTGACAAGTGATCCCTCTTTGACCTCCCTGTTGCTGCAACAACTGCATGCACCTCGCAATGCTGCCTCACGTTGTCCTAGGACTCCTGCACTGTAGCTCCCTTTGTTGCTCCATCTGCATTTGTCTCTACTAACATTCGCCAGTACTGCCACTCCTCTTCGGGGCCCCCGTAGCAAGGTATAATCCAAGAGGATGGGTACCTCGAGGATCTTGCCCCTCATCGCCTGTAGTCCATCTGACTACAGCTCAATGTCTCCCCACTTCCTCTCAAGTGGCGTGTGAGCACTCATGGCACAGTCATCATCTATCTCCACTTCCTTCTTCGCCCTTGCTGGCACAGCCTTGGTCTCGGAAGCCTCTTCCTTGCTCTTCTTCCTCAGACACTGGCTCATAGAGTGACCTAGTTCCCCATAGTGGAAACATTTGATCTTGGAAAGGTCCTTCTTCTTTCGTTTCTCCTGCTTTCCCTCAGATGCTAGGGCAACATCCTCCTCTTCCTCCTTTTTGATTCTGACCCCCTTGCCGTTACTTCTCACCTTGGTCAGCCTTCTGATCTTTTCTTGGTGAAGCGCCAACCACAGTTCCTCCCAATCTGGAAGGGTCGACCTACCCAGTATGCTCTGGACAAACACTTCTCAGTATTCTGAGACCTCATTCGGGGCTGTCCTCACCATCAATTCTTGATCCGGCGTGACCCTTATGGAAGTCAACTGATCCCGGATCTCCTTCAATCGACCGAGGAAGGTGTTGATCTATTCTCCCTTCTACATCTGGTATGACCGCAACTAATTTTCTAGTAGCAACTTCCTTTGCACGGAAGTATGTTGATACAATTTCGCCAGGGCCTCCCACATCGCATTTGTCGTTTCCTTTTCACCAATATTTGGTACTACATGGTCCTTGACCCCGTCAAGGATGATGCTCTTGGCCTTCGCCATTGCCTCCTCGTACTTGTCGTTCTCAACTGGGTCAACTGAGATCGCTTTCGTCTTCAAGGCGAAGTGCTTGAGACGATTCCTGTCTAGAACGGACAAGATTCTGGCCTTCCAGACTACGAAGTTTGAGGCTCCATCCAGTCTGTCCTGGTCTCTTACCCCGTTCACTGCCATTTCGTTGCTCCTCTACTTCCCTTCTGGAAGTTCTCAGTGTGACTCCCTCTGAGCCTCGATTTCCCTGCTGGAAACCCCTCTGCCAATGTCCAGATGCCCCCACATTGATCGTTACTGCAGCTGCACCACTGATCCGGATTTTTTGGCTAGAAATCCTCGGCAACAACTCCCTCCTCCTTGGTCTTGCCCTATTAGGTATTGTTCTGACCACAGTACCCCACCAGCTTCACTCCGCAACTTACCCACAGCCTCCTATGCCTCAGCAAACTGAAGGTTAGAGCTTCTAGGCTCTGCGCAATCCCAGCACTAGCAAAATCCGCACCTCCTGGCCACGGGCGTCAATCCTTCCTGACTGAGAAAGATGACCGGGCACTGCGTAGGTCAGGTCTGCTCCCTTCTGCCACTGCGTTGATCCTCCTCCCGGCTCAAACTTGATGATGCAGGCACTGCATCACCCCTTCCTTGCTGCTTCTCCGCTAGGAACAGCTTCTGTCACTCGGGACAATTGTTTCTATTGTTGTTGCTTTGGTCGGCTGATGCCCTCAGTTCCCCTGTGATCTGCAATCATGCTCTGATACCATGTTGGAATTTCTAAGTCCAACTATTAGAAATCCTTCATGTACTTTCTGATTTACTTCTGCCTACTTGTTCTGTTTAATTAACAAGTTATTTACCATGTAAATACTGAAGATACATACAAGTACATGCTCAACACATTACAGATCATCAACTAAAGGAAAAAACAAGCACACAAGTGACACTGTTGTTTTTGGACCAATGTCCCCGGAAAAACCCAATGTAGGAAAATCGGTGCAGCTATCTGAGGGTTTTATTATTAAGCAGTTTCAACCCTTGGCAGTAGTACCTCTCAATCGTAGACAGGTATCAGCCCCAATCTGCCCCACGAAATCTCCCAGCGTCAGCCTCTAGGGTCTGTGTCAACCTCTTTGGCCCAGCGTTAGCCTCTCTGAGCTCTGTGTCAGCCTCTGCGTCTCCCACGCTGGCCCACCTCAGCCTCTGCGCAGCTCCTGGCTGCCTTTGCGTGGCCTCTAGCTGGCTTTGCGTCAACCCTCTCTTGGCTTCTACGCTAATGCTCCCGGTACCCTCTCTGCCTCTTTCCTTCTGTATTCACTGCCCATCAGCTGCAACTCTGATCACTCCTTCGATTTCCTCAGCAAGCCCTGCCCCAGAAAATCGAATTCTTGATCAACTCAGTGTGTTCTCCAAGTGACCCTCACGCCTCCTCTTATATTTTTCTTGTTGACAATTCAACGATCGAGATTAAGTCCCTAATCAATGGCTAAGATTAACTCTGGCTTGATCCATGACTTTTGGACCCTTCTAACACAGTTTTATATTAATTCACATTAATATTTTATTTTCCCTAAGTTTAGACTTAGGGACTCCATTAAAAATATTAGTTATTTTAATATCTCGCAAACTATTTAGAATTTGCCCAACCCATTTCTGGGTATTGGAGATCTCATGTGCTTTAGCGTCTCCACCAATTTTCGTGCCTAGAGCACATCCGATGCTACCCCAAATCAACAAGAAAGTGTTTGGTTTGAATCCACCAACCTCTGGTGACACGCAACAAGTGCAAATTGCCCAATTTGACCATAAAACACCCCACAATATTGATACTGCTGACTTACACCAAAATCCACCACTAGAAATCTCTCCCAACTCGAGCTAAATTGTCCCCTAAGGAATACCTCCAATCTCCGACCCTTATCTCTCCTCAACCTCTATTCCTCCAGCCCCTACACAAGACGGCCTCAAGACCCCTGCGCACTTCCAAAAATGCAAAATTTCAACCCCATGAATCCCCTCAAACTCAAACCTGCTAATCACCACAAAATCACCGGTTAAAATAAGGAAAAATACCTGTAAATCCTACATTTTTTTAATCCTTCATAATTGATTTCCACGCAATCAATTTGAGCCACCTCTATGCCCTGGAAGGAACATGTACCAGCGGAAATAACATGCAATTATGCCCAATGGAAACTCTAAGTTGAGCTCCCCAAATTGCCTCACTAGGGAGTCACTCGAAGTTCTCCGAAATGAGGGTGGAATTCCCACTTGGAAATTCCTTGTGCTGAGCAGCATGGTTGTCTTGGTTGAGCAGCTCAAGAGAACTAATGTTAAATTGTCAAATGATCAAAGATACCAAATGGAGGCTTCCAAGCTCTATTTATAATTGTTGTACCTCACTCCCTTGGTGATCCCCACCCTCTACTAAAAAATCGATTTTCTCCTCCTAAATCAAGATATCAAAAATTATTACTTCAAAATTGTAAAAAAGTGTAATATTTCCTAAGTGGCTTATGAAGTGGTGCATCTCATCATATAATATCAACACAATATTTGTTTACTAGTCTAATGGAGTAGGACATGGGAGCACACGTGGAGCTTCGAAATCATGCCAATTATGCAATAAAAGGAGTTGGGACAATTTCATCTCAACTTAGGTCAGATAGCTCGTTGGAAGTGAAGGATGTGTTGTATATTCTAGGGCCCGACCATGGAAGACAAGTATTTTTTCCATGGAGTTCCAAGAAGGGAAAGCACTTATTAGAATAGAAGGATCTAGCTCTGCCACGACTTAGGTTATTGGGGCTAGAGAGGGACATTTATACAGGATACATGGCAATCATGTTCGAGCCTTGGTTCATAACAATGGAAACCTATATGAGTTGTGGCACAAGAGGATGGGGCACCTACATTACAAGGCATTGTTGATTCTATGTGAAATTGTCGCTGGTCTTCCAAATTTCAATATTGAGTAACACAAGGTGTGCAAAGGGTGCACACTTGGCAAGCATGGCAAGGTTGTTTTCTAATCTAGCAAATCCAAATCCAAGGAGATTTTGGGTCTAATACATTCAGATGTATATGGGCCAATCACAACGTTAGTAGCATCAGTACAAGGAGGCATGCATTACGTGTCTTTTGTTAATTTCTCTATGAATTCATGGATCTACTTCATGAAGACTAGTATGAGGTCTTCAATTAATTTCAGGAGTTTTAAGACTCTTGTGGAGAACTAGACAAGAAAGAAGATCAATGCCCTGACATCAAACAATGGTTGAATATACCTCTAATGACTTCAAGGATATCTGCAACGAGGAAAGAATTACAAGGGAGTTGATAGTATCTTACAACCCATAGCAAAATGGGATTGCGGAGAGAAAGAGCAGGTCAATCATAGGGGCTACTAAAGTGTTAATCTCCAGAATATCAGATCTGATTTATATTCCAAACAATATTTTACACCCAAATATTTATCTTAGCCCAGTAAATTATTTTCTAAATTGCTGAATAAAAATATACTTGTATTTTAACAATAAATATGCAGTAGAAGCACAAGTAGAAAATCAATCATATAGCAGAAATTTTAAGCCCTCCAATTTATCCTTCACTTCTATTACTTAGAATAAGTAAGAGCTCCCTTACTGGGGAAACGACCCACGGATAATTACAGAATGCATACAGCAAATGAAACCTAGAAATCTTGGTTCCTTGGAAAATCTCAGCACTTGGAAATTCAGTTTTGCTAATCTCCAATTTGCACTCCTCTCTTCTATCCTCATATGACCTCCTATGCATTGCATGATCTTCTCATCCTCAGCTAGGTTGTGAATCATATGGCCCTATATGCAAGCCTCCAAGTTGGATCTTGGCTATCCTACAAATTCAACTTCCAAGATCTTGACCTCCACAAGTTTCCTCTCTCTAGAATTTCTTGTTGCAATGTTTCCTTCTCCTTAGCCTTCAGTCCCTCGCTCTTCACTTGAGAAAACCACTATTTCAATGATTTGATGTGTCTACATCATCTCCTTATGATTTCTTTTACAATTTCTCATTGAGCTAGATCCCTAACCCTAACCTCCTAAGTGATGGATGGCTAGGATTAAATCCTAACCCACTTGAGATAAACAATAGAAATTAGATCTAATTCACTAAAGTGAATAATTCACTTTTCTTTAGAAAAGCTTAGCCCAATAGTCATTAATTAATTAATTAATCAATGAATTTTCCCTATGTTAGACTTAGGCAAGAACCATAAAAGTCACTCAATAGATTAAGCAAGTGTCTAGAGAGGCTTTGGATTAGTTTTGCACGCATGACACCTAGCCTATGGAAAAGCACTAATCCAAGCTATAATCATCAACACTAAGGCCATGTTCCATGATCAAGATTTTCCCACATTCCTTTGGGCAAAGGCATGCAATATAACAGTCTACATCTAAAATAGGAGTACTCACAAAATCTTGGTGGTCAAGACACCAAAGGAAGCATTCAATGGGGTAAAGCCAAAGGTGAGCCATTTATGTATCCTTGATTGTCCAATATACATATATGTACTATAGAAATGAAGACCAACATGGAGCCCTCCAACAAAAAGGGCATGTTTGTGGAATACATCAACACTTCAAAGGCTTACAAGATTTTCATTCTAGCACAACGAAGGACTGTGTTCAGCCAAGATGCGAAGTTCGAGGAAACCCTTGCATCCAAGAAGTCAAAGGAGGCCCTACCAATGAAAGAGCACAAGGAGCAGAGAGCTCTGAAGGTTGAGTCTAGATCAACAACTTCCAATTCAGGAAATCAACTTCAAATGAGGAGGAGAGATCAACTCCTAGTTCTTTCAAGAGACCTCGATGGTTCATGCAAATATTAAGAGATACCCAAGAGCACGTGGAGCGTCCTAGGAGGGAAATCAAGGAGAGAAGACCTCCAAAGAAGTCTCTAAACTATATTACAATAATATGTAGCATCATTAAAGAAGTAGCAGACTAACAGGTTTAGAGGAATGCCATGGTGGAGGATGATGTGTGCGACAATGTGCCAAGACCAAAGGGAAAGCCAATCCCAAGTGGATCTTCAAGAAGTTCCTTCCTTGCTAAGAGTGTTGATGTTTGTAGCATCAAACAAGAACTTCCGCGTAGGTCTAGTGTCGAACATGCAAAAGTCGTCTAAAAAGGTCCTTGCTATTTTGTAATTCACTTTAATTAAAGTTAATTATTAATTTGAAGAGTCTTTTATTAATGAGTTGACTAATGTCTACTAAATGTAAAATATTTATATTACTAATTAGAAGTAATCTCTAGGATCAATTGGGTTTTAATCTCAACAATCAATCTCATTGAGAGATTAGGGTTATCGAGACTTGGTCATCAACTCAATATTATAAAAAGGGAAAGTGAAACAAAAGACATAAAGAGTGTGATATAGAAAAAATGAGAGGGGCTCTCGTTATAGAGATAAGGCAACTCACAAAATCATGAGTAGAAGCCAATATGCTAAAACAATACCATGTGTCAATACAATGTGCTTAAGCAAAACCATAAGCTAAAAAAAGGGGAACTCTCAATACCATGCTCTAAAACCATTATGAGCCAATAAAATAATACATCATGGCATAACCACCTCAGCCAACTCGTACACATGAGTGGACTAGTCAAAGGGAGAGAAAGAGAGTTGCACCACAAAATGCTCCTTCATATTTGTTTTGATGACTTTGTTGGATGACAATTAATAAGCTAGACATAAACGAGGATAATATTTTTTTATGAATGGGATGGTAGTGAAAGGGAAAGGATGGAAAATGTTAAATATGGTTAGGATATGGAGTACGCTACTCACAGATTATTATTAGTACACCTAAGTTGAGATAACACTTATCTAAGGACAATTATGCCCCCCATTGTACACAAGAAAAAATAATAAAATTGTTACAATTAAGATGTGGTATTAGATCATAACCAAAAATTATTACTTTCATGACAAGGTGAGAAACCACCACACCGCTTCTAGATAAGAAACCCACACATGCAATCATAACACATCAATTGAAAATATTATGCATGAAGTACCAGCTGCAAGTGCAAATAACATTTGTGGTGTAAGGCACAGGACTTGATATACGATAGTAGTGCCATTTGAAAGAACCCATGTATTATGTCAGGATGGATAATCTAATAAGTGATCGAGGAACTGGAAGATCACGTGTGAATTAATAGATATCAGCAAGAGAACCCATCCAAGCAGCAAAATTGCAACCCTAACAAGGTGGTCTAGAGGTTGTTGCCCTTTAAATGGAATGAAAACCCATGCATATGCCATTGAGCCAAAGAATTTGAGATGACTTATTTGAGGTTTTCATCTAGATGATGCCTCTTTTGAAGTCTACTTGTGTATTGCTTTTGTTGGAGGCTAGCTAAGAAGATATATTGATTTGTTTAATGCTTTCACCCAATACTTGTAAGGAATAAATTTTCCATATCCAGAATGATATGATTTCTCCTCTTCACCCCACCATTTTTTTGTGGTGTGTAGGGTGTGGTGTGTTGTATCTAAATGTTTTCTTTATTATACAAATCAAGAAAATCCTTACTGAAAATTATCCTCCATTACTTGACATGGGAACTTTAACGCTTTTCTCAAATTGGTTTTCCACCAACCCTTGAACTTCTTGAACTCATTAACACATTTGATCTGAACCTCAAAAAATACAACCACAACTCCCTGAAAAGGTCATCTACAAACAATAGAAAATATCGATCATTGGAGAGTGATGTTGTCTTCATAAGCCTACAAACTTTAGCATGGATCAATTGAAGAGCTTCCTTAGCTCTCCAAACTTGTCATACATAGCAAAGTTATGGTAGTTATGTGAGCCATAGAACCATTGTTTCCACGAACCATAGGTGATATGCGAGCCACTGAAATGCATCAATAGAAAAAGGGTATATGAGCCATAGTGAAGATCTGCACGCCATAACACCTAAGAGCGAGCCACAGGATTTCAATGAAAGCCACAGAACTTGAGAACAAGCCTCAAGAAAATTAGAGCGAACCTCAACGTACCATAGAGAGTTGATATGAGTCACACATAAGATGAAGCAAGTCATTGATAAAGAATGTGAGCTACATGAGTGTGAATTACTTTAGTATAGATACGAGCTTTTAAGTGAACCTCAAAGTAAAGATATGCGAGAGTGATGTGCATTTGATATGCCAAGGTGCCCAATTATACTTGTTCCTATGAGCGAAAGGACATGTCCATCCGGGGGTAGGCTGACTTGAATTTAAGGCCAACTTATGGAGGGAAATCTTAAATTCAAATTTAATTTTGCTTTTAATATATTTACCAAATTCTTTGTTGACCCTTTAATAATTATTTTCATCAATTAATAATATTTTTTTTATTCAATTTACATTCTTCTTGGGGCAGGATGGGCTTTCCTTTGGGGCAGTAGGGTTTCTCATGGGAAATTCATCCCATAGTTGCCCAAATTTCAACACATCCCAATAAGTTTTAATCAATTTCTGTAGAAATTTCTGTTTTCCCACCCCGGTTTTCAGTTTCTCCTTATTTCTCCCATATAGTTAAATGCCCTTTCCCATAACCATACATTTAACAAGCTGGAAAAAATAAATTTGTTGAAAACACAAATTTTGGAAATTTTACAAAACACTGGAAATTGCAGAAATAAAAATCAGCAGTAATAAACAGTCATTAAAACACATTTAAACACTGAGATTTTTGGTCAATGTGACCCTGGAAAAACCCCCTACAACTCTTGGGAAAAACCAGTTCGAGAGCTCTTCTTTATTTCTGAAAATGCCTTTTTCACAGTGAGAAATATTCAGCGAAATAATCAGCAAGCAAATTTACAACTTATCTCTTTTCCCATGCCTCACAGCAAACTGGAAATTATAGCAAACAAGACAGCAATAAATGTTGTACGGCCTCGATTTTCGTGCCCACTTTCAGCATTAAATGTTGTTGTATGGCCAGCATTAAATGCATTGTACGAACTGCAATAAATGCATTGTACAGCCTGCAATAAATGCATTGTACGGCCCTTGTTTTGCGTGCAAAAAAATCAGCAAACTGCTCCTCGATTTTTGTGCAAACCACTCCTCGAAAATCGTGCCAAAATCTGCCTTTCACTGTGTGTTGAACCAGCTGTACAAATCTGCTCAACTGCTGCCTTGGAATGTGTGCGAAGCTGCTGTCTCCTTCTCCTCCCTGCTCAGAAATATCTCTTGCTCTTTTGCTCTCCTTCTCCCAATCTGCTCATGAAAGAATGAATGACCTTTTCCTCCTTTTACTCCTTTAATCTAACCCCAAGTGACTTTTGGGTGATCAAAGTGACTTTTGGGTGATCCCTAAATCCAATGGCTGAAATAGATTGAGATCTAAGGCTGAGATTAAATGCTCATTTAAATCTCACTTTTTATTTTTTAATTCACCCCACTTTAATAAAGACCCACTTATACATTTATTTCCAAAGTCACTTTTCCTTTCTAATTTTTCGTTGACTTTATAAAAGTCACTTTAAAATTAGACTTAGTAACTTTATCACTTAAAGTCACTTTTAAATTAGATTTAACTTTATAAAAATTATAAAGTTACTTTAGGAGAAAAATTAAATTCTTTTGTACACTTTTCCCTAGGCCAAAGATCAAAGTCTAAGGGAACCACCTGTCCTCCGATACCAAATTTCAACAATTTCTATTTTACGATGGCATGGTTACCTATATGCCTTAACACTAATAGGGCTTGAAACTCATTTCACTTCAATAATACATTCATCCTTCCATTCTAATGGGAGTGTCATAAGTAGATCTCGGAATACCTTTTTTTGTTTTTGAGCTAACTGTTATATCTTTGGTTGTTCAGAGTCAACTATTTATGGAGCTAGTAGCGCCATTTTGTGGCATTATATTATATAAGTTGAGGCTCCATTCCAAATTAACTTCTACATTTTATGAGATACAACTTGTATCTTTCTCCTTGTCTTTTGAATTTAATGAAGTGTTTTTGGTGGTTAGTAGAGTATGTACCTAACATTTGTAACCACTAGCCTCCTAAGACTACATCTACTCCTCCTAAGGATACATTATAGAATTGAGAATCTAAGTTATAATTTTGAATATCCACGTAAGCAGGAAAAGAGTTCATTTGTTGAAGAAATATCCAACATAAGAATGACAATAAATATAAATCCATAAAGGACAAATATATATAAATAGAAATCCATAAAGGACAAATATATATATATATATATACATAAGTTGATATAATGTCATATGACGTAGTAAATATATGCATTAACTAGTCACCAAGTTTGAGTAGTATTGAATTTTGTAGCTATAGTCGGTATTCATAATTAATATTTTACCCCTTGATGTACTTGTAATGATAAATATAAAGTGTGTTCTTCATGCTTATGTCAAAAGAAAATTATAGGGCATGTTCTTCATGTCCTTTCAAAAGAGAAATTTTTAATTTTTAATATTTGAATTTTTGGCTCCAAGAAGCCAAGTCGGACCTCCTCCTAGTCAAATCGGCCCAGTCATAAAGGCACCCATTCGGCAAACCAGTCTACTATATATATGAGGCATTCGACCTCCTTCGAAAGCAAGAAATTCGGATTATCTTTGAAGTAGAATTCGATCATCTAAGAAAGAAAGGAAAGGACGAATTTCAGGCAAATGATAGGACGAATTTGAGGAAATATCTGAAGCTTAAGTGTGTGATCAAATATTTGATAGTAGCATATCTAAATCTCTGTGGAAGAGCAAAACCTCTGAACATTGTGAAAGGGCAATAGGAACGAGTTTTTAGGCATAGTATGAAGCTGAAATTTTTCCCTAGCAGAATTTTCCAGACTGAATTCTGTGGGCAGATTTATGACTTGACTAGGAGGCAATTGGACCAGGTTTGACCAAGCTTTCTTTGTTGACCTTGTGGTTGACTAGATGATCTAAGTGTGTCTCTTATTGAACTGAAGAATTTCTCTAAGGAAAAGGTTGTTGGATTTTTCCCACATGTGGGTTTTCCTAGGGTAAATGCTAGTGTTCTTGATTTGGTTGTCTCTTCATGATCCTAATGTCTATTGTTGAAGATATTTTGTGTAAAATCTTAATCATAAATGTTAATCTCAAAAAATCTAAAGTGAATATCATTAGAAGTAATTATCAAATGGAAGAACTACAAAAAATCAACATGGTATCAAAGCAATGGTATAAGAGGAGCATTGTTCTTGAATTGTGACCCTAGATCTACTAGAAAAGTCAACAATTTGTTTGACCAAAAGAGACCAAAGTTCTGCTAGTCTAGGAGAAATTTTGAAGAGGGTTGAAGCCCTAAATCCTAAGTCTTAGACCGAGCCTCAATGTCAAGCCTCAAGACTTGTTACACACGCCGAGAAACCTCAAGAATCTGAGAGACCTCAGAAAGGTCTAAGAATCTCAGACTGGAGCCGAAATAAGGAAAATGGACCACCGAAATCTTGGCTAAAAGTGTGAGCTTTGTTCCGTGCAAAAGGAGGTAGACCGAGCCATGAAAAGAGACCTAACAAACCTCAGATTTGGCCTATTATGGAAGGCCGAAAGGCCTCAGATATATATCTGAAATTCTAGGCCTCAGTCTGAAGTACCTCAGAAGCTAAGTATGGTTGCAGGAAGCCGAAATGACCACAAGTGACTAAGGGAATTTAGAAGGCCTCAAAATTTGTCTCAATGAACCAATAAGGCCTCAAAACCTATTTCATAGAGAGGAAAGATCATTAGGACTAGGACATAGGTTTAGTATAATTCAAGATGGTCTCTCTCCCAATTTGAAGGTCGAAAAGGCTCAGTATATCAATCATAGTGAAAGAGAAGCCTCATATAGCTAGAGCAAAAGGTTTTTACTTTTATTCTAAAGTCTTTGGATCATACCATATTGAAGGAGGACAATGGTTACAATGATTAAAGAAGTCGAGTCCCTAAATTCCTTGAGGAGTCAAGCTTATGTCACCTTGGAGGAAGAAACCCTAAGAAATTTTGAAAAACATCTTTGTCTGAGGATAAGCCAGCAAAGTCATCCTTTACGTGAGCTCCTCTTGAAGATCTGACATGGCTTCTAGAACTAATATACAATACAAAAAATATTGCCTAAGAAGAAAGAATAAATCCTTTAGCATAAATGGCAAGATTGAAGTGTTGGAGACTTGTTCTGGCAACAAAGCAAGCATGACCTTGTAATGAGTTAAAACATGGAAATACAGATCTAAAAAAGGCCAGTGAAGCCATAAATCTGTGATTTATTACTTGGAGCAAAAGGTATGTATCATCACCTACAGTGATTTCGTTTTAAGGATTTACTTTGATAAGATTCTTGAAAATCTCAACAAGAGGAAATGATTATCAAATATCCTTGTCAATATGCTTGGTAGAAGAGACTTTTGAGAAATCTAAAGGGCAATGATTAGAGTGATTTCTCTTTCTTTGATAACTGCTTGTGATGTCGTTTTACTTATCGTAATTATTCGCTTCACTTATTAGTATTATGTTTGTGTATCATCAAACAGCTACCAAAAACAAGAACAAGAACACAGAATATAATCTTTGTAGCTAGAGTCAAAACCTCTCCACTTGAGAGGAAAACCCACAAATCTCTTCTCTTCCTTATAGATTCTTCAATTAACAAATTCCAATACCTTTAGACCAAGACCAAGCCCAACCTTTCTAAATGATGTGCTTTCCTTGTCCAAGTCAAATCCAATCAAATCTCTTCCAATAGCACAACTTTGACCTCCAGCTCCAGAATTTCGACCTCCACTACAGATCTGAAACTTTCGGCCCTCCTGCAGTTGTCAATGCCACACGTGTGAGCTTCTTTTAGCTTCCCAGGTCTTCCTTAGACCTTTGCTTGGCTTTCTTTGGCTTTTGGAACTTGAGGATGGCTTCCTGTGACCTTCACTTGACCTTCTTGCCTTCTCCTCTTCAAGATCGGACTTGTAGAGGAAAACCCCAGATTTGTTGCAAAAACCCTAGCCTTCTTTCACACGTGTGAGAGAGAATTAGCCCAAAACCAAGTCTTCTTTGTCTTTTTCCTTCTTCATTGCCTTCTTCCTTTTATTCTTTCACTTGAATGAGTGAGAGATGTATGTGCTCCAAGGAGGTTGAGTTTCCTCCTTTATATAGGCTTCTCAAAGGTGGACGTGGCTCCTCAAATTAGGCCGACTTGCCAGCTGCCAGGCCAACTTGATCTTGGAGGGTATTTTGACACTTTTAAGGACAAAAATAATTTTCTTTACAAGTTACAATGTGCCCAAAGGGGTCTTCAACTTATGACAATGATTCTTTTGACTTCTTGACCTAGGACAAACCCTACAAGCACTCAATGGGTGCCAAACTTATAAAATAAAAAACCTTGGGCATGAAACCCTGTAATGTTCCAAACTAGGAAGAACAGTGATATGCAAAGCAAAAGCAAATTCAACACCAAAAATTTGAAACAATCAGCAAACACCTATATAAACTCAAGAATAAAAAACCAGCTAAGCCATTTTATTAACCAATTGGAGCAAGTACAATAGTGTGGAAGGAGTGCACTTGGGCTTGCCTCAATGGCAAGCATGACAAAGCCCGGGCGATCAAACAACAAGCCCAAATGCTAAACAACATTTGCTTCAATGATGCTCTGCACTGCCTAGAAATTTGCATTGTCTACTGGAAAGGAACTGTTGGGAACCCCACCTTCGGTGCTCAGAAAATTCTACAAAATTAACCTCAAGCTCCTCAGCCAAAACCAACCAAAACTGAGAAAGGGTTTGGCCTGGTTTTGACCCCCGAAATCAGCCCCCAAATACCACATCCTCCTCCAACTACTGGAAAATATGGCCTACCTGTAGTTCACTGGAAAAGCCCCACAAACCACCTCCAACGGTTGAGATGCTCTCCTCCAAGGTTTCCCTTATTTCTCTCGGCAATCTCCAGCTCTTCAACTCATCCCTCAAGCTCCCACATGTGCACAGTGAGAGCCCTCTGCGCAAGCCCCGATAGCTGCAAATCGTGTGGCCCACTAGCAGCAAACCCCTGCTCCAAAACTCCTCCAAAATGTTGCTCCTCCACTGAAGCTCCAATGCAAAAATTCTCCCGGCAAATGCTGCCCGGAAGATCCCCGAAACAACCCCTACGTGCTCCCTTCCTGCACCCTCCAGAAACACACACTAGTTGAGCCAAAGGTTGAAAGATGAGCTCTGAAATCCCTCCAGCTCTCCTCCAAGGTCATGTGATTTGTCCTTCCTAGGGTGGCACTCGAAGTCCCCCAAAGAAAGGTTGAGTTCTCCGCTTGGAAAACTTGGTGTTAAACAACAAGTGACCTAGCTAAGCAGCTCAAGCAACAAAGTGAGTTCAATAGACAAAAGACCCCTTGAGTAGATGAGCTCTTCCTATTTATAATTTCGTGGGCCTTCCTCCCCATGTGGGCCCCTCCTCCTTGCCTTTTGATTTCCCCTCCAAGGCTATTCGAATTCCACACTTAGCCAAGTGTGTTTTTCCTATGTGGGTGCCCCCCACATTCCACTATCAAAATAATTCAGCCTTCTTTCTCTCCTAAGTCCTTAAGTCAAAATTGGATGGGTTTCAAGGCCACCAAAAATATCCAAAATTCTGGGAAATTAAACCTGTGACAAAATCACTTAGTAAGGGACATTACAGTTCTCCCCTCCCAAATGTTGCTTGTCCTCAAGCACCTTTAGCGTTGGGTGCTCCAAAATGTGCTCACCCTCCCAAGTGGCATCCTCATTTGGCAAGTTCCTCCAAACTCCCTGATAGTGTTGCTTCTTAGCTTCCTCTCCCGAGTCTCCAAAATGGCCTCCGGTTCCAAAACCAGATGCCCCTCATCATCAAGCGAGGGTAACTCTACAGCTACCGTCACCTGTTGTCCCAACACCTTCTTGAGGCATGAAACATGGAAGATGTTGTGAATCTTGCTCCCCTGGGGAAGCTCCAGCTCGTAGGCCACCTCTCCAACTCTTCTAACCACTCTATACGGCCCATAGAAACACGGTTGCAGCTTCTTGGCACCCTTCTGCTTCAAGGTAGACTGTCTATATGCTGTAGCCATAGATACACCAAGTCTCACTCCTCAAAATGCCTCTCGGTCCAATGCCTATCAGCATACATTTTTTGTTGATGTCCTTGAGAACTCTGAGAATGTCTTAGCTCTCCAGGAACTAATCATTGGCCTTTGGGGCCCGACTGTCTCTAAAAACAATGTCAGTGAAAGATAATGCATCATAACCATATAAAGCACAGAAAGGTGGCATACCAATGGACATGTGATGGGTGGTGTTGTAGCAATATTCGCCCAAGTGCAGCCATCGAATCCATGCCCTTTGATGCCCGGTCACGTAGTTCCTGAGATACCCCTCCAACCGCTTATTAACCCGCTCAGTTTGGCCATTTGCCTAAGGGTGGTAGCTCATGCTCGAGGTGAGCTCAGTACCCACTAATCTGAAGAGCTCTTGCTAGAATCCCCCCATAAACCTGTTATCTTTGTCGCTCACTATGTTCTTAGGGATTTAATGCAAATGGAAAACCTCCCTAAAGAACAACTCGGCCACCTATGAGGCTGAGTACCGGGTTGGAATGGCGAAGAAATGGGCATATTTGGTCAACCGATCAACCACCACATAGATACAATCCTTGCCCTGCACTATGGGAAGCCCCGTGATGAAATCCATGGAGATACTCTCCCATTTCCCCTCAGGAATGGGAAGGGACTGCAACAATCCTACTAGAAGCGTCAACTCCCCTTTATTCCTCTAGCACACCTCACACTCTTGCACGTACCTCAACACGCCCCCCTTAAGGCCCTTCCAGGTGAAACACTCTATGGCTACCATGTACGTCTTCCTGAACCCCTGGTACCCTGATAATGGAGAATCATGTGTTGCATGGAGTACTCTCTCCCTCAACTACAAGCTTGGTACCAAAAATATGTGCCCCTTGTAGTATATGACCTCGGCCATCACCCTGTAGTGCTCATCTGCGTGTGTCCCCTCCAAGATCTTGCATGCTCGCCGATCTTTAGAATACTCTACCAACAACTGGGCCTTCCAATCATGGCAAATGCTCATGAGTGAGAGGCCTGCGGGTCTCCTGGATAATGCATCGGCCACTACATTGTGCTTCCCCCGCACATACTCGATATCAAAATCATAGGCATGCACCTTGTTGACCCATCTTTGTTGTCTATCATTGAGGTCCTGCTGCCCCACGAAGTTCTGAAGACTATTGTGATCTGTCTTTACCCGGAATTAGTTACCCACTAAGTACTGTCGAAATTTGGCCAATGCATGCATGATGGCCAACATCTCTTTGTCGTATATAGAATATGACTTCTCATGGGGTAGGAGCTTCCAGCTCTTGAAAGCAATGGGATGTCCATCCTAGGATAATATTGCCCCGATCCCCTCTCCTGATGCATCACACTCCACAGTGAATGGCTGAGTGAAATTCGAGAGTGCCAACACTGGACAACTACTCATCACCTCCTTGAGGCAATCAAAAGTTGACTGGGCTCCATCTGTCCATGCAAAAGCCCCCTTCTTGGTCAAGTCCGTGAGGGGTGCTGCCAACTACGAAAATCCCTTAACAAACTTTCGGTAATAGGTGCAGATGCCCAAGAACCCCCTTAGCCTTGTCACATCTCTAGGCACTGGCCAATCTCGAATAGTTCGTATCTTCTCCTTGTGCACCTTCACCCCATTTGTGCCAATGATGTGCCCCAAGTAGAGCATCTCGGTCAGTGCAAACTCACACTTGGACAGTTTAGCATCAAACTGTTGTTCCTCCAAAATACGCAACACCACCTCCAGGTGTTGTAGGTGCTCCTCCCAAGTCCTACTATAGATCAAAATGTCGTCAAAAGACACCAATACAAATCTTCTCAACTGCCTCCGGTACACATGTTTCATACATGACTAGAAGAGCTGGCAAGTGAGTTGGTCAACCCAAAGGGCATGACCAAAAACTCGAAATGCCCATAATGACATCGAAAGGTCGTCTTAGGGATGTCGTGGTCCCTCATCCTGATCTAATGGTACCCCAAACACGGATTTATCATAAAGTACTTGGCTCCTCTAAGCTCATCCATCAACTCATCGATGCTTGGAATGAGGTACCAGTACTTCAACGTCTTCTTGTTGAGCGCTTTGTAATCGATCCACATGCGCAAGGTTCCGTCCTTCTTCTTCACCAGCACCACGGAAGCAGCAAAGGGACTAGAACTCGACCTAATGTGGCCCAATGCCAAGAACTTCTTGATGGCCCACTCAATCTCGTCTTTATAGGCCTTGGGGTGCTTATAAGGGGTGGTAATCACCGCCTGCACACCCGACTCCAACTCAATGGCATGCTCAAATCCCCTGTCTGGTCGCTGCCCTAGTGGAATATCCCCAAATACCACTAAGTATCTGTCTAATAGTGCTTGTATGTCCGGGTGTGGTGATTGGGCATGTCCCCCAGCCTCTGAAATCCTCAGCTCTACAGCCCACGCTATGTCTCCATGCCTCAAATTTGCCTCCATCCGATGTGCTGAAACTGTCTGCGGAGGATACGAATGCATGCCCCTAAGGACCACCAACTTGCCATCTGGCCTGGTGAACTCCATCTCTAGCTTCCTCCAATCGGTGGTGACTCAGCCAAGGGAGTATAGCCACTGGACACCCATCACTACATTGGTGTCTAGTACATCCACTACGAAGAAATGGTCTGTCATCGAGTAGTTCACCATGCTCATTGTCAAGGCGGGAACATACCGAGTGCACTGCATTGTTCTGTCCCCTGACACCAAAACGAAAAACCACTAAAACTCTGTCGTCGTGATGCCCCTCCTCTGAACCATCTGAGCATCAATGAAGTTGTGGGTAGCCCCACTGTCTACTAGGACTAAGGCACACTGCCCCTGCACTGTGCCTCTGATCCTCATAGTCGGAAATTTGGGGACCCGCATAAGGAAGCAAGGACTCCTTCGGATGGTGCAAAAGATGCTCCCCCATGTGGTGGTGGTGGTGGTGGTTGCCTCTCTATCGAACCGTCACTGTCTCCCCCACCATACTCCAGCTTTACATCGTCCTCCTGATCACTATCCAAAATTACATCAATATAATGGGCTTTGCTAGCTGTGCACCGATGGCTTGGTGCCCAAAGCTCCCGACAAGTAAAGCACAATTTCCTCCTGAGGTCCCTCCTAGTCCTCATCTAGTTGCCCATGTCCCTAGGCTGCTCTCTATGGTGGTGGTCTAGCATCACTTCCCCTCTGATGGTAGGGAGTGCATGTAGGAATAGGTGCCCGGGTCTTGGGGAGGACCCCCTGCAGGGTTCTAGCACATGTCACAACCTCTTGTATTGTAGAGGGCCTGCATGACTTCACCAGTCCACGCAGTGGCTCGAGCAACCCCTCTATAAATGTGTACACCCTCCTAGCATCTGATAAATCTAGCACCATGATTGAGACTCTCAGAAACTCCGATATGTACTGCTCTGGATGACCCATCTGTCTGAGTTGGGTCAGCTCCCTGAAGTGAGCCTCCGGATCCCTCTGATCAAAACGCTCCACCACTCTCCTAGTGAAATCCTCATAGGAAGTCACGTTGGCATGCCCCAGAGTAGACAAGCCATGAAACCACTAGTCGTGTGCCTCCCCCTCCAAGTGTAGCGTAGCCATTTTAATGGCTTCCACCTCCATCATCCTGTTGAGCTAGAAATAAGTGTCCATCTTCTCCACCCAACCCTAAGTTGTGCACTTGGTAGTGCCATCATATGTACGAAAGTACATCCTCCCAATAGTATGATGCAACTCAGAGTGCTATGTGCCCTGACCTCCATAATTTATGACCTTTTCATTCTGCTTGAGCTCGCAGTAGTCTTTGAAAGATAGGGCTACCTTGAAATCCTCCCCCATGGATTATCATTCCCTATAATACTCCCCCATGGGCATCTAGTCATTTGATCCACCCTACTCAGTAGGTGTTGATGGAAAGAAAGATGGTAGCGTAGTCCTAGTTGGCCCACCTACGGCTGGTGGGTGAGTAGCCAGTGATGGGTGGTCATACTGTTGGGAGGCCCCAAAAGTCTCCCCAGATAGAAAATCTTGATGGATGCTCCGGTCCTAGTTCTGTTGTTTGACCTCATCCAGCATCTCCTTCTGCCCCTTCGCTAAATCATTGAGGGCCTTCAAAACGCTGTCAAAGGCCATATCCTCCTTACTCCTAGGTTCCACCATATCCTCTACTACCACTACCTTCCGACGCTCCTCAATGTTTGTTGTAATCTCTAATTCCCTCTCTCGGCTCTAGTATCTCTTTCTCCTGTAGGCGATATTCTACCTATCCTCCTCACTCATAGGAAAATCTCCCACGGTTGAGCCAAGATCTGGGCTCTGATACCACTATAATGTTCCACACTAGGAAAAAAAGTGATATGCGAAGCAAAAACAAATTCAACACCATAAATTTGAAACAATCAACAAACACCCATACAAACTAAAGAAGTAAGAACCAGCGAAGCCAATTTATTAATCAATTGGAGCAAGTACAATAGTGTGGAAGGAGTGCCCCTGTGCTTGCCTCAATGGCAAGCGTGACAAAGCCAAGGTGATCAAACAACAAGCCCAAATGATAAACAACAACTGCTCCAATGATGCTCTACGTTGTCCAGAAATTTGCACTGCCTACCGGAAAACCCACCTTCGGTGCTCAGAAAATTCTACAAAATTAACCTCAAGCTCCTTAACCAAAACTCAGAAAGGGTTTGGCACGGTTTTGACCCCCGAAATTCGGCCCCCAAATACCACGTCCTCCTCCAACTGCTTGAAAATACGACCTGCCTGTAGCTCGCTAGAAAAGCCCCACAAATCACCCCCAAAGGCTGAGATGCTCTCCTCCAAGGTTTCCCTTATTTCTCTCAGCAATCTCCAGCTCTTCAACTCATCCCTCAAGCTCCCACGTGTGCCCAGTGAGAGCCCTCTGCGCAGGCCCAAGTAGCTGCAAATCGTGTTGCCCACTAGCAACAATCTCTTGCTCCAAAACTCCTCCAAAATGTTGATCCTCCACTGCAGCTCCAATGCCAAAATTCTCCCAGAAAATGTTGCTTGGAAGATCCCCAAAACAACCCTGCATGCTCCCTTCTTGCACCCTCCAGAAACACGCACTAGCTGAGCCAAAGGTTGAAAGATGAGCTCTGAAATCCCTCCAACTCTCCTCTAAGGTGTTACAATTTGTCCTTCCTATGGTGGTACTTTGAGTCCCCTAAACAAAGGTTGAGTTCTCTGCTTCGAAAGCTCGGTGCTAAATAGCAAGTGACCCGGCTAAGCAGCTCAAGCAACCAAGTGAATTCAATAAACAAAAGACCCCTTGAGTAGATGAGTTCCTCCTATTTATAATTTCGTGGGTCTTTCTTCACATGTGGGCCCCTCCTCTTTGCCATTTGATTTCCCCACCAAGGCTATTCGAATTCCACACATAGCCAAGTGCGTTTTCCCTATGTGGGTGGCACCCACATTCCACTTACACAATAATTTTGCCTTCTTTCTCTCCTAAGTCCTTAAGTCAAAATTGGATGGGTTCCAAGGTCAACAAAAATTATCCATAATTGTGGGAAATTAAACATGTGACAAAATAAATTAGGAAGGGACATTACAAAACCATGCTCCAAAAACAATAATAATAATAATTTTTATTTCATCTTGCAATTTACAAGAATCAAAAGTACATTTCATATTTATGAAGACCAAACCTAGTTACACATTTTTCAACAGAGACTTGTATCTATGTTGATTTCATAGAAATTAAATAGGTTTGTGATCTACTCCTTATCTATTGCCTCATAAAAGGAAATCCGTGAAGAATCCTTTTGAGGACAGTTATGATAAATTTTGAAAGAATTCACCCAACAAGTTCATTGATGAGACATACTACAAATTTGTAACATGAAAGCATCACCATACAGATGATCTATATACATGAGCTAGAAATTTAAATTATAACAAACATGTGCTTTCCTTGAAGATGTTGCACTATGTATTTGGAAGCAGGACATTGTTGATGTCATATGTTGTCCTAGAATCTATGGAGAGGATCTCTATCATTTGAAGAAAACACACCTTGGATATGACAATATTACAGTGAAGAAGAGGTTGAGTTCCTCTTCAAGTTTGAAGACCAAAGATCTCTTGCAGATCTATAAGCATTCCTATGATGAAGGACCATGTTACTTGAATTGAAAGGGTCGAAACCAATATTTAGCCAAAAATATATGGTTACTAGAATTGTTGAAGCAGTAACCAAGATTGTTATGGGTATGTCATATTTCTCTTGATGAAGACATCTCATAAGAAGATTCCTAATCTTGACTCAAATATTCTTGATTGTTTGTTGAAGTATTGGAACTTTATGACTATTGACATTTGGATATGGAAAGAGAATTTGTACATAACAAAATTTGTTGGACTTGTAAAGGGTATAAAGTAAACAACTAGAATTTGTAAACCTTAGATAAATCTTGAAGGACAATGAAACCCTGAGGTTTGGAGATAAAACCTTAGAGCTAGACCTAGACTAATGTTTCCACTAAAATGAAGCAACCCTTGCCCATGCAAGGAAGATATGGCATCATGCTGATGATGAGGACGAGATTGATAAAGTTATAAGATAGATGCAAGAAGGCTAAGATCAAGTGGGAGCTAACATGTCCTACTATCCTCAAAAGGTAAGTATCTTATATCTCTCTTCCTTGATTATTATTGTTATTTTACTGTTAGTTATTCTCTTGTCATTATATCCTTTGCTTGGTTGTAATTGTTCTTTCATGGCCTCGTAGTGAGGATTGTAGGTACATAGCAAAGGTTGCCTAGACTATGGTAGAAGATGGATGGATGTAGTGGAAGAACGAAGCAAAGCATGCGACAAGAGGACTTTGCCAAAGTCAATGATGTGGATTAAGAGATATTATACTAAGATGAGATTTGAGTTCAAAGGGAGCAAGCAGATCATTAAGTTTGATGTATACCTTGATTGTGCGGAAGAGAAGTCTATGGTGACTTCCAAATGGATCTACGAGATCTAGCATGTAGCAAATGGTAGCATAGACAAGTACAAAGCGAGAGTTGAGAATAAAAGTTTCACCCAGAAATAGGGAGAGGATCATGACAAAATGTTTGCTCCAGTTGTCAGGTACACTTCTGTTAGAACTAATGTCATTGCTTTGAAAATTTCACTAGGTGGATGCAGAGATCATTTTTCTCTGTGAAGTAATAGAAGAAGAAGTGTACATAGAGCTACCTCAAGGCTTTGAGGTACATGAGAAGAAGTCTCATGATTGAAGAAGGATCTGTACAATCACAACCAAACATGTTGGGCTTGGTATTCTTGGATTGATGGGTATCTGATGAGCCTTGGCTATTACATGATTTATTTTTTATGGAAGCAAAAGGACTCATGTGTAAGAGGGAGTAGTTGTTTTAGCTTTAGAGGGAGTTGACCTCTGAGTTTGAGATGATGGTCTATCAGGCTAAGGGAGCAGCGAGAATTACCACAAAAGGATATGGTTCAGTGTGAGAGGGAGCACCCAATCAGTGTGACAGGCAAGCAGCTGTGGTGATGGATCCGTGAAGGAAGCAGATCAGTTTATGGTTGATCCAAGGCATGTTGCTCAACATGTGTTGGAGTACCAGCATGGTACAATTGGTTATGGCAGAGTTAGTTATGGTTTGAGATATTCCTCAAACAGTGAAGTACAACTGTAAGGATTCATAGATTCAGAGAGTGCAAAAGACAGAAAGAATTCTTTAGAATATTGTTTCAGTTCGGGCTCCGATATGATTTCTTGGATGAGCAAGAAGTAGCCATCTATCACACTCAATAATGCCAATGTCAAGTATATTGCAAATGGATTGGCAAGTTGAGACATAGTATGGCTTCAAAGGCTACTTGCAGGATTGTTCGATCAAGTGCAAATGACAACCATGATGATAGGTCAAAGCACAGTGAGATTTAGTACCGAGACATGGTACATAAAGTAGTGTGGCTCTAGTATTGTTCTACAGTGAAGCAGATTGGCAATCTTCATCGCAGGATTAAGTTTGTCTACTTCGAGGACAAGCTTAGATTGATTGAGCATGTCTCTCTCAGCAAGAGGGAGTGATGAAATTGCAACATCAAGGAGAGTCATTCTCCTTAGCTCAGGTTGACCAGGATTAGCAAAAAATAGTCCATACTATTGATAACATCATGGACAGTCATTCTTCCTCTGTCAAGTATATTGACTAGATTAGAAAGAATGGTCCAGCAAAGGACAGACATTCTTCTTGTGTCAAGTATGTTGATTAGAATTAGGAAGAATGGTCCTAGAGGCCCGGGATCACTCAACTGAGTGGGTGTCATCTAGCATTAGGCTCAGATTACTCTTTAGATAGATTGAGTGAGTTCATTTAGCATCATGCCCGAAATTACTTCGGTAGAGTGTGGACTTTGGATTTGGGACCAATTTACTCAAAGATCGAGTGTGTCCCTAAGGTTTCACCACGAGTCAAAGAGATTGACCAGAATGATGGAGAACTTGGATTACCATGGGTCATAGGCATCGACCAGAATCATGGTGACTAGTTGATGCTAATCATTTACCATGAGTCACAGTTGATAACCAGATTATGGTAATTGGATGATATTGTTGATTTACCATGTGTCACAATTGATGACCAGATTATGGTAATTGGTTGATACTACTGATTTACCATGTGTTGCAGTTGTTGACTAGATTATGGTAATTGAATGATGTTGAGATGATGTTGATGATGAATTATTATAACCTTTTCTCAGAGGTATTTGTCAGCATGAGAACATCTAGATATTCATTATGAATTCCTCCCTCGCTAAGAGGGAGGGTTGAATTTTATAGCTATGGTCGGTCATCATAATTAATATTTTAACCCTTGATGTATTTATAAAAATAAATATAACACATGTTCTTCATGGTTATGTAAAAAGAAAAATTATAAGGAACGTTATTCATGTCCTTTCAAAAGAGATTTTTTGAAAATTTTGTTGAAATTGAATTGTGATGCTTTCCTTATGACGAGAGAAAATAAAAGTACCTCCCTGGTTAAGAGGGAGTGTTGGAAATTATGGTAGCCATGGTCAGTGTTTTCATCATGTGGAAAATATAAATTTTCAAGTTAAATTGTTGCCTCCAATAATATTCAAGTTGGCCCCCTTTTTTATTAGGTCCGTTGGGTCCCAAAGAGGCACCCATTCGACCCCTTTGGAAGTCTATATAAAGGAGAGGCTTCCTCCATCATTTGGACACATCAAATTGGTCTTGTCTATCTCTAACCCAGCGAATCAAAAGGAGAAAGGTGGGCTGCCATTTCAAGAGGGTTTCAGATTTCTTGGTTATTCTCTTGATGTTGTATCTGAGATTTTGATCTATTGATGAACTATGCACTCTCTCTCTTGCATAAGGAAAACTTTTTGGGCTTTCCCCCTTGTGGGGTTTTTCCCTGGCCTGAGGTCTAATTTCTGGTGTCTCTTGTCTTTTATTTCTACTATGATGTACTATTGCTCTTTCATGCTTAATGAACTCATTTTCTTATACTGCTTGATGAAGTAAATGTTACATGAAATCTAATGTTAATGATGATCATTTGAAACTATTAAATGTATAAGAAAATGGTATTATAGCATTGTCCTAGTAAATTCAACATGGGATCAGAGCTGGGGGGGCATTGAAGAGCAATCATGAAGGCACCCCTTTTTGGCAAAGGTCATTAAGGCAGCTTTAAGGCATTTCCTTGGTTCAAGCTTGGAAGGTCGAAGGTCAGAGATCCAAATTCTGTATTGTACTCCCTGTGGAGGCTTGATTTGAGATAGCCGCAGAAGTCTAGAAAGAGGTTGAGCCTGTAGTAACTCTTGTAATCAAAGTTTTGATCCAGTGATTGAATAGTTGTGATAAAAGACCGCATACTATCTAAGGTATGTGTGACTCTATCCTTCTATTCATGCGAGCCTATTCTTTGTTCATGCAACCCCTCTGTGAATGAATTCTATGAAATTGTGCAAATTGTTTATGACATTTCACATGAGTTCTATGGTTCTACATTTATGAACTTGGTGACACTCCTATGCAAGACCTGAGGCATCATTTCTCTACCTAAAAACACTCATTCTCTAAATTATTTATGAGATAAGGCATTCGAACCTTGTGTTTAAGCTAAAGATATCCGAGCAGATTATCTTGTGTTATCTAATGTTCTTTGCGAGAAACGGAACAATGGTTGAAGGTAAAAATTTGAAGCGAACTACTTTGAATACCAAAAGGTCTATACCTCTTAATACTTATTCTTGCAAAGATATCTCAAGCAAAGGAAGGATGGTGACATTCATGAGATTGTCTATGGCACCTTCCTCTGTGATTGATTTAAGGCTAGTTGCTTTGAAATTATGAGGCTAAGGATATCCGAGATTAGTAGCTCTCTCTGTGGGTGATCCAACTTTTGTGCATGTATCCAAGCTTCAAAAGATTCTGAAGTCTACACCAATTCAAGGAACTATAAAGACCCAAACTTCCTGTGGCATCCGATCTTCTACCTCAGTGACATTTGCAAACTCTTGTAGCATCTCATTTCCTGTTGTACGTGAACTACTATGGCATCTAGTCACTATGAAATCTTGCGGACCTGAGAACCATGCAAAGGTTTTGAAGCACATCACACTAAGAATGTTTATATCTATCACAATTTCTATGACACCAAATATGCAAGATTTGTGACAAGTCTAGGCTCCCTCATGAAATGCGAAGTTTAGATACAAGTTGCCTTACACCACTATGGAATCTGAGTTGTGTGGAAGGAAGAAAATCAAGTTCTTTTCAAGACAAAATTATGGAGGACTAAAGTGTAGCACGATATAGGCCTGTTGTGACGAATTTGAAGTTGTTTTATTAAGTCAAGTCTTAATCAAGACCGAAGCATGAGGCAAGAAACCTGATGATGATATCAGATTCGTTGATATAAAAATCTAAGATATTCGACCTGTGTAATCTAAGTTGTTTAAATGCAATCTAATCATATGCATCTGTGGATTGATGGACCTACTTGCGAAATGCCCCTTCCCTTAAGGGTTGGAAGCACTTAACAAGGCTAATTGAATAATGATCCTTAACATAAGTGTGGCAACGTGCTTACAAATCATCAAATAGAAAGATATTTGAAGGCAAGGTTTGTATGAAGTATTTCTATGCCCCTAGCCCTGAATATGGTCCACAATGATACTTTAATGGTTTTTGTCACTAGTGATGTTAATCTTAGTTGATCTTGAGAGTATGTTTCAGATGGTTTCACACAGATACATTGGTTGTCACCTTTCCAACACAATGAGGAGGATATCAATGTGAAAGGAACCTTGGGCCTTGCAGAGCCAACGTTTCCCTTCCAAAGATCAACTTCAAGCCTTGAGGAGCCCCACATAAATCTATGCCCCTCTTATTCACCTGAACCTCTAGATGTTAAAAAGTTGAGCCAGGAGATATATTCATTTAGTTGTTTGGGTTGTGACTGAATTATGTGTTTCCCTTATCGAAAAAACGATGGGAGAGTCTTGATTTGGGGTAGCATCGGATGTGCTCTAGCCACGAAATTTGGTGGAGAGGTTGGGGCACTGAGATCTCCAATACCTAGAAAGGGTTTGGGCAGATTCTAAACAGATCGGGAAATATTAAAATAATTAACATTTTTAATGGAGTCCCTAAGTCTAAACTTAGGGAAAATAAATATTAATGTGTATAAATATGAATCTGAGTTAGAATGGTCCAAAAGACATGGATCAAGCCAAATCTAATCTTAGCCGTTGATTAGGGACTTAATCTCAGCCATTGAAATGTCAACAAAAAAAGTATAAAAGGAGGCTTGAGGGGCACTTGGAGAATATACTGAGGGAGACCAGTCAATTCAATTTCTGGAGCGGGGTTTGATGAGAAATTGAACCAGTGGTCTGGAGAGCATTCAGGAGGCAACAAGTACGAAACAGAGAGACGAGAGATCAGCGTAGAAGAGGCAAATGCAGAACCAGAGGAAGCCACGCAAAGGCAGCAGAGACTGCGTAGAGCCAGAAGGGCCTGCATCATCCACGCAGAGGTTGTAGGAGTGACGCAGAAGCCCAAAGAGGTTGCGCAGAGCCTCAGTAGGCTGATGCAGAGGGTTTCAATGTGACACAGAGGGTTTCAGGCTGACGCAGACGGTATCAGGTCGTAGCAGAGATCAGTAGGGCCTACGCTGGGTTTAGGAAAGTGTTGGAAGTTTCTCTATCTGTGGGTAAGCCAATTTGGCATCCTGTTGTACAAAAAAATTGCTGACTAATAAAATTCTCCCTTGTTGCACCGGTTTTCCCACATTGGGTTTTTCCAGGGACATTATCCAAAATAATTGTGTCAATGTGTGCATATTTTTTATTTGTATTACGATGTGATATCTACAGCAGTATCTATTTTAATATTTGTTGAAGTAATTTCATGAATAACTTATGATGAAATAAGTAGGAAAAGTAAATCAGTTGCTGTAGTGATAGGATTTTCACATGGTATTAGAGCAAGTAATCAGAGACAGAAAGGGAAAATCAGTTATGGGTTGAGACCACGACGCAGAGGCATCCACCTAGGGGGACTCACGCAGATTTTCAGAAAATTGCACAAGAGAGAAAGATTTTGATTTCTCTATGTTGGCTTCTAGGTTGGAAGAAGCAGTGGCGTGCATGACTAGTGCTGCATCATCAGAAATATGGTATATGATAGTGGAGCCTCGTGGCATATGACAGGAGTCAGGGAGTGTTTCTCAGAATATCGAGAAGAGAAGATGAACTTTCAGATCACCATGGGGAACAAGGAAAAGTGTACTCCAGTAGGAAAGGGTACCATAGTTTTTCAGATAGAATCGAGAGAGCAGTTCCGTGTCACAACTACAAGGCAAGGGCTATGACATCTACTTCATCAAGGAAAAGGTATACGTCAAACACCCGCGCTGGAAAAATAAAGTGCAGATCAAGATCAAAAGTAATTAGTTGTACAGATTACAACTAGAATCTCCAATGGCACTAATAGGCAGTCATGGGGACAAAGACTTGAACGAACTAAGGCATAGAAGGATGTGTCACTTGCACCATGGAGCTCTGAGAATTCTCAGGAGCACTGTAACAGATGTTCCGTATCTGAGTACAGAACGAGATGGTGTATGCAGGGGATGTGCTCTAAGAAAGTATGCCAAGGCGGCATTTCCTAGGAGCAACCACAGGGCCAAGAGTGTACTACGATTGATACACTCAGATATCTGCGAACCTATGTCCATCAACGTTCTCAGCGGTGCCGAGTATTTCCTTACCTTCATTGATGACCACTCGAGGAAAACTTGGATCTATTTTTTGAAAACCAAGGATGAGGTTTTCTGTCGATTCAAGGAGTTCAAAGCTCTAGTGGAGAATCTAACAGTTAAGAAAATCAAAGTCTTGCACTTAGATAATGGTGGAGAATATGTCGACAAGGACTTCATTGATTATTGCACTAAGGAAGCCCACGTGGCTTTGGATTGACAGTGAATGGATGCACTGTTAAGGCACTCCTTGTGATAGGTCACTGGTTTAAATCCTCCGTGGGTGTTTACCTACCAAAAAGAAAATTATTGCGCTAAGGAGGGCATCAGAAGAGAGTGGACAGCTCCCTATAATCCGGAGCAGAATGGGGTGGCAGAAAGGAAAAACAGGACTATTGTAGAAGCAATTAGGGGCATGATGTACGATCAGGATATGCCAAAATTCCTATGGGCAGAAGCATGCAACACAGTTGTCTACGTTCAGAACAGGACTCCTCATCGGGCATTGGGCAAGATTACTCCAAAGAAAGTCTTCATTGGGAAGACACCTGAAGTCAGTCATTTCAGGATATTTGGGAGTTAGGCATATTGTCGCATACCCGAAGAAAAGAGGAAGAAGCTCGATTAGACTGCAGAAAAGGGGTATCTAGCAGGATATAGTGAGAACGCTAAGGCATACAGGATCTATTTTCTAGGGAGCAGGAAGGTAGTAGTACGACGAGATGTGAAGTTCATGGAGGACAGAGCTTTCAGAAGATCTCGCAAAATGTCTTCCAAGGAGCAGCCGAAAGAGGATCCATTAGTCATGCCTCTTCAACCAACAGAAGTGAAGAATCATTCCTCATATCAGGAAGATTCTCAGGATGAGGAAGACGAGCAAATAGAAGCACCTGTTGGCAGAGGAAGAACCAATAGGGAACTTCGTCAGATTCTGCGTGATGCAAAGAACTTCATCGGAGAGCCAAGGAACAGCAAAAGGGAGCGAAAACAACTAGATAGGTATCAGGCATTAGTAGCTCAGGATGGAGAGCCTGCAAGCTTCAAAAAGGCAGCTTCGCATCAGGTCTGGCTAGATGCGATGGTGGAGTATAACTCCATTATGGTAAACGATGTCTGGGAGGTGGTGTCAAGGCCTCAAGACAAATATGTGGTAGGTTCAAGAAGGATCTACAAGATCAAATATGTTGCGGACAACAGTATTGAAAAATACAACGCCAGGTTTGTAGCTAAGGGGTATGCTCAAAAGGAAGGGATTGACTATGAGGAAACCTTTGCCCCGGCAGTCAGGTATAAATCTATTAGGACCGTGATATCTCTTGCAGCCCAGATGAGATGGGAGATGCATCAGATGGATGTCAAGACAGCATTTCTGAATGGGGTAATAGAAGAAGAAGTATACATTGAACAACCAGAGGCCTTTGAAACTCATGAAAAGAAGTCTCATGTATGCACACTGAAGAAAGCCTTGTACGGGTTGAATCAGGCACCAAGAGCGTGGTATGGTCGAATAGATGGCTACTTGCAGAAGATGGGGTTTGTCAGGAGTGACGCGGATCCGAATCTCTACTCTCTGGTCGTAGAGAGAGATCCACTTCTCTTAGTATTATATGTCAATGATCTCTTCCTGACAGGATCACCCAGACTCATTGAAGACTGCAAGAAGAAACTAGCCACAGAGTTCGATATGAAGTATTTGGGACGAATGCACTATTTTCTAGGGTTGGAAGTTTGGCAGGAGAAAGGAGAAATCTTCCTTGGGCAAGGAAGGTATGCTACAGAAATTCTGAAAAGGTTCGGGATGGGAGACTGTAGACCTATGGCTACGCCAATGATCACCAATTAGAAGAAGATTGATGCATCAAAAGACAAGGATGTCGATCCCACCCTATACCAATAGCTCATAGGGTCCCTGATGTATCTAGTCAATACCAGGCCAGATATTTGCTACGCTGTCAACAACCTAAGTCAGTTCATGATGTAACCAAAGAGAGCTCACTGGGCACCAGCCAAGCATGTTCTCTTACAGGGAACAGTTGATTATGGGCTCTTATACAACAAGGGGAAGGATATCAGGTTGAGTGGATTTACTGATGCAAATTGGGCAGGAAATTTAGTGGATCGGAGAAGTACCTTTGGGTACTGTTTCAACATTGGATCAGGAATAACCTCTTGGTGCAGTAAGAAACAGAAGTTCGTGGCTCTGAGCTCGTCTGAGGCAGAATATATGGCAGCAAGCACAGCTTCGTGTGAGGCCATATGGCTTAGAAAACTGTTGGTAAACTTATTCAGAAGAAATATGGAGGCGACCAAGATCATGTGTGATAATCAAAGTTGCATAAAACTCTCTGAGAATCTAGTATTTCATGATAGGTCAAAGCATATTGATATCCGGTGTCACTTTGTCAGAGTTTATGTCCAAACGTGGAGTTGTACAGTTGAGTTACACTCCTATAGGGAAACAAGTGGCAGACATCCTCACCAAGGCACTTGGAAAGTCAAAATTTGATTTCTTTAGAGAAAAGATGGGGATGGTAAAGAACCCCTTTCAGAAGTAGTGTGTTAGCAGCACAGATGCAGAGGGAGTTGCAATGCAGATGCAATGTTGGGAGAAAAGACCAACAACAGCACAGATGCAGAGGAAGGTGCAGTGCGGATGCAGTGCTGGAAGAAAGGACCAGTAGCAACACGGATGCAGAGGGAGCTGTCGTATAGATACCGCAGTGGCAGTGGCAGTGGCAAAGCCATGGGCAGCAGTACAAGATGCAGCAGTGCAGAGGACGTTGGGCAAGGAGGCCTAGCATCAACAGGTTCCGATGCCGGATGATCAGAGTAATACTCAGTGAAGAGTATTGCTAGAGCATAATCCTCGCTAAGAGGGAGTGTTTATTTGGGGTAGCATCGTGTTGGGTCCCTATAATACTAGTGATTACCCCATTACTATTGTAGTTATACCCCTTATTTATATTGTTGTGCCCCCATTGCCCCCATATTGTTATTAATGTGCCCATAGAATCCCTCTATTGTTATTTTTGTGGCTTTATATTATTATTGTTAGGTCGGCTGGATTATATTGTGACTCCTTAGACTCCTATATATAGAAAGGAGGTTTTGTCATTTGAATCATCCAAGAATTGTTCATTTATGTAATGTAAAGGAAGTTGCCCCATCGAAAAGGCTGAATTCTAAGGCGTTGATCTATCTTTTCTATCTTTTCTTGAGCTGGTTTCATAACATTTGGTATCAGAGCTTTGGATTCTAGGGTTTCGCTGCTCCAAACAGGTCATCGTGGCATTTTCGCTATAACTTTTTTTCTGTGACGTTTCAGAAGTCGCAAAAAAAACCCATTTGAGAAGAAAACACGTTGAACCTTGGGTCCGAATTTCAGAGCTTTTCGCGCGATACTTTTAGAGATATGATCTGAGGAAGTTGGTGTTTTTGCAGACTCCTGAATTACACTCAAAACAGGTGACCTGGGGAAAATCATCATAACTTTCTTTCTGAGCATCGGATTGAAATTTCGTAAGAAGGTACAGAAAGAGGACGGACTGTAGTTTTCTTTTATATATTTTTCAGAGTCAAAGGTTGAAATAGTGACACGTGGCACTTCATACAAATTCGCTCTACTGAACTAGTCTATAATCAGGTCACTGCGGGAGATTGTGCATAACTCTTTCTTGGAGAATCCAATTTGGATCAGACTAGTGGCATTGGAAAGAGGACATAGAAGGCTACTACAGGTCACAATTTCAGAACTGGATGATTCGAAATTACAGAGATACATCAGATTCAATATCAGGCTTCTACAAAGAAAAAAAAAGGTGTGTAGTTTTTTTTTTTTTTTTGCATAAGCTTGGTTTGAAGGAATTCAAAGGGCATAGTAAAGCATTGTTATCGGTAACTGATGCCCCGAGGAAAGAAAATGCAAACACGTAGTAAGGAACCTGAAAGCTCTAACATGACTCATGAAGAAGAGGAAGAAATGCTACATGATATATCAAAATTACAAGAACAAGTGCAACAAATGTCACACTCACAAAAGCTAACAGATGCTAAGATAAATGGCGTGGAATCTAAGATAAAGGGCATGGAAGCTAAGATGGATGATCTGAAGGCAGATTTGAGGACAAATTTGAAGACAGACATGGCAGATTTGAAGATAGAATTGACAAATTTTCTACAAGAAATACTTACTAATGGTGAAAAGGTTGTAAAGGAAACTCATGATGTGAACAAAAGAAATGTTAATCATGATTCCATAGACTCTAATGTTGGATCGAAAACCCACCATATTCCAAAAATCGATATGAGGAAGTTTAATGGCAAGGATCCCGCCACATGGATATTACAGATGGAGCAGTTCTTCGATCTCAATAATGTGCAAAACACACAAAAGGTACGTATGGCAACTTTATATTTGGAACCAAATCAGTTTGTACGGTATCAATGGCTTTGCTCTCGTAAACAATTTATCACTTGGGCAATTTTTACGGAAGAATTGATAGCACATTATGAGGATACAAAAAGCAACACTTTTTTTAGCCAATTGATAAGTCTCAAACAAAAGGGTTCAATAATAGAGCACATTGAGGAGTTCCAAAAATTGAACATAAGGGTAAAAGATGTTCCAGAGGAGCATAGGATTGATGTGTTCATAGGGTCTTTAAAGGATAATATCCAACATGATATTCGACTTTGGGAACCTGATTCATTAGAGAAGGCATTCAGGTTAGCAAGAAAAATGGAAAGCAAAATTATGGCAACCAGGAAGCATACCACTCACAACTATAAAGACGGAAGTGCAGTTGCCCCTAGTCTTCCACAACCTATAAGGTTGACAACACAACAATTGGAAGAAAAAAGAGCAAAAGGGTTTTGTTATAGTTGTGATAGTAAATACACTAAAGGTCATAAGTTTGCTGAGAAGAAACTATTCTACATAGATTGTGAAGAGGAAGAAGAAAAGGAGCAAGAAAGGTCAAAAGAACAGGATATGCTCCAGGAACAAAGCCTAGATGAAGAACAAATAAATCCGACCATATCTTGTAATGCATTGGCGGGAATTACCACTCCTCAAACCATCAAGATAGAAGGACTAATCAAGAAGAAAAAGGTAATAGTGTTGATTGATTCAGGAAGCACCCACAATTTTATTCATTGTAGGGTAGCAAAAGAATTGAATTGCTTCCTATATACAGCACCAGAGTGTCAAGTGATGATTGCAAATGGAGGAACAATAAATTGCTCTGGAAAGTGCCATAATATCAAGCTATCCATGGGAGAATATGTATTGACTAGCCCAATGCTTTCCATTCCAATGGGAGGTGTTGATGTTGTACTAGGAGTCCAATGGCTACAATCCTTGGGTACAATAGCTTTTAATTTTCAAGAACTTTTCATCAAATTTTCTACGGAAGGAAAGGAAGTTGAATTGAGGGGTATTGCAGGGAAACCAGGAAAGATAATCAGCTCTAATGGTATGACAAAGCTTCTAAAAAAGGAGCAAAGGGGTGTAATTGCACAATTATGTTCGCTAGATGTTTCCACATTAGAATCATCTATTTCTCCAGATCTCCAAAAAGTCATGGACAATCATTCCAAGGTATTTGAGACTCCCAAAGGTCTCCCACCTATCCGTGATCATGATCATGCTATTCATCTGATTCCAGGAAGTGTTCCTCCAAACATCAGGCCGTACAAATATCCCTATGTCCAAAAAAGTGAAATTGAACGTATGGTTGCAGAAATGCTAGAGGCTGGTATAATTCAACCGAGTCAAAGTTCTTTCTCTGCTCCTCAAAGTTCTTTCTCTGCTCCAGTAGTATTGGTGCACAAGAAAGATGGATCATGGCGCATGTGTCCGGATTATAGGGAGCTCAACAAGCTCACTATTAAAGATAAGTTCCCCATTCCTGTCATTGATGAATTACTGGATGAATTGCATGGATCAATTTACTTCACCAAGTTGGATCTTCGTTCAGAATATCATCAAATCAGAATGAAGATTGAAGACATTCCAAAAACGGCATTTAGAACTCATGAGGGTCATTATGAATTTTTGGTCATGCCTTTTGGCCTTACCAATGCACCTTCAACATTTCAAGGTTTGATGAATTCAATTTTCAAACCATTCGTTAGAAAATTTGTGTTAGTATTTTTTGATGATATACTTATCTACAGCAAGTCTTGGAAGGATCATGTTGAACATGTTGACAGGGTGCTACAACTATTGGAGGAGAAACAATTATATGCCAAAAGATCCAAATGTTTTTTTGGAGTACAAGAGGTGGAATATTTGGGTCATATTGTATCTCATGAAGGAGTTAAGGTAGACCCTAGCAAAATTAAAGCCATTAAGGAAAGGAAAATCCCCACATCCATAAAGCATTTGCGTGGATTTCTTGGGTTGACAGGGTATTATCGCAAGTTTGTTAAGAATTATGGGAGAATAGCAGCACCTCTAACGACATTATTGAAGAAAGATGCATTTTCATGGACTCCGGAAGCAACAAAGGCCTTTGAACATCTTAAAGAGGCAATGTGCCAAGCACCGGTCTTAGCTACATCGGACTTCACAAAAACCTTTATTGTGGAATGTGATGCTTCAAGAAATGGAATTGGTGTTGTTCTAATGCAAGATGAAAGACCCATTGCTTTTGAAAGTTTTCCAATCAAGGGAAAGTTTCTAAGAAAAGCTATTTACGAGAAGGAAATGTTGGCAATACTCCATGCACTTAAGAAATGGCGACCTTACCTAATGGGAAGACACTTCAAAGCAAAAACGGATCATGATAGCCTTATATACTTTTTAGAACAAAGATTATCCTCTGAAGAGCAACAAAAGTGGGTAACAAAGATGTTGGGTTATGACTTTGAAATCATCTACAAAAAAGGGAAGCAAAATGTGCTGGCAGATGCACTCTCAAGAAAGGATGAGGATGTGGAAGCATTGTTGTGCGCTATTTCTATCATCCAACCAGATTGGATAAATGAAGCAAGGGAGGAATGGAAGAATGACGAAGAAGTGTGGGCACTTATTCGAAAGCTACAACAAGATTCCAGTACGTCTGATACATTTAGCTGGAAAAATGATTCGTTATGGTACAAAGATCGCTTATACCTCTGTAAGAATTCCCAGCTAAAACAAAAGATTCTTATGGAATTGCACACTTCTCCCTTAGGAGGGCACTCAGAATTTTTAAAAACTTACCACAGGGTTAAGAAGGAATTTTTTTGGGATGGCCTTAAATCAGATATTCAAAAGTTTGTGGCAGAATGTTTGGTTTCCCAACAAAATAAAGTTGAAACAATTAAGACACCGGGTCTATTACAACCTTTATCCATTCCAAGCCAACGTTGGGAGGAGGTATCAATGGATTTTATCACAGATTTACCCAAGTCTGAGGGAAAGAGTGTCATCATGGTGGTAGTTGATAGACTTACCAAGTATGCACACTTTTGTGCATTATCACATCCATTTAGAGCCAGTACAGTTTCTACTGCATTTATGGAAACAATTCAAAAGCTACATGGAAACCCAAAGATCATTGTAAGTGACATAGATCCCATTTTCACTGGAAATTTTTGGACAGAATTATTTTCTCGTCTTGGTACTCAGTTATCTCATAGCTCATCTTATCATCCTCAATCTGATGGGCAAACTGAGATAGTAAACAAATGTTTGGAAGGATATCTTCGTTGCTTTGTATCTGATAAACAGACACAATGAGTCAAATGGTTGCCTCTGGCTGAATGGTGGTATAACACTTCCTTTCATACAGCAACAAAAATGACCCCATTTATGGCACTTTATGGGTATCAACCACCATCCATCACATCATATTTAAGAGAAAATTCTAAGGTTCAGGCAGTGGAACATCACATCGAACATCAACAACAAGTCCTCCAACTCTTAAAGGATAACCTCGTGTTGGCACAGAATAGAATGAAACAACAGGCAGATCAACATCGCAGTGAAAGAAGTTTTGATGTAGGTGATTGGGTATTCCTACGGCTACAACCATATAAGCAAATGTCCCTCAAGCAAGCTAAGAAGGATAATAAATTATCACCAAAGTATTATGGTCCGTACAAGGTGTTGCAAAAGATTGGTACTATGGCATACAAATTGGAGCTTCCTGCAGCTTCTCGATTGCACCCAGTTTTCCATGTTTCATGCTTAAAGAAGGTTATAGGCGACAAGCTCCCAGTTCAAACAATATTGCCAGAACTTGACGAGGAAGGAAAAATTATATTGGAACCGGAAGCAGTGATAGAAACAAGAACTTGACAGCTACGAAATCGATCAATTTCAGAGTATCTTATCAAGTGGAAGAACTTATCCGCTGAAGATTCCACATGGGAGGATGAGAATTTTATGCAGAAATATCCAGAACTACTCCAGCGTTGAGGACAACACTTTTTTGAAGGAGATGAGCATGTTGGGTCCCTATAATACTAGTGATTACCCCATTACTATTGTAGTTATACCCCTTATTTATATTGTTGTGCCCCCATTGCCCCCATATTGTTATTAATGTGCCCATAGAATCCCTCTATTGTTATTTTTGTGGCTTTATATTATTATTGTTAGGTCGGTTGGATTATATTGTGACTCCTTAGACTCCTATATATAGAAAGGAGGTTTTGTCATTTGAATCATCCAAGAATTGTTCATTTATGTAATGTAAAGGAGGTTGCCCCCTCGAAGAGGCTGAATTCTAAGGCGTTGATATATCTTTTCTATCTTTTCTTGAGCTGGTTTCATAACACATCGGATGTGCTCTAGCCACGAAATTTGGTGGAAATGTTGGGGCACATGAGATCCCCAATACCCAGAAAGGGTTTTGGCAGATTCTAAACAAATCAGGAGATATTAAAATAATTAATATTTTTAATGGAGTCCCTAAGTCTAAACTTAGGGAAAATAAAATATTAATGTGTTTTAATATGAATCTGTACTAGAATGGTCCAAAAGACATGGATCAAGCCAGATCTAATCTTAGCTGTTGATTAGGGTGTAGGAATTTACAGGGTAAGTTCCTCAGAAAGAACACCAAAAGGGCACCGCTCACAACCAGATCACAGATCAATACACCAGTATTTTTGACGTGGTTAAAACCCTCAAAGAGGGAAACAGTCCACGGCCTGAGCCAACGCGGCCACTTCAGGCAATTTATTAATCAAAGAATGAAAATTTACATAAGCTTCTCTCATGCACGGATTACCCTACAAATGACCCTCCATGCGCTTTAAATAGAATTCATGGACCAATCGGGTGTCAAGCCACGGATCAAGTGTCGGTAATACCGAGGAGAGAATGAACCGTCGGATCACTACATATCGTGACCGTCGGATTGTAAGTTACAAAATGTACAACGGTAAAGAAACACACTTTACCTAACTCTATACCTAACTCTACACTAGACCAAGTTGAACTTAACTATATCCTATGTGTCAGAATATCCTAACATCCCCCCTTAAGAACAACTTGGGATAGGATTGAAGGATTTACAAATATGACACAAAAGGGGAAGGAAGGAGGCACTAGAGCCTATCCCCCCTTAGTGACAACTTCCTGAACTCCAACCATAAATCGAAGTTTAGTGAACTTCGCCTCTGTGAGAGCCTTTGTGAAGATGTCTGCAACTTGATCATTTGTTGAACAATATTGCACTTCAAGAACATGGTCGTGAATGAGCTTTCTGATGAAGTGGATGTGCAGTTCAATGTGTTTGCTGCGCTGATGTTGGACTGGATCTTTGCATAGCTGAATGGCACTTTGATTATCACACCAAAGTGTAGTCGGATGCTGCTGCTCAAAGCCAAACTCTGACAGGATCTGACGAAGCCACAAGGCTTCCTTACTAGCTTCTACAACACCACGATACTCTACTTCTGCTGATGAAAGAGAAATGGCACCGTGTTTCTTGCAAGCCCATGTAATAGGTCCTGAACCAAGAGTGAACACATAACCAGCAGTAGACTTCCGATCATCAGGGTCACCAGCCCAATCGGAATCAGTGAAACCAACCAATAGAGGAGATGCTTTGGCACTGTAATGAATGCCAAACTGAACTGTACCTCGAACATAACGAAGTATTCTTTTAGCTGCTTTCCAATGACTTTCACAGGGGTTTTGCATGAACCGAGCAACAAGGCCAACAGCAAAGGAAAGGTCAGGACGAGTATGGGTTAGATACAAAAGTTTTCCTACAAGTTGACGGTATAAGGTAGCATCAACTTCAGGAGAAGTACAAGTGACTGAGAGTTTGACTCCAGACTGAAAGGGAGAAGGGGCTGGCTTACAATCTTCCATGTGAAAATGACGTAGAATATCACAAGCATACTTGGACTGGGAAAGGGAAATACCCTCCTTGGATTGCAAGACTTGAAGACTGAGAAAATAGTGTAAGTGTCCTAAGTCTGTCATTTCAAATTTCCTTTTGAGGCTAGACTTCACATGGTTTATAAGGTTGGGATCACTACCAGTAAGGATAAGATCATCAACATAAAGAACAAGGATGATAAGAGAGTTGCCCAATTTCTTGGTGTAGACAGTATTGTCAGAATGACAACTAGAAAAGCCAGATTCTAAAAGAAAGCTATCCATTTTGGCATACCAAGCCCGAGGAGCTTGCTTGAGACCATAAAGGGATTTCTTAAGTCGACAAACAAGGCTGGAGTCTGTTTGTATGAAGCCAATGGGTTGTTCCATATAGATTTCTTCATGCAAGTCCCCATGCAAGAAGGCAGATTTAACATCCATCTGATGGACTTCCCATTTGAAAGAGGCAGCAAGGGAAAGAACAAGGCGGATAGAGTTCATTTTGGCAACAGGGGAGAAGGTTTCAGTGTAGTCAATGCCTTCAACCTGTGAAAAGCCCTTAGCAACAAGACGAGCTTTATGTTTATCAACTTTTCCCATCTGGTCCATACCTGGTTCTGTAAACCCATTTTCATCTTACAAGTTTTCGTCCCTTTGGTAAAGGAACAAGATCCCATGTATCATTTGCCAATAATGAATGATATTCTTCATTCATAGTTGCTTCCCAATCTGGATGGCCTGAAGCTTCTGCAAAGGTGTCAGGATCATAATTTACTGGAGCTTGAGCCAGTAAAGAAGAGGCTCTCTCGAACTGAGAACGTGTGCGTCGTTGATCTGTAGGATCACCGACAAGATCACCTGCTGCATCTCGAGTAGCACGAACCCATTTTGGAAGCTCAAGAGCTGAAGGAGGATCCTGAGATGGTGGGGGAGGATTGTCATCCTCACTTTCATCATCTGAAGAAGAAATGTTTTCGAAGGTAGAAGAGATAGGGAGAGGTGGCACATCCGCCGGACTAGGCTCGCAGGCCGATATATTTTCATCAAATTTTACATCTCTTCTAATGATAACATTTTTGGACTTAAATGGAATAAGTCTATAGCCTTTGACATCTTCAGAATATCCAATAAAAGTACATTTTTCACTCTTAGGTTCTAAAGCTTTATGCTTTTCATCTGGAATATGGGCCCACGCTTCACTTCCAAAAACACGAAAGTGACTTACATCTGGTTTGATTGAGCTCCATGCTTCTTCTGGAGTGATATTCTTTAAAGCCTTAGTAGGAGTGTGATTTATTATGTAATTTGCACAGTTAATTGCTTTTGCCCAAAAACTAAGACCAAGTCCTTCAGATTGTAGCATACAATTAGCCATTTCCTTTAAGGTGCGATTCTTCCTTTCAGCTACACCAATTTGTTGTGGAGTATATGCAACAGTATGTTGCATTTGAATTCCATTCTCAGTGCAATAGTTGATGAATGTGTTTTTAACATATTCTCCGCCATTATCAGATCTTAACTTAAGAATTTGATGTCCAGATTGTTTTTCAACAAAGGCCTTGAAGGCCAAAAAAGTGTTTAATACTTCACTCTTGAGTTTTAAGAAGTATACCCAAGTGCGTCTGGAGAAATCCTCAATGAAAGTTAAGAAATACTTGCAACCAGAGAATGACACAACTAGAAGTGGACCACATAAATCACTATGCACAAGCTGTAAAGGGGCTGAGGCGTGCCAAGAGGCACGTTTTTCAAAACTGTCCCGATGATGTTTTCCGAGTACCCATCCGGAACAAACACCATCTCTACAAGATACCATAGGAAGACCTGTCACCATATTTTCTTTACATAGATGCTGAAGGGAGCGATAGTTTAAGTGACCAAATCGCTCATGCCAAAGTTTGCTCACTTCATCGTTATGAGCAACAAATACTGAGGGAAGATTTGATGACCCAAAGTTGTGAAACTTATACAGCCTTGCAGAATCATCAGCAATGCCAGTAGCCAAAATCTGTTTAGGATCTTTTAAGTCCTTGATTACAACATCATGAGGTGAAAATTCAACGATTTTACCTTCACCTGAATGAGTTATCTGATATACAGATAGAAGGTTGCAGGATAAGGTTGGAACACATAATACATCATTAAACTGACCATTGTCTAGATGAACAGTTCCAATCCCTACAACATTAAGAGATCTATCATCACCAACATATATATTTTTGGTGTTACAATCATTTAAAGAAGAAAACATGGCTTTGTTTTTGGCCATGTGATAAGAAGCTTCAGAATCAATGAGCCACTCATGAGAATGAGAAGAAGAAGATACATTTAATGCATAGCCAGAGCGAGATGCTTGACAACCACATGCAGAAAGTGCCATTCCTGAAGACGAAGTTGAAGTTGAAGATTGCCCCAAATGGATGTTATGCTTCTTCATTGCTGCTTCCAACGCTTTCATCTTCTTAAAGCATTTTGATTCTAAGTGCCCATCTCGATTACAAAAATTGCAATGTCTATCAGTCTTCTTCCCTTTGTTTTTATTTGTCTTATCATTTTGTTGAAATGATTTTTCATTTTGGGGCTGAAATTGCTTAGGGCCCTTGTTTGGTTTAGGACCATTCTTTTTAGGATATGACTTTTTAGGATTCTTTGAATTTGGTTGCTGCTGGGCGGCTAACACTTTCTTGGAAGAGTTTCCAAGATTAAGAAGACCAAGGTGTAAGAGTTTTTCTTGTTCTCTTATTAAAGAATCACAAAAAGAGTCAAAGGAAGGGGGCTTGTAGTCTTTTCCTTGAGAAATGAAGGCTTCTCTTGTAGAATGGAAGGTGGAAACAAATACAGAGTAGGCTGGTCCCAACTTAGTAAGGATGGAATAAATAAGGTTACTATCTTCTTCCAAAAGATATCTAAGGGTCTTGAATTTAGACAAGAAATCTTCAATGCAAGAAAAATTATTAGGGTCCAATGTAAGCAACTCATTTTCAAGTTGATGGGCTCTAATTTCATTTTTAATCCCAAAAACTTTACTGATTTGTTCCATTGCTTCATGAGGAGTTTCAAGTTCTGCAATATGGAATCTAAGATCTGGAGAAATAGACATCCCTATCAAACCACGTGCTTGATCTTGTCTATTTTCCCATTTAGCAGCCTTGTCTTCATCTTTCGGTTTCTTTTCTTGGCCTGTGGCTATTCGGTAGAGACCTTTACTTCTAAGTAAATCCTCCATGTAGGACAACCATTGGAAGTAGTTGGTGCTGTCAAGGGTAACTTGGTATTGACTTTCCATTTCAACAGAAACTGAAGCTGAAGATGCTGAAAGTAAGTGTTCCAATGGATAGATCTCGAAAAATTAGGCTGGTTTAAAAAAAACGGCTCTGAAAAAGGCTTCCGGATGAAGAAGTTATGGCTTTTTGAAAAAAAGTCGTTGAAGTTGCCGACAAAGTGCGGGAATGTGCGGAAATGAAAAAGTCCGCCCCCACAAAATGGAGACTTGAACCCAAGACCTCTACTCTCTTAAAATAGCTTTGAACCAATTGATCTATACAAAAAATTTGAGAGAGAGAGAGAGAGGGGGGGAGGCTTTGGGTTGCGTGCTTGCTTTGAGAAAGCTCTTTTTCCCTACAAAACAAAAAACACAAAACCCAACACGGACATTCAAAGAAAAACGAACCTTGCGGCTCGAAGTTAGCTTTACCCAAAAAACTAAATATTTTTCTCAATGTTTCTGATTTTCCGAGATCACACTAAGGTGCAGGGAAAAGAGCATACGCATGAGAAAAATCCTTCCTTTCTGTTTCTAATTTGCCCAGATCGCACAGAGTCGCAGGGCAAAGAGCATACGCAGAAATGAAAGGTATAGATCTGGTTAAAAAAAAGCTAAATAAACCGAAACCGAAATAAGCAGAGAGAAAATAACAGTAAACTGCAAATAAACACTGTATACCTCCAGATCTTTAAAATGACGCAGCTAGGGCTACCGGAAACCTTTTCGCGTGAAACGAAAGGGGTTCCTCACTGGAACAGATGCTCCGAACACAACAGAGCAGTCCTCTCGGCCCGAAAGCAGTCAGAAACAGCAGATCTAGGAAACGGCAGTCGGATGCAGTTCTACCGGCTTCAGATTTGGATCACCAACGGACGCGGCCCTCAAATAGTTCTGATACCATGTAGGAATTTACAGGGTAAGTTCCTCAGAAAGAACACCAAAAGGGCACCGCTCACAACCAGATCACAGATCAATACACCAGTATTTTTGACGTGGTTAAAACCCTCAAAGAGGGAAACAGTCCACGGCCTGAGCCAACACGACTACTTCAGGCAATTTATTAATCAAAGAATGAAAATTTACATAAGCTTCCCTCATGCACGAATTACCCTACAAATGACCCTCCATGCGCTTTAAATAGAATTCATGGACCAATCGGGTGTCAAGCCATGGATCAAGTGCCGGTAATACCGAGGAGAGAATGAACCGTCGGATCACTACATATCGTGACCGTCGGATTGTAAGTTACAAAATGTACAACGGTAAAGAAACACACTTTACCTAACTCTACACTAGACCAAGTTGAACTTAACTATATCCTATGTGTCGGAATATCCTAACATAGGGACTTAATCTCTGGCATTGAAATGTCAACAGAAAAAGTATAAGAGGAGGCTTGAGGGGCACTTGGAGAATACACAGAGGGAGACCAGTCAGTTCAATTTCTGGAGTGGAGTTTGCTGAGAAATTGAACCAGTGGTCTGGAAAGCAGTCAGGAGGCAGCAAGTACATAACAGAGAGACGGGAGATTAGCGCAAAAGAGGCAGATGCAGAACGAAAGGAAGCCACGCAAAGGCAATAGAGACTGTGCAGAGCCAAAAGGGCCTGCGTCATCCACGCAAAGGCAGCAGAGACTGCGCAGAGCCAAAAGGGCCTGCGTCATCCACGCAGAGGCTACAGGAGTGACACAGAAGCCCAGAGAGGTTGCACAAAGCCTCGGTAGGCTGACGCAGAGGGTTTTAGGGTGACGCAAAGGGTTTCAGGCTGACGTAGAGGGTTTCAGGCTGTAGCAGAGGTCAGTAGGTCCTACGCTGGGTTTAGGAAAGTGCTGGAAGTTTGTCTATCTGTGGGTAAGCTAGTTTAGCACCCTTTTGTACAAGAAAAATGTTGAATAAAAAAATCCTCCCTTGCTGCACAGGTTTTCCCACATTGGGTTTTTCCGGGGACATTAGTCCAAAATCATGGTGTCAATGTGTGCATATATTTGTTTCAGTATTACGATGTGATCTCTGCAGCAGTATTTATTTTAATATTTGTTGAAGTAATTTCATGAATAACTTAAGATGAAATAAGTAGGAAAAGAAAATCAGTTGCTGCAATGATAGAATTTTCACATGGTATCATAGCAAGTAATCAGAGATAGAAAGGGAAAATCAATTATGGGTTGAGACCACAATGCAGAGGCATCCACCTCAGGGGACTCATGCATATTTTCAGAAGATTGCACAAGAGAGATTTCGATTTATCTATGTTGGCTTCCAAGTTGAAAGAAGAAATGGCGTGCATGACTAGTGCTGCATCATCAGAAATATGGTATATAGATAGTGGAGCCTCGTGGCTTATGATGAGAATCAGGGAGTATTTCTCAAAATATCAAGAAGAGAAGATGACCTTTCAGATCACCATGGGGAACAAGGCAAAGTGTACTCCAGTAGGAAAGGGTACCATAGTTTTCCAGAAAGAATCGGGAGAGCGGTTCCGTGCCACAAATGTGTTGCATGTGCCAGGATTGGTGATGAACTTACTTTCTGTGTCACAACTACCAGGCAAGGGCTATGACATCTACTTCATCAAGGAAAAGGTATGCGTCAAACACCCAAGCTGGAAAAAGAAAGTGCAGATTGGGATAAAAAGTAATCGGTTGTACAGATTACAACTAGAATCTCCAATGGCACTAATAGGCAGTCATGGATCACTATGGCATAGAAGGATGGGTCACTTGTACCATGGAGCTCTGAGAATTCTCAAGAGCACTGTAACAAGAGTTCCGAATCTGAGTAAGGAACGAGATGATGAATGCAAGGGATGCGCTCTAGGAAAGTATGTCAAGGCGGCATTTCCTAGGAGCAACCACAGGGCCAATAGTGTACTAGGATTGATACACTCAGATATCTGCAAACCTATGTCCATCACAGCTCTCAGCGGTGACAAGTATTTCCTTACCTTCATTGGTGACCACTCGAGAAAAACTTGGATCTATTTTTTAAAAACCAAGGATGAGGTTTTATGTCGATTCAAGGAGTTCAAAACTTCAAAGCTCTAGTGGAGAATCTGACAAGTAAGAAAATCAAAGTCTTGCGCTCAGATAATGGTGGAGAATATGTTGATAACGACTTCACTGATTATTGTGCTATGGAGGGCATCATAAGAGAGTGGACAGCTCCCTATAATCCGAAGCAGAATGGGGTGGTAGAAAGGAAAAATTGGACTATTGTAGAAGCAGCTAGGGCCATGCTGTATGATCAGGATATGCCAAAATTCCAGTGGGCAGAAGGATGTAACAAAATTTTCTATGTTCATAACAGGACTCCTCATTGGGCATTGGGCAAGATTACTCCAGAGAAAGTCTTCAATGGGAAGACACCTAAAGTCAGTCATTTCCAAATATTTGGGAGTTTGGCATATTGTCGCATACCCGAAGAAAAGAGGAAGAAGCTGGATCATACTACAAAAAAGGGGTATCTGGCAGGATATAGCGAGAACGCTAAGGCATACAGGATCTATCTTCCAGGGAGCAGGAAGGTAGTAGTACGACGAGATGTAAAGTTCATGGAGGACAGAGCTTTCAGAAGATCTCGCGAAATGTCTTCCAAGGAGCAGTCGAAAGAGGATCCGTTGGTCATGCCTCTTCAACCAACAAAAGTGAAGAATCCTTCCTCAGATCAGGAAGATTCTCAGGATGAGGAAGAGGAGCAAACAGAAGCACCTGTTGGCAGAGGAAGAAGCAACAGGGAACTTCGTCAGATTCTGCATGATGCAGAGAACTTCATCAGAGAGCCAAGGAATAGTAAAAGGGAGCGAAAACAACCAGACATGTATCAAGCGTTAATAGCTCGGGATGGAGAGCCTGCGAACTTCAAAGAGGCAGCTCAGCGATAAGTCTGGCTAGATGTGATGGTGGAGGAGTATAACTCCATTATGTTAAATGATGTCTGGGAGGTGGTGTCAAGGCCTCAAGACAGATCTATGGTAGGTTCAAGATGGATCTACAAGATCAAATATGTTGCAGACGACGGTATTGAAAAATACAATTCCAGGTTTGTGGCTACGGGTATGCTCAAAAGGAAGGGATTGACTATGAGGAAACCTTCGCCCGGGTAGTCAGGTATACATCTATTAGGACCGTGATATCTCTTGCAGCCGAGATGGGATGGGAGATCCATCAAATGGATGTCAAGACAGCATTTCTGAATGGGGTAATAGAAGAATAAGTATACATTGAACAACTAGAGGGCTTTGAAACTCATGAGAAAAAGTCTCATGTATGTAGACTGAAGAAAGCCTTGTACGGGCTGAAGCAGGCACCAAGAGCGTGGTATGGTCGAATAGATGGCTACTTGCAGAAGATGGATTTTGTCAAGAGTGACGCGGATCTGAATCTCTACTATCTGGTCGTAGAGAGCAATCCACTTATCTTAGTATTGTATGTCAATGATCTCTTCCTGACAGGATCATCCAGACTCATTGAAGACTGCAAGAAGAATCTAGCCACAGAGTTCGATATGAAGGATCTGGGACGAATGCACTATTTTCTAGGGTTGGAAGTTTGGCAGCAGAAAGGAGAAATGTTCCTTGGGCAAGGAAGGTATGCTACATAAATTCTGAAAAGGTTTGGGATGGGAGACTGTAGACCTATGAATACACCAATGATCACCAACTGAAAGAAGATTGATGCATCAGAAGACAAGGATGTCAATCCCACCCTATACCAACAGCTCATAGGGTCCCTGATGTATCTAGTCAATACCAAGCCAAATATTTGCTATGTTGTCGACACACTCAGTCAGTTCATGGTGGAACCAAAGAGGGCTCACTTGGCAGTAGTCAAGCACGTTCTCAGGTATGTACAGGGAACAATTGATTATGGACTCTTCTACAACAAGGAGAAGGATATCAGGTTGAGTGGATTTACTGATGCAGATTGGGCAGGAAGTTCAGTGGAATGGAAAAGTACCTCTAGGTACTGTTTCAACATTGGATCAGGAATAACCTCCTGGTGCAGTAGGACACAGAAGTCTGTGGCTCTGAGCTCGTCTGAGGCAGAATATATGGCAGCATGCACAACTTCGTGTGAGGCTATATGGCTAAGAAAATTTCTAGTAAACTTATTCAGAAGAAATATGGAGGCGACCGGATCATGTGTGATAATCATAATTGCATCAAACTCTCTGAGAATTCAGCATTTCATGATAGGTCAAAGCATATTGATATCCGGTGTCATTTTGTCAAAGATTGTGTCCACCGTGGAGTTGTACAGTTGAGCTACACTCCTACAGGGGAACAAGTGGCAGATATCCTCACCAAGGCCCTTGGAAAGTGAAAATTTGACACTTTAGGGAAAAGATGGGGATGGTAAAGAACCCCTTTCAGAAGTAGTGTGTTAGCAACACAAATGCAGAGGGAGTTGCAATGCAGATGCAATGTTTGCAGAAAGAACTAACATAGCACAAATGGAGAGGAAGGTGCAGTGCTGATGCAGTGCTAGGAGAAAGGACCAGCAATAGCATGGATGCAGAGGGAGCTGTCGTACAGATGCAACAGTGGCAGTGGCAGAACCATGGGCAGCAGTACACGATGCAGCAGTGCAGAGGGTTTTGGGCAAGGAGGCCTAGCATCAACACAAGTTCCAATGCCAGATGATCGGAGTAATACTCAATGAGAAGTATTGCTAGAGCACAGTCCTCGCTAAGAGGGAGTGTTGATTTGGGGTAGCATCAAATGTGCTCTAACCACGAAATTTGGTGGACAGGTTGGGGCACATGAGATCTCCAATACCAAGAAAGGGTTTGGGCAGATTCTAAACAAATCAGGAGATATTAAAATAATTAATATTTTTAATGGAGTCCCTAAAGTCTAAACTTAGGGAAAATAAAATATTAATGTGTATTAATATGAATTTGTGTTAGAATGGTACAAAAGACATGGATCGAGCCAAATCTAATCTTAACCGTTGATTAGGGACTTAATCTCGGCCGTTGAAATGTCAACATAAAAAAGTATAAGAGGAGGCTTGAGCGGCACTTGGAGAATATACTGAGGGAGACCAGTTAGTTCAATTTCTGGAGCGGGGTTTGCTGAGAAATTGAACCAGTGGTCTGGAGAGTAGTCAGGAGGCAGCAAGTACGAAACAGAGAGATCGGAGATCACGAACCAGAGGAAGCCACGCAGAGGCAGCAGAGACTGCACAGAGCCAGAAGGGACTGCATCATCCAGGCAGAGGCTGCATGAGTGACGTAGAAGCCCATGTTGAAATTTGGTACCGGAGGACAGGTGGTTCCCTAAGGCTTTGATCTTTGGCCTAGGGAAAAGTGTCCAAAAGAATTTAATTTTTCTCCTAAAGTAACTTTATAATTTTATAAAGTTAAATCTAATTTAAAAGTGACTTTAAGTGATAAAGTTACTAAGTCTAATTTTAAAGTAACTTTTATAAAGTAAATGAAAAATTAGAAAGGAAAAGTGACTTTGGAAATAAATGACTAAGTGGGTCTTTATTAAAGTGGGGTGAATTAAAAAATAGAAAGTGAGATTTAAATGAGCATTTAATCTCAACCATTGATCTAAATCTATTTCAGCCATTGGATTTAGAGATCACCCAAAAGTCACTTGGATAACCCAAAAGTCACTTGGAGTTATATTAAAGGAGGAAAAGGTCATTCATTCTTTCATGAGCAGATTGGGAGAAGGAGAGCAAGAGAGCAAGAGAGATTTCTGAGTGGGGAGGAGAAGGAGACAGCAGCTTGGCACACATTCCAAGGCAGCAGTTGAGCAGATTTGTACAGCTGATTCAGCACATAGTGAAAGGCAGATTTTTGCACAAAAATCGAGGAGCAGTTTGCTGATTTTTCTGCACACAAAACGGAGGCCGTACAGCATTTATTGCTGTCCTGTTTGCTATAATTTCCAGATTTCTGTGAGGCACGGGAAAGGAGATAAGTTGTAAATTTGCTTGCTGATTTTTTGTTGAATAATTCTCACTGTAAAAAGACAATTTTCAGAAATAAAGAAGAGCTCTCAAACTGGTTTTCCCCAAGAATTGTAGGGGGTTTTTCCAGGGTCACATTGACCAAAAATCTCAGTGTTTAAATGTGTTTTAATGGCTATTTATTACTGCTGATTTTTAATTCTGCAATTTCGAGCATTCTGAAAAATTTCTAGAATTTGTGTTTTCAGCAATATTTATTTTTTTCAGTTTGTTAAATGTATGGTTATGGGAATGGGCATTTAACTACATGGGAGAAATAAGGAGAAACTGAAAACCGGGGTGGGAAAACAGAAATTTCTACACGGTATCAGAGGTTGAGTGCTGAAGGGCAGTTTGGGACAGCAAAAAGAAAAATTACAGTTGCTGATTTTTCACTCAGAAAATTCCAGCAAGCTGATTTTTTTCATAAACATCAATTTTATCTTTACTACAGCAGTGCTATTTTTCAGTTTTAGGACAGCAGGATGTCATTGGGATTGAGGGTGGAGGATAGGCTGGATGGACATATAAATTACAGTGTTTGGAAGGAGAGAATGCAGAGTATATTTGAGGAGGCAGAAGTCTGGGATATCATGGTGCATACCGCACAGAACCCTGTTGTTGTGCCCACTGATGTTACTCAGTTGGCTGAGTATAAAAAGAAGAACAATAAGGGTAAGAGGCTGATTCTAGACGGAATCAAAGACCATTGCATTCCTCATGTGAGAAGAAAGAGCAATGCCCATGAGATGTGGACAGCATTGTCCAATCTCTACCAGAGTACCAATGAGAACCGGAAGATGGTCCTGACGGAGAAGCTGAAGAACATTAAGATGGGGAATGATAGTGCAGCTGGATATCTCACAAAGATTACCAATGTGAGAGATGAGTTGGCAGCGATTGGAGAGGCCATTCCATCCACTGAGTTGGTGCGTATTGCAGTGAATGGCCTCCCCCCTTCATGGTTGAACTTTGCTGATGGGGTTTGTGCACGTGAGACCCTTCACACATGGGAGAGGTTTTGGGATGATTGTATTCAGACAGAGATCAGGAAATGACAGCTTGGGGCAGCCAAGCCAGTTGAGCAGGATGAGGACGTAGCACTGGTGGCAGGAGGCAAGAAAGGCAAAGGGAAGAAGCAGGCCTCCACAAGCAGTGGTGGGGGCAAAGGCAAAGGTAAAGGTAAACAGGGTAACACACAGAAGGACTATTCCAAGGTGAAGTGTTGGAATTGTCAAAAGATGGGACACTATGCAGTTGTGTGTCCGGAGAAGAAGAAGAAGAAGGGGAAGAACCAGGACGTGGCAGTTTCAGCTGAGATTGAGGACTTTGCAGGTCGTTTTGACCGGGAGTTTGCGTTCACTACGTGTGAGTCCTCTAGTGCAGGATCCCCTACCACACAGGTTCAGAGGGAGCATGCTTTTCCCTCGATTAGCGGAGCATCTACAGGTATCTGGTATGTGGACAGTGGGGCTTCACGTCACATGACAGGGGTCCGGGAGTACTTCTCAGAGCTTTCAGAGAGTGGCACTGATATTGAGGTAGTACTCGGTGATGACAGAGTTGTTAGAGCAGTCGGGGTGGGGACAGTGACATTTCAGAGGGAGTCCAAACCTCCCTTGAAGGTGTCAGAGGTTCTTTATGTGCCAGGGATGAGGAAGAACCTCATATCCGTCTCAGCTTTGGAGGACAGAGGATATGAGGTACTGTTCAGGGGAGGACAGGTGTTGATGTATCCCAGGGACGCTCTAGCTGATTCAGCTAGAGTGATAGGTGTACGCCATGCAAAGGTGTACAAGTTTGCATTCCAGCCCCTTTTGGCATTGAGCAGTAGTACCGACAGCAGAGCTAGCAGTTCTGAGCTGTGTGAGATTTGGCACCGTAGGATGGGACACATGTATCATGGAGCCTTGAGGACATTGCGGGAGATCACTACAGGTGTGCCAGATTTCAGTGCTGATCACTTTGATACTTGCAGAGGTTGTGTGATGGGCAAGTTTGCCAAATCCCCTTTCCCCAGCAGTGACAACAGAGCGACGGGGATACTTGATTTGATTCATTCCGATGTGAGCGGTCGGATGTCTCATGTTTCCTTGAGTGGATATGAGTACTATGTTTTATTCATTGATGATCACTCCAGGAGGACCTGGATTTATTTTTTGAAGACCAAGAGTGAGGTCTTCAAGCGGTTTCAGGAGTTCAGAGCTCTTGTGGAGACTCAGATAGGTCAAAAGATCAAGTCCTTGAGGTCGGACAATGGAGGAGAGTACACCCTTGGAGAGTTTGTTGACTATTGTGCGGAGGCAGGCATTAGGAGGGAGTTCACTGTTCCTTACAACCCCCAGCAGAACGGGGTTGCGGAGAGGAAGAACAGATCCATCATAGAGGCTGCCAAAGCCATGATACATGATCAGGGGTTGCCATTGTTCTTGTGGGCAGAGGCCTGCAACACAGCTGTTTACTTGCAGAACAGGAGTCCGCATCGTGCCTTGGGGCACATGACTCCGGAGGAGGCTTTCTCTGGGAAGAAGCCTGATATTGGTCATCTTCATATCTTTGGATGCATTACATACTCCTATATACCCAAGGAGAAGAGGACCAAACTAAAGCCCACCGCAGAGAAGGGTATCTTTGTGGGCTACAGTGAGACCTCAAAGGCCTTTCGGATTTACATTCCTGCACAGAGGAGAGTTGTCGTCAGACGGGATGTGAATTTCGAGGAGGACAGGGCCTTTAGGAGGTCACGGGAGTTAGAGTATCTGGATCAGCCAGACCCTCAGCAGCAGTTGAGTCAGTCGCAAGGATCCAGTGGGCAGGGATCAGGAGGATCCGGAGGTACATCTATGAGGATGTCAGGTCCATCAGTGAGCAGTGGCTCGCCGAGCCAGAGGGGTGGTGCTCCGGGCAGCATGCAGAGCAGTTCACTAGGGAGTCCACTGATGGACAGTTCACACGGTACCTCAGCTTCTACAGGTTCAGGTGCAGGCAGGAGGACAGCAGACAGACAGTCAGGAGTTCAAGCTACTGATGGTGATGAGGAGGAGGAGTTTCACTCTCCTACGGGAGAAGCATGCTCAGGGAAGAGGAAGCCCAAGTGGCTTCAGGACACCTTGAGAGATGCCACATCTGTTGCTAAGCCGAAGAGGCCGGTCAGAGAGAGTAGACCACCTGAGAGGTTTTGTAGTTATATGGCGATGGTTACCAGCATCCTTGACTCTGAGCCTTCTAGCTATGAGGAGGCAGCTAGCCAGCAGGTCTGGAGAGAGGCCATGCAGGAGGACTATTCTTCTATCATGAAGAATGATGTTTGGGAGGTGGTGCCGAGGCCTGAGGGCAAATCCGTGGTTACTTCCAGATGGCTTTACAAGGTAAAGCATGCTGCAGATGGCAGCATTGAGAAATTCAAAGCGAGGTTTGTGGCTAGAGGGTTCTCCCAGGTAGAGGGAGTTGATTATGAGGAGACCTTCGCTCCCGTGGCTCGATATACTTCGATCCGCTCCATTATATCGATAGCAGCAGAGATGGGTTGGAAGATCCACCAGATGGATGTGAAGACCGCATTTCTCAATGGCTTCATACAGGAGGAGGTGTACATTGAACAGCCACAGGGCTTTGAGGTGCATGGGAAGGAGTCCCATGTGTGCAGATTGAAGAAGGCCCTTTATGGCCTGAAGCAAGCTCCCAGAGCTTGGTACTCCAGGATAGATGCATACTTGCAGGGGATGGGTTTCACAAAGAGTGAGGCAGATCTGAACCTTTACTTTATTGTGATTGGTGAGGAGCCTCTCATTCTGGTGCTGTATGTGGATGACTTGATCATTACAGGTGCAGAGAGACTCATAGAGCACTGCAAGAGAGATCTTGCGGCGGAGTTTGAGATGAAGGACATCGGCTTGATGCATTACTTTTTGGGTTTGGAGGTGTGGCAGGAAGAGGGGCATTTCTTCCTGGGGCAGGGGAAGTATATTGTGGACATCCTTAGCAGATTCCACATGGAGGATTGTAGACCCATGTCGACACCAATGATCACCAACTGGAAGAAGCTTCATGCTTCGGATTCCGAGTTGGTGGATCCCACATTGTACAGGCAGCTGATTGGTTCCTTGATGTATTTGGTCAACACTAGACCAGATATCTGTTTTGCAGTCAACACGATGAGTCAGTTTATGTGTGAGCCTAGGAAGGTTCACTGGGTGGCTGCAAAACACATTTTGCGGTACTTGCAGGGGACAGTGGATTATGGTCTGGACTACAGGCAGGGAGATGGAATGAGATTGGCAGGATACACTGATTCTAATTGGGCAGGTTGTGCTTCTGATAGGAAGAGCACTTCAGGGTGTTGTTTTGGGTTGGGTTCAGCAGTAGTGTCATGGTTCAGCCGGAAGCAACAGTCAGTAGCACTGAGTTCAGCGGAAGCAGAGTATATGGCAGTCAGTCTAGCTAGTTGTGAGGCTATCTGGCTTCGCAAGATGTTGTTTGGCTTATTTGGTCAGCCGTTGAGACCTTCAGTGATTTACTGTGATAATCAGAGTTGCATTAAACTCACGGAGAATCCAGTATTTCATACAGGTCAAAGCATATCGGGATCAGATATCATTTCATCAGAGACTATGTTCAGAAGGGAGCTGTGAAGCTTGAGTATATTTCCACTGATGAGCAGGTTGCAGATATCCTTACCAAAGCCTTACCACGGGGCAAGCATGTCTACTTCAGAGACAAGATGGGTGTGGTGAGGAACACCTTCCTCGGTAAGAGGGAGTGTTGAAATTTGGTACCGGAGGACAGGTGGTTCCCTTAGGCTTTGATCTTTGGCCTAGGGAAAAGTGTCCAAAAGAATTTAATTTTTCTCCTAAAGTGACTTTATAATTTTATAAAGTTAAATCTAATTTAAAAGTGACTTTAAGTGATGAAGTTATTAAGTCTAATTTTAAAGGGACTTTTATAAAGTCAATGAAAAATTAGAAAGGAAAAGTGACTTTGGAAATAAATGACTAAGTGGGTCTTTATTAAAGTGGGGTGAATTAAAAAATAGAAAGTGAGATTTAAATGAGCATTTAATCTCAACCATTGATCTAAATCTATTTCAGCCATTGGATTTAGAGATCACCCAAAAGTCACTTGGATCACCCAAAAGTCACTTGGAGTTATATTAAAGGAGGAAAATGAGGAAAAGGTCATTCACTCTTTCATGAGCAGATTGGGAGAAGGAGAGCAAGAGAGCAAGAGAGATTTCTGAGCAGGGAGGAGAAGGAGACAGCAGCTTGGCACACATTCCAAGGCAGCAGTTGAGCAGATTTGTATAGCTGATTCAGCACATAGTGAAAGGCAGATTTTTGCACAAAAATCGAGGAGCAGTTTGCTGATTTTTCTGCACACAAAACGGAGGTCGTACAACATTTATTGCTGTCCTGTTTGCTGTAATTTCCAGATTGCTGTGAGGCACGGGAAAGGAGATAAGTTGTAAATTTGCTTGCTGATTTTTTGCTGAATAATTCTCACTGTAAAAAGGCAATTTTCAGAAATAAAGAAGAGCTCTCAAACTGTTTTCCCCAAGAGTTGTAGGGGGTTTTTCCAGGGTCAAGTTGACCAAAATATATAAGTGTTTTAATGTGTTTTAATGGATGTTTTTAATTGCTGATTTTTATTTCTGCAATTTGCAGCATTCTGAAAAATTTCCAGAATTTGTGTTTTCAGCCATATTTATTTTTTTCAGTCTGTTAAATGTATGGTTATGGGAATGGGCATTTAACTACATGGGAGAAATAAGGTGAAACTGAAAACCGGGGTGGGAAAACAGAAATTTTTACAACGCAGCTAGCTCAGGTGGGAGGGGAGGATCCATCTGGCGACCCCATCCTGGGGCCATGGCGATGGTGTTGCGTGCAGTCTCTCAGTGTTGGATCCTCTCGCGCGCAGTGCTCTCTGTGAAAATTCTATCACTACAACAATTGATTTACTTTTCCTACTTATTTCATCGTAAGTTATTCATGAAATTACTTCAACAAATATTAAAATAAATATTGCTGCAGATATCACATCGTAATACAGAAACAAAAATATGCACACATTGACACAGTTATTTGGACTAATGTCCCTAGAAAAACCCAATGTGTGAAAACCGTTGCAGCAAGGGAGGATTTTATTATTCAACAATTTTCTTGTACAACAGGGTGCCAAATTAGCTTACCCACAGATAGACAAACTTCTAGCACTTTCCTAAACCCAATGTAGGCCCTACTGACCTCTGCTACAACTTGATACCCTCTGCGTCAGCTTGAAACCCTCTGCGTCACCTTGAAACCCTCTGCGTCAGCCTGAAACCCTCTGCGTCACCTTGAAACCCTCTACGTTAGCCTACTGAGGCTCTGTGCAACCTCTTTGGGCTGTAGAAATTTTTGTTTTCCCACCCCGGTTTTCAGTTTTTCCTTATTTCTCCCATGTAGTTAAATGCCCATTCCCATAACCATACATTTAACAGACTGAAAAAAATAAATATTGCTGAAAACACAAATTCTGGAAATTTTTCAGAATACTGGAAATTGCAGAATTAAAAATCAGCAGTAATAAATAGCCATTAAAACACATTTAAACACTGAGATTTTTGGTCAATGTGACCCTGGAAAAACCCCCTACAACTCTTGGGGAAAACCAGTTTGAGAGCTCTTTTTTATTTCTGAAAATTGCCTTTTTACAGTGAATTATTCAGCAAAAAATCAGCAAGCAAATTTACAACTTATCTCATTTCCCGTGCCTCACAACAATCTGGAAATTACAGCAAACAGGACAGCAATAAATGCTGTACGGCCTCCGTTTTGTGTGCAGAAAAATCAGCAAACTGCTCCTCGATTTTTGTGCAAAAATCTGCCTTTCACTATGTGCTGAATCAACTGTACAAATCTGCTCAACTGCTGCCTTGGAATGTGTGCCAAGCTGCTGTCTCCTTCTCCTCCCTGCTCAGAAATCTCTCTTGCTCTCTTGCTCTCCTTCTCCAATCTGCTCATGAAAGAATGAATGACCTTTTCCTCCTTTAATATAACTCCAAGTGACTTTTGGGTGATCCAAGTGACTTTTGGGTGATCTCTAAATCCAATGGCTGAAATAGATTTAGATCAATGGTTGAGATTAAATGCTCATTTAAATCTCACTTTCTATTTTTTAATTCATCCCACTTTAATAAAGACCCACTTAGTCATTTATTTCCAAAGTCACTTTTCCTTTCTAATTTTTCATTTACTTTATAAAAGTTACTTTAAAATTTGACTTAGTAACTTTATCACTTAAAGTCACTTTTAAATTAGATTTAACTTTATAAAATTATAAAGTTACTTTAGGAGAAAAATTAAATTCTTTTGGACACTTTTCCCTAGGCCAAAGATCAAAGCCTTAGGGAACCACCTGTCCTCCGGTACCAAATTTCAACACTCCCTCTTACCGAGGAAGGTGTTCCTCACCACACCCATCTTGTCTCTGAAGTAGACATGCTTGCCCCGTGGTAAGGCTTTGGTAAGGATATCTACAACCTGCTCATCAGTGGAAATATACTCAAGCTTCACAGCTCCCTTCTGAACATAGTCTCTGATGAAATGATATCTGATCCCGATATGCTTTGACCTGTCATGAAATACTGGATTCTCCGTGAGTTTAATGCAACTCTAATTATCACAGTAAATCACTGAAGGTCTCAACGGCTGACCAAATAAGCCAAACAACATCTTGCGAAGCCAGATGGCCTCAGAACTAGCTAGACTGGCTGCCATATACTCTCCTTCCGCTGAACTCAGTGCTACTGACTGCTGCTTCCGGCTGAACCATGACACTACTGCTGAACCCAACCCAAAACAACACCCTGAAGTGCTCTTCCTATCAGAAGCACAACCTGCCCAATCAGAATCAGTGTATCCTGCCAATCTCACTCCATCTCCCTGCCTGTAGTCCAGACCATAATCCACTGTCCCCTGCAAGTACCGCAAAATGTGTTTTGCAGCCACCCAGTGAACCTTCCTAGGCTCACACATAAACTGACTCATCGTGTTGACTGCAAAACAGATATCTGGTCTAGTGTTGACCAAATACATCAAGGAACCAATCAGCTGCCTGTACAATGTGGGATCCACCAACTCGGAATCCGAAGCATGAAGCTTCTTCCAGTTGGTGATCATCGGTGTCGACATGGGTCTACAATCCTCCATGTGGAATCTGCTAAGGATGTCCACAATATACTTCCCGTGCCCCAGGAAGAAATGCCCCTCCTCCTGCCACACCTCCAAGCCCAAAAAGTAATGCATCAAGCCGATGTCCTTCATCTCAAACTCCGTCGCAAGATCTCTCTTGCAGTGCTCTATGAGTCTCTCTGCACCTGTAATGATCAAGTCATCCACATACAGCATCAGAATGAGAGGCTCCTCACCAATCACAATAAAGTAAAGGTTCGGATCTGCCTCACTCTTTGTGAAACCCATCCCCTGCAAGTATGCATCTATCCTGGAGTACCAAGCTCTAGGAGCTTGCTTCAGGCTATAAAGGGCCTTCTTCAATCTGCACACATGGGACTCCTTCCCATGCACCTCAAAGCCCTGTGGCTGCTCAATATACACCTCCTCCTGTATGAAGCCATTGAGAAATGCGGTCTTCACATCCATCTGGTGGATCTTCCAACCCATCTCTGCTGCTATAGATATAATGGAGCGGAACGAAGTATATCGAGCCACGGGAGCGAAGGTCTCCTCATAATCAACTCCCTCTACCTGGGAGAACCCTCTAGCCACAAACCTCGCTTTGAATTTCTCAATGCTGCCATCTGCAGCATGCTTTACCTTGTAAAGCCATCTGGAAGTAACCACGGATTTGCCCTCATGCCTCGGCGCCACCTCCCAAACATCATTCTTCATGATAGAAGAATAGTCCTCCTGCATGGCCTCTCTCCAGACCTGCTGGCTAACTGCCTCCTCATAGCTAGAAGGCTCAGAGTCAAGGATGCTGGTAACCATCGCCATATAGCTACAAAACCTCTCAGGTGGTCTACTCTCTCTGACCGACCTCTTCGGCTCAGCAACAGATGTGGCATCTCTCAAGGTGTCCTGAAGCCACTTGGGCTTCCTCTTCCCTGAGCATGCTTCTCCCATAGGAGAATGAAACTCCTCCTCCTCATCACCATCAGTAAGTAGCCTGAACTCCTGACTATCTGTCTGTTGTCCTTCTGCCTGCACCTGAACCTGTAGAAGCTGAGGTACCGTGTGAACTGTCCATCAGTGGACTCCCTAGTGAACTGCTCTGTGAACTGCTCTGCATGCTGCCCGGAGCACCACCCCTCTGGCTCGGCGAGCCACTGCTCACTGATGGACCTGACATCCTCATAGATGTACCTCCGGATCCTCCTGATCCCTGCCCACTGGATCCTTGCGACTGACTCAACTGCTGCTGAGGGTCTGGCTGATCCAGATACTCTAACTCTCGTGACCACCTAAAGGCCCTGTCCTCCTCGAACTTCACATCCCGTCTGACGACAACTCTCCTCTGTGCACGAATGTAAATCCGAAAGGCCTTTGAGGTCTCACTGTATCCCACAAAGATACCCTTCTCTGCGGTGGTCTCTAGTTTGGTCCTCTTCTCCTTGGGTATATAGGAGTATGTAATGCATCCAAAGATATGAAGATGACCAATATCAGGCTTCTTCCCAGAGAAAGCCTCCTCCGGAGTCATGTGCCCCAAGGCACGATGCGAACTCCTGTTCTGCAAGTAAACAGCTGTGTTGCAGACCTCTGCCCACAAGAACAATGGCAACCCCTGATCATGTATCATGGCTTTGGCAGCCTCTATGATGGATCTGTTCTTCCTCTCCGCAACCCCGTTCTGCTGGGGGTTGTAAGGAACAGTGAACTCCCTCCTAATGCCTGCCTCCGCACAATAGTCAACAAACTCTCCAAGGGTGTACTCTCCTCCATTGTCCGACCTCAAGGACTTGATCTTTTGACCTATCTGAGTCTCCACAAGAGCTCTGAACTCCTGAAACCGCTTGAAGACCTCACTCTTGGTCTTCAAAAAATAAATCCAGGTCCTCCTGGAGTGATCATCAATGAATAAAACATAGTACTCATATCCACTCAAGGAAACATGAGACATCCGACCGCTCACATCGGAATGAATCAAATCAAGTATCCCCGTCGCTCTGTTGTCACTGCTGGGAAAAGGGGATTTGGCAAACTTGCCCATCACACAACCTCTGCAAGTATCAAAGTGATCAGCACTGAAATCTGGCACACCTATAGTGATCTCCCGCAATGTCCTCAAGGCTCCATGATACATGTGTCCCATCCTACGGTGCCAAATCTCACACAGCTCAGAACTGCTAGCTCTGCTGTCGGTACTACTGCTCAATGCCAAAAAGGGCTGGAATGCAAACTTGTACACCTTTGCATGGCGTACACCTATCACTCTAGCTGAATCAGCAAGAGCGTCCCTGGGATACATCAACACCTGTCCTCCCCTTAACAGTACCTCATATCCTCTGTCCTCCAAAGCTGAGACGGATATGAGGTTCTTCCTCATCCCTGGCACATAAAGAACCTCTGACACCTTCAAGGGAGGTTTGGACTCCCTCTGAAATGTCACTGTCCCCACCCCGACTGCTCTAACAACTCTGTCATCACCGAGTACTACCTCAATATCAGTGCCACTCTCTGAAAGCTCTGAGAAGTACTCCCGGAATCCTGTCATGTGACGTGAAGCCCCACTGTCCACATCCCAGATACCTGTAGATGCTCCGCTAATCGAGGGAAAAGCATGCTCCCTCTGAACCTGTGTGGCAGGGGATCCTGCACTAGAGGACTCACACGTAGTGAACGCAAACTCCCGGTCAAAACGACCTACAAAGTCCTCAATCTCAACTGAAACTGCCACGTCCTGGTTCTTCCCCTTCTTCTTCTTCTTCTCCGGACACACAACTGCATAGTGTCCCATCTTTTGACAATTCCAACACTTCACCTTGGAATAGTCCTTCTGTGTGTTACCCTGTTTACCTTTACCTTTGCCTTTGCCCCCACCACTGCTTGTGGAAGCCTGCTTCTTCCCTTTGCCTTTCTTGCCTCCTGCCACCAGTGCTACGTCCTCATCCTGCTCAACTGGCTTGGCTGCCCCAAGCTGTCCTTTCCTGATCTCTGTCTGAATACAATCATCCCAAAACCTCTCCCATGTGGGAAGGGTCTCACGTGCACAAACCCCATCAGCAAAGTTCAACCATGAAGGGGGGAGGCCATTCACTGCAATACGCACCAACTCAGTGGATGGAATGGCCTCTCCAATCGCTGTCAACTCATCTCTCACATTGGTAATCTTTGTGAGATATCCAGCTGCACTATCATTCCCCATCTTAATGTTCTTCAGCTTCTCCTTCAGGACCATCTTCCAGTTCTCATTGGTACTCTGGTAGAGATTGGACAATGCTGTCCACATCTCATGGGCATTGCTCTTTCTTCTCACATGAGGAATGCAATGGTCTTTGATTCCGTCTAGAATCAGCCTCTTACCCTTATTGTTCTTCTTTTTATACTCAGCCAACTGAGTAACATCAGTGGGCACAACAACAGGGTTCTGTGCGGTATGCACCATGATATCCCAGACTTCTGCCTCCTCAAATATACTCTGCATTCTCTCCTTCCAAACGCTGTAATTTATATGCCCATCCAGTCTATCCTCCACCCTCAATCCCAATGACATCCTGCTGTCCTAAAACTGAAAAATAGCACTGCTGTAGTAAAGATAAAACTGATGTTTATGAAAAAAATCAGCTTGCTGGAATTTTCTGAGTGAAAAATCAGCAACTGTAATTTTTCCTTTTGCTGTCCCAAACTGCCCTTCAGCACTCAACCTCTGATACCGTGTAGAAATTTCTGTTTTCCCACCCCGGTTTTCAGTTTCTCCTTATTTCTCCCATGTAGTTAAATGCCCATTCCCATAACCATACATTTAACAGACTGAAAAAAATAAATATTGCTGAAAACACAAATTCTGGAAATTTTTCAGAATGCTGGAAATTGCAGAATTAAAAATCAGCAGTAATAAACAGCCATTAAAACACATTTAAACACTGAGATTTTTGGTCAATGTGACCCTGGAAAAACCCCCTACAATTCTTGGGGAAAACCAGTTTGAGAGCTCTTCTTTATTTCTGAAAATTGTCTTTTTACAGTGAGAATTATTCAACAAAAAATCAGCAAGCAAATTTACAACTTATCTCCTTTCCCGTGCCTCACAGCAATCTGGAAATTATAGCAAACAGGACAGCAATAAATGTTGTACGGCCTCCGTTTTGTGTGCAGAAAAATCAGCAAACTGCTCCTCGATTTTTGTGCAAAAATCTGCCTTTCACTATGTGCTGAATCAGTTGTACAAATCTGCTCAACTGCTGCCTTGGAATGTGTGCCAAGCTGCTGTCTCCTTCTCCTCCCTACTCAGAAATCTCTCTTGCTCTCTTGCTCTCCTTCTCCCAATCTGCTCATGAAAGAATGAATGACCTTTTCCTCCTTTAATATAACTCCAAGTGACTTTTGGGTGATCTCTAAATCCAATGGCTGAAATAGATTTAGATCAATGGTTGAGATTAAATGCTCATTTAAATCTCACTTTCTATTTTTTAATTCACCCCACTTTAATAAAGACCCTTAGTCATTTATTTCCAAAGTCACTTTTCCTTTCTAATTTTTCATTTACTTTATAAAAGTTACTTTAAAATTAGACTTAGTAACTTTATCACTTAAAGTCACTTTTAAATTAGATTTAACTTTATAAAATTATAAAGTTACTTTAGGAGAAAAATTAAATTCTTTTGGACACTTTTCCCTAGGCCAAAGATCAAAGCCTAAGGGAACCACCTGTCCTCCGATACCAAATTTCAACATGCGTTATGGGAACTGGTAGCGGCATGCAATAAACGGCTTGCAAACGAAAACCAGCAGAAGTTTGTCGAAAGAATGGAAACCTTTCCCACAGTTGCTTTGTCGACTGAAGAACCTTGCAAAGCACCTTTGAACCTAGCAGAACGAGGGCTTATTGGGCAGTTCACTGGGCTATGGCCCTCGCCTAAAGCTATAGATGCGTGGATGCAAAGGAACTAGCGATCTCTTGTCGAGGAAGGAATCAAAAGCCACTTCGTCGGTAAAGGCTTCTTTATATTCGTGTTTGAATCGATAGAAGACAGGAACCTCATATTCAAAAATGCCCTGTATTTCATGGGGCCTCAGGGTTTGTACCTGAAGCAATGGACTCCTAACTTCGACCCGACTCAAAATGTGCCCTTGGTTGTCCCCGTCTAGGTGCGCTTGCCTCATTTATCTCTGCAGTACTGGAACCCCAAATCCTTAGAAACCATAGGTCATAAACTTGGCAAATACACCGATCGAGCAGAGAGGAGGGACCAATACTCCTGCCCGAGATTATATGTAAAAGTTTACCTAGAGGAAGGCCTCCGTGAAGCTATAAAACTTATGGTGGTTGATTGATCTCACATCCAAGTTCTAGATTATGAGAAACTCCCATTTAAATGTCGGCATTGCCATGTCTATGGGAACTTTGCCAAGCATTGTAAAAATAAATCAGAGGAGGAGCCCGAGAACGCGAAAGGAGATCAATGGACTCAGGGCCCGAAATCAGCAACAACTAAACAAAACAACAAAACAAAGGGAAAGGAGTGTTCACGGGGAGTGGTGCTCCTCCCATTGTGCAAGCAACGGGGAGTTTAGTCCCTCCAAGAGCAGACATACCCACCAATCCCTTTGAAATCCTCAGTGCACCAAAAAAACTCCCAGATCCGGCAGATAAAGAGGTTGAACAGCAGGCCACCACCATGGAAGAAGACAAAAGGTAGGAGGAAACGGGCCCTCTCCAAACCAGAACTCCAAGAGTTGTCTCTTGTTCCCCAACCTATGCAAATATGACAAGGAGGAAGACTCCAGAGATTTCTGGATCCTTGGAAGATGAGACAACCGAGAGGCCTTTGAAAAGAGTGAGGAGGAAATCTCATATAGAGGCCAGAGAAGAAGACGCAGAGAGTCAAAAAATGCAAGGCAGCCAACCCACGATTGAGATGTCCATCGGCAGAAATACTAGAACCAGGCCTCCCAAGGGAGGTACTGCCCCCCCCCCCACAACGCTCTACTAGTAAATAATGTGATTAGTCTCTTGGAATCGCAGAGAACTGGGGATCCCTCAAAAGCTGAAGAAGTCAAGAACCTAATGAAATCAGAATTTCCCGAGATCCTCATGCTCCAATAGACTAAAATAGTAGGGGGGGCCGTTTGGACCTCAGCAAAGTAAAATGGAAAACCAAAGCCAGAAAAGAAATAAGTGCAAGGGGTACATGCAGTGGGCTTACCACTCTCTGGGAGGAAGACAAGTTTCATCTTGAGAGCTCCTTTCAAACGCAGTATTGGATTTACACTGAGCTCCGGCACCTTGCTAGTAAGATTACCGCTCTCTTTAATCTTTAAGTACCTGTCCTCTATGCAGAAAAGAAAGACTGCTAGCAAACCCTGTCCAATTTCCTTGAAGCTTACTCCCTCAAGAATATAATTCTAGCAGGAGACTTCAATCTAATCCTTGACCCAAAGGAAAAAAAGAGGAGGAATCAGCAGCAGGGACCACTTCTCTTCGTGGAAGACCTGATTCAACAATGGGACTTACTAGACTTTAAGCCAAAAATAGGGCTTTACACATGGACAAACAACAGAGCTGGGGCGGAGCACATTTTAGCCCGATTGGACAAATTCTTACTTCAGAGCACCTTCCTCTCTAAAAAGAAGATCATTTCCACAAAAATTCTGCCAAAGCTAACTTCAGATCATAAACCCATTCTTCTTCTGCTGGAAGAAGAGGAAAATTTGGGGCCAATACCCTTCCGGTTCAGCCCTCTCTTGGAAGATAGGGAAGGGTTCATCGATACAGTCAAGAAGGCCTGGTCCACCCATGTTCTTGGATCGCCCAGCTATGTTAGGGAACAAAAGCTAAAGGCCACAAAAACAGCCTTGAAAGAATGGATAAAAAAGCCCACGGACTCCCTCACTAGTCATAGAAAACAAAGTATAAAGCAACTGCTCGATTTGCAAAGGGGCATGGAGCTACAAGACATTACCTGCTCAGAAATTCAGATCGAGCAAGAACTTCAACTCAGCACTCTCTGATCATTCAGAGAGGAGGAAGAATCCTTGAGGCTCAAATCACGTAATCTCTGGCTTGTGTCTGCAGACAAAAATTCAACCTTCTTTCACAAGCAAATTCGAACCCGACTTTCTAGAAACCACATTGCTGAAATCACCTCACCGGATGGGGCTGTTATCCAAGGCACAACTCTGATAAAAGAGGCTATAGCCTCTCATTTCCAGCAGTTGTACAAAGAAGAAGGTGCAGATGATGATGGGAATCAAAAGACTTCCTCAATCACATCCCAAGACTGGTTAACGAGGAGGATAACTCAAGACTCCTGAAGCCTTTACTGAAGACGAAATCAGCAATGTCATATGGAAGATGGAACCAGACAAAGCTTCAGCACCCAATGGGTTCTCCATTCACTTTTATAGAATCTGTTGGGACTTCATCAAGGCAAAATTGTATCGAATGATCAAAGGCGTCCTCCAAAAAGCCAAAGTGGGAGGAAGAACAAACTCCACTTTCCTAGCGCTAATCCCAAAAGAAGCGAACCTAGTGGCGTTCGATCGCTTCAGGCCAATCTCACTATGTAATGCATCCTACAAAATTCTCACCAAGTTACATGCAAATAGAATAAAGTCTCTGCTGGAAAAACTCATCTCTCCCAACCAAGGTGGGTTTGTCAAAGGCAGGCATATCCTGGACAACGTGATTCTGGTGCAGGAAATCATCCATTCCAGCCACCAATGCCAAGAGAAAGGTATGCTCATTAAGTTGGACATGGCGAACACCTTTGACCGAGTAAGGCACTCTTTCCTCCTCCAAGTTCTTACTGCATTTGGTTTCAGTTCTGATTTTATAAAATTGATTAAAGCATGTATAGAAGAACCTTGGATAGCCCCTTTAGTAAATGGCAGGCCGAAAAACTACTTCAAAGCTTCGAGGGGCATTAGGCAAGGCTGCCAACTGTCCCCCTTCCTGTATATTCTGATGGAAGACTCCCTAAGCCGAAAGCTTACAACAGAGAAGCTCAATGGGACACTTCTAGGCATCAGGGCGATAAATGGAACAACACCAATCAATTGATTTCTCTTACTTTGATAATTGCTTGTGATGCATTTTTACTTTTCTTGATTAAATTCTTCTTTCCTTTATTATTATTAGTGTTTTCTATCATCAAACAACTACCAAATCATAAAGAACAATGAGACAATAGGACACAAGATGTAGGCGATCAGCCAGGGCCAAAACCTCTCCAACTGAGAGGAAAACCCACCAAAATTCTTCTCTTTTTATAGACCTTCAATTGACAAATTCCAAGACCTTTAACCCTTTGACCAAGACCCTCCAAGACCAAGTCAAACTTTGCTTCTAGCAACTTCTGCGAATATGACTTCCAACAGCTTCTTCAGCAACTTCGACCTGCCCAGCAGTTTCTTTTGCAACTTTGACTTGCCCAGAAGCTCTTTTTGCAACTTCGACCTGCCCAACAGCTTCTTTTTTCAACTTCGACCTTCCCAGCAGCTTCTTCTGCAAAAACCTTAACCCTCGCATGTGAGAGAAATAATGGTGTATTCCTACTCCTCTCTTCTTCGCTTGGTTAGATTTTCTCTCCTAGAGAATTCAGCTTCCAGAATAGCTCTTCTTGATGACCTAACTTCACTTCAGCAACTTGCCTTTACTACAGTAGCATGACCCTAATTCCTTCACATGTGTGGAGAGAAATAGCCCAAAAACAACCCAAAATTCGACTTCTTCTTCTTCCTTTGTCCTCTTTCTTGTCGTACTTCTTCTCTTCCTTATGATCGAACTTGTGTGAGTGAAGTGTGTGTTCCAAATGAGTTCGAAGTCTCATTTATATAGGCTTCTCAATGTGTCAAATTTCTCCTTTAGGCCGACTTGTCTCTTCATGTAGGCCGACTTGATCTTTGTACCATGACGAGGTCTTGGAGGGTCTTTTGACTCAATAAATTTTCTTTTACTATATGTAACATGCCCAAAAGATTCTTTAATACATGACAATGACTCAATGACTTTATGACAAACCTAGAATCACTCAATGGGTGCTTGACCTATAAAATAAATTCTCTTGAGCATGAAACCCATGCCTCAAGACTCACAATAATAAATTTATTTTTCTCTTTTCATTAAATACATAAAATCATGATTACATATGTCATTATGAAGACCGAACCTAGTTACATATTTCAAGACTCCCTATTAACTAGGGAGGTATTCATAATCCAAACAAGGTACTTGGACATTCTCTATCTGAAGAATTTTCATAAGAAGAGTTGGATTGGTAACCCATCTGTATAGCATCATATCATCCAGCATTGTCACATTGCAAGGCTTTGACTTACAACTCTATCTCTCCACAAGATCAGAGCACAATGCTGGCGAGACCAATGATTTATAGACACCTTCATCATTGTCTCTCCAGGAGCATACCCCACCCGAGTGTTCATAGGGTATGTCCTTCCAAGACTATTCTTATCTTGGATTCCCAGTCCTCAAAGAATATTGGTCCTCTACGACTACTCTTACCTTGGATGCCCTACCACATCCTCAAAGAGTATCAAATGCCAGATGCTTACCCAATCCCCCATTCTTTTCTTCCCAAGTGATGACAAGAATGGTATGTCTATCCCTCCCTCTCAACTAGGGAGGATATACCATTCCAATAAAGGAATGTACCCAAGCTCCTTCTTATCCAAGGACTTGTCCAAGCTCCCTCTTAGCCAAGGACTTGATTCCAAGTTTCTTCTTAATTAGAAACTTGCTTTCAGGCTCCCTCTTAATTAGGGACCTATTTCCAGCAGCAGCTCTTTCTTCATTGGTGGAGATCATGGGACCTTCAGCTGCTTGTAGTACTCCTCCATTCGATGTCATGAATTTTATTTTTAACATTATGGAGCCTTCATCTTTGGGACTTCTTCATAGGGCATTGGCCATCCATCACTTTCCTTCTCAAATCAGAGTAGTCATGTCTTTCTTCCTTTTATCAGAAAGTGATCCATTAGACCATATTTGGCTTTTCCTCATATAGCTACCTTTTCCATATCATGTATCCTTCAGAATATTTCATCCTACCACATGAGTACCAGTTCTAGATGACATCCACACCTTTCTTTTGGTAGCCTTGTATTAGCCCATCCAGACATTGTTCAAAAACCAAAAAGGAACATCAAATCAAAAATTACCTTTTGTGATGGCCTTTCATCATGACATCTGCTTGTTGCAATATCAACATCCTGCATTCCAAGATATTCATTTGTCAAGGGTCTTCTTTCTTTTCAAACTTTTCCAAGGTCGTCATATCTTTCCCATGGAGATATCATAGTCAATTCTTCTAGTCATAGGATGTAGATTACGTTCTCCATAGATGCATTTTTCACAATCTCCTTTTTCTCTTTATTCATATATTACTTCCCAGGAACTCCTAATCATAGTTCCTTCATTTTTGTCAACCACCTCATATTCCATATGAGGACATATTATGTTGATTTCATCTAGTTAATATGTGACCCATGCCTTTATGCATCATTTTAATGAAAGAGATCATTTTCCCTTGATCATGCTCATGAGGTAGAGCATGCATCCTTACTATATGCAACTATATAATTGCAGGACTTAACTCATTGAACATATGCATACATACCTCTTTTCTTCTTTGGTCATCTAGACTTTCTTCAACAGCTTCATGTCCTTGATTGAGAGTGCTTCAATCATCTTTGATGTGTTGCATTCCTTTGTCATCATACCATCATTCTTCTAAACAATGAATCCCATCCCAAGTGGAATTCTTAGCGAGACATCTTTCAAGAGATGAACCTTCTAATGAAAATTCCAGTAGAGGATCCTGATTATCCTCATCTTGCAGATGCTCCTTCCCAATGATGTATGATGAGTTCTATACTAGATGACTTACTTCTACCCATAAGTGCTACTTATGCTTCTAATGAGGTTACCAAGAGCTACTTACTTCAATAAAATCCTACTTCAGCTATCTTTCAAGCTTCTTATGATGATGTCTTGAGCTCTTGCTTCAGTTGAATGCTCCTATGATGCCATCTCCTAAAATGATGCATCTTATCATGCTTCTAATGATTCCTACCATAATAGCCATATTTTACAAGAATTGAAAAGAACTAGGTGGAGAAGACTTATCTCAATCATAGTAGAGATCTTTTACTTCTTCCTTCTTGGATTTCTTCTTTTCGGCATCTTCTACTTCTTCGGTGACATGGGCTTCTTCTCTTCCTCTTTTGTTATTGTCCTTTTTGAGTTTGGGACAATCCCTCTTGTAGTGCCCATATTCTTGACATCCATAGCATTGAACCTTCACCATATTCTTCTTCCTTTTCTGAGGACCAAATTTCCCAAACTTTCCTTTCCTCTTCGCCATGGCAACATATACTTGAGTTTTCACTTTTGATCCTACATCACTTTTTGCTTTCAACCTGGTTTCTTCAATAATGCATAGTGACCATAGATCATTGAATGGAGTAGCTCCCTTCTTCCCATAGATGCTTGATGTAAAGTTACCCTATTCTTTCGGTAATGCATTGAGCATTATAGTAGTCATTTCTTTGTTAGACATTATCTCTCCCAACTCTTGTAGTTGGTCCCTTATTTCAGACACCCTCATAATCTATGAGGCTATTCCATCTTCTTTTGATATCTTTATCTTGTAGAGTTCCTGTCTTAACGATATCACTTCTCCTGCAGTGCTTACGTAGAACAATTCTACAAGTTTGTCATATATTTCTTTTGATGTTTGAAGTTGTGATACATATGGAATGAGTGGGTCCTTGATAGATTCTATGAGAATCCTTTGAGCCCTTACTTCCTCCTTTCATGAACTTTTCATGAGCTTGAGCTTCTTCCTTTGGAGGTTTAGTGATTGAGTCCTTCACATGTTCCAGAACTTCATTTTCTATTAGATTCAACTTTGTCCTTTTCTTCCATGAAAGAAAGTTGGAAGCCCCAACCAACTTGTTGCTTTCCTTGCAAAAAGACATTTTAATAGATTTAGATGTAGACATAAATATACTTACTTGTGAAGATACTCCTCTTCAACATGTTGCCTTCTTGATTTTGATGATGATATTGGTAATAGAGGACTTCTTCTTGATGAAGATGTCTTTCTTCAAAAGATCACTTTGAATCCTTGATGATGATGGAAATGCCTTTGATCTTGTTTTCCTTGGATGAGTAGACTTTAAGATGCTTCAATTTGTATCCTTTCCTTCAGTAAAGGTAGGGTCTTTGAGGTCTCCTTTGAGGTGATGATTGAGCGAGGATCCCCATAATGTTCCAAGTGTAGATGCCTTCTTTGAATGAACCAAGGTTTTTGGCTTCCTTCAAGATGATGAAGTGATCCTTGTCCTCCAAATGCCTTGAAGATGAGAGGATCTTCCTGAAAATTGATTCCTTTGATGTCCTTGAATGTCCCTTGTTGATTTTCCCTTACTTCACTTGTCAGCATAGCTCCGGCTCCATGTTGAGAAATCTGGGGACAGCAAGTGTAGGTGATTTCTCTTACTTTAATAACTTCTTGTGATGCATTTTTACTTTTCTTGGTTAACTTCTTCTTTCCTTTATTATTATTAGTGTTCTCTATCATCAAAAAGCTACCAAATCATTAAAATCAATGAGACAATAGGACACAAGATGTATGTGATTAGCCAGGGCAAAAACCTCTCCAACTGAGAGGAAACCCACCAAAATTCTTCTCTTCTTATTGACCTTCAATTGACAAACTCCAAGACCGTTGACCCTTTGACCAAGACCCTCCAAGACCAAGTCAAACCTTGCTTCTAGTAACTTCTGCAAATCTGACTTTCGGCAGTTTCTTCAGCAACTTCGACCTGCCCAGTAGCTTCTTCTGCAACTTCGACCTACCCAACAGCGTCTTCTGCAACTTTGACCTTCCCAACAGCGTCTTCTGCAACTTCACCTACCCAGCAACTCTTTCTACAACTTCGACCTACCCAACAGCTCTTTCTGCAACTTCGACCTACCCAACAGCGTCTTTCTGCAACTTCAACCTACCCAGCAACTTCTTCTGCAAAAACCCTAACCCTTGCACGTGAGAGAAATAATGATGTATTTTTGCTCCTCTCTTCTTCGCTTGGATAGATTCTCTCTCCTAGAGAATTCGGCTTCCAAAATAGCTCTTCTTGATGACCTAAATTCACTTCTGCAACTCGGCTTTACTGCAATAGCATGAACCCTAATTCCTTCGCATGTGTGGAGAGAAATAGCCCAAAAACAATCCCAAAATTCGACTTCTTCTTCTTCCTTTGTCCTCTTCTTTTTCGCACTTCTTCTCTTCCTTGTGATCGAACTTGTGTGAGTGAAGTGTGTGTTCCAAATGAGGTTGAAGTCTTCTTTATATAGGCTTCTCAATGGGTCAAATTTCTCCTTTAGGCCAACTTGTCTCTTCATGTAGGCTGACTTGATCTTTGTGCCATGACGAGGTCTTGGAGGGTCTTTTGACTCAATAAATTTTCTTTTACAATATGTAACATGCCAAAATGGGTCTTTAATACATGACAATGACTCAATGACTTTATGACAAACCTAGAAGCACTCAATGGGTGCTTGACCTATAAAATAAATTCTCTTGAGCATGAAACCCATGCCTCAAGACTCATAATAATAAATTTATTTTCCTCTTTTCATTAAATACATAAAATCATGATTACATGTCATTATGAAGACCAAACCTAGTTACATATTTCAACAATTTGAGGGTAAATAAAGTATATAATCTAGAAATATGCCACTTGGCAACATGACTTTCAGGAGCTTTGACCAGCATTTTGGTAATCCAATGTATCAGAAGGGGAATGTTGAGAGTCTAATGCCTGTATATAAAGTTAAATGCATCTCTGCTCAATATGGACAAGGCCATAACTGACAGAAGGAATAGAAAAATTCATTCCCCCCCAACAGTCTGAATGGCATAAAAAATGCATATTTTTCTTATGATGCTTTTGCAGGGAAACACTAGCAGAGTTGGAGCTAGGGGGTGTGCCAATTATGGGGGTAGGAGGATCGTGTTCAGAAAATGACTCACCATAGGTTCAAACAATCTGACCAACCTGTGGGTTAATTTTAGTCCTTCACAAGAAAACCCTGAGAGAGCTGGATATAGCAAATTGTTGATTATGAGGGGTAGGATAACTATGTTCAACAAAGAACTTACCATATGTTCAAACGAACTGGCCAAGCTATGGGCTAAAGTTCTAGTTACAATGACTGCAAGGGCAGTTAGAACTGACAATTGGGTAATCTTCAGTGACTCTCTTCTGATATGTATTGGGCACCACTGCAGATGGCCAAGAATTAAAATGGGTTTTCAGGACATCAGGTTTGCACACATGTTTAGAGAAAATAACAGGCAGCAGATGCTAAAGCAAGGGAGGCTACTCGGTTGGATTTGGGCTAATTTTCAGCATGGGGATTGAAGGAGAGTGGGACTAGAATCCAATGGTCCCTCTAATCTCACACCAACATAAAAAGTGTGTGTTGCCTTTGCAGTAAAGGCTATTTGAGGCTCTTGAACTTTCTGGACTGGAAATTCTGTTGCATTCACCCTTTACCTTAATGATAAGGATTTTTGTCTTTCTTTCTAACTTGCTGCGGTAACTGCTGCTAGTAAAGGGAGAGTGGTGGTCGAAGGACAGTGGGATTAGAAGCTCATGATCCTTCTAATCTCACAGAAACATGAAAAGTGTCCGATTTTCCCTTTTCCTAAAAGCCATTTGAGGTTCTTCAACATTTCGGACCTGAAATTGTTGTATTCACCCTATATCCTCATGGTAAGGGTTTTCTTTCTTTCTAATTGCTGTGGTAAGTGCTGCTAGCATAAGGGCAGGTAATATTGAAGCACTTTGTTCCTGCAGTCAATAGTTGATAATGATCATTAATCTCAACGAGTACTTCACGGATCATTTTTACTTATCCTGGTTTGGATATTGACACCCTGATAAATCCAGATGAAGGATGCTGCCGCAACCATATATGCATGTAATATTTTATTAAATTAATAGAAAATCTGACTTTTTTCTTCTGGACAAAAGATAATTATAATGATAATAAAAATTAAATTAAATTAAAAAAAAAAAAATATATATATATATATATATATATAGAAATAAAAATTAAAAAAAAAAAAAAATATATATATATATATATATATAGCTTCCATCCAAATATCAAGTATATAACAGGGAGATATATATATATATATATATATATATAGCTTCCATCCAAATATTACGTATATAACAGGGAGAATGAATGGTTACCCCCAAAATAAAGGTTGAGAACTGCGAATTTCTGAGAGTAACAGGTCCATCTTGAGCATTGTCATGGAAAATATCAGAAAAGAACAAGAGGTATATAGAAACAACTGAAACAAGAATTGCATGTGCAGTAGAGAAACTCCTGCATAAATCCAAACATATTATCAGTTTTGACAGGTTTATGCAAAGTATACAAAAAATGTAAGTCTTCAGCAGCATGGATAAACAATTCAAACTGCATTAACAGATAATAGTTGTTAGACATCTCATAGATACAGGACTGATTGCAGCATACCTGTTGTTCCATTCAATTTGCTCGAATTTTGCAAGCTTGCAGTAGCCTTTGAAGTATAGCGGAGTGATCACCTTGGTTGTATCGTAACACTGCAACAATTAAAATCGCAGAGGCCAATGAAATTGAAATCACAATATAAGATTCAAAATTTGACAACGAATACTGCTACAATTGATAGGAAACCACTTTGATGGAATCACATCATGATTTACGCACCAGATCTGGGGGCAAGGGATTTCACTTCATCTGTTTGTTTGGTAGATTAAATAACTAAAGGTCATATCAAAAAGAAAAAGGACTTCAACATTTAAGTCGAGATTAATTGCCACAAGCTTGGTAGTTACGGTTAGCTTCTGCTAGTCTCAGGTATGATTGAAATAACCAAAGTAACAAGGAAACACTTTTGAACTCTTGAACAATGTTGCAATGGGAAAAAGTACAACCCCCCTTCAAATGGGACATCAGACACAAATTTCAGGTTGGAATTTGACAATATCAAATCCTACTCTGAACTTAATGCTTTTGGGTGGAAATGTTTAATGAATGCTCAGAGGCAACTGGCTCACAACTATAACAAATTGTTGAAAACACAAAGGCAAGCACATAGACACAAATGTGGATCTTTGCTATGATGTGGATCATATACAGAAACGCAGGAGTGGCTCTATGTAAAATTATGTGGATCATATCTAGATTTTTTCAAATGCAGGAATGGCTTTATGTAAAATTAGGAAAATTCAACATAAACTAGATTTTCTCAATCCAAGAAGAGGGAAAAAGTTCATATATCTCTCAAAAGTTGCCAGATTTTCTGTTGATTTGCTTTAAAAAACACAGACTACTGTAGCACATGATTCAAATTGAAGCCCCAAAGAATAAAGTTATAAATTGTGTTGTTACGATATAAAATGAATCATTACTAAAGAAATGGTTTGCTTTTAATTGCCTTTATTTTTCAGGTAAAATGCTTGAACTTGCAGACTTAACAGCCACAACCCTTTGTCAAAAGTTAAAACACTGTCGACAATTCCTTAGAAAGCTTATTGTATGCGGAGATTGCTTCATATGGAGATAAGGATGCATGTGGAGGGTAGGCAATACCAGTGTTTATAACATTGGTGATTTTTCACTGATGTTACAGAAAATCGCGACATTTCCCCTGCATTGAAAAATTACCAAGCAAAAATCATGATTTTTTGTAAAACATCACGTTATTTCCTGAAATCTTGCACCACAGTGGAAAAAATTGCCTAGCCAACCAACCCACAGGGTTTGAACACAATTTGATGGTGTTTTTTGGTCATTTTTGTTTGTTTGCTTTTGGAGAAGGAAGGAGGAGAGCTTGTCATCATCTTGTGATCATCTTCAAGGAAGGATCGAGGACCAAACAACCCTCATCATCACCAACAAATATTTTTTAATGGAGCAAAGGTTCAGGTTTATTTTCCAAAGCAGTGAAATGGTGTTGTCATGTTCGATTCACAGGTATGTTCTTAAATCAGTGTTGCAAACATCCCAATTTTGTGATTTTTTGGCCTATAGCTGATGTTTGAACATTTTTACAGATATTTTTGCGATTTTTAGAATTTTTTGGTTTTCTGGACCCTTCTTGATTTTTCCCGATGTCAATGTTTGCAACATTGTCTTAAATCCAACCATGTCAATGGATTTTTTTCATAGATTTAGGCTTGCTTGCTTGCCTCTTCATTTCCCTATATTTTCCTTTTTTTGTGATTTTGCCATGATTTCCATGCTCATAACACAGTGTAAGAGTTCCTTTTATAATGGGACAGCAAGCTTGATTTTAGTTTTTTATACACCCTCTTATAGCAATTTTTCATTGCAAATAGTCTAATCTAAATTTCTAAAGGTTGGCTTTCTTAACTGAATATTCTGTTCTTTTTTTCTAGTAGGGGTTTAATGCCTTTTTTTGTGTCTTTGGTGCCCTAAGATTGAATTTTGATGCTGTCCATTTCCACTGCAAATATGCTGAAGGCCCTGGATCCATTTTGGCAATATGGGGAACTTGAAGATGTGACAAACCAGCAAAAACTGAATTGCAAATTGTATGGGCAGCAAATCATGGGAGGGATTAGCAAGTTGAAATACCATTTGGCTATGATCCCCGGGGCATCATGTTGGGCTTTGTATGTCTTCTAGCCCGAAGGTTATGAAACTCGCCAATGATTTAATTTATGCAAAGGACAGAAAGAAAGAAGAGGCAGCTGCAAACAGGGCCAAACATGCAAGAAAATCTTTCTTTGAAATCCTCTTATGCTCCTACTTCTTTTAGGAGAATCATGTGACTGATTCTTCCCTCACTGAATGTTGGAAAAGTAACCAGGTTCAGTCTTCATATATATCCTTGTACTTGTATCAATTTGTATTTTATGTAAAAGAAGAAAAAGAATTTTATTTGTTCACGCATGGGTTTCATGCTCAAGTCTAGGTTAAGCATATGTCCTTCATGCTTCTAGAGAATGTTGAGTCAAGAAGAGTATTTGTCATATATTAAAGTTCCAGTTGGACTCTTTGTAACAAAAGAAAAATATTAATTTTTGAGTCATGTAAAGTCTTTTTGTCCTCCAACACCAAGTTGGCCCCGCCATGATAAGTCGGCTCTGTTGAGGCACCTTTTCACTCTCTTGGATGACTATATATAAGGAAGACTTTGTCCTCCTTTGAAGACACAACAAAACAAGTTCAGTTTCTGCAATTAAGAAGACAAAAGGAAGAGTGAAACACAAGAAGAAGGAGAAACCTAATGAAGAAAAAGAAAATTCGAGTTCTTGGACTGTTTTACCCACATGTATGAACTTATGAAGGGATCTAGGGTTTCTGTGTAAGTTGCAGGGCCAAAGATTGCAGGCCGAATCGCATACCTGAGGAAGAGAGACGAGATTCTGAGTTGGAACAGAATTTGTGGAGGTTGACCATCTTTGACTTGGTGAACTTTCACTTGACTGAAGAAAGACTTTTGGAGGGCTGACTTTGTGCTTGGAGGAGGTTTAGTCTTTGGGTCTTGGAGGTCTCGTTTTGATCTGATTGTATAAGAAGAGCATTGTTTGGGTTTTCCCCAATTTTGGGGTTCTGCCCTGGCGTGGAGCCTATAATTTGTGTTCTTTGTGTCTTTGTGTCTATGTGATCTTCATGTTTTGGTAATTGCTTGATGAAGAAGTAAAACTAAATAATAAAAGGCCAACAAATATCACAAGTAATTATCAAGTAAGGAGAATTAATTTTAATCTATAAACACATTGATTTTCCAACACTAAGCAAGACACACTGCTTCTTCAGGGGACTAAGTTGTCTTCCTCTTCCCAAAAGCCTTCTCCCATTCTGCAATCTTCTCCAGGAGAGTGTCAAAAGTAATGGACTTAAGTTGCTCACTAGCTTGCAGGGATTCAAGGTAATGAGATTATCTAGGGTAGAGAGCCTTGACAAAGGCTGTGAGAGGAATGTCCATCTTCACTTAATTAGCATCTATATGCATGATGGCTCTAATTTCAGAGGCTAGAGCCAAGGGATCATTATCTTTCAACTCAAGGTTGAAGAGTTTGACACTGTTAACTCAACTTACTCTCTATTAACTGCAGCAGTCACTAAATTTAGCCCTAGTAGTGTTGAAAAGTGTAACTAGTTTCAGTCTTCATAATGATATGTGTAATCATGATTTTATGTAATTGATGAAAAGGAGAAAATAAAATTATTTTTTTAATGCTTGAATCATGGGTTTCATGATCAAGGAATTTTATTTTATAGTTAAGGCTCTCATTGTGAGCCTTTATGGTTGGTCATCATGTCATAAAGTCCATGGAGTCAATGTCAAAGTTTGAAGACCCATTTGGGCATATTACACATTGTAAAAAGAAAATTTGATTGTGTCACAAACCCTCCAAGACGTCATCTCAAACCCTCCTTCATGCCGGCCTTCCAAAAAAGAAAAGGATGCTTCTAGGATGACAAGCCGGCTTACCATTGGCACAAGTCGGCTTATTTGATGGACAAACACTATATATATGGCAGCTCGGCCTTCATTAGAGAAGAACAATTTCGAACAAGCAAGCAAGTGAGAAAAGGAAGTGTGAAAGATCTCAAGTAGAGTCCTATTACCAAGCAAAGAAAGAAGGGTCATCACTGAGTTTATTTTTTATTTGTTTTCTGGGCTATCACCTCCACACGTGCGAGAATATAGCGGTGTCTGCTGCAAAAAGGGTCGAGATATTACAATCATCTTGAAGAAGGCGGATTTAGGAAAGAATCAAGTGCCTACTCAAGCCGAGTTGAGGAAGAATAGTCTCCATTTCAAGCGAAGGAAGTTGAGGAAAAAAAATCTCTTTAGTATCGAAACTAGGGTTTCTAAAGAAGGGCCGAAAGGTGTTGATCTGAGCTAATGACCAAAATCTGAAGGTTAGCCGAAGTAGTGGGAAGTTTGACTATCATTGACTCAAGGAAGAAGAACTTAAACAATGAAGCCTTGTGACTTGGTCTTGGAGAAGGTAATAGGTCAACAGTCTTGGATATGGTCTTGGTGTTCGTTAATTGAAGTCTCTATAAGAAGAAGAATTCGTTTGGGTTTTTCTCTCAAGAATAGAGAGGTTTTCGTCGTGGTTAATCGCCTAGATTCTGTGTCTCTTGTCTCTTTATAGTTCATGTTTTCGTAATTGTTTGGTGAAGAAGTACACTATAATAGTCTAAGAAAAGAAATATCCTAATCTAAAGCAGTAAAAAGCATTCACAAGCAATTATCATCATAGAGAAATCACCTAATCCTAATGCCCTAGATTTCTCAACATGGTATCAGAGCTAAGGTGAAAAATCAAGGAAAGGGCATCTCATCAAGGGACGCACAAGCACTCGAGGATCAAATCTCGAAGGATATCAAAGGGAAGTCAAGATCTACAAAGAAATGTCAAAACCCTAGATCGAAGTCAACACCAGAAGAAGTCTAGGGATCCTCAAAAGACCACAAAGACCCTACTCAAGCTTAAGGAACCTACGAATCAAGGTTTCTTGAAGACTATTCATCCTAGAGAAGCAAGATCAAGGACGTTGTCATCATCTTCAAAAAGTTCTAAGGCAATCTCCCTTTCGTTGAAGCAAGGTCCTTACCATTGAAGAAGATCATCCAAGAAGCATCAAGACATCATCACGAAGTCATCATTGATCACAAGGCATCAAAGGATCTAAAGTGATCTCCGTCTTTGTGGAGTCAAGGATCATTCTTGAAGAGAACTATCTTCATCAAGAAGAAGTTCTTTATTATCTATATCATCATCAAATTCAAGGAGACAACAAGTGGAAGTATATTTATGTCTACATCTAAATCTGTCAATGTGTCTTTTAGCAAGGAAAGCAACAAATTGGTTGGGGCTTCAAACTATCTTGCATGGAAGAAGAGGACAGATCTGAATCTCATTGAAAATGAGGTCACGAAACATGTCAAAGGCTCAATCACCAAGCCGTCGAAAGAAGATGCTCAAGCACTTGCAAAGTTTACGAAAGGGGAAGTATGAGCTCAAAGGATTCTCATAGAACCCATCAAGGATCCCCTCATCCCATATGTATCTAAACTCAAAACTTCAAAAGAAATATATGACAAACTAGTAGAGTTGTTTTCCGTAAGCACTATAGGAGAAGTTATCTCATTAAGGCAAGAACTCTACAAGCTAAGAAGAAGGAATAGCCTCATACTTTACGAGGATATTTGAAATAAGGAATCAACTTCAAGATCTGGGAGAAATAATCTCTGACAAGGAGATGACCACCATAGTACTAAATGCACTACCAGAAGAGTGGGGCAACATTACTTCAAGCATTTATGGGAAGAAAGAAGCTACTCCATTCCAGGATCTATGGACACTAGTCAAGATTGAAGAAACTAGGATGAAGGGAAAAATTGGTGCAGGATCAAATGAGCAAAATCAAGCATATGTTGTTATGGCAAAGAGAAAAGGAAATTTTAGGAAATTTGGTCCTCAGTAAAAGAAAAAGAGCATGGCTAAGATTCAATCCTATGGATGTCAAGAATATGGGCATTACAAAAGAGATTGTCCAAAGCTCAAGAAGCACAATAACAAAAGAAGAAGAGAAGAAGCCCATATCACCGAAGAAGTGGAAGAAGTTGAAAAGAAGAAATCCAAGAAAGAGGAAGTAAGAGATCTCTACTATGATTGAGAAAGTCTTCTTCACCTAGTCCTTTTCAAGATTTTGTTTTTAAGTTCTTCTATTGTAAGATATGGCAATCACGAGCCACTAAGGAGCATGATAGGATGCATCATGGCATCATAGAAGCACTGAAAGCAAGAGCTTGTGATCAGAGAGAAGCATGAAGGAGAGCAGAAATAAAAGTCTATGTCAGTCACCGATGGACAGTTATAGCTCTTGGTAACCTCATTAGAAGCATAAGTGGTACTTATAGGAAAAGGAAAAAGTCATCTAGTTCAAAGCTCAACATATATCAGTCAAAAGGAAGCATTTTCTGGATGAGGATACTTAAGATTCTCTATTGGAATCTTCGTCGAAAGGTTCACCAATTAAAGGGAAGCAAGTGTTTCATCAAGAATTCCAACTTGTGGAATTCATGGAATGATGGTATGATGACAAAAGAGGTGAAGCAGATCAAGGGATTGAAGTTCTTTCAATCAAGGAAGCTGCTAAAGGAAGTCTAGATGACCTAAAGGAAAATGAGGTATGTATGCTTGTATTCGATATTGTAGAGTCATGTCATATGGTTGCAGGTAACATGGATAAATGCTCTATCTCAAGAGCATGATCAAAAGAAAAGAATCTCCTCCATTGAAAAGATGCAGGAAGGCATGGGTCACACATTGACTAGATGAAATCAACATAATATGTCCTCATATGAAATATGAGGTGGTTGACAATAATTCGAGGAACTATGATCGGAAGTTCCTAGAAGGAAATGTGTGAAGAAAAAAAGCAAGAGACCGTGAAATATGCAACTATGGAGAAGGCAATCAACATTCGAGGACTAAGAGATTTGACTATGATATCTACATGAAAGATATGAAGCAGTCTGGAAAAAAAAGGATACCCTTGAGAATGTATATCTTTTGGCGATGTGTCAATGTGTATGTCGGATGTTGATGCAAACAGAAAGAGGTCATGATGAAAGACCATCACAAAGGTAATTTTGATTTAATGTTCATTCCTTATTTTTGAATGATATCTGGATGGGCTTATGCAAGGCTGCCAAGGAAACAACTGTAAATGTCTTCCACAATTGATGCCCATGTAGCAGGATGAAAGATCCTTGAGGAAATATCGCATGAAGAAAGGCAGCATGGCATGAACAAAGACTAGATATGGACTAATGGATCACTTTTCGATGATAGAAATGATCACATGACTGACTCGTGAATAAAAGTGATGGATGGTTTGTGCCCAATGAGGAAGTCCAAAAATATGTAGACTCTATGACAAAGAAGAAATTCATGACATCAAAGGAAGGAGTTCTACAAGCAGCTGGTTATCTCGTGATCCCCACCTGAACCGCTATTGGAAGCAAGTCCCTGGTCAAGAGGGATGTTGGTCAAGTCCCTAATTAAGGGGGAGATTGGGTACATTCCTTTTATAGGAATGGGTACATTCCTTCAGTGGAATGAGTATGTCCTCCCTAAGTTGAGAGGGAGAGATAGATACATCATTCTTGTCTTCACTTGGGAAGACAAAATGGAGGATTAGGTAAACATCTGGCATTTGATACTCTTTCAAGATGAGTTAGGTCATCCAAGATAAGAGTCGTTGTAGAGGATCAATATTCTTTAAGGACTAGGAATCCCAGATAACTGGTGGAACAAACTTTAAGAACCTGAGTAGGACGTGTTCCGAGAGAGACAATGATGACGGTGTCTATACATCATTGGTTTCTCCAACATTGAGCTCTGATCTTGTGGAGATATAGAGCAGTTAGTCAAGGCCTTGCTATGTGATAATGTTAGATTATATGATGCTATATACATGGGTTACCAATTTGAATCTTCTTATGAGAATTCTTTAGATTGAAAATGTCCTGTTGGAAATACTGAGAGGGGGGTGAATCAGAATTCCTTTTCAATTGTTATTTTTACCAGTTAAATCATTTATATTTAGAACACAAAATGAACAACAGGAATAAATTCTTTTATTAATATAACCTTTACAAAAAATCAAGTATAGTGTATATAGGGCTCCAACCAGTTGCCAAGCACCAACTTGGACTTTTTGTGAGGCTCCAACCTCCAGGGCACCAACCCTGTCTTGTCAAGGCACCAACCTTGGATTTAGGAGCACCAACTCCAAGGACACCAATCCTTCCAATTCTCAAGAACCAACCCCAAGGGCTCCGACCCTATCTTGTCAAGGCATGTTTTGATTGTATTACACTGCTTTCAAAATCCTCTTCACTGTGTTCTGTCAATCTACAACTTCAATGCTACATCAATGACAACCCCTCTTCATATGAAGGAGTCTTCACAACTCTTCGTATTGTCCACACAGAGTCTGCAAAGTTACCTCATGATGATTTCAAATAGCCATCATGATCTCCAACAATGTTTCCAAGATCTGCTGATGCTTTTCAACAAGATATCCTTGATAAGTTGTGCTAAGCTCTCAATATCTGCACAAAGGTAATTCTCTGTTCTTTACTGTTGTGGTAACTATTTCAGGCATGCCTGCTTCTCATTGTTCTTGCTATCGCGATCTCTTACTTCCCAAAAACAAATTCACATACGCTTCAATGCTGGTGCTGGCTACTGCTCCCTTCAAACGATGTCAGATGAAACTTTATTTTCCCCTCGCAAAATTGTTTTTCAGGGTGCGTTATGTACTTGATTAATTCATCACTGGTCTATGTCTTTCAAAGGTTACCCTGATCAACAGAGTTTCTCATCCTTCGGCTTCCTTCTGTCCTGCTAGACCTTCGGCTTCCTTCCGTCCTGTTGGACCTTCGGCTTTTTTCCTTCTGTCCTGCTGGACCTTCGGCTTCCTTCTGTCCTACTGGACCTACAGCTTTCTCTGTTTCTTCCAGTTCACTGGTTGTGAACTTTCCTTGTTCTCTGTTATAGATGCCTGATACGCCTGACCTTTGGCTTCCTTTTTCGCTCGCTTGATCTTCGGCTTCCTCTGCGCTCGCTCGACCTTTTGGCTTCTCGACCTTCGACTTCTCGATCTTCAGCTTCCTCTGTCTCTTCGAGTTCACCAATACTCAAAAGACACGTTCATTTGGAAGAGAGGCCGACTTATGATGTCACATATTAAAATTATATCAGAGAGGCCCTTTCATCCACAAACTTAATTATTCACGGAAATCGCATCACAAGAGAGGTTATACCCATATTGGAGATCCCACGTGCCACGTCATTCCTTTAATCCCGCAATCGCAACTTTCATGAAAATCTGAGGTTTTACAAGTGTGCTCTGTCCTCCGATATCAACATCATCGATATTCACATATCAACATAGTTAAAACCATATAATGGGTGGTCCCACCAGCCACATCATCACCTTAATCGCAATCGCAATTTTCGGAGGTTTGCACATAACATAGTGATTCCACTACTGCCGACGGAGCGGATGCGATACGATCTTAAGCAGTTGTTAATAAACCCGTCGAGTCCACAACCTTATCGCAATCAGCGGTTTTCCATCGTTACATCTCTTCAAGACTTGTGATATGCGACGGATGCGATATTTCTTTAGAGTTGTTACCATAAAATGATCGGGTCCGCAGTACATATCACAATCAGCGGATTTCAATGTGGCAAGCCTTTAAAGAGGCTTGCGACGTGGCGGATGTGATGTCATATTAAGGGTTGTTACTATAATCAATTCGAGTCCGCATGTATTATCGCAATTGCAGTTTTAGTGTGACATTCCTTTAAGACTTGCGATGTGAAGGTTCTGATACACGCAGATGCGATATTACAATAGGGCAGTTTATAATGGAGCGATCAAGTCCGCACCTTATATCGCAGTCGGGAGGGATTCAATGTGACAAGCCTTCATAACTTGCGATGCGCTATTAATTAAGGCGTATTGTAATGCTCCTCCGATATCGTTGTTTCTCCTGTGGCTTATCTTCCTATGACATCCAATGACTTTGTTTATGCTCCTCCACTATTTTCTTCCTATCGGTTCTTCTTGGACATATATTACATGCGATACTTCCAATATGGCTCCTCCTATGTTAACACCTCTGATACTTTGCAATACTCCTCCGATATGTTACCTCCTCTGATATTTCATGTTAACTCCTCCGTTAACACTGTTTATGCACCTCCATCGATGTGTTCCTCTTTACTTCTCGTGGCTTCAAATGACCTCTTCCTCTTACACTTTGGCTTCATGATGGATTCCGATAAACTGATTCCGATGAACTCCTTCGTTAACACTATTTATGCACCTCCGTTGATGTGTTCCTCTTTCCTTCTCGTGGCTTCCAATGACCTCTTCCTCTTGCGCTTTGGCTTCATGATGGCTTCCGATAGCTCTTATTTGACTGCTCCTATTCTTGACTTCCAATGGCTTCTAATGTCTTTCCAATGGCTTCCCTCATGGCTTTGCTCCTTCGCGTCATATCATCATTTAGTATCCAAAAATATTGCCATTTGACATCAATGACAATCTAGATCAACAATCTCCCCCTTTGTCATTGATGGCAATATTCTTCTTCTCTCCCCCTTTGACATCAATGGCAAAGGAGTGCTCCGAGACTCCCCCCTGTCGAACTGCTACCCATATCAAACTGCTTATGTTCTTGATGGATAGTAGATCTTCATGGGTATGTTACTCCGCTTGTCATAGTGCTCTTCTTTTTACTCAAGATAGAAGGATTGATGCCTTATCATCAACTAGCACAGTATCCCTTCTTCATGTCTCAAAAAAAAACTACTTTATCATGGCCTCAACAATGCTTAAAGATGCTCCACTTCAATGCTTCCAAACAGATTGCAAATAGCCACACACCAAATGTTCAAGTCCAAGTTTTTATGCTTCAATCCATATTTTGTTGTCTCCCAGTCAGAATTAAGAGGCCTTCATAGTCTGCATCAAAAGAAAATGCCGCTGAAATTGTCCTTCTTGCTATCTCTCTTCAGATTCGAGTTCCTTTGTATCTCTGTGCTTCTCCTTAAGTTACTGAGCAATATTCGGTTGCACAACATTCTTCTTTCTATAGTCCTTTTGATGAGCCATCTTTTCCTTGTGTTCTTGTAAAAGTCTCTACAAGTTATCTCCACTAGCAGATTTTCATATCCAATTTGTGACTGTCTTTTAAATTCTTTTTACTGATTGGCATCTTTTTGCAATGCTTCAGTTTTGTTAGATGCTACCAACTGCTCTTGCTTCAAGCTCCTTTTCCAGATGTGTTTGTTTGTTTGAAGGTTGCCTCTATTACTGTCCATAATTTCCCTGTTCTCACATTAAATCCCTGAGTCGAGACATAAACTTCTGTAATAACAGCAACATAGTTATTTGCCCTATATATCTAGTATTAGATGACCTTCTCTGCTACTCCAATTTCTACCGAGTGATCAAGTGGAAGACATGTTCAACAACAATCCAAAGAATAGTTAAGAGATCATGTTCTTCAATGGAGTACCCCTGAGAAATGATCTTTATCAAAGAATGATTGTTAATATAGCTCATCAAGGATTTCATAAGGACCCTTCCACGGATAGCTTCTGCAATAATGATCAAGAATAACAAGCTCCCCTTAACTATACACACGGTCTCCTTTTGATAGAATCCCATCATCAAATACTCGAAATATCAAGGATATCTTCATCAAGTCAACAACATGTGTTGTTCGCTGGAGAGTTCAGGAAGTTTTCGAATTGTATTTGCTTCCTTCTCCATACTTGTGTAACTTTCTTCTTTTGCATGGTTCTAGCTTGAGAAAATGCCCATATCAAGTTACAATTTCATGCCATATGACCAATGTTATGACACTTGAAGCATTCTATGTTGTTCATGAATAAGAATTCATCACTTCTTCTTGCGAAATTGCTTCTCGGAGATTGACCGGGATCATTATAAGCCCTACAATCTTTTTCCATGTGTCCAAAGTTTGTACAAAAATAACAATAACCAAGAAATAAACTTTGGTACCTGGGAGATGGAGATTTCCTTCATGTCCTTCTGAAGCCTTTCTGCCTTGGGATTCCTTGATAATATCCATCGCCTTTTGTATTCTTGACATCATCTGCAAGTCTTCTTGGAGCGGGATTTCTTGCATTGTTGCCTTGACTCTTCTCCTTGCCTTTGTTGGAACTGGGAGCATCAACATTTCTATCAGACTTCCTCATATCCTTGTTGTTTGAAGCATTATCATTCTTGCTTGAGGATTCACCTGCATATCCGAGACCTGATTTATCAAACGGACATCTTTGATGGCTGAGCATGTCATCCAAGGCTTGAGAGCTCTTCGAGGTTTTGTCCATCCCTTCAACCTTTTTCCTGAGGGAGACAATCTCTTCTTCCAATCTTTCACAATCATTATTCTTCTTAGCAAGTTGTTTCTCAATCTCTTCCTTAATACGTATTGCTTCATTTGCTTCTAATTTAAGGGAGATGATATCTGACTTCATTTTGAAGATTTCTTCATTTTCCTTTGCTAGACTACTCTCCATTTCTTCCTTGATCCTTGTAGCTTTACATGTTTCATCCTTGAGAAGGTTGACGTTAGATTTTAATTTGAAGATTTCTCCATCCTTTGCTTTTAGTTGACATATCATGGTGTTTCTCTCCTTTTTTGCTTCATCAACCTGTCCTTCTATGATTGTCAATGCTTCCATTGTCTTCTCAGCTCCTTGTGCTAACTTTCTTGCTTCTTGTAGTTAAGATTGGAGAGAGGAGACCTCTACCTTGTATTGACCAATCTCTTCTTCAAGTTTGTTCAAACTCTTGTGCCTTTGTTCAAGTTGACTTGACAAGTTATCTTTCGGTTTCTTTGCTTTATCCAATTGATTTGTCATGGATATCACTTGTTCATGATGCTTTCTTTTGCTTTGATGAAATTCCTTCTTAAGCTTTGGTTAGCTCTTCATCCCTTTCTTGTACTTGAAGCTTGACAAGGTCAATTTTCTTCCTTGCTTGGTCTTGGTCACCAGCTAGTGCTTTCTTATTAAGTTCCTTGTTTTCCTTTTTCAAATTGATAACTTCCTCCATGGCAGCCATAAGTTTAGCGAGGAGATCTTCTACAAAATCTTTTTCATTCTCTTCATCTTCTAGGTTTTCTTTAGCCTTGATGTCATTATTCTCATTTTCAGCTTCTATGATGGATCTGGATTTCCTTCTTGGTTTACATCATCTTCTTGACTGGTGGTCATGGTCAATGATCCTTTTGAGTGAAGGTCATGAAGTTTGTCCCATATACCCTTTGTTGACGAACATTTTCCTAAATTGTTCTTTATAGAATCTGGTAGCCCATTCAAGATTGCCTTCATTGCTTTTGCATTGTACTCCTTGGATTCTCTATTCATCATGTTTTCAATAATTACTGATTCCCATACTTCAATGCCTTGAGTCTTTAAGAAATTCCTCATTCTTGCTTCCCATATACTAAAGTTTCCATTGAACCATGGAGCCTCCTCAAATTGATTGTCTTCTATTTCAATGGTAGAGGGAGACACATCTTTAGGAGGATTGGAGACTTTCTTCCTTGCCTTTGCCATTTGTGTTCTAAAGATCAAACTTCAAGTTGTTAGGCTTTGAGTGAAGGTACTGGCTCTGATACCAATTGTTGGAAATACTGAGAAGGGGGGTGAATCAGTTTTCCTTTTCAATTGTTATTTTTACCACTTAAATCATTTATATTTAGAACACAAAATGAACAACAGGAATAAATACTTATATTAATATAATTTTTACAATAAATCAAGTACCATGTATATAGGGCTCCAACCAATTGCCAAGCACCAACTTGGACTTTTTGTGAGGCTCCAACCTCCAGGGCACCAACCCTGTCTTGTCAAGGCACCAACCTTGGATTTAGGAGCACCAACTCAGAGGACACCAATCTTTCCAATTGAGGAACCAACCCCAAGGGCTCTGACCCTATCTTGTCAAGGCATGTTTTGATTGTATTACATTGCTCTCAAAATCTTCTTCACTGTGTTCTGTCAATCTACAGCTTCACTGCTACATCAATGACAACCTGTATTCATATGAAGGAGTCTTCACAACTCTTCATATTGCCCACACATAGTCTACAAAGTTACCTAATGATGATTTCAAATAGCGATCATTATCTCCAACAATGTTTCCAAGATCTGTTGATGCTTTTCAACAAGATATCTTTGATAAGTTGCGCTAAGCTCTCAATATCTGCACAAAGGCGATTCTCTGTTTTCAACCCTCTGTTCTTTATTGTTGTGCTAACTGTTTCAGGTGTGGCTGCTTCTCACTGTTCTTGCTACCGCGATCTCTTACTTCACAGAAACAAATTCACATACGCTTCAATGCTGGTGCTGGCTACTGCTCCCTTCAAACGGTGTCAAATGAAACTTTATTTTTCCCTTCACAGAATTGTTCTTCAGGTTGCGTTATGTACTTGATTAATTCATCACTGCTCTAAGTCTTTCAAAGGTTAACACGATCAATAGAGTTGTTCATCCTTCAGCTTCCTTTTGTCCTGTTGGACCTTCGGCTTCCTTCTTTCCTGCTGGACCTACGGCTTTCTATGTTTCTTCCAGTTCACCGGTTGTAAACTTTCCTTGTTCTCTATTATAGATGCCTGATACTCCTGACCTTTGGCTTCCTTTTTCACTTGCTTGATCTTCGGCTTCCTCTGCGCTCGCTCAACCTTTTGGCTTCTCAACCTCCGACTTCTCGATCTTCGCCTCCCTTTGTCTCTTCGAGTTCACCAATACTCAAAATACACGTTCATTTCGAAGAGAGGCCGACTTATGATGTCGCATATTAAACTTATATCAGAGAGGCCCTTTCATCCACAGACTTAATTATTCACGAAAATCACATCACAAGAGAGGTTATACCCATATTGGAGATCCCACGTGCCACGTCATTCCTTTAATCCTGCAACCGCAACTTTCATGAAACTCGGAGGTTTTACAATTGTGTTCTGTCCTCCCATATCAACGTCATTGATATTCACATATCAACATAGTTAAAACCATATGATGCGTGGTCCCACTAGCCACATCATCACCTTAATCGCAATCGCAATTTTCAGAGGTTTACACATAACATAATGATTCCACTACTGCTAACGAAGCAGATGCGATACGATCTTAAGCAGTTGTTAATAAACCCGTCGGGTCCACAACCTTAACGCAATCGGCGATTTTCCATTGTTACATCTCTTCAAGGCTTACGATATGTGACGGATGCGATATTTCTTTAGAGTTGTTGCCGTAAAATGATCGGGTCCGCAATACATATCGCAATCGGCGGATTTCAATGTGGCAAGGCTTTAAAGAGGCTTGTGATGTGGCAGATGTGATGTCATATTAAGGGTTGTTACTATAACCTGTTCGGGTCCACGTGTATTATCGCAATCACAGTTTTAGTGTGACATTCCTTTAAGACTTGCGATGTGAAGGTTTCGATACACATGGATGCAATATTACAATAGGGCGGTTTATAATGGAGCGATCGAGTCCGCACCTTATATCGTAGTCGGGGGGGTTCAATGTGAAAAGCCTTCATAACTTGCGATGCGATATTAATTAGGGCGTATTGTAATTCTCCTCCGATATCATTGTTTCTCCTGTGGCTTATCTTCCTGTGACCTCCAATGACTCTGTTTATGCTCCTCTGTTGTTTTCTTCCTATCGGTTCTTCTTGGGCATATATTACATGCAATACTTCCAATATGGCTCCTCTGATGTTAACTCCTCTGATACTCTGCACTACTCCTCCGATATTTCATGTTAACTCCTCCGTTAACACTGTTTATGCACCTCCGTCGATGTGTTCCTCTTTGCTTCTTGTGGCTTCCAATGACCTCTTCCTCTACGCTTTGGCTTCATGATGGCTTCCGATGAACTCCTCCGTTAACATTGTTTATGCACCTCCATCGATGTGTTCCTCTTTGCTTCTCGTTGCTTCCAATGACCTCTTCCTCTTACGCTTTGGCTTCATGATGGCTTTCGATAGCTCCTTTTTGACTGCTCCTGTTGTTGACTTCCAATGGCTTCTAATGTCTTTCCAATGGCTTCCCTAATGGCTTTCCTCCTTGGCTTCATATCATCATTTAGTATCCAAGAATATTTCCATATTGACATCAATAACAATCTAGATCAAAAATCTCCCTCTTTGTCATTGATGGCAATATTCTTCTTCTCTCCCCCTTAAACATCAATGGCAAAGGAGTGCTCAGGGACTCCCCCTATCAAATTGCTTTTGTTCTTTATGAATAGTAGATCTTCATGGGTATGTTACTCCCCCTGTCATAGTGCTCTTCTTTTTACTCAAGATAGAAGGATTGATGCCTTATCATCAACTAGCACATTATCCCTTCTTCATGTCTCAAAAAAAAACTACTTTATCATGGCGTCGACAATGCTTAAAGATGCTCCACTTCAAAGCTTCCAAAAAAATTGCAAATAGCCACACACCAAATGTTCAAGTCCAAGTTTCTATTATTCAATCCATATTATGTTGTCTCCACAGTTAGAATTAAGAGGCCTTCATAGTTCGAATCAAAAGAAAATGCCACTGAAATTGTCCTTCTTGCTATTTCTATTCAGATCCGAGTTCCTTTGTAACTCTGTGCTTCTCCCTATGTTACTGAGCTATATTCGGCTACACAACATTCTCCTTTCTATAGTCCATTTGATGAGCCATCTTTTCCTTGTGTTCTTGTAAAAGTCTTTGCAAGTTATCTCCACTAGCAGATTTTCATATCCAATCTGTCACTGTCTTTTAAATTCTTTTTACTGATTGGCATCTTTTTGCAATGCTTCAGTTTTGTTAGATGCTACCAACTGCTTTTGCTTCAAGCTCCTTTTCTAGATGTGTTTGTTTGTTTGAAGGTTGCCTCTATTATTGTCCATAATTTACCTATTCTCACATTAAATCCCTGAGTCGAGATATAAACTTCTGTAATAACAGCAACATACTTATTTGCCCTATTTCTCTAGTATTAGATGACCTTCTCTGCTGCTCCAATTTCTACTTGGTGATCAAGTGGAAGACATATTCAACAACAGTAAAAAGAATAGTTAAGAGATCATGTTCTTCAATGGAGTTCTCCCGAGAAATGATCTATATCAAAGAATGCTTGCTAATATAGCTCATCAAAGATTTCATAAGGACCCTTCCACTGATAAATTCTGCAATAATGATCAAGAATAACAAGCTCCCTTTAACTGTACGCACGGTCTCCTTTTGACAGAATCCCATCATCAAATACTCGGAATATCAAGGATATCTTCATCAACTCAACAACATGTGTTGTTGGCTGGAGAGTTCAGGAGATTTTCGGATTGTATTTGCTTCCTTCTCCACACTTGTGTAACTTTCTTCTTTTGCATGGTTCTAGCTTGAGAAGGTGCCCAAATCAAGTTACAATTTCGTGCCATGTGACCAATGTTATGACACTTGAAGCATTCTATGTTGTTCATGAATAAGAATTCATGACTTCTTGTGAAATTGCTTCTCGGAGATTGACGGGGATCATTATAAACCCTACAATCTTTTGCTATGTGTCCAAAGTTTGTACAAAAATAACAATAACCAAGAAATAAAATTTGGTACCTGAGAGATGGAGATTTCCTTGATGTACTTTTGAAGCCTTTCTGCCTTGGGATTCCTTGATAATATTCATCGCCTTTTGTATTCTTGACATCTTCTGCAAGTCTTCTTGGAGCGGGATTTCTTCCATTGTTGCCTTGACTCTTCTCCTTGCCTTTGCTGGAACTGGGAGCATCAACATATCTATCAGACTTCATCATATCCTTGTTGTTTGAAGCATTATCATTCTTGCTTGAGGATTCACTTGCATACCCGAGACCTGATTTATCAAATGGACATTTTTTATGGCTGAGCATGTCATCCAAGGCTTGAGAGCTCTTCAAGGTTGTTTCCATCCCTTCAACCTTTTTCCTGAGGGAGACAATCTCTTCTTCCAATCTTTCGCAATCATTATTCTTCTTAGCAAGTTGTTTCTCAATCTCTTCCTTAATACGTATAGCTTCATTTGCTTCTAATTTAAGGGAGATGATATTTGACTTCATTTTGAAGATTTCCTAATTTTCCTTTGCTAGACCGCTCTCCATTTCTTCCTTGATCCTTGTAGCTTTACATGTTTCATCCTTGAGAAGGTTGATGTTAGATTTTAATTTGAAGATTTCTCCATCCTTTGCTTTTAGTTGACATATCATGGTGTTTCTCTCCTTTTTCGCTTCATCAACCTGTCCTTCTATGATTGCCAATGCTTCCATTGTCTTCTCAGCTCCTTGTGCTAACTTTCTTGCTTCTTGTAGTTGAGATTTGAGAGAGGACACCTCTACCTTGTATTGACCAATCTCTTCTTCAAGTTTGTTCAAGCTTTTGTGCCTTTGTTCAAGTTGACTTGACAAGTTATCTTCCGGTTTCTTTGCTTTATCCAATTGATTTGTCATGGATATCACTACTTCATGATGCTTTCTTTTGATTTGATGAAATTCTTAAGCTTTGGTTAGCTCTTCATCCCTTTCTTGTACTTGAAGCTTGACAAGGTCAATTTTCTTCCTTGTTTGGTCTTGGTCACCAGCTAGTGCTTTCTTATTAAGTTCCTTGTTTTCCTTTTTCAAATTTATAATTTCTTCTATGGCAGCCATAAGTTTAGCGAGGAGACCTTCTACAAAATCTTTTTCATTCTCTTCATCTTCTGTCTTCTTTAGCCTTGATGTCGTGATTTTCATTTTCAGCTTCTATGATGGGTTCTGGATTTCCTTCTTGGTTTCCATCATCTTCTTGACTGGTGGTCATGGTCAATGCTCCTTTCGAGTGAAGGATATGAAGTTTGTCCCATATACCCTTTGCTGACGAACATTTTCCAAAATCTTTCTTTATAGAATCTGGTAGCCCCTTCAAGATTGCCTTCATTGCTTTTTCATTGTACTCCTTGGATTCTCTATTCATCATGTTTTCAGTAATTATTGATTCCCATACTTCAATGCCTCGAGTCTTTAAGAAATTCATCATTCTTGCTTCCCATATATTAAAGTTTACATTGAACCATGGAGCCTCCTCAAATTGATTGTCTTCTATTTCAATGGTAGAGGGAGACACATCTTTAGGAGGATTGGAGACTTTCTTCCTTGGCTTCGCCATTTGTGTTCTAAAGATCAATCTTCAAGCTGTTAGGCTTTGAGTGTAGGTAATGGCTCTGATACCAATTGTTGGAAATACTGAGAGTGGGGGTGAATCAGTATTACTTTTCAATTGTTATTTTTACCAGTTAAATCATTTATATTTAGAACACAAAATGAACAACAAGAATAAATGCTTTTATTAATATAATCTTTACAATAAATCAAGTACAATGTATATAGGGCTCCAACTAGTTGCCAAGCACCAACTTGGACTTTTTGTGAGGCTCCAACCTCCAGGGCACCAACCTTGTCTTGTCAAGGCACCAACCTTGGATTTAGAAGCACCAACTCCAAGGACACCAATCCTTCCAATTCTGAGGCACCAACCCCAAAGGCTCTGACCCTATCCTGTCAAGGCATGTTTTGATTGTATTACACTGCTCTCAAAATCTTCTTCACTGTGTTCTGTCGATCTACAGCTTCACTGCTACATCAATGACAACCCATCTTCATATGAAGGAGTCTTCACAACTCTTCATATTGCCCACACAGAGTCTGCAAAGTTACCTCATGATGATTTCAAATAGCCATCATGATCTCTAACAATGTTTCCAAGAACTGTTGATGCTTTTCAACAAGATATCTTTGATAAGTTGCGCTAAGCTCTCAATATTTGCACAAAGGCAATTCTTTGTTTTCAACCCCCTGTTCTTTACTGTTGTGCTAACTGTTTCAGGCGTGGCTGCTTCTCACTGTTCTTGCTACCGCGATCTCTTACTTCCCAGAAACAAATTCACATACGCTTCAATGCTAGTGTTGGCTACTGCTCCCTTCAAACGATGTCAAATGAAACTTTATTTTTCCCTTCACAGAATTGTTCTTCAGGTTGTGTTATGTACTTGATTAATTCATCAATGGTTTGAGCCTTTCAAAGGTTAACCCGATCAACAGACTTGCTCATCCTTCGGCTTCCTTCTATCCTGTTGGACCTTCGACATTTTTTCTTTTGTCCTGTTGGACCTTCGGCTTCCTTCTTTCCTGCTAGACCTATGGCTTTCTCTATTTCTTCCAGTTCACTGTTTGTGAACTTTCCTTGTTCTTTGTTATAGATGCCTGATACGCCTGACCCTTGGCTTCCTTTTTCGCTCACTTGATCTTCGGCTTCCTCTGCCCTCGCTCAACATTTTGGCTTCTCGACCTTCGACTTCTCGATCTTCGGCTCCCTCTGTCTCTTCGAGATCACCAATACTCAAAAGACACATTCATTTCAAAGAAAGGCCAACTTATGATGTCACATATTAAACTTATATCAGAGAGGCCCTTTCATCCACAGACTTAAATATTCACAGAAATTGCATCACGAGAGGTTATACCGATATTGGAGATCCCACGTGCCACGTCATTCCTTTAATCCCGCAATCGCAACTTTCATAAAAATCAGAGGTTTTACAATTGTGTTTTTTCCTCCCATATCAACATAGTTAAAACCATATAATGGGTGGTCCCACCAACCACATCATCACCTTAATCGCAATCTCAATTTTCGGAGGTTTGCACATAACATAGTGATTCCACTACTACCGACGGAGCGAATGCGATACAATCTTAAGCATTCGTTAATAAACCCATCGAGTCCACAACCTTATCGCAATCGGCGGTTTTCCATCGTTACATCTCTTCAAGACTTGCGATATACGACAGATGTGATATTTCTTTAGAGTTGTTACCATAAAATGATCAGGTCCGCAGTACATATCGCAATCGGTGGATTTCAATGTTGCAAGGCTTTAAAGAGGCTTGCGATGTGGCAGATGCGATGTCATATTAAGGGTTGTTACTATAACCTGTCTGTGTCTGCATGTATTATCGCAATCGTAGTTTTAGTGTGACATTCCTTTAAGACTTGCGATGTGAAGGTTCCGATACACGCGGATGCGATATTACAATAGGGCGGTTTATAATGGAGCGATCGGGTCCGCACCTTATATCGCAGTCGGGGGATTCAATGTGACAAGCCTTCATAACTTGCGATGTGATATTAATTAGGGCGTATTGTAATGCTCCTCCGATATCATTGTTTCTCCTGTGGCTTATCTTCCTGTGACCTCTGATGACTCTGTTTATGCTCCTCCGTTGCTTTCTTCCTATGAGTTCTTCTTGGGCATATATTACATGCGATACTTCCGATATGGCTCCTCCGATGTTAACTCCTCTGATACTCTGCAATACTCCTCCGATATGTTACCTCCTCCGATATTTCATGTTAACTCCTCCGTTAACACTGTTTATGCACCTCCGCCGATGTGTTCCTCTTTGGTTCTCATGGCTTCCAATGACCTCTTCCTCTTACACTTTGGCTTCATGATGGCTTCCGATGAACTCCTCCATTAACACTATTTATGCACCTTCGTCGATGTGTTCCTCTTTACTTCTCGTGGCTTCCAATGACCTCTTCCTCTTACGCTTTGGCTTCATGATGGCTTCCGATAGCTCTTCTTTGATTGCTCCTGTTCTTGACTTCCAATGGCTTCTAATGTCTTTCCAATGGCTTCCCTAATGGCTTTGCTCCTTGGCTTCATATCATAATTTCGTATCCAAAAATATTGCCATATTCACATCATTGACAATCTAGATCAACGTGTCCAAATACTTTGTATGGATTAAGAATACCTTCCTAGTTAAGAGGGAGTGTTGAAAGGTGTAACTAGGTTCGGTCTTCATAACAACATGTGTAATCATGATTTTATGTAATTGATAAAAAGTAGAAAATAAAATTATTTTTGTAATGCTTCAATCATGGGTTTCATGATCAAGGATTTTTATTTTATAGTTCAGGCTCCCATTGTGAGCGTTTAGGGTTGGTCATCATGTCATAAAGTCCATAGAGTCAATGTCAAAGTTTGAAGACCCATTTGGGCACATTACACATTGTAAGAAGCAAATTTTATTGTGTCACAAACCCTCCAAGACCTCGTCACAAGCCCTCCCTCATGTTAGCCTTCAAAAGCAAAAAAGGATGCTTCTAGGATGACAAGTCAGCTTACCATTGGCACAAGTCAGCTTATTTGATGGACAAAACACTATATATATGGTAGCTCGGCCTTCATCAGAGAAGAACAATTTCGGACAAGCAAGCAAGTGAGAAAAGGAAGTGCAAAAGATCTCAAGTAGAGTCCTATTACCAAGCAAAGAAAGAAGGGTCATCACCGAGTTTATTTTTGATTTGTTTTCGAGGCTATCACCTCCACACATTCGAGAATATAGTGTTGTCTACTACAAAAAGGGTCGAGATATTACAGACATCTTGAAGAAGGCGGATTTAGGAAAAACTCAAGTGGATGCTCGAGTCGAGTTGAGGAAGAATAGTCTCCATCTCAAGCGAAGGAAGTTGAGGAACAAAATCTCTCTAGTACCGAACCTAGGATTTCTAAAGAAGGGTCGAAAGGTGTTGATCTTAGCCAAGGACCAAAATCTGAAGGTTAGCCTAAGTAGTGGGAGGAGGAAGAAGTTTGACTATCAATGACTCAAGGAAGAAGAAGTTAAACAAGGATGACTTGTGACTTGGTCTTGGAGAGGGTAATAGGCCAAGGGTCTTGGATATGGTCTTGCTATTCATCAATTGAAGTCTCTATAAGAAGAAGAATTCATATGGGTTTTCCTCTGAAGATTGGAGAGATTTTGGCCCTGGCTGATCACCTACATTTTGTGTCTCTTGTCTCTTTATTATTCATGTTTTGGTAATTGTTTGATGAAGAAGTACACTATAACAATCTAAGAAAAGAAAGATCCTAATATAAAGCAGTAAAAAGCGTTCACAAGTAGTTATCATCATAGAGAAATCACTGAATTCTAATGCCCTACATTTATCAACAAGTAGGTCACGCAATTCAAATTGCCTATTGAGATTGAATGAACGCTCTATTGTAATCATTATTGTACAATAGGTTTTGTGTACAGACTTGAGAATTGAGCAGAGCAATTTCTCTTGGCATTTGCGCAAGGAAATAGGAGAAATTCCTAATTTTTAAGAGGCAGATCTGCGCTAGAAAATAGGAGCTCCTAGCAGGTATTATTTGCTCAAGTGTTGGGCAAGTCTTAGGTAGAGAGGATCAGTATTGCAAGGAGCTTCAAGCTTGAAACAATTTCTATGTAATAGATAAGATTGATCAGTTCATTTAATACAAGCAAGCAAGGGTTTTTCCCAGTTGGGTTCCACAAATATATTTTGGGTTCTATGTGTGTTTGTGTTTCTATTCATTGTTTTCTTTCCGTGGATTTTTATTAGAGGAATCTTGTGTCTTTTGTGATCAGTTTGCTCTCATTATCAGTTGCAAGGTTTCTTGGATTTTCTATATGGTATCAGAGTTGAAAACAACATAGAGACCAAGTTCGTTGATCATATTCAAAGTGCGTTGGAGAGAAGATCAGTTAGTGTAGGAATTCTACAAGTGCAGGAATCATGTCAATCTATGGTTTGAGGACAGAGCATACCCTAGAAGGGATTTTGAACTTTTTTGCATGGAAGGACAAAATAGAGGTTGTGTTAGATGATAATGGGGTTTTGGAATACATCAAGACTGATATTCCTTAACCTCCTGCATAAGATGCTCAATAGCAGGCTTAATGGAAGGACACTGCCAAAGCTATGAGGATGATCCTAGAAGAAGTCAGAGACCATATTGTTCCAAATTTTCACGCCAATATTGTTGCAAATTTGCAGGGCATTCCAGATGTGGAAGGCCCTTACTAATCTGTTTGAAAGCTAAGTTACCAGAAACAACTAGTAATATCGTCGAAAACATCGTTCACCAAATCAGATAAGGATCTGGGTACAATCAGGTACGAAAACTGTTGAAGAATGTAACTAGGTTCAGTCTTAATATTTATATTTGAGTCACAAAATGAAAAAGGATAATTTATTATTATTACAATGACTTATTAAAGCATGGGTTTCATGCTTGGGTCATCATCTCATAGGTCAAAGTCCCCATTGAGAACTTCTAGGTTTTATATTGAGTCATTATAGTCATTGTCCATTTAATGAGACCCTTCTTGGGATTTTGAATCATGTAATAAAAATTATTATTGAGTCAAGTATGTAATTTGTCACCTCCTGTTAAGTTTTGGTATGTTCTATGCTAGAGCAATTTATTTAAATTTTCACAGTTAGCAATCACATCAGCATTACGATAAACTGCAGATAGAACATAAATATAAAACGCAGAAGACAAGCCAAGACAAGAGGACACAAGATGTGGCGCGAGCCAGGGACAAACCCCACAATGTGTGGGGAAACCCTTTGATCAAATCTTCTTTTATCCTTCAATAGTTCAGCAGAGAAGAGAGAGAGAGAGAGAGAGAGAGAGAGAGAGAGAGTACAATTACAACAGAAGTCAACACTTTGACTTATCTAGATCTAGCATAGATCATTTCGTATAGCGATGAGATCAGTTGAAGACATTCTGCTTCAACTGATTCTCAAGGTGACTCCTTCACCTATCATTCTGTTGTATCTTGTCCATGTGCTGCACCTCATCATATTGCAACATCATACCATGTTCCTGAGCTGCACCATGCTGCTTTACTGCTGAGTTGTACGCTGTACATAACTTGCTGCTCTTAATCATCATGCTGCTGCTCTAGCTGTCACTGCTTATTAGGTAGGTCACCTTAAACTGTCCTCATGAACAGCCTCATCACTACACTGGTTGGGGCACAAACTCCGTCTGCTACAGCACCCTATTCACACCCATCAGATTCAACACAGCCTCTTGATCAGGCATAATAGACTGCGGTATTGTCTCCCTTCCAAACTGTTGTCAAACGCTGGAATATAAGGCTAGAACCAGCCCCTGTACTCACCCAACAGCTCACTAAAAAGACTCAGTCCATCCGCAATGTTTTCTGTGCAATCCGCTGCTCAAGACAGAGATAAACCTTGCCACAAATGCCCTTACAAACAGCCCAGAAGTAGACTCCTGTAATGTGGCCTTAATGTTGGTTCATTTGCACTTCAAAACAGTCATGAGAATGACCCTAACGTCCTTCTCTTCTTCGCTGAAGTTGTCCTAACCTGCGGCCCTAAAACAGAGACCCTTCTCCTTGTCTTAAGGCTCCTTCTCTTGCTGTGGATAAGGGCCTTCTTGACTGTGGCTAGATATCTCTTCAAGGCAGCTAGGACTTGTGTTTGAGTCTCCTCTTCACCTGCGGCTAGACCTTTGCGTTTTATCCTTTGCGAAAACAGGACTGCGTATAGGATGGCTCCATTTCAACTGCGGTTGTGCCTCCTTTTATCACTGCAGCTAGGGCTTATTACGATCACCTTTATACATTGTATAAGGATCCTCTGTGACTGCGTCTAGATGTCCAGCATTTCATCTTCGTTAGGGCAACGTAGATATTAGGGCACTCCTTTTAGATCTCTTCTCCATCAAAACCCAAAACAGGATGAAGAGAGATCATGAGAGAGTGAGCTGCCAAATGACTTCAAATCCTCTTCTATTTATACTAACGTGTAGATGATGAATAGACACGACGTTTGGGCTTCTAGAGCCTACATAAGAGCTGGTCGGCTTGATAATAATTACATAAACAAAATAAATTCATATCTCCATAAATACTTATCGGAATCGGATGATCTTTGGATCAATCCTACACCTCTCGACGAGAGGGATCCAATAAAAATATCAGCTGCCATAAATAAGCCGACCCACATGGAGTTTGGCCCTAGTTGCCAATTTAACACCTCCACACCAAGTCAGCCCTTGCTTGACGAAGTCAGCCTACAAGAGGACAATTCGACCCACAGAAGAGGCTATATATACAAGTGCAGTTTGATCTATTTGCTCACCAACTCAACAAGTTTGATACACAAGAAGGAAGTGCAGAAAAGTGTGAAGTTCAAGGAGAAGAAGGAAGGATTGCAGAAGAAGAAGAAGTCAAAGTTTATGGGCTATCTCTCTCTCTCTTTTATGCGAAGTTACTGGGATATTGTTGGGTCGAAGTTTTGGTGCTGGGAAGATCAAAGTTCTGCATTTGCTAGGTCGAAGTTCTGTTGCTGGGAAGGTTGAAGTTCTAGATCTGTTGGATCGAAGTTTTGCTGCTGGGAAGGTCGAAATTCTAGATTTATTGGGTCAAAGTTTTGTTGTTGCAGGGTTGAAGATCTAGATCGGAGTTGTTGGAAGGAAGGGTTGACTTGGTGGTAGGAGGAAGTCTATGTCTAAGTTGAAGAGTCTTGGATTATCTCGTCTTAACTCCTGAAGGAAGAAGTTTGATTGGGTTTTCCCTAGATAGGGGTTTTGCTCTAGCTGAGTTGCCTACATCTTGTGTCTCTTGTTCTTATGATCTTCATACACACATAATGCAGTAATTGCTTGATGAAAGATAATATAATAAAGAAGTAAAAGAAGCCAACATAATTCACAAGTGATTATCAAGAAAGAGAAATCAATCCCTAATTCTACTTGCATTGATTTCTCATTATGGTATCAGAGCTAAGGTCAAGAAAGATTGGAGATCACTTTGTTGGCTTGAAAGGAAAAGTTACTCCCTCTATGATAAGATACTTGAAAATGGGATTCAATATTGCAGGAAGTTGGATCAAAAGAATCATCTACAACTTATTCAATAAGGTCAAAAGCAAAGGGTTCTTGGCTGCACTTACAGGTTCACTCAATGATGATAATGCATGGATTATAGATAGTGGAGAATCAAGGTACATGACAGGAGATAACAAACAATTTCACGGTCTATCAAAGGAACAATCTTCTCATGAAGTGGAATTGGGAGACAACAAAAGTTATGTTGTTAAAGGCTTCAGATCAACTTCTTTGAAGTTGGACAATGGAGCAAAGCTACATCTCAACAATATACTCTATGTTCCAAGTTTGAAAAATAATTTACTTTCAATTTCTTGCTTAGAAGATAAAGGTGATAGAATTGTTTTTATAGATAGAAAAGTTCTGGCTTGGGGAAAATATTCAAGCATCGATAAAGCTAGGATTATTGGAGTACGTGAAGGAAGTCTATATAGAGTCATAACACCATCTCAAGCCTTATTTCACATGGAAATCAATCCCATTGAACTATGGCATAGAAGATATGAACATTTACAATATAAGGTTATTGCCTCTCTCAAACAATTGGTAAATGGCATTCCCAGTATCAAAGAAGATCGTGAAGGAATATACAAGGGATGTGCCTTAGAAAAGAATAAAAGGAAGCCCTTTAGATGCAGTGAAACAAGGTCTAAAGATATATTGGACCTCATTCATTCAGATGTGTGTGGGCCTATGTATGACAAATCACTTGGAGGCCATCTTTATTATGTAACCTTCATTGATGATCACTCTAGAAAGACATGGCTCTATCTACTCAAATCAAAGGACGAAGTATTTGAAAAGTTCAAGGAATTTTGATCTGAAGTAGAGACCTTAAGTTCTTAACCGAAAGAAGAATAAAGACTTCGAGATCCGAGAATAGTGGGAAATACACTTAAAAAGAAATAATTGCATATTGCAAAGAAGCAAGGAATTAAGAGGGAGCTTATTGTTCCCTACAGTCCCGAACAGAATGAAGTTACAGAAAGGAAAAATAGAACACTTGAAGAATGTATATGAACAATGATTTTTTATCAAGATATACCAAAATTTCTATGGGGAGAAGCAGTAATGACAGTAGTATATATACAAAATAGAAGTCCTCATAGAATCCTCGATAATATGACCCTGAAGAAGCATTCACAAGAAGGAAGCCATGTGTGGACCATCTCTGAATCTTTGGATGTCCAACCTATATCTACGTTCCAAAACACAAACGAAAGAAGCTAGATTCTACAAGCATTAAAAGGATTTTCGTTGGCTACATTCTTTCTTCAAAGGCATATCGAATCTACATCAAGGAAGACATATTTAAGCAAGCAAGGACATTATATTTGATGAAAATCATGCCTACAAAAGATCCAAAGATATTCCTATTGATTTTGTTGACGAAGACATACCACTATTCGAAGAAGAAGAGGCACCACGACAATCCTACTACAAATCAAGAAGAAGAAGAAAAAGGACCAAGTGAGCCTATTAAACCTGTGATCATACCTAACACAAGGAAGAGACCAAATTGGTTAAAAGCTACTCTTGAAGATGTCGAAGGACATGGAGCTACGAAAGGAACTTTTAAATCAAGCGAAAGACCAAAAATATATTATGGATATGCTACATACATGACAAAACTAATAGGAGTTGAACCAACTACAATTGAAGAAGTTGCTCATCAAGAAGTATGAAATAAGGCTATGCAGGAAGAATATCAATCCATCATGAAGAATGGCGTTTGGGAAATCGTTCCTATACCAAGTGACAAATCGGTTGTTACTTCTAAATGGGTCTACAAGATTAAGCACGTTGTTGATGGGCGCATAGACAAGTACAAAGCTAGATTCATTGCAAGGGGTTTCTCTCAAAAGTTAGGCATAGATTATGAAGCAAATTTTGCACCTACTGCAAGATATACTACTATAAGATCATTGGTTTCGTTGGTTGCTACAGCAGGATGGAATATCCATCAAATGTATGTAAAAACAACATTTCTGAATGGAACCATTGATGAAAAAGTATACATTGAACCTGAAGGCTTTGAAATAAATGGCAAAGACAATTATGTTTGTAGACTAAAGAAGGCCCTATATGGTTTGAAGCAAGCTCCAAGGGCATGGTATGCAAGAATGGATGCATACTCTCTAAGAATCAGGTTCATCAAAAGTACTGTTGATCCAAATCTCTATATCTAAGTTGTGAATAATGAGCCAACCATTATTTTACTATATGTGGATGATCTATTTATTACAAGTGTAGAGCGAAGGATACAAGAACGCAAGAAGATGTTCGCAGCCGAGTTTGAGATGAAGGATCTCAGACTGATGCTTTTATTACCTAGGTCTAGAAGTATGGCAGAAACCTGGGGAGATATATCTAGAGCAAGGAAAGTATATAATCAAGTTGTTGCAGAAATTTGGTATGATGGATTCCAAGCCCATGACTACTCCCATGATCACCAATCTCAAGAAGTTGAGAAGCTCTGACTCAAGTCTCATAGATCCTACCACCTATCGTAAGTTGGTGGGTTCTCTGATGTATCTAGTAAATACTAGACCGAATATATGTTTTGTTGTGAACATTCTTAGTCAATTTCAGTTGGAGCCTCGTCATGATCATTGGATAGTTTCCAACCATATATTAAGATATCTATGTGGTATGATACATCACTGCCTAAAGTACGACAGCAAGGAAGTCAAGTTGACAGGTTTTACAGATTTTGATTCTGGTGGTAGTGAGATTGGTGGAAGAAGCACTACTGGTGGATATTTTAGTTTGGGATCTGCTATGATCTCATGGATAAGTAGAAAGCAAGAGTTTGTTGCGTTGAGTAGTGTTGAAGCAGAGCATTGTGAAAATTCCTGAATCTAACACATCAAAAACCCCAACTGCAATTTTTGGTTTACTATCTCCTACTTGTTCTTTACATTAACAAATTATTTGATCGCATAAATATCGAAGTAAACACAAATGCAGCCTTCACAGATATACAGCTTATACACTGAAGTAAACAGAAACAATAACACAAGGGACACAGTGATATTTGTACAATTGTCCCTGGAAAAACCCAGTGTGGGAAAACCGGTGCAGCAGATATGAGGGTTTTATTATTAACTAGGGTGACGGAAATCGCTCACCCTTCAGAGAATATCCATGGCAGTAGTACCTCTCTCTAGACACAGATATTTCGGCAAATCAACAACCGATGATCAACCCCACAGTGACTCTGACAGTTCCTTGTGCTGGACAGCAAAAGCTGCTCCAAGCACTACTCTGGAACTGCGTCACCCTCTCTCGGCTCAGGATCTGGTGATTAGCTCCCAGTCTGCCCCACAGAATATCCCAACGTTGCCTCTGAAGCCCTCTGCATCCTCTGTGTTAGCCTCTACGACCCTCTGCGTCAGCCCTTCTTCTCTCGAGGACGAAGGTTATAATGTGACTTCTCTATAGGTTTTCCTATAGAGCAAGGGTTCACAAGGCTCGAGGCTAAGGGTTGGTTCAGGTGAATCTCAAGGATAGATGTAATGATACTGTCTAGGACATCAATCATAGATTCAACATGCAGATTTTCCATAAAAGGAGGCCTGGAAGGACCAGGCCTCGGGATCGTATTAAGCAGAGACAACAAGTATTTATGAATAGAATGGATAGGTTAAAGAACATTACCCTCCATCTGAGGTGCAGAAACAACTTCTCCACTCTCCATTGTGTTTACCCGAACCAGATCCCTAGGCTGCTCCTACTCCTGTTCTACCGCATCCTCCATCTGCATATCATGCATACCTTCCGTTTCCAGCTACACTTGATCCCCATCCTTCCTATCCCCTAGCTCCTCTGCTTGGACCTTTTACTTCTCTTCTCTATGAGTCTGATCTGCCATTCTTGGTTCTCCTTTGTGCCTTCTCCTCCTTCTAAAGCCCAATGGACACTCTCTAGCGAGATGTCCATACTTGTGGCATCAATGACAACGGAAAGGAAGTTGTTCATAATCTATCATCTGAGTGAACGCTAACTCTTTGTATTTAAGGTGAATTTCCTCTGCCAAACCTTCCCTCAGGTTCAAAATTACCAGGATTCGTGCTAAACCCTTATCCATTGTTTGCAGGAAGGACATGTCTGCTTCCAGGAATTGTCCCAGTGTGTTCATGATATCTCTGAACATCGTCTTCGTACAGAAAGATGAGATAGTACCCGAAGACGAACCCAAACCAGAATCTCCACCACCTTCTCTCTTTGAGCATCAAACAAGGGATTCCATCTTTTAAACAAAATGGGGGCTCTGCCAAAACACCAATTTCGATTCAGAACCCATTCAAGGGTTTCGCCTTTGCTAAATTTTATCATGAACTAGCCCCTAGCTAGAGTGGACACCTCAAACTGTTGGTCTGGTGCCTCCTTCCATACCTTAGAAGCCCACTCTATGATGTAATTTGCTGAATACTTTTTTCCTTTGGCTCTCCTGACCAAAGTAACCTACCGCTTCCATTGCTTCGTCTATCTGAATATCGACTCCAAGCACCAGGTTTGGACTTACCTCCTTTTTCTTTATCAGCTTACCTTTCTTCCTCTTCTCCCCTGTAATCTCGTTCCTCCCCCCTTCCCCTGCCTCTGTTCTGGTCTCCTTCGCATTGATGCCTTTTGCAGAGAGCGACTCTAACTGCCTCTCTGCCTAGCTACTTCGATGGATTAAGGCTTCGCCTTCCGCTGGTTGTCCTGCCTCTCCCACAGGGAGAGAGATCTCCCCCACCTCCTGTCGTAAGGAAGTCTAGTTAAAAACTTCCCGCCCCACCGAGAGAAAAAGAAGGAAAGTCCCCTCTGAACTGCTCACTGCAGTCCGCCTGCCCCTCCTCAGAACCCTCTAGTAAACTCCCTAACACCTCGGTCGGGCCTTCTTCTGCTAAACCCTCTGGGATAGGGTTCCATTCTAACTTATGGCCTCTTCGGCCCTCTGAATCAGCAGCCTCCTGCATGCAGTCTCACTGTCCAACCTTTTCCCCTTTATCACTTCCGAGTGCCCCAGATCCTCTACTAGGAACGATTTCAAACCCTCCTTACCCTTATACCCGCAGTTGATAACGATATCTTCCAGCCCGCTCAAAAATAGACCATGGGATTTAGAAAAACTAGGGTTTAAAGCACTTACATGTTTTCCACCCGCCACCTCCGCTGCACAAACTGCTGAAGAGTGCGCTTGTTCCTGCCTCCCCTCTGGTTCCCTATCAATTCCCCATGCCTCTTCTTTGGAAATGCATAGGTTTTCCTCCAAAAACCCTAAGACGCTTCCCTGACTCCAGCCCTCCCTCGAGCCTCTCCACTTCCCAGCTGGAAGCCCACCTAGATGAATAAACTTCTCAATGTTCTGCTCAGTGACATCCAAACCCCACACCGACAAGATGTCTCTAAGCTCAAGGTCCAAATCGACATAATCCTATTGGTTGACCATTGTTTCCCTCCCAGTCTGTTGTTTGTAACCTCCATTGTTGGTGATAGTTGTTAGTTCCTTCTGCAGGCACGTGCATCTAAATGCAATAGATAATACGATTAAACTGAACAGTAAAAACTCTTTTCCATCTTTCATCCACCCTAAACCTATATTTTTAACCGGCCTCATTCCCAATGCACCTAGCCCTCGTGACAGGTACAAGCCAGTTGTCCACCGCCTTCTGACTCCTAACTCCATGCGTACCGATCCCCATGTTGCTCATTAACCTGATCTCTGGCATTTTCCTGCAAAGATCCAAACCCTATCTCCATCACTCGCTTAGATTTCCTTTGTTATTAGTATATCTTTTCCTATATGTGCAAGTTGAACAATTTATGGACCTGGGTCTTGTTGACCGCTCCATGTCAACTACCCTATACCAGTGCACTTTTTTGCAAAGGGATTCCATCATGTTTGGGCATTCAAGTCATCCAGGACTCGTCATCATCAGTCATCAGTCTATCAGAGTTGTAATCCCATTATGCAGTTTGTAATGTAAATGATCTTAATTAGATAATAAATGTATGTAACAACCTAGGTAAGCCTATTATTTTGGTGACGATTTCCATCCTACGAGGTTTTTCATTTGTTGAATTGAGGCTTCTGTGATCCATATTAACTTTATGAGAGATTTTCCGGCGTACATCACAAAATATTTCATTTGTCGACGCGTTTCGAACCAACTAATGTGGTTCATCGTCAGGACTAGTTGGTTCGAAATGCGTCGACAAATGAAATATCTTGTGATGTACGCCGAAAAATCTCTCATGAGGTTTTTCATCTCACTAATTCATTTGTGTTTCTAAACACAAATGATCAACAGAGTTTTCTCTCCAGCTTCACCTTAAAGCTAGGGTGGATTTTGTTGTCAAGAGCTTAGGTGAGTCTTAGTGTTCTAATCGAGTCTCCTGTAAAAGTGATTTGGGAATAATTTTAGCTAATTGGATAAATTATTTTATTACAAATCACTTGATCTACTAGATCATCTTGAGTCACAGGATTGGGTAAAATATTAGGGGTCTATAACAAATGGATTTCCCCCCTTTGAGGGTTGAAATGTAATTATTTTATGTAAATAATATTTTAGCACCATCGCTAAAATATTAGAGGGTTGGAAAAAATTATTAATCCACTCTTGTGTCAATTAATTAATTATTTGGCAAAATAAATTAAAATCCTAGGCCAGAAATTTAATTAATTAGAGTAAAAATTAAAATCTTAGGGAAAATAAATTCTCCAAAGAAAAAAAATGGTGGGTCTCGTTGACCCTGCCGCCTATACCTACCTACAAGTTAGTGAGAAAAGCCTTCAACCCCACAAGGTGTGGTTGGTGGCAGGGAACTCAGAGAAGGGGTTGTCAAATTAATCTCGACTCTCTCCGTTTGAGCTATCTCCTAGGTTAGCTAAGGGGGATGGTCCTTAATGAAAAGTTAAGTTAAAAAGAATGTGAGTTTCTAGGAGAATTGTTAGAATTAAATAGATTATCTCTTTAAGATTTATAAGCAAAAACTGCTATGAGCAAAAACCATCATAAGATAAGCATGAAATAAATAAACAACCAGTGCCTTCCAAGTATTTGCTCTTTAAGAAATGAAATTGTATTCTGCTTAAAATGAATTGAAATGCTTTCAAATGAAAAGCCAAAATAAACCTGAAAAGTGAAGCAATAAATTGTTAGCACAAGATATTATAAATGCTTTCAGGATGAATAAGTCCACAAATCAAAGCATGAAAACTATCTTGCTCAAAAGGATACAAAAAGAACTCAAATGTTAGACCAAGATGACAACATGCAATTAAATTTGCAACCCAAAATAATAACACTTGAAAGTGAAATCAACCATTCATGACAATATGCAATTAAACCAAAAGATGAGTCAATTTCCAAGTACAAGAAAATTAAACTTGTTGCAAAATTTAAAGAGATTACAATGCCTGCATCCAAAGTGCCTCTTGAAATAAGATTTGCATGTGAGACTTTAAACCAAAGCAAATGTGATGGAATGTTGTTCTTGGTTCATTTTATTTGATTAATGCCAAGGCAAAGTTACAATTGAACTCTAGTCTTCAGACCTCATCCTCGCCCAAATATTTGGATCTCGCAATGAAGAGTCAATAGAAGTAGATGGCCCCTAAAAGTTTATTCAACCAACTTAAGTTGGAGGTAAGTTTTAGTCAGACTTGGGGTCTTCCTATGCTAAAATGCCTAGATGAAGTGCAAATTGTGTTAATTCCTCAAATTAAATTAATGCTTCATGCAAAAGAGAAATAGTTTGCAAAACTTGAGATGCTAGAATGTAAATAAGCTCATATGTGTTTGCACCATTGAATGGAAAATAAGGAAGTAAAATGGAATAGATTTCTTTAAGCTACAATTGTTTCAAATAAATGATAGTGCTCCAATAGTTTTCATGACATATAACATAAATTGATCAAGTGGTGAAGCATATACTTGAAGAAATTATGAAACAATTAAAACTTGCCAAAGTATGAAGTTTTTACACATAAAATGAGATTTTCCCAAGTTTACAATTTGGAAGTGTATGCATGTGAGAATTTAAATACGAAAATAGTAAAAATTTGCATGTGGAGTGAAATGTGTTGATTTTGAGCATGCACAATATGAAATTAAAAATTAGAAAGCTAAGAAAAACTAGAAGCAAGATTATGCCACCCACGTGATATCTCCTCTAAATGAGGAAGGGGGATGCCATGAGAAAAATCCCAAGCTCCCTCCAACAATTTTTTCTTATCTTTTATTAGTGCTTAAAGTGGGTAAAAATGTCTCTAATAGGGCAGCCCACAATACGAAAGAGATCTTTACAAAGATGGGACTCTAACAAAGCTAGACTCTCTCCCCAAAAATATAACAACAAAAAACTTGAAGATGGGAAAATCTCTCCAAAAGAGATTCACAAGGCTCAAAAGGCCCACAGCCTCAATGAATTTGCAACTCTCCCCCAAGTGCTTATGGCCTCCCTAGAAATCAGTGTTTCGATAGCGTAAAGGGGTCCTGCATACACACAAGTGAGTAGTTTTCCAAAGCTTCTCCTCAAGCTTCTTGCTACCCAATGCTCAAGCCTATGGGTTGCAAAACACAAACAAACAAAAAACAATTGTCAATGTAAAATTAGGAAAAAGAAACCAAAACTAAACTTAGAATTTAATTTACAAAGAACCGGGTCAAGTAATGGGAGTGAACCCCCATACTTGCCTAGCTTTAGAAATGACTCTTGAACAAGAGATATAACTTTGAAAGAACTAGAATCAACGAAATATTTCGAATTTTAAATAGATGTTCAAGTGGCTATAGAGTAGGAAAATTCTCTTTTGCTCTTTGTTGGATGGGAAACTTGAAGCAAAAAAATGGTTGAGTCTTGGATCGTTGTGACTCTAGGAGTGGGTTGATCTAATTGAGATTTCTCCCACTTCCAGATGATTCTTGCACACAATACAAAAGATCTTTCCTACACACTTGAACACGTATTAATTTGCACAAGATTAGAACAATATAATGAATAAGATAAACCAAGCATTCCTCCTAAACTAAATTGGCAAGCTTATCCTTAGAATACTACTCTAAATCAATGATATGTGCAAGATAGCTTGCACACATCAATCCAAGCAAGATGGCAAGTATAAACTAATATTAATTCAATATGCAAAAGAAATTAAACACAATAGCAGTAGCATGAAAGGACATCACCTCATAACGCCAAGAGAACACCAGCCAAATAGCCCCAAAGTTTTGATTGTATTAAGAAAGTATGCAAGTACAAAATGGCAAAGTTTCCTCAAGCCCAATAGCTTATTACATGATACAATATGAGAGCATATAGCCTCATTATATAGAGAGTTGGGAGCAAATCCCAAGGAAAAATGCATGTGAGAACTGAACTTGGAGCAAATCCCAAGGAAAGATAAGTCAAGTTCAATGTGGAGAAGATAGAGACATCAGAGCAAAATCGAATTCCATATGTGCACATCAAGGGAAATCAAATTCCATATATGGCATAGTAAACTCATCCATGAGTGAATCCAAGTACCGTGATAACTCCAGTCAACAAATGCAAACTCGAACTAAGTGATGCCACATATGTAGATGATCCCCAGATAGCTTTGTGTGATTCCTCCATGAACTGCGTGATTCCTCCATGTGCAACTCGTAGTCTGGCCAAGTGAAACTTGTAATCCTCAAGAGTGGAGTGCTAAAAGTAGAAGAACCTAAGATGACTGTGAGATGAGGCCCCACCTAATATTCAGTCCAAATATACCATAGAATATTCTTTCAGTGCATGATCTCCTCTAATAAATTCGATTTTCCACATGTGCAACTGATGTTTTATCTCTAGGAAATTCGATTTTATGAAATAACGGAGTATTTATGATGCAGTGTGCTCAGTCATCTTCCACATGTTCGTTGATTCAACTCTTTGACTTAGGATAATTTCCAAGTCATTTCCACGTCATTCTGTCACATGGAACAATTTATTTCTCTCTATTTTATTTAATTCTAGCGTAATTCAATGCCACAATTTCCACTAAACTTAGGAAATGTGGGTTTTGAGGGTCCAAAACACATTATTAACCCTTCAAAGTGTGTCATAATAGTAAGTTGAGGATGAGAGGTATAATTTTGATTACTCATACCCCATACAATTTCTTTAGACTACACTTATTACAACTTAAATACAATTTTATTTATAATTTTTGACCTACAGGAAATCCAAAAAATTATAAAAATGACTACCTAGAGCCAACCAAATTCCACGAATTTTTTTGTGTGATCTAGTATGGTAATATATATCGACTTTAGACACTAAGATGTGTTAGGGGTTCAACCTTCAAACCATCACCCCGGCTTTGGGGTCAAAAGTGAGTGAAAACCCCAGAAAATTATCCGCCTCTGAAAAAAAAGGGATAATTAACCAGATAAAAAACAATCTAAGGTGTACTCATTTGTTGCTCGAGTCCAAACATCCTAGACCTGTTACAGACTCAAAATCTCATCATTACTAGTATCACTTATTACAATTCCCCACAGGGTGTGGAATCTGGGTACATGAAAGATTATGAGAAGATAGAAGTAGAGTTAAAAAAACTATGTTGACTGATGATATATGATGATACAATTGTCTTCTGAATCATCCTTGGGCGTGGAGTCTGCATATAATCATTAGGTGCCACTCTAGTGGTCAACAGGTCTTAGAGAAATTAATTTTTGGAGGTCCCCCACCAAGGGAATATTGAAAATTTCAAGAAATTTTGGACCGTTGGCCCTTGGTGGTTAAGTCAATGTCAATGTTTTGAGGAAATTAGCTCAAAATTATTAATTTTGAGCTAATTAAAAATAAATTAAAAAATAAATTCGAAAATTCCTCAAAAAATAAAGATTTTCAACGATGGTAATTAAAAAATAATCAAATCTTTATAAACGGTCGAAATTACTTTGACGGGGATCAAGCCAACTAGCAGTTTGGAGAATTTATCTATAAATTAGCAGTGATTTGTTTCTCAAATCATCCGATCTGTGAATCGTGTACTAGCTTTCGAAGCTTTCTTGTAATTTTTTTGGAATAATAATAACGCAAGTGTCTTTGGGGTTTTCATTGATGGTGGTGTTTCCCTCCTACTTCTTATGGTAACACTGCTCCTAATGTTCTGTTGAATAATATTTTAAAAGTTGTCGATCATTACCCTTCATGGAATAACTTATTGCGCAGGTATCTTGCATAGATTATTGGATCTAAGGTAGCATTTTAATTCAATTGAATTAACAAGTATCTCTAATTCTTGAGGATTATATTGTCATTTTATGTCTCTATCGATCTGACAACTTGATTTTGAGTGTGCAGAGATATTTTATATTCAAAAACTTGGGCGTGAGGGGAAGTCCTCGGTTGGACCAGCCAACTCCCAAGGCATAAGAACTGAAAAGCCTTCCTGATTGAATCCCAAGACTTATCTAACAAATATTTTCTTGCACGGTTTCTTGGCTAGTGCCTCATTTAAACTCATTTATCTTTTATATATTGTGCTCATTAGATAGATCTGACTGGGAAGAGCTTATTTCTACTAATCTGAGAGCAAAGTTAGACTCATACTCTTCAGATCCAATAGATATGTATTCTAATTGTATAGATCTGAAATAATTTTGGTAAAACAAATTTTGATTTTCTAACTTTTGGGGTTTTTGGGATTTATTTTCAAATTTTGTATATATTGGGTTTTGGGTATTTTATTTTTCACTTGTGCAGATGGAGATCTAAGCCTATTCAAGAGAAAGTGTTGGGGTTTGAGATAGATCTAGGCCCTGGAAGGCAAGATCTAATCTCAAGTTTGTTTGCGGGGCTATAATAAAGCATTATTCAGTGAAAAATGGTTAAATGAAGATTTGAAGCTCACATTGGGCAAAAATTCAAGCCTTTAAGGCCTTTCTAATCTCTTCGCTCTTCCTTAAACCCTCTACCGCTGCCCTTTGCTTCCTTTTGTTCCTCTCGGCCTTCATTGTTATGGCCTAATCTCCCCCATTTTGCCTGTGGCATCCTCCTATCCCTCACAGCTTCCCTTTTCGGCCTTACCGTCGCCTCAAAAGCCTCTACTCCTGTTGCCATGACCTTATATCTCCTCTGCAACCTCCTATTTCTCCGCCAAACCCTCCTCTCCTTCCTTATCCGAACCCTTTTTTTCCTGCGGCATTTGTTTTCAGGTTTCCCCAGCCTTGAAAATCCTCTTCCACAGCTCCTTTCTCCCTCTCGACTCTCTCCTAACCTTGTCGCTGCCCTCATTACCCTTTTTTGTTGCCTGTAGTAGCTTTTAAACCCTAATGCAAGCCAGTATTTACCAAAGGGCTTTCTCTCCTCCCTTGGCGTAGCCACTAGGCCCTTCAAAGCCTCAACCTTCACTCTATACCATAACGATGTCTTAAGCCCTCACGAATATTGCCTTCCTCTAGTCACTGTGATATAAATTTGAAACATTTACTGAGTTAAGTCAAGAAATTTGGCATTCAGATTTGAGGTGGGTGATTTGGTTTATTGATCTGGCAAGTGTCTTCAAGCCCTAGGGCTTCCTGGTGCACATCTTCTAACCCTTACCTTATTACTTCAGTCAAATAAAATTTGCATAGCAGTGGCATTAAACTCATCTTACACTGAAGAATTCTTAAACACACCTGGGCATTTACTTAATTAATTTTATCGTAGATTTTGGTGACTGTCATAAGATTTTTAGAGCACTGATATAACTGTTTGCAGTAAGCATTCGTTGTTGTCACAAATCTATTTGTTGCTCTTATAATCACTGAAGCTTACTGTTGTCCTAAATATAATCTCTGAAATTTAGATACTTTTAGGTCATTTGTGAAGAGGAACTGATTGCATCATCAATAAGGTTGGTGAGATATTTCTTGGGAATTACTGTTATTGGTAAAGTTATTTGAGAAGCCTAATGTTTATTATCTTTTGAGTTCCATGATTTAAATTTGTGCACACATAATCTCACTTCTTAAAGTACAATTATTTCACATATTTGGTCAAATAGATAAATCTAAGGAATTATTGGTAACTAGCGTTCTAATTGTCTCAAAGATATTCTTGTTCCATTGATTTTGTGAAAGGTAATTGTGCTAGGATCTAGTTCCTCTCTAAACTAAGTAGCATTGAAGGTAACTTACTCTAATTGCACATCAATGAGTATTTTGTGATCTTAAATAATTGATTGATTGAGATCTAATTGCATATTGGGCATCTCTTGGATAATTAGTTTTGGAGTTTCAAGTAATTGTCATTGGCATTTTACATTGAGATTGGATAAGTACTCTATTGTGGTGTTTGGGCAAATTGTGCATCTTGCGATTATCAAGTTAAGTAAGTTTCATTTCGGTCATCTATTGTATCTTGTTGGCACTTTCAAAGTTGGCATTTATTCTTATGATCGAGATTGTCTATCGAAATTCTTAAATAAGTACTTGGCGATATAACTCAAGATAAACCATCATCTAAGTACTCTAAAGCATTAACAATCTTCCTTTAATAATTGTCCCCTAATTTCACCTTGCATTTGCATCCTAAGCTAGTCGTGCATATTAAAACTTACCTCCAAGCATAAGCTTGGTTGATAGATTTCTAGGAGAACCTTTCTCATCTAGCTTGAGGGGCCCAGGCAACTCTTCGGTAGTTAACACGGTGACCTTGCAGTCGTCAGAGCCATAGTCTCTGCAACGCAAGCAGCATCGGGTGATAAGAGCCTAATAGAAGGTATCGTTAATAAAACCATTGCTTGCTTCCTATTGGCCTCCTTCCCACAACTTACCTTGGAGCCCAGCTTCAAAATAGTTAAGGGAAAGTCAAACTTAGATTAGGCATTTAATTAAAATTAACCAAGATCTCTGCATTTCACATAAGTCTTAGGAATTGCATTTCATATAGGATTATGCATTAAAGCAGCAGTTGTCCATCCAGTACTTGGTCCTAAATTCACAAAGCAAGAGTGTTGACTCCATAAGGCACTGGTTTCAAAGTATATAAATCCAATCGAATCCTCAATATCTTGCTAAATCTAAACAAGTGCTAGGCCACTCAACTGTCTCCCAAACTAGTTGGTTCCCAAGTTGTCCTTCGTCATTTCACATCCTTTGGGTCTACCCCCCATAGCTTGTTGTTGGGAGACAGCTTCAACAGAGAAGTTGGGGATTGAGGTGATAGCCCCCGACCTGAGTCGTTGTCGCAGTGCCTATACATTTTGAGCGATAACAGGTCTGAATATTATGGATGTCAATAAAAAGAAGCAAACAGTTGTTAATTGGATTGGTTAGGTCAGAAGCCAACCAAACAATGAAGGGTTCTCCTATTATATTGCCTTCTTCATGTCAATTGTGTATAAAATCATCAATAACTCTGTCCCACCAAGGATTTTGCCGAAGGCTCAGTCTCTTTTGCAATTAAGTAGAGATCTAAAGGTTGGAGATCGGTTCTTATTTGGAGATTATATAGAGATCAGATTGTATGGAGCAAAGGTTCTTCCTTATAGGCTTCCTTCCTTTCTGCCTATGAGGATATTTGCATTGGAGTTCATCAGGAAAAGCCTAAATGTAAATGAAATATAGTTTGTTCCAACCGAAAAAAGATATTTATTCAAATTGCCCAAGACTGTTGGACCATTCATGGTTAATAATAGACAAGCAGCTAAGGAGGTTGAAAATTTATTACAAGCAATGAATTTCCAACAAGGAGAAAGATGGTCCTATGATCCACATCAGGTCATCTCAAGGAGGAGAGTAGAGAATTCTTATGCTCCTTATGTACATGAATCAAGGCCTAAACTGAAGAAGTTGGCAAATGGTGGCTTGGTTGAAACACAGAGAAGCATGGAAGTTGAAACTCCTCTCCCCACTAAAAAGGGATTGAAAAGAGGGGCAACATATGTCATTGATCTTGAAGGGGAAAGCTTTCACAGTAGCAAAAAGCCAAGAACACAAAGAGAAGGAACAGAACTTGAAAATCTCATGGAGAGGCCTTCCAGCGAAGTTGGATTCCAAATGTTGTGATATTCCCACATAGCAATTTTGCTAAGAGAAATATTAATTTTGCTCAATTTTGTCTTCATTCGTACTTACACTAATGAAAAGTGGGTTTGGGGGTCCCACATTAGGCGAAGGGGAGAAAATCGAATTGTTGGTGGTAAGTGGGGCCCACTCATGGAGAAATACAGCCCCATAGGAAGTACACACTCATTGGAGGGAAATTGGTGGGGGAAAGTCGATGGCTAGGCCCACATGGGCAATTGGGAGGCACTTTGACAAAAGAGGAGGAGGCAATCACTTTTGGGCATTCTTGATCATTTGAGTTTTCTCTTAGACTAGCACGCTTGAGCTAAAGCCAAGTCTGCAAGTGTTGTTGAGCACAAGAGGTTTCCAGGCGGAAATCTCACCCCTTGCTTTGGTGGACTTCGAGTGCTAGCCCAAGGAGGGAGTCTCATCCTTTTCAGATCGATCCGAGAGCAGTGTAGTAGGAGTGTGGAGGAGTTCCAGCAGCAACAACATAGGGACTGTGTTGTCCTTGTTCGTAACACACGTGGGACTTGAGGAGAGAAGGGAGTTTGAGGCAGAGATTTGTGGGGGAGTCCGTGAAAGAGAATTGCTAAAGATTTCAGCCATTTTGGGGACACTCAGTAGCAGAATTTACATGTGGATCGAAATACCCAACAAGAGGAGGAGCTAGGGGAAATTGAGCTGAAATTCCAAGGTCAACATTTGGCCAATTCCTTCATGGGTTTTTCTGGGTTATGGGTGGAGAGCCCGAGGTTAATTTCGCGAAATTTTCTGAGCACCGGAGGAGGCCCTAGTAGATATTGTTTACAACCAGCGACTCATTTTCTGGGCAATCCAGTGCAGAGCCAGAGAGAGATCAGCCAACACCTTTGAGGGACTTGTCTTCTTCACTTGGGCTTTGCTAGCTTGCCTTGGGCAGGCCCAGGAAAACACTTTCAAACATCAGATTGTAACCCCATGCTTTCATAATAAAATGGCTCAGCACATCACAGTTTTTGGCTCTATACCGTGGTCTGATTTGTGTGCAATTTTTTTGTGTATGTTTACTATGCATGCTTTGTTTATTACTGTAAATTTTCCCTAGGGATATTACAGTGTTATCAGAGCTCATAGTCTTGGCTCAGCTTGTGGGAGCAGCATCAGCGTATGACACCAAAAGACCAACAAAATGTAACTTACCGGAGGCAGAGGTACAGGAGCAGACAGAGGCAGCTACAAATTACCCCAGATCCAGTGATAGTTGAACCGCGGGTAGAAAGGCCAAACATGGGGGATAACGAGGGAGACAGTAGGAGGAAAGAGGAGGATTTTGCCCAACATCTTCTCAAGGTCGTGCAACATTTGTCTAAAGGTATTGAGTTGAGACAACAAAATTGCAGTAACAACAGGGGCAAAGGGATTCAAGGGGAATTCCAAATTGGTAAGGGCTCTGGTACTTCGCATCACCAAGGGGGTCATGGCCCCAACGTACCCCTCATTCCTAGCACACCACCCAAGTCCATTATTCCCACATTTATAGCATCCGGTGCTGGAGGGCTGCAAGGGCAAGAGGAGATGCCCATGGGGGACTATTTTGTGGAGTATCAGTCCTATGGGTCTGACTTTAGAGAGGCCATTACCTTCAGGGACTTTTGTCAGCTGAAAGGTAATAACAGGGGAAAAGGACAAGGTGGAGGAAGCTACACTCATGGTACCGATTTATAGTTCACCATGGGAGAATGTTCCTCCCAACTTCCGATGGTTCGTCCAAGAGCTCAGCGAAAACATGGGTTGAGAAGTTGGATGTCTACTTCCAGGTCAATCAAATGACAAAAGGAGAGGCAATTAAAATTGCCACCTTGCATTTAGAAGGGGAAGCCCATGACTAGTGGTTCCATGGGCTAACCATGATGGGGCATGCCAAAGTGGCAACCTGCGAGGATTTCACTATGAAGGTGTTGGAGCGTTTCGAGAGGAGAGACCCGGAGGAGCATTTTAGATAGATGACAAGGCTCAAACAGATGGGAAGCGTTGAGGCCTACATCTCAGAGTTTTTGAGGTTGTCAGTGATGGTGCCTGATCTATCAGAGGCCAGGAGGGTCTTCATGTTTGTAGAGGGGCTAGCAGAGCCATTTAAGGGATTAGTGAGGTCCAACAAGCCCACTACCTTGTAGGACGTAATGGGGAGGGGATGAGATCTGCAGCATGCTCTACCCAGGGCTAGAGCACCGTTACCACCTAGACAAGATTTCCAGCAGAGGGGAAGAGACACTAGGGCTTCACCACCAAGAGGCAACCAAGGGCTAGGACAGTTGAATGAGGAGATCTGGAGAGACCTCTAGAGGAGGAAGTTGTGTTTCACATGTCAGGAACCATGGGCACCAGGCCATATAGATGCACAGCAGGCAAGGCCCATTACATTGAGGTCTTTTCTGACAGTGACCTGGAGGATGATGTAGAGCTAGAGGTGGGTGGAGATGACAGTGTAGCACATGTGGGGAGGGGGCCACCACCAAGGAGAGCTCCCTTCGTACCAACAGGAGAGGTCTTTGCATCTCTACGTGGGGTACCCAAGTTTTTGACCTTGAGGATCAGGGGCACCATGCAAGGGCAGTGTGTCTCAGTTTTTGTTAGACAGTGGGGCTACCCACAATTTCATTGATGCACAAATGGTTTAGAGGAGGAGCATCACAACCAAGGAGTGTGAGGGATTTTCGGTCCTTGTGTCGAGAGATAGAACCATGCAGTGCACGTGCTATGTTCCCGCCTTGACAGTAACCATGGGGAAATATTCAGTGACAGACCACTTTTTTGTGGTGGATGTGTTGGACACCAATGTCTTGATGGGTGCCTAGTGGCTCTATTCGCTTGGTCGAGTCACTATCAACTGGAGGAAGTTGGAGATGCAATTCACAGAGCCGGATGGCAAATTGGTTTTGTTGCGGGGTATGCACTCTTACCCTCCATAGACTGTTTCGGCCCACAGGATGGAGGCTAATTTGAGGCATGGTGACATTGAGTGGGCTGTGGAATTGAGGATTTTTGAGGTTGGGAGTCAGCCCAAGCCACCACACCCAAACATACAGGCTATTTTGGACAGGTACCCGACGGTGTTTAGAGACATACCGCTCGGACAACCACCTGATTGGGGCTTTGAGCATACTATTGAGTTGGAGCTGAGGGTACAAGTCGTGATTACTACCCCATACAAACATCCCAAGGCATAAAGGGATGAGATTGATAGGGCCATTCACGATTTGTTGCCACTGGGGCACATTAGGCCTAGCTCGAACCCTTTTGCTTCATCGGTTGTCATGGTCAAGAAGAAGGATGGCACCTTAGGTATGTGCATCGACTATCGAGCCCTCAACAAGAAGACCCTAAAGAATCGTTACCCTATCCCACGCATAAATGAACCGATGGACGACGTTCTTCTCCAAGATAGACTTGCATTCAAGGTACCACCAAATCAGGATGAGGGACCAAGACGTCCCTAAGACAGCTTTCAGGTGCCATGGGCACTTCAAGTTCTTGGTTATGCTTTTTCGACTAACCAATGCACCTGCCACCTTCCAATCCTGCATGAACCACTTGTTTCATGGGCAATTGCGAAAGTTCGTGTTGGTGTTCTTCGATGATATTTTGAGCTACAGTCAGACCTGGGAGGAACACTTGCAGCATTTAGAGATAGTATTGCGTGTTTTGGAGGAGCAGCAGTTCTACACTAAGTTGTCCAAGTGTGAGTTTAGTTTGACAAAGATGCTCTATCTAAGGCACATTATTGGAGAGGACGTGTGAGAGTCCATGAGGGGAAGATCAGGGCCATTCGGGACTGGCCAAAGCCCCGGGATGTGACAGAGTTGAGAGGTTTGTGGGTATCTACACCTACTACAGGGAGTTCGTCAAGGGCTTTTCTCAGTTGGCAGCTCCCCTCACTAATTTGACAAATAAAGGGGCATTTGAGTGGACAGATGGAGTGCAGGAGGATTTTGAGCGCCTCAAGCAGGTCATGAGCAGCTACCCGATGTTGGCACTCCCAGATTTCACACAACCCTTTGTACTTGAGTGCAATGCATCAAGGGAGGGTGTAGGAGCAGTTTTGATGCAGGGGGGACACCCTATAACTTTTGAGAGTAGGAAGTTATTGCCCTACGAGAGGTTGTATTCCATTTATGACAAAGAGATGCTCGCCATCATGCATGCGCTAGCCAAGTTCAAGCAGTACTTGGTGGGAAATAGGTTCCAAGTCAAGACAGATCACAACAGTCTCAGATTCTTCTTGGAGCAGAAACAGCGGCAGGAGAGGCAATAGAAGTGGGTGAGCAAGCTCCAGGCATACGACTTTGACATTGAGTATGTCAAAGGAAAGCATAACGTGGTAGCTGATGCATTGTCCAAGAGGCCAACTACCATTTCACTTATGAGCATTGCACTAGACTGGAGGGCGCAATTATTGGTGGAGTATTCCAAAGACAGATTTGCATGTGAGGTCCTTGATGGTGCAGTGGCGGATGACCAGTACAAGGTGATGAACGATGTGATTTACTTCCGGGACCGGATTTATTTAGTACCCAGCTCCAAGTTGATGGAGAAGATTACGCAGATTGCCCATGACTCACCATTAGCAAGGCATCAGGGGTTTACTAAGACATACAAGGCCATCAAGGAGCATTTTGCATGGAGGGGCCTTAAGGATGATGTTTTGAGGCATGTCCGGGAGTGTGACACATGCCAAAGGAACAAGGGTGAGCAGACACACCCTGTTGGGTTGATACAACCTCTTCCTATCCCTGAGGGGACATGGGAGAGTGTGTCGATGGATTTTATTACCGAGTTGCCCACGTTTCAAGGCAATGACTACATATACGTGGTGATGGACCGATTGATGAAGTTTGCCCACTTTTTCGCCATTTCAGCCCAGTCTTCAGCCTCACAGGTAGTCGAATTGTTTTTGAAGGAGGCATTTCGACTTCATGGTCTCCCAAAGACCATTGTCAATTATTGGGACAACAGGTTCATGGGGGGATTTTGGCAGGGTTTTTTCGACTAGTGGGCACAAAGCTCACTCTGAGTACCAATTATCACCCCCAAACTGATGCTGATGGAGATAGTCAACAAATTGTTGGAGGGTTACCTACGCAACTATGTGACGGGCCATCAACGTGCATGGATACGATGGTTGCATTTGGGCGCGTACTGCTACAACACAACATACCACATGTCCATAGATATGTACCCATTTAGAGCTTTGTACGATTACGATGCATTATTGTTCGCTGATGTGATGTTTGGAGAGAGCAGGGCCCCTAGGGCCAAGGATTGGATTCAGGAGAGCCAAGATATCCTGCGAGCTCTCAAAGATAACCTACGGACTACGCAGAACCAGCAGAAGCTCTATGCAAATAGAGGTCGAGTGGAGAGGTAGTTTGAGGTTGGGAATTTGGTCTTCTTGAGACTTCAGCCGTACAGGTAGTCGACACTCAAATAGAAGGGGGCCAAGAAGCTCAAGCCTTGCTTCTATGGGCCCTACAGAGTCACCAAGAGGGTTGGGGAGGTAGCATACAAGCTAGAGATACCCCTGGAGAGTTGAGTTCATAACATTTTTCATGTGTCTTGCTTGGAAAAGGCAGTGGGTCAGCGTGTGACTGCAGCTACAGAGCTACCACCCATGGATGATGAGGGGCACTTGGTTCTAGAGTCGAAGACTATTCTGGACACCCATGAGAGGCACTTACGGAACAGTATTATCAAAGAATTTTTATCAGATGGAGGAACCTGCCAGATGAGAATGCCACTTGGAGGGAGAGCAGATACTTCAGTAACCTTCATTGCAGATGCTTGAGGACATCAACGTTTTGGCGGGGAGGACTGTGATATTCCCACTTAGCAATATTGCTAAGGGAAATATTAATTTTTCTCAATTTTGTCTTAGTTCGTACTTGCACTTAGGAAAAGTGGGTTTGCGGTTCCCACTTGAATTTTGGTGTTAAGAAGAGACCCAAACATTAGGAGAAGGGGAGAAAATCAAATTGTTGGTGGTAAGTGGGGGCCACTCATGGAGAAATACAGCCCCATAGGGAGTACACACTCGTTGGAGGGAAATTGGTGGGGGAAAGTCGATAGTTGGGCCCACATAGGCAATTGGGAGGCACTTTGACAAAAGAGGAGGCAATTGTTGATCTTTGGTAGCATCAGATGTGCTCTAAGTCTCAAGTTTTGCAGGGAGGCTTGGACACATGCATTCCACAATACCCAGATATCGTTTTGGGAAATTCCACTCGGAGACAGTTTTATTAAAATAATTAATTATTTTTAATGGGTGCCTAAGTCTAAACTTCGGAAATTAAAATAATTAAAGGGTATTAATCTAACTGTAGGTGAAACTTCTAGAAGAAGACGAGGATCGAGCCAAAATGATCTGAGCCATTGATTAGGATCTAATCTAGGTCGATGGTTCTCAACAGAAGGATTATAAGAAGAGGCTTGATGGGTATTTGGAAAACACATCAAGTGGAGATCAGAAGATCGAATTTCGGAAGCACCGCAGTTGCCAGGAAGAGAACTCTAAGTGATCTTTTGCAATAAGGGGCAGGGGTAGTTTCGGTGGGAGATTTCTCCTAATCCGGAAATACTTAGCAGAGGAGGCAGAGAGAGATCCAAGAGAGGCAGCACAAACGCTAAGCTGGCCAGCGTAGGCTAAGTTGGCCAACGTAGGCTGACGCAAAGGTAGCGCAGAGCCTTGAGAAGGTCTGAATTTTTGTTGGAGGAATCGATTTCTGAAGCCGGAAGCTGAGGTGTGAGACTAGGAGGTGGAAATCGAAGTTCCTGGGAGGCAAATCGATCAGCAGAGGGAGTGTCGTTCTCCCTAGACACTGTGGCACTGGGCTGACGCAGTGACTGTGCAGAGGCAATACAGAGGCAGCAAGGGGCATGCAATTCTATGGCTAGATCAATCGGGATTGCCTGTGATATTGTGAGGTACTTCTCACTATTCTTCTGTCAGTGATATTCTTTGTATTGGATAGCCAGCAAGGCATCCAGAGATTGTATTCAAAATTACTATTGTTTAATAATAAAACACTCAGCTTCTGCACCGGTTTTCCCACATTGGGGTTTTTGGGGGACTTTTGTCCAAAACTAATTGTGTAGATGTGGGCGATGCTCATTTCTCTCTTGTGTTGTATTTAGTTTCCGCAGATTTTATTTTTGTATGTTGCAGTGTATTTAATTCGATATTTTTCGTAGCACACAGCAAGTAAATGGGTTAATAGAATTAACAATTAGAAGAATTAACATCAGTTGCAACAGTAGGAATCGGGTAATCGATTTTTCACAGCAATCACTTTTGGCATTCTTTATCATCTATGTTCTCTTAGACTAGCACACTTTAGTTGAAGCCAAGTTTGCAAGTGTTGTTGAGCACAAGAGGTTTCCAGGCGGAAATCTCACCCCTTGCTTCAGTGGACTTCGAGGGCTAGCCCAAGGAGGGAGTCTCATCCTTTTTCAGATCGATCCGGGAGCAGCATAGGAGGAGTGTGAATGAGTTCCAGCAACAACAAGGTAGCGACTGCGCTATCCTTGTTCGTATCACATGTATGACTTGAGGAGAGAAGGGAGTTTGGGGCTAATATTTGTGGGGGAGTCCGGGAAGGAGAATTATTGAAGACTTCAGCGATTTTGGGCACACTCAGCAGCAGCAGGAGCTAGGGGAAATTGGGCCGAAATTCCAAGATCAACATTTGGCCAATTCCTTCGCAGGTTTTTGTGGGTTATTGGTGGAGAACCCAAGGTTAATTTCCCATAATTTTATGAGCACTGGAGGCCCTAACAGTTATTGTTTACAGCCAACAACTCATTTTCTAAGCAACTGAACGCAAAGCCAGAGAGAGATCAGCCAACAGCTTTGGGGGACTTGTCTTCTTCACTTGGGCTTTGCTAGCTTGCCTTGGGCAAGCCTAGGTGCACACTTTCCAAACATCAGATTGTAACCCCATGCTTTCATAATAAAATGGCTTAGCACAGCACAGTTTTTGGCTCTATCTCGTGGTCCGATTTCTGTGCAATTTTTCTATGTATTTTTACTATGCATGCTTTGTTTATTACTGTAAACTTTCCTTAGGGATATTACAATTGCAGATAGGAATAAAATGTTCACACTCATCTCCTATTCCTGAAGAAGAAGAACATGGTTCCTTGGGTACATTGAAGCATTCTTATGAGCAAGTTAAAGAAAAGAACAAGAAAATCAAAGCAAATATGATTACACAGTTCGTGGCTCAATCCTGTTGGAAAATACTAGGAGGTAGGGGTGAATCAGTATTTCTTACAATTAGCACTTTTAAAACTTTTCAGAGCATTAGTTAATCTTCAATTATTATTAACGTTTATGCAGTAATAACCCCCTCCGGGTCAAAACCCACCAAATGCTTTTCTAATAAATTACTTAATCTTCAGCCCCAACTAAAATGAAAGCAACAACTTCCTAGAATTCTAGAAAAGCATTTTTCTCCAGCTCCCACTGGATGGATGCTCCAACGCCCGAGATTCTTCAGTATTCAACTGAACGGATGCCCCAACACCCAATGAACTACAACTCACCCTAGCACCAACCTACCACCCTAAAGTCTTCACAGGCTCGAACCTATTGGTGACTTCATGCAGTAGCCTAGCACCACCCTACCACCCTATAGAAGAATAAAAGAAGAATGGACTCCCGTACCAGGGAAAATGGTCCACTTTACAATGATATAGAATGATGTAGAAGAAGAGACACACTAGACCATAACCCCAACTATGACACAACCACCTAATGATGATCCTAGACCTCTCGACATAGCCTCTTCAACTCTTGGTAGACAAACAATTGTACAACTTTTACAAAGATGCTTTTCCAATGACTCTGTACAATGATACTTTTACAATTATTGTATGCAGTGCTTCCCACTTGAAGACTTCATATGGTGAACTTTTTGCTATTGTTCTGCACCTTGATTGATTCTCTTGTCATGCTATCCTTTCTCACTCTTCAGAACATTAGATTATGCATTGAGTCTTCTCTTGATGAATATCTAATACCTGCAAAAAGTCTTCAAGGAAACACCCATGACATGATAATAGTAAAACTTACCTCATCCTGCAGAGCATATGTCAGTGCTAAACAAAAAAACAAAGTAGAATACAACAAACCTAATGCAATTAAGAGATGAACATGCATATACAGAAGATACTTACCTGTAGCTTACCTCTGCTGCATCATTTTGCTACACCTTGCTCTTTGCTGCCCTAGAAAGTTTGGTCCTTTGCACACCTTGACATCACTTGATCTAGTTTTTCTCGCCTTCTAGGAGCACAATATTTAATCTGATGTATCTCTGTGATTTCAAATCCCCAATATGTGATCTTTGGTCTTGTAGTATCCCTCTGAGTCTTCTTTCCAATGCCACAGGTCTGACCCGATTTGGACTCTTCAAGGCAAAGTTATGCCCAATCTCTCACAATGACCTAATTATGGACTAGTTCAGTAGAGCGAACTTGTACGGTGTGCCATGTGTCACTGTTTCCTCCTTCAGCTCTAAAATTGATAAACATAAAACTACAGTCCATGCATTATCTGCCACTTTTTACAAAATTCCAATCCTCTTCTCAGAGAGAGAGTTATGATGATTTTCCCAAGGTCACTTCTTTGAGATGAAATTCAAGAGCCTGCAAAAACCCTAATTTCCACATACCATATCTCCGAAAATATAGCAAACCAAGATCTGAAATTCGGTCACGACGTTCATCAGGATTACGAATCAAATGGGTTTTCATTTCAGAATCTAAGACTTCGCAAAAATGAAGTTATAGCGAAAATGCCACGATCACTACATTTGGAGGATATATGAAATTTCTTTTTATAAAGTTGAGAGGGGCTTCTATAGAGAATGTTGGAGGGATTTTAGGAGCTTATAAAATTATTAATAATTGACTATTCAATCACCAAAACCAATTATGAGTGCCATGCCACAACCCCATAGGGTTTTAGCCCACTAACTGGGGTTACTAACTTAAAACATGAATATCTCTCAAACCGTGAAGAATTCCTTGGCGTGCCATATATCAACAGAAACATCTTGAATCCATCTAGAAGATCCTTGACTCAGAATAGAGTAAGTAGTCAAGTCAAAATTCCCTTGCAAGATCAGGGTAGCCCCTGGTGCTGCTTGGTTGACATAAATGACAACCTCAGATCATCATTATATCAACAAATCCATCCCTGGTTATCAAACCAAACTCCTTTCAGCAATGGATTTGGAAAGAAATCAGTTGAAATTCTCCTTCACACATCCTATTTCCCAATCAATCTCTTCTGGAGTTGATTTCAAGACAGTCATCTCGTCTATGAATACAAAAGATATTCCTTTGCCTAATAAGATAAACCTACACAGACAGAATGGAGAATTAATTTACAGTGATCTCGATAAAACATCATTGGCAGCAAGCAAAACAAAGGCCTTATTGGGAAAGGTAATTTATCAACTAAAGTTGGAAAGCGCTGACTCTCAAGCCCTTCATATTCAAAATGAAGAATTTAAGAAATTGATCATTAAGCTTGGGGTGAACCTAGAGGATAAGGCAGTTGTTCAAGCATTAGTTCAGAGTGCAGAATCTAAGATTCAAAAATAAAGAAGAAAATTAAAGTTGTCTGCTACAGAACAGGGTCTAGCTGCAGAGTTTGCTCAAACTAGAAAAAAAAAAAAAAAAAAAAGGTTTTAACTCGTGAATTGGGGGAAGGAATAAGGAGATAGCATCTCTCAAAGAGATCAATGCAAAGTTGCAACAAAAGATAGATAAACATGTTTGCACAATTGCAGTGCAGACAGACTCTGAGGATCCCACTAAGAAACTTACCAGAGCTATGACAGAGTTGAAAATTTCAAAGGATGAGTTGAAGAAGATACAAAAGAACCTAGATGATATTAATGAGGAGTTAAAGCATAAAGAGAGACAATTGAACATGGCCAGAGAAAATGCAAACCAGCATCACAAGAACTACCAATCAACTTGTGATGAAGTAAAGGAATTGAAAGAGAAATTAAAGGGCAATATGTCTCTTATTCAGGCAAGAGAGATCATCTAGAATGACATCATTCAACAAGTCAAAGTAGTTTGGGATCATATGATAGTCATGGCTAAGGAGAAAGCAATGGTCAGAGATCTTGAATCTATTATCCTCACTAACAAATCTCAGTCACAGCAGAGTGCACAACTAGCAAAAAGAATGATTAATTTTTTAAATGCCAAGTCTTCTTGGAGCTAAGGGTAATGGATATTGTAGACAAAACATCCATTGTCTCGTAAATAAGTAAAATGGTATAGAAAAACATATACAGGAGGAATGCGGAGAGCAGACTAGGAGAAGTCAAGGAATCAATGTTGACTTTCAATTCCAACTTTGAAAAGAGTCCGAGCAAGGTTACCTTCATGTTGGGACCAACAGGGAAATCTCCTCCCTTGGGAAACATATGAAACCTTGCTCGTAGAGGCCATAAGTAAAATTAATGTTTCTTATGAAAGAACTGCAATTCTAAAAGAAACAACAATTTTGAACTATTTACAAAGGGATTTTCAATTGTCGTGGTTAATTAAAAGCTTGTTTTTTGAGAAGCCAACCCTACAGAAGCATAACAAATCTAAGAATGGCCTAACAACAAACTAGTACAATCTTCAACCCCTGACTTAGCAGTGTGGAAGAAATGCCAAAATTGATGTCCCCACCAAAAGTTCGAGTTGCAGAACCTGGAGCTTCATCAAACAAGCCTACACAGGTGTCTCAAGTTATTGAGTGATAACAATGCACTTATTTTCAATTTTGAGGAAATATGACATTTTGTAATTTTAAAGTTAAAATAGTTTAGTTTTTGAGTTTATTTTTTATAGTCCTCATAAGGACCGAATAAGCTAGAGACAGTTTTGAATTAGTTTTGATAGTTAACAACTTTTGTAACTATCTTCGATGTAAAATTTCTTTAAAAAGACATGAAGGGACCAGTTTTGGGGTTACGAATTTTGGCCTCAAAGAGAGAATTTTGGTTGTGTAACGTACAAGATTTCCTTGGAGAAGTAATAAGAATTTTTTTGGATGATTCCAACTGTCTACTGAGTATGATATGTTCTTTCTTTCATTGTTAACCATTATATGTTCTTCTTCTTTTGAAAATGTGTAAAGAAGTTGTTGGTTCTTTTTGATAAAACAGATTTACTTATGCCATAACAGCTTACAGTACCTGTATATTTTTATTCAAGCAACCTCAAACTGCGCTCCACATTTTCATCATTCAACTTCTACAGTCTTTCATGACTTCTTCTAAGTTTTGGTGTAAAAGATTTTGTCACTGCATCCTTATACATTGAGACTTCCTCTTTTTCTTTCTTTCTGATCCGAATGGAAAATGGCATCAACCCATGGTATTCATCCACCCATGTTATTCATCCACCCATGGAATTTACCCATGGTATTGTAAGTGGCATCCACCCATGGTATTTATCCATCCATGGTATTGTAAGTGACCTCCACCCATGGTATTCATTCACCCATGGTATTGTGACATCCACCCATGGTATTCATTCAACCATGGAATTGACCCATGGTATTGTGACATCCACCCATGGTATTCATTCACCCATGGAATTGACTCGTGGTATTGTAACTGAAAAATACTATAAGCACTGCCAGGAATAGTTGGAATTGTCGGAACTGTTGGAACTGCCGGGAATAGCCGGAATTGTCGGAACAGCTAGGAAAGTTGACGTAGAGGGCAAAAGCTAGAACTGTCGGGAAAAGTCGGAACTGTCGGAACTGCGGGAACTGTCGGAACTGCCGGAACTGCCGGAACTGTCGTGATTGTCGGAACTACTGGGAACAGCCGAAATTGCCGAAATTGCCGGACAGCCTAAGCATCTGTCTCCGAAGGAGAGCAGCATGCAAGGGACAACTAACTAACATTGGGACAGTTGTATGGTACTTAGCAGCAAATACACCAAGCATGCAATGTTACAGCTAGCATGCGAGGGACAGCTAGCATACAACAGCAAGCATGCAAAGGACAACAAGCAAGCAACATGCAGCCAGCACATAGGTCAGTATGGCAACATGGTGCAGCAATGGCACATAATGCAGTATAGTGATGGGTACAGTCACGATTAATGAAGCATGATGAGATGCATCATAAGAATGATGGGTGCAGCATGGTGCAACACGATGAGGTGCAGCATGATGACGAAATGCAGCACAACGATAGGTGAAGGAGTCACCTTGGAGAATCAGTTGAAGCAGCATGTCTTCAACCGATCTCATGTATCATCTTCTTAGAGATGATCTATGCTCTTATCTAGATAAGTCAAAGTGTTGACTTCTGTTGTAAACGTACTATCTCTTTCTCTCTCTACTGAACTATTGAAGAACATATAAGAAGAATTGATCAAGGGTTTCCCCACATTGGAGTTTGTCCCTGGCTAGCACCACATCTTGTGTCCTCTTGTCTTGGCTTGTCTTCTGCGATTTATGTTTATGTTCTATCTACAGTTTACTTTAACGCTGATGTGGTTGCTAATCTAGAAAAGATATTGAGCTAACTGTGAAAATTGAAATAAATTGCTCTAATAGAACATACCTAAAATTAACATGGTATCAAAGCTGAGGTGAAGACAATGCCCAAGCAAGAGTGAAAGAGCAATCACTGAAGACAGTTGGGAAAGGAAAAAAGGATCAATGGATTCCTCATCCCTCTTCAAATTCACCAAGGGTGAAGTCGAAGCAGAGAATATTATCAGAATGGCGGAGCAGAAGTTTCTGATGGCCTACCTAAAGATCACTTCAATGGGAAGCTCGGATCTAAGGGTGGAAGGAAAGGCATATGCCTTGGTTGTAATAAGTTTGGCCATTATGCGAAGGAGTGCCTGAGGTATCGACACATCACTTGATGATGATAATAATGATTCCAGGGACATCTTCAATGATCAAAGGAATGACATGTAATGCATGTCATCAAGGAAATGACCGACTCTTCAGAGAAAGCAAGGAACCCTAGGTATGAAGAATCAAATGTTGTTTCTGATAAGATAAAGAACCGTTATCTTGTATTGGCCCTCTCCTTCAGATTCTTTGGGAATCTGGCTTATTGATCATAGTGCTTCAAGGCACCTCATCAGATAGAAGGGTGCTCTCTCGAATTTGGTAGAGACAGAAACATCTGTGGGATTATACATGGAGTCAATGCCACCTATCCCGGAAAGGGTGTAGGGAATGTTACCCCTCAATTGAATGAGGGTAACTCTATTCATTTACAAGAATCTCTTTTATGTACCTAATCGCAAGAAGAACCTGGTGTCCATCTCAAAAATGGAATTCAAAGGTTACGAGGTGGCACTCATCGATGGAAAGGTACGTGTTTGAAAATAGAATTTTCAAAGATGTTTTTGAGTTCAGGGTTGTATCAAGTTGCAGGAAGTCCACTGGGGACCATGTCCATTGACACATAGCATCAGAGGTCTATGAGTCAAATAGTGACAAGGATGCCTGAATTCAAAAAGAGCATGAAAGTACATGTCTGAGATGTACCGAAGGAAAATCTTACAAGGGGACTATTAGGATTCCAAGAAACTCTCCTAGGTTGTAGCTCAAAGATGCCTGGTAACATATAAATTCAACTATTGTTGCAAGGTTTAATGGAATGAATGATGGTTTGGTTAAAGCCAGATAACCACTTCTACTCTGTTTAACTCCAGACATGCATGAACACCCTCAGACTACAAGGCTTTAGACCACCAATGCTCACAGTTTAGATATTAGGTGAATATGGAGAATATTAACCACACCAGTAGATACACAAGACCATGTGATGGTCGGCTGCAACTAGTACAGAAATTTGCAAATCTAGTCTATTAATGCAAAGATAGGTTGACAGCTCTCCTGCATTAGATAGAAAGAAACCTGAGCAACCTATTCAGCGATGCATTCAATATTCTAACACAGAGATAAGATGACAGTTATCTAGTGCTAAACATCAAGAGATCAAGAACATAGCATATCAAGTACAAGCTTAGAACAGAGAAAAATGGACAGTGAGCAGTTAACAGCAAAAGAATCTTGTATTTGATGAAAATGAAGATGAGACGCTGCAAGTGATAAAGTGTCTACAGTCTCTAGAAGTTGAACCTTACATCAAATGCCAGCCCTGATTATATCTTTCTTCTGGATATTTATAAGTTTACATTACAATGGCACCTGGCCATTTAGGTATGGAGGGGCCTTAATTGACCACCAACTGCATTTAGTTGCCTGATGGAGTCTTTGAACGAGGTTGCTTGCTTTACTGTGTAAATCTGATCTGCACAACTGTTGTGTTGTCCTTTAGGCGGTTGGAATGCTCGCAGCAGTGAAATCCATGACTGATAAATTCTGTTACAAAGCCGTGCTATGTCCTTTTCTCCCTTTGGCCATATTTTCTGTTTAATGTGGTTGTTGGGAATATTACTGTAACCAGTCCGGCAAAGCTGGTCATCTCCTTCTTCGGGAAACAGAATGGTCGTGCGACGTAAGGTGCATGGGTAGGTGGATAGTTGGGATGAGCGAGAGAGATAACCATCAGATCGGGAAGATGAATGGCAGAGATGGCTCAGCGAAGGTTGTCGGCAGAGGTGGGAGCGGGGTGCGTCAGGGCCGTTGGATCTGCAGCAGACAGATTAGACGGTCATCGGGCGATGGAGTTGCGCGGGCGCTAACGGGTGGGGGTGGTTTACTTGGGCGGTAATGGTTTTCATCGCACAACTTTCAGGCGCTAAGTGGTAATTGCCCGGGGTCGCGCGATTCCACTTAATGAACGACACGTAGCAGCGGATGAGAGAGAAAAACCGCCCTCATCACGCACTATCGCTCGATCTAGTTGTCCTCGCGATATGTGCGAAGGCCGTCAGATCTGGTGGAGATGATCTGACAGTGGAGAGTGGTCGAGTGGGTTGCCTTTATCGAGTGTGATGCGAGCCGTTTAATTGGCGGGGGCTGATCAACGGCGGGGATGCAGCGTGATGGGTTACGAGCGCGCAAGGCACATGGATAAGTTTTATTGGTTAGTTTAGCTTTGCACTTAGGGCTGAGGCCAAAGGGAATTTTGTCAGATTTAGAAGGTTCATTTAGGAAATGAGGAAGGTTAAAGGTGAGGGGTGAGGGAAGAAAGGGAAAAGTGACCAATGTAAGCCCCTTTTTGAACACAACCAAACAGACCAGACTTCTTTCTGGCATTAGAAAGTCAGCGCTGCGTAGCAGAGCTAACACTGGCTCCTTCTGGGGATGAAATCCTCCCTGTGAGGTTTCAAGAAGCGTAGACCACTGCCTTTCATATAGAAACAAGATCAGCAAGACCTCCCAGTATTCCATTGGGCATGGAGTCTAACTGAGCCTACACTAAAAACTGTAAAAGAACATATTTACAATGTTGGGGCCTAAAGGCCTTAAACAACATAAACCTTCAAAAACCGCCCATTAACTGGGCCATCAAAAACTGTTTCTCCTTCCATACTTTGCAGCATGAAAGTGTTGTTCCCCTGGACCTGAGCAATGACAAAAGGTCCTGTCCACAGAGCATCGAATTTTCCATGATTGCCTTTCTTTTCTTTCAATGCATCCCATTTAAGAACTAAGTCTCCAATTTGAAGATTGTCTATCTTTTCCTTTCTGTCAAAGGCTTCCTTGATTCTCTTTTGATGTGCTGCAGACTTCTCAATCAATTGATCTCTGATTTGATGCACTTCAGCCAAGTCACTAATCCTCTTTGCCAAGCCATTTTCCCCATTCTGCTCTTCCTGCAAGAACTTAGCCACAAGGAGGGTCAACTGGATGGCGAATACAGCCTCAGTGCCATATACCAGCTTGAACGGAGAATTCCCTATGGATTTCTTGGTGGTCACCCTGTCAGCCCACAATGCAAACTTTAGTTTGGAATCCCAGTTCCTTTTGTTGTCTTCCAGCAACTTTTTGATTATCCTTATCAGGCTCTTATTGGATGATTCTGCTAGACCATTGCCTTGAGGGTAATATGAGGTGGAATGCACTAGTTTAATGCCCATTGAGTCACACATGTTCACCAATTCTTTTGCCTTGAAGGCTGTTGCATTGTCTGTAACCAATTTGTGTGGACAGCCAAACTTGGTGAAAATGTTTTCTGTCAAGAACTTCATGACAACATGGTGATCAGCTTTCTTAGTAGGGATGGCTTCAATCCATTTAGTGAAGTAATCAGTGGCTACTAAGATCCATCTGTGCTGGCCACTAGAATGTGGATTAATTTCCCCTATGAAGTCCAAGCCCCACTGCTGGAAAGGGTCGCTGGCATGTATTGGCTTCAAGGGTAAGGATTTCAACTGCTGTTTTCCTTCAAACCTCTAGCACCTGTCACAAGACTTTACAAATGAAAAAACATCAGAAAATAGAGTGGGCCAATAATACCCAGCTCTGAGGATCTTGTAGGCTGTGGTTTTCCTCCACAGATGCTGGAACGAAATTGATGCATGACCTCCACAAGTTGTTCTTTGTCTAGACATCTTAAGAGGATTCCTGATGAGTCCCTCCAATAAAGCAAGCTTTCATGAATACAATACTTGCCTGCTTTTAGTTTAACGATCCTAGCTTGGCTCGAGCTAAGACCAAGAGGAACCTCTAGTTTCAACAAAAAGTGAGCTATTTTATCATACCATTCAATAAGCTTTGTAATCCATTTTGCCCTTCTTCCATCAACATCTGGCTGCATTAAGACATCCTTTACTGACGCAGAGGGCACATAGGCAATTACCTTGGAGTGCAGAATGTAGATTCGAAAAGCTTTTAAAGATTTGATAACAGCATAAGCTTGCTTTTCGATAATATCATACCTTAGTTCAGCATCCCTTAAGGTTTTGCTGAAAAATGCCACTGGATGCTCTAAATCCTCATCATCTTTCTGCAATAAGATTGTTGCAAGGGTGTCACAAGAAGCAAAGGAGAAGATATGGAACTCCTTGCTATAGTCTAGGCTGATCAAAGTGGGAGCTTCCATAATGGCTCTTTTGATAGCTTCAAAAGATCTTCTTGCTGCATCAATCCATTTGATCTCTGATCCCTTTTTTAGCATAGAGGTGATGTGTTTTACCAATTTTGCAAAACCAAGAATAAACCTCCTTACAAAATTTGTTTTGCCCGAAAAGGATTGCATGTCCTTTTTTTATCTTGAAACACACTAGGTCTGTATTTCTTTCACTCTCTCTGGGTCAATCTTGACACCTGCAACAGAAACGATGTGTCCTAGAAGCTTGCCCTCTTCTAAAGCAAATTGTGACTTCTTAGGATTCACTGATATCCCAAACCTTCTGCACTTCAGAAACACTTTCTTCAAATGCTGCAAATGATCTTGATGGCTGCTGGAGTATACTATTATATTATCCAGGTAGACAAGGACAAACTTATCCTTCTCTCTTATAAACATTATATCCATGGCTCTCTGAAAGGTAGCCACAACATTCATCAGCCCAAAGGGCATCTTGGAGTACATAATAGTGCCCCAAGGAGTGGTGAAAGCGGTCTTTTCTTGGTCATTTGGATGTACAGCAACTTGGTTATACCCTGAAAATCCATCCAGGGAAGACATAACTTTAGCTCCTGAGACTTTTTGTAGCAAATGTTCCATCTTTGGCAAGGGATAGTTGTCCTTTTTGGAACATTTGTTCAGGTTCCTGAAATCAACACACAGCCTGATTTCTCTATTTTTCTTCCTCACCACTACCAAATTGGCTACCCACTTCGAATATCTCAGGGGAACTATGATTTTGGCAGCCAACAACTTCTTGATTTCTTTTTCAATCAGGGGGAGGAGCAAAGGATTTATGGGTCTTAGCTTCTGTTTGAAAGGAATGGTGTCTTTCTCCAATGGGATCTTATGCTGGATGATATTTTTGTCATAAGTTTTAAGGTCACTGTATTCCCAGGCAAAGACATCAGCAAATTGCTTCATTAAGGTGCAGTACTCAGAACTTTGGGCAGCAGACAAATGGGTGGACAGATTTATATACTTTGGATGATCTAGACTCCCTATGTTATGCCTATGGACTGCAGACTAATTTTCTTTTTGGGCAATCTTATGAGGCACATCATTATGGTCAAACAGCTTCTCTAGAGGCACTAGCCCTTTAGGTATATGATTGCTAGGCAACTATACAATGCTGTCTTGGCCAATTCTGTTCCTTAGCTGGGGCTGGGGACATTCCTCCAAGGTTTCATTCTCTTGATCAATTTGCATTTCAAAGAATTCATCAATGACTTGCAGAAACCTATTTACTTCATCATCATCCTCAAAGACTTTCCAGTGCTGGACATTATTAGGCAAGGATGGTCTATATTTTACCTAGACTTCATAAGCCAATCTAGGGGGCATGGGAGGGATGAACATGCTAGCAGACACAGCAAGGGAATCAGCAAGCTGATTTTTTACTCTAGGAATATATGAGATACAAAAGCTATCAAAAGAGTCTTTGAGTCTCCATACCTCATCTCTATACGCTTTCAGCCTTGGGTGCCTTGCTTGGAACGTTTTGTTCACTCGTTGAATGATGAGATCGGCATCTCCAAACACCTTTATGTTTCTGATTCCCATGTCTTTGGCAGCGTTTAAGCCCAATATCAGAGCCTCATACTCTGCTATATTGTTGGTGACCTGAAAAGTCAGCTTAAAAGACAGATGTGTGCTTTCTTGTTTTGGAGACACCAGCACCACTCCTGCTCCTGCAGTTTCCTTTGAACAGGCTCCATCGAAGAACATATCCCAAGCCTGTGTCTCTTCCTCTTCCATGACCTGGCATACTGATTTCTTGAGTTGCATCGAGGCCCTCTGGGATTCTTCAATTTGGAGGATACATGCTCCAAAATCAATGTCCACAGCGTAAATGAGATGATTAGTGGAATTCTTCTCATCACTAATGATATAGGCCAGTTGGGCTTCCATGTATAGTCTTCTGCTTTCTCCTCCAAAAACTGGGATGGTGGCATAAGACAAGTCATTTTGCAATGTCCCACCCAACCTCTTAATCCAACCTCTGGAAAGTAGCATACCAAACTTAGGGGGGACATCTGCTACCACAATATCCATCATCATGCTTTTCATGGGTAGCTGAGTTAGGGTGATGGCTAAGTCTTTGATTAGCCCCAAACATTTCACCTTCCTCGAATCGAAGGAGAACAAGTCATGATAAGGTCTGGTAATATCAAGGCCTAGCTTGTACATAACAGCTTTGGGCATTAGATTATGACTGACTCCTATATCCAACAGACAGTTGTGAAGGATCTTGTCATGAATGGCCAGGAAGACATAAAATGATGGGGAATTGTCAACAGCAGGCTCAGTCATTGGGCTAAGCACAACTGCAGGTTTGTCATCTTGTAAATTCACATAGTCATTGGAGGCTCATGTGGCTTTCAGCTCAAGGGCATCAAGGATGGGCTTCTTAAAGACCTCACTCTTTACAAGTTCGGTCAAAGGCACAGATATTTTTAATCTCTGGACTTCGGATTCAAAACTGAAAGGGGAAGGGGACTTGTCAGGGCCTCTTACCTCTTGAGCCGGTGTTTTGAGGATGACGGGATCAGCTGCTGGTCGTTTCTGCTTGTTGATCTGCTACTTTGAGGGGACTGCAACTCTTTGGGCAGGACTCTCTTTGACATTACTCGCCCTTGATCTCAAGTTATATCTTTGTTGGTCTTCAGTCTGCAGAACAGCTACTCTGTCCCGCTCTTGACTGGTCTGGTCCCTGAGTAATGACTCTTCGTAGGAAGCTAATGTCAAAAAAGCAGCATTGCCCTTGTCTTCCATGCAGTGAATCTCATCCTCTTCATCAAATTGCTCCTCCTCCATGACTACGTTCTGGAAAGGAGTCTTAACCCTTTGTTCTTCATTGGCCTCTTTGCCCCTCTGAATGATCTGCAATTGTTCATTTGCTCTTCTATATGGATTTGGATTTCTAGGAGCAAATGTATTAGGAAGCCTTGCTTTCCCAGAACTCTGCTCAACCTTCAGCTTGGAGATTTCAGCAGCCAATGACTCTATCATTTTAGACATTCTGTCCATTTTGGGATCTAAAGATGAAGAAGAAGAGGAAGACTCACCTCTCTGCCTCCTTCTATCAACATGTCCTTTGAGTTTCTCTGCAACCATGATATTGGATTCCACCTCCAAGGCTGCATCTTGCATTTCAGCTAGAGAAGCACATCTCCTCTCTCTTAATAGCAAGCAGAAATCAAAGTCAAAGGCATTAGCATAGGTGACTTTGGCAGAGGTGGAGGTAGGCTTCACTTCAGCTGGTATCTTCCTATACATACGATTGAATCTTTTATTGAAATCAGACAGTGACTTCTTTAGAACACCAATGCTCAGACTTTAGGTATTAGGTGAATATGGAGAATACTAACCACACCATCAGATACACAAGACCATGTGATGGTCGGCTACAACTAGTACAGAAACCTGCAAATCTAGTTTATTAATGCAAAGACAAGATGACAGCTCTCCTACATTAGATAGAAAGAAACTTGAGCAACCTATTCAACGATGCATTCAATATTCTAACACACAGATAAGATGACAGTTATCTAGTGCTAAACATCAAGAGATCAAAAACACAGCATATCAAGTACAAGCTTAGAACAGAGGAAAATGGACAGCGAGCAGTTAACAGCAAAAGAAGCTTGTATTTGCTGAAAATGAAGATGAGACGCTGCAAGTGACAGTGTATACAGTCTCCAGAAGTTGAACCTTACATCAAATGCCAACCCTGATTATATCTTTCTTCTGGATATTTATAAGTTTACATTACAATGGCACCTGGCCGTTTAGGTATGGAGGGGTCTTAATTGACCACCAACTGCATTTAGTTGCCTGATGGAGTCTTTGAACGAGGTTGCTTGCTTTACTGTGTAAATCTGATCTGCACAACTGTTGTGCTGTCCTTTAGGCGGTTGGAATGCTCGTAGCAGTGAAGTCCATGACTGATAAATTCTGTTACAGAGCCGTGCTATGTCCTTTTCTCCCTTTGGCCATATTTTCTGTTTAATGTGGTTGTTGGGGATCTTACTGTAACCAGTCCGACAGAGCTAGTCATCTCCTTCTTCGAGCAACAGAATGGTTGTGGGACGTAGGGCGCATGGGTAGGTGGACAGTTGGGATAAGAGAGAGAGATAATCCTCAAATCGGGAAGATGAATGGCAGAGATGGCTCGGCGAAGGCTATCGACCGAGGTAGGAGCGGGGTGCGTCAAGGCCATTGGATTTGTAGCAGACAGATTGGACAGTCATCGGGCAATGGAGTTGCGCGGGTGGTAACGGGTGGGGGTGGTTTACTTGGGCGATAACAGTTTTCATCACACAGCTTTCAGGCGCTAAGTGGTAATTGCCCGGGGCCACGCGATTCCACTTAATAAATGACACGTAGCAGCTGATGAGAGAGAAAAACCGCCCTCATCGCGCGCTATCGCTTGATCTAGTTGTCCTCGTGATATGTGTGAAGGCCGTCAGATCTGGTGGAGATGATCTGACAATGGAGAGTGGTCGAGCAGGTCGCCTTTATCGGGTGCGATGCGAGCCGTTTAATTGGCGAAGGCTGATCAACGGCGGGGATGTGGTGCAATGGGTTACAAGTGCACAAAGCATATGGATAAGGTTTTATTGGTTAGTTTAGCTTTGCGCTTAGGGCTGAGGCCAAAGGGAATTTTGTCGAATTTAGAAGGTTCGTTTAGGAAATGAGGAAGGTTAAAGGTGAGAGGGGTGAGGGAAGAAAAGGAAAAGTGACCAATGTAAGCCCCTTTTTGGACACAACCAAACAGACCAGACTTCTTTCTGGCATTAGAAAGTCAGTGCTGCGTAGCAGAGCTAACAGTCCCCTCATGTAGCAGGTCCACAGGTTTGGAACAACCCAAGGGGTTTGAGATTGATGATCAGGAATCTCACGTATGCAGGTGGAAGAAAGCCCTCTATGGCCTGAAGCAAAACTCCCCGGGCATACTATGAGAGGATTGATAGTTGTCAGATGAAGTTGAGATTCACTAAGAGTGAAGTCGATACAAACCATTTTTTGAAGGTTGTGGATGATAGACCTCTCATACCAGCGCCTTACGAGGACGACCTATTTCTGACAGGTGCAAACCCTCTCATTTGCAGAAGTAAGAGGGAGTTGGATTCCAGATGTGGAATGATAAAATGCAAACATGTGACTACCTCGAGGATCTTAACTTTCAGAAGTTATATGGTAGTGATGTTGGACCAGATTTGGGAAATGCCTCTGAGTTTCATAAACTCAGTCGCGTTGATGTTTTTGGTGAACTTTCGTCTGGACATATGTTTTGCAGTTAGCATGGTGAGCTCATATTTGGTTGAGCCTCATGGATTGGTGCCAAGAATCTTCTGAGATATCTTCAGGGCACAATCTCTCATGGATTGAGATACACTGCCGGAAATATAAAACTGCATGATTAGTTCTCCCGTGGCAACTGTGGAACAGGATGATTAGTTCTCCTGTGGGTCGGAATGATTAGTTCTCTCGTGGCAACTGTGGAACAGGATGATTAGTTCTCTTGTGGGCCGGGATGATTAGTTCTCCCATGGCAACTGTGGAACAAGATGATTAGTTCTCCCATGGCAACTCTGGAACAAGATGATTAGTTCTCCTGTGGGTCGGGATGATTAGTTCTCCCGTGGCAACTGTGGAACAGGATGATTAGTTCTCCTGTGGGTCGGGATGATTAGTTCTCCCATGGCAACTGTAAAACAGGATGAATAGTTCTCTTGTGGGCTGGGATGATTAGTTGTCCCGTGGCGACTTTGGGGAAAGATGATTCGTTCTCCTGCGGACAGGATGATTTGTTCTCCTGTCGAGGCATCCTACCCATGCAGTCTGGGACTCATGGGAAGTACCTCTCATCTGATCAATGAGCAGGGAAATGGGGTTAGGGACCATAGTAGTACTATCGATGGACGCATCGATGTATCTACTGTACTCCCTATGCTAGGATGACCTCCATTGATCTAGGATCAATGAAACTGATCTGGGATCAGTATAAGTGGTTTGACACACTATCTTGTGATATTGATCTGGGATCAATAAAACTGACTTCGGGCCAGTAAGAGTGATGTGACACTCTCTTCAGATGAAACTGACTTCGTGTCAATAGAGAATGGTATGAGACATTCTCGATCAATTCTTCTTCTTCATGGTTCAGCAGAGCTCAGCGGAGCCGAGTAGTGCAGGGTACTGATGGCAGAGATAGTACAGTCAGACATATGGATCAGCAGATGGAGTTCTCCCTAGTTGAGAGGGAGTGTTAAAATTGGAAACTAGGGCCAAACTCCAAGTGGGTCATCTTATTAATGGAAGCTGATATTTTTCTTGGATCCCTCTCATCGAGAGGTGTAGGATGGATCTAAAGATCATCTGACTCTGATAAGTATTCATGGAGATATGAATTTATTTGTGTTATGGGACAATTCGTCAAGGTCGGCCAGCAACCAAATAAACCCCACTTATGCTCAACGTTTTAGTATAAATAGAGGTGGCCTTCAAGTCATTTCAACACACTTGGGATCTCTTCCTCTCTACTTGTCTTTGGGTTTTAGCAGGAGGAGAGATCCTAAGGGATAACGCTGCCCTAATCCAGAGGGCAAAACCAAAACTGTCGGGAAAAGCCGGAACTGTCGGAACTATAGGAACTGCCGAGAATAGCAGGAACTGCCAGAACTGTCGGGAACTGCCGTAACTGCCAGGGAATGTCGGAACTATCGGAATTGTTGGAACTCTCGGAACTGCCAAGAAAAGCCAGAACTGTCGAAATTGTCAGGAATTGTCGGAATTGCCGGGAAAAGCTGACACTGTTAAAACTGTCAGGAACTGCCGAGAAAAACCGGAACTGTGGGAACTACTGGGAATAGCTGGAATTGTCGGAACTGTAGGAACTGCTAGGAACTGTCGTAATTGCCGAGAATAGCTGGAATTGTTGGAACTGTCGGAACCTCCGCAACTGTCGGGAATAGCCAAAACTGTTGGGAACAACTGGAATTGTCGGAATAGCGGGGAAAGTTGACGCAGAGGGCAGAAGCTGGAACTGCTGGGGAAAGTCGGAACTGTCAAGAACTGTCAGAACTACCGGGAATAGCCGAAATTGTCGGAACTGCTAGAACTGTTGGGAATAGCCGAAATTGCCAAAACAGCCTAAGCATCTGTCTGCGAAGGAGAGCAGCATGCAAGGGACAACTAACTAACATTGGGACAATTGTATGGTACTTAGCAGCAAATACACCAAGCATGCAATGTTACAGTGAGCATGCAAAGGACATCTAGCATACAACAGCAAGCATGCAAAGGACAACAAGCATGCTAAGGACAATAAGCAAGCAACATGCAGCCAGCACATAGGTCAGTATGGCAACGTGGTGCAGCAATGGCACATAATGCAGTACAGTGATGGGTACAGTCATGATTAATGAAGCATGATGAGATGCATCATAGTGACGATGGGTGCAGCATGGTGCAGCACAGTGAGGTGTAGCATGATGACGAAATGCAGCACAACTATAGGTGAAGGAGTCACCTTGGAGAATCAGTTGAAGCAACATGTCTTCAACTGATCTCATGTATCATCTTCTTAGAGATGATCTATGCTCTTATCTAGATAAGTCAAAGTGTTGACTTTTGTTGTAAACGTACTATCTCTCTCTCTTTCTGCTGAACTATTGAAGAACACATAAGAAGAATTGATCAAGGGTTTCCCCACATTGGGGTTTGTCCCTGGCTAGCGCCACATCTTGTGTCCTCTTGTCTTGGCTTGTCTTCTGTGATTTATGTTTATGTTCTATCTGCATTTTACTTTAATGTTGATGTGATTGCTAATTTGGAAAAGATATTGAGTCAACTGTGAAAATTGAAATAAATTGCTCTAAGCATAGAACATACCTATTATTAACAAGATGAAACTGAAGTTGAAGATGATGAAATTGAAATTGCCTTTGCAGCAGTAGATGAGAAGAACCTAGTAATGAATAATGAATTTGATTATGAAGCTAAATTAGCATTTCTTGAAGAGTGGCTCCCAAAGCTGAATTATGAATGAGATGAAAGTAGGTATGGAAAAGGTACCATAGCAATAGCAATAGAAGGAATAGAAAAAATGAAGGCAACGATCAGAGTTGTTGAATCTATTGCAGTAGTAGAAGAGGAGATGAAAGAAAATGAAGAAGTTGGATTTTATCTTATAGAAGTTGACAAAATAATTCAATTAGCAATAGGTGAGGTACAAGCAGATGCAGAGGAAAAACTAGATGAAGACAACACAAAAAATGAGGAAATATTGAAGAAGAACAGAGTAAAGTTAACGCTAAAGAAGAAAAAGTACATTGAATATAAAGTTTGGAGCAAAAGGAAAAAAAAGCTTGTACAACATAAAGTTGAGAACAACCTACACTAGCATGCAAAAGTAAAACAAGTTGTTTCACTAAATTTAAGTGTTGTAACTCTAAATGAGATATAGACCAACAGGAAGTAGTTGTCGTAATTAAGGGGGTGCGTTGACATGTATTAATTACTCCCATTCTTCATATAGTTTCTAGTATTCTAGTAGAGTCTAAAATTAGGAACAATTAGTCATGCTTGTGTAAATTAGCATACCATAATTAGAATTCTAAAGATCTTTCTAGAGGATTTTCCATGAGTTGTTTGGACCTATTTAATGGAGTATCCTCAAGCAGTTCAACTGAATTTAATTCGAGACAAAGAGCCACAGCTCTATAATATTCTATTGTGTGGTAATATTGTGAGTTAAATTTTTGTTATGTTCTATGCTTAAGAGCTATTTACTTCAAATTTCTTATAAGCCCAATATCAATTTCCAGATTACCAATCACATCAGCATGATAGTAAAACGCGGATAGAACATAAACATAAACAGTAGAAGACAAGCCAAGACAAGAGGACACAAGATGTGGCACCAGCCAGGGACAATCCCCAATGTGGGGAAACCCTTGATCAATTCTTCTTATATTCTTCAATAGTTCAGAGAGATACAGATAGTACAAATATACAAAATTGGTATTTATGACAGCGATAGAAAGTCCATCATTCTGCTAATGATAATTGTACAAAGATGCAGCCCTGAATCCAATCACTAAGAGTGTTGAAGCAAATCCTTTGAGTAGATCATCAATCTAGTAGCCCTCCACATAAAACTTCTACAACATTCCTCTGATTGCTTGTTGCTCCTGCAATTTTGATTAGGGTACAATATGCAGCCCTTAATCAGCAAACTAAGTCTTCTAGCCTCTAGGGTTGTGGTCAACCTAGGAGAGACTTTCCTTTACCCACGTTGCCTCCTACAAGCAATGTACACCTCCATGTTGCCTCGGAACAGCCTTAGTTGCTTGTTATGGCTTGCAACCTAGCAAAGCAGCTAGTTGTAGCTTTCACCCTACCCAAATGACACTCAAATGGCAACTTTTCCTTCCAAAAGATCTCGGCCTAGTTGTCTACTCTTGGCAACACCCAAACACATAACCAATTTTGCCCTACGCTGTCTTGAGGACAGACTTCTTCATCGCAATGCATCTCCTTATGACTGTAACTTCCAGCCTTGCTAACAACGCTTTAATTCAAGCCTTAAAGTTGCCTTATTTGCATTGTTGTTACCAATAGCATACAAAGATTTCAACGTTGTCCATCTAGACTTCTACACGTTATGATGAGGGCTCCTCTTGCTGCGGCTAGGTCTCTTCTTGCCTTGTTGCGACTAGGGCTTCATTGACTATGGCTACGGCTTTATTATGACAGCGACTAGGTCTCCTTTCTGAGCTGTGCATATAAGGGTGTCCTTGTTGCGGAATAGTGTCGCTTCTAGGCTGTGTATTAGGGCTCCTCAATTGTTGCGAATCTGGCCTCTTCTAGGCTGCGTATTAGGGCTCCTCAATTGTTGCGAATCTGGCCTTACTCTAGCACGGATAGCAGCCTTCCTTTGCTGCGGATTAGGGCCTTCATGGACTGCGAATAAGCCTCCTATTGACTGCAGCTAGGGCTACCTTTTACTGCGGCTTAGGGTTTCCTTTTAGCTGAGAATGGGGGTCTCCTTTCGTTGCATTTTAGGGCATCTTTTAACAGCGGATTAGGGCATCACTTGACTGTGGCTAGATCTCCTTCAATCTGTGTCTAGAACTCTTCCCTCACTACGGCTAGGGCACCTTGTCTTGTTGCGTATAGGGCTTCTTCATGGCTGTGCCTTGATCTCGTTTAAAACAGCAGTTAGGGCATCTTCCTTTAGGACTGCAGCTAGGGCTCTCCCTCTAGACCTCTCTTTCCACCAAAACCCAAACAAGTGGAGAGAGATCGCAAGAGATGTGTGTGACAAATGACTAGAGGTCACCTCTATTTATAATGCAACGTTGAGGTTGAGCTGGGGTTATCTGCTTGCTGGTCGACCTTGACAAATTGTCAAATAACACAAATAAATTCACATCTCCATAAATACATGTCAGAATTGGATGATCTTTAGATCAATCCTACACCTCTCGGAGAGAGGAATCCAAGAAAAATATCAGTTGCCATAAATACGATGACCCACATGGAGTTTGGCCCTAGTTTCCAATTTTAACCCTCCCTCTCAACTAGGGAGAACTCCATCTACTAATCCATCTGCCAGTTTGTACTATCTCTGCCATCAGTGGAGTGCCCTGCACTACTCTGCTTTGCTCTACTGAACTATGAAGAAGAAGTGATCGAGAATGTATCATACCATTCTCTACTGACCCGAAGTCAATCCCAAATAGAGAGTGTCTCATACCACTTTTACTGATCCGAAATCAGTTCCAAATAAAGAGAGTATCCCAGACTGCATGGGTAGGATGTCTCAGAAGGAGAAGGATGAACCACTCATCCTGCCTACATGTCGCCATGGAGTATCCTAGGGGAAGGTTGAACCACTCACCCTGTACACAACAAATCACTAGGGTAAGGTTCAACCACTCACCCTATGATTGTGTCTTAGCAGGAGAAGGATGAACCACTCATCCTGTCTACATAGAAAACCACTAGGGAAAGGATGAACCACTCACCCTATGGTTGCTCATCGCTCCAAGAAGGACCCCATGCCCCCCGGAGCTCCCAGAGCTCAATATCCATATCATACAGGACCCTCAGGAGAGGGTCTCTCCACAACTCCTAATCGTTCTTGGAAATTCAAGAATTTGACCTTTCCCGGGGGCTTCGTCAGAATATCGGCGCCCTGCACACCACTCCCAATCTGATGGAGCCTTATTGCTCCTCGCAGTACCATATCCCGGATAAAGTGGTACCTGATGTCTATGTGCTTGGAGCGATCATAAAACACGGGATTCTCTGATAATTGGATCCCACTCTAGTTGTCGCAAAGGATCGTGGTGGTATCCAGCACATGTCCAAATAGCTCACTGAAGAGCTTCCACAACCAAACAGCTTCACAAGAGGCCATACTCGCAGCTATGTATCCAGCCTCAGCGGTGCTCAAAGCATCCGTCTTTTTCTTCCTGTTCATCTAGGATATCGAAGTAGAACCCAAAGAGAAACAACACCTAGAACTGCTCTTGCAATCCATCACATTGCCTGCCTAATCAGCATCAGAATAACAATGCAGCCTCACATCTTCGACAGTGTGTCTCAGTCCATAAGTGATTGTTCCCCGAAGATATCTCAGAAGATTCTTGGCACCAATCTAATGTGAGTGATGAGGCTCAGCCATATGTTGGCTCAACATGCTAACTGCAAAACATATATCCGGACGGGAGTTCACCAAGAACATCAATGCTACTATGAGTTGACGAAACTCAGAGGCATTTCCCAAATCAGGTCCGACAGCACTACCGCATAACTTCTTAAAGTTAAGTTCCATCAGGGTAGTCACAGGCTTGCAATCCACCATTCCAAATTTGAAATCCAACTCCCTCTTATGTTTGTAAATGAGAGGGTCTGCATCTGTCAAAAAGAGGTCATCCATATGAAGCATCAGTGTGAGAGTTCTATCATCCACAACCTTAAGGCAAAGGTTTGGATCGGCTTCACTCCTAGTGAATCTCAGCTTCATCATATAGTTGTCAATCCTCTCACACCAAGCCCAGGGTGCTTGCTTCGAACCATAGAGAGATTTCTTCAACTTGCATATATGAGATTCCTGATCATGAACCTCAAGCCCCTCGGGTTGTTCTACATCTGTGGTCTTCATATTACTAGAGGGGAATGGTCCCCTTGTAAGCTTTCCCTCGGTACATCCCGAACATATACCTTCATGCTCTTCTTTGAACTCAAGCATCCCTATCACCATCTGTCTCACATCAGGTAAGGCCTTACAATGAAGATGGGCAAACCTCTGGTGCCTTAGTTCAGATTGAAGAGATGTATCACAAGACATGGTCCCCAATGGACTTCCTACAACTTGATACAAAGAGCCAACCCTGAACCCGAGAGTAAAAGCATCTTTAAAATTCGTTTTCCAAACATGTACCTTTCCATCGATGAATACCACCTTGTAACCTTTGTCTTCCATTGTTGAAATGGACATCAGGTTCTTCTTAAGATCAGGTACATAAAAAACTTCTTGTAAATGAATCGTGTTACCCTGACTCAATTGAAGAGTAACATTTCCTACACCCTTTATGGGATAGGTGGCATTGTCTCCAAGAATAATCTCCAAGTTTGTTTATCAGATTAGAGAGCTTCCTTATATCCAATGAAGTGCCTTGAAGCACCACTATCAATAAGCCAATTTCCCAAAGAGTTTGGAGGAGAGGTAATGGAGAGGGCCGAAATAAGATAATACTCCTTTTGCTTATCAGAAACAACATTTGATTCTTCATCCCTGGATTTCCTTGCTTTCTTGGAGGTTCGACCATTTCCTTGATGTCCTGCATTATTTCTCCTTTTGGCATGAATGGAGAAAGCAATGGGGTTGCCTCTATTAGAAGGCATTTCTTGCTCCACCATTCTTGTTTCTTCCCGAATGCATCTTGACACAATTCTTCAAATCCCGAAATTCGATCATTATTGAGAATAGTGGTTCAAAATATATATACCACTCAGGTGGGAGTCCTCCAAGGGTAGTGATAGTAATTTCCCTGTCAAATATGATTTCTCCAATTGATAGAATATCATTCTTGATCTCGGTGATCCTTAAGAAGTAGGATTGAATATCCTCGTCCTTGCCCTTCTTAATATCCTTCAACTTATTTTTGAGGAACAAAATTTGATTTGCATCACTAACCTTGAACATGCTTACCAATCTGTCGTAGATCTCCTTGGAGGTGTTTAGATCAGAGATGTAGGCCACCAAACGCTTGTTAATGGAATCTCTGATAATCTTCTTCGCTTTGACTTCACCCTTAGTGTACTTGTTCTTTGTAGCAGCTGGTGCATTTGATGGAGGCTCAAGGATTTTATCATTTTAGCCTTCACATAATCCAGCGCTTCTTGTTCTTCCAATGTTAGATCAAGAGACATCTTCCATCTATGATAGTTAGACTTTTCACGGAGCTTGTCTTCAGCCAGGAAGCAGGATGAGGAACACATTGAGCCTTTGACCTTGTCCAACTGTCTTCGGCAATTGCTCTTTCACTCTTGCTTGGGTTTTGTCTTCACCTCAGCTGTGATACCATGTTAAATTTTTGGTATGTTCCATGCTTAAGAGCTATTTACTTCAAATTTCTTATAAGCCCAATATCAATTTCCAGATTAGCAATCACATCAACATGATAGTAAAATACAGATAGAACATAAACATAAACAGTACAAGACAAGCCAAGACAAGAGGACACAAGATGTGGCACCAGCTAGGGACAAACCCTAATGTGGGGAAACGCCTGATCAATTCTTCTTATATTCTTCAATAGTTTAGAGAGAGAGATAGTACAAATATACAAAACTAATATTTATGACAGCAATAGAAAGTCCATCATTCTGCTAATGATGACTGTACAAAGATGCAGCCCTGAATCCAATCACTAAGAGTGTTGAAGCAAATCCTTTGAGTAGATCATCAATCTAGTAGCCCTCCACATAACACTGCTACAACATTCATCTAATTGCTTGTTGCTCCTGCAATTCTGATTACAATATGCAGCCCTTAATCAGCGAACTAAGTCTTCTAGGGTTGTGGTCCACCGTCCACCCAGGAGAGACTTCCCTTTATCCACGTTGCCTCCTGCAAGCAATATACACCTCAATGTTGCTTGGAACAGCCTTAGCTGCTTGCTATGGCTGGCAACCTAGCAAAGCAGCTAGTTGTAGCTTTCACCCTGCCCAAATGACACTCAAATGGCAGTGTTTCCTTCCAAAAGATCTCACCCTAGTTGTCTACTCTTGGCAACACCCAAACGCATAACCAATTCTACCCTATGTTATCTTGAAGACAGACTTCTCCATCACAATGCATCTCCTTATGACTGTAACTTCCAGCCTTGCTAACAGTGCTTTAATTCAATTATTTGCCCGGTTGTCACCAACAACATACAAAGATTTCAACGTTGTCCATCTAGACTTCTACACACTATGATGAGGGCTCCTCTTGCTGCGGCTAGGGCTTCATTGACTGTGGCTAGGGCTTTATTATTACAACGGCTAGGTCTCCTTTCTGAGATGCATATAAGGGTCTCCTTGCTACAGAATAGAGTCTCTTCTAGGCTGTGTATTAGGCTCCTCAATTGCTACGGATCTGCCCTTACTCTAGCACGGATAGAAGCCTTCCTTTGTTGCGGATTAGGGCCTTCATTTAGGGCCTTCGTGGACTGCATATAAGCTTCCTTTTGACTGCAGCTAGGGCTGCCTTTTACTATGGCTTAGGGTTTCCTTTTAGCTAAGAATGAGGGTCTCCTTTAGCTGTGTTTTAGGGCATCTTTTAACAGCGGATTAGGGCATCACTTGACTGTGGCTAGGTCTCCTTCATTCTGCATCTAGAACTCTTCCCTCACTGCAGCTAGGGCACCTTGTCTTGCTGCATTTAGGGCTTCTTCATGATTGTGTCTTGATCTCGTTTAGAACAGCAGTTAAGGCATCTTCCTTTAGGACTGCGGCTACGGCTCTCCCTCTAGACCTCTCTTTCCACCAAAACCCAAACGAGTGGAGAGAGATCACAAGAGATGTGCGTGACAAATGACTAGAGGTCACCTCTATTTATAATGCAACGTTGAGTTTGAGCTGGGGTTATTTGCTCGCTGGCCGACCTTGACAAATTGTCAAATAACACAAATAAATTCACATCTCCATAAATACATGTCGGAATGGATATCTTTAGATCAAACCTACACCTCTCAGAGAGAGGAATACAAGAAAAATATTAGTTGCCATAAATAAGATGACCCATATGGAGGATGGCGCGCACACGTGAAGGCCTCAGCTAAAGGGTTTCACCGTGATCGCCTGCAGCATCGACGCGGCTAGGGTTTTTACAGCTACCACTCAGCATCACCGTCGCGGTCACTGCTCAGAGAAATTACGCATCTGCTCCACCATTGGATTCTCCACCCGTCGCTTTCGGTCGCTGTTCAGGAGACAGTTATGGCAGACAATATGGAGCTAGAGGCGGTGGACTACTCGGAGGAGCCTACGCTGGACAAGGTTATATTTGGGATTCCCAGTTTCGCTGCTCGCTCACAGTTCGCACCTTCCTCATCATCGACCGCACCAGATCTGCCGCAGTATCCACCCTCCGTCTCGCTGCCTGCTCATTGTCCTCCACAGTCCACTACAGGCGGGAACCCTATCGATTCTCCGCAATTTGAGGTGCCCCCGCTCTCGCCGAGCTCTCTTCATTTTCTGGCGACCCACACTCCCCCTTCGCCCTCTTTTGATCCGCTCGCCCATCCGCTCCTTTCGGCGCCCTCCCCTCCCCCGCCGGTACCCCCTGCATCCAATCCATCATCTTCGGGAGCCCGTCCTTCCGGCTGTTTCGAAACTCCTGCTGTCAAAATCAAGCCCGCTAAACCCTCATCTCTGGATGGTATAACCAACCCCTTGGTCGACCATCCGTCGGCTCCTCGCACCTGCAAAAAGAAGACCAAGTGCATAAAGGCTACGGCAAAAGACATCACCATCAGGTTCGACGAATCTAAGTCTCTCAGCGATCTCTTGGACATGGCCAGCACTGTTCTGGTAGGGCATGTCCGGGGCAGGGCATACTCGGCGAAACGGCTTAAGCAATGGGTGAAGGAAATCTGGGGCGGTGTGCTATTTGACCTTCCTGAGGTCCATGTTCTCCCCAGAGGATGGTTTTCCCTACATTTCTCTAAGGAAAGTCACACTAATCTGGTTTTGGCCAGATTCTGGCATATCGAAATGGCCCCGGTCCTCCTCAAGAGATGGACCCCTCTCTTTGATCCAGAACGAGAACAGATCGGAGCCGGACCGATTTGGGTGCGCCTGCCTGGCCTCCCACTGCAGTTTTGGGCGGAAGAAGTATTCATCAGGATCGGGAATGCCCTGGGGACATATCTGGATTACGATCGCACTTTTGTTGAATCTGGGAACCAAACCCTAGCGCGTATATTGGTTCACTTAGACACCCGTGAAGGACTCGAAGAACAGATCACACTTCAGTGGGGAAGGTGTATCAGGGTGCAGATCCTTGACTATGAAGGAGTCCCCTTCCGTTGCAGGCGTTGCCACAAAGTCAAGCACCTCATAAAGGATTGTCCACTCATCAAGAAAGTTGAAGAATCACCGAAGGTTACTCCGGCTCCAACCAGAGCGGCATCTCCTATTACCTCTCGACCTACCTCTTCGGGACTGCCCTCTGCAACTACTTCACCTGCGGTCGATCCGGGATTACGGCATCCCTCTCCGCCAAGGACCAGGGCTCGCTCGGCAGCAGAAGCTGGTATGGTCTCGGGAACTCTTTCATCCCCCATATTTTCTTCTATTGATGTGATGAATGATTGTGGTTCCACCTTACAGACCTCCATGGTTCACTGTGCATTATCATCCTCCCCCCTCATATGCACCACAGAACCCATTATTACCACTTCCTCCCCTTTGGCTTGCCCCTCCCCTGCTACCTCGGAACCCTCCCCTCCCCATACATATTTCCTCCGATCCAGGTCTCAAGCCAAAGAGCCTCCCATCTGTCATTCGGGCCTGGGAATAGCGGTACCAGAGGGTGGGACCTTGACCACCAGGGGTAGGAAATCTCATCTTTCAAAGGCTATTAAACAAGCTGGGGCAGAGGTAGTATCAGGTCGGCAATCCACAATTGACGGGGTCCTTAGAGCAGGACACACCCCGAGAGGTGTTCCTCCATGAAGTGCCTATCCTTCAATTGCAGAGGATTGGCTAGTTCCTCCAAGAAACTAGCCATGAAGCGGCTCATAGAATCTGAACCTATCGATATCATTATGCTTCAAGAAACCCTCTGTTCCGCAGATCAGATTACTAGAGCCATGCAAGCCTTGACTCCTGGCTGGACCTACTCAGCCATTGATGCCGTCGGCCGATCGGGTGGTCTGGCCATTGGTATCAACCCTCGTTCTATTAAGGTGGACTCGACTTGGGGGGGATCGGGATTTCTAGGGCTCGACATTTTCTCAGCTGACCTTGGCATGAACCTTCGCATTGTCAATGTTTATGCCCCCTGCACCCAGAGAGAATCGTTCTGGCAGAAGCTTCTTCAACTTACCATTATGGGTGAAGACCGGGTTGTTATCGGAGGAGACCTAAATTTCTCTCTAGGGTTCAAGGAGTCATGGGGATCGGCGGCTCAAATTGACTCCATTACAGACTTCATGACCAATTTGCTTGAGCAATCAAATTTTATGGATATTCCCATGCAGAAAATTCTTCCCACATGGAGGAACAGACGGGTGGGGGACGTTGCACTAGCCCGCAGACTTGACAAATTTCTTATGAAGGAGACTCTTCTTCAGAGACTGCAACATTACAAACAATGGGTTGGCTCGGGGGGCTGGTCAGATCACTCTCCAATATACCTGGAGATTCAGGGCCCCTTCAAGAAGCCCAAAGCACCTTTCAAATTTAATCATACCTGGCTGAAGGACCCATCCTATGTCAAGATGATATCTGATTACTGGTCCTCTCACCCTATCAATGGATCAGAATCACTCGCTAAAGGTTTCTGCAGGAACCTCTCGGAAATTAAACATTTATCTATTGTATGGGCAAAGGAGAAACAAGCTCGAGACATTGCTCAACTTACTCATATCGAAGCTGAATTATGCTCTCTCACTGACGAAAGGGGGTTGGGGTTCATTACAGCAGCTGATAAATGCAGGCTGATTGAATTGGAGAATCAAAAAGCAAAAATCCTCAAAGAAAGAGAGGAATCCATAAGATTGAGGAGTAGGGCATTATGGATACAGGCGGGGGATGATAACACGAAGTTCTTTCATAGCTTTGCTAAGAGCAGGAAAGTATCTAATACTATCTGGAAGCTCCCCACACCTGATGGCGAAATAGCAGACACTTTTAACAAGCTCGCTCATCTGGGCACCTCTCACTTCAGGGAACTATACAAGTGCCCCCGTGATGTTAATCTACCTGATATCATCAATGTGGCAAATCACTTCCCGAGATTTGTTGAGGAAGAGGATGTGGAGGCTTTAAATGATCCGGTTACGGCAGAGGAGCTGGAAGGAGTACTGAAGTGGTTCAAAAAAGACAAGAGCCCTGGCCCGGATGGATGGACCATTGAATTTTATCTAGCCTTCTATGAGGTCCTGGGGCAGGACCTGCTGGGGGTGGTCGAGGAGAGCAGAGCTACAGGATCCATCTACCATGCCATCAATTCAACCTTCATTGCTCTCATCCCAAATTCTGATACCCCTGAATCCTTTGATGACTACAGGCCTATTTCTTTGTGCAATTGCCTCTATAAAATCATCTCTAAGACTATTGCTAATCGTCTTAGACCAATCCTCTCCAGGTCCATTGCCCCACAACAATTTGCTTTCCTTGAATCTAGACAGATTCATGAGGCCATAGGCCTGGCCCAAGAAGCTATACACTCTATTTGGTCTAAGCACCTTAAGGCCATCCTCCTCAAAATCGACCTCTCAAAAGCATTCGATCAGGTCAGCTGGCTCTATATCAAAATGATCCTAATCCACTTGGGTTTTCCTCACCCCTACATATCTTGGATCATGGCCTGCATATCATCCCCAACATTCAGCATACTCATAAATGGTTCGGCCTCTCCCTTTTTTCATTCTGAAAGGGGACTGAGACAAGGCTGCCCCCTCTCTCCCCTGCTCTTCCTTCTGGTCATGGAAGGCCTTAGTCATCTCATAGACTCTGCTAAGAGAGCTGGTGATATCCGGGGCCTTCGCATATCCGATTTATGTTTTCTCACACATCTGCTCTTCGTGGACGATGTTCTTATCCTTCTTGATGGCAGTATTCGAGACTCTCGGTCTTTTTCAAAGATCCTTCTTCTTTTTTCTGCTGCTACAGGTATGCTTCCAAACCAAACTAAATCCTCTATCACTTGCTCTCGTACTACGGTACAGGAATCCCAGCTAGCCCTTCAGGTTTTTCCATATATTGCTCTCCCTCTGGATAGAGGACTCAAATATTTGGGATTCAGACTCAAGCCTACTTGTCAAAGAATTGCTGATTGGGTGTGGTTGGTCGCTAAATTGGAAAAAAGACTCTCAGGCTAGAGCTTCAGATTCCTATCCAGGGCTGGCAGATTGGTACTCATTAAGTCTGTCCTAGAGGCCACCCCGGTCTTCTGGATGGCACTTGCGTGGATACCGAGGAACATTCTGGGCCGTTTGAAGCAGCTGTGCAATCGATACCTTTGGAATGGCAACCAGGACAAAAGAATATTTGCATGGATTAGCTGGAAGAAAATCACCCTGCCCAAAAAATGGGGTGGCTGGGGTCTCAAAGACCTACCTGATTTCGCATTGGCTCTTGCTGCTAAGATGGGATGGACACTATTAACCAGCCAAAATCTATGGGCACAAGTATCCTACCACAAATACATTTGGCCTCAGCACATTCTGGATTGGGCTAAACTACCATCTTGGACAGCGAAGGGATGCTCATCAATATGGAAGGCCCTGATACACTCCCTTCCCCTCATCCGGGATAATCTAGTATGGAGAATTAACGATGGATCGTTGGGCAGGATCGGCCTAGACCCTTGGATTAATAGTGGGGGCAGACACATCCTCAACCGAGATCTCATTTCATTCCTACATGATCGAGACATTCTGAATTTTGCTCATATTGCTAATCAGCTGCGCACAGACATTTTCACTCAAGCTTGGAAATCGGCTCAGCAACTTGACCTTCCTCCGCAGTGGCATCAGGAATGGAGTGAATACATTCTTGCATTGACCGATTCCCATATCCGCATCAAACAAGGATCTAACGAACTTATTTGGTGTAAGGCGGGCAATGGTATCTATGCACCTAAGTTTGGGTACAGCACACTTATCTCTCACAAAAAACCGGAGCCATCGCCATCGTGGTGGCGCGACATTTGGAAGCTGAATGCTCCTCCACGCACCAGATTATTTTTCTGGTGTGTTCTCAAAGATACCATTCCCACGGCCGAACACCTTACTCGCAGATCCATCTATGGACCTTCCTGGTGTACATTCTGCAAAGCGGCATCAGAGACTTCGGCTCACATATTCCTCCATTGCCCGGCAGTTCACACTCTATGGAACAACATCTGCACACAACTTGGCATTTCGGGGAACTGGAATGGTGATGACATTTTGGGTGCATGGACTGCCTGGAATCACTGCCACCCGGGTTCCAAGCTCCTAAACCTCCCCCTCGTGGCAACCTGGCACATCTGGTTAGCACGGAACCGAGTTATCTTTGAGGATCAGGCTGTGTGTTGGCCCCGTACAAAAGCAACCATCGTTGCCGTGTACCATGATTTACCTGACCCTCCTCCCCCTCGAACCAGGACGATACAGGCTCAACCCTCTATTGATAAATCGACCCCGTGGGCCTTCTTCGATGGGGTTGCGAATCAAACAGGAGGTGGAGGTGGATTTGTTCTACATATCAATGAACACCACAGATACCTTGTAAAAATGGGATTTGGCAGAGGATCAAACAATTTCGCAGAGCTCTTGGCCATTCGAAATCTATTACATTTCTCATTGACACATCAGTGCACCAATATAAATATAATTGGGGACTCAATGACGGTTGTTAATTGGATCAATAATGTCACTATTTGTCATACACACACTCTCAGCAATATATTATATGATGCACATACTCTCAAGGCTGCATTTAATCATTTCTCTTGTCTACACATTTACAGAGAACATAACAGCGACGCTAACAAATTATCCAAAGAGGCCACGATACTTCCCAAAGGCGAATGGCTAATTGTGGAGCAGCAGGGGACGGATGAGCACAGGTTTTATCATAGGCCATACATAGACCAGAGAGATCAGCGGGACAACAGTCCCGGTAGCCGACAGTAATATTGCAATTTTGTTTTTGATGAAAACTGTATATAGATATGGATATTATATAATGTATGCAAATAGATCCCTCGTGATCTCGAACAGACTACACAGACAGACTCAGCATTGCTTCTAAATCATTTTGTAAAAACTCTGATACATCACCCTGCGTGGTGGATTTTGTATGAACACTACAGCATATGCCATGGCATCTACTATATGTAATTTTCTTAATATAATGAAAATTACTGATTTTTCCAGTGGAAAAAAAGATGACCCATATGGAGCTTGGCCCTAGTTGCCAATTTTAACAGTTTAACTATGGTAGCAATCCAGTTTCCTCTCATGTCTCTTCAAAACCAAATTTGGGAAGCATGGAAACAGGTGGCAGACTATCATTGGATTTTACAAGGGAGCGGGGCTTTTGGGATCTCCACTTCTACCCTTTATGGATTTGGAGGGTGCAAGGCCTATGCATTTTTAACATTCCACAGGTGACAGTTCCAAGCCCAATGGTTAAACAAGAAGGGGTTTCATGTTTGGTGAAATATTTGAAATACAGAAAGAAGAAAATGAACAGATTGGAGAGATATAGCTCCATAGGCTTTGCTGACCTCAGACATAATCATAATTAGCAAGTCGCAATCACTTTTTGTTGTGAAGGACTTAGACAACATGAAATGGGTACGTTTTATCCAAGACGCTATTTGAAGGGATTGGGTGTGGCGATATGGTAGACTCATTTTTTACTATCACTACAGGAAGTTATACATGCCGATGCATGGGAGGAGTCAAGTAGCACCCATTTGATCAAAAGATGGGGCTCCAGAGAGCGAGTTTTTCCAGGTCACTAGACTCAATAATGCATGGTCACACAAAATATCCTGTAAACTCAAAGCATTCATGTGGTTGGTTGTGTATAAATGATTGCCCTCAAAAGCAAGATTTGGCAAAGTCCAGTCAAAGCAATGACAGGTCCCCCCATTGTGGGAAAACAGAAATAGTTACACATCTTTTAGAGATGCATGTTTGTAAGACACTGCTGGAAAAACTCCAAATCAGATTTGCATCAGTTTCACAGGGAGCTACACACTAGCATGCATCTTTGCAAGGGATTGAAAATTGCTTGTCCTCAATCACTTTCATACCTGAATTTTGTATACAATTTGAAAATTTTAATGAAGTATAATTTTTATGGTCAAATAGGTACTCTCGAACCCTTCCAAAAGACAAAATGTGATTGAATTAGCTGCCCAAACTAGTGATATTTGTCAGTTAAGGATGCAAGATCTTTGTTTGACAAATAGCTCATAATTCTGATCTCATTGCCATTCAGTCACCAATTCGTAGGCGATTTGTACCGGTTAGGTACTAGAAAATACCCCAAATCAGATTTGTATCAGTTTTACATATTTGCATCAGTTTGTACCCAACCGGTACAAACTGCCATTCACCCGTTAAAGGTCATCTTCCTGACTCTGAAGACATCCTGCTATACTGAACTGCAAATTCGAACCTCCTGAGAAACAACTTTGAAATTCTTGTTCTAATGTGAATCTTGTTTTGATACCATGTAGAAATTATGGTGTAGAATTGCAACTACTCATGAAATTTTAATCTAAATCACAAGACACAGTCCTACCTACTGCTCTGCAAAATTCTATTCACAATTTAGAACAATAATCTCAGACATGCAATAAGAAATAACACACATGCACACAGTGTTTTTCAAGGGAAACCAACTCCTAAAAACCCCCTTATGTCTACTTGCATTAATTTGATGAATAGAGATGCATTACAATTGCTAGCTCAATTTGAGCTCAACCTGCAAGTGAATAACCTATCTCTCTGCTCATTGGGAAGCTCTAACCCAGACTTAGTCAATTTCTGTCTCTACTTGAGCCCCTATTTCCTTGCGCAAATCCTGAGGAAATTAGGCCCCTATTAATTAGGAATTTCCTCCAAAATGCTTGTGCAATTCACAAGGTTGATCATCTCACTGCATGCAACACTTGTACACTCAAGACTAGTCTACAACTGATGTCACACTACCTTGGAATCTCCACCACAACTAAGGAACTCAAATTCTCTGCATGCGCTAGCTATTTTGGGCTGATTGATTAGTTAACTGGATGATCACTAAGTTAAACTGTTGTTCCACAGCGCAATTGACCTTCCACTAGTTCCTCCAATAGCTAAAACTAGTTTAACTGAAAACAACTTGAAATAACTAACCTTGATTATTACAAATTAGCAATCACATATGCTTAACTGAACTCCAAGCCCTATAACTAAAATTTACTGAGCTAACTGAGTAACAAGAGCCATGTCACACAAGTTAACTGCATCCAAGTCGCATGTTGATGTGGAAACTTGAATTTTCTCAATTTGACCAAGGCAAAATGCATTTTTCAACAAATAAGGTAGTTGTTTCCACTATCCTTTGTACCTGTTTGGTTTTCTGTATAATATAAAAGTACTATTTAAAAAGAAAAAAGAAAAAAAAAAAAAGCAAATACTTGTACATGGTTCCAATATCACTTAAAGAAGAACCTGATAAAGAAATGTTTCAATCAATTTACATTGCAAAAAAATATCAATCATGTTCAAAGTTAGCTTACTAGTCCGCCATTTGTAGATGGTAGTGCATATTTATATGAATATGGGATATAGTGTCCCCGTAATAAACAAACCTCATGAAAATGGGACCAATGATGCAGGCACTCATCCAAAATGGATAACAATTCCACTACCAAAGAAAGGTTCCAGTGTGGAGGTAACTGAACATAAGGATGTCATGTTGGATATAACTATTCAAAATAATGTACAGCCGATATTAAGGATGGTAGTGATCCGTGTGCAAGAGAATGGAATGGTTCTGTAGGCTTTTAAAATGAACGACAACCCCAATAACTAAAATTCCAAGAACCACTAAAACTCTGCTTCGTTCCCACTATACTATTGCCTACATTTAATTATGCCATTAACTGTTCTTTATGTAGAACGTTCTGGAAGGATGGAGCCCCCATTTGCCTGATTAAGTAGATATCCATCTTTCATCATCTCTAAAAGTTAAGGCTCGATCTTCATCAATGTACTTTACAGTCATGTATTGGAATCAGATGGCCTCCAAAAAGAGACACAGCATACAAACTAAGAAAATCACAAGAATTAATCATGCTTAGAAAATTCAGAAAAGATGGAAAATCAAATATGTAATAGATGGGTACAAGAGTTAGAATAGCATCCATTACAGGTATGAAGAGGAGAAATTAACTTAAAGAAGAACAATGTGCATATAATTGGCACAAAAAACATACAATCTTACACAAAGCGATGCCAGCAATCACAGATGTGAACCACAGAATTGGCTGTTCCATTGCATACTTTCTTAAAAGTGAATCTGATTGGTCTTCATAAGCCTCTGACTCCACCAAATTGGTTGCAGTATTCAACATAGTGATCTACACGTTAAAAACACATTTGTATTTAGAAATCATTTTACAAGGTAACAATAGCCATACCAACAGCAGTAGTAAGTACAACTCCTCAGACATCTGAAAGAGTAGTGTATGAGCTCTTCCTAAAACATCAAAGTCCACAACATGAGAATTAGCATCACAGAACAGTGAAATTCATTTAGCCATCTTTTGTCATTTTACAAAAAATTATATACCACTGTGGTGACCATCTTTAAAATTCACAAATACCACTGACATAGATAATTTTGAAAATGGTTTGAAATGTGACCACCATGTTTCAATGCTGGAGGATCGCCAAATGATCAAAACTTAAAAGAATGACAAGACTTAAGGTAGCAGACAAGAAACTGATGGCACACTTTCAGTGCAATTGTAATTATACCATAGTTTTAAAAATAGGCCAGTCGAACATACCTGGGCATCAAACTGGACTAGAGGGCCACTTTGTACCAGTTAGGTACTAAATTGGCTGGTTTGGTACCTAACAAGTACAAACCAGCCCTAACCAGCTGGTTCCAATATTCTGTTCAATTAATAGTCATTTGTGCTGGATATTCAGATAGGGTTTTATATGATATTGCTTGTTCTTATACAGGATGGGATCACTGATTACAATGAGTTTGTGGCAATGATGTGTAAAGGCAACAGTGGTATAGGCAGAAAAACAATGTGGAACAGCTTAGGACTAAGGGATGCCTTAAAAATTGGTTAAAAGCTATATAGTATGGAGAGCTATTGCTAGTCAAAAATTCACAGAGCATTCCATCCTCTAATACTTTGCTTGATAAAATTCATTACTTTGCTAATCATGTGCCCTATCTGATTATGAAAGATGCCTCAAAGGGCTGCCAAGGTCCATTAAGAAAAAAATCACTTTGTTGATTACATGAAGCGGTGTTTCAATATTCTTGGTTGAATTTAGAGTGCATTAAGTTGGATGCTGAGTCCAATTTTATCTAATTGCAAAGTACGAGGTAAACAGGTTTGTTGGTTTAAGCCATTTATCAATACAACTCTGGTTCAAAGTGACCTGTATATTTTTTGCGCTCACCACTGCAGCAATCCCTGAAACATGAACTACGCCTCTCCCGGAAGTGTCACTATCACTGGAAGCATCATACTTCTTCTTCTTCTGTAATGTCTTCCACTCTCTCCATGATTCCTTCTTGGCACATATAGGAGCACCCTTGCTCCCTACTGACCACATGCTCTTCTTGGGCTGCAAAGTCTCCCTCTGAATCTGCAATCTCCCGCTAGAACTCGACTCTCTCTGAGCCTCTCGAACCTAAACCTTCTTCTCGAGAACCTATACCTGCTTCTCTGGAACCTGCACCTACTCCTTCTTCTTCCCATGATCCATAGGCTTACCCATCAACGCGTATAGACCATGCTCTCTAACTCCAAGCACAATCCCATCAGAGCTAGAGCCTCTAGGCCTAAATCTTGCCTTCCCATCCTGGAACAAGACCTCAGACCCCTTCTTCTCGATCATTGAGACAGATATCACGCTATATCTGAGCCCTGGTACAAACAGTATATCTTGGACTCGCATCACTCGTCCTGTCTCCATCCTGAATGGCACAACTCCCGATCCTTGGATCTCCTTTTGACTCTTGTCGCCCAACACCATGTGCAACTTCAACTCCCATTCAGCTAGAGTCTCAAAAACCTCTTGTGACCCTGTCATATGTTTTGTCGCACCACTGTCCACGTACCATCCATCCTCATCGATAATACCTTGCAAGAAATGAGAGATCATAGCAAATTCCTCCTCCTCCAACCTCCTGGTGAGAGCATCTATCTCAGCAAAAGTGGCAACACCGATGACCTGCTTTCCTTTCTTCTTCTCGTCATCTCCCTTCTTCATTGGACATCTCGACGAAAAATGACCCATCTCACCACAGTTGAAACACTTGAATTTACTCAAGTCCTTCTGCTTACCCTTCATTCGTGCTACAAGTGCCATGTCATCCTCTGAAGCCCTCTTCTTCGGATGAAGATCCTCGTCTCGCAACTCTTCCTGAATGAATTCGTCCCACAGCCTATTCCAGTATGGCAACTTCTCTCTGGCAACAATCCCTTTGATGAAGGGCTTCCATTCCTCGGTGAACCCTTTCAAACCAATCCTCACCATATTTGAATCTAAAATAGTCACACCGATGACAGCAAGCTCATCTTTGACCTGAGACAATCTTGTCAGATACGAAGTCACTCCTTCACCTTGTATGATCTTGGTGGACTTCAACTTATCCTCCAATGCCAATATCTGGTTCTCGTTCTTATTTTGGAACAAATTTTGAAGAGCCATCCACATCTCATGTGCGGTGTTCTTCCAAGACAAATGAGGTATTAGGGGATCCTTCACATCATCAAGAATGATCAATCTCGCCCTTGTATCCAAATCTTCGTGCACTTCCAGCTCCTTTGGGTCAGTTGGCTTCTTGATGGCTTTCTCGGCGAACTCCCAGATCCTATTGACCTGCAATACCCACTTGATCCTTTCCTTCCATGGACTATAGTTGGACAACCCCTCCAACCTGTCCTCATAATGGATAACAACCTACAACTTCGACATTGTCACCTACAATGTAACCAACTCCCTCTTAAGTTGTACTTCGTTGTGCACAACTCTGATTCACTGACTTCCAAAGTAGCTCAGACACGCTTTGATACCATGTTGATTTTCATGATCTTGGGTCTAGGATAGAATCTTAGAATCTCTGACGCTACCAAACCAAGAATCTCAATAAGAACTACTTTGCACAATGGAAAATATAAAGTTGTAAATCACATATGCACAGGTATACACAATTTTTAACAAATATTTTACAATAATGTACAACCCAATCTTTATTATATTAAACCAATCTAAATAATACAACAAACTACGGAATACAAGATACAATGACAATCTTTGTTGCAGCTTCTATGTCGTATCTTGTCCTGTCAGTCCTTCACTTTCATACTGCTCTCTTGCTGCCCCTTAGTCCTTCAAAGGACAACACATAGAGACTCCAAGAGGGTTGCCACCTAACACTGCTGCACGTCACTTCTGTTGCATGTACATGGCTAATCCAAACTACTCTTCTATGTTGGCCAATCCATGAGCTCCAATCCGCCAATCTAGTAGTCACTTTTGTCCATCAAAGTGCTACACATTAGGCATCAAACTTCACCCAACCTTCAGCAGTCTTCGTCACTTCAAGATTGCTTGTCTAGGGCTACTTTGGGTAGCCAACACGCTGCCCTCCACCAGACCAATGGCACCCAACACTTCTTTGTAGGATATGCTCCTATAAAGGCTCTCGATCACCAAATCAAGCCATCAACTTGGCTCCCATAGGCTGGCTCTTGAAACGATCCAAGATTGATCCAACACCTACAAGAATGCACTAAAATATATACCTTGAGCTTACTGTTTGAGGTTTGCTCCAACACAGCAATCTAGGCATGGTTAGGGCACAAAATACAGTCCATTTCCAACCTTGAACTCTGCCCATAATTGCACTTAATTAATGTGGTTGCCCTTCCTTGAGGGGCTGAGGAGGACTGCTCAAAATCTGGGTTGTCCTAGCCCTCAACCATACCTCAGCCAACCTTCAATCTCTTGCGGCATGCTACAACAAGGCCTTACTAGCCTGCAGCAGCCTTGTTTAGGGTCTACCCACCTCAAACAACCCTCAAACAGTGTAGAATGTCTATCCATGTGCCTCAGCCTTCTAGCACAGCAACTCGGTCACCAAAGAGGGCCTAAAACAACCTTTCTTCCCTACGCAGGTCACCTAGTTTTGTTGCGGCTACGACAAGGATCTCCTTTCCTCCTCAACGAGCTATCACTTGTGATGTGTTGCACTTTTGGATGTGTATAAATTATCCTCACACACCTCATATTTATACACAAACATGAGGGCTACATGTGGTATCCACAAGTCTAATTTGGACACAAGCTGACCTGCCCTTTTCTTCCTAATTAATCCACAACCACATACATTAACTTCAAAAATTCAGAACTCCATTTCTACACCTCGAAATTAGATGATTTTCATTACGTCGGATTCATCTTTGACGAGAACTATCATCCTCATCCATCACATGTCGAAATGTGCTCATGGTTTTGGCCCAAATCACGATGGGTGCAAAACCCCAACCTTGGGTTCTAAGACCACAAGTGACTCTTGTGGGACTTTGCCCTCCAAACCCAAAACCCTAGGGCTTGGAGTACCTCCCAAGCTACTCGAACATCAACACAAAGCATCATCATCAAGTCATCCATGATTACATCACCAATAATCCCATCAACTGCAATCACAACTCGTAGGTCATCGAAAGATCATCCTATAACCTACCTTTGTGATGGAAATCACAAGAGTAATGAAACAATTCACTGATGTAGGCCTCATGCAAACAAAGGTGTAACACTATGTATGATTGTAACTACAAGACTATGCCCAGGTCTCTAGATCTAATCTGTTGCAAACAATATACCAAATATAACTAGATTCATAACATCATATTTTCAACGCATCTAATATGACATGTTTCTATAATTTATTACTAAAATTTCTCTACCATCAATCTCTGAAGTTTCCCTTGCCTTATACTCCATTTGAAGAACTATGCATCAATTCTCCCACCAAGGCAATTTTTCTGACATCTGCTGCAATTGCGATCTCGAGGGTTTTATCCGCTTGATGAAAAAAATGAGCTTAATAAGTAATGATTGTAGAGCAAGAGGGGCTGCCAAGTGTTCAACACATGGTTAAACCTAAAGTCTACTGCAATCAAGAAAATGGAGAAGCTCAATTATGTTAAGCACACACATGGCAGAGACAAAATAGAAAAGATAAGCACGAGAGTACATCTATTATTTGACAATGATATACATTTATAGTACATTCTGTGACAGTTGGATTCCACATCCCAAGGTCTCTTGGACTCTCATGGTTGTTCACATTCTACACCAACCCATAAAGGATTAGGTGTCCAACATTCCCCCCTTAATCCGAAGGGGTATGTATGAGTCCAAGAAGAGAGTTGTAATACAAAATGTGCAAAAAACATGGCAGCACTACGCTGAATGTGCTCTCTGAAATGTTGGTATAAAGGGCGGTGGTTTTAGGATGACGACCAACACTGGAACGCTTAGTGCAATTCCCAGAAATCTTCCAAGTCTAGCATGAAACTCACGTCTTCTGCTAGAGGAAGTGCTCCTGATGTTTTGAAGAGGGAAACCTTCAACCATGAAAGGGAGGTCTCACCCCGCATAAAAGGGAGAACCTCAACCTGTGATGGTTTAAGGATGACCAACAACTCTAGAATGCTTAATGCAATTCCTGGAACTCTTCCAAAACTGGCAAGAAGCTGAAGTCTTCTGCTAGAGGAAGTGTCCCCAATTCTTTGAAGAGGTAGCACCGACTAAAGGCATGCTCAAGGGCATCTTTGTCTCTAGCTACAACTCTGAATCTGGTATGGCAGGTTGTGGCTCAGGCTCGCTTGATGTGGCTTTGAAGCTTGTAGATGACCATCATTTACCCCCCTGTCAGATACAAGGTGAGATGATGGAGAAAACTCAACTACAAGACTGTTCAATACTCTAGAACAAGTTCTGACATATGACTAGAATATCTTCTTGGTTCTTGATGCCCACTGCCAAGAAGCGATCCATCCAAGATGAATCTTTGTTCTTGCAGGAGGTTTGTTTCTAAAGCATCTGTTTGAAGAATGACTGGTTTTATGACAATGCTTACATGGATGAAGATCAAAACAATGATCTTTCAGATGGCCAACTCGGTCACAATGTTGGCATTTCACAATCTGTTGTTGTGGAAGAGGAGCAGAATCTGGAACAGCTAGAGGTGAACTGTCATGAAGGAATCCAGCACTCTGAAATTGGATTGGCTTGGAGTAGTCTGGAATATGAAAGGACACCTTGTCATATCCAAAGCCTGTTATGTGCTTGTTATGAACAAGTTCTTCCCAAGGTCTAATGATGGGGCTTGGAAAGTGTAGATTGAACTTCTGCATCTGCATGTAACTCTGCTGCTTTATTGGGCACTAGATCTGAATCAACTGTAACATTATTGTCTTGCTGCTTATGGGAGTCTGTTTCAATCTTCTGAATAGGTTCAAAATGATGACTCCACTACTGTAATTCTTCCTGTTGTAGTTGAGATTCAAGCTGCAAAAACTCAATATTCTCATGTGCATTTTGGAGACAAATTTTAATATTGGAAAGAGAGGTTTTGTTGATCTTAACCATCTCATCAACAGTGGAATGTATTAAATTATTCAGTAGTTTCAATACATCATCTATTCGATCCATTTCAAACCAATATAATCAGAGAAGTGATGTTATCTTCAACTACAAATTGGCCTATAAAATGATAAATAGTTGCAACTATTAGATGAGTAGCAGGATGCCAATATCGCCAAGTCACCGTAGCAGATGCAGCAAATGACTCGCTGCTTTAATGCACGCACTTCTCAAACTACTCACACTGTGCAAAAGAAGAGTTAATCTTCTACTAATGAATTTTTTTCAGTTGTAGAGCCTACTTGCAAAACATCTTTTCATTCCAGATTCACACATGCAATCATCTTCCAGATTCTTGACATACAAATTGGTGAATTTTTGATCGGCAAAAGGTCCAATGAGCTTTCCCACATATACTAGCTTCTCACCTGCATAGGTCCCCCTCTCAATTGCATTTCAGTTTGATATCCTTGACATGATATGCTAGAAGGTGAGTGATTATATATAGGAAACTTAATCCGTGACAAATAAATAACATAGATCATTGTGCTTGTAATTGAGATGCCCTCATAGTTCAAAATGATAAATGCATTGAATTTTGAGCCTCCACACACTCATATACACTGACTGATATTGACTTGTTTTCTATGTATGAAAACCACCCAACAGTGCTATAAATTCTGTGCCAGAAGAGCAGACTTTAACCCAGAAATTCTTCCCTCACTCAGCCTTGTTTTTTGTGCACAATCCCTCTCAGAATGCCTCAATTTATGTGCCAGACTACACAGCAAAAATTCTCCTTGAAATTCGCGCTTCAATTTCTTACCAGAATGCCTTACGAAATGTGCTGCTACAGCTAAAATCTGCGTCGACTGTCACCTAGGTTCTCAGGCCCTATTTCACTGAACTGTAGCAGAAGTATAGAGGTTCAAACAGCTTGTAAACCCCTCAGAAACTTCACTGGATCTCACACTCAACTGTCCCACAGAATTCCACGAACTTCTGGCTTGAATCTCAGCCAGCAAACACTGAAAACTCTCAGGGATTTGCTCCTTCCGTTTAGCGAGAGATAAATTCCTTGGCAACTTCGTCCATCATTCGCTGCAATTGTTACATAAGTGGCTCTTTATTCTCCGGATCCACAAGACAGTAACTCTCTCGGCTCAGTTAGATTGAGCTTTTCAAGAGAACAAGTGGAGAGTAACTGCCAGATCTTCTTGACATACGGGCTGCAATTGTTAAAGAATTTGAAAGGGCGAAGTGGCTCTTTATTCTCCGATCCACAGTCACTGCATCGTGGCAGACACCGTCTATGCACTACACTTCCACTGTGATACCTGTCGATTGTCTCTGGAGGAGGGCTGCCATGGCGATTTTGTTAGGAGCAGCCAGGCTTGGCAGGACCGACAAGTTGAAGAACCCCCTCTCGGCCCATCTTTCTCGATCAAGTATATAGTCAGCACTTTGTTCTGAGTATAAAGATGCCTTCCTTGAAAAGCATGGTATGGCAGCGACAAAGGGGACGGTGTGCTTGATCTCGCTGGTGAAACTGCAGTTGCAATGGCAACAACCTCTATTGCCTTCACAATATCGAATGCAACGTATTCCTCTACCTTGTTACAGCATGCAAAGCAGTTATTTGCATTCGCGGACCAATATCATGGGCTATATGATGAGAGTATCAACGTAGCAAAGAAGTACTATGCATCGAGTGGATATTTGAACGAGTTGCTATGGGCAGCATCGTGGCTATTTCAAGCAACATGAGAAGATATTTACCTCAACTATGTGGTGAAATGATGAATATGCATGCCATTCAGAACCTTATGAACAACCCCGATTTGATGCGAAACTTGATTATGAGTAATCCACAGATGCCGGAAATTATTGACAGGAACCCAGACCTTGCGCACATACTCAATGATCCTGGCACTCTTAGACAGACTTTGGATGCAGCAAGGAATCCTGAACTCATGCGAGAGATGATGAGAAATATTGAAGGCTTTAACATGCTCCGTCGTATGTATGAAACAATTCAAGAGCCATTTCTCAATGCGACAACAATAGAGGTGATAGTGGGAATGACTTGGGCTCTGTTTGGACAGCGTTATACTGGAGCAGATTCACATATGCCAAGGGAAGGCGGAGGGCCAAGCCAAGTGGGTTGGTGCCAACGTATAGCCAGCGTATAGCCAATGGAGTGGTATGGTCGTGGAGTCGTATTGGAGCAGCGTTCAAAATGAGAGGCCTTTAAACCAGAGCAGTGTTACCATATATATCGCAGTTACGATACCATATATATCGGGTATGGCAACCGGCGGGGAGAGCGCAGAAAACGTTCAAGTCAATGGATAAACTATCAGACCAGTGGAAGCATCAGCGTCAAAGCTGCCAGGCTTAGCCAGAATGGAAGATCTGATGAGTAGAAGAGCCCGAACAAAGAGGAGTTACATAGGTGTATGCAGAATGCCTAAACGTAGAGACCTGAGCTCTGATACCATGTTAAGCACACACATGGCAGAGACAAAATAGGAAAGATAAGCAAGAGAGTACATCTATTATTTGACAATGATATACATTTATAGTACATTCGTGTGATTGTTGGGTTCCACATCCCAAGGTCTCTTGGACTCTCATGGATGTTCACATTCTACAACCCATAGAGAATTAGGTGTCCAACAAATTACAACAAACTAATCTCTCCGTGGGTGGAAACATGGGGCTAAAGAAAATAAATTAATAATGGACCCATTATGTCATGTCAATAAGTTCATACAACTGAAAAACAAACTAGTGCTGTAAATGAAATCCCTAGCTACAAGGCAATTTCATAACAACACACAAGTTTTCTCAGTGAAAAATAACAATAATCATTCAATTCTAAGATCTAACAAGGAAAATCATAGAGTATGGAACAGAAACCCTGTAATGTCACAACCCAGAGCCCACTGTAATAATGATGTAGCCAGGAAGCAGAAGCTTGTGTGAAGAAGTACCACTCTGATATTGCCAAGAACCAAAGTTGCCTGTGTTGGGATAAAATGGGTGACTCTGCACCATGGAGCCAAGGTGATGGAAGAAATCAGCCAAAATACTATCATGCAGCTGCAGCAATCACAGCACTGGCATTAATCTTCTACGGGGAAAATAAATAAAAAGGATTTTATTTTTATAGTTGACAATCAGGACCACATTCACAGGGACCACAAAATCCTGCCAACAAGCATACTCTGTAGCACACAACAGCAGTAAAATTGTGTGCTGCCATGCAGTCGAGACAAAGGAGGCACAAGGACCGTTCAGCTAGGACCAGAAGGTAGAGCCAGGATTACATGGTGCAGATACTACAAAGGCCCATATGAGTCTTGAGTGGGACCAGCACTGTTCCAAGTATGACCAGAAGGGCTAGGTTGGCTACAAAGCAAAAGGAGGTGATAATGGCTATTCAGAGAGGTGGAGCTCCTCGACAAAGCTGTTCAATATGTATGTACGTGCACATAGTGCACATGCAAGTATGGATTGTCCTTGGGCTCAATATGATTGCCTAACAAATCCAGGTTTTGCCATTACAGTAGGCATCTTTGTCAACAATTAGAAGCGAGATTGCATGTGATAGATATCCATCAAAACAGACCCATATTGTTTAGCTGCGGTTACCCGCATCTCCAAATAGTGAGTTACTTCCACACCGTCAACTCCATCAACTGCGCCATTTCTTAAAATTCCATTACAACAAATTTGAGTCCAACCCTTCAAAGAAAGAGGCAAGTTTTAGAACCACCATACTACTTTAGAGTAGAATCTTATATTGCTTTTCACAGTTCTTTATTTTGCCTCAATAGTTCAAAAAGGCCCTTTCTCATAGTTTAACCGAATGCATGATATCGATATGTAATCATGTGTTCTGGACGCTTGTACATGTTGGTCACTATAGCTTGCAAGACTTTGGAAAATAATTGCACCCATACATTAATATCCACACAGATTGGTTCCCCTTGGTATAGGTGTTTTGGGGTTGAAACCTCAAAGAACAAGGTTGTGCTTAACTTTAATCTCCAGAACATCACGCCAGACTGTGCACACTGCAAAGTGCTAACATACAAGAGTGTCAGAGCTCTTTATGTGCTGCAAGTCTTTTTCAATTCGACATCATAGGCATCACCTCTCACCTCATCTCGAAAACAACCTAAGTTTAACCATGATCCATGAATCCGTGTTAGCCTGTATTCTTCAGATCAGAGAATAGATGTATGGTCACCAAATTACACGGTAAGTCATGTTCTAACTCACAGTATGTCCCTTCAAGCATAGCAAACAACGACCATAGAGAACACAAAGAACTACAGCGAACTCAAATTTTAATTTCTACATGGGAGACCCGGAGAAGATATCAATGCAAGCATCACAATATGACACAGTCACCTTGCTAGAGCGTCAAGGGTTTTGTGATTTTGCAACTTTGTAAATCAAATCAAAATATTTGCAGAGAAAGCCAAAAGGAGCATATCATAATCAAAGCTATTGACACAAATCTTTGAAGCTACACGAATTCCCCATATGCTGTCTTTGAACCAGTATCTAACATCTTAGTTTATCATCCAGGTTCCAATCTGAATGGCAGCAGGTGTATCTGCACTCTGGATGGCTCGATTTGATTCGCTTCAAAATGAAAAGTCGACTTAGATGATCTGCTGTGAGTAGAAGCCCATCTCAGATTCTTCATCACTTCTAATTGTTGGAACGAAATGGAACGGAAATCCAAAGCTGTGCTTACAATACAATGCCAAATGCTGCCTTCTTATCGTATCAATAGCTATGTTAAACTACATCTACTTCCTCTCCATTCGATATTTCTACGGCAGTCTACGCATGGATTTTCCCCCATATTCTAAATTTTCTCGTGTCATTATAAGTGCACGAAAATAGCGAATTTTGACTGTGGTCGCAATATATGTATGTATGTGTATAAGAAAGTGAAAATTCAGAGGATTGCCGCAAAACACCTACATCTACCGCTAACATTTGGGAACAACGATGTAATAAGATGTCAGAACTGAGAAGACATGACGATTTCTGGCATTGAGCACAACAATTACAAGAACATGAATAATAATAATAATACCCTAATGCTTCACATGGTGACATCCAGAATTGCATTGAAACTAAAATAGTTTGCAGAAATGTAATGCCATGTATCAAACAAAATCCCAATGATAGCAAGAAATTCAGTCATGTGTCATGTATTCAGCATAATCTGATCTATCTGATCGTGTTCCAGAAAATTAGAAATGGGTATTGTAAATTCGAGCCCTAAAATCATAAAATCCTAACAGTGGTAGTGAGATCGAATCGAACCGGGTATATCAAATTGAATTGCTCGCAGCAGAAAACACTCAGAAAATTAAAAATCATTTGAATTGGGTGGCTAGGTGGATTTCACGTAAATCTGCTCTGCAGCCAACGCAACTGCAACCGATAATTGAAGGAAGCGGAGAGACAATGTCAATGCATCTCAAAAACACAACTAAGAACCAAAATTCTTCGCAACGCCCATATTTATATTTATTTATATCGACAATTATTTTGAGCAAAAAAATAATGGTGTACATATGGTGTATGGCAAAGAGAGAATAAAATAGAGGATTGAGTGAATCAGAAAATATTAGATGATTGATTGGACAAGTTAAGCATTAATTAATTTATTAAGAGCTGTACCCGCAAGAATTGAATAGAATGTAATCACGCAAGTGTTCTGATTGTTGAATAGAATTCTATGAAATCAATCACACAAGCGTTTTTAGATCTGATTCAAATTAAAATGGTAAATTTTAATTTTTTTATTATTATTATTAATATTGATGATTTCATATAGTTTGGATGGTAAGAGATTAGTTAATTGTACGAAAGGCAATTTTTTATTAAATAAGGAATTTAATTAACTGTGTGAAAGGTGGTAATTTTATCATAAAAGTTAATTTATTAAGTTTGTGAAAGTATTTTTAGTAAATGAGAATATTAATTAATGGTATAAAAATATTATAGAATTATTTATGTTCTCTTTTATTATATATAATAAGGAATTAAAATAATGTTGATTAATGTAATATTTATCCAATTATTAGATTTAAATTTATGTATTAATTAATAAACTTTATTAATATTAATAATGTTAATAAGGTTGTGTCTAATAACCTGAACATAATGCGCTCGCTCGGCCCTGCAACTTGCGAGATTCGCACCTGGCGGATCTAGAAGACTACGCGCGTGACCACTCCTGCATTTCTCTGATCCCTGCGGATGGGTCCGCCGAGGGCTCTTGCCTCTGGCTGCGGTCGGCTAGGGTTTGTCCGCTGAAGGCTCTAGCTACTGGTTGCGGTCGGCTAGGGTTTGTCCTGCAGCTCTTCATGGAGGAGCCGGATCCCCCCAGGGGCCTTCCTCCCCTTCTCCGCATTCCGCTGTTGAGGCCTTCAGATCCTTGTTGGCCTCTCTGCCTAAGAAGAAAGTTGTGGAAGCCGCTAAGTTCGTGAAAAGGCTAGAAGACATCCCCGAGATCGCTCTTCCTCCTGAAGGTCCAATTCAAGTAGCTTTATCTCTGGCGGATCGCGCTCTGGTTGGTCAGTTTACAGGTCTCTGGCCCTCCCCGAAATCAACAGAGAACTGGGTTGCTAGAAACTGGGCTCCGCTGATCAAAAACAAGGTTACATCTTACTTCCTCAGAAGGGGATACTTCTTATTCGAATTCTCAGAAAAAGAAGACAAGGATCTGATTTTCAGAAATGGCCCCTACTTCATGGGCCCTCAAGGGCTGTATTTAAATAAATGGACGCCAGATTTCGATCCGGCGGTGGATGTGCCTTCTGCGGTCCCGGTGTGGGTAAGGCTCCCCAATCTACCGGTTCACTGTTGGAACTGGGAATCTCTGAAGCATATCGGAAACACTCTTGGGAAATTCATAGACAAGGCTAACAGCAAAGATCAGTATGACTGCGCCAGAATTTGTGTGGAGGTAGATCTGGAGGTTGGATTACCAGAAGCCATCAAAATAAGGGTAGGTCCTTGGACGCATGTCCAGAAGTTGGACTATGAACAGCTGCCATTCAAATGTCGGAAGTGTCAAGTCTACGGACATTTCGCCAGAGATTGCCCGTCCAAAGGGGTAGAGGAAAAAGGGAAGGAAGAAGGATGGAACCAGGCCAAAAGACCCAAACCTTCATTCAGGAAGAATGCAAATGTTAATGCCAGAGCCCCCCAAACGGGCCCTGCACAGCATCCACCCATGGAAAGCCAAGGGAATAAATTTGAGATCCTTGGATCTGAAATCATGAACACACAAGAGACAGAAATTCCGAAAGAAGTCTCACCGCCTAAATCCATAAGCGTACCAGAGAGATCCAAAGGGAAGATGTCAGAAGAAGAGGAGGAAACCCAAGAGTCTAAGGAATCGGAGGAAGAAGGGGAAATAAGGGATTCACAGTCTACCCCCAAAAGATCTACAAGATGTAGAAATTTTGAAAAATTTAACACATATTCACAGAGATTATCCCGATCATACAATTATAAGCGGAACATGTATAATACATAATCTCCTCTACGTTGATCATCAATAACAGAAGCAGAAACATTCACAGGCACACATAGAAGCATCAATCAAACTCATTAACACAGTATTTTCCCGGGGAAAGCATCTCCCTAAAAACCCCAACTATATGTATATTATAGTGATTGAATCATGTAACAATACATAGTACAATACTCTTCACAAGTACTCAGTACTATCTCCACATGCTACACACAATACAGCTCAGATCTGATCTCCAAATCTCCCCTGCTGCTTGCTTGCCTCCACAGCTCAATACCTGCTCAAGAATTGATGAGAATGGCTTACCAAACTCGTATTTGACCTGCAAATAATCACTCACACTGTGTTGGACGTGAGCACAGGCTACAATTCTTGATATTGGCCAATTCATGGGCATACTCAATCCCTCTGATTGTGCAAATCATCATGCACAGCTATAGTCACAACTGATAGCAATCTGATCCTCTAACACCTGTCCCTGCTGAACTGAACATGCACTAACATGCAACTGAGTTAACTGATGTATTCTATAGTTGCATTATGAGTTAATAACTTGTGAATTAATTAATAACTAATTCACCCAACTCATCTCTAGTCTATTGATTAGTTAGACTAAATACAACTAATTTAACAAGGTTAAACTGAACACAACTCCATCAACTGCACCTCCAGTCCACTAAACTCAACTCACTTGAGTTCTAACTGAAGTCCTGCATGCAAATATTAGTCATCCCATAGGTAACCATGTATTTCCTTCTGGGATCTGCATGTACCACATTCGTAGCTCATCCTGAAGTGCTCCAAGAGAATAAGATCAAGTTTATAGTCCAAATATTATTATGAGACAATAATATTTGACTTTTCTATTTTTGACAGCCAGTCTAAAAATATACTTTGATCACTCACACTGTGATCACTCACACTGTGGTCACCCACACTGTGATCACTCATACTGTGATCACCCACACTATGATCATCCACACTGTGATCATCCACACTATGATCAAAAATAGAACTTGCGCCATAATTTGCTTGTGGACCCACTTAGTGAAGGCGACTCTTTTCACTAAGCTCCATCATCTTGTTGCATTCTCAACAAGCATTTTTTGTTGCACACTTTTCAACACTCCCTCTCAACAAGAAAGGCATCCTCTCAAACCCGATCCTGTAACTCTGGAATGTTCTCCATGCAACACATCTGGCCGATCCACTTGCTCTGTCATCAAAGTCTCTGACTGCTATTGCCTTTGTTGACTGAAAACTCTGCATCTCTGTGCTCTTCAGTATCTGACTGCTCTAGCCTCTGTCACTTTGATCTCTGACTGCATCCGTGCTGTTGTTGGTTCTATCTCCCAGCATTGCATCTGCACTGCATCTCCCAACTGACCTCCCTGTTGGGCTAGAAACATCCTCTGATGCTGAAGCTCTACCTGCTGCTGACAAGTGCTCCCTCTCTGACATCTGCGCTACTGCAACATCTCCATGCATCTCGCACCATTGCACACCTCTCTGTGCCACCTAGCGCTGTGCAAAACACTTGTGCCTCTCGCATTGCTGCAACCTGCTAGCTATGCGATGTCATGGGATTCCCTGCATTGTCGCTCTCTCTGCCGCTCCATCCGCATCTGTCTCTACCCAATCAATCAGTTCCTGCTACTACACATCTGGGGCTCCTGTAGCAAGGTCTCATCCAAGAGGTTGGGTACCTCAAGGATCCTGCCCCTCCTCCTTGGGACGATCAATCCACATCACCCCACCTCCTACCTGGAGGTATGGCTGCATGCAATCCCTCAGCCCACTTGGCTCGAAGTTTCCCCCTACTAGAGGTCTCTGGATGAGTAGATCTCTCTACTCGATCTCCTCTCAGCTTCCCCTGTTGTGGATCCTCCACAACCTCCTAAAGCTGCTGCACCAATCGTGGCTCCTCCATAATCGTCTGAGACTTCTTCTGGCTCTGCATGTTGAGAGGTAATGTATGCTCCCTCTCAACCACCAAGTCTCCATCATGACAATGAAAGCATCGCACTTTTCGATTTGTCAACCTTCTTCCCATCACTGGAAGAACAAGATTCAGAAAGAGAAACCTTCTCCTTCCCCTTCTTCACCTTACTCGCTAAGGCACAGTTCTCCTCATCATGCATAGATGAAGAACTGTCTCTGGTGCTCCGTCTAATCTCCTCCTGCATCAAATCCGACCATAGTCATTCCCAATTTGGCAGTTTCTCCCTTCCATTCACCGAGTCCTGGTAGTTATGCCAACTCTTAGGAAGGTCAAGGAGTGCTAGACTCACCATCCTCATCCGACAGTCACCCCCACACTTCCCAGCTCATCCCGGAATTAGGTGAACTTCGTGAGATACTGGGGCATACTGTCTCCATTCTCACACTAAATGTTTCTGAGTTTTATCTCTTGCTTTGGAATTAAATTCGAATTCCACCAACTCAAAACTCAACCGCTTCTGATCTAGAATTCATGAGAACAAAGTATTTCTTGTACAGAGATCAACTATATGGGCATTCACCGGATATCTCACCTTCCAAAAGAAGGATGAATCCAAAGGCTACCTGGCCCGATTACAGACTCTGCCTGAAGAAATAAATTGTAAACACTTTCTGAATAGTAGATTTGATGATCAATCCTCGCTTGATATCCTGTAAAAATCTCTTCTACAAATCAAGCAGCTCTGATACCATGTAGAAACCTTTTCTACAAATCATCTAGGTTTGATACCATGTAGACATTTTGAAAAATTTAACACATATTCACAGAGATTATCCTGATCATACAATTATAAGCGGAACATGTATAATACATAATCTCCTCTACGTTGATCATCAATTACAGAAGCAGAAACATTCACAGGCACACATAGAAGCATCAATCAAACTCATTAACACAATATTTTCCCAGGGAAAGCATCTTGCTAAAAACCCCAACTATCTGTATATTATAGTGATTGAATCATGTAACAATACATAGTACAATACTCTTCACAAGTACTCAGTACTATCTCCACATGCTACACACAATACAGCTCAGATCTGATCTCCAAATCTCCCCTGCTGCTTGCCTGCCTCCACAGCTCAATACCTACTCAAGAATTGATGAGAATGGCTTACCAAACTCGTATTTGACCTGCAAATAATCACTCACACTGTGTTGGACGTGAGCACAGGCTACAATTCTTGATATTGGCCAATTCATGGGCATACTCAATCCCTCTGATTGTGCAAATCATCATGCACGGCTATAGTCACAACTGATAGCAATCTGATCCTCTAACACCTATCCCTGCTGAACTGAACATGCACTGACATGCAACTGAGTTAACTGATGTATTCTATAGTTGCATTATGAGTTAATAACTTGTGAATTAATTAATAACTAATTCACCCAACTCATCTCTAGTCTATTGATTAGTTAGACTAAATACAACTAGTTTAACAAGGTTAAACTGAACACAACTCCATCAACTGCACCTCCAATCCACTAAACTCAACTCACTTGAGTTCTAACTGAAGTCCTGCATGCAAATATTAGTCATCCCATAGGTAACCATGTATTTCCTTCCGGGATCTGCATGTACCACATCCGTAGCTCATCCTGAAGTGCCCCAAGAGAATAAGATCAAGTTTATAGTCCAAATATTATTATGAGACAATAATATTTGACTTTTCTATTTTTGACAGCCAGTCTAAAAATAGACTTTGATCACTCACACTGTGATCACTCACATTGTGGTCACCCACACTGTGATCACTCATACTGTGATCACCCACACTATGATCATCCACACTGTGATCATCCACACTGTGATCAAAAATAGAACTTGCGCCATAATTTGCCTGCGGACCCACTTAGTGAAGGCGACTCTTTTTACTAAGCTCCATCATCTTGTTGCATTCTCAACAAGCATTTCTTGTTGCACACTTTTCAACACAAGAGGTCGAATGTCAACAAAGGAAAAAAGGGATCAAGAAACATACAAAGACAAGCTTCAGGGCAGCCAGCCAATGCTAGAGAAACTCCTAGCAAAAACCCTGAAGACGAAGAGGATCCAAACCCAGAGCTCCAAAGGAGCTCTCCATAGCAAAAATAAATGATGAAGATAGTCTCCTGGAACTGTAGGGGAATGGGCTCCAAAGCTAAGGAAGAAGCAATGAATAGTCTAATAAGACTGGAAGCCCCGGATATCCTTCTCATCCAGGAGACTAAACTGGAGGACTCAGCCTTCCTCCAAGCAAGCAGAAAATTCTGGAAGAAAGACGGAGCGCATGCAACCTCTGCCCGTGGAGCATCGGGAGGGCTTGGGTCGCTCTGGAATCCAAATAAGTTCTCTCTAATCTCTGAGTCCCTAAACACTCATTGGATTTTGTTAAAATTACAGCATTTAGAATCTAAAGAAGTTATTAGTCTGGTCAATGTATATGCTCCTAACAATGCAGGTGAAAAAAAATTATGTTGGGATGCCATCAAAAATTTGGCAGATCTAGAAAATTTGGAGAACATAATCATAGCCGGAGACCTCAACCTCACTCTTCTCTCGTCAGAAAAAAGAGGAGGCAGTATTGTCAGAGATCCGGCAAGGGAAGCAGTGGAAGATCTCATGCAAGATTGGGACCTGATAGACATCAAGCCAACTATTGGCAAGTACACGTGGTCAAACAAGAGGGTTGGTCCGGGACACATAGCCGCAAGACTGGACAGATTTCTGGTGCAAAGTTCCTTCCTGCTCCTTGGATTAGAGACTAGATCATGCATCCTTCACAACAGCATATCAGACCACAAGCCTATTAGCTTGGAACTGCTGACCCCCAAAGACCTGGGGCCTATTCCATTCAGGTTCAGTTCTCTTTGGATTAAAGAGGCAGATTTTATGGACAGGGTTAGAGATTGTTGGAAAGACCCAGTCAAGGGATCTGCCTTCTTCGTGTGGGAGGAAAAACTCAGAAGAGTCAAAGCCATGCTAAAAAATTGGGCCAAGACCCTGCCCAACCCTGTTGCGCAAAGGAAAAAAATCCAAATCGAGCTAGAGAACCAGCACCTCCATCTTGAAGCAGCGGAAATTACAAAAGAAGAGTTGGAAAAGGAGGCCAGGCTCCAACAAAGCTTCCACAAGGCCTGCCTGGTAGAAGAGGAATATTGGAGGCTCAAGTCCAGAAGTCTCTGGCTTAAATCAGGCGATAGAAACTCCTCCTTTTTCCATAAACAAGCCCAAGCCAGGAAAGGGAGAAACTCCATCACGGAAATAAAAGAAGAAGACAATGTCTTGAAGGATTTTACATGCATAAAAAAGGCAGCCTCGGAGCACTTTGGGAAGCTGTACAGGGAGGATCTATTAGTTGAGCATAATGACAGCCTGTTAGATGTTGTCCCTAACCTCATCACCACCAAAATGAATCAGATACTTGAGAGCAAAATCACACACAAGGAAGTCAAGGAGGCCCTTTTCGCAATGGATCCCGACAAAGCCCCGAGACCGGATGGTTTCACGGCCAGATTTCTACAAACTTGTTGGCAGATCATTGAGAAGGAGTTCCTCAAAATGATTCAAAAGTCCCAAGACTGCCAGAAGATTGGAGGAGGTACAAATTCAACCTTTCTTGCCCTCATTCCCAAAGAGAAAGGAGCAAACTCTTTCAACAGATTCCGCCCAATTTCCTTATGCAATATTGGGTACAAAGTCATAACCAAAGTGATAGCTAACAGGTTGAAAATAATTCTACCCAAAATCATCCCCGACAGTCAAGGAGGATTCATTCAGGGCAGACAGCTGGTAGACAACTTCGTGTTGGTTCAAGAGGCAATCCACTCCAGCCTTCATCGAAAGGAAAAAGGTATGGCTATTAAATTAGATCTTGCAAATGCATTTGATCGTGTTAGGCATAAATTTTTGTTTGATGTGCTTCATAAACTGGGGTTCAGACAAAACTTCATCAATTGGGTCAGAGCATGCATTTCAGAACCTTGGATAGCCCCCCTGGTGAATGGTAGGGCGACAGAGTTTTTCAAAGCCTCTAGAGGACTGAGGCAGGGGTGTCCCCTCTCACCCCTCCTATTCGTCCTTCAGGCCTCTGTCCTCAGTTTCAACTTAGATAAAAAGCAACAAGAGCATGAAATCGCTGGCCTGTGCATTGCAAGAGGGGCAAAAAATATCAGTCATGCCCTCTTTGCGGATGATACAATACTGCTGGGGGCTGCTTCTCTTCACTCAGCTATAAAATTTAAAGAAGTTCTGGATGATTACAGTAAGGTTTCAGGCAGCATTTTAAACAAGGGCAAATGTAACATTTACTGTTGGAATACCCCTGTTTCAACTGCAAATTCAATAGCCAGATGCCTAGGATTCGCAGCCTCTGTCTCCTGGTCTTCATTTAAGTATCTTGGGCTGCCAATTTTCCACAGGAGGGCCCTGAGCAAGGACTGGCACCCACAGCTAGACAAATTCAAATCCAAAATGCAAGCTTGGGGAGCTTCTTGGCTCAATATCACCGGAAAATCAGTGCTCATTAAAGCAGTGCTGAGCAGTTTTCCATTATTTAAATTCTCAGTCCTCCTAGCACCTGTGGGAATCATCAAAAAGATGGAGGAGCTAATCAGACATTTCTTCTGGAAAGGAGGCAAGCAAAACGAGAAGAGGATTTCCCTAGTCAATTGGGAAATAGTCACCAAACCAATTTATGAGGGAGGATTAAATTTCAAAGACCTCAGAGCTCAAAATCTAGCCATGGGAGCCAAAATAATATGGAAAATCATAGCACCTAATCCAGGTTGGGTTCAGGTAGCTCTGTGGAGAAAATATTTTAGAGGCACGAGGCTCAGATGCCTGGAACAGCCAAAAAACGAACTCATAACTCCTCTCAGTTTATTCATTAACAGAATAGGCCCACTGATAAGCAACTATGCATACTGGATCCTAGGCAATGGCAAACGAATTCAATTGTGGATGGACAGTATCCTGGGCAGACCTCTGCTGGCTGCGCTGAGAGGCATGTCACAACTAAAGCATTGGACTTTTGAGCAAAATATCAACACTCTGTGGGATGTGTCAACCTAGAAAGACGACGCCTGGACGAGTTGGAAGCAACTTCCTGTTCCTCCCGCGCTGACTTCTGAGCTGGGCACGCTCTACTTGAATTTGCATGGGTTGGCTCCCTGTTGGAGAGGTAAATCCCCTCTGCGGACAGAGGCGATCCCACTAGCCCAAAATGGGTCTAGCAACAATCAAACAATGCTATCACACAAGTTCCTAATTGCAATTAAAGGTGGATTATAAGAGCCTACTTGGATTCCAATGCTAGTGTTGTAGAAGAGTTGACACTCCCATTCCTTTGCTCCGGCCGGTCACGATCCTCACGATCTCCGTGAATGGACACCTGCACATGCAAAGAACGACACGAATACAAGCATAAAATCCAATAGATGCAATTATATATCGGTCAGAAAAGATATAACTCAAACATCATCATAATGAACAACAAGAATGGAACCATAATGATAGTCATCTATTATTGATAATCAACAAAGGAGAATACAACCAAAGTTCTGACGTCAAATCCTCCTTTGGCTGGATGATCAGCTACATATGTCTTGCAAAGCTTGCCGGGATTGGGAACAAGCCTCTCTCTCTTTGATTATGAATGCAAAGAAGACTCTTACAGCAATCTCTCATACTTCTGACAGTATAATTCTCCCTATGCTCAAAAACTAGCTTGTCAAATGCACCAGAACAAGCTTTTATAGATGGAGGAGGAGGAAGAGATACAATGAATCCAGACATCCATGGGATAAGCATTATGCTCGAAAAGCTATTATGGATAGAGATACGATGAATCTCGACATCCATGAGATTGGCATTATCCTTGAAAAGCCTCATGAGTCGAAAGGAAAAAACTTTCGGGCGTGCGTTTGTTAAAAAGCTTTCTCAAACTTGGTTGGCGCGGGTAAGACTCTGAGACAAAGTGCCAACGGGCACGCCCTCTTTAGAGAATTTCCCCCATTGGCGCGGGTGATACACTGGGGATCCGCACTAATGGAAAAAAGGGACTTTTTAAGGATATTCTGCAGGAGATGTCTTCAAGACATATGAAGTCCATACTTAGGGGAACATAATGCAAGTGTTTTCAAGTTATGTCACTTCTCACAGGTCCCGGAATGAGTCCTCCAAAGTGCGGGAAAGGGGTAACAGGGACGGTGACCAATGGTGACAAATTACTGTGTAACAGATGCCCCCTAAAGCATGAGGCCCGAGAGAGAGAGAGGGGTGAAATGCTTTACAAGAACACATGCAGCTACCGCCGGAGAATCTGCATAGAGAGATACAACTGATAGCTCAAGTACATGATATATGTGGTATGGGTGCAACCATCCATAACAGAGTACATAATAATCTAGATCCACGGTATGGGCGCAACCATCCGGTGAGGATTGATGAATAGACTCAAGATGGTCGCAGCCATCCAGTGAATGAGTCATGTAACAATAATCCACAAAATGCAGCCTGGATTCCAACAGACAAAATCCAGGGTATTGCGCTCCATCTCGACCCGAACAAAAGTACAAGTTCAAGCATGTGAATATATGAGTTGAAGTCGAACATTCATGAACATCGTTTGATTACCAGTCAATAATGAAAATTGTTAGCAAACGCGAGAGGTACCACCAATAATGACAATGGCCCTCAAGGTATTATAGGTACAATCTACGGCGTGTGAATCAGTGAGCTGGCGTCGAACACTCGTAGAATCATTTGATCGGAGGTCATTGATGAAAACCTCACGTCGAACACGAAGAACCTGCCATTGAGGCATGCAGGCTCCAAGGCACCGGAAGGGAGTCTCTAGATCAGCTTCCTGGATAATGAGCTGAAGTCGACAGGAAGTGACCTTGATCGAAGGTGGGCCATAGTGTTTCCCACATCATCGACACGAGACAGAGGAAGAATGATGTGGTGAATCATAATTATGCGAGATATCAGAGGGAGGTTGTTATTCTACAGAGGTCAACTTCTCTTGAACATATTGGCGGCACGACAGTGGACTTGGCAATATTTGACAGCAATGGATCAAAGGTCATGGTGACGAGGCAATCAGCAGATGAGAGGTCAAATAGGATCACCCAAACCCACGGAGGCAAGTGAAAAACGAGATGAGATGTCCCCACCCAAACACGAATGCAAATAAAGTGCCATGTTCAAGAGTGACATACTGCCGACACGACAATAATTATGGTTCCATTTTCCCCCACCATTTATGGCGAGTACCCCAGTTATTTTTATTAACAAGCTTGACGGGGATAGCATATGCTTGTGAGGCGTCATTTCGACGGAATCCAATGTCATCAGGTTTTGACGAGTCCGACAAAGGAAGAACTCGACGCCTTTTCATGTTTAGAGAGTTTGAAAAGACATCAGAAAAGAAAACTCCAAGGGTGTCCTTTTTCGTAAAGTTGTGTCCCTCGAGCGCGAAAAAGTATAAAACAATGCTCGAAAGAACCGCCTGACCATTACGATCGAGGAGTACTTTTCATGAGTAGTGATTTCGACCTGAAAAAGTAAAAAAGCGATCGAAACCACGTCGCTTCATGACCGTTAACGAACTTGAAACGACAAGGGTCCGACGATCTTTTCGTTTTTACACGGTCGGAAAAGAGTTTAAAGACGACCGCCTCTTATTTACGTTTAACGAGTCAAGAGGGATAACTCGGCAATCTTTTCGTCTTTAAACGGTCGGAAAAGAGCTAAAAGTAGACCTCCATTTTTATTCTCTTTAACGAGTCAAAAAGGGAAAAATACTCGACAATCTTTTCATTTTTTTACGAGTCAGAAAAGAGCTTAAAAGGAGACTCGTCCTGGAGGAATGAGTGGTATAAAGGTTAGCAACTGGTTTCGGAAATGATGGAATTGCTCAAAACATATAATGGTCAAGAGGCTGGCTAATAAAACCACTCATCGCTGCAGTTCCTCAAGAAAGGATAAACAACCAAGTGAAAGCATATGATCAGCCAAAGAGATGGTAGCAATGGAATGAAACAACCAAGGCTCATTTAACAGAATTTAGTGAAATAACGGCAATCACGAGATGTAAAATGGGTATGGGTTCATTTTTACACAAGCTTGAACCATGGAGAACTCTGCTTGGATTCGGTTTCATGTTTACACAAGCTTGAAACGAAAAACTATGCTTGTTATAAGTTCGTATGCCCCCAGCATAATAACGCAAAATGAGGTACATGCCCCCCAAGCTTCATTGCATTCAACAAAGTGGATGGAATGAAGGTTCACTCTCGAGATCTATGAAAGACTCGACTTGTATTTTACGAGATCTTAATCAAAGACTCGATTTGGAAAGGAGGAGATGTTTCATTTTTAAATGAGGTTGACCTAGGAAAAGAACTATCCTCATAACCCTTATTTCATTTTTTAATGAGCTTGACACAAGATCAAGAACTATACTCGGCCAGACCCAGTTTCATTTTTTAAGGAGCTTGACATAGGACAACGAACTATGCTCCGACCAAACCTAGTTTCATTTTTGAAGGAGCTTGACACCGGAAAGGAACTATGCTCCACCCGAACTTCATCATAATGAATAAGAAGTTGGTTCTTCCAAGAATGCCACTCCTGATGGAAGGCCAACATCTTGGAAGTCAGGGTCCAATGCCCACAGGACATTATGCACGACGGCGGCATCACTGGATATAGGCACGGGCTAAGTGGCCACGTAGTTGATCTGTGGTGGGGCAGATGCAACTGGTGGAGGAAAGCCAGGAGGGGATGACGATTGCGCAGGAGGCACCCGGGGACGAATGAATGATAATTGATCTATAGTCACTATCCTTCCATCGTGTGGAAAGCAAACCACACGGAAAAGTGAAGAGACCAGGGCCCCCATGGCATATACATAGTCACGACCAAGGAGAAGACTGAAATCTAAAGCACCTTGGGTAACCGATACGTCTATATAGACGGTTTTGCCTCCCAAAGTAATAGGGAACTTTACAAGGATCCCTAATGGTTGACTAGTTCCTCCGTTAAAAGCCGTCAGATTCGGTGCGACTGGCACAAGCTGTGGGGAACCCAAAGATTGCCAAGTAGTGGCAGGCATAAGACTAACAGATGCACCCTCATCCAAAACAGTGCCAGGTATCGCCTTATTATAGGCGTGTATCATGACCCAGAAAGGCACATGGGATGGAAGGCGGGAGGTAGTCAAACGACTCCAGTCAAAGGAAACGACTGAACTACTTGGTGGGGGAATCGTATGATTGCCCCCCTGCTCTAAAAGAACCGAAGCAGGACTCTCGGGAGCAGCTGGGATAGGAGAGTCATTTCAGGACTCAGGAGAATCTGAGGAGACGAGAAGAACATGGGAGTGATGCTCTTCCGAAATAGAGTGGTCGACGGGTGGTGAACTCGAGTCGAAACTCTTTCCGACCAATGGTTGGTCTGGAACAGGCTGGGCACAGCCAGGTTCAGGAAGAGGGGCCTAGACAAGAGAAGAATGTGAATCAATCTCTTGGTCAGCAGGGGGACGATCTGCGGCTGCAGAGAGACGTTGATAACCAACGGGAAGTTGGGGTGAGGGAGCTGTAAGACTTTCCAAGACAACAGAGGCTTTATCCATGAGCGGACAAAGGTGAAGGAGATGATTGCCTTCACAAAGTCTACAGGGGATTCGAATCTTCCCTTTTCCCTTACCATTTCCAGCTGATAGGGTAGCATCGCCGTGAACTTCAGAGGACGATGAGGGGCGGGCCGGATCGCGAGACCATACTTCTAAGACCCTGGGAATGCCAAGACAATCGCGAAGAAGGTGGTCATCTTTGCATAATCTACAAGGAAACTTGACCTTCCGCGAAGGAGCAGAAGGTGGCTCGACTTGAGGTGGACTCGGAGGAGTAGCGGCACTTTTAGCCTCTCCCTTAGGAGACTTCTTCTTCTTCGTCTTCTTCTTCTTCTTCTTAGCCACCTGGTTACTCGAATCGAGACTTTCACCAGGCGAAGTAGAAGATGAGGACGTAGAAGCAGGCGAAGAAGGGGAGAGGTCCACCTTAGAATCAACATGATGTTGTTCAGGTGGAGGGACGGATTGACCAGAAGTTGAGACGGCAGGGACCAAAGAGGTTGGGAACAACCAAACAGGCAACCCAATAGTTAACCCTGGGAGGGACAACATTGCCATGTAAGGAGCACCAACATTCCCAAAAGGAGCGAAATGACCAGGTTTTCCGTCAGAGGGGATCCCTGGGTTGGTGAACCCCGGAAAAGTTGCCATCGAAAAATAAGCCTACTCAAGCTAATGCAAACAAGATCTAACCGGGTAAATGTGAATCGTGGCCGAATAAATTTTAAGACAAAGGAACCGAACTTGACCTTTTCATGTTTTAAGAGTCGAGAAAAGGACGAAAAGGTGACTCTAGTCGCCTTCGAATGTTTAGTGAGCCCGAAGTGACAAATGCTCAGGTGAGCCTTTTCTTTTAGGGAGTCCGAAAAGGATCAAAAGTGACTACTCTGGAGAAACTAGGCAAAGGGTTTACCAAACAAAGCCGTAAAACTGCATATACACCTTGGCAATCATATGAAAACCAAGGACTCTTCGTACGGCAGTCAATCTTCCCAAATGTTGTGTTCAGTGCATTACGGCTTGTAAGGCGGCAGACACGGCTTCCTGTGGATAAAGGATGATAACCTAGTGGGGTCTCCCCATATACTCGATGGTACGTGGGAGCACAAATCCGTGCTAGAACACTATTGAGTCACAAAAGGAGGAATCACCCAACCTTAATGTGAAACAACAGTGACTAGGTTTAACGACGTCGGAACACGTCTCTAGCCTAGACCTCTAGATGTATGCGTTTAGTTCCAATGCGTTTTTAGATTCATTCAGTTCATTTTACGGTTGATCTTTGATTAGGTTTTAGTTTCCAGGTCCTACCGTATGTAATCTCTCACAATTCCCTAAATGCAAGCTATATGCCAAAATATATCATTTCATTCGATGAATGCTAACTACGGAAGAGTTGAGATCTTTCAATCAAACAAAATGATCATCAAACAATCAACAATGACTATAATGCAGCTAATGGCAATAAACGATTTTTTTTTTTTAAATGACTAATTGCTAATAACATATGAAGAACTGTAATTTCCATTAACTAATGCAATGCAAAAGAGATTGTTTGTTTTCTTTTCGATGGCAAAATGCACTAAACAAATCTTGAGAGATAATAACAAAGAGTAAAAGAAATAAATTTCACTAAATGAAAACACAATCAAGTCCCTGAAACACCAAGACAATCTTTCAAACCAAGAAAAATCACAAAAACCTCAATGAGCTATGTGATCTAAGCCCAAACGAAGCCAAGCGAAATCCAAACGAAAAAGAGGAAGATTGCTCGAAGCACACATAAAAAGTTTTGACAACCACTAGACAAGTGCAAAAAGTAGCCAAGAAGTCGAATGGACAATCAAAGAAACAAAAACTCCCACGGAAGGCTCGATGTACAAAGCCACTAGATGCTCTAGGGCTGGGATATGAAATCGATGGAAAGAGGCAAACACCCGAAGGATGAAGGTCAAGAACCAGTCAAACAAAGCTCTGACACACTCCAGTAGTTGAAAAAGATGTGACAAGACAGAAATCCAAGCTCAGAAGGCTTCCAAACAAGCAAACTTGAAAAGTTCACAGGCCTGGCGCGACTGTGAGGCTGTATCTCGCGCTATTTAAGGGATTAGCGCGAGTTGCTTTTGTGCAAAATGCGCCCACTGGCGCGACTGTCAGGTAAAAAATCGCGCTAATAAAGTTTGCTAGCTTAAAAATAAAAACAAGCAGTCCAGGGCTTGATCAACAGTATCCAGACAGATCAGGCAGCAAGAGACAACTTAAAAATTCAACCCAGAAAGCTTATCTAAGCAAGCAAACAAGAGAAACCAAAGTGCAAGACAAACTCCAAGCTGTTCGGTTCGTAAACCAAACCGGAGATTGACTGAAGTGGCGTTGATCTATTTCGCTAATGCAGAGCAATAGCGTTTCGAAGGCTACCTGGCCGTACTTCAAGCTCCGTCCAAAGTTTACGAATCAAACAACAAATAGCTTCCCTAGTGGAGTCGCCAAATTGTTGGAGAGGTAAATCCCCTCTGCGGACAGAGGCGATCCCACTAGCCCAAAATGGGTCTAGCAACAATCAAAAAATGCTATCACGCAAGTTCCTAATTGCAAATTAAAGGTGGATTATAAGAGCCTACTTGGATTCCAACGCTAGTGTTGTAGAAGAGTTGACACTCCCGTTCCTTTCCTTCGGCCGGTCACGATCCTCACGATCTCCGTGAATGGACACCTGCACATGCAAAGAATGACACGAATACAAGCACAAAATCCAATAGATGCAATTATATATCGGTCAGAAAAGATATAACTCAAACATCATCATAATGAACAACAAGAATGGAACCATAATGATTGTTGGAGAGGCAAATCCCCTCTACGGATAGAGGCAATCCCTACTAGCCCAGAATGGGTCTAGCAACAATCGATCAATGCTATTGTGCAAGTTCCTAATTGCAATTAAACAAGAGGCAAAGAACACCTACTTGGATTCCAACGCTATTGTTTGATGAAGAGATGCCACTCTCGCTCCTTCGCTCTAGCCGGTCACGATCTACCACGATCTCCGTGAATAGATACCTGTACACACGAAGAGACAGACAAACACAAGCGTGAAATCTAATAAAATCAACTATACATCAGTCAGAAAAGATGTAATCCACATTAACCATTGCAAGACAAACGAGAATGGAACCATAACAGTAGTCATTTATTATTAAATCAATAACAGAGAAAGGTACAACCAATGTTTTGACGCTGAGTCCTTCTCTTGAGGGTCCAGCCAGCAAGTCTCTTAAGCATTCACCCTTAGAGGTAAGTTCTCCCAAGACAAAAGCTCTCTCACACAAGCAATACTCACAACCTTCCCTAAGCTTCCTCTAGCAAAACCACACTTGTCACACCAATTACCTACTAACAGCAGCAATCCAAGCACTATGAATTCCACACTATCCAAACTAGCTGCTCATGGTAATGGTGGAGGTTTATATAGGAGAAGGAGTCTCCTTGAATGGTGGAAGGATGAGCTTATCTTCAAGGGAAGTAGTTGCAAAGGGTCGAACAGACATGCCATAGAAGGGAGGCGATACTCACAAGGCCAACAACCAAGTCTGGAGTTATCTGGAAGGCTGGCTGTTGGAACAAATTCGCCCAAACTGGATCAGCGCGGGTGCATAACTGGTCTGGCGCGCTGACGTCGCAAGGCAATAACGGTCAAGCTGTTGTCAGCGCGGGTTAATACAACCAGAGGCTGTGCTGGTCATGAAATTCGATCAGCGCGGAAAAGCCGTGTGCTTCCGCGCTGGCAGCGCACGCGGTCTGTTATGAAGCGCCAGTCAGCACATGTATTTTAGAAACAGACGCGCTGATGAAGAAAACTTTGGGAAAGTGGGTTTTTGGCCAGTTCAGAAGGCATGAACTTGATTATTGTGAACTCCTGACACAGTAGGGTGACTGATAGGGAGACAGTGACAAATTACTGTGTAATAGATGCCCCCTAAAGCATGAGGCCCGAGAGAGTGGGAGGGGTGAAATGCTTTACAAAACTGCTGAACCGGAACACCACCAGGAAGGACCTGCATGAATGTACAACTGATATCTCAATCACATGTAGTCTAGGCATGGGCGCAGCCATCCAAAAGACATACGAAGAAGGTCTATGGTATGGACGCAGCCACCCAACTGAAAAGACCATAAAGATAAGAGGGTATGGTCGCAGCCATCCCGAAGACTCAGGTATGGGCGCAGCCATCCATCAATGAGTCATGTAGCAACAATCCACAAAATCGCAGCCTGGTTCATAACAGACAAAAACCAGGGTCTTGCGCTCCATCCCAACCCGAACAAAGTACAAGTTCAAGCATGTGAATACATGAGTTGAAGTCGAACATGCATGAACATCGTCTGATTACCGGTCAATGATGAAAACCGTTAACAGACACGAGAGGGACCACCAATAATGACAATGGTCCTCAAGGTACTTATAGGTACAATCCGCGGCGTGTGAATCAATGAGCTGGTGTCGAACACCCGCAGAATCATCCGATCGGAGGCCAATGATGAAAACCTCACGTCGAACACGAAGAACCTGCCATTGAGGCATGCGGGCTCTAAGGCACCTGAAGGGAGTCTTTAGGTCACTGTCTTGGATAATGAGCTGAAGTCGACAGGAAGTAACCTTGATCGAAGGTGGGCCATAATGTTTCCCACATCATCGACGCGAGACAGAGAAGGATAAAAGATTTTGTGTGAGACATCAGAGGGGAGGTGGTAATCTTGCAGAGGTCAACTTCTCTTGAACATATCGGCGGCACAAAAGCGAATTTGGCAGTATCTCACATCAAATGAGCAGAGGTCATGGTGACAAGGCAATGAGCAGATGAAGGGTCAAATAGGATAACCCAAACCCATAGAGGCCAGTGTAAAACAAGATGAGAAATCCCCACCCAGACACGAATGCAGATGAGTGCCATGTTCAAGAGCGACATACTGCCGACACGACCATTATTACAGTTTCATTTTCCCCACCATTTCTGGCAGGTACCCCGATTATTTTTGGATGACAAGCTTGACGGGGATAACATATGCTTGGAGAGGTGTCATTTCGACGATGTCCGATGTCATTAAGTTTTAACGAGCCTGACAAAGGAGAAGCTCGGTGTCTTTTCTTGTTTAGAGAGTCTGAAAAGACAACGGAAAAGGAAACTCCAGGGGGGTCCTTTTTCGTAAAGTTGTGTCTCTCGAGCCCGAAAAAGTATAAAACAATGCTCGAAAGAACCGCCTGGCCATTACGACCGAGGAGTACTTTTCGTAAATAGTAGCTTTGACCCGAAAAAGTAAAAAAGCGGTCGGAAGCACGTCGCTTTAGAGCCCATAACGAGTGCGAAACGACAAACACCCGGCAATCTTTTTAAGTTATACGGTCGGAAAAAGAGCTTAAAAACAACCGCCTCTCATTCCCTTTAACGAGCCGAAAGGGGGCTCGGCCATCTTTTCTTGATTCATGTCGGAAAAGAGCTTAAAGATGACATTTTTGGGACCAAGTGTACGAAGAATCGTTATGACCACGTCGGTTACTAGTACCTGCACAAGAACACCACCCGCGTAAATCCGTTCGATATGCATAAAAACATAGTAAAACATGCATAAAGGCATAATTAAGTGACATTAGAGCTAAACCCATGGTGAAAATACGACAAAAACCCACATTGACAAGAAATTAAAGCAAATTATGAGTTTTTTACCATAAATAGGGGGGTAAAAGTCATTTTTTACCATTGTTACCATTTTGAGTTGTGAAGAACGTTGAGGAGCTGCAAGGTTGACGGAGCGATTTCCAGCCCATACAGACACCATTCATCCGGCAGCTTGTTCCAGGTAGGTTCTCCTCTCCCTGCGTTTCATTTTAAGCCTTTTTTTGAGCAATTCCACGGTGGAATGTGGCCCTATGGGCGAATTTTTCGAGCGCTGGTGCGCTCTCGGTCAGCGCGGGTTTCCCGCTCGGGACTGCGCTGATCGATTTATAGTTACACGTACCACCACATGGGTCAGCGCGGAAAACACGTGTGCTTCCGCGCTGACCCAGTGAAAAAACAACGGTCTGCCATTTTCAGCGCGACTGTTTTAGAAACAGTCGCGCTGGCGCCGTAAAGATTGATTTTTTTAATAATTGGACGTACAAATCTCAACGGTTAGCAACCTAATATTTTTTCATGGTCTTGCAGGGCAAAATGTCTTTTGTGTGGCAAGAGAGATCTCACGATGATGAGGATATAGCCGCCTATGCACTTGCCGAATGCCGAAATGCAATGCGGGCATGCGGATTCTTGAAATTCTTCCTGACTCCGCGCCTGAGGGCGCAACCTGACTTACTGGAGTTCCTAATCAGAGCGTGGAACCCCGTAGATGGAAAATTCACAATCCGTGGTCAGGATGTTGAGTTTGACTCCACGAACATCTACTTTTTGACTGGATTGTCACACCGGGGTCAGATGCCCATCCTAGAGGGGCAGCGACCCAGCGGTGAGACTCTGGACCAGCTGATGGCTCGAGTATGCCCAGGAGTCGTCAAAACACGGAGCGGGAAGGTGGGTATCCCGACAGTACGAGACATGCCTCTTCGCACTATACTCTTCCTAGTGACACGGGCAGCGGGTTCTTTGGCCAATCATGAGGCCTCGAAGAACCAACTACTACTAGCTTTGGAGTGCCTATAGCCCACCATTTTCAACTGGGCGACAGCTGTGACTACCAGCATGAAGAGGCAACTAAACAACTGTCGTCGCGGAGAGACGAAGCAGTTTGCGTACGGGTCGCTTCTTCTTCCGCTCATGCTGGAGCGGGTGCCGGCTCTACAGTTACAGACCATGGCCGTGGATCCACCTAGAGGTCCTCGGGAGACGAGGGCCAGTCGATGGGCCCGTGTCATGCCACGTGGAGGTGGAGGCCGCCCAGTGTCTTGGGGAGTGTATTTCAGAGAGTGGCTGGATCGACAGGTTGTCATCGTGGAGGACTGGCCATATGCTGGCATGGACTTCCGCAATGATCCTAACATGCCACTGCCTACAGGAGAGCATTGGGACGACGAAGGTATGACACTTGATCCCTTTTCAATATTTTTTAATGTTTTCGATTTTTCATGTACATGTCTTAATAAATGTCACGGTGTGCAGATGTGGGACCCGTGAGACCCATCGGGCTAGCCCCAACGACACGGAGAGAGGGACAAGGAGCTGTAGCCCTGGCCCTAGTTCCTCCAGGAGTTGATACGTTGGAGACTGTAGCTCGCAACCTCGAGGGTTTGCTGGAGGGGGTGCCAGATTACCAGGGGGTCGAGGAGGTCCCTATAGAGCATCAGATCCACACAGTGGGGGTGGCACCCAGGATGCATCGCCTTTTGAGGCGAGTGACACGGGCAGCAGTATGCTATAGAGAGCATAACCCAGATCAGTAGCTATCTAGGTTTTCCCACTGATGTTTTGAGAGACATATGTCTCGGATGTACTGAGGACACCGGTTTTATTTTTTGGACATATACACTTATTTTTGAGCGCCTTAGTGCGCCACACGATATATATATATATATACTGTTTTTGGATGGATCGTTTCACATGTGATGATGTTTTTTAATATGTTTATGCAAATGTTCGATACAATTGTGATCTATGCATCTATTGCACAACACACGACCCATGTATTTTAACTTTTATGCAAGCTTAAAACACATATGCAGGCACACATGCAAACTATGCTTGGAAATTATTTACACATGCTTATGCTATGGTCTTATTATGTTTTCTATTTCTCCTTGTATGATGTTTATCTATTCCGCAAATGTCTATCCAACACATGGTTTGCCAATGCATCGTTAACGTATTTAATCGTCTCGGAATATGTTGATATGTGATATAATCAAAATTTTTTTCTAACAATCTTACACGTAAATACAACCTTAGAATGCGTTGGTCTCTGACGGAATATCGCCCGTTGAGTTGATGGACAACAAGTTGAGAGTCCAGGTTTACCACTAAAGCACGGATGCCAAGATCAACTGCTTCGGCTAGCAATTCAATTACAGCACTGTATTCGGCAACATTGTTGGTGGTACGGCCCAGGCATACGCCTTGAAGATCTAGCAACTCGCCGTGAGGATCGTAGATCGCCCACGCCGCAGAAGACAAATTGCAAGTACTACGGCAGGCGCCATCGGCGAAGCCAACGTAAGGTGTACTAGACATCTGCACAAGAAGCAGAAAACAAAATAAGAGGCAAACACGCCTTCACACCAAAGCAAAACTAGAAATCATGCACACATGACACACTTGCTAAGAACACACGTATGTACAAACTAGGTGCACGAGATCATGCATAATATTTCTTCAAATAGAGCCCGTTGCGGGGCTTGTCAAGAGGATTTCCTTCGTAATCGATCAGCTCATATGCCCCTTTTTGCAAAACTCTCTTCACGATATAGGGGCCTAGCCACATGGATTCGAGTTTACCTGCCCCCAGCTTATCCTTAGCTTGATCATAGAGCAGTACTAGATCTCCCTCAACAAAGGAACGAGGTCGAACGGTATCGTCGAAGTGGGCCTTAACCCTCTTCTTCTGTGCTTCAATAGCCAGAGAAGTTAAGCGACGGGTCTCGTCTAGCCTTTCTAAATAGAGAAGCTGTTCCTCCACCGGAGTGGTGTTGGGAAGCAACTCGACAGCTAACTTCAACGAAGGAATCTCACATTCAACAGGAAGGGTGGCCTCCAGTCCATAAACAAGCTGAAAAGGAGTGAAACCGGTGGCGTCCTTCACAGAGGTCCGGTAAGCCCACAAGGCAGGGAACAGCATCAGATGCCAGTTAGACTTGTGCGTATTCACGGTACGTTGGAGCATTGTGATCAAAACTTTGTTCACAGCTTCAACTTGGCCGTTGGATTGAGGGTAATACGGCGTCGAGCTATCTTGACGCAAGCCTAGCTGGGTCGTTAGTTCCGTCATCATATGATTACGGAAATGTTTTCCGTGATCTGTGACAATAGCCTGGGGGACTCCGAACCGAGTAATGACATGATTAAAAAGAAACTGCGCCGCCGTGTAACCGTCTTCGTTCAATGTAGGCATCGCTTCGGCCCATTTGGTGAAATAATCGACGGCAACGATGATATACCCGTGCCCCCCGGCCGAACGAGGGTTACAGGACGTATAATCGATGCCCCATTTGGCAAATGGACCTACGGTAACAACGGGGTGCAGTGGTGCAGGAGGTGCACGCATTTTCCGGTGGTAAACCTGACATTCATGACATGCACGGACAACAAGGATGCAGTCCTTAAAGATAGAAGGCCAGAAATAACCAGCACAGAGGATTTTCTAGGCGGTAGCATATCCGGACATATGGCCACCACAAGCGCCGGAGTGGCAGTCATTCAACACATGCTCAGCCTCCTCGAGAGTCAAGCATCGGCGGATAACGGAATCAACGCCGAGGCGGTACAGGGTATCGCCAATAATGCGATAGGGTTGAGACTGGTGACGAATCCTTCGTCGAGCATCTTTCGATATATCAGGACGGAAGGAAGACGTCTGCAAATACACTATGATGTCCCCATACCAAGGGTCGAGGGTGCTGATGAGAAACAATGTTTCATCCGGGATACGTTCTTCCGAACGAGATGGTGCAGAAGAGGATGGCAAAGAACAGAGCAGTTCTGCAAAGACCAGAGATTTCTTAGACTTGGCTGCAGTAAACTCCAAGTCAAACTCTTGTAGGATGACAATCCATTTCGAGTACTTGCCCCCCAGCAGCTGACGCGACAAGATGTAGGTCATGGGGTTGCAGTCAGAAATCACGGTCGTTGTGCGCAAAAGGATATAGTGCCGGAATCGTTGGACGACGCAGACCGCTGCCAATGCCAACTTCTCGACATACGCGTAGCGAGTTTCTGTGTCCAAGAGATTGCGACTAAGGTAATAGATAATGTGCTCGTTGCCATCATCATCATCCTGTACCAAAACCATGCCGATGGTAGTGTCAGCGGCAGCTAGATAGAGAGAATAATCACGGTGATAATTGGGAGGTCTTAAGAGTGGAACCGAGACAAGGAGATCCTTGAGTCGCTTGAAAGACTCCTGAGCGATGGCATCCCAACGAAAGGGTGTGTCTCGCTTTAATAATCGTGTGAAACCCTTAGCTACCTCGGCATAATTCAGAATGAATCGTCTAAGGAAATTCGCTTTGCCCTGCAAGCTCTGCAATTGCTGCAAAGAGGCAGGGGGATGAAGATTCAGGATGGCCTCAACTTTGAGGGGATCCAGACGGATGCCTTCTCGGGAGACGATGAACCCGAGCAGTCGGCTAGATTCTACGCAGAAGACACACTTATGAGGATTGAGCCTGATACGATAGTGTCGACAGCGGAGAAAGATCTCGCGAAGATGTGAGGGATGGTCCTGACGCTTAGCTGAATGAGCCGGAAGGTCATCCAGGTAAGGTTGTACAATGTGACGTATATCATGAAAGGCATAAGACATTGCACGTTGAAATGTAGCGCCGGCATTCTTTAGACCGAAAGGAAGCTTCTTATAGGCGAAGGTGCCCCAAGGACAAATAAAAGTTGTTTTATGCTGGTCCACGGGTGCAATGTTGATCTGGTTATAGCCAGAGAAGCCGTCCATAAACGAGTAAATTTCACTTCCTGCGCAATCATCAATAAGCTGATCGATGAAGGGCGTAGGAAAGTTATCTTTCAGACAGGCACGATTGATATCTCAGTAGTCAACACAGACCCGGATAGTACCCTGCTTTTTATTCACAGGAACTATGTTAGACACCCAATCCGTAAGAGGAATGGGGTAGATAAAACCAGCTTTAAGCAGCTTTTCGACTTCGGCCTTGATGGCTGCAGCCTTTCGGGGGTGCACAGGGCGTAAGCACTGACGAACAGGCTTAGCATCTGGATATGTAGGTATTTCGTGCACCATTATACTAGGGTCGATGCCAGGCATTTCCTCATAGGACCATGCAAAGACATCACGAAATTCGCGAAATAAAGCGGTATAGAGCTGAACTTCCTCAGGAGTGCAAGTGACTCCGATATGAATGCTTTCGACGATCCCTGGTTTGACAGAGATATCGATCGGTTGGGTTTGCGTGATATTGCCCATATTGCCCTCTGACACTTGATAAAGCTGAATGGGTGTTTGGAGGGGCGGTGAAGGGACGCATGAAGCAAACCTTTCGAGACATGTGGTCATTTCTGGATAGGGAGGGAGGAACGAAGAGCGATGGTGGTGATCTGACCAAGGTAGCTCTTCGAGAGACATAGTCTCTATGATAGCTTCGTCGGAGGGAAAAATTTCCTTCAGTGGATCCGACGTAGCCTCATCTCCTAGCCAAGGGAAATGATCATATGAATCGGGAACACTGCCCGGGAGAGCAGGTTCATCAGGGGGAGCCGATGCAGCGACAATCTCGATGTAGTTGAGTTCGGCAGGGCTCAACGGCATCATATCACCCCAAGAGTCTTCCTGATTAGCAGGAGGAAGAACCCATGGATCTGAGCGTGCAGAGATCATGTTGATAGGGGCGAGATTTGGGGGTGGGTGGGGAAAGACTCCCATTAGAGTGGGATCTTTGAAAAGTCCAGCACCCACATTCACAGGTGATTTCGAGGTATGCTCCACGAATGGCACATTACCTTCAGAAGAAGAGGCGAAGAAAGAGAGCTGGTCCACCATGACAATCTTCCCCTGGTGAGGGAAGCGAATGACATGGAACAGGGAGGAAGCCACGGATTGCATGGCGTATGTCCAGCTCCGTCCGAGGAGGAGGTTGTAAGTCAAATTGGCGTCAACAACTTCAACCTCTACTTCTATGGTCTTTCCTTCCAAAGAAATGGGTAAGCGTTGGAGGATACCGTAAGGGCGAGATTCTCTTCCATCGAAAGCTTCGAGTGTCGTAGGGGACTAACTCAAAGCAGGGGAACCAATCGCTTTCCAGCAAGCAACGGACATGATGCAGGTTGAGGCACCTTCATCAATAACCATACGGTGAATTGTTCTACTATTGATGATGACCTGTATAAGAAAAGCGACTTGGTGAGGCAGTCTCTGTGTAAACCCCTCGAGATCGAAAGAAATCAAATCTGAATCTGCCAGGTCGATGCCACCAATAGCTGATAGCAAGGACTTCCTCTGGGAGGGGCAGCTCTGGAGGACTTCTAAAGCGGACATAGCAGACGGAGCCTGAGCTAGGTCCTCAACAATGCTATAGTGCTGAGCAGCACGAGCATTAGGGTTGTATGATGACTTCCTGAGTACACCTTTTTGAGGGGGTCGGGGGATCGTCTCAGTGCTGGGCCTTTCGATGTGGAGAGGACCAGAACTAGACGGAGGAGCGTTGGAGGGAACCTCCGGCTCTTTCCCGGCACAAGATGGATAATCTTTCGCTCGAGTTGAGACATGGATGGGGATCGTGCCAGCCATGAACACTTGAGAACCAAACGAGGAAGAGGATTGAGATGGGTCCGCCACCATTTAAGTCTGCTGGGAAGGGAAAGGCTCTTTAAGCACGGTAGGAGTCCCAGAAGCACCTTTCAATAACCGACTAACTTCGGACCGCCTTGGGCAGTCCTTAGTGTAGTGATCCTCATCACAGATGAGACAAGGATACTTAGGTTTTCGCTTAGCTCCTTCCTCGGGTGGAGGTTTAGGGGCACCCTGCTTGGGCTGACCAGATTTATCTTTAGCTTTTCCCTTCTTTTTCCCTTTTGAGGATTTATCCGCCGCGGTGGACTGGACGGCGTTTACCTCAGAGGTACTTCCAGGATTGGATTGGCCCTGAGAAGCATTTTCATTAGAAGCATTCTGTTTTTGCTTCCCAGGGTTTGCGGCTGATTTCTTTGATGACGAGTTAACAGAACCAATGACTCCATCAACAGATGGTTTGGGCGGAGCCTTGGTCTGTCCAGGCCTCGGGGCGTCTGGCAAATAATCATATAGAGTACCTAACTGAGAGTATACTAAGTCTAGGTACTGAGCTCGCGCGATCGCTTGCTCTTCAGTTACACAAGCTCCCATAGCGATGTCCTTTGCAATCTTAGGGACAAAGGAAGTTGTGAACCAATCGGTCAGGAGTTGATCAGGAATCCAGAATTTGATCAATCGACGACGCCTTCTCCATTCATGTATGTGATCAGAGATGTGCGTAGCCGTATCCTGTTTAAGAGACGTGAGAAGATTTGTCCCAGTCTCGTACCGAATGGGTAACTGAAAATGAGTTAAAAATGCCATAGCCAGAGAATTGAAATCTTGAAACATGCCGCGATTCAGCTCAATGTACCATTTAGCGGCTAAACCGGTGAGTGTTCTCTGAAAGAGACGAAGTCGGATAGAGTCATCAAGCCATGAGTTCGATGAACACCAAAGGTGATAGGTCATAACATGTGCTTGAGGATCCTCTCCTGCTTTGCCATCAAATTTTGGACAATCATCGGGTATTTTAGTTGGAACTGGTGGCCAATACGCATTATGCAGAATGGGATCATTCGTTAATTTGGACACGTCCGAAAGTTCCAACGTCGCTAAGAATGGCAACTGAGGGTTGAAGGACATCTGTGGCTGTGGGTTCGAGGCAGTATTAGGGTTCCAACCAGGTGGTGGTTGCCCCCACGAACTCTGTCCAGATGGACCTGGCCCAAAAGGGCCGGGCGCGTAAGAACTTTGTCCCGATGGACTTGGCCCAAAAGGGCCTGGCGCATAAGAACTTTGTCCCGATGGACCTGGCCCGAAAGGGCCTGGCGCATAGGGACCTTGTCCGTAGGGGTTCTGCCCATATGTATTCTGTCCATATGCAGACAGTTGACCCTGGGTCTGCCCCCCAGCACCCCACGTATTAGCAACTTGACCCGCAGGTGCAGCATATTGATAATTTCGGTAAGGAGTGACCTGCGTTTGTTGATAATTCTGGTAAGGAGTAAACTGTGTTTGCCCCTGGGGTTGCTGGTAGCCATACGTTTGCTGGGCTCCATACTGAGCCTGATAAGCAGGCTGCGCTTGGTAGGAAGGTTGGGGCTGTGGCCCGCCTTGCATTTGATAACCCATTTGAGTTTGAGGCCCAGAATAATGTCCTTGAACCGACTGGGCTTGGATCATCTGGCCGGAAGGTTGGCCTGGTTGAACCTGGGATGGGCCTGCTTGCCCAGAAGGATGTACTTGCTGGGTGCCAGGCTGTCCTTGAGCAACCACGGGTTGTCCTTGCGGAACAGATGGCCGAGCTGGCTGGATGGCTGGTTGACCTTGCGGTTGACTAGTCTGTCCAGCTGGATGAGTAGGACGGACAGTGGGTTGGCCTTCTTGCACAGAGGGCTGGCCCGCTTGTCCGGAGGGTTGTACTGGCTGAGCAATGGGTTGGCCCTGCTATACGTAGGGTTGCCCCCCCCTGCCCAGAAGGATGACTAGACTGGACAGTGGGTTGGCCCTGCTGCACGTAGGGTTGCCCCCCTGCCCAGAAGGATACCCTTGTTGGACTGCTGGTTGACTTTGAGGAGTGTAATTTTGCCCAGCTTGTCCAGTGGGATACCCTTGGTGAAAACCAGGTTGGCCTTGCTGGATGTAAGGCTGCCCTGGCTGACCAGACGGATAGCCTTGCTGGATACCAGATTGCCCTGGGTAACCAGAAGGTTGACTCTGATAAGAAAAGGATGGACCTCCCATGGCTGAAGGTCGTCCCGGGTAGGGTTGTCCTTGTGGGCCCCAGATTGTCCCGGGTAAGACTGGCCATACAGTGGTTGCCCTTGGGGGGCTTGCACATAAGGTGGCTGGCCTAGATTAGGTGGTCCTTGGGGCTGTCTAGGAGGATTCCAACGCCCGCGAAAAGTATGAGTAACGGGATCATAAGTAACGTCTAACGGTGCCGAGTTTTCAACGAAAGGTTGACGAGGCAAGGATTGAACGTGCTCGAGGTACTGACCGTTAGCATCATAATAAAAGAGTGGACCTTGGTAATCCGGGTACACAATGGGTTGCCCATGGGCATCAAACGGCCCCGCTCCTGGAACAGGACCAGAAGAGGGCTGAGCGCTTTGTGCAGGATCGATGACTCCAGACGAAACCCCTGGTTGGCTAGTGCCCACTTGACTGTGAGAGGGACCAGCCCCAGGGTTTGTAGATGAGGATGCTGTCACAGCACTAACGACCGGAGTCGAGTGCGCTACACAAACGGTCGGATTTGTGGGAACTGAGGTAACAGGTGTATTAAGAGGTCGCGAAATAAAGGGCCCCGTGGTGGCAATAAGACTAGGATCCCATATAGTCGTAGAAGTAGTTCTAGTAGCTATCCTATCCCTCACTGACTGATATCGTGGAGGGAGTGGAGAGGTAGCTGGGATCAGAGTTTCAATATCTTATGCCACGGGTGTCTCACCTGTGCTGGAAGATGTCTCATCCATGGGGGAAGTGGACATCGGAGACGACATACCGGGAGGAGTACGAGGGGTATAGTTGCTGTCAGGCTCCCAGATAGGATTCCAATCTTCTATGTAATCTTCGTCGCCCGGGGCACGTACGTTGATAGGCTGGATACTCGGAACAATGGGAAGAGTATCGCTTACAACTGGTACCTCAGGAGCAACAGAAGATGGAGAACCTTGATCACTCGGACCGGGAGTTGACGGGTCAGCCAGGATGACAAGACCCCTTAGAAAACCTAAAGAAAACTAACGATAAAGACCCTACTCAAGCTAACGCACACAAGATCTAACCAGGTGATGTTATCGTGGCCGAATAAATTTTAAGACACAGGAACCAAACTTGACCTTTTCATGTTTCAAGAGTCGAGAAAAGGACGAAAAGATGACTCCAGTCTCCTTCGAATGTTTAATGAGCACGAAGTGACAAGACGCTCACAGGCACCTTTTCTTTTAGGGAGTCCGAAAAGGATCAAAAGTGACTGCTCTGGAGACTCTAGGTAAAGGGTTTACCAAGCGATCCGTAAAACTGCTTATACACCTTAGCAATCGTATGAGAGCCAAGGACTTTCCGTACTGCAGTCAATCTTCCCGAATGCTGTGTTCGGTGCGTTACGGTTCACAAGGCGGCAGACTCGGCTTCCTATGGATCAAGGATAAAAGCCTAGTGGGGTCTCCCTATATACGCGACGGTACGTGGGAGCACAGTCCGTGTTAGACCACTATCAAGTCACAGAAGGAGGAATCACCCAACCGCAATGTGAAACAATAGTGACTATGTTTAAAGACGCCGGAACACGTCTCTAACCTAGACCTCTAGATGTTTGCGTTTAGTTCCAATGCGTTTTTAGATTCATTCGGTTTATTTTATGGTTGATCTTGAATTTAGTTTCGGTTTCAGGCCTTATCGTATGATCTCTCACAATTTCCTAGGTGCAAACTACATGCCAAAGAATACCATTTTGTTCGATGAATTCTAACTATGAGAAGGTTAAGAGCTTTCAATCAAACAAAATGAACTCAAACCATCAAACAACCTAATGCAGCTAATGACAAAGAAATGAAATTTTTTCTTTTAAGAACACAAATCAATGAGATGCTCTTCTTTTCATTAACTATTGAATGCAAAAGATGCTAGTTTGATTTCTCTTTCAATAGCACTTATGCACTTTAAAATGAATCTTGAGAGACAATAATACTGAGCAAAAAGAAACAAAATCACCCAATGAAAATCACAACAAGCGTGAAAAGAGCTGATTGAAACCCTAGCAACTGTGATCTGTGCCTGGGTAGTGAAACAATCGAAGGATCGGTTCAACAACAATCACCTCAAGCAAACAAGCAAAGAAGCAAAAAGAGGAAGGTTTCCGCAATAGCAAAGGCAAGCAGCAACGAACTTTTGTGAATAAGTGAACAAGTGAGCAAACAAGGTCAATCCAGTGAAAATGGGATGATGGCACTAGGTCACGGGACACAAAAAACGAAAGTTCGTACAACAAGACTTTGCAAGCAAGTGTGTAACAGTTCAAACAACAAATATCAAGGCATAAACCAAGGAGAAAAAGCTGGAGATAGTCAAACCAACAGGCTCAGGAGGTAAAACTGAGACAAATTCAATTTTACAGGATCAGCGCGGGTAGCGTTCAGCAACTGTGCGCTGACACTAGGTCACGCGTAGCAACTTGGCGCTGTCAGCGCGGAAGGACACGGATAAAGCGCAGTGGTTCGATTTCAGAACTGTCGCGATTGTTTTACGTACAAGCGCGATGACAACAGGTTTAAAGAAACAGCTAAGCGCTGTCAGCGCAACTGTTTTGATATAAACCGCGCTGAGTAAAAAGCAAAATCAAGCCAGAAACTCCCAAACCAAGGCCAGAACTCTTTAAACAATTAAGACACTTCCCAGATTGAACCAGGAGGACTAAAAACAGAGAACTAATCCCCAATTTCGAAAAGAGAGAACAATCAAATTCAAACACAAAGATGGACAAAAGAGACAAAAAGGCCAGCTCCCCAACGAAGTCGCCAAATTGTTGGAGAGGCAAATCCCCTCTACGAATAGAGGCGATCCCTACTAGCCCAGAATGGGTCTAGCAACAATCGATCAATGCTACTGTGCAAGTTCCTAATTGCAATTAAACAAGAGGCAAAGAACACCTACTTGGATTCCAACGCTATTGTTTGATGAAGAGATGCCGCTCTCACTCCTTCGCTCTAGCCGGTCACGATCTACCACGATCTTCGTGAATAGATACCTGCACACACGAAGAGACAGACAAACACAAGCGTGAAATCTAATAAAAGTAACTATACATCAGTCAGAAAAGATGTAATTCACATTAACCATTGCAAGACAAACGAGAATGGAACCATAACAGTAGTCATCTATTATTAAATCAATAACAGAGAAAGGTACAACCAATGTTCTGACGCTGAGTCCTTCTCTTGAGGGTCCAGCCAGCAAGTCTCTTAAGCATTCACCCTTAGAGGTAAGTTCTCCCAAGACAAAAGCTCTCTCATACAAGCAATACTCACAACCTTCCCTAAGCTTTCTCTAGCAAAACCACACTTGTCACACCAATTACCTACTAATAGCAGCAATCCAAGCACTATGAATTCCACACTATCCAAACTAGTTGCTCATGGTAATGGTGGAGGTTTATATAGGAGAAGGAGTCTCCTTGAATGGTGGAAGGATGAGCTTATCTTCAAGGGAAGTAGTTGCAAAGGGTCGAACAAACATGCCATAGAAGGGAGGCGATACTCACAAGGCCAACAACCAAGTCTGGAGTTATCTGGAAGGCTGGCTGTTGGAACAAATTCGCCCAAACTGGATCAGCGCGGGTGCATAACTGGTCTGGCGCGCTGACGTCGCAAGGCAATAACGGTCAAGCTGTTGTCAGCGCGGGTTAATACAAACAGAGGCTGCGCTGGTCATGAAATTCGATCAGCGCGGAAAAGTCGTGTGCTTCCGCGCTGGCAGCGCACGCGGTCTGTTATGAAGCGCCAGTCAGCGCGGGTATTTTAGAAACAGACGCGCTGATGAAGAAAACTTTGGGAAAGTGGGTTTTTGGCCAGTTCAGAAGGCATGAACTTGATTATTGTGAACTCCTGACACAGTAGGGTGACTGATAGGGAGACAGTGACAAATTACAGTGTAACAATGATAGTCATCTATTATTGATAATCAACAAAGGAGAATACAACCAAAGTTCTGACGTAAATCCTCCTTTGGCTGGATGATCAGCTACATATGTCTTGCAAAGCTTGCCGGGATTGGGAACAAGCCTCTCTCTCTTTGATTATGAATGCAAAGAAGACTCTTACAACAATCTCTCATACTTCTGACAGTATAATTCTCCCTATGCTCAAAAACTAGCTTGTCAAATGCACAAGAACAAGCTTTTATAGATGGAGGAGGAGGAAGAGATACAATGAATCCAGACATCCATGGGATAAGCATTATCCTCGAAAAGCTATTATGGATAGAGATACGATGAATCTCGACATCCATAAGATTGGCATTATCCTTGAAAAGCCTCATGAGTCGAAAGGAAAAAAATTTTGGGCGTGCATTTGTTAAAAATCTTTCTCAAACTTGGTTGGCGCAGGTAATACTCTGAGACAGAGCACCAACAGGCGCGCCCTCTTTAGAGAATTTCCCCCATTGGTGCGGGTGATACACTGGGGATCCGCGCTAATGGAAAAAAGGGACTTTTTAAGGATATTCTATAGGAGATGTCTTCAAGGCATATGAAGTCCATACTTAGGGGAACATAATGCAAGTGTTTTCAAGTTATGTCACTTCTCACAGGTCCCGGAATGAGTCTAAAGTGCGGGAAAGGGGTAACAGGGACGGTGACTAATGGTGACAAATTACTGTGTAACACTCCCACTCACGCGCGCAGGCAGGACATGAGAGGTTGGGGCTCAACGCTTGCAGGCTACATAGTAGCTAAGGGGTATATCAAGTGTCTGGAACGTCCCCATGTGCCCCCCAACCCTGCCCCCCAGGTTGGTATATGGAAAATCCCATCAATTCCAAAAATTGATCACTTCTGTTGGCTCCTCTGCCACCAAAAAATCCTCATAAAAGACAGGCTCCAGAAAAGAGGTATCCATGGCCCCTCTAGATGCATGATGTGCAAAGAAAACTCAGAAACCACCCTCCATCTCATTATCAAGTGCAAGTATGCAACCTCCATTTGGCAGGATCTTCTTGAGGCCTGGAACTACAAGTTCGATTTCCCCACCTCGATTTTGGATCTGTTTGCAGGTTGGATGACCAGATATCCAGGTTCATCCCCAAAAAACAAAACAATCAGAGCAGCGTGGAGTGCTTTACCTAAATTTATCAGTTGGCAAGTTTGGTTGGAAAGAAACAGAAGAATTTTCCAGAGTAAGGAACAAGACTATAGATTAGTTGTCAACTTAGTGAAAAGCCAACTAGCTGAGTGGCTGGCAGGCAAAGGGGATGATTTAAATCTAAATCAGCAGGACAAAGATTTAGGATCTGTCCTCAACTTCAAATTTCAAAAATTGAGTTGCCCCCCTCCATCCATCAAAGAATGGCAAATCAGGAAAAACGAAGAAGACTTCCAGCACTGGCTGTCCAACCAACCTCTTCCCTCTCTCTTCTTTGATGGGGCAGCAAAAAGGAACCCAGGAATTGCTGGCGCGGGAGGGTTTATCATCAATCCAGAAGGTTCTCCTCCACACAGATTTGCTTGGGGATTAGGCCATTCCTCAAGTATACAAGCCGAGGCGATGGCCCTCTTTCAAGGTGTCAAACTCCTCAAAGAGCTAGGATTTGAGGAGGCAAACGTCTTTGGAGACTCCCAGGTTATCATAAGTACAGTGGTGAACAATTCCAAGCCTGCTGATCTGCAACTTGCAAGGATTATTGCAAGGATCAAAAGCATGACCAAGTCCCTAAAATTGAATTACTTTCATGTCTTAAGAATCAATAACAAAGAAGCGGATATTGAGGCAAACAAGGTAGTTCACTTAGACGCCGACACAATTCTCAGAGACAAGGAAATCTTTTGGGACCCAATCCCGTAAAGAGCCATGTTTTATTGCCTTTTATTACAACAGTTTGTTTGTATCTTTCAGCTCGGGAAATTAGCAGCCAAAGCTCACTATTTCAATTGTAAAAAAAGGAAGCTGAAAGGAGTAGGAGAGCTTTCCCTTCTGTTGGACAGTCATGCAGAACTTTGTTCTTCCTCTTGTAACCGAATTTGAGGCTGTTAGCCAATCAATTAATAAAATCCCATAACCGTTCTTGTAAAAAAAAAAAAAATGTTAATAAGGTTGTTTTTCATTAAAAGATTTTTATAAGCAATGAAAAGTGGGGTAAAGGTTTTTGGTAAAGAGAATGGCAGACTCTGTTTAGGTTGGGGCGGTGAATTTGTTTCCGGGATTTGGACTTCTGATGGGAAAATTGTAAAATATTTTTTGAAGATTAAAGTGCATGGTGATAAATCCATGTTTGATGTTATTCACGAGATCGGTTTCTGCAAGTGCAAGCCTTGGGATTTGTTGGGGTTTTTGTAAAGAATAGATAGAGTAGACAAGAAAAAGTAACGAGAGGAGAGACGAACCCTCGATCTCTTCCTCCTTTGTGGGGAAGAAGTGATCTTTGTGAAGGTTGCGGGTTTTGCCCTCACCTGATGAAACGCGAGCCATGAAAGGTGTCATCACTCAAGCAGGCCTAGCTTTGACAAAGCAATGGGTCGTGGAATCCTCATGATACTCCTTACTCATGCACAATCAAGCTTAATTATTTCTATCAGAGGTGTTGGAAGCCTTTTATCAAGCTTAATGCAGCCTCGAAACCAAGGCTCCCCTTACCGTAGGCCTTGGCATCCTCCATTGATATCTCTTGTGCTCCTTCTCAGTATACGCACCTGGAGGTGGTCACCAGGGGATATCATGTCTATTGCAGGGTTCTTTATGCTCCCCAGATGAGGTTATTACCTCAAATCTAATGAATTTTACGATATTTGTGAAACCAATCTTAAGGGGTTCCATTTATTTACGAGTTAAAGCCACATACCTCATCTCCTTACTTACAAGTGTGATACAAGATTGGGTGAGAGTCCCATATGGTTATATTCAGCTCCTACATGGAGGTCAAAAGGTTTAGGATAAAAAATCTCTCAACGAGTATGGCATAGCCAAAGATGCCTCAATTCATATTGTATCAAGACTAAGAGGTGAAGCCAAAGGCTGCGATGCATCCTCCTCGTCCTAACTTGTAATGTTCCCTAATAATAATAAATAATAATAAATAATATAATATAATATTAAAATATAAACAAATAAATGATAAACAATAAAGAAAATATAATAATTGTAAATATATAATAAAAAATTAAAGCAAAAATAATAATAGTAAATAAATAATAAATAATGAAGAGAATATAATAATAATAATAAATAAAATAGTAAATAATAATACTCAAGTTCTAAATATATATAAATAAACTATAAAAATAGTAAAAATAAATAAAGTTAACAAAAAGTAAAATAAAATAAGAAAGAATTAAATTAGGAGAACTATAAAGATAGTAAAATAAGTAAAGTTAACAGAAGGTAAAAAGGAATAAAATAATAAATAATTAAATTAAAAGAAATATTATATTAAGTAAAACTTAAAATAAAGAAATAAAAGTAAAATAATAAATAATTAAATTAAAAGAAATATTAAATTAAGTAAAACTTAAAATAAAGAAATAAAAATTGTATGTTGACACATGGAATGTGTGCATGCATATCCTTTTCCATTGTTTGGTCTATTTAATACACGATGAGGAAGATGAGATTCATCATTCCTTCATCCATTCTCTTGGGAGAAAAATGTTGTGAGACAACGGATTCCCTGACAGTAGTACGTTGATTGAGGACTCGAGGGTGGCCAATTGTAGAAAGTTTAGAAAGTTGGGTGGAGAGTTGTCTTCAAAACTTTGTTGCGGTTAGTGAAATTCAAATAGCATTCAACTTCGAAATCACAAGTAAGGAATATTATCGCCACAAGTAAGTCATCTTTGCTTACGTTTTTGGAAATTATATGCTAATTAATAGAATAGTTATGTGTTGATTATTAATCATATAAATTGATATAATTATTTTCATATTTTAATTTCATGATTGTTACAGCAAAATGAGAAAAATACTAAGTAATAATTTTTATATATTCAAAATTCTTTTGGACTTCCCTTAAATACATAAAATTCCTTCTAGTCACTTAATTTATCAAAGCAAGCATTATCTCTCTCTACCTAAAAGTCAAAATTATTTATTTATTTAATTTGTTATTTATAAAATAAACTTAAAAATAATTTTGAGTAAAATTACTCAAGTTTGTGTTGGAATTTGGTTTAATTTCCATAAGAAAAATCAAGGTAAAGTTATACATACATGTTGACTCTTTAGCTAATTAATATATTTCTTAGAATGACAAATTTGGTGATACATATCAATTTGTGTTAGTATAACTGACACATTCATATACATAAATATTCTAATTTAAATAAAACAAAAAAAGGTTCTAAGATTGATCCCTAACATTAGTAGTATATGAAGTTATCTAAGAAGAAATGACAAAGGAGGAACTTACAAATTTATTATTAATGATAATGAATGGTAGTGGTGACCATGACCAACTTGGAATAATGAGATAAATAGAAAAGAGTACTAGGTAGATACTCAAGGGAATGAGTGGAAATTTCACAAACAAGCGTAAAATCAACTAGAAGTAATAAATTGTCCTAGAATATGATGGAAGATTTTGCAATAGCCATTGATAGCAATTAATGATCGTGATAATTATGAATCTCATTAGAGGAGTTGTAGGAATTATGGTAACCTTTGATTACATAATCCATGAATGTATGCATGACGGGAATAAAGAAGCTAAAATAGAAATTGGGAAGATTTGGCGAGCAGAAGCTAGGAAAATGCCTTAGCATTAAAACATTATTTTCACGATAAGTCCAACATTAGTAATAGTCGAGCATGGTGCTAATGTGAATAATAACAATATGAAATTTTACTATTGGAGTATCTAATTAACGTTCATACAGTTCTTAAGGTGCATAACATTAAAGTGTGAAGGGAATGGTGAAAATGTAATAATGTGTAGGACTAAATTATCGGGTCTATCTCAATTGGATAGTTCTCTTAAGGATATTGATGAGCATAATGAAAAACATGATTGGTAAGGGCCATAGTGATGACCTACATAATTTAAAAGTGTTGATATTGGAATTTGTGAATACTTGTAATTGGTGAGAAATGACAAGTGATAAACTAGGAAAATGTTTAAAGGATAAGGATTGTTTAACTTATGGAAAAGGAATTAAACTATGTAGATTGTTGAAAAAACATTGAGCACGAAGCATAACAATATATGTTGTTGGAAATTCTATAAGAAATATGCACAAATTGACAAAAGAAGTGAGGTTAAGTGGTATTGAGATAAGAACTTGATGAGATAAGTAGGTCTTTTGAGGATGTACAATGATAATTACATGATGATGGATAAATCACTAAGGATACAAAAAAACCCTCATGCAAGTTGATTAAGCACGATAACAAACTTAAACAAGGATGACCTAATGTGTGTGTGTCATAGAGTAGAATGATACTAGAATGGATAAGCAAAATATGTATAGTGATATTGGATTTTTAATTTTGATATTGATTATTTAAGGAATGATAATACGTCAAGTAATATATTGATGAAGAATTTCAATAAATTTCCTTGGGGAAAGAGGAATACATGACTAGAGGTTGAGGCTCAAGATAATGAGATTCATTTAAAAGATAAAGATGTACCCAAATATCTATACCTACTATGTAAATTGTTAACTTCCTAGTTGAAAGAAGTGGAAATGATTATTGAAACGTAGGTGGTATCTTGATTAAAACATGACACAATGATACTAATGAGATAGCCTAGATCCTAGATGGATGTTGAATGATCTTAGTCCACAATTATTATTCAATGTTTGTAACAACCTCCTCCCACATCCACCTAGGCAACCATGCCAACCGGGGTAAAGATGAGACGAGAGGCTACTATGATCAAATTTGAACTCCTAGGTAACCTTAAGGAAGTGGAATCGAGGGAACATCACACACAGTCATTCAACACCATCAACAGAACCCTCAAAAGACAAGTCAACCACTCATACAGCATGTCCCTGGGTCCTACTATTGTTCTTGGTCTCTTAGGCCATAGTTTCTCTCATGCTATGGGCAAGGGAGTGACCAGCAACCCAAAGTCACTCTCATAGGCCTGTCTACTAGTGAATGTGGACCAAAATTGCAAGTTCTGTGCTAGCAACCCCGAGATTTAAGCCACTTTTCCAGGCCCAGAGCCCAGGCCACTGTCTAGAATGGAATGACAGCTTGAAATCAATAAAAGTACATGAAAACAATGAAGCAAAAGCAATAAACTCAACAACTCCTTAACCAGACCCTTACTAGCCATGACAGGAATTTCATCAAACATATTATCAACATGTAACTGTTGGGCATGGAATACCCCCAAGGCATGTTTTGGGGCTTAAAGCCCAAGTTTTGACCGAATCTTTTTGTAAAAGCTTCACGAATTGCGGGCATGGGGCGCGAAAGCATAATAGAGTCACAAGGTTGTCCACCCTAGTTTTTGTAATGTAATGTCGGCTGGATAGACCTACCCATGGTCCGCGGACCATGGGATTGTATAAATAGAGAGAGGCTCTAAGTGTAAAAGATAACTAACTAATTAAGAAAAGAGAAAAGCATGAGAAGTCTAAGTGATTGAGTCGAAGTGTAAAGTGTGTCTGAGAATCGTAGAGTAGGAGAAGGCTCTACAGCTGAGTTTGCAGAGGCCTAGTAGTCTGCAGATAAGTGCGCGGACCCCTGCAGCTGAGTGCGCAGGGCAGGTCGAGTCTGTAACCGTTGGGTGAATCAATAAAGAGAAGTTTTGCTATAATTCTGTGTATATTTTCCTAGTTTAATGGATGATTGGATATAATTTGCAAGTATATTGTTTATTTACTACACAATTGTGAATGAATATTTTGTATTGTTAATTATAAATTAAGACATTCTAGTAGGCGAAGGTAATTAATTAACACTAGAAGATAAGTAATATCTCGGGTAATAGCGCAGAGCGCGGCATAGCCCCTGGTTAGGGTTGCGCGAAGGCAGTGTATCAGGCCGCAAAGGACGGGAAGTGCGCGAAGTGACCTGTGCACAAGAACCAATAGAGAACCAGTCATACCTATCAAACATCTCAAGGGTGCGGAAACCTGGTTCTAGCATCCTCCCATACTATTTTAGGTGAGACCTCATTCTGCGCTCCGCGGACTATTGCCAAAAGGGCCAGTAGTACAAGGATTTGTTTGGCTAATTAACTCCGAACCTGGGTCAAGCCCCAACAAACCAACAAATGGTTCTGTTGTCGGGACGGGGATCTGCATAGAGATGTTTGATGTCGTATCACTGGAATCCGACAAAGAAAGGAATTAAAGATTGGTTGGACAAAAAGATTCACGAGTTCGCGACGCAGGAAAATAGGAATCTGCAAATATCAAAGGAAGAGTTGTTAGACTGCTACTTGTATACGGAGATCCATGAAATTTTCTTTGCATCCTTCCCCACTGAATTGTACGAGTGGATTGTGAAGCTAGCAGATAGCCAAGGAAGGTGTAAAATCGACAAACCTATTATGTGGACTCCAAAATTGGTCTGCAAACTGGAAGAATCAGAAGATAAGATTGTGCACACTGTCGATCACTAGCTCGATCAAATCATAGGAGGATTCATCACTGAATTCACGGTAGATACTTCAGTCAGCTATATCAAGGTAGAAGGACGCTTCCTCAAAGGATCGCGAGGTAAGTACGTTAAATCTTTGAACACTTTGATTAAAATGCTATTGTGTGAAAAATGGGTTATGCAAATAAATTGATGTTTAGGGCTACAAGAAGCGGGAGAATCTATATGAACGAAGGTAGCACAAAAGTAGAGACTAGCCCCTTGATTTCATCTCCACGAGGAGGCAAAGAAGAGCTCGCGAAGGTCTCACCAAGAAGTGCGATCAATCTAATAAGACAAAGAATTCCACGCATACCACCCCCACCCACACCATCACCAGTTTCACCGTCCTCACCCCCGTCTTCGCCCATACCACCTCTGCCGCCACCGCGAAGCAGTATGGAAAGCGCGATAAAGCTACCAGTGTTCAAGGGAGTAAGGAATGAAGATCCAGACCAGTTTTGGTTCGTAATAAAAGCTGTATGGGAAACACAGGGTGTCGCGGATGACAATATAAAGAAGGTAACGTTGGTCAGTGCTCTGCGGGATCGCGCGCTGACCTAGTACATTAAGCATTCCAATGACAATCTAAATGCGGGGATCGCGGATATCCAAGCTACGCTAAACAAATAATTTAACAGGCCAAAGTCAGAGGCATAGTCAATAATTGGATTCAAGGAGATCACAATGCTACCAAGCAAAACCCTGTGGAGTTGGATCAAAGACTGAAGTGCGCAATTCGCGAAGCAAACATGAAATGAACAGATGGGCAATACCGTGAATGGTTTGTGGAATCGTTAACACTGCATCTACGGAACACGTTGTTGCAACAAAGGTTAACCACTCAGGCTGAGGCTTTGGAGGTCGCGATGAGATTGCACAAGAATCTGATACAAGATCCTAACCTGGGAGTTCAACAGATTCATGCGCAGTTGAAAAACTTATTCCTGGAAATGCAGAGTTTGAAACAAGATAGGATAACTCGCCCATAGGTGCACAATGAGGTATGGTGCGTAAAATGCAAGGGCCAGGGGCACGATAAGGACCACTGCCTGATATTCGCGAATTACCTTATGGGAGGAGGGCCAATGCCACTAAGACCGGAGGCACAAGCAAGACCAAGTGTGGCGCCTGCACTATGGTGCACGATTTGTCAAATAGGAGAAAAGCATGCTACATATAACTGACATCTATTACAGAAGTATACACAGAATTCACAACAGTTGTTTTGTAATTTCTGTAGGTCAGTAGGACATGATGAGCGCACCTGTCAAATTTATGAACTGATGATGGATCAATCTCCTACCTACAGAGTTCAGGCCGAAACATGGACCCTCGATCAAAACACAGGAATAGCATGCACCGGATTTCAGGGACACGGACGAGGCCGAGGTGGAGGGGGACCAGGAAGAGGTCGCAGACAACTAATATGTTACAATTGCGAAGGGCCAGGGCATTATGCCCGCGATTGTACGAATCCAATGCAACCATCATGCTTGTATTGTACGATGTTTGACCACGAGACAAAGGATTGTCCCACACTGATAGCGAGGTTGCGCGATAAAGGAGCACTCCAACCTCCCCCAACTCAGAACCTGCAAATGATGAGGTGTGAAGTAGGAAAGTGTTCCCTCTGCGGATAGAGGAAACCCCTCTAGCCCTAGAGTGGGTCTAGTCACAACAAAAACAAAACAACAATTGATTCCCTTAAATAGTCATCGTTGGAGGCCTACCTCAAACTGGTGGTTGATGAAGTTCCATTGCGTTGCTCCAGCTTTCGTTTCCTTCTCCTTAATGAGCAATCAACCTGAAACACCACAAGAAAACAATAGAGCACGTAATCGAGAACAACAATGATCTATCTACTCATAAAGTCAATAAGTCATGAGCTATCAATTAAATTACCTACAAGACATAGGAAATCATCATTGATTGTATTAATAATAAATCAAGAGCAAAGCTTACAACCAAGTCTTGATGTCGCAAGCCTTCTTGAAGGGTCCAACCAGTATGTTTCTTCAAGCATTCACTCTCAAAGATGGGTCTCCTAAACAACAATATCTCTCTTTCACCCACAAGCTTTAATACAAGGTTAAGGGCACTCCACAACCTCTTGCAAACTATTTAGCAATCCCACAGTTGTCACACTCACACCAAAGCTATCTACCAAGCCCAAAAGCACTAGCAACACTGCCCAACCAAAAGAACTAAAAAAAACTAGTAACTAAGGAACTAGTAGATCATAGAAATGGTGAGTGATTTTATAGGAGGAGGAGCCTCCATGAAATGAGGGAGAGGGTGTTTATCCTCAAGGAAGGTAGCACAAAAGGCAGAACCACCATCCCAAAGGTGGAAAGGCGACCCAAACTGACCCAACAACCAGCTCTAGAAACATCCAGAAGGCCGATTGTTTGAACTAATTCACCAAATCTGGATCGTCACAGATCATGAACTGGGGACTAGCGATGACGTCGCAACAATACCGTGCATGACAAAGAACCATCATGAATTTTAAGGGTTTATTAGCGACGATGCAGGAACTTAGTACAAAAGGGTCAATCTTCAGCATCAGAGAGCATTTTCTTAATCTTCTTACATGAGTGGGAAGATATGAACATGTTTATTTGACACATGACACAACAGAGGGAGTGAGATGAGGACAGTGAAAAATTACTGTGTAACAGATGCCCCCTAAAGAATCAAGCCCGAGAGAGTGGGAGGGGTGAAATGTTTATGAAACTATCTGAACTGGAATACCACCTGGAAGAACCTACAGGCGCAAGTACAACTGATATCTCAGATAGTGAAATACATGTAATATAGGCATGGGCGCATCCATCCAAAAGACATATGAAACTTGGTCTGTGGTATGAACGCAGCCACCCAGTTGACAAGACCATGATAATGACAAAGGTATGGTTGCAGCCATCCATCAAAGAGTCACGTATGTAATCACAAACCAATCCACGCAGCGCGAACATATGTAACCTTAGTTCGTGGTCTTGAAACCCAACCGATCATAGTACAAATTTTAGCATGCGAACACATGTGTTGAGGTCAAGCATGATAGAAAGTCGCTTGATTACCGGTCAATGATGAAAACCGTTAACGAGGGTGAGAGAAACCACCAATAATGCTAATGGTTCTCAAGGTACTGTCCAGTACAATCCACTAAGTGTGAAAAATGAGCTGAAGTCGAACACTCATGGAATCACCTAATCGAAGACCAATGATGAAAGTTTGTCGTCAGGCGCGAAGAACTTGCCATTGAGGCATGCAAGCTCCAAGGTACCGAAAGGGATCTCTAGACCAACCTCTTGGATAATGAGCTGATGTCGACAGGAGACGATCCGTCGTAGGAGGGCCATAATGTTTCCCCCATCAACGACACGAGATAAGGAACAAGTGGTAGATGGTGAAACAGAGTATCAGAGGAGGAGGTAAGGGTGTGAACTGCAGAAGGATTATACTCTTGAACATATCGGCGACACGACTTTGGAATGTGGCAACATTTTGGTACCAAGGGATCGGAGGCTTGATGGAAACAACATGGATCAGATGGAGTGAGGCAAAATGGCAACCCAAAACCTCAGAAGGCCAAATACCCGACAAGAAGCAAAAGTGTCGATGTTCAAGAGTGACTAGCTGCCGCAGGTAACCAATGATGACTTCCAAATTTTCCCCTGTTGAGAATGCAACAAGATGATGGAGCTTAATGGAAAGGAGTCGCCTTCACTAAGTGGGCCCGCAGGGTATTTTTGGCGCAAAGTCTATTTTTAGACTATGTCTATTTTTAGACATATGGATCATGGTCTATGAGTTGCAGGATGCTATTTATGGATGATTGGTCATGTTGGGAAAAATAGATGGACTTCTATTTCTGGTTCACAGAGGAGTGATCAAAGTCTATTTTTAGACTGCCAGGGTAAAAATAGAAAAGTCAAATATTATTGTCTCATAATAATATTTCGACTATAAACTTTATCTTATCCTCTTGGAGCACTTCAGTTTGAGCTACAGATGTGGCACATGCAGCTATTAGAAGGAAATACGCTTTTCTTGTGAGTCAATTGAGCTATTGCATGCATGACATCAGTTAGAACTCATGCATGTGAGTTCTGTGGAGTTGGATGTGGAGTTGATGGAGTTGTGTTCAGTTTGACTTGGTTAAACTAGTTGTAATTAGTCTAACTGCAAATAGACTAGTGATGAGTGATGTGAATTAATTGATTAAATTAATTTACTAATTATTAACTCATAATGCAACTGAAGAATACATCAGTTAACTCAGAACATGTACAGTTCAGTGGAGACAGGTGTTAGAGGTTGAGATTGCTATCAGTTGTAACTATAGTTGTGCATGAGATCTTGCACAATCAATGGATTGAGTATGCCCATGAGGATTGCTCAATATATGCCAAATGAAATAGCCTGTGCTCACGTGATTTCTAGAGTGAGTGATTTTCACTTGGTATTGTGCAATAGAGGCAGGCAAAGCAGTGGAGAAGATTTGAACCTGTGACTTGTTTGGATCTGAGCTAGTTTTGTGTGTAACAGGTGGAGATAGTGCTAGATACTTGTGAGGAGTATTGTACTATGTATTCTTACATGTTCTCAATCATTAATATATAGATAGTGTGGGGTTTTCAGCTGTAAACTTTCCCCGGGTTACATATTGTGTTAGTGTGTGCATGCTATTGATGTTTCATTGTTTTTTATGCTGCTAAATTGATGCTCAACGTAGAGGAGATTATGTATTGTGCATGTATTCCGTAATGGTGTATAATTGGGATAATCTCTGTGAATAAGTGTTTATTATTAAAAATTTCTACATGGTATCAGAGCTGTTGATCATCAGATCTATTATTCAGAAAGTGTTTACATCTTATTTCTTCAGGCAGAGTCTGTAATCGGGCCAGGTAGCCTCTGGATTCATTCTTCCTTTGGAAGATGAGATATCCGGTAAAAGCCCATACAGTCAATCTCTGTACAAGAAATACTTTGTTCTCACGAATCTTAGATCAGAGGCGGCTGAGTTTAGAGCTGGTGGAATTTGAATTTGCAGCAGTGTTTTCTTGGTATCAACGTGGCAATGTCTTTCAATGGATTGCGATTGGAGTATGCTCTTGAGGGCAGCTCAAAATATATTGGATGGAAGGACAGGATGGAGGCAGTATTGGATGATAATGGGCTGAAGGATTTCATAGAGGCTGATGTCCCAAAGCCTATTGATGCTGCATAGGTTGATGCTTGGCAAAAGAAGACAGCAAAGTGTCGAAGGATTCTGTTGGAGGGCGTGAAGGATCACATTGTGTCCAGCCTGCATGGTAAGACTTCTCCATACTTGATGTGGAAAGCGTTGACAGATCTATTCCAAAGCAAGAGCGATCAGAGGAAGCTGGCGCTCAAGGATAAACTTAGAAACATCAAATGTGAGAAGGGAGACAATATGCCCAAGTATCTCATGAAGTTCACTCAATGCAGGGATGAGCTGGGAAGTGTGGAGGTGACTGTCGATGATGAAGACTTGGTGAGCTTGGCTCTCCTTGGTCTTCCGAAGAGTTGGCATTCCTATCAGGACTCTGTCAATGGTCGAGAGAAATTGCCAGGATGGGAGAGACTTTGGTCAGATCTTGTGCAGGAGGAGATCAGGCGGAATACCAGGGACAAATCTTCATCAAAGGGACCTGATGAAGAAAATTGCGCTTTGGATTCCAAAGAAAAGAAGGGGAAGAACAAGAAAGCTTCTCAGTTTGGTGCGAAGCAAGAAGCAGGACATGTCCAAGGTGAAGTGTTTTCACTGTCATCAGCATGGACACTATGCCACTAATTGTCTGCAGAAGAAGAAGAACAAGCAAGCTGCTGGATCTGCAGTAGGAGAGGCTCTAGCCTCGTATTTTGAGCTTGATTTTTCATTGATCGCATGCTTGGTTTCAAGTGTGATGGGATCGGTGTGGTTCTTGGATAGTGGTGTGTATTTTCACATGACATGAGATTGAGATTTGTTTTCTGATCTGGAGGACAAAGATATTGGAGTGCACATCGAGATGGGCGATGATGGTAGATACAGTGCGACTGGTATCAGTACCATTTCCTTTGAGAGGGAGTTTGGTAAACCCTTCGTAATGAAGGAAGTGATGCATGTTCCAGGATTGAAGAAGAATCTTATCTCTGTGGCGATGTTAGAAGACAAGGGATATGATGTTGTTTTCAGCGAGGGAAAGGCTTTCCTGCACAACAAGACAACTGGAGAAACCCGGAAGATAGGGGTTCGAGTGAGGAACCTTTATCAGTTGCATGTAGATGGATGCGCAGCAATGGCATGCAAGGCAGAAGGATTGGTGAGCTGGGATGATGGCGAGCTGTGGCATAGGAGATTGGGTCACCTTCACCATGGAGCCTTGACGATACTGCATCAGATCACTACAGGGTTTCCTAAAGGCACCCTTGCGTAGTCAGATCAGTGCAAGGGGTGTACCTTGGGAAAGTTTGTGAAAGCCACCTTTCACGAGAAGGATAGTCGCGCCACGAAAATCCTTGAGAGAATTCACACAAACGTGTGTGGACCTTTCTCAATAGCTTCGACAACAAAACACAGGTATTATGTGATTTTTGTTGATGATTTCTCTCGTAAGTGCTGGATCTTCTTCATGCAGAAGAAGAGCGAGACATACTCAAAGTTCTGTGAGTTCAAAGTACTAGTCGAGAAGGAGTCGGGGAAGAAGGTGAAGGCTCTTAGGAGCGATAATGGTGGTGAATACATCTCTGGCGAGTTCAAGGATTTCTGCAAAGCAGAAGGGATTCGAAGAGAGCTCATAGCTCCCCATAACCCACAACAGAACGAGGTCGTTGAGTAGAAGAACAGAACGATCGTGGGTGCTGCACGGGTGATGTTGCATGATCAGGGCCTACCCCTTCACTTGTGGGTGGAAGCATGCAATACAATAGTTTATGTGCATAACCATTGTCTTCACAGGACACTTGGCATGAGTACACCCGAGGAGGCTTATTCTGGTAAGAAGCGTGATCTTTCTCATTTGAGGATTTTTGGTGCTAACGTTTACATGCATGTAACGAAGGATGCCAGGAAGAAGTTAGAGCCGACCGCAGAGGTTGGGATATTTGAGGGGTACACTGATACACCCCACAACTATCATGTGTATTTGCCAGACAGTGGAAAGATTGTTGTGCGACGGGATATAAAATTTCAAGAGGAGAAAGCCATGAAGTGTTCGCTTGAGAGGGAGCTACACTTGCATGCAGATGAGGAGCTATTAGTTCCTAAGGATGAGCTTCAGGACGTGGATCAGCCATAGGATGAGGTTCATGGAGTGGAAGAGACCACTCATGCAGCGCCAACCATCAGAGGGCGAAAGCGCTTGACAGAAGATGAGCGACTAGCTCAAGATGCAGAGAAAGTTGTAGGACCACCTACAGCCCAACGTAGGCAGAGATAGTCACCTGATCAGTACACTGGATACATGGCTCTTATGAGAAAATGTGTTGTGACTGAGCCATCCTCTTTCGAGGAAGCTGTGGAGGATCTCGCATGGGTAGACGCCATGGTGGAAGAGTATGATTCAATTGTCAGAAACAGTGCAGGGGAGATTGTTCCTAGATTGGAAGGGAAATCAGTGGTGGGTTCGAGATGGATCTACAAAGTTAAGCAGGTAGCTGAAGGGAGTGTCGAGAAGTACAAGGTAAGATTTATCGCCCGAGGCTTTTCACAGATAGAGGGGATCGATTATGAGGAGACCTTTGCACCTGTCGCAAGGTATTCTTCCATACGAACAATTCTTGCTCTCTTAGCGCAGATGGGATGGCACATTCATCAGATGGATGTGAAGACTGCCTTCCTCAACAGAGTCATTGAGGAGGAGGTGTACATTGAGCAGCCCGAAGGTTTTGAGATCTTCAGTAGCGAGTCGCATGTGTGCAGGCTCAAGAGAGCGCTGTATGGGTTGAAACAAGCACCACGTGCTTGGTACACACGGATAGACAACTATTTCACTGGACTTGGATTCTCCAAGAGTGAGGCGGATCCTAACCTATACTAGATTTTGGTGGAGGGTAAGTTGCTTATCATTGTACTTTATGTAGATTATTTGATTCTAACGGGTGATGAGCTATTGATACTTTCATGCAAGGATGATCTTGCTAAGGAGTTTGAGATGAAGGACTTGGGCCTCCTTCATTATTTCCCGGGATTGGAAATTTGGTAGTGCAGTGATGGACTATTTGTTTCTCAGGGTAAGTATGCTCGGGAGATACTGGAGAAGTTCAACATGCATGGCTGCAAGCCTGTTGATACTCCTCTTCCTGGAGGTTGGAGGAAGGAGGATGCCACTTGGGGAGAAGAAGTGGATGCCACTGTTTATCGACAGATGGTGGGGTCACTTATGTATCTAGTCAATACACAACCCGATATATGCTACGCTATTAACCAGCTTTCACAAGCTATGGTTAAGCCTACCAAGCTCTTCTAGAAGGCGGGCAAGCATGTATTGCGTTATTTGAGAGGCACGTCGGGATATGGTTTGTGGTACAGACATGAGGATGAGGTGAAGCTATGTGGCTTCACGGATGCAGATTGGGCAGGGAGCCCAACGGACAGAAAGAGCACATCAGGAGGGGTCTTCAGTATCGGGTCGACAGTAGTGTCTTGGTACAGCAGGAAGCAAAGATCCGTGGCACTCAGTTCAGCAGAGGCCGATTATATGGCAGCAAGTTTGGCTGCATGCGAGGCTATATGGATGAGGAAGATCCTGGTCGGTTTGTTCGGTTCTCACTTGGATCCTACTGTGATTTACTGTGATAAGCATAGTTGCATTAAACTCTCAGCTAATCTAGTATTTCATGATAGATCTAATCACATTGATATCAAGTACCATCATATCAGAGATTGTGTGCAGCGGAGAATCATGTTACTTTCATACATTCCAACGGAGGATCAGGATGCTGATATCTTGATGAAGGCGCTCACCAGGAGTAAATTCGAATACCACCGAGGCAGGATAGGGGTTGTTAATAATCCATATCTTGTTGAGAGGGAGTGTTGAGAATGCAACAAGATGATGGAGCTTAGTGGAAAGGAGTCGCCTTCACTAAGTGGGCCCGCAGGGTATTTTTGGCGCAAAGTCTATTTTTAGACATATGGATCATGGTCTATGAGTTGCAGGATGCTGTTTATGGATGATTGGTCATGTTGGGAAAAATAGATGGACTTCTATTTCTGGTTCACAGCGGAGTGATCAAAGTCTATTTTTAGACTACCAGGGTAAAAATAGAAAAGTCAAATATTATTGTCTCATAATAATATTTGGACTATAAACTTTATCTTATCCTCTTGGAGCACTTCAGTTTGAGCTACAGATGTGGCACATGCAGCTTTCAGAAGGAAATACGCTTTTCTTGTGAGCGAGTTGAGCTATTGCATGCATGACATCAGTTAGAACTCATGCGTGTGAGTTATGTGGAGTTGGATGTGGAGTTGATGGAGTTTTGTTCAGTTTGACTTGGTTAAACTAGTTGTAATTAGTCTAAATGCAAATAGAATAGTGATGAGTGATGTGAATTAATTGATTAAATTAATTCACTAATTATTAACTCATAATGCAACTGAAGAATACATCAGTTAACTCAGTGCATGTACAGTTCAGTGGAGACAGGTGTTAGAGGTTGAGATTGCTATCAGTTGTGACTCTAGTTGTACATGAGATCTTGCACAATCAATGGATTGAGTATGCCCATGAGGATTGCTCAGTATATGCCCAGTGAAATAGCCTGTGCTCACGTGATTTCCAGAGTGAGTGATTTTCACTTGGTATTGTGCAATAGAGGCAGGCAAAGCAGTGGAGAAGATTTGAACCTGTGACTTGTTCGGATCTGAGCTAGTTTTGTGTGTAACAGGTGGAGATAGTGCTAGATACTTATGAGGAGTATTGTAGTATGTATTCTTACATGTTCTCAATCATTAATATACAAATAGTGTGGGGTTTTCAGCTGTAAGCTTTCCCCGGGTTACATACTGTGTTAATGTGTGCATGTTATTGATGTTTCATTGTTTTTTATGCTGCTAAATTGATGATCAAAGTAGAGGAGATTATGTATTGTGCATGTATTCCGCAATAGTGTATAATCGGGATAATCTCTGTGAATAAGTGTTTATTATTCAAAATTTCTACATCCCCCACCATTGCTGGCGAGTACCCCAATTATTTTTGAAAACAAGCTTGAAGGGGATAGCATATGCTTGTAATATAAGTTCAACCTTCGGACAAATCCAACCTAGTGATAGTTTAACGAGCCCTAGGGAGGAGAAGCTCAAGCTCGTCATGGCGACGAGTCTAATGTCGTCAGGGTTTAACGTGTCCGACATAGGAAAAACTCGGAGTCTTTTTCATGTTAAGAGAGTTTGAAAAAGACACGGAAAATAAAACTCCAAGGGGGTCCTTTTTCGTAAATTTGTATCCCTCAAGCCCGAAAAAGTATAAAATAATACTCGAGAGAATCGCTTGACCATTACGATCAAGGAGTACTTTTTGTAATTAGTGGCCTCGATCTAAAAAAATAGAAAAGCGATCGAATACACGTCGTTTCGTAACCAATATCAAACTCGAAACGACAAAAGTCCGGCGATCTTTTCATGTTTATATGGTCAGAAAAGAGCTGAAAGTGGACCGCTTTTGTTCCATTTAACAAGTTAAAAGGGAAAACTTGGCAATCTTTTCGTCTTTAAACGGTCGGAAAAGAGCTGAAAGCATACCTCCATTTTTATTCTCTTTAACAAGTCAAAAAGGTAAAAAATACTCAATAATATTTTCATCTTTTACGAGTCAGAAAAGAGATTAGAGGTGACTCGTCCTAGAGGAACGAGTGGTATAAAGGGTAGCAACTAGTTTCGGCAACGGTGGAAATGCTCAAAACATGTAATGGTCAAGAGGCTAGCTAGTAAAACCACTCATCGCTGCGGTTCCTCAGAAAAGGAAAAACAACCAAGTGAAAGCATATGATCGACCAAAGAGATGGTGGCGATGGAATGAAACAACCAAGGCTCATCTAGCAGAATTTAGCGGATAAAAATGGCAATCACGAGATGTAAATAGGGTATGGGTTCATTTTTACACAAGCTTGAACCATGGAGAACTCTACTTGGATTTGGTTTCATGTTTACACAAGCTTGAAACGAATAACTATGATTGTTATGAGTTCACATGCCCCCAGCATAATGACGCAAATCGAGGTACATGCCCCCCAAGCTTCATTGCATACAACGAGGTGGATGGAATGAAGATTCTCTTTCAAGATCTTGGAAATACTTGACTTGGATTTTACGAGATCTTAATCAAAGACTCGATTTGGAAAGGGAGTTGTTTCATTTTTTAATGAGGTTGACACAGTAAAAGAACTATCCTCATAACCATTGTTTCATTTTTTAATGAGCTTGACACAAGACAAGGAACTATGCTCGATGATCCTTGTTTCATTTTTTAACGAGGTTGACACAAGATCAAACTATCCTCGGACACCTTGTTTCATTTTTTAACGAGGTTGACACAAGATCAAAACTATCCTCAGGACTCCTTGTTTCATTTTTTAATGAGGTTGACACAGGAACAAGAACACTCCTTGGGACTCCTCTTCATGGGCCATATGAGAACATGGCTCCCAAGAGGTCCTCGCGGGATGGAAGAAACATACTCTGGGAGAAACACATGTCATTAGACCTCAATGACAGATCAGGTTCCAATGCCCCTAGTACATGGTGTACGAGACCATCTGCATGATCATCGGCAGAGGCAGAGATGGAACGGGTAGCCACATAATTGACCTGTGGCAAGGAAGGCACTTCTTGCGAGTAAGAATTGAGAGGGGATGAAACCTGCATAGGAGGCACCGGGGGACTAAAGAATGATAATTGATCTATGGTCACCATTCTTCCGTCGAGTGGAAAATAAGCCACACAGAAAAGTGAAGAGATGAGGCCCCCCTTGGCATAAATATAATCACGGCCAAGGAGAAGACTGAAATCTAAAGCACCTTGGATAACCATTACGTCGATATAAATGGTTTTGCCTCCCAAAGTAACATGGAACTTCAGAAGGATCCCTAAAGTTTGACTGGTTCCTACGTCAAATGCCAGCGGATTCTTCATGACCGGCACAAGCAGTGGGGAGCCCAAAGCTTGCCAAGTAGTGAAAGGCATGAGGCTAACCGACGCACCCTCATCCAAGACAGTGCTAGGTACTGCCTTATCATAGGCATGTACTGTAATCTAGAAAGGCACATAGGATGGAAGGCGGAAAGCAGTCAAGTGACTCCAGTCAAAGGAAATGATGGAACTACTTGGTGGGGGTATCATATGATTGCCCCCATGCTCTATAGGAACCGAAGAAGGACTCTCTTGATTAGCGGGGATAGGAGGGTCGTTCTCAGACTCAGGAGAATCGGACGAGACGAGAAGAACATGAGCAGTGTGATCATGACGCTCTTCCGGAACAGAGTGATCAATGGGTGGTGAACCCAAGTCGAAACTCTCTCCGACCAATGGTTGGTCGGGAACAGGCTTAGCACAGCTAGGTTCGGGAAGAGGAGGGCAGACAAGAGAAGAATCCATATCAATCTCTTTATCAAAGGGGAGAGGGTCTGAAGAGAGCCCCTGATAACCAACGGGAAGTTGAGGTGAAGAAGTTGTAAGACTTTCCAAAACGACGAAAGCTTTATCCATGAACAGACAAAGGTGAAGGGGATGGTTGCCTTCACACATTCTAAAGGGGAATAAAATCTTCTCTTTCTTCTTACCACTGCCAGTTGAGAGGGTAGCATCATCATGAGCTTCAAAGGATGATGAGGGACGAGCCGGATTGTGAGACCATACTTCTAAAATCCTAGGAATACCAGGACAATCACGAAGAAGATGGTCACCCTTGCACAATTTACAAGGAAACTTAACCTTCCGTGAAGGAGAAGAAGGTGGTCCGACTTGAGATGTACTCAGAGCAATAGCTGCACAGGTGTCCTCGCATTTATCGGACTTCTTCTTCTTCTTCATCTTCTTCTTAGTCTCCTGGTTACTAGATGTGAAACTTTCACTAGGCGAAGGAGGAGATGAAGGTGAGGAAACAGGGAGTAGGCTCAACCTTGGAATCGACATGTCATGATTCAAATGAAGGAGACAGTGGAACAGAAGAGTCATGACACTCGAGACCATCGAGGTTGAAAACAACCACATGGGCAAACCAATGGTTAACCCAGGCAAAGACAATGTTGCCATATACGGAGCACCGACATTTCCAAAAGGCGGAAAGGAACCAGGATTCCCATCTGGGGAAAGACCTTGGCCGGTAGACTCGGGGAATGTTGCCATCGAGAACGAGCCTGAAAAACACTCTTATCACAACCAAGAACTCAAACTGTTACCAGGAATATTTCTTGGGCAGTAAATTTTATGACGCAGGAACAAAACTTGATCTTTTCATGTTTCAAGAGTCAAGAAAAGGATGAAAAGGTGACTCTATCTCTTTTGAGGTTTAATGAGCCTGAAAGGGCAAGTTCTCAGATGAAACTTTTCTTTTAAGGAGTCCGGAAAGGAACGAAAGTGACTACTCTGGAGAACTAGGCAAAAAGTTTACCAAACAACCTGTAAAACTGCATATACACCTTGGCGATCATGCGAAAACCAAGGATTTCCCGTATGGCAATCAATCTTCTCGAATGTTGTGTTTGGTGCGTTACGGTTTGCAAGACCATAGACACGGCTTCCTAAGGATATAGGATGATAACCTAGTGGGGTCTCCCAACATATACTCGATGGTACTGGGAGCACAAGTCTGTACTAGCAGCTATTGAGTCACAGAAGGAGGAATCGCTGAACCTTAAGTGAAAGTAATAGTGACTAGGTTTAACGACGCCGGAGCATGTCTCTAGCCTAGACCTCTAAATAATGTGCGTTATGTTTCAATGCGTTGTTAAGTTCATTCAATTAATTTTAGAGTTGATCTTGAATTAGGTTTCAATTTCTAGGCCTTACCGTATGTATATCAAAAAAACCTAGGATGCAGCTAGAATGAGTAAAGCATCTTTTATTTCAATGAACACCTACCTACAGGAGGGTAGAGAGATCATTCCCAAACCACGACAAAATCAAGATCACCTAAGAGACACAATGCATAAACACATCAATCCTACAGTGCATCGATAATACTGATGATAGATTTTAAATTTGCCTTCCAATTTCTCAAACATGAAAACTTGAAATGCAAATATACTTTCACTTTCATATACTAAATGAATACAGTCTTTTCATTTTGATTGTTTTGAATTTAAAGATACAAACAAGCAAGTGTGAACTGATCGACCCAAACAATTGTGATCTATGCTTGGTAGTGAATAAATCGAATCAACATAAAAAATCGGTTCAATAATTGTCACTAAAAATCAACTAGCAAGAAACAAGCAATGAATAAGCCTCAAACATATCAACAAGATGGTTGCAGATGAACCTTGGATAGACAAGCAACCAAGCCAACGGTTTGAAACGCTTAAGAGAGCTAGGTCACGGGGTCTAAAAACACAAGATTCACTCAAATGAAAACAAAGAGACAATACCTTAACCAAAAGCAATCAAAACATGCTAATGAGAGACAAGAAACAACAGGGGATAAACAAGATCGATGGATTCAGGAGGTAAAGTTGTAAAAACAACTTTACAGGAATCGTCGTGGGTGTTACACTGACAACTAGAGACTAGTCGCTAAAGTACACTTGTTTTCAGCGACGGTCCGATTTCAGGAGTCGTCACGGGAATTAAACTAGCAACTCAAGACGAAAGCCAAATAGTCGCGGGTACAAAGCTATAACATCAGTGACGTCGTTGTGACTATTAGGCTATCTTCAACGACGATCTTACTTAAGCAAAAGACAAAGTAAAATCACCTAAATGACACCAGATTATTCTTCCAGACAGTAAGGGGACTTCCCAGATTGACCCAGGTAACCCAAAAAATTGATGGTTTAACCCCAAAATTCAAGAGACACTAAATCAAAACCAAACAAAAGCAAACAAGAGAAAAAACATACAAAGGACTCCCCAGTGGAGTCGCCAACTTGTGAAGTAGGAAAGTGTTCCCTCTGCGGACAGAGGCAACCCCTCTAGCCCTAGAGTGGGTCTAGTCACAACAAAGACAAAACAACAATTGATTCCCTTAAATAGTCATCGTTGGAGGCCTACCTCAAACTGGTGGTTGATGAAGTTCCGTTGTGCTGCTCCAGCTTCCGTTTCCTTCTCCTTAATGAGCAATCAACCTGAAACACCACAAGAAAACAACAAAGCACGTAACCGAGAACAACAATGATCTATTTACTCATAAAGTCAAGAAGTCATGAGCTATCAAGTAAATTACATACAAGACATAGGAAATCATCATTGATTGTATTAATAATAAATCAAGAGCAAAGCTTACAACCAAGTCTTGACGTCGCAAGCCTTCTCGGAGGGTCCAGCCAGTATGTTTCTTCAAGCATTCACTCTCAAAGATGGGTCTCCCAAACAACAATATCTCTCTCTCACTCACAAGCTTTAACACAAGGTTAAGGGCACTCCACAACCTCTTGCAAACTATTTAGCAATCCCACACTTGTCACACTCACACCAAAGCTATCTACCAAGCCCAAAAGCACTAGCAGCACTGCCCAACCAAAAGAATTATAAGAAACTATTAACTAAGGAACTAGCAAATCATAGCAATGGTGAGTGATTTTATGGGAGAAGGAGCCTCCATGAAATGAGGGAGAGGGAGTTTATCCTCAAGGAAAGTAACAAAAAAGGTGGAACCACCATCCCAGAGGCGGAAAGGCGACCCAAACTAACCCAACAACCAGCTCTAGAAACATCCAGAAGGCCGACTGTTTGAACTAATTCACCAAATCTGGATCGTCGCAAGTCATGAATTAGGGAGTAGCAACGACGTCGTAACGATACCGTGCAAGACAGAGAACCGTCGCAGATTTTAAGGGTTTACTAGCGATGATGCAGGAACTTAGTTAAAAAGGGTCAATCTTCAGCATCAGAGAGCATTTGATTAATCTTCTTACATGAGTGGGAAGATATGAACATGTTTATTTGACACATGACACAAGAGAGGGACTGAGATGAGGACAGTGACAAATTACTGTGTAACATGAGGTCTGAGCCGTACGAGGATGACCCTAATGTAAATATCGTGCTTCGGAGTGGAATTACGACAAGAGATGACAAAGGAAAGCAACCTGAAGAAAGTACCTGGGTTCGCAAGGCTCCAACGAAGGAGCCAGAATTTGATTTGGAACGCGACAAGGAGACCTTCATGGAAGCTAAGAGGAGCTTCATTGATGCCTCCACTTCAGGAAGTAAAGACAAACTAGAGCTGGAAATGGACCCATCGATGCTCACTACATTCTTGGAGACATGCATGAAGTTGATGCGCAACAACAAGGCTGTAAAGGGGCTACAAGAACTCATAACTAGATGCGATGGGACCGCACCAAGAGAACCACGCGTAGTCCAGAAACTCGGGAAGCACACAACGCGAACAGGAAGGGAAATGAGATTGATCGCACAGATCGGGGAATATGAGATGGACCAAGTGATTTGGATTTAGGATCGGATGCGAATGTCCTGCAAAAGTAGACATGGGAGCACATGGGCAGGCCTAAGCTGCAATGGTCTCCTACCCAACTGCGAATGGCGAACCAACAAAAGATCCTACCTATGGGGAGATTGCAAGGAATCACAGTAGATATCGAAGGAGCAAGTGCGCTAGCAGATTTCGAAGTAATAGAGACTGTTGATGATAGCAATCCTTACCCCATGCTATTGGGAATAGATTGGGCCACTCAAATGAATAGAGTGATAAATCTGAAGAAGTGTAAGATGATTTTTTAGAAAAAGTCTCTGCGCATAGTGGTACCTTTAGACCCTACAGAAGGATCGCGCTACACGGAGCCAGTGCGCGACTACGATAGCGACGATAATGTGGAGTGCATCTACAAGATAACCCCACGAGAGCAAGTCTGGGTAAACCCAACTGCGGATGGTTGAATCTCATGGGAGCGTGAAAGCTCATGCGCGTCAGATTCTGATGAAGAGATAGAACGATGGTAGAACCGGTTACACGAGGTAACCACGCTCAATTTTAACATGATGATGAGATCGTTGCGCTGTGTAGCGACAAAGGTAATAGATCTACCTACGTATGATGGGATAAGCGAGGTGGATGACTTCCGGAACAAATTTGAAAGAGAAGTACCAGAACAGTAGTGTTTCGATGCTCTAAAATGGGTATTGCGAGCTACGCCCACAAGATGGTGGGGTACGCACCAACTAAGCTTTGAGGACTAGCGTGAATGCAGAAGGATGATGCGCATGTGGTTTGGGAAGCCTCAGATGCGACTAAAAGACAAGTATGACGAACGAACTAGCCTGCACACCCGCCTATCCAGGTGGATACAGACATATGGTGCGAAACATGTATGAATGCACACCGTCCACATGATAGGGGACACGATCAGTAAGCAGGTGCGGGTAAGGCAATGGCACGAATTACCCCTCTAGTTGGGACCACGAAGTATGGAAAGACCAAGTGCGCAGAATAATATCCACACAAAAAGCTTTTAACAAAGTACGCGAAGCACTGAACAAGGTCCACAATGTGAAGCGGACTGACTGGGACCTGCGCGTACCAGCGGTTCTCTAGGCTTATAGGACTGCGTGCAAAAACCGGACCGCGTAGGCACTGCCAAGGCTGGAGTATGAAGCAATCACAATAAGCCCTATAGTACTTGGAGAGCTTAGATCGCGCATGATAACACCGGTAGATATGACGGTTTGCGGAACCTTGGAAGCAGAAATCCAACAGGGAAATTTTAGACTCCAAGAACTTGAAGAAGGGTACGATTAAGGAAGAAAAGTGCTCTGGGGGACGTAGAATTTTATCAAACATATTATCAACATGTAACCTACAGGTATAAACAACAGAATTAAGTGTAGGGATATCATACTTATCTGATAATCACTATAAACCATTGTTCCCTCATGTCATTTGTTGCATATTCATCTATTAGGTCATATACACATTATCCATTCACATACAAGTAAAAACATGCTGAGAGCCATATAGTTGTTGTCATAAAATGTGCATATAACCAGCATAATAGGAACATAAATGCAATAAACATATCAACCATCAAAATCCATATATACATCAGTACACTTACACATTAAAATCAATGGAATGAATTTCTCGTTAATTAATGCAATGAACCAATCGGTGATGGGACTACCACGTTCCACCCGACCATATATTGGCTGAGTCAAGTCTCTCTTCATCCAATCACCCCTATGCCATATCTAAGCAAGAATGTGAGACTCATAGAACACATCAAAAACACCAATCAATCTGGATGCCACCAAAATTCTCTGCCTACACCGTGAGGAATTTGAGTGCCTCCTAGTCTCTCAGGCTTTACCATGCATCCGCAGTTCAATCCAGAGATCATTAGGCCCTACACCGAGACATGCTCTCTAGGAGCTACCATGCATTCCACCTCAGAATGACTGGGTCCAACGGAGAGAAAATCCACCTCTTGGCTTTACCATATATCCCGCCATTCAAAGGAAAGGATTCCTAGGTCCACCGAGGCACAAAATTTGGCTATACTGCAACCCACTGTCCATTTCAAGGGTTACTAGGCCAGTGGCTTCATGCATCCTCAATTCGATTCAGGGACCACTACACTCTGTGTTTGTCAATTCGGAGATCCACCCCACTCAGCTTCGAATCCAATCCGGCCATCCCACATAAACCAAATGAGGGAACCCATCTCATCAAAGCTATTAAGAAATGGAAAGGCTAGGCTGAAAATATTGTCACACGTAGCAAAACCCATGTCATAGTATAAAAGAAACACATGCAATCCCATGCATGCCAAATCTATCAAGGAAAATACACATGCAAGTCGATACCTGCAATGAAGCATGTTGTAGCTGCTTGATCCTACATTTCCCTACTTAATCATTGTTTCCTCTTGCCTTCTTTGTCTTTCTTGCTCCAATGCCAAAGTTCTCCAAGAAACTCTAAGTGTCCAAGAGTATGAGAGAGAGAGAGAATAATTAAAGTGCTCCAAAGCTAAACTGACAAAAGGTTACCAATTGATCCTCAGAAGCCTTTTTATGAATTAGGCCTCCATTTTTTTTCATTTTCCATTATTTTCCTTCATTATCCTCCTCACATGCAACATGTGACCTTTCACCTCCTTTTCTCATAATTTCCATTGTTTTCATAAATAATTGTGCCAAAAATGCCATTTTGCTTTTCCAAAGCCTTAGCCATTGCCTTTGTCAATTTCCTTAGCCATAAACAACCAAATGAACACACACTAGGATGTCCTGCCCAACATTCAGCTTGGAATAAGTGTCCCATTCATCCATGGTTATTATTTTTAACTTTTATTACATGGAATTTTCACAATGGTTGTTACAATATTTATACAGGCAAATGAAATTAATCTTTTGATGAATCATAATAATAATGCTTATAATGTATTATTGTTCTATATTTGACAAGTATTGAGATGGTTCTCATATTGATGATGTTTCATGATATGATGGTATGAGGGTAATGATGGACATGTAGCTCTTATTCATTTAGTTGGATATGTTAATGATGTTGTTACAATATAATGTATATTGACATGTGGTTCATTATTATGTGATGTCATGATATATCTTTGATGTTATAATTGATGATCGTATTTCATAAGATGAAGCATGTGGTAATTGCATGCACATTTTATGACACGCATGAGTGTGCAGTTTTTTTTACTATTGAGAATGTGGTGATAAACAATGATGTTATGTTATCATGATGGAATGCAAGGGTTGACATGTGGATTATTTTATATGATACTATGATTATAACTAATGCATTGGATGTATGTTGAGATGTGTTGATTGACAAAAAGATCCACAAATGAGCTGAGAGGGCCAGTTTATTTGATGATCTCGTGGGAGCCCATACTTGCGAGGGAGAATATGTAACACCATATGGGTTGGGGACATATTCAATCAACACTACGTATGCCAATGGTTCATTTGTCTTGTATAGCTCTTGATGGATAACTATTGAGGGGTTGTGGGACCATCTTGAGGAGGCCAAGTGCATGATATTGTAGACCAAGTGTCTGAGATTGGATTGAGATGCCAAAGTTTGGTGGGGGTGTAAGGACTTCGATGCTTGGGGTTGTGCACCTTAGTGAGTGTGGAGGGAGTGGGCTAGCCTTGCCAGATGCCCAGAGTCATTTAATATTGGGACCAGATGCTTTCCTTGGGGCAGATGAGGTCAGAGCCGGGCGTGAGCCTTGGGGCCAGCCTTGGACTATGGTATAGATCGATGAGGCTTATACTTGGTTCCAAAAGTGGGAAAAAGGACAAAGATTCCTTGGGATTTCTTGGGTGTTGTGGAAACTTTCGATGCCTGCTGGTTATACTAGTTCAGCAAAGCGTATAGGGCAAACATGAAGTAATAAATAACTAAATAAATAACATGTTAAATGTATGTAACGTCCCCTAATAATAATAAAAAAATAAAATAATAATTAACATAAAATAATATTAAAATATAAGCAAATAAATGATAAACAATAAAGAAAAAATAATAATAGTAAAAAAATAATTTAAAAAAATTAAGGAAAATACAATAATAGTAAATCAATAATAAATAATGAAGAGAATATAGTAATAATAAATAAATAAATAGTATATAATAATATTGGAGTTCAAAATAAATATATATAAAGTAAACTATAAAAATAATAAAAATAAGTAAAGTTAACAAAAAGTAAAATAAAATAAGAAAGATTTAAATTAAGAGAACTATAAAAATGGTAAAAATAAGTAAAGTTAACAAAAAGTAAAAAAGAAATAAGAAACAATTAAATTAAGAGAAATATTAAATTAAGTAAAACTTGAAATAAAGAAATAAAAGTTGCATGTCGACACATGGAATGTGTGCATACTTACCCCTTTCCATTGTTTGGTCTATTTAATAGATGATGAGGAAGATGAGGTTCATCATTCCTTCACCCATTCTCTTGGGAGAAAAGTGCTTTGAGACAAAGGATTATCCAATAGTAATACATTGATTGAGGGCTCAGGGGTGGCTAGCTGTAGAAAAATTATGTGAATTGTCCCCAAAACTTTGTTGCGGTTAGTGAGATTAAATAACATTCAACTTTGGAATCACAAGTAAGGAATATTATAACCGCAAGTAAGTTGTCTCTGCTCGTGTTTTTGGAAATTATATGCTAATTAGTGAAATAGTTATGTGTTGATTATTAATCATATAAATTGATGTAATTACTGGCATATTTAATTTCAGGATTGTTACATAACCCAAATCCTTTAAAGATGTCCTAAAACCAAGACCTTCACCGCAAAACCCTAAAGATCTCTTTGTACCTACATTTGTGGTGGATCTGACAGTAGAAACCCCTTCTCTTGAAATGGATAATGTTATATGTAGATACATGGTTGCAGATTATGAACAACAAGTGATTATTTGTTGTTTCAATGGTTATTGGCCCGCAACATCTACTCTTCCTGAGTGGGTGTACCAGAATTGGTCTTAGAATATTGTGCTACATTTTTTCTTAAAGTTTTCTTTTTGGTGCTCTTCAATAATTTAGAAGACCAACATAATTTTTTCAATCAGGGACCCTATTTTTGGGGTTGCTTTAGCCTCTCCTTTCAACTTTGGTTTCCTTATTTCAATCCTCTTTCCATGTAGGCTCTGGAAACCACAGTCTAGGTAAGGCTCCCCAATCTTCCCACACATCTGTCACATCCAAATATGTTAGAAGATGTGGGAAAATTACCAGGTTGCTTCATCAAATCAACATTGAAAGGATTGCAAAAAGAATTCTCACATTTGTTTGCATATGTGTCGAAGTGGACCTTAGTAAAGGATTTCTTGATAAAATCCTTCTCACATGGAGGGGTAGGGTTTATTCACAACAAATGAATTATGAAACATCACATTTCATTGCAGGACTTGTCAGCAACCCGATCATCTTCATAATGCCTGCCCTTTTTTGCAAAGGGCCTACACACACATGAATGTTAAGAAAAAGAACTATGGATGGCAAGATTTAAAGGGAACGAAAGGATCCATGACCATTACGACTCACAAATAGGATAACGCACAACAAAAAATATACCTACTGCCACATCAACACCTTCAAACTCATCTCAACGTCATGTATGTTAAAATATGCAACTACGGTCAATTTCTACTTTGGGAATCTCATGTAATGGAGATGATGATTGCATTGAATTACTCTTTTCAAGAGGACCAAAATTGACCTAAATATCACTCAAATTGGACAAGGGGAAGTGTACTTATGAATAAAAGCCTACACATGCACATTTGGACAAGGTCGACCCTATAGGAAATTGGTCACCCATGGAAGCCTATAAACACAAGTGACCTTAAGCTCATTTGGACATCACCAAGCATCTTCTTCTTCTCTTCTTCATTTATTGGCTCACATAACTCTCAAGCAGGGACGACAACAAAAGTTCGCAAACGTATGAAATTACAAGGTCTTAGGCTTGCATCTATTTAGAGATTTTGGATTACAGTTGCAGACACGTCGCAGGGAAAATTTGACCATAATCGTTGGCTTGCAGACATCAAGGGAGCGACCGAAAGCCTTCAGTTCCTCGCACAACTCCTCCTGCATGCGACCGAGAAGTTTGACTCAGATTTGACCAAAGACCGAAGTTGACTGCAATTAACCACAAACAGGAAAATTTGTCTCTGTTATATTCTCATTATGGAAACTTATTTTTGAATATTTTTGGTTTTTTTACTGATGATATTGTATTGGCCTCTTTGTACTCTCTGCTAAACATTTTATGACAATCTATTAGAAGAATAATTTCAAAGGGTTTTACCCCTTGTGGGGTTTTCCCTTAGTCTTTGACTAGAACCTGGTGTCTCTTGTTGATGTGTTGATTGTCTCTTTTGTCATTGTATTTATTATTTTATCTTCAATTATTGTTGATGAGTGGAAAGACTAATTATAATTGGAAAGATTGCTAATTGAAGTATTGAATTGGGCTAAAGTAATTAATACAACATTAAACAATCTGAAGATTTAACAATGTAGAGCCATCTAAACCCTCAGTAGAGGTATCTCATCCTTTAATCAATACAAAAAGAGACACGACCATAATTTTGGCAATAGCAATGAGTGGGCACAAATGTACCCATGAATCAAATCATTCAGGACAAGGAAACAACAAATATGATACAACATAGGGTAATGGAAGCATCTCAAGGAAATGTCATCATTGTCTCATCTACATCTTGTTGGGAAAAATAGTAAGAGATGGGGAGGGGGGCAGGAGGGGGTAGGTGAGGGTGAATCAATATTTTAAAACTCACTAAAACCTTTCAATTTCTTATTCACATTTAGGTAAGTGTCTATAATGAAGTAAACATATGCACGTATGCGACTATTATGCAGAAAACTAACGTATATCTAGTTAAATAACTTTTCAGTTAATTCATCATCTGTTTAACTTGAACCGGTGCATCAATACTTCATTAGGCATTAATTAAACAGTAAACATGTGTAGTAAGAACAAAATAAACCATCACACATAGGGAACACATCAACATACATGAACACCAGGATTTTTAGGTGTGTTAACGGGAAAAGTGTCTATTCAGGACGACCCTATCCCACTAAGGTGTGACAGTGACCTTAGAAACAAACAGAGAAAACTACTTTCGTATTCTTCTTTATGAACTATAAACGAAGAGGAATAGGATGAACCAACCTGTGTCTTGCGCTAGTCCTTTGATCCAATCTCTCTCCTCTTTGACAGCTTCCACCTATCTGCTCCCTTACTTGCCCAGCTTCACCAAGTTCCTGTAAGATCACATAAGAAGGAAACTACACAAAGACATGGATTTATATTCATAAATTGCTTAGGATCAGATTTAAGCTAAACATACAAATGTAACAAACATCAATGATACACAAGCATGTAGGAGAAACTCAAATAGTTTTATTGATATAGCAAGAAGATCCAGGAGGAGTTACAACCAATGATTCCTGATCCAGCATCAACCTCCCAGCAAAGAATCCCCTCTTCACCCCCAACAAAGCATAAATCACCCAATACTCTGATATCTATCTCAAAACCAACAACAATTCTCTGCAATGTACAAAATTCCAACCTCTGGATCTCTGGGATGAGGGATCCATATATAGATGTATGCAAAGAGGATGAGTCAGCTTATGATTTGACTAGTGTCTTCTCTCTGTCAGTTCTTGCTTCCACTTGGAGACTGAGAGCCTCTTACTCATCCTTGGTCGAACTCAGTGAGGCAAGTGTCATTGGGGAAGATTCTGGAAGCTTCCATTGTCTGTCCACCTCGCGGAATGATACTGCCATTTGCCATTTCCCGCTCAACGCACCCTGGTAGTGCATTTAGGTGCGTTGCAACGCACCTAGCTAATGTACTTGGGTGCTATGCAACACAATTAGCTAGTGGACCAGCTGAAATGATCCTGATTTGACTGATTCTGAGCAGTTTCTGGTGGAGAACTTCTGGGAGAAGCTGTAATTTGTTGACCTTGTTCCTTTAGGGGCCGGAACAACACTTTTAGGGACTTAGGATCCCTTGGTTTATGGACATTTCATGCTTAGAGCTGTAAGGCACAAAAATGTCTATAACAGTTGCCCCCTAAAGTATGAGGCCGTTTATCGGGTGAAATGCTTTATTAGGAGGATCCGAAGTTCTTTCAATGCTGGGAGGAGACCTGTAATAAGATACAATACAATACATTATCTTCATATTGTTTCCATGATCTAGCTGAGGCGGGCATTCCCATGCTCAGCATTATAAATTCATTTTCATGTACATAGGACAGACAATCGTCTGATGGTAGACTGATGATTCTGATAGAGCCATCATCCTTTTGGTAGGATGATTATCTGTGCTGCAGTGCTGTACATTTCAATGTCTTTATTTTCCTGAATATATATCGCAGCCCGGATGGATGGAACTAGATCCGGGGTCTTCAATCTCGTCCGATCTTCACTCGAAGTACAAGTCGATCCATGTGAGAAATGTTTTGAAGTCGAACATGGAAAGACATTGCTTGATTACCAGTCAATGATGTAAACTGTTAACAAGCGCGAGAGGAATCACCGATAATGATGATGACCCTCAAGGTACTGCAGTACAATTCACGTGGTGTGAATAAAGGACTTAGCATCGAACACCACGCAAAATATTTCGGTCAAAGGTCATTGATGTATACCTGTCGCCGGAAGTGAGAAACTTGCCATTGAGGTATGCAAGCTTCAAAGTACTGAAGGGGGTGTTCCTAGATCAACTTCTTGGATAATGAGCTGATGTCGACAAGAAGCGATCCGTCAAAGGAGGGCCTTAATGAATCCCACATCAATGACACGGAACGGAGCAAATGATTTTGATGGAGGTGAAAACAGTCTGATGATATACGGTTAAGGATGGCGGTCATGAAAGAATGAAGTATAATGTATGGTAGTGGATGGGACACAGGTGACTTCTCTGGATGACTTCTCTTGAACATGTCGGCGACAGTTATGTGATGGATTGGTAGCATTTACCCCAAATGTGGATGGTATGGCGTGACCATGGTGATGTGACCGGTGAATGAAACAACCCAACCCGACTCAGGCACGGAGTGGAAGTGTCATGTTCAAGAGCGACTTGCTACCAATAAAGATTCTTTGAGTTTTATTCCCAATTTTTCCCCAGTCATTGCTGACCAGTACCTCTTTATTTTTGTCAAGCTTGAGGAGGATAACATATGCTTGTTCTATAATTTGCCCTTCGAGCAAACCCATCGCTATGTTTTAACGAGCCTAGCGATAGTGAAACTTGTTCTTGTCTAAAGACAAGTTTGTCGCTATTAATCTTTTTAACGAGTTTAACGACAAATATAACTCGGTCCTTTTCATTTTTAGAGAGTCTGAAAAGGTACGTAAAGGTAACTCCAAAATTCCTTTTTCGTCATCTAATCCCTTAAGTCCGAAAAAGTATAAAACAATACAGAAGGGATGAATTTTCGATAGTTTTAAAGAGCCGAACAAAACAAGCGCTCGATCTTTTTGTGCAATAATCCCTCAGGTCCAAAAAGATTAAAATCTAGAGGAGGGATAGCACTTCCGGTCGCTTTAACGAGCTGGAAGGCCAAAACTCGGCAATCTTTTCATATTTTATGAGTCAGTTGAAAAGAGCTTAAAGAAGACTCGTCTTTTGAGGAACGAGTGATAAAATGGGTAGCAGCTGATTCCAGGTAAGGCTTGGAATTTTCCAATCACGGCAGTGTCACAAGGATGGCTAGTGAAATCACTCTTCGCAGCTGTTCCTCAAAATGGGTAAACAATCAAATGGAGGTGAATGATCGGCGAATGGAAAAGTGGAGGTGACGGTGCAAACACGACCAAGGCTTTAATTGCTGAAATGTTACATTCACGGTGGTTATTTACCGGGGAATAGTTCATTTTTTAACGAGCTTAAACGCGGGTGGAAACATTTGCTCACGTCTTATGTTTATTTTTTAACGAGCTTGAACTATGTGCTAAAACTGCTCGATTAATCCAGTCATATGATAAGAAAGTCTCATATAAAAATGGCAATTTTTAGATTTTTGCCCCACATCCTTTCTTTATGCAAGTTAGGTGACGACTAATCCTATGAGTTTAAAGGGTTAGAGGTCCTAAAAATTTAAAAAATAAATAGCCGCCCCTCGCTTGCACTCCAAAAGGTTTGCATTCCCCCAGGTATAAAATATGGTTTCAAGGTTACCCCTCAATTTGCAGACAAAACATTTGTTCTATCAGGAAAGGCCTACCTCTTACAGGTTACCCAAAGATTGTTTTATTCGCGGTGCAAACAAAACACTTCTTCGGTGATGTCTACCGAGATAAACAAAGGTGAGCAACGACTTCCGCCACTCACATAACTTTGACAAGAGAATCATATTCTCGAATAACCCCTCTTCCACCGACGGACGGGGTACAGACTAGTCATATTCTCCCGATGAAACCTACCCTATACTCGAAGTTTTCCTGCCGAAGCAGACCAGGACGCATGCCCCCTGGGTTTCAGTCATATCCCTCCGAATTACTCGCGCTCATCGGGAGGACGGATTGGGGATTGAGACATTTCTTGCGTGAAGAGACCATTTAGGGATGGTATATGACTATTTGCTATGCCTGATCCGGGAAATGAAAGCTGGTCCACGAGCTTGACCACTCTTCCTTCGTGCGGAAAACACATTACTCTAAAGAGTGAGGAGACGATGGCTCCCATGCAATAAATATAGTCTCGTCCAAGGAGTAGATTATAATCCAAGGGTCCTTGAACTACCATTACGTTCATGCGAACTGTCTTCCTTCTCAATGTTATGGGCACATCGGGAAGGATCCCTAAAGGTCGACTGGTTCCTTTATGAAAGCCTGTAAGATTTCTCATCTCAGGCAACAGCGATGGCGAACCAAGCGCTTTCCAAGCAATAGAGGAAAGGATACTCATAGAAGCCCCCTCATCTATGATGGTACCAGCCATGACCATTCTATATATTTGAACGATAATTCGGAATGGTATGCTTGCTGGTAAACGAGGTCTGTCTAGTTGATTCCAGTCGAAGGAGACAACTAGGTTGCTTGGAGGTGGGACCGAGTAGACGGCCGGGTATGGCTCTGACGAACTTCCTTCCTGCGGTAAAGGAATGGGTAGATTGCCCCCATGTTCGTCGGAGTCTGTGTTGATGAAGAGAATTTGGACGATGTCATCCTTGTTCTCTTCAGTGACTGTATCATCCGAAGATAAAACCTCTGAAGGCAAGACCGGGTCAACTGTCGCCTCGACCTTTTGACTTTCATCTGGTATGGATTCAGATGGTTTATCTTCAATGATAGGCACTTCAGCCGAACACTTGAGCGGGCCAACTGGATTCTCAACTAGTGACAGACTCGGCAAGAGTTTTTTATATCCAGGAGGAAGTCGTAACGGTGAAACCGGATGATCATCCAAAACTCTTTTAGCTTCGTCTAAGAAGGGACAACGGTGGACGGCATGATTGCCTTCGCACAGTTTACAAGGAAATCTAGCTTTCCCTTTTTGTCCTGGGGCTTCACTTTCGCTAGTTGACGGTGTGCTTTCAACATGATCACCAGAGATTGATGACACCGGATTGTGCAAATGAGGAGACCAGTCCCTTAGTATCCGAGGGATGCAAGGACAATCTCTGTGAAAGTGGTCTCCTTTGCAAATGACACATGGCGATTTAGGCCTGGTCGGTGCAGTGTGTGGATTTTCGTTAGACGATACTCGTTTTCCCCCATTCGCCTTTGGCTCCTTCTTCTTCTTCTCTTTCTTCTTCTTTTCCTTCTTCTCCTTAGGAACTTCACTTTTGGCTTTGCCAGCCCCATCAAGCGAAGAGGAAGGAGGAGAAGAAGAATTAGAGGAAGTAGAAGGTTGGTGGGCAACTCTGGACTCGTCTAATTGCTGATTCGATTGTTCAGGAATAGTGGTGTTCTGAACGACATTGGTTATGAAGAGCCATATCGGCAAGCCAATTGTCAGTCCTGGAAGTGACAATGTGGCCATATGGGGTGCACCAACATCTCCCCAAGAGGAGAAGGGACTAGGATTTCCACCAAGGGGAATTCCTTGGTTGGTAGACTCCATTTTATCAACCTAAGAACAACGTAGGAAAAGGGTAATGAATATTCCGTTTAAAATAAATTTTTAGACGCTTTGACATAACTTGTTTTTTCAGTTTTTAAGAGTCGAGAAAAAACAAAAGATGACTCTAGTCTCCTTCGATTTTTAATGAGCCTGAAGTGACAAGTGCTCAGATGGACCTTTTCCGTTAAGGAGTCTGAAAAGGAACGAAAGGGACTGCTCTGGAGATCTAGGTAGAGGGAGTACCAAAACAATCGCAAAACTGCAGAATAATTTTTACGGTACGACAGTCAATCTTCCCGAATGCTGTGTTCGGTGCATTGCGATCAGTAGGGCGGCCGACACGGCTTCCTATGGATAAAAGGTTTTAAGCCTATAGGGGTCTCCCAATATATACTCGACGGTACGTGGGAGCACAAGTCCGTACTGGCACTTATCGTCTCAAAGTGGAGGAATCACCCAAACATCAGTGAGGACAACAGTTACCAGGCTTTACGACGCCGGAATACGTCTCTAGCCTAGACCTCTAAATGTTGTGCGTTAAGTTCCAAAGCGTTGTTAGATTCATTCAATTTATTTTAAGTTGATCTTTCTTATGAAGTTTGCCTTTTGGGTTCACCACAAGATGTAGATGTGATTCCTAAAATGTAATCTAAAGATGATAAGCAAACTTTTATCTCTTTTCAGCAATGAAAATCCTAGCTACAAGGGGAAAAGAAAGACACACTCTTTTCACAAAGAGCAAAGATCACACTGTAAATGCACTTTCTTAAATCAAGCCAAACAGACTGTCAATATGCAAATGCACATGTGCATGTATTTGTTTTTCACTTTCTTAATATTGATGCCTAAAAAGAAAGTTGATGTACAAATCTGAATTTGCTTTCAAGTGACAAACACAAACAAGCTTCTTTTCGAAATCAAAAGGTAGAGATGATTACGACACTTTATGATTTTGAAATAAATACTCGTTTCGACACTGGAAAGTCACAAATTCAAACCAAAGGCAAAAGTAAAAGCATAATCGACTGTCAACAGCAAATAAACTTTCTCCTAAGACCAAAATTGACAGTTACAACAGATCAAAGGACGACAGTATGACTATTCTACTTTTGCAATGGAAAACTGTAAATGATGTAACAAACACACAAAAACATCTACTGTTTTTTTTTGTACAAAGGAGGCGGAATTAAGGCAAAGAAAAGGGGTTTTTCAACACACACATACACTGATCACAGGCTGCAAAAATCAGAGACAAAACTGAAAAAATGAAGCAAAGAACCTCAACTGCACAGGGCTAGGCTGATCAGCGCACCTGTTACATAGAGAAACTACATTTCAGCGTAGGTAGCCCTCTCGGGAACTGCGTTGAAATGCAGAACCTCTTCACAGAGCCTGCGCTGGGGCAGAAACGAGAATTCTATCCGGGTTCTGGGTCACCGTTTGCAGTTTAATCTATGGTTTTTGGCCGAGTAAAAGCAATCAGTAATGCACAATCAGAGGGTAGATTTAAAGGAGGTCTAAGAGCTATCACAAAGGGCAATCAGATCATTTATGAATCAGCTGTTCAAATCATAAACACATCCAGTGAATGGATTGAAGTAGCAGATGTCTACTTTGCATTTGTTAATGGAAAATGCAGTTCGATTGCTACTTCTAAGTTTATGAAACAAACAACAAGAGAAACACAAACAAACTAATTAGACACGATCCCCAGCGGAGTCGCCAATTTGTTAACGGGAAAAGTGTCTATTCAGAACGACCCTATCCCACTAAGGTGTGACAGTGACCTTAGAAACAAACAGAGAAAACTACTTTCATATTCTTCTTTTTGAACTATAAACGAAGAGGAATAGGATGAACCAACCTGTGTCTTGCGCTAGTCCTTTGATCCAATCTCTCTCCTCTTTGACAGCTTCCACCTATCTGCTCCCTTACTTGCCCAGCTTCACCAAGTTCCTGTAAGATCACAGAAGAAGGAAACTACACAAAGACATGGATTTATATTCATAAATAGCTTAGGATCATATTTAAGCTAAACATACAAATGTAACAAACATCAATGATACACAAGCATGTAGGAGAAACTCAAATAGTTTTATTGATATAGCAAGAAGATCCAGGAGGAGTTACAGCCAATGATTCCTGATCCAGCATCAACCTCCCAGCAAAGAATCCCCTCTTCACCCCAAACAAAGCATAAATCACCCAATACTCTGATATCTATCTCAAAACTAACAACAATTCTCTGCAATGTACAAAATTCCAGCCTCTGGATCTTTGGGATGAGGGATCCATATATAGATGTATGCAAAGAGGATGAGTCAGCTTATGATTTGACTAGTGTCTTCTCTCTGTCAGTTCTTGCTTCCACTTGGAGACTGAGAGCCTCTTACTCATCCTTGGTCGAACTCAGTGAGGCAAGTGTCATTGGGGAAGATTCTGGAAGCTTCCATTGTCTGTCCACCTCGCGTAATGATACTGCCATTTGTCATTTCCTGCTCAATGCACCCTAGTAGTGCATTTAGGTGCGTTGCAACGCACCTAGCTAGTGTACTTGGGTGCTATGCAACGCAGCTAGCTAGTGGAGCAGCTGAAATGATCCTGATTTGACTGATTCTGAGAAGTTTTGGTGGAGAACTTCTGGGAGAAGTTGTAATTTGTTGACCTTGTTCCTTTAGGGGCCGGAACAACACTTTTAGGGACTTAGGATCCCTTGGTTTATGGACATTTCATGCTTAGAGCTGTAAGGCACAAAAATGTTTATAAGAAGGTGGAAACCCAATGTGGGAAAAACCACTGTTGTTATCATCTCTGTCTTTATATTTTATTAAGAAAAAACATATTACAATCTTGTACTGGTGCAGACTCATACCAGTATGCGGGCACCCACCTACAGAAGGCTACGACCTTCTCTCATTCTTTAAAGCCCACTGGAAGGGAGCTCTAATCCCCTGATCTCGTTTACTGGCACCCACCGGAAGGGAGGTCCAACCCCTTGATTAGATTTACCAGCTACCACTGGAAGGAAGTTGAATCCTTACTGAAGGCTCCAACCTTCAACACCTATGTGGACCACATTTCATAATTTTTATATTGGATCGACTTGAACCAAAACATCAAATTTGTAGGCCACGTTTCATCAAATTTTTTACTGGACCCACTACCATAATTTAGGCTCAATATCAAATAATAAAACTGAAACCAGTAATAATATCAAATCACTTTACCAATTGAGACCCAAATCAATCTTAAACAACCAAAGCAGTTAGATCGTTGTAAATCCATTCACCAGAATACCAATCCACATACTATTCATCACATAAACTAGATTCTGTCACTGCAAACCCTGATCAACCATATATCAGAATATATACGCTATTGTTCTTAATTATATAAGCATATATACACACTTTCCATGAAGCATACCAGTGTACAAATCTCAAACACTGAACCCTGAAACTAAATTACTGTCCTACTAAAATACTCATTGAATCACTTATAGAATCAATCACATATCTCTAAACCACATACAGATAGCAACATCATTACTATTCAACAAATCATTCCACAAATCATTCAACCTTAACCATCACTGTTAAACCCAGATCATCATGAAAGACTTCATTGACAGAACAACAAACACAACAAGACGGATCAAGCTGATCAAATATCATATTTAGCAAAACCCTAGCATATGTATCGAACCTTACAAAACACTTTCACGTATGTACACACATTTCATATTTGATACCCACATACATATCTGTCCATACTACATAATCGATACGCTACTACTCAGAGTGTAATCTACGTATGTACGTGCTTTTTCTGAAGAAACAAAAAAAACTTGCGTACATATCTATAATTATTGAATTATACCTTCGCCGCACAACATAACTTCAGACAAACCCATACAAAGTAATAAAAACACATCAAAACATTTTCATCACAGATAAAACCAGCCCATAAGTAGATTATTCAATGTATAGTCATTTCAAGTCTATTGGATATGATCCATCATCATATTCCCCGGTGCATACTTATTTCAGATCAAACTATTCACTAATAATCCATAACTTGCACCCCCAAAACAGTTTGATATTCATATCCTTATATAGCTTACGCCTTAGCCAAGGTCAAACCCTTAGTTATGTCGGTGTGTAATGAACCTCAAACTACATACAAAAAATTGCTCTATTTATTTATTTTTATTTTTATTTTATTTATTTATTTTTTATTTTTTATGATGCATACTTCGATCTACATGCTTTCTATTGTATTATAAGCACCATCTTCATACATGGAGTTTAATTTTAAAGGGGTTATGACAATCATTAACCATGTTATAATCTTTATGCTCAGTTATGGTTATTGCATGCTCCTGGTGTCTAACCTATGTTCTACATTATTGGATAGAGATAAGGCCTTACAACTATTTTACACATGGACAGTTGGAGAGTTTGGATCCGGGATCCTTGTGTTATATGAGGTTGAATGTCTATTCTTGGACGAGGTGGCATCCCACCAGTCCCCATTCCTTAGTTTCACTCGCTCTCCATGCGTGTTGATTGATTTACTCAAACATTCTGCATTGTACCTTTGGTACTTAGAGGTTGTCCAACCAATAGACACTGATCCTCTTGTTGGCCTCCACGTACACTCAGTCCATGCAAGAGGGTTAATGCAGGGCTCGATATTACATGTTTGTTCGTTCAAGGTTTCATCTATGGTCGGAGTGCTTCAGGATCAAATCTATGGTTATGATCATTTGATCCTAACCCTAACTATTGATGGTAACCTAGTCCCCCTCCCATCTCATTTCCCATGTTTGACAGAGGGGTTCCATCTAGAACACGACTAACTGTGCCTTCAAACAATCCTCTCTTCATCGTGCCTCTCCCAACTGGTTTAGCACTATATCTCGGCGGAGACCCAACTCACTCGTATTTTTCTCAGTGGTATGTCTATTCATGCACACCATTCACCTTGCATCTTACCCCTTTCCTGGTATTTTCTGCGACCTCTGGAGAAGTCCGAACAAATTTCACGGAGACAAGGAACACAAAGCATTTTCTAATGCAACCCATCAACACTGGTTCAGGTAAGAACCTATGTTGATTCTAAATTGATTTATTTATAGTCTAATCTATTTCGTCTCTACATTACTAATTCAAGTCCTATTTTATATTATGTGTACTGTGCAGGGGGCGACCCGAGATGGTTCCAGAGACATCAATCCTTATTCACTTGGCCTTGCATCCGTTCCATTTCCCATATTCAGGTTTTTACAATATACTATGTTTTAGAGATTATTTGCTTATGTTTTTTTTCCAAAGAAAAAAACCGGTAACCTTTTATTAATAAATTAATGAAAAGTTACACAACGCAGATGCAATGAAGCATTCCATAAGGTGCCACTTGGGCCCGAGTGCTACAGCACTCCACGCAACGTTAGAAGACTAACGTGCAAAGAATAGAGAAAAAGAGAGAGGGTAGAGAGAAAAAGCGGGCCAGAAAAGCTGAAAGTCCCACGCTTCAGGCTTTTCTTCCCTTTTTCTTTTCAACCTTTCGCCACTCTCCTTGAGGTGCCCCGATCGAAGCAATAACTAACTGTGATCCTGCAATCGGCGGCCCTGTTTCTTTGTCTGAGTCTGAGGTTTCTGAATGGTGGTGTCGTTTTATGCCTCCCATACTTGGATCCATGCTTGTCATCTCTGCGTGATTTTGATGAATCTTTGTGCTCTTGGAGGTTGTTGTAGTAATTTTCCCGGAATCTGAGGACAGATGTTCCTGATTGTTTACTGCTTGGGCTGCTACAATATTCTCCCCAATAGGCTCCTTGTGTTGTTCAGTTGTGTCATTTAGCTCCACCTCTTCCTCTATTTCTTCTTCTGAGTTCTCTGTACATTGCCAGCCTCTCGGTTTGTGTACTTGTTTCTTGTTCCTTCTTTTATTTTGCGGACAGTTATTTTGTAGGTGTCCTGTTTGTTGGCAGCCTCGACATCTGAATGCCGTGTTTTCATAATCAAGGGGTTGTTTCCACTGTGAGTTATTGTGGATCAGAATTATATTGTCAGGAAGCCCTTCACTGAGATCAGCCTCCACGCAGATTCTGGCGAAGGTATGAATGCCTCTGTCTATTCTGTCAACATCTTGCTTGATGTAAGAACCTATGGCATTCCCTATTGCTGCAAACACATTTGGAAACCAGAAATGTAACGGTAGATTGTGGAGCCTAACCCAAACCGGCATTTTGGACACCACCATAGTGGAAGGATCGAAACCCGGGAACCAGGGGGTCATGAAGAGGCCAGCATTGCCCCAGAACCATGGCCCCTCCAAGAGAACAGAATCTTTCTCCTTAACCGAGTCAAATTTTACCACAAAAAAACCCTTTGAGCACAAATGAATGTCACAATTTGGGGTCCATGTGGAATAAATCCACTGTTTTAAAGCATCTGCTTTTGGCCAAAACCCATTGAATCTGCAAATGACAGCTGTTGAAGAAAGGTCAGAATTAAAATTATTTACCTCAGGCATGTCGACTTGCAGAACCGGTATCTGTGGTCTTTGCTCCACAATGTAGGGTCCAGGAAGATCTGGAGTTGGTGTTGTTTTCGCTTCGCCCTTCCCTTTGACAGCATCTTTAAAGGAAGTTTTGCCTTTAGGGCCTGGGCCAGAGCTTCCCCCTCTCAGCCTTGTGCTTACTGTGAGGGTTGAGTCTCGGCCAATACCATAGCACTGTACTGTACAATTATCCTGCAAGATTTTGCCGGCATATATCAAACTTAGCAGATTTGAAGGAATGCCTGAGTCTGTTTGTATTTCATCTTTTATATCTTTAATCAATGATCCTGTCCAGAATTGCTTACAGACAGTTTTCCCTGACAGCATTCTAATGAAAATTTGATTTCGTTTCTGTTCTGGGGCCTGGGTATCTGGCTCGGAATTTTTCTCCCCTGACATTTCTCCTTTTTGGGGTTCTGACCCTCCAGGAGCTGAGTGCCAGTTCGGCCGATGGATACCGTCCCTCGTTGGGGCCAAAAGAGCCATGAGATCCGAGCTCGCTCTGAGGCTCATCTTTTGATTTTTTCCCAGATCCGCTGGGTAATGATCAGATCTGTTGTTTTGTGGAGCGAGGGGGGACAGATCCGTCTCATGCCACCTTGGGAAAACAAAAAAAGACATAGAGATTTCCATTCTGCTCTGTTTCCCATTTCCGCCGTCAAAACAAACTAAAAAGGGCAGCTTGCCCGTTTGATAGCGCAGAATCCACTGGGGCTGTGTGTGATTCGAATGATTTAGATCATAGTAACCGTGACAGCGAAAATGGGTCTCCAGCTTCGCCCTGGGGAAAACGATACATGCCGCACAAGGGTAGAAAAAAACAAAAACCTGATTGCTGTGGTTCAAAACCTGTATCAGCCTTCCGTTAAGGAGTCCAGACCACGTCTTGTGGTTTCCTTGCAGCTCAGTGTGTCTCTCGTGCCTACCCCAAAACGTTCCTGCATCGTCCAGAAACTCGGCGGCGGCTGTAAACCTTGCGGAAACCCTATGCGCACGAAGCCCTGCCATCGTTCAGCTTCAATGGTTCCAATTAGTCAAGTAGAGTTTAAGTGCCATTATTTGCTTATGTTATCTTTGAGGGTTTTGTTTTTTTGTTCTTAACTCAGGTGCTTTCCCCTGTACACAGTTGGGTCATCCACAACCCTGCCTTAACAAGTCTTGCCACGTAAGGGTATTGATTGCCCCGGTCAGCCTTTCTATTCTCCTGCGCACACTTTTCTTCTGTGTCAATTTTTGTTAAGGGGTTCCATCTTTTCACTAAGCTAACATTCGCCAAGTATCATTGCAAGTGTATTAGGTATTGGTTCTTCACTTGGAAGTTTCTAGAGCATGGTTTGGAAGTTTATAGCTCTAATTCGCTCTTGAATGATTTCAGGTAGGTCTTGTTTCGATTCCACCCTCCTCACCTTACTGGAGTCCATTTCTGAAGTATAATTATTCTTGTTGCTGTGTTGTTGGGTTTCATTTTGAATGGGGTTATTTCTTGGCTCACTAAACTGACGCTATACAGTCTATGGAGTGTGTGTCAGTTCACAACGAGGGTCTCAGAGAGCCTTCCAACACCACAACTTGGATGCTTGATGATTTTCTGTTGGGTTTATTTCTTTTTTTCTTTTGGGTTTATTTGGAAGTTTCACGTGACAACATCATTATTTAAATTGTATATCGGTACCAGTATGTGCTTTCCTTATTTTTTTTCTTAATATTTTTTCTTCAGTGGGCTAGCTGGTAGTTTCTTAATTTATTCCCACAATTATTCTTGTCTCACAATTCACAGTCCCAAAGTTTAATGTCATAGTAAATATTTATAGATTATCTATGGTTTGGAAATTTCTAGACGAGTGTAAGGAAATTCGAGTTAAGTTAATTGTATATGGAAAACTTGTGTGAAGATGTTGTAACTGCGATTCCGAGAGGGAATCTCCTATAGCTTCATATCTATATATATATATATATATATATATATATATATATATATATATATATATATATATATATATATATATATATATATATATATATATATATATATATATATATAGACACACACACACACACACACACACACATGCTTGCATCAAAATCATGTTTCCATATAGGTATATGTCTTAAGCTAGTACTCGGTTCTTTCTTCCTATGTGGATGAGTATGACCCTCTCGTGCTAGCAGCCTGCAGCTGAACCCACTACACACACACACACACACACATATATATATATGCTTGCATCAAAATCATATTTCCATATAGGTATATGTCTTAAGCTAGTACTCGGTTCTTTATTCCTATGTGGATGAGTATGAGCCTCTCGTGCTAGCGGCTTACAACTGAATCCACTACACATATACTTAGTTGACTAAAGAATTCATAACAGTGGGCACAATGTTGTTGTCTTATGGTTGTATTATATAATGAAGGTTTGATTCTGTAGCGTGCGCTTGCACCTGTCTTTTTTGTTTCGAACAAAGTCGGCAATACTTACTTGATTGGTACGAAATTCTAAATTTTCACTTCAAACCCAAGTAATCTGGGTAACCTGCAGCCCACTCCTAACTGACACTCCTGGGCCAATGTATACATTAGTTTGTGGGATGATACAAGAGTCAACTTCCTACTTGCACTTGCTTACATGAAGTCAAATAGTAAGTCTTTGTTTTTCTTTTCTCACACACAGACGCTTCTTTGCATGGCCTGCTTTTTCATTTCTCTTCCTATGTCTCTATCCTCGCAATTGGATGTACACATTTTACTTATGATAATACTAGTTACACTATATACATGCACAATTTCTATTCTTGTTATATCATAACTGATAGGTCTTACATCCAACTGTTCCATTTACTTCATGGTAATTAACAGCTGCCTACATGCAGTTACTTGCATATGTGAAATGCATTTACCTCATTCTCCATGCATATTGTTAAAGATATTCGAATATAATATACCATGTCTACATGCATATTCAAAAGATATTCAAATATTCAAATATGTTCTATAGGCATAATGTGTAAGTTGTTCGGATATGAAATAATATTTCTACATGCATATTCAAAAGGTATTCAAATATGATATATAAGCTCTACAAGAATACTGTGTAATAGATTCGAATATGATTTATCATTTCTTTATTCATATTCAAAAGGTATTCAAATATGTTATAAAAATTCTACATGCCTACGGTGGAAGATATTCGAATTTGCTATACATTTTTGTTGGGACAGGGTCCCCTAGGGTCAGTTTTGGGGCAAAAAGCCCAAGTTTTGTAAAGTTTTCGCAAGTTGTGGTCGCGGAGCGCGTAGATAGTATAGTGTCATAAAGGGGTTTACCCTTTTTTTATGTAAGTTGAGTCGGCTTTTGAAGATCTACCCATGGTCCGCCAACCATGGTATTGTATAAAAAGGCGTGTCTCAAGATGTCTGAGGTAGTAGGATGATGATGAAGATGAATGTAATGGGTCAGTAGAGGAAAGAGTGAAGAAGTCTTAGAGTAGAAGAGAGTCTTTGCAGCTGTGTGCGTAGAGGCCTAGAGTAGAGTCCGCAGCTGAGTGCGCAGACCCCTGCAGCTAAGTGTGCAGGGAAGTATTGAGTATGTAAGCAGAATTGAAGTATTAAAAAAGAGATTATTCCAGAAATTCTTTCGTTTTGTCCATTTACTTTTGTTATGAATGAATGCACTTTTATGCTGTAATGAATGATGGGTTTATGAAGTAATACTATATTGATGCACGACTTTACATAATTGATGTTGTTATATGAACGCACTTAATATTAACCGTTTATGTGAAGCATATCTTATTACATATTAAAGTTATCAATGCTTAGGCTGATCTGGGAAAATATGGGATTAGGAGTAGTCACCGAGGCATGTAAGTGGTTGATTCACCTATTTAGGGTCCGCGAAAGACAGTCGTGAATGTTCACGGAGGTATAGAAGTTGATTTATGGTGGTTATATTGATAAGCCCTAAAGGCTTATCGATTTGTGTGAAGGTAGGTTTAGGGCATAAACGACATTACACTAATCTCTGGGTGTAGAAACTTGGTTCCAGCATCCCCCCATACTGCTTCGGGTGAGACTTCAGTCTGCGCTTCACAGATTGATGCCAAAAGGGCTAGTAGTGTAGGGATTTGTTTGGAAAAACTAACTCTAAACCTGGGTCACGACCCACTAAGCCAACAAATGGTTTCATTGCCAAGACCAGGATCTGCATAAGGAGACGTGTGATGTCGCATCTCTGGAATCCAACTAAGAAGGAAATTGAGGAGTGGTTGGATAGAAAGGCCCATGAATTCACTACGCAAGAAAACAAAAATTCACGCCTAACAAAAGAACAGTGCTTGGATAGATATCTATACACAGAGATACACAATTTTTTCTTATATTCCTTCCCGATCGAACTATATGAGTGGATCGCTAAGTTGGCAGACGACCAGGGAAGGTGGACGCTTGACGGTCCAATAGTGTGGACCTCGGAGCTAGTGCAGATATTGGAAGCCTCTAAAGATAAGATTGTGCTCCCTATCAATCACTGGATTGATCGTGTCATAGGAGGATTTGTGATAGCATTCGTGGTTGATACCTCAGTTGGCTACATCGAAGCAGGGCAACGCTTCTTCAAGGGACCACGAGGTAAGTATTTAAGATCTTTGAATACTTGGATTAAGATGCCCTTGTGAGAAAAGTGGGTTATGCCATTACCTTGATGTTTGGAGCTACGCGAAGTAGAAAGTTCTTCAGGGATAGAGGGAGAATAGGCCTAAATATGGCCCGTTGATTGAACCTCCTTTGAGTGACGAAGAAGGAGCAGCACAGGCTTCACCGCAAACCACTATCTAGTTAATAAGGAAAGGTTTTCCATGAATACCTCATCCATCCACACCACCTCCACCTTCACCTCCACAACATACACCTTCACCCACACCACCACCACCTCCACCACTGTTAAATATGTCGAATACAAAGAAGTTTCCCATTTTCAAGGGCTTGGGAAATGAGGACTAGGACCAGTTTTGGTTCATTGTGAAGGTCGTGTGGATAGCCCAAAATATTATGACAAGATGATGGAGCTTAGTGGAAAGGAGTCGCCTTCACTAAGTGGGCCCGCAGGCTATTTTTGGCGCAAAGTCTATTTTTAGACATATGGATCATGGTCTATGAGTTGCAGGATGCTGTTTATGGATGATTGGCCATGTTGGGAAAAATAGATGGACTTATATTTTTGGTTCACAGCAGAGTGATCAGAGTCTATTTTTAGACTGCCAGGCTAAAAATAGAAATAGTTAAATATTATTAGCCCTTAGTAATATTTGGACTCTAAACATTATCTTATTCTCTTGGAGCACTTCAGTTCGAGCTACGGATGTGGCACATGCAGTTGAAAAAAGGAATCATGTGGTTTCTTATGTGTTAGTTGAGCTATTGCATGGAGGACTTCAGTTAGAACTCATGCATGTGAGTTCTGTGGAGTTGGATGTGGAGTTGATGGAGTTGTGTTCAGTGTGACTTAGTTGAACTAGTTGTATTTAGTCTAACTAAAGAATACACTAGTGATGAGTTGTGTGAATTGATTTTTAATTAATTCACTAATTATTAACTCATAAAGGAACTAAAGAATACATCAGTTAACTCAGTGCATGGACAGTTCAACAGAGACAGGTGTTAGAGGTAAGTGAAAGGGTGAGTTGTGACTATCAGTCGTGCATGAGATTTGCACATGCATGGATTGAGTAATGCCAATGAGGATTGCGTAGTGTGGGCCAATATCAAGGCAATTATAGCTTGTGTTCACGTGATTCTCTTGCAGGATTGTGCAGTGGAGGCAGGCAAAGCATTGGAGGAGATTTGAACCTGTGACTTGTTCGGATCTGAGCTAGTTTTGTGTGTAACAGGTGGAGATAGTACTGAGTACTTGTGAGGAGCATTGTACTATGTATTGTTACATGTTCTCAATCATTATAAAATACAGATAGTGTGGGGTTTTCAGCTGTATGCTTTCCCCGGGTTACATACTGTGTTAATGTGCGCATGCGATTGATGTTTCATTGTTTTTAATGCTGCTAAATTGATGATCAACGTAGAGGAGGTTATGTATTGTGCATGTATTCCGCAATAGTGTATAATCGGGATAATCTCTGTGAATAAGTGATTAATTATTCAAAATTTCTACATATTACAGATGATCATATGAAGAAAGCACAGTTGGTTACTGCTCTATAGGATCGCGCGCTAACATGGTACATTAAGTACTGCACTGATAACCCGATGGCTTCGTTAGCAGACAATCAGACTCTGTTGAACAAGGAATTCAGTAGGCCCAAATATGAATCAAAATTAGTCGTTGGATTCAAGGAAATCATGATGAGGCCCGGCGAAACACCCTAGGAGCTGGATCAGAGACTGAAGTAACAGATCCACAAAGATAACATGAATCTCACAGATGGACAACATTGCGAATGGTTTGTAGCTTCGCTCTTGCCCTACCTAAGGGTTGCTTTATCACAACAAAAGATTGGGACCCAGGCAGAAGTCTTGGAAATTGCGATGAGTTTGCATGAGACACCAATTCAAGACGCTGCTTTTGGAGTTCAACAGATTCATGCGGAGTTGCAAAATGTTTGCCTAGAGTTTCAATACCTAAAGAAGGATAGCACGGCTTGGCCAGAGGTGAGCGAAGAAGTGTGGTGTCTGAAATGTAAGGGTCAAGGGCATGATAAAGATCATTGTCCCGTCTTCGTGAATTATGTTGTGGGAGGTGGGCCAATGCCTCTGAGGTTGGAAGCTCAAGTAGGGCCAAGTATAGGGCCCCCACTATGGTGTGATATATGTCAGGTAGCTAGAAAACATGTAACAGAAAATTTTCACTCGCTGGAGAAATTTGTGTAGACACCGCAACAACTCTTCTGCAACTTCTACAAATTGGTGGGCCACGATGAGTGTAACTGCCATAGATATGAGCTGATGATGGAAACACCTATGTATTGAATGCAGACAGAGACTCAGCCTCTGGATCAAGGTGCTGGGGGAGCCCCTGAAGGATATTAGCAGCGTGGATGAGGCTGAGGAGCACGAGGACCTGGTAGAGGCCGAGGACAAGTCATTTGTTACAATTATGGAGTGCTAGGACACTACGCATGGGATTTTACGAGGCCAACATGCTTGTCATGCTGATATTGTACTCAGTTTGATCATGCGGTAGAAGACTGCCCTGTATTGATAACTAAGATGCAGGAGAAGAGGGTGTAGCCTCAACAACCTACCTAGAACCTGTAGATGATGAGGGTTGAACCTCGCGAAGAAGATCCTAATATGAATATCGTGTTGCGAAGTGGAATGATGACTGGCGAGGATAAAGGAAAACAACCTGAAGAAAGTGAATGGGTCCACAAGGCTCCAGAAAAAGAGGTTGGGTTTGATTTGGAGCGCGTGAAAGAAACGTTCATGGAAGTGAAGAAAAGATTCATTGAGGCCTCTACCTCAGGAAGTCAGGATAAGTTGTCTGAAGAAATGGACCCCTCCATGCTTACTACATTCTTGGAGACCTGTATGAGGCTGCTACACAATAGAAAGGTCATGAAAGGATTCCAGGAGTTGATAAATAAATGTGTCTATAAAGAAAATGCTCTTGAAGGACCTCGTGCAGTCAGAAAAATTGGTGAGCATAAGGCAAGAACTGGGCGTGACATGAGGCTCACCACGCAAATAGGAGAATATGAAATGGACCAAGTTATTTTGGATCTTAGGTCGGATGCGAATGTTTTGCCTAAATAGACATGGGAGAGAAAGGGGAGACCTGCACTGCAGTGGTCTCCAATTCAATTGAGGATGTCAAATCAATAGAAGATTATCCACGTGGGAAGATTGCAGGGAGTGACAGTAGATATTGAAGGCACGAGCACGTTGGCCGATTTTGAAGTGATAGAGATCATGGATGACAACAATCCATACCCCGCGCTCCTTGGGATTGATTGGGATATCAACATGAATGGGGTAATCAATATGAAGACGCAGATGATGTCATTTGAAAGAAAATCTCTCTTGGTGGTAGTACCTTTGGACCCTGCAGAAGAACCGTGCTATATTGAACCGGCCCGCAATTATGAGGAAAGCAACAATGATTTGGACTAGATATATAAAATGACAATGCAAGATCAAGATTGGGTTAATCCACCAGCTGATGGGCGCATTGCATGGGACCGCTAAAGTTCCTGTACATCAGATTCAGATGAAGAGTTATAGCACTAGAAGAATAGGTTGCATGAAGTATCTACGCTGCGCTTTAAAATGATGAGTAAATCGTTGCGTTGTGTATCGTTGAAGGTAAGGAGTTTTCCTTATTATGATGGTCTAACTAACGTAGATAAATTTTTGGATGCATTTGAAAGGGAAGTGCCTGAGAAGCATCGCTTACAAGCACTGGATTTGGTGTTGCACTCTATGCCCACAAGGTGGTGGGGTACGCATAAAGACAGTTTTGATGGATGGCATGAATACAGAAAAATGATGAGGTTGCGATTTGGTCGCCCAAAAGTTCGGCTAACAAAGAAATATGATGGAAGGAATGATCCATGCAATCATTTGGCAAAATGGATTGAGGCTTACGGAACGGAGCTGCAACTTGAGTGGGTGCATTTATTCTATCACACTTTGGATGTAATACCAATGAATTGGTACTTGGAAACAGAGATCCGCCACGTCACTAAAGAATGGGACGTTTTGAGACAGGGATTCTTGATGACATTTAGCTTTGAAGATGGGTTCAAATGTACTTACTAGGTGCTGCAGGAGGTCAAGCCAGTGATCTTCCAAATACCGCAGGATCCTTTGGACTTGATTCAACTATATTGGAGCACCCAGCTACGCCATGCGCTGGAGTACTATAATTTGACTGCTAAAGAAGAAGAGGAGGATCCAAGGAACATTAGCACCACAGAGGCAGAAGGCCATCACGATTTGAGGGGCCATAGATAGAGAATGTAGATATCACCGCGCCATTGAAAATCTGACAAGTAAACATTGGCACAGAGGCAAAACCAAAGTTTGCAAAGATAGGGGACTACTAGATGATGCTACAGTGGACAAGGTCGTTGAGTTTCTCTGCGAATATCAGGATTTTTTTCCCACAAAATTTTCGTACTTGAAAGGCATCATCGGCGATTTGGGAGTGATGAAAAAAACTTTATAACTGTATGCAAAGCCTCTTAAGCAGAGGCCATATCGCCTTAATCCCAAATACAAGGAAAAGGTCCATCTGGAGTTGAACAAGATGCTTGCAGCAGGTATTATTGAACCGGTGGAGGAATGTGATTGGGTGAGTCCAATGGTAGTTCAGGAAAAGAAACAGAATGGCAAGATACATATTTGCGTACATCAGGAAGCTCAATGATTCTTGTGTTCATGATCCTTTTCCGACACCATTCACAGATGAAGTATTAGACAAAGTTGGAGGAGAGGAACCATATTCGTTCACTAAGGGGTTCTCTGGTTAACATTACATTAAGATCGTGCCAGAAGACAGGAGTAAGACGACCTTCGCGAGTGAGTGGGGATGCTTTCAGTATACAGTAATGCCTTTTGGGCTTAAAAATGCGTCAACGATCTTCTCGCCTGTAGTCATCACAGCATTCAAAGAGTTCATTCACAAATTTTTGGAGGAATATTTTGATGATTAGATAGTGTTTGGACTGGTAAAGTGCCATGTAGCTAGTTTGCGCTTGATGTTGGATACATGACAAAGGTATCAGATCGCACAAAACTTGAAGAAATTCTTATTTTGTATCCCTTTTGGAATCTTGCTAGGTCATGTGGTCTGCAGGCAAGGATTAATGGTGGACCTTGCTAAGATTATGGTTATAATTAATTTGGAGGTGCCAAGAAGTGTTAAACAGCTGCGCGCAACATTGGGTCATACAGGATACTATCGGAAGTTCATCAAGAGTTATGCCCAGATTACTGCACCAATGGAAAAGCTACTAAATAAGGACGCTACATTCTGTTGGGATGAAGAATGTTAGCAGATTATGGATGTATTGAAGGATAAAATGATCAGGGTGTCGATCCTAGTCTTCACGGATTGGAAGAAGGAATTTCATGTGCATGTGGACACTTCATTTATTATGCTTGGAGTAGTGCTGACACAGGTCGGTGAAGGGGAATTGGATCACCCTATAGCGTTTGCAAGCCGGAAGTTGTCTAAGGCTGAAAATAATTATTCAACAGCTGAGCGCGAAGGGTTGGCTATGGTGTACGCACTCCAGAAGTTCAGACATTACCTGCTAGGCGGACACTTTAAGATGTATATAGACCATTCTGCATTAAAGTACCTAGTCAACAAGCCTGTGTTGGGGGGGAAATATGCAGATGGTTACTATTATTTCAGGAGTATGATTTCGAGGTAATTGTGAAGCCAAGATGATTGAATGCAAGGCCAGACCATCTATTGAGCATTGAAACAGGAGAGGAGCCCACCAATTTGGAGGATGGATTGTCTGACGCGCATCTTTTTGTGGTGCATGTAGTAGATAATCACTTTGCAAACATTATCCACTTCCTGACTACGCAAACAGCTTGAGAAGGATACACGAGTCAACAGAAAAGGAATTGGTGGTGCGCGCGACAGACTTTTCTATTATTGCAGGCCACTTGTATAAGATAGGGTCGAACGAGATATTGCGATGTTATGTGCTTGATTTTGAACGAAACAGTGTCCTAACTGAAGCTCATGGAGGAGTTGCGGGAGGCCATTATGCAGGAAAATCAAGAACGCAAAAGATTTTACGCACTGGGTTGTGGTGACCAAAGTTGCATAAGGATTCCAAAGCATATTGTAGGGCGTGCGATTCATGTCATAGAACCAATAGGCCATCACAGAGGGATGAGCTAGATTTGAATCTGCAAGTATAATTGCAGCCATTTGAGAAATGGGCAATTGATTTTGTAGGACTGATTCAGCCTCCGGGAAAGAAGATAGGCGCGTGGTATATCATCACCGCGACCGAGTATTTGACCAGATGGGCAAAGGCACAACCCGTGAAGGATTGTACAGGGGCAATAACAACGAAGTTCTTATTTGAATATGTGTTGACGAAGTCTAGTTTCCCGAAGATTTTGATGAGTGATCGTGGTACGCATTTCCTCAATGAAACGATCAACGCGCTGATAAAAGAATTCCAAGTTTATAATCAGAAGAGTACACCATATCATCCTCAGGCCAATGGGACGGTTGAGGCATTTAATAAAATATTGAAGGGTGCACTGACAAAGGTTTCCAATGCACAAAGGAATGATTGGGATGTGTGTGTACCAACATTATTATGGGATTATAGAACTACTTGTAAGAAGCTTACTTGTCAGACACCTTTTAGGCTATTAAATAGGGAATCCATACAGGTGAGGATGGTTTTAGATAGAGGAGGAATGACCTGTTGTAGAGTTTTGAGAACCCAACATTTCGGACTACCAAGTGAGTCCATCATCAAGGGACGCGACAATAGATAATCTTCAATCTTAATGATGTATCCATGAGCTGGGTTTAGGGTATATATATCTAGGTTATTAAAGAATGATGTGAGAAATTAGGTCGGCCAATGTATTTATTTATTTATTTAAATTTTTTATTATTTATTTATTTATTATTATTATTTTTATTTTATTATTATTATTATTATTTTTTTTTTTTAAATAAAAAATTAATTGTTTTGAATAATGGATTACTTACTATAATGAGTTTAAATTAATTAATTAATTAATTATTATTTGTTATATTTAATTGTTTGTTTATTCTGATTATTAAATTATTATTAATTTTTTTATTATTTATTTATTATAATTTCTTTATTCTATTTTAATTTTCTTTAACTTTTAATTTTTAATTTAATTATATATTTTAATTTTTTTTTTTAAGAAATATGTATCTATATACGTTAATTGTTATTATATATATATATATATATATATATATATATATATATATATATATTATAATTTAATTTAATTTAATTTATTTATTTATTTGTTAATTAAATAACATAAATAATTATTATAATTATTAATTATAATATAATAATTATTTATCTGTTTATGTATATAACATAAATAATATAATAATTATTTATTTGTTAAATATTTGTAATAATTATTAATTATAATATGATAATTATTTATTTGTTTATGTATATAACATAAATAATATAATAATTTAATAATTAATTAAATAATTATTAATTAATTAAATAATATAATAATTATTTATTTGTTAAATATTTGTAATAATTATTAATTATAATATAATAATTATTTATTTGTTTATGTATATAACATAAATAATATAATAATTAATTATTTGTTAAATATTTGTAATAATTAATAATTATTCTGATTATTAAATTATTATTAATTTTTTTATTTAATAATATAATAATTATTTATTTGTTAAATATTTGTAATAATTATTAATTATAATATGATAATTATTTATTTGTTTATGTATATAACATAAATAATATAATAATTAATTATTAATTAAATAATTATTAATTAATTAAATAATATAATAATTATTTATTTGTTAAATATTTGTAATAATTATTAATTATAATATAATAATTATTTATTTGTTTATGTATATAACATAAATAATATAATAATTAATTATTTGTTAAATATTTGTAATAATTAATAATTATTCTGATTATTAAATTATTATTAATTTATTTATTTATTTTAATTTCTTTATTCTATTTGAATTTTTTAACTTTTAATTTTTAATTTTTTAATTTAATTATATATTTTAGTAAAAAGGTTTTATATATATATATATATATTTTAATTTAATTTAATTATTTATTTATTTATTTGTTATATTTAATTATTTGTTTATTATGATAGTTAAATTATTATTAGTTATTTATTTATTTTAATTTCTTTATTCTATTATAATTTTTAATTTTTAATTTAATTATATATAAAAAAGTTTGATGAAATATGTATCTATATATGATTATTATTTTTATATATATATATATATATATATATAAATATATAATTAATTAATTAATATATGATTAATTAATTTATTACTGTTTTATGATTTGAATAGACCAAGAATTAATGCTTAAGGAGGATGGTTAAGTGGAGTTTTATAATGATTGTTATTTTTATTTTTTTTTAGAGGAGGGAAAAGGTTAATTTGGGTGGGGATTATTGTTTTTTAGAATTTCTAGTAAAGGTTTCCAAGTGTTACTCAATTTTAATCCATCATCACGGTTAAAGTTGTTTTTCCTTTTTTCTATTTCAATGGCTTCTTTAATTTTTCTTTTAAGACAATGTTCTTCTTTTCTAACAAGTTTGGCTTTTTCCATGCAGATGTAATGAGAGGAAGAGTGAACATGTTCAACTAAGGCTGATTTAGAGATTCTTTCTCTTCTTAAGTCAGCAGTGTGTTCTTTAATTCTAACATTAAGAGATCTACCTGTTTCACCTATGTATTCCTTGCCGCATGAGCAAGGAATCACATAAACACCTTTCTGAAGGTTAGGGTTTATGGGATCTTTAACAGAGTTGAATAATTGTTTGATGGTGTTAGCTGGGGTGAATGCTACATTAATGTTATGCTTATTGAGAACTTTAGTAATTTTATCTGTGGTACCTTTTATGTATGGAAGGGAGACCTTAGGGGCTGATAAATTTTGATCATTAATATTATTGTTATTTTTCTTTAGGGATAGGTGCATAGCTTTCTTTATGGTATTTCTATTGTAGCCATTTAGCTCAAACACTTTGTGAAGATGGTTGAGTTCATTGTTTAAATGGTAACAAGGGCAACGCAACTGTGATTATGAACAGAAGTGATTATGACAATAAAATGGAAGATCATCTAAACAATAGTGGTTGCTATAAAATAGTAAACAAAGATCCTAGTGAGAAAATCATGCGTGATGTAATTAAGAAAATCAAAGAATCATCCTTAGATGATGCCATTAAAAAGAAAATCATTCCTAGCAGTTCCATTATTCCTAGAATCTATGGGGCTCCTAAAGTCCATAAACCTAACATACCTCTCAGACCTATAGTTAATACCATAGGTTCCCCTACTTACCTGCTCGCAAAATACCTTGCTAAAAAGCTTAGACCCCTATCTGGTAATACCCCTTCTTATATCAAAGACTCCTATTCGTTTGTTCAATGGATAAATAACATAGAAATGAAAGATGAAGATCTTATGGTCAGCTTTGACATTGTATCCCTTTACACCATGATTCCTATTGATGAAGCCATTGAGATCATGAGAAACCTCACTGATAAAGAAACTGTGGATCTTTTGGAACTATGCTTGAAATCTTCGTACTTCAACTTCAAAGGAATAATTTATGAACAAACTCATGGTGTGGCTATGGGTTCTCCTCTATCCCCCATAATTGCCAACATCTTTATGGAGCACTTTGAACGGAAGGCTCTTATGTCATTTCCATACACCCCTGAAGAATGGAAAAGGTTTGTAGATGACATATTTGCTAAGTGGAGTCATGAAAAAGAAAAGCTTGACCTATTCCTCAATCATTTAAATAGCCTCTCTGACCATATAGAATTCACCATTGAAATTAAAAACAACAACCAACTTCCCTTTCTTGATGTCCTTCTAACTAAAAGAGAAGGGTCTCTTGGTTTCCAGGTCTATAGAAAGAAAACTCATACAGAAAGATATCTACATGCAAATTCCCATCACCACCCTAAACAGAAGATTGGCATCATTAGGACCTTAACCACTAGGGCAGTAAGGATATCTGATCCTGACCATTTAAACAATGAACTCAACCATCTTCACAAAGTGTTTGAGCTAAATGGCTACAATAGAAATACCATAAAGAAAGCTATGCACCTATCCCTAAAGAAAAATAACAATAATATTAATGATCAAAATTTATCAGCCCCTAAGGTCTTCCTTCCGTACATAAAAGGTACCACAGATAAAATTACTAAAGTTCTCAATAAGCATAACATTAATGTAGCATTCACCCCAGCTAACACCATCAAACAATTATTCAACTCTGTTAAAGATCCCATAAACCCTAACCTTCAGAAAGGTGTTTATGTGATTCCTTGCTCATGCGGCAAGGAATACATAGGTGAAACAGGTAGATCTCTTAATGTTAGAATTAAAGAACACACTGCTAACTTAAGAAGAGAACGAATCTCTAAATCAGCCTTAGCTGAACATGTTCACTCTTCCTCTCATTACATCTGCATGGAAAAAGCCAAACTTGTTAGAAAAGAAGAACACTATCTTAAAAGAAAAATTAAAGAAGCCATTGAAATAGAAAAAAGGAAAAACAACTTTAACCGTGATGATGGATTAAAATTGAGTAACACTTGGAAACCTTTACTAGAAATTCTAAAAAACAATAATCCCCACTCAAATTAACCTTTTCCCTCCTCTAAAAAAAAAAAAAAAAAAAAAATAACAATCATTATAAAACTCCACTTAACCATCCTCCTTAAACATTAATTCTTGGTCTATTCAAACCATAAAACAGTAATAAATTAACTAATCATATATATATATAAATATAATAATAATAATAATAACAATAATCATATAGATACATATTTCATCAAACTTTTTTTATATATAATTAAATTAAAAATTAAAAATTATAATAGAATAAAGAAATTAAAATAAATAAATAACTAATAATAATTTAACTATCATAATAAACAAATAATTAAATATAACAAATAAATAAATAAATAAATAAATAAATAATTAATTAATTAATTAAATTAAATTAAAAAATATATATATATATATATATCAGACCTTTTTCCTAAAATATATAATTAAATTAAAAAATTAAAAGTTAAAAAATTCAAATAGAATAAAGAAATTAAAATAAATAAAAAATTAATAATAATTTAATAATCAGAATAATTATTAATTATTACAAATATTTAACAAATAATTAATTATTATATTATTTATGTTATATACATAAACAAATAAATAATTATTCTATTATAATTAATAATTATTACACATATTTAACAAATAAATAATTATTATATTATTTAATTAATAATTAATAATTATATTATTTATGTTATATACATAAACAAATAAATAATTATCATATTATAATTAATAATTATTACAAATATTTAACAAATAAATAATTATTATATTATTTAATTAATAATTAATTATTATATTATTTATGTTATATACATAAACAAATAAATAATTATTATATTATAATTAATAATTATAACAAATAATAATTATAATAATTATTTATGTTATTTAATTAACAAATAAATAAATAAATAAATAAATAATTAATTAAATTATATATATATATATATATATATATAAAATAATAACAATTAACATATATAGATACATATTTCTTAATTTTTTTTTTTAAATATATAATTAAATTAAAAATTAAAAGTTAAAGAAAATTAAAATAGAATAAAGAAATTATAATAAACAATAAAAAAAATTAATAATAATTTAATAATCAGAATAAACAAACAATTAAATATAATAAATAAATAATTAATTAATTTAAACTCATTAATAAAGTAAGTAATCCATTATTCAAAACAATTAATTTTTTATTTAAAATAATAATAATAATAATAATAAATAAATAAATAAATAAATAATAAATAATTTAAATAAATAAATAAATACATTGGCCGACCTAATTTCTCACATCATTCTTTAATAACCTAGATATATATACCCTAAACCCAGCTCATGGATACATCATTAAGATTGAAGATTATCTATTGTCGCGTCCCCTGATGATGGACTCACTTGGTAGTCCGAAATGTTGGGTTCTCAAAACTCTACAACAGGTCATTCCTCCTCTATCTAAAACCTTTTAGGCTAGTCTATGGTGTAGAGGTTGTGATGCCTATGGAGTACATTGTGCCTAGCTTACGCGTAGCAGCTTTTACAGGAATGGCGGACCATAGAGCCTTAGAAGAAAGGCTCGTGCAGCTAGTAGAGCTTGAGGAAGATAGATTTTTGGCTGGATTCCTTAGCAGGTTCAAAAGGAACGCGAAAAGGCATGGCATGATCGACACATCAAATTGCACACCTTCAAGGTAAATGATTTAGTTTTATTATATGACAATAAGTTTGATAAGTTTCTAGGAAAAATTCAGATGCATTGGCTAGGGTCATACGTCATCAAAGAGATTACTGATGGTGGAGCAGTTCAACTTGTGAAATTGAATGGAGATCCATTTCCGGGAAAGGTAAATGGAAGCCGATTGAAGCCATACACTAGGGACCCAACCCAATGACTACATGAAGGTAGCATAATCTTAGCGTTCCAGGCAGCTACAAGGAGGCACGGGACTATAAACTACATTGCTCGGTTTGTAGAGCTGCGTGATCGGGGGTCTGCGCAAAACAGAAGGGTGTCATAGTACCAGAAGAAGCGTGAAGGAAGTTGTGCTATAGGGGGGGGACCATGAAACACAGCTAGAAAGTGACCATTATCGTCATTGTTCATGATTTGACAGTTAAGGGGGGGGGGATAATTTAAGGCTGAATTTAAGAGTGAAATATTTGGAAATCTGCTGCCAATCTAGAGTTTATGGAAGGATTTTGGGGGGAACAGTTGAATTTGAATTCAAATTCGCCTATAAATTACAAGTGGTCATCCAACGAGAAATACTTTGCATCCTCAGAATTTCTATGTTGAGATGTCGAGTGTTTATGAATCCTCAACTTTACGTGGATTTGGCCATTGCTTCTACATTTGAGAAGTTATCAGAAGACACTCAACAGTTTATTCTTATCACAATGTCTGGACTAGCCGAGACCGCTAGTACTGGGGAAGCGATCACCTCTTAGGAAGTTGCTCTAGAGGTTGTGGGTATGGAGTTTCCAACCGCAGTGCCTACGGCACCGAGGTCGCCTAGGTCGTAGCCTACGCTAGTGAGGGAGGTCCCCAAACCAAAGAAAGATAAACAAAAGAATCCTGTGCCTATGCGTGAGTCACCAAGGAAGCATGCCGCTACATAGGCTCAAAGGAAAGAAAAGCCGAGCATGAAGGAGAAGGGGAAAGTGGTGGATCTGGAGGCTGAGGAGGGTGTGAAAGATATAGAAATTGAGGGGGTGGACCCTATATCTAGGTTTTCGAAGTACATCCCTCTGCGCAAGGGCAAAGTGAAGGACTTAGATGCAGGACAATTCCTCCTCAACACAACCCTGTTACCGGAGAACATCACCTTTGAAGGTCCGCACTTGGCGCGGATCCTGCACTTAAACCTCGAAGATTGGGATTTGGTGGACCACAAGCGGTTCCCCCACCTTGCTACCAACACCTTCATGCAGAGGGTCTTCTACAAAGAGTCTGGTGTCACCACATTGGAGCCAATGGAATGGATTCGCAGAGTAAACAAGTCAGGGTTGCTGAACCTGTTGTGGGTACCCTACTATCATCGCTCAAATATAAACCTGACTGTCATTAAGCAGTTGTTGTGCCTGGTGCATGACTGATGCTTATGGTTGTGTTATGGCCTAATTCTACCTCAGGTTGAGAAAGGCAGGTCTAGGGTAACATCAAACCACGATTAACCTGGTAGCTAGCCCTACCAGGTCGGGAGAGGGCTCTCTCGTTGTCAATATCAGGAAAAGATAACAAATGAGGCTTGAGATGACTGATGTAAAGACTAATTTTAGGCTAGGTATATGCTCAGAGGAGTTTGACTGAATTTTATGGTGGTTTGATGGATCAAATGTGAAAGGCAGTTTTGGGTCCGGGGAATGAATTCAGTCTTGCAGAGCTTTCTGTGGGGCGAGGTAGGCAAGTGTTTTAGTACTTTAGATTAAGTGAAATGGAGAGTCTTAAGATTGGTGAGGATTTTCAGAGGTCATGGAAATGTCATGAGTCCTCTTCAAACAGTAGAAAACATGTAAAGTTAAACAAACCCTAAGGTAGAGCATTGCAACATCAATGATTTCCACCTTTATACTTGATTCCTTTAGTTAAGCTGAAAAGAGAGAGATACTGGCTCACATAAACATATGATAACTTGAATCATAGAAGGAAAAACAATACTAAGTCACCTTGCCATAAGAATCCCACAAAATGTTGCAAACCCTGGTCTATTTCCTTGCCAAACTGCAGAGATGATGTACAATAATGCTCAAAGCATTCACAAGAGTCCAACCTTTACAAATGACTGAAAAAACACATGATATAGACCTCAAAGCACCTGTGTTATCCATAAGGGGCCGAATCCATGAGAAGAGGGGTGGTTTCAACCATATCTAAACTAGGAACACAAAAATAGGCAGTGGAACAACTTGCCTCTAAAACCTAGGAAACTGATTCATTCAACTTAAAACCACCTACAACTGATGTATCTACCTTCAAGTCAATTTTTATCATTTTTACATCATATTGTATAAATTTACATCATGTCAAATCATGAATTTGACCATAAGAGAGAAAAAGTCAAACAAGAAGAAAACTAGGAGAAAAATAGAGTTTTTGAGCAAAATTGGCACTTTTTCATCCTGTGAGTAGCACCACTTTCTCAGTGCGTAACGCTTTTTCCAAGCTGCTTTTGGAGGGCTTCCCAAGGTCCAAATCAGGTGCAGGATAGCTCGTTGGAAAGTCCTATGAGCTTACTTTCTGGAACAACTTGAATTTTTTGATTTGGAGTCCATTTTCCCTTCCAAAGTTGCAATCTCCCAAGACTGCTTCCTGTGTGGCGAAAAAGTGGCAGAGAGGGCATTTTTTGGGTGTTTTTTGCCCTTTTGGATGTCCAAAACTTGTAAAACATTCCTAGTAATTTTTGAGCATGCATAACTTTTCATAAGGAATCCAAAAATTCCAAGTTTTCTTCAAATGGAGGTCCCCATCAAAAGCGAGCGGCAGGTGGCGCTACGCACCTGCCTGAAAAACCTGTTTTTTTCAAGAAAAATTCAAAAATGTTAAAAAGTTTACCAAATTTCTTGAAATTTGGCATGAGTGATCTATGTTAGGTGCTATGCTGAGCCAATGAAGCTTCAACCAAGATATTGAGATTATCTTGCTCTTTCTTTCTCCTCAAAGTCTTCCTTAACTTGGCTTTTAGGCTTGTTATCCATGTTTTACAAATTTTGTTTCAGGCCAAATAGTGATAAGCCATGTGGCGCAACATCTTCTTCTCCTTGTTGGATTTCTCAAGCAGCTTCTCCAAGTGAATGTCTATCCTCTCAAGCCATGATTCCCAGTCAGCCTCAATTTCTTGCTCAAGCGGTGTCAATTTGACTTCCTTTCTTTTTGCTGCTTGCCTGTTTTCCCTTATGTTTTGTAGCTCCGTGATTGTTTTTTTATCCTCCAATTGATTGTTCTATTGCTCAAGGTAGTTAATGATCCACTTAGCCCTCTCAAGGTTAAGATATAAGGCATGGATGTCAGCTTCTTGTTCTTTGATGATCTCCTTGAGTCTTGAGATTTGGGAGCCCAAATCAGTATCCTCCTCTTGAATCAAAACAAAATCTCTCTCCTGAGCTTCAGAAGGCCCTTCATCATGCAATGGTTGCTTCCCTTTATCCTATACCTGCTCTTCTGAAGAAGAAGGCAAAGCCCCTTTCACCTCGGGTGAAGATAGCATTTGCATGTGGTCTGATGGAGGAAACGAGACCCCTTCCACGCCAGGTGGAGATAATACTCATTTGGCAGTTGCAAATAGTCTCCTTGTGCCCTTTTCATAAGTGAGAAATACTGGCACACCTGTAGTTTGAGTCTCATGAACCTATGGTTGTTTTGAAGGCCCTCCTTGCTCTTGAAACACTGATGGGGTCACTTGAGGACTTTTGAAAACCTCATGTGAAATGAAGGTATCCCATGAAATGTCCAACAAGCTCAGCTGATGCAAAACAACAATCTTGATCAATGAAAAATGATAAATGCTATTGAGCTATTGAGGAAGAGGTTTCCTTTGCACCAATGTAACCATTTTCTCAATATTTCTACATATGAAGTAGGGGAGGTTCATCATCTTCACTCTAGTGAAATGCATCAATAATCTAACAGGTAAGTGTATAAGTGAGAAAACCTCCCTTGACAGGTGAAGTATTTTATAATGAGCTTCATGAGTGGAGCATAAGTGTCCTATAGGTATCTGAAAGGAAAGACCCTATTGATTTGATTTTGATAACTAGCCTTGACATAAGGCTCATAATGATCTTTTCCAATAAGCTGTCCTTTGTTCCACTATTCACCCACATTTGGAATACCTGTTGCTGCAGCTATGGTTTCAGGTGTCAAAGTGAAGGAAACACCTACTAAGTTCACTTGGCCATTGTGAAGATGAAGGGCAAATAACCTCGCAAGTTCATGGTGGTATTTCACCCTCTCTACCATCTCACAAAACTGGTAGCAGGACTGATGTTTAAAACATGTTACTGCAAGAGGGCAAGTTAGTAACTCTGTGAGTGTGGTGGGCTCCTCCCGGATGTGTTTTCACTCCCTTGTATGATTTTCCCACATCCCATCCCCCTGCACTAAATTTCCCTAATTCCCTTCCCCTTTCCCTCTCCCATTTACACTCACCTTATCCTCTATCACCAAACCCTAAACCCTATACATATTTCGTACTATTCCTAAAACGCTAATTCCCCTTTCCTATACCCTATCATTCCCTTAAAACCCTACAACCATCATCAAAACCCTCCTTTGCACTTATATTATCAGTCAACCCATCAAATCCCAAAGAAGAAAACAACAGTCACCTATACTTCAAGAAAATCTCTTCATACTCATCATTCTACATTCTACATTTGCAAATATGGAAACAAATTCAGCTTATGAAAGGGATGAGGAAACTGTGAGTGATTCCTCCCAAGATATTCATGCACGCAAGAAATACAAAACCCTAGACAGTTTTGTCAAGGAAACTTCGAGGCAACTAGGGTTTTATTTTTCAAGATTCAAAACACCATCAAGGATGACAAAATCTCTTACTATGGCAAATGGGAGGATGTACTTACTTGAATAGATGTTATTTGCAAATTTGGATGTTTGGAAAATCGATGAAAAGAGTTTTGAGCTCGGTTGACAGGTGCGCCGCGCTAACACCCAGGTGCGTCACGCCCGTTGAAATTTATTTGCAAATCCTGCGCCCGGTGTGTAGCGCCTGGCAGGTGCGCTGTGCCAGTGCCTAGGTGCGTCGCGCGGGGTGAAAACTCGAAATTTGCTACAACTTTCACTTATTTGTCCTCAAATGCAATTTTTCTTCTTGTTCTCTCTCAATTGCACAAAATGAGGTCTTCTAACACAAATGAGCACTTTATATACATTTGGACTCTAATTTTTCATTTAGAAAAAACCCACTTTCTAAAGTTCCCTTTCACTTTTCTTTTAAAAACCATGTTTTTTGCAGTTTGGCTCTTTTTTGTTATTTGATGGACTGATGCTTGGATTTTCTTGTCTCTTTTGCAGTAGTTGGAGTGCTGGAGTTTGACAAGGTGACCAAGGGCTGCAAATGATGCTTTATTACATAAGAAAACAATAAAATTACATACAATTTGTACATGAAATGGAAAAACCCTGTTTAAAACTCTTTATGGAGCAAATCATCAGTAAAATTTGTGATTTTATGAACTTATTGAACATCCTCATGTGATTTCTGGCCTCTTATTGAGCTTTTGAAGACTATGGTGGTAAACCCTAGACCTAATGAGACCTGAAAACCCTAAAATGACTTTTGCAAATGAATGAAATAAAAATGACAGCGGATGACCTGTACAGGTGAAAATAGGCCAGCAGATGAAAGGCATGAGGGAAATTGACAAAGAACCACTACCATCAAATGATCCATGACCTAATGGAGTGCAGTTGATCGGATGAGACACCTAATATGCATGCAAAATGATAAATTTTGATCACTGATGGAGGGATGAAGATACCGACAATAACAGGCTGAACGCTATGATCTCCATCACCGATATGTTGATCCATGGGATCACACTATTGCCATGCTCCGGGTTAAATCCAACCAAGGTGTTTGGTGGAAAGATGAACGAGCGTGACCTCACTGAGAAGATGAAGGACAAGTTTAAACTTGTGAAGAAGCCACACATGTACTCGATTACTTCAATTACTAACCCCGCGGTAAAGGTTGCCATGGATTCTAGCAAGGTTATGAGAAAGTGTCATGCGGACGAGGTGCCGACACCAATGGTTTTGTTGGCAGCACAGTGTGCGGAGGGCGTACAGTTCAACTGAGCGTGCTACCTATGTAATGAATTCCTCGCAAACTGCAGAGAGGCATTGGACGAGAGTAAGACATTCCACTATTCGTGGTTGTTGCTCTTGATTATGCTTGTCGCGTGGGATTTGCAGGAGGACAGTCTGTGAGACTCCCTCCGAGGGTCCTCTAACTAAAACTAAATTTCTCTAATTTTAAATACAATAAAAATGGGAAATAACTTATTTCTATCTAAGCATTTATTTGATGATAATATACCATTAAAATTTATTTACAAGAAATTAAATAAGTAAGAATCTCATTTCAACCATTTACATAAGTAATCAATAAACAAAAGAATACATGTTCCAATAGCTTAGTTGAGATGCTCCTAAGCTCCTGACTCTGTTGGGATGCTCCTCTTGACTACCCGACTGAATTTGCCTTCTAGCCAACTAGGAAGTATTTCCTAGCCCAGGGAACGTCCACAGGTCCCCTAGCCCTCCGAGCCCAAGTCCAACCAGATGTATTCTGTCCAAACTAAACAAATACTCTTCTTCTCTCCCTTGTCTTTTCTCCACCTTCCTCCCAAAACAAAATCCTCCAAAACCACAACTAAAACAAAAACCAAAACCAAGACCAATGATCCCCCTCTCCTCTCATCACCCTTCCCCTTTTATGTCTCTTCCTCGCATCCACCTTAACCACCTATCATTAATGTCATAATTACCCCCTCATCCTTTCTTTTGACTTTTCTTACCATGTATTCTCCCAAGTAAATTTGAGAGGACATTTTGGGGAGAAGATATGGATATTTAATTTGGTAATTAATTGGGGAGGACCATATCTTCTTCCAAGTAAATTTGAGAGGACATTTTAGGGATAAGATATGGATATTTAATTTGGTAATTAATTGGGGAGGACCATATCTTCTTCCAAGTAAATTTGAGAGGACATTTTGGGGATAAGATATGGATATTTAATTTGGTAATTAATTGGGGAGGACCATTTCTTCTCCCAAGGAGATTTTGAGAAGACATTTTGGGGATGTGGATATTTAAATTAGAATAAATGGAAGGAGACCATACCCTATCAAAATTTAAATTTGAGAAGACAAGTTGAGAATTGAATAATAACAATAATAAAATTTATACAATAATAAATTTACAGTTTCACCAATGTAGTTATGTACCAATATTTCTTGATAATTATAAATCAATATTTTCAGGTAATTTAAACACTAATACAATTTTCATGATAAGATTAAGAAGGGAATTGCATACACCCCTCCTTCAGAAAACTTCGTCCCAAAGTTAGAGTGAAAAAGATATAAGGAGTTCAAAATCAGTTTGACAATAAGACATAACAAAATAGAGAGAGAGTTATAGTAGTAAAATTTGATAAGTCAGACAATGACATCACGTCCCATCAAGAGTATCCAACTAATCTATATCCTCATATCCTTCCTAACCTACTACCGTTCCCACCCTATCCATCCTCTGCTCCTATATATTATGGCATCGGCTATACCAATCTAACCACTGATAAAACCAATATGGCGGAAGTGTCGAATATATCGGCCTAACTTCCCCAGCAAGCAACTGGCAATCATCATCACACGTCAAGGGGGAGCATGTCCATCACTGCCCTCACACGATTCCAAGTTTGGAGGTTACATGATGGGAAATACCTCCACCCCTCCTTACAACTAGGGTCAACACCCTAATATGAACTACACTACAATGCTGGTTGGGTACTTGTCATCGAATAATCTAGTCAGGTAGTCTTGTCACCTACCATTTACATTTTACCCATGTCATAAGAATACATATCAAGTAGATACAAAATGTAATAGAACAATGTACATCATACCTTTCCTCATTAGATGCCTCGACCTTCCCCAATGGAAAAAGTATGATCTTGGATATCATATAGTTTTTCCCAATCTGCAGGTTAGTTCTCATTCATGCATACATATAACAACAAAATATATATAGATAAATGATATTAAACATCATGTTATTAAGTCTAGTATCCACATGTCAATTTTGTAGTTTATACTGGAAATAAATCTTGCATTAGATAAATCATAATTTCACTAAGTCATTCATTAGATAATTCATATCCACTTAAGCCATACATAAAACAACAACAACTCTAATAGGTCATGCACTAGATAAATCATCACCAAGTAAGTCATACATTAGGTCATACATCAAACATTTCCATCATCAATATCTAATCCATCTAATGATTTATATAAGTAGTTTCACATGTCCAACTAAATGTATCAATATTACATAACATTCATAAATAAATAACATGGAACTGCAAAATAGAGCCTTATCATAGGTAGCTATCTAAGTTAAAATGGGCATCATAGATGCTCGAAAAGTGAGGGGTAGTCACGACGTATAGTCTCTGCATCCTACCAAGTAGCAAATCCTAGGCTATACTTGTCCCACTAGACCTTAACCTAGTCCACCATGTGACGTCTAAGCTGTCGAACCGTACGGTCCAATATGCATAATGGTTCAACCACTATAGTTCCCATATCTGAGACATGCTATTCCCTCCAATCTAGTTTGTGAGGTTCATCAGAAACATAATGTCGTAAAATAGATACATGAAAAACATCATGAGTTTTATGCAAATGGGGTGGTAGTACAAGACGATAGGCAACTGGTCCAATCTTCTCCTTGATCCTAAAAGGTCCTACGAACCGAGTGACAACTTCGTCCCTTTCTCAAACCAAATGGTGCTTTTTTTGGGTCAGATATGAATAAAAACTTGGTCCCCTACTTCATAACTGTGATCAATCCTATGTGAATCAACATAACTCTTCTATCTATATTGTGCTTCCTTTAACCTTTGTCAGATATGTATTACCTGTTCCTCCATTTCTTGAACTAATTCTGGCCCAACTATTACTCGGTCCTCCAACTTTTCCCAACTCAATGGCGTCCTACATTTCCTTCCATATAGAGCTTAATAAGGAGGCATCCTGATTGAACTGTGGTAATTGTTATTATAGGAAAAATCTACCAATGGTAAGTACCTTTCCCATAGAGTCTAATTATCCATGACGTACATTCGAAGCATGTCTTCCAGAACTTGATTTACTCTTTCAGTCTGCCCATCTGTTTCTGGATGATATGCAGTGCTCAGGTTCAACTTAGTCCCTAGTGTCGAATGTAAACTTGTCCAAAACCTAGATGTAAATCGAGAGTCTATATCAGAAATGATCTTTGTGGTAACCCATGTAGTCGAACAACTTCACTTATAAAAACTCGCGCCACATCAATAACATCATAAGTGTCTCTTATTGGAATGAAATGGGCACTTTTGGTCAATTTATCGACTATAAGCAATATAGCATTGTGCCTCTATGACGTGAGTGGCAAAACCACAACAAAATCCATAGAAATTACTTCCCATTTAGACATAGGGATGTCATGTGTTTGTAGGAGTCTTGCTGGATGACAATGATCAACCTTTACTCGTTGACATTCAAGGCATTTGGCAACAAACTGGACTACATCGTGCTTCATACCTGCCCAAAAGAAGAGTTTATTCATGTCTGTGTACATATTCTTCACTCCAGGATGTGCACAATAGAGTGCTCTATGTGACTCTTCGAGGATGCTCATTCTTATACATCCTTCCTTAGGTATGTACATTCTCCCTTGAAATCTCAATAGTCCATCTGGTTTAAGGAAATATCCCTCAAACTTTGGTTTTATCTTCTTCCCACTCTGGAGTGCTGAGATAACCTTTAGATACCAACTATCTTCAAATAGTTTCTCCAACACACGCTCCCTCAAATTTACCTTTAAGGCTACTAGGGAGAAGCCTCCTTCTTAGTGCATCTGCCACCACATTCTTCTTTCCCTTAATGTATGAGATCTCAAAATCATACTCACTCACGAATTCACTCCACCACCTTTGTCTAGCATTCAAATCCCTTTGAGTGAAGAGGTGCTTTAGGCTTTGATGATCTGTTCTTAACTCAAATCTTCTCCCAACGAGTTAGTGTCTCCACGGTTTCAAAGCTAACATAATTGTTGCTAACTCTAATTAGTAACCTTTTTAGTTCTGTGAATGTAGTGTCACATTCATATATCCATTCATACCTGACCCCCTTTCACTGTAATGTGGTGATGGGTTTTGCAATCCTCGAAAACCCTTCCACAAACCTGCGATAATACCCTGCTAGCCCCATAACACTACGCACCTCATGAGCATTTTTCGGTACAGGCCAATCCATTATGGCCTTTATCTTTTTCGGGTCAACTGAAATCCCTTCTCCTGAAATGATGTGCCCAAGGTAATGAACTTTCTTCTTAAAAAAGGAACATTTTGACAATTTTCCATACAAATGATTTTCCCTTAAGAAAGTCAATACAACCCTTAGGTTCTTTTCATGCTCCTTTTCATTCTTGGAATACACAAGAATGTCATCCAGAAAGACTTGCACAAATTGGTCCAAATACTTCCTGAACACACTATTCATGAGGCTCATGAATACTGTTGGTGCATTGGTCAAACAAAATGGAACAACTACGAACTCATAGTGCCCAAACTGAGTTCGAAATGCATTTTTTGAGATGTCACCTTCCTTAATCCTCAATTGGTGGTATCCAGATCGTAGATCGATCTTTGAGAAAACTGATGCTCCCTTCATTTGATCAAATAGGTCATCTATTTTAGGTATCGGGTACCTATTCTTTATTGTGGCTCTATTCAAGTCTCTGTAATCTATGCATAGCCTTAAGGAACCATCCTTCTTCTTGACAAAAATCACTAGTGCACCCCAAGGTGAAATACTAGGTTTGATAAATCCCAAGTCTAAGAGCTCTTTTAACTAAATCTTCAACTCAGAAAGTTCGAGAGTTGTCATCCTATAGGGTGTCTTAGATATTGGTTATGCACCAGGTTTTAGGTCGATTGTGAAATAAATCTCCATTATAGGAGGTAATCCAGGCAATTCCTTAGGAAAAACATCCTTGAATTCTCACAAAATTGGGTGTTGATCTAGGGAGGGTCCTTTTTGGTCACTTACAGCCTCGACCGCATATAGCTGGCAACCTTGTCGGAGACAACGTTTTACCTTCATCATGGATATGAATCGTAGTGACACTCCTCTCTTGATTCCAAAAATCTCAATTGGCCTACCTTCATCATCTAAACAAGCCACCTTCTTCTTGAAACAGTCTACCAAAGCTCGATGAGCTTCTAGCTAGTCCATTCCAATAATTACATCATACGTCCCCAATGTTGTGACGTATGCTCTCAACTTAGTTATACACACCCCGAGGTTTACCTGACATTGGTCAACACTAGGTCCTACTGCTTGTTTTATCCCAGAAGCCATCTCAACTTGCTTAAAGTAATCGTGCTCATAGGCTGCCAACCCACATTTTTCTAATGCAAATGGTGAAATGAAACCATCTGTAGCACCTGAATCAAACAAAATTTTAACTTTTACTTTGTTTATGATACCCAAGGTTTCTACCACAGCAGATTGGTGTTCAACTTGTTAGTTATCAACTGCTGCATAGATTCAATGGTGGCCACTTTCTCCCCCCATTGGTGATTTTTCTTCTCTACGATTGTAACCAGTTTGTAACCCAGGACAATCACGCTGGTAGTGAGGTCCCCTGCATCCCAAACAAGTGATGCATGGTAGAATTTGAACAAAATGTTGTGGATTTCTTTGGAAATAGTTCCTTCCCTTGGGACCCTCACCCCTACTTGTTTCTCCTCTCTTATGACCTTGATTTGCATGCGCCCTTGAAGCTGCAGGTGAAGCTGCACTAGTTACCATTCAAATCCGCACTGTCTGTGCTCTGGGTACAACCTTGTTTCCATATGGCGGTGGCCTCAAACTTCCTCCCCTGGGGAAGGTACGAAGGGCATTCCCCATAAAACTTTGTTTTTGTGGAAAAATGGTTTTGTTTCCACCCTTTAAGTCTAATTTCTCTTTAACATAACGAGCATATTCCACAGGTTCTATGGTTTCCACATCCGCACCATTGCCATAATCTTAGGGTTCAATCCATAAATGAAACGATCCACTTAGCGCTGGTCAGTATCCATGTAGGAGACATACTTGACCAATTCCATGAATCTAATCTCATATTCTTCTACCGTATGATTTCCATGTATCAAGGCATGGAAGGCTCCTACATGTTATTCTTCATAATATGCTGGTAGGTACTTTTTCCTGAATCTCTCCTCAAATAACTCCCAAGTAATTGTGTCCGAAGTGAGGTGTAGTTGACGCTCTCAGTTACCCCACCAATTCAGAGCACTATCTCTGAGTTGGAATATTGCTATATAGATTTTGAATTGGAAGTATAATCTCTTAGTGTGAATCACCTTCTCATTCCCTCTAACCAGGCTTCATAGGCTCGCTGGCGTAACCTCCAACAAACTCTGGGAGCTTAATATTTTGGAGCTCCCTAGTAATGTTCTCGATTGGAGGTCCTCTATTAGAGTCTTTTGATCCCTAAATATTTCCTAACCTTGACAGAGGGTGCTTTACTTCCAATTCAATTGTTTGGCGCCCTTTTATAGTCTCATTAATTGCTTCTTGGGAACACAAGATGAGAGCCAACTCCGGTGAAGGTAATGGGTTATTTGTAGGAGGTCCTTGTGATGACCCTCCTTGACCTTAATTTCTTTGCGTCCTCACCATTTTGAATTGTTCAAATATTTGTATGATACACAAGACTCATTAATCCAACTTATGACTTGTCCACTCTTAGCTGACCCACATACTTGTGTATAACAATAGTCATAAGTTTTTTTTTTTAACTATGCTCGTAAACAAGAATTATTAGTATTGAGAAGATTCCCGAGGATCTACCAAATCCTATCATGTGTGAGTTGTACATAACTTACAAATTTTCTCTTGATGCTCGTTAGGGCACTGGTGCAATGTACTTTGTAAGTCACGCTCTAACATAAAATTGTTTTCTTTAGCGCCATAGTTATAATTTAATATTAAGCTAATTGATAACTTGGTTTAATATATTTAAATAATCATGTTAATTACTAATGCGAATAATACCCTTTTTAGTCGTGTCTTCCTTCTGTGGCCATTAGTTGTTCCTTCCCAACCTTTATATTATGTTTGAAATCATTTATGTCTGTTTTATGAATCTTGGGATCTCCTATAGGACATATACACAATTGGTCTCACCTCTTGAAGAGGCAGTGTCCTTGAAGCAAGGGTTCTAAGAAATTATCCATATATATATATATATATATATATATATTTCAATAATTAGATTAAAGAAGAAAAAATAACATTGCTAAAATAAACGTGAATTCTTACAAGCTTCATAGACAAAGTCTAAATATTGTGGGAAGAGAAATCCTGATCTGGAGCCTTGAAAAAGAATGAACGTTTGTGCACTTTAATAAACCAAAAGCAAGAAGCTGGAGGTAATGTTCAAGATGCACGACAATAATTGTGGAGGTCATTAGTAAAGGAAGTCATGAAGAAACAACTTGTTGCACATAAAATAGATAGGCTAGGTGGATGTCTCATTTTTCATGAAAAATAGTCTAAGTGTTAGGTCAGAGTAGTGCATGGAGGAACTCACCCAACAAGACTCTCAATTAGATGTAGAAGTGGTAGATTAATATTTCCTAATCGGGACACATCTACCGTTATAATTTTTTTTGTAGTTGACCATAGGGATATATGATTTTATATTGACAATAGACTAAATAGATTAATTAGATTGTAGAGCATCAAAGAAGAAAATAGTTTTAAGATACTTGAGCATGAAGCACAAGTCAAACACTTTGGCTGGTACTAGTCTTGGAAACTACTTACCATCTCCTTTTTATAATGAGTCACATGATGACTCACTGCCTAGGAGTAGACAATAGAGTTTAAATTACTTGTGGGAAAGGTGCTTTTGACAAAAAATGGAAATGACTTAATCGTATGGAGGTGAAAGTGGTCAATCTTACCTTGTTTCAAAAAAAACTTTACCATATGACTAGAGCATGGATGAAAAAGAAAAAAATTGGGAATGAAGATGTACATTCTCATGGATTGGACATAACAATTATATTGGTCACCTAACTAATCCAAGGCATGGGAGAGCTAAGTGTATAGAAGTATTGCATGGTTGGTTGAGGTACTAATGAAATAGTAGGTTTGGATGATTTGCATTTTTTATATATATAATATTAATACGTATTGAATTTAAACATTAGTAGGTAACCATAACATTGTTGGAATTATATTGTAGTTACAATAGGAGGTGACAATCATTTCAGAGATTCTTTCGGTCCTGTGGAGCAATGTCTGGTTTTAAAGGAGGCCCGAAATTACAGTGGGAATTAGCAATTTTTCTTTGTTTTCTGGTCATGGGATTCACTAGTTTTTGAGGTTACTCAGCCTCCTTTATAGGTTAATTTGAGCTCAATCTAAAGCACAACTACTGAGATTATTCTCATCTCTATTTGGCCCCTTGCTTTCATTATGTTCAAGCTTTGTTGAGGTCACACAGTTGAGACCTATTCAAGGTCTGGAGAAAACTGATCATGGACGCCTAAGAAGATTTCGTTGGAGGATGCTGGAAATTTTGTTGATCTTTTTAAGCCTTATTTCGGCCCTAGAACAAAGGTTAGTTGCTATTACATATAAATATGTTCGGAGGCCAATGAGAGTGTAACTAGTGAAACACATATATTTGGAAAGACAATATAGATTCGTTATTTTTATGATGACCACGTGCGTAGATGTACAGAAGTCCAATATTTTTTCCTCTGGGAAAATCCATAAATATTTCATTAATGAGCAAAAATTTACATGAGAGTGTCTATTTGCCAGTATTATCAGTTTTGCTGTTAAGTCGCATTACCACGCAGGGTATGCTCAGCTGATTATAGAGTTCTGTACATCCTTTATCAAAATATCAAAAAACATTTCAGTATGAGTCTATATTAGATCTGTTAAATAAAAGCAGTTCCTAAAGAGCTATTTGCTAACCCAAGGTTGGGTATCCTGGGTCTATATACGGATGATGATAAAACTTTTTTTCCTGTTGATCTTTCACCTCTGTAATCTCCCAGATGCCTCTGTCCATCAGCGCTGCCTCCTTGGATAATTTGTCGGCACCCTTGTTGTGTTCCCTGTAGATGTGAGAGATAGAAATATTGTTAAAAGCTGATTTGAGTGTACAGAAGTCCAATATGTAACAATGAGTTTCAGTTTTGTGAATTTGTTGGTCATAAGAGTCACAGGTTTATAAAATAAATTCACTGTGAAGTAAAGTTGAGGAGGGTGACATTGTTGGCATTTGAATACGAATGGTGCTGGTGTGCAAAGAATTTTGATATTCAGCTAAACCTTTAATCCAATACCCTTCAAGATATTGATGACAGTGACAACAAAACCATGATACATTCACAGCTAAATGACTTGAGGCTTCAAGGAATAGATGAACTAAGTGCAGTGATAAATGAGATGGTAAGGTTAATTGATGCTGAGACTATTCCAATTTTGGCAATCGATTCAATGGATGGAATACTAAAGCAGTTGAACTCACAAGATTGTTGGCTATTGAAGTTATAGGGAGGCCATTAATTGATCTTGTTTAGCATGACTCAGTTGAAACCGTGAAACAATGCTCTACTTGGATTTGCAAGGAGGAGAAGGGGCCTGCAAACTTCCTGCAACTACTTGGAAATGCTTGAAAGCATTGGGCATGCATCCAGCACAAGACTACATAACTCATCCAATATAGATCAACAAAATTTTGAGCAACAAAAAAAAGAACAAACTCCTTTTTAAAGTAGAGAATGGGTCATATCATAAAGATGTAACATTATGGGGAGGCAACACATAAAAAGAATGATGCGGTCGAAACGAGACATTCCAAATGTTCTTTCTTACAACAGGAGAAACAAGGTGCACCCTACAACCTAGGAGAAGATGTGGATCCATCACAAGGTGCATTCTATGGCCCAGGTGAAGATGCAGATCTATCACAAGGTGCGTTCTACGGCCCAGGTAAAGATGCAGATCCATCAACTCTTAGTGAGTTGTAACTGTGCATTAAATCTAAAATGTTGCATTGAATAATGACACTAGGACAACCCATGTCATTCACACAAATGGAAAAGGCCCATATCATCCACACAAATGACAAACTTAACAGATATTGGGCCTCCCCGTATGGAACCCCAAGCTTCCCAACCTTGAGATGCATTTCACACCCAGGTTTATAGATGAATATCTGTAGTTAACATAGATAGGGTTTACAGACTCATATATCGAATTCATAGAAATAATGGACACATCAAACATTCAAACTCTAGATACCAACCAACAGTTTAATAACTTGGAGGTGTACACCAGACCTGTTTTAGATAGGTTTGGGCTAGTTCATACAACGATACGATGAAACCATCGGAAAGCACTAACACCTTATCCAATAACGCCAAAACCCTTTGTTCAAGTCAATAATGTATCCAGACACTTCAAGAGCCTTTGTTCATGTGACAGTTAGATTCGATACACAAAGAAAGCAAAACCCTGAAAGTGCGAAAACCATTTACAAAAAAAGAGGTATGACTATATGCCTAAACTACTGCTCATCCATCACATTGGCATCTAGAGAAGCAAGACACATTCGAGGAAGGTATGGGACAAATGAACATGTTCAGGGAAATCCAGGCTTCAGAAGAACTTAGAGTGTCGGACAGCTGTAGGACAAAGTATTTAGGGGAACTTCACCGGAGTGCTTGATTGGCATGTTGGAGAGAGATGCAATGGACATAGAGACAAGATGACATTATGAGAGAAGGATTTGTGATGCCTTAACAAGGTTGTCCTTGCGTTGTCAAGTCGAAATACCAACAATTTCTAGACAGAACTAGTTTCTCTGCTCCTTTAGATCAATGAATGGCAATGGAGTGCAGAGGGATGGGAGACATCAAATGAATGAATATCTACCTATTAATAGGGGCATCTTTGTGGAACAGAGTAGTATATGTCCTGAGGAAAGGAGAAGGATGGCTAGATCTCAGGTCTGGGGATTGCAACGCTTGAGAGATGGTTTTAAAACTTTTGTTGGGCATGATAGATCATGTATTTTGGCTAGTAACTATTAAACAGGGCACTACACCTACCAAAATATTGGAAGGCCCAATCAGTAAAACACTAGGGCAAGTATCTCAAGGCTTATAATACTGACGGAGGCTTTATTTGAGGTTCTAGATGAAATCCATAATCAGTCAATATCTTTGCCCTCTCAATCATCGGCCGTTGCTCTTAGATCATTCCCTGCACCAGATCATGTTGTGGACTCCATGCCAATGCTGATATATAAATAACATGAAATTGTTCAAAGCAAGGGAGTTGCACAATGCTACATATGTCTTATGGAGTATGGAGAAGGAGACAGTATTAGGGTGCTTCCTTGTCATCATGAATTTCACAAAATTTGTATTGATAAATGGTTGAAAGAGATACATAGGGTATGACAAAAGAAGTTCTAAATTGTCGGTAAAATGGAGAAAAAAATGATTAAATTAGTCTTAAATGAAATCAGGTCCACATAATTTTTATAATAAAAATGCTTACAAGCAATGAAGAGGGTTATAACTCTTTTAGCGGAGATTTGGGTCTAGTGGGTCTTGGGTCCATATTATGAATCTAGGCTTTGATACCACGTGTGAGGCTCCCTCCTAGGGTCCTCTAACTAAAATTAAATTTCTATAATTTTAAATACAATAAAAATGGGAAATAACTTATTTCTATCTAAGCATTTATTTTATTATAATATACCATTAAAAATTATCTACCACAAATTAAATAAGTAAGAATATCATTGCAACCATTTACATAAGTAATCAACAAACAGAAGAATACTTGTTCCAATAGCTTAGTTGAGATGCTCTTGAGCTCCTGACTCTATTGGGATGTTCCTCTTGACTACGCTATTGGATTTTCCTCCCAGCCAACTAGGAAGTATTTCCTAGCCCAGGGAACCTCCACAGGTACCCTAGCCCTTCGAGTCCAAATCCAACCAGATGTAGTGTGTTCAAGTTAAACAAATACTCTCTTTCTCTCCCTTCTCTTCTCTCCACCTTCCTCCCAAAACAAAATCCTCCAAAACCTCAACCAAAACCAAAACCAAAACCAAAACCAAGACCAAAACCAAGACCAAGGATCCCCCTCTCCTCTCATCATCCTTTCCCTTTTACGCCTCTTCCTCCCATCCACCTCAAGCACCTATCATTAATGTCATAACTACCCCCTCATCCTTTCATTTGACTTTTCTTACCATATCTTTTCCCAAGTAAATTTGAGAGGACATTTTGGGGAGAAGATATGGATATTTAATTTGGTAATTAATTAGGGAGGACCTTCCAAGTAAATTTGAGAGGACATTTTGGGGATAAGATATGGATATTTAATTTGGTAATTAATTGGGGAGGACCATATCTTCTTCCGCGTAAATTTGAGAGGACATTTTGGAGATAAGATATGGACATTTAATTTGGTAATTAATTGGGGAGGACCATATCTTCTCCCAAGGATATTTTGAGAAGACATTTTTGGGATATGGATATTTAAATTGGAATAAATGGAAGGAGACCATACCCTATCAAAATTTAAATTTGAGAAGACAAGTTTAGAATTGAATAAAAACAATAATAAAGTTTATATCAGTAATAAATTTACAGTTTCACCAATGTAGGTATGTACCAATATTTGATGATAATTATAAGTCAATATTTTTAGGTAATTTAAACCCTAATACAATTTGCATGATAAGATTAAGTAGGGAATTACACAACCAGTTTCCTCTAGTAGAGAAAGATTTACCAGAAGGTGCGAAATGTGCATCCCTCTAGGCTATAAAAGATGTTTTGTGGGTCACCGAGAGCAAAGTCTTTTGGGTGTTGATGGATGCGACCATTCACATGGCCATCAACCAGAAGCTGCAGTTGTCACCAACCGTGTTTTAACAACTCTCCGAATACGCAGAGTTCAAAGGGGACTTCCACCATGTCTCCATCCGAGTGCGGAAGGATCCGTACCAGAAGTTGTTTAACCTCTGCTACCTTGCCACTGATGACGCTATTGAAGAGGTCATCAAGCGCTGGCCAACAAAGTGGCACGCTGCATTCGATCTAGCCGCATGAACTAGCAATTCAATGGAGAAGAAGAAGAAGGACATGGCCAAACAGAAGGTTTAGCAGTTGGCTAAGAAAAGACAAAAAGAGGCCAAGGAGAAGGTCCGGGTAGAAGCGGAGCGCGCCGCGAAGAAATAGGCAGATCAACAAGAGCGTGACTCCGAAAGAAGTCAGAAGTCTCCTTCACCCCAAACAGAGGAGGAAGAGAGGTCAAAGTAGGGCGACGGTGAGCATCAGGAGAGGACTACCTTCTGTGTGAATCGGTACAAGGAGTAAGAAAAGGAAGGACCACGAAAGAAGACAAAAGCCACCAAGCTATCGCTGCATTCGATTACTTTGACGGATGGCGACCTAGATGAAATTGGAGACAAGGTGGATACTACCGCAGAACTGATGCAATAGTTTGAGTAGTAGCAAAAACAGGCACTGAGTACCATCCAGAAGGATCTACGCAAGCTACAGATCCAGATGAATAGAATCGAGGCAGGTGCAGGATAAAGCAACACTGCATCAACAAGTTTGGCACCGGGAACCACACATGCTGCAAAGATGGTTCAATCATTGGATCTCTGGGTAGTCATGCTGCCTGATGGAGCTTCGAGCGCGGAGGTGGCCGCTGACAAGGCTATTGTCAACTCTTTGAAGAATATTAACCTTAACCTGGTCACGCTTGCCAACGAGTTTCTTCACACATTGCAAGCAAATGTGATAGCACAGGTTAAGGCCTAAGAGCAGCACGCGCTAAGCCTGATAAGAGAGTACAAAGTAAACAATTAACAAATGTTCATGAAGAAATCAGCACCGCTAGAGGCATAGAAGAAAGTTCAGGCACAGAACGACCAGCTTGCAGCCATGGTGGCTGAGGCATGCAGAACAGTCCCTGAACTACATATCTCGGAGGAAGCGTCATTGTAGGCGAAGATCAGGAAGCTGGGTGCAGGTGTGCATGACGCCAAGACAAAAGTATCCAAGGTTTAATTTGTACTGAATCTGAAAATCACAGAGTTAGAGTTGAAGTCATAGCCTTCAACTCTTCCAGAGGTTAGAGACAGGTGTGCATGACGCCAAGACAAAAGTGTCCAAGGTTTAGTTTGTACTGAATCTGAAAATCACAGAGTTAGAGTTGAAGTCATAGCCTTCAACTCTTCAAGAGGTCAGAGAACAATGCAAAGCCGCTGTGAAGGAGGGAATCACAGAAGTGGATGCCGCGATGGTGGATTGCACCGCGCTCTTCAAGCAATCCATGGAGGTAGTCATGGCTCTGTAAGAAGATCCTAACCTGCAGAGGTTAAATACATAATCCCGTCAATTGTAGCAACAATATGATGAAGCGAAAGCGACAACGCGCACTGTCACTATAGCACAACGATTGGCCAAGTTGCAGGAGGCGAAACAACTACTTGAACAGGTGGAAGTAGCATAGAGGAAAGAGGTGGTACTCAAGTCCATATTAGGGTCTTGGCTAGATGAGGCCTACATTATATTTTCCAACATTCGAGAGAAATTGGTGAGCCTATAGAACACGCAGTAGAAAATCAAGGAAGACAGTGCGGGACCAACAACAGAGTAGCTGGTGGAGCAGATCAAATAGTCAGCCATGTAGAGTGCGTCTGAGGTAGCAGTGGCACAAGTAGAGTTGGGAGGTTTCCGTAGTAAGATCTTCGCACCAGCAGAGTAACTCGAGGGCGAGTCATGATCTTTGTGTTGGGGGCCTATTGGGACAGGGTCCCCTAGGGCCAGTTCTGGGGCAAAAAGCCCAAGTTCTGTAAAGTCTCCACAAGTTGTGGTCACGGAGCGCGTAGATAGTATAGTGTCATAAAGGGTTCTACCCTTATTTTATGTAAGTTGAGTCGGCTTTTGAAGATATGCCCATGGTTCGCGGACCATGGGATTATATAAAAAGGTGTGTCTTAAGATGTCTAAGGTAGTAGGATGATGATGAAGATGAATGTAATGGGTTAGTAGAGGAAAGATCGAAGAAGCCTTAGAGTAGAAGAGAGGCTCTACAATTGTGTGCGGAGAAGCCTAGAGTAGAGTCTACAACTGGGTGCACGGACCCCTGCAGCTGAGTGCGCAGGGAAGTCTTGAGTCTGTAAGCAGAACTGAAGCATTAATAAAGAGATTATTCAAGAAGTTCCTGCTTTTTTTCCATTTAATTTAGTTATGAATGAATGAGCTTTTATGTTATAATGAATGATGGTTTTATAAAGTAATACTGTATTGATGCGTGAATTTACATAATTAATGTTGTTATATGAACACACTTAATATTAACTATTTAAGCGAAGCATATCTTATTGCATGTTAAAGTTATCAATGCTTAGGCCGATGTGGGAAAATATGGGATTAGGAGTAGTCACCGAGGCGCGTAAGCGGTTGATTCACCTGTTTAGGGTCTGTGAAAGATAGTCGTGAACGCTCACGGAGGTATAGAAGCTGATTAAGGGTGGTTATATTGATAAGCCCTAAAGGCTTATCGATTTGCGCGAAGGTAGGTTTAGGGCATAAACAACATTACACTAATCTTGGGTGCAGAAACTTGGTTCCAACATCCCCTCATACTGCTTCGGGTGAGACTTTGGTCCGTGCTCCGTGGATTGATGCTGAAAGGGCTAGTAGTATAGGGATTTGTTTGGCAAAACTAACTCTGAACCTGGGTTAGGACCCACTAAGGCAACAATTTTCTACAAGCATATAACAGAGATTTTCAAATGAAATTATAGTCTTCTATTTCCACTCAATTTCGATCAATATGTCATACACCTAATTTCCATTTCTACCTTACTATAACTCATAGCTATTGAGTTTTTTTAATTAAAGAGCCAGATATATGAATACATGTAGATCGTATCCTATGCAGTTACAAATAGCTACCAAACATTATGCATGCTATGAACATAAAATTAAACTCCTATAATTTAAAGCTTCAGTACTTGCTCTACAATTTGCTTTGTCACTCCACATAAAATAATACTACCATAATCATAATAACTAGATTAACAACTTTTGAAACTTTCACCCTAACAACCTATGTACAAGATGTGACTAAATTCATAGTGAGTAGAAGAATTTTGACCAATATTCCAATGCTGGAAAATCTATGACATGAAACACCTTTCCACCCAACCTTAAATCACATCTGATTCACCCCCGAGCTATGATAGTCTTGCCAGATCTCAGTAACCCCTACTAAGATTTGATAATTCTTATTTACCATTATCGTATTCACAGATTTTTCCTTGGCAGTGTCCTACCTTCTGGGAATCTATATCCTCTTAGCCTAGGCTTTTAATTATTTTACTAAAAGCAAAAGCCTGCTTTTCCCCATGCAATACTTTTATCTTTGGCCTTTATCTCCCACCAAGGTGTAACATATATCCATATATTTTAATTTAGGAAAAGCATCTTGAATCTGATTCTTCTGAGATTCTGGCAAGTATCATCTACTCTGGTGTTAGTCATTATGATTTTTCCAATAATGGATCAACAACTTTATTTATTAATTTAAACATTCTTTTTCAAACATAGTTAATTGTCATCATCCTAGTTAAACCACTAGTAATAGAAATAAGCAAACCACTAACTGTCTTAATTACAGTGGGGTGGTATTCTTTGACGGGATCAAATATCCATTATTGTGGTCATTACTATAGGTCAATTCGATGGAAAAGACCCCTAGTATTTAGAATTCCATGGCGCAGAAACTGTATGCGAATTTGCTTCACAAAACCTGCATATACACGACTTTGATTTACAAAACTTGCGTAAACTTATTCAAACTTCATCTTTATCATTCCTTTGTCTCTAAATTGATATTCCTTTTCTATCACATCTGTATTGGCCTGAATACTCATCCCGCTACCATCATGTTGGCATCCTTATTAAGTAGGTTGCCATCAAGGACAACACATTTGTCATAATGCCAACAATATCCCCCTTTCGACTTGATGGAAACCACTTTGGTGTTTGGTCACCACCACTTATAGATATTTGTAAACACGTGTGTAGATATATCAAGTTTCTCTCACAAGTCACCAAGCATTATTAAAACACCATGATTCTCTCCCCCTTGACATCAAGGGCAAAGGGTTGAGCAATGTTGAATGAAGGATTCTCTCCCTTTGTTGACATGAGCATTGTAGATCTGATCTACTAAGTATGAACACTAATACTGACCATGTTCCCTTTAAGCACATGCTGAATTTTCTGAAGATGTACAAAGAAGTACATGACTCTATGACTCAACCAAACATGACCTTTCCAATCACCAATAACTCATGCTTACATTGACCACCCAACACACTGGGGTTATAAATTACATCACATGCCCAAAAATATGGGATTACATGACTTGACCACAATAGTCCATACATGACTGAATTTTACAATGATTTATAACATAGGTCTTTACATGAACCTTACATCAAGAGGCCAAAACAAAAGACCTCAATAAGACCATGATAGTCATGAGCAACTATCATACACCATATAGGATCTGTACCATAAGCATATGTCAACAACATATTTTCATCATCAGTTTGCAGGATAAGATAATGTAGCTTTAATATCATCAACCTGTGACCAAGTATGCAACATAAGATTTTCCATAAATATCTAATAGCAACTCATCCTCTTGACCTCATTAAGGTCAACTTGCTCTTTCCCTTAGAAGGAAGAGCTGCAATCCATGTTCATCAAATCATAGCAACATATATTTTCATGCATCAATCAAAATATGTGAGAACCAAGAATATCATCATAAAGTAATATAGAGAAAATTAGCATCATTCCTTAACATCATCAATATGTGACTAAGTATGTTATGTCTCCAAGTATCATTTAGCAGATGTCTTCATGAAACCTGCAGTAACATCATTCTCTTGGCCCATTTTCTTCATGCAAGGAGAACTATCACACCAACACCACTTCATCAACATGCAACTTAAGTAATCATCCATAAGATCCTTATTTGTAATTCACCCATCAATGATATCCCATGACATAGAGATAGTAGTATGTATCTAGCTTCTCATCAATGAGAAAAGTCATCAATAACAAACCATGATCTCACCATAATTTATCAAACTTTGTTAGTAACCCATCTCCTTGATACCATCAAGAGAAACAATCCTCAAACAATATACCATGTGTAGCATATCATGTACATGTGAGAGCCAAGTGTTATAGTAATCATCATCCATAATTGCACCATATGCAAATTATGCATCTTTGAAAGCATAATGATAGCAACATAAAAGTAATGAGTGACACTTATCATCATTAAATAATGAGGTTGTATACTCAAGCTCTATTTATTTCCTTGAACTTATGAATATCAACATGTAAGCAACATAACATATGTACTATATGCATCATCAAATGAGTCTTCCATCATCATAAATCTAATTAGTAGCATCATAACAACTATGTGGCTCAAGAAATATATAAGTATCACTCATGATTTCATCATAGGAAACCCATGATCGCAGCATAACATGATGCATCATTCAAAAATTTCAGCAACGTGAGCATCATTAATATAAGCATCATTATGTAACAAGAAATTCTCAAGCAATCATAATGCCAACAATGCATTATTAGAAGCATAGAAAATACTCCCCCTGAACCTGTGCCAACTGTTCACTGTCAGGTCTGATCACATCAACTCATCCATCAGTAAGGTCATCAAAGAAACTTCATCAATCAGTAAATCCATGTCATTAATGTCATATTGCAACAATTCATAAACCATCATTAGCCAATACCACTTCTAAGTAGCATCCCCAGACTATAACCATCAACATGAGAACAAGAAAGCCAAATAATAATTGTTTGAAGCATATCATAGCCTTCACCTGAGTTTGTCCTACTGTTTCTTCAACATAGGAAAACATGCGTGTCTGTCTGTATCAGAAGTCGCATATATACAAGAGTTTCCTTCATACTATCTGTTAGAGTCGGTCTTAAGCCCTCCATCAGCGATCAAAACTCTTTGCATTTGCATATGTAGGTGTCTCATCAGTGTCAATTTTTGCATCCCGTTAGGCATGCCATAACCCTGATGGAGGAGCTGGTGTGTTGTACCCCTCTTGGCATTGCTGGTTCAGGTCATTTCAGTCATTAAGCTCTTTCAAGCTTGTCTTATCTTGTCTTGAGGTCAATTTCCTAGGTCTAGGGTTTTGGTCAAATATGTTTACAGGGTCATGTGTCTGAAAAGTCAATGAGTATTCAGCAAGCTAGAGGGATGATTGTAAAAGTGTTTCTTCAAGATTTCTTATCTGGTACAGCTAATCTTCACCTTGGATTTAAAAACTTTGTTTTTAAAGGCAAGGTAATTTTCCACGTTTTTGTAAATAAGTGATGAAATTTCAAAAGTCTTCAGCGAACAAAATGCAACCCTGGTCCCCTTGCCAAGATCCCTCAGATGATCTACTTGCAAAAAGAATCAAGTCAAAGCACTCAATGAGTTAAATTCAGGACAGAAGAAACCAAAAAGTCAGTGTTATAAAGTGTCAAAGAGAAAACATTAGAAAGTGGGTTTGTGAATGAAATTTTTTCAAATGAAACTTATAAAACCCCAAAATCCCTCCTATCACTCTCATTGTGCATCTTTGACGCTTGCAAGAGAGGTTTCAGAGAGTGATTGAGAGAAAGGAGCAAAAAGAGAGCGAGTTCGGGCATTGGACTGGTGCGCGACCCGTCAGGCCAGGTGCTCGACCCGTCAGGTGCGCGCGACCCGTCAGAGGGTCTTCCACAGTGAGAAAATACAACGGGCGCGACCCGTCAGAGGTGCGCGACCCGTTGGGCGTGGTGCACGACCCGTCGAGCTGTCTCTTAGCAAAATGATTTTAAATTTGCTCAAACGCTCTCCAAGCCACAAATTTGTTTGAGGTAGGTGTTCTAAACTTGAAATGGGTGTGGTTATGATTGGTGGATATCATAAAACATGTTTTAATGATTGAAATGTACAAGTGAAACCTCTTCATATGACTGCAAGGTTAATGGGTAAAATGTGCTAGGGTTTGTGTTGTTTCAAGGTGTTTTTTCCCTTGTAATTGTTTCCCTCCTTCCCCATTCTATTCACATTTATATGTATGCCTATTTTTCTCCCATGCTATTTTATAAATCAAATGCAAACCCTCCCTTCTCCCTAATAACTAAAAGTGTAAACCCTACCCCTCTCCCAAAGCATTCAAAACCCTAATCTCCCTCTACCATATGCATGTGTAAACAATAGAAAATGTTGGTGAATATGTCGGCAGTTTTGTGCATATGTTTCCCTATCTTCCCCTATTAATGCTGCATGTTTTCATATCCCCATATGTTCACTTTCATACATGTTTTTCCCATATGCAGTGATTTTTGCAAATGATTTCCCAATATCCCTGATTTTAAATATGTACTCCTATATGCATAATGGTTTGCAACATTTTCCTTAAAAATTCCCTGTTATATTTATATATTCCCAATTCCTTGTAAAAAGGTCCCTCCCCTAACATTTCCCTCATGTCTTTTTCCCCTTGAAACAACATAGAATTCAACACTTTTTACAGGCAGAGACAGCAGTACAGTTTGTCCACTTTGCTCCTAAACTATGTCAGAAACCGAAACTTACAAGCAAAGTGATGACCATTCATCATCTGCAGAGGTTGAGGTACAGAGGAGGCCTCGTAAGGGTGCTAAGGGTGGACATCATAAGCGAGAGGAGCCCACTTCTTTAGCAGAGTTACAGGCCTGTCCTATGGCAGTCACTTGTTTTCAGTACATGTCTTGTTATGAGTTCTGTGAGAGGATTTCTCGGATTCAACACCACAGAGAGTTGGCCCGCCTTTTTGTTTTACACCTCCATGATGGACATGTCAATCTTGCAGGGGTGAACTTTACATTGACACTCGAGGTGATCTCACATGCTACAGGGATACCTAATGTTGGTGAGGTGTGGAATAAGTGCAAGATGCTAGATACTGTTCACTTTGAGCCTTATGTCCGGCCACCATTCATGAGACATTTGGCGGGTGTTTTTCCATTCAGGTTTCTCCGGAACGAATATGCTCCCATCATGAGGCTTATTATGCACTATTTTACCTGTGAGGGCAGATTTTCACAGGTGTACTCATATCACATTCACCTTTTGATGCACTTCACCCGAGTGAGGATGATGAACATCTCGGTTTTCTTCTTTCAGAACATTCAGAGGATGGTGCCCATGTTGCAGAGGAAGACCCCGGCACAACAGTACAGGAGCCTTCACCATTATGGTTTGATTCAGCTAGTAGTATTGCATCAGTTGACTCAGCAGGGCATCTCATGGGAGGAGTTCATCTCTCGTGAGTTTTTCACAGCACCACCCTCGCCACATCCTGAGATTATTCATGAGGAGGGAGGACCATCACAACAGCATCACATCCCTGTCACTAGACATGTCAGCTCCTCACCTCTGGTCACCTATCAGAAAGGCCCGAGGGCCTTATTTGCAGCAGCTAGGCGAGTACTATCTCCACAGCAGGTGGAAGGGGTCTCGCCTTCATCTTCAGCTCAGCGAGTGTTATCTCCACATCAGGTGGAAGGGGCCTCGCTTTCTTCACCAGCATAGGTACCAGAGAGGGGCAAAGAGCCCGTGATTGATGAGGGTCCATCAGGAGTTCCCGATGTTGAGTTTGTTGATCTTGAGACTAGTTCTCCTAGCCAGGAGGCAAAGGAGATCATTCAGCATCTCAGAGCTGAAAATGATGCTTTGCAGAGGAGATTTGAGGGTGCCCAATGGACCATTACCTACCTGGAGCAGCGCAACAAACAGTTGGAGGAGGAGAAAGCAATTGATGAGTTATGGAGGATTCGTAGTGACCGAACCTTGAACCGTAGAAGACCCGGTGACCCATTGCCTGCTGACCGAGAGTCTATGCTCATTCAGGAGAACGCACACTTGGAGAGGCTGTTGGCTAAGGCCAACCAAGATAAAAAGTTGCTGAGGAACATGAAAAACCATTACTGGGCAAGAATGCATGTGTGCAAGGCGAAAATGAAGATGTTTCAAAGGCGGTTGTCCGAGGCCCTAAAGGGGAAAAAGAAGACCAATCCACTCCGTATCTTGTCTGAGGCTTCACTCAAAGATCATGGCACTCAATAGCCTAGCCACAGCTCAAATCCCAAATTTTTTGAGAATTTTGGGTAATTTTGGCATTTTTTGGTAATTTACAGGTTTTGGCTCTTTAACGGGTCTCACCCCCGGTGAGACCCTTTGTCATGGCAACTCATTTTCACAAAAACTCAGCATTTCCTGATTTTTTATGCAAAGTTACATATGCCCATGGATGGACTTGAGTTTTTATGGAGTTTTGGGCCTCCAGAAGGTCAAAATACATGAAAAATTTGACTTTCTGCCACTTTTTTGAACTGCAGAAAGATGTCTTGGGAGAATTGGTTTTTGATAGGGAAAATGAACTCCAAATTCAAAAATTCCAGTTGGGTTAGAACGTAGACTCATAGACCTTTCCAACAAGCCCACTTTTGCTCAATTTGGCCACCTACAAGTGCCTTAAACAGAGCTCCAAAGGGGCGCGACCCATCAGGCAGGGGGCGCGACCATCAAGATTTGAAATCATGATGACTACCACCTGTGTTTCTTACAAGACAATATACATCAAACTATATCAAAATGCCAATGCAACCAATCAAGCAAATGCCTTCTTGATTGATTCTTCTTATCAGATCTCCTGGTCAACAATACAAACCTATCACTGGGCATCCAAAAACATAGTTGACCATGATCTCCTTCATCACTGAACACCGAAATAGACACTATCACTGCTGGCTGCAACAAACTTGCTAGAGGGTATTGAAAAACATGAAGATTTGCCATTGCCACCTCCTGCTGAAAGAACAAGGTTTCCTTTGCTTCAAATTCTGATCTACCTTCATCATGTGCTACAGTAAAAGTACGCTCATGGGCTTCAAAAAACTTTGAACAAATGGATGAGCAGATCTCTTCTTGGAAAGACATTTCAGCACATGAAACATATGAAGAATCTGAAAGGAAATCCTGAATGTTTTGATCTTCTGTGGTGTGAATGTGCTGTAGGTCGTTTGTATATGACATGAGGGCCAGGTTATCATGTTCCTTATTACATTCATCAATCATAAGAGAAGAAACTTCAGATGGTCCTTGAAGCACAAGATGATCATTTATATCGTCTACCACAAATTCATGCAAAAAAACTGTTTCACTTGCTTGAGCAAAGATCTCACCTTATTGTTCATGAGCTGACTGAATGACTTCCTCATGAAGATCTAGTTTCGGTGAGGTGGGAGCACTTAGATTTGTAACTTCGTTTTCTTCATGCCAGCTGATCTCAACAGTCGAGTTCTTCTTTATAGGATTCAACACAAGGTATTCTTGGTCACCATGATCTAAATTTTGATATGAAATAGTTGAGTTGACTGCATTACATTCTAAAATTGAATCTTGGCTACCCTGCACGCTGTCTTCTTCTGTGGGCAGATCTGAAACAAGCTCTTCTCTTTCATCAATTACAGCCATATGGCCATCTTCAACCTGCTGATCTTGACAAGTATCCTCTAAGATTTCTATATGCTGCTGAAACGACTTTTCATACAGGGCTTCCATGATCTCTTCATCCATGAAATTATCATCTTCATAAAACTTCTCAAGGCTTTCAATAAAACTATAGGCATGCTTGCAACAGTCATGAACCAAATTTAATGATGGATAAGAGTCCATATATCTTTCAATGAACATAGTATGAAAATCCTTTAAACAGTAAATACAAGCAGGCAGCAAACTTTCATACCATGATTGGGCTTTACCTTCCAGAGTGGCCAAGAATATCTTCATCAAGCAATCTTCAGGAAAATCCACCTTCAACTTGCGAATATGCATATGAAATCTAACTAGATGTAAAGCAACATCCTTCTTACCATCATCATTAAATGTAGGCAAATTCCTTGACCAATCTACCTTGGGAATCTTATTCGGAAAACCTGGAATGTGATCTCGGCTCAAGGGAGCGTATCTTCTTGCAATCCGATCCATCTTGAAAATCTCAAAGCTACTGATCTTCCTGCAGTGAAGTCACCATGAAGCATTGATCTCTGGAGTTTTCAGTGAAGGAGTCGCCAATGAATGATTTCAGCCTTGTTAGTGTCTGATCGTTGTCCACAATCAACAATAAGATCTGAACTTGATACATGTACTGGGGTAAAATGCAAATGAAGTGCTGTATTCACAAGCTCACGGAGATTGACTGAAGCAGCGTTTATCTACTTCCGCTTATGCAAAGCAAAAGCGTTCGAAGGCTACCTGGCATAACTTCAGGCTCCGTCTAAGACTTATGAAACAAACACATCAATCCACAGACAAGTTTGTTCTCCCCAGTATGGTCGCCAGTATGTTAGCGCTTGAAATTTCACCTCAGGCTGAGAAAGGTAAACCTCAAAGCAACATCAAACCATTTAGCCTTGTAGCTAGCCCTACGGGGCAGGAGAAGGCTCTCTCTGATCTATCTCGTGAAATCTTCAATGGGATGAGATGACCAACAAGGTAACACTAATATTAGGCTAGTAAATTGATAAAAAAGGTTGATTTGGGGTTTTTTGGGTTTTTGGTGGCAAATTGAGGAATTGCAATTTTGGGTGCGGGGATTTGACACAGTTTCTGCAGGGGGTTCTTTGGGGCGAGGTAGGAGACCGTATTGATGCCTTTGATTGAGGTGAGTGGATGAAAAAGACCGGTGAGGAGCTAAGGAGAGCAAATAATACTTTGAATTCTCCTTAAACAGTAGAAAACATAGAAATTAAACAAATTTAAAAGCAGAGCATGGCAAGCATGAATTCTTACTTTAACACTTCATTTGTTTAATGTGCAACAGTAAAGGAAAGGAAATGATTCACATAAACACACTTACAAGAACATTGAGAAACACACCATAAACACATGAGTCCACAAGAATCCCAAAGAGGACTGCAAATCCCTGGTCTTCCTTAGCCAAAAATTGCAGAGATACAGTGAAATAATACAATGATAGCTTCTCCCTCAAGAGTCCAACCATGAAAATGAGCAAGAAAGTACATAATATAGATGATCTAACCTCTTTCCCTGCCTCCATGGGTCGAGCTCACTATCCTAGGAGCTTTTTCAACCACTTCTAAACTAAGCACTACAAACTAGGCAGTCAAAACAACTTGCCTTCTATAAACTTGGAAACCAATTCATACATTACATATTTACCCATTACATGAATGAATCTTCTAGAAGTGTTAAACAAGAGTAAAAGTGTCTTAGAGTTACAAAAATTACATCAAAGATAATCATCTTCAACCCCAAAAAGTCAAATTGAGTCAAATCTGCGTTTTCTGGGCTGTACAGTGCAATCTGGCAAAAAACTGCCTCACAGGTCGCGCCCCCCTGCCTGACGGGTCGCGCCCCTTTGGAGCTCTGTTTGAGGCACTTGTAGGTGGTCAAATTGAGCAAAAGTGGGCTTGTTGGAAAGGTCTATGAGTCTACTTTCCAACCCAACTGGAATTTTTGAATTTGGAGTTCATTTGCCCTATCAAAAACCAATTCTCCCAAGACAGCTTTCTGCAGTTCAAAAAAGTGGCAGAAAGTCAATTTTTTCATGTATTTTGACCTTCTGGAGGCCCAAAACTCCATAAAAACTCAAGTCCATCCATGGGAATATGTAAATTTGCATAAAAAATCAAGAAATGCTAAGTTTTTGTGAAAAGGAGTTGCCATGACTAAAGAGCCAAAACCTGTAAATTACCAAAAAATGCCAAAATTACCCAAAATTCTCAAAATTTTTTGGGATTTGAGCTGTGGCTAGGCTATTGAGTGCCATGATCTTTGAGTGAAGCCTCAGCCAAGATACGGAGTGGATTGGTCTTCTTTTTCCCCTTTAGGGCCTCGGACAACCGCCTTTGAAACATCTTCATTTTCGCCTTGCACACATGCATTCTTGCCCAGTAATGGTTTTTCATGTTCCTCAGCAACTTTTTATCTTGGTTGGCCTTAGCCAACAGCCTCTCCAAGTGTGCTTTCTCCTGAATGAGCATAAACTCTCGGTCAGCAGGCAATGGGTCACCGGGTCTTCTACGGTTCAAGGTTCGGTCACTACGAATCCTCCATAACTCATCAAGTGCTTTCTCCTTCTCCAACTGTTTGTTGCGCTGCTCCAGGTAGGTAATGGTCCATTGGGCACCCTCAAATATCCTCTGCAAAGCATCATTTTCAGCTCTGAGATGCTGAATGATCTCCTTTGCCTCCTGGCTAGGAGAACTAGTCTAAAGATCAACAAACTCAACATCGGGAACTCCTGATGGACCCTCATCAATCATGGGCTCTTTGCCCCTCTCTGGTACCTGTGCTGGTGAAGAAAGTGAGGCCCCTTCCACCTGATGTGGAGATAACACTCGCTGAGCTGAAGATGAAGGCGAGACCCCTTCCACCTGCTGTGGAGATAGTACTCGCCTAGCTGCTGCAAATAAGGCCCTCGGGCCTTTCTGATAGGTGACCAGAGGTGAGGAGCTGACATGTCTAGTGACAGGGATGTGATGCTGTTGTGATGGTCCTCCCTCCTCATGAATAATCTCAGGATGTGGCGAGGGTGGTGCTGTGAAAAACTCACGAGAGATGAACTCCTCCCATGAGATGCCCTGCTGAGTCAACTGATGCAATACTACTAGCTGAATCAAACCATAATGGTGAAGGATCCTGTACTGCTGTGCCGGGGTCTTCCTCTGCAACATGGGCACCATCCTCTGAATGTTCTGAAAGAAGAAAACCGGGATTTTCATCATCCTCACTCGGGTGAAGTGCATCAAAAGGCGAATGTGATATGAGTACACCTGTGAAAATCTGCCCTCACAGGTAAAATAGTGCATAATAAGCCTCATGATGGGAGCATACTCGCTCTGGAGAAACCTGAATGGAAAAACACCCGCCAAATGTCTCATGAATGGTGGCCGGACATAAGGCTCAAAGTGAACAATATCTAACATCTTGCGCTTATTCCACACCTCACCAACATTAGGTATCCCTGTAGCATGTGAGATCACCTCGGGTGTCAATGTAAAGTTCACCCCTGCAAGATTGACATGTCCATCATGGAGGTGTAAAACAAAAAGGCGGGCCAACTCTCTGTGGTGTTGAATCCGAGAAATCCTCTCACAGAACTCATAACAAGACATGTACTGAAAACAAGTGACTGCCATAGGACAGGCCTGTAACTCTGCTAAAGAAGTGGGCTCCTCTCGCTTATGATGTCAACCCTTACCACCCTTACGAGGCCTCCTCTGTACCTCAACCTCTGCAGATGATGAATGGTCATCACTTTGCTCGTAAGTTTCGGTTTCTGACATAGTTTAGGAGCAAAGTGGACAAACTGTACTGCTGTCTCTGCCTGTAAAAAGTGCTGAATTCTATGCTGTTTCAAGGGGAAAAAGACATGAGGGAAATGTTAGGGGAGGGACCTTTTTACAAGGAATTGGTAATATATAAATATAATAGGGAATTTTTAAGGAAAATGTTGCAAACCATTATGCATATAGGAGTACATATTTAAAATCAGGGATATTGGGAAATCATTTGCAAAAATCACTGCATATGGGAAAAACATGTATGAAAGTGAACATATGGGGATATGAAAACATGCAACATTAATAGGGGAAGATAGGGAAACATATGCACAAAACTGCTGACATATTCACCAACATTTTCTATTGTTTACACATGCATATGGTAGAGGGAGATTAGGGTTTTGAATGCTTTGGGAGAGGGGTAGGGTTTACTCTTTTAGTTATTAGGGAGAAGGGAGGGTTTGCATTTGATTTATAAAATAGCATGGGAGAAAAATAGGCATACATATAAGTGTGAATAGAATGGGGAAGGAGGGAAACAATTACAAGGGAAAAAACACCTTGAAACAACACAAACCCTAGCACATTTTACCCATTAACCTTGCAGTCATATGAAGAGGTTTCACTTGTACATTTCAATCATTAAAACATGTTTTATGATATCCACCAATCATAACCACACCCATTTTAATTTTAGAACACCTACCTCAAACAAATTTGTGGCTTGGAGAGCGTTTGAGCAAATTTAAAATCGTTTTGCTGAGAGACAGCTCGACGGGTCGCGCACCACGCCGAATGGGTCATGCACCTCTGACGGGTCGCGCCCATTGTATTTTCTCACTGTGGAAGACCCTCTGACGGGTCGCGCGCACCTGACGGGTCGAGCACCAGTCCAATGCCCGAACTCGCTCTCTTTTCGCTCCTTTCTCTCAATCACTCTCTCAAACCTCTCTTGCAAGCGTCAAAGATGCACAATGAGAGTGATAGGAGGGATTTTGGGGTTTTATAAGTTTCATTTGAAAAAATTTCATTCACAAACCCACTTTCTAATGTTTTCTCTTTGACACTTTATAACACTGACTTTTTGGTTTCTTTTGTCCTGAATTTGACTCGTTGAGTGCTTTGACTTGATTCTTTTTGCAGGTAGATCATCTGAGGGATCTTGGCAAGGGGACCAGGGTTGCATTTTGTTCGCTGAAGACTTTTGAAATTTTATCACTTATTTACAAAAACGTGGAAAATTTCCTTGGCTTTAAAAATGGAGTTTTTAAATCCAAGGTGAAGATTAGCTGTACCAGATAAGAAATCTTGAAGAAACACTTTTACAATCATCCCTCTGGCTTGCTGAATACTCATTGACTTTTCAGACACATGACCCTGTAAACATATTTGACCAAAACCCTAGACCTAGGAAATTGACCTCAAGACAAGATAAGACAAGCTTGAAAGAGCTTAATGACTGAAATGACCTGAACCAGCAATGCCAAGAGGGGTACAACACACCAGCTCCTCCATCAAGGTTATGGCATGCCTAACGAGATGCAAAAATTGACACTGATGAGACACCTACATATGCAAATGCAAAGAGTTTTGATCGCTGATGGAGGGCTTAAGACCGACTCTAACACTATCCATATGCCAAAAGTAAAATGTTGAAATTTCATAACCAAAGCTCGCCCTGAGCCTGTACTGTCTGTACCTATTCACTGTTACTACATCAGATGCAATATCACTAATGTAAGCAATTTGAATATCAAAACAACAATGGGAGTCATCATCAAGACAACATATGTATTACTCCCTCTAAAATTACACATCATTGATCCTAAGGACTTGATAATCATCTTCTGTTCTCATGAGGTCATGTACCTCACATCACTTCTGCAGTCACTGTTAGAAGTATTCTTTTAAGAATAATGGACTGCAATGGGCACCATCTTCTTTTACTCTGAGTCTGAATCCTCCTCATATCTGTGAGAATTCAGTTCTTTAAGCACATATAATTTGTCTGAGTTTCTATATCCTCTTGCTATGACCTTTACAAATTCTTCATTTATAACTTTGCATTTGGTTGATGTAAACACAATTACATTTCCTTTATTTTCCATTTGAGCTACACTTAGAATATTTTGCTTTAGACTTGGAACTAATAAAGTATCAAATTCTCCTCTATGTTTATTAATTTTGGTTCTACCTTTTCCCGGAACTTTTGTTGGAGCATTATTTCCAAGAATAACCTTACCATATTGGTTTTTCTTGAGAGATTCTATCTTACTCTTGTCTCCATTCATGTGATGAGAGCATTTGCTATCTATGTACCATTCATATTCTTATTTAAATGAGCAGAGAGAAAGACCAAACCTTATCTGTTCTTATTCTTTCTGCTTATTATGAGAAATGTTGCTGGATCCATCTTTTTCAGGTCTTTTGACATCAATATTATTATCTGGTTGCTTGCCATGTTGTCTGAGGCGATCCATATATTTGTTCCTACATTCTTTTGCTACATGCCCAAACTTGTTACAAGAATAACATCTTATATGAGTAGAGGAATCATAATATTTTTGTTTCATATTCCTTCTATTGCAATCAATGGCTTTGTGACTAAATATATTGCAAAGAAAGCAATATCCCTTTAAGAATCCTGAGTACCTAGAAGTTGATGATCTTTTTGTGAAGCAATTATTTGCTTGTGATTAAAACAATCTACTTTTGCAATTAGCTACAATGTGTCCATAATTATGGCATATAAAACATTCAACATTATTACTTAGAGGAGAGAATCGATTAACATTTATATAGTTAGGATTAAATTATTTTCTTTGAAGATTCACTTTCCTTGGTGGTTGAACAGGTTTAATTCTTATCTCTTTGTTGAGAATCTCAGGCTTTGCGTTGTTACCTTTTAATTTCCTTACATCAACTTGTGAACTAGATTCTCCTTCAACGATTTCATGAAAACCAAGACTAGATTTGATGGCGGGAGACCTTTGACTACTAAGAATATTATCCAAAATCTTAGTACTATCTTGAAACCTCAAATGTTTAACCTTTTCTTCTAATTTACCTTTTAGAATGTTTATCTCAACCTCCATTCTTTGATATTGCTTTTCCTTTTCTACATACTGCTTCTTCATATCTTCTTTAACCCTTCTTCCTTCTTCTACTTGCTCCTTTAATTTGAGAATCTCTTATTTCAACCCATTTTCTTGTTCTTCAAATGCTTAAAGTAGTTCTTCATTACGCTTATCTGATTTTTCAAGATATGCTCTTAGAGAGACGATCTCAGCTTCACAATATTGTTTAGATTCCACAGAGAAATTTACTAATTTAATACGATCCTTGTTATCATATCCTTGCAACTTATCTTTAATATTAATAATCTTTTTCAAAGCATGATAAAATTTTGGTAATGTAATCATCTCAAGGAAATGTCATCGTTGTCTCATCTACATCTTGTTGGGAAAACTACTAAGAGGGGGGCGGGGGGTGAATCAGTATTTTAAAACTCACTGAAACCTTTCAATTTCTTATTCACATTTCTGTACGTGTCTATAATGAAGTAAACTTGTGTATGTATGCGACTGTTATGCAAAAAACTAGCGTATATCTAGTTAACTAACTTTTTAGTTAATTCATCATCTGTTTAACTTGAACTAGTGTATCAATAATTCATTAGGCATTAATTAAACAGTAAACATGTGTATTAAGAACAAAATTAACCATCACACATAAGAAACACATCAACACACATGAACACCATGATTTTTAAGTGGAAACCCAATGTCGGAAAAACCACCATTGTTGTCGTCTCTGCCTTTATCTTTTATTATAAATAAAAACATCTTACAATCTTGTACTGGAGCAGACTCATACCAACATGCATGAACCCACCTGCAAAAGGCTACAACCTTATCTTGTTCTCAAACACCCACTGGAAGGGAGCTCCAACCCCCTGATCTCATTTACCAACCCCCACTGGAAGGGAGCTCCAACCCCCTAATTATATTTACTAGATACCACTGGAAGGAAGCTTCGACTTCCTTACTGAAGGCTCCAACCCTCAACACCTATGTGGATCACATTTCATAATTTTCATACTAGATCCATTTGAACAAAAACATCAAATCTGTAGGCCATGTTTCAACAAATTTTCAGACTAGACCCACTACCATCATTTAAGATCAATATCAAATAATAAAATTGAAACCAATAATCATATCAAATCACTTAATCATTGTAACAACTGAGACCCAAATAAATCTCAAACAACCAAAGCAATTAGATTGTTGTAAATCCATTTTCCAGAATACCAATCCACATATTATTCATCACATAAACCATATTTTGTTAGTGCAAACCCTGATCAACCATATATCAGAATATATACGCTATCCTTCTTAAGTATATCCACATATATACGCTCTTTCCATGAAGCATACGTGCGTACAAATCTCAAAACACTGAACCCTGAAATTGAATTACTATCATACTGAAATACACACTAAATCACTTACATAATCAATCACAAATCTCTGAACCATATACAGGTAACAACATCATTGCTATTCAACAAATCATTCTACAAATTATTCAACCTCAACCATCACTGTTAAACCCAAATCATCCTGAAAGACTCCATTGACAGACATCAACAAACACAATAAGACTGATCAAGTTGATCATACATCATATTCAACAAAACCCTAACATATGTATGCGACCCTTACAAAACACTTCCATGTATGTATGCGCATTTCATATTTGATACCCGTGTACATATCTGTCCATAGCGCATAATCAATACACTACTACTTAGAGTCTGATCCGTGTATGTACACGCTTTTTTTGAAACAAACCTGCGTACAAATCTCTAATTATTGACTCATACCTTCGCTACACAACAAAACTTCAGTCAAACTCATACACAGTAATAAAAACATGTCAAAACATTATCATCATAGATAAAACCAACCCATAAGAAGATAATTCATTGTATATTCATTTCAAATCTATTGGATCTAATCCATCATCATATTCCCTAGCACATACTTATTTCAGATCAAACTATTCACTAATAACCCATAACTTGCATCCCCAAAACAATTTGATCTTCATATTCTTATATAGCTTAGGCCTTAACCAATACCATGGGTTAAACCCTTAGTTGTGTTGATGGTATTCTTTGATAAGATCAAATATCCATTGTTGTGCTCATTACTGTGGGTCAATAGTAATACCATGGTGCAGAAACTATTCGTGACTTTGCTTCACAAAACCTGCGTATATGCGACTTTGCTTCACAAAAAATACGTATATGCGACTTTTCTTTACAAAACCTGCTTATACTTCTTCAAACTTCATGATTATCATTCCTATGTCTCTGAACTGATATTAATTTTCTATCATATATGTATTGGCCTAAATACTCATCCTGCTACCATCATGTTGGAATCCTTATTAAGTAGGTTTCCATCAAGGACAACACATTTGTCATAATTCCAACACACCTACCCTTGATAACCCCTTGGAATGGATGGATGTCTGGAAGAGAACAGGAGAGAAGGAAAAACCCATGAAAAATCCTAGGGTCTAAACCTAGGCGGGAAGTAAATGTATCACTGTGTACTATGCTTGTGGAAAGGATGACGTAATTTGATATTTTGAGGTAATACAAATCAATTTATAGGAAAAAATATATTTTTTATCTTTTATATTTCTTACTTACATATAAATGAAATGGAAAAATTGTCACGGGTAATTTGGGGTTGAATGAAGATGCATTTTTCAAACATTATTATTGTCATCATGCTTTTTTTGGAGATGATATCTTCCTTGTGTTTTGTACCATTGAAAGTTTATGGAAGTTGTTAAATATTCTCAATAATTGTCATGGACTAGAAGTTAGCTTTAAAAATATTTATATTTGTTAACATTGAAGTGCTAAGATGTGTAAGAGAAAATTAACATGAGAAATAAAACTAAACATGCATAGGAAACACACATAAGAAGATTAGGACATAATATTGCTCAACTTTTTTAAAATTTATTTTCTATTTCTTGCATAGACTACAATCTAAAGAAATACTTTATACAAATTTACTCACTTGAAAGCAAGGCCCATGACAACTATGCATTCCATGCACAACACATGGAAATTTACCAGAATTACATGGAAAAAGTTATTTGTCACATATCCCCGTAATCTCCCCTTGGCAATCACTTTGAATAAGGTTGAATTCGCATGTTGCCCCTACACCAAGTCAATTCCATTCCTTCCACTACCTTAGTTGAAGCATCTATCGCATTATATTGAGTTTTAACATTGAATAGAATTACCTTACCATGCTCCACCATTTATTTGATATAATGGAATTTTACTTGAAGAGGCTTTGTTCATGAGTGGAAATTGGGATTATTTGCAAGCAATTGCACTCTTGTTGTCACAAAATATAAGCATTTGACCCTATTCAAATCCAACATATATGAATAACCACATCAACTAAACCACTTATTTGGATGCTTATAACGTTGTAATGTACTCTAACTTAGTGCTAGATTGGGCAAACACTTGTTTCTTCCCCCTCCTCCACTAGTAGAATTTGGAAAATAAATGACTACATACTAAAATTTTTAGTCACGACAACTAAAAATGAATAAATTCTACTAATTTTTGGTGACATAGCTATAAAAGACTAAAATAATGACTTTGATCATTGCGTAAAAAACACAACTAAATAAATAGTCGCACAAATAAAAATGACCTAAAATTTGGTAATTTGGACATATATATATATTTATTTATATTAAGGCCTCATTATATTAGACCATTTAGTAGCCTATTCTTCAAAAAACAAGAAGGAAACTATAACATCTAAGATAGAGTGAAATCTACAACATCTATCTAGCTTGATCTATGACATAATCCGATGAAATTATATTGACTAAACCAAAATCGATCTACACGGTAGAGTTTCTCCATTATGAAACTTTATTATCAAATATGGAGTCCATCAAGTCATGGAATTTTTTTGTCATAGCTAGTGAAACCTGTTGTCTTCACAATTAAGCTAGCGAAACCCAATATCTTCATAGTTACCTTAGTTTAATATAATATTATAATGCAAAATGCTTTATTTACATTTATCATATAATATTACCATACAAAAATATCATAATATCATAGACAATATTATAGGCCTGAGGGCTACCTCAATTGGTCGATTCCCTGTCATTAAATCACCTTTTCTATTGAGAGGTCACATGTTTAATTCTCTCGACACCCTCGACGTTAGGCTTTGTGGTTGAGTCAGCAGGAAGTGATCCCTTCAGATGGATTTGCCTAATATAAATATTCCGTGGACATAGTGATCATAGATCTCTGGGGTCCATGAACCACATTAACACGCATATATCGTAGACAATAAAATATTAAAGCAAGTAAACATATTCTTTCCATTGATATTACAAAGATCCATGTATCACATTTCCTGTAACACCCTCCTCCCACATCTACACTTCAGACAACTTGCCCTTAGGTCCCACTAAACTTTTGGACAACTTAAGCCTTATTCTCTCTCATGATATAGGCATGATAACATCCATAAACCCAAAGTCGCTCTCACAAGCTTGCCTGACAGCGTCTAGAGACTAAATTTGTCAGTGTTATGCCAAAGTACCCGCAATTTGAGCCACTTTTTCAGGCCGAGAGCCCAGGCCACTGCCCAGAATTTAACCATATCTTCAAAGTAATAAAACAACATGGAAATGACAGTGCTAAAGCACATACTTGTTTAACACCTTGTATGGACCCCTACTAGCCATGACAAACATTTCGTCAAACATATCATGAATATGTAATCTACAGGTGTAAATAACAATTATGAGAATAGGGGTCTCATACTTAGCTGAGAATCGCTAAGAACCATTGATGCCTCAATACATCAAATACCATTCCATCCATTAGGTCATAGATACATTGATCATTTAATTACAAGTAAAAACATGGTGAATGCCATACATAGTTGTTGTCATAAGACAGATACATAACCAACATAATAGCAACATAAATACTCATGAAAGTACAACCATGTAGACCACATATAATCCATCAAAATTCTTATAGAAATACAAGGAGAAATAACCTTTCATTAATGATGCAAAATCCAAACTCGGGATGGGACTTCCACGTTCCACCCAACCGTATAATGGCTGAGCCAAATCTCTCTTCAACCATTCACAACCATGCCATATTCCAAGCATGAATGTGGGATCTCATAGAACACATCAATCAAAACTCATCGAGGGCTTCTAGAGACCATCCACCCTAACCCATCAAACAATGGTTCCACCTTACAATTGGACATCACAAAAACCATCATTAGATTGGTCTCTATCCAAGCCTTCCAGGTCTCTAGAGCATTCATCCAACCAAGGCTCTAGGACTAGTAACTCAACCCAAAACTTTTACGGGCTCCAAAACTTTTGTCCAACCAAAGATCCAGGACCAGTAAGTCAACCCACAAAGGACTCTAGAGCGTTTTTTCAACCAAGGCTACGGGACTTGTAACTCAACCCAAGTTGTTCCAGGGCTCCAGAGTGTTTGTCCAAATAAGGCATCGGGACTAGTAACTCAACCCAAGTTGTTCCAGGGCTCCAGAGCATTTTTCCAACCAAGGATACAAGACTAATAACTCAACCTAAGATAAGGAAACATGAGAACCAACCAAAAACACATTAATGAAAATAAACCCACAATCACCATGGCTATATAGGAAATGGCAAGGCTAGGAAATCCATTTTCAATCCCGACCATCCTCCATGCCAATGACATATCACAACCAACAAATCACATGCATGCCAAAACTAGCGAAAGAAACATACATGCAACTCGGTACCTGCAAGAAAATATGATGTAGTCATTGATCATGTTTCCTTCTTGTGCTTTCCTGTTCTTCCTTTGCCTTCTTGCTCTAAGAATCCAAGTATGCCACACCCACCAAGAGTGCTCCAAGAAAACTCTAAGTCTCAAGAATAAGAGAGAGGTCCAAAACTGAACTGACAAAAGGTTACCAACTGATCCTTTGAAGCATTTTTATGAATGAGGCCTTTATTTTCTTCATTTTCCATTATTTTCCTTCATTTTTCTCCTCACATGCAACCTATGACATTTCACCTCCTTTTTCTCCCAATTTCCATTATTTTCATAATTAAATGTGCCAAAAATGCCATTTTTCCTTTCCAAAGCCTTAGCCATTGTTTTTGCCAATTTCCTTAGCCATAAACAATCACAAGTGATCCCCATCACTAGGATTTTTCCCAACATTCAACTTGGAATAAGTGTCCCATCAATAATGGTTATTATGTTTCCTTTATTTACTTTTATTACATGGAATTTTCATGAGGGCTGTGACATTTCCCATTTGACATATATTATTGGGTTAGTATTGCATGTAGGGTTGGTGTATTAGGAAATTATCGATGGGAGTTGGAGTGGGGAGTACACTAGCCAGGACATAGAGCTTATTAATTCACTGGTTAGGACACAATTCAGGGGAGTGGGGTTCTTTCACTAGTTATTGGTGTTGAAATTATAATGCAAGAGAGAATTTCTAGACATGGTAATTACTTGTGACATATATATATATATATATATATATATATATATATATATATATATATATATATATATATATATATATATATATATATATATATATATACATGTTTTTCCATTAATGTTTAATTCATCCATTAGGTCATCAAGCAATTATACAAATACAATGCACTAAAAGACAAGGAACACCAAAAATTAGGCCAAAGGGCAGGGAAAAACCCACAAGGGGAAAACCCATCAATCCTTTCCTTATAGATTCTTCATCAATAAGAGAAATCCAAGTCAAACTAACCAGTGATCCAAATGCCAAGTTAGCCCTCCAAACTTTGCCTTCCTGTAGATAGCATCTTTAGATATAGTATTCTTCCTATAGATTGCATTACACATATATTTGGTCCATCAAATAGGTTGATAGGCCATATAAAATGTTGCATGTCATAGAGGAAGATACCTTAGAAAAAAAGCTCACACCATCATAAAGAAGGTGCCTAAAGAAACTCACACTGTTACAAAAAATATGCCTCAGAAACTCGCATTGTCATAGAGAAAAGGTACCACAGGTATCTCGTCTTTCTTCAAAAGTTCATGGCTCAGGGTCTGCCACAAGTAGCTCGTGTATATACCTCATAATTTGCCACAGATAGCTCACATATATGCCTCAAGATCTGCCATAGAAGATCACTGAATTGGTTGCCAAATGTTGGGGGACAGGTGATAATTTATAGTTGTTCTTGCATCTAAAAGGACATATCTTTTGGGTAAGCCAACTTTTGTTCCTAGAGGGTTGACTTGGAAACTTGGAGGGATAAATGAAATTTACAAAAATTCAAATTTTTCTTCTTTTCAAGGGTCACGAAGAACATGCCCTTTTACATTTTATTTTAACCAAAACAAAGCATGAAGAACATGCTTGATAATAAAAATATTAATAATGTTTTTTCTTCTTTTTGTTTTTACATGAAATATATATTGATACAATGATAATTATGAAGACCTAACCTAGTTAAAATTCCAACAGTTGGGAGATGATTTGTGTGAGAGAGGAGTGGGGTTTTTTCATTATGGGAGATAATTCAAGAGAATGGGGAGGGCATTATTTTATGAAATGCACCTCTACAAATAGAATACATGTTTGTTAATTGGGGATTTATGTCATGACTTGGAGCCAGAGCCAACTAGAGAGGGTTTTCTTATCAATTTGATGGCATGAGGCATTTTGGGTTTTAGCTAAGTTTTAGTAGCTGCTTGCATGCATGGGCGATAAAAGTTGTTTCAAGAAGATTTGGAGACTTTTGAAAATATCAACAAAGAATTCAGAGTTTGCTAGGATGTCTGCAACGAATTTGAAGTCGGTGAGGCCCTATGTAGCAAATTCGAATTTGGGGAATCCATTTGCGATGAATTTAGATAATTCAAAACCTTTTGAAAACTATAAATTATATTGACTGTAACAAAATGGACCAACGAAACTAGTTGTACAAGTCTTTGTGTGCAGTATGAATTTCTTTAAGTCTATAACTTTATTTTATTTATATTGTTAGTCGACGTAGCTTAACCCTCATGGGCTAGTTTAACTCTACAATGTCTGAGATTACCACTAGGGACCCTTTCATTTCTAACCCCAGCCCTGGCATAGTAAACATTGGTGAAAATATGCTAAAAATATGGATTCCTTGAGCTGCATTAACTTTGTTAATATCTTTGCAAGTGCTCATATTATAATATCTAGGTCTATTCAGTGTTTTAAATACCTTTGTGCCTAAGGGAGGGATAAAATACCATGAAAGAATTTGTAGCATTGCATAATTGTATATTCCTTTGAAGAACCAAAAGCATATAAAGCCAAAGTGGAAGCAACATTCGTGCCACCATCTTGCCTTGCATCTCTTCCATCTCGATAACCTCTTTAGGAGCTACATGCATATAACTTAGGAGCATTTTAGGCATAGTAAGACAAGCATGCATCCATGTATAACAATCAGTACCCTTATTTTCTTCCCCTCAAATTGTTATATATGGCATAAGGTACAAAACTTCTAGCTATTTTAAACATTTTCCGAGGCTGGGATTCCCTTCTTTCTCTTTGACCTTACCCCTCTATAACGAGGAGCCTTCCCTTTATCTAGCCTTTCATAATTCTATGGATGCAATTCAACACCAATTATTGAAATAGTTCTATAGATAATAATAAACAAACGAATAATGCATATAGGAATTAAAGCTTTGGTTAGGCAATGTTTTTTTTTTTTTTTTCCCAAGGAAACATTGTAACTTTCATTATATATATCATAAAATTACATGCTGTAGATGCTTCACAAGAAGCATATATGAAAATCTAGTGGCAAGCCACATACATAGAAAAGAGTTTGTTACATATCTGTAACCTGATGTCCCATGATAAATATACAAGAGATAATAAAAAAATTAATAGTCTTGTGGTGTAGCAAGATATATCAGTCAAAAAAATATCATCGCCAAAATCAAGGCAATGCTACCCCTTGAGAGAGTTGATCATCATAAGGCCTATGGAAGTATTGGTAGAAGTCATGTCGGTTTTGTTCTTGAATCATCCAGTGACCAGTGATAGGTGCGCTGCCTCCTTGGAAAGTAAATTCCTTTCCCTGTAAATATGATGAAATGAAATGATGTCAAATTGAGATTTTAGTAATAATACATCATCCAATAGGTTCTGAAGTGTGTTCACATGACATATAGATTGCTGATTGAACTAATTAATGATGAGTTTGGAATCTCCAAAAATCTGAAGGTGCCTGCATCCCTTTTCTAATGAGAAAGAAAGAAGGTGTCTGAGACTGATAAGTTCTGAATAGTTATTGGTGCCTCTTCCTAGGCCCATTTTTAATTTGAAGTGATGATCGTCATTGAGATATAATATCGCACGACCTACACAACTAGCAATATGTGTAGATCTGTCGAAGTATGCCCAAGGGGATGTTTTGTCTATGGCCTCTGCAGTGATGGTCCTGTTGGAATGTTTGGGGTCATCCTCATGAATCATATGATAAATAATATAAATGTATGCAGAGGCCACGGTCTAGTTGGGGCTCCTACTATGAAAGCTTAGTGAATTCCTGCAAAGCCAGATACCCCAACAAACCAACAGAGGGAGGTTCTGAAGTTTGATGGGGTTTACTTGGTTCCACCATGCTTCCCTGGTAACAATGGTTGACTGACTAGTCTAGGATATGTTGATATTCAATAGATGCAACAGGTGATTCCAAAATGCAGTAATGGTGGGGCAATGGAGGAAAATATGATCAATGCTTTCTTCTGCATTCCTACACAGAGAGCACCGAGAGGGACCTTGGAAGGATCGTTTTTGAAGATTGTCACCAGTGGGAGGTTTGTTGTGCAAAATACACCACATTAAAAGATTTTCCTTGGGGGGCATTTCAGTTTCCATAAGGGTCTCCACCACCAAATCATAGCAGGTGGTTTATGATAAGCATATATGATTGGATATCCATCCTTGGGGGTATACCTGCCATGCTGTGATAGAACCCATATAATTTCATCCTCCCTATCAAATATTCTTACATGAGATTCAGTAATAGCACTGATGTAACTAGCCCATTCCTAGTGCAATTCTACAGGGATGTTAAGGTCAAGTGCCAATTTCCAGGCTCGAGAAAATATCAAAGTATTGACCAGATCAACGATGTGATCAAGTGTTTTGATGCCAATTTGTTCCAAAAATTGAATGAGACCAGGTGAGAGGGAGTGTACGTTGCCACAACCAGACCATGGATCTTTCCCAATGCGAACATGCCTGCCCGATCCTATTCTCCAAGCTAAACCATTTCTTATGTGTTCAATTGAGTTAAGAATGGCATGCCAGATCGAGGAGATGTTAACCCTATTCCCAAGTGGTCTCTTGATCCAATCAATGGGGTGAAGAGGACTGATATATTTCCTTATGAAGACCCTGGTCCACAAATTTTCTGTAGTGAGGACTTGCCAACCCAATTTTGCAGCTAGTTCTTTGGAGAAACATGAGAGATCTTTTAATCCCCAACCTCCCCATTTTTTTGGCAGGGCAATAATATTTGATCTAGTCTAGGAAAAGGTGTGTCCTTCCTTGGATCCTTTCCATAGGAATCTGCAACAAATCTGTTTGATTTAGGAAAGTATTCCTTTGGGAATCGAAGCTAATGACATCCAATATACCAAGGTCGCCTCTAAGACTGATTTGATGAGGATTAGATGACCAACTCTAGAGAGCCATCTATGCTGCCAAATATTTAGTATTTTTTCAATCTTGGCCACCAACCAAGTCCAGTCATATATTCTGTATTTATTTGCTCTGAGCTGGAAGCCTAGATATTTGGATCCTTCTTCAAAATATATGGTGAAAAAGGGAAATCGCTGAAGGGAAAAATGACTTTCATGCTGAGTGCAACCCATAGATGATAAAGTGGATTTCTAATGATTACACATCATACCAATGGCTTTACAGAATAGCTTGAGCACTGTATTGAAGACCGTGGAGTCATTGATAGAACCATTCAGGAAGATGAGTACATCATCCACACTGGTTGGTTCGAAACGCGTCGACCTTATTCTTCTGATGTGATTTCTTACGAAAATGTTTCTATTATTAAAAATACACTTATCATCTATTTTGATGGGATTTAAAATCTCATTTTTATTTTCATTGATAATTAGTCTATCCAGGCCCTTCATTACCAATAGGAAGAGTAGGGGCGATAAAGGGAAGCCTTGCCTGAGCCCTCTCTCAACATGAAAGAAGTTTGATGCTGAACCATTTATAAGAACATTGTATGACACTGATGTGATACAACACATAATCCAGTTGATGACAGCGATAGGGAATCCCAGGCATGTTAGAAGCATTAGGATATATATCTAGCTAGTCTTGTCGAAGGCCTTTGCAAGGTAAATCTTGAGAATCATGCCCTTGAAATTCTTAATATGCATAAAATATATCCTTTCCTGTGCGATGCCAATTGCATCATGAATCTGTCAATTGTCCAAAAATGCAAACTATTCATGTGAGATATAATGAGGAAGAATAAGATTAATCCAATTAGCAATGATTTTGGTGATAATATTGTATATATAGTTTCACAAGGAGATAGGTTTGTAATCATTGAAGGTGCGAGGAAAATCAGATTTGGGAATGAGGGCAATGAAGGTAGAGTTAAAAGCATCATACATACTACCATTAATCTTGGATTCTTGAACCACATGAAGAAGATCATGACCAAGCAAATCAAATAAGGATAGATAGAACTCAACTGGCTAGCCACCTGGTCTGAGACTCTTGTCATTATTGAACAATTTGAGCACAACTTATAATTCCCCCATCGATACAGGTTTTTTCAGGTCCTCCGCTGTATCATCATCGAAGAACCTAGGAAAGAGACCAATGATTTTAATTATTTCCACTATGGTGGCCTCCCGTGGAGCTTTGTAGAGTCGACAAAAATGGGAAGTGGCTAGGGTAGCGAGTTGATTGAAAGAAGTATAAGTGTGTCCTTCCACATATTCAAGGGACCAAATGGTGTTGATGAACTTTCATCCTTTAGAAAATTGATGGAAGAATTTGGTGTTATCATCTCTAGCTTGTAGCCAGCTAGATATGCTCTTGAGCCTCTAGGTCTCTTACCTTTTCTTGAGGATTCTAAGTTTGTCCAATTCCAACTTAATGACCCAATCTTCGGCTTCAATGGATGAGAAGCCTCCACTGCTAGGGTCTTCCGTTCTGGCTAATTCCTCTTTGATAGTTTTAAGCATATGATCATCAAGTCTTTGCTTAGCCTTGTGTTATAGACATTTTTGGGCACTGCAACCCCAATCATAAATGTCCATAAACCAAGGGCTCTTAAGTCCCTAAAAGTGTTGTTCCTACTTCTAAAAGAACAAGGTCAACTGATTACATCTTCTCCCAGAAGTTCTCCATGAAATACTGCTCAGAACTGGTCAAAACTGGACCATCTCACTTGCTCCATAGTCAAAGTGCGCTGCATCCCACCTAAATACACACGGGAGGTGCGATGCATCATGGAAAGCCCTTCTATGGGGTGCGATGGGCGAGAGTGGACAAATGGTAGGGTCAATCTGCAAGGTGGAGGATCATGGAATCTTCTAGAAACTTCTCCTGTGACACTTGCCTCTCTGCATTCGCCCAGGGATGAGTAAGAGATCATCAATCTCCAAGTGGAATCAAGAACTATCAGAGAGAGGACACTAATAAAATCTCAAAAGCTGACTCACCCCCCTTGCAAACATCTATATATGGATCCCTCATCCCAGAGATCCAGAGGCTGGAATTTTGTATCTTGTAAGGAAGTGCTGCTGGTTTCTTGGTGCAATATCATAGTGTTGGGTGATCTAAGCTTTTCATGAGGTGAAGAAGGGCTTTCTTGCTGAGAGGATGATGCTGGGTCAGAACAATTGGTTGTAATCCTCTTTGCTATTTCTTGATTATCAATAAAGCTATTCAAGTTTTCCTCCACATTCTTGTATGATTGATGATATATGCATTTGTGTGGTCAATATATATCTGGTCCTATATTGTTTATGATAATAGATCTATGTTCTTGGATAGTGTTATGCTGCTTTGATTCTACAGGTGCTCTTTGAAGCTGGGTAGATGAGGAAGTGAGTGGCAAAGATCTATCAAAAGGGAGAGGAATCGAGTAAGGAACGAAGCGCAAGACAGAGATTGGTCTCCTTATTCCCCTCTTATCTATTTCTCATAAAGGAAAACGAAAGTAGTTTTAGTTAGTTTGTTTCTAAGGTAGCTACCAACCTTAGTGGGACTAGCAGCTTTGCATAGACACTAGATTTCTCGATAACACCTTGGCCCATTCAATCATATTTTTTAGACATAGGAGTTTATTAGCAAAGAAAGCAGTAGAAGACTAATCTGAGGATGGCGGTTCGACAAGCTAGGTATCTTTGAAAAGTTGGATATAGTTCTCATCCATTAGCCAAGTCAAGTTTAATTTGAAGGGTGCTTTGGGCTTAGACAAGGAACCAGAGATGTCAAGATATATTGGGGAGTGATCCGATATTCCACCCGAACCAACCCATTACCTGTACATAACTAATTTTTTAAGGAGGGCTTCTAATTTAATCATAAATCTATCCAACCTCCTAGCGAACATGGCATCCCCAATTCTCCTATTACGCCAGGTAGGGTGGGAGGCGTTCCATCAAGATATCAAATAATTGGTGATGTTCCAAAAATGGACTGATCATATAAGAGAGAGGGTACGATTGGGCATGGGATCCCTAGGATTCCGCAGTACTAATAGAAAAGTTGAGGTCTCTTCCTAATATGATGTTGTCTGATTGCATAAAAGAGGACTTCAACACCATCTCCCATAATTCCATTCGATTGTAGCAAGGTCCATTTTCACCATTTGAAGTTCCATCCCAATTTGTTCAGAGAAGACATCCGCTACCAATATTCCTTCCCTACCCCATACATTAAGGAGCCTCAAGACTTTGGGATTGATGTCGATAGCGATACCCCCTGAGCAACTGCGAGCATCAAGGGCATGGAGGGTCCATCCTGGTAAAATCGATGCCAGGACATGGATAATATGATCATAATCACCAAGTGTCTCCTATATCAATATTACATCCACCTTATCAACATCCAGAAGTCTCCTAAGGGCTAGATGTTTTGCGGGACTAGCTAACCCGCGGTAGTTGAAAGAGAATCACTTCATGAGGGAGTTGAGTAGGGGGTATTTCTTGTTCTAAGAAACCCATCAATGGATAATTTACTACCTTCAGCCACATCGAGTCCAACATTTTGGATGGTTTTGAACATGTTGGAATGTCTACCACGAGAAGATTTATGGATCTTCGGGATCTTCGGGGGAGAGGATGTATCCAAACCACAGGTGGTGGTTTTGTCATGAGATCGCAGGTTGTATCGATGGCCAAAATGTGATTAAGAGGATTCCTTGATGGGGAGGAGGGGAACAGGGGAAAATAAGGGATGGCAGGCAGAGGAATAGGTAAAACATTGGGGGATGCATATGAGGGGCAGGATAACGAAGTAAGTTTGCATCCAGATTGAATAACATCCTAAGGGAGTGATAAAGAATATACAAATGATTCAATCGAAATAAAATGACAAAGGGGGTAGGAGAAGAGACAGTACCCGAAGGATGCCTGACAACAACTGAGCGTGCCCTGGTGACCCTTGGTGAAGGCGCTTGGGTAGCAATAGTCATTCTCCTTTGATGAGTCACAATCGGTTTGGTTTTGGATGGCCCCTTCTTCTTCGAATGATAATCCTTATGAGGTGATTGCTGACCTTCCCAATATAATGCAGAGACGCCAGAGGAGGATGGTCCTTAGAGAGCATGAGACACTCCTTGTAGAGATGACAAACTTTGCGACAACACTGACATCAGAATGGTACCCCTTCATAATCCAATATTTTCAATCTGGTGGTGTTCCTCCATTGGATCTTCGAGTTTTCCTCCAATCCTTCACGGGTGTCAAGGTGTACCAAGATATGAGCGAATTCCATCTTCCTTGTCTCAATGAAGGATTTGTCATGGTCGAGGTATGTCCCTAGGACATTTATGATGTGCTTGAATATGTCCTCCGACCATAGATATAGTGGTAAGCCTGGAAGCGTAACCTAAATGGGACCTACACCAAGTTGTTCCCAATCAAGATCAAATAGTGGACTCCACCTTTTAAGTAACACAATTACCAATTCAATATGATAAAATTTATAGAGGACCCAATCAACATGTTTCGATCTATGGAATTGTAGAGTGAACCAACCTTTTGACATCGTAACAACCGATGGTAATACCTCTAGTATCTAGCCCCATATCTCTAAGATCCATTTCCGCAAACGGGGGGCAGAACAATTCCTTCCACGAACCCGACCAACCAATACTATGTTTGCAGTGTTGATGACTTCGGTCATTGGTAGCCCCTCTCCCAAAATTAGCTGACTCCCATTATTGCTGACCTTGATACACTTGGATTTTTTAACACCATGCTTGCAGGCTCCAGGTTCTGGGTTAATAGTCTCAGTGGATGGGGCATCTAAAGCTATACTAACCCTGGCAACATCAATAGGGCTATCAGGCCGAGGTATAGGGCCACCTTCGAAGCAGCATCAGGAGGGAGTTATAGATACAACGGGGGATGGGGAGGGCGAACAAGTGACGAGGAATGTCCAAATGGCATTGAGGAGCAAACCCTAGAGGATCTTCGATCTGGAGACCACAAGAGGTGGTGGATCAAGATAGGATTCCAGAAAGTGGATCGAGGAAGGGGATGGAGGATGATAATTCCTGTAGTGTAAAGAGGAAGGGATCTTTAGGGTAACAATGGAATGAGGTACCCACAAACACATGACCAGTCGCCTGATAGGAGTCGAAATCAGGAGGATTGGGGTTATCAAGGGAATATATTGGGGAAAACCATTACTGCATCGAATAGAGAAGCCGATAAGTCTTCCGCCACGGTGGAACCATAACTATTGACTGATGTGGAGGAGCTGTCCAGATGGATGTAGATTCATAGTGGTCCTTTGAAAAGTCCACAAGCTCTTCATCCATCTTAGCCTCCAATAGTGATGCAACTGACTTGTAAGAGGATGTTGGGTCCGACAGTTTCCTATTCCTGTGGAATTTGCACTCAAACCCACAAGATATGTTGTCGCTACTAGATTTGTAGAGAGGGATGGGGAAAATGTAAGTTTTTCTGTCGAGTTGTAGACAAGCAGCGAGGCTTAACCATGGTCATGCGAAGGTTGTAGGATCGAAATGACATGCGTGTTAAGAGCCATCTTTTCAACTCACATACCTCTAGGCAATGTTTTATTAGGAAAGTCAAGTGGTAAATCAATTTCTATGGAGTATTTTTTTTGATGAATTGCTACAAATGTGAAAATTTGATTTTCAAAGCATATGCAATATGAATTTCTGAGTCTAATACATTTTAAATTTTATTTGTAATGCCATGAATTGACTCAATTAAACTCCTTTTGGTTTATTGGTCACAATTTCTCTCTTTATAAGGTTTTGTAATAACAATTTTTCTTTAACAAAAACTTCTTAGTTTACTTATAGATGGTGTCATTTACTACCATTTTACATTGCCTATATTGGTGGGATACTTTAAGTTAGGTTTATTAAGATCATAATTAAAAAGTGTGTTGATCAGTTTCACCCTTTCTTGCAAGTTTCTAGTCAGAGTGGGTGCTCTACCTAAACTGAGCCATTTTTAAAAGGAAGTAGGTTTGACTTGTTAGTTTTTTATTGCTTTCTCAAAGCCTTATACTTTGTTCCTAAACTTTTTAGAATCCATTCCCATTATGTTTTGATGTGTTCCAAGATTACAACTTGATAATTATGACATAAACCTTGTGTGAAGAGTTTGTTGGTTTGTTCATATTGTATGCTGGGAATTTTTTGTTAATGAAATGAACATCATAGTCTGGATTCTTTCACCAAGCCCTAGCTCTAAATGATTTGTTCCTCTTTTTCCAAAATCATCAACAACCACCACCATTTTGGTGGTATCATTTCTCATGAGTAGGGATATATACTACTAGTACAATATTTCTTCAAAACCAATGAGATCAAACACTGGAAATCACCTTCCAAATCTGATCATATCTTCCATTTGATGCTTGATCATAAATATCCTTTACTATAGAGGTAGAAATAAACACTTAAGCCATGAAAATTCCTCCAAGCAAGACTATAATTGGCAATGTATTGGAATTTGTTGTCAAAACATGCCTTGAAACCTTGTTCTATGATAAACTTCAATCTTGAAAATAGGGGAGATAAAAGTTGAAAAATGCCCTGTCATTTTATGTGTCAACACATTGTATATAAAGTTTGTATTCCACTTAGTCTTGATTAGGTCTTTGTACATAGTGAATGTTAAGTGAAACTAAGTGTGCCAAATTGCATCCTTGGCACAAACATAAAAGGTGATAATAGAGTGTTGAAAAGTGATAGAGAGATACAATGAACATACAATATGTTGTCCAGAAAACTCATTTTGTTTTGATAAATTTAGAGTTATTATAATTCATAGAATAAAAGGGTTGTAGAAAAAACCATATAAGCATATAGTTGAATTGCTTCAAGTCTATTGTCCATGCTACTCCATATATGATTTTTTTTATTAGTCACTTGCAATATAAGTTTAGAAGACATAATGGAATATGTTTGGATGTTTGGATGTGGACACTGAGTAAGTTAAGTTTTTCAAATTGAAGCAAATTTTGGGTATTTTTTTGCTATGAATTTTGGGGGATTTTTTGTTATTGTTTATCATACTTCTTACAACATTTTTGAAACTTCAAGGGCCATTTTTTGTCATCCAAAATCTAACAATTTGTTCTAGGAATTTGATAGTTAGATTTTGGCTTATATTTTGGCAGCTCTACAATGCAACACCATGACTCCTTCTCTATAGATAAGCTCTATAATGCAACATCATTATTTGCAACTTGTCTCTAAGCCTATTATCTATGTCTTTTGAGCTATGCTCCCTTTGTACCACTTGATGCCTTAGCCTAACATTTTCTCTCTTAACCTTTTGTAGTCGTTCCTCCACTCACCTTAGCTCTTTAGATTTGTGTTTTCCATTTTTCTTGAGCTCTTTAGTTGTTAACAAGGATTTAGTTTGGTATGCCAAAATAATAGTTTTTTTTTTTTTTTGGGGGAGGGGGGGTTCAATAGTAATGGTGTGGTTGCATCAGATTCTTAGTGTTTCGATTTCTGGTTTTTTCTTGAAATATGAAACTAAATTAATATTGGAATACATAATATTAAAGATGAATCAAAGTAGAAGGTTGACTATGGATGAATACAATGGTTATGATGAGAGAGTAGCCAATAAGAAGGTCATTAAAAAATACTCATGTCCATGTAATGACTGTCTTGGTGGAAGGGTGAAAAAAAGAAATGTAATTTATCAACATATGATGAGATATGGGCATAGTGGTATAAGCCCTTGGGATTACAATTATTATGAAGATATGATAAAATTGCAGAGTGTGAGAGATGAAGAGGCAAAAAACATAGATGAAGTGGCACCAAACATAGATGAAGAGGCAACAATGTTAGACAAAGGGTTTGAAGTTGATAAAATGTTAAATGAGGGTCTAAACAATGATTGAGCCAGGTCGATGGAGGATGTTTTAAAGCCTATGTATGCTAATTGCAAGTTAAGTTGTTTAACAAAAATCCTTCAAATTATTAACTTGTAAGTGGTGTTTGGTTGGTCAAATGAGGGTGTGTTATGAATATAATTCATATAAAAATAATAAATATAAATATAATACTAATAAACAATAATTAATTAACTAATGGTTAGTTAATTAGTAATGAAGAGGCATGTCTTAAAGACATGACCATTCATGAAAGGGAACCTGCCTAGGGTATATAAGCATGCCCTCATTCTCATTTGTAATGATCTCATATCTTATATCAATTCTTATACAATATTCAATATAAAATTACATGTCTTACAATGGACATTACGTCTTTGAAGTATTTTAAATATTTCCACTGCGTATACGAATTTTGGTTATTACATTGGTATCCGAGCATTTCTCTTAGTACACAAATTTTGTTCGTTACATTGGTATCAGAGTTGTTCGATTGTCTGGATGCTCAACAGCTGAAGAGAATGAGTATGATATGGAATTTGACCATTAATCCTTCATCAACCTTATTGTCGTCACAATTGAAGCTTTTCGCTACACAAGTTGGAGTTTCTCTGTTTCACCAGTTTCGTCATTAAGGGCTTTGACCATTAAAAAAAAGAAAAAAGAAAGAAAGAAGGAAAGATAGTCAAAGAAAAAAAAAAGAGAAAAAAACTAAAATAAGTACACATTAAGATTTAAAAAAAAGGGTTTTAAGAAAAAAATCATATAAAAATATATTATTAAAAAAAAATAGTCTCATGTAAATTTTGAAGGAGAGCATTCATATATATAAAAGGTTCTACATTATTGATAAAAATTGCATGTCAAAGTTAAAAGGGAATCTTTCCAAATATCTTTAAACTATACATAAGAGAAGGAACATTAGATAAGATTATCTTGATTCTTCATTAAGTGGTTTACAAGCTCGTAGTTTTAACAACCCATGGTAATTGCCCATAATATTTTCAAGGTAAAAGAAAAAAAGGAAATACAAAATCTCTTTATGTGAATGGTAAGTTTCACTTTTGACATGGAGAAAATTAAAGTCAAAGGCACATAAGTGGACATATATTTTATATTATACCCCAAAGAGGTGAATAACGATGTTTCACTAGGGTTGTAACTTTTTAAAAAGAAAAAAGAAAAAATTGTAAATATATATAGAAAAAAAAACTATAAAAAATTAAACAAAATAAAGTAAAAAAAAATGATTATTATTATTTTTTTAAAGAGTTAAAAAAAACAATTGTTGAGAATATATATATATATAATAATAATAATAATAAATAAAAAATTAAATTAAATTAAATTACCAAGGAAAGTTATCAAGTCAAGAAAAATGGAGTCTAATTCAGAAACAATGAAAGGAAGGTTTTCCTATAAAGATCTTTCAATTGCAGATTGGGGATTGCTTATATTAAAAGGGAATATCCAAGGGAAGGAGCTTAATATCGCTATCAGCACAAGTGTTGAGGAAAATTACGTCAATGTTAATTTGAAAAATCAACCATTAATTCCAAAGTCAAGCATAGGAGAAAGATTTTTTTTTTTGGAAGCAAATAATATGAAATCAATGTTTTACAAGTGACAATTGATCATTGTGAGTACATATCTCAATTCAATGTTGTAACTATGATTGACAAAGAGGTTAACATAATTATCGGTCGAATTTGGTTCAAGGAATTAGGTACATTCATTCTAAACACAAAAAACAAATTCTTGATGTTTCCTTACAAGAAGAAGATGGCCACGCTCCAAGACATCACAACAAAATCAAAACTGATAATGCCTTCAACAAAATATCTTAAGGATATTTTGAAACTAATGTTTCAAGAGAATCTAGAAATAGTATCAAAGAATCAGAAAGAAGAAGAAGAAAGAGTTTGAAGAAGTCACATCCAACAAAAATAAGGAAAATTCATGTTTGAAGGAGCATAATCAGAAGTACTTACACAAGTAAGAAAATGTAAAGCTAAGAAACACCAGTTAGAACAAGAAAATGAAATTTCTAAAAAAAAAACTCAATGAAAGTCTATTAGGAAAAGAAGAGGAAAGTTTATGCTTAAAGAACCTTAACCAAAGGTTATTAGAACAAATCAAGTTCTTAAAAGATAAGAAGCTTGAATACCAAAATAAAGTTGACTCAGAAAATGAGGAACTTTTACATCTTAGAAACCATAACCGAATTCTACTCACTCAAATGAATAAACTTAAGGGTGATAAGAAATCATTGGAAAACAAGTTAGAAGAATTTATCACGAAAGTAGTGTCGAAGTCGTCATTCCAAGTTGAAGATAAAAGAATAAATATTGATCCATATTACAAGTAAAGAAGAAGAGAAGTCTAGAGAAGTTAAAACATATTCAAAAGTTGTAGTTCAAATGATAGACATTCCAAATAAAGATTCAATAGCCAACTCAACAACAAAAACACCTGAAGGAAATCAGGAAGCTGCCAAAATTATAAAGGAAAGTCCAACCAAAAGAACTATTTATTGACATCTTAATCACAAGAGAAGAGTTTCCAATCAATCTACATACCAGTATCACTGAGAACATAAATGACAAATTTATGTTCACAAGAATAATGAAGTTTGCAGAATCCATTCCTACGATAACTATTCATCACAAATTTCCAGAGATCAGAAGATTCCATAAAAGATTAACCTAGGATAGTCTGATCCGTTCTCAGTATGAAAATTTTGTCTATCACTTAGGGAATCATATCATTTTGTATCAACAAAGATGAAAGTTCAGAGATGAGAAGATATTCTCAGTAAGATTTGAGGACAAAGCTTCTTGAAGAGAGAGGCAATTTTATGAATGTAATTCATATAAAAACAATAAATATAATTATAATACTAATACTAATAAATAATAATTAATTAACTACTGGTTAGTTAGTTAGTAATGAAGAGACATGTGTTAGATACATGACCATTCATGAAAGGGCATCTGCCTAGGGTATATAAGCAGGCCCCCATTCTCACTTATAATCAATTATGATACAATATTCATTATAAATTTACATGTCTTACAATGGACATTTACGTCTTTGAAGTATTTTAAAAATTTCTGTTGCGTATACAAATTTTGGTCATTACATTTGTATCAAATCATTTCTCTGAGTACACAAACATTATTCGTTACAGGGTGTAGGTAAGCTATTGGCATTATTAAGTTCATTGTTACCACCTATCTCCTCATTGCCAAAAACATAAAGTCAATGTAAAAAGAAAATCACTATGTTGGGCTTAGGGTATGAAGACATCCACACATGTGTGAATGATGGTGTATCATTTCACAATAATATTGCAAGTGAGAGTGAAGGTATGAAATGTTGAGGTTTAGTCCAAGGTTGGAATCAGTGGTGGTTCCTAGAAAGGTTCTTCGCCACTTTCTGATAATCCCATGATTACTCTGAATGTATAGGTGCATAGACATTGCTGAACTTATGCAATGACATGCCCAAAATAAGAGCATTGATGGAAAACAATGACATGTTCCTGATTCTAAGGCGTGGATGGAAGTTGATAACAGATGGCATGATTTTTCTCAAGATCCTCGTAATATAAGGTTGGGTTTGGATTTAGATGCGGTGAACACATTATCAAATAAAAGTACTAAAAGGTCAACTTGGCTAGTGTTTTTAATAAATTATAACTTCCCTCCATGGTTAGAAACTAAAACATTTTTGTTAATGTTATCATTGATTATACGAAGAAAGAAAAGTGTGACTTCAAATACAATCAATGCTTATTTAGAGCCATTATATGATGAGATAATGGAATTGTTGAAAGGAATTGAAGCAATTCAAGCTTTAAGGGCTGGTCATTCAATCAAATTCACTTTAATAACTTCCTTATTGTTTACGATTCATGATGTTTCCACATATGGGACATTGATTGGTCTCATTTTTCATGGATACCATGTATGTCCTGCTTGCAACTTTAAGGATTTTGTGAGGCACTCAAGAAGTTTGTGTAAGTGTATTTATTGTGGAAATCGTGCTTACCTTAAAATGGATCATCCATATCATTGAAAAAAAACATGTTTCAATGGTCAAGAAGAGAATTGTGAAGCACCATTATTAATAATGGGTGATTACATTATTTAGAAATGACAAAAAAGAATTTCATTTATTGAAAATGATGGGATTGTTGGTAGTAGAGATGATACATTTAGTGAAAGTAGTGTAAAATGATTGTGAATATTCTATAAGTTCCATACTTAAGGATATAGCCATTAGACATATTGTTGACTTTATGCATACTAAAAAAAATATAGCCTATGCTATTATAGAAACTCTTTTTGGTGCTTTTGATACTATTTCATCACGTGAAGACTTTTGACATCTAAATATTTGTCGAAATCTTTGGGTTGAAAAATATGATGATGAAAAATATAGAAAACATATTGATCCTTATGTTTGGACAAAGGAACAATCTGCACAATTGTTATAGTTGTTGAGAATGCAACAAGATGATGGAGCTTAGTGAAAAGAAGTCGCCTTCACTAAGTGGGCCCGCAGGCTATTTTTGGCACAAAGTCTATTTTTAGACATATGGATCATTGTCTATGAGTTGCAGGATGCTATTTGTGGATGATTGGTCATGTTGGTAAAAATAGATGGACTTCTATTTTTAGACATATGGGCAGAGTCTATTTTTAGACTGCCAGGCTAAAAATAGAACAGTCGAATATTATTAGCTCTTAATAATATTTCGACTATAAACATTATCTTATCCTCTTGGAGTACTTCAGCTCGAGCTACGGATGTGGCACATGCAACTTCCAGAAGGAAATACGCTTTTCTTATGGGTCAATTGAGCTATTTCATGATGGACTTCAGTTAGAACTCAAGTGATTGAGTTTGGTGGAGTTGATTGAGGAGTTGATGGAGTTGTGTTCAGTTTGACTTGGTTGAACTAGTTGTATTTAGTCTAACTACAAATACACTAGTGATGAGTGTTGTGAATTAATTATTAATAAATTCACTAATTATTAACTCATAAAGCAACTAAAGAATACATCAGTTAACTCAGTGCATGGACAGTTCAGTGGAGACAAGTGTTAGAGGTGGGTGAAAGAGTGAAACTGCTATCAGTTGTAACTATAGCTGTGCATGAGATTTGCACATGCATTAATGGAGCTTGCCAATGAGGATTGTGCAGTAAAAGCCAAGGAAAACGAGCTTGGATCATTCCTATTCACACATTGGATTGCGTAGTAGAGGCAGGCAGACAACGGAGGAGATTTGAACCTGTGACTTGATTCAAATCTGAGCTAGTTTGTGTGTAGCAGGTGGAGATACTACTGAGCACTCGTGAGGAGTATTGTACTATGTATTGTTACATGTTCTCTATCATTATAATATACAGATAGTTGGGGGTTTTCAGCTGTATGCTTTCCCCAGTACATACTGTGTTAATGTGCGCATGCGATTGATGTTTCATTGTTTTTAATTCCGCAAAATTGATGATCAACATAGAGGAGGTTATGTATTATGCATGCATTCCGCAAATAGTGTATAATCAGGATAATCTCTGTGAATAAGTGTTATATTATTCAAAATTTCTACATGGTATCAGAGCAGAGTTGATCATCAGATCTATTATTCAAAAAGTGATTACATTTTATTTCTTCAGACAGAGTCTGTAATCAGGCCAGGTAGCCTCTGGATTCATCCTTCTTTTGGAAAGTGAGATATCCGGTAAAAGCCCATACAGTCAATCTCTGTACGAGAAATACTTTGTTCTCACGAATTTTAGATCAGAAGCGATTGAGTTTGGAGCTGGTGGTATTCGAATTTGCAGTAGTGGTTTCTTGGTGTCAAAGTTGAAATGTCTTTCAACGGATTGCGATTGGAGTATTCCCTTGAAGGCAGCTCGAGTTATATTGCATGGAAAGATAGGATGGAGGAAGTGTTAGATGACAATGGGTTGAAGGAGTTCATAGAGGCTGAGGTCCCAAAGCCTACTGATGCTACTCACGTTGAGGCTTGGCAAAAGAAGACAACAAAGTGTCAAAGGATTCTATTGGAGGGCGTGAAGGATCACATTGTGTCCAGCCTTCATGGAAAGGCTTCTCCATACTTGATGTGGAAAGTGTTGACAGATTTATTCCAAATCAAGAGTGACCAGAGGAAGTTGGCGCTCAAGGATAAACTCAGAAGCATTAAGTGTGAGAATGGAGACAGTATTCCCGAGTATCTCACGAAGTTCACCCAATGCCGGCATGAGCTAGGAAGTGTGGGGGTGACAGTCGATGATGAGGACTTGGTGAGCTTGGCTCTCCCTGGTCTTTCGAAGAGTTGGCATTCCTATCAGGACTCTGTCAATGGTCGGGAGAAATTTCCAGGATGGGAGAGACTTTGGTTAGATCTCGTGCAAGAGGAGATCAGGCGAAATACCAAGGACAAATCTTCATCAAAGGCATCTGATGAAGAAAATTGCGCTTTGGCTGCCAAAGCAAAGAAGGGGAAGGAGAAGGTTTCTCTTTCCAAATCCAGTTCTTCCAATGATGGGAAGAAGGTTGACAAATCGAAAGTGCAATTCTTTCGTTGTCATGAGGTGGGCCATTATGTTGCAAATTGTCCACGGAGGAAATCCAAGAAGGGATCCGGGGAAGGATCTGAAGGTGAGGCACTTGCTTCACAATTTGAGTTGGATTTCACACTCTTTGCATGCATGGTTTCATCCATGGTGGGAAGTGGTTGGTTTCTTGACAGTGGAGCTTCTTTCCACATGACCGGTGACAAGGGTTTGTTCAGTACTTTGGAGGAGAAAAATCTCCAGATACTCATAGCGATGGGTAATGATGAGAAGTATAGTGTCTCAGGTGTAGGCACGATTATTTTTTAGAGGGAGCATGGAGCTCGCCTTACCTTGACCGATGTCAAGTATGTACCAGGACTGAAGAGAAACTTGGTGTCGATCGCGATGCTGGAAGACAGAGGCTATGATGTAGTCTTCGGTAAGGGAAAGGTTTTCCTTGGACACATCATCACTAGACAGGTGAAGCAGATTGGTTCACGGGTCAAGAACCTGTATGCTCTTGAGGTTCAAGATGCATGCAAAGCCATGAGCAACGAGGCAACTGATGGAAACTTGGTGGTTGAGAGGGAGCGTATATTACCTCTCAACATGCAGAGCCAGAAGAAGTCTCAGACAATTGTGGAGGAGCCACGATTGGTGCAGCAGCTTCAGGAGGTTGTGGAGTAGCCATAACAAGGGAAGCTGAGAGGAGATTGAGTAGAGACATCTACTCATGAAAAGAACTCTAGTAGGGGGAAACTTCGAGCCAGGTGGGTTGAGGGATCACATGCAGCCATACCTCCAGGTAGGAGGTGGGGCGATATAGAGTGATCGTCCCAAGGAGGAGGGGCAGGATCCTTGAGGTACCCAACCTCTTGGATGAGACCTTGCTACGGGAGCCCCGATGAGGAGTAGCAGGAACTGACTGATTGGGTAGAGATAGATGCAGATGGAGCAGTATAGAGAGCGACAATGTAGGGAATCCCAAGACAACGCATAGCTAGCAGGCTGTAGCAATGCGAGAGGCACAAGTGTTTTGCACAGTGCTAGGTGGCACAGAGAAGTGTGCAATGGTGCGAGATGCATGGAGATGTTGCAGTAGCGCAGATGTTAGAGAGGGATCACTTTTCAGCACTAGGTAGAGCTTCAACATCAGAGTATGTTCCTAGCCCAATAGAGTGGTCAATTGGGAGTGTTTTTGTTCCAAGTGTTGTTGGAGCAAGTGGACCGGGAAAATATGTTGCATGCAGAACATTCCAGAGTTGCAGGATAGGGGTTGCAGATAATCCGTATCTTGTTGAGAGGGAGTGTTGAGAATGCAACAGGATGATGGAGCTTAGTGAAAAGAAGTCGCCTTCACTAAGTGGGCCCCCAGGCTATTTTTGGCGCAAAGTCTATTTTTAGACTATGTCTATTTTTAGACATATGGATCATGGTCTATGAGTTGCAGGATGCTATTTGTGGATGATTGGTCATGTTGGTAAAAATAGATGGACTTCTATTTTTTTTTTAACTGGAACGGTTAAGATTTATTGATAGAAAGCAGGTCGGGCAAAGCCTAAACGACCATAAAAATTTCCAAAAATGACGAAAACACTCTTTCCACTTAAGGAACAATTGCTTTGGTCGGTGTTTATGCATTTATGCTAATCATTTCTTCTTGTAGAGAGCATCCAATATTTGCCAATTTATCCGCGTTCTTGTTTAATCCTCTGAGAATGTGGCATATTTGAACCGAGGGCAAGTCTTTCAGAGTTCTGTTACTCTTGCTAGCTGTTTATTCAGTGCCAGATCCTTGAGCCTTTTCTTTTTTGTCATTGTTTTTATCAACAATTTTGAATCACCTATAATTAGAATTTCGTTTGGGTTTTCTTTTCTGGCCATTTGACAAGCTTTCAAGAGACTGAGAATTTCAGCTTGGTTGTTGGTTTTCAGTCCAAGACCCCAGCTGAATTTGTCTTTTTTCCCATTCTGAAAGAAGATCACACCTCCTGCTCCTGACCTCCCTGGGTTGCCTTTTGAGGATCCATCAAAGAAAATAGTGCACTTGTCCTGGGATTTCCACCACTGATGGAAGTTGTCCTCTGATTCACAGATCTGCCATCTTTCCTTGTGAATTGGGCGCGTATTTGCTGAGTGTCTGGCCTTTCCTGTATAATCTTCCAACCACGCCCTTTCTTTGCTTCTAAGGGAGTTGTCTTCCTTAACTGAAGAGTGGATAAGAGTTTCTAAGAGGAGGTTCTTTGCCTGTTCCGCCACTTTTGCTGCAGACAGCTCAGTGTTATTGAAAATAATCTCATTCCGGGCTAACCAGATTTTCCAGCAAACATATTTTGGAGTAGCTATCCACACTTTGTGCCAAATTGATTTACTGATAGTACGGTGGGGATAGCTGGCGTTCCAGGAGGTGAACATGGTGGCTATCGTGCTTTGAGTTGGGGGACTCACATTCAGCCCGGTGAAGAAGATGGACCATACCTCCTTCGCAAAATCACACACTATGAACAGATGATTTGCAGTTTCCAGATCTCTTTTGCAGAGGACGCATCTGTGTGGCCCTGCTATATTCCTTTTGCACAAATTTTCTCCAGTCAGAATTTTGTTGTGAAATAAGGCCCAGAAGAAGAAATTGATTTTGGGGATGCTGAGGCTGTCCCAAATTTGCTTCCACACAGTTTTCGGGTATGGCGAGTCTTGTTTGCTTTGCATTTGATAGTATCCTTGGCTTGCTGTGTACACTCCATTCTTGCCCCAACCCCAAGCGTCTTCGTCATCAGTGTGAACTGGAGCAAAGTCAGAGATTGCGTCATTAAGGGCAGCCAACTGAGTGTTAAATTTCTCTGGGATTCTCGGGAAATTCCATCTCTGCCAATTTCCTTTACTATCCCATTATGAGATATCCTCGATTTTCCGAATGCCTTTTGCTCGAAGCCAATCTCTAATCTCAGAAATCTCATTGTTTTAAAAAAGAGGGTTGTGTCCCATGACACAGTCTTTCCATAGCTTTGTTTTTTACCATTCCAAGGAATACGATACAGGTGGGTTCTGAAAAACTCGATGCCTCTGTTGCACAGTTTCCAGGCCTGCGTGCCTTTTGGGGATTTCTCTGACTTGAAGGTCTTGATAAACTGATTTTTGAGATATTTCTGCTTGAGGATCTGGCTGACTGGGTGATTAGGCTCAACGCAGTGCTGCCATAACAACTTGCAGCCCAGAGCTAAGTTTGCATGCACAGGATCACGTATTTGAAGTCCTCCTTCCACCATCGGTCGTTTCACAGTTTCCCAACAGATTAAATGAAATCTATTGGTATTCCCGCGCCCTCCGTTCCACAGAAAATTGCGCATGAGTCTGGAGATTTGATCTGAGATGAATTTTGGAGCCATCATGAGAGAAGCTTGGAATGTGGGCAAAGCCGAGAGGACAGATTTGATGAGCGTAAGTTTGCCACCTGTAGATAGCCAAAAGCCTCCCCACGCTGCTATCTTCTTTTTGAATTTTGAGATTACTTCCTCCCACAGATGATTTCTGTTGGAGCCCATCGTTATAGGGAGACCCAAGTATTTGATTTTTTCCCATTCTGCGTGCCCTGTATATCCCAGATCTTCTGCAATTTTCTCAATTGTGTGTTGGTCTGTATTCCAACCGTACACCACGCTTTTCCTCTCACTTACCAGTGCTCCCGAGATGCTACAGAATTTCTGGAGAATGGTTCTGAAGGTATTTTCTATTCTTGAAGAGGCCCCCCCCAGCAAAAGAGAGTCATCGGTGAAAAGTGCATGATTCACTGGTTCTATACCTTTCACGATTCTGATCCCTGGTATACTGCCAATTTGTTTTTCCAAAGTCAACTTTCTGCTTAAGGAATCTGCCATCAGGATGTAGAGAAAAGGTGAAAGAGGACAACCTTGCCTCAAACCCCTGGTGGCTAAGAAGAAGTTTGCAGGTATACCATTTATCATTGATGCTATCCATATCTTTTCCAGGCAAGCTTTGATTAGATTGATGAAGTCCTGGCTGAAACCAAAAGATGATAGAACCCTATACAAGAAAGAGCGATTAACTCTGTCAAAGGCATTACACATATCCAGTTTAATGAGCATACCTTGTTATTTTCGTGAATGACTGGAGTGCAGAGCTTCCTGTACTTGAATGACATTATCTAGAATGTGTCGCCCTTTCACAAAACCCCCTTGAGTAGGAGAAATTAATTTTTGTAGAAGAGGTTTGATTCTATTTGCCAGTAGCTTGGCCACAATCTTATAGGATGAATTACACAATGAGATAGGCCTGTATCTATCGAATGAACCTGGGCTTGCTTCCTTTGGAATTAAGGCGAGGAAGGTGGAATTTATGCTGTCCCTGACCTTTGCCTTCCTCATGAAACCTTGAACCATTTTAAGAAGATCAGGTTTAATTGGCTCCCAACATATTCTATAAAAGTGGATTGAGAATCCATCAGGCCCGGGGGCTTTGTCTGGCTCCATGGACTAGACAATATTTGATATTTCTTCTTTCGAAACTGGGCTTAGGAGAGTATCATTGTCGTCTAAACTAACTAGATGAGGAATGTTTGTGAGGAGTTCTACGATATCCTCCTCGCTCCCATCTTTTCCAGCGCTAAGGAGGTTTTGGAAGTGCTTCACAACGGCTTCCTTAATTTGTTCAAATCCTTTGCATACTTGACCACTAGATATAGTGATTTATGCAATGTGGTTTCACGAAAGGGGAGCCCTGTATTTTCTATGGAAATATGTCGTATTTCTATCCCCTGATTTGAGCCACAAATTGCAGGACTTTAATCGTCAGTATTCTTCCTCGTTTCTGAAGGAGCTGTATGTTTTCCTTTGGGCAGATTTTTCTTTGTCTAAATCCGTGGGTGAAATATATTTCTCTTCCAAACCAAAGTGAAGTTCTTCCAACTGATTTACTGCTTTTTTCCTCTGGCTGGTGGGTGTGTTAGTGGATTTCTTTATCCATTCTTTTAGTGGTTTCTTAGTGTTTTTCATTTTTTGCTCCCATACAAAGCTTGGGGAGCCTAAGACATATTTTTTCCATGCTGTTTGAACAGTTTCAAGGAACCCTTCCCTTTCGACCCAGAGAGGGCTGAATCTAAAAGGAAGAGGACCGAGGTCTTCTTCTTCCTTTAAGCACAATAGGATTGGTTTGTGATCCGAAGTTAGTTTAGGAAGGATCTTGGAGAAAACAATTCTGTTGTCCATCATGATAGAGCTACTGGTGAGGAATCTGTCCAGCCTTGCTGAAATATTATGTTCCCCTGTTCTGTTATTTGTCCAAGTGTATGCTCCTTTCACAGGCTTAAAGTCTACTAAATCCCATAGCTGAATGAGGTTTTCCACTGTGGAGAGGAAGGGGTCTCTTGTAGAGGATCCACCTCTCTTTTCTTTGGGGTCTAGGATTATGTTCAGGTCTCCTCCTATGACAATATTCGTAGGGTTGAGATGCTCTAAGTAATCTGAGAGTGTCTTCCAGCACTCTTTTTTTTCATCATAATGCACCGGGACATACATATTAAACAAGGCTAGTTTAGTATTACTTGCTATATGACGTAGTTCTGTATATATCCAATGTTGGGTCTCATAGGATCTGTCTAGAGTGAAGGAATTCTTAGACCAGAATGTGCCTATTCCTCCAGCCGAGCCTCTAGCACTGACTACCTTTCCTGAATCAAATTTCCATTTTGTATTACTGGTGTTAAGAAGGATCTCCCCTTCTATTTTTGTCTCTTGGAGCATGAGTATGTCTATGGGTTCCATTTTCATTAAATCTTTGATGGCCTCTGCCTTAATGGGATTCCCCAAACCCCTGCAATTCCAAGAGACCAGCTTCATCATTTACAACTTGTTGGGGTGGGTCCACCTCCCTTGGGAGCCCTTGGTCTGGTATTCCTCCCAAGAGTCATTTCAATAGTGGCTTGACTTCCAAGGGTTTTTTTCCTTTCTGATTCTTCTTCCCTAGTTTCCTTGTTTGATCTCCTTCCAACTCGCTTGGATGGCCTTTCAAGGGTCTCATCATCCGAGGAGCCCACATTTTCTACCTTCTTCTTCTTATGTTTGATTATATCAGCATATGAAGGGGAAGAATTATTACTTAGATTCGGATTTGGTGTGTTACCTGGATCTTGAAAGTCGATGTTGTTTGGCTGGGGAGGATCTTCCTGTTCTGTCTCTGGAGGATCTGAGGGAGGAGTGAGAGATTCGAAGGGATTTTTGTCCTCCACTGTGCTGATTGCTTCCTTGTTTCCGGCGTTTTGAAGGCTTTCGTTTTCTTGCCCTGATTTGTTCCCTGTCTCCTTGCCTTTGTTTTTGTTGTTCTACCTGTTATTTGCTGTTTTCTTTACTTGCTTCCATTGCTCTCCTTTTTCTTTCTCTGTGGTTTCCTCATTTTTCTTCTTACAATATCTTGCGAAGTGCCCGTATTCGTGGCAGTGTCGACATTTGAAAGGAAGCTGCTCATAATCGAGCTCTTGGATGTGAGTCCAGTCTGCCACCGAGAGTTTAATGGCTTCAGGTAGCCCAATTTCAAGGTCGACCTCTACGCAGATTCGAGCACAAGAGTATTGATCCTTCCTTGGTGCCTGATCTATATATCTGCCGAGTGCATTTCCGATGGACTGCAGCAAGTTATGACTCCAGCAGTGAAGGGGAAGATGAGGAAGACACACCCAAACCGGCACCGCTGTGGGCACATCTTGAGCTGGATCAAAGTCAGGGGACCATTTATTCAAGTAGAATCCTTGAGGGCCCATGAAATATGGCCCCTTTCTGAAGATCAGGCTTCTATCTTCCGCATTTTCTAACACGAACACAAAAAAACCTTTGCCCATGAAATGACTTTTATTCATTCTTTGACCAGGGGAGTCCAGTTACGCTTTACCCAATCTTCGACAGCTTTCGGGGAAGGCCATAACCTTGTAAACTGACCAATAAGTCCTCTTTCGGCAAGATTCAACACTGTTCTACAAGTATCTTCCATCGGCAGAGACACCGTTGGAATGCTTCCCATTTTTTTAACGAACCTGAGCTAAGGACCAGAGGACTGTCATTTCCCAGCAGCTGCGATGAGAGACCTGAATGCTTCAAGCTTAGGAGGAGGAGGGGGAGAATATTTAGAGCCGCCAACCAACCGTAGTTAGGCCACAAGCGGAGCCCCCATGCAAGGACACAGTGCCAGGAAACCTTTGATAGAAAAAAAACCCAGCAGAAAAAGGCCCGACCCTAAGTGCCGCGCGATCGACCCAACGCGCCACGGCCAGCCAGAGCGCCGCACCAGAGCAAGAAAACTCACGAGATGGTGGACCTAAGTGCCGCACGTGCCTGATGCGTTGCGACATCAGCCCAATGCGCTGCACACAACGGTAGCAAAGCTCCAACAGGAACCCTATAGAAGTTGCAGAGCAAGACCCGTGATCAATCCCCAAGTTAAGGCATATTATGAATATAAATGGACTTCTATTTTTAGACATATGGGTGGAGTCTATTTTTAGACTACTAGGCTAAAAATAAAACAGTCGAATATTATTAGCTCTTAATAATATTTCGACTATAAACATTATCTTATCCTCTTGGAGCACTTCAGTTCAAGCTACGGATGTGGCACATGCAACTGCCAGAAGGAAATACGCTTTTCTTATGGGTCAATTGAGCTATTGCATGATGGACTTCAGTTAGAACTCAAGTGATTGAGTTTGGTGGAGTTGATTGAGGAGTTGATGGAGTTGTGTTCAGTTTGACTTGGTTGAACTAGTTGTATTTAGTCTAACTGCAAATACACTAGTGATGAGTGTTGTGAATTAATTATTAATTAATTCACTAATTATTAACTCATAAAGAAACTAAATAATACATCAGTTAACTCAGTGCATGGACAGTTCAGTGGAGACAAGTGTTAGAGGTGGGTGAAAGAGTGAGACTGCTATCAGTTGTAACTATAGCTGTGCATGAGATTTGCACATGCATTGATGGAGATTGCCAATGAGGATTGCGCAATACAAGCCAAGGAAAACGAGCTTGGATCATTCCTATTTACACATTGGATTGCACAATAGAGGCATGCAGACAGTGGAGGAGATTTGAACCCGTGACTTGATTCAGGTCTGAGCTAGTTTGTGTGTAGTAGGTGGAGATAGTACTGAGTACTTGTGAGGAGTATTGTACTATGTATTGTTACATGTTCTCTATCATTATAATAGACAAATAGTTGGGGGTTTTCAGCTGTATGCTTTCCCCAGTACATACTGTGTTAATGTGCGCGTGCGATTGATGTTTCATTGTTTTTAATTCCGCAAAATTGATGATCAACGTAGAGGAGGTTATGTATTATGCATGCATTCCACAAATAGTGTATAATCAGGATAATCTCTGTGAATAAGTGTTATATTATTCAAAATTTCTACAATAGTTAATGTCTTAGACTTGCTTTCCCACTGGATATGTACGTAGTATTATTAAAATCCAAACTAAAATTATTAGCTTAAGAGGCCTTATGAAGACCCATGGATATCATGTCATAATCGAGAATATTTTACCTATTGTGGTAAACATATCAAGTTTGGAAAAGGGGAAAATTGATAATTATAAGGTTGGTCCTAATATTAAAGAGAATGTGTTTACATGTATTAGATCCTTCAAACTTTTGATAGTTTGAGGGAGGAGGTTGTTGAAGTCCTTTGTCTATTGGAACAGGAATTTCCACCAACAATATTTAACATTTCTATGCATATTTTGATACATCTAGAATATGAACTAGAGCATTATGGCCCACTAAGAACAAGCCGTATGTATCTTATAAAACAATTTATGAAGAATTTGAAAAAAATGTTCATACTAGGGAAAAACTAGAAATCAACATGTCTAAGGGACATTCAATGCAAAAGTCCATTTGATTTTGCATAAAATATATGAAGGATTTTAAAAATGTCAATTGGCGTGTATGGGATGATGACAAAGATGAGAGATTTGAAAATGAAGTATTAGAAAGCTTTGGATGTCACTTCAAGTTATCAAATCAAGAAGGAAGCATGATAAATATCTGTGTTCTTCAAAAAACATCTTCATTTGATAAATGGCACATGTAAAAAAAATACACAATAATTTATTTACTCAATTGCATTTACATATTTATATTATTAATATTACTATTTGTACGTTAATATTCTATGTAGAAAATAAAAGGAAGAGAATTAAAGATGGATGCAACATCAAGCTCAAAAGGGCATACTTCAAGATATTATGGGAGGTGATTCTTTTCCAATATTTGAAGAATGGGTTGCTAATGCAATCAATGATGCAAAAGAAGAAGGTCAAGATATAATAGCGGAGGAAAGAGAGCTTTCAAAATATCCACATTTATGGGTTACTCGTTTCAATGGAATGTGGGCCTATGATAGTTATTTAACGGTGGAAGAAAAATACAAAGGAAATTACAAATTGTGATTGTGTTGTTAGTGTTAAATTTCTTCAAGAAATTGATAAGAAATTTTATATTGGGTTCATGAAAGAAATTATTCAAATGGATTTGTGAAAATAATCCTATACTATTAAAATGTAAGTGGATCTGATCATTCCCAATACAACTTGATTAGTATGGATTTAAACATGCAAATATATGACAATTTTCATTAGAGACAAATGAGTCGTATGTTCCCCTCTTCAAATTAACCAATAATTCAAATCGAGCTTGTTCCAAACAAAATATCATGGAAATTTTTGATATAATCTTTGATGGGAAATATTTTAATTTACAAGAAACATTTGAAGAAGTGGTTGAATATGATGATGGAGTGTTTGAAGAACATATTTTGATTACCAAAAAAGAAATTGGGAGATAGAATGTATTGCATGTCACAGATGAGGATGAGGAAGCAAATCAAGTAGATGCAGACATGAGTGATCAATATTAAGATCTTAGTGGCAATGTAGATCATTATGATGACGTTTTGTCACCTTAAAGAGCCTATCACCTAAACTTGTTAGATTGTAACCTAAAATTTGGTATATGTATGGTTGTTGTCTAGGTAAATCCTCTCAGTGGACAGAGATGATCCATCTAGCCTAATGAGTGAGACTAGCAACCAAAGTGACAATCTACTAGACACTTTCCATAGTTACAATTGAAAAGAGATACGAAGAATATGGCCTACCTCGTTCTGATGCTATCTCAAACTCCTTTGTTGAAGACCTCGAATCAATTGAATTACAGGCTCGTTCCTACTGTTCACAACATTTATGCACTTTCACAAGAGATGAAGACACAACAAGGCATGCAAATACAAATAACATATTCAAAAGTAACCTACTTAACTAATCAAGGAATGTTAAGCTAAATGATACATGGGCATACACATTTAGGGAAAATGAACCAACAATTGTATATTAATAGAAAATAAAGGGAAGCGTACAACCAAGCCTTGATGTTGATAGGCTCTCCTTGAATGAATATCCAAGTCCAAGCTAAGCTCTCCAAGTATTCCTTCTCTAAGCCAAATGAGTAGAATATAGGCACAATCTTAGCATAAGGGTGAAAATAGGCATAAACCAACCATTTGGGAATGGGAGAGGATGAATATATAGGCTGGGAAAGGGAGTTAGGATCTCTCTAAAGATAGGAATAGGCCCTTATCTCAAGGAGGTAGCTCATATGGATAATACCAAGAGGCCAAGTTGGGAAAGTTCGACCTCATCTATGTCGAACAACCTCCAGCTCGTTGCTCTGGAAGCTTCCAGATCACGAAGCTTCTCATCCTCTGTGGGAAAATTTCCTTTTTGGGATCATCGCGGGTATACAAGTGAACAAAGAAATGCCATTGCGGGTCGAGTATAGTGAAATAGGTGACCATCGTTGTTTTTAGTCTCATAAGGGTGATGATTCTCAAATTAGAGTTTTAGAGCTATTTCCTTCAGGGGAAGCTCAAGGAATTTTCCAATCAAAGTCTTAGGAAGGATTTGAACTGAATATATGAATGAGTACATTGCATGATGGTCATGTTTTGGGCACTTTGGGGTATGTGATGGGGAAGTGTAGGAGGCGTGACAAAATACTCTATAACAAATGCCCCCTAAAACATGAAGGCAGAACGAGGAGTAATGGTTGAGATGCTTTACGAGATTTTGCGAGGATGAGGAAAAACACTATCAGGAGACCTGCAAATCAAGGACACAAATACATATACATATTTGAGATCAACAACATGAATCCATGATATGGACGCAACCTTCTGGATGATAGGGAGTATATGAAAATATCCACAGTATGGCCACAACCATCCAAATGAGAAGGATCATTTGTAAATCTAAGATCCAAGGTATGGACCTAGCCATCCGACATTGAAAGATCATCATAAATTTAAAGTACCACTATATGGTCACAAGCATCCGTATAGCAGAAACATGTGTACAATCATGAATAACATATAACTCTAAGCAACGTGAGTCATACCAGACAAGTCTTAGGGTCTTGTGCTCCATCTTGACTTGATCAAAGTACAAATTCTAACATGTGAATGAATGTGTTGAAGTCGAACATGCTAGAAAACCTCTGGATTACTGGACAATGATGTGGACCCTTAACAGGTACCATAGAAACCACCAATAATGAAAATGACTCTCAAGGTACGACAGTACAATCCGTGAATGTGATAATGAAACTGGAGTCGAACACTCGTGGAATCATCCAATCGAAGGCTACTGATGAATACTTGTTGTTGGATGTGAGGAACTTGCCATTAAGGCATGCAAGCTCTAAGGTACTGAAAGGAAGTTTCTAAGTCATCTTCTTGGATAATGAGCTGAAGTCGATAGGAAGTGACCCGTCGAAGGAGGGCCATAATGAATCCCCCATCATTGACAAGAAACAAGGAATAAAGTGGAATGAAATGAATAATAGGCTGTAAAATTGGGTGAAACTATGTATAGGTAAATAACTGCAGATAAGAATTATCTTGAACACTGGCGACATGACCCCAGAGTGTGGCAGAATTTGGCTCAACATAGGACTAAAGGTCATGATAAAAAAATGGAATAGTCAAATGAGAGACAAAAATGGATCACCCAAAACCGAGCGGACAAGTGACTAAGTGAGGATATCCCAAACCCAACACGAAAGTAGAAGAGTGTCATATTCAAGAGCGACATGCTGCCTATACGAAGTATGTTCAATTTTCATTTTTCCCCAGTTTTTCTAGTGAGTACCCCAATTATTTTTATCACAAGCTTGAAGGGGATAGCATATGCTTGTCACGTAAGTTCATTCTTCGAATGAATCCATCCTAGTAAGTTTTACGAGTCCTATGAAGGAAAAACTTGGTCTCATCATGGTGATGAGTCTTTCTTCGTAAAATTTGAATGAGTTCGACGTAAGAATAACTCTGTAACTTTTCACATTTAGAGAGTTTGAAAAAGATATTAAAAATAAAACTCCATCATGTCCCTTTTCTTAATTTGTCCCTCGAACCTGAAAAGGTAGAAAAAAATATTTGAGAGAACCTCTTGACCATGTCAACCAAGGTGTACCTTTTTCGTAAATAGTTAGTCTCAGCTCGAAAAAGGGGTAAACGTATACTGAGATGATTTCAATTCATTTAATTTAACGAGTTCGAAATGACAAGTACTCAACGATCTTTTCAGTTTTCGAGAGTCAGAAAAGGGCTTAAAGATGACTCCAGGGGGGTTCATTTTTCGTTTATTTTTAGCGAGCCCGAAAAAGAGATAAAACAAAATCTCATTTGAATCAGTCAATAATAATCACATGTTCAACATAAAGTACCTGTAAGTGCACAAGGAAATTTACCCATCACTAATATCGAGAAATGATAATAAAATATTGCAAAAAATTAACTCAAAAGTTATACATAGCTCATAAGTAAAAATATTTTTACCATTTCGCCAAAGTAAGTTTTGAGAGTGCATTTGTGGCCTATTTTTCCTAATTTTCAAACGACCAGTGTGGGAGATCCGTGACATCATTTCGCAAATCGTTTGCAGTAGGTAAGAGGTATGTTCGTACTCTTGCAGTTCATCATCTTTTTATGTATTTTTAATGGAATTTTGTATGTCAAAAGGAAGGATTTTAAAATTTTAAAACGTCACGATCATTGCAAGTTTCCTCATCGGACCTGTGATGATTTCTCCTGAGCTCAAAGGCCCTCATGATGGCATCGCTCTGTTAATAAAAACAGGCGCGATGGCACCGAGGCAGAATTTTTTGAAGGAAAAACCCTCTTTAAAGCAAAAATTATTGATTTTGATCCATGAAAAAGTTTCTAACTTATGTTTAATGATGTTTTGCAGGAGATCATGGTTCTAGAATGGAAAGAAAGAGGCCATGAGGTCGAAGACCACCAGGCAGCCTAGGATCCAGAATGCATCAATGCTTTGAGAAATTGTGGGTTGTTGAAGTTCTTCAGGACCATAGGATTGAGAACTCAGATGGAGTTGCTGCTGTATTTGATCAACTTATGGGATGTTGATCGAGAGCTATTCATAATTAAAGGCTAGGAGTTAGTGCTGGAAGAAACAAACATCTATTTCATCATCAGATTATCTAGGAGGGGAGAGAGAGTTCAACTCTTTGGATCTTGCCCAGGAGGTGAAAGTACTAGAAGTCTAGTTGAGAGACATTGCCCAGGTTTAGAGATGACCATGGGTGGGAAAGTAAAGACAACAAAAATCACTAACCTCCCCTAGAGAACTATCTTGTTCACCATAGCTCGCGTATCTGGCACGCAAGCTCTTCATGAAGCCTCCCAGTCACAATTCGTTATGTAGTAGATTGTCTAACTCCTATAGTATTCAAGTGGTGTGGAGGACTACTAGATAATATGAACAAACAACTAACCAAAGGTAAACGAGGGAACCTGAAACAATTTGGTTTCAATTCAATACTGGTTAGTTTCTTCCTAGAGCAGGTGCCCTTGTTTTGGAACCGGTTTGCAGAGGTTCCAGATCCTCACCCCCAGGATCCAAGGCTAGTGCGATGGAGTCAACTCATGCCCCAAGGAGGAGGGGGCTAACAGATGCATTTCCCTGCACAATTTTTCAGTTGGCTACGTCACGAACTACTTGTTATGGACGATTATTATTTTTCCGGCACAAATTTCAGATGGGATCCAAATCTACCTCTGCCATCGGGAGAATTGTGGACTGATGCAGGTAAAACTTGTTTTTCGATTTTTTCAAGTTTTATGATTTTTTTTTTTTTAAAGTGTAACGAAGATGTAACCTGTCATAAGTGTGCAGATGTTGGATTAGAAAGACTGCCTAGCATGTCGCCAATAGCACGGCGAGCAACCCATCAGATAATAGGTGTCGATTATGAGGAAGGGGCAGACCCCTTGGTAGAGATGGAGTGTAACCTAGACGTGATTACCCAGGGGATCCAAGAGTATGCTACCATAGATGAGGTGCCACTACGATGTCAGAGGCACAACGTAGGATTATCAACAAGACTACATTAGCTGTTAGGATGAGTGATCAGACCAGTCTCATGCTACCATGAGCATCATGTGAGCTGATAGCCTTTCTAGTTACTTTTACACATTTGCAGGCTTTTAAAACCAATTGTCTCAGGACACTTTATTTTTGAGATTTTGACGTAAACACTATGATAGATGTGATATATATATATATATATATATATATATATATATATATATATATATATATATATATATATATATATATATATCTATATATATATATATATATATATATATATATATATATATATATATATATATGTATATATATATATATATATATATATATATATATATATATATATATATATATATATATATATATATATATATATATATATATATATATATATATATGTATATATATATATATATATATATATATATATATATATATATATATATATATATATATATATATATATATATATATATATATATATATATATATATATATATATATATATATACATATATATATATATATATATATATCTATATATATATATATATATATATATCTATCTATATATATATTTATATGCATGTTTTATTTTCTAATTATGTGTCCATGTATCATGATGATGTGTTTGGTTTTATAAATTACACAAATGTCTATCAAGAACATAGTTCGCTAATGCATCTGTTAATGTACTCAAATTGCATGGAATATGTTGATATGTGATAAAATCAAAATTTCTTTCAAGTAATCAATCACGTAGATACATACGCAAAATATTTGGATTTCTTATCGAATAATGATTGTTTAACTGTAACAAAACAAGTTGTGAATCTAACTTGACGACTAAATCTCTAATGCCAAGAGAAATTGCTTTTGATAAGTGTTCAATGACTGCATTGTATTCAACAATATTGTTAGTTGTTCGACTGAGGCATATACCTTGTAAGTCAATCAACTCACCATTAGGGGCAAAGAGTGCCCAAGCTACGGAAGACAAATTTTGTGTGCTACCACAAGCACCATCAACGAAACCGAGATAATGACTTGACAACATCTGAAAACCGAGTGGAACACAAGGTAAGAAGAAAAACACATGTATACAAAGCAAACACAGTAATGAGTTCACACAATAATGTACAAAAATTCATTACACGAATTTCACGCATAATACTTTTTTAAATACAACCCATTTCGGGGCTGTGACAATGCATTTCCTTCGTAATCAACTAGCTCATAGGCTCTTTTTTGCAAAACACATTTGATGATATATGGCTCATGCCACATAGGTTTGAAAATTTCGGCGCCTAACTTAGCATCAGCCTGATCATAAAGGAGGACCAGGCCACCTTCAAAAAAAGTGCGAGGAGAAACGGTTTGATTAAAATGATCTTTGACATGTTTCTTTTGGGCTTCGATTACCATCGCAGCAATGCAACAGGTCTCGTCAAGCTTCTCAAGGTAGAGTAACTGATCCTCTTCAGGTGAGGTATTAGAAAGAAGTTCGACAACTAATATAAGCGAAGGTATTTCACATTCAATCGGGAGAGTTGCATCTAAACCATAAACCAAAAGGAATGGATTAAATCCAGTGGCCTTCTTAGCAGAAGTCCTGTAATCCCAGAGAACTGAGAATAGCATCAGATGCCAGTCTTTTTTGTGCTTCCCAATGGTGTGTTGAAGCATAGTAATCAGAACTTTATTACTTGGTTCTACTTGGCCATTGGCATGTGGATAGTAAGGAGTTGAGCTATCATGACAAAGGCCCAACTGAGTAGTCAACTTTTCCATCATGTACTCATAAAAATGTGATCCATGATCAGTTATAATGGCTCGAGGAATACCAAAACGCGTTATGACATGGTTGAAGAGGTAATGAGCAGCAGTGATATCGTTAACATTGTATGTGGGCATCACCTCAGCCCATTTAGTGAAGTAGTCGATGACAATGATAATATAGCCATGCCCACCGGCCAAGCGAGGGTTACATGTCATGAAGTCTATGCCCCATTTAGAAAATGGTCCAACGATAACTATTGGGTGTAAGGATGATGACGGGTGCACTGCTTGTGGTTAAAAATCTAACATTCATGGCATTTCTAAATAGCCAAAATACAATCTTTAAATATGGAAGGCCAAAAATAACCGGCGTGAAGGATTTTATGAGCAGTGGCGTAGCCTGACATATGAACACCACAAGCATTAGAGTGGTAGTCATTCAAGACCCGTTCAGCCTCTTCAAGTGTTATACATCTGTGAAGAACAGAGTCCACACCAACTCGGTACAATGTATCACCAAGAATCCGATAGGGTTGGGATTGATGCTGGATGCGGCGTCGGTTGGATTGAGACAACTCAGATCAGAAGGTTTGGGTTTGAAGATAAATGATAATATCTACATACCACGGGTCAAGAGTGCTGATGAGAAACATAGTTTCATCAGGAATCTGCTCAGTAAAATCAATAAAAGTGCTTGTAGACAGAAGGGCACATATCAACTCAGCAAAAACAAGTGATTTCTTTGATTTGGCAGCAGTGAACTCCAAATCAAAATCTTGTAGGATAACAATCCATTTGGAGTATTCCCCCCCCACTAATTGACGAGTCAATATATAGGTCATGGGGTTACAATAGAGAATCACGTGGTTTTTCGTAAAAGGATGTAATGACGAAATATTTGGACAACATGGATTGCTGCTAAGGAAAGCTTCTCGACATGGGCATATCTAGATTCAGTGCTAAGGATATTTCAACTTAAATAATAAACCACATGTTTGTTCCCATCGTCGTCATCCTGAACCAACACCATAGCAATGGTACTATTAGTTGTAGCCAAGTATAGGAAATAATCGCGTCGATAATCAGTGGGATGTAGTAAATGAGCACTGATAAGTGTTTTCTTCAAAGCATCGAAGGATTTATGGGAAAATTCGTCCCAAATGAAAGGGATGCCCTTCTTAAGCAAGCGAGTAAAACCCTTGGCGAGTTCAGTGTAGTTAGGAACGAATCAACGAAGAAAGTTAGCCTTTCCTTGCAGGGTTTTCAATTGAAGCAATGAGGTTGTGGGGGGGGGGGTAAGTTTACAATAGCTTCAACTTTTAAAGGATCTATTTGGATACCTTTGTGGGACACAACAATACCCAAAGGTTGACTATATTCAACGCAAAAAACACACTTGTGTAGATTAAGACGAATGTTATAATGTCGACATTGTAGAAAAATGGCTCTTAAGTGGTCAGGATGGTTACGAAGCTTAGCAGAATGAGCTGGTAAGTCGTCAAGGTAAGGTTGAACAATGTGTCGAATATCATGAAATGCATAAGACATTTATCTCTGGAAGGTAGCGCCAACATTTCTTAAACTGAAAGGAAGCTTGTTATAGGCAAAAGCGCCCCACAGACAGATAAAGGTTGTCTTATGTTGATCAGCCGGTGAGATGTTGTTCTAGTTGTAGCTAGAAAAACCATCCATACATGAGAAAATCTCACTCCTAGCACACTCATCGATGATCTGATTGGTAAATGGAGTGGGATAATCGTATTTTGGACATGCACAAGTGATTTCATGGTAATCAACACAAATGTGAATCATGCCCTTCATTTTAGCAACATGGACAACGTTAGATACCCAATCTGTCAATGGGATAGGATAGATAAAACCAAATTTTAAAGGATTTTCCACTTCTACCTTAATAGTGACAACCTTCTGAGGATGCACATGACGAAGCCGTTGACAAAAAGGATTTGCACCGTGATAGGTAGGTATTTCATGCACTACAATTGCTGGATCAATACCAGATATTTCCTCGTATGACCACGCGAAGATATCTTGAAATTATTTGAAAAGTTGAGTGTAAACTCTGATCTCATCATAAGAATAGGAAACCCCAATATGAACATTCTCAACAATTCCAGGTTTAATGGAAATGTCGATAGGCATGGTTGCAGTAATGTTTCCCATGTTACCCACAGATAGGACTTCATGCACCAAGATAGGTGTTTGAAGCGGATGTGTTGGGCAATGAGAAACAAATGCTTCAAGAAACGATGGCATCTACCAGAGGTTGGGAAGAAATGAAGAACGATGATGGAGATCATTCCAAGGAGTTTCATCGAGAGACATAACCTCAACGATACTCTCGTCGGTGGGGAATGTCTCGCTCAAAGGTTCTAGAGAATCCCATGAACCAAGTCAAGGAGATGGCACATAAGTATCCAGGTTCATACTGAAAACACCATGACTTTCTGAAGAGGCCATTGAAGCCAAGAAAATTTCTTGATAATCTTGCTTTAATGGACTTAATGACATATAATCACCAAATGAATCAATTTGATATGGAGCCAGAATAATCCAAGGATCTGTAGAAATCAAGGTCATATTGACCAAAGTGACATTCAGAGGTGGGAGAGTAAAAGTACCCATTAAAGTAGAGTCTTTGAAAAGACTTGCCCCCACACTCTCATAAGGAATTTCAATATTTCCCACATATGGGACATTATAATTCGATGAATTAGAAGAGAAAAAAGACAGTTGGTCGACGCTGACAATTTTTCTTTCGTGAGGAAAATGAAGCTCCTGGAACAAAGAAGAAAGCACAAAAAATAGCGTGGGTCCAACTTTGCTCGAGAATAAGGTTGTAATTGAGATTCACATCTACAACTTCCACATCTAGCTCAACGGTCTTTCTTTCCAACGTGATCCACAAGTTTGTGAGAATACCATATGGACAAGAGCATCTGCCATCAAAGGCCTCCAAAGTGCTTGGGGAATAAGTGAGAGGAGGACAACCAATGGCCTTCCAACACGAAATAGACATGATGCAGGTGGAAGCACCTTCATCAATAACAATATGATGAATCGTCTTTCCTTTAATGATAACTTGAATAAGAAAAGCAATCTGATGAGGAAGATGAGGAACATGGTTTTCAAGATCAAAGGTAATTAAACTCGAATCAGTAGGATCAATGGTGCCTATAGCAGACAACAATGATTTCCGCTATGTTGGACATGTTTGGAGAACTTCCAAAGCAGACATCGTCGAAGGTGCTTGAGCTAAATATTCAACAATATTATAATGTTGTGCAACTCTAGCATTCAGATTATAAGATGATTTTTGAAGCACACCTTTGGGAGGTGGTTGGATTACAGATTCATTGTTAGGATGCTCAATATGGAGCAGACTAGAACTAGACGGAGTGGAAATAGAAGGTATATCAGTGACTTATTTCTCCACCATGTGCTTTTGTGGGGTTTGATAGTCCTTTGTTCGAGTAGCAATCGAAATAGGAGATGAACCTTGCATCATGAAAACTTGGGAACCAGAGGAGGCAGAGGATTGCGGTTGGTCTACCAACTGCGTCTACTGAGATGGAAAAGGTTCTTTCAAAATAGCCAGAGTTGCTTTCAATAAACAATTAACTTCATCTCGTCAGGGACAATCCTTGGTATAATGGTCTTCCTCACAAACAAGGCAAGGATATTTCGACTTTCTCTTGTAAGCATCATCAACAGATGATTTGGGTGGATCTTGTTTCGGGGTATCAGTTTTTGCTTTACCTTTACCCTTTTTATTAGTACCTTTGGAGGCCTTATCTACTGCAATAATCTGAACAACATGTACCTCAGAGGTTTTACCAAGATTTGACAAATTTTTCGAAGGATGGTTGGAACTAGTATCTGACACAGACTTTTGCTTCGAAGAAGTCTTAGTGGAAGTCTAGGACACTAAGCCAATGATACCATCAATAGGTGGTACATCAGTAGACTTTGAAGTTTCCAGATTGGGATTCGAAGATGGTCTTGGAGCATCAGGCAACATCTCATATAACATGCCAGATTGAGAATAGACTAAGTCTAGATACTAGGTACGAGAAATAACTTGATCCTCAGTAACACATCCACCCATTGCTATATCCTTATTAATCTTAGTTACAAATTATTTTGTGAACCATTCAGTCAACAACTCATCAGGAATATCGAATTTGATGAGGAAACACCTACGTCTCTATTCATGGATATGATCAGAAATGTGTGTCGCGGTATCTTGCTTAAGAGATGTCAACAAATGAGTACCAGTTTCATAACGAACTGGCAACTGGAAGTGGGTGAGGAAAGCCATAGCTAAAGAGTTAAAGTTAGCATAGGTACCTCGAGGTAACTTGACATACCATTTTGTGGCAACACCTGTTAAGGTTCTCTGAAAGAGGCGAAGACATATAGAATCGTCAACATAAGAATTTGAAGAGAACCATAAGTGATATGTCATCACATGGGCTTGCAGGTCCTCTTTAGGTTTTCCTTCGAATTTAGGGCAATCGCTTTGAATTTTAGTTGGAACCAGAGGCCAATAAGGCGAATGAAGATTAGGATCATTCATGAGCCTCGAGACATTAGGCATTTACAACATAGCCAAAAATGGCAATTGCGGATTGAATGACATGTAGGGCCTTTGAGGAGGCCCAAACTGAGGGTTCCAACCTTGTTGGTAAGGATTCTTCTCCCACAACAGAGGATTTTGACCATAGAGAACTTGATTTTACCCCCACTTAAACGTACCTTGAGCATAAGGTGGGTTTTGTCCAGGGTAGGTTTGATATTGACCTAACACAGCCTGTTGATAAGCATTATATGCGGCATATGGGTTGTAAGGTTGTTGGAACTGTTGACCCTAGACCTGAAGAGATTGGCCCTGCTGCTGCAGGGGTTGACCTTGTGTTTGCAAGGGTTGAATTTGCTGATACGCGTATTGATCTTACTGCAGTAGAGGTTGACCTTGCTACTGCAAAGGCTAACTTTGTTGTTGTAAAGGTTGAACTTGTGCTGCAGAGGTTGGTCTTGCAAGTACAAAGGTTGAGTAGGCTACTAAAAAAACTGTTTTTTCTGCTGCAAAGCTTGTTGAGATTTCTGCAAAGTTTTCCCTTGCTATTGCAAAGGTTTCCTTTGCTGCTATAATGGTTTCCCTTGCTGTTGCAAGGGTTTTTGGATAGCTCCTTGGGATATACCTTGTGGGTATTGGAAATTTCCAAATTGAATCTGACCATATCCACCAAGAATAGTGGATTGACCAGGCTAGACACAAGCTCCTGCTTATGGAGTGTAAGGTGGATTGACCAAGGCTTGCAAACCATAAGGGACATAAGCTTGTTGGAGTGGAATCTAAGTTATATAAGGCTGCTGATACTGGATATTACCTGACCCGAATGGAACAATAGGGTTAGGAATACCACAAGAATAAGGTTGATTGACTCTAACCATGTGAGTTTGTAATCCACTCACATTGGTTTAACCTGGCATAAGAGGAATATTCAGATTGTGGAAGAACTCATTGAAACCTGACCTGAAATAGTCGGTTGTACCAGAATAGATGGTTGAAACAAAGATACAGGTTGCAATGGGGTCATAAGTTGAACTTGAACTGATGTAATAACAATTTATACATAAGTTTGAGAGGTCATGTTTGGAATGAACGGACCAGAAGTAGGCATGGAATTTGAAGACCAAATGGGATTTTGATACAAAGACAAAGCACTAGGAGTTCCTGAAACTAGCTGGGCTAGGGTTGTATAACCAGGTGGAAACATAGGCCCATTGGTTTCAGGAAGTGTGAGAGATGGGACTCTTCCTGTAGAAGGAAAGCCTTCTAAAGGAAATTCATACCAGTTTTCATCATTGACATGAGGAGCATGATTAGCGGAAACTTCTAAATGACTGAGAGAAGAGGTTGGGACTTCACCTTCTGAATTCATGGGTGGAAATAATTGGCGAGGAGGAATCCGAGATGTATGAGGAGATAACTCCAAAGGAATACTAGGCTGATCGTAAGGGCTGTAATGATGCTAAGGAGATATCACAACACGATCAAATAACAGATTCGACGGATATATGAGAAACCTCTGTGGACACTCAGGGGTTTCTGGATCAGATTCTTGAGGTGACAAGGAATTCGAAGGTTGTGGATGAGAAGAAAGGGGTTGAATGCTTGGGACAATTCCAAGTTCAAAAACTTGAGCTTCAAGTGACTGAGGAAGTTCCAGGTGAACTCGTTGTGAAGAACCTTCAGTATCAGACAACGAAGGGGAACTTTGGGGTGAACTCAATGGTTCAACCATGATGACTTTCTCTTAAGAGAAGAAAAGGGGAGGAGATTTGTTGAGGTCTGATTAACAATAAAATTTACAATGATTTACTCAATATTGGGCCAAGAAGTAACTACATGGGTTTGACATGTTATCGTGGGTAGTTATTTTTATAATTTGAAACAAAAACTTTTCCTTTTCATCTTTTAAGAGTCTAGAAAAGGACGAAAAGGTGACTCTAGTCACTTTCGAAGGTTTAGCAAGCTTGAAAGGACAAGTGCTTGATGATCTTTTCAAATTTAAGGAGTCAAAAGAGATCGAAATTACTACTCAGGTAACTCTAGGCAAAAAGGAGTACCAAGTAACTGTCAACTGCAATATACACCTTAGCAAATAAATTTACTAAGGACTTGACATACGAGCAGGAAATCTCCTCGAATGTTGTGTTCAATGTATCACGTTTACAGGGCGGTAGACTCAAATTCCTATGGATAAAGGTTTGCAACCTGTGAGGGTCTCCCTTTATATACTCGACAATACGACGAGCATAAGTCTGTGCTAGCACTGTCTAATGCAAGAGTATTGCAAATTACAACTGCTAAGTTTTATAGATGTAGCGACACGTCTCTGGCCTAGACCACGAAGTATGAACGTTAACGTTTCAAATTCTCCTTAGATTCATTGAGGTAAATTTTAAGTTAATCTTTGAATTAAGTTTCAGTTTTGAGGGCTCAACGATGTCACTTGTTCCTAGAATGCAACTAAATGATGAAAATGAAACTTTTCATTCGATGAAGGCTATTCTAACAAAGGAAGAGAAACAACCAATCAATGCATCAAACAATCCAAAAGCATCAATATAAACTTTTCAATGCAATAAAATGAAAACTAATCTTTCATTCTACTAACAAATGCAATGCCATAGAGATGAAAAATCTTTTTCTTTTCACTAAAGATGCAACCAATGCAAACTAGTGCAAAAGAGAAAAAGAAAATGCAAACAAATCACTAATCATGAAAATCTCTTTCACTTTCTGATTTTAATCAAGAAATGTTTCAAAAATACTTCAATGATATACACTTTCACTTTTTGAAACACAAGAATAACAACAAGCACTTCCTTTCGATTCAGTAAAAAATAAACAATTTTGTAATCTATTGCTCACCAATGGAACTAAAGTGACTTTCAAAGCACCTACTTGATTCGATACTAATGAAAATAACTTTATACCAAAGAATCAAAAGTGACTTGCAAAATGTGTCCAGATGTAAAGAGACTCTTTGAACAACGGTAATTAATGTCTGAAGAGCATACCAATGAGTGAATGGAGGGTGACCTAGAAACTCTAGGAACCCTAGAAAGAAAATCAATCTCCAAACACACTTAAACCAACACAAGAGGCAATTTTAGTAAGAGAAACATGTCAACCAAGACAATGACACTATAATTAAACTAACAAACCACTACTAGAAGGAAAAACACTGAAATCAAGAAGAAAAACCTATTTTTTTTTAAATTCTGGGATCATTGCAACTGTCATGGAAAATCAAGCGATAATCACCACTGTAATCAAAACATCCACAATGTCATCATGACTGTCAGGGAGAAAAATTGCGATGTTCAAGAAATATGAGATAAAACCAAAAAATATTTAAGATAAGGAAAAAAACCAAGAACCTTCAAGAAATTACCGGTAAGTGAAAGAGTTAGAGACAAATAAACAAGCCTGATGGTTGGTCAAACTCAACACAAAAGTAGGATGAAGGATTGAATGGAAAGGATCATAGCTTCCCCAGTGGAGTCACCATTTTTTTGTCTAGGTAAATCCTCTATGGACAGAGACAATCCCTCTAGCCCAATAAGTGGGTCTAGCAACCGAAGCGACAATCTACCAGACACTTTCCTGAGTTACAATTGAAAAGCGAGATGAAGAAGATGGCCTACCTCATTCTGATGCTATCTCAATCTCCTTTATTGAAGACCTTGAATCACTTGCATTACAAGCTCGTTCCTACTGTTCGCAGCATATATGCACCTGCACAAGAGAACAAGACACACAAAGGCATGTAAATACAAATAGCATATTCAAAAGTAACCTACTTAACTGATCAAGGAATGTTAAGCTAAATGATACATGAGCATACACATTTAGGGAAAATGAACCCACAATTATATATTAATAGAAAATAAAGGGGAAGCATACAACTAAGCCTTGATGTTGATAGGCTCTCCTTGAATGAATATCCAAGTCCAAGCTAAGCTCTCCAAGCACTCCTTCTCCAAGCCAAATGAGTAACATATAGGCACAATCTTAGCATAAGGGTGCAAATAGGCATAGACCAATCATTTGGGAATGGGAGAGGATGAATATATAGGCTAGGAAAGGGAGTTAGGATCTCTCCAAATATAGGAGTAGGCCCTTATCTCAAGGAGGTAGCTCATAGGGATAAGACCAAGAGGCCAAGTTGGGAGAATTCAACCTCATCTATGCCAAACAACCTCCAGCTCGACACTCTAGAAGCTTCTAGATCATGAAGCTTCTCATTCTCTTTGGGAAAATTTTATTTTTGGGATCATCATGGGTATGCAAGTGAATAGAGTGATGCCATCGCGGGTCGAGTATAGTGCAACAAATGACCATCACTGTTTTTAGTCTCATAAGGGTGATGATTCTCAAATTAGGGTTTTAGAGCTATTTCCTTCAGGGGAAGCTCAAGGAATTTTCCAATCAAAGTCTTAGGAAGGATCTGAACTGCATATATGAATGAGTACATTGCATGATAGTCATGTTTCGGGCACTTCAAGGTATGTCACGGGGAAGTGCAGGAAGTGTGACAAAACAATGTGTAACAATGGTGTAATTTATTATTGTGTTATCTACGATAACCTAGGAATAATTGTCAAGTTAATTAGGGTTTTAAATTTTTTTCTCAAAATGAGTTCATGATCATAGGGTTTTTTGTCATCATGAAATGATTTGGGGTCCATCTAGGTTCAAATAGGGTCAATCATAAAAGTTCAAGTTCCAATCTTTCATATGTGTCAGGTCTATTTTTTCATAATTGAAATTTGTCAGTTTTGTAGAAATTCGTAGCAACTCCAGTTATGTATACTAGGTATTTGCTATGAAATTTCACAACAATTCTGTAGTGAATCTGTCTTTTTGAACACCTGTCTCGTTATGAAATTTCGATAAACCTCACAGCTAGGCTTAATAGTGAAGTAACGGTTCTTTAGGGTTAAAGGTTGTGATTGGTCAGTTTTGTGATGTGTCATGATTACACTTTATCACTTTTTGTCCATTTTCCCTATATATTAACACCACATAGCTCCTTGCTGCTTACTCTCCTTTTCGTATTTTACCTTGCTTCCATAAGCTTCATGCTATCAAAGAATTGTCTTGTTGTCTCTCACACCAGCCTAGCTTTCATACAAGTCTAGTTGTCTCTAGGTTAGGGTTCATTACTGTCTAGTTGTCTCTAGGTTGATTTGTAGGTGACAAGGAGGAACCTTACGTGTTGCAGCTATGGCACACAGGAAACAATATAAAGGAGGATCAGTGGTATGTTATGAGCCCGTGGACATGAAAATGCTGGAAGAAGACCCTACCTTTATTCAAGCGTTTTCCAGCGTGGGATGCCTACATTTTTGTCAAAAGCTACAAGGTTTCCATGCGCAAATTGCTAAAGATTTTGTTGTGAATTTCACTGGAACAGAGACAAAAGTCGGTCTTCTAAACTTTGCAGTGTCACCTGATACAATTTCCCGTGCTACAGAAATCCCTAGGTCAGGAGAAGTATGGTTTAAAGTCCAGAAGATCAAGCTGCAAAACTGTGATGAATTTCTCAAAGAAGAACACAAAGGTATTGATATGACTGCAGGCATTCCAAGAACTTGCCTTAAAGAAAATTTCTCCAAGCTCTTGATGGTCATTCAAAAGTATTTCACATGTGAAGGCAGATTCAACATGGTGTATCAATATCATTTTAGGTTGTTACTTCATTTCATTGGTAAGCAACCTCTAGACATTCCATTTTATTTGTTTAGAAGTTTGGGAAAAATGGCAGACAAGGTTCAAGCCAAACCTGATGCAAGTGACACCTCTATTTTTCATCACGACCTTATTAAACTGTTAGTTGTAGAAGAGATAAATAGGTTAAACAGAGATTGTCTTACCTTCCTATTCTTAAGTGGATATGAATTAGATGCTGCTACCTACTCTAAGAGAACTCTAAAATCTAAATCCACGACCCCTAGAAAAGAAGAGCAACCAGTGGCAGAGCAGAAACCAGTGGCAGAGAAACCTGTACTAGAGGCTTCCATAAGCACCAAAAGGAGGATGAATATAATATAGATTAGAGAACATAGTACAAAGAAGGACAAGCTAACTGACATTCTACATGCTATTGAGATTAAAGAAAGCCCAATTGAGCAACCTATAAAAGTGACCAAAATTGAAACCAAGAAGAAAATAAAGAGGGATAAGAAGTTATACTTTACTTAAGAAGATCATGGTTTAATTTTTAGGCAAAGAAACCTGTCACAAGGTCAATGCAGCAAGCTGAGAAGATGCCTGAAGTACCTTTGGATAAAACAAAACCATAAAAAAAACCATCAAAGGAGCCATCAAAGAAAAAGAGAGGCAAGGAGGTTGTACAAGAAAAAAGTGAAATAGAGTTTCTACAAGAAAAGTTAAGAGAAGCTAGACAAGAAGTTATCAAATCCAAACTTGAGTTTTAAGAATGGAAAAATGAAGTGTCAAAGTAGATAGTTTTTTATGATGAAACTGCAGATAAATCTAAAAGGATGATAATGAGGACCTTTCCTTTGCACAAAATATTGAAGCACATGTATAAAATGAATAATTGGTTACAAGCTGACAGGAAAAGTTTGCAGGGACATGTCACAACACTAGAAACTCAAATTGAAATGATCAAGGTTGAACTCAAAAAGAGAAATCTCAAGATCATTGCTGAAGTAGATGCTACTCCTTGAAAATGGTAAAATTTTCAATTTTGTCTTTACTATACCTAAACTAGTAAATTCAACTTTATATATTGTAAGCATGGTATTAGGAGTAATAAGGAGGCATTAGGAACCATGAAAATTAAAAAAACTCAGAATTTTGAAATTTCGTAGCAACTCCCCATAATGAAGCTGAAAATTTGCTACGAAACTGTTGTAGCTTTTCATGGAGGAGAAGGAAAAATTAAAATACATCAAAGAAAGTTCTGAAGGTATGTATTTAGTTTAAAAACATTAAGGAAAACCTTAGAACTTGCAAAGAGGGCAAATGGGTATCAAAAGGGTGTTTTTCGAAGTTGCTACCAAAGTTTGTTACGAAACTGCTGAAGACTCTGTTTTTTGCTACGAAACTGTAAAAAACTCTGTTTTTCTACCTTGTTTGAAATTTTTGAACATCAAGCATCCAAGCTCTAGATGGAACACAGATCATGAAGGTTTTAAACATCAACTCCTATTTTTCAGGAAGACAGTTCAGCCAAGCCAATCAGTTCAACATCCACGCAACAATAATACACATTATCAACTCCAACATATTCAAAAAATTATTTTGGTTCGAAAAGCCTCATCAAATAGAATTTGGTTGAGTTAATTTATGATGGAAGAGTCCTGCTTGTGTTCAAACCATGAAAAACATAACTTCCTAAAATTTCTCAATAGGTGTCAAGTAGGATAAGGTTTTAAGGATAATGTTTCAAAACTGTTTGATCGAATCTAGCCCAAGTGGCAAATTTTTGTAATTAATGATATGATGGTGGTCTTACTCTGTATATTTGTAGATCCTTGACTCTAAAAGGGTTGATCGATAATACGAAGGACTGGACCTTATGTAATATTTTTATCCTTTTAATATAAAAGTTGCAACAACTATGTTTTTGTACTTGAGATACATGTCATGGCTTTCATGTGTTCTTACCATGTTGTTTCTGTTTTACATAATATTTTGATTACTTGGAAATCTTGTCAAACTGCTCCAATTTCCTTCACTTACTATGTATGACTGTCGATGTTAATCTGATATCAGTTTTAAAGCCATAGATGCCTTAACTTCCATTAAACAATGTTGCTAGTCATAATTTGTTTTAATTTGACACCATGCCAATGGTGGCAGTCATCAAATTTTCCTTCACGTGTAAAACCACATAAAAATCAGAGTTAGTCATTTGTAGTTTGAGTTGTTTTTAAGTGAACTTGATAAATATTTGAGATAGCCCTCTCAGATTGGAAGGGCTAACTTCCAGTCCAAGTGGTTTGACATAGTTAAGTTGGGTTGAAGGTTGATACAAACCAACTCTATTAGCTCAATGATAACATATTGAATGTAATAAATATCTGAGTATAGGTGTGTTTATTCGTTGTTGTTTTATTGATAAAATTATGAATCTAATAATCATTATTATGCTCGTACATTTTATACAAAACTTGAGATTTTCACTATTGATTTGAAGTGCATTTCACTTACTGTTAAGGGTTAATCATAAACCTATTTGATCATCCTACTATATGTTTGGCTTTTGGAGCAATTACTTAATTAAGTTTTAAGCATTTTCATCATTTAACCACTGCTGATTTGAGTACAAAATATGAGTTTGTATTTCACTTATTTATTGTTGATTTATGGTTGATTTACTATAATAAAGATCTTGAGTATAGGTGTTCTTATTCACTGGTGTTTTACTCATAAATTTCTAAATCTAATTATCATTATTCTACTGGTACATTGTATACAAAACCTAAGTTGTTCACTACTGATTTGAAGTTCATTTCACTTACTACTAAGGGCTAATCATAAAACCATTTGATCATCTTACTAAATGCTTGGCTTTTGGAGAAATTATCAAATTAAATTATGACTATTGTCACCGTTTAACCATTGTTCATTTGAATACAAAATATGAGTTTGTATTACACCTATTTACTATTCATTTCAAGATATATAAGCAACACTTCAAGGGTTGATTTTAAGTGGCATTTGTTATTTTACATGCCAATTAACTTTGTTAGCACATACACTAATAAAATATGAGTTTCAAACTCATATTTCATTGTTGTTCTCTTGATTCAAGTTATCGATTTATACATTATTGTTTATTTGGACTTCAAGAAATGAGGAAAAAGGCTTTAAGGTGCAAATTAGATGGTAGTGATCATAATGCTGAAAACATTAACAAAACTTGCAAAAAAAACATTGGAGAAAAATATTGGCTTTGTGTGATGTGCTAGGGTTTTCTGCTCCTATGGATATTTTCCAAAAGCCACCATCAACCATGATCTTATTACAGGCGTTAAAGGAGATTCAAGGATTGTGAAATATGAGATTGCTTCTCTTCCTAGCGATGGAAGAGGGTTGGCTCTAGTGTTGTCTATGGTGAAATGGCAGCCCCTCATTGTCTTGTGCCTATGTATTAAGAGGGAAACTATCGGTTCGACCCTATGGAAGACTCTCACAATTGGGAACATTTTGATAATGGAGCCAAGAAACAATGAATCATCAAGCAAATCCAAGATTATTTCGGTGGCAGTAGCATAACGAGTGCTTTTTCTATGAGTTCTTTGATAGAGGATAAGTGGGTGGTTGCAAGTGTGTTGAATGGGAGCCAACCTTTGGTGATGGGTATGTAGAAGAATGGGTCAGAGGTTTCCCTCTATGATACATGCACGCTGACCATTATTAAGGTGAGTCATGATTGTGAAGTGAGAAATCAGGAGGTTGTAGTGGACTGCACTAATGTTTATGCTCTACTAGACTTTGGCAAGGTGAATGTGTTATCTCACATTTCCAACTCTGATCTAGACAATAGTTTGTTAGAGATGGCTGAAGAACTTTTTGGCAATTTAATTAATCTTAGATTGTCTCCATAAATTATCGAACAGGGCTAGTAAGATGATGAAGTGTAAATGCACTGTATATGCTAGAAGCCTTTTATTCTAAATTAAATTGAGTTATGGAAATGCACATGTCTTCTATTAGTGAAAATAATACTATCCATATGATGATCACACTCTTTTACTAAAAATTACTTGTGGAAAATCTCACGATTCTACATATAAGTAAATCAATCCCACACTTGTTGTAAATGAAAATTAATTACACTCTTCGCACCAATAAGAATTATATACACACTCAATTTCAAAAGGAAAGGCTACTATTAATCTCATCACACATCTATAAAAATAACATTCACAATTGTTTGAAATCAAAATGAAATAAACCTCTGCTTAAATACATCCACACTTGAATTATAAATCAAACATGCTTGGAATGTAATATCTAATTCTGCAAATAAAATCTTCTGTTCGACAAGAAAAATGAAGTTCTGTCTAAGTATAAAATCATATCACTGCTATCACTATTGCTAATATTAATTCATGTGCATCCAAAATCTATAAATAGAAGAAATAATTAGTAAAACAATCATAATTTGAATATGAAAGAAATTAAGAATGCAACTACCCAATCGAACATACATAAAGCTTATGAAATTATATAGAAATTGTTGTTGGAAATACAAAGAGGGGGGGGGGGGGGGGGGGGGAATCAGTATTGATTTTCAATTGTTACTTTTACTAGTTAGATCACTTATATTTAGAACACAAAATGAACAATAAGAATACATGCTTTTATTAATTTCTTCTTTACAATAAATCAAGTACAATATATGTAGGGCTCCAACCCTAGATGAAGACACCGATCTTCAATCTCCCAGGCTCCAACCTGTATTTTCCAAAAACCAACTTGGACTTCCAAGGCTCCAACCTTGTCAATTTTGAGGCACCAACCTCAAGGGCTGCAACCCTATATTTGTCTCAGGCTCCGACCTGGTTTCTTGAGGACTCTGATCCTCTAGGGCTCCAACCCTATCCTCCAAGGCACTAATATTGTATTTTTGAGACTCCAACCTCTTGGGCTCCAACCCTTACTTTACTTAGTCAAGATGTACTTGATTATACTTCACAGTTCCCAATGTCTTCTTCAACAAGCCTATCAATCTTCAGTTATGCCTTCCCTTAGTCTCCACGCCACGTCATGAATGAAAAACCTGTCTTCTTAGAAGGTATCGCCACTGCTCTTCATGTCACCCAAACAAAACCTACAAGGTTACCTCATTATGGCTTCAATGCATCATGGTCTTCAATGATCTCCACAAATATTCAATATGCTACTTCACAGAGTTCTACAAGTCTGCCTTATTCTATTCTGAAGAGAAGACTTCAACAAGCTCTATTTGTCCAATCCAAATAAATCAATGCTAAGACCACGATAACTTCAACTATGGCAACTACGACAACTTCGACCATGGTAGCTTCAACCACGACAACTTCAACTACAGCAATTGCGACATCTTCGACCATGAAAACTATGACAATTTTGAACATGGTAGCTTCAACTTAGACAACCGCGACAACTTCAACTATGGCAACTGCAACAACTTTGACCACAATAACTACGATAACTTCGAACACGAAAATTATGGCAGCTTCGACCACGACAACTACGACAGCTTCGACCATGAAAAGTACGACAACTTTGACCATGACAACTACAAGAACTTTGACCATGACAACTACGTCAACTTCTTTGCTCCTAGATTGAACTCGTGGGAGATTATTTAACCCAAGAATAATTCCATAAACTTGTCTTCCTTGTTTTTCTAGGCTGCGTCTGCTTCTCTACCTCTTGTCTTGTCTCCACCGAAAAATATAAGTTTGAATGGATGAATTTAGGTTTATATTTATAGTGTTTTTCCATATTTTGAAGGGACACATCTCTTTTCCAAGGGTTATGAGCATACTCAAGTCGGCTCAGACAGTTTGACAATTTTTAAAATATGCTGATTTCAAAAATTGATTTCTCTTCAACAGTAAGGAATTTGGGGGTGTGTAATAGCTCGTTAAAAATAGGAAAAAATACTCTACATTCCTATGTCAATCCCATCCTTAAATAGTGTCATTTTACCACCAATAAAATTATTTTTGTGAGACTGTCATTATTATTTTATTTATGACAACCATTAGGATTTTAGTTTTAGGCATCTAATGTTTAGGGCTCCTTATTTATAGAATTAGGTCATCAAGCTGATTAGAATTAGGGCTTCTTTAAAGGTGTCATGGGAATCAACAAGATTAGGGTTCCTTTTCAATATTTATTCATGGGCATATTCATTTAAGGCTTCATCATTAATGATCTAAGGCTTTTCATGGATATTAGGGCAAGGGCTTCTTCGTTAGGATTAGGGTTCATACACATAGGATTCCATTCATGTATCTTAAGGGCATCATAAGTATTATGAATTGCATCAATGTGTTAGGGATAAGGTATATTCTAGGGTATTATGGGATTTTATATCATGCATCACCAATCTAGGGAATAAATGTACTTAGGGTTTTGTCATGTAGTTAGGGAAACATCATGAAAGGGTTTAAGGCCTATATCACAAGAATATTTTCCATCTCCAACAATTCCATATTGACATCAATGACAACCTTGACCAACAATATTCCCCTTTGTCATTGATGGCAATATTCATTCATTTCCAAAATTTTCTCCCCCTTTGACATCAATGGCAAATAGGGTGCCCAAGTAATCCTCCTATTAAGCTGCTTCTCTTCATCAATAATAGTTCTTCATAGGTATGTTACTCCCCCTATCATGGTGCTCTTCCTTCTGGAAATGTGGTCCATGATAGATGTGTTTACATTGTTGGAATTATGATGCATGTGTTTTACTTGATGGCAACCCACTTGTAGCAGAACAACTCACTTGTATATGGTAACTAGATGAATCTATAGAAGAGATATCAGATGTGACAGAATGCATGTCAGTTGTGTTTACAGATGTGACAAAATGCAGAGCAGTTCAAAGGAATCAGTGCATAAGTAATGTACAATGGCAACTCTCTCAGATGACAGTTCACAGTGCAATAGGTTAACAACAAAGGATTATAGATCAGACTCCAAAGAATGAAGAAAGAGAGGTATATGCTGGTTCACTTTGTCCAAGGAGCATATACATGCGGGTCAACAGAACCAAAGAAGCGTATAACGTTTACACGCAGTTTCACAAAAGGAAAAATGCGTACATGTTGGAAAACCAAAGTTTTGAACTGAGGTATTTAGTCCAAGGTATTGATCGAAGGTACTTAGTCTGAGGTAATTGGTCTGAGGTATTGACCCTAGGTATTGGTCCTAAGTCGTTTCGGTCAAAGGTATTGAGAAAATCCTAAAACTATATAAGGAGGAGAAGATCATTAGGCCAAGTGTGCAAGTATTGAATATCTTCTAAAGTGTTAGATCAGATATGCAGGTTATGAGCTTCTGATGGGTTGCTTGATCTGATCTAAGGATGCACCCATGTGATTGATGATGGTTGATGGATCGGGATCATAAAGCCTTAAATGTATTATCATTATGTGTTTTCATCATGGAAAGTCTAGATCTAAATACTGACGCATGTTTTATTCTATAAATGATATGATCTGGGTATGACTGAAGTCTGGAATTTCTGTGAGGTTTTAAGTTAATATTTGCAGGTATGTACGCTATTTCGCTTTCGTAAAAGGGGGTATACACGCTGGTTCGACACATCGAAGTAGCGTATACCTTATGAACTATGATGTTTGAAGTTACAGTTGGTTCTGGTTGTTGATGCAGAGTTCTAGGTTTTGCTTTATGTTCTGGTGACTGCATTCTAGTGACAGTGTTCAGATTGATTGATTGTGATTTGCTTCAGTGATGATGGATGAGATCTAATGATGGATCAAGATCATAATGAATAATCATTATGTGATATGATGGGCTAGATATGATTGCTAACACATATTTTATCCTTTATATTTGATGGTCTGGGTATTTCTGAAGTCAGGAAGTGCAGCGAAGTTATAAGTAAGTATTGACAGATCTATACGCTAGTTCGCTTTGATGAAGTTGCATATACACGCTGGTTCATCTGTTCCAAGTTGAGTATACACTCTGATGCATGTTTTTGAGGTTACAAGTAGTTCTGAATGATGATGCAGTATTCTGGATTTAGATCTGTGTACTGGTTACAGTGATCTATTTGTTCCAATGGATTTGTTGAAGTTGATTAAGTATGAATGAATGGTTGATTCAGTTGTGTAATAGGTTTAGAGGTGGTCAATTATTGATTGAGTTTGGTTGATTCAAAGAGTGATGATTGAGTTTTAGTGATTGGTTGATGCAAATGTATTTTATGGTTGTATTTCAATGATGATTGATTCTAAGCTTCAATGTTGTTGATGGTCCAGTATGAAAATTGGATGAAATGAGGCCTTCATGTGTATTGTTGTGTACCAGGAGCATCCAGTCTGAAAATTTATGAAATGCGGTCCCTGGAGGAAGAAAGAAGGTTGTAGCCTTCTATAGGTCGGCGCCTACGTACTAGTAAACATATCAGCTAGTACAAGAGCTCCTTTCTAGTAGAAGCTGGAGAATGAGAGATTGTTGTAACCTTCTGCAGGTAGAAGCCTGTGTACTAGTATGAGTCTGCACCAGTACAATGTTGTAAACATATTTTCTTATTATTAAAAGAAGATAGAGATGACAACGACAGGTGGTTTTAACCCACATTAGGTTTCCACCTTAAATCTTGGTGTTCATATGTGTTGCTTATGTGTGATGGTTCATTATATTATTATGGTTACTGTTTAATGTTTAATAAAGTACTGATGCATAGATTAGTGATCAACATTGGATGAATTAACTGATCATAAGTTCACTAGATATATGCTGGTTGCCTTAAGAACATTTGCGTGCACACATGAGTTCCCTTCACTGATGTAGTGTATATAAATCTGATCATGGAAATGAAAAACATATTGATTTGCAAATATTGATTCACTCCCCCCCCTCAGTATTATTTCCAACAATTGGTATCAGAGCAGGTCCTTTGGCAGAAGCTTGATCACTTGAAGGAGATCCGTAGAAATAATGGGAAAGAAGAAAGCACTTCAAAATAAGAAGGCATCTTAAAGGAACTATGACAGTGGGAGAGTCGATTGGGGATTATGTGGAAGCAACTCTTCAGATTTAGAATCACCTCAGAATGAGGGTGAATAAGAAAAAGAACTATAAGGTATGAATTTGTTATCCTCTGGTGATACATTTCTCTGTCTAGTTGCAGATGATGAAAGTGACAGAGAAACAACTGAATTTGCTCCTATCAGCTAGTACAAGAGCTCTTGTACTAGCTGATATGTTTACATAGTCATCTTAGATAAAGAAGACTATGTGCGCAAAATGAATGAACACCTAAACTGTGGCAGTTATAAGAAGTTGAACAGTAATCCCATTTCCAAAATCATGAAGGATGTAAAAAAGATCATCTCAAATTCTAACCTCGATGAGAAATTAAAGAAGAAATTAACCCCATCCTGTGAAACCGTCCCTAGAATCTATGGATTACCCAAGATCCATAAGGAAGGTGTTCCCCTCAGACCGATAGTCAATACTATTGGCTCCCCTACCTATGAACTTGCTAAATATGTTGCTAAAATCCTTAAACCCCTTGTCGGAAATACTGATTCCTTCATCAAAGACTCCCAAGACTTTGTGAATCTAATTAAAAATGAAAGGATGGAGCGTGATGACATTCTTGTTAGCTTTGACGTGGTATCCTTATTCACAAAGATTCCTCTTGATGAAGCCATTCAGGTTATAAAAGGTGTTACTGATCCTGAGACTGCAAAGCTGGCTGAAATCTGCTTAAGGTCTACAGTGTTCACCTTCCAAGGAATATTTTATGAGCAGACATCAGGTGTGGCAATGGGATCACCCTTATCTCCGATTGTAGCCAACCTATACATGGATCACTTTGAAAAGAAGGCCCTGGAATCTTATCCTTTAAAGCCGGCATGGTGGAAGCGTTTTGTCGATGACACCAACATAAAATGGACGCATGGTAGAGCTGAACTTGATAAGTTTTTCATTCACTTAAATTCCATCTCCCCAGAAATAAAATTTACAATGGAACTTGAAGAAAACATGAGCATTCCATTTCTCGACATTCTAATCATCAGAAAAGAAGATGGCTCTCTAGGCCACAAGGTTTTCAGAAAGTCAACCCACACAGAAAGCTACCTCCATGCGGATTCCCACCATCACCCGGCCCAAAAGTTTGGTGTTCTAAGCACCCTTGCCATCAGAGCCCTTCGAATTTCCGACTCAGAACACCTGAATGAAGAAAAGAAACATTTGGTTTCAGCTTTTAAGAGGATAGGCTACAAAGAGCATGAGATTAAAAAAGCCTTTGAGAGAGCTGAAAGAAAGTTGTCATCCCATGAGCATAAGACGCAAGACCAACCTCAAGGTAAGATTTTTCTACCTTATATCCATGGTGTTACTGACAAGATCGCTAAAATCCTAAGAAAGAAAAACATTATCACTCATTTCTCAGCCCCCGGTACCATCAGACAAAGTTTGAAGTCTGTTAAAGATGATATTGACAATCTTCAGCTTAAAGGAGTCTATAAAATAGACTGTTCTTGTGGAAAAAGCTACATAGGTGAAACTGGTTGCTCCCTCCAGACAAGGCTCAAAGAACATGGCGCTGATATCAGAAATGGGAGATCTCGTACCTTAGCATTGGCGGAACACTCTTTGAAGGCTAAACACCATATTTGCCTAGAAAGCGCATCCATTATCGCGAAAGAGGAACATTATCAAAGACGAAAGATGAGAGAAGCCCTTGAGATTATTAAGCATCCTCAGAATTTGAACAGAGACAATGGCATGGAAATTAGCGGAAGCTGGCTCCCCTTGATAAAAGAAATTGGAAGTCGCCATCCCATCCCCAGGTAATGTATCCCTCTGGTATGTTGTCCCCTCTCCTTTCCTTTTCTTATTCTATTTTTACATCATTAGACTTTAATAATAATTTAATTAATATTTTATATTAGTTAACTATAAATATTAACTATTTATAATTACTAATATAATTTAAATATATTAATTAAAAATTTATTTTATTTTATTTAATAATTACTATATCAATTAATATATTAATTAATTAATTATTATATTATTTATTTAATTTTCATTTTATATTAAGTATTAATTAATTATTATATAACAATTGATTAGTCTTATATTAGTATTATATTAATTCTATTAACTATTATATTAATTAAAATTTGAATATTAGTTAGCTTTAAATATTAATTATTAATTTTGTATTAATATATTAATTAATTATTATGATTAAAAATATTATTTAGTTAATTATTATTTTACTAGTCATCTATAGATACTAATCTCCTATTACTTAATTTATTTAATAATTAGAATTAATACATTAATTAGTATATTAATTAATTAATTAATTATTATAATATTTTTAATCATCATTATATAAGAATAATTAATTAATAACAATTGATCATTATTATGTTATTATTTTCTAATTCATTTATATTTTATCAGTGATATTTGAATTATTATATTAGTTAGCTATAAATATTAATTATTAATTATTAATTAATAATTAATAATTTGATTATTATATTAATTAGTTAATATAACTTAAACCTATTAATTAATTAGTTAATTATTATATTTATTACCTATTATCCTAGTCATTTAAATTTACTAATATCAGATATCATTTTTGGGATTCAACTGCGTTAAGTAAGTCATTCAAACGTATGACCATTTCCATGAGAGGTAGTCGTAAAGTGACTAATTTCTCATGATTTTTGAATAGTTCACTTAGCACTCATTGCATCGGGTGATGCTCACAGGGGTGAAGAAGTGGGATTGAAACTAGTGAAATGTGGAGAACGAATCACATAGCATCAATCATCACTTCCGGGGCTTGCACCCGGTAACCAGGACTTCCCAGGAGGTCACCCATCCCAGAACTCCTCTGGCTCAAGCGCGCTTAACTGTGGAGTTTTTCCCCACAATCAAGCCCACTTAGCTTGCTACCCCATTTGCAAAACCTTAGCAAGTATTGTGCCTCATGAACCATTCAAGTAGAGATCCCTTGACTCTTTTTGAATTTAAGTATGGGGGATTTACGCAGTGCATTATATTAGATATCATTTTTGGGATTCAACTGCGTTAAGTAAGTCATTCAAACGTATGACCATTTCCATGAGAGGTAGTCGTAAAGTGACTAATTTCTCATGATTTTTGAATAGTTCACTTAGCACTCATTGCATCGGGTGATGCTCACAGGGGTGAAGAAGTGGGATTGAAACTAGTGAAATGTGGAGAACGAATCACATAGCATCAATCATCACTTCCGGGGCTTGCACCCGGTAACCAGGACTTCCCAGGAGGTCACCCATCCCAGAATTATTTTCTTTATATAATAATTATATTAATATATTAATTAGTATATTATTAATTAATTATTATTATATTTAATTATTAATATACAATAATAATTAAGTATTTATTATACAATATTAATTAATTATTTATTGTATAATAATGGATTACTATTGTTTTAGTTTCACATTAATTTTATTAATTAATATATTATTTATAAATATTAATTATGTTTAATAATTAATAATTAATATGAATAACAAGAAAATATGATTACTATTAATTATTTATAACAATTAATTTATTGTAAATATTAATTATTTATAATAATTAATATGTATAACAATAAAATATTATTAATATTAATTAATTAATTATTTACAATAATTAATTTATTATAAAAATTAATTATTTATAATTAAGATGAATAAAATTAAAATAAAATATATAAGAAAAAAAAAAAAAAAAAAAAAAAAAATTAAAAATTAGAGCCGACTCTTTGTTCTTCCTTATTCTTCCTCATTAGTATTTATTAAGGTTTTTTGCTCTTCTTGCTTCATCATTCTTCAGCCCTGATGATGGATCCCACTTGGGATTTAAAACGTTGGTATAAAGATGTTCAAACTGTGGATTCTTCGATCACTGATTCAAAAAACTGAATTTGCTCTTATGGGTGAAAGAGAAAGATATCAAATTGAGGCAGAATTTAAAAAACTCACAGACAAAATTAGAGATCAACAAGATCTATTGGACAAAAGGGAGTGTGCCTCCAAAGAAGAAGCTACCAGACTAAAAGCTCAACTGGAGGAAGGAAACAAAGTAAGGAAGCAATACAAGGAAAAGGAAGATCAATGTCAAAAGTTGCAGGATGAAGTGACATCATTAAGAAACGAAGTAAATAAAAGGAGCACAACAATCAAGAAACTTCAAGATAGATCCAGTTACTATGAAGGTCTTGAAGCTATGATCCTCTCTCTAAAAGAAGATCTTGAAAAATAAAATAAGCAGAATGAAGAACTACTCCAATCTCTTGAAGAACAAGAAAACGAAGTTCTCGAATTAAGGCAACGAGTGGAAGAAGGAAGAAAAGTGAAGAAATCATGAAGAAGCAGTATCTTGAAAAGGAAGAGCAATATCAGGTTGAGGTAAATATCCTAAAATGTAAATCAGAAGAAAAGAATAAGCTTTTATGATTTCAAGATAGTACAAAGATTTTGGATGATATTCTTAGTAGTCAAAGGTCTCTTGCAATCAAAACTGGTCTTGGTTTTCATGAATATGTTGAAAGTGAATCTAGCTCACAAGGTGAGGCAAGGAACTCTAATGCAAAATTTGAAATGCTCAATAAGGAGATGAGAGGTTAACCCCATCAAAAAACAAGGAAATAAATTCTTCAAAGAAAATCTTTTACTCCTAACTGTGGAAGTGATAACCAGTTATTTCCTCAAATGAATAATGTTGAATGTTTTATATGTCATAATTTTGGACATGTTGTAGCAAGATGCAAAAGTAGAATGGTTCAAGACCGTCACACAGAAAGATCATCAACTTCCACGTACTTTAAGGGATATTGTTTTTCTTGCAAAATGTTTGGTCACAAAGCCATTAACTGCTATAGAAGGAATATGAAACATGTAATATGTTATGCATGTGACAAGTTTGGACATAATGCAAACGAATACAGGGGAAAAGTTTGGGCACCATACCAAAAGGAGAAAACATCATCACACTCGAAGATATGGAAGAAGAAGGAAGTACAGTCAGAAAAATATGGCATGGCACAGTGTACATACATAACAGACTCAGGGGGAGCTGAAAGTGTGAAACTTCAATGTTCTAAATCTCATACGCAAGTTTCATGAAGACAAGTCACGTATATACGTGAGTTCGAAGCTGCACAGTCGCATATATGTGGTTTGAGAAAAAAGGCAGTGGGGCAGACTCAGAAAACTGATTTAATTCAGACAATTATCATTTATCTTTTCTGTCTTGATGATAGATGACTACAGTCTATGGATATTATTTAGAAGTGCTTTTGATCCTCACAAGTTGTTGATAACTTAATGTATTTCTGATTGATGATGATGCCTTGATATTTCTTAATATATGCAATGATAAGATCTGACAGTGAACAGGTGGAACAGGTTCAGGGGGAGAACATGCTATGCTTCTAATAAAGAATTGTTGGCATTATGTTTAGAAGTCTTTGGTACCTAATCAATGATGATGATGCTTATGTGACTAAATGATACATCTTGCTATGTTACAGTTATGAGTTGCCCATGATAAAATCTCAGATGATACTTGCGATCACATAGTTGGTATTTAGATCAGATTTATGGATGGTTGTGGATAAATTTTTGATGATGCATATAGTACATATATGTTGCTTACATGGTGATCATCATAAGGACAAGGAGAAGCACAAAGCTTGAGTACACAACTTCATTATTAGATGATGAGCCACTCATTTCTTTTATGCTGCTGTCATCATTCCTTCAAAGATGCATACATTTCATATGGTGCAATTATGATGCAGGATTCCTATAGTTCTTGGCTCTCACATGATTGAGGACTGTTGTTGTTGATGATATATCAAGAAATCTTGACAAATGACCATGAGCTCATGGTTTCCTAGACACATATTGCTATCTCTTTGATAGATATACAATATGTTGGATACATGGATGATTACTTAAGTTGCATATTGATAAATATTGTTGGTTGGCCAAGAGAATGGTGTTATTGCAGGTCACATGAAGACATAGCTATTTGAAGACATGGATATTCGAAGACATGGCTTACTTAGACACATAATGATGATGAGTTCTTACCTTATGATGTTAGGTTGATACTCACATATGTTGATTATCATGGTTGATGCTTATCAGATGTGGGATGTTCCTAGTGATGATACACGGTTGGTATTTTCAGGATTCTTGTGAAAGATCATGCAGTTCTTGATGATGATGTGATGACTATGGTGTTTTCATATATGATATGGTGTGAATGATTTTGAGTTACTACTTGGAGATATGACATTTGCTTAGTTGATTCATGGAAGGTTATGATAAGGCTCTTTCTACTAAGGAAACAAAGCAAGTTGATCTTGATGAGATCAAGAGCATGAGTTGATATCTATATACAACATACTTAGTCACAGGTTGATGATATTTACTTTGTCATATCTTCGGAACTGATGATGGACATATACAGGTTACATGTCTAGATGATGTTGATAGATGCTTATGGTGCAAATCATACATGGTGTATGATAGTTGCTAATGCCTATCATGGTCTTGTTTAGATATCTGGTCTCTATTATAAATGTCATGTATATCATTCGATGTAAAGGTGATATAAAGACCCATGATGTAATAATTTGTCTCTGTCTTTTGATGGGTACTATTGGACAAATGATGTAATTTGTATCCCAACTTTGCATGAGATGAATGTATGTATGAGCCATTGGTGATAGGAAGGTCATACTCACATAGTTGAGTTATAGAGTCATGTTATTCTTTTGGAGAATATTTTTGCAGACTTTGCTTGTGCTTAGGGGGAGCATGGATGATATAATGCATCTCAACATGTAAAAAGGGGGAGTTTAATCAGAGAATTTAGCATGTGCTTAGGGGGAGCATGATCAATGTTTATATTCAACTGTTTAGATATGAAAGTGTTATTTTTTGTCAACCCTTTGCCCTTGATATCAAAGGGGGAGAATATCTTGGTCTGGCCTTTGCCCTTGATGTCAAAGGGAGAGATTATTTTGGCGTTGCTTGTTATCTCTAATAGTTTCTACAACTTGTGGTAATCAACACCAACATGGTTGCCATTAAGTCCAAAGGGGGAGATTGTTGGCATTATGATGCATGTGTTGTACTTGATGGAAACCCACTTGTAGAAGAACAACTCACTTGTATATGGTAACTAGATGAATCTACAAAAGAGATATCAGATGTGACAGAATGCATGGTAGTTGTGTTTACAGATGTGACAAAATGCATGGCAGTTCAAAGGAATTAGTTCATAAGTAATGTACAATGGCAACCCTCTTAGATGACAATTCACAGTGCAGCAGGTTAACAACAAAGGATTACAGATCAGACTCCAAATAATGAAGAAAGAGAGGTATACGATGGTTCACTTTGTCTAAGGAGCGTATACACACAAGTTAACAGAACTAAAGAAGCATATAACGTATACACACAGTTTCACAAAAGGAAAAGCGTGAACATTTTGGAAAACCAAAGTTTTGGACTAAGGTATTTAGTCCAAGGTATTGATCCAAGGTACTTGGTCCAAGGTAATTGGTCTAAGGTATTGACCCTAGGTGTTTGGACCAAGGTATTGTTCCTGAGTGGTTTTGGTCCAAGGTATTGAGAAAAGCCTAAAACTATATAAGGAGGAGAAGATCATTAGGCCAAGTGTGCAAGTATTGAATAACTTCTGAAGTGTTAGATCATATATGCAGATTATGAGCTTCTGATGCATTGCTTGATTTGACCTAAGGATGCACCCATGTGGTTTATGAGGGTTGATGGATCAGGATCATAAAGCCTTAAATGTATTTACATTATGTGGTTTGATCATGGAAAATCTAGATCTGAATACTGACGCATGTTTTATTCTATAAATGATATGATCTGGGTATGGCTGAAGTCTGGAATGTCTGTGAGGTTTTAAGTTAATATTTGCAGATATGTATGCTATTTTACTTTGGTAAAAGCACATATACACATTGGTTCGACACATCGAAGTAGCGTATACCTTATGAACTATGATGTTTGAAGTTACAGTTGGTTTTGGTTGTTGATGCAGAGTTCTGGGTTTTGCTTTATGTTCTGGTGACTGCATTCTGGTGACAATGTTCAGATTGATTGATTGTGATTTACTTCAGTGATGATGGATGAGATCTAATGATGGATCAGGGTCATAATGACTAATCATTATGTGATTTGATGGGCTAGATCTAATTGCTAACACATGTTTTATCCTTTATATTTGATGATCTGGGTATGTTTGAAATTGGGAGGTGCAACGAAGTTATAAGTAAGTATTTGCAGATCTATATGCTGGTTCGCTTTGATGAAGTTGCATATACACGCTGGGTTGGTTGTTCCAAGTTGCATGTACACTCTGATGCATGTTTTTGAGGTTACAACTGGTTCTAAATGATGATGCAGTATTCTGGGTTTAGATTTGTGTATTGGTTACAGTGATCTATTTGTTCCAGTGGATTTGTTGAAGTTGATTAAGTATGAATGAATGGTTGATTCAGTTGTGTCAGAGGTTCAGAGGTGGTCAGTTATTAATTGATTTTGGTTGATTCAAAGAGTGATGATTGATTTTTAATGATTGGTTGATGCAGATGTAGTTGATGGTTGTATTGCAATGATGATTGATTCTAAGATTCAATGTTGTTGATGGGTCCAGTATGAAAATTGGATGAAACAAGGACTTCATGTGTATTGTTGTGTACTAGGAGCATCCAGTCTAAAAATTTATGAAACGTGGTCCCTGGAGGAAGAAAAAAGGTCATAGCCTTCTGTAGGTCGGCGCCTACGTACTAGTAAACATATTGGCTAGTACAAGAGCTAATGGGTTGTAGCTCCCTTCCAGTAGAAGTTGGAGAACGAGAGAAGGTTGTAACCTTCTTCAGGTAGAATCCTACATACTGCTATGAGTCCGCACTAGTACAATGTTGTAAACAAATTTTCTTATTATTAAAAAAAGACAGAGACAACAACAGTAGGTGGTTTTCACCCACATTGGGTTTCCACCTTAAATCTTGGTGTTCATTGGTGTTGCTTATGTGTGATGGTTCATTATGTTATTATGGTTACTGTTTAATGTTTAATAAAGTAATGATGCACAGATTAAAGATCAACATATGATGAATTAACTGAATCATAAGTTCACTAGATATATGCTGGTTTCCTTAAGAACAGTTGCAAGCACATGCGAGTTCCCTTCACTGAAGTAACGTATATAAATATGATCATGGAAATGAAAAACATACTGATTTTCAAATACTGATTCACCCCCCCTCTCTCAGTATTATTTCCAACATACATTTCTTCATGTGATGAACCAACTCCCCTTGCCTGCATAAACTCATATAGATTCTTTAGACAAGAAAGATTTTTGCCTTGTGATCAAGTGGAAGAAATCTTCAACAATAGTCCATTGACTGAGTAAGGAATCATGTTCTTCAATGGAGTTGTTCCCAAGAGATGATTGTCCATGTGTGACTCATCAATAATTTCATAAGGCCCATTCATAGATAGATTCTGCAAGAATGATTAAGAATCATAAGCCCCCCTTAATAGTATGCATGGTCTCCTTTGGCAGAATCTCATTATCAAACACTTGCAACATTAAGGATGAATTTATCATGTCAACAACATGTGTTGTTGGATAGAGTGTTCAAGAGACTTAGAGATTCAATTTGCTTCCTTCTCCATGCTTGTGTAACTTTCTTTTCTGGCTTGGTTTTCATGGTTTTAGCTTGTTCAGGGACCCAAGTCAAGTTACAATCACATGCCATATGTCCAATGTTATGGTAATTGAAGCACTCCATCTTTTTCATGAATGAGAAATCATGACTTCTTCTTGCAAAATTGCTTCTAGGAGATTTATGGGGACCGTTATATTTGTCTTTGTGATATGCCCTACAATCTTTTTCCATGTGCCCAAAGTTTGTAAAAGAATAGCAATAACCAAGAAATATACTTTGGTACTTGGGAGATGAAGATTTCCTTGATGTACTTCTGAAGTATTTTTGCCTTAGGATTCTTTGATGATATTCATTGCCTTTTTTATTCTTGACACCATCTGCAAGTCTCCTTGGATTAGGATTTCTTTCATAGTTGTCTTGACTCTTCTCCTTGCCTTTGTTGCAACTGGGAGCATCAACATTTCTTTCTGGCTTCCTCACATCTTTGTTGTTTGAAACATTATGATTCTTTCTTGTGGATTCACCTGCATAGCCAAGACCTGATTTATCAAGGGGAGATCTTTAATGACTTAGGATGTCATCTAGGGTTTGACAACTTTTCAAGTTCTTATTCAGCAAGTCAAATTCCTTTTTAAGAAAGACAATTTCTTCTGTCATTTTCTTGCATTATTCATCCCTCTTTGATAGAATGATCTCCATTTCTTCCTTAATCTTGGTTTCTTCAGATGATTGGGCCTTAAGAGAAGTGATTTCTAATCTTAACTTGGTGATGCCATCATCCTTTTCTTCCATTTGGCACATCATGGTGTTTCTCTCCTTTTCTGCTTCATTAACTTGTCCTCACCTTGTCCTTCTATGAATGCCAAAGCTTCCATCACCTTCTCACCTCCTTGTGCTTGATTCATTCCTCCTTCTAGTTGAGATCTAAGAGAGGAGACCTCGTCCTTGTATTGACCAATCTTTGTGTCAAGTTTTTTCAAGTTATTGAGTCTTTGTTCAAGGTGGCTTGACAAAGTTTCTTCCCTTATCTTTGCCTTATCCAATTGATTTGTCATGGATATTACTTCTTCATGATGCTTTCTTTTGTTTTGATGAAATTCCTCCTTAAGTTTGGTGAGCTCCTCATCTATTTCTTGTACGTGAAGCTTGAAAAGGTCAACTTCCTTCCTTGTCTTGTCCCAGTCACCATCTTGCACTTTCTTCTTAAGCTCCTCATTTTCCTTTTTCAAACTGTTAATCTCTTTCATGACAGCTATAAGTTTACTCAAGAGATATTCTTCAAAATATTCTTTGCTTTCTTCTTCTTCTAGGTCTTCTTTTGCCTTGATGTCATCATTATTATTTTCACCTTTCTTGATGGGTTTTGGATTTCCTTCTTGCTTTCCATCATCTTCTTGAATAGAGGTCATGGTCAATTCTCCTTTTGAGTGAAGGTCATGAAGTTTTTCCCATATATCTTTTGCTGACGAATATTTTTCCAAATTTGCCTTTATATAATTTGGTATCCCATTCAAAATTATCTTCAGTGCTCTTGTATTTTACTCCTTGGATTCATCGTCCATCGTGCTATCAGTAATCACTGATTCCCATACTCCAACGCCTTGAGCCATTAAGAAATTTCTCATTCTTACCTTCCATATATCAAAGTTTTCATTGGACACTAGAACTTTCTCAATTTGATTGTCTTCCATTTTCATTGTTGAGGAAGAGACATCTTTAGGAGGATTGGAGGCTTTCTTCCTTGGTTTTTCTATCTGTGTTCTAAGGATCAACCTTCAAGCTGTTAGGCTTTGAGTGAAGGTATTGGCTCTGATACCAATTGTTGGAAATATTAAGAGGCGGGGTGAATCAATATTTCTTTTCAATTGTTACTTTTACCAATTAGATCACTTATATTTAGAACACAAAATGAATAATAAGAATAAACGATTTTATTAATTTATTCTTTACAATAAATCAAGTACAATATATGTAGGGCTCCAACCCTAGATGAAGACACCTATCTTTAATCTCCCAGGCTCGAACTTGTATTTTCCAAGCACAAACTTGGACTTCCAAGGCTCTAACATTTTCAATTTTCAGGCAACAACCTCAAGGGCTCCAACCATATATCTGGTTTAGGTTCTGACCTAGTTTCTTGAGGACTGCGATCCTCTAGAGCTCCAATCCTATCCTTCAAGGCACCAACCTTGTCTTTTCAAGGCTCCAACATCTTGGGCTCCAACCCTTACTTTACTTCGTTAATATGTATTTTGTTATACTTCATGGTTCCAAATGTCTTCTTCAACAAGCCTTGTCAATCTTCAACTATGCCTTCCCTTAGTCTCCACGTCACGTCATCAATGACAACCTTGTCTTATTAGAAGGTATCACCACTGCTCTTCATGTCACCCAAAAAAAATCTCCAAGGTTACCTCATTATGGCTTTAATGCATTATGCTCTTCAATGATCTCCACAAATCTTCAATATGCTGCTTCACAAAGTTCTCCAACTCTACCCTATTCTGTTCAAAAGAGAAGACTTCAACAAGCTCTATTTGTCCAATCCCAATAAATCAACACTTCGACCATGACAACTTCAACCACAACAACTACGACAACTTCAACCACGATAGCTTCAACCATGGCAACTTCAACTACGACAATTGTGACAACTTCGACCATGGAAACTACGACAACTTCGACCACGGTAGCTTCAGACAACTACGACAACTTCAACTATGGAAACTACGACAAATTCGACCATGGAAACTACGACAACTTCGACCATGACCACTATGACAACTTCAACCACGTAAAGTATGACATCTTCAACCATGACAACTACAACAATTTTGACCACTGAAACTATGACAACTTCTCTGCTCCTAGCTCGAACTTGTGGGAGACTATTTAACCCAAGAATAATTCCACAAACTTGTCTTCCTTGCTTTTCTAGGCTGCAGCTGCTTCCCTACCTCTTGTCTTGTCTCCACCAAAAAATCTAAGCTTGAATGGAAGTATTTAGGTTTATATTTATAGTGTTCTTTCCATATTATGAAGGGACACATCTCTTTGCCGAGGGTTATGAGCCTACTCAAGTCGGCTTGGACAATTTGACAATTTTTGACATATGATGATTTCAAAATTTGATTTCTCTTCAATGGTAAGGAATTTGGGGGCGTGTAATAACTCATTAGAAAGAAGAAAAAATCCTCTACACTCCTATGCCAACCCCATCCTTAAATAGGGTAATTTTACCACCAATAAAATTATTTTGTGAGAATGTCATTATTATTTTATTTAGGGTATCCATTAGGATTTTAGTTTTAGGCATCCAATGTTTAGGGCTCCTTATTTATAGAATTAGGTCATCAAGCTGATTATAATTAGGTCTTATTTAAAGGTATCATGGGCATCAATAATATTGTGGTGCCTTTTCAATATATATTCATGGACATCTTCATTTAAGGCTTCATCATCAATGATCTAAGGCTTTTCATGGACATCAGGGCAAGGGATTTTTCATTAGGATTAGGGATTCATACACATAGGCTTCCATTCATGTATCTTAAGGGTATAATAAGTATTAGGACTTGCATCGATGTGTTAGGGCTAAGGCATCTTCTAGAGTATTATGGGAATTTAGATCATGCATCACCAATCTAGGGCATAAATATACTTAGGGTTTCATCATGTAGTTAGGGCAACATCATGAAAGGGTTTAAGGCATGTATCAGAAGAATATTTGCCATCTCCAACAATCCCATATTGACATCAACGACAATCTTGACCAACAATTCTATCTACTGAAAACGACCAATAATCCTTACTGCTTGAGGGGGCCCTCCACGAGAAGCAGGCAATCATGTTATTGATCAAACAATCAACCACACATGGAAATGAGAAGGTTATTTCATAAAATATATATTAAAAAAGAGTTTAAATCTTCACTGTTGCATACTTCTTAACAACATTTCATTCCTATCGAGAGGTTTATTTATAAATCTCATATCATTAGCTGCTCAGAGCTCTACACCTAATCCTTGTCAACAAAATACTAATTTTAACTTGAAGAGATAATGTAACATAATTCTCTTATGATTTGATATTATCCAAGCAAATTATGAGGCGTATATCTCATTCTCTCTCCTGTTTCCGATTACAGGGGTTAAATTTATCTTTGACTACATGACTAAGACCTGCTTCTATCGATCTATTTCATGAGAGTAGGAAGAAATTGTTGAGTTCATCAATTTCCATCTAACCATATATTTTGATTTCCAGTTGGCACCTTGGAACCTGCCAAACCATGGACTTGGCTCTAGAATCGTGTATTAGTTGCGGAGTCATTGTGATTCGGTAGCTGAAGCAAACATTAGACTAAACAATAAAGAATATTATCAATTTATGAAATACAAGACAATTATATGCCTACCATATCACAAATCCTGCAATTTGATATCCACAGTGATTACGAAGGTCAAAAATAAAAAAAGAGAGAGTGAAAAAGGGTGTCAAAAATAAGAAATTGTGAGGCTCAATATTCCCCCACACGAAAGTCATTGCATGTCCTCATGCAAAAATTTCATAACTGATGAACCTTTCCTGCTACTGAACCCCTTCAGAAACTTGAGCTAAAACATCCAAATTTGTCTTCTTTTCCTTTTTCTTAGTGACTTCCATCCTTGTTTTCTTCATCAGAATCTTATACTTCAGGCTTATGACCTTTCTCTTAAGGGATTTGTTATTTTCCTTTATATTTTTATTCTTATCATACCGCAGAGCAAGATGTAAAAGAATGTTGTCATTTTTATTCCTCTGCATTTCATTATGCACTTTTAACATTTCATGTTCCTGTTTTAAGTGTCTATTTAGTGTCTCCAATTAAAAAATTTCTTGTTTGAGAGTATTTACAATTGGAAGTTCTTGTGTACTATCAAACAGAATTCCTATTTCTTGATTTGAGGAGGATGCAATGGCCTTTTCTGTAGCCTTTTTCTCCAAATACTCTCTATATAATCATACATCTCTTATTGAACTGGGTCAATTTCAAGTGTTCTTCTTACTGTATTAGCAATTGGTGATGAAACTGGTGATGAAACTATAGGTGATGGAATATTCAATTCTTCATCTTCCTCCAGATTGACAAACTTTATAGATTTTCGAGATGATTCCTTTATTGATCTGTTGAATCTTACACTTCTCTTGATAGTAAAGAGGCTTTAGTAAGAGGAATTTTCTTTTGAACTTTTGTTTTTTTCAGTCTTTGCCTCTTCTATTTCTTATGATTTCTTTGTAGACATACTTTCTTCCTTATCACTAGTTTTGCTTCTTCTAATATTCTTCTTCTTAAGATTTTCTAACACATCAACAAGAGGGGTTTCATCTTCTGAGAGGTGCTCTGGTTGTATAGGTAGGTAATCCATAGGGTTTAGAGATAACTTTCTTCTACTTATTTTTATTTTGTTGTTGAGTTCTTCTTGTTCTATCTCTTTAAAATGATTCCTAACTACAAAACTTTCCAAATCATCTCCTATGCTTTCAAGGTGGGCTTCAATTAACATTTTTATCAAACCATGATGATAAATATTATTATCAATAGGCTGTATTTTCCTTTGAGTATTACCAATCATTTTCTTTAGACTATTGAGTAAGAAATAAGGCAGGTTAATTTCATTAACCTCAAGAAAATGCATCATGAAACGTATATGATAGAAAAACATACAACAAAACTACCTTCACAAGTAACGAATTTTTCGATAATCAACAATAAATTTCTCCATTTGCTTTTAAGAGCTCTACTTGGGATGCCTTTCTTAAAAATTGAAGTATCCATATCTAGGTTTTTAAGAAATGTCTTCCATCCATTTCCTTCATTTCCTCTTTTTTTGAACCATCTCTCACCAACCCTGGCTAATCCAACTACTTTTGCCATGAAAGATTCTGTCACCACTATTTTAATATCCCCAATTTCTGTTTCCACTCCATCAAATGCTCGGGCAAAAGAATTGGTCACCTCTTTGTCATAACTGCCAAATATTTCTACAATTTCCAACCATTGTGCTTGTTGCAACATCTGTTTGACTTGTGGATATCCTTCCATGAATTTCTTCCCATTCATCTCTCTCCTCACTGTTATAGACATTTTTGTGCCTTACAGCATGAAGCATGAAATGTCCATAATCTAAGAGATCCAAAGTCCCTAAACATGTTGTTCCTACCCCTAGAGGAACAAGGTCAGCAAACCACAACACTGAATAAAAGTTCTCCACCTGAAAACACTCAAAAACAAGGCAATTCTGGATCATGTCAACTTCTCCACTGAGCATCTGCGCTGAATGTCAACTGCTCCACTGTCTACCTGCGCTGAATGTCAACTGCAAAGAAGGCTACCTACGCTGGGCGAGTTGGGACATGTGGCACAGTCATTCCTCAAGGTGTCAATGCCCAGGAAGCTTCCAAAATGACACTTGGATCAAGGAATTTGACTGGTGATGAGTAAGAGGGTCTAGATCTCCAAGTGGAAGCAAGAACATCCAAGTGGACTCAAGAACTGAAGTATAACTGAAGTGAGAGAGGACACTAGTCAGCTTCATGCCAGCCTCAAGCTGACTCATCCTTTCTCCAAAACTCCTATATATAGATCTCTCTCATGAGGTCTAGGGAGGCTGGAATCTTGTGAATGTAAGGAAGTGCTGTTGGTTTGAGTTTAGAACTATTGGGTGATTTGCTTTGAAGGAGGTGAAGAGGAGATTTCTTTCTGCTGGGAAGGTGATGCTGGATTGGGCCTTTTATGGTTGTATCACTTCCTGAACTTTACTTCTTCCATTAATAAAGCATTTGAGGTTCTTCTATATGCATGTATCTCAATGATGTATTGTTATGCTTGTGTATTTGATTTATTCTAATCCTTGAATCAATTATGAATGTATGCTTCTTGTAGTTTCCCTCTCTTGCCATTTTGCAGGATATTGGTGTAGCTAGGCCAGTGAAAGAGCAAGGAGCTGGGAGCAAGCAGCAAGGAGAGAAGATTGGATCAACCATTAGCGAAAGACATCGGTTAGTGGACCTCTCTCTCCCCTATTTTACTTTCATAAAGAAGAAATCTTAGATAGCTTTGCTTTGATTGTTGCTGAGGTACTATCACCCTTAGAGTGGGATAGGGTCATTCCGTATTGGATACTTTTCCCAACAACAAATTGGCGACTCCACTGGGGATCGAACCCAGAATCTCTGGTTTCGCAGACCAGAGATTCTGGTTAATAGGATCCCAAGCATCAAGCATATACTGCAGCAAATTGATCTGTGCTCTCATGCTAGAGATACGGAAAAACTTTAGCAAGCCACAGTTCCGCAGCGCGTTCACCGTGACAGGGTCATGGAGGGCAATCATGTCCTCCTCTTCATGTTCTCGTTCTCGCCATGTAAGGGACATTTTGTTCAAAGTTCCCTGCAAAGCAAACAAAAGGAGTAAGTTCCTGAATTTGGTGAAAAACTGGCGAAAATTCATCAAAAAATGAGCCAAAAACTCAGTTTTCTGAGCCCAACGCAGGCAGAGAGTGTCCCACCTGCACTGAAGGTCAGGCTGCCTTAAGGCAGCTTGACATTCAGCGCAGGTTTCGAATGGGGAACCTGCGCTGAAGTTAGGGCGCCCTGGCAAAACCCCTGAGGCTCAGAAAAGCTGGGAAACAGGCACAAAACTGAAAAAGGAAACCATGAAAAGAAAGAGCTAGGGTTTAGCTCCTACCTGGTCCAGACGGCGCTGAAAATCGTCCGCAGAATCTCCCGGAATCAGCTGGTGAAAATCAAGGGGGAAGAGGCACCTCCAGAGCTCCAACAAACCAAATGCAAATGAAATGGTAAAATGAGAGGTAAAAACACCTTTTAATGGCTTTTTACGTAGTTCAAAGCGAAATATTAGGGTTATAATCTCATTTTCATGCAAATATTATTCATTTCTAACAAAGTTTGTTGCAGCAATTGAGAATGCAGTACTATCCTTGAAAAGAGAAAAGCTAGTAATGGTAAAAAATCAAAATTTGACCATATAATCGAGTAGTTTTAGCATAAAGTTCATGCTCGTTAAAAAAAATAAACGCAAGATCCGAGCAGTTTTAACGCGGTCTTCATGCTCGTTAAAAAATAAATAAAAGCAGTGAGCAATGTTTCCTCCAGTGTTTAAGCTCATTTTTAAATAAAAAATGAACCTATCTCGGTAAATAACTGCTGTGATCGTAAATTTATCAGCCATAAAAGCCTTGGTCGTGTTTTGCACCTGCCACCTCCACCATCATTTGGCCGATCGTTCACCTCCATATGATTGTTTACCCATTTTGAGGAACAGCTGCGAAGAGTGATTTCACCTAGCCATCCTTGTGACACTGCCGTGATTGGAAAATTCCAACATGTACCTGGAATCAGTTACTATCCCTGTTTATCACTCGTTCCTCAAAAGACGAGTCTTCTTTGAGCTCTTTTCAACTGACTCGTAAAATATGAAAAGATTGCCGAGTTTTGGCCTTCCAGTTCGTTAAAAGGACCGGAAGAGCTATCCCTCCTCTAGATTTTAATCTTTTTGGACCTGAGGGATTATTGCACAAAAAGGTCGAGCGCTTGTTTTATTCGGCTCGTTAAAGTTATCGAAAACTCATCCCTTCTGTATTGTTTTATACTTTTTTGGACTTAAGGGATTAGATGACAAAAAAGGAATTTTGGAGTTAACTTTCTGTACCTTTTCAGACTCTCTAAAAATGAAAAGGACCGAGTTTTTCTTGTCGTTAGACTCGTTAAAATGATTAAATAGCGACAAACTTGTCTTTAGACGAGAACGAGTTTCCCTATCGCTAGGCTCGTTAAAACATAGCGATGGGCTTGCCCGAAGGGCAGGTTATAGAACAAGCATATGTTATCCTCCTCAAGCTTGGCACAAATAAAGAGGTACTGGTCAGAAATGACTGGGGAAAAATTGGGAGAACCTCAAAGCTTTAATGGTAGCAAGTCGCTCTTGAACATGACACTTTTCCTCCGTATCACATCGGGTTGGGTTGTTTCATTCACCGGCCTCATCACCATGGTCTCGCCAAACCATCCACATTTGGGGTAATGCTACCGATCCATCGCATCAGTGTCGTTATATGTTCAAGAGATGTTGTTCAGAAAGAGTCAACCGTGTCCCATCCAGTGCCATACATTATCTTTCATCCATCCATGACCGCCACCCTGAATCATATGTCACAGATTGTTTTCATCTCCATTAAAATCATTAGCTCCGCTCCGTGTCACTGATGTGGGATTCATTAAGGCCCTCCTTTGACGGATCGCTTCTTGTCGACTTCAGCTCATTATCCAAGAAGTTGATCTAGGAACAACCCCCCCAGTACTTTGAAGCTTGCATGCCTCAATGGCAAGTTTCTCACTTCCGGCGACAGGTATACATCAATGACCTTCGACCGAAAGATTTTGCGTGGTGTTCGACGCCAAGTCCTTTATTCACACCACGTGAATTGTACTGTAGTACCTTGAGGGTCATTATCATTATCGGTGATTCCTCTCGCGCTTGTTAACGGTTTACATCATTGACCGGTAATCAAGCGATGTCTTTCCATGTTCGACTTCAGCGCAATTCTCACATGGATCGACTTGTACTTAGAGTGAAGATCGAACGAGTTTGAAGACCCCGGATCTAGTTTCATCCATTCGGGATGCGATATATATTCAGGAAATATAAAGACATTTGACGAGTACATCATTGCAGCAGATGATCATCCTACTCAAAGGATGATAATTTCAGCAGAGAATTATCAGTCTACCATCAGACGATCGTCTGTTCTATGTACCAAAATGAATTTATAAAGCTGAGCATGGGAATGCCCGCCTCAGCTAGATCATGAAAGCAGAATGAATCATAATGTATTGTATTGTATTTTATTACAGGTCACCTCTCAGCGATTGAATGAACTTCGGATCCTCCTGATAAAGCATTTCACCCGATAAACGACCTCATACTTTAGGGGGCAACTGTTATAGACATTTTTGTGCCTTACAGCATGAAGCATGAAATATCCATAATCTAAGGGATCCAAAGTCCCTAAACATGTTGTTCCTACCCCTAGAGGAACAAGGTCAGCAAACCACAGCACTGAATAAAAGTTCTCCACCTGAAAACACTCAAAAACAAGGCAATTCTGGATCATGTCAACTGCTCCACTGAGCATCTGCGCTGAATGTCAACTGCTCCACTGTCTACCTGCGCTGAATGTCAACTGCAAAGAAGGCTACCTGCGCTGGGCGAGTTGGGACATGTGGCACAGTCATTCCTCAAGGTGTCAATGCCCAGGAAGCTTCCAAAATGACACTTGGATCAAGGAATTCGACTGGTGATGAGTAAGAGGGTCTAGATCTCCAAGTGGAAGTAAGAACCTCCAAGTGGACTCAAGAACTGAAGTATAACTGAAGTGAGAGAGGACACTAGTCAGCTTCATGCCAGCCTCAAGCTGACTCATCCTTTCTCCAAAACTCCTATATATAGATCTCTCTCATGAGGTCTAGGGAGGCTGGAATCTTGTGAATGTAAGGAAGTGCTGTTGGTTTGAGTTTAGAACTATTGGGTGATTTGCTTTGAAGGAGGTGAAGAGGAGATTTCTTTCTGCTGGGAAGGTGATGCTGGATTGGGCCTTATGGTTGTATCACTTCCTGAACTTTACTTCTTCCATTAATAAAGCATTTGAGGTTCTTCTGTATGCATGTATCTCAATGATGTATTGTTATGCTTGTGTATTTGATTTATTCTAATCCTTGAATCAATTATGAATGTATGCTTCTTGTAGTTTCCCTCTCTTGCCATTTTGCAAGATCTTGGTGTAGCTGGGCCAGTGAAAGAGCAAGGAGCTGGGAGCAAGCAACAAGGAGAGAAGATTGGATCAACCATTAGCGAAAGACATCGGTTAGTGGACCTCTCTCTCCCCTATTTTACTTTCATAAAGAAGAAATCTTAGATAGCTTTGCTTTGATTGTTGGTGAGGTACTATCACCCTTAGAGTGGGATAGGGTCATTCCGTATTGGATACTTTTCCCAACAACACTCACAATAACCCGCATGTTGGTGAAGTTTAAATCTACCATTTCTTCCTTTGACAGGGTTATGGAGTGCAAATGGTTTCAGAGGTCTGAGTATGGATGAGAGTGAAATCCTTTAATGGAAATGAGTGAAAAGGTTGTCGGGAAAATGAATGAGAGCAGAATTATCAATAAAACAAGATTTTATGGAGTGGAGTATCTACGTAATGATGAATGATGAATGGGCTTACAACCATCTTCATTGATAAGACATAGTATTTATAACTCAGTTCGAAGTTGGAGTAGTAATGATTATTTTGAATGGCGTTAGCAACGTCTATCTTATTTCATAATCTAATTTTTTTTTTTACCTTTAATATTTAATCTAATATTTACATACATTTAAATTAATTCTTTGATTAACCTTTGTGAATTGTCCTTGGATGCCTTCAGTTGCAATCTTGATCATTCTTTTCTGACAAAATATTCAATTATCCCAGTTGATGATCCCTGTCAATATCAACTGCATCCTTAAGAGTTGCTGGAAACAATTTCAACTTTTTAGGGTTAAGCAAGTAATCATAAGATCTACACGAGACTTCAAACTCTAAGAGAAATGTTTTAGGATCCTCACTTCTTAATCCATGAAAATTTGGAAGGATGGAGGGTGAGATATTTTTCATTGTAGCTATTGTATCTTCATCGAGGATAGGAAACCCAAAGGATTCTGGATCTCCTATACCTCCTTCGCTCCGTCTTCCACCTCTTCCTCATCCCCTATTTCCTCCTCTTCCTCCTCCAATCCTAGGTTGTTCACCATTAATATTATGTACCTCTCCTTCCCCTTCTCCAACCATTGTAGATTCTTCAGAACTAATATAGGGTTCCAAAATTGGGTTTTCTAATTCCTCTTCTAGCTCTTTTGGTTCTTCTATCAATGGAAAGTTAAAATAAGTTTCTTCCTCCTCTTCTTCACAATGGATTTCTAGTTCTTTTCCTAGAAGTTTTTCTCCAGTTTAAGGTAGGAAAAATACTCCTTATGTTGGGAATGTAGGATCTTCTTCTTCTATTATTGCCTTAGTTGATGAGGTTGGTGAATCTCTAGGTTGGATTTCGGATTTGAGTACCTGAGGAAGTTTATGTTTGCTTGTAAATGATGGAATATGAGTTTGAGTGGGTGGTGTGGCACTACGAGGTTGTGGTGGGGTGAGTGGTGATGTTGGAATTAAGGTTTTACCTCTACCTACAAATCTACCTCTAGAATCTCTTTCCCTATGCATATCATTTTTTTTTAATGAAAAATAAAAGTAAAAGACTCCTATATACACTTCCCCAACAATGACACCAAAATGTTTGGAAATTTAATTGATCTTAAATTGGTTACAAAATTTATCTACTAGGGCTAGTAAGCCGATGAAGTGTAAATGAACTGTATATGCTAGAAGCCTTTTATTCCAAATTAAATTGAGTTATGGAAATGCACATGTCTTCTATTAGTGAAAATAATATTATCCCTATGATGATTACACTCTTTTTCTGAAAAATGCTGATGGAAAATCTCACACTCTGCTTTGAAATAAAATCTCACAATTCTGCATATAAGTAAATAAATCCCACACTTGTTGTAAATGAAAATTAATTAGACTCTTCACATCAAGAAGAATTATATACACAATCAATTTCAAAAGGAATTAATCTCATCAAAAATCTGTAAAAATAACATTCACAATTGTTTGAAATCAAAATGAAATAAATCTCTGCTTAAATACATCCACACTTGCTTGAATTATAAATCACACATGATTGGAATGTCATATCTAATTCTGCAAATAAAATCCTCTGTTCTACAAGAAAAAATGAAGTTCTGTCTATGTGTAAAATCATATCATTGCTGCTAAGCTTAATTCATGTGCATCCATAATCTATAAACAAAATAAATAATTAGTAAAACAATCCTAATTTGATTATGAAAGAAATTAAGAATGCAACTACTCAATCGAACAAATAGAAAGCTTATGAAATTATATAGAAATTCTATCTACCCAAAATGAACAAGAATCCTTACTGCTCGAGGGGTCCCTCCACGAGAAGAAGGCAATCACGCTATTGATCAAATAATTAACCATGCATGGAAATGAAAAGGTTCTTTCATAATTTGGATATTAAAAATAGAGTTTAAATCTCTAGTGTTGCGTACTTCTTAACAACATTTCATTCCTACCGAGAGGTTTATTTATAAATCTCATAACATTAACCGTTTAGAGCTCTATGCCTAATCCTTGTCAATAGAATACTAATTTTAACTTGAAAATATAATGTAACATAATTTGCTCGAGATTTTTTATTATCAAAGAAAATCATGAGGCGTATATCTCGTTCTCACTCGCCTATTTCTGATTACTGGGGTTGACTTTATCTCTGATTGCATCACTGTGACCTGGTTCTGTCGATCTAGTTCATGAGAGTAGGAGGAAATTGAGTGCATCAATTTCCATCTACCCATATATTTTTCTTTCCAGTTGGCACCTTGGAACCTGTCAAACCACGTAATCGGATGTAGAATCATGTATTAGTTGCAGAATCATTGCAATTCGGTAGCTGAAGCAAACATTAGACTAAATAATAAAGAACAATATAGAACAATATCAATTTATGAAATACAAGACAATTATATATCTGCCATATCATAAATCTTGCAATTTGATGCCCACTGTGTGATTATGAAGGTCAAAAAGAAATAAAGAGAGTGAAAAAGGGTGTCAAAAATAAGCAATTGTGAGGCTCAACAAGAACCCTTTTAGATTTTTCTTAAAAACATTAATGGGAAATCCACCCTTTTCTGGACTAGGGGATTTGATGTGGTGGATTCTTTGAAGCAATAGATTGAGCTTAGGTTGGGAATCCATTCTAAATCTCAATGTTTGTCTTTTGAAGGAAAGGTGCTCTATGACCACTTCTAGATGAAGGACTATCTCATTTCAAGGAACTCTATGATTATTCTAAACCTACAACTACATGGAGGAGTTATAGGACACAAAAACCCAAATGGATATGCTTCTTTAAAGGATGTAGTGCAAGGGATGCAAACTATACCAGACAAACTTTAATTCAACCTAGGTCCATACATCATAAAACAAATGGAACAAGCATTAGCCATTGAAGTGAACCTTCTAGAGGTAAACTCGCTTTTTATTGCTCTTCAATCCAAGGCTGTTATTTTCAGTTTCAAGGAATTTTGGCCTAAATCAAATTATCTACATTAGTGGGTCTTTTCCACCCGGACCCCAAATTGTGATATCTATTTATGCTCCAAAGGTTTTTTTATTGTTCAGTTTGACACACAGAAATATTTGGAGAACATGTTGAATGATGGGCCCTAGTTTTGGGGTAGAGTTGAGCACTTCATGATCCCATGGTTCTCAAAGTTTGATGCCACAAGCATGGTGGTGTCAACAATTCCAGTTTGGGTGAGACTCCTAAATCTTCCTCTGCATTCTAGCATCATAAAAACCTAGAGGGAATCAGAAAAACATGGGACAATATAAAATTATCGACATTAAAAGATCACAGAAAGGTCTTTTTTTCTTTGCCAAAATATTTGTAGATATAGAACTTAGTAAAGGTATATGTGATAACATTCAAATTAAATACAAAAATTTTCAGTGGACACAAGTATTAGACTATGAAAATACAACATTCAGATGTTGAACATACGTCCAAAAAGGTCATTTGTAAATGACATGTCCACAGGAAAAAATATACCAAAGAAGAAAAAGGGGCGGGTACATAAACCAAAAGGTTGGCATACCTCAAATCCATAACTATTAGAAGAATAATAAGAGGAAAATATGGAGGTTCCTCCAAGCCAAGCATAAGAAGTTTCTCAGGCTCGAAATGGGGCCATTTTCCATGAACAAAAAATAATGAGATACAAGAGAACCAAGCATCAGATCAATAGAAAAATGAGGGTCTTTCAAAAAATGGGTTGGGGGTTACAAAAAGAGTGCATGTCCATGAAAGTTCATACTTAGACAAAGAATCCCCCCAATGACATATGTTAATGAATTGGAAATGTTACTAGTTGACCCCAACCCCGGGTGTTGGAAAAAGGTCCAGAAAAAGAAAGGAAAAAAGGAGAAGTTAAGTTCTTGTTGTTATCACACTTTACTTTTGATTTTTCTATGCATTTTTATTTCCCTCCCTTATTATTTCTTGTAAGCCGAGAGGCTTATCTTTATGAATGCTTTAAGCATATACAAAATGAATTTTTGGTACTTTTTTCAAGTTGATTAAAATTGTGGCTTTTTTCCTTGGAAAAAAATGCTGAAAACATTGACAAAATATGAGTACTTTGACAAAATATGAGTACTTTGGTAGAGAACATGTGATCAAGAATAATGAATATTTATCGTCTCTTGGTTTGACAAACATGCAAGTTGTAAATCCACTAAGTAGTATATTATTTTTTTAATAATGTTTAATGAAATTTTATAGTAAAGAGCTTTATTTTGTTTAGATAATCTTCGGCAAAATCACATAACCAATCTTTTGTCGACGCGTTTCGAACCCACTAGTGTGGTTCATCGTCAGGACAAGTTGAAGAACCAATCTGGCTTAGCTTGTTTAAATAGAGTGTGCAGAGATTCCAACAGCTATATTGCCAACGGCTAATTTTGACCTAATGATACTAGTCAAACCCCTAATATTCTTGTTATATCATTAAATTAATAATAATCTATATTTATTATAATTCCAATATTATTTAAATACAAATAGTATTAAATTACTATTTAGTTACAATAGGTAATAGTATATTTATTTAATAATAATTATTTAAAACATTGGTAAACTAGATATTCTCTGTTTGTTTTTTGTTTATGCATATCTAATAATATATCATTTTTTATTTATTATTTTAAATATAATGGCCCATTCGAAATCAATAAGTTATATATAATAATTTATATTTGTTAATTAATCCATATTTACTTAATAATTATTAAGAAACAAACAAATAGTATTCTTGTTAAATCATTATTATTCTTAAAGTATAGTTACATTAGGTAAATAACATAATTAAGGATTGTTAAAGTACAAGTTTATTAATAATGTATATCTATAAAAAAAAAAAAGAACTAACTCAAACTAACTCAATACTATTGGTATATCATATATTTATTAATAATAATTTCTTATTTATCATTTAAGTCTAAAGGTCCATTGGTAAAATTAGATCTCATCTCAAGCTTTTATAATTAATTTAATAATTAATATTCATTAATCAATCAATATTTATTCGATAAAAATTATTAACTATGTAATTAGGTAAATATATTATTATTCATAAGGTTAAAAATGGGGTTTTTACTAATCAAATATATAAGAAATTAGTTAAGGGGAATTTCAATTCTAAAGGTATAGTAGACTTAAATCTAAATGCATAAATAATGAAATTATGGAAACAAAAATCTAATCTAATTATAATATACCCAATAGTACCATAAACGAGATAAGGTTAATACAATAATTAGCCCGAAATTAATTAATAACCTATTAATAACACATATACCCCATAATAATAGGACTAAACCGTACTAATACTATAGGATGCAGGGATTAACGGGGAGAAAACCCCGGAAAAAGGGGGGGACCAACTGCCTACGACAAATCTTAAGGAGAGGGAAGACAGAAACCCTAAGACCTAACAAAAGGGGAATGAGGAGGCTAGGAAGACAAGGCTGGGACCCAGCAACTGCTAATCTTCCAGCCATCATCCCTATTAATATTGTTCGGCCTTTTCTCAATCTCCAGGGCCTCTCTAAATTTGCGATGGTGAAACTGCGCAACTTTGGCAATGACTTGAGCCTCTTCTATACATACATGGTGCATAGTCTTCCCCGCATGCTCAGCCAAGGCTGAGGACTTGGTCCTACCATGTCTTAAGTCAGCCGAATGCTCGCTAATCCTTTGATTGATAGAGCGACCAGTCTCACCAATATAAGGGGTCCCACAGGAACAGGGAATGACATAGACGCCTTTCATGTCCTTCGGGTCAATGGGGTCTTTCACAGACCTGAGGGAAACACGGATAGTGTTGAGAGGTCTAAAAGTTGTGGGTACATCGTACTTCCTCAGAATCCTTGCAATCCTATCCGTGGTCCCTTGGATGTAAGGAAGGTTTACACTCATGATATGATCTTTAGGAACCCTTCGGATAGACGGCTCCTTCTTGGCCTTGAGGAAGGCTTTTTGACCGAGGTGCCTATTGTAACCATTCTTCTTGAAGACACCTAGGAGGTGAGCCTTCTCCGTTTCTAGGCTCTCCTCATCAGAAATTCTTACAGCACGGGTGGCAAGCGTGTTAAGAACCCCTAACTTCTGAGCGGGGAAATGATGCGAAGAAGCATGCAAATATTGCTCAGTATGCGTCTTCTTTCTAAACACCTGATGAGAAAAGGAACCATCCACCTTCTTAGAGATGAGAACATCCAAGAACGGAAGACAACCATTATCTTCTTTTTCCATCGTGAATTTAATGGCGGCGGACTGGTTATTGAGGTGACTGAAGAAATGATCCAGCTCATCAGGACCACGAGACCAGACAACACCAGTGTCATCAACACCAATCCGCCATCACCTTCTCTCTCTTGTTATCCACCACCACCACTACCAGTCCCGACGATTTCTCCCTGAATGGACACTCCACACATGTTGGCTGCACATCTAATCAGAAATTTTGAATGTAACGGGGCTCTTTTGGATTCCACGAGGATATGTAACTGGCCGAGGGTGGCTAGTTGACTGGCCATTGGTTCCACTCAATCTGAACCATTCCATAGTCATGTAGCTTTAAAATATAATTTATGCAATTGAAGAACGAGTTTAGGCACTTACCTGCGTGGTCGCAGCCGTGTTATGCAGATTTCGGGTTTTGGAACCCATTCCTTCGTTTGCTGTTGCTGCATGCATACTGCATGCTTGGCCTCAACTATTTTTGATGTTCATACGTTTAGGTAGAGCTCCATGCATGCTTCTTCTGCCATACTTTGCTGTCCCTGTCTCTGAAGTATGTCTTTCAGAGGGATCAGCTGCTACAGGATTCCTGTAGGAAGTCCTGTAGCTGCTTCTCCTCCTGGAATGCAAGCTAGAATGAGCAGGGCTATACTGCTGACGAGGGTCTCGGCTGATGAGGAGTCCAGATGGAGGGAAACATGTATGGTGAGTGAAAAACTACTGCTTGATTGTTCATTAAAAAGTTTTTATTGGCAGTATGAAGAGAATAGGATTTCTGTGTGTCACTGTGCAGGAACATAAAAAAATGAGTGCAATGGAGGTGTACAGAGATGGAAAAATGGTGACATATGGTGATAGGTGGAAACAGGGATGTTGACAAGCCGCATAGGCAGATTCCCAACCTTCGGATTCTCTTCTGAGATCAATTTTGGCTCGTATGTAGGTTCTACACGATCTTCCTGTAGAAGACATAGAACTTCCTGTAGAAGACACAAAACTTCCTGTAGAAGGTGAAATCTTAGCCCGAATGAGATCAAATCTTAGGAAAGGGTAGTGGTCATGGAGGAATGGATTATGAGGGATGCTTGCAGCCTGGTGTTGACCTCTGTCTTTGTCTTATGTGATCCTCCTAACCTGCAATGTCCTTACTGCAACTTGCAATGATTTAGCAGAAATTAGGTTTATTTTCCTTTTTTTTTTTTTTTAGTCTAAGACAGCTGGGGTGCCTCCAAGAGGTTTTCACCCTCACTGTCTGCCCTAGGTTCCTCCAAGAGGTTTTCACCCAAGGAACTTTTTTTTGTTTTGTTTTGTTTTGTTGTCTTAAGGTGTGGGTGGAGTGAAGACAGGGGCCTGCTCCACTACCAACACTGATTTATCCAGAGTTTCAATGAACTCCTATTTAGAGAGGGGCTTCCTGTAGATTTTCAATCGATGCCCATTGACAAGCATGGGAATGGCTTCTTCATCAATGGCCCTGATAAGGAATTGTTGGTACCATTCCATTACCATCTTTTCCTTTTAAAAACATCATCATTTGTCTACCTTTTTCCTCCATAGATCCCTTATATTCCTTGAAATTGATTAATTAATAGCATTATAGTTGTTAGTTTGCATTAAAGTTAATTTATGAGTTTTTATGTTAGAACTTAGGAATTTTTAATAAAAAGGTTACAGGAAGTCACAACATCCTGTAAATGGTTTATCATTTGACACGTGGCATGACAGGCAAGCCAAAGCAATGGATAGGAACGAAAATGGAATGTACAAGCATGGAGAAACATCGATCCTACAAAAAATCAAATGCTCTTGGTTATGCAGTCAACGCTGGTCAAAGCCCCAGCCTTTTGGTGACAAAGGCAGCAACAGCCATAGGTTTCCCAAACCGGTTTCGTTTTGTTTCTTTTTGGAAATCGGTTTAGAATGGAAATGACCCAAAAATCATTCCATAGTAAAAGCGGAAACAACTGCATAGTGAATGTACATTTAATCCAAATGAAAACAGTGTATTAATTGTTTTTAAAAACACAGATATAGTTACAGTTATGTGGTTGGTGATCTCTGTGTATCGTTTTGAGAACAAAGCTTTTTGTATGATCTTCAGAACTTAATACCAGAACTCGATTATAGTCACGGTTTTATTATAACATTGTTCATGTGTTAGTACCTTAGTTGCTTGAGCGTATTCCAGTGTACCATTGAAACGCGGACAGGCCCTGCGTGGACTGGTATACTGTCATTTTCATTTCATTAGCAGCTTTTGAATATTGAATAACATGCATAGTAATTAGAGTTATGCTTATAATTTTGTTGATTTAATTAGCAATCCTTACGAATGGTGTTTATGGTGATAGCTTAAAGGATTTATCATTAAGATCATTGAACCATATCTTGTAAGAGATCTGATCCATCGTTATATTTTAAAGCATCCTCATAGAATCTGTTTACATGTATTTAAATTTGTAGTATGCTTTTGATCTTTCATGAATGCTGAGTGTTAACTAGACAGGGCTTTTGTGCACAACATCCTTGTAAGGGGATTAAAATCTCAGTCTAGCAATACACAGTGTCTTTAGGACAGTTAGATGAGTTGAGTGACCTGAGTGTCAAGGTGATATGGAACATATCTTAACCTTCCGTAAAGAAGTACTATAACCTACCACAATGAACACTTATTTAGGAATCCTTTATGTCTATAGATTTTAGATGCATTCCTCGAAGTTTACTTACCCTGGTCGATAATAAATTTAGCCTAATCTAGCACACTAGGTTGGCCACTACATTTTGGCGCCGTTGCCGGGGAGGCGTAGTTAGAGGATTTCGAAAAAAAATTAAAATATATAAAAAAAATTTAATAAACAAAAACAAGCAAAAACATAGATTTAGAAGTCATGTTTACTTATGCCTAATCTAGAGATAATAAAGGTAGATTCATATAAACCCCCCATCCAAAAACTAACCTACCATCAGGAGCAGACCCTTTAAGAAAAATTGAACACACAACAACAGCTGAGGAAGTCACCGTACAAAAATTAGAGGATAAACAGAAATCAGGGCAAAGACTCACACTCATTGAGAGGCAAATTATATTAGCACACAAATCACAAAAGAAACACTTCCCTGGATCCTCTATACAAGGAGAAAGTAGCATAGTGACTCAACAATCTTTCTTTAATCTTCTCTTTGAAACAAGTGACACTGAACAAGAAACAAAGGAACCTATCAAAATGGCTGAGGAAGGAGATGGATCAGTACCAAATCAAGTTCGAAGAGATGAGGAAGAGTCAACCTTTAAATTTCCTATTCAAGAACCAAAAGAAGATGATGAAATAAAAATGAAAAAAATACCTCCATCTGTGCTACCAAACTTTTATGGCATGGGTTTAGAAGACCCATATTCATTCTTGTTTGAGTTTGACATTGTATGTCAAACATATGGTTATACAGATGATGCCCATAGGCTTAGAATCTTCTTAGCAACATTAAAAGCATCAGCACTAAGATGGTTCATGGGGCTTGGTGAACATGCAATAACTGATTGGGATGGCATGAGAAGAATATTCCTAAAGAAATACCAACCTTATTGTAGATCGAAAGATTCTAAAGATGATATCTTTAGGATGAACCAACAAGAGGATGAAAATTTAGAGGAGTACTTAGAGTGGTTTGTTTACAATTTACAAAAATAAAAACACCAAACCATGCCTCTTGATTTGATTCGAACAATATTCTTGAAATGCATTCGAGAGGAATACTTATATGATCTTAATTTGATGGGCAAAGGTGATATTTCTACTTTACCTTTTGAAGAAATTGCCAAGTTATGTGAAAAGTATTCTAGGAGCAAAGCCAAAATTGGAAAAAGAACCATATCATCCAAAGCCACAAAATCTGCTTCAGCAAGTGTCACAAGGGCTGAAATAGGGAACCCGTTAGAGGAATTCAAAACAAATCTGTTAAGTACCTTAGGAACCCAAATTGACACTCTAAAAGCTAAGAAGAGACAAGAAGAGGAAGATCAGATGATGGCTATCTTTTGCCCAAAATGCCGGAAGAAACATGCCTTAAAAGACTGCCCATTAGAAAACATTCAAGTTTGTGCCTTTTGTACTAAAAATCATGATATATTTCATTGCTATAAAGTCAAGGTTTTGCAGAATTGTAATGTGGCAGCTAATGCAGATATGGAAAATGTGTATTACATGGGTGCAAAGAGACCATGGTAGCCAAAACCAGCACCTCAAGGTATGTTCCCAAACCAGAATTTGCAATTTCATATACATGATCAGATGTATGCTCATAATTCATGGAATGTACCCATGCCATGTCAGCACCAAAATTACCCACAATAACAATGGAGACCATCTCAGAAATACTCTCAACAATATCATTCATATCCTCAATCATACCAACCATATTCGCAGCCATATCAACAATATCATCAACCATACTTGCCATATCCTCAATCATATCAGCAATATCCTCAGCAACAAGTTGTTTACCCACATCAACCTCAACCCACTCAACAAGCATTGCCTGCTCCTCCACCAATAAATCCACCACAATTACAACTTCCATCTAACTCACAACCTCCCAGACCTACTCAAACCCCTGCTCAACCTGTATCAAATCCGAATAACAGAGCAGAGAGACCATCCTACAATGTAGATGAGGGAACCTCATATCCCACATTACCCTTGCAAAGTATCAATTTGAGGTCTGGTAAGGTACTTCACAAAGAATCTCCAACAGCTGATAAACAAGAAGAAAATGAAGAAAATGAAAATGAAACTTCAAATCAAAGAAAACAAAACGATGACACCAAAAATAAACAAATGCAACCTTTGCATCCACCACCTTTTCCAGACCGATTGGTCCAAACAAAACTTCCAATGTCTATTCCACAATTTGATGTTTTAGATGAGCTCAAGAATGTCTATATAAAAATTCCACTACTACAAGCCATAAAGGACATTCTCATATATACTAAAGAAATCAAAGAATTGTGCCTTAAGAAGCCCACTAGGAAAAGGGTTGATCCACAAACCATTCATGTTATTGGACATTTAGCTGGCCTTATGACAAACACCATCTCAATGGAAAAGTATGTTGATCCTGGTATTCCCAGAGTCACTGCAATCATTAACAACATACATATTCCAAACACCTTAATTGATCTTGGGGCCGCAATAAATGTCATGACTCTTGAAACCATGAAAACACTCAAGCTCACAAATTTACAACACACAACAATTGTTCTAGAACTCGCTGATAGGTATAAAATGATTCCTGAAGGGATTTTGGAGGACATAATTGTTTCACTGGACTCTTGGGAGTATCCAATGGACTTTTTAGTTCTTCAACCAAAATCCAATTTAGGAGGACACCCTATCATTCTTGGTAGACCATGGTTAGCAACTGCTGATGCATTCATAGGATGTCGATCGGGTAATATGATCATTTCATGAGGAACTGAAAGAAAACAACTCACTCTTTACCCATCAGCACAATCACTAGCAGTAGCACACAATTTATGGCTTGACGATAAATACAATGACAAAGAATAAGTACAATATGTTTTTAGCATCAACCAAATCTATGATTTTCAAGAACATAATAATGATGATTAGGTAGAATTTTTCCTTTCTCAACCTGATATTTCCGAAAATTTGAGAAATGACCAATATCATGCTGCAGATGAACTTTTAGCCCAAAATTTTCAGGAAACATGCACCATTAAATCTTTGCAAACAACATTCCACGATATTTTCCCATTCAATCCATCACAAAGACATAGAGTAAGACCATAGAGATTAGTCCAGGAAAAACTCTGAATATTGGCACTCACCTAAACTCATCTCAGCAAGAGAAATTGATTCAATTATTGAGAAAATACCAGAAAGCATTTTCTTGGGACTACACCGATATGCACGGGATTCACCCTGAAACATGCACTCACCATATTTATACCGATAGTACTATCAAACTAGTGAGACAACCACAGAGACGAATGAACCCCATGCTCCAGGATATTGTTAGAGAGGAATTACAAAAACTGTTGAAAGTTAATTTTATCTATCCTATCTCTGACAGTCAGTGGGTATCCCCATTGGTAGTAGTGCCCAAGAAAAATGGTAAGTGGCGGATTTGTGTCGATTACAGACAATTGAACAAAGCAACGCTCAAAGATTATTTCCCACTACCATTTATTGACCAAGTGCTAGACACATTAGCTAGGAAATCATCATTATCTTTTCTTGATGGTTTCAGTGGTTACAACAAGATCAAGATAGCCTTAGAGGACCAGGAGAAAACCACTTTTACTTGTCCTTGGGGCACTTATGCTTATAATGTTTTGCCATTTGGACTTTGCAATGCTTCATCTATATTTCAGAGAGCTGTATTAGCTATTTTTGCTGATTTAGTTCATGATTGTGTTGAAGTTTAAATGGATGATTTTTCAATGTATGGCGATTCATTTTAGCATGCATTAGAGAACCTTGAAAAAGTTTTGAAGAGATGTATTGAAGCTAATCTGTCCCTGAGCAATGAAAAGTGTTTTATGATGTTAAATGAGGGGATAGTATTAGGCCATTATATTTCTTTTCAAGGCATTAAAGTTGATCCATCGAAAATCCAGATCATTGTCAATTTTCCAATTCCGAAGACTCAAAAAGAGGTAAGAAGTTTCCTTGGGTATGCAAGCTATTACAGAAGGTTTATTGAAAATTTTAGTAAAATAGCTTCACCTTTGTTTAAGCTTCTAGCCAAAGATGTACTTTTCAACTGGAATGAGAATTGCTAGCAAGCATTTAAAACACTCAAAAAGAAGTTGTCAACCACACTAGTCTTAAAAGGACCTAACTGGAACCTACCATTTCACATCTTTACAGATACATCTGATAGTGCAGTAGGTGCCTCATTAGGCCAAAAAGAGGAATCTTGTCATTATTCCATCTATTTCATTAGAAATATAACACCTACAGAATTAAACTACACAGTCACAGAAAAAGAAATGCTTGCCATCATACATGATGTGAATAAATTCTGACATTATATAACTGGTTATGAAGTTTTTGTACATACTGACCATTCTGCCATTAGGCATTTAATGAATAAACCAGTAACTAGTGGCAGGGTTACTAGATGGTTATTATTGTTACAGGAATTTAACATCACAGTGTTAGATAGACCAGTTAAGGAGAATCAGGTGGCAGATTTTCTTTCTAGACTGCAAAATCAAGGTGAGGTTGTTCCGGTTGAAGATTCTTTTCCAGATGAAAATCTATTTGCAATTTCAATAGTGAATCCTTGGTATGCTGACTTGGCCAATTATTTGTTTACAGGAAGAACACCTCCATACTTTACTCCAAAAGAAAAGAAGAGGCTAGTCAAACAAAGTGCTCGATACTCATGGATTAATGGTGATTTATTTACACTGGTTATGATATGATTATTAGACGATGTGTAAGAAATGATGAGATAATTGATATTTTAAAATCTTTCCATGATGAACCATGTGGTGGGCATTTTGCAGCTAAGCGAACAACATTCAAGATTCTTAGTCTTGGATACTACTGGCCATTCATTTTTAAGGATTCCAAGAAGTACGTGAAGAGTTGTGATAGCTGCCAAAGAATGGGTAGGCAAACAGCTACGGATGAGATGCCACTTCAGCCTCAAGTACATCTAGAGCCATTTGAAAAATGGGCTCTAGATTTAATAGGGCCCATTAATCCAACTTCCAATGGTAAGAGGTACATCCTAGTATGTATTTATTATGTAACAAAGTGGGCTGAAGCTAAAGCACTAGTCCGGGCAACTGAAAAAATAGTGGTAAACTTCCTTTTTGAAGAGATTTTTGTAAGGTATGGAGTACCAAGGGAGATAGTGACTGATCAAGGTACTCAGTTTACTTCAAAGTTAGGTAAGGACATCACAGAAAAATATCAAATCAAGCACAAAAGAAGTACACCTTACCATCCACAGGCCAATGGCCAGGTGGAATCCACAAATAAAACTTTGGAAGGAATTATCACTAAGACTGTGGCAATGAACAGGAAGAATTGGGAAGAGAAGCTCAAAGATGCACTCTGGGCTTATAGAATCACGTGGAAGAATACTACGGGATTTACACCATATCAATTGGTGTATGGCAAAGAGGTAATGCTTCCTATTGAGTTTCAAATACATACTTTTAATATGGCTGCAAATTTGGAAATTGATATGAATGAAGCACAACAAGAAAGAATTCAGCAGTTGAACCAACTGGATGAAATGAGGCAGCAAGCAGAGGAAACAAAAATCCTCATGCAAAAACAAAGGAAGCAGTGGCATGATGCACATATCAAGAAGAAGCAGTTCAAAGAAGGAGACTGGGCTTTACTTTTTGACTCTAAATTTAGAGATCATAAAGCCAAATTCACCACACATTGGATGGGCCCATAAGAAATCGTTCAAGTTTATGACAATGGATCAGTCAAGCTCATTAACATTGATGGAGAAGGCCACCCCTTTACTGTCAATGGCCATCGCTTGAAACTTTACAATAGGCCCATCAGCAAGCAAAATTTTCTTCAAATGGTATCTCAGCCAGGGGAGGTTGAGATATTGCAGCCTTCAACTATAGTATGTCTGCCTTAGTTCATTTCATTTCAATTCAAAAAAAAATAAAAAAAAATGGTTTAGATGTGAAAACCAGACTCTGGCACACTCTAACCCAGAATTCTTACTTGAAAACCAATTCGTTGGCTGGTAAGAATTCCCTTTCTTTTTGTTTCATGTTTGATTCATCAATTGAATAATGTCTTGAGGACAAGTCAAAACTTTAGTGGGGGAGAAGCATCAACATTTTTGTTTTTCTTATCTCATCTCCTAATTGTAAATTCTCAAATATTTCTTATCTCATCTCCTCACTGTAAATTTCCAAAGAGTTTGTTTCAGCACTTCAGATTTCAATAAAGAAGTTGTTTTTGTCTTTGTTCTAATCAAAGGGACATGTTTAAAATCACTATGCAGTGGGACCTATTCTGTTCAGAAGACCATGTTACCAGCGCCAACAGTAGAGGGACCTGTTCAACATACACAAAAGGGACCTGTTAGAGACTGCTATCTCAAGTTACTTCAACAAAGCTTCAACAAAGTTTCAACAGAGATTCAAAGGTTGCTTGTCACCGAGGCTTCATTAAACACCAAAGATCAAGGAACCTGCACACATATAATTCTTTTCCAGATTTCAAAGAAGTTGCACAAACATTTTCCAGATCTCAGAGGGACCTGTCATGAATAACAAAGATTAGTCAAGAAAGACTAGTCCTACCTAGCATGCCAATTCAACGCTTGATCAACCAATAAAAGTGTATTGTATTCTTTATTTTTAACATTTAAATTCTTAGATGATTTTTAATGTTAAATGTGATGACTATGACTGATACGATCAATTTCAAAAACACCTACATACCTATCGCCCCTTATCATATTCTTAATCCCTATCATCTCCCAACACTCTAGCCTATCCCATATTTATACGATTTTTAAATTCCCATACTCTTCATACGATTTCTCAATTCCCTATTATATCACCCTCCCAGCCTTTGTTATTAACTCTTTATCGGCCAATCAAACCCTACTGCCGGTCCAACATCTCCCTATTCGGCCAAGTACCAATGAACGAGGGACAGGTGGTGAACTGTTTGAAATCCAAATGTTATGCGGTTTTGTTCATTATGTTTGAATCGGCCAAGTTATAACATGATCACCCGACGAAGTCGACTGATGCAAACAACTATCTGTTATCATACTCCAGTACTCCATACATGCTTCCAGAGTTCTCATGATGGTATTCATACGACCCAGTACAACTACTCCTCTGTCATAAAATATGAATATGCTATGAATTGGGTCGAGTCGGTTGTTAAAAATTTCATTTCATTCTCAATTGTTCTATATTAGCAATTCGACTTCTGTGATTTCAACAACAAAGACTAAGAGCAGAAAGTGCTACGAAAGGAAAACACAGTCATTTGGGTTTACAAGTTTCGACCTCCACCATATTACAAGACAGTCATCTGGCCATTGCTTAAGCCACTGAAGGAGCTAGTTTCGAAGAACAGAGGGCGCCACCAGGTCAGCAGTGTGGAGCGAAAGACAAAGGTAACAAACCAAAATACCTTTGTTAAATTCGTAAGAATAAACGAAGAGGGTTAGAGAAAAAAAAATTTCTCTGTCAAAATGACTAATAGGGTAGAGCCAAGCACATTTGACAGTTCTCAATACCACGACGACTGCATTGCAATTTTAAAAGAAAAACAATGGCTACCCTTCTTGGAGAAGTTTAATGGAAGCAATGAGGAAGTAACTAAATAGTTTGCCTTTACATTCAATGGGGAGAAAGCCTTGATAGATATTTTTTCATTCAGGGTCTCAGAAGACACCATAGCACAGTCCTTAGGGATCAGCCCAGAAGGGGAGAAATACTTCAAGACAAAACAATTCAAAGAAAAATCATGGACCCAATTCATGTCCAGATCGAGGGTTTCATCCATTAACTGGAAGAAAGGTGTCCCTAGGAGCTAGCTGATGCATCCATGGGACGAAATGGTGTATATCATCCAAAAATTTGTTACTTGTGAGGGCCGCTACAACATAGTTTATTTATACCACATCAAACTACTGTTACATTTGAAAGGGAAATGAACTATTAGCTTACCATATTTCCTCTTGTAGAGCTTAACCAAAATGTCGAAAACCATCCAAAAGCAAAAAGGTAATGAGGACAAGAGCTTATATCATTTTGGGCTAATTAAAATTCTTATTGAGTATGAATTACAGAGAAGGGGGAAAAAGTGGAAGGAATTCTTGGCTGCCAACCAAATCAAAGATGAAGAGGATGAGCAAGAACAACAAGAGCACTCAGGATTTATGCATGACATTGATGAAGAGATACCTGTGCACAAATCAAGCAATGTACCTCCACCCATTAGTAGTGTGAGGACAAGGAAAATGAGACAAGAGGATGCCCAGAAAATGGAGCAAGATAAAATTTTTACTACCTATACAAGAAGATCCAGGAGAGCACAAAAGACCCAGTCACAAGAAGACCAACCAGAATTTAATGCACCTGCACTGATGGACATTGAGAGCAGTGCTCACTCACAACCTGGACCAGAAGCCGAAATGGAGGATGAGAGCAACAATAGGCAAGAAAAAGAGTCACCACCCACAATTAAGAAACAAAGGAGGCTGGAAAAGCAAATTGAAAAGTTAAAAGAAGAACTGATGGAGGCCAACATGCTGGAAAAAGTCATCAAGAAAGAGAATGAAATGCTAAGAGCACAGAGTAAAGAGACTCAACAGAAAAATGAGAATTTGAGGGAGAAAATCAAGGAACTCGAGGCTGAACAAACTGACATTTGCAAGTGGGCAACCAAATGGTACAACCAAAAGAAAGCCCTCAAGGAGAAATACAAGAGTTTAAAGCATGCGCTCCACATTCAGAAAGATTCCCAAGCTAAGAAGAACATGGATGCATTGTTGAAAGCAGTAGAGGTGCAGGCAGGGACAAAGTTTAGAGGCATCACATCAGGATTAGCATGAGGACATGCTAATTCATTAAGCTTGGAGGAGATGTTGGTACCATTCCATTACCATCTTTTCCTTTTAAAAACATCATCATTTGTCTACCTTTTTCCTCCATAGATCCCTTATATTCCTTGAAATTGATTAATTAATAGCATTATAGTTGTTAGTGTGCATTAAAGTTAATTTATGAGTTTTTATGTTAGAACTTAGGAATTTTTAATAAAAAGGTTACATGAAGTCACAACATCCTATAAATGGTTTATCATCTGACACGTGGCATGACAGGCAAGCCAAAGCAATGGATAGGAACGAAAAATGGAATGTACAAGCATGGAGAAACATTGATCCTACAAAAAATCAAATGCTCTTGGTTATGCAGTCAACGCTGGTCAAAGCCCTAGCCTTTTGGTGACAAAGGCAGCAACAACCATAGGTTTCCCAAACTGGTTTCGTTTTGTTTCTTTTTGGAAATCGGTTTAGAATGGAAATGACCCAAAAATCATTCCATAGTAAAAGCGGAAACAACTGCATAGTGAATGTACATTCAATCCAAATGAAAACGGTGTATTAATTGTTTTTAAAAACACAGATATAGTTACAGCTACGTGGTTGGTGATCTCCGTGTATCATTTTGAGAACAGAGCTTTTTGTATGATCTTCAGAACTTAATACCAGAACTCGATTATAGTCACGGTTTTATTATAACATTGTTCATGCGTTAATACCTTAGTTGCTTGAGCGTATTCCAGTGTACCATTGAAACGTGGACGGGCCCTGCGTGGACTGGTATACTGTCATTTTCATTTCATTAGTAGCTTTTGAATATTGAATAGCATGCATAGTAATTAGAGTTATGCTTATAATTTTGTTGATTTAATTAGCAATCCTTACGAATGGTGTTTATGGTGATAGCTTAAAGGATTTATCGTTAAGATCATTGAACCATATCTTGTAAGAGATCTGATCCATCGTTATATTTTTAAAGCATCCTCATAGACTCTGTTTACATGTATTTAAATTTGTAGTATGCTTTTGACCTTTCATGAATGCTGAGTGTTAACTAGACAAAGCTTTTATGCACAACATCCTTGTAAGGGGATTAAAATCTCAGTCTAGCAATACACAGTGTCTTTAGGACAGTTAGATGAGTTGAGTGACCTGAGTGTCAAGGTGATAGGGAACATATCTTAACCTTCCGTAAAGAAGTACTGTAACCTACCACAATGAACAATTAGTTAGGAATACTTTGTGTCTATAGATTTTAGACACATGCCTCGAAGTTTACTTACCCTGGTCGATAATAAATTTATCCTAATCTAGCACCCTAGGTTGGCGACTACAGGACTGAACCATTGTCGTTGCATTTCTCCACTGTATATGGTCCTAGCAATCTTGTCCTCAGCTTCCCTTTGAAATCCTTGTATCTTGAATCATATAACAATGCCCAATCTCTTGGTTGAAATTGCTTTTCTTTAAGGTACCGGTCATGCCATATCTTCCTTTGAAGTTGGACCACCTCTGAGTGGAGAAGGGCCTGCATTCTCTGTTCATCTAGTCCATTCAGCTGAAGTAATCTTTCCTGCTGTGCATGGCTAAGATCTAGGTCCAGTTGAGCTGCCAACCTCAATGTGTTATATTCAAATTCTATGGATAGCAAAGCCTTCTTCCTGTAGACCAGCTCATAAGGTGTGAAACCTGTTGTAGTTTTCCAAGTAGTGTTGTAGGCCCAGGTGGCCTCAACCAAGCGATCTGCCCAATATTTTCTGCTGCTGCTCACCACTTTAGTCAAAATCTCTTCCAAAGCTCGGTTAGTGACTTCCACCTATCCATTTTCTTGCGGATGATAAGGGGTGGAAGTTCTGTGCTTAATCCGGTGATGAGCGAGCAGGTCTTCAATCAGGTTAGAGGTAAACTGACTTCCTTGATCTGTGACTAACTCTCTTGGGTAGCCAAACTTGTAGAAGATATTTTCCCTCAAAAACTCAACCACTTTTTCTTCTGTTGTTGCCTTGATTGCCTTTGTTTCTGCCCACTTTGTCAGGTAGTCCGTGCACACAATGATGTAAGACTTTTGTTTTGAAGGAGGGTTGATAGGACCCACAAAGTCCATGCCCCACTTCTCAAATGGCTCGAAAGTCACTTGAGGTTGGAGGGGCATTTCATCCCTTGGAGTCGGTTTCCCCATCCTTTGACATTGGTCACATTGGCTGATGTATCTCTTGACATCTTGATGAAGAGTGGGCCAATAGTAGCCTGCCTATAGAATTTTGAAAGCGGTTCTTTTTGCTGCAAAGTGGCCTCCACAGGGCCCATCATGATAGGTTAGGAGGATGTCAAAAACTTCCTCCTCCCTAACACAACGCCTCAAAATATGATCCGGGCCAAGTTTAAACAAGTTGCCCCCAATCCAAGTGAATGGGGCACTTTTCCTCACGATCTTGCTCTTCTCTTTTGAGGATAGGTGTGGCAGGAACTGTGCTGAAACCAAGTAATTTTCTATATCAGCAAACCATGGAGAGAGTACTGAAATAGCAAACAGGTGTTCATTTGGCATTTGATCGTCCACCATCCCTTCTTCACCTGCAGACAAATCTAGTCTAGACAGAAAATCAACAACAACATTTTCCTTACTTGGCTTATCAACAATGGTCAAATCAAATTGCTGCAATAAAAGTAACCATCTAATGATACGAGCATTTACATCAGGTTTATTCATCAGATACCTAATTGCAGCATGATTAGTGTGTACGAATGTTTGATAACCACTGATGTAGTGTCTGAACTTATTTAGGGAATGGACTACAACTAGGAGCTCTTTCTTGGTTACAATATAGTTTAATTGTACCTTGGGCATGTTTTTACTGACAAAATATATGGCATATGGTAGCCTTTCTTCGAATTGTCCTAAGGCTGCTCCTATGGCTTTATTCAAGGCATCTGTGTGAATGTGGAAAGGTAGGGCCCAATTTGGACCTCTCAAGATTGGGGTAGTTACCAACTTATCTTTCAACACATCTAGAGCCTCTTGACAGTTGTCAGTCCATATAAACTCAACATATTTCCCCAAAATACCAAACAATGGAGAGGCTAGCTTACTAAAATATTTAATGAATCTTTGATAATATCCTGCTAAGCCTAGAAAACTCTGAACATATCTTACCTTTTGAGGAGGTGGAACCCTTTGGATGATAGCAATCTTGTTGGGATCCACCTGTAATCCTTGCTGAGAAATTGTATGACCTAGCACGATCCCTTCAGTCATTAGGAATTCACATTTTTCAGGACTGAGGGATAGGTTCATCTCAATACACTTGGTTAAAACTTTTCCCAGGTTAGTCAATGCTTCTTGGAAGTTGGACCCATAAGGAGTAAAGTCATCCATATAGATTTCCACCGAATCATGAACCAGCTCAGCAAATATGCTAAGTATTGCTCTCTGGAAAGTGGTAGGAGTGTTGCATAACCCAAAGGGAAGGACCCGGTAGGCAAAGGTACCCCATGGACAAGTGAAAGTGGTCTTATCTTGGTCTTCTGAACTGATTTTGATCTGATTATACCCGCTAAACCCATCTAGGAGAGAAAAGAACTTCTTCCCTGCCAATCCATCTAACACTTGATCTATGAAAGGCAAAGGGAAATGGTCCTTCTTGGTGGCTTTGTTAAGTTCTCGATAATCTACATAGATTCTCCACTTTTCATTTTTCTTGGGCACAAGCACCAGAGGAGAAACCCACTCGCTGTCAGAGATGGGGTAGATGAATCCTGCATCCAACAACTTTTGCAGTTCTTCTTTGACAATGTCCTTAAGGATTCATTCTCCTCTGAGGCTGCTTGACTGGTTTACAATCCTCTTTAATGTAAATGTGATGGGTACAGACTGAAGGGTGGACTCCTTTCATCTCCTTATAGCTCCAGGCAAAAGCATCCAAATGGCGGTTCAATAAGCTACACAACGCCTTCTCCTGAGAGGGGGATAGGGATGAGTTGATCTTCAAGGTTATTTCAAGGCCAAATTCCACATTCTTAACTCGAGGAGAGGTCGGATCAGCCACACGGAGATCCACTAAAGCATTGGCTTGGGTGTCTTCTACCAACTCTTCTAATGGAAGCACACTAGGAGGTGGATTTTGAATCAAATTTTCAATAAGATCATCCTCGGTTTGAGTACTTCCCCTGGTGGCTTCCATTGTGCACAATGGTGCAGAGTAGATTTTATCCTCATCTTCCTCCTCCAACCAAAGAGGTAATTCATGTTCTAGCAGAGGTTGGGCAGGATAATATAGGACTAGCTGTTTGGACATAGGCCCATTCTTAATGGTCATGCTCCCAGCTCGACAACTAATGTAAGCATCTGCAGTAGCTAACCAAGGTCTTCCCAAAATGAGGGGGTATCCAGTGAGTTTTGCCTTTGGTTGAAGGACCAAGAAGTTCGTGGGGTACTCCCAAGAATCAATGGAGACCATGAAATCTTCCACAATCCCTTCGGGGGTCACGATGGAGCAGTCTACTAACTGTAGCACTATCGAGGTCTTTCTTAGGGAACTCTGAAGGTTGAGTTTGAGCATGGTGTCCTTGTCATCACATTAATGGCAGTCCCTAGGTCGATCAAGGTGTGGGGGATTATGGTGCCATTGATGTGGACATCGACTGCAGGACTCCTAGGGTCTAGATATTTTGGATAGATTATTTGTCCCAACATCAGGTCAGACAGTTGTCCTATGACATTGATAGTCAGGGAATCTCTCTTACGCCTGCCTGGGTGCTCGAAACACTTCTCTTTGATCAATTTTTTGTAGATTGGTACATCTTTTATGGCTTGGAGAAGTGGTATTTTTACACACAACTGTTTAAGCTCGCCCAGAAGTTCAGTCTCTTCTGGGTTTGGTTGTGTGGTTCCAGTTAGTCTCTCAGGAAAGGGTGGAATGGCTTTGGGTTCGCTTTCCTGGTTCTCTTCCTCATCCTCCTTAGGAGGAGGTTGTCTATCTGGGAGGACCTTCCCAGATCGTAGGTTGATCTCCTAAATCTCCACAACATAGGTAGGCCACGTCGTCTCTCCAGTATATACCTATTGGGCTTGTCCATTATTGGGGTTCAGGTTCGGTTGAGAAGGCGTCTGGGGTTGTCTCAGAGGAGCAGGAAGTAATGGTTGTGGTTGAGTAGGTGGTGGAGGCAAAATAGCGGGAGGTGAGTTGTACTAGGGCCTCCACCCTTGTTGAGGTGCATTCCATTGAGGTTGTGGCTGAACATGAGAATGAAACGAATGAGCAGTAGGTTGAGTATGATATTGAGATGGATATGACCAAGGAGGGGGTGTGGACCAGGAAGGATGAGCAGGGGGAAACCAAGAAGGTATGTGAGTGGATTGGTTGGGGTTGTAATAAGTTTGGGATGTCCCTTGCATCCCTTGTTGGTAAGGTCTGGATCCATGTAACCTCCTTTGGTTTAGGAAGTAGAGTGTTTCAGTGGCTCCTTCAGCCACTTAGTACATAGCTTTAAGTCTAGGTAAGGTTGGGCACTGGTTTGTAGGGTGGTCTTCCTCACAAATGAAACATACCTCTACTGAGTGCAATGGAAACTCGTTTCGAGGATGCTTCCTTGTACATCTGGGACAAAATATGGCCAAAGCCTTCTCAGCTTTCTCTTTCTTCTGTTGGATTCAGAAAGTATCCAGCTACATGGAAATGGTCCATCTCATCTCACTCTTAAGGTATTCCATATGATTTGTAAACTCCTGTTTGGAGAAGGTGGCACTGGCTGAAAGTTGATTCCCCCCTAACTCTTTTTCGGGTTGCCCTAGAATGGTTTCTAAATACAGTCTTTATGTCATCATAAGGTAGTTGGTAGATGTCTCCTCCAGCCAGAAAATGGAGGGTATTTATAAGGTCTTAAGGGATTCCTCGGAGCAGAACTAGTTTAAGAGATTCAGGGTCAAGCATGCACCTGACCCTTTTATAACTGAGTTGGAACCTTTCTTCATAGTCTTATAAGGATTCATCACTTCCCATGGTCATCTGAAAGATTTCTCCCTTCGCTTCCATTGACCTACAGTAATCCTGGTATTTGTTGTTAAAGGCTTGTTGCATCTGAGCCCAAGTTGTGATACTATTTCCAGGTAATCCCATGAACCAGTGTAGTGCTGCATCCTTAGGGTAGAGGGAAAAAGTTTCAACTTTTGCTCGTCTTCTGCATAGTCATAAGTTCGACAAAGGACAACAAACTCAAACAAGAAGGTATCGGGGTCTTCAGTGATCAATCCATGGAAGTGAGGTAAGGTTGAGGGACTGATGTTTTTCATTTTTGTGTCCCCATTGGTCTCTCGGATGGGAAAGGCACCTTCTATTCTCTCCCCATTTCCTCTACCGTTTCTGTTTTTAGCCATGGTCTCAGGAGGAATGTTTTCTTGCTCTTCTTCTATTATAGGATCTTCATATACCTCTGGAGGTTCACCTATAAGCTCTTCTGGATCACTACCACCGAAGAAGAGAGAAGGGTGACTCAATGATGTGGTGGGGGTGTTGGGTAAGAATTTTCTTGAATTGTCTCTATTCCTACGAGGCATGAAAGGAAATCTTTTTTTTTTCTTTGCTTGTACCTGAAAAAAATAAAATAGATTGAACTGCAACTAACGAAAATCTATCTTGCTGAAATGAAAATGCAGAATTGAAATGAAAGCAGGAAAGGACTAATCTATGTTGCTAAAATGAAATTGTAGAAATGAAATGCTAGGCTACACTTGCAGAATTGAAATTGCAGAAATGAAATGCTAATCTACGCTTGCTGAATTGAAATTGCAGAAATGAAATGCTAGGCTACGCTTGCAGAATTGAAAGTGCAGAAATGAAATGCTAATCTATGCTTGCAGAATTGAAATGCTAATCTATGAAAGCGGGAAATGTCTAATCTATGCTTGCTGAAATAAACTACTTAGCAGAAGGTTGTAGTAGAAAATAGAAGAAAAGCAGCAATCACAAATACTCTGACGCTTCCCTGACAACGACGCCAAAAATATGGTGGGCTTCAGTATTGCAACAATGATGCTGCAACTCATGGGACTCCCTTCTTTACTTTTATCAACCCGGTAGTTCGTAACAAACTTGGAAGCGACGGTGCTATATGCACAAGTAATAGCTCTTGCCGCAGCTGTCACTAAACTAGTTGGCACAAGTATGGTAAGAGCTTAAGCCAACTTCTTTTCCAGGGAATTTATCGAACTTGCTATCATATAGTAATACTAGATCATTTTCCTTGAAAGTGCACACCTTGATATGGCGATCATGCCACACTTTCTCTCATTGTTTATGTACTTGCTGATGGAATCCAGCTAAAATCGGTCCTCCTCTAGTTCCTCTAGTTGTGCGAGCCGTTCCTCCAAAGCCTCGCAGTCAGCCATGCATGTTATTTCTGCTATTTGCAAACTAGGGATAATGTACTCCATAGGCATGATGGCCTCCTTGCCATAGACTAACCGAAAAGGTGTCTGGCCCATCAACTTCTTGCATGTATTTTGGAATGCCCATAGCATAGTAGGGATGCGCAAGTCCCAGTCGTTTCGCTACGCATTACAGACTTTGGTCAACATAATCTCTAAAATTTTGTTGAATGCTTCAACAGTCCCATTCACTTGCGGGTGGTATGGTGTTACTCCGTTGATGATGTATCTAAAATTCCTCAGTGAGCGCGCTGATCGTTTCATTCAGAAAGTGCGTACCCCGGTCGCTCATGAGAATTTTGAGACATCCAAACCTTGTCAACACGTTCTCGAACAAAAAATTCGCAGTTGTAGCAGCCATGTAGTCCTTAACCGGCTGTGCCTCTGCCCACCTAGTCAAATATTTTGTCGCTGTGATGATATAGTGCTCGCTCATCTTCCCTCGAGGTGAGATAGGTCCTACGAAGTCAATTGCCCACTTCTAGAATGGTTGTAGCATATTCTGTGGTTTGAGCGGCATTTCATCCCTTTGCGATGGTTACCCGGTACGTTGACAAATGTCGTAGGCCTGACAGTACACTTTTGAGTCCTAATGTAGAGTTGGCCACCATAGTCCTGCGCAAAGAATCTTTTGTGTTGTAGCGTGACTTGCAAAATGTCCTCCAGCCACCCTGCCATGTGCTTTGGCCAATATTTGTCCGTGCTCAAATTCAGGCACATATTTGCATGAGATTTCGTCATTGCCCATTTTGTAGAGATGTCCTACAATAACGATAAAGTCTGCTGCGCGTATCACCAATTATTTCTTTTGTTGAACAGAATACCCTTGCGGCGTGGTTCCTGTGGTCAAGAAGTGGACTATGTCCTCAAAATGGCCATCCGTGACGCGCATGGCATACAACTGTGCATCCAAGAGTCTGTCCTCTAAATTTGTGGGCTCTTCTCCATTCTTAATTTGGGACAGATGATCTGGGCCTACGTTGAGACATTCGGGCTTTACGATAACTTCAAAGTCATATTCTTGAAAAAATAGCAACCACCTACAAATGTGCCCCCAACACAGGCTTATTCACTAGGTATTTTAGCACAGAGTGGTAAGTATACATTTGAAATTCCCTCCGAGCAGATAGTGGTGGTATTTTTGAAGCACGTATACCATTGCCAATCCCTCTCACTCGGTAGTGGATTAATTCTTCTCAGCTTTTGATAATCGTCGACTAGCAAAAGAAATCGGGTGATTGATTCCCTCTGTGCCTTCTTGAGTAAGTACCACCCCCAATGCGATACATGACATGTTGACATTCACGTGAAATTAGACATCCCATTTCGGGAAGACCAATATCAGGGCGGATGCCATCTTTTCCTTAAGCGTTTCCAGACTTTTTCCGCATTCCTCATTCCAGCAGTAAGTGGAATCCTTCTTGAGCAACTGTTCCATTGGCGCCATGATCTATGCATAGCCTTTTATGAATTTTTGATAATAACCAGTGTGTCCTAGCGTGGCACGTAATTTTTTGACACTTCGAGGTGCTTGCAGATTGAGTATGATGGCGATCTTCGCCAGATTCACCATAAGACCTTGCTTACAAACTACATGGCCAAGCAGATTCCCGAAGGGGACGAGGAACATACAATCCTTTAGGTTTAGCCCAATCTGCTGCCATCGACAAGTATCCAACATTAAACGTAAGCTCGCGATATACTTCTTAACCAACCCAAATACGGTTCAATCACCCAGATATACTTCTAAGAACTTATGTATAAATTCCTTGAATGCAGCTACCACAATGTGTGATAATATCGCCGGTGCGTTTTTCAGTCCAAAGGGCATCACCGTATACTGAAAACAACCCCATTCAGTGGTGAAGGCTATCTTGCTCCTATCCTCTAGTGCAATCTTGATCTGGTGGTACCCCGAGAACCCGTCTGTGAAGGAGTGGGCTTCCTGTCCTCCCACAATTTCCAGTACTTCATCCGTAAAGGGCATCGGAAACGGGTCATTAACACAGGCATCATTGAGCTTCCTGAGATCCATGTAGATGCGAATTTCACCTTTCTGCTTCTTCTCTTGCACAACCATAGGACTTACCCAGTCAGACTCCTCGACTGGTTCAATTATTCCTGCTGCAAGCATCTTGTCCAATTTGTCGCGGACCTTTGCTTTGTATTTTGGATTCAACCGGTAAGGTCGCTGCTCGACTAGCTTTGCATCCGGCTTTAGAGTGATCTTCATCATTCCCATGTGACCGAGGATCCCTTTTAACTCCGTGATTTTTGTTGGGAATAAATCGTGATATTCTTGAAGCAACTCGACGACCTTTTCCACCGTAGTGTTGTCCCAATAATCCCTGAGTGTTGCATACTTCAGCTCTTCCTCTGTTCCAATATTTACTTGTTTCATTTTCAGCAACGCGGTGATGTATGGATCTTTGGTTGCTAGTCTGTGCACCTCATGACTCCCTTCTGATTCCAGAATATTGATGTTTCTAGGGTTGTCGTCATCATCTTCTACCTACACCTTATAACATTCCAGGGCCTGGCTCAACTGTTGCAACCAGTCTAGCTGTATGATTTCTTCTAGTTCCAACGGTGTTTTAAAAATGGTTACCTTCACCAGCTATAATGTGTCATCCATAGTATCCATCCATTGATCTTCAAAGAGGAATGTCGAAAAAAACCCTTCGCACAAGATATCCCACTCACCTATGCTGTGTCGGAGCTCTGTTTTAGTATACCAGTTCCTGGGAATGATGTCCAAGGTGTGATAAAATAAGTGTACCCATTCTGGTTGAGGCTCCTCTCCGTAGGCTTTGATCCATCTGGTAAGGTGCATGCGTGGGTCATCACGTCCATAGTATTTCTCCGTTATTCGTAGTTCCGGCTTCCCAAATCTTGTCTGCATCATGCGCCTGCAACCGCGCCAATCTTCAAAAGTCCTTTCATGTGTGCCCCACCATCGCACAGGTGTCGCACGCAACGCCCATCTCAACGCATCAAACCGGTACTATGCTTTCAAACTTGGTTAGGAATTCATCTACTATTGTCAGCCCATCATACATCAACAGTTCACGATCCTGGGCCCTAACACAATATAGAGATTTAGTCATCATATTGCAGTGTAACATGTGTTACAGGGAAAAGTGTCTATGCAGAACTGCTAATCCCACTAAGGCGGGTAGCTACCTTAGAAACAAATAAAGTAAAACTACTTTTGTTTTCCTTTATGAAAGATAGATGAGAGAAGAATAAAGGAGACCAACCTCTGTCTTGCGCTTGGTTCCTTGCTCAATTCCTCTCTCTTTTGATAGTCCTTTGCTACTTGCTTTCTTGTATACCCAGCTTCACAGAGTACCTGTAGAATCAAAGCAGCATAACACTATAGGAGAACATGGATCTATTATCATAAACAATCTAGGATCAGATGTAAATTGACCATACAAATGCACAAAACATAAATTACACAAGAGTATGGAGGAAAACTTGAATAGCTTTATTAATAATCAAGAAAGAGCCAAGAGAGTTACAACCAGTTGTTCTGACCCAACATCATCCTCTCAGCAAGTAAGCCCTTCTTCACCTCATGCAAAGCTTAGATCACCCAACACTATGATGTTGCCTCAAGAAACCAACAACAATTCCTTACAAGATGCAAAATTCCAGCCTCCGGATCTCTGGGATGAGGGATCCATATATAGATGTCTGCAAGGGAGATGAGTTAGCTTGTGATTTGATTAGTGTCTTCCCTCTGATAGTTCTTGCTTCCACTTGGAGATTGATGATCTCTTACTCATCCCTGGTCGAATTCAGAGAGGCAAGTGTTACAGGAGAAGTTTCTGGAAGATTCCATGCTTCTCCACCTCGCAGATTGACACTGCCACTTGTCTCTTCTCGCCCATCGCACCCCATAGAAGGGATTTTTGAAATGCAACGCACCCACTGTGTGTAGTTAGGTGAGATGCAACGCACTTTGCCTATGGAGCAGGTGAAATGATCCAGTTTTGACCAGTTCTGAGCAGTTTTTCATGGAGAACTTCTGGGAGAAGCTGTAATCAGTTGACCTTGTTCATTTAGGGGTTGGAACAACACTTTTAGGGACTTAGGAGCCCTTGGTTTATGGACATTTATGCTTGGGGTTGTAGTTCCCAAAAATGTCTATAAAATTTGCCCCCTAAAGCATGAGGTCGTTAATTTTTTTTGATGTTGGCTAAAATTATTTATCATGAGGATCCGAAGTTTTTTCAAGCTGGAAGGAGACCTGTAATAAGATACAATACAATACATTATCTTCATAATATTTTCATGATCTAGCTGAGTCGGGCATTCCCATGCTCAGCTTTATAAATTCATTTTCATGTACATAGGACAGACAATAGTCTGAGTGTAGACTGATGATTCTGGTAGAGCCATCATCCCTTTGATTGGATGATTATCTATGCAGCAATGATGTACATTTGATGTCTTTATTTTCCTGAATATATATCGCAGCCTGGATGGATGAAACTATATTCGGGGTCTTCAATCTCGTTCGATCTTCACTCAAAGTACAAGTTGATCCATGTGAGAGATGTTCTGGAGTCGAACATGGAAAGACATCGCCTGATTACCAGCCAATGATGTAAGCTGTTAACAGGCACGAGAGGAATCACCGATAATGATAATGATCCTCAAGGTACTGCAGTACAATTCACATGGTGTGAATAAGGGACTTGGCGTCGAACACCACACAAAATCTTTCGGTCGAAGGTCATTGATGTAAACCTGTCGCCGGAAGTGAGAAACTTGCCATTGAGGCATGCAAGCTTCAAAGTACTGAAATGGGTGTTCCTAGATCGACTTCTTGGATAATGAGCTGATGTCGACAAGAAGTGATCCGTCATAGGAGGGCCTTAATGAATCCCACATCAATGACACGGAACTGAGCAAATGATTTTAATGGAGGTGAAAATGATTTGGTGATATAAGGTTCAGGGTGGCGGTCATGAAAGAATGGAGCGTAAATGTATTGCAGTGGGTGAGACAAAGGTGAATTCTCTGAGTGACTTCTCTTGAACATATCGACGACACTGTCATGATGGATTGGTAGCATTAACCCCAAATGTGGATGGTGTGATGTGACCATGGTGATGTGACCGGTGAATGAAACAACCCAACCCGACTTGGATGTGGAGTGAAAGTGTCATGTTCAAGAGCGACTTTCTACCAACAAAGTTTCTTCAAGTTTTCTTCCCAATTTTTCCCCAGTCATTGCTGACCAGTACCTCTTTATTTTTGTCAAGCTTGAGGAGGATAACATATGCTTGTTCTATAATTTTCCCTTCGGGCATACCCATCGCTATGTTTTAACGAGCCTAGCGATAGTGAAACTCGTTCTTGTCTGCTATGGACAAGTTTGTCGCTATTAGGCTTTAACGAGTTTAACGACAAAGATAACTCGGTCGTTTTCAATTTTAGAGAGTCTGAAAAGGGACGTAAAGGAAACTCCAAAAATCCTTTTTCATCATCTAATCCCTTAAGTTCGAAAAAGTATAAAACAATACAGAAGGGATGAATTTTTGATACTTTTAACGAGCCGAACAAAACAAGCGCTCGATATTTTTGTGTAATAATCCCTCAGGTACAAAAAGATTAAAATCTAAAGGAGGGATAGCACTTTTGGTCATTTTAACGAGCTGGAGAGACCAATGGCTCGACAATATTTTCATATTTTACGAGTCAGTTGAAAAGAGCTTAAAGGAGACTCATTTTTTGAGGAACGAGTGTTAAATTCGGGTAGCAGCTGATTCCAGGTAAGGTTTGGAATTTCCAAATCACGACAGTGTTAGAAGGATGGCTAACGGGATCACTCTTCGCAGCTGTTCCTCAAAAGGGCTAAACAATCAAGTGGAGGTGAATGATCAGCCAATACAAAGTGGAGGTGATGATGAGAACACAACCAAGGCTTCAAAGGCTGAAGTAATACATTCATAATGGTTATTTACTGGAAATTGGTTCATTTTTAATGAGCTTAAACATTGGGGGAAACATTTTCTCATTGCTTATGTTTATTTTTTAACGAGCATGAAGTCCGCGTTAAAACTGCTCGATTAATCCAGTCGTATAATAAGAATGTCTCATATATAAAAACAGAATTATTTCAAAGCTTTGCCCCACATCCTTTCTTTATGCAAGTTAGGAAACGACCAATCCTATGAGTTTAAAGGGTTAGAGGACCTACAAATTTAAAAAATAAATGGTCGCTCTTCGCTTGCATGCCAAAAGGTTTGCATGCCCCCAGGTATAGAGACATAGAGTTTCAAGGTTACCCTGCAATTTCGCAGACAAAACATTTGTTTTTCCAAAAAGGCCTACCTCTTTCAGGTTACCAAAGATTGTTCTATTTGTACCACAAACAAAACAATTCTTCGGCGATGTCTACCGAAATGGACAAAGGTGAATAGCGCAGACGCCTCCACTCACATAACTTTGACGAGGGAATCTTGTTCCAGTCCAACCCCCTTTTCCAATTTCGGACGGGAGTGTCAGACTAGTCATATATCTCTCGCGGAAACCTACCCTATACTTGGAGTTTTCCTGCCGAAGCAGACCAGGGTGCATGCCCCCTGGGTTTCAGTCATGTCCCCCGAATTACTCGTGCTCATCAGGTGGATGGACTGGGGATTGATGAGACATTCCTTGCGTGAAAAGACCATTCAGGGATGGTATATGACTATTTACTATGCGTGAACCGGGGAATGAAAGCTGGTCTACAAGCTTGACCACTCTTCCTTCATGCGGAAAACATATTAGTCTAAAGAGTGATGAGACAATGACTCCCATGCAATAAATATAGTCTCGCCCAAGGAGTAGATTATAATCCAGGGGTCCTTGGACTACCATTACGTTCATGTGAACGATTTTCCCTCTCAATGTTATGGGCACATTGGGAAGGATCCCTAACGGTCGACTAGTTCCTTTGTCGAAGCCTGTTAGATTTCTCATCTCAGGCAAAAGCGATGGCGAACCAAGTGCTTTCCAAGCAGTCGAGGAAAGGATACTCATAGAAGCCCCTTCATCTATGATGGTACCGGCCATAACCATTCTATATATTTGAGCAATGATTCAGAATGGTACACTAGCTGGTAAACGGGGTCTTCCTAGTAGATTCCAGTCAAAGGAAACAACTAGGTTGCTTGGAGGTGGGACCGAATAGACGACCGAGTACGACTCTGACGAACTTCCTTCTTGCGGTAAAGGAATGGGTAAATTGCCCCCATGTTCATCAGAGTATGTGATTACAAAAAGAATTTGGACGCTGTCATCCTTGTTCTCTTCGGTGACTGTATCATCTAAAGATGGAACCTCTGAAAGCAAGACCAGGTCAACTGCTGCCTCGACCTTTTGACTTTTGTCTGGTATGGGTTCAGATGGTTTATCTTCAATGATAGATGCTTCAGCCGATCACCTGGGCGGGTCAGCCTGATTTTCAACTAGTGACAGACTCGACAAGAGTTTCTTATATCCAGGAGGAAGTCGTAACGGTGAAACCGGACGATCATCCAAAACTCTTTTAGCCTCGTCTAAGAAGGGACAACGGTGGACGGCGTGATCGTCTTCACACAATTTACAAAGAAATTTGCACTTTCCTTTTTGTCCAGGGGCTTCACTTTCACTAGTCGACGGTGTGTTTTCAACATGATCATCAGAGGTTGACGACACCGGGTTGTGCAAACGAGGAGACCAGTCCCTTAAGATCCGTGGGATGCAGGGGCAATCTCTATGATAGTGGTCTCCTTTGCAAATGACACATGGCGATTTAGGCCTGGTTAGTGCAGTGTGTGGATTTTCGCTAGACGATGCTTGGTTGCCCCTTTTTGCCTTTGGCTCTTTCTTCTTCTTCTCTTTCTTCTTCTTTTCCTTCTTCTTCTCAGGTACTTGATTTTTAGCTTTACCAGCCCCATCAAGCGAAGAGGAAGGAGGAGAGGAAGAACTGGATGAAGTAGAGGGTTGGGGGGTAACTCTGGAATTGTCTAGTTGCTGACTCGATTGTTCAGGAATTGCGGTGTTCTGAACGACGGAGGTTGAGAAAAGCCATACGGGCAAGCCGATTGTCAATCCTGGAAGTGAAAATGTGGCCATATGGGGTGCACCAACATCTCCCCAAGAGGAGAAAGTACTAGGATTTCACCCAAGGGGAACTCCTTGGTCGGTGGACTCCATTTTCCTCAACCTAAGACCAACGTAGGAAAGGTAATGATTATTCCGTTTAAAATAAAATTTAGACGCTTTGACACAACTTGTTTTTTCAATTTTAAAGAGTCGAGAAAAAACAAAAGATGACTCTAGTCGCCTTCGATTTTTAATGAGCCTGAAGTGACAAGTGCTCAGATGGACCTTTTCCATTAAAGAGTATGAAAAGGAACGAAAGGGACTGCTCTGGAAATCTAGGCAGAGGGATTACCAAACCAATCGCAAAACTGCAGAATACTTTTTACGGTATGACAGCCAATCTTCCCGAATGCCGTGTTTAGTGCATTGCGATCGATAGGGCGGCAGACACAACTTCCTATGGATAAAGGATAAAGCTTATTGTGGTCTCCCAAAATATACTCGACGGTACGTGGGAGCACAAGTCCATACTGATACTTATCGTCTCAAAGTGGAGGAATCACCCAACCAACAGTGAGAACAACAGTTACCAGGCTTTACGACGCCGGAATATGTCTCTAGCCTAGACTTCTAGATGTTGTGCGTTAAGTTCCAAAGCATTGTTAGATTCATTAAATTTATTTTATAGTTGATCTTGCTTAAGAAATTTGCCTTTCAGGTTCAACGCGTGATGTAGATGTACAATTCCTAAAATGCAATCTAAGATGATAAACAGTCATTTTATCTTCATTGAGCAATGAAAATCCTAGCTACTAAGGAAAGAGAGACAATATTCTTTAAGCAAAGAGCATAGAGAACACACTATATGAACCGTCCTAAATCAAACCAATCAAACAGTCTAAATGCAAATGCACATGCATGCATTTGTTTTCAGCCTTTTTAATATGTGAATGATAAAAAGAAAGCTAACGCGCAAATCTGAATTATTTTTCAAAGCGACAATTACTAACAAGTTTCTTTTCAAAATCAAAATGAAGACAACGACAACACTTTGCAATTTGGAAATGAAAACTTGCTTTCGACATCAGAAAAACTACTAATTCAGACCAAATACAATAGTAACAGGGTAATCGACTATCAAGAACAATCAGGTCCTCTTCTATGACTGAAAACGACACTTGTGACACTTTCAAATCAAGAAACGATAGTACAATTATGTTACTTTTTTGTAAAGGAGAACCGAAAATGACTTAATAAATACATAAAAACATTTACAGTTCTTTTCACAATGGAGGCAGAATAACAACAAGGAAAGGGGTTTCAAACAGAGGTGTACTGACTATAGGCAACAAAACTCCTGAATAGATCTGAAAAGAGTGAACATAGAAACCAAAATTTAGGAACAATGCCTAGTCTGATTAGCGCACTTGTAACACAGTGAATTTGAAATGCAGCGCACCTACTACACTCAGGAAGTGCGCTGAATTTGAGATTCACAGAACAGAAAGTGTGCTAGACCAGGGACGAGACTTTGATTGTGTTCCGGGTCACAGTTTGCAGTTCAGTTCAGGGATTTTGGCTGAGCAAGTGGTAATCAGTAAATCAATCACAGGGGTAGATCTAAGGAGGTTACCAGAGCCACCACGAGGGCAATTAGAAAGCTTGTAAATCAATTGTTTAATTCATAAAAAAAACGCGAAGATTGACTGAAGCGACATTTATCTACTTTGCATTTGCATAGCAAATGCAGCTCGAAGGCTACCTGGCTCAGCTTCAGGCTCCGTCTGTAAGTTTATAAAGTAAACAAATGTTGATAAACAAACAACCTAGTGGCTCCCCAGCGGAGTCGCCATTTTGTTACAGGGAAAAGTGTCTATGCAGAACTGCTAATCCCACTAAGGCAGGTAGCTACCTTAGAAACAAACAAAGTAAAACTACTTTCGTTTTCCTTTATGAAAGATAGATGAGAGAAGAATAAAGGAGACCAACGTCTGTCTTGCACTTGGTTCCTTGCTCGATTCCTCTCTCTTCTGATAGTCCTTTGCTACTTGCTTTCTTGTATACCCAGCTTCACAGAGTACCTGTAGAATCAAAGCAGCATAACACTATACGAGAACATGGATCTATTATCATAAACAATCTAGGATCAGATGTTACTTGACCATACAAATGCACAAAACATAAATTACACAAGAGTATGGAGGAAAACTTGAATAGCTTTATTAATAATCAAGAAAGAGCCAAGAGAGTTACAACCAGTTGTTCTGACCCAACATCATCCTCTCAGCAAGTAATCCCTTCTTCACCTCATGCAAAGCTTAGATCACCCAACACTATGATGTTGCCTCAAGAAACCAACAACAATTCCTTATAAGATGCAAAATTCCAGCCTCTGGATCTCTGGGATGAGGGATCCATATATAGATGTCTGCAAGGGAGATGAGTCAGCTTGTGATTTGATTAGTGTCTTCCCTCTAATAGTTCTTGCTTCCACTTGGAGATTGATGATCTCTTACTCATCCCTGGTCGAATTCAGAGAGGCAAGTGTCACAGGAGAAGTTTCTGGAAGATTCCATGCTTCTCCACCTCGCAGATTGACACTGCCACTTGTCTCTTCTCGCCCATCGCACCCCATAGAAGGGATTTTTGAAATGCAACGCACCCACTGTGTGTAGTTAGGTGAGATGCAACACACTTTGCCTATGGAGCAGGTGAAATGATCCAGTTTTGACCAGTTCTGAGCAGTTTTTCATGGAGAACTTCTGGGAGAAGCTGTAATCAGTTGACCTTGTTCATTTAGGGGTTGGAACAACACTTTTAGGGACTTAGGAGCCCTTGGTTTATGGACATTTATGCTTGGGGTTGTAGTGCCCAAAAATGTCTATAACAACGTTGTTACTCCGTTCAACCTATTACGCCATCGCTCATCTTCTTCATCTGAATCATTGGTGCAGGACTCTGCATAGCCCCACGATATTCTTCTTTTCTCCATTGGCTTGATCCATTCTTGCCTTTGTGTAGAAATTTTGTAGATACAGTCTAATTCATCGTCACTTTCTTCATTGCGCACGGGTTCAATGTAACGTGGTCCTTCAGCCAGATCTAGCAGAATGACTACACAGAGCGACTTCTTTTCAAATATTATTGTCTGCTTCTTTAAATTAATAACCCCATTCATGTCGGTGGCCCATTATATTCCTAACAACGCAGGATAAGGCATACTTCCATCCACGATTTCTATTACTTCAAAGTCTGTTCTGGTGCTCGCGCCTTCTATATCTATCGTAATTCCCTACAACCTTCCCATGGGCAGGATCTCTTTTTGGTTCGCCATCCACAATTGAATAGGAGACCATTGTAGTGTAGGCATACCCATGCGTTCCCATGTTTGTTTAGGTAGTACATTTGCATCCGAACCCAAATATAGAATGATCTAATCCATCTCATAGTAACCAATTTGTGCCGTTAATCGCATCTCTCACCCCATCTGTGTTGCGTGTTTTCCCAATTTTCGGACCATGCTAGGTTCTCGCATCCCCACACACTTATTTATCAATTCTTGCGAGCCTCTAACCACCCTATTATCGCATAGCAATTTTATGCATGTCTCTAAAAAGGTAGTTAGCATTGAGGGATCCCTATCTTGCTCAGGTTGATCCCTGCTACCTGGGGTAGGGACCGCCACGAAGCTCTCCCTAGCTTCTAAATATGTCTCCTTGCCAACCCCTGCGTCTTCCTTACTTAAGTTCCCTTTATCCTCTCCTATGGTCGTGCCACTTCTTAGTACCATGTTTACTTTGGGGTCTTCGTCGTGGGGTTTGGACCTCATCATCTGCACGTTCTAGGTCGTCGTAGGTTTCACTGCCCTTTTTTCACGAATCTGTGCTATCAGTGTAGGGAAATCTATTAGCTCATGATAGAATTGCTCACAGTAAGTGCATGAGATTCTAGTTGGGTTGGTACAATCCTGCTCGTAATGTCTTGGTCCTCCACAGTTGTAACATATTAGTTGCTTGCGACCCCTCCCTAGCCCCATTCTGCCCTGTCCTCATCCTCGTCCCTGGAACTCACCGTGCGTGATCGCTGCGACTGGATCCTGACCTCACGCTTCAGTATGCATTCTGTAGGCAGGTGACTGGTCCATTAATAATTGATAGCTACGATAGTCTCTTTCCTCGTGGCCCACCGATCTGCAAAAGTTGAAAAAGAGCTGCTAGGGGGTCTGGTTGAATTTTGGCAGTAAATGACAGTTATCTATGTTATGCTTTCCTCCTACTTGATAGATTGTGCACCAGAGCATGGTTTTTGTACTTGGCCCTGCCTGTGCCTCTAGTCAAAATGGTGTTGGCCCCCCCATTGCCACATAATTTGCCACTCGGCTCCGTGCAGATCCGGACCCAAAATACTCCTTAATACTTATTAATGCGTTGTTTATAGGTTCAATCTACATTTTATGGTCTTTTAGCAAACATTTAACAGAATTAACTAGTTCGCGTACTTAGAATAGATATATATTCGCATATATTCATATCATAAGCATAAACGCATAGATCAAACAGCTATACTAACCATACATTAGCTAGATCTGCGATAATTCAAATTTAACACAGAATTTCAGAATCAACTTATCTTTATTCAATTCCTTCACCAATACATCCAGGTCCATCTTGTGCACTCAGCTACAGGGGTCCACGCACACAGCTGCAAACTCTATCAGGCCTCTGCACACGCAGCTGCAGAGCCTCTATCTACTACCCAATACCCTCGACTCGGACTTACAGAAGCTTCCCAAATTTTTCTTCTGAACAACCCATTACATATCAGATCCAAGATTACATACCAAAAAGTTGCTTTCTACCCATAGAGCCTCACTCTATTTATACATTCCCATGGTCCACGGACCATGGGTAGGCCAAATTAATCCCTATTATTCTATACTATTTATTGGGCGAACAACCCTTTGACTTGACCTTTTATATTTCGCGCTCTGCATTTTTCGGAGTTTAACAATATTTTGATCCTAACTTATAGGCTCTCAGCCCCAAAACTGTTACGCGGGACCTCCGCTACCCAACAAGTCTCCTCCGATGTATACGGGTTCCCACACTTCTACTAGCACTTTGTGGATAGCCCCAACAATGGAAGTTTTAAGGCCTCTTCCCTCTAGTCTAAAACCAAAACAAAACACACTGTTCTCCCTCAAACATACACTAGAAAGCTACAAGCTATAGATGTCTTGTTGATCAGTCAAACTCACTCCCAAAAAACTAGTTTAGCTTGGGAAAAGAGAGTTTTATATAGCTTGAATGGATAGGAGATGGTTCCACTCATCATGGGAGAAGGTCTTATCTCTTGAGTGTGTTCCATCCTAATAGGGGAAAGGAGCCCAAACTGACTTCCTCGGCTCCATCTAGCCCAACCATCCACCAGACTTCTGTTACGAAGCTTCTAGGGGTGGAAGCTTCGACACCATATTTAAAAACTTTCCAAAAGAGGACCGATGTGACTGGAAAAGGGCTCAGTTGCTCTGTATAGTGCTAAGGCTAGTTTTAATCTATGAAAATTGGTGCGAGGAGGAAACTGGTTAGTAGTTCCAGTCTTGTAAACTGGGATAAAAGGAAGATTCTTGGGAAATGATGTAAAGGGGAATTATTTTTCTCATGAAAAGGGACATACTGGGAGTTTCTTCATGATGGGAAATCATGTTGGGTTCACTATAGAGGTCCTCCAATATCATGGATGGGGAGTATAGGGACAGTGACAAAATGTTGTGTAACAGGGGCACAATGATAATAATATGGGGACAACATGGGAACAACAATAAAAATAGGGGGCTACAATGACAATAATAATAAGCAAATACACTAGTATTATAAGGACCTTACATGCCCCTCTCCTTCAAAAAAGTGTTGTCCTCAACAATTGAGTAGTTCTAGATGCTTTTGTATAAAATTATCATCCTCACATGTGGAATCTTCAGTAGGTAAGTTCTTCCACTTGATGATATACTATGAAATTGATCGATTTCGTAGCTATCAATTTCTTGTTTCAGTGACTGCTTCAAGTTCCAATATGATTTTTCCTTCCTCGCCAATTTCTGGCAATATTGTTTGAACTAGGAGCTTGTCACCTACAACCTTCTTTAAGTATGAAACATGGAAAACTAGGTGCACTCAGGAAGCTGCAAGAAGCTCCAGTTTGTATGCCATAGTACCAATCTTTTGCAACACCTTGTACAGACCATAATAATTTGGTGATAATTTATTATCCTTCTTAGATTGCTTGAGGGACTTTTGTTTGTATGGTTGTAGCTGTAGAAATACCTAGTCACCTACATCAAAACTTTTTTCGCTACAATGTTGATCTGCCTGTTGTTTCATTCTATTCTGCGCCAAAGTGAGGTCATCCTTTAAGATTTGGAGAACTTAGTGTTGATGTTCGATGTGATCTTCCACTACTTGAACCTTAGAATGGTCTCTTACATATGATGTGATGGACAGTGGATGATATCCATAAAGTTCCATAAATGGGGTCATTTTTGCTGCAGTATGGAAGTGTTATACCACCATTCAGCCAAAGGAAACCATTTGACCCATTGTGTATGTTTATAAAAAACAAAGCAATGAAGATGTCCTTCCAAACATTTATTTACTATCTTAGTTTTTCCATTGAATTTAGGATGATAAGATGAGATATGAGATAACTGAGTACCCAGACAAGAAAATAATTATGCCCAAAAATTTCCTATGAAATTGGGATATCTATCGCTTAGAATAATCTTTGGGTTTCCATGTATCTTTTGAATTGTTTTCATAAATGCAGTAGAAACTGTATTGGCTTTAAAGGGATGATATAATTCACAAAAGTGTGCATACTTGGTAAGTCTATCAACTACCAACATGATAACACTCTTTCCTTGTGACTTGGGTAAACCTATGATAAAATATAATGAAACATCCTCCCAATGTTGACTTGGAATGGATAAATGTTGTAATAGACCTAGGGTCTTAATTATTTCAACTTTATTTTGTTGGAAAACCAAACATTCTGCCACAAAATTTTGAATATCAGATTTAAGGCCATCCCAAAACAATTCCTTCTTAAACTTATGGTAAGTTTTTAAAAATCCTGACTGCCCTCTTAAGGGAGAGGTGTGCAATTGCATAAGAATATTTTGTTTGAGTTGGGAATTATTACAGAGGTATAAGTGATCTTTGTACCATAACAAATCCTTTTTTCAGCTAAATGTATCAGATGTACTCGGATCTTGTTGTAACTTTTGAATGAGTGCCCACACTTCTTCATCATTCTTCTGTTCATCCCTTGCTTCGTTTATCCAATCTGGTTGAATAATAGAAATGGCACAAATCAATGCTTCCACATCGTCATCCTTTCTTGAGAGTGCATCTGCGACAACATTTTTATTCCCTTTTTTGTAGATGATTTCAAAGTCATAAGCTAACATCTTTGTGACCCATTTTTGCTTCTCTTCTAAAGATAATCTTTGTTTTAAAAAAGTATTTAAGACTATCATGATCCATTTTTACCTTGAAGTGTCTTCCCATTAGGTAAGGTCACCATTTCTTAAGTGCATGTAGTATTGCCAACATTTCCTTCTCATAAATAGCTTTTTGTAAATACTTTCCTTTGATTAGATGACTTTCGAAAGCAATGGCTCTTTCTTCTTGCATTAAAACAACACGAATTCCATTTCCTAAGGCATCACATTCCACAATAAAGGTTTTTGTGAAGTCTCGCATAGCTAAGACTGGTGCTTGGCACATTTCCCCTTTAAGATGTTCAAAGGTCTTCGTTGCTTTTGTAGTCCAAGGAAATGAATCTTTCTTCAATAATGTTTCTAGAGGTGTTGCAATTCTCCCATAATTCTTAACAAACTTGCAATAATACCCTGTCAACCCAAGAAATCCTCGTAGATTCTTTATGGATGTGGATGTTTTCCATTCCTTAATGGCTTTACTTTTGCTAGGGTCTACCTTAACACCTTCATGAGATACAATATGACCCAGATATTCCACTCTTGTACTCCAAAGAAACATTTGGAGGTTTTTGCATATAATTGTTTCTCCTCCATTAGTTTGAGCATCCTTTCAACATGTTGAACATGATCCTTCTAATACTTGTTGTAGATTAGTATATCATCAAAAAATATTAACACAAATTTTCTAAGGAAGGGTTTGAAAATGGAATTCATCAAACCTTGAAATGTAGAAGGTGCATTAGTAAGGCCAAAAGGTATGACCAAAAATTCATAATGACCCTCATGAGTTATAAATGTTGTTTTCCAAATGTCTTTAGCCTTCATTATGATTTGATGATATCCTGAATGAAGATCCAACTTGGTGAAGTAAATTGATCCATGAAATTCATCCAATAATTCATCAATGATAGGAATGGGAAAGTTACCTTTAATATTGAGCTTGTTGAGCTCCCATTAATCTAGACACATGCACCATGATCCATCCTTCTTGTGCACCAATACAATTGGAGCATAGAAAGAACTTTGACTAGGTTGAATTATACCATCCTCTAACATTTCTGCAACCATACGTTCAATTTCACTCTTTTGGGAATAAGGATATCTGTAAGGCCTGATGTTTGGAGGAACACTTCTTGGAATCAAATGAATAACATGATCATGATCATGAATAGGTGGGAGGCCTTTGGGAGTCTCAAATACCTAGGAATGATTGTCCAAGACTTTTTGAGATCTAAAGAAATAGAGGATTTAGATGCAGGAACCTCTAGCGAACATAATTGTGCAATTACAACTTGTTGTTCTTTGTTTAGAAGATTTTTCATGCCATTAGAGCTTATTATCTTTCCCAGTTCCCTTGCGATACACCTTAACTCAAATTCTTTTCCTTCCAAAAAAAAATCAAGAAAAATTCTTGAAAATTAAAAGCTATCGTACCCAAAGATTGTAGCCATTGGACTCCTAGTACAACATTAGCACCACCCATTGGAATGGAAAGCATTGGACTATTCAATACATATTCTCCCATGGATAGCTTGATATTATGGCACTTTCCAGAGAAATTTATGGTTCCTCCATTTGCAACCATCACTTGACACTCTGGTGCTAGATATAGGAAGAAATTCAATTCCTTGGCTATCTTACAATGAATAAAATTATGGGTACTTCCTGAATCAATCAACACTATTACCTTTTTCTTCTTGATATGTCTTTTTATCTTGAGAGTTTGAGGAGTGGTAATTCCAAGACTATGGTTGAATTAATTAATTTCTTCTTTCCCTATCGTTTTCTCCTGGACTATATGCTCTTCTTTTGATGATTCTTGTTCCTTTTCTTCCTCCTCTTCACAATCTATGTAAAATAATTTCTTCTCAACACACTTATGACTTCTAGTGTATTTGATATCACAACTATAACAAATATCTTTTTCTCTTTTTTCTTCCAATTGTTGTGATGTCAACCTTGTATGTTGTGGGGCAACAACACTTCCATATTTATAGTTGTGAGTGGTAGGCTTCCTTGTTGCCATAATTTTTCTTTCAATTTTTCTTTCCAATTTCTCTCCAATGAATCAAGTTTCCAAAGGCAAGCCTCATGTTGGATGTTATCCTTTAATGTCCCTATGAACAAATCAATCATATGCTCCTCTAGAATATATTTTACCCTTATATTCAATTTTTGGAAGTCCTCAATGTGCTCCACCATTGAACCCTTTTGTTTGAGATTTATCAATTGGCTAAAAAAAGCGTTGCTTTTTGTATCCTCATAATATGCTATCATTTCTTTCGTAAAAAATTCCCAAGTGACAATTTGTTTACGAGAGAAAATCCATCGGTACCATAACAACTGATTGGGTTCCAAATATAAAGTTTCAATGTGTACCTTTTGTTTGTTTTGCACATTATGGAGATCGAAATATTGCTCCATTTATAGTATCCATGTTACGGGATCATTGTCATCAAACTTCCTCATATCGATCTTTGGAACATGGTGGGTATTCAATCCAATGTTAGAGTCTATGAAATCATGATTAACATTTCTTTTGTTCTCATCATGAGTTTTCTTTACTACCCTTTCGCCATTGGCAAGCATTTCTTGTAGCAACTTTATCAAATCTATCTTCAAATCTCTCATGTTGTCTTTAAGTTTTTCTTATATACCATCCATCTTAGCTTACATGCCATCCATCTTAGCTTCCACACAATTCATCTTAGCTTCCATGTCATTTATCTAAGCTTCCATGCCTTTATTTAAACCATCCATCTTAGCTTCTGTTACTTTTTGTGGGAGTGGAATTTGTTGCACTTGGTCTCGTAATTTTGATATATCATGTTGCATTTCTTCCTCATCTTCATGATTCATAGTAGATATTTCAAGTTGCTTACTAGGTGTTTCCATTTTCTTTCTTCGGGGCATGAATTAATGATAATCATGCTTCACTTTGTCCTTTGAATTCCTTCAAAATAATTTTTCAAACCAAACTTATGCAAAATTTTAAAAAGACTACACACTTTTTTTGGCTTTGTAGAATCTCGATATTGAATCTGTTGTATCTCTGTAATTATAGATCTCCAAGGTCTGAAATTTAATTGAGTGGTATCCCTCTATGTCATCATTCCAACCATGCAAGTCTAATCAATATTAGAATCTCCAAGAAGGAGTTATTCCAAATCTCCCACGATGACCTGATTATAGACTGGTTTAGTAGAGCGAACTTATATGAAGTGTCACGTGTCATTGTTTAGACCTTCAGACCTAAAACAAATACACAAAAAACCAAATTCCATCCGCTTCCTGTAAATTGTTACAAAATTTCAATCTGATGCTCAGAGAGAAAGTTATGAATATTTTCCCTAGGTTACATGTTTGAGATATAGTTTGGGAGCCTACAAAACCTAACTTCCTTGGATCATATCTATGAAAATATAGCGATGCAAGATGTTAAATTTGTACTCGAGGTTCATCAATATTTCAGCTCAAATGGGTTTTAATTTCCACTTCTAAAACATCACAGAAAAAATATTATAGTGAAAATTCCACAATGACCTATTTAAAGAAGCGAAACCCTAGAATCCAAAGCTCTGATACCAATTGTTATGCAACTAGCTCACAAAATAGAAGAAAAGATAGATCAACGACTTCAAAGTAAGCGTCTTTAAGGGGGAAACCTCCTTTACATTACACAAATAAACAATTCTTTGATGATACAAATGACAATACGTCTTTTCTATATATATGAGTCTAAGGGGTCATAATATAATCAGAGCCGACATAACAATAATAATGTAAGGGCACAACAATGAAAATAGTGGGCTTCTGTGGGGCACAATAATAACAATATGGGGAAAACATGGGCACAAAAATAACAATAAGGGGATGTAATGACAATAATAATAAGGGAATACACTAGTATTATATGGACCTTGCAAATATATTCCCATATTGTTGTTCATATCTCAAAGTTGTATATACTCTTTTGTCTTGATCTACCAACACTTGTCTTGTAGCTTCCCATTTTTCCAACTTATTGTAACTTGAAAAGTATATTTCATCGCAAGTATTGTAATTTCATTTTGAGCATATTGCAAGTATATTTGGAACTGGTCTACTTACAATTTGTCTTGCAGTATCTATCTTATTGAATTTATTTGATCTATCTACTTTGTTGATGTTTATATGCTCATAATTACTTAAACTTGACAATCAATTTTGTTTCAAGTTATATTTCAAGTATTTGTAATTTATTTAATAACTATCTCCTAGAACTTGTTATCCTTAACAAGACTTCCTCAGAAATATTCCTTAGGGTCCAACCTCCTTGAATTGGCTAGGTGAAAGTTTAACGGAGAGAGTTGGGATCATGTGACAACGCCTTCTCTAAGAGTTTCCATAAAGAATGCACCTTGTCGGGTTGGGATTTTTTTCCATTTTTATGTGAGTGGAAATATGTGGACAATAGTAGGCAATGACTATTTCATGATGGCATCCATCTTGGAAGGATCTATCTTTAGCTCTCCTCCACCTATCACATAACTTAAATACACCAAACTCTATTGTGCAAATTCAAACTTCTTAAGATTTGATACTAGTTGGTTCTTCTTTAATGTCTCCAACACTTGTATTTAATGTTAGATGTGCTCCTCCCAGGTATCATTGTATACCAATATATCATCCAAATAAACAATAACAAGCGAATCTATAAAAGGGCATAGTATATCATTTATTAATCTCCTAAACGTAGTTGGTTCATTGCATATGTTTAATTTCATGACTAAACACTCATATAAACATTTCCTAGTTTTTAAAGTTGTCTTCAAGGTATCTTCTTCTTTGAATCAAACCTAGTGATATCCATACTTTAATTCCAACTTGGTGAAGTACTTTTCTTGATGCAACTGATCCACCAGGTCATCTATCCTTGGTAGGGCATGCCTGTTCTTGAGTATGATTTTTTTCAATGCCCTGTAATCAATACAAATTTTCTAAGTCCCATTCTTGTTTTTCACAATGATGATGGGTGACCCACATGGTGATGTACTTGGTTGAATGACACCCTATTCTAGTATTTGTTGTAATGATTTATTCACCTCACTTGCTTCTATAACGAACTACATGTACATCCCAATGTTTTGTAATGGGAAGTCTAACTATAGTTGAATCTTGTGTTCCACTTCCCTCTTGGGTGGTAACCCTTTAAGCTCCTGGAACACTTCCCTATATGCATGTAGCAACACATCCAGTTGATTATGCTTCTTAGTACACCTCTCTATGGATTCCTTTCCTCTTACAAACTCTTCTATAGACTGATTTTATTTAAAAAATAGTAAACCATACTTCTTGTTGGAATTGATCAATTTATTGGCTTGGTTGGCACTTACCAACGAAATATTCAACTTTTCTTTATATGCATTGATGGTGCAAGATTTTCCATCATTAACGAGCTGATACTAGTTGCCTCTTTGCATGATTATGGCATATTGCATGTACATGTAGGGAATTCCAAACATGACTCCACATACATAAAGGGGAACTACATCTGGTTATATTTCATCAATAAAATCATCATTGATGGAAAATATAATTTTGTATTGTTTTGTTACCTTCAAATCTACATCCTTATGTACCTATCCCAATGGATATGGGATCAAATGGTCAGAAAATTCCATACCCAATTTGTTGACCATATATGTTGCAATGAGATTCACCTATGATCCTGAGTCAAACAGACCATCAACATTTGTATTCCTAACATGTATCTTTATATTGAAGAGTTTGGTCATTTATTTCTTTTCTTGTTGTTAAAGGATACTCAAATTCTCCTCCTTTTTGTATTAACCCACAGATAATATTATCATCCACATTTTACCTACTTTTAACTATGTTTCTCACACTATTGGCTATGAAATTCTTCCTCTTATTGTCTTTATTTTTGTTATTCGAGTTAAGATTTGGATGCAACTTCCAACACTTATCCTCTATATGGTTGTCAATAATGTAGTGGTTGTTGGGATATTTTCACTAGTCTTCTATGGTTTCCATATTTTTATCTTTTCCCCCTTTCCACTTATTATTCCCCTCCTTAGAAGCATATTGTTGCTTCCTCTGCTTCGATCCACTTGATTTCCATTTCTTTAGGCCTGTGTTCTCCAGGCATTGTTTTGTACATAAGCCTCTTTCGTCGATCTGGGCTTGAATAACACCAATTGCTTTTGCATATGGTTGTGTGGACCGCCCAAATACTTGAGGAGTATGTATGAGTTATTTGGTGAGATACGCAGAATTATGGCCATATTTCTAAACTATGTGGTGTACTCTTGTACGATCTACCCCGACTTTTTCCTAAAGTAATGACATTGGATCCACTAGTTCTTCACATACCCAATAGAGTAAAATTGTGAGTTTATGATGGATTTCAAGTCCTCCCACTTAGTGACTGGAGGATATCCCTCAAACCTCAAGGTCTCCATGTGACTTTCCCACCAAGTTAGGGTATGGCCCTCCAATTTTAGTCATCCAAATGAAATCTTTTGTTCTTCATCAATATGATGGAAACTGAAATACACTTCTAACTACTGCAACCAATGATTTAGCTTCATAATGTTGATATCACCCTGGTACAACTTAATATCGACCTTCGCTTCCATTTTGATTAGGGATTGTGAATGATTCATGACACTCAAATTGGGTTGATTTTTTCGGGTCCTTTCTTTGGTTGGTTCTTTGTTTCTTCCTGATCTCTTGATCTCCCCTATTATCTGTGTTTTGTATTAGAACCCACATATTCTCCAAATATCCCAAGATTATTGCTAAGGGCTAACATGATAAGATTCATATTACGGATTATATCTATAACTTGATATTCTAACCACCAAAACCTCTCCTTTACAGGATAGTGAGGGTCATTCACAAATTCATTGGCCATGATTAAGGTTTTACGACTTTTCACCTAGAAAATCTTGATGCACTAAAAATATCCACAAAATATCCAAAGAATACTGGCTATGATACCAATATGATCTGTAAATTGTTGTGGATATTCCACAGGATAGTTCATCACAACATATTTAATAAAATTATATTTAAAAATGTGAAATCTACACTTTTAAGGTTTTATTTCTCTTTAGACTTCGAGATTTGTAGATCATTGTTAATTTCACATGCATGCAAATTAAAACTATGTAGAAAATAGATATTAGTGAAATAAAAACTCATAAACACATTTAAGACAAGAGATGACATGGGAAACCCTTTAGGGAGAAAACCCAACTAGAAGGTGATGTCGTTATGCTCTCTTTCTTTGAATATAAAATGGTTGTGAGTACAAAGAAGTATGCTATATGGACTATGCACTACTAAAGTGAAAAAATACTCTCTATGTGTTATATCTCATATTCCTTTCGGTTATTTTTCTCATCTATGGAACAAATGCAGTAAAAGGAATGGGACCCCTTTTCCTCCTAGTGGCTCAGTTTTAACACGGCCTGATAGCCTACTAGTGGTTCTGTTTGACTACCTCAACTCTTAACCAAAGTTACAATATGAACTCTTCTAGAATATCTTCATCATAATCATGTGGATAGCCCCTTTCCCATAAATAATGGGGCTGATGTGGCATCCTCTTGAATTATGGTGGTGAAAACAGGAAGGTGAACTTCCAATTGGTATAACTTTTGCATACATACTTTGATTGACACAGTTCTTGCATTGTTGGAAAGATATTTGTCTTTAGAATACAAAAAAAATGTGTGGTGCTAAAGTGGAAAATTTCTAACCTCAAAATATGTTTTTTTGTGCCTCAAAACGCTCCCAGAAGGTTTTCAAATCCTAATTTGCCAAAGATTGTCCTGTAAGTAAAAATGATCCTTTGAGATAATTCCTCCACTTTTTCCACTCTGAAACATCATTATGGATGATAAAAAATATAATGATTCAATCTGCATCAAGAGAGAAGGTTTCTTCTATTGGTTAAATCTCTCCTATATTTTCTTGGTTTTCTCAGTGGGTAGAGTTCATTTAATCTTAGTTCCACCCTAGTCCTTTTGGTGTCGGGCCCTCTGTTAGGTCCCTATAATACTAGTGTATCCCACTTATTGTTATTGTTACTGTATCCCCCTATTTTTATTGTTGTCCCGATGTATCCCCCATGTTGTTATTATTGTCCCGATGTATCCCCCATGTTGTTACTGTTGTGCCCCATAGAATCCCACTAATGTTATTGTTGTGCCCTTATATTATTACTATTATGTAGGTTATGATTATATTGTGGCCCCTTAGACTCATATATATACCAAGGAGGTCTTATAATTTGTATCATCCTAGAATTGTTCATTTATGTAATGTAAAGGAGGTTTCCCCCTCAAATAGGATAATTTTTAAGTGGTCGATCTATCTTTTCTTTTGTTTTTGTGAGAAAATGGAGGTAGAGACTAACAAAATTAAAGCCATTAAGGAATGGAAAATCTCCTCAACCATAAAGCATCTTCAAGGATATCTCATGTTGATAGGGTATTATTGCAAGTTTGTTAAGAATTATGGAAAATATCAGCACCTCTAAAAACATTATTGAAGAAAGATGCATTTTTTGGACTCAATAAGAAACTAAGGCCTTTTAACATCTTAAAGAGGCAATTTGCTAAGCACTGATCTTAGCTACGCCAAAATTCACAAAAAACATTTATTGTGGATTGTGATGCCTCAAGAAATGGAATTGGTGTTTTTTTAATGCAAGAAGGAAGACTCATTGCTTTTGAAAGTCTTCCAATCAAAGGAAATTATTTACAGAAACTTATTTATGAGAAGGAAATGTTGGAAATACTACATGCGCTAAAACAACAACCACCTTACCTAATGGGAAGACATGTCAAGGTAAAAAAGGATCATGATAGTCTTAAATACATTTTGGAACAAATATTATCTTCAGAAGAGAAGAAAAAATGGGTCACAAAGATGTTGGGTTATGACTTTGAAATCATATGGAAAAGAAGGGGAGAAAAATGTTGTTGTCGATGCACTCTCAAGAAAGGATGGTTGTGGAAGCATTTCTTTGTGTCATTTCTATTATCCAACCTAATTGGATAACCAAAGCAAGGGATAGATTGAAGAATTATGAAGAGGTGTGGAAACTCATTCAAAATTTGCAACAAGATCCTAGTACATATTATATATTTAGCTAGAAAAATGATTCATGATGATACAAATATCGCTTATATTGTTGTAAAAATTACCAACTCAGGGAAAAGGTTCTTTTGGAATTGCACACCTCCCCCTTAGGAGGGCACTCAATATTTTTAAAAACTTACCATAGGGTCAAGAAGGAATTTTTTCGAATGGCCTTAAATATGATATTCATAACTTTGTGGCAGAATGTTTGGTTTTCCAACAAAATAAAGTTGAGACAATTAAGATCCAGGTTTGTTTCAACCTTTAGCCATTCCATGTCAGCATTCGGAGGAGATTTCAATTGATTTTATCACATGCTTACCCAAGTCTGAAGAAAAGAGTGTCATCATGGTGGTAGTTGATAGAATTACCAAGTATGCACACTTTTGTGAATTGTCTCATCCTTTTAAAGCTAGTACAGTTGCTACTGCATTTATGGAAACAATTCAAAAGCTACATGGAAACCCAAAGATTATTGTAACTGGATGTTGGCTTCAAAGGCTTAGACCCAGTTCAAAGTTAGTATGTGCTAACCAACAAAACCCTATACTACCGCCGTTTCATCAATGATCTACATAGCGCAGACCACAGTCTCACCCGAGGAAATATTGGGGGATGCTAGAACCTAATTTCTGGGTCCATAGGGGCTATGCAATGTGGATGTAAGGTTTCTTTCAACTTAGGGCTTGATCCGACCTTCACAAACTGTTAACCTTATTGTTACAATCATAGTGTGTTTTCATACTTAATAGACACGCGAGCTGTGTGTAACTAGTCTAACATGTTGTATTCATCATATAAAACAATATTTGAACCTTCGTGATGCAATTACATAATAAATATGTAGAAATTTTGAATAACTAATCACTTATTCACAGATATTATCCCAATTATGCACTATTGCGGAATACATGCACAATACATAACCTCCTCTATGTTGATCATCAATTTAGCAGCATTAAAAACAATGAAACATCTCGCATGCATACATTAACACAATATATAACCCGGGGAAAGCATACAGCCGAAAACCCCACACTATCTGTATATTATAATGATTGAGACCATGTAACAATACATAGTACAATACTCCTCCCAAGTACTCAGTACTATCTCCACCTGTTACACACAAACTAGCTCAGATCTGATGCCTCAAATCTCCTCCACTATTTGCCTACCTCCACTGCGCAATCTGCAAGGGAAATCATCCACTCTGTAAAAATGAATGCCCTTGGTATACTACGCAATCCATCATTGGAAATCTCCATCCATGCATGTGAAAATCTCATGCACAACTATAGTCGCAACTGATATCAATCTCAACCTCTAACACCTGTCTCCACTGAACTGTACATCCACCGAGTTAACTGATGTATTCTTAGTTGCTTTATGAGTTAATATTTCGTGAATTAATTAATATTTAATTCACACAACTCATCACTAGTGTATTCTTTAGTTAGACTAAAATACAACTAGTTCAACCAAGTCAAACTGAACACAAATCCATCAACTCCACAATCAACTCCACAATCAACTCCACCGAAACTCAACCACATGAGTTCTAATTGAAGTCCTGTATGCAATAGCTCAACTAACCCACAAGAAAAGTGTATTTCCTTCTGACAGTTGCATGTGCCACATCTGTAGCTCAAACTGAAGTGCTCCAAGAGGATAAGATAATGTTTGTAGTCCAAATATTATTATGAGATGATAATATTCGACTGTTCTATTTTTAGCCTAGCAGTCTAAAAATAGAAACCGCCCATATGTCTAAAAATAGAAGTCCATATATTTTTACCAACATGACCAATCATCCACAAATAACATCCTGCAACTCATAGGCCATGATCCATATGTCTAAAAATAGACTTTGCGCCAAAAATAGCCTGCGAGCCCACTTAGTGAAGGCGACTCCTTTCCACTAAGATCCATCATCTTGTTTCATTCTCGACACTCCCTCTCAACAAGATATGGATTATCAGCAACCCCTATCCTGCCTCGGTGGTATTCGAATTTTCTCCTAGTGAGCGCCTTCGTCAAGATATCAACGTCCTGATCCTCTGTTGGAATATATGAAAGTAACATGACTCTCCACTGCAAACAATCTCTGATATGATGGTACTTGATGTCAATGTGCTTAGATCTATCATGAAATACTGGATTAGCCGAGAGTTTAATGCAACTCTGGTTATCAAAATAAATCACTGTAGGCTCCAAGCATGAATTGAACAACCCAACCAGGATCTTCCTCATCCATATAGCCTTACATGCAGCCAAACTTGCTGCCATATACTCAGCCTCTGCTGAACTAAGTGCCACGAATCTCTACTTCCTGATGTACCAAGAAACTGCTATCGACCCGATACTGAAGACCCCTCCAGATATGCTCTTTCTGTCTGTTGGGCTCCCTGCCCAATCTGCATCCATGAAGCCACATAGCTTCAATCATCCTCTTGTCTATACCACAATCCATATCCCGACGTGCCTCTGAGATAACGCAATACATGCTTGCATGCCTTCCAGAAGAGCTTGGTTGGCTTAACCCTAGCTTGTGAAAGCTGGTTAACAACATAGCATATATCAGGTCATGTATTGACCAGATACATAAGCGACCCCACCAACTGTTGATAAACAGTGGCATCCACTTCTTTTGCTGATGTGGCATCCTCCTTCCTCCAACCTCCAGGAAGAGGAGTATCAACAAGCTTGCAGCCATGCATGTTGAACTTCTACAGTATCTCTCGAGCATACTTACCCTGAGAAACAAATAGTCCATCACTGCACTGCCAAATTTCCAATCCCAGGAAATAATGAAGGAGGCCCAAGTCCTTCATCTCAAACTCCTTAGCAAGATCATCCTTGCATGAAAGTATCAACAGATCATCACCCGTTAGAATCAAATCATCTACATAAAGTACAATGATAAGCAACTTACCCTCCACCACAATTTGGTATAGGTTAGGATCTGCCTCACTCTTGGAGAATCCAAGTCCAGTGAAATAACTGTGTATCCGTGTGTACTAAGCACGCGGTGCTTGTTTCAACCCATACAGTGCTCTCTTGAGCCTGCACACATGCGACTCGCTATTGAAGATCTCGAAACCTTCGGGGTATTCTATGTACACCTCCTCCTCAATGAATCCATTGAGGAACGCAGTCTTCACATCCATCTGATGAATGTGCCACCCCATCTGCGTTGAGAGAGCAAGAATCATCCATATGGAAGAATACCTTGTGACAGGTGCAAATGTCTCCTCATAATCGATCCCCTCTATCTGTGAAAAGCCTCGGGAAACAAATCTTGCCTTGTACTTCTCCACACTCCTGTCAGCTGCCTGCTTAACTTTGTAGATCCATCTCGAACCCACCACTGATTTCCCTTCTGGTCTTGGGACAATCTCCCATGCACTGTTTCTGACAATCAAATCATAATATTCCACCATGGCATCTACCCATGCGGGATCCTCCATAGCTTCGTCGAAATAAGATGGTTCAGTCACAACACATTTTCTCACAAGAGCCATGTATCCAGTGTACCGATTGGGTGACTGTCTCTGTCTACGTTGAGCTATAGGTGGTCCTACAACCTTCTCTGCATCTTGAGCCAGTCGCTCAGCTTCTATCAAGCGCTTTCGCCCTCTGATGGTTGGCGCTGCATGAGTGGTCTCTTCCACTCCATGAACCTCATCCTGTGGCTGATCCACATCCTAAAGCTCATCCTTAGGAACTAATAGCTCCTCATCTACATGCAAGTGTGGCTCCCTCTCAAGCGAACACTTCATGGCTTTCTCCTCCTGAAATTTTATATCCCGTCGCACAACAGTCTTGCCACTGTCTGGAAAATACACACGATAGTTGTGGCGCGTATCAGTGTACCCCACAAATATCCCAACCTCTGCGGTCGGCTCCAGCGTCTTCCTGGCATCCTTCGTCACATTCATGTAATCATTAGAACCAAAAATCCTCAAATGAGAAATATCAGGTCTCTTACTAGAATAAGCCTCCTTGGGTGTGCTCATGCCAAGTATCATGTGAGGAAAATGGTTCTACACATATACTGAAGTATTGCATGCTTCCACCCACAAGTGAAGGGGTAGGCTTTGATCATGCAACATCGCCTGTGCAGCACCCACGATCGTTCTGTTCTTCCACTCAGCAACCCCGTTCTGCTATGGGTTATGGTGAGCTATGAGCTCTCTTCGAATCCTTTCTGCACTGCAAAAGTCCTTGAACTCGCCAGAGATGTATTCACCACCATTATCGCTCATAAGAGCCTTCACCTTCTTCTCCGACTCCTTCTCAACCAGTGCTTTGAACTCACAGAACTTTGAGTATGTATTGCTCTTCTTCTGCATGAAGAAGATCCAACACTTACGAGAGAAATCATCAACAAATATCACATAATACCTGTGCTTTGTTGTCGAAGCTACTGAGAAAGGTCCACACACGTCTGTATGAATTCTCTCAAGGATCGTCGTGGCATGACTATCCTTCTGGTGAAAGGTGGCTTTCACAAACTTTCCCAAAGTACACCCCTTGCACTGATTTGACTGCGCAAGAGTGCCTTTAGGAAGCCCAGTAGTGATCTGTTGCAGTATCTTCAAGGCTCCATGGTGAAGGTGACCCAATCTCTTGTGCCACAGCTCGCCATCATCCCGGCTCACCAATCCTTCTGCCTTGCATGCCATTGTTGTGCAACCATCTACATGCAACTGATAAAGGTTCCTAACTCGAACCCCTATCTTCTGGGTTTCTCTAGTTGTCTTACTGCGCAGGAAAGCCTTTCCCTCGCTGAAAACAACATCATATCCCTTGTCTTATAACATCGCCATAGAGATAAGATTCTTCTTAAATCTTGGAACATGCATCACTTCCTTCAATACGAAGGGTTTACCAGACTCCCTCTCAAAGGAAATGGTATCGATATTGGTCGCACTATATCTACCATCATCGCCCATCTCGATGTGCACTCCAAGATCTTTCTCCTCCAGATCAGAAAACAAATCTCGATCTCCTGTCATGTGAAAAGACGCACCGTTGTCCAAGAACCATACTGATCCCATCACACTTGATACCAAGCATGCGATCAATGAAAAATCAAGCTCAAACTGTGAGGCTAGAGCCTCTCCTGTTTCAGATCCAATAGCTTGCTTGTTCTTCTTCTTCTGCGGACAATTAGTGGCGTAGTGTCTGTGCTGGTGACAGTGAAAACACTTCACCTTGGACATATCCTACTTCTTGCCTTTCGCACCGGAATGAGAAGCTTTCTTGTTCTTCCCCTTCTTTGCTTTGGCAGCCAAAGCACAATTTTCTTCATCAGGTGCCTTTGATGAAGATCCGTCCCTGGTATTCCACCTGATCTCCTCCTACACAAGATCTGACCAAAGTCTCTCCCATCCTGGCAATTTCTCCCGACCATTGACAGAGTCCTAATAGGAAAGCCAAATCTTTGGAAGACCAAGGAGAGCTAAGCTCACCAAGTCCTCATCATCTACAGTCACCCCCACACTTCCCAGCTCATCCCTACACTGAGTGAACTTCGTGAGATACTTGGGCATACTGTCTCCCTTCTCGCATTTAATGTTTCTGAGTTTATCCTTGAGCACCAGCTTCCTCTGATAGCTCTTGCTTTGGAATAGATCTATCAACGCTTTCCATGTCAAGTATGGAGAAGCCTTTCCATGCAGGCTGGACACAATGTGATCCTTCACGCCCTCCAACAGAATCCTTCAACACTTTGCTGTCTTCTTTTGCCAAACCTCAGCTTCGGCAACATCAGTAGGCTTTGGGACCTCAGCCTCTATGAACTCCTTCAGCCCATTATCATCTAACACCGCCTCCATCCTGTCCTTCCATGCAATATAGTTCGAGCTGACCTCAAGATCATACTCCAATCGCAATCCGTTGAAAGACATTGCAACGTTGACACCAAGAAAACACTGCTGCAAATTCGAATTCCACCAGCTCAAAAAACTCAACTGCTTTTGATCTAAAATTCGTGAGAACAAAGTATTTCTCATACAGAGATTGAATGTATGGGCTTTTACCGGATATCTCACCTTCCAAAGGAAGGATGAATCCATAGGCTACCTGGCCCGATTACAAACTTTGCCGGAAGAAATAAAATGTAAACACTTTCTGAATAATAGATTTGATGATCAACAACTTTGATACCATGTAGAAATTTTGAATAATTAATCACTTATTCATAGAGAATACATGCACTATTTCGGAATACATGCACAATACATAACCTCCTCTATGTTGATAATCAATTTAGCAGCATTAAAAACAATGAAACATCAATTGCATGCACACATTAACACAATATGTAACCCGGGGAAATAATACAGCTGAAAACCCCACACTATCTGTATGTTATAATGATTGAGAACATGTAACAATACATAGTACAATACTCCTCCCAAGTACTCAGTACTATCTCCACCTGTTACACACAAACTAGCTCAGATTTGATGCCTCAAATCTCCTCCACTGTTTGCCTACCTCCACTGCGCAATCTGCAAGAGAAATCATCCACTCTGTAAAAACGAATTCCCTTGGTATACTACGTAAGCCATCATTGGCAATCTCCATCCATGCATGTGCAAATCTCATGCACAGCTATAGTCACAACTGATAGCAATCTCAACCTCTAACACCTGTCTCCACTGAACTGTACATGCACTGAGTTAACTGATGTATTCTTTAGTTGCTTTATGAGTTAATAATTAGTGAATTAATTAATATTTAATTCACACAACTCATCACTAGTGTATTCTTTAGTTAGACTAAAATACAACTAGTTCAACCAAGTCAAACTGAACACAACTCCATCAACTCCACAATCAACTCCACCGAAACTCAACCACATGAGTTCTAACTGAAGTCCTGCAAGCAATAGCTCAACTGACCCACAAGAAAAGCGTATTTCCTTCTGACAGCTGCATGTGCCACATCTGTAGCTCAAACTGAAGTGAAACAAGAGGATAAGATAATGTTTATAGTCCAAATATTATTATGAGACAATAATATTTGACTGTTCTATTTTTAGCCTGGCAGTCTAAAAATAGAAACCGCCCATATGTCTAAAAATAGAAGTCCATATATTTTTACCAACATTACCAATCATCCACAAATAGCATCCTGTAACTCATAGACCATGATCCATATGTCTAAAAATAGACATAGTCCCAAAATAGACTTTGCGCCAAGAATAGCCAGTGGGCCCACTTAGTGAGGGCAACTCTTTTCCAATAAGCTCCATCGTCTTGTTGCATTCTCAACAAAATATACAAAAGAAAACCATAACCAGGAAAAAATACAGAAACTACGCAAACATATAAAAATACACAAATTTGTTCCAAATTCTTCTTTATTAATTAAAATCTTCACTGATACAATCTTTTGGACCCTCTGCACGTAGCTGGAGGGGCCTACACACACAACTGCTGACTTACCAAGGTCTTCACATACATAGCTGCAGGAGCCTTCCCCTTCACCCAAATACAGAAAGATATCATAGTTATAGACCCAAAATCATATCATAACATGAATTGTTTGCATTTTACTCACTAAGACAACCCTTTATATATCCTTTTTCCTTATAATACCATGGTCCACAAACCATGGTCATAGCTCAAAATAGTCGAAATTATCCCATCCCTTTACAAAATAAGGGGCTTTGACTTACCCTAAAGCCCCTTTGACTCCTAGAATTCTACGTGTATCGATTCATGCTCTACTCCTCAAAATTCGGAGACTTTACATGACTCAGACAAAACTTGGGCCTAGGGGACCCCTACCCAATAGCCCCCCAACACAAAAATGTGACTCATCCTTGATTCACTCAGCCAGTATGTCATGAACCTTTACTTTGAGGTTGTTGTATGCCATATCTATAATGGACACAATCCAAATACTAGGAACTATGTATTCCATAGGAATTAGATCTTCCTGTCCATACACCCGTCTAAACGAAGTTTGTCTTGTCAAGTTCTTGCAAGTAGTCCTGTATGCCCATAGAACTGCTAGTATGTGCACATCCCAATCATTCTTGTTGGTGTTGCATGCTTTAGTTAAATCATTCTCCAAAATCTTATTTAATTCCTTGGTCGTTCCATTCTCCTAAGGATGATAAGGTGTACTCTTCTGATGATGCATTTGAAATTCCTTCATTGGTGCTTCAATAATGTTGTGCAAGAAATCAAAACCTTTGTCGCTCATCAGGATCTTTGGGCATCCAAACCTCGATAATATATACTCAAATATGAAGTGCACAACAGTGTCTTCGTTGCAATCCGTTACTGGTTATGATTCAGCCCACCTGGTTAGATAATCCTTCATAGTAATAATGTATCACGCACCAATCTTCTTTCCCAATGGATTGATCAGTCCAAAAATTCCAATCACCCTTATCAAAGGCCTTCAAGGTGACTTTTGGATTCAATGGAAACTCATCTCTTCTCAATGGTCTTCTGGTCCTCTGGCATACATTGCAAGCACCACAATATTATTTTGGATCCTTGTGCACTGTGGGCCACCATAGTCCCTCTCTTGAAATCTTCTACATAGTGGCCTTTCCTGCATAATGTCCTCCTGCGACACCATCATGTGCTTCAACCAAAACACTTGGGCTAACCCATTCAGATTCTTCCACAGGTTCAACTATTCCAGCTGAGAGCATCTTATCAAGCTCTTGCTTCACCTTTTCCTTGTATTTTAGGTTTAGCCTATACAGGACCATTTGTTAGCTTTGGGGGCTTAGACCTAGGTTCAGATTTAGTTTGCACTAACCAAAAAATACCCTATACTACCAGTCCTTACGGTAATGATTTACATAGTGCAGACAATAGTCTCACCTGAGGCAATAATGGGGGTTGCTAGAACTAGGTTTCTGCATCCAGATAAGCTATGCAATGTGGTTGTAAGGTTTCTTTTAGTTTAGGGCTTAATCTGACCTTCACGAACCATTAACCTTATTGTTATAGTTGTAGATCATTTTCCTACTTAACAAACCTACGAGCTTTGCGTAACTAGTCTAACATGCATTATTCATTATATAAAATAGTATTTGAACCTTCGCGATGCAATTATAGAAGAAATATAAAAATTTGAACCATAACCAAGAAGAAATACAGAAACTACACGAACGTATAAAAATACACATATTTGTTCCAAATTCTTCTTTATTAATTCAAATCTTCACATATACAATCTTCCTAACCCTGCGCACGTAGCTATAGGGGCCTGCGCACACAGCTGCAGACTTACTAAGGTCTCCGCACACACAGCCGCAGGAGCCTTCCCCTTCTCTCAAATACAGAAAGATATCACAGTTACAGACCCAAAATCATATCATAACAGGAATTTTTTTCCTTTTACTCACTAAGACAACCCTTTATATATCCTTTTCCCTTACAATACCATGTTAAGTCCATATAATACTAGTGTATTACCTTATTATTATTATCAGTGTAGCCCCTTATTATTATTTTTTTTCCCATTTTGTCCCCATATTGTTATTTTTGTGCCCCATAGAAGCCCACTATTATTGGTGTTGTGCCCTTACATTATTATCTCTGATTATGTTGTGACCCCTTAGACTCCTATATATAGAAAGGAGACCTTGTCATTTGTATCATCCAAGAATTGTTCATTTGTGTAATGTAAATGATATTTCCCCCTTGAAGAGGCTATGTTTTAAGTCTATGATCTATCTCTTTCTTCTATTTTGTGAGTTGGTTGCATAACAATTGGTATCAGAGCTTTGGATTCTAGGGTTTCGCTGCTTCAAACAGGCCATCATGGAATTTTCGCTATAAATTTAGTTATTCAAAGATTCAGAAGCTTAAATTAAAACCCATTTGATCTGAAATTGTGATGAACCTTGTGACCAAATTTCAAATCTTGTCTTGCTATATTGTTGGAGATATGAACATAGGATGTTAGAGTTTTTACAAGCTCCCGAATTCGATCTCAAATAGGTCACCTTGGGAAAATCATCATAACTTTCTCTCTGAGCATCAGATTCAAATTTCGTAAAAAGGGACAGAAAGAAGATGGACTCTAGTTCGTTTGGTAGTGTTTGCAGAGCCGAATATTGAAATAGTGACACATGGAACATCATAAAAGTTCACTCTACTGAACCATTCTATAATTAGGTCATCATGGGAGATTGGGCATAACTCTTTCTTGGAGAACCCAATTGTGATCAGAATTATGGGGTTGGAAAGAGGATGTATAGGGATATCACAGGCTGAAATTTCAAAACTTGGAGATATGTAATTACATAGTTACAATCTTTTCAAATCAAGCTCATACAAAGTGGAAAAACAAAAAAGGTATAGTTTTTTTAAAAATTTGCATAATATTTGTTTCAAAAAGTAGTTTGAAATTATTCAAAGGGAATTGTGAAGCATAATTATCATTCATTGATGACCCAAAAAAAGTAAATGGAAACACTTAGTAAGCAACCTGAAATATCTATTATGACACGTGAAGAAGAGGAAGAAATGCAACATGATATATCCAAATTAAGAGACCAAGTGCAACAAATTTCACTCTCACAAAAAGTGACTAAAGCTAAGGTGGATGCTTTAAAGAATGAAATGGAAGCTAATATAAATTGTATAGAAGCAAAAATTAAAGGCAACATGGAAGATTTGAAGATAGATTTGGCAAAGTTGCTACAAGAAATGCTTACTAATGGCGAAAGGGTAGTAAAGGAAACTCGTGATGAGAACAAATGAAATGTTAGTCATGATTTCATAGACTCTAACATTGGATTGAATACCCACCATGTTCCAAATAGCGATATGAGGAAGTTTGATGGAAAGGATCCTGTAACATGGATACTATAGATGGAGCAATATTTCGATCTCCATAATGTGCAAAACACACAAAAGGCATGCATTGCAACTCTATATTTGGAACCAAATCAGTTTGTATGGTATCAATTGATTTTCTCTCATAAACAAATTGTCACTTGGGAAATTTTTATGGAAGAAATCATAGCACATTATGAGTATACAAAAATAAACACCTTTTTTATCCAATTGATAAATCTCAAACAAAAGGGTTCAATGGTGGAGCACATTGAGGAATTCCAAAAGTTGAATATAAGGGTAAAATATATTTCATAGGAGAATAGGATCGCTGTGTTCATAGGGACTTTAAAGGATAATATCCAACATGAGGTTTTCCTTTGGGAACCTGATTCATTGGATAAGGCATTCAAGTTGACAAGAAAAATTGAAAGCAAAATTATGGAAACAAGGAAGCCTACCACTCGCAACTATAAAGATGGAAGTGTTGTTGCTCCTAGCCTTCCACAACCTACAAGGTTGACACCACAACAATTGGAAGAACAAAGAGCAAAAGGGCTTTGTTATAGTTGTGATAGAAAATACACTAAAGGTCATAAGTGTGATGAGAATAAATTATTTTACATATATTGTGAAGAAGAGGATGAAAAGGAACAAGAACAATCAAAATAAGAGGATACACACCAAGAACAAACCCTAGAGAAAGAAGAAATGAATCCGACCATATCTTGTAATGAATTGGCCAGAATTACCACTCCTCAAAATATCAAGATAGAAGGACATATCAAGAAGAAAAAGGTAATAGTGTTGATTGATGCGGGTAGTACAAATAATTTTATTCATTATAAGATAGTGAAAGAATTGAATTACTTCCTATATACAACACCAAAATGTCAAGTGATGGTTGCAAATGGAGGAGCCATAAATTTCTCTGGAAAGTGCCATAATATCAATCTATCCATGGGAGAATATGTGTTGAATAGTCCAATGCTTTCCATTCCAATGGGTGGTGTTGATGTTGTACTAGGATTCGAATAGCTACAATCTTTGGGTACGATAGCTTTTAATTTTCAAGAACTTTTCTTGAATTTTTTATTTTTATTTTTTATTTAATTAATTAATTAATTTTTATTTTTATTTTTATTTATTTATTTTTATTTTATTTTTTCCGGAAGGAAAGGAAGTTGAATTAAGGGGTATTAGAGGGAAACTAGGAAATATAATCAACTATAATGGCATGACAAAGCTTATAAAGAAATAAAAACGAGGTGTAATTGCACAAATATGTTTGCTAGAGGTTCCCACATCAAAATCATCTATTTCTCCATATCTCCAAAAATTATTAAACAATCATTCGAAGGTGTTTGAGACTCCAAAAGGCCTCCCACCTATTCATGATCATGATCATGCTATTCATTTGATTCCAAGAAGTGTTCCTCCAAACATCAAGCCTTACAGATATCCTTATGCCCAAAAGAGTGGAATTTAATGTATGGTTTCAGAAATGCTAGAGGCTGGTATAATTCAACCTAGTCAAAGTTATTTCTCTACTCCATTAGTATTGATGCACAAGAAGGATGGATCATGGCACATGTGTTGGGATTATAGGGAGCTCAACAAACTCACTATTAAAGATAAATTCCCCATTCCTGTCATTGATGAATTATTGGATGAATTGAATGGAGCAATTTACTTCACCAAGTTGGACCTTCGTTCAGGATGTCATCAAATCATAATGAAGACTGAAGACATTCTAAAAACATCATTTAGAACTCATGAGGGTCATTATGAATTTTTGGTCATGCCCTTTTTCCTTAACAATGCACGTTCTAAATTTCAAAGTTTGATTAATTCCATTTTCAAATCCTTTCTTAGAAAATTTGTGTTAGTATTTTTTGATGATATACTAATCTAAAGCAAGTCTTGGAAGGATCATGTTGAACATGTTGACAGAGTTCTCAAACTATTGGAGGAGAAGTAATTATATGCAAAAAACTCCAAGTTTCTTTAGAGTACAAGAGGTGGAATATTTGGGTCATATTGTATCTCATGGAGGTGTTAAGGTAGACCCTAGAAAAATTCAAGCCATTAAGGAATGGTAAGTCCCCACATCCATAAAGCATCTGCAAGGATTTCTTGGGTTGACATGGTATTATCACAAGTTTGTTAATAATTATGGGAGAATAGCAGCACCACTAACAACATTAATGAAGAAAGATGCATTTTCTTGGACTCCAAAAGAAATTAAGGCCTTTGAACATCTTAAAGAGGCAACGTGCCAAGTACCAATCTTAGCTACACCAGACTTCACAAAAACCTTTTTTGTGGAATGTGATGCCTTGGGAAATCGAATTGTTGTTGTTTTAATGCAAGAAGAAAGACCCATTAATTTAGAAAGTTGTCCAATCAAAGGAAAGTATTTACATAAAGCTATTTATGAGAAGGAAATGTTGGCAATACTACATGCACTTAAGAAATGGCGACCTTACCTAATGGAAAGACACTTCAAGGTAAAAATAGATCATGATAGTCTTAAATACTTTTTAGAACAAATGCTATCTTCAGAAGAGCAACAAAAATTGGTCACAAAGATGTTGGGTTATGAATTTGAAATCATCTACAAAAAAGGGAAGAAAAATGTTGTTGCAGATGCACTCTCAAGAAAGGATGAGGATGTGGAAGCATTGCTTTGCACCATTTCTATTATCTAAGCAGATTAGATAAACGAAGCAAGGGATGAATGGAAGAATGATGAAGAAGGGTGTGCACTCATTCAAAAGTTGCAGCAAGATCCCAGTACATTGGATACATTTAGATGGAAAAATTATTTGTTATGGTACAAATATCACTTATACCTCTATAAGGATTCCCAACTCAAACAAAATATTCTTCTGAAATTTCACACCTCTCCCTTGGGAGGGCATTCAGGATTTTTAAAAACTTACCACAGGGTAAAGAAGGATTTTTTTTGGGATGGCCTTAAATCTAATATTCAAAAGTTTGTGGGGGATTGTTTGGTTTTCCAACAAAATAAAGTTGAGACAATTAAGACCCCGAGTCTATTACAACCTTTATCCAATCCAACTCAACGTTGGGAGGAGGTTTCAATGGATTTTATCACAGGTTTACCCAAGTTCAAAGGAAAGAGTGTCATCATGGTGGTAGTTGATAGAATTACCAAGTATGCACGCTTTTGTGCATTATCTCGTCCCTTTAAAGCCAGTATAGTTGCTACTGCATTTATGGAAACAATTCAAGATCTACATGGAAACCCAAAGATTATTGTAAGCGACAAAGATCCTATTTTCACTAGAAATTTTTGGACATAATTGTTTTCGTGTTTGGGTACTCAGTTAGCTCATAACTCATCTTATCATCCTCAATTTGATGGGAAAACCGAGATATTTAACAAATGTTTGGAAGGATATCTTTGTTGCTTTGTATCTAATAAACAGACACAATGGGTCAAATGGTTTCCTTTGGCTGAATGGTGGTATAACACTTCCTTCATACTGAAGCAAAAATGACCCCATTTATGGAACTTTATGGATATCATCCAATGTCTATCACATCATTAAGAGAATTCTAAGGTTCAAGCAGTGGAAGATCACATCGAGCATCAACAAAATGTTCTCGAAATCTTAAAGGATAACCTCACTTTGGCATAGATTAGAATGAAACAACATGCAAATCAACATCGCAATGAATTTTTTTTTGATGTAGGTGACTCGGTATTTCTATGACTATAACCATACAAACACATTTCCCTCAAGCAAGCTAAGAAGGATGATAAATTACCACCAAAGTATTATGGTCCCTATAAGGTGTTGCAGAATATTGGTACTATGGCATACAAATTGGAACTTCCTGCATCTTCCCAACTACACCAAGGTTTCCATGTTTCATGCTTAAAGAAGGTTATAGGTGACAAGCTCCCAGTTCAAATAATATTTCTAAAACTTGAAGAGGAAGGAAAAATCATATTGGAACCTTACGCAATCATAGAAACAAGAAATTGGCAGCTACTAAATCGATCAATTTCATAGTATCCCATCAAGTGGAAGAACTTACCCACTAAAGATTCCACATGGGCGGATGAGAATTTTATACAAAAGCATCCAAAACTACTCAAGAATTGAGGACAACACTTTTTTGAAGGAGAGGGGCATGTTAGGTCCCTATAATACTAGTGTATTCCCTTATTATTATTGTACTTGTAGCCCCTTATTGTTATTGTTGTGCCCATGTTGTCCCCATATTGTTATCATTGTGCCCCATAGAAGCCCACTAATATTATTGTTGTGCCCTTGAATTATTATTGTTATGTCGGCATTCATTATGTTGTGATCCCTTAGACTCCTATATGTAGAAAGGAGGCCTTGTCATTTGTATCATACAGGAATTGTTCATTTTTGTAATGTAAAGGAGGTTGCCTCCTCGAAGAGGCTACTTTTGAAGTCATTGATATATCTCTTTGTTCTATTTTATGAGTTTGTTGCATAACATACCATGGTTCACAAACCATGGGTGGAGCTCAAAATAGTCCAAATTATCCCATCCCTTTACAAAATAAGGGGCTTTGACCCACCCTAAATCCCCTTTAACTCCTAAAATTTTGCACAAATCGCGCTTTGCTCCTACGGAGACTTTACATGACTTAGACAAAACTTGGACCTAGGGGAACCCTATCCAATAGTGACAGAGAACCCATTTTCACTAGAAATTTTTGGATGGAATTATTTTCTATTCTTGGTACTCAATTATCTCATAGCTCATCTTAGCATCCTCAATCTGACGAGAAAACTGAGATAGTGAAGAAATGTTTGGAAGGATATATTAATTTCTTTGTATCTAATAAAAAAATACAATGGGTCAAGTGGTTACCTATAGCTGAATGGTGATATAACACTTCCTTCCATACTATAGCAAAAATGACCTCATTTATGGAACTTTTATGATATCATCCATCATCCATCACATCATATTTAAGAGAGAATTCTAAGACTCAAGTAGTGGAAAATCACATCGACTATCAACAACAAGTTCTCCAACTCTTAGAGGATAGTCTCTCTCTAGTGCAGAATCAAATGGAACAACAAGTAGGTCAACATCGTATTTAAAGAAGTTTTGATGTAGGCGACTGAGTATTTTTACGACCACAACCATACAAACAAATTTCCCTCAAGCAAGCTAATAAGGATAATAAATTATCACCCAAGTAATATGGTCCTTACAAGGTGTTGCAAAAGATTGTTAATATGGCATACAAATTGGAGTTTCTTGCATCTTCCAGAGTACACCTAGTTTCCCATGTTTCATGCTTACAGAAGGTTATTGGTGATAAGCTCCCAATTCAAACATTGTTGCCAGAACTTGACGAAGAAGGAAAAATGATATTTGAGCCTGAAGAAATCAAGGAAACAAGAACCTGACAAATTATGAAATCAGTTAATTTCAGAGTATCTCATTAAGTGGAATAACTTACCCGCTGAAGGTTCCACATGGGAGGATGATAATTTTATACAAAAGCATATAGAACTACTCAAGCATTGAGGAAAACACTTTTTTAAGAAGAGGAGGATGTTAGGTCACTATAATACTAGTTTACCCCCCTTATTGTTAATTTAGTGTAGCCCCCTATTGTTATTGTTGTGCCCATGTATCCCCCATGTTGTTATTATTGTGCCCCATAGAAGCCCATTATTGTTATTTTTGTGCCCTTATATTATTATTGTTTTCAAGCTCTAATTATATTGTGACTCCTTATACTCCTATAAATACCAAGGAGGTATTATTATTTGTATCATCCAAGATTTTTCATTTATGTAATGTAAAGGTGGTTCCCCCCTCAAAGACAACAATTTTTAAGTCATTGATCTATATCTATTTTTTTGTGAGTGGTTACATAACACCCTCTCACACCCATATAAGTTTAAGCTCTACTACTTATGCCTCTACAAGTTCATGTAGGAACCACATGGTTAGTATGATGGCATGGATTATTTTAATAGGCCGAACTTGGAATAGATATAGCTTTTGATACAAGGCTTAGAATGAGATAAATTATATATCACCAAAAATATCTCTACAAATTGAGTATGATAGTAAGGTCAAAATATAATTTTAAAAACTTGAAAGAGTAGGAATTTTCTAACCCCATATGGCATAACAAACCTTGGTGGTTGGGTTAAACCAAACAACTAACACCTTCCACTACTTGAGGTAAGATCAGGGGTGTGGCTAAAGAGAGAGAGAGAGAGAGAGAGAGAGAGAGAGAGAGAGAGAGAGAGAGAGAGAGAGTTTTTTTCACATATTTGAAAGGACGCAACATCTAAAAAAATTGGGTACTTGGGCCCACACATATCACCAAGTGCCAAAGAAAACAACACACTAAAACAATATAGTCTTTCCAAGTGCATGATACTCATTATAAAACATGATTTCCCACACTACACTTTTTTGATACCCCAATTGTATGGAATTGAAAATACACCATAATGTCACCCATTTGCATTGGGGGCACCCCCATGGTAAACCCCTCTATGTTCTAGTGCACCTCTCATGGCTCGCATCCTCATTTTGAGTCAATTTTCTCCTACACACCCTGATACTATGCTCTTTGATGTCATGGGAACATCATTGCTATATGATTTGGTGTCACATTTACAATACACATGTACATAATTTCAGAATCCTTGTATAGAAAAAAGATCATATATCCCAAAAAACCACTGAAAAATAGAAAATACATAAAAACACAAAAAATGCATCAAGTTTGTATCTTACCAAATTGTCGCAATCATCTCTCGTAGGAAGAGCTATCTCTTGATCACCCCTAAATTCAGTCCTATCTTATGCTTAATCCTTGATCATGATGATCTGCTCATTATACCAATTAAAGAAGACTAGACCAAATACCTCTAACATCGCTCCTCCACCTAGATTGGGCATCAAATCCATCAATTGGTGCACACCAAGCTCACTAGGACTTGTGAACATAGTATAAACTCAGGGTCTCATCATCAATACCCGCTATAAAAAAATTGACACCAATATCAAACCATACCTAAAATGATTTAGGTTTCTAGTCCTACATTTGGTCAATTGGTCCCTCATGTTCATTGCCATGGTTGTGCTTTAGTTAAACATTCTCAAGTTCATACACTTAAGCACCAATTGAATATGGACCTTTGAGGCCAAGTGAGTTGTAGTATATCTTGACACATGAGTAATCATGAAAATATAGTTCTCATAGTGAGATATTTCACCATTTATATGTCATATCTCATTGTTGTTATTCTTAGTACCTAACTATTAGTACCTAGCCACATACTTTCCCATCAAATCACCTCCACCTCTAACACCTAACAATGAGGGTTGAGAACCATGTTTGGATAGTCTAGTAAGAAAGTATACGTAATCTACCTCTAGGTCCAATATGTGACCCCTCACCATGAATTAGTGGTGATTGAGATTCCACCTCTCAAGTAATCTTTGAAGTAGCATCAATTGCACTCTCATTTTGACATAAAATACTTTAGTAACCCACACTTTTTGAGTGCATCCAAGGTAGCATCATCACAGATCATAGCTAGATTATCCATCTCAAACTCTCTCCTTACACTCAACCATATTATTAGCTCTAACCTACATAAACATTTCATAACCTTGCATTAGGCCTCTATTAAGTTACAAGCATTAAAAAAAATTACATCATAAGGTGGTTGGTCTTGATTTCCATTTAACTGGAAGAATGACCAATCACTACTACAGTGTATTCACTAGTGCAGCCAAGGCCTAGCAGTTGCAATCATGGCCAATCCCACCTTAGAATCCTTTCACAAAGTGATTAGGGTTGACTAGTCACGAAAATAATGATATCAGGATCATGACGATGTAGATAAAAAAATTTGTGTCTACCTACAAACTTACATTGACATGAAATGGAAAACCAATCAAACAAAAATGAGTAAAAAGGACTATTCTTTTACCTTAAATTGATGAACTTAAGAACATCACCTTGGATCTCCCATAATCACCATGGAAATATTTCATCTACAAGGGAGTTTCCACTCCAATACATAGTAACTATGGGAAAAATGACATAACTCACCCATATTTACCCCTGTCTACCTGTTACACAGTAATTTATCACTGCCTTCCTGTCAGTCACCCTGCTGTGTCCAAGAAGTCACAATCACTAAATGTTTGCTCCCTGAACTGGCTAAAAACCCATTTTTCCAAAGTTTTGTGCATCAGCGCGTCTGTTCCTAAAATAACCGCGATGACCAGCGCCCCACAGTCTATTTCGTGCGCTGCCATCGCGGAAGAACATCACTTTTCCGCGATGACGCACAGCGCGGCTTTCACGTGTCCTTCCGCGCTGACATGGCTTGTTCAGTTGTTGTCATGTGCTGACAGCGCGGCAGTCTCCATATAATCCGCGCTGATCCAGTTTGGGCGAATTTGTTCAAACAACCAGCCTTCCAGATCTCTCCAGGCTTGGTTGTTAGCTTCGTAAATGTCGACTCCCTTCTATGGCATGTCTGTTCGACCCTTTGCAACTACTCCCCTTGAAGATAAGCTCATCCTTCCACCTTTTTAGGAGACTCCTTCTCCTATATAAACTTCCACCATTACCATGAGCAGCTGGTTAGAAAATAGCTAGACTTAGCTTGGATTATACAAGAGCTTGTAGTGCTCAGATTGCTGCTATAGGTGTGGTGTGTTAGGAGTGGAAGTGATTGATTGCTTTGGGAAGTTTGTTTGTGACATTTGTGTGAGAGAGAGAGACTAGTTTGTCTTGGGAGAACCATCCTCAAAGGTGAATGCTTGAGATACATGCTGACTGATCCCTCCTGAGAAGTTTATCGACGTCAGAACATTTGGTTGTACTCTTCTCTATTCTGATTAATAATAGATGACTGCTATTATTGTTCCATTCTCGTTTGTTTATGCAATGGATAAATGTGAATTATGTCTTTTCTGACTGGCATATAGTTACTTTTACTAGATTTCACGCTTGCGTTTGCTTTCCCTTCGTGTGTGCAGGTGTCCGTTCGCGGGGATCGCGGAAGACTATGACCAGCTGGAGCGAAGGAGCAAGGGAAACATCCCCTCGACAAACGACAGCGCAGGAATCCAAGTAGGTGCTCTTTACTTCTTGTCTAATTGTAACTAGGAACATGCGTGGCAGCATTGTGTGATTGTTGCTAGACCCCTGTTGGGCTAGTAGGGATCGCCTCTATCCGTAGAGGGGATTTACCTTCTCAACAATTTGGCGACTCCGCTGGTCGAAGACACGTCGTTTTAGAGCCAATATCGAGTGCGAAACGACAAGCACCCGGCGATCTTTTTGGTTTAACGGTCGGAAAAAGAGCTTAAAAACGACCGCCTTTCGTTCCCTTTAACGAGCTGAAAGGGAGCTCGGCCATCTTCTCTTGTTTAACGTCGGAGAAGAGCTTAGAGACGACACTTTGGGAATCACATGAATCGTGGACTGTCATGACCAAGCTGCGATACCTGTATCTGCACAAGGGCACTACCCGCATAAATCCATTCGATATACGTAAAAAACATATTGAAACATGCTTGAAAACAGAACCAAGGCTAGTTTTATGGCAAAACATGGTAAAAACCCAAAAAATATGGTAATTTAGGAGTTTTTACTATAAATAGGGGGGGGTAATAAGTCATTTTTACCATTTTACTATTTGGAGTGCGAAGAACGTGGAGAAGCCAAAAAGTTGACGGAGCGATTTCCAGCCCATCCGGAGACCATTTTCAGATCTGCTTCTTCCAGGTAGGTTCCCATTCCTTTGCCCTGCATTCTGGTTCATTTTAGGAGTTTTTTAATGGTCGAATAGGCCCAATTGGGCATTTTTTATTTGCATGGGTGCGCCCTCGGTCAGCGCGGAAATTGCCCACGGGGTCGCGCTGATCGAAAAATAGGCAATGTAACCAACTTCGGGTCAGCGCGGAAAAGGCGTGTTCTTCCGCGCTGACCTCGCATTTTTAACAAAGAGCTGCCATTGTCAGCGCGGCTGTTTCTAAAACAGTCGCGCTGGCGCGGAAAAATTTTGTTTTTTTGAAAATGAACGTGAATTTTTACCTGGAAGCACTTCTGATCGGTTTTATTGTTCATGCAGGACATCATGGCTTTTCAATGGCAAGAGAGAGTTCACGATGTGGAGGATGTGGCTGCTTGGGGAGACGTAAATTGTTGCAACGCCATGCGGGCGTGTGGATTCATGAAATTCTTCCTGACGCCGCGTCTAAGGGCCCAACATGATTTGCTGGAGCTGCTGATCAGGGCATGGAACCCGGTGGACCAAAAATTCACCATCCGCGGTCACGACATCGAGTTCGATCATATGGACATCTTCTTCTTGACTGGGCTGTCGCGCCGAGGTGGGAGGCCCATCTTAGAGGGGCAGCGACCTAGCGGTGGTACCCTGGATGACTTAATGGCTGAGGTTTGCCCAGGGGCAGTAAAGACGCGGAGTGGGAAGTGCTCGATCCCCACAGTGAGAGACATAGTGCTGCGCACCATCCTGTTCATGGTGACCCGGGCAGCGGGCAGCATGGCGAACCATGAGGCGTCCAAGACTCATCTCCTACTAGCCTCGAGTGTCTCGAGCCTACCGTGTTCGACTGGTGCACTGCAGTGTGCAACAATATGAAAAGGCAGTTGAGCAACTGCCGTCGCGGAGAGACGAAGCAGTTCGGGTATGGATCGATCCTGGTCCCGCTTATTCTGGAGCGAGTACCAGCCATGCGGCTGCAGTCTATGGCTGTGGATGCCCCCAGAGATCCTCGAGAGACGAGGGCCACTCGATGGGCTCGGATTATGCCACGTGGGGGTGGCGGCCGACCACATAGCTGGGGGGTATATTTCAGAGACTGGTTGGACCAACAGGAGATCTTCGTACAGGATTGGCCATATGCAGGGATGGATTTCCGCAATGATCCTGACTTGGTGTTCCAGTTCGGCGTGTGTTGTAAAGCATTTCACCCCTCCCACTCTCTCGGTCTTCATGCTTTAGGGGGCATCTGTTACACAGTAATTTATCACTGCCTTCCTGTCAGTCACCCTGCTGTGTCCAAGAAGTCACAATCACTAAATGTTTGCTCCCTGAACTGGCTAAAAACCCATTTTTCCAAAGTTTTGTGCATCAGCGCGTCTGTTCCTAAAATAACCGCGATCACCAGCGCCCCACAGTCTATTTCGTGCGCTGCCATCGCGGAAGAACATCACTTTTCCGCGATGACGCACAGCGCGGCTTTCACGTGTCCTTCCGCGCTGACATGGCTTGTTCAGTTGTTGTCATGTGCTGACAGCGCGGCAGTCTCCATATAATCCGCGCTGATCCAGTTTGGGCGAATTTGTTCAAACAACCAGCCTTCCAGATCTCTCCAGGCTTGGTTGTTAGCTTTGTAAATGTCGACTCCCTTCTATGGCATGTCTGTTCGACCCTTTGCAACTACTCCCCTTGAAGATAAGCTCATCCTTCCACCTTTTTAGGAGACTCCTTCTCCTATATAAACTTCCACCATTACCATGAGCAGCTGGTTAGAAAATAGCTAGACTTAGCTTGGATTATACAAGAGCTTGTAGTGCTCAGATTGCTGCTATAGGTGTGGTGTGTTAGGAGTGGAAGTGATTGATTGCTTTGGGAAGTTTGTTTGTGACATTTGTGTGAGAGAGAGAGACTAGTTTGTCTGGGAGAACCATCCTCAAAGGTGAATGCTTGAGATACATGCTGACTGATCCCTCCTGAGAAGTTTATCGACGTCAGAACATTTGGTTGTACTCTTCTCTATTCTGATTAATAATAGATGACTGCTATTATTGTTCCATTCTCGTTTGTTTATGCAATGGATAAATGTGAATTATGTCTTTTCTGACTGGCATATAGTTACTTTTACTAGATTTCACGCTTGCGTTTGCTTTCCCTTCGTGTGTGCAGGTGTCCGTTCGCGGGGATCGCGGAAGACTATGACCAGCTGGAGCGAAGGAGCAAGGGAAACATCCCCTCGACAAACGACAGCGCAGGAATCCAAGTAGGTGCTCTTTACTTCTTGTCTAATTGTAACTAGGAACATGCGTGGCAGCATTGTGTGATTGTTGCTAGACCCCTGTTGGGCTAGTAGGGATCGCCTCTATCCGTAGAGGGGATTTACCTTCTCAACACTACCCCCTAAATAGCCTTATTCACATTAATTATTTTATTGGCTCATTTTTCATACTTGTTTTTGTTTTATCTATGGGTAACTAATATGGTCTTACAACATTATGTTGATATTTTTACAGGATTTGGACTAACCTCAAGTATTATTTTATACACATTTTATTGAACCTTAAAGTATATTTATCCACCGACATATAGTGATAGGTTTTTCCCTAAAATTCATATTATTAACCATAACTTGTTTTTGTTTTATCTATGGGTACTAATATGGTCTTACAACATTATGTTGATATTTTTACAGGATTTGGACTAACCTCAAGTATTATTTTATACACATTTTATTGAACCTTAAAGTATATTTATCCACCGACATATGGCGATAGGTTTTTCCCTACAATTCATATTATTAACCATCACTTGATTCATATTACCATATGCTTGATCTCATTGATTTATGACATTAACCACTCTTATTTTTTCATGTCATAAATTAATGATAATAACACCCATGGCCACCATATATCAGCACTAGATTTATCCATGACTTGTAATTGATCCCCATGTCTCTCTCTTGTCTCTCTTTCCACCTACATCCTTATAAATTCCTAAAATTTGTATAATATACTTAAGAAACATAAAATTTCTAATGTCTTCATGCTTAATGCTCAATTATTTTTCTCTTTGATTACACTTTCCACCTCTCACATCTAATTTGATAGCCTTTGTTATATCCCTTGGAGAGAACCATTGCAACGAGTGGCCTTTCCTTCAAGGTACCCTTTTGCAATTTATCCTACATAGGTTGGTCCCATTATCATAGGACCTAGATGCATTCCATAATGCCACTTTTTCTCTCCAATGAGCCTCAATTTATCTCTTATTTAGGATTGTTAAAATTTATGAGAAATAAACCATCAAGTATCCTCTTATCTCTTTTTTGTGATCATTAAAATTGAACAAAAATGACACTACCAAGATTACATTCCAACTAGTGTTCATGCTCATAAGACTATGAAGGAGACTTATGCCAAGAAAATAAAACATAGGGGAAACCATTGTTGGGACGGGATCCCCTAGGGTCATATTTTGTAAAGTTTTGCTAAATATTGTAAAGTCTTTGCATGTTGAGGAGTGGAGCACAAGTAGCGCAGGTCGATAGGAGTCAAAGAAACTAGCTCACAGAAAGATAGAAAAGATATATGAACGCCTTAGAATTCAACCTCTTCGAGGGGGCAACCTCCTTTACATTACATAAATGAACAATTATTTGATGATACAAATGACAAAACCTCCTTTCTATATATATGAATCTAAGGGGTCACAATATAACCAAGCCGACCTAACAATAATAATATAAAGGCACAAAAATAAAAATAGAGGGATTCTATGGGGCACAGTAATAACAATATGGGGACAATAGGTGCACAACAATATTAATAAGGGATACAACTACAATAGTAATGGGGTAATCACTAGTATTATATGGACCTAACACAAAGGGGCTTTAGGAAGGTCAAATCCCCTTAGTTTGTTAAGAGTCAAGTTGTTTTGAGACCCGCCCATGGTTTGCATACCATGGTATTGTAATGAAGAAGGATATAAAAGGAAGTCATAGAAGAGTCACAAGGATCTAATCTAGGTAAGAGATAGAAGTGCAAGATTTGGGTTTGTTGTGTCCATTTTGTACTTAGGCGAAGGGGAAGGCTCTTGCATCTATGTGCGTAGAGACCTTGGTAAGTCCACAACTGAGTGCATGGGCCCATATAGCTGTGTGCACAGGGTTGGAAAGGACTGTAATTGAAGATCTAAGCATAATAAAGTCTTATTTTCAATAATTATTTGTGTATATGTGTATTATTGTTTATCTTTGAATTTACTATATTTTTTATTTGTTGAATGCAATTAATCTAGAAAATTACTTAATAGATGCATGAAGAAGAGATATGTCTATTTACATGATGTTATGAATGCTTAGCGCAATCAAAAAAGGGTTTAGATATGCTAACAATTAGTTGTTGTAATCTATAGGTTTTAAGGGTTAGGTTTTGTGAAGGTCGAGAGAAAGCCCTAAGTTTGTTGGAAACACATCACATAGTCCTTTGGATGTAGAAACCTGGTTCTAGCATCCCCCAATACTGCCTTGGGTGAGACTACAGCTTGCGCTACGTGGGTTGTTGCCGAAAGGACCAATAGTGTAGGGTTTTGTTGGTTAGTGCAGCTAAATCTGAACCTGGGCCCAAGCACCCTCAATCTAACAAATGGTTCTATTTCCAGGACCGGGATCTATCTAAGGAATGTGTGATGTGGCATAAGTGGATACCGACTAAGAAGGAGATCGAAAAGTGGATAGGTCGGAAGTTGCACGAGTTTGCAGCCCAAGAAAATAGGAATTCACGTCTTTTGAAAGAAGAGTGGTTGCAAAGATACTTGTATACAAAGGAACGCGAAGTTTTCTTCTGCTCTTTTTCATGTGAATTAAACGAATGGTTGGCTAAATTGGCAAATGGTCAACCTACCTGGAACTGGATAATCCTATTGTGTGGACTCCATAGTTAGTAAAACGTCTGGAAGGATCAGAAAACAAGACCGAGAAGGCTGTCGATTATTGGATCAATAGTATTCTAGGTGGGTTTATTACTGAATTCACAATTGATACGCCTGTCAGTTATAGCGAAGTTGAACGTTGGTTCTTCAAAGGACCAAGAGTTAAGTATCTTAAGTCGTTGAAAACTTGGATTAAGATGCTACCGTGTGAGAAACGGGTTATGCCATTAAATGGATGTTTAGACGAGACTTTATAGGAGCTACGTGAAGTGGGAGACCATTCAGAAGAGATCTAGATTCAAGTGCTGAGTACAGTCCTTTGTTGGGAGCATCTGATAGCAATGAAGAAATTAATAGTATAAAGACACCTCAAGGTGCGCCGCAGATGATAGATCAAGGTATCACGGGAATACCACATCCATCCACTTGACCTTCACCTCCACCTCCGCTATTCAGTATGGCGAACACTATGAAGATGCCTATATTCAAGGGTCTGGGGATAGAAGACCCTGATCAATTTTATTTTGTAGAAGATGTTGTGTGGAAGTCACAACAGATAACAAATGATGATCTGAAGAAAGAACAGTTGGTCACAACATTGAAAGACAGGGTGTTGAGCTGGTATATTAAGAATAGTGTGACTCACCTAGTTGCATTGTTGAGAGACACAAAATATGTGTTGAATAAGGAATTCAAAAAACCTAAGTCTCAAGCCCAGTCTATGACTAAGGTGAAATAAATTAAGCAGAAGGTGAATGAATCTGCATGGGATTTTGATCAAAGGTTGAAATGTTTGCTACAACAAGCTAATCAACAGATCTCATATGAGCAACATAAGGATTGTTATATTACTTCTTCGTTACCTCATTTGAGATTACCATTGTCATAACAGAAGGTTGGATCGTAGGCTGAATCACTAGAAATTGCTATGAAATTAGAGACTTTGCCTATCCAGGATACGAATCTGGAAGTGACACAGATTCAGTCACAGTTGGCTAGCCTACATATGGAGTTGTAGGATCTCAAAAAGGGGAAATAATTCCAAAATGAGACCCGTGTGGAAGTATGGTGATTAAAGTTCAAAGGCCATGGCCATGACAAGGATCATTTCCCGGTGTATTAGAATTATATAATTGGGGGAGCTCCTATCCCCCTGAAGCCAAAAAATATCATTGGATCAAGTATTGATGTGGTACCACGGTGCGTGATCTGCCAAATCATAGGAAAACATTTGACAGACAACTACCATTTATTATAGAAGTTTGTACAGACTCCCCAACGAATGTTCTGCAATTTCTGTAAGTTTGTAAGCCATGATGAGTACAATTTTCGAAGCTATGAGATAACGATGGATAGAACCCCAACATATAGAGTACAAGCTGAGACATGTCCTTAGCAGGATCAAGGCGCAACTACAGTGTGGAGGATTTCAAGGACGAGGAAGAGGATGAGGGGGAGGAGCTAGATGAAGTCATGGACAGACTATTGTTACAATTGTGGAGAACCAGACCACTTTCTGTGAGATTTTCAGAACCCGACACACCCCTCTTGTCAATATTGCCGACAATTTGACTACGTTATAGAAGATTGTCTCATGCTCATCGCAAAGATGCAAGAGAAGAATACCCGACAACCCACTCATAACATCCATATGATGAGATCATAACCACATGAAGATGGGCCCAATGTTAATATCGTTATGTGAAGTGGTATAGCTACCAAGGAAGATAAGGCCGCAAGAAAGAAACCAAAAGAAAACATATGGGTGCACAAGGCTGCTGAAAAAGATGTTGGATTTGGTTTGCATAAGTCCAAGGAAACTTTTATGGAGGTGAAGAAGAGCTTTGTAGATTCAGGAGCTTCCACATCAAAGGCTCAGAGTACATGAATAGAGAAGCCTGAAGAGGTCATTGGTGCATAGGAAACAGATCCTTTAGTGTTGACATCCTTCTTACAGACCTGCATGAAGCTCCTAAGGGACCAAAAAGCAGTAGAGGGACTGCAAGATTTGATAGACAATTGCACTGGCAAGGGTAAATCGTTTCCTAAACAACGTGCGGTGCATAAAGTAGACAAAGGTAAGAAAAGGATCAGTCGAGAAATGATATTGACTACACAAATCGAAGAATTCAAAATGGACCAGGTGATCCTTGATCTAGGATTTGATGCAAATGTTTTGCCTAAACAAACCTGAGAAATAATGGGAAAGTTGGCACTTCAATGGTCTTAAATCCAGCTTGGAATGGTAAACCAACAGAAGACTATTCTTATGGGGTGCTTACATGGAGTAATTGTAGACATTAAAGGGGTGCACACTATATATGATTTTGAAGTATTCGAAATAGTGGATGATAGTAATCCCTATCTGGCACTACTTGGAATCAATTGGGCATTTTATATGAATGTAGTCATCAACATGAAGAAGTGTAGCATGACATTTGAAAATAATGAACTGATATTTATTGTTCCATTGGATCCAGCCAAGGGTGCGAAGTATACTGAACTAGTCTAAGATTACTATGAGGAGGATGATATTGAGAAGATATATAAGCTCACTGCACGGAATGATGATTGGATCAACCCTACGGTGGATGGGTGAATTACTTCGGAAAAGTACAACTCTGAAAATTCAGATTCAAATGAGGAGCTTGAGCATTGGCAAAATAGATTGCATGAGGTATCAACAATGTGATGCAACGGTCTTACTAAGTCACTCTAGTATATATCTACTGAGGTACGTAATTTACCGTGTTATGATGGTTTAGAAGATGTAAATTTATTTCTATATAGATCTGAAAGGGATGTATCGGAAGACCATTGGTTCCAAGAATTGGACATCGCGCTGAGAGCTACACCTGCCAGATGATGGGGTACACATAAGAACAACTTTGCAGACTGGAAGGAATATCGTAGGATGATGAAGCTATGGTTTGGATATGCCAATACCCATATTACTGGAAAATATATAGGGAAGGACAATCCGCACAAGCATCTGAATCATTGGATGAAAGCATGGGGAGAGGAATCACAACCTGAATGGGTACACATATTCTACCACACTTTGGATACTATCTCGATGAATTGGTATCTAGAAACAGAGTTGCAACACGGAACTGCAGAGTGGGACGTTCTGAAGGAATTTTTTCGATTAACGTTCAGTTTTGAGGATGGATTTGAATGTATTGATGACACATTACAAGAAATTAAGGCTGCAATATTCAGAACACCTGTAGAGCCGGTCACATGGGTGTAACCAGACTAGAGTACGCAGCTACACCATGCTCTGGAATGCCTACAATGTTACTGCAGAAGAAGGTCAAGATCTGAGGAATATCAATATCATTGAGTCAGAGGAACAACGAAAATTCGACGGGCCTAAGGTAGAAGTTCCTGACATCTCAAAACCATTGAAAACTAGACAAGTAAACATTGGGTCAGAAGCGTAGCTAAAGTTCGCAAATATAGGTGATTACTAGGATGAGGACACAGTTGACAAGGTAATGGAGTTATTAAATGAATATCAATACTTATTTCCAAAAAAAAAAATCTAATCTGAAGGGGATAGTAGGTGATATGGGTGTTATGAAGATCAATTTGAAGCTAGATGTGAAGCTATTAAAGCAACGCCCATACCAGTTGAGTCTTAAATACAAAGAAAAAGTGTGTGAAGAACTGGATAAGATAACTTGCAGTAGGGATTATTGAGCCTGTAGAAGAATCGGAATGGGTTAGTAGTATGGTGGTTAAGGAGAAGAAGACAAAGGGAAAAATCCGAATTTGCGTAGACCTAAGGAACTTGAATGGTGTTTGTGTACATGATCTATTCTCTATGTCCTTCATAGATGAATTCTCGGAAAAAAATTGGAGGTCAAGAAGCCTACTCATTTATAGATGGGTTCTCAGGCCATCACTATATCAAGATCACGCTAGAAGATTAGAGTAAGACTACATTCGCCACATAATGGGGCTCTTTTCAGTATACAGTTTTACCCTTTGGACTTAAGAATGCCTCCGCAATCGTTTCTAGGGTGGTAGTTGAAACCTATAAAGAATTTATTCATAAGTTTTTGGAGGTTTATTTTGATGATTGGACGGCGTTTGGGTTAGTGAAAAATCACGTTGCAAGTCTTCACTTCATGCTAGATACTTTTCAGAAGTATCAGATATCCATTAATCTGAATAAGTGCATATTTTGCGTACCATATGGGATAATTTTGGGCCACATTGTTTGTAAGAAAGGGTTGATGGTGGACCATACTAAAATTACAGAAATTATGAATCTAGATCCTCCAAGGAATGTAAAGCAGTTGCGCACAACATTGGACCATACAGGATATTATAGGAAGTTCATCAAGGCATATGCACAGATCACTGCACCCATGGAAAAATTATTGAAGAAGGATGCAACCTTTTGTTGGGGTGATGATTTCCACAAAAGCTTATATATATTGAAGGAAAATATGGTTACAACACCTATTCTGGTGTTCCCCGGTTGGAAGAAGGAATTCCATGTACATGTAGATGCGTCCTGCATAGAATTAGGAGTAGTGTTAACCCAACCAGGCATAGGATATGTCGACCATCCGATTTCATTTGCGAGCAGAAATTTGTCTAAGGCCGAGAAGAATTATTCAACTACGGAGCATGAAGGATTGGTGATGGTATATGTGCTCCAGAAGTTTAGGCATTATTTGTTGGGTGCGCACTTCAAAATGTGCACAGACCATTTCACTTTCAAGTACCTGGTCAACAAGCCTGTGTTGGGGGGGTGGGAATTTGTAGATGGTTACTACTATTTCAAGAATATGACTTTGAAGTAGTTGTGAACCCATGGAGATTAAATGTTGGACCAGATCATGTTTTGCGATTAAGAATGGCGACGAGCCTACAAGTCTTGATGAAGGATTACCTAATGCACAGCTCTTTCATGTGCACGTCGCAGATGAACATTTTGCAGAAATAATCCAATTCTTGTCTACAGGTACAACTCCTGAAGGGTATACAATGCAGCAAAATAAATAATTGGTGGTCAAGGCTACGGGCTTTTTTTTCATTGCAAGGCACTTATATAAGATGGGCTTTGTTGAAGTTCTACGTAGGTATGCACTGGATTATGAATGGAAAAATATCCTTCCTAAAGAACATGGAGGAGTTTTTGGGGGACATTATGGTGGAAGAGCGACTGCGTAGAAGATCCTACAAGCTGGGTTATGGTGGCCAATTGTGTACAGGGACTCTAAGGAATATTGTAGAGCATGCAATGTCTGTCAGCGAACCACGAAGTCATTGCAGAGGGATGAATTTCCTTTGAACCCGCAAGTTTCATTACAAGAATTTGATAAACGGGAAATAGATTTTATAGGCCCTATTAAACCACCAGGGAAGAATACAGGAGCATCATACATCATCACGGCAACATAATACTTGACCAGGTGGGTTGAGGTGCAACCCGTGAATGATTACAGTGTGGTTACAACTACAAAGTTCATATTTGAATACATTTTGTCTTAGTTTGGTTGTCCTAAGATGTTGATGAGTGATAGGGGTTTGCATTTCCTTAATGAAATGATTATTTCCTTTTTGTTAGTGTCGGTATCTTCATCCCTCCATCAGTGATAAAATTTCTCTTTTTACATGCATATTAGGTATCTCATCTAATCAGCTGCATTCCATTAGGTCATGGATCAACTGATGGTAGTGGTTCATTGTCAATTTCCCTCATGCCATTTACCTACTGGCCTATTTTCACATGTTCATGTCATTTATTGTCATTTTATTTCATTCCATTTGCAAAATTCATTTTAAGGATTTTAAGGATTCACTAGGTCTAGGGTTTGCCACCATGGTCATAAAAAACTCAATAAGAGGTCAGCAGGCACATGAGGAGGTCTAATAAGTTCATAAAATTACAAATTCACTGATGATATGCTTCATAAAGGGTTTTTACCTCAAAACTCTGTTTTGAGGTGAAAACAAGGTTTTTTTTCATTTCATGTACAAATTTTATGTAATTTCAATGTTTTTATATGTAATAAGTTCCAGCTACTGCCCTTGGTCACCTTGCCAACTCCAGCCACTGCAAGAAACAAAAACATCAATGCATCAGTTCATCAAGTGATCAAGAAGAGTCAAACTGCAAAATGAAAAACAGAGTTTTTAAAGCAAAGTGAATAAGACTTTAGAAAAGTGGGTTTGTAAATGAAAAATTAAAACCAAGGGGATATAAAGTTCTTCTTTGTGTTTGAAAGTCTTCATTTTGTGCAAGAGAGTGAGCTAAAAGGAGAAAATCAGGTTTGTGGGAGAAAGAGGCGAAATTGAGCAAAAACCACGAATTTTCACCGGCGCTACACACCTGGGCATTGGCGCTATGCACCTGCCTAGCGCTACGCACTTGGCGCAGGTTTTTCACTGAATATTGGTCGTGTGCTACTTATACAAAGTGCGCTACGCACCTGGGAGGCAGCGCTACGCACCTGCCTGTTGAGCTCCAAAGAAAATTTCATCGTCTTCCTCTGCCTCCAAAATCACAGGTAACCTCTCAACAAGTAAGTAAAGCCTCACATCTGGTCTAGCAAGGGATTTTTTCATATATGGTGGTGATTTGTGTGTCTAAAAACTAAACCCTAGCTGTCTCTAAAATTGTCTTACCAAATTTTAATAGGGTTTTGTTTTCTGCTGTTTTAATTCCCCTTTGGTTATCCTCCTACACTACATTCCCTTGCACTAAATTTCCCTAAATCCCTTCCTCTTTCCCTCTCCCATTAGCACTCACTCCCTATTACCAAACCCTAAGCCCTATACATTATTCCTAAACATTAACCCTATACATTCCCAAAACCCTAATTCCCATTTCCTATTCCCTCATTACATTACTTCCACCATCAAAACCATCATTTACAGTCATACTATCAGTCAATCCCTCATTTCCCAAGAGAAAAACAACATTCACCCTACTCACCCTCATGCTTTAAAAATCTCTTCATACTCATCATTTTTCACTCCAAATTTGCAAGTATGGAGACAGACTCAGCATATGAGAGGGATGATGAAACTGTCAGTGATTCTTCCCAAGAGGCTCATGCACCAAGAAAACCACATAAAGGAGGAAAACATATCCGGGAGGAGCCCACCACTCTCACAGAGTTACTTGCTTGCCCTCTTGTAGTAACCTGTTTTAAACATCAGCCTTGTTACCAGTTTTGTGAAGAGGGTGAAATATCACCATGAGCTTGCTAGGTTATTTGTTCTTTATCTTCACAATGGCCAGGTGAACCTAGCTGGTGTCTCTTTCACCTTGACACCTGAAACCATTGCAGCAACAATAGGCATCCCTAATGTGGGTGAACAATGGAATAAGGGGCAGCATGTGGGCAAAGAGCATTATGAGCCTTACATCAAGGCTAGTTATCAGAGGCAAATCAGTAGGGTATTTCCTTTTAAATACTTGCAAGATACTTATACTCCACTCATGAAACTCATCATCAAGTATTTCACTTGTGAAGGGATGTTTTCTCGTTTGTATACCTACTATGTTAGATTGCTGATGCATTTCACAAGAGTGAGGATGATGAACCTCCCATATTTTATATGCAGAAATATTGAGAAGATGGCTCCATATGTGCAAAGGAAACCGCTCCCTTAGCATTTAAGTAGCATTTACCATTTTTCATTGATTAAAATTGTTTTTTGCATTAGCTAAGCTTGTTGAATATTTCATGGGATACCTTCATTTCACATGAGGTTTTCAAAAGCCCTCAGGTGACTCCATTAGTGCTTCAAGAGGAAGGAGGGCCTTCAAACCAGCCAGATGTTCATAAGACTGAAACTACAGGTGTGCCAGTGTTTGTCACTTATGAGAAAGGCACAAGGAGACTATTTGCAGCTACCAAACGAGTATTATCTCCACCAGGGGTGGAAGGGTTCTTGTTTCCTTCACCAGATCACAGGAAAATGCTATCTTCACCTGGTGTGAAAGGGGCTTTACCTTCTTCTCTAGAAAAATAGGTACATGACAAAGGAAAGCAACCTTTGCATGATGAAGGGCCTTGTGAAGGTCAATATAGAGATTTTGTTTTGGTTCAGGAAGAGGATACTGATTTGGGCTTCCAAAACTCAAGACTCAAGGAGGTCATCAAAGAGAAAGAAGCTGACATCCATGCCTTATCACTTGACCTTGAGAGGGCTAAGTGGATCATTAACTTCCTTGATCAAGAGAACAAGCAATTGAAGGACAAACAAACAATCATGGAGCTGCAAAACATTAGGGAAAAAAGGCAAGCAACAAAAAGAAGGAAAATCAAAATGACACCCCTTGAGCAAGAAATTGAGGTTGACTAGGAATCATGGTTAGAGAGGGCAAAAATTCACTTGGAGAAATTTCTTGAGAAAGTTAATAAGGAGAAGAAAATGTTGCGCCATATGGCCTATCACTACTTAACCTGGAATAAAATTTGCAAAATAAGGGTGAAGAGGTTAAAGGCTAAACTAAAGAGAGCTTTGAGGAGAAAAAAGAGCAAGATAAGCTCAAGATCTTGGCTGAAGCATCATTGGCCCAGCATAGCACATAACAAGGATCACTCATGCCAAATTTCAAGAAATTTGGTGAAGTTTTTGTCATTTTTGAATTTTTTGAGGCAAAAAATAGGTTTTTACAGCAAGTGCACTTTTGATGGGGGCCTCCATTTGCAAAAAAAATTACATTTTTGGAATCACCATGAAAAGTTATGCATGCTCAGAAATGACTGAGAATTTTTGACAAGTTCTGGACCTCCAAAAGGGCCAAAAACACCCAAAAAGTGCCCTCTCTACCACTTTTTTGCCACACAGGAAGAAGTCTTGGGAGATTGCATTTTTGGAGGGGAAAATGGACTCCAAATCAAAAAATTCAAGTTGTCCCAAAAAGTAGACTCACCAAGCTTTCAAATGAGCTATTTTTCACCTGATTTGACTTTAGGAAGCTTTCCAAAACTGGCCTGGAAAAAGCACTACGCATAGAATCAGTGGCGCTACGCATAGGAGAAAAATTTGCCAGTTTTTCCTGTAAACTCAGAATTTCGCCTTGTTTTCTACCAGTTTGACTTTTTATTCTCTCATGGTAAAATTAATGATGTAATATGATGTAACTTGATGTACTATGATGTAAAAATGATGAAAATTGACTTAAGGAGGTAGATACATCAGTTGTAGGTGGTTTTGAGCTGAATGAATCAGTTTCCATAGTTTTAGAGGCAAGTTGTTCCACTGCCTATTTTTTAGTTCCTAGTTTAGATCTTGTTGAAATAGCTCCTTGACTCATGGATTCGACCCCTGATGGCTAGCATAGGTGGTTTGATGCCTATTTCTTGTACTTTCTTAGTCATTTGTCAAGGTTGGACTCTTGTGGATGCATTGAGCACTATTGTACATCACTTCTGCAGTTTGGCAAGAAAATAAACCAGGGTTTTGCAACATTTTGTGGGATTCTTGTGGCAAGGTGAATTAGCATTGTTTTCTCCTCTGTTATTTAGTTTATCATATGTTTATATGTACCATCATCTCTCTCTTTTTCTGCATAACTAAATGAATCAAGTGTACAGGGTGGAATTCATTGATGTTTCAGTGCTATGCCTTGGGGTTTATTTAGTTGTAAATGTTTTCTACTGTTTGAAGAGGACTCATGACACTTGCATGCCCTCTCCAACTCCTTGCCAGTCTTTAGACTCACCATTACACCTAATTCAAAGTTTCCTACCTCGCCCCACAGAAACCTCTGCAAATCTAAGTTGATTTCTCGAACCCAAAACTGCCTTCCTCATCTGATCTAGCAAACAATCATTAAAATCAGTCAAACTCCTCTAAGCATATACCTAGCCTAAAATTAGTATTTACATCAGCCATCTCTAGCATTATTTGTCATATTTTCTTGAGATTGACAAGGAGAGAGCCCTCTCCTGACCTGGTAGGGCTAGCTACCAGGTTAAGCGTGGTTTGATGTTACCCTAGACCTGCCTTTCTTAGCCTGAGGTAGATTTAGGCTATAACATAGTGGTGACCATACTGGGGAAGAACTGAAAACTATTACCCCAGTACATTAAAACAATTCTAGACTTTTGGATGATGAGTTTAGAATTCGAATAGCTGACAAATTGGTAATGTTTATTTGATTTTTGGGAACAATTAAACACAGTGGCTTCTAGACGATATACCAGGGCCAATCCTGATCTTGATCCTCCTCCCGTGTATGAAAACCCAAATCTCATTCCAAGAATTCTCTGGCAAGAAAGTTCTGTGATACTAATTTTCAGATCTCATTCATGCCCAGTTGTTTTTGAATATCTTGAAGATCTCGAGTTTGATGAACATTTTGATCTATCATTGTTTGAAACTAAATCTAAAATTGCAGTTGGTGCTACTATTCTAAATTCAAAGTTTGTCAAAGATCTTAAAACTAAAAGGGCAAATAGATCAATTGATGCTTATATTTTGAATCTTCAAACTTCCATTGTGGCTACCAATATTCCTGAGTTCTTAGAATCTGCATCCGCTACTCTTGGTTCATATGTTGTGTCTAGTTCAAAAATTTCGATTGAAACTCCTTTTATCCCCACCATTCCTGTGCAACACACCATATCTGATCAGAGATCCACTGTCTCTTCTCCCCCATCAACCCCTTCAACACCTCAAACATCTAACTTTTCTTCCCCTCCTTCTACACTGCATACACCCATTACATCGACTTCTATTGTTGTTCAAACTCCTCCTACATCCCCAAGGCCAGTTTCAAATCCACCTAGAGCAATGGCTGCTCGATATGCACCTCTCGTTTTGCCACAAAACTTGGATGCTATGCCTGTTGATTACCAAAGTAAAATTCCATTGTTTGATGCTACCCAAGGTATCATAGTGCAGCAGCATGTTGATAGGATGAACGATTTCTTTGATCTTCATGAGATAGATGCAGAGAATGTGACTATGAGATTATTTGTGCAAACTTTTGGAGGCGAAGTGCGAAAGTGGTTCAGAGCATTGCCCACTGGGACTATCAATACATTGGTGGTTCTTCATAGACAATTTCTAGATCATTGGGAGGTAAAGAAAAATCCACTCCAAATTCTTTCCGAGTATGAAAACATAAAGAGGAATGTTGGTGAAAGTGTCCAAGATTACTATGTTAGATTCAATACTGTTTATAATGCTATTCCAGTTGATATCAAGCCACCAATGGGGCTGGCTTTGATAAAATTTCCCAATGGCTTTGATCCTGACATGGCATATCAATTGAGAGAAAGAGACTCGACTACATTGGAGGATATGCAGAAAATTGCAGTGAGTGTGGAGGCAAATCTGCTAGCTAAGAGAGCTAGAACGAAGACCGAGAAGAAGGTGACCATAAAGGAAGAAGCTTCTTCCTCAAATAATTTTCTTCGAAAAATTGAGAAGATGTTTGATAGATTAACTATTGCAGATAAGCCCGAGACATAGATTAGAAATCCAAATTTCTGTGGTCAGGAACAACCACAGTTCAGGATTAAACAACGGGAGAAAAGAGCGCAAGACCAAGCAGCATAGCAGCAAGTCAAAACAACATTACAACAGTATTTTGTACATGGTCCAGAATTAGATGATGATGAGATTCTAATAGGAGAGGAGAATCACTTTTTTACACCAGATGGTTTGCCAATTTATATCACGAAGGATGAGGAGTATTCAGAAAACCCAACTGTACAAAAAGATGAAGATTTTATATTAGCAAATGAAATAGTCCTAGAAGAAGAGCCAAATGAATATCAGAGGGGATATATGAATGCATTGACAGCGCAAAAAATATAGTATTCACTCAGGAGCAGGGATGTACCAATCAATCCAATTCAAAAGTGGAAGGAAGCAGCACCATCAAAGAATGATTCTCGAAATGTTCAGAAAAAAGGAAAGGAGGCAGCAGATCCTACTTCTAGTAAAGCACAATCAGCAAATGACAAGTCAAATTATCCAAGTGCATCAAAGGAGAAGACCAAAAAGAAGGATGCTCTGCTCACAGAGGTAGAGAAAACTACAACCTTTAGCTTAGAGAATGAGATTGCTAAGTTAAAAGTGTTGATACCTTTGACAATATTAATGAAGAATAGCAGTTATAAAAGTCAAGTGTCAAAGATTTTGAATGTAGATCCCCTGTCTGATATGGTTAATGTGGAAGATGACCAACTCGAGCTTATCTTTGGTCCAACATTAGAAGGCCAATCTGAGGTTAGTGATGTAGCCCCTTTTTACATCATCCTTAGTTTGCATGATTATGTCTTTCACAACGCCATGTTTGATTTAGGAGCATCTCACAACCTGATGCCAATGGCAATTATGGAAAAATTGGGTTTAGACATCACTCGCAAGTATCATGATCTTTATTCCTTTGATTCTGGTAGGGTCAGATGTATTGGTCTCATTAAGGATTTGGTTGTGACTTTAGATCATATTCCAGCAAAGAATGTTCTCATGGATGTGGTTGTGGACAACATTCCTCCTAGATTTGTCATGCTTTTATCTAGATTGTGGGGTGCAAAACTCAAAGGGACATTGTAGTTATATTTCTCCTATGCCACTATTCCCATGTTTGGTAAATTGAGGAAATTATATAGGGAGAAAAAGTTGAAGTATATGATCACAAACAAGGAGAAACCTTTGAATCATCCAATTAATTATGTACATACAGATTTAGAATCTTTTGTTCTTTATTCTGACAGTGGTTTTCATGATGTGAATAGTCAATTAGTTGAAGTGGAAGATATTCCGGAGATAACAAAAAATTTCAGAACAGTACTTGATCAAGAGAGACAAAGGCTTGAAAGTACCATTGAATAGTCAACATTCCACCAACAATAGAAAATTGATGGATGACAGCCAAAGGTAGAAGAGCAGATAGAATTTCAGCACTTGGAGGAAGAAGCCGACTTGTGGAGTATGGATTTTGATGGAGCAGTAGGTAAGGATGGTGTGGGAATTGGTATTTGGATACGAAACCTTGTTTTCATACCAAATAAAGTCCCGAGTAATGTAAGAGTTTGTTCATATAAATTGGCTTTTGATTGTTCCAATAACGAAGCCGAATATGAGGCACTGATTGCTGGCTTGAAAATTCTCAAGAAGTTGAATGCAAAGAGAATTTGTTTATGGCGACTCCGAATTAGTAATCACGCAAGTCAAGGGTGAATACCAAGCCAAACATCCTCGAATGAGGGCTTACCGTAATGCAGTTTTAGATATTTGAAGTTGTTTCTAGATCATACTTTGACATGTGTTCCTTGTACACAAAATGTTATTGTAGATTCCCTTGCTATAGCTGCAAGTAACTTAAAGATCCCAATGAATTCAAATAATAAGTTTTAAATTCATGTGAAGCATCACCCAGCTATCCTTGATAATCAAAGATATTGGCAGGTGTTTCAGGATGACAAAGAGATTGAAGAATTTCTGCAAAATGAAGGCAAATATAAAGACACTTCTATCGATGGTGAGCAAGATGATGGTGAAAAATAAATAGAGGTAAATTAGATGGAAGTATTACAACTGAAGGAAAATGTCATCCCTAAAGGCCTTATACCTTTAGAGGAATTATTTGATCAAGATGATGTAGCCCGCCAACCAAGCTTAGTGCTAATCGAGAAAGGAGTTGAGGATGTGAATATCGAAATAGTACAAAATCCAAAGATGGTGAAGTTTTCAAAGGCATTACCTCCTCAGGTAAAAGAAAAATACATTAGTTTACTATCTTCATTTTCTGATGTATTTGCATGGGACTATACAAATTTGAAGGAGTGAGATAAAAGTATAATTCATCATATCATTCCAATCAAGCCAAATCAGAAGCCATTTTGCTAGAAGTTGATAAGGATAAATCTAAAGTTGTTGCCACCAATAGAAAAAGAGGTGAATCCAATTTGGTGCCCATGCAGAAGAATACAAGTGAGATTAGATTGTGCATTGATTTCAGAAATTTGAATAAGGTGTCTTTGAAAGATAATTATCCATTGCCGAAAATTGACCACATACTCCAAAGGGTAGTTGGGGCATCTCATATGTCGCTGCTCGATGGCTATTCCAGCTACAATCAAATTTTGGTTCATGAGGATGATAGGGAAAAGACAACATTCACTACTCCGTGGGGAACATTCCACTATGCCAAGATGCCATTCGGTTTAAAGAATGTTGGTGCAACATTTCAACGCGCCATGCATTGCCTTTGCAAATGAAAAAGATGTGTTTCTAGTAGTATATCTTGATGATTTGACTGTCTTTTCAAATTCAAATGAGGAGCATCATTACCATCTGAAAATTGGTTGTTAGCGTTACAAAAAATATGGAATATCACTCAATCCAAAAAAGAGCTTGTTTGCTATGGACGAGGGGAAGCTTCTCGATCACATAATATCAAAAGAAGGCATCCGCATTGATCCTGCTTGAGTGGAAGCTATTCAGAAAATTGATTTTCCTCGTAGTAAGAAAGTGATTCAATCATTTAACGGTAACATGAACTTTTTATGTCATTTTGTGCCAAATCTAGCTGAACACTTGAGGGAGATTACAAATATGTTGAAGAAGGATAGTGTGGTCAAGTGGACCGAAGAAGCCATGAAGTCTTTCAACCTAGTAAAGTTGGCTCTTTCTTCAACTCCAATTTTAATCAGCCCAGATTATTCTCAAGATTTTATATTATTTTCATTTGCTTCTAAGCATACTATGGCAACAGTTCTAATGCAGAAAAAAGACCAGCTTGAAAAGCCAATTTCCTTTTTCAGCAGGACAATAAGAGATGCAACCTTAAAATATAACATTATTGAGAAGCAAGCTCTTGCCTTGGTGAAAACTTTGAAAGATTTTCGGGTATATATTATGCACTCTCATATTCTTGCTTATGTTCCTAATGCAGCAGTCAAAGATGTTTTGGTACAAACAGATCCTGAAGGGAGGCAAGGCAAATGGATCACATCTTTGTTAGAATATGACTTGGAGATAAAGCCAACAAAGTTAATCAAGGGGCAGGGTCTAGCAAAATTGATGGTGGAGTCTAATTTGCATGCCTTGGACATAAATTTGATCGCTGCTATGTCCAAAGAAGATGAAGATAGTTCGCTTGTTTAGGTATCTGAATTTTTTCTCCATTCTCCTTGGTATTCAGATATTGTATACGTGCTTCAACACCTTTCACCGCCACCACGGATGGCTAAAAATAAAGGTATAACTCTGAAACTGAAGGCTGCTAGATTTTGTATTATGAACAATGCACTTTATTGGAAAGATCCCAGAGGTATTTTTCTTAATTGTTTGGTTGAGGACGAAGCAAAACAGGTCATGGATGATTTTCACAAAGGAGACTGTGGAGGTCACCTATTTTGGAAGATGATGGCTAACAAAATTTTGAGAGTAGGGTACTATTGGCCTACCCTCTTTGTTGATGTTTATAAAACTGTCACAAGCTGTCATGAATGCCAGATTTTTTAGGGAAGGAGAAAGTTGCAGCCTCTACCTCTCAAGCCAATCGAAGTTAGTGCACCGTTTCAGCAGTGGGGCCTATATTTTATTGGAGAGATTCATCCCACATCTTCAGCTCAACATAAGTGGATCTTAGCAGCAACAGATTATTTCACAAAATGGATTGAGGTGATTCCCACTCGGTAGGATACAGACTTGGTAATAATTCAATCTCTTGAAAATAATATTTTGTCAAATTTTGGTTGTCCTAACAAACTGATTACAGATAACGCAACAGCCTTCAAGTCCAAAAGGATGATTGACTTTTGTAGCAAATAAAAAATTACCTTGGGACATTCTACTGCATACTATCCGCAAGGTAACGGATTGGCGGAATCTTCAAACGAATCATTGGTCAACATCATTAAAAAGCTGCTGGAAACAAACAAAAACGCTGGCATAAGAAACTGGTTAATGCACTATGGGCGGATAGAGTAAGTCAGAAGAAGTCAATCGGTATGTTTCCTTTCGAGATTGTATATGGTATTGAAAATGTGTTCCCAACATCTCTCACAGTCCCGGTTGTTAAACTTCTGCGGGAAGTTGGCAGCGAGGAAGATCATTTTCAATGAAGAATAAGCCAAATGATCTATTTACAACAGACGAGAGAGGAAATTTTTTCAGAATACCTTTAGGCTGCAAGAGAGAATTAAGAAGATTTATGATCGGAGGGAAAAGGCAGACAAATTTAAGATTGAAGACATAGTGATAAAGTGGGATGCTAGAAACGAGGATAAAGGCAAGCACGACAAGTTCGAGAATTTGTGGAAGGGACCACATAGAATTGCTGCATATCGGGGTCAAAATGCTTTTCTACTCAAAGAAATGAATAGGGAAGATTGTCCAGGAGGGCCAGTCAATAGTTGGCTCCTGAAACGGTATTATCTTTGAGAAGTTTTCTGCTATCACATTCGTCATTGTACATATCATTTTATTTCTTTCATTGCAAAGTGTGTATTGTCGTCATTCATTCAGTTTGGGGCCTGAAGTGAAGGCTATAAAGCTGAATGTATGGTTTCAGTCTTTGGTTATTTAGTGTGGGTTGTTTAAGTAATTTTTGAGTCATTTTTTCAGTCTTTGTAATTGAGTCAGTTTTGAGTTAACATATTGGTTTTAGTTTGTTGAAGTTATCGACTCCATTTTTGCCCAATGGGAGAGGCATTGGTTTGCTTTCTAGAGATCTATGGTTCTTGGCACCTCCTAAGAGCTACCATCCCCATTGGAGCCAATGTTAGTGTCGGTATCTCCATCCCTCCATCGGTGATCAAATTTCTCTTTTTGCATGCATATTAGGTGTCTCATCCGATCAGTTGCATTCCATTAGGTCATGGATACTCTGATGGTAGTGGTTCATTGTCAATTCCCCTCATGCCATTTACCTGCTGGCCTATTTTCACATGTTTAGGTCATTTACTGTCATTTTACTCCATTCGATTTGCAAAAGTCATTTTAAGGATTTTAAGGTTTCACTAGGTCTAGGGTTTGCCACCATGGTCATAAAAACTCAATAAGAGGTCAATAGGCACATGAGAAGGTCTAATAAGTTCATAAAATTACAAATTCACTGATGATATGCTTCATAAAGGGTTTTGACCTCAAAACTCTGTTTTGAGGTGAAAATAGGGGTTTTTTTTTCATTTCATGTACAAACTTTATGTAATTTCAATGTTTTTATATGTAATAAGTTCCAGCTACTTCCCTTGGTCACCTTGCCAACTCTAGCCACTGTAAGAAACAAAAACATTAATGCATCAGTTCATCAAGTGATCAAGAAGAGTCAAACTGCAAAATGAAAAACAAAGTTTTAAAAGCAAAGTGAATAAGACTTTAGAAAAGTGGGTTTGTAAATGAAAAATTAAAACTAAGGGGATATAAAGTTCTTCTTTGTGTTTGAAAGTATTCATTTTGTGCAAAAGAGTGAGCTAAAAGGAGAAAAGCAGGTTTGTGGGAGAAAGAGGCAAAATTGGCAAAAACCACGAATTTTCACTGGCGCTATGCACCTGGGCATTGGCGCTACGCACTTGCTTGGCGCTACACACCTGGCACAAGTTTTGCACTGAATTTTGGTCATGCACTACACATACAAAGTGCACTTGGGAGGTAGCGCTACGCACTTGCCTATTGAGCTCCAAAGCAAATTTCATCGTCTTCCTTTAACTCCAAAATCACAAGTAACCTCTCAACAAGTAAGTAAAGCCTCACATCTAGTCTAGCAAGGGATTTTTTCATCTATGGTGGTTATTTGTGTGTCTAAAAACTAAACCCTAGCTGTCTCTAAAATTGTCTTGCCAAATTTTCATAGGGTTTCGTTTTCTGCTGTTTTAATTCCCCTTTGGTTATCTTCCTACACTACATTCCCTTGCACTAAATTTCCATAAATCCCTTCCTCTTTCCCTCTCCCATTGGCACTCACTCCCTATTACCAAACCCTAAGCCCTATACATTATTCCTAAACATTAACCCTATACATTCCCAAAACCCTAATTCCCATTTCCTATTCCCTCATTACATTACTTCCACCATCAAAACCCTCATTTACAGTCATACTATCAGTCAATCCCTCATTTCCCAAGAGAAAAATAGCACTCACCCTACTCACCCTCATGCTTTAAAAATCTCTTCATACTCATCATTTTTCACTCCAAATTTGCAAGTATGGAGACAGACTCAACATATGAGAGGGATGATGAAACTGTCAGTGATTCTTCCCAAGAGGCTCATGCACCAAGAAAACTACATAAAGGAGGAAAACACATCTGGGAGGAGCCCACCACTCTCACACAGTTACTTTCTTGCCCTCTTGCAGTAACCTGTTTTAAACATCAATCTTGTTACCAGTTTTGTGAAATGGTGGAGAGGGTGAAATATCACCATGAGCTTGCTAGGTTATTTTTTCTTTATCTTCGCAATGGCTAGGTGAACCTAGCTGGCATCTCTTTCACCTTGACACCTAAAACCATTGCAGCAACAACATGCATCCCTAATGTGGGTGAACAGTGGAATAAGGGGCAGCATGTGGGCAAAGAGCATTATGAGCCTTACATCAAGGATAGTTATCAGAGGCAAATCAATAGGGTCTTTCTTTCATATACTTGCAAGATACTTATGCTCCACTCATGAAACTCATCATCAAGTATTTCCCCTGTGAAGGGAGGTTTTCTCGTTTGTATACCTACCATGTTAGATTGCTGATGCATTTCACAAGAGTGAGGATGATGAACCTCCCATATTTTATATGCAGAAATATTGAGAAGATGGCTCTATATGTGCAAAGAAAACCTCTCCCTTAGCATTTCAGTAGCATTTAGCATTTTTCATTGATTAAAATTGTTTTTTTGCATCAGCTAAACTTGCTGAATATTTCATGGGATACCTTCATTTCACATGAGGTTTTCAAAAGCCCTCAAGTGACTCCATCAGTGCTTCGAGAGGAAGGAGGGCCTTCAAACTAGCCATATGTTCATGAGACTAAAACTACAGGTGTGCCAGTGTTTGTCACTTATGAGAAAGGCACAAGGAGACTATTTGCAGCTGCCAAACGAGTATTATCTCCACCAGGGGTGGAAGGGGTCTCATTTCCTTCACCAAATCACAGGAAAATGCTATCTTCACCTGGGGCTTTGCCTTCTTCTCTAGAAAAATAGGTACAAGACAAAGGAAAGCAACCTTTGCATGATGAAGGGCCTTCTGAAGGTCAAGATAGAGATTTAGTTTTGGTTCAGGAAGAGGATACTGATTTGGGCTCCCAAAACTCAAGACTCAAGGAGGTCATCAAAGAGAAAGATGCCGACATCGCCTTATCACTTGACCATGAGAGGCTAAGTGGACCATTAAATTCCTTGAGCAAGAGAACAAGAAATTGAAGGACAAACAAACAATCATGGAGCTGCAAAACATTAGGGAAAACGGACAAGCAACAAAAAGAAGGAAAATCAAAATGACACCCCTTGAGCAAGAAATTGAGGCTGACCGGGAATCATGGTTAGAGAGGGAAAACATTCACTTGGAGAAATTGCTTGAGAAATATAATAAGGAGAAGAAAATGTTGCGCCATATGGCCTATCACTACTTAACCTAGAATAAAATTTGCAAAACAAGGGTGAAGAGGTTAAAGGCTAAACTAAAGAGAGCTTTGAGGAGCAAAAAAGAGCAAGATAACCTCAATATCTTGGCTGAAGCATCATTGGCCCAACATAGCACATAACAAGGATCACTCATACCAAATTTCAAGAAATTTGGTGAAGTGTTTGTCATTTTTGAATTTTTTTGAGGCAAGAAATAGGTTTTTTTTCAGCAGGTGCTTAGCGTCACTGGCACTACGCTTTTGATGGGGGCCTCCATTTACAAAAAAAATTTACATTTTTGGAATCACCATGAAAAGTTATGCATGCTTAGAAATGGTTGAAAAGTTTTGACAAGTTTTGGACCTCCAAAAGGGCCAAAAACACCCAAAAAGTGCCCTCTCTGCCACTTTTTTGCCACACAGGAAGCAGTCTTGGGAGATTGCATTTTTGGAGGGGAAAATGGACTCCGAATCAAAAAATTCAAGTTGTTCCAGAAAGTATACTCACCAAGATTTCCAATGAGCTATTTTTCACCTAATTTTGACTTTGGGAAGCCTTCCAAAATTGGCCTGGAAAAAGCGCTACACATAGAATCAGTGGCGCTACGCATAGGAGAAAAATTTGCCAGTTTTGCCTGTAAACTCAGAATTTCGCCTTGTTTTCTACCAGTTTGACTTTTTCTTCTCTCATGGTAAAATTCATGATGTAATATGATGTAAATTTATTTACTATATGTAAAAATTATGAAAATTGACTTAAAGAGGTAGATAAATCAGTTTTAGGTGGTTTTGAGTTGAATGAATCAGTTTCCATAGTTTTAGAGGCAAGCTGTTCCACTGCCTATTTTTCAGTTCCTAGTTTAGATCTTGTTGAAATAGATCCTTGACTCATGGATTCGACCCCTAATGGATAGAATAGGTGGTTTCATGCCTATTTCTTGTACTTTCTTAGTCATTTGTCAAGGTTGGACTCTTGTGGATGCATTGAGTACTATTGTACATCACTTCTGCAGTTTGGCAAGGAAATAAACCAGGGTTTTGCAAAATTCTGTGGGATTATTGTGGCAAGGTGAATTAGTATTTTTTTCTCCTCTAGTATTCAGTTTATCATATGTTTATATGTACCATCATCTCTCTCTTTTTCTGCATAACTAAATGAATCAAGTGTAAAAGTTGGAATTCATTGATGTTTCAGTGCTCTGCCTTGGGGTTTATTTAGTTGTAAATGTTTTCTATTATTTGAAGAGGACTCATGACACTTGCATGCCCTCTCCAACTCCTTGCCAATCTTTAGACTCACCATTACACCTATTTCAAAGTGATAAAACACTTGCCTACCTTGCCCCACAGAAACCATTGCAAATCTAAGTTGATTTCCCAGACCCAAAACTACCTTCCTCATCTGATCTAGCAAACAGTCATTAAAATAAATCAAACTCCTTTGAGCATATACCTAGCCTAAAATTAGTATTTACATCAGTCATCTCTAGCATTATTTGTCATATTTTATTGAGATTGATAAGGAGAGAGCCCTCTCCCGACCTAGTAGGGCTAGCTACCAGGTTAATCATGGTTTGATGTTACCCTAGACCTGCCTTTCTCAGCCTGAGGTAGATTTAGGCTATAACACTTTCTTAAGGAATTCCATATATATCATCAGAAAAGCATGCCATATCATCCTTAAGAAAATGGAACATTTGAAGCCTTCAATAAAATCCTGGAGAATGCTTTGATAGAGATCTATAATGAAAATAGAAATTATTGGGATGTGCACATACTAGCTGTTCTTTGGGAATATAGAACTACCTGTAAGAAATTGATTGGACAAACACCATTTAGGCTAGTTTATGGACAAGAGGCAGTGATGCCAATGGAGTACATCGTGCCCAGTTTGAGGATTGTTGTAGTCAAGGGTTGCAACTAATTGTTTGAGCAGACAATGGAGGTGTGGACCTCACTACAGGAGGATCCACACTTGCAAAAGATCGAAGCATATATCCGAGAAAAAAAATATAGTTTGACAAGATCAAGGTAACAACATAGACCTTAGCACCTGCGCAAAGGTTCAGCAAGCTCTAGGAGCGAAAGTTCATCAGACCCAGATTGATGAGCTGTTTCAGAAGGCCTCCATTATCTCCTCAAGGATGTAGTCATGGGCCGATGAGGCAAGCCATATCTCACAGACAATCTAGAGCAAGATGGAGGATTTGTAGCAAACGCAGAGAACCATGGGCCTTGCAGTCAAAGGTACAATCATAGAAAAATTTGTTGAAGATGTTTGTCAAGACACTACGCAGGGAACAACAAATCTTCAATCATTAAAGACCAAATTCAACAGTCTACAAGCAAATACCGAGGCAGCACCAGTAGAGTGACTCGGGACGAGTCACAACTTTGTGTTGGGGGCTTATTGGGATAGGGTCCCCTAGGGTCATATTTTGTAAATTTTTGTTACATATTCTAAAGTCTCTGTATTTTGAGGAGTGAATCATGAGTAGCGTAGGTAGATAGGAGTCAAAGGGACTTTAAGAAGTTCAAAGACCCTTATTTTATGAAGAGTCAAGTTGTTTTGAGACTGACCCATGGTTCGTGGACCATGGTATTGTAATGAAGAAGGATATAAAATGAAGTCATAGAAGAGTCATAAGGATCTAATCTAAGTAAGAGATAGAAGTTCAGGATTTGGGTCTGTTATGTCCATTCAGTACTTAGGCGAAGGGGAAGGCTCCCACAACTATGTGTGCAGAGGCCTTGGTAAGTCCGCAGCTGAGTGTGCAGGCCCTGTAGCTGTGTGTGCAGGGTTGTAAAGCACTGTAATTGAATATCTAAGCATAATAAAGGCTTGTTTTTAAGAATTATCTTTGTATCTATGTATTATTTTTTATCTCTGAATTTACTGTATTTTTTATTTGTTGAATGCAATTAATCTGGAAAATTACTTAATAGATGCGCGAAGAAGAAGATTTTTTTATTTACATGATGTTAAGAATGTTTAGCGCAAATCGGAGAAGGGTTTAGATCTACTAACTATTAGTTGTTGTAATCTCTTGGTTTTAAGGGTTAGGGTTCATGAAGGTCGAGATAAATCCTAAGTTTGTCAGAAACACATCACATAGTCCTTTGGAGGTAGAAATCTGGTTCTATCATCCCCTAATACGTTCTATCATCCCCTAATACTTCCTCTGGTGAGACTACAACCTGCACTATGTGGGTTGTTGCCTAATGGGCCGGTAGTGTAGGGTTTTGCTGGTTAGCACATCTAACTCTGAACATGGATCCAAGCCCCCTCAAGCCAACAACTATACATCTCTATTTTTATTTGATGGTAATATTTGGTTATGTCACTCTTGAACATAGAACCTGTCTATGTCAATATTACAATTGGGTTATAAATTACCTACGAGCTATATCAAGAGTCTTCTACTCCTACTTGATGGTCATATTTCTAGTCACTCCAGAGAGTGTTTCTCTACCTTTTTTATTTTTTTGCTATTTGTGTCATTCTCTTGGGTCTTGTTACCAACTCATTCATATGTCATGCTATGTGTTTAAGGGAAGTTGAGCTTGAGTCCATAATTTTCTTGTTTGTTGACCTTTTTCATTGGCCATGCTTATATCTGTTGATTACCACATATCTACTACTTCACATACATTGAGTATATGTTTCATGTCGATTGATGTGGGATACACCAATGCCCTCCTTCGAAGGACCATTTCCTATCGATACTATCTCTTTATCTAGGAGTGTCTAGAAACTAGATAACACCATAGGAATTACATATCTTAATGGAAAGTTTCCTCATTGGTTCAATAGTGGATTTTATAATTGGATCTTGATTGGTCGATGCTAAAAGTGTTCAATACCAGCTCATTCATGCACACTTGCTACTTTGTTGCTGGCATCATTGGGTCCTTATTCCTCATCAAAGGGTTCTGCATGTTTGTTAATAGTTTACATCATTAACTAATAATGAGATATATCCTCCCATATTCAACTTAAACACATCTACTCATGTGGGTTGGTATCATACTATCGAGTTTGTGATAAATACCTTAGGACATCACTGGGGCACATCACTTGTTGTATATTTTTCTCGAAGGCAATTCTTGGCTACAAAACTAGGCTGCAAAACCAACTCAACCAGTCTTTAGGTTCAATCTATCCCTTGAACCAGAGGGGTTTCCCTCAAATGTTACGAGGCATTGTTTAACATTGTTCATTATCACTAGACAACATCCTATGGAGCACAATGGCGAGATCTATGATTTATTATGGGTGGTTGTTGATGATTGTAAAATCTCTATCCATAAATAAATCCCTCTCTTGCAGAGTCCTTGGTAAAAGTTCCAACATCCAGTTTGACAGAATAACATGATTTTTAAAGAATTTGACAGCAGAATATAAGAGAATTCATGATAATTAAGTAGTCATACCGAATACTTAATCAACCAAACATAGTGGACGTGTATAGAAGATTTCTACAATCAAGCAGAACACATTCAAGAGATTACAGAAGGCAACAATTAAAAGATGTAGAGGAATTAACCAAGACATATAGTTAAGTTAATTAATCTCTTTAAATGATTATAACTTTGCAAGGGGCTTTCAAAGAGATTAACATTCAATCGATTCTTAACTAGATATCCTATGTTACCTTGAACATGTGCAAAAATAAAGTATGAAAGTACCGGAAAAACATACAGGAAAAACAGCTTTTGTCATGAACTGGAGCTAGAATACTTCGACTAAGAATTCTATAATAAAAGTTTTACAAAGTGATAGGTTTCTTGGCATCAAAATCCAACCACGCTTCATTACAAATCAAAGAATATATAGAACATTACATCAAGCTAACTGTGTCTAGGTTTCTAGAATAAAAATATAAACGATAAATAAAAAAATAAAAAACAATCTCTGAAAAATTGCAGGAAATTTGGAGCTGTTTGCAAGCTTTCTACCTTGAACACTTGAGCTGCTTAAACTAACAGTTGGAAAACTGCACTTTGGTCCCAAATTGTTGATCTTTTGTTGCTAGGTTTCCTTTGAATGTTGATATCTCTACCTCTAAATCTGAATAAGAATGATTGTTGATCTTCCTCCTTCTTTAGATGCTAAAATAATGTCTATAATCTCGTTGATTGATCCTTTTTTGCTAGGTGTCCTTTGAACCTCCAATGCTTGAATCGACCAATGATTTTTTGTCACTCTTTAATTTTCAAAAATATAATTCTTTAATTATCTGGGAATAAAATATTTAGATAAAAATATTTCTCAAATATTTGTTAAAGCCATATTTCTATACTTCCATAGAAATTCATTTATGCTTATGTATCTTGAAAAACCATGTCTCCTGTAGAAAACCATGTCTTGTTTTACCTTGATTTTATATACGTATGAATAAATCAAATTCATAAACATATTTCATAAAACCATCGACTAATTTCCTTCCCATGGTTTTGAAAACCATGTCTTGTTTTGACTTGAATTTATATATTTATGAATAAATAAAATTCATAAACATATTTGATAAAATCATTAATTGATTTCCTTCCCATGGTTTTGAAAACCATGTGTTGTTTTTCCATGATTGATAAAATATCTTTTAATTTCCCTTTTTTACTCTTGTCAAATATTTGGATAAAAATTTATCCAAAATTTTATGCTTTGTGCATTTCCTCTTCATAATTTGTTTTCCCCCTGAAATTCATAGCATAAAACATTATTTCTCTACTCTGTAAACTTTAATTTTTATCTCCATAAAATTACCACATAAGGAAGAAACATTTAAATTTTTACCTCTGTAAAATTATCCATCCTCATTTTACTCAGCCTCCTTTTACCTCAATATTTCTCTCATAAGCTCATTTCATAAAAATATGATTGTAAAAGTCTTCCCTCCATTTTCTCCTTTCGTACAAACTTTATAATATATAAATTTGCTTGCATACCTCGTAGACCTTCTCGCCTAATATTAATAAAATTTAAATCAATATAAGTAGTGGTTTTCGGAGGGGGTAGTAGATGGTAAATGGTAAATGGTTAGTAGAGGGTGGTCCGAAATGAATGAGAGGATGACAACTGTAAAAAGGAGCAAAGGTCAAACAACTTTTTAGGGGGGAGGGGTTAAAAGTCGAATAGGAAGCCCCCCCAAAACCACGGGGTGGGGACATAAGTTTAATTTGACTTGATCCTTACTGGCTATATCTGTCATAAATAGGAATAGAGATATAAAATTAATATTTAATATTTTAAATAAATCATTTTTATAAAAAAATAAAAATATATATATTTTTTATAAAATTATATTTATTTAAAAATAAAATAAAATAAATAATAATTTTCAACCCATCTATTCATATAATAATGATTTTTCCCCAAAATTTTCATATGCCTCCAAATTTAACCAGGAAATTAACTAGCAATTTTTTTAAAGATTTTATAACTTCTAATGGTGTCAAAAAAAGTTAGAACATAGGCTCCATCTAGGGACTGTTTCCTACTGTGGGACATAGAGAACCTAGTAGACTAGTTATCTTGAATTCATTGGGCACGGAGTCTTGTCATAAGAAAATTAATCATTTGCACTCTCAAACCTGCATTCTATGGCCTGAAACCTATTCTACTCAAACTGAAACAATATATGCTGCAATCTACGACTTCAATCTAAAACCTGTAACCAACAATTTGTATCAGTCCTTTTCTTAACATACCTTCAACATTGAAACTATTACATAGTAAGGGCTAATATATTTGAGAAATCAACAATATTCCAGATCCATTGGGCTAGTGGAGTCAATAGTCAACCACTGTTCTTATTCTCATCACTTGCAACTTATTGCACTTCAAGAAAACCCAACTACATACTGTAACTAGAATCCGAACTAAAATAATTAATGATCTAAACCGAATCAATCATAAACTTCACACCAAAAGTGAATGATCTACTGCACACTAAATATGAAAATAACTAATTCAATCCCACACACCTCTATATAACTGAGCTGAAAATCTGCACTGTTAGGTGTAATCAAATTTCCAGTGTAATAATGTGGGAAGTGGATTAACTGGAATATCACTTTGTATGTAGCTGAATATGTGAAAAATATTTACAATATGAAAGAAAAACTCCATAGGTAACTGATACTTACAACTAAAACTTGAATATTTCATTCTTTGTAATCATATGAGATTTTTGATCATAGTAGAAAGAAAGAGAAATAGGCTTCTCAATGCAATTGACATTTCAAACCAGTGGAATCGGTAACCTAGTGGAATTGCCATATAACAAAGTGGAGTCGTCGGGTGAAGGAATTGAAACCAATATCAAATGCCTACTCCTTGTTCACTAACAATGAATAGATCTAGTATTTATCATTCTCCAGGGAAAGATCCTTTTGTTACTTCACTCCCCGACAACGACGCCAAATGTTGTATATGTTTCTCGAAGGCAGTCCTTGGCTGAAAAACTACATCAGGAAACCAACTCGACCAGTCTTTAGGTTCAATCTGGACCTTGAACTATAGTGGTTTCCTCAAATGTTACAAAGCCTTTTTTAATGTTGTCCATTGTCATTGGAAAGCATCGTATGGAGCACAATAGCTAGATCTATGATTTATTGTGGGTGGTTTTTTATGATTGTAGAATCTTTGTCCATAAATAAATACCTCTCTTGTAGATTCCTTGGTCAAAGTGTCAACATCTAGTTTGATATAATAATACGATTTTTAAAGAATTTCACAAAAGAATATAAGATAATTCATTATAATTAAGTAGTCATACTGAATACTTAATCAACCAGACATAGTGGATGCATATAGAAGATTTCTACATCGAAACATAACACATTCAAGAGATGATAAAGGAAACAATTAAAAGAAGTAGAGGAATTAACCAAGACAAACAGTTCATTTAATTAATCTCTTAAATTATTATAACTTTGCAAGAAGATTTCAGAGATATTGACACTCAATCTATTCTAACCCATATCTCTTATGTTACCTTGAACATATGTAGAAATAAAGTGTGAAAGCACTGGAAAAACATACAGGAAAAACAACTTTTGTCATGAATTGGAGCTAGAATACTTCAACTAGGAATTATGTAATAAAAAGTTTGCAAAGTGACAGGGTTTTTGGCATCAAAAGCCAACCAATGCTCATTACAAATAAAATAATATATAGAACATTAGATCAAGCTAATTGTGTCTAGCTTTCTGGAATAAAAATATGAACAATAAATCAAAAATAAAAATAATCTCTAAAAAACTACAGGAAATTTGGATTTGTTTGCAATTATTCTGCCTTAAACTGTCTGGTCAAAAACTCTACTTTGATCCCAGTTTGTTAATATCCCGCTTCTAGGTGTCCTTTGAATGTTGATATCCCTGCCTCTAAATCTAAATAATAATAACTATTGATCTCCCTCCTCCTTCAGATGCTAAAATCAAGTCTATAATCTAGTTGACTGATCCTTTTTTGTTAGGTGTCCTTTGAACCTCCAATGCTTGACTTGACCAATGATTTTTTGTCACTTTTTAATTTTCAAAAATAGAATTCTTTAATTATCTGGGAATAAAATATTTTGATAAAAATATTCTCAAATATTTGTTAAATCCATATTTCTATACTTCCTAGAAATTCATTTGTGCCTATGGTATCTTGAAAAGCCATGTCTCTTGTAGAAAACCATGTCTTGTTTTACCTTGATTTTATATACTTATGAATAAATCAAATTCATAAACATATTTCATAAAACCATCGACTAATTTCCTTCTCATGGTTTTGAAAACCATGTCTTGTTTTGACTTGAATTTATATATTTATATAAATAAAATTCATAAACATATTTCATAAAACCATCGATTGATTTCCTTCCCATGGTTTTGAAAACCATGTGTTGTTTCGTTTTGAAAACCATGTGTTGTTTTTCCATGATTTGTAAAATATATTTTAGTTTCCCTTTTTTACTCCTGTAAAATATTTGGATAAGAATTTATCCAAATTTTATGTTTCGTGCATTTCTCTTCATAATTTATTTTCCCCCTTAAATTCATAGCATAAAACATTATTTCTCTGCTCTATAAACATTAAGAAACATTTATTTCTATAACTGGAAACTCCATCCTCATTTTACCTCATTTTACTCAGCCTCCTTTTACCTCAATATTTCACTCGTAAGCTCATTTCATAAAAATATGATTGTAAAATTCTTCCCTACATTTTCTCCTTTCATACAAACTTTATAATATATAAATTTGCTTGCATACCTCGTAGACCTTCCCACGTGATATTCATAAAATTTAAATCAATATAAGTAGTGGTTTTCAGAGGGGGTAGTAGATGGTAAATGGTAAATGGTTTAGGAGAGGGTGGTCTGAAATGAATGAGAGGATGACAACAGTAAAAAGGAGTAAAGGTTGGGGGGTAAAAAGTCGAATAGACATGTGTCATAAATAGGAATAGAGATATAAAATTAATATTTAATATTATAAATAAATCATTTTTATAAAAAATATAAAAAATATATTTTTATAAAATTATATTTATTTAAAAATAAAATAAAATCAATAATAATTTTTAACCCAGCTATTCATATAATAATGGTTTTGCCCCAAAATTTAGCCAGAAAATTAATTAGAAAAATATTAAAAGATTTTATAAATTTTAATAGTGTCAAAAAAAGTTACAACATAGGCTCCATCTAGGACTGTTTCCCCTGTGGGACGTAGAGAACCTAGTAGACTAGTTGTCTTGAACTCAATGGGAATTGAGTCTTGTCATAAGAAAATGAATAATTTTCACTCTCAAACCTGCAATTTATGGCCTAAAACTTGTTCTGCTAAAATTGAAACAATATATGTTGCAATCTACGACTTCAATCTGAGTCTTGTAACCACCAATTTGTACATGTCCTTTTCTTAACATACCTTCAACATTAAAGCTATTACATAGGAAGGACTAATATATTTGAGAAATCAACAGTATGCCAAATCCATTGGGCTAGTGGAGTCAATAGTCGACCACTGTTCTTATTCCCATCTCCTGCAACTTATTTCACTTCAAGAAAACCAAACTACATATTGCAACTAGAATCTGAACTAAAATAATTGTTGGTCTAAACTGAATCAATCCATAAAATTCACACCAAAAGTAAATGATCTACTACACACTGGATAAGAAAATAACTAATTCAATCCCACACACCTGCATCTAACTGAGCTGAAAATCTGCACTATTAGGTGTAATAAAATTTCCAGTGTAACCATGTGGGAAGTGGATTAACTGGCATATCACATTACATGCAGCTGAATATGTGAAAAATATTTACAATATGAAAGACAATCTCCATAGGTAACTGATACTTGCAACTAAAACTTGAAGATTGCATCCTTTGTAATCATTTGATATTTATGATCATAGTAGAAAGAAAGAGAAATACGCTTCTCAATGCAATTGACATTTCAAACTAGTGGAATTGGTAACCTAGTGGAATCACCATATAACGAAGTGGAGTTGTCAAGTGAAGGAATTACAAAAAATATCAAATGCCTACTCCTTGTTCACCAACAAGGAATAGATCTAGTCTTTATCATTCTCCGGGGAAAGATCCTTTTCTTACTTAGCTCCCTGACAATGGCACTAAATGTTGTATATGTTTCTCAAAGGCAGTGCTTGGTTGAAAAACTATGTTGGGAAACCAACTCGACCAGTCTTTAGGTTCAAGCTGGCTCTTGAACTATAGGGGCTTCCTCAAATGTTACAAAGCCTTTTTTAATGTTGTCCATTGTCACTGGACAACATTGTATGGAGCACAATAGCTAGATATATGATTTATTGTGGTTGGTTTTTGATGATTGTACAATCTCTGTCCATAAATAAATCCCTCTCTTGTAGATTCCTTAGTCAAAGTGTCAACATCTAGTTTGATATAATAAGATGATTTTTAAAGAATTTCACATAAGAATATAATATAATCCATTATAATTAAGTAGTCATATTGGATACTTAATCAACCAAACATATTGGATGTGTATAGAAGATTTCTACAGTGAAACAGATTACATTCAAGAGATGACATAAGGAAACAATTAAAAGAAGTAGAGGAATTAACCAAGACAAACAGTTCAGTTAATTAATCTCTTTAAATGATTATAACTTTGCAAGAAGATTCAGAGAGATTGACACTCAATCTATTCTTACCCATATCTCTTATGTTACCTTGAACATATGTATAAATAAAGTGTGAAAGCACTGGAAAAACATACAAGAAAAACAAATTTTGTCACGAACTAGAGCTAGAATACTTCAATTAGGAATGATGTAATAAAAAATTTATAAAGCGACAGGGTTTTTGGCATCAAAATCCAACCAATGTTCATTACAAATCAAATAATATATAGAACATTAGATCAAGCTAACTGTGTCTATCTTTCTGGAATAAAAATATGAACAATATGTTGGAAATAATACTGAGAGGGGGGGGGAAGGGGGGAGGGGGTGAATCAGTGTTAGCAAATCAATAATCTTTTCATTTCCATTATCAGATTCATATACGCTACTTCAATTAAGGCAACCCGTGTGTATACGCCACTGTGTTTAATGCAACTAGCGTATATCCAGTAAACTTACAATTCAATTAGTTGATCTTCAATGAGTGCATCAAAACATTATTAACCATATGAACAATAAACAGGTGATGTAAAATAGAACAGATCATCACACATAAGAAGCACACATTAACACCATGATATAAGGTGGAAACCTAATGTGGGTGAAGACCACCTGCTACAATTCGTCTCTATCTTCTTTTAGTAAGAAACTTCTTTTTAATACAATATTTATGTACTGGTGCAGTCTTATACTAGTACGCATGCTTCTACCTGTAGAAGGCTACAACCTTCTCTTGTTTTCTAGCTTCTCCTGGAAGGGAGCTACAACCCCCTTAGCTCTTGTACTAGTTGATGTACTAGTACGTAGGTGCTGACCTATAGAAGGCTATAACCTTCTCTTTTCTTCTAGGGACCACATTTCATAAATTTTCAGACTGGATCCAAAACAATCACCACTATAATACAATCATTAACTCTGAATCACCCAACAACTGAATCACTGAAACCCTGTCATCAAAACACAGTCACCAGAACACAGACCAAAGCCCAAAACTCTGCAACAATCACTAGAACCAAAAACAACCTGAAATATCAAATCTCATAAAGTATACACTATTTGACTGTGTCAAACTGGCGTGTATACGCCCTTTCACCAGAGAGAACCCATGTACAGATCTGAAAATAATTACTTATACCTTTGCTACAATTTTCAACTTCAGATATAACCAGAACATAAGATATAAAGGATAAGACATGCGTCAATATTCAGATCTATTCATGATCATACCATATAATGATAATGCATTTTAGTCTTCATGTTCCCGCTCCATCAACCTTTATCAACTGCATAGGTGCCTCCTTAGTTCAGATCAAGCAAAGCATCACAAACACATAACCAGCATACTAGATCTCACACTTCATCATATATTCATCACTTGCACACTTGCCCTTCTTGGCCTAATGATCTTCTCCTTATATAGGTTTAGGCCTCTCTCAATACCATGGTCCAAAACCATGTAGAACCAATACCTTGGACCCAATACCTGGGGTCAATACTTCGGACCAAATACCATGGACCAATACCAAAATACCATGGACCCAATACCACGGGCCAAAACTTAGTTTTCCAACATGTATGCACCTTTCCTTCTATGAAACTGTGTGTGTACGTATACACGCCTTTTGTTCTGCTAACTCGTGTGTATACACACTTTCATCAAGGTTAACCTGCGTATACCTCTCTCTAATCATTAATTCTTTGCTCTTGACCTGCTGCACTATGATCTGTCATCTGAGTGAGTTGCCATCAAGGACAACACCTGTATCATACCTCTGAGAGAGTTGCCATCAAGGACAACACTTATATCATGCCTGTATCATAATTCCAACAATCCCCCCCTTTGGACTTTATGGCAACAACCACACCAAGTCACTCTCTCCCTTTGACATCAAGGGCAAAGGGCGGACCAAGAAATTATCTTCCTTGATATACCTTCTGTTGTCCATACTCCCCCTGAGTACATGCTGAAATCTCTGATTGAGCTCCCCCTTTGTACATACCAAGATGTACCAATCTATCCATGCTCCCCCTGAGCACATGCCGAGTCATGATAGTCATCAGCAACTATCGTACATCATATATGATCTGCACTATAAGCATCTGTCACTAGCATCCAGATCTGTAACTTGCAATCCATTCTCTTGGCCAATCAATAATCAGTAGCAAGATGTGTCAATAAGCATCATCACCAAAGACTTCTAACCATAATGCCAACAATGCATTATTCGAAGCATATGCTCCCCCTGAGCTTGTGCCAACCATCATATACCATGATTGAACCATTTCCTGAGTTATTTTTGCTGTTTTTTATTTAGAGTTACATATACGCGACTTTGTAGCCTCTAACTCGCATATATACACAACTTATCTTTATAATATTTGCGTATGCAAATTGGAATACTGAAGGTCTACACTTTCAGTTTCCCCTGTGTCTGTTATGTCGGCTAGCTGAGTTATGCCATATCTTTCTGTCTCTAATTCTATCTGGAATTGTGATGATGTATGATCCTCTTGCTTTGGAGTTCAAATTTTGCTCCTGCATTCCCTTACTTTATGTCCAAACTTGTTATAGGCATAACATCTTACATGTTTCATGTTCCTTCTATTGCAATAAATTGCTTTGTGTCCAAACATATTGCAAGAAAAACAATATCCCTTGAAGTACTTGGAACGTGATGATCTTTCTGTGTGGCGGTCTTGAACCATTCTACTTATGCATCTGGCTGCAACATGTCCAAGATTATGACATACATAACATTCAACATTATTCATCGGAGGAAATAATCGTCTATCACTTCTATAGTTAAGAGTAAAAGATTTTCTTTGAGGAATTTCTTTCCTTGGCTGTTGATGAGGTTGTCCTCTCATCTCCTTGTTGAGCATTTCAGATTTCTCATTAGAGTTCCTTGCTTCACCTTGTGAGCTAGATTCACCTTCAACATATCTATAAAAGCCAAGACTAGTTTTGACAGCAGGGGATCTTTGACTACTAAGAATATTATCCAAAATCTTAGTACTGTCTTGAAATCATAACAATTTATCCTTTTCTTCTAATTTACCTTTTAAGATATTTACCTCAACCTGATGTTGTTCTTCCTTTTCCAGATATTGCTTCCTTATGCTTTCTTCAGCTTTTCTTCCTTCTTCCACTTGTTGCCTTAATTCGAGCACTTCATCTTCTTGTTCTTCAAGAGCTTCTTTATTCTGCTTCTTTGATTCTTTAAGATCTTCTTTTAGAGATAGGATCTTAGATTCAAGTCTCAGAATTATTATGCTCTGATCTTTTGCTACATCCTGCAGCTTCTCCCTTACTCTGGTTACTGTCTCCAGTTGTTCCTTTAATTTGGTAACTTCTTCTGTTTCTACATCCTTATTTCCATATGCCATGAGAAGTCTAATGTCTTCATCACTATTGGAAGAGTCATCATTTTTATCATGAGTATAATAACTTCTATTACCTTCTTCAGACATCTTTCCTTTGTTATGAGGGCATCTAGCAGTGTAGTGACCAACTCTACCACAAGAAAAGCATTTGAAAGGTAGCTTACCTTTGAACCTTCCAGATCCCTGTTCAAGATTCTTGAAAAAATTTACCTCATATTATTCTTCTGAAATGTATCCAGATTTACTGAGTTTTTCTTTTCCATTTGCTGATACATTAAATTCGACTTCTCTCATATATGATGGTCCTCCTTTCCTCCTCTCAAAAGAAGTTAAGATTCCGTGAAGCTGCTTCATAGTGATTTTCTACAGATCCTCCTTTTCTTCTATGGCAGACACTTTGGATTCAATTTAGCAGACAAATATCTCAAAATTTTCTCAACTAAGACAACTTCCTTAATTTCTTCACCCAGATTCCTCATACAATTGACAATCTCATCTATACGTAGGAAGTAATTAGCTATGCTCCCATTACTATGCATCTTAAGAGTTTCATACCATATTCTAAGAGTTTGAAGCTTAGCACATTTTACCTGATCATCTCCTTCATAGCTTAGAATGATTTTGTCCCATATTTCGAACTACATGACCTTGACAAATTCTAATTGTGTCAAAATTCCTAATAAGACAGTAATAGCTTTGGCATTGAGTTCATATTGCTTTCTATCTGTTGTATCTGTAGAAATTGCTGTTGGATAGGTATATCCTCCTTCCACGATTCCCCAAAGATCCATTCCAAGCGATTGTAGATATGATGTGGTTCTTATCTTCCAGTAGACAAAATTGCCCCCATCGAAGATTGGTGGTCTGATGGATCCCTCTCTTTCGTGATTACTCAACCTCATGGATCTTGCTTCAAGCGATCAAGCTTCTTCTGAAGGACCTCCTCTGATACTAATTGTTGGAAATAATACTGAGAAGGGGGGGGGGGGGGGGGTGAATCAGTATTAGAAAATCAATAATATTTTCATTTCCATTATCATATTCATATACGCTACTTCAGTTAAGGCAACCCGCGTGTATACGCAACTGTGTTTAATGCAACTAGCATATATCTAGTAAATTTACATTTCAATTAGTTGATCTTCAATGAGTGCATCAGAACATTATTAACCATATGAATAATAAACAGGTGTAGTAAAACAGAATAGCTCATCACACGTAAGAAGCACACATGAACACCATGATATAAGGTGGAAACCTAATGTGGGTGAAAACCACCTGCTGCAATTCGTCTCTATCTTCTTTTAATAAGAAACTTTTTTTTAATACAATATTTCTGTACTAGTGCAGTCTTATACTAGTATGCAAGATTCTACCTGCAGAAGGCTACAACCTTCTCTCTTTTTCCAGCTTCTCCTGGAAGGGAGCTACAACCCCCTTAGCTCTTGTACTAGTTGATGTACTAGTATGTAGGTGCTGACCTACAGAAGGCTACAACCTTCTCTTTTCTTCCAGGGACCACGTTTCATAAATTTTCAGACTGGATCCAAAACAATTACCACTGCAATACAATCATTAACTCTGAATCACCCAAAAACTGAATCACTGAAACCCTGTCATCAAAACATAGTCACCAGAACATAGACCAGAGCCCAGAACTCTGCAACAATCACTAGAACCAACAACAACCTGAAATATCAAATCTCATAATGTATACGCTACTTGACTGTGTCAAACCAGCGTGTATACGCCCTTTCACCAGAGAGAACCCACGTACATATCTGAAAATAATTACTTATACCTTCGCTACAATTTTCAACTTTAGATATACCCAGAGCATAAGATATAAAGGATAGGACATGTGTCAGTATTCAGATCTATTCATGATCATACCATATAATGATAAAGCATTTTAGTCTTCATGATCCCGGTCCATCAACCTTTATCAACCACATAAGTGCCTCCTTAGTTTAGATCAAGCAAAGCATCACAAACCCATAACCAGAATACTAGATCTCACACTTCATCAGATATTCATCACTTGCACACTTTCCCTTCTTGGCCTAATGATCTTCTCCTTATATAGGTTTAGGCTTCTCTTAATACCATGGTCCAAAACCACGTATAACCAATACCTTGGACCCAATACCTGGGGTCAATACTTTGGACCAAATACCACGGAACAATACCAAAATACCATGGACCCAATACCATGGGCCAAAACTTAGTTTTCAAACATGTATGCACTTTTCCTTCTGTGAAACTGCGTGTGTATGTATACGCACCTTTTGTTCTGATAACCCGCGTGTATACGCACTTTCATCAAGGTTAACCTATGTATACCTCTCTCTAGTCATTAATTCTTTGCTCTTGACCTGCTGCACTATGATCTATCATCTGAGTGAGTTGCCATCAAGGACAACACCTGTATCATACCTATATCATAATGCCAACACAATAAATCAAATATATATAATAATAATAACAACAACAATAATCTCTGAAAAATTGCAGGAAATTTGGAGTTGTTTGCAAGGCTTCTGCTTTGAACTCTTGAGTTGCTTAAACTGTCTGTTGGAAAACTCCACTTTGATCCCAAATTGTTGATATTCTGCTACTAGGTGTCCTTTTTATGTTGATATCTTTGCTTCTAAATCTGAATAAGAATGATTGTTGATCTCCCTCCTTCTTTGGATGCTAAAATGGCATCTATAATCTCATTGGCTGATCCTTTTTTGCTAGGTGTCCTTTGAATCTCCATTGCTTGAATTGACCAATGATTTTTTGTCACCCTTTAATTTTCAAAAATATATTTCTTTAATTATTTGGGAATAAAATATTTTGATAAAAATATTTAACAATGTAAACTTTGAAACGGGAACTGATACTATTACCTGTTTCATAGAGATAGCGAAAAAGTGACCTGATTTTGAAAAGGGGCGATGCATAACACACATATTTTTTTTAAAGCATAGTTTTTGGCACTTTAATTTTTTTTTATGTACATTAGATTTTAGAATGTTAGTGATTTACATGCTGATTTAAAAAAGTGATGATTCTGCATCATGTCGTTTTTTTAAAAGACCTATTTTTTTACTTTAAATTTTCTAATGTATGAAATATAAATAATTATTTTCTAAATTTAACGATTTTTGACACGTTAAATTTTTTTATGTCAATTTTTTTTAACATAAAAAAAAAATATAAAGATATATATTAAAAAAAAACTGTAAAATTAAGTGAGTAAAAATAGAAAAATAAAAAAATAAAGATAAAAATTTAAAACAAACTAGATTTAATTAAAAAATAAGAAAATTAACAAAGAAAAAAAATTAACAACTACTAAAACAAAAATTAAAAACATTTAAAACAAAACAAAAAATTCAAGTTGAAAAAAAAGGAAAAGAAAAAGAAGCATTTAAAATTTAAAAAAAATATATGTATTAAAAAAAAAAAAAACACATATTTTTCATTTAAAAGAAAAATATTTTAAATTTTAAGTTACAATTTAAATTTTTTTAACATTATTAAAAAAATATTTTTTATTTAAAAAAAAGCAGTTATCATTATATTTTAAGTGATACCAAAGTTGTTAATCCACTTTAATAATTCCTCATTTAAAAATCCAAGAGTTAAAATGATAAAATAGTAACTTTAGTAACATTAGCAGGGAATCACCCGGATGCGGGTGTAATAACTGCGTGTTAATCACAATGCATGCGACAGAGGCAGTTGTCCACACACTTGGACGGATCCAGCAGTTTACGGTATGTGATATCAAGGCTCTGGTCACAGCATTTATGGTTCATTTGACTCGAGATCTTCAGACAAGGGATTTAATCATGGCATGCTTTAATCACGGCTCATTCGATACGAGTTTTTCAGACATGTGCAATCTGGTTTTCCTCTGCTTGTTATGATTTCAGCACCCCTACGCAGCTCAGGTTGTATGGAAGCCCCTCTGGCTTCTTAACCTGTTTCATTCTGCCTGTGTCTAGTCTATTGATTTGGTCTTCTCCGCCTGTGTCTGGTTTATTGATTTGGTTTTCTCCGCCTGTGTCTGGTCCACTCACTGGGTTTATTCTGCCTGTGCCTGGTTTCTTAACGTGGTCTATTCCATCTGTGGCAAGTCTAGCAATTGGGTTTATCACGCAGGTGTCTGGTCCTTTAACTGGGTCCATTCAGCCTGTGTCTGGTCGCCTTCCCCCCAGCTTCGGTCTCCCTATCCACCCAAGCTGCCTGCGCACCCTGTAATGGCTCGTAGACGCGGCGTCCCCCGGCGTGGAAGCAATTCAGGAGTTTCTCGGGGTCGTGGTGGCTCTGCCCTTCAACGCATCACTCCTTTAGCTTCTGCCTCTCCATCCTCTCCGCCCTCTGATCATTCTCGGCCCTCTCTGAATAGCTCCTTTCAAACTACCCGGTTCAAGTTCAGAAGTAGACTCAATAAGCCTCTAATCTCAGCCACTATTACTGTTATCTTCTCGGAGGAGGAAGATGAGCTTATAAGCTCAGATGAAACCTCCAGGGCTCAGTCTCAGTCTCAGAATTCAAGCGACTTTCAGGGTGACATGGCTGGAGTAGTCCTCAATGACACTTCTGTGCAGCACGAGGATGGCCTTCAGGAAGACCCTCAACCCCAGCCAGCTTCACCACAAGAGCAAATTCTTGCTTGTGAACCAGCGCGCCTTTCTGGAAGCATTCTGAATCTTGTTCTTCCTCCAGAAGGCAGTATGATGGAAGTTGAAGACAATGTAATGGTGACCTGGATTTGCTCCCCCAACCAGGCAAACGTGGACGCAACAGGCTCTCCTCCGCAGGTTTAAAGACTTCTGGCTCTAGTGTCATGACAGCAATCCCTCTTCTGATTTCTGGTACTCGTGTTATGTTCCCATGGTTCATTATGTGCATGTCTCCGGCTTCTTTTGATATCAGCATGACATACTACAGTCTTCAGGTCAAAAGTCTGGTTTTGAATCTTTTTGTAATAGCAGTTTTAAAGGATAGCATTTTTGTAAATGATCAGCTACCTCTGAAGCTTCGATCACCTATAGAATAGTTTAGTTTTTGGTCTCTCAAGCTCACTACAATTCTCGCTTCTAAAACTCTCAATTTTGTAAAAGGAATGCAGCTTGCTACCTGCAATAGTCTTTTTGGCGATGGGCAGGCTACGGCCCCTACGGCCCCCTCAGAGGTTTAATCCTCTCTGTAAATATTTTTTTATCTTTTTAATAGAATAGTCTTTATCCAGAAAAAAAAAAAAAAAAAAAAAAAAAAAAAAAAAAAAAAAACATTAGCAGGGAATCAAATAACATGATATTTCTTTTAACATTAATAAGGAATCAAATAAATCTACATGCATCATTTTGGAGTGGTTACAATTATAATAATTGCAACATAACAAGGTCAAATCTTTTCTAGTTTACGTTGGGTGATTCCCGGAATCGCTCGGCTGCCAATATATTTTAAATTTAGGAATTTTAATTTGAATCTAATTCCTCTAAATTCCGGCAAGGTATCATTTATTCTAGTGTCACCCATTATGATTTTCAACAAGAAGTCAACAAACTTTATTTATTAATACTTATTTATCAATTTAAAAAAATATTATTTTCCAACCAGAATCAGCTAGTCTCAATCCCTAATTAAACCACTAGTAATAATAAACGAGAATCAACTAGTCTCAATCCCTAATTAAACCACTATTAATAATAAACGAGACACAAAAATCGACAGTTTTAATTACAACACCAGTGTTACAGTATCACTCAAGCTGCATAATTTTCCTGCAACAGAGAATTTATTTTTTAGAAAAAACAAATTGATTTTTTGAAAAAAAAAATCATTATTAAATATTTGTAAATGATGGAAATTTAAAATGAATGCTTATAAAACAAATTTGTAAGAGCTGTTGAAAGCTCACAAATTTAATTGGATTAAAACGTAAAATGACATGCATAAAAAAATGCAAAAGAAGTCATCAAATTTTCATTAAAATTTGACAAGTAGAGAGAATGAAATTCCAAGCCTACGTGGGCATACATGGGAACTTTCCACACACATTTTAAGATATAAATCACAACCACTTTCTCAGTTTAATCTTTTAAGAATTTCAAAGTTGTGAATTATGCCATCACGTTCAACAACAAGTCACAAGCTATGTGCATATAACCAGAGAATATTGTTTTAGAAGTTTCTATTAATAGAGATTATATAAATGAACGAGCATAAGATATTGTTGAGATCATTTTCGTGGTAACACATTTGAACTCCATGCACACAGCTTTCATTTTTTATTTTTATTTGTGTGGGTTGATGACAAGTCATTTTCCATAGTATTCAAATCCGTTTACCACCGATTTTCAAATGCAGAACCCACGTTCTCCTTTCTAAATGACCCAATATCTTGCGTGTCACATTTAATTTGAAATAAAATAATTCAATGAACAAAGTATTCAATCATATGGAAGGACAAAATTCTTTTAGATCGTTGTACCAAGAAGAAAAATAAATCCTAACACACCTCCGTCCTTTATGACGCAATATCTTTTGTGTGAAAAACATTTAAATTTTTTTAAAAAATAAATATTATTTGTATGAAAAAATTAAACGTATTTTCTAAATAAAATATTCGTTTTTTTTAATATCAAATTTTATTTTAAAATAAAAATAATTGCAACATAACAAAGTCAAATTTTTTCTCCCAAAAAGCCAGTGGGTTTACGTTGAGTGATTCTCAGGATCGCCCAAGGCCAATATATTTTAAATTTAGGAATTTAGAGGGATTAGATTCAAATTAAAATTCCTAAATTTAAAATATTATGAATAAATACTAGTTTTATTTTAAAATAAAGATAATTGCAACATAACAAAGTCAAATATTTTCTCCCCATAAGCTAGCATGTTTATGTTGGGCGATTTCGAGAATAGCCCAAGGCCAATATATTTTAAATTTAGGAATTTAGAAAGATTAGATTCAAATTAAAATTCTTAAATTTAAAATATTATGAATAAATATTAGTTTATTTTAAAATAAAAATACTTGCAACATAATAAAGTCAAATCTTTTCTTCCCAAAAGCCAACAGGTTTATGTTGGGCGATTCTGGGAATCACCTAAGGCCAATATATTTTAAATTTAGGAATCTAGAGGGATTAGATTCAAATTAAAATTCCTAAATTTAAAATATTATTAATAAATACGAGTTTTATTTTAAAATAAAAATAATTGCAACATAACAAAGTCAAATCTTTTCTCCCCAAAAGCTAGCGAGTTTACGTTGGGCGATATTTAGGAATATAGAGGGATTAGATTCAAATTAAAATTCCTAAATTTAAAATATTATGAATAAATACCAGTTTTATTTTAAAATAAAAATAATTGCAACATAACAAAGTCAAATCTTTTCTCCCCAAAAGCCAGCAGGTTTATCTTGGGCGATTCTCGGAATTGCTCAAGGTCAATATATTTTAAATTTAGGAATTTAGAAGGATTAGATTCAAATTAAAATTCCTAAATTTAAAATATTATGAATAAATACTAGTTTTATTTTAAAATAAAAATAATTGCAACATAACAAAGTCAAATTTTCTCTCTCCAAAAGCCAGCAGGTTTACTTTGGGTGATTTAGGCGATTCTCGGAATCGCCCAAGGCCAATATATTTTAAATTTGGGAATTTAGAGTGAGTATATTCAAATTAAAATTCCTAAATTTAAAATATTATGAATAAATACCAGTTTTATTTTAAAATAAAAATAATTGCAACATAACAAAGTCAAATCTTTTCTCCCCAAAAGCCAGCAAAAACCTTGGGCGATTCTTGGAATCACCCAAGGCCAATATATTTTAAATTTAGGAATTTAGAGGGATTAGATTCAAATTAAATTCCAAAATTTAAAATATTATGAATAAATACCAGTTTTATTTTAAAATAAAAATTATTGCAACATAACAAAGTCAAATCTTTTTTTCCTCAAAAGCCAGCAGATTTACGTTGGGTGATTCTCGAAGTCGCCCAATGCCAATATATTTTAAATTTAGGAATTTAGAGGGACTAGATTCAAATTAAAATTCCTAAATTTAAAATATTTTGAATAAATACCTGTTTTATTTTAAAATACAAATAATTGCATTATAACAAAGTCAAATCTTTTCTCCCCAAAAGCCAGCAGGTTTACGTTGGGCAATTCTCGGAATCGCCCAATGACAATATGTTTTAAATTAGGAATTTAGAGGGATTAGATTCAAATTAAAATTCCTAAATTTAAAACATTATGAATAAATACCAGTGCAAATACTCGCATGCGATAGGGTAGCTAGGAATAGGTGCATTCGGATTTGTCATAATCTGAAAACATAGACTTAGTATTATCATTTTTTAATCTAAATCAAAGAAGACTCCAAGCCTTTTAGAATAACAAAGAAACTAGACTGAGATTCAAAGCAACTTTTAGATAGTTAGGATTTCTATATCATGTAATTGATAAGAGATTACTCAGTCAAACTATTTGTTCCATGAATTTATTTTCTCCTTAAAAACATTTCAAATTTATTATGAAGGAATAGATAGCATGATAACAAATCCATATTGTTGTTGTGGTCAGAATGTTAGAAAAATTATAACAACGATTCTGCATGCGGAAAAATTCAATGACTCGTTGAAACTTAATGCCCAGGGATACGAATTACCTCCAGCCATTGGTGAAACTCTTGATGCAACTTCTTTCTGAAAACCACGCTCCAGCTATCCAAGCAAAAAGAAAAGAATGCAGAAATTCTGAAGGCACTTCCAAGCTCTGCTATCTCAGCTAGATGGTGTGAAAAACTGAAGGGGATTGAGATGCAAGCTTGGGGACCAAACAGATGAATTTATAGTTAATCTTCCATCAAGCTTCTGATAGCTATGTGTCAGATGTCCCACAGATCAAGGCAGAGAACTCCAGATGGGAGTAATAGACCACTTCAGTAGCTCCCAACAATAAATTTATTAACTGCAGTTGATTTCCTTAACTTAAGGAAACTACTGCAGTTGGTTTCCATAAGTTAAGGAAAGACTGCAGTTTAAATTCCATAATTGTAGGCAGCAATTGTGCATAAACTAATGGAGCTTAATATTCTCCCACTTGGTCCATACTTCCAAACTTAATGTCTCAACTTAAAAACCATTGATAATCTGTATTAAGTAATAGATACATGAATCATGGTGATAAGTCCTCTAATGACGAGTATTATCTTCCATGTATTACTATGTATTTATTCTTATTATAATTTATGTGGCAACAATTTCTTAATGAATAAACCTTATGTTTATTCTTGGTCCTTCTTAAATGAATTTTCTCAAATCAACTTAAAGTGCACATAAATATGAGAAAAAACATCACAAAACTTAAGAATTTCATTAAAATAACATTGTCCATACAATGAGAAACTACATAATGGAACCAAGTCCCACATTCAATACATGATCCTTGAATTTAAACGGTGGCATGCCCTTAGTCAAAGGATCAGCGATCATCAACTCAGTGCTGACGTGCTCAATGAACACTTTCTTTTCTTTAACACGTTCCCTTATAGCTAAATACTTAATGTTGATGTGTTTATTTCGACTCCCACTTTTATTGTTTTTATCCATAAAAACAGCAGCTGAATTATCACAATATATTCTCAATGGCTTAGAGATAGAATCCATAATTCTAAGCCCATAAATGAAACTCCTAAGCCATACACCATGTAAAGTAGCCTCAAAATAGGAGACGAACTCAGTATGGTAGTATATTCCGTCCGTCTATACATAAGCATGTAGTCTTTGGTTCCTTGAAGGTACCTCATTACTTTCTTTGCAGCTCTCCAGTGGTCTAAACCTGGATCACTCTGATATCGTCCCAACATTCCCACAACAAATGCAATGTCAGGTCTTGTGCAGACTTGAGCATACATTAGGCTTCCGACAGCAGAAGCATATGGAATGTTCTTCATTTGTTCCATTTCAAAGTCGTTCTTCGGGCATTGGTTCAAATTGAACCTATCACCCTTCACAATGGGAGCTACACTTGGTGAACAATCCTTCGTCCGAAATCTCTCTAAAATTTTATTAATATAGGTTTCCTGTGACAGACCCAAGATGCCTCGAAATCTGTCTCTATGGATCTTAATGCCAATGACATAAGATGTCTCACCCATATCCTTCATATCAAAATTTTTAGAGAGGAATTGTTTCACTTCATGTAGCAAACCCTTATCATTGGTTGCTAGCAAAAGGTCATCCACATATAAAACAAGAAAACAAATTTTACTCCCACTAACTTTCATGTATATACATTGATCCATAACGTTTTCTACAAAACCAAAAGAAGAAATTACATATGGAATTTCAAATACCATTGGCGGGATGCTTGTTTTAAACCATATAATGACTTCTTGAGCTTGCAAACCAATTGCTCACCATCACTAGAGGGGAATCCTTCAGGTTGTTTCATGTAAACCTCCTCCTCTAGATCTCCATTAAGAAAATCCGTTTTCACATCCATTTGATGCAACTCCAAGTCAAAATGGGCTACTAATGCCATAATAATGCGCAAGGAATCTTTCTTAGATACAGGAGAAAAAGTCTCCGTGTAGTCGATTCCTTCTTTCTGAGTGAATCCCTTAGCAACAAGTCTTGCCTTGTATCTCTCAATGTTGCCCAATGAGTCTTTCTTTGTCTTAAAAACCCATTTACATCCAATGGATTTTGCACCATTAGGCAACTCAACAAGATCCCAGACTTCGTTACTCTTTATGGAATTCATCTCTTCCTTCATGGCATTGTACCATAGTTCTGATTCTTTGCAACTCATGGCTTGTGAAAAGGACTCGGGATCATTCTCGGTTCCAATGTTGTAGTCAGATTCTTGTAGATACACAATATAATCATTAGGAATTGCTGATTTCTTAGGTCTAGTAGATCTTCTTAATGTTGTACCATCATCTTCCTGAGAAGTATGTGGTTCAACTTGTTGTTCAAACGTTCTTGGCAACTCTTGAACTTCTTGATCTACTGGAATATCGTCAGCAGCTTGTGGAACTTCAACAATTGGTTGTTCAACATCAGTTTGTACTTGAGGGGTGATATGAACAATAACCAATCTATCACTTGAAGTGGAAGGTTGAGATTCTGAATGATCCTTCTCAGAAACTATGTTTCTGGTTTGATCGCTCCCACTGATCAAGTCATTTTCAAGAAACTTTGCATTTCTTGATTCCATAATCCTAGTGCTGTGAGATGGAAAATAAAATCTGTAACCTTTAGACCTTTCAGCATATCCAATGAAATACCCACTAATGGTCCTTGGGTCCAGCTTCTTCTCTTGTGGATTATAAATTCTCACTTCAGACGGGCATCCCCAAACGCGCATATGTTGCAAACTCGGTTTCCAACCTTTCCATAATTCAAATGGCGTTTTAGGAACTGCCTTGGTTGGAACTCGGTTTAATATATACACTGCCGTCTTAAGTGCTTCAGTCCACAAGGATTTAGGAAGATTGGAGCTGCTAAGCATACTCCACACCATGTCCAATAATGTTCGATTTCTTCTTTCTGCTACATCATTCTGGTCGGGTGAACCAGGCATGGTGTATTGGGCAACAATCCCATGCTCTTGAAGAAATTTAGCAAATGGCCCAGGTGCTTGTCCATCTTCTGTGTATCTACCATAATATTCTCCACCTCTATCTGATCTCACGATCTTAATTTGCTTGCCGCATTGTTTCTCTACTTCAGCCTTAAAGATCTTAAAGGCATCTAATGCTTCGCTCCTTTTATGAAGCATGTAGAGATACATATATCGTGAGTAATCATCTATAAAGGAGATGAAGTATCTCTGACCATGTGAGTCCATGTCTGGACTATATATATCAGTATGTATGATCTCTAATATGTCTGAACTCCTTTTGGCACCTTTCTTTGACTTGTTGGTCTGCTTTCCCTTTATGCAGTCCACACAAGTCTCAAAATCAGTAAAATCTAGAGTATCAAGTATTCCTTCATTTATCAATCTTTTAATTCTATCTATGGAGATATGACCTAGTCTCCGGTGCCATAATTTAGAGGAATCTTCATTAATAACACATCTTTTAGTGCCAGTGTGAACATGCATTGAATCATAAGTGACATTGTTTTGTAAATTAATACAGTAAAGACCATTAGACAAAATACCATTCCCAACATAATCAGATTTATAGAATAGACTGAAATATTTTTCTGAAAAGTTTAAGGAATATCCAAAAGGTACAAGCCTTGAAATTGAAATCAAGTTTCTAGAAAAACTTGGAACATAAAAGGTCTTTTCTAATTCCAAAACAAAACCACTACTTAAAGTTAAATAACATGTTCCTATAGCTTCCACATGCGAGCCCATCTTCTTTCCTGATAAGATGCTTTGCTCACTTCCCACTGGCTTCCTTAGGTTTTGCAAACCTTGCAAGGAATTCGAAATGTGAATTGTTGATCCAGAATCAATCCACCATGTGTTAATATTAACGTTAACCATATTAGATTCATAACAAACAAACGAGATTACTTCCTTAAGTTCGGGAATGTCACAACGAATTTCAGAGAAATTTGCAGGTTGTACTACTGCATTAAAAATCACATGCTTATGTTAAAATTGAGGCTTAATAAACTTTCATGTTTTACCAATGTAAATCATGCTAAAAAAATTGAATCTAATGACATAAAAATTGCCTGTGGGCTAAATTTTTAATTCAAATAGATTCAATAAAACTTTATGATAAAACTTATTAATTCATAACTCCTGTGGGTAGGTTATGAAATTTTATCCTAATTAATTAGATAAATATAATAAAGATTCCTGTGGGATAAAATTTATTATATTCAGTCTAATTAATTACAATTTAATGTCTAAATAATATTTATGTGATCTAACCAATCAAAATATATAATTTTATTTAATTAAAGATGCTGTGGCTATTCTTTAATTAATTAAAATTATATGGATCACTAGACATTATTTTGTTGCATAAACAAAACTTAACCAGAGAGAAAAATAATGTTTACTGAAAGGAGTAAGTCAAAATGACTTTTTGATAAACTCCATATAACTCTAATAATTCTCCAGCAAAATAAAAAATTAAGGTTAAAGCAGTCATCATTACCGAAAATGACTACAAATTGCATTGCAAGGCTATTGAGTTCAAAATAGAGATTTTCACAATTTAGAGTTATTTTCTTTAAGTAATACTTTAAAGTTCATCCCTTTATTCATTTCCCCTAATATTTTATAAAATGAATACAAAAACCTCATATTTAAACTCCAGCCTCCACAATTATATATAACTTCAAAACAATAAAATAATTTATATCCATAAGAATTCAATTCTTACATAACCAATTAATTTATAATACATCATCATCTATTTTCTTTAAATAATTTGCAAAAACTGCAAATTTGAAATATTCAAAACAAAAGACTAAACCATTTCAAATATTCAAATATTGAAATGCATAAACTATTTCCTTTAATTTTCAAACACGCATAAAACAAAAGGAGGTATTCAAGGATAGGGAAACATGACTCATATCAAAAGGAATAGACTTCACAAAACATTTCATGTTCATACCCGAGACTTTGGTGAAAGCCTTCATGTCATGTGTATGTTCTTGAATGAATCAGGTCATATATTGACCTTGCCATTTACTTTAAACATTATCATTTATATGGTCGGGAACATTAATTTTACCCCATCTAAATGGTTGTAATTTATTACTGGCCATCCCCAACCACTATACACGCTTATAACTTATCTCGTGTACAAATTCCTCGACCTTTACATATACATTTATAAAAACATCAGCTTGTCGACATGTATGCCTATCATGTAATTCACGAAAGGGCATTTTGACAAAAAAAATAACATGTTTATCATGTAATTCACGAGAGGCATTTTGACAAACAAAATAACATGTTTATCATGTAATTCACGAGAGGGCATTTTGACAAACAAAATAACATGTTTCAAAACCATTAAAAGAAGTACTAGACTATACCATCATGTGTCTGAGATATTAAAATATGTCAATTATATGCTCATGACGACACAACCCACGGTTGAAAATCGAAGAGACCTTTTTCTTATAATGTGATTGGACAAATAAGTTATATGCGTACAACTTTTTCAGTTGGCTAAAGTGTGTATAAATCTTTTGCATGAAAACAGAGAACTAATATTGTCTCTGACTTTTTATATTTTTTTCTGACTTGATTTCTTCCAAATACACATCCACTACCTTTGTTTTAGCACAGGCTAACTAAACAAATAGTCCAAACGTTAGAAATTTACAATTCTCGATACAACTTAGAATCCCGTTCAAGCAAGACTCCCGTTGCCCTTGAATAAACAAAGTACAACATAATTTTTCATTTTACTACTTCTGAAAGTTTCGTTTCAAGGGACATTTGATAAAGGCCAATCAGTAAAACTTCCAATAATGCTACTTCGGAATGGGATCATAACGACTCCTTGAAACGGCTTTGTCCTCACATGTGATCCTCCCTGACAAGAATATTCTCTTCTCATCAATCATTTCTGCCCACTGTTTAGCCTTTCACTTAATTTTCCAAATGGACATTCAATATTGCATGGTTAGGCCATTCCTCCCACCCAACAGAGAGGAATCCAGGGGCATTTATGATAGATTGGAGAGCCATATAGGAGCATATAAATACACTCGAGGTTTCACCTTCAAAGACTACCATGCCGTGCAGAGATTCATGTTTGTTGATCTGCTTCTGCACTTTCAACGTAGACTACCTAGAGAATGGACTTAGTCTGTTAAAAGACTTGGGAAGCAGATTGCATATGCAACTGTCATGGACAACTCCCAAAGGAGAAACCTCTGTTAATATTTCAGTATATTACAGGGAAGGTTTCTTGTTGGCTTTCTAGCCTTTCAATAAGTGGCTTTATCCCAAAGAAGGCCTACATTTTATGCTGTTATAAATCTCGATTGACTTCCAGAAGAACGTCAAAATTAGTGGTGTCCGCCCACACATTGTTTAAGGGTGTTGACTCCCTCCAGAGACATTTTTAATGCGCTGTTCGAGACAGAGACTCGAAAGAAATTCAACTAAAGAATGCATGGGAAGAGACGGTATTTTCTAGCTACAATATTACGGCTAGGATCAGAATGTTTAATAATACGGCGTCGACATTTACTTTTGAACCTAGACTCCATTTCAAAGTATTCGAATCGCACCAAGGCAGAGATAAATAAATAGCTCTGATACCAAATGTTAGAAAAATTATAACAGTGATTCTGCATGCGGAAAAATTCAATGACTTGTTGAAACTTAATGCCCAGGGATACGAATTACCTCCAGCCATTGGTGAAACTCTTGATGCAACTTCTTTCTGAAAACCACGCTCCAGCTATCCAAGCAAAAATAAAAGAATGCAGAAATTCTGAAGGCACTTCCAAGCTCTGCTATCTCAGCTAGATGGTGTGAAAAACTGAAGGGGATTGAGATGCAAGCTTGGGGACCAAACAGATGAATTTATAGCTAAACTTCCATCAAGCTTCTGATAGCTATGTGTCAGATTTCCCACAGATCAAGGCAGAGAACTCCAGATGGGAGTAATGGACCACTTCAGTAGCTCCCAACAATAAATTTATTAACTGCAGTTGATTTCCTTAACTTAAGGAAACTACTGCAGTTGGTTTCCATAAGTTAAGGAAAGACTGCAGTTTAAATTCCATAATTGTAGGCAGCAATTGTGCATAAACTAATGGAGCTTAACACAGAACTAAAATTATTGTAAGTTATATCTATCAAAACTCAAATTATTGTATATCTATGAAATATATTGGAATCTATTAAGAGTATTATTTTGAGAAATCATCCAAGAACAATTTGGATGATTCAAATGAAAACAATCTAGATGTCTTTGGTGATTACTCGATTAGTGAAGAACAACTTGGATGATTCCAATGAAAACAATCTGGATAGCTTTGGTGATTAGTCTAATAGTGAATGAATATAAGAAAAGTCATTTATCTCTTAAATGACTTCGCTGTAAATATGATAAACATAACAAAGCTAAACCTTCAGTCTTCCTCTTCCTTTGTCATATCTAGGCATATTTTGTTTATTGCAAAAGATGTTTATTAAATGCTCTGACAATGGAAAACCTTTAGATACTGAAATTGTAGTACATTGATTACACAGTTTTAGATATGGAGATCCTAGTACAATGATTAGACAACAATCTTGATGAATAATTAAATATAAAGATTCTAGTACAATGATTAAACGAAAATTTCCATGACAGTTTATTATTCTACGCATAGAAATATCTCGATTACACATGAATGAAATTGAAAAAATTGGAATGAAAGATTTGAATGTAAGTATTTTATATAATTTTAAAGTATAACATATTCAAATAAAAATAAATATATAATAATTTGAATTTAAATATATAGATTAAGATAAATTTATAATAAAGTTTATATAGTATTTAGTAGGTGTTATTTAATTTAAATATATTTTAATTAATTTAAAAAAATAATAAAGGCAATTTTGATCACAAAAATGAAACAACTAATAAAACACTTTATTGTTAAATGCCATAAAAAAATTAAGAAATATGACTAATTAATACTATGTTTATATTAAGATATCTACACTTTAATATATATATTTAGGTGTTTTATATTTTATTAATATATATAATTTTTTATAGTTAAATTTATTAAAATATGTTGCATTGGTTAAAGAGTGAATCTATATATATGTATGTATATATATATATATATATATATATATATATATATATATATATATATATATATATATATATATATATATATATATATATATATATATATATTTTGGTGTCATGTATTGATATAAACTAAAACATTCAATTTAAAAAAACATACGCATAATGTTAATATTTTTAAGTATTTTTATCAAAGAGATATAGAACAGTCGGTGAAGGAGCGCGCTGTTAAGGCGCTCCGTATGCAAAGGTCACTGGTTCTAGTCTCGCCAATACCAAAAAATCCAGCATGGTTTCCGCTGGTGCGGCTCAGGCCGGGTGCGATCCCCGGGTGACTTTGATGGCTTAGATGCCCCTGAGTCGTGGCCTCTCAGCCACAGGGTAAGAGTGATTTTCAGAATTCACCCACTTATCAACAAAAAAAATAATATTTTTAAGTATTTTTAATGAAATATATTATGAACGTTATATAATAAAATAATAATAATTTTAATTTTGATTTTATAATTTGAATCAAAATTATATTTATCTTTTCAGAGGGTAGTGTGAGTCTTTTTTTTTTGTTTTTAAAATAAAAATCATTTTTTTAACAATCTTAAAAAAAATTAAATCAAAATTTTAAATTTTAAATTTTAAATTTTAAATTTTAAATTTTAAATTCAGTATTACTGACATTTTTTAAAAATGTTGAAAATTGACCCTAAAAAAAGCCATCATTCCAGTATCAACACTTTTCATTTTCAGGGTGTTTTTTGCACAATTTTTCCACAAAAAAATCATTTTCACTGTCATTTTTAAAACATGTTCAAAATTGACCCTAAAAGAAAAAGCCACCATTCCAGTATACACACTTTTCGTTTTTAGCACTGGTTTTCATGTTTTTTCGAGGTTTTTTAGGCCAGAGTTCCCATTTTGAGTTTATAGTTCCCGTTTCAAAGTTTACGTCCATATTTCTATACTTCCATGGAAATTCATTTATGCCTACGGTATCTTGAAAAACCATGTCTCCTATAGAAAACCATGTCTTGTTTTACCTTGATTTTATATACTTATGAATAAATCAAATTCATAAACATATTTCATAAAACCATCGACTTATTTCCTTCGCATGGTTTTGAAAGCCATGTCTTGTTTTGACCTGAATTTATATATTTATGAATAAATAAAATTCATAAACATAATTCATAAAGCCATCGATTGATTTCATTCCCATGGTTTTGAAAACCATGTGTTGTTTTGCTGTGATTGATAAAATATCTTTTAGTTTCCCTTTTTTACTCCTGTAAAATATTAGGATAAGAATTTATCCAAATTTTATGTCTCGTGCACTTCCTCTTCATAATTTATTTCCATCCTTAAATTCATAGCAAAAAACATTATTTCTCTGCTCTATAAACTTTAGTTTTTACCTCTGTAAAATTATCCCATAAGGAAGAAACATTTAAATTTTTACCTCTGTAAATTATCCCATAAAGAAAAAACATTTATTTCTAGAATTCGAAACTCCATCCTCATTTTACCTCATTTTACTTAGCCTCCTTTTACCTCAATATTTCTCCTGTAAGCTCATTTCATAAAAATATGATTGTAAACATCTTCCCTCCATTTTCTCCTTTCGCACAAACTTTATAATATATAAATTTGCTTGCATACCTTGCAAACCTTCCTAGCTAATATTCATAAAATTTAAATCAATATAAATAGTGGTTTTCAGAGGGGGTAGTATATGGTAAATCGCAAATGGTTTAGGAGAGGGTGGTCCGAAATGAATGAGAGGATGCCAACTATAAAAATGAGTAAAGATCAAACAACTTTTCAGGGGGTGGTTAAAATTCGAATAGGCAGCCCCCCAAAACCATGAGATGGGAACATAAGTTTAATTTGACTTGATTCTTGCTGGCTATATGAGTCATAAATAGGAATAGAGATATAAAATTAATATTTAATATTTTAAATAAATCATTTTTATAAAAAATATAAAATTATATTTTTTATAAAATTATATTTATTTAAAAACAAAATAGAATCAATAATAATTTTTAACCCAGCTATTCATATAATAACGATTTTACTTCAAAATTTGCATATGCCCCCAAATTTAGCCAGAAAATTAATTAGCAAATTTTTAAAAGATTTTATAACTTTTAATAGTGTCAAAAAAAATTACAACATAGGCTCCATCTTGGGATTGTTTCCCCCTATGGGACTCAGAGAACTTGGTAGACCATCTCTCTTGAACTCATTGGGCATGGAGTCTTGTCATAAGACAATTAATAATTTTCACTCTCAAACATGCAATCTATGGCCTGAAACTTGTTCTGCTCAAAATGAAACAATATATGATCTAATCTACAACATCAATCTGAAACATGAAACGGGCAATTTGTACAAGTCCTTTTCTTAACATACCTTCAACATTGAAACTATTACATAGTAAGGACTAATATATTTGAGAAATCAACAGTATGCCAAATCCATTGGGCTAGTGGAGTCAATAGTCAACCATTGTTCTTATTCCCATCTCTTGCAACTTATTTCACTTCAAGAAAACCAAACTACATACTGCAACTAGAATCCAAACTAAAATAATTGTTGATCTAGATTGAAGCAATCCATAAATTGCACACCAAAACGGAATGATCTATTGCACACTAAATATGAAAATAACTAACTCAATCCCACACACCTCTATCTAACTGAGCTGAAAATTTGCATTGTTAGGTGTAATCAAATTTCCATTGTAGCCATGTTGGAAGTGGATTAACTGGCATATCACTTTGCATGCAGCTGAAGATGTGAAAAATATTTACAATATGAAAGACAAACTCCATAGGTAACTTATACTTACAAATAAAACTTGAAGATTGCATCCTTTATAGTCATCTGAGATTTATTATCATGGTATAAAGAAAGAGAAATATTCTCTCAATGCAATTGACTATTCAAACCAATGGAATCGATAACCTATTTGAATCTCCATATAACAAAGTGGAGTCGCCATCTAAAGGAATTGCAACCAATATCAAATGCCTACTCCGTGTTCACCAACAAGGAATAGATATCGTCTTTATCGTTCTCCGGGGAAAGATCTTTTTGTTACTTTGCTCCCCGACAACGGCACCAAATGTTGTACATGTTTCTCGATGGCAGTCCTTGGATGAAAAACTATGCTGCGAAACCAACTCGACTAGTCTTTAGGTTCAAGCTAGCCCTTGAACCAGAGGGGCTTCCTCAAATGTTACAAAGCCTTTTTCAATGTTGTTCACTATCACTGGACAGCATCATATGGAGCACAATAGCTAGATCTATCATTTATTGTGGGTGGTTGTTGATGATTGTACAACCTCTGCCCATAAATAAATCCCTCTCTTGTAGATTCCTTGGTCAAAGTGTCAACATCCATTTTGACAGAATAACATGATTTTTAAGGAATTTGACAGAAGAATATAAGAGAATTCATTAGCATTTAAGTATTCATATTGAATACTTAATCAACTAGATATAGTGGATGCATATAGAATATTTATACAGCCAGATAGAACACATTCAAGAGATGACAGAAGGAAACAATTAAATGATGTAAAGGAATTAACCAAGACAAATAGTTCAGTTAATTAATCTCTTTAAATGATTATAACTTTGCAAGAATATGTGAAAGAGATTGACACTAAATCTATTCTTGCCCAGATCTCTTATGTTACCTTGAACATGTGTAGACATAAAGTGTGAAAGCACTGGAAAAACATATAGGAAAAACAACTTTTGTCATGAACTAGAGCTAGAATAATTCAATTAGGAATTATGTAATAATTTTTTTACAAAGCGACAGGGTTTTTGGCATTAAAAGCCAACCACTGTTCATTACAAATCAAATAATATATAGAACATTACATCAAGCTAACTGTGTTTGTCTTTCTGGAATAAAAATATGAACAATAAATCAAAAATAAAAATAATCTCTAAAAGACTACAACAAATTTGGAGTTGTTTGCAAGTCTGCTTCCTTGAACTCTTGAGCTGCTTAAATCGTCTACTGGAAAATTGAACTTTGATCCCAGTTTTTTGATCTCTTGTTGCTAGGTGTCTTTTGAATGTTTATATCTTTGAGTGCAAATCTGAATAAGAATGACCAGTGATCTCTCTCCTTCTTCAGATGCTAAAATCATGTCTATAATATAGTTGATTGATCCTTTTTTTCTAGGTGTCCTTTGAACCTCCAATGCTTGACTTGACTGATGATTTTTTGTCTCTCTTTAATTTTCAAAATATAATTCTTTAATTATCTGGGAATAAAATATTTTGATAAAAATATTTCCCAAATATTTGTTAAAGCCATATTTCTATACTTCCATAGAAATTCATTTATGCCTATGGTATCTTGAAAAACCATGCCTCATGTAGAAAAACATGTCTTGATTTACCTTGATTTTATATACTTACGAATAAATCAAATTCATAAACATATTTCATAAAACCATCGACTGATTTCTTTCCCATGGATTTTAAAACCATATCTTATTTTGACTTGAATTTATATATTTTTGAATAAATAAAAATTCATAAACATATTTCATAAAACCATTGATTGATTTCCTTCCCATTATTTGGAAAACCATGTGTTGTTTTGCCATGATTGGTAAAATATCTTTTAGTTTCCCTTTTATACTCCTCTAAAATATTTGGATAAGAATTTATCGAAATTTCATGTTTCATGCATTTTCTCTTCATAATTTATTTTCCCCCTTAAATTCAAAGCATAAAACATTATTTATGTTTCGTGCATTTTCTCTTCATAATTTATTTCCCCCCTTAAATTAAAAGCATAAAACATTATCTCTCTGCTCTGTAAACTTTATGTTTTGTGCATTTCCTATTCATAATTTATTTTCCCCCTTAAATTCAAAGCATAAAACATTATCTCTCTGCTCTGTAAACTTTAATTTTTACCTTTGTAAAATTATCCCATAAGGAAGAAACATTTATTTCTAGAATTGGAAACTCCATCCTCATTTTACCTCATTTTAGTCAGCCTCCTTTTACCTCAATATTTCTCCCATGAGCTCATTTCATAAAAATATGATTGTAAAAGTCTTCCGTACAAACTTGATTATATATAAATTTACTTGCATACCTCGTAGACCTTCCCACCCGATATCCATAAAATTTAAATCAATATAGATATTGGTTTTCGGAGGGGGTAATAGATGGTAAATGGTAAATGGTTTAGGAGAGGGAAATAAATGAGAGGATGAAAACTATTAAAAGGAGTAAAGGTCAAACAACTTTTCGGGGTGGGGGGGCGGTGGGAGGGGGGGTGGGTTAAAAGTCTAATAGGCAGCCCCACAAAAGCACGGGGTGGGGACATAAGTTTAATTTGACTTGATCCTTGCTGGGTATATGTGTCATAAATAGCAATAGAGATATAAAATTAATATTTAATATTTTAAATAAAACATTTTTTTATAAAAATATATATATATATATATAAATATTTTTATAAAATTGTTTTTATTTAAAAATAAAATAATATCAATAATAATTTTTAACCCACATATTCATATAATGACAATTTTGCCACAAAATTTTCATATGCCTCCAAATTTAGCCAGAAAATTAATTAGCAAATTTTTAAAATATTTTATAACTTTTAATGGTGTCAAAAAAAGTTACAACATAGGCTCCATCTAGGGACTGTTTCCCCATGTGGGACACAAAGAACCTAGTAGACCATTTGTCTTGAACTCATTGGGCATGGAGTCTTGTCATAAGAAAATTAATCATTTTCACTCTCAAACCTACAATCTATGGCCTGAAACTTGTTCTTCTCAAACTGAAACAATATACGCTGCAATCTACGACTTCAATCTGAAACCTATAACAACAATTTGTACCAGTCCTTTTCTTAGCATACCTTCAACATTGAAACTATTACATAGTAAGGACTAATATATTTGAGAAATAAAGAGTATGCCAAATCCATTGGACTAGTGGACTCAATAGTCAACCACTGTTCTTATTCCCATCTCCTACAACTTATTGCACTTCAAGAAAACCAAACTACATACTGCAACAAGAATCCGAACTAAAATAATTGTTGATATAAACTGAATCAATCCATAAATTGCACACCAAAACAAAATGATCTACAGCACACTGAATATGAAAATAACTAATTCAATCCTAGACACCTCTATCTAATTGAGCTAAAAATGTACAATGTTAGGTGTAATCAAATTTCTAGTGTAACCATGTGGGAACTAGACTAACTGGCATATCACTTTACATGAAGCTGAAGATGTGAAAAATATATACAATATGAAAGGCAAACTCCATAGGTAACTGATACTTACAACTAAAACTTGAATATTTAATCCTTTGTAATCATCTGAGATTTCTAATCATAGTAGAAAGAAATAAATATGCTTCTCAATGCAATTGACACTTCAAACCAGTGGAATCACCATATAACAAAGTGGATTCGTCAGGTGAAGGAATTTTAAACAATATCAAATGCCTACTCCTTGTTCACCAACAAGGAATATATCTAGTCTTTATCGATCTCCGGGGAAATATCTTTCTATTACTTCGCTCCCTAAAAATGGCGCCAAATGTTGTATATGTTTCTCGAAGGTAGTCCTTGGCTGAAAAACTATGTCGGGAAACCAACTCGATCAGTATTTAGGTTCAAGTTGGTCCTTGAACCAGAGGGGCTTCCTCAAATGTTACAAAGCCTTTTTTAATGTTTTTCATTGTCACTGGACATCATCGTATGGAGCACAATAGCTAGATCTATGATTTATTGTGGGTGGTTGTGGATGATTGTACAATATATGTCCATAAATAAATCCCTCTCTTGTAGATTCCTTGGTCAAAGTGTCAGCATCCAGTTTGATAGAATAACATGATTTTTAAAGAATTTGACAAAATAATATAAGACAAATCATTATAATTAAGTAGTCATATTGAATACTTAATCAACCAAACATAGTGGATGCGTATAGAATATTTCTACAGCCAAACAGAATGCATTCAAGAGATGATAGAAGGAAACAATTAAAATATTTATAGGAATTAACTAAGACAAAAAGTTTAGTTAATTAATCTCTTTAAATGATTATAACTTTGCAAGAAGATTTCAAAGAGATTGACACTCAATCTATTCTTACCTAGATCTACTATGTTACCTTGAACATGTGTAGAAATAAAGTGTGAAAGCATTGGAACAACATATAGGAAAAACAAATTTTGTCATGAATTGGAGCTAGAATAGTTCAATTAGGAATTATGTAACAAATTTTTTACAAAGCGACAGAGTTTTTGGCATCAAAAGCCAACCACTGTTCATTACAAATCAAATACTATATATAACATTACATCAATCTAACTATGTCTAGCTTTCTAGAATAAAAATATGAAACAATAAATCAAAAATAAAAATAAAAATCTCTAAAAACTGCAGGAAATTTGGAGTTTTTTGCAATTCTTCTGCCTTGAACTCTTGAATTGCTTAAAATATCTGTTGGAAAACTGCACTTATGTTAGGCCCCTATACTACTAGTGCAACCCCTTATTGTTATTAGTTTAACCCACTTATTATATTGATGTACCCATGTAGTGCCCATATTGTTACTATTGTGCCCCATAGAAGCCCACTATTGTTATTATTGTGCCCTTACATTATTATTGTTATGTCGGCTCTGATTATGTTATGATCCCTTAGACTCCTATATATAGAAAGGAGGTCTTTTCATTTGTATCATCCAGGAATTTTTCATTTATGTAATTTAAAGGAGGTTTTCGTCTCGAAGAGGCTGAATTCTAAGGCGTTGATTTATCTTTTCTATATTTTCTTGAGCTGGTTTCTTAACATTTGGTATCAGAGCTTTGGATTCTAGGGTTTCGCTGCTCCAAACAGGTCATCGTGGCATTTTCGCTATAACTTTTTTTTTGTGACGTTTCAGAAGCTCAAAAAAAAAACCATTTGAGAAGAAATCGCGCTGAATCTTAGGTTCGAATTTCAGAGCTTTTCGCATTATATTTGCGGAGATATTATCTGCGGAAGTTGGTATTTTTGCAAACTCCTGAATTACATTCCAAACAGGTGACTTGGGGAAAATCGTCATAACTTTCTCTCTAAGCATTGGATTGAAATTTTGTAAGAAGTTACAGAAAGAGGACGGACTGTAGTTTCTTATATATATTTGTTTAGAGCCAAAGGTTGAGACAGTGACACGTGGCACTTCATAAAAGTTCGCTCTTCTGGAAAGGTCTATAATCAAGTCATCTTGGGAGATTGTGCATAAGTCTTTCTTGGAGAATCCAATTTGGATCAGACTGGTGGCATTGGAAAGAGGGCGCAAAGGGCTAATACAGGTCATAATTTCAGAACTTAAATATCCGAAAGTACATAGTTACAATCATTTCAAGATCTAGCTCCTAAAATCAAGAAAAAGCAAGATGAGGAAGCTTGATGGCAAGGATCCGATAAATTGGATACTTCAGATGGAGCAATATTTTGATCTACATGGTGTACCATTGTTACAAAAGGTATGTATTGCATCTTCATATTTAGAACCGAATCAATTTTTATGGTATGAAGGGATTTTTTCTCGTAAACAACTTGTTACGTGGCCAATTTTCACAGAGGAAATGATAGCACATTATGAGGATACAAAGAGCAACACCTTCTTTAGAGAAACACCACAAAAATTGGAAAGAGTAAAAGGGCTTTGTGACATAGTGGAAAGCAAAATTATGGAAACCAGGAAGCATACTCCTCACAACTATAAAGATGGAAGTGTTGTTTCTCCCAGCCTTCCACAACCTACAAGGGATACACCACAGCAATTGGAAGAAAAAAGAGAAAAAGGGCTTTGTTACAATTGTGATAGAAAATGCACTAAAGGTCATAAGTGTGCTGAGAAGAAATTATTTAACATAGAATATGAAGAGGAGGAAGAAAAGGATCAAGAAACATCAAAAGAAGAGGATATATGCCAGGACCCCACCCCAGAGAAAGAAGAAATGAATCAGACCATATCTTGTAAAGCATTGGCAATAATTAGCACTCCTCAAACTCTCAAGATAGAAGGACATATCAAGAAGAAAAAGGTGCAAGAAGTGAAAGATCACATCGAGAAAGAAGAAATGAATCCAACCATATCTTGTAATTCATTGGTCGAAATTACCACTCCTCAAACTATCAAGATAGAAGGACATATCAAGAAGAAAAATGTTCAAGAAGTGAAAGATCACATCGAGCATCAAGAAATGAATCCGACCATATCTTGTAAAGGATTGGAAGAAATTACCACTCCTCAAACTCTAGAGATAGAAGGACATATCAAAAAGAAAAAGGTTCAAGCAGGGAAAGATCACATCGAGCATCAACAACGAGTTCTCCAACTTTTAAAGGATAACGCCACTTCAGTGCAAAATCAAACAAAACAACAAGTAGATCAACATCATAGTGAAAAATGTTTTGATGTAGGTGATTAGGTATTTTTACTGCTACATCTCAAGCAAGCTATTTATGAGAAGGAAATGTTGGCAATATTACATGCACTTAAAAAATGGCGACCTTACCGAATGGGAAGACTCTTCAAGGATGAGGATGTGGAAGCATTGTTTTGTGCTATTTCTATTATCCAACTAGATTGGATAAATGAAGCAAGGGATGAATGGAAGAAGGACAAAGAAGTATGGCCACTTATTCAAAAGTTGCAAAAGATCCCAATTCAAACAATATTGCCAGAAATTGAAGAGGAAGGAAAAATCATATTGGAACCTGGAGCAGTCATAGAAACAAGAACCTGACAACTACAAAATCGATCAATTTCATAGTATCTCATCAAGTGGAAGAACTTACCCGCTGAAGATTCCACATGGGAGGACAAGAATTTTATACAGAAGCATCAAGAACTACTCAAGTGTTGAGGACAATGCTTTTTGAAGGAGAGGGGCATGTTAGGCCCCTATACTACTAGTGCAACCCCTTATTGTTATTAGTACAAACCACATAGTATATTGATGTACCCATGTAGTGCCCATATTGTTACTATTGTGCCCCATAGAAGCCCACTATTGTTATTATTGTGCCCTTACATTATTATTGTTATGTCGGCTCTGATTATGTTATGACCCCTTAGACTCCTATATATAGAAAGGAGGTCTTTTCATTTGTATCATCCAGGAATTGTTCATTTATGTAATGTAAAGGAGGTTGCCCCCTCGAAGAGGCTGAATTCTAAGGCGTTGATTTATCTTTTCTATTTTTTCTTGAGCTGATTTCTTGACAACTTAGTTTGTTGATCTCCTGCTACTAGGTGTCCTTTGAATGTTGATATCTCTACCTCTAAATCTAAATAAGAATGACTATTGATCTCCCTCCTTCTTCAGATGCTAAAATCATGTCTATAATCTGGTTGACTGATCATTTTTTCCTAGGTGTCCTTTGAACCTCCAATTCTTGACTTGACCAATGATTTTTTGTCACTCTTTAATTTTCAAAAATATAATTCTTTAATTATCTAGGAATAAAATATTTTGATAAAAATATTTCCCAAATATTCGCTAACTTGTAAAGCCATATTTGTATACTTCCATATAAAATCATTTATGCCTATGGTATTTTGAAAAACAATGTCTCTTGTAGAAAATAGTGTCTTGTTTTACCTTGATTTTATATACTTATGAATAAATCAAATTCATAAACATATTTCATAAAACCATCGATTGATTTCCTTCCCATGGTTTTGAAAACCATGTCTTATTTTGACTTGAATTTATATATTTATGAAAAAATAAAATTCATAAAACCATCGATTAATTTTCTTCCCATGGTTTTGAAAACCATGTGTTCTTTTTCCATGATTGGTAAAATATATTTTAGTTTCCCTTTTTAACTCATGTAAAATATTTGGATAAGAATTTATCCAAATTTTATGTTCTAGTGCATTTCCTCTTCATAATTTATTTTTCTCCTTAAATTCATAGCATAAAACATTATTTCTTTTCTCTGTAAACTTTAATTTTTACCTCTATAAAATTATCCCATAAGGAAGAAACATTTATTTCTAGCATTGGAAACACCATCCTCATTTTATCTCATTTTAATTATCCTCCTTTTACCTCAATATTTCTCCCATAAGCTCATTTCATAAAAATATGGTTACGAAAGTCTTCCCCCCATTATCTCCTTTCATACAAACTTTATAATATATAAATTTGCTCGCATACCTCACCTTCCCACCTAATAGTCATAAAATTCAAATCAATATAAATAGTAGATGGTAAATGGTTTAGGAGGGGGTGGTCTCAAATGAATGAGAGGATGACAGTTGTAAAAAGCAATAAAGGTAAAAATTCGAATAGGATTTCGCTTTGACTTGCTCCTTGGTGGCTATATGTGGCATGAATATGGATAGTGATATAAAATTAATATTTAATATTTTAAATAAATCATTTTTATAAAAAGTATAAAAATACATTTTTATAAAATTAAATTTATTTAAAAAATAAATAAAATAAATATTAATTTTTAAACCAACTATTCATCTAATAACGATTTTGCCCTTTTGCATATGCCTCCAAATTTAGCCATAAAATAATTAGAAATTTTTAAAAATATTTTATAACTTTTAATGGTGTCAAAAAACTTACAACATAGGCTCCATTTGCGGACTGCTTCCCCCTGTGGGACGTAGAGAACCTAGTAGATCAGCTACGTTGAACTCATTGGGCATGAAGTCCTATCATAAGAAAATTAATCTCTGCACTCTCAAACCTACAATCTATGGCCTGAAACCTGTTTTGCTCAAACTGAAACAATATATGCTGTAATCTACAACTTTAATATGAAACTTGTAACCAACAATTTGTACCATTCCTTTTCTTAACATACCTTCAACATTGAAACTATTACATAGTAAGGACTAATATATTTGAGAAAACAATAGTATGCCAAATCCATTGGGTTAGTGGAGTCAATAGTCAACCATTGTTCTTATTCCCATCTCTTGCAACTTATTGCACTTCAAGAACACCAAACTACATACTGCAACTAAAATCCAATCTAAAATAATTGTTGATCTAAATTGAATCAATCCATAAACTGCACAACAAAACTGAATGATCTACTACACATGGAATCTGAAAATAACTAATTCAATCTCACACACCTCTATATAACTGAGCTGAAAATCTACATTGTTAGGAGTAATCAAATTTCTAGTGTAACCACGTGGGAAGTGGATTAACTGCCACATCACTTTGCATGCAGCTGAAGATGTGAAAAATATTTACATGAAAGACAAACTCCATAGGTAACTGATACTTACAACTAAAACTTGAAGACTTCATCCTCTGTAAGCATCGGAAATTTCTGATCATAGTAGAAAGGAAGAGAAATTTACTTCTCAGTGCAATTGACATTTCAAACCAGTGGAATTTCCATATAACAAAGTGGAGTCGCCAAGTGAAGGAATTGCAACCAATATCAAATGCCTACTCCTTGTTCTCCAACAAGGAATAGATCTAGTCTTTATCATTCTTCGGGGAAAGATATCTTTGTTACTTCACTCCCTGACAATGGCGCAAAATATTGTATCTGTTTCTCAAAGGCAGTTATTGGCTACAAAACTATGTTGAGATACCAACTCGACCAGTCTATAGGTTCAAGTTGGCCCTTGAACCAGAGGGGGCTTCCTCAAATGTTACGAGGCATTTTTTAACGTTGTTCATTTTCAATGGACAACAGCCTATGGAGCACAATGGAAATATCTATGACTTATTGTCTGTGGTTGTTGATGATTGTACAATCTATGCCCATAAATAAATCCCTCTCTTGTAGTGTCCTTGGTCAAAGTGCTAACATCTAGTTTGACGGAATAAAATGATTTTTAAATAATTTGACAGAAGAATATAAGAGAATTCATGATAATTAAGCAGTCGTAGTGAATACTTTATCAACCAGACATAGTGGATGTGTATAGAAGATTTATATAGCCAAACAGAACACATTCAAGAGATGACAGAAGGAAATAATTAAAAGATGTAGAGGAATTAACCAAGACAGACAGTTCGGTTAATTAATCTCTTTAAATGATTATAACTTTGCTAGAGGCTTTCAGAGAGATTGACACTCAGTATATTCTTACCTAGATCTCCTATGTTACCTTGAACATGTGCAGAAATAAAGTATGAAAGCACTAGAAAATTATATAGGAAAAACAACTTTTGTCATGAACTGGAGCTAGAATACGTCAATTAGGAATTTCGTAATAAAAGTTTTACAAATCGATAGGGTTTTTGGCATCAAAATCAACCACTGTTCATTACAAATCAAAGAATATATAAAACATTACATCAATCTAACTATGTCTAGCTTTCTGGAATAAAAATATGAACAATAAATCAAACATAAAAATAATCTCTGAAGAACTGCAGGAAATTTGGAGTTGTTTGCAAGTCTTCTGCCTTGAATTCTTGAGCTGCTTAAGCTTCCTACTGGAAAACTGCGCTTTGATATCAGTTTTTTGATGTCCTGTTGTTAGGTGTTCTTTGAATGTTGATATATTTACCTCTAAATCTGAATAAGAATTACTATTGATCTTCCTACTCCTTCAAATGCTAAAATCATGTCTATAATATGGTTGACTAATCCTTTTTTTGTAGGTGACCTTTGAACCTCTAATGCTTGAATTGACCAATGATTTTTTATCACTCTTTAATTTTCAAAAATATAATTCTTTAATTACCTGGGAATAAAATATTTTTATAAAAATATTTCCCAAATATTTGTTAACATAAGCCATATTTCTATACTTCCATAGAAAATAATTTATGCCTATGGTATCTTGAAAAACCATGTCTCTTGTAGAAAACCATGTCTTTTTTTACATCGATTTTATATACTTATCAATAAATCAAATTCATGAACATATTTTTTAAAACCATTGACTGATTTCCTTCCCATGGTTTTGAAAACCATGTCTTGTTTTGTCTTGAATTTATATATTTATGAATAAATAAAATTCATAAACATATTTCATAAAACCATCGACTGATTTCCTTCCCATGGTTTCGAAAACCATGTGTTGTTTTTCCATTATTGGTAAAATATATTTTAGTTTCCCATTTTTACTCAAGAATTCATCCAAATTTTATGTTCTCGTGGATAAAACATTATTTCTTTGCTCAGTTTACCTCATTTTACTCAGCCTCCTTTTACCTCAATATTTCTCCTGTAAGCTCATTTTATAAAAATATGACTATAAAAGTCTTCCCTCCATTATCTCCTTTTGTACATAATTTATAACATATAAATTTGCTTGCATACCTCCTAGACGTTCCAGCCTGATGTTCATAAAATTTCAAATCAATATAAATAGTGGTTTTAAGAGGGGGTAATAGATGGAAAATTGTGAATAGGAATAGAGATATTGTTAGGCCCCTATACTACTAGTGTAACCCCTTATTGTTATTAGTATAACCCACTTATTATATTGTTGTACCCATGTAGTGCCCATATTGTTACTATTGTGCCCCATAGAAGCCCACTATTGCTATTATTGTGCCCTTACATTATTATTGTTATGTCGGCTCTGATTATGTTATGACCCCTTAGACTCCTATATATAGAAAGGAGGTATTTTCATTTGTATCATCAAAGAATTGTTCATTTATGTAATGTAAAGGAGGTTGCCCCCTCGAAGAGGCTGAATTCTAAGGCGTTGATCTATCTTTTCTATCTTTTCTTGAGCTGGTTTCATAACATTTGGTATCAGAGCTTTGGATTCTAGGGTTTCGCTGCTCCAAATAGGTCATCATGGAATTTTCACTATAACTTTTTTTTTGTGACGTTTCAGAAGTCGAAAAAAAAAACTCATTTGATAAGAAATCTCGCTAAACCTTGGGTCCAAATTTCAGAGCTTTTCGCGTGATATTTGCGGAGATATGATTTGAGGAAGTTGGTCTTTTTGTAGACTCCTGAATTACATTCAAAACAGGTGACCTAGGGAAAATCGTCATAACTTTCTCTCTGGGGATCAGATTGAAGTTTCATAAGAAGTTACAGAAAGAGGACGGACTGTAGTTTCTTGTGGGTGTTTTTTAGATCCAAAGGTTGAAACAGTGACTCGTGGCACGTCATACAAGTTTGCTCTACTGAACTAGTCTATAATCAAGTCACTGTGTGAGATTTCACATAACTCTTCCTTGGAGAATCCAATTTGGGTCAGACTTGTGGCATTGGAAAGAGGACACAAAGGGCTACTACATGTAGCAATTTCAGAACTTAAATATCCGTAAGTACAAAGTTACAGTCGTTTCAAGATCGAGGTCCTAAAATCAAGAAAAAGAAAGATGAGGAAGTTTGATGGCAAGGATCCGGTAAATTGGATACTTCAGATGGAGCAATATTTTGATCTACATGGTGTACAACTGTTACAAAAGGTATGTATTGCATCTTCATATTTAGAACCAGACTAATTTTTATGGTACAAAGGGCTTTGTTCTCGTAAAAAACTTGTTACGTGGTCAATTTTCACGGAGGAAATGATAGCACATTATCAGGATACAAAGAGCAACACCTTCTTTAGAGCAACACCACAACAATTAGAAAGAGTAAAAGGGCTTTGTGACATAGTGGAAAAAAACATTATGGAAACCAGGAAGCATACCCCTCACAACTATAAAGATGGAAGTGTTGTTTCTCCTAGCCTTCCACAACCTACAAGGGTTACACCACAACAATTGGAAGAAAAAAGAGAAAAAGGGCTTTGTTACAATTGTGATAGCAAATGCACTAAAGGTCATAAGTGTGCTGAGAAGAAATTATTTTATATAGAATATGAAGAGGAGGAAGAAAAGGATCAAGAAACAACAAAAGAAGAAGATATACGCCAGGACCCCACCCTAGAGAAAGAAGAAATGAATCAGACCATATCTTGTAAAGCATTGGCAAGAATTACCACTCCTCAAACTCTCAAGATAGAAGGACATATCAAGAAGAAAAAGGTGCAAGAAGTGAAAGATCACATCGAGAAAGAAGAAATGAATCCAACCATATCTTGTAATTCATTGTTTGAAATTACCACTCCTCAAACTATCAATATAGAAGGACGTATCAAGAAGAAAAATGTTCAAGAAGTGAAAGATCACATCAAGCATCAAGAAATGAATCCGACCATATCTTGTAAAGGATTGGAAGAATTACCACTCCTCAAACTCTAGCGATAGAAGGACATATCAAGAAGAAAAAGGTTCAAGCAGTGAAAGATCACATCGAGCATCAACAACAAGTTCTCCAACTTTTAAAGGATAAAGCCACCTCGGTGCAAAATCAAACGAAACAACAGGTAGATCAACATCGTAGTGAAAAATGTTTTGATTTAGGTGATTGGGTATTTTTACTGCTACATCTCAAGCAAGCTATTTATGAGAAGGAAATGTTGGCAATACTACATGCACTTAAAAAATGGCGACCTTACCGAATGGGAAGACTCTTCAAGGATGAGGATGTGGAAGCATTGTTTTGTGCTATTTATATTATCCAACCAGATTGGATAAACGAAGGAAGGGATGAATGGAAGAAGGACGAAGAAGTATGGCCACTTATTCAAAAGTTGCAAAAGATCTCAATTCAAACAATATTGCCAGAAATTGAAGAGGAAGGAAAAATCATATTGGAACCTAGAGCAGTCACAGAAATAAGAACCCGACAGCTACGAAATCAATCAATTTCAGAGTATCTCATCAAATGGAAGAACTTACCCGCTGAATATTCCACATGGGAGGACAAGAATTTTATACAGAAGCATCAAGAACTACTCAAGCGTTGAGGACAACGCTTTTTGAAGGAGAGGGGCATGTTAGGCCCCTATACTACTAGTGTAACCCCTTATTGTTATTAGTATAACCCACTTATTATATTGTTGTACCCATGTAGTGCCCATATTGTTACTATTGTGCCCCATAGAAGCCCACTATTGTTAGTATTGTGCCCTTACATTATTATTGTTACGTCGGCTCTGATTATGTTATGACCCCTTAGACTCCTATATATAGAAAGGAGGTATTTTCATTTGTATCATCAAAGAATTGTTCATTTATGTAATGTAAAGGAGGTTGCCCCCTCGAAGAGGCTGAATTCTAAGGCATTGATCTATATTTTCTATCTTTTCTTGAGCTGGTTTCATAACAGATATAAAAATATATTTTTTATGAAATTAAATTTAATTAAAAAAATCAATATTAATTTTTAACCCAACAATTCATATAATAATGATTTTTCCCCAAAATTTTCACATGCTTCCAAATTTGGCCAGAACATTAATTAGAAAAATTTTAAAATATTTTGTAACCTTTAATGGTGTAAAAAAAAGATACAACATTACTCATGAACTCTACCCCACTAAGATATGATGGAGTTGTATGATGAAGACTACAAGGGAAATCTCATACCTACTAGCCATATTTCTAATCTGTGATGTGCCTTTTATCCATATTTTCTTTGTTGTTAACTATAATCTATTGAGTTTGACATGGACCCACCATGTATTCTTTTGTAAATATGATATTTCACTTCCTTACATGGATTCATAGTGTATGTTGGCGTTGTAGTGTTGGCATTGATGTCAATGAGATCTTGGTATTTTTCATCATATGCCTTATGTCAACTTGATGTTGTTGTTAGTCCTCCTCATGATGTGCGATGAATGTGATGAGTGTTTGGCTTTGTGGTCTTATTGGTTGGCATTGATGTCAACATGGTTATGATAAGACCTACTACAGGAATGGAAGACAGTATATATGGCTTCGATACATGTTGTGTTGGTTTGTTATAGGTGATGCTACTACTACTTGTGTTGGACGTACCTCTACAGGTATTGGAGGCAGTTGGATGACTTGGAATTGCTGCGAGAGGTGTTGGACATGCTTCTACATGTGTTGGAAGCATTGGAGTTGTTGTTACATGTGTTGAGATGTTGTTTCATGTGTTATAGATGTTTCTAAAAATGTTGGAGATTGTTTGATGGTTGGTTGCTACTGCCAGAGGTGCTAGGGATGTTACTATAATGAAGGTGTCAAAGATGTTTGGAAAAGATCTAGCCTGAATTAGTTTGAGTTTTCTTATCCTATGTCACCGTTACATGGAGACAAGCTTGTGCATGCGATTGAGAGGCTCGAGTCACTGGGAAGCAAACTTATCCATGCATCTAGTCAATATCAGCTAGTTTTATGCCTATGATTGTAGCCTAAATCATGTTTTTCTCTACATTCCTCATGCACATCGAGTGTTTATTTGTTTTTCTAGCTTATCTTGTTCGGGACTAATCATGTCAAGGTCAAAAAAAGGTTAATGAACTTCTAGAATGTTATTAACATTGACAATATCCTTCATGAAGTGGAGCTAGCGGGTTGATCAAGTCAATGAGCTGAATCCGGATCAAATCAAGCATATGAACAAATCTTATGGAGATCTGTAGTTATGTGTAATTATTGATTGAGTATCTCAGTTAATCCATATATTGGATAAAGATCAATGATAGAATGTTTGATTCTCTTGATGTGTTGAGTGAGTGTGAGATTGGAGGATCATGTGCAAGTTGTGAGAGTTGTGGCATATAGATTTTGTGAAGAAGTTTGCAGGTGTTGCAATAGTTAGTTGAATTATGTTTCACCCAACATTTTGTGAGGCAAGTGAGGAGGTGAAATAGAGTTTGATTGCAAGAGTATTTGGAGATTGTTTTCTCCTAGAATATTATTCAGTATATTTTTTGTGTGCAACAGTCATTTGAGAGCAGTTTTACTTGATGAGAGAGGATTTTAGCGATGAGTTGAGAAAATTATTTTATGCAGTGTTGGTGAGTGTGTTGCAGTTTATGGTGTGGATTTGGTTTTTTATTGTGTGCCTTGGTGATACATTGTTGTAGAGCTCATGTTTAGAAGTTCTCGGTTCCAGATTGAAAATGTATGAAATGAGAACCACATATAGTTGTGGAATTGGAAGATTATGGTGAATTCAAAATAAGAGAGTATTTTTCCCAATCCAATGGTAGTTGGATAGTTCAGAAGAAAGAGGGTGAGGCTCGTTGGTTGTGGTGGCTTCCAGCAAATAGGATTCTATAGAGTCCATTGATAGTTTAGGAGTAATTGGGTGAGGATCGTTGGTTGTGGTGGAGTCCAGCGGATGGTAGTTAGTAGATCCGCATGAGAAAGAGATATCCATTTGATAGTAGTCAACTAAATCTCTATGTAAATAATTTTCTTAGCATAATAAATATTTGAGCAATGCAGCAATAGTGGGAGGTTTTTTTTTCCCTAGAAAGGGTTTTCCACTAGATATACTTGTGTCCATGTGTTGAATGGTTTTCATGCTTTCATGTTTATTTTTTATGCTTTGATCTCTATTTGTGTGTTTTAGTTTATGCATGGTTAAAGAGTAATAATTTGGAGAAAAAAATTATAAGTACCTTCACTATTGATTAACACCCCCCCCAGTAGTGATCTAGTTTCCAATAGTGTATTGGTGGTAGCCATGCTTTCTAATTCCCTCAAGTATCAATATTCCTCCCTTATAAGTGTTATATTATATATACTCATGACTGGTTCTAGGTATTCTCTAGTTGTAGACTCTTATATCCTTCTTTATCCTCCCTCTTCTTACTAGATTCATAATGTGTTTCAACCATATGATCCTCATTTGACCTCATAGGTTAGGGGTGTTAGCACTCAGAATGAACCTCAAGGTTGAGAAGAGGCAATTCTGAGGTAGCCACATACCAAGCTTTTGATCTGGCATCTAGCCCTACCAGACCAAAGAGGGATCTCTCTTTGCCAACTGAGGTTAGTTGAAATAAATGAATCTTAGGCTAGCTATGAAGAATGAGGATTTGGCTGAAAAATGTGGGTTGAAAACAGCAAGAGAAGGGACCATTGGGCTATGGAATCGAGACTAATTTTTGCCGACAAACTTGGGGCAAAGTAAGTGCAATGCTAAGCCAAATTAAAGATATAATGAGAGAAGAAAAGAGGAAAAGAACTTATGCCCTGCAGGCATCAATCAAGGGATGGATCTACAATGGAAACTTTAGAAGAAAGAGAAGCACAGGGTTACTCAACAGATCATCTAACAGTGGATGGATTCTAAAAAGATAACCACTACATTAAACAACATAATCATTGTGAAAGGAGCATCATGTGTGGATGGATTCCTAACACTTCCCTTAGAGAATTTTGTAATGAAATTAGCAGAAAAACAAAGCATGGAAATTAATTTACAATAAAAACATGTTTCACATTAAACACCATGATGGATCCTAAGTTTAAAGGGCAGAGATTGCTCCAATAGAATAATATTCAGAAAAGTTTAAGCTTTACACAATCCAATAGCAGCTTTCCTCTGCTGAAAAATTTGAACCCTTTACATTCTGAAATTCATAAAATATATACACTTAGCTCATCCCCAGACTAATGGAGTCGAGCTCAACCATCTCCCTAAAGATATAAACAATTACATTAAATTTGGCATTCTCTGCTAAGAATAGGGACCGAATTTCTAAAAATAGGGGTCAACAATGAACTCGTATCTCTTGAACTATAACACTTGCTACAAAACTGAAACAGGTTTTTGTAGATAAGGTTATTTTTGAGAAAGAACCTCTCTCAAAGTTTCGAAATTTAGTTCCAGTTGCGCGGAATATGTGCCACAAAATAATATCTAAAACAGAAAATCATTAAATATTTAAATCTATAAAAATAGGTTGTACAGATCTAGTCAAATATTCCAATTCACGACATCTGTGAATAAACTGAAAGAGGTTTTTGTTATATCTCTTGTTTTTGACAAAATCATCCTTGGGTTTCTCAAAATTACTTTCCATATATTAGAAAATGATGCCAAAATATAATGACTAAAACAGTAAAACAAATGCAAAATTTGTTTTGTTATAATGTAGGCTTCAAATCTCACAGCATATCTCCCACATAGTAATACCTGTGCATAAAATGAAGGAGGTTTTTGTTATTTGTTATGTTATTGAAAAAACCCTCTTTAACTTTTGTAAAATTCATGTCCATTACTTCAGAACGGATTTTGCAGTAAACTTGTCCCTGTGTGCAGCAAATGACCTCAAAACCCCAAAAAATCATGTCAATCACCTCCTTCATAAATCAATAATATTGAAACTAATGCTTCCACACATTATAGCTCACATAATCAACCATAGTTCATTGGATTTGTAGATATAAACCATGAAAAAGGTGAATGAAGTTTTCACAATGTAAAATCATAAGAAAACATGCATCATGCATAACCAAGAATCAATCATTAATTTCGATCATATCTTCTGATCCAGGAACCGGTTTCGAGCGTGCAATATATTGTTGGAAATATTTTTTTGAGTTGCTTATGGTGAACATACTTAGGATATGATTTTCACTGAAACTCATGTGCAAAATATCTTTGAAAACCAAACATAGTAAGAGCCCATTTTGATCCCTGGTGACAGGCTGCGAAGAATGGAACTAACATTGGCCTTATTAGGGATGGCAGCTCCTTGGAGGTGTCAAGAACACCGTAGAACATGTGCCTCATCCACTGGGAAATACGGTCACAAACAGTTGCAAACCTGAACAACTTATACCAACCAAAAAAACACACATACTGCAACCTGTACATTAGGAAACTAGAACAAATGCCGAAAACTGAAATGATGCTTTGGGCAGCTTATTTATGTACAACCCTACCCTACTTTGCTGCAAATCACTAGATCAAGTGATGTTGCAATGCCAAATTAACCAATCAAGCAACTGTAGCAATGATGATTCTTGGCATTGCTTGAAACAGAACATAAACGTTAATGTTGACAGCTATACATGCACAAAATGAGTGTGGTTGTGTAAAAGGAAATCTGGCTTGTTATTCAAACTGAAATTTGTTTCCATATATGCTGCAAAAAGATCAAATAAATCAGACTCTATTTGTTGCCCGAACTCCTCAATACGTGTTTTCAGCTGTAAATTATTAATGCAAACATCCAAGGGCAGCCTTACCTTTCCTTCCTTCTACTGGAAAAGGTCCCCTAAGAATGGGACTTGACAGTCCAGATCCTAGGACTGTTTTGGGTCTCCAATTTAGTTAGATCTTCTTCAATTTTGATTGAAAACTCTTGAAAAAAAATTGAGCTTAACTTCATGGCTACATCGACAAGACTTCAAATAAGAAGAAAGAGATGAAGCAAAGTTCTCATCTACCTCATCATCCGTGCACATATCTTCCCATTCTCTAAAGCCTTGAATAGAGGCCACCTCTATTTTGAACTCTTCCTCTTTCTCCATCCATGTTTCAAGAAAGTTATGCCAAAAATCTGCAAATGATTTAACAGATCTGATAGGAAAACTTTTGATCCATTGTCTACATTTCCCTTGAAACGAATCATAGAACAATCTGATAAAAATATCCTCTTTTTTTACTCTATGATATTCTATAAATGTTTTGAACTTTGCTACATGTTCAAGATTCAAAGTTAGATCTTCCCCATTGAATTTAGGGCCACTACTCAAAAAATATGCATATTTCGGTAATTGATTAGGAAAACCAGGAAGATTAGAAAAATTGATACATTAATACCTTGAACAAATAGAAACAACATCTAAGTCCTTCATTTAGCCAGTGGAGCCACCATCAATACTTTGAAACTCGGGATTTCGAACAATGGAGTCGTCAGGTAGATGATTTCAGCCTTCATATGTGTCTGACTATTGTCCACCATCAGCAATTAGATCTGCAGCTTGAACAATATTTCCCGAAGAAGATTTGTCACCTCGTCCCCAGCAATGGCACCAATATGTTAGCACTTAGAATGAACCCCAACGCTGAGAAGAGGCAATTCTGAGGTAACCACATACCAAGATTTTGATCTATCATATAGCCGTGCCAGACTAGAGAGGGATCTCTCTTTTCCAACTGAGGGTGGCTGAAATAAATGATACTTAGGCTAGCTATGAAGAACGAGGATTTGGTTGAAAATTGTGGGTCGAAAATGGCAAGAGAAGGGACCATTGGGCTATGGAATCAAGGCTAGTTTCTACCGGAAAACTTGGGGAAAAGTAAGCGCAATGTTCAACCAGATTAAAGATATAATGAGAGAAGAAAAGTGGAAAAATACCGCTGCCCTACAGGCATCAATCAGGGGATGGGTCTACAATGGTAACTTTAGAATAAAGAGAAGCACAGGGTTACTCAATAGAGAATCTAACAGAGGATGGATTCTGAAAAGATAACCACTACATTAAACAACATAATCATTGTGAAAGGAGCATCATGCGTGGATGGATTCCTAACACTTCCCTTAGAGAATGTTGTAACGAAATTAGCAGGAAAAAAAAAAAAAAAGCATGGAAATGAATTTACAAGAAAAACATGTTGCACATTAAACACCGTGATGGATCCTAAGTTTAAAGGGCAGAGACTGCTCCAATAGAATAATATTTAGAAAAGTTTAAGCTTTACACAGTCCAATAGCAACTTTCCTCTGTTGAAAAATTCAAACCCTTTACACTCTGAAATTCATAAAATATATACAATTAGCTCATCCTTGGACTAAGGGAGTCGAGCTCAACCATCTCCCTAAAGATAGAAACAATTACATTAAATTTGGCATTCCCTATTAAGAATAGGGACCAAATTTATGAAAATAGGGGTCAAAGATGAATTCGTATCTCTTGAAACATAACACTTGTTATAAAACTAAAAGTGGTTTTTGTAGATATGGTTACATTTTAGAAAAACCTCTCTCAAATTTTGGAAATTCAGTTCCAGTTTCTTGGAATCTGTGCCACAAAAATAATCTCTAAAACAGGAAATCATTAAATATTTAAATATGTAAAAATACGCTGTAAAGATCTAGTCAAATATTCCAATTCATGACACTTGTGAATAAACTAAAAGATTTTTTTGTTATATTGCTCTTGTTTGACAAAAACCTCCTTGGGTTTCTCAAAATTACTTTCCATCTATTATAAAATGGCGCCAAAATACAATGACTAAAACAGTAAAACAAATGCAATTTTTTTTTGTTTTAATGTAGGCTTCAAATCTCATTGCATATCTCCTACGTAGAAACGCTTGTGCATAAAATAAAGAAGGTTTTTTGTTTATTTGGGATGTTATTGACAAAAACCTCTTTCACTTTTGTAAAATTCATGTCCATTACTTCAGAAACTGATTTTTCAATAAACTTGTCCTTGTGTGCAGCAAATGACCTCAAAACCCCAAAAAATCATGCCAATCACCTCCTTCATAAATCAATAATATTGAAACTAATGCTTCCACACATTATAGCTCACATAATCGACCATAGTTCACTTGATTTGCAGCTATAAACCATGAAAAAGGTGAAGGAAGTTTTCACAATGTAAAATTATAAGAAAACATGCATCATGTATAACCAAGAATCAATCATTCATTTCAATCATATATTCTGATCCAGGAACTAGTTTCGAGCGTGCAATATACCATTGGAAAGCTCTTTTTGATCTTCTTCTCGTGAACATACTTAGGATATGATTTTCACTGAAACTCATGTGCAAAACATCTCTGAAAACCAGACATAGTAAGAGCCCATTTTGACCCCTGGTGACAGGCTACGAAGACTAGAACTAACAGGGGGCATCCTTTATAGCCTTAAAAATAATCCTCAAGATCCTTTGAGGATCCCTTGATGTCATATAATGAGACACTACAACTTATTCCCTTTACAGGTGATTTTTTAGCATGGACATGCTCACCTATTATAGTTGAGTGTGACTAATCATTGTGTGTGCCACTTGCAACTCACAATGATCATTGGTTTCACTTTCTCCAAATTCCAAAATGTGACTACCCTCCTAGCCTTTAAAATTGACAATCCTAAATAGAATTTACATGGGATATTATTAACACCTCATGTTTATCACCAATAATTGGCCTTTAGACACAAGCTTCTCCCAGTTCACTCAAGCATTCAATCTCTTCCATTCATACCAAAATAACATCTCCTCCATCTATATAACTAATACAATACTAATGGAAATAGAGGAATAATAAGTAAACTTAAATTTTTTGAGATTCCTACTATTGTGAGGCCTAAGAAAGGACTAGGATAAGGAGCAAGGGAGAACTTCAACCAAGTCAAGGGAAACATGATTTATATATTTTACTTGTATTTCTTATTTTATTCATTAAATATATTTGTAAGGTTTCCCCCTCTTATTTAATGTTGTTTATATGCATAATATTTTGATGGTTAACCTAATACAATTAAATATATTAGACTTATTTTCTTGCTAACAATCTATCAATTGAAAGAGCTTAGGAAGTGTCTTTGTACATAGGTGTGTAGGAAACAAGTTGCATGAGTCAGAGCTAGGATTTCATGATTTTCTCCTATGAAAACCATGTAAGGAAAAACATTAACAAAATGGTACCCAATCCAACATTCTCAAACCCCTTTGCATGTTTAAATAAGTGACGTTTTATGCATAGTGCTTTTTATATAGATTTATGAACCTATTGAAAAGTGCAACAAGAAATGCTAAAAATAGAAAATTCTAAAAATAGCACTGCTATAAATAGCCCAGCTATAAATAGCAGTTCAGCCATTGGTGATCTTAGCAACAATGGGTGAAAAGTGAAAGTGCTAAAAAAATATTTTCTAAAAATAGCATTTCGGGATCCCTTCTTATTTTAGTCAGTCCCTGGACTAAACATAGGAAGTAAAATTCGAATCTGATATTAACAGCAATTTGAAAATTAATTAATTAATTCATCTTGAGTTAATTAGTTAAGGAAAATCAAACTTGAAGTCTATGTGAGGACAAGCAACAGTTTCTCCTTTGATTGAGGGATTTACCCATTAGTTAAAGAGATAAGGATTAGTTGTAATTAGTTGGCTCAGTTAACTGAGTCAAGTCGAGTTAGATTAATTTAACAGTTTGTTAAATTAATGAGAGTTCAGTTAGTTAATGCTTGCATGCATGTAACTACTATATTTCAGATAACTGAGTATTCACTCATGGATAACTCATGCATGTTAGTTCAGTCAGAGACCTAGTTGAGATCAGATGGAGGGAAAGTGTACTATCAGTTGCAAGAATATTCCATTGTGAATATTCCTTGCATGCAGAAAGAATATTATTACTTGAGGACTGCGCAGTTGGACCTGAGGTTACAGTGAGTGTGATGAGGCCAATTCACACATGTGATATCATTGGACCCCAATCAAAACTACACAAGGAAATAGGAGGCTTGGAGGGCTTGAGGAAGATATATTCTATGTCTATTGAGTCCATGAGTTGTATAGTTTGATTACAGAGAGAGTAGGATAGCTTGAGAGCTTATCCTTTTTGTAACTTGAACAAGATTTCCAGTTGTATGATAATACATAGTTGGGGTTTTAGGCTAGTGCTTTCCCCAGTTATATATCTTCTGTGTTATGGTTGATTACTTCTCATTCTCAATTATATATGTTCATGCTTGATGATTCTCATATCTATTTAAGCTTCCACAAAGTTTATGGTAGAAGTAGATCTAGTATTATACTTTAGGACATTGCATATATCTGTTGATTTACAGGTGAAAATTCTACATGGTATCAAAGCAAAGGTGATCAAGGAATAACAATATACAAGCAGGAGAAGTTCAAAGTTTGGATCCTGAATATTGAATTGAGTTCTTATCACATCTATTTCACCTATGGTGTTCAGTGGTTTAAGACTCGAATATGCCCTTGATGGTAGTTCGAATTATATAGTCTGGAAAGATCGCATGGAGGCAGTATTGGAAGATAACAGTCTCAACGACTTCATTGATCAAGAAGTCTGAAAGCTGACTGATGCTACTCAACTGGTGGAATGGAAAAAGTGTGTGAGGGAGTTCGAGATCACATTGTCTCGAGCCTCCATGGGAAGGAGAATCTGTTTTCGACGTGGAAAAAATTGAAAGATCTTTATCATAATAGCAACGATCAGAGGAAGCTGGCACTAAAAGACAAACTTCTAAAGATCAAGTGTGAAAATGGCGCAAAATCTCTACGTTCCTTAACAAGATCACCACTTGCAGGGATGAGCTTGGAAGTGTAGGGGTCATGACAGCTGATGATGACATGGTGAGTCTAGCATTTCTCGGTCTTCCTAAGAGATGGCATAGCTACTAGGACTCGGTTAATGGAAGAGAGAAATTTCCAGATTGGGAACGACTTTGGTCAGACCTAATGCATAAGGAGATACGATGAAGCACCAGGGATGGATCTTCATCAAAACCAGATGATGAAGAAAATATAGCTTTAGCAAGTAAAGCTAAGAAAAGGAAAGGGAAGGCATCCCAATCCAAATCTTCTCATGGTGGGAAGAAGGTTGAAAAGTCGAATGTGCGATGCTTTCATTGTCATGAAGTGGGCCATTATGCTATGAATTGTCCACAAAAGAAATCCAAGAAGGGTTCTTCAAAGGGATCTGATGGTGATGCACTAGCTTCACAGTTTGAGATGGATTTCTCTCTTATCACATGCATTGTTTCATCCATGGTGGGATGTGTTTGGTACTTGGACAGTGGAGCCTCTTTCCACATGTCAGGTGACAAAAATCCTTTTAGTACTTTGGAGGAGAAGGATCTCCAGATGCGGATCGAGATGGGTGATGATGGAAAGTATTGTGTCTCAGGTGAAGGGACAGTTGTGTTTCAGAGGGAGCATGGTGCTCCTCTCACCCTATCTTCTGTTAAGTATGTACTAGGTCTGAAAAAGAATCTTGTGTCTGTTGCTATGCTATAAGATAAAGGCTATGATGTAGTCTTTAGTAAAGGAAAAGTTTTCCTGAGGCATATCGGCACCAGACAAACCAAGAGAATTGGGATTCGAGTAAAGAATCTCTACAAGCTGGAGGTATAAGACTGTGCTGCACTGAGTTCTAAAGCAGAGGTGGTGCAAAGCCAAGATGTTGGGGAGCTATGGCATAGAATACTGGGCCACTTGCATCACAGGGCCTTGAAGATCATGCAGCAAATTTCTACCGGCTTACCCAAGGGAAAATTGGAGAAAATAGACACATGCAAAGGATGCACCCTGGGTAAGTATGCAAAATCTTCCTTTCAGGATCAGGATAGTAGAGTTGGAGCAATTCTGGAGCGAGTTCACTCAGATGTATGTGGACCATTCTCTACAGCCTCCACCACTAAACAAAGATACAATGTTATTTTTATTGATGATTTTTCTCGTAGATGTTGGATCTACTTTATGCAAAAGAAGGATCAAACCTTCTTGAGGTTTTGTGAGTTTAAAGCCTCGGCAGAGAAAGAATCTAGAAAGAAAGTAAAAGCCTTGCGTAGCGACAATGGTGGAGAGTATGTTTCCCAGCAGTTTAAAGACTTCTACGTTGCAGAAGGAATTAAAAGAGAACTGACGTCACCCCATAACCAACAACAGAATGGGGTGGTCGAAAGGAAGAACAAATCTAGTTTGGGAGCAGCTCGAGTGATTTTTCATGACCAAAGCCTAGTACCACTTCATCTGTAGGCTGAGGCATGCAATACAATAGTGTACCTTCATAACAGAATTCCTCATCGTATCTTGGGGATGAATACATGTATGGAGGCTTTTTTCGGGAAGCGACCAGATGTGAGTCACTTCCACATCTCTGGATCATCATTTTTCTCTCATGTGACCAAAGATGCTCAGAAGAAGCTAGACCCAACAGCCATGTGAGTGTCACTTGAGAGGGAGCTCAAGTTGCATGGTGATGAGGAACTTTTAGTTCCATAGGAGGAGGAGGCTCCTGATGATGTGGATCAACCACATGCAGAGGATCTAGTAGTGGAGACAACCACTTCTGAAGAGTATTCTAGAGACAATCGAAAACACTCGTGGGAAGCTAACAAATTGATGCTAGATGTGAGAGAGAATGTGGGGCAGCCATCTTCTTAGGCAGAAAGAGGAGATATCCTGAGAGGTACACTAGCTACATGTCCCTAGTTGGGGAGTGTGTAGCGACCAAACCTTCTTCTTTTCTGGAGGCAGTGAAGCAACTAGTCTGGATTGATGCAATGGTAGAAGATACGATTCTATCATACGGAATAGTGTGTGGGATGTTTTCCCTAGACCTGGGGACAAGTCTGGTTAGTTCCCGATGGCTTTACAAGGTAAATTAGGCAACTGATGGTAGTGTTGAGAAACACAAGGAAAGGTTTGTTTCCCGAGGTTTCTAATAGGTTGAGGAGATTGAATACGATGAGACCTTTGCTCCCGTAGCAAGGTACTCATCTATCATATCGATGCTAGCTCTATCAGCTTAGATGGGTTGGAAGATCCATCAGATGGATGTGAAGACAATGTTCCTCAATGGGAAGATTGAGGAAGAGGTATACATTGAGCAACCCAAAGGATTTGAGACCTTCGATCACGAGTCACATGTCTACCGACTCAAGCGAGCATTGTATGGGCTGAAGCAAGCACCTCGTGCTTGGTAGACCATGATCGACAGCTATTTCACTGGTTTGGGCTTCACCAAGAGTGAAGCAAATGCAAACCTTTACCACATCATGGTAGATGGTAAGCCATTGATTATTGTACTTTATGTCGATGATCTGATTTTGACAGGTGATGACCAAATGATATAGTCTTGTAAGGAGTACCTTGCAAGAGAGTTCAAGATGAAGGACATGGGCCTCATGCGCTACTTTCTAGGCAAGGAAGTGTGGCAGAAAGATGGGGAAGTATTTGTGTCTCAAGGATAGTATGCCAATGAGATACTCAGGCGCTTTCGCATGGAGAAGTGCAAACCCATGCAGACTCCTCTAGCTGGGAACTAGAGGAAGGAGGATGCTACTTCAAGTGAGATTGTAGCTGCTGTTGTTTATCGGCCGCTGGTGGGTTCACTTATGTATCTGGTGAACACACGACCTGACTTATGCTTTGTGGTGATCCATCTGAGTCAAGCTATGGTTCAACCTACCAAGTTGTTTTGGAAGGCAACGAAGCATGTGCTGAGATATATCAGAGGCACTATACAGTACAGATTATGGTACAAACAGATAGAGGGAGTGAAGCTGTAAGGCTTCACAGATGTGGATTGGGTAGGTAGTCCATCAGACCGGAAGAGCACTTCTGGAGGAATCTTCAACCTTGGTTTAGTTGCAGTTTCCTGGTATAGCAGGAAACAGAGATCAGTTGCACTTAGCTCAGCAGAGGCTGAATATATGGCTATCAGTCAAGCAGCATGCGAGGCCATTTGGATAAGGAAGATTCTAGTGGGATTGTTTGGTCAGATGATGGATCCTACAGTGATATATTGTGATAATCAGAGTTGCATAAAACTCTCTGAGAATCCATTGTTTCATGACAGGTCCAAGCATATAGATATTCGTTACCATCATCTACGGGACTGTGTGGTCAAGAGGATCATGATGTTGCAATATGTTTCGACCGAGGAGCAGGATGCAAATATTTTGACTAAGGCGTTGTCAAAATTCAAGTTCGAGTTCCACGGAGACAGGATCGGGGTTACTGATAATCCCTTTCTTGTTGAGAGGGAGTGTTGAAAAGTGCAACAAGAAATGCTAAAATTAGAAAATGCTATAAATAGCACTACTATAACTAGCCCAACTATTAATAGCAGTTCAGCCATTGGTGATCTTAGCGACAATGGGTGAAAAGTGAAAGTGATAAAAATAGCTTTTCTAAAGATAGCATTTTGGGGTCCCTTCTTATTTTAGTCAGTCCCTGGACTAAACATAGGAAGTAAAATTCGAATTTGATATTAACAACAGTTTGAAAATTAATTAATTAATTCATCTTGAGTTAATTAGTTAAGGAAAATCAAACTTGAATTCTATGTGAGGACATGCAACAGTTTCTCCTTTGCTTGAGGGATTTATCCATCAGTTAAAGAGATAAGGATGAGTTGTAATATTGAGTTGTAATTTGTTGGCTCTGTTAACTGAGTCAAGTCCAGTTAGATGAATTTAATAGTTTGTTAAATTAATGAGAGTTCAGTTAGTTAATGCTTGCATGCATGTAACTAATGTATTTCAGATAACTAAGTATTCACTCATGGATAACTCATGCATGTCAGTTCAGTCAGAGACCCAGTTGAGATCAGATGGAGGGACAGTGTACTATCAATTGCAAGAATATTCCATTGTGAATATTCCTTGCATTCAGAAGGAATATTATTCCTTGAGTATTGCACAGTTAGACATGAGGTTACAGTGAGTGTGATGAGGCCAATTCACACATGTGATATCATTGGACCCCAATCAAAACTGTGCAAGGAAATAGGAGGCTTGGAGGGCTTGAGGAAGATATATTCCATGTCTATTGAGTTTGTGAGTTGTATTGTTTGATTACAGAGAGAGAAGGATAGCTTGAGAGATGATTCTTTTTGTAACTTGAACAAGATTTCCACTTGTATGATAATACAGAGTTGGGGTTTTAGGCTAGTGCTTTCCCTAGTGATATATATTATGTGTTATGGTTGATAACTTCTCATTCTTAGTTATATTTGTTCGTGCTTAATGATGCTCATATCTGTTTAAGCTTCCACAAAGTTTATGGTAGAAGTAGATCTAGTATTATGCTTTAGGACATTGCATATATCAGTTGATCTATAGGTGAAAATTCTACAAAACCTTTGTCACCTCAAGTTGTGGATGAAGTTGAGGGTTTTATCCATTAAAATTATGGACAAATAACAACACATGTATAGCACTCTTAAAGAAGGATGTATTTTCCTGGACTCAAGAACCAACCAAGTATTTTGAAAAAATTAAGGAAGTTATGTGACAAATCCTATCCTAGCCACACCTAACTTCGCAAAAACTTTATTATGGAGAGTGATGTTGAAGGAGATGGAAACATAGTTTTAATGTAATAAGGAAGGACCCATACCTTTTAAATAATACATTTTAAAGGAAAAAACTTACTTAAGCCCAATAATTAAAAAGAAATGTTGTCCATACTACATGAAATTAAGAAATGACATCGTTACTTAGTAGGAAGACACTTTATGTTGGCTTGATGGGCCCTGAACCAGGTTCAACATTAATTAGCCAAGAAAATCCCTACACTACTGGCCCTTCCAGCATCAATCCGTGGAACGCGGACTGAAGTCCCACCCAAAGCAATATGGGGGGATGCAGGAACCAATTTTGTGCACCCTGAGATGGTAGTGATGTCGTTTTATACCCTAACCCCTCCTTTGCGCCAATTGATAAGCCCCTTTAGGGATTATTGATATACTTCTCTTATTCGACTTCGAGACCTTCGTGAAGGCCTTCGATTGTCCTTCATGTACCCTAAATAGGAATTTTAGGCACTTACATGCCTCTATGACTACTCTTACTGTTGTATTTACCCATATTAGCTTAAGGGGTGGATAACTACAACATGTAGTATGATTATCTTCATGTAAACAGATATTCTTACTTTCGTTCACATAACAAAGTAAAACACATAGATTCACGCATTAATACAACATTAAATCATAAACCCAGTATTCAACATAACATGACCCCATACACTCATAATAGAAGTAAAATAGTTCATACACAGGTATTTCCAGGATAATTCTCTTTATTGATGTTCAGATCTCCTTTACAGACTCTTACTACCCTACGCACATAGTTGTAGGGGTCTAGGCACTCAGTTGTGGAATTCTACCCTAGGCCTCTACACACTCAGCTATAGAGCCTCTTTTCTATGTTAATACTCTTCGCTCTTAGGTCTCATAGACCCATTACATCAATCAATTGCCAAAAACTACTAAGAACTACCTTAGACTCTTCTAAGACTCTCCTTTTTATACATTCCCATGGTCCGCAGACCAAGGTTGGATCTCATAAAGCTGACACAAGTTACCTAAACTAAGGGTGGAAACCATTAATGAATATTTACATCTTCACATTCCGCAACCACAAAATGCAGAGACTTTACATTAGTTATACAAAACTTGAGATTTAGCCCCAAAACTTGGGCTTTTAACCTCAAAATTGACCCAAGGGGACTGGTTCCCAATAGGCCCCCAACACAAAATTGGTGACTCACCCTCAAGTCATTCTGTGGGCATGGATATCTTGTCACGAAGACCTCCCAGCTCCACCTGTATGGCTGCAACTTCAACAGTGCACTATGTCGTTGCCTACTTCACCTGCTCGACCAGCTACTCCGTTGTTGGTCCTGAGCTATCTGTCTATATTTTCTGTTGTGTTTCCTGCAGACTAGCCAATTTTAATTCAATGGTGGACATGAGCACATATGCTTCGTCTAGCCAATGCCTCAGCCTGGCCTTCAATACTGCCTCCCTGCGTTGTGCTGCGTCCACCTGTTCCTTAAGTGCCTTTTCTTCCTGTAGCTTTACCAACCTCTGCGTGATGGCGACAGTGTGCACCGTCACTTTAACCTCATCATATCTCTGCTGCAATTTCCTTGCTTCTGTTTCCATCCTTTGTACGTTTGGATCTTTTTGTAGGCTGGTGACTACTTCGAGTGATTGCTCGAAGAGCGCAGTACACTCCTGCACTGCAACATTAACAGTTGCAATGGCATCTTTGATAGTGACCTCGCGCTGCTCTCTGAATTCTGGTGGAGTTGAAGGTTGGGCCCTCAACTTGAGCTCCATGATCTTAAGGTTCAGTTCAAACTAAAAATTAGCCAACTCTGTCCGTGTTTCGCGCATACCTGCAGAGAGCTTCCGAATTCTAGTATCGACTGGCACATATTCAGGGATATTTAGCTCTGGAATAGTTTTGCATGCCGCAGCTACTACGGTTGTTGTGCACTCATTCTTCTCTATGATCTTCTTAAGGAGATCAATCGCAAATGTATTTTGGGCAGCCATCTGGGCATTGTTCACCTTCTGCTTGCTAATAACATTTAGTGCGTGTTGTTCCTGAGCCCGAAGTTTTGCGATCACACGTCTTGCAAGGTGTGAAGGGATTCGCTTGGAAGCGCGGCTAAGTTTAGCCCAATATTCTTGAGATCACTAACAGTGGCCCTGTCAACTTCTATTTCTGTGGTCGAAGCCCCATCCGACAGCGCGACAGCCTGGGGATCCATTGAGTGAACCATCTCTGCTGCCTCTAAAGTTCTAGGCACCAAACTAGTTGATGTCACGTTGCTTTGCCCCACATTGTTATACACTTGAGTGGCTTGGATCTGCAGCTTACGTAGACCCATCTGAATGGTGACCAAGGCTTTCTTTTGTTGTTTCTTGAACTGCTGCAGCAATTCTACGGTCACGTCCCTCACTATGTCCCCAATATCGTTCAAATAACCTTCAGTCAAAGTGATTGGGTCAAGTGATGACTTGCTGGGCTTGGAATTCTTCCACAACCCTACTTTCTCCTGATCCCTTGTGCGCTTAACCTGGAATGGAGTAGTCTCCAGGTCTACTCCTCCCTATTCTGAGCACTGCTCTTCCTCCTCTTCTGCGGGGAAGGCAACTTATGACTCCTATCAAAGTCGTGCTCTTCCTCTTCTTCCTCCCCTTCTGCCTACTTTTTGGCATAGCACTCTACTTTAGCTTGGTCCTCAACCTCCTTCTTCCTTCTTTCAGCCAACCCCTCCATATTTAACCTGGCCTCTTCCTTCTTTCGCTTCGCTGAAGACTTACTAGACCTAGCAGATAAGTCTAAGGTCATGCGCCATTTTGCTGGTCAACTCTCTAGGACCATAGTGATTGCATCATCTGTCGCCAAGTATGGAAGATCATACCATTTTTCTTAGGCTCCTTCCGCGCTCTAAGGGAAATGCAGTGGAAATTCACCTTGAACTCCACATATTTGGACAACTACTCAAAGATAGTTGGTGAGAGTCGCGCTTGTCGTTTATTACGGTGTGGATGCTTGATTCCATTAGGAACCAAAATATCTTACTATCCTTGACCCTTTAGGGGTCCTTTGTGGCCCAGAGCGAAGTGAAATTTGCTGGTTCTGACAGATCTGATGCAATCGGAGGAAACTGATCGTCCTCCAGTAACTCCTAAAAAACCAGTACAATTGACAGCAGCAGCCATGCATAATGGAAGATCTTGCTTTGGTCTTGCGCTTGTCTGCAATTCATGAGGAACTCGCTGCAGAGGTAGCACATCTAGTTGAATTGTACGTCCTCTGCGCACTGGGTCACTAATGACATAACCGGTGTTGACACTTCATCTGCGTGACACTTCCTCATTATTTTCCCAGCCAGGCTTTAGGTGGCTACTTTGACCACGGGGTCGGTTATGCTAGAAATGGAGTAGCCGCACGACTTCTTGGAAAGCTTGAACTTGTCCTTCATTTTTTTAGCGAGGTCACACTCACCTGTTTTTCCACCAAATGCCATGGTCGGATTCAATTCTCAATGCAGGAGAAGAGAAATCCTATGGATCAGCATGCCAATGATCGGCATTGATTCTTCTAACCACAAGCACCCATTGTTACCAAGCATAACAGTTGTTTGATCACTATCAAAGTTATGGGTGCGCAGTTGTAATGCGGCACCCATAGCAGGTTCAACAGTCCTGCCTTAGCCACCCCTTGTATCCATTGTCTCGGCTCCAGTGCGGTCACACCAAAGTATTTATAGAAGACGTGGTGCATGAATGTGTTAGTCGTTAAGTGGGGAAATTGCTCAGTATCAGCCATGTCCCAATCCTTGAGTTTTAAATTGGGGACGCGAGCCAGACGCAGGCTTTCGAATATGATCTTGTCTGGCAGCAGCGGTGTGTGAAGTGAGATTTTGCTCTCATCAAGGTCCTTTGGGACCTTCACCTTGCTTTGGCGCGGAGGAACGTATTCTGGTAACTTGGAGATAGGGTCTACTCCCTCAACGTCAATGTCATTGGCGCCCATATCAATGCCTTCCATGCCCATATTGATTATTTCTATGTCGTCGTCGGGTTCTAGGTCTACTACCTTGCCCTTCTCTTGCATAGTGGGATTTTCTTTCTATGGGTGTTTTCTAAGCGAAGTGCGCACTGGTTGTGCTGCTTTCTACTTATCCTTCTTTGGTTTTAGACCTTGGTTGGTCAGGGTAGGCCTTAGCCTAGGTGACCTTAGCGATTTTGGTACCTCCGCAGGTACTTCTACACTCGCTACCTCCGGGGTAGCTCCCTCAGCTGCCATTGCTTCTCCAACACTTGCGTCTCCACGGGTGCCGACATGATGCTAGTTAAGAGCTCCTGAGTTTTCTTCAGCAATTTCTCAAACATTGAACTCACTACTAAAGCCTCAAAACTCTCAAGGTTCATGTGCGCCTGAGATCTCAACACCTCAATTCTCAAAATTCCAAGTGTTTTTCGTTGCGTGACCATCTGTAATTTATAGGCAAATTCGAATTTGAATTCGACCGTTCCCCCCAAAATCTATTCATAAATGCTAGGTTGGTGACATATTTTCAAATATCTTTCTCTTAAATAATAACTTAAATTCCTCCCCCCCCGCTCCATTTAGCCATTTTCTCACTCTCAAATCATGACTAGTGACCATAGTGTTCACTTCCTGGCGACGTTGTGTGGTCGCTCCTCCGATAGCGTAGCTCCCTTCATGCTTCTCATGATATTGTGATATTCCTCCCTTCCGTGTGGTCCCCCAGTCATGCATATCTATACCCTGGGAAATGTAGTTTATAGTCCTGCGCCTCCTTTCAGCTGCCTGGAGCACTAAGACTGTGTTTCCACCATATAGTCATCTGGCTGGATCCCCAGTGTATGGCTTCAATCGGTTTCCATTTACCTTCCCTGGAAATGGCTCTCCTTTAAACTTCACCAACTGAACTACTCCACCATTGATAATCTCCTTGATGACATAAGGCCCCAGCTAATGCATCTAAAATTTTCCTGGAAATTTATCAAACTTTCTATCATATAATAACACTAAATCATTTACCTTGAAGGTGCACAGTCTGATGTGTCAATCATGCCATGCCTTTTCACACTCCTTTTGAAGTTGCTAATGGAATCTAGCCAAAAACCTATCTTCTTCCAGCTCTGTCAGCTGTGTGAGCCTTTCTTCCAGGGCTCCGCGATCCGCCTTTCCTGTGAATGCCGTATGCGCAGACTAGGTACAATGTAATCCATCGGCATCACAGCTTCTACGTCGTAAACCAGCCTGAAAGGCATTTGTCCAGTCAGCTTTTTGCAAGTCGTCCTGTAAGCCCATAGAACCAAGGGTACGCGCACATCCCATTCATTTATTTGTGCATTGCAGACGTTCGTCAGTGCATTCTCCAATATCTTATTAAAAACTTCCACCATCCCATTAGCCTGCGGGTGATATGGCATACTCTTTTGATGATAAACCTGAAATTCCTCCATTAGCGTGTTGATCGTCTCATTAAGGAAATGTGTACCGTGATCACCCATCAAAATCTTCAAGCAACCAAATCTAGTCAACACATACTCAATGAGAAATTTTGTTGTTGTTTCCCATGTACAGTCCTTTACAGGCTGTGCCTCCGCCCATCTGGTCAAATACTCAGTCACGATGATAAAATATTTTGCACCCGTCTTCTTTCCTGGAGGCTGAATTGGTCCTAAAAAGTCAATCACCCACTTTTCGAATGGCTGTAACAACATCTGCGGATTCATAGGAATCTTATCCCTCCGTGATGGCCTAACCATCCTCTAACATGCATCACATGCTTTACAATAAGCCTTAGAATCCTTATGAAGCATCGGCCACCATAGCCTAGTGGGTAAAATCTTCTGCGTTTTAGATTTTCCTGCATAATGTCCTCCCGCGACTCCTTCATGAGCTTCAGCAAGGATGTTGTTCCATTCAAAGTTGGGTACATAACGTCACAAAATTTCATCCAAGCCCATTTTATATAAATGCCATTCAATGATAGAAAAGTTTGTTGCACGCACCACCAATTCCTTCTTTTTTTGGCTAGTATACCCCTCTGGAGTTGTTCCTGTCATCAGGAAGTGTATAATATCTTCAAAGTGATTGTCCACAACACGCACTACAAAGAGTTGTACGTCAGGCAGTCTTTCCTCCAAATTAGTACGCTCCTCTCCTGTTTCAATGCGCGATAGATGATCTGGACCCGCATTCAATCGTCCTGTCTTCACAATAACTTCAAAATCATATTCCTGGAACAACAACAGCCACCTGCATATTTCCCCCCAACACATGCTTGTTGACCAGGTGTTTCAACGCATAATGTATGTACACATATTAAAGTGTCTGCCTACAAATAGTGCCTGAACTTCTGGAGCGTGTACACCATAGCTAACCCTTCACGCTCTATCGTTGAATAAATCTTCTCAGCCTTAAACAACTTCCTACTTGAGAATGCTATACGATGGTCTAATTCTCCCTCACTGGCATGTGTCAATACTTCCCTAAGCGCAATACTTGACACGTCCACATGCACATGAAATTCCATCTTCCAATCCTAGAAGACTAAGATCGGTGCGGTGACCATATTTTTCTTTAACATATCTAATATTTGTTGACACTCTTCATTCCAACATAACGTAGCATCCTTTTTTAGCAGCTTCTCTATTGGTGCGGTAATCTGGGCATAGTTTTTTATTAACTTCCTATAATATCCAGTGTGCCCCAGCATTGCGCGTAGGTGTTTCACGCTTCTTGGTGCCTCCAAATTGATGATGACTGCGATCTTAGCAAGGCCTACCATTAAGCCTTGTCTGCATACCACATGTCTCAGCAAGATCCCAAAAGGGACATAGAACAAGCATTTCTTCAAATTGAGCACGATATGATACCTCCGACATGTATCTAGCATCAAGCGTAATCTAGCTACGTGGCGCTTTACCAACCCAAACATTGTCCAATCATCAAAGTACACCTCCATAAACTTATGAATGAAATCCTTGAACGCCACAATGACTACACACGAAAAGATTGTTGGCGCATTCTTTAGTCCAAATGACATCACAATATACTAAAAGCACCCCCATTTAGTCGCAAAGGTCATCTTGCTTCTATCCTCAGGCATGATCTTGATTTGATGGTACCCCGTGAACCCATCAGTGAATGAGTATGCTTCCTGGCCACCAACATTCTCCATCACTTCATCAGTGAATGGAGTTGGAAATGGATCATGCACGCAGGCATCATTCAACTTCCTGAGGTCTATGCATATCCTTATTTCATCCCTTTGCTTCTTTTCCTGAACCACTATTGGGCTCACTCAATCAAATTCTTTAACTAGCTCAATAATTCCTGCAACCAGCATTTTATCCAACTCTAAGCAGACCTTCTCTTTATACTTGGGATTGAGGTGATAAAGCCTTTTCTTAATCAGCTTTGCATCTGGTTTCAATGTGACCTTCATGCCTCCCAGGTCCACTATTATATGCCTCCCACAAGTCCTGATATTCGTGGAGCAATTTAGCGACCTTATCTACTATTGCATCATCCAAGTAGTCCCCAATTTTTGCAAATTTCGGCTCTGCTTTTGTCCCAATGTTCACTTCTCTCATTTTCAGTGGCGCAGTGATATCTAGGTTCTCAATTTGCGGTCCTTCAACTTTGTGGTGACCTTCAGTCTCTGGGATATTAATGTTCCTCGAGTCTTCATCCTCTTCCTTAGCAGTCACATTATAGCACTCCAGCGCATGGCGCAGCTGGGTGGTCCAATCTGGTTGGATCAAATCTAGAGGATCCTAAGGTATTTTGAAGATCGTGGCCTTGACTTCTTGCAATGCCTCATCAATACTTTCAAATCCATCCTCAAAGTTGAACGTCATCAAGAATCCATGTCGCAAAACATCCCATTCTTCAATTCCATGGCGGAGCTCTGTCTCTAAGTACCAATTCATCGGTATAACATCCAAATTATGACAAAACAGATGCACCCATTCAAGCTAAGGCTTCGCTCCATATACCTTAGTCCATTTGGTCAGGTGATCATGTGGATCATCCCTTCCATCATATTTCTCTATGAACCACACTTGTGGGTGACCAAACTGCAACCTCATCATCTATTTGTACACGCATCAATCATCAAAACTTTCCTTGTGCGAACCCCGCCATCTCGCAAGCGTAGTGTGCAACACCTAGTCCAAGGCCTGGAAGCGATGCTTCCTGGCACTTCCCTCTCAAATCTAGCCAAAAATATATCAACATCAGTTAAACCATCATAATACGACAGATTCTTTACCTCTGAGGATACACAATGTAGCGACTTGGTCATCATATTACAACGCAACATAGATATTTCATGCAGTCGATTATGCCAGTGTTCCATCTCCTCATTTTAATCTAAAGTGCAGGAGCTTTCATGGTTCCATGCGATACATCCATCCATTGTCGGATTCACCCAATCTTGATCTCACACCGTTATCTTATAAATATGATCCAAATCATCATCGCTTTCATAATCGCGGACCGATTCAATATATCACAGTCCTTCTGCAAGGTTTAGGGGCACTACTACACAGAGCGATTTCTTCTCAAATATCATCTTCCAGTTCTTCAAATTGATTACCCCATTCATGTCAGTGGCCCAATCAATTCCAAGGAGTGTAGGGTAGGGATTGTTGTCATCCACAATCTTTATTACTTCGAAATTAGCCAATGCACTCGTGCCCTCAATATCCACTGTCACTCCCTGCAATCTTCCCATGGGGATGATTTTTTGTTGATTTTCCATCCTTAACTGAATTGGAGACCACTGCAGCGTAGGTCTCCCCATCCTTTCCCATGTCTATTTAGGCAAAACATTTGCGCCTGACCCCAGATCCAACATTACTTGGTCCATCTCATATTCTCCTATCTGTGCAGTCAGCCTCATCTCATGCCCTGTTCTGGCCCTATGCTTACCAATATTCCTGACTAAGCATGGTCCACTAGGAGAGTTTTCTTTCCCGAGACACTTATTTATCAATTCCTGTAGTCCTTTTGCATCCTTTCTATCGCGTAGCAACTTCATACAGGTCTCCAAGAAATTTGTAAGCATGGAAGGATCCATCTCTTCAGCTGACTTATCCTATCTTTCTAAGGTAGAGGCCTCAATGAAGATTTTCTTCGCTTCCATAAATGTTTCTCATGCATGCTTTAGATCAAACTCGACCTACTTTTCTGGTGGCTTTCCGACCCATTCACTTTCTTCAGGATGCTTCCCCTTATCTTTGCCAGTCGTCATCCCATTCGTTAGCTTAGCCCTCATCATCTGTAGGTTCTGAGTCGGTTGCGGAGGCTGTGCCCATTTTTCACGTATCTTAGCTAGCAATATCAGGCAATCTTTAGTTGCATGGTAAAATTGAGTACAATACTACCATGACAGATGTGATGGATTCAGGCAGTCTCGTGCATAGTGCCCTGGTCCTTGACAGTTGTAACAAATGACCCCCCGACCTCTACCAGGTCCTCCTCCACCTCAACCTCATCCGCACCCCTGGTATTTTCCTCGCGTTCCCCTAGCACCTTGGTCCAAACGTCAGGATTTTGCTTGCACCTTATAGGAAGGCGTTCTATCCATCATTAACTGATAACTATGGAAATTTTTCTCATCATGACCCACCGATTAACAGAAGTTGCAGAAGAGTTGTTGCGGTGTTTGTACAAACTTCTACAACAAGTGGCAATTGTTTGTCACATGTTTCCAGCTACCTGAAAGATAGCACACCATAGAGAGGGCCCTGCACTTGGTCCTGCTGGAGCTTCCAGCCTTAGAGGCATTGGTCCCCCCACTGCAACATAATTTGAGAAGGCTAAACAGTGATCTTTTTCATGCCCCTGACATTTTCACTTCAGGTATCAAACTTCTTCACGCACCTCTGGCCAAGTTGTTCTATCTTTCTTCAAACTCTGTATTTCTAGGCAAAGGTTCTGTAACTGTGCATGAATATGTTGAACCCCTAGATTAGCATCTTGCATCAATGTCTCATGCAATGTCATCACAATTTCTAGGGCTTCCTCCTCGGTCCCAATCTTTTGTTGTGATAGTGCAACCCTTAGATGAGGCAGGAGCGAAGCCAAAAACCATTCGTAGTGCTTCCCATCTATCAGATTCATGTTAGCTTCATGGATTGTACACTTCAATCTCTAATCCATATCCTAGGGTGTCTCACCAGGCTTCATCATGATCTCTTTGAATCCCACAATTAATTGCGCTTCAGACTTAGGTCTGTTGAATTCCTTATTCATCCCGGTATGGATATCTGCCAATGCAAACATTAGGTTATCAGTATAGTACTTAATGTACCATGTTAGCGCACCATCCTGCAAAGAACTAACCAATGTTTCTTTCTTGATTTGATCATCCGTGATACCCTGAGCTTTCCATACAGCCTTCGTGGCGAATGAAAATCATTTCCCAAGCCATTGAACACAACATATTTACTAAGTTCACCATACTGAACAGTGGCAGAGGTGGCGGTGGTGTAGGTGAAGGTGTATGCAGCGGAGGTGAAGATGGAGGTAGTGTGGGTGGATGTGGTATTCGTGGGAACCCTTTATTTATCAACTGAACAACACTCTGTAGAGAAGCCTGTGCTGCTTCCTCGTCGTCACTCAAAGGAGGTTCAATTAGCGGGCTATATTCAGAGCTAGTTTTCCCTCTGTTCCTGAAGTTCCTTCCACTTCGCATAGCCCCAGACATCAAGGTAGTTGCATATCCCGCTTTTCGCACAAGAGCATCTTAATCCATGTATTTAAAGACTTTAAATACTTACCTCGCGGCCCCTTGAAGAATCGGCACTCTGATTCATTGTAATTGACCGAGGTATCGACCATGAATTCTATCATGATCCCTCCTATGATACGATCAAGCCAATGATTCGACATTGTGTGATCTTATCTTCAGAGGCTTCTAATCTCCGCACTAACTCCAAGGTCCAGACTATTGGACCATCAAGCCTCCACCTTCCTTAGCCATCTGCCAATTTCGTGATCCACTCATACAACTCGACCGGGAAGGAACAGAAGAAGATATTGTGTATCTCTATGTACAGGTATCTGTCCAACCACTGTTCTTTCATCAATCATGGATTCTTGTTATCTTGTGCCGCGAATTCATGGATCTTTCTATCCAACCAGTCTTTGATCTCTTTCTTATTTGGATTCCAGTGATGTGACATCACACATATCTTTATGCAGATCCTGGTCCCGGCAATGGAACCATTTGTTGGCTTGATGAGCCCTGACCCAGGTTCAACATTAATTAGCCAAGAAAATCCCTACACTACTGGCCCTTCCGGAAGCAATCCACGGAACAAAGACTGAAGTCTCACCCGAAGCAGTATGGGGGGATGCAAGAACCAAGTTTTTGCACCCTAAGATGGTAGTGATGTCATTTTATACCCTAACCCCTCCTTTGCGCCGACCGATAAGCCCATTTAGGGCTTATCGATATACTTGTCTTATTCCGCTTCGAGACCTTCGCGAAGGTCTGCGATCGTCATTCGCGCACCCTAAATAGGAAATTCAGGCACTTACGTGCCTGTGTGGCTACTCTTACTATTGTATTTACCCAGATTACCTTAAGGGGTGGATAACTTCAACATGCAATATGATTATCTTCGTGTAAACATATATTCTTACTTGCGTTCATATAACAAAGTAAAACATGTAGATTTGCACATCAATACAGCGTTAAATCATAAACCCAATATTCAACATAACATGATTTCATACACTCATAACAGAAGTAAAATAGCTCATACACAAGTATTTCCAGAATAATTCTCTTTATTGATGTTCATATATCCTTTATAGACTCTGACTACCCTACGCACACAGCTGCAGGGGACTGTGCACTCAGCTGCGGACTTCTACCCTAGGCCTCTGCGCACTCAGCTGCAGAGCCTCTTTCATATGCTAAGACTCTTTTCTCTTAGATCTCATAGACCCATTACATCAATCAATTGCCAAAAACTACTAAGAACTGCCTTAGACTCTTCTAAGACTCTTCTTTTTATACATTCCCATGGTCCATGAACCAAGGGTGGATATCATAAAGCCAACACAAGTTACCTAAACTAAGGGTAGAAACCCTTGATGACCCTTTAAATATTCATGCTCCACGACCACAAAATGTAGAGACTTCACATTCTTTATACAAAACTTGGGCCTTTAGCCCCAAAACTTGGGCTTTTAACCCCAAAATTGACCCTAGGGGACCTGTTCCCAACACTTTAATTAAAAAATATATCATGATAGTTTGAAGTAATTATTGGAATAGAAATTGTCTTCAAAGAAGCAACAAAAATGGGTTACAAATATGCTAGGTTATGAATTTATAATATCTAGGCAGATGGAAAACAAAATATCATGGTAGATGCACTTCCAAGGGAAAAGGAAGATGTAGAGGGTTTATGTGTGTCATTTTCATTCAATTATTTAAATGGGTGGAAGAAGCAAAGATAGAATGGGATAAAAATTAGAATGTATGTAAGATAATTTAACAAATAAAGGATGACCCAAGTTAATAAGTAAAATTTGTGTGGAAGAATTATTTTTTGTAGTATCGAGATTAATTGTACTTATGTAAGAATTCCCAACTCAAATAGAAGGTCCTTTTGGAATTGCACGTTTCTCCTATATGAGGACATTCAAAGTTCTTTAGAACTTACCACAAGATCAAATATGATATTTTTTGGGATGATATTTAAGTTGATGTTCAAAAATTTTCAGTTGATGTTCAAAAATTTTCAGTTGAATGCATTATTTTCCAACAAAATAAGGGAGAGACAATTAAGACCTCAGGGCTCCTACAACCACTAACAATACCAGTTCAACATTGGGAAGAGGCTTCAATGGATTTGATTTCATTATAGATCTACCCAAGTCTAGACTCAACAAATGTCATCGTGATATTTGTCGATTGACTCATAAAGTATGCCCATTTTTTCTCTCTTTCTTATCGTTTTAAATCAAGTACAATAACCACAACTTTCATAGAAACAATTCAAAAGATACTTGGAATCCGAAATATTATTGGAAGTGATAGAGATCTAGTTTTCACTCAACAATTTTACAATGAATTATTTTCATGTTTTGGTATTCAATTAGTTCACATTTCCTCTGGCCATCCTCAATTCGATGGGAAAAATAAGATTTCCTAGAAGGGTATCTTCATTGATTTGAATTTAATAAACAAACACAATAGGTCAAGTGGTTTCCATTGGAAAAATGGTGGTATAAAAAGTCCTTCCATATGAAACTTTAGGGACCTTCCCTATGACACCATTTACACAAATAGAGATATTTTTTATTTTTTATTTTTTAAATTACACCAAACACAAGATAATAGAAAGAAGTTATTAGGTGCAGGAAACCATGATAATATTTTTATTAACAATATAAGGTGTGTAGTCTAAGTTATTGTATTAAAAGTAATTAGCAAATAAATATTTCCTTTCAAACCAAGCATCCATTAGAAACATCCAAAAAGAGAATCACATAATTATTAAAGGTGCATCAAACATCAATACTCGTAATTTTACAAGTCTAAGTCAGAGCCTTCACTTTTACAATTTGATAATTATAAACAATAACTAATCATGTAGGAGAATTTTACAGAAACACAATATATCGTGCACTAAGGGGGTGTAGTTTCATTATCAACTTTGTTGATGCTTGCGCTCCCTTGATGTTGTCCACATACACATGTGAAGGATGTTGCATCCTGACCAAACATTGTCAACTCATTGGTTGACCTCCCATCCTACTCCTTGGGTACTCCTCTTCCCCACGAACCCTCGAGCTACAATGGGGTTTTAAAGTAGAGAAACAATACTAGAAAGTGGATGAGAGCACCCCTATCTTAAGAGTTCCCTCTCTAATAGCCTTCACTTTACCAAACTCACTATAGACTTAGTAGTCACTACCACAATAGCATTATGCAAGTCATCCAATAGTAGGGAAAACATGATTTTCTCCCATAGCTTTCTCTTTATTTTATAAGAGTCTTCATAAGTGGCACTTGTCACTTCATGTAAAAATAATTATTTTTATTAATCTAAAAATTTTATTATTCACCCATCCATGTGTCAGTCTCTCACCAATGATATCCTAAATTATTTACTTAAATTCTTATTAAAAAACATATTTTCCCTCATTCAAGAGGATTCCCTATTTCTTCTCCTAGTTGTATCTTGATGCCCCTTTTAAACTCTTGATTTTGTTTTCATTACTGAAGTTAATTGATAGGTCTCATATTTGGTTCCCCAACTACACCCTAGTTTATCTCAAATTGAACTCTTAGATGGAAATATTGTGTTGGATCTTGTCACATGGAGGTTCATCATGAAACTAAATTTCTCTAACTTTGAATTGATATTCTTTAATTTCATTCACCACCCTCTTTTCCTAATGAGGTTAAACTATGTTAGTATTAATGTTTGTAATTAACTCTATGTCCCTTTCCCCTTTTTATTATTATACCACTTATATACTTTGGATTTATTCTAAATTCACATTATCTACCTAATATTTTCTAAATTTGGGAGGTGTAGAGTTACTAAATTTGTCCATTTTTTGTATTTCTTCTAATTCTCCATTTATCTGAAGGTTTATCTTGATTTGGTTAATTTGATTCTAAACCCTCACTTACTACATTATGTGAATTAGTGCTCATCATGTTATGATTATCAACTCTTAATTATCTATCATCTTTCATTTCTTGATGCCAAGGGTGACAAATCAATCATGCCCTTCAAGAACTTCCCTTTGAAGTTCCAAGGGTGCCACGATGCTTTCCCTCCATACATCTTGTGACTATGAGGGGAGAAATTGGGCACAATGATAGAGACCATTGTCTCTCCTCTGTCTCCTATATAGTGAAACTAATGGTGTTGGGGATTAAAGAATATTTCTTAATGTTCCCCCTCCAATAAAGCCTCATTAGTAACTCAATCCAGAGTTTCCCTCATGGCATCATAATCTTCGAGGCGAAGGTACCCTAACACCTTCCAGCCAAATTCATGGCATGAGTGCTAGTGGGTGAAATCAAGGATGTTTTCCCACCCCTCCCATGAAGTTCCATCTATCTATACAACCCCATAACCCATATGTGATTCATTTCACCAAGAAATTGTCTTGTGCTTGCAGCCACTAAAACGCCTTTAATAATCATAGCAGAATAGTAATTTGAACTTTAAATTTTTGAGACAATAGTATACAATTTAATCAAACCATAAGTCATCAACTCATCACATGCAAGTAAATTTGGGTGGTCTCTTTCCACACTCAATAATCATCAGTAATATATATTCATAATGTTAGTCATCGATATAATTGTGGCTACGAAATCATCAACATACTCATTGACTGCAAAAAACAAGATAATTTAAATAACACAACATAATGAATTCATCACATGATTAGACATAGTCATCAAACATGTCCACCATGGCCATTATCATCATAAAATCAAACTTGCATATCACAATTATTATTACATCCACTAATAGTAAATTTAAAATAATCGGATCCTTGACCATAGGTCCTTAAAGAATAATGTATGAGCCCTAATTATATATCAAGGCTAATGTAATATCAAGGTTGGTAAACTAGAGAAGGGCACTGCACTAACAAAAAATGTCCCCATTTAGGGAACTTTATATATATCATCATCCTTTCATCACATCACCCTTGAGAGGGAAAGTGAAGGTTCAGATAGTGGAGGACCATGTAGAGCACCAAAAAGAGTTTCTATAACTATAGAAGGACAACCTGGTTGCAACATGAAATCAGATGAAACAACAAGCAGATCAATATAATAGTGAAAGATAATATGAAGTGGGGGATTGTGTGTTTTTGAGGCTACGACCATACAAACAAATGTCCCTCAAGGAATAAAAGAAGGACAATAAATTATCTCTCAATTACTATGGCCCCTATAAGGTGTTGCAAAGGATTTGAAGTATGGATTACAAATTGGATTTTCCTTCATATTCACATTGACATATAGTATTCCATGTTTCTTGCTTAAAGAAGGTATTTGGTACCCAAGATTAATGAACAATGGAAAATCATACCAGAACTGAAAAAATCCTTGAAACTAGGATTAAGTAGCTAAAACATTAACCAATTACCAAGCATCTCATAGAGTGGAATAACTTATAAGTATAAAATGCAACAGGGGAAGAGTTGTTCATGCAAATACAACTACAACTAATCAAGCATTGAGTACAACACTTGTTTGAAGAGAGGAATTGTTAAGCCCTAGATAAATCCCCATGATACTCCCTAGATGAAGACCTAGATATTGAGTTACTATGTTTCCATTGTTACATTAGTGTTGTTAGCTAGAGCCTTTAATTATAATTGTACCCTTTATCTCATATATATTCCAAGAATACGTAGTCCCAGGATCATCTTGTTTGGTACATTCATTATATATTAAAAATTTCCCCCTCAAAAAGGCTTATCTCTCATTCTTATATCTATTTTGAAGGCATAGGTTTACTTCTCTTTCTATTTTTTGGTTCTTTTGGTGTTTTTTTTGTCTAACATAAGTTTATGAAAAAACTTATCCTTCTAGGATTAAACTCTTTTTTACCTCACTTTATATTAAAATATTTATATTTATATCCATCTTATAAATTTTAATCTTCACCTTCATCATAGTTTAACTTTACAACCATATAACTTTAAAGGCATGCAGATAGAATATTTTCCCTTTCTCATGCACCCTTTAACTAACCTTTCTTTAGCCTTAACTTATTCCTCTTAAATAAAAGGTTTCATATTTATTATTTTAGAGGGCCATTTTATTGATATAACTACTTTTCCGCCCAACTAGTTAGCCATGTTAGTATGAGATTTCTTAAATCATATGGTGTAAAGGTATAAGATTTAAGATGTACAACGAAGGTAGAATTGTAAAATATATGGACCAAGAAATGGTGATTGAGCCAAATCACTAATGTATGGTGGAATTTGCAGCAACATGGGCATATGATAATTGGGTATGGCATGAAAATGGGTGGTTGAACATAGCAGAGGTATGGTCAACTACTCAAATATGAAAAAAATAGCATACAAACAAATTTTTTGTGATGATAAATGTTCTCTCCTTATGTTATTTTTCCAACCAATGATCTGTAATACACTATATTTTCCTAGTATACTTGACTCTTTGTTCCACTGTAATTTTTTTACGGTATTGATATATGTTGCAGCAACCAAAGTTCACAAAATTCAGTGTATGGAAAGCAAAATATTCAATTTGCAACAAATTTCCTAAACTTTTTAAGGCCAAAAGATAAATGCGTTCAAAGACCTGGAGACCATAGAAACTTTGAAAAAATTACTGTGGCTGAAAGCAATATTATAACATAGCTTTATTGCCAAATGGAATGAACAATCTACATTTCCTAAATATGACAGGAACTTGGTTCATAAGCTAAATTTTTGAAATACATGGAATAACATAAAATAATCCATATGGATTAAAATATTATATTGAATAAAATATGAGATATAATTATTTCAGTAGTCAATGGCATTGGTTTATATAGGCACCAATTTGACTTTTTCACATAAAGACATGTCTTTATATGATGCACCTTTTTATAATCAATACCCTAAGTTATCTTGAATAGGCCATTTTTTTAAACAAATATTTGATTTTATATGAATAATGAACCACCTACACACTTATATTTTCTCACCTTAAGGCCCGTTAAATCCATTATTAAGTCTTTGTTTCCACTATCGTACATTTTCCTCTATGCTCTCAATATTACTAATGTAATCCCACAAAACCCTTTGACACAAGGCCTTCGCTACTAAATTATCCAAGTAGGAATTTTCTTTACCAATTTACCTAGAAATTTTCTCTTGAACTGTTATTTGAGCCTTAAATATTACCAATACAACTATAATGAAAAATTATCAATGCATCCTTCCAACATTCTCTTTATCTACAAATCTATAGCTTAATGAATAAGGTGATCACAACTTTGAAGAGCTATTGACAAATTTTGGATATTCTAATTGACCATCCTCCCTTTCTTCCAATGATGTCTAGGATCTTTTGTCGCACCTATGCAACCACTTGTACTCACTATAAGTTAAACTTATATTATTTAATAAACTTCTTCATATAGCAATGTCCCTTTAAACTTAATCACACTCAACCATGGCATAACAACTTCTTATCTAGCAAATTTTTCAATCTAGGTGTCAAAATGAGATTTAGTTTCACCTTATGAAACATCTTCTTCATTTCAGTGAGACCCCACACTCATGATCTAGTCCTAGAAATGAAGCTATTTATTGGTTAATCATGGAAAACTAGGGTTAATTGTTTCCTAAAATGGTTTATTTCCCAAAAACTAGTTTGTTGCATGTGGGACCCACTTTGAAAAAATTATGCATAGCATAAGAATAACATATTTGAATGCAACAAGTGGATCAAGCATGTGTATCAAGGTCACTAATCATCAGGGATCGATCCCATTTTCAAAATTCCCAAAATATGGAAGTTGTTGCTTGTGGAGCACATCTTGTATGAAATTATGAGTTATAACCTAATTAGGAATATAGGTGCAAGGAGTGTTTATAATCATGGTTTTTTATGGTCACTAATCACCATGGAGCTATCAAAACTCTATTCCAAGATCTATAAATGAAATATCGCAATGGGATCCATTTTAGGCCAAATTATGTGTACAATTAAAATGACCTATTTGAAGAGACAATAACTCAAAGATGTATTTTAAGCTCACCAGTCATCACAAATATAACATAATTCATTTTTTAGCTCCATAAGTAAAAACATGCAACTATTTAAAAATCTCACCAAAATGCCAAGTTTGATGTTCTATTTTGAAAATTATGTCAAAAAGTCATCAAAGGCTATTCGGAAACCAATAATTGGAAATCCCTATATTCCTATTATGCATTACCTCTTAAGGCACCTCATTCAAATATTGTATGAAGGATATAGAAAGGTATGAATAAGAAACCAAGGAAATCATTTTTAATATATTTTTGGGAATTTTTCTATGTAAAATTAAACTGGACAATTTTCTCTATCTCCAGTCTACTAACTAAGAAATCATTTTAGGATGTTGATGAAGCCAAGGACTACATATGGCATGGCTCATTGAGGCCCATGAAAAGAACACAAGTGACAAAATAATTATCAACATGGAACATTTTCATGTGCTTATTTATTGAGTTTCAATGCCCAATATCCAAAGCTAATATTATTCTATGTTTAGGCATGTTGATCATTTGTCTTGCTTTTAGAAGATAGAATGCCTTATAGTGGGAGAACATTGTGTTAGAACTATGTTTTCATTAATGAAAAATTGATGGCAAAGGAAAATAATTTGCAAGCATATTGATAAAGGAAAATAGACATTGGAGTTATTTTCACTATTAGTATATCATCTTGAGTGCTTTTAGAAACTATTTAGATAAATAGAGATCTGAGCGATATTTCTAATGGGATATTGAAGTCTGAAAAAGGATTCTTTGATCAAAATTTATTGTAGGTCAAATTTTAGCACTTAAAAAGGTGAAAAGAGTCAAAGAGGACAAGGTTCTAGGTTGGGCCTTCGGACAAGTAAGGAGATGGGACCTAGTCAAGCCCTCAACCTAGCACGGGAGTTGGGCTAGTAAAACAAAATAAATTCTCTCGCCACTGACCCTTGAACTTGTGGGTCCCAATCGGGCTTTGAGGAAAATTCGTAGGCTGGGAGCAAGAGAAAGAGATAAACAAAGGAAATTCTTTAGATTCACAACCCTCAACTTGTTTTCAACGTTTTAATTTAATAAAGAAAATCAACGAAAAACCAAGTTCTGGGAACCCGCTTTAGTCATACGAGTTGACAGCGTGAATAAACCAAAGAATACACATGTCACATTTTGATTGGATGATAGAGATGATGTGGATGCACATGTGAAGACATACTGGCATGATGACATCAGCATGAGGTCAGCATGATGTGGCACCTATGAAGGTGTGACATATGGCATGCTAATTTGGAATTTTTGGGTGTCCAGGTGGGCCAAATCTAGGTGACACATGGCACCACTCAAAAGCCACCATGTGGCATAAAGGATGCAAAGATGACATCAGTAGGATGATGTGGAAGTACATCAAATTTTCGCCAAGGGTAGTGTCTTGCGAAGTTTTTTTGTGTAATTTTCTTTTCAGGAAAAATCAAGAGTGGGTCAGTTGGGGTTCTAGACCATTTGGAGGCAAATGCTGGGACACAAAGTTTAAATATGGGTCGACCTCTGACCTCCAAGCTTTTTCAAGCCTCGGCCTCATTGGAGCTTGGTCACAACTCTTAGTTGTATTGGTGGAAGCGCTAATAGGCAGTTTCTCCAGCAATCAGAGAAGAACAATAGAAATTGGCGGAATTTTTGGAAGAGTATGCCTTATTTGGAATTTTTCTAAATTTAGGGGACAGATTAGCCACAATTAAGTGGAAGTTGGCAATTTGGTGGGAAATTTTACAGTTTTTGGTATATTTGGCAATTTTTCCAAATCTGGTGGTGCGCCAAATTTAGAAAATCTTTGCTAAATCCTTTAAAATTCTAGAATTGTAAATTTTGAAAATTTAACTGAGATTTCTTATAGAAGAAGAAGTGGTAGATGAGAAAAATTATGAATTCATGTAAGCTAAAGAGTTGAACTTAACTAAAAGTTAAAAATTTAAAAATATCAGCTCAATTTCTATATGATTATAATTGAATTTACAAGAAGATATGAGTCATATGAATCAATATGGGTTCATAGGTTAATGTTGTTGTTGTTGTTGTGTATGGTGTATTATTAGTGATTAGAGATCGTTGAAGGTGATTTGGTGGTGATTGAAGCATGTGATTAAGGAGGAAATTATTTTTTTTATGAAAGGAAGTGGTCTTCATGATTTCAGTTTGAAAATGGAATGAAAGATGAATCAAGGAGGTCAAAGTAAGTGGTAGCTTGCAAATCAAGGGTTGTATCTCCTTTCAGTAGTAGTTAATAAATCATGGGTTGTAGTTCCTTTCAGTGGTATTTAATAAAATAGGAGTAGCAGCTTCCTTCTGGTTGTAGCCAAATAACTTTGTAATAGCAAGTTGAAGCTTTCCTTTATGAAAGTAAGTGAGGAAAGTTTGAAGAATATATATGTGTTATTTGTAATTCTTATGTTGATTGATGTCCTAATATTATTTACTAGTGAAATAAATTTTAATAATTCCACAAATATTAGTTCACCGCCCTCTTAGTATTCTCCAGGTTTCTAACACATTGTATGTGTAGTTGTCACAGGGAAACTTTTTCCTCAAATTTTCACAAGTAAATTCACCATATTATTTGAGGAATCCTCCAAGGAAAGTATAAGTTTTCATGAAACTAACCTGTCCTAAAATTCAAATTTTTAAATCAAATATAGCTTCCATGGTGAGAAAATGAAGTATGTATCTAAGTATTTTCTCCTCCACAAGCTATAGAGTACATCATTTTGCATGATTATAGGCTCTATTGCAATTCTCTTAGTGAGAGGAGGAACTTTGTATGATAAATACCAAATTCTAGTGTCCAAAATTACTCAAATTCATCAAATTTGATTAAAGAAAGATGTCAACAGAAAACCAATAGAATTCTAAAATCCACAAACAATTATGATTTGTGTGTAATGGATTTGATCAAATGGTTCTCACTTAATCACAATGATGTGAAGGAAGGGGAATAATTGTTTATGTCTCGAAAACATCCCACAATCCTTCTTACGAATTGATTGAGATTTGGGCTTGATTCGCAGTGATTGGGATGAAAGGGAATCTTTTAGTGGGAGAACCCCCATCTGCACTTTCATCCAATGATCCCAAGTTATTAATGGGGGTTGTTATAATAAATTTTTGGTGGGTATCCAAATTTCTTGGATATTCAAACTTTATAACCATGTGTATTATTGTATTATCAAGAGGATTTTGATAAAGGGGGAGTTTAGTATAATGAAATTTTATATCAATTGCATGCATTATTAAGGGTGATGTAGGGATGTTAAAAATACAGAATAAAGTTATATGGTACTATGCAATCACCGCCTAACTATGAAAATAATGGATTGAGGATGGGTCCCTTTAAAGACATTAAAAATTATATTGTACCTTTGTCATCCATTAAATAAAAGGTCCAACTTAAAGTTAGTATTCATTGTGATAAAGTGACTCATCAAAGAGGTTTAAAATCTTACTTAACTGGATTTAGCACTAATAAGAAAGTGAAAATGAGTTATAGAATGAAAAAGGAGGTTTTATGTTCAAGTCATTATTAACTAAATAGCGTTAATATAACCATGTTTTGAAATCCAAATAAGAAAAAATAATAATTGAATTAGCTCATTCTTCCAACAATTTTCTTATTTTTCATTGGGAGATGCGGTATTTGGCTTGGACTATACTAGAATTTTGACTTATTTGGGCAACAAATGAATCAAAGCTTGTGATAGGTTGCAGAGAATGAATCTATAATTAAGCAAGAAATAAACACAACAACATCAAATCAACACCAAATTTGGCCATGAAATAGGCAGAGGGATAAGAATCTTGTCCTCTAGATGAATTTGACAAAAGAACAAAGAAAGTATTCTCCTTGATGGAAAGAAAAAATATTCTAACCTAATTTTAGGTCTCATGTATTTCTCCTGGCAATGTATAAAAATAAAGTTATTTTGTTATTGCAAAGGATTAGAGGTTCAAAACAGTAATAGAACATATTAGATTGAAAATAAATATGCTATAAAAAACTAATGATATAACTAGAGAACCATTCCCTATACACATAGGAAAGTTATTATTCTTCATCTCTTTCTCCTTCCGTCCATTATCATTTATGACCCTGAGGAAGTCAAATTATTAAAGTATTCATGGGTCCTAGGTCAACTAAAATATAACCAAGCAAAGGCTTATAGTCTACATCAAGGTCTTCTACAGTCTGAGGAAAATCAAGTAACTTCTCTCACAAGTTTTAGAGATTCCATTTTAATTATCCAACATATGGTTAAGGGTTCTTCCTCAAGAGATAAATATCTAGACAATATTTTGAGAAGAATCAAGAAAGTAGCAAAATAAATCCTCATTGTATCTTTCTATCATGTCCCAAGGGACCATAACAAGGAAGCAAATCATAATGTCAAGAATGGGTACAAACTCAAAATGTGTGAGCTACAAGTAAATGGCCAAATAAGGTCCTCTCTTTTACCTTATAAATATTAATTCTTTTTATAATTAATAATATTAATTATAATTTAAAATAAAGTTATAATTTCGTTGATTTTTATGATTTGTTTTAATTTTTGCAACTTGGCATGTATCATGAATTAAGTGGTGTGTTGATTATCAAGGATTGATGTCTATTGCCATTTACCATCCATTTAATTTATATGGTTGCAATAGAAATAACAATAATTTCTGAGGCACTTAAGCAATTACAAGATGCCTTTTCGAATGAAAGGGAAAATTATGAAAATTTCCTATCAATGTAATATATGATGCATTGGGGGCATCCTTGTAATATAGTAACTTTTCTATCCCTTGCTACTTGCATGTTTCATTTTATTGCATTCAACATTTTATTTTGTTTGAATAAGAGGAAGTGATGTTCACATTGTCTAAGATTATTTGAGAAGATTTGTTATTAATATGTTCTTGATATAATTTCATTTACACATGGATTTATTTCTCCCTCTCAAGGAAGGGATGAGGCACTTGTGTTATTCCTTTAATTTTACATCCATTTGGTTAGAATATTTTAGTATAACAGGGTTTGTGGTGAAGTAAAATTCTAAATGCAAACACAAAAAATTCCTCTAGCTCGATAGCGGGTCTAGCCACTAACAATACATTCTATTGAAGATTTCCCTAGGTTATAACCAATTAAGAGGGCCTACCTCTTAGTACGCTTATCCCATTTGGTGATGACCTTGCTTGCTCACTCCAGCTATCTCCTATTTCCTTCTTCGAACACCTGAAACAAGTAAACAACGGCAAACAACAACCGTGATAATAGACAAATTGTAATTCAACGTACTTAACAAGTCAAGAAGCATTAAGACATAAACATGTGAGATGACACAGTATCTACGAAATCAATAGATAGTTGCATATATATTAAATCAATAAGAGATCACAACCGTTGTCTTGACGTTGTTGTTCTCCGCCAAAAAAACTAGGTTCCCACACACTTCCATTATCATTCCATGGTGGCCTCAACAATGATAGTTTTAAGGAATGATTTTGATGAAAAAGGGGGTTTTCAGCAAGGCGAGCAGCGAACGGCGAGTGCGAGCAGCTAGGGTTCTAAGATTAGTAGAGGTTATTTCCAATGGAGGGTGGCAGAGGAGGGAGATCCACTCCCTCCTACAAGGATGTGGTATCCAATAAAGGTAAATCACCGGTGATAAACAGCAAAGGCCTGGCTAAGGTAAGAAAAAAGAACAACGAAAATGGGACAGAGGGGACCAAGACCAAGGTTAATAGTAGCACAAAGGACAAGGAGGAAGAAGACAAAAATCAGGGTTCAAAAGTCTAGAAGCAACAGGGACCTTGCAGGCCTAAAGCAGAAATCACTCCTAAAGTAATATTAAATGATCCTGCTCTGCAGGCGCATAGGGAACACATGGGTAACTACGCCATCATCTGTAAATTTATGGGGCTATGGCCCACAGAAAAAGCTTTACAAATGTGGATCAAGTATCACTGGAAACCCAAAGGAAGCATTGACCTACATCTTGGGTCAAGGGTTTCTTCACAGTGGTGTTCTCAAACATCGAAGATAAAGACAAAATATTAGAATGAGGGCCCTACTTTTATGTAGCAGTTAGTCTCTATATGAGGCCTTGGATGGTGAACTTTGTCCCAGAGCAGGAGACCTTCACTTCAGTTCCAGTATGGGTAAGGCTCTATTCTTTACCTCTTGATTATTAGCAAATTGAATCTCTAGCAGCCATAGGCAATAAATTAGGGTGTTTTGTCAAAATTTCTGAGGCCACAAGGAGAGGGAAATACACCTCCTTTGCAAGAATATGTGTGGAAATGGATCTATCAGAAGCACTTCCGGATGAAGTTATTTTGGAATTTTTTGATGAGAAGTGGGTGCAGACAGTGGACTACGAGCATATCCCATTCAGATGTCGTAGATGCCATGAGCATGGACATCTGTTCAGAGATTTCCCTCTCAGTAAAGAAGACAATAAAGGGAAACCAAATACAATGAAGGATACAGAAAGCTTTCAGAAAGTGGCAAGTAGAAGAAAAGGGGGAAAAGGGGTTAAAGCTACAACAGAACGAGGGACAGAAGGTCAGTCAGAACAAGTTTCGAGTGTTAGAAGATAATGAAGAAAACACGAAGGTATATCAATCTCAAGAGGAAGATCCTAATGAAAAAGAAAAGGAAGAAAACAATAAACATTTTCACGATATGGGCAATCGAAATGATATTGGTATGAGTGAATCAGAAATGGAAATGGACTAGGAAATGACCCAAAGTGAAATATATCCAGAAGATCATGAACTACAGGAAATTCTAGACAAGGAAAACTTGGATCTGGAAGGATTCTTGAGGCAGAGAACCAAGGGAGGAATCGATTCACTACCCCAAGAAGAATGCACCAGAATACAACAGTTATTTTTGTGGAAAACACAAGAAAGAGAGTTGGATAAAGGTAAAAATATTCACAAGCAGGAGCACAGAGGTGTGAAAACTATGAAATCAACTCTAGGATTAGCAATTAGAAATCCAGGAAAGAAAAGGGGTCGGAAGAAGCAAAATGAACTCTTGATGGAGTGTGGAAAGCTAATGATAGATTCGGGTAAGATGAAAGACCTAACCAGTTACTCTTTCACAAACCTTTAATTATGAAGTTCATATCTTGGAATATCAGAGGTCTAGGTAGTAAAAGAAAACAAAGAATGCTAAGTAACAGAATGAAACTAGCAACATCGGATATTATCTTTATTCAGGAAACAAAATGTTCCATTCAAAAATTAAAGCAAATCCACAACAAATGGCTGGATAGATTTGAGTTTCTCGAAGTGAAAGCAAAGAACACAGTGGGAGGCATCCTCACTCTATGGAATCCCCAAAAAGTGAACATATTAGATGCGGAGGCATCAAGAAATTATTTATCTATAATTTTGCAACTAGTGGGAGTCGTGGACAGTTTCCTGGTTACAAATGTTTATGGTCCTCAAAGAATATATGAGAAACTCAGACTCTTAAACTCCTTGGCAGAACTCAGAAGCAAACGTGAGGAAATACCTTCGGTCTTGGGAGGAGATTTCAACATGATTAAATCCCTTTCGGAAAAAAAGGGGGCACCAGATTGTTAAGTAAAGACTCGGAATTGTTCCAAACCTTCACAGATGATATGAATCTGGTGGACTCAGAAACACATAATGGCCTTTTTACTTGAAACAATAGAAGAGGAGGTGAGGCTTTGGTCGCCTCCAAGCTAGACAGATTTTTGGTCTCAGATGAGCTCATGCTAGAAAATAGAGAAATAACAACTAGAATTTTCCCCTTTGGAGGCTCAAACCACTGGCCAATTCAATTAGAGATCAAAGGGTTTGATTCTCCTACGGATAGACCCTTCAGGTTTGAGAATATCTGGCTCTCCCACCCAGATTTCATCAGCAACATTGAAAAATGGTGGACCGAAGATTTTCATATCCAGGGCACTAATATGTTCATCCTGCACAAATGACTTCAGCATATTAAATTCAGACTCAAAGAATGGAATAAGAAGGAGTTTGGTAACATTTTTGTGGACAAAAAGACAGTGGAAACCAAACTAAAGGAACTTAATCAAGCACCGATCACAGAGGGTTTTGATAAAGTCAAAAGTCAGCAAGCTGATAAACACCATCAAGAATGGGAAGAATTATGTAAACTAGAGGAAATCTTTTCGAGACAAAAGTCTCGAATTCAATGGCTCAAAGAAGGTGAACGTAATACTAAATTTTTTCATAGATCCACCATGGCCAATAGAGCACATAATAGAATCTCTTCGATATTGAATAATAATGGGGAGCTCCAGACCTCTCATAAGAATGTCGAAGATGTGTTGGTATAATATTTTAGAGGTATCACTAAGGAAGACAATCCAGACAGAGAGAAATCATTAAAGAAATTACAAAAAATATCCCTAAGCTGGTGTTAAGAGAAGATAATATTAACCTAAATAAACTAGTGACCGAAGAGGAAATCAGTGAGGTTTTTAATGAGATGCAGAATGGCAAAGCTCCAGGGCTAGATGGTTTCAATGTAGGCTTTTTCAAGGCCTACTGGAACTTTGTCAAGCAGGATATCCTGATTGTTGTGGAGGATTCCAGAAGAAGCAGGACTATTCTGAAAGCACTCAACACCTCCTTCATCTCCCTGATCCCCAAATAGGATGCCGCCAAAACTGCTGACAAGTTCATACCCATTGCTTTATGTAATGTGGTATACAAGATTATATCCAAAGTTTTGGCTAACAGACTCAAACCTCTTCTTCCTTCTTTAATTTCAGGGGAACAATCTGGTTATGTGGAAGGCAGACAAATCCTTAACAATATTATTCTAGCCCACGAGGTAGTGCACACGCTAACCAACAAGAAACAGGCTGGTATGATCATGCAATTAGATATTTCCAAAGCCTATGACAAGGTAAACTGGAGCTATATCAAAAAGGTCCTTTCTGCTTTTGGGTTCGATCACAACTAGATCAGATGGGTTATGGCTCTGGTAACCTCTTCCAGCTTTTCTATTTTAGTGAATGGCTCACCCTCTGAAATCTTCTCTTCTTCTAGAGGCCTCAGGCAAGGTGATCCACTCTCTCCCTTTCTTTTTATCCTAATGATGGAAGGACTGGGCAAGTCCATCAAGTAGGCTAAAGTCTTAGGAAAGATTAAGGGCCTTCAATTAATGGAAAATGGTCAAACCATGACTCACCAACAATTTGTGGATGACACAATGTTGCATGGAATTCCTACAGTCAAAGAAGCTTCAGTGTACAAACATATCCTGGATGACTTTGCCTTGGATACATGTATGGAAGTAAATCTCTCCAAATCAATTTTTTTTTTCTTAAATACTAACATTGCTATTCAGAGAAATATCTCCTGTATTCTGGGCTTTCAAAGGGATTCCATCCCTTCAAAATATCTGGGAATTCCCCTTACAGCCAGACCCCTGCACAAAAGTATTTGGGAACCAGTGCTCAACAAGATGCAAGACAAAGTCAAAAAGTGGACTATCAGATCATTGAACCTGGCTGGTAGGTTGATTTTGACAAAATCTGTCCTTCAGGCAATCCCGGTTTTCCTTTTATCAGTCCTCCCAACCCCCAAAGGTGTCTTACAGCAATTCATGAATATCCAGAGAGACTTCCTTTGTGGCAAGGAAGATACAAGGAAGAAATGGGCCCTTGTTTCATGGGATAAAATCTGTAAACCCAAGAGTCATGGGGGTCTAGGCTTAGATGATAAAGAAGTTATGAGTAAAGTTTTAGGAGCCAAACTCTGGTGGAGATGGATTAAAGAACCAGAAGCTTAATGGGCTAAAATATGGAAATAAAAATATGCAAGTTTATGACCAACAAAGGATCTTATTAGAATGTCTGGAAATATAAATGGCTCTTACATCTGGAATAAAACCTGGGAAAACAGAGGCCTAGTACAAGACAACAGTTTCTAGGAAATCAGATCAGGAGACCTTGCTCTCTTTTGGGAGGACAAATGGAAACAATAACCAACGCTGTTAACTGAGGACTTTAGTAGCCTCAAGCAGGAAACAAATTCCCAGGGATTAATAAAATTTAATGATTTCTGGACTCTTCATCACATCTCCGGGAAGTGGAGAAACTGGAGAAACATAGACTGCAGAGTTGACAGCTGCATAAAAATAAGAGCAGAGGCAATCATGAACATGCTAAAACAAATGAAAATCTTGGTAATAGAGGGGCAGGATCAGTTAAGATGGGGACTCAATAAAGAAGGCTCCTTTAATCTTAAGGAAGCAAAAAGCATCATCCTGAACCTAGATTCCAATGTTTCGACAAATCCCTGGCAACAACTTTGGAGGCACCAAGGGTGGATGAAGATCAAACCTTTTATGTGGTTAGTTCATCACAATAAAATTTTGAATTGGGACAACATAAGGAAAAGAGGGGTCATTGGACCTTCCATATGTCAGCTTTGTGATGCTCAAGAGGAAACAATGGAGCACATTCTCAACAATTGCACCTATACTTCCTGGCTGTGGGATGCTTTTGCCACCTTTTTTCAACAGACAGACAGAGATAAAGGAAGCATCACTAACACTCTAATCAAGTGGAGAAGTAACTTTTTGGAGAATGAGATCCTTAATTTGGCCTGGGTCTTTACACCAAGCTTCATTATCTGGAATGTTTGGAAAGAATGGAATAAAAGGATTTTCAAGGATGAAAAGACTATTCCTCTTCGCCTATTGGATCTGATCTTGAAGCAGATTAAGGAGACAGTTAGCACCTCTATTCGTAATTATCCCAAGAACCCTCCCACAGAAAATGAGATGAGAACTCTCAAACAACTTAGAATGCATGAGATCACTCCCAATGGACTCAGTAGAAAGGATGGACATATAGAAATGAAAAAGGATTTCTGGCATCCTCCACCGAAAGGTTTTCTAAAATGCAATATTGATGGTGCTTCAAAAGGCAACCCTAGAATAGCAGGATATGGAGGGGTTTTAAGAAATGAAGAAGGAGTCATAATCTTCATTTTTCACTGCCACTTAGGTAAAGCCACAAACAATATGGCTGAATTAATGGCTTTAGAATAATGTCTCAAACTGATGAGTCAAAACTATAGCTCAAATGTCATTATAGAAGCAGACTCAAAGATCTCCATAAAAGTTGTTAAAAGAAACAGTTGGGGAGCAGCGTCAGAAAGGGTCTCAAAACATTGGAGACTCATACAAGTGTATCAAAGAATTAAAAAACATCTACTGGGTCTATGAACTATGAGTTTCAACCATGTTAGAAGGAAAGCCAACAAACTAGCAGATACTCTAGCTAACCAAGGGGTGATTAATTCAGAGTGCAGATTTGAGATGAAGTGGCAGGAGATGCCTCAGGGTAGAATAAAATATCTATGCAAAGAACAAGTGGTAGAAGATAGAGAAATTTTTCAATATTGGGCCAGCGTGAAAGGCACTAAATGAAGAAGTCTAAAATAAGTTCGATCTCAACATTCGGGTTGGTGCCTGGAAGAATGGAAAGCTCAATGCAGTCTTTTAATGCCCTGTTGTTAATGGACCAATCCCCTTTTTTTTCATATTGCCCCACAGGGTTCATTACACTATCAGCGGCAATCTCTGTAGCAAGTTTCAATAGGGGCTTGGGCAGAAAAGGGAGGTACATTTTTTTCCGGCAGATGTTGTTCATCTCCAATCTTCTCTCGGAATGGTAAACCAGGCTCAAGCGATAACCGGTTGATCGCGCGGCTTAGAAATGGTAAGTGGTTTTGGTTTGTTGAGAGCGATTCCATTGGGCCCCTAACACATGGCAAGGGTACGGTTCCGAAACCACCATCCATCATGAGTTATTGTTCTCACATCTCGGCCGAGCGAAATTTTGTTGAATCGTCTGATTTTGCAATGTGAATTAACGGTCAAATTGGAAACTGTTGTTTTGGTGGGGCCACTAGTCTTATCAGGATATTTGTGACTAAGGAGTGGCGATGTAGAGGTACTTTATATTAGGTTTTTGAATTTTATTATTCAAACTCAGGTTTTATTTGAAATATTATCATTGTATATTGTGAAGGGTTGGGGCATTACTGTGACAACACGCCCTTGGTTTTCCTAAGTCCATGACGGGTTCATGGCTTCTATATATTCTATAAATTTATTAGTGGTTTAATGAAAAATAAGGATCGACTCTTGCTTAAGCAAAAAAAAAAACAATGATAGTTTTAAGGCTCTTCCCTTTAGTCTTCACACTAAAAAAAATTCACACTTCTCCCTCACACACAACTAGAGAGCTACAACTATGAATAACTTGTTGATTACTCCAAACTTAATTAGCACTAGCACACCAAAATTAACACTAGCTTGTGCTTGGGAAAAAGGGAGGTTTATATAGCATGAATGGATGGGAGATGGTTCCTCTTCTCATGGGAGAAAGTCTTATCTCTTGAGGTAGTTCCATCCTAATAGGGGAAAAGATCCCAAACTAACATCCTCGACTCCATCCAGCCCAACCATTTACCAGACTTCCATTATGAAGCTTTGGCTCCTTACTTAAAAAAAATTCCCAAAGAGGATGGGCGCGACTGGAACAAGGCTCAGTTGATCCGCTCAGTGCTAGGGACAGTGTTAATCCCTGCATATCAGTGTGAGGAGGGCACTGGCCATTAACGTCGGTCTTGTAAACTGGGAAAAACAAAAGATTTGTGGGAAATGATGCAAAAGGGAATTGTTTTGCTCATGAAGAGAGACACAATGGGAGTTTCTTCATGAAGGGGAAGCATGTAGGATTCACTGTAGAGGTCCTCCAGGATCATGGAACGAGGAGTACAGGGACAGTGATAAAATTTTGTGTAACATATGCCCCCTAAAGTGTGAAGGCCGAACTAGAGTGAGGGATGAAATGCTTTATGAATCAGTGTGAGGAACCATAGTCTGTTGTCAGAAAACTTGTAAGCAAGTACAGATACATATACATAACTGAAAACTCTATCAAATGATACATGAATCATGGTATGGACACAACCATTCAGAGAAATATCATGCAAATGGATCCAGGTATGGGCGTAGCAATCCGATAAAGAGGATCATATCAAAACCAAGGCATGGTCGTAGCCATCCAATAATAAGAAGGATCACATATGACAACTCATGGTATGGTCAGAGCCACCCATCTGAAAGAGAAATTTATATCAACATGATCATGTCACATCGCCTCGCAACCTGGAATTTTTGTAATCTGAGCCTAGAATCTTGCGCTCCAACACGACCCGATCAAAGTAAAATTTCTAACATATGAATAAATGTGTTGACGTCGAACATGCTAAAAATATCTTGATTACCAACCAATGATGTAAATTGTTAACAAGCACAAGAGAAACCACCAATAACGACAATGGTCCTCAAGGTACTATCATCACAATTCACAGAATGTGAATAAAGGAACTATAGTCGAACACCCGTGAAATCACTCAATCGAAATCCAATGATGTGAACTTGTTGTCGAGTGCGAAGAACTTTCCATTAGGGCATGTAAGCTCTAAGGTACTGGAAGGGAGTCTCTCGGTCAACTTCCCGAATAATGAGTTGAAGTCGATAGGAAGCGACCATGTCGAAGGAGGGTCATAATGTGTCCCACATAATCGACATGAGACAAAGGGATGCAAAATTCTTTTGGATGATACAGAGAATTCGGGGTAAGTGTAATTGTAGAAGGACAAATCTTGAACATATCAGCGACACAACTAGAAGCTTGGTATCTTTTGGATCCATAGGATCGGTGATCATGATTGCATGGCAGAGATCAAATGGAAAGCAAAAATAAACGGCCTAACCCAGGAAGGTCAACGATAAAAAGAGGATATCCCAACCCAACACGAAGCAGAAAGTGTCATGTTCAAGAGTGAGTTACCGACACAACTGATTAGATTTCCAAATTTTCCCCCACCATTCCTAGCAAGTACCCCAATTATTTTTTTAATTGCAAGCTTGAAGGGGATAGCATGTGCTTGCACTGTAAGCTCATCCTTCAGATGAATCCAACCTAGTAAGTTTAATGAGCCCTAGGAAGGAGTTGATGTTCATCATGGTGACGAATCTGATGTCGTTTAATATTTTAACGAGTCTGACAAAGGTGAAACTTGGTATCCTTTTCATGTTTAAATATTTTCAAAGGGACACGGAAACTAAAACTCCACATGGTCCATTTTCGTACATTTGTGTCTCTCAAGCCCGAAAAGGTAGAAAATGATACTTGAGAGAACCGCTTGACCATTTCAATCAAGGAGTACATTTTTCATAAATAGTGCATCCCAGCCCGAAAAAGGGGTAAACTTATATTGGGCACACGAAATTTCACATTCGTTAATGAGTTTGAAACGACAAGGACTCAGCTATATTTTCTTGTTTAAGAGGTTAGAAAAGAGATTGAAAGCAGACCCCGCATTTTATTCTCTTTTACAAGTCAAAAGGGAAAAAATAGTCGGCAATCTTTTCATTTGAATTTTACGAGTTGAGAAAAGAGCTGAAACTTGACTCGGCACCATCGTCGAACATCAATCACCTCCCACTACGCAAAAAGGTAAAGTGCATTATCCAATTCTCGAGGAAAAATAGGTCAAAAATACTCAAAACCCCTAACATTTTATGAAAAACTGAATAAAAGGAGGGAAAAGTAAATATTTTTTACCATTTACCATTTCACCTTGCTGTGAAAAACTTTTTACTCACTTTTGCCCTAATTTTTTGGAGCAGATTGTGGGAGATTTGGGAGGTCATTTGCCGAGACGTCAGTTGCAGGTAAGATCTAGGTCCCTAAGCTCCATTTTCATACTGTTTATTCCTACTTTTATCCATTTTTGGGATTTCTAAGGGAGGTTTTGGCCAAAAAAAAAAAATCGGCCGAGGGTTGTTAAAACACCCAACCGCGCTGTTGGCACAACTGTTTTTAAAAAAGGTGTGTCAACGTCGTGAACAAAGAAAAATCCATTTTTCTCTTTATTCCACCGTTTGAATTCAAATTTTACTTGCCAAAAATTATTATTAACTTAAATACATGGTTTTTGTAGGAAAGAATCATCAAAAATGGTAGACTGGAAAGAACGCGAGCACGAAGATGTGGACACTCAAGCAATGAATGATCCAAATTGCTTGGAGGCCTTGAGGAACTGTGGGCTCCTCAATTTCTTTCTCACACTAGGGATGCGAGCTCAACCTGAGCTGCTTCAATACCTTATTAGTCTCTTGGACATAAATTGGGAAATATTTATCATTGATGACTAGGATCTGGAGTTAGAAAATTCAGACATCTATTTCATCACAGGATTTTCCTGGAGAGGGGAACTAGTCAACCTATATGGCTCATGAATAATTGGGGTAATCATATCCTTGCTACTTGTTGAACATTGCCCAGAAGCCCTCAAATCCAAGAGCGGCAAGATTGAGATTTCCACTATGCAAGATCTGACACTCAGAGTGTTATTGTTGACTATCAACATAGTGGTTGGGTCCCAAGTAGAGCATGAGAATAACAAGTCAAAATCTCTATATGCTATCGATTGCATAGCACCAATGATCTTCAATATGGCAGAATCCATGAAGATTAACATGAAACGCCAGCTGTCAAAAGCTAAGGTGGGGAATTTGAAGCAATTTTGCTTCGGATCTTGTTGGCTTATGGGGGCCTGACCCAGGTTCGGAGTTATTTAGCCAAACAAATCCCTACACTACTAGCCCTTTCGGCATCAGCCCACGGAGCGTGGACTGAAGTCTCACCCAAAGCAGTATGGGGGGATGTTGGAACCAAATTTCTGCACCCTTGAGATGTCTGTGATGTCGATTTAGTCCAACTAGACCTGCCTTTGTGCAGGTATCTTTGTGCTCTATTCTAACCTTATATACCTTTGCAAAGTGTCACAATCGTCTTTCGCGTAGCCCTAACCAAGGGCTAAGATGCTTTCACGCTACTAAGGTAGCAAACTACTCTATTTCCCAAGCTATTCCAAGTATCTTACTTATCTTATTATCATATCTGAATTATCTTCACGAAAACAGATAGTCTTTGTTGTGTTCACTTAATCAATACAGTTATACACATTCGCGCATCATATAAGTATGAAAAGTGAAATTGATACCCAATATAACATATGCATAAATAAGAATTAAATACACATAATTGATAGAAAATTCTCTTTATTAATACTTCCAACTGTTTACAAACTCGACTCACCCTACATACTCAGCTGCAGGGGTCCGCGCACTCTGTTGCGGACTACTGGGCCTCTGCGCATTCAGCTGCAGAGCCTCTTCCTATGCTACGACCCAAAACTAGACTTTACACTTCTGATCTATCTCGCATATATCATTATTGATTCTTCGACTATGCTATCAAATTTCTTAGATCTTCGCTCTATTTATATAATCCCATGGTCCGTGGACCATGGGTATATCTTCTACAGTCGACATTACATTAACAAAATAAGGGCGAACAACCCTATGACTCTTTAACAAACTACGTGCTCCATGCCCACAAAATGTGGAGTCTTTACATTGGAATTATAAAATTGACCAAAATCTGGGCTCTAAGCCCCAAAACTTCCCTTGGGGGATCCCGCACCTAATAGATCTGTACTAGTGACCTTCTTCCTGGAGTGGGTTTCGTTGTTCCAGTACCAGTTGACTGAGGTAGATTTGTCGATGCCACGAGACCCACGGATGGTCCGTTGGAGTTGTTTGATGCCTTGGATCACTGGGGGCCGGCATATGTCCTATAGGCCCGCATTATTTACATGACTACGATGACAGCTGATCGTAATGGAGGATTGGCCATCAAGCAATACTGACTTCCGTGGAGATCCAGACATGTCGCTGTGAGATGGGGAGGATTTCGACGATGAAGGTAAAAAATCAATTTTTAATTTTTGGATTTTTCAATTGTTTTATATATATGTGTGTGTGTGTGTGTGTGTGTGTGTGTGTGTTTATAACCTTTTTTTTTTATCAATGTAGATGTTGGACCAGAGCATCTCGCAGGGATGTCCTCGATATCCAAGCGCGTCGTTCGCCAGTTTGATGTCACTCCTTATCGGGAGTGGAGTGACAATGAGGAGGAGATCATGAGGAACCTTTAGGGGTTGACTCATGGTATCCTAGAGTATGCCCAGGTGGGAGACATCCCACACCAGTAGCAGAGGCATACGGTGGGGGTATCAGACCGGATCTGCCGATTACTAGCACGTGTTGCACGAGAAGTTTCATGTTACCATGATCACCATGTTGATTAGTTCCTAGGTCTAGTATTCACATTTTTTAGGCCTGCGTGCCATGAATATGTGAGGCCTGTGAGCCGCCGATGTTATTTGAAGACACATATAATTGTTTGGGGTTCTCATGTAACAAAAATTATCACCATATATCTATATATATATATATATATATATATATATATATATATATATATATATATATATATATATATATATGTATGTATGTATGTATGTATGTATGTATGTATGTATGTATACACATACACATATACATACATACATATATATATATATATATAATATATATATATATATATATATATATATATATATATATATATATATATATATATATATATAGATATATATATATATGTTGTATTTTCTTTCTTACTATGGTACAAATGATTTGTTTTAGCTTTTCACATGTTTCGTAAATGTCTATCCAACACATAATTAGCTAATCCATCTATCAATGTATTCATGCGTCTAGGAATATGATGATATGTAATGTAATCAAAATTGCTTTCTAGTAGACGAATACTTAGATACATTCTCAATATCTGAGGGTTTCTGACGGAATATTTCCCATTGATTTGAAGGACAAAAAGCTATGAATCTAGGTTGACAACCAATTCCCGAATGTCAAGAGAGATGGATTCTGACAAAAATTCGATGACTGCGTTGTATTCAGTAATGTTATTAGTTGTGCGACCTAAGAATATCCCTTGAGTATCAATCAACTCACCATGAGGGTCATAAATGGCCCATGTCACAAAGGATAGATCTCGGGTACTACGGCAAGCACCATCAACGAAACCAATGTGAGGAGTCACAGACATCTGCAAAGCAAGGAAAAACATACTAAACAAGAAATTTGTTGGAAAACTCACACACCAAACCACACTACACAAAAATGAATGACATGCTAATGTACACAAGTAGCCATGCAAGATGACCTAAGCATACTACTTTGTGAAAGAGTCCATGCTTGGACTCAAGTAATCAATCAACACAGATGAACACCGGAGTTTTACCGTTGACATGATGAGTAACCATCAACTCGGCCAAATAACAGAGTAGAACTCATATAAGGCTCTTCCCCCATGCCCCCAGGTGAAGGAGGGTTACGAGTCAAATGACAACCCCATTGCAATAATGGGAAATCGGTAAAAACTCGGGGAGGGATAAAAACCCTAAATCTAGGAGGAGATAAAGGTGCCCTCAGTTGAAAGATCTTGACAATTTTAGGAGAAATTGACATGTAAATAGGCAGCGAAGAAGACAACTTCTCGGGACACATAGACAAGACCATCAGGCTAGGCAGGAATGAGGAACGATGATGAGTATTGTTCCAAGGTGGTTCCTCCAGAGACATTACTTCCATGATACTCTCGTCAGTAAGAAAAGTCTCATCTAAGGGATCAAGAGATTATGAATCTCCAAGCTACGAGGTCTAAGAATATGTATCGAGGGAAGTCCTCGAAATAGGAGAATCATAGGATACGAAACTTGAGGCCGAAACAATTTCCACGTAATTGATTTTGGAAAGACTAAGTGGCATAACCTCACCCCAGGTATCAACAAGATCTAGTGAAGGTATGACCCAAGGATCAGATTTGACCAAGATTATGTTGATAGAGGCAACATGAGGAGGTGGGAGTGGAAAAATTCCCTCCAAGGGAGAATATTTAAAAATACTTGCCCCCACACTCTCATAAGGAGCACTAATGTGCTTGGCATACAAAACATTTCCATCTGAGGAGGAACAGGCAAAGAAATCCAGTTGGTCGACTGTGACCATCCTCGATGGGGAAAACGAATCACGCGGAATAGAGAGGAGGCTATGGCATGCATGGCATGGGTCCAACTCCATCCGAGTAGAATATTATAATTGAGATTAGCTTCAGCAATCTATACATCGATGTGTATTGTCTTGCCCTCCAAACTAATGGCAAGATTGGGAAAGACACCGAAGCGTTGTGAATTATGCTCATCGAAAGCTTCCAAAGTGTTAGGGGATTGGTTCAAAGTAGGAGAACCAATTTCCTTCCAGCAAGCGACTAACATGATGCAGGTAGAAGCACCTTTATCGATGATGGTCCTATGAATGGTTTTCTCATTGATGATTACCTGAATGAGAAAGGAAATATAATGAGGCAAGTGTGGAACGTGGTTTTCTAAATCAAAACATATCAAATTGGAATCGGTAGGATCAATACCCCCAATATCTGACAGCCAGGATTTCCACTGAGACAGATAGCTTTGGAGTACCTTGAGAGCAGACATAGCTGATGGCACCTAAGCAAAATATTAAACAATATTATAGTGTTGAGTGGCTCGAGTATTGGGATTGTACAAGGACTTCCTTAACACACCTCGAGAAGGTGGTTGAATGATAGAATCAGGGTTAGGGCACTCGATATGAAAAGGGCCAGAACTCAGGGCCGAAGAAGAAGTGGGGGCCTCTTTCTCCTTCCTGGATGTTGAAGCAGGAGTTTGGTAATCTTTTGATCTAGTAGCCACATTAATAGGCGTACTCATCATGAACACTTGAGATCCTAAGGAAGTAGATGATTGAGGTTAGTCTACCATTTGAGTCTGTTGAGACAAAAACGACTCTTTCAGGACATCTAGGGTCCCTTTGAGCAAATGACTAACTTCAGACCCTCAGGGACAATCCTTAGTAGAGTGTTCCTCCTCACAAATGAGGCACGGATACTTAGGCTTCCGTTTTGAAGGATCACCAGCAGATAACTTAAGAGGACCCTATTTGGGGGCATCGTCTTTACCCTTGCCTTTTCCTTTCTTCTTACCTTTCAAGGATTTTTCCGTCGTGGTAGGCTAGACAGCATGGACCTCTGAAGTTTTACCGAGACCAGGTGGATTCTAAGAGGAACTATTGGAAGGAGTTTTTGATATCGACTTCTATTTGGAAGAAGATTTGGCAGGGATCTCGGACACTGAACCAATTACTCCATCAACAGGAGGTGTAGCTTGTGACTTCGATGTCGTGGGATCGGATGATGGCTGCGTAGCATTAAGTAATAACTCATACAAAGTGTCAAATTGAGAATAAACGAAATCTAAGTATTGGGCACGAGAAATGGCTTGTTCTTTGGTAACGCATCCACCCATATCTATATTGCAAGCAATTGGAGCGACGAATGACATGGTAAACCATTCGGTGGGAAACTGATCAGAAATATCAAATTTTATCAGGCGATGCCTACGTCTCCATTCATGGATGTGATCGGAGATGTGTGTCGTAGCATCTTTCTTAAGCGATGTGAGCAAATAGGTGTCAGTTTCATAGCGAACCGACAATTGGAAATGTGTGAGGAAGGCCATGGCTAAAGAGTTTAATTCATGGTAAGTACTTCGAGGGAGCTCAATGTACCACTTGGCTACAACACCTGTGAGGGTTCATTGGAAAAGACGGAGACAAATAGAATCATCAACGTAGGAAATTGAAGAGCATCAGAGGTGATATGTAATCACATGGGCTTGAGGATCTTCTTTTGCTTTCCCATCAAACTTGGGACAATCGCTCGAGATATTGGACCGAACCAGAGGCCAGTATGGCAAATGAAGAATTGGATCATTCGTGAGTTGAGACACATCTAGTAACTCTAGTGTGGCAAAGAATGGCAATTGAATATTGAAAGGCATTGGAGGTCGATAAGCGGGTCCAACCAAAGGATCCCATCCCTGCTAGTAAGGATTTTATCCCCATAGTGGAGGGTTTTGGCCATACAACATTTGATTTTGCCCCCACTGTAGGTTACCTTGGCCGTAGGGAGGATTTTGACCTTGAATAACCTTGGAACTATCCAGCCATAGGTTGCTGATAAGAAACATATGGGTTAAGAGACTGTTGAGCCTGTTGACCATGGATATATGGATATTTCACCTGTTTTCCTTGAACATATGGGTTTTGAACCTTTTGCCCCTGAACAAGAGGATTTTGGACCTGTTGTCCTTGGACATAAGGATTTTGCACTTGCTGTCCTTGGGCATAGCGATTTTGGACCTGTTACCCTTGGACAAAAGGATTATGTACCTGTTGCCCCAAGACATTATAATTTTGGGCCTGCTATTGCAGGACTTAACCCTGGCCTTGTCCTTACAAGGGTTGACCCTATTGATATGTATCTAAGGGTTGTTGCTACCCAGGTTGGCTCTACTACTGAAAGGATTGACCTTGCAACTGCAAGGGTTGTCCCTACAGTTGCAGAGGTTGGCCTTGCGAAGACTAGGCCGGGAGGTTTGTGGAGCATACTGCATTTGTTGTTGCATGGTTTGTTGCAAGTGTTGCGAGGGTTGCCCCTGCAGTTGTTGCAGTTGTCCTTGTTGCGATATCATCTGCCCCTTCTGTTGCGCGGACGGCCCTTGCTACAACAAAGGTTACCCTTGTTGTTGCAGAGGTTTTCCTTGCTACTGTAGAGGTAATTGAACAGTTCCTGGAAAATTTCTAAACTCTATTTGGGAATAGCCACCCTAAAATTGGGTGGGCCAGGCTGAACATACTTCCCACACTGAAGGACGTAAGGTGGATTGACCATTCCTTGAGAAGCATATGGAACATAAGGAGTTTGGTACTGAACCTAAGCCTCATAAGGCTGCTGATACTGGAAATTCCTTGACCTCGACAAACCAACGGGATTTTCGACCTGTTGGTACTAGACATTGTTTGATCCAATAGGACCAGCAAGGTTTTGGATAAAACTAGAAGAAGGTTGGTTCATCCCAACCATGTGATCCTGTGAGTTACTCACATTGGTTGTGCTTGAAATCATAGAAACACTTAAATTATGACCCCCAGGCGGTGGCACAGCTTGTCCACTTACTGTAGGGGTTGAAGAACTGACAACAACATGCCTTGAGACTGCTGGTTGAATCTGACGGGTGACTCGGATAGACGAGACAAGAGGGTTCGGAATGGTGGGTTGCACTAGGACTGAGGTAACGGCTTGTCAGGAGATCAAGTTTGCAACGAACGGACCTATAGTAGGCATGGTGCCAAACACCCAGATAGGGTTGTGATAAAGTGTTGAGGCATTAGGTGTAATTGAGACGAACTGTGCTAAAGTCACATAATTAGGTGGAAAATCCCAATATACACATATGGGAATGATCCCCATGAAGAGGAAACCTTCAAGAGGAAATTGATGTTCTTCCTCCTCAACAGTGCATGGAGTAGAAACTTCTGATTGATTCAAAGAGGTAACTGGAGCTTCTCCTTCGGGTTCCATAGCTGGGAACAAATGATGACGAACGATCGAAAATGTACGAGGGGATAATTCCAAAGGAACACTCCTCTGATCATATGGACTGTACAGACGCTGTGATGATATCACAACAGGGTCGGACAAAGGATTCAGAGGATATATAACTAGTCCAAGTTGACAATCAGTAGTCGATGAACTCTCAAGAGTCTAGACGAGATTGTCCAGATATTCCGGGCCAATATCAGCAGGTGACCCAGTATCTGAAGTAGGCAGAGTATGAGATGACAAAGTTTGAATTCTCAGAACGGTTTTTAGTTCAACACCTAGGTCCTCGAGTGACTCTGGTAATTCAGGAAAAGGCTCCTTAGACAATATTTCATATGGAGGAGAGGAAGAATAACTAGGTGAACCAGATGGTTCAGCCATGATGACCTTGTCTTAGTTAACAGGAAAAGAGAGATAAATTTCAAGGCTTTAAAATGTACTTTAGAGAAAACTCACGATTTTGTCTGGAAAATACTAACAAGATGTTATAAGATCATGGGCAACAATTTTTTAAGACGCATGAATAAATTGGTGCTCTTTCATGTTTTAAGAGTCGAGAAAGAAGAAAAGATGACTCTCTCACTTTCGATTGGAAACGAACTCGAAAGGACACGCGCTTGAATGAAATCTTAATTTTAATGAGTCAAAAAGATCCAATGACTACTCCTAATGATCTAGGTAAAGAGGATTACCATGTAACCGTGAATTGCAGAATACCTCCCGGTGAACCGAGAAGTATGGGCAGGCAATCTCCCTTAATGTTGTGCTCAGTGTATCATGTTTGCAAGACGGCAGACTCAACTTCCTATGGATAAAGGATTGCATCCTAGAGGGGTCTCCCTTTATATACTCGACAGTACGGGGAGCACAAGTCTATACTAGTGTTTTCTAGTGTCGAAGCTAATGACAACTGCTAGGTTTAAAGACACAGGAACACGTCTCTAGCTTAGACCTTCTAGATGTGATTGTTAGGTTTCAAATTCGCCTTAGGTTAATTGAGTTCACTTTTAATATTATCTTGAATTGTGTCTTGGTTTTCGGGCCTTAGCGATGTGACTCTAAAATCCATAAATGCATCTAAATGAGATAGGACCCTTTCAATTCGATGAATTTTTTACACCAGAGAGGGTAGAAAACACAACCAAATGGAAACAACCAAGCAACCAAAAGCAAAATGATTTTTCACTACTTCACTTTTCGAGAAAATAAGCTAATGAAAAATTCATTCCAATTCCTAATTTCCTAACAAGTACACTCCAACAGTCCTTTCAGAAGTAAAGAGAATTCTTTTTCTTTTCAAATGCAAATGCAATCCTAGTCTTCAATGATGCTAACTACTATAACATATTGATGCAAGAAACTAGAATTTTATACTTTTCATGAAATGACAAGATGAATTTCTTATAAAACACTCCAATGAAAAGTTTCGAGAAAATCGATTCTCAAGCAAATGAAAAACACGAAAAGAGAATCTATTTCAGACTAATGATGCGATGACTTCACCAAAAAGAAGACAAGCAATGTGATCTATGTTGGAAAAGAGACGTTTACACAAGCAAATGAAACTTTTAAAACTTGTGTAATGGAGGTCAAAGCCATAGAAGGACCATAAATGAAATGCAAGGAGTAAATGCACCAAAAACTTGATTTACTGAGTTCATAATCAGATGAATGGATGATAACCTAGATGCCCTAGGGCCACAAACCATCCAATGGCCCAAGAAATCAAGAGAAAAGAAGGCAAATCAACAAGCAACTAAACCAAATGAAAATTAGCTTTCCATTCAAGGAGAAGACAGTCTAAATATCTTACAAGGCAGAAATCAAGAGAGTGAGACACACTAGCCAAGATCTGGGGTGAACCCTAATCTTCACTTATAGGCATCGGTGCAACTACCTAACTGACACCGACTGCCTAACTGAACACAAGCACCAGAAGGGGGTCGGCGCGACTGTTTCTCAACATATCACGCTGATCAGCATGACTGTCAGTGAAATAAGCACACTGAGCAAGGATGCAAAGAAAAAATAAAATTTTCAAAAGTTGGGACCAGAATTGCTATTGTGAATTTCAAACCCAGAGTAGTAAGAAAAGCAAAGAAAAATAACTAAAGGGAAATGGAAAAACTAGAAAAGTTCACACAAAACCATGAAATTATCAATCAAAAAAAAAAAAAAGGATTGGTTCCCAAACAGAGTTGCCAATTTGTGGTGAAGTAAAATTCTAAGTGCAGACACAAATAATTCCTCTAGCCTAATAGCGGTTCTAGCCACTAACAATACATTCTATGAAAGATTTCCTTAGGTTAGAACCAATTAAGAGGTCCTACCACTTAGTACGCTTATCCTGTTTGGTGACGACCTTGCTTGCTCACTCTAGCTATCTCCTGTTTCCTTCTTCGAACACCTGGAACAAGTAAACAACAGCAAACAACAACCATGATAATAGACAAATTGTAATTTAGCCTACTTAACAAGTCAAGAAGCATTAAGCCATAAACATGTGATATGACACATTATGTAGGAAATCAATCGATAGTTTCATATATATTAAATCAAGAAGAGATTACAACTGTTGTCTTGACGTTGTTATTCTCCTCCGACAAAACCAGATTCCCACACACTTTCGTTAGCATTCCAGGTGGCCTCAACAATGATAGTTTTAAGGATCTTCCCTTTAGTCTTCACACTAAGCCAAATTCACACTTCTCCCTCACACACAACTAAAGAGCTTCAACTATGAATAACTTGTTGACTACTCCAAACTTAATTAGCACTAGCACACCAACATTAATACTAGCTTGTGCTTGGGAAAAAGGTAGGTTTATATAGCATGAATGGATGGGAGATGGTTCCTCTTCTCATGGGAGAAGGTCTTATCTCTTGAGTTAGTTCCATCCTAATAGGGGAAAGGATCCCAAACTAACATCCTCGACTCCATCCGACCCAACCATTTACCAGACTTTCGTTATGAGGCTTCTAGATCTGGAAGCTTCAACTCCTTATTTAAAAAAAATTCCAAAAGATGATCGGTGCAACTAGAACAAGGCACAATCGCTCCGATCGACGCTAGGGACAGTGTTAATCCCTGCATATTGGTGCAAGGAGGACACTAGTCATTAGTGCGGATCTTGTAAACTGGGAAAAATAGAATATTTGTGGGAAATTATGCAAAAGGGAATTGTTCTGCTCATGAAGAGAGACTTAATGGGACTTTCTTCATGAAGGGGAAGCATGTAGGGTTCACTATAGAGGTCCTCCAGGATCATGGAATGAGGAGTACAGAGACAGTGACAAAATTTTGTGTAACAGGGTTATAGAAATTCTATATTTCTCATGCACTCTCAAGATGAGCATAAGTACTTGAGTTATACTCGGTTGTTGTATAGATTCTCTTAGTGTACCCTAAATTTTTCACCAAATGTGACCATATGATGGGTCAAAAGTGTCATGATTTTTTATTTGGAAATTATAAGATGATTGATGTAAATTTTTTTATCTAGTTGGTAGTGCAAACCCCTTTCATGTTCCATCATAGCCAGTCCTTCTAGTCCTTATTTCAAGGTATTTGGTTTTATTACTAAAATCGACCAATCCTTAATGGTAGTAGTGCCCCATCATGTCAAGAATTTATGTCCTCAATACGTATTGAGTATCTTGAAATGGATCTAATAGGACATATGATCTATGGGAGCCCTTAGCCACTCACTTATTTCATATGCTAAGGGTGTTGCTTTTGATGTAAAGGTTGTCATACCTATGGTTTAGCACACCTTTATGTCCTATATGTAACCCTTTATATATATATATATCACACTTTGGCTATACATGATCATCGAGTTTCACGTTTCCCAAGAAAATTTCACATATCACAAGGCATGCATCACACTTTCCAAGACACAGAGGGGCAATTTATGTTCGTATGTGTGTGTGTCCACACACACACACACATATATACCACATTTTGGCTATACATGATCATCGAGTTTCATGTTTCCCAATAAAACTATACATATCACAAGGCCTGCATCAGAATTTCCAAGACATAGAGAGGCTATTTATGTTCACATGTACATCATATACACATGCATAATTGAATAACAAATAGTGCCCTCGAAATTTTTCATTTTTTGAGCTTAATATCCACATTTATGAGGACCAACCTACACTATGACTAATTATGGAAACCATGGGGTAGTTTGGAGCATGATTATGACTTGGAGGGGTCACTTAGTGACCTTTTATCTTGAAAGGATAATGTGATGCTCACTTAAAGAAACTTTGATATATGGATATGACTTGAAGACATGTTATGAATTCTTTGAACAATATTCAAAGGAGCACTTCTTGGGGCGTCATTCACCCTTTTCATGAGGTTATTCCACCTAGAGAAGATATATGTTTGACTAAAAGTAGATTAGGATGCTTCATTACCATGATTTGAGGCTTTTAGAAGACTTTCTCAAGGGAACGTGGAACATCCAAAGCAAGTCACTTTTGCTCTAAAATGAAGTCCACCTATGATGTTATGCATATGTGACATTATTTACTTGTTTTTTACTTGGTCTCCCTACTTATGTGCATGAAAATTCACTTTTATTTTATTTTCTTAAGCTAGATTTAAGGAAAAAAGAATGAGAGGCAGTTATTCTTATCTATTAATAAATGCTCTCGTATCATTCCAAATTGTTGTTGTTGTTGTTGGATATCATTTCTATCAACGTCTAATAGAAGATCTTTCTTTGAATTTTTAATGTCAATATTTTGATCTCTCCCTTTCTTGGTTTATTTTCTTGCTTCATAAAAAATATTATTATGAATGTTCCAAATTTATATATTGCTAATAAGATTGATCCATTCAAAGGTAGTAACTATTGCTTGGAAGGAGGACATCTAGGGTTTCTTGCTCTTCCATTCTCCTTTTTTGGCTCATCAGCAAGGGTTTTAAATGTTTTATCCAATCCACAAATGATCTTATTAGTGAAGGTTTTCTCTTAAGCAAACCCTTCTTATCGGGCCTTGGTTTTCATATCTTATAAAGATTATACTATAAGATATCTTGCCCCAAGGCTCTAGTATATCATTCTTATCCATAAGCTTAAGATGACAAAATCTTTTAGAAGCATATTTATTAACCCCATTAGCTTGAATTCAATATAAGGCACTAAGTCTACTCCCAAAAACCAACCAAAAAAACCATAAAATCCAATATTTATTTTAGTTCTTGTTATATAAAAATATCAAAACCAAAAAAATTGAAAAGAAAAATCAAACAAAATTATTTATTCATTGTCTAGATAAAACTAATCTTTTATCCTACATTCTAGACATATTTGTACAAGGGGTTTACACTTCATTGATTATGTTTAATCCTAAGAAGGAAAACTCACCCTTAATGTTATTTAATGATTGTTCTAAAATCTAATTCATTATTTTAATGTGTTTTTTCAAATCTAAAAATTAAGTTGTAGCATTAGAAATAAAATTTGGTGAAATCCTATATGCTAGGGTTTGGTGCTTAAAGGTGTATTCATCTCTAAATTATTTTTCAAGCTTATATAACATGTCTAGTGACAATTTCATCTCCTAAATGCTTGATTTTGTTTATCTTTCTTTGGGAGATTTTCTTGGTGAAACCCTAAGGGAATTCACCATCTTCTTTTACAAGTTTATGTTAAGTTCATGGTGACTCATCAATTGAGCTTGTAATTATCACTGCCATGCTATTAATTTATGTTTTATTCATTTCCCTAGCAAAAATAGCCAGGGCCTCTTGTCCCACTGTATATTCACACTCTTAGGTTGTTTTTTCTCCAAATCTGCAAATACTTTCACCATGAACCAGATCTGGAATTCATGGAAAGAAACAAGATTTTCCTTATGACAGCATATTCTTGATTGGTAGTCAAGAACCTCTTTCACTCCAGATTTATGCAATCATATTTCACTCTTGTGCATCAAAGTAACTTGTTATTTCATCTATAGTGATATCAAAGTGTCGGTTTGTATTTATCAATGTAGCTTATCGTTTATTTCAAACCTAAAATAATTTAATGAGAACCTAACTATCATTATATTATGGTGGACTATTGATCCATATTTATGCAAGAATGAAATGATATACAAATTTGAATAGAAATGCAGAGCTATAGCGAAAACTGAAATTCAATTCATTAATAACAAAATACTGAAATTGTTTAGATGCATAATGGAAATAAACTAGCTCGTGCGATCGTAGCTTATCTCTGAGAAGAGATGTGACGGCTACATGTCTCTGAACTATGTTACAATGAGGATCCAAGGCCCTTTTATTAATGAGAAATAAGGTAAAACCCTAAACATCCATACACCTAACCCTAGGAGATGAAGCGCCAAAAGTTTGTGGGCCTTGTTGCGGTTAGTTGGTACATCAACTTCTTGGGGTTGTAACTTTGGCATATGATCTTCCTTTGATGTGTACGATACCTCATTAGAAATATCTATCTAAGGACTAAAAATTTCAAATGCAAACCTCTGCCATAACTTTTGGTTGTTCCCATTTTCCAAAAAAACTTCGTTTAGGGCCTAAAAATGGCTCTGGAAGTTCAAGACCCAAAAAATTTCCAAAATAGTAAATTGTGCTACAATTAAGGAAACTAAAAGAAATAGTGTTGGGGGTCCATGTGGAATAGGCGGGTGGCCACAAAAATCCACCTATATCATTCCTCCCCCCTTAGCAAGCAATGGTCCCCATTTCGTTGAATGCCTCCATGAGATGGGAAAACTTATGCTGCACTTAGTCCCTAGTGAGACACTTTCCCTGGTGTAAGAGTTGGCCAGCTTTGAAAACCCAATATAGTCAGATCCTCTGTTGGCAAGTGTTCTTTATTTATAGGTCCATGATTTGATCAGTTGTAGCATATTCCATGCAGTATGGGTCGGGCTCTATTAGTGTTATTTGTTCTACAATGTTTGATGTGTCCAATAATGGTGGAAAGTATCACCGAAGGTGGTCCACATTGAACATTGATGCAGGGCAAGGAATGGGAGAATATTGAGCTGGAAAGTGTCATCTCCCACAACCTTGGTGATGGTGTAAGGCCCATATTAGAGTGGTCAAAGCTTTTGATGGGCTCCAGTAAGGTGTTCGTTCTGCAAATGCAACCAAAATTTATTGCCCACCTCAAACTTATGTGGCACCCAATGTTGCTAATGGCATTATTTTTACTTAGAATTGGATTTATCCAAGATATTGTGAACCTACTAGTGGATGTGTTGGATGTGTTCAATAAACATGGTTTTTTTATCAACCTTGGATTGTACATGTGTGTATTTAGCTTGTGTAGTTTCATGAGGCATGGAAACATCAGTTAGACATAATGGTTAAATCCCATACGCACTTGAAACGGGTTACAGCCTGTCGATCTATGTAGATATTTGTTATAGTTATGTTGCACATAGGGAAGGCTCTCAACCCATGTTCATGGATGGTTGGATTTATACATGCGTAGTATGTGCATGATCATCCTATTGATGACCTCTATCTGGCCATAAGTTTGGGGATGGAATGTAACCGACCTAGTGAGTTTAGTGTCCAATAATGACAATAGGATTGACCAGAGTGTGCTCAATAACCTATTATCCCGATCTAATACAATGGTCTGTGGAATCCTAAAATGTACCCATACTCATTCTAAGAAGAGTTTGTCAGTGTCCTCTGTTGTGATACTCTTTTGCGGGTCGCCAATATAGCCATTTCTTGACATTGCGATCAACATCCTCCAAAATTTTCCTACCCTTGAATTTTGGAGCCTGCTGAGGATCTCATGGTCACTTCATTCTCGATTGATGTTGTGTTAAGTGTTCTCGTATTCTTCCCAAATGTCTTACTATAAAAGTCACTTTCTCACACATGCTAAGTCCTTGACGAGTTCATAAGCGCACTTCCTTTATGAAAAATTAAACAAGCATAGTGCATTCCATCGAGATAGTGCTTGCACAATCTCCAACCCATGCCGCCAATTAGTGTTCACTTTTCATCGATAGTATCTCTCGCTTTGGTTACAACTGTACTTCTATTTCGGTGATTTTTCCTAACTATCGATTTTGCACACCTTTGTTTTCACAAGTTTCGTTTTCATGTTTTTGGTTGTCACTTTTACTTTATTTTACTTTAAAAATGGGTGTTTTCATGTTATCTTTTCTCTGGCATGTGTCACTTTCAATTTCTTAGCATTTGTAAGTGTCGTTTTCATTTTTCTTATTGTCTCAAGTGTTTCTTTTAGTTGTTTTCACTCTTGTATGTGTCACACCTTGATGCATCACTAGATTTAGTTATGGTACACTCTTTTTCATTAAATAGTATTATATATTGATGACAGCTAAGCCGCTTTTACACAACAAAGTTGTATCTTTACAAAATTAGTTCACGTGGACCTATGGGTTATGGGCTGACGTATATATCGGAAGCTTTCTAATTGGTGAATTTCACAATAAACCCATATGTTATCACCTAGATTGAACCTTGGGCTGAAGGAAGGCAATGTCAGGGTAACCACAAACCACACTTAGCCAAGTAGCTAGACCTACTAGGCCAGGAGAGGGCTCTCTTTGTAAGGATCTGAGCCAAGATGATTGAATCAAGAAAATGATATTAGGCTAGGTATAGTAGCACAAGGTTTGATTTTATATTGAATGGTTTTTCTGGATCAAGAGGAGCCAAACAATTAGGGCAAGGAAATTAGGTCAAAATTGCAGGGTGTTCAATGGGGCAAGGTAGGCACAACGCTCAGCACTCTAGGGTTTGATGGGTGATGTGATTCAAGATAGGTGAGGAGATAGAAAGAGAATATAAGCAACATGGATTCTTCCTAAATTGAAGAAAACATAGACTATGAATATTTTCCCAAAACAAAGCATAAATACTATGGGTTCTGCCTGTCAACTTGAAAATATCCACTTAAAAGCAATGAAATGATTGATGAAGTACAAAAACAATTCTAACATATGGTAACAATAGAGAAAACTGAACTAAACATCAAAACACATGGATCCCAAAGAAATAGTTACAACTTTTCATTAATCTCCCACTGAAAACTGATAGAAAATGATGTCTACTCAAAGCATAAGCATCCAACTGAGTCCAACCCTTTACAATGAGAAATAATAAGAAGATATATACATTGTTTCAACCTCCTCCCATCCTCAGGGGTCGAATCCCTAAGATGAGGAGCTAATATAACCAAAATTGAATAAGAAACTGGAATCTAGGTGTCCTAACAACTTGCCTCTAGAAGTGAGGAAACTGATTCATTTGTCCTCAAGATGACTTTTAATCTAATGAATCTACCATCTAGTACTTATTATCTATCATATTTACATTCCTATTCATAATTTACATCATTAAAACACAATCTGTGAGAGAAAACTCAAAATTATAGTCAAGGCATAGTGAAATAGACACAACACAATTTTTGTCCTATGCGTAACGCCCAAGCCCTATGCGCAACACTTTTTGCAAGTCCATTTTGGAGGCCTTCCCGGTGTTCAAATTGATCTCATGATAGCTCATTGGAAATATCTTCAAGTCATATTTCCAGAACATCTTTAATTTATTCATTTGAATCTCATTTTACCCCTCAAAAACTGATTCTCCAAAGACTTCTTCTATGTGTCCAAAAAAGGGCAGAAAGGTCATTTTTTGGGTGTTTTTTGACCTTTTGGTTGACAAGTTCTGCTCTACAAGCTAGAAAATGCTCAATGTGCATGACACATCATTCTAAATCCACAAAGGTTGATCACTCCTCCATTCGATGACCCTAGGAAAAGCGCAGCACTAGTGGCGTTGCGCATAGAGCCAAAATTTTTGTATTAAAAATTGCCAAATTTTTCAAAAGGAAAAAACTATTCAAACCCTGCTCAAAATTTGTGGAAAACACCACCATCAAGTGTCTTGGTTAGCCAAGGAAGCTTCAGCAAGAAACCTAAGCCTATCATCCTCCTTTTTGCCTTCAAGTACTTGTTTTAGCCTTCTTTTCATTTGCTTGACCCTTATGTTGCAAATCTTGTTCTGGGTCTTGTAATGGCGAGCCATGTGCCTCATGATTCGATTGTCCATGTTGGCCTTTTCGAGCAGCTTCTCCAAATGAAAATTGACCCTGTCAAGCCAAGTTTCCTTATCCTCCTCAATTTCCTTCTAAATTCTTTGTTTTGTAGTCAAGGTAGCCGATGTTTATTCCTCTTGCACTACTGATTTTCCCTTGTCACTTTGCCTCTTTGCTTTGAGAAGTTCTAGCTCCATGAGGACTTGTTTGTCACTTAATTGCTTGTTCTCTTGCTCAAGGTATGAATGACATACTTAGCTCTTGCCAAGTTGTCCATCAATTCTTGGATCTATGCATCTTTTTCGCTTGTGGTTATGTTTTTGTTTGTTACCTCATCTTGGGCCTACAAGTCAAATGTCTCAATGCCATGATGGATGTGTGGTTGTTCTGTTTCATCATCTTCCATCAAATCAAAATCTCTTTCCTGCTCATCATCAAGGCTTTCCTCCGGCATCTTTTCCTTCCTTTTATGCAGTTTTTGCACCTATTGTACCTGTTGTGTTGATGAAGAAGGAAAATCCCCTTCCACATTTTTTGGAGCAAGCATTTTCCTATGAGCTGATGAAGAAGGAAAGGCCCCTTCCACATCAAGTGGAGTAAACACTTGCCTATTTGTTGCAAGCAATTTTCTAGCCCCTCTCTAATATGTCTTGTAGGTTTATGGTTTCTCAACAACTCTAGTCTCTTTAGCCTTCTCACTTTTCTTTACTTAGGCACTACTAGAAGGCCTTTCTGTTTCTTGAGGCACTGGTGGAGGAATTTGAGGACCCCTGAAGATGTCATTGGCAAGAATATCTCCCAAGATATGATAAGGAGGTTGAGATGATGTAGCACAATCATCTTGATCAGGGAATATTTATAGAGACTACTCATTTGCTGGGGATATGGCCTTTTCTGTACAATGTAGGCCATCTTCTCAATGTTCCTGAATAACAAATAAGGGATGATTAACATTTTGACTCTTGTAAAATTCGTAAGAAGCCTAATGTGATAGGTGTATAATCTAGAAAATTTTCCCTCACATGTGAAATATTTCATAATGATCCTCATCATAGGGGCATATTTGTCTTCAAGGAACTTGAAAGGAAAAGTCCTCTTCTTTTCATTTTTGTACCTAGATTTGATGTATGGCTCATAATAGTGCTCATCAAAATCTTGTGTGTTATACCATTTCTTCCCCACATTTGGAATCCTTGTAGCATCAGCAATGATGGAGGATGAAACTGTAACTGTCACCCCGACAAGAGTTACCTTGTTATCACGAATATTGGCTACAAAAATCTTAGTCAGCTCAGGATGATGTTGGACTCTTTCCACCCTCTCACAAAACTCATAACACCCTAGATGCCTAAAACAAGTGACAGTCATATGAGAAGCCCGTAATTCTTTGATGTTTGATGGTTCCTCCCTAATAATTTTGCCTCCCTTGTGTGGCTTTCTTTGATCCTGAGGTTCATCTCCCAAACTCTCACTGCCAATGTTTTCCTCCTCCTCATAATCTCTATCCTCTTTGTCCATGTTTGTCAAATTTGGAAACTGTGTAACCCTAGAGAAGGTAATGAAGGAGTAAGTATTGGTGATTTAGGGATACGGGAAGGGGAGATGAACTTATGTGGTGTAGGATGGAATATAATATGAAAATGAGAGGGAGGGTATTCTTTTTGATAGGGGTTGTTTAGTAAATAGGGTTTTAGGATTTTTGCTTTGGGGATTTAGGGAATAAGGGATATGGAGGGATTTGTAGAACGGATTAGGGTTTCAAGGAATAGGTGGAGGGATGTATATGAGGGATTAGGGTTTTAAGGAATGAGTGGAGTAGGATAGATTGGGGTTGTAAACAATGAGTGGAGGGACGTAGGAGGGATTAGGGTTTCATTTTTGAAATAGTAAACCAAATTCAAACTGATGAATTGAATTCCATGAGGATAGCTTAGATATCACACTTACTTGTTTATAGGCTATAGAAGGCACACAACAAGTTTTGAGTGGCTGATAGAGTGTTTTGGCACTTGTTGGCCCTATGCGCAGCACCACCTACAGGTGCGCAGTGCTCCACCTCTATGTGCAGCACCGTTCAAATTTACACTAGAGAAACTACACTATGTGCAGCGCTTTGACGTCCATGTACAACGCCTCCTCCAACTGCTCTGTGTGTAGCACCCTATCTCATATGCGCAGTGCTCTGTCTCATATGCACAATGCTTTGTCTCCTATGCGCAACGCTCTATCTCCTATGTGCAACACCTCTTTTCCTTAGCCACCAATTGGCCTCAATTCCCCTCTCTCCTTCAATGCTTTTCTTCCTCTTTGTCAAATGAGAGTGATGAGTTTGGAAAAGAAGTGTTGACATCTTATATAGAGATTGATTTTGATTTTTTATTAGAAAAACCCACTTTCTAATGTTTTGGAACTTTTCTTCTTTCCTATAATTCTTTGTTTAATACCTTTCTCTCTTTGTCTCTTTTCAGGTGGATGATGCTTGGATTGAACTGATTTTTTCAGTGGTTTCATTTTCTTGCAGCAAGGAGAAATGTTTGAGTCATCTAGGAACACTTATTACATAAAATGGATTGAATTACATCAAAACAATATAAATCAACTAAAAATACTCTTTTTTCATCTCAAAAACATGTTTTTGAGATGAAAAGTACATTAGTGACAAAAGGTCTTTATACAATCATTATGACTTATTGGTAATTACTCTTTTTTTATTTTTCATCCTCATACCTTTGTTGCCCTTTATTTATACTTGAAATCATGATTTTGACCTTGGAAATGAACCCTAAGACCTAATGGAAATACCTTGGAAATGAACCTAATAGAAAGACAACTACCTTGACACCTATAGTAACATATTTGAAACCTCAACTGAATACAACATGGAAATGGGTCAGAAAATGTAGCTCATGCAAGAAGATTTGATTTTCTAAGAAAAGACAACCATTAGTGGACCATTTTAACATTACCTAATGGCATGATTAAAAATTCAGTATGAGACACCTAAAATGAAAATGAATAGATAAGATTTGATCCCTGATGGAAGTATGCATATACTGACACTAACACCATAATCTGTGGAATCACAACAAACATTGGAATACAACGTAACCCTACCAATCACCCAACAAACGGTGAAGACAGGAACCCAAATAAATTAACCCGCGTTGATAACGTATCGAGTCCGCCAGAAATGTTAACCCACATGCACATTCAAGCATAATTACTGTCCAATCAATCAACCGTCAAACGGTCTGGATGGCTGGAACTCAATGAGGTCTTAAGACTAGTGTATAAGACCTCATCACGTCCATTTTTGGAATTAACGGCTGCGCTTGTTTTCATGCGATATGCATCCGATCACCTCCGGAATTTAAACTCGTTTTAATTATTTCTCGGGTCTGCTTTTAGAATTAAACTTTAGCGCTTGTTACCATGTGATGACCGTAGATCTGTTGGATCTGTCGATCAAACGATCCTAATCTTCTTCCAAGTTTCTTCACAAATTTTGTCAGGTTTCTCTTGTTCCATCAATATTATTCATCGATCTAGATGATCCGATCGTTCCCGTTCTTTGCCATTTTAATTCTTTCTACATTGTCAATCTTCCATTTTCAACGATGCGACTTAATCTCTACCGTTCTTTCTCCCTTCACTGTCTCTTTACAACCTTTTAGGAAATCGAGAAAAAGCCTACGTCCTCCACTATAGAAGATAATTCTCAATCTTCCTCTGTCTACTATGAAAACTAAATGCCCTCACTTCTGGCTGATCCCTCCATCCATTCAAAAGGGAAATCCCGATTTCTACATGCTTATACACATGTTTTATTCAATGTTTTAAAAAATGGTTGAATCGAATCCGAAATGGCCGAGTTGATCCGAGTCATTGGGATTTTCTGTGACCCGACAGAAAAAATGGAACGGGAGGCCAAGTCATGACTGACTCGACCGAGTTATCGCATGACTCGGCCAAGTCAGTCATGACTCGGTCAACCCAGCCAGTCCTGTAATAACTCAGCCAAGTTATTGCATGACTCGGCCGAGTCAGTCATGACTCGGTCAACCCGGTCGGTTCCGCAATAACTCGGTCGAGTCAATGAATGCGGCCTGTAACCCCAAAAAATGCGATTTTTCATATTTTTTTTTTAAATTTCTGACTGTTAGTTAAGTTTTCGGGACTCCAAGGTGTTTTCTAAATTAGTTAAATGCTATTTGGGGTCCATTCCCCTCTCCTAGTATTGATATGCTATTCAAATTTCATGGTAATGTTAAATTCTTAAAGGAAAAGTGACATTCTCCTTAATCTTCAATTTCATCCTTTTACTTAAATTTTTAAGATTACCATGAAATGACTCAGGATGTTTGAGAGTGGTTCCAGCCTCATTGGATTTCATATGGAGAAAGTAGAATTTTATATTTAATTCAAACTCCAATACACTTATCAGTTTTTTAGGATTTCAGGATTGGAGGATTGCAATGTTTCCATTTAATTTTGTCATGTATTAGGGTATGGAACTTGTATTTAATCAAGAGCACAAATCCCTCTATGTACCTTGATGTTAGTGACATTGGTTGTCGAACTCCTTTGGGATTCACTCCCAAACCAAGAGCTTCTGAAAATGTTGCTCCCGCTCCCGTTTTCGCTCTCACTCCCCACTTTCACTCCCGCTCCCAAGTAACATTGAGCCAGATGATATTGGCAACTCTAGCAGTAGCCAGTAGTACTGGTCACAGACTTTTGTTGTAGAGGCCATTTATAGCCTCCTTGGTTATGTGTTTTTGTTTTGATATCTATGTCATCATCGTGTATGTATTGGACAGTGCATTGGGTGCAATTTTGATATAATGGATATATTCATGAGCCTACTTTGATCATATTTGTCTTTTATCTATATTCTAATGCTGCGTGTTTGGAAACATGAATGAAAATCTTTAAAATTATGTGTTGTTATAAAAAATAAATATTTAACGTATTTTTTACAACGACCGAGTCACTGAAATCAAGTCGGCCGAGTCGATACCGAGTCAGAGTCGAAGTCGGAGTTGACCCTCGGCCAAGTCAGAGTCGGAGTCGGAGTTGACCCTCGGCCGAGTCAGAGTCGGAGTCGGAGTTTTAAAACATTGGTTTTATTAGACAATTAAATACTAATCCCGTAAAGGAAATTATGTCAGTCATTCATGCTATTCAACACAAAATTCCACAGTGTTTCTCAGATTCACAACCAATGCACCATAAGGCTATTAAGACACATACAAACACAAATTCCCACACATGATATATACAAATACACACTGGTTTGGTATTTTTATAAAATATTTACGAGGAAAACAGTCACATTCGACTGTTTCAATTATTTTCCATAAAATCCATCTACTGCTCTTCCTAACTCCTCACTCTTTCTCTTACTATCCTCTTGCTTTCATAATGTCCTATGTTGTATCAATTACTTTAATACTTCAATTAGAAATTTTTCCAAATACAATTAGTCTTTCCATTTTTAAACAGCAATTGAAATAAGAACAATGGGGATTATGGATGTTATAGGAGGGATAGATAGAAGTGGACGGATTCCAACCAAGTGAGGGAGACAAAGTTGTGGACGGGAAATGAAATGACAAAGGAGATAATCAACACATCAACAAGAGACACCAAATTTGGTCAAAGACCAGGGAAAAACCCCACTAGGGGGAAACCTCTTTGAAAAATATTCTTCTATTAGATTGTCATAAAATATTCAACGGAGAGTAAAATGATCCCAATGCAATATCATCGAGAAAAAAAACCCAAAAATATTTATAAATATGTTTCTAGAATCAAAATATATGAGAGACAACTTTTCCCATTTGCGGTCAACTTCAGTCCTCGGTCAAATCTAATTCAAACTTCCCAGTCACATGGATGAGAAGTTATGCATATGAATAAAGGTTTCCAGTTTCTCCCTTGAGCCTGTGATTCCTACAACTTTGGTCAAAATTTCCCTATGCAAGCCAACAAATGTAGCCAAAAACCCTAAAACAGATGTGAGCCCCGGACCCTATAATTTTGGACCTTTGCAAACCTTTGTTGTCGTCCCTACCTCAGACCTGTGTGAGCCAAGCAATTAAGAAGAGAATAAGAAGATTCTTGGTGATTATGTCCAAATGAGCTTGAGGTCACTCGTATTTATAGGCTTCCATGGGTATCCAATTAGCTTTGGAGCCGACCTTGTCTAAATGTGCATATGTGGGCTTTCCTTCATAAGTACACTTTCCCTTATCCCATTTGAGTGATCTTTAGGTCAAGTTTGGTCCTTCGAAAAGAGGAATTAAATGTCATCATTATCTCCATAAAATGAGTTATCCAAAGTGAATTTGACCTTAGTTTCATATTTTTAACACTCCCTCGCAACTAGGGAGAATTCCACCTATCAATATATGTCCATTGATCAACATGTCATAATATCATCATGTGTCCCATCTCTGCTCAACTCTATCTACTGAAACATTCTCAAATCTAAAGAAGAAGAATTAGGGAGAATTATATTCCACCCTTTATAATGTCGAAGAGTGTATCTCAATTTGAAAACAATATCAGGGAGAAAATCCAAACCTGAATCTACATCAGGGAGCACATTGTTGGAAATACTGAGAGGGGGGTGAATCACTATTTCTTTTCAATTGTTACTTTTACCAGTTAGATCACTTATACTTAGAACACAAAATTAACAATAAGAATAAATGCTTTTATTGATTTCTTGTTTACAATAAATTAAGTACAATATATGTAGGGCTCCAACCCTACCTTCCAAGGTGCCAATCTTGTATTTTTGAGGCTCCAACCTCTTGGGCTCCAACCCTTTATTTACTTAATCAAGATGTGTTTAGTTATACTTCACTTCTCTCAATGTATTCTTCATCGAGCCCTATCAATCTTCAACAATGCCTTCACTTAGTATACATGTCACGTCATCAATGTCGACCTTTTTCTTCACATGAAGGTGTCACCATTTCTCTCTTCATGTTACCCAAACAAAACTTATTCAAGGGCACCTCATGAAGACTACATCATTGGTTTTCAATACTATCTCCAATAGGCTTCAATAGGTCTGCACACAATGTCCTTCAACAAGTTGTTTAACCAAGTCTTCAAGGATCCTTCAAGTGCTTCACAATTCTTCTTTCTATAATCTTCATCAAAGTTGCTTAATCTTGCTTCAGATTATCCTCAACAAGGGTTTCAATAGATCAATAATTCCTTGTCCAAACACAACGAATCCAATCTCCAATATAGTTTCAACCAAGGTCTGCAACAAACGCTTCTAAGGAGTATATTTCTTACGAAATTGTAAAGTTCGTTGCTCCAATAGTGCTTTGGACAAGTCTTCAAGGAGGTCTTCCATAATATTCCTAGGTCACAAATCTAAAAACTAGACTTCCAATAATTCAACCAAAAGTCATTGGTCTTCTCTACAAGCCCATTGATGTCTAGGTCTGAAAGTATATGGTGAGGTCCTCTTGTATCCCTAGTCTGAGCCTTGACTGAATAGAAATCTGTTATCTGAACTGAGCTCGAAAATATTGATTGTCTGAGCCCCAAAATTCAGCCTTCAAATTGTTCTGTAGTGAATTCTAGGCACCCAACAAGTTCAAGCTCAAGCCTTCAAAAGGCTGTCGCAAAGTCAAATACTGCAAAAAGTCCTAGTTTATAATTTTTTCCAGTTTTGTCTTAAAGTTTGAGCTATTGTAGGTGACCAATCCAAGTTTTAAGAAGTCTGAGCCTCCTACAGGACTATCAAAACAATGATCCAAGGTATGGAAGGGTAAGAGTAATCCACAGAAGCTTCAGCAATTCATGTTTACTGGTTAGGGATTTTAGTCACCACAGGTTGTTTCCTTTGAACTTCTCCAATAGGTGGTTGTCACAAGAATTATTTCAGGAAACTATCCACAGTTGATTTTTTGAGCCTCCCTCCCTTATCCGCAATTTCTGAGGTGTAACCAAGTTGAAATATATTACTCCACGAGTAGCCAATCCAAAAAGACCCAAACTGAAATATTCCTTGTCCTCCACAACCTCCTTGTTTTCCTATGTTTTTATCTCCGAAATGACAACCAAATTCTGTGTTTTTCACCGAAATTTGATGGTTAAAATGAGGCCTAAAATCCTTATATATAGTTTTTTTCATACAACAAAATGAAAAAGACATGTCCCTGTTTGGAGGCCGACTTGTGTTCTTGAGCATAGGTTGGCTCAATTTCTAGAATAATATCCTTAACTTAAAAATATTATATCTCCCAAATTATTTGTAGTTTCGGGCCAAGTAAGAGCTCATCAGAAAGCTAAAAATTTTCTCTAAAGGATGGTAAAGATATCATAAATAAATTCTGCCTCTAAGGTAGTAAAAAATATTTTTTAATGTGACTGGTCATTTATTGGTGCAGAAATGGAGGACATCAATATTTTTTCATAGATGGGCTTCTCCTTCATGAATGGATTTCTTCATTGTTTTTTTCTTCTACTTCATAGGGTCAACATGTCACCATTAATGTCACCATGTCCTCAAGATAGTGCAGAGATATGTCATCAATCAAATGCAGCATCATGTCATCTTTCATCACCGGAGGTAAGGACATCAAGGATTGTGGCTTCACATCATTGGAGGTAGGACATGTCATCATGTATTCTTTCATTATGAGTGTTGGAGGTAAGATAGTGTATGTCATAGGGATACAATGGCAGTCTTCTAATTATGTACATCAAGAATGGTCATCAAGTGCTTCTAGATAATTAGGTACATGATTGGCACTTCTTCCATCAAGAGTAATTTTGACATCTTCATCATCATCATCTGGCATCTACAAGAATATTTTCCATCCCGGCCATATTGACATCAATGACAACCTTGATTAACAATCTCCCCCTTTTTCATTGATGGCAATATTATTTCCCTTCCAACATTCTCTCCCCCTTTCACATCAATGGCAAACAGGGTGCCCAAGTACTCCCCTTGTCAAGCTGCTTATTTTCTTCACCGTTATGTTACTCCCCCTGTCATGGTGTTATTCCTTCTGGCAATGTGGTCCATGATAGATGTGTCTACATTTCTTCATGTGATGAACCAACTCCCCTTGTCTACACAACCTCCTCTATCTCTGAAATATTACCTGCTTAGTGATCAAGTGGAAGACATCTTCAACAGCAATCCATTAGATAGATAAGAGATCATGTTCTTCAATGGAGTATTCCTGAGAAATGAATAATCAAAGAATGATTGTAAATATAGCTTCATCAAGGATTTCATAAGTCCCATTCACTGATGGCTTTTGCAAGAATGCTTAATCATCATAAGATGCGCCTAATTGCATGCATGGTCTTCTTTTTGGTAGAGTCTCCCCATCAAATACTTGGAATATCGAGGATAACATCATCAAGTCAACAACATGTGTTGTTGGTTGGTGAGTTCAAGAGACTTCCAAATTGTGTTTGCTTCCTTCTCCATACTTGTGTAACATTTTTCTCTGGCATGGTTCTAGCTTGTGTACGGGGGCGAGTCAAGTTACAATCACATGCCATATTTCCAATGTTATGACACTTGAATCACTCTATATTGGTCATGTATAAAAATTCATGACTTCTTCTTGCAAAATTACTTCTCAAAGATTGACAAGGACCATTATAATTATATTTGTGATATGCCTAACAATCTTTTTCATGTGCCCAAAGTTTCTACAAGAATATCAATAACCAAGAAATATACTTTGGTACCTAGGAGAAGAAGATTTCCTTGATGTAATTCTAAAGTATTTTTTCCTTGGGATCCTTTGATGTTTCTGGAATCCTTGACACCATCTACATTTCTTCTTGGAGGATGGTTTCTTCCATAGTTGTCTTAACTCTTCCACATTCCTTTGCTGGAACTCAGTGCATCAACATTTCTTCCAGGCTTCCTCACATCCCTTTTTTTTGAAACATTAGGGTTTACATCATTCTTGCTTGAGTATTCACCTACATAGCCAAGACCTGATTTACCGAGGGGAGACCTTTGATGACTTAGGATGTCATCTAAGGTTTGAGAACCTTTCAAGTTCTTATTCAAAAAGTCAACTTCCTTTTTAAGAAAGACAATTTCATCCTTAATTTTCTTGCTTCTTCATCCTTCTTTGATATAATGATCTCCATTTCTTCCTTCATCTTGGTTGCTTCAAATGATTGGGCCTTAAGCGAAGTGATTTCTAATTTTAACTTGGTGATTTCATCATCATTTTCTTCTAGTTGGCATATCATGGTGTTTCTCTCCTTTTCTGCTTCATCAACTTGTCCTTTTATGAATTTCAAAGATTCCATCACCTTCTCATCTCCTTGTGCTTGTTTCCTTGCTTCTTCTAGTTGAGATCTAAGGGAGGAGACATCTTCCTTCTATTGATCAATATCTGCTTCAAGTTTGTTCAAGATTTTTTGCCTTTGCTCAAGGTGGCTTGACAAGGTATCTTCCCGTTTCTTTGCCTTATCCAATTGATTTCTCATGGATATGACTTTTTGATGATTCTTTCTATTGTTTTGATGAAATTCTTCCTTAATCTTGGCGAGCTCCTCATCTCTTTCTTGTACTTGAATCTTGAAAAGGTCAACTTCCTTCCTTGTTTTGTCATGGTCACCATCTTTCACTTTCTTCTTCAGTTCCTCATTTTCCTTTTTCAAATTGTTAATCTCTTCCATGGTAGCCATAAGTTTAGTGAGGAGATCTTCTTCAAAATCTTTTTCATTCTCTTAATCTTCTAGGTCTTCTTTAGCCTTGATGTTATCACTCTTATCTTCACATTCCTTGATGGGCTATGGATTTCCTTCTTATTTTCCATCATTTTCTTGACTAGATATCATTTTCAATGCTCCTTTTGAGTGAATATCATGAAGTTTATCCCATATGCCTTTTTCTAATGAACATCTTTCAAAATTGGCCTTCACAAAATCAGTTAACCCATTCAAGATTGTTTTTATTTCTCTTGTATTATGTTCCTTGGATTCTCCATCCATCATGTTATTAGAAATCACCGATTTCTAGACTTCAATGCCTTGATTCTTTAAGAAATTCCTCATTCTTGCTTCCCATATATCAAAGTTTCCATTGAACAATGGAGCCTTCACAAATTGATTGACTTCAATTTTGATGGTTGAGGGAGACAAACCTTTAGGAGGATTGGATACTTTCTTCCTTGGCTTCACCATTTGTGTTCTAATGATCAACCTTCAGTTGTTAGGCTTTGAGTGAAGGTATTGGCTCTGATACCAATTGTTGGAAATACTGAGAGGGGGGTGAATCAGTGTTTCTTTTCAATTTTTACTTCACCAGATAGATCACTTATATTTAGAACACAAAATGAACAATAAGAATAAATGCTTTTATTGATTTATTCTTTACAATAAATCAAGTACATTATATGTAGGGCTCCAACCCTAGATGAAGACACCGATCTTCAATCGCCCAAGCTCCAACCTGTAATGTTCCAAGCACCGACTTGGACTTTCCAAGGCACCAACCTCAAGGGCTCCAACCCTATATCTGGTTCAAGCTCCGACCTGCTTTCTTGAGGATTTTGATCCTCTAGGGCTCCAATCCTACCTTCCAAGGCACCAACCTTGTATTTTTTAAGCTCCAACCGCTTGGGCTCCAACACTTACTTTACTTCATCAAGATGTGTTTAGTTGTACTTCACAGCTCCCAATGTCTTCTTCACTAAGCTCTATCAATCTTCAGCAATGCCTTCACTTAGTCTCCATGTCACGTCATCAATGAAAACCTTGTTCTTCACCTCAAGGTGTCACCATTTCTCTTCATGTTACCCAAAAAAAAATTCTTCAAGGTCACCTCATGAACACTTCATCGTGGGTCTTCAAGTCTGTCTCCAATAGGCTTCAATAGGTCTACACACAATGTCCTTCAGCAAGCTTCTTTACAAATTCTTCAAGGATCCTTCAAGTTCTTCACAATTCTTCTTTCTACAATCTTCAACAAAGTTGTTTAATCTTGCTTCAGATTATCCTCAACAAGGGTTTCAATAGATCACGAAGTCCTTGTCCAAACATAAAAAATCCAATCTCCAATATTTTTTCAACCAAGGTCAGGAACAAAGGCTTCCAAGGAGTATCTTTGTTAAGACATTGTATAGTTTAGTGCTCCAATAGTGCTTTGGACAAGTCTTCAAGGAGGTCTTCCACAATATTCCTAGGTCACAAATACAAAAAATAGACTTCCAATCATTCAACCAAAAGTCATTGATCTTCTCAACAAGCCCACCGCTGTCTAGGTCTGAAAGTCTGTGGTGAGGTCTTCTTATAGCCCTAGTCTGAGCCTTAACTGAATAGCAATCTGTTATCCAAACTGAGCTCCAAAATGCTAACTATCTAAGCCCCTAAATTCAGCCTTCAAATTGTTATTTAGTGAATTCTGGGCACCCAACAAGTCCGAGCTCAAGCCTTCAAAAGGTTGTCACAAAGCCAAAATACTGCATAAAGTCCTAGTTTATAACTTTTTCCATTTATGTCTTAAACTTCGAGCTGTTGTAGGTGACAAATCCAAGTTCTAATAAGTTTGAGCCTCCTACAGGACTGTCAAAACAGTGATCCTAGGTATGGAGGGGTAAGAGTAATCCACGGAAACTTCAGCAATTCATGTTTACTGGTCCAAGATGTTAGTCACCACCAGTTGTTGCCTTTGAACTTCTCCAATAGGTTGCTATCACAAGAATTATTTCAGGAAACTATCCACAGTTGAGTTTTTTAGCCTCCTACCCCTATCTGCAATTTCTGGGGTGTAACCAAGCTGCAATATATTACTCCAAAGGTAGCCAATCAAAAAATACACAAATTGAAATATTCCTTGTCCTCCACAACCTCCTTGTTGTCATGTGTTTTTATCTCTGAAATGACCACCAAATTCTGTGTTTTCACCGAAATTTGATGGTTAAAATGAGGTCTAAAATCCTTATATATAGTGTTTTTCGCACAACAAAACGCAAAGATATGTCCCTGTTTGGAGGCCAGCATGTGTCCTTGAGCATAGGTTGTCTCAATGTCCATAATAATACCCTTAACTTAAAAAATTTATATCTCCCAAATTATTTGGAGCTTTGGACCAGGTAAGAGCTCATTTGAAATCTAAAAATATGCTCTAAAGGATGGTGAAGGTCTCGTAGAGAAATTCTGCCTCTAAGGTAGTAAAAAATATTTTTTAATGTGACTGGTCATTTATTGGTGCAGAAATGGAGGACATCAATATTTTTTCATAGATGGGCTTCCCCTTCATGAATGGATTTCTTCATTGTTTCTTTCTTATACTTCATAGGGTCAACATGTCCCCATTAATTTCACCATGTCCTCAAGATAGTGTAGAGATCTGTCATCAATCAAATGCATCATCATGTCATCTTTCATCAGTGAAGGTAAGGAAATCAAGGATTATGGATTCACATCATTGGAGGTAGGACATGTCATCATGTATTCTTTCATTACGATCATTGGAGGTAAGATAGTGTATATCATAGGGATACAATGGTAGTCTTCTAATTATGTACATCAAGAACAGTCATCAAGTGTTTCTAGATAATTAGGTACATGATTGGCACTTCTTCCATCAAGAATAATTTTGACATCTTCATCATCATCATCTGGCATCTACAATAATATTTTCCATCCCGGCCTATGCCATATTGACATCAATGATAGCCTTGATTAACACACATCTCAACCTAGAATCTCATGGGGGAGTTAAACATCTACAATCCCATATAAATCAATAGGTAATATAGGGGAGCACATATCAACCTATCTTATTGCTCACTAATATTCCCAATGATGACTATCAAGATTCATGTGGTAGAATACCTGAATCATAATAAATTTGGGTTGTACAACCCCAAGTACACTCTCAACCCATTGGTGAGACAGGGAAAGGTAATCACCACAAACCAAGCTTGTGGGTATGATGCAAAATGGGGTATATTCTTCAAAGACCAAGATAGAGGAGAAACATCTCCAACCCTATGGATAAAAGATAGGGGAGCAACATCTATGATCCTATTGTTCAGAGACCCCTCAACCCTAGGAGCCCTTTATCTCAATTCCTCACCCTAGGAGCTCAAACAAGGGCAGAAGAGTTGGCTTAGTGTTCTTGGTCAGTGATGCCCCTTGTCAAGATAGGTCACATCCATCAGTATAATTTTCTCTATGAATACCAATAACTTCCCTTTCAACAAAGTGTTGGTGAGAATATCTGCAATTTTCTCATATGTCGATATGTGACAAAGTTGAATATCTCCTTTCTGCACCATGTCTCGAATGAAGTGATATTGAATCTCTATGTGCTTGAACTTATCATGAAATATAGGTTTTTTTTCCCAGAGATATCCCACTCTTATTGTCACAATATATCACTGTAGTATCTAAGACATGCTTAAATAGCTCTCCAAATAGCTTCCTAAACCAAACTACTTCGTAGCTAGCCATGCTAGCAGAAATACACTTTGCTTCGGCGGAACTCAATGCTACGAGCTTTTTCCTCCTACTTATCCACGATATCATAGAAAATCTAAGGCTAAAACAACATCCAGTCATAATCTTCCTATCGATAATGTTTCCTACCCAACTAGCATCGGTGTATCCGTGAAGACGAACATCGCCAGTAGAATATCTCAAACCAAGTGTGATAGTCCCTTGCAAATATCTCAAAATTTGTTTTACGGTGATCCAGTGTGAATGGAGAGGCTCAGTCATGAATTAACTCAATGTATTCACTACATAGCATATGTCCAAATGGGGGTTCACTAGAAACATCAGTGCCCCAACCAATTATTTACACTCATACGGATTCGCAAAATCAAGCCCTGCAGCTTCTCCATGTAACTTCTTGAATTTCATTTCCATTGGTGTGGTTAGTGACTTACATTTTTTCATTCCAAACTTTCCAACAGCTTCACAACATATTTTTCTTATGAAAAGAAAATTTCTTTGGGCCTTTGCCACACCTCAAGGCCTTGAAACTAGTGCATGAGTCCAAGGTCCTTCATCTTAAATTAAAAGGCTATCTTCCTCTTACACTCAATCATCAGAGGCTCACTACCCATCAAGAATAGATCATAAACATATAATACCAACATCAACAACATACCTTGGACTACCTTCAAATAGAGGTTGGGATCGACATTGCTTCTTGTGAATCCCAGCATCATCAAGTAACTATATATGTGGGTGTACCATGATCTGGGGGCTTGCCTCAAACCATACAATTCCTTCTTCAACCCGAAAACATGTGCCTTTCGATCCTCTACTTCAAATCCATGTGGTTTCTCAACATACACTACTTCTTGTAACATGCCATGGAGGAATGCATTCTTCAAGTCCATCTGATGAAGATTCCATCCTTGACTTGCATAAATGGAAACTATCAAACGAATAGTTGTATATCGAGCCACATTTGCAAATATGTCATCACAATCTTCTCCCTCTTTCTGGGAGAAACCTCAGGCCACAAACCTTGCTTTATATTTTCAATGCTACCATCAACTCCATGTTTGATCTTGAATATCCACTTCGAGGTCACCACAGATTTCCCTCTCGGTCTTAGCACAACATCCCATATATCATTCTTCATAATCAATTCATATGATTCATCCATAGCATCTTTCCAAACTTGTTCTTTTACAGCTTCTTCAAAGGTGGGAGGTTCGGCTTGAAACATAGTGCTCATGGCTGCAATATACCCCTGGTATCTGCATGATTCTTCCTTTCTCTAAATGATCTTCAAATAGGAACTCATCTCCCATCATCCTGTAATGTGTCTCGAAGCCAAAGTGGCCTCTTCTTGGCATGGAAGATCCCATGGAGGAGGATCCAAGGGATCCATGGGCTCCATGGGCTCCTTTAGATCATCAACAATATCTCTCAAATTCAGGCACAACAGGACCATCCAAAGTATCCATATCATCATTCTTCTCAGGAGTAGGAGGTGAAGGAAGGTCCCTTGCTTTTCCAAGGGCAACATCTTCATCAAATGTTACATCCTTTCTAATATCAACCTTCCTTTGACCAGGAATATGTATTCCAAGTTCCTTAGAATTTTCACAATATCCAAAAAACACATATTTTCTTCCTGTGGCTTCCAACTTGTTTCTTTTGTCCTTCGGCACATGAAAGTATATGGGTAGCCAAAAATATGGAGATGACTAACATTGGGCTTGACACTTGTGAACACTTATTTTGGGGTCTTGTTGTCCAGTGCTTGATGAGGCACCATGTTTTGAACATATACGACAACATTCATTGCTTCTACCCAAAGGAACTTCGACAACTTTTGATCATTAAGCCTGGCACGAGCGGATTCTACAATAGACTTGTTCTTCATTTTAGATAATCCATTTTGTTTGGGAGTATAGTGCATAGTCGTTTCCTTTCTTGATACCCTTCTTCTTGATACATTCCTTCTTGTAAAAATAAATGAATTCATTCGAAGTGTACTCTCCACCATTGTCAGATCTCTTGATTTTCTTCCCTGCTTGATTTTTTATCAAAGCTTTAACTCCTTGAACATTTCGAAGGCTTCATCCTTTTGATTCAAATAATATATCCACGTATTTTTTTGAAAATTCATAAATGAAGGAGATATAATAAATATGGCCACCAAGAGAGCGTAAAGACATTGGACCACCCAAGTCAGAATGAATCAAATGGAGGATGCCATTTGCCTTATTCTCACTAGAGGGGAATGGTCCCATTGTCTTCTTCCCACTGGCACATCCTGCACATACTCCATCATGTTTGGCTTGAACCTTGGGAATCCCTTAGATCTATTTCTCCAATTTTGGAAGAGCATAATAATGTAGATGAGCCAATCTTTTGTTCCATAGTTCACTCAGATGATTAATATCATGGACCAATGCTAGAAGTGGTCTTCCAGTAGCCCTGTAGAGCCCTTAATATCTTAATCCTAATGTGAATGCATCTCTCATAGGTGATCCAATAAGTAAATTAAGAACCTTTCCCTTGATGAAGGAAACCTTCATCCCTTTGTCTTCCAAAGCGGATATCGATACCAAATTATTCTTTAACCTTGGCACATACATCACATCATGGAGCAAAATAGATTCTCTAGAATTCAAATGAAATTTGATGGAACCAAAACCTTTAGCGGGATGAGTAGAGTTATCTCTAAGAATGATTTTCAAATTTGACTCCCTCTCCACAAATTTAGAGAGTTTTTCCTTATAATCAGAGAAGTGATGAGTAACCCCACTATCAACCAACCAACTATCCCATGAATCCAAAGGAGAGGAACTAAGAAGAGTGGAAATAAGAATATATTCATATTGTTTGCCAACATTGCTTTCATACCTAGAGTATATTGACTTCTTTTGAGGACAACAATCTTCTTCGTGGTCACTTGGAGCATATCTTCTTCTTCTTTCATCAATTCCATTGTGATCATTCCTTTGGTCATATCTTCTTCCTCGATCATCAAAACTATTGTTGCTTCTAGTGTTGTAGCGTGGACCATTATTATTCTCGAGGAAATCTCGAGCATAATGACCCTTCTTGTGACAATTGTAGCATTCAATGTGAGATGATGTTCTATCATTCCTCCTTTCTGTATATCGAGGTGGAGGATTTCTTGATGGACCTCCTTTTCCTTTTTTCTTATTATTTTTTGTGAAAAATGTTGTGGGTTCTCCTTCTTCATGTTTTTGAATCCTTCCTAGTGATATCATCCTTGATTCTTCTTGAGTGAGTTTTCCAACTATTTCATCAAATGATGGGAGGACATTATTGTTTCATATGGTAGTGATGAAGGTTTCCCAAACAGGTGGGGGACCTCTTAGAGTTACAATCACCAATTCCCTTTGTTTCCCCAACTCTTTAGAATTGATCTCTAAGGTGAGATATCCTCATAATGTAGGATTGTACATAATCTCCCTTATTCATTTTCATGTATTTTAGTTGATATTTTAAGGAGATAATTTCATTCAAGTTGTTGACTTCATACATGCCAGCTATCTTATCATAAATATATTTAGACATTCTCAAATTTCCAACATATGCAAGTATATTATCCTGTAAACCATCATCTATGATTTGCTATGATTTTAACTCATCTTTTTTGTGCTTGTTTTTGGAAGCAACAGAAGCATTCTTTGGAGGTTCAGATACTTTTACTTAAATTTAATCTAGAACATCATTGTTATCAGCTATGATCTCCAACCTAACTTTCCATGCAGCAAAATTATACAAGTCACCCAAATTTCCATTTTCCTTGAAGAAGGAAGACTTCTTGACTTGACTAGATGTTGTAGCGGCTACAACCACCCTCCAAAATTTTGGACTGCACCAATTTCAAAGCCTCCCTTGAAGAGTTTCGCTTGATGATTTCACACGCTCGTGTGGGTCTTTACATTCGCCTTGCTTGCCTATTGCACTCAAGTCTCTGCATGTTGATGTCTAAGTCATGATTACGACCATGTTTTGGTTATGCTCAAAGTCTTCACTTCGTATGTGATTATCGTGTTCTCCATGAAAGCATCTATCGCACTCACACACAAAGTCATATTCACTATCACACAAGCATCGTCTCAAACATGAATGATTAATCACGAGTGTCGCGCTTGTCACTTGCACCGTTGATCAGCCATGTCGAATATGTGTGTCTGGATGGTTTGTTTGTTTCGTCGTCAAGTCATGCGAGCGTGTGTTTGTATGATCACCTATGCATCTCTTAACTATTCATGCACTTAGTCATTTTGGCTGAAGTTATGACGACCAGACTCCTCACTGACAGCCAGACCATCACCCTGCTTTCCACTTGATCAATTGTCAACCATAACAACACAGAAACATCAAGCTAGTTCTTTCAAGTTGCACTGCCTGCAAGCAACTCAAGTAACACTCATTCTAGACACCCGGATAGTCAACCTGTTGTTCATCTCACAAATTGCTAGTGCTCATAAGCAGGTCTCCCACTACCCATCAGTCAGCTCAGCTCAGAAATTTTGCAGAGATGATTAGCAGGCCAGCCTCCCAGCCTTAGTGCATTTTTTCCATCCATTAGCTCTCAGCAACAGACTTCCTGTTCCCTCCATGAATTGCATAGTTTCTAATGCCAGTGACTAAGAAACCAACTGGAAGTTCCCTCTAGGAATTACGAAGTTTTGGCTGCCAATGACCCCAGCAGCCAACTGGAAGTTCCCTCTGGGAATTGGGCATATCTGGATGCTAATGACCCCAGCAGCCAACTAGCAGTTCCCTCTAGGAATTGCGTAGATCTGGCTGCCAGTATCCCAGCAGTTCTCTAGAAAAGTTGTGCAATCCCTACGTGCTGACCTCTGATGCAGCTCGGCTCGTTCCTCTAGAAATTTGCACAAATTTGGCAATCTAGCCCCTGTTGACCCTTTGTTCCAGAAAATGTGCAAAGCATGCATGCCTTGCCTTACAACAGCCCAGACTATCCCTCCCAAAGTTTGCACAATGTTGCCTCCCAGTCGAGCTAGACCTTGTTGTCAATCACTGTCAACTCAAATTTTCCGTCTCCATCCTTCAGTGACTTTTGTGTAGTTTTCATCAGTAGTTTCCTGAAGCCATCATCCCATATCACAGCCCTGCTGCCTCTCTCGGTCACCCGCATCTGAATGATCATGTTTCATGGTAGACTAGGAGGTTTTGGATTCGATGGCGTCTCGTCGTGAGTGACTACTTGTACAGCTACACTAACAAACATGTCAAGATGACGAATGAGATGAATAAAGGGAGCACATGCAGATGGAAAGGTTCACCAACGAATGAACGAACGAAACATGCAAAGCAAATGAACGAATGAAGCATGCGAAGTAGACGAATGCGACGAACATGCACCTTCACGAACAAGTGAACCTGTCAAGCCTTTCAACATGAAAGCAAGGAAAAAAATGCTAGAGCTTCATCAAGCAAACCAAGGACCATAGAAGACTCTACGTACTCCGCCATGTGAAGGTGAAGCTATAATACACCATGAAGACATCCATCACTCAGCAACATTGTAGCTCAACATGCACTCCAGCAGCAGCACGAATGTACTAGCATTGTCATGTCAAGTCATGTCAAGTTATGTCGAGTCAAGTCATGAGTCATGTTGCCCACATCTCCACTATGGGCTTGTTGTTAATTAATGTGATGTAAGGTGGAAGTCCAAGAGACCCACTTGTTGAGAATAGAGTCATGTAAGTCAGAAAGTCATGGAAGTTGAACGATCATGAGGGTATTTGAACAGCCATAAGGGTCAGTTTCACCCTTGGATATAAATACCCCCCTCATTTGTACATGAAAGGACTTTTCACCTTAGCTCCTCCCACATATCCAAGAGAGTCTATAATATTTTCTTTGAGGAGTAAGTAGTGGCTCCAATGCCCCACTGACGGGGTTAGTGATGTATGTTGTAACAATGTGTCTTGGAACTTCCGCTTAATTTAGAAGCTTGTTAGCAGGCCAGCACATTTTCAAACATGTATTGTATTTGTTGTAAGACTGGTCTTTAACACTTGTAATGCATGTTTCTTTAACCATGTTTTCTACATCTGAATTGATTCATTTGTTATAATGCATAGTCTATTAATGGAAATACATTGTATATGCCACTAATGTTGCCCCGTTCGTGTTGACTGCTCTGTCGGACATAATATAGACCTTTCACATGAACCTTGTTGTAACAACTGTGGCACTTGTCTCAGACTGGTCCCGTGAGTGTTGTACAAGTTATCTTACCTTGTATGTTGTGACTTCCGCATCTGAGTGGACTACTCAACCGAAAGTTGTGTATTTCCTTTGTGTTGTGTGTTACTAGCCAAGTTGGGACTGATCCCTTTCAACCTGGAACTCATCTTCACCTTTTCCTCTCACAGTGAAAGAACCATTGACACAAGTACACCTACACTCACCAGGCACATGAACCTCACTTCTCGGAGATAAAGCGAACCACTCTCCTATGCTGACAAGCAAGAGTTGAGGAAAATCCTTAAGAAAATGGCAATCAGGCCATCATATCGGATGGGAGTCCCACACCAAACGGTGTGAGGTCTAGTTGGGACTTCATACCGGGGTGATCCCCTGAATGTTGGCGGGTTCAACACTATCAACACTAGATTAGATCCTTCAACTTTCCAAACATTATTGTTTCAATGTTTGTCTCCTTTTGGGCTTGTCCTCCACCTTAACTCTAATACCATGTTAATTTTTTAGATTGTTGTATGTTGTATTCAATACTTCAATTAGTAATATTTCCAAATATAATTATTCTTTCCATTCATCAACAGAAATTGAGGATAGAACAATAAATTCAATGAAAAAGGAGGCAATCAACACATCAACAAGAGACACCATATTTGGTCAAAGACTGGGGAAAACCCCACTAGGGGGAACACCCTTTGAAAAATATTCTTTTATTCGATTTTCATAAAATGCTCAATAGAGAGTACAATGAGCCCAATACAATATCATCCATCAAAACAACCCAAAAATGTTCAGAAATATGTTTCCAGCATCAAAATATATCAAAGACAACTTTTCCTCTTGCAGTCAACTACAGTCAACTTCAGTCCTTGGTCAAATCTGATTCAAACTTCTCGTTCGCATGGATGAGGAGTTGTGAATGCAGCTGAAGGTTTCCAATCACTCCCTTGAGCATGTCATGCCTGGCATTGTGGAGGAATTTTCCTTACGGCAATCCAGTGACTATAGCCTAAAACTCTAAAATAGATGTGAGCCTTAGACCCTGTAATTTCATAACTTTGCTAACCTTTGTTGTCGTCCCAGCCTTAGACCTATGTGAGCCAATCCATGAAGAAGAGAATAAGAAGATGCTTGGTGATAATGTCCAAATTATCTTTATTGTCCTTTGAGATAACCTAAGGTCAATTGCTTATGCCAAAGCATCTATAATGTTTTGTTGATTTTGACTTAGTTGGAAAACCAATGTATGAAACAAATTATAACAATAATGCTCAACCTTTTGAATAGTACTAACAAGTAAACAGAGAGTTGTTATTTGATTCCCACAATGATTCAAGTTTTTTTGATGTGAAGTAGAAGATGTAATAAAATATGATTACTTTAATTTCAAGCAGAAAATTAAATAATCATAAGCTAGAAAACCTTCAATCAATGTTTGAATATTTAACAAAATATACTTAAGATTATAAAGATACTGATAATTTTATGATTTAGAGGGAGATACTTAAACAAATAGTTCAGTAACCCATTCTCTTTTAATGATCATAACTTCAAAAAGGAAATAAGAATAACTAAAACATAGTCAAACTTACCAAATTACCTTATAAAACTTAAACATATGCATAATACATAATGAAAGATGTACTAGAAAAACTTACAAGAGAAACAAACTGTGTGGAACAAAATTCAGAATCCTATGCTTTATTATTAATGATCCAGAAAAGTTGTGTACATGGAATGCTTACAAGATGCTTATGCAAGGGTGCAAACCTTAATAACACGTAGAAGAGAGTTACTTATACTAGTTTGGATGGTAAACAAAACATCCTAAACTTATTACAAAAATAGCCTAAAAGAAAATAGGAAAAGAAAACTGATGAATGATGTGTCCCTATTAGGCAGGAAGTTGTTGATGATTGTGTTAGAGTCGGTCTTGAGCCCTCCATCAGCGATCAAAACTCTTTGCATTTGCATATGTAGGTGTCTCATCAGTGTCAATTTTTTGCATCCCATTAGGCATGCCATAACCCTGATGGAGGAGCTGGTATATTTTTCCCCTCTTGGCATTGCTGGCTTAGGTCATTTCAATCATTAAGCTCTCTCAAAGCTTGTCTTGTCTTGTCTTGAGGTCAATCTCCTAGGTCTAGGGTTTTGGTCAAAAATGTCTACAAGGTCATGTTTTGAAGGTCAATAAGTGTTCAGCAAGCCAGAGGGATGATGGTAAAGATGTTTATTCGAGATTTTTTATCCTGTACAGTTAACTTTCACCTTGGATTTAAAAACTCTGTTTTGAAAGCCAAGGTCATTTTTTTTAAATTTTTGTAAAAAGTGATGAAATTTCAAAAGTGTTCAGCGGACAAAATGCAACCCTGGTCCCCTTGCCTAGATCCCTCAGATGATCTACCTGCAAAAAGAATCAAGTCAAAGCACTAAATGAGTCAATTTCAGGACAAAGGAAGCCAAAAAGTCAGTTTTGTAAAGTGTCAATGAGAAACTTTAGAAAGTGGGTTTGAGCATGAAATTTTTTCAAATGGAGTTTATAAAAACCCAATCTCCCTCCTTTTACTCTCATTATGCATCCAAGGCATTGGCAAGTGCGAGTGAGCAAGTATCCAAGAGCTTTGGGCAAAATCTGGTCAAATTCGGGCTCAAGACAGGCGCGCGACCCGTCAGAGAACATCCAGCAGTGTTGTTTTGTAACGGGCGCGACCCATCAAGCGCGCGCGACCCGTCAACGTTTACCCTGCAAACTCAACTCAAAATCGCTCAAACTCCCTCCAAATCTTCAAGTTGTTTGAGGTAGGCCCTCTACACTTCAATTTGGTTGTTGGTTATGATTGAAGGCCCTCATGCTTGTGTTTAAGAATCAAATTGTGCAAGTGGAAGAGGCTTCATATGACTGCAATATTAATGGTTAAAATGTGCTAGGGTTTGTGTTGTTTCAAGGTTTTTCCCTTTGTAATTGTTTCCCTCCTTCCCCTTCCCACTCACATTTGTATTTTCCCATACTATTTTATAAATAAAATGTAAACCCTCCCTTCTCCCTAATCACTAAAAATGCAAATCCTACCCCTCTCCCAAAACATCAAAAAACTCAAACCCTAATCTTGCTGCACCATATGCATGTGTAAACACAAGAATTTGTTGGTGAATATGTAAATAGTTTTGTAAATATGTTTCCCTATCTTCCCCTGTTAGTGCATATATTCATATTCCCATATGTTCACTTTCTATACATGTATTCCCATATGCAGTGATTTTTGCAAATGATTTCCCAATATTCCTGATTATAAACATGTATTCCTATATGCAATAATTGTTTGCAATGTTTTCCTTAAATTCCCTGTTATATTCATATATTCCCAATTCCTTGTAAAAAGATCCCTCCCCTAACATTTCCCTCATGTCCTTGTCCCCTTGAAACAGCATAGAAATCAGCATTTTATAAAGCAGAAGCAGCAGTACATTTTGTCCACTTTGCTCTTTTAAACATGTCAGAAATCGAAACCTATGAGCAAAGTGATGACCAGTCATCAGCTTCAGAGATTGAGGTACAGAGGAGACCTCATAAGGGTGGTAAGGGTGGACATCATAAGAGAGAGGAGCCCACTTCTTTAGCAGAGTTACAGGCTTGTCCTATGGCAGTCACATGTTTCAGTATATGTCTTGCTATGAGTTTTGTGAGAGGATCTCATGGATTCAACACCATAGAGAGTTGGCTCGCCTATTTGTCTTACACTTGCATGATGGACATGTCAACCTTGCAGGGGTAAACTTTACATTGACACCTGAGGTGATCTCACATGCCACAGGGATACCTAATGTTGGGGACGTGTGGAACAAGCGCAAGGTGCTAGATTATGTTCATTTTGAGCCTTTTGTCCGGCCACCATTCATGAGACATTTGGCAAGTGTGTTTCCATTCAGGATTCTCAGGAGCGAGTATGCTCCCATGATGAGGCTCATTATGCACTATTTTACCTGTGAGGGCAGATTTTCACAGGTATATTCATATCATATTCGCCTCTTGATGCACTTCACCCGAGTGAGGATGATGAACATACATGTTTTCTTCTATCAGAACATTCAGAGGATGGTGCCCATGTTACAGAGGAAGAGCCTGGCACAGCAGTACAGGAGCCTTTATCATTATGGTTTGATTCAGCTTGTAGTATTGCATCAGTTGGCTCAGCAGGGCATCTCTTGGGAGGAGTTGATCTCTCATGAGTTTTTCACAGCACCACCCTCGCCACATCCTGAGATTATTCATGAGGGAGGACCATCACAGCAGCATGACATCCCTGTCACTATACATGTCAGCTCCTCACCTCTGGTCAGCTATCAGAAAGGCCCGAGGGCCTTATTTGCAGCAGCTAGGCGAGTACTATCTCCACAGCAGGTGGAAGGGGTCTCGCCTTCATCATCAGCTCAGCGAGTGTTATCTCCACATCAGGTGGAAGGGGCCTCGCTCTCTTCAGCAGCACAGGCAACACAGAGGGGCAAGCAGCCGAAGATTGATGAGGGGCCATCAGGAGTTCCAGATATTGAGCTTGTTGATCTTGAGGCCATTTCTCCGAGCCAAGAGGCAAAGGAGGTCATTCAGCATCTCAAAGCTGAAAATGATGCCTTACAGAGGAGATTAGAGGGTGCACAATGGACCATTACATACCTGGAGCAGCGCAACAAACAGTTGGAGGAGGAGAAGGCACTTGATGAGCTATGGAGGATTCGTAGTGACCGAATCTTGAACCGAAGAAGACCCGGTGACCCATTGCCCGCTGACCGAGAGTTCATGCTCATCCAGGTAAATGCACACTTGGAGAGGCTTTTGGCTAAGGCCAACCAAGAGAAGAAATTGCTGAGGAACATGAAGAACCACTACTGGGCAAGGATGCATGTGTGCAAGGCAAAAATGAAGATGTTTCAAAGGCGGTTGACCGAAGCACTAAAACGGAGAAAGAGGCCTAATCCCCTCCGTATCTTGGCTGAGGCTTCACTCAAGGATCAAGGCACTAAATAGCCCAGCCACAGCACCAATCCCAATAAATTTTGAGAATTTTGGGTGAATTTTGGCATTTTTTGGCAATTTGCAGGTTTTTCCCATTAACGGGTCTCACCCCCCGCGCGACCCTACATCAGGCAACTCCTTTTGACCAAAACTCAGCATTTCCAGATTTTTCATGCAAAGTTACATATGCTCATGGATGGACTTGAGATTTGGTGAAGTTTTAGGCCTCCAGAAAGTCAAAATACATGCAAAAATTGACTTTCTTCCACTTTTTTGAATTGCAGAAAGCAGTCTTGGGAGATTTGAGTTTTGATAGGGCAAATGAACTCCAAATTCAGAAATTCCAGTTGGGTTGGAAAGTAGACTCACAGACCTTTCCAACAAGCCCACTTTTGCGCAATTTGGCCACCTGCAAGTGCCCCAAACATGGCTCCAAAGGCGCGCGACCCGTCAGGCAGGGGCGCGCGACCTGTCAGGCAGTTTTGTCCAGAAATGCACTGTACAGCCCAGAAAACGCAGATTTGACTCAGTTTGACTTTTTGGGATGAAATGTGATCCTCTTTGATGTAATTATTGTACTTTTTAGACACTTTTACTCTTATGTAACACTTCTAGAACATTCATTCATGAAAAGGGTAAATATTTAGTGAATGAATTGGTTTCCAAGTTTATAGAGGCAAGTTGTTTTGACTGCCTAATTTGTAGTGCTTAGTTTAGAAGTGGTTGAAATAGCTCCTAGGATAGTGAGCTCGACCCATGGAGGCAGGGAAAGAGGTTAGATCATCTATATTATGTACTTTCTTGCTCATTTTCATGGTTGGACTCTTGAGGGAGAAGCTATCATTGTATTATTCACTGTATCTCTGCAATTTTGGCTAAGGAAGACCAGGGTTTTGCAGTCCTCTTTGGGATTCTTGTGGACTCATGTGTTGATGGTGTGTTTCTCAATGTACTTGTAAGCTTGTTATGTGACTCATTTCCTTTCTTTTACTTCTGCACATTAAACAAATGAAGTGTTAAAGTAAGAATGCATGCTTGCCATGCTCTGCTTTTAAGTTTGTTTAATTTCAATGTTTTCTTCTGTCTAAAGAGAATTCAAAGTTATTGTTTGCTCTCTTTAGCTCTTCATCTTTCATTCCTGACCACCCACCTCAGTTAAAGGCATCAACGTTGTCTCCTACCTCGCCCCAAGGAACCCCCTGCAGAAACTGTGTCCAATCCCCGCACCCAAAATTGCCCTCTCCTCAATTTGCCACCAAAAAACCAAAAAACCCCAAATCAAACTCTTTGATCAGTTTACTAGCCTAATATCAGTGTTACCTTATTGGTCATCTCATCTATTGAAGATTTTACCGAGATAGACCGGAGAGAGCCTTCTCCTGCCCTGTAGGGCTAGCTACGAGGCTAAATGGTTTGATGTTGCCTTGAGGTTTACCTTTCTCAGCCTGAGGTGAAATTTCAAGCGCTAACATACTGGCGTCCATATTGGGGAAAAACAAACTAATCGTTTGCTCATTGACGTGTTATTTCATAAGTCTTAGACAGAGCCTGAAGTTACACCAGGTAGCCTTCGAAAACGCTCTTGTTTTACATCAGCGTTAGTAGATAAACGCTGCTTCAGTCAATCTCCATGAGCTTGTGAACGTAGCGCTTCATTGACTCTTTATCCCAGTATAATTGTTAACTCTGAGCCGTGGATGATAGGTTGAGAGTTTTCACAGGCTGAATGGTTTTTCTTTTCTAGTCTTTTTGAGAAAACAAGCTGGCTACAGATCATAGACCCATTTTCAGATCTCATTCATGCCCAGCTATTTTTTATTATCTTGAAGATTTAGATTTTGATGAAAGATTTGAGTTGTCTATGTTTAAAGCCAAGTCTGAAAGTGCGCTCGAGTCTCTAGTCCTTGACCCTGATTTTGCAGCTGCTATTGAATTTGAGAAACATAACAAGTTGGTCGAAAATTTCATCTTGAGACATCTCCAGACACATATTCAAGCTACTACCCTTGCTGATTTTGTTGAGAATATCTCTGATCACATTGGATCCACTATCACGGCTCACGAAGAATCTTATCCTCCTTATGTTTCAGTTTCGCCTATAATCACATATCCCGAATCCACAGTCGGTTCTCCTCCTACACCCCATACTCCTCCTACTTCTCCTACCCCTCCGACTCCCCCAACTCCACAAACTACACCTCCGCTTATTATAGTCCCTGCTATCACAGCTCCTCCTCTTCATACTCATCCTACTCCTCCTCCTAGAGCAATGGCTGCTCGGTTTGCCCCACTTGTTTTGCCTGCAAATCTTCATGATATGCCAGCTGATTATCAAAGTAAAATTCCTATGTTTGATGGCACTCCGCAAAGTATTACCGCTCAGCAACATATCGACAAAATGACCACTTTCTTTGATCTATATGAGTTAGATGAAGAAGATGTTACCATGCGGTTTTTCGTGCAAACATTTGCAGGAGAAGTTAGAAAATGGTTCAGAGGGTTGACAGCTAACAGCATTGCTACTTTGCAAGCACTTCAGAATCAATTCTTAGATCGATGGGAAATCATAAAGGATCTGCTTCAAATTAATGCCGAATACAACAACCTCAAGCGCAATCCGGGTGAGTCAGTTCAATATTACATAATCAGATTCAATACAGTTTACAATGCTATTCCCGATGACTTGAGACCGTCAAGAAAGTCAGCACTTCTTAAGTTCCCGGATGGTTTTGATCCGGAGATGGCCTACTCATTGAGAGACAGAGATCCACCTACCTTGGAGGATATGCAGAAGATTGCTGTCAGCGTTGAGGCAAACTTGAATGACAAAAGAGCAAGGATGAAGGCAGAAAAGCGAGTCACAATCAAAGAGGAAGCATCCACTTCAAATTAGCTACTTCGTGATGTTGAACAGATAAAGAGGGCACTTGAGAAGGTTACTATTGATAAGCCGGAGCCTCAGATTCGTAATCCCAATTTCAGAGGTCAACAGCAGCAACAATATAGGATCAAGCAGCGTGAAACAAAGGCACAAGAGGCAGCAGTTCAGCAGCAAATGGAACCTCCTTTCCAGCAGAATTTTGTTAGCCAAGAATCTGATGATGAAGGTGATAATGTTGGAGAGGAAAATCACTTCTTCACGCCTGATGATATGCCCACTTATATTACAGAAGAAGATGAGTTGGTGAGTAATTCTATCATTCCCCAAGATGAGCATTATATTTTGTCAAATGATGCAATACTTGAAGAAGAGTCCGAGGAGTATCAAAGAGGATATTTGCATGCTTTATCAGCCCAGCAAGGCCAGCAAAGGCAGTTGAGAAACCAAGCTATTCCCATAAATCCCATTCAGAAAAGGAAAGATACATCAGCAAAGAATGATTCAGCTTCCTCACACGCAAAAGGAAAAGACATAGTCGGTCCTTCAACAAGTCAATCATCACCAGCAGCTAAGACAGATCAGCCATCAAATCCACCAAGGGATAGAGTTGAAAAAAGAGACACTCCAGCTAAAGAAGGTGAGAAGGTTTCAGTTTTCAGTTTGGAGAATGAGATTGCAAAGTTGAAAGTGCCCATTCCTTTGACAGAAATCATGAAGAATAGCACCTACCGAGGCCAGCTCTCCAAGATGTTGAATTTTGATCCAATGCTAGACACAGTGAATGTACAAGATGATCAGCCAGAGTTTATTTTTGGGCCAGCTTTAAATGGTGAGTCTCCTGAAAGTGATGTTCCTCCATTTTATATCAGTTTGCGATTGCATGAGTTTGTGTTGCACAATGCCATGTTTGACTCGGGAGCTTCTCACAATTTGATGCCGAAAACAATCATGGAGAAGCTGGGACTTGACATCACAAGGAAGTATCATGATTTGTATTCATTTGATTCCAGCCGGGTAAGATGTATTGGGTTGATCAAAGACTTGGTGGTGAGTCTGGATCAAATTCCCGCGAAGAATGTCTTGATGGATGTGGTGGTGGCGGATATTCCTCCGCGGTTTGGCATGTTGTTGTCGAGATCATGGGGAGCCAAGCTCAAAGGTACACTTCAGCTTGATTTTTCCTATGCTACAATTCCAGTTTTCAGTCAAATGAGGAAGTTATATCGGGAACAAAAGATGAAATACATGATCACTAGTAAGGAAAAGCCCGTCAATCATCCTGTAAATTATGTACAAACAGATTTAGAATCTTTTGTTTTGTTTGCAGATAATTTCAATGAGGTAGATAGTCAGTTAGTGCAAGTAGAAGATATACCAGGCATTTCAGAAAATTTCAGAGAAGTCTTGACAAAGGAAAGTAAAGAAAGGTCTGTTGTCATAAGGCCAATTGCTGAAACAAGTGGACAGCAAAGAGAGCATGCAACAACATCAGATTTTCAGCATTTAGAAGATGATGAGGATGGTCTTTGGACCATGGATTTTGATGGCGCAGTGGGCAATGATGGTGCTGGTATAGGTGTGTGGATTCGAAGCCCATTTTTAGTCCAAAACCAAGTTCCAAGCAAGGTACGGGTATGTTCTTATAAATTGGCATTTGATTGTTCAAATAATGAAGCGGAATATGAAGCTCTTATTGCTGGTCTGAAAATCCTTCGGAAGTTGAAGGCAAAGAAGATAGCGGTATATGGCGACTCCGAGTTGGTTATCAAGCAAGTGAAAGGTGAATTTCAGGCCAAACATCCTCGTATGCGAGCATATCGGAATGTTGTCCTAGATATTTTAAAGCGGTTTTCAGAACATACTTTGACATGTGTGCCCCGAATTCAAAATGGTGTTGCGGATGCATTGGCAAAGGCAGCAAGTAATCTGAAAATACCCATGAATTCCAGCAATAAGTTTGAGATATATGTGAAGCATCGTCCTATAGTTCCATATAATCAAAGGTGTTGGCAAGTTTTTCAAGATGATGAAGAAATCAAGGATTTTCTGCAAATTGAGGGTAAATTCGAAGACATTTCAATAGACACGGAAGCTGAAGGAGTAAATCAAATGGATGTATTGCAGCTCAAGGACAATTACATTCCTAAAGGATTAATTCCTTTGGAAGAATTGTTTGATCAAGATGATGTGGCCCGCAAGCCAACTTTGAGGCCAACGGACGAAGGTGTTGAAGATGTCAATCTTTGGACAGCCGAAAATCCAAAGATGGTGAAGCTCTCGAAAGCATTGCCGCCCAAGGTAAAGAAGGAATATATCAGATTGTTGTCTTCGTTTTCTAATGTTTTTGCATGGGATTATTCAGATTTGAAAACTTATGACACAAGTATCATTCAGCATACCATTCCCATAAAGCCAAATCAAAAGCCTTTCCAACAAAAGTTGAGAAGAATTAATCCTAAATTGCTGCCATTGATTGAGAAGGAAGTCAACAGGTTGTATAAGTCGGGAATCATAGTGCCAATCCGGTTTTCTGATTGGATTTCCAACTTGGTGCCCGTGAGAAAGAAGACCGGCGAGATTCGATTGTGCATAGACTTCAGAAATCTGAACAAGGTGTCATTAAAGGACAATTATCCGCTGCCCAAAATGGACCATATATTGCAGCAGGTAGTGGGGGCATCAAGGATTTCATTGCTTGATGGTTATTCTGGGTATAATCAGATTTTGGTGCATGAAGATGACCGTGACAAGACAGCATTTACTACTCCATGGGGTACATTTCATTATGCCAAGATGCCATTTGGATTGAAGAACGTGGGTGCCACATTTCAGCGGGCAATGGACATGGCCTTTGCAAATGAGAAAGATGTCTTTTTAGTTGTTTATCTTGATGATCTGACCGTGTTTTCTAAATCATATGAAGAGCATTTGTTTCATTTGACTAAGGTGTTTCAAAAGTGCAGAAAGTATGGCATCTCATTGAATCCTAAGAAGAGTCTTTTTGCTATGAGCGAAGGCAAGCTGCTGGGCCATATCATTTCTAAAGATGGCATTCGTATAGATCCTGCGCGGGTGGAAGCAATTCAGCAATTAGAGCAGCCCCGTAGCAAGAAAGAAATTCAGTCCTTCAATGGCAAATTGAATTTTCTACGTCGCTTCATCCCCAATCTTGCCGAACATCTTAGAGAGATAACCAACATGCTCAAGAAGGACAGCGAGCTCAAATGGACCGAAGAGGCGGTAAAGTCTTTTAATTTGATAAAGGTAATCTTGTTTTCAGCCCCAACTTTGATCAGCCCAGATTATACACAGGATTTTATTTTATTTTCATTTGCTTCTGAGCATACGTTGGCAGCCGTATTGATGCAAAAGAGAGATGGGGTTGAGAGGCCCATCGCTTTTTTCAGCCGTATCATCAGAGATGGAGCGCTGAATTATAATATTATTGAAAAGCAAGCATTGGCGTTGATCAAAGCCTTGAAAGATTTCCGAGTATACATATTGAATTCTCATATTTTAGCATATGTTCCCAATGCAGCTGTTAAGGATGTTTTAGTACAAACGGAACCAGAAGGAAGAAGGGGTAAGTGGATCGCTGCACTATTAGAGTATGATGTAGAAATTAAGCCTACCAAGTTGATTAAAGGTCAAGGTCTTGCTAAGTTGATGGCTGAAACAAATCTTCACGTCCTTGATATCAATTTGATTGCTGCCTTGTCCGATGAAGATGAAGAAAATTCAGTTCTGCAGGTATCTGATATCTTTGTGTCTTCTCCTTGGTATGCTGATATAGTTTATGTGCTTCAAAATTTGTCTTCACCTCCTGGGATGCCTGGAAACAAAGCTAGAACATTGAAGCTAAAGGCTGCCAAATTTTGCATTATCAAATCAGCGCTTTATTGGAAAGATCCCGGTGGCATATTGCTGAACTGTTTGGTCGAAGAAGAAGCTAAGACAACAGCAGAAGATTTTCATAAAGGTGACTGTGGGGGTCATTTGTTTTGGAAGACCATGGCTAATAAGATTTTGAGAGCTGGTTTCTATTGGCCTTCTTTATTTTCTGATGTGTATAAAGCGGTAAAGAGCTGTCATGAATGTCAAATTTTTCAAGGAAAGCAAAAATTACAGTCGTTGCCTCTCAAGCCCGTTGAAATCAGCGCACCATTTTAGCAATGGGGCTTGGATTTTATTGGCAAAATCCACCCAGCATCTTCCGGGCAGCATCAATGGATCTTGACCGCCACAGATTACTTCACGAAGTGGATTGAAGCCATTCCCACCCGGCAAGCCACGGACTCTGTAATTATTTCTTTTCTTGAGAATAATATCTTGTCACGTTTCGGCTGTCCACACAAGTTGATTACAGATAATGCAGCAGCGTTCAAATCAAAGAAAATGGTTGATTTTTGCTATAAATATAACATCAGCTTGGGGCATTCAACCGCCTACCATCCGCAAGGTAATGGGCTGGCTGAATCTTCGAACAAATCTCTAGTGAACATCATAAAGAAATTGCTGGAAATAAATAAGAAAAGCTGGCACAAGAAGTTAATAAATGCATTATGGGCTGATCGGGTAAGTCAAAATAAGTCAATTGGTATGTCGCCTTTTGAGTTGGTTTATGGAGTTGATGCAGTGTTTCCTACTTCACTTAGTGTTCCAGTAGCTAAGTTGTTTCAAGAAGCTGGTGGCGAGGAGGATCCTATGCAACGGCGGATCAGTCAAATGATTCATTTACAGCAGACACGAGAGGAAGTTCATCAAAATTCCCTTAAGTTGCAGGAGCGCATAAAGAAAATCTATGACAAAAAGGCCAAATCAGAGGATTTTCAGATTGATGATGTTGTGTTGAGATGGGATGCCCAAAATGAAGACAAAGGGAAACATGGAAAATTTGACAACTTGTGGAAAGGCCCCTACAAAATTTCAGCATACCATGGTCCAAATGCTTTTCTTCTCAAGGAAATGAACGGTGATGAATGTCTTGGTGGGTCGGTGAATGGCCGCCTGCTCAAAAGGTATCATGCTTGAGCATTTTCTGCTCTAATCACTCTCATTGTAATTACCATTTTACTTTCATTCTGCAGCAAGTGTGAAATGATCTCCCATCTTCAGTTTGGGGCCCGCGGTGAAGGTTATAATTCTGAAAATGGTGATTAGTTGGTGTGAGTTTCTGAATTTGTTTCAGTCAGTTTATTTTCTGCATAAAGTGAGTTAGTTAGTGTCAAAGTTAGTCTAGGTTTTCAGTCAATTGTCCAAGTCAAATAAAGTTGTTCAAATTTGGTCACATGTGTAAAAGTTGACTCCATCGCCCAATGTTAATAAGGCACTGGTCTACTCTCCCAGAGGTCTAAGGTTCTTGGTACCTCTAAGGAGCTCCCATCCCCATTGGAGCCAATGTTAGAGTCGGTCTTGAGCCCTCCATCAGCGATCAAAACTCTTTGCATTTGCATATGTAGGTGTCTCATCAGTGTCAATTTTTTGCATCCCATTAGGCATGCCATAACCCTGATGGAGGAGCTGGTATATTTTTCCCCTCTTGGCATTGCTGGCTTAGGTCATTTCAGTCATTAAGCTCTCTCAAAGCTTGTCTTGTCTTGTCTTGAGGTCAATCTCCTAGGTCTAGGGTTTTGGTCAAAAATGTCTACAAGGTCATGTTTTGAAGGTCAATAAGTGTTCAGCAAGCCAGAGGGATGATGGTAAAGATGTTTATTCGAGATTTTTTATCCTGTACAATTAACTTTCACCTTGGATTTAAAAACTCTGTTTTTAAAGCCAAGGTCATTTTTTTAAAATTTTTGTAAAAAGTGATGAAATTTCAAAAGTGTTCAGCGGACAAAATGCAACCCTGGTCCCCTTGCTTAGATCCCTCAGATGATCTACCTGCAAAAAGAATCAAGTCAAAGCACTAAATGAGTCAATTTCAGGACAAAGGAAGCCAAAAAGTCAGTTTTGTAAAGTGTCAATGAGAAACTTTAGAAAGTGGGTTTGAGCATGAAATTTTTTCAAATGGAGTTTATAAAAACCCAATCTCCCTCCTTTTACTCTCATTATGCATCCAAGGCATTGGCAAGTGAGAGTGAGCAAGTATCCAAGAGCTTTGGGCAAAATCTGGTCAAATTCGGGCTCAAGACAGGCGCGCGACCCGTCAGCGAGCATCCAGCAGTGTTGTTTTGTAACGGGCGCGACCCATCAAGCGTGCGCGACCCGTTGGGTAAGGCGCGCGACCCGTCAACATTTCCCCTGCAAACTCAACTCAAAATCGCTCAAACTCCCTCCAAATATTCAAGTTGTTTGAGGTAGGCCCTCTACACTTCAATTTGGTTGTTGGTTATGATTGAAGGCCCTCATGCTTGTGTTTAAGAATCAAATTGTGCAAGTGGAAGAGACTTCATATGACTGCAATATTAATGGTTAAAATGTGCTAGGGTTTGTGTTGTTTCAAGGTTTTTCCCTTTGTAATTGTTTCCCTCCTTCCCCTTCCCACTCACATTTGTATTTTCCCATACTATTTTATAAATAAAATGTAAACCCTCCCTTCTCCCTAATCACTAAAAATGCAAATCCTACCCCTCTCCCAAAACATCAAAAAACTCAAACCCTAATCTTGCTGCACCATATGCATGTGTAAACACAAGAATTTGTTGGTGAATATGTAAAGAGTTTTGTAAATATGTTTCCCTATCTTCCCCTGTTAGTGCATATATTCATATTCCCATATGTTCACTTTCTATACATGTATTCCCATATGCAGTGATTTTTGCAAATGATTTCCCAATATTCCTGATTATAAACATGTATTCCTATATGCAATAATTGTTTGCAATGTTTTCCTTAAATTCCCTGTTATATTCATATATTCCCAATTCCTTGTAAAAAGATCCCTCCCCTAACATTTCCCTCATGTCCTTGTCCCCTTGAAACAGCATAGAAATCAGCATTTTATAAAGCAGAAGCAGCAGTACATTTTGTCCACTTTGCTCTTTTAAACATGTCAGAAACCGAAACCTATGAGCAAAGTGATGACCAGTCATCAGCTTCAGAGATTGAGGTACAGAGGAGGCCTCATAAGGGTGGTAAGGGTGGACATCATAAGAGAGAGGAGCCCACTTCTTTAGCAAAGTTACAGGCTTGTCCTATGGCAGTCACATGTTTTCAGTATATGTCTTGCTATAAGTTTTGTGAGAGGATCTCACGGATTCAGCACCATAGAGAGTTGGCTCGCCTATTTGTCTTACACTTGCATGATGGACATGTCAACCTTGCAGGGGTAAACTTTACATTGACACCTGAGGTGATCTCACATGCCACAGGGATACCTAATGTTGGGGACGTGTGGAACAAGTGCAAGGTGCTAGATTATGTTCATTTTGAGCCTTTTGTCCGGCCACCATTCATGAGACATTTGGCAGGTGTGTTTCCGTTCAGGTTTCTCAGGAGCGAGTATGCTCCCATGATGAGGCTCATTATGCACTATTTTACCTGTGAGGGCAGATTTTCACAGGTATATTCATATCATATTCACCTCTTGATGCACTTCACCCGAGAGAGGATGATGAAGAGCCTGGCACAGCAGTACAGGAACCTTTATCATTATGGTTTGATTCAGCTTGTAGTATTGCATCAGTTGGCTCAGCAGGGCATCTCATGGGAGGAGTTCATCTCTCGTGAGTTTTTCACAACACCACCCTCGCCACATCCTGAGATTATTCATGAGGAGGGAGGACCATCACAGCAGCATGACATCCCTGTCACTAGACATGTCAGCTCCTCACCTCTGGTCACCTATCAGAAAGGCCCGAGGGCCTTATTTGCAGCAGCTAGGCAAGTACTATCTCCACAGCAGGTGGAAGGGGTCTCGCCTTCATCATCAGCTCAGCGAGTGTTATCTCCACATCAGGTGGAAGGGGCCTCGCTCTCTTCAGCAGCACAGGCAGCACAGAGGGGCAAGCAGCCCAAGATTGATGAGGGTCCATCAGGAGTTCCAGATATTGAGCTTGTTGATCTTGAGGCCATTTCTCCGAGCCAAGAGGCAAAGGAGGTCATTCAGCATCTCAAAGCTGAAAATGATGCCTTACAGAGGAGATTAGAGGGTGCACAATGGACCATTACATACCTGGAGTAGCGCAACAAACAGTTGGAGGAGGAGAAGGCACTTGATGAGCTATGGAGGATTCGTAGTGACCGAATCTTGAACCGAAGAAGACCCGGTGACCCATTGCCCGCTGACCGAGAGTCCATGCTCATCCAGGTAAATGCACACTTGTAGAGGCTGTTGGCTAAGGCCAACCAAGAGAAGAAATTGCTGAGGAACATGAAGAACCACTACTGGGCAAGGATGCATGTGTGCAAGGCAAAAATGAAGATGTTTCAAAGGCGGTTGACCGAAGCACTAAAACGAAGAAAGAGGCCTAATCCCCTCCGTATCTTAGTTGAGGCTTCACTCAAGGATCAAGGCACTAAATATCCCAGCCACAGCACCAATCCCAAGAAATTTTGAGAATTTTGGGTGAATTTTGGCATTTTTTGGCAATTTGCAGGTTTTTCCCATTAACGGGTCTCACCCCCCGCGCGACCCTACATCAGGGCAACTCCTTTTGACCAAAACTCAGCATTTCCAGATTTTTCATGCAAAGTTACATATGCTCATGGATGGACTTGAGATTTGGTGAAGTTTTAAGCCTCCAGAAAGTCAAAATACATGCAAAAATTGACTTTCTGCCACTTTTTTGAATTGCAGAAAGCAGTCTTGGGAGATTTGAGTTTGGATAGGGCAAATGAACTCCAAATTCAGATATCCCAGTTGGGTTGGAAAGCAGACTCACAGGCCTTTCCAACAAGACCACTTTTGCTCAATTTGGCCACCTTCAAGTGCCCCAAACATGGCTCCAAAGGCGCGCGACCTGTCAAGCAGTTTTGTCCAGAAATGCACTGTACAGCCCAGAAAACGCAGATTTGACTCAGTTTGACTTTTTGGGATGAAATGTGATCCTATTTGATGTAATTATTGTACTTTTTAGACACTTTTACTCTTATGTAACACTTCTAGAACATTCATTCATGTAAAGGGTAAATATTTAGTGAATGAATTGGTTTCCAAGTTTATAGAGGCAAGTTGTTTTGACTGCCTAATTTGTAGTGCTTAGTTTAGAAGTGGTTGAAACAGCTCCTAGGATAGTGAGCTCGACCCATGGAGGCAGGGAAAGAGATTAGATCATCTATATTATGTACTTTCTTGCTCATTTTCATGGTTGGACTCTTGAGGGAGAAGCTATCATTGTATTATTCACTGTATCTCTGCAATTTTGGCTAAGGAAGACCAGGGTTTTGCAGTCCTCTTTGGGATCCTTGTGGACTCATGTGTTGATGGTGTGTTTCTCAATGTACTTGTAAGCTTGTTATGTGACTCATTTCCTTTCTTTTACTTCTGCACATTAAACAAATGAAGTGTTAAAGTAAGAATTCATGCTTGCCATGCTCTGCTTTTAAGTTTGTTTAATTTCAATGTTTTCTTCTGTCTAAAGAGAATTCAAAGTTATTGTTTGCTCTCTTTAGCTCTTCATCTTTCATTCCTGACCACCCACCTCAGTTAAAGGCATCAACGCTGTCTCCTACCTCGCCCCAAGGAACCCCCTGCAGAAATTGTGTCCAATCCCCGCACCCAAAATTGCCCTCTCCTCAATTTGCCACCAAAAAACTAAAAAACCCCAAATCAAACTCTTTGATCAGTTTACTAGCCTAATATCAGTGTTACCTTATTGGTATCTCATCTATTGAAGATTTTACCGAGATAGACCAGAGAGAGCCTTCTCCTGCCCCGTAGGGCTAGCTACGAGGCTAAATGGTTTGATGTTGCCTTGAGGTTTACCTTTCTCAGCCTGAGGTGAAATTTCAAGCGCTAACAGATTGTTCCTTCAAGAACTATTGTGTTGTCTTCTTGGTGGGATGGAAAGTTAATCAATTGTTTCACACAATTGATCCCACCTCTCCTCGCTTGGTCTATCTAGATTTAACATTCTTCTAAATATCTCATCAACTTCGGTGTATCTTTCAAAATTGGGTTTAGTGAGAAAAATATTTCCAACTTCATATTTGATTGTGAGGTCAGGGCTCAAAGCTTCCAAAAAATCCTTGCCAGTAATCTGTCTTTTTATCCCTACAAATTGACTTTGTCTACTGCAATAGTATATAATCTTTCAAACTAATCTTCCAATTCGACTAACTAATCATTTGATGAAGCTAACTCTGGTAAACCTTTCTTATTCAACATATTGAACTTAGAATGAAACCTTCGAACTGCAATGTTCAAAGCTTCACACTTTGTTTTCAGCAGAGTCAGTAGATTCTTCTTCATTAGGACTTTCTTAACCTCCAAAATAGTAGTTGTCCTATCTGGAATATTCATCTCTTGTAACTGTTGCTTAGTCTTACAGTTTAATACTTTGGTCATCCCTGCTGCTTCTTTGGGTTTTGTCTCTAATGCTTCCCTCTGATTATCTATCTTTGTCTTGCATCTGGAAATCAATTCTTTCTGCTCAAAAATAATTTGTATGGATGGCCATACTTCTGTTATGGAGTGGTTGATGTCTAACTAGATGTCCTCTTTGGCCAAGGCCAAAGTGTCTGCCATTAGAGTCTTACTCTCTAATTGTTTAAACTTGAGTTCTAACCTGTGTGACTTTTGCATTTCCTCTACATACAAGGTATCATTCTTTACCTTTTGTGACTCCAGGGTTTGGAACTTCTAGGGTAACTTTTCATTCTATTGTTTTTGTGCTTGTAACTCTTGTGCTAACCTTGTTGTTTCAACTATTGCTGATGATGAAGAAATGTCAGTGGGGGATGAACTTGGATCTGTACTTGCCATGGGAATTGTTGTTACTGGGGTCACAGGAAGATATGTTGCCTCTTTTTCCTTGATCAGTTTTTCTATTTGCTCTTCTATGTTCTTGATCTATATGTTTTGCTTAATAATGAGCTTCAACATCTCCTCCATCTATTGTTCGTTTTCTGCCATATCTCTGGTTTTTGGATCCTTAGTTGAAGGCAGATTCAACTATTTCTTCAAAGTTGTTATCTATGTATTCTTTTTCTTGAGTACTTCTTCAATTTATTTACAGCCTTGGGGATCATATCCAATTTTAACAATAAGACCTTCTAAAGACTTTAATTTGCTATATTTAGCTAAAGATGACAGTTTTTCAATCTTAAGTTGTGACTGCACATTTGACAAGGCAATTTTGAGCTTATAAAGAGACATGGTAGTTGTATTCATTGTTGAAAATAACATTTCACCTAATTGCCTATACAAATCCATTTGATCAATAGGATGTATCTGGTTTACATCAAATGAAAATATGGTCTTCTTGTAATCTATTGTGGATATTGGAAATGGAATTTGAGCCTGCAAAAATGCCATTTGAATCCTTCCTCTTTCACTATCAAAGGCAGAGAGAAGTCTGTGTTGAGAAGTGGATGTTTGTTTCCAAAACTGATTGTACATTTGTGACTTAAGATTTTCATTCTTTTGTTTAATTTCCAGAAATCTTGAGAAGATATTAGTGTCTTCTCATGAGCTGATCTTAGTTGACTGAATAATATCAATAGGTTCAGTTGAAGAAGGATTTGAAGAGGTAGAAGGAGGTTTGGGATTAGTGGTTCCTGCTGATGAAATAACTTCTAAATCTCCAAGTTCAATTATTTCTGGTGGCTTGCTTCCTAATGATATTCACAATCATGTGTTCAATTTCTTTTGTAGTATAGAATACTCTTTAATGGATTTTGTAGCTGACTGAGTTTCCTCTCTGGCTCTTTTGTGTTGAGTACTCTGAGTGATTGGAATATTTACCTATGGAGTAGTTATAAAATGTTCATCTGCTTCTAAGATAGTTCCTTCAGACAATTACTCCTGGTTCATAAACTTCTCCAATTCTGGCATGGAAGTATGGTTGTAATTGTTGCCTTCAATTGAACTATCGGGGTTGAAATGATCCCAAAAGGATCATAATACCAGGTGAAGCCTTGCTGGAGATTCATGTTCTTTAATAATTTATTTGCCTCTGTACCTACAGACCTAGTATTACATATGAATGTCCCTACCTTGGCTTTGAGTTTCAGTTGTGACTTTTTCTTACCTGAGACAAAATGGATTTCATCCATATTTATCATTTGCATGATGTATTCCAGTGAGAATATCCTCATTGGCACATACTTAGGCAGTTTGTATGGAGCTAACTCACTGCCATATATCCTAATTTCAGTGTAGTTTTGGTACAGATATCAGTCACCAATGTTGATATGTTCAGATAGGTGCAATATTTTCTTAATTTCTTGTCCACTTCTAGGCTCTACCTAGCTATTGATTAATTGAAGAACTGGACGTACAAAAGAATATGTAAACTGAGATAATGTAAACTTTGATGATGTTTCTTTAACTAACTTTGTCCAGTGAATCACTGATTGATTCACTCCTTGCTCATCTTGCCTATTAAGTTGAATATTCAATGAATCTCCCTGTTGAAACAAAATCGAATGAATTATGACTAGGCTATATATGAACACTCCTTGTGTGGTAAAATTCTTATATTGTTCATGTATATTATTAGCCAGGAATTGGCTATAATTATACATGAAAGCAGGTCGATATTCCTTACTAAAAATGGAAAATAATCCAAGGATAGATTCATCAACAAGTTGATCATTTTCATATCCTAGGAGGTATGATATCAGGTAGATGATATGTTTAGTGGCTTCAGGGAACATAGAAGATGAATAAGGTGGGTTTATTTTAGGTAATTCAGCATCTTCTTGCAAAAAAAGTTCAAAAATAAGGGCTCTCTGTGGGAAGTTGAGTTTATTATAAAGGTCCATGAGAGCTGTTGGTGAGAAATAGTTGAGGGAGTCAAATGAAAGTATCATTAGCATTTGGTTTATACTTTGATCATTAATGGTGATCAATATTTTTCCATCCTGAGTCATCATTGTTCTCTGCATAGGATCATACCTGGCTTGACACCAAGTGATCAAATCAGGGAAATGATGAGTCTTGGGAAAGGAGAATAAGGGAAAAAGTGTCTCCCAAAAATGAATGGGATCTTCTTTATCTGTATATTTCTGCTTCAGCCACAAATGCAATTCATGGAAATCAAATTCGCATTCATAGTCTGTGACTTTGAACAGGGCGTCTGCAAAGGGAAGGTGATCCAAGTCGAGCGAGGCTGTAGATGGATTCTCTTCTTCAGCAGTTTTCTGTGCTTTAATTTTGGGGGCCATCTTGCTACGGGAGGTAAATATGAAAACTGATTTAGCTGAAGGACGGATGATAGGGAAAATATACACAAGGTGAATAAATCTTTCGGTGATATGGATGGAAGCAGAAAAGTGATGAAGGGTAGAAACATGGGCTATTTATAAGTAGAACTGAGCTTAATTTATCGTTTAACATATAACCATAGGCAATTTATAACAGAGGAACAAGATTAATTGTCCAACGAGAGGGTAAAACGGTTAAATGAGGCTGGCAAAAGGATAAGTGTGTATGGTGCAATGAATTTATGATGTGGCGGCTTGTGAGTGGGTGAGGGATAATGGATGGGTAACGAATTTATGACGTGGCGGCTTCCGTATGGAAAAAGTGATAACAGGCGAATGATATGGTGCAGGAGCGAGGTCAACCCTTGGAAGGCTAGAAACCGTCGATGGGATTTTGGGGGGGTGGTGAGGTGGTTTATGGTTTTGAGATAAGGAGGGCCAAAATGCTACAAGAGTGACAGGTAGAAAAAATGGGCGGCCATTCAAACAACTTTTCGGACCCCCTTCCTCCCCACATTAACGGGAAAAGACTGAAGGAGGGGCCGAAATGCTACCTCCGTCGTTGATCCGGGCAGCATTAATCGTGTCCCTTCAAAAGTGCTCGGAGTTTATTCGGTGCTAATTTAGCGTTTTGTCGTTTTGAAACTTTAGACAATTTAGCGCCCTTTTCTTTTTATAACCTTATGTTAAAAGAAATTAAACTTCAAAATGAAAGCTTAACTTTATAATCAAGCAAAACACATTTTTGATGGCACATTTAAATTGGTTGCCTCAAATTTATTTGATTTTCAACTAAAGCAATGTTTTTTTTCTTTTGTTTGCTTGTCTAACATTTTATTTGATTTTGCCTTCCTTTTTTAGGGAAATCTAACCTATCATTTTTTCTGATATGGACATGAAATAAAATATTCCTAACATTTTGTTTTGTATTTTTATTTTTGTCCATATCCTAACTTAACATTTTATCATATTTTATTTTCTTATTTTTCTAATATGCTAACTTATCAAAACCAAAGTTGTTACAACATCGGCTCTAGTTGGGGACTGCTTCCCCCTATGGGATACAGAAAACAAGCAGATCCAAGTGCCTTCTCCTCGGGCTATGGATTCTTTTCTGAAACGGATACTCATTTGCAATTTTCAAAATGAATAACTCTCCAAATATTTACATATTATGCATGACCAAATGAAGAACTAATACTGAATGTAATATTTCAGGTATTTCCCATTGACTGGCAATGAGGAATAATCTTCTTCCAAGTTCTATAGGATGAATGTATCGTTCCATTTGACTTGTGCAATACTGAATGGACCAAACCAAGGGTTGTCAAATTTTGCATGGTTGCCTTTATCTTCTCTCCTAGTATCCCATCTAAGCACTAGGTGACCTTTCTTGAAATTTCTTTCTCTAGTCTTTCTGTCAAAAAGTTCCTTCATTTTATTCTGATATTTCTTTAGCTTATACCGAATTTTGATCTCTTTCTTCATTTAACTCAATAATTTGATTAATCCTTCTTGATAAAACATCCTTTTCTTCACAATATTCTTGGAGGAATTTCATAACAGGTAAATCTAAATGAGTAGGAAAAACTACTTCCTTACCATAAACTAATTCGAAAGGAGACTTTCATGTTGATCGCTTAGGAGAAACTCTATTTGCCCAAATGGCATGAATAAGATGGTTGTCCCAACTCTTTTTATGGTCTACAAGAGTCTTATTAATGGCCTTAACTAATATCTTGTTGGAGGATTCTGCTAGACCATTACCCTGTGGATAGTATGGTGTAGAACGGTGCAAAAGGATTGAATATTTTTGGCAGAACTCAATCATTTTAAGACTACTGAAATTTGTTGCATTATCTGTAACGATCTATGGAGGACATCCAAATCTTGATAGAATGTTTTCTTCAAGAAACTTAATGACAACAATGTCAGATTCATTTTTCGCGGGTATGGATTCTACCCATTTGGTAAAGTATTTTGTAGCAGTTAAAATCCATCTGTGTTGATTGATTGATTGTGGATGAATTTCCCCTATAAAATCTAATCCCCATTGTAGAAAAGGAGCATTAACTGATACTGGGACCAATGGAAGTGCTGATAGTTTTTGTTTTCCTGCAAACAGTTGGCATGGTTTGCAACTTCTTACTCTTGCTCCAACCTCTCTGAAAAGTGTGGGCCAATAGAAACCTACTTTTAAAATTTTGTAGGTTGTTGCTCTCCATGCATAATGTCCACCACAAAACCCTGCATGAAATTGATCTACAATACCTTCTTTCTCATTCTCAGTTAACCACAGAAGAAGGATATTAAGAGGGTCCTTCCAATGCAAATTAGAATTAATAATGCAGTATTTTATGGATTTAAGCTTTAGAGCTTTGCACCGCTTTAAATCAAGATCAGGTGGACATTGAAAATCCCTTAGAAACTGCACAATATCAAAATACCAATCAGAGAGTAGATATTTCTAATCTATATGAACAAGAATTTCTTGGTGTGGAGGAGAAGGTTCTTATGGATTCCCCTTCTCTAAGAGGGGGAGGTTCTTGTGGATTCTCCAGTGATATTGAGGAAACCAAATTTATCCCAAATACTTTACATTTTGATTCAGCTAACAATTTGGCCAAGCCTTGACCTTTCACTAGCTTTGTGGTTTTAATTTCAAGGTCAAATTCAAGAATATTTGCAATCCATCTCCCTCTTCTCCTATTAGTGTCAGTCTGGGTCAAAATAGTTTTTACAACATGATTGGGAACATAGGCTGTAATGTGGGAATGTAAGACATAGATTCTAAAGGCTTTAAGAGCTTGGATCATGGCATAAGCTTAATTTTCAAGAATATCATACTTGAGTTTGGAATCTCTTATAACTTTGGAAAAGAAATCTATAGGCTAGTCATTGAAGTCTTCATTCTTCTGTAATAGGACAGCAGCAAGAGTAGTTTTTGAGGCAAAAGAGAAAATACTGAAAGGTTTTGCATAATCAAGGCTAGCAAGAGTTGGGGCTTCATAAATGGCTTTCTTAATTTGATCAAATGCAAATCTAGAAGGGATATTCCATTTAACTTAATTATCCTTTTTTAGCATATCAGTTATGTCTTTGACAATTTCAGTGTAGTTTGGGATAAATCTTCTAAGAAAATTAATTTTTCCTAGAAACACTTGGATTTCCTTTTTGTTCACGGGTAATGTCAAAGTTTGAATTGTAGATACTCTTTTGGGATCAATCACTACCCCTTTCTCTGAGATGATATGTCCCAGTAATTTTCCCTCTTTGATAGAAAAAAGTGACTTCTTAGGGTTCAAGGATATTCCAAATTTTCTGCATCTGTCAAAAACTTTCATCAAGTGCTTTAGATTTTTCTAATCAGAATTAGAAAAAAATGTAAGACCATCAAGATAAATAACAAAAAAATTATTTACCTGCTCAACAAACTCTATATCCATAGCTATTTGGAATGTTTCTCTTGCACTTGTTAAGCCAAAAGGCATCCTAGCATACATGAATGTACCCCAGGGTGTAGTAAAGGTTGTCTTTTCTCTATCTGCTTGATCTACCATAATTTGATTATAACCAGAAAATCCATCAAGCATGGAAAGTTTGTTTGCTCCTGAGACCTTTTGAAGTAGTTGGTCCATATTTGGTAATGGATAGTTGTCTTTTAATGATGCTTTGTTTAAGTTTCTGAAGTCTACACAAAGTCTAATCTCTCCATTCTTTTTTCTAATGGGAACTAAATTGGCAATCCAACTGGAATACCTTAAAGGAAGAATTATCTGAGCATCTAACATTTTCTTAAGTTCTTTTTCTATAGTTGGTAGAATAACTGGATTAATCCTCCTAAGTTTTTGCTTATCAAGTTTTTCTTCAGGTTTTAATGGGATTTTATGTTCAATGAGAGTAGTATCATAAGTGTTCAAATCCACATAGGACCAAGCAAAAACATCTTTATATTTTCTGAGTAGCTTAAGATATTCAATTTTAATTTCAGGGGTTAAGGAGGCACAAATTTTTATATTCTTAACTTCTTCATTGTTTCCAATATTAGCTTCCTCAATGTCATGTTGTGGAGAAATAGATTGTGTACATCTGGGGACATCATTATGATCAAATAAATTCTCCAAGGGGATAAGACCTTTGGGGATAAAGTTGTTAGACAACTGTATGATGTCATAATCAGCTATTTTGGAATTTAGGTCTGAATTATCATTTTCCTTGGAGGTTTCATTTGCATCCATCTTATCCTCATCAATTTGCAGAATAGAAAATTGATATATAAGTTGGAGAAAATATTTTATCTTTTCATCATCTTCAAATATTTTTCAATGCTTGAGATTGTCTGGAAACGATGGCCTACATTTGACTTGGATTTGGTGTTGTAGATGTCTTTGATTTGGGATCTTAAATGAGCTTTTAGAAACAGCTAAGGAGTCTACATGAATATTCTCGTTTCTAGGAACATAATTTTTGTTAAAGGCATTAAAGAAATTTTCTATTGAATCCCAAACTTCATTTCTATAAGACCTAATCCTAGGATGCTTTGTTTGGCAAAGATTTCTAACCTGTCTCACAATGAGTTCAGAATCAATGAATACACTTAAATTTTGTACCTTTAAGCTTCTAGCTAACTCTAATCCTAGAAGGAAAGCTTCATACTCTACTACATTGTTGGTAACTTCAAAATCAAGCTTGCATGATTGAGTGATATTTTCCTTTTCTGGTGAAATTAAAACTACCCTAGCTCCAGCTCCATCTTTTGTGCAGGAACCGTCAAAGAAAATTTTCCATACATCATCTTGAAAAGACTTAGGGTTTTCGATTATATCTTTAATTTTAACTTGAGAATCTTGTATTGTATTTGAGGATAACTGAAAGCAACCAAAGTCTTGATCAATTGCATAAATGGGATGGTTTCTTGGTTGGTCTGTTTTACACACAGTATGAACAAATTTGACTTCTCTATACAACCTCAGTTGTTCTCCTCGATAAGTCGGAATAGTAGCATAAGACATTTCCATTTGAAAGGTCCCTCCTAACTTGGCGCAACGGGATCTAGAAAGGAGCATCCCAAATTTTGGAGGAATATTAGTCACAACTATGTCTAACACTATGCTTTTTACTGGTATCTCGGCAAGGGTAACAACTAAGTCTTTTATCAGTCCTAGGCAGGGCACCCTTTTAGAATCGAAAGTGTAAAGGTCATGATAAGATCTAGTAATATCAAGATTTATATGTTCCATGATAATTTTGGGCATTAGGTTATGTGATGCTCCAGAATCAAGCATACAATTGTACAACATGGAATCATGGGCTTTCAAGGTTACATAGAAAGGAGGGACAATCTCATCAATCATATCTGCACTAGGACCAAAGACTACTGATGGTTTCTCATCCTGAAGGCTAATTACATCTCCCTCAGCATCTACACTTGTGTTTTGAATCCATTTTGTGACTTGATTCTTCTATCCAGGGTTCTTAGAAAGTTCAGAGAGTGGAATAGGGATTTTTACTCTCTCAAGCTCCCTTTCAACATTGAAGGTGGTCAAAAGTGTTTTATCCATGAGAGGAGTTTCAGTTGACTGGTCCAAGTTTTGAATTGGAATAGTTTGGGTTTTAACAGATTTTACTTGAGGTTCAATGGTAACAGGATCTTTTGGAGGTCTTCCAGGCCCTGCCCTAGGCCTTAAATCATATCTCCTATTTAGCTCAGCAATTAGAAATTCTGAGAAGGCTTGATATTTGGAGATTTGTGAATTTTCAGCATCTTGTTGAGATACTGAATATTGTGTAAGGGGGACAATGGAATTTTGTACAAAAGAGTGATCTAAGTTATTAATATCTTCAGTTATGGTCATGGTATTGTTATCAGATTGTTGATCATCAATTAATAAAGGTGTAGGAACTTGCTGATCATTACCAGGTCTTTGAAGAATTTTCAATTGAGGGGTTCTTTTGTATTGACCTTGGTTTTGAGCTGGGGGCCTAGCAATAGTTTGTGGGACTATTCTAGGTTGTGTTTCAATTTTTGAAATCCTGTTAGAAAGGTTCCTAAGCAAAGAATTAATTTCATCAATTTTATGATCTTCAAGTTTATATTTAGAGGAGGATGAATCATCTATCTTAGTTTTCAGTTTTCTTTCTTCTTTTTCAGCCTTAGCCTTGAGTTTACCAGAAGCCGACCTGTTGGCTTCTACCTCTATGTCATTTGTTTTCATATCTTCTAAAGTATTATAAACTCTTTCTCTTAGCATGACTGCAAAGTCATCATCAAATGCTTTTGAAAATATAACCTTTACAGCTGCTACTAGTGGTTTACAATCAGTAGGCATTTTATGATAGAGTTTGTTAAACCTTTTAATGAATTCGGATACTAGTTCACCAAGGTTTCTTTTCAGTTCCTCAAATTTAGTAAGAAAGTAAACAGGATCTTTTTTTACCCCCCATTGGTTTTTAAAAATAGTTATAAGCCCATTCCAAGTCCTGATAGAATCATCTCTAAGCTGCCTAAACCAGATTCTAACATTCCCTTCCAGAGATTGTACAAATAATCTCATATAAACATTTTCCTCTTTAATGTTCATATTGTCAGCAAAATATAAAAAGGTTGATACATGATCTTCTGCTGACAGACCGGTTTCTCCATTAAATCTTGACAAGTGTTTTAGGTATCCATCAAGAAAATTTCCTAAATTTGCAGGAAGGACTAGCGCAACATACCTTTCTTTCACAATGGGTTGAAAAGCCATTACAGTTAGAGGAGTTGGAGATTACTGAGTGGATGTTGATGAGGAAGAGGAAGATGATGAGGGTGAATGTGAATCGATAGGAGTATTAGAATTTGGGGGAGAGAAAGAGGGAGGAGGCATTTTTAAGGATCTTAAAGGGGTCTTGATAACCAACTTATGAACTCTTGGTGATAATTCTCCTTTACTATCAAACAAAGGATTTGAATAGACAGAAAATGTATCTTCAAAATTAGTTGAGGTTGATGGAATTGAATAAGGAGTTGGAGTGATGAAGTCTTGAGGTTTGAATTCAAGTAAATGCAAACCTAATTCTTCCTCAGATAAAGGTGATTTGGAAGGGATGGAGGGGACTTGATATGATTCAAGTGACTGTATTAAAAAGGTTGATTGAAGATCTACCCCTTTAGAATGAAGTTCAGAAACCCTAGGAGGTAGTTCAGTCCAATCAGGATGGGATGGTATTGATGAGAAAGGATCTACAGATGAGGAATCTTCAGGGTGTAAAGCTGAAGAAGAAGAAGAGGTTCTATGTCTTCTCCTTGAAGTGGCTCCCCTAATGAGTCTTTCTGGGTCTAGTAAGGGGTTAACAATCTCAGGATCAGAATGTGATCTAGTGTGCTTAAAAGGAGCCAGCTTTGACCAGTGAAATTTCCAGGTGAAAGATTTTGACCTATACCTTATCCTTTACTCACCTTAAAGGAAAGTGAAAATCGTTGCCCCGTGGAAAATCTGGCTTTCAATCCTTCTTTCCCCAACAACGGTGCCAATCTGATGTTGTCTTTTGAGATGACCTAAGGTCAATTGATTATGCCAAAGCATCTATAATGTTTTGTTGATTTTGATTTAGTTGGAAGACCAATGTATGAAACAAATTATAACAATAATGCTCAACCTTTTGAATAGTACTAACAAGTAAACAAACGGTTGCTATTTAATTCACATAGTGATTCAATTTTTGTTGATGTGAGGTAAAAGATGTAAGAAAATATGATTACTTTAATTTCAAATGGAAGATTAAATAATCATAAGCTAGAAAACCTTCAATCAATGTTTGAATATTTAACAAAATATACTTAATATTATAAAGATACTGATAATTTTATGATATAGAGGGAGATACTTAAACAAATAGTTTAGTAATCCATTCTCTTTTAATGATCATAACTTCAGAAAGGAAATAAGAATAATTGAAACACAGTCAGACTTACAAAACTACTTTATAAAACTTAAGCATATGTAGAATACATAATGAAATATGTACAAGAAAAACTTACAACAGAAACAAACTGTGTCGAACAAAATTTAGAATCCTCTGCTTTATTATTAATGATCCAGAAAAGTTGTGTACGTGGAACGCTTACAAGATGCTTATGCAAGGGTGCAACCCTTAATAACTCGTAGAAGAGAGTTATTTATACTAGTTTGGATAGTAAACAAAATATCCTAAACTGACTACAAAAATAGCCAGAGAAAAAAAAAATTAATTAAAAATTAAAAATTAAAAATTAAAATTAATATATATATATAGATAGATATTATAATAATAATAATAAATAATAAATAAATAAAATAAAATAATATATATATATATATAATAAAAATTAAATAAAAAAAATATTAAATAAATTAAATAAAAATAAAAAATTAAATTAAATTAAATAATAAAAAATTAAATTAAATTAAATTAAAAAATAAAATAAAATAAAATAAAAAATAAAAATAAAAATAAAATAAATAAAAAATAAAAATAAAAATAAAATAAAATAAAAAATAAAAAATAAAATAAAATTAATTAATTAATAACAAATTTATTAATTAATTTATATATATATATATATAGAGGAAAAGAAAAGTGTTGAATGATGTGTCCCTATTAGGCAGGAAGTTGTTGATGACTGTTACTTCAAAAACGATTATGTTGTCTTCTTGTTGGGATGGAAATTTAATCAATTGTTTCAAATAGTTGATCCCACCTCTCCTCACTTGGTATCTCCATATTTACCATTCTTCTAAATATCTCATCAACTTCGGTGTATCTTTCAAAATTGGGTTTAGTGAGAAAAAGATGTCCAACTTCATATTTGATTGTGAGGCCAGGGCTCAAAGCTTCCAAAACCTCCTTGCCAATAATCTGTCTTTTAATCCCTGCAAATTGATTGTTGTCTATTGCAATAGTATATTTTCTTTCACAGTGATCGTCCAATTCGACTAACTAATCATTTGATGACACTAACTCTGGTAAACCTTTCTTATTCAACATACTGAACTTAGAATGAAACCTTCGAACTGCAATGTTCAAAGCTTCACACTTTGTTTTCAGCTGAGTCAGTAGATTCTTCTTCATTAGGACTTTCTTAATCTCCAACATAGTAGTTGTCTTATCTGGAATATTCATCTCTTATAATTGTTTCTTAGTCTTAGAGTTTAATACTTTGATCATCCTTGTTGCTTCTTTGGGTTTTGTCTTCAATGTTTCCCTCTGATTACCTATCTATGTCCTGTATCTGGAAATCAATTCTTGCTACTCAAAAATAATTTGTATGGATGTCCATACTTTTTTTATGTAGTGGTTGATGTCTAACCAGATGTCCTCTTTGGCCTGGGCCAAAGTGTCTGCCGTTAGAGTCTTACTCTCTAATTGTTTAACCTTGAGTTCTAACCTGTGTGACTTTTGCATTTCCTCTACATACAAGGTATCATTCTTTACCTTCTGTGACTCCAACGTTTGGAACTTATGGGGTAACTTTTCATTATGTTGTTTTTATGCCTGTAACTCCTGTGATAACCTTGTTCTTTCAATTGTTGTTGATGATGAAGCAATGTCAGTGGGGGATGAACTTGGCTCTGTACTTTCCATGGGAATTGTTGTTATTGGGGTCACAAGGAGTTGTGTTGCCTCTTTTTCCTTGAGCAATTGTTCTATTTTCTCTTCCATGTTCTTGATCTATATGTTTTGCTCATTAATGAGCTTCAACATCTCCTCCCTTTGTTGTTCATTTTCTACGATCTCTCTAGTTTTTGGATCCTTAGTTGAAGGCAAATTCAACTATTTCTTCAAAGCTGCTATCTCTGTATTATTTTTCTTGGGTATTTCTTCAATTGATTTACAGTCTTGGGGATCATATCCAATTTTAACAATAAGATCTTCTAAAGACTTTAATTTGTTATCTTTAGCTAAAGATGACAGTTTTTGCAATCTTAAGTTGTGACTACACATTTGACATGGCAATTCTGAGCTTAGAAAGAGACATGGCAGTTGAAGTCATTGTTGAAAATAACATTTCACCTGATTTCCTATGCAAATCCATTTGATCAATAGCATGTATCTGGGTTACATCAAATGAAAATACGGTTTTCTTGTATTCTGCTGTGGATTTGGGAAATGGAATTTGAGCCTGCAAAAATGTCATTTGCATCCTTCCTCTTTCACTGTCAAAGGCAGAGAGAAGTTTGTGCTAAAGTGGATGTTTGTTTCCAAAACTGACTGTACATTTGTGACCTTAGATTTTCATTCTTTTGTTTAATTCCCAGAAATCTTGAGAGGATATTAGTGTCTTATGATGAGTTGATCTCAATTGATTGAATAATCTCCATAGGTTCAATTGAAGAAGGAGTTGAATAAGTAGAAGGAGGTTTGGGATCAGTGGTCCCTGCTGACGAAATATCTTCTAAATCTCTAAGGTCAATTATTTATGGTGGCTTGCTTCTTGATGATATTCACAATCTTGTGTTCAATTTCTTTTGTAGTATAGAATACTCTTTGGATTTTGTAGTTGACTAAGTTTCCTCTCTGGCTCTTTTGTGTTGAGTACTCTGAGTGACTGGAGTATTTAGCTATGGAGTAGTTATAACATGTTCATCTGCTTCTAAGATAGTTCCTTCAGACCACTGCTCCTAGTTCATAAACTTCTCCAATTTTGGCATGGGAGTATGGTTGTAAGGTGTTGCCTTCAATTGAACTCTTAGGGCTGAAATGATCCCAAAAGGATCATAAGACCAGGTGAAGCTTTGCTAGAGATTCATGTTCTTCAATAATTTGTTTTCCTTTGTACATGAAGACCTAGTATTACAAATGAATGTCCCTACCTTGGCTTTCAGTTTCAACTGTGAATTTTTCTTACCTGAGACAAAATGGACTTCATCCATATTTATCATATGCCTGATGTATTCCAGTGAGATTATCCTCATTGGCACATACTTAGGCAGATTGTATGGAGCTAACTCACTGCCATATATCTTAATTTCAGTGTAGTTCTGGTACAGATACCAATCACGAGTCTTGATCTGTTCAGATAGGTGAAATATTCTCTTAATTTCTTCTCCAATTCTGGGCTTTGTTTATCTATTGAGTAATTGAAGAGCTTGATGTACAAAATAATCCATAAACTGAGAGAATGTAAATTTTGATGATTTTGCTTTAGCTAACTTTGTCTAGTGAATCACTGATTGATTCACTCCTTGCTCATCTTGCATGTTAAGCTTAATGTTCAATGAATCTTTCTGTTGAAACAAAATCAAACAAATTATGACTGAGCTATATATGAACACTCCTTGTGTGGTAAAATTCTTAAATTGTTCACGTATATTATCAGCCAGGAATTGGATATAATTATACATGAAAGTAGTTTGATATTCCTTACTAAAAATGGAAAAGAATCCAAGGATGGATTCATCAACAAGTTGATAATTTTCATAGCCTAGTAGGTATGATAGCAGGGAGATGATATGTCTAGTGGCTTCAGGGAACATAGAAGATGAATAAGGTGGGTTTCTTTTAGGTAATTCAGCATCTTTTGGCAGAAAAAGTTCAAAAATAAGGGCTCTACGTGGGAAGGTGAGTTTATTATAAAGGTCAATGAGAGCTACTGGTGAGAAATAGCTGAGGGAGTCAGATGAAGGTATCATCAGCATTTGGTTTATACTTTGAGCAGTAATGGTGATCAATATTTTTCCATCCTGAGTCAGTACTGTTCTCTGCACAAGATCATACCTGGCTCGACACCAAGTGATCAAATCAGGGAAATGACGAGTCTTGGGAAAGGAGAATAATGGAAAAAGTGTCTCCCAAAAATGAATGGGATCTTCTTTATCTGTATATTTCTGCTTCAGCCACAAATGCAATTTGTGGAAATTGAATTTGCATTCACAGTCTGTGACTTTGAACAAGGCATCTGCAAGGGGAAGGTGATCCAAGTCAAGTGAGGTTGTAGATGTATTCTCTTCTTTGGTAGTTTTTTGTATTTTAATTTTGGGGGCCATCTTGTTGCAGGAGGGAAATATGAACACTGATTTAATTGAATGATGGACGACAAGGAAAATATACACAGGGCAAATAAAGCTTTCGGCGACATGGATGGAAGAAAAAAAGTGGTAAAGGGTAGAACCATGGGCTATTTATAAGTAGAATTGAGATTAATTTGTCGTCTAACATCTAACCGTAGGCAATTTATTATAGAGGAGAGGGATTAATTGTCCAACGGGAGGGTAATATGGTTAAATGAGGCTGGCAACGGGATAGGAGTGTATGGTGCAACGGCTTTATGACATGGCGGCTTGTGAGTGGGTGAGGGATAACGGATGGGTAACGGGTTTATGACATGGTGGCTTCCATATGGAGAAAGAGATAACATGTGGATGACATGGCATGGGAGCAAGGTCAACCGTTAGAAGGCTAGAAATCATCGGCGGGATTTCGGGGGGGGTGGTGAGGTGGTTTATGGTTTTGGGCTAAGGGGGGCCAAAATGCTACAAGAGTAACACGTAGCAAAAATGGGCGGTCATTGAAACAACTTTTTGGACCCCCCCCTCACGTTAACGGGAAACAGCTAAAGGGGGGGCCGAAATGCTACCTCCGCCATTGATCCGGGCGGCGTTGATCATGTCCATTGAAAAGTGTCGAGAGTTTATTCGGCGTTGATTTAACATTTTGTCGTTTTGTGACTTTAGACAATTTAGCGCCCTTTTCTTTTTATAACCTTATGTTAAAATAAATTAAACTTCAAAATGAAAACTTAATGTTATAATCAAGAAAAACACATTCTTGATGGCGCATTTAAACTGGCTGCCTCAACTTTATTTGATTTTCAACTAAAGCAACGTTTTTTTCTTTTGTTTCTTGTCTAACATATTATTTGATTTTTCCTTCCTTTTTTAGGACAATCTAACCTATCATTTTTTCTGATATGGACATGAAATAAAATATTCCTAACATTTGGTTTTGTATTTTTCTTTTTGTCCATAACCTAACTTAACATTTTATCATATTTTTTTTTTTCTAATATGCTAACTTATAAAAACCAAATTGTTACAACAAGATTGAGGTCACTTGTATTTATAGGCTTCAATGGGTGTCCAATTAGATTTGGGGTTGACCTTGTCTAAATGTGCATATGTGGGCTTTCCTTCATAAGTACACTTTCCCTAATTCGAGTGATCTTTAGGTTGATTTTGGTCCTCTCGAAAATAGGAATTCAATGCCATCATTATCTCCATCAAATGAGTTGTCCAAAGTGGAATTTGACCGTAATTTCAAATTTTTAACATCCCTTAGTGAAAAGTGCATTTTAGATGAAAAATCAGCCACTATTGGGCCAAACTACACTAGCATAGGAGGCAAAGCACATTCCAGATAAAGATTCAATCACTGTTGAGAAAATTTGTGTTGTTATAAAGGCCTCCCCTTAAGCTTAGTGCATGGCGCAATAACAAGGCTTAATCTTGCTTCAATTGTTGACTGTGGTCCCTCTCTACGTTCAAGCCTTGTCCTGTCTAACCTCTCCCAATGCAGATCATAGTTTCAACAGACAGTGAGCCCTTGTTGAGAAAAATTGTGCTTTCGTTTAAACCTTCTCTTCCTTCCAGCACACAACATAGTCTCAAGCATCAAGCCTTCAACCTCTTTCCTTGTTCTTACCCTCTACCCTAAAAACTTGATCAAGCATCTCTCTCAGCGCATGGCATAGTAAGAAGGTTCAGTAAGGTCTCCTCTTAGTTCTTGTCAAGTCAAACTGCGCTCTCATTGTCTTCCTTCCTTTCCTTCCTAGTGCATGGCACAGTCTTAACCAGCAATCTCATCAACCTTGTTCCTTGTGCTTGCCCACTATGATGGACCTTGAAGAGCCCCTTCTTCATAGTGCATGGCGCAATAACAGTGAACAATGGTTCCTTCTTAAGCCATTGTTGAGTTCAACTGCACCCTCCTCATCAAGGCCTTCCATAGGCGTATCATAAGTAGCTTCTTCCATGAACTAGGTAGAGATAGGATTTATTATTTTAAGATTGATTTTTCCTTTTCATGAGTTATATTTGTTGGTAGGAGTACCTTCTCAAAAAGGAAAGGTGATGCTCAAGGAATAAAATCAAGAGAAGCAAAGAAGAACTTGTAGAGAAGGAGCACATAGAAGAACCATCATGAAGACATGAAGCAGATCTTCAACCATGACGAAAAGACGACATTGCATGATGACTCAGAGGATTCCAAGGCTAACCCAAGACCCTTTGGAGGGTAAATGTGTAATCCTGATCAAATTTTTCGTGAAGATTAAAGATAAGCAACAAGGAGAACATATTGGCATTGCTACCTCATCATGAAGTCCATGTCATCATTATCAAGTTGTGACTTGTACAAGTGTCATCAAAATATTCAATATGTGTTCATGTGTCATGCCACATCACTTGTGGATGTAATGATATAATTATCAAAAGGAAAAGGACAAAATTTTGTTGAAAATGGCAACAAGAAATGTTAAAAATAGCATCTAGAATTCCAATTTAATTTGTCCTTGAATTAAATTGTAATAATTTTCTCATAGCAACTTGTAATAGTTAATTAGTTAAATTGACTTAATTAACTAAGGAATTTCGAGTTGGAAGTCTATATGAATTCATGTAAGTGTTATCCCTAAGTTTTAGGGGTCCAAATTGAGTTTATTGGAGTTGTAATTAGATAACTCAGTCCAATTGAGTTATGGTCAGTTAAACTAGTTCTAATTGTTGGAGGAACTAGTAGAGGTCTATTAGTGAGTTGGTTCACTGGTGCATCCTTGTGCTACACCAGCGAAATAGAGATTCACTCAAGAGAAAATCATGCATGTTAGTTCAAAGGAAGACCTAGTTGAGACTAGAGTGCAAGGATAGCGTACTATCAGTTGTATAATTTTCCAAGTTGTACAAATAGTGCATGCAATCAGTTGAGGACCTATGTTTGAATTGCGCAGTTATAGAGTGAGAATATCCCTTTAAATACAGCCTAATTCTCTCAGGAATTATGAAAAGAATTAGAATCTTGGGGGATTGGAAATTTGGCTAGGTATTGGCCAAAGGAAGTCAGTCAGGCAGAGGATATAAAATACTTGTGCAGGTTGAGCTCAAGGTTGAGCAAATTATATTGTATTCATCAAAATTCTTTGACCAAGTGCACAAAGAAATAGGGGCTTGGTGAGGTGCCAAATAGGCCTAGAGTTTGGCTTGAGCTAGCTTGTGAGTTGATAGTTGATTATACTTGTGCAGATATTGTTCTTGTGAGAACAAGCATTGTATTTCATCTTGGATTTCTTATTAATGTAATATAGATAGTATGGGTTTTGAGTTGTGGTTTATTGTTTCCATTGATCATTGGTTTCCGATGTTTAAAGAATAGAGTAGATTCTTGTCTTGTGTTTTAGTACATTACATGAGTTGTGAATCTACATGAAAATCTACATGGTATCAGAGCTAGATTTGTAGAAATATCTACATGGTATCGAAGCAGGAATTGTTTTTTGGGCGGCGAGTTTGTAGAGCATATCTGAAAAAGTGTGTTGAAAATTTTCAAAAACAAATAGTAGATCTAGATTCCTTGCGAAAAAATACACAAATTCAAACAAAAAAAATTGTTTGAATCGGATTTCAGATGAGGGAGATATCACCAATTTAAAATCATCTCTTTTTTCAAGAAAAATTGTGACAGCGGGATAGATGAAACAAATTGGTGTGCGAGCCAAGAATCTGTATGCACTTGAGGTACAAGATGCATGAAAATCCTTGAGGATAAAGGAAAATGTTAGAGACTTTGTGGTTGAGAGGGAGAGAGAATTACCTCTCAACATGTAGCCCCAGAAGAAGCCTCAAAAGCAGTCTTAGACAATTGTGGAGCAGCCAAAATTGGAGAAGCAGAGAGGAGACCAATTGGAGGCATCCACTCATCCAAAGACCTTTGGTAGGGGGAAATTTCGAGCCAAGTGGGCAAAGGGAGCACATGAATCCATACCTCTAAGTGTGAGGTGGGGCGCCTTGAAGAAAGTGTAACTAGGTTCGGTCTTCATATTGACATGATATTTGTAAATGATGTAATAAATTATTTTTATATTCCTTTCTGCATGGATTTCATCAGCAAGAAGTGTCACTATGTAAAATACTTCTTCTTTATGTCTTTAGCATTTTATTTATATGTCAAAGAGTCATGTCATATAAAAATAAAATCTTCATGAGTTCATGTAAATGTATACAAGTATTCAACATTGTGTAACATCCCTCCAAGACCAAGAGAAATCCTCCAAAAGCAAGCACACCGAAGTCTGCAAGAAAAAAACGAATAGATCGCCATGTTGGCTCAAAAAATAATATTAAAATGAATTAAATACGTAAATACAAGTCATGTCGGCTAGGGAAATAGATGTAAGGACCATATCTAGACTATATACATTTTTTTTTTTTTACAAATCAGCAAATACAACCAGAAAAGAAACTTATCATAACATTTTCATACTTTTAACTAAGATCAATAGTAATGAAACACATATGTACCATTCACCAGAAGGCAAGACTCCACTTGCTTTGCTGTTGCTGGTATTCACTTGTAGCTGGTCACTTCCCGAGTGAACGATGACGCACTTCATCCGAATGCAAAGACCCACCGGTTAACCTCCCAGCCTACTCCTTGGGTACTCTTCTTCCCCGCGGACCCCCGAGCTGCAATGCGGTTGTACAATGGATACAAGCACTAGCTAGTAGAGGAGAGCACACCTTGGCTCAAGAGTCCCCTCTCTAAATCCTCTACCTCACCAAACTCACTATAGCTTCGTAATCACTGCTCTCACAACATCTCATCCATCCAACAATAGGGTTCCCAAAAAGTCCCTTCTTCCATGGCTTGCCCCTTCTTTTATAGGAGTCCTCATAGGTGACACTTGTCATGTCATGCATAATTAATTATTTTTTTTATAATTCAATAGCTTGATTATTCACCCACCCATGTGTCATTCTCACATCAAGAGTCTCCCAAAATTATTTACTTAAATTTTTATTTAAAACTAATATTTTCCTCACCTCAACAAGATTCCTATTTCTTCTCCTATTTGTCTCTTTATTCCCTCCTTTTATTCCTTAATTTGTGTTCATTACTTGAAGTCAATTAATGAGTCAAATTTTATCCCCAATCTACTCCCTAATTTAACTCAGGTTATCTCCTAGATGAATATTCTTATGTTGGTTGTTGACACATGGCTTCTCTACATTTCTCTAAATTTAATTTATTATTCTCATTTTAATTCACCTTCCCCTTTTCTTAATTAGGTTTAAATTAGTTTAGGATTAATCTTTATCCTTACCATTATGTTTGTCTTTCCCCTTTTTCCTAATTAAACCACATAGTCTTCCTAGTATTTTCCAAAATGGGAAGGGTAGAGTTTTTAAGGTACTCTATTTTAATTCTTCCTATGATCCTCCTTATTCCAAGTTTTATTTTTGATTTAATTACATTGGTTTCTAATCATCATTTACCCTTGATGTAAATTTACCTAGTTTTCATTCCTTGCTTATATTTATTTATTATTATTCATTTATAATGATTCCAAGGATGCCAAGTTTGGTTGTGCCCTTCAAGAACTTCCCTAGAAGTTCCAAGGTTGCCACACCTAATAGCTTATTTGTGATGTCAAGGGTGCCAGTTTGGTTGTGCCCTTCAAGAACTTCCCTAGAAGTTCCAAGGGTGCCACACCTAATAGTTTATTTGTGATGTCAAAGGTGCCAGTTTGGTTGTGCCCTTCAAGAACTTCCCTAGAAGTTCCAAGGGTGCCACACCTAATAGTTTATTTGTGATGCCAAGGGTGCCAAGTTGGTCGTGCCCTTCAAGAAATTTCCCTGAAGTTCCAAGGGTGCCACACCACTTGCCCTTCAAGCATCCAGTGATTACGAGGGGAAAATATAGTGCAACGTCATAGACCACTATCATCTCTTATGTTGTCTGCGATAGTGAGACTAATGGTGTCGGGGATCAAGGAATCTGCCTTGATGTGCGCCCCCCGGTAAAGTCCTCATGAGCGGCCCAACTTTGGAACCTGCCCTCATGGCATCGTGATCTTCAAGGCGAAGGGGCTTCAACCCTTCCAGCCCAAGTCACGGAGGGAGTGCTAGTGGGGGACTATGTCCCACCCCTCCCATGTAGTTCCATCCACTTGTACAACCCCATCACCCATATGTGAGTCATTCGGTCAAGCAACCAATCTGTGCCTGCAACCATTAATATATCATCAGAATATAGTTAAACATATATGGCAGATTCTAAGATCGACTTAGACTTTCAAAGATAAAATAATATGAATTTTCGTCAAACCAGGTGTCATCAACTCGTCATATGCGAGTGCCTCTGATGGTTCCCTGCCATACTCAATAATCATCAGTAACACGGTTTCTCAATGTTAGTCAATAGCATCATTAAAAATTCCTGGTCATTCACATCATTGTCCATTGTAAGTCTGAACTAAAGGAAGTAGGTAACATAGGGGACACATCCCTCATGGCTATCATCAATAATCATCAATGGAGAAATACATATTCATTAAGCTATCAACATCGTAACATCGTAGAAATATACCTATCCATAAAATTTATCCTCATTATGCTTTTAGTAGAGTGCATACATATTCTTTACTACCCTCATCATAATTTCAAATAGAGACCAACTTAACTATTAATATTGCAATCATCAGAATATTGATAGATAAGATACATAACAATTCATGCTACCATAAAATCGATGGAAAGCATTCATAAACATCACAACCATGAATATCTCAATCGCTAATAATAGTGTCATGGGTCCAGATCCTCAATCTGAGGTCCTTGAAGAACAAGTGTCTAAGATAATGTTGTATTAGGGTCAGGAAACAGAGTGGGCACTACATACACCCCCTCTTAACAATGGACTTCGTCCCGAAGTCCTTAGAACATAAAGGAGAAACGGCGACACATAATCTTAGGAACCCTTCCTGAAACTCTTGCCAACCTTCTGGTGGGCAAGTTAAAATTTTCCCAAGGTATCTATAACATGAATTCTGTTATAACTGAAGGACTATATCTAGGGAACATTTCAACCCACTTGTTGTATAAATGTACAAAACATACATTATAGATATTATTAAAATTAATGGTTAAAGGAAGCGTCATACATAAACTTTTCCAACAAAATCATCATAATCAAAATCACAACTAATTAAAGCAACAATTAACAACACCCACCTTCCTTCAAATGACAAATTGACTAATTTAGGAGAAATCATGCAATTAAGATAGCAATAATTTTGTATTAACTCAAATTCATAGGGGATGCCTATGCCTTTTTCCTAGGAGGAACTACCCACCTTAAGCTTGAACTTCAATATTTGTAATGGTCAATAATAATTGTGTTAATTATTGTTGATATTTCACCTATGACGTAATCCACCTTTGTTTACCATGTTCTAAATCTTCAATTTTGTTAGGAACTACAATCAGTACTTTGAACTAGTCACAATAGATGCATTTGAAGAACTTGGTTGTGGAGTGGTTGTATGTAGAGAATTAACACTAGATGAAAGTTTTTATATGTGTTCCTTTAAATCGTTTATATATTTCTTTATTTTGTTGTGATTCTTGAGTTCTATTTTTTATAAAAGCTCTAATATGAGTGATTTTAGATCACTTTTATTTTTCTCTAGTTTTCATGATTCTTGGCTTTGATTTTCTCTTCAACTTATCATGATTCTAATCAATCAATGATATGTTTGTATTGAGTATCTACCACTTGCATGTCTCTAATTTTTCCATTCTAAATTGGCCTTTGGAGAAGAAATTTTAAATTTTGTAGTTTAATTATTGGTAGTTGAGTGAATGAGGTCTTCCATAATTAATTGTATGGTTTTGTCGTTCCTCAATTTTCTTAACAAAGCATAAACATTTTTTTTCTAAATATTCAAATTGCTCATATAATGATACAAAAATGGAAACACAAGGTTGAGCTGCAACTATGTGTTGTGACGAATGGACAACAATATGATATGGCAACTATATGACATAGAAATCACATCTATTGTACAAACATGGAATGATGTTGGTGTATGCGTTGCAGAGTGATACAACAATTCCAATGCACGACAATTACATAGAGAACTTGGCAACATAATTTTTTTTAAATGTCAAGCCTAATTCTTCTAATTTTTTTTTTTTTTTTTTTGCTCTTTTGCAATCAATTTTGCTTGAAATCCAATAGGAATTTGTTGGAATTACAAGTTATAGTATGTATAGATTGAGCACCCCCAAGGGTTTTTCAAGGTAATAAATCCATTTATGCATTCAAAAATGCATTGAAGTAACCAAAAATCACAATCTTGCCAAAAAGTGCATCACTAGATCCTCATGAAAGAAACCAAAATATAAACAATTAAACTATGCATTTTTTAAACAACAGCGAATGAAAATAGTATATAAAAATCAACTAACAATATGGAAAAGAATATTTTTGTGTGATCACAGTGACAAGTATGGTAGAAATGACAAGTTCAATATCTCAAACTATATTTGATACCAATGGAGCATAAAAGTCCATGATAAATTTCCTCCTTGATGTAAAGACAAAAATAAAATAATATATAAATGTTGAATGAATAAATTAATAATGATGACATTTATTGTGAATGACCCTCATGCATATTATGAATAACCTTTATGCATATTATTTAGGAAGATAGTTTTTTAATTATTATTATTGTTTATTATATTTATTTAATTATTATTATTATTATTATTATTAGGTTTATTTAGTTGATATTTATAGAAAAATATGAAAGAAGAATTTAATATACAAATATAATCTCAAAAATGTTATATAAAGAAATACTAATTTAGGATACATATATATATATATATATATATATATATATATATATATGGATCTTCACATATCCACATTAGCATAAGTTGTCATTAGGGATGATCGCTTTATATATCTTTATCTTTAGTGTTTCATCTTTGATTTTGGAATGATGGGATAAATTATGTGAAAATAATTGAACATTGACTCTTTAGTACCATATATTATCAATTGTTTATGTTATATAGCATGGTTGTTCTACCATCAAGACATGATTGATTGATGTTTTTCTAGAGCTCTAACCTAATATCTAACATCTTTAGCAAATTCCAATCCGACTCATCCATCAATCCTAAAGATTCCTCTTATTTCCTCCATGTATGGATGCTTACGCTCTCCCATCTCACTATTGCTAATGTGTTGTTCTCTGATATCCATTTAGCCAGCTTTTCATTAAACAGCTACACAATGCGAAAATCGATGTCAATTACCCGGTATAAGCAGAATTCAATCATTTTATAATATTAACCCATTGCTCTACTTTTCCTAGTTGGTAAGTCGACCTGTTAAGCTTACTTTGAGGGCGTTTTTCCTCTAATTCATTTTCCTAGACACAATCATTACTAGATCATGTACTATCTGGACATGCATAACCACATTGTTATGGCTTCATATTACAATTATCAGCAGTACCTCAGAGTGTAGAATTGAACAACAGTAACATATGGGGCAATCTTTGTAAAATGAAAAGTATAATTACCAATCAGTAGTGCATTGATCCGTAATGAGTCAGCTTCCTTGTGAAAACATAGTCAATGTTGTCGTTATACTGATCAAGCTTGTTTATCTTCTCTATGCATACTTTCATCCTTTCTAAAAGAGCAGGCATGGATGCAGCATTGGCAGCAAGTCTAGACTTGAGCACCACTATCTGCATTGTCGTATCCTGTTCTTCTTCTTCTTCTGTCAACAATTTGGATATCCCTAGTCTCTTTTTCAAACTCTCTTCTGCTATAACAGAACTAAGTTAAAACGAAAGTTTTTCACTCTTGAAATATAACCAAAGATACAGATCACAGGTTCGGATCGCCTCAAACACTATCACAAAAGAATCCCATTGATGTAGTGGAAAAGCAATCACACTGTGACAGAAGAAGCGAAGGTAAAAAGTGGATAGATCCACAAAGGCTTCTCTAACCAAACGACATTGTTAGACAAAATGTAATAACTAAGTTGCAAATTTCATCACTAGAACCAACATTGGTAACCAGGATAAGAAACCCACAGCAAAGTTTTACTGGAAGCATAACCACATAGGCGACATAGATGAATTCATGCGTGAAAGGGAAGCATTAGTGACATGCGTACTTGGGTTATCAAAATAACAATTAATCCATTCCTATGTAAATGAATAAAGCCACACATCTAGAACACGTTAAAAATGCATGGTATTAAATCTATGGAAAGGCTTGACATAGGGCAAGAGCTATGCAAGTTAAGTTCAAAAGATTTCCATTCCAAAAATTTGATCAGGTTTTTTTTTTTCAAAATGGAAACTTAACTAAACCATATATCTAAGAAGAGAATAATTACAATTTGGAAGCCTTGTGAAAAAGGGAATTTAGTTGTTGATATTGTGGGGATAAGTGCTCACAAGAGCATAAACTTAATAATAAAAATAATATAGATATGAAGCTAAAAGAGAATTGGACACCTTGCTTAGCAACTTTGATGGAGGAAACTTAAGAGAAGGAAAATTACTATCATAGATGAGGTACAAATTGGGTTTTAGGTTATAGATGTGCATTTAATCACTTATATCATTGAAAAATTATAAATGCAAAGGAAGAAGAGTTTCCACTAACAAAGACATGTTATAATTTGATGGAGCTCCATTGGAGATGTTATTAGAAACAACCACGTGTAGTGGGAAAACTTATAAGGAGGGTATCAAAATCAGGCATGGGAACATCCAGAAACACGCATTTCAGCCCCAATCTTAGAGAAGCTAAAGTTCCAGCAAAGATCTTAGAGGCCCTCATAGAAATTTCATCTGCCGACTCTAGAAAAGCCACCATAAAGTTGGAGGCAATCCCGAGAGAGGACAGTGAGAAGTGATGCTAAAAAAACCCATATCCAGACTGTATACATTTTTTTTTTGGAATAATTTATTCAGCTAAAAGTCAGTTCTCTTTGGGATAATTTGATGTCATTTGATGCATGCTAATTAACTGCTAGAATATGGAGCATGTCTTTGCCAGTGGGAGATCAATTCGAGGTACTACAAAGTCTCGTGTAATTACTTTTGAGGAGAAGATTCTAACATTTTAAATTTTCCTCTGTACCAATGTAAACAATAATTATTTGAACCATGTTCATCTTTTTCAGAACCACTGATCTCCCACCATCTTAAGAGACTCGACGAATCATGAAACATGAAAGCAGGAAGTGTTAACAGCTACAGAGTTGGCTACGAAATCAACGAGTGAGCCATTGTTACTGTTTGAAGAAGAAAGTTGGACTTGCAGGGCATCACTTTTATGAGAAGCATATTTTTCAGAAAAATGCAAAAGAAACAGAGATGCAGTTTTGGGTGCAACAGTGATCAGAAGACACAATGAACTGATTAATAAGATCCTTATATTTTTAGATTGGATTGAGATGACAAAGAAAAATAGAAATTTAAATGCAGGGAGCTGTATTTGTTTTCTAATCACCAGGCATTCAACAAGCTGACGATCATCATTAGCCATTGACTCTGCAAGTTCCCAACATCCTTTCCCTACAAGCTTCCTCAGTGAGCTTTTCTTATACTGATAATAAACACCTGGAAACTCTGGCTTCAATTTATACTTTTGTACCATCTTATATGCCTTCTTGAACATTTTTTTATTGATTAAATGCTGTACAAGGGAGAAAATCGTGTCCTTCCCCATGTAAACAGCCCATTGTTCTGCTACTTCAACCTTTTTATCATGAGTCATAGTGACCAAAAATTCCTTGGGAGTAGTATGTTGAAGAGAAAATTGCTTTAACAGAGCCACAGCACTGGGGTAGAGCCAAGCTCTTATAAGCCTTAAAATGAAAGCCTCGAGACTTGTCTTTACCTTCTCAAACTTCTCCGAGTCCAAGAGACTGCGCGGATTATTAGGGACAACACCGAATTATGGAATTTTTCGATTCCTGAAATCTCGCATCAAGTTCTGGATATTGTCAATTGTCAGTGGTAATGTTAATAAGGCGATTCCAACTGCAGTTGAGAACTCAACAGAGCTGTGGTAACAGATAGTTTTGCGATTAGCAACTCCGGCAGTTTCGCTTTGAAGCATAGAAAATGCCAAATTATTGTGGCATATCGAGTTAAATGGTGGATTCGATATTGGACAACCAGATCTGGTGACTATCCATAGTGTTATATTTTGAAAATAGCGATTTGGGAGAATCGATGATTGACACCATATCAGCGCAGATTGAAGGGAGCGTATACCGAGTTGGTGTGATATTGCATTGCAATAGTTAAAACATAAACTTGGGCGCATACTGAATCTCCAGGTGTGAACGTATTTAGCTGGCAGAACCAGACCTGCGGTAGCGATATATATAATATCTATTGATTAACAGCGTTCAACACCGTTATGAAGGTTTTATGTTAGATCTGCGTTTTTCTAATTAAGAGAACTTCCCGGATTATTAACAGTCTATCCCTTCCTCAGGGGAAAGACTGCACACGATTGATGGGAAAGAGCTAAAAACTGTCAACAGCTAGTGGCTGGTTAGCAGCTCTGCAATCTTAAACCAGCCATGTCAACAACAGCTTACGCACTACGCTGCTAACCAGCAGAGCTTGAAGAAAGAAGGCGCAAGCTGATAAGCTTGAAAACACAGAGAGATGCAATACCTGGAACATCTATACCAGTGCTACATCTAGGAAATAAAAATGATACGGGGGACAGATGTTAGCAGCAAGCAGGCTGTCAGAGCTACAAGAAGCACATGAAGATAAGCTGAAAATTTTAAAGCAGCTAGAACTTATGCAGGAAATTGTAAAGGATGAGAAACATGTTTTATCATGAAGACCCTATATTTTGTTGAATGAACACCTTCAACATTTCAAAGTTGAGGTAGAACGATATCAGAGCAGGATGGAGTCACTGCAGGCAGAAAGAGAGAGTCTTCTCAGGTGAGCGAAGGGAATGTGCTTGAAAGTTGAATCAGCTGATGTTGCACAGAGATTGGCCGCCAATGTTGATGCCACGATAACCGAGCTGGAGACCATATTACAAGACTGTATGGTAGAAAGAAATGATCTTGAGATTAGGCTAGAAGAATTTGTACAAGAGTCAGATTTGTTTCAGTATGAGAAGAATAGAGTTTGATTGACAACTACATTCCTAACCAGGAAGGAAAGACATTGTCGCTGAATTTAAAGTCATGGTTTCGACTTTATACAAAGAGAAGGGCATGATGCAAACACAGTTAAATAGGTTCAAGGAGATAGCGCGTGAAGTCCACTCTTGCAGGCAGAAGTTCATTCACTTACGCCTATACCCTCATGCCAAAACCTATGCCAGATGGTTCGATAAGGAAAACTCTCTGTCGTCACTTTTCGTGGGAAGAACTAGATTTAAAATATGCCAGCAATCAAATCGATTCCTAATCTATACCTTTTTCGATCGAGAGCCAAAGATTCTGTGGAAGTTCACAGTAATGTAACGCAACGCGATTCCGAGATTCTTGCGAAGCGGAAATTTGCATGGGAATGATAGGTAGGGAAATGGTCGGCAACCATCCTCCTCCATCCTCCCAATTGAACTGCATTGTCAATTATGGACTGAGTGAAACATTTTCCTCAGCAAATTTCATGTCCCTTTTCCTCCCTGTCCGCAATTATGAATACAAATGCAAAGTTGAAAAGATTTCGCCCCCAATTTTTGCTCGTCAAAGCTGGAAAAACAGGGCAACCTAGGGCTAGCATTGAAGAAGCCCATGTTCCAAAAAACAAAGTTGTTACAATCCCTTACTCCGATCTACTGGAAAAACTAACGATTCTTCCGAAAAGTTGGAGACTTGATTTGCACCAAGTGGATTGGGTATCATTGCTATCTCTCATGTACCCAAATATCCTGTCCTCCGGAAAAATCTGTTAGAGCTCTCCCACAATCTAGCAGCTCTTCCGGAGGAGGCAAAGAAAGATCTCGAGGATGCAGATAGTAGGTACTCTTTTGGATGGAGTCATGGAAAAGAGAAATGCGTAAGTTACAAGCATAATTTTAGGGGCGAATGTTCGCCCTTTGGCGAAATTAAGGGGTTTTAAATTTTTAGTGGGCGAATATTTTGTATCATAGTACATTTTTACAAATCACCTCAAATAGCCCACCTTATTTTAAGGGAGAGGGTAAAAAAGGTAAATTTAGGCCTTGAAATTAGGACTTACAACCTTCCATTCGCCCATTTTCAAGAATAGGTTTTATTTAAGTGAATCCATTCGCCCATTTTCAAGAATAGGTTTTATTTAAGTGAATCCTATGGGCCAAATACCATATTTATAAAAGAGGTATGGTAAATTAATAAAAATATAAATAAATGAGAGGTATGGTAAATAAATAAAACATTTTTTATATTTACTCCATAAGTCACCTTATATACATGTAAGGGTGTAAACAAATAAAAATATAAGTAAAGTGGAGGTATGGTAAATAAATAAAACGTCTTTTTATACTTACTCAAAAGGTATGGTAAATAAATAAAAATATAAATAAACTAGACGTATAGTAAATAAATAAAACCTCTTTTTATATTTAGTCCATAACTCTCGTTCTATTTATGAAGGCTCAAGAAAGAGGTTTTATTTAAGTGAATCCTATGGGCCAAATACCATATTTGTAAAAGAGGTATGGTAAATTAATAAAAATATAAATAAACCAGAGGTATGGTAAACAAATAAAACATTTTTTTATATTTACTCCATAAGTCACCTTATATTTACGAACACTCAAAAAATATTTTAGGTGAAACCTATGGCCAAAATACTATGGGACAAATACCATGGACTAGATTGTTATTAATACCATGCAAAAAACCATTATTAACCCTAATATTAGAATTAATAAAAATAAAAATGGCACTTGGTATTGACCCATGGTATTCACCAAAATGGCACATGGTATTCACCCATGGTATTCACCTGGAATGTAGCCTATTTAAATGGGGGAATTAAACCAGCATGTAGTCTATGCTAAGATTCACTAGGACTTTACAAAGTTTTATTATTTAGTGAAAGACTCGCCAAGATCTTACAAGATTTTATAATTGAGTAAAATATTCTAATAAAAATAAAAATGGCACATGGTATTGACCCATGGTATTCACCAAAATGGAACATGGTATTGACCCATGGTATTCACCTGGAATGTAGCCTATTTAAATGGGGGAGTTAAACCAGCATGTAGCCTATGCTAAGATTCACTAGGACTTTACAAAGTTTTATTATTTAGTGAAAGCCTCGCCAAGATCTTACAAGATTTTATAATTGAGTAAAATATTTGCCATGCCTGGTGAGAGATTCGCCAAAAAATTATATATACATATTATATTATTGATAAAATCGCCTTCCATTTTTCCTATATACCATGGAGATTCGCCCATTTATTATATTTATAAATTTAGGGGGGGTTCTTAAAATTTTCCCTGGTAAGTTACCTAACAACTATAGACTTATTCAGAAACTCTAAAGGCTCGAAAGCACTTGAGACCCAGATTTCTGAGGTTATTGGCTTGATGTCTCTATTTCTGATCTGTGACATAATCCAATCCATTTCCGTCCATGAATTGGATCATAATACAATATAGAGCTCTTAAAAATGTTCCTAAATTGCATTTTTTTTTTTTTTGAAACTTGAGTAAATTGATTTTAGAGAAATACCCACATAGCAAACAAAACTAGTTATGCATGCATGGGCCCATAGGCCTCAAGGGTTCAACTTGGGCTCTGATACCAAGTGTAAGGACCATATCTAGACTATATACATTTTTATTTTATTTTTTTACAAATCAACAAATAAAACCAGAAAAGAAACTTATCATAACATTTTCATACTTTTAACTAAGATCAATAGTAATGAAACACATATGTACCGTTCACCAGAAGGCGAGACTCCACTTGCTCTGTTGTTGCTGGTATTCACTTGTAGATGGTCACTTCCGCGAGTGAACGATGACGCACTTGATCCGAATGCGAAGACCCACCGGTTAACCTCCCAGCCTACTCCTTGGGTACTCTTCTTCCCCGCAGACCCCCGAGCTGCAATGGGGTTGTACAATGGAGACAAGCACTAGCTAGTAGAGGAGAGAACACCTTGGCTCAAGAGTCCCCTCTCTAAATCCTCTACCTCACCAAACTCACTATAGCTTCATAATCACTGCTCTCACAACATCTCATCCATCCAACAATAGGGTTCCCAAAAAGTCCCTTCTTCCATGGCTTGCCCCTTCTTTTATAGGAGTCCTCATAGGTGACACTTGTCATGTCATGCATAATTAATTATTTTTTTTATAATTCAATAACTTGATTATTCACCCACCCATGTGTCATTCTCACATCAAGGGTCTCCCAAAATTATTTACTTAATTTTTTATTTAAAACTAATATTTTCCTCACCTCAACAAGATTCCTATTTCTTCTCCTAGTTGTCTCTTTATTCCCTCCTTTTATTCCTTAATTTTTGTTCATTACTTGAAGTCAATTAATGAGTCAAGATTTTATCCCCAATCTACTCCCTAATTTAACTCAGGTTATCTCCTAGATGAATATTCTTATGTTGGTTGTTGACACATGGATTCTCTACATTTCTCTAAATTTAATTTATTATTCTCATTTTAATTCACCTTCCCCTTTTCTTAATTAGGTTTAAATTAGTTTAGGATTAATCTTTATCCTTACCATTATGTTTGTCTTTCCCCTTTTTCCTAATTAAACCACATAGTCTTCCTAGTATTTTCCAAAATGGGAAGGGTAGAGTTTTTAAGGTACTCTATTTTAATTCTTCCTATGATCCTCCTTATTCCAAGTTTTATTTTTGATTTAATTACATTGATTTCTAATCATCATTTACCCTTGATGTAAATTTACCTAGTTTTCATTCCTTGCTTATATTTATTTATTATTATTTATTTATAATGATTCCAAGGATGCCAAGTTTGGTTGTGCCCTTCAAGAACTTCCCTAGAAGTTCCAAGGGTGCCACACCTGATAGCTTATTTTTTATGTCAAGGGTGCCAGTTTGGTTGTGCCCTTCAAGAACTTCCCTAGAAGTTCCAACGGTGCCACACCTAATAGTTTATTTGTGATGTCAAAGGTGCCAGTTTGGTTGTGCCCTTCAAGAACTTCCCTAGAAGTTCCAAGGGTGCCACACCTAATAGTTTATTTGTGATGCCAAGGGTGCCAAATTGATCGTGCCCTTCAAGAAATTCCCCTGAAGTTCCAAGGGTGCCACACCACTTGCCCTTCAAGCATCCAGTGATTACGAGGGGAAAATATAGTGCAACGTCATAGACCACTATCATCTCTTATGTTGCCTGCTATAGTGAGACTAATGGTGTCGGGGATCAAGGAATCCGCCTTGATGCGCGCCCCCCGGTAAAGTCCTCATGAGCGGCCCAACTTTGGAACCTGCCCTCATGGCATCGTGATCTTCAAGGCGAAGGTGCTTCAACCCTTCCAGCCCAAGTCACGGCGGGAGTGCTAGTGGGTGGGATCAGGGACTCTGTCCCACCCCTCCCATGTAGTTCCATCCACTTGTACAACCCCATCACCCATATGTGAGTCATTCGGTCAAGCAACCAATCTGTGCCTGCAACCATTAATATATCATCAGAATATAGTTAAACATATATGGCAAATTCTAAGATCGACTTAGACTTTCAAAGATAAAATAATATGAATTTTCGTCAAACCAGGTGTCATCAACTCGTCATATGCGAGTGCCTCTGATGGTTCCCTGCCATACTCAATAATCATCAGTAACACGGTTTCTCAATGTTAGTCAATAGCATCATTAACAATTCCTGGTCATTCACATCATTGTCCATTGTAAGTCTGAACTAAAGGAAGTAGGTAACATAGGGGACACATCCCTCATGGCTATCATCAATAATCATCAATGGAGACATACATATTCATTAAGGTATCAACATCGTAACATCGTAGAAATATACCTATCCATAAAGTTTATCCTCATTTTGCTTTTAGTAGAGCGCATACATATTCGTTACTACCCTCATCATAATTTCAAATAGAGACCAACTTAACTATTAATATTGCAATCATCAGAATACTAATAGATAAGATACATAACCATTCATGCTACCATAATATCGATGGAAAGCATTCATAAACATCACAACCATGAATATCTCAATCGCTAATAATAGTGTCATGGGTCCAGATCCTCAATCTGAGGTCCTCGAAGAACAAGTGTCTAAGATAATGTCGTATTAGGGTCAGGAAACAGAGTGGGCACTACAATAGACATGTGGATTCATTGATTCACATTGTCTCATTTGAAGAGCATGAACCACTATAAATACCCGCTTAGGGTCAGCGCAAAATACACAAGAAGGTTTTGCATTTTTCTTCTGAAATTTTGCATATATAGAGGAACAGAGTCGCAGGAATTTTCAGTGAAGTTCTTGACTGCACCTCAGATGGGTTTAAGGTAAGTCAAGCTAGATCTAGGTTGAATGAAGGAGAAGGAATTTTGGATGGTTATGCGAGCAGAGATCTGCACTACAGGAAGGCGTGATATAGATTGCGGATGGACACAAGATCTAAGTGAAAAGGTGTAGGCTTAGTATTTCGTATGGGTGCAGGCAAACAAGATTTTGATGTCTTTCTCGGAGTTCTGAAATCTTGGATAGGCACAACAAGGTACCTATGTCATAAATGGCTACAATCTCGGTTAAGATCACAGTCTAAAGAAGGAGCAGTAATTCAGATAGTCTCAGTGTTTAAATGATGAAGTGATATCTTTGTCTCATTCTCGGCATACATATCTTGGACAGGTGAAGAAAAATAAACTTCGGATAAGGAGGCAGTACATTCTTGGCATAGTCACAATTCTGGTGAGAACAATCCTGATGGATCTACCTCACAGCAATCAAGGTATATGTATATCCTCACTGTAGATATCACAATGATCTTAGAGATACTATCTCTGTCTCGGCATATGTATGTTATATATAATCATGTTGAAAATAATTTCGAAGTCTAGGCATATAGAGGAGCAATGATGAGAGTTTCAAGCACTGTCAAGTATTGTTGTAATAACAACAGTGATAGTTACATTCTCGGCATAATGGAAAAATATGTGACAAGGATGATCAGTGTCAAAGATCATGATCTTGCTCTTGAAATATCATGATCTCGATGAAGATGCAAAGATCACCTCTATGACAATCTCAAGGGACATCATGGTGCAGGAATAATGTCAACAGTAATGAAGATCTCATTGATACAGTGGGTGCAGTGAAGATAATGATCTCAGCAATGACAATGTAAAGGATTGATGTCTTGGTCTTGGAGAGGTAGATGTGTCAGGGATCATGGTCTTGGTATTCGTAAATTGAATCTCTATAAGAAGAATTTTGCATGGATTTTCCTCTCCAAGAGGGAGAGGTTTAGGCCTTTAAGAAAGCCATATATTTGTGTTCTTGCCTCTTTTGTTTTTCATAGCAGTTTGATGAAGTACACACACACACTAATAATGGATGGAAAATCAATCTAATATTAAATTGTATAAATGCTTCACAAATTTTTATCATGAAAAAAATAATCACTCGAATTTATGATTGCCCTAGATTCTTCAACATGATATTAGAAGGTTGGTTCAGCAATCAAAGAAAGTGGCGGAAAAGAGACATTCAGAAGTCAATTTTTCTACAAAGCGTCAAATTAGTTGAAGGGAACAGGATCTACAAGGCCTAGATCTAAGAAGCAGCCTCCAACAACAGTCTACAACAACAAGGGTTCTGAAGGATGACAGTCAAAAGATGAAGCAGTCAGATCTTAAGATTCATGGCAACCCCTTTGACGACTCCCACAGTTTTGATCTAGGTCATACCACAGTGAGTTCAATCATTTCACAAAGGAACAAAATCAGATCATCTACAGCATAGTGTTCAAATTTGTATGGACAGTACTCGATATAGAATGAAGGTGTTCACTAATTGATGGGTCTCTATATCATGGCAAGCAATCACAAATCAATGCTGCATACTACCCAATTATATCAGCAGTTTGTTGATATATAAAACAAGATAGCTCGAAGGAAAAGGAGGCAATCTGCATATCATAGATCTCAGTCAAAGGAAGCACCAATATGTCTACTCTAACTCTGCCAACTTGATCAAGGTGAATATTTCATCTTCACAATTAAGTAAGTGCCTTTTTCATTTTATAATCAAGTTTGTTTTTATGACTTCATGATTGTAAGAAGACCTATATATTGGATGGGTCATCAAGGGTATTGCATGGAATGAGAAGGATTGGCATTATCCTTAGAGAGGTCAGTACATCAATGTCTCCTTTGAATTCATGAGAACTCTTAAGGTTCTATAAAGTAAGAAAGGATACATAAGAAGGATACATGAAATGCTAGAGGATATACTCTCTCACATGCATTGCAGAAGATGCCAAAGAATGAATAGATATCTTCATGAGATCTCAATTGAGAGATATGGGAAAATGATGAATAGATAATCATCTATGATAAGAAATGTGACAAATTTATATGAACAAGAAGGTCACCTCAATCAATAGTTTGTGGTCTTTATTCCAAGTAGAGAAAGGTAATTTGAAAGGACTCAACTATGTGCAAAGGAAAGGTTAACAAGACAGAACAACACTATGAAAAGATTATTGAAAAGGGTTCATATCATATAAAGGATAGAGCAAGCTAAAGGAAAGAGGGAGTAATAGATCTCCAGTATGAGTGAGATGGCATCCCTCTCGAAAGGATCCTATTAGAAGTCCTTGTAGATATGATCATATTAAGAAGATGCATCGTGGCATTGTGGAAGTAAGAGCTCGTATGGGAATTGTGAAGGACATAAGCTCTTGGGAATCTCATTGGACATTAAAGGAAAGCAAGAAGTCATCCAGGACAAAGGAAGCATTTTCCATATGCGAATATACAAGATCCTTAAGAGTCTCTCCGGAGGATCCCCTAGTCTAGGAAGGCAGCAAATGTTTCATCAGGAGTTCCAACTCATGGAATTCGTGAGATGAAGGACTGATGACATGAGAAAGAAGATCAAGGGATTGAAGATATTTTCAATCAAGGAAGCTGTTGGAAGTAACAAAGGTAAAATGAGGTATGTATGCTTGTATTTGTTTAATATTGAAATGTCATGTCATATGGTTGCAGGTAGCATGGATCAAACATGATCAAAAGGAGAAGGATCTCATCCTCTGAAAAGATGCAGAAAGACATAAGTCACATTAGATGAAATCAACATAATATGTCCTCATATGAAGTATGAGGTGGTTGACTACAATTGATGAAATCTTATTGAAATCTCCTAGGAAAGGAAGAAGAGAGGATGGAAGAGATCGTGAAACATGCAACCATGATGAAGGAAATCAACATCCAGAGGATCAGGAAGACTTGACTAGGACATCTCCCGGAAAGATGTGAAGACTATGATGGAAGTCTGAAAAGATGAAGACCCTTCAAAAAATATATCGTTGGGAGATGTGTCAACATGTATGCAGGATGTTGATATCTACAAGACGATGTCACTGATAAAAGGCCATCACCAAAAGGTAATATGTGATTTGTTTTTGGTGTCTTACCTCTTGGAAAAGTTTGGGTATGTGTGTAGGGCCAAGGTAAGGAGAGTTGTGAAGGATGTCACAACAATGTACCTTGTGGATCACCGTTGAAGATAGATGACCCGATGAAGGAATCCCTAGATGTAAAACCAAGGAGGATACTTTCCAGGAAAGAAGAAATGACATGACGAAGGAAAGTAATGGATGGTTGAACCCTACATTTGAAGAAATTGATGACATCGAAGTCGTGGATCATTAGTCAACTAGAAGACCCTATAAAGTACTAATGATAAAGTCCCTGGGTAAGAGGGAGCTCTGGGAGGTTCCTGTGAGTAAAGGAACATGAGTAAGTTTTTAGTGAAGAGAAACCTATAATTCATCCCTAGGTGAGAGGGAGAGTTAGACATGACATTCTTGTCTTCAGTTTGGAAGAAAGAATGGAGGATTTTGTAATCATCTGGAATCCGACATTCTTTGAGGATGTGGTAGGGCATCCAAGACAAGAGTGGGGAAGAGGACCGATATTCTTAAGGGTTGGGAACCCAAGATTAGAATAGTCATAGTAGGGCATACTTGGAGAACAGTCAGGTATGTATGACCCTAAGAGAGACAATGATGATGTGTGTCTATCAGTCATTGGTCTCGCCAACATTATGCTCTGATCTAAGAGAGAGATGAAGTTGTTATTCAAGGCCTTGCTATATGAAACAATGTTGGTTGAAATGATGCTATAACAAATGGATCGCAAATCTGATTCTTTTTATGAGAAATTCTTCAAATTGAGAATGACCAAGTACTATTACGAATGCCTCCCTAGTTAAGAGGGAGTGTTGAAGAAAGTGTAACTAGGTTCGGCCTTCATAATGACATGATATTTGTAAATGATGTAATAAATTATTTTTATATGCCTTTCTACATGGGTTTCATGAGCAAGAAGTGTCACTAGGTAAAAGACTTCTTCTTGATGTCTTTAGCATTTTATTTATATTTCAAAGAGTCATATCATATAAAAAGAAACTCTTCATGAGTTCAAGTAAATGTATACAAGTCTTCAATAGTGTGTAACATCCCTCCAAGGCCAAGGGAAATCCTCCAAAAGCAATCACACCGAAGTCTACAAGAAAAACAACGAAGAGATCACCATGTCGGCTTAAAAAATAGAATTAAAATGAATTAAATACGTAATTACAAGTCATTTTGGCTGGGACAATAGACATGTGGATTCATGGAATCACGTCGTCTCATTTGTAGAGAATGAACCACTATAAATACCCGCTTAGGGTCAGTGCAAAATATACAAGAATATTTTTCATTTTTCTTCTGAAATTTCGCATATATAGAGGAGCAGAGCCGCAAGCATTTTTGGTGAAGGTATTAACTGCACCTCGGATGGGTTTAAGGTACTGTCAAGTTAGTTCTCGATTGAATGAAGCAGAAGGAAATTTGGATGGGTATGAGAGCAAAGATTTGCACTACAAGAAGGCGTGATACTGATTTCGGATGGATACAAGATCTCGGTGATAAGGTATTTTGTATGAGTGCAGGCTTAGTATTTCATATGGGTGTAGGCAGACAAGACTTTGATTTCTTTCTCGGAGGTCTGAAATCCTGGATAGGCACAGCAAGGTACCTCTGTCATAAATGGCTACAATCTCAATTAAGATCACAGTCTAAAGAAGAAGCAGTAATTCGAACAGTCTCGGCATTTAAATGATGAAGTGATATCTTTGTCTCATTCTCTGCATACCTATCTTGGATGGATGAAGAATAATAAACTTTGGATAAGGACGCAATAGATTCTCGACATAGTCACAATTCTGGTGAGAACAATCCCGATGGATCTACCTCACAGTGGTCAAGGTATATGTATATCCTCACTATAGATATCACAATGATCTTAGAGATGTTATCTCAGTCTCGACATATGTATGTTATATATAATCATGTTGAAAATAATTTCAAAGTCTAGGCATATAGAGGAGCAGCGACAAGATTTTCAAGCAGTGTCAAGTACTGTTGTAATAACGACAGTGATAGTTACATTATCGGCATAATGGAAAAAGTTATGAAAAGGATGATGAATATGTAGAGATCGCCTCTGTGGCAATCTCAAGGGACATCATGGTGCGGCAATGATGTCAACAGTAATGAAGATCTCAATGATACAGTGGGTGCAGCGAAGATAATGATATCAACAATGACAGTGTAAAGGATTTATGTCTTGGTCTTGGAGAGGTAGAGTGTATCAATAGCCATGGTCTTTGTATTCGTCAATTGAATCTCTATAAGAAGAATTTTGCGTCGGTTTTCCTCTCCAAGAGGGAGAGGTTTTGGCCCTGGCAGAAAGCCAAATATTTGTGTTCTTGTCTCTTTTGTTTTTTATAGAAATTTGATGAAGTACACACACACACACTAATAATGAGTGGAAGATCAAGCTAATATTAAATTGTATAAATACTTTACAAATTGTTATCAAGAATTGCTCTAATTTAGGATTGCCCTAGATTCTTCAACGCGGTGATGTGAAGTGATAATCCCAAGAGGGCTGAAATTGGACAGGATACATTGAGAGGTTTTGTCTCATGGATCGTACATTTCTACGAGAGCCCAAAGTACATAGTAGCAAGAGGAACCAGTGGTGATTGAAGCAGACAGAAGCAGACAGAGATCAGAGTGACAGAGGCTAGAGGAGTCATATATTGAAGAGCGTAGAGAAGGGTTGACAATAGTGCAGAAAGTCAAAGTCAGCAGAAGCGCAAAGTTTTCAGTTGACAGAGGCAATAGCAGTCAGAGACTTTGATGACAGGCACATCATACTGATTCATGTTGAATGTTTTTTTTTTAGTTTCAAGACTTGTTGTAGCAACAACACTAGATAGAAGTGTTACATGCAAAACATTCCAAAGGTTTAGGATCAAGATAGAGTTTAATTCCTTTCTTATTGAGAGGGAGTGTCAAAAATAGCAATAAGAAATGTTAAAAATAACATCTAGAAATTCCAATTTAATTTGTCCTTGAATTAAATTGTAATTGTTTTCTCATAGCAACTTGTAATAGCTAATTACGTTAAATTGACTTAATTGACTTAGGAATTTTGAGTTGGAAGTCTATCTAGAGTCATGTAAGTGTGATCCCTAAGTTTTAGGGGCCCAAATTGAGTTTATTGGAGTTGTAATTAGATAACTCAGTCCAACTGAGTTATAGTCAGTTAAACTAGTTCCAACTGTTGGAGGAACTAGTAGAGGTCTAGTAGTGAGTTGGTGCACTATTGCATCTTGGTGCTACTCCAGCTAATTGGAGATTCACTTAAGAGAAACTCGTGTGTAAGTTCAAAGCAAGACCCAGTTGAGACTAGAGTGAAGGGACAGTGTACTATCAGTTGTATAATTTTCCAAGTCATACAAATACTGCATACAATTAGTTGAGGACCTATGTTTGGATTGTGTAGTTATAGAGTGAGAATTTCCCTTTAAATACGGGCTAATTCTCTGAGGAATTGTGCAAAGAATTAGAAGCTTGGGGGCTTGAAAATTTGGCTAAGTATTGGCCGAAGGAAGTTAGTGAGGCAGAGGAATGAAAATACTTGTGCATGTTGACCTCAAGGTTGAGCAGAGGATATTGTATTCATCAAAATTCTTTGACCAAGTGTGCAAGGAAATAGGGGCTTGGAGAGCTACAGAATAGACCTAGAGTTTGGATTGAGCTAGCTTGTGAGGTGAGAGTTGATTATACTTGTGCAGGATTGTCTTTGTGAGAACAAGCATTGTATCTCATCTTGGATTTCTGATTAATGTAATATAGATAGTAGGGATTTTGCACTGTGGCTTTCCCCGAATACATATTATGTTATGTTCCATTGATTACCTCCCTCTTGTCGATTATTGTTTTCATTGATCTTTATGGGCTTCCATTGTAAAGAGTAGAGTAGATTCTTGTCATATGTTTTAGGAAATTACATGAGTTGTGAATCTACAGGAAAATATGCAAATTTAATGTGTGTTAGTCTAAGAGTCATATGTGTACAAATGAATCAAATGGAAGTTCAAGAGTCATTAGGAAAAATCCAAAAGTCTTATAGAAGTTCAAAGGTCACATTGGAAGTCTGAGAGTCATGAGGGTAGTTCAAGAGTCATGGGGATATGAGAGATCATTCCTCTTGTTATAAAAGCAACCTCATAACTCACACAAAGGGATTTTGGAGGCTTAGGCTTTTGGAGAGCGCTTGTCATAGCAGAGAAGATAATTCCTTGGAGAAATAAAAAGTGACTTAATGTTTTACTATTGGAACATATCATCATTGTAACTATGTACGTGTATCTATCAATTAATAATTGAAGTTCAATGAGCCAACACATTTTCATACATGTATCGTGAATGTTTTGAGACTATTCTTTAGATGTTTACAGTATATGTTATGTTCATATGTACCAAGGAAATTGAACTACTTCATTGGTTTTCGTACTTATCCTGTTGAAGGTGTGTGTTGTATCTACTAAATGATCATTGTGTCTATGTGAACTACTTTGCTATATTAAGTGAATCTTTCCTTGCTCTAATGTGCCTCCCTTAGGATAGTACTACTACTTTCCTTCTAGAGGCTCACTCTTGTCTCCCCTCGTTAAGGCCTCTTTTTACACATTGCAATTGGTGTTTCACAATGTCAACTTGCTTGTTCAAAGGTTATGTGTATAATCTCTTATGTTATCCATTGAAACAAAGGTGGACCATAAGTTGTGGTGGTCAGGTCGATACTCCGGATGGGGCTCCTACTCCAAATAGTGTGAGGTCTAATTGGGACTTCACATTAAGGAGACCCCCTATATGTTGGCGGTATCTAGCACAGTCAACACTATCTTAGAAAATTTGTCCACGACCACAAATACACAATCACTACGATGCTTGGTATAAGGGAGGCCAGACAGATAATCCATGGAGATGGATTCACAACGCTGGCTAGGAGTAAGGAAGAGGGGTGTACAAGCCTTGTTTTTTAATGATTGGCTTGGAAATGGCACAAGCAGTGCAGGATCTGATATATTTTCCAACATCTTGTTGGAGCTTTGGCCAATAAAAATACTTCTATAATACGCCACATTTTTCCCCACGTCAAAGTGCCTTCCAACCCGACTATAGTGTGCTTCCCAAATCAGCTTGGCACGCTCGGTTGAAAGAACACAAAGGTGCCCTAATTAGCACAATAATGTGTCCTAGAAGTGGAAGTTAGGAACTTGTTTTCCATCCACTAGCATTTGGTATATAGTAACGAACTATGGATCATTTTTGTATAATTGTGACCATCCAGAGGTCTCGTGGCCATAAGTGCTGAGAACAGTGGTCAGTGCTGCAATCGGGAGCTGATTGAGACAATCTGCAACATGATTGGTGTCGTCCTTCTTGTATTCAATGTTCAAATGGAATTGTTGCAGAGATGCGGACCACTTTTCATGGCGATCATTCAGCAACTTCCCTTGTGTTCATATAACCTAAAGAGGTCGGTGATCTATGTGGATGACTATCTCCTTCTCCAGAATGTAGTGTTTCCATTGTTGGCAAGCCTGCACAGTGGAATACATATATTTATCATAGGTGGGGAATTTCTGAATTGTATCAAAAAGTGTCTCACTATGATAGGCCATTGAATGCCCTTGTTGGGTGAGAACCGCAACAATAGCATAGTAAGAGACGTCCATCTCAATTTCAAATGGTTGTTGCTGGCCTGGCAATATGAGTATCGGTGCAGAGCAAAGGCGGTGCTTCAGCTCAACGAATGCTTTTTTATGGATTTAGACTAGAAAAACATTACTTTCGCTCCACCCTTGGTAACTTGACTTGGAGACCAAGTGATATGAGAGAATCCCAAAACGAACCTTCGATAAAAATTAGCAAGGTCCAAAAAATTATGAAGCTCTATTACAGTGGTGGAGGTTGGCCAATCCTGAATGACTCGGATCTTAGCAAGATCCACATGCACGCCTTGCTCATCAATGATGTAACAAATATATTGGACTTGGCTCATGCTAAATATGCATTTCTCCAAGTTAGCACATAGCGTATGCTAACGCAGGATTTGAAGGACCTACCGAATGTACTGCAAGTGCTCTTCCCAATTCTTATTGAAGATGAGGATGTCGTCTAGGTATACAACCACGAACAAGTTGGTAAATGGTTGCAAGATGTCATCCATCAGCCTCATAAAAGTTGCAGGGGCATTTATGAACGCAAAAGGCATGACCAATGACTCAAAAAGGCCCTCCTTTGACCCCTTAAGTTGGTCAAGGTCATCAATCTATGGGATTGGATACTTGTTCCTGAAAGTGATTTTATTTAGTGCTCGATAATCAATGCAATCTCCAGGTCTCATCCTTCTTTTGTACAAGTACAATCGATCTTCCACAAGGTGAGGAACTTGGTCGGATGTGCCATTTTTGCAGCAACTCCTGGATCTACCTGAGGAGAAGATGTCACTATATTCTTCCACAACCTTATCCACCTGCTTCTAATATGTGGTGAAACCCTTCTCGGAGGCCATAGTTGTGACCATGATCTTCCCCTTACTTTGAGCGCAAATCAGGCAAAAAAAAATCTAAGACTCAGAAATGATCTCACTGCATTGCTTAGCAAAGATTAAAGATATGACAATAGGCAAGGATATCTCCAGTATTTTATATAACTTATTTCCTAAAGTAATAATAACAGTGGGAGGCCTAGACTCATACACAACATGTCGCTTCCATAAGTATGATTGGCCTAATAACACATCACAGATTTCAAGAGAACCAACATCATACAGTACCTCATCTATGAAGGGCTTGATCTTGTAGGGAAGGCGACATTGTTGGTCGACACGGAGATCTCATCCTTGATGGAGCCACTCAATGGTGTATGGTTGCAGGTGTGGTGTGGTCGACAGGCCCAACCACTTAACGACCTTTGTTGAGATGAGGTTCTGTTGGCTCCTGTTGTCGACAATGCACTGCAGTGGAGACCCTTTCACCCACATCTGCAAGTGGAAGAGACACACCTTCCTCTAGATCTTCTGACTCAACCTTTTGGACCTTCGTGGCAGCAACGGTGGCATTGAAATCTACATCGATAATCTGCTTCCCTTTATCATTCCCCTTGTCGGATTCTAACTCGGAGTGAAAGCATGAATCTGACTTTGAAGCCTTCAACTCGACCACCAATGACTTCTTAGTGCAACACTCACTTGTGTTGTGAGTGGGGCTCTTGTGGAACTCACACCACTTTCATGTGTTTCTTGTGTCTTTCTTTAGCTTCGTGGTGTTGTTATTTGCTTGCGGCTTCAATGGGTTTTCTTGGGTCACCCCACCTTGGTTTTGTCCTTTGTTCTGCAGTTGGGGGGGCACATTTTTCTTGCTTCGGATTTGCAAATCCAAAATCTCGCTTCTTCTATTTGATCTTCACAGCATATTGATATGCGATTCCAAGCGAGGAGATGTCTAAGAACTCCATCTCGTCCTAGATGTATTTGTGTAAACAGTTGCGGTACTTGAGTACCAGATGCTACTCGAAATCTTTGATACCCAACTTCATGTGTAGGGTATGAAAAATATTTGTGAACTCTGTCACGTCTTGGTCTCTTCCCTGCCACAGTGTGATCCATTTTATGTACTTATCTTCATAGCTCTCGACAGGTTAATATTGTTCCTTAACGATGTCTCAGAAATAATTCCAAGTGGGTTTCGCTGAAAATAATGAGGGCTACCTCTCGTCCTTTTGCTCACAGTAAGTTTCCCACCAATCCATGATATGGGGGGCAGCATTGAGGAGTGCAAAAGTAATCTTTTCCCTATTGGAAAAATTATGGACTGAAAAATATCCTTCCAACAGATTCAACCATTTATCTACGACATCTACATCTATCTAGCCTTCAAATATAGGAATTTCAAAGTTAACTTGTATCTTGAAGGGGGTGGCACCCCCGAGGTGACTATTAGATGAAGATGTTTTGCTCATTGGTACCCAACGAAGGATCTGAGAAAAGTTATCCATCATCTTGTTCCTTTGTCGCTCGAGGGATTTTTCGAGCAACATCTTCAAAGGATCTCATGCTTCCTTGTGTTTCTTCTCTTCCGCCATGGGAGGTCGTTGGGGTCGACAAGGTCGGTCTTGCAAGGGTTCAATCAGTTCAAGTTCTAACTCCTTGCACCCCGACCTCGTTGGGGACATGCACAGAAAAACAAAGAAAGAGCAGACTGCTCTGATACCTCTGATCCATATTTATGCAGGGGCAAAATAAAATACAAATTTGAATAGAAACATAGAGCTACAACAAAATTGAACTTCAATTCATTAATAACAAAACTTTGAAACTGTATACATGCAAAAAGAAAATAAACTATCTTGGGAAATGGTAGTTTATTTGTGTTGCAATGAGGCTCCAAAGCCTTTTTATTATTGAGAAACAAGGAAAAACACTAAACATGCAAAACCCTGACCCTGAGAGATGATGCGCTAAAAGTTTGTGGGCCCCATTAGGGTTAGTTGATACATCAACTTTCTGAAGTCATAATTTTGGCATATGATCTATATTTGACGCATATGATACCTCGTTAGAAAGATCTATCTAAGGACCACAACCTTCCATTGCAAACCCATGTCATAAGTAATGGTTTTGCTCGTTTTCCAAAAAAACGTCATTTAGGGCCTCAAAATAGCTAAGAAGTTCAAGACCCGAAAAGCTGCCAAAAATAGTAAATTGTGCTACAATTAAGGAAGGTGGCCACCAATATTGACCTGGACAATTATGCCCTTGTTCCTTGCTCCTTATTGGACTCAGCCAAAGTGAAGGGAAAAACATATTAGGGTGACAATGATGCATTTCCCAAGTGTGTTTACCTTTGTAACACTATGGTTAGGACTTTCATAAGGATGTTAATTTGGGTGGTAACATAACCTTTACTAAGTGGCCATCAAAACAAGCCTATTATAGGGGTTTTTTTCAGGTCGCACAAGCTAGGGGATGCCAAAAAAAATTTGATTACAATATGAGTGAAGATCATTTCTTGTTTTGTTTGGGTGCTTACCACTAAAAACATGTCAAGTGGCTGAAAAAATGATGAGGAAGGACATTTTTATATTGTGCTTGGGTCAAGATTATTTTTCTTTTTGCTATTTTTTCTCCTCTTCATTTGCAAAATAAAATATAAAAGATTATACCTATAACAACCACGTTATAGGATTTTTGGGGGGTCAAAAAAACTAGGGGATGCCCACAAATCATTGATTCCCATATGGGATCCCCCCTCAAGCATTGGTTACATGCCTAATGTCCCCATGTGATCCCAACAAAAAAGTGTTCTTTGTCCATCCCCAAATACCTTATTAAAGAACCCCATGGACAAGTCCCACAAGGGTGGGGATAGGCTTCTATGCTACATAATTATTAAAGTCACAAAAACTAAACTTTTGTTTAAGTTTATGTTATGAAACCAGCTCACAAAAAAATAGAAAAGATAAATCAACGCCTTAGAATTTAGCCTCTTCGAAGGGGCAACCTCCTTTATATTACATAAATGATCAATTCTTGGATGATTCAAATGACAAAACCTCCTTTCTATATATAGGAGTCTAAGGAGTCATAATATAACACAGTCGACTTAACAATAATAATATAAAGCCACAAAAATAACAAAAGAGGGATTCTATGGGGCACAATAATAACAATATGGGGATAATAGGGGCACAACAATATTAATAAGGGATACAACTACAATACTAATGGGGTAATCATTAGTATTATAGAGACCTAACATGCCCCTCTCCTTTAAAAAAGTGTTGTCCTCAACGCTTGAGTAGTTCTGGATGCTTCTGTATAAAATTCTCATCCTCCCATGTGGAATCTTCAGTGGAGAAGTTCTTCCACTTGATGAGATACTCCAAAATTGATCGATTTTGTAGTTGTCGAGTTCTTGTTTCTGTGACTGCTTCCGGTTCCAATATAATTTTTCTTTCCTCGTCAAGTTCTGGCAATATTGTTTGAACTGGGAGCTTGTCGCCTATAACCTTCTTTAAACATGAAACATGGAAAATTGGGTGCACTCAAGAAGCTGTAGGAAGCTCCAATTTGTATGCCATATTACCATTCTTTTGCAACACCTTGTACGGACCATAATACTTTGGTGATAATTTATTATCCTTTTTAGCTTGATTGAGAGACATTTGTTTATATGGTTGTAGCCGTAGGAATACTCAATCACCTACATCAAAACTTCTTTCATTGCGATGTTGATCTGCCTATTGTTTCATTTTATTATGTGCCAACATGAGGTTATCCTTTAAGAGTTGGAGGACTTGTTGTTGATGTTTGATGTGATGTTCCACTGCTTGAACCTTAGAATTTTCTCTTAAATATGATGTGATGGATGGTGGTTGATATCCCTAAAGTGCCATAAATGGGGTCATTTTTGTTGCTGTATGGAAAGAAGTGTTATACCACCATTCAGCCAAAGGCAACCATTTGACCCATTGTGTTTGTTTATCAGATACAAAGCAACGAAGATATCCTTTCAAACATTTGTTTACTATCTCAGTTTTCCCATCAGATTGAGGATGATAAGATGAGCTATGAGCTAACTGAGTACCAAGACAAGAAAATAATTATGTCCAAAAACTTCCAGTGAAAATGGGATCTCTGTCACTTACAATAATCTTTGGATTTCCATGTAGCTTTTGAATTGTTTCCATAAATGCAGTAGAAACTGTACTGGCTTTAAATGGATGTGATAATGCACAAAAGTGTGCATACTTGGTAAGTTTGTCAACTACCATGATAGCACTATTTCCCTCAGACTTGGGTAAACCTGTGATAAAATCCATTGAAACCTCCTCTCAACGTTAGCTTGGAATGGATAAAGGTTGTAATAGATCCAGGGTCTTAATTGTTTCAACTTTATTTTGTTGGCAAACCAACCATTCTGCCACAAACTTTTGAATATCCGATTTAAGACCATCCCGAAAAAATTCCTTCTTAACCCTGTGGTAAGTTTTTAAAAATCTTGAGTGCCCTCCTAAGGGAGAAGTGTGCAATTCCATAAGAATCTTTTGTTTGAGTTGGGAATTCTTATAGAGGTATAAGCGATCTTTGTACCATAACGAATCAGTTTTCTAGCTAAATGTATCAGATGTAATGGAATCTTGCTGTAACTTTCGAATAAGTGTCCAAACTTCTTCATCATTCTTCCATTCCTCCCTTGCTTCATTTATCCAATCTGGTTGGATAATAGAAATGGCGCACAACAATGCTTCCACATCCTCATCCTTTCTTGAAAGTGCATCTGCCACCACATTTTGCTTCCCTTTTTTGTAGATGATTTCAAAGTCATAACCCAACAACTTTGTGACCCACTTTTGTTGCTCTTCAGAGAATAATCTTTGTTCTAAAAAGTATTTAAGGCTATCATAATCCGTTTTTACCTTAAAGTGTCTTCCCATTAGGCAGGGTTGCCATTTCTTAAGTGCATGTAGTATTGCCAACATTTCCTTCTCATAAATAGCTTTGTGTAAAAACTTTCCCTTGATTGGACGACTTTCAAAAGCAATGGGTCTTTCATCTTGCATTAAAACAGCACCAATTCCATTTATTGAAGCATCACATTCCACAATAAAGGTTTTTGTGAAGTCCAGTGTAGCTAAGACCGGTGCTTGGCACATTGTCTCTTTAAGATGTTCGAAGGCCTTTGTTGCTTTTGAAGTCCATGAAAATGCATCTTTCTTCAATAATGTTGTTAAAGGTGCTACTATTCTCCCATAATTCTTAACAAACTTGCGATAATACCCTGTCAACCAGAGAAATCCTCGCAGATGCTTTATGGATGTGGGGATTTTCCATTCCTTAATGGCTTTAATTTTGCTAGGGTCTACTTTAACTCCTTCATGAGATACAATATGAACCAGATATTCCACCTCTTCTACTCCAAAGAAACATTTGGATCTTTTTGCATATAATTGTTTCTCCTCCAATAGTTGTAGCACCCTATCAACATGTTCAACATGATCCTTCCAAGACTTGTTGTAGATTAGTATATCATCAAAAAATACTAACACAAATTTTCTAAGGAATGGTTTGAAAATGGAATTCATCAAACCTTGAAATGTAAAAGGTGCATTGGTAAGGCCAAAAGGCATGACCAAAAATTCATAATGATCCTCATGAGTTCTAAATGTTGTTTTCGGAATGTCTTCAATATTCAATCTGATTTGATGATATCCTGAACGAAGATCCAACTTGGTGAAATAAATTGATCCATGCAATTCATCCAGTAATTCACTCTTTTGGGCATAGGGATCTCTGTACGGCTTGATGTTTGGAGGAACACTTCCTGGAATCAGATGAATAGCATGATCATGATCACGAATCGGTGGGAGACCTTTGGGGGTCTCAAATACCTTGGAATGATTGTCCAAAACTTTTTGGAGATCTAGAGAAATAGATGATTCCGATGTGGAAACATCTAGCGAACATAATTGTGCAATTACACCTCTTTGTTCCTTTTTTAGAAGCTTTTTCATATCGTTAGAGCTGATTATCTTTCCCGGTTTCCCTGCAATACCCCTTAATTCAACTTCCTTTCCTTCTGCAGAAAATTTTATGAAAATTCTTGAAAATTAAAAGCTATTGTACCCAAGGATTGTAGCCATTGGACTCTTAGTACAACATCAGCACCTCCCATTGTAATGAAAATCATTGGGCTAGTCAATACATATTCTCCCATGTATAGCTTGATATTATGGCACTTTCCAGAGCAATTTATCGTTCCTCCATTTGCAACCATCACTCGACACTCTGGTGCTGGATATAGGAAGCAATTCAATTCTTTTGTTATCTTACAATGAATAAAATTGTGGGTACTTCCTGAATCAATCAACACTATTACATTTTTCTTTTTGATTTGTCCTTCTATCTTGATGGTTTGAGGAGTGATAATTCCAGCCAATGCATTACAAGATATGGTCGAATTCATTTTTTTTTTATCTAGGCTTTGTTCCTGAAATATATCCTCTTCTTGTGACTTTTCTTGCTCCTTTTCTTCTTCCTCTTCACAATCTATGTAGAATAATTTCTTCTCAGCACACTTATGACCTTTAGTGTATTTGCTATCACAACTGTAACAAAGCCCTTTTGATCTTTTTTCTTCCAATTGTTGTGGTGTCAACCTTATAAGTTGTGGAAGACTAGGGGCAACAACACTTCCATCTTTATAGTTGTGAGTGGCATGCTTCCTGGTTGCTATAATTTTGCTTTCCATTTTTCTTGCTAACCTGAATGCCTTCTCTAATGAATCAGGTTCCCAAAGATGAACATCATGTTGGATATTATCCTTTAAAGTCCCTATGAACACATCAATCCTATGCTCCTCTAGAATATTTTTTACCTTATGTTCAATTTTTGGAACTCCTCAATGTGCTCCATTATTGAACCCTTTGGTTTGAGACTTATCAATTAACTAAAAAAAAGTGTTGCTTTTTGTATCCTCATAATGTGCTGTCAATTCTTCCATAAAAATTGCCCAAGTGATAATTTGCTTATTAGAGCAAAGTCATTGATACCATACAAACTGATTTGGTTCCAAATATAAAGTTGCAATACATACCTTTTGTGTGTTTTGCATATTATTGAGATCGAAAAATTGCTCCTATATAATATCCATGTTGCGAGATCCTTGCCATCAAACTTTCTCATATTGATTTCTAGAATATGGTGGGTCTTCGGTCCAACATTAGATTCTATGAAATCATGATTAATATTTCTTTTGTTCTCATCATGAATTTACTACCCTTTCACCATTAGTAAGCATTTCTTGTATAAACTTTGTCAAATCTGTCTTCAAATCTCCCATGCATGTCTTCAAATCTATTTTCAAATCGTTCATCTTAGCTTCCACGTCATTCATCTTAGCTTCTACGTCTTTCTTTAAACAATTCATCTTAGTTTCTATGTCTTTCTTTAAACCATCCATCTTAGCTTCTACATCTTTCTTTAAACCATCCATCTTAGATTTTGTTACTTTTTGTGCAAGTGACACTTGTTACACTTGGTCTCGTAATTTTGATATATCATGTTGCATTTCTTCCTCTTCTTCATGAGTCATGCTAGAACTTTCAGGTTGCTTACTAAGTATTTGCATTTTCTTTCCTCGAGGCATCAATTACCGATAATAATGCTTTAATATGCCCTTTGAATTCCTTCAAACTAATTTTTCAAACCAAACTTATGCAAAAATTTAAAAAAAACTACACACATTTTTCACTTTGTAGGAGCTTGATATTAAATCAGATGTATCTTTGTAATTTCGGATCATCCAATTCTGAAATTGCGACCTGCAGTAGCCCTTTGCGTCCTCTTTCCAATGCCACCAGTCTGATCCAAATTAAATTCTCCAGAGAAGAGTTATGCCAAGCATCCCACAATGACCTGATTATAGATTAGTTCAGTAGAGCGAACTTGTACGACGTGCCACAAGTCATTGTTTCGACCTTTAGTTCTAAAAAAATATATACAAGAAACTACAGTCTGCCCTCTTTCTGTACCTTCTTACGAAATTTCAATCCGATGCTCAGAGAGAAAGTTATAACAATTTTCCTTAGGTCACCTGTTGGGAATGTAATTTAGGAGTCTGCAAAAATACCAACTTCCTCAGATCATATCTCCGCAAATATAGTTCGAAAAGCTCTAAAATTCGGACCCGAGATTCAGTGCGATTTATTCTCAAATGGGTTTTTTTCAGCTTCTGAAACGTCGCAAAAAAAAAGTTATAGCGAAAATCCCACGATGACCTATTTGGAACAGCGAAACCCTATAATCCAAAGCTCTGATACCAAATGTTATGAAACCAGCTCACAAAAAAATAGAAAAGATATATCAACACCTTAGAATTCAGCCTCTTCGAGGGGGCAACCTCCTTTACATTACATAAATGAACAATTCTTGGATGATTCAAATGACAAAACCTCATTTTTATATAGGAGTCTAAGGAGTCACAATATAACCCAGCCGACCTAACAATAATAATATAAAGCCACAAAAATAACAATAGAAAGATTCTATGGGACACAATAATAACAATATGGGGACAATAAGAGCACAACAATATTAATAAGGGATACAACTACAATAGTAATGAGGTAATCACTAGTATTATAAAGACCTAACAATTTGATTGAGCAAATAATTTATCTTGGAATTTAAACAATGTTTCTTAACACTTAATTGCAATCATTTTAGTTCTACCCCCATAGACCGCTTAGTTGTAACAAACATGAAACTACAAAGAATTTGAGTTGATAAAAAAAAATCAACATTGACAAAATAAGACAAACTCTTACTAGCTCTATAATCAAACAAGTGTTACCTGTCGCTTATTTTAAATATAGTAACGTTGCAATTTGATAGATAGATAATGATTTTTTGAACATTGATTGGATAAATGTAAAATGAAATAATTTTTAATTTTATAAAACATATATGGTTAATATGCATTTAAACTATAATTATTTTATATTTAAATTTAATTTGAATTAATTAAAATTATTAAATATAAAAATAATAATTTATATTATTAAATTTAAAAAATATTTTTATAAATAAAAATCTTGAATATAAAATTTAGGACAAGACAAAATATATATACTAAATGAAAATATATTCTGTTGTTTCTAAATGTTGAGAATGCATACTAGTCCAAGGGGCTTTGGATTGTTAAGACACTCCTTGCAATAGCTCCTTGGTTCAAATCCCTGTGGGTGCTTACTTACAAAAAAAATTCAAACCCAATTTCTTTGTTAGACACATTAGATCTTATTTTATTTTATTTTAGAGAAACAAATGCAAGACAAAATATATACACTAAATGAAAATATATTCCATTGTTTCAAAATGTTGAGAAAGCACTAAACTTCTTTGTTGGACATATTAGATCTGATCTTATTTTATTTTCGAAAAACAAATCAAATGGCGTGTTTGGGAGTGAAAATTAATATTTTGTTCCTGGACATATTAGATATTATTCCATTTTATTTTTTTAAAATGGACAAAACAAAATTCGTTTGATGAGTAAAAAATGGAATTTCGGAATTTAATTTAAAAAAACATAGAGCTGGCGGGAAATTAAAATTGGCATTCCTATGATGGACAAATCAGATATAATTTCAATTTGATGTGATAGGAGGATTTTAATTCATTGGAGCAGCACGACGCGCCACCCATGATAAGTGTGTCCATCTATCGTATGTATTCGCAACATACAGATAGATTAAAAAATGAATAAAAATAAAATAAAATACCTATTCCAAAGTTGGGATGGCATGAGGTGTCTTTCAAATTTAATGCGTGAATTCAAAGCCGTGACACATTTGTAAATTTAGTATCGTATCCCGCATGCACAACTGACGATGGTTGTACATCCATAGTCATTGCAGAATAAGAGGAAAACGAAACCAACCAATAGAATTTTAAATTAAAAAAATATATATTTATGTTTCTTAATGTTTATTCATTTTTTGGTCAAACTACAGGTTAATTGATGGTCAATGCAATATCCAATGCGTTATACCTGCAGCAGCAGGTATAATAAGGTGTTGGACAATTCATAAAATATAGTTGGTGAGAAGAATTTGTTGTCTTTATGAGACTAAAAGGGTTGAAAATTAGAAACTGAATATCATACTTTCACATTAAGTCACAATTTCAAAATATTTATTACAATATTAACCTTCCTAAAATTTCACTTATCAAAACTAAGATGTAATAAGGTGATTTACAGACATTTCTCTTATCTGCATTGCTAAGTTGTAACAAACATCTAACAAAGCTGATACTCTTATCAATTTGCAGCACTAAAAGGAGATCATCCCAATTGCTTGAATGTCAATAATATACCTACAGTCACTGTCAACTCTGATTGAACCTTAATGGAGCATCACGCTCATACAACCAACCCACGGAGCCTCACTTACCTCTAAAGAAATATTTACCATTCTATTTGATGCTCTTTACACAAGATCGTATAAGTCTGCAACTTGAATTTGTCTATAGCCATTGGATTCCACTATACAACTTTCATCTCTAGAACTATTACAACGTGACATCAAATACATATCAACACGGTTTTCATGACAACTTATCTTACTGCATGTCACAGTCTGGAGCAATTATGCATTCAACACTTAATGAAGCCTTATCACATTGATAAGGGAGAAAGGGCCTTTTTTACTACTCCAAAGTTACATTAAATACATAAATGAGTTTCATAACATTTTAATTTACAGGATGTCAGCTTTTGTAGCAATTATGCATTCAACTTCTAAAGAAAAATTTACCATAAATATTTTGAAGCCCTACACAATATCAGTATGCAACTCATGTTTGTCTACAAAAATTGGATCCCACTTTACATCTTTCTTCTCTATTACTACACAAAGTTACATCGAATCCCTATCAACACCAGTTCCATGATATTTCATTTCACTGTCTGTTAATACATGCATATTGGCACTACTAGCTATGGTGATAATTAAAATTATTCAAAGAATTGATTTGTGTGCATGACCTAAGCTAAGCACATTCTGTATAGATTAAATTTCCTTGGAAGTTTGTGATTAGGTAGTACAAATTTGCACTACTAGTATTTTCCTCGACGCATGCCCAAAGAGGTTTTGTAGTGGTACGTAAAACATTGAATTCCACTTTCCAGCTTTCATCTCTTCTAGTACCTAGCGACATCAAATACAGATCAGCACAATTTTTGAGATATTTTATTTTAATCCGTACTGGTAGATGGATCTCAGACTACTTACTAACCACTGAAATAATTAAAATTCAGTATTTACGTAAAGCATGCTTAAAGTGACAGCATGGTTCTAGGCTCCAAGCAAAATATCAAGTTGCAATTTGCCTGGTGTCATTTGGATGCACCAAGAAAAAACTAAATAAAATAAATGCTCAAAGATAGATAACCTTGGTTCTACGAAAAAATTTCCTTGAAACTAAATTGATAACACGCATGGGCTTTCTAAAAGAGAAATCCATATTTTATATCATAAATCAGAAAATGAATGGCTGAGTTTGATTTTAAAAGGAAGATGTAAACCTCCAATGAAACATGCTGACCTGTTGTCAGCATTTAGTATGGTTCAAAACACACAAAAACTAGAGATTATCAAAACATGACACACCTTTATACTTGTGACAGAACAGAATTGTCTCTAACAAATCCCAAAATTAAAAGTGAAGGCAATGATGTAGCTCGTAAGTTGCATGTGATGAGCAATAATAACCTTACGTGAATAACAAACTAAAAGAGTGGATTACTGCTTGCAAAAAGAGAACTCTGTAATGGGAAACAACAGAACGGAATGGTCTCTAACAAATCCCAAAATCAAAAGTGAAGATGATGTAGCTGACATGTTGCATGTGATGAGCAATAAGAACCTTACATCAGTAACAAACTGCTTGCAACAACAGAACTTCATAACCAAAAAAGAGGGGGCCAGGGAAAGGGGGAAAATGTTTATATTCTTCTGTGCACATGAATTTTTCAATATGCAAAACACAATAAACCATAAATTTTATCTTATTCAAATTTTCAAGGCTATTTCCCCTCAACAGGCATAACTTTACGTAGCCTGTTATAAACTAGGGACAGATGCTCCTTGACAATGAATATTAGTGAACACAACACAAGCTTTGACGAAAACTCCATATATATTTCAACCATTAACTAATGTGGCACCTGCTACCTATGTTGCACCCTTGATTCAGCAGCATTTTGTGCAAGAGCTGTAAGAGGTTGGTGCACCCTTGATTCGGCAGCATTTTTCGCAAGAAGTGTAAGAGGTTGCCGCAATATGTCATTTCCCTTCATGTCACAAATGTTTTCTGTAGACTTTAACTGTGACTTCTGGTGACAGGAGACTTTAACCTGAAAATTAACCCAATTCGCAAGCTTCATCAAGCCCAACAAAATCAGATAAATTCTTCCAAAAATCACAATTTCATAAAATACATAAAATGTTATATTGATAACCAATCTAGGGACCTTGTGCAATCTATCTCAGAGGAATGCAGAACAATGGATCCATGAAGGATGGAACTAAACCAACGTTAGCTAACATGGCCACTAGAATTTACGCAGTGACATTCAAATATATTAAAAAAACCTGATAAACATTTTCAAATATACGATTTGGGAACAAAATATCAAATGGACCACAATTATGAATGTTTCTATAGTGGCTGTTCTGATCAAATATAATGGAAAAGTTATGGTTGGTCTGTCAATTGACAGAAAGGCTTGTAACCCATAAAATTAAAACACTCTGGAATTGAGCTATTTGAAAGAGAACAAGCATTGTTGCTTTTACTTTGAAGACTTGTATCTTAGCTCTTCTCCTACCTGAGTTGAAACTGTTGATTTTTCAAAATAAACCTCTGGTAATATGGTAAAGTGACCTTTCAGAAGAAACTGAAAGCTTCACACCTTTTAAATTATTTATAATCAATCTAGGGACCTGATAAAATCCATCTCAGAGGAATGGATCCATGGAAGATGGAACTAAACCTATGTTACGAGCAGCTAACATGGCCACTAGAACATATGCAGTGACAATCAAATATATCAAAAGCAGGCAAACCTTTGCAAATATAAGATTTGGGAACAAAACATATCCAAGGCAAATGATCAACGATTATGAATTATAGAGAACCATATTCTCAGTTCTCAAATTGGATAATCCTCACAGAGTTATAAGTTTAGCCAGAAATGGTACTGCTTTGCTTCATTTTGTTATATTGATAACCAATCCAGAGGCTTGGTAAAATCAATTTCTGAGGAATGAATCCGTGGAGGATGGAACTAAACCTATGTTAGGAGTGGCTAACTTGGCCCCTAGAACTTATGCAGTGACAATCAAATATATCAAACGCAGGCAAACCTTTGCAAATATATAATTTGGGAACAAAACATATCCAAGGCAAATGGTCAACGATTATGAATTATAGAAAACCATATTCTCAGTTCTCAAATTGGATAATCCTCAGAGTTATTAGTTTGGCCAGAAATGGTACTGCTTTGCTTCATTTTGTTATATTGATAACCAATCCAGAGACTTGATAAAATCCATTTCTGAGGAATGAATTCGTGGACGATGGAACTAAACCTATGTTAGGAGTGGCTAACATGGCCACTAGAACTTAAGCAGTGACAATCAAATATATCAAATGCTGGCAAAATCTTTTCAAATATAAGATTTGGGAACAAAATATATCTAAGGCAAATGGCCAACACTTCTGAATTATTGAGAACCATATTCTCAGTTCTCATTTTGGATAATCCTCAGAGTTATAAGTTTGGCCGGAAATGGTACTGCTTTAATTCATTTTGTTATATTGATAACCAACCTAGAGACTTGGTGCAATCCATTAAAGAGGAATTAATCCATGGAGGATGGAACTAAACCTATGTTAGGAGTGGCTAACATGGCCACTAGAAGTAATGCAGCGACATTCAAATATATCAAAAGCTGTCAAACATTTTCAAATATAAGATTTGGGAACAAAATATATCTAAGGCAAATGGTCCACAATTTCTACATTGGCTGTCATAAAATTTGGTGAAAGAACATTTCAGCCAAAAACGAGTCAAGGGATCTCTACTTGAATGGTTCATGAGGCACAATACTTGCTAAGGTTTTGCAAATGGGGTAGCAAGCTAAGTGGGCTTGATTGTGGGGAAAAACTCCACAGTTAAGCGCGCTTGAGCCAGAGGAGTTCTGGGATGGGTGACCTCCTGGGAAGTCCTGGTTACCGGGTGCAAGCCCCGGAAGTGATGATTGATGCTATGTGATTCGTTTTCCACATTTCACTAGTTTCAATCCCACTTCTTCACCCCTGTGAGCATCACCCGATGCAATGAGTGCTAAGTGAACTATTCAAAAATCATGAGAAATTAGTCAGTTACGACTACCTCTCATGGAAATGGTCATACGTGAATGATCTTACTTAACGCAGTTGAATCCCAAAATGATATCTAATATAATAATAATTTTGCATTCTTTTGGCCAGACCAAGATCAAATATAATGGAAAAGTTATTGCTGGTCTGTCAATAGCTGAGCACTGACAGCAAGGCTTGTAACCCATAACATTGAAACATTCTCTGGAATGAAGTTGTTTGAAAGTGAAGAATCGTTGTTGCTTTTTGTGAGGACCTGTGGCTCTTCTTCTAACAGAGGAAACTGTTGATTTGAAATTAAACCCTTTAGTAAAATGGTAAAAAGAAATTTTTCAGAAGGAAATCACAGCTCTTGTATTATGGGCAACCATATTCTCAGTTCTCAACTTGAGTAGTACTCAGAGTCATAAGTTTGGCCAGAAATGGTGCTTTACTTACTTTTGTTTGTAGAGGAGATATAACACATCCATCTGACCCCTGATATTTCCCACGTAGTAGTAGTCTTAGCTCCTTATTTTCCTCATCCAATAATTGCACCTGACACACCTTAAAAGCTGTTAACAAGCTAGTAATAGTGTCTGAAAGTGAATGTTTTCAAATTGTTGCCATTTACAATATGTGCAGAAAGTGAAGTTTTTTAAATTGTTGGAATTTCAAATATGTACAGAAATTGAAGTTTTTCAAATTGTCAACATTTCAAATAAGTGCAGAAAGTGAAGGTTTTTATATTGTTGGTATTTCAAATATGTACAGAATGTGCAGTTTTCAAATTGTTAGCATTTCAAATTTGTGCAGAAAGTAAGGTCTTCAAATTGCCGTCGGTTAAAATATCTGTAGAATCATTGCATCAGATCAGTTCTAAGCTTTTTTAAAAAAAAGAATTTCGAAGAGCTTTTCAAAATAGAATATTTTCATCTGTAGGAGAATTCATCACAGATATTTCCATCATTGTCGTCCACTCACCTCAATCTCTGCCTTCTCAAGATTGCTCTTGATACTGTTTTTCTCTTGCCTCAGGGACTGTACCTCTATGTTCAATAATTGAGCTTTCTTCTCAGACACCTCTAGCCTGACAAAAAAAAATGAAAAAATATGATAAGGTATAGGTCCCCAAGAAATTGATGCAACCTTCTACATGTGCCAGAGGAACTAGGGTGTTACCTAGTATTGAGTTTGGCCATGATGAGACAATAAAATATTAGGTCAGAAAGAATGATCAATAGAACCTAAATAACAAACCAACTTCTTCTCATGTTGACAGTAAAATTTGTTAACCAATTTTTTTGAGACAGAAATTCGAACTCCAAGTCTTTATTTTTGGCCAGACTTGAGAATATTTATCTCACTGATAAATAAAAGAATATACCTGATGCAAACAGACCTTACCCACCTTCCATGCAACTCTGATCCCATTTCCTTGACGAAAGCTTCAAGATTCGAATATATCCTGCCTATTGCTTCTTTCTTTTCTTGCTCTGTGGCTTTGCATAACCCTTTGGCAACAGCTGAGGATACAAGGGAATTAACAAGCATCCGGTCCCTCCAAGAGTCTTCTTTAGCATTTTGCTTAGAATTTAGGCATTCCTTTAACTGTTCCTCACTTCTCTGCAGCAATGAGCACTAAATACATTGAATCATACATACAAACATTAAATCATCTTTTTATTCATATGAAACTATTCTCAAGGGGAACTCATAGTAAAAAGTTATCGGCATCATTCTCTTAGACAGAAGCATGAAAATATAAAGACAGGTAGAAGTTAGAACAGACTAAACATTATTTTGAATTATAAAGATCAAGGCACAAAATAAAAAAGAACCACATATGGTTGACTATGATTGAAAATAAGTCTTAAGGTTCTATGATATCTGAAAGGATACAGGAGCATCTTCTCTAACCACATATCAAATGATAACGTTTAGTTTGTTCTAACAGTAATTCAAACATAATAATGATCAAGTTCATAGTTTGCATGCATCAAGGTGCTTCAATGAACAAGAGAAATTTGGTTGCTTGCTGTGTCAGTATTATTTGCATACTGTCCGGACACATGCTTCCGTGCTCCAATTCACTATTGCCAACACCCTCGTGTTGCCATTGAATAAAATTTGTGTGAACATGCAATACCAAAACAACTAATAACATGCAATGAATTTCTTGAGATCTAAAGTATCAAATGATAATGTTTAGTCTGTTCTAACAGTAATTCTAACGTAATAGTGATCAAGTTCATAGATTGCATGCATCAAGGTGCTTCAATGAACAAGAGAAATTTGGTTGCTTGCTGTATCAGTATCATTTGCTTCCTGTCTGGACACATGCTTCCGTGCTCCAATTCACTATTGCCAACATGCCCTAGCGTTGTCATTGAATAAAATTTGTGTGAACATGCAATACCAAAAAAACTAATAACAGACAATGAATTTCTTGAGATCTAATGTATATTTTCAAGAAAATAATCTATAAACCATATACGTCTTATAATGGATTGGAAAATTGAATAATTCTGCATTTGTAATGATATTTCTGGGGCCTTGAAAACTTGTAGTCCATACTAAACTGGAATAGATGAATTACAACTCACTGCTCAATTAACAAGGTAAAATGTTTATGAGACAACTGACGCAAAAATAGGCAAAAGCATGGAAACATGAAGACAGATAGAAGTTAAAAGTTAAAACAGACTAAACGTTATTTTCAAGCATAAGGATCTGAGTGATGATCAAGGCACAAAATGAAAAAGAATTGCATATAGCTCACTATGATATAAGGTTCTAACTTCTATGGTAGCTGAAAGAATACAGGAGCAGATTCTCTAACCACATATCGAAATATAGCATGTTGAATAAGGCAGGTATGACAGTAATTCTAACATACTAATCATCAAGTTCATAGATTGCATCAAGGTGCTTAAATAAACAAGAGAATTTTAATTTTTTACTGCATCTGTATTATTCGTATATTGTCTGGACACATGCTTCCTTGCTCTAAATCACTATTGCTAGCATGTCCTAGCTTGTCATTGAATAAAATTTGCATAAACATGCAATATGAAAACAACTAAACAGCGGCAAGGAAATTTTGGAATTTAATGTATATTTTCAAGACTAATCTAAAAATCATGTACATTTTGCAATGGATTTGAAAATTAAATAATTATGCATTTGTAATGATATATTCTGAAGCCTTCGAAAACTTGTATCCATACCAGGCTGGAAAAATTAATTTACGACTGACTGCTCAACTAAATGTTTATGAGACAACTGACTCAAGTCTCAAACATAGGCAGAGGCATAGAAACATGAAGACAGATAAAAGTTAGAACAGACTAAATTATTTTCAATAATAAAGATCTGAGAGATGATCAAGGCACAAACAAAAAGGACTGCATATGGTTGTCTATGATTGAAAATAACGCCCTATGGTAGCTGAAAGAATGCAGAAGCAGGTTCACAAACCACATATCACAAGATAATGTCTTGAATATGGTGGGTAGGGCATTAATTCTAACATAATAGTAATCAAGTTATAGATTGTATTAAGGTTCCTAAAAAACAAGGGAAATTTGGTTGCTTGCTGCTTCTGGAATCTGTACTACTTGCTTTTTGTCTGGATACACAGTCCCTTGCTCTAATTCACTATTGACAACATGCCCTAGGTTGTCATTGAATAACCAAACAACCAATCAGTGGCAATGAATTTCTGGAGACTTGATGTATATTTTCCAAACAATAATCTATAAACCATGTAGAATTTGAAGTGGATTTGAAAATTGAATAACCCTGTGTTTGTAATGATAGTTTCTGAAGCCTATGAAAACTTGTATCCATACTCAGTTGGAACAAACACATTATGACTGACTGCTCAAGCAACAAGCTAACATATTTATGAGACAACTGGCTTTGAAGCAACACCAAAACCAAATGTCCAAGGCAAATGTAAAAACCTTGACACAGAGAAAGACAACAAGATCCTTACTAGTTATAAGCTTGAAACAGGCTTCAATCTATAGTTTTACCAACAGTCTTTGAAGTTCAGCAAACTATCACAGCCCTAGTTCTTTTTTGATAACATGTTTCCAGTCAACATGAGCACACGAGCATGTGGACATGAGCAAGCAAGCAAGAAAGAAAACCTTTTCGCTAAGCTGCCACAACTGGAGGGTATCTATTCCACCAAATTCAGACATACGAAAAGCAACCCTTTCACTAACCTGCACCAAATTCACCTAGGACTTGCACCTAGCCCATAGTTGCAGGAAAATGCCCCCAAACTTCAGACAAACCACGCTCTAAGGAACAACACTATAGGAGCGCCCCTCAAAGTGCGGCCCCAAAAAATGGAACCATGCTCCGGCCTTGATTTGCACACTTCCTGGAAATTTGGAACTACCACACTCCATTGCATGCTTTCTGAGCACTCCCTAAGCAGTCCTTGGACCCTCGCTCGATGCTTCCTAGACATCCCTAATGGTAATGTTAAATTCTTAAATTAAAAGTTATCCTTTAACTTGAATTTTTAACCTTACCATTAATTGTTCCAAAGTGTTTGAGAGTGACTCCAACCCTCATTGGACTTCATACAGAGAAAATAAAATTTCATATCCCATTCAAAATTCAATAGACTTTAACAGTTTTTAGGATGTTAGGATCAATGGGATTGTGGAAATTCATTGGATTCTATCACGTATGAGGGCATGTGATTGGCATTTAATCAAAATCACCAATCCATGTACCCCATTGTTGGTGGTGTTGATTGTCAAACTCCTTTGTCATGGCCTTAGCAAAAAGGTACCCTTCACTCAAACCAAAATTATTGATCAGACATGTTAAGCTTGGATTAGGAAATCTGATCAAAATTGGGCAATGTCAACTAATGTCCCTAGAGAATCGAGATAGAGACAAAGGCTTAGACAATAGGGAAAAGAATGAAGGATGACACTAATGATGAAGATCCTGATATAAGCGATGGCGGAACATTTTTTGTCAACGAGTGGTGGAACATGCATGGCAAGCTACCCCGTAGAGCTACAACATTTGGCAATATGGGTGCTTTCACAATTGCTGAAATTTGAACACCTCTTATTTAGTTTGGCAACTAGCTCAATTTATTGTTTGGACCTTTTAGTTTTCAAATTCCAGTGCGTAAATGGCCTCTTTTGTAAACATAACTATTTGGTCATGTTACTGTTGATAGTTGCTAGATAACCTATTTCATTCCATAAGTAAATGGTCTACTTTCTATTATAGACTTAAAATTTGTATGTTTGTTTGTAATTGATAGAATTTAGATTCTAGATGGTTGATGTCAAATAATTAATCATTAATGTTCTATGGATGCCATTTCTATCTTGAGTACAAATATGCATGTTTTCATAGATTCTGCAATTAATTTGGCATTTTCGATGTTTCTTTTCACATACACACACACACACATGCTTATGGGATGCTTTCATTCCGAGGATTTTTGGAAAATGACACCCCTAACACTTTGCTTCTCAAAAACACTTTCGCTTCGTGCAACCTTGATCTAGCCCCAACCCTTTTCACAAGTACTAGTGTAAAACAAACACAAGTACATGCACAAATGTGTCCTAAGTCGGCCTTGAACTCTAGTGGGTGTTGAAAAATGTGTAACTAGGTTCGGTCTTCATAAGTATGAAATGTATTCTTGTAAATTATAAAATGAAAAGAAATTATTATTATTGGAGCATGGGTTTCATGCTCAAGTTCTTTTATTTTATAGGTCAAGCACCCATTGAGTGCTTCTAGGGTTTGTCCTAGGTTTAAGAGTCATTGTCATATATTGAAGACCCTATGGGCACATTGTATCTTGTAAAGAAAATTTTGTTTTGTCTTTAAAGTGTCAAAATACCTCCAAGATCAAGTCGGCCTAGAAGTTGTCAAGTTGGCTTACATGAAGAGCCACGTCTACCCTTGAAGAAACCTATATAGAGAGAGGAACTCGTCCTCCATTAGACACACTCACTCACACTCAATCTATTGGAAGAAGAGGACTAAGAAAGGACGAAGGAAGTCGAAGTGCTTGGGCTAGTTCTCTCTCTCCCACGTGAAAGTCAAAGCTAGGGTTTTTGCATTAGGGTTGTCTTTGGTTCGATCTTGGAAAAAAGAGAAAAAAAAGGAAGTCAAGCGAAGGTTACTTAGGGTGTCTCACTAGACCTAAGTCACAAGGGAAGGCAAGCAAAGGGAAGAGAAGGCCATACAAAGAATATCTAAGTCTTCTAGAGGAGCAACAGCAGTTGTAGCAGTTGTCAGAAGACAAAATTTCGGATCTGCAGTAGGAGGTCGAAGTTCTTGCAGCAAAACGCCGAGTTGATCTTGATCTTGGAAAGTATTTGTCTGAGTCATTAGACCATGGTATTCGTCAATTGAAGTATCAATATGAACATGATATTTAAGGGTTTTACCCTCAAGAGGAAGGGTTTTGGCCCTGGCTTGCAGCCTATATACTGTGTCACTATTCTTATCGTTTTGTAGTTGTTTGAAGTATATCACCCTATAATAATAAGGAACAAAGATACTAAGGAAAAAGGTAACACAAATAGTGATCAAGTTAAAGAGAATTAACATATTCGCCGCCCTACTGAATTCTCAACATGGTATCAGAGCTAAGGTCATCTAAGGGCATCATGAAGATCTCCTCTATAGTGAAGAAGCTCATCAAGAAGATTGTAAACCATCTCAAGAAAGGTATCAAGGAAGCATGGAGTTTCCTATTCTCTGCAAAGAAGGTACTAATCAGAGAAAAGGATGAAGGTCTCTTCTAGGCTCTCTCTGGCACATTACAAGATAAAGACATTTGGGTAATTGATAGTGGTGCATCAAGGCACATGACTGGCCACTCCAATCAATTGAAGACCTTATCAAAAGGAAAATCTGCTTATTCAGTGGAACTTGTAGATAACAAGAGTTATCCCGTGAAAGGTATTGGATCAACCTCCATAAAGTTGGAAGATGGAAGCAACATTCACCTCAACAACATTCTATTTGTCCCAGGTTTCACAAGAATTTACTTCCATTTCATTGATGGTAAGGTCGTTGTATGGAGTAAAGGCTCAAGTATATATCAAGCTAAAGTCATTGGCATTCAAGAAGGAAGATGTTATAGACTAATGTCTCCTGTGGCACAAGCCCTAGCTCACATTGAAATTGGTCCATGTGAACGTTGGCATAGAAGATTTGGTCATCTACATTTCAAAATCCTTCAAACTCTAAGTTCCATAGCAGATGGAATTCTGAATCTTAAGGAAGATCATGAAGGAGTTGATGTGCATTAGGAACAAATACCAAGAGACCATTTGGAAGCAGTGCTTCATAGTCAAAAGAAATCTTGGATCTCATTCACTCCAATGTATGTGGCCCTATGACTCCTAAATATTTTGGAGGTCCATCTATATTATGTAACATTCATCAATGATCATTCAAGAAAAACTTGGGTTTACTTAATGAAAACCAAGGACAAAGTATTTCCAAAATTTCAAGAGTTCAAAGCTGGAGTAGAAAACCTTACAGGAAAACGAATCGAGATACTAAGATCTGATAATTGAGGAGAATATACATCCAAAGAAATTATAGCATTTTGTATGAAGTTTCGAATTAAGAGGGAGCTAACAGTCCCATACAATCCCGAGCAAAATGGAGTTGCAGAATGGAAGAATAGATCCATTGAAGAAAGTCTAAAAGCAATGTACATGATCAAGATCTTCCTAAGTTCATGTAGGGAGAAGCCACGAAGACTGTTGTCTACATTCAGAATCGAAGTCCCCACAGATCTCTAGACAACAAAGCTCCAGAAGAAGTGTTCACTGGAAGGAAGCCATCTGTAGATCATCTCTAGATCTAGGGTGTCTTGTATATATCCACATACCCAAGGATAAAAGAAAGAAGTTGTAGCAGTTGCCGGAAGACAGAATTTCAGATCTGCAGTAGGAGGTCAAAGTTCTTGCAGCAGGAAGTCGAGTTGATCTTGATCTTGGAAGGTATTTGTCTGCATCATTAGATCACGGTATTCGTCAATTGAAGGATTAATAAGAAGAGGAGATTTAAGGGTTTTCCCCTCAAGAGGAGGGGTTTTGGTCCTGGCTTGCAACCTATATCCTGTGTCACTATTCTTATTGTTTTGGTAGTTGTTTGATGTATATCACCCTATAATACTAAGGAACAAAGATGCTAAGGAAAAAGGTAACACAAACAGTTATCAAGTTAAAGAGAATTAACATATTCACTGCCCTACTGAATTCTCAACATGGTATCAGAGCTAAGGTCATCTAAGGGCATCATGAAAATCTCCTCTACAATGAAGAAGTTCATCAAGAAGATTGCAAACCATCTCAAGAAAGGTATCAAGGAAGCATGGAGTTTCCTATTCTCTACAAAGAAGGTATCAATCAAAGAAAAGGATGAAGGTCTCTTCTCGGCTCTCTTTGGCACATTCCAAGATGAAGACATTTGGGTAATTGATAGTGGTGCATCAAGGCACATGACTGGCCACTCCAATCAATTGAAGACCTTATCAAAAGGAAAATTCACTTATTCAGTGGAACTTGGAGATAACAAGAGTTATCTCGTGAAAGGTATTGGATCAACCTCCATAAAGTTGGAAGATGGAAGCAACATTCACCTCAACAACATTATATTTGTCCCAGGTTTGCACAAGAATTTACTTTCCATTTCAAGTCTAGAAGAAAAGGGTGATAGAGTAGCTTTCATTGATGGTAAGGTCGTTGTATGGAGTAAAGACTCAAGTATAGATCAAGCTAAAGTCATTGGCATTCAAGAAGGAAGACTTTATAGACTAATGTCTCTTGTGGCCCAAGCCCTAGTTCACATTGAAATTAGTCCATGTGAACTCTGGCATAGAAGATTTGGTCATCTACATTTCAAAATCCTTCCAACTCTAAGTTCCATGGCAGATGGAATTTCGAATCTTAAGGAAGATCATGAAGGAGTTTGTAAGGGATGCGCATTAGGCAAAAATACCAAGAGACCATTTGGAAGTCGTGCTTCACGGTCAAAAGAAATCTTGGATCTCATTCACTCTGATGTATGTGGCCCTATGAATCCTAAATCTTTTGGAGGTCATTTATATTATGTAACATTCACCATTGATCATTCAAGAAAAACTTGGGTTTACTTAATGAAAACCAAGGACGAAGTATTTCCAAAATTTCATGAGTTCAATGCTGAAGTGGAAAACCTTACAGGAAAAAGAATCAAGATATTAAGATCTGATAATGGAGGAGAATATACTTTCGAAGCAATTATATCATTTTGTATGGAGTCTGGGATTAAGAGGGAGCTAATAGTCCCATACAATCCCGAGAAAAATGGAGTTGCAGAATGGAAGAATAGATCCATTGAAGAAAGTGTAAAAGCGATGTTACACGATCAAGATCTTCCTAAGTTCCTGCGGGGAGAAGCCACGAAGACCATTGTCTACATTCAAAATTGAAGTCCCGACAGATCTCTGGACAACAAAACTTCAGAAGAAGTGTTCACTAGAAAGAAGCCATCCATAGATCATCTTTGGACCTTTGGGAGTCCTGTATATACCCACATACCCAAGGATAAAAGAAAGAAGTTGTAGCAGTTGCCGGAAGACAGAATTTTGGATTTGCAGTAGGAGGTCGAAGTTCTTGCAGCAGGAGGCCGAGTTGACCTTGATCTTGGAGGGTATTTGTCTGAGTCATTAGATCATGGTATTTGTCTATTGAAGGATCAATAAGAAGAGGAGATTTAAGGGTTTTCCCCTCAAGCGGAGGGGTTTTGGCCCTGGCTTGCAACCTATAATGTCACTATTCTTATTGTTATGGTAGTTGTTTGATGTATATCACCCTATAATAATAAGGAACAAAGATTCTAAGGAAAAAGGTAACACAAACAGTTATCAAGTTAAAGAGAATCAACATATTCACTGCCTTACTGAATTCTCAACATGGTATTGGAGCTAAGGTTAAGGTCCTCTAAGGGCATCATGAAGATCTCCTCTACAGTGAAGAAGTTCATCAAGAAGATTACAAATCATTTCAATAAAGGTATCAAGGAAGCATGGAGTTTCCTATTCTTTACAAAGAAGGTATTAATCAAAGAAAAGGATGAAGGTCTCTTTTCTAGGCTCTCTCTGGCACATTCCAAGATAAAGACATTTGGGTAATTGATATTGGTGCATCAAGGCACATGACTGGACACTCCAATCAATTGAAGACCTTATCAAAATAAGCGGAACTTGGAGATAACAAGAGTTATCCCGTGAAAGGTATTGGATCAACATCCATAACGTTGGAAGATGGAAGCAACATTCACCTCAACAACATTCTATTTGTCCCAGGTTTGCACAAGAATTTACTTCCATTTCATTGATGGTAAGATTGTTGTATGGAGTAAAAAATCAAGTATAGATCAAGCTAAAGTCACTGGCATTCGAGAAGGAAGATGTTACAGACTAATGTCTCCTGTGGCACAAGCCCTAGTTCACATTGAAATTAGTCCATGTGAACTTTGGCATAGAAGATTTGGTCATCTACATTTCAAAATCCTTCCAACTCTAAGTTCCATAGCAGATGGAAATCTGAATCTTAAGGAAGATCATGAAGGAGTTTGTAAGGGATGTGCATTAGGCAAAAATACCAAGAGACCATTTGGAAGCAATGATTCACAGTCAAAAGAAATCTTGGATCTCATTCACTCCGATGTATGTGGCTCCATGACTCCTAAATCTTTTGGAGGTCCGTCTATATTATGTAACATTCATCAATGATCATTCAAGAAAAACTTGGGTTTACTTAATGAAAACCAAGGACAAAGTATTTCCAAAATTTCAAGAGTTCAACGCTGGAGTGGAAAACCTTACAGGAAAAAGAATCTAGATAGTAAGATTTGATAACCGAGGAGAATATACATCCAAAGATATTATAGCATTTTGTACAAAGTTTCGAATTAAGAGGGAGCTAATAGTCCCATACAATCCCAAGCAAAATGGAGTTGCAGAATAGAAGAATAGATCCATTGCAGAAAGTGTAAAGCAATGTACACGATCAAGATCTTCCTAAGTTCTTGTAGGGAGAAGCCACGAAGATCGTTGTCTACATTCAGAATCGAAGTCCCCACATATCTCTAGACAACAAAACTCCAGAAGAAGTGTTCACTGGAAAGAAGCCATCTGTAAATCATCTCTAGATCTTTGGGTGTCTTGTATATATCCACATACCCAAGGATAAAAGAAAGAAGTTGTAGCAGCTGGCAAAATACAGAATTTCGGATCTGCAATAGGAGGTCGAAGTTTTTGCAGCAAGAAGCTGAGTTGATCTCGATCTTGGAAGGTATTTGTCTGAGTCATCAGATCACGGTATTCGTCAATTGAAGGATCAATAAGAAGAGGAAATTTAAGGGTTTTCCCCTCAAGAGGAGGGGTTTTGGTCCTGGCTTGCAGCCTATATACTGTGTCACTATTCTTATTGTTTTGGTAGTTGTTTGATGTATATCACCCTATAATAATAAGGAACAAAGATGGTAAGGGAAAAGGTAACACAAACAGTTATCAAGTTAAAGAGAATTAACATATTCACTGCCCTACTAAATTCTCAACATGGTATTAGAGCTAAGGTCCTCTAAGGGCATCATGAAAATCTCCTCTAGAATGAAGAAGTTCATCAAGAAGATTGCAAACATCTCAAGAAAGGTATCAAGGAAGCATGGAGTTTCCTATTCTTTACAAAGAAGTTATCAATCGAAGAAAAGGATGAAGGTCTCTTCTAGGCTCTCTCTGGCACGTTTCAAGATAAAGACATTTGGGTAATTGATAGTGGTGCATCAAGGCACATGACTAGCCACTCCAATCAATTGAAGACCTTATCAAAAGGAAAATTCGCTTATTTAGTGGAACTTGGAGATAACAAGAGTTATCCCGTGAATGGTATTGGATCAACCTCCATAAAGTTGGAAGATGGAAACAACATTCACCTCAACAACATTATATTTGTCCCAGGTTTGCACAAGAATTTACTTTCCATTTCAAGTCTAGAAGAAAAGGGTGATACAGTTGTTTTCACTGATGGTAAGGTCATTGTATGGAGTAAAGACTCAAGTATAGATCAAGCTAAAGTCATTGGCATTCGAGAAGGAAGACTTTATAGACTAATGTCTCCTGTGGCCCAAGGCCTAGTTCACATTGAAATTAATCCATGTAATCTTTGGCATAGAAGATTTGATCATCTACATTTCAAAATCCTTCCCACTCTAAGTTCCATAGCGGATGGAATTTCGAATCTTAAGGAAGATCATGAAGGAGTTTGTAAGGGATGTGCATTAGGCAAAAATACCAAGAGACCATTTGGAAGCAGTGCTTCACGGTCAAAATAAATCTTGGATCTCATTCACTCCGATGTATGTGGCCCTATGACTCCTAAATCTCTTGGAGGTCATCTATATTATGTCACATTCATCGATGATCATTCAAGAAAAACCCGGGTTTACTTAATGAAAACCAAGGACGAAGTATTTCCAAAATTTCAAGAATTCAAAGCTGAAGTGGAAAACCTTATAGGAAAAAGAATCAAGATATTAAGATCTGATAATGGAGGAGAATATACATCCAAAGAAATTATGGCATTTTGTACGGGGTCTGGGATTAAGAGGGAGCTAATAGTCTCATACAATCCCGAGAAAAATGGAGTTGTAGAACGGAAGAATAGATCCATTGAAGAAAGTGTAAAAGCAATGTTACACGATCAAGATCTTCCTAAGTTCCTGTGGGGAGAAGCCACGAAGACCATTGTCTACATTCAAAATCGAAGTCCCCACAGATCTCTAGACAACAAAACTCTAGAAGAAGTGTTCACTGGAAAGAAGCCATATGTAGATCATCTTTGGATCTTTGGGTGTCCTGTATATATCCACATACCCAAGGATAAAAGAAAGAAGTTGGATCCTTCAGGAATGAAGGGAACATTTGTTGGGTATAGCAACTCATCAAAAGCTTATAGGATCTACATGAAAGATGGACATCACATAGAAGTCAGTTGTGATGTCATATTTGACGAAAGCATAGCTTTCAAGAAATCAAAGGAACTTTCCATAGACTCTGATGATGAAGAACTTCCCGTATTTGAAGAGGAAGTGGATAAGGGAGAAGAAGAATCACACCATGAAGAAGAAGGTCCTAGTGAGCCCGTTCAACCTGTGGTTATTCCTGAAACAAGAAAAATACCTAATTGGTTAAAATCTACTCTACTTGATGCAGAAGGTCATGAAGCAGTGAAAGGATCATTCAGAGAAAGCAAGAAACCCAAAAGATATTATGGGTATGTTGCATACATGACAAAACTAATAGAAGCAGAACCATCCACTTTTGAAGAGGTTGTAAACAATCAAGAATGGAAGGATGCCATGAATGAAGAATATCAATCTATAATGAAGAATGGAGTCTGGGAGATCGTACCTAGGCCCAAAGACAAATCTGTGGTTACTTCCAAGTGGATCTATAAGATCAAACATGCAGCAGATGGAAGTATAGATAAGTATAAAGCAAGATTTGTGGCTAGAGGCTTCTCTCAACTTGAAGGCATCGACTATGAAGAGACATTTGCTCCAACAGCAAGATATACAATGATTTGATCATTAGTCTCTCTGGCAACATCAATGGGATGGAACATCCACCAAATGGATGTCAAGGTTGTGTTTCTGAATGGCACAATAGATGAAGAAGTCTATATAGAACAACCCTTGGGATTCAAAGTTAAAGATAGGAAGGCATATGTTTGCAGATTGAAGAAAGAATTATATGGCCTCAAGCAAGCACCAAGGGCATGGTATGCTAGAATGGATGCATACCTACAAAGAATAGGCTTCACAAAAAGTTTTGTTGATCTGAACCTTTATATTAAGGTTGTAGATGGAGAACCTGTAATCATTCTTCTATATGTAGATGATCTTCTCTTGATGGGTGTAGAAGGTCGAATTGAAGAATGTAGGAAGCAACTAGCAGCAGAATTAGATATGAAGGATCTTGGGCTGATGCATTACTATTTGGGATTGGAAGTCTTGCAAGAATCTGATGAAGTCTATTTGGGTCAAGGAAAGTATGTGATCAAGATGCTGAAAAGGTTTGACATGATGGATTGCAAACCTATGACTACTCCGATGATCACAAACTTGAAGAGACTAAGGAGTTCTTAATCTAACCCTGTGGATCCTTCCAAGTATAGACAACTTATTGGCTCATTGATGTACTTGGTGAATACTCGACCTGACATATGCTTTGTAGTAAATGTTCTCAGTCAATTCCAAGTGGAGCTGAAGCATGATCATTGCGTAGCAACAAATCATATTCTAAGATATCTGCGAGGAACCATCCACTACTGCCTGAAGTATGAACAAGATATACTGATTGGATATACAGATTCCGAATGGGGAGGTATTGAACAAGATGGAAGAAGCACTATGGGAGGATGTTTCAGTTTAGGATCCTCCATGGTCTCATGGATGAGCAGAAAGCAAGACACAATTGCCTTGAGTAGTACTAAGGCTGAATATGTTGCAACATGTGAAGTAAGCAGAGAAGCAGTATGGTTGAGGAAGCTGCTATCCGACCTGTTTGAAGGACCGATGAACCCTAAAGTGATACTTTGTGATAACCCCAGTTGTATACGTTTGTCTGAGGATCCAATGTTTCATGGAAAGACAAAGCATATAACAACAAGTATCACTACATACAAGAGCTAGTGCAAAATGGTGTGTTGCGGCTACAATATATCTCCACTGATAAGCAAGTAGCTGATATACTGACAAAGTCACTTCCCAACAAGAAGCTTGCATACTTGAGAGACAAGCTTTGGTTGGTTGATGTATTGTCCCTAATTGAGAGGGAGAGATAGACACTGTGTTCTTGTCCTCACTTGAGAAGAAAGAATGGAGGATTGGGTAACCATCTGGCATTCAATACTATTTGATAATGAGGTAGAGCATTTAAAATAAGAGTAGTCGTGGACCGATATTCTTTGAGGATTAGCTACCCAAGATAAGAATCGTCCAGCGAAGGTCATACTCGTTGAACACCCGGGTGGAGTATGGTAGTCATGGACCAATATTCTTTGAGGATTAGCTACCCAAGATAAGAATAGTCTAGCAAAGGTCATACTCGTTGAACACCTAGGTGGAGTATGTACCTTGAGAGACAATGATTATGGTGTCTATAAGTCATTGGTCTCGCCATCATTGTTAGTCAAGGCCTTGCTATGTTACAATGCTAGATAAATATGATGCCAGACAGATGAGTTACCAATCCGACCTCTTTTTATGAGATCCCTTCAGATTGAGAATGACCATGTACCATGCTCAAGTTCTTTTATTTTATAGGTCAAGCACCCATTAAGTGCTTCTAGGGTTTGTCCTAGGTTTAAGAGTCATTGTCATATATTGAAGACCCTATGGGCACATTGTATCTTGTAAAGAAAAATTTGTTTTGTCTTTAAAGTGTCAAAATACCTCCAAGATCAAGTCACCGTAGAAGTTGTCAAGTCGGCCTAGATGAAGAGCCACGTCTACCATTGAAGAAGCCTATATAGAGAGAGGAACTCATCCTCCATTAGACACACTCACTCACACTCATTCTATGCGAAGAAGAGGACTAAGAAAGGTCGAAGAAGAAGGACAAAGAAGTTGAAGGAAGTCAAAGTGCTTGGGCTAGTTCTCTCTCTCCCACGTGAAAGTCGAAGCTAGGGTTTATGCACTGGAGTTGTCTTTGGTTCGATCTTGGAGAAAAGCGAAAAAAAGGAAGTCAAGCGAAGGTCACTTAGGGTGTCTCACTAGCTCTAACTCGCAAGGAAAGACAAGCGAAGGGAAGAGAAGACCATACGAAGAAGATCGAAGTCTTCTAGAGGAGTAGCAACAGTTGCCGGAAGACAGAATTTCAGATCTGCAGTAGGAGGTCAAAGTTCTTGCAACAGGAAGCCAAGTTGATCTTGATCTTGGAAGGTATTTGTCTGAGTCATTAGGTCATGGTATTCGGCAATTGAAGGATCAATAAGAATAGAAGAGATTTAAGGGTTTTTCCCTCAAGAGGGGGGGTTTTGGCCCTGGCTTACAGCCTATATACTGTGTCACTATAATAATAAGGAACAAAGCTACTAAGGAAAAAGGTAACACAAACTGTTATCAAGTTAAAGAGAATCAACATATTCACTGCCCTACTGAATTCCCAAAAGTGGGAGCTTTAATTCAACCCACTTTCACTAACCTGACACTTTGCTTCTCAAAAACACTTTCGCTTCGTGCAACCTTGATCTAGCCCCAACCATTTTCACAAGTACTAGTGTACAACAAACACAAGTACAAGCACAAATGTGTCCTAAGTCAGCCTTGAACTCTAGTGGGAGCTTTAACATCACCCCACTTTCATTAACCCGCAAGCCATTATTGACATATCCCTATTTTAACTATTGCTACATATCATTTGTTTCCAACTTGCTCAAATCACAATGCATGATCTCAAAATTCTTAACATATATATTTTTTATACGAATAATATGCATCCATCATGACAACCAAGGGGTGGTATAATAATATACAAATAACATATTGTTTGTATATTTATTAGGCAAGATGAGATAAGATAAATATGTTAATGTCTAACAAATGACCACAAAAAGTTAGTGAGTATATTAATCAAACACCTAATGCATGATGATTTTTATTCTAAATCCCCACAAGTAGGGTATTATAGAGCATATAGGGTATTAAGTAATGTATATAATAACATCACACAATAATTTACTTTCTGCATCTTCCCCACTTTGTATTGACACCCTTTTACTCAACAATCGCATTAACCTATGTTAGAGGTCTCTGTGGCATTGCTGGTCTAGATCCCATACCAGTGGTTAGACAAGATCACCTAATCCCTAATGGAGGGAAACCTCTTCTAGGAAACAATACCACGAATAATCCAAACCTTCCTCTAATTCCTCCAAATAGTCTTTATTCTAGGTTTTCTCCACTCGGCCTTAGATGTTAAGAGAGAGCTAGCTTTATCAAACCCTAATTCACTTTCACTATTTGTACTCAAGATTCTAAATCCATTCCCATTATACATCTTTCTCCCAGATCTTCTTTCCAGTTTCAAAATTTGGTCTCAGGCATTACCAATTAACTTGGATTAGCACTTTAATTTCGACATCTTGCTCATTTCGTATTGACACCTTTGTAATCGACAATCCCATTAACCTACTTCAGTGGTCATTTGTTGGAAATTAGTAAAATTATCTAATCTTATCTTATCTATCTACTGAGGATGGCATTTATTTCTACTTGGTCAAGCTAGTCAAATCCCACCTACACACCACAATGGGTGAGTATTAGAGAGAGACAACCATATTAAGAGTTGGGAGTAATAAAGATTGCAACAGTCACTTGATCCATAAGCCTACACAATGTGAGACCTGGAGACCACACTATTTAGAGGATTGGAACTGATTGAGATTGTTGTAGTCAATTGACTCATACACCTTGGCAGCTATCCAGTTGATGTGTAGATCGATATGCAAATTAGGATTGAGTTCCCATAGTGTAGGGGCCCGAACGAACCTAAGTGACCAAGAATGGGTTTGTGTTTCCTTCAGTGATATAAAGTGATATCAAGTGTAGTCTTTAGTTGGTGCAATGAAACCACAATGTGATGGGCGTAGCTAGGCACTCCAGCTACTACAAATTTTTGCTTAATAGTTTTGGGTTAAGTGGACTACATTAATTTTGCACCTTGCTAAAGATTGGGCTACATTCATTTCTACTTGCGTCAATCAACAATAGATTCCATGCACATGCCACAAATGGTGAGCATTGGAGACAACTCATATTGAGAAGCTTGGGACTAATTGAAATTGCAACAATCACTTGATATATAGATTTAGGGATGGACAAAGAGATAAAACTATTGAGAGGATTGGAGGTGACTGAGAATCGTGGTAATCATTATGCAAATTAGGATTGAGTTCCCATAGTGTAGGGGCCCGAACCTAAGTGACCAAGAATGGGTTTGTGTTTCCTTCAGTGATATAAAGTGATATCAAGTGTAGTCTTTAGTTGGTGCAATGAAACCACAATGTGATGGGCGTAACTAGGCACTCCAGCTACTACAAATTTTTGCTTAATAGTTTTGGGTTAAGTGGACTACATTAATTTTGCACCTTGCTAAAGATTGGGCTACATTCATTTCTACTTGCGTCAATCAACAATAGATTCCATGCACATGCCACAAATGGTGAGCATTGGAGACAACTCATATTGAGAAGCTTGGGACTAATTGAAATTGCAACAATCACTTGATATATAGATTTAGGGATGGACAAAGAGATAAAACTATTAAGAGGATTGGAGGTGACTGAGAATCGTGGTAATCATGTGATCTATACACCCTGGTCGCTCGTTGGATGTTGCATGAATCTATTGGCTAATTACAAGTCAGTCTCCATTCCTTTAGCCCTCAAGTGTTAGTATTTCCTTCATTGACCTCAAGTGTTTTTATCCTTTGGCCAATGCAATAAATCCAGGGCACAATTTGTGTAATTAGGGACTCTAGCTACTACAATCAAGTGGAACAACACAAGTTCAAGTGTAGTTGTGACTTCTCTAGCTTCAACATATTTTGACATCATCACTTGAGCTATACACCTGGGTGACTAGTCGGTTGTTGCATGAATATGTTTACCCCTCAAGTGTTAGTATTTCCTTCATTGATCTCAAGTGTTTTTAGCCTTTGGCCAATGCAATGAAGCTAGGGGACAATTTGTGTAGCTAGGCACTCTAACTACTACAATCAAGTGGAAGACACAAGTTCAAGTGTAGTTGCAACTTCTCTAACTTCAACATCTTTTGACATAAGTTTCATTGTATTTCTTGAGGACCTTTTTTTGTTGTGTGAGTTTGGAGAGAGGATGCAATTCTGGCACCAGGACTTAGGAGGAAAAGAGGCATCCCGGTCTATGACAGAGCTTCAGAACGGCAACCACCTACAGCTGACTGATGAACATGTCTTGCATGTTGGGTTGTCTATGGAGGAGCAGTTGGAGGCTCATGTCGAGCCCATGATGGAGGAGGATGTGCAGCCATCCTTTCCGCTAGGCATCGATGAGGGGCAGCATAGAGACCACACGTTGGATTTCCAGCACAGTTCACTTCAGAAGTGCATTGACAGGATCTACAGCATTAGTAGCCCACCCCTACGCATTGGATTGAGAGAGACGGAGCTACCTAGTCAGATCTCATGTGTTGACCTGGATAGCAGGATGAGACAATCAGAGTTGCACAAGGTGCAACATCCGCATGTCGGGGTTGTTCTATGTGCGGGAGTTTGTGCATTCGATCCCCCTCTGAGGGTTAGATGGTGAGAGATTCTGAGTTGGTACCTTGTGGAGTGGGCTATGTAGATGGTGGTGGACCTGGGTGTAGCTCAACAAGAGCTTCCAGGCATTGGGGATACCGGAAGTGCAGACTGGCATTGGATTCCAGGTGGGACTACCTATCATTTCCCAAGTAGGACGATTGGCTACAACCTGGATGGTACACTTGACCTAGCAATTGAGCGTGCACATTCACTAGGGGAGTCTCGGTCAGCACCAGTGGCCAACCAGTTTATGGACATGCTCCTTTGGTTGTCTTGGTATGACACCTATACACGAGATCACAGGGTGATCAGCATACTCTGGAAGGATTTTATCAGAGGAGGTGGCATTGGCAAGCCACCGAACAGTTCCTTGTTTAGAGTTGGGGACTCTTCACTTTTGTGTGGGGCACAAAGGATGCAGAGGAGCAGTGCAGTTGTAGCATCACTGCTGACACATAGGGAGATTCACTTCTCGGATCCCTCAAGGGGATCTGGAGTGAAGATCCATTCATCAACGAGTATAGTGATTCGATGGTGGAGGTGATGATACCGATCAGGTGTGGGCTGACACGTAGAGACACAGCTCTAGGCCATTACATCCAAGAATATGTGGGAGCATCTAGTGTTGAGCAGTGGACTACAGGTGGACATAAAGATGCATGTTGTTGTACCGTAGTGTATTGGTTCGCGTTGTGGAGTAGGAGTGATTGCTACCTTGACGCAAATAGGACGCGGGACGGTACAGGATGGTATAGCCTTAGCCGGAGGTATCTAGTGGTGTACAGGGACAGGTTGCAGCTTACAGTGGCATGTCGAGGAGTACAGCAATACTTGGTGGCATGCAGTGACACATGATGCAGTGCAGCGGACTCTTGGAGCGTTGCCTCTAAGGAGACTTATGGACCACTGGATGCAGCTCACCCAGGATCAATGAGGACATTGTTGAGCATCTAGGAACACCATGTTTAGCTGAGATGGGGCTTCCAGGGAATTATTAGCAGATCCGAGGCGGAGAGAGCATCGTCCATAGGATCACTCTTGAGCATTCCGACAGACTTTTGATCATACCCTTTGGGACATACCTGCCCATCGTCATCCAGTGTTGCTTACAGTCACAGAGTGTTTGGTTGTTTCCCCTTGACACTCTCCATTCAGGCAGCAAGACATGGGAGGCTCACCCTAGACAGTTGGATGGGACATCGCGTGTCATGAGCCAAGAGGAGACCTCGAGTTGAGACCCTTGGTAGGTGCACAAGCTGTCAAATACAGGCTTAGGGATAACGTGTGTGATAGCCAAGATAACATATGCTCCACCCCTAAGCTCAATACTTGAGGGACGGTGGATGGTAGACTTCGTCTTCAGGAGGGTATCAAGACTCCGAACAGTGTCTAGGTGTATCGTCAGGAGTCGGGATAGCGGATTTCACTACGTGGTCTGGCAGGAGCAGGGTAGGTTCCCATGCTTGGAACATACTCCTGATACTTGGGATCCACCCACAAGATACATACAGGGGTCAGAGATGAGGGCCAGATGGGTTCTAGCAGATAGCAGCACTAAGCAGATTCCTATGAGGAGAGAGAGTTATGAGCTCTCTGTATGCTTAGGCAATCCAGGGACCTGGTAGGTGGGTGGATCACTCCCCTTTGTGATGAGCAAGGTCATGGCAGAGGGTGATCCAATTCACTTTGGGTTTGACATGGGGAATCACTGAGACCTCCACGGCATGGCAAAGCAGACTTATCTTATTATGGCGCAAGGTTGAGATTGGCAATGGAAGGGTAGATATTGACATCATGGGGATGCCAGGCAAGATGAGCTTGCCTCTCACAGATCTTTCCCCACTAGGCCTCATGAGAGGAGGATACAGTCCGCACACGGTGGGGAGTATGTCATAATCAAAGTAGCGCAGCTTCAAATGGTGGCACTGTTAGCCCTGAGATACAGCGCTGCTAAGTTTGAAGTCTGAAGGAAGAAGATGGACTGCCTTGCTATCCTGAAAGGGACCCCACACGGGCCTTCACTCCACTTTCCCCACTCTTCCACTTACATTTTATTTTGCTCATAAATTAACCCAAACCCCCAAAAAGTTCTTACCTCTCTGTCCATACGTGCCCTCTGCATCTCCAGGCATCTCCGAGCTGCAACCTAGGAGGGTTTCCTGGAGCGACAACATAATTGGCGCCATTGTCGGGGAGAGAAGATTGAAGCTTAGCTTCCCTGGGAGATGACACAGATCCAGCTTTGATGATAGACAAAGTCTGGGCACTATTCTGGTTGTAATCATCTATCTGGCGACTCTACTGGAGGATGAACCTTTTGGCGACTCCACTCCATAATTCTGGCTCAGTTTGGAAGGCATACTCGGAGAAATCCTCAGAAGTCACAAGCTGACCCAGTACCTAACCCTAAGAAGATCATCAAAGAAAGAAAGTCATTGCGGAAGGGAGCAACAGGTTCAGGTAAACCTAAACGATGTTCTATAGATCTTCAAGAAAATCAAGCAATAGAACAGATACATTTTGAGAGTATAGTATCTAATACTAGCAGTGAAGGACAAATCTTAGAGATACATAAAGCTCCCGATTCTTTAGGTTCTACTTTGGTTGTAAGCCCAAAGGGAACCCCACCTCCTATCCATCATATCCCTTTAGTCTTATCAATCACTCCTCAACCCTCTGTCATTCAGACTCCCAGCACCCTTAGAGCCACCATAGCTATGGCAGGTCCACAAGCACCCACAAAAATGGAGAGAGTTATAGCTACTAGGTATGGACCTCTAGTACTGCCCGCTCCTTTGAATGTTATGCCCGCTAGAGAATATCAAAAATACATGCCTAAGTTCACTGGGACAAAAGGGGTTACAGCTGAAGAACATCTTGAATCATTCTATAGCTATGTTGATAATCTAGACATTAGTGAAGATGATGTATGGATGAGAGTATTTGTTCAGAGCCTAGATGGGTAGGCTAGGAAATGGTTATGAGAATTGACCCCGAGTTCTATAACAGATACTGAAGCATTAGATGATGTATTTTTAAAGCACTAGGGGGATAATAAAGATCTTCTCTACTACCATACTGAGTTTGGGAACCTAAAAAGGGAAAATGGTGAGTCACTGTCTGATTTCAATAAAAGGTTTAACCGCATGTACAGCAAGATACCAGCCGAAGTGAAACCCACCCTACCTCTGCTAAACTCACCTATGCCAATGCTTTTGATTTTGACTTCTGTCTGCTATTGAGAGAAAGAAGATGTGCCACTCTGGCTGAGATGCAGGATGCAACCTTGGAGATAGAATCCAACATCATGGCTGTAGAGAAACTCAAGGGGCATGTTGATCGAAGGAGACAGAGGGGTGAATCTTCATCATCTTCAGATCCCAAGTTAGATAAGATGACCAAGATAATAGAGTCATTAGCCTCTGAAGTCTCTAAGCTAAAAATGGAACAGCAATCTGGGAAAGGAAGGGCTCCTCCTAATGCCTTTGCTTTTAGAAATCCAAACCCATACAAAAGAACTAATGAGCAGTTGCAGGTTCCTCAAAGAAACAAAGATGTAAATGAAGACCAAAGGATGAAGACCCCCTTGCAAAATGTAGTCATGGATGAAGATCAGTATGAGGAAGACGATGAGATCCATTGTCTGGAAGACAAGGGCAGTGCCTCTTTTTTGACCATGGCTGCATATGAAGAGTCACTATCCGAGGACCAAAACAGCAAAGAGTGGGATGGTGGAGTTGTTCTGCAAACTGATGACCAACACAGATACAATCTAAGGTCCAAGGTGAATACTACCCAGCAAACCCCTGTTCAGAGGGCCAACGTCCCTACCATGCAGCAAACTAACAAGCAAAAACGACCAGTAACTGATCCCATCATCCTCAAAGCTCCAGCTCAAGAGGTAAGAGGTCCTGACAAGTTCCCTTCTGCCTTCAGTTTTGAATCAGAAATCCAAAAGCTAAAAATATCTATACCTCTGATAGAACTAGTGAAGAATGAATCCTTTAAGAGGCCCATCCTCGAGGCCCTTGAGCTTAAAGCCACACAAGCATCCCATGTCTATGTGAATTTGCAAGATGACAAACCAATTGTTGTCCTCAGCCCAATGACCGAACATTCTGATGACAATTCCCCATCATTCTATGTCTGCTTGATCATTCATGACAAAACCCTTCACAATTGTCTGCTGGACACAGGTGCCCGCCATAATCTAATGCCCAAGACTGTCATGGAAGAGTTGGGCTTGGACATCACTAAGTCGTCTCATGACTTGTTTTCTTTTGACTCTAGAAAGGTGAAATGTTTGGGGTTAATCAAAGATCTAGCCATCACCTTGTCTCAACTACCCATGAAGAGCATGATGATGGATATTGTGGTAGCCGATGTCCCCCCCTAAGATTAGGTGGGACATTGCAGAATGACCTGTCTTATGCCACCATCCCAGTCTTTGGAGGTGAAAGCAGGATATTATACAGAGAGGCTTAGTTAGCTTATATCATCAGCGATGAAAGGAATCCTACTAATCATCCCATCTATGCTGTGGATACTGATTTTGGGTCTTGTATTCTTCAAGTAGAAAATCACAATTGGCCCCCATGCAGCTTAGAATGCTGGTTTGCCATAGCAAAGAGGAGGAAGGCCCACAAATCTGGAAAATGTTCTTTGATGGAGCTTGCTCTAAAGAAGCTGCAGGAGCCGGTGTATAGTTCTGGAAAATGTTCTTTGATGGAGCTTGCTCTAAAGAAGCTGCAGGAGCCGGTGTATAGTTCTTGTGTCTCCCACACAAGAATACATACATTTGCCTTTCAAGCTAACTTTTCAAGTCACCAATAACATAGCAGAATACGAAGCCTTGATGTTAGGCTTAAACGCTGCTAAGAGATGGGCATCAAATATCTGAAAGTGTTTGGAGACGCAGACCTTATTATTCAACAAGGTGAACAAGACATTATAAGCAAAGCACCCCAGGCTGAAGGCATACAGAGATGAGGTATGGAAGCTCAAGGATTCTTTCAATAGCTTTAGTATTTTGTATATCCCTAGAGCTAAGAATCAGCTTGTTAATTACCTTACTATGTCTGCCAGCACTTTATTCCCTCCTTTTTACCTCCTAAGTTGACTTTATGAAGTCCAAGTGAAATATAGACCATCTTTGCCTGACAATGTCAAGTACTGGAAAGTTTTTGAAGACGATGATGAAGTCAATAGGTTTCTACAAGTCATTGATGAATTCTCTGAAACGCAAATTGGCCAAGAGAATGAAGCCATTGAGGAATGTAACCAGACCCAGCTGAGAGACAAAATTGACCAGAATAGTATTATGCAATTTCCTAGTAATCATATACCCAAAGGTTTGGTGTCCTTAGAGAGGTTGTTTGACCATAATGATGTACCTTATAAACCTGCCAAAAAGGAAAGTGAGTATGCAATTCATGAACATAATATAGGGAGTCCAGCCCATCCAAAATATGTCAATTTGTCCACTCACTTGTCCTCTGTCTAAGGCTCTAAGTATTGCACCTTGATGAAACAATTTGCCAATGTCCTCGCTTGGGAATACAGCAACCTTAAAACCTATGACACCAGCATTATTCAACATAAGATTCCACTGGAGAAGAACACCATCCCCTTCAAGCAAAAATTGAGGTCGATCAACCCTCTCTTGTTACCTTTGATTGAAAAAGAGATCATAGTTCCCCTAAGGTACTTGAAGTGGATAGCTAACCTTGTGATAGTGAGGAAGAAGAATGGAGAAATCAGGCTTTGTGTTGATTTCAGGAATCTGAACAAGTGCTCTAAGAAAGACAAATACCCCCCTACCCAAGATGGAACATTTGTTGCAAAAAATTTCAGGGGCTAGAGTCATGTCTTTCTTGGATGGATTTTCAGGCTACAATCAGATTGTTGTACACCCAGAAGACCAAGAAAAGACTGCATTCACTACTCCTTGGGGCACTTTCATGTACTCTAAGATGCCTTTTGGACTGATGAATGTTGGGGCTACTTTTCAGAGGGCCATGGACATAGCCTTCGTGGGAGAAAAGGACAAATTTGTCCTTATTTATCTTGATGACATAACAGTTTTCTCCAGTAGTCACGAGGATCATTTACAGCATTTGAGGAAGGTGTTCCTAAAGTGTAGAAGGTTTGGAATTTCAGTAAACCCAAAGAAGTTACAATTTGCTCTGGGAGAAGGCAAGCTTTTAGGGCATATTGTTTTTGCTGCAGGTGTCAAAATTGATCCAGAAAGAGTCCAAGCAATACAGACATTGTCCATCCCAATGTCAAAAAGGGACATTCAATCCTTTATGTCTAAAATTAACTTTGTAAGGAGGTTTATTCCCAACTTTGCAGAGTTGGTCAAGCACATCACTTCCATGCTAAAAAAGGGGTCAAAGATGAAATGGGCAGAGGATGCAAGAAGATCTTTCGAAGCCATCAAAAGAGCTATCGTGGAAGCTCCCACTTTAATCAACCCAGACTACACGAAGGAGTTTTATATCTTCTCCTTTGCCTCTTATGATACACTTGCAGCAGTCTTGTTGCAGAAAAACGGTGAAGATGTAGAGCACCTAATGGCCTTCTTCAGCAAAACATTGAGGGATGCTGAATTAAGGTATGACCTTATTATGGAAAAGTAGGCATATGCTCTTATAAAGTCCTTAAAGGCATTCCGAATTTACATTCTACACTCCAAGGTGGTTGCCTACGTGCCTTCAGCTTCAATAAAGGATGTCCTAACCCACCCAAATGTCGATGGAAGAAGAGCCAAATGAATTGCAAAACTCATAGAATTCAATATAGAAGTGAAGCCCACCAAGCTTGTCAAAGGCCAAGGTTTGGCCAAGCTTATGGCCGAGGAAAATTGCAGTCTGCTGGACATAAATTGCATGGGCTTAAATTCAGATGGAGAACAAACAGAGGAAGCAACAAGAAAGCACGAACAAAACCAGACTTTGGCTGAGAATTTGGCCACTTGTGAGTGGTCTTCCAGTATAGTTCATTTCTTATTAAAGCTAGAAGTCCCTCCAAGGCTTAGCTCGGGTCAGGCCAAGACCATTAAGCTCAGATCAGCTAAGTTTTGTATTAATATTGGAAGGACCCCTCTAGAAGTCTCTTGAGATGTCTAGACAAAGACCAATCAGTGGAATTCATGCACCAGTTTCATTCTAGCGTCTGTGGAGGGCATCATTATTGGAAAACCACTGCCCACAAGATCCTAAGGGCTAGGTATTATTGGCCTGCTCTGTTCTCTGATGTGTTTTCATTTGTGAAATCTTGTGACAAATGCCAGAGGTTTACAGGAAGACAACAGCTGAAATCGCTGCCCTTGAAGCCAATACACACTAATGGTCCCTTCCAACAGTGGGGTTTAGATTTCATAGGGGAGATCAATCCACATTCCAGTGGCCAGCACAGGTGGATTTTAGTAGCCACTGACTATTTTACCAAATGGATTGAAGTTATACCCACTAAGAAGGTTGATCACCAGGTTGTCATGAAGTTCCTAACCGAGAATATTTTCACTAGATTTGGTTGCCCAACCAAGCTAGTCACTGATAATGCAGCAGCTTTCAAAGCGAAGGAATTGGTGGACATGTGTGAATCAATGGGCATTCAGTTAATGCATTCAACCTCATACTATCCTCGAGGTAATGGCTTGGCAAAATCATCCAATAAGAGCCTGGTAAGAATAATCAAAAAGTTGTTGGAAGACAACAAAAGGAGTTGGGATTCCAAGCTGAAGTTTGCACTGTGGGCCGACAAAGTTACCACCAAGAAATCTATAGGAAACTCTCCATTCAAGCTGGTGTATGGTACGGATGTTGTTTTTCCCATCCAATTGACCCTTCCTGTGGCCAAGTTCTTGCAAGAGGAGCTGGATGAAGGAGATGACATGGCAAGGAGGATGAGTGACTTGGTTGAAATCCAACAGATGAGGGAACAACTAATTGAGAAGTCAGCAATCCATCAAAAGAAGATCAAGGAAGTCTTTGATAAAAAGGCAAAGTTGGACAATTTTCAGGTTGGTGACTGGGTCCTCAAGTGGGATGCGTTCAAGGAGAAGAAGGGTAATCATGGCAAATTTGACACCTTGTGGACGGGACCTTTTGTCATTACTCAAGCTCACACAAACAACACCTTCGTCCCTCACAATTTGGAGGGAGAAAGTGTTTTCGATGGCCCAGTTAATGGGTGATTTCTCAAGCTTTATTTCGTTTAAGGTTGTAAAGGCCTTAGCATTGTAAATATGTTTTTGTTTCAGTTTCTATTTTTATGCAAAATTGACTCCATGCCTAATGGAACAGTAAGAGGAAGATTTGATTTCGGTTTTACTGGAAAAGCAGTGGTCTACAGCTATTGAAACCTCACAGAGAGGCTTTCATCCCCAGAAGGAGCCAGTGTTAGCCCTGAGATATAGCGTTGCTAGTTTGAAGTCTGAAGGAAGAAGATGGTCTGCCTTGCTGTCCTGGAAGGGGCCCCACACGGGCCATCACTCCACTTTTCCCCACTCTTCCACTTACATTTTATTTCGCTCATACCTTAACCCGACCCTCACTTCATAACGAAACCCTCTTTTGCCTTAGTCTTAAATAAATTAACCCAAACCGCCGAAAAAACCTTACCTCTCCATCCATACGCACCTCCACACATTTCTCGAGGACCGCCTGTACCCCCGTGTCCCTCCACCGTCGATCTCTCCCGCCAATCTGACGGCCCACGTTTCACCCGATCGAGAGATCAATCTCCGTCGTTAGATCACTCCCCCTAGATCTAATGGTTGTCACTCTTATCGCGTGGACAACTAGCAAGAGGACTACCCGCCCGATAAAGGCGATTTCTCTCTCTCCTCCTCCGCTACATGGCGTGCGATGAGTGGCATCAGGCAGACTCCACCCTTTACCGCTTACCGCCCGATGAGCGCCCAATAAAAACCATAACCACCCAAACCAAACCCCCCCCGGGCATTATCGTCCGAGCACCTCCTCCGCCCAATAGCCACCCGATCTGTCCACCCGAGATCCAACGGCTCGAACCTTCTTCGTTCTTGCCCAAGACCGCAAGCCTCATGCAATCGATCTCCTCCATCCATTTCTCCCAATCCAGCGGCCCTCGTCCACGACTGCTCCCGCTTGTCCTTCGCCACCCTGCCATTACTATGTCCGTCTAATTTAATTCATCCAACAACTACCCACTTGTCCTCCGCCACCCTGCCATTACTTTGTTCTTCCTAATTAGCACATCCAGCCGCCCATGCACCTCATACTCTACTTCCTATCAGTTACCCGAGGAGGAAGGTGGTTGACTCTGTCAATATCATGACAGTCAGGCCGTTGAACTGAATTAACAGAAAGTATGGCCGAAAGAGGAAGGACGCAGCACGATACAAGCAAACAAAATTAAACAGTCGTGGAGCCTCACTAGCACAACCAAGCTAGTCACCTAACAGGGCAGCATTGTACCAGAATTAATTACCGTTTTCGTGATGGAAGGAAATTTGGGTCCTTGTACGCAATCAGGCAATTAAAGAAAGTAGGAATAGATTAAGACACCTGGAAGCCCTAAAAAGCTCGAAGGCATTGTAAAGAGCTATAAATAGCTAAAAGTAAGATGTAATCAGGGTTCAACTTCTGGAGACTATAGAGACTCTGCTACTCAAGCTTCTCATCTTCATTCATCAGTAATACAAGCTTCTTTTGTTGTCATATGTTGAATATCCCAATTTCTTTTATGTTCTAAGCTTGCACTTGAACAAGCCGTTTAGGTTTCTTTTATGCCTAATGCCAGATAACTGTCATCTTATCTCTACGTTGATGTAGCTGGCCATCATATGTTTATGTGTGTATCTGCTGGTATGGTTAATATTCTCCATTCATCCACCTAATCTACAAACTATTGAGCATTGGTGGTCTAAAGCCTTGTAGGCTGAGGGTGTCCATGCATGTCTTGAATAATAACAAAGTCAAAGTGGTTATCTGGCTTGATCCAAACCATTATTTATTCCAATAGTTCAGAAAACAGTATTGAAGATTATATGTTACCAGGTATCTCCGAGCTGCAACCTAGGAGAGTTTCCTGGAGCAATAACAGGCACCACTCTAAAATTAGCAAGGCCCTTATCATCACCGCTCTTCACAGCTCAATAACCTTTAGGGATGAGCTGGCTACTATAGGGGGAGATCATGCTAATCTTCCATTGGGCTTTAGCGAGTCACCGATGGCGTGGGGGACTTCATTAGCATGGCAGGTGGGCCAATAGGATGATATCAGGAGAAGCTCACGCGAGCAAGATGCTATCTCTGCAAGGATTGGGTAGTATCTTCGAGAGTATACTCCTGGAGTGCATGGGATGGCCTAACGTGGTGGGACAGCTTCACGAGGAGTTGGGCATAGTGCCACATTATCATGATCCCCTACTCATTGATGGTATAGAGGGGACTTCTGGTACTTATACCGGGCAAGATAGTGAGTGGAGAGAGGGGCGCTTCAGGTGGGACAAGATGGCTTGGGATCCCGATATTGAGGGATTCTTTCATGTCAGGACAATGCAGAGACCTGGGATGACTCGGTGGCATGTTTGGGACCTCGTATTACTGATGGTCATAAGGGTGATCAGCAAATAGAGGACGCGCTAGTTCAAGCATTGCTTGAGGACAAGCAATTTTTGGAGGGGAGGACTATAATATCCTCAATTTTGATTTTCAGCACTAGAGATGAGTTTGGGGAGAGGACGCAATTCCAGCACTGGGACTTACGAGGAAAAGAAGATATTGCGGTTCTAGTGGAAATTGGGGACCACAAGGAAGAGAAATTTGACCCAAGGAGGGAACTAGCACGCTTGGAAGAGAGAGGAAAGAGAAGGGAGTGTGAATTAGGAGAGAGAGAGTGGGGACCACAAGGAGAGAAAGGAGCCACTAGTTATAAATAGAGCAAGAGGCACTCATTTTGGTCATTCAATCATCCGCTCAGAAATTGTCTTTGACATAGCACGCTTGAGCAGAAACCAAGTCTATAGTGTTGTTTAGCACACGAGTATCTCTGAGCGGAGATCTCAACCTTGCTTCGGTGGAATTCGAGTGCCAGCCCGAGGGAGTCCTACCTATACCAATTCATAATTTCATACCAGCAGCAGGGAGTGCGGTTTTTTGTGGAGAGGATTGACAGCGACAACATAGGGACTGTGCAGTTCTTGGAGGAGGCACGCTTGGAGTTTGAGGAGTGAAAGGAGATAGGGGTTGAAACTTGAGGTGGAGTCCGAGGAAGTGTTGTGGAGGTTTTTCCAGCATTTTTGCGGAGCAACAAACGCATCATTTGCTACAGGTTACATGTTATGGTTGTGGAGGAGGGGGCCAAGCATTTGGTGGTCAATTTTGGAGCATCGAAACTAGGACAAACCCTTTCTAGGTTTTTCTGGGTTTATTGAGGAGAGGCCAAGATTAATTTCACAGAATTTTCTGGGCAATTTTGAGGGGTCAAACAGGGGCCCCAACCCAGCTAACAGCAACATTCACTTGGGGAAAATTGGGCCGAAATTCCAAGGTCAACATTTGGCCAATTCCCTCGTGGGTTTTTGTGGGTTATTTGGTGGAGAGCCCGAGGTTAATTTCCCGGAATTTTCTAAGCATCCGAGGAGGCCCTAACAGCAATTCTTTGTAGCCAGCAAACATATTTTTTGGGTAGTTTTAGTGCAGAGACAGGAGAAAGCAGCAGCAAATTTGGATGGGATTTCTCATTGTTCATTTGGGCTTATCTAGCTTGCCTTGAGCAAGTCTGGGTGCACTCTTTCCAACACCACACTATACCCTCTTATTTATTAATAAAATGGCTCAGATCAACGCAGTTCATGGAAATTTATGGTTTTTAAATGTGTTGTAAATTTTGTGTATTTTTTGTTATATTTCCATTAGGAATATTACACCCCATTGATTGTGTGTTTAGTTTATGTCTGTTTTGTTGATTTCTATGAGTAGAACAAGGAAAAATTTTATAGATATACAAATAGGGACCCACAACAATTCTCACGGTTGGGTTGTGCTCTCACAATAATATCATAATGGTACCTTACTATGTCATCACGTTTGGCCGGTTCTAGGAGAAAAAATTCACAAAATCATCATTTTTAGTTAAAACTGCCTATCACAAATGCATATATTAGACTAGTGTTGTTGATAAAATCTTTATTCAGTGGATTTACTTTTACCAAATAACTTATTATTATTATTATTAGATTTCGATAACTTATAAACTTCATATTTTTATATCTTTAGTTATTAAGAAAGATAATTCTCTTTGCAAAAAATTTAATTTTAGTTCTACCCAGTATATTGCATAACACTGAACAGAGTTGATACTGTTCTAAAGTTGCAGCATTAAGAGGTGGTCATGCCAACAGCTTGAATGTCAATATACCTATGTCGACTCTTGTGGTAATTATGCATTCAGCCTAAACAGAGTCTTCACATTGACAAACAACTGAACTAATCATTCAGCTTAAATGGAGTCTTTACATCGACAAACAATTGAACTATATAAGACGGAGAAGAAATATTCACATAGTTTCTATTCGATGCTTTACAACTGCACTTCTGGCACTACTAGCTGCTGAGGTAATCAGGATTCAGTGTTTACTAAAAGTATGTTCTAAAAGGCAACTTGATAGCCTTGGTTCTAGGCAGAGGCAGAACATCATGCAAGCTAAATTGATTATACAGCTAGGATTTCCAATCCTAAAGGGTAAAAGAGAAAACCATTCCGTAATAAATCTAGTGAAGAGTTAAACAAAAAGCTCAAAATAATGCATCAAGCTGCAATTTGTCTAAGGGCAATTCAATGCCCCAAGAAAATTTCCTACAAACTAAATGGATAATACAGCTAGACTTTCTGATCCTATAGCACAAATCAGATAAGGAATGGAAACCAGTTAGATTTTTTTTTGGAACTGGAAATCCGTTTGATTTTTAACAGGCAAGGAGTTAAACATGCTGACCTCTTGATAGGGTTTTCCAAGGCACAAGGCTAGGATTTCCTATCCTAGAGGCTAAAAGAGAAATTCATCCCATAATAAATATAGTGAAAAGCTCAAAATCATGCATCAAGCTGCAAATTTCCTAAAGGCAATTTAATGCCCCAAGAAAATCTCCTACAAACTAAATTGATAATACAGTTGGGATTTTTTATCATAAAAGAGAAAACCATATTTTATAGGACAAATCAGATAACCAATGGAAATCAGTTAAACATGATGACCTCTTGATAGCATTTTTCTAAGGCACTGTCAAGGCTAGGACTTCCTGTCGTAAAGGCTAAACGAGAAATCCATCCTATAATAAATCTAGTGAAAAGCTCAAAATCATGCATCAAACTGCAATTTGCCTAAGGAGAGTTTAATGCCCCAAGAAAATTTCCTGCAAACTAAATTGATAACGCAGCTGGACTTTCTGATCCTACAATAGATAAATCAGATCATGAATGGAAATCAGTTTGATTTTTAGAAGTCAAAAAATATCTCTTGGCCTTTCTCATTGCAATGATTCAAGAAATGAACATAAATGCACAAGAAGCAAACGTAAAATAAAACTTGATTCCCAAATGTCAAAGAAAGATATCATATGAAAACTGCATGGTAAGAAAAACTCAAAAAATGGTTTTGAGCCTATTTAAGAAAAATTGAAACCATATATTTTGTGTCAATCTCCCATATAAGGCTATTAAACGAAGACTTACAGACGTTGCAATATCTAAAAGTGCTCGTAGCTCTCTATTTTCTCTTTCCAGTTGCTCAATCTGATGGTGTGTGAAACAATCATCTTGATTTTTTTTCGTCATGGTTGACACATCCTGCAAGCTGTTTTCTAGTGAGGGTTAGACACCAGAAAATGATTCTGAACCAAACTGACAAGAATGAAACTCTAAGCTCAATGACATAACCAATCCAGATAGGGAGAAGAAATGTAATGTTGGTTTCATTTTGTGAAAAAGCATGTACATTGTCCTAAAACTCATACAACATAGAAGAAGGTCCATAGACCCTCCAGCAACATTACAAATTCTGCTGATATAATCGGAAAAGAAAAAAGCTATTTTATGGTCGTTTCATTTTATTTCTATGTGTTGCTTATAAAGTAATACAGAAAGAGGATGGAAGGCGCTGGAGTTCTAAAGTATCTATGATCGATATCAGAGTTGGAGGCATTTGTTGTGTGTAAATGGGATGCATCCACGCGAATTCACCATCTCACCATTTGTTGAAAATATCACCCTTTCACCTGTATAAATAAGTAGGCTATATAGAAGCAGGTGTCTCTAAAGGTCCAGTTATTCATAATGGACATATCCAGCATATGGGATTTAGTTGGGTTCTACTACAAATGCACACCACCAACGCACCTGAAAGGAAACCAGTGGCTTTAATACCTGTGATTCCCAGACTCGAGCTCTCTAATTCTACATCTCAGTGAATTCAATTCTTCGGCCATCTTTAACTTGCTCACCTGCAACAACCCAATAACAAAAATGACTGGAATTTCAGTTGAAAAATAAACTCGACCATAGAAAGTTCGGAAACAAGTGCTGCAATCATAAACAAATGTCATGCCATCGAAGCAGACAATACAATAGAATAATAGAGAATAATACAATTAGAGATCAAAACATAAAAATGCATCCTACATAACGAAAGCAGACAACAGAATGGGGAAACCGACGATCTGTAAAGGGAAAAACAAAATATGATGAAAAAGAAAATAGTAAAATAATACTGCATGCAAAACCCATTTCCTTTTCACGGGAAGAGATAGAACCCTGTAATCTGGTTTTTGCAAACTGAAAGAAGAGGGGAGAATTAAAAGAGAGGATGGTAAAAAAGCATACTGTAGAGTGTGACATCCCCTGTTTCAGATGTTGAACTTGAGAGGCTAATTCTTGTACTTTATTTTCGGCTTGTACTACACGTTCCTCTGCCTCATTGGCTCTTTCCTCTGCCTCATCAGCAGCCTCCATGAACACTTCTCTGTCATGAAGATAAAGAGCACACTCGCTCTCGAGACGAGTGCATTCGTCACGCAGCTTTCTATACCGCTCTGCGCCTTTCTCATTGTCACACACGCATTTCCTCACTGCTTGTGCATTCAAATTAGCCTCCGCCTGCAGGGCAAAAACTATAATTTATATTATTTATGCTAGTAATTAAAACCCTAAAGCATCATTAACGTTATTCATACCCTGGCACGGTCCAGTTTCTGTTGCGTCTGCTGGAGACGCTGATTCAGATACACCACTTTCTCTCGAAGCTCTCTCTGTCCTTCCTCCGCTTGAGCTAGTCTCTCTTCCAATGCTTTCCCACACAAAGGAAGACCTATTGTGTAACCTATGCACTCTTCAACGTATTCATCTAATTCCACTTCCGAAGGAAAACCCATAATTTCACGACTCTACTCTTGCCGAACCATACATTTCAAGAAAAGAAAATATATTTCTTGTCCAACCCAAATATAGCCCACAATTTGCCCAGCTGAACAGAGCAGTCGAGGATTTTACTGAAAAAATCTATCTACCAGAAGAATATTGGATTTGCGGAGAATTAATTGGGAATTATGGGACGGGATGGTCCTGCTGCAGCTTCTTATTTTTGGTAAACAATACTCTTTCTTTTGTTTTGTGGCCGAGATAAGCTCTCGATCTCCTTTCTATCGTGGATTGTCTCGTCGAGAAGCCCCAGCCCCTTTCTCATTTCTCAACCGAGGCCAGAGAGCCGTTGGACACTAATTGTATGGTCCCACGTTGATATCAAAAATTTAACCGTTGTCCCGTCCTTAGCCTCTGCTCATTTTAATATTTTATTTTTTAAATGAACGCTCACTTCCAAAGGTTTTATGATACTTAAGTTTGAACCTTAATATTTTGAGCTTTTATGTCACTAGTGCACATAAGAAAGGGAATGGGAATGGGAATGGGAATGTAGAAGTGTATATAAGGAATGGGAATGTAGAAACCTATATAAGGAATGGGAAGTGAATGGAGGTGACTATGTTGTTTAAAGATCGAGGGATGTATTTGAATGAAAATTAATATTTTAAAAGTTTTTTTAATAGGATTATATGTATGTATGTTTTGGATGCTCATTCATAATGAAATTAAGTCTAATTTGTATTTCTATTGGAGTTTTCAAGAAAATATAAGAGAAGTTTTGAAGGATTTTTTGGGTAAGGGGAAATAGAGGATCGTTATGTATTAAGGGTCATTAATACAATTTAATTAGAAGTTTAGAACCATTTATTCAAATGGGCTTTACAATTCAATTAGAAGCTCAAAATCATCTATTCAGATGAGCTTCATTGTCCAAAGTGCATGAGAGAGTCATCACTTCAACAATTTGCAATAATATTGACTCGTTGTCTCCCAATGACATGTTCTTAAGAATGGAGTTTTGTCCAAAGTGCATATGCAATACATCCCTGAAAGGATGAGGAAAAACCTTCTAGTTGAGATGACTATTGAAGCACCCAATCTCTCGACTATTCTTTGTATTATTTCTCATTGTAATCAATATATCCACACAATTACATTTAGAGTATTCAATATATGAAGAATCGAATTTTTTATTGCCTCTTTCTATTTGGGTTATATAAGTTTGAAGATAACATGAGAAGAAGTGTTATGCAGAACAAAAATAATCCAAAAAATAACAAATTTATAATAGCACATCAGTGACGAGTAAAAATATTATTGGAAATTATAGAAATAGTTTTAAATTAAAATTAATATTGAAGTGTATTAAAATTGACACTGAAGTGTATTAAAATTGACACCTAATAAATTTCATCCCTCAAGATACTTGATAAATCCATATTTAAATGAATCTACTTTGGTTTTAGCTCTAAAATGATAGTGTGGGTTTCAATGATGCTAATGTCAGTTCATTTGTGTGCTAAGATTTTTTCATGAATCATGTTGCATGTTTAAGAAAATCAATCTATAGAAGAACTATATCTTTAATAGATGTTTTTTATATGCCACAAAAGTTGAACTTTGTGTCGAACTCGTAGATCATTATAACTAAAATAGTAAAAATATATGATCAAAACATTGTTACATGGATAACTTTACATCATCATATATAAGATAAAAAAACAAAAATATGTATATACATATAAAAGAAAGAAATTTGATATGCAAACTTAATATAAACATTCATCTATAGGTTGAAACTCATATTGATATCATGTTTTAACCATTAATTCACTATGTTTTGTACCACCTACTAAACCTTTCCACCATTAGAATCTGGCAATGTTGATGATGAGAATTATAGGACTAGAAATAGAGAAGTTTGTTTTTTTTTAAATTGAAGATGTGTGTATAAGATACTCTGAATCACAAAAACAATGAGTTGTCTTCTTAAAAGGTCACATATCATATACATATACACATTATGTGTTTATCATGATTCGTTGATCATAGGTTTTTATAATGTAGTGTCATCTTTTCAAACTTATGCATGGAGGTAGCCTACCCATATTAAAACTAGATAGCGAGACCCTTTGAGGGTTGGTATGCTCCAAATCATGAGATCATGATAGTCATGTATGAAAAATTGGTCCACATTTGTGAAAATGCAATCTAGGTTTATTCACCACATATGAATAAGAGTGTAACAACCCTGGTGAAATTTCCATGTAATAAGAGTTAATAAAGGCAAAAATAATAACCACGGTTGATGGGACACTTATTCCAAGCTAAATGTTGGGCAAAACATCCTAGTGGGTGTTCATTTGGCTTATTATGGCTAAGGAAATTAGCAAAGGCAGTGGATAAGGCTTTGGAAAGGCAAAATAACATTTTTGGCACATTTATTTATGAAAATAATGGAAATTGGGAGAAAAGGAAGATGAAAGGTCACAGGTTGCATGTGCGGAGGAAAATGAAGGAAAATAATGGAAAATGAAGAAAATAGAAGCCTAGTTGATAAAAAGGATTTTGAGGATCAATTGGTACCTTTTGTCAATTCAGTTTTGGAGCTCTCTCATTGTTCTCTCTCTCTCTATCTCACTCTTGGACACTTAGATTTTTCTTGGAGCACTTTGGCATTGGATCAAAAAGGCAAAGAAGGCAAGACGAAGGAAGGAGTAACCAAGGAAGAGTAGGATCAAGTAGCTACAACAGGATTCTTGTTGGTCAAGGTTGTCATTGATGTCAATATGGCATTGTTGGAGATGGAAAATATTCTTGTGATACATGCCTTAAACCCTTTCATGATGTTGCCCTAACTACATGACAAAACCTTAAGTACATTTATGCCCTAGATTGGTGACGCATGATCTAAATGCCTATAATACTCTAGAAGATGCCTTAGCCCTAGCACATTGATGCAAGTCCTAATACTGATGATGCCCTTAAGATACATGAATGGAACCCTATGTGTATGAAGCCCTAATCCTAATGAATAAGCCCTTGCCCTAATGTCCATGAAAAGCCTTATATCATTGATGATGAAGCCTTAAATGAAGATGCCCATGAATACATATTGAAAAGGCACCCTAATATTGTTGATGCCCATGATACCTTTAAAGAAGCCCTAATCCTAATCACCTTGATGACCTAATTCTATAAATAAGGAACCTGAAACATTGGATGCCTAAAACTAAAATCTTAATGGTTGCCATAAATAAAATAATAATGGCAGTCTCACAAAAATAATTTTATTGGTGATAAAATGACCCTATTTAAGGATGTGATTGGCATAGGAGTGTAGAGGATTTTTTCCTCTTCCTAACGAGCTATTACACCCCCCAAATTCATTACCGTTGAAGAGAAATCAATTTTGAAATCAGCATATGTCAAAAAATTGTCAAACTGTCCAAGTTAACTTGAGTAGGCTCATAACCCTTGGCAAAGAGACGTGTCCCTTTAGAATATGGAAAAAGAACTATAAATGTAAACCTAAATTCATCCATTCAAACTTATATTTTCTGGTGGATACAAGACAAGAGGTAGAGAAGCAGCTACAACCTAGAAAAGCAAGGAAGACAAGTTTGTGGAATTGTTCTTGGGCTAAATAGTCTCCTATAGGTTCGAGCTAGGAGCATAGAAGTTTTTGTAGTTGTCATGGTCAAAGTTTTCATAGTTGTCATAGTCAAAATTGTCGTAGTTTTCGTGGTCGTAGTTGTCGTGGTTGAAGCTACCGTGGTCGTGCTTGTCGTGGTTGAAGCTACCGTGGTCGAAGTTGTCGTAGTTGTCGTGGTCGAAGTTGTCATAGCTACCATAGTTGAAGCTGTCGTAGTTGCTATAGTTGAAGCTACCATGGTCAAAGTTGTCATAGTTGTTGTGGTCGAAGTTGCCATAGTTTATGGTCAAATATGTCATAGTTGTCGTGGTCGAAGCTGTCATAGTTGTCATGGTTGAAGCTATCATGGTTAAAGTTGTCATATTCGAAGTGTTGATTTATTGGAATTTGACAAATAGAGCTTGTTGAAGTCTTCCCTCGAGAACATAATAGGGCAGAGTTGGAGAACTTTGTGAAGCAGCATATTGAAGATTTTTGGAGATCATTGAAGACCATGATGCATTGAAGCCATAATGAGGTAACCCTGGAGATTTTATTTGGGTGACATGAAGAGCAATGGTGATACCTTCTAATAATACAAGGTTGTCATTGATGGTGTGACGTGGAGACTAAGGGAAGGCATAGCTGAATATTAACAAGGCTTGTTGAAGAAGACATTGGGAGCTGTAAGTATAACCAAATACATCTTGACGAAGTAAATTAAAGGTTGGAGCCCAAGAGGTTAGAGCCTCGAAAAGACAAGGTTGGTGCCTTGGAGGATAGGGTTGGAGCCTTAGAGGATCAGAGTCCTCAAGAAACCAGGTTTGAGCCTGAACCAGATATAGGGTTGGAGTCCTTGAGGTTGGTGCCACAAAATTGACAAGGTTGAAGCCTTGGAAATCCAAGTCAGTGCTTAGAAAATATAGGTTGGAGCCTGTGAGATTGAAGATCAGTGTCTTCATCTAGGGTTGGAGCCCTACATATATTGTACTTGATTTATTGTAAGGAATAAATTAATAAAAACATTTATTCTTATTGTTCATTTTGTGTTCTAAATATAAGTGATCTAGTTGGTAAAAGTAATAATTGAAAAGAAATACTGATTCACCTCCCCCGCAGCATTTCCAACAATTGGTATCAGAGCGAGTACCTTCACTCAAAGCCTAACAAATTGAAGGTTGATCCTTAGAACACAAATGGCAAAGCCAAGGAAGAAATCCTCGAATCCTCCTAAAGATGTCTCTTCCTCAACCATGAAAACTGAAGAAAATCAAATTGAGAAAGCTCCAGTGTTCAGTGAAAACTTTGATGTATGGAAGGTAAGAATGAGAAATTTCTTAATGGATCAAGGTGTTGGAGTATGGGAATTAGCAATTACTGATAACACGATGGAAAATGAATCCAAGGAGTACAATACAAGAGCAATGAAGACAATTTTGAATGGGCTACCAAATTCTATAAAGGTCAATTTGGAAAAATGTTCCTCAACAAAAGATATATGGGACAAACTTCATGACCTTCACTCAAAAGGGACATTTACCATGGCCGCTATTCAAGAAGATTATGGAAAGCAAAAAGTAAATCCATAACCCATCAATGAAGTTGAAAATAAGAATGATGATATCAAGGCCAAAGAATACCTACAAGAAGAAGAAAGAAGAGAAGACTTTGAAGAAGATCTCCTGACTAAACTTATAGCTTATGGAAGAGATTAACAGTTTAAAAAAGGAAAATGAGGAACTTAAGAAGACGCAAGATGGTGACCAAGACAGGACAAGGAAGGAAGTTGAACTTTTCAAGCTTCACGTACAAGAAAGAGATGAGGAGCTCGCCAAACTTAAGGAGGAATTTCATCAAAACAAAAGAAAGCATCATGAAGAAGTCATATCCATGACAAATCAATTGGATAAGGCAAAGAAAAGGGAAGAAACTTTGTTAGGCCACCTTGAACAAAGACTCAAGAACTTGAACAAACTTGAAGCAGAGATTGGTCGATACAAGGAAGATGTATCCTCTCTTAGATCTCAACTAGAAGAAGCAATGAATCAAGCACTAGGAGCTGAGAAGGTGATGGAAGATTTGGCATTCATAGAAGGACAAGTTGATGAAGCAGAAAAGGAGATAAACACCATGATGTGCCAACTAGAAGAAAAGGATGACGACATCACCAAGTTAAGATTAGAAATCACTTCTCTTAAGGCCCAATCATGTGAAGCAACCAAGATGAAGGAATAAATGGAGATCATTCTATCAAATATGGATGGAGATTGCAAGAAAATGAAGGAAGAAATTGTCTTTCTTAAAAAGGAACTTGACTTGCTGAATAAGAACTTGAAAAGTTCTCAAACCCTAGATGAAATCCTAAGTCATCAAAGGTATCCCCTTGATAAATTAGGTCTTGGCTATGCCGATGAATCCTCAAGCACGAATGATAATGCTTCAAAAAACAAGGATGTGAGGAAGCCATAAATAAATTTTGATGCTCCCAGTTCTAGCAAAGGCAAGGAGAAGAGTCAAAACAACTATGGAAGAAATCCTACTCCAAGGAGACTTCCAGATGGCGTCAAGAATACAAAAGGCAATGAATATCATCAAATAATCCCAAGGAAAAAAGACTTCAGAAGTACATCAAAGAAATATTCATCTCCGAGGTACCAAAGTATATTTCTTAGTTATTGTTATTCTTGTACAGACTTTGGGCACATGGCAAAATATTGTAGGGCATATCACAAAGTCAAATATAATGGTCCTCATCAACCTCCTAGAATCAATTTTGTAACTCATTCATGAACAAGATGGAGTGCTTCAATTTCCATAACATTGGACATATGGCACATGATTGTAACTTGAATTCGGTCCCTACACAAGCTAGAATCATGACAACCAAGCCAGAAAAGAAAGTTATACAAATATGGAGAAAGAAGCAAATTGGATCCGAAAGTCTCTTGGACACTCTAGCCAAAAACATATGTTGTTGATCTGATGAAGACATTAAGACGTGATATCCCAAGTGTTTGATGTTGAGACTCTTCCAAATGGGAGACCATGCATAAGGTTAGGGGGAGCTTGGGATCATTCTTGCAGAAGCTATCCAAGAAAGGGTCCTATGAGTCACTCATGGACAATCATCCTTTGATAGATCATCTCTCAGGAGAAACTCCATTGAAGAACATGATACCTTACTCATCCAATGGACTATTGTTGAAGATTTCTTCCATTTGATCACTAAGCAAGTAATATTTCTTGAGGTAGAGGAGTTTATGCAGATAGGGGGAGTTGGTTCATCACATGTAGACACATCTATCATGGACCTCATTTCCAGAAGGAAGAGCATCATGACAGGGGGAGTAATATACCTATGAAGAACTATTATTGATGAAGAAAATATGATGAAGAGAAGCAACTTAATAGGGGGAGTACTTGGGCACCCCGTTTGCCATTGATGTCAAAGGGGGAGAAAATGTTGGAAGGGAAAGAATATTGCCATCAATGATAAAGGGGGAGATTGTTAGTCAAGGTTGTTATTGATGTCAATATGGCATTGTTGTAGATGACAAATATTCTTGTGATACATGCCTTAAACCCTTTCATGATGTTGCCCTAACTACATGAGAAAACCCTAAGTACATTTATGCCCTAGATTGGTGATGCATGATCTAAATGCCCATAATACTTTAGAAGTTTCCTTAGCCCTAACACATTGATGCAAGTCCTAATACTTATGATGCCCTTAAGATACATGAATGGAATCCTATGTGTATGAATCCCTAATCCTAATGAAGAAGCCCTTGTCCTAATGTCCATGAAAAGCCTTAGCATTGATGATAAAGCCTTAAATGAAGATACCCATGAATACATATTGAAAAGGCAACCTAATATTGTTGATGCCCATGATACCTTTAAAGAATCCCTAATCCTAATCATCTTGATGACCTAATTATATAAATAAGGAGTCCTAAACATTGGATGCCTAAAACTAAAATCCCAATGGTTGCCATAAATAAAATAATAATGGCAGTCTCACAAAAATAATTTTATTGGTGGTAAAATGACCCTATTTAAGGATGGGATTGGCATATGAGTGTAAAGGATTTTTTCCTCTTCCTAACGAGCTATTACAGACCCCCAAATTCGTTAATGTTGAAGAGAAATCAATTTTGAAATCAACATATGTCAAAAATTGTCAAATTGTCCAAGTCGGCTTGAGTAGACTCATAACCCTTAGCAAAGAGACGTGTCCCTTCAGAATATGGAAAAAGCACTATAAATATAAACCTAAATTCGTCTATTCAAGCTCATATTTTTTGGTGGAGACAAGACAAGAGGTAGAGAAGCAGTCGCAACCTAGAAAATCAAGGAAGACAAGTTTGTGGAATTGTTCTTGGGTTAAATAGTCTCCCACATGTTCGAGCTAGGATTAGAGAAGTTTCCGTAGTTGCCATGGTCAAAGTTGTCATAGTTGTCATGGTTGAAATTGTTGTAGTTGTCGTGGTCACAACTGTCATAGTTGAAGTTGTCGTAGTTGTTCTGGTTGAAGCTACCATGGTCGAAGTTTCTGTAGTTTTCGTGGTCGAAGTTGTTGTAGCTGCCATAGTTGGAGTTGTCTTGGTTGAAGCTACCATAGTCGAAGTTGTCGTAGTTGTCGTGGTCGAAGCTGCCAAAGTTTCTATGGTCGAAGATGTCATAGTTGTCGTGGTCGAAGCCACCATAATTGTCGTGGTTGAAGCTTCCATGGTCGAAGTTGTCATAGTTGAAGTGTTGATTTATTGGGATTGGACAATTAAAGCTTGTTGAAGTCTTCTCTTAAGAACAGAATAGGGCAGAGTTGGAGAACTTTGTGAAATAGCATATTGAAGATTTTTGGAGATCATTGAATACCATGATGCATTGAAGCCATAATGAGGCTACCTTGGATATTTTGTTTGGGTGACATGAAGAGCAGTGGCGATACCTTCTAAGAAGACAAGGTTGTCATTGATGACGTGACATGGAGACTAAGGGAAGGCATAGCTAGAGATTGACAAGACTTGTTGAAGAAGACATTGGGAGTTGTGAAGTATAACCAAATATATATTGATGAAGTAAAGTAAAGGTTGGAGCCCAAGAGGTTGGAGCCTCGAAAAGACGGTTGATGCCTTGGAGGATAGGGTTGGAGCCCTAGAGGATCGAAATCCTCAAGAAACCAGGTCAAAGCTTGAACCAGATATAGGGTTGGAGCGCTTGAGGTTGATGCCTCAAAATTGATAAGGTTGGAGCCTTGGAAGTCCAAGTCGGTGCTTGGAAAATACAGGTTGGAGCTCGTGATATTGAAGATCGGTGTCTTATCTAGGGTTGGAGCCCTACATATATTGTACTTGATTTATTGTAAAGAAGAAATTAATAAAAAACATCTATTCTTATTGTTCATTTTTTGTTATAAGTATAAGTGATATGACTGGTAAAAGTAACAATTAAAAAGAAATATTGATTCACCCCCCCAATATTTCCATCAATTTTTTGCAAGTGTTGATTTTCATGTGTGTTTTTCTTGCTGGATTTGGGATGCATGGTATTTAATGTGGTTATTTTGTTGTTATGGCATGGGTTTTCCCAAGTGTGACAATGTTTTCAGCCTAACCTTTCCATTTTTGGATAGCCATGGTGTGATGGGGTTCTCATGTTTTGGTTGAGCTGGATTGTCGGATGGATTTGAAACTGAGTGAGGTGGATCTCTGAATGATAGAACACATGGCCTAGTAACCCATGAATGGGATTGTGGGTTACGATAAAGCCAGATTTTGTTTTGCCTCGGTGGGCCTAGGAATCCTTGTCGGTGAATGGTGAGATATACGGTAAATTCAAGAGGTGTTTTCCCTTGATTAAGCCTATGAATCCTTGCCAGTGAATCACATGATATAAAATAAATATTAGAGGGTGGTGTCTTGCTTTTGGGCCTAGTGATCCCTGGATCAGACTGTGGATTGCGATAAAGCCTGAGAGACTAGGAGATAGAAAAATTCCTCATAGTGTAGGTGGAGAAATCTGGTGGCATCCATGCTTGTTTTGGCCTAATGATCTGGGATGGATTAAAATAAACTTAAAGCCTGGTTTCTATTGATAAGGGTGAGGTGGTTTAGCCTCGGGATGCCCTGGTTGGTTCTTTTGGTTTGGTTCCCAAGTTCATGTTTGGAATATGGCACGGGGGTGAATGGTTGAAGATATATTTGGCTCAGTCATTCTATGATCAGGTGGAACATGGTAGTCCCATCCCAGGTTGCATTTGTATTCATTAATAAGAGGTTCTCTCCTTGATATCTTATGTATAAATGTAATGGTTTAGATGTGGATTTTATGGTTGATATATCCTTGGTATTTATGTTGTTATTATGTTAGTTATAAGCATGTATTATGACAATGATGATGTGTGGCTCTCCTCATGTTTTGATTTGTAAATGAATAAACAATGTATCTATGACCTAATAGATGATAATGCAACTAATGATATAAGGGAACGATGCTTCTTAATATTCTCAAATAAGTATGAGATCCCTATGCTTAAATATGTTGTTTACACCGGTAGATTACATATTTGTGATATATTTGACGAAATTCCTATCATGGCTAGTAGGGGTCCAGTCAATCCCTTATTCAAGTAATTGCATTTGTATCATCATTACCTTATTACCTTTCTGTTTTGAAGGTGTCATTTAGTTATGGGCAGTGACCTGGGCTCTGGGCTTGAAAAAATGGCTCAAATCTTGGGGGCGTTGGCACAAGACTAAGCAATATAGTCCTTGGACGCTGGCATACCATGTTGTGGGAGTGTCCAGAGCCCTCTGGACGTAGGCATGCCCATATCATGGCAGAGTTTGGGGGTTAATTGGTCTAGAAACTCAGTGGGACCCAGGGGATGATTGCCAGAAAGGTTGGGATGGTTCCTGGGATTCCTCATGCAGGCATGGAAGGTTTGTATTCCACTTCCTTAAGGTCACATAAGAGGTTGAATCCCATCATAGTAGCCTCTCATCACATGTTTACCCCAGTTGGCTGGTTACTTTGGTAGATGTGGGAGGAGGATGTTACAGAGTGGTATCAGAGTATGGTTCACCCCTTGTACTGGATGGGTGGTGTGTGTTGGTCATGCATTCATGTCAGTTGCACCTATGTTAATCATCCTTGTGGTTTATATGCTTGTTTCATATGCATGGTCTCGGTCATGGTTGTAGTGGTGTCGCCATGTGGAAGAGGACGTTATTGTTGTTGTGAAGTGTGTCATCATGAGTGTATGATTAGTTGCATATTGTTATGCTTGTTTGTTGCCATTGTAAATTGGTGTGCTTTTTTTTTCATGCATGAGGTCATGGTATGTGTAGTTGGTATGATCATGCATTGTTGACTGGACTCTAGCTAGACTGATGGTTACATGGTTATATGCTTATGTGTTATATGTCTATATGTTGTTATGATTATGTTATACATGTATTATGTTGATTGGTTGATCTTGTAGATGAGATATCCTTCCCAAATTATGCTAAGGTACGTTGATTTATTGTGATTTGGTTTAGTTGTCATAGTATGTTTTGCAAGAAAGAGATCAAGAAAGCGAGGTGAGTATTCCTGGTGAGTGCGTAATGTAACTCTGTGTTTGGGCTCTCTTACTGTCAAAAGGGGGAAGTGAAGTGAGCATATTGATGAGAGGGAATAGTCCCAACCTAGGAATAAACACACATGAACAACAATAAGGGTATACCCAGCATCTAGCGGAATAGTCCACAACAAATGTTGTAGTTGTGAAAACCAAAGTTCAAGGGAGAACACGTACACCATCCAGCGGAGTAGTCCACACAAGGGTGACAATTGTTAAAACCAAGAAAACACAAATATGGTATGTATAATGTCTGGCAGAGTAGTCCACATCGACATGACAACAATGATAAACAATACAACACATATGCAACAGTATGAGTACTAAAATAACCGAAGTAGTTCAACTAGCTTAGTACATGTTAAGAAAACATGCAGTACAAATGTTTAAAGAATAGTCTTACAAATGGATATTAAACATGTGTGAAAATGTGTTGGCCTGAGATAGGCTTCTGAATTAAGAAAAAGTTCCAAGACACATCTGTACACCATACACCACTAGTCCCAGTAGTGGGACATTGGAGCCACTCCTCGCTCCTCAAAGGACAAACTACAGACTCTCAAGGCTATGTGGGAGGATCCAAGGTGAAAATTCCTTTGCTCATAAAATGAGGGGGTATATATAGCCAAGGGAAAATAACTGACCCTTGTGACGCTTTGAATTCCCTCATGACTGTTTGACTTCCTATGACTTTTCGACTCTACATAAATCTTCAACTTCATATGTGAGTCTCTTGGACTTCCACTTTACATTACATTGATTACAAAAAGTATGGCCCATATTAGTGATGTGGCCGAGACAACTCATGACACAACTCAACATGACACTGCTGACATGTACTGGCTGACTGTGGTGTCTGTGTCGAGCTGATGTGTTGCTACGTGATGGTATTCTCTCATTGTAACATGTCTTAACCTCTGCATGAAAAAGTGCGTAGGTTCTTCGATGGCCTTGGACTTTTCTTCATGGTGCATGTGTATGTGTACCTTTCACTTGATGTTTGATGTGCTTCATGCATTTTTTCGATTGTAAGCAAGTATTCTAGCATGCACCTCTTATTCATCCCATTCTTTATCGTGTTTCATCAATGTACATTTTCTTGCAATCACTCATGACGAGATGACATCAAATCTAGAAATCTCCTAGTCTAACATGATGTGTTGTTTTATGTTTCGGTGTAGGCGACTGGGAGAGGGACAAGGCGCTGAAACTGCGCAGAGCACATCTCAGGCCAAGATGCGAGGCTCCAAAGAATTATCAAGAAAAATTGCATATATGTCACTACGAGGTAGATTTTTTCAATCTGGGGCAATAGTGACAATTGTGGGTAAAATCCCAGCTAGGAGAAAGAATTGTATAGTTTTTGGGAGGAAGACTAGGTAGGGTGTCAATGAACTGCTGGGCCAATCTGCGTAATTTTCAAGGGGAGCACTGGACAGGTCATCCAGCTAGGATCTACAAAGTTTATCCAGGGAAGACAGCGCAGGAAGCAAGAGGCAATGGGAAATCTACACAATTTTCTGGAGGATGATAGGATCAGGCTCCAAGAGCTGCTAGTCAACATTGTGCAATTCTTGGAGAAAGTCCGGGATAGGCAGTGGGGCTCTTGGAAATAACTGTGAAATTTCTGGGCTGAGTGTAGAGCAAGGCAGAAGGGCAGGTGACAGAAAAATCTATTTTTTGAGGGAGAATAGAGCAGGCCACCAGGGAAGCCTACCTGTTAGGTCTACGCACTTTCCTGGGACAATGGAGTGACAGGCAGCAGAGGCCTATCCCACATGTTTGCATAGATTCTACAAGTAGTGCAAGGCAGTCAAGCTGGACATGTTCTGCACAGTTTTGGAGATCAGTGCATCCATAGGTCACAACTCAAGTCAGTTTTTTCAATTGACCAAAGGGAGGCTTGATGGGTGATCTTGTGGGAAGCACAGTCTGGATCGGGTTCTGAGACAACTTCTACGCAGTTGTAGGAGATAGTCAACTGGCTCATTTCCATAATTGTGCAGTGTAGGCTACTTGAAGGATAGCCTCAAGATCTGTGCAATTTTGGGCAGTAGTACAAGGCCACTGAGATCGAGGTCCGATTGAAGGAGGGTTGCCCGGTCGAAAAAAAATTCAGGAAAAATGTCTAAGTGTGAAAGAAAGTGAACTTGTGCATTCATGACATTGTGATCACACACTTAGCACGACTCGAAGACAAGACACATCAAACCAACAAGACAAACATGTACTCAATGAGACTAACTCAAAGGTTAAGAGAGACCAATGTGATAATTGAGATATCGCTTTGAATGACTTTGACGATACTTGCATGAAAATATTTACACCTTTGTGTGTGAGTGTGATGGATGTCGACAAAGCGAAAACAACTCATGCACACAAATACAAACCTTCAAAATCGCCAGAACAATACTGCAAGCATGAAATAGCAATCAACATGCCAAAATATGACCAATGGTGAATCAAGCAAAAGGGTGTGAATAATTGACAAGAGCTCATGGGATTAGCTCGAGTGTTTATGACCATTAAGGGGAAACACCAAAGAAGGCTGCGACATTTGGATGCAGGCCAAAATTTTGGAGGGTGTTGTAGCCACTACAACACACAGATACACTATTTGGGGCATATTGTCTCTAGGAAGGGATCTCAATTAATCCTAAAAAGATCAAGGCCATAATGGTGTTGTCAAGCCCAAGGAATGTGGAGGAGGTTTGATCATTCATGGGATTGGTAGAATATTATACGAGATTTATTAGAAACTTCTCCAACATAGGACATCCCATCACAACCTTGCAAAGAAAAGGAAAGATATTTGAGTGAGTTTCTCAATGTGCAGAATGCTTTGAGCAATTAAATCGGTTTCTCACTAACGCGCTAGTGTTGAGAATTGCAGATCCTGACAAGGATTTCATGGTGTGCACAGATTCCTACAAGGAAGGGCTTAGCGGAGTCTTAATGTGGGAAGGGAAGGTATTATGTTATGAGTCCAAGAAGTTAAATGAACATGAGGAGAATTATGTAACCCATGATTTAGAGTTGGCTTCCATCATTCATACTTTGAAAATGTGGAGGCACTACCTCCTAAGTAGAAAATTTACATGTACAATAGACCATAGAAAACACAAGTATTTGTTTGGGAAACCCAATTTAAATGCTAGGAAATAAATATGGTTGGCCATGCATAGTGAATTTGACTTTGAAATTAAGCACATAAAAGGAAAATAAAATAGGGTTGCAAATGCTTTAAGCAGAAGAATTCAAGTAAATTGCCTAGAAGTTTTGTAGGGAAAATTTTAGGGGCTAATATTCATAGGTGGGCTAATTTTCCATGCTTTTTCCAATAAACAAATTCACCAATTTCCATTTTTTTTTTAAATGATTTGCCCAAATTTTATAGTACACCATTATTTTAACTTAAAAATCAACAAAATATTATATCAACTAATATAGAATCATTGGAAATCTAAATATTTCTACAAAACTATCACCTAAAATTTTACAATTTGCATATTAGCGACTAGTAAGATTCACCAAGGTTTCTAAACTTCAAGATAAATTCCATCCTGAAAAATTTTCCTGGAGCTGTGGGTTGACACAAAATAGACCTGGTAGAGAGAGTCAAATGTGTTGGGAAACAAGATTGAAATTATCAACAGATGAAAGAAAAATTGTTGTAAGATGGTGAAGATGAAGAATATCACTTCACTGAGGATGATCTAATTAGGTTTAAAAACAAAATTTATGTACTTAACAATAACGAAATAAGAGATTGATAATGAAACATTTCCATGTTAAGCCTTATTTAGGCCATTGAGGGTATGACCCTTACAACCATTAAAATATATTATTATTGACCGAATTTGAAGAGGGAAGTGAGTGATTTTGTAGAAAAATGCACAGAATGCAAACATGTGAAGGCTGAGTGTAAGTATCCGACAAGATTATTGCAGCCTATTCCCATTCCAGGATGGAAATGGGAAGTGATTTCTATGGATTTCATTATAGGATTTCCTAAAAAATCTAGTAAGCATGATGCAATCATGTTAGTGGTTGATAAGTTGAGCAAGGTAGCTCATTTTGTACACTAACTTTGCTATTGATACAACATAAACCATCATAAAGGAGATTGTGAAGCTACATGGTATCCCTAAGAAAATTGTGCCAGAAAAAAATGCTAGGTTCATGTAAAGGTTTTGGAAGGAAATATTTACAAGTTTGGGGATAAAATTAGCATCCAAAACAACATACCATCCACAAACACATGGGAAAACAGAGAGGAATAACAAGATCCTTGAGCTATGGATGTATGTGATGCACCAACCCAAGAAGTAGGAGGATTATCTTTCACTTGTGGAGTTTGATTACAATAATGGATACCACGAATCCATAAAGATGAGCCCATTTGAGGCGTTGTATGGTAGGAGCTTCAATACTCTTATCAATTGGAGTGATTCACTAAATAGGGTCCTTGTTGGGCCTGACATACTCAAGGAAATGGAGAAAAAAGTCCACCCCATTAAACTGAAATTGAAAGTGTAAAAGGATAGGCATAAAAGGTATGCAGACTAAAATAAGGTGCATAAAGAGTTCCAAGTTGGGGACATGTGTATTTTATGATTAATTCCAAGAAGAGTTCCCTAAATATTAGGTCATGTCCCAAATTATTGTGAGCCTTTTGATATCCTTGAGAGGATTGGACTAGTGGCTTATAGGCTAGATTTACCTTCACCAATTAGATTTCATGATGTTTTCCATGTTTCTTTTCTTAAAATATATGTAAAATATTATAATCACGTGGTTGATTGGTTTGTGCTATAGTTGGAACTAAAGGGAGAGTTCCATCCAAAGCCAATGTGCATTCAAGACTAGAGGAGTCTCATGCTTCGGAATCAAGACATAGAGCTAGCTAAAGTGTAGTGGAAGCACTTTGGGCTAGAGCAGGCAACTTAGGAAATGGATAATGCCATGAAAGCTAATTATCCATTTTTATTTGTTGGTTAAGGAAATTTTGTATATGAATATAAATAATATATAGAGTTGTGTATATGAATATCCATAAAACAATATGTGTTTGTGTTTTATTTCTCGTGTTGCATATGAGCAAAAGAACACCGAGGGTGGTGTTCCCTCAAGTGGGAGGGATTTGTGAGAAACCCAACCATGGATACCCTGTGTAAATATTTTTGTAGAAAAATAAATGTAAAGGAGACTAAGTCAAGGGACAAAAATTCCATAACTGTGGAAGATATTGCTTGCTTGGGATACCTATGGGTTTCTTGTGAAGAATTTTGAATTGTTTTGTGACAACCATTAAAAGATAGTTTTCGTATTCTCTTAATGAACTGGATCCTGAAGTGAATGGCCTGAAAAAAGATTACATAGGCCATGTTTCTTTGGAATGTAAACAAGAAAAGAAAATAGGACAAGAAATTAAATGCAAGATTAGGAAAGGAAATCAACGCAGGAAAAGAAGGCCATTCAATTCATGCTAGTAGCAGGGAGAGGGGGCACCCATTCGAGTATCATAAAAATAGAGGTCATTGATTCAATCAACAATAAGATCAGGGCATAAGGGAATTGTCTCTCTGGTTCCCTGAAGGCTATGGGTTGAGCTACTAGCTTCTGGAGCCTTGTAACGACTTGGGTTCCCTAAAGGATATTATTGAGATAGAATCCATGGAGCTCTATAATAATTTGGGTCCTTGGAGGCTGCGGGTTGAGACAGAATCTTTGGAGCCCTATAATAGCTTGGGTCCCTAGAGGTTGTGGGTTGGGATAGAATCTCCAGAGCCTTGTAACAACTTGGGTTACCTAGAGGTTGTGGGTTGAGATAGTAGACTCTAGAACCTTACAAAAGTTAGGAAGAGGACAATCTTGGAGCATCCTCAGTGGAAGACATGTTTGAAGACATTTTGTGTATTTCCTTATTATTACAATGGATTATGGACTTCCTCAAAAGGAGGTGAATCACTGTGTGTGCACTTGGGGTGAAGTGGAGAACCTTTGGACTCCATGTGTTGAAGAAGATTACAGTGGTTAGCTAGAAGACTAAGGAAGGAGGACATATGGATTCCCTAAATCGGCTGGTAGCTAATGTTCAAATCCCTTAAGAAAGCCCGCCAGTATTTGGAATCTGGCTCGAGGGTGATAGATGCAAGTAAGTGTGGCTACAATTGTCTATGGTTGGGTGGAGAGTCCTTGTCACAGACTCAATTTCCCTGCAAATTTAACGATAAGTAGTCTCCTATAATTATTTAAATGTTGATGAATTTATGATGCATTTTGGTTTGAAATGAGATTGTATCTTTGGAGGAAAATGGATATTATTATTATATGGGCATGTGGTCACACCTCTATGTGGATATGACACTGATGGTTATGTTATATATATATATGTGTGTGTGTGTGTGTGTGTTGCATCTCTAAAATGAATGATGTGTTAAATAATTAAAGAAAGTGTGTGCTTCTAGATAGGAAATGAAGCACCATGTGAATTTCTTATTTCTGTTGATCATAAGATATAATATGCACAAAATGTGTAATGAGTCACATGGTAACAAGGATTATGCTATTTCACGAAAATAACACTCTATACTGAATGAAATGCTTAATTGTGTTGTTAATCGCACATACCTAAATAACAAAAATACATTATGAAATGTTACATGAAGTGGAAGGATACATAAGGATTTGGATTAAGACCTAAAATCATTAGACATAAAATAACCCTTATATTAATAAGAAATTATTATAAGGGAGATTTTCTGCTTAGTAGGGTCTGTATGTACATATACATATTCTTTCACTTAGTTACAACCCTATGAATCTAATAAGTGATTTTGTGTTAACACTGAAAGAGTTATTCTCTCTTTTAAGAATAAGGGAAACTTGAAACCCTTATAGGAAGGCTTAGTCAAACTTGCATTATCAACAGTATTTATGTCTTCCACTAGCTTCCTAGTGTCATTAGCTAGGCCCTAAATGGCTTTGCATAGCGCCATAGAGGTGGTTGTAGGCTTTCCTTATGGCATGCGGTTGTTGGCTAGTGGTAAGAGAGGTGGGATCCCTTCTAGAGTTCACTAAGAATCCCTAACAGGGAGTGGATGCAGGAGCGCCTATACCAACTTGCTAGAATTCCCTATCCACAGAAGGAATATCTGAGGGTTAGTAACACATTGGAGAGGCCTTCGCCTGAGCTCCAGAGGGGTAAACCCATAGGATGTTTCAGTAATCTATCAATGTTAATGTTGAATGCTAGTTTTGATCCTGAGGTCTATAAGACCTCCAAGGTAGACTCATGGTGGTAATGACTAGAGAGAGGTGATCAACAAAGAGTTGGAATAGGCTCTCATGGTGACCATTGAAATCCAAATTGAGTGCATCACATATGGTAGGACTAGGTTGCCATGGTCGAGCCATGATAGAGTTCAAGTGCAAGCTCGATGCAGTGTAGGGAGACAAAGCCCTAAACTTATAATGCAGTCCAATGAACCTTATCCATCGATCGGGTAGCAACCCTAGGTGTTGAAACCATGTGTTTTATATTAGGATAACAGGGTGTACATATTGGATGGACGTAGTTGACGTGACTTGGATATTTATCCCGGAAGTTAATTTGTAACACATAGGGGATCGACATGGATGGCATTAGAGAGGATGAAAGGACATAACATAAGCTTGACAAGTTCCTCCATTAGGCGGGAGTGGTGACCACAAGACAACTCATCTCTGAGGTCATGCCCTAGAGGTAGTTTTGTATCACAAAGAAAGTTGGCAGGGATGAAGGGGCACTGGGAAAACTGGGTCCTTCACTATTGGTTGTGATGGAGCCCACAATACAACTCAGCTTGTAGACCAAAGATCCCAAAATATTTATCTTAGGGAGACACCAAGGAGCATGAGATGACATGAGTTCGCGCCATTCTGGCCTCCACGTAGCCCAGAAGCATCGTGATTGGTGCACAAGAGGACCCATAGAAAAACTTAGCTTGCAATAATATCTTGGAGGTTGAAGCTGGAATGCTATGGGAAAACTTAGGATGAATCAACACAAGATTTCGTGGCACTACCATGTTGAGCACTAATTAGGAACAAGATTTGTGCAGAGGTGTAGCTCATTGGTCATGCGGACCAGAGGTTGTGCCCCATATGTGATAATTAAATATATAAGGAGTGATAAGGCCGATGGGGTGTTGGAATAGTTAGGATGGAAAGAAACTATCCCATGAGCCGAGAGTGGAGCCCACAAACATCTCATCATGTTCTCCATTAACATGCATCCATAATAGGAGTTTGTGTAAAGCATCAGGGTGATATTGTTAGGATGACGTGCCCTGGCAGGATCCACTCCAGTTGAATAAAGGAGGTGACATGAAGGAACCTCGCAATGGGAGAATCAAGATGATGTGGTACTATAGCCATGTGGGATAATCAGAAGAGATGATTAGGTGATAAGGGGAGGCCCACAAATTCAACATAGGTCCAAATTTCTTACCCCGGAGGTGAAAACATATATTACAATGTATGTGTCGGGAAAAAGGTTATGGGTTGACGTAAGCTAGCCTCATCGCTAGAACATTCATCCCATTGGAGGGAAAACTATCCCACCTGATAATTCATCCCAATGGACTGACCATGGAGGTATTGAGAGGTGTGGCAAGAGAAAGTGTTAGGAGAAAAAATTTGAGGTGACATGGGTAAGCAATGGCAGAAATCAAAAGGAAGGCGATGGGTCAGTGAGGAGGAAAAAATGTGGCCCCATTGTCCACGAAATGTTGTTGAAGAGACCCTAGTGGAAACCAAAGTGCGCTCTTAGGAAATGGTCGGGAGAAGGTAAACGAGGTGACGTGTCTAGTAGGACCCACCCGGGAGCTATCAGGTGGTGCGCTGAGCATATTTCATTGTGTTTTGGCAGGTTTGATATATATATATATCTATATATCTATATATATATATATATATATATATATATATATATATATATATATATATATATATATATATATATATATAAGGGGACTCAATTTTAATATGAATGCACACACACACACACACATATACACATATACATACATATGTGTGTGTCATGTGTGTGTGTGTGTAAGCACATTGAGTAATGAATCTAGTTGTGAGGCTCTGAAGATGAGTCGGGGAGCCTGAGTGAAGCAACCAAACTTGATTTCTAATGCAGAAAAAAAAATGTAGAGGAGAACTGGGAGGATTTCTAATGCAGAATGGTTATGTGTTGGGATGGGGTCCCATGGGTTAGTTTTGGGGTTAAAAACCCAAGTTTTGTTGTAAATTTTGATGAAAACAGGTAAAGTCTCTACAGATTGTGGATGTGGAGTGCTAGGTAGCTAGGAGTCAAACATGGTTTTTACGCTCGTTTATGTAAAGTTGAGTCAGTTTTGAGATCCACCCATGGTCTGTGGACCATAGGATTGTATATAAAAGGCTATAAATAGGTGTGTCTTAGAGATCTATGTCAAAGTCAATGGGTATGAATGGATGGAGTCTTAGAGAGATAACACATATAAGTAAGTCTAAGAGGGGGAAAAGGATCTGCAACTGAGTGCGTAGAGGCCTAGAGTAGTGTTCACAACTGAGTGCATGGATCTCTGCAGCTGAATGCGCAGGGAAGTTTTGAGTTTGTAACCTAATACTGAAGATCAATAAAGAAGATTGTTGAAGAAATTCATGTGTTTTATCTATTTAACTTTGTTGTTTATGTTTGTGATATATGTTGTGATGAAATAATGTCTTTATGAAATAATGATGCATTGATGCGCAAATCTACGGGATAAGTATTATTAACTGAACGCAATACATGTTAAGTATTTACACGAAGATCATAATACCTTATGTTACATTTATCAAGCACTTAAGTAGATCTAAGTAGATTTTGATCTAAGAATAATTTATGGTGCGCGTAAGTAGGTAATTCATCTATTCAGGGTCCGCAAAAGTCGATCGTCGACCTTTGTAGAGGTCTATGGGCCATCCAAAGGGAGTTACCATACCAAGTGTTAAGGGCTTATAGATCTGCGCGGAGGTATATCTAGGGCATAAAAAGGCATCACACTAATCTTTGGATGAGGAAAATTGGTTCCAACATCCCCCCATACTGCTTTAGGTGAGACTTCATTTCGCACTACGCAGGTTGATGCCGAAAGGTCTAGCGGTGTAGGGTTTTGTTTGGTGCAATTAACTCTGAACCTGGGTCAGGACCCACTAAGCCAACAAATGGTTCCATTGTCGGGAGAAGGATTTGCATAAAGAGATGTGTGATGTCGCATCACTGGACCTGACCAAGAAGGAAATTGAGAAGTGGTTGGATAGGAAGATCCACGAATTTGTGGCGCAAGAGAACATAAATCCGCGCCTGTCAAAGAAACTGTGGTTGGACAGATATTTGTACACAAAAATACATGAAATTTTCTTCCGATCGAACTATATGAGAGGATAGTCTTATCACTCCTTTGTATCTCCAAGGTTGAAGAAGAGTTTAACTGAGGTAACCACAGACCAATCTTTTAGCTTGGTAGCTAGTTGTACCAAGCCGGAGAGGGCTCTTTCCAAAGGATCACATCTAGGAGGGCTGGATATATTAGGGTTTTAGGCTAGATGTAAAGTGTAAGGGGTTGTTTGATTTGATTTTTGGTTGAGTAATCACAAGGATGTGTGTTTTTAGGTCAAAGGAACTAGGTTAGGGCGAATGATATATGATTGCAAACATTCAAAGGGGCAAGGTAGGTATGAAGCTTAACACTTAAAAGGTGATTTGGTGAGATGGTTTAATATTGATGAGGAGTTAAGAAGAGCAAAAGAAATGTATTCTTCCTAAACTGAGGAAAAATGGACAAAGTATGATAAATTACCCAAAACAAAGCATAAGCAAACATGTATTCTGCCTATCAACTTGTAAATTACCATATAACAGACATGGAATGGTTTATGAACTGATAAAACATTCATACAAATGATCACAAAGAAGAAATAATGCTAAAAATTCATACCACATGTATCCCAGAAAAATAGCTGCAACTCATCTATTGAAAATTGACAAAATATGATACAATAGTCTCTGATCACTAGTATAGCATCCCTATTGAATCCAACCTATAAAATGACTGAGAAAATACATAATATAGGCCAAAAACCAACTCATCCTAGGCTCAAGGGTCGAATCCATGAGTGGAGGAGAAGTTGCAAGAAAGGCTGAACTGATAGTTAGAGTGTAGGGTGCTCAAAATGACTCATCCCTCACTCTAGAAAATTGATTCATTACATGCCACATAGGCCATATAACTAATGTATCTACCCTAGGTAAAAGTAAAAACATGATAATTACATCATATAGATAAATTACATAGGTAAAACTTGAATTTCCCATAGATAAAAGTCAACCTGGAATAAAATCGTGAAAATTATGGAAAATTGTCAAACGCACAGCGACCTGGTTAAACGCGCAGCGACCCTGGTCAAACGCACAACATCCTCTTCAATATGACTTTTTGCTACCTTCCTAATGTCCAAATCTAGCCCAAGATATATCATTGGAAATCTTATCCTGTCTAGTTTTCAAAACTGCCCTTGGTTTTAAAATGGGCTTCATTTACCCCTCCAAAATTGCAATCTACCAAGACTTCTCAATTGCGCAGCGACCAGGCCAGAAAAGAGGCAGAAAGGTGATTTTTTGATAGTTTTTGACCCTTTTGGCTGACCATTTTTGCTCCAAAGTCTTAGAAAAAGTACAGGGTGCATGTCCTCATCATTCTGAATCCAAAAGTTCTGACCATTTTCTCATTGGATGCTCCAAATAAAAGTGCATCGTCCTAGGTGTTGCACGTTTGACCATGCTGACTGTGCCAAAATGTATTAAAAAAAAAAAAAACAAAAAAATTGTTGCCAAAATTGTTCAAAAATGGCCAAAATTGGTGGGCTGATAGCTAACTATATGTTTGAGGCATGCAGTGATGCCTCAGCAAGGATATCCAACCTATTTTTCTCCTCTTGCTTGGTCAAAGCCTCAATTTTTGCATGAGCTCTTTTGCGCTTGTCTCTTGCAATTTTGTCTCTCATAGCATAGTGCTTCACCATCCTTCCTTGAATATAATTGTCATTCTTGGCCTTGTCTAGGAGGTTCTCCAGATGATCATTTACCTTATCAAGCCAATATTATCGGTTTTCATTTACCATCTTGGCAAATTTCTCATTCAAGGTGAGTTGATTGGCCAATTCTTCCTCCCTTTTCCTTTCCTACTCCAAGGCTCTTTTTAGGCCTCTAGTCCTTGGCCTTCTTCTTGGAACCTGTTCATCAAGTGTCTCACCATACTGCCCATATGCCTCATCAAATAAGGCCTTTTCCTTTTTAGCCTCTCACTTTTCCTTTCTGCGCTGAATCTCCATGAGCTCATTTTTTTTTATCTAAAACTGCCTATTTTCTTGCTCATAGTAGGAAATGATCCATTTGGCCCTTTGCAAGTTGACATTGAGCTCTCCCATGAGTTCATTCCTCTTCTTGATGACAATAGTTTTGCTTTTACTATCATCATGTTCATCTATTCAACTAACTGAAAATCATGCTCTATCTCATGGAGGTCTTCCTCCTCCTGCTAGACATCTGCCTCTACAACCTTTTCCTTACCCTTCTATACTTGCCTTGTCGATGAAGAAGGATAGGCCCCTCCCACAATCAGTGGGGAAATACTTTCCTATGCTCTCTCTTATAGGTATGTTCCAAGGTACCTAAACCAACCCTTTTGGGCTTGCTTCTCCCACCATGCTCAATATGCTCCTACTCAGTTCCCTTATCTCTGCCAGGTGAATGAATAGGCTCATGAAATGGTGATGATGGAGGTAATGGTGTGGCTGACTCATCAGATGAATATGAATGATGTATAGATTGAGGTGGAGGAATGGAGGTGGGTGGATGAGAGGATGAAGGTGCCTCTTGGCCATGCTAAATAGGTGGGATTATGAAAACCTCATTGAATATGAAAGTGTCCCATGTAATGTTAAGTTGATCAAGGAGGTGTAGGACTATCATTTTGATGAGGAATGGTGAAATATGCTCTGCATTTGATGATCATGATCTTTCCTTCGGGCAATGTATGACATGTTTTCAATATCTTGGTAAAGATAGTAGGGAAGATTGAGCATTCTGACTCTTGTAAAATGCATGAGTAACCGAATATGATAGGAATAGAGCTTAGAAAACCTGGCCTCACATGTGAAGTACTTCATGATGATTTTCATCATAGGAACATATCTGTCTAGGAGGTAAGAGAAAGGAAAAATCCTCCTTCTTTCATTCTTATGGCTGGGTTTAAGATATGGCTCATAATAGCAATAATCCAAATCTCCCTATTTAAACCACCTTTCCTCAACATCTTGGATCCTAGTAGCAGCTGATATGATAGCAGAAGATATGGTAAAGCTGCCACCGGCAAAGGTTACTTGATTGTCATGGAGGTTGATAATGAACTGTCTGGTCAATTCAGAATGATGTTGTGCCCTTTCCACTTTCTCACAAAACTCAAAACAACCCATATGTTTAAAGCGTGTGACAATAATGAGAGATGCCATGAGCTCTCTCGTATTGGTTGGTTCATATCTAATGATTTTCCCTCCTTTTTTATATTTCCTCCTCTGTTGTTTTTCTCTGTCACTCTGACTTGTGTGTTATTCTTTTGCCATGATTTGTTGCTTTTAAAACCCTAGGGGAATGAAATAATGGACTATGCGTATCGGAAATGTGGAATGATGTGAGGAGAGATGATGAGGAGGAGATGGGGATATGTGGAATGAGAGAGATGATAGGGAATAGTTGTTAAGTGAGGGAGGAATAGTGATGAAAACTAGGAAATGTGATTTTGATATGGTGGGAATGTATGGTTAGGGTTTCCTCTTAAGAAAACCAACAAACAATTTAAACCCTATGTAGGCAAACAAGGGAGGGAGGAGTGAGTAATTCTTCCTCCAACCTGATTTGCTGGAGTGAATGATGATTAACTTGGAAACTTGGTGGCGATGGAGTGTTTTCAGAACATTTGGCTCTTTCTAGGTGAACACGCAACAACCCGAGCAAAGGCGCAACAACTTGGTCAAACGCGCAGCGACCTCTACAGGAGCACAACGATGTTATAAATTACACTGTAAACTTTGGCAAATGTGCAACAACCTCTACAGGAGCACAACGACCAAGATAAATGTGCAGAGACCCTGTTGATTGTGTCCTCTTGCTCTGTTTTGTCTAATTTCACCTTAGAATCGCCAATTTTATTTTGCTAAGGAGTTGTGAGAGTGCTAGAGTGCAAATGAGGTTTTCATGTGTCTTGAGAGGCTTTATACTTGAATTGGCTTTAATTTATGAGTTTGCATACCCACTTTCTAATGTTCTTTGTCATTTCCAAATTCTCATATTAATGCCTTTTTGACTTTCTAACCTTTTTTTTCTCTTGACATGTGGATGATACTTTGTCAATCTTGATTTTGACTTTCTTCTTTGGATGCTTTTGGCAATGGACTTGAGTATGCAGCTAAATGTACTTATTACATATGATAGACATAAAATTACATAAACAAAAATACAAATTATTACATCTGTTTGTAGTTCTAATTTACAAACTTGGGATAAAATCCCTTCTTGAAATCAAATTTAGGGCTTTCAGTAACTATGGTTACATGCTTTGGAAAGCTTTATTTAACTGAAAAAGACATTATTTGCTTGACTCTCATATTTTGCTGACCTTATGCAGTGAGATGGTGACTTATTGGACCTTGGAAAAATAAACCTTAGGTGACCTAATGGAACCTCAAATGACTAAATTTCAGGTGAATTTGACTGATATAAAATGTGATGAAATGAGCCTTCATGTTCAATGGTAATCCGAAAAACACATGAAGGAGGGCCAACAAACACAAACTTTTGAGAGGGAAAAGTGATTTTGGGCTTTGGACTACCATCAATGAACAATTTTTTTCATGATGACCTGAGTGGAATGCAAAAAATTTCAAATAGGACTATAATATGATATAAAAGAGAATTTTTTATCACTGGTGGTAGTATGCAAATACTGACTCTAAAAGATAGCAGACAACCAAGGAAGGTGCAGGCTTGACGGTCCAATAGTGTGGACTCTAGAGCTAGTGCGGAGGTTGGAAGCTTCTGAAGATAAGATTGTGCGAGCTGTTGATCATTGGCTTGATTGGGTTATAGGAGGAATTTTTACAAAACTCATGGTTGATACCTCAGTCAGCTACAATGAAGCAGAGTGATGCTTCTTGAAAGGACTGCGAGGTAAGTACCTAAGATCTTTGAATACCTCCATTAAGATGTTGTTGTGTGAAAAACGGGTTATGCCATTTCCTTGATGTTTGAAGCTATGTGAAGTGGGAAACTCTTCAAAGATTGAGGGAAGACAAGTCCTAAATATATCCCATTGATTGGACCTCCTTCGAGTGATGATGAAGGAGCAGTATAGGCCTCACCACGGAGTGTTGTCCTGCTGATAAGACAAGGTTTTCCGCAGATACACCATTCATCCACTCCACCTCCACCTTCACCTCCACAGCATACACCTTCGCCCACACCACCATCACCAACTCCGCCATTCAATATGTAAAGCATTCGATTTTCAAAGGTATAGGGAGTGAGGATACAGATCAATTTTGGTTTGTTGCGTATGTTGTGTGGACCGCACAACAAATCACTGATGATAAAATAAAGAAGGTGCAGTTGGTTACCACTCTGCAAGATCGTGCGCTTACGTGGGACATCAAGTACTGCAGTGATAATCCTTTCACATTATTAGCAGACACTAAGGCCGCTTTGAAAAAAGAATTCAGTAAGCCTAAGTCTAACTCCCAATCAATAGTTGGATTCAAGGAAATCATGATGAGGGCTGGTGAAACACCTTGGGAGTTAGATCAGATATTTAAGTGTGTGATCCGTGAAGCTAATATGCAACTCACAGATAGTTAGCACCGCTAGTGGTTTATAGTCTCACTCCTACCCCACCTGAGGATTTCTTTATCGTAGCAGAAGATAGGGACTTATGCGGAAGCTCTGGAAATCACGATGAGATTGCATGAAATGCCTATTCAGGATGTGTCTTTGGGAGTTCAACAAATTAACTCGCAGTTGTAGAACCTTTGCTTGGAATTTCAAAGCTTGAAAAAAGAAAAGGAGCTTAGGTCGGAGGTATGTGAGGTAGTCTTGTGCCTCAAGTGTAAGAGACAGGGGCATGATAAATATCACTGCCTTGTCTTCGCGAATTATATCACGGGGGGGCCAATGCCCCTGAGGCAGTAAGCTCCAGCAGGACGAAGTATGGGGCCCGTGCTATGGTGCGTTATTTATCAGGTGATTGGAAAACATGTAACAAATAATTGTCATTTGCTGCAAAAGTTCGTTCAATCACCCCAACAATTGTTCTGTGATTTCTAGAAATCAGTGGGCCACGATGAGTGCCATTATCGTAGCTACAAATTGATGATGGATAGAACACCCACATATTGAATGCAAGTAGAAACTCTGCCTCCGTATCAGGGCGTTGGAGGAGCACGTGGAGGATATTAGGGACGTAGATGAGGCCAAGGATGGGGAGGACCTGGTAGAGGTCATGGTCAGGTAATTTTCTATAACTGTGGGACACTAGAGCACTACGCGTGAGAGTGTCAGAATCAAATACGCTCGACAAGTCAATATTGTACTCAGTTTGACCACACTATAGAAGAATTCCCTATGCTAATAGCTAAGATGCAAAAGAAGGCGTAATCGCAAAATCCTACGCAGAACTTACAAATTATGAGAGCTGAGCCCCGCGAGAAAGACTCGAATGTAAATATTGTGATGAGAAGCGGAGTAACGACTGGGGATGATAAGGGAAAACAACCTGAAGAAGATGGATGGGTTCGCTGGGCCTCGAAAAAGGAGATGCGTTCTGATCTGGAGTGTGCAAAGGACACATTTATGGAGGCCAAGAAAAGCTTCGCTAAGGCATCTACGTCAGGAAGTCAAAACAAAGTTCAAGAGACCAACAAACCTACATAGGTGTTACACAACATTTATTCATTGTCCCTGTACTCCCCATTCCTTGATCCTGGAGGACCTCTACGTTGAACCCTACATGCTTTCCCTTCATGAAGAAACTCCTATTATGTCCCTCTTCATGAACAGAACAATTCCATTTTGCACCATTTCCCCAAAATCTTCTATTTTTCCCAGTTTACAAGACTGGCGCTAATGACCTTTATCATCCTCACGCCAATATGCAAGGATTAACATTGTCCCTAGTGTCAACCAGAGTGACTAAGATTTGTTTCAGTCGTGTCGATCCTCTTTTGGAAAGTTTTTAAAATAAGGAGCCGAAGCTTCCAGCTCTAGAAGCTTCGTAATGGAAGTCTGGTAAATGGTTGGGCCAGATAGAGTCGAGGGTGTCAATTTGGGCTCCTTTACCCTATAAGGATGGAATTACCTCAAGAGATAAGACCTTCTCCCATGAGAAGAGGAACCATCTCCCATCCATTCATGATATATAAACCTCCATTTTTTCCAAGCACAAGCTAGTGTTGAAGTGTTAATGTTGGTGTGCTTGTGCTACTTAAGTTTGGAGTAAACAACAAGCTATTCATAGTTATAGCTCTCTAGTTGTTGTGTGGGGGAGAAGTGGGAATTTGGTTTAGTGTGAAACCTAAAGGGAAGAACCTTAAAACTATCATTGTTGAGGCCATCATGGAATGTTAACGGAAGTGCATGGGACCCTGGTTTTGTTGGAGGAGAATGACAACGTCAAGACAATGGTTGTAATCTCTTCTTGATTCAATATATATGCAACTATCAAGTGATTTCCTACATAATGTGTCTTCTCACATGTTTATGGCTTAATGTTTCTTGACTTGTTAATTAGGTTGAATTACAATTTTTCTATTATGACGGTTGTAATTTGCTGTTGTTTACATATTTCAGGTGTTCGAAGAAGGAAATGACAGATAGTTGGAGCAAGAAAGCAAGGTCATCACTAAAAAAGATAAGCATACTAATAGGTAGGCCCTATAATTGGTTCTAACCTAAGGAAATATTCCATAGAATGTATCAGTTGTGGCTAGACCCATTATCGGGCTAAAGGAATTGTTTGTGTCTGAACTCATAATTTTACTTCACCACAAATTGGCGACTCTGCTGGGGAACCAATCCTTCTGTTTGTTTGCTTGGAATTTCATGGTTTTGTGTGAACTTTTCTAGTTTCGCCATTTCCCTTTAGTTTTGTTTATTTTCCTTTGCTTACTAGTTTGGGTTTTAAATTCGTAGTAGCAAGTCTGGTCCCCACTTTTGATTTTTTTTTTTTTCTTAGCATCCTCACTTAGTGCGCTTAATTTGCTGACAGTCACACCGATCAATGCGATATGCTGAGAAACAGCCGTGCCAACCCCCTTCTGGCACTTTTTGTCAGTTAGGTAGTCACGCCGATGCCTATAAGTGAAGATTAGGGTTAACCCAAAATCTTGAACAGTGTGTTTTGCTCTCATTATTTCGACCCTGTAAGATTTTTAGATTGCCTTCTCCCTAACTAGAAAGCTTCTTTTCATTTGGTTTGTTTGCTTGTTGATTTGTCATATTTTTGCTTGATTTCTTAGGTCATTGGATGGTTAGTGGAACTAGGGCATCTAGGTTGTCAGCCATTTAGCTGATTGTGAACTCAGTAAGTTAAGTTGTTGGTATGTTTACTCCTTCCATTTCGTTTATGGTCCTTCTAGGACTTTGACCTCCATTACACAAGTTCGAAACGTTTTCGTTTACTTGTCTAAATGTTTCTTTTCCGAAATGGATCACATTGCTTGTCTTGTTTTTGGTAAAGTCCTTGTTTCATTAGTTTGAAAGAGATTCTCTTTTCATGTTTTTCATTTTCTTGATAATTGATTGTCTCGAAAACTTTTTCATTGAAGTGTTTTATGAGAAATTCATTTTGTCATTTCCTGAAAAGTATAAAATTCTACTTTGCTGCATCAATATGTTACGGTATTTAGCATCATTGAAGACTAAGATTGCATTGGCATTTGAAAATAAAAAGAATTCCCTTTGCTTTTGAAAGGACCGTTAGAATGTAATTGTCAGGAAATTAGGAATTGGAATGTATTTTTCATTTGTTTATTTTCTCAAAAAGAGAAGTAGTGAAAAATCATTTTGCTTTCGGTTGTTTGGTTGTTTGGATTTGATTGTGTGTTTTCTACCCTCTCTAGTGTAGACAATTCATCGAATTGAAAGGGTCTTGACTCATTTAGCTACATTTAGGGTCTTTAAAGTCACATCACTAAGGCATGAAAACTGAGATAACTCAAGATAAACTTTAAAATGAACTCAATTAACCTAAGGAACATTTTAAATCTGACTATCACATCTAGAAGGTCTAGGCTGGAGATGTGCTTCAGCATCCTTAGACCTAGCAGCTGTCGTTATCTTCAGCACTAGACAACTTCGGTACAGATTTGTGCTCCTTGTACTGTTGAGTATATAACATGAGACTCCTCTAGGTTGCAATCCTTTATCCATAGGAAGCCAAGTCGGCTGCCTTGCAAACATGATACACCAAACACAGCATTCAGGGAGATTTCCTACTTGTACTTCTCGGTTGGCTGGGAGGTATTCCACAGTTCACGGTTTCCTGGTAATCCTTTTTACCTTGATCATCCAGAGTAGGCATTCGATCTTTTTGACTCATTGAAATTAAAATATCATTTGAGCACTTGTCCTTTTGAGATTGTTTCCCATTGAAAGCGATAGAGTAATCTTTGTTTCTTTCTTGACTCTTAAAACATGAAAGAGCACTAATCTATTTATGCATCTTAAAAAATTGATTGCCCATGATCTTATAACATCCTATTAGTATTTTTTAGACAAAATCGTGAGTTTTCCCTAAAGAACATTTTAAAGCCTTGAATTTTATCTCTCTCTTTTCCTATTAACTAAGACAAGGTCATCGTGGCTGAACCATCTGGTTCACCTAGTTCCTCTTCCTCTCCTCCGTCTGAAATATTCTTTGAGGAGCCTTTTCCTGAATTACCAGAGTCACTCGAAGACCAAGGTGTTGAACTCGAAATCATTATGAGCATTTCAACCTTTTTCATCTCGTCCTCCTCCTACTTCAAACACTGGGTCACCTGCTGATACTAGCCCAGAATCTCTGGACAATCCCGTCCAAACTCATGAGAGTTCACCGACTACTGACGGAAAGCTTGGACTAGTTATATGGCCTTCGAATCCTTTGTTCAACCCTGTTGTGATTTCACCGCAACGTTTGTACAGTCCGTATGATCAGCTGCGTGTTTCTTTGGAACTATCCCCCCGTACCTCTTTGGTTGTTTGTCGTCGTTTGTTCCTAGCTATAGAACCTGAAGGCGATGCTCTAGTTACCTCTCTGGATGAGTCAAAAGTTTCTACTCCACACATTGTTGAGAAGGAAGAACATCCATTTCCTCCTGTAGGTTTCCCCTATACAAGTAGCATTTCCATCAGTGCGTATCGGGAATTTTCGCCTAATTATGTGTCTTTGACACAATTGGTTTCAGGTACGCTTAGTGCCTCATCACTTTACCATACCCCTGTTTGGACGTATAGCACCATGCCTACTATAGGTCCGTTCATTGTGAAATCGACCTCCCAACATGCCATTACCTCAGTCCTGATGCAACCCACCATTCTGAACCCTCTTGTATCATCCGTCCCAATCACCAATCCAGTTCAACCGGCGGTCTCGAAGAATGTTACTGTTAGTTCTTCGATCCCTTCGATAAGTGGCCAATATGTGACACCACCTGGGGGGTAGAATTTGAGTGTTTATGGTGTCAGACACCACCAATGTGAGTAGCTCATAGACTCACATGGTTGGCATGAACCAACCTTCTTCTGGCATTATTCAAAACCCTACTGGTCCTACTGGATCAAGGAATGTCTAGTACCAATAGGTTCAAAATCCCATTGGTCCATCTGGGTCAAGAAATTTCTAGTGTCAGCAGATTTATGAGGCTTAGGTTCAGTACCAAACTCCTTACATTCCATATGGTTCTCAAGGAATGGTAAATCCGCCTTACGTCCTTCGGTCTTGGCAATACGTTCAGCTTGACCCATCCACTTTTCAGGGTGGCTATGGCCATATTTAGTTTGGAAATTTTCCAAGCACTATTCAAGTACCCTTGCAACAACAAGGACAGCCTCTGCAGCAAAACGTGTAACCTTTGTTGTAGCAAGGGTCGTCCACGTAACAACAAGGGAAGGTGATATCACAAAAAGGTCAACTACAACAACCGTAGGGGAAACCCTTGCAACAATTGCAACAAACCATGCAGCAGTAGCTGTAGTATGCTCCGCAAACCTCCCGCTTATTGACCTCTAATTCCTTTTAATACTCAATTTTCGTTCTTGGCCACACTATAGTTTCCAAATGTGTCTCGCCTTACGAATGATCCAATTCTTCATTCACCACACTTGCCTCCGATTCCGTCCAAGATCCCGAGCAATTGTCCTAAGTTTGATGGGAAAGAAAAAGAAGATCCTCAAGCCCATGTGATGACATATCACCTTCGGTGCTCTTTGAATTCTTACATTGATGATTCTATTCATCTCTATCTTTTCCAACGAACCCTCACAGGTGTTGCAGCCAAGCGGTACATCGAGCTTCCTTGAAGTACTTATCATGACTTCAACTATTTAGCCATGGTATTTTTGATGCATTTCGAGTTGTTGATTCGCTATGAAACTGGCACCTATTTGCTCACATCGCTTAAGCAAGACACTGAGACACACATCTCCGATCACATCCATGAATGGAGACGTAGACGTCACCTGATCAAATTTGAGACTGATGATCAGTTACTCATCGAATGGTTTACTAAGTCATTCGTAGCTCCAGTTGCTCGTGATATAGCTATGGGTGGATGCGTTACTAAAGAACAAGCCATTTCTCGTGCCTAGTACTTAGATATTGTTTATTCTCAATCTGGCACTTTATATGAGTTATTACCTGATGCTCCACGACCATCATCCAATCCCATGACATCGAAGTTGCAGGCTACACCTCTTGTTGATGGAGTAATTGGTTTAGTGTCCTAGACCCCTACTAAATCTTCTTCGAAACAGAAGTCGGTCTCGAACAATGTTGCCAATAGTTCCTCCCAGAATCGACCTAGCCCTAGTACAACTTCTAGGGTCCATGCTGTCAAGTGTACCATAGTAGACAAATCCTCGAAAGGTAAGAAGAAAGGCAAAGGCAAGTGTAAATTCGATGCCCCAAAATAGGGTCCTCCTAAGTCGTCTGCTGGTGATTCTTCACAATGGAAGCATAAGTATTTGTGCCTCATTTTCTAGGAGGATCACTATACCTAGGATTGTCCCCAATGGTCCGTAGTTAGTCGTTTGACCCCAGATGTCCTGAAAGAGCCATTTCCATCTCAGCAGAATCAAATGGTAGACCAATCCCAATCATCTGCTTCCTTAGGATCTCAAATGTTTATGATGAGTGCACCTATTAATGTGGCTACTAGATCAAAATATTACCAAAATCTTGCTGCAACAGTCGGGAAAGAGAAAGAGGCCACCCCTTCTTCTTCTACCCTGAGTTCTGGCCCTCTTCATTTCGAGTGCCCTAACCCTAATTCCGCTATTCGGCCACCCTCTCGAGGTGTGCTAAGGAAATCCTCATACAATCCCAACGCTCGAGCCGCTCAACATTATAATATTGTTGAGGATTTGGCTCAAGCACTGTCAGCTATGTTAGCTCTTGAGGTGCTCCAAATCTATCTATCTCAACAGAAATATTTGTTGTCAGCTATTGGGGGTATTGATCCTACCGATTCCAATTTGATATGTTTTGATCTAGAGAACCATGTTCCACACCTGCCTCATTAGATTTAATTTCTCTTCATGTAATCATCAATGAAAAACCATCCACAGGACTGTCATCGATGAAGGTTCTTATACCTACATCATGTCGGTCACCTGTTGGAAGGCCACTAGTTGTCCAACTTTGAACCAATCCCCGAACACTTTGGAATATTTTGACGAGCGCGATTCACGACCCTTTGGTGTCTTACCTATCCTTACCATTACTTTGGAGGGAAAAACAATACAAGTTGAGGTAGAGATTATTGACGCTAATCTCAATTATAATCTTCTACTCGGACGGAGCTGGACCCATTCCATGCATGCTGTAACCTCCTCCCTATTCCGTGCGATTCATTTTCCCCATTAAGCAAAGATCATCACTGTTAACCATCTTTCCTTCTTTGCCTCTTCCTCCTTGGATGGCAATGTTATGTATGTCAAGCACACAGGTGCTCCTTATGAGAGTGTGGGGGCAGGCCTTTTTAAGTATTCTGCCTTGATGGGAGTTTTTCCGCTCCCACCTCCTCATGTTGCCTCTATCAACATGATCTCGGTCAAATCCAATCCTTGGGTCATACCTTCACTAGATATTGTTGATACTTAAGGCGAGGTTATGCCACTTAGTCCTGCCGAAATCAATTACGTGGAGATTGTTTCGGCCTCAAGTTCCATATCCTATGATTCTCTTGTTTCGAGGACTTCTATCGATATGTATTCTCAATCCCCATGGCTTGGTTCTTCGGAATCTCATGATCCCTTAGCCGAGACTTTCCTTGCTTGCAAAAGTATCATGGAAGTAATGTCTCTCAAGGAACCACCTTGGAATGATACTCATCATCATTCCTCGCTCCTGTCTGGCCCAACGGTCATGTCTATGTGTCTTATTCATTTCTCTTCTCAGCTACCTATTGATGTGTTAGTTTATCCTAACATGGTCAAGATCTTTCAACTGAGGGCACCTTTATCCCTTCATGGATTTAGGATTTTTTCCCCTCCCCTAGTTTTTATCGATTTCCCATTATTTCATTGGGCTTGTCATATGACTCGTAACCCTACCTCGCCCAGGGGGCATGGGGGCAAAGCCTTATATGAGCTCTACTCTATTATTCATCTTAGTTAATGCTTACTCGTCATGTCAACAACAAAACTCTAACTTTCATCTGTGTTGATTGATTACCCGAGTCCGAGCATGGACTCTCACAAAAAGTACTATGCCTAGGTCATCTTGCATGGTTACTTGTGTACATTAGTGTGTCATGCATTTTTTTGCAGTGTGGTTTGGTATTTTAGTTTTCAAACAACTTTCTTATTTACTATGTTTTTCCCTACTTTGCAAATGTCTGTGACTCCTCACATTGGTTTCACTGATGGTGCTTGCCGTAGTACCCGAAATCTATCCTCCGCGGCATGGGCCATTTATGACCCTCACGATGAGTTGATTGATCTACAGGGTATTTGTTTAGGTCACACAACTAATAACATTGTTTAATACAGTGCAATCACCAAATTGTTGTCAGAAGACATTTCTCTTGACATTCGCAAGTTGGTTGTCAACCTGGATTCACAGCTTGTTGTCCTTTAACTCAATGGGCAATATTTCATCAGAAACCCTTAGATATTGAGAATGTATCTACGTATTCATCTACTGGAAAGGAATTTTGATTACATTACATATCATCATATTCCTAGACACATGAATACATTGACAGATGCATTAGCTAATTATGTGTTGGATAGACATTTACGAAACATGTGAAAAGCCAAGACAAATCATTTGTACCATAGTAAGCAAGAAAATACAGCATACATACATACATACACACACACACACACACACACACACACACACACACACACACACACACACACACACACACACACACACACACACACATATATATATATGGATATGGTGATAATGCATGATACATCGAAACCCAAAAATAATATCTTTGTTCTGTTAGTGTCAGTCTTGTTAGCCTGTCACTTGGATCAAAAAAATTCTTTTACCATGATCTCTTCAGGCTTCTATCATCAAATTTTTCTGTTACTAGGTTTACGCAGCAAATTTGGTCATTGCATGGTGAGTCCAAGATAGAGTCAATGTCTGAAAATTTCACTCATGATGGTTGCTTGTCATATACCATGAAAATTGGTCAAGTCATCATTATCATTCCATTAGGTCATAAGGGTCCGCAAGGTCCACTATTTCCATAAAAAGTCAGAAATAAGTCAAACTTAACAAAGCAAAGAGTTCAAGAAATGAAACATGATTTATTTACATTTTCATGACATCAAAAAGTTTCAGGAGAAGAAAGCACCAACACTCAGGAGATGAATGCATCAAACAATTTGCAAAGGCAAGGTAAAAGCTGCCTTTAGAAAAGTGAAATCAGTTCAGAAAAGAGGATTAGCTTCTTTTCTCTTTTTGAAAAAGTTAAGAAATTACCCCTATATAAACTCAAAATGACTCAATACCTTTTCATTCATCTCTCATTCACTCTTCATCATCGAGCTCACTCGCTTAAAAAAGCAAAAAATCCATTTCCCTAGGAGAATTTGGTCAAAAATTGCAGGCTCTGCGTGTAGATACACTAGGTTGCGTGCAGGACAAAGTGCTTGAAAATCACCCAAATTTTCCCAAATTTCAAAATTCTTGCTTTCAAACTTGGTCAAATTGCTTTCTAAGGCTGAGGAACAAGTAAGTACATCATTTCCCTTATTTTTTGCTTTCCCATTTGCATTCCATGTTGATAATGTCTCAAGCTAGGGTTTGTAGCAAAAATGCCATGGGAAATTCTAGGGTAGAAATGGTCATCACAATTTTTTTATCTCCTAAACATGTAAATTAACTTTCTACACCTACACACATGTATGATGAGTCATCTTGACTAGTCCATCCACCTCCAAATCAAGTTTAAACACTAAAAAAAAACCCTAGCTCATTCCTAGAGTTATTTTGGAAAAATCACATCATAAACCTTCTTGGTCTCACTTACTAGCAGCCACATTTGTTCACCATCTTCCTCACTCATTTTCACTAGTTTCTCAAAACCATCTCACCTTTAACAAAACCCTCTCATCATTTTGTCAAAATCCCTCATATATCACTTCATTTTCATACTCACCTCACATCTATTTCACTTCCTACTGGCAGAATTTTGTGTCATCATGGAGATTGATTCTTCACCAGAGAGAAATAGACAAAAAAAAGGAGGGAGGATTCTCAGATATGAACCATTAGATTGCAATCATATCAACTCCTATCCTTTCATCAAACAATGCTTTGAAGATGTTCACTGTTTGGAATTTTGCAAAAGAGCAAGTGAAGCAGGGTTTTATGAGTAGCTAACACACTGGGTGGCTACACACTTGAAAGGGGAGACTGCTGTCATTGCTGGTATTGAGTTTAGCTTCTCAATGGCCTCCATCTCACTAGCAACTGGCCTACCAGACAATGGCGAATATTGGTTTAAAGGAATGAATCTATATCTTAAAAACCACAAGCCCTTGTTAAAGACTCCATACAGAGACACACATACTTACCTTATGCCTTTCAAATATTTGCTTGAGAAGTATGCTCCTTTAATGAACACCATCATGAGGTTCTTTACCTATGAAGGTAGATTCTCAAGGTTGTATGCATATCACATTCGCCTCTTGATGCACTTCACATCTCAAAAGCCACTCAACATGTGCAATTACTTATTCAAGAGTATTTCAAAAATGTCTGAGAAGATACAGTTGAAGGACAAAGAGCACTCTCCAAGCCTGTTCCATCATAATCTCATCAAAATCATTGTCCTTCATCAGTTGGCAGAGAGGGGTATGGCTTGGGAAGCTTTCTTAGAAACAGCTCTAAAATGGCATGAGGAAAATGCAGCATCTCAGTCCACAAGCGCACCAAAACAACAAACAGAGATGGGGTCATCTAGCAAACCAGCAGAGATGATTTAGCTACCTTGGCTAGAGGTCACCAAAGTATATAATAAAGGGCATAGGCTTGTGTTTTCTTCTCACAAAGAGAAAGGGGCCAAGCCTTCTTCATTGACAAAGCAGGCATCAACAGCAAAGGGTAAGAAGACAGTTGAGCATGAATTAGAGATCATTGATCTAAAAGAGGAAGATGAGATTTCAATCATGAAGCAGATCATCAGGGACAAGGAATACCAAATCAAGGAGCTGGAAATAAACATGGAAAGATCCAAGTTCATTATATCATTCCTTGAACAAGAAAAGAGTCAACTCAAGGCAAAAGAGTTGATCTTAGAAAAGGGAAAAGCCAAGTTATTGTAGCAGGTTGGAAAAGGTAAGGAGATTACAGAATCAAGTGAGCCTGAAGGATCAAAAGGTACATGAAAGAGGAAAAGACCATAACCATAGGTCTCAAGGAAGCTTTGCAAGAGGAACAAAAACAAATATTGCTCAATGAAGACCTTGACCTAGAAGAGAGGATTTCCCTTGAGGTACATCAAGATAAAGAATATTGGCTCAACATGGTGAATGAACATTTGGAAAAGCTCATGGAGAAGGCAAATAGATATAATCAAATTCTCAGACACATGGCACATCATTATCAAGCTCAAAACATGATCGCCGATGTCAAAGTGAAACAGCTCAAAAACAAGCTCAAGGAGACCAAAAAAGAGCAAAAGGATGAGGGAAACTTGGAGATGCTTGCTGAAGCATCCATGAAGCTTTAAAAAGCTCATTTTTACACCTTCCCTCGAATTTTGAGCCAACTCTAATCATTTTGAGTTTTTTGAGAATTTTTGGTCTAAGTTCAAAAAATTGGCCTTTCCAGAAGCGCAGCAACTTGGCGCTGCGCTTTTTACTCAGGCATCCATTTGAAGAAAATTTTATATTTTTGGAAAGTTCTTGGCATCCTATAAAAACCCATTTTCCCAAACTTTGCAGAGGTGGCTTAGTTTGGGAGAAAAAGGCAAAATAGTGGCAAAAAACTAGCATTATGGACCATTTTTGACAGACGCTGTGCTTCTGGAGTGACCTTGGGAGAATGTATTGTTGAAGGTCTTACCGTGTTCCAAAGTCATAAATTGAAACTGTACTGGAAACTAGACTTGAAGGGATAGTTGACCGTTCTCTCATATTTGCATTTTGACCTCTGGAAAGCACTTGAAAATCATATCAAAGTTGTCGTTGTGCTTCTGCACTTTCTGTGTTTTTCATTGTAAAATTTCACTGTGTAAAATTTCTAATTTTTAGTCAGACTTGGTCAAAGTCAAGATTCTCTTTGTAATGGCACAATTTACGAGGATAGGTGATGTAGGAATGAATAAATGCATATCATAGGTTGTTTTTTATGTTTATGAGGCCTCATAAAAGAAGAAAACTCCTATTCAAACTCTTCATGAGGTGTTTGAGTTGCACCTTCTCACTCTCACTTGTTGGTTAAGAGAATCTTGGAGTCAGTTCCTCCACCAAGGAATTCGACTCCTGAAGGTGGGAAAGTGGTCTAGGAGATTCTATAAGTACTATTTCACCTCAGGAGAAGAAGGTTGAACTTTTTGTAAAGGAGGCTTGCATTGTAATCATCTTTTAGCTAATACAAACACAGGTTGCAACTATTTTCAAGGAAATCTAGCCCAGTGAGTTCATGGTGTTTGTGCTTCACTCTTTTTATTTTATCATGGTCTAAACATCTTTACATACATTAAATTTCTTCTCTTTATGAATACCTTGTGATAAAATACTCAGAATTCTTGTTTTTTCAAGCTCTGTTATGTAGGTTTTCATGGTTATATGTTTTGTCTTCTTAAGCTAATGAAATCATTTTTAAATGCTCATTAGTTTCTTCCATCATATATCCTCTATATTGCACCGACACATGCTCCAATTACACCATGGCTTCTGACATCTGGCTCCTTCTTATGCTTGCTCTTGTATTCCCACAGCCTAGACCTACTAGTGGCCCCAAACCCTAGGTTCAGCAAACCCTTTAAAAACCAAATTTTCATAAACAAATATATATATATATCTAGCCTAAGATTCATTTGCTTTAAATTCATATCATTGATAAGAGACTTAGAGAGATCCCACTCATACTCAGTAGGGCTAGCTACTGAGATGAAGTGGTTTGAGGTTACCCTTGTTGATTTCCTTTTCAGCCTAGGAGATTGTAAGGACTAACATGTTCAAATAACGTCGACGACTCGTAGGCCTCATATATCCATGGCATGCAAGCCTCAAAAATGTAAAATGATGGACCTAGGAACTAATCAACATGCTTCTCATGGCAGCATGAAACTGCTCGTGCAACAAGAATTAGTAATTGGTGGATCCGATCCAATACTCCCACCGTGTGCCTCTGGTACTGGTGAGGAATGTCTCCCACCCAAGCATACTCTAGGATACCACAAGTCAACCCCTCAAGGTTCCTCGCGATCTCCTCCTCGTTGTCACTCCCCTCCTGATAAGGAGTGACATCAAACTAGCGGGTGACGCGCTTGGCTATTTGGGACATCCTAGTAGGAGGCTCTCCTCCAACATCCGCATTGGAAAAACAAAATGTTATAAATATACATATATATAAAACAACTAAAAAATCACAAAATTAAAAAAAAAATTGATTTTTTACCTTCGTCGTCGAAATCTTCTCCATCTAGCAGCAGCATGTCCGAATCTCCATGGAAGTCAATGCCACTATATGGCCAGCCCTCCACAACGATCAGTTGTCGTCGTAGCCATGAAAAGAAGGCAGACCTATAAGACATATGCTGGCCCCTAGTGATCCTAGGCATCAAACGACTCCAATGAGCCATCCACGGGTTGCGTGGCATCGTAGTATCTACCTCAGTCAACTGGTACTGGAACATTGACACCCGTTCTAAGAAAAAGGTCTTTGGTATGGATCCGAAGCAAAATTGCTTCAAATTCCCCCCCTTAGCTTTTGTCAGCTAGCATTTTCTGTTGATCTTCATGGCTTCTACCCAATTGAAGATCGTCGGTGCTGTACAGTCGATGACATTGTTATAGACATTTTTGTGCCTTACATATTTGAGCATGAAATGTCCATAATCCAAGGGATCCAAAGTCCCTAAAGATGTTGTTACAGCTCCTAAAGGAACAAGGTCAACCAATGACAGCTTCTCCCAGAAATTCTCCACCAAAAACCACTCAGAAACAGTCAATTCAGGGTCAATTCAGAAGCTCCACTAGTTGCCTGCGTTGCAAAGCACCCAAATACACTGGCTAGGTGCGTTGCAACGCACTTGAATGCACTACCCAGGTGCGTTGAGCGGGAAATGACAAGTGGCAGAGTCATTCAACGAGGTGGAAAGACCATGGAAGCTTCCAGAATCTTCTCCAATGACACTTGCCTCACTGAATTCGACCAAGTGATGAGTAAGAGGCTCTCAGTCTCCAAGTGGAAGCAAGAACTGACAGAGAGAAGCCACAAGTCAAAACATAAGCTGACTCATCCTCTCTGCTTACATCTATATATGGATCCCTCATCCCAGAGATCCAGAGGCTGGAATTTTGTACTTTGCAGAGAATTGTTGTTGGTTTGAGATTGAGATTAGTACATTGGGTGATTTATGCTTTGTTGGAGGAGAGGAAGGGATTCCTTTGCTGGGAGGTAGATGCTGGATTGGAACTCACTTGGTTGTATCTCTTCTTGGACTTTCTTATTCTATCAATAAACTATTTGAGTTTCTCCTACATGCTGTGTATCAATGATGTTTTGTTATATTTGCATGTTTAGCTTAATCTGATCTTGAGCTTTTTATGAATGTACATCTATATCTTCGTGTAGTTTCTCTCTCTTGTGATCTGGCAGGAATTCGGTGAAGCTGGGCCGGTAAGAGAGCAGGGAGCTGGGAGCTATTGAAGAGAGGAGCGATTGGATCAACAAACTAGCGGAAGACACAGGTTAGTTACATCCTTCCTCCTCATTTACATTTCATAAAGAAGAAATACTCAAGTAGTTTTCCTTGTTTGTTGCTAAGGCACTATCACACCTTAGAGTGGGATAGGGGCATTCTAAATGGATACTTTTCCCAACAACAAATTGGCGACTCCGCTGGGGAACGTATCTAGTTAGTTTATTTGTGTTTCTATTGTTGTTCTTCTCATAAACTCAGGAGTGCTGGATCGAACTGCATTTGCCATTTACAAATGCAAAGTAGAGATCTGCCACTCTAGTCCATTCACTGGGCCTGTTTATGATCTGAACAGCTGATCCACAAATGCTCTAACTGCCCTTTGTGATAGCTCTTAGTCCTCCTTTAAATCATCCTCCTAATTGTACCTTATTGATATCTTTTATCCAGCCAAAAACCTTAGGTCAAACTACAAACCGTGACCCAGAACCCAGAGACAATTCTCGTTTCTGCTTCAGCGCAGGCTCTGTGAAGAGACTCTGCATTTCAACGCAGGTCCCGAGAGGGATACCTGCGCTGCAATTCAGTTTCTCTGTTCTGCAGGTGCGCTGATCAACCTTTGCCCTGTGCAACTGTGGTTCTTTGCATCCTTGTGTTCAGTTTTATCTCTGTTTTTTGCAGCCTGTTATCAGTGTGTGTACCTATCTGAAAACCCCTTTTCTCTGCCTTAATTCCGCCTCAGTTGTATAAAAGAAACTGTATTTGTTTTTGTGTATTTGTTACATCATTTGCAGTTTCCAATTACAAAAGTAAACTAGTCATACTGTCGCCCTTAGATCTAGACCTGTCATAAGTGTCGTTTTGATCTTAGGAGTAAGTTTGTTTGCTGTTGACAGTTGATTGCGCTTTTACTTTTGTCTTTTGGTTTGAATTATGAATTTCTAGTGTCGAAACAAGTGTTTACTTCAAAATCATAAAGTGTCGTAATTGTCTTTTTGGATTTCAAAAAGAAACTTGTTTGTGTTTTCACTTGAAATCGAATTCAAATTTGTACAACAGCTTTCTTTTTAGGCATCAATATTAAGAAAGTGAAAACAAATACATGCATTTGTGCATTTGCATAATGATAGTTTGTATGGTTTGATTTAGGAAAAGTGCATTTACAGTGTGCTCTTTGCTCTTTGAGAAAAGATTGTGTCTTTCTTTTCCCCTTGTAGCTAGGATTTTCATTGTTGAAAAGAGATAAATGCTTGCTTATCATCTTTAGACTGCATTTAGGAATTGTATATACATCTCGTGGTGATCCAAAAAGGCAAACTTCTAAGAAAGATCAACCTAAAATAAATTGAATGAACTTAACAACGCTTTGTAACTTAACGCACAACATAGAGGTCTAGGCTAGAGACGTGTTCCGACGTCGTAAAACCCGGTGACTGTCGATCTCGCTGATGGTTGGGTGATTCCTCCTGAGAGACGATAAGCGCCAGTACGGATTGTGCTCCCACGTACCGTCGAGTATATATTGGGAGACCCTTATAGGCATAAAACCTTTATCCATAGGAAGCCGTGTCGGCCGCCGTACTGATCGCAATGCACTGAACACAACATTCGGGAATATTGACCGCCCGTACCTTAAAAAGTATTCTGCGGTTTTACGAAAAGTTTGGCACACCCTCTACCTAGAACTCCAGAGCAGTTCCTTTTGGCCTTTTTCAGACTCTATAACGGAAAAAGTCCATCCGAGCATTTGTCACTTCGGGCTCGTTAAAACATCGAAGGAGACTAGAGTCATCTTTTGCTTTTTCTCGACTCTTTAAAATTGAAAAAGCAAGTTGTGTCCAAGCGTCGTTAAAATTTATTTTAAACGGAATATTCATACCCTTTTTCCTGCGTTGATCTTTAGGTTGAGAAAATGGAGCCTACCAACCAAGGAATTCCCCTTGGTGGAAATCCTAGTCCCTTCTCCTCTTGGGGAGATGTTGGTGTGCCCCATATGGCCACATTGTCGCTTCCAGGACTGACAATTGGCTTGTCGGTCTGGCTCTTCTCAACCAATGTCGTTCAGAACACCACTATTCCTGAACAGTCGAATCAGCAGTTAGACCAGTCCAGAGTTACCCACCCGCCTTCTACTTCCTCTAATTCTTCCTCTCTCCCTTCCTCTTCGCTTGACGGAACTGGTAAAACTAAAAACCAAGTTCCTAGGGAGAAGAAGGAAAAGAAGAAGAAAGAGAAGAAGAAGAAGGAGCCAAAAGCGACTGGGGGCAAACGAGTGTCACCTAACGAAAATCCACACACAGCACTGACTAGGCCTAAATCGCCATGTGTCATATGCAAGGGAGACCACTTTCATAGAGATTGTCCCTGCATCCCTCAGATACTAAGGGACTGGTCTCCCCGTCTGCATAATCCGGTGGCGTCAACCTCTGATAGCCATGTTGAAAGCACACCGTCAACTAGCGAAAGTGAAGTCCCAGGACAAAAAGGGAGAGCTAGATCTCCCTGTAGACTGTGCGAAGGCAATCACGCCATCCACCGTTGTCCCTTCTTAGACGAAGCGAAAAGAGTTTTAGATGATCGTCCTGTTTCACCGTTACGACTCCCTCCTGGATATAAAAACTCTTGCCAAGTCCTTCGTTAGTTGAAAATCCAGCTGGCCCGCTTAAGTGGTCAGCTGAAGCACCGGTCATTGAAGATGAACCAGCTGAATCCATACTCGAAGAAAGTCAAAAGGTCAAGGCGGCAGTTGACCCGGTCTTGCCTTCAGAGGTTTTATCTTTGAATGATACAGTCACTGAAGAGGATAAAGATGACAACATCCAAATTCTCTTCATCAACACAGACTCCGACGAGCACGGGGGCAATCCACCCATTCCTTTATCGCAGGAACGAAGTTCGTCAGAGCGATACCCGGCCGTTTATTCGGTCCCACCACCAAGCAACCTAGTTGTATCCTTCGATTGGAATCAACTAGGCAGACCCCGTTTGCCAGCAAGCATACCATTCTGAATTATCGTCCAAATATACAGAATGGTCATGGTTGGCACCATCATTGATGAGGGGGCATCTGTGAGTATCCTTTCCTCTATTGCTTGGAAAGAGCTTGGTTCGCCATCGCTTTTTCCTGAAATGAGAAATCTGACAGGCTTCGATAAAGGAACCAGTCGACCTTTAGGGATCCTCCCCAATGTACCCATAACATTGAAAGGGAAGACCGTTCAAATGAACGTGATGGTCGTTCAAGGACCCTTGGATTATAACCTACTCCTTGGACGAGACTATATATATTGCATGGGAGCCATCGTCTCCTCACTCTTTAGAGTAATGTGTTTTTCACACGAAGGAAGAGTGGTCAAGCTCGTGGACCATCTTTCATTTCTGGGATCACGCATCGCAAATAGTCATATACCATCCCTAAATGGTCTCTTCACGCAAGAAATGTCTCAACCCACGGTCCGTCCTCCCGATGAGCGCGAGTAATTCGGAGGGATATGACTGGAACCCAGGGGGCATGCGTCCTGGTCTGCTTCGGCAGGAAAACTTTGGGTATAGGGTAGGTTTCTGCGGAAGAATATGACTAGTCCGTACCCCGTCCGTGATTGGAAGAGGGGTTGTTCTGGAATAAGATTCTTTTGTCAAAGTTATGTGTTTGGCGCTCGTTGTCACTCACCTTTGTCTATCTCGATAGACATCGCCGAAGAAGTGTTTTGTTTGAAAGATTAATAGAACAATTTTTGGGTAACCTGAAAGAGGTAGGCCTTTCCTGGTAGAACAAATGTTTTATCTGCAAATTGAGGGGTAACCTTGAAACTCTGTTTTATACCCGGGGGCATGCAAACCTTTTGGAGTGCAAGCAAAGAGCGGTTATTTATTTGTTTTTTGGGTTAGTCGTTTCCTAACTTGCATAACGAAAGGATGTGGGGCATAGCTTTGTAAGGCGCAAGCTCCATAAAAAATGGCATCTTACATGAGACATTCTTATCATATGACTGGATTATCGAGCAGTTTTAGCACATAGTTCATGCTCGTTAAAAAATAAACATAAGATCGAGCAAGTGTTTCAACCCGTGTTTAAGATTGTTAAAAAATGAACTATCCTCCGGTAAATAACCACCGTGAATGTAACATTATCAGCCATTAAAGCCTTGGTTGTGTTTGCACCGTCACCTCCACTTTTCCATTGGCCGATCATTCACCTCCATTTGATTGTTTACCCATTTTGAGGAACAGCTGCGAAGAGTGATTTCACTAGCCATCCTTGTGACACTGCCGTGCTTGGAAAATTCCAACCCTTACCTGGAATCAGCTGCTACCCATTTTATCACTCGTTCCTCAAAAGACGAGTCTTCTTTAAGCTCTTTTCATTTGACTCGTAAAATATGAAAAGATTACCGAGTTTTGGCCTTCCAGCTCGTTAAAGCGACCAGAAGAGCTATCCCTCCTCTAGATTTTAATCTTTTTGGACCTGAGGGATTATTGCACAAAAATATAGAGCGCTTGTTTTGTTCGACTCGTTAAAACTATCGAAAATTCATCCCTTCTGTATTGTTTTATAATTTTTCGGACTTAAGGGATTAGATGACGAAAAAGGACTTCCGGAGTTAACTTTACGTACCTTTTCAGACTCTCTAAAAATGAAAAGGACCGAGTTATCTTTGTCGTTAGACTCGTTAAAAAGATTAATAGCGACAAACTTGTCTTTAGACGAGAATGAGTTTCACTATCGCTAGGCTCATTAAAACATAGCGATGGGTTTGCCCGAAGGGCAAATTATAGAACAAGCATATGTTATCCTCCTCAAGCTTGACAAAAATAAAGAGGTACTGGTCAGCAATGACTGGGGAAAAATTGGGAAGAAACTCAAAGAACCTTTATTGGTAGCAAGTCGCTCTTGAACATGACACTTCCACTCCGTGCCTGAGTCGGGTTGGGTTGTTTCATTCACCGGTCACATCACCATGGTCTCACCATACCATCCACCTTTGGGGTAAATGCTACCAATCCATCACACAAGTGTCGCCGATATGTTCAAGAGAAGTCATCCAGAGAAGTCAACCGTGTCCCATCCACTACCATACATTATACTTCATTCTTTCATGACCGCCACCCTGAACCATATATCATCAGATCGTTTTCACCTCCATCAAAATCATTTGCTCCGTTCCGTGTCACTGATGTGGGATACATCAAGGCCCTCCCTTGACGGATCACTTCTTGTCGACATCAGCTCATTATCCAAGAAGTTGATCTAGGAACACCCCCTTCAGTACTTTGAAGCTTGCATGCCTCAATGGCAAGTTTCTCACTTCCGGCGACAGGTATACATCAATGACCTTCGACCGAAAGATTTTGCGTGGTGTTCGACGCCAAGTCCTTTATTCACACCACGTGAATTGTACTGCAGTACCTTGAGGGTCATTATCATTATCGGTGATTCCTCTCGCGCTTGTTAACAGTTTACATCATTGACTGGTAATCAAGCGATGTCTTTCCATGTTCGACTTCAAAACATTTCTCACATGGATCGACTTGTACTTAGAGTGAAGATCGGACGAGATTGAAGACCCTGGATCTAGTTTCATCCATCCGGGCTGCGATATATATTCAGGAAAAATAAAGACATTGACATGTACAACACTGCAGAACAGATAATCATCCTACCAAAAGGATGATGATTACATCAGAATCATCAGTCTACCATCAGACGATTGTCTGTCCTATGTACATAAAAATGAATTTATAAATATGAGCATGGGAATGCCCGCCTCAGCTAGATCATGAAAATAGTATGAAAAATAATGTATTGTATTGTATCTTATTACAGGTCTCCTCCCAGCATTGAATGAACTTCGGATCCTCCTAATAAAGCATTTCACCCGATAAACGACCTCATACTTTAGGGGGCAACTGTTATAGACATTTTTGTGCCTTACAGCTTTGAGCATGAAATGTCCATAATCCAAGGGATCCAAAGTCCGTAAAGATGTTGTTACAGCTCCTAAAGGAACAAGGTCAACCAATGACAGCTTCTCCCAGAAGTTCTCCACCAAAAACCACTCAGAAACAGTCAATTCAGGATCAATTCAGAAGCTCCACTAGTTGCCTGCGTTGCAAAGCACCCAAATACACTAGCTAGGTGTGTTGCAACGCACTTGAATGCACTACCCAGGTGCGTTGAGCGGGAAATGACAAGTGGCAGAGTCATTCAACGAGGTGGAAAGACCATGGAAGCTTCCAGAATCTTCTCCAATGACACTTGCCTCACTGAATTCGACCAAGTGATGAGTAAGAGGCTCTCAGTCTCCAAGTGGAAGCAAGAACTGACAGAGAGAAGCCACAAGTCAAAACATAAGCTGACTCATCCTCTCTGCTTACATCTATATATGGATCCCTCATCCCAGAGATCCAGAGGCTGGAATTTTGTACTTTGCAGAGAATTGCTGTTGGTTTGAGATTGAGATTAGTACATTGGGTGATTTATGCTTTGTTGGAGGAGAGGAAGGGATTCCTTTGCTGGGAGGTAGATGCTGGATCAGAACTCACTTGGTTGTATCTCCTCTTGGACTTTCTTATTCTATCAATAAACTATTTGAGTTTCTCCTACATGTTGTGTAGCAATGATGTTTTGTTATATTTGCATGTTTAGCTTAATCTGATCTTGAGCTTTTTATGAATGTATATCTATATCTTTGTGTAGTTTCTCTCTCTTGTGATCTTGCAGGAATTCGGTGAAGCTGGGCTGGTAAGAGAGCAGGGAGCTGGGAGCTATTGAAGAGAGGAGCAATTGGATCACAAACTAGCGGAAGACACAGGTTAGTTACATCCTTCCTCCTCATTTACATTTCATAAAGAAGAAATACTCAAGTAGTTTTCCTTGTTTGTTGCTAAGGCACTATCACACCTTAGAGTGGGATAGGGGCATTCTGAATGGATACTTTTCCCAACAACAGACATATAGAAATTTTGACTTGTTAGTCTCGTGCACTGCTTGGGATCCCACCACTTTGTTGATTGTCAACAATAGCACTCTCAGTGTCAGATCTCACACGGTGGCAATCTCAATCTTGCCACTCTTGGACTTGAGGGCTTCAGGGCAATGTTCGGCAAGCAACATGGATATGCTTGCCCCAATCGGTCATGGCCCATATAGGTTGACTAGTTCCCCTCTCCATGATAGTCCTGTGATGAAATATATGTCTGAAGTTTCTAACTCCAGCTCCTGGTCAACAATGATGAATATTTCTCGATTTATGTCCCAGAGACTAATCAGGTATTGAAGCAGATCATGTTGGGCCTGCATCCCTCATGTGAGAAAGAACTTGAGGAGCCCAAAGTTCCTCAAAGCGTTCAGGCAATTTGGATCATTCAATGCCTAGGTGTCGAGATCTTTGTGCTCACATTCTTTCTAGTCTACCATCTTCAATGATTCTTTCTTGCAAAATCCATCTCTTCAAGTCAATAATCATTTTTGGCCAATAAAATTTGGATTCCAATGGTGGTTTTGAAGGGAAACTGATTTTTTCCTTATTCATAGCATTGGCAAGCCTGTTTTAAAAACCCTCTCCGGCGTGATTCTGTGCTCGGAACTCACGCTGACCGAGGGCGAATTGTTTTTGAGAAAAACTCCCTCAAAAAATCCAAAAAATCAATGAGAACATGAATACATTGTATGGAAATGGAGCTTAGGGCTTTGGCTCTTACTTGCAACTGGCGGCTCGGAAAATGACCTCCCAGATCTCCCGCAATCTGTTCCCGAACAATTAGGGAAAAAGTAGGTGAATTGTTTTTCCCAGCAAGGTAAAATGGTAAATGGTAAAAACTATTTACTTTTCCTCCATTTTATTCAATTTTTCATGAAATATTAGGTTCTGTAAATGTTTTGACCTATTTTGCCTCAATAATTGGATAATGCACTTTACCTTTGTGCACAATGACAGGTGAGGGATGTTTGACGATGATGCTGAGTCACGTTTTAGCTCTTTTCTTGACTCGTAAAACTCAAATGAAAAGATTTTTGAGTAGTTTTCACTTTTGACTCGTAAAAGAGAATACAATGGTGGTTCTTCTTTCAAGCTCTTTTCCAACCCTTTAAACATGAAAAGGTTATTGAGCTCTTCGTTTTGAACTCATTAACAGATGCAAAACATCATGCACCTAGTATACGTTTACCCCTTTTTTGGGCTAGGGTACACTATTTATGAAAAAGGTACTCCTTGACTGAAATGGTCAAGCGATTCTCTCAAGTATCATTTTCTACATTTTCAGGCTCGAGAGACACAAATATACGAAAAGGGACCATGTGGAGTTTTCTTTTCTATGTTTTTTTCAAACTCTCTAAACATTAAAAATATATTGAGTCATGCCTTTGTCGGACTCATTAAAATATTAAACAACATTGGATTCGTCACCATGACGAACATGGGCTTCTCCTTCCTAGGGCTCGTTAAACTTACTAGGTTGGATTTATCCAAAGGATGAACTTACAGTGCAAGCATATGCTATCCCCTTCAAGCTTGCGATTAAAAAATAATTGGGGTACCTGCTAAGAATGGTGGGGGGAAATTTGGAAATCTAATTAGTTGTGTCGGTAGCTCACTATTGAACATGAGACTTTCTGTTTCGTGTTGGGTTGGGATATCCTCCTTTGTATCATTGACCTTCCTGGGTTGGGCCACTCGTTATTGGCTTCCATTTAATCTCTGCCACATCATCATGACCACTGATCCTATGGATCCACAAGCTGCCAAACATCCAGTCTTGTCGCCGATATGTTCAAGAGTTGTCCTTCTACAGTTACACTTACCCCTGATTCTCTGTATCATCCAAAATCCTTTTGCATCCCTTTGTCTTGTGTCGATGATGTGGGATACATTATGGCCCTCCTTTGACACGATCACTTCCTGTCAATTTCAGCTCATTATCCAGGAAGTTGACCGAGAGACTCCCTTCTAGTACCTTAGAGCTTGCATGCCCTAATGGTAGGTTCTTCACACTCGATGAAAAGTTCACATCATTGGCTTTCGATCGGGTGATTTCATGGGTGTTCGATTGTAGTTCCTCTATTCAAATTTCATGGATTGTGCTGCTAGTACCTTGAGGACCATTATCATTATTGGTGGTTTCTCTCGTGCTTGTTAACAATTTACATCATTGATTGGTAATCAAGCGATTTTCTAGCATGTTCGACATCAACACATCTATTCACATGTTAGAATTTGTACTTTTATCGGGTCGTGTTGGAGCTCAGGACCCCAGGCTCAGATTACAAAAGTCCAAGTTACAAAGTGGTGTGACATGATTATGTTGATATACATGTCTCTTTCAAATGGATGGCTGCAACCATGCCATGAGTTATCATATGTGATCCTTCTCATTATTGGATAGCTGTGACCATACCTAGGTTTTGATATGATCCTCTTTATCAGATGGCTACGCCCATGCCTGTATCCATTTACATGATCATTCTCTAGATGGTTGCGCCCATGACACGATTCATATATCATTTGACAGATTTTTTAGTTATGTATATGTATCTGTGCTTGCTTGCATGTTTTCTGATGACAGACTCTAGTTCCCCGCACTGATTCATAAAGCATTTCATCCCTCACTCTAGTTCAGATTTCACACTTTAGGGGGCATCTATTACACGACATTTTGTCACTGTCCTTATACTCACCATTCCTTGATCGTGGAGGACTTTTATTGTGAACGCTACATGCTTTCCCTTCATGAAGAAACTCCCATTGTTTCCCTCTTCATGAACAGAACAATTCCCTTTTGCACCATTTCCCCAAAATCTTCTGTTTTTCCCAGTTTACAAGACTGGTGCTAATGACCTTTGTCCTCCTTGAGCCGATATGCCAGGATTAACACTATCCCTAGCATCGACTAGAGAAACTGAGATTTGTTTCAGTTACATTGATCCTCTTTTGGAAAGTTTTTAAAATAAGGAGCCAAAGCTTCCAGCTCTAGAAGCTTCGTTATGGAAGTCTGGTAAATGGTTGGGCCAGTTGGAGTCGACGATGTCAATTTGGGCTCCTTTCCCCTATAAGGATGGAACTACCTCAAGAGATAAGACCTTCTCCCATGAGAATAGGAACCATCTCCCATCCATTCATGATATATAAACCTCCATTTTTCCCAAGCACAAGCTAGTGTTGAAGTGTTAATGTTGGTGTGCTAGTGCTAATTAAGTTTGAAGTAAACAACAAGATATTCATAGTTGTACCTCTCTAGTTATGAGTGAGGGAGAAGCGTGAATTTGGTTTAGTGTGAAACCTAAAGGGAAGAGCCTTAAAACTATCATTGTTGAGGCCATCATGGAATGCTAATGGAAGTGTGTGGGAACCTGGTTTTGTCGGAGGAGAATGGCAATGTCAGGACAATGGTTGTAATCTCTTATTGATTCAATATATATGAAACTATGAATTGATTTCCTACATAATGTGTCATATCACATGTTTATGGCTTAATGTTTCTTGACTTGTTAAGTAGTTTGAATTAAAATTTGTCTATTATCATGGTTGTTGTTTTCTATTGTTTACTTGTTTCAGGTGTTCGAAGAAGGAAACGACAGATTGTTAGAGCAAGCAAGCAGGGTCATCACCAAACAGGATAAGTGTACTAAGAGGTAGGCCCTCTTAATTGGTTCTAACCTAAGGAAATATTATATATAATGTATCAGTTGTGGCTAGACCCATTATCAGGCTAGAGGAATTGTTTGTGTTTGCACTCATAATTTTACTTCACCACAATAGTTTGATTCGTTTATGCTTACCACATTCCTGTAGACTTGCATGAAACTTATGCATGATAGCAAGTTGGTGAAAGGCTTACAGGAGTTGATAAGCATGTGTGCTGGTAAGGAAAAGGCTCCTGATGGACACTGCGTAGTCAGAAAGATTGGCAAACATAAGGTAAGAATAGGGCGTGAGATGAGGCTCACCGCACATATAGGAGACTCTGAGATGGACCGGGTTATTTTGGATCTAGTGTCTGATGTGAATTTTTTTCCTAAACAGACATGGGAGAGAATGGGAGACATGCACTGTAGTGGTCCCCGAAGGAGCTAAGGATGGTGAACTAGTAGAAGATTATCCCTATGGGACGACTACATGGAGTCACTGTAGATATCGAGTGTGCGAGCGCGCTGGATAATTTTGAAGTAATAGAGATCATTGATGATATTAATCCATATCACGTGCTCCTCGGAATTGTTTGAGCCATTGATATGAATGGAGTCATCAACTTGAAGGAGCGGATAATGTCATTTGAAAGAAAATTGTTCTAGGTTGTAGTGCCATTGGACCCTGCAGAAGGGTCACACTATACTGAACTGGTCTGTGACTGTGAATAAAGTGATGATGACTTGGATCATATTTAAAAATTAATAGCGTGAGACCAAGATTGGATTAATCCAATAGCTGATGGATGGATTGCATGGGATCGTGAAAGCTCCTGTACCTCGGATTCAGATGAAGAGTTAGAGAACTAGCATAATAGGTTGCATGAAGTATCTACATTGCACTGCAATATGATGACTAAATAGTTGCACTGTGTGTCGTGAGAGGTAATAAATTTACCCTACTATGATAGTTTAACTGATGTAGATAAATTTTTGGATGCCTTTTGTTATCCTTTACAATTTCCTAGGCTGAGGAGGAGATCGAAAGAGGTAACCTTGAACCACTTTCAGCTCAGTAGGTAGCCCTAGTGAATCAGAGAGGGATATTTCAAAGTATTTGTCAATGAATAATTGTAAAGAACAAGGTTTTAGGCTAGATATGCAAGTTTTTTTTGAGTATTTGTGAATTTAGGGTTTTAAGTTTGCTGGACTAGGGTTTAGAGCAAGTAATTAGGTATAGGCTTCAAGTATGCAATAACAAGTATTAAGAGGAGCTAGGTATCAGTGTGTTATGGTGTACTTAGAGTGTTTGTAAATGTAGTATAGATTTGTGAGTTTAAGAGAACCTAATGGGCATGTGAAAGCACAAATTCATTAGATTTAGAAGAAAAGAAACACAAGTATGATTTCCACATAAACAAAGCTAAATTCGAGATTTCTCTCTATATAAATACAAGGAAATTCATAGGAAGAAGATAAATAATGTAAAGAGAGATGATTTATCCATTAGAAACTGATACGAAAAGAGAACAACACCCTAGACTCACTTAACTAGAGTTCCTGAAATATAGCTGCAACTGCTCTTGTATTAGCTGAAGAGAACATAAGATACAAGCCTTCTCCACAAAAGTCCAACCCTTCTCTCTAAATTAGAAATGATACATATAGACTCAAATGAACCACTTTCCCACCTTCATGGGTCGAATTCCTAGCTGGTGGAACTGTTTCCACGACTCCCTCAACCAACAGGTGAGAGTGAGAAAGTCAAATACAAACACTTCTTTTAGACTTAGTTTTGGATTTTTCTTCCTTAATGAGGCCTATTAAACCATAAAAACAACCTATCATGTCTATTTATTTCATGATTACATCATCTAACCTCTAACTACTTCAATTACATCATGATTTTTGACTTTGACCAAGTCAAACTGAAAATTAGGAAATTACACACTGAAATTAAAATGAAAAATACATAAATTTGTAGAAGCACAACGTAAATTTTGATCCCACTTTAAGGTGTCTTCCTGAGGTCCCAATTGAGATCTCAAAGGACGGTCAACTATACTTTCCTGTCTACTTTCCATAACACCTTTAATTTTTGAAAATTACCCATGGGAAGGCCTTCAAAAACTCATTCTCCCAAGGTGTCTCCAAGTGCACATCACGTGTCAAAAAGAGAGGCAGAATGTTGATTTTGACCCCTTTTTCTCAAAATTTGGGCCATCTTTGAAAAATATAATGAAATGAGTTTTTATAGGAGGCCATGAGCTTTCCAAAACTGCAAACCATTTGTCATTTGGAGGCTTGAGGAAAACGCGCAGTGCCAAGGCATTGCGCTTACGTGACTAGTCAATTTTATGAATTTGGCACCAAAATAGTAAAAAAACCAAAAATGCTCAGAAATCCTTCAAAATTGGTCATGAGCTGAAAAATGATGTATGTAAATCCTTGATGGATTCTTCAGCAATCATCTCCAAGTTATCCCTCTCATTTTTTCCTTTAGGGTTTCCTTTAGCTTGTTTTCCAACTGCTTGAGCTTGATGTTACATATCATGTTGCTGGTTTGATAGTGATGTGCCATGTGCCTTAGTAGTTGGTTATCTAGATTGGCTTTATCAAGAAGCTTTTCCAATTGCTCATTGACCTTTTCTAGCCAATACTCTCTATCCTCATTAATCTATAAGGCAATTATGTCCTCCATGTCTATGTCTTCATCTAGCAAACTGTGTCCTTTCTCCTCCTTCAATGTCTTTTTGAGTCCCTTGGTCCTTGACATCTTTTTCTTACCTTGTTTTTTAGTTTCCTCAGGTTCACTAGGCTCCAACACTACTTTTCCTTTGCCTACTTGCTGCAACAATTTATTTTGCTCTTTCTCCATGATGAATTGTCTAGCTTTTAGCTGACTATTTTCTTGTTCTAGAAAGGAGATAACAAACCTTGCTCTTGCCATGTTGTCCATGAGTTCTGTGATCTAAGAATCCTTCTCTTTGATGATTTGCTGCATGTTTGAAGGCTCATTTGTTGTTTCCAAGTCCACCAATTCAAATTCATGCTCAATTAAGTCTGCATCCTGTACATGTGATCCCTATTTTGCCGATGTTAAAGGCTTGGCCCTTTTCTCAACTTCAGAACTAAACACAAGCCTTTTTCCTCTTTCATACATCATAGTCACCTCAGGTCTAGGTGCCTTAGGAACCTCCACTGATTGGATTGATGATCCTACCTCCATATGTTGTGTTGGTATGTTTTAATGTTGAAGTGAAACACTAGTTTCATGCCATTGTAAAGCTTTCTCTATGAATGAATCCCATGTCATGTTCTTCTCTTCAAGGTGATGGAGAACTACAATCTTTATCAACCTATGATGAAAAAGACTAGGGTAGTGTTCTTTGTCTTTCACATGTACCTTCTCAGACATTTTGACAAGGCTTCTACATAGATAATTGCACATGTTGAGAGGTTTTTTAGCTGTGAAGTGCATTAGAAGCCAGATATGATATGCATACAATCTAGAAAACATCCCTTGCAGGTGAAAAAATTCATGAAAACCTTCATTAATGGTGCATAATTCTCCAACATGTACCTAAATGGGATGATGTGTGTATGAGTCTCCCTATAGGGTGTTTTCAAGAAAGACCTGTAATTTTCAAGATCCAACTTCATACCCTTAAACCAGTATTCTCCATGATCAAGTATCCATGTAGCAAGTGAAATGGAAACCACTAAAAATGTAAACTCAACCCGTGATATGATGGCCCTTTCCCCTTTCAGATGCGTAGCAATCCAATCAATCAACTGTTCATGGAAACCTACTTCACATACCCTTTTGCAAAACTCTAGATAATTTACATCTTCAAAACATTGTTTGATGAAGGGTGATGAGTTGATTTCATTGTAGTTGTTAGGTTCATATCTGATGATTTTTCCTCCTTTATGGTGTTTTTTCTTCTCCGGTGAAGAATCTCCCTCCATGATGGTAGAAACCCTATATGACAAAAAAATGGAAAAACAGTGAGGAATGAGTGGAAAGATGAAATGAGAGATTTGAGGAATGGAAATGATGGTAGGGAAATTTGTAGAAGATGAATAGGGGCTGAAAGAAACTTATGAAGCTTAAATGAAGTGAAATGAAGGAAAGGAATGTTTAGAAGAAATTGAAAAACACAGCTGCTAGGAAATCTGCTCAAAATGGTAGGTATGAGCTAGGGTTTAGGTAAAGGTGAGGCAATCTAATGATTGATAGGTTATTTAGTGACTCAAAGTGTATTTTAAACATGTAAAAAGGTGTGAGGTGGAATATTTACATGTTTTCAATATCAAAACTAGAAAACCATCAGTTACACTAGCTTGCAGCATGAAATTTCACCTAAACCCTAGATGAAGAGAACTTGCATTTACATTCTTCTTTCCAAAAGAAAAAGGTAAGAAAAGTGTTATACTTACTTGTGGACAAGATTAGGTTAGAAAAAAATTAGATTGAAAGCTCCAAAATTGAATTTGGGTGAGTTTTGAAGAGTTTCAGGCTGCATTGGCATAAGCGCAATCTAGTGTCTAGAAGTGCAACGCAGTGTCCAGAAGTGTAGTGCAGTCTCTGGAACCATAGCGCTACCAATTTTAGATCAATTTTTCCCAAAAAAACCCATGTTTTTTCACTAATGGAGGGAAGAGCTCAATGAACAAAGGAGAATAGGAAGTAAATGAAATGCGTTTGGGACCTTTTGAGTTTTTATAGGCAAAATATGATTCCCTTTTGAATAAAAATGGGCCCCACGTACCTTTCCAAAACCTGATTTTTCACATTTTAAACTGAGCCACTTTGGAGAGTTGAAAATTGAGTTACTCTTTATCTTTTTGAACAGTGATACTTCTTCTTCTGGAACCTTGAGATTAAAACCATGAATAACTTATGAAAATTCATAAAACCTAAGTAAAGAACTGCTTATCATGATTCATTTAATGTTGGATTTATGCATGGAATGAGGATGGACCTTGAAACCCTAATGACTTAATGAAGACATGAGACTGAGTGGAATGGTAATGATGAGGACCAATATAATGAAAACATCCTTTTTATTATGATTCCTTCATTTCAGTGAAGCAGGCGACCAATATATATGATTTTTCCAAAAGGATGGAGACATTCCTAGACAAATGAGTGAGTACCAATTTTTACTCTGAAACCCTAGTGACATGATAAAATTTGACCTTGAGACGCTTGACAGACTTGGTAAAAGAATATTTGATCACTAGTGACAGGAAGACAAGACCGACACTAACATTTGCTCCAGATGGGGATGACAACTCCTTGGAGGTGTCAAGAACACTGTAGACCAAGTAGCCTTATTCATTGGGAAATGGAGTCAAAATGGAAAAAATTAAACTGAAATTGAAATTTAACTGGCTATTTGACATGATAGGACTGTAAAAGTAAAATAAAATAAACAAATGATCAAAGAAGCCTTATGGCCTTCTCCTCTGTCTTCAAACTCCTAAAATATCTACTTAGATATTGGAACATAAAAACAAACTAGTATGTACAATGGTGGTGAGAATTTGCAGAAATTGTTTCAAACATGGTAGTGCTTGAGAAGCCTACCATTGATCGCTCCTCCTGAATAATCTTCTCCATTCATTTCCTCCAATAGAAAAGCATTCTTCCCTTTAAAAGTTGAAATTTTGTATGGTCCTTTCCACAAATTTTCAAATTTTCCATGTTTGCCTTTTTCTTCATTTCTTGCATCCCAACGAAGAACCACATCTCCCAAATTGAAATTGTATTCCTTTGTCTTGCAACCATAGATACTTTTGATTCTTTCCTGAAGTTTAATGGTGTTTTGAAAAACCTCCTCTCTAGTTTGTTGTAGATGGATCATTTGGTTTATCCTTTGTTGCATATCATTGGTTTCATTGTCAAATTCCTACATAATTTTCATGACTGAGACAGTAAGAGATGAATGAAAAACTGTGTCAATCTCGTACACCAACTAAGAAGGAGACATACCTATTTATTTCTTAGTACTGATTCTATCCACCCATAAAGCATTAATGAGCTTTTGTGCTATTTCTTCTTGTTCACTTCTAAAACTTTTTTGATGATGTTGATTAAAGATCTGTTGGAAGATTCGGCCAAAACATTCCCTTGAGGATGATAAGCAATGGAATGTCCCAATACAATATGGTACTTACCACAAAACTCCACTATCCTTTTTGACTTGAAAGTAGCAACATTATCAGTGATTATTTTCTGTGGGCAGCCAAATCTAGACAAGATATTAGATTCAATAAATTGAATGATAACAAAATCAATAGCTTGCTTGGTTGGGATTGCCTCAATCCATTTTGTAAAGTAGTATGTGGTCATCAAGGTCCATTTGTGCTGTGCTGATGATGAAGGATGGATCTCGCCAATGAATTCAAGACCACATTGTTGGAAAGGAGTTGTGACTGAAATGGGATGCAAGGGTAATGGCAAGAGTTTTATTTTTCCTTGGAAAATCTGACCTTCATGATAGCTCATCACTGTTTTATATACATCAGAAAAAAGAGTGGGCCAATAGAAGCCAACTCTCAAAATATTATTTACTGTAGTCTTCCAGAAGTGATGGCCACCACAATCTCCTTTGTGAAAATCTTTCATCACATCCTTTGCTTCATTTTCTATTAAACAGTTCAACAACACACCACCAGGGTCTTTCCAGTATAAAACACCATCAAGAACACAATACTTTGAAGCTTTCAACTTTAAATATCTAGTTTTACCTTTGGCAACTTCTAGTGGAGGATTTAAATGATGCAAGACATAAATAATGTCAGAATACCATGGAGATGAAATGAACATATCAGAGACCTGTAACTATGATTCTTCTTCTTCTTCTTCAAAAAGTGCTGCAATCAAATTGATATCTAGTGCATGTAGATTAGATTCAACCATAAGCTTATCCAAACCTTGTCCCTTGATGAGATTTGTGGGCTTTATCTCCAAATCATACGCCAGCATGGTTGCAAAGCATTTTCCCCTTCTGCCTTCAGGTTCTGTTTGCACATGAATTTTTTTTACCATTGTTGTGGGAACATAAGGAATGGTGTGAGAATGAATAATATAAACTCAAAAATCTTTGAGATCTTTCACCAATGGCAAAGCCTGTTTCTCAATTATGTTGTATCTTAGTGCTACATCTCTTATTGTGTGACTGAAGAATGCTATAGGCTGCTCATTTTTCTAATCTTTATTTTGGATTAGGACCGTTGCTAATATATGCTCAGAGGAAAATGAAAACATGATAAAATCTGAACTAAAATCTGGACTAATCAGAATAGGAGTAGTAGATAATGAAAATTTGATTGCATGGAAAAAATTCTTAGCCTCTAAAGACCATTTTACCTAGTTGTCCTTCAGCATGTCTGTCATCTCTTTTAAATTTTCAGCGAGGTTGGGGATGAATCTTCTCAAAAAATTGATTTTCCCATTAAAAGACTGAATTTCTTTCTTGTTCCTTGGGAAATCTAATTGTTGAATGAATTGAACTCTTGCAAGATCAATGTGAATGCTATCCTTGGAGATAATGTGTCCCAACAGCTTACCTTATTCCATGGAAAATAAGCTATTCTTTGAATTGAGTGAAATACCAAATTTTATGCATTTCTGAAAAACAATTCTCAGATGATGTAAATGATCTTCAATAGACTTGGAAAAAAATGTGAGATCATCTAAATATATAACCAGAAACACATCCTTTTCATTAGCGAAATGTATGTCCATAGCCCATTGAAAAGTTGCTCCTGCATTCTTTAATCCAAATGGAATCTTGGCGTACATGAATGTACCCCGTGGTGTTGTGAAGGCTATTTTCAGGTAATCATATTTACGCACCAAGATCTGATTGTACCCGAAATATTCATCTAGAAACGACATCCTGGAAGACCCAAATACCCTCTGAAGTATATGATCCATCTTTGGCATGGGATAATTATCTTTCAGGGACACTTTGCTTAAATTTCTGAAATCAATGCAAATATGAATCTCCTCGGTCTTCTTTCTTACTGGCACTAGATTAGACATACATTTAGAAAATCGAATAGGAACTATTATACCAGACTTATAAATTCTATTTACCTCTTTTTCAATTGATGGTAGCAGCTTAGGATTAATCCTTCTCAGTTTTTGGTGAAATGGCTTTTGATCAGGCTTGACCAGAATGGTGCACTGAATGATATTCTTGTCATAAACCTTCAGATCTGAATAGTCCCAAGAAAATACATTAGAAACTTCTGTCATTAAATCTATGTAATTACTTTTCATTTTAGGAGATAAGGACTTTGGCAGTTTGACCATCTTAGGCTTATCAATTGCACCAATGTTTATATCTTCAACACCTTTGTCTGTGGGGACCATAGTGTGATTTTTGCCAACATTGTCATGATCAAACAACTCTTCCAAAGGTACAAGACCTCTTGGAATTTTGCTGTCCTTCAGCTGTAATATTTCAATACGAGCTGATTGAATCTATGGATCATTCATATTGGATGTATCATCAATGCGGTAGTTCAGGAATTCACCTTCCATTTGCATAAAATTGTTGATTTATTTGTCATCCCAAAACACCTACCAAAATCTCATATTATCAGGAACAAATAAGAACTGTTTAACATGAATAGAATACTTATGATTGGAGTGGATGGCGATCTTCACCATACTAGCTGCAGTAGCAAGAGAGTCAACTATAACATTATGAGTTCAAGGAATAAGAGATAAAGTATATTCTGCAAAAGTTTTGAGTATGTCAAGTACAACATTGCAATAAGTTCTCATTCTTGGATGCTAGGCCTGGTATTCCCATTTTACTTGTTTGATTACCAACTTGGAGTCGCCATAAACAAAAATTTTCTTTGCTCCCAACGTCTTCATAATCTTGAGGCTAGCAATCAATGCCTCATACTTTGCCTCATTGTTTGAGCAGTCAAAAGCTAACTTGTAAGAACTCATTCTTACATTTCATGGGATTTTACATGAATGATATAATGGACCATGAATCCAAATACCAATCTCAGCTCCTTCTTTTCTTAGTGCACCATCAAACTCCATGGTCCAAAGACCATTTTATTCATCTAGAAAAAGGTTTTTTGAAGGTTGAACTATTTTATCTTTTGGAAGATGGTTGGTTGTCTCAAGACACTCTGTTTTCTGCACTACCTCAATAATCTTTCCAAGAGGATTTAATAGTTGCAAGCACTCTTCATTCATCTCTTTTCCTTCAACAATCATAACTTTCTGCACACTAGTTATAACATCTGAAACTTCTGAAATTTCTACAAGTTGACTTTCATCATCGACTGAATTCATATCACTATACAAAATGAAAGAATCAAGATCAGTATGTACAACATGTATAGGGTGATTTATTGGTTTTTCCTTGCTACTGATCATGAATTTCATCTTCTTTTCCTGATAGAGTTTTCTGAGTTGCCCAAATACTAGGATAGTAGCATATGAAAATTCAAGATCTAAAGTGCTTTTTAACTTTTCTCCCCAAGACCTTGAAAGCAACATACCTAACCGAGGAGGAATATCAGTGACCACTACATCCATCAGCACATTCTTAATCGAAGTTTGGTCCAAGGACACTACTAAATCTTTAATGGGGCCAAGAAATTTCACTCTACCTGAATCAAAAGAGTAGAGGTCATGATAAACTCGGGTGATACTCAGTCCTGGTTTGTCCATGATGACTTTGGGCATAATATTATGTGAGGCATCGAAGTCTAGCATGGTGTTATGGAGGATAAAGTCATGAAGTTTGAGAATAATATAAAAAGGTGGAATTTCGCTATCTTCAGGACTTCCTTCTAAGGTTGGACCAAAAAGAATTGTTGGCTCATCATCGACCACATTTACTGTATCTGAAATTTGGTCAACCTTAAGCATTTTTGCAATCTGAAACTTATACTTATCATTCTTCACTAATTCAGTGAGAGGAATTGAAACTTTCAATTTAGAAATTTCATTTTCCAAACTAAATAAATTAGATTGCTTTTCTACCTCTTTTGCAGCGATGTCCTTCTTTTCAATCTACCCTTTAGCTTGAGATTCCTTCTTATGAATTTCACTTTGAAACTCCTTATCTTTTCTCACATTGTTGGTAGAGGCCTCATTGGTTTTATCTCGGCTCAATATGACAATCTCTTTATCTTTATTTTGATTTGCAGGAGCTGCTTCTTTGCTTTGTGTGTCTTTCTATGCATTTTGCCTCTTCTGGTTCAATGTAACAGGTACATTTATGTTCCTTAAGTTGTACTTTTTTTGCAAATGACTAAGAGCATTATGATATCCTCTTTGGTATTCTTCAGTTTTCATAACCCATAGATCATCACTTGCAAGTACAAGCTACTGATCACTTGGTATAAAAGATTCTTCTAAAAACTGATCTTCTTATGTTGAAAAGGTAGGCAGCTCATTCTTCAAAGAAATGATTTTCTTCAACAATCTCTTCTTCATCTTCTTCCTTCCCTTCAGTGTAATTTTGCTGAAATGGGGCTCTTACTTGTCCTTGAGGATCTTGATTTTGCTGATCTTTCTGTCTATTTCTGAACTGTTCTTGATGTTGGCCACGAAAGTTCTGATTCCTTACTAAAAGCTCCGCTTTTATATCTATTATGGAAATTCTGTCCATCATTCTTTCCATGGTTTTGATCAGAGTGTCAAGCTTTACATCTGAAAATGATGAGGGATCTTCTTCAAAAAACACTTTCTTCTCAGACCTCTTAGGTTTTGATTTATATTTCTTGATGAGTAGATTAGATTCAACACTTACTGCATCTCGTTGCATTTATTCAAGAGTTACATGGTCCCTCCCTAAGCTGATATGCCATGTCTGGGTCGAAAGAATCAGGATAGTGGAGAAGTGACAAACCAGGAGGAGGTTTCATATCACTAGGGATGGAATTACACACCATATTGAACCTTGTTGTGAAGTCTTGGACTATCGCATTTTGATTCCTTTTCATAGAATTGTACTCAAGCAAAATTTGTAGTGGATTTTTCTTTTCTTGCCAATGTGCTAAGAAAATTTCTACCAGTCTCTGAGAATTATTGATAGAATTAGTAGCCAAATTGAAAAACCATTTCTTCACATCTTCGGAAACTCCCTGAGCTATTATTCTCATCTTAGCATCATCTTCATCAATTTCTTCCAGAGTGATAAAATCTATCAATTTATCAACATGATGTTGGGCTGTGATTTTTGAGCTTCCATCAAATAGAGTGAGTCTTTGACCATAGTTCTGAGGTAGAGCAACAAGTTGAGTAGGTAGCATAAGAGGTGAAAATCATGCCATGATTGTTGGAGGTGGTGGAGGTACTACAATGGAATGTGTAGGTAAAGGTGACGACACTAATGGAGTTGGTGGAAGAAGGTATGAGGTAGCTGAGGTATTTGGAGATGTAGTAGATTTATTTGGAGGTGTAGTAGAGGATGAAACAACGGTAAAGTATTCAAGTTGATATTGGATATAGACTTTTTCAGTAGTGATTTGGAGCTGGTCAGCAAGACTTTGAATTTTGTCAAAATTTAACCACAACCCATGATAATTCTAGAAGATATGGATTCTGAAGAATGGAAATGAGATTCAAATTGAAGAGGTTCAGATATCACTTTAGAAATGAAAGACTCAGATTTTGACCTTGAAAGAGACAATTCTAACTGAATATCAAAAGGAAGTTGCTCAAAAGCAAATAGATTTTTAGGCAAAGAAGTTGTCCTTTTTATTTTTCAAACTGCACTTTTAGAGATGGGTAACTTGAGTTTTCTGAGTAGTTTTTCTAGGTCTTCAACAATAAAAGGTGGATTTGGGTCAAGATTTGACCTAGTATGTCTTTTAGGAGCTAGAATTGTTTCCCACCTTAAACTTGATGAAATTTTTAAAATCAACCTATCTTTAGATACTGGAAACTATCAACTACAGAACCAGTTTTCTTGAAAGCTCTAAAATAACTCCTAGGAATGATTTATCAGTCATTTCCCCAGCAATGACACCAAAAATGTTATCCTCTACAATTTCCTAGGCTGAGGCTGAGATTGAAAGAGGTAACGTTGAACCACTTTTAGCTCAGTAGCTATCCCTACTAAACCAGAAAGGGATCTATCAGAGGATTTGTCAATGAATAATTGTAAAGAACGAGGTTTTAGGTTAGATATGCAAGTTTGTTTTGAGTATTTGTGAATTTAGGGTTTTAAGTTTGTTGGACAAGGGTTTAGAGCAGGTAATTAGGTCTAGCCTTCAAGTATGCAGTAACAAGTATAAAGAGGAGCTAGGTATCAGTGTGTTATGGTGCACTTATAGTGTTTGACAATGTAGTATAAATTTGTGAGTTTAAGAGAACCTAATGAGAATGTGAAAGCATGCATTCATTATCTTTAGAAGAAAAGAAAGACAAGTATGATTTCCACATAAACACGACTTAAATTCAAGATTTATGTCTATATAAATGGAAGGAAATTCATAGGAAGAAGATAAAGCATGTAAAAAGAGATGATTTATCCATTATAAATTGATAGGAAAAGAAAACAACACCATAGACTCACTGAACTAGAGTTCTTGAAATATAGCTGCAACTGCTCCTGTATTAGTTGAAGAGAACATAAGATAAAAGAATTCTCCACAAAAGTTCAACCCTTCTCTCTGAATGAGAAATGATACATATAGACTCAAATGAACCACTTCCCCGCCTTCAGGAGTGAAATTCCTAGGTGGTGGAACTGTTTCCAAGATTCTCTCAACCAACAGGTGAGAGTGAGAAGGTCAAATACAAACACTTCTTTTAGACTTTATTTTGGATTTTTCTTCCTTAATGAGGCCTATTAAACCATAAAAAAAATTATCATGTCTATTTATTTCATGATTAAATAATCTAACCTCAAAATACTTTAATTACATCATGAGTTTTGACTTTGACCAAGTCAAACTGAAAACTAGGAAATTACACGGTGAAATTTAAAATGAAAAACATAGAAATTTGCAGAAGCGCAATGCCAACTATGAGCCCACTTTACGGTGCCTTCCTGAGGTCTAAATTGAGATCTGAAAGAATGGTCAACTAGATTGTCCTGTCAAGTTTCCATAACACCTTGAATTTGTTAAAATGAGCCAGGAGAAGGCCTTCAAAAACGCATTCTCCCAAGGTGTCTCCAAAAGCACAACACCTATCAAAAAGGGGAGCAAAATGTTGATTTTGACCCCTTTTCCTCAAATTTCTCAAAACTTGGGCCTTCTCTAAGAAATATGATGAAATGGGTTTTGAGAGGATTCCATGAGCTTTTCAAAACTACAAACCATTTGTCATTTGGAGGCTTGAGGAAAAAGCGCAGCGCCAAGGCGTTGTGCTTTTGTGACTAGCCAATTTTCTGAATTTGGAACCAAAACAATTAAAAACCAAAAATACTCAGAAATCCTTCAAAATTGGTCATGAGCTGCAAAATCATGTATGTCAAGCCCTCATGGATTTTTCGGAAAGAATCTCCAAGTTATCCCTCTCATTTTTGTCCTTTAGGGTTTCCTTTAGCTTGTTTTCCAACTGCTTGAGCTTGATGTTACATATCATGTTTCTGGTTTGATAGTGATGTGTCATGTGCCTTAGTAGCTGGTTATCTTTGTTGGCTTTATCAAGAAGATTTTCTAGGTGGTCATTGACCTTTTCCAGCCAATACTCTCTATCCTCATTAATCTCCAAGGCGATTCTGTCCTCCATATCTAGGTCTTCATTTAGCAAATTGTGTCCTTTCTCCTCCTTCGATGCCTTTTTGAGTTCGTTGGCCCTTGGCCTCTTTTTCCTGCCTTGTCTTTCAGTTTCCTTAGGTTGACTAGGCTCCAACGCTGCTTTGCCCTTGCCTACTTACTACAATAATTTAGTTTGCTCTTTCTCCATGATGAGATGTCTAGATTTTATCTGACTGTTCTCTTGTTCTAGGAAGGAGATAACAAGAATTTCTCTTGCCATGTTGTCCATGAGTTATTTGATATGAGAATACTTCTCTTTGATGATATGCTACATGTTTGAATGCTCATTTGTTGTTTCCAAGTCCACCAATTCAAATTCATGCTTAATTAAGTCTTCATCATGTACATGTGATCCTAGTTTTCCTCATGTAGAAGGCTTGGCCCTTTTCTCAACTGAAGAAGTAAACACAAGACTTTTTCCTCTTTGATACATCCTAGTCACCTCAGGTATAGGTGCCTTAAGAACTTCCACTAATTGGATTGATCATCCTACCTCCATTTGTTGTGTTGGTATGTTTTGATGCTGAAGTGAAACATTAGTTTCATGCCATTGTAAAGCTGTCTCTATGAATGAATCCCATGTCATGTTCTTCTCTACAAGCTAATGGAGAACTATAATCTTTATCAAGATATGATGAAAAATACTAGAGTAGTGTTCTTTGTCTTTCACCTATAGCTTCTCAGACATTTTGACAAGGCTTCTACATAGATATTTGCACATGTCGAGAGGTTTTTTAGCTATGAGGTGCATTAGAAGTCGGATGTGATATGCATACAATCTACAAAACCTTCCCTCACAGGTGAAAAAATTCATGAAAGCCTTCATTAACGGTGCATACTTCTCCAAGAGGTACCTAAATGGGATGATGTGTGTATGAGTCTCCCTATAGGGTGTTTTCAAGAAAGACCTGTAATTTTCAAGATCCAAATTCATACCCTTACACCAGTATTATCCATGATTAGGTATCCCTGTAGCAAGTGAAATCACAACCACTAAAAATGTAAACTCAAACCCTTCTATGATGGACATTTTCCCTTTCAAATGAGTAGCAATCCAATCAGTCAACTGTTCATGGAAACCTTATTCACATACCCTTTTGCAAAACTCTAGACAATTTACATCTTCAAAGTACTGCTTGATGAAGGGTGATGAGTTGATTTCATTGCAGTTGTTAGGCTCATATATGAGGATTTTGCCTCCTTTATGGTGTTTTTTATTCTCTAGTGAAGAATCTCCCTCCATGATGGCAGAAACCCTAGATGACAAGAAAATGGAAAAACAATGAGGAATGAGTGGAAAGATGAAATGAGGGGTTTGAGGAATGGAAATGATGGTATGGAAATTTTTAAAAGATGAATAGGGGTTGCATTAAGCTTAAATGAAGTGAAATGAGGGAAAAGAACGTTTAGAAGAAATTGAAAAACAAATCTATTATGAAATCTGCTCAAAATGGTAGGTATGAGCTAGGGTTTTGGTAAAGGTGAGGCAATTTGATGATTGATAGGTTATTTAGTGACTAAAAGTGTATTTTAAACATGTACAAAAGCGTGAGGTGGAATATTTACATGTTTTCAAAATCAAAACTAGAAAAACCATTAGTCACACTAGCTTGCAGCATGAAAATTTCACCTAAACCTTGGATGAAGAGAACTTGCATTTACATTCTTCTTTCCACAGGTAGAAGGTAAGAAAAGTGTTATACTTACTTGTGGACAATCTTAGCTAGAAAAAAATTAGATTGCAAGATCCAAAATTGAATTTGGGTGAGTTTTGAAGAGTTTCAGGTTGCTTTGGCACAACCGCAGCGCAGTGTCTAGAAGCGCGGTGCCAGCCTCAGAATCACAGTGCAGTGTCTGGAAGCGCAACGCCACCAATTTTTGACCAAATTTGCCCAAAAAACCTGTGTTTTTTCACTAATGGAGGGAAGATATTGATTAAAAAAGGAGAATAGGGGGTAAATGAAATGAGTTTGGCACCTTTTGGGTTTTCTTAGGCAAAATATGATTCCCTTTTGAATAAAAATGGACCCCACATACCTTTCCAAAACCTGATTTTTCACCTTTTAAACTAAGCTACTTTGGAGAGTTGAAAACTGAGTTTCTCTTTAACTTTTTTAACAATGAGACTTCTTTTCCTGGAACCTTGAGATTACAACCATGAAGAACTTATGAAAATTCATAAAACTTAAGCAAAGAGCTGCTTATCATGATTCATTTAATGTTGGATTTATGCATGGAATGAGGATGGACCCTGAAACCCTCATGACTTGATGAAGACATGGGACTGAGTGGAATGGTAATGATGAGGACTGATATAATGAAAACAACATTTTTATTATGATTCCTTCATGTGGGTGAAGTAGACAACTAGCATGTGTGATTTTTCCAAAAGGATGGAGATATTCCTGGACAAACTAGCCACTGACCAAATTTTACTCTAAAAACCTAGTGACATGATAAAATTTGACCTTGAGACTCCTGATAGACTTGGTAAAATAATTTTTTATCATTGGTGAAAGGAAGACAAGGCTAACACTAACACCTTTGTTAGATAAGTCCCCGAGGATCATCACTTCCAAGCACTAGATTTGGCGCTGCGCTCTACACCCGCACGGTGTTGGGGTACACACAAGGAAACTTTGATGAATGCGTGATTACAGGAGAATGATGAGGTTGTGATTTGGATGTCCTAAAGTGTGATTAACTGAGAAATGTGATGGGAGAAATGATCTGCATGATCATTTGGAAAAATGGACTAAAGTATATGGAACAAAACCATAGCCAGAGTGGGTGCACTTATTCTGTCATACTTTGGATATAATCCCTATGAGTTGGTACCTGGAAATAGAGCTTTGCCATGGCACCACGAAGTGGTATATATTAGGAGAGAGTTTCTTAATGACCTTCATTTTTGAATATGGGTTTGAAAGCATTGATGAAGCTCTACAGGAGGTTAAGGTCGCGATCTTTATAATTTCGCGGGATCCTTTGGAGTTGGTTCAATTAGATTGGAGCACCCAGTTGTGCCATTCGATGGAATTCTATAATGTGATTATTGAAGGGGACGATGAAGATCCAAGAAATATTAATATCCCAGAGGAAGAAGGCCACTGTGAGGTCGAAGGTCTACAAATAGAGAATCCAGACATCACCACACCGCTGAAAACCAACCAAGTGAACATTGGTACTAAAGCAGAGCCAAAATTTGTGAAGATCAGAGATTACTTGGATGATGCCATAGTGGATAAAGTTGTTGAGTTACTCTGTGAGTACCAAGATCTTTTTCCTACAAAATTTTTGGACCTGAAAGGTATCATAGGTGACCCGTGGGTGATGAAAATTACTTTGAAGCCGAATGTGAAGCCTATCAAGCAGATATCGTATCACCTTAATCCCAAATGCAAGGCAAAGGTTCTTATAGAGTTGGATAAGATGCTAGAAGTACGAATCATTGAACCAGTTGAAGAGTCTGATTGGGTAAGCCAAATGGTGGTTCAGGAAAAGAAATAGAAGGGAGAAATAAGGATTTACGTAGACCTAAGAAATCTTAATGATGCCTGCATCCATGATCCTTTTCTGACACCATTTATAGATGAAGTGTTGGACAATTGTTGAGTTCCAAAATTGCCTCTTTCTTAAACAACTTTCTCATCCTTCTTCCTTTGCTTTTCCATGAAAAGTGCATCCTCAATCATCATAAGCCATTACACATTACCTCAAGGAGTATATTTCAGTGATTACAAGCTATATTATTATGTTTATTATTTGAATAGGTTTTTGTTTTTCAGCTCCGGAATGCGGCCACATTCTGCAGCTAACCAACTGTTCCGCAGCCATCTCCATGCTTTTGTAGGTTACAGGGGTTAAGAGAGGAAACAAACCACATGGGTACCTTGGAAAATGTTAGAACATGGATGGTATCTATCCATTTGGCCAAGATTGATGAGGAGGACCCCAGTCAAACGGAAGAAACCTATGGCTAGTAGAAATTTGTTTTTGCACGATTCTTAGTGTTGGATCCAAGGCAGTCTCTTGAAGCCAAGGACCTCATCGGCCACCTGTATAAACAGAATCCAACAACCACTATTATAAGATTTATGTTTCAAGGCAACTGAAGACAAGAATTCTCGATACATTACTTGTCTACGTGTTTTGTTGTAGATGACTTCTCTCTTCAAATAGTTGTATATTTTTCCTATAAATACCAGCGTTTAGAACGCAGAAGAAGTTCAAGTTTTTGCTTATGTAATAGTGCATATTTCCACTTTGTAGTGTGAGAAACTCAGTGCTCTGTTTTAATATAACAACTCTGTTTTCAATGGATACCTGAAGCGTGTGAAGTGTTGATTCCGTGTTGATAATCCGAGACCTTGCAGAGGGCCCTTGCATGGTCAAGGGTACATTGTATTTCTGTACATTTTATTTATGTTTGTCTTTCTTAGTTTAATTGTACATTTATTGTGTTTTTCATCATATTCATAATCGTTTTCTAACACTGTGTATATTATAGCATGTGTCATTTGTTTTCACTAACTTAGAGTAGTTGCATTCCAATGTAGAATAGTCCTTTAGTTTTCATTGCTTTCTATTCTCTTAACTGTAGTTTTTAAATTGACGTCAGTAACATAATTTGATTTATTTCATCTGCTGTTCCTTAGTTTCTAGATTTTAAATTAATCTGTTCAATGCCTTTTTCTTATTAATGTAGTCACTCATGATATACATGAATGTTTCCAAAAGCCTTTCGTTGATGGTTAATCCTCAAACTAAATGGTGAAATGTTGTATCTATGGATGAGTCTTTCATTACAATTGATGTTCATTAGTTTTTGAGTTAAGCTGCTCAATTTCTTATTAGTGTAGTCACTCATGATATAAATGAATGTTTCTAAAAGCCTTTCATTGATGGTTAATCCTAAAACTAAATTGTGAAATGTTGTATTTATGGATGAGTCTTTCATTACAATTGTCGTTCATTAGTTTTTGAGTTAGGTAGTTCAATGCCATTTTTTAATCAGTTTAGTAACTCATGATATAAATGGATATCTCCAAGAACCCTTTCAATTGAAGGTTAATCCTAAAACTAAGTGGTGAAATGTTTTATTTATGAGTGAGACTTTCTTTTCATTTTCATGTTTACTTTTCTTAGAATGATGAAGAATGAAATCTCTCAAGATTGCTATCATAAGGAGGTAGTTCTCCCTAAGTTATGTAGCAAAGTGACAACAATACTTCATTTAGCCTTGCTTTCATAATAGAATAATTGCAATTTCATTTTTAATTCTTCACTTAGTTTAGCTGTAGTTCCATCTTCAGTTGTTTATTAAGCTTTAATTCTGCAAATAGATTAGATAGTAGAAGTAATCTTATTTCCAGTATTCCATTTTTGGTTTATCATAGATAGCTGCAATCTCATTTCATTTTTGATTTATCATAGATAGCTGCCATTTTATTTTCTCATTTAAAGCTTTAGTTTTGTAATTAAGTAGATAGTAGTTTTAAAGTCCTTTCAGTTCATGTTTTGGAAACAATTATAATAGCAAGAAGAGAAGCTCTGTTTTTCACTTTCTTGTTTAAAAACTTTACTTCCAAAATTGGCCTAAAAGCACTTTTAACTTTCATTTCATTTCTCTAGGTTCTTAGCAGCAGTAGATTAAGATTTTGTTTACATTGCAAAACATTAGGAATCAAAAGAACAAAACCCCAAAACAAACATAAACTCAAAAATAGTGAGGTAAGAAAGGGTCATCTAGCACATATAGTGCACTACACTTCATCATTTTATGATACCCGGATTGATAATTTATGTAGAAATTTAGGACACTAGATTGACTGAACATTTTGGCGCCATTGCCAGGGAAGTGTAACTAGGTAGCCTATCTCTTACATTCATAAAGAAAAATAAAAAACAACAAAACAAAACAATGACATTTATAGAGAAAGAGATTCTAGGGGTAGATTTATAGCTAGGGGCAGAAGTTCGATTTTCACAACTCCACCTACTCCACCAAGAGTTAGAAAAGATACACCTCCATCCCAGACTCATTCTCCCAGCCTTAGAATTCCTAGAATTCAAGGGGCAACAACTCAGATAGAAGATTCTCGCACTTCATCTACTAAAACTGACCTAGGAGAAAAGACTTTTTTCACTTCTACAAGGGAGCCTATTGTAATTGAGGAAGTAGGAATACCTAGTGAAGAGGAAGAAGTAGAAACTCTCTCCCATAATCCATTAATAGAAGAACCAGAGGACTCTAAAGAAACTATAATGGCAGAAGAAGAACAAGATGGAGAATTCTCACTGTTTGGAGGAGGGGGTAGAGGGAGAGGTAGAAGAAATAATGGAGGAGGTAGAGGTAACAACGGAGGAGGCAAAGGAAATAGAGAAATAGATAACTCATTTGGATTCCCTATAGTAGATGAGGAAACACATACCACAATGTAAAACATCTCACCATCTGTCCTCCCAAACTTTTATGGGTTGAGAAGTGAGGATCCTGAAACATTTTTGTTTGAGTTTGAAGTCTTGTGTAGAACCTATGACTATCTAGAAGACTCTCAAAAACTCAAATTGTTCCTTTCAACACTAAAAGGGGCTGCTTTGAAATGGTTTATGGGGTTAGTCACTCAATCCATTAGAACTTGCAATGACATGAAACATGCATTTTGGGATAGATACTTGGATTATTGTATGCCTACCAATCATAAGGATGAAGTGTTCAAAATGATGCACAAGGAAGATGAAAACTTAGAGGATTTGCTTGAGAGGTTCAACTACAATTTGAAAAGAGAAAAAATGAACAATTTAGATGAAGAAACTTTGAAAGCTCTTTTGCTAAAGGCCATTAGAGATGAATGGATATATATCCTTAACATGATGGGAAAGGGAGACATATCTCAACTTCCATTGAGTGACATAACAAAACTATGTGTTCATCTCTCAAGAGGGAAATCTAAAACTGGGAAAGGACCAAGAGATCCTTCTCTTGTTAGAGCAAACAAATCTGCAACCGAATCTGTAAGTAGGGTAGAAATTGGCAATATGCTTGATGAGTTTAAAATTAATGTTTTAGGGAGCCTTAGTGAGTAGCTAGACACCCTCAAAATCCAAAACAAGAAGAAAACAGACGCTGATGCTTTAACCATATTTTGTCCAAAATGAAAAAAGAAACATGCTTTAAGGAAATTCCCTCTAGATGCAAAAATTGTAGAAACTTGTATGATTTGTTCAGAAAGTCATGAGACCAAGGGTTGTCCTTCAATCCCAGGTCTTAAGGCTGTCTTTCAAGAAGAAACAGTCCCAAATTCTACAGAACCTCTTTGTTTTGTTGCAAGAAGACCTTGGCAGGGGCAACAAAATCAAGGATTTAACAATCCAATGTATTTTCAGCCCCCACCAAATTGGAATTCTTGGCAGCAACATTGACCTCAACCTCAAATTCAGTATCAATTTCAACCATGGGAACAAGAGGTACACAATCCTTATGGGATATTTGCTCAATATTATCAATATCCTCCATCTTATTAGAGCAATCCTCCCCCACAAAATCAGCAGCAAAATCAGCAACCACAACTTCCAAATCAAAGCCCTCACCTTTTCTCGCCATTCACACACCAACCTCCACAACAAAGTCAAAATCCTCAACTCTCACTTCCATTTCAACAAAAACCAAATCAACTACCAGCCTAACCATTGCCAAACCCCAATAATAAAAACCCTTAGAATGCTTATATGGAAGAAGGACAACAATTTCCTACTTACATGATTTCTCCTCTAGATCTTAATGATGTTCAACTTTGATTTGGTAGGATATTAGAAAAGGAAAAACTTTCTATAGATATTCAAGAACAAAATGCTTCTGAGGAGGATTCTCTAAAAGTCAATAAAAGTTTGGATGGGACATCCATCCAAAACCAAACTAGTGAACAAGGAAAACAAAAAGAGTCAATAAACACAACTCCTATAATTGAGCAACCAACATCTACTTCTACACCTCCTTTTCCTGAGAGATTACAAATTGCTAGAGGAATAGAAAAACAGATCTTGTTGCCTAATTATAACTTCCTAGATGAATTGAAAAATGTTTGTATCAAGATTCCTTTGTTACAAGCTATTAGAGAAATTCCAATTCTAGCCAACATAATAAAGGAGTTGAGCATCAAAAGACTAGGAAGAAAACCAAGAGAAACAGAAAGAATTCACCTGGTAGGAAAGATAGTAGATATCATGATGGGAAAGATTGCCATGCAGAAATATGTAGATCTAGGCAGTATAATTGTCAAGACACACATAAATGGGACTGAAATTCCAAACACATTGATTGACTTAGGGGCATCAATAAACATTATGAGTAGACAGACTATGGAGCAACTTAAACTTCCTAACCTTCTTGACACACCTACCTTACTACAACTCGCAGACAGATCAGTAATCAAACCAGACGGTGTGCTAGAAGACATTTCAGTCTCCTTAGATTCTTGGGAATATCCCATTGATTTCATGATTTTAACTCCCAAGAATAATTTAAGAGGACACCCACTCATCTTAGGAAGACCTTGGTTGGCCACAGCTGATGCTTTTATTAGTTGTAGATCTGGTGACATGTACATTTCTGATGGAAATTCAACAAAGAAATTTACTTTGTATCCTCCAGCAAAAGCAATCACAGAAATAGATGCCAAGGAGTGGATCAATGATGAATATGTTATTCAACCTGTCTTTACTATATCAGAAATTAGTGAAGATAGTCAAATTTTGAACACATTAGAAAATTTTGAAACATCTTCAGAATATGATCATGCACAATTTCAAGAAAAATCTAATGTTGAATACTTGTCATCTAGGCAAATGTCTCTCTATTCTATGGAAGAATTTGGTAGCTCTACAATTGAAATTTTTCTAGGTAGAACTTTGAACTTAAACAAAAACTTGGAGAAACTACAACAAGAAGAGCTAACCAAGATATTGCAAAAGCATTCTGCTGCATTTGTATGGGAGTATACTGACATGAAAGGTATTGATCCTAAGACTTGTATCCATCATATCTATATTGAAGAAAACAATAGATCAAACAGACAACCTCAAAGAAGAATGAATCCAAATCTTAGGGAGATTGTGAAAGAAGAGCTCCAAAAATTACTCAACGTGAACTTCATTTACCCAATATTAGATAGCCAATGGGTTTCTCCTTTGGTAATTGTGCCTAAAAAGAATGGTAAATGGAGGGTGTGCATTGATTACAGAGAATTGAATAAAGCAACCTTGAAAGATCACTTTTGTTTGCCATTTATAGATCAGGTATTAGATACATTAGCAGGTAAAAAGTATTTCTCATTTTTTGATAGTTTTAGTGGTTAAAATCAAATTCAGGTAGCACCTGAGGATCAGGATAAAACCACATTTACTTGTCCATGGGGAACTTTTTCCTATCGAGTGCTTCCCTTTGGGTTATGTAATGCACCAGCAACATTCCAAAGAGCAGTACTGGGAATTTTTTTTGATCTAATACATGATTGTGTAGAGGTATATATGGATGATTTTACAGTCTATGGTAACACATTTGAAGAAGCTTTCGAAAATTTGGAAAAAGTCCTTAAAATATGTAAGTAAACAAACCTTTCACTAAGCCATGAAAAATGCTTTATGATTTTTATAGAAGGTATTGTTTTAGGACATCACATTTCAGGAGATGGGATTAAAGTAGACAAATCAAAAGTTGAAGTCATCTCTAAGTTACCAATTCCAAATTGCCAAAAAGATGTTAGAAGTTTTCTAGGATATATAGGATATTATAGAAGGTTTATAGAAATCTTTACCAAAGTAGCATCTCCACTCTTCAAATTGCCTACAAAAGATTGTGAATTCAAGTGGAATCCTGATTGCCAATTTGCATTTGAAACCTTGAAAATAAAAATATTTGAAGCACCTATCTTAAGAGGACCAAATTGGAAACTTCCTTTCCATATTTCTATAGATGCTTCAGATATAGCTCTAGGAGTTGTATTGGGACAAAAATGTTTGATTCCCTATGTCATTTACTATACAAGTAAAAATTTGACTCCCACTGAGTTGAATTATACTGTGACTGAAAAAGAGTTCTTAGCTGTTGTTCATGCAATTAACAAGTTTAGACACTATATAACAGGCTATGAAACTTTTGTTCATACAGATCACTCTGCAATTAGATATATTTGATGAATAAACCTATTACTAATAGTAGAGTTACAAGATGGATTTTACTTTTGCAAGAATTCAACATTACTGTGCTATATAGACCTGGAAAACAAAACATAGTTGCTGATTTTTTGTCCAGGATTCAGAATATCAAAGAAAACTCTCCGGTTGAAGATAAGTTTCCTGATGAATATCTATTTGCAGTAACTGTTAGAAAATTATATATTATGGAGCAATGGAACACATAAAATATTGCAGAAATATAAACACAGAAAGTGCATAAAACAAGAGAGACACAAATATACGTGGTTCACCCAGTTTGGGCTACGTCCACCCCGAACAGCCAGTCCTTCCTTTCTATTATCCAGCAAAATGAAGAGACACAACCTACAACAGATACGCTGTAATATCCTCTGTTTTCTCTCACAGTCTCACCTCTCTATTTCTCGCTCACAGAATACACATCTATCACACAGCCTCAAATACAATGCCCTCATATAAAGAGAGGGGTTGCCTTCTAGGGCAAAAAGCCCTAAACTAAACATAAGTTCTACGTCAGATCATCCGCCTAATGAACGGCCCAGATTGACTAGAAATTACTATACTTTTACAAGGCAATTTTACAGATGTTTTTAGCTTCGGGGGCACTGCCCCCGAAACCCCCCGCCAGGGGGGGGCTCCCAAAGGTCGTAGCCGCCCCCCCTAGAGCCCCCTGCAGCGAATATTTTACGGGCGGCGTTGCCGCCCCCATTTCGAACTGGGGTCCAATGTGGCGATACCTTTGAATATAGAAGATAATCAGGCTCCACACCCAACAGTAACTACTCAAACTCCTTGGTTTGCAAATGTTGCTAACTAATTGGTTACATGGAAGTTACCTTCACATTTATTTCCTAGAGAGAAAAGAAAGATTATTCAAAATAATGCAAGATATTCATGGATCACTAACGAATTGTATAAAACAGGGCCAAATCTTATGATCATAAGTTGTGTCAGGGGAGATAAAATGCCTGATATTCTCAAAGCATGTCATGACGAGTCGTGTGGTGGACACTTTGCTGACAAGAGGACAGCCTATAAAATCATTTCTTTAGGATATTATTGGCCATCCATCTTCAGAGATGCTAAAGAATATGTCAGAAGGTGCGACAACGGCCAAAGGGTAGGGAAACCTGCTTCCTCAAATGAGATGCCATTACACCCTCAGGTACTTATTGAACCCTTTGAAAAATGGGCTTTAGACTTTATTGGACCTATTAATCCTCAATCCAAGCAGAAAAAATATATATTGGTATGCACTGATTATTTCACCAAATGGGTAGAAGCCATAGCATTACTTTTTGCTAACGAAAAATCTGTAGTTAGTTTTCTTTTTGAGGATATTTTTACTCGATTTGGTGTTCCAATAGAAATTGTGACAGATCAGGGAACTCAATTCACATCCAAAATGATGGAGAGGCTTATGGAAGAGTACAAGATCAAGCATAGGAAATCCACTTCCTATCATCCACAAGCAAATGGTCAAGTGGAGTCTACAAATAAAGTGATTGAAGGAATCCTCACCAAGACTGTGCATCTACATAGAAGAGATTGGGCAGATAGGCTTCCTGAAACCTTGTGGGCCTATAGAACTACATGGAGGAACACAACAGGACATACACCCTATGAACTTGTTTATGGAAAGCAAGTCCTATTCCCCATAGAGTTCCAAGTTAAAACTTTCAAGATGACAGTCAAGTTGGGGATGGATTTATCAGAAGCTAAAAAGCATAGACTGGAGCAGTTGAATGAACTTGATGAAATCAAACAAGGCTGTTCAAAGAACTGGTCTAGTTTAGCAACAAAGGGCTAAGTGGCATGACAAGTACATCAAAGAAAAAAGGTTTCAAGAGGGAGATTGGGTACTGTTATTTGATTCAAAGTTTAAGGATTTTCAAGGAAAGTTTCAAACTCATTGGCTTGGGCCATATGAGATTGAAAAAGTTTTCAGTAATGGAGCAGTAAGAATAAGAACAATAGATGAGAATCAAACTCCTCTCCTTGTGAATGGTCAGAGGTTGAAAATTTATCAAAAACCAATCTCCAAGGAGTTCATCAAGATCTTTCAAAATAATTCTGAAATGAAGTTGGTGAAGAAGAATCCTTCTTCTCCACCAACTTAGTCTTTGTTCTTTTCATCATATCTAAAAAAAAAATGTATAAGGTTGAAAACCAATCACTTATTGGCATGCTTATACAGAAAATACAGGGTGAAAATCAGAAGATTCTGACACTCTATATTTTCCAAAAAAAATGGTGACTCATTGTGCATTCTGAAAATTCGTTGTTTTACTTCATTTCATTCTATTTTTCTTCTGCAAGTTTCTCTCCACTCCACCACCACATTCCACCAATAAATGTTTCTTCTTTAGCATTTCTTCCGTATCCATTTCTCATTTTCATTCTGTCATATTTTCATCCACACAGTCATCTCCATTTCATTCATTTATAAAGTCACATTGTATTCTCGGTTTTACATTCTGCAGTTGTTCTCATGTTCCGCAATTGTTCCAGTTCCGCAGCTAATCTTGTTTTGTAGCCAATCTGATTATGCAGTAATAGTTTGATCATTATCTCAAAAAAATAAAAAGGCCAGTTCATAATAAATTTCATATGCAGGTATTGGAGGAGGAGAAAACAACTTTTGAAGACACATCAACATCTAAGCACCTGAAAAGCAAAAAAAAAAAAAAGGTTAGCAAGCGGAAAGGTATGGTTCTAGAGGTAAGAATAAAAACCTATTTCAAATAGCAATATAAAACATAAGTTGTATAATTTGTATAATCACACTACTCCTTGACTTGTCATCATGCGATTTGATTGCCGTGATTATTCCACCATGCCTTCCGACTTTAATGCCTAACAGTCTCATGATTTGATCTCCGATTTTAACTCGTACTTCACTGTACTTCTCCATTACACCTATTTAACGACTAATTACATGACTTAACCCAGTTGGATACGGCTCTTCACAACCCTATTGTTCCTTTATTACACCGAGTTCCTCGCTTTTACTTCCGCAACCTTCTTATGTATACAAGCACTCGGATACAGTGAGCTCACAATCATTCATTCTATTTTCAATTCCCTCTGTGTATAAGCAATACTCTGCTTTCCACATAGTCTATGTGTGCAACCACTCCATTCCATACATCTTCTGCACTATTTCACGCATATTTCCCTGTTTCATATACCCTATATGTTTCATCTCCACATCTATCGTTTTCCTTCCACATACTTTGTTATTTCATCCTCGTATCTATAACTGTTTTTGCTTCCATATACCACTGCCATATACACAGTCTTCTACACGCAGACAGTGAAGGAAATTTGAAGAAAAGCAGAGAAAAAGAGTGATGGGTCTCATTGTAAGAACAAAACCTATAGGAGTGAAATATATGGAAGGATATCCTCAGTTGAAAGGGATGTTGAAGAAAGCTGGTTGGCTGAGCTTCATTGAAAAATTCGATGGACATCATAAAGAAATCACCAAGTCATTTGCTAGATCATTTGATGGGATGGATGTGGAGATTGGTGACATAAAGTTTACAGTGACCGAGTCTTTCATTGCAGCAGCAACTGAGCTACCAAAAGTTGGAGAGAGGTGGTTCAAGAATAAAGAATTCCATGATGAAACTTGGAAAGTCATTCTCCAAAACCCAGGTATGGACACTTCAATTTTTAAGAGAGGAATTCCCATCTCTGCACTTAAGGGTAAATGGAGTAGCATGCTATTGATTTTGCAAAAATTTATCACATGTGAGGGAAGATTTGGTTCCATGTATGTATATTGCACAAGATTGTTGATGGATTTTCTTGAAAACAGAACCATCAATCTCCCATTCTTTCTATTGAATAGTCTAAGGAGAATGACCACTACTGTTCAGAAGAAAATGGAAGACATAGAACCTCATCTTTATCACCATGGTCTCATAAAAATTCTAGTTGAATATCACTTAAATAATGTAGGAGACACATGGGAGAACTTTTTGATCAGAAATTTTTTCCAAGATCCACCAGAATTACCTGAAGGAAGTTCAGTGAAAAAGAGTAGGAGAAGGAAAACCAGTCTTATAATTCAAAACACTCCTACAACTTCAGCAAAAGAAAACAGTGAAAAAGAGCCTCTCTCTGAAACATTAACAGAGATCATAAAGCATACAAAACAGAAGAGAAATATGAAAAGAAAAGTTGAAGAAATCCATAAAAATACTCTTGAACCTTCATTAGAAGATGAGCAATTACTTTCTGAGAAATTAGTCAACATCAAGGAACAGTCCAAGAAAGAGAAGGAGAAGGGGAAAAGAAGATAATTTATAGAGGAAGAAAACACAGGCTCACAAAGTTTGAGGAGAAGCTCCAGACGCAAGGGCAGAATGAAGAAAGAAAAATCAATAGAGGCTCGGTTCATAGACTTGGGAGAAGAAACTCCAACTCAGTTCCAAGATAACATCTCATTTGAGCAGAGCCCATACCACTCTCCTCAACAGACTTTGAAAGCAACCCAAAGAGAGTCTCTCCAGGGATTGACCTAATCCAACATCAGATTTATGATTATATTGAGTCACTGGAGCAAAATAATACATCAGTAGATCAAGGGACTTCATCCAACCCTGAGAAGCCAGCTACATCACAAGAGACTTTGAATATCTCACTTAAGCATGAAATCTATGAGCTAGAGGTCTTAAATAGGCATATTCAGAAGGAAAATGAAGCTTTAAAAGAAAAAAAACAACTTGGATAAGATCATTCATGAACACCATGCTTCATTTAGGTCTGTGGCATCAGAAGAACAGAAAATTAAAGAGGAAAAACATGAAGATAAACCAGGCTCTCATTAATCGCAAATATAGATTCCTCATGAGGAAGCTTAGGATGGCAGTTGAAGCAAGGAGAAGGAAGAAAAGGTTGGACGTCTTGGCTGAAGTCTCAGAGCAGATGTAGTAGAAGGAGGGTGTTTACAATTTTGATTGCATGGGGACATGCAATAGTCTCATAGTGGGGGTATGTTGAGTTCCAAAACTGCCTCTTTCTTAAGCAACTTTCTCATCCTTCTTCCTTTGCTTTTCCATGAAAAATGCATCCTTAATCATCATAAGCCATTACACATTGCCTCAAGGAGTATATTTCAATGATTTACAAGTTATATTGTTATGTTTGTTATTTGAATAGGTTTTTGTTTTTCAGCTACGGAACACAGCCACATTCCATAGCTAACCGGCTGTTCCGCAGCCATCTCCATGCTTTTGTAGGTTACAGGTGTCAAGAGAGGAAACAGACCACATGGGTACCTTGGAAAATGTTAGAACATGGATGGTATCCTATCCATTTGGCCAAGATCGATGAGGAGGACCTCGGTCAAAGGGAAGTCAATGGAAGAAACCTATGGCTAGTAGAACTCTGTTTTTGCACGATTCTTAGTGTTGGATCCGAGGTAGTCTCCTGAAGCCAAGGACCTCATCTGCCACCTGCATAAACAGAATCCAACAGCCACTATTAGAAGATTTATGTTTCAAGGCAACCGAAGACAAGAATTCTAGATACATTACCTATCTACGTGTTTTGTTGTAGATGACTTCTCTCTTCAAACAGTTGTATATTTTTCCTATAAATACCAACGTTTAGAACGCAGAAGAAGTTCAAGTTTTTGCTTATGTAATAGTGCATATTTCCGCTTTGTAGTGTGAGAAACTCAGTGCTTTGTTTTAATATAATAACTATATTTTCAATGGATACCTGAAGCGTGTGAAGTGTTGATTCCGTGTTGATAATCCGAGACCTTGCAGAGGGCCCCTGCATGGTCAAGGGTACATTGTATTTCTGTACATTTTATTTATGTTTGTCTTTCTTAGTTTAATTGTACATTTACTGTGTTTTTCATCATGTTCATAATCGTTTTCTAACACTGTGTATATTGCAGCTTGTGTCATTTGTTTTCACTAACTCAGAGTAGTTGCATTCCAGCGTAGAATAGTCCTTTAGTTTTCATTGCTTTCTAGTCTCTTAACTGTAGTTTTTAAATTGATGTCAGTAGCATAATTTGATTTATTTCATCTGTTGTTCCTTAGTTTCTAGATTTTAAATTAAGTTGTTCAATGCCTTTTTCTTATTAGTGTAGTCACTCATGATATAAATGAATGTTTCCAAAAGCCTTTCATTGATGGTTAATCCTCAAACTAAATGGTGAAATGTTGTATTTATGGATGAGTCTTTCATTACAATTGTTGTTCATTAGTTTTTGAGTTAAGATGTTCAATTTCTTATTAATGTAGTCACTCATGATATAAATGAATGTTTCCAAAAGCCTTTCGTTGATGGTTAATCCTCAAACTAAATGGTGAAATGTTGTATTTATGAATGAGTCTTTCATTACAATTGTTGTTCATTAGTTTTTGAGTTAAGTAGTTCAATGCCATTTTCTTATCAGTTTAGTAACTCATGATATAAATGGATATTTCCAAGAACCCTTTCAGTTGAAGGTTAATCCTAAAACTAAGTGGTGAAATGTTTTATTTATGAGTGAGACTTTCTTTGCATTTTCATGTTTACTTTTCTTAGAATGATGAAGAATGAAATCTCTCAAGAGTGCTATCATAAGGAGGTAGTTATCCCTAAGTTATGTAGAAGAGTGACAACAATACTTCATTTAGCCTTGCTTTCATAATAGAATAATTGCAATTTCATTTTTAGTTCTTCACTTAGTTTAGCTGTAGTTCCATCTTCAGTTTTTTATTAAGCTTTAATTCTGAAAATAGATTAGATAGTAGAAGTAATCTTATTTCCAGTATTCCATTTTTGGTTTATCATAGATAGTTGTAATCTCATTTCATTTTTGATTTATCATAGATAGCTGCTATTTTATTTTCTCATTTAAAGATTTAGTTTTGTAATCAAGTAGATGGTAGTTTTAAAGTCCTTTCAGTTCATGTTTTGGAAACAATTATAATAACAAGAAGAGAAGCTTTGTTTTTCACTTTCTTGTTTAAAAGCTCTACTTCCAAAATTGGCCTAAAAGCACTTTTAACTTTCATTTCATTTCTCTAGGTTCTTAGAAGTGGTAGATTAAGATTTTGTTTACATTGCAGAACATTAGGGATCAAAAGAAAAAAAACCTTAAAACAAACATAAACTCAAAAATAGTGAGGTAAGAAAGGGTCATCTAGCACATATAGTGCACTACACTTCATTAGTTTACGATCCCCGGATTGATAATTTATGTAGAAATTTAGGACACTAAATTGACTGAACAACAATGTTGGAGGTCAAGAAGCCTACTCATTCACTAATGGATTCTCTAGGTACCATCAGATTGAGACCACGCCAGAAGACAGGAGAAAAACAACCTTCACGACAGAATTGGGTTGTTTCCAGTATACGGTGATACCATTTGGACTCAAGAATGCAATGACGATATTATCTTGCTTAGTCATTGTGGTGTTCAAGGAATTTATTCACAAGTTCTTGGAGGTGTATTTTGATGACTGGATAGTGTTTGGGTTAGTAAAGAACCATGTAGCCAGTCTACACCTAATGTTGAATACGTGCTAAATATCCCAGATTGCGCGGAACCTGAAGAAGTGTTTGTTTTTTCTCCCTTTCGGAATCTTACTCGGCCATGTGGTATGCAAGCAAGGGCTGATGGTGGTCCCTGCCAAGATCACGGTGATAGTAAATTTGGAAGCCCTGAGGAGTGTTAAATAACTGCATGCAACACTGGGCCATACTGGATATTATCATAAGTTCATTAAGGCTTATGCTTAGATTACTGCGCCTATGGAGAAGCTATTGAATAAGGATGCTACATTCTGTTGGGATGAAGAATGTCAACACAATCTGGATGTATTTTAAGAAAAGATGGTCATCATGCCGATCTTGGTCTTCTCGGATTGGAAGAAGGAATTCCATGTGCACATTGATGCCTCGTGTATTGCACTGGGAGCAGTCCTGATACAAGCCATTGAAGGAGAGATGGATCACCCTATAGCCTTCGCAAGTAGGAAATTACCAAAGGAGGAGAAGAATTACTTAATGACAGAGCGTGGAGGATTGGATATGGTGTACGCACTTCAAAACTTTAGGCACTATTTGTTGGGTGGACATTTCAAGATGTACACATACCATTTTGCCTTGAAGTACCTAGTCAATAAGCCTGTGTTGGGGGGAAGATATGTAGATGGTTGTTACTATTTAAAGAGTATGAATTTGAAGTAATTGTGAAGCTAGGGAGGTTGAATGTAGGACCTGACCATCTGTGGTGAATTGAAATAGAGGAGGAACCTATAAATTTAGAGGAAGGGTTTCCCAACGCATAGCTCTTCGCAGTGCACATAGCGGATAGTCATTTTGTGGATATTATCTACTTTTTGACTACCAGAGCATCTCCAAAAGGATATACTAGTTAGGAAAAGAAGGAACTAGTGGTGCGTGCGACATATTTTTTGGTGATTGTCAGAAAATTTGTATAAGATGGTTGCTAATGAGATATTGTGAATGTATGTGCCTGATTTTGAATGAAGTAGCATCTGAGCCAAAGCTCATGGTGGGGTTGCAGGAGGACATTATGCAGGAAAGGAAACAACGCAAAAGATCTTGCATGTAGGGTTGTGGTGGCCTATGTTGCATAAGGATACTAAAGCATATTGTAAAGCATGTGATGCATGTCAGAGAACGAGTCAACAAACACGGAGGGACGAGTTGCCCCTAAATCCTCAAGTATCATTGCATCCATTTGAAAACTGGGAAATTGACTTTATGGGGCCAATCCAGCCTCTAGAGAAGAAGACAGGTGCGCGCTAAATGATCACCGCAATGGAGTATCTAACCAAATGGGCAGAGGCACAGCTTGTGAAGGATTGCACAGGAACCACAACAACTAAATTCGTGTTTGAGTACGTGTTGACCAGGTTTGGATCCCAAAAGTGTTGATGAGTGATCGGGGTACGCACTTCCTCAATGAAACAATCAAGGAAAATTTTAAGGATGGAAAATTTTCTTGAAGTTTAAAAACATTGGCGAATCTCACTAATCTCTAATATGCAAACTATAAAATGTTTATTGATATATTTGTAAAATTATTCAAATTTATAATGATTTTATATATAGTCTCTATATAATGTTGGCGATTTTTAAGTTAAAATAATTTTATATTCTAAAATTTGGGTGAATCATCTTTTATAAAAATTGGAAATTGGTGAATATTTTTTGTGGAAAAATTAGGGAAAATTAGCCCACTTCGCGAATATTAGCCCCTAAAATTTTCCATGGAAATGATCAGCGTGCTGGCTGAAGAATTCTAGGTTTATCATTAGCAAAGCACATCGTATCATCCTCAAGCTAATGGAACCGTTGAGGCCTTTAACAAGATCCTGGAAAACGCGTTGACGGAGATTTGCAGCGCGCAACAAAATGACTGTGATGTGCATGTACCTGCAGTGTTATGGGCGTACAAGACTACTTGCAAGAAGCTAACAGGTTAGACACCTTTTCGACTAGTCTATGGCGTAGAAGTTGTGATTCCTATGGAATACTTTGTGCCTAGTCTACGCATAGCACCTTTCACAGGGATGGAAGATCGCAGAGCCTTGGAAGAATGACTCTCGCAACTAATGGAACTTGAAGAAGATGGATTCTTGGCTTGATTCCATCAACAAGTATAGAAGGAATGTGAAAAGGCTTGGCATGATCGACACATCAAGATGCGCACGTTCAAGGTGAATGATTTGGTCTTACTATATGATAGTAAGTTCACTAGGTTTCCGAGAAAGTTTCAGATGCACTGGCTGGGGCCATATGTCATCAAAGAGATCACAAATGGGGGTGCGATTCAACTCACAAAGTTGAACAGAGAACCTTTTCTAGGAAGGGTGAATGGAAGCCGATTAAATCCATATACAGGAGATCTGAACCAATGGAAATATGATAGCAGGACAGTCTTAGTGCTCTAGGAAGTTGCAAGGAAGTGTAGGACTATAAACTACACTGCCCACTTTGAGGAACTATGCGGCAGGGGGGCTGTGCACAAAAGAGTGACATCACAACATTAGAAGATGCACGGAGGGAGTTGCACTATGAAAAGAGATACCACGCAACACAGCCAGAAAGTGACATTTAGAGTCGTTGTTCATGATTTGACAGCCAGGAGACGGTTAAGAGGTGCAGGCAGCTGACATTTAAGGCCAAAATATTTAAAGACTTGCCGCCAAAACAACATTAATGGATGAATTTTGGGGGCAACAGTCAGATTTGAATTCAAAATTCCCTATAAATTACGCGTGTCGATATAGCAGAGAACACTTTGCACCCTTAGAGTTTCTAAGTTGTGCCATCTATCGATTATGAATCGTTCGTTCTTCGAGGATTTGGTCGCAAGCCCTGCATTTAATAATCTACTAGAGTTAACCCGGAAATTCATCTGCGATACCATGTTAGGACCAGGTCTAGTTGAGATTGCAACAACTAGAGGAACTCTCACCTCCGAAGGGGTTGTTCTAGAGGTAGTGAGCATGGAAGCTCCGAATCCTATGCCTATGGCACCAAGGTCGCTTAGGTCGAAGCCTACACCTGTGCGAGAAACCTAGAAGATGAAGAAATACAAGCAGAATAGGTCGGTGCTTGTGTGTGAGTCACTAAGGAAACATACTGTTGCTCAAACGTAGAAGAAGGATAAGCAACTCAAGAAGGTGTTGGATTTGGAAGCTAAATAGGGCACTAAGGATATAGATGCTGAGGGAGCAGAGCCCCTCACCAAGTTTCCTGAGTATATCCCTCTGCAAAAAGGGAAGGCGAAGGTCCCCAAGGACCCAGACTCGGATAAGTTCCTTATTCATACGCCCCTATTGTTGGAGCAATAACTTTTGAAGGTTCACACCTTGCATGGGTTCCCCTGTTAAAAATGGAGGATTGGAACCTGGCTCACCATGAGCGGTTCCCTAACCTCACAACAAACAATTACATGAGGTGAGTGTACTGCCCTGACTCAGGTGTCACTGAGTTGGAAATGGTTGAATGGATCCGCAGAGTGGAGAAATCAGGATTGCTAAACCTGTTGTGGGTGCCCCACTATCACCGCACTAATATTAACACCACCTGTCTGCGACAGTTACTTACTCTCATGTACAATGGGTGCTTATGGATTAGTGCACCTATACCCATCACAGACATGGTCATCCACAGGATCACGCACCTCCCACATGATGGTTTGAATCCAGCCAAGGAGTTTGGCAGAAAGGCAAAAGAAAGAGACTTGGAGGAGAAGATGAAAAAGAAGTTTGAGCTTGTCAAGAAGCTGCATGACTATTTCATCACATCCATCAACGATCCCATGGTGAAGATTGCTACCAAAATACTGGCTAGAAAGGTTATGAGGAAGTGTTGTGCATACGAGGTCCCGAAACGTGTGATATTGTTAGCTGCACAATGCGTAGAGGATGTGTAGTTTAATTGGTCGCAATGTTTATGCAGTGAATTCCTTGCGAATTGTCGTGAGGTCCAAGATGAGAGCAAGCCCTTCCACTATGCGTGGTTTCTACTCTCCATCATGTTGGTCGCTTGGGAGCTTCCGGAGGACAGTCAGTTTCCTCTGTTGAAGGAAGGATTGGCGGAGGGCGCGTAGTTTGCCTCGCTTTGGGCCATGAAGGACCCCACACAGATCACAGAAACAATGATTTTCTGGGTGTTTATGGAAGTGAGCTTCGGCATGGCCATCAAGCAGCGCCCAAGGTTGTCCCCAACCTTATATGAGTAGTTGTCCATGTATGATGTGTTTAAGGCAGATTTCCATTGCGTCTACATTCAGGCGTGGAAGGACCCGCATCATAAGTGGTTCGATTTACCATATTTGGTCAACGATGATGCCATACAGGAAGTGTTAAAGCGCTGACCGACAGATTGGCACCCCCATCTGACTTGGATGCAGGTACCAGCAAAGGCTTGAGGAGTTTAGCAGGGAAGAAATAGAAGGATGCAACAAAACAGGTGGTGCAAAATTTGGTTGCGCAACGCAAGAAGGAAGTCGATGAGAAGGCTCGCATGGAAAAGGAGCATGCTACAAAGGAGCAGGCCGAGCAAGAACAATATGATTCGGAGCACAGTGGAAAATATCTGTCACCAGAAACTGAGGAGGAAGAGAAATCTGAATAGGGTGGAGGCAGAGATGAGGGGCAAAGCACCCCATTCCAGCTAAGGAAGCGTAGAGAGTAGCATCAGGAGGGTTCCCGCAAAAAGTAGAAATCAGCTAAAACACAGGTGGATCCCATCACCCTGATAGAGGGCAATCTTCATGAGATCAGTGACAAAGTGTGGGATGGTACATCTGAACTATTGCAACAATTTGAGCAGCGGTACATGCAGTCGCTGGGAAATGTCTAGAAGGATCTACGCGAACTAAAAATCCAAACTAGCAGGATGCAGTTGGGCGCAGGTCAAGCGAGTGTCACCCAAATGAGCCTAGCACTAGGGACAAGTCAGGATGCAGAACTGGTAAAGATAGTGGACCTTAGAATAGTTGCTTTACCAGAGGGGTCCCTGAGCGTACAATTTTTTGATGAAAATATCATCATAAGTACCCTTAAGAACATCGGCCTAAATATTGCAGTGCTCCCCAACAAATTTCTTCATGCGTTACAGACAGGAGTGACAGTGGATTTGAGAGCTCGTGAATAGTGCGCTCTCAATTTAGTTAGCAAATACCGGGTGAAAATTCAACAAATATTCGCCGAAAAGACCTAGGCCCTGTGTTGGGAAATAGTTTCCCCAAGGACAGTTTTGGGGCTAAAAGCCCATATTTTGGGTCAATTTTGTAATAAAGTTGTAAAGTATCTGCATTTTGTGGTCGCCGAGCGCAAAGGTGTCAAGATTCATAAAGGGTTGTCCACCCTTATTTTTTAAAGTGTAAATTCGGCTGTAAATATACACCCATGGTCCGCAGACTATGGGATTGTATAAAAAGGAGCTAAGTAAGCTCTAGGGTGTCTTAAGTTAAGAAGGGAGGAATGAAGTGAAGAGTCTTGATAGAGAAGTCTAAGTGTTTTAGGTCTTAGTGTAGGTAGAGGTTCTGTAGCTGAGTGTGCAGAGGCCAAAGGTGGAAGCCTGCAGCTGAGTGCGTGGACCCCTATAGCTGTGTGCGTAGGGTGGATAGAGTTTGTATTAAACTAAAGATATCAATAAAGAGAAGTATTCTGCAAATTCTATGTACTTATTTCCTGTTAATGCATCGATTATATTGCGCTTTGGGTTTAATTTACAATGATTATGTGATGTGCGAATATATGTGATTATATTGGTTAATTGAATGCACGTAAGAATATCAGTTTACGCGGCGCTAACTGTGATTGTTTAGTAAGATAAGTAAAACACTTAAGATAACTTCGGAACCTATGCAATACGATATCAAAGCAGCGTGAAAAGGCATGGCATGATTGACACATTAAGCTGTGCACCTTTAAGGTAATTGATCTGGTTTTGTTATATGACAGTAAGTTTGATAAATTTCCAGGGAAGTTCAGAATGCATTGGTTAGGGCCCTATGTCATTAAGGAAATTATCGACAAAGGATTAGTTCAGTTGGTTAAATTGAATGGATATCCCTTCCTAGGAAAGGTGAATGGAATCTGATTAAAGCCATACATCGGTGATCTGACCAGGCGACTATATGAGTGTAGCATAGTCTTAGCGCTCCAGGTAGTTGAAAGGAGGTGCAAAACTATAAACTGCACTGCCCGCGTTGGGGAACTGCACGATTGGAGGGATTGTGTGGAGTGAGGAAATGTCACAAGGTTCGCGACAACACGAAGAGAGCTATGCTACACAGGGAGAAATCACACAGGTCAGCCAAAAAGTGATTGTTAAATTCATTGTTCATGGTTTGACCGTAGAAATGCGGCCAAATGGAGCCGATGGTCGGCATTTAAGACAAACTTTATGGGTAAGATCCTTGGAAATCTGCCGCTAATCCAGCATTAATGAGCTGAATGTGGGGGGAACGGTCGAATTTGAATTCAAAATTCCCTATAAACTACAGGTAGCTGCCTAGCGAAAAACACTTGGCATTTTGAGAATTGAGTTGTTGAGCTCTTAGGCACACATGAACCATGAGTAATTCAAAGCTTTGCTAGCTATTTCATCATTTCAGACGTTGCCAAAGGAGACACAAGAGTTGTTGAATAGCGTCATGTCGACACCCGCAGAAGTTATGGACACTGAAGCAATGGCAGCCAAGGGGGCTTTTCCGAAGGTTGTTAGGGAGGCAGAGGGAGTTGCCTTAGAGGTTGCAGAAGTATTAGCTGAAGTTCCCAAATTGCCACGGACACTTAGACCGAAGCTGACCCCAACCAAGGAGAGTGCGAAGGATAAAAAGGGAAAGCAGGCCACGATACTGGTGCATTTCCGAGAAGAAACCCACCGAAGGACAAGCCCACCGCACAGGAAAAGGGCAAAGCCATTAACCTGTAGCTGGAGGAGGAAGAAATTGAGGACATCTAGATGGATGATGAGGACTTGGGGGTAGAAGTGGAGGAAGTTGAAGTCCAGGGTGCTGAACCTATCACTAAGTTGCTTGAGTACGTCCCTTTGTGCAAGGGAAAGACCAAGGTGCTAAGGGACATTGACGAGAGCAAGGTCCTCTTGCAAACCCCTCTACTTTTGGAGAAGATTGTCTTTGAAGGACCGCACTTGGGGCAGGTTCTTCTATTAAAACTAGAAGTTTGGGACTTACCTGACCATGAAAAGTTCTTGCAATTAGCGGTAGAGCTGTTAATGCGCCGCAGTATTGACACAACCACCAGGATGACTGCATTGGAACCACGGAAGTGGCTCAGGGGAGTAGACAATGAAGGTCTGTTCAACCTACTATGGGTGCTACACTACAATCATACCCCCATTACAATATTGGTTATCAAGAAGCTACTATGCTTGGTGCATGATGGGTGTCTGTGGCTGTGTTATCACTCAGGTTGTTCCCCAAAAAATCTGAAAAAAGGGAATACGACCGAGGTAACCACTAACCAATCTTTTAGCTGCAGATTCTAGCCAATCCGCAACTAGAGAGGGCTCTCTCTTTATGATTTAGCTTTGTTTGCTATATGTTAGGCTAGTTATGAGGCACAAGTATTTGTTTGGTGTTTGGAAGGTGACATTCAATAAAACAGGGCCGCAAAATAAGAGAAGTGTAGACCATTGGGTTAATGGATTCAAATGAAAATAAACTTCTGGGTATGGTTTCTTTGGAAAAAGGAGGAACTACAGAGCAAGATATTTAAACAAAGAACAACTTTCAAGCTGGAATAAGATGAAATGAAGTCATGAAATGAAAGGCAATTGAGAATCTTTCATTATGCTAACAGAGGGAAAATGAATAAATATCATCAAGGAGCAATTAAGAATTCCTTAATTATATTCAGGGTGAAAGAACCAGGGAGATAGGAGCAGTCAAGAATTCCTGCCTATACTAATCCTGAAGAAAACATAAGAATTGATAGGAATTGAACACAGAGTACAACAAAGTAAATTCTGTGCTATTCTTTTTTCCTGCAATTTAGAGCATGATATATAGATGATATGTAAAACACAGGAACATAAAACAAGAGTTAAAAGACTTATTGATCCATGAGGTAACACAAGAATTCTGTAACATATTCTTCTGCCATTAATTTCACAACCAGCAAGTTCATCAGCAAAGCATTCCAGAGATCTTTATTTAGAAGGGTTCTCAAAAATTACAGCGCAGGTCCAGAATGATATTCACCAACCAACAACAATACATCTCTAGAGGAGGTATTTATACAAAAAAGAGTTACAAAATATCTCATGGAGAAAATATCAAGCATTAACTTCATCCATCTACTTCTTCAAAGGTAGTAAATGACATTGAAAACAGAGCGCAATGAATGCAGGAGTAACTTCTGCTGTACTGGCTGCCTTAGGTGGTTTGATATATTTGACTTTTTGACTCAACAAGTTTGCTGGTAGCTGTCTCTTTAATTTGCGTTCCTGCGTTGCTGTCACGGCCCTGTCATCTATGCCTAATTCCGCTTTAATGCGTTTGGCGTGAATTCCTTCCTCTGTTGTTTTCATTTTCTGATAGGTGGCCCATGCATTTGAATTTGATTATATGCAGATGATAAAAAAGAACAAGCACCAAAGACTACCTTGGTAAAACCTCCAACATGCTCTGCCACCATTGGTTTGTTGGAAACTGGTGTCTTTGTAGTTTTATCAATGTTTCATCAGCTTCAGTATACCTGTAGTAATTGGGCTGGACTTCAAAAGATGTGTTATTTCATGCTCGATAAAGAACAGATTTTCCAACTTGTCATATAAGCTCTGCCCAGAGGGAGGTACTATGTCTTTTGAAGTGCTTGATGATGCTGTGATCTGATTGGTAACATATGTATTCACCCTGTGAGCATATTGTTCCTGTGTCAACAGTCTTTGATTGCTGGTCAATAAGCTGGGTAACCCTTTGCTCTGCAAGACTACGAACTTCTCTGTAAAGGAATTTATTTATGTTTGCATTTCTTGGCACTTTCTTTCCATATTTTGTACAAAATTCCTCATGGCCAGGACCTTTTTCACTGTCAAAATGGTGCCTGTTCTATCCTTGATATCCAGCGCTACTAGTTGTTCCCTGGTGTGAGTATTTAAAAAATGAATTAGTCTATTGGCCTGTTCGGGCATGTTTCCCAATAATGCTCTGGCCTTTTGAATCTCAGCTTGAGCTATTTCTATCAATTCAATTTGCTCATAGATAGTCTGTATCGATCTCCATTGATCAGTGATGGACTGGCCAATTTTAGTCCACAAAATTGTCTTGATTTCTGTCAGAGTCTTATGAAGAGTAAGGTCTTTCTCCAAGGATTTTACCTTACTTTCCAAGGCCTTTACCTCTCTTGTTTTCTCAGCCACAGTTATTTTTGATTTATCATAATTCACCTCTAACTTGGCTAGTTTTTCTTTGGCTTCCTTTAGCTCTGCCATTTGGAGTTCTAAAGCCTTTATTTCCTTCATCATCTCTTCCATGCTCAGGCTAGTATCTGGTACTGCTATTGTTGCTGCTGTAGTTGTTGCTGAAGCTGAGGTACCTGCTGTTGATGCTGGGATAGCGGGAGGGACTACTACTGAAGTTGTAGGAGGAGCTGTTGTGCTTATTGGAGCTGTTTCTGGTGGCTGGGAGGTCGACACGCCCTGCTTTCCTTGTAGTGCTTCCTCCAATGCCTTCTCAGTTTCTGCTAATCTCTCATTCATCCTCATCAGTAAACCCATCATGTCCTCCTCTTCTTTCTGCTGTGCAACTTCTGTGGTTTGTGGGTGCTTTGTAATGGGCAGCTTAAGTTGCTTCCTAAGAGCTACAATGTCTTCTTCTTTCCTTTTTATTAATGCCTGGATGCCCTTGGGATCCTTGGGATCATGTCCCAGCTCAATAATAATTTCCTCCAAGGATTTGATCCTGTTATCCTTGGCTAATGAGGAGGCCTTCTCCAATTCTAATTGGGCAGAGGTATTGTGCAATGAATTCTGCAATTTGTGAGCTAATAATGCTTTGTCTGCCAGGGTGGAGTACACCATTTCTCTGGTTTGTTTATGTAATTCAATCTGGTCCATTGGGTGGATGTCTTTAGAGAGAACTTCCAGATTGGTCCTGATATAATCAGCAACTGACTGTGGCTGCTGCATTGTGGGCCTGAAGTGACTAAGGGTCATTTTCCCTTCTTGAATATCATAGGCTGCCATTAGCCTTTGTTGATTTGTGGGGGTTTTTCTCATCAACTGATTATAAAGTGGGATCCTTATTGGTTCATTTCTAGCCTTTATTTCAGTAAATGCTTTCTTGATATCCGAGCCTTTCTTGCCCTGTTGTTTGCTCTGTGGCCTGGTGGATGTGACCTCTTCACCATGCTGCCCCATTAGCTCTTACTGATATGAGCTAGTTGATGTTTCCAAAATTGGAGGAATCTACTGTTCAGTTGTTCCCTCACCCCTTAGGTTGCCTGCTGTCTCTTCCAAGAGTTCCTCTTCAGAGTAAGGATTTAACCTTTGCCTCTTTTCCCCTTGCTGTTCTGCTGATCCACTTATGGGTGTGTCTTCCTGTCTCTCTCTTTTCTTGGCTCTTTCTTCATTGAGAGGGGTTTGTAACACCAGGATTTCAGGTACCTTTGTCTATGTTGAAGGACCTTGCCCTTGGATTTGTTCCTTTGATGTATCTAGCTGATCTACCATTGTTTCCTATTCCCCACCTATTACCTCCTTGCCTTTAGCTGATGCTGTGCTGGCCTTTTGTAATGGTTGTTGAGAAGTCCCGGCAAAAGATGTGTCACCTCCTATGTGCTGGGGCAGCTTGAAGGATACCTGTCCAAAAGAGTCCAGGTCAAGCATTTTTTCAAGCCCTTTCATAGCCTTTTCCAGTCTCTCTTCCTCAGTAATCTCTTCTACTAATGTGCCTTCTACCCATTCTTGTTGGTTAGCATATTTTTGAATTTCAGGGATTTTATGGTGCACATATCCTGTAAGCTTATTTTTGACTCTCCTATTACTTATGAAATGTTCAGGGTCATACGGTGACCAATGAAAACTTTGTTTCAGCATAAGTTGATCCCTCAAAATCTTATCTGCTTCTTCCCAGGCTTCTTCCCTTTTATTGAAGATAAAAGGGCCCAATTGATTTCTTATCTTGAGCTGTGCCTTTTTCCTAGCACCATAGAAATGAGTCAAATATGAACTAATAAATTGCCTGAAATATTCCAGGGCAAACAATCTCATAGGGACATACTTTGGCAGCTTGTAGGGGGATACTTCACAGCCATAAATCCTGATCACTGTGTGATTTTGGTAAAAATACCAGTCACTAATACTGTAGTCCTTTGAGAGATGTAGAATTTTCTGCATTTCAACAGAGAGTCTGGCAGGAGGAGTTATTAATAATAAAGAAGTAGCTGGATATATAAATAGGTCAACAAACTCACAATATGTATAAGGGGAGTTATGGACTTCATGAAATATCGAGGTCCAAAAAATTATAGATCTCCTTTCTCCTTTGAGGTCCAATCTTCTAAGAGAAATTTGGAAACTATCAGGTTGATAGTACAACAACAAATGATATATGTAGGATGTGTATGAACACTCTTTCTCTATCCAAGTTCATGAATTGCTCATGGATTTTATTAGCTATGAAGGAATCATAATCATACTTGACAGCAGGGGTTGTTCGGGAGTAAATATGGACATCAACACTAAGACAGTTTCATCAATATGCTCACTGGTTTTGAAACCCAAGATATATGAAATCATATTAGTAATGAATACACCAGCTTCATTGAACCAGACTTGGTTAAAAGGAGGTGGCTGCCTGGGCTGGCGGTCTGGTTTCATGAATAATTGAGCTATTCTGGCTATCTCTGAATTGGGCAGTTTGGCACCTTGTTCAAGTAAGAATCCCATGGTGAGAGGAGCCAGAGGCTGAGTTGGCTTAAAGTTCAGCATCTCATTTATGGATTGAGGAGTAATATGGAAGAGGATAGTCCCAGATGGAGCCATAACTGCTCTTTGTGTGGGGTCATAATTTGCACAACATAAATGGATAAGATCAGGCAGCACATTTACTGAAGGAAGGTAGTAGATAGGCATGTTGGACTCCCAAATTCCAAAGACATCAGTATTTCTTCTGTAGCTATTCCTAATTTCACAAAAGGCTTGAAGGTGAGGCTTCTCTCCAATCATATCAGTAATTTGGAAATCTCTGTCAGCAAGGGGCATCCATTCCAATTCCTTATGTGGTGCATTCAAGGGGGCAACATTCAGGGCCATTGGAGCCTCCATGCTTCAACTGTCTGTGTTTTTAATTGGAATGTGGGTCTATGCAGCAATAGAAAACAAAATACTAGCTTTGAGGTTTTTCTTAGGAAATTGCAGACTGAGTTTTAGTTAGAAATCGCCTCATTGGGTAAAACTCATAAAAAAAAACAAACTTTGCAGAGTTTAGTAGAAAAGATGGATTAAAACAGTTGTGATGGTGCTCCTTTTGCAGGTGTTTTGACAAATTTGACTCAATATTTGGGCGTTTTTTGGCGATTTTGCAGAGGAAAGTTAAAAATAGGGGGCTTGGAAAGAAGACATTGGTAAACTCCTGTTTTTATTCAGCTCACTATGTTTTTAGCTGCGGTAGTTGAGTTTTTTGCGGAAAAATCAGATAAAACAGGTATGGTTGGGGCGTATTTTTCAAGAGTTACGGACTGAATTTGTTGGATTGTTGGTTCTTCGAGTGGAATGCAGAGAAAAAACCAGAAATACTCAGGGTTCGGGAGTAATGGAGAAATACCTGTGTTTCAGCGATGCGCTCGAGAGTAATTGGCCGGTTGGACGATGATTTGCAAAGCAGGATGCCGGATTATGGTGGTCAAGGTGACGGACTGGAGTTTTGGTGGCAAATTCGTCGTAATTTACATGCACAGGTTCCGCAAATCAACGAACAGAAATGAACGAAAACAATCACTTTCACGGGTTTTTAACAAAAGTTGGGCTTTACGGGCTTTTTGGCGCTTTTTTGTGATGACGTCATCATGACGTAAATTTTGTCATGTAGTGGGGTACGGAAGGTGACATGTCGGATGACGTGGCAGACATGGTGGACAAAACAGTGACGGGGTGGCAGCCGACGTGGGTGTCGACGTGGGCGCTGACGTGGGCGATGACATCAGCAGCGGAAAGTGGGAGCAGATTGTGGTTTTATCGCACCTCTTTATGTACCATGGTGTTTTTGGGCCAAACAGACGCGATAAACTGTGGGGGCGACACGTGTCCTGTAGTACGGAGGGAATACCGCTTTTTATCGGGCGCTATTTTTCGGACATCGGAGGGGTTTCGATATGGATGAGAGCCGTCTGATCTATGGGATCAGATCTGACGGTTGATGGGACGAGGAGTTGGCAGGGAGGTACGACGCGGGGCCCGCCCGATTTATTTATTGTTTTATATGTGTTGCGGGGTATAAAACCTTTGGTTATTGGGTTGTGCGGGCGCAGTTATTTATTTAACCAGGTGTTAAACAAATCCCTTTTTTCATGTGCGTGGAGGGGTTATTATAAGGTTCCAAATGAACCCATAATTCCCGAAAACCTTAGTATATGGCTATATTAAGCCGGGGGTTGGGATATTTAGTTTTTTAGGGATTTTTATGTTATTTTATGTATAATAGGGGCGGGGAAAACTCTAAATAGGAGCTATATAATAGAGTTAAAGTGTTAATAAGGTTTTATGGGTAGAAAGCGCTAAGTTTATAAGGTAATAACTTAGGCTTTTAGGGAAATGAAAGTGAAGTGGAAGGATCTTTTTACACAAGAAATGTGGCTTGTTTTGACTAAGTAAACACAAAGTTTTACTTAGTATTTCTCATAAAATGAAATGAACTAGGACCATTGAGCAAATCCCACTGTCCTTAAAGGGATGTTAGTAAGTGTTCTTAGGGAAATGAGAGGGGGAATTAGTCATGCTCTACCTGAAGTGCAACCACCTTGCTATGGAATTTGTGATATTCATGAGATAGATCATTTTCAACAAGAAAAAACTGATCACAAACCTACTTTTGCAACATCCAACTGCCTACCCAGTCTAATACAGCTAACATTTTTTCTTCTTTTTCCTTGGGTGCATTTGAACTAGCAAACCCTTTCTCTCTTGTTTTCTTTTGACTGCCCTCCTATCTAAGTCTGCCCTTATCTCCTCCAAGGACTCAGATTTAGCTGTTGAGCTCCCTTTGCTTCTCTACCTAACTATTTGTCTGCCAAGCTCAAACTGTTTGGACAAACTTTATTCCCTAGTTCTAAAACAAGAAATTTAAACATGGACTGGCTAGGATTGAACTGTTTGGCCATCCATCAAGTGTGACAGAAGTCACTGATTGGATAACTTTGAACTTGTTTGCAAAAAATAGGATAGTAGTGGCATTTTGACTAGCACACTTTCTTGGTCTCTTCTTTGGGGTTCATTTTCTTTCTTTCTTGACCAATTCATTCTTTTTGCCCTTTGATTTTTCTTTTAGGGCATACCCTCTTTACATTTTTTAAATTCTTGATTTTTTGAAAATATGGAATCTTTGCAGGATGGAAAGGATGATCATATTTGGCATTTCCGCAGTCAATCATGAAATATGACTCCTATTGGTATAGGAACCTAACAGGCTGGAGGAGCCAATACCCATCATCGACAGATTGATCCATAGGATCACATGGCTACCTTCCATAGGAGAAAATCTGACCATGATGTTTGGTGGAAAAGGTGGCAAGTTGGCCCTCGCGGAGGCCATGAAGGAGGAATTCAAGCTCATGAAGAAGCCACGAGGCTATGCCATCTCAAGTATCAACGACCCTCCAGTTAAGGTGGCCACGCAAATTTTGGTAGGAAAGGTTATGAGGAAGTGTTGCGTAGATGAAGTGCCGGCATCAGTCATTGCTCTTGCAACCTAATGTGCCAAAGGAGTCCAGTTCAATTGGGTGCACTATCTCTACGGTGAGTTCCTTGAGAACTTTCGCAAGGCACTGGAGCTCAGGAAGACTTTCCACTATGCATGGCTCTTGCTGTCTTGTGCTGATAGCCTGGGAGCTACTAGAAGACAGTAAATTCCCCTCGGTTGCACAGGACCTACCAGAAGTAGCGAAATACACTTCACTGTGGGCGACCAAGGATGCTCAATGAATTAAGGATAACAAGATCTTCTAGATCTTGATGGAAATGAACATCCGCATGGCTATCAATTACAAACCGTGATTGTTGCCTACTGTGTTTACCAACCTGCAGGGGTACACGGATTTCAAGGCAGAATTTCACCATGTGTCGATTAGGGCATGGAAGGACCCTGCGCAAACATGGTATGACTTACCTTACTTGGCAATGGACGACGCAATTGATGTAGTACTTGATTGCTGGCTAGCAGAGTGGTGCACTACTTAGACTTGGCAATGGGGGCGAGAAAGTCCACCGCACAACGCAAAAAGGAGGCCAAGCTCAAGATGGTGTAGATGGCTGAGAAGAGGAAGAAGGAGGCCGTTGACAAGGCCCATGCAGATTATTATGCCACCCAGCATATGGACAAACAGATAGGCGAGACAGAGCGTGGCTTTGACAAAGGCGCGAGGTCACCTTCACTCGACACAGAGGAAGAAACAGATGAGCAAACAGAGAAGCATGGAACGAACCCGTAGACGACGTCGGACTACATCAAGCATCCAAGGGAACAAGAGAAAGTGGGGTCAAGGAAGAAATCCAAGGCCACTAAGGCGTCACTGGACCCAATCACCCTCACAGAGGGAGATTTGCATGACATTGGAGACATTGTGCAGGATTTCACCGCGGAGGCACTACAACAGTTCAAGCAGCAATAGTAACTACCATTGGGGGTCATTCAGACAGGTATCTAAGAGCTGCGAGCCTGTGCATCACAGGATAGCATGATGTCCACCAACCTCGCTATCGGCACTTCAGAAGTTGCTAAGATGTTGCGTGCGAAGGTCTCCAGCGTGATAATGCTTCTAGATGGAGCATTGACCACGGAGAATGAAGCTGACAGGCCCACTGTCAGTGCCCTGAAGGGAGTGGGGTTGAACTTTGTAGCGCTCTATGGCAAGGTGCTCCACCTATTGCAGGATGGAGAAATCGCGGAGCTGAGGGCCTGTGAACACCACGCTTAATAGGTGACCAGTGAGCAGAGATTAAGAATGAACAAATGGCCCTATAGCGAGACTCTTCCATCACTGCCGTGACCGAGGTAACCAAACAAAACAAGCATATAGTTCAGGTCATGGAGGAGGCATGTCGAATGGTCTCAAAGTTGTCCATTCCTAAGGAAGAACCGGTCGAGGTGCATTTTCGCAAGCTTGCTACAGGGGTGCGTGATGCTCGCACAAATTTGGCTAGGGTTGAGCTGGAGCTAAGCCTACAGATTGCAGATCTGTAGTTGAAGGCCCAACCTTCAACTCTGCCATAAGTAAGGGAGTAGCGAGCAACTACTATCACAGAGGTGATAACGGTGGTAGATAGTGTAGTAGCATACTGCACACAAAATTTTGAACAGTCGTTCGAGGTCTTAAAGAGCCTGCAGGAGGACCCTAATGTACAACTGCTAGATACAGAAGCGCGAGAACTCCAACAACGCTATGATGAAGTAAAAGGTACAGCGCGAACCGTCACTCTCACGCAGAGACTGGCGAAGCTACAGGAGGCCAAACAATTGAAAGAACAAGTAGATGCAGCGCAACACAAGGAGGCAATGCTAAAGGCGTGCTTGAAGTCGTGGTTGGATGAAGCTTATTCGGTCATGACCTCTATTAAAGGCAATCTTGTGAATCTGCAAGCAACTCAAGAGAAGCTTCAGGCTGACAATTGACCAACGACAGAAAAATTGGTTGAAGAAGCAAAGAAAGCAGCTGCATAGTGCACTGCCGAGGTTGTTGTCATACAGGTTGAGCTGGGAGGTCTTCGCGCCAAGATCTCCATGCCTGTAGAGTGACTCGAGGGCGAGTCACCATGTTTGTGTTGGGGGCTTGTTGGGAACGGGTTCCCCCAAGGACATTTTTGGGGCTAAAATCCCATGTTTTGGGTCAATTTTGTAATAAAGTTGTAAAGTCTCCACATTTTGTGGTCATGGAGCGCGAAGGTGTCAAGAGTCATAAAGGGTTATCTGCCCTTATTTTGTAAAATGTAAAGTTGACTGTAAATATCCACCCATGGTCTGCAGACCATGGGATTGTATAAAAAGGAAATAAGTAAGTAATCTCTAGGGAGCCTTAAGTTAAGAAGGGAGGAATGAAGTGAAGAGTCTTGGTAGATAAGTCTACGTGTTTCAAGTCTTAGCGTAGGTAAAGGCTCTGTAGCTGAGTGTGTAGAGGTCTAGGGTGGAAATCTACAGTTGAGTGCAAAGACCCCTACAACTGTGTGCGTAGGGCGGATAGAATCTGTATTAAACTGAAGATATCAATAAAGAGAAGTATTCTGCAAATTCTGTGTATTTATTTCCTCTTAATGCATCTGGTTATATTGCGTTTTGGGTTTAATTTACAATTATTATGTGATGCACGAATATATGTGATTATATTGGTTAATTGAACGCATGTAAGAATATCAGTTTATGAGGTGCTAACTGTGATTGTTTATTAAGATAAGTAAAACACTTAAGATAACTTGGGAACCTATGCAATATGATGTCATAGCAGTGTGAAAGTACCTGGATCGCGGGTTAAAGCTGCACAAAGGTCAATTGTACACCTTCGAGGAGGTACTGAAGGCCGGAATAAAGGGGTAAACTGTCAGAGCCCTAAAGCTTAGTGACCTACGCGAAAGTAGGAACAAAGGGTATAAATCGACATCATGACCATCTGAGGGTGCTGAAACTTGGTTCTAGCATCCCCCCATACTGCTTCTGGTGAGACTTTGGTCCGCACTCTGTTGGCTGATGCCAAAAGGGCCAGTAGTGTTAGGGATTTGTTGGCGAACTAACGTTGAACCTGGGTCAAGCCCCGAAAAGCCAACTCCCTGAAAGAAAGAGATAATATCCAGGCCCAGATCTCCAAGCTTGTGGCCGCAGCTGCAGAGGCATGCAGAACAGTGTCAAAGTTGCACATACCCGAGGACGTGCAACTAGAGTTCATGATACAAAAATTAGTTGCACACATCTGCGAGGCAAATGACAAAGTTGCTAGAGTTAAATTTAAACTCAACATGAAGATCACAGAGTTGCAGCTCAAATCACAGCCTTCGGCTCCACCTAAGTTTTGGGAACAATGTGGAGCCACGATCACAAAAGGAATGACCATGTTGGATGCCACAATCGCAAACTACTTGGCCTTATTCGAGCAAGCAATGGAATTGGTCACGAATCTGCAGGAGGACCCAAACCTACAGATGCTCAATACAGAGGTTTGCAAGCTCAAATGATAGTATGATGAGGTCATGGAAACGACACACTCAATTTCTCTAGTGCAGTGCCTCGCCAAGCTGCGGGAGGGGAAACAACTTCGCGCACAGGTTGAAGTAGCTCAGAGGAAGGAGGCCATGCTAAAGGTAAGGTTGGGACCTTTATTAGATGAGGCTTACCAGGTTACCACCAAAATTTAGGAGAAGCTTATGGGCTTATAGAAGACTTAGCAAACAATGAAGCTCACCACTGAAGGACCAACTACAAAGCAGCTCGTTGAGAAAGTCAAGCAGGCAGCTACATAGAGTGTTGTTGAGGTCGCATTTGTGCAGGTCGAGCTGGGGGATATTCGTAGCAAGATCCTTGCGCCTGCTGAGTGACTCAAGGGTAAGTCATGACCTCTGTGTTGGGGGCTTGTTGGGATGGGGTCCCTTGGGTTAGTTTTGGGGTTAAAATCCCAAGTTTTGTTGTAAATTTTGATGAAAATATGTAAATTCTCTGCAAATTGTGTATGCGGAGCGCGTAGGTAGCTAGGAGTCAAAAAGGGTTTTTACCCTCGTTTATGTAAATTTGAGTCGGTTTTGAGATCCACCCATGGTTCGCAGACCATGGGATTGTATGTAAAAGGGTATAAATAGATGTGTCTTAGAGATCTATATCAATTGATGAGCACCAATATTGCAGCAAGAATGCTGCAACACTTGGGGCTACCAATTCTAGTTTATCAACCTGGGGTTCGTACAAACTTGGAGGTGACAGTGCTGTATACACAAGTAGATGAGATGGGTCCACTCTTTGTCACTACTGAGCTGGTGATAGACTACTATGGTTTCTCAAACCAACCTTCTATTGATTCAAAAGAAGCTTGATTACGAATGAGGAAAAGGAGAATTTGCACCAACTGAAATCTTGTATATTGTAGTAAGGAAAGAATGAAATCAAATGCTTAAACACACCATTCATCTAACTAACTGCTAAGAGGCTTTTCTTCAAAAGAATGCTAAATTAACATGTTAGTAATCCTACTTTCCTGGGCATGCAATCTGAAATAATCAAACACTCTATTGTTGTGCATGTAAATGAACATAATAACTCTTTCTTCCTTTTTGTCTTTTTTGTAAGAAAATTTGAATGCTAAATCCTCTTGGTGATGTGGTAGGTGGGTTAGAGATGGTGGTGGAAGGTGAGATGGCTTAGGAGGCAATTAGAGGTCTTGTCCTATCTTCCTAGATGCTTTTTCCACAATTTGGCCTCAAAACAGGCCACTGCGGGTCATTCTACTAGATGTCCTAATGCTTCCTACAGGGTGTCCTAATGCTCCTACAGGATCCCCTGTATTCCTATAAGATCTGGCAGAGAGAAATAAGAGTGATTTGGAAGGTAATGTAGGCCTTAGGCAAGGAGAAAGGTGGGAGAAATAAGGAAACAGAGTGGCTAGGACTCCTTCAGAGCTCAAAACAGAATTTGTAAGATGGCTAGATTTTCTCACCAACCCTGGAAAGTTGTTCTTATGGAATGATTAATTGAGTGAGGGAATTAGTGGCTTTTGATGATCATGGATGGATGAGGTTAGGTTGGGGTTGTTGGTCATGAGATCTCCCTACACTGTAGAAACTCTTGCACTACATCAATCACTGACATTTATCCATGAATCATGTCAAGCAAGAAATATTTTCAACCAAATAAGAAAACAAAATTCCATTATCTAGTTGCCTATTTCATGCATCAAACAACTTGCAAAATAATGTGAAACACTATGAGATATAATGCAAGGCTAAACATATCAGAAATGATATTTGAATCCTATTCTTGAAAACTGAAAAAATGTTGGCATAAGTAGCAGAAAACCTTAAATTCCACAAGAAATCAGAATTCTGTCTTTTTGGGGCTGCATAGGAGTTCTTTCCTCAAAACATGGTCCCAGAAGGGAGGAGTGAGGCCATACATACATACTATTACATTTTTGGTATTCCTTTATCTTTCTAAGCTACTTCTAAAGCAGTGCACAAATGGAAGAACACTAATCAAATCCGCAACTACTTGCAATTAAATAGAGCTAAAACCAATTCAACCATTAATCTATGGAATCAACTAAGAATACAAGTACAAGAAGAGGAGCCTTTGGTGCTAGGATTGGGACCTAACCCAAGACCTTCAGCCCTCTGAGTCAACTCAGTGTTGGATCAAGTAAATGCTCATTCTCATTATCATATCAGAAAAATTACATAACAATGTCTTCCACAAGTCTTGAACTAAAAAATTCCTAGTTCTTTTACATAAAAAATCTGAATCCTAATGAGGCTCTAGGCCTCCCTATTTATACAAATGAAGTCTCCAATGAATTCCTTAAATTTAGGGAGGCTTGGCTCCCAAACGCAAGATGAATTGGCTCTTTAACTGTCACTGGCTTGGCTACCTTTTGATCTTCATGACTCAGCTGCTTGCAACTATGAGCTAGTGTGATTTGATGGAGGAATATTCGAATGAGTGAGGATTAAATGAGGAGGATATATCTCCTACAATATCTCCTCCTTGTCTCATTTGAGTTTTTGCCCTTAATTAGCCAAAATTTCCATGATTTTCTCTCAAAAACCTGCAATCAATGCACATTAGTCCACTAGACATAATATCTTACTTTTACTCATCTCATTAAATAAAATATAATCAAAATGTGTAAGGAATTATGAGAAGAGTTTATTTAAATAAGCTTGGAGGTGTATTTAAGGTCCATATAGTTACCCAATGATGAGGCTCATCATCACCCCCTACTGAAAGTGTTGCTCACCCTCTGAGAAAATCAATCTATATCCATGTCCTTCATTGCTCTAGCGGCATCCTTGACATCGCATGCTTCTGTTGTAGTTTCCTCTTCCTGTGAATAGAATCCTGCCTTCCTATCTATCTCTTCCCATTGCTTTCTTTCTTGCTCTTCCTTCCTTTGTTCCAACAATCCTAAGATCTGTGGTGGACTGAGCCTTAAGCCAATGCAATTGACTTTGAGTCTTTATAGAGCTTCCTTGTACATGAATGTTTGGTTTAGTGCCTTTCTCATTCTATGAGGAGAATGTTTTTCTCTAATTTTCAGGTTGTAGGGTAAGGTGTTCCATCTCCTTTGGCAAGCTTGCATGCTACCATCTCCTAACAACCTGAACATGTCTTCAAAGTGTGTGACTGCTTGCTCTTGGGTAGCAAGGTGCCTAGGTGCAATCTTAGGATCATTTGCAATCAGGTTGTGGGTGTTGATGATAGCAATTGGGTTAGATTGCTCAACTCTTATCATGAGGGATTCTGTTTCTTCTCTTACCATTACCTTCTTCATATTTGTAGCTCTTGCCTCCCAATGATTCATCCATGATGATAAGGTCATCAATTGCAAGTCCCCAACTTTTGAATTTGGGTCCCACACATTCAAATATGTTAGGGCCAAGTTATGTAGGTAAAACACAGGCATTTTAGCTCTATCCTCTAAGGTTATTTTATCACATAGATCAATGAATTATATATAGTCTTGGAAGGGCATAGTGCCTATCTATTCTAAAGTCTTAATTTTGAACTGTAGCCACTGCTCCTTAATATAAAAGATATAAGACTTTGCTGGCATCCTGCACTGGATTGCCTCTAAGGATAAACTGGCCATAGTTGCCAACTGGCTTTCCCTTTCTTGTAACAATCCCCTTAGCCATGCATTCCCTGCTTCCAACTAAGCTTTCATCATTGCCTCTCTATCCCTTATGCTGCTTAGTTCTCTACCCATCTCCTTTACTTTCTCCTCCATGTGGCCCACATCCTCCACTCCTTTGGACTTGGAAATTTGCATCCACCTGTGTGTTCTTGCCCTTTCTTTCTCAAGCTCAAAGAATAAGGGGATGGAAAATTTTTGTGGGATGACCCTATCCCCTTCAATGAACCTGTAGTAAGATTTGAGGTTGGGTTGAGGTCTAGGTTCTCTCAGTTCCGGGTCTTCCTTCTTTGTTTCTTGCTGAGTGATACCTTCTTGGTCCATTTTATGATTTTCCTGTAGGTTTAAAAAAGTTTCCTATAGGATGGCCTATGCTTCCTGTAGGTCCTTCTATGTCTCCTATAGGATACCTTTTCCCTTTGATGAGGCAGACTTGGTGACATGCCTCCTAACATAAGTGATGGGAGATTCGGGAGAGGCTTGTCCTGATGATCCTTCTCCTTGAATTTTCTCAAGAGGAGCTACCTTTTCTTGCTGCTTTGGTGATTCTTCAATGACAATAGGAATTTTGGTGTGTTTTTGAGGTCTTCCTTGCCTGATTCTTGTGCTTTTTATTTTGCTAAAGTACAATGGGGTTTGTCTCTGCCTCTTACCTTTTTGCTTGATAGATGTACTTAGGGAAATAAGAGAAGATGTTGCCTCTTTCTTAGTAGGTTTTGGAGATACCCTTGGTGATTCTTCTCCTTCTTTGCCTTGAATTGTAGACCTCTATTCTTCTTTCTATTTTGTATATCCTCTTCCAGTCTCCTCCTCATCCTTCTCTTTTTCTTCCTCTTCTTCCTCCAGTTCCTCACTCTATTCATTTGTTTATTCTTTTGCTGCTTCTTCTGTATCTGCTTCATTTTCCTCCTCCTTTTCTTCCTCTTTTTCCTCCTCTATTTCTTCTTCATCCCTCTCACTAGTAGTGGGGATTTTGTCATATTCAAGAGCTTTTATTTCTCCCTCTGCCTGCATGTCTCTAAAAGTTGTCCATGTAATAGGGAGTCTTAGGTTTTGGAGAGAATCTTCTAGGATAAGTTTGATTAACCCATGATGGGCTAGTTGTTGATGTTTCCCTTCCTACACTTTGATGCTCATATCTATCACTGATTGAAGAAGAAAGTAGGGTATACTTAGTCTATTTTGAGGAGGTGTGTTTGCTCCAAATCTCAGTTCTTGGAGAAGCCTAAAATGGTATCCATACACCACACTGTATCTCCCTTCACATGATATATATTTAATGAGGTGGTAGCTAATTTCATTCCAAGGGTATGGAAGGCTTTCTCTTCTGACCCCATTTTTGTCGTCCATTGCCTCCTCCCCTTCCAAAAAGAATTTTTTTTGCAAGGGTGTTGTTACCCTTATCTTCCTTTCTCCAAGGTAATCCTAAAGGAAGTGTGATGATTCTACCTATGACTTCAGGGGTGATTTATACTAAGAGGCCTTTCACCACAATAGTGGCATGGGTCCTAGTTAGTGGTATAAGTGAGAGAGTAAAGTATATCACCACCTCATCATCGTATCCCCTCATTTTTTCAATGAAAACCATCCAATTGTGCCTTTTGCAGATTTCTACTACAGGAGGATGCTGATGAATTCTCACTGTGTTTGTGGGTTCCCTCTTATTAAATCCCCCTGTCATTTTTCCTTTGGTAATTGTGGAGGCTTGTATGGGTATAATTCCAAATTATAGTGGATGAGAGATTTTAAATGACAACCCGGTAATATAATTCCCCTAGACAACAAATTCCTTAACCAAATGGAGGGTTTCTCTATATTTTTTTAACTGGAAAATGTGGGAAGGTGTAGCTCCTACCTGTCAGGCGGAAAGAGTCGATTGTGCGGACACAACCAACCTCCCTAGGAGTCTAAGACTCTCTAGTGACAAACAAGACAAACAAGAGCAATCCTTCTCTAAACATGCATTTACTATATAAGAAATCAAGTGTTTAGATCCTACCTGTAGTCCAACGCTGTTGTAGCAGTCCAGCCCCGCTGATCCGGATGAGCTCCTCCTTCACTTTGAAACCTGCATCCACTAACAATCAAACGATTAAATAGCACTTGATAATCTCATAGAATAAAACATATTTAACACATAGACCAAGGAGTACATGAAACAACTCATAAATAACAAGTTATTGAGAAGAATGGACTCATTTGCATTAATAGGAAACAAAAGGAACAATTACAACCTGAGCCTTGGTGTTGTGCAAGTCCCTCCCAGGGTCCATCAAGAGTTCTCCTTTACTTTGACAAAGCTCACCCACTTCCAAATAGAACAAGCAAAGATGGCAATCTCTCCTCACAAGCTTCTAAATGGGAGTCCTAATTCCTGCAGCATCTACCCTTAGAAATGTTTAGCTTCCAACCTCCCCTCCTTCTGGCCCAATGCCTGTATTTATAGTGCTCAAGAGGAAGTTAATCAGGTCCACCATCAATGGGATAATCCCCTCTTTGGATGGGATAGCTCCCTTATTGATGGGATAAGTTCCTCTTTGGTAGGGGTACATGAACCATCTGGTGGTGCTCAATACACGTCGAACAACCTTCTAGAATGCTCTAGAAATGACCACAAGTAACTTTTTAAAGATGAAACTTGCGCATTTTGACCTTTACAGGGGGACGCACCTGCCCCTTTACATACAGAGCGTACAAGGACGCAACTTTTGTGAACATTGGGTGCGTACCCGCAGGTAAGGTTGAGAGAACCTGCGTACCCAGAGATAAATACATTTATAAAGACTTTCTCTCTTTTTGGAGTTTGACATGGAGAGCAGAGGCATAAGACTTGCCCAGGAGGATAGCATGACTGTTGATAGAGCCATACTAACTGTAAATAGCCATGGTGAAATTTTTTAGTGTAACAGATTGCCCCCTAAAGTGCGAAGCCTGTAATAGATTAGGGTTTTGTATTATCTAGGAAGGGTGAAGCGCTTTATCATTTCAAGGATTATCTCGCGGAGAGCCTGGTCAGAACCTACAATTTTCAACACAAAATACATGTATAAGATTATATCATCACTGAGGTAGGCATTCCCATACTCAGATCAAAACTTTAACTAACATACTAACTACTCTGATACAGGAATGATCTTGCAGTACATCATAATTATAGACTTTTGTAGACACAGTATGGGCGCAACCATCTGTTTATGATTAGTCTACTTAGATAATGAATACAAAACTCCTCGCAGCCTGGATGGTGGAAACTAGATCCAGGGTCTTCATTTCTACTTCTCGAATTGGTACGATTCTAGCCATGCGATTAAATGAGTTGATGTCGAGCATGGTAGAAACCACTTGATTACCAGTCGATGATGTAAACTGTTAACAAGTGTGAGAGAGACCACCAGTAATGTCAATGGTTCTCAAAGTACCCAGTACAATCCATGAGATGTGAATAGATGAGTTGATGTCGAACATTTCACGGAGTCCTTTGATCGAAAGTCAATGATGTAAACTGACGTCAAAGGCGAGAAACCTGCCATTGATGCATGCAGACTTCAAGGTACTGACGATTTCTAAGTCATCTCTCTAGATAATATGTCGATGTCGATAGAAAGCGACCCGTTGCAGGCAAGCCCACAACACGAAATCATTGATCAAGTTGAAGAAATGTTGCTGTAAGGACTGACTCAGGGATGGTCAAATGGATGACAAGTATTTTGCAGATGAAAGTTTTGTTTGCAGACCTCTTGAACACATAACGACACAACAGATGGCTTGGTGATAAACGACTCAAAGTTAATCCCCGGAACCCGGCTGAAGACTTTCAAAGTGGTTTGATCAACTGTGAGGTAAAAGATTTCCCAACCCAGGTGAATGAAAAGTGTCGTGTCCAAGAGTGGTAATAAAGTTTCTTCTGAGACAAAAGATAACAAATAGGCTCATTCTTCTTTCTTTTCCCCCACCATTTCTGGCAAGTACCTCTTTATTTTTAACAAGCTTGAGGAGGATAACATATGCTTGATTATAAGCTCATCCTTCGGATGAGTCCAACCTAGTTTTGATTCGAACCCTAGGAAGGAGTGGTTCGTTCCTGTTTGTAATTGAACAGGTCCTTTATTGTGAAGCTTTAACGAGTCCAGTACAGGAGAAACTCGGCGTTTTTCAATTTTAGAGAGTCTGAAAAACTTAAGAAGACTCCAAGTTGAACTTTTTCGTAAATTTGTGTCCCTCAAGCCCGAAAAAGTATAAAATAATACCTAGGGGAACCGCTTGATCTTGCGACCAAGGATTACTTTCATAATTAGTGCCACTGACCTGAAAAGTAAAAAGCGATCAAGGACACGTCGTTTTATTTCCAGTATCGAGTTTGAAACGACAAAAACCCGGCAACCTTTTCCTGTTTTTACGGTCAGAAAAGGGCTATAAGAGGACCATCTTTTAATTCCGTTTTAACGAGTGTAAAAGAAACGCTCGGCAATCTTTTCATATTTTAGGAGTCAGAAAAGGGCTTAAAAGATGACTCTGATATTTTGGTTCGTGAAAAATGACAATTTTCCCTCTAATCCCTTTGTCCTGCACAAAAACGACACATTACTCATACCTGTTTAAGATAGGCAAAAATACATTGAAAAATATCCTTCCATGGTGAAAAATGAACAAACCTAGCATTCATTCATCCAAAAAACCTATAAAAAGACTTTTTACCATGTCATTTTTACCATTTTACTGTTGAGGTTGAAAAAAGAGCTTTTGGCAAGAAACTTCCCGTGGTCGTTGCGGAGAATCCGACCGTCAGAATCGAACGCCGTCTCTTCCAGGTATTTCACAACATCCTCCTCTTCAATTTCATCCGATTAAAATTTTGTTTTAGGTTTTAGTTTTGGTTTTTGGGGGGTTTTAGGTTTTAAAATCCGCTCTGCGGGGTACGCAGGTGCCCTAAGGGTGACCTGCGTCCCCCGACCTTTTCCTACACAGGAAAAAGGTCGGGGTACGCAGCCCACCTTCAGGCCAGCTGCGTCCCGACGCTCTGTGTCCTAAACGCGGGGTGCGTCCCCCGCGAAGGGCGGAATTTGAAACCCCAAACCCCAAAAATAACCATTTGAAATTTCCCAAACTAATTCTAATCTTTGTTTCTTGGTGTGTAGGGCACTCACCATGTTGGATTGGAGAGAAAGAGAGCACGAGGACGTTGATTTAGCCGCAATTAATCATCAACCTTCCATTGATGCCCTAAAAGCATGCAGACTATATAAATACTGGGCCATACCTGGCATGAGGGCTCAGGTGAGATTCTTGGAGTGGCTGGTTGAGAGATGGAACATTCATGAGCAATGCTTTTACATCGGAGGGCACCAGCTCGAGATAGAGCCCTCTGACATATACTTTCTCACTGGCTTGCCGAATAGGGGCGAGCAACTCAATCTAGCCGGGACTAGGCTGGGTGGCCAATCCCTTGCTAGTCTCCGGGTAGATTGGTGCATACCCAATCAACACCATGCGAAAGGCGTAGAAATCAAACACATCTCTCGGCGTGAACTCAAGGTTATAGCTTTCACGGTTACCAGAATTTGCGGCGCAGTCGCTTTACATATTGCCACCGGGTCCCAAATGCGGATGGCGATTGACTGTTTCCAAGGCACCATTTTCAACTGGTGTGATGCTATGTCGGCCAATATGAAGGGCCAACTGACTAGGGCAAATAACGGACAACTGAAGACCTTTGGATATGGGCCTCTAGTTGTGAGATTTGCCTTAGAGAGAGTTCCGATGCTGATCCCTCAGCAACTCACTGTTGATATCTTGGGTCCTCGGGAGCCAAAGCTGATACGATGGGTTACGGTGATGGCCCGGCATCCTAACGAGGGCGCGGCAGTTGTTCGATTCCCTGATGGTTATTTTCACTAGTTAGAGGACCAGGTCTTTTCTATCCAGGACTTTCCATATGCCGGAGTAGATTTTCGAGGTGATCCAGACATGGTTCTTCCACAGGGAGAACAATGGGACGACATAGGTACTTTATTTTTCACAAGTTTTCAAATTATATATTTTTTTGTTTTTTATATATATCGTCTCAAAACTGACAGTAAAAATTTTCAAAATGCAGATGTTGGTCCACAGTGCCCAGCCAACCTCCGGCCTTTTGAGAGGAGACATCCAGTTGCACCGGTACCGGCTCCACAGGACGCGGCTGCAGAGTCACTAGCTGAGTTGGAGCAGGATCTAGAGCGTCTGACGATGGATATACCTGAGACTACTATAGATGATATTCCTATCAGACTTCAGCGCTATGTAGTCGCAGTCCCTGGACCGTTTAGGAGGTTTTTGTGTAAGGTAGCCCGTGCAGTGGTGTCGTATAGGGAGCACCACCAGTGATTGGCTAGTCACTTTTGTAGACACATATGACATTTTTGGCTTTTTGTACTTATCATTTTTGCCGATCATAAGGTGTTTTTCAACCTATGATCGAAGACGATGTATATTTTTTGACACACTCCTATCTATATATATATCATTATTACCAGCTTATCTTGTTTAACATATGATGAAATGTTTTTAAATTTACTTGCATGATTATTGTAAATGTCTGTCCAACATTCGAGAAGCAATTGCATCTGCTAATGTATTTAAAGACCTTGGAATATGCTGATATTCAATGTAATCAAATTCACGTTCCAAGAGACGCACTCTCAAAAACAATCTTAATAACACAGGATTTCTAATGGCATATACTCTATTAAGCTGTAATACAACAAGTTCATAATCTAACCTCACTATCAAACGTTGAATTCCAAATGAAATAGATTCGGATAATAATTCAACCACTGCACTGTATTCTACAATGTTGTTCGTCGTTTGACCGAGGCTTACCCCATGCATAGAAACTAACTCGTCAGAGGGCGAATAGATAACCCAAGCTGCGGAACAGATATTCCGTGTACTACGACAAGCACCATCAGCAAATCCAATGTATGTTTGGAGAGGCGTCGACATCTGCAAAACCAAGATAAGCCAGAATAACGACGAAAAACACACTCTCTAAGCTAAGCACACTAACTAAACTAACAAACATACTAGCTAGAAAGAAAACCTAACCTAACTAAAAATTCTCCATACCCACCATTTAAGCATAATACCTCTTTAGGTAAAGTCCATTTCTGGGCTTACCCAAAGAGTCCCCATCAAAATCTACCAGCTCATAATCCCCTTTTGCTAGCTTTCGCTTTACAATGTAGGGTCCATGCCACATAGGAACGAATTTTCCAGCACTTAGCTTATCGTTAGCTTGATCATATAATAGCACTAGGTCTCCCTCCGAAAAACTTCGAGGGGTTACATTTCTATCATACTGAGCTTTCATTCGCTTCGCGTGAGTCTCGATTGCCAATGCAGCGTCACGTCGAGTCTCATCTAATTTAGCTAAGTATAATAAACGCTTCTCCTCTTCGGAAGTAGCTGGAAGTAATTCGACAGCCATTTGAAGTGATGGGATTTCGCATTCAATGGGTAACACAGCTTCCAAGCCATAAACTAGCTGGAAAGGAGTGAACCCTATTGAAGTTTTCACTGAGGTTCGGTATGCCCATAGCGCTGAAAATAACATGTTATGCCAATTCGACTGATGAATACCAATGGTTCGTCGGATCATGATAACCAGAACTTTGTTGATAGACTCAACCAAACCGTTGGCTTGCGGATAATAAGGAGTAGAGCTATCGTGGCGCAAACCAAGCTGGCCTGTAAGCTCAGTCATCATGATGTTTCGAAAATGGCTCCCATGGTCAGTAATGATTGCTTGTGGGACACCAAACCTAGTTATAATATGATTGAATACGAAAACTGCAGCTGTTTTGCCGCTTGCGTCGAATGTAGGCATCGCCTTCGCCCATTTAGTAAAATAATCAACCGCGAGGATGATATACGCATGCCCCCCGGCCGAGTGAGGGTTACAAGTAATAAAATCGATACCCCATTTGGCGAATGGACCAACGACAATTATAGGGTGGAGAGGAGCTGGTGGTGCGCGCATCTTGCGATCAAACACTTGACAGTTGTGGCACTTCCGGACTGCAATGATACAATCTTTAAACATAGACGGCCAGAAATAGCCAGCGCGCAACACCTTTTGAGCTGTGGCATACCCAGACATATGACCGCCACATGCTCTAGAGTGACAATCATTCAAAACCCTCTCAGCCTCTTCATGAGTTAAACAACGTCGAAAAACTAAGTCTGCCCCCCGGCGATAAAGTGTATCTCCAATAATCTTGTATTGCTGGGATTGAAACCGAATTTTTCGACGTTCCGACTTTGAAGCTTCAGGTCGAAAGTTTTGGGTTTGGAGATAGATGATTATATCCCCGTACCACGGATCTAAAGTACTGATAAGAAACAAAGATTCGTCCGCAATGGACTCCTCTGCCACAGTTTCTGTGTCAGCACGCGGGAAATCACACATCAATTCCGCAAAAACTAAGGATTTCTTAGACTTGGACTTCTCAAACTCCAAGTCGAACTCTTGCAGGATAACGATCCACTTAGAGTACTTGCCCCCTAGCAGTTGTTTTGTCAAAATATAAATCATAGGGTTGCAATCCGAAATAACTGTAGTTTTACGGAGAAGAATGTAGTGACGAAAACGCTGGACAGCTTGAATGGCTGCCAGGGCCAATTTCTCCACATGCGAATATTTTAGCTCAGTGGGGTTTAATGTCCTACTAAGATAATATATCACATGTTCCGCTCCGAATTCATCTTCTTGAACTAACACCATTCCAATGGTGGAATGCGAAGCTGCGAGGTATAAGTAGTCCTGGTTGTAGTTGGGAGGATGCAACAATGGTGCATGGGTCAACGCGTGTTTAAGTGCATCAAAAGATTGTTGGGCAATCTCGTCCCAAAAGAATTGAGCGTTCTGTTTCAACAACCGTGTAAAACCTTTAGTGACCTCGGCGTAGTTTGGGATGAATCGGCGTAAAAGGTTCGCTTTCCCTTGCAAACTTTGGAGTTGGCGCAAACTCGAAGGAGGAGGCAATTTGATGATAGCTTCGACCTGCGAGGGATTGACGCGAATGCCGGCTTTTGAAACAACAAATCCCAGCAATCGAATCGTCTCTATACAGAACACACACTTGTGGGGATTCAACCGAATTCGATAATGCCTACACCTCATAAAGATTGCTTGTAAGTGGACAAGGTGATCAGCTCAATGTAAAGAATGAGCAGGCAAATCATCGAGGTACGGTTGCACAATGTGCTTGATGTCATGAAATGCATAAGACATCGCCCGTTGCAAAGTGGCCCCAGCATTCTTAAGTCCAAAAGGTAATTTGCAATAAGCAAATGTCCCCCATGGACAAATGAATGCCGTTTTTGGTTGGTCGGCAGGTAGAATATTGATTTGATTATAGCCCGAAAAACCATCCATGAAGGAAAACATTTCACTTCCGCCACAATCATCAATTATTTGATCGATATAAGGCGTAGGATAGTTGTCTTTTGGACAAGCTCGATTTATATCCCTATAATCGATACAGATTCTTATTGTTCCTTGTTTCTTGTTGACCGGAACAATATTCGATACCCAATCCGTTAACGGGATTGGATAAATGAAACCTGCTTTCAACAGCTTTTCGACTTCTACTTTAATCGCAGCCGCTTTCCGAGGGTGAATCTGACGCAACCGTTGCCGGGCGGGTTTAGCATCTGGGTAGGTCTTTATTTCATGAACAACAATGGCAGGGTCGATTCCCGGCATTTCTTCGTAAGACCAAGCAAACACATCGCGAAATTCTTGGAATAGGGCCTTGTAAGTTTGGATTTCATCTTCTGTACATGAGGCACCTATATGAATGTTTTCCTCAATTCCGTGCTTCACTGAAATATCAATGGGAATAGTACGAGAAATATTCCCTAAATTCAACTCTGAATCAGAATGTTTCGTTGGATTCTGAGCATCTTTGACATATTCAGTGGTAAAGATAGATGAAAAATCTTTTTCAAAAGCATCATCCTCAGGTAAAAACGAAGATCTGTGATGAAGATCTTCCCATGGTAGATCGTCTACACTTAGGATTTCGCGAAGTTGCTCGTCAGATGACACGACTTCGGGAAATGCTATCCGTTCTAAGGTTGATGTGAAAAGTGATTCTTCACTGACCACATTCATTTGGTCGATCTCGGTTGAACGCGAGTCGGTAAAAGACATGACGACTTCATAAGCAATTTCATATGGACTCAAAGGCATAGCATCACCGAATGAGTCTATCTCAGATTCAGATGGGACAATCCAAGGATCATCATAAATAATATTTTCTGATGTAATCATATGAATCGATGCAAATGAAGGATCTGCGTTGATTGGAGGGAAAGGAAAAGTTCCCAGTAAACCAGAAACTTTAACTAAACCTACGCCAACGTCCCTATAAGGGATTGTCGTCTTACCGACATGCTGGATACTCTCTGAAGAGGCTGGGTCGGATGAAAAGTATGTCAGCTGATCAATGGTCACGATCTTACCGTTATATGGAAACTTAATTACTCTGAAGACCGATGAGACGACCGCTGTCATAGCATATGACCAACTTCAACCCAAAAGAAGGTTGTAGTCTAGAGGGGCATCAACCACCTCCACATCCAGACTAACGGTTTTACCTTCTACCCCTATAGGCAATTCCTGTAGAATACCAAACGGACGGAACCCACGGCCATCAAAGGCCTGAAGGATGGTCGGGGATTGGTTCAACGAAGGAGAACCAAGCGATCTCCAACATTGAATCGACATAATACACGTAGAAGCTCCCTCATTAATCACAGTCCGATGAATAGTCCTGTTTTTTACTATCACTGGAATTTGGAAAGCCATTTGATGGGGTAGACGCGGTGTACTATTTTCTAGATCGAAGATTATCAGGTTCGGATCCTGAACATCAACAGCTCCGATAGCCGACAAAAGTAATTTTCGTTATGCTGGGCATGATTGCAGCACTTCTAAAGCCGACATTGCTGAGGGTGAAACAGCTAAGTCCTCAACAATGTTGTAATTCTGGGCCGCTCTCGCATGTGGATTGAAAGCAGACCTTCGAAGTACACCCTTGGCGGGCGGTTTGATTACTAGATCCGGGTTAGGTTTCTCGATCTGTAGTGGATCGGAACCAGGAGCTGAGGTTGATGGGTTAGAATGAGAAGATTCTGCTTCCTTACCATCAACAGGATTCTTACTACCATAATCTTGCGATCGAGTCACAATCCTCACATGAGACATCATCAAAATGGGTTCTTCACTGGCAGTCGAGGAAGAACCTATCATCTTACTCTCCTGCTTTGGAAATGGATCTTTTAACAGGGCAGGAGTGGGAGAACCTTTGACTATTTTCACAACCTCGGCCCGATGGGGGCAATCTCTCGTAAAATGATCCTCTTCACAAATAAGACAAGGATATCGAGGTTTGCGCTTTTCGTTATTGGTTTCCGACTTTTCCGTTTTCTCCTTTGGAGTCTTGTCTGCTTTAGCCTTCCTCTTTCCTTTCTTCTTTCCACCATTTTTTGATTTGGCCGTAGATGACTCTACAGCGTGAATATCGGCGGAGAGTTCAGGAGAAGACTCTCCTATCGGGGAATCGGGCAAAGTGATTATAGGAGTAGTTGAATCCTTGGAAGACTTCTTCTTGCTCTTTGTATTCACGATACCAATCATACCATCAGCGGCATGAGACCCCGAAGGAGCAGCAACGATTTGATTCGATTTTGGAAGATCTGGAATCTTCTCGTGTAACGTACCCGACTGAGTGTAAACTAAGTCAAGGTATTGTGCCTGAGCAATGACTTGCTCCTCAGTAACTACTCCGGCCTTGGCTACATCTTCAGTAATCTTCGGTAATAATGATTTAACAAACCATTCAGCTAAGATTTGGTCCGGGATAAAAACTTTCACTAGCCTTCTTCGACGTCTCCACTCATGAATGTGATCAGAAATATACGTGGACGTCGATTGTTTTAGTGAAGTTAATAACTCCGTGCCGTTATCGTATCTGACCGGCAACTGAAAGTGAGTTAAGAACGAGGTAGCTAACTGGCTGAAATTGTAAAAAGAGGCCCGTGGTAACTCAATGTACCACTTGGCCGTGAGACCAATGAGTGTACGCTGGAAAAGACGTAAGCGGATCGAATCATCCGAGATAGAATTTGAAGCACACCAGAGGTGGTAAGTCATCACATGATTGGACGGATCCTCTCCAGACTTACCTTCAAACTTGGGTATATCACTGGGCAACTTATTTGGCATTGGCGGCCAGAACGGAAGATATTGAATTGGATCGTTCGTTAGGTGCGTCAAGTCTGGTAAATCCAAAGTTGCGATAAACGGTAACTGCCGGTTAGGATCTCTAAAACTCTGGGTCACAAGACCAGTCCCAGGAGGAGGATATCCAGGATAACTAGGAACAGGAGTCGCATTAGGGATATTATATCCTCCTGGAAAACCAGGATTAACCAGACCGTACTGGGGATGTTGAGGTTGTTGATAAGTATACCCAGGATACGGTTGATACTGGTAAACCGGCTGTTGGACAGCTTGCCCAGGTTGGTACTGTCCCTGGTACGGTTGATGAACAAATTGAGGTTGAGTAGTGACAACTGTACTTATACCAGACTGACCTGTAGGCATCTGGACCGTGGTTCGAATCGTAGATCCAGACAACGGTAAAGATGTCTGAGGAGTGGTTGCAGAGACAGTAGAAACCGGAGCTGTCGATACTCCAGAAGTAAGTGTGGCAGATGTAGCGGTAGTTGCAGCAGCCGTTTGAGATGGAGTACTAGGTGCAATTGGCGGCTGAGTAACTACCGAAGTTACAGAAGTTTGAACATTTGACTGGACAAGTTGCGGTTGCTGGGGTGGACCAGAAACTATGGGTTGTCCAGCTTGAGGTACCAACTGTATACTTGGCTGCAACACCTGTTGACCCTGTGATGGATCCCACACTAACATTCCGGGGTATTGACCCGTAACAGGTTGAGGATACTGAGATCCGTAACCGGATTGAGGATAGGATTGATAATTGTAAGGTGCAGTTCCCATACCTTGAACATATGACTGACCTTGAGGTGGTTGATAACCTTGACTCGAGTATTGACCTTGAGGTTGATAACCTTGAGGTAAATACGGATACTGGGGTTGACCTTGACCTTGAGGTTGATATCCTTGAGGTTGATACCCTTGAGGTTGATACCCTTGAGGTTGCCATCCTTGGGGTTGATACCCTTGAGGTTGATATTGATACTGAGGTTGACCTTGGGGTATATATTGAGGCTGGGGTTGACCTTGAGGCATGTATTGCACCATAGGTACATACTGACCTTGAGGTTGCCCCCCAGACACGAATTGTGTACATTGAGGTTGCCCCCCAGGCGTTAACTGAGGCTGCCCCCAAGGCGGTAATTGGCCACCTTGAGGTTGGGAAACGGGAACTGAACCCGACATCATGTAAATGTCTCCTACACCCAATGGTATATTACCATTGTTTCCAGCTAATAACCCATGATCAATGGGTTGAGGAGATGCTCCCGCAAAGGTACCAGAAAGTGATTGATACCCGGTGGGAACAGAAGGACCGCCGTGTAAGAAAGATTCAGGAGTTTGAGTGAACACGGACGACTGACCAGACATATTTACAGGAGTATAAATACCTCCAGGTGGAAAAGGAGTACGAGGTGTAGAAAAACCTACCCCTGAGTTGTCTAAATAATTGGTTAACGAAAGGTACCAAGTAGTACTTCTAGGAGGACTGTAAAAGATAGATTCACGCTCCCTGAGATCAATAGTAAGTTGATATTCAAGGTTAGAGACGCCTATTTCTTCCTCTGGAGCAAGTTCTTCGATAACAATCAGACCAGTAGGAAGATTTTCGGTGATAACTCGTTCTACTCTTGGTGAATCTGGAACACTAGAAGTCGGAGTAACAGGTTCAGATATTTCAGGTTCTTCGCCTGTATCACTAGCAGACGAAAAACTACCAACAAGCTCAGAAACTGTAACAGCTTCGGGATTATAACCTGTCTCTAGGCCTTGGTAATCTGAATGGACTACCAAGGAAGATTCTCCTTCTTCAGGTGAACCTACTCTACTGCCACTAGGAGGAGTTACAAGGATCTTTAAACCTTCTAGATTATTGGGGTCGTCTCGAGGAGGTTCACCCCTAAGTCTACGGGATCTTCTCAACAATTCGGCCACAGAAACAACTTCAGGAGACTAGCCCCGAAGTCTACGGGACTGTCTCGGTAATTCTGCCACAGTTAAAAACTTTTAACTACTACACACGAAAACATAGTAAAATCTCAAATCAAACCACCTAAAGTCTCTAAAGAACCAAACAAATTTGAATCACACGCCTAAAGAATCTAGGGCGTCAAACCAAGCACAAACAGTAGCCTTCCAGACCGAAAACGCTAGTTGGAGATGAAACCCAACATCGCCGGATTCAGTACAGAAGTGGCGGGTGGAACAGTTACTCCGACAACCTGCTTAATGAATAGACCAGCACAAGTTCCTCCACTTTAACCGTCTCGAGTGAAGTGAACCCCCCGGAAAATCCAAGTGAGTCTAGCCGACGTCTGCTCCAGGTACAGTGGGATCTTCCCTCCACCGTCACCTCGGTAGAATCCTAAAGATAATGGTCACTAAGGTTACCAACCGCAACAAATGCACCTGGGGGAACAGTCTACACTCCGACAGCACGCAAGGGCAGAGTATCAAGCTCAATCCCCTTGCCGGTTCCTTGACAATAATCCAAGGTTTACCGACAAGTGACCCCTGGTTCCTCGACAATGGTTAATTCGAGGTTTACCGTTTGTAATACGTGCATGTCTGGTGTCGTTCCCAACGAGGGGGGATTGATCCCCTCACTGGTTCGGACACGAGCTCGTGCTTCTCCTTTAAGAGGAGCTTTCCCAGAGTACAAATGAGACAATTGGATTTATTCTATCACAAGATAAGCTACTTGTTTGGTTTTGTTGTCTTGGAGAGTTAATTACTCTCCTACTCCAAGACACTAGCCTGATCTAAATTGGTGTTTCAGAGCCCTAGTAAATAAAAGTTACTACGTTGATTTTACTTTAAGCGTTAATTTTATGGTTTTTCTTAAAGACAAAAAGGTAGCGGAAGTGAAACCAATGGTGTGTAGACTCGACTCAAACCACTACAAAGATGCACCTAAGATGATTTACGCTACTTTTCTCTTTCAATGAAATTCCTAACTAAGAGAGTTGAGAAATGCAAATTTGATAGAAAACAACTTTCTTAGTAAAGACAATCAAAGAAACAATTCTCTTTATCTTTCCAAGCATACAAACATGACCACTCCTTACGTGCACGAAAAACTCTTTTTCTTTCAAAACTCTTCAAAGCTACTTGAAACAAAACTTTTCAAAGGATATGTTTTTGTATTTTCTCTTATTTAATAAAGCATATAAATCTATTTTAACGAAAATCAATCTCAAAAACTATAAAATCTATGAAAACTTGACTCACAAACAAATCAAAAAGAAAATTACTCTAAGCAAACCTAATGAGGCAAAAGCCTACAAGGATTATTCTAGGTTGTTTTACTTGACCAAAATCAAGTCAAGGACTAGCTAATGCAGAATCAAAAGACTAGTCAAAACAAAACTCAAATCTTTTTGTTCTTTTTGTAAAATGGAATTCAATACTCAATCAACAAGTACTTCGAAATTTGCCAAAGAGACAACTCAAAGGTAAGTTGCTCTCACAGGTAGACTTTATGACAGGTCTGACTTCTAAGAATGCTGACAAAACCAGAGAGATCTAAGGCTTGACAACTTCTACCGCCAAAGTCACTACAAGACCTACTCAAAAATCAAACCCTAGGGCTTAAACTTCTATGAAATCCACTAAAACACTCAATGCTATCGAAACAAGTTCAGGTGAAGATCTTTGACAAGAGACTAATGGATATGGGCAGTAAAAACTAAGAAAAAGCAAAATCTAAGAGAAAAAATGCAAAAAATGGAAATTTCTTAATTTTTAGCAGGGGACGCAGGCAACCAGTTAAGCCAGGTGCGGGCCCGCTCTGTGCACACAGCAACAGTGCGTACAGGGACGCACTGTGCAATACTCAGAGGGTGCGTCTTACTGAAAAACCAAGAAAAACTAAATTGAATCTAACCCTAAGCTAACCCACCCAAAAACAAAGTCACAGAGCCAAAAACCAGAAAATAAATGACTTTTCTCAAATCAAAGTTGCATACAAAGGAAAAGACTTTCACATCAATGGAATCCCCAGCGGAGTCGCCAATTTGTCAGGCGGAAAGATTCGATTGTGCGGACACAACCAACCTCCCTAGGAGTCTAAGACTCTCTAGTGACAAACAAGACAAACAAGAGCAATCCTTCTCTAAACATGCATTTACTATATAAGAAATCAAGTGTTTAGATCCTACCTGTAGTCCAACGCTGTTGTAGCAGTCCAGCCCCGCTGATCCGGATGAGCTCCTCCTTCACTTTGAAACCTGCATCCACTAACAATCAAACGATTAAATAGCACTTGATAATCTCATAGAATAAAACATATTTAACACATAGACCAAGGAGTACATGAAACAACTCATAAATAACAAGTTATTGAGAAGAATGGACTCATTTGCATTAATAGGAAACAAAAGGAACAATTACAACCTGAGCCTTGGTGTTGTGCAAGTCCCTCCCAAGGTCCATCAAGAGTTCTCCTTTACTTTGACAAAGCTCACCCACTTCCAAATAGAACAAGCAAAGATGGCAATCTCTCCTCACAAGCTTCTAAATGGGAGTCCTAATTCCTGCAGCATCTACCCTTAGAAATGTTTAGCTTCCAACCTCCCCTCCTTCTGGCCTAATGCCTGTATTTATAGTGCTCAAGAGGAAGTTAATCAGGTCCACCATCAATGGGATAATCCCCTCTTTGGATGGGATAGCTCCCTTATTGATGGGATAAGTTCCTCTTTGGTAGGGGTACATGAACCATCTGGAGGCGCTCAATACACGTTGAACAACCTTCTAGAATGCTCTAGAAATGACCACAAGTAACTTTTTAAAGATGAAACTTGCGCATTTTGACCTTTACAGGGGGACGCACCTGCCCCTTTACATACAGAGCGTACAAGGACGCAGCTTTTGTGAACATTGGGTGCATACCCGCAGGTAAGGTTGAGAGAACCTGCGTACCCAGAGATAAATACATTTATAAAGACTTTCTCTCTTTTTGGAGTTTGACATGGAGAGCAGAGGCATAAGACTTGCCCAGGAGGATAGCATGACTGTTGATAGAGCCATACTAACTGTAAATAGCCATGGTGACATTTTTTAGTGTAACACTACCTCCTAGTTATTGTCTCATGAAGCCAACCTTTGATCCTTCCTCTCTAAATTCCCACTGATAATCATGTAGATCGTTGCTCTATATCCTGTAGGATCTCTTGTAGGATCCTGTAGGTGCTCCTGAGCCGAAAAATGCTCATTGTCTTTCCTGTAGACACTGCTTCAAGAGCCGAGAGCAACCTTGCTTCGATGAATCCTCGAGATTTTGAATGCCACCTTTGCATGGAAATCAATGTTTCTCATATGGGTGATTGTGTGGGATGGTATGTTGGCTACCTAAGTACGAGCACCCACTTTTGGGCCGTTGGTCCCACTACCACTCCATCATTTCTCTTTACCCCGTAATCATCTCCCACTTCGATCATCCGTAACTTAACCGTTTTTACCTCATATCCTTTTTCTTCTGATTTGATTGCTACCATGTGTGGAGTGATCTAACTCTATTCTCCTCATCGACTGGCCGAAGGTGGCCAAGTTAACTGGCTACCTTTTCTTATAAAACCAACTCTTACACAATCCTACATTTTTTATCATATTATGCTAACAAGAAAGCTTAAGCAAGATGACATACCTGTGGGTAAGATGCCTTGATGATGCTCCTTGTTGGAGAATGATGTCCCTGTTGTTGGTGAAATTATATGTGTTATAGTTTCCAACATTAAATTATCAATCTGGGGCTCGTAAGCTTCGAGGCACAAGTGAAACTAATGTAGGATCAGAGCATCAAACCTAAATTGATATCAAATTCCTATTTCTGAATTAAGTACACAATGCAAATAAACAATTTTAATCTCAATCTAAATCAATCAAACTTAATTTCAATGCAAGTAAAATTTAACTACAATGAAACCACACTGATGTATTAACTACAAAATACTCATAAGCTATCTACTGAATTCAACCTATGTTCAATGAAAGCATTCATTCAATCACTCTAAAGCTAATCAAAATAGAGCATTCTATTCAAAGAACATGAACACTAAATCTAAGCTAATTTCACATATATGAAATCTAATTTAAACTAATGAATACGAAATCTAAAGTAAGCTTTGAAGTTTCTAATTCAATCCAACCAGAGAAAGGCATTCAATCAAATTACTTAAACATATAAAATTCTAAAAATAATTCTTAAACAATCTATTCAAAGAATCAGAGACCTATTGTTAAATTAACCATCCTATTCAACATTGGAAAGAATATTGAATGATGATTTAAATGAATGTAAAGCTCTATTACAGAAACCTGAACTACTTATTCAAAAAGGGAAATTGAATTCCTATCTATGAGAACATTCTACAGAAAATCTAATTAAAATAGAATAAAGTCAAGCACACGCACTCTTAGATTATAACTATAACTCCTATGAGATTTGCAACATTATATAAGTCATGTACTTAACAATGAGTTTCGGAATAATTAAGAAGTTATCCACACAAATCTCATCAAATTAAATCCATGATACAAGACTTAAGAAATTAAACACGACTCTCACGGAAGTTAAGAAATATCACAATCATGTGCATGAATCGAATTCAAAAAACTTGGAATTCATTAACCAATAGAAACTCATACTACTATATCATTCCTGTGCATTGTCAGTTAAAACCTAGACTACTCCTAATTGAAATTGAATGTTGTAACTACCAATTCAAACTGTATCTAATAGAAAACGAAACTATTCTAATCAAAATCAAAATGCCTTACTACAAAACTCAGTTATGAAACAATTGCTCAGGCTTCAAATCTGCATGAGAAACACTCCACTCAGAGGTTAATCTATAGGACACAACACATGCATATTCAGAAATCATTTTAACTTTAAATCCATTCCATAACAGTGACACTCTTAACTACGTAATCTCGATGCATTCATGCCCATTTGTCCATGAAAATAACAGAGTATGGTTTTTAAATGATTATGCAGGAGAAGGTTTGAATAATAACGATTTATAATACCACAGAGCAATCAATTACCGATACAAGAAATTACTAAATATCTATGAATCAATCCAAGGCTTAGTTGCAAGATCAAACGACAAATATTTAGGCACTACAAAATTCAAATCAATGGAAACTAACTCTACAAAATCACACGATTTCCTAATCTATACTAGCTAATGGGATTGGTTCCAGTTGTAGTGGGCCCTCCCACAACTGGAGCAAGCTAATCTATTGTAGTAAAATGGAGATCGAAACATAAATACTATGACTCACAGTAAGATATGTTGAAATCCATTTGATTTAGAGCTTAAGAAGAGTCATACATCGTCTTAAATCCTTCGAAACAGAGTCTGTAACATTAATAACAATAGATCATTACATCCTTCCTGAGCTCTGATATATATACAAAAGCCATTTAAACTGAATCCCAAATGAATTTGCAATTTTGGAAGAGATATAAAAAATCTGTTTGCTTTGATTTTACACAAATTAGTGATGAAGAGTTGGCTTGATCTCCTCAACCACTATGTCTTTTGGTAAAATGTTCATATGGAACCTACTTGGCCATCTTGTTGACCAATACCATGTCTTTAAATCTTTTGATTCAACTCCATCTCCTCAGAAAGCATGCCCAAATTTAGCTGTTTGGATATTTTACAAATCTGAGTTTTACCTGATTTTTATACAAATCAGCCTCAATGACCTCTTTGTATCTCACAAACCGTGATGAATTTTAGAAAAATGTTGCAAGATTAGTTATTATTCTATCCTGGGACCAAAACCCATGTGCCATATTTTCTTCTTTCGCCTTCACCTGCACAAAAATTGAGGTGGAAGTTGGCTGTTTGAAACTTATTACAAATTTGGGAAAATTTGTGAATTTCCTTCTAGAGACCCACATGAGTGACTTGGGTGAAATACAAGTTATGGGAAGGTATTAAACATTACTTTTGATAATAACATCTCTTGGTTTCTCCCCCGGATGCGGGTGTCCATCATGCATGAATGGCAGGTGGCCATTAAGGCTTTCCCGCGCCTCTATACCTGTCTCAAGGCCGAGGCAGCGAGCAGGTACGAGACAGCGATGGCGATAAGAAACTATTCAATGCTTCAGGCAAACGACATTAAGGAATGGCAGAGCACGGTCGAGGTTGCATTTAAGTCGAGCAAGCCTGCTCCGGTCTCGAGGAGATCTGGTGTAATGGAGTCTGGTACGCGACATTTGGTGAGGGCGAAGTCCTGGTTATATATCAACACCGCTCAGACCTGCAATGTTCAGGGAATGTTGTTTGAAGTGGGAGGCGGGCAAAATATTGCTCTGCAATATTGTCTCAAGGAAACTGAGCAGAGTCTCAAGGCGCTCAGGTTGGAAACAGTTATGCGTCGAAGGGGCGTGCCTCGCCGCGGTGGTCGTTCAGGGGTTCGCTATGGGATTGAAGGGGAGGAACCGCACCCAATAGCACCTATGGCAGCCATTTCCCCCTCATCATCCAGCTCTGAGGAGGAATTTTTGCTATTGCCGGATTCCTATCAGTCTTTCCGCCTCCGCATTCCCAGAGGGATCCTTTAGTCGGATGTTATGGTCAATTTCTCTGTGTATCTTTCAGAAGCGCCTCCAATTAACCCCTCAAGGTCCTCCCCTGCTTCCGATAGTCTCCAGAGCAGCGAAATTCTTCTGGGGGATATGCAAGGAAGAGTGCATAGGATGCCCCGTCCGCAGGCACCCATAGAACAAGTCGACCAGCCTCAGCAGGCTCAGAACCAGGCGAACTCAATTCGTGATGAATCAGTGCAAGAAATTCAGCCATTAATAAACTGTGTCCAGAATAGGAATGCAGAACATGATTCAGCTCATCTGGGTTCGGAGGGGCATCTTCAGGTGGGTGAGGAGTCTGTCATATGGCTTGATCCGCCTAGCCCGATGCAAAGGCAACCGCCAACATCGCCAAGTCACCCTACCTGAATATGTTCGAAGGCGTTTCTCTAGGTTTTTGCATTTTTGTATTTTTGCTCATGTCTTTGTTGGTCAAATCCTCAATCTCGCTCAGTTCCTGTTCTCAGCCCTATAGTGGCAGCTTGTTAAAAGTTCGAGTCAGCAAGGTAATAGAGTCTGTTTTTTGGCCATCCAGAACTGTAATGTTGTCCAAGGGGCTCATTTGGACAATCATTGTAATGCTGTCTCAGAGGTCTGCTAGTCTGTCCCAGTTGTCTCTGTTAGAGGGTGGCCTCGTCCCCCTTGGTTGCTGTAAATTATGTAAATATTTTTCTTGCTTAATATAGAAGTTACTTTTACCCAGAAAAAAAAAGACATCTCTTGGTTTCTCTGGATGCATGCCAAAAGTGTCAAAGCCCCAAATTGGTCATTTCTGTACTCTATTGGCTTGTAATGAAACTCAACGATGGAACCCTGTCAAAGGATGAGCTTAGCGAAACCTTCATTAGTAAATCATGACTAAATCATCTCCAATAATTGAAAAGCTAATAAAACTAATGATAATCAACCATGAGGCATAGGATGTGATTTGGCGATAAATGATGGAATTATGAGCTAAAATGAGTATGCTGGTGTTGGAATTTAGGTTAAAAATGGAAGTTTTGTATGATGGAAAAATGGGCATATTCAAGGCCCAACATCCCCCCATGCCTAAGGGTTTCATGTCCTCATGAAAAAAAATCTCTTGCTCTTTGATAGGTTAATGTGGGACAACATTACTTGGATATTTGAAGGCGCTGGTTCTTACGGAGCAACACTTACTTGAATGTTTGGAGGTGTTGGTTTTTGTGGTGCAACACTCTTCATACTTAATAGGTCACACTAATTTACTGAGCAATACAAATTGAGGACAAGAAAGGGACGAGTGAAGGAGAGATGAGTGATGGAGATGGTGAATGGGCAATTGATACTCTGTCTTCGTAAGACCAATGTCTATAGGTGGTTTCCTTTATCATTTCATGGCATTAATGATTTCATCCTAATGTTTTTCATCATGGAAGGAGAAGACATCATAGAGGCTGCTTTATCAATGCACCATAATTTTTTTCCTTTTAACATGGTCTTGTAATCAGAGTATATGTGGAGTGAATGGAAGGATAATAAAAGGATGATGGTTTATGAAAGATGAAATGAATGGAATGAGAAGTGGTGAATCATTAAGTTTCTTTAACTTTCTAATGAATTAGAGAATCATAAGCCAAATTTACCTCAGGTTTTACCTTTATCATTAATGTGCCTAGTACTGCAAGATGAGGTGGAGGATGGAATGGCTGGAGATAATGTGACCGTTGATCTGATCTACTGAAGAAGAGTTAGAGCTGTAATTGAGGCTGATTTGGATCTACTAAAGGAAGCTAAAGAACTGAAGGATGAACTAAAAATATGAAGGATGAACTGAAGGTCCCCTTCTCCCCCATGCCTAAGGAGTTGTATGTCCCCAAATAATTGAGGAAAGGTGACTGCTACTGCAAACGATAAAGGAAACGCTGATACAAAAATCCAAACTGCTGCAAATCTATGTCGTGATCTCAAAACCATATAGTCTTCAACCACTACACGCCCATGTGCAATCTTGCATATGTGAATAAATTAAGTCTATGTCGAACATAAGCAAGAATCATTGGATTACCGACCATTGAGGAGATTGTTAACCAATGCGAGATATCCCACCTTTGATGTCAATGGGAATCAAGGCACTAGGTACATTCTACTAGCCATGTATAGATTTGTTCAAGTCGAATGGCCTGCAGAATTCATTCACCAAGAAGCATTGATGTATTTCCTTAGTAGATTGCAAGTATACCTTCCATTAAGGCATGCAGGCTCCTAGGTACCTTATCTAACCCTAACTCTAATCCTAGTTAAAGTGTTGATGTCGATGGGATAAGGCTTGTTGGCAGGTGGGCCTTAAGGAATCCCACATCAACCAACATGAGTACAAGACATAATGAAATACATGATTTGAAGAACTCATACAAATTTACAAACTTTATTGGGAACCATTCCCGCCAGTTACTTGATTTTCAAGCAAAGTCCCTTCCCAGATGCACTAGACAAGCTGGTTTTCACAAAAAGACTTATTTTTCTCTTTACTATTTTCAGCTATTTATTTACAATACTAAATTTCCTACTATACTAGAGAAATGGTGTCTTACTTCAAGTGAAAGAGGACTTCTAGTGAAGCCATGTGCAGATCAAGTACAAGGATATATTCATGCTCAAATTTAACATATAAACTTTACAGTGTACATGAGCATGTAAAACTAGTAGCTGCAAATTATATGATGCTAAGAAAGTGTGAAGAAGAGAATTATTCCTTGCTAGAGTACTGTTTTGGAACGAATGCTCGATGTAATCATAGTGGTCTTGGTCCATTTCTTCATTTGGAAAATATTGCATGTCCTCTTCTTTGGCCTCTTCGATCTCTGGTTTTAGGGGCTTCTCTCCAATAGATGTTGTCCATAAGTTCTCAAATTCCTCTAAATATTGGAAAATGTGAATATTGGAGGATTCTAGCTCTTCATGTGGTTGTGGCTCATGGAAATTAGGTTCTTCGATCACTTCTGGAGAGGTAGAAAATTTCTTGACTACTGTCAAGATCTGCTCTTCTTGAGAGGCAGAGACCCTAGCTGCTCCTAGGATTTGAGATAAATCCTTCAAATTCTTAATCATCCTTGAATCATGCTTTCTAGTTTAGAAATCCCTGTCTCCACACATGGATCAGTACCTGTAGGTTCTTACAACACCCCAAAAATGTTTTGTCATTTAAAAGCTTGAAATTTTTAATGAATAAAAACTGATTGCAATAAAACACACCAAACTTGAAGTCCTCGCTTACTCGGACAACCAGACTTTGGAGTGACCCAAAAAAAAAGTGGATGCATGGCTCTTCACTCACATCTTATCCTCATCTCTGCCCTCTGATTTCCCTGCGGATAAGATCACACAAAAACTTGTGAAAGAAACTATGCTGTGATCCCTTAGTACCTCCCTTACAATGACGCCAAAAATGTTGGTGAAGTCTAGGGCTCGTAAGATTCGAGGCACAAGCGCAGGTAATGCAGGATCGAAGCATCTAACCTAAATTAATATCAAATTTCTCTTTCTGAATTAAATACAGAATGTAAATAAAAATTTTCAATCTCAACCTAAATCAATCAAACTTAATTTCAATGCAAGTAAAATTTAACTACAATGAAACCACACTGATGCATTAACTACAAAATACTCATAAGCTATCTACTGAATTCAACCTATGTTCAACGAAAGAATTCATCCAATCACTCTAAAGCTAATCAAAACAGAGCATTCTATTCAAAGAACATGAACACTAAATCTAAGCTATGTTCACGTATATGAAATCTAATTTAAACTAATGAATACAAATTCTAAACTAAGCTCTGAAGTTTCTAATTCAATCCAACCAGAGAAAGACATTCAATCAAATTACTTAAACATATAAACTTCTAAAAATAATTCTTAAACAATCTATTCAAAGAATCTGAGATCTATTGTTAAATTAACCATCCTATTCAACACTAGAAAGAATCTTGAATGATGATTTAAATGAATCAAAAGCTCTATTACAGAAACCTAAACTACTCATTCAAAAAGGGAAATTGAATTCCTATCTATGAGAACATTCTACAGAAAATCTAATTAAAATAGAATAAATGCAAGAACACACACTCTTAGATTATAACTATAACTCCTATGAGATTTTTCAACATTTTATAAGTCCTATACTTAACAATGAGGTTTGAAAGAATTAAGAAGCTATCCACGCAGATCTCATCAAACTAAATCAAGACTTAAGAAATTAAACATGACTCTCACTGAAGTTAAGAAATATCACAATCCTGTGCATGACTCTAATTCAAACAACTTGGAATTCATTAACCAATCAAAACTCATACTACTATATCATTCTTGTGCACTGTTAGTTAAAACCTAGACTACTCCTAATTGAAATCGAATGTTGTAACTACTAATTCAAACTGTACCTAATGGAAAACGAAACTGTTCTAATCAAAATCAAAATGTCTTACTACAAAACTCAGGTATGAAACAATTGCTCAGGCTTCAAATCTGCATGAGAAACACTCCACTCAGAGGTTAATCTATAGGACACAACACATGCATATTCAGAAATCATTTTAAATTTAAATCCGTTTCATAAAAGTGACACTCTTAACTACGTAATCTCGATGCATTCATATCCATTTGTCCATGAAAAAAATAGAGTATGGTTTTTAAATGATTATGCAGGAGAAGGTTTGAATAATAACGATTTATAATACCATGGAGAAATCAATTACTGATACAGGAAATTACTAAATATCTATGAATCAATCGAAGGCTTAGTTGCAAGATCAAACGACAAATATTTAGACACTGAGAAATTCAAATCAATGGAAACTAACTCTACAAAATCACACAATTTCCTAATCTATACTAGCTATTGGGATCGGTTCTAGTTGTGGTGGGCCCTCCCACAACTTGAACAAGATAATACATTGTAGTAAAATGGAGATCAAAACATAAATATTATGACTCACAGTAAGATATAATGAAATCGATTTGATTTAGAGCTTAAGAACAATCATACATCGTCTTAAATCCTTCAAAAAATAGTCTGTAACATTAATAAAAACAGATCATTACATCCTTCCTGAGCTCTGAGATATATACAAAATCAATTTAAAATGAATTCCCAAACGAATTTGTAATTTTGGAAGAGATCTCAAAAATCTGGGTTTGATGTGATTTTACACAAATTAGTGATGAAGAGTTGCCTTGATCTCCTCAACCATAATGTATTTTGGTAAAATGTTCAAATGGAACCTAATTGGACATATTGTTGACAAATAACATGTCTTGAAATCCTATTATTCAACTCCATCTCCTCAGAAAGCGTGCCCAAAGTTGGTTGTTTGGATATTTTATAAATCTGAGTTTTACCTGGTTTTTATACAAATTAGCCTCAAAGACCTCTTCTTATCTCCCAAACCGTGATGCAAGTTAGAAAATTGTTGCAGGCTTAGTAAATTTTCTATACGGGAACCACAATTCATGTGCCATATTTTCTTCTTTCGCCTTCATCTGCATAGAAATTGAGGCGGAAGTTGGCAGTTTGAAACTTATTGCAGATTTGGGAAAATTTGAGAATTTCCTTCTAGAGACCCACATGAGTGACCTGGGTGCAATCCAAGTTATGGAAAGGTATTAAAACATTATTTTTGATGATAACCTCTCTCGGTTTTTCCGGAAGCATGCTGAAAGTGTCAAAGCCCCAAATTGGTCATTTTCATACTCTACTGGCTTGTAAAGAAACTCATTGATGGGACCGTACGAAAAGATGAGCTTAGCGAAATTGTCATTAGTAAATCATGACTAAATCATCTCTAATCATCAAAAAGCTAATAAAACTAATGATAATCAACCACGAGGCATAGGACGTGATTTGGCGATAAATGAGGGAATTATGACCTGAAATGAGTATACTGGTGTCAGAATTTGGGTTATAAATGGCGGTTTTGTATGATGGAAAATTGGGCATATTTGAGGCCCAACACCTGTGTTGTGTATTTTATATATATATATAGATATATATATCTATCTATCTATCTATCTATATATATATATATATATATATATATATATATATATATATATATATATATATATATATATTTTATTGGCCTCCTTTGATGCTTATTTCCTTTGATGTGTAGGTATTGAAGAGTGATGTTGATGATCTTGCTGCTGCTGCTAAGCTCTAGATGAGCTTCCTTGACATTCGGATCTCTATGCTAAAGATGGCTGCAACCTGTGAAATTTTGTTTTGTGGGATAGACTGCTACAGGATTTCCTACAGGAAACCTATAGGATGTCTTGTAGCTGCCTCTCCCCTAAACTTTTCATTCTTTTTTCACCTTTGGAGGACGATGATTGTTGTCATGGGTAGAGAAGGGGTCTAGTGATTGGTAGGTGAGAGGTATAGACATCAGGTATTGTCCCCTTGTCCTTCGTCCTCACCTTCTTCTATTTTTTTTTTTTTAGAAAAATGTAATATTTTTGGATTTGACTTATTGGATGAATGCAGTGGTAATCATGATGGTGAGAGGCATGGTGGTGAAGTGGTGGAGTAACATTTTATTTTTTGACATAGGTTGGTCATCTCCTTGCTCTAGGGTAACTTTTCTTGGGATTCCCATGCCACTGTAATTCCTACAGGATCCTCCTATAGGTTTTCAGGGAATCCTGTAGAAAACAAAGGGCTTGTGTAACTGAGCTGGAGGAGTTCATAAATGGAGGGATTGATGGGATAATGAATAATATGGGATGGAGGAATGAAAATATGGAGTGTATAGGTCCTTCTTCTCCTCTCTTATCGCTCTGATCCTCCTCCTTCTGACCTGCAAACAACATTTTCAAAGTTTTCTTTTCTCACTTTTTTATATATCCTTTTTTTTTTGAAAAACAACTATTCCTACAAGAAATTTCATTCTAGTTGCTTGCTCTGGGTGCCTCCAAAGAGGTTTTCACCCAGAGATATTTTTACTTCTTCCTTATTTCTTTTGACACCATTGGGCCGCCTCAAGAGGTTTTCAACCCAATAGTGGAACTCAAGTGCCTCATGGAGGTTTTCACCTGAGTCTCTTTACTTTTATTTTTTAATGTTTTTCTTTAGGGACTTGATGGGATAGAAGCTGAGACTTGCTCCACCACCATCTCTATTTTTTTGATTCCATTGATGAATTCTTCCTTTGGCTAGGGCTTCTTGTATACCTTCAATCTGTACCCATTGACAAGTAAAGGAATAGCCTCTACATCAATGGTTCTTATCTGTATTGAACCATTATCATGACATTTTTCTATGACATAAGGCCCCACCATCTAGTCCTTAACTTGCCTTTAAAATCCTTGTATCTGGAATCATACAAAAAATCCAAATTACCTTCTTGAAACCGTTTGTCCTTTATGTTCTTGTCATGCCATATCTTCCTTTGAACTTGAGTCACCTCTGTGTGCAGGAGGACTGGCATTCTAAACTCATCTAACCCATTCAGCTGGAGCAATCTCTCTTGTTGTGCCCTGGTGAGATCTACATCTAGTTGTGTTGCCATTCTTAAGGTGTTATATTCAAATTCAATGGACAACAGGGCCTTCTTCCCATAGACTAGCTCATAAGGAGTGAATCTAGTGGTGGTCTTCCTAGTGGTATCGTAGGCCCAACCAGCCTCAACTAACCTATCTGCCTAGTCCTTTCTGCTGCAACTAATCACGTTGGTCAGAATTCCTTCTAGCGCTCTATTGGTTACCTCCACTTGACCATTAGCTTGTGGGTGGCAAGGAGTGGATGTTCTATGCTTGATCTTGTGCTCGCTTAACAACTTTTCAATCATGTGAGATGTAAATTAGCTGCCTTGGTCAGTGACCAGTTCTCTAGGGTACCCAAACTTATAAAATACATTTTCCCTTAAGAACTCAACCACCTTCTCCTCTGTTGTTGCTTTGATGGCCTTGGCTTCAACCCACTTGGTTAAATAGTCAGTGCACACTATGATGTACTCCTTTTGCCTAGATGGAGGGTCAATGGGTCTAATGAAATTCGTGCCCCACTTTTGAAATGGCCTGAAAGTCACTTGAGGTTGCAGAGGTATTTCATCCCTTGGGGTAGGTTTCCCCATCCTTTGCAATCTATCACACTGACTAGTATACCTACTCACAGCCTGATGGAGAGTGGGCTAGTAATAACTAGCTTGTAGCACCTTGAATGTTGTCGATTTGGCTGCAAAGTGACCTCCACAAGGCCCATCATGATAGGTCAGAAGGATGTCAAAGACTTCCTCCTCCCTAACACATCTTCTCATAATTTGATCTGGGCCTAGTTTGAAAAGGTTGCTCCCAATCCAAGCGAATGGGGCGCGCTTCCTCACAATCTTTATTTTTTCTTTGGAGGATAAATTTGGTGGAAACGTGCAGACACCAAGTAATTTTCTATGTCAGAAAACCATGGAGAGAGAACTAAAATGGTGAATAAGTGTTCATCTGGTAGCTGACCATAAACCAATCCTTCCTCCCCTGTAGGAAAAGTTAATGTGGATAAAAATATGTGACAACATTCTCCTTGCTAGGCTTATCAATAATAGTTAGATCAAACTGTTGTAATAAAAGCAACCATATAAGAATTTGGGCATTTACATCAGGTTTTCATCAAGTATTTAATTGCAGCATGGTCAGTATGCACAAATGTTTGGTAACATGTAATGTAATGCCTAAATTTGTCCAATGAAAGCACAATAGCTAGGAGATTCTTTTCAGTCACTATGTAGTTCAGTTTGGCTTTTGACAGATTCTTACTGATGAAGTAAAGGGCATAAGGTAACTTGTCATCTATCTGGACTAGAGCTGCTCCAATGGATTTTTGAGAGGCATCGACATGTATATGGAAAGGAAGCGCCCAATTTGGGCCTCGGAGAATAGGTGCAGTGGTGAACTTGTCCTTTAGGGTGTCCAAGGCCTCTTCAAAGCTTTCTAACATTACAAACTCAGAGTCTTTGGACAATAACCCAAACAAAGGAGACGCTAACTCGCTGAAGTCTTTTATAAATATCCTATAGTATCCAGCTAACCATAAGAAACTTCTGACATCCCTCTGTTTTTGCAGAGGATGGACCCTCTGGATGATGGCTATCTTATTTGGGTCGACCTGCAGTCCTTTCTAGGATATCGAATGACCTAGAACAGTCCCTGTAGTCATCAAGAACTCACATTTTTCGGGACTAAGGGACATGTTCATTTCAATGCATTTGTTAAGTGCCACCTTACCCAAGTTGGACAGAGCCTCTTGAAAATCACACCCATAAGGGGTAAAATCATCCATATAAATTTCTACTGTATCATGGACTAGCTCGGCAAAGATACTCAGGACTGCCCTTTGGAAAGTGGCAGGGAAATTACATAGGCCAAAAGGAAGGACCCTATAAGTGAAAGTACCCCAAGGATAGGTGAAGGTGGTTTTATCCTGGCCTTTTAGGCTAATCTGGATTTGATTGTACCCAGTAAACCCATCTAGGAAAGGGAAATTTTTTTTCCCTGCCAGGCCATCCAACACTTGGTCAATGAAAGGTAGAGGGAAATGGTCCTTCTTTGTTACTTCATTTAACTCTCTGTAATCAACACAGATCCTCCACTTCCCATTTTTCTTTGGAACCAAAACCAAAGGAGAAACCCACTCACTGTCCGGGATAGGGTAAATGAATCTTGCATCCAACAACTTTTGTAGTTCTTCTTTGACTATATCCTTAAGAGATAGATTCATTCTCCTTTGGGGTTGTTGGACTGGTTTGAAACCTTATTTGGTATAAATTTGGTGAGTACATATCGAGGGGTGCACTCCCTTCATTTCCTTGTAACTCCAAGCAAAGACATCCAGATGTTCCCTTAGCATGTTGCAAAACTTTTCTTCTTGGTGTATAGAAATAGAGGGGTTTATTTTCAAAGTTCTTTCAAGGTCGAATTCTATTGTTTTGACAAGGGAAAGGTTTGAATTAGTGAAGCATAGATCAATCTGATAGTTTCTCTTGGTTCCTTTACTACTTCCTCCAAGGATAAGGTCCTGGGAGTTGGATGTTGGAGTAAGTGTTCAATCATGTCATGTTCATCCAGTTGTCCTCCTCCCATAGCAGTTTCTAGGGTATAGAGTTGGTCCGAGTAGATTTCATCTTCTTCCTCCTCTTCTAGCCATAAAGGTAGTTCATGTTCTCGGGATGGATGAGCAGGAAGATACAAGTCAAAATATAGGGACATATGCCCATTTTTTATAGTCATATTTCCAGCCCTGCAGCTAAAGTAGGGATCAACAGTGGCTAACCAAGGTCTCCCAAGTATGAGAGGTTAACTAGTAAGCTTGGACTTAGGCTTGAGAACTAGGAAGTCTGTAGGGTTCTCCTAAGAGTCAATGGAGACCATCACATCCTCAACAATCCCCTCAGGGGTTACTGTGGAACGATATGCAAGTTGCAAGACTGTTGCGGTCTTTCTTAATGAGCCCTAGAGATTGAGTTTGAGCATGGTGTCCTTAGTCATTACATTAATGGTAGCCCCAAGATCAATCAAAGTGTGTGGGACAATGGTGCCATTGATTTACACATCTACTACAGGGCTTCTAGGGTTCAAATACTTTGGGAAAATTACCTGCCCTAGCATTAATTCGGATAGCTGTCCAATGACATTAATTGTAGGGGTGTCTCTTTCTCGCTTCCCTGGATGTTTGAAACACTTCTCCTTAATCAATTTGTTGTAAATAGGTACATCCTTGATGACTTGGAGAAGTGGAATTTTGACACATAGATTTTTCAATTCACCCAAAAGTTCATTCTCTTCTGCGGAAGGCTGGACTGGGGAAAGGGTGGTGGATTTACTCTAGTCATGCTTTACTCTCTTTCCTCCTCACTCTCCCTAGGTGGAGGTGGAGGTTGGTTGTCCAGAAATACTCTCCCAAATCTTAGGTTGATTTCCTAAATCTCCACATCATAAGCAGGATAGGATGTATCTCCACTATACAATTGTTGTGCCTGTCTATTGTTCGAGTTTGGATTTGGTTGGGCAGGAATTTGAGGTTGTTTAGGTGGAGTAGGGTGTAAAAGCTGTGGTTGAGTAAGAGGTGAGGGAAATAAAGTTGGAGAATAGTTGTATGGGGGCCTCCACCACTAGGGTGGTGCATTCCACTGAGGTTGTGGCGGAGTATATCGCTGAAATGATTGGTTGGTCAGCTTTGAATGGTATTGAGGTGCAGAAGACCAAGGAGGGGGTGTAGACCAGGAGGGATGAGCAGGGGGGCCTCAAGAGGGAATGGATGTGTTCTATTTAGGGTTGTAAAATGAATGGGATGACCTTTGCATTCCCTACTGGTATGGTTGAGGCCCATGGGGTCTTCTTTGATTTATTTAGCAGAGTTGTTCAATCACCCTTTCAGTTCCTTGATAAACAAATTTTAGTCCAGGTAGAGAAGGGAACTTGCCTTTGGAGTGGTTTTCTTCATAGACTAAGCAGATATCAATCAAGCTTAATGGACATTCATTCCTAGGGTGCTTCCTTGTGCATCTAGCACAAAAGATGGCTAATTCTCTCTATGCTTCCTCCTACTTTGTCTTGATGTGCATAGTGTCCAACTGTAGGGAAAGGGTTTGCAAAATTTCACTCTTGAAGTCTTCCAACATATTTCCAATTTCACCTTTTATGGATGTGTTACAAGAGGATGGGCTGGCCATTTGTTAACTACCCCCACCCTTTTTCCTAACTTCACTAGAATGATTCCTAAAGATAGTCTTGATATATTCATAGGGTAGCTGGTAGATGTCCCCTCCTACTATCAGCTTTAGAGTATCCAGAAGATCTTCCCTTACCCCTCGGAGTAGGACTAGCTTCAGTGACTCAGGATCAAGAGTGCACTTGGCCGTTTTGTAGCTAAGATGGAATCTTTCTTCGTAATCCTCTAAGGATCCATCATGCCCCAAGGTCATCCTAAAAATTTCCTCTTTAGTTTCTTTGGACTTGCAGTAGTCTCGATACTTGTTGTTGAAGGCTTGCTACATCTGAGCCCAAGTCGTGATGCTATCCCTAGGTAAACCAATGAACCATAGTAGAGCTGCATCCTTGAGAGTGGATGGGAATAATTTCAACTTCTTCTCATCAGTGGTGTAATCATAAGTTCTTCATATGAAAACAAAATCTAATAAGAAAGTATTTGGATCTTTTGAGGCCAGGCCATGGAAATGAGAAATAGTAGAGGGGCCTATGTCTTTCATCTTGGTATCCCCATTAGTATCTCTGATGTGAAAAGAACCCTCAATTCCTTCTCTATCTCCTCTATCATTTCTATTTTCAGCCATTAGGTCAGTTGGAATGGGTTCTCCTTGTTCTTGTCCCCCTGTAGGATCTTCAAAAATCTCTGGTTGTTTGCCTAAGTGGTCCTCCAATTCACAGCCGCCGAAGAAGAGGGAAGGTTGGTTGTTTGAAGTGGTGGGGGTATTTGGTAGAAATTTTCCTAAGTTATGCCTATTCCTACAAGGCATGAAAGAAGCATTTTTGTTTTGTTTTGAGGTTTTTTCCAAGCTTTGAGACTAATTGCAGAATTGAAATAACGAATGGAATAGAAACTAACTGCTCAATGAAAGCCCACTTGCAAAATGGAAAAGAAAGAAAATAAACTTGCAATTACCTTTGCAAAAATGAAGCTAATATTAGAATGCCAGAGATAAGAAATGGAAGAAAGAAAGCAAAAATCACATCTTACTTAGACATCTCCCTCGCAATGGTGCCAAAAAGTGATGAGCACCAGTATTGCAGCAAGAATGCTGGAACTACTGGGCCTACCAACTTTACTTTATCAACCCAGTGTTTGTACAAACTTGGAGGTGACTGTGTTGTATACACAAGAATATGTGATGGGTCCACTCTTTGTCACTACTGAGCTGGTGATAGACCACTATGGTTTCTCAAACCAAGCTTCTATTGATTCAGAAGAAGCTTGATTACCAATGAAGAAAAGGAGAATTTGCACCAGCTGAAATCTTGTCTACTATATTAAGGAAAGACTGAAATCAAATGATTAACACACCATTCATCTAACTAACTGATAAGAGGCTTTGCTTCAAAAGAATGCTATAGTAACATGTGTGTAATACTACTGTCCTAAGGATGCAATCTGAAATAACCAAACACTCTACTGCTATGCATGTAAATGAACACAATAACTCTTTTTTCCATTTTTTTTATTTTTTTGTGTGAAAATGTGAATGCTAAATCCTCTTGGTGATGTGGCAAGTGGGTTATATATGGTGGTGGATGGTAAGATGGATTAGGAGGCAAGTAGGGTTCTTCTCCTATCTTCCTAGATGCCTTTTCCATAATTCGGCCTCAAAACAGACCACTACAAGTCGTTCTACATGATGTCTTAATGCTTCCTACAGGATGTCCTAATGCTCCTACAAGATCCCTTGTATTCCTATAGGATCTAGCTAAGAGAAATAAGAGTGATTTGCAAGGTAGTGTAGGCCTTAAGCAAGGTGAATGGTGGGATAAATAAGGCAATGTAGTGGCTAGGATTCCTTCAGAGCTCAAATCCGAGTTTGTAAGATGGCCCAATTCGCTCAACAACCCTGGAAAGTTGTTCTTATGGAATGATGAATTGGGTGAGGGACTTAGCAGCTTTTGATGATCATGGATGGATGAGGTTATGTTGGGGTTGCCGATCATGAGATCTCCTTGCACTGTCGAAACTCCTACACTGCATCAATCACTGACATTTTTCCATGAATCATGTCAAACAAGAAAGATTTTCAACCAACTAAGAAAACCAAATTCCATTATCTAGTTGCCTATTTCATGCATGGAAGACTTTACACAATAATATGAAACACTATGATATCTAATGCAAGGCTGAAGATATCAGAAATGACATTTGAATCCTATTCTTGAAAACTTAAAAGATGCTGGCCTAAGTAGCAGAAAACCCTAAATTCCATTAGAAATCAGAATTTTTTCTTTTTGGGGCTACATAGGAGTTCTTTCCTCAAACCATGGTCCTAGAAGGGAGGAGTGAGGCCAGAGATACCTACTATCATCTTTTTGGTATTCCTTTATCTTTCTAAGCGACTGCTAAAGCAATGCACAAATGGAAGCAAACTAATCAAATCCACAACTAATTGCAATGAAATAGTGCTAAAACCAATTCAACCATCAATCTATGAAATCAACTAAGCATACAAGTACAAAAGGAGGAGCCTTTTCTGCTAGGGTTGGTCCCTAACCCAAGAGCTTCAGCCCTCTGAGTCAACTCAGTGCTGGATGAAGGAAATTCTCATTCTCATTATCATATCAAAAAACTTACATAACAATGTCTTCCACAAGTCTTGAACTTGAAAATGCCTAGTGATTTTACATAAAAAAATAAGAATCCTAATGAAGCTCTAGGCCTCCTTATTTATACAACTGAAGTCTCCAACGACTTCCTTAAATCTAGGGAAGCTTGGCTCCCAAACTCAAGATTAACTGGCTCTTTAATTGTCACTAGCTCGGCTGCCTTTTGATCTTCATGACTCGGTTTCTTGCAATTTCGAGCTAGTGTGATTTGATGGAGGAATATTCGAATGAGTGAGGATTAAATGAGGAGGATCTATCTCCTACAATCTCTCCTATTTGTCTCATTCGAGTTTCTGCCCTTAATTAGCCAAAATTGCCATGATTTTCTCTCAAAAACCTGCAATCAATGTACGTTAGTCCACTAGACATAACATCTTACTTTTACTCATCTCATTAAGCAAAATATAATCAAAATATGTAAGGAATTATGAGAAGAGTTGAATTAAATAAGATTGGAGGTGTATTAAGGTCCATAGAGTTACCCAATGATGAGGCTCATCATTAATGTCAATGGGTATGAACGGATGGAGTCTTAGAGAGATAGCACAATGAAGTAAGTCTTAGAGGGGAAAAAGGCTTTGTAGCTTAGTGCATAGAGGCCTAGAGTAGTGTCCACAGCTGAGTGCGTAGATCCTTGCAATTGAGTGCGTAGGGAAGTTTTGAGTCTGTAACCTAATACTGAAGATCAATAAAGAAGACTATTGAATAAATTCATGTGTTTTATCTCTTTACCTCTATTGTTTATGTTTGTGATATATGTTGTGATGAGATAATGTCTTTATGAAATAATTATGCATTGATGCGCGAATATACGGATAAATCTTATTAACTGAATGCAATACATGTTAATTATTTACACAAAGATCATAATACCTTGTGTTACGTTTATCAAGCACTTAAGTAGATCTGAGTAGATTCTGATCTAAGGATAATTTATGGTGTGCGTAAGTAGATAATTCATCTATTCAGATTCTACAAAAGCTGATAATCGACCTTCGCTGAGGTCTAGGGGCCATCCGAAGGGAGTTACAGTACCAAGCTCTAAGGGCTTATAGATCTGCATGGAGGCAGATCTAGGGTATAAAAATACATCGCACTAATATTTGGATGCAGAAACTTGGTTCTAGCATCCCCCATACTGCGTCGGGTGAGACTTCAGTCGCACTACATGTGTTGATGCCGAAAGGGCCATCGGTGTAGGGTTTTGTTTGGCGCAACTAACTCTGAACCTAGGTGAGGACCCACTAAGCCAACATTATGTGATATGGTGCAAGTCTAGAAAGATAAAAGAGAATGAGAAGAACTATACTGCACATGATTTGGAGCTAGAAGCTATAATTCCAGTTCTCAAAATGTGTAGACATTAGCTCATGGGATGGAGGTTTGAGTTGCAGATTGATCATTATGGGTTATGACATTTATTTGAGACGCCAAATTTAAACGCCCAAGAAATTAAATCATTGGATTTGTTGGTGTATGATTTTAAAATTAAATATATTAAGGGAAAATAAAATAAAGTAACTAATGCACTCAATTGGAGGGTGCATATGATGCATCCTATAGAAATAAGCATTTGTAGGGATGATTAAATGAGCAGAATTGTTGAAGCTAAAAGTCATACATGTTGTATATTGAGATTAGATGTGAAATACAAAAAGAGAATGTGTAATCCAAATATCGATATTATGAGATGGGAGAAGATATGATTCTTCTCTATAAAGGATTATTTTATGTGCCATATGTACCAATAGTGAAATAATTAATTTTAAAGCCAAATGTATAGAGGGCCTTGTGTTGGACACCCAAGTTACTAGAAAAATATTACAAGTAGTAAACGACAGTATTTTGGGCTAGGTTTGAAGAAGGAAGTGGTTATTATATTGCTAGATGCCTAGAATGTCAAAACTCTAAGGTTGCACGTAAGCACCCAATTGGCTTGCTACATCGCATACCCATTCCTAAGTGGAAATGGGATGTGGTGTCAATTGATTTCATTACAAATTTTCCTAGAACCACAAAGGGGCATGATTCTATAATGGTGGTGGTGATAAACCTACCAAAGTTTCCCATTTTGTTAGGGTAAAGTTAGTGCAAAAGAAAAATAACATAGTTAAAATTTACATATAGGAAATGGTCACACTACATGATGTTCCTAAGGAAAATATTTCAGATAGAGATCCAAAGTTTACATTTAAATTTTGGATAAGATTATTTAAAGGATTGGGTACTAATTTGAATTTTAGTAAAAAATACAATTTAGAGTTTGATGGGTAGATAAAGAGAGTTAATTAGATAATCAAGGATATGTTGTGGATGTATGTCATGGATATGTCAAGATGGGAAGATCACCTACATTTGGTAGAGTTTGTGTATAATTATCAAGCATCATTGAAAATGAGACCATTTGAAGCCTTGTATGGTAAAAGGTGTAATAATCTTGTGATTTCAAGTAATCCAATGTAGAGGATAATGGTTGGTATAAAATTGCTCAGGGATATGGAATAGAAGGTTGTGAAAATTAAGAAAAATTTGAAAGTTTCCCAAGATAGGAAAAAACATTATGCAAACAGAAATAGAACTAATAGTGAATTTAAAATTGGGGAAGATGTATGCTTAAGAGTAAAAGCAAAGAAGAGTTTAGTGACATTGGGTAGCTATGTCAAGTTGGTAGAAATATACTGTGGGCCATTCGAGATCCTAGAGAGGATCAATCCTATTGCATATAGGCTTGCATTGCTTGCATTCATGCATGTTCATGATGTGTTTCATGTTTCTTTTTTTAAAAGGTATTTTCCTAATACTAAGCATGTAATTGATTGCAATACAATTTAGCTGGAGCCCAAGGGAGACTTATGTTGGAAATAATACTGAGAGGGGGGGTGAATCAGTATTATCAAATTCTTTTCAATATGCCTTCTAGATTTATACTTTAATTTATTCTTCAGATATTGATCATTAATTTGTATGTCAGTACCATATAATAATGAACAAGAACCAGAAAAATAGATAAGCACACCAAAGAACACCAGATATAAGGTGGAAACCCAATGTGGGTGAAAACCACCTGCTGCAATATGTCTCTATCTTCTTTCAATTTAGAAACTTCTTTTACAAGGATTTTGTACTGGTGCAGTCCTTTACCAGTATGCAGGCTACAACCTGCAGAGAGCTACAACTCTCTCTCGTTTTCTAGTCTCTCCTGGAAGGGAGCTACAACCCCCTTTTCTCTTCTACTTCTTTAAGGACCACATTTCATTAATTTTCAGACTGGATCCAAGAAGATCAAATAATCATCAAGTACATGCAAATCACCCAATCTCCTTATACAACCAATGAATCACCCAACTACTCAGAATGCTGTAAACAGAAAAGTAATACTAGAAATCTAAACCCAGAACTCTGCAACAATAGATAAAAGACAGCCAATAAATGTTTCAAGACAGGTCCGCAACTTCACCAATATAAACCTGCGGGTATCCGCAGCCTTTCTGTGCCTGAACTGCACAGATCCGCACTGTATCCTTCTGCTGCTCTGCGTACCACCGCAACTTCCCCTTCTGCTGAACTGCGTACCTCAACTCAGATACGCACTGCATTGTGTGTCAGACCGCGTACCTCTGCACTGTTCCTTCTGTGCCTCTGCGTATCTCCGCACTTTGCTTTCTTCTGCGCTGCGTACCCCACACTGCGTCTTCTCCTGCACTGCGTACCCCCGCACCTACGCCGTGGACCACCTGCGAACCTCTGATTAGGGCGAAATTAACAGTCCTCCAATGTGCCACAGTCAGTCAGATCCACAGATCTGATCATGCGCCTGAGAGTTCACGACTTATCAATAGATTCACCTTAAGGTTTCTCCTTGATTTAGATCTTAGCTTTGTAAAACCATACACCCAAAATTTCAGATCTTAAGATATTCAATTTTTCACAAGTGTCCAGCCAAGTGATCTCCTTCCCCTTTTTATAGTCAAACCCTTATCCACACCATGGGACAAAACCATCAAAAACCAATACAAGGGATCCAAACCGGGGTTCAATAAATTAGATCCTATACCACGGGCCAAAACCATAGGATCGTAAAAGACGGGCTAAATACCAAGGGCCAATCATAGGATACCCCACGTGAGTGCGCTTCTCTGCATTGGAGTGAGTGAACTGGGGGACCGCACCTTATGAATGGTGAACCTGTGGGTATGTCCGCACTCCCTGGACGACGAACCTGCGGGTCTGCACCTTTTGAACGATGCACCTGCTAACCTCTTATTTTCCATCATTTTAAGAGCCTGAAAAGAGTTTTTCCACTTGAGTGAGTTGCCATCAAGTACAACACCTGTACCATAGAGCCAAACCAGAAACATAAAGGCAACAATCTCCCCCTTTGGACTTGATGGCAACCTCAAGATCCTCATCGTCATTCTCCCCCTTTGACATCAAGGGCAAAGGGTTATGCTCCCCCTGAGACCATGCTTAAGTCTTTGTTATACTGATCATGCTCCCCCTGACTATAAACCAGATCTGCAAACCATAATCCACCATACACCATGAATGAAAGAGACATATTGCAGCGATATTCAGATCAACATCCATGTTCGCCTTCTGTGCTACCATAATGCCAACAATGCATTATATGTGCTCCCCCTGAACCAGTGCTATGTGATCTTCGACCAATCCATAAACCAGCAAATGTACGCGTATACCCCATATGAACCTCGCGTACAACCAACAATCTCTGAAACAGATGAGATTCAACAACAGGATGATGCATCAACAACCCCCAACTTTTGCCTGAGGTATTCAAAGGTCTCCCTGGGCAATGGTTTGGTGAGTATATCAGCAACTTGTTCCTTAGAAGGAACATACTCCAACTTGACCTTTTGTTCAAGCACTTGTTCCCTGAGAAAGTGATACTTGATCGGTATGTGCTTGGTCTTTGAATGCATGACTGGGTTCTTTGAAATGCTGATTGCACTTGTATTATCACATAAGATGGAGATAGGTGGAGTACAAGTGATCTGAAAATCCTGCAAGGTCTGCATCATCCAAAGGAGTTGAGTGCAACAAGATGCAGCAGCCACATATTCCGCTTCAGCTGTAGATAAAGCAATCGAACTTTGTTTCTTGCTGAACCAAGATACTAATATGGAACCCATAAAGAATGCACCACCACTTGTGCTCTTCCTGCCATCCACGCTTCCGGCCCAATCTGCATCTATATAAGCATGAAGTGTGAGATCTGTATCTCTAGGATATCATAAGCCATAGTTTTGAGTTCCTTGAAGGTATTTGAAAATTCTCTTCACTGCCTGAAGATGAGTTTCCTTTGGATTTGCCTAAAATCTTCCAACTATTCCCACTGCATGCATGATGTCTGGTCGGGTGCCTGTCAAATAAAGTAGACTTCCAATCATAGATCTATAGGTTGGTTGATGCACTGGTGCTGATTCATCATTTTCACTGAGGCTACATCCTGTGACCATGGGGGTACATACTGGTTTTGCATCTTCCATGCCATATTTCTTCAAAATCTGCTTGAGATACTTGGTTTGAGACAAGAAGATCCCGCCCACATTTTGTTGGATTTGCAATCCAAGAAAATATGTCAGTTCTCCAAGAAAAGACATTTCGAATTCTTTCTACATTACCAAGGCAAAGCTTTGAATCATAGCTTCTTCATTGCTGCCAAAGATAATATCATCTACATACACAACAAGTATTAGTAATTTGTCATTTTCAATTTTTTATGTAAAGACTGCTATCTACTGACCCCTTTGAAAAACCTTGTTGATGAAGATATTTGTCCAAACGGTAGTACCAAGCCCTTGGAGCCTGTTTAAGACCATAGAGAGCCTTCTTTAGTTTGCATACAAGATTTGGATCATTCCTAAGGATGAAACCATCTGGTTGCTCAACGTACACTTCTTCTTCTAAGTCCCTGTTCAGAAAGGCTGATTTCACGTCCATTTGAAAAACTTTGAAGTTCTGAAAGCTTGAGAGAGAAAGGAACATTCGGATGGCATCAAGTATAGCAATGGGAGCAAAAGTTTCTTCGAAGTCTATTCCTTCTTGTTGAGCATACCCTTTACACACAAGTCTGGCCTTGTTTCTAATTACTTCTCCATTTTCATTCAACTTATTTTTGAAGATCCATTTTGTCCCTATGACATTCTTATCTTTTGGTCTGGGAACCAACTCCCAAGTGTTGTTCTTTTCGATCTGCTCAAGTTCTTCATCCATCGCCTTGACCCAGCATTCATCTTTGCATGCCTCTATTACATTTTGTGTTTCAGTGGAGGAGAGCAATGCCAAATAGCTTGAGGCTTTTGCAATTGTTCTTCTTGTTTGTACACCTGCTTCTTTCTGCCCCAAAATCTGAGATTCTGGATGATTCTTTTGAACGTACCTGGATGGAGTCTTCTCTTCTATCCTTATTTTCTCCTCAGGTGCCTCTTGAGGTTCTTCTTCATCATTTGTCTGATTTGGAGAGTAGTCTTCATCCTCTTCGATATTTTCATGATTTACTTGCCTAGGGATGTATCCTTTTTCATCAACCACTACATCAATGCTGTCAACAATTCTTCCAAGTATTTTATTGTAACACTTATATGCTTTGCTGTGGGGAGAATAACCAAGGAGAATGCCTTCATCTGCTCTAGGTTCAAGTTTTCCAAGCTGTTCATCAGTGTTCTTGATATAGCATTTGCTCCCAAAAATTTTGAAATGCTTTACTGAAGGAGTCTCACCATACCAGAGCTCATGAGGAGTTTGAGTGCTATTCACTCGGACATTTGTTTTGTTGAGAATAAAAACCGCAGTAAATGCAGCTTCACCCCAGAAGGTTGCGGGAGTCCCAGACTCATCAAGCATAGCACGAGCCATTTGTTGGACCGTTCTGTTCATCCTTTCCACCACTCCATTTTGCTGAGGAGTCCTAGCTGTAGAGAATTCCCTTCTTATTCCATGTTCTTCACAAAAATAAAAAAAAATTCATTTGAGGTAAACTCCCCACCTCTGTCGGACTTGAGGCACTTAATTTTGTGATCTGATTCGTTTTCAGCCAAGGCTTTGAAAGATTTGAATTTTTCGAATGCTTCGTCCTTGTGTTTCATAAGTACCAACCAAACCATCCTGGAGAAGTCGTCAATGAATAATATAAAGTATTCTTCTCCTCGAGGTGACCTTGTCCTAAATGGACCACATACATCTGTATGGACTAGTTCAATAGGCCTACTGGCTGATCCTTCCTTCTCAGGGAAGTTAGTTCTGGTTTGCTTACCAAACTAACATGATTTGCATATGGTGTTGTCTGGAATTTTGATATCTGGAAGACCACGTACTGCCTGGTATTTGCATGCTTTCCTTATTTGTGAAAAGCTTAGATGCCCCAACCTCCAGTGCCATAACCAATGTTCATCATCTTTGCTCAAATAGCATTGTTGTTGTCCTTCTTCAAATATGTATAGATTATTTGGAGCTCTTCTGCCTTTGATCATTGTTTTTCCTGTATCAAGATCACGAACGCTACATCCATTTGATCGAAATATTACTTCGGTTCCTTGATCGCACATCTGACTGACACTCAGTAGATTATGCTTCAAGCCATCAACATACCAAACATTTCCAGCTTTGACCTTTTCTTTCAAGTGAGCAGTGCCTTTTCCTTTTATGGCTGCAGGGGTATCATTTCCAAAAGAAACTTTCTTACCCTTTTCTAAAGTAGTATATGATTCAAGTTTTTCTTTATCACCTGTCATATGCTTCGAACATCTGCTGTCGATGTACCATAGATTTTCCTGTCCTTCTGCATAAAAAGCTATCCCACATCTTTCTGGTTGTGGTTCCTTTATTCTCCATGTTCGGGTGCTTGAGGCTTGTTCCTTTGTCTGCCGAAACCTGCTCCTGCATTCAGAATCTTCATGACCAAAGTTATTACAAATAGAACATTCAATTTCATTTTCAAGGGCCGAAAAATTGTTATAGGTCCTTTTCGTAATCCCGGTCATACTTCTTTGTTTTTGAGCTTCTCTAGTCATGATTGTCTTATAGGAAACACATTGAGCTGCTTTGTGACCAAAGTTATGGCAAGAGAAACATTGGCCATTGAAGAAACTTCTGCGATTATCAAATGTACCAGCCAAATGATTGTAATTTCTATTGTCATCCATTCTTGAAGCAAATTGAGAAGTTTTTACATGTGGCTGGTTGTAGCTTTTGTTCATCCTTAAGATGGATTGCCCCTGGTTTACCTGGTAGTCTCTATTTGTTCTTGTTGTAATTCATCCCTGCTTTACCTGATGATCTTCATTGGGCTTTTGCTCATTCCTCCTTGCTGCATCAAGATAACTCTTTGAGGTGGATGCTTGAGATGTTTCTCCATTATAACCTAGACCTGTCTTGATTAGTGGAGAACGCTGTACATTGATAATTTCATCCAGAATTTCAGATTCTTTAACAAACTTAAGATTAAGAACCTTTGTTTTCTCAATTTATTTTCTAAGGCCAACAATTTCACATTCTAACTTCTCAAGAGATTTTTCTTTTTCATCAAGTTGAAATTGCAAAGTATCAATGATCACATTCTTTTCTTCTAAACATGTCTTGAGTCTAGAAATCTCTTCATAAAAGTCATCCACATCTATAGCATCCATGTAATCATCATCTTCAAAGGCCATTAAAAGTTTATAATCATTACCTCATTCATCTTCGTCACTATTTGATAGGCCATCACTGTCTTCATGAGTGTAGTAACTTTTCTTAGTTGCATTCTGTTTCTTGTTCCATCTAACAGGTTCCTTTCCTTTGTCAATCTTACCCTTGTGAGGACATTTGGCAGCATAGTGACCGACTCTCCCACAAGCAAAGCATTTGAAAGGTAACTTACCTCGGAACCGTCCAGTACCCCGTTGAAGATTTCTGACAAAATTTGGTTCTTCTTCTTCTTCTCACATGTGTCCTGACTCGTAGTACTTGCCTTTGCCTAAAGCCTTGAAGGCAGCTTCTCTCCTGTCTGATGGACCTCCTTTCCTCATTTCATAAGTAGTTAGAATTCCGTGCGGCTGTGACATTTTAAGGCTTTGTAGATTCTCTTTTTCTTCTATAGCAGAAACTTTAGATTCAAACCTAGGGGACAAAGATCTTAGAACTTTTTCAACCACAACAGCCTCTTTTATTTCTTCACTCAAATTTTTCATACAATTAACAATCTCATCTACACGAAGAAAATAGTTAGCCACACTTTCATTATTATACATCCTGATATTTTCATACTGAATCCTGAGGGTTTGAAGTTTTGCTCTTTTTACCTGATCATCTCCTTCATAGCTCAAAACAATCTTGTCCCATATCTCTTTTGCAAATTTAAACTGCATTACCGTGACAAATTATATTAGAGATAGGCATCCTAATAGAGTATTGACCGCCTTTGCATTTGTTTCATATTTCTTCTTCTCAGCCGGATCTGTAGGAGTTGCTGAAGGAAAAGTATACCCTGTATCTATGATATCCCAGACTTCTGTACCAAGAGATTGAAGATAGGTAGTAACTCTTACCTTCCAATAAATGAAGTTTGTCCCATCAAAAATCGATGGCCTGATTGATGCTTCCCTCTCATAGTTGATCATGATGCAAGATCTTTCTTCAAGCAATCAAGCTTCTTTTGAAGAACTTGGCTCTGATACCAATTGTTGGAAATAATACTGAGGGGTGAATCAGTATTCTCAAATTCTTTTCAATATTCCTTCCAGATTTATACTTCAATTTATTCTTCAGATATTGATCATTAATTTGTATGTCAGTACCATATAATAATGAACAAGAACCAGAAAAATAGATAAACACAGCAAAGAACACCAAATATAAGGTGGAAACCCAATGTGGGTGAAAACCACCTGCTGCAATATGTCTCTATCTTCTTTCAATTTAGAAACTTCTTTTACAAGGATTTTGTACTGGTGCAGTCCTTTACCAATACGCAGGCTACAACCTGCAGAGAGCTACAACTCTCTCTCGTTTTCCAGTCTCTCCTGGAAGGGAGCTACAACCCTCTTTTCTCTTCTACTTCTTTAAGGACCACGTTTCATTAATTTTTAGACTGGATCTAAGAAGATCAAATAATCATCAAGTACATGCAAATCACCCAATCTCCTTATACAACCAATGAATCACCCAACTACTCAGAATGATGTAAACAGAAAAGTAATACCAGAAATATAAACCCAGAACTCTGCAACAATAGATAAAAGACAGCCAATAAATGTTCAAGACAGGTCCGCAACTTCACTAATATAAACTTGCGGGTATCCGCAGCCTTTCTGTGCCTGAACTGCGCAGATCGCACTGTATCCTTCTGATGCTTTGCGTACCACCGCAACTTCCCCTTCTGCTGAACTGCGTACCTCAACTCAGATACGCACTGCACTGTGTGTCAGACCACGTACCTCCGCACTGTTCCTTCTGTGCCTCTGCGTATCTCCGCACTTTTATTTCTTCTGCGCTGCGTACCCCGCACTGCGTCTTCTCCTGCACTGCGTACCCCCGCACCTACGCCGTGGATCGCCTGCGAACCTCTGATTAGGGCCAAATTAACAGTCCTCCAATGTGCCACAGTCAGTCAGATCCACAGATCTGATCATGCGCCCGAGAGTTCACGACTTATCAATAGATTCACCTTAAGATTTCTCCTTGATTTAGATCTTAGCTTTGTAAAACCAAACACCCAAAATTTCAGATCTTAAGATATTCAATTTTTCACAAGTGTCCAGCCAAGTGATCTCCTTCCCCTTTTTATAGTCAAACCCTTATCCACACCATGGGACAAAACCATCAAAAACTAATACAAGGGATCCAAACCGGGGTTCAATAAATTAGATCCTATACCACGGGCCAAAACCATAGGATCGTAAAAGACGGGCTAAATACCAAGGGCCAATCATAGGATAGCCCACGTGAGTGCGCTTCTCTGCATTAGAGTGAGTGAACTGGGGGACCGCACCTTATGAACGGTGAACCTGCGAGTATGTCCGCACTCCCCGGACGACGAACCTGCGGGTCCGCACCTTTTAAACGATGCACCTGCGAACCTCTTATTTTCCATCATTTTAAGAGCCTGAAAAGAGTTTTTCCACTTGAGTGAGTTGCCATCAAGTACAACACCTGTACCATAGAGCCAAACCAGAAACATAAAGCCAACAACTTATAGGTCCAACCAATGTGGATTTTGGACACAAAGGTCAAAGTGCTTTGGAATTGAGCCATCAATATGGTAAATGTACAATGGACCATGCTTTATCTTGGGGTTGTTACTTGGGAGAAGGAAAACATGATGAGGGAGGAATAACCTTGCCCTTTTATCTAAATATATTGTCTATATATGTAAATATGATGGATTGAGGATAATACATAAATAAAGGGGTGGCATGTGATACCCTTGCATAACCTCGATAATGTAAATATACGTACATATAATATTTAGGCTGGTGAGATGGAAACATGTGATTTCTAGGTTCGTGAGCCAAGGTTTATTTTCAAGACCTACATGTCCATGTGTGTGTTTGTGTATATATGTTTTGGGTCTAGTTATCCCATGGATATATGAATTTAGATATTGTGAGGTTGGAGATCGTAGAATTGTAAACATGGTATAAACCCTGTACATATATTAATAAAATAAATGGTTTATTGTAGACCAACTCCGTGAATTAGATTATGGGGGGCACACAACTCGACGGAAAAGGGAAACAAGGATGGTGTGTTGTTTTAGATGAAAAGGAACTAAATTCCATTTGTCTTTAGAGGGTGCCACATGGCAAAAGAATGACATGAATACATAAAGTGTTTCTAGGAAAGGTAGGGGGAGAGGATTTAGTTATATGGTTGGGTGGTTATGGGTGGTTATTCTAGTGTGAGCCTTGGTGGCTTTGGACTATGGCACTAGAAACCATGAAGCTTTAGTGGAACTTGGTTCTTGTTGACTAGTCTGTGAGTCATATGCTTCGACATTATAACTAAATGGGAGTTTTTTCCGTTCTTTTGACCGGTTGGTGAGCCCTATGCTTGGGTTCTGTAATTGAATCAAAGTTGTTTCGATTTGGAATGGAAGGGTACATAAAATTCTTTGAGAGAAGAAGTATCCCTTGGAACTTGTAGGGCTAATACAATCCTTTATTTGTTGTAATTCACCCTCTAAAGTGGGCACCACTGAGGGACTATTGGGTGTAAATAAGGGTTGCACCACTTGGGTGCAGGTTATAGGGAGTGTTATCCCGTGGTTGGATCCTAACGTTACTAAGGTTGTTAGCTTGGCTAGATTATGTCATTTGATACTCAGTGTATAGACTATTGCCCATGGATTTGAGGCCCCACCTTAGGGGTGACCTGCGGTTGAGATCTTATGAACTACATAATCTATGAATGGGTGGAACAAGGAAGGCCTAAAACTAGTTGTGATTTTCAAGTAAGCATTTCAGTGTCATTTAATTATTATGCATGATTTCTCATAAACTATATTTCTTTGTTAGTGATATTTAATTTAATTCCTACACATGAGTTATTCATATGTGTTTAACCCTAATCAATTATGTGGACAATTATTATTTATTGTTGAGCATGACATTAATTATGCACTTTTAGTTATGCATTTCATTACACGAAAAATATAATTCAAGGTTTATTTCTAGGTATAGGTACAAGCTGTGGCAATGTTTATATTAACATGTTTAAAGAAATTAGATAATCTAGGGTTGTCACTAAGGACCATTGAGCATGATGCCTTAGTCATCAGATTAAATGAACTAGCTATGGATGATGCTGCTACAAGGAAGCTAGAAGTAGGTCAAGACAAGGAAACTTTGTACCATAGAATTGTATTTCCACTAAAAGTTTGTAATTTTGGTTGTGGCTATTTATGATGATGCCCAAAAGAAGTTGAGGACGTTAAACCTAGTTTTGGAAAATTGGGGTCTAAAACCTTCTGAGAGCAGTTTGAGGCATCAAACAACATTTTTCGGGTGCAAAAATTTTCCTCTTTAATGGTGCACCTTTTTTTTCTATTCTGTATGCAGAAAACTTTCCAATGATGCAAGAATCACCTCAATTAGAGTCCATATGTGTTAGGGTCTTGTTGACAGTGCTAGACTCGCCAACATTTAGGGGATCTCCCCGATATGAAGTCCCAACTAGACCTCACACTGTTTGGAGTAGGAGTGCCAACAGTGGATGGTAATGTTATGCCTTGACCACGAAACATGCAGGGGGAAGTATGATAACTTTGGGAGAGAGCAAGTGTATGACCCAATGGAGAGTCCAGTGCGATGCATGAAGGTTCCAACACACAAAGGGAGAAGGAAGTGTGCCCCTTGGAAGCCTGTAATAGTATGCAACTTGAAAGGAACACACAAGTGAAATGACAACACAAGATAAGATGCAAAATAGTCACCAAGTTAAAGTGATGAGTTAATACAACATCACACATTCAACAAGATTCATACAAATGCAAATGAAATAGTTCATAAGCATACGTGTAAGATAAATAACATACATTGCCAATAGAACAATAATAGTCCTACTATATTAACATCATATGCATGAAAGCATGTTGGCTCTGACTTTATTATTATAAGTGAAAGTTCCATTCACACATACACCATTGATGGCCACTAGCCCCAATAGGGGAACATTACAGTCAAGAACACTTGCTCCTCCAAAGAAGTATACTCGGTCTATGCTACAGAGAAGCCAAGGCTCTTCACAATACCCCCAAGCTCTTTTTAAGCCTAAGCCTAACCAAAATATTGCCTCCGAAAAGCCTACGGGTGACTCTTCAACTCCCCTTTGTGACATTTGGACTACCCTCATGAATCTTCAACGTCTTTACAAAATAACACATTACACTATGTTGGGTAGCGGATCCCCCGTGTAATGGTTTTGGGGCTTAAAGCCAAAAATTTTGGGGTAATAGTAGGGTAAAGGTTCTGCGAAGTGCACGGAGCACGAACTGTAATGAGTCAAGTCAAAGGGTTGTCTGCCTGAGAATAATGTAAGATAATAGAAAGCGAGTCGGCCCGCCCATGGTCCACGGGCCATGGGAATGTATAAATAGAGCATGGCTCTAGGTTTAGAGGTCAACTTTTTGGTTAAGATATGAAGTGTATGGGTTTGTAAAAGTAAGATTGCTCTGCGTCTGTAGGTCCGAGTCATGGCTGGTAGTAGTTAGAGTAGGCTCTGCAACTATGTGCACAGAGGCCTGGTAGAGTTCGCAGCTGTGTGCGCAAACCCCTGCAGCTGAGTGCGTAGGGTGGAACTGATTGTACTGAACAAAAGATTAATAAAGATAAGTTTTTCTGAATTATTGTGCATCTGGTCGCAGATCTATATGTTTATGCTTGTGTTCTACTTTTATGCATATCTAGAAGATTTATGGTTGTGCATGCTGGTTATAACTGTTGAATGCTTGATTAAATACCTTACAAATTAGATTTGATCTATAGTAACCACAATAATAATAATAAGAATCTAAGAAGTGCCTCGTCGCCGAGCTACGCGAAGCCCTGGTAGCTGTGCAGAGTAGCGTGAGTGCACGGATTGGTTCGTGACCCCTCCAGACCTCATCAAGACATCCCAGGGGTGTGGAAACCTGGTTCTAGCACCCTCCCATACTACCTCGGGTGAGACTTCAGTCCGCACTCCGCGGATTGTTTCTGAAAGGGCCGGTAGTGCGGGATTTTTTTGGCTAAAACACTTCAGAACTTTGGTCAGGCCTCAATAAGCCAACAAATGCTTCTGTTGTCGGGAATGGGATCTACCTAAGGGATGTCTAATGTCGGAACACCGGAACCCTACAAAGGAAGAGATTGAAACTTCACGAGTTTGTGGTACAGGAAAAGAAAAATCCGTAGATATCTGAGAAGAGGTGGCTGGATCGCTACAGATACATAGAAATCCATGAGATATTGTTTGCATCCTTCTCGTCAGAACTGTATGAGTGAATCGTGAGGCTAGCTGACAGTCAGGGAAGGTGCAAACTTGATCAACCGTTAGTGTGGAATCCACAGTTGGTGCACTGGCTAGAGGCATTTGAAGATAAAATCGCGCGAGGAGTAGATCATTGGCTAGATCAGATAATAGGAAGGTTTATCATTTAGTTCAAGATAGATACAACCATGAGCTACAGCGAAGCTGAGCGACGTTTTCTCAAGGGACTGCAAGGTAGGTACATCAAATCCCTGAATACCTAGATTAAGATGTTGTTTTGTGAAAAAAGGGTGATGCGAATCCATTAATGAGTGGAACGACACAGAGTAGGAGGGCCTACAAAGGTATTGAAGGGTTAGGAAGCAGTCCATTAATTTCTTCTCTGCGAGAGGATGAGGAAGAGCGCACTTGGGCTTCTCCAAGGAGTGTGGTCAGTTTGATAAGGCAATGCATTCCACAATTATCATCCCCGCTAACACCACCACTCATGTCACCTCCTTCACCCCCATCTTCACCCACACCACCTCCACCAAACCAGAAGTTTAACATGGTGAGCGCGATCAAGTTTCCTGTATTCAGAGGAGTAGGAAGTGAAGATCCAGATTAGTTTTGGTTCGTAGTAAGAGAAGTGTGGGAAGTGCATGGAGTTACAGATGATAACATTAAAAAGGCCACCTTGGTAAGTGCGCTACAGGATCGCGCGCTGGCTTGGTATATCAAGCACTCGAATGATCATTTGAACGCTGGAATCACAGAAATCCAGAGCGCATTAAACAAGGAATTTAGTCAGACGAAATTAGAGATGCAATCGATCATCAGGCTCAAGGAGATTGCGATGCTGCCAGGCAAAAACCCTTGGGATCTGGATCAGAGACTGAAGAGTATGATACGTGCCACTAACATGATGCTCGCAGATGGGCAACACCATGCGTGGTTTGTGGTGTCTTTAACACCACATCTGAGGATGACGCTATCAGACCAGAAGATTTCAACCTAGGTAGAAGCATTAGAAATCGCAATGTGGTTGCATGAAACTCTGATACAGGATCCTGGGTTGGGAGTCCAACAGATCCACACGCAACTACAAAACCAATGCTTGGAGATGTAGAGTTTGAAGTAGGAAAGGGTGCCTCGACCAGAGACGTGTGAAGAAGTGTGGTGTATCAAATGCAAGGGCCAGGGTCACGACAAGGATCTCTGCCCTGCATTTGCGAACTATTTGGCAGGAGGGGGACTGATGCCATTGAGACTGGAGGTACAAGCAGGGCCAAGTGCGACACCCACACTCTAGTGCACGATTTTTCAGGTAGGAGGAAAGCATGCGACGGACAACTGCCACCTATTGTAGAAGTATACCTAGACTCCGTAATAACTGTACTGTAACTTCTGTAGATCAGTGGGTCACGAAGAACGAACGTGTCGGAGCTATGAGCTAATGATGGATAGGACCCTAGCCTATCGAATGCAGACTGAAACGTGAGGGTTCGATCCCGCTATAGTGGCACGTGGTGGATTCCAAGGACGTGGACGAGGGCGAGGAGGAATGGGACCTGGACGAGGGCGCGAATATATGATTTGTTATAATTGTGGAGGACTGGGGAACTACGCTCGTGATTATACCAACCCGATGAGAATATCTTATCTGTATTGTGAGAAGTTTGATCATGAAATGGTAGATTGTCCAACGCTGATCGCACAAATGCGCGAGAAAGGGGTACTACAGCGTACTCCAACTCAAAGTATCCAAATGATGAGGTCTAAACCATGTGAAGAGGACCCCAACATAAACATGGTACTTAGAAGCGGCACAACTATAGGGGAAGATAAGAGGAAACAATTCGGAGAAGATTCGTGGGTTCGCGAGGCTCCTACAAAGGAACCTGAGTCTGAGATGGAATGCGTGAAGGAAACATTTAAGGAAGCTAAGAAGAGCTTCATAGAGGCCTCTACTTCAGGTAGTAAGGATCAACCTGAGCCAGGAATGGATTCTTCTATGCTTACTATCTTTTTAGAGACATGTATGAAGCTACTACGCGACAATAAGGTAGTTAAGGGACTACAAGAGCTGATCACTAGGTGCGTAGGGTCAGGAGAGCCATGCGTGGTCCAGAAACTTGGAAAGCATGCTTTGCGCACTAGACAGGAAATGCGATTGACGGTGCAAATTGGTGAGTATGAGATGGATTAGGTCATCCTGGATTTGGGGTTAGATGGGAATGTATTACCAAAATAGACATGGGAATGCATGGGTAGGCCCGCACTGTAGTGGTCTCCTATTCAATTACGGATGGCCAACCAACAAAATATCTTACCAATGGGAAGGTTGCAAGGGGTGACAACGGACATTGAAAGCAGAAGTACACAGACGAACTTTGAGGTAATAGAAATTTTTGATGACAGTAATTCGTACTCCGTGTTGCTAGGAATAGATCGGGCCACAGACATGAATGGGGTCATCAACTTAAAAAGATGAAATATGATATTCAAGAAAAACTCACTCTGTGTAATAGTTCCGCTAGACCCAGCCGAAGAGTGTGCTACACTGAACTTGTGCGTGAAGAGGATAGTGACGATGAACTAGACTGCGTCTACTAGATTATGGCGCAAGACCAAGATCGGGTGAATCCAATAGTGGACGGGAGAATCTCATGGGAGAGCGACAGTTCCTGCACGTCGGATTCAGATGAAGAGATAGAGCGATGGCGGAACCGATTGCATGAAGTAACAACACTAAATTGTAATATGATGATTAGATCACTGTGATGCATGGCAACCTATGTAAGGAAACTGCCAGTAGATGATGGCACAACAAATGGGGAGGAATTCGTAGATCACTATGGAACTACAATCATGGAGCAGAAGCGGCACGGTGCACAAAAGGGGCGTTGCACGCGACAACTACACAAGGGTGGCATAAGCCTTGGAAGATTAGGTGGAACTAGTGCGAATGTAGAAGGTGACTGCACGTATGGGTTGGAGGTCCTCAGCATCGAACGCAATCTGGGCAGCAAGGACGAAGTGGTTCGGGCACCCACTATGACAAGGGATGTAGCCATATGCTGTGAAACCACCATCCAAACTAAGAATAAAAATTCATAACCCAACGTGGCAACAGGAACGACAACGCGTTCCACCAGGCATTCGCGATGGAGCCTGCGGAAAAACATGTGGGATCTAGAATAGAGTTCGTGAGATAAAACCAACCAATTGGAATTTACGCGTACCAGGGGTTTTATGGGCCTATAGGACCATAAACAAAATGGGGCGTGCGAAGATGACCTGATTCGCGATCAAACACGATGAAACCAGGAAGATAGAGAGAATTTCCCCAACCACTGCCCCAGCAGTTCGGATTGAATGCAAGAATGTGAGCAAAGGAATTCAACGGTTACAAGCCATTCGGTGCGGGAGCTTGAAAATTCATGAACTCGATGGAGAATGGGCATGGTCGAGGAGGAAAAGCATGATGTTGGACGAAGAAATCAGCAAAATGAAGAACAGAGTCATACAACTGGGCCGCACGAATATGAGAATAAGGGGACCAAACCTGGCCGACCCTACTACGGTCCTAGAACGAGCTATGATCCTACTATCATGGTTGTGACCGCATCAACGGGGGAGCATACCGTATACAGTAGAGCACAATGGGTTACCGAATACAAAGGTACTCGAAAGGTGCCTGCAGCCCAGGCTAGCAGGAAAATTGAAATCTCACACCAGGGGTGCGACCACCTGACTATTCGTAGGAGGCCCAGTCTTAGTGCTCCACACAATTGGAAGAGGGTGCGGGACTATAAAGGAGTCTGTAGGGGGGTTGCGCGGCTTGGACGTGGTGCACAAAATTAGTATGAAGCACAGAACGCATCCGCGTACAAGGGACTGTGCTGCCACGTGGGGAGGATGGAAGGTGACCGTTGCAGATATTGTTCATGACAAGATGTCCCATTTAAGACACTGAGGAGCAGACAATGGGTAATTAAGACACAGGGTCGAAACTAGGGTTGAACAGATCTACCGCCAAAATCGCATTAATGAGCCACAAAAGGGGGGAATGGTTGAATTTGAATTCAAAGAGGCATATAAAGCACAGGTGGCCTGTCACCAAACAACCCTTGGCCTGTTTAAATTGTGGCATTATCAAACGAGCGGGAACTTGATGAACTTGGAGACCATAAAAGCAAGTCTGTGGTTTGAAGCATTGCCAAAGGATACACAGGAGTCCCTGATCAGAATCATGACAACAACTAGGGGAGCTGCCCAGAGTGCTACACCGCTAGTAGGAGAGACACCAGAAATCCCTAAATCACCCTGGACACTGAGGCCCAAAAAGGACCCACAAACAGCAGGACCAGTCCACATGTCTCCATGAAATCCCTGATTCGACAAACTGTTGATGGAAGAGAAAGGTAAAATAGTTAATGCTGAAAGTGACGATGAGGAAGAGGACTCTCCCACCTTTATTGAAGAGATGGAACTAGAGGAAGATCTAGAAGAAGACATCTAGCCAGTACGTGCCACAACAAAGCTACCCAAGTATGTTCCTCCGTGGAAAGGGAGGGTCAAGGTCCCTAAATATTTGGACGTTGTAACGAGCACACTCCTCACCCCGTTCCTCCCTGAAGGGGTTCTATTTGAAGGTATGGTTGTAGGCCGTGTGCCAACTATAAAGTTTGAAGTCTGGGACCTCGCGAATACTTAGAAGTTCCCTCATTTAGAAACTAGTGAGCTAATGGAACAAGGCACAGAAGGGGCGGTTACTAATCTACAACCACAGGCATGGCTGTAGGGGGTGGAGGAGGCTGGGCTACTCCACCTCCTATCAATTCCTCACTTCCATCGGCCCCCAATCATGATATTTGTTATCAGACAATTGCTTTTCCTGGTGCATGATGGGTACTTGTGGCTGGAGGAGCCCATTCCCATCACGACAAAACTCATTCATAGGATTTCTCGACTTCCCTGTTCGGGAAGGGACGCCGCGGAAATTGCTAGCAGTGGGGACTTGACGCTGGCAGAGGCTATGAAAAAGAAATATAAGCTGGAAAGGAAGTAAAGGGGGTATGTTATTACTAGTATTCATGAAAATGAGGTCTGCATAGCTACCTAGTTATTGGCAAGAAAGGTGATGAGAAAATGCAAAAGCAATGAGGTACTAGCCATAGCCATTGCGCTGGCTGAGCAATGCGCAGAAGGGGTACCGTTAAATTGGGCATAGCTCCTCTCTGACGATTTCTGACAAACTACAAGGAGGCCCAAGAATAGGGTAAGAGCTTCCATTACGCGTGGTTGCTCCTATCCATCCTGTTGGTTATCGGAGAATTATCGGAGGATAGTCAATTTCCTTCCCTTGACCAGGATTGGCTAGAGGTAGCAAAATACACGTCATTGTGCGCAACAAAGGACGCTATGCGAATCAGAGAAACCAAGATCTTCTAGGTGTTGATGGAGGCAAGCATACAACTAAGGATCAACAAATGGCCACGCCTCTCTGCCGAAGCATACGATAGTTTAAAAAACTTTGTAGACTTTAAAGCAGACATGCATAATGTATATATTAGGGTGTAACAACCCTGAAATAACAACACATAATTAATTAGATTAATCAAGCGATTTATAATCAACGAGCAATTTAACAACTAGTTAATATTAAATTACAAAAATATGAGTGAAGAGAGAGACAACTTACCTGTGGAATGCTAGTTGAATTTTGCTACCTGCAACAAAGTCTTGGGGATGACTCTCCACCCAACCGTAGGCTCAGTTGCACAAAATCTTGCTACAACTGGCCACCCTCGAGCCCTCAATAAATGTACTACTGCTAGGGTATCCTCTATCTCACAACACTATTCTCCCAAGAGAATGGATGGTGGAATCATGGAATGATGGAATTCCTCTCATATTCCTCCCCATCTATTAAATAGAGAAAAGATTGGAAGGGGAACCACATGCACACACTCCATGTGTAAACATGCAACTTTACTGCTTTCTTGTTTTATTCTTTTGTTTTTACTTTTTGATAGGTTTACTGATTTTTACTGCTTTCTTGTCTTATTTATTTTGTTTTTACTTTTTGATAGCTTTACTGATTTACTATTTTTCTGTTTATTCTTATTTATATTTATTTAGAGCATGTAATTAATTTATTATTATTTATTATTTATTTACTATTACTATTTTTTATTTATTGTTTATTATTTATTTAATATTATATTATATTATTTATTATTATTTATTATTTATTATTTATTAGTAAGGGACATTACACAGGGCGCAAAGGGATCTAGAGCAGAAGTGGACCGCACTCCCCTTCATCGCCATAGATGACGCAATCTTCGCGGTGGTCGATACAAGGCCACTGAAATGGTGCACCCCAGATGTGGTAGTGTGCGACGAAGTAGAGATTCAGAAACAAAAGGCTGCTGCCAAGCAACTGGCCCAACAGAAGTGGAACGAACAACTAGCTGCGGAAGTACAGGCATCCCGGGAGGCAGTGAAGGCAGCCGTAGAAACGACTACAGAAGTCAGGGCCACTACGATGCAGGAAGAAAGATGCCCAGACACAACAACAGAACAAGGGACAGATGCAACAATGGAAGGCGCGGACCCAAGCACCACCTCGACCCAATTGAAATGACCACATGTACTAGAATGCACTGGGCTACGGAAGAAGAACAAGACTTCCAAGTTGGAAGGGGCGATTATTACACTGATTGAGGGTGACCTATACGACATCGGCGATGCGATTTGTGAAGCCATTAGGGAAGTGATCCAAGAAGCAATGACAGAGCAACAGACTGTGTTGGGGGTGCTCAGGACACAAATCCAAGATCTTCAAGTGTGGGCCCCACAACAAGGAATGGTCACCGCTCACTCGACCATAGGTACATTAGCAACCGAGCAGTTTCTACAAGCTAAAATGACTAATATTGTTGTGCTATGGAGGGGGCACTAACAACAGACAACGTGGAAGATAGAGCTACGGTCAGCCAGCTCAAGGACCTTGGATTAAACTTGGCCACCCTTCAGCGTGAATTATTATACCAGCTACAGGATGTAGCCATGACAGAACTCCACGCTAGGGAAGGACATGCAGTACAGATGCTCAGTGAATAGCGGATCAATATTGAGCAGTTGAGTCTCCAACGTGGTGAAGCAGTAGCTTAGATTTAGCAGTTGGAGGAGATCATCAAGGAAGAATGTCGCCGCGTCCCCTAACTCGAGATTACAATAGACTTACCAGTGGGCATACGGATCCAAAAATTGGCTAGTGGATTCCGCACAACGAAGGAAGAAGCAATGAAGATCTAGTTGGACCTCAGATTACAAATCGTGGAGATGAAAATGAAGGCACAACCCTCTACACCACTAGAGGTCCAAGAGCAGCAGCAATGTGCCATTCAATCCGGCTAGGAAGCAATAGCACGTGCCATGCAGGAGTGCACCGGCTTGTTAGATTAGTCACTTATCACGGTCACTTCACTCCAGGAAGACCCAACATTAAAACGGTTAGAGACGAAAGCACGAGAGTTGCAGTAGACCTATGATAATGTTCGGGGGACCACGCAGACGATTGCCATTACTTAGCGATTGACCAAGATTAAGGAGGCCCAGGCTCTCAAGGCACAAGTCGACGCCGCTCGATAGAAAGAAGATGTGCTTAAAGAATGCATCCAACCTTAGCTTGATGAGGCATTCACGGTCACTGGAAACATCGAGGGAAAGCTAGCACACATGCATGCAGTATGCGAACTCAGACAAGCAATTGAAACTGATAATGACGTATCGGAGGCTCGTGCACAAGGGGTACAATAGATGGCAGAAGAATGTGTTGTGGATCTAAGAGAAGCGTAGAAGTTGCTGGATGACCTCTGTGTGAAGATCAACACACCAGCCAAGTGACTCAGGACGAGTCACGATGATTGTGTCGGGGGCCTGTTGGGCAGCGGATCCCCAACGTAACAGTTTTGGGGCTTAAAGCTCACAATTTTGGGGTAATAGTAGGCTAAAGGTTCCACGAAGTGCACAAAGCGCGAAATGAAATGATTCAAGTCAAAGGGTTGTCTGCTCAAGAATAATGTAAGATTATAGAAAGTGAGTCAGCCTACCCATGGTCCACGGGCCATGGGAGTGTATAAATAGAGCAGGGCTCTAGGTTTAGAGGTTAGCTTTTTGGTTAAGATCTGAAGCGTATGGGTTTGTAAAAGCAAGATTGCTCTGAGTCTGTAAGTCCGAGTCATGGCTAGTAGTAGTTAGAGTAGGCTCCGCAACTATGTGCGCAGAGGCCTGGTAGATTCCTAGCTGTGTGTGCGGACCCCTGCAACTGAGTGCGCAGGGTGGGACTGATTGTACTGAACAAAATATTAATAGAGATAAGTGTTTTTGAATTATTGTGCATATGGTTGCAGATCTATATGTTTGTGCTTGTGTTCTGATTTTATGCATATCTAGAAGATTTATGGTTGCGCGTGCTGGTTATAACTGTTGAATGCTTGATTAAAGACCTTAAGAATTAGATCTGATCTATAGTAGCCACAATAATAATAAGAATATAAGAAGTTCCTCGTCACCGAGCTATGCGAAGGCCTGACAGCTGTGCGGAGTAGCGCGAGTGCGCGAATTGGTTCGTGACCCCTCCAGACGTCATCAAGAAATTACAAGGGTGCGGAAACCTGGTTCCAGCACCCTCCCTTACTACCTCGGGTGAGACTTCAGTCCGCGCTCCATGGATTGTTGCCGAAAGGGCCGATAGTGTGGGATTTTCTTGGCTAAAACACTTCCGAGCCTGGGTCAGGCCCCAATAAGCCAACACATTATATGATGAATTTTCATATTCTAATTTTAGCACTTGGAATTTCACTTGCAACATAATTACAAATAATATTACATTTTACACTTGTACCCATATAAGACAAAATAAGCTAGAGACAACTTGACAAGCTAACAAGACACAACACTATGATGCTAGAGTTTGGGAGAAGTCTATCTCAACAACCTCCACTTTCTGCTTCTCGGCCACTATTGGCTTGAGGGGCTTGGTGGGCTCCAATATTGCAACAATGATGCTACAACTCCTGGGACTCCCTTCTTTACTTTTATCAACCCGGTTGTTCGTAACAAACTTGGAAGCGACGGTGCTATATGCACAAGTACTAGCTCTTGCCGCAGGCTGTCACTTGATCAGCTGGCACAAGTTCGCTAGGAGCTTAAGCCAACTTCTATGAGCTCTTAGAAGAAGCTTTTAACTGTGATGGATGAAAGCTAACTCAAAAGAGGCTAGTCTACTTGCAGAAAGAAGATGAAAGCTGAAAGGAAATGCAAACCCTAGCAAACCCTAGTTTTACCGACTAATCCTACTAGTGCAAGAAAAGAGATGAAAGCTGTGGAAATGGATGCCATTGACTCTTGGAAAGGTAAAATGCATGTGACTAAGCTACTTCTAAAGTAAAATTTGGAAAGAAACATATTTTTGTATTCTTGAGTAATCTGGCAGAATTATTATGCATGTGCTTTAATTGTTTTTGACTGTGCAGAGATTGATTGGCGAAAGGAAATGGAGTGAGTGCTTGTAGGAGGTTGGGAAGGTGAGAAGAGGGCCTAAGGGGTCCCTAGCACCCTTCCAGAGAGTTTCACATCGATCATATTTCGAAAAACCACTCATGTGAACTTCTACAGGAAGTCTGCAGGGGTTCTATAGGATGTTCTACAGGAACAGCCGAAAGAAGATTTTAGAGGATTGATGGAGAAAAGATGGCGGGGAAGTGGAAATGAAGGGTGAATAAGGTTGTTAGGAGGTGTGGTACCTGGTAAATGAAGCTCAGGAGTGATGAAGATAGTTGGATTTGCTCAAGGATGGATAAAGCAATGCTGCACAAAAATATAAAAATTAGGGCAAATTGGGAAAGTGTGGCGAATGAAGGGAGGGAATCTTGGATTAGGGGGTAGAACAGGTTGGATGATGGAGGAAGGGTAGGTAGGAATGTATTACAGGTACTCTGAACACTATTTTCCAAAACTGATCGAACAAAGACTATAAAAACCAGAGATCCATCTACTTTGACCTAATCTGACGAAAAAACCAGAAACATGATGAACAAAAGTTTATAGACAGGAAATCATGCAAGATAGCTATGGAAACTAAGCAAGAAAAAATCTAAACATGCAAGTACAACTGGTATCAACTATTCCAACTAAAAATCTAACACTAGCAATTACATAGAAAGGCAAGAACAATGTTTTTGTGGCAGCAAGTATGCCTTGGTCTCAGCTCATGGTCCCAAGGAGGGAGAGATGAGATCAAGGATTGCTTGATGGCCTTTTTGTAGATGTTTTCTGTTACAAAACTATCAAACCAACCTGAAGCACGAAAATCTATTTTAATCATAAAAAACAACATAAGTAACAAAGCAAGATCTTAACCTAAATAATAGAAATTATTCTATGAATGCAAAGAAATCACATAAAAGTACACAAAGGAGGTACTGGCACTTGGGTTGGGCCCAACCCCAAGAGCTAGAACCTCCTAAGAAATCTTGGAGCTGGTGCAAAGCGAAATTCATCTCCATTAAATAATAGTCATGTCACAAAACTGTTTACAACAAGAGCTAAAAAATGAGCTGAAATGCAGAGCTACACCAAAGTGCGAAAAACATCTGTTCAATAGCTAAACTACCAAGGCTTGAAGCCTTCCTACTTATGCAACATGAGGACTCCCAACATTCCTCCTTAAATTTAGGAGCTTGGCTGCTCAAGACTGTAGTTAATCAGCCACTTCACAAAACCTACTCAGCTGCCCCTTGAAATCAACTTTGGTGGGATGTTGAACTTCGAGCTGATGGTGGAGAACTTGAGGATGGGGTCATTTAGTGTAGGAGACACCCTTCCTACAAATCCTCAGCCTTGTTCCTTCGTATTTGGCTGTCAAATTGCTCATAAATGCTTGACCTTGGTCCAAAAGATGTCCAAAAGTCTGCAATAAGCACGTATTAGACTTTGTGGTCAAGTGACTATTCTCATTCATTCAATTAACATAAATATATTCAAAATCATGCATAAAACTATGAAGAATGGTGGACTAATCAAGAATAATAGGCAAAATGAGCACATAAAGTTACCCATTTTTGGGGCTCATCATCACCCCCCTACTGAATGTGTTGCTCATCCTCTAAGAAATTAATCCAGCTCATCATCTTTGATTGCTTTGACTGCCTCTCTGACATCCTAGGCTTCTGAGGTCATGTCCTCTTCTCGGTCATGAAACCCTTCTTTTCTCTCTACTTCCTCCCATTGCCTATGTTCTTCTTCTTCTTTGACCCCTTCCAATAGTCCCAAAAGCAATGGAGGACTAAACTTTAGGCCAATCCAGTTGGCCTTCAGATTTTGCACTGACTGTTTATAAAGTGGCACTCTTGCCAAAGCCTCCCTCATCCTTGTTGGGGAGTGGTACTCTCTTATTTTCAGACTGTGGGACAATGTGTTCCATCTCCTTGTGCAAGCATGAATGTAGTTATCACCCAACAGTCTTTCCATGTCCTCAAAGTGAGCAATGGCCTGAGCTTGCCTTTCAACGTAGTCTGGGAGAGCCTGAGGGTTGTTGGTAAGGTGTTGATGGGCATATACTAAAGCTGAGGGATCTTCTGGTTCTACCCTGATCATGAGTGGCTCACTTAGCTCCCTATCCATAACTTTTCAAATTTCTGCTACCCTCTTTTCCTCATGGCTTAACCAAGAAGCCATGGCCATGAGTTGCACATCTCCCAATGCAGCATTAGGGTCCCATAGATTCATGTTTGGAAGTGCCAAGTTGTGTAAATAGAATTCTGCTATCTTGGCCTTATCTTCAGCTGAGCTACTGTCACACAAATACATAAACTGATTGTAACCCTGAAATGGAGTAGTGCCCCTTTGGGCTAGAGTGTTAATTTGAAATTGCAACCATTGGTATTTTAGGTATAATGCATAAGATTTAGCAGGTTGCCTACATTGTAAGGCTTCTATTGCCCAACTGGCCATGCAGGCCAATTGGGCCTCTTTCTCTTGCAACTGCTGTTTCAAACCCTGTATTTCTTTTGCTGCCTGAGATTCCTGTTCTTGCAGCAATTTTGTTAGCATTTCCACATTAGCTTGTAGCTCTTCCTCTTTCTGCTGTTTCTCAGTTGTGTCCTTGTCAACTGGAGGTCCTCCTTGCTGCTGTTTCCCTTCCAAAATGGACAACCTATCTTCCTTGTGGACTTCCTGTAGCTGCAACTGTTTTTTCAGCAACTCATTCTCCTCATGTAGCTTAGCTCTTTTGCAGCTTTCTACATGCCTTACCATGGCCAGTTCTCCCCTTAATTCTTTTAACTTCTCCTCCATGTTGCCTATGTCCTCAACTCCCTTAGATTTGGCGATTTTCATCCATGTGTGTGTCCTTATCCTCTCTTTCTCTAATTCAAAAAATAACGATACAACAAATTTCTGTGGGATGATTTTCCCACCCTCTGTGATTGTTTAGCTACCTTCTCCTCCAATTTCTCAGTCTCTTTTAACTTGGGTAGAGTTTTCTGTAGAGATGTTGCAGCTTCCTGTAGAGCTGCCTTTGAGTCCATCGACTTAATTTTCTCTTTCCATGTAGAGGTTTTTGGGCTTCCTCTTTCATAAGTAATGGATATCTTGGAAGGAGACTCTTCCTTCTGTTCAGTGGGTGAGTCCTCAATGACAATCGATTCCTTGGACGGTGGCTGAGGTTTGCCTACTTTGATCCTTGTGCTTTTTCTGGCTTTGAAGTACATGGAGGTCCCTTTTCTCTTTCCTTTTTGTTTTGTAGGGGTGCTTAATGCAACAAACACAACTACTGCCTCCCTTTCCAATGTTTCAGGGGATTTCTCTTCCTACTGTTCTTTTCCCTCACTTCCTGTAGAAACCTCTGTGTCCACTGTTTTTGTCTGTATGACTGATATCTCAGGGTGTGTCTCTCCCTTGTCTTTCTAGGTCCATGCCTTAGCTATGGCAGTCTTCTTTTGGGCTCTCTTGACCTTTTTCTTCCCAACGTTTGTCTTTCTCCCTTTCTCTGTTTTTGCTGTTTTCTCCTTTGCTGTCTTGGGTTCAGTAGTCTTGCCAAATTCTTCTTTTTCTTTCTGTTCTTCCTCTGTTTTTCCCTCTGCTTGAATGTCATGTGCTCCCTCATCATTGTTCTTCTGAATTTCTTCAGTTTTCTCCCCCTCCTCACTGCTGGATGGGGTGATGTTCTCAGCCAAAGTTCTAATGTTATCATCCCTGGACATATTTCTGAAGGTTTCCCAAGCTATGGGGACAATATAGGTGTGTAAAGCATCTTCCACCAACAGTTTGATGAGCCCATGGTGGGCCAACTGATCTGGGATCCCTTCATTTAGCTTTGTACCACATTCAATCAAGGTCCGAAGAAGGAAATATGGGATGCTCAGTTTCTTGGCTGGAGGCAAGTCCATCCCATGCCTTAATTCATGTAACAACCTGAAATGATATCCATAGATGATGCTAAACCTCCCTTCACATGTGATATACTTCATAATTTGATAACTAACTTCACTCCAGAGAGGAGGCAAGCTTGTCCTTCTAACTTCGTTTTTGTCTTCTACAGGATGCTCCTCAGGCAGAAAAAATGTTTTCTTAGCAACTTGGCCCAATGATCTCTCTTCTTTGCTCCAAGGGAGCCCCAATGGTAGACCAGTAATTCTACTGATGAGCTTAGGGGTAAGTTCTAGGGTCAAACCCCTAAAACTAATTGTGGCATGTGTCTTTGAATGTGGTCTTAGGGACATTAAAAACTCTTTAGTTATTTCCTCATCATAACCCTGAATTTTGTCAAAGAAGGATATCCAATTTGCCCGAGTGAAAAGGTCCACCACCTCAGGGTGCTCGTGCAACTTGCTAGAGTCTGAGGGTTCTTTCCTTATGAAGCCTCCTAGCATGGTGTTGAGTGCTCTTTTATGTTTTAACCAGAAAGGAAAATGCTCAGGAAAACAAACAGTCAATCACTGCAACAGAGGATAGCTGAATCCGGTTTCTTCTGAACCCAAGAAGGAATTTCTCATGTGTTCCTTACAATATCAAGTAGCAATAATTATCCTGTTTTAAGACTGTTGTCACCCAGAATTTGACTGTCTGTTTATGAAAAGATTTTTTTTTACATAATAGAGTATAAGGGCACAAGTTCTTTCCTCAGCACAGGGATAGATAGGCACAATCGTTTTTTCACACACTCACACAGGCTAGCCCTTATTTCTGCATGTATCTTTCTTACAGGAGAATTTTGAGAAAGGATGGGGAGATTTCAAATGCAGAGAGAAAAGAAAACTATGTAGACTCAGGGAAATATGCAGGCAGACTTTCACTTTCTCAATGCACATGCATACCTCCACTTTCTCTTTTCAATCTACTGCTGTGTTCAATTTACCACCTTACTCAAACAAATCATGCACAGAGGAGTTTTCTCGAGCCTACCTTGTTTGGAGCTTGAAATTCGACAAAAATTTTGGGTTTTCCTTTCGCATAGCTGTTCTCTGCCTTTCCTGTAGAACCCTTCCTGTAGAAGGCTCCCGGTTCCTTTAGAATGAAACTGTGCTTCCGACAGAGCTCAATAGGCAGGAGATTTTTAAAAACAGGCAGAAAAACTAGTGGAGGATGACTGGTTAACTATTTTGGAAGTGGTGGATGCGTACTCCAGTTGAGAACATTGTGAGTGCAGAATGAACAGAGGGTGGTGCATCATTCAACTGAGAGTCTTTTAACTGCGACGTGATTCGTGGTGAGGGGATGAGGTGGTCGGACTGGATCGTTGACCCAATGTCACAGCCATAATATTTCTGCATGTTTCTGATCGCCATCACCTCCTTTCTCCCATTATCCGCTACCACCACTACTAGTCCCGACGATTTCTTCCTAAATGGACACTCCACACATGCTGGCTGCACATCTAATCGACAATTTTGAATTTAATGGAGCTTGTTGGGATTGCACGAGGATGTGTATCTGGCTGAGGGTGGCCAGTTTACTGGCCACCGATTCCACTCAATCAGAACCATTCCCATAGTCATGCAGCTTTAAAATATAATTTATGCAATTGAAGAACGAGTTTAGGCACTTACTTGCGTGGTCACGTCTATGTTATGTAGATTTTGGGTTTTGGAACCCATTTCTTCGTTTGCTGTTCCTGCATGCACACTGCATGCTTGGCCTCAGCTATTGCTAATGTCCATATGTTCAAGTAGAGCTCCATGCATGTTTCTTTTGCCATACTTTGCTGTCCCTGTCTCTAGAGTATGTCTTTCAGAGGGATCAGCTACTACAGGATTCCTGTAGGATGTACTGTAGCTGCTTCTCCTCCCGGAATGCAAGCTAGAATGAGTAGGGCTATACTGTTGATGAGGGTCTCGACTAGTGAGGAGTTTAGATGGAGGGTAACAGGTATGGTGAGTGAAAAACTGCTACTTGATTTGTCATTAAAAAGTTTTTGCTGGCAATATGAAGAAAAGAGGATTTCTATATGTGACTGTGCAGGAAAAAAATGAGTGCAATGAAGGTGTATAGTGATGGAAAAGGGCGACATATGGCGACGGATGGAAGCAGGGAGGTTTATAGGCCTCATGGGTAGATTAAAAACCTTCAGGTCCTCTTCTGAGATCGATTTTGGCTTGTTTGTAGGTTCTACATGATCTTCTTGTAGAAGACACAAACTTCCTGTAGAAGACACATAAATTTCCTATAGAAGGTGAAATCTTAGCCCAAATGAGACCAAATCTTAAGAAAGGGTAGTGGTCATGGAGGAATGGATTGTGAGGGATGCTTGCAGCTTGGTGTTGACCTCTGTCTTTGTCTTGTGCGATCCTCCTAACCTGTAATGTCCTTCCTGCAACCTGAAATTTGTTCAACATAAATTAGGTTTATTTTCTTTTTCTTCCCTTTTTTTTTTTTAATTCTGAGATAGCTAGGGTGCCTCCAAGAGGTTTTCACCCTCACTGTCTGCCCTGGGCGCCTTCCAGAGGTTTTCACCCAAGGATCTTTTATTCTTTTCCTTTTTTTCTTTTTGTTTGTTTGTTTGTTCAAGGTGTGGGTGGAGTGGAGACAGGGGCTTGCTCCATCACCAACACTGATTTATCCAGACTGTCAATGAACTCCTGCTTAGAAAGGGGTTTCCTGTAGATTTTCAATCGATGCCCATTGACGAGCATGGGGATGGCTTCTTCATTAATGGTCCTGATAAGGATTGAACCATTTTCGTTGCATTTCTCCACTGTATATGGTCCCAACCATCGTTTCCTCAACTTTCCTTTGAAATCCTTGTATCTTGAATCATATAACAGGGTCCAATCTCCTGGCTGAAATTGCTTTTCTTTAAGGTGCCGGTCATGCCATATCTTTCTTTGAAGTTGGACCACCTCTGAGTGGAGAAGGGCCTGCATTCTCTATTCAACTAGTCCATTTAGCCGCAGTAATATTTCCTGTTGTGCATGGCTGAGGTCTAGGTCCAACTGAGCTGCCAACCTCAATGTGTTATATTCAAATTCTATGGAAAACAAAGCCTTCTTCCTGTAGACCAGCTCATAGGGCATGAAACCTGTTGTAGTTTTCCAAGTAGTGTTGTAGGCCCAGGTGGCCTCAACCAAGTGATCTGCCCAATCTTTTCTACTGCTACTCACTACTTTAGTCAAAATCTCTTCCAAAGCCCTGTTCGTGACTTCCACCTGTCCATTTTCTTGCATATGATAAGGGGTGGAAGTTCTGTGCTTAATCTTGTGATGAGTGAGCAGGTCTTCAATCAGGTTATAGGTAAATTGACTTCCTTGATCTGTGAATAATTCTCTTGGGTAGCCAAACTTGTAGAAGATATTTTCTCTCATAAACTCAGCGACCTTTTCTTCTGTTGCTACTTTGATTGCCTTTGTTTCTGCCCACTTTTTCAGGTAATCTGTGCACACAATGATGTAAGACCTATGTTTGGAAGAAGGGTTGATAGGACCCACAAAGTCCATGCCCCACTTCTCAAATGGCTCGAAAGTCACTTGAGGTTGGAGGGGCATCTCATCCCTTGGAGTCAGTTTCCCCATCCTTTGACATCAGTCACATTGGCTGATGTATCTCCTGACATCTTGATGAAGAGTGGGCCAATAGTAGCCTGCTTGTAGAATTTTGAAGGCGGTTCTTTTTGCTGCAAAGTGGTCTCCACAGGGCCTATCATGACAGGTTAGGAGGTTGTCAAAGACTTCCTCCTCCCTAACACACTGCCTCAAAATCTGATCTAGGCCAAGTTTAAATAGGTTTCCCCCAATATAAGTGAATGGGGCACTTTTCCTCACGATCTTGCTCTTCTCTTTTGAGGATAGGTGTGGTGGGAACTGTGCTGAAACCAAGTAATTTGATATATCAGCAAACCATGGAGAGAGTACTGAAATAGAAAATAGATGGTCATCTATCATTTGATCATCCACCATCCCTTCTTCACCTGCAGGTAAATCTAGTCTAGACAGAAAATCAGCAACAAAATTTTCCTTACCTAGCTTATCAACAATGGTCAATGCAAATTGCTGCAATAAAGTAACCATCTAATGATACGAGCATTTACATCAGGTTTATTCATCAGATACCTAATTGCAGCATGATCAGTGTGTACGAATATTTGATAACCAGTGACGTAGTGTCTGAACTTGTTTAGGGAATGGACTACAACTAGGAGCTCTTTCTCGGTTACAGTATAGTTTAACTCTGCCTTGGACAGGTTTTTACTGATAAAATATATGGAATATGGTAGATTTTCTTCAACTTGTCCTAAGGCTGCTCCTATGGCTTTATTCGAGGTATTTGTGTGAATGTGGAAAGGTAGGGCCCAGTTTGGACCTCTCAAGATTGGGGTAGTTACCAACTTACCTTTCAACGCATCTAGAGCCTCTTGGAAGTTGTCAGTCCATGTAAACTCAACATCTTTCCCCAAAAGACCAAACAATGGAGAGGCTAGCTTACTGAAATCTTTAATGAATCTTCTATAATATCCTACTAAGCCTAGAAAACTCTGAAAATCTCCTACCTTTTGAGGAGGTGGAACCTTTTGGATGATAGCAATCTTGTTGGGATCCACTTGTAATCCTTGCTGAGAAATCATATGACCTAGCACGGTCCCTTCAGTCATTATGAATTCACATTTTTCAGGATTGAGGGACAGGTTCATTTCAATACACTTGGTTAAAGCTTTTCCCAGGTTAGTCAATGCTTCTTGGAAGTTGGACCCATAAGGAGTAAAGTCATCCATATAGATTTCCACCGAATCATGAACCAACTCAGCAAATATGCATAGTACTATGCTATGGAAAGTGGCAGGAGCGTTGCATAACCCAAAGGGAAGGACCCAATAGGAAAAGGTACCCCATGGACAAGTGAAAGTGGTCTTATCTTGGTCTTCTGGGCTGATTTGGATCTGATTATACCCGCTAAACCCATCTAGGAAGGAAAAGAACTTCTTCCCTGCTAGGCATCTAACACTTGATCTATGAAAGGCAAAGGAAAATGGTCCTTCTTTGTAGCTTTGTTAAGTTCTCGATAATCTACACAGATTCTCCACTTCCCATTCTTCTTGGGCACAAGCACCAAAGGAGAAACCCACTCACTGTCAGAGATGGGGTAGATGAATCCTGCATCCAACAACTTTTGCAGTTCTTCTTTGACAATGTCCTTGAGGGCTGGATTCATCCTCCTCTAAGGCTGCCTGACTGGTTTACAATCCTCTTTAATGTAAATGTGATGGGTACAGACTGAAGGATGGACACCTTTCATTTCCTTATAGCTCCAATCAAAAGCATCCAAATGGTTGTTCAATAAGCCACATAGCTCTTTCTCCTGAGAGGGGGATAGGGATGAGTTTATCTTCAAGGTTCTTTCGAGGCCAAATTCCACATTCTTAACTCGGAGAGAGGCCGGATCAGTCACATAGAGATCCACTAAAGCACTGGCTTGGGTGTCTTCTACCAACTCTTCTAATGGCAGCACACTGGGAGGTGGATTTTGAATCAAATTTTCAATAAGGTCATCCTCGGTTTGAGGACCTCCCCTGGTGGCTTCCACTGTGCATAATGGTGCAGAGTAGAATTCATCCTCATCTTCCTCCTCCAACCAGAGAGGTAAGTCATGTTCTAGCAAAGGTTGGGTAGGAGGATAGAGGACTAGCTGTTTGGACATAGGCCCATTCTTAATTGTCATGCTCCCAGCTCGACAACTGATGTAAGCATCTGTAGTAGCTAACCAAGGCCTTCCTAAAATGAGGGGGTATCGAGTGAGTTTTGCCTTTGGCTGAAGGACCAAGAAGTCCACAGGGTACTCCCAAGAATCCATAAAGACCATGGCATCTTCCACAATCCCTTCGGGGGTCACGGTGGAGCGGTCTGCTAACTGCAGTACTGTCGAGGTCTTGCTTAGGTAACTCTGAAGGTTGAGTTTGAGCATAGTGTCCTTGGTCATCACATTAATGGCAGCCCCTAGATTGATCAAGGTGTGGGGGATGATGGTGCCATTGATGTGGACATCGACTACAGGACTCCCAGGTTTCCAGATATTTTGGACAAATTACTTGTCCCAACATTAGGTCGGACAGTTGTCCTATGACATTGATAGTTGGAGCATCTCTCTTGCGCCTGCCTAGGTGCCTGAAACACTTCTCTTTGATCAATTTGTTGTAGATTGTGTTATGCTCTTAACCTGCAAAATGATACCCAAATACAGAATATGCAAAGAAAAGATACCCAGAACACAGAATAGCAATGATTTTATTATTCAGAGAGTAATGTTCACTTGCCTCTTCGAGGGGGCAACCTCCAATAGAGCAGAGCTCGACTACAAAATAAGACACGATGCTCCTCGCAGGGAGTCTCTATCCTTTATATATGACTCATACATGCAATACCACGGGCCAATACCGTGGGTTTTATTAATACCATCTATCTAATACTACGGCCCATTTGCAACTAACTGTGGTCCCGTCATTAATTGCGGGTTAACCACTTACAAATATTAATATGGGCTTTATTAAATCTTGACTATGACGTGATCCCATGACATAAATAAGGGGGTTAGGGTGGGACCCTAACATGCCCTCCCCCTTAAGACTATCCTTGTCCTCAAGGCTGAAGCTGCGGAAACTGCTGAAGAATAGTGGCTGGTTCCCAAGTTGCATCTTCCGGAGAGGTGTCTTTCCATTTGACGAGGACTTCCTTAATCACGCGACCGCGCAAGTGCTTGTCTCGTGTGTCTAGAACCTATTCGGGTTGAAGTCAGATTGACCCTTCTTCGTCCAATTCAGGTAGACTGGTTTGAACTTGGCAATTGTTCCCAATCACTTTCTTGAGGCACGATACATGGAAAACTGGATGGATTTTTGTAATAGGTGGCAAAGCCAACTTGTAAGCCACTTCTCCAATGCTTTGAAGTACTTGGTATGGTCCGTAGAATTTTGGAGAGAGCTTTTGACAACCCTTGTCTTTGAGTGATGTTTGCTTATATGGTTGCAGCCTCAAAAAGACCTGATCCCCTTCTTGAAATTGGCGCTCTGAGCGATGCTGGTCGACCTGTTGCTTCATGCGATTCTGTGCTTGAAGAATATTCTCTCTAAGATGGGTGAGCATGGTTGCGCGGTGTTGTAGGAGTTGATCCACTGCTTGTACTTTGGAGCACCCCTTGAGATAAGAAGTAGGGGAAGGTGGAAGTTGACCATATACTGCTTCATATGGAGTCATTTTGGTGGTGGCATGATAGTTGGTGTTATACCACCATTCAGCCAGAGGTAACCACTGTACCCAAAGGTGTTGCTTTTCTGAAGTGAAACACCTAAGGTAGGTTTCTAGACATTTGTTGACGGCTTCAGTTTGACCATCTGTTTGCGGATGATAGGAAGTACTGAGTTTTAGTTGAGTGCCTTGTATCCTGAAAAGTTCCTGCCAAAAATTACTGGTGAAGATCGGGTCGCGATCGGACACAATAGAAGTGGGCATGCCATGCAATTTGAAAATTTGATCCATGAAAGATTGAGCGACCAAAGTTGGTGTAAACGGATGGGGTAGGGTGCAGAAATGAGCATACTTCGACAGTCGGTCCACAACCACCATGATGACTGACTTGTTCCCGGACTTTGGAAGACCTGTAATGAAATCCATAGAAACCTCCGTCCAAATTGATGTCGGAATGGGCAATGGTTGTAATGTGCTTGGTGTGTTGACGGTTTCCCCTTTGTGGCGTTGACAGACATCACATTCTGCTACGAAAGTAAGGATGTCCTTTTTCATGCTTGTCCAAAAAAATGATCTTCTGGTGCGAGCATACGTCTTCTGAAAGCCCGAATGTCCTCCAATGGGAGATGAGTGCAATTCTGCCAAAATGCAACTTTTGAGGGTGGATGTTGGTGCTATTATGACTCTGTCCCTGTAGCGAAGAATATCATCCTGCCACGAGTAGCCCTTGGTGGAATTTGGATCTACCTGCAATTGAGAAATGAGTTGGGATAGCCCGGGGTGTGAAAACCATTCCTTGCGAGCCTCTTCAATCCACTCTGGAATGGGGAGGGAAATTGCTAGCAGAGTACTTTCTTCCTCAAATTGGCGAGATAATGCATCTGCTACACTATTGTCTTTCCCTTTCTTGTAAATGATCTCATAATCATATCCCAGCATTTTGGCGAGCCATTTATTTTGTTGTGGGGAGGATAGGCGTTGCTCCAAAAAATATTTAAGACTGTGATGATCTGTGCGGATTTGAAAACGTCGCCCCAATAAGTAAGGTCGCCAGGTCTCGACTGCATGTAAGATGGCCATCATTTCTTTTTCGTAGGTAGATTGGCCCAGATTCCTCCCACTTAGTTGTTGGCTTGTGAAGGCCAAAGGTCGCCCTTCCTGCATTAAGACCGCCCCAATACCTGTCCCCGAAGCATCACATTCAATGACAAAGGATTTGGTGAAGTCAGGTAGTGCTAAGACTGGAGTGGAACACATGGCGTTTTTGAGAGCGGTAAATGCCTGTTGTGCTTCCTCGTTCCAGAAGAAGGAATTTTTCTTTAGGAGTTGAGTGAGGGGCTTCGCTATGCGGCCATAGTTGCGGACAAATTTACGATAATAGCCTGTGAGACCCAAAAATCCTCTCAAGCTCTTCAAGGTCTTAGGTTGAGGCCATTCTTGCATTGCTTGGATCTTTATGGGGTCCACCTTGACACCTTCACACCCCACAATGTGGCCCAAACACTCAACTTCTTCCATGCCAAACGAACACTTGGACATCTTGACAAATAATTTATGTGTGCGGAGCAGTTGCAAGAGTAGATCTACATGCTGAAGAGGTGCAACCCAAGTGCCACTATAGATGAGGATGCCATTGAAGAAGACAAGGACAAATTTCCTGAGATATGGTTTGAGAATGTGATTCATAAGGCTCTGAAAAGTAGAGGGGGCATTACAAAGACCAAATGGCATGACCAGGAACTCATAATGGCCTTCATGAGTTCTGAAAGCAGTCTTGGGAATGTCGACTTCCTTCATGCGAATTTGGTGGTAGCTTGAGCGAAGATCCAACTTAGTGAAGAATTGAGCCCCATTGAGTTTGTCCAGCAAATCGTCAACCACCGGGATGGGAAATTTATCTTTGACTGTCAACTTATTGAGGGCCTTGAAGTCGGGACACATCCGCCACTCCCCATCTTTCTTGAGCACCATGACCACTGGGGATGAATAAGGACTAATGCTAGGACGAATGACACCTGCTTCCAAAAGTTCCTTGATTATTTTTTCTATTTCATTCTTTTGGGTGAACGGATATCTGTATGGCCACACATTTGGGGGTTGGGCCCCTGGAACCAAGGTGATGCTATGATCATGTTCCCCTCGCGAGGGTGGAAGCTCATGAGGCTTGTCAAATATTGGCAGATGGTTATTTAAAATCTGTTGCATCTCAGGATGAATTGGCAGAGACTTGGTTTCAACTACCTGGATGGCATTAAATTGAGCTACCACTCCATGATGGCCCTTTTTTAACAATTTTTCCATCCTATGCGAGCTGATGATAGAGGGGGCTCCCGCCTGGAGTCCACAGAGGGTATGTGTGGAGTTTTTCTGCTTAAAACTCATATATAACTCCTGGAAATCCATTGTGATTGGCCCAAGAGTGCGGAGCCATTCAGCACCGAGGACAATGTCACAACCCCCCATGTGTATGGCAAACATGTGGGTTTTCAACTGATAATCCCCCATTTGAAGTTTGACATTTTCACAGCGGCCTTCACATTTCATTGTGCCCCCATCCGCAATTTGGACTTGGAAGTTAGAAACTGCTCGTACAAAACAATGCACTGCTTCTGCGACTTTTTGATGGATGAAATTATGTGTACTTCCACTATCAATCAAGACTACTACTGGGCGATGTTTAAGAAAACCTCAGATTTTGAGAGTTTGAGGGGAAGAAATCCCTGCCAATGCATGCAACGAAATAACTGGTTCGTTAGAGACATTTTTCTGTTGGTTTTCTTCTTCTAGCGCCTCATGTTCCTCAAGTGGTGGATCTTCCTCTGTTGAGCTGTAGTCAGTGGCAACTATTTGAAAAAATTTGGGCTCCTTGCATTTATGACCTGGGGAGTACTTTTCATCACAGTAGTAACATAGTCCTTGCTTTCTTCTTCTGGCCATTTCCACAGGTGACACCTTTTGGACCTTAAGTGTTTGAGTCGTGTTGTGAGCTTGTGGGGGGCGACCTTTAGTGGAGAAATTTGGGCGATTGTATTGGGCTGCTAATGCACGTTCCACGTTACGGGCTACCTTGCAAGCCTCTGTCCATGTGGGAGGGTGTTGCAGCAAGACTTGAGCTTTGATGGCTTCTTTAAGACCGCTGATAAAACATTCCGTGTAGAACACATCGGAGAGACCCCAAGTGCGGAAGTCTAAGGCTTCAAAAGCTGTAATATATTCATCCACTGTACCCGTCTGTCGGAGCTTAGTAAGACGACCCAAAAAAGAGGTTTCCTGTTCAAAGCGGTCTTGAAGAGCTTTTGTAAATTGGGTCCAAGTCCTAAAAGGTCCATTGCAACGTTGATGCCATTCCCACCATTGCCACCTTTCATTGTCCAAGTACATGCTCCCCAACATAAGCTGAGTCGAATTATCTAAGATGCGATTCAGTTTGAAATACTGCTCCATTTGTGCTATCCATGCCGACGGGTGAGAACCATCAAATTTATGCATATCCAACTTGGGAGGTCACTGACTGGGTTGTTGGTGGGTGTGCCAGACGTGAGGAGAGTGGCTAGACTCACCCTCATTGTATTCATTGCCATTATACGCCTCCTCGTGGGCTTGCCCCTTGCCCTTCAGGATTAATTGCTGGACCTGGAGACATATTCCGTTAAGCTGATTGGTGAGGGATTGCATGGATTCTTCAAGTTTTCCCATCCTTTCATTGGCCATCGCTTGGGCTCTAGTTTCTACCATACACCAACCTGATGAACAATTGGGACCGCCTAAAAATTTTCACTAATAATTGAATGGTACCACCGTGCTCAGCTCGTCGTCCTGATTCTGATGGGCTAGATCACCAATAAGCGCCCCGGAAGATCTCAGACACTTTTTTTTCTTTTTTCTGAAAACTCCTAACGGAGTTTTACTCCTTCCTGATCAATACTGCAGTCGCCAAATCCGCAAAATGTCAATGCGGCCAAAAGTCCTGCGAAAATTATACCTCGGTATAGGAACCCTTCACAACAACTCCGATTTGGTGGATCTGAGAGATCTGAATGGCGGATCGGACAGCTCTGGGCGGCGGAACAGACTGCTGCTGCGGATCGGTAATAGATCGGAATGACTGATCTGCGAACTCGAGACTGCGGGACTGATGTCTGCTACTGCTACTGCACTTCTTTGCACAAGCGTATTTGATATAGATGATGTGCGGTCCCCCAATAGAAAAGGGAACTATGGTCTTGAGGAGTGTAAGGTGCTACAGATCGCAATATACATAAGGGTCTGGCAGTAGTACTCGGCCCAATGTTTCAGGGCTCTAACTAAGGAGGATCTACCGTACCCTTAGCCGTACAACCCGACTACCCTATCGTACGGGTGAGTAATCTCTCCGAGTGCTGTTCTCGGTGTACTGTAGCCACAAGACGACCGACGGTTTATCTATGGCGAGGTTTCAAGGGAGCCTAGGGGGCTTCCGATATACCCAGAGGGTACGTGGAAGACAGTCCATGCGCGGTTCTGTCTAATGTGCTACTACTCGAAGAGGTACCCACAGCGGTTACAAGGGAGTCCAATAGACGTGACCACCTCTTGTATTTCCTGTGTGCATGCCTCCCCAAATCCGCAGGTTTATGCGCTCAACGACAGATCCCGTGGTTTAAAGACGCCGGAACACGTCTCTAGCTGATTTTTTTTTTTTGCTAAGAATTGGAGATCCCATCGGCCCTGGAAAGTGATCTGATACCACTTGTTATGCTCTTAACCTGCAAAATGATACCCAAATACAGAATATGTGAAGAAAAGATACCCAGAACACAGAATAGCAATGATTTTATTATTCAGAGAGTAATGTTCACTTGCCTCTTCGAGGGGGAAACCTCCAATAGAGAAGAGCTCAACTACAAAATAAGACACGATGCTCCTTACAGGGAGTCTCTATCCTTTATATATGACTCATACATGCAATACCACGGGCCAATACCGTGGGTTTTATTAATACCATCTATCTAATACTACGGCCCATTTGCAACTAACTGTGGTCCCGTCATTAATTGCGGGTTAACCACTTACAAATATTAATATGGGCTTTATTGACTCTTGACTATGACGTGATCCCATGACATAAATAAGGGGGTTAGGGTGGGACCCTAACAGATTGGTACATCTTTTATGGCTTGTAGAAGTGGTATTTTTACACATAACTGTTTAAGTTCTCCCAGAAGTTCAGTCTCTTCTGGGTTTGGTTGCGTGGTTCCAGTTAGTCTCTCAGGAATGGGTGGAATGGCTTTGGGTTCACTTTCCTATTTTTCTTCCTTATCCTCCTTAGGAGGAGGTTGGCTATCTGGGAGGACCTTCCCATATCATAGGTTGATCTCCTGAATCTCCACAACATAGGTAGGGCATGTTGTCTCTCCAGTATATACCTACTAGGCCTGTCTGTTATTGGGGTTTGGGTTCGGTTGAGTAGGCATATGGGGTTGTCTTGGAGGAGCAGGAGGTAATGGTTGTGGTTGAGTAGGTGGTGGAGGCAAAATAGCGGGAGGAGAGTTGTACTGGGGCCTCCACCCCTGTTGAGGTGCATTCCACTGAGGTTGTGGCTGAACATGAGAATGAAATGAATGAACAACAGGTTGAGTATGGTATTGAGATGGGTATGATCAAGGAGGGGGTGCAGACCAGGGAGGATGAGCAGGGGGACCCCAAGAAGGTAGGTGAGTGGATTGGTTGGGGTTGTAATAAGTCTAAGATGTCCCTTACATCCCCTGCTGGTACAGTTTGGGTCCATGTGGCTTCCTTTGGTGTAGGAAGTAGAGTGGTTCAGTGGCTCCATCAACCCCTTGGTACATAGCTTTAAGTCTGGGTAAGGTTGGGCACTAGTTTGTAGGGTGATCTGCCTCACAAACGAAGCATATCTCTACGGAGTGTAGTGGACACTCGTTCCTAGGATGCTTTCTTGTACATCTGGGACAAAAGATGGCCAAAGCCCTCTCAGCTTCCTCTTGCTTCTGTTGGATCCGGAAGGTGTCCATTTCCATGGCAATGGTCCGTGTCACCTCACTTTTAAGGTCTTCCATCTGGTTTGCAAACTCGTGTTTGGAAAAGGTGGTGCTGGCTGAAAGTTGACTCCCCCTACCTCTTTTTCGAGCTACCCTAGAATGGTTTCTAAACACAGTCTTTATGTCATCATAAGGTAGCTGGTAAATGTTTCCCTCAGCCAACAAATGGAGGGTATCTAGAAGGTCTTCAGGGACTCCTTGGAGCAGAACCAACTTCAAAGATTCAGGGTCAAGTGTGCACCTGGCCCTTTTATAACTGAGTTGGAACCTTTCTTCATAGTCTTCTAGCAATTCATCACTTCCCATGGTCATCCGAAAGATTTATCCCTTTGTTTCCTTTGACCTACAGTAATCCTGGTATTTGTTGTTAAAGGCTTGCTACATCTGAGCCCAAGTTGTGATACTGTTTCTAGGTAACCCCATGAACCAACGTAGTGTTGCATCCTTGAGGGTAGAGGGAAAGAGTTTCAACTTTTGCTCATCTTCTGCATAGTCATAAGTTCGACAAAGGACAACAAACTCAAACAAGAAGGTATCAGGGTCTTCAGTGGTCAATCCATGGAAGTGAGGTAAGGCTGAGGGACTTATGTTTTTCATTTTTGTGTCCCCATTGGTCTCTCATATGGGAAAGGTACCTTCTATTCTCTCCTCATTTCCTATACCATTTCTGTGTTCAGCCATGGTCTCAGGAGGAATGTTTTCTTGCTCTTCTTCTGTTATAGGATCTTCGTATATCTCTGGAGGTTCACCTATAGGTTCTTCTAGATCATTGCCACCAAAGAAGAGAGAAGGGTGACTCAGTGATGTGGTGGGGGTGTTGGGTAAGAATTTTCCTGAATTGTATCTATTACTATGAGGCATGAAAGGAAATCTTTTTGGTTGATTTTTGTGTTTTTCTCTGCTTATACTTGCAAAAATTAAATTGATTGAACAACAAATTGCAACTAACTAAAATAAACCTTGTTGGAATGAAAATTGTAGAATTGAAATGAAAGCAGAAATGACTAATCTATGCTACTGAAATGAAATTGTAGAAATGAAATGTTAAGCTACGCTTGCAGAATTGAAATTGCAGAAATGAAATGCTAATCTACACCGCTGAAATGAAATTGCAGAAATGAAATGCTAAGCTACGCTTGCAGAATTGGAATTGCAGAAATGAAATGCTAATCTATGCTTGCTGAAATGAAATGAAAGTAGGAAATGTCTAATCTATTTTTGTGGAAATAAAATTGCAGAATGGAAATGAAACAACTACTCTACTCTTGCTGAAATAAACTACTTAGCAGAAGGTTGCAGTAGAGAATAGAAGAAAAGCAGCAATCACAAATACTCTGACGCTTCCTTGGCAATGGCACCAAAAATATGGTGGGCTCCAGTATTACAACAATGATGCTGCAACTCCTCGGACTCCCTTCTTTACTTTTATCAGCTGGCACAAGTTCGCTAGGAGCTTAAGCCAACTTCTATGAGCTATTAGAAGAATCCTTTAACTGTGATGGATGAAAGCTAACTCAAAAGAGGCTAGTCTACTTGCACAAAGAAGATGAAAGCTGAAAGGAAACACAAACCCTAGCAAACCCTAGTTTTACCGACTAATCCTACTGGTGCAAGAAAAGAGATGAAAGCTACGGAAATGGATGCCATTGACTCTTGGGAAGGTAAAATGCATGTGACTAAGCTACTTCTAAAGTAAAATATGGAAAGAAACATCTTTTTGTATTCTTGAGTAATCTGACAGAATTATTATGCATGTGCTTTAATTATTTTTGACTGTGTAGAGGTTGACTGGCGAAAGGAAATGGAGTGGGTGCTTGTAGGAGGTTGGGAAGGTGAGAAGAGGGCCTAAGGGGTCCCTAGCACCCTTCCAGAGAGTTTCAAAATGATCATATCTCAAAAAACTTCTCACGTGAACTTCTACAGGAAGTTTGTAGGGGTTCTACAGGATGTTCTATAGGAAGTTCTATAGGAACAATTGAAAGAGGATTTTAGAGGATTGATGGAGAAAAGATGGCGGGGAAGTGGAAATGAAGGGTGGATAAGGTTCTTAAGAGGTGCGGGACCTGGTAAATGAAATTCAAGAGTGATGAAGATAGTTGGATTTGCTCAAGGATGGAGAAAGCAATTGTTGCACAAAAATATAGAAATTAGGGAAAATTGGGAAAGTGTGGCGAATGAAGGGAATGAATCTTGTATTAGGGGGTGGAACAAGTTGGATGATGGAGGAATGGTAGGTAGGAATGTATTATAGGTACTCTGCACACTATTTTACAAAACTTATCAAACAAAGACTAGAAAAACCAGAGATCCATCTACTTTGACCTAATCTGACCTAAAAACCAGAAACATGATGAACATAAGTTTATAGACAGGAAATCATGCAAGATACCTATGGAAACTAAGCAAGAATAGATCTAAACATGCAAGTACAACTGGTATCAACTCTTCCAACTAAAAATCTAACACTAGCAATTGCATAGAAAGGCAAGAACAATGCTTTTGTGGCAGCAAGTATGCCTTGGTCGCAGCTCATGGTCCCAAGGAGGAAGAGATGAGATCAAGGATTGCTTGATGGCCTTTTTGTAGATATTTTCTGTTACCAAACTGTCAAACCAACCTGAAGCATGAAAATCTATTTTAATCATAAAAAACAATGTAAGTAACAAAGCAAGATCTTAACCTAAATAACAGAAATTATTCTATGAATGCAAAGAAAACACATAAAAGTACACAAAGGAGGTACTGGCACTTGGGTTGGGCCCAACCCGAAGAGCTACAACCTCCTAAGAAATCTCAGAGCTGGTACAAAGCAAAATTCATCTCCATTACTCAAAAAATAATAGTCATGTCACAAAATTGTTTACAGCAAGAGCTCAAAAATGAGCTGAAATGCAAAGCTACACCAAAGTGCGAAAAACAACTGTTCAATAGCTAAACTACCAAGGCTTGAAGCCTTCCTACTTATGCAACACGAGGACTCCCAACAGTCCTCCTTAACTTTAGGAGCTTGGCTGCTCAAGGCTGTAGTTAATCAACCACTTCACAAAACCTGCTCGGCTGCCCCTTGAAATCAACTTTGGTGGGCTGTTGAACTCTGAGCTGATGGTGGAGAACTCGAGGAAGGGGTCATTTAGTGCAGGAGACACCCTTCCTACAAATCCTTAGCCTTGTTCCTTCGTATTTGGCTTTCAACTTGCTCATAAATGCTTGAACTTGGTCCAAAAGATGTCCAAAAATCTACAATAAGCACGTATTAGACTTTGTGGTCAAGTGACTATTCTCATTCATTCAATTAACATAAATGTATTCAAAAGCATGCATAAAACTATGAAGAATGGTGGATTAATCAAGAATAATAGGCAAAATGAGCCCATAAAGTTACCCATTTTTGGGGCTCATCAGGGCTTAGACCCAAGTTTAGAGTTAGTTGTGCTAACCAACAAAACCCTTTATAACTAGACCTTTTGGCAATGATTTGTTCACGCAGACCGTAGTCCCACCCGAGACGATATTGGGGGATGATGGAACCAGGCTTCTACATCCATTAGGATATGGACTATGGATCTTGGCTTAGTCTGACTCACCTACAAATATATTACTATGCTACGTTATCCTACTTAATATTATACCGAATACGATCTATTCATACAAAAAGACTCCTATGAAGATCTAAAGTCCTATCTACTATGCATAAATTAATGGCTCTTAACTGTAATTAGCTGTAACAAAATTTATATATTGATTATGATCTTATATTTCATTGTGCAACACAAAAGTAAGTAGTAATTGCATCAAGTAAAGTACAGAAAGTAAGTACAAAGGTTTTCCTTCAAAATATTCTTTATTATCTTCAAATCTTCATAATTACAATGTTTCTTACCCTCTGCACACAAATGTAGTGGCCTATGCACATAAATGCATACTTACCAAGGTCTCCACACACACAGCTATAGGAGCCTTCCCCTTCACTTGGAAATATATTATAATTATAGAACCAAAAACATCAAAACAAATCCATTGATTGTGTAATTGAGTTACATTTCACTTACTAAGACACCCCTTTACATATATATTTTTTCTTTTACAATACCATCGTCTACAAACCATGGGCGGAGCTCATAACATATGAATTAATCCTGTCCTTTTATAAACTAAGGGGCTTTGACCAACCCAAAAGCCCCTAGTACTCCTAAAACACTCCACAAATCGTGCTCCGCTCCTCAAAATGTGGGCTTTTTACAAAAATTTGACCTAGGGGGACCCTACCCAATAGGCCCCCAACACAAAGATGTGACTCGTCCCGAGTCACTTAGCTGGTATGTCTTGAATCTTTTCTTTGACACCGCTGTATGCATCCTTCAAAGGCTAAGTGTCTCTGTGCACTGCATGGTAGCCTGTCGTACTTCCTCTACAAACTTCTCTATCGTTGGCCCTGTTGTCGCCATATCGATGGTTCTTTGCATCTGTCTTATGACCTTCAACTTGTTCTCTACTATCTGTGAGAGATGAATGGCTTCATTGGCCCATGGCTACATCTGTGCTAAGATTTTCTTCTCCTTGCATCGTAGCTCATCAATTTGTCCATACAAAAACATTCCTTCTTGGAGACGGTCAAACTGTTGTGCAGGTGCTAGGGTTTGTGCTGTTACTTTGATTTCATGAAATTGTTGCTGCTTATCGCGTATCTTCGCCTATATCTTTTGTACATGTGGGTCCTCCTGTATTGAGGTCCATATCTCCATAGTTTCTTCAAATATCTGGCTATAGTCCTTGACTATAGTAGCTATATTCTCCATAGTGGCCTTGATATTCGCCTCACTCTACTTGCGAACCTCAAGGGTAGTTGTCGGCTATAGCCTCACCTGAAAGTCCATGATCTACATTTCCAGTTCAAATTTTACTTTGTCAACTTCCACCTTTGAATATTTAACTACTGCCACAAGCTTCTGCAACTTCTCTTCGGGTGCTACCTCTGTCTAGATCTGGAGCTCCAATAGCTAGCTGCAAACTTTGGTGATGGCGTTTTCTAGTTGTTGCCTATGCAAAATTGCCTCATCATGATCCTTGATGGCCTAATTATTTTCTTCAAACATCTTTCAGTTGTCATCTTTAACTTCTTTAATTACCAATAAGTTGAGATGTTCCCAGATCTTTAGTTCATTGGTGACTCCCTGATGTAACTCATGCAAGGTCTGAATGGGGAGCACTACAAGATTGATACTCAGATTTTTCCAGTGCTGCACATGCTCCTGATCTTTGGCAGTCACAAAATGCAGAGCACCTCTTGGGGCTCGAATGTGATTACTATTGTCTATGACTTGTCTATTTTCTTGATGGTACCATGCTCTCTTGAACCACACTCGCCTGAGCCACGCTCGCTTGAACCGCACTTGCTTGAACCTGCAGCTCCTTGACGCCCTTTTTAACCTCTGTCAAAACTAGTTTATATTGATCTTCATTTTTCCCCCATATGTCCTCCGTCACATCTCAGACAATGTCTCTAATCTCATTGATTTCCCCCGCTATGAGGACCATTGGCTCTGCGCCAACAGATTTGACCAAATGTTTCTTCCATGATCCTCTAGTGCTTGATTTCCACCTTTTAATTATAAACATGTAATCTACCTCCTTAGTGTCAACAAAAGGGTATTCACCATCTTGATTGTTGCCTTCAGTGGCCTATTCCTCTTGCCTGAATTCATGCTCTGTCTCTAGCCTAGTGTCCTTTTCCATCTTGATGGTGAATTTATTAGTCTCCTTCTTATTTCCCTTCTTGGTTGGTTACTTCTCGGTCCGTGCACCTGAAATATCTTTCACTATTTTACTAGTGCCTGCTTGTTCTAGCTTTTCTGCTTTTGTGGCTGAATTTAGATAATCACTTGTCTAGTTGCTCACCCCTTAAACGATGTCATCATCAGTGACCAAAAATGGCAGTTCTTACCATACCTCCTCTAGGTCCTTTTTGGTGCGGATGTGTATGTGGTGAAAGTTCACCTTGAATTCTCCAATCGCTTTGTATTGTTCAAATAAAACTAGTGACAACCTTGGATTTTGGCTGATCACTGTGTGAAAATCCATTTCAAACAAGACCTAAAACAATTTTTTCTTTGTAACATGGGTCAACTCCTTGGAATCCCATAGTGAGGCATACTTCACATCCTCGTAGATATCAGGGTTCACAGTGGGGAACTATGGCTCCTATGGATTTCTCCATGCTATCAACATGATCAAGAGAAATAATCATGCATAGTGGAATTTCTTCCCCTCTTCTTGTGCCTCCCGGCAGTCATCCAACAATTCTTGGCAGAAATATCTTTCCTAGTTAAACTGGACGCCCTTGCGGCACTGTGCAGCCAATGATACGACCACCGCAGGGACCTCATTCGGCTGACAATTCCTCATTATTTTCCTTGCCAAAATGTGTGCGAAAAAGTGTGCAGCTAGATCATTAATGGATATGATAACAAATCATCGAGACTTCCTGTTATCGTGAAATCTAGTGTCTATGCAGAGTTGCTAGTCCCACTAAGACTGGTAGCTATCTTAGAAACAAACAAACTAAAATTACTTTCGTTTTCCTTTATGAGAAGTAGATAAGAGGGGAACTAAGGAGACCAACCTCTGTCTTGCGCTTAGTTCCTTGCTTGATTCCTCTCCCTTTCGATAGATCTTTTCCACTCGCTTCCTCGTCTACCCAGTTTCAAAGAGCACATGTGGAATCAAAGCAGCATAACACTATCCAAGAACAGAGATATACTATCATAAACAATATAGGACTAGATATATATTGACCACACAAATGCATATATCATCAATCATACAAGAACATGGAGGAAAAATTGAATAGCTCTATTAATATCAAGAATAGAAAAGACGATTACAACCAATTTTTCTGACCCAACGTCATCCTCTCAGTAAGAAAGCCCTTCTTCACCTCATGAAAAGCTTAGATCACCCAACATTATGATGTTACACCAAGAAACCAGTAGCACTTCCTTACAAGATACAAATTCCAGCCTCTGGATCTCTGGGATGAGGGATCCATATATAGATGATTGCAGGGAGGTCAGTCAGCTTCTGAGATTTGATTAGTGTCCTCTCTCTGATAGTTCTTGATTCCACCTGGAGATTGATGATCTCTTACTCATCCCTGGGTGAATGCAGAGAGGCAAGTGTCACAGGAGAAGTTTCTGGAAGATTCCATGATCCTCCACCTCGCAAATTGACTCTGCCATTTGTCCACTCTCGCCCATCGCACCCCATAGAAGGGATTTTCAGTATGCATCGCACCTCCCATGTGCATTTAGGTGGGATGCAACGCACTTTTACCATGGAGTAGGTGAGATGGTCCAATTTTGACTAGATCTGAGTAGTTTTTCATGGAGAACTTCTGGGAGATGATGTAATCAGCTGACCTTGTTCTTTTAGGGGATGGAACAACACTTTTAGGGACTTAGGAGTCCTTGGTTTATGGACATGTTTGATTGGGGTTGTAGTGCCCAAAAATGTCTATAACACTTCCTGATCAAGTCATAATCCTTCTTCATCTTCTCGGCCAATTGTTTCTCTTGAGATCTTCTTACAAATGCGTCGGCACGGTTTTCTCCTTGGTAGCGAAGCGCAATTATCCTTCTAATCAACATATCATCAATGGGGATTTTCGTCCCCAGCCACAAACATCCATCATGCACCAACGCCAATAGCTGGTGCACACAGATTGTGTTGATATTGTTTCACCCAAAGTGCGGAATATATAGCATATTCAACAGCCTAGCTCATTGAATTATTGCTGCCCACTGCAATGGTTCGACCCTTGTTACTCCAGCTTCTTCACAATAAAATTATTTCAAGTACTTTATGGGCTTGAACTAGGGATAATTGCTCCAATCATTAAGATCCCAATCCTCCATGTGCAATTGTGGCACGCTTGCCAACAGTTCTCCCTCAACCGTCACCTCATCCAGTAATAGTGGTGTAAAAACTTTGAATTTCATAGCATCTGGGTCCCGAGTAACCTTTGTGGTCAGATTTCGAGGTGGCGAATAGGGTGGAAACCTACAGACTAATTCCACATCTTCTATGTCGATATTTTTGACTCCACTGGCCACTTCTTCGACATCTGAAACTTGGGGCTCCATTGGATGCTTCTACTTATCCAATCTCTCCTTAGTTCTCTTTTCCTTAGTGATTTTTCTTGGTGATTACTTAAATGGAGCCTTCCGTGGCTTCTTTTTCTTCTTCTCTCTTACGCCAATAGTTTTTTTCCTAGTGACATGTGCTACAGGTTAGAACGCATTAGGAATCCTAGCCCTCATCTAAGAAATTATTGTTCAATCTCTTCCAAAGTCTTACCCGACATGCAACAGAACACTCGGCTCACACTTAAGAAAAAAATCACCAGTTGAAATATCAATGAGAAAAGTGTGTGAATGTGGAGCACGTTGCCATATTTATGACATTTTTGAATTTCAAATTGCATTATCTCCTTTAGATCTACCTCATAAATGTGAATTTGGTGGAATATTTCCCACATATGCCCATTAAATGCATTCCCTTTGCTCCTTTTAACGAAAATTTCCCTGCCAACTCAACTGTAGCAACCCCAATGATCATATTCTAGATGAACTGCGTGAGACCGTTCCCTGCAGTGTAGACACTCCTTCATCTCAGCTTTCTCCATCTACACCATCCTCCTGAATACTACACAACACTTCCTTGGCAAGGTATCTTAAACTCTCATGCTTCCTTCCAACTACCTGTAGCACTAATACTTTTCCTCATTCATATAGTTATTGTGCAGTCCCAGGGGAAAAATCATCCGTGTAGATTTTCAACCTACTACCATTTACCCACCCAGGAAAGAGTTCTCCATTCAGCTTCGCGAGATGAACTGCACCACCATCTAAGATATCCCTGAAAATGTATGGTCCTAACCAATGCATTTTGAATTTTCCCAGGAACCTTGCGAACTTACTATCATATAACAAAACAAAGTCTCCAGTCTTGAAAGTTTTCTGCTTAATATTCTAGTCTTGCCATGCCTTTTCTCGGGCTTGCTGCACTTGTTGGTGAAATCATGCAATAAAGCGATCTTCATCGAGTGTGAGCGGTTGGTCCAATCTCTTCTCTATAACGTCATTGTTTGCCATGTTTATAACTATGGAAATTCTAGGACTCAGAACTATGTATTCCATATACATTATGACTTCCTGTCCATAAACCAATCTAAATGGAGTCTGTCCTTTCAATTTCTTGCAGGTAGTCCTATATGTCCATAAAACTGTTGGTATGCACACATCCCTATTGCTTTTGTTGACATTGTAGACTTTAGTAAGATTATTATTCAAGATTTTGTTGAAAGCCTCAACCATGCCATTTTCCCGAGGAGGATAAGGCATGCTCTTCTGATGGTTTACCTGAAATTCATCTCTCAATGTGTCAATAGTGTTGTGTAGGAAGTGAGATCCTCATTTTGTCATCAGGATCTTTGGATACCAAAATCTTGACAAGATATATTCAAAGATGAATTGTGTAGCAGTGGCTGCACTGCAATCCTTTATTAGTTGCGCTTCAACCCACCTAGTTAAAACTCGTCAGGGTAATAATGTATCATGCACCAGAGTTCTTTCTTGGTGGATTGATCAACCTAATAAATTCAATCGTCCACTTATCAAAATACTTCAAGGTGACTTGTGGCTACAACAGAAATTCTTTCCTTCTCGACGGTCTTTCGGTCTTCTGGCAGACATTGCAAACACTACAATCTTCTTGGGAATCCTTGTGCACTGTGGGCCACCATAGTCCTACTCTTAAGATCTTCTACGCAGTGGATTTTCCTGCATAGTGTCCTCCCGTGAAACCACCATGTTATTCATCCAAAATATTATGTCTTTTGTGCTCAAGGATATATCTACGCAATATCTCGTCGAGGCCCATTTCATACAAATTCCCGACAATCATAGAAAAATTCGCAGCTCTAACTAGGAGTTCCTTCTTCTGTTGAGTCATATACTCCACTGGGGCTAGTCTGGTAGACAAAAAGTAAATTATATTGGAAAAATGATCATCGAAAACTCTTACTCCAAAGAGTTATGCATCAAGTAGTCCTTCTTCAATGTTTTTTGGTTCTTCGCCAGTCTCAATTCTAGACAGATGATCCGACCCAACGTTCTATCATCCAGGCTTGAATATTACTTTAAAATTGTACTCTTGGAACAACAATAGCCACTTGTAGATCTTCCCCCCCAATATAGGATTGTTCACCAAGTACTTCAACGCAAATTGGTCTGTGAACATCTTGAAGTGCACGCCTAATAAGTAATGATTGAATTTCTGTAGTGCATACACCATAGCCAAGCCCTCTCGTTCTGTTGTGGAATAATTCATTTCTCCCTTTGATAATTTTTGACTCGCAAATGTGATGGGGTGATTAAGATCCCATTCTCCTACCTGCACTAAGACAACCCCCAAATCTATCCATGACACATATACATGAATGTGCAACTCCTTCTTCCAATTTGGAAACACCAAGATCGATGCAGTAACCATTTTTTCCTTTAATATGTTGACGCTCTTTTGACATTCATCATCCCAACAAAAGGTGACATCTTTCTTCAGTAATTTTCCATTAGCACAATGATCTGCGTGTAGGCCTTTATGAACTTACGATAATAACGAGTATACCCTAGAGTTGCGCGTAATTGTTTCACATTCTTTGGTGGATCCAGATTGATAATAACAACGATTTTTGTGGGGTCCACCATCAAGCCCTTCTTGAAAACAACATGTCCCACTAATATTCCATATGGTACACAAAAAATAAACTTTTTTCGGGTTCAACAAGATTTGATATTTCCTACAGGTATCCAACATCAAGCGCAGGCTCAAAACATGATTCTTTAATAGTCCAAAGATTGTCGAGTCATCAAAGTAAACCTCCATAAATTTGTGAATGAATTCTTTAAGCACTGCGATGAAAACTCTGGAGAATATCAAAGGTGCATTCTTTAACCCAAATGGCATGACTGTATATTGAAACGATCCTCATTCAATAGAAAAGGAGAACGTACTCCTATCTTATAGTGTGATCTTAATCTAATGGTACCCTGCAAAACCATATGTAAAGGAGTAGGCCTCCTGTTGTCCCACGTTTTCCTAAAATTCATCAATGAACGGTGTTGGGACGGGTCATGTACGCATGTTTTGTTGAACTTTCTTAAATCGACACAAATCCTTATCTTGCCCTTAATCCTTTTCTCCTACACCACCATTAGGCTCACCCTGTCAGATTCTTCCTCATGTTCAATTATTCCAGCTGCAACCATCTTCTCAAGCTCCTTCTTCACCTTCTCTTTGTATTTTGGATTTAGCCTATATGGTCGTTGTTTTACGGGTTTCACATCTGTCTTCAAAGTGATATTCATGATGACTAGATCACCTACAATGCATTTTAACTTTGTGAACTTCATTGGAAACAACTCCTTGTATTCATGCAGTAATTTAGAGACCTTACGATTGTATCCTCATCCCAGTAATCCCTAATACACACAAATTTGGGCCTTGCCTCTGAGCCTATATTGAATTGCTTCACCTTAACAGATTGTGTTATGTGAGGTATCTTAACTTCTAGTCCCACAACCTCGCATTTTCCTTTTGATTTAGGGATTTAATGTTTCAAAGATCTTCCTCGCCCTCTTTCGTGGTCATATTATAGAATTTTATTGCGTTCTGCAAACTATGCAGTCCAATCAGGTTGTACCTAAGACATTGGATCATTTGGTGTTCAGAAAATTTCTGCTCTGATTTCCTAAAGGGAATCATTGATACACTAAAACCCATATTTGAAGCTGAAGGTCAATATGAAGCTTTCCTTCAGACCATACCAGTCGGTGATTCCATGGCACAACTCAATTTCGAGATACCAATTCATTGGTATCACATCCAAAGTGTGGACAAATATGTGTACCCATTCTAGTTGAGGTTCTTCACCCCATGTCATAGTCTAATGAGGAAAATGTTCATAGGGATCATCCTTACCATTATACTTCTCTATGAGCCTTGTGTTTGCGTGACCAAACCTGAGCCTCATCAATCGGTGATATTCCTTCCAATCTCCTATATTGTCTTTATGCGTGCCCCACCATCGCACATGTGTAGACCTCAAATCTATATCCAAGGGTTGGATTCATTTTTATTCTTCTACATCCCTTTAAAACTCATCTTGGAATAGGCTGACATCACCTATCCAGTCATAGTAATGTAAATTACGTACCTCCATTGAGATGCGGTGATGATATTTTGTAAGTCTGTTACAACACAGAGTAGAAACTTTGTGCAACCAGTTCTGCCAATTCTCCAATTCCTCATCAGAGTTCGAAACACACGAACTATCATTTTCCTAGCTTATCCTCCCATTTGTGGCGGGGTTAATCTAATCCTCATCCCACATAATTAACCTATAGATATGGTCAACATATTCATCGCCATATTCATCGCAGATGGGTTCTATATATTGCGCTCCTTTGTAGGGGTCCAACGGAACAATGACCCTGGTACCATTCTTCTTGAATACCATACTTCTTTTTTTTAGATTGATTATGGCATCCATATCAAAATCCCAATCGATTCCAAGTAAATTTGGATACGAATTGCTATCATCCACAATCTCAATGACTTCGAAGTCGACACCATGATTTCTCCTTCAATGTCCACAAAAACTCCATGCAATCGACCCATCAGGAGGATTTTCTGTTGATTGGCCATGTGCAGCTGAATTAGTGACCATTGTAGCTTTGGTTGCCCCATTTGCTCCCAGGTATGCTTTGGTAATACATTCGCATTTGAGCCCAACTTAATAATTACTTGATCCATTTTAAATTCACTGATCTGCACAGTTAAGCACACCTCTCGGCCAATTCTTTTCTTATTTTTGCATACTTTGTTTACTGTGCATTGTTTAGGCTATTTATTCTCTTTACCAGTGCAGTTTTCGATCAGTTCTTGCAATACTTCCATTGATTTTTGATCCCTTAGCAACTGCATACATGTCTACAGAAATGACTTTAGAATGTGCGGATCAGGGTTCTCTGTTGCAGTAACCACTTCAGGATTATTCTTCTGTGGTACTTGTTGCATATGCGCCTTTGATGTTGAAGCTCTTAGGTCCATGAAATTCTTCTTCACTTACATGAATGTTTCTTTCTCCCTCTGCATATTGAACCTAATACTATTTTCTCCAACCTTTCTAACCCATGTATCCACCATACGCTTTTTTCCCTCTATTTTATCTTCTCCTGTAGTTGCACCACTTCATGTCACTATGTTAACACTTGGATTATATTTGCATGGTTCAACCCTCATCATTTGAAAGTTCTGTACAAGTTGTTTATTCTTATTTTCCTACATTTTAGCCATCAAAACAGGACAATCCTTTATTACATGGTCGAATTGTCTACAATACTTACAGGAAAGGGTAGCGGGGTTTGGAAAATTCCGTGCAAAATTGTCTAGATTCACCACAATTATAGCACATAATATAACCCCGGACTTGTCCAGCGCCCCCTCCTCGACCTTGTCCTCAACCCTGAAATCCTCCATGGGTTGCAGGTGAACAATGGTCTTCATGCACTTGGCCTTAATCTTGCATTTTGTATGCCACAATTTTCTCTATCATCAAATCATAGCTACAGAAATTTCTTTCATCATGTCCTACTGACTGGCAGAATTTACAAAATAACTGCTTTGGCAACTGCACATACTTCCGTAACAAATAAAAGTGGTCAGTTATGTGCTGGCCCGTGACTTAGCAAATACTACACCAGACACTCGATCTGGTACTTGGTCCAACACTAGGTTCTGGCTTCAGACAATTAGGACCACCAGCAACCAAATAATCACAATAGGCATGACATTGGTCCTTATAGTGACCCTCCAATTTACACTTTATGTACCAAATGTCTGAGCACATATTAGACCGAACTTCTTTTTCCTTCTTCAAATCTTGTAGCTCGATATGTAAGCTCGCTAATGTGGTCTATATTTGCTGAACTCCTATGTGAGTATCTTGTATCGGTGATGCTTCTATATTCATCACAATTTCTAATGCTTCAGCTTGCGATGAAATCTTTTTCTGTGATAGCAGTAATTTGAGATGCGGTAATAACGCAACTATATACCACTGTTTGTGCTGCTCATCGAAGATTTGAAAGTTGACTTGCCCAAAAAAACATTTTAGTCTCTGATATAATTCCCAGGAAGTCTCGTTGATTTCTTTCTTAATCTCTTTTATCTTCTTAATGCACTGCGATTGTGAATTTCATTTTTTGAACTCCGCGCTTAGTGATTTCTTTATCTCATCTAGCAAAGCAGTTGGGTTTGTCATAGTATACTTAATATACCATGACATCACTCTATCTGCCAGCGCTATGAAAAGCTGATATTTATTCATATCGTCATCATTGATTTGTTGTGTTTTCCATACAACGTCTGAGACAAACAAAAATTTCTCGGGATCCTTTGATCCCTGACCCTTAAAAACAAGCATCTTTACTACGTTAGCCATATTAAATGGGGAAAGAGGAGGTGGAGGAGGAGGTGGGGGTGTAAGTGTATGAGGTGGGGGTGAGGGTGGAGATGGAGTGGTTGGATGGGGAATCCCAAAAGTGCCTTGATTATCTGATTGTGATGCACCTCTAGGCATGCTAGGGTTGCTTCTTTCTTCTTCACTTTTTGATTCACCCAATAACGAACTGTAAATAGTTTCAGTGAAATTATCGTGGTCTATTTTGAATCTCTTGCCGCGTAGATCCAATATTGCTCTTAAACATCAATCCTCTTGCATGTGATGTACACCCTTTTCACATAATAACATCTTAATCTAGAGCTTTAAGAAATTCAAATACTTACCTCACAGACCCTTGAAAAATCGTCACCTAGCTTCACTATAGGATACCAATGTGTCAATCGTGAATTCAGTAATAAAGCCTTTGAGAACACTATCGATCAAGTAATCAAAAACTCTTGTGATCTTATTTTCAGTATCCTTAAGTCACTCAATCAGCTCTAGGGTCCATGTAGTAGGCTCGCCGCACTTCTAATAGGTCTTACTTTTAGCTAGTTTTGAGAGCCACTCATGCAGCTCATTAGAGAATGATGCAAAAAAGATCTCATTTTGTTTTGTAAAGATGTACCTTTGCAACAACCTTTCTATTGAAAAGAATGGATTTATATTCTTGTGTTGCAAATTCACGCAACCTTAGATCAATCCAATCTTGAATCTCTTTTCTGGACAGATGCCATATCACATATCCCTCAGATAGATCCTAGTTCTGGAAACAAAGCCATTTTTTAGCTTGAGGGGATTAGACCCAGGTTTAGGGTTAGTTGCGCTAATAAAAAAAAGCCTTTATCACTAACCCCTTTAGTGACGATCTGCTTGCACAGACCACAGTCTCAGCCGAGGTGATATTGGGAGATACTGGAACCAACTTTCTGCATCTAGAAGGATATGGAGTATGGATCTTGGCTTAGTTTGACTCACCTATAGATCTATTACTGTGCTACACTATCTTATTTAATATTATACCGAAACTAATCTATTCATACAAAAAAGACTCCTTCGCAGATCTAAAACCCTATCTATTATGCATAAATCAATGGATCTGAATTGTAATTAACTATAAAAAAATTTATACACTAATTCTGATCTTATCTTTCATTGTGAAACACAAAAGTAAACAATTATTTCATAAAGTAAAGTACAAAAAGTAAGTACATAGTTCTGCCTTCAAAATCTTCTTTATCATCTCCATATTTTCACAATTACAATCCTTCTTACCCTGCGCACACAGGTGCAGGATCCTTCCCCTTCGCCCGGAAATATATTACAATTACAGACCCAAAAACATCAAAACCTATCCATTGATTGCGTAATTGAGTTACCTTTCACTTACTAAGACACCCCTTTATATATCTTTTTTCTTTTACAATACCATGATCCGAAAACCATGGGTGAAGCTCAAAACATATGAATTAATCCTTTCTTTTACAAAATAAGGGGCTTTGACCCACCCAAAAGCCCCTATGACTCCTAAAACACTGCATGAATTGCACTGTGCTCCTCAAAATGAAGGCTTTTTACAAAATTTTGACCTAGGGGGACCCTACCCGACAGTCACATATTGGTGCCAAGCTTGGTACTATGTGATGATGACCCCAAACTGTGTAATGATTTGTTAGTGGAAGAAACATCTAGCTTCTATGGCATCTGGGTACACTGTCTTAGAACATATATCCAACTCATTCTGAGGCATGAGAAATATTTTCCTAACTTTAACATGACCACAGATTAACTTCTGCATGTTCTGTGAGTTCAACTCTAAGTATTCCCTAGTGGAATTTTATCTAAGCTACTCCAAGTACTCTTTGACCTCCTATCGAACTTGTTTCTTGGGCTTAGCTTTGGTGAGGGAACCAACTGATGGGATCTAGTGTGTTATCACAAAGGCATCCAAACTACTGTACAACCGTACATTTGAGGCGTGAATGTTGCCAATGAATGAGGCAAGTTTCTTTTTGTTCTGAATCAACATTCAAACATTTTCTTTCTCTATCTTTTCTTGTGGCTTTATTTTCTTCACTAATTCAAATGGGGTCCCTTTGTACCACATTGTCCACTCTTGCACATAGGCAATGGAAACTTGTAATTTTTTAGAGTTTTAACAAACTCTTCTCTCTATTGTTGTAAGTCATGCAAACATACAACTGCTTTATGTATGGTGGAAAACTTTTCATAGAGCTTCCACATGGTTTCTCCAAGTGTTTGATACTTCAGTAAGTATCATTGATATCATCTCCCCCAATGAAAAAACTTCATTTTGCACTGCTTCTCAAATTTGTTCTGCCTCTTGCCTGGAAACCTACAAGTTTTGTGCTAGTTGCTCATTCTCGACCGTCAAATACTGAACATTTGATCTTGTTTCTCTTGCATAGGCCAAGTTGGTTTCGGTAATGGATTTTGGATGCTTCTTGGTGTTTGACACTATCACCCTTTCTCTAATGAATGCAAGTGATTGCGATCATTCAAAAAGTGTTTTCTCCATTCTTTTACAATCCCATTTTTAAACTCATTGAATGATAGATTGTACATAGCCATTACTGGATCATCATTAAGGAGAACAACATCTCCTTGCTCACATGGGGCTGGATCTATTGCTGGGGGTGGTGGAGATTGAGGTATGACATATGGTGCTCTTAGCATCAGGTAAACATATTCATGTTGTGACTCTGTTCCATCTCCATGTTTGTCACTTCAATCAATTGCTCAATCTATTGAGCAAGCTCCCGATCCTACATCTGTTCACCTTCCTCCTTGGCTACTGGTTGATCATGTTCTTACTCTTCAACCTGTATTGATGTTTTTTCGTCTGTCATTGTACCTTCCCTTTATTATTCTTCTTGCTTCTGCTTCTCTTCTCATTCTCTCCTTCTCAACTTCTTTTCTTCCTTCAACTTCTTCTTTGTCTCATGCAACTTCAGTTATGATTCCTTTAACCTCTTCTTTTCTCTCTTCCTCCACTTTGGTATTTGTATCCTCTACTTCATCTTTTCTTCTACTACCAAAGCTACCATTGTGACAAGAGTATCTGCTTTCATTTTATATCTTTTCTCTCCCTCTGGGCTGTCAACACTCTTCCTCTTTCCCTTGTATTTCATGGGATTTCTCCCTTATGCCAGTGCTTCTTCTGGAGATACCACTATCTATGGGGTAGCCTATGAAGTACTTGCTAAACATACTAGCTCATTGAGCTTGGAGGCATTATAGAAGTAACTCCAAGGATCCACCACTGGCCAACGAAATTCCCTGCCAATCCACAAAAATTAAACTCTCATACAGTGGTCCTTACAAATACTACGAGGATCATATAGATTAAATTCCTTAGTGCCAAATTCAAATTTCACTATCTCCTTAGCCTTGACATCTGTGAATTTCAAGTTCTTTATCTCGTATAATCAAATATGGAAAGGAAGAGTTGGCCATGGTGCTTTCTTCTTCCTATGAAGTTGTTATGAAACCAACTCATAAAAAGATAGAAAAGATAGTTGAACGCCTTAGAATTCAGCCTCTTCGAGGGGGAAACCTCCTTTACATTACACAAATGAACAATTCTTGGATGATTCAAATGAAAAAACCTCCTTTCTATATATAGGAGTCTAAGGGGTCACAATATAACCAAGCCGACCTAACAATAATAATATAAAGGCACAAAAATAACAATAGAGGGATTCTATGGGGCATAGTAATAACAATATGGGGACAATAGGGGCACAACAATATTAATAAGGGACACAACTACAATATTAATGGGGGCATCACTAGTATTATAGGGACCTAACATGCCCCTCTCCTTCAAAAAAGTGTTGTCCTCAATGCTTGAATAGTTCTGGATGCTTCTGTATAAAATTCTCATCCTCCCATGTGGAATCTTCAACGGATAAGTTCTTCCACTTGATGAGATACTTTGAAATGGATCAATTTCGTAGCTGTCGAGTTCTTGTTTCTATCACTGTTTTCAGTTCCAATATGCTTTTTCCGTCCTTGTGAAGTTCTGGTAATATTGTTTGAACTGGGAGCTTGTCACCTATGACCTTCTTTAAACATGAAACATGGAAAACTAGATGCACTCGAGAAGCTGTAGGAAGCTCCAATTTGTATGCCATAGTACCAATATTTTGCAACACCTTTTATGGACCATAATACTTTGGTGATAAATTATTATCCTTCTTAGCTTGCTTGATGGACATTTGTTTATATGGTTGTAGCTATAGGAATACCCAGTCAGCTACATCAAAACTTCTTTTGCTACGATGTTGATTTGCCTATTGTTTCATTCTATTTTGCACCAACACGAGGTTATCCTTTAAGAGTTGGAGAACTTGTTGTTGATGCTCGATGTGATGTTCCACTGCTTGAACCTTAGAATTTTCTCTTAAATATGATGTGATGGATGGTGGTTGATATCCATAAAGTGCCATAAATGGGGTCATTTTTTTTGCAGTATGGAAGGAAGTGTTATACCACCATTCAGCCAGAGGCAACCATTTGACCCATTGTGTCCATTTATCAGATACAAAGCAACAAAGATATCCTTCCAAACATTTTTTTACTATCTCAGTTTTCCCATCAGATTGAGGATGATAAGTTGAGCTATGAGCTAACTGAGTACCAAGACAAGAAAATAATTCTGTCCAAAAATTTCCAGTAAAAATGAGATCTCTGTCACTTACAATAATCTTTGGGTTTCCATGTAGCTTTTTAATTGTTTCCATAAATGCAGTAGAAAATGTACTGGCTTTAAATGGATGTGATAATGCAAAAAATTGTGCATACTTGGTAAGTCTGTCAACTACCACCATGATGACACTCTTTCCCTCAGACTTGGGTAAACCTGTGATAAAATCCATTGAAACCTCCTCCAAACGTTGGCTTGGAATGGATAAAGGTTGTAACAAACCTGGTGTCTTAATTGTTTCAACTTTATTTTGTTGGCAAACCAAACATTCTGCCACAAACTTTTGAATATCTGATTTAAGGCCCTCCCAAAAAAATTCCTTCTTAACCCTGTGGTAAGTTTTTAAAAATCCTGAGTGCCCTCCTAAGGGAGAAGTGTGCAATTCCATAAGAATATTTTGTTTTAGCTGGGAATTCTTACAGAGGTATAAGCGATCTTTGTACCATAATGAATCATTTTTCCAGCTAAATGTGTCAGACGTACTGGAGTCTTGTTGTAACTTTCGAATAAGTGCCCACACTTCTTCGTCATTCTTCCATTCCTCCCTTGCTTCGTTTATCCAATCTGGTTGAATAATAGAAATGGCGCACAACAATGCTTCCACATCCTCATCCTTTCTTGAGAGTGCATCTGCCACCACATTTTACTTCCCTTTTTTGTAGATGATTTCAAAGTCATAACCCAACATCTTTGTGACCCATTTTTGTTGTTCTTCAGAGGATAATCTTTGTTCTAAAAAGTATTTAAGGCTATCATGATCTGTTTTTACTTTGAAGTGTCTTCCCATTAGGTAGGGTTGACATTGCTTAAGTGCATGTAGTATTGCCAACATTTCCTTTTCATAAATAGCTTTGTGTAAATACTTTCCCTTGATTGGACGACTTTCGAAAGCAATGGGTCTTTCATCTTGCATTAAAACAACACCAATTCCATTTCCTGAAGCATCACATTCCACAATAAAGGTTTTTGTGAAGTCTAGTGTAGCTAAGACCGGTGCTTGGCACATTGCCTATTTAAGATGTTCAAAGGCCTTTGTTGCTTCTGGAGTCCATTTTAGAGGTGCTGCTATTTTCCCATAATTCTTAACAAACTTGCGATAATACCCTGTCAACTCAAGAAATCCTCGCGAATGATTTATGGATGTGGGGATTTTCCATTTCTTGATGTCTTTAATTTTGATAGGGTCTACCTTAACTCCTTCATGAGATACAATATGACCCAGATATTCCACCTCTTGTACTCCAAAGAAACATTTGGATCCTTTTTCATATAATTGTTTCTCCTCCAATAGTTGTAGCACCCTGTCAACATGTTCGACATGATCCTTCCAAGACATGCTATAGATTAGTATATCATAAAAAAATACTAACACAAATTTTCTAAGGGTTTGAAAATGCAATTCATCAAACCTTGAAATGTAGAAGGTGCATTGGTAAGGCCAAAAGGCATGACCAAAATTCATAGTGACCCTCATGAGTTTTAAATGTTGTTTTCAGAATATCTTCAGTCTTCATTCTGATTTGATGATATCCTGAACTAAGATCCAACTTGGTAAAGTAATTTTATCCATGCAATTCATCCAATAATTCATCAATGATAGGAACGAGAAACTTATCTTTAATAGTGAACTTGTTGAGCTCCCTATAATTTGGACACATGTGCCATGATCCATCCTTATTGTGCACCAATAATACTGGAGCAAGAAAATAACTTTGGATAGGTTGAATTATACCAGCCTCTAGCATTTCTGCAACCATACATTCAATTTCACTCTTTTGGGTATAGGGATATCTGTACGGCCTGATGTTTGGAGCAACACTTCCTAGAATCAAATGAATGGCATGATCATGATCACGAATAGGTGGGAGACCCTTGGGAGTCTCAAATACATTGGAATGATTGTCCAAGACCTTTTGGAGATCTAGAGAAATAGATGATTTCGATGTGGAAACATCTAGCGAACATAATTGTGAAATTACACCTCGTTGTTCCTTTTCTAGAAGCTTTGTCATACCGTTAGAGCTGATTATATTTCCCGGTTTCCCTGCAATACCCCTTAATTCAACTTCCTTTCCTTCCACATAAAATTTCATGAAAAGTTCTTCAAAGTAAAAAACTATTGTACCTAAGGATTGTAGCCATTGGACTCCTAGTACAACATCAACACCTCCCATTGGAATGGAAAGAATTGAGCTATTCAATACATATTCTCCCATGGATAACTTGATATTATGGCACTTACTAGAGAAATTTATCGTTCCTCCACTTGCAACCATCACTTGACACTCTGGTGCTGGATATAGGAAGCAATTCAATTCTTTTGCTATCTTACAATGAAGAAAATTGTGGGTACTTCCTAAATCAATCAACACTATTACCTTTTTCTTCTTGATATGTCCTTTTACCTTGATGGTTTGAGGAGTGGTAATTCCATCCAATGCACTACAAGATATGGTTGGATTCATTTCTTCTTTATCTAGGCTTTGTTCCTGGAGTATACCCTCTTCTTTTAACCTTTCTTGTTCCTTTTCTTCTTCCTCTTCACAATCTATGTAGAATAATTTCTTCTCAACACACTTATGACCTTTAGTGTATTTTCTATCACAACTGTAACAAAGCCCTTTTTCTCTTTTTTCTTCCAATTGTTGTGGTGTCAACCTTATAGGTTGTGGAAGGCTAGGGGCAACAACACTTCCATCTTTATAGTTGTGAGTTGTAGGCTTCCTGGTTGCCATAATTTTGCTTTCCATTTTTCTTGCTAACCTGAATGCCTTCTACAACGAATCAGGTTCCCAAAGGCGTACATCATGTTGGATATTATCCTTTAAAGTCCCTATGAACACATCAACCCTATGCTCCTCTGGAATATCTTTTACCCTTACGTTCAATTTTTGGAACTCCTCAATGTGCTCCATCATTGAACCCTTTTGTTTGAGACTTATCAATTGGCTAAAAAAGGTGTTGCTTTTTGTATCCTCATAATGTGCTATCATTTCTTCTGTAAAAATTGCCCAAGTGATAATTTGTTTATTAGAGAAAAGCCATCGATACCATACAAACTAATTTGGTTCCAAATATAAAGTTGCAATACGTACCTTTTGTGTCTTTTGCACATTATGGAGATCGAAAAATTGCTCCATCTGTAGTATCCATGTTGCGGGATCCTTGCCATCAAACTTCCTCATATCGATTTTTGGAATATGGTGGGTTTTCGATCCAACATTAAAGTCTATGAAATCATGATTAACATTTCTTTTGTCCTCATTATAAGTTTCCTTTACTACCCTTTCACCATTAGTGACCATTTCTTGTAGAAAATTATTCAAATTTATCTTCAATTATTCCATCTTATCATCCATGCCATCCATCTTAGCATCCATGGCATTCATATTAGCTTCCATTCCATTATTTAAACCATCCATCTTAGCTTCCACATCTTTCTTTAGACCATCCATCTTAGATCCTGTTACTTTTTGTGCAAGTGACATTTGTTGCACTTGGTCTCATAATTTTGATATATCATGTTGCATTTCTTCCTCTTCTTCATGAGTCATGCTAGAGCTTTCAGGTTGCTTACTAGGTGTTTGAATTTTCTTTTCTCGGGGAATCAATTACCGATAATAATGCTTTACTATTCCCTTTGAATTCCTTCAAACTATTTTTCCAAACCAAGATTATGCAAAATTTAAAAAAAACCACACACCTTTTTTCACTTTGTAGGAGCTCAATATTGAATCTGATGTATATATGTAATTTCGGATCATCCAGTCCTGGAATTGTGAACTGCAGTAACCCTCTGTGTCCTCTTTCTGATGCCACCAGTCTGATCGAATTTAGATTCTCCAAGGCAGAGTTATGAAAAATCTCCCAAGATTACCTGATTATAGACCTTTTCAGAAGAGTGAACTTGTATGAAGTGCCACGTGTCACTGTTTTGACCTTAGTATCTAAAAAATATATATAGGAAACTAAAATTCGTAATATTTATATAACTCCTTATGAAATTTTAATCTGATGCTCAGAACAAGAGTTATGACGATTTTCCCCAGGTCACTTGTTTGGAATGAAATTCGGGAGTATGCAAAAAGGCCAACGTCCTTAGATCATATCTCCACCAATATAGTGCAAAAAGTTCTGAAATTTGGAGCCGTGGGTCATAACGATTTCGGCCCAAATGGGTTTTTTTTAGCATCTGAAACATCGCAGAAAAAAGTTATAGCACAAATGCCACAATGACCTGTTTGGAGCAACAAAACCCTAGAATTCAAAGCTCTGATACCAAATGTTATGAAACCAACTCACAAAAAGATAGAAAAGATAGTTGAACGCCTTAGAATTCAGCCTCTTTTAGGGGGAAACCTCCTTTACATTACACAAATGAACAATTCTTGGATGATTCAAATGACAAAACCTCCTTTCTATATGTAGGAGTCTAAGGGGTGACAATATAACCAAGCCGACCTGACAATAATAATATAAAGACACAAAAATAACAATAGAGGGATTCTATGGGGCACAGTAATAACAATATGGGGACAATAGGGGCACACAAATATTAATAAGGGATACAACTACAATAGTAATGGGGGCATCACTAGTATTATAGGGACCTAACAGAAGTGCCACTAAAAACCCTACAATGAGATGGTATGATACTTCTTGCATGATCAATTTGTTCATGGCATACCTTGGTAAGACATGCAAAGGTTTCTCTCCACCAAACACTCTAATGAGTTGCCACCTAGTGAGGCATACCAATATATGATGTCTACTCTCGCCTCTATTGATTCTCATGACATGCAAGGCATATATTATTCAAAGATAATCTTTTATAGTGGGATGGTGAAGTGGTCAGTTAGTCGCAGCATTACTCCTCGATAATTGCATTTCAAAATAAACTTGCAAAAGATGTACATGGTAGGTTCTCGTGGTGTCCATGTCCAACTCATTCCAAGGAAGTTTTTTTGCGCATAAATTACATTTAGTAAGTATGCAGACATATAGGACCTTGCTCGCTCACCCTTGGGTGGATTCCAAGCTTGTGCTACATGGGGCCTTCAATTGTCGAGCCAACAGATCTAACCAGTTGAATGACCTCCCATCATTCACCAACTAGTCCAACAAGACTTCCCACCTTCTATGAAAGGTTTTAGTGCTCTCTTGACCATGGATTCTGCAAGCAAAGATAACCAAGAATTGGTAAGCCTTCTTGAGGGACTTTGTCTTGTACACATGGGTGGGTTTCTGTCAAAAATTTGATGGCTCTTTCACCCAGTGTTTTACAATGTCTCTTGAGTTCACATAGTTGTGGGTGGCATAGCAGGATTAGTCCATGCCTTCTACTTGCTTAGGAAACTAATAAATTTGATGAAAGTCTTCTACTCAGATAGTAGAAAGCTTCTACCCACTGGTACTACTCAATGTCATGGCCTTCTCATCCATGTATGAGACAATCCAACTGATGATATCTGCACACAGGAAGGCAGGATACCTACATGCAACCTTGTATAGCCCCGACTTCCAAATGCTGAGATAAACCTGTCGATCTTCTAAGTCTACCTCAAACCCCTTTGCGAAAACATATTTAATCTACTTCCATGCTAGTGATGATCCTTTCTCTATAAACAATTGAGTATCTACATACAATCGCAAATCAACTCATGTTTTATCAACTTCTTCCCCAATACTTCTCTCAATGGTTTACTTTTATGTAGCTCTCTTAGATGCCGTGGTAATAGTGACTGTTGGAGAGGTTCTCGACAATTGTTGTAGTTATGACACTCATGGCAAGAAAATGTCAGTTTTAAGTCAAATAACTTACTCGACAAGTTCAATTAGTAAACTGGGAACAAGATGGGGAAAATTGCACAATGTTTTCTAACAAGAGGGACTGGCTGCACGTGGAAACTCTTCACTGTGCAGTCCCAACATCCATGATGGAAGCTTGATGATTGAAACTATGTAATGCGTAGTTTAACTTAGGATATACTACGCATTGCACAATCTCAGTGGCTAAGGATGGCAGGCTAGCTCCTAGAATTACATAGTGCGCAGTTGGAGCCAGCTTGGACTACACAATTCCAGAGGCCAAGCTTGTGGCCTGAGCCTTAGGATTCCACAGTGCTAGTTGTGAAAAGTGGAAACTTAACCAAGGGAAATGTATATCTTCCAAAGGGAAGTGTAGAAAATAATAATATATAGGAGATAGTGTGAAAACTTCTAAAAGTTAAAACAAGTTAAAATTCCAGCAACCATGAAGAGAAATAAGTGAAACAACACTCGCACAAGACAAACAACAAAAAGTGACAAAAAAAAGAAGCAAAAGATGACAAAAGAAAAACTCATCCTAGAAAAGCATTGACGATTGTTTCGAAGGTTCATTGATATCCTCAGGAATGCTAGATCTCTAGGATAAAATATGAAAATGAACTCTAGAAGCATTGATTAAATACATTTAGACAATTTAGGGTTTATGATGCACATGCCTAAAATCAAGGACAAAGCAAAACTTGGTAGAAGTTTAAAAATATAGCGCAATTACCTCCTTCGGGATACTAAAAATAAGTCCCTATTTTTCAGGGATACTTTTTTTCTTTTTAATTTTTTTGGGGAAACTTACCATGCACACTACTGGGAAATACTGCATAGTTCTGGGGAGCTACACAACCTTTTGTCTCAACGCACTGCGTAGTTTCTAAGATCAGTGAGGGTTGCACAATTTCTAGGCTCAATGTTGGGCTGACTCCCATGACTACGTAGTTTCTGAGCTCAAGGCTCACTAGCTTTTAGGATTGCACAATTCCCTTCATCAAGGCTGCTTGCCCTGAAGGATTTTGCAGTTTTTGGAGGCAAGCCCAAAACTGATGTGAGACCAAGTTGGGAGATCATCTTGCGACTTAGAAGAATCATCTAAGTGAACAAACACAAGTGAAAATTAAAATATTTCTCAATCAAAGCATGAATACCTGGATTAGTGCGAGATGAGCTGTTGTGGATACTAAGTAAGGATCCAAAATCAAAGCATAGGAAAAATTTTGGAGGGTAGTTGTAGCCGCTACAAAATTGGCAACACAATGGTAGAACTTGAGCTCTCTGTATGGACCTTGTCTCATGGAAAGTAGGTCAACTCTCTCAGAAGTATTTTTTAGTTCTTTGATCATCACAACTTGCTCACTTAGCTTGAGTTAAAGATCTAGTCCCTACCATTCTCTTCATCGACAACACATATGGAATATCGGTATTTCCCACATAAGGGGCACTAACATTTGAAGCACTAGAAGAGAAAAAAGGACAAATGATCGGCGGTGAAAATTTTTCCTTCATGAGGAAAATGGAGCACCCAAAACAAAGAGGAAACCACATAAAACACGACACGGGTCCAACTTTTCCCAAGTAGAGGTTTGGAATTGAAATTGGCATCTACAAATTCTACTTTGAACTTGAAAAACTTCCCTTCCAAGGTGATTGGAAAACTTGTGAGAATACCATAAGGATGGGAGCCTCTGCCATCAAAGGCCTCTAAGGTGTTTGGGGACTAGTTGAGAGGTGGAGAGCCAATGGCTTTCCAACATGAAACGAACATGACGCAAGTGGAAGCACCTTCATCAATGAAAGTCTAATGGATTGTCTTTCCTTTTATAATGACTTGAATAAAAAATACAATTTGATGAGGAAGACGAGGAACATGGTTTTCTAGATCAAAAGTAATGAAGTTTGAATCAACATGATTGATGCTTCCTATTGTAGAAAATAATGATTTCCATTGCATTGGAAAAGTTTGGAGAACCTCCAAGGCAAACATCGTGGAAGGCGCTTGAGCTAAATCTTCAACAATACTGTAATGTTGAGAAACTATAACATTCAGATTATAGGATGACTTCTGAAGCACACCTTTAGGAGCTTGATGAATGACAGTCCATTATTAGTTCTCTCAATGTGGATAGGACGAGAACTGGGTGGAGCGAGAGTATAAGATGTATTAATGGATTCCTTTTCCATGGTATTCTTTTGAGGAGTCTGATAATCATTCGATCGAGTAGCTATAGAGATAGGAAATGAACCCATCATCATGTAAACTTGAGAATTGGATGAGGCAAAGGATTGTGGTTGGTCTATCAACTGAGTTTGTTGATATGGAAATGGATCTTTCAATATAGTCGGAGTCCCTTTTAATAAAAGACTAAATTTTTCACGCCGGGTAAAATCCTCGGTGTAATGATCTTCCTCACAAATGAGGCAAGGATATTTCGTCTTTCATTTGGAGGCATGATCAACAAATGACTTAGGAGGATCATGTTTTGGGGTATCAAATTTTACTTTACCTTTACCCTTCTTCTTATCTTTTGAGGCTTTGTCTGCCATGGTAGACTAGACGACATTGACCTCAGAGGTTTTACCACAATTCGATGAGTTTTTCGAAGGATGTTTAGAACTAGTATTCGAAATATATTTTTTCTTCGAAGAATATTTAGTGGTAGTTTGGGCTACTGGTCCAATTATACCATCAATAGGCGATACGTCTAGAGACTTCGAAGATGCTGGTTCTAAAGATGGCCTTGGAGCATCAGGCAACATTTCATACAATGCCAGATTGAGAATAAGACAAATCCAAATATTGGGCATGGGAAATAGTTTGATCCTCAGTAACACAACTGCCCATTGCTATATCTGTAGTTATTTTGTTTACAAATGACTTGGTGAACCATTCGGTCAACAACTCATCATGGATTTCAAATTTAATGAGGCAAAGCTGAAATCTCCATTCATTGATATGATCGGAGATATGGGTCGTAATATCTTATTTTAGATATGTGAGAAAGTGAGTACTAGTTTCATAATGAACTAGTAACTTGCAGTGGGTAAGGAAGGCCATGGCCAAAGAGTTGAAGTCTGCATAGGTACCTTGAGGCAACTCGATGTACCACTTTGTGGCAACACCTATCAAGGTTCACTAAAAGAGGTGAACATGAATAAAATCATCAATGTAGGAATTGGAAGAACACCATAAGTGATATGTCATCACATGGGCTTGAGGGTCCTCTTTAGCTTTTCCTTCAAATTTGGGGCAATCGCTTGGAATTTTAGTGGGAACTAGAGGCCAATAAGGCAAATAAATAATTATATCATTAGTAAGCCTTGAGACACTAGGTAGTTTCAACATCGCTAGAAATGGAAATTGTGGATTAAAAGGCATATAAGGCCTTTGATAAGACCCAGTTTGCAGGTTCCAACCTTGTTGGTAAGGATTTTTCCCCCAAAGTTGACGATTTTGACCATAAGGTGGATTCTGTCCAGGGTAGGTTTGATATTGACCTGCCATAGGCCATTGATGACCATAAGGAAGATAAGCATTGTGTGGGGCATTGGATTGTAATATTGTTGCAATTGTTGTCCCTAGTAATGAAGCTATTGGCCCTACTACTGCAGGGGTTTGACTTGTGTCTGCAAGGTTTGACCTTGTTGATATTGTGTGGGGCATTCGATTGTAATATAGTTGCAATTGTTGTCCCTGGTAATGAAGCTATTGGCCCTACTGCTGCAGGGGTTTGACTTGTGTCTGCAAGGTTTGACCTTGTTGATATAAAGGTTGGTTTACTGCTACAAGGGTTGACCTTGTTGCAGAAATGGTTGACCTTGTAGATAAAAGGGTTGATTGGGTTGCATTGTGCTTATCAACAACCCCCCCATTTACTAGTATTAGTAATAACATTAATAAATGGGGACCCTTCCAAAAAAATAAATCTTAGCATCCAGTCATGCCTTTTTATTTTTACAAAAAAATAAGATGTCAAAACAGAACTTGTAAAATCATGGAAAATTTACCTTTTCATACTTTAGCATATAAAACTTCATAAACGATGAGTTTCTTAAATAAGCGCCACAGGATCAAAACAGCCTAAAAGTAACTTTATACCTGAAAAGTTGTGAATATTAAAATAATCCTTGAAAAGACTCGCTTTTAGAGGATTATTCTCGCATCACAAAATGATTATGACAAACCTTCCTTATAAAAGTTACCTCATGAAATTGTGATCCGTGAAATGAGAAATCATAAAACTCCTAAAAATCATCTCGCATCGCAGTTTCAACCATGCAATGCTACTCAATAAAGCATAAGCAAATATTGGGAAATGTGATAACATCTCACATATCGCATATCGCATCAATTCACACGGTGGTAAGTCTTAAACGAAAACGAGGTTTTGCGATATAGCAATCTGCGATATTGTGTAGAAGATCCCAGAATCGCTTTTATTGAAGCTCAATGGGCTCACGGTTCTAGGAGAGTATTTCCCGACTTTCGATGTGAATTAATGGACATTAAGTTAACTGTAATGGTTCAATAGTGGACATTTATTAAAATAATGATTACGATCAGGTATGAAAGGAAATTTGATGCAAGTTGATATCTTCTAACGTGATTTAGAATTAAGACACCCCGTCACCTTTATTTCATCCTTTTATTGATTAATTTCTGCATTCACTACAATTTTTATCCTATTATGCTCTCCTCTTGTAACTTTCAGGAAGAACACATAGAGTAGGACATCCGAAGAAATGGTGAAGAAAGGAAAAGCACCTGCTTTTGAGAAATCAAAGATTCCCCCCCTGTTACAGATACTACTTGCAATTGAGATGTAGGTACATCCACATGGGAGACTATGTATCAGCTATTAGAGGGAGAACAATCGAGAATTATGGAAACAACAATTATAGTGGATGGATGCATTTCCTTTGATGCTACTCTGACTAAACTTGCTGCTCATTATTACACTGCATTGCTGCAAGATCAAATATACTTCGTTATACCGACATGGTTAAGTGGATGATAGACGATGTGGACATATCAGACAGATAATTCAAGACGGCAAGCCAAGAATTCATAGGGTCGTTTACTCTAGACAACATGAGACTCATGTACCATCTACCAGAGCCGCAGGCCATCTACAACAGGCAATTTTTCGAGAAGTTCATCAAAGAAACGAAGACCCAGCAGAATGCATGAAGAATTGGTCAAATAATGAAGAAAGGTTCAAGAAAGATAAGAACAATATGTACACCACCAGTCCTTTTAGTTCCCCTTTCTGTTTTGCTACCACTATGTTATGTAGATTGTTTGGTAAACTAGACAACACCAAATTCTCATTAGAATGGTTACCCCTAATAGATGCAACCGTCAATGCTACAATAATGAATTGGGCTCAAATCCTGTTTGATAACTTAACTACTGCAATTTTAGAGTACATAAGAAAAATGAGTATTGCTTTGAGGGTTTAGCCTCCATTTTTCATGAGCGCCTATGTTATGGATGCTATCTGTTTTGGTTCCAAGTTCCCTCTTATGGGATGGAAGTGGACTGCTAAAAATCCACTTCGTATTCAAAAATATCACAAAGTCATATGGGAATCTAATTTTATACGACACTTCTTCAAGATTTGTCACGGAGTTATGCTTTCGATTCACAAAAATATCTACAACCGAGATGCACCTAGGTTCTCCCAAGAAGCGGAGGTAGATATTCTCCCTATAGCCAGATGGTTCGGGGAAGAATTATTCACATATATCAGAGTATTCGGCAGTATTGCCTCGCCCCATGTTCTACCTTTTTATGTCCCAGACAAATTGATGGCTAGGGAGATAGCCTATCATACATGCAACGAGGGAGGAATGAGTAAGATATTGAAAGATACCAAGAAGGCCATTTGGCCTCAATTTCCTGTAACATGTGGAGTATCTGCTTTGCATTACTTAGGACATGCTTTCAAAGAAGTTGACAATGTATTATCTTTGCAATTACCCAAGTTCCTAGGAAGACAATATGATCCCTTTGGTATTGTCAAATATTTTAATACAATGGTCAAAATAAGAATATTTACCCATGAAAAAGACCCCTTTGATGATGTTTTCCTATAGAAAAACACCTTCAAAGAAGTACAACATATGGCACAAATACTTTTTTATCAAGAAGGTCTCCAAACATTTGATAACTACAGGAGAAGGAGGTTATCTAAGGTCCCATTGGACCAACTACTCATTGAGCCAATGAGAGATCCTACTCCTAGTGCAAGCATAGATGGAGACTCAAAAGAGAAATCCAAAACAAGTTCTGGAAATGAATCCACAGAAAAGTTTGTCGATCAATCTAAGAAAACATCAGAGAATGAACACAGGAAGAGTGAGGAGTCAATTAAAGACACGGCCCAGTCCACAAAAAATTCTAATCAGTAGACTTCGCTCGTAAAACAAGTTGAACCCTCAACTCCCCTTACAAAGCAAGCAAAGCCACTTGTAATTGATTTAGAAAAAGAATAGGAAAATTTCAATAAGAGACTCAACACAGAGGAACAAATCGTAGAGCCACCAACAAACTAAAAAGAAACGACCACAGAAATGGTAACAGAAGGAGCTGTTAGCACTCAGGAAACAAAGCATATTCCCATTGCTCCCACATCTGAGATTGTATTAAGAATAGAGGAAATTACTCCTCTAGATGTATTCTACAACCCTCAACACAAATCCGTCGTTAGAATACAAAGAAAGAAAAGAAAGTTGGATTCTGTGCTCACTCTTAAGGATGAACCTCTAGATGTTCTCTAAAAAGACCCATCTACAGATCCATCGACTAACCTCACTAGACTCTCACAGGTCGCAGGCGCATATGCTTAAACAACCATTGACAAGGAAACATAGGTACAACTGCTGCTCAAAGAAAAAGAAGATAAGAACAACAGTTACAGTAGGTCAGTATCAACCAACAAGCAGAAATGCAGTTGGCTAAAATTCAACAAGAGTTTCAACAAATGCAGTTGGCACATCAGAGCAGTTTAGCAGGTAAAGAAGCACAGTTACAAAGCATAGCAAAACTACATAAAGATGATCCCAAGATTGAACAATTTGTCACATAAGCACTTGGCCTCAATTCCCAGCTTTTACACTGGAAAGAATTATTATGCCAAAAGATTTCACAGTGGAATTCTCACTGCGAAATGAGCGATAACATAACGAATCAAGTTGTGGAATGATGACTTGAATATGATACAATTCTTAAAAAAGTTTCAGACTTCTTAAATTGGCAGAAATCCAAGGATGGGAAAAGAGTAGATATGCCAAAATTATATGAATCGAAAAAGGAAATATTACTTGTGAGTTGGGATTCTCGACTTAGAGAGGCAGAACAGGCAATGGAGCATGCAACAGTAGCAGCAAACAACATCATCAAAGGTGTGAATGAAAATCTACACAATGCTAATTTGGTAGTAGAAACCACCCTGGATTTCTTCCAAATGCAAAACAGCTTCAAGCAGTATGGAAACAGGCAGCGGAGGAAAGGGTAGAGGCAATTAGATGAGTGAACAGGTTGAACTGGGAGGCGTACTGGCAATACCTAGTGAAACCGCATAACCAATGGATGACCCTGAGGTGCCTAATTAAATCCATCGAGAAAATGATGCCAGCACTCACCAATGTCATATTCACAGGACAACTGAAAGCTGAAGTCGGCCAACAAACAGTCCTTAAACCTACATTGGATATTTGCGATCTCAAATACCAGCTGCAGGATTAGTCATAGACATATTTTATTTTTGTTTTTGTTTATTTTCGCTTAAAATGAGGCAGGTTGTTTAAACCTCCTCATCTATTTTTGTAATTTCTATTTTTATTTTCATAGATTAATATTTAAACCTCTCTCATGCATTTAGAGAGGGGTTCAGAAATTTTATCAAAAACGTTCTTCAGAACATGCACTTATGCCCCTTTGAGGAGGTTTTGGTAAAATTAATGGAACGATATTTATTTTCTACTTGAGTTTAGCATCTTCTACTAAAATTGCACTTTTGTACTCTTAGTTGATGTTAAATGGTTTGAAGGTAGATCAATATTGTTGGAGCACATGAGTAGGACGTATTACAAATGGTACTTATATCTCTTAATGCTTTTTACTTATGTATCAAGCAATAAATCATTTTCAATTATTTATGTATGAAAGTTTGAATTCTTAGTTATCATTATTGCACTTTTGTATGATGATGATTTATTCTTTATGCTAAATATATGAATGACTCTTTATGTGATATATCTCTCATATCGTTTCGGCTAACCTTTTATACGAAACGATTATTATTAAACGAATTCTCTTCTTATCGTAATTGAATGATCTTTATTGTCAATTACTTTCAGAAATCATTTTAGATTGCATATGTAAACGTTACTACCGGGATAGCCTTGGAGTTAGATGTTTTATTTGATTATAATAGATTGCATATGATAGTTAGAAGATAGATTAATTTTAAAATAAGTATTTACCCCATAAAACCCAGAAAAGAAAAACATCATCCCATTAGCATGAACATTGCAAATAGATTGGGAAACTGGTCCCATCATCCCCAGTCAAAGCCACTATTCCAAATGGAAAACGAGTTGTCCTAAGGTCTAGACTGGGTGGTTACCCCCCTTGTTGGACTCCCAATTTTTCGATCCTTCAACATATTTGGCACTAGAAGGAGGGCCTTACTGTGAATGGCAAGTAAATCTACATATTCATGCCATTTAAGAGTAAAACTCACTCACCATCACCATCAACTTTTCGTTCACATTCCAAATCTCTTATCCTTGAACCAGAAGTTGAAAAGAAAAATACAAAGCACATTACTGAAATCCCAAACAAGCCAGATCATTCTTCTTCAGATCCCCTTGAATTAAAAACTTTAATCCACAAGTTACAGGGGATTTCAATATCCCAAGAAGAATCTGAGTTATCCCAAGGTAGTGTCACTTCTCATCAAACCCCATCTCAATGACTGACTAGAGCACAGAGCGAAAAACTAGGAATACCACCAGTTGAGTTTACTCTATCGAGTCGTAAGAAAGCTAGGAAAACACTTGCAGAATATCAAAGTGAGGTTCTATAATCATTTTCTTCCACCGTCCCATCCATATCATCACAAGGTCACTCATCCATCCCTCAACTCCAGATCGTGGTTTAGATAGGTACAGGAGCTACGTCCTCCTCTACCCAATCACCTTCAACTACTGCCACACCGTCTCCTACTCATAACCCGATGATGGCACAAAATCCACCACCAAGGCCATGGGCCAACCCAGGGGCTGTAAGAATGGTTTGATCTTTATCTCAATTACTAGCACATCCTAAGAAATGGTTCCCAAAATTCAATCTTGACAATGGCCTATTAGCCGAACAACACATAAATAATTTTATGGTATCTGTTAATTTGAATGGAGTAACAGAATAGGACGCAGTTGTAAGATTATTTCCCTATACTTTGCAAGGAGGAGTAGGATCATGGTATTTTTCATTACAATCAGGCTCCATTAATAATTGGGATACATTTCAAGATCAATTTTTAACAAAGTTTGGGGATGACAGGTCCACAACAACATTAATAAATGACCTCTCCAATTTAAAAGCCGAACCAAAGAAACCAATTAAAGACTTCAACTCTCGCTTCAATAAATTATTGAACAAAATACCAACAACATCTAAGCCTAGAATGAAGTCCAAAATGAATGGTATATTTCTGCTTTACCTTCAAATTCAGCCATCTTTGTAGACAGAGCTTCCAAGCCAACGTTAGTAGAAAACGTGAAAGAGGCAATAGCTATAGAGAAACGTATCCTAGTCGTAGAAAAGAAAAACACTGTAGATGAAAGGAATTCTAAAAAAGTGTCTTTTAGAGATGATTCTAAGAAGAAACAACCACAGGACCCTTTCGACTCGGAAGGGTTACAAAAATTATTGAAGACCATGTCTAATGAAATGGTTGATATAAAGAAACAAGTAGAAGAAACCTCTTCCAAGAAACCTTTTAGACCCTATAAAAGAAATCCTCCAACCGATTCTAAACCTCCAAATGCTATAGCAAATGCTGAATCCAGAGGGGAAGAGGAAGAAGTTTCTAATGAGGAACAAATCGATGATGAAGAAATCGTAGAACTACAAGGAATGTGTGACTTCATTCTTTCGAATGAGGAAGATCAAGAAGCATTACTTGTTGTCACTAGAAGTAGAAATCAACTCGATCCTCCACAGCCTAGTACAAAACAAAAAAACCCAATTCCACCTCCCAGGGGTAAAATCGTAGGTAAAAAATCCTCACCGAAGTCTACTCAGACAAACCCAACCCAATATGATTTGACATCTTCATCTAAGACGCTCATCGTCTCAGATGAAATGGAACACAACATTATCAAACATATGAAGAAAACCAGAGCAAACATTACCCTTCATGAGCTCAGTAAGTTAAAACATCAACAGAAATTACTCTTTAAAGAACTCAATGCAGTACCTACTACGCCTCTTACCACTACTGTGATTTCACAGGCCACTCATGAAATGGGAAGACCTCCAAATAGCATTGCAAACAAAATCAATCCAACTGACATTGCTTTAATTGGTGGAAGATCCAAGTCCCATTCTCTGCCATTTCTCCTTACTTTTGAAGTTTTTAATAAAAATTGCACAACTGTCTAGTTGATTCCGGTGCATCATCTAACATTTTACCTAAGACAGTTTGCGCTAAGTTAAATGTTCAACCTCAGAAATCTGCAGTACGAATAGTACAACTATATCGGTCTCAAGTCAAAGTCGTGGGAGAACTTAATCAAATGACCATAAGGCTTTCGTCAAACCCAAAAGTGTGTCAAGTCATTGATATACTTGTGGCTAACATTCCTGAATTTTATGGACTAATCCTCAGTAGGGATTGGTCAGAAAAGCTTCAAGGTTACTTTGCAACTGACTGGTCTCATATGTGGCTCCCCTACGATGGCAAACCAAATTAGATCAAAGTTGAATGAGAAAAACATCAAAAGAACATAGTGACAGAGTTAGAAGGAGAAAACGAGCCTGTAGCGTATATAAACAACATAATAAAAAATTATTCTGTTGAGTCATTCTTAGGAAATTTCAACGCTCACACTTCACCTTTTTTGGAAAATTCTATTTCATCTCAAAAAGATTTTTTTTCTCAAACTGACACTTCTACATGTATCAATTTTGTACATAAATCTTGTTTTGGAAATTATTTTTCGATGGTTCTAAATCCAACGATGGAGCGGGAGCAGGTTGTATATTAGTTAGTCCGAAAGGAGAAAAAACCATGTTAGCATGTAGGCTTGAATTCGATTGCACAAACAACACTGCTGAGTATGAAGCATTGGTTCAAGGGTTATACAAAGAAATCAGACTTAATATCAAATACCTTCAAGTATTTGGAGACTCTCAGATTGTCCTTAGACAAGTAAGAAATACTATACACTGTCTGTCGGGGCACTTGAAACACTATCAATCTCTAGTACAAGACCCGACCTCATACTTTAAAGCGTTTAATATTTCATCTATTCCAAGACTCCAAAATGCTAGTGCCGATCTTCTTGCTAATGTAGCTTCCAAGCTTATTCCATTAGAGGACTATAACCTAGATAGATTCTCTATTGAATTAATTTTTAGACCCTCTATTCCTAATAACATTACCAACTAGAGAGTATTCAACAATGACCCTGATATCATGAGTTTTCTTACTTTAGAAGGCTCTTACAATGATCAGATAATTGACGAAGACCAACATGACAATCAACTAAAACAAGAAAACAACAATAATGCTATAACAAACTCCGTAGTCAAGTTAGAGGACCTATACGACTTAAAGGACATATTTAAATGATCCACCAATTCAAAACTCCAAAGTTCAACTCTGAGATATGAATTAATCAATCTGGGGATCGACATGAAACCACAAAACATCAACCTAGGTCTTGGTTTGACATCTGAATAAAATTAAGTTTTTATTCGATTGTTGAAACAATACAAGAGTGTCTTCGCTTGGAATTACGATGATATTAAAACTTATGACACTTCAATTATCTAGCATACAATTCCTATGATCTCCAACGAAAAACCTGTTCAATAGAAATTAAGGAAAATACATCCTAATTTGGAAAGCCAGATTAAATTTGAGTTAAACAAATTACTAAGAGCCAAGATTATTTTTCCTGCCAGGCATTCCAAATGGGTCTCCAATCTCGTCCCAGTCAGAAAGAAAAATGGTGATATTCGGATTTGTATAGACTTTTTCAACCTCAATAAAGCTTGCCAAAAGGATAATTTTCCATTACCCCCCATGGAATAGATATTACAATTAGACGCAGGGTCAGAGTTAATGTCCTTTTTAGACAGATTTTCAAGGTATAATCAAATCTTAGTCCACCCAGATGATCAATTGAAAACTACGTTCAGAACGAAATGGGGCACGCATGCTTATCAAAAGATGTCATTTGGGCTAATCAATGTTGGTGCCACATTTCAAAGAGCCATGGACATTGCGTTTAAGGGATTAGAAAATAAGTCAGTGGTAATCTACTTAGACGGCATAACAGTCTATTCTAAAAAACATAGTAATCATTTGAGAGACCTAAAACAAATATTTCAATGTTGTCAAAAATATGGAATTTCGCTTAAACCCAAAAAATCTTTTTTTTTTGCATTGAGCGAAGGAAAACTTCTTGGATTCATAGTATCCAAATCAGGAATCCATATTGACCCAGATAGGATTAAGGAAATTTGTAAGATATCTTTATCCCATAATAAAAAAGCAATGCAGTCTTTCCTTGGTCAGATAAACTTTGTTAAGATATTCATCCCTGACTTCTCAAGGATTGTGTCACCCCTCCAAGCCATGATAAAGAAAAATTCTCTCTTCAAATGGCGTCATTCAGAACATGAAGCGTTTAGCTTGATAAAACAAGCAATTATAAATGCCCATCCCTAGCAACACCTAATTTTCCAATCCTTTCACTTTATATACATTCACCTCTGAGAAATCACATGCCGCCATACTAAGATAAGTGAATCAAGATAAAGCCAAAGCCCCAATTGCTTTCTTCAGTTCAAATTTACAAGGAGCTGAATTAAATTACTCTGATGTTGAGAAACAGGCTTATGCTGTTTTCAAAGCAGTTAAACACTTCAGAACTTTCCTTCTCAAGTCTCACACCAAAATAATAGTACCATTTCCAGCAGTAAGAAATCTTCTGGTCCAAAAAGATGTGGGAAAAAAGAGGGAAAATTAGGTCACGACCTTGCAAGAATATGACATTGAAATTAAACCAGCAAGTATCGTAAAAGGTCAAGTTTTTTGCAGAATATTGGCAGGAGCATCGAACATATCAGAATCGCGGTCTCCAGATAGTGAAGTATAAATTTATGAGGTAAGCCTAAACGACTCTGAATCAAGATATGCTGATATCATTTTCTATCTAAAAAATGGATATTCCCCTCCACATTTGAATTACACAAAGAAAAGAGCCCTTAGGCTAAAAGCTAAACAATACCAAATCATCAACGATGTACTATTTAGAATGAATTATGATTCTATTATCCTTAATATGAAGCAGAAAAAGTATTGCATGAACTCCATGACGGACCAGTAGGTGGACACTATGCAGAAGATGCAACAGCACACAAAATCCTGCGTGCTGGCTACTACTGACCAACTCTATTTAAAGATGGACACAGTTACATAAGGAGATGTAAGATTTTCCAAACTACTGCTGGAAGACAGAAGAAACCATCATTGCCTTTATAGCCAGTCAACATTGATCAACCATTTTAACAATGGGGATTAGATATAATAGGTGAGATCATTCCTCATTCTTCTAAACAACATAAATACATCCTTACAGCTACTGACTACTTCACCAAATGGGTAGAGGAAGTTCCACTCAAGACAACCAACTTTGAGAGTATCATTGAATTTATAGATCAATTCATCATCACCAGATTTGGCTTGCCTTCTACTTTAATGTTTGATAATGCATCTTATTTCTCAAGAAATGCCATGACAGAATTTTCTCTCAAAAGAGGTTTCAAACTCAAATATTCTTCTAATTATTATCCACAAGGAAATGGGTTAGCTGAATCAACAAACAAAAACCTTATTAGAATTATCAAATGGACTATTGATCAAAATCAAAGAAACTGGCATAAGTCTTTAGTGTATGCTCTCTGGGCAGATCGAATAACTCAGAAAACCTCCATTGGCACTTCTCCTTTTAATTTAGTTTATGGGAAATAAGTGGTCTTACCAACAAATCTAGTTATTCCTTCACTAGCCTTAGTTCAGTTCATTGAAGAAACTCCTTCCTCATCCATGCAATTAAGACAATTACAAATCCTTAAACTTGAAGAGGAACGAGAAAGGGCTATAACCCACGTGCAACATCAACAATTAGTTAAAGCCTCTTTTGATTCAAACTTAGTATCTAGAAAAGATTTTCAACTTGGAGACTTAGTATTAAAATGGGATAAAGCTCGAGAAGAGAAAGGCAAGCATACTAAATTCCAACAGATGTGGCTTGGACCATTCCAGATTGTCGAACTCATTGGCCCATCAACTTTCATGTTACAAGATTTAGCAAGGAAAAGGGAATATTTACCTGTTAATGGACAGATACTAAAGAAATATTTTCCATAGAAGATGATCTCTTCTATTTTTCTTTAGATCATAGTTTCAGTTAAGTTTTCTTTTGATAATAAAACAAGTTGAGAAGTTCACTTTTGGTTTCACGAAAGGACCCATTTCAATTTTGTTTTTTTACTTGTATAAGTAGGAATGGCTATGAAATTAATCTCCATTTATGAAACATAGGTTAAGTGCTATTATTTGGAAATTTTTTGCCTGTTCTTCTATTTCAACTATCTAATTTTTGGTTAGAATCAACCTTAGGAAATTTTTTTCCTTACATCAATCACAAAAGGTATCAATAACAAAGCAAAGAATCTCTGCGAAAAAGCTATTTTTAAACTCTACAATTGTCGTCCATGAAAATTCTTAAGGAAGCAATGACTCCCCCCCACTCGAGGAATTTGCAAGATTCAAGGAGTAATCCAATTATATACTTTAAACTTAAAGAATAAGAGGTCTCATCAAGAGCCGACTTATCATGATCATAAAGATTATAACTAACTGACATTTCCATACTGAATATCAAAATAGGGTAATGGCTCGAGATTGTTTCAATCAAAAGAGAAGGGGTCTCATCAAGAGCCAGCTTGTTGAGGAAAGTTATAAATCAAGTGAATGGCACTGTCAATTTTTGCCACCAAACCAAGACATTGTTCTTTAAGAAATAAAAGAAAAATAAGAAATGAAAAATCGATAAGTATATATGAGGATTTATCTTTGAAAATTGCATTTTTCTCAAGTGGGACACTGGATCATTGTTGGGTAATAGGTAACGTTGTCGAGGCTATGAACACCTGCTGGCAGCAGAGGCTCTACCTACGACAAATGAGTACACCAAAACTGATCTAACGAAATTCTTTTGTTTTATCTTTACAAACAAGTAACGACTGACGTGAGTAAAATGACTAACTCTGAGAAGAATATAATCAAAATAAAGATATTTAGAGAAAGATGTTGTTATTAATAAATAGCACTATTTACCTTATATTTCGTACAATGTAGTTTCATTTTCAAAACCATCTCTATTTTAGAAGTTTTAGAAAATTCAAAAAATCCTCAGAGATAATTGGTTCTTCCAAGTGAGTCTCCAATTATTGTGCTTATCAACAACCCTCCCATTTACTAGTATTAGTAATAACATTAATAAATGGGGACCCTTCCAAAAAAATCAATATTAGCATCTAGTCATGCCTTTTTACTTTTACAATAAAATAAGATGTCAAAACGGAACTTGTAAAATCATGGAAAATTTACCTTTTCATACTTTAGCGTATAAAACTTCACAAAAAATGAGTTTCTTAAATAAGCACCACAGGATCAAAACAACCTAAAAGTAACTTTATACCCAGAAAGTCATGAATATTAAAATAATCCTTGAAAAGACCCGCTTTTAGAGTATTATTCTCGCATCGCAAAAGGATTATGACAAACCTTCCTTATAAAAGTTACTTCATGAAATCGCTATCCGTGAAATGCGAAATCATAAAACTCCTAAAAATAATCTCGCATTGCAGTTTCAACCATGCAACGCTACTCAATAAAGCATAAGAAAATCGCATCTCGCATATCGCATATTGCATCAATTCACACGATGATAAGTCTTAAATGAAAATGAGTTTTTGCAATATAATGATCTGTGATATTGCGTAGAAAATTGCAGAATCGCTTTTATCGCAACTCAATGGGCTCACAGTTCGAGGAGAGTACTTCCCGACTTTCGATGTGAAGTAATGTACATTAAGTTAAGGATAACGGTTCATTAGTGGACATTTATTAAAAGAATGATTACGATCAGGTATGAAAGGCCATTTGACACAAGTTGATATCTTCTAATGTGATTTAGAATTAAGACCCTTCGTCACCTTTATTTTGTCCTTTTATTGATTAATTTCTACATTCACTATCATTTTTATCCTAGTATGCTCTCCTCTTGTAACATTCAGGAAGAACACACAGATCAGGACATCCGAAGAAATGGTGAAGAAAGGAAAGGCACCTGCTTCTGAGAAATCAGAGATGACTCCCTTGTTCACAAGTACTGCTTGCAATCGAGATGTTGGTACGTCCACTTGGGAGACTATGTATCAACTACTAGATGGAGAAAAATCGAGAATTATGGAAACAACGGTTACAGTGGATGGACGCATTTCCTTTGATGCTACTCTGACTGAACTTGCGCACTCATTCTTGCACCACATTGCTGCAAGACCAAAGATAATTCCTTATACTGACATGGTTAAGTGGATCGTAGATGATGCCGACATATCAGACAGATAATTCAAGACAACAAGCCAAGAATTCATAGGGTCGTTTACTCCAGAGAATATGAGACTCATGTACCATCTACCAGAGTCGCAGGCCATCTAGAACAGGCAGTTTGTCGAGAAGTTTGTCAAAGAAATGAAGACCCAACAGAATGCATGAATAATTGGTTAAACAATGAGGGAAGGCTCAAGAAAGATAAGAATATTATGTACACCACCAGTTCTCTTAGTTCCCCTTTCTGTTTTGTTGCCGCTATGTTATGTAGATTGTTTGATAAACCAAACAACACCAAATTCTCGTCAGAATGGTTACCTCTAATAGATGCAGTAGTCAACACCACATTAATGAATTGGGCTCAAATCCTGCCTGATAACTTAACTACTTCAATTTTAGAGTACAGAAGAAAAAGGAATATTGCTTCGAGGGTTTACCCTCCATTTTTCACGAGCGCCTATGTTATGGATGCTATTTGTTTTGGTTCCAAGTTCCCTCTTATGGGATGGAAGTGGACTGCTAAAAATCCACTTCCTATTCAAATATATCACAAAGTCATGTGGGAATATAATTTTGAACCACATTTCTTCAAGATTTGTCATGGAGTTATGCTTCTGATTCATAAAAAGATTTAGAACCAAGATTCCCCTAGGTTCTCCCAAGAAGCGGAGGTAGATATTCTCCCCATAGCCAAATGGTTCAGGGAACAATTATTCACATATATCAGAGTGTTCGGAAGTATTGCGTCACCCCATGTTCTACCTTTTTATGTCCAAAACAAATTGATGGCTAGGGAGATAGCCTATCAGACATGCAACAAGGGAGGATTGAGTAAGATATTGAAAGATTCCAAGAAGGCCAATTGGCCTCAATTTCCTGTAACATGTGAAGTATTTGCATTGCATGACTTAGGACATGCTTTCAAAGAAGTTGACAATGTATTATCTTTTCAATTACCCAAGTTCCCAGGAAGACAATATGATCCCTTTGGTATTGTCAAATATTTAAATACATTGGTCAAAATAAGAATATTTACCCATGAAAAAGACCCCTTTGATGATGTTTTCATGTAGAAAAACACCTTCAAAGAAGTACAACATATGGCACTAATACTTTTTGATCAAGAAGGTCTCCAAACATTTGATAACTACAGGAGAAGGAGGTTATCTAAGGTCCCATTGGACCAACTACTCATTGAGCCAATGAGAGATCCTATTCCTAGTGCAAGCATAGATGGAGACTCAAAAGAGAAATCCAAAACAAGTTCTGGAAATGAATCCACAGAAAAGTCTGTCGATCAATTTGAGAAAACATTAGAGAATGAACACATCAAGAGTGAGGAGTCAATTAAAGACACATCCCAGTCCACAACTAAGTCTGATCAGCAAACTTCGCTTGTAAAACAAGCTGAAGCCTCAACTCCCCTTACAAAGCAAGCAAAGCTGCTTGTAATTGATTTAGAATAAGAATGGGAAATTTTCAATAAGAGAATCAACATGGAGGAACAAATCGTAGAGCCACCAGCAAACCAACAAGAAACGACGACAGAAATGGTAATAGAAGGAGTTGTTAGCACTTAGGAAACAATTCATATTCCCATTTCTCCCACATCTGATATTGTATTGAGAATAGAGGAAATTCCTCCTCTAGATGTATTATACAACCCTCAACACAAAGCCATCGTTAGAAGAAAAAGAAAGAAAAGAAAGTTTGATTCCATGCTCACTCCTGAGGATGAACCTCTATATGTTCTCTGAAAAGACCCATCTACAGATCCATCGGCTAACCTCACTAAACTCTCACAGGTCGCAGGCGCATATGCTTCAGCAACCATTGACAAGGTAGCAGAGGTACAACTGCTGCTCAAAGAAAAAGAAGATAAGATTTTGTTATTAGAACAATAGTTACAGCAGGTCAGTATCAACCAACAAGCATAAATGCAGTTGGCTAAACTTCAACAAGAGTTTCAGCAAATGTAGTTGGCACATCAGAGAAGTTTAGCGGGTAGATAAGCGCAGTTACAAAGCATACCATAACTACATAAAGATGATCCCAAGATTGAACAGTTTGTCACAGAAGCACTTGACCTCAATTCCCAGCTTTTACACCAGAAAGAATTATTATGCCAAAATATTTCATAGTGGAATTCTCACTGTGAAATGAGCGACAACATAATGAATCAAGTTATGGAATTTAAGAAAGTTTTAGACTTCTTAAATTGGCAGAAATCTGAGGATGGGAAAAGATAAGATATGCCCAAATTAGATGAATAGCAAAAAAAAATATTATTTGCGAATTGGGATTCTTGACTCAGAGAGGCAAAATAGGCAATGGAGGATGTGGCAACATTAGCAAATAGCCTCATCGAAGGTGTGAATGAAAATATACACAATGCTAATTTGGTAGCAGAAACCACCCCTAGCTTTCTTCCAAATGTAGAATAGCTTCAAGCAGTATGGAAACAAGTAGCGAAGGAAAGGGCAAAGGCAATTAGATGAGTGAATAGGTTGAACTGGGATGTGTACTGGAAGTACCTAGTGAAACCGCACAGCTAATGGATGACCCTGAGGTGCCTAATTATGTCCATCGAGAAAATGATGCCATCAATCACCAATGTCGTATTCACAGGACAACTGAAAGCTGAAGTTGACCAATCGACACTCCTTAAACCTATGCTGGATATTTGCAATCTCAAATACCAGATGTAGGATTAGTCATAGACATTTTTTGTTTTTGTTTTTGTTTATTTTCACTTTAAATGAGGCAGGTCATTTAAACCTCCTCATCTATTTTTGTAATTTCTATTTTTAGTTTCATATATTAGTATTTAAACCCCTCTCATGCATTTATAGAGGGGTGTAGAAATTTTATCAAAAACATTCTTCAGAACATGCACTTATGCCCCTTTGAGGAGGTTTTGGTAAAATTCATGGAACAAGATTTATTTTCTACTTGAGTTTAGCATCTTCTGCTGAAATTGCACTTTTGTACTCTTAGTTGATGTTAAATGGTTTGAAGGTAGATAAATATTGTTGGAGCACATGAGTAGGAAGTATTACAAATGGTACTTTTATCTCTTAATGCTTTTTACTTATGTATCAAGCAATAAATTATTTTTAGTTATTTATGTATTTAAGTTTAAATTCTTAGTTATCATTATTGCAATTTTGTATGATGATGATTTATTCTTTATGATAAATATATGAATGAATCTTTATGCGATATATCTCTCATATCATTTCGGATAACTTTTTATATGAAATGATTATTATTAAACAAATTCTCTTCGTATCGTAATTGAATGATCTTTATTGTCAAATACTTTCAGAAATTATTTTAGATCACATATATAAAAGTTACTCCTAGGATAGTCTTAAAGTTATATGTTTTATTTGATTATAATAGATTGCATATGATAGTTAGAAGATAAATTAATTTTAGAATAAGTATTTACCCCATAAAACCCAGAAAAGAAAAACATCATCCCATTAGCACGAACATTACAAATAGATTGGGAAACTGGTCCCATCGTCCCTAGTCAGAGCCACTATTCCAAACGGAAAATGAGTTGTCCTAAGGTTCGGACCGGGTGGTTATCCCCCTTGTTGGAGTCCTGATTTTTCAAGCCTTCAACAGGTCGCTGGACAAACTGTGTTTGCTATTGCAAAGGCTGTTGAAACTGCTACAAAGGTTTCCCTTGCTACTATAAACATTGCCCTTGTTGTAGTAAAGTTTTTTGAATAGTTCCTCGATGGATTCCATGTTTTTACTGATAAGTTTCAATTGGGATTTGACCATATGCATCGGATATAGGATGTTGTCCAGGTTGCACATGAGGACCTACTTGTGGAATATAAGGTGGATTTTGCAGTTCTTTTGAAGCATATGGAACATAAGATTATTGGAGAGATATATGGGCCATATAAGTCTATTGATACTGGATATTAACTGCCTCGGATGGATCATATGGATTAGGAGTACCACTAGGATTGGGTTGAATCACTCCAACCATCTGAATTTGTAATCCACTCACATGGGTTCCACTTGAAACAAGAGGGATATTTGGATTTTTCACCCTAGGTTATGAATGAGGTGGTGGTACATTCTTTCCACTTGATGGGGTGATCGTGGAACTTACAGATGTATAAACTGAAACTGTCGGTTGCACAAGAATGGAAGGTTGAATTGATGGTAATGGTTGTGATAGAATCGTTGGTTGAATCAACATTGAAGTAATGGAAATTTGCACAGGGTTTTGTGAGGTCATGTTAGGAATAAAGAGACCAGAAGTAGGCATAGAATTTGATGATCAAACAGGATTTTGGTACAATGAAGAAGCACTGGAAGTTCCTCAAACTAGTTGAGCCAAGGTTGTATAACCATATGGAAGAATAGGCCCATTGTTTTCAAGAGGCGGTTGAGATGGAAATCTTCCTACATAAGGAAATCCTTTTGGAGGAAAGTAATATTCAGATTCATTATCAACATCAAGAGTGTGAGTAGTGGAGACTTCCAGAGGACCTCGAGGAGAGGTTGGAATCTCACCTTCTGAAGCCATAGGTGGAAACACATGGCGAGGAGGAATCCGAGATGGATGAGGAGATAACTCCAAAGGAACACCGGTGTTGAGGAGAGATCACAAATGGATCGAATAATAGATTCAGAGGATATAAAGAAAACCTCTATGGACTCCCAGGGGTTTCTAGATCAGACTCCCGAGACAATGATGGGTCTCAAGGTGGAGGATGAGAAGCAAGGGGTTGGATACTTGGGACAATTCTAAGTTCAAAGCCTTGAGCTTCAAGTGATTGTCAAATTTCAGGATGAACTCCTTGTGAAGGCCCTTCAGTATTAGACGACGAAGGGGAACTATGAGGTGAACGCAATGGTTTAGCCATGGTGACTTTGTCTCAAGAGCATAAAGAGAAGAGATGATTCGTTGAGGGATGATTAAAATTAAAATTTACAAGGATTTACTCAATTTGAGGGCAATAAGCAACTGCATGGATTTGACATATTATCATTAGAAGCTAATTTTATGACGCGAAAAACCAAATAAATAAAAAAAGGGTAATGCTAGGAAAGAGGGTTTACCAAGTAACGATGAACCATTATATAAATCTTATACGAAACCAAGGAATTGACGTACGATGGTCCATCTCCCCAAATGTTGTGTTCAGTGTATCACATTTACAAGGCAGCTGACTCGGTTACTTGTGGCTAAAGGATAGTAACCTAGTGGGGTCTCCCAATATATAATTGATGGTATAGGGAACACAAGTCCCTGTTAGCGCTGTCTAATGCATAAATGTTTGGTGAGAGCATCCCTATATACTTTCCATATTGAAGTGCCTCCTATATACCCGAAAGTACTGGAGAACCTTCAATATACTTTCGTATTGGGACAGGATTTCACCCCCAAGATACAATTCATGCAGTTAAGGAAAACTAATATGTTTAAAGATGTTGGAAAATGTCTCTAGCCTATACCTTTAGATATTTGTGTTAGGTTACAAATGCTCCTTATGTTAATTTAGGTAAATTTTAAGTTTATCTTGAATTAAGTTTCAATTTTATCGCTCAACGATGTCACCTAAATTCCTATGATACAACTAATTGAGAAACATGAAATCTTTTCATTCGATGAAGGAAAAAATAATGAAGATAATGCATCAATCAAGAAAAATGAATCAAAATATAACTCTTTATCTTTCCAATTCAAAATGTAAAAATGAAATCTACTCTTTCACTTTCACTAGCAAATGCAATGCCAAAATCCAATCTTATGAGGAAAAGAAAAATACTTTTCTTTCACTAAGATGCACTAATATTTTCTTTTCTTTACCTTTCACTTTGATCCAACAATGAAAACTAATGCAATGAGCAAAGGGAATGATGAAATACAAAACAACTTAAATGAAAATTTCATTCACTTTTGGTTTCAAATGCAAATCATTTCAAAAATACTTAAATAAAGAAGATCCTTCATTTATTTATTTATTTATTTTATTTTATTAAATTTTTTTTTTGAAACAATGAAATCAAAACAAGATATCACTTTTAGTTCTACCAAAGAAAAAAACTGTAATCTAAGTTTGAAAATGGAATAGAAGCAATTTTCAAAGTACCAAAATGATTCAACACTAATGAAAATAAGATCACAAACATGAACCGAAAGAAACTCGAAAATGATGTCCTGATTGCAGTAAGACTCCTAAATGGAAGTAATCAATCTCAGAGAGACAAGCCAAGCAAAGCAATGGGTGAAGGGTGACCTAGAAACCCTAGAAAACTTAGAAGGCAATCAAGCTTCAAACACACATTAACCAAGCCAAGAGACAATTGCAATCACACAAGGATAACAACCAAGACAAACACACTCTAGTTACACCGGAAAATCATTCACAGAGGTTGAAAACCACTGAAAACAAGAAGAAACCCTATTTTTTCTTCTATCCTCTCGGATCAACGTGCCTATTAAAGGAAAAATAGCGATGAAAGGAAGAGCAGTGTCACTGTAAATTAAAAATTAGCACTAGCAGCGCTTTTGTCAGAGCAGAAAATTCATTGGGCGAAAAAAAAAGGAAAATTAAAAAATCTCCAAAATCATCGTAGGTTCAACACTGTCAAACAAAAACCAGTGACTACAAATAGCTATATTAATTCACACAAGCCAAGAAACTGATGGTTGGTCAAACTCATCATTGAATTTGATCAAAGGAATGGATGGAAAGGTTATAGCTTCCTTAGTGGAGTCACCATTTTGTTGTCTAGGAAAATCCTCTTTGCAGACAGAGACAATCCCTATAGCCCAATGAGTGGGAATAGCAACCTACGTGACAATCTACATGACACTTTCCTAAATTACAACTGAAATGAAGGAAGAGGAATGTGTTGTCTAGGCAATCCTCTCTATGGACATAGACAATCCCTCTAGCCCAATGAGTGTGACTAGCAACCTACGTGACAATCTAGTAGACACTTTCCTAATTTACAATCAAAATATGAGAAGAGGAAGATGGCCTTCCTCGTTCTGATGCTACAATGTCCTCCTTTGTTGAATACCTCAAATCGCTTGTGACATGGGCTCAGTCCTACTACTCATAGTGTTTAAATGCGTTCACAATAGATCAAGACACAACAAAGCATACAAGTACAAATAACATAATTGAAAGTAACCTACTTAACATATCAAGGAGCATTAAGATAAATGACGCATTAACGTACACATTAATGGAAAATGAACCAGGAGCTATATATATTAATAGAATAAAGGAGGACACATACAACCAAGCCTTGATGTCAATAATATCTCCTTGAGTGAATGTCCAAGTCCAAGATCAATAACTCCTTCCCCAAGTCAAATGAGTAGCATGTAGGCACAATATCAACATAAGGGTGCAAATAGCCAAAGACCAACTATTTGGAAATGGAAGAGGATGAATATATAGCCAAGGAAAAGGAGTTAGGATCTCTCTAAAGATAGGAGAAGATCCTCATCTCAAGGAGGTAGCTCATAGGGATAAGACCAAATGGCCAAGTTGATAGAACTCGACCTCATCCACGCCAAACAACCTCCAACTTGTCATTTTGGAAGCCTCTAGATCATGAAGCTTCTTGTCCTCTTTGAGAAAATTTTCTTTTAGGGATTATTGCTTGTTATGAAACCAGCTCACAAAAAGATAGAAAAGAGAGATCCACGCCTTAGAATTCAGCCTCTTCGAGGGGGCAACCTACTTTACATTACATAAATGAGAAATTCTTGGATGATTCAAATGACAAAACCTCCTTTCTATATATATAGGAGTCTAAGGAGTCACAATATAACCTAACCGACCTAACAATAATAATATAAAGCCACAAAAATAACAATAGAGGGATTCTATGGGGCACAGTAATAACAATATGGGGACAATAGGGGCACAACAATATAAATAAGGGATACAACTACAATAGTAATGGGGTAATCACTAGTATTATAGGGACCCAACATTCCCCTCTCCTTCAAAAAAGTGTTGTCCTCAACGCTTCAGTAGTTCTGGATGCTTCTGTATAAAATTATCATCCTCCCATGTGGAATCTTTAGCGGATAAGTTCTTCCACTTGATAAGATACTCTGAAATTGATCGATTTCATAACTGTCGAGTTCTTGTTTCTATGACTACTTCTAGTTCCAATATAATTTTTCCTTCCTCGTCAAGTTTTGGCAATATTGTTTGAACTGGGAGCTTGTCGCCTATAACCTTCTTTAAACATGAAACATGGAAAAATGGGTGCAATCGAGAAGCTGCAGGAAGCTCCAATTTGTATTCCATAGTACCAATCTTTTGCAACACCTTGTACGGACCATAATACTTTGGTGATAATTTATTATCCTTCTTAGCTTGCTCAAGGGAAATTTTCTTATATGGTTGTAACTATAGGAATACCCAATCACCTACATCAAAACTTCTTTTGCTGCGATGTTGATCTGCCTGTTGTTTCATTCTATTCTGTGCCAACACGAGGTTATCCTTTAAGAGTTGGAGGACATGTTGTTGATGTTTGATGTGATGCTCCACTGCTTGAACCTTAGAATTTTCTCTTAAATATGATGTGTAGAAATTTTGAATAATTTAACACATATTCATAGAGATTATCTTGATCATACAATTATAAGCGGAACATGTATAATACATAATCTCCTCTATGTTGATCATCAATTTACAGAAGCAGAAACATTCACAGGCACACATAGAAGCATCAATCAAACTCATTAACACAATATGTATCCCGGGGAAAGCATCTCGCTAAAAACTGTTTAGTCAATTTAGTGTTGTCTAAATTGCTATCATAAATTGTCAACCCGGGGCTCGTAAGCTGATGAAGTGAAGGTGTACAGTATATACTTAAGTAACTTGTTAGATCTTTTTGTCGTTTGGGGGTGTTGTGGTCAATTTAACTTCCTAAGAAGGAGTGATGATTTTATAAAAAAATGAGTGATTTGTGTGTGTATGGTGGTTTCTAAATGAGTGAGTGTGTGTAACTGGTGGTTTCTAACTACCTTCTAAACTTGCAAAGAAAGAGCTTGAAAGAAATAACTTGAAATGAAACTGAAAGCAAAGCATAAAAACCACTTTCTAATGGCACTAGTCACTACTCATGCTGCTGCAATAAAAAGGTAAGAAAAACCACTTTAAAGACCAAGTATAATGTTCATCTCTTCCTAACACTCTGCTTCCAACATATAGTACTATGTGAAACATGATTAAGAAGTAGTTAGATATAAGTCTAAAAAGTAATCAAGCTCTAAGATGACAAATTATAACACCACTTTGCCTCTCTCCAACATTCTGCTTCCAACATAAATTGTAATGTGTAACAAGTGAAGAAAGAGTTAGTGATATAAGTCAAAAACTACTCAAAGCAAGCTGTGATTTATTAGTATTCTGATCTCTTAAAGATGAACAACTTATGATAAGGATACCATCAATATGTTAGCATACAACTTGAGAAACTAAACTAGAAATCAAGCTAGAAAAACAGAATAAAGGCAACAACTATGAATATGACAACTGAAAATACCATTAGAGGTAAAGCAAATACAACAAAGACACACAATCCCGGGCTAACACCTGCAGAAAACAATCCTGATCAGTTAAAGTAAATGCTGGAAATGAGATGACAGTGAAAGTAAATCAAAACTGTACATGTATTAAAGAAAAGGAAAATTGCTGAATTCAAAAGAAGGAAATGGCAATAACATAAAGGTAAATTTACTGTACAAAGGTTGTTATGAATGGGGGCCCTCCATCCACAAAACCCAAGGAAAGATCAGCTACTTGAAGGAGTCAAAACAACACAGTCTTCTATTAACTCATATGCAGAAATTATAGTAAAAAGTGCTGAAATAGCAACTTCAAAACAGAGTTTCTGTACACACTAAAATTGTAGCAATTACATAAACAAAGAAACTAAAAACTAATCCTTAAGCGTGCGCAGACGCTGGATTTTATAGGCGTATGAACAATTGCCTACTGCGTAAAACATGAAACTAGAAATTAACTGACAGTCATGCTAATTAAATGGTACAGCAACACGTAAACAGGTCCGTGTGTTATCTGGAGGGTATGGTCGTCATGGAGGTTGAATCCAAGGTTGGATCCTGTCTCCCATAACCTGCATAGCGTGGAGGAATCGCCATCTGGAGTGACGTGACCTATCAGCTCACGCAGCACTGTTTGAGCTGGCTTTGTTGATCGAAGTTTGATCCACGTTGACCGGAGGTGTGCGTGGCGTTGCTGACCGAACCAATAGCATAGGAACCTTTAACACCTTCATTCCCACGTGCCCATGTGATTCGTTTTTCAAAATGACACGTGGAACATAGAGATCAATGAAAAGGCTGCGGAATGACTAGATAGCTGCGGAATTGCTGAATGGCTGTGGAATTGCCAGACAGCTGCGGAATCTCTGTGCATATGTCAAAAATCTAGACAAACAGTCAAACATTAGCAGAGTTAACCAATCATGCTTAAAGACATCAAATGTAATGATCTGGATAGGTTTATGAGGAAAATAGGGCAAAAGAGAGGGATAAGTGAGGAAAAGCTATAGGTAATGATAGATAATTAGGTGCAAGTTAGAGGCTCTACATACCCCCACTACGAGGGTGTTGCATGTCCTCATGCAACGAAAACATTGTTTAATCCACCTGCTGAGATGCCTCTGCTAGGACATCTAGTCTTCTCCTCTTCCTCTGTGTAGCCACATTGACTCTTGGTTTCCTCACCAAGCATCTGAATTTGAAATTGACCAAAGCTCTGCTTAGCTTCCTGCATTTTTTCTTTAGCTTTCTGTTTTTCCTTTGCCAAAGGCCCAGATGAAGCATGGTATTATTGTGGACCATTTTGTCCACTTTACCTTGTTCCTTTAATGCTTCACTCTCTTGTGTGATGTGGCGGTTTAAAACTTCAAGCTCAAAAATTTCTTGTTTAAGTGAGTGAAATTGCTGTTCAAGAGGTAGAACAGTGCTTGGACCAGCAACAGCTTGTTCTAATGTCTCCAAGTAGTTATATACTCTCTGCTGATCTGGGTCAATCTTTGGTGACCTCTTTGGACTAGGCTCACGCTCAAATTCGATTTTATGCTCCTGTTGAAAAGGGCTTTCCTCTCGTGGAGGAGTAACCTCAACATGTGGTGGGCTTGCCTCAAAGTCAAGTCTTGTAGCAACCTTTTCAGGTGTGCTCGAGTCAATAAAGAGTGACTCTTTGTTCTTTGTGGCCCCCACTTTGCTTTGTAGCCTGCTGCTCCTCCTCACGGTGGTGATGCTCTGTTTTTCCTTTTGTTGCTTCTACTTTTGTTTTTGCACCTTCTTGGAAAGGGCAGCCTCATGAAATTGGGCCAATCTATGTGCCAATGGCTGAGTGTCCTCTTCACTGGAATTTTCAGGAGTAAGGTAGGTTTCTTGGGCTATAAATTTTCCTTTATCCTTCTTTTGTCTCTTCCTACTCTCCTTTTTCTTTTGAGCAGCCTCTTGTACAATTTCTTGCAGGGTTTCTGTAATGATTTCTTGGGTTGTTTGGTCAATATCTACAACAAGCTCAGGGTCAATTTCTTCCTCAGAGTTATGGGCAGCAGTTTCTTCTTCAACAAGGTCTTGGACAGTTTCTTCTTGGACAACAATTTCTGGGGTAACCTCTTCTCTTCTTCTTCTTCTACTCTTTCTGGGCACTTTAGGTGAACTACCAGAGGCTTCTCCTACCTCTTGGAAGTGGTTCCTCACAAGAAATCTTTCCCATGTATCCCTTTTGGCCTTTAACTGTTCTTCAATTAGCATTTTGACAAGCCCGTGATGGTATAAATGTGGCTCAATATTATTTATGTTTCTTTGGACTGTTGAGCACATTTTTCTAAGGCTAGATAGTAGAAAATAAGGAAGATTAATGTCATGCTCACCCATGAAATGCATCATAATTTTAGCATTGTAAACATACAAAATTCCGAATCTTCCTTCACATGTAAAGAATTTCTGTACTAACAGAAGCAAAGCTGTCCATTCTTCTTTGACAAGACTAACAGGGATTCCCTTTGTAAAAATACTAGTGTTCATACCTGGATTTTTCAATATTTGCTTCCATTCCTGGTCTTTCACTGATCGATTCTTGAACCACCTTTCCCCGGTTTGAGGTAATGAAGTTGCTTGTGCTAAACTGCCTTCTGTAACTGTAAATTTCAGATCTCCAATCTCCACTTTGTTGTCTTTGAAAGAACGAGCAAAAGCCTTTGTGACTTCCTTATGGTATCCCTTGAATTTTTGAATGAACTGGAGCCATTTGGCCTTTTGCAAAGCGTCTTTAGTTTGGGGATAGCCTTCTAAAAATTTAGAGCCCTCAGGCTCTGCCCTCAATAGCTTACCCATCAGCTCTCTGGTTGCCTTAACAACACTGTTTTAACACTTGGTGAAAGAGTTATACGGGAGAAAAGTGTTTGGACAGTGGGTTTACGGCTACAGCAAAATAGCCGTGATGCACTTACAACAGTGGTCAAGGTTTTAGTGGAGAAATGAGAAGAAAATGAAACAGAGAGTGCTTACGGTGGATAGAATAGTGAATAAGACAGAGCAGTGAAGAACAATGGAGATGAGGGAGTGAATCAACAGCGGGAATGGAATTATGTATGCGTAGGAGGGTTACGAGTAATGGGTGAAAACGGTTAAATCTCATAGACGTCGGTCATTGGTGTACATCTGGCTGCGGAATTATAACTCAGAGTGCCGTAGTACAGTTGTATATGTCACTCTGGTACGAGAGTTTTAATGAAAGAGCAGCCGTGTTTGGGTTTGAAACTGTAATGAGTAGGGACCGTTAAGGCTGAGAGATACGTGGATTTCCGGTCGAGTAATGGAAAGGATTGGTAATCATTACATTAAATGGCCAAAAACACAATCCGGAAACCATGCAAAATGTTATAACCGTAGGTTTAGAAATTAGATCATACCTTATGTATCCGCGCTTTGATTCCTTTTGCTCATATGACACTAACCTTTCATTGTTTATTGCTGCTACATGACCTTTTTTCAATTATTGCTGATGACTTTTGGACTGCAGATTCCTTCTTAAAACAGATTGTGTTTTTTTTTTTATGCAGGTGCAGAAAGTGTATCGGCTGCGGAATTGGGATGTTGGCTGCGGAATTGCTCCTCAGCTGCGGAAACTGCAGTGATACCCTCTGTCTGCACAAAACAACTTTAGCTGTGTGAAATAAATCTGACAATGACTTTATTGGTGAGATAGAATGTAATGGATGGATGGATGGAAAGAAATGAGGTGGAGTGAGAGTGATTGGATGAATGAGATGGTGAATGAAGTGGGCGAAATGAGATGGAACAAGGAGGAGAGAGAGATTTTTTTTTTGGAAAATGTGAGGTGTCAGGTGACCCTGATTTTCACCTCAGATTTTCTGCATAGGACTGCCAATCAGAGACTGGTTTTCAGGCCTATACATTTGTATTTTTTTTTTTTTTTCAAAAACCAAAGATTAGGCTGATGGAGGAGAAGAATCCTTCTCCACCAACCTGATTGCAGAATCTTCTTTAAACAACTTGACAAATTCCTCTTTTGAGAGTGGCTTCTGGTAGATCTTCAAGCGATGGCCATTCACAATAAGAGGAGTATGAAATTCATCAATAGTTTTCACTCGAACTGCTCCATTGCTAAAGACTTCATCAATCTCATATGGCCCAAGCCAATGAGTTTGAAATTTTCCTTTGAAGTCTTTAAACTTTGAATCAAACAATAGAGCCCAATCTCCTTTCTGAAACTTCTTCTCCTTGATGTATCTATCATGCCATTTTGTTCTTTGATGTTGAACTAGATCATTTCTTAAAATGGCATCTTGTCTTATCTCATCTAGTTCATTTAACTGCTCCATTCTGTGCTTCTGGGCTTCTGAAAGATTCATCCCCAACTGGACTGCCATCTTGAAAGTTTTGACTTGGAACTCAATGGGGAGCAGGACTTCTTTCCCATAAACAAGTTCATAGGGAGAATATCCTGTGGTACTCCTCCATGTAGTTCTATAGGCCCATAAAGCTTCAGGTAGCCTTTCAGCCCAATCTCTTCTATGCAGATGAACAGTCTTGGTGATGATATTCTCAAGGACTTTATTTGTAGATTCCACTTGACCATTTGCTTGTGGATGGTAAGGAGTAGATGTTCTATGCTTGATCTTGTATTCCTCCATCAGCTTCTCCATCAGATTAGATGTAAATTGGCTTCCTTGATCTGTTACAATTTCTCTTGGGACACCAAAACGAGTGAAAATATCCTCAAAAAGAAATTGAACAACTGAATTTTCAGTGGCAGAAGGCAAAGATTTTGCTTCTACCCACTTAGTAACATAGTCAGTACAAACCAATATATACTTCTTTTGTTTAGATGGCGGATTAATGGGTCCAACAAAATCTAAAGCCCATTTTTCAAAAGGTTCGATGAGTACCTGTGGCTGCAATGACATCTCACTTGAAAGAGTTGGTCTCCCAATTCTTTGGCAGCTGTCACATCTTTTGACATATTGCTTTGCATCTTTGAAAAGAGTAGGCCAATAATATCCCAAAGAAAGGATTTTATAGGCTGTTCTCTTGTCAGCGAAGTGTCCACCGCATGGCTCGTCATGGCATGCCTTAAGGATGTCAGGTATCTCATCTTCCCGAACACATCTTCTAATCACACAGTCTAGCCCTATTTTGAACAATTCATTAGAAATCCATGAATAACTTGAACTCTGCTGAATAATCTTTCTCCTTTCATTAGGAAAAAGATGTGGAGGTAGTTTCCCTGTGACCAAATAATTATCAATATCTGCATACCAAGGGGTTTTAGTAGTTATTGCAAACAAATAATCATCAGGAAACTTATCCTCTACAGGAGAATCTTCGTTAGCATTTTGGATTCGAGACAAGAAATCAGCTACTATATTTTGTTTTCCTGGTCTATCTAACACAGTAATATTGAATTCTTGTAAAAGTAAGAGCCATCTGGTGACTCTGCCATTAGTAACAGGTTTTTTCATTAAATATCTTATGGCAGAATGATCAGTATGAACAAAAGTTTCATAGCCGGTTATGTAGTGTCTAAACTTATTGATCGCATGTACCACAACTAAGAATTCTTTTTCTGTCACAGTATAATTTAACTCAGTGGGAGTCAAATTTTTACTGGTGTAATAAATGGCATAAGGGATCAAATCCTTTTGTCCCAAAACAGCTCCTAGAGCTGTATCTGAAGCATCTGTAGAAATATGGAAAGGAAGTTTCCAATTTGGCCCTCTTAGAATGGGTGCTTCAGATATTCTCGTTTTTAAAGCTTCAAATGTAGATTGGCATTCAGGATCCCATTTCAATTCACAGTCCTTTGTAAGTAATTTGAAGAGAGGAGATGCTATCTTGGTGAAGTTTTCAATAAATCTTCTATAATATCCAGTAAACCCAAGAAAACTTCTAACATCTTTCTGGCAATTTGGAATCGGTAACTTAGAGATGACTTCAACTTTGGATCTATCAACCTTAATCCCATCTCCTGAAATATGATGTCCTAAAACAATCCCTTCAGTAAACATCATAAAACACTTTTCATGACTTAAAGAAAGATTTGTTTCCTTACATCTTATCAGTACTTTTTCCAAATTTTCCAAAGCTTCTTCAAATGTATTACCGTAAACTGTAAAATCATCCATATAGACCTCTACACAATCATGGATTAGATCTGAAAAGATACCTAATACAACCCTTTGAAAAGTAGCAGGTGCATTGCATAATCCAAAAGGGAGTACTCGGTAGGCAAAAGTTCCCCATGGACAGGTGAATGTGGTCTTATCTTGATCTTCAGGTGCCACCTGAATTTGATTATACCCACTAAAACCATCCAAGAATGAGAAATACTTTTTACCTGCTAAAGTGTCTAGTACCTGATCAATAAAAGGTAGAGGGAAATGATCCTTTAAGGTTGCCTTGTTCAATTCTCGATAATCAATGCAAACTCTCCATTTACCATTCTTTTTGGGCACTATAACCAAGGGAGAAACCCATTGGCTATCTGAAATGGGGTAAATGAAGTTTACCTTGAGTAATTTCTGGAGTTCTTCTTTCACGATTTCCCTAAGGTTTGGATTCATCCTTCTTTGCGGTTGCTTAATAGGTCTGCTGTTTTCTTCAATATAGATGTGATGAATACAAGTCTTAGGATCGATTCCTTTCATGTCATTGTATTCCCATGCAAATGCAGTAGAATGTTTTTGCAAAAGTTTGGTTAATTTTTCTTGTTGTGGTCTTTCCAAGTTTCTATTAATGTTCAATGTTTTTCCTGGAAGGATTTCAACTGTAGAACTACCAAACTCTTCCATTGAGAAGAGAGACATCTGTCTAGAGGAGAGATATTCAATGTCCGCATCTAACTGAAACTGTGTAGAGTCATATTCTAAAGATATTTCAAAATTTTCTAATGTATTTAGGATTTGACTGTCTTCACTGATCTCAGAGATGGTTAGAACAGGTTGTATAGTATCCTCATCATCGACCCACTCATCTTCTCCTATTTCTGTTATTGCCTTTGCTGGAGGATACAAGTTGAATTTCTTGGTGGAATTACCATCTAATATATACGTGTCCCCAGACCTACAACTGATAAAAGCATCAGCTGTTGCTAGCCAAGGTCTTCCTAAGATAAGAGGATGTCCTCCTAGATTGTTCTTGGGAGTTAAAATCATAAAATCAACTAGATATTCCCAAGAGTCTAGGGAGACTGGAATGTCTTCCAATACACCATCAGGTTTAATGATTGATCGATCTGCAAGTTGCAGTAAAGTAGGTGTAAAGAGAAGGTTAGGAAGCTTTAACTGATCCATGGTCTGTCTACTCATGATGTTGATAACGGCTCCTAAGTCAATCAAAGTATTTGGGATTTCAACCCCATTAATATGAGTTTTGACAATAGGGCTACCAGGATCCACATATTTTTGCATGGTAATCTTACCCATCATAATGTCTGCAATTTTTCCAACCAGATGGATCCTTTTGGTATCTCTGGTTTTCTTTCCTGTTTTCTTCAAACTCAACTCCTTTATTGTCTTTGCTAGAATGGGAATTTCCTTAATGGCTTGTAACAAGGGGATCTTGATACAGACATTCTTCAATTCATCTAGAAAATTATAGTCAGGCAACCAAATTTGCTTTTCCACTCCTTTGTCAATTTGTAATCTTTCAGGAAAAGGAGGTGTAGCTAAAGATGTAGGTTGCTCAACTATGGGAGTTGTGGGGGTTGATTCTTTTTCTTTTTGGATATTTTGGTTTTGAAGTGATGCTTCAAAACCCTTATTGACTTTAAGAGATTCTTCCACAGAAATGCTTGGCTGTTGAACATTTATAGAAGGTTGATCTAGGATTCTACCTGATCCGAGTTGTACTTCATTGAGAGGAACAATCATATAGGTAGGAAATGGTTGACCTTCCATCATGTAAGCATTTTGAGGGTTCCTATTATTGGGATTTGGTAATGGCTGAGAGGGAAGTTCATTTGACTTCTGTTGGGATTGAAGCAAGAGTTGAGAATTTTGATTTTGTGGAGGAGGTTGTTGTTGTTGAGGGTATGGCAATGATAGTTGTTGACCTTGATTTGGAAGTTGTGGAGCTTGCTGGTTCTGAAAGGATGGAGGATATTGATAGAATTGAGCAAATCTCCCATAAGGATTTTGCATGCTTTGCATCCATGATTGAAAAGGATTTTGAGGTTGAAACCAGGGTTGTTGCCAAGGATTCCAATTTGGTTGGGGTTGAAAATTCATAGAGTTGTTAAACCCTTGATTCTGTTGCCCTTGCCAAGGTCTCCTTGCAACAAAACAGAGAGATTCAAGTGTATTTGGATATTCTTGAAAGACTGCTTTGAGGCCAGGAATTGAAGGAGAATCCTTGGTCTCATGAGTTTCTGAGCAAATTACGCATGTTTCTACAACGTGTGCATCCAAGGGACATTCCCTTAAAGCATGTTTCTTTCTACATTTCGGGCAAAAAATGGCCAAAGCCTCAGCTTCTGCTTTTTGTTTATTGTGAATCTTAAGGGTATCTAATTGTTCACTAAGACTCCCTAAGATGTCAGTTTTGAATTCATCAAGCATATTGCCGATTTCAGCCCTACTTACTGATCCCGTTGCAGATTTATTTGCTCTAAAGAGAGAAGGATCTCTAGGCCCTTTTTGAGTTTTTGATTTGCCCCTTGAGAGATGGATACATAGTTCTGCTATATCACTGAGTGAAAGTTGAGATATATCCCCTTTCCCCATCATGTTCAAGATATCTATCCATTCATCTCTAATGGCTTTTAATAGGAGGGCTTTTAAGGTCTCTTCATCCAAGTTACTCATTTTTGCTCTTTTCAGGTTATATTGAAATCTTTCAAGTAAATCTTCTAAGCTCTCATCTTCTCTTTGTATCATTTTAAATACCTCGTCCTTGTGATTAGTAGGCATACAATAGTCCAGATACCTATCCAAAAATGTTTGTTTCATTTCATCTCAAGACCTAATGGATTGAGTGAGTAACCCCATGAACCATTTCAAAGCTTGATCTTTTAATGTTGAAGGGAACAATTTGAGTTTCTGAGAGTCATCCAGATAGTCATAAGTTCGACACACAACTTCAAACTCAAATAAAAATGTTTCAGGGTCCTCAGTTCTTAACCCATGGAAATTTGGGAGGACAGATGGCGATATGTTTTTCATAGTAGCCCGGGAATCCTCATTAACAATAGGAAACCCAAATGAGTTATCCCCATCTCTATTTCCTCCTCCAAGGGGACCTCTACCTCCTCCATTGTTGTTTCCTCCTCCTCCTCTACCTCTACCTCTACCACCTCCTTCTTCCTCTGCCATGATGGTTCCCCTAGGGATTTCAAGATCTTCTGGTTCTTCTACAAAGGGTGAATGAGAAGAGATTTCTCCTTCTTCTTCAGATGATTCTACTTCCTCAATTACAATTGGTCTTTCTGTAGGAGAAAGAGAAGGGTCTCTTCCTGGTTCAAATTCAATAGAAGGTGTGGGAGAGTCAATTCTTGGCTCTTGAATTCCAAGAATTCTAGGGCTAGGAGTGTCGGTTGGAGATGAGGGAGGTGTCTCTTGTCTATTCCTTGAAGCAGATGGACTTGTAAAAATTGAACTTCGAGCTCTAGCTAAAAACCTTCCCCTAGAATCTCTAGCTCTATGCATGTCATTTTTTTATTATTATTTTTCTTCAAGTCAAGTTAATAGTTCTTTTTCTGATCTTCTAGGTCACTCTAGGTGCAAGAAGAGAGCATACTCAAGAAACTACTAAATCAATAAATTTCTCTTTTCTGATCCTCCAAATCACTTTGAAGTGCAAGAGGAGAGCATACTTTGATAGGTTATCAACTTCTTTTCTTGAAATTTTATGTTTTTTTTTTCTAAGAATATGGCTACTTAATTTCACTTCCCCGGCAACGGTGCCAAAATGTTTAGTCAATTTAGTGTTGTCTAAATTGCTATCATAAATTGTCAACCCGGGCTCGTAAGCTGATGAAGTGAAGGTGTACAGTATATACTTAAGTAACCTCTTAGATCTTTTTGTCGTTTGGGGGTGTTGTGGTCAATTTAACTTCCTAAGATGGAGTGATGATTTTATAAACAAATGAGTGATTTGTGTGTGTATGGTGGTTTCTAAATGAGTGAGTGTGTGTAACTGGTGGTTTCTAACTACCTTCTAAACTTGCAAAGAAAGAGCTTGAAAGAAATAACTTGAAATGAAACTGAAAGCAAAGCATAAAAACCACTTTCTAATGGCACTAGTCACTACTCATGCTGCTGCAATAAAAAGGTAAGAAAAACCACTTTAAAGACCAATTATAATGTTCATCTCTTCCTAACACTCTGCTTCCAACATATAGTACTATGTGAAACACGATTAAGAAGTAGTTAGATATAAGTCTAAAAAGTAATCAAACTCTAAGATGACAAATTATAACACCACTTTGCCTCTCTCCAACATTCTGCTTCCAACATACATTGTAATGTGTAACAAGTGAAGAAAGAGTTAGTGATATAAGTCAAAAACTACTCAAAGCAAGCTGTGATTTATTAGTATTCTGATCTCTTAAAGATGAACAACTTATGATAAGGAGACCATCAATATGTTAGCATTCAACTTGAGAAACTAAACTAGAAATCAAGCTAGAAAAACAGAATAAAGGCAGCAATTATGAATATGACAACTGAAAATACCATTAGAGATAAAGCAAATACAACAAAGACACACAATCCCGGGCTAACACCTGCAGAAAACAATCCTGATCAGTTAAAGTAAATGCTGGAAATGAGATGACAGTGAAAGTAAATCAAAACTGTACATGTATTAAAGAAAAGGAAAATTGCTGAATTCAAAAGAAGGAAATGGTGTTGGAAATAATACTGAGAGGGGGGGGTGAATCAGTATTATCAGATCAATCAAACTTTTCAATTTCATACTCAGAAACATATACGCTACTTCAATTAAGTGAACCCGCGTGTACATGCAACTGTGTCTAATGAAACTCGCGTATATCCAGAGATCTTATAATTCAGTTAGCTTAATCTTCAGTAAATGCATCAGATCATTATTAAGCATATTAACAGTAAACAGGTGCAGAATAACAGAACAGAACATCACACAAGAGCCACACACATGAACACAAAGATATAAGGTGGAAACCCAATGTGGGTGAAAACCACCTGCTGCAAGTCATCTCAATCTTCTTCTTAATAAGAAAATCCTTTTACAATATTTGTACTGGTGCAGTCTTATACCAGTACGGGAGCTACAACCCCCTTTGCTCTTGTACTAGCCGATCCATTTACTAGTACGCAGGCTGCTACCTGCTACAATGCTCCAAAGATCTCCTTTAGCTTTTGTACTAGCTTAGATACTAGTACGTAGGTGCTTGCCTACAATCTTCTCACCTCCAGGTACCACGTTTCATCAATTTTCAGACTGGATACACTGAAGCACAACACATAATCTGTAAGGCCACTTTTCATCCAATTTTCATACTGGACCCATAACTATCATCGAAGCTCAAAACAATCATCAAACTCTGAATCACTGAAACCCTGTTAACAACAGTCACCAGAACACAGAGCAGACACAGAACTCTGTAATAACCATCAGATCCATCTGTAACTTCAAATATCAAGCTTTACAATGTATACGCTACTTCGATGAATCAAACCCGCGTGTATACGCGCTTTTGCCAAAGACAACCCGCGTACAGATCTAAAAATAATTTCTCATAACTTGCAGCTGTACCAGACATCAGTCATACTCATAACATTTATAGAATAATACATGCGTCAGTATGCAGATCTAGAATAAGCATCATAAAGATAGTTCATTTCAAACCATTTGATCCCGATATCTCCTTAGATCTAGTTCTCCATCAACCGGTGAGATCTCTCCTTAGCTCAGATCAAGCAATGAATCATCAACCCATAACCCTGCATACTGGATCTAATGCTTCATCAGATATTCAAGACATTTCAGATGCTCTTGCCTAATGATTTCCTTCTCCTTATATAGCCTTAGGCCTTGCTCAATACCAAGAGCCAAAACCATAGTAACACAATACCATCAACTTCAAAACTAGGGATCGACACGCCCGTCGAGACACAATGGTCCGAAACCATAGGCACAACTTCCAAGGACTAACCGCCATGGACCAAAGGTACTTTTCCACATACACGCGCTTTTGCTGAAGCCAACCTGCGTGTACACGCGACTTGGGCTTAACGAACCTGCGTGTATGAACTTTCTCTTCTTCTTATAGTCTGATCATCAATTCCTTGCTGCTGACCTTCTGTACTATGATTTGTCATCAGTGAGGTTTGCCATCAAGGACAACACTTATCTCATAATGCCAACAATCTCCCCCTTTGGACTTGATGGCAAAGCTAACTTGTCACACTTAGAACTATCATCTGATTCCTTTGAGCTGTCCTCCATCAGTCACATCTGATATCTCTTCTGAAGATTCATCATCTGATTCCTTTGAGCTGTCCTCCATCAGTCACATCTGATGTCTCTTCTGAAGATTCACCCAGTTATACATAAGTGAGATATTCTTCTATGAGAGGGTTGCCATCAAGTACAACACATGCATCATAATGCCAACAATCTCCCCCTTTGGACTTGATGGCAACAACACCAAATCACTCTCCCCCTTTGACATCAAGGGCAAAGGGTGGACCAAGATATTCTCTTTCTTTGCTGAATCATTCCACTGTCCATACTCCCCCTGAGTACCTGCTGAAATCTCTGAATAGTCTCCCCCTTTGTATATGCCAAGGTGTACCAATCTGTCCATGCTCCCCCTAAGTACATGCTGAATCTCTGTACCGCTGAAGTGTGTTGTACATGCTCTTCCTGACTGTAGGCAAGATCTGCAAAAGATGTTCTTCAAGAAGAACATGACTCTATACATCATAAAAGACCTTCCTATCACCAAAGACTCATACATACATCCATCTCTCAACTAAGTGAGGATATACAAAAATTGACTCATCCACCCAACCAAGTGGGGATACATCAAAAGTTTACATATGGCAACCAATCACATTGCATCAATCATCCCAGGCATAGTGGGGAAACCAAAATAGGCCGTTACATGACCTTGACACCATGAAAGAGATACCACAAAAGAGATATATGACATAGAGACGTAAGAACTAGACCAAGACTTATGAAAGTCACCAGCAGCATCTGATAATCACCATTCAGATCAACAACCAAGAGATCCTTCTGTTCTCCTTTCGCCTTTGTTCCATCTGAAACCAACAACAAAAGTGAACCAGAACCAAAAACTTTAAGATAATGCCAACAATGCATCATTGGAAGATTATCTGCTCCCCCTGAACCTGTGCCAGATGATCTCTGTCAGACCCATATCAGACTTTCTGCAACCAACATCTGTCCGTACTGATTTTCTTCAAAACTCCATATACGCATCTGTATACACATAAACAAACGTATATACGCGGATATCCCTTACGCAACACGCGTATACCATATACGCGACTATCCTCTTGTAAAACCGCGTATGCACGCGAATATCCTTTAAACAGCACGCGTACACAAATTTCCATATCAACAACCTGTAAATGTCCTGCAGCAAGGTATGTCTGAACATAGATGTCAACTCCTCCTTTTAAACATCATCATGAAATCATTCACATTACATGTGAAACCACCATAGCCATTACATCAACGTCAAGATCTACAAGCTCCAAGTATCATTTCTTGGGAACATCTGCATCAATCATCATATGTAAGTATCAACCTATCATCATATAGATAAGAACTCATTACCATGTCTCCAATAAAGCAACTTTGAGTAGTCATCCATGTGTCAGCATTATGTATCTTGAGCTCAAGCTCATTTGACAAAACTTCTTGATATAATCAACAGCAACAATCCTTATCCACATGAGTGCCTGCATCATAACTGTATGATCTTTATGCATATGACAACAGCAGTATATAAGTGACTCATCATCAAGTGAGGAAGATGTGTATTCAAGCTTTGTACTTCTCCTTGTTCTTATGAAGATCACCATGTAAGCACCATACATGCATCATCAAAGAATCAACCATAAATCTGATCTGAACATCTTCTATGTAACTTCAAGAATCATATGAGAGTTTATCATAGACAACTCACAACATCATATCATAGCAAGATATATCATTTATCCATATAAGAATCATCACCAAGGATTATTAACCATAATGCCAACAATGAATTACTAAAGGCATATGCTCCCCCTCAACCAGTGCCATTTGTTAGATCTGATCATGCATATATCAGCAGTAAGCATCAAAACATCTTCATCCTCAAGTTAGGATCAAAACACTTCCAGACATCATACAAGTAACAAAACATTTCCACACATCCTCAGCAGACTGTAGCTATTAACCAATAGAGCAAATAATGGACTGAATCATATCAGATCCCTTTTCTGAGCCTGTCCCCACTGCTTTTCTTCAGACTGACATATACGCGACTTTTCAGTGTCGAACTCGCGTATATACGCGACTTCCCTTTAAGGAACTTGCGTATGAGATTCAGGACACTGAAGGTTTACACTTTCAGCTCCCCCTGAGTCTGATATGTCTGTGCTGTGCTGTGTCTCAGTACATTGTGCTGACTGTACTTCCTTCTTCCTCCATATCTTCAAGTGTGATGAGGTTTTCTCTTTTCGGTGTGATGTCCATCCTTTGTTCCTGCATTCCTTTGCTATATGTCCAAGCTTGTTACATGCATAACATCTAACATGTTTCATGTTCCTTCTGTAGCAATCAGCAGCTTTGTGACCATACATATTGCAAGCAAAGCAATATCCATTAAAGTACCTTGATTGAGATGACCTGTCCGCATAATAGTCTTGAACTCTTCTTCTTCTACATCTAGCTGCAACATGTCCAAGATTATGACATACATAACATTCAATATTATTCATAGGAGGAGTAAAAGATTTTCTTTGAAGACTTTCTTTCCTTGGTTGATGATGAGATTGACCTTTCATCTCCTTGTTGATCATTTTGGATTTCTCTTTAGAGTTCCTTGCCTCACCTTGTGAACTAGATTCACCTTCAACAGATTCATGGAAACCAAGACCAGTCTTTATAGCAGGGGACCTTTGACTACTAAGAATATCATCCAAGACTTTAGAACTATCTTGAAATCGTAAAAGCTTATCCTTTTCTTCTATTTTACCTTTCAAGATATTTACCTCAACTTGAAGTTGTTCCTCCTTTTCTAGACATTGCTTCTTCATGTCTTCTCCATCTTTCCTTCCTTCTTCCAACTGATGCCTTAGTTTGAGAATCTCCTTTTCTTGTTCTTCATTCAGATCCTGCTGCATTTGACGAACTCGGAAGGCACATTCTAGTTGAGATTTTAAGCTGGTGACTTCGTTTTCTTGTTTTGCAATAGCTTGGAGTAGATCTGTATTATGCTTCTTTGATTCTTCAAGATCTCCTTTTAGTGAGGGGATTGTAGCTTCAAGATTTTCATAGTAGCTGGATCTATCTTTGAGTTTCTTGATGGTTGTGCTTCTTTCGTTGACTTCTTTTCTTAATGATGTCACTTCATGCTGCAATTTTTGACATTGGTCTTCCTTGTCCTTGAGTAGCTTTCTTACCTTGTTTCCTTCTTCTATTTGGGCCTTTAGTTTGGTAACTTCTTCTTTGAAAGCACATTCCCTTTTGTTCAATAGATCTTGTTGATCTTTAACTTTGTCTGCAAGCCTTCTAAACACTGCCTCTATTTGACACTTTTCTTGCTCACCCATAAAAGCATGTTCAGTAGTTTCACTATCACTTCCATCACTTTCACAAGGAAATATAGCAGGAACATCAGAGGATAACACATTCATACCTGATAATGATTCTGAATCTGATTCTGAATCTGAAGAGCTTCTTATACCTAATCCCCAATCGACTCTCCCACTGTCATAGTCCTTCTGAGATGTCTTCTTCTTCTTATGAGCTTTCTTCTTAAGCTTCTTTCCCATTGTTCCACGGATCTCCTTCAAGCGATCAAGCTTCTACCAAAGGACCTGCTCTGATACCAATTGTTGGAAATAATACTGAGAGGGGGGGGTGAATCAGTATTATCAGATCAATCAAACTTTTCAATTTCATACTCAGAAACATATACGCTACTTCAATTAAGTGAACCCGCGTGTACACGCAACTGTGTCTAATGAAACTCGCGTATATCCAGAGATCTTATAATTCAGTTAGCTTAATCTTCAGTAAATGCATCAGATCATTATTAAGCATATTAACAGTAAACAGGTGCAGAATAACAGAACAGAACATCACACAAGAGCCACACACATGAACACAAAGATATAAGGTGGAAACCCAATGTGGGTGAAAACCACCTGCTGCAAGTCATCTCAATCTTCTTCTTAATAAGAAAATCCTTTTACAATATTTGTACTGGTGCAGTCTTATACCAGTACGGGAGCTACAACCCCCTTTGCTCTTGTACTAGCCGATCCATTTACTAGTACGCAGGCTGCTACCTGCTACAATGCTCCAAAGATCTCCTTTAGCTTTTGTACTAGCTTAGATACTAGTACGTAGGTGCTTGCCTACAATCTTCTCACCTCCAGGTACCACGTTTCATCAATTTTCAGACTGGATACACTGAAGCACAACACATAATCTGTAAGGCCACTTTTCATCCAATTTTCATACTGGACCCATAACTATCATCGAAGCTCAAAACAATCATCAAACTCTGAATCACTGAAACCCTGTTAACAACAGTCACCAGAACACAGAGCAGACACAGAACTCTGTAATAACCATCAGATCCATCTGTAACTTCAAATATCAAGCTTTACAATGTATACGCTACTTCGATGAATCAAACCCGCGTGTATACGCGCTTTTGCCAAAGACAACCCGCGTACAGATCTAAAAATAATTTCTCATAACTTGCAGCTGTACCAGACATCAGTCATACTCATAACATTTATAGAATAATACATGCGTCAGTATGCAGATCTAGAATAAGCATCATAAAGATAGTTCATTTCAAACCATTTGATCCCGATATCTCCTTAGATCTAGTTCTCCATCAACCGGTGAGATCTCTCCTTAGCTCAGATCAAGCAATGAATCATCAACCCATAACCCTGCATACTGGATCTAATGCTTCATCAGATATTCAAGACATTTCAGATGCTCTTGCCTAATGATTTCCTTCTCCTTATATAGCCTTAGGCCTTGCTCAATACCAAGAGCCAAAACCATAGTAACACAATACCATCAACTTCAAAACTAGGGATCGACACGCCCGTCGAGACACAATGGTCCGAAACCATAGGCACAACTTCCAAGGACTAACCGCCATGGACCAAAGGTACTTTTCCACATACACGCGCTTTTGCTGAAGCCAACCTGCGTGTACACGCGACTTGGGCTTAACGAACCTGCGTGTATGAACTTTCTCTTCTTCTTATAGTCTGATCATCAATTCCTTGCTGCTGACCTTCTGTACTATGATTTGTCATCAGTGAGGTTTGCCATCAAGGACAACACTTATCTCATAATGCCAACAAATGGCAAGAACATAAAGGTAAATTTACTGTACAAAGGCTGTTATGAATGGGGGCCCTCCATCCACAAAACCCAAGGAAAGATCAGCTACTTGAAGGAGTCAAAACAACACAGTCTTCTATTAACTCATATGCAGAAATTACAGTAAAAAGTGCTGAAACAGCAGCTTCAAAACAGAGTTTCTGTACACACTAAAATTGTAGCAATTACATAAACAAAGCAACTAAAAACTAATCCTTAAGCGTGCGCAGATGCTGGATTTTATAGGCGTATGAACAACTGCCTACTGCGTAAAACATGAAACTAGAAATTAACTGACAGTCATGCTAATTAAATGGTACAACAACACGTAAACAGGTCCGTGTGTTATCTGGAGGGTACGGTCGTCATGGAGGTTGAATCCAAGGTTGGATCCTGTCTCCCATAACCTGCATAGCGTGGAGGAATCACCATCTGGAGTGACGTGACCTATCAGCTCACGCAGCACCGTTTGAGCTGGCTTTGTTGACCGAAGTTTGATCCACGTTGACCGGAGGTGTGCGTGGCGTTGCTGACCGAACCAATAGCATAGAAACCTTTAACACCTTCATTCCCACGTGCCCATGTGATTCGTTTTTCAAAATGACACGTGGAACATAGAGATCAATGAAAATGCTGCGGAATGACTAGATAGCTGCGGAATTGCTGAATGGTTGCGGAATTACCAGACAGCTGCGGAATCTCTGTGCATATGTCAAAAATCTAGACAAACAGTCAAACATTAGCAGAGTTAACCAATCATACTTAAAGACATCAAATGTAATGATCTGGATAGGTTTATGAGGAAAATAGGGCAAAAGAGAGGGATAAGTGAGGAAAAGCTGTAGGTAATGATAGATAATTAGGTGCAAGTTAGAGGCTCTACAAAAACCCCACACTATTTGTATATTATATTGATTGAATCATGTAACATTACAAAGTACAATGCTTATCACAAGCAATCCAGTAGCAGCTCCACCTGTTACACACAATACAACTAAGATCTGATCTCCAAATCTATTCCACTGCTTGCCTGCCTCTCCAGCTCAATACCTGCTCAAGAACTGATGAGAATGGTTTACCAAACTCGTATTTGACCTGCAAATAATCACTCACACTCTGTTGGACGTGTGCACAGTCCACAATTCTTGATATTGGCCAATTCATTGGCATACTCAATCCCTCTGATTGTGCAAATCATCATGCACAGCTATAGTCACAACTGATAGCAATTTGATCCTCTAACACCTGTCCCTGTTGAACTGAACATGCACTGACATGCAACTGAGTTAACTGATGTATTCTATAAGTTGCATTATGAGTTAATACCTTGTGAATTAATTAATAACTAATTCACCCAACTCATCTCTAGTCTATTGATCAGTTAGACTAAATACAACTAGTTTAACAAGGCTAAACTGAACACAACTCCATCAACTGCACCTCCAGTCCACTAAACTCAACTCACTTGAGTTCTAACTGAAGTCCTGCATGCAAATATTAGTCATCCCATAGGTAACCACATATTTCTCTCTGGGATCTGCATGTACCACATCCGTAGCTCATCCTGAAGTGCTCCAAGAGAATAAGATCAAGTTTATAGTCCAAATATTATTATGAGACAATAATATTTGACTTTTCTATTTTTGACAGCCAGTCTAAAAATAGACTTTGATCACTCACACTGTGATCACTCAGACTGTGGTCACCCACACTGTGATCACTCATACTTTGATCACCCACATTGTGATCATCCACACTGTGATCATCCACACTGTGATAAAAAATAGAACTTGCGACATAATTTGCCTATGAGCCTACTTAGTGAAGGCAACTCTTTTCGCTAAGCTCCATCATCTTGTTGCATTCTCAACAAGCATTTCTTGTTGCACACTTTTCAACACTCCCTCTCAACAAGAAAGGCTTCCTCATAAACCTAATCCTGTAACTCTGGAATGTTCTCCATGCAACACATCTGGCCGGTCCACTTGCTCTGTCATCAAAGTCTCTGATTGCTATTGCCTCTATCGACTGAAGACTCTGCATCTATGTGCTCTTCAGGATCTGACTGCTCTAGCCTCTGTCACTTTGATCTCTGACTGCATCCATGCTGCTGCTGGTTCTATCTCCCAGCATTGCATCTGCACTGCACCTCCCAACTAATCTCCTTGTTGGGCTAGAAACACCCTCTGATGCTGAAGCTCTACATGCTGCTGACAAGTGCTCCCTCTCTGACATCTGCACTGCTGCAACATCTCCATGCATCTCGCATCATTGCACACCTCTCTGTGCCACCTAGCACTGTGCAAAACACTTGTGCCTCTTGCATTGCTCCAGCCTGCTAGCTATGCGTTGTCCTGGGATTCCCTGCACTGTCTCTCTCTCTGCCGCTCCATCCGCATCTGTCTCTACCCAATCAGTCAGTTCCTGCTACTACACATCTGGGGCTCCCGTAGCAAGGTCTCATCCAAGAGGTTGGGTACCTCAAGGATCCTGCCCCTCCTCCTTGGGAAAATCAATCCACATCACCCCACCTCCTACTTGGAGGTATGGCTGCATGCGATCCCTCAGCCCACCTGGCTCGAAGTTTCCCGCTACTGGAGGTCTCTGGATGAGTAGATGTCTCTACTCGATCTCCTCTCAGCTTCCCCTTTTGTGGCTCCTCCACAACCTCCTGAAGCTACTGCACCAATCGTGGCTCCTCCACAATTGTATGAGACTTCTTCTAGCTCTGCATGCTGAGAAGTAATATACCCTCCCTCTCAACCACCAAGTCTCCATCAGTTGCCTCGCTGCTCAAGGCTTTGCATGCATCTTGAACCTCAAGAGCATACAGGTTCCTGACCCGTAAACCAATCTCATGACAATGAAAGCATCTCACCTTCGACTTGTCAACCTTCTTCCCATCATTGGAAGAACTGGATTCGGAAAGAGAACCCTTCTCCTTCCCCTTCTTCACCTTACTCGCTAAGGCACAGTTCTTCTCATCCTGCATGGATGAAGAACCGTCTCTGGTGCTCCGTCTAATATCCTCCTGCATCAAATCCGACCATAGTCGTTCCCAATTTGGCAGTTTCTCCCTTCCATTCACCAAGTCCTGGTAGCTATGCCAACTCTTAGGAAGGTCAAGGAGTGCTAGACTCACCATCCTCATCCTGACAGTCACCCCCACACTTCCCAGATCATCTCGGCATTGGATGAACTTCGTGAGTTACCTGGGCATACTGTCTCCATTCTCACACTTAATGTTTCTGAATTTCGCTCTTGCTTTGGAATTAAATTCAAATTCCACCAGCTCAAAACTCAACCGCTTCCAATCTAGAATTCGTGAGAACAAAGTATTTCTCGTACAAAGATTGACTGTATGGGCTTTTACCAGATATCTCACCTTCCAAAAGAAGGATGAATCCAGAGGCTACCTGGCCCGATTACAGACTCTGCTTGAAGAAATAAAATGTAAACACTTTCTGAATAATAGATCTGATGCTCAATCCTCGCTTGATATCATGTAAAAATCTCTTCTACAAATCAAGCAGCTCCGATACCATGTAGAAACTTTTTCTACAAATCATCTAGCTCTGATACCATGTAGAAATTTTGAATAATTTAACACATATTCACAGAGATTATCCTGATCATACAATTATAAGCGGAACATGTATAATACATAATCTCCTCTACGTTGATCATCAATTTACAGAAGCAGAAACATTCACAGGCACACATAGAAGCATCAATCAAACTCATTAACACAGTATGTATCCCGAGGAAAGCATCTCGCTAAAAACCCCACACTATCTATATATTATATTGATTGAATCATGTAACATTACAAAGTACAGTGCTTATCACAAGCAATCCAGTACCAGCTCCACCTGTTACACATAATACAACTAAGATCTGATCTCCAAATCTATTCCACTGCTTGCCTGCCTCTCCAGCTCAATACCTGCTCAAGAACTGATGAGAATGGTTTACCAAACTCGTATTTGACCTGCAAATAATCACTCACACTTTGTTGGACGTGAGCACAGGATACAATTCTTGATATTGGCCAATTCATTGGCATACTCAATCCCTCTGATTGTGCAAATCATCATGCACAGCTATAGTCACAACTGATAGCAATTTGATCCTCTAACACCTGTCCCTGTTGAACTGAACATGCACTGACATGCAACTGAGTTAACTGATGTATTCTATAGTTGCATTATGAGTTAATAAATTGTGAATTAATTAATAACTAATTCACCCAACTCATCTCTAGTCTATTGATCAGTTAGACTAAATACAACTAGTTTAACAAGGCTAAACTAAACACAACTCCATCAACTGCACCTCTAGTCCACTAAACTCAACGCACTTGAGTTCTAACTGAAGTCCTGCATGCAAATATTAGTCATCCCATAGGTAACCACATATTTCCCTCTGGGATATGCATGTACCACATCCGTAGCTCATCCTGAAGTGCTCCAAGAGAATAAGATCAAGTTTATAGTCCAAATATTATTATGAGACAATAATATTTGACTTTTCTATTTTTGACAGCCAGTCTAAAAATAGACTTTGATCACTCACACTGTGATCACTCACAGTGTGGTCACCCACACTGTGATCACTCACACTGTGATCATCCACACTGTGATCATCCACACTGTGATAAAAAATAGAGCTTGCGCCATAATTTTCCTGCGGGCCTACTTAGTGAAGGCGACTCTTTTCACTAAGCTCCATCATCTTGTTGCATTCCCAACAAGCATTTCTTGTTGCACACTTTTCAACATGATGTGATGGATGGTGGCTGATATCCATAAAGTGCCATAAATGGGGTCATTTTTGTTGCTGTATGGAAGAAAGTGTTATACCACCATTCAGCCAGAGGCAACCATTTGACCCATTGTGTCTATTTATCAGATACAAAGCAACGAAGATATCCTTCCAAACATTTTTTTACTATCTCAGTTTTCCCATCAGATTGAGGATGATAAGATGAGATATGAGCTAACTGAGTACCAAGACAAGAAAATAATTCTGTCCAAAAATTTCCAGTGAAAATGGGATCTCTGTCACTTACAATATTCTTTGGGTTTCCATGTAGCTTTTGAATTGTTTCCATAAATGCAGTAGAAACTGTACTGGCTTTAAATGGACGTGATAATGCACAAAAGTGTGCATACTTGGTAAGTCTATCAACTACCACCATGATGACACTCTTTCCCTCAGACTTGGGTAAACCTGTGATAAAATCCATTGAAACCTCCTCCCAACATTGGCTTGGAATGGATAAAGGTTGTAATAAACCCGGTGTCTTAATTGTTTCAACTTTATTTTGTTGGCAAACCAAACATTCTGCCACAAACTTTTGAATATCTGATTTAAGGCCCTGCCAAAATAAATTCCTTCTTAACCCTGTGGTAAGTTTTTAAAAATCCTGAGTGCCCTCCTAAGGGAGAAGTGTGCAACCATAAGAATATTTTGTTTTAGCTGGGAATTCTTACAGAGGTATAAGCGATCTTTGTACCATAATGAATCATTTTTCCAGCTAAATGTGTCAGACGTACTGGAGTCTTGTTGTAACTTTCGAATAAGTGCCCACACTTCTTCGTCATTCTTCCATTCCTCCCTTGCTTCGTTTATCCAATCTGGTTGAATAATAGAAATGGCGCACAACAATGCTTCCACATCCTCATCCTTTCTTGAGAGTGCATCTGCCACCATATTTTGCTTCCCTTTTTTGTAGATGATTTGAAAGTCATAACCCAACATCATTGTGACCCACTTTTGTTGCTCTTCAGAGGATAATATTTGTTCTAAAAATTACTTAAGGCTATGATGATTCGATTTTACCTTGAAGTGTCTTCCCATCAGGTAGGGTTTCCATTTCTTAAGTGCATGGAGTATTGCCAACATTTCCTTCTCATAAATAGCTTTGTGTAAAAGCTTTCCCTTAATTGGACGACTTTCAAAAGCAATGGGTCTTTCATCTTGCATTAAAATAGCACCAATTCCATTTCTTGAAGCATCACATTCCACAATAAAGGTTTTTGTGAAGTCTGGTGTAGCTAAGACCGGTGCTTGGCCCATTGCCTCTTTAAGATGCTCGAAGGCCTTTGTTGCTTCTGGAGTCCATGAAAATGCATCTTTCTTCAATAATGTTGTTAGAGGTGCTGCTATTCTCCCATAATTCTTAACAAACTTGCGATAATACCCTGTCAACCTGAGAAATCCTCGCAGATGCTTTATGGATGTGGGGATTTTCCATTCCTTAATGGCTTTAATTTTGCTAGGGTCTACCTTAACTCCTTCATGAGATACAATATGACCCAGATATTCCACCTCTTGTACTCCAAAGAAACATTTGGATCTTTTTGCATATAATTGTTTCTCCTCCAATAGTTGTAGCACCTTGTCAACATGTTCAACATGATCCTTCCAAGACTTGCTGTAGATTAGTATATCATCAAAAAATACTAACACAAATTTTCTAAGGAATGGTTTGAAAATGGAATTCATCAAACCTTGAAATGTTGAAGGCGCATTGGTAAGGCCAAAAGGCATTACCAAAAATTCATAATGACCCTCATGAGTTCTAAATGCTATTTTCAGAATGTCTTCAGTCTTCATTCTGATTTGATGATATCCTGAACGAAGATACAACTTGGTGAAGTAAATTGATCCATGCAATTCATCTAGTAATTCATCAATGACAGGAATGGGAAACTTATCTTTAATAGTGAGCTTGTTGAGCTTCCTATAATCTGGACACATGCACCATGATCCATCCTTCTTGTGCACCAATACTACTGGAGTAGAGAAATAACTTTGACTCGGTTGAATTATACCAGCTTCTATCATTTCTACAACCATACGTTCAATTTCACCCTTTTGGGCATAGGGATATCTGTACGACCTGATGTTTGGAGGAACACTTCCTGGAATTAGATGAATAGCATGATCATGATCACAAATAGGTGGGAGACCTTTTGGAGTCTCAAATACCTTGGAATGATTGTCCAAGACTTTTTGGAGATATGGAGAAATAGATGATTCCAATGTGGAAACATCTAGCGAACATAATTGTGCAATTACACCTCTTTGTTCCCTTTTTAGAAGCTTTGTCATACCGTTAGAGCTGATTATATTTCCCGGTTTCCCTACAATACCCCTTAATTCAACTTCCTTTCCTTCCACAGAAAATTTCATGAAAAGTTCTTGAAAATTAAAAGCTATTGTACCCAACGATTGTAGCCATTGGACTCCTAGTACAACATCAGCACCTCCCATTGGAATGGAAAGCATTGGGCTAGTCAATACATATTCTCCCATGGAGAGCTTGATATTATGGCACTTTCCAGAGAAATTTATTGTTCCTCCATTTGCAACCATCACTTGACACTCTGGTGCTGGATATAAGAAGCAATTCAATTCTTTTGCTACCTTACAATGAATAAAATTGTGGGTACTTCCTGAATCAATCAAAACTATTACCTTTTTCTTCTTTATTTGTCCTTCTATCTTGATGGTTTGAGGAGTGGTAATTCCTGCCAATGCATTACAAGATATGGTAGGATTCATTTCTTCTTTATCTAGGCTTTGTTCCTGGAGTATATCCTCTTCTTTTGACCTTTCTTTCTCTTTTTCTTCTTCCTCTTCACAATCTATGTAGAATAATTTCTTCTCAGCACACTTATGACCTTTAGTGTATTTGCTATCACAACTGTAACAAAGCCCTTTTGCTCTTTTTTCTTCCAATTGTTGTGGAAGACTAGGGCAAAGACACTTCCATCTTTATAGTTGTGAGTGGTATGCTTCCTGGTTTCCATAATTTGCTTTCCATTTTTCTTGCTAACCTGAATGCCTTCTCTAATGAATCAAGTTCCCAAAGGCAAACATCATGTTGGATATTATCCTTTAAAGTCCCTATGAACACATCAATCCTATGCTCCTCTGGAATATTTTTTACCCTTATGTTCAATTTTTGGAACTCCTCAATGTGCTCCATTATTGAACCCTTTTGTTTGAGACTTATCAATTGGCTAAAAAAAGTGTTGCTTTTTGTATCCTCATAATGTGCTGTCAATTCTTCTGGAAAAATTGCCCAAGTGATAATTTGTTTATGAGAGCAAAGCCATTGATACCATACAAACTGATTTGGTTCCAAATATAAAGTTGCAATACGTACCTTTTGTGTGTTTTGCACATTATTGAGATCGAAAAATTGCTCCATCTGTAATATCCATGTTGCGGGATCCTTGCCATCAAACTTCCTCATATCAATTTTTGGAATATGGTGGGTCTTCAATCCAACATTAGAGTCTATGGAATCATGATTAACATTTCTTTTGTTTTCATCATGAGTTTCCTTTACTACCCTTTCACCATTAGTGGCCATTTCTTGTAGCATCTTATTCATATTTATCTTCAATTCTTCCATCTTATCATCCATGCCATCAATTTTAGCGTCCATGCCATTTATCTTAGCTTCCATGCCATACATCTTAGCTTTTATGCCTTTCTTTAAACAATCCATCTTAGCTTCTACACCTTTCTCTAAACCATCCATCTTAGCTTCTACATCTTTCCTTAAACCATCCATCTTAGATTCTGTTGCTTTTTGTGCAAGTGACACTTGTTGCACTTGGTCTCGTACTTTTGATATATCATGTTGCATTTCTTCCTCTTCTTCATAAGTCATGCTAGAGCTTTTAGGTTGCTTACTAGGTGTTTGCATTTTCTTTCCTCGGGACATCAATTATCGATTCAAACTAATTTTTCAAACCAAGCTTATGCAAAAATTTTAAAAAAACTACACACCTTTTTTCACTTTGTAGAAGCTTGATATTGAATCTGATGTATCTATGTAATTTCAAATCATACAGTTCTAAAATTGCGACCTATAGTAGCCCTCTTTTTCCTCTTTCCAATGCCACCATTCTGATCCAAGTTAGATTCTCCAAGGAAGAGTTATGCACAATCTCCCAAGATGACTTGATTATAGACTAGTTCAGTAGAGCGAACTTGTACGACATGCCACGAGTCACTGTTTTGACCTTTGGATCTGAAAAAGATAGAAAAGAAACTAAAGTCCGTCCTCTTTCTGTACCTTCTTACGAAATTTCAATCTGATGCTCAGAGAGAAAGTTATGACGATTTTCCCCAGGTCACCTGTTTGGAATGTAATTCAGGAGTCTGCAAAAAGACCAACTTCCTCAGATCATATCTTCGCAAATATAGTGCGAAAAGCTCTGAAATTTTCACCCGAGATTCAACGCAATTTCTTCTCAAATGGGTTTTTTTTAGCATCTGAAACATCGTAGAAAAAAGTTATAGTTAAAATGCCACGATGACCTGTTTGGAGCAACGAAACCCTAGAATCCAAAGCTCTAATACCAAATGTTATGAAACCAGCTCACAAAAAGATAGAAAAGAGAGATCCACGCCTTAGAATTCAGCCTCTTTGAGGGGGAAACCTCCTTTACATTACATAAATGAGCAATTCTTGGATGATTCAATTGACAAAACCTCCTTTCTATATATAGGAGTCTAAGGAGTCACAATATAACCCAGCCAACCTAACAATAATAATATAAAGCCACAAAAATAACAATAGAGGGATTATATGGGGCACAATAATAACAATATGGGGACAATAGGGGCACAACAATATTAATAAGGGATACAACTACAATAGTAATGGGGTAATCACTAGTATTATAGGGACCCAACATTGCTGGTATCTAAGCCAAAGGCGCGATGGCATCGTGGGGCTAGTATAGTGCAACTAGCAACCATCACAGTTTCCAGTGTCAAGGGGGTGATAATGCCAAAATTAGGGTTTAGACATATTTCCTTCAGGGGAAGCTTAAGGCATTTTTCAATCATTGTTTAAGGGAGGATATGAGCTACATATTTGGATGAGTACACTGTATGATGGTCATGTTTTGGGAACTTCAGGGTATGTCATAGTGAAGTGCAGGAGGTGTGACAAAATACTGTGTAAAAAATTCCCCCTAAAGCATGAAGGTAGAACATAGAGTGATGGTTGAGATGCTTTACGAGCTTTCATAAGGAAGAGAACAAACACTATCAGGAGACTTGCAAATCAAAGATGAATATACATATATATATATATGTAATATAAAAACATGAATCCACAGCATGGATGCAGGCATATGGATAATAAGGACTATAAGAAAGATCCAAGGCATGGGCGCAACCATCTAAATGGGAAGGATCATCATAAATGTAAAGTCCCATGGAATGGTCACAACCATCCGTATAGTAGAAACATGTGTACAATCATGAATTATACATAATTCCACACAACCTAAGTCATATTAGACAAGACTCAGGGGCTTGCTCTCCATCCCAACCCGATCAAAGTATTAATTCTAACATGCATATGAATGTGTCGAAGTCGAACATGCTAGAAAACCAACTGATTACAGAACAATGATGTGGACCGTTAACGGGCATGAGAGAAACCATGAGTAATGACATTGGATCTCAGGTTATGATAGTACAATCCACGAATGCGAAAATGACACGGAATTCGAACACTCATGGAATCATTTGATCGAAGGTCAATGATGAAAACTTGTCCTCGAATGCGAAGAACTTGCTATTAAGGAATGCAAGCTCTAAGGTATTCAAAGGGAGTCTCTAAGTCATCTTCCTGGATAATGAGCTGAAGTCAATAAGAAGTGACTCATTGAAGGAGGGCCATGATGATTCCCCCATCATCAACATGAAACGAGTAATAAAGTGGAATGAAATGAATAGGAACCAACACTGTAACAAAGGTTTAGACAATGTATAGGTAATGAACTACATATAGGACTTCTCTGGAACATCGGCGACATGAATCCAGAGTGTGGCAACATTTGACTCAACATAATACTAAGGGTCATGATGAAATGGAATAGTCAGATGAGAGGAAAAATGGATCATCCAAATCTAGAAGAACAAGTGACTAAGCGAGTATATCCCAAACCCGACACGAGAAACATATGAATATCATGTTTAAGAGCAACATGCTGCATATACAAAGGATGTTCGACTTTCATTTTTCCCCACTATTTCTAGTGAATACATCTTTCTTTTTACACAATATTGAAGAGTATACCATATGGTTGTCGTATAAGTTCACCCTTAAGATGAATCCATCCTAGTAAGTTTTACGAGTCCTAGGAAGGAGAAACTCGGGCTCGCCATGGTGATAAGTGTTTCTTCATTTAATTTTTACGAGTCTGACAAAAGAATAACTTGGTGTGTTTTTCAAATTTAGAGAGTTTGAAAAAGAGATGAAAAAGGAAAACTCCATCATGCCCCTTTTCGTAATTTGTCTCTCGAACCCAAAAGGTAGAAAACAATATTCAAGAGCACTTCTTGACCATGTCGACCAAGGTGTACCTTTTTCATAAATAGTCAATCTCAGCTAGAAAAAGGGGTAAAATGATACTGAGACAACGTCAATTCATTTAATCTAATGAGTTCAAAAATATAAGTACTTGGCAATATTTTCATTTTTCGAGAGTCAAAAAATAGCTGAAAGATGACTCCTCGTGGAGGAACAAGTGGGATAAAAGGATAGCAGCTGGTTCTAGTGATGATGGAACTTCTCAAAACATGTAAAGGTCAATAGGCTAGCTAATAAGACCACTCATCGCATATGTTCCTCGGGAAAGGGTAAAACAACCAAGTGAAAGTGAATGATCGACTAAAGAGATGGTGGCGATGGAATGAAAAAACCAAGGCTCATCTGGAAAAACAAGCTGATAAAAATGGAAATAAAAAGATGTAAAGTGGGAATGGTTTCATTTTTACATAAGCTTGAAACATTTGACACTCTACTTGAGGATACTTGAGAATTATTTCATTTTTTCACAAGCTTAAAACATGAGAAAAAACTATGCTTGAATTTCGTTTCATTTTTACACAAGCTTGAAACAAAGATAAACTATGCTTGAGATAAGCTTACATGCACCCAACATAATGAATCAATTCGAGGTACATGCCCCCTAAGCTTCATTTCATTCACTTGAGTAGACTACTGGTTGCTAGGAGGTAGATGGAATGAAGGTTTACTTGTGAGATCAAGTGAAAGACTCGACTGGGATTTTTATGAGATATAATCAAAGAATCGAATTGGAAGGCGATTTGTTTCATTTTTTAACGATCTTGAAACAGGAAAAGAACCATGCTCATGAAACCTATTTCATTTTTTAACGAGGTTTACATAGTAAAAGAACTATCCTCATGGAGACTCATTTCATTGTTTAATGAGGTTGACATAGTAAAAGAACTATCCCGGTATGGACCTATTTCATTTTTTAATGAGGCTAACATAGTAAAAGAACTATCCTCATATCCCTTGTTTCATATTTAAAGGAGATTAACACAAGAAAAGGAACTCTACTTCATAAACCTGAACGTAGACCAAAAGAGGCCATGGATTCCAAGAGGTTCTCGTCATATGGGAGAAAAAAACTATGGAAGGGATACATGTCTAGGGATCCGAATGAAAAATTAGGCTCTAATGCTTGCAATACATGGTGTACAACATCACCTACTAGATCATCAGTAGATGTGGGTATGAAACAGGTGGCCACGTAATTAACCGATGGCGGGGGTGATACCACTTGCAAATAAGAACCATTTAGGGATGATGGTTGATGGGGAGTTGATTTAGGACCAATGAATGTAAGCTGATAAATGATCATAATGCTTCATGCAAGAAACACATCACTTGAAAGAGGGAGGAAAAGAGAGTTCCCGTGATGTAAACATAGACATGACCAAGGAGTAGATTAAAATCTAAAGGGCCTTGGAAAACCATCACGTCTAGATAGAAAATATTCCCTCCCAAAGTAATAGGCAACTTAGGAAGGATCCCTGATGGTTGACTAGTTCCTCTGTTAAAAAATAACATATTATGGGTGACGGAGAAAAGTAGAGGAGAACCTAAAGCTTTCCAAGTAGTTGAGGACAGAATGCTAATAGATGCACCCTCATCTATTATTGTGCTAGGTAAGGCCATATGGTAAGCATGTACTGTAATGTGGAAAGGCACATAAGACAGAAGGTGATATCCTACCATTCGACTCCAATTAAAAGAAGTGACCAAACTACTCGGAGGGGGTGTCATAGGAATGTGAGAGATGCCCTCTTGCACTATGGGGAAAGGAGAACTACTCTCATGCACCTTAAGAACGGGAGGATTTCCATCCACTTCATTTGAAACTGAAGAAACCATAAGAACCTGAGTAGTATGAGGTGACTCCCTACTGGAAAGGTCGATTAAATGAAGGCGGAACCAATTCTACCATTTTCTCGACCAATGGTTGGTCGAGAATGGACTCACGAGACTCATTTTTAGAGAGAGTAGTGTTGACCAAAGATGACTTTTGATCAATCATTGGATCAACTAGCAGAGGATCAGGGGAAGACTTTCGATAACCAATTGAAAGATAAGGTTGAGAAGCTTAAGGACTTCCAATTCTTTGGGAGCCTCATCCATAAGAGGACAAAGGTGAATGGGATGATTACCTTCACACAACTTACAAGGGAATTTGAGTTTTCCTTTTATCCCATGGGATTTACTGTTACTAGTTGAAGGTTTATCACTAGTATGATCTCCAGAGGCTGGTGACAAAGGTTGATGTGAACCTATGGACCACACTTCTAAGAAATTAGGAATATGAGGACAATTCGGAAGAAGGTGGTCACCCTTACATAACATGCAAGGGAACTTTACTTTATGGGGCTCGTTGGAAGTTTTTTCTTCATTAGTTGCATCGATAAAAATAGTTGTTTGGTTTCCCCCTTTCTTATTTTTCTTCTTATTCTTTGTCCTCTTCTTCTTCTTCTTGGCTTCCTGGTTACTAGAATCCATACTTTCACTAGGCGAAGAGGAATAACGAGGTGAAGAAATATGAGAAGAAGGCAAGGGGTCAAATTTAGGATCAACATGAGGTTGATGTTGTTGAGGTGTAGGAGAACTTGGTTGAAAATCATTTTGGACACTCGGAATCACCGAGGTCGAAAATAACCAAACTAGTAGACCAATGGTCAATCCAGAAAGGGATAACATTGCCATATAAGGAGCACCAATATTTCCAAAAGAAGGAAAAGGACTAGGATTCCCATAAGAGGGGCTTCCTTAACTGGTAGACTCAAGAAAAGTTGCCATCAGTATCAACCTAAGATCCACTAAGGAGTATTTCCACAGGAAGGATGTTTTTCTGCGGTGAATTGAGTTATTTTAGAAATTAACAAAAATAAATCAAAGAGGGGGAATCTACGAAAATGGTTTACCAAGTATTTGTGAAGCACTATATACACCTTAGCCGAAACCAAGGACTTAATGTACGACATCCAATCTCCCCGAATTTTGTGTTCGATCTATCACGTTTACAAGGCGAATGACTCGGTTACATATGGCTAAAAGATAGCAACCAAGTGGGGTGTCCCAATATATACTTGATGGTACGGGGAGTACAAGTCTGTGTTAGCACTGTCTAATGTAGAACCATTCAATGAGAGCATCGTTATATAATTATCATATTGAAGTGCCTCTGATATACCCGAAAGTACTGGAGAACCTTCTATATAATTTCGTACTGGGATGAGATTTCACCCATGGGATACTCTGCAGGTAGTTAATGATATATTATATGTTTAAAGTATAGGCTCTAGTGCCTCCTTCCTTCTCCTATTGTGTCATATTTGTAAATCCTTCAATCCTATCCCAAGTTGTTCTTAAGGGGGGATGTTAGGATATTCCGACACATAGGATATAGTTAAGTTCAACTTGGTCTAGTATAGAGTTAGGTTAGAGTTAGGTAAAGTGTGTTTCTTTACCGTTGTACATTTTGTAACTTACAATCCGACGGTCACGATATGTAGTGATCCGACGGTTCACTCTCACCTCGGTATTACTGACACTTGATCCGTGGCTTGACACCCGATTGGTCCATGAGTTCTATTTAAAGCGCATGGAGGGTCATTGTTCGAATAATCTGTGCATGAGAGAAGCTTATGTAAATTTTCATTCTTTGATTAATAAATTGCCTGTAGTACCCACGTTGGGACAGGCCGTGGACTGTTTCCCTCCTTGCACTCTGAGGGTTTTAACCACGTCAAAAATACTGGTGTATTGATTTGAGATCTGGTTGTGAGCGGTGTCCTTTTGGTATTCTTTCTGTGGAACTTACCCTGTAAATTCCTACATGGTATCAGAGCTATTTGAGGGCCACGTCCGTTGGTGATCCAAATCTGAAGCCGGTAGAACTGCATGCGGCTGTCGTTTCCTAGATCTGCTGTTTCTGACTGCTTTCGGGCCGAGAGGACTGCTCTGTTGCGTTCGGAGCATCTGTTCCAGTGAGGAACCCCTTTCGTTTCACGCGAAAAGGTTTCCGGTAGCCCTAGCTGCGTCATTTTTCAGATCGGGAGGTATACAGTGTTTTTTTTGCAGTTTACTGTTATTTTCTCTCTGCTTATTTCGGTCTCAGTTTATTTAGCCTTTTTTTTAACCGGATCTATACCTTTCATTTCTGCGTATGCTCTTTGCCCTGCGACTTTGTGCGATCTAGGCAAATCAGAAACAGAAAGGAAGGATTTTTCTCATGCGTATGCTCTTTTCCCTGCACCTTAGTGTGATCTCGGAAAATCAGAAACATTGAGAAAAATATTTAGTTTTTCGGCTAAAGCTAACTTTGAGATTTTTTTAAAATTTCTAGTTTTTTGGCTAAAGCTAACTTCGAGCCGCAAGGTTCGTTTTTCTTTGCATATTCGTGTTGGGTTTTGTGTTTTGTGTTTTGTAGGGAAAAAGAGCTTTCTCAAGGCAAGCACGCAAACAGAGGCCCCCCCCCCCCCCCTCTCTCTCTCTCTCTCTCAAATTTTTTGTATAGATCAATTGGTTCAAAACTATTTTAAGAGAGTAGAGGTCTTGGGTTCAAGTCTCCATTTTGTGGGGGCGGATTTTTTCATTCCCGCACATTCGCGCACTTTGCCGGCTACTTCAACAATTATTTTTCAAAAAGCCATAACTTCTTCATCCGGAAGCCTTTTTCAGAGCCGTTTTTTTTTTAAACCGCCTATTTTTTCGAGATCTATCCATTGGAACACCTACTTTCAGCATCTTCATCTTTAGTTTTTAAAAAAAAATGGAAAGTCCATGCCAAGTCATTCTTGACAGCACTAACTACTTCCAATGGGTAGCCTACATCGAAGATTTACTTAGAAGTAAAGGTCTCTTCAGAATAGCCACAGACCAAGAGAAGAAACCAAAAGATGAAGACAAGGCGGCAAAATGGGAAAATAGACAAGATCAAGCACATGGTTTGATAGGGATGTCTATTTCTCCTGATCTTAGATTCCACATTGCGGAACTTGAGACTACTCATGAAGCATTAGAAAAACTTGCTAAAGTTTTTGGGATTAAAAATGAAATTAGAGCCCATCAACTTGAAAATGAGCTGCTTACTTTGGATCCTAATAATTTTTCTTGCATTGAAGATTTCTTGTCCAAATTCAAGAACCTTAGATATCTCCTGGAAGGTGTTAAAGTTAAGAAAGACGATGGTAACCTTATTTATTCCATCCTTACTAAGTTGGGACCAGCCTACTCTGTATTTGTTTCCACTTTCCATTCTACAAGAGAAGCTTTCATTTGTCAAGGACAAGACTACAAGCCCCCTTCCTTTGACTCCTTTTGTGATTCCTTAATAAGAGGACAAGAAAAACTCTTACACATTGGTCTTCTTAATCTTGGAAACTCTTCCACGAAAGCGTTAGCCGCCCAGCAGCAACCAAATTCAAAGAATCCTAAGAAGTCATATCCTCAAAAGAATGGTCCTAAACCATTTCAGCCTCAAAATGAAAGATCATTTCAGCAAAATGATAAGACCAATAAAAACAAATGGAAGAAGACTGATAGACATTGTAACTTTTGTAATCGAGATGGCCACTTAGAATCTAAATGCTTTAAGAAGATGGAAGCCTTGGAAGCCGCAATGAAGAAACATAACATCCATGTGGAACCTACTTCAACTTCAACTTCCGGAATGGCACTTTCTGCATCTCATTGTCAATCATCTCAGTCTGGTTATGCATTAAATGTATCTTCTTCTTCTTCTCATTCTCATGAGTGGCTCATTGACTCTGGAGCCTCTTGTCACATGGCCAAAAACCAAGCCATGTTTTCTTCTTTAAATGATTATAACACCAAAAATATATATATTGGTGATGATAGATCTCTTAATGCTGTAGGGACTGGAACTGTTCATCTAGACAATGGTCAGTTTAATGATGTATTATGTGTTCCAACCTTATCCTGCAACCTTCTATCTGTCTATCAGATAACTCATTCAGGTGAAGGTAAAATTGTTGAATTTTCACCTCATGATGTTGTAATCAAGGATCTAAAAGATCCTAAACAGATTCTAGCTACTGGTCTTGCTGATGATTCCAAAAGGTTGTATAAGTTTCACAACTTTGGGTCATCCAATCTTCCCTCAGTATTTGTTGCTCATAATGATGAAGTGAGCAAACTTTGGCATGAGCGATTTGGTCACTTAAACTATCGCTCCCTTCAGCATCTATGTAAAGAAAATATGGTGACAGGTCTTCCTATGGTATCTTGCAGAGATGGTGTTTGTTCCGGATGTGTACTCGGAAAACATCATCGGGACAGTTTTGACAAACGTGCCTCTTGGCACGCCTCAGCCCCTTTACAGCTTGTGCACAGTGATTTATGTGGTCCTCTTCCTGTTGCTTCATTCTCTGGCTGCAAGTACTTCTTAACTTTCATTGATGATTTCTCCAGACGCACTTGGGTATACTTCTTAAAACTCAAGAGCGAAGTATTTACCACTTTTTTGGCCTTCAAAGCATTTGTTGAAAAACAATCTGGACATCAAATTCTTAAGCTAAGAACTGATAATGGTGGAGAATATGTTAAAAACACATTCATCAACTTTTGCACCGAAAATGGAATTCAAATGCAACATACTGTTCCATACACTCCACAACAAAATGGTGTAGCTGAAAGGAAAAACCGCACCTTAAAGGAAATGGCTAATTGTATGCTGCAATCTAAAGGACTCAGTCTTAGTTTTTGGGCCGAAGCAATTAATTGTGCAAATTATATAATCAATCGCACTCCTACTAAGGTTCTAGAGAATATCACTCCAGAAGAAGCTTGGAGTTCCATTAAACCAGATGTAAGTCACTTTCGTGTGTTTGGAAGTGAAGCATGGGCCCATATTCCAGATGAAAAGCATAAATCTTTAGAACCTAAAAGTGAGAAATGTACTTTTGTTGGATATTCTGAAGATGTAAAAGGTTATAGACTTATTCCATTTAAGTCCAAAAATGTTATCATTAGAAGAGATGTAAAATTTGATGAAAATAAATCGGCCTGCGAGCCTAGTCCGGCGGATGTGCCACCTCTTCCTATCTCTTCTATCTTTGAAAACATTTCTTCTTCAGATGATGAAAGCGAGGATGATAATCCTCCCCCACCTTCTCAGGATCCTCAACTTCCAAGATGGGTCCGTGCCACTCGGGATGCAGCAGGTGATCTTGCCGGTGATCCTACAGATCAGCGACGTACACGTTCTCAGTTTGAAAGAGCCTCTTCTTTACTGGCTCAAGCTCCAGTAAATCATGATCCTGACACTTTTGCAGAAGCTTCAGGCCATCCACATTGGGAAGCAGCTATGAATGAAGAATATCATTCATTGATGACAAATGATACATGGGATCTTGTTCCTCTACCAAAGGGATGCAAACTTGTTAGATGTAAATGGGTTTACAGAACCAAGTATGGACCAGATGGGAAAGTTGATAAACATAAAGCTCGTCTCATTGCTAAGGGCTTTTCACAGGTTGAAGGCATTGACTACACTGAAACCTTTTCTCCTGTTGCCAAAATGAACTCCATCCGCCTTGTTCTTTCCCTTGCTGCCTCTTTAAAATGGGAAGTCCATCAGATGGATGTTAAATCTGCCTTCTTGCATGGGGACTTGCAGGAAGAAATCTATATGGAACAACCCATTGGCTTCATACAAACAGACTCCAGCCTTGTTTGTCGACTTAAGAAATCCCTTTATGGCCTCAAGCAAGCTCCTCGGGCTTGGTATGCCAAAATGGATAGCTTTCTTTTAGAATCTGGCTTTTCTAGGTGTCATTCTGACAATACTGTCTACACCAAGAAAGAGGGCAACTCTCTTATCATCCTTGTTCTTTATGTTGATGATCTTATTCTTACTGGTAGTGATCCCAACCTTATAAACCATGTGAAGTCCAGCCTTAAAAAGAAATTTGAAATGACAGACTTAGGACATTTACACTATTTTCTCGGTCTTCAAGTCTTGCAATCCCAAGAGGGTATTTTCCTTTCCCAGTCCAAGTATGCTTGTGATATTCTTCGTCATTTTCACATGGAAGACTGTAAGCCAGCCCCTTCTCCCTTTCAGTCTGGAGTCAAACTTTCAGTCTCTTGTACCTCTCCTGAAGTTGATGCTACCTTATACCGTCAACTTGTCGGAAAACTCCTGTATTTATCCCATACTCGTCCTGATCTTTCCTTTGCTGTTGGCCTTGTTGCGCGTTTTATGCAAAACCCCCGTGAAAGTCATTGGAAAGCAGCTAAAAGAATACTTCGTTATGTTCGAGGTACAGTACAGTTTGGGATTCATTACAGTGCCAAAGCAGCTCCTCTGTTAGTTGGTTTCACTGATTCTGATTGGGCTGGTGACCCTGATGATCGGAAGTCTACTGCCGGTTATGTCTTCACTCTTGGTTCAGGACCTATTACATGGGCTTGTAAGAAACAGGCTGCCATTTCTCTTTCGTCAGCAGAAGCAGAGTATCGTGGTGCCGTGGAAGCTAGTAAGGAAGCCTTGTGGCTTCGTCAGATCCTATCAGAGTTTGGCTTTGAGCAGCAGCATTCAACCACACTTTGGTGTGATAATCAAAGTGCCATTCAGCTATGCAAAGATCCAGTCCAGCATCAGCGCAGCAAACACATTGAACTACACATGCACTTCATCAGAAAGCTCATTCATGACCATGTTCTTGAAGTGCAATATTGTCCAACAGATGATCAGGTTGCAGACATCTTCACAAAGGCTCTCACAGAGGCGAAGTTCACTAAACTTCGATATATGCTTGGAGTTCAGGAAGTTGTCACTAAGGGGGGATAGGCTCTAGTGCCTCCTTCCTTCTCCTATTGTGTCATATTTGTAAATCCTTCAATCCTATCCCAAGTTGTTCTTAAGGGGGGATGTTAGGATATTCCGACACATAGGATATAGTTAAGTTCAACTTGGTCTAGTATAGAGTTAGGTTAGAGTTAGGTAAAGTGTGTTTCTTTACCGTTGTACATTTTGTAACTTACAATCCGACGGTCACGATATGTAGTGATCCGACGGTTCACTCTCACCTCGGTATTACCGACACTTGATCCGTGGCTTGACACCCGATTGGTCCATGAGTTCTATTTAAAGCGCATGGAGGGTCATTGTTCAGGTAATCCGTGCATGAGAGAAGCTTATGTAAATTTTCATTCTTTGATTAATAAATTGCCTGTAGTACCCACGTTGGGACAGGCCGTGGACTGTTTCCCTCCTTGCACTCTGAGGGTTTTAACCACGTCAAAAATACTGGTGTATTGATTTGAGATCTGGTTGTGAGCGGTGTCCTTTTGGTATTCTTTCTGTGGAACTTACCCTGTAAATTCCTACATAAAGACACTGGAATATGCCTCTAGCATAGACCTCTAGATATTTTAATTAAGTTCCAAATTCTCCTTAGGTTAATAGAGGTAAATTTTAAGTTTATCTTCAATTAACATTCATTTATAAGGCTCGAAACAATGTCATCTGAACACCTAAGATGCAACTGTATGAGAAAAGGATAACTTTTGTTTCAATGAAATATAGACTAATCAAGGGAAGAAATTTCAATCAATAATGCATCATACAAAATGCCTTCCACTAACTTTCACTTTCATCTTCCAAATGCAATTCCAAAAGTAAAAAAAATAATCACTTTTCACTATCCTAAATGCAACTTCTTGAAACAAAAATGATTTTGACTTTACTAAGATGCATTTATATGAATCATGAATTTATTTTCATTTTGAATGTTTTGATGCACCTAATACAATATTTAGCTCTCAAACACCGAAAAAATGTAATCTATTTTCAATGATGAATCTCAAAAAATTACCTTTTAGTGTAACTAATCTAATGCATTTTCACGAAAAGTAAATTTCGAAATACAAGCTAAAACAAATGCAAAACGATGTTTTCAATGATTTCCATAGAAAACAACACTCAATAAATCAACAAAAAAACATCTCAATGACACCAAAAAGAAGCAAGTGATGAAAAATTTACTAGAAACCATAGTACTCAATCAAATTTCACTTTAAACTCAATGAGACAAATTTTACAAATTAATCAAGGAAATCAATCAAAAGCACTGCTAAATCTAAGCATACAGGATGGGAAAATATCTTATAGGCCAACACACACTAGATTCTAAGGGAAAGACCTTAAAAATTATCACATTCAAGGATCAGCGCTACTTTATATAGAAAACCCCATGATGATTGGGTTGTCATCGATACTTTTCATAGCCAAACCCGCAATGGTTGGGGTCATCAGCACTACTTTGTATTGCAAAAGTAATGATGATTTTCAGTGTGACCAAACAGTGAAGAAAATAGTGATGGAATTGCAACTGTTAGAGCTAAACTTGCAATGGGTGAGGAATATCGGAAAAAACAAAAAATATTCCAAGAAAAAATCTAGACTTAGCACTCTAAGGTAGTAATCAGTGATGGTAAAAACCCAGAATGATGCAGACAAGCCGAGAAATTGATGGTTGGTCTAACTAGTCAAAGGATCTTATTGAAGGAATGGATGGAAAGGGTTATTGTGTCCCTAATTGAGTCATCGTTTGGTTTTCTAGGAAATCCTCTCTATAGGCATAGATGATCCCTCTAGCCCAATGAGTGGGACTAGCAACCTACGTGACAATCTGCTAGACACTTTCCTAAGTTGCAATCGAAATAGAAGAAGAGGAAGATGGCCTACCTCGTTCTGGTGCTACGATATCCTCCTTTTTTGAAGACCTTGAATCTCATGCACCATGGGATCGGTTCTACTACTCAAAATGTTTAAATGCTTGCACAAGAGAGCAAGGCACAACAAAGCATACAAGTACAAATATCATAATCAAAAGTAACCTACTTAACATATTAAAGAACATTAAGATAAATGATGCATTAACATACACATTTATGGAAAATGAACCAGTAGTTGTATATAGTAATAGAATAGAGGAGGAAGAATACAACTAAGCCTTGATGTCAATAATCTCTCCTTGAGTGAATTTCCAAGTCCAAGCTCAAGCTCTCCAAGCACTCCTCCAAGACAAATGAGTAGCATGTAGGCATAATCTTAGCATAACGGTGCAAATAGCCAAACAACTATTTGGAAATGGGAGAGGATGAATATATAGGCAGGGAAAGGGAGTTAGGATCTCTCCAAATATAATAGAAGGCCCTCATCTCAAGGAGGTAGCTCACAGGGATAAGACCAAAAGGCCATGTTGAGAGAAATCGACCTCATCCACATGAAACAACTTCCAGCTTGTCGTTTTGGAAGCCTCTAGATCATGAAGCTTATTGTTCTCTTTGGGAAAATTTCCTTTTAGGGATCATCACTGGTATCCAAGCCAAAATCATGATGGCATCATAGGGCTACTATAGTGCAACTAGCGACCATCACAATTTCCAGTGTCAAGGGGCGATGATCCCAAAATTAGGGTTTTAGAGCCATTTCCTTTAGGGGAAGCTCAAGGCATTTTTAAATCATTGTTTAAGGGAGGATCTAAGATTCATATCTAGATGAGTACACTATATGATGGTGGTGTTTTGGGCACTTCGGGGTATGTCATTACAAAGTGCAGGACGTGGGAAAAAATATTGAGTAACAAAAGGAGACCTACCTCGTTCTGATACTATAAAACACTCCTTTGTTGAAGATCTTGATCGCTCACTCCTGAGGCTCAATTCTACCACTAAAAGTGTTGGAATGCATTCAAAAGAGATCAAAGACACAACAAAGCATACAAGTGCAACAAACATAATAAAGAGTAATCCACTTAATAGATCAAGGAGCATTAAGATAAATGATGCATTAAAACAAACATTTATGGAAATTGAACCAGAAGTTGTATATATTAATGAATAAAGGAGGAAGTGTACAACAAATCCTTGATGTCAATAATCCCTCCTTGAGTGAATTTCCAAGTCCAAGCTCAAAAACTCAAAGCACTCCTTTTCCAAGCCAAATGAGTATCATGTAGGCATTATCTCAACATAAGGGTGAAAATAATTAGATACCAACCATTTGGGAATGGGAGAGGATGAATAAATAGGTAAGGAGAGGGAGTTAGGATCTTTCCAAAGATAGGGAAAGACCCTAATCTCAAGGAGGTAGCTCATAGGGATATGATCAAAGGGAAATATTGGGAAATTCAACCACATCCTCAATGAACAACCTCCAACGCATTGTTCTAGAAGCATTTAGATCACAAAGCTTCTTGTCCTCTTTGGTAAAAATTTCCTTTTAGGGATCCAATGCAAGTATCCAAGTAAAAGGTGTGCTACGAGCATGAGGCCAATATAATGAAACTTTCCATCAACACTAGTTGTTAGTGTCAGGGTCGCGCTCATCCTGAAATTATGGTTTTAGAGCTTACTTCTTCAGGGAAGGCTCAAGGAACATTTTAATTAAATCTTCAGGGAGGATCTGAACTGGATATCAGGATGGGCACATTGCATGATTGCCAAGTTTTGGGCACTTCATCGTATGACACAAGGAAGTGGAGGAGGCATGAAAAAATACTGTGTAACACTTCCCCAGTACTACTCTCAGTGGTTTCCTTTGATGTATCTCTCTCATATGCCATGGTAATAGTGACTGTTGGAGAGGTTCTCAACAACTTTTGTACCTATGGGATAGAAAGGACACTCATGGCAAAAAAATGTTAGTTTTAAGAAAAGAAACTTACAAGGAAAGTTCAAGCAACAAATCAGGCACTAGATGGGGAGGATTTTTCAAGTTTCTTAACAAAAGGGACTGGATTCCTGTGGGAAATACACATTGCACAATCCCAATAGCCAAGATGGAAGCCTAATGGTTGAAACTACGCAATGTTCCATTTAGCCTCAACAGAGGTCTGGGAGAGTCTGTGCAATGCACAGTCTCATTGGCCAAGGATGGAAGGCTGGCTCTTGGAACTGCATAACGTGTAGTTGATCCAATTGGATATTGGTGGCCACCCGCAAATTCCACTTGGACCCCCACCATTGTTTCTTTCAATTTTTCAATTTCCTAAATTGTAGCACAATTTGCTATTTTTAGTAGTTTTTTCGGGTCGTAAACTTCAAGAGCCGTTTTGAGGCCCTAAATGACGTTATTTTGGCAATCTACTGCCAATGATATTTTGATAAAATAGTATTTTTCGTTGTAGTCCTTGGAGAGATCTTTCCAATGAGGTATCATGTGCATCAAACAAAGATAATATGACCAATTCACAACCCCGGGAAATTAGTTTTCCAACTAACCCCAACGGGGCCCATAAACTCTCGGTGTTACATCTCCTCAGGTTAGGGTTTTGGTTATTTAGTGTTTTCTCTTATTGCTAAATAATAAGAAGGACCTTGCACCTCATTGTAGTGTAGTTCAGAGGCATGTAGCCACGAAATCTCTTCTCAGAGATAAGCTACCATCACCAAGATAGTCTCATTTCCATATTGTTTGTAAGCATATTTCATTATTTGATATTAATCAAAGGAAGTGTCATTTATGCTACATCTCTCTATTTATTGTTATATTTGTAAATTTTTGTGTTCTTGTTTAAATTTGGATCAGTGGTATCAGAGCGATCTACTCTTTCTCTGTATTTCTTTACATGTCCCCAACGAAGTCGAGATATAAGGAGTTAAGGCTCGAACTGGTCGAACCTTTGCAAGACCAGCCTCATAAATCCCAATGACCTCCCATGGAGGAAGAAAAGAAAGATGAGGGAGAAGGATATCCTATCAAAATATTGCTCGAGGAGGGTCTCAAGAAACAAAGGAATGCAATGATGGATAACTTTTCTCAGATCCTTCAACGATTTCCCATTGGAAATGCATCCACATCCAACAACCACTCTAGAGGCTCCACACCTTTTAAGGTACAAGTAAACTTTGACATTCCCGTATTTGAGGGCCAAATAGACGCAGAAATCGTAGATAAATGGTTGAATCTATTAGAGGGATATTTTTCTGTTGATGGTTTTCCCAACAGAGAAAAGATTACTTTTTCTCTTCTCAAATGCGCCCCCCACGACAAGGACTAGTGGGAAACCTATTGTGAGTAGAAGGATGAAAATAAAAACTCACTTTTTTCAACTGCTCCAACTTGGAATCCATTCCGAGACACCATTAAGGAGTAGTACTACCTTGTTGGGAGCTATGAGGATAAATACATAAAGTGGACCACACTGCGGCAGGGAAGGGACCAAGATGTGTCGAATTTTACCAATATTTTTCATACCCTACGCACGAAGTTGGGCATCAAGGATTCTGAGAAACATTTGGTACTCAAGTACCACAGTTGCCTACATAGATACATCTAGGATGAGATGGAGTTCTTGTACATCTCATCGCATAGCACGACGTACTGATATGCCATCAAGATCAAGCAAAAGTTTAAACAGAAGAAGTGAGACTTTGGATTTGTGAATTTGAAGAAAGGGAAAGGTGCATCAAAACTGTAGAACAAAGGAAAAATCTAGGGTGGGATGGCCTAGGAAAACCTGCCAAGGCCACAAGCAAAGGACAACACTACAAAGCTGAAGAAGGACATGGGAAAGTGGCGTGAGTTCCATAAGAGCTCCACCCACAACACAAGAAAGTGTTGGGCCAAGAAATCACTAGTGGCCAAGCTGAAGGCTTTAGAATTAGATGCATGTTCCGACTCTAAGTTGGAACCCGACAAGGGGAATGACAAGGGGAAGTAGATTATTGATGCGGAGCCCAATGTCATTGTCGCCACCACAAAGATCCATAAGGAGGAACCCAAATATCCAGAGGAGGAGGAGCATCTCTTCCACTCCTAGATGTGGGTGAAGGGTTCCCCACTATAGTTCATTGTCGACAGCGGGAGCCAAAAGAACCTCAATGCAACAGAGGTTGTGAAGCAGCTGGCCTTACCGACCATAGCCCACCCAAAACTGTACACCATTGGGTAACTTAACCAAGGATGGGATCTATGCGTGAGCCAACAATGCCGCCTTCCATACAACATCAAGCCCTTCACGGATGAGGTATTATGTGACATTTCTCCCCTTGATGTTTGTGATGTATTAATAAGCCAAACATACTTGTGGAAGTGCCATGTTGTGTATTATTCAAGGCCTCGTGTTGTTATTGTTACATTAGGAAATAAGTTTTATAGGATACCAGAGGTAGCCCCACCTACTGCCATCTCTCTGGTTGCTGCAAAACAATGCAATAAACTAATTTCAAAAATTGTAAAATTTATTTTCCTGATGATACGCCCTCAAGGAAATAAGAATATAGTGGTCACGACCTCTATACAAGGACCCTCCACACGACAACAACAAATGGACAAGGTCGTGGAGGAGTACGAGGACATCTTCACCTCCCCCGCAAGGGTGCCTCTCCACTGTCAGGTCAAGCACTCCATTGATCTAACCCCAACTGCGTTGTTACCCAATGGACCAATCTATCAATGCCTCATTCTGGAGAACGATGAAATCAAGAGGCAAATTCAAGAGCTGCTTCAGAAAGGTCACATTCGGCTAAGTTCATCACCATATGGGAGACCAATCGTGTTGGTACATGAGAAGGATGGGACTTGGAGGCTCTGTATTGACTATCAGGCGCTGAACAAGATCACTGTTTAGAATAGGTACCCAATCCCATGGATTGATGGCCTCCTAGACAAACTCACGGGAGAAAAGTGTTTCAGCAATATCGACTTGAAGTCCGAATATCACTAGGTACCAATCGAACCCTCCCATGTGTGGAAGACTGCCTTCAAAGCCAAGGAGGGCCTTTTCTAATGGTTGGTTATGCCTTTCGGATTGATGAATGCTCCTGCAACCTTCATGAGGTTCATGGATGTCATCTTACGACCATTCACCAAATCATTTTTAGTGGTATACTTGGATGACATCTTGATCTCCAGCCAGAGTTGGGAAGAGCACCTCCACCACATCCGACAGGTTCTCCAAGCACTGCGGCAACACAAAATATATGAAAATTTGGATAAATGTACTTTTTTCATGACCCAGGTTCAGTATCTGGGATACATTATTGATGAACAGGAGGTGCAGGTGGATCCTGCCAAGATCCAAGTCATTCAGGATTGGCCAACCCCAACCACTATGACAGAGCTCCACAACTTTCTAGGTCTTGCCAATTTCTACTGTAGGTTCATGTTGGGGTTCTCTCATATCACTTGGCCGTTGAGTCAAGTGACCAAAGGAGGAGAGAAAGAAAATTATTTTGGTCTGAATCTCAACAGAAGGCATTCGTAGAGTTGAAACATTTCCTCTACTCCGCACCAGTGTTCATATTAATAGACTTGCAAAAAACCATTTCATAGAGACAGATGCCTTTGACTATACTATTGGGGTAGTCCTTACTCAATAGGGGCATCCAGTGTCATATCACAGTGAGACACTTTCAGACACAGTCCGGAAGTATCCCACTTATGATAAAGAGATGTATTCCATTGTCCGGGTTTGCCGACAATGGAAGCATTACATTTTGGGGATGGAAATGGTCATCCACATAGACCACCGACCCCTACAATTCATACAGACACAAGGGAAGTTTTAGAATGATCGCCATAAAAAGTGGTCCACATACCTGCAACAGTTCCAATTGAACATAAAGTACAATAAGGGCAGCACAAATAATGTTGCAGACTACCTCAACTGACCACCAATCATGGCATTAATTACTATAATTAACTCTTGTGGCATGAGACTTTTGATTGGTCACTTCTCTACAACAGTGACCCAAAATTCAGCCACACATACAATATGCTCTTGAGGGGTTAGCAAGTTCTAGGTTTTCACTCTAGGATGTGTTGTTATGCCATATGGGACACCTTTGTGTTCCTTCAAGTGAGCGTGCGAAGATGATTTGGGAAGCGCACTATAGTTGGGCCTTTAGGAATTTTGAGGTTGAGAAAATAGTGGCAGTACTAAAAAAGTATTTCTATTGGCTGAACCTTCGACAGGATGTCAAGAAGTAAATTAGATCCTTCACTGCCTGAGCCATCGCCAAATTGACCATGAAGAAGCAAGGTCTCTATACTCTGCTCCCTACCACTAGTCGACCTTGGGAATCCATATCCATGGATTAAATGTTAGGTCTTCCTTCTAATAAGCATGGCATTGATTGTGTTTTTGTGGTCTTCGACCAATTCTCAAAGATGGCCATCATGGCGGACTGCAAGAAGAGTATCACAATAGAATCCACTGCTAAAATCTTCTTTAAACAAGTGTGGCTACACTTTGGGATCCCACAATCTATCATCTTAGATCAGGACATTAGGTTCCTCAGTATATTTTGGTCCAGTCTCTGGTCGATACTGGACACCAAGCTCACTAAGTCCACAACTTTCCATCCCCAAACTAATGGCCAAACAGAGGTCATCAACAGGATTATCGTACACATTCTGCACATGTACAACTCAAAGCATCCATGTACATGGGATGAGAGCCTCCCTTATGTCCAACATAGCTACAACTAGGCTCTCCACAACTTGACTATGCACAACCCTTTTCAGGTGGCCTTGGGATTCCAACCACTACGTGCCATTGATGTGGCCATACCAGTTGTAGCGACTCAGGGAGATTCGGTTCATGTCCAGTCTGAAGACGACAAGGCAAATAGCTTCATTGAGCATATTCAAAACATCTGCCAACAGGTCCATGAAATATTAGACAAAACTATTACCAAGTACAAGTAGCGACATGATCAACATCAGGTGCCACACAAGTTCTAGGTGGGCAACAAAGTTTGGCTACATTTGCAGAAGGAGCACCTCGTTGGGCCCTAACACATGATTCACCCGCTCCGATATGGGCCATACACCATCACCAAGGCTGCGGGAGATAATGCTTTTGAGTGCAACATTCCCCCATTCCTTGGCTTGCACCAAGTGTTTAATGTCGATCGCCTTCGGCCATACTTTCCACCATTACTATACACATCCGACATTGCAAAACAACTCACACCAATAGAGTTAAATCCAGATTACATGGAACAAGATGAAACTAATCAGATCATGGACATGTAGATCAAGCACACTCACTAGCAGAAGTTCCAACTATATCGAGTTGTCAAAGCAGGCCAACTCCTTCACCAAGGCCAGTGGCTCACTAGGGACCAAGTTTAGCAGAAGTTTCCTCATCTCATGGAGGAACTCAACACATTGGGGACCGTTACTTCCTAAGAGGGGAGGAATGATCCAGGTGGATATTGGTGGCCACCCACAAATTCTACTTGGACCCCCACCATTATTTCTTTTAGTTTTTCAGTTTCCTAAATTGTAGCACAATTTACTATTTTTAGCAGTTTTTCGGGTCCTAAACTTCTGCAGCTATTTTGAGGCCTTAAACGACGTTATTTTGGCAATTTACCGCTAATTATTTTCTAATAAAATTGTCTTTTATGTCATAGTCCTTGAAGAGATCTTTCAATAGAGTATCATGTGCGTCAAATGAAGATAAATTGACCAAGTCACGACCCCAGGAAGTTAGCTGTCCAACTAACCCTAACATGGCTCATAAACTCTTGGTGTTACATCTCCTCATGTTATGGTTTTGGTTGTTTAGGGTTTTCTCTTATTGTTCAATAATAAAAAGGCCCTTGAGCCTCATTGTAACCTAGTTCAAAGGCATGTAGCCACCACATCTCTTCTCAGAGATAAGCTACCATCGTCAAGCTAGTCTCATTTCCATATTGTTTGTAAGCATATTTCATTATTTGATATTAATCAAAGGAAGTGTTATTTCTGCTGCGTCTCTATATTTATGGCTATATCTATAATTTGTTATGTTCTTGTTTAAATTCAGATCAGTAGTTGGAGATAGCTTGGACTATGAATTGTGCAATTCTAGAGGCCAATCTTGTGGCTTGAGCCTCAGAATTGCGCAATGCCAACTAGGCAAAGTGGAAACTAGCCAAGGGAAATGAAAATCTGCCCAACAAAAGTGTGGAAAATGAGAAGATATGGGAGATAGTGTGAAGCTGAGTGAAGATGTAGCTAACTATAGATAAATGCATGTGAAGCAAGTGCACTGATTAATCAAATAGAAGGAAAATGAAGTATGTGAGGAGGGTCACCACAACGACGACCATTGGTGCAAAAATAGGAAAACTAATACGACACTTGGGAAAGGAAATCAAAAACTTAAAACAAAACTTCTACAAGTTAAAGCAAGTTAAATGCTAGTAACCATGAAGAGAAGCAAGTGAAACAACACTCATACAAGCCCAACAACAAAAAGCCACCGAAAAAAGTGGTAAAAGATGACAAAAACAAAAATAACTCAGAAAAAATTCGATGATCACAGTGAAGGTTCCTTGATCTCCTAGAGAATGATAGATGTCCAAGATTGAATGTGAAAATGAGATCTAGAAGCATTGATTAAATAGATTTAGACAATTTAGGGTTTATGGTGTGCATGCCTAAAATCAAGGAAAATGTGACACTTGGCATAAGTTTCTAAAAATAGCGCAAGTTCCTCCTTTCCAAAACTAAAAATAGATCCCTATTTTTTAGGGATGCTTTTTTTCTTTTTCCAGGGAAACTTGCGATGCACACTGGTGGGAAAGTGTTTTGAAGGAAAATACCCTTTGCAGAAAAAGGTGATCCCTCTAGCCCAATGAGTGGGTCTAGAAACAAACCAAACAATCTAATACTCACTTTCCTAGCTTATTCTTGACAAATGCAATGAGAAAGAGGAACCTACCTCATTCTGACACGAATTGCTCATTCTTCAGAGATGGCTTTGAATATTTCACTCTGGGCCTCGCTCCTAAGTCATTATTTGCATCCAGAAACCTGCAAGGAAGATCTAAGTACTATACAAGACACAAGAGCATATATAACATATATCAAGCATTAACTATTTAACAAATCAAAGAACATTAAGCTAATTGCATAAATATTTATACAAATATGGAAAGTGAACATCAGATGTATATATTAAGAAACTAAAAATGGAAGCATACAACCAATGCCTTGATGTTGAGGTCTTCGTTTGAGTGGATGTCAAAGTCCATGAAAAGAATCTTCAAGCACTCCTTCTCCAAGCTAGAAATTGGAAGCATGTAAGTGTAATCTCAGCATAGGGATGCAACAATCAATGACCAACCATTTAGGAATGGAATGGGGTGAATTTATAGGAAGGGAGAGGGAGTTAGATATCCACAAAAGAGGGAGGAAGGTCCACATCTCAAGGTGAAAGCCCATGATGATGAGATCAAGAGGCCCAAATGAGAGAGCTCTACCATATAAACAACAACCAATATCCAACTTGTTGTTCCCAAAGATTCTAGTGAGCGAAGATTCTCCTCTAGTTTGGGAAAACCTTCTAGAAAGAGTCCAGTGCAAGTTTTCCTATGAAACCCACACTAGAAACATGAGTTTATAACTGAGCAACCTTCCATCAACATGGGCATGAAGTGGAGAAAAAAGCGTTGATGCCAAAAATTATGTTTTAAGGCAAATTTCTCTAGAATGATTTCAGGGCAGCTTTCCTTTGATTTTTCAGGGAAGTTTTGGTCTGTATATCATGATAGATATTTTGCACAGTAGTCAATGTTTTGGCACACTGGGATATGGCACAGGAAGTGAACAGGAGACATGAAAAAATACTGTGTAACATATTCCCCCTAAAGCAGGAAGGCAAAACTTGGAGTGATGGCTGAGATGCTTTACAAGTCAGTGAAAGGATGAGAACAACAACGTCAAGGAACCTACAAATAAAGAATATACATATACATATTTGAAATCTTTGATGATCATGCCTAACAATACAGGAATAAGATGCAACCATTTGAATAGAATGGATCATGTGCAAAGATCCTCGGTATGGTCGCAACCATTCGAATAGAAAGGATCATGAATACAGACCCATGATATGGTTGCAACCATATGAACATAAATGATCATGAATATAGACCCACGGTATGGTCGCAACCATCTGTCTAGCAGAAACATGTATACAATCCTGAATGACTCATAACTCCACACAACCTGGATTCTATCAGACAAAATTCAGGGTCTTGTGCTCCATCTAAACCCGATTAATGTGTGGATTCTAGCATGTGAATAAATGTTTCAAAGTCAAACATGATAGAAAACCACCTGATTACTAATCAATGATTTAAATCATTAATAAGTATGAGAGAAACCACCAGCAATGATATTGTCTCTCAAGGTACAATCATCACAATCCATGAATATAAATAATGGAATTGAAGTCGAACACCCATGAAGTCATCCGATCGAAGTTTAATGATGTAAACCTGTCATCGAATGCGAAGAACTTGCCATTGAGACATGCAAGCTCTAAGGTACTTGAAGGTAGTTTCTAGATAACCTTCCCAGATAATGAGCTGATGTTGAAGGGAAGTGATCCATTGAAGGAGGGCCATAATAAATCCCACATCATCAACATAAAACAAAGGATCTAGTGGAGTAAATAAGTATGACTTAGGACTAGAGTAGAAAGTTAGACAATGTACAGGAAGTAAAGAACTGCAGATAGGACTTCTCTTGAACATATCAGCGACATGACTTTGGAGTTTGGAAACATTTTACTCAACATAAGATCAGAGGTCATGATGACAAAATGGTATCATCAAATGAGAGGGAAAATGGATTTCCCAAACCCAAGAAGGCAAGCGGTGAAGTGAGGATATCCCAAACCCAACACGAGTAACAGATGAATGTCATGTTCAAGAGAGACATGCTGTCTTTACAGGGTATAGAAGATGGATAGTTTCACTTTTCCCCCACCATTTCTGGTGAGTACCCCATATATTTTTTATCGCAAGCTTGAAGGGGATAACATATGCTTTCCATATAAGTTCACCCTTCAAATGAATCCATACTAGTAATTTTTACGATCCATAGGAAGGAGGAACTCGGTCTTCTCATGGTGACAATTCTTTCGTCGTTTAATTTTTACGAGTCCGATAGAGGTGAAACTCAACATCTTTTTCATGTTTAGAGAGTTTGAAAAAGAAGCGGAAAAGAAAACTCCAAAGGTCCCTTTTCGCAAATTATCTCTTGAACCCGAAAAGGTAGAAAACAATGTTGAAGAGAAACTCTTAGCAATGTTAGACTAAGGTATTATTTTTTCGTACAATAGTCTATGTCAGTTCGGAAAAGGGCTAAACTTATACTAAGTACATTTCATTTCGTTTACTTTAAAGAGTTCAAAAAGACAAGTACTCGAATTTTTTTTCATTTTTCGAGAGTTAGAAAAAAGCTTAAAGATGACTCTAGGGGGTCGCTTTTTCATTTATTTTTGATGAGTTCGAAAAGTGATAAAATAAAACTCGTTGAATGATTCAAAGTAAATCACAGTCATCAAGAAGATATGACCTGTTGCTGCACAAGTAAATGCACATTACCGATTTCAAGGAAAAATATAAAAAATGAGTGGACTATGTCCTAATTTGGTAAAAATAATATTTAAAAACTATAAATAAGGAATCAAGTAAGTCACTTTTACCATTTTACCAATTTGCGCTTGTGGGAGAATTTTTACCTCATTTTACCTCGAATTTCAGGCAATAAGCATGAGCAATCCAAGACACCATTTGTCTAGCCGCTTGTTACAGGTAATAGATTTGTTACAGGTAGGTTCTAAGGAAATTTTTTCAAAAATGTACATCATGGGTGACCAGCGCCGGTTTTTCCCATCAGTGTCACGTTACTCACCCTGAGGCCAACTAGGAACTAGCAGTGGCAACACGAAAAAATTCCGAAACAGATGCGCTGGCACAGAGGAAAAAAAATTGAAACGAAATCCTCCATGGAAAAGAGTTAATATTGATTTTCCTCTCCATGGGTGCTCATAAAAGTCTAGTTTGTTGATGTTTTGTATAAAAAGCAATCCAAAATGGTGATTGAATGGAAAGGGAGGGCTCATGAAGTTGAATTACACTATTAGGAAATCCAGGATGAAGATTGCATTGATGCCCTTCGAGCATGTGGACTGCTCAAATTATTCATGATTCCCGTGATTAGACCACAATCAGTATTGCAACATTTAATCAGTTGGTGGGATCTAGATCGCCAACGGTTTATGTTCAGTTATCAAGATCTTGAGATAGAGGTCACCAACATCTACTTCATCACTGGGATGTCCAGAAAGGGACAACGGGTATAATTATCTCAGTCACGATCTCGAGGAGAGAGAACAAACATGATCATTGCAAGAAATTATCCGGGAGCCAAAAAGGGTAATAGTGAGAAGATTAACATAACAACCATCAACAATATTTCATTGCGCACCATCCTACATACTATGGCCTGAATAGTAGGGGCACATGCATTGCATGAGGTGTCAAAGTCTCATTTACAGTACGTGATCGAATGCCTAAATCCCATGGTATTTAACTGAAGGTTTATTGGCATGCATGAAACATTAATTAACCAAGTGCAAGAGTGGAAATCTGAAACAATTTGGTTTTAGATATATTCTAGTGATGTTCATCTTGGATCATGTGCCATTATTTCATTACCAGTGGCTGGAGGTGGATCCACCAGCACCCCGAGATCCACGTTTACTCAGATGGGGAGAGTTGATGCTGAAACATGGGAGCGGTCAACACATGGATTTCCCTCTAGCATTCTTCGGATGGTTATGTCAGTAGCTAATCATGGTCGATGATTGGGTTTATGCAGGGATAAATTTTTGAGGAGATCCAAATATTCCACTTCCTCCAGGGGAACAATGGACTGATTTAGGTAAAAAACTAATTTTAAAGCTTTTTGAAGTTTATATCATTTTAATATGTGTACTGAGATTAGATTTGAAATGTTGTGAAGATATGGGACCACAGATATCTCCAAGGGTTTCTCCAATATCTAGGTGAGTGGCACACGAAATTGAGAATGCTCCCCTATATGTAGAAGGAGCGGATCCCATTGTCAAGATTGAGCGGAACTTGGAAAGCTTAACCAGGAGGATTCCAGAGTAAGCCTTGATCGATGAGGTGTCATTGCACTATGAGATGCATACATTAGGAGTATCCACCAGACTATGTCAGTTGCTGGGCTAAGTGATTAGGGTTGTCTCATGCTACCATGAGCACCATGTGGGAGAATAGCTAACTTCTAGTTCACTTTTGCACTATGTAGGCTTGAAAAGCCATGTGTCTTAGAATACAAATTTTGTTATTTTGATGTAGCAAACTCTTTTCGCAAATGCCTATCTAACACATATTTAGCCAATGCATCTGTTAATGTGTTCATGTGTCTTGGAATGTGATGATAAGTAATAAAATCGAATTCTCGTTCCAATAAACGAACTCACAAATACATTCTCAAAATTTGAGCATTTCTAATTGAATATTGTCCATTAAGTTGTAGTACAATGAGTTGTGAATCAACTTTTATGATTAACTATCTATTGCCAAGAGCAATGGCTTTTGAAAAAGTTTGATGACTACACTATATTTAGAAATGTTATTAGTCATCCAACCTAAACATATACCTTTCAAATTCACTAACTCACCATTAGTGTCATAGATGTCCCATGCAACAGAGGATAGATTCCATGTACTACGAAAAGCACCATCAACAAAACCGACGTAACGGTTGGATGACATCTGCAAACCAAGTAGAGCACAAGGTAAGTAGAAGCAAAGGTTTAAAAAAGTAAACTAGCACACAAAAATCACATTGCACACTAATGGAAATACACACTAATGTACATAAGTACCTACATGGATGACGTGTACAAATTTTTAGATGGAGCCCATTTTTGAACTCAGGTAATGATCAACAGAGAATAAAACTGGAGTTTCACTATTGGCATGACGTATAAGCATCGACTCAGCTAAATAGTTGAATAGAAAACATAAATGGCTATGCTCCCATGCCCCCCAGGCGAGTGATGGTTACGAGTCATAGGATGAATACCCCATTGTGATAATGGGAAAATGGTAAAGACTTGATGAGGAGATCTAATAAAATAAGGAAAGAAAATGTTAATATTGTTGTAGGGAAAAGATACCTATAGTTGAAAGATTTTGACAATTTCAAGTTGGACTAAAATGTTAATGGGCAAGGTAGCAATGATATTTCCCATGTTCTATTCAAACAAAACTTCATGCACCAAGATGGGTGTTTGAAGTGGATGGGTAAGTGTACAGGAAACAAAGGTATCTAGACACGATGAAATATCATCAACACTGGGAAGAAACAAGGAACACTGATGAGAATCATTCTTCGGTGCTTCCTCAGGATACATAACTTCGATGATGCTCTCATCAGTAGGAAATGTCTTCGAAGAAGCTTGATTGGAAGTTTGAGACACTGATCCAATAATACCATCAACTAGTGGTACATTAGAAGATTTAGAAGATGTTGGATCCATAGATGGTCTCAGAGAATCAGGTAAGAGATCATATAATGTGCCAGATTTGGAATATACTAAATCTTTGGGAACATGCAATGGCTTGATCTTCAGTAAAACAACCTCCCATTGCTATGTCTGCAACAATTTTGTTGACGAATTATTTGGTAAACCATTTAGTTAACAAATCATCAGGTATATCAAACTTGATAAGGCAACGATGAAGTCTAGATTCATGGATGTGATTGGAGATGTGGGTGGTAGTATTTTGTTTCAGAGACATAAGAAAATGGGTACCAGTTTCACGATGAATCGATAACTGGAAGTGAGTAAGGAAGGCCATTTCCAAAGATTTCAAATCTTGATAGGCACCTCGAGGTAACTTGATGTACCAGTTTGTGATAGCACCTGTTAAGGTTCACTAAAGAAGACGTAGACGAATAGAGTCTGTCAACCCAAGAATTGGATGAACACCATAAGAGGTAAGTCATAATGTGGGCTTGGGGGTCTTCTCCATACTTTCCTTCAAACTTTGGGAAATCACAAGGAATATTGGTGGGAACTGGAGGCCAATAAGTCAAATGAAATATTGGATCATTAACGAGCCTCAACACATCCGATGTTTTCAACGTTGCTAGAAATGGAAATTGCGGGTTAAAAGGCATGGAAGGCCTTTGATAAGGTCCAACTTATGGATTCCATCCTTGCTGGCATGGTTTTTTCGCCCAAAATGGAAGATTTTGACCATAAGGAGCTTGATATTTCCCCCACTAAGGGGTACCCTGACCATAAGGTGGATTATGCCTCCACAATGCTTGGTTTTGACTAGGATATGTTTGGTACTGACCCGCAATAGGCCATTGAGAACCATAAGGAGGAAAAAAATTTGTGTGGCATATGGATTATAAGGTTTTTGTTGCAATTGTTGGCCCTGGTGATAAAACTGTTAGCCTTGTTGTTGTAGGGGTTGACCTTGTGGCTGCAAGGGTTGACCTTATTGATATAAAGGTTGGTTTTGTTGCTACTGCAATGGTTTTTGGTAAGGCCTTTGCTTTACATAAGGTCCTGTTGATGCCCCGAAAATCGTTGTATCAACATTGGGGGATAACCACCCGGTCCGGACCTTAATACAGTTCCTTTTCCGTTTGGAATGGTGGCTCCGACTGGATATAATGGGACTAGTTTCCCAATAATGAATAAAAGGGGATGGATAGTGATTGATTTCTAATAAATGATAATGAATGGATGACTTAATCTATCAACAAAAATATAAATAACTATTCTATCCCGGGAGGCTTCTATTCTTTGAAGTAAAACGTTTGATGATCTCCGTTCATCGATAGGCATATAGATGACTCTAAGCAATAAACATAGACATTCCTTTACTTAATGATTACTTTGTTCAAATAGTTGAACAAAGTGATTAAAACATTGTTACACTTATCCTTTTATATTACCGATACATGTATGATTAAAAGAAAAGCATGCTGTAAACATCCAGTAGTGGAAAGTATAAAGAATGCTGTTAAAAACACATGCATATATCTGATAATAGCAAGAGCGATCAAACAACAATTCACATAAACGGAATGAACTCAGAAATAGATAGTAGTACCATATGAGCTGCAAATCACTCCCAATATCAATCACTATTTGGATTCCTTCTTCCGACGCAAAAACACTTTTAAACAAAGGCAGTAGTGCAAATTCACATAAAAGCTTCGTTATCAAAATTGGAATAATTGGCCCAGTCTTTATAAAAGAATATGCCTGAAGTACAGTAGTGCAACTTCAGGTTTAAGTCATATACAAAAACTTACGACCCTTTCTAAATACATGAAAGGGTCTATAAATACTTGATTAAAATTAACTAACTATGAAACTAAAATCCTACTTAATTGGTACAACTTGATTCGGAATATCTTCCTCATGGCAATCTGGCAGTCGGCAGCATGATTCATCACTTAGGCTGTTTGCCTTTAGACCTGAGCTGGCATATTGCAAGCATTGGTTCTACTTTTGGTGGTCGGTTGAGACGAGAATTGAGTTGGGCAGCATAGGTGGCATCTTATATATCGAGAATGATACATCCGATTGCATCTGTGAGGCACTTGAGGGTGGCTCTCTGGCTGTATGGTTTGACTAGGAACAACCAATAGGTGTCCCATGTCAAAATGTTAATTCCTGCGATTAATCTCCCATTTTTCTCCAGCTCTTGATAACATGACTGCTCCAATGTTTTAGCCGATAGCAATTTACCTGGGGTACATTGAGATATCATGTTAGATAAGTAGAGAGTATCATTAATCAATTCAACCAAATTACTTGTGGTTAATTTGCATCTGGAAACAACTCTCTCTGCTTTCATTAACTGGGACTGCCATTCCATAAATAATATCTCTTTATGTGATTCTAGGATTTTTGGCAAATTAGCTGCCTGTCCCTCATCAGTGTCTTGCCACTCAAGAAAATTAGTCAAGGTTTCATCGGCCTGCTCCAAGTCTGTTCTAGCATCAGCTGATTTATCACTTATTGATGCTTTTAAGTCACATAAAGGTTCTGCTTGGGCAATTTGTTGACATAACAACCTTATTTGTGTCACCAATGATTTGTTAATCTATAATGCCTCGGCTCTGAATTCAGCTGGTTGTGGAATATTCTTGGTTTTCTCTATTTGGGCTGATAACTGAGCAATTTGCTCATCTTTCGACTTCACCATCTGTTCATTCATTGCTTTTAGTTTTGCCAATGCTTCTGACAGCTCTTTCTTCTTTTGAACTGCACTCAAATCAATTCTCTATTTCTCTTCCTGCAATTGTTTATTCAATTGATTTTTTATTTGTTGTTGTGTGTACAATTGCTGCTCCAGTTGTTCTGTCTTCTGCTGTGCCTCCGATAACTCTACTTGTAGCGAGGCAATTGATTGGTCCTTTTCTCTTAAAAGATTAGTCACTTCTAATGCCTTGTCCATGGTGGCTGCTGAATAGGCTCCAGCATATTGGGACAATTTAGTAAGGTCATCAGAAGGATTAAATTCCTCTTTCCAGACCACATTGGCTGTCACTTTTTGTTCCGAGAATAGGGTAGGTTGATCAGTCCTTCTCCTTTTCCGTTGTTGTTTTATTACAACCCTATGCTTTGGGCTATAAAAGACATCCAATGGAGGTATTTCTTCCACTTACAAAACAATATGATCAGAGGGATCCTTAGGAATTATCTCTATTCCTGTAGAGCTGGGTAGGCCGCTGGTTCCACTTGGAACCTATTTAGATGTTGTCTCCTGTGTGTCAGTCACTTTTGATGTTTCGACTTCCTTTGAGCTCTCAAGATTGCTTATGATTGAGTCGAATTGCTGCCATTCCTGGAGCAATTTCAGGTCAATCTGGGCATCTACATTCACCTCTATGCTGCTTTGCTCCTGCTCTTTTCCCCAAGTTTCCTCTTGCTCTCTTCTCTGCATTACTTCCTGCTCTTTTCCTTGCACTTCCTCCTGCTCTTTTGATGTAGCAAGAGGTTCCTTAGTGAGTCGCTGCTCAGGCTCGCTTGATTCTGTCATTGGGGTCGTTGCTAACAAATCTAGAGGCAGAGTTTGCAACCTCTGTTCTCTAAGTCTGTTAAATTCAACTAACTCGTCATCCTGATATTTCATTCTGGCCAGCGATTTAACCTGGAATATTGACTCGACTGAGGAGAACAGGTCATCGAACATATCTTCTTTATGGTTAAATTTAGTTAATTTTTCCTGTTCAAGTGCATTGTAGGCGACTTTGTTTGGATCAAATTGCCTATTAGGAAGAGTGGCTAGATTTAGTGCCTTGATCTTATCAGCCTCTTTCTCTGCATGTTTAAAGTCATGCAGAGTGTAGACACCACATCTTAGAGGAAAAGGAGGCCAAACCTGCTTCTTTTTTCTCTTTAGAGTCTGTGTAACTCCTTTGGATGTAATCTGATAGGCTACCTCCCGGGCTAACAGTTTATCGGGTATGTACAAAGGGAGGACATGAGGCTTGGCTTGGCTACCGAAAACTCTTACATAGGTGAATTTTTCTTCTCCGAACCATCTTCCTACGGATGTCAAGTCAACCTCCGCTTGATAGTAAATCTTAGGAGCATGTTTATCAAAAATGGAATAGTGAATGGGTAACATAAAACCATTGCAAACTTGATATAAATGGTGCTTATAGTGGGCTTTCCATAACTTCTGATGGTATATATGAATGGGCATGGGGTCTTGTGGAGTCCATCTCCATCAAAGCACATGAAATTCAGAATTAAAACATAGGGTGTCCAAGATATAGGCACTATAGTAGAATGGGGGAATGACCCTTTCAGTAATGAGGGATTTGTTTATGAATTCAAGGACTGCAGTTGCTAGCTTAACAGAAAATATAGTTGCCCAATCCATTATTTCACTATTACATGTTGCCTCCATCAAAGGAACCATCTCTATAGTGAAGTTTGTGGAATTATGTAACCCCCACAATCTACACATCATTATCCCGGCATAACAATAAGGAGAACCAAAAGAATCGACAGAGTACTTACCCGAAGACTCATGCTTGTGTTTTGCTGGGTTTTTCCTCCAATCCCGAATGGGTTCAGCTTCAATTTCGTTCTCATTTCTGAATCTCTCCAAGAATGCCTTGTTGTACTTCTTCTCCGGTACAGGAAAATGGTACATTTGCCTCAAATCATCAGGTTGAAATGAACCGAAGACTCTCCCGTCCATGGTGCAAAATGTTCTGTTTGTGATTGGGATTTCTTCAATTGCCCACTTCACTACATCTATATATGGGAGAATTTGTTCCCGGGCTGCTATCTGATGAAGGAAAGATTCGGCTAAATCCTTTAGAGTAGCATCAGATTTCCGAGTCGTGTCTGCTGTGGCTTGCACTGTTGTTACCTCAGGCTCTTCGGCCTCAATCAAATTGTAGGTGCTTAGCCAAGTAGTTTTGCCGAGTCCTAGACATGTAGTGTCAGATATCAGTCCCTTTCTGTTTGTTCCTAGATTGGCAGTGGGTTGCCCTGTAGCTAGCGAAGCGGAAGCTGTTGCGGTTTTCTTAGATTTCTTCCCCATTTTGCTTGAATTTACTGCTTCGGAAGAGCTCTGCACAAGAGTGAAAATGAATGTAATGTGGAGAATTGATAGCGCAAACCAAAGAAGAACGAGATATATTAATCAATGAATAATGGAAGATTTAAATTAAGGTGGCCACGAATGCAATCTCTGTAGAGATTTTAGACTTACTGCTTCATTAAATGGCCATTTAAACCCGTCAATCCTTTAAATGCTCATTATGTCGTTTATTAGCCAAATGATTCACTTAAGCGTGGCTTTGATGTTTTGGCGGTTGAGTGCAAGTGAATCGCTATCGGGAAAAGAAAGGCCAGTAATACTAAATAACCATAAAATATCCCAGCTTTACCAATCTTTTTTGAAATCTGTGCTTTTAGCTTTATCGCAATCGGCGATTGGGGGAAAGCTTAAGTTGTTATATTGGTTCCTTTCGGAATCCACGATTGCCGATAGCGATATCGCCAATTCGCATCGGGAGTTTTGAGCGAGGGCTTTATATGCAGGCATGGTATATCCCGATCGCTGATAGCGATATCGCATTGGAGCGAAAAGGGGCCCTTTGCTATGATTTCTTACCTTCCCAATATCCGATAGCCTTTTGTGCATTGTCGCATCGGGGAAAATCAATGGGTCTTTTAAGTCATGCTTCCCTTGTCATTGCGATATGCGATCTTGCGATCGCTTTATCGCAATGATAAAAAGATCATTCATTTTTATTATAAGACCGATTAATTGGTTTATCAAAAAGGTTTTATAATGTATTATTTCGTTTCGGACATTTTTGAATAAAAATAAGTTGATTCCAATTTTAGATGAAAAGGGACCCATTCCATATTATAGTTATGAAAATAAAAATTTATATGAAATGGGGGGTTGTTGTAGAGCTCAACAATTGGCGATTCGCTGGAAGAAAAAATTATCTCTGAAAAGTACTGAAATACTTAAACTTTCTCTGAATAGGAATCTCATCAAAGAGGATAATTCTAATATAACTAGGTATATATGCATTTCGAATAAAATAAAAACTATCTTTGCCGGTTTCTTCTCTTGTTAAAATTAGATACATTCTAAGTTTTAAATTGGCTTCTATTGGTTGATAATGATAAAACAGAAAACCTTTCCAAATCAGCTTTTGTAATTAACTCCTTTGTCATAGGTAGAGCCTCTGCTGCCAGCAAACGTTCATAGTTTCGACAGGGATACCTTTTAACCGCATTATTGTCCATTATCCCATCCACTTCAGAGTATGTTTAACAGAATGAATTCAAAACATGCTTTCATATTTTGTATTTCTTTTACTTTTCTGTTATTTTGTAAGATAAATAGTCATTGTCCTGGTTTGGTGGCTAGCTGAGTGACAATGCCATTCACTGGTAGTAATTTAATCGAACATGCTAGCTCGTGATGAGACCCCTTGTCTTATAACTCTAAGCCATTACCCTGTTTTGGTATGCAGTGTTGGTAATGTCGGTTAAATTATTTCCCGATGATCATGGTAAGCAGGCTTGTAATAAGACCCCTTATCTTTTATATCAAATATATTAGAATTACACTCTGAGTAATTACAAACTTCGATGAATGGGATGGACAATTTTCTCCTTAAGAGAGAATGGATGACAGGGCAAGAGTTGAAGATGCTGAAATTGGATTAGTTTCTGTTTTGATATTGATAACCTTTTCTGTGACCAATTTGAAAACATAAAATGATTTACAATACTTCTAAATCTGGAGAAGAGTTCACAAAAATTGAAATGTGGTTTCAGAATGCAATTATACCTAGTTTCCTAGAAATTGTCCCTTTTGTCTAAGGCTTCTATTATTTTAAAAGCAAGTATCAACACTACTCCTTTGAGCAACTTTTAAATACAGCAGAGGTCAATGGAAGATACCTTACAACTTTATTTCCTAATGGTCCTACAAACTAGGAATTTTACTAAACTAAAAAAGGAGAAGGGGTTACCTCCTCAATTGAAGAATTTCTTTAAGATAAGGCCATGAATAGGGAGAGAATCTCTCAAACCTAATAAATCTTGTAATATGAAGGTCGAATGGCCTATCTTCTCGCAGATCTGAAATGGCCCAAGCCACATTTTCTGGAACTTGGTGTGTTTTCCTTTATCCTCATGGGCTTTGTCCCATTTCAGAACTAAATCACCGACTTGAAAATATTTTGAACCGGATGAAGTTGAATCAAAGGATGACTTGATAATTTGCTGATGTTTTGCATGAGTAACTTCGGCTTTTTCTCCTTCCTCTTCTAATTTTAGGATTTGATCATGTCTAAGTTGAATAGAAGAAGAAGGTCTTTCTTCAATAAACTGAACTAGGGCTAGAGAAGGAAGGACAAGATTTGTTGGTAGCAGTGCTTCTTTTCCATACACAAGATTGAATGGAGAAGAACCTATGGAAGCTTTCTATATTATCCTATCAGCCCATAGTGCGAATATTAAAGATTTATGCCAGTTTTTATGATTCTGTTCGATAGTTCGCTTAATAATCTTGATTAGATTTTTATTGGTAGATTATGCTAAACCGTTACCTTGGGGATAGTAATTAGTAGGATATTTCAATTTAAATCATATTTTAATAGCAAAATCAAACATAGCATTGCCAGAGAAGTAAGATGCATTATCAAAAACAAGAGCATTTGGGACACCAAACCTGGTAATGATGAATTGATCTATGAATTCTATAATTGCCTCAGAGTTTGTTGTCTTTAAAGGAATTGCTTCAACCCACTTAGTAAAATAATCCGTGGCAGTAAGGATATACTTATGCTGTTTGGAAGAATGTGGAGTGATTTCTCCAATGATGTCCAATCCCCATTGCTCAAATGGTTGTTCAATGTTGACTAGTTGCAAAGGGAAAGCTGGCTTTATTTGTGTTCCACTAGAAGTTTGACAACTTCAACATTTCCTTACATATTCATGAGAATCTCTAAATAGGGTGGGCCAATAATATCCAGCATGAATGATTTTGTGGGCTATTGTGTCAGCTCCAAAATGTCCTCCTGCTGGTCCATCATGTAATTCCTGCAAAACCTTTTGTGCTTCAAGTTTTTCTAGGCATCTTAATAAGATTGAATCATAATTTTGCCTAAAAAGTACATCATCAACAATTGTGAAATTTCTTGCTTTCAATATAATGGCCCTCTTGCTTTTATAAGACAAGTTAGGAGGTGCATATCCATTTTTCAAATAAAAGATCAAGTCTGCATATTGTGATTCAGAATTAGTAATACTTATCTGATTGATTTCTTTGATATGTTCTGTATCACCTGGTTGTTGAATGTTGGATGCTCCTGCCAATAACCTGCAAAAACCTTGGCCTCTAACAATCTTTGCTGGCTTGATTTCCAAGTCATATTCTTGAAGTGCTGTAACCCAGTTTGCCCTTTTTTCGCCTAATTCTTTTTGGATTAATAGTTGCCTTACTGCAAAAAAAGGAACTATGACTTTTGTATGGGCTTTTAAAAGGAAGGGTTTGTAATGTTTGACAGCTTTATATACAACAAAGGCTTGTTTTTCTACTTCAGAGTAATTCAGTTCAGTACCCTGCAAGTTTGAACTATAAAATGAAATGGGTTCTTCCAAGTTGTGATCATTAATCTGAGTGAGTACTACTACATAAGACAAATCAGATGCGATAGTATACAATGTGAAATGATTAGAAAAATTAGGAGTATTTAAAGCGAGGGCATTGATTATTGATTGTTTGATTAAATCAAATGCTTCCTTTTCTGCTGATTCCCATCTAAACACTGAATTTTTCTTAATCATAGTTTGTAGTGGCAAAATGATATGAGAAAAGTCTGGAACAAATCTTTTGACAAAATTGATTTGGCCTAAAAATGACTGCATGGATTTTTTATTATGAGGAAAAGGGATTTCAGAGATCTCTTTAATCCTATTCAGATCAATATAAATGCCATCTTTGGACACAATAAAACCCAAGAGATTTCCTTGATCAAGAGCGAAGAAGGATTTTTTAGGATTGAGTGAAATACCGTACCTTCTGTAGCGTTGAAAGATTTGGTTTAAATCATGCAAATGATTGGATCTATTTTTAGAAAATACAGTAATATCGTCTAAGTAGACAACTACTGTTTTATTGATCAATCCTTTGAAAGCTATGTCCATCGCTCTTTGGAACGTGGCTCCTGCATTAATGAGTCCGAAAGGCATTTTTTGATAGGCATAAGTTTCCCATTTTGTTATGAATGTAGTTTTAGGTCTGTCATCAGGACGGACCAAAACTTGGTTATATCCTGAAAAGCCATCTAAAAAGGACATCAATTCAGAGCCTGCTACTGAATGGAGTATCTGCTCCATAGTAGGTAATAGGAAATTGTCTTTTAGGCTTGCCTTATTCAGATTTCTGAAATCTATACAAATCCTGATATCGCCATTTTTCTTCCTAACAGGCACCATATTGGAGACCTAGTTTGAGTGTCAAACGGGAAAAATAATCTTAGCCTTTAAGAGTTTATTGAGTTCAGATTTAATTTGACTCTCTAGGTTCAGATGTATTTTCCTGAGCTTTCGTTGAACTGGTTTTTTTTTCTGCAAGCATTGGAATGGTATGTTGGATGACAGATGTATCGTATGTCTTTAAATCATCATACTTCCAAGCGAAGACATGTTTATTCTTTCTTAATAGTCTAATGAATGTCGTTTTTTCTTCCATAGAAAGTCCTAATCCTAGGTTAATGTTTTGAGGATTTTGTTTAGTGCCAAGATTAATCAATTCAAACCTCAAGGTGGAACTGTGGAGCTTTGTATTGCTCACATGTTTAAATCTGTCTTTAATATCATAAAGATCCTCCAACTTCACCACAGGCTTTGGTATTGAGTTTTCCTCATGCTTTTCTCTCATCTGAAGATCATGATCGCTTTCCTCTATAATCTGATCATCATAGGACTTTTCGGAAGTCAAAAATTGTAAAATGTCTTCATTGTGATTGAAAACTCTCCAATTAGTGACATTGTCAGGAATTGAAGGCCTAAAAAGCAATTCTACTGAAAATCTATCTGGGCTATAATCTTCGGAAGGTAGGAGTTTGGAAGCAACATTGGCTAGCAAGTTGGCTGTTGAATTTTGAGACCTAGGGATGGAAGAAATATTGAATGCTGAAAAGTGCGAGGTGAGTTCTTGCACCAGGCGATTGATAATGCTTGAGGTGATTTGAAAGACAATGAATCGTATTTCTCACCTGTTTAATAATAATTTCAGAATCGCTGAACACTTTCAAATATTGCACCTTAAGGCCAATCGCTTTGTACAGTCCTTGGACTAAGGCTTCATACTCGGCTGTGTTGTTTGTGCATTCAAACTCCAACCTACATGAAACATTGTTTTTTCTCCCTGTGGGATAACCAAGATACATCCTGCTCCCGAGCCTTCGTTAGACTTAGATCCATCAAAATATAAAGACCAAAATAAAGAATTATCAACAATTTTATTTACAGTTTTCTCAGTATCATTAAAACATCTTGACCTATTTGTTTGTGAATAATTTTCGATCTGAGATGTAAAATTGTTTACTGAGAAAGGAGATGGTTAGGCTGTGAAGTTTCCGAAGAATGATTCTGACGAATAATTCCCTAAGATGTTGTTATTAAATGATATGGGTTGATTTTCCTGTTCAAACTCTGTGACAGTGTGGGTCATGTGCTTTTCCCGATTGATTTTTATTTGATTTGGCTTTCCCTTGTAGGGTAGCCACATGTGGGACCAATCGGTAGAAATACACCCATGGAGCTTCTTGGACCAATCCCTGCTTAAGATTGAACCATAAAATTCAGGTATATCGGCGATTAGGATATCAATTATTTGAACTACTCGCGGATCGGCCGATAACCTGATAGTTACAAAATTAATTTCCTCTACAACCTGTACCTTGGTTCTATCTAACTGTACAATGTGAATTGCATATTTCTGGGGTTCAATGTTCAGTTTGGAACAAATCGAAGCTGGCATTATATTTGAGGATGCCCTTGAATCAATCAAACAATTGTGCAGATTACGATTATAAATCTCATAGGTTAATAGGAAAGGAGGAGTATGGGAATTGGATCTGTCTCCGATCAGAATCATATCAGTAGCTTCAATCCTACTAGAAGGTGGTTGTCCTGAATCATTTGCAGCTTAGGTGAAGAAGGAACAACATTCAATTCTTTGAGAAGAAATTTCTATTGATATTTTAGTTTACTAAGTTCAAACATAGTAATGTTTGCCTTAGTTTTCTTCATATCATCAACGATATTGTAATCCATTGAATCAGATACTACCAATGTTTTAGATGTTGCAGGCATATTTGAGGTTGAAGGTTGGTTTTGGGCAATCGTTGCAGCTGGATTCCTTGTGGATACCTTTTCCTTTGTTGTTGTAGCACCTGCACTTCTTTTCTTTGAAGTTGCCTGGATGGGTTCGGGGGCACCTTTACTCCTAGTGGTGACAGGAAAAGCTTCTTCTTCATTTTCTGTATCGGAGTTAGGCAGTATGAAATCCCACATTCCATGGCATTCAACAACTTCCTCTTCATCATCAGTTGGTGAGATTGTTTCCTCTTCTTCTTCTTCCTCAGGATCTGAATCTGCATTAGATATAACATTTGGTGGTTTTGATTCAGTTTTCTTGAAAGTTCTAAAGGGCCTTTTTGTTGAGGTTTCAGCTACTTGTTTTTTGATTTCAACCATTTCATTTGACATAGTCTTGAGGACCTTTTGTAGACCCTCCATGTCGTATGGATCTTTTGGGGTTTTGGGGTAGGCCACTGCTTCCACTTGGAACTTGTTTAGATGTTGTCTCCTGTGTGTCAGCCGCTTTTGATGTTTCAGCTTCCTTTGAGCTCTCAAGATTGCTTATGCTTGAGTCGAATTGCTGCCATTCCTGGAGCAATTTCGGGTCAATCTTGGCATCTACATTCACCTCTGTGCTGTTCTGCTCCTGCTCTTTTCCCTGGGTTTCCTCTTGCTCTCTTCTCTGCACTTCTTCCTGCTCTTTTCATTGCACTTCCTCCTGCTCTTTTGATGTAGCAGGAGGTTCCTTAGTGAGTCGTTGCTCAGGCTCGCTTGATTCTATCATTGGGGTCGTTGCTAACAGATCTAGAGGCAGAGTTTGCAACCTCTCTTCTCAAAGTTTGTTAAATTCAACTAACCCGTCATCCTGATATTTCATTCTGGCCAACGATTTAACCTGGAATATTGACTCGGCTGAGGAGAACAGGTCATCAAACATATCTTCTTTATGGTCAAATTTAGTTAATTTCACCTGTTCAAGTGCAGTGTAGGCGACTTTGTTTGGATCAAATCGCCTATTAGGAAGAGTGGCTAGATTTAGTGCCTTGATATTATCAGCCTCTTTCTCTGCATGTTTAAAGTCATGCAGAGCGTAGACACCGCATCTTAGAGGAAAAGGAGGCCAAACCTACTTCTTTTTGCTCTTTAGAGTCTGTGTAACTCCTTTGGATGTAATCTGATAGGCTACCTCCTGGGCTAACAGTTTATCGGGTATGTACAAAGGGAGGACATGAGGCTTGGCTTGGCTGCCGAAAACTCTTACATAGGTGAATTTTTCTTCTCCGAACCATCTTCCTACGGATGTCAAGTCAACCTCCGTTTGATAGGAAATCTTAGGAGCAGGTTTATCAAAAATGGAATAGTGAATGGGTAACATAAAACCATTGCAAACTTGATATAAATGGTTCTTATAGTGGGCTTTCCATAACTTCTGATGGTATATATGAATGGGCATGGGGTCTTGTGGAGTCCATCTCCATCCAAGCACAAGAAATTCAGAATTAAAACACAGGGTGTCCAAGATATAGGCACTATAGTAGAATGGGGGAATGACCCTTTCAGTAATGCGGGATTTGTTTCTGAATTCAAGGACTGCGGTTGCTAGCTTATCAGACAATATAGTTGCCCAATCCATTATTTCACTATTACATGCTGCCTCCATCAAAGGAACCATCTCTATAGTGAAGTTTGCGGAATTATGTAACCCCCAAAATCTACACATCATTATCCCGGCATAACAATAAGGCGAACACAAAGAATCAACAGAGTACTTACCCGAAGACTCATGCTTGTGTTTTGCCTCCAATCCCGAATGGGTTTAGATTCAATTTTGTTCTCATTTCTGAATTTCTCCAAGAATGCCTTGTTGTACTTCTTCTTCAGTATAGGAAAATGGTACATTTTCCTCAAATCATCATGTTGAAATGAACCGAAGACTCTCCCGTCCATGGTGCAAAATGTTATGTTTGTGATTGGGATTTCTTCAATTGCCCACTTCACTACATCTGTATATGGGAAAATTTGTTCCCGGGCTGCTATCCGATGAAGGAAAGAGTCAGCTAAATCCTTTAGAGTAGCATCAGATTTCCGAGTCGTGTCTACTGTGGCTTGCACTGTTGTTACCTCAGGCTCTTCAGCCTCAATCAAATTGTAGGTGCTTAGCCAAGTAGTTTTGCCGAGTCCTAGACATGTAGTGTCGGATATCAGTCCCTTTCTGTTTGTTCCTGGATCGACAGTGGGTTGCCCTGTAGCTGGTGAAGCGGAAGTTGTTGCGGTTTTCTTAGATTTCTTCCCCATTTTGCTTGAATTTACTGCTTCGGAAGAGCTCTGCATAGGAGTGAAAATGAACGTAATGTGGACAATTGATAGCACAAACCAAAGAATAACAAGATATATTAATCAATGAATAATGGAAGATTTAAATTAAGGTGGCCACGAATGCAATCTCTGTAGAGATTTTAGACTTACTGCTTCATTAAATGGCAGTTTAAACCTGTCAATCCTTTAAATGCTCATTATGTCGTTTATTGGCCAAATGATCCACTTAAGCGTGGCTTTGATGTTTTGGTGGTTGAGTGCAAGCGAATTGCTATTGGGAAAAGAAAGGCCATTAATACTAAATAACCATAAAATATCCCGGCTTTACCAATCTTTTTTGAAATCTGTGCTTTTAGCTTTATCGCAATCGGCGATTGGGGGAAAGCTTAAGTTGTTATATTGGTTCCTTTCGGAATCCTCGATTGCCGATAGCGATATCGCCAATTCGCATCGGGAGTTTTGAGTGAGGGGTTTAGATGCAGGCATGGTATATCCCGATCGCCGATAGTGATATCGCATTGGAGTGAAGAGGGGCCCTTTGCTATGATTGCTTACCTTCCCGATATCCGATAGCCTTTTGTGCATTTTCGCGTCAGGGAAAATAAATGGCTCTTTTAAGTCATGCTTCCCTTGTCATTGCGATATGCGATCTTGCGATCGCTTTATCGCAATGACAAAAAGATCATTCATTTTTATTATAAGACCGATTAATTGGTTATCAAAAAGGTTTTATAATGTATTATTTCGTTTTGGACCTTTTTGAATAAAAATAAGTTGATACCAATTTTAGATGAAAAGGGACCCATTCCATATTATAGTTATGAAAATAAAAATTTATATGAAATGGGGGGTTGTTGTAGAGCACAACAGGTCCTTGTAGAAAAAACAATTGTTTTTTTACATAAGGTTGTTTTTGGTAAGTTCCTTGTGGAATCTACTGAGTTCCAAGTTGATACTAATAAGTTCCAGCTTGACCAGCTGCCCCTAATGAGGGATTTGAACCAGGCTACCTCTAGGGGCCTGCCTATTGAGTAAAGAGTGGATTTTGTAGCTATTGAGAGCCATACAGAGGGTACAGTTGCTGGTAAGGTATCTGAGCCAAAAAAGGCTATTGATATGGGACCTAGCCTAATCTAGATGGAGTTTATGATCCACTAGGATAAGGTACACTACCAACATTTTGACTAGCTTTGATAGCATGATTTTTAGGTGCACTCACATAAGGTCCACCTTAAAAAAGGGGGTACATAAGGCAAGGTGGATTTTGCCCCCCATGTAGTGGAATAAGTGGTGTCACATATTGTCCACTTAATGGAGGACCTAAGGAACTTGTAGGGACATTAATGTCCCCAAACATGACTGTCAGTTGTATAGGAACTAATGAAATAGTAGTTGGTACAGGAATTTGGGAGGCCACATTTGCAACAAATGGACCTAAATTAGGCATGGCGCCCGATGACCAATTGGGATTGTGATATATCAAAGACGCACTTGTGCCAATGACATATAACCAGGTGGGAATATAGGCCCACTACTTTTAAGGGGTGGTGGAGGTGCAACACTTGCACATATGGATAACCTTGAGGTGGAAAGTCAAATTCGAAATCATTATCAACACTAGAAGTATGTGTAGTTGATACTTCTGAAGGATCTTGAGATGATGCTGGAAGCTCACCTTCTGAAGCCATGGGTGGAAACAACTGGTAAGGAGGAATCTGAGATGATCATGGAGAAAAATCCAAAGGAACACCAGGCTGGTCATATGGACTATAAGGTTGTTGACGAGATATAACCAACATATCAAAAAGTGGATTAAGAGGGAATAAAAAAAACATTTGTGGACTCTCAAGAGTTTCTAGATTAGATTCCCAAGATGATGATGAGTCTTGAGGTGGAGGAAGAGAAACAAGGGGTTGGATGCTTGGGATAATTCCAAGTTCAAGACCTTGGGCTTCAAGTGACTGTGAGAACTCAGGATGAACTCCTTGTGATGACCTTTCAGTATCAGATGATGAAGGGGAAATGTACGGTGAACGCGGTGGTTCAACCACAATAACTTTTTCTCAAAAACAAAAGGTGAAGAGTTGATTTCGTTGAGGGCTTTTAAAATTAAAATTTGCAAGGAATTACTCAATTTGAGGTTAAGAAATAACTGAATGGGTTTGACATATTATTGTGGGTAGTTAAATTTTAGAGCTTAAAGAAAAAACAAATCAAAAGGGGTGTACAAGGTAAGAGGGTTTACCAGGTATCCATGAACCACAATATACACCTTAGCCGAAAGTAAGGGATTAACATATGATGGCAAATCTCCCTGAATGTTGTGTTCGGTGTATCACGTTTACAAGGCAGAAGACTCGGTTACTTGTGGCTAAAATATAGCAACCTAGTAGGGTTTCCCAATATATACTTGACGGTATGGGGAGCACAAGTTTTTGTTAGTGCTATCTAATGCATAACCGTTCAGTGAGAGAATTCCCATATACTTGCCACACTAAAGTGCCTCCGATATACCTGAAAGTACTAGAGAACCTTCGATATACTTCCGTACCAGAATGAGATTTCATCCCCAGGATACAATGCAATCAGTTAATGACAACTCCTAGGTTTATAGACGCCAGAACATGTCTTTAGCCTAGATCTCTAATTGTTTTTGTTAAGTTCAAAATTCTCCTTAGGTTAATTCAGTAAATTTTAAAGTTTTTCTTGAATTAGGTTTCAATTTTGGGCTCAAATGATGTCACATGAATCCTAGTATCCAACTATATGAGGAAAAGGAAACCTTTCATTTTAATGGATTTTATGCTAATTAGGGAAGACAATACAAGCAATAAATTCATCAATCAAGCAAAATGCATCAAAACATATCTCCCTAACTTTTCGAATGTAATATGTAAAAATTAAAACTACTCTTTCACTTTCACTAATGAATGAAATGCCAAAATCCAATCTTACAAGAAACAAAATCACTTTCTTTCACTAAGATGCACTAATATTTTTGTTCCTTTCTTTCACTTTGATCTTCAAAATGCAAACTAATGCATAAGAAAAGGAAAATTTGGATTCAAAACAACTAAAATGAAGATTTCATCCACTTTTTGGTTTCTAAGAAAACAAAATCATTTCAAAAATACTTCAATGAAGAGTTTCTTTTGCTTTTCTTTTCGAAACAAATGAAATTAACACAATCACATACTTTTAGTTTCATTATATCAAACAATTGTAATATATGTTTGAAAATGGAGAAAAGGTGATTTTCAAAGTACAATTATGACCCCATACTAATAAAAAAAACTTCGAAAATGTAAACCGAAAGTGATTTGAAAATGGTGTCAGGATTGCAGTAAAACTCCTAAAATGGAGAAAATCAATCTCTCAATGGCAGAACAAGTGACGAGTGAAGGGTAACCTAGAACTATAAAACCTAGAAGATAATCTAACTTCATCCAAACATCAACAAAGGAAAAGAGGAAATTTCAACTATTAAAGGAAAGCAACCAAATCAAACACAATGAAATCAAACTGGAAAAACACCCCCAGAGGTTGAGACACACTGGAAAATGAGAGGAAACCCTAATTTTTCGTAGTCTTTGGGATCAACATGCCTGTAAAAGGAAAAGTAGTGCTGAAAGGTAGATCAATATGACTGTTAAACATAATTCAATGCTTCTATAAAACCAGAAAGCACGTTGGGCGAGGAAAATAACGAAAAAAAGGGTTTCAAAAATCATACCAGACTCAACACTCTCAAGCAGAAATAGTAATTGTATAAACCTAGACTGATGCACACAAGCGAAGAAATCGACGGTTGATCAAACTAGTCAAAGGATCAGATTGAAGAAATGGATAGAAAGGTTATAGCATCCCCAGTGGAGTCACCATTTTGTTGTGAAGGAAAATCTCCTCTGCGAACGGAGGTGATCCTTCTAGTCCAATGAGTAGGTCTAGCAACAAGCCAAACAATCTAATACTCACTTTCCTAGCTTATGCTTGACAAATGCAATGAGAAAGAGGAACCTACCTCGTTCTGATGCTAATCGCTTGTTCTTCAGATGGATTTGAATATTTCACTCCAGGCCTCGCTCCTAAGTCATTCTTCACATTTGGAAACTTGTATGGAAGATCAAAGTACTATACAAGACATGGGAGCATATATAACATATATCAAGCATTAACTACTTAATAGATCAAGGAACATTAAGCTAATTGCACACATATTTATACAATTATGGAAAGTGAACATCAAATGTATATATTAAGAAACTAAAAAGGGAATCATACAACCTATTCCTTGACGAGCCCCAAGGGTTAGCTCAACTGGTCAAATAAGTGCCTCGTCGACCGGTAGGTCACAAGGTGTTATAGCTCCAAATCTCACTCCTATGGTTTGTGATGCTGTACTCATTGCCTAGGGCAACCCCTCCTTCCAGACTTGGTCCTAAAATTTAAAAAACAATGTTTTATCCCTTATACGTGACATTGCCCTAAGTTAAACGCGTGTATATGCGGTTCTGTGTATACCCAACCCGCGTGTATGTATTAAAACACTTAAAAAATATAAAATTCCTTATTTTCGGGCGGAGATCATGGGTTTTACCTGCTGATCACCTGTTAGTGCCCGTGGCCCAACTGTTCCCAACCAACTCCCAACTAAAAAACTACTTTGGGAGAGGTATAAAAAGACCTCAAAGGGAAGGCCAAAGGGAGGAGAGAAGAGAGAGAAAGGTTATTATGCTGAGATTTTTCCCTTGACCAGGTCTGAAGTCCCTTGTGCCTTCTGCACTTCCCCCATTTTGTACTGGAAACCTTTGTTTCCTTGTGTGTTGATGTTCATCCACCATTTATGACATCATGGAGAGAGTCATGGAAGGAGTTTGTTAGAGGCTTGAGGCTGGAACAGATCCGGAAGGAAGCTTTGCTTGGAGCCTGCTGAAGGTGACTCAGGTGAAAATATTCCTTTTTTATGTACTTTATTTTTCTATAATAAAAGAAACACATGTCTTGGTTCCCGAAATGAATCTTCTTTATGTTAATGATACTCATGTTTAGAATTCATATGTAAATGGTTGTTTGGATTTCATAACTAACTACCTTTCTTTATAACATGAAGTTGGTTTCTTTATAAGTTTCTGTCCATATACTGCTGTGTTCTTTGAATTAGTTGTTTTGCAGGACAAAAGAGAAGAAGGGAACTCCAAGAAGGGTTTGGACCCTAAGGGCCTTCTCAAACGTAGGACCAAAGGTACGTACCCTTATCATAGTATTTGCTTATAATAGCATAATGGCTTTGTGAATGCATGTTTCTTTGAATAGACAACTTTCAGTCTGCTAGGGTGGAGCAATTCCCTCCAACAGAATTGGCGACTCCACTGGGGACAACACTCTTGTTGTTCCTAGTTTGGGTATTTTTCAAGCCAATCAGGGCTCAGCTGCCTTGTCTGCTTGCTGTTACTGTCTAGTCTGTTCTTGAACTTTAAGCTTTGCCAGTTTTTCAGTTTGTTTTTTATTTTTCTTGAAGCTTTTCATATACGATGTTTTTCTTAGTTACAGAGGCGTATGTACGCATGTTTCTTTAAGTGAACCCGCATATACGCAGGTTTCCTTAGTTACAGTAGCGTATACACGCATTCTGTACATAAGTGCAGTCGCATATATCTTTCAATTTTCAAGATTTGTAAATCTTTGTGTCTCTGAAGGTTTGTCTGGTAGTTTGAGTCAGTCTGAAATAGTCACTTTCCAGTATCAGTCTTTGTTTTTACAGCGATCATCTTGTTTCGAATTCTCTTTGATTATAAGGAGTATTGGTCTTGTTTTTTGTTGATTGCAAGCGTCATCGTTTTTTGCTAAAGCACGCAAGATTTCTTGCTAGGAATATTGGCTGCTCTGATTCATCAGGGTAGGAAGATTGATCTCAATCTTTGTGTTAACCTTGCTTTTGGTGACTTTTTGTTTTCTTGACAAAAATCTCTTTTTGTGACCATCCACTTCTTTGTTTCATGAAAGTTGTTGTTTGACACTTTCTTGGAATTTGTCTTTTTGATCTTTTTGGTTTTCATTGCCAAAGATTTCATTGATGCTTTTGATTGTTAAGAGTGATTTGAAACACATTTATTTTTGTTGAATTTTCATCCATTGAGTGGTGTCGATTTGCAAAAGTGTTTGATTGCTTATTCTTCAATCACAAGTTTTAGTGTTGTTGAGAGCATTTTTTGAAAAGACTCTTTTGGTTGTTGCTTTTGAAGAAAATCTTTGTGAAAATCTTAGTTTTGCTTTCTTGGACTTGTTTTTCATTTGATTTCCTTTTAGTGAGTGAAAGTGCTTTATGTTTGTCTTATAACTTGTTTTTAGTGTTTAGACGAAATGAATTGTAGCATCTCATATTCCATCTAGACATTTTAAGTGGCAAGATAAAGATTGATAAGCAAGCAACTTTCATTTTTTGTTTTTAGAGTAGTTTTAAAATCTTGCATCTGCATATATTTGTTGCATTAGGATTGATTTGCATATCTTTTTAGGTATACATAGCTTTGTTAGCTTTTGTGAGTGTGAAGCGTGAATTAACGAAAAGAAAAGAAAATTTGTTTTATTAGAAGTTCCTCTGAACCCTATAGAAATTGTTCTTCATCGAAAAACAAAAAGTGCATGTGCATGTAGTTAAGTTTTTATTAATTTCTTTTGCGTCAAAAAACACCACTAATTTCACTTCTGTTACCTTGTGACTTAAAGAACAACCTAATTTAAAATCAAGCGCTAACTAAAATTCACTAGAACTTTTTTGTTTTTAGTCAGTTACACCAACAAGTTTAGGATTTTAGGGCCTTGGATTAGGCGAGTGGAGAGTTAACTCTCCAAGGCCATATAAACATCAAACGTAGGAGTCTGAATAACGAGACAAAATCCAATAGCGTTACGAAGACCAGGAAAGCTCCGGATCTGGGAGTTAAGCACGAGGGTCTACAAAAACAGGGAAGAGAGATACCCCCTCTCCTACTTGTCCGAACTTACCTCACGACTGTTCCACCTGACTTCTACGACAAGTTGGTATCCATAGTTGCTACTCCTAGGGATCTACACAAGTGGCTGCGGAGGGGAATCCCGTGGCACCTGAGGTTGACGTTGCATCACTCTCGACAGTACTGCTGGAGGGCACCCTTGCGAAGCTTGGGGGCTTGCACCGGCATAGGTTGTTGTTAGGAGGTCAACATAACTTCCTCTGATACCTTCACTGATAGGACTGGGCCCTCATCATCCTAGACTATCTTTGGAAGGCCCCTTAATTTACTATCTCGTATTTTGGTGTCCAGTCCTAATCACCCGGAGCGAAAATACTTGAAAGTTGTTTGACTGGCTGTATCTTTAGGGACTTTATAGTGTGTGCTCTGTGCTCTTAGTTGGCCTAGCTTTCAATTTTTTGAGTCTTTAGTTAGATCATAACAAAAAATTCAAAGTGGCTGACCGATCTCCTAGACGGTCTTGAAGACTTTGTGGTCTTTCACCACCAAGTTTAGAGCCTTCTCCTAAAAGGCGCAGAGGTAATACAACTGGTGGGTTTCATACCACAGCTGTTGATGCATCGGGGATTGATCCTCCTCTCTAGGGAATTAGTGGCCAAGCAAGGCCTGGCACTTCTGAACAAGAGAGGGACACTCCAGTCCTTTCTCGAGTTCCCTTTCAAGCGGAGAATAACATAGAGGTAGAAGAACTCTCAGAGTCATTAGCGGCTCCGAATTCTCCACTGCCATCTAGTCATCCAGACGTATTGCAATATGTTGGGACTCCGACACATAGACCGTCAAGTCCAGGTTATGCTACGCGCTTACCATCGATGCCCACTACTGAAAGCATGGCTTCTGCAAGTGCTACGACTATGCAAACTCCAACATCGGTGCAAGGAGGAGGAACGATTTCCATCTCCTCTGCTTCCTTGTTTGGATCTTTTGCTAGCAGATCTTTAGTTGGGTCTACCTCCATTCCGTCCACGAGTGGAAATGCCCAAACCAATGCTTTTGGTACTGGATTCTTCCCATTTGGCACCCACTCACAGGGTATTCCATTGATTACGTTTAGTGCCGCTACGTCCATGATGGGCGGATCGGCTTCATTCCAGGGTTTTCCTTTCGGAAGTGGTCATATACCACATTCCAACCCGACGATAGGATCCATGCCTTTTTCTTCTGTAGGACAAAGTAGCAATCCTTTTTTAAGGTTGGAATAACCCTGGGGTTAGTAGCGTGGGAACTGGGAATCCGTTTTTCGGCCAACAAGGGAATAGGCCGTACTCCACGGTTAGTTCGTTTCAAAGTATTCCTCCCCTAGCTTTGGCTTGGAATCCTTATCAGGGGTTATAAACTCCTTACAATCCTTTAGGAGGAAACTTTGCTGGTTATGGGGGCTATACGGCCGGAGTTGGTCAAACTCTGAACTTTGCTGGATCACAAGGCTTACCTTTTGGTTCAGCCGGTTACTGGTTACTTCGGGCAGCCTGGTGCCTCCCAAATTCCAGGACAATCTTTTCAGAACTTTGGGAGTTCTGCCTAGTCTGGGTGGAATCCCCAAGGTCCTCCTAGGCTTCCGTTTCTGGCAATGTTGAACTTGCCAGACCTCACTAAGTTAACAAATGGCCCAATCAAGTACAATCCGGCCTGGCCTCCAGTCCCAACCAAACTCCCTTCGGACATTCCAAAATTCGAAGGGAAGAGTGGTGAAGACCCAGGCGACCATGTAACCACATTACATTTGTGGTGCTCATCTAACTCCCTTATCGACGACTCGATTAGGTTGAGACTATTTCACTCACCTTGACTGGCAATGTGGCCAAATGGTATATAGAGTTTCCATTGGGCAGCTTTACATCTTTCGCTGACTTAGCCAATATTTTCTTAAATCATTTCCAGTTGCCTGTTCGTTATGATGCCGGAACTGAACTTCTGGCCACTTTTCGTCAGGATAAGGCAACCCACATTTCTGACCATATTCAGGAATGGAGATGAAGAAAGAGGCTCATTAAAGCCGAAATCCCTCCGGAGTACCGTCTTGAGTGGTTTTTAAAATCTTTACAACCCAAGATCTCCAAGGATGTCTCCATGTCTGGGGTCTATTCTGAGGAGCAAGCCATTTTTAGGGCCCAACAATTAGAATTGATCTACTCTCAGTCTGGAATCCTACAAAAATACTTGCGAGATGCTCCTGGGTCTAAGGTTGATGTTGCTAAGTCAAAGCCAGGTCCCCACGCGGATGGTATCGTTGGGTCGGTAGACACAACTACGGTGAACTTGTTAAATCAATTGCAGCACTTGTCCTTACAAACTGCTTCTAACAACCAAGTCACATCGTCTAATCCCCTGGCTTCCCAAACTTCTTCAATTAATGCCGTCCAATCTGATAACCCCAAAGGAAATGAAAATTCCAATGGGAAAAAGAAAGGACGAGGTAAGAAAAAGAACCAGGATCGGAAGCCTGATGCAAATAAATCCGGCAACAACGCTGGTGGTGGTAGAAATGAGCCGAGAAAGAAAGTCAAGTTTCCATGCAAGTTGTGCAGTGGAGACCACTTAACTCATCTCTGCCCTAAGATTGAAGACGCTCAGTGCTTGTTAGGACAGTAAGGGACTTCTAGTTCTCAAGCTGTGTTAACTAACCCGTTTCCCCAAGGGTAGCAACTTCTTGCTGGCGTGAGTTCAAACCCTGGAACCTCCGCGGGCCATGTCATATGATTTCCATGACATCAAACATGTCATCGAAGCATACTTGGATGATCTCACTGCTCGTTCTTGAAAGAGAACTGATCACCCTCGTCATCTTCGATTGGTTTTTGAGTGATGTCGTTTTTATAAAATCTGGTTGAATCCCAACAAGTGCGTTTTCGCGGTTACGTCCAGTCAGTTGTTAGGGTTCCTCGTGTCCAATGAAGGGATTCAGGTTGCTCCCTTCAAGGTTGAGGCAATAGTTCAGTTGCCCCCCCCGTCCTCGATTCGTCAACTTCAAAGTCTTCAAGGGAAGGCTAATTTCTTAAGACGGTTTATCGCAAACTATGCCGAGATCACTAAAGGGTTCATGCGTTTGCTACGGAAAGGAGTTCCATTTGTGTGGGACGACTTTGTGCAGCGGTCGTTTGATGCTTTGAAAAAGGCATTAGTCTCTGCCCTGCTTTTGAGTCCACCAGATTATGGTAGAGACTTCCTTTTATATCTCGCGGCAGTAGAATCAACCATTGGTATGGTTCTCATTCAGGAGGACGATGCTCTCACCGAGCATGTGATTTATTATTTGAGCAGAGGCTTAATAGGTCATGAAATTCGCTATTCTCCGCTTGAGAAGCTGGCCTTGGCAGCTGTCCATGCTGTCCAGCGGATCTGTCATCATATTCTGCTACGCAAAAATTTTGTCTTGGCGGCAGTCGATCCATTTCAATTTGTCCTCAGTAGGCGAGTGATTGGGGGCAAATATAATCGATGGATAGTCATTTTTCAAGAATTCGATCTCGTGTTCTTGTCTACAAGTCTAATAAATCCATGGTTTTTGCGGAGCTAATTTCTGAGCTACCTTGTGGAGAGGATACTGTTTATGAGGAAAGTTTTCCCGACGAACATTTATTCCTCATCTCTTCACTCGACCCTTGGTATGGAGATATCATTGTCTATCTCCAGACTTCGAAGTTTCCCTCTACTTTCTCCAAGTATGAACGTCGAAAATTACGTCACCTGGCTAAAAACTATGTTATCATTGGACTCAATTCTCCCCAAAGCCCTTGGGGTTAGGCCTAGTTATTGGCTGCAGGGCTTGATTACCTTCGAGATTAATTAGATTAGATATTTCTGTGGATGTAATAGCCACCCAGTGACCACAGATGCTCATGAACCACCCGATATATATATATATATATTAAAAGAAAAAGAAAAAAAAGATGAAAAAAAAAAAAAAAAAAAAACCTTATCCAAGCTAGAAATGGGAAGCATGTAAGAATAATATCAACATAGGGATGTAGCATTCAATGAAAACCATTTGGGAATGGAAGAGGGTGAATTTATAGGATGGAAGAGGGAGTTAGGGATCCAAAAAAGAGGGAGGGAGGTCCACATCTCAAGAGGAAATCCCAATATGATAAGATCGAGAGGTCCAAATGAGAGAGCTTGACCATATCAACAACAAACAATATCTAGCTCGTTATTCCCAAAGGTTCTAGTGAGCGAAGCTTATCCTATGGTTTGGGAAAACCTACCAAAAGGAGTCCAACGTAAGTTTTCCTATGAAAACCCATCATAGAAGCATGAGTGTATAACTGAGAAACCTGCCATCAGCATGGGATGGTAATGGAGCAAAACGCGTTGATGCCAAAAATTAGGTTTTAAGGCAAATTTCTCCAAAATGATTTCAAGGCATCTTTCCTTTGAATATTTAAGGAGGTTTTGGTCTATATATCATGATGGATATTTTGCACAAAAGTCAATGTTTTGGCACTTCGGGATATGGGATGGGAAGTGAATAGGGGACATGACAAAATACTGTGTAACATAAATACTGTGCAGTTCTTGGGAACTGGGCAACTTTCTAGCTCAGTACACTACACAATTTTTGAGCTCAGTGATGGCTGCACAATTTTTGGGCTTAGTCCTGGTCTTCCTCCCATGACTACAAAGTTTCTAAACTCAAGGACCACTAGTTGTCAGTACTGTGAAAATCCCATAATCGAGGTTGCTTACCCTCAAGGATTGTGCAATTTTTGGAGGCATGCATAGAACTGTTGTGAGACCAAGTTGGTCCGTTAATCTTGTGACTTAGAAGAATCAACTAAGTGAAAAAACACAAGTGAGAACTAAAAGATAAGTCTCAATTGAAGCATGAATACATGGATCAGTGTGAGATGAGCTGCTATGGATAGTAAGGAAGGCTCCAAAATCAACCATAGGAAAATTTTTGGAGGGTGGATGTAGCCACTACAACAGGTCTGACCCTAACCCCTTTATTAACGTAATAGGCCCAAGGGGCCCCATAAGAATCATGATTAGTTATTTTAGTAAATAAATCCCATAAGTGGTTAATCACATTAATGGTGATTGTAAGTGGTTGACCTTCATTATGAAAAAGGGACCACAATTAGTTAGTTTAGTTAAGGATGATGAATATATGAGCCATAGATAATAAATAAAGTGGTTAAGCCGCATTATTCAAGGGACCAAAAGTAGTTAGGGTTTTGGATCTTAGGAAACTATATATAGTCCAAGATAGCAAGGGAAGTCTCCTCGAGTATTGTTGTAATTGAACTCTAGTATATTGGAGTTTTCCCCCTTGAAGAAGAAAGTGTACATTATATTTTACTACTCATAATAAAATATTTCCATCTTGTCTCAATTCTACCATTATTATCTAGTATTTTCATGCATTCTAATGTTATCTTTCAGTTAAGAGCATTACAAATGGTATTAGAGACATTTCCCAAGCTAGCTGTACCACCAAGTTTAGCAAAAAAAAAAAAGGCTAGAGGCATGTTCCAGTGTCTTTAAACCACAAAGGTTTTTTATTACACACATCAAACTGAAGTTGAGGAGGAATACATATAGGAACTACGAGAGGTAGTCACATCTGTTGGACTCCCTTGTAAACCATGTTGGTACCCCTTCGAGTAGTTTTGCATCAGATAGCACCTATACATGGACTGCTCTTCCATGTACCTTTAGTATAATTGAAATTCCCCTAAGTTACCTCAAAACTCGTCTTAGATAATTTATCATCCATCTTCGTCGTACAATACACAGAGAACAACACTCGAGGATATTATTCACATGTTCCAAGGGTGTTCGGGTAGTGCAACTAAGGGAATTATCGATCCTCCTTAGTTGGTGCTTTGAAGGATTGGGTCGAGTACTACTATTAGAACCTTACCATATATCATGATCTGTAGAACTTAACACTCCTTATTTCCATAGTTCATTCACTTCCTGTTATTGCATTGCATTCCTACACATTTTTTAGTATCCATAAGTTCAAGTTTCTATCGTCGTAGTATTGGAAAGTCTGGTGGTCCCAAAATTATGCTTGCAAGAGACTTAGCCCACAGGATTCAGGATGGTGAGTTGATCACAGTCATACCATCCTCCAATAAGCTTCAATTTTTCACGTGGTCCATATTTTTTCAGATGTGCTTTCAAGTGACCCACAACAATAGATTCCTTGTCTTGAACCCATTTCAAACATACTTGATACATGTCGCTCCAAACATGCTCAGAATTCAAGTTTCCTTAAAATAGCTCAAAAATAAAAGTCATCATATGGAAGTGAAACTAGAAAAATATTATAGTGCTTGTTGCCCTGATAAAAATGGTGCAAACGACACTCAAATCCTAGTTCATATGCTCAAGTTATAGTAGTTCAAAGTTTAGGTCAAACTTGGCAGAGTGGCAGACTAACAAGACAACAAATCAGAATAATCTCGACACATGAAATCTAATGGCTGGAACAGTTGAATTTTTCGCCCACTTAATTTGTTCAATATCCTTTATTTTCTGGCAAGAAATTTGAACCATACCTTTATAAAAAAATAAAAATAAATACAAATTAAGGTTGTGGGATGCCACCCCCACTAATAGTCATATTATATATTAAAAAATTGGTGGGTGGGCCACCCCTAGTGGACCTGCCCAACCTCGGTGGTCATATTGCTGTATGCATATGGGGAGCCAATAGGGGTTGAAACCACCTGACCCATGTGGGCCGGCCCCCAATGGGTGCCCCCCCAAAAAATATAACACCATAATCGCTAGCCATAATATATAACCGCCCAAACCAAAATACATTAAAAAAAATTCCAACGTTTAACCGTCGATTTAACATATATACCACTGTCACATTGTTATAAAAAATGTGGCACATTTGGGGTGGGAAAGGTTTGAATCTTGTCCACCCCCACAATAATTATGCAACTTTACCGTTGAGCCAACGACCCATGCCTTGGCCAATCCGCTGAAGAAATTATATAAGAGATCATTCCAATTTCTCACCGGATCGGTGGATGGCAAATGTGATAGAACCTTAAGCAGCCAGGAGGGCTAGAGCCATGAGAAGGGGAATATTCTAGATGCTAAAAACATTCCCTTAGAGGGTTAGAACTGGAAGAATCATATTTTGACAACTTTATAGTCATTTCTGCACATTTTCTCGTGAAAAGTCCAACTATGCAGTCTATTTCCCCATATGAGCAGTATCAATACAGGTGGCTAGCAACAAGGAATCTTTGTAGAACCTTATGGAATCTAAAATATTCCTTTGGAGGCTAATTTTTGGTAGAGGCGTAATTTTGCCAACTTTGTAGTATTTTTTCACAGAATTTCTCAGGGAGCACAATGGTGTGCTCAGAATTTTCATCCAAGAAGCGTATTTTTCAGCCATCTTCAGGAAGGAATCTTTGGGGGAATCTTCGAGATTATCGTGGGTCCAGAATTTGATGGTGTCAAAAAGGGGAAAAGTTTATAGCCGTTTGACATGATTTCATGCCATGAATTTAGCGATGATGTTTTAGACCATCCCCAAAAGTGGAGGTAAATGATGTAGTTATGCCATGTTTTTCTTGTAATTTGCTGAGATGATGTTTTGTTGTTGAGATCCCTGATTACTATTATGTTGAGAGTGTTGGGTAGTGGAGGTCCCGCGTAATGGTTTTGGGGTAGAAAGCCCAAAAAGTAGGATTAAATTATTGTAAAAACTCCGAAGTATGCGTAGCGCGAATTATAATAGGTTGAGTCAAAGGTTAGTCTGCTGGAAAACAACGTAAAGAAATATAAATAGAGTCGGCCTACATAGGATTGCAGGCCAAGGAAGGGTATAAATAGAGAATGACTCTATGAGGGAAAGGAAGTTCTTTTTGGAATATGATATGTAATGGGTTTTTAAAGAAAATAGCTTGAAAGCGTTTGTAAGTTCGAGTCGACGATTGGGGTAGTAGGTAGAGGCGCTGCAGCTGTGTGCGCAGAGGCCTGGAAAGTCCACAGCTATGTGCACGGACCCCTGCAGTTGAGTGCGTAGGGTAGATCTGGATGTATTGGTGAAGAACAGTAATAAATATAAGTTGCTTTTGTAATTCTGTGTTATCGCACATCTGACTTTATGATTTACCTTTCTATATCTGTTTAAATATGAATGTGATGAATGTATGTGAATCTGGGTTCATTTTAAGTGCACGAATGGTTAAACTTGTTAAATGTTTACTTAAAGACCCTGCTAAGAAAATCTGATATGCTCCATTAATTAGATTAGATTAGTAATCAATAGAAAGTGGAAGTTTCCCAAGGTTTGGATTTGCGCGATTGCAAAGAAGCACAGAGTAGAAGGGTGCGCGAGTCCCCAAAACCACATCTTGATAGCCCAAGGGTGCGGAAACCTAGTTTTAGCACCCTCCCCTGCTACCTCGGGTGAGACCTCAGTCCATGCTCCGCAGGCTGCTGCCGCAAGGGCAGGTAGCTGCTGGATTTGTTTGGCTAAATAACTCTTCCAAACCTGGGTCAGGCCCATATAAGCCAAAAAATGGTTCCGTTGCCAGGAATGGGATCTGCCTAAGGGGTGTCTGGTGTGGAACGCAGGGACTCTAAAGAAAATAACGTTGAAAAATCAAAAGGATCAAGGATGGTAGTAGAGCGAGGGTAACTATGGAAAACATAATTCAATTACTAGTGTTCAAGGGAGCAGGAGGCGAAGACCTGAAACAATTTTGGTTTGTGCTAACATCAGTATGGAACACGCAACAAGTTGTAGATGATAATATCAAGAAATCCATCTTAGTTAGTGCACTGCAGGACCGAGCGCTAACATTGTACATGAAGTATTCAAGCATCAACCCAACGATGGGGATAACAGACATCCATAATGAATTAAAAAAGGAGTTTATTTGGCCAAAGTTAGAAGCACAGTTGGTCATAGGATTCAAAGAGATCACAATGATGCCTGGTGAGACCCCGTGGGATTTGGATCAGAGGTTGAAAATCACCATTCGCGAGGCCAACATGACCTTGACAGATGCACAACACCATGTTTGGTTCGTTGCATCATTAACGCCATATTTGAAGTCAACTTTGTCACAACAAAAGATCTCAACCCAAGCGAAAGCGCTGGAGGCAGCAATGTGGGTGCATGAAACCTTGATACAAGACCTAGGGTTGGGAGTTCAAAAAATCCAAGTGCAGGTCCAAAACAGAAACCACATTCAGAAGTCTGGGAGGAAGTATGGTGTATAAAGTGCAGGAGTCAGGGACACGATAAAGATCACTGTCTGGTCTCAGTGAATTTGGTGGTCATGGGGGGACTGACACCATTGCGACCAGAGGCACAGGCAAGGCCGAGCACGATTGCCCTGCTCTGGTGCACAATTTTTCAGGTAGGAGGAAAGCACAACACTGATAATTGTCATATATTGCCAAAAGACAACCAGACCCCCCAACAACTCTTTTGCAACTTTTGTAAATTGGTGGGTCATGAAGAAAGAGATTGCTGTAGTGATTGAATGTTGATGGACCAGGCACTTGCTTACAGAATGCAGACTGTGGTGTTAGGTCAGGATCTAGTCACAGCAATGGTGTGTGGTGGGTTCCCAGGATGGGGCGGAATGGGACTAGGAAGGGGTCACGGGAAGCTAATTTGTTACAACTGTGGGGGACCAGGAAATTACGTGTGGGATTGTACCAATCCAACCCGAATATCATGTCCTTATTATAAGCAATTCAATCATGAGTTGCAAGATTGCTCCATGCTGATAGCACAGATTTGCGAAAAGAAGGTAGCGCCTCCTACAACAATGTAAAATGTGTAGATGATGAGATCCGAACCACGCGACGACAAACCCATGGTAAACATCGTATTGCGAAGTGGTGCAGCCACATGAGAGGTCAATGAGGAGACCAATATGGAAGCTAAGGAAAGCTTCACAGGCGTCTCTAACCGAGGTAGTAGGGATTGGCCTGAGCCAGCTAAGGATCCCTTGATGTTTACTACCTTCTTAGAGACATGCATAAAACTGCTTCGCGATAATAGGGTAGCTAAAGGGTTATAGGAAGTGATTAATAGATGTGCAGGGTGGGGTGAACCTCGCGTAGTCCGAAAATTAGGAAGACACGCATCGCAGACGGGTAGGGAAATGCGGTTCATGGCGCATATTAGAAACTACGAGATGGATCAGGGCATTCTGGACCTAGGTTCAAATGCAAACATATTGCCTAAATAGACTTGGGAGCACATGGGTAAGCCTACACTACAATGGTATCCTATCCAATTGCGGATGGCCAATCAATAGAAGATCTTGCCCATGGGAAGGCTGCAAGGAATTACAGTAGATATTGATGGCGCAAGTACCCGGATGGATGGATGAAAAGAGCCCATACCCTGCATTTCTAGGGATAGATTGGGCCACTGACATGAATGGGGTTATTGACCTCAAATAGAGGAAGATGATATTTGAGAAGAAGTTGCTCTATGTAGTCGTTCCGCTAGATCCAACATATGGACCGCGCTACACAAAACCTGTGCCTAATGAAGAAAGGGACAATGCACTGGATTGTATCTATAGAGCTGTTGAAAATAGGCCAAAGGAGGAGTGGAGACTCTCATGGGGCTACGCAGGCTCATGCACCAGCGATTCAGATGAAGAGGACGAGCGATGGCGAAGCAAGGTGAATGAGGTAACCATGTTACAATGTAATATGATGATGAAATCCCTGTATTGCGTTAAAGCTCAGAACTGTGAGCTGCCGATGTATGATGGGTTGACAATAGTGGATGAATTCCTGGTTAAATTCAAAAGCATAGTACTAGAGTACCAATGGTTTGATGTGCTAAAATGGACATTGCATGCGACATCGACGTGATGGTGGAATATCATGAAGGAACCTTCAAAGATTGGTGAAGCTGCAAGCGCATGATGCAGATAAGATTTGGGAAGCCAGAGCTATGAATAACAGAGAAATACAATGGATGAGATGATCCATGCATGCACCTGACCAAATGGACCATAGCTTATGGTGCGGAGCCTCAACCAGAATGGGTGCACTTATTTTATCATACCTTGGATGCCATTCCAAGGAACTGGTATACGGAAATAGAGCTTCGACATGGCACTGACGAATAGGATATCCTGCATGAAGGGTTTCTGTCGAAATTTCTCTTTGAGGACCAATAGATGGATACCGTGGATGACACATTACAGTTAGCAAAGACCACCATATTCAGAACACTGCCGGAACCAGAGGAGTTCGTGCCATCAGACTAGTCGCAACAATTGAGTCAGGCCTTAGCATGTTACAATGTACAAATAGAAGATGATGAGGATGACCCGCATAACATCAATATACCAGAATCCAAAGGGAGTCATGAGGTGTGCTCCCCAAGATAGAAGATCTAGACATCACGACACCATTAAAAATAAAGCAAGTGAATATCGAAATAGAGGAAGAGCTGAAGTATTCTACGCTTGGGGACTACTAGGACGACGCCATGGTGGAAAAGGTCGTCGTGCTGCTCCTAGAATACCGAGATTTATTCCCTACAAAAATTATGGAGCTGAAAGGGATTCTAGGAGACCTAGGAATGATGAAGATAACTTTGAAGCCAGATGCGAAGCCAGTGAAGCAGCGACCCTATCGATTGAATCCAAAATACAAAGAAAAGGTCCGCGAAGAATTGGACAAGATGCTGGCAGCAGGAATTATTGAACCAGTCGAGGAGTCCGATTGGGTAAGCCCTATGGTCATGCAGGAGAAGAAACAGAAGGGTGAGATCTGCATCTGTGTAGATCTGCGGAAGCTCAATGATGCTTGTGTTAACGATCCATTTCCAACACCCTTTACAGATGAGGTACTAGAAAATGTGGGCAGGCAGGAAGCATACTCCTTCACAGACGGGTTCTCCGGGTACCATCAGATCAAGATCGTTCTGGAGAATTGGAGAAAGGCAAAGTTTGCTACTGAATGGGCTTGTTTTCAGTATACGATAATGCCCTTTGGGCTAAAGAATGCGCCGACGATATTCTCCCGTATTGTGGTAGCCGCACTCAAGGAATTTATCCACAAGTTCTTAGAAGTCTACCTGGATGACTGGACCGTATTTGGCTTGGTTAAGAAACATGTCGTAAACTTACGATTGATGCTGGATACTTACTGCTGGCACCAGATTTTGCTCAACCTAAGGAAGTGTACTTCCCTCATCCCTTTTGGGAACTTGCTAGGCCATGTATTTTGTAAGCAAGGCTTGATGGTGGATTCGACAAAGATTGCTGTCATACTAAATCTGCAAGCACCACGAAGTGTAAAGTAGCTACGCGCTACATTAGGACACACAGGCTACTACCGGAAGTTTATAAAAAGCTACACCCAGATCACTACTCCAATGGAATAGTTACTTAAGAAGGATGCTACGTATTGCTGGAACGAGGAATGTAATGAAAGCCTGGAAACAATTAAGGAAAAGATGGCATCTGCCCCTATCTTGGTCTTTCCAAAGTGGGATGTTGAATTTCATGTACATGTCGATGCGTCATGTATCATGTTGGGTACAATACTCACTCAAGAAGGAGCAGAGGGAATTAATCACCCGATTGCGTTCGCAAGTCGTAGGTTGTCCAAAGCAGAAAATAATTACTCTACTACTGAGCGAGAGGGATTGGCGATGGTATACGCGCTCCAAAAGTTCTGCCACTATCTGCTCGGAGGACATTTTAAGATGTATACTAATCACTCTGTGCTCAAGTACCTAGTGAATAAGCCTATGTTTGGGGGGCGCATCTGTCGATGGTTGCTGTTGTTTCAAGAATATGAATTTTAGGTTGTTGTAAAGCTAGGACATCTGAATGCAGGTTCGGATCACCTGTCTTGAATTGAGACTGGCGAAGAACCAAAAAATCTAGAGGGGGGACTCCCGGATGCCTAGTTATATGTTGTGCGCATTGCAGATGGCCACTTCAAAGATATAATCCACTTTTTAACTACGGGCACTACGCCATAGGGATATTCGGTCCAACAAGAGAAGGAATTGGTGATATGCACAACATATTTTACCGTAATTAAAGGCCACCTTTACAAGATGGGAAATGATGAAATATTGCGTAGATATGTACCATAATTCGAGCGTGGATAGATCTTGGCCGAAGCACATGGAAGGGTTGTTGGCAGACATTATGCGGGCCATGCCACAACCTAGAAGATTCTTCTTGTTTGATTATGGTGGCCCATTCTACATCAAGATTCGAAAGCATACTGTTGGGTTTGCGATGTATGTAAGCGGATGGGCAAACCATCACGAAGGGATGAAATGCCACTTCAGCCATAGATGATGCTACAGCCATTTGAGAAATGGGCGATTGACTTCGTCAGGCCTATTGAACTGCGAGGAAAGATGGGTGCGTGCTATATCATCACTGTGACTAAGTATTTGACCTGATGGGCCGAGGCACAGCCTGTTAAGGATTGCACGGATGCGACAACAACAAAATTATTGTTCGAGAATGTACTAACCAGGTTTGGCTACCCAAAAATTCTCATGAGTGATAGGGGAACACATTTTCTGAATGAAACGATCAACACACTCACTGAGGAATTCCAGATATATCACCAACAAAGTACGCCCTACCATCCACAAGAAAATGGGACCATTGATGCATTTAACAAAATTTTGGAGACCGTGTTGACTAAGTTCTGTAATGCGTGACGAAATGACTGGGACTTGTGCATCCCTACAGTGCTATGGGCATATCGAACGACATGCAAGAAGTTGACATGCTAGACACCGTTTCGTTTAGTCTATGGAATATATTGTGCCTAGTCTGCGGATCATGACAATCACAGGTATGGCAGATTGTAGGGCATTGGAAGAGAGGCTCGCACAGCTAGAAGAATTGGAGGAGGAACAGTTTCTGGCTGGATTCTTTTAGCAGGTACATAAACAGCATGAGAAAGCATGGCACGATCGCCATATCAAGTTGTGCACCTTCAAGGAGAATGATATAGTATTGCTTTATGATAGTAAGTTCGAAAAATTCCTAGGTAAACTCCGCATGCACTGGTTAGGACCCTATGTCGTCAAAGAAGTTACCGATGGGGGCACGGTTCAGCTGGCTAAACTCAATGGAGACCCCATCCCAAGAAGAGTGAACGGCAGTCGCCTAAAGCTCTACTTGGGTGGGCCAACTACCTGACGAGCTGTTCCAAGGATAGTCTCACCACTCCAACCAGTTGAAAGAGAGCGGGGGATGATAAAGTAGCCTGGGGGATAGATGCGCGAGTACCACGGTGCACATACATTTGACCAAACACAAGGGTCACGGTTGCATGGGAAGGATCACGCGGATGCACTGATGAAAGGAATGACAACTGTTAAAATCACTATTCATGAGAGGATGTCTACATTATGGAAAAAGGGAGCAGGCGACGGGCAATTAAGAGAAACAGTATGAGCCAGATATGGAACGAGTGGTCACAAATTTTACATGAGAAGTTTACATGAGCTAGAACGGGCGACAATCAGTGCATTTGAAATTCACATGGCTTATAAATCACCGAGGGGAATCCACTGGGCAGCCTACACTTCGGAAACACATATGGAGCTGTTCATTATCTCTACACAAGGCATGCACCTAAAGGTAGTGATCTGGACGATGGAGAAGCAGGACTCTCCAAGGAATATGGTGTTGACAGCTGCGAGCATCCTGCAGGCTGCAACATCACCAGTAGAGGATGTATCGGAAAAGAGGGAACACGAAGAATAATTGGTCTAGATGTCGTTGCCTCGCCCAGGGGTAGGCCGATGCACTATGAAAGAACAATGAAAGGATGGACAGGCGGTGACAATAGGTAGATATGTAGTTAATAAGTCATCTCTAATGTCCCTCGAAGATTGGGATCTTGTGGATAGCAGCTAGGGTCTTGCAAAATTGCAACACAAGCTATAGTAGATAGTGCAAAGATAATATACAAAGGTTGGAAGTGGTTGCGGTAGTACCAGGAGGTCCCATATGCGGCTCCCCTACTCACGATAAAATCCTATGAGGGGGTGTTTTGTGTTAACCGAGCAGAGCAGAATGAGCATCATCGGTTGCGAGACGTGGTAGAAACATTGAAGCAGGAGCTGAACGAAGCGTTGCAGGAGACAATGAAGGAGTAGTAGGACGACGAGCGTCACTCAAAGGGAGGTGAACCGTAAAGCCAAAGCAGAGCATCTAGCTGCATCGGCGAGTGACTCGGGATGAGTTATGATGATTGTGTTGGGGGACTGTTGGGTAGTAGAGGTCCCGCGTAATGGTTTTAGGGCAGAAATCCCAAAAAGTAGGATTAAATTATTGTAAAAACTCTGAAGTGTGAATTATAATAGGTTGAGTCAAAGGGTAGTCCACCTAAAAACAATGTAAAGAAATATAAATAGAGTCGGTCCACGCAGGGATTGCGGGCCAAGGAAGGGTATAAATAGAGCGCGGCTCTATGAGGGAAAGGCAGTTATTTTTGGAATATGATATGTAATGGGTTTTTAAAGCAAATAGCCTGAAAGCATTTGTAAGTCCGAGTCGAGGGTTGGGGTAGTAGGTAGAGGTTCTGTAGCTGTGTGTGCAGAGGCCTGGAAAGTCCGTAGCTGTGTGTGCAGACCCCTGCAGCTGAGTGCGTAGGGTAGATCTGGATGTATTGGTGAAGAATAATAATAAAGATAAGTTGCTTCTATAATTCTGTGTTATCGCGCATCTGATTTTATGATTTACCTTTCTATATCTGTTTAAATATGAATGTGATGAATGTATGCGAATCTGGGTTCATTTTAAGTGCGCGAATGGTTAGAATTTTTAAATGTTTACTTAAAGACCCTGCTAAGAAAATATGATACGCTCCATTAATTAGATTAGATCAACAATCAATAAAAGTGGAAGTTGCTCAGGGTCCAGATTTGCGCGACTACAAAGTAGTGCATAGTATTAGAAGGGTATGAGAGTCCCCTAAACTACATCTTGATAGCCCAAGGGTGCAGAAACCTGGTTCCAACACCCTCCCCTGCTACCTCGGGTGAGACCTCAGTCCACGCTCTGTGGGATGTTGCCACAAGGGCCGGTAGCTGCAGGATTTGTTTGGCTAAATAACTCTTTCAAACCTGGGTCAGGCCCATATAAGCCAACAGAGAGATACTTATATGCCATGTCATGTGAGAATTTGTTAGCTTGTCATGCTGAAGGGGGACCCATTTGAGTGAGAGTGCTTACAGGGGAACATCTCATGGAGAGACATGCCACTCTGGTTGAGGGAATTTATCCTTGTAATGACCAAGAATGTTCCATGTACTCATCATCATCAAGAATGTACTATGTATGCATCATCATCTTATGGAATTTAATGAAGCAGCCTCCCCACTCTTGACACTAGGCCCATAGACGTAACCCACACTGGGTGAGGTTCGTTATCAATGTGTTTGTGTCTTGTGATTTGATGGTTTTTATTATGTTTCATCTTCCTTAAAGAATGCACATGTGGTTTTTCTATACTCTTTCATATGCAATCCTGCTAACATCACAGAAGTAAAAGATATTGGTTAATCCCAGTAGTTGAAGAGATCCATATCAAGTTTGGTAACAAAGCAGTCTTCTCACAAATGTGAATTGCAAGTGTGAATGATTGAACATGAAACAAGAAGGGAAAATGATAACAATAGAGATATCTACAAGGACCTTCTCAAGATGGCACACATGGTGGACATGATGTATGAAAATTATGAGGAGAAGATGCCAAGAGAGGAATAGGACAAATAAAGAGTAGAGGAAAATGCTCCATCTACCCCCTCGAGTGAACATTCATCTTCATTGTCATCCTCTCATCATTTAGATGAGGAGATCAGTCAGAGCCTTCAAGAAGATAATGCTGAATTGAGGAGATATCTACGAGAAGAAAAAGAGGATAAGCATAGACTGCATCTTCAGTTACAAGCCATGGAAGAGGCCTTGGAAGAATTGAAGCACAACGAAGGCTTAGCAAAGGCATCATTACCTGTTTCAGACTAAAAAACTGAGGTAAACAATGTTGATTGTTCTTTAGTTTCATTTTCACATGACACTATTTTTGTTGGAAATATAGAGGTACCCATTTCAAGTTCTTGCATGAGAATCATTACCAAGATGGAGTATAAAGGAAGAGGACTTGGTGTTAATGGCCAAGGAATGACTCAGGCATTGGAGGTTATATAGAGACCTCATTTTGCAATTTTTGGATACACTGAAGGGGAGTGCTCTAAGGTAACAAAAGCTTCCAAGAAATGGTAAAATCCATTGAAGAAAGAGGATGATTATAACTCATCAAAATCCTCCCATGACAATGCACATTACAGAGGAAGAGCTAAGGCAAGATCTCATCACCAAAATTGCAACAGAGATAGTTGAGAGAGGTATAACAAGTCTCAATACTCTAAATTTCATTTTGATTACAAGCACGTTAATGATGAACAAAAATAATAGCATAGAAAACTATGCATTTTTTGTAGTTTGCATAACCATGTGCTTATTGAGTGCTGGAAGAGAATGATAGTGAGATAGAGGATGAGGTGTGAAATTCCTTCTCCACATCAGGGAAATAAAGAAGGTAATGTTGGTCTGGAGGATGAATACTCTTTGTAGTTGTTGCAATAGAGGTGGACATCAAAGAGCCACATGTTGGAGGCTCCATTCAGAGCAATGTCTCAAGGAAAAAACGCCCATGCAGGAACCAGTTGGAAAAGTTATTCAACAAACGAATCTACCACAGGGAGATGACCCATTCAATTTAATAAGTGATAGATGTTTTTACTAGATATGGTGGCTTGTGTTGGCTTTATTTTGTAAATCATGTGTTGCGATTTAAAATGTAAAAGTGATTATGTGTTTTCCATCACTTATTAAAGAAACGATGATGTTTTTTCCTTTTGTCGATATCTGGGGTATTGGATTACATTATGATGTAAACTTGACCAAAGAGTGTCTTATAAACTACTAGAAAGTATGGGGATACTTGGGTCATGGTTGGTCATGTAATTGAGCATGTAATTTGCAAATATGTACAACAAGTTTGCAAAGGATGCGAGTGTCAGTTCATCACTTATGTTTCTAAAGAAAAAAGGTGAAGGAGAAGGAAGTGTGACCTGTTAGGACACTTGTGGTGCAAATAATGTAACACGACAGTTGTAGATTATGTTCATGTTGTTGGAGGACCAAAATCTCCCCATTGGGGAGGAATGATCCACGTTGTTGTAGTGGTTTCTTCTCAATGATGTACAAAAGGAACCCACTTAAGCTTGTGGATGAAAAACAATATCAACAATATAAATGGCTGCTAAACATTGTAGATCTACAACAATTGATAGAAACAAAACCTACCAAAGTCCAGATCTATGCGACAATCATAGTTAAATATAAAAAATAAAGAGTAATAACTCCAAGCATCCAATGGAAACTAGATATGAAAAGAATAGTTTTATAATAACATCTGTGAAGAGAACATATAAATTTTACCCGTCCCCCTCTATGGGATGGGTTCTTGGTTATCCTCAAATGTCTTTAGCTTGTGTAGAGTCTCTCTCCTCTATAATATGTAAAACCAACAAAAATATGGTGTGCGACAATGAAAATAATCAGAGTCACAACAACAAGTGCAACAATGAAAATAATCAAAAGTGAATAATGAATGGAAAACCCTTATATTTATAAGAAAATATTGAGTTATCCTCGAATAATGAGAAATAATAAAATATTATTGATCCCATTCTTGGAATAACCAATTGGAATATTTTATTATGTTTGGTTAGGAGGGAAAAAATATTTAAACTTTTATTTAGAAATAATAAAATAAATGATTTTTTTATCATCTCAAGGAATTAGTTAAGGAAAAATAAACAAATAAGGATTTATTTAACTATTCCTAAGGGATTTAGTTAAATTTAACAAAGAATAATAATTAATTGGTGATTAATTAATTATTCTTAGAGAAAAATAATGATTTATCTATTTATTTTTCATGATTAGGTCAAATTTGACAAGGAATGATAATAAAACAGGCTCAATTAATTATTCCTAGAAGAAAAGCAAATAAATAGTGATTTATATATTTATTCTTCATGGGCTTAACTATAAATTACTTAACAAAGGTGGTTTATTAAATAGTTTCTCGTAGAGAAGGAAATTTTACTATTGTAAAATTGGCTTTACATGTTGTGCTTCAAACCATCTAGTAAATTAGGCTAGATGATCACTTTTTTGGTGATAACAGATTGCCCCCCAATGTACGAGTGTTAGGAGAAATACGTATGGCTGAAGTACGTTGTAAAGACACAATCACATAGACAAAATAGGGGAGTTAAGGAGAGAGAGAGAGAGAGAGAGAGAGAGAGAGAGAGAGAAACCAATCAAACTGAATTGAAAGAGGATATGGACATAGGAGGCAAGACTAATGCAAGTCTTCTTTTATGTTGTGGTGCCAGACCTCAATGAGGTGGGGTAGGCATACCTATACCCGCTAAGATAACTTAGTACAAAAATAATGGTTCACCCATACATATAAAACTGCACAACGAAGTACATGTTGAATGGTACATGGCATGTTGGCATAACAGAGCCAGAAAAATAATACAATGTGTCCCATATATATAATGTGCCTAGAAAAATATGAGCAAGGAATAAATACAATAATATCTGAGTACATGAGATAAAAATTCACTGCCCTAAAAAAATGGGTGGGAGGGAGGGTAGAACAACCAGAGAAGCCTTGTTGAACAAGGAAGGGCTTTGCAAAACTGAATAGATCATTTGGAGGAGGCGTGCATGCTCTGAACTCTATGATCTGTAGGAATCAAACCCATGAACTCTGTGGAATTGAATATGAGGCTGTAGCATAATAGGTATGCATCCAGGCATGTGGGGGGCTACTTGAAGGGCCACTCCCTCCTGAGGTCTGAAACATCTCACACACACCCAAGAATCACTAGTACAATCTGTTGCATCACTGGACCATCAAGTGTGTGGATCACAAACATGAAACGACCAAGTCAAAGGGGTGTTGGATTTGGGGCCTTATGGGTTGGAGGAGCTTGGGGAGACTTGTCTTTTGAATATTTCCTTTTGGATTCCCCCCCCTAGCCATATTTTTTCGCAATAGGAGCTAGTTCCTGTTGAGGTTGTGATGGAACTGAAGCAGTGGCAAGGGTCATGGGGACTAGTTGAACCAGGATCAAAGCATGATAAGGTCTTAGATGACTAGGTGGAATGTTTGCAGGGGGATTGATGTACCATATTGTGATCTTGAGAGTCATGTTAGGAAGGACTAACGAAGTCGTGAAAGGTACAGAAAAAATTCTCGGAAGGAGGAATAAGAAAAGTATCTGACCGACAGGATAATGTCCCGGTGAAGTAGCTCCTGCATGGTTAAGACCTAGAGGGAACATAGGAGAGGCACCCATAAATGGAGGAGGTCTTGGGGGAGTGGGTCTGTAGGGTTCAACTAGAAGAGAAATAACAAGATGATGAGGAGATGGATGTTGATCAGGTGTACCGAACTACTTAAGGGCAACCCGTGAGGCTTGTAACATGCAAACACTCATGGAAGTAGTTTCAGAAATGGGAGGTGGAGGACCAGGTAAGGAACCTACAATTTAGGAATATTTATAGACTCTGGGTGATACACTGGTGTAAGGAGTTTAAGACTGGTTTTCGGACTTTGACGAGATGAGGGACTCAGGGAAGGTCATGGATGTCGACTAGTAGGAAGTCAACTAATCAATGGTAACGATCTTCCCTTCATGGGGGAAACACATCTTGTGGAAAACCACAGACATGGCAACTGAAATGACATACATGTAACTACGACCTAAGAGAATTTTGTAATCCAAAGTGGAATAGATGAATTCGATATCGAGATGGATAGGCTTACCCGTAGGAGTCACTAGATAGTTGCGGTACATGCTGAGGGGCTGGGAGGAGTGTCCATCCCAAGCACACAAAGTGATGGTGGAGGGGGGACAATTTAGGTGACTTTATATGTTTCCAAATGATCTAGAATTTATCCAGGATAAAGAATTAAAGGTATTACAGACTCATGTGCATGGATATGCCTATGTTACTTATGCAACGGATTGATAAGATTGCGAGAATACATAGACTCTGAGGCAATCAGAGAAAAACATAATAGTCAAACATGTAAACAAAACAAGTTTAATAAGGAGTTCACCCAATGCTCCTGGGCTACGTCTCCTGGTCTAGCCTTCAGTGGTGGCCTCTCTATTATGTTTTCAAGCAGTTTTTTACAACAGTGAACTCAAATTGAGTCTCACCTAAATAGATATAAGTCAATAGGACTGGAGTACACAGACTCTCCTTTCTCTCTCTGGCTCTGTCTGGCTTGATGCTAACTTCAGGTCAGCTTGGCTTCTACTCTCTTCTCTTAGCTAGCTTCGTATAACTAACTCTTGTCACTGCCTTTCTGTTTGTCTTCTCAATTTCTGCCTCCTTATGCTTTTGTCAGTTCATGGCTTTTAAAGCCAGTTTGTTCTTTTGACTGTTCATTTCCTCTTCTTGGTATTCTGGTTTCCCTGTCTTCTGTCCGTTCGAATTCATCTTCTCTGCATCATCTCACGGGTAACGCATCATAGGGAGGTGGCCACCTGTGTGCTAATGAACTGGGTGTCAGATTCCTTGAATAATATTCGAATGGCCGTTAATTTTGTTTGCTTCAAGATCGCCCATGAACATGAACCATTTTCCAACTCATCGTCCATGTCAGAATACAAATCCCCTGTCATCTTGCTTTTTAACCTGTCAAATCCAGTCAGTCATCGGGAGGCATATCCACCGTCGATCTGGGCCGCCCAGATCCTATGGTCGTCCTTCATATCGAGCATACAAGTCGCACGATGTTTACCCGTCCGATGCGGGCGGTTTTCTCTCTCATCTGCCAAACGTGTGTCGCTCGATGTGTGGCATCAGGCAAGACACAACCAAAACTACTTACCTTCTTGAAGCCTTTCGATATCCTGCCAGTCTTGGGGAATCTTGTGCTATGGAACAGAAACATTTATTTTTCCATTTTTCATAGAGATTTCGGGTCCAAGTGCTTCGGGGCTTTCCTTCACTGAGGGGGACGCCCTGCAATATGCGATTAGCGCTTAACGCTAATCACGTATCAGAAACCACCCCCGTTTCTTGATTTGGCTTCCGATTTTGCCAGTTTTGTGCCATCGCACGATTACCATGGGCCAACAGTCTGTGTGCTCGACCGAGGGTCCTCGTTGCTCTGCTCTGGCCACAACTACCACTGTTACGAGGATACCTTCTGATAGCTTGATTTTTCTAGGACTTGAATCTTTTAGCATAATTTGAAACAGTCATGAAAACTTAAAGAGTGTTTTAGGATCCAATTTGGATCATGACCTTCCCAGAAAAAGCTTTTGGACCACCAAAAGTTGATTTTCTTTCAAGCATCAATCAGGTGAGGGTATTGCTTCCCCACTTTCTCAATTTCTATCCATTTCTCTCTACTTGGTTTTGAACCTTTGAGTCCAATCCTGAGGTACTCAACATCCCCTCTGTGTGTGGTTCTTACCTTCCTGTCCAGAACTGTGTCTTCCTGCAATTCATTAAGATATTCAGGTACAGATCATCAATAGAAGGCAATTGACTTTGCTCTTCAAGATCTTCAATTAATGAAGGTTCAAACAGTCTCAAGTTGTTTGCATTAAGAACTGAGCAGATGTGCATGTAAGCTGGTAAATCAATGTGAAAGGCATTCTCACCAATTTTCTCAAGTATCTTGAAAGGTCCATACCTTATTGGCTTTAGCTTCTTACCTTCACCTTGCATTCTGTCTTTGTTGATATACATCTAGACTTGATCACCAACTTGGAAACTATGCTCCATATGATGCTTGTCATGCCTTGTCTTGTACTTGGCTTAGATCTTTTCTAGTTGTTCCTCTACCGCCTAGTGAATCTCTTGGATTTCTTCAATGAACTTGGTTGCCTTGTCCACATCACTGTGTCCATCAACTACTACGTCTTTACCAAAGACAAAATCTAGGGGAGACCTTGGTGTGAAACCAAAATAGGTCTCAAAAGGATATCTTTGTGTAGAAGAATGTTTAGCCCGGTTGTAAGCATGTTGCACATAACATAAATGTTCATCCCAAAGTTTGGGATGCTTGCTACAATAGCCTCTGAGTAATTGGATCACTGTCCTGTTGACCACTTCTGTTTGGCCATCTGTTTGCGGATGAAAAGATGTGCTTTTCTTCAGCCTGGTGTCCATCAATTCCCACAAACTTGACCAAAATTTCCCAACAAATTGGGTATCTCGATCAGATATAATGGAAGTGGGTAATCCAAAATGAACCCATACATGCTGAAAGAATAAATTTGTAGTTTGTTTAGCTGTAATCTGTTTGTTACAAGGCATCAAAATACACATTTTGCTGAACCTATTGACAACAACATATAAATAGTCATGACCTTTCCTAGATTTAGGCAGTCCTCCAATAAAGTCCATGGAAACACTTTCCAAGGATGAGAAGGAATTGGTAGTGGAGTGTACAAGCCTAGTTTTCTATTGCTGGACTTGCTTTTAGCACACATGGTACACCCTCTTACATATCTAGAAATTGTCTCATTCATTTTTGGCCAATAACAAAATCTTTGCAGCTGTGCAACTGTTTTACTTACACAAAAGTGACTTGATATTAGAGAAGTGTGTGCTTCTCAAATTATCTTTACTCTTTCAGTTTGTGGAATGCATAGCTTCCCAAAATGATACATGAGTTGATCCTTAACATGATAATCTAATTCTTCTACTCGTTTTCCTTAACTTAAAGTTGCATATACATCTTTAAAAGCTATATCTTGAGCATATTGTCCAATGTAGCTCTCATGCAATACTGAATTATGCTTAAGGATATTATATGCATTTATAATTGGTCTAGATAACATATCTGCAACTTTATTGTGTATGCCATTTTTGTAATTCTGATGAATAAATGAAACTGTTGTAGAAAACCCATCCATCTATAATGTCTTGATTGCTGCAACTTAGTTTGGGAGTGTAGATATTGAAGTGGTTGATGATCAGTATGTATAACTGTCTCTTTTCCCATTAAGTAATGTTTCCACTTTTTCACACTCTGTACTAATGCATACAATTCTTTATCATAGATGGGATAGTTAACTACTGTAGAATTAAATGTCTCAGAATGATAACATATGGGTTTATCGTGCTACATCAACACTGCTCCCATGGTATAGTCACTGGCATTCGTTTCAATCTCAAATAGTCTTTGAAGATTGGGCAGTGCTAGTACTGGTGTTGTGCTAATCTTTTCTTTCAAGGTGCCGATGGCTTTATGCTGTTTGCCTCCCCATTGAAACACCTTGTTCAATCCTATTAAAGCATGTAAGGGAGCTACAATTAAGGAAAAGTTAGAAATAAACTTTCTCCAATATTGTGCTGCTCCTAAGAAGCTTCTAACTTCTATAGCAGATTTTGGTTTAGGCCAGTTTACAATGACTGCAACCTTATAGGGATCCATCTTCAATTCACCACCCCTACTATGTCCCAAATAATTCAAAGATTCTTTTCCAAATTCACATTTTGAGAGTTTAACATAAAGATTTTCTCTTTTCAAAACATCTAGAGTGTGCTTAACATGCTTTAAATGTTCTTCCCATGTTTTGCTGAATATAAGAATGTCATTCAGATATAGAATAACAAAATCATCAAGAAAAGGTTTAAGTACATCATTCATTACTCTCATGAAGGTAGCAGGAGCATTAGTTAAGCCAAAAGGCATAACCAGCCACTCATACAATCCCTGATTTGTTTTGAAAGTAGTCTTCCATGCATCTTGCTCTGCAACTCTGACCTCATGATATCCACTATGCAAGTCTAACTTGGAAAAATAAACAACTTCCTTCAATTGATCTAATAGATCATCTATGAGAGGAAGGGGATAATGATTTTTGATCGTTATCTTATTCGATGCTCGGTAATCAATGCACATTCTCCACAAGCCATCTTTCTTTCTTACGAAGACAATTGGAGACCCACATGGTGATGTGCTAGGTCTTATGAACCCTTTCTTGAGCAGCTCCCATACCTGCTTCTTGATTTCTGCATTCTCTAAAGCGAACAACCTATACATTCTGATATTAGGCAATGGAGCATCTTGTTGCAAATTAATATCATGCACTATTTCCTTTTTGGGTGGTAGACTTTTAGGTTCTTGAAATAATATATCATATTCTGAAACAACATTTTCTAAATTAGCTTGATGTTTAGCATCACAACCCTCAAATACATTAGTTTTATTAGGTTTCTTTTCCTTTACAACCTCAGTAAAAATTGTTTGCATGAATTTACAATTCGTTTCATCTGCCCTGAGTTTATGAGAGTATAATTATTCTTGAGCTTATGAGCTCTTACAATATATATTGATTCCATATTTAACGAGTAGATACTTGTTCTCAGCTCCATAGAAAATAGCTTTTCTATCATACAAGTAAGGACTTCCTAAAACAATTCCACATATATCCAAAGGAACTATGTCTAACTCAACCTCATCTACAAATGCTAACCCAAAATAAAACTTAAGTTTACATTGTCTAGTCACTTGTAGCTTTGCTTTATCACCTAACCAACCCAATGGATATGGTTTCTTGTGAGGTTTGGTTAGTAATCCCAATTTCTTTACAATTTCTTCATAAATTAAATTTACTTGTGAGCCACTATCAAACAAAGTATCAATCTTTTGATGATTGGAAATAACTCGAATATGAAAAATCTCATGTCTTTTTCTCTCATTTTCTTCATTATTAGTAGATTGTGCAGAATTACTGGTAGATGCTTCAGAATTTTTACCTTTTATACCTGTGGCTATGATTTTTGCTTCATCTCCTGAGTCTGAACTCAAATCTTTTTGAATAGTTTCATCAATCTTCTTCTTCTTTCCCTCGAACTTCTTAGGTCTCAGCTCCGGGTGCAGAATCCAACAGTGCTCATCATCATGCCCGTCCTTCTTACAGTGAGTGCATGAAGACTTGCTTTTATGTACAGTGTTTGTCTTCCTCTCTTTCCATTTCTATTTTCATTTTTCCTTATTCTTGCTTGCAGTGGGTTGGGATGATCCCCCAATTTTTGGGTTCCCATTCTTACCTCTAGCTTCTAGATGTGTAGCCTGAATGGATACCTCATTTATACTAGTGGGATTAAACATGAGGATAGTGTGCCTCATGTAGCTGTGTAGACCACCTATATACTTCAGCAGAGTCTCAGGTGAGTCTAAAGAAATTCCTAGAATCAAAGCTCTTTTCCTAAATTCTTGGGTGTAACCTTGTACACTTTGCCCTTTTAGTTGTCGAAGAGTTTGCCAGCTCATCATGGCTTGCTGCATGTAAGTTAGTGGATAGAATTTCTTTTTGATTTTAGAAACAAATTCTCTCTAGACAAACAGAATCTTACCATGTTTCTTCATGTCAGCTTGTGTCCTGCCTTCCCAACATACCGAGGCATTGCCTCCAAGGTGCAGGCTGGCCAGCTGAATCTTACTCTTGTTTGAGTCAATGCTCTGCACTCTACAATAAACATCAATTTGTCTGATCCAGTTATCTAGCTTCTCTAAATTCAACTCTCCATCATATATTGGTAAATCAAATTTAACATCTAATTTAATCAAAGATGTATTCTTTTTATTTTCAGGGCTATTAGGAGGTGTGAGAAAATTTTCTTCTTTCCATTTGCCTTTAGAGTGGTCATGGAGGAGAGATTCTTCTACTCCTTTGTCTTGTTTAGAGCTTGATGAATCTTCATCCCTATGTTTCTTAAAGTCCCTATACATTTCCTCCACCATTGACTTCATGGTCAAGAAACTATCCATGAATTGGGGGTCTGATTCCAAAGGATTTTCTTCTTACATTTTCCTCTTAGAATAGACTCTTCCAATTTTCGAGTTAGTTTCAGCCAACTCTCCTTCTCCTAATTTAAGCTTTTATCTAGTTAGCATTCAACAACAAAATCCAACACAAGCTTGTCTAACCTTAGTAACCTAGAGCTCTGATACCACTTGATCTTGAATTTATCCAGGATAAAGAGTTAAAGGTATTACAGACTCATGTGCATGAATGTGCCTATGTTACTTATGCAATGGATTGATAAGATTACGAGAATACATAGAAACTGAGGCAATCAGAGAAAAACATAATAGTCAAATATGTAAACAAAACAAGTTTAATAAGGAGTTCACCCAATGCTCCTAGGCTACGTCTCCTCATCCATCCTTCAGTGGTGGCCTCTCTATTATGTTTTCAAGCAGTGTTTTACAACGGTGAACTCAAATTGAGTCTCACCAAAACAGATATAAGTCAGTAGGACTGGAGTACATAGACTCTCCTTACTGAAATATACCTCTAAGGGTCACAGTAGTATGACAGGCCTATGACGAGGAGTTTGCTTAAACCTATCAAGCCTTCTAGAGTACACAAACTCTCCTTACTCTCTCTGGCTCTGTCTGGCTTGACGCTGCATTCAAGTCAACTCGGCTTCTACTCTCTACTCTTAGCTAGCTTCATATAACTAACTCTTGTCACTGCCTTTCTGTTTGTCATCTCGACTTCTGCCTCCTTCTACTTTCGTCAGTTCATGGCTTTTAAAGCAAGTCTGCTCTTTTGACTGTTCATTTCCTCTTCCCGGCCTTTTGGTTTCCCTCTCCTCTATATGTTTGAATTCCACTTCTCTGCGTGATCATCACGGGTAATGCCTCGCAGGGAGGTGGCCACTTGTTTGCTAGTGAATTGGGTGTCAGATTCCTTGAATCATATTTGAATGGCTGTTAATTTTGTTTGCTTCAAGGTCACTCGTGAACACGAATCGTTTTCCAACTCATCATCCACATTGGACTCCAAATCCCCTGTCACCTTGCTTTTTAACCTGTCAAATACGGTTAGTCATTGGGACACATCTCTGCTATTGATCTGGGCCCCCCAAATCCTACGGTTGTCCTTCATATCAGGCGGACAAGTCACACGATGTTTACCTGTCTGATGCAGGCAGTTTTCTCTCTCATCCGCTAGATGCGTGTCGCTCGATGTGTGGAATTGGGCAGGACTCAGCCAAAACTTCTTACCACCTTGAAGCCTTCTGATATCCTGCCGATTTTGAGGAATCCCATGCTACAAAACCGAAACAATTATTTTTCCATTTTTCATAGTGATTTTAGGTCCAGGCACTTTGGGGCTTTCCCTCGCTGAGGGGGATGCCCTGCGATACGTGATTAGCACTTAGCACTAATTGCATATCATAAACCAACCCCGTTTCTTGTTTTGGCCTCTAGTTTTTCCAGTTTTGTGCCATCACGTGTTTACCATGGGCCAACAGTCTGCACGCTCGATCTAAGGTCCTTGTTGCTCTACTATGGCGACACTTGTCACTGTTACAAGGATTTCTTCTAATAGCTTGATTTTTCTAGGACTTGAATCTTTTAGCATAATTTGAAACAATCATGAAAACTTAGAGAGTGTTTTAGGATCCAATTCGGATCACCAAACAACAATGGACATCACACAGGTGGATGCACCTTCATCAATAATGCATTTGGAGACGATGGCATTACGAATTCTAAGTGGTATTTGGAAAGAAACTGATGAACACAATGGGGGGTGCTCTGATGTATCAACCGAGAATACAATCAAACGATCATCAAAAGGATCCACTGCACCCAAGGTAGTTAGTAGAAATTTCTTTTGTGAAGGGGACAACTTGAGGACTTCTAGTGTCGACATGGTGGCATGTGCTTGCACCAAGTCGTCTACTATACTGTATGTATGGGAAAATCCGGTTAGAAGTTGCATTACAGCGTAATGGTCCCTTTGGGACCTTGGTAATGGCCTCAACTTTAGGTTGAGGGATCTGTAAATGACTATTTGGTGTCCTAAGAGGCTCAGCGGATACTTTGGTTTTGGACTCGGTAGCTGACGAAGTGGAGGGCTTGTCATACTGGCTCGCTTGAGTTTGTAGGTTGATATTGGAGGGGTTAACATCATCAGAGTTCATCAAAAGGATTTAGTAGTCACCGAGACTAGAAGGTTGGGGGAGATGGGTTGCTTGACCTGGCTTGGGTTGAGAAACAACAAATCCAGGATTCTGAGGTGATTGTTGACCTTGAGAAGCTACTTGAGCTTCCCACATTTGGAACATCTAAGGTAAAGGAGGACACTCATGTGTATAGTGGCCATGTACACCACAACATGCAAAAGGATTATTCATACAAATAGCCTTGTTCTACCTGGACTAGCCGCCCTATTGCTGGTTTTTGGTGTTAGGTTGGTTCCCATGGGGTTCATTGGGCTGGTTACCTTAGTTACCCTGGTTACCTTGGTTACCCTTCCCCTTATTCTTTTTCTTCAAACTTTGGGGATTGGTATCACTCTATTTTGCAAACACCTTTCCCTAAGGGGGTGATGGTTGTTGGGGTTGAGAATGCATGGGATGTTGCGATGCTAATGCTTGAGGGGATGGAGTGCCAAACAATGCATAAGAAGGAGCAATAGTTTGGTAGATGGACTGGGGCCCTAGAAACATGTTGCTAGCAGGAGGGGCATAAATTTTTGAGGAACTATTCCCCCCACTACAGGTAGCCATAACTCTACTAAGTGTACAATGAAGAGTGTGAAAGGGATCCAACGATACCTTCGACAGGGTGACATGCCCCTAGTGCATTGACACTTCCAGGATGAGGGAGGTCTAGAATGACAGTATAGACATAACCAGATTGTACATAAATCATACCATATCTCAAAGTGGTCTGGAGAGCTTCTCCCTTGGTCTGAGGAAAATGGGATGCGACATCTTTCCCGATGGGGGATAAAAAGATCTTAAGAAACCAATCTAGATAGACACAGTCTTCGAAAGGTGGGGCATGACATGTGCTCCTCCTTTGAAGCCACTCTTGAACATGGTCAAAAAGGCGAGTGGCAGAGGACTGACAGAATTTGGTCAATAGCTTTGTACCACTGTCATACCAGAGAGGTAGCTATAGATATGAAAGGAACATTTTAGCAAGTGCCACAAAAATGGAATGAGATTCAGAGGGCTAGTCTACATACCATTTTGTAGCATCTCTAGTGAAGGTGCATTGGAAGAGTCAAAGATGAACGGAGCCATCGATTATGAAGTTATACGAACACCATATGTGGAAGGATCGAACATGGTTGGTAGGATCCTCTCCAGCAATACCCTCAAAATTTGAGATGTGTGTGGGAAGCTTAGTCGCCATAGAGGGCCAATCAACATCATGGTGTATGCGGTCATTTATCAATTGGTTAAGATCAAGTAGACTTAATATAGCCATAATGAGGAGCATGGGGGATGCCAGAACGGTTCCTGAGACTATTCCACATGATGTGACCAATGATATAAAACAAGAGCCAACACTAGTTTGGTTTCCTGCACGAATTGTGGGTCCAAACATGGTGACGATATGTGGTGAAGGAGGCTTAGAATCAAATGAGGAATTAGAAGAACCCAGAGAAGAGTCGGTATGAGGAATTGGAGGGCTATGAACTTGAATCTGATGGGGAGCAGTAATACGCCCAAGTAGAAAATGGGGGTGAATGCCTAATAGTCTTCGTGACACACGCCTTGGTGGCGCAATGATGGAAGGACACATAGAACACATAATTGGTGAAGGGAGATCAACAATATATCTTTTGTCTTTGATGTGGTGAAATAAATTTATTATGTTAAGTCTTGGCTTGGCAGTGTAAACCAAACACCCTTCACTTAAGGTGTGACTGTGTGTGCAAGTGTATTAATTGATTAAGCCCAGATTGTGTTTGTAAAAAAGAAAAAATCTTGTTGAAAAAACTGAAATAAATAACAGAAAATGAACAGTAAAACAATTAACTAAACCCCACCCAAACTGGGTTTGTAAACACTATACTTCTTGGTGGTTAAATTGATGGGAAATACATTGAAACAGTCAAGAGATCTAAATATCGATGTCACTGGGATCAAGAAACTCTAGGTTGCTGGAAAGTGGTGCAACAACAACAAAAACCAGAGGGGAAGATTGTTGTAAAAAGATAGGGAGATAGGTGAAACACCTAGGGAAACTGATGGGACCCTACGGGAATGACGAAACAAGTTTAAATGTGAAACTATGGATGTTGGCAACCTATCTTAACAGATATGAAACAAAAGGTTACAGATTTGGAAAATGTGGCTGAAAGGGCTGTAGAAACTTAGACTTCTCACTCAGCTAAACTCCTCCTAGAAAGGTGGAAGTGTACTAAAATCCCTAGGGGAGGCTAAATTCGACTTCAACAACTAATTAGAGTGGATCAAGGCCTAAGCTGGATGAGACAGAGGTCAGACACCCAATAGACAACTCTTAGCAAAACCTAGAAACAGATCTAAGAAAAACCCTAAAACCTCGAAATTGCAGGTACTGACTTGTTTGTGCTGAAATCACACTTTTTGGGCTAAAAGGTACGTTCTGAAGCCCAACTTGCACTTTTTGGGCTGAAAATTATGATTTCTATTCTGAGGATCCCGGTGTGAAAATTTCAGAAAAAAGTGTTTCCTTTGTCGTGGCTGGTTCCTATGACCTGCGGAAACGACCAGAAAGCTTGCAGAAGCTATAAATTTATTAGATCTAAGGTTAAAAAACTAGGAAACATTAAGAGAATTGAAAAAAGAAGAAACCCTAAGCTAAAAACCGAAGGTCACCCAGGTTTTTGGTTTTGAAGTGTAAAACCCAGTGGAGTCGCCAATTTTGTTGTAGTGTTTTATTCTCAATGATGTACGAAAATAACCCACTTAAGATTGTGGATGATAAACAATCTCAATAACATAAATGGCTGTTAAACATTGTAGATCTACAGTAACTGATAGAAACAAAACCTGCCCAAGTCTGGATCTCTGCCACAATCATAGTTAAACAATAAAAAGAATGAGTAATAACTCCAATCATCCAATGGAAACCATATATGTAAAGAATAATTTTATAATAACACCTATGAAGAGGACAGATAAATGTTACCAATCCCCCTCTATAGGATGGGTTCTTGGCTATCCTCAAATGTCTTCAGCTTGTGTAGAGTCTCTCTGCTCTATAATGTGTAAACCCAGTGTTAGAGTCAGTCTTTTCATCCCTCCGTTATAGATCAAAATCTCGTTTATTGCATTTCATCTTAGGTGTCTCATTCAATCCTATTAGCTGCATTCCGCTAGGAGCATCAATCATCTGACGGAGGAGGCTTTTCTCTCATGTTCCTCATGTCTTGTACTTGCTGGTCTAATTTAGTTCATCAAAATCATTTTCAAGTCAGTTGCAGTCATGCTTGGTTTTCTGTTCGCCAAAGAGTCATTTTAAGGTTTTAGGGTTCATTAGGTCTAGGGTTTCGCTTAATTCAGTCTGCAAAATGTCTAATAATGCCAGCAGGCACATGAGGGAGTTTCAAATAATATTTCATTATAAAAATTTCTTCGTAATAATGCTCGATCATGACTTTTCTTCAAAACTCTGTTTTGAAGAAAAATCATCAATTTCGTCTTTTGTAATAAATGCCATGTAAATTCAAAAAAATTTCAGTTGTCAAATTCTTCAGGCACAGCCCTGGTCACCTTTTCCAAATTCCATGTCAGCTATCCCTACAAAAAATAGACAAGAATTTCGTCATTCAGCTCAAAAAATCAAGTGGAAACAAAATCAGAGTTTGTATTAAAAGTGAAAGTGCCAAAGTTCTGCAAACATTACAAAGTGGGTTATTTGAAATTAAAAATCAAAGTCATTGGGCATATAAGATATTTTTGGTGTTTGAACAATCCATTGGTATGCCAAAGACATCATTAAGCCGAGTCAAATTGTGGAGGAATGAAAACAGGGTTTTGAAGAACCGACTGTGGGTGAAATTCAGTCGCGGCGCACAGGAAGAAGGTCGCGGTGCATTGGCAAGTCGCAGCGCATAGAGTTGCACATCACTGTGTAAATTACAATGTGCACAACACACATACTGGTCGCGATGCATTGGCTTGTGCATGCGATGCACAAAGCCAACAAGCAGTTTTGTCATTGATTTCAAAGAAATTTCAAATCTTTTGCTCCCGTTTGCCCCAAGTAAGTCCGACTGATCTTACAATTGTTATTGAATAGTGTTTGGTCTGGTTTCGAAGTTTGAAGTGGAGAATTTGAATGTTGAAATTTAAACCCTATCCTCTTATGAAAACTGCTCTTAGGGTTTGAATTTGAGTGTTAAAATTTGACTTTGGTGCCAAAATAATCCAACCCCTGTTTCCCTTTTCCATCACTGTAATCATATCATCATTTTCAATCCCCTATTCCCTTATAATCCCAAGTCACTCATTCCCATTTATCCCTATCCCAAAACCCTACAATTTCCCATCACTATCACTTTTCCATATCGTTTGCAAAAAATCCCCAAACCCATGATTCCTAAATAGAGTCAAGTGACTGTTATTACATTTGACTGTAATTACATTTTAAATCTCACTTGACAAAGCTCCACTACACCTACTGTCCATATTTCCCACAACGCTTTCCTTTTTGGCACACATTTGGCAATTGGAAGCACAACACCAAATTCTCATTTTCAACAAGTCAAACATTCACTTGGCATATACTTGTAGCACCATGACAGACACTGAGTCATCATATGAACAAGACAGTGATTTTAACACAGAGCTTCATGCGCCGAGGAGGCCTCGTAAGGGTGGAAAACATGTCAGAGAAGAGCCCACCTCATTGACTCAATTGCAAGCCTGCCCACTTGCCATGGCATGTTTCCAACAACAATCATGCTTTCAGTATTGTGAAATGATTGCTCAGATTCAACATCATCAGGAGTTGGCTCGGTTGTTTGTTTTACATTTGCATGATGGTCAAGTAACTCTTGTTGGTGTAAATTTCACCTTGACACCAGAGACCATTTCTCAAGTAACAGGAATACCGAATGTAGGTGAGGAGTGGAACAAAAGACAACAGGTAGAAAGAGTACATTATGAACCATACATCAGGCCCAGCTATGTGAGACAGCTCAGGAGGGTGTTCCCATTCCGGTTTTTGAAAGAATCCTATGCGCCGTTGATGAGACTCATTATTAGATACTTCAGTTGTGAGGGCTGCTTCTCACGCCTCTATGCATACCATATCAGATTATTGATGCATTTCATGAGAGTGAAGATGATGAACATTCCATATTTCATGTGCCGAAACATCGAGAGGATGACTACTCTTGTACAGAAGAAGGCTCCTGAACAACAGTACAACAACATTTACCATTATGCGCTCATCAAGATCATTATTGTACATCAACTTGGCTTGTAGGGTATCACATGGGGAGACTTCATTTCCTGTGAGTTCTTCACAGCTTCAGCAGCTCATCAAGAGATTTTCCATGATGCGAGTGAACCTTCACATCAGTATGGAGGTCAGGAAGCGGAGACTACTAGTGTGCCGACATATGTCACCTATCAGAGAGGCATGAGAGGATTGTTTGTAGCAGCCCGACGAGTACTATCTCCACCTGGGGTGGAAGGGGTCTTGTTGCTATCATCAACAACACAGATACAGGTACAGGACAAAGGAAAGAATCCTATGTAGGATGAGGGCCCTTTAGGAGGCCAAGACACTGATTTCATACTCATCGATGATGATGTGAGCTCTCCTAGCTCAAAGCTGAGGGAGATTATTCAAGAGCAGAAGGCCGAGATAGATGCATTCACCAACAAGTTGTAGAGAGCTCAATGGGTCATAAACTATTTGGAGCAACGAAACAAACAATTGGAGGATCAACATACAGTCATGGAGTTGCAAAACATCCATGAAGACCGGCAGGCTGCCCAAAGAAGCCTAAATGAGATGACACCCATTCAGCAGGAGATAGAGGCTGATCGAGAGATTTGGCTTGAGAGGGTCAACATTCATCTTGAGAAGCTGTTGGTGAAGGAAAAAAAAGACAAGGACATGCTCAGGCACATGAAAAACCACTATTGGGCACGAACTCATGTTTGCAAAATGAGGATCAAAATCCTGAAAGAAAGACTAAGGAGGGCACTAAAACGATACAAAAGGCATGATAGGCTCCAAATCTTGGCCAAAGCTTCTTTGGCTGAGCATGATACTTGATGATGGAACTTCAGTCCAAATTTCAGCAAATTTGGAGAAAATTTTGTCAATTTTGAATTTTTTGGGCTTCAAAACAGATTTTCCTGCCCAGAGCGTAGCGCCACTTGGCGCGTGCTTATAATTGGGAGATCCTCTGGAGGAAAACTTTGCATTTCTGGATTTTTTATGAAAATTTATGCATTCTCATGGATTAACTAAGGATTTCATGAAGTTTTGGGTTGCCTAAAAGGTCAAAAACACACAAAAAATGACCTCTCTGCCACCTTTTGCACCCATAGGAAGTAGTGTTGGGAGATTGAATTTTTGGAGGGACAAATGGACACCAAATCTAGAAATTATACTTAGGTTGGAAAGTAGACAGGCAAGTCTTTCCAACGAGTTATCATGAGCTCAATTTGGACTTCGGGAAGGCCCTCAAAATTAGCCTCAAAGTTGTGCTATGCATACAGGTTTCAGGCACGATGCATAGGGAAATTTGGCCTATTTTTCACTCAGCAACTCAGGATTTCACCTAGTTTTGACTAGTTTCACATTTTCATGTAACTCTTGATTTATCTTGATGTGAATTCATGACTTTGATGTAATTTTGGCACATTGTTACTCATCCATGTAGATTCATTCACTAAAAAGTGAAAAGATAGTGTATGAATCAGTTTCCTTTTATATAGAGGCAAGTTGTTTCATTACCTATTTTTCAGTTTCTTGTTTAGGTATGGTTGAAACAGCTCCCAGAATGATGAGCTCGACCCCTAGAGGCATGGGAAGGAGTTAGGCTTGTCTATATCATGTAATTTCTTAGTGATTTTCAGGGTTGGACACTTGGGATTGCTTGGCACTCCATTGTACATCTGATTTTTGCATTTTTGGCAAAGGAAAGACCAGGGTTTGCAGCACTTTTTGGGATCCCTGTGGCTCTGTATTTTGATGGTGTTATTCTCTATGTAATTTGTAAGTTCACTGATATTTGTGTGTACCATTTCCTTTCTCTTTTGCTTCTAAAATTAAACAAATGAGTGAAAAAGGTAGAATTCATTAGCTTGTTGTGCTCTGCCTTTCAGTTTTGTTTAATTTTCAATATTTTCTTCAGTTTGAAGAGGATTATTGATACCCTCTTGCCCTCTTCAGCTTCTCACCAGCCTGAACCCTCCATTTTTACAAATCAAAGCATTAAAACGATTTCCTTTCTTGCCCCAATCAGAACTCTGCAAAACTAGCCTTCATCCTCGGACCCAAATTTGCCTTTCCCTTGATTCCAACAAAACCCCCAAAAAATCAAATCAAATCCTTGCACTTCATACCTAGCCTAAAATCAGAAGATATTTCAGTCATCTCAAGCCACATAGATCATCATTTGTTGAGATTGACCCGGAGAGAGCCCTCTCTTGACCTGGTAGGGCTAGCTACCAGGCTGAGTGTGGTTTGATGTTGGCCTTAGATCCTACCTTTTTGTGCCTGAGGTAAATCTAGGCACTAACACCCAACAAAAATATGGTGTGCAACAATGAAAATAACCAAAGTTACAGTAGTGAGTGCAACACTAAAAATAATCAAAGGTGAATAATGAATGGAAAACCCTTCTATTTATAACAAAATATTGAGTTATCCTCGAATAATGTGCAATTATATATATTATTGATCCCCTTCTTAGAATAACCACTTGGAATATTTTATTATATTTGGTTAGGAGGGAAAACATATTTAAACTTTTATTTAGAAATAATAAATAAATAAATGATTTGTTTATCATCTCAAGGAATTAGTTAAGGAATAATGAACAAATACAGATTTATTTAATTATTCCTAAGGGATTTAGTCAAATTTAACAAAGAATAATAATTAACTGGTGATTAATTAATTATTCTTAGAGAAAAATAAGATAAATAATGATTTATCTGTTTATTTTTCATGATTTGGTCAAATTTGACAAGGAATAATAATAAAGCAATGGTTTAATTAATTATTCCTAGAAGAAAATCAAATAAATAGTGCTTTATTTAATTATTCTTCATGGGTTTAACTATATATTACATAACAAAGGTGGTTTATTAAGTAATTTCTCACAGCGAAAGCAATTTTAGTATGGTAAAATTGGATTTACATGGTGTACTTCGATCCATCTAGCAAATTAGGCTAGATGATCAATTTTTTGGTGATAACACACATTGCTCTAGACATGCTCAGAATTTAGGTGGCCTTAAAATATATTAAAAATAACTTTCATCATGTGGAAGTGTAACTAGGACCATATAATTTTGGTCATTGCCTTGATTCCAATGGTGTGAACGACACTCAAATTTGAGTTCGTATGCACAAGTTATAGCTGGTCAATGTTTGGGTCAAACTTGGCTGGGTAGTAGACTAATGAGGCAAGGAATTGGAAGAATCTCGGTGCATAGAATCTGGCAACCATAATAGGTGAATTTATCGCCTACTTAATTTTTCCAATATCCCTTACTTTCAAAATTTGAACCATATGTTTATAAAAAAAAATACAAAATTGGGGGTGGGTTGCCATGCTCACCACCCATGCCAATAGTTATATTATATATTAAAAAATGGGTGGGTAGGCCACCCCTAGTGGACTCACCCAACCTCAGTGGTCATATTACTATATGCCTATGGGGAGCCGGTGGGGGTTGAATCCATCCAGCCCATGTGGGCTAACCCCCAATGGGTGGCCCCAAAAACAAAATAACACCATAACTATTGGTCATAATATATAAGCACCCAAACCAAAATATGTTTAAAAAAATGCTAACGTTTAATCCCCAAGTTAACATATATACACTGCTGCATTGTTATAAAAAAATGTGCCACATTTTTGGTGGGCGTGGTTTGAACCCTATCCACCCCCACAATAATTATGCGACTTTACAATTAGGACAATGACCCATGCCTTGGCCAATCCTCCCAAGAAATTATATAAGAGCTCATTACAGTTTCCATTGATAGAGGGAAGATGTGGCAGAACATTGATTGGCTAGGAGGGCCAGAACCATGAGCATAGGAATATGCTAGATGTTGAAAAGATTCCTTAGAGGGCCAGAGGTGCTAGTGTTAGATTTTGACAAGTTTAGAGTCATTTTTGCACTTTTTTTCAAGAAGGCATCCAAGCATGTGGTCCATTTCCCCATTTGAGAAGCAAAAATAAAGGTGGCCAACAACAAGGAATCTTTGTAGAATCTTGTGGAATCTAAAAGATTGCCTTGGAGGCTGATTTTTAGTAGAGGCGGAATGATGCCAACTTTATAGTCATTTTTCAATGAATTTGACAGGGAGTGTAGTGGTGTTCTCAGAATCTTCATCTGAGGAGCATATTTTTTGGCCAACTTCAGGAAGGAATCTTTAGAGGAATCTTCAAGATTCGTGTGGGTCTATAATTTGACAATGTTAGAAAGGGACAAAGTTAATAGTCGTTTGACACGATGTTGCACCAAAAAATTTGTAGCGATGTCCATTTCAGCAACCGAGCATTGTATTTTTCAGAAATCCCTGAAATTAGTGATGTAGTTATGTCATGCCTTTCTTCTAATATACTGAGATGATGTTTTTTTGTTGAGATCCTTGATTATCATTATGTTGAGGGATACTTGTATGCCATGTCATGTGAGAATTTTTTAGCTTGTCATGCTAAAGGAGGGCCCATTTGAGTGAGAGTTCCTATAGGGAGAGAATCTCGTGGAGAGACATGCCACTTTGGTTGAGGGAATTTATCCTTGTAATGAAAAATAATGTACCATGTACTCATCATTATGTTGCAACATTTAATGAAGCGACTTCCCCGCTCTTGACACCAGGCCTAGAAGCGTAACCCACACTGGGTGAAATCCATTATCAATGTGTTTTTGTCTTATTATTTGATGGTTATTGTTATGTTTCATCTTCTTTAAAGCATGCACATGTGGTTTCTCTATACTCTTTCATATGCAATTATGTTAATATCACATAAGTAAAAGACCTTGGTTAATTCTGGTAGCTGAAGAGATTCAGATAAATACTACTCTTAAGTAAACAAATTTTGTTGACCTAGGTAATTGTATGGTCGATACATAGGCTCAAAATATGTAAAACCTTGAGAAAATAGTGACAACACTAGAGGAAACACTTAATGCTACACTCACAATCACAATTGAAAACGTAGTTGCAAAGGACCTAGAATCTTGTCACCTCAACGTTAAAGACCCATGGGGGAGAGGAATAGTGTATATTCCCACCTAAAAGGAGAATATAGCCATCATTGATATTAAGAGTATCATCATTTCCAAGGAGGTCAGAAATATTCTAGCACTAAGGCACTCAAGATTGACATGCACAAATTTGATGGTTTTAACTTGACAATGTGGGTGGCATGAATGGAACAATATTTTCAACTCAATAATATATGGGATTTCGACACCAAAATACATGCGGTAGCTCTCTACTTAGACCAAGAACATTGGTAGTGGAGGTAATGGCATAAGAAAATCTATGCAGGAAAACCAACTTGGAATATATTCTCTAAATCCATTTTTGCATGTTTTGACAAGGACTTTCACTTTCTAGGTCACCTCACTAAGCTCAAACAAAATCGTATAGTACAAGACTTTATTATGGAATTTTAACAACTTTCCATCAAGATCAAGTCCCTAGGGGATCCTTTTTATATGGAGTGTTTCATCAGTGGCCTCAAGGAAGCCTTCTAGGCTCCTGTTCAAATGCATTAACCCGCTACTTGTTTGGAAGATTACCACAAAGCTTTAGATGCAGAAGTTTCTATTAATGCCGAATCTAGTTGTCCATCATTTTCATCAAAGGAACATCCAACCCTGGCTAGTGGCCTCATCCAAACCCTTAAGGTGAAAAAAATGTCACCAATAGAAATTGATGAAAGGAGAAGACAAGGACTATGTTACTATTGTGATGACAAATATTTTGCATGCCACAAATGCAAGGAACAAAATTTATTTCAAATTGACGCAACTAAAATTAACCTAGTTGATGAGGCCTTTCCCATTGAAGAAAAATCTAAAAATTCTATAGTAGATACTAGAACAATACTATATGAACCGATTATCTCACTCCATGCATTAGTAGGAATTTCATCTCCCCAAATGTTAAAAATCATAGGCTTTATTAAGCATCAACCAATGGTGTTGTTGATTAATAGTGGAAGCACACATAATGTTTTCCATAAATAGGTTGCCGAGGTAATTCACCAAACCCCTATTTTGTCCCTCCCAGATTTCACCAAACCATTTTTGGTTGAATTTTTGGAGTAGTCTTAACATAATAAGGTCTACCACTTGCCTTCACAAGCCAACAATTAAGTGGCAGGAGTATGGGTCAATCTACATATGAGAAGGAGATGATGGCTAGCCTACGTGCAATAGATACTTTTCGAAAATACTTTCTTCGGTGACATTTCCAATTTATAATTTACCAGAAGTATTTCTTGGAGCAATTGTTATCCTCTCCGCAACAAAATAAATGGCTTACCAAAATGTTGGACTATGACTATGACATAGTCTATGAGAAGGGTTGATACAATGTTATGGTTGATGCCTTGACTAGAAAATTTTAGGAGGATGAAATCCTCTTATCCCTATCATTTCCCATACTGTCTTGGAGTGAGGAGGCATGAAACGAATATTTTACTCATACATCTCTTTCCCAAATAATCAAAAGGTTACAAGGGTATCCTAAAACCCCAACAAGTTATACTTGGTAGGAAGATATTCTTCGATATAAGGATCGTGTGGTTCTCTCCCCTTACTCCACACTCAAATCCCACATCTTAGTGGCACTGCACTCCTCACCTATTGTAGGCCATTTTGGATTTCAGAAAACTTATGCGTGTGCATGTCGCTCCTTCCTTTGGACATAGATGAAACATGACATTCTAACATTCGTATATTAATGTAAAGTTTGCAAGCACAACAAAGCTGAAAATAATGAATACATTAGGAACCTTACAACCCTTATCATTACTTCTATATGGACAAATGTCTCCATGGAATTCATTACAGGTCTCCCTAAATTAGGAAACAAGTCAGTTATCATGGTGGCAGTAAATTTCCTCTCCAAATATGCCCATTTTTGTGCCCTACCACACCAATTCACTCCAACCTTGGTGGATCAAGTCTTCATGGATCAAATTTTGAAATTGCATGGAATTCCTACTTCTATTATGTCAGATCGAGATCCCACCTTCACCAGTAAATTTTGGTAGGAGGTATTCAAGATACATGGAACCTAGCTCCAAATGAGTAAAACATATCACCCCCAAAAGGATGGTCAAATTGAACTATTAAACAATTTTTTGGAGACCTACTTGTGGTGCTTTGCTTCATACAAATATAAATGGTTGTACTGGTTACCTTTAGTATAATGGTGGTATAATACTAATTACCATTAAGAAATAAATATTACCCCATATGTGGCAGTGTATGCCCAACTCCCACCTTCACCAACTTCTTATCTACCAAGATCTTCTAAAGTGCAGGTGGTTAATCAGTTTCTTTAGCACCACACCACCACTCTCTCTTTTTTGAAGGATAATCTCCATCAAGCTCGAAATTGAATGAAACAACAAGATAACCAACATCACTCCGAAAGGACTTTTCAAGTGGGTGACCAAGTTTTTCTTCAACTCCAACCTTATAAGTAGGCATATCTAAAAGAAAAGGGCTTCCAAAAATTAGCTCCAAAATTTTATGGGCCTTATCTGATGATTCAACATATTTTCTCAGTGGCCTACAAATTGGATTTCTAGCCACTTCAAAAATTCACCTAGCCTTCCATGTCTATTTCCTCAAGAAAGTAGTGGGACACAACTACAAGGTTCATACCATACTTCCTGAATTAAATGAATAAGGTTCTCTTTGGCTCCAACCAAAACTCATATTGGATTCATAGGAAAGCCATATTCATGGCAACACTATCAAGGAAGTCCTCATTCAATTGAAAGACACTTCACTAGAAGATGCAACATGGGAATTGACAACTATTCTCTAGCAATTTTCACAACTCTAGCCTTGAATACAAGGTTGCTTCAGAAGGTGTTACATGCCATTTTGTCACCATTAGGAAAATGACTGCCAATTGGGATATCTTTTTATCTGATAAAGTGTTCCAACCATTCCCCTATAATGTTGGAAGCAAAAAAATATCAAATACAACAATAATCCTAGATTACATTGCTTAAAAAACTACTTTCAAGAACTTGCATAGTTTTCCTAGCCTTTGCCCGCATAGGTGTAGTTTTGACCATTGTATCTTGTGCAATCCTACGCTTTAACTTCCACCAAAAAATACACATATCTCTTAACGTGGGTAAAAATAAATAAAAAAATCTAGAAGCATTATTGGGGGAATATTTCTCAACCGAAAGGCCTCAAGCCCCTACATACTTGTGCATCATCCCTTGTTCCATGAATCAAACTCCCTCTCTTTGTGGAACCCGAATCCCTCTCTTTATGGATCACATCCCTTGAGAAGAGAATCTCAAACCTCCTCTTCTTCGCCTATAAATTCAACATAGAATAGAGGGTAAGGGAGGACCTTTGAAATGTAAACTTATGTTGTCAAATTAGGGTGGGAAGCTTGTCACTTATAGGGAGGATTGGAGACTATTGGGAGGACGTTTGAAACATCAAGGCTAAGGTTTAATCTCTCTTTTTTATTCAACATTAATACAAGTAGTTGTTTCTTTCCTATTTTCACTTGTGTGATGCTCATTGAAAAGCTCCTTGATATTTTGCATAGTTTATAGTTGAGTTTGGATTATTTCTATGATATATGCTATGTTCCAATTACTATTTATGCTGTGTTTCAATCTTTATCTATGTTATGCTTTTATTCCTTGTTTGGTTATGTTTATGCATATATTCTCTTGAAGTAGTGAGGGAAGGCTTTTGAAAGCATCAAAGGATATGTACAACCATTTTGTAGAGAGGTAAGAGATTCTTGCACATTTCATACATCATATTTCAACTATAGACTAAGGAAAGTTTGTAGTTATATTTTTGTTTGTTTCTAGATTTGTATTTGAATCTAGGGAGATTTCTCTTATTCGCAAGAGCAATTTGTCCGCCATAACAAATTCACAGCCATACTGGGGAATATTTTTTTCCTCATTAAGCCTTCCTGTGCATTCCATTGCCTTGATTGGCTATGTTTATATGCTTGAAAAGTTAAATTTTGGACTTGTGGCTTCATTTTTTATTTCTTTTTCTCGATTTATGCACGTTTCCTTTAGCAACATTGTGTAAGTTGCACATTTTTCCTTTAGAAATAGTTTGATGGCACACTAAACCTAACTTATTAGTTGCGACAGTATTAGAAAAATTGAAAAAGTTAGGGAATTTTCAGATCTTCTCTGTTTTGGTCACTACTCAGAGGTTTTCTTGATTTCTTAATAATTTTTGGGTGTTTTTGCTTGTAGTTTTGCAAAAAAAAAAAAAGTCCCCCTCAATCGTTAGGGGGTGGGGGTAAATTCTGTATGAGTGATAATCTGCTTTAAGTGTCATCTCATTTGATCTTTGGAATTTTCATGAAATTTCAGTCTGAGTTATATGTTAATGAAATCTCAAATTACATTTGCTTTCGTTTGGCTTGCATAATTCTTGTGAAATTTCCTTTACTTACACTTATTTGGTCTTTTCATTGCATTAGTGAAAGAAAGCATTGTTATGCATAAGTAGTATTGTTATATTGTTCTTTCATTGATCTCAAATCATATTGTGATTATTTTAAAGAATTATCTTGCATATAGTACATTTTCATGGTCTTTTCCGTAAATTACAATTGCATGATTTTGCATCAAATTGTGCATAGTTTAAATTCCAAAAATGTTTGTTCAAAATGCAACAAGAAAATCCTAATTTAATTTTTTACTTGAATTAAATTAGGAATAAAATTGTAATTCCACATCACAAGACAACTTATACAAGTTAACTAAGTTAATTTAACATAAAATTGTAATTCCACGTCACAAGACAACTTATATAGTTAACTATGTTAATTTGACTTAGTTGGCTCAGTTAATTCGAGTTGAGGGTATAACTAGAGTCATGTAGAATGTCTCCTACATTATAGGAGCTCTGGTTGAGTTTATTTTGAGCTGCAATTAATTAATTCAGTTTACCTGAGTTAAAGTCAGTTAAACTAGCTCTAACTGATGGAGGAACTAGTAGGAGGTCAGACAGTGGGGTGTTGCTTCATGTGTTCAACCAATTAATTGATGATTCACTCATAAATAACTCATGCATGTCAGATCTGAGAGTTACCCAGTTGAGATTGTAGTTCAAGGGAAATGTAATATCAGTTGTATAATCATTTGAATTTTATAGGTGGTGCATGCAGTCAGAGGAAGGCCTATGAGGATTGCACAATTCATATTGAGGAATTTCCCTAATTAATAGGGGACTAATTCCCAAGGAAACAATACAAGTAAATAGGAACTTGCGCAAGCGATAAATTGGTTAAGTATTGGCCTAGGTTTGTCTAGGAAGATGTGAGACAGATAGAGATAACGTAGAGGTTTCTCAAGCTTATGAAACTCATTATAATATTCTCATACTTTTTTAGTAATGAAAAATACATATAGCAGGCGTTTTTAGTTGTGGCCTTCCCAAAGAAATCATTGTGTAATGTGTTGATTTAAGTCCTTCTCTTGTATGCTTTGTGATTTGATGATCATTTAATTGTTTCAACTAATGAGTAGAGTAGATTCAAGTCTATTTTTTTAGTAAATTACAATTAGCAGTTTGAATCTACAAGGAATTTCTACATGATATCATAGCAGAAATCACTCTAGAAGAGGAGAATACAAGTTTGTCTTTTGTAGGTGAAATCAAATTTGGAGTATCACTCTTCAAAGCCAACATGATATCATTCTATAGATTGAGACTAGAATATGCCTTTGAGGGTTTTCCAAACTATATTTCTTGGAAGGACATGATGGAGGAAATGTTGGAAGACAACAAGTGGAAGGAATTCATAGCCAATATATTTGTAAGCCTCTAACAACAGATGCTCAAGATTTGGAAGAGTGGAAGAAATGTGTTGCAAAAGTGATAAGGATCATACTAAAAAAAGTTCAAGATCATATTGTCTTGAACCTCCATGGGAAGGATACACCATAGGCAATGTGGAAAGCCTTGATCAACTTGTTTCAGAACAATAGTGACTAAAGGAAGATGGCACTAAAGGAAAATATTCAGAAGATCAAGATGGAGAAGGGAGACACAATACCCAATATTTGAGTAGGTTCACCCAATGTCGAGATGAGCTTAGGATCATTGGTATTACAGTCATTGAAGATGGTCTGGTCAGCCTAGCACTTCTAACATTTCCCAAGAGTTCACACAACTACAATGATCTGGTAAATGGGAGGGAGCATCTACCAAAGTGGGAGTGTTTATGGTATGACTTGGTGCAATAAGAGATAAGGTGGATCACTAGAGATGGAACCTCATCCAAACATGATGATGAGGATAATTGTGCCTTAGATGGAAAGGTGAAGAAAGGGAAAGGAAATAAATTCCAATCCAAAAGAGAATCTAGTTAGGGTGATAAGAATAAGGACTTGTCAAAGATTAAATTTTTTCATTGTCATGAGCTGGGACATTATGCCACGAAGTGTCTGCACAAGGAGGCTAGAAAGAATCCCTCAGGAGAGTGACATGTGAAACTGTTGCTTCAAAATTCAAGTTGGATTTCACCCTCATTTCTTTCATGGTGACATTGATGATGGGAAGTGTTGTATCTGGATTGGATAGTGGAGCCTCATTTCATATGACTGAAAATAAATTATTTTTCAGTGACATGGAGGAGAAGGACCTCCAGATGCATATAGAATTTGGAGATGATGGAAGGTATAGTGCAATCAACATCGATATTAATACTTTTTAGTGTTATCCTGGTTCTCCTTTCAAATAAAAATATGTAATGTATGTTCTGATTCTAAAAAAGAATTTAGTTTCAATTGTTATGTTGGAGGAATGTGGCTATGATGTGATATTTAGAAAAGGAAAGGGTTTCCTTCGTCATATATCCATAGGACAAGTGAAGAGGATCGAGGTTCAGGTGAAGAACCTCTATAAATTGGATGTAGAAGAATATGTAGCATTGAGCACAAAACTAGAGAAGGTGTAGAGCCGAGACATCAGTGAATTATGGCATAGAAGATTGGGCCATCTTCACCATGGAGATTTGAAGATCATGCAATAGATTTATACATGACTTCCCAAGGGTGCACTAGAGTATAGAGATACATGCAAAGGGTGTACAATAGGGAAGTACACCAAAGCCACCTTTCATGATAAGGATAGTTGAGCATAAGAGATCCTTGAAAGAGTTCACACAGATGTGTGTGGACCATTCTCGATAGCCTCCATGACCAAGAACAAGTATTATACAATATTTGTAAATGATTTCTCAGGTAAGTGTTGGATTTTCTTCATGCAGAAGAAATATCATGCGTTCTCTAAATTTTGTGAATTTAAAGTACATGTTGAGAAAGACACTGGTGGGAAATTGAAGGCTCTCAAGAGAGATAACAATGGAGAATATGTGTCGAATGAATTCAAGAAATTTTATGTATTAGAAGGAATTCTATAGGAGTTAATAGCACCCCAATACCCATAACAGAATGGGCTGGCTAAAAGGAATAACAAAAGTAGTGCGGGATCTACAAGGTTGATGTTATGTGATCAGGGACTATCTGATCCAGGTGGATATTGGTGGCCACCTGCCAAGTCCACCTGGACCCCCACCATTGTCTTTCTCATCATTTTCAGTTTCCTTAATTGTAGCACAACTTACTATTTTTAGCAGTTTTTCGGGTCCTGAACTTCCGGAGCCGTTTTGAGGCCCTAAACGACGTTTTTTGGGGAATCCGGGGGCAACACCAGTTCATGGAATGGACTGGTGTTGCCCGTTCCAACAATGATAGTGCTCGGATAGATCTTTCTAATGAGCTATTGTACGCATCAAACGGAGATCATATGCCAAAGTTACGACCCCGGGAAGTTGATGTACCAACTTACCCCCAAACGGGGCCCACAGTTTGGCGTTTCATCTCCTAGGGTTAGGTTTTGGAATGTTAAGGGTTTTTCCATTGTTTCTCAACAATAAATAGGCCTTCGAGCCTCATTGTAACACAGTTCAGAGGCATGTAGCCATCACATCTCTTCTCAGAGATAAGCTACCATCGCCCTAGCTAGTTTATTTCCATTTTTGTCTGTAAGCATATTTCAGTATTTTCCATTAATGAAATGAAGTATTATTTCCGCTGCATCTTTGTGTATATGGTTATCTCTGTAATTTGTTGCGTTCCTGTTTAAATCCGGATCAGTGGTATCAGAGCGGTCTGCTTTTTCTCTGTTTTTCTTTGCATGTCCCCAACAAGGTCGGGATATAAGGAGTTAGGGCTTGAACTGGTTGAACCTTTACAAGACCAGCCTCGCAAATCTCGACGGCCTCCCATGGCGGACGAGAAGAAAGACGAGGGGGCAGGAGATCCCATCAAAATCTTGCTCGAAGAAGCGCTCGAGCGACAACGGAACGCGATGATGGACAGCTTTGCGCAGATCCTTCAGCGGCTACCCAGAAGCGGCGCATCGGCTTCCAGCAGCTCCTCTGTAAATGCCACACCCTTTAAGGTACAAGTTAATTTTTAAATCCCCATATTCGTGGGTCAAATAGACGCCGATGTCGTAGATAAATGGTTAAATCTGCTAGAGGGTTATTTTTCTGTTCATGAATTTTCGAGTCGGGAAAAGATTGTTTTTGCTCTTCTCAAAGCAGCCCCCCACGTCAAGGACTGGTGGGAAACCTACTGCGAGCAGAAGGATGAAAGTACTGGCTCACTATTTTCAGCCGCACCCACCTGGGATTCGTTCCGGGATGCCATCAAGGAGCAGTACTACCCTGTCGGAAGCTATGAGGATGAATGCATAAAGTGGACCACGCTGCGGCAGGGAAGGGACCAAGACGTGCCGGAGTTCACCAATATTTTCCATACCCTTCACACAAAGTTGGGTATCAAGGATTCAGAGCAACATTTGATACTCAAATACCGTGGCTGCCTGCACAAGTACATCCAGGAAGAAATACAGTTCCTAAACATCCCCTCGCTCGGCGCAGCATACCGGTATGCCGTCAAGGTCGAGCAGAAGTTTAAACAAAAGAAGCGAGACTTTGGATCTGCGAATCCAAAGCAGGGGAAAGGTGCCCCTAAACCATAGAACAAAGGACAAAGCCAAGGCGGGACAGCCCAAGACAACCAGCCGAAGCTGCAAGCAAAGAGCAACGCCGCGAAGCCGAGAAAGGACACTGGAAAATGGTGCGAGTTCCATAAGAGCTCCACTCACAACACAAGTGAGTGTCGAGCCAAGCAGTCACTGGTGGCCGAGCTAAAGGTTTCAGAATCAGATGCATGTTCCAACTCTGAGTCAAAACCCGATAAGGGGTATGAAAAAGGGAAGCAGATCATTGATGCGGATCCCAGCGCCACTGTTGCTATCGCAAAGATCCAGAAAAATGAACCCGAAGATCCAGAGGAGGAGGAGTGTCTCTTCCACTCCTAGATGTGGGTAAAGGGCTCCCCGATACAGTTCATTGTTGATAGCGGGAGTCAAAAGAACCTCATTTCGGCAGAGGTCGTGAAGCGGTTGGGCTTAAAAACCACAGCACATCCACAACCATACACCATTGGGTGGCTTCACCAAGGGCGAGATCTTCGCGTGAGCCAGCAGTGTCGCCTTCCATACAACATCAAGCCCTTCACGGATGAGGTATTGTGTGACATTGCTCCCCTTGAAGTTTGTGACGTATTACTAGGACAACCATACTTGTGGAAGCGACATGCTGTGTATGAATCAAGGCCCCGTGCTGTTATTATTACATTGGGAAATAAGTTGTTCAGGATACCAGAGGTAGCACCACCTGCCGCCATCTCTTTGATTACTGCAAAACAATGCAGTAAGATCATTTCCAAAACCAGGAAATTTGTTTTCCTGATGATACGCCCTCAAGGGAAGAAGAAGACAGTGGCCGCGGCCTCCAAACGGGGTCCCTCTGCACGGCAACTACAGATGGACAAGATTGTGGAGGAGTACGAAGACATCTTCACCTCCCCGGCAGGGGTTCCTCTGCACTGTCAAGTCAAGCACTCCATCGATATGACCCCAGGTGCGCCGCTACCCAATGGACCAATTTATCGGCGCTCCGTTCTGGAGAATAATGAAATCAAGAGGCAGATTCAGGAGCTCCTGCAGAAAGGTCACATCCGTCCGATTTCTTCGCCCTGTGGGAGCCCGATAGTGTTGGTACAGAAGAAGGATGGGACGTGGAGACTCTGTATTGACTATCGGGCGCTGAACAAGATCATTGTCCGTAATAGGTACCCGATCCTGCGGATTGATGACCTCCTAGACCAACTAAAGGGGGCAAAATATTTCAGCAAGATCGATCTGAAGTCAGGATATCACCAGGTACCAATTGAACCCTCAGATGTGTGGAAGACTGCCTTCAAATCCAAGGAGGGCCTCTTCGAATGGTTGGTCATGCCTTTTGGATTGACGAATGCTCCTGCAACCTTTATGAGGCTAATGGATGACATCTTGCGGCCATTCACCAACTCCTTTGTAGTAGTATACTTGGATGACATTCTGATCTTCAGCCAGAGTTGGGAAGAGCACCTCCAACACATCCGACAGGTTCTCCAAACACTGCGGCAACACAAGCTATGTGCCAATTTGGAGAAATGCACTTTTGGCATGACCGAGGTTCAGTATCTGGGATACATCATTGATGAACAGGGGGTGCATGTCGATCCAGCCAAGGTCCAAGTCATTCGGGATTGGCCCTCTCCAACCACTCTAACAGAGCTCCACAGCTTTCTAGGTCTTGCCAACTTCTACCGCAGGTTTGTGTTGGGATTTTCTCATATTTCTTGGCCCTTGAGTCAAGTCACCAAGGGCGGGGCGAAAGCAAAATTCTTTTGGTCTGAATCTCAACAGAAGGCATTCAGGGAGTTGAAGGATCGCCTCTGCACGGCACCAGTGCTCGCGTTACCAGATTTACAACAACCATTTGAGGTCGAGACAGATGCCTCTGACTATGCTATTGGGGCAGTCCTTACTCAACATGGACATCCAGTGGCATATCACAGTGAAACACTTTCAGACACAGTCCGGAAGTACCCCACTTATGATAAAGAGATGTATTCCATTGTACAGGCCTGCCGACAATGGAAGCATTACATTTTGGGGAAGGAAACGGTCATCCACACAGACCACCGACCTCTGCAGTTCATACAGACCCAAGGGAAATTGCAGAATGATCGCCATCAGAAGTGGTCTACATACCTGCAACAGTTTCACTTGAATATCAAGTATAAAAAGGGCAGCACCAATAATGTTGCAGATTGCCTCAGTCGACCACCGATCATGGCGCTAACCACCGTGCTCAACTCTTGCGGGCACGAGACTTCTGATTGGCCACTTCTCTACAAAAGCGACCCAGAATTCGGCCACACATACCAGACACTCTTGGAGGGTTGGCAGGTTGCAGATTTTCACCTCCAAGATGCCCTATTATGCCACCTCGGTCACCTTTGTGTTCCTTCAAGCGAGCGTGCCAAGATGATTTGGGAAGCACACTACAGTCGGGCTGCTGGGCATTTCGGGGTCGAGAAAACAGTGGCAGTACTGCAAAACTATTTCTATTGGCCGAATCTTCGACAGGATGTTGGGAAGTACATCCGATCATGTACTGCCTGTGCCATTGCCAAACCGACCATTAAGAAGCAAGGCCTCTATACCCCGTTGCCTACCCCTAGTCGACCTTGGGAATCCATCTCCATGGATTACATGTCAGGCCTTCCTTCCACTAAGCATGGAAATGACTGTGTTTTTGTGGTCGTCGACAGGTTCTCAAAGATGGCCATTATGATGGCCTGCAAGAAGAATATCATAGCAGAAGCCACTGCTAAACTCTTCTTTGAACGAGTGTGGGTGCACTTTGGGATCCCACAGTCTATCGTCTCAGATCGGGACAGTCGGTTTCTCAGCACCTTTTGGTCCAGTCTCTGGTCAATGCTGGACACCAAACTCACGAAGTCCACAGCCTTCCATCCTCAAACTGATGGCCAGACAGAGGTTGTCAATAGGATGATTGTGCACATTCTGCGCATGTATAACTCAAAGCATCCATGCACATGGGACGAGAGCCTCCCCTACGTTCAGCACAGCTACAACCGAGCTCTTCACAGCTCCACTGGCCATAGCCCTTTTCAGGTGGGTTTGGGATTCCAGCCACTTTGCCCCATTGATGTGGCCATGCCACTTGCAACTACTCACATGAATTCAGCTCATGTCCAGTCCGAAACAGATAAGGCCACCAGCTTCATTGAGCGCATCCAACATATTTGCCAGCAGGTCCATGACATTCTTGAGAAATCAAATGCCAAGTACAAGCAGCGACATGATCAACATCGGGTGCCACACAAGTTTCAGGTGGGCGACAAAATCTGGTTGCATTTGCAAAAGGAACGCCTTACTGGAGCCTATCGAAAATTGAGACCACTCCGATATGGTCCTTACACCATTACTAAGGCTATGGGAGACAATGCATTTGAGCTCAGCATTCCCCCATTCCTTGGCCTGCACCCAGTATTCAATGTGGACCGCCTTCGGCCATACTTTCCACCATTGCTAGACACATCCGACATTGCAAAACAACTCAAACCCACAGAATTAAATCCAGATTGCATGGAACAAGCTACAACTGATCGGATCATGGACACACAGATCAAGAACACTCGCCAACAGAATATCCAACTGTATCGAGTTGTCAAAGCGGGCCAACTCCTTCAGCAGGGCAAGTGGCTCACCAGGGAACAAGTTCAGCAGAAGTTTCCTCATCTCATGGAGGAGCTCAACGCAATGGGGACCATTGCTTCCTAAGGGGGGAGGAATGATCCAGGTCCACCTGGACCCCCACCATTGTCTTTCTCAGCATTTTCAGTTTCCTTAATTGTAGCACAACTTACTATTTTTAGCGGTTTTTCGGGTCCTGAACTTCCGGAGCCGTTTTGAGGCCCTAAACGACGTTTTTTGGGGAATCCGGGGGCAACACGAGTCCATGTAATGGACTGGTGTTGCCCGTTCCAACAATGATAGTGCTCGGATAGATCTTTCTAATGAGCTATTATACGCGTCAAACGGAGATCATATGCCAAAGTTACGACCCCGGGAAGTTGATGTACCAACTTACCCCCAAACGGGGCCCACAGTTTGGCGTTTCATCTCCTAGGGTTAGGTTTTGGAATGTTAAGGGTTTTTCCATTGTTTCTCAACAATAAATAGGCCTTCGAGCCTCATTGTAACACAGTTCAGAGGCATGTAGCCATCACATCTCTTCTCAGAGATAAGCTACCATCGCCCTAGCTAGTTTATTTCCATTTTTGTCTGTAAGCATATTTCAGTATTTTCCATTAATGAAATGAAGTATTATTTCCGCTGCATCTTTGTGTATATGGTTATCTCTGTAATTTGTTGCGTTCCTGTTTAAATTCGGATCACTATCATTCAACTTGTGGGATAAAGCATGCAACACAATTGTATATGTGCAGAATAAGAGTACTCATCAAATTGTCAAGATGAGTACACCAGAAGAATATTTTTCAAGAAAGAAACCAAATGTGGCCCACTTTAGGATATTTGGTTCATCAGTTTACTTTCTTGTTACCACGAATGCAAGGAAAAAGCTAGCACTGACTACTGAGTTGGGCATATTAGTGGGGTACACTGATACACCTCACAACTATCAGGTGAACGTGTTATCTCATAGGCTGACAATGTTTCATAGAGATGTAAAGTTCGATGAAGAGAAGGCCATGAGATGTTACTTTTAGAGGGAGCTTCAATTACATGTCGATCGGGATATTTTAGCTCCAAAAGGAGAACCTCAGAATGATCTGGAACAAACACATGTAGAGGAGAAGAGAGTGGAAGAACCCACTCATATAGAGACTTCCAGAGATGGAAGGAAGTGCACTAGAGAAGCTAAAAAATTGATGCATGATGCTAGAGAGAATGTGGGAGCACCCACCACATCATAGGCAGAGGATGTCACCAAATATGTACAATGGATACATGGATATGATGAGCAAAAGTGTAGAGATTGAGCCATCCTCATTCGAGGAAGCACTACAATAGCCAATATGGGTTGATGCCATGGTAGAGGAGTATGAATCCATTATCAAAAAAATTTCTTTGGAAGTGGTCCCAACACTAGAAGACAAGTCGGTGGTGAGTTCCAGATGCCTTCACAAGGTAAAGAAAGAAACATATGGGAGTGTCATGAAACACAAGGCTAAATTTGTGGCCATAGGGTTCTCTTAGGTGGAGGGAATTGATTACGAGGAGACCTTTGCTCTATTATAAAGGTACTCTTCAATAAGTGTTATGAAACCAACTCACAAAAAGATAGAAAAGAACGATCAATGCCTTAGAAATAATCCTCTTCGAGGGGGAAACCTCCTTTACATTACATAAATTAACAATTCTTATATGATACAAATGAAAAGACCTCATTTCTATATATAGGAGTCTAAGGGGTCATAATATAATGAGAGTCGACATAACAATATTAATATAAGAGCACATTAATAACAATAGTGGGCTTCTATGGGGCACTATAATAACAATATGGAGACTACATGGGCACAACAATATAATAAAGGGGTTGCATGATCTGATATTCACCCTATGAGTGACATCAGTTAAAGATTTATTGTTTAAAGGTATTACAGACTCATGTGTTGGTGTGTGTTCTGTGTTATTGAAGCAACATATCGATCAGATTACCAATAAACAGATAATAAAATGGAAAGACAGTAGAGAAGTACAGTAAGCAAACACAAAGACACAAGAAATTAATAATGAGTTCACCCTATTCTCCTGGGCTACATCTCCGGTCCATATTTCAGTGGTGGCTTTATTTTATTGTGCCTTTAAGTAGAGAATTACAATATAGGGACTTAATGTGAGTTCTCCTGAAGCAGGTTTTGCTTGGTAGGGTGGTTATTGGATTCCCCAAGCCACTGGAGTGCACAGACTCTTCTTCTTCCTACTAGCTCTGTGACCTTCTGGTCTATAGTGGAAAGAGCCAAATGTGGTGCTTAGTCTGGATAGATCCTCTATGGGATGGCTTGAGTCTTCAAGCTCTCTGGTGCTCGATGCTGCCTTTGGTCAGCTCGGCCCTCTGTCTCTTCTGCTTTGCTTTACTGTTCTCTGTGTTCTATCCTCCTCTTGAGATTGTGGTCTCTCTATCTTCGTCTCTTAGACTAACTCTCTCAGTAATTGTCTAACTTGTGTATTCAGTCTTTGTTCATGGCTTTTAGCCATTCATCCCAATGCCTGTTCGGTTCCTCTTCTGCCTCTATCAATTCAACTTCTACAGCTATGCTTGGAGTTCCCTATTCAGCGTCATCATTAGCACTCAGGAAGTGGCCACTTGTCCTCCTCTAAACGGTGCCAGCATGCTTCGTTGGTTCATTTCTTCAGTTGCGTCGTGGATGCGTTCTTCCTCCACCATGATTGTCAAACGGATTCCAAATCCTTCTAAAATATGATGTATTCCCTCATCTATTCCGCTTCCTCCATCGGGTGCAATCTCAACCATCCGATTTGAGTCCCCCAGATCCAACTCCATACGCATGTTTTGAGTGGTTTACTTGCTCGACCGATAGCACGTGATCAACGTCGGTTTTCTCTCACCTATGCTTGCCACGTGTCGATCGACGAATGGAATCGATCTGCTCTCATCCAAAACATCTTACTGTTTGTGGGCACCCCGATCAATACCACCAGTTTTCTAGAGCGTAGGTCCCGCCTTTGTATGTTTAGCACTTTTCCCTTCTGTGCCCGCGGTCCTCTGGTTCCTCCATGCGACCGAGTGCTCAGGCTTTTCCTTCACGGCCCTGTTCGCCTAGCAATGCACGATTAGCACTAAGCGCTAATCGCACATCAAATTCCACCTCCTTTTCCCGATTTGGGGCTCCTAGGGGCTACTTTGACCTCCTGCGCAGTCTCCATGGGCCTTGGTCAGCGCGCTTTGACCGAGGTCCTCGTCGTTCCACGCTGGCTGCCATTGCCATTGGTTCAGGGGTGTTTTGATCGCTGTTTTGGATTCTTTAGAGATTTTCTCTGACCTGATACAGTCATGGCTCTTTGATAGTCTTCTATGGATCCAACTCGGATCACGACCTTCCCACTGAAAAAGCTTTTGGACCACCAAAAGTTGGTTTTCAAGCATTGACTAAGTGAGGGTATTGCTTTCTCACTTGTCCAATTTCAATCCACTTTGCACTGCTTGGATTCGAACCTTTGAGCCCAATCCTGAGGTATTCAACATCTCCCCTGCGTGTATTCCTTACCTTCCTGTCCAACACTGTATCTTCCTGCAATTCATTAAGATATTCAGGTAGCAGGTCATCAATAGAAGGCAATTGACTTTGATCTTCAGGGTCCTCAATCATTTAAGGTTCAAACAATCTCAAGCAATCTGAATCTATGACTGAGTAGATGTGCATGTAAGTTGGTAAATTAAGGCAAAAAGCATTTTCATCGATCTTCTCAAGTATCCTAAAAGGTCCATACCTGATAGGCTTTAGCTTTTTACCTTCACCTTACATCCTGTCCTTGCTGATATACAGTCAGACTTGGTCTCCAACTTGAAAGCTATGCTCCATCCGATGCTTGTCATGCCTAGCCTTGTACTTGGCTTGGCTCTTCTCCAGCTGTTCCTATACTGCCTGGTGGATCTCCTGGATCTGTTCAATGAACCTAGTTGCCTTGTCCACATCACTCTGTCCTTCAACCATGGTATCTTTACCAAAGACAAAATCCAAAGGAGACCTTGGCATGAAACCAAAACAGGTCTCAAAAGGAGATCTTTGTGTAGAAGAGTGTTTGGCTCTGTTGTAAGCATGCTGCAAATAACACAAGTGTTCATCCCAAAGCTTGGGATGTTTGCTGCAATAACCTCTTAGTAACTGGATCACTGTCCTGTTTACTACTTCTGTCTGGCCATCTGTTTGTGGATGAAAAGCTGTGCTTTTCTTTAGTTTGGTGTCCATTAGTTCCCACAGACTCGACCAAAACTTTCCCACAAATCGGGTGTCTCGATCAGATACATTGGAAGTGGGTAATCCAAAATAAACCCATACATGTTCAAAGAACAATTTTGCAGTCTGTTCAACTGTACTATGTTTACTACAAGGTATCAAAATACACATTTTTCTGAACCTATCCAATACAACATATAGATAATCATGACCTTTCCTAGATTGAGGCAGTCCTCCAACAAAATCCATGGAAACACTTTCCCAAGGGTGAGAAGGAACTGGCAATGGAGTGTACAAGCCTAGTTTTCTATCGCTGGGCTTGCTTTTAGCACACATGGCACACCCTCTTACATATCTAGAAATTGTCTCATTCATTTTCGACCAATAGCAGAATCTTTGCAGCTGTGCAACTGTTTTACTTACCCCAAAGTGACCTGATATCAGAGAAGTGTGTGCTTCCCTAATTATCTTTATCCTCTCAGCTTGTGGAATGAAAAATTTTCCACAATGGTATAAGAGTCAGTCCTTCACATGATAGTCCAATTCTTCTACTCTTTTGCCTTGAATCCAAGTTGCATATACATCTTTAAAGTCCATATCTTGAGCATATTGTTCTGTGTAGCTTTCATGCAGCACAGAATTATGCTTAAGTATGGTAGATGCATTTATAATGGGTTTAGATAGCATGTCTGCAACCTTGTTATGTATGCCCTTTTTATATTTGATGACTAAATGAAACTATTGTAGAAAACCCATCCATCTATAATGTCTTGATTGTTGCAACTTAGTTTGGGAGTGTAGATATTGAAGTGGCTGATGATCAGTATGTATTATTGTCTCTTTGCCCATTAAGTAATGTTTCCACTTTTTCACACTTTGAACTAATGCATACAATTCTTTATCATATGTAGGATAGTTAACTACTGTAGGATTAAAAGTCTCAGAATGATAACATATGCGTTTACCGTGTTGTGTCAACACTACTCCCATGGCATAGTTACTGGCATCAATTTGGATCTCAAATGGTCTTTGTAGATCTGGGAGTGCTAGTACAGGTGCTGTACTAATTTTCTCTTTCAAGGTGTCGAAGGCTTTCTGATGTTTGCCTCCCCACTGAAACACCTTATTCAATCCTGTTAAAGCATGTAAGGGAGCTACAATTGAGGAAAAGTTAGAAATGAACTTCCTCCAATATTGTGCTGCTCCTAAGAAGCTTCTCACTTTTGTAGCAGACCTGGGTTTAGGCCAGTTCACAATGGCTGCCACTTTAGAGGGATCTATTTTGAATTCACCTCCCCCTACTATATGACCCAAGTAGTTTAGAGATGTTTTGCCAAATTCACATTTTGAGAGTTTAACATATACTTTCTCTCTTTTCAAAGCATCTAATGTCTGTTTAACATGCTTTAAATGTTCTTCCCGCTTTTTACTAAAAATAAGAATGTCATCTAGATACACAATAACAAATCATCAAGAAAAGGTTTGAGTACATCATTCATTAATCTCATGAAAGTAGCAAGAGCATTAGTTAAGCCAAAAGGCATAACTAACCATTCATACAATCCTTGCTTTGTTTTGAAAGCAGTCTTCCATGCATCTTGCTCTGCAACTCTGACCTGATGGTATCCACTGTGCAAATCCAGCTTGGTGAAATAAACAGCTTCCTTCAATTAATCTAATAGATCATCTATGCGAGGAAGGGGATAATGATTTTTGATTGTTATCTTGTTCAATGCTCGGTAATCAATGCACATTCTCCACGAGCCATCTTTCTTTCTCACCAAAATGATTGGTGACCCACATGGTGATGTGCTAGGCCTGATGAACCCTTTCTCGAGCAACTCCTGCACCTACTTCTTGATTTCAACATTCTCTAAAGCAGACAACCTGTACATCCCAATGTTAGGCAATGGAACATCTTGCTACAAAGTAATATCATGTACTATTCCATTTTTGGGTGGCAGACCTTTAGGTTCTTGAAACAAGACATCATACTATCAAATAACCTTTTCTATATCAGCTTGTTGTTCAACATTACAGTCCTCAAATACATTGGTTTTCTCAGGTTTCGTTTCCTTTACAACCATCAGTAAGAATTGTTTACATGAATTTATCATTCTTTTCATCTGTCTTGAGTTTATGAGAGTGTAATTATTCTTGAGCTTATGAGCTCTTACAAAGTATCTGATTCCATCTTTAACAAGTAGATACTTGTTCTCAACTCTATAGAAAATAGCCTTTCTATCATACAAGTAAGGACTTCCTAAAATAATCCCACATATATCCAAAGGAATTATGTCTAACTCAACCTCATCTACAAATGCGACCCAAAAGAAAACTTGAGTTTGCACTGTCTAGTCACTTGTAGTTGTGCTTTATCATTCAACCATCCTAATGGGTATGGTTTCTTGTGAGGTGTAGTTGCTAATCCAAATTTCTTTACAATTGCTTTAGAAATTAGATTTACTTGTGAGCCACTATCAAACAAAGTATCAATCTTTTGATTTTTGGAAATAACTCGAATATGTAAAAGCTCATGTCTTTTTCTTTCATTTTCTTCATCAATATCAGATTGAGTAGAATTACTAGTAGATGCTTCAGAATTCTTACCTTTATTGCCTATGGTTGCTATAGTTGTTTCATCTCCTGAGTCTGATCCCAAATCTTTTTTGAATAGCTGCAGCGGTTTTCTTCTTCTTGCCCTCAGACTTCTTAGGTCTCAGCTCTGGATGCAGAATCCAACAATGATCATCATCATGCCCCTCCTTTTTACAGTGAGTGCATGAAGCTTTGGCTTTCTGTGTAGTGTTAGCCTTCCTTGATTTCTACTTTTGCTTTCTTTTCTCCTTGCTCTTGCTTACAGTGGGTTGGGATGGTCCCCCAACTTCTGGACTTCCATTCTTTCCTGTAGCTTCTAGATGAGTAGCTTGTACAGATGCCTCATCTATACTAGTGGGATTAAACATGAGGATGGTATGCCTCATGTAGCTGTGTAAACCACCAATGTACTTCAAAAGAGTCTCTGGTGAGTCTACTGAGATACCCAACATCAATTCTCTCTTTCTGAACTCTTGAGTATACCCTTGCACACTTCGCCCTTTCAACTGTCGAGGAGTTTGCCAAATCAATATGGCTTGTTGCATGTAGGCCAATGGATAGAACTGCTTTTTGATTGCAACAACAAATTCACTATAGACAGAGATGGTCTTGCCATGTCTTTTCATATCAGCTTGGGTTTTGCCTTCCCACCAAACCAAGGCAGTGTCTCCTAGGCATAGGCTTGCCAGCTGAATCTTACTCTTGTCTGAGTCTATGTTCTATACCCTGCAATACACATCAATTTGTCTAATCTAATTGTCCAACTTTTCAGCATTTAGCTCTCCATCATATATAGGCAAATCAAATTTAACATCTAGCTTAATCAAAGATGCTTTCTTATTATGCAGAGGGCTATTAGGAGGTGTGAGAAAGCTTTCCTCTTTCCCCTTTCATTTGGAGTGGTCATGGAAGTGAGACTCATCTTATTCTTTATCTTGCTTAGAGCCTGATAAATCTTCCACCTTATGCTTTCTAAAGTCTCTGTAAATTTCTTCAACCATAGATTTTATAGCTAGGAAACTCTCTATGAATTGACGGTCTAGTCCTACATAACCTTCCTCTAACATTGTCTTTTGAGAATAGACTCTCCAAATTTTAGGATAAGTTTCCACCAACTCTCCCTCTCCTAATTTGAGCTTTTATCTTCTGAGCATTCATAGCTAAACCAACGCAAGCTTGTCTAACCTTACAGCCTAGAGCTCTGATACCACTTGATCTCATATTCACCCTATGAGTGACATCAGTTAAAGATTTATTGTTTAAAGGTATTACAGACTCATGTGCTGGTGTGTGTTTTGTTTTATTGAAGCAATGGATTGATAAGATTGCCAATACACAGATAATAAAATGGAAAGACAGCAGAGAAGTACAGTAAGCAAACATAAAGACACAAGAAATTAATAAGGAGTTCACCCTATTCTCCTGGGCTACATCTCCGGTCTAGCTTTCAATGGTGGCTTTGTTTTATTGTGCCTTTGAGCAGAGAATTACAATACAGGGACTCAATGTGAGTTCTCCTGAAGCAGGTTTTGCTTGGCAGGGTGGTTCTTGGATTCCCCAAGCCACTAGAGTGCACAGAATCTTCTTCATCCTACTAGCTCTGTGACCTTTTGGTCTACAGTGGAAAGAGCCAAATGTGGTGCTCAGTTCGGATAGATCCTCTATGGGATGGCTTGAGTCTTCAAGCTCTCTGGTGCTCGATGCTGCCTTTGGTAAGCTCGGCCCTCTGTCTCTTCTGCTTTGCTTTACTTTCTATGTGTTTTGTCCTCCTCTTGGGATTCTAGTCTCTCTGTCCTTGTCTCTTAGACTGACTCTCTCAATAATTGTCTAACTTGTGTATTCTATCTCTATTCATGGCTTTTAGCCATTCATCCCAATGGTTGTTCAGTTTCTCTTCCACCTTTTCCGATTCACCTTCTGCAGCTGCACTTGGAGTTCCCTATTCGGCATCATCATTAGCGCTCAGGGAGTGGCCACTTGTCCTCTCAAAACGACACCAACATGCTTCCTCGGTTCGTTTCTTTAGTTACGTCGTTGATGCGTTCTTCCTCCACCATGGTAGTCAAACGGATTCCAAATCCTTCTAAAATGCAGCGTATTCCCTTGTCGATTCCACTTCCTCCATCGGGCGTGATCTCAGCCGTTCGATCTGAGTCCCCCAGATCCAACGCCATACACAAGTTTCGTGCCGTTGACTTGCTCGACTGATAGTGTGATCAAAGACGGTTTTCTCTCACCTCCGCTTGCCATGCATCGATCGATGAATGGAATCGCTCCGCTCTCATCCAAAACCTCTTACCATTTGTGGGCACCTCGATCAATACCGTCGGTTTTCCATAGCACAGGTCCCGCCTTTGTACGTTTAGTGCTTTTCGCTTCTCCACCCACGATCCTCCGGTTCCTCCAAGCAACTGAGTGCTCAGGCTTTTCCTTCATGGCCCTGTTCGCCCAGCAATGTGTGATTAGCACTAAGCACTAATCACGCATCAAATTCCACCTCCTTTTCCTGATTTGGGTCTCTCAAGGGCTACTTTGAACTCCTGCACAGTCTCCATGGGCCTCCGTCAGCGTGCTTTGACCGAGGTCCTCGTCGTTCCATGTTGGTTGCCATTTCCACAGGTTTAGGGGTGTTTTGATCATTTTTTTGGACACTTTAGAGATTTTCTCCAACCTGATATAGTCATGGCTCTTTGATAGTCTTCTATAGATCCAATTCAGATCATTGCACTAATAAAAATAGGGGTTACACTAGTAGTATAGGGACCTAACATGCCCCTTTCCTTCAAAAAGTGTTGTTGTCAACGCTTGAGTAGTTATGGATTTTTTTGTATAAATTTATCATCCATCCATGTGGAACCTTCAACATCTAAGTTCTTCCACTTGATAAGATACTCTGAAATTGATCAATTTCATAGCTGTTGATTTCTCGGTTCTGTGACTGCTTCAGGTTCCAATAAGATTTTTCCTTCCTTGTCAAGTTCTAGAAATATTGCTTAAACTCAGATCTTTTGCAACTTTTGAATGAGTTCCCACCCTGCTTCGTCATTCTTCCATTTATCCCTTGCTTCGTTTATCAAATTTGGTTGGATAATTATACCAACCTCTAGCATTTCTGTAACCATATGTTCAATTTCACTCATTTGGGCATATGGATATCTGTAAGTCCTAATTTTTGGAGGAACACTTCCTGGAATAAAATTAATAGCATGAACATGATCATGAATAGGTGGGAGGCCTTTGTGAGTCTCAAATACCTTGGAATGATTTTCCAAGACTTTTTGGAGATCTGGAGAAATAGATGATTTCGATGTGGGAACCTCTAGCAAACATAATTGTGAAATTACACCTCTTTGTTCATTCTTTAGAAGCTTTGTCATTCCATTAGAGCTGATTATCTTTCCCAGTTTCCCTGTGATACCCCTTAAGTCAACTTCCTTTCCTTTCGAAGAAAATTTCATGAAAATTTCTTGAAAATTAAAAGCTATTGTACCCAAGGATTGTAGCCATTGGACTCCTAGTACAACATCAGCGCCACCCATTGGAATGGAAAGCATTGGGCTATTAATTACATATTCTCCCATGGATATCTTGATATTATGGCACTTTCCAGAGAAATTTATGGTTCCTCCACTTGAAACCATCACTTGACACTCTGGTGCTGGATATAGGAAGCAATTTAATTCCTTGGCTATCTTACAATGAATAAAATTGTGGGTACTGCCCAAATCAATCAACACTATTACCTTGTTCTTCTTGATATGTCCTTCTATATTGATAGTTTGAGGAGTGGTAATTCTGGCCAATGCATTACAAGATATGGTCGGATTCATTTATTCTTTATCTAGGGTTTGTTCCTAGTGTATACCCTCTTCTTTTGACGTTTCTTGTTCCTTCTCTTCCTCCTCTTCACAATCTATGTAAATTAATTTCTTCTCAGCACACTTATGATCTTTAGTGTATTTTCCATCACAACTGTAACAAATCCATTTTTCTATTTTTTCTTCCAATTGTTGTGGTGTAAACCTTGTAGGTTGTAAAAGGCTAGGGGTAACAACACTTCCATAGTTGTTAGTGGTAGGCTTCCTTGTTGCCATAATTTCGCTTTCCATTTTTCTTGCCAACCTGAATGCCTTCTCCAATGGATTAGGTTCCCAAAGGCGAACCTCATGTTGGATGTTATCCTTTAAAGTCCCTATGAACACATCAATCCTATGCTCTTCTAGAATATCTTTTACCCTTATGTTCAATTTTTGGAACTCCTCAATGTGCTCCATCATTGAACCCTTTTGTTTGAGATTTATCAACTGGCTAAAAAAGGTGTTGCTTTTTGTATCATCATAATGTGTTATCATTTCTTTCATAAAAATTGCCCAAGTGACAATTTGTTTACGAGAGCAAAGCCATCAATACCATACAAACTAATTTGGTTCCAAATATAAAGTTTCAATATGTACCTTCTGTGTTTTTTTCACACTATGGAGATCAAAGAATTTCTCCATCTGTAGTATCCATGTTCTGGGATCCTTGCCATCAAACTTCTTCATATCGATCTTTGGAACATGGTGGGTCTTCAATCCAACGTTAGAGTCTATGAAATCATGATTAACATTTATTTTTTTCTCATCATGAGTTTCCTTTACTATCTTTTCTCCATCTGTAAACATTTCTTATAGCAACTTTGTCAAATTTGTCTTCAAATCGTCCATTTTTCCTTCCATCATAGCTTCCAAACCATCCATCTTAGCTTCCACGAAATTCATCTTAGCTTCCATGTCTTTATTTAAACCATTCATTTTATCTTCCATGTATTTCTTTAAACCATCCATCTTATATTCTGTTACTTTTTCTGAGAGTGAATTTTCTTGCACGTGTTCTCGTAATTTTGATATATCATGCTGCATTTCTTCCTCTTTTTTAACTTTGTAAGAGCTCGATATTGAATCTGCTGTATCTCTGTAATTACAGGTCTCCAGGATCTGAAATTACTTACTATGTTAGTCCTCTAATTCCTCCTTCCAATACCACCTGTCTAATCAAAATTGGATTCTCCAAGGAAGAGTTATTCCCAATCTCCTAAGATGACTTGATTATATAATGTTTTAGTAGAGAGAAATTGTATGACATGCCACGTGTCACTATTTCGACCTTCGGATATAAAAAATATACAAAAAAAACTAAAGTCCATCCTCATTCTATAAATTCTTACGAAATTTCAATTTGATGCTCAGGGAGAAAGTTATGATGATTTTCCCAAGGTCACCTGTTTAAAATGTAATTAAGAATTCTACAAAAACCTCAAATTCCTCAGATTATATCTCTGAAATTATAGAGACAGAAGATTTGAAATTTGGACCTAAGCTTCAGCAATATTTTGGCTCAAATGGGTTTTAATTTTAGAGTCTTACCCTTCGTAGAAAACAATTTATAGCGAAAATTTCATGATGACCTGTTTGAGATGAAATTATGGAGCTTGCAAAAAACCTAACTTCCTCAGACATATCTCCGAAAATATATTGAGACAAGATTTGAAATTTAGACCCAAGGTTCAAACCAATTTCTTCTCAAATGGGTTTTTTTATTTTAGCTTCTGAAACTTTGTAGAGAAAACGTTATAGTGAAAATGCCATGATGACCTGTTTGGAGCAGCGAAACCCTAGAATCCAAAGCTCTGATACAAAATGTTATGAAAACAACTCACAAAAAGATAGAAAAGCAAGATCAATGCCTTAGAAATAAGCCTCTACGAGGGGGCAACCTCCTTTACATTACTTAAATTAACAATTCTTGGATGATACAAATGACATGACCTCCTTTCTATATATAAGAGTTTAAGGGGTCATAATATAATCAAAGTCGACATAACAATAATAATATGAGGGAACAACAATAACAATAGTGGGCTTCTATGGTGCACAATAATAACAATATGGATACTACATGGGTACAACAATATAATAAGGGGGTTGCACTAATAACAATAGGGGTTACACTAGTAGTATAGGGACCTAACAATCAGATCTATTCTAACACTTTCAGCGCAGATGGGATGTGAAGAAAACATTCCACAACAAAGTGATTGAGGAACATGTGTACATTGAGCAGCTGGAAGGATTTGAGACCTTCAACATAGATTCACATGTGTGCAGACCCAAGCGAGCACTATATGGATTGAAACAAGCACCCTGTCCTTGGTACACTAGGATCGACAACTATTTCACCAGGTTTGGATTCACGAAAAGAGAAATAGATGAAAACCTTTACCATATTGTGGTTGAAGGAAATTATTGATTATAGTATTATATGTCGATGATTTAATTCTAACAGGAGATCAGAAGTTGGTAAAATATTACAAAGAGGATCTTGCAAGAGAATTAGAGATGAAGGACCTGTGGCTCATGCATTATTTCCTTGGTATGGAACTGTTATCACAAAATCACTACTGAGGGCTGCAACCAAGCAAGATTTCATGTAACTCTTTCAACCTAACTTTAGATCAAAGATTAGCCTCTTTGATCAGAGAGGGCTCTCTCACAAACTCTTAATAAAATCCTTCACTACAGCAGATGGCTAACTCTTTACTCATTCATGAAAGCAAAAGCTGGTTGGATACATATCAAACTGGTCTTCATTGGGCCATGGAGTCTCATACACTAAGTAAACAAGAAAACATAGTCATTTCATGGAAGTCAAGGCTCTTTGCATTACATGTCAAACATACTCCATCAAAACCACAGCTTGCCAAACACACAGGAAGTCAGAGCATAAGATTATGAATTCTGAGTGATTGTGTTACAACAAGGCTGTAAAAGAACATAAAATATAAAACACCATCATTATATTTGAACACAATAATCCATCGAGAATCTTGAGAAGAAATCAACACTGTTTTACTATTACTGTCACAAGTCTTACAATGGCCCAAATAACTCTGTTTTTCTATAAAATGTCCAACCTTTTTTACATCAGAGTCATTTCTATATACAGCAAACCAAAATACTACTACTTGAGACTCCTCAACAAGCATGAAGGGAGCTCGGAATTCTATCATTAATTACCTTATCTATATCTTAAACAAACTAATTAATTAAAAAAGGTATTGTGCTACGAAAACAGAGGATTCCATTCCATTGAAACTTCAAGTCTATCTCCTCGTGTACATTGATGCGTTCTTGAAACTTGACACCTGTAGCACTTCAATAATAGCCAAACCAAACTGGAAGCACATTCACTGGATGAGCAGCTTCGGATGCCTGATATGTGGATGATTCATCAACAAATAAGAATCTGTGCCCTATGTTCACGGTCTCTGTCTCCCATTAGTGTTCATGCATTTAAGATCATGTTTCAAGCCATTTAATCCTCTAATAGTCCCGTATGATGGAAGAAAACTTATGATCTGGCCATCCCATAACTGAACAGGTGTACCACTCCACACCTCGGCAACCCTACCAGAACCCTAAAATTTCGGAGATAAAGTGAAAACTTTAACAAAAGACAAAATTTCACCTTTTCCTTGAATACTTACACCTGGCACCTTTTTAAACATCTGAATGACTTTCTATAATCTCCATGCTAGCCTCGAGTCATCCCTTTAAGATTTGCTGACCTCAGCATTCAATCTTCAAATTTTTCACATAAACAGTCATCTACAGCAGTTTCGTAGCGCGCTACGAAACTGCTGTAGGTAATCAAAACTAAGCATATGAACCTTAAAGCAACAATGACTTAACTCTGTGATTTCTTCAGCCATTTTACACAGGTGTCAGGACTTCAAAAAGTTTCAAAAAGTTTCAAAATGATGATAACCAAAATTTACCAAAATTTGAAAGGCAAATTTCCCCTTGAATCAATTAGCTAGTTTGCCTAGCTTCCTTTTCAAGCTGCTAACTTCTTCCTTTAACACCTTGTTTTCTGCTCTTAAGCTTGTATTCATTTGTTTCATGATTTTTGCCTGCTTCAGAGCTGGCACTGTCCACACATATGCATCAGATACTGAGTCAGCTTGACTAATCAAACTTGTTCTGCCTTTCATTACAGCCTTTTTATAATTTGTATACCTTACTGCTCTTTCCTTAGAAACATTTTTAATCTGAGGTATTTCTTCCTTTGTTGCTCCAGCTTGTTTCTTAATAGCAATAACATTTCCACTTTGACTGATGATAACCTTATTATCCTTGTTCTTGCTTTTGGCTGCTTGAACTATTCCAGTGAAAACTTCAAGTACCTCTGCCCTAGGCATTTTTAAAGGTGCCTTCTCTTTCTGAGCTTTCTCCACTTCTTTGATTTGCCTTCTTGTAACTGGTCTGCGTGGCTTGAAGGCATATTCTTTACTTGGCTCTTCAAATTTCAACCTTTTAGAAGCCTTTGATTTTTTAGAACTTTCAGGTGAGGACTGAGTTAGATCAATATGCATTGGCTGCACCGAGTGATCTTGCTCAAATTCTAGTGGTTCAATTTGTATTGGATGATCTTGCTCTAGTTCAATGGCTTCAAGTAAGTCATTTAAACTACCTTTTGAAATAGGACTTTCTTCCACAGGGACTGACTTTCCTTTCTCCTTGTTTAGTTGACCTCTAGTTCTCACCCTTGAAATCTTTTCAACTTCACTGGATTTAGCTTCATCCTTCCTTTTCTGAGTCTTCTGCTTTGATGACTGAGGTGTTTCCTTTGATGATGACTTAGGGGTTTTCTCCACTGATGCTTCAGGTGTCTCTTTAACTAATGGCTTAGGAGTTTTCTTCACTGATGCTTCTGGTGTCTCTTTAGCTGCCACAGACTTTTCTGATTTCCTTGATTTAGTTTTAGGCTTCTTATGGTCTGTCACTTCTCTTCTAAGTTCAGCCAAAGTGGGTTCTTCACTCCTTTCTTCTCTTTCTCTCACAGGTAATGGAGTGAGGCCTGTTTTGCTTGGGAAACCGGCCATAAACACAAATGAATCCCAATCTTTGCCAATTTTTTGTAAACTATCCAACACCAGCAACTTTACTAGACCATGATGAAAAAGGGATGTTTCACAACCATCTTTCTTTAACTGAATCTTATCACACATTTTGCTAATGCTCCTGAACAAATAGAAAGGTATGTCTATAGAAACCTTACCTGTGAAATGCAACAGAAGTTTGAAGTGGTAGGAGTAAACTTTATTGTACCTACCCTCACATGTCAGGTACTTCTGGATACATGTCAAGAGCATAGCATAATTCTCTTTTATATAACTCCTTGGCACTGCTTTGGTGAGGTCTTCATCTACATAAGGTTCCTTCAAAAACTCTTTGCAGGGACTCATGTCGAACTTGAAGTTTTTGAACCATTCTTGGCCACCCCTCAGAATTTCAGTGACAGTGGAAATAACTTCAGGAGACACCGGAAACTCTAACATTGCCACTTTCGAATTCAGTCCAGTGAAATTTAATGCGAAAGCCTTTGTCACTTCTGCATGTCCTCCCTTCAATTTTTCGCAAAACCGCCAGCAGCCAGCGTTTTGAAAGGCTCTTGCTACACCTTCATTCCTGAGAGTAACATCTAACCCCTCCGGCTCTGTCCTCACACACTTACCAGATCGGTGTTCCTTCCTTTCCATGCTGCTTTGAATATTTTTACACAGGAAACTAATGGTAGCTTGTAGCATGAAAACAAACTTCGACTTTGGAGTGCAGGCTCGCTTGCAGTAGTCCGTTTAAATAAGAACTTGGGCTTCTCATACAGCAAACATGTTTACATAATATGAAGAACCCATTATGATATAACCATCTCTTGTAACATCCCTTAAACTAACACTCAAATACATGACTTCGGACCTTATGGCGGAATAATGGTTTGTCATGACATGGAGAGGATGTGAACTGACAATCATGAATGGACCTATGACTCACTACTCTCGGATTTGACATTCAAAGGAAAAGCACTACAAAAAACCCTGAAACCCCGATTTCGTAGCGCGGGCAGTTCAAATTTAACAAGATGCGCTACGAAATCGCTGACAAACAGAACGCTGCGAAAACACGAAAACATCATTTCACAGCTAAACTGACCAATCAAACCTGCGCTGCGAAACTGCGCAAGTACCAATGACATCAAACCCGCGCTGCGAAACTGCGCAAAGTACCAATGACATGACATGCTTTAACTAACAATGATGGAGGGTGTCTAATGATTTTTCCTTTACACGAATTCACATCAATACCTCTTGAATTTCAAATTTCAAATTGACATATACTAATAAACCTATTCACAAGACTTCAAAGCTTTATATAAAACTTATGGACAACCTTATATACATGAACTATAGTTCCAAGTGATAACAGGAACTATGGCAAGGAGATGAGGAACTATTTACCTCTCAGAGAAAGTATGCCAACAAGATACTGAATAAGTTCCACATGTAGAGCAGCAAACTCATGGAGACTCTTCTAGCAGAAGATTGGAGGAAGGAAGATACTACTTCAGGTGAAGTAGTGGAGGCTACTATTTATAGGAAGCTTATTGGTTCACTTATGTATTTGGTGAAAAGACCAGACATATGTTTTGTAGTTAACCAACTTAGTCAAGTAATGGTTAAGCCGACCAAACACTATTTTAAGGCAACTAAACATGTGTTGAGATACCTCAGAGGTATTCAATTTGGTCTTTGGTACAGACACACAGAGAGAGTGAAGCTGTAAGACTCTAAAGATGTAGATTGGGTAGGGAGTCCATTCGATAGGAAGAGCACATTAGGGGGAATCTTTAGTATTGGGTTAGCAGTAGTTTCTTGGTACAATAGGCAGTAGAGATCATTTGCATTCAATTCGAAAGAAGTAGAGTACATGGTTGCTAGTCAAGTAGCCCATGAAGCTATCTAGATGAGGAAGATCCTTGTTGGGTTATTTGGTCAGCAGATGGATCCTACATTGATTTACTATGATAATCAAAGTTGTATCAAACTCTTTGAGAATCTAGTTTTTCATGATCGGTCCAAGAATTTCCACATCTGATCTCACTGTCTATGAGATTGTGTGGAGAGGAGAATCAAGTTGTTGGAGCATAATCCTACAGAGCAACAAGATGAAAATGTTGGGTTGTGTTATATTCTTTCCACGTAGTTAACAGGGGGTTTGAAGGGCACCCGTAACCCCGCTTTATGGGGTCCGGGGCAGCGCCCCATAAAATTTTGGTTTTGGACCCTATGTTAGGTTGGGCGGACCCACCTATGGTTTTGTGCATGATTTTCGCACATGTTTTTTGGATGCGATGGTTTTTCGTCCATGGGATTCGACGTGATGGTTTTCGGTCCATGGTATTGGATGCTTCAACATGTATAAATATGTATTGTAACATTGAAAGGAATATAATGAAACATCAAGCTGGTATTCCCAATTTTGGGATCGAGGGGAAAATCTCTGTGTATATGTGTTTGATGTGTTATGCTCTCACATTGTTTATTTTATGTGTTTTAGAATTCGTATGCAGGTAATTTCTATACGGGGTTAAAACCTACATTCGGTATCAGAGCAGATTTGGCTTCAAGGGGACGCCTTCGTTGCTGAGGGGTTTCGCTCGGGCCTGTGGTAGACCCTGTTTAGTGGGAGATCTACAAGATCGATGCTAGTGGTGAAAGAATATGGTGAGCAGTGGAAAGATAGAGATCGAGAAATTTAATGGTCAGAGTTTTGAGTTGTGGAAACTCAAGATGGAGGATCTGTTGGTGGATAAATATCAGTGGATTGTTGTAGATGCGGGTACTAAACCAACAGGAGTTTCCGATGAAGAATGGAAGAAGTTGGGTCGGAAGGAAAAGAGCACAATACGATTGTGTATCTCAGATTCAGTATTGCTAAATGTATCAGGGGAAGCTATGGCGAAGGCTTTGTGGGACAAGTTAGGGACTTTGTACCAATCTAAGTCTTTGGTGAATAAATTGTTCCTGCGGAAAAAGTTGTATAACCTGAGGATGAAAGATGGAGACTTGGTGACAGAGCATCTGAATGCTTTTAATACTATGGTAAGTTAGTTAGCATCTGTTGATATTAAAATTTCAGATGAAGATAAGTGCATCAGTTTGTTGTGTTCTCAACCAGATTCGTGGGATAGTCTGGTTATTGAAATAGGTAGCAATGCAACTGCCTTGCAGTTTGATGAAATAGTCTCAACATTGCTGATGGAGGAGATGAGATGAAAAAATATTGAGAGCCAAAATGTGATGCCTTGTCTGTACAAGGATGGTCCCAGAACAGAAACAAAAATAAGTCATCGAGTGGGAGATATAAATCTAGAGGGAGATCTAAATCTCCAAGAAAACCTGTAAAGGTGGTGTGCTGGAAATGAGGAAAGAAGGGCCACTTCTAAAGGGACTGTAAATCTAAAGCTTCTGACAAAGGAAAGGGATCTAATGAGGCTCCTTCTGTAGATGTGAAAACCACCTCAGATCAAGGTGGGGATGTGTACTTGGCTTCTTCAAGTACACATGTAGATCATGAGGCATGGTTGATTGACTCAGGTGCATCCTTTCACTTCACTCCCCATAGAGAGTGGTTCTGCAAGTATGAGAAATATGACGTTGGTGATGTCTTCTTGGGGGATGGCAGGAAGGCTAGAATCGTTGGTCGCAGAAAAGTAAAGTTGAAGTTGCAAGGTGGTAGGGTTAGAACGCTTCTAGGTGTTCTACATATTCCTCCATTAGCCAAAAATCTGATTTCTGTAAGCAAGCTGGATGATGCAGGTGTAAAAACAGCGTTTGAGAAGGATACCTGCAAGATGGTTTGGGGAGCACTGGTATTGATGCAGGGAGTCCAGACTGGAATTCTGTACAAGCTGCAAGGTAGCACTGTTGTTGATGGCTGCAACATTTTTGTGGTTCCTGAAAGTGGAGCAGAAAATCTAGTGGTCTCTGGAGAGAGGACCATGTTGTGCCATCAAAGGCTTGGACATACTGGAGAGAAGGGCCTTCAAATACTTCATGGTAAAGGTATGGTAGAAGGTATGAGTAATAGCTCTCTTGATTTTGATTTCTGTGAAAATTGTGTATGTGGGAAACAGAATCAGGTGAGTTTCCCCTTTGGTGGTAAGAGGGCGAAACATATATTAGAGCTTGTGCACAGTGATGTGTTTGGACCTGGGAAGGTTCCATCACTGGGTAAGTCTGTGTACTATGTATCATTTATAGATGACTTCTCAAGGAATACATGGATATATTTCCTTAAGAAGAAATCTGAAGTCTTTGACAGGTTTAAAGAATTTAAGGCTTTAGTGGAAAGACAGAGAAGGAGATAAAGGTACTGAGGACAAGTAATGGTGGAGAGTTTTGCAGTAAAGAATTTGAAGAATTCTATAAGAAGTATGATATAGCATGGCAAAAGACTACTCCATATAAACCTCAACAAAATGGAGTTGCAGAAAGAATGAACAAGACGTTGATGGAAAGGGCAAGAATCATGCTCAGTGGTGCTGGGTTAGGATAAGAATTCTAGGCAGAGGCGGTGGATACTGCATGTTACCTGGTCAACAGGTCACCTTCATCAGCGTTGGAGGATAAGACTCCACAAGAGGTATGGACTGGTAAGAAACCCTCTCTTTCACATCTGAGGGTATTTGGATGTGATGCATATGTACATGTTCCAAAGGAGAAATGAACCAAGTTGGATAGTAAATCTGAAAAGTGCATCTTTATTGGGTATAAGGATGGTTTAAAGGGTTATAAGCTTTGGAGCCCAGTCACATAGAAGGTTGTGTACAGTCGAGATGTGGTCTTCAGAGAGGTAAAAGATGTTATTAAACATGAAGTCCAACCAAAGGAACCTGAGAAGATAGAGTTTGAGCTAAAGGAGGAAGAATCAGACTCTATAGCAGAGGAGGAATCAGAAGATGAAGAGCCACAAACTCCGGCTGTGAGAAGATCAGTTCAAGAAAGAAGGCAGCTAGAAAGGTATAGTCCATCAGCTTTCTATTCAAATTTTTCTTTGTCTATTACTGATGATGATCCCAGAACTGTGAAGGAAGCAATGGATTCAAAGGATGGAAAACTCTGGAAAGAGGCCATGGTTGATGAAATGGCATCTTTGCACAAAAATGAGGTTTGGGATCTGGTGGAGTTGCCAACTGGAAGGAAACCCATTTTGAGAAAATGGGTGTTCAAAAAGAAGACAAATGCAGAAGGAAAAGTGGAGAAATACAAAGCTCGGTTGGTAGCAAAAGGTTATTCCCAGGTGCTGGGAATTGATTTTGGTGATATTTTTTCTCCTGTTGCCAAGGTAACTTCTATTAGATTACTTTTATCTGTTTCTGCTACTTTTGATTTTGAGGTAGAAAAGATGGATGTGAAGACAACATTTCTTCACGGGGATCTGGAAGAGGAGATCTACATGAATCAACCTGAAGGCTTTGCGGTGAAGGGTAAGAAAGAATTGGTATGTAAGTTAAAGAAGTCTCTGTATGGGTTAAAATAGTCACCAAGCATGTGGTATCAGAAATTTGATACATTTATACGGGGATTTGGCTTCACCAGAAGAAAATTAGATCACTGTGTGTATTTTAAATTAATTGGTGACCATGTTATTTATCTGGTCTTGTATGTGGATGATATGTTGCTGGTTGGAAATGACAAAGAAATTATCCAGGATTTGAAGACCCAATTGTCCTCCAAATTTGACATGAAAGATCTTGGTGCAGTAAAATATATTTTGGGCATGGAAATTAAAAGAGATTGGCCAAAGAGGAAGCTCTGGTTAAACTAGAGAAAGTATGTCAAGATAATACTGCAGAGGTTTAATATGCAGGATAGTAAACTGGTGAAGGTTCCTATTCTTGTAGGTGTGAGGTTATCTGCTGAACAGTGTCCCAAGATACAAGAAGAGGAAGAGGACATGTCCCGTGTTCCATATGCAAGTGCAATCGGTAGCTTGATGTATGCAATGGTCTGTACTAGACTAGACATTGCACATGCAGTGGGAGTATTGAGCAGGTTTATGTCAAAACCAGGAAAGGAGCATTGGACAGCAGTGAAGCAGGTTTTCAGGTATTTGTGTGGCACTAGTGATTATGGTTTGTGCTACCAAGGAAGACTGGGATTGGATAGAGTGTTGGATATTTGTGGCTTTGTTGATGTAGATTGGGCTGGAGATTTGGATTAGAGAAGATCTACAAGTGGGTATGTGTTTAACCTATTTGGAGGTGCAGTCAGTTGGATGAGTAATAACCAATCTGTAGTGGCACTATCAACTACAGAGGCAGAATACATAGCAACCGCTCATGTAAGCAAGGAAGCAGTTTGGTTGCAGAGATTGTGTTCAAGTATGGGGTTAGTACAGGAAGCTATAAGGATAGACTGTGATAGCCAAAGTGCAATTTTCTTGGCAAAAAACCCCACATATCATTCAAAGACAAAGCACATTGATGTTCAGTATCACTTTGTGAGGGATATGATAGAAGACAAAAAGGTGTTGCTGGTAAAGGTGGACACTTTGAAGAATACTACAGATGCATTGACAAAATCTGTGAGCTCTGAGAAGTTCTCTTGGTGTAGATAGACAATGAGAATTTTAGGGCTGGGAAAATGAATAAGCTCTCTTGTGGCCCCTTGTGGAAAGAAAACAACAAGTGGGAGACTGTTGGGTTGTGTTATATTCTTTACACGTAGTTAACAGGGGGTTTAAAGGGCACCCGTAACCCCAATTTACGGGGTCCGGGGCAGCGCCCCATAAAATTTTGGTTTTGGACCCTATGTTAGGTTGGGCAGACCCACCTATGGTTTTGTGCATGATTTTCGCACATGTTTTTTGGACGCGGTGGTTTTCGGTCCATGGGATTGGACGCGATGGTTTTCGGTCCATGGTATTGGATGCTTCGACATGTATAAATATGTATTGTAACATTGAAAGGAACATAATGAAAAATCAAGCTGGTAGTCCTGGTTTTGGGATCCAGGGGAAAATCTTTGTGTATATGTGTTATGCTCTTGCATTGCTTATTTTATGTGTTTTAGAATTCGTATGCAGGTAATTTCTATACAGGGTTAAAACCTACAACAAATAACTTGAATAAGTCACTATTAAGAGACAAATTCAAGTTCCATAGAGGCAGGATTGGGGTGTCTGATAATCCCTTTCTTGTTGAGAGGGAGTGCTGGAAATGAAACAAGAAAATCCTCATTTAATTTTCTCCTTGAATAAAATTGGGAATAAAATTGTAATTCCACATCACAAGACAACTTGTATGAGTTAACTAAGTTAATTTGACTTAGTTGGCTTAATTAATTTGATTTGAGCCTCTAACATGAGTCATGTAGAGGGACTCATACATTATAGGAGCCTTGGTTGAGTTTATTTTGAGTTGTAATTAATTAATTCAGTTTAACTAAGTTAAAATTAGTTAAAATAGTTCCAACTTATAGAGGAACTCATAGGAGGTCAAACACTGGGGTGTTTCTTCATGTGTTCAACTACTTAATTAATGATTTACTCATAAATAACTCATGCTTGTCAGATCTGAGAGTTACCCAGTTGATATTGGAGTTCAAGGGTAGTGTACTATCAGTTGTATAATCATTTGAATTTTACAAGTGGTGCATGCATGCAGAGGAAGGCTTGTGAGGATTGTGCAATTCATATTGAGGAATTTCCTTAATTTTTAGGGGGCCAATTCCTAAGGAAACAATGCAAGGAAATAGGGAATTGGAAAATTGAGAAATTGGTTAAGTAATGGCGTAGGATTGTCTAGGAAGTTGTGAGATAGATAGAGATAATGTACAGGTTGTGTCAGGTCAATTTACTAAGTAAACTAATGCATGTCTTTTACTTGTCAATCCAGGTTTGTAGACTTGGAAGCACGTCCAAATTATATGGATTTTAGGTAAAGTCATTTTTGGAAGGCAAGGCTCAAATGTTAAGGGAAATGCATATTAAAAATAAGTTCTAAGTTTTAAATAAACTAGAAAGTCTCTAATTCAAGATGCAGTAAGCGAAGGAAGAGCCTCATAACTTAGGAGTTCCTAGTTGTCTTTCCTCACAGTTCTACTCCAACAATATTTCCATTGCATCAAATCATAAACTAAAATTCAAGAAACAATTCAAGAAATGCAAAAGGGTGATTTTTAGTTGTGATTCATAATTTCATAGAAAGAGAATTTAACTTAAATCCTTGGTTGTCCTTTCATACGAAAATTATATTTTAAACCAAAATCATCTAGAAGTCATACAAAAATCATAACACATCTAAGTAATTGAATCATAAAACTGAAGCAAGAAATACTGAATCAAAACTATGCTAATTTATACAAAATTTAACCAATGTGTACTTAGCTTGGTATGGGGGCTCTCCAACCTTTCCTTGTACACCTGAAGAAATCTTCAGCTATAGATAACTTGATAAAATACTCACAACATGAACAACAATAGAACAATAGAACTGATTCTTCAAATTATCTCATAAGTCTCCAATAGTCTCAATACAAAATTACACTTCCTTCACACCTTGAATGGTACATAAACTTGTTTAAATAAGAAAATCATAAACAAACTTTTATATAATGCTCTAACATCCTTATCAATCCTAATGCATCCATACAGGTCAAAATCATCAAGTCTCTTTCAGAAAATCAGGAAAATCCCACAAAATAAGAAAGTTGCGCCTTTTTACAAGGGATTCGTGAATGACAGGTCAAATTTGACTAGCGTTGACTGGGCCTGTTTTTGCTTAGTTTGACTGAAACAATAGGTTTTTCTTCATCCATGGTTCCAAATATTTCCAAATATGCACTCATATCTCACCCATGAGTCCTACACATATGAATTCCATGAAGCTATTACAAGAATTTGTAATGAAATCCAAATTTACTCTCAAAACCCAAATTTTACAAAAAAATAAAAAAAAAGAAAAACTTAATTTGGTTACTTGAATATGAAAAATGGGATTAAAATGGGCATATATGGGTGAAATAGGATGGAATATGGTGGTAAATAAATGGATTTAGGATAGGCAAATATGACCAAAATTGAGGGCCAACATCTCCCCCATGTTGATGTTCAAGCATGTCCTCATGTTTGCCTCTGTCTCATTGATCTTCTGCCTCTATATGCTGACTATCCTGCTGATGTACCTGTAGATCTACTCCTTGAAGATGAAGCTTTCTATTGAGCTCCCTGTAAAATGATATCTATGCCTTCATGTCCCTTTTTCTCCTTCCTTGTAGATGACATTCTTAACTTTTTCTCATTCCTTTTCTCTATTTTCTTAAAAATAAATTCCATCCTCTCTCTTTAAAGTGGTGCCCTTTGTAGTATTATTCACCTATTGGGCAATGTATTCTAGAGTAATAGGAACACAAGTTTTGAACTAGAATGTTGATTTGGACCACTGCTATATACCCACAAAAACAAGGAGAGATACTGAACTGAAATGCAAATTCTTGGCTACTGAAAATAAGGAGCAATTCCTGAACTTGTAATGTCAAATTTCTGAGTTGAGACACTACCTTTGTTTTTGCTACTTGTGGAGAGAAGGCTTTGTTTTAATTCTTTGAAAATAACTTTATGGAAAATGCCCTAATTCTTCAATACCTCAAAAATAAATTTATTTTAAATAATCTTCCTCAGAAATCAATTTATGGAAAAATACCTCAAAAAATAATCTTCTAGTCACTACCCTTCTCAGAAATCGAATTCGGGAAATGTAAATCAACCTACAGATCTTCTGTCTTTGGGAAATTCGATTTATTTTTTCCACCAACAATCCATCCCTAGCAATGAAATTGATTTTTCTTTGCCATAATAGTTTATCTCCAACACTGAAGTTTACATGACCAATTCCTTTAATCAATTTCTTCTTTATTCATAATTTGTATGCTGTTATATGTGGTGTAGAGAAATCACTTGTAATATAAATAAATTCAAATCTTTCCCTGACTGTTTTGGATTGTTGATTGTTATAAAATCGATTTTGATTTTCTGAGTTTACATTTCTTACCTTGTCTCCTTTAAAAATTAAATTTGATTATGAATGAAACACTCCTCTTTGTCCCTCAAAATCAAATTTGAAGAAGATTTTCTCACCCAGAGAAATCAAAATTAGAGATGTACCAATCATCCATTGTATGCAAAGAACCATTCATTCATTCATTTACAACCTTTGAGAAATTGATTTCTTTTAAGACAGGAATGAAAATCAACCCACTCTGTATTTTAGAAATCTAAATCGAACTTCTAGAAATGAACAATTTATTTTTATTACCTTAGAAATCAAAATATAATTATGTTCTTATGTTGGAGAAATTGGATACTAAAAAATGATTTAAACTAACCACTACATTCATTTATTCATTTAATATTTGTTTGGAAGTTGAATTCTGAAAACGAAAACCATTCTACAAGTCTTTGTTAACTGCAATTTCGAACACTTGTTTCACCACCACTCACTACTTAAAAAAAAATCGAATTCTGGAAATGATTCATTAACCTTCTTCCCTTTCAGAAATCGAAATTGATTTCTTCCCTATCCTTTTAGAACTTGAAATCAAATCTAGAAATGAGTAATTAATTCTCTGCTGTTCCATAAATCAAAATCGACTTTTTCTCTGTCTTCTTAGCACTTGTGTTCACTGCTTCTTTAGAAATGAAATCTTCGAGGAAATTGATTTCTGCATGTTTTTTTTTTTTTTCAGAGGAAAAAATCAAGATAGATTATATTAAGATGATATAATGTTCAGCATTACAGATGTCTCAGTGGATACATTTTACAGATAGAGAGGAGCCTTAAAAATCATGGTAATGTCCCCGTGACGTGGACGGAGAAAAACTGTAGTGTAGGACCCCAGAGGCCGCAAATCGACATGAGTCTTGGGTCATGAATGTTTTATCAAAGTGGAGATATTACCAGATAAAAAACCATATATGAGTCCAGCATTAGACAAAAAAATATATATGAGATGGGCCCTGTAGGCCGCAAAAATACAGGAACATAGGATGTGATCAGGAAAAAAACCGCCTGTAAAGAAAGACGAGCTAATCCGATGGGGGCATGGAGCCCGCAATAGAGATCAATATGGAGTGCAGTGGTTGGCAGGAGTTCTGGAAGACACGATGGTTCCTCCATTTCCAGATGAACCAGCAAGTAAGGATGAAAAGAGCACGCCAGGAGGGGCGCTGTGTGCTCCACCAGAAAAAGCCATCCTGTACAGTAGGAAAAGACCGGTGAGAGAAACCATAAGTGAGAGAGAGCTCGTACCAGATTGTAGAAGAGGCAGCACACTCGAAGAACATATGGAAGTTTGTTTCTTGTTGAGCTGAGCACAGTTGACACCTGCTCGGACCGTTCCATCCTTTTTTCTGGAGAACCTCCCAAGTGAGGTTCTTGTTGGTGAAGAGAAGCCATGTGAAGAGGATTGCTTTTAGAGGGCAGGGGGCTTTCCAGAGCTTGGAGGGGAAGGTCGGGAGAGATGGCGGGAGGTTGGATGAGAGGAGAGAGTAGAGGTTTTTGACAGTGAGAGGGAGGGTGGGCTTCTCAAATGACCATACCAGCTCATCCTTTGTGCCTAATTGGGTGATACCTTTGTGAGAGAAGTTGTTTATAACGGAAAGCCAAAGGGGGCAGAGGGGAGGGGGTAAGGCTAGTTGGTATTCATTTTTCCAGATTGGCTGTTGTGAGGACCACGACTCAATGAGCTTGTTCCAGGTGAAAAGGCCCTTTGAATGGAAAAAGGCAAGAAGAGCTGGGGGGATGGAGGATTCAAGCCTGTGCTGAGTGGGATCAATGGCGATGAGGACATTCTCGCCTGTAACGATAGACCATCTTAGATTCTGCAAGAAAAAAGATTGTATCTTCCTGAAGTTCAGCCAAATAGTGGAACCATGCCTGATGCCAAGAGTGGATCTCCTGTGCCAGTAAGATATATTCCGACCTTTGAGATATTTCTGCCTGATGAAGGAGCTCCATGGATTGTTGCCATATATGCCTCGGTGAAGAGATTTGCAAAGGAGCGCTTTTCCAAAAAACCTCATGTGCAAGAGGCCCCAACCACCTGTTTTCCTTGGTCTCGTAATGGAATCCATTTTGACAAGGTGGAACTTAGAATGGTATGAGCGGCCGCCCCACATAAAGTTTGCAGCCAAAGACTTCATTTTGTTTGTAACAGATGCGGGCAGAAGAAAGAGATGACTCCAAAATACAGCAAGTTGGGAGAGCACTGATTGAACCAATATGAATCTACCTGCGAGGGAGAGAAAGCGCATTTCCCAGCTTGATATTTTGTTGTAGAAGCGGTCGATAATCCAGTTCCAGTCACGAACGCCATACCCCTTTGCTTTTAATCGGAAGCCCAGATAGGTGAAACCCTCATTTAGCAGCGCTAGATTTATACCAAATCGATCAGCTATCCAATGAGCAATTTGGAGATTTGTTCCATTATGATATAGAACCGTCTTGGATTTATTGATGGCCAATCCCGTGGCCGAATGGAACTTCTGTAGAATTACAAATAAGCAGGCCCAGGTGGATTTGCAGAGAATGGCGAAAATCAAGATATCATCAACGAAGAGATTGTGTGAGAGAGTGATGTCCTTACACAATTTTACAGGCTTGCATCTTCCTTCCGAGACAGCTAAATTGATGTGGGTGCTGAGGGAGTTCATGACCAAAATGAAGAGAAGGGGGGAGAGGGGGCATCCCTGTCGGAGCCCCCTCTCAGCTTTGAAGAATGTTGAAGGAGTACCATTAATGATGACTGAGAAATTGACACTCTCAACGCAAGCCATAATCCAACTAATACCCTGTGGCTGTAAACCAATTCTTGCGAGGAGAATTCTGAGGAAACCCCAGTCCACACAGTCGAAGGCCTTTTTCAAATCAATCTTGAGAGCAGCGGCATCCGTGTTTTTGGAGCAGATGGAGAAAAGACATTCTTGTGCCATGGCTACAGCGTCCAGGATAAGTCTGCCCTTGAGGAAAGCATGTTGCTCCTTGGTGATAAATAAATTTAGAACTTTCTTCATGCGCTCAGCGATGATTTTGGAGGTTATCTTGTAGAGGGAGTTGCATAAGGCAATCGGCCTGTAGTCCCCAAAAGATGTTGATTTTGCCTTCTTGGGGATAAGGGCAATGAAGGTGGCAGAGAGGGCTCCATTTATGTGTCCCGAGCAGCGGGAGGCCTCTACCATGCCCAACAAGCCCGATTTGAAAAGATCATAGAAATGAGAAAAAAATTCAATGGGCCAGCCATCGGGCCCTGGGCTTTTATCTTTTTTAAAGCTCTTGATGGTGTCCCAAAGCTCTCCTTCCGTGACAGGTCTGAAAAACTCCTCATTTTTGTTTTCATCAAACATGATCGGCATGTGGTCGACTGCCCACATCATGTCAGAGATATCATTTTCCTGTCTTTTGTATTGTTCTTTGAAGAACCTAGTGGCCTCAGCTGAGATGTCCTGCTGAGAGTAAAGAAAACCTCCACTGTCGTCCTCAATCTTCCATATAGAGTTCTTTGCTCTGCGCCCATTTGCAAAATTGTGAAAAAACCTCGTGTTACGGTCGCCCTCCTTCAACCAGGTGGCTCTGCTTTTGAGCCTCCAAAGGACTTCCTCTTTTTGCAGCAGGGCTTGTTTTTTTTTCCCCAGAGACCAGAGGAGAGATTTTTTGTCCATTGATAGACCGCTATATTGGACAGAGGAGGAGAGGATATCTATTTCCTTGTTTATGAGATGAAGATCCTTTTTATCTTGCTTGTGCTTTTTTATCTGCCAATCTTTTGTAGCACTTCTGAGTGACTGAATTTTTTCCCGAAAGGTGAGCCATATTGCCTCCTGTGATTGCTGAAGATTCGCCCAGAAATTTTTAATGAACTCGTTGAAAGAGTCGTCCAGCAGATGCGCTCTATTAAACTTGAAGGCGTAGCCCGTCGTGCGCTCCATAAACTTCCATTCCAAAAAGATGGGCTTGTGATCTGATGTAGATACACTTCCCGTCGATGCCGTCGGAATCCCCCACTGTTCAATGATACTGGAGTTTAGAATGAATCTATCGATTCTTTTAGCGATAAAAGTTGTTCCAAGCCTGCCATTGTCCCATGTAGGGGACAATATTTCGGGAGAAATATCAACCAGGTCCCTATTTAGGAGTTCCTGTCTCATTGTGTCAGCCATACTGTCCTTTCTTCTACACTGGCCCCAGCATTCATTTGTGTTGAGGGTGAGATTTAGATCGCCTGCAATTAAAAGAGATTCGACATCAAGAATTCCTGAATCAAATAAAGTTTCCCAGAAGAGAGCTCGGTTCCGGTAGGGCGCATATATATTGAGAATATTTAGGATGTGAGGTCGTCCTCTGATGGATGCTGAGATGAGGATACCGGCACAGCACTTGAAAGCTTTTGCTTTGACCCTAAGCGGATCCCAAAGAGTCACCAATCCACCTGATAAGCCCTCTGCGTCTGTGGCCACCATGTGCCAAGTGGGAAACATTTTCCTGAAGAAAGCCAGGGAGGCTGTGGAGGAATGCATTGTTTCTTGAATAAAAATAATGTGAGAGTGTGCGGAGACAAGAGTCTCCCTCAGCGCCAGAAATTTGGGGGCGGCACCAATACCCCTGATGTTGTAGGAGATTAAAAAGGTCATGTAGAGGGCTTTCCAGCCGAGCATGCTCTAAGAGGCTGTGGGGAGGGAAGTTCATGGATCGGGACGTCGACCAAAGGCATGTATGAGATCTCCAGTTCAGAGGCAGTCTTCCGACCTCTGAAGTGGCGGGTGCCCCCTTTTTGCTTTTTTCGAACAGTAATATTTTTAGCAGAGTTTGGGCTGATGGTGGGGAAGGAAGGCTTATGGATCGTCAGGGGCTCAAGAATGGGTGGATGGCGCTGTAGAAGAAGATCTATGTCACTGTCATGTCTGTTGACCGGCGAATCTGATGGAGAATTGTATGGGGTCGGCGTCATGAGAGGCTCTTTGCCTTTTGGATTTGCAGAGGAGGGGGATGATGATGAGATATGAATTGGGTGCGATCCCACAACGAAATCGACTTTGTTCATGGCCGGCGGAGATGGCACAGGCGCTTCCTCTGGCTGATCAAGGATGGGGGGACTAAAGAAGTCTGTCATATTCATGAGCGGTGGGGAGAGAGCAGCAGATACATTGTGCAGCTTGGGAGAGCTTGGGCTCTTGAGTACCGCCATTCCTGGAGACCCCGGACGATTTTGAGAATAAACCTGTGAGCTTCGGGCCTCATATGAATTAGTGAAGAAGAGATTCCTCGATAAGCTGACATCTTCAGATTGAGAATCGGAGTTTGTATGCCTGCCCGTCCGAGGAGGGGGGATGACAGTCTTGTGACGACGGTACCTGCAGTTTTCAATGAGGTGACCCGTCCGATGGCAAGAGGAGCATCGAAACGGGATGCCCCAAAAATCAAGGCGCTGGCAGATCGAAGATCCCTCCCATGAAATTTCAATCTGTTCGGGATAGCCTCCCTTATAAGATCTTTCAATAAGAATCCATGCGATTCTTTTATCCTTTTCGCCACGGACCCATGGGTCCACATATATGAACTTTCCAATAGCGCTTCCAATCAAGGCCAGAGACTCAGGGGTCCAAAGCTCCAAAGGCAGATTGGGGAGCTTGACCCAAATCATGCTGTGGGACGGAGTGTTTTTGAGCGGGTCAAAGCCCAAATACCATTTTGACAGGGAGAGGAAGCTTCTGCCGGAGACCCAAGGTTTGTTGAGGACCAGCTCCAGGTCCGATTCCTTCTGAAAATGGAAAGAAAACCAATCCTTCATAAGACGAGAAATGATTGGCGAGTATCCAATGAGAGGGGACCAGGAGGATGTGATCCATTGTCTCATAATGTCCTCCTTCATTTCGGGAAAATACCACTTTCCCACGAGAGCATGTTTTTGAAGGCTCGAGATACGGTCCGATAATGATGTTCCAGAGACCGAAACGGCTTTTGGAGGAGCAACCGTTTTGACAGGGGCCTTATTCCTGTGGCGGGGCCGTGGTTGAGAGTGAAGATCCTTCTGTGGAAGCGGGCCCTTCTTTGTAAAATGTGAGGCAAGATTCCCTTGAAGAGGGGGCTCTCTTAAATCATGTGGAATCATGTCGGACACCGTGGCGTGCCAGCTGGGATTCCGGGAGGCGGGATCACGTGATGATTCAGCCATGATGGCAGCAGCAAATAAAGCCTTTGTGGCAGGAGAGTCGCTTTCATCTGCCATCGCTGCCAGAAAGAGAAATCTCTAAATAGATCGACAAGATCTCCAAGTACCTGTGGGGAAGCCCAAAAAGGAAGACCGGCAGAGAGAAAAACCTGGAGAATAAAGACTTCTTCTGGGGAAGTACAGGTTAGATCATTCTCAGAAGATTTCGTCAGATGATAGGACGCACTCTGGAGTAGTGTAGTGTGAAGACCATAAGGGCGGAAGGGATCCCGAGAAGACTGATGACGGGAGCCTGCCGCCGAAGGAGAAAGCCGGGAGGTCCAAAGATCAGAGACTTTAAGAGAGCAGATGACTGTGGCAGAAAGAGAAATCAGAACGTTGTGGGGGTGCATTAATGGTTCAGAAGAGCACCGGAAAAAAGGAATTTGAAAAACGGATCCGGGAGGCAATTGCCGGAGAAATCAGAGAGCCTGAGGAGGATTCGAAAGCAAGACCATGAGAGGTCCTACAATTGTTCTTGAGACATGTTGCTGCAATGAAAACAACAGCAGAAAATATGAAGGATGCACCACCAGTTTCCAACCTGGAAACGGACGTCTTGGCAGGGACGGTATACATAAAGGGATGATTTTATCCTATTCAAGAAGGCTTTGAACATTGTATGGAAGTCTGTAGGAGAAAATCATAGCCCTCCCCCCCAAACAGGAATATATCTGGTAAGAGATAGAGAGCCCGCATCTAAAAAGATATCTAGTCATGGCAATCCATCTGAGAAAGATTATCAGCAGTGTGTGAAACTAATACAAATGTAAAATCTCAGAGATATGATATGGCAACCCATGTGACTAAAACCTCCTCATCAAACACAGCTAAGACCGAGCGCATAAACTAGATACATTCCCATATGAAAACGCGATAAATAAGAACATTATGCAAAAGGCTCTCCCCTGGTATACAAAACCTCATCCAAATTGTCCCTGTATTGCCAGATACATCAGTATAGCAGTGTTGTAGCTCTATAGAAAAAGACACAGAAACATACCCCAGGAAATAATGACCTTACTGCAGTTAGAGAGATGTAAGCAAGACAAACCAGTAACCGGAGTCGCGCAACGCCAGGAGCAGGGAGCCGAGACCGCTCACCAAGCTTTGCTTCTTCGATTTCTGCATGTTTATCCATTAGTTAACATTCATTTTTAGATTTTTTGTTGAGTCTCATTAATACCATTGAAGTTCATGTGTAACAACCTCACACTTAGAGTTTGAATGCAGAATTTTAATGTCATACGCAGTTGGAAACTCAGATTTTAATTCAACTGCCACAATATTTGCCAACATTTAATTCAATCATAAACTCAAGATCCAAACTACTTGCAATGAAATCTTATTCATACTGATTGCGAAATTCTTGGGATATAGTTGGATATCTCAATGTTTAATTTGGTGGGGTTATGATGAAACTTGGCTATGATGATGAAGAAAAACCTCACTTTTAAACTGTTGTGGCTTCATTTCTCAATTTCGGTGGCTTCTATGCTTTCAATAAATGCTTCCTGTAGCTTTTACGCTTTTACCAAATGCTTCTTGTATCTTCTACACTTTCAACAAAGGCTTTTTTAACTTTTGTGGCTTCTATTATTTCAAGAATAACTTCTAAAAAATTTATAAAAGAATTTTCACGCAGTGTTGTTTTATCTGGTAAATATCTTAGCATTTTTGGAGTTTTGATTTACCTCTCATTCATATGCCATCATATTACATGCATGCCCTTCTTTACATTATGGTATTATTCGTTTTTTCATAACATAAAGAGGCTCAAAACATAATGTATTATAGGGTCATGCTCACATTCATCATTACTCTTGGTTGCATTTCATATCCACCCATTTTAGTAATTGATAACCATGCCTTTGGTACATATGCCTTTGCACCCATTATTCAGCTTTTTTAAGGTTAAGACATATTTTTTTATATGTGCCCTCCTTGCATATATTTCCTTCATTTGCTTTGTATGGACTTTAATTTCATTTATGCACCTTGCATTGCATTTCATTTAGTAATTATTTTGATTTTTTTTTCAGAGTCTTTTTTGTCATGATTCATTTTTCTTCTTTGTCCTTGTCCATGCATATAATTTATTCTTCTTCCTCATGATGTATTTTTTCATAATAATTACACTTTTGAAATGACCATTTCAAGGTCATTTCAAGACCCATAATAGAGTAATTTTTCACTTTAGATCATGTAAAGACATCATTAATATCATAGCATTATAACCATTTACATTAAAATACATCTTTGTTCTCATTTTTATGATACTAACCCTCTTTGTTCTTGTTTTGTAGGCAATTTTCCATGAGGCAAATTTTTTTTTTTTGGTCTAAAAAGGAGACGTGGGCAATACATTGGTAAAAAATGCAAATGAATGTGATTGAGTGAATGTAAGGTTAACGAATGTAATAAGGTGAATGAATAATGTAAGAGGTAAATGTATATAATGTAGGGTGATGTAGGATATAGGGTAATAATGTAGGATGATCTATACATGGATTGTGGTATTGCATATTCAAATTTAAACTAGTTTATCAATCTTATAAAAAATTTCAAAATCGAAGGCATTAAGAATACTTTAAACTTACAATACTTTCCTTTTGCTTGATAGCTCAATGTCAATGCTTTTCTTCTGTTGATGATGACCTTAGCTCTTTTTTCAACACTTGACCTTTTGCTAATGATGACGATACTTTGACCTGCTGGATTATAGATGCTTGTAGCTACTTCTCAGGTCCCTTTGATGTTGATTTTATGACAAATAATCAAATAAATTTTGCAATAACATATGACATTAATCTTGTTCATGTCCCTTACTTATAAACATTGATTATGATGTCTCAAGTCCCTTATAAAATACAATTGCTTGACATTAAACCAGTTTCATAGTTTGTTGGTTTATTATGGATCTCCCCCCTTGCCGATCTTGAGACTTGTTCTCAAGTCTTTGAATTTTGGAGGATGATTCTGCAAAATGAAATTGAAAAACATAAAATAGAATTCATATTGGTCAAACAAGTTGGTTTTTGGATATGAATTCGAGTTTGTATTGTGCTAGTATCCTGGATTTTCACAACCAAACTCATTTATTATTTTTTGATTTTTTTCTTTTCTTTTTCTTTTTTGGATGGAGTTGGGGTATAATTTAGTAGGGAGATATGGAAATATTATGAAAGTAGGTTAGGTTGAAGTTATGATCTAGGATTAGATGGATAGATAAATATTAGATCTGGACTTCAACATGAATGATTGTGAAGCTTAAAATACAATATCTTAGATGAATAAAATCATGAAAAATATGGATTATGAAAGGCTTATTAGGAAATGAATGTGACTTGTCATGGTACAAAAACTTGACTTCTTCTTCTGATGATTAACTTCATATCTTTTTCCTCGTTCTCAATTCATGCTGTAGGGTTTTTGGTGTTGTTGGTCAGCAACTGAAAGCAAGCTTCAAGAGTTTTGAGTTTCTTTGAATGAACTCAACATTAGGTGAATTCCACTTTACTTTGACTTGGATAATTTCATTTCGTATTCATAGATATGAATTTTTAAAGATTGATTTTGAAAATCCTTCCTCCATGGAATTGACCCCTCAAATCTTCCTCTAACCTACAAAATCATAGCATTTTCCTGCAATACAATATTAGATAATGGGTGAAAATAGGTGTACAACCTCTATTATTCCAATAAATACATAAAATAATTAAAATAAATATTTTAAAAGCAATTCCAAAGATGATATACAAAGAAAATGCATTTGTTTACCCCTGAGGAATGGTGGCCAACTTAGACCTCCTAGCGTATTTTGTTCACAAAATATTTGTTGTATGTCCAATTAGAGTGATTCAGAAGCCAAGTTAAAGCTAATTCATAAGGATACTTCTAGTATAAATAGGGTTTCAAAATGGTTTAAAATGATATGTTAAAAATGATGAAGAGTAACTTGTTTGATAGAGTTTCTTGTGAATTTGTGACTAGACCAACGATCAATATTTGGAGTGTAACGTTTTCGTTAAAGATCAGATCAATGTGATTATGCTTGGAGATTAAAGCAGATTTATTTGTTTATATCCAATAGAAACATATTTTTAAAATCCTTAGTATTGATATCACAAAATATTTGATAAACAGAACTAGGGGGCAGAGTTTTACTATGTTGATTGGAAGACATGCAATCACTAAATGTGGCATAACATTTTCATTTGATCTCCAAATGGGATGATTGAAATTATTTATTTATCTAGACTTGAATATATATCTCCCATACAAACACATTTTCAAAATAATATTATTTTGTATGTTAAATATGCCAATAAAAAGTCAAGACCTAGAATTGTCACCATGTATAGTTTGCGACAAGAAGTTAGTATTTTGAGTTTAAAATTTTCATATAATATCAAATTGAGGTGATTCAATTTGATTTGGAAACTATATTCCAAGGGCTATATTCCTTATAAATATCACGTTAAAAGTTTCCATTAGACCCCTCAAATCAAGGCTGTACTAACTCTTCTCTCAAAATTTCACTTGAGGCCTAGTATATATTTTGATCATATCATTTTGACTTGTGATCCAAATTGAAATTTAAAAAATGGATTTAAAAACTAGATTTCAAGAGATACCTTCTTTAAAAACATGCTTTGAAAATGATCTTGCATTTTTCCATGAAATCCTTCCAAATGAATATTGAACAATGATTTGAAGAATTTATTCATGAGTGTTTGAACGAAAAGTCTTATTGTGAACTCATTCTACCTATTTATTTATTTATTCTATTTTATCCTACTCTATTGTATAAAAATAAGTCATTCTCTCAAGTATAAGAGAATTTCCAATGCATCCATTTGCGTAACAATATCATAAATAGACTCATATCCAAGTTTGAAAAGTATACCTTAATGAATACTTGGACATGAAAAGTTAATGATCATAAAGATTTGTGTTGGAAATACTGAGAGGGGGTTGAATCAATATTTCTTTTTCTCACTATTGTTTTACTAGTTAAAACATATATGTTCAGAACACAAAATGAACAACAGGAATAAATGCTTTTATTAATATAACTGTGCAGTAAAATAAATACAATAAATAGAATGTCACAATTGGTTGCCAAGCTCCAACTTGGACTTTGGTGAGGCTCCAACCTCCTGAGCACCAACTCTATTTTGCTAAGACACCAATCTTGGACTTAGGAGCACCAAGTCCCAAGGACTTCAATCCTCTTCAATTCTGAGGCTCCAACCTCTTTGGTATACACTGGTGTGCTGTTGTGCTCTTTTCAGCTTCCACTGCTTCTGCTGCCCCCTTTTCTTCTACTGCTTCCACTATCTCATGCTCAAGTTATGACATCCACCAACGACACCTTCAATTCTCTGTTTTTGCTGTTTTTATATGCTCCATCCCCCTGTCCATTCGTTTCCTCTTACATGCTTACTCTTTGGCTTCCTCCTCACTTGATCACTTGACACTTTGGCTTCCATTCCTTTGCTTCTTCTATCTTACAGGCTTTATTGGAAGCGTTCTTTAGGCCGAAAGCCTTTTATAACCATGGACTTACTAGGAATTGAAGCCACCTTTTATCGGTGCTTTATAATCAACCATCGGAAGCCACCGACCGAACCTCTAATAAACCATCACCGAGCGCTTTAATCAACCTGCCACACTTATAGACATATATGGAATTACCATAAAACTCCTCATGGCCATATGTAACCATATAATATTAATACATAGAACTAGCATAAAAACCGCTTAACTCAATGTACGCGGATCTCAAGGATTATATGGCTGCTTTCATAAATTCGGCGGGTCCGGATTTCGCAACCATAACAAAACTCTTAAGGCCTGACCTCCGATGAGGTGCGGACCCGATATGGCTTTAGACTCCCGTTAATATTGTTTCGGGTCCGATGAACATCGGCGTTCGTTGTAAACAATAGAACGGCCTCTTCCGATGCGACGGACCCGACACCCTTTTATGATCCAGCCTATTCAAATTTCGGCTCCATCAATTCGACGAGTTCACCTCAGCGACTTTGTAATACAAAGGGTCTGCGGACCCGACACTCCTTTAAGCTCCCTTCTAAAGAGATTTCGGGTCTGGCCTATCGGCAGTTCCCTATCGGCAGATTTGCAATGTAATGGGTCTGCGGACCCGATACTCCTTTAAGATCCCTTCTAAAGAGATTTCGGGTACGGCCTATCGGCAGATTTGCAATGTAATGGGTCTGCGGACCCGATGCTCCTTTAGGCTCTGTTTTATAATATTTCGGCTCCGACTGTCGCTCTCCCACTTCGCAAGGTTGAAGGTTCATTCCGGACCCGAAACTGTTATTAACTCCAATCTACAGTATTTCGGCTCCAGGTTATCGGCGATGTCACATATCGCATCCCCCGATCCTTCCGACGCGATCGCTCTGATATGCCGATTGCCGATTAGATCTCCGCCGTCCATTATTCCTTCAGATCGGACGGTCAGCGCTAAATCGCATATCGCGTCCACTCTCACCCCTAAGGGTTCCGATACGATATCGCTGCTATTTGCCTCCACTCCCGATAATCGTTAATACATGCATATGTGGGTTTTCATTGCCCGAACAATCGCCCGATAGTATTAATGAAAGCATATATGGCTCAACAGCTCCCGATAATGTTGTCTGAGGCATATATGGCTCTGTTTGCTTCACTTGCTCCTCCGATGGCTCCTCTTGCTCCTGTAGCTCCTCCGATGGCTCCTCTTGCTCTGACACTCCTTCTATATGGCTCCTCTTGCTCTGATATATGTGGCTCCTCCGATATGGTCTACTCCTCTTGGCTCCGATATGCTCTGTCTCCTCCTCTTGAATATTGCCATATTGACATCAATGACAATCTGTGTCCAACAATTTGATGCTAAAGAATGTTGGAAATGGAGTGGTGTTGTGGCCTAATGACTGGGTGAAACCAAGTTTTGAAATTATCTTTGTTTTTTTGGTTCTCATTAATTTTTATATCACAAATTTCTTGTGGAATGTGTTCAAAATCATGAATGCACAAGGGATCATATGCTATATATTCTTGAATTTCTAGATTTATTGTTTGAAATTCATCACATGTGATCCATAAATCATTAATATCCTTACAAATATAGCTACAAGAAGGTTTTAGTTTCTCTTCTTGTGAATCCTCTTCATGGATGGCTTGTTTCTCTTCTATCTTTTGAAATGAAGATTCATCCCTAGTGATCATTCTAAATTGTGGGTGAGGGTTTAAAAATATCCTTGTGGTGGCATACCCTCCTTCTCTAAATGACTTCTTTAACATCATGTTTTGTAGATCTTTGTTTTGCAAATGGATTTTGTAGTTAGTGAGATTTTATTAGTGGTTGGGGGTTTTTTTTTTGGGATGTACCTTTCTATTTTTTATCTAAATGTAAATAACCATAATGAAAAACGTTTTTTTTTTTTTTTTTTTTTTTAAAGCTTCCTATTTTGACTAAATATTAATGTGTTTCCCCAGAAACGATGCCAAAAATGTCAAGTCAATTTAGTAAGTAAACTAACGCAAGTATTTTACTTATCAATTTGGGTTTGTAGACTTGGAAGCACGTCCAAAGTATATGGATTTCAGGTAAAGTCAATTTTGGAAGGCAAGGCTCAAAGGTTAAGGGAAATCCATATTACAAATAAGTTCTAAGTTTTATAGAAACTAAAAAATCTTTGGTTCAAGTTGTAGTAAGTGAAGGAAGAGGATCCTGACTTAGGAGGTCCTGGTTTTCCTTCTCCACAATACTGTCCTTAAGAATAGAAACTAAAGAGCAACACTTTGTGATGTGTAGAAAGCAAGAGAAGAGGCTCCTAACTTAGGAGTTCTTGGTTGTATTTCCTGATAGTGCTACTCCAACAACATTACTATTGCATCAAATCATAAACTGAAATTGAAGAAACAATTCAAGAAATGAAAAATGATGAGTTTTAATTGTGATTCATAATTTGATAGAAATGTAATTTAACTTAAATCCTTGGTTGTCCTTTTGTACACAAATTAGATTTTAAACCAAAATAATCCAAAAATCATACATAAATCATAACACATCTAAGTAACTAAATCATAAAATTGAAACAAGAAATATTGAATCAAAATTATGCTAATTTATAAAAAAATTAACCAAAGTGTACATAGCTTGGTATAGGGGCCCTCCAACCTTGCCTTGTACACCTGAAGAACTCTTCAACTACAAATAACTTGATAAAACACTCACAACACTCACAACAATATAACAATAGAACTGATTCTTCAAATTATCTCAAAAGTCTCCAATAGTCTCAATACAAAATTACACTTCCTTCACTCCTTGAATGGTCCATAAACTCTGTTTAAATAAGAAGATCATAACTTTTTTTTACTATTATGGATCTAATAGCCTTATCAATCCTAATCCATCCATACAGGTTGAACTCATCAAGTCCGGTTCACAAAATTAGGAAAAATCCCACAAAATAAGAAATCTGCCCCTTTTTACTAGGGATTCCTGAATGGCAGGTCAAGTTTGACCAGCGTTTACCGGGCATGTTTTTGCTCAGTTTTGACTAAACCAATAGGCGTTTCTTCATCTATGGTTCCCATGCTTTCCAAATATGTGCTCATATCTCACCCAAGTGTCTTGTAGATATGACTTCCATGAAGCTATTACGAGAATTTTTAATGCAGTCCAAATTTACTCTTTAAACCCAGTTACAAAAATTACCAAAAAATGAAAAAATTAATTTAGTTACCTGAATATGAAAAATAGGACTAAAATGAGGCATATATGGGTGAAATAGGATGGAATATGGTGGTAAATAAATGGATTTAGGATAAGAAAAGATGACCAAAATTGAGGGCCAACAGGTTGCTCAGGCTTGAGAAAAGCATTGTAATCTTCTCATATTTTCTGACTAATGCACTATATAGATAGCAAGGTATTTTAGCTGTTTCTTTTCCTAGGAAATAATTGTGTAATATATTTATTGAATTATTTATATTGTATGATTCGTGATTTTTGCAATCATTTAATTGTTTCCTCTCATGAGTAGAATAGATTCAAGTCTATTGTTTTAGTAAATTACAATTAGGAGTTTGAATCTATAAAGAAATTCTACAGAGTCAAGCATAGATTTAGATCGGTGCATTTGTTTGTATTTTTGAGAAAAATCACTTTTCTTTACAATTTAGGATTTGAGTTTTTATTGGCTTGCTAATCTATAAAAAAAGTCTTTTGCTTTTGGAATCGGTTGTGTCAGTCTCTTTCGTTTTAGTGAATGTCATCATATATTCATTTATGCCTCTTGTAAAGAGTTATTTCATTGATTGAAAAGCTAGTGTCTCTCATCGAAAGATAGTCTTGATTTGAATTTTCATGTTTTGAACATAAAAAAGGAAAATTTGCTTGGAATTGATTTGCATTAATATTTTCTTGCTCAATATTAGTGCATTAGAGAATCTTTTATGTTTTCTCTTATTTATAGATTCTTGAATTGTTGGAAGTGAATGAAACCTCTCTTCTTATTTTAGCTATGATTCATCAAAGTGAAAATATTACATTATCATATTCGATTGCATTCAGTTTTGAGTCAGGTTATAACACCACTAGTTTCATATCCATCAACCTACTAAGTAAACAACAACTTAAAAACAACACTAATAAAATAAATTAGAATTTTTATATTTCTAGGGCTCATTACACCTACATTAGATCATATTGTAGGGCTTTGGAATAGGAAAGTGAGTTAACTTTCCAAAGTTGCAAACAAATAATAAAATATTACGGTAGGGAGTAAATCCATCTATTAAAGTTTGACTCTGGGAAGCTCCTCTTACATGGGAGTTAAGCATGAGATCATATCAGACCTAGTGAAGTGATTAACCCCACTTCATTGGTTACAATAGTGTGATTTTCGTGCATTACAAACAATGATGAAAGGTGCTTGGGAGTCACTTGAAGAATAAGCCTCAAATAAACCATGTTGATGAACCTTCAAGGGTATTTAGCTTTGTCACTCTTCCCTTATGTGTAAATATAATCTACGACTATCCCCCCAGGTCAAGTTGTTGTATGTGGTAACCTTAGAGACCATTATCTTAGGGCTTTTGCCTAAGGTGATGGCAAGGGGAAGTCCCTGTTGTACCTAGAGCTGACGTTGATTAGACTCACTTGGAAATTTTTGGAGGTTATTCTTCACTTTAGATGGCATAAGTGAAGTTACTTGCACTAGATTATGACCATTAAGTAGGTTGTCAACATAACTAATTCCACCTACTCTATAACTAGCCACTTTTCACATTAATATCTACAACGTTGGGTCTCATCACCAACTAGTGATTTCACTGTGAAAATGTTATTTTCATGGTTTGGATCCTTAAATTTATTAGCATGCATTATTTTCTTATTTTAATTTTGATAGACCTCAGTCGTGGATTGTGAATTTGGATTGCTAATATTGTTTGACTTCTTAATAAAATTCACTAAGGTTGAATCTGATGGCAACAATTCCATAATTTACCAATCAAGGAACCCCTTTTAATGGGAATATTAGTCCCTTTCCTTACTTTGTAAATGTTGGTCCTCCTTATATGGCTACATTATCATTACCCATATTTACCATAGGTTTAACGGTATGGTTGTTTTCAACTTATATAGTCCCAAATACTCAAATTGTTTCACTTCAATCAGATACTTCTCCTTCACCTCAACTATATAGTTCGTCATATCAACATCAAAACCTCATGTTGACCATTTACCTTCTTCACCCAACATGTATTCCTCCCTTTATTCTTCTTCGCTTGGTAAAATCCTTGATGCTAGTAACCAGGTGGCTAAGAAGAAGAAGAAAGGGAAGAAGAAGAAGAGGAAGAAGCATAAAAAAAAAGTCAACCAACCAACCATGGATTTGAGTACTAGTAATGTTAAGGGATCTTCCAACATACATCATAAGCCCAAATACCCTTGAAATATTTGTAAGGGTTACCACCTTATAATTTATTGCCCTGGTATTCCAAAGGTGTTAGAAGTATGGTATAAATATTCTCATCAATTTACTGTTGATTCATCAACTAATGATTTAAATGTTCCAAGGAAAAAGGGTAAAGTTAGGTTTTCTTGTAGGTTTTGCGAAGGGAGTCACAAACTCACCTTTTCCCTCACATGTATGAAGCCTAAAAATTGTTGAAAAACCTTAATATTTCTCAAAAACAACTTCCAACTAGTTACCATAAGATTTCTCTGAACCTACCATCAGTTGACGAAGTGATTGATCTAATTCCACATATAGTCAATCCAACTCTTCCACTGGAGAGTGAAACCCATATCACTTAGGTTGATGAACCATTGGTTGATCAAGTGGTATACTCAATTCCATATTCAGGCAATCCCACTCTCTCCTCAGAGAGTGAAGTAAATACCACTCATGTTCTTCTTGTTACTTCAAATTCTACCACACAAGGGGGAATTTTGTTTGCTTCCATGGAAACCCTTCCAAGAACTGAGGTTATTTCATTTGATTGGAGTAGACTAACAAAGCCTCACCTCCCTTCTTCCACTTCTTTCCAAATAATTATGAAGGATTATGGTAATAATGTGCATCGCATAAATGTAGATAAAGGCATTTTTGTTAGTACTTTATCCTCAACTTCTTGGAAATCTTTGGGTTCCATTCAGCTTGTGTCTATTACACATAATCTTTTTTATTTTAGTAGAACCATCAGTGAACCTTTAGGGATCCTTCCTAAGCTACCCATTACCTTGGAAGGTAAAACTATATGTATTGATCTTATGGTAGTAAAAGGCCTCTTGGATTTTAATTTACTCCTTGGGCGAGACTATGTTTATGCCATGAAAGTTGTCGTGTCCACACTCTTTCAAGTGATGTCTTTCTATCATAATGAAAAAATTATGACTATTAACCAGATTTTGTTCATTTTTCTTGATTCAACTACCAACCATCCAAAATCCTTGAATGTTCCTTATATAGAGGTGGTATCTACCCCACCACTGGTTAATTATGTGGTAACTATTCCCATGCATTCATTTATAGATATAAATGAGCCTCTCACTATATGCTCATATTCTTTTGACTTAGACTAGGTAGCTGACATGGTGAACCCTTCAATGGGGACATTTGAACCAGATTTTCTGATCCCTATTGGATACATTGACTTGTGTTCCTTCTAGAGAACTATTCTTCCTTCTTATTAAGACCCCTTAGAAGCCATGATCTAGGTGTGTTCTTGAGCATAGTTCTTTCTATTGTGTCAATCTCTTTAAAAAATGAAACAAGGTTTCATGAGGATGGTTCTTGTTTTGTGTCAACCTCATTACAAAATGAAACAGGTCCCTATGATGATGATTCTTTTACTGTGTCAACCTCATTAAAAAATGAAACATGTCCCTATGAGGATGATTCTTTTACTATTTCAACCTCGTAAGAAAATCAATTAGGTCCCTATGAGGATGATTATTTTATTGTGTCAGCCTCATAAAAAAATGAAACATGTCCCTATGAGGATGGTTCTTTTACTATGTCAACCTCGTTAAAAAATAAAACAAATCCCATGAGCATAGTTCTTTTATTGTGTCAATCTTGTTAAAAAATGAAACAAATCCTCCTCTAATTGATTTGTGCCTTTGACTAGATCTCATAAATTTTGAGTTGAGTATTTCGTTTGACCCTGTAAATGAAACTTCATTTCATCTTCCTATTAGTAACTAGTAGTCTACTTAGGTGAATGAAATGAAGCTTGGGGGGAATGTGCCTAGAATTAATCCATTATGCTAGGGGCATGAAAACCAATATCAAGCATAGTTTTTCTTTGCCCCAATCTTGTGTAAAAATGAAACCACTCTCAAGCACAATTTCTCTCCATTTCAAGCTTGTATAAAAATGAAACATATCTTGAGTCCATTTTAGTGATTATTTTCAATACTTGTTAAAATCATGAAAATCCCGATCTTCTTTTTCTATCTTTTCATGCTCATAAAACGTACATGAAAATTCAGAGTTATTTCTGTCTTTTAATTAAGTTGAAAATTGGTGATATGAGTACACTTTTATCACTTTTCCGAACTCATTAAAACTTATGAAAAAGGAACCCCCCTGCACAACCTATCTTTCATGATTTCTAGTCTATTTTTGCAAGACAAGCCTTGATTTTCTCATTCTATTATCACTATTTTCTTGGATGATCATCCACTTTTACTTACATTGTTTTTCCCTTTCCTGAGGAATCGTTGCAATGAGTGGTTTTATTAGCCAACCTCTTGACTTTACGTGTTTTGAATAGTTCCATCATGACTGGAACCAATTTATACCCTTTATACCACTCATTCCTCTAGTTGGAGTTACCTTTAAGCTCTTTTCAGACTCCCAAAACATGAAAATATTGTTGAGTACACTTGTTTCTATCGTGCTCGTAAAATTAAATGAAAGGATGTATACCTAGTATAAGTTTAGCCCTTTTACAAAACACATAGACTACTTACAAAAAGGAATAATTTGACTAATCATGGTAAAAATAGATCTCTCCTGCATTATTTTACCCTTTTCCAAGCTTGAGAGACTAAATTTACAAAAAGGGATATTTTGGAGTCTGCTTATGTTTTTCTCCTCACTCCTTAACTATGAAAAATTCCAAGCTTCACTTTCTTCAAGCTCATTAAAACTATAGATTGAAAGAACTACACGAGTTTTATTTTTGTGTATTTTCAAACTCTTTAAATATGAAAATGGCATCGAGTTACCCCGTCACTAGACTAGTAAAATGTAAACAATGTAGAACTCGTCAATCATGAAGAGATTGAACCACTCCTTCGTAGGGTTTGTTAAAAATAATCTGAAGGACTCATTCGAAGGATGAGCTTAAAGGAAAATAACATGTTATCCTCCTCAAGCTTGCATAAAAATTAAGAGGTACTTGACAGTAATGGTAAGGGAAAATTGGAAAGAAACATTTGTTCTTGTATTCTGAAAAGATAGTATATTGCTCTTGAACATGACACTCTGTCACCTTTGTGTTTGGATTGGGAAATATATTTTCCTCTCAATTCATCATGCCTTATTGAAATTATTCAAACTAGTTTTCAGTCTTATTTTGAGTCAAATGTTTCCAAGTCAAAATGTCGTTCACTAATATGTTCAACATAAGTTTAACTGCGGTCAAAATTACCTTGCAATTCATAACCTTCAATTGCGTTTGCCATCCTTGAGTCATTCCTAGATCACTTCAAATTGTTTTTTCCCAAACTGGATGCAAGTTTTTTGTCAGAGGCCCTCCTATAATGGGTCCCTTCCTATCGACTTTAGCTTATTATCTATGAATTTTATCTAGAAACCTCCTTTAATACCTTGGTGCATGCATGCCTCAATGTGAGGATTCTCACTTTCGATGATAGGTTCTCATCATTGACCTTCAGTCAAATGATTCTATGAGTGTCCGACTTCAAGACATTTGTTCACACTTCATACATTGTACTATAGTACCTTCAGAACCATTTTCATTATTGGTGGTTTCTCTCGCACCTGTTAACAATTCACACCATTGATAGATAATCACGTGGTTTCTACCATGTTCGACTTTGATACATTTACTCGCATGGTAAAATTCATACTATGGATCGATAGAGATGGAGACCAAGACCCTGGATCTAGTTTCATCCATATAGGCAGTGAGTTGTTTCTGATATTCATGATTGTAAATATAAACCTATATTTTATGGGTGCGTCCATACTGTGTCTAATGTTGACATGGATCTTTGTGCATTTCCATATTAATCCTTTGAGGTGCTTTTGCTATGTGTATGGGAATACCTACCTTAGTGATGATTATATGAAGATATTGTATTGAAATCCTTGATTATTTTTTTCAGGTCTCCAAGCAATTGGCCTCTAATCCAAAATTTGGCATGATAAGACACATCAGTCCTCAAACATCTTTACTGAATTTTCACTTTAGGGGGAAATTTGTTACACACCATTTTGTCACCATGAGGAAAATTATCGCCAATCTGTATCTCTCGCTATCTGATGGAGTGTTCCAAGAATTCTGCTACAATGTTGGAAGAAAAATAATCATAAAGACAATAAGAGTCTTGGATTCCATAGCTCAAAAACCTATTTTTAATCACTTGCATAGTTTCCCTAGCCATTTCCTGCGCAAGAGCATTTCTTACCATTGTGGACTACATAATCTTGCGCTTTGTCTTACACTAAAAGCTGTGCAAATCACTTAATAAAGGTAAAATAAAAATCAAATTCTAGAAGCCTTGTTGGAGGAATATTTCTCAACCAAATGGCCGTGATCCCCTACATACTTGGGCCTCATACCTTGGTTCATGAATAAAAATCCCTCTCTTTGTGGAACATGTTGAAGCCTCGAAATTGTTGCGACAACATGGGGGAAAACCACCTGGTCTGGACCTTGAAAGAAACTCCTTTTCTATTTGGTATAGTGGCTCCGACTAGGGATAATGGGACTAGTTTCCCAGAGAGATTTGATAATGTTGGTGGGATGATATAATATGTAACGGGAAATGACTAAGCTAAGTGTAATCTAATTTAACTACTAAACACATGCATATCTCTTTAATCTAACATTATCTGACTATAATATACTAGGGAATAAAATACGATATGAAATCTACAATGATGTCTTACAACAATTGGTAATAAAGATCATTCAACTGCCAAAAGAATTGAAATTGTTTAACAATAATCATTTTGGATAAATGTTTAGACAAAATGATTGAGAAAAATATGTCGCATATAGAAATCGTTCATGTATTCAAAATGGAATTAGAGCTAACATCATACGGAAGTGCAATAATGCGAAACAATAACTCTGACTTTCATATATAAAACAATTGAAAGAAGAATTATTGCTTAATACATGAATAAAACATGATCATACGATAAAAGTACCATATATGATAAGTCCTTCTCATGTGCCTCAGTAATATTGACCCAATCTCAATCAATCCAACACATTCTAAGAGTACACAAGTGCATTTTAGTAGAGCATGATAGATATTTAAAGAAAAATATATCATGCCCCATTCATTTAATGAAAACCTCCCCAAAAGTACAAATGTGTAATGCCTTGAAAAGTGTTTTTGATAAAAATTTTGGACCCCTCTCTAAATGCATGAGAGAGGTCTAAATACTAAACTATATGTCTCAAAATAGAGTATTACAAAAATAGTTGAGGAGGTTTCAAATAACCTTCCTTAGAATGAGAAAAAATTAAAGCTAAAACTAAAAATAGATTGACGACTAGCTTCTTTGAACTTGATCTCTAATGTCACAAATATCAGTCATTGGCTTGAGCTAAGGCGACTGGCTGATTGCAGATTTTAACTACCCAACAAATATGGAAATTGTTAGTGTTGGCACCATCTTTTGTGTAGAGGCTGTTAAACATGTCAGAGTCATCCACTCGTTGTGTGGTTTTACTAGAAACCGCCAGTATGTTTCCCAATTTAGTCTATTTCACTGTTTGATTTCCTCCTCCTTTTCTTGTGCTGCCTATTTGCACTGTTGCTCTAGTTTTTTGACATTTGGAAGAAACCTTGCTCCACACTCCTTAAACAGTTTGGCACCATGAATATTTTAATTAACGGCTTCTATTATGATTTTTTTTGATGTCATTGTTATCGATGTTTCCCTTTCTACCTGTTTCAACCGAGAATCCCAATCCGTAAACTAAATATCTTTATGAGGCTCTTCCATGTTTGGTAGGTCATCCTTTAATCCATCCTATGATTATTTCCAGGTGATAAATTTAGAAAATATTTTGTGGATTTAATCGTACTGAAACCTCATTTCAATAACTTGGTTTGTTAATTTATCACTGGTCTTGCAATAAGGATTTATTTGCAAGATTTTCTGGCAAAATACTTCCTTTTGTTGCATTAGTAGGGAATTTAGTTTGAGTGATTCCTTGATGAATTCGTCGATTCAGGGATTATCTTTAAATTTATCTATCAAGGTTTGTATTTTTGAATCCTTTTCTGCTAAGCTGGCTTGGTGTTGTATCCTCATCTATTCAAATTCTCTTTGGAGATGGGCTACTTGTAATTCTGCTTATTGATTAGATTTTTGTTGGGCTAATTGTTGTTCTAGTGGAAAAATTTTCTGTTCCTTTTCCTTCAGCAACATTCAGACCTCTATCACCTTGTCGATGGTTGTCGTGGCATAGGCTCCTGTGAACTATGATAGCTTTGTGAGATTATCAGATGGGTCAATAGGCGAGTCCTTCCATACAATATCCATTGGTTCATTTTTTGGAGTTGTAACAGCCATGGCATCCAATTTTCTTTTCTTCCTTTATATTTTGACTACATCCTTGTAGGTAGGACTTTAGAATACATCTAACAGAGGTATTTCCTCAATTCTTAAGACAATCTTTGAAGTAGGAGTAACAAGAACGATCTCAATGTCTTGAGTGCCTGTAGCTTATTCCACTATGGTTTCTAGATTTTCTTTCTGTTGGGTTTGCTTAGGAGTTTGTATTTCAGATGTTTGCTCAAGGTTTGTGTCTGTGTGGATATTTTTATTGAACTTCTCCCATTCTTGTTGCAGGTCAATGATTGGATATTTACCTGACTGAGTTGAAGTAGAAACAACCTCTTCTTGTTTCTTTGTTAAGACCTTCTCAGCCATCTCCTCTATACTTCCAGCTATGTGTTTTTCAGACTCTTTATTTGTGTTTCCTCCCCCATTTTGAGACCGCCACTCTGAGTGTTCTTACTCATGGGTTGATCTCTCTTGGGTTTTTTCTTTATATTTTTCTTTGGAGATTCCCTCCAAGCTTACGCTGGGAGTTGGCTCCCTTATTGGTTAAATCTACAGTAGGTCCAATGGGACCTTCAATAATCTCTTTTTCCTGTACACATGGAAAGAATTAATATCTTTTGGGGTCAAAAGTGGTGATGTCGTATGTTGAACTTTTGAAAAAGTTCCTGCTTGTAGGAATAGGTCATCAAAGGCACCCTCTTCGTGGGTGAATTGTTTAACTTTTAACATAGTAGTAAATTCTTTAGCAGTGCCATTTGGGTCGTATTGCCTTCCTGGAACTATAGCTAATTTTAGAGACATAATAATCTATGCTTTATTTGATGCATGTCAATAATTGTGTAGTGCAAAAGCACCACATTGTAATGGGAATGTAGGCCAAATGGCCTTCTTCTTCTCTTTCAGTCCTATGGTCAATCCACCTTCACCTATTGCTTGATAGGCTATTTCTCTAGCCATTAGTTTGTCAGGGAAATAATATGGGAGGACATGTGGTGAAGAAATGCTCCCAAAAACTCTGATGTAGGTGAATATCTCTTCCCCAAACCATCTAGCTACTAGAAAGACATCTACTTCAACCTCTTTATAAAACCTAGGGGCAGTTCTATCGAAAAATTCTTTATGAATAGATAGCATAACACCTTGACATATTTTATAAAAATGGTGGTGGAATTGAGATTCCCACAAAACTTTATGGTATATATGGATGGGAAGCAGGTCCTATACAGTCCACTTCCATCCCATATTGGGAAACTGAGAACAAAAACAAATTTCATCTGTAACAAAAGCACTCATGAAGAAAGGGGGGGAATCCTTAAAGAAGGACTTCTTTTCCTTCTATATTCTATAATGGCCTTTGCCAAATTGTTTGATAAAATTTGAGCCTAGTTCATAATTGTTGCATTTACTACTGCATCTATTAATGAGAGCCATTCCATGGAAAACTTGGTGATATCACGTCTACCAAATAACCTACATATCATTGTTGTTGCAAAACTATGAGGAGGAGAAATGGATGTCATTGAGTACATACCAGTTTTATCCCATTTGAGTTTACCTCCACTTGATTTCAAGGTTTGTGTGACATGTGACAGGTCATCATTTTCTTTGGTGAATTTCTCAAGGAACTATTTGGTGTAGAGATTTTGAGGCTTTGGTAACTGGTACATTAGTTGTAGGTTGTCTGCTGAGAAATACCCCATGACCTGTTTCCTTTTATTCTTGAAGGTTTTTTCTAAGATGTCTACATCGTCAATTACCCATTTGACCATATTCGTGTATTCCATTATCTTTGGTATCACATCTATTCGATGTAGGAATGAACATGCTGTTTCGAAATAGGAGGTTTCAGATGATTCCTGAGCATCAGCCATGGCCTTTGTTACTAGTGGCCTGGGCTGCTCTTCTTCTAACAAGTTATACATGGTCTCCCATGTTGTGGTTCCTCCGTCCTTGCTGCATGTGGTATCAGAGAAAAGTCGCACGGTGTTTGATTTCTCAGCTGCAACCGCCTTTCCTTTCTTTTCCATTCTTTCTAACAATGTTTTCTGCGGAGGTTTCCTGAAATGGAGAAAAATGGAAGTTATCAAATAAACAAAAGCGAAAATGATAGTGAGAATTAAATGATACAATTAACTCCAAAAAGGTGACAAGAAAGGAGCTTTTATTCAAAACACAGATGAAAAAATATATTATCATGTTGAGCTAATCTTTAACATAAATTCCATTAAACTTTTTAAATAGCCACTAAGGTTTCTTATCATTGCTTTTATTACTCATTAAACTACTGCATCAAAAACGGGAAGGAAAAACTTTAAGGTGGTGAGTTTAAACTCCGAGAACGTTGATTTTGTGATTGTGATAAAATTATAGCAATATCGTAAATCACACTATCGCATTTTTTGGTTGTGCGTTTTCCTATAGTTTTTTAATATTCTATAGGATGTGAGATGAGCAGCATATTCTTTATTGTTTAGAGCATAGTTTTCCTAAATGAGTAATTATTTCATAAAGTTCTTTTCACTAAGTGTCGAACTTAACTTACAATTTATAACATTTTCTTTTATCAGGTCTGGGTTTTATCGCAGTTCGTGAACTCTCACAGTTCATAAGATTGGCTTTTAAATAAAGTGTCATGATAAGTATTGAATCACTGTACCACAATATCACATTTCGTATGTTATGACATGCTTTGTGAGTTGCGTCCTTTGTGAAAGTCGATATGCGATTGCGATAAGCACTTCATTTTATAGGAAATGCCTTAAGTCTTAGCTTTGAATGAAAAGTCTAATGATATCTAAGTTAAATGTGGTGATCCCTTCCATTGAAATTGGTGGATTTTGTACATTAATTAACCCTTTAACACACTTGGTCCAGCGGTATGTGAAAAGGAGAAAATTTCTAGTCTTAAAGGGTTTTGACTTCATATCTTGATTTATTTCTAAAAGTTTAAAAGAAAGTGCCTAAGTGCTAAATTTTTCTTGGAGGTTTTCTTTTAGTAAGGGTCCCCATTTAAAAATAAAATCATTAACTATTAAATCAATAAATCGGGGGGTTGTTGAATAGCACAACAGAACCCTAATCACTCTCTTTATGGATCTCATCCCTTGAGAAGAGGATCTCAAACCTTCTCTTCTTGGCCTATAAATTCAGCATAGACCAAAGGGATTGGAAAGACTTTGGAATGTAAACTCATGCTGTCGAATTAGCGTTGGAAGCTTGTCACCTAAGGGGAGGATTGGAAACCATTGGGAGGAGGCTTACATCATCAAGGCTAAGGTTTTATTGCTCCTTCTTATTCAATATTAATACAAGCATCTATTTCTTTCCTATTTTCCATTGTTATGATGCTCATTGCCACAAGCTCCTTGATATTTTGCATAGTTTATAATTGAGTATTGGATTAATGCTATGATGCAATTTCCATTCACATTGTGTTTCAATATTTATCTATGTTATGCTTTTATTCCTTGTTTGGTTTTGTTTATGCAGATCTTCTCTTGAAACAACAAGGAAAGGATTTTGAAAGCATTGAAAGACAACCACAATAATTTCATAAAAAGATAAGAGGCTCTTGAACATTTGATGCATCATATTTGACTTATATATTTAGGAAAGGTAATAGTTACTTGTTTGTTTGTTTCTAGATTTCTCTTTGAATCTAGGGAGATCATTCTTGTTCACAAGAACAATTTGTTCGCTATAACACTTGTTTTGAATCATCATTTTTATGGGTTGCTCTTTTATAGGCTTGGCACTTACCTTAGTTTAGTTTCAATAAATTTGATAACCATAGCCAATTGTGAATGCTAATAAATATGCAACTTCTTCATTCTATTTAATTATTTTGGCCATGATAAGGGGTTATTTCTTTAAGACATGGAATTTGGATAAAATCAAGATCTCATAGGTAAACCTTAATGAAATTCTCCAAGGTACAATTCACATATGTTTATTTTCATCTTCTAAATTTCAATTTCAACTTTACTTAGTATGTTCTAACTTGAGATTTTGTTTTGAAGATCTTTGCATGAATTTTGATTTTGTTAATAGATTAGATTAGAAATAACTTGAATTACGTTGCATTTTTTCTACTTAAGTAGAGAAGTTATGATCACACCATAGTTGTAGACAAGTCACATTCAAGGAGTCTAGTTGCCTTTAGTCTTTAATTTTAGTTATTCAAGTTTATTTTGTTAAATTGTAGCCTTATATTTAATAGTTGGAAATTAAGTATTTTTCAATTAATATACAAGCGAACGTATGTGAAAAGAAAAAGTGCCTTGATAAAACTTTCATTCCTATATCATGTCTATGATTTTGATTTAGGATTTTGTTTTGAATAAAAGGCCTAAATAATAACCTACCATGTGAGACAAAATTATAATACGCTTAAAATGAGGTTAAGAACACAAGAATATATTTACTGCCCTTTTTAAGGTTTCCCTTCTTATGTCGTTTGGTTAGGGTCTTGATTATTGTGTGAATTATTACTTTTCTTTTCTTTCAAGATGATTAGCTTTTGGCTTTGCTTTGGTTTTTCTCTACTTTGCTTTAGATTTGATTTTTGTAGGGCTTGTCAAGTCTTTTGCTCACATTCTTTGTAGTGGTTTGATTTCATTTTTTATTAAGTTTCTTTTTTTGATGTCTTACAAAATATATATGGGGGAAACTTATTCCTACACAACACCTATTGGTCATATGTGCTAAGTTTTCAATTTCTTGGATGTCAACCATTATCCATGGGAAACATTAAGATATAATTCAAGTATTATAAGTTCACCTATATAAAGGAACAAATTTTCTCCACTCTTTGCTTTTAATCCCTCCCATACCCCTCCACAATTAAATCCTCTACATTGGTAGATGAAGAGAAGACTAGTGGCGTCAAACTTAACTAGTACTCCATCTATTTCTTTCAATATAAACCTTTTGTACCACCCTACTCTCTTCACCCAATTGCTAAAATAAATTCTCCATTTAAGCTAATAAAATGGGTGAGACATAAGATATTTTAAGGCACATATGTGTGGGAAGTACAAGTAAATTTGTCGAAGATATGGACGCTCACTAGTAGCAGGACCATGCTTGTATCATGTAGAGACACCTTCATTGGGGCTAAAAACGCTTGTGGGAAGTGAATAAATGTCATGAAAAAGAGGTAATTTTATATTCAATAGATGCATAATAATCATAAAAAACCTCCTAGCTATATTTTCTATACAATAGTAGAGATAGGATTAAACAATAAAAATTATTTCACATATTTGGATTCGTTGTTTTAGAATTGGACATTCAAGTACTTTATTTCTTTAGAGATTATCTTATTTGGATTCATCTTATTTGGGACCTTGGTAAATTATGTAATGCATGAGAATATTTTAGAAATTTTTATTTTCACCATTGATAAATTTGGCCCTATTATACAAACCAGAGATAACTACCTTGTTTTGGTGTGTCACTAACTGTTGAGGCCTTAACCACCCCCTTAATTACAAAAAAAATTACGGGGCTCCATATTGCCTCTGTTTCTTTAACAACTTTTGAATGATATTGAGTCTACATGATTTAAACCTTCAAAATGGAAGTAGTGACATTGCTTTCACCACATTGACAAGTTGATTTGATGAATTCCTTTTGAGTTATCTGATTTTAATTTAGTTGATATGTTCGTACATTGCCGTAATCCATGTTGAATTTGAAATATATATATATATATATATATATATATATATATGTAAATATACTATTATATAATATAAATCATGTGAATTAGTATATTATGATAATTGTAAATATATTAGATATATTTAAATATATTAATCTACATATTAATTATATAAATTATAATATGTGTTATATACATCCATTATAAATACAAATATTTTTATTAAAAAAAGCACAATAAGCTTATTGAAAATTTTCCTCTTACCCCCAGAATCTATGGTTTTCCAAAGATTCATAAGGAAGGGGATCCTCTGAGACCCATTGTCAACACGATAGGAGGGCCAACTTATCTTCTTGCTAAATATTTAGCCTAGAAGCTTAAGCCCCTTATTGGCCATGCATAATCCTTCGTCAAGGACTCTGCATCATTTGTTAGTGAGTTAAAGAGTTTCAAGCTTGATCTAGATGAAAAGCTTGTGAGCTTCGATGTGGTCTCCCTCTACACTAATATCCCTATCAATGAGGTCATCGAAATCATCAAGCACATCATAGATCCTGATACAACTTATTTAGTTGGTATTTGTCTTACTTCTACTTTCTTTTCGTTTGATGGGGAATTCTATGAGAAAACTTGCGGTGTCACCATGGGTTCCCCCCTCTCCCCTGTGGTAGCTAATCTATTCAAGGAGGAGTTTGAATCAAAGGCCTTAGCTTCTTGTCTTCTTCTGCCTAAGATGTTGAAGAGGTTTTTGGATGTCACTTGTGTCATCTAGTCCCATGGTAAAGAAAATTTGGAACTATTTTTCCTCCATCTTAACGATCAATCTAGTTCTATAAATTTCACCATAGAATTTGAATGTAATGGTAGTCTGCCCTTTCTTGACATTCTCCTCTCAAGGAATGATTATGGCTCTTTCTCTCATAAGGTATTTCATAAGAAAAATCATACGGAACAATATCTTCATGCTAATTCTCCTCATTTCCTAGCTCAAAAGCTTGGTGTTCTCAACACCTTAGTGACTAAAGCTTTAAGAGTTTTTGATGAGAACCATCTCAATGAAGAGAAAGCACATCTCCTATGTTTTTTCATTAATAATGGGTATAGTAGACACCAATGTACTAAGGCTTTCCTCAGAGCTGAAAAAGGTCCTAGTGCTAAGAAAGATACCAAGGATCGATTTTCTAGTGTTCATCTTCCTTTTATCTAAGGGACCATTGACAAGATTGTGATGATCCTGAGGAAGCATAAGGTGGCTTCAACCTTTAGGCCTTTAAATACCATCCAGAGATCCCTTAGATTTGTAAAAGACCCATTGGACCCCAATAATATGAAGGGTCTTTACATTATCCCATGCTCTTATGGGACTCCCTACATTGGTGAGACTGGTCACTTGATTAATCAAAGGATTCATGAGCACGATGCTGACATCACGCATGGCAGGACCCACTCCCCTGCTTTAGCAGAGAATTAAGATAAATCTAAGCATCACATCTGCATTGAGGACACCCAATTCATTACTAGGGTTAGTCAGTTCCATCATCGTAAATTATGGGAGGCCCTAGAAATTGAAAAAAGACCCAATAATTTGAATAAAGATGATGGTTGGAATATTAGTAGAAGTTGAGTCTCTCTCCTATCCTCCTAGCTTTTTAGGCTTCTTTTTGGGATTTATTTTGTTTGTTTGTATATCTATGTAGGTATTGACTTCCTTTCTATAGTATTTGTTGTTGATTTATTCTTCATTAGAGTTTATTTTCTTGATGCTTCCTGTTATTTTTTATGTATTTTATCATCGTATTCGTTCTTAAATCCTTTTAGTATTTTTGTTATTTGTTTAATGGGCCCCAGCTCCATATTTTATTGTTGACCCTATTTTATTTATTGATTACTTTTATTTGGATATATATATATATATATATAGATATTTCTTTTGACTTGTGTATAATTTTGTTTTATTTTATTTATTTTTCCATTAATTAATTTTAATTTAGTTTATTTTATTTCCATTAATTGTTTTATTTATCAAATGATCTTGTCCTGATTAGGGTCTTGACTCATTTTTATAATTTTTGACTTCCCTCCTTTCAAGTTTGACTTTGTTTTTTTTTTTTTAATAAATTATTTTAAATATTATTTCTCAAAAACTAGTTGTTTAATATAACAGTTACTTATTAATATTTGTTTTAAATAAATTAATAAATTAATATCATAATTTAAATATTATTTTTCAAAAACTAGTCATTTAATATAGTCATTACCTATTAATATTTTTAATAAATTAATAACAATGTTTAAATATTTTTTTCAAAAACTAGCTGTTTGATATAGCCATTACTTAATAATATTTGTTTTTAATATATTAATATATTAATATCATAATTTAAATATTATTGTTCAAATATAGTCGTTACTTGAAATTATGTCTCTACATTTCTCTCTATTTAAGCCTTTGCCATGGTCTACCTCTTCGTCTAGTCCTAATGATGAAACACAATTATTGGCTCAAAATGCGTCGGTAAAAATTTCTCTTATGTGATTTATACCGAAAGACTTTTCTTAATTCATAATGGATCACATAAGCTTCAATACAAATATTTATATATATGTTTATATATCTTACATTATAAAAAATCTATTAAAACCAAAACAAGGAAATAAAATAAAATCTAATAATTAATAGTTTATCTTTGTATAAAAATTTAAATGTTTATAAATAAAAGAAAGATAAAATTTCATATTAAAATATTTATTAGTTGTTAATTTATCTTTAAATTTTTATAATTTTTTTTTTTATATATTCTAAGTCACCCATTTTTGTTTGATTGTTATCCAAAATTTTCTGTGTATGTCTTTGATGAACATATCAAAAATATTTTATAGTTGCAAATCAAAACCTCTAGGTTTGATATGAAGAGATAAAGGACAAATACTTTAATATACACAAGGGGTTGCTACAGACACATGATTACACTTTATCATGCAGTTTTACATTCCCCAAGCCAGGATTCTAAGTCAAGTGTTGTAGTTATTATGGATGCCTAGAATCATAAAATAGAACACCAAATAATAAAATGGGAGGAGTTGAGTTTCCCCGAGAATTGGGTAGTTGACATACCTAAAACTCCCAGAATTCAGAACATAACTCCTAAAATAAAATAAGATTCATCCTCTTCTATATTATTATTTCCAATATGCTCTACCATTCCCATAATATGTATAGACAAAGAAATATAAGAATACAGAAACTCACAACCCAATTTTTCTGAAGCATCCATAACAGATTCATCATCCACCTGTACAAATTGTGTCCACACCGAGTTGTTTGAACTTGCTCAAGTTTAAAAATTTTCCAAGTTAGTAGTTAAATGTCTTGATTCTCAATTATTTGTTAACTTATAGTCGCTTGTACATATTGGCACTCATGAGAACCAAAGCCCAAGAATGAGTGAAGCAACATCCTCCATGTTGGAAAATTCATGTCCAAATCCCATATGTAGTGATATCTCATTTCCTCATGATTCTATCCTGGTAATACATGAAATTCCATCTCTTGAGAATGAAGACCTCGGGCTAACTGAAATGTTTAGGAAAATAACACCTCCCATCATGCCAATATATGGACTTGGATACTTTAACAAATTCATGAGATTAATCCATCTTGCAGATTCAAAAATCTTGTTCCAAATGATTGCAAAAAGCCATCAAAATCTAAGATGTATAAATTCTTTTCTCTTATGGAAGGTTTCCCAAAACATAAGGTTGATACAGATTGAATGAAAAATATGTTAAACTCAGATTTATTTACTCATCCAAACATATAAGAATTCAACATCTCTACATCTTTAGAAGAAAAGTGGAATCTTTCATTATCTTGGAAATATTATATGAATTAGAATAATGTATGGATCTACTTTTATAAATGGAAGACTACAAAGGATAACATGGATGTATATATGATATCTGAAGAATCCTCATTTACCTCTTCTAAACATCATTAGACATCTATAAAATGGCACAAAAATTGAACCTCCCACTATTTTTCCTCCTTATAAAGGAATCACTCTTGAAGAGACAAGAAAGGTTGCAAAAGAAATATCGTTAATTCTAAAAGATGATTATGCCATAGGGATTAAGGGAAGAATAAAGAAGGTTGGTGAACAAGTAAACTAGACTAATACTACTTTAAAAGGTATAGAAATGCATACATCCTTAACCAATGCACAAAAATACCAAGTAGATACTCTTCAAGTTTTTGTAAATAGTGTAAATAAGAATTTGAATGAATTTCAATTTTCCATCTCTACTATAGAAGGGCTTTCCAGAGAAGGATATAATGAGGCAAAGACATTATCGGAAAAAATGGAAAAGCACTTTGAAGAAATTGGACATGAAGAACATAGAGGATTTGTCTCAACCCATGAAAAGATTGATGACCTTTCTTCCCAATTTGATAAAATATCTTTGACAAACAAAGACATAAATTCCTTCTTCATTACTATTCAGTCATCGTGTACAAATACAATATGTTCATAATTATGTAGATAAATTTCCCAACTTGTTTCCAAATGAAAAAGAAGAAAAACTAGTATCTTCATCTCAGTCCCATCTCCTACCAGTTTATGAACCACTTCCTAGCCAATACTGTCGTTATCCTGCACCTAATCTAAGTGGTAAAGGAAAGATGCCTAAAACTCAAACGTTTTTCTGATGCCCATAAGGAATGGAATATTGATAACTTGAGTTCAGGACAAATAAGACAAATGATAGATCAGATGTTTATTGAATATAAGTTAATGTGCATGACAGGAAAAAGTGAAGTGGAAGCATGTAAGACATTAATTCAATGTTTTGTCGGTACCCTTCAAAAATGGTGGGAAGTAGAATCTTCCACGACACTTGTAGATAAAATAGCAGAAGAGATAGTGAAAGATGAAACTAGGGATATCATACATAATGCAGATGGAAGTCCACAAAGAAACATGATTGAAGCATTGACATCTTTCATTCTTGAACATTGGTTCGGGGCAGAAACAAAGATTTCTGACAAGCATTCTCTAGTGTTAATGAACCTTAAATGTAGAAGAATGTCACAGTATGGAGATTTCCATAGAGATTGGGTCCAAAGAATCTATGAAGTAAACACTACAACAAAACCCCGTGATTAACATCCATTTTTTCTTCCTTTTTTGCATATAGAGCCCTTTTTTGGTGCTATTTGCATCCATTTATCAAATATGGTGCAAATTTTGTGGCAAAATTTACATTGGTTTTTTCACCAAGCCTTGAACCAAGTGTTGCACCAGGTTTTGCATGAGATTTTGCACCAAGTGTTGTACCACCCTTTACACTAGGTCTTCTACTAGGTTTTGCGTCAAGTTTGGCACCTAATTTTTGTTTCACCTACTTTTGCATCCCCTATTTCTCCACTTTTTTTCGCCTACAAGTGCATCAACTTTTACATCATTTTTTGCATCCTCTTTTGTATCCTCTTTTGCAACATTTTTTGCATCCATTTTTGCATCCCATTCTGTACTAAGTTTTGCTTCAAGGTTTGTGTCTAGTTTTGAATCTACTTATGTTGCATCCAATAGTGCATCTTGTTTTTCATCCAAATTTTCATCATATTTTGCATCCATTATTATGTCCACTATTTCATCCACTTTTGTTGTGCCACAATTTATGCCTAGTTTGGAACCTACCTTTACACCCACATTTTATTCTAATTTTGCATCGATGTTTGCATCCTCATTTGCATATATGTTTGCATCAAAAATTTCATCAATTTTTTCATTCCTTTTTTATCCATTTTTGCGCCAAGTTTTGCATTAGGTTTTAAGTCTCATTTTGCATCTACTTTTGCATCAACTTTTGTTGCATCCACTATTGCACCCATGTTTACGTCCACTTTTGTATCCCTTTTTGCATTTTCTTTTTCATAAAAGTTTTTTTTCTTTTTGCATCTACCATTGCACCCACTTTTGTTCAGCCAAAATTTGTGCCATGTTTTGTACCTACTATTTAGCCCATGTTTGTTTCCACTTTTGCATCCATGTTTTGCATCCAAATTTGCTTCAAATATTGCATCTATTTTTTGATCCACTTTTATGTCGAGTTTATGCGTCGTGTTTCGTATATTATCTTAAATCCACTTTTTCATCTACTTCTGTTGCATACATTTTTCATCCAATTTTGTGTGCATTGTTGCACCCACGTTTGCATCTATGTTTGCATTTTATTTTCTTGTATCCACTTTTGCATCCACATTTGTTAAGCCACAATTTGTGCCATGTTTTTCATCTACCATTGCACCCACATTTGCTTCCACTTTTTCATCCCCACTTGAATACTCTTTTGTGTCCAAGCTTTCATAAAATATTGTGTATATTTTTGCGTCCCATTTTGCATCCACTTTTACATCAGGTTTTACATCTCATTTTGTGCCTCCTTTTGTAACTACTTCTGTTGCATCCACTTTTGCATCTAATTTCATGTCCACTATTTCACCCATGATTGTGTCCACATTTAAATTCCTTTTTACATCTTATTATGCATCCAAGTTTTCATCCTCTTTTCTTCAAAGTTTGTGTCCATTGTTGCATGCACTTTTGTTTCACCATAATTTGAGACAAGTTTTGCACCTATTATTTCACACAAGTTTGCATTGACTATTGCATCTTTTTTCATATCATGGTCAAGTTTACCATTTCTTCACATAGAATAATGGTTGCAATTGCATACCCATTAGGAGGATGACCTACCTCTCCCCCTTGTGGAGGTGCAATATTTGCAACAAACATGATTTGGCATTGCTACTGAGGTGGAAAAGGATTGTCCAACACAATAGGTTGTGTGGCAGGATTTCACTAAGTATTGTTCTCATTGACCTCATCCAAATGTCGACAATGATGTGTCGTATGACCCCTACCACAAATCTTGCATGGGAACTTTATCTTTCACTCTTTCTTTCCCCTAGCATTGGTGTTTGGAGCTTATGGTTCTTTCTGCTCATTTGAAGTAGTTTTCTTCTTCTTCTTCTTTTTACCACCTGGTTGTTATCATATACCTAGTCCTATGGACTAAACCAAGTTAATGGTGGCAGTTTGGGCAAAAGTTTTAGTTTTCTTGGTTGCAAATGCATTCAACATAGGAATATGAGAGATAACTAACTAGTTTAACCTCCCAACCAATTGAATATAACCCATTATTAAAACTTAGAAGAGTTTAGTGCTTCCACTATGATTAACTCTTTTATACAAGCTGATGCATAACTTGGATATGGAGGAAGGCCAAAACAATGTTCAATTCAATTCAAGTGTTTCTCTAGGTTATTCATGGAATGTTGTAACTCATCTAGCATGAGGAAGACTTCCTCCCTGGCCTCACTGTAATTCAACAATACACTACCAAATAGAATTTTCAAATGTTAGCAGATATCAACAATATACATGTATTAGTTGTATCTTCCTCTAGTATGTGTTGTGTTAGGCATGTAATATGCTACCTCTCAAATGACTTGATATCTATTAAACGTATGTGATTTCCTAAAACTGTAACAAATCTGGTGAAAATTCAATGTAATAAAAGTTAATAAAAGAAAAATAATAAACATGGTTGATGGGACTCTTATTCCAAGCTGAATGTTGGGAAAAAAATCCTAATGGGTGTTCATTTGGCTTATTATGGCTAGGGAAATTAGCAAAGGAAATGGATATGGATTTAGAAAGGCAAAATGGAATTTTTGGTACATTTATTTAGGAAAATAATGGAAATAAGGAGAAAAGGAAGGTGAAAGGTCACAGGTTGCATGTGAGGAGGAAAATAAAGGAAAATAATGGAAAATTAAGAAAATAGAGGCCTAGTTGATAAAAAGGCTTCTAAGAATTAGTTTGTAACATTTTGTTAGTTCAATTTTGGAGCTTTCTCATCATTCTCTCTCTCTCTCTCTCTCTTGGAAACTTAGAGTTTTCTTGGAGCACTTTGGCATTGGATCAAGAAAGGAAAAGAAGGAAATAAGAAGGAAGGATAAAGCAAGGAAGCAAATGATCAAACCAGGAAGAGAAGGATCAAGAAGTTACATCAATATTATTTGGAGGTGTTGGCTTGAGGGGGCTTGGATCCAGGTTCAAAGTTAGCTGCATTAACCAACAAAAACCTACACTACCAGCCCTTTTAGCAACAACACGCGTAGCACAGGCTATAGTCTAACCCGAGGCAATACTGGGGGATGCTAGAACTAGGTTTCTACATCCAAAGGACTATGCGATGTGTTTTTGTCAAACTTAGGGCTTTATCTTGACCTTCGCGAACCCTTAACCCTTAAAACTGGAAGTTGCATCAATTAACAAATAAAATATTTATGCCCTTCACTAATTGTGCTAAACATGTATAACATCATATAGATAAACATATCTATTTATACACAAATCTATTAAGTACTTTTCCTGATTAATTACATTCAACAGATCAAAATTAGAGTAAATTTAGAGAGAAAATAGTGATACACAAATACATATATAATTCTTCAAAACAAGTTTTTATTATGTTGTAAATCATCAATTACAATCTTTCCAACCCTGCGCACACAGCTACAAAACCCTTCCCCTTCCCCCAAGTACAAAATAGGAAAAAACAGACTCAAATCTTGCACTTCTATCCTTTGATTTTTTTTCTCTATGACTCTTCTATGACTTCCTTTTATATTCTTCTTCATTAAAATACCATGGTCCGCGAACCACAGGTGGGTCTCAAAATAGCTTGAATCTTAACATCTAAAATACCCTTTGACTCTTATTGACCTGCGCTACTCATGATCCACTCCTCAAAATGCGGAGAATTTTACAACAATCAAAACTTCACAAAATTTGACCAAGGGTACCCCATCCCAACAGGCCCCTAATGCAAAGTCTTGAATCATCCCCAATCACTCTCTAGTGTTGCCTCAATCTTTTATTGCAAACCACTAAACTCGATATTTAAGGCTTGAAGATATTTTGTTCCCTACGTGACAGGCTGACGAACTTCTTCGACCCGTTTCTCCATGGTTGGACCTTCAACTGCAAGGCCCATGGTTCTCTGTGTCTGTTATAAAGCCTTTAACTTTCTCTAGATGGTCTATGATAGTTGACTTGCCTCATCATCCCATGGTTGTGTCCTTGAGAAGATAACAAAGGCCTTCTAACATAGCTCATCAATCTGGGTTTGGATGAACTTTCCTTCCTGAAGTCTAGTGAACCTTTGCATAGGAGCTAAGGTCTGCATTGTCACCTTAATCTCATCAAATTATAGATGCTTTTCACAGATGCATTCTTCTATCTTCTGCAAGTGTGGGTCCTCCTGCAGTGAGGTCCACATCTCCATTATCTGCTCAAACAATTTGTTGCAGTCCTTGACTGCAACAACCAGAGTTGTCATATCTTGTTTAATTGCAGCCTTGCATTGCTCTTTGACTTCTGGAGGAGTGGTTGGTTGTAGCTTAAGTTGAAGTTCTAAAATTTGTAATTGCGGCTCAAACTGGACATTTCCAATTTCCTCCTTGGATTTCTTCACCACATTAGCTAACTTCTTAATTTTTCTCTACTGAGGCCACTTCTACTGGAATTTGGAGCTTAGGGCGCTCACCACACACTTGGGTAAGGGTTGTCTCTAGCTGTTGATTTTTCTATATCACCTCATCATGAGCCTGGAAGGCTTCTGCTTTATGTTCAAAAAAATTTTAATTGTTATTTTTTACCTCGTCTATAATAAAAAATGCTCATGCCGCTCATATGTGCAGCTCATCACACTTTCCTTGGTGCAGCTCATTCAAAGTTTGGATCAGCAGTGCACACTCTTGATCTTCGACTGTCTCAAACTAGAGAGAGCCCCCTAGTAGTGGTACTATGTGTAGCTGGAAGTGATTTCTACTGCACTAAATCTCGGTATGCTTGCTTGATCTATGCTCGCTTGGATCACCCTTGTCTGGACGTGAAATTCCTTTAGGTATTGTTGTACTTTGTCCAATACCTAGTGGTACTGGTCCTCGATGTTTCCCCATATAGTTTCAGTGGCAGAGTGGACAACATCACCTATCTCATCAAGGTGCTCCTCCATGAGGACCAATGGTGTCGCACTCACAGACTTATCGAACTTCTTCTTCTTGTGAGGGCCCATGGAACTTCGCTTCTTCCTCTTCTTTTTCCTCAAAGGAGACTCTAAGTCCTTCGATTCGAGAGAGGTGTCTGCACCTCCTTCCGCTTCACCTTCGATTTCACTCTCAACATTGGTGCGCTCCATTTCAAGTTCTTCGAGGTCAATAGTGACCTGCGATGTTGCTGCAGCTTTCTCCTTTGGTGCTTCCTTCTGTCTTGCAGAAGCATTCTCTTTTTGCACTGTATTTTTGTTTGTAGAAGCATTATGTGCTTCGTTGTATTTTGTAGAATCCTTCTACGCTTCTTTCTCTTTGTCTTTCTTAGAAGTTGTTGTAGCTTTTGTTTTCCCTATTTCTCCTTTCGTGGCCTTACTTGTTCCTGCACCTTTGTTAGATGGGGTGAGCCACTCACTCAACCATTTTTTGATGATCCCCATAATGTCATCCTCTATGACCAAATATGGCAACTCATGCCATGTGCTTGCGACATCCTTCTTCTGGCATATGGACAAATTGTGAAAATATTGCTTGAAATATGTAATATTTGTGTACTGCACATGTAGATTGGGTGACAACCGCGATTGTTGGTTGATCACAATCCGAAAATTTGACTCGAACAATACCCAAAAAATCTTAGTTTTGATGATGCGGTTAGGATCCTTTGTTGTTGACAACAAGGTGAATTTCATAGCTTCGCATGAGTCTAGATCCTGTGTTGGGAATTAGCTATCCTCATGCATCCTCCATACTACCAGTGTGATCAACAGAAGTAACCATGCATAGTGGAATTCCTTGTCATCCTCCTAGGATTCACGGAAATCCTCCAAGAAATAGTGATAGAGGTGTTAGTGCTTGTCATTCATGTTAGTCACTGGTGATCAAATGTGCTCTTACAAAGTTTTTTCTTACTAGGGTCTTAGGTAAAATTTTTATGGTTTCAAATATATTTTCAATACAAATTTGGTCACTGGTTAGGGAGGTTCAGACTTTACTACTCCTTTCATTTCGATGGTCAATCAACACCATCATGGTCAAGTAAAATTACTGATAGAAGAGTTCGGTAGTCATTGTGGTCATAATTCATCTCATAAGTCCATGTTGGGTCACCACTAGGTCATAGAGTTAATTTCGTGAAAATTGGTCATGTCACCATTAAAATCATTTTATAAAGGAGTAGTGAAAGTCAAGTTGTCAATATAGGGTTTAATCATTCTCTTTATCTCATTTATAGTGAAATAATTTCATAAAGTTATGAAGTTTCATTGTAAAGACACGTCAAAGTCAAGTTATGAAAAATGATGGTGGGTCCACTACCACATGTAAGTAAAAAAATTGATTTCCACAAGCTATAAAGGAGTCCAACTCAGTCTCGATTTTCTCAATTCATTTTCCAAGAAATTAATTCACCAAGACAAATCGAATTTGTGAGCTAAATATCATTATTTGCATGCCCACACCTAGTTTCTCTTCAGCGTTGCACATATCCTCATGCTGTGTTGTGCATTTCCTTGGACTGCTGTATTTTTCATCAAAGAGTTGTGAACTTCCTTGCAATGGTTTCTTTCATCACATTCTGGTTCTTTCATATTCAATCCAGGTTGGTGGCCTCTTATTTCCTCATTTAATCTCTTAGTTTTGTTTCTAAGTTTCATTTCCCTCTCCTAGGGTTTTGAAAACAGTTTTCATGATTTCATCATTTCCATGGTAGAATTTTAATTAAAATTTATTTCTTGATGCTTATACACCTTCTCCTATCGTAATCACATATTTCCAAACACCCTCTATTAAAACCATCCTTAAATTGCATCATTTTTAGACAAACCGTAGCCAAAGTACACTTTCCTAGGCTAGGATTGTATTTCCCTTCTTTGAAACCCTTCCCCTCACCCAAATTTTGAAATTCCACCTTCCTTAGCTCCCTAGCATCCCTCACTATCCTCCCACATTTTCCCAAGAATTTACCCATTCCCTGTCCCTTTCATATCCCTTAATTTAATCAAGATATTTAAATCCCCTATTTTCCTACACGTAAAACCCTAATTTCTCTCCCATAGAGCTAGGTGTTACCATGGAGTCTGAAACATCTAAACAAAAGAGGCATAAAGGAGGGTAGATCATCAGATATGAGCCTACCTCAACTCAAGAAATCATGTCATCTCCTTTCATCAGAAAATCATTTGAAGATGCAGGTTGTCTTGCCTTTTGCCAGAGAATTGAGAAACTTAGGTTTCATGATCAACTGACTAGTGCTTTTTCCACCAAGTTAAGGAGGGATAAAGTGACTATAGCAGGAGTTGAGTTCACTCTTTCAAGGGAAGTCATCTCCATAGCCACAAGGATTCCAAACATTGGAGAAACTTGGTTTAAGAAAAGAGACATTGACCTTCAAAGTTACAAGATGTACTTGAAAACACCATATAAGAAAAATCTAAAACATGTTTTTCCATTCAAACATTTGTTGGATAGATATGCCCGTCTCATGAAATTGATCCTGAAATATTTTACATGTGAGGGCAGGTATTCAAGTTTGTATCAATAGCACATGAGGCTTTTGATGGATTTCACTGGTGTGAAGCAACTCAACTTGCCTTACTATCTTTACAAAAGCCTAACAAAAATGACAGAGAAGGTAGAAAAGATGGGAGAAAATCATCATACTAGTCTATTTCATAATGTCTTGGTGAAATTTTTGGTTTGCCATCAATTGGCACAGATAAATTTGTCTTGGGATGACTTTGGAAATTCATACTTTCCCCCATATTATCCAGCTATATCTAGTGGTGAATCAACACCTCTAAACTCACCAGCACAACAAGAGGTTTCTTCTTCAAGCAAACCTACCAAGAGGACTTTTAGGGCATAAGTGACTAAGACTTATTCCAGAGGCAATAGGCTTGTGTTTGCTCCAAATATTATTGAAAGGGTCAAGCCTACATTAGGTGAACAGAGAGCATCCCCACAGCATGGCCAATTCATTCATCCAGGTACCAATGTGACAGATGTGGAGAAAGGTCATGAGGAAAAAGTTGCAAAGAAAATCATAATGGATAAGGAAGCTGAGATAAAAAATTTGGAAGACAAGTTCACAAAGGAAAATTCTTTGATAGCACGCTTACAACAAGAAATCATGCAATAAAGTAAACCAAATGATCCAAAATAAACACATAGAAAATTTGAAGAAATAGGATGTAAAAGGAAAAATAGAGGTTTAGTTGGATGATTCAAAAGATAAAGAAGAGAAAATCACACTAGAGAAACCAAGAACAAGAGGCCTCAAGGGAGCCCTTGAGCTACAAAAAGAAGTTTCTCCACCTAGAGGTCAGCTCACTGTCAATGACTTAATTACTGAAGAGATCAATGCAGACATAGTATATTGGCTTGACAAGATCAATGGAAACTTAAAGAAGATCCTCAAGAAGGAAACTAGGGAAAATAACTTGCAAAGACATATGGCCATGCATTACTACAAAAAAAATAGGGTATCCCAAGTCAGAATCAAGCAATTGAAGAGAAAGCTCAAGGAAACCCTAACTAGCCAAAAGGACAAAGACAAGATTGATCTACTTGCTGAGGCCTCTCGCATGGCATGGAATATCATATGATGACTTCACTTGACAATTTTGAAGAAATTTTGAGAATGTTTTTCAATTTTTCCATTTTTGGTGGTTTTTATCCTGTTTTGAAACTCAGAAACAACTATATGCGTAGTGCCTAGGCGCTACACTTTTTCCTCAAGGATCCTTTTTTCAAAAACTTACCACCATTGGATAGATAATGACCTAATCATCTTATCTATCCAATTTTTCAAACTTGTCAGTAAAAAATTGAGAGAAAATGTCAAAAAAGGGGTCAAAAAGTCACTTTTTACCATTTTTTTGAAGCAAGCGTTGCGCATATTGGAGTAGTATTGGGAAAATCAAATTTTCTCCCAGCTAGAGTGCCCAACTCAATTTCTTGAAGAGTAAAATGAAAACTAGAGATCCATATATTTCCAATGAGAAATCAATCTTTGAATTTGAAGCACGAGAAGGCCTCTAAAATCCTACTGCAAGCTAGGCGCTATGCATATGTTTGAAGGCACTATGCATAGCCTCGAAGGCATTGTTCATATCTTTGTGAGAGATTTTCTTCAGCATTTCTTTAGCATATTTCGACTTAATGATGTAATTTTACTATTTCAATTTCTTGATGATGTAATTATGGTAAAATTAGCTTAGTAAGTTGTTTTTTTTTTTAACCTAGGCCTCATTAATGAGGAAAAACTCAAATCAACGTCTAGATGAAGAGTTTGTATTCAACCTTCTTAGTCTTAGTTGTTGGTTGAGATATTCTTGGGAACTATTCCACCACTCATGGATTCGAACCCTAAGGGTGGGGAAACTATTTATTTTTGGTATATATGTATCATTTTCTCAGTCAGAGAGAAGGGTTGGACATCTTAGGAGAGAACTCTTGTAGCTTGTGCTTGAGCATTTCCAAGAAATCAAAGGATCATTTGTAGTTATTATCTAGGAATTCATGTGTAGTGAGTTGTTGATTTTGTATTTTCTCCATTATAGTTTTATATCAAATATATTCATCTTCTCTTTTCATTCATCAGTTCTTCAGTGGTTTTCCTTAAAGTTTATAAGAAGGATTCTTTTCATAAATATTTGTTTTGATGGGAATATCATTATGTGTTATTTTCTTTCTTTCTTAATGAATTCATGATATATATTCTCATTAAGACCTCTTGTTTCTTCTGAACACTATAGTACACTAAAAAATCCTAAGCCATCACAAAACTATTGCTACCTTGCTCCTTTATATCTTTTATGTTGTTACCCTTTTGATCCTTTGACCTAGTTACCTAGCTTTCATCCCTTTTCCAACATCAAAACCTTAAATTTTAAAAACATACATGAGCCTAGCATATTTAGCCTAAAATCCTTTTATATTCCAGTCAATTCTTTGGTTGGGATTTCATAGAGAGATCCCTCTCTGTTTTGTAGGCTAGCTACTAAACTGAAAGCTTGGTCTATGGTTACCTCCGCCAATTCCTCTAAGCCTAGGACATTATGGAGGATAAAATTTTGGCATCGTTTTTGGGGAAATGAATGATATATTATTCCCGGGATTCATTATATAAGTGAATTCAAGACAGGTTCTATGGGTGACAGATTCCAATATCTAAAGAAGGTTGATTTAAGAAATCACATGATGTTCAAGGTGTAAACATTGTGCCTGCTAAAAGACATACAAGGTCAAATCCTAACCCAAATCCACCTCCTGTTGTTGATGATCCAAAGAAACTACTTAGGAAACTCAAATACCCTATTCCTGAAAGTGGACCTCAAAAAATTGTAAGAACTACTTCTTTGCCTGAACAATTATTCACTATTGAAAATCTTTCTTTAGAATTTAGTTTGTGCTATCTCTTTTAAGATCAAAATATGAGTCTTTCCATTCTGAAGTGGTACTTGACCTTATTAAATTTGATTCTCATCTCCCTTCTTCTAAATCCCTCTTTTCTAAATCTGATCATGAGATTTGGTTAAACTTTGATAAACTCCAAAGTCTAGTTGAACAACTTCAAATCACCACTGAAAAAGCTTACATTCAATATCATCTTGAAAACCCAGCTACTACTCATTCTCCACTGCACCTCCAAACATATCAACTACATCATCTGTTATTGTTAGTTTATGATCCCCTCCATTAGTATCATCATCTCCATCAACACAACCCATTGTAGAACCCATACAACCCCCTCCAACAGTCATGGAATGGTTTTCCCATCTATTATTACCTGGTCAAATTACTTCTCTACCTCAAAACTATGGCCAAAGACTTCCTCTGTTTGATGGCTGTCCCGAAATGACAGCCCAAGGCATGTTGATAAATTGGTGGATTTTATCGATCTTGAAGAGGTTGATGAAGAGGATGCTAAGATGAGATTCATAGCCCAGATCTTTTCCGGAGATGCTTAGGAATGGTTTCGTAGTTTTGGCAGCCAATTCTATCAATAGTTCTTAGTGGTTGATAGAATCGTTCTTAGCCTGGTGGCAAGAAAAGAAGAATCCATTACAAATTTTGACTGATTATAATTCCATCAAAAGAAACCTGAATGAGACAGTGTAGGAATTCACAACAAGGTTCAATATGGTGTATAATTACATTCCTAATGATTTGAAACCTCCCCCTAGTTTATCACTCCTACACTATCCTTATGCCTTTGACCCAGACATGGCATATCAACTTAGGAGAGAGACCCTAAAACTTTAGAAGAAATGCAGTCAAATGCAGTAAGTGTGGAAGCTAATATTCTTATCAAGAAGTCAAAAATAAAACTCGAGATACCTGAGAAGAAAGTTATCATTAAGGAAGAGGCTTCTTCTTCTTCTGATGTAAAACTTGACACTCTAATAGAAACCATGGAAAGAATGATGGAAAATATGACTATTGTAGATCGACAAGTGGAGCCTTGAATAAGGAATCCAAATTATCAGAGATAACATCAACCATAGTTTAGAAATAAGCAGAAAGAGAAGAAAAATCAGGATCCTCGGGGACAAATTAGAACTCCATTTCAGAAAAATTACACTGAAGGCCAGGAAGAAGATGAAGAAGAAATTATTGAAGCAAATCATTTCTTTGAGGAAGATGGACTACCTACCTTTCTGACTGAGGAAGATCAGTTTTCTCAAGAGTCTTTTACACCAACTGATCAACAACTTGTCCTTGCAAATGATGATTTATGGGCAGTGAAAACCAAAGAGTACCAAAGGAGATATCAAAATTCTCTCATCCATTTGAAGAAGTAATACAATTTGAGAAGCAGTAATGTGCCTGTTACATTGAATTAGAAAAGGAAGAATGCATAGAAAGATGCGCAAGACAAAGAAATAGCCACTGCAGATCAAAAAAAGAGAGGATATTGTTATATTAAGTCTAGATAAAACTAATGAAGATTCTACCAACAATGTGAGAAAGGATAAGGAGGTTCAAAGTGAAGGTCATAGAAAGGAGTATCAAGCCAAAAGAAAACTCAAAAATAAGGACATCACTGTAAAAGAGGTAGACAAGAAATCCAATTTGTTTAGTTTAGAGAATGAAATTTCTAAATTGAAAGTTTTGATTCCTCTAACTAAACTAGTCAAGAATGATAAGTACAAGTCTTATATTTCTAAGATATTGAAAGTAGATAAGTTGTCCAATACAATTAATGTTGTTGATGATGAGCCTGCAATTCTGTTTGGTCCAACTCTAAAGGGAAGTCTTGAAGATAGTGAAGTCCCAGCTTTTTATCTTGGTTTGAAAATCCATGATTTTATTCTCGATAATGGCATGCTAGATTTTGGTGCCTCACATAACCTTATGCCAAAAGTTGTTATGGAAACACTGGGATTAAATATCACCCGACCTTATCATGACCTCTATTCATTGAATTTGGGAAGAGTGAAATTCCTTGGCCTTATCAAAGACTTAGTAGTGTCCCTGGACCAAATTCCAGCCAAAAATGTGTTGATGGACATAGTGGTTGTTGATATACCTCCACGGTTTGGCATGTTTCTCTCACAGTCTTGGGGAGCAAAGCTGAGTGGAACCTTGCAACTTGATTTTTCATATGCTAATATACAAGTATTTGGGCAGCTTAGAAAACTATACCAGGAGAAAAAGATGAAATTCATGATTAGTAGCAAAGAAAAACCAAATGATCACCCCATCCACGTTATACATACCGACCTAGAGTCTTTCATTTCGTATAGTGATATGAATCCAGTAGATGATGATAGTCAAATTGTAGAAATTTAAGAAGTTTCAGATGTTATAAGTAGTGTACATGAAGATTTGATTGCTGAAGAAAAGGAAAAGAGTGTAGAGTGTTTGCATCTAGAAAGTTCACCTGAAAACATTGTTGAGTTAGGTTAGAAAACATAGATTGTTAAGACAATGAGTCATCCTCCAGAAAATCATATAGTTCAACCTTCCAAAGTTCTATTTTCGGATGAAGAAGATGGTCTTTGGACCATGGAGTTTGATGGTGCATTGGGGAAAGAAGGAGTTGGGATTAGCATGTGGATTCATGGTCCCTTGCACCAGTCATGTAAAATTCCTTGCAATGTAAGATTGAGTTCTTATAAGTAGGATTTTTATTGCGCAAATAATGAGGCGAAATATGAAGCACTAATTGCTGGCCTTAAAATTATGAAAAAAATAGGAGCAAAGAAAATATCAGTTTATGGCAACTTTGAGTTGGTAATTAGAAGGGAAAAGGGGAGTACCAGGCCAAGAATCCAAGGATGTGAGCTTATTGAAATGTTGTCCTTGAAATTCTTAAGACTTTTTTAGAATATACTTTGTCTTTGATTCCTAGAACTTAGAATATTATGGATGATTCCCTTGCTACTGCAGAAACTATGGTTAAGATACCTATCCACTCAAATAAGAAGTATTCAATTCATGTTAAGGACCACCCAGCTGTCCTTGGAAATCTCAGATATTGGCAGGTGTTTTGGGATGAAAAACAGATTAACAATTTTCTGTAGATAGAGGATAAATTCCTGAATTCCCATATCGATGATACATTTGATGAGAATGATCTAGAAATTGAAAAACTGAGGTTGAAGTGTTGCAGTTGAAAGATAATGATGATGTCGCTAAAAAACCCACCATGGTCACCATTGAAAAAGGTGTCGAATATGTAAAAATTGGTACAAAAAACAAGCCCAAGATAGTCAAATTGTCAAAGCCTTTATCTCTTGAGATGAAAAGTAAGTACATTACTTTAATGGCATAATTTTCTGATGTATTTTTTGGGACTATTCAGATTTAAAGTTGTATGATAAGAACATCATTCAACATACTATACCGGTTAATCATGATCAAAATCCATTCTATTAGAAGCTGAGGCGGATTAATCCTAAATTCTTACCATTCATTGAGAAAGAGATAAATAGACTCTACAAATTTTGTATTATAGTTCCTATTCGTTTTTCTGAATGGATGCCAAATATTGTGTCGGTAAGAAAGAAGACCCGAGATATTTGTCTTTGCATTGATTTTAGAAATTTAAACAAAGTGTCCTTGAAGGACAATTATCCCCTATCGAAGATGGACCATATTCTATAGAGGGTAGTTGGGTCTTCCAGATGTCATTACTTAATAGATACTCGGGCTACAACCAAATTTTAGTGCACAAGGATGATCAATTGAAAACAAACTTTACTACACCATGGGGTACATTTATGTATGCCAAAATGCCATATGGATTGAAGAATGCAGGGGAAACATTTCAGCGGGCTATGGACATCGCTTTCGCCAATGAAAAATATGTTTTATGGTTATTTATTTAGATGATCTCAGTTTTTTTTTTTTTTTTTAATCTAATGAAGAACACTTACATTATCTAAGAATTGTCTTTTAGAGATGCAAAAAAATCGGTATTTCACTTAATCGAAAAAAGAGTTTATTTTCCATAAAGGAAGGAAAGGTGTTGAGCATATTATATCCAAGGATGGAATTATCATTGACCCTGCAAGATTTGAAGCAATTCAATAGTTAGATTTCCCGAGGAACAAGAAAGAGATTCAATCATTTAATGGGAAAATTATGTTTTTAAGGAGATTCATCCCCAACCTCGTTGAGCACTTGAGAGAGATGATTGACATGTTGAAAAAGGACAGTGAGGTAAGATGGTCTGCAGATGCCAAGAAGTCATTAAATGCGGTTAAAATTTCATTATCTACTTCTCCCACTTTGATCAGTCTCAACTATACTTCATATTTTATTATATTTTCAATCACCTCTGAGCATACTTTAGTAATTATCCTAATGAAAAAGAGGGATCATAAAAATGAACAACCCATAGCTTTGTTCAGTTGAATAATAAGAGATGCAACGCTAAAATACAACATTATTAAGAAGCAGGATTTGGCTTTAGTGGAGAACTTAAATATTTCTGGGTATACATTCTACATTCTCACATCATAGCTTATGTTCCAACAATAGTAGTAAAATAAGTTCTTATGGAGACAGATCCAAAGGGTAGGCAGGGAAAATGGATCGCAACAATGTTAGAATATGATTTGGGAATAAAGCTGACAAAGTTCATCAAGGGACAAGGTTGTTCCAAGCTCATGGCCAAATCAACTTTGCATGCATTAGATATCAATCTGATTGCTTCCCTTTCTGAAGAAGAAGCAGAAGATTCACTAGTATAGGTATCAAACATGTTCACTTCATCTCCATGGTATTCAGACATAGTTTATGTATTGCAACATTTAAATCCTCCGCTGGAAGTGCCCAATGATAAAAGTATATCATTAAAGTTGAAAGTTTTAAAGTATTGTATTCTTGATGGTGTTTTTTTTTTGGAAATATTCTGGTGGTGTGTTGCTAAATTGTCTTGTTGAAAATGAAGCAAAAGATGTGATGACTGATTTCCACAATGGATATTGTGCTGGCCATATCTTTTGGAAAACTACAGCCAAAAGAATTTTTAGGGTTGGGTATTATTGGAATACTATTTTTGCTGATGTGTATAAAATAGTGATGTGCTGTCATGAATGTTACATTTTTCAAGGGAAAATAAACTTTTACCATTACCATTGCAACTAGTTTTAGTCTCAGCTCCATTCTAGTACTAGGTTTTTGATATTATTTGGGAAATCCATCCTTAATCATATTCACAGCACAAGTGGATCTTGACAGCCACAAATTACTTTACAAAATGGATTGAAGCAATCCCAACCATGCAAGCTATTGATTTTGTTGTCATTCCGTTTATTGAAACTAATATCTTGTCTATATTTGGCTGCCCACAGAAAATAATCACCGACAATGTTGTTGCTTTTAAGTCCAAGAAGATGGTGGATTTTTGTGAGAAGTACCATATCACACTGTGGCATTCAACTTCTTATTATCAGCAAGGGAATGTGATGGTTGAATCTTCCAATAAATCTCTAATCATCATCATCAAGAAAGTTTTGGAGGTCAATAAGAAAAATTGGCATAAAAACTCATTAATGTTTTACGGGTAGACAGAGTCAGTAATAAGATATCCATAGGTATGTCTCCTTTAAAGTTCGTGTATGAGTTTGATACCATCTTTCCTTCATCCCTGGATGTATAGTTATGAAAATTTTATAGGAAATGGGCAACGAACCAAATGATATGCAACGAAGAATAAGTCAGATGATCTATTTACAACAAACTAGGGAAGAAGTTTTTCAAAATACTTATAAACTCCAGGAAATGATCAAAAGGATTTATGACCGTGAGACTAAATAAGATAAATTCAACATGGGTGATGTAGTTATTCATTGGGATGTACGGAATTAAGAAAAGGGAAAACATGGAAATTTTGAAAATCTATGGAAAGGATCATGAAAAATCTCAGCTTTTAAAGGAAAGAATTATTATCTGTTGGAAGAAATGAATGGGAAATATTATTGAGGAGGAGCGATCAATGGTAGGCTTCTCAAGCACTACTATACCTGAATAAATTTCTAGAAATTTTCATTATCATTGTATATACTAGTTTACTTTTCATGTTCGAGTATGAAGTGGCTATCATAGGAGTTTGAAGCCCAAAGAGAAGGCCATAAGGCTTCTTTGATTAGCTGCTGGTTTAAAAATAAATCAGTTTTTCTTGTTTATTTTTTGTCAAAGTCAGTTAGTCAGTCAATTTTCAATTTGAGTTTGGTCTTTTTCATTTTGTATCCATGTCCAATGAATAAGGCTACCTGTTTTGCGGTGTTCTTAACACCTCCAAGGATCTTCCATACCTAGATGGAGCCAATGTTAGTGCCTGTCAGTCATCAGTGATCAAATGTGATCTTACAAAGTTTTTTTTAACTAGGGTCTTATGTTAAATTTTTATGGTTTCAAATAGATTTTCAATAAAAATTTGGTCACTGGTTACAGAGGTTCAGTCTTTACTACTCCTTTCAGTTCCATGGTCAATCAACACCATCATGGTCAAGTCAAATTTCTCTCCCATAGTCATTATGGTCATAACTCATCTCATAAGTCCATGATGGGTCACCACTAGGTCATAGAGTTAATTTCCTAAAAATTGGTCATGTCACCATTAAAATCATTTTATAAAGGAGTAGTGAAAGCCAAGTTGTCAATAAAGGGTTTAAAGCATGCTTTTTTTCTCATTTATAATGAAATAATTTCATAAATTATGAAGTTTCATTGTAAAGGTACATCAAAGTCAAGTTACGAAAATTGATGGTGGGTCCACTACCACATGTAAGTAAAAAAATCGATTTCCACAAGCTATAAAGGAGTCCAACTCACTCTCCATTTCCTCATTTCATTTTCCAAGACATTACTCCACCAAGAAAAATCAAGTTTGTCAGCTAAATGTGGTGTAGGTAAATTCTTAGTGCATACAAAAACAATTCCTCTAGCCCAAGAGAGTGGGTCTAGCCACAAACAAAAAATATATGGAAAATATCCTTAAGCTAGAATCAAATAAGAGGGCTTGCCTCTTAGAACGCTATTCCACTTGGTGATGATCCTTCTTCCTTACTCCAACTATCTTTCATTTCCTTTCTTTGAATACCTGAAACAAGAAAACAAACAAAAACAACAAACGTGATACCATACAATATTATATTCAACCTACTTAACAGGTCAAGGAGCATTAAGCCACAAAGATGTAAGATAAAACTTCATGTAGGAAATCAATCAATAGCTGTATTAATATAAATTCAGAAAGATATTACAACCAATTCATTGACATTGCTAGTCTCCTCTGACGTATCTGGGTTCCCACACTTCTGCCAGAATCTCATGGATAGCCTCAACAATGGACATTTTAAGGACTCCTCCCTTTAGTCTAAACCAAACCAAGAAACATTATTCTCCCTAAAAAATACACTAGAAAGCTACAAGTTATAGATGTCTTATTGATAATTCAAACTCACTCCAAAACTAGTTTAGCTTGGGAAAAGAGAGGTTTATATAGCTCGGATGGAGGGGAGATGGTTCCTCTCATCATGGGAGAAGGTATTATCTCTTGGTTTTGTTCCATTCTAATAGGAGAAGGGAGCCTAAATTGACTTCCTTGGCTCCATCCAACCCAACCATCTACCATACTTCTGTTACGAAGCTTCCAAACCTAGAAGCTTCGACTCCATATTTAAAAAACTTGCGAAAAGAGGATCGATGCGATTGGAAAAGGGTTCAATCACTCCATATGACGCTAGTGCTAGTTTTATTCTTTGCAAATCGACGCGAAGAGGAAATTGGTATGTAGCACCGGTCTTGTAAACTGGGGTAAAAGGAAGATTCTAGGGAAATTATGCAAAAGGGAATTATTTTTCTCATGAAGAGGGACATACTAGGAGTTTCTTCATGATGCGGAAGCATGTAGGGTTCACTGTAGAGGTCCTCCAAGATCGTGGATGGGGAGTACATGGACAGTGACCAAATGCTATGAAGGTTGAACTAGAGTGAGGGGTGAAATGCTTTACAAGTGGATGCAGGGAACTGGAGTCCATTGTTGGAAAACTTGCAAGAAAGCATAAATACATATAAATCACTAAAAACTCTGACAAATGATACACGAATCATGGTATGGATGCAACCATCTAGAGGATGATCATGTAAATGGATCCAAGGCATGGGTGTGGCCATCCAATAGAGAGGATCATAACGAAACCAAGGTATGGTCGCATCCATCCAATAATGAGAAGGATCACATATAACAACTCATGGTATGGTCACAACCATCCACCTAAAAGAGACATGTATATCAACATGATCATGTCACATTGACTCACAACCTAGACTGGTATAATTTGAGCCCACGGTCTTGTGCTCCAAACGACCCAATCAATGTACAAATCCTAACATGTGAATGAATGTGTTGAAGTCGAACATGCCACAAAGTCACTTGATTACTAGTCAATTATGTGAAGCGTTAACAAGCGCGATAGAAACCACCAATAATGAAAATGGATCTCAAGGTACTAGCAGCACAGTTCATGAAATGTGAATAAAGGAGCCGATGTCGAAAACCTATGAAATCACCCAATCGAAAGCCAATGATGTGAACTTGTCGTCGAGTGCGAAGAAATTTCCATTAGGGCATGCAAGCTCTAAGGTACTAGAAGGGAGTCTCTCGGCCAACTTCCTATATAATGAGCTCAAGTCGATAAGAACCAATCATGCTGAAGGAGGGCCATGATGTATCCCACATAATAGACATGAGACAAAGTGATGCAAATGATTTGAGTCGATACAGAGAATCATGAGTAAGAGTAAGTGTAACTGGAGAAGGATTAACTCTTGAATATATCAGCGACACAACTCCGGAGTTTGGAAGCTTTTGGATCCATAGGATTAGTGGTCATGATGACGTGGTAGAGATCAAATAGAAGGAAAAAATGAATGGCCCAACCCGAGAAGGTCAATGATGAAAAGGAGGATATCCCAACCTGACACGAAGCAGAAAGTGTCATGTTCAAGAGTGAGTTGCTGACACGACTAATATAATTTCCCATTTTCCCATATCATTTCTGTTAGGTACCCCAATTATGTTTGATCACAATCTTGAAGGGCATATCATGTGCTTGCACTATAAGTTCATCCTTCGTAAGAATCTGACCTAGTCAGTTTAATGAGCCTTACGAAGGAGAAGCTCATGTCCATCATGAAATGAATCCAAAGTTGTTTAATAATTTAACGAGTCCGACAAAGGTGTAACTCAGTATCTTTTCATATTTAGAGAGTTTGAAAAAGACATAGAAATGAAAACTCCACATGGTCCTTTTTCATACATTTGTGTCTCTCGAGCTTGAAAAGGTAGAAAATGATACTTGAGAGAACCACTTGACCATTTCAGTCAAGGAGTACCTTTTTTGTAAATAGTTTGACCTAGCCCGAAAAAGGGGTAAATGTATACTAGGTAAACAACATTTCATAGCCTTTAACAAGTTCAAAATGATAAGAGATAGACAATATTTTCTTGTTTAAAGAGTCAAAAATGAGCTTGAAAGCAGACCCCCCATTTTTATTCTCTTTTATGAGTCAAAAAGGGAAAAATACTTGGAGATCTTTTCGTTTGAGTTTTACAAGTCAAGAAAAGAGCTTAATTGTGACTCTAATACCATCATCAACAATCCGTCGCCTGTCGCTGCACAGAAGGTAAATGCATTATCCATTTTCTAAGGCAAAAATAGGTCAAAAATACTTTAAAAACCCTAATGTTTCATGAAAAATGAATAAAACGAGGAAAATGTAATTATTTTTACCATTTTACCATTTTACCTCTGTTTGAAGAACTTTTCACTCATTTGTGCCCTAGATATTCAGGAGCAGATTGCAGGAGATCCGAGAGGCCATTTGACGATCCGTCAAATGCAGGTAGGAGCCAAGAACTTTAGCTCCATTTTCATTATTTTTTTACATACTTTTAAGTGTTTTTTTGATTTCTTGAGAGGGTTTTAGCAAAAAAAATTCCGCCCTCAATCAGCGCGATTTCTAGGCATGAAATCACGCCACTCAAGGGTTATGAACACTGTCAAATGCACAGTCGGTGCTACTATTTTTAGAAAAGTTGCGCTGGTGTCATGGACATATAATTTCCAAGTTTTTTCCTAATTTCTTTGATTGGATCCAAAGTTTTCTAGCAAAGGATGTTTTTTGACTTAATTATATGGTTTTTGCAGGGAAAATATCATGAAAAATGGTTGATTGGAAGGAACGTGAGCATGAGGACATTGACACACAAGCAATGGTAGACCAAAACTTCTTGAATTATCTAAGGAACTATGGGCTCCTCAAATTATTCCTCACACCAGGTCTACTGGATCAACCTGAATTTCTATGGTATTTTATCAGTCTCTGGGATGTCAATCGAGAAGTTTTTATGATCCGTGACTAAGAGTTGGAGTTGGAAACTTCTGACATTTATTTCATCATAGGACTGTCTCGAAGCGGGGAGAAAGTCAATCTGTATGGGTCAAGGCCTATTGGGGCAAGTGTGGCCATGCTACTTGTATAACACTTCCCGGAAGCACTAAAATCAAAGAGCATCAAGTTAAAGACCGTGACTATTCGGTATCTTGTGCTGAGAGTGTTTTTGTTGACCATAAATAGAGTGGTTGGGGCTCAAGCACAACATGAAACCAACAAGTCAAAGTTTCAGTATGCTATCGACCATATGGCATTGACTATCTTCAAACTAGGAAAAAGCCATGAAGGTAAACATGAAACACCAACTATCTAAATCCAAGGTGGGAAACCTGAAGCAGTTATGCTATGGGTCCATTCTAGTGACCTTCTTTTTGGAGTGGGTCCAGCTATTTCACTACTAGATTGATATGGTGGAACCGCCATTGCCACGAGACCCATGGATGGTCCGTTGGAGTGCGTTGATGCATAGGATTACCGGGGGCCAAAGATGTCCTATAAGCCTGCCTTCTTCTCGTGGCTACCATGAAAACTAATCGTAGTAGAGGTTTGGCCCTACAGTGGTACCAACTTCTGCGGTGATCCAGATATGTCGCTCCCAAAGGGAGAGGATTATGATGATGGAGGTAAAAAAATATATATATATTTTTTGATTTTTTTATTGTTTTCGAAATATATGCGTTCATGAAATTTCGATTTTATAAATGTAGATGTTGGACCAAAGCATCTTGTTGGGATGTCCTCGATTTCCAGGCGTGTTTCTCGGCTATTCGATGTCACTCCTTATCAAGAAGGAAGTGATAATGAGGAGGAGATTGCATGGAACCTTGAGGGAATGACCCACAGTATCCTAGAGTATGTAATGCTGGGTGACATCTGACGCCAGTATCAGAGGCACATAGTGGGGGTACCAGACCAGATCGGCCAATCGTTGACTTGTGTAGTACGAGTAGTTACCATGAGCACCATGTCGATTAGTTCATAGGTCTAACATTTCACAGTTTTTAGGCTTGGGAGCCATGGATGTATAAGGCCTGTGAGCCACGAATGTAATTGAACACACCTATTATTTTTTGGGGTTTTGATGTATGACAAACATTATATATATATATATATATATATATATATATATATATATATATATATATATATATATATATTTCCTTGCTTACTATGGTACAAATGCTTTGTCTTTTATTTTCACATATTTCACAAAAGTCTATCCAAAACATAATTAGTTAATGCATCTTTTAATGTATTCATGTTCCTAGGAATATGATGATATGTAATGTAATCAAAATTTCTCTCCAATAGATGAGTACGTCGATACATTATCAATATTTTAGGGTTTATGATGGAATATTGTCCGTTGAGTTGAAGAAAAACAAGTTGTTAATCGAGGTTGACAACCAATTCTTGGATGTCAAGAGCAATAGATTCTGACAACAATTTGAAAACTGCGCTATACTCAATGATTTTATTAGTTGTTTGACCTAGAAAAATACCTTGAAGATAAATCAACTCAACATGGGGGTCATAAATGGACCATGCTGTGGATGATATATTCCAGGTACTACGGTAAGTACCATCAGCAAAACTGATGTGAGGAGACACTAACATTTGTAAGGAAGGAAAAAACATAATAAGAAGGAATGCGGCTTCCAAAACAACACACCAAACCACACTGTACAAAAATGAATAACACACTATTGTACAAAAGTAACCATGCAAGATGACCTAAGCCTAGTACTTTTTGAGGTAAAGCCCATTAGGGGGCTTGTCCAAGGGATTTCCCTCATATTCAATAAGCTCATAAGCCCCTTTCTATAACACATGCTTAACAATTTAGGGCCCATGCCACATAGGTTCGAACTTTCTTGCCCCCAACTTATCATTATCCTGATCATACAGAAGAACCAAATTGCCCTCAGAAAAAGCTCGAGGAGAGACAGAATGATCAAAATGGGACTTGACCCACTTTTTATGTGTTTCGATAATGAAAGTAGCAAGACGACGAGTTTCATCCAGTCATTCTAAATACGAGAGGCACTCTTGCTGAGGTGAGGTCTCAGGGAGAATTTCAACAGCCAACTTGAGGGATGGAATTTCGCACTCAATCGATAAAGTTGCTTCCAGACCATAGACTAGATGGAACGAGTTGAATCTAGTTGCATCCTTGGTCGAGGTTCAGTAAGCCCACAGAGATAAAAAGAGCATGAGATGTCAATTTGACGTGTGCATCTCAATGGTGTGCTGAAGCATCATAACCAAGACCTTGTTTACAACGTCAACTTGGCCATTGGCTTAAGGGTAATATGGGGTTGAGCCATCATGGCGTAGACCCAATGTAGAAGTCAACTCAACCATCATGTAATCTCGAAAATGGGAGTCATGGTCAGTGAAAATGGCCCGAGGCACTCGAAACATGGAAATAACATGATTGAATAGAAATTGAGCTGTCGTTCTACTGTCCGCAGGGTATGTAGGTATCGCTTCGGCCCATTTGGTGAAATAATTCACAGCAATGATAATATATCCATGCCCCTTGGTTGAGCAATGGTTACAGGTCATATATTCAATGCCCCATTTGGCAAAAGGACCAATGGTAATAATGGGGTGTAGGTGAGCCAGTGGGGCACACATTTTTCGCTAATAAATTTGGCACTCATGGAACTTGCAAACAACAAGGATGCAATCCTTGAATATGGAGGGACAAAAATAACCATCAGGAAGGATTTGTTGAGCAGTAGCGTATCCAAATAGGTGACCACCACATGCGCCAGAATGGTCATCATTCAAGACTCTCTCAGTCTCCTCAAGAGTGATATAGCGGCGTAGAATTGAATCAACACCAATCTAGTATAAAGTATCTCCAATGATACGGTAAGGTTGAGATTGATGCAGAATGCGTCAGTGATCATCCTTGGTCAGTGCAGATGGGAAAGTGGATGTACAGAGATACACGATGATATCAAAATACCAGGGGTCGAGAGTGCTAATTAAGAAAAGAGTCCTGTCTGGGAGCTGCTCATTGGCATCAGCAGGAAGAGAAGTGGAGGGAAGGGAGAAAATCAACTCAACGAAGACTAGTGATTTCTTAGATTTGGAAGTAGTAAACACAAAATCAAATTCTTGGAGTATGACAATCCACTTTGAATACTTTTTCCCTAGCAACTGACAAGTAAGGATGTAGGTCATGCAGTTATTTGGAAATCACAATGGTAGTGCGGAGGAGAATGTAATGACGAAAATGATGAACAACCTGTACGGTAGCCAAAGCCAACTTCTTGACATGGGAATAATGTGTTTCGATGTCAAGGAGGTTGCGACTGAGGTAATAAATAACATGTTCATTTCCTTTTTCATCATCATGTACCAACACCATAGTGATGGTACTAGAGGCTGTAGCTAGATAAAGGAAGTAATCGCGATGATAGTTTGGGGGGTGCACTAAAGGAGCATTGATGAGGATAGATTTTAGGTCATCGAAAGAATTTTGGGTAGGCTCATCCTAAACAAATGGGGTTCCTTGCTTGAGCAACCGGGTGAACCCTGAAGCTAGCTTGGCATAGTTCGATACAAAACAACGGAGGAAATTTTATTTTCCCTATAGACTTTGCAGTTGATGCAATGAAGATGGAGGGGATAAATTGACTATGGCCTCGACTTTAAGAGGATCAAGGTGAATTCCTTCTTTCTAAAAGATAAAGCCGAGAAGTTGTCCAGATTCGATGAAGAAGACACATTTATGTAGATTCAACCAAATTTTGTAGTGTCTACAACAAAGAAAAATTTGCTGGAGGTGATTAGGGTGATCATGGCATTTACAAGAATGAGTTGGGAGATCATCCAAGTAAGGTTGAACGATGTTTCGAATGTCATGGAATGCATAAGACATCACTCTATGAAATGTGGCCCCAACATTTTTAAGGCCAAAAGGGAGTTTTTTATATACGAAGGTCTCCCACAGACAGATAAGGGTTGTCTTATCTTGATCAGTCGAGACAATGTTGATCTGGTTGTAACTAGAAAAGCCATCCATAAAGGAAAATAATTCACTCCGAGCACATTCATCAATTATCTAGTCAATGAAGGAGTGGGGTAATTATCCTTAGGATAGGCACGATTGAGATCATGGTAATCAACACAAATGGGAAGAGTGCCTTGTTTCTTTTTCACTGGTACGATATTCAACACCCAATTTGTAAGAGGGATTGGATAAAAAAATCCAACTTTCAGAAGTTTTTCAACTTCACCCTTGATGGCAGCCACTTTTTTAGGGTGCACTGGATGAAGTCGTTCACGAACGGGATTCGCATGAGGATAATTTGGAATCTCATGCATGACTATACTTGGGTCAATGTCAAGCATTCTTCATATGACCATGCAAAAACATCTTAGAACTCTTGGAACAAATGAGTATAGATCTTGATCTCATCTGCAAAACAAGTTACCCCAATATGGAAATTTTCAACGACACCAGGCTTGAAAGAAATATCAATTGGTATTGTTTGGGTAATTTTACCCATGTTCCCTTCGACCAAACTTCATGAGTCATGATCGACGTCTGAAGTGGTAGGGTCAGGAACTAAGAAGAGAACTTCTCGAGATAAGTAGACATGACCGTTGGGCCAGGCAAGAACAAGGAACAATGATGAGTGTCATTCCAAGGTACTATCTCCAAAGACATTACTTCCATGATACTCTCGTTAGAAAGAAAAGTATCGAATAAGGGATCAGGAGATTTCGAAGAACTAAGCCACCGGGATTGAGAATACACATCAAGAGATGTTCTTAAAATAGGATGATCAGAGGATACTAAAGGCGAAGCCGAAACAATTTCCACATAATTAGTTTCAGTAGGGCTTAACGACATAACCTCGCACCATGTGTCAACAAGATCCAGTGAGGGAATGACCCAAGGATCAAACTTCATCGAACTCATGTTGATAGAGGCAACATGAGGAGGTGGGAGTGAAAGAATACACGTTAAGGAAAGATATTTAAAGAGTCCCGTCCCAACGCTCTCATAAGGAGCAACGACGTGCTTTACATACGGAACATTTCCATCCGAGAAAGAAAAGGCAAAGAAGGAAAGTTGGTCGATTGTGAATGTCTTCCCTTGATGGGGAAAATGAATCACATGGAAAAGGAGGAGGCTATAGCATGCATGGCATGGGTCCAGCTCCGTTCAAGTAGAAGATTGTAGTTAAGATTAGCATCAATGATTTAATATACTTAGACGTGTATTTTCTTGCCCTCCAAAGTGATGGAAAGGTTGGGAAGGACACCGAATGGTCATGAATCACATCTGTCAAAAGCTTCCAAAGTGTTAGGGGGTTGGTTCAAGGTATGAGAACCAATTTCCTTCCAACAAGCGACTGACATGATGCAGGTGGAAGCACCTTCATCGATGATGGTCCTATGAATAGTTTTCTCATTTATGATCCCCTAAATGAGAAAGGAAATATGATGAGGTAAATGCAGAAAAGATTTTTCCAGGTCAAAACAAATGAGATTAGAGTCAACTGGATCAATGCCCCCAATAGCTGACAGTAATGATTTCCACTGAGAAGGAAAGCTTTGAAGGACCTCGAGAGAAGACATAGCTGATGGCGCTTGAGCCAAATCTTCAACAATGTTATAATGTTGAGTGACTCAAGTCTTTGTATTGTACGAGGACTTTCGTAGAACACCTCGAGAAGGTGGTTGAATGGCAAAATCAAGATTAGTTCACTCTATATGGAGAGGACCATAACTAGATAAGGCAGAAGAGGAAGGGGTACCTTCTTTCTCTTTCCCTTTTGTTGGGGTAGGAGTTTGATAATATTTTTACTTGGTAGCCACATTAATTAATGTCTTCATCATGAACACTTGTGAACCTGTGGAAGCAGATAACTGAGGTTGGTCTACCATTTGGGCCTTCTAGGATGGAAAGGGCTCTTTCAGGATAGCTGGTGTCCCTTTGAGCAAATGACTAACTTTGAATCATCTGGGAAAATCCTTAGTATAGTGATCCTCCTCACATATGAGGCATGGATATTTGGGCTTCCATTGGGAAGCATCACCAACAGATGACTTAGGAGGGACTTGTTTTGAGGCATCAACTTTACGCTTTCCTTTTCCTTTGTTCTTACCTTTAGAGGATTTGTCTACTATGGTAGACTAGATAGTGCAAACCTATGAGGTTTTACCAGAGCCTCATGAGTTGTAATAGGAATCATTGGGAGCAGTGTTGGAGACCAACTTTTATTTGGAAGAATATTTTGCAGGGCTCTGAGTCACTGAACCAATTACTCCATCAATAGGAGGTGTAGCTAGAGACTTAGATGTCATCAAATTAGATGATGGTCTGGGTGCATTAAGTAAAACATCATATAACGTGCCAGATTGTGAATAGATGAGGTCTAGATACTAGGCACGCGCGATGGCTTGCTCTTCAATGACACATCCACCCATAAAAATGTCCTCAACAGTTTTGTTGATGAATGTTTTGGTGAACCACTCGGTCAACAACTAATCAACAATCTCAAACTTAATCCGACGACACCTACGTCTCCATTCCTGGATGTGATCGAATATATGGGTCACAGTGTCTTGCTTGAGTGACGTTAGTAGATGGGTGTCAGTTTCATAGCGAACCAACAATTGGAAATGTGTAAGAAAGGCCATGGCAAGAGTATTAAAGTCATGATAGGTATTTCAAGGTAGCTCAATATACCATTTGCCTGCAACACCTGTAGGAGTTCGTTGGAAAAGCTGAAGACAAATGGAATCATCAATGTAAGAATTTGAGGAGCACCAGAGGTGATATGTCATCATGTGGGCTTGTGGATCCTCTTTCGCTTTTCCTTCAAACTTTAAACAATCGCTCGAGATCTTTGATGGAACTAGAGGCTAGTATGGCGAATGAATAATCGGGTCATTCGTGAGTCTAGACACATCTGGCAATTCCACTGTAACCAACAACAAAAATTGGGTATTGAAAGGCATTTGAGGTCAATAAGGGGGGTGGTGGGGCCCATCCCCACTGGTAAGTATTTTGTCCCCATAGTGGAGGATTTTGTACATATGGCATTTGATTTTTCCTGCATTGTAAGTTACCTTGCTCGTAGGGAGGATTTTGACTTTGAAAGCCTTGAAATTATTTGGCCATAGGTTGTTGATAAGAAACATATGGGTTAAAAGGTTGTTGAGCTTGCTGGCCTTGGACATATGAATTTTTCACCTAATGTCCCTAAGCATTGGTTTTGGTCCTATTGTTGCTGGAAGAAAGGGCTTTTCACTTGCTACCCTTAGACATAAGGATTCTGCACTTTCTGCCCTTGGACATAAGGATTTTGGACTTGTTGTCCTTGGAGAAAAGGAGGCTGAATGTGTTTCCCTTAGACATATGGATTTTGCACCTGTTTCTGTAGGACTTGACCCTGACCCTGCCCTTGAAACGTTTGACCCTGTTGATATGAGTATAAGGGTTGTTGTTGCTCGGGTTGACCTTGTTACTACAAGGGCTGACCTTGCGGCTGTAGAGTTTGTCACTGCGACTGCAGAGGTCAATGACCTTGTGAAGGCATAGGATGGGAGGATTGTGGTGCATACTGCACTTGCTGCTACAATGGTTGTGAGAGTTTCCCTTCTGGTTTTTGTAGTTGTCCTTGCTGCGACATCATCTGGCCTTGCTACTGCATGGATGGACCTTGCTGCAATGAAGGTTTCCCTTGCTGTTGCAGAAATTGTCCTTGCTACTCCAATGTTACTTGAATAGTTACCAGAATGACCCCTTGAAAGTTCTCGAACTGTATCTAGCCATATCCACATGCACAATGGACAGACCAGGCTAGACATAAGGTTGAGGCTGAGAAATGTAGGGTGGATTAACCATCGCTTGTGAACCATATGGAACATAAGGATGTTGGTACTAAACCTAAGCCATATTAGGCTGCTGGTACTGGATGTTACTTGACCCAGATAGACCAACAGGGTTTGGCTGATGGTATTCGACATTACTCGATCTAGCAGAACCAACAAAATTTAAAATGGCACCTGAGGAGGGCTGGTTTATTCAAATCATGTGATCTTTTGAGCCACTCACATTGGTCGTACTGGACATCATAGAAAAATTGAGATTCAACCCCCTAGGCAGTGGCAAAACCTATCCACTCACTAGAGGGATCAAAGAACTGATAGAGACATGAATCAAGACCAACGGTTGAACCAGATAGGTTACTTGGACCAACGAAACAAGAGGATTTGGAATGGTGGGTTGCACTGGAATAGAGGTAACTACAGAATGCACCATCATCTGCGAGGTCAAGTTTTGAATGAATGGAACTGAGGTAGGCATAGCTCTAGATGCATAAATAAGGTTGTGATATAGCAATGAGGTAGCAGGCATGCTTGAAACCAACTGAGCTAAAGTCACGTAATTATGCAGTAACTCAAGATGAACACTGGTCAGAATGCTGCCCGTGTAAGGGAAACCTTTAGGAGGGAAATGGTATTCTTGCTCCTCGACTGTGTGTGGAGTGGAAACCTCTGAGTCACCCGAAGAGGAGACTGGGATTTCACCTTCTGATTCCATGGGTGAGAAAAGGGGACGACGGACAACCAAAGATGTTCAACGGTATAATTCCAAAGGAATACCCCACTGGTCGTACAGACTGTATGGATGCTGCGGTGATATCACAACAGGATCGAATAAAGGATTTGGAGGATAAACAACTAGTCCAAGATGGCCTTCAAAAGTTGACGGACTCTTAGGAGTCTGGATAGGATTATCTGGAGATTCCAGGCCAATTTCAGAAAGTGACCCAGTATCTGAGGGAGGGGGAGGACGAGATGAAAAAGGTTGAATGCTCAAAAAAATTCCAAGTTCAACACCTTGGTCCTCTAGTGACTACGACAATTCAGGAAAAGGCTCTTCAGATGATCTTTTAGATAGAGGGGAGGAAGAGGAACTAGGTGAACCTGATGGTTTAGCCACAATGATTTTGTCTCAATTAACCAAAGAGAGATTGATTCCAAGACTTTAAAATGTATTTAAAGGTGTACTCACGACGTGGTCTAGAAAAATACTAACAAGAATGTTATATGATCGTGGGAAACAATTTTTTAATATGCAAAAACAATTTGGTTCTCTTTCATGTTTTAAGAGTCGAGAAAGAAGCAAAGGTGACTCTATCACTTTTAGTTTGAAATGAGAACAAAAGCACAAGCGCTTGGGTGATATTTTATATTTATGGAGTCAAAAATATCAAAATGACTACTCAGGATGATCTAGGCAAAAAGGATTACCAAGTAACTGTGAACTACAGAATACCTCCTGACAAATCGAGAAGTACAAGCAGACAATCTCCCCGAATGTTATGTTCGATGTATCATGTTTAGAAGGTGTTAGACTCAGCTTCCTATGGATAAAGGATTGCAACCTAGTGGGGTCTCCCTTTATTTACAAGATGGTACAGGGAGCACAAGTCTGTACCAGTGTTTTCTAGTGCTGAAGAAAATAACAACTGCTAGGTTTCAAGACACTAGAACACAAATCTAGCCTAGACCTTTTAAATGTAATTGTTAGGTTTCAAAAGCACTTTAGGTTAATTGAATACATTTTAGAGTTTATCTTGAAATTATGTCTCGGTTTTCAGGCCTTATCGATGTGACTCAAAAAAATCCTATATGCAGCTAAATGAGACAAGACCCTTTCAATTCGATGAATTGAACACACTCAATGCAACAAAACGAGCAATCAAAAGAAACATATGAACAAAAGAGGCATAAAGGAGGATAGGTCATCATATATGAGCCTACCTCAACTCAAGAAATCATGTCATCTCATTTCATCAGAAAATCATTTGAATATGCAAGTTATCTTTCCTTTTTCTAGAGAATTGAGCAACTTAGGTTTCATGACCAACGTGTTGGGTTGTGTTAAATTTTTTCCACGACTAGCTCCAGTAATTAAACCTAGGGGTTAGAGGGGGGGGGAGTCCCCCCCTTTATTGTGTTGATGTGCAACGGGGGGTTTTAGGGGGGCGGTTAGCCCCCCTCTATGGGGTTCAAGCCCCAGGGATTTTTTTTTGGACCCATGGTTTTGTGCATGGTTTTCTCACATAGTTTTGGGCGCGATGGTTTTCAGTCCATGGTATTGGATGCTTCGGCATGTATATATATGTGTATAACATTGAAAGGAACATAATGAAAAATCAATCTGGTAGTCCCTATTTTGGGATCCAGGGGAAAATCTCTGTGTATATTTGTTTTATGTGTTATGCTCTCACTATTGTTTATTTTCTGTGTTTTAGAATTCGTATGCAGGTAATTTCTATACGGGGTTAAAACCTACACAACTGACCAATGTTTTTGTCACCAAGTTAAGGAGGGATAAAGTGACTATAACAGGAGTTGAGTTCACTCTTTCAAGGGAAGTCATATCCAAAACCACAGGGATTCCAAACACTGGAGAAACTTGGTTTAAGAAAAGAGACATTGACCTTCAAATTTACAAGATGTACTTAAAAACACCATATAAGACAACTCCAAAACATGTTTTCCATTCAAACATTTTCTAGACAAATATGCCCCTCTCATAAAATTTATCATGAAATATTTTACATGTGAGGGCAGGTATTCAAGGCTGTATGAATACCACATGAGGCTTTTGATGCATTTCACTGGTGTGAAGCAACTCAAATTGTTTTATTATCTTTACAAAAGGCAAAAGAAATGATAGAGAAGGTACAACAGATGGGAGAAAATCATCATAGTAGTTTATTTCATCATGGCTTGGTGAAAATTTTGGTTTGTCATCAATTGGCACAGGTAAATTTGTCTTGGGATGACTTTACAAATTCAACTTTTCCCCCATCTTCTCCAGCTATATTTAGTGGTGAATCAACACCTCTAAACTCACCAACACAAAAAGAGGTTGCTTCTTCAAGTAGACCTGCTAAGAGGACTTTTAGGGCAAAAGTGAATAAGAATTATTCCAGAGGCAGTAGGCTTATGTTTGCTCCAAATATTGTTGAAAGGGCCAAGCCTACAACAGGTGAACAGAGAGCATCCCCATTGCATGAGGAATTCATTCATCTAGGTACCAATGTGACAGGTGTGGAGAAAGGTCACGAGGACAAAGTTGCAAAGAAAATCATAATTGATAAGGAAGATGAGATCAAAAAGTTGGAAGACAAGTTCACAGAGGCAAATGCTTTGATATCATTCTGACAACAATTAAACATGCAATTGAATGCAAACCAAATGATCCAAAACAAACACATAGCAAATTTGAAGAAAGAGGATGTAAAAGGAAAAAAAAGGTTTAATTGGATGATTCAGAAGATAAATAAGAGCAAATCACACTAGGGAAACTAATAATAAGAGGCCTCAAGAGATCCCTTGAGCTACAAAAAGAAGTTTCTCCACCTAGAGGTCAGATCACTGTGAATGACTTAATTACTGAAGAGATAATTGCAGACAGAGTATATTGTCTTGAAAATATCAATGGACACTTAGAGAAGCTCCTCCATAAGGAAAATAGGGACAATAACATGCAAAGACATATGGCCATGCATTACTGCACAAAAAATAGGGTATCCCAAGTTAGAACCAAGTAATTGATGAAAAAGCTCAAGGAAACCATAACAAGCCAAAAGCAGAAGGACAAGATTGATCTAATTGTTGAGGCCTCTCTCATGGAATGAAATATTATATGATCAATTCACCTAAAAATTTTGAAGAAATTTTGAGATTTTATTTCCATTTAAAAAAAGTTGGTGGTGTTTAGCCTGTTTTGAAACTCAGAAACAACTATACTCACAATGCCTGGGCACTACGTTTTTTCCTCATAGCTCCTTTTGCCAAAAAATCACCACCATTGGATAGATAATGGCTTAAGCATCTCAAATATCCACTTTTGCAAACTTGTAAGCGGACAAATTGAGAGAAAATGTCAGAAAAGGGGTCAAAAAGTCACTTTCTGCCACTATTTTGAAGCAAGCGTTGTGCATAGCGGATTAGTCTTGGGAAAATCATTTTTTCTCCTTGATCGAGTGTCCAAATCACTTTCTTGAAGAGTCAAATCACAACTATAGATCCATATATTTCCAATGAGCTATCAAGCTCTGAATTTAGAGCATGAGAAGGCCTCCAAAATCCTCCTGCAAGACAGGCACTACGCATATGTCTGAAGGCGCTACGCATATCCCTGATGGCATTGTGCATATCTCTGTGAGAGATTTTCTTCAGCATTTCTTTAGCATATTTCGACTTAATGATGTAATTTTACTATTTCAATGTCTTGATGATGTAATTATGGGTAAATTAGCTTAGTAAGTTGTTTTTATGTTAACCTAGGCCTCATTAATGAGGAAAAACTCAAATCAAAGTCTAAATGAAGAGTTTGTATTCAACCTTCTCAGTCTCAGTTGTTGGTTGAGATATTCTTGGGAACTGTTCCACCACTCATGGATTTGACCCCTGAGAGTGGGGAAACTATTTATTTTGGTCTATATGTATCATTTTCTCAGTCAAAGAGAAGTGTTGGACATCTAAGGAGAGAACTCTTGTAGCTTGTGCTTAAGCATTTTCAGGAAATCAAAGGAAATGTTGTAGCTATTATCTAGGAATTCATGTGCAGTGAGTTTTTGCTGTTGTATTTTCTCTTTTATAGTTTTATATAAAATATATTCATCTTCTCTTTCCATTCATCAGTTCTTTAGTGGTTTTCCTTAAATTTTATATGCAAAATCTTTTCATAAGGCTATGTTTTGATGGGAATATATTTATGTATGATTTTCTTTCTTGATTAATGAATTCATGATATATATGCTAATTAAGATCTCTTGTTTCTTCTGAACACTACACTACACTAACAAACCCTGAGCCATCACAAAACCATTGCTACCTTTCTCCTTTACATATTTGCTGATACTACCCTTTTGATCCTTTGATCTAGTTACCTGGTTTTCATCCCTTATCTAGCATCAAAACCTTAAATTTTCAAAACATACTTGAGCCTAACATATCTAGCCTAAAATCATTTTATATTATAGTCAACTCTTTGGCTGTGATCTCATAGAGAGAGACCTCTTTGGTTTGGTAGGGTTGGCTAGTAAACTAAAAGCTTGGTCTGTGGTTACCTCTATTGATTCCTCTCAGCCTGAGACATTGTGGAGGTTAACAAGAGGTATATGGCCCAATTGTGTTGGACACCTTTGCTACACTGTGCAACTAAAGATACTATTGTCATCGGTACTTCATAGGCGTGATGCTTCCACATGATTTTTCCTACCAAAATTTGTGCAACAAACTGCATAGCTCCATCTGATATGGAGCTAATGGTGTAGCCTCGCAACTTCTTCAACAACCCGAAATCACTCTTCATCTAATTTGCAAGCTTCTTTCCCTATGATTTCCCCTCAAATTCATCTACAGAGTTCACACCCTGATAAGGAAACAAGGTGATTCTATGGACCAACATTTCATCAATTGGAATGGGCCCTCCCAGCTAGAGGCACCCATCATGAACCAGCGCTAGCAATTGATGCACACAGATAGTATTATTATGTTGTGGATAAATTTTGGGATCCATAACATGTTGAACAATCTTGCATGCTCAATTCCATTCGCCCACTTCATTGGCTTAAGCCTTGTGACACCCGATTCCTCATAATAGACTGATTTGAAATATCTGCTAGGTTACAACTGCGGGAAATTTGTATGATCGCCTAGATCCCTGTCCTCCATCTTCAGAGATGGTACCCGGGGCAACGAGTTTCCCTCAATAGGTACGTCCTTTGGCAGCAATGGTGTGAAGACCTTGTATTTCATTGAGTCTGGTGTTATAACACCTTTTATCACCGTTGGTATTTGTGATGCTTGGTTTATGGCCTAGGGCAACCCCTCCTTCTAGACTTGATCCAAAAATTTAAAAAACAGTGTTTTATTCCCTGTATGCTACTTTTCCATGAGATAAAAGCGTGTACACATGGGTTAGTCAATACCCAACTGCGTATATGTGTTAAAACAATTAAGAAAATTAAATTTCCTTAATATGGGTGGAGTTCACAGTTTTTACCTGTTGATTATCTCCGATTTCCCGTGGCCCAACTGTCTCCCAACTAAAAAACTAATTGGGAGAAGTATAAATAGACTTCTATGGGAAGGACTTAAGGAGGAGAAGAGATAGAGTTATTATACTGAGATTATCCCTAACTGATTCTGATGAATCCCTGTGCCTCATTCACTTCCCCAAGCTTCAGGAAACCCTTGTTTCCTTGATTATAGATATTCTCCCTCTTGCTTGAGATATCATGGTGTTGGTTATGGAAGAAGATTGTTGAAGGTTGGGATAGTAAAAATCCAGAGGACAGTTCTGCTTGGATCTAGAAGAAGAATACTCAGGTGAATTCGCTCCATGTTATTTATAGATTATTGCAATAAAAGAAATGATGTCTTCTTTCCGAAAATCACTTTGTTTATGCATCAAATCGTGTTGTAATTCATGTATGAATTTGTTGATGTCTCTAAAATCCTTGCATCAACATCGGGGATAACCACCTAGTCCGGACCTTGGTGTGGCTCCTTTTCCGTTTGGTGTGGTGGCTTTGACTGGATATTATGGGACCAATTTCCCTTAACAAATGGTTTAATGGATGAATTTTTTGTAATGTATAATGGAGATGGGTAAATTTTTCAACCGATAACTCAAAATATACAAATGTACTTATATAACCTGGGTATTCTGTAGAAAATGAGATTTCTAATTATTTCTAACTGATAAATAATAGATGGCTTATTCATCAATAGAAATATGCACTCATATAATGATTACTTCGTTTAAAAAGTTAAACGAAGTAATAATAAAAAACATATTGCATTAATAACAATATATATATCACTGACATATATCTTCAAAAGGTGACAATTCTAAATCTTCAGAAATGATATGATAAAGAATTATTTGAAAAAAAAAACATACATATATATCAACAATAACAACTTTTTAAAATAAATTCTTCTTCATATAACGAAATAAGACAAAAATAGTGATAGGAATACTGCATGCATTTGAATCCTTCCGATGTGAATAACACTCTGATTCTACTTTCTTATTTGAGAAAAATTCCAAGAAATACGGAAGTGCATGTATTTAAAAAGCTTCTTTCACAAAAATGTAGAATCTTGATCCACTATTGATAAAAATACTTAGAAGTACAAAAGTGCAACTTCTTAAGTCAAATCTTATACAAATTGAGGACCCTTTCTTAAAAGACAAGAATGGGTTTAAATAATCAAAATAAAAACTAATTGTCAATAAAAATCGCTATGAGCTGTTAAAACTGCAAACATGAAAATATGGGATTTGATTCATGAAAACAACAACGTGATAGCCTTTGAACTGACTCGTTGAATCTATTTCTTCTCTTGTGCCTCCAGCTGGAAAATTGGGAGCATTGGCTAAATCTCCTGAGGTTGACTCATCTTGGAATGTAGTTGGGTTGTGTACATAGCATCAGAGAGTTCGAGAACCATGAGATTGACTGTGTTGGAAAGGAATTTCATGGCCATTTGCTGACTATGTGGCCTGACTAGGAAAAACCAGAATTCATCCCATGTCAAGTTTTACACCCTGTTGATTTGTTCCTCTCTACTTGCCAGCTCCTATCTCCATTGATCTTCTAGTGCCTCTGCTTTCGGGAGCTTTCCTGGAGAGCAATTGGGGATCAAGTTAACCATATATAAGCTGTCATTTACTAACTTGATTACACCGTTCATTGTAGCCATCGCCCTAGAAGTTGCTCTTTTAGATTTTATTAGCTGTGATTCCCACTCTGAAAATAAAATTTCCTTGTGCGATTCTTGTATTTACGGTAAATTGGTAGCCATGCCTTCTTCTAAATTTTTCCAAGAGAGAAAATTTGTTATCTTATCATCTGCTTCTTCGAATTCTAGTTTGGTGTCAATTGCTTGTTCAATAAGTGATGATGAGATAGCACACAGTGGGTCAACCAATGATATTTTATGGCAAAGGATGTTTAGCTACTGAGATAAGGCTTTGGTGACTTCCAGGGCTTCTTTCTTGAATTCACTAACCTACGGATAACCCTTGAATTTCTCCATTTGTAATTGCAGCTATGCAATTTGATCTTCTTTAGCCTTCTTCTCCTACTGAATTTCCATTTGAAGCTTGTTGAGTTATTGAGACAACTTCTGCTATTTCTGGAGAGCCCACTAATTAATATTTTGCTTCTCCAGATTCAACTATTCTTTTAGTTGCTCATTATGTTGTCTTTGATCTACTAGTTGTTGTTCCAGCTGACTAATATTTTGTTGCACCTCTGCTGATTGCTCCTCAAGTTGAGTGATCCTTAGACCATTTTCCCTGATTAGTTGGCTAACCTTAGAGGCTTTGTCCATTGTTGCGGCTGTATAAGCACCTGCATACTAAGATAACTTGGTTAAATCCTTAGAAGTATTGACTTCTGAGTCTTTCAATACCACATTCATCAGTTCGGGATGAGGAGTTGAGATAGGTCCTTGATCAATTTTTCTCTTTTTCCTCTGTCTTTTGACCATAACCTTATGCTTTGGAATGTAGAATACAACCAGAGGTGGTATTTCGTCTACCTTTAATACAATTTATTCTGTAGGATTCTCAGGAATTATTTCAATATCCTACTGAAAGTTCGGTGTGTCAACTGCCTCTTGAATGGGAATATTAATAATAGGCTCCTATGTTGCAGTCGATACTGGTGTTACAATGTTTTGGGAGTTGTTCTGGTTCTTTATCATTTTATCGAACTACTCCCATTCCTTGAGTAAGCTGGAATCAATATTTACATCGGTATCAAGGAGCTCGCTGATCTTTTCATTTGTCTGCTCCTTTTCAGGACTCTTCTCCCTTTCGGGGCTTTTCTCTTTCTCGGGAGTCTTCTCCTTTTCAGAACTCTTTTTAGTAGTATTTTCTTCACTGTGGGCTTATTGCTGCACCATAGGGGTAGTGGCCAATAAGTCTAGAGGCAGTGTTTGTAACCTCTATGCCCTGAACTACATAAATTTATCTCTCCCCCCTGCTCCAAATTTTATCTTTTCTAGATGTTTTACAAGTGAGAATACTTCAGCCAAAGCGAAAAATTCATCATATTCATCTTTCTCATGTTCAAATTTGGCAAGCTTCACTTGACTGGTGAAGTTGTACGCCACTGCTCTTGGATCATACTGTCTCTTTGGAATGACTACTAACTTGAGAATTTTTATATTTTCTATTTCTTTCTCTGCATGTTTGAAGTCATGCAGTGTGTAAGTACCACATCGTAGGGGGAATGAAGGCCACATTTGTTTCTTAGACTCCTTGAGGTTCTTGGACATCCCTGTTGCTGTTCTCTGATAAGCTATTTCTTTGGCCAATAACTTATCAGGAATGTACAAGGGGAGAACATGTGGATCTGTAGTGCTGCCAAAAAGTTTGATATAGGTGAAATTTTCTTCACCAAAGCAATTGTCGATTGATGTTTGGTCAATACTGGCCTCATTGGATAACCGATGAGTAGGTTTGTTGAATATGGCCTAATGAACGGGCAAAATAAAACCATGGCAGATTCTGTATAGATGATTTTTATAATGGGCATTCCATAAATATTTATGATAGATGTGGATAGGAGTTGGGTCTTGGGGAGTCCATTTCTAGCCTAAAATGGGTTAATCAGAATTGATTTAGATGGTATCCATAATGTAGGCGCTCATATAGAATGGGGGTATTATCCGGGTAGTAACAAACCTGTTTCTTCTATAATCAAGGATTTGGTTGGCGATTTTATCTGATAAAATGGTTGCCCAATCCATGATATAAGAGTTAATTGTTGCTTCCATTAAGGGCACCATTTCTATAGAAAACCTAGCTAAATCAGAGAATCCAAAGAGTCTACATATCATGGTGCCAACATAGCAATAAGGAGATGATAAGGAGTCTATGGAGTACATACCCAAAGATTCATGCTTGTGTTTGTTTAGGAAATGCCTCCACTACTTTATAGGGTCAAACTCCACATTTCTCCTTGGTGAAAGCTTCTAAAGATTCCTTGTTGTAACGCTTTTGGGAGTCCGGAAAATGATACATCTTCTTGACATATTTCGCCCTGAATGACCCGAACATCCTTCCATTGGCAATAAATAATGCTCCGTCAGTTATGTTGATACTTTCAATTACCCATCTAACCAAGTCATTGTAGGGTAACACTTTGGCATAGGCCGCTATTCTAAGGAGGAAGGAACTGGCTAAATCATAAAGAGTATTTTCTAATTTATCAATTGAACTAGTCGTTGTTCCTTCTTCTTCAATTTCAGCTGGGTCCTCGGCTTCGAGTAAATTGTATATTCTATCCCATGAAGCCTTTCCAAGACCGAGATAGGTAGTATTAGCTATTAGCACCCACTTTTCTGGTTCATCTTTTGCTATGACAGGGGCCTTTGTTTTCCGATCTCTCTTAGACATTTTTGCTGGACTGATGTTGTCAGATTCGCTTTGCAAAATGAAACAGAAGGACGTAATAGTAGAAAAACTTGTTCAAAGCTAATACACAACATACAAGGCTAACAATAGTTAAGTGCAATGGGTGATACACATTTTAATATATTAAGCTATCATGGATGAAATCCTTGAAGGATTCAACCATAACTGCTCTATTAATGATTTCCCGTAACTTCCAACGTGACACTTTAATGCCTTAATAACATGTCGCATCGTGAATTTATAATGGTCCTTTTAAAATGAGTATCGTGTCTTCTTGATCGGTAATTAGCGATAAACGCATATCACAAATCAGGAGGTACAAGCGTTATTCTTTAAATGTTTCCTTTGCATATTTGCGATTGCGATTGATGATGAGCTGGCATGGGGAGGTGGGATGGATTTTAAAATTCATAAATCTTTTGTTTTTCTCTTTATAATTGATTTATAACTTTAACCCACAAATTCTCGTAATAGCTCTTATTTCACCTTTATCGAATAACATGCTTTTCAATAATGAAATTGCATCGGAAGACTTCAAAGGGCTTTTGCTATGTGTTTTATGATTTCAGCGATGCACGATTGTGATCGGCTTATCGCATCATAGGATTTATGTGAACATTTGGAACGGCTCTTTGATAAGTAGCGATATGCGACTTCCAATGGTGTTGTCACATCGACGAAAGTCAATGGAACCTCTTAAGTCTACAATTGAAACAAAGGATGTGCGCGATGCGACATATTCCTTTATGATAAGGCTTATGTTATAATTTTAAATTGGATCGGACCTTATCAAGAGGACTTTCATGGTTTGAATAGTTTATTCAAATTGCGATTCTTATTTGACTTATCCATAAGCAAAAATCCTATAAAAATTTATTTTCAAACGTTTTATTGATTCTATTTATTAAAGGGGACCCATTTCTTATTAAAGTTTTATATGAAATTTTTTGAAATGGGGAGGGTTGTTGTATAACACAACAATTGGGAATTCACTGGGAGAAACAGTTATCTCTGAGAAAATAATGCAATATCTATGAATTTCTTAGTTTGGAAACAATTGAGAACAAAGAGAACCATCTAAGAATTGTTAAATAAAAACTAACTTAGAATAAAATAACAATTTTTTGTAATTTCTTTTACAATCCCTTTAAAAAAATAAAAACATTTTGAGTTTCTTCAAGCCTTGATTGGTTGATAAATATAAAGTAGGGGGCTTCTCCAACTTAGCTTTTAAATTTACTCTTTTGTCACAGGTAGTGCCTCTGCTGCTAGCAAAAATCTATAGTCTTGAGAGGGTTACCTTTTTACCATAAATCATTCATTATCCCATCCTTATAAGAGTATAACTTTTGAAAGATAAATTCAAAAAGATATGTTTACATATATTTTTTGATTTTTTATTCTTCCAAATTTTTAAGAGAAAAAGCCATTGTCCTGGTTTGGGAGCCAGCTGATGACAATGCCATTCATTGGTTGTAATTGAACTGAAGACGTTGGCTCGTGATGAGACCCCTTGTCTTATAATTATAAGCCATTACCCTGTTTTGATATGCAGTATTTGTAATGTCAGTTTAATTAGTTCCCTATGATCATGGTAAGCATGCTCATGATGAGACCTCTTATCTTTTATATCAAACATATTTTAGAATTACACTCTGAAAAATCATAACTTAGTGGATGGGGTGAATGACCTTCTCCTTAAGATTTTATGGATGACAATTTTAGAGTTTTAGATGCTAAGTTTGGAAAAGTCTTTACTTTTTACAAATAACCTCTATCAACTTTATAAAACTTAGAATGATTTACAATATTTTCAAGGTTTTGGAAGATTTTACAAATTTTAAAGGGGTTCTTAGAGTTTCATTTTTTATTCAACTTTCCAAAACTATAATCATTTCCTCAAAGGTTTCCACCTAGTGAAAGCAAGTATTTACAATATTCTCTTAAAGAGCTTTCCAATAGTAAAAGGCCAATGAGAGACTATTTACAACATTATTTTCTAAAATAAACAAACTTGCATAAAGAATATTTACAGGTAAGAAGGGGTTACCTCCTTAAGAAAAGAATTTCTTTAAGATAAGCCCATTGACAGGAATAGAATCTCTCTTCCCTGATAAATATTGCAATATGAACGTTGATGAGCCTATCTTCTTAATGATTTGAAATGGTCCAAGCCACATATTTTGAAACTTGGTATGTTTACCTTTATCTTCATGTGCCTTGTCCCATTTCAACACAAGATCACCAATTTGTAAAGTTTTTGGGCTGGTAGAAATTGCATCAAAAGAAGATTTAATGACTTGTTGATGTTTAGCATGGGTGATTTTGGCCTTCTCTCTTTCTTGCTGTAATTTGAGGATTTGTTCAAATCTTAACTGAATAGAGGAAGAAGGATTTTCTTCAATAAATTGTACTAGGGCAAGAGATGGGAATGCTAAGTTTGAAGGTATTATGGCTTCTTTCCCATACACTAAGTTAAAAGGACAAGTACCTATTGAGGCCTTCTGAGTTATGGGATCTGCCCATAATGCAAATATCAAGGATTTATGCCAATTATTTTGATTTTGGTCAACAGTTCTTTTAATAATATTTATGAGATTCTTATTAGTTGATTCTACCAAACCATGACTTTGAGGGTAGTAATTTTCAAAATAATTTAATTTAAAACCTCTCTTAAGATCAAATTCAAGTATACTACTTCAGAGAAAGAAGATGCATTGTAAAAATGAGGGCATTATGTACACCAAACTTGCTAATGATGAATTGATTAATGAACTCAATGATTGCATTAGAATTGACTACCTTTAATGGAATTGCTTCTACCCACGTTGTGATGTAATCCAGGGTTGTAAGGATGTATATGTGTTTCTTAGAAGAATGTGAAACAATTTATCCTATGATATCAAGCCCCCATTGTTCAAATGGTTGCTCAATGTTTACTGGTTGTAAAGGAAAGGCTAGTTTCCTTTGTCTCCCACAAGCAGTTTGGCATATCTTGCACTTCCTTGCATAGTCATGGGAATATTTAAACAAAGTGGGCCAATAATATCTAGCATGTATTATCTTGTGAGCTATAGTATCTCCTCCAAAATGTCCACCTGCTGATCCATCATGTAATTCCTAAAAAACCTTTTGTGCTTCAGTTTTTTCAAGGCATTTTAATAAAATTGAATCATAATTTATTCTAAATAACACATCATCAATTATTTCGAAGTGTTTCTCTTTTAATCTTAAGGCAAGTTTATTTTTGTAACTGAAATCAGAAGGAGCATATCCATTTTTCAAGTAAAAGACCAGATCGGCATATTGAGATTCAAATTCATGATACTTATCTCATTCACTTGAAAAGTCTTATCTGAATCTTCATGTTCTGAAATATTAGAAGCTCCTGCTAGTAACCTGCAAAAACCTTGTCCTCTCACAATTTTCGTTGGTTTAATATCAATATCATACTCTTGTAAATTTGTTACCTAGTTAGCTCTCTTCTCTCCTACTTCCATTTGAACTAGCAATTGCCTCACTGCAGAGAATGGGACAATTACCTTTGTGTGTGTTTTTAGGAGGAATGGCCTAAAGTGTTTGATAGATTTAAACACAGCGAAAGCTTGTTTTTCAACTTTGGAAAAGTTAAGTTCAACACCTTGTAAATTAGAACTGAAGAAGGATATGGGTGCTTCTACTTGCTGATCATTGATTTGTGTTAAAACAATAGCATAAGATGTTTCAGTGGCTAGAGTGTAAAAAATAAAATCACTAGAAAAATTTGGGGTATTCAATGCAGGAGAATTAATGATTGCTTGTTTGATCATTCCAAAAGCCTCTTTTTCATTATGTCCCCATTTGAAAATTGAATTTTTCTTAATCATAGTTTGCAAAGCCAAGACTATATGAGAAAAATATGGAACAAATACTTTTACAGAATTTATCTGTCCCAAAAATGATTGCATTGAATTCTTGTTATGTGGCAAAGGAATGTCAGAAATATCTTTAATCCTGTCAGGATCAATATATATGCCATCTTTAGATACAATAAATCTTAAGAGTTTTCCTTCATTAAGAACAAAGAATGATTTCTTGGGATTTAGAGAAATCCCATACCTTTTACATCGTTCAAATATCTGTTTCAAATCATGTAAATGATTGGCCCTTTTCTTGGAAAAGATAGTTATGTCATTTAGATAGATAAAAACTGACCTATTAATCAAACCTTTGAAGGCTATATCAATTTCTCGTTGGAAAGCAGCTCCAATGTTTATCAAACCAAAAGGTATTTTCTGATAAGAATATGTTCCCCATTTAGTTTGAATTTAGTTTTTAGTCTGTCATCTGGATGTACCAGTATTTGATTATATCCTGAAAAACCATCAAGAAAGGACATTAACTTTAAACCAGATTGATTGATGTATATGCTCCATTGTTGGTAATGGGAAATTATCTTTTTGACATGCCTCATTGAGATTTCTAAAATCAATGCAAATCCTAATATCACAATTCTTTTTCCTTACAGGTACCAAGTTTGAAACCCATTTAGAACATTGTCTAACCGGGAAAATTATCTTGGCTTTCAGAAGTTTATTCAACTCTACTTTGATTTGACTTTCCAGATTGGGGTGAATTTTCCTTAACTTTTGTTGCATAGGTTTCTCATCAGAAATCATTGGAATTGTGTGTTGAATGATAGAAGTATCATAAGTTCTCAGATTTTCATAATTCCAAGAAAAAACATTTTTGTATTTGTCTAATAATATGATGAAAGAAAATCTTTCTTCTGATGTAAGTTCAAGTCCTAGGTGGACATTTTGTGGTTTGGCCTCAGTGCCAAGATTTACTAATTCAAACCTTAAAGTAGAACTTTGAATTTATGCATTAGTAACCTTTTTGAATCTATCTTTGATGTCATAGAGATCTTCTAGCTTGACCACAGATTTAGGAATAGAATTCTCATTTAGACTTTGTTTTAGTTAAATATCATGATCGTTTTCATCAATAATTTGGTCATCATAAGGTTTCTCAGAAGTTAAGAAATTTAAGATGTCTTCATCATGATTAAATACCCACCAATTGGTAACATTTTCAAGGACAGATGGTCGAAAAATTAATTCAAATGAAGGATGGAAGGAGATTAGAAGCAACATTAGCCAATAAATCATCTGTTGCATTCTGAGATCTAGGAATGGGAGAAATGTTAAATGCTAGAAAATGAGCTATGAGGACTTGAACAAGGGATTGATAATGTTTGAGATGTCCTAAAAGGCAATGGATAGAGTTTCTTATATGTTTGATGACAATCTCAGAATCACCAAATACCTTTATATATTGAATATTTATGCCTATTTCTTTATAAAGCCCTTGAATCAATGCCTCATATTCTGCAGTGTTATTGGTACACTCAAATTCTAGTCTACATGATAGCATGGTTTTTACCCTTCTGGACTAACTAAAATACATCTTGCTTCTGCACCATCATTGGATTTTGATTCATCAAAATATAAACACCAAAATAAAAGCTTATCTACATATTTATTTACAAGTTCATCAACAATACTAATACACCTTGAGGTATCAGTATGAGAGAAATTTTCAATTTGTGATGTAAAACTGTTAACAGAAAAAGGTGATGGTTGAGCATTAAAATTTCCAAAGAATGATTCAGTTAGTAATTTCCAAGAATGTTTTTATTGAAAGCTATTAGTTGGTTTTCTTGTTCAAACTCCGTTATTGTGTGGGTCATGTGTTTCTCCTGATCAATTCTGATTTGATATGGTTTCCCTTTATAGGGAAGCCACATGTGAGACCAATCGGTGGAAATGTAACCATGGAGTTTCTCCAACCAATCCCTACTTAGAATCAAACCATAAAACTCAGGGATATCAGCAATCAATATATCAATTCTTTGAACTACTTTGGGATCAGCTGATAACCTAATGGTGACTGAATTGAGCTCCCCTAGAACTTGTACCTTAGTACGATCTAATTGAACAATATGGACTGCAGATTTCTAGGGCTCAATGTTTAATTTAGAGCAAACTGAGGCTGGCATTATGTTTGATGAAGCCCCTCAATCTATCAGGAAGTTATGCAGATTTCTGTTATAAATCTCATAAGTCAAGAGAAAAGGAGGAGTGTGAGAATTAGACTTATCTCCGATCAAAACAACATTAGTAGCATCTACTTTATCTGAGGGTGGTTTGCCTGATCCTTTAGCCGCCTTGGATAATAAAAAATTTGGAAGAGGAGAAGAACGTACAACATTTAACTCTTTAAGTAACAACTTCTGTTGATGTTTGAGCTTGCTAAGTTCATACAAAGAGATATTTTCTCTAGTCTTCTTCATGTCTTCTTAATGTTGTAATCCATAGAGTCAGAGACCACTAATATCTTAGATGATGAGGGTGGATTGGAGGATGATGGCTGATTTTGGGTAGGCACTACTGGAGTTTTCTTCATGGGAGTTTTATCTTTGGTAGCAATGTTTGAATTTTTCTTTTTTGGATTTGTTTGAATAGACTCTGCTGCATTTTTACTTCTGGCATTTACTGGGAGAGCCTCTTGCTCACTTTCATTATAGAATTGGGCAAGATGAAGTCCCACATCCCATGACATTCAACTATTTCATCTTCTTCCGTTTCCTCCGATGATAAAACTATGTCTTCATCTTCATCATCATCTAGATCTAATTCGACATTTGATATAGAATTAGGTGGTTTTGTTTCAGTTGACAGATTTCTTTTGGAGTTCCTAAATGGTTTTTTAGTAGAGGTTTCATCTACTTGCTTTTTTATTTCCACCATTTCATTAGACATAGTCTTCAGAACTTTTTGCAAACCTTCCATGTCATATGGGTCTTTAGCTTCTTTCTTTTTGGAATCATCTTTAAAAGTAACTTTTTGGGACTTTCTTTCTTCAAGAGCATTTTTATTTTCTAAAGCAATGATACGTTTTTCAACAGTGATCACTTCCTTCATATTTTCTGCTAATGTGGGTTTGGCAGCCCTATCAATGAAGATGTTTATATTTGAATGCAAGGTAAAAATATACCATTCGCTTCAGACTTCTTCACTAGGCTTGGATGTGGCAAGACTTTTATTTAATAGTTAGTTAAATCATGAGTTGAAGTCTTTAATGGGTTCCTTTGACTCAGTTTTAAGGTTGGAGAGATCATTAATTAATGTCATTGTGGACCTATCATCTCCAAAATTGGTTAAGAATTGCTCCTGAAAAGCATTCCAGCTATTGATGGAGCTTGGTGGTAATGAAAAATACCATGACCCAGCTGCTCCTTAAAGATTATATGGGAAACACCTAACAACATCATCTTCTTCTGTTACCCCATTTAAGCTTATTGACAATATAAAATTGTTTATATGTTCTTCTGCTAGTATGCCAATATCAGGATTAAGCTTTGGAAACTACTTTTCAGGATGGGCTGGTATTTGACTTAAAGTTGCAGGCATTGCCACTGCTCCTAGACTTGTTCATGGCCTCGGTTGTGGTTGATTATATGCCATTGTTGAACTAATAACAGAAGAAGATGAGGATGTAGTTAAAAGTGAGTGGGTAGAGGATGTTTGAGTACTATACCCTTTTGGACTATGATTTTGAGTTGGGGAATGGAAGAATGACTCTGCAATAGTTTAGATGGAATGGATGATGATGAGGAAAGAGTATCATTGTCAGACTCTAAAGGTGTCTTCCTAGCTCTTTTTCGTCTTGGCAGAGGAATTTTTGTTGGTGGGATACCAAGATTTTCACTCTACAATATTGTAAGAGGCTGGGATGGGATATACTGCGAAGTCATATTGCCTTGGGATAACTCAGATTGTTATTGGGAAATTGAAAACCCTTGGAGTTTATGAATCAATGATTGAACTTCAGGGGGTTCAAGGGAAGAATTGTCAGGTGTGTTTATGTTTTTAGCAGTGGGTGTTGTATTTTCAACTTCTTGCTTGAAAATGGGAGAGTTAGAATGTGAAGGAGAAGTTGGAGGAGATGGTGAGGGAGTTTTACTCTTAGAATGAGCTATTGATTTAGATTCACTCGCCATTCACAGTTCAGGCCCTCCTTCTAGTGCCAAAGTTGTTGATGCCTCTAAAATTGCATCAACATTGAGGATAACCACCCGGTTCAGACCTTAGTGCAACTCCTTTTCCATTTGGTGTGGTGGCTCTGACTAGATATTATGGGACCAGTTTCCCTTAACAAATGGTTTAATGGATGATTGTTTTGTAATGTACAATGGAGATAGGTAAATGTTTCAACTTATAACTCAAAATATACAAATGTACTTATATAACCCAGATATTCTGTAAACAATGTGATTTCTAATTATTTCTAACAGACAAATAATCATATAGATGGCTTATTCATTAATAGAAAGATGCACTCATATAATGATTACTTCGTTAAAATGTTAAACGAAGTAATAATAAAAAACATATCGAATTAATAACAATATATATATCACTGACATATATCTTCAAAAGGTGACAATTCTAAATCTTCAGAAATGATATGATAAAGAATTATTTGAAGAAAAAGCATACATATATATCAACAATAACAACTTTTTAAAAGAAATGCTTCTTCACATAAGGAAATAAGACAAAAATAGTGACAGGAATACCACATGCATTTGAGTCCTTCCGATGTGAATAACACTCTAATTCCACTTTCTTATTTGAGAAAACTTTCAAGAAATACAGAAGTGCATGTCTTTAAAAAACTTCTTTCACAAAAATGTAGTCTTGATCCACTATTGATAAAAATACTTAGAAGTACAAAAGTGAAACTTAAGTCAAATCTTATACAAATTGAGGACCCTTTCTTAAAAGACATGAAAGGGTTTAAATAATCAAAATAAAAACTAATTGTTAATAAAAATCGCTATGAGATATTAAAACTTCAAACATGAAAATCTGGGATATGATTCATGAAAACAACAACGCGATAGCCTTTGGACAGATTCATTGAATCTATTTCTTCTCTTGCGCCTGCAACTAACAAATTGAGAGCATTCGCTGAATCTCCGGAGGGTGAATCATCCTGGAATGTAGTTGAGATCTGTATGTAGCATCAGAGAGTTCGGGAACCATGAGATTAACTGTGTCAGAAAGGAATTTCATGGCCATCTACTGACTATGTGGCTTGACTAGGAAAAATGAGAATTCATCCCATGTCTAGTTTTGCACCTTGCCGATTTGTTCCTCTCTGCTTGCCAGCTCCTGTCTCCATTGATCTTCTAGTGCCTTTGCTTTCGGGAGTTTTCCTGGAGAGTAGTCAGAGATCAAGTTAGCCATATATAAATTGTGATTTACTAACTCAATAATACCGTTCACTATAGACTTGGCCTTAGAAGTCACTCTTTCGGCATTTATTAGCTGTCATTTCGACTATGAAAACAAGATTTTCTTGTGCGATTCTTGTATTTTCTGAAAATTCAAAGCCATGGCTTCTTCTGAATTTTTCCAAGAGAGAAAATTTGTTATCGTATCATCTTCTTTTTCGAATTCTAGTCTGCTGTCAACTGCTTGTTCAATAAGTGATGATGAGATAGCACATAGTGGGTCAGCCAATGATATTTTATGGCAAAGGATGTTTAGCTGCCGAGATCAGGCTTTGGTGACTTCCATGGCTTCTTTCTTGAATTCACTAACCTGCAGATAACCCTTGAATTTCTCCATTTGTAATTGAAGCTATGCAATTTGATCCTCTTTAGCCTTCTTCTCCTGCTGAATTTCCATTTGAAACTTGTTGAGTTATTGAGACAACTTATGTTGTTTCTGGAGATCCTGCTGATCAATCTTTTGCTACTCCAGATTCAATTGTTCTTTTAGTTGCTCATTTTTTTGTCTCTGCTCTGTTATTTGTTGTTCTGGCTGACTAGTATTTTGTTGTTCCTTTTCCGATTGCTCCTCAAGTTGAGTGATCCTTAGATCCTCTTCCCTGATTAGTTGGCTGACCTCGGAGGCTTTGTCCATTGTTGCGGCTGTATAAGCATCTGCATACTAAGATAGCTTGGTTAAATCCTCAGAAGGATTGACTTTTGAGTCTTTCCATACCACATTCATCAGTTTAGCATGAGGAGTTGAGAGAGGTCCTTGATCCATTTTTCTCGTTTTCCTTTATCTTTTGACCAAAACCCTATGCTTTGGATTGTAGAATACATCCAAAGGTGGTATTTCTTATACCTTTAATACAATTTCTTCTGTAGGATTCTCAAGAATTATTTCAATATCCTATTGAATGTTGGGTGTGTCGATTGCCTCTTGAATGGGAATATTAACAACAGGATCCTATGTTGCGGTCGATACTGGTGTTACGATGTTTTGGGAGTCGTTCTGGTTCTTGATCATTTGATCGAACTTCTCCCATTCCTTGAGTAAGCTAGAATCAATGTTTACGTCGGTATCAAGGAGCTCACTAGTCTTTTCATTTGTCTCCTTTTCAGGACTCTTCTCCCTTTTGGGGCCCTTCTCCTTCTTAGGAGTCTTCTCTTTCTCAGGAGTCTTCTCCTTCTTAGGAGTCTTCTCCTTTTCATAACTCTTTTCAGTAGTTTTTTCTTCACAGTGGGCTTCTTGCTGCACCATAGGGGTAGTGGCCAATAAATCTAGAGGTAGTGTTTGTAACCTCTGTGCCCTGAACTGCATAAATTTATCTCTTCCCCCTACTCCTAATTTGATCTTTGCTAGACATTTTACACGTGAGAATACTTTAGCTGAAGTGAACAAGTAATCATATTCATCTTTCTCATGTTCAAAGTTGGCAAGCTTCACCTGAGTGGTGAAGTTGTAAGCCACTACTCTTACTATCTCTTTGGAATGATTGCTAACTTGAGAATTTTTATCTTTTCTATTTCTTTTTTTGCATGCCTAAAGTCATGCAGTGTGTAAGTACCACATCGGAGGGGGAATGAAGGCCACATTTGTTTCTTAGACTCTTTGAGGTTCCTGCACATCCCTGTTTCTGTTATTTGATAAGCCATTTCTCTGGCCAATAGATTATTAGGAATGTACAAGGGGAGAACATGTGGATCTGTAGTGCTGCCAAAAAGTCTGATGTAGGTGAACGTTTCTTCACCAAACCAATTGCTGATTGATGTTAGGTCAATACTGGCCTCATCGGATAACTGAGGAGCAGGTTTGTTGAATATGGCCTGATGAACGTGAAAAATAAAACCATGGTAGATTCTATATAGATGATTTTTATAATAGGCCTTCCATAAATACTTAAGATAGATGTGGAGTCCACTTCCAAAGTAAAATGGGGTAATCAAAATTGAAACAGATGGTATCCATGATGTAGGAGCTCATATAGAATGGGGTATTATCAAGGTAGTAACAAACCTATTTCTTCTATAATCAAGGATTTGGCTGGCCATTTTATCTGATAAAATGGTTGCCCAATCCATGATATAAGATTTAATTTCTGCTTCCATTAAGGGCACCATTTCTATAGAAAACCTAGTTGAATCAGAGACTCCTAAGAGTCTACATATCATGGTGCCAGCATAGCAATAAGGAGATGCTAAGGAGTCTATGGAGTACATACCTGAAGATTCATGCTTGTGATTGTTTGGGAAATACCTCCACTGCTTGATAGGGCTAGACTCCACATCGTTCTCCTTGGCGAAAGCTTCTAAAAATTCCTTGTTGTAATGCTTCTGGGGGTCCGACAAATGATACATCTTCTTGACATCTTCTGCCCTAAATGAAATTAACATCCTTCCATCGGCAGTAAAGAATTCTTTGTCAGTTATGTTGATACTTTCAATTGCCCATCTAACCAAGTAATTGTAGGGTAACACTTTGGCATGGGCTGCTATTTTGTGGAGGAAGGAGCTGGCTAAATCATAAAGAGTATTTTCTGATTTATCAATTGAACCAGCCGTTGCTCCTTCTTATTCAATTTTGGCTGGGTCCTCGGCTTTGAGTAAATTGTATATGCACTCCCATGAAGCCTTTCTAATACTGAGATAGGTAGTGTCAGCTATCAACACCGGCTTTTTTGGTTCATATTTTGCTACGACAGGGGCCTTTGTTTTCCGAGCTCTCTTAGACATTTTTGCTAGACTGATGTTGTTGGATTCGCTTTGCAAAATGAAACAGAAGGATGTAACAGTAGAAAAACTTGTTCAAAGCTAATACACAATATACAATGCTAACATTTAATCTCACCTGATATCTCTGTAAAACTTAAATATATGCAGCATTAATAGAATGATTGGAACACATGAAAGACTTGTAGAAGAAAATGAGACTCTATGATATCAAATTCAGAATCCTTTGCTTTATTATCAGTAATGTAGAAAGAGCTTGTACATCAATGATTTACAAATTCTCTTATGGAAAGGTACCACCTTTAATAACTCATAGAAGAGATTTATTTATACTAGTTTGGATAGTGAACAAAAAATCATAAATTGATTACAAAAATAGCCTAAAAGAAAATAGGAAAATAAAATTGTTGAATGATGTGTCCTTATTATGTAGGAAGTTGTTGATGACTGTTCCTTGAAAAATGGTTGTGTTATCTTCTTATTGGGATGGAAATTTAATCAATTGTTTCACACAGTTGATCCCACCTCTACTCAGGGTATCTCTAGATTTACCATTATTCTAAATATCTCATCAACTTCAACTTCGGTATATATTTCAAAATTGGGCTTAGTGAGAAAAATATGTCCAACTTCATATTTGATTGTGAGGTCAGGGCTCAAAGCATCCAAAAACTCTTTGCCGTTAATCTATCGTTTTATCCCTGCAAATTGATTGTTGTCTTCTACAATAATATATAATCTCTCAGAGTAATCATCCAATTTTACCAGCTAATCATCTAATGTCACTAACTCTGGTACACCTTTCTTTTTCAAAATACTAAATTTAGAATGAAACCTTTTGACTGCAATGTTCAAAGCTTCACACTTTTATTTCAGCCGAGTCAGTAGATTCTTCTTCATTAGGACTTTCTTAATCTCCAAAATAGTAGTTGTCCTATATGGAATATTTATCTCTTCTAAATGTTGCCTAGCCTTAGAGTTTAGTACTTTGACCATACTATCTTCTTCTTTGGGTTTTTTGCCCAATTCTGCCCTATGATTATCTATCTATGTCCTGCATATAGCAATCAGTTCTTGCCACTCAAAAATAATTTGAATAGATGGCCATAATTCTATTATCGAGTGGCTGATATCTAACCAGATGTCCTCTTTGGCTTGGGCCAAAGTGTCTTCCATTAGAGTGTTACTCTCTAATTATTTGACCTTTAGCTCTAGCCTGTGTGATTTTTGCATTTCATCTACATACAAGGTATCATTATTTACCTTCTGTGACTCCAGGGCTTGGAACTTCTGGAGTAACTTTTCATTATGTTGTTTTTGTGCCTGTAACTCCTGTGATATCCTTGTTGTTTCAACTGTTGCTAAAGATGAAGCAATGTCAGTACGATATGAGCTTGGTTATGCACTTGATATGGGAGTTGTTGTCATTAAAGTCAAAGCAAGTTGTGATGCCTCTTTTTCTTTTAGCAATTGTTTTATTTTCTCTTGTATGTTTTGCTCAATAATGAGCTTTAACATCTCTTCCCTATGTTGTTCATTTTCTACCATCTCTTTGGTTTGTGGATCCTTAGTTGAAGGGGGTTTCAAGTATTTCTTCAAAGTTGTTATCTCTATATTCTTCTTCTGTAGTATTTCTTCAATTTCTTTACAGTCTTGGCGATCATATCCAATTTTGACAATAATATGTTCTAAATAATTTAATTTTTTATCTTTAGCTAAAGATGACAATTTTTCAATCTTATGGTGTGACTACACATTTTACAAGGCAATTATGAGCTTGGAAAGAGACATGGTGGTTGTAGTCATTGTTTAAAATAACATTTCAATTGATTGCCTATGCAAATCCATTTGATCAATAGGATGTATCTATTTTACATCAAATGAAAATATGGTCTTCTTGTAATTTTCTGTGGATTTAGGAAATGGAATTTGAGCTTGCAAAAATTCCATTTGCATCCTTCCTCTTTCACTTTCAAAGGCAGAGAGAAGTCTGTGCTGAGAAGTCGATCTCTGTTTCCAAAACTAACTGTATACTTGTGATTTAAGACTTTCAATTTTTTGTTTCATTTCCAAAAATGTTGAGAAGATATTAGTATCTTTTGTTGATTTGGTCTCAGTTGACTGAATAATCTCCATAGGTTCAGTTGAAGAAGTAGAAGGAGGTTTGGGATTAGTGGTCCCTGCTGATGAAACATCTTCTAGATCTCTAGGTCAATTATTTGTGGTGGCTTTATTCCAGATGACATTAACAATCCTGTGTTCAATTTCTTTTGTAGTACATAATACTCTTTAACTGATTCTATAGCTAAGTGAGTTTCCTCTTTGGCTCTCTTGTGTTGAGTACTCTGAGTGACTAGAGTATTTACCTATGGAGTGGTTATAACCTGTTCATATTCTTCTAACAGAGTCCTTTCATACCATTGCTCCTGGCTCATAAACTTCTGCAATTCTAGCCTGGGAGTATGGTTGTAAGGTGTTGCCTTCAACTGAACTCTAAGGGCTGAAATGATCCCAAAAGGATCATAGGACCAGGTGAAGCTTGGCTAGAGATTCATGCTCTTTAATAATATGTTTGACTCTTTACCTACATACCTAGTATTATAGATGAATGTTCCTACCTTGGCCTTGAGTTTGAATTGTGACTTTTTCTTGCCTAAGACAAAATGGACTTCATCCATATTTATCATCTGCCTGATGTATTCTAGTGAGAATATACTCATTGGCACATACTTAGGCAGTTTGTATGGAGCTAACTCACTGCCATATATTCTAATTTCAGTGTAGTCCTAGTATAGATACCAGTCACCAATCTTGGTTTGTTTTGATAAGTGAAATGTCTTCTTAATCTCTTCTCCAATTCTAGGCTCTACCTGACTATTGAGTAATTGAAGAACTGGATGTACAAAAGAATCTATGAACTAAGAGAATGTAAACTTTGATGATGCTACTTTCACTAAATCTATCCAGTGGATCATTGATTGATTCACTCCCTGCTCATCTTGCCTATTAAGTTGAATGTGCAATGAATCTCCCTACTGAAACAAAATCAAATGTATTATGACTGAGCTATATCTAAACACTCCTTGTGTGGTGAAATTCATAATTTTTTCATGTATATTATCAACCAAATATTGGCTATAATGATACATGAATGAAGGTTGATATTCTTTACTAAAAATGGAAAAGAATCCAAGGATTGATTCATCAACAAGTTGATCATTTTCATATCCTAGGAGATATGATAGTAGGGAGATGATATGTCTAGTGGCTTCAGGGAACATAGAAGATGAATAAGGTGGGTTTTTCTTGGGTAATTCAACATATTTTGGCAGAAAAGGTTCAAAAATAAGGGCTCTCTATGGGAAGGTGAGTTTATTATAAAGGTCCATGGGAGCTGCTAGTGAGAAATTGCTAAGGGAGTCAAATGAAGGTGTCACTAGCATTGTGTTTATACTCTGAGAAGTAATGGTGATCAAGTTTTTTCCATCCTAATTCATCACTATTCTTTGCACACATTCATACCTGTCTTGACAACAAGTGATCAAACTAGGGAAGTGATGAGTCTTGGGAAAGGAGTACAAAGGAAAAAGTGTTTCCGAGAAACGAATGGGATCTTCTTTATCTGCATATTTTTGTTTTAACCATAAATGCAGTTTGTGGAAATCGAATTAACATTCACAGTCAGTGACTTTGAATAGGGATTCCATAAGGGGGAGGTGATCCAACTCAAGAAAGATTGTGGATGTATTCCCTTCTTCAACAATATTCTGTGTTTTAACTTTGGGAGACATCTTGCTACAAGGGAGGCATTCAGAAACTACTTTAGCTGAAAGACGGATGACAAGGGAATATATACACAATGAAAATAAAAATTTTGGTGATTAGATGGAAGAAGAAAAAGTGGTGAAGAGTATATCCATGGGATATTTATAAGAAAAGTGGGGCTTAATTTTCCGTTTAAATCTAACCGTAGGCAATTTATTGTAGATGATCAGGATTAATGTCTAACGAGAGGGTGAACGGTTAATTAAGGTTGGAAATGATGTAGGAGCGTATGGTGTAATGGCTTCGTGACATGGTGATTTTTGAATGGGTGAGAGGTAAAAGATTAATGATGTGGTGTGTTTTGAATGGGTGAGAGATAACATGTGGATGATATGGAGTTGAAACAAGGTCAACGGTTAGAAAAGAAGAAACCGCTGGCAGGATTTCAGGGGGGGGGGGGGGGTGGGATGGGGTGGGTGGGTGAGGTGGTTTACAGTTTTGCACTTTGGGGACCCTAAGCATTATGGGAGTGCCACATAGAAAAAGAGGGTGGCCATTTAAACTACATTTTGGATGCCCCCCCCCCTCGCGTTAATGGGAAGCGACTGAAGGGGGGCCAAAAAGCTACCTCCATCGTGGATCCAGGTGGGGTGAATCGTATCCATTGAAAAGTGCTCGATGGTTATTTGGTGTTGATTTGATATTTTATTGCTTGTGCCCATATGACAAAATCATATGTTATGACTATTTGCAAAGCGATCAAGTATTAAACAATAATTAAACCCTGATTAAGGAATTTAAGCATTGTTTTTAAGCTAAGAAAGAAATTTCAAAGGCACATTTGAACTGGCAACCTTAATTTTTTTTTCTAAAGAAAATATTTTATTTTATTTGTTATCTAACATTTTATCATTTTCCTTCCTGTTTTAGAGAAATTACCTTATCATTTTTTATGATATAGACCTGAAATAATAATAAATCCTAACATTTTTATTTTTAATTTTGTTTTTGGTCCATATCCTTATCATTTTTCTATGGCATTTTGATTTTTTCAACTAATGGCTAGCTTATCAAAAATAAAAGAGCTACAACAGAAGTATTTTGACACTTTCAAGACAAATAAGTTTTTCTTTATAGTATACAATGCTCCCATAGGGTCTTCCATATATGAAGATGACTCTTATACCTAGGAAGAACCCTATAACCACTCAATGGGTGCTTGAGCATGAAACCCATGCTTCAATAATAATAATAATAATTTCTTCTTCATTTTAGAATTACAAGAATACATTTCATACTAATGAATACCGAACATAGCTACACATTTTTCAACACTCCCTCTTAACTAGGGGGGTATTAATTAGAGGTATATGGTCATTCTTAGTCTAAAGAGATCTCATAAGAAGTTTTAGATTGGTAACCCATCTGTCTTGCATCATAATAACCAGCATTGCAAAATAGAAAGGCCTTGAATAACAACTTTATCTCTCCACAATACTAGAGCACAATTTTTGCGAGATCAATGATGTATAGATTCCATCATCATTGTCTCTCCAAGGTACATACCTGATTCTGGTGTTGAAAAAGTATGACCTCCCATTAGAATATTATTACCTTGGGTATCTAATCCTCAAATAATATTTGTCCATGATTACCCTTGTCTTTAATGCCCTACCACATTCTCAAAGAGTAACAAATGCCAGATGGTTACCCAATCCTCCATTATTTCTTCCCAAGTGAAGACAAGAATGTTTTGCCTATCTTTCCCTCTTAATTAGGGAGGACAAATCCACCAAACCAAGCTTTTCCCTTAAGTATGAAGGCTTCTTTCTTGGAACTGATTTCATTAATATGTTATCTACCTACATATCATTGGAGATATATTGTAGTGGCACCACACCATTTTGTGCTAGCTCTCGTATATAGTGATACCTTTTGTTGATGCGCTTTGTCTTCCCAAGAAATATTGGGTCCCCGGACAAACGAATACAGCTAGTGTTATCACAAAGTATCACTGTAGGATTCATCGGTCCTCCAAACAAGTCAGATAGCAGCTTCCTTAACCAAACTGCTTCCATGCTAACTTTGAATGCGGAACCATATTTAGCTTCAACACTACTCAAAGCAACGATGTCTTGCTTTCTACTCATCCATGAGAGCATAAAGGATCCTAAACTAAAACATCATCTCGTAGTGCTTCTTCCATCTTGTTAAATGCCTTCCCAGTCCGAATCTATATAACCAATCAATTGAACATCATTCCTTCTATCATATTTTAGGCAGTAATTGTTATGAAACCAACTCACAAAAAGATAGAAAAGATAGATCAACACCTTAGAATTCAGCCTCTTCAAGGGGGCTACCTCCTTTACATTACATAGATTAATAATTCTTGGATGATACAAATGACAAGACCTCCTTTCTATATATAGGAGTCTAAGGAGTCATAATATAATTAGAGCCAACATAACAATAATAATGTAAGGGCACAATAATAACAATAGTTGGCTTCTATGGGGCACAATAGTAACAATATGGGGACTACATGGGTATAACAATATAATAAGGGGGTTGTACTAATAAAAATAAGGGGTTACACTAGTAGTATAGGGGCCTAACATTCCCCTCTCCTTCAAAAAGTGTTGTCCTCAACGCTTGAGTAGTTCTTGATGCTTCTGTATAATATTCTTATCCTCCCATGTGGAATCTTCAGCGGGTAAGTTCTTCCACTTGATGCGATACTCTAAAATTGATCGATTTCGTAACTATCGGGTTCTTGTTTCTGTGACTGCTCCAGGTTCCAATATGATGTTTCCTTCCTCTTCTAGTTCTGGCAATATTGTTTGAATTGAGATCTTTTGCAACTTTTGAATGAGTGGCTACACTTCTTCATCCTTCTTCCATTCATCCCTTGCTTTGTTTATCCAATCTATTTGGATAATAGAAATAGCACAAAACAATGCTTCCACATCCTCATCCTTTCTTGAGAGTGCATCTGCAACAAAATTTTGCTTCCATTTTCTATAGATGATGTCAAAGTCATAACCCAACATATTTGTGACACATTTTTTCTATTCTTCTAAAGATAATAGTTGTTCTACAAAGTATTTAAGACTATCATGATCCATTTTTACCTTGAAGTGTCTTCCCATTCGGTAAGGTCGACATTTCTTAAGTGCATGTAGTATTGCCAACATTTCCTTCTCATAAATAGCTTGCTTGAGATGTAGCAGTAAGAATACACAATCACCTACATCAAAATTTTTTTCACTATGATGTTGATCTACTTGTTGTTTCATTCGCTTTTGCACCAAAGTGGCATTATCCTTTAAAAGTTGGAGAACTTGTTGTTGATGCTTGATGTGATCTTTCACTGCTTAAACCTTTTTCTTCTTGATATGTCCTTCTATATTTAGAGTTTGAGGAGTGGAAATTTCTTCCAATCCTTTACAAGATATGTTCAGATTCATTTCTTGATGCTCGATGTGATCTTTCACTCCTTGAACATTTTTCTTCTTGATATGTCCTTCTATATTGATAGTTTGAGGAGTGGTAATTTCGACCAATGAATTACAAGATATGGTTGGATTCATTTCTTATTTCTTGATGTGATATTTCACTTCTTGCACCTTTTTCTTCTTGACATGTCCTTCTATATTTAGAGTTTGAGGAGTGGTAATTCTTGCCAATGCTTTACAAGATATGTTCTGATTCATTTCTTCTTTCTCTGGGGTTGGGTCCTAACGTATATCCTATTTTTTTATGTTTCTTGATTCTTTTCTTACTCCTATTCATACTCTGTGTAAAATAATTTCTTCTCAGCACACTTATGACCTTTAGTGCATTTTCTATCACAATTTTAACAAAGCCCTTTTTCTCTTTTTTCTTCCAATTGTTGTGGTGTAACCCTTGTAGGTTGTGGAAGGCTAGGAGAAACAACACTTCCATCTTTATAGTTGTGAGGGATAGACTTCCTTGTTGATATAATTTTACTTTCCACTATGTAACAAAGCCCTTTTACTCTTTCCAATTGTTGTGGTGTTGCTCTAAAGAAGGTGTTGCTCTTTGTATCCTCATAATGTGCTATCATTTCCTCCATGAAAATTGACCACGTAACAAGTTGTTTACGAGAACAAAGCCCTTTATACCATAAAAATTGATCCAGTTCTAAATATGAAGATGAAATGCATACCTTTTGTAATAGTGGTACACCATGTAGATCAAAATATTTCTCCATCTGAAGTATCCAATTTACCGGATCCTTTCCATCAAACTTCCTCATATCACCTTTTCTTGATTTTAGGATCTTGATCTTGAAATGACTATAAATATGTAATTTCGGTTCTTCCAGTTCTGAAATTGTGAATTGTAGTAGCCCACTACGTCCTCTTTCTAATGCCACCAGTCTGATCCAAATTATATTCTCTAGGGAAGAGTTATGCCAAATCTCCCACAGTGACCTGATTATAGACTAGTTCAGTTGAGCGAATTTGTACGACATGCCACAAGTCACTGTTTTGACATTTTGCTCTAAAAAATATATAAAAGAAACTAGAGTCCATCCTCTTTCTGTACCTTCATACGAAATTTCAATCCAATGCTCAGAGAGAAAGTTATGACGATTTTCCCCAAGTCACATGTTTGGAATGTAATTCAGGAGTCTATGATTTCGTCTCAGATGGGTTTTTTTCCCTTCTGAAATGTCATAGAAAAAAAGTTATAGTAAAAATTCCACGATGACCTATTTGGAGCAGGGGAAACCTGAGAATCCAAAGCTCTGATACCAAATGTTATGAAACCATCTCACAAAAAGATAGAAAAGATAGTTGAATGCCTTAGAATTCAGCCTCTTCGAGGGGGCAACCTCCTTTACATTACACAAAAGAACAATTCTTGGATGATACAAATGACAAGACCTCCTTTCTATATATAGGAGTCTAAGGAGTCATATTATAATTAGAGCCGACATAACAACAATAATGTAAGGGCCCAATAATAACAATAGTGGCCTTCTATGGGGCACAATAGTAATAATATGGGGACTACATGGGTACAACAATATAATAAGGGGGTTGTACTAATAACAATAAGGGGTTACACTAGTATTATAAGGGCCTAATAGTAATTGATGGTTCCTTGCAGATATCTCATAATATGTTTTATTGCTATCCAATGGTCATGGTTTGGATCTACTTGGAATTGTCTAAGTACATTTACTATAAAACATATGTCCGATAGAGTATTCACTAAGTACATCAATGAGACAATTAGTTGTCTATATCTGGAAGGATCCACAAGGCTTGATTCATAACCCCTTAGTCTTTTTAAGTTTGTGATCATCAAAGTGATCATATATTTACAGTCCATCATGTCAAACTTCTTCAGTGTCCTGATCACATACTTTTCTTGACCTAAATAGACTTTATTAGGTTCCTGCCAGACTTCTAGTCCCAAATAGTAATGCATCAACCCAAGATCCTTCATGTCAAACTCTAATGCCAATTGTTTCTTACATTCTTCAATTCAACCTTATACACCTATCAAGAGAAGGTCATCCACATATAGAAGAGTAACTACAGGTTCACTGTTTACAACCTTAATATATAGGTTCAAATTAGCAGAACTTTTTGTGAATCCTAATATTTGTAGGTATGCATCCATTCTAACATACCATTCCCTTGGTCCTTTCTTGAGGCCATATAATGATTTCTTCAATCTAAAAATATATACATTCCTACAATTGATTTCAAATCCCAAGGGTTTTTCTATGTAGACTTCTTCATCTATAGCTCCATTCAGAAATGCAGCCTTGACATCCATTTGATGGATGTTCCATCCCATCAATGTTGCCAGAGAGACTAATGAAAAAAACAATCTAGCTACAAATACTGCTTTATACTTATTTATACTTCCATCAATTGCATGCTTTATCTTATAGATCCATTTGGAAGTAACATTTCTCGATTTTTCTATCTCCTGGGACACAAGTGTTTAAGAAGATATAGAAGCCTTGTAGAGACAAGCTCTGGGTTGATAGGAGACTAGTGCCTAGGACATCTTAATTAGTGTTTTCAAATTTATCTTGAAGACTTACAACACCATATTCTGACACAAGAAATTCAAATTGGATTGATTCAGAACCATTCATAAAGACAATGTACAAACAATTGTAAACACATGAATACATAGTAAATAATCCTCAGTCAGTGGTGGCCAAATCAGATTGAGAGCTTGCAGAAAATCAGTTGTTAAGGTAGATGTAATGGTAGAAGGAAATAGAGGAGAAATCCATCATACAAACCTTAAAATTCAAAAATTCTATATATATGGATTTAGAAAGAAACGATAGATAGGGAATGCTTGTGTAATGCTAAGATACATGGAGCACTTTTTAAAGACTTTGTTTCCACATCAATATAGGAATTTTCCATTAATAACTTGATATAAATGAATCTGCATCTAATGAGAAATATGCCTAGAAACTACATGCCATGAAATATGAGAAGAATAGTTAACATATATGAAAACACAAAGGGAGATGAACATACTACAATCCAATAAGTTGGAATCACCAGAAATCTTGTATTAATCTTCTGAGAAATTCAAGATCCATAACACTACCTTCTTGAAAACAGGGAAAGACCCTTTCCAAGAGTTCTTTCCGAAAATTTCTAAACCTTATTTAGGTGTTACGTACCTCCATTTATAAGGATATGGGAGCTTTGAACAACAACTACAAAATATTTCAACCAAGCTCCAGCTATCCGATCGATTAATTGTCTTGGCATGCAATGGCTATGTGGCCCAAAATGATTACAACAGATTGATTTCTTCTTTAAAATGTAACAAAGTACAAAATGCAAAACATGGGAAAACTTAATCATGACCCTAGAAAAATATCTCCATTTCGATTCTTGTGATTGCCTCTGATCAGGCCATGGCCTTGCCATGAAGTTCCTCCTTTGTTACTCGGTAGGTTCACATCTCACTTTTGCCTTAACTGCTTGAATTTATCCCTATCTGCAGTTGGGAGCGACCAATTTTCAGTTTCTTGCCACAATACTTAAAAAAATATTGATGTGACTGTATTTCACTATTTGACTGTGTTGAGCTCCAAGCTGAGAAATTAATTCTCAGGGGACTTGCACACTACTTCTTGAGTACCATACCTCCATTTAACTCATTAAGACATGCATGTGAAGCAGTCAAATTCATTTCTACTACCAATGTTGACCTTGGTTTCTTGTTATAGAGGCTTCCACATGATTAGCCCATTTCAATTACCAACTCCTCTGTGCCTTCATTCAATACTGCAATTGCCGACCCATACACCATTAAATCTTTATACCGTACTATCAGAAATTTACTCATCGAGACTTTTATTCTTAAATATATTATGAAAATACAAAGTTTTGATGTCCTTGGCCCCTTTTTTTTAACCCCTTTCTATTTTCCTCCATGGGATCGAGGGTCATGACTAGAGGCTTAGCCTTAAGGCACTAGGGCCTTTTGTTCCTGCCTGGGGGCATTTTTCCTTTGTAAAGTTCTTTGTGCCCGAGTTTCTTTAACTTCCTCTTGACCATGCGCTAGCCAAAAATTGGAGTCCCTCTCATTGGAGGTTTTCAATCTAAGAAATAATATGGGAGTTGTGATATTTAAATTCTACGATCATTGATAGCCTTGTTAGGACATTCTGACACATAGGAAATAGTTAAGTATAACTTGGTCTAGTATAGAGTTAGGTAAAGTGTGTTTCTTTACTATGTACTTTTGTAACTTACATTCTAACAGTCACGATATGTTCTAAACATGAATTGATCTGATGGTTCATTCTCTCCTCGGTATTACTGACACTTGATCCGTGGCTTAACACCCGATTGGTCCATGATCCCTATTTAAAGAGCATGGAGGGTCATTTGTAGGGTGGCCATTCATGAGAGAAGCTTATGTAATTTTTCTTTATTTTATTAATAAATTACCTAAATTGGCCACATTGTGAAACATTCACTGCTCCTCATTTTAATTTAACAATCAAAGCTACTTGATTGAGAGCGAAAGCATAGCTTTTGAAGGCAAGGCAAGCCTACTCAAGCCACAATTTGTGTATTTATTTGTAGGTGGAAAGTGAGTATGTGAAAGATGAGGCCAAGGAGTCTACCTCAAGAATAAGTTACGTGATTAAATCACATAATTGACTTCAACATCAAAACATAGCTAAACTCAAGAAAATTTATGCACAACAAAACATATTAAAAATAGAGTGGCTCCGCAGTAAAAACCAGATGTGAGATTTGCATAAATATATTCCAACAAGTATAATTTAGATTATATTCTTGAATACATGAAAGATACATTTGCATGAAAAATGCAGGTTGCAACTCCTTTACCAATTAAAACCTGCGTTCTTACTGATATTTACACTTTACCAAGAGTTGTAGCGTAACTCATTACAAAACCCTATAACTAAGTTGTTTTTATGCGCCCACCACAAATTGTTCCATGATTTTCTCTCCTTTAACTCTTAGAATTACATATTTCCCTTAGCTAAAGACTTCAACTTACATGTATATTCAAACATACATTTTTAACACATTAATTCATGACATAGTAAAAAATATGAAGACACTAGATGGGCAATTATACAAAAAATCATTTTTGATGTTGCGGAGTACATATATAAGTTGCGAAATAAATGTTGGACATACATTTTTACCAACTATGCATTAAATGCCCATTTTTTCTTAATTACTTGATTTTATATGGAATGGGAATTGTATACTCCTATATTGTTATCTAGGCAATCCTCTCGACAAACAAAGAGTATCCCTCTAGCCCAATGAGTGGGACTAGCAACCTACGTGACAATCTACTAGATGCTTTCCTAAGTTACAATTAAAATAGGGGAAGAGGAAGATGGCCTACCTTGTTCTAATGCTATAATTTCCTCCTTTGTTGAATACCTCGAATCACTCGTGTCATGAGCTTGGTCCTACTACTCACAGCATTTGAATACCTGCACAAGAGATCAAGACATAACAAAGAATACAAGTACAAATAACATAATAAAAAGTAACCAACTTAACAAATCAAGGAGAATTAAGATAAATGATGCATTAAAATACACATTTACAGAAAATGAACCCGTAGTTGCATATATTAATAGAATAAAGGAGGAATCATACAACCAAGCCTTGATGTCAATAAGCCCTCCTTGAGTGAATGTCCAAGTCCAAGCTCAAGCTCTCCAAGCACTCCTTCTCTAAGCCAAATGAGTAGCATGTAGGTACAATCTCAACATAAGGGTGAAAATATACAAAGACCAACCATTTTGGAATGGGAGAGGATGAATATATAGGCAGGGAAAGGTAGTTAGGATTTCTCCAAAGATAAGAGGAGGCTCTCATCTCAAAGAGGTAGCTTATAGGGATAAGACCAAAGGGCCAAGTTGAGATAAATCTACCTCATCCACACTGAACAACCTCCAGCTCGTTATTCTAGAAGCCTCTAGATCACAAAGCTTCTTGTCCTCTATAGGAAAATTGCCTTCCAGGGATCATCACTGGTATCCAAGCCAAAAGTGCACTCGAATCATGGGGATAGTACAGTGCAACTAGCGACCATCACGTTTTTCAGTGTCAGGGGAGTAATGATGCTAAAATTAGGGTTTTAGATCTCTTTTCTTCTAGGGAAGCTCAAGGCATTTTTCAACCAGTGTTTTAGGGAGGATCTAAGCTACATATCTAGATAAGTACACTACATGATGGTAATGTTTCGTCCACTTCATGGTATATCATAGGGAAGTGAGAGAGGTTTGACAAAATGTTGTGTAACAATTAATCAGGGGTAGAATGGAAGATGGGTAGACGGGAGGAAGAATGACTACATTATGCGATGAAGCTACCTGGTGCATCACCTTGAGAAATAAGGTTCACATATGCATCATCTGAAATGGTAAAATGAGCTAGTAGATGGAAAATCTATTGATGTTGAGACTTGGGTTTGCAATGAAAGATGTACAATAGAATCATGCGTAGAAACCTCATAAAGGTTTTCTTGCAAGGAACTCAAGAATGAAGACAGGTAAAGGATATGGACCGTAGAGTCCATCATCTCAAGATCGGGGGTAGGGACCACAATCATCGAGATATATTCCCCCTATTCTGGTGTATTAGTGGTACCAAAATCCGCATGTATAGGAGTAGGTCATCCACTACGAGTAGCCTCATATTCACAAAGCAAATGAAGGCAAGCACAAAATTCATTGAGATGAGGGAAACAATGGGAATAGTGACCATAATGATCACACAAGGCACAATGGTGATTTGTGCGCAATGTTTTGAGTTTCTTGTCTAGTCCTGGTAAGGTAATTTGGACCTTAGGGATTTTTGACTCGGGGAATGTTTCATGAACTAAAGTTCTGAGACGAGGAAGCTTAGGATAGTTATTGATGGCATGCCCAACAACCTCACACACAGCACATGAAGGTGTTAGCTTTGGAGCTTTGGGAGCTAGAGGTGCTTGGAGAGACTTGCCCTTAGGTTCCTTCTTCTTAGCTTTCCCCCCCTGTCCATATTCATTCGTAATAGGAGTGGGTTTTTGTTGAGGTGTCAATGGAACTGGAGCATTTATAGGGGTTGTAGGGACCAGTTGAACCAAGGTCAAAGCATGATATGGTCTAGTTGACCAAGCAGAGTGTTCTCTAGGGGATCAATGTACCACACTGAGATCCCCAAATTCATATTAGGAAGAATCAATGAAGCCATGGCAAGGAAATAAAATATTTTAGGAGGAGGAAACAAATGTATCTATCCTGTAGGGTAATGTCTCAACGGAACAACTCCTGGATGGTTGAGATTTGGAGGAATAGTTCCTAGTGGTAGTGGGAACAAAGAAGATGCACCCACAAAAGGAGAAGGTCCTGGGGGGTTGGATTTGGATGACCTAGTTGAAATGGTAACATCAGGGTAATGAGGAGCTTGTTGTTGATCACATGTACTAGACTACTTTTGAGCAGCCTGTGACACTTGTAACATGCAAACAATCAATGAGTTAATCTTAGAGATGGGAGGGGGAGGAAAGGGAAAAGCACTTGATAATGAGGAATCATTGTAGAATCCTGGTGAAACACCAGTGAGAGGGGTAGAAGATTTCTTACTAGACATCGATGACATAATGGACTCAGGGGAGGTTAAGGATGACCGCTCGTAGTGTGTCAATTGATCGATAGTGATGTTATTCCCTTCATGGGGGAAACACATTCTGCAGAAAATTGCATATGCGACAACTGACATGGAATAAGTGCAATTACTACCTAAGAGAATGTTGTAATCAAGAGGGGAATTGATAACCTCAATGTTTACATGAACAGTATTGGTTGCAAGAGTCATTGGACAATTGTTTTACATGTCGAGATGCTGAGAGGAGTGCCCGTCCCAAGCATACAAAGTGATGGTGGATGGGCACAGTTTAGGTGACTTGAGTTGCTTCCAAATGGTAGCAGACATCATGTAGGTGGATGCACCTTTGTCAATAATGCATCGAGAGATGATGGCATTATAGACTCAGACTAGTATCTAGAAAGCAACGGATGGAGGTAATGGAGGATTTTCTGATGTATACATAGGAATACAATCAAATGATTGTCTAAGGGATCTACTGTGCCTAAGGTAGTTAGTAGAGGTTTCTTTTGAGATGGGCACGAATGAGAACTTCCAGTGTCTACATGGTAGCATGGGATTGCGCCAAGTCATATACTATATTGTATGTATGGGCAGCTCGATTAGAAGCCACATTACAATGTAATGGTCCCTTTGGTATCTTAGGGATTGGCTCAACTTTAGGTTGAGGGATCTTTAGTGGACCATTTGGTATCATAAGAGGCTCAGTAAATGCTTTGGTTTTGGACTCAGTGGAAGATGAAGTTGATGGCTTATCATATTGATGCAACCAAATTTTCAAGGTAATATCAGCGGGATTGACCTCGTCAAAATTCATCATAAGGATCTGGTAGTCACCAAGACTAGAAGGTTGGGGAAGATGGGATTCTTGACCTTGATGAGGTTGAGGAGCAACAAATCCTTGTTGAGGAAAAGGATTTGTGAGCACGACAGGTTGATATGGCATAGGATTCTGAGGTGGTTGCTGCATGGGCGATTGACCTATAGAAGCTGCTTGAGTTTCCCACATTTGGCACATCTAGGGTAATAGGGTACACTCATGAGTATAATGGCCATGTACACCACAAAATTCACAAGGATTTTTGTACAAATAGCCTTGTTCTGCTTGGGCTAGTCGTCCTGTTATTGGTCATTGGTGTTAGGTGGGTTCCCTTGGGGTTCATTAGTTTGATTACCTTGGTTACCCTCGTTACCCTTGTTACCTTTCCCCTTCTAATTTTTCTTCAAATTTTTGGGATTGGTCGCACTCTACTGTGAAAAAACTTGACCCTGAGGGGGCAGTGGCTGCTGGGGTTGAGGATGCATGGGAGGCTGTGGTGCTAATACCTTAGGGGCTGGAGTGCTTGGTGGTGCATAGGTATAATATGGTAAAGGGGAAACGGTCTAGTAAATAGGTTGAGGACTAGATGGCCCTCACATTTGATAATGTGGTTGGGTAAATACATAAGAGGTGTTTTGTCCTGAATACACATTGCTAGTAGGAGGGGAATAAGTGTTGGAGGAACTGGTGCCCCCCTGCAGATAGCCATAACTCTTCTGAGTGTATGGTGAAGGTTGTGAAATATCTCCAATGATACCATTGATGACATGAGATTCCCCCAGTGCATTGGCACCACTAGGACAAGGGAGGCCTGGTATAACAATATAGACATAACCGATTGAGCATAAATCAAGTCATATCTCAGAGCAGTCTGGAGAGCCTCTTCCTCTGTCTGAGGAAAGTGAGATGCGACATATTTGGAAATAGGCACTAAAAGAGTCCTAAGAAACCAATCGAGGTAGACATGGTCTTGAAAGGGTGGAGCACGACGCATGCTCCTCCTTCTATGCCATTCCTGAACATGATAGGAAAGACGGGTGCCAGAGGACTTACAGAATTTGGTCAAGAGCTCCAAACTAGTGTCGTATCAGAGAGGTAAACTGAAAATATGAAAGGAATGCTTTAGCAAGTTTCGTTAAAGTGGAATGAGAGGCGGCAGGCTAGTCAACATACCACTTCGCAGCATATCCCATGAGCATGTGTTGGAAAAACTAAAGATGAATGGAATCATCGATGATGGAGTTGGATGAATGCCACATATGGAAGGAGTAGACATGATTGTTGGGGTCCTCTCCAGAATTCCCTCAAACATGGGAATGCCAGAGGGTAGCTTAGTCAACATAGTTGGCCAACTAGTATCGTGGTGTATAGGGTCATTAATCAACTATCTAAAATCCGAGAGGCTTAACCCATTCATGAAAGGTAGCATAGGAGCTATTGGAATGGTTCCACTAGATGTGACCACTCGGGTAGAACAAAAGCCAACACTAGTTTGGGTTCCTACACCTGTTGTGGGTCCTGGCATGATGACGATGTTATCACCAAAAAATTCGCCATCTAGCCTCATTTAGTAGATGGATCGAGGTACACAATGTAAAGCCAATTTTACCATAGTAAAATTGATTTCACTGTAAGAAATTACTTGATAAACCACCTTTGTTAAGTAATTTATAGTTAAACCCATGAAGAATAATTAAATAAATCACTATTTATTTGATTTTCTTCTAGGAATAATTAATTAAACAATTTTTAAATTATTATTCCTTATCATATTTGACCCAATCATGAAAAATAAATAGATAAATCATTAATTATCTTATTTTTCTCTAAGAATAATTAATTAATCACTAATTAACTATTAGTCTTTCTCAAATTTGACTAAATCCCTTAGGAATAATTAAATAAATCATTATTTGTTTATTATTCCTTAACTAATTTCTTGAGATGATAAATAAATCATTTATTTGTTTATTATTTCTAAATAAAAGTTTAAATACTTTTTCCCTCCTAAACAAATTTAATAAAATATTCCAAGTGGTTATTCCAAGAATGGGATCAGTAGCATTTTATCATTGCTCATTATTCAAGGATAACTCAATATTTTGTTATAAATATAAGGGTTTTCCATTCATTATTCGCTTTTGATTAGTTTCATTGTTTCACTCACCATTTCAACTCTGATTATTTTCATTGTCGCACACCATATTTTTGTCGGGTTTACACATTATAGAGGAGAGAGACTCTAGACAAGCTAAAAATGTTTGAGGATAGCCAAGAACCCATCCCATAGAGGGGGACTGCTAACATTTATTTGTTCCCTTCACAGGTGTTATAATAAAACTATTATTTGTATATATGGTTTCCATTGGATGATTGGAGTTATTACTCTTTCTTTTTGTTGTTTAACTATGATTGTGGCATAGATCCAGAATTTGGTAGGTTTTGTTTCTATCAGTTGATATAGATCTACAATGTTTAGCAGCCATTTATATTGTTGAGATTGTTTTTCATCCACAATCTTAAGCGGGTTCTTTTCATACATCTTTAAGAAGAAAACACTACAACAAAATTGGCGACTCCGTTGGGTTTATACTTCAGATTCAGAAACCTGGGTGACCTTTTGTTTTCAGCTTAGGGTTTTTTTTTTTTTAATTCTCTTAATGTTTCCTAGTTTTTCAACCCTATATCTATTAAATTTCTAACTTTCGCAAGCTTTTTGGTTGTTTCCGCAGGTCACAAGAACCAGCTGTGACAAAGGCAACACTTTTTTCCGAGATTTGCCGATTGGGATCCATGGAGCAAAAATCACACTTCTTGGCCCAAAAAGTGAGATCTGGAGGCTAGAGCACACTTATCAGCCCAAAAGTGTGATCCCAACTGGAAACATGTCAGTACCTACGATTTCTAGGTTTCAGGGTTTTTCTCAGATCTGTTTCTAGGTTTTGAAGAGAGTTATCTACTGGGTTGTCTAACCTCTGTTTGATCCCACTTAGGCCATGATCTACGCTAATTTATTTTTTGAAGTCGAATTTAGCCCCCCTAGGGCTTCTAGTATGCTTCCACCATTCTAGGAGGAGTTTAGCTGAGTGAGTAGTCTAAGTTTCTGCAGCTCTTTCAGGCACATTTTCTAGATCTGTACCCTTCTATTTCATATCTATAAAGATAGGATGTCACCATCCATAGTTTGACATTTGAACTTGTTTGGTCATTGGCCTTAGGGTCCCATCGGTGGCCCTAGGTGTTTCACCCATCTCCCTTATCTTTTTGCAGTGATCTACCTCTCTAGTTTTTTACTCTTGTTGCACCAATTTTCAGCATCTTAGTGTCACTTGATCCCAGTCACACCGAAATTTAGATTTCTTGACTATTTCAATGTATTTTCCATTGATTTAGCCACCAACTAGCTGTGTGTTTGCGAACCCAGTTTGGGTGGGGTTAGTTAATTGTTTTGTTGTTCATTTTCTGTTATTAATTTAAGTTTATTTTCAGCAAGTTCTTTTATTTTTTACAAACATGATCTGGGCTTAATCAATAAATACACTTGCACACACAAGCACACCTTAAGCGAAGGTCATTGGTTTAAACCAACAAGCTAAGACTTGACATAATAAATTTATCTCCCCTTATCAAGACAAAGACATATTGTTGATCTCCCTTCACCATTTCCATTTCACATGTCCTACCACCATTGCACAACCAAAGCATTTTTCGTAGAGACTATTAGGCCTTCACCCCCAGTTTTTGCTTGGGCCTATTACCCCTCCTGATTGAGTTTAACTTCATATCCCTCTGAGTCCCCACGCCGACTGTTCTACTAGTTCACCTAATTCCTCATCTAAGTCTGAGCCTCCTTCACCGCATATCATCACCAAGTTTGGAACCATAGCTAGTGTAGGAACCAAACATGGTATTGGCTCCAGTTCTATCACGGTGATCACATCAAGAGGAATAGTCTCTGGAACTGTTTTGTTAGTCCCCATTCTCGCCTTTATGGCTGGGTTAAGTCTATCGGATTTTAACTAGTTGATAAATGACCCCATACAACATGATGCTAGTTGGCCTTCTATGTTGACTAAGCTTCCCCCAGACATCCCAAAGTTTGAGGGTAATGTTGGAGAGGATCCTACCAACCATGTCCGATCCTTCCACATGTGGTGTTCGTCCAACTCCATAATTTATGACTCCATTCATCTTCATCTATTCCAATGCACGCTCACTGGAGATGCTGCAAAATGGTATGTAGACTAGCCCTCCGCATCTCGTTCCGTTTTCATGACACTTGCTAAAGCGTTCCTTTCATATTTCCAGTTACCTCTCCAGTATGACACTAGTATGGAGCTATTGACCTCATTCCATCAGTCCTCTTCTACTCGCCTTTCCAACCATGTTCAAAAGTGGTGTTAAAGGAGGAGCACATGTCGTTCCTCCGCTTTTGAAGACCGTGTCTATCTAGATTGGTTTCTTAGGAGCCTTTTAGCACCCATTGGAAAACACGTCACATCCCATTTTACAGAGATTGAGGAAGAAGCTCTCCAAACTGCTATGAGATATGACCTGATTTATGCACAATTTGGTTATGTCTATACCATCATTCCAAACCTCCCTCATCCTGGAAGTGTCAATGCACTGGGGGAATCTCACACCGCTGATGGTATCGTTGAAACCATTTCACACCCTTTGCCCTATACTCAGAAATTTATGGTTATCTGTAGGAGGCACCAGTTCCTCCAACACTTATGCCCCTCCTACTAACAACATGTTTTTAGGGCCCCAACCTGTTTACCAAATTTTTGCTTCTCCTTATGCATAGCCAAGAGCTCCAAGCCCTCAAGAATTAGGGTTGTGACCTCCCATGCATCCTTAACCCCAGTAGCCACCACCCCAGTCAAGGTCAAGTGTTTGCATAGTAGAGTGCGACCGATTCCCGAAATTCAAAGAAAAAGAATAAGGGGAAAGGCAACAAGGGTAACCAGGGTAATCAAGGTAACCAACCTAGTGAACCCTAGGGGAACCAACCTAACACCAACAACCAGCAACAAGGCAGCTAGCCAAGCAAAACAAGGTTATTCTTATGAAGAATCCTTGTGCATATTGTGGTGTAGATGGCCATTATACACATGAGCATCCTCTCTTACCCTAGATGCGCCAAATGTGGGAAGCTCAAGCAGCTTCTAGAGGTCAACAATCGCCTTAGTATCCTGTGCCATCTCAATTGGCAGTGCTCACAAATCCTTTCCCTCAGCAAGGGTTTGTTTTTGCTTAACCTCATCCAAGTCAAGCAACCCATCCCCCCTAACCTTTTGGTCCTGGTGACTACCAGATCCTTATGATGAACTCTGATGAGGTTAACCCCTCCAATATCAACCTACAAACTTGGTCGCGTCAATATGACAAGCCCTCGACTTTGTCTGCCACTGAGTCCAAAACCAAAGCATATATAAACCTCTTACCACACCAAATGGTTCGTTATAGATCCCTCAACCTAAATTTGAGGCCATTCCCAAGATCCCAAAGGGACCATTACATTGTAATGTAGCTTCTAACCGAGCTTCCCATACATACATGATATAGTAGATTACTTGGCACAATCACTTACTTCCATGTCGATGCTAGAATTCCTCCAGTTGTGCCCATCTCAAAATAAAGCTCTACTAACTACCTTGGGTGCAGTAGATCCTTCTGATGATCATCGGGTTGTCTTATCGATTGATACATTTGAACATCACCCATTGCCTTCATCTTTTGCTTTCTAGATACCAGTCTGAGTCCATAATTCCATCATCTCTCGATGCATTATTGACAAAGGTGCATCCACCTGTGTGATATCTAGTGTTGTTTGGAAACAACTTAAGTCACCTGAGTTTTCCCACTCCACCATCACTTTGCGTGTTTGTGATGGACACCCTTCCCAGCCCCTTGGCATGTACCGCAACTATCTACTAACTCTTGCGGGTAAGACTATCCATGTCGACATGGAAGTCATTGATGCCCCTTTAGATTATAGTATTCTTCTATATCGTAGTTACACATATCCCATGTCGGTCGTCGCATCTACAGTTTTATGCAAGATGTGCTTCCCCCATTAAGGGAAGATCGTTGCCACCTATCGATTGACTTACTATGAGCCGACATTCGTGACCTCTCCTAAGTCCATTATCTCTTCGGTGGTAGATAAACAATTTTCACCTCCCCTCACTAGTGTTTCATCCAAAGTCTATAAAGATTCCTCATTTTTGGGTGCTTTCCCTAGTTCTACCCCTCCCATCTCAGAGCCTAACTCTAGGAGTGTTTGCATGTTACAAGTGTCATGGGCTACCCTTAAGCAGTCTGGTACATCTGATCAACAAACAACTCCTTAACACCCTGATGTTTGCATTCCATCTGAGCCCTTTGGATCTACCCCCCTAGGACCTCCTCCGTTTGTGGGTGCATATCCTATGTTTCCACCAAGAACTATTCCTCTAGGTCTCAACCTTCTAGGAGCTATTCCACTAGGACAACATACTGCATGCCATATACCCTTCTTATTCACCCCTCCGGGAGTATTTTATATCCCTATCATGGCTTCGCTAGTCCTTCCTAACATGACTCTAGGGATCCTAGTATGGTACATTGATCCCCATGCAAATATTCTGCCTAGTCAGATAAGACCTTATGATGCTTCCACCTCGGTTCAACCGGTCCATATGGCCCCTACCACTGCTTCAGTTCCATGATGACCTCAATAGGAACCCACCCCTATAGTGAAAGCATTTGGATTGGGGGGGGAATCTAAGAGGAAGGAACCTAAGGACAAGGATCCCCAAGCTCCTCCATCCCCTAAGGCCCCAAAGCCATCACCCCCACACACTTTGTTTAAAGTTGTTGGGAACACCACCAATAATTGTCTTGAACTTCCTCAACTTAAACCTTTGGTTCATGAAGCATTCCTTGAGTCAAATATCCAAGAAGTCCATGTTAACTTGTCAGACCCACCCAAGAAACTCAAAATGTTGTGCACAAATCACCCTTGTGCCTTGTGTGATCATCATGGTCACTATTCCCATTGTTCCCTTGGCTCGATGAATTTTGTGATTGCCTTGGGGTGCTTCACGAATATGAGGCCACTCATAGTGGATCATCTACTCCTCTAACCGTGGACTCTGGTACCACTAGTCAACCAAAACATGGGGACTCTAGTCCCACCATTGTGATCTCCCCCCCTGATGTTGAGATTATGGACACCATAGGTCACATATTTTACCTGTCATCATCCTTGAGTTCCTCGTAGTCAAACATTTTTGAGGTTTCTATGCATGCTTCTATCGAACCTCTTTCGACAGAATCCTAGGTCTCAACATCTGTAGATGATCGCATCTACCAGATTGTGATCTACCATTCAAGATGATGCCTATGTGAACCTTATTTCTTAGGTTGATGCACCAGGTAATACAGCCACATCATTTAGTCATTCTTCCTCCTATCCTCCCATCTCCCAGTCTGATGAGGACATCATGGAAGCTATGTCTACCCCTGATTACCCTTACTTAGGCAAGGGGGCATATTTTAGGAGGATTATGAAGGCCATTTCCTTCCTAATTCGCCTAGTGCACAGACTACCTCTAGAAATGTTTCTCATAACACATCCCTTTGATTTGCGTGTCTTTATTTCTGCCATGAAGTTAGGTAGATTGCATCATCTCATCTGTTGTCTTTTGCACCTTTCAGATGGATCCATCATCCACCCCATATAACGTTCATGCTAATGGTGTGAGTCGCTTCTCCTAGAATCTAGCCTGGGCCATATTTACCCCCTTGCATATGTTAGTCCTTTCGAACGATGTGTGCATTAGATCTGACATCAATAATCAGGCCAAATATGATGTAATGATAGGTGTTTTAGTCGATTCCCTTACTAATTGCATTCTTCATATTCATGTTCATTTAGATTCCTTTCTACTTGTCATGCAATTGAATGGCATGTATCATGTACATAACCAAGTCTTATTTAGAAAATATCTACGAGTGAATCTATTGGTACATGAATTTGAAACCATTATGTTCAGTCATGTTCCTAGATCCCAAAATAACTATTTAGATGACATTGCAAAAAACATTCTAGATTGGTATTTATCACACGTCTACCACAAAAAACAACCATAAACCAAACATATGGTGAACCATCATCGTCATATAAATATGCATAATCAGGTTATGTATCATACAAGTGTTTGGAGCCCTTAGCTCTAAATACATATGGTACGCCCATAGCATACTGGGGGGGCACATACACCCCTACATCTCATTATCATTGTTTGGAGGATTTCATGCCAAGTTGTGTCAAGATGCTTGAATCCTTTTTTCAAGCACTTAGAACACAATGGCACTCTACAAACTCCTCTTGCTATGGGGCATCATTCCCAACTTTTCATATAAGATCAGTCACCTCCATCACATATGTTTGCGTGAAGTATCCCATGCTTAGGGGCATGATGGTTTTCCCCTGACCATCTTCTCAATTAATTAACATAAGTCTCGACCTAGATGCCATTGAATCTAGGTATGGTTGATTATCCTCCCATTCCTTGGATAGTTTTTCCTACCAACCTCTCCAACATGCCATATGCACACCACATATCGTAGACGTTTGATACCATATCTTCAAACATTCTACTTTATTTCCACATAGTCCCAATGTTTGACTTCATGGTGAGGATGATTCTAGACCTCCTCTAGTATTTCATTCTCGTTTTCCTCTTCCCTTAATTCTTCATCGGGAACCATCATTCCAAGAAGCATTAAGGCCATATTTAGACAAGTAAGGCCACTTGCCTAAAATTCATTGATCCTGATTCTGAAGGTTGGTTTTTCTGCTATGATCTCCACAAGATTTAGGGCCTTTTCATCCTCTCCAAAGTAACCACATCCCACTTAGCAAATGAATCCAAATTGGAGAGAAAACGTCCTTTCATAGAAAAATCCCCAATTTTCCTATCACTCATTTCTACTAGATCGTAGCACAGTTTGACAAACCATCAACATTATTGGAAATCCCTCACCGATCTCTATAACGTGTCTTCCTTGTTTTTGATGATTTGACACTTCAACAAGAAGCCATTTTTCCAAGAAAGGTTACTTTGTCGCCTCTCAAAATCAAATTTTGTCATCAAGCGACACTTGTACTTTTGATCTACACCCCCTCTTAATACTTTTCGTACCATATGTTGACTTTCTTCATGAGTAACCATCATTTACTCATGTTTTGATGGTCCCCACAAGACCTAGTCTGTGTGGCACCATCATTGAGTCACCCTTGTTCAGAGCATCCGCGATGAGTCACCCTTGCACTCTTGGAGTCTATTTCATGTCCTATTATATCATGCCACAATATTCCATTCATATTTTCATACTGTTCATCCTGTGTTGCCCATTTTGGCCTCAAGTCATACTATTCCCATCCCCTCTGGAGTTGAGTCAGTTGCTGTCAGGTCAACCATGCACTTTATGCTCTAACAAGGGTAGTCGTATGTTTGTCCCTTGGTCACACTTTTCCTCATTATCCCTGGTTTCATTCTGTTGGTCCATGAATACGACCACTTTGTAACACTTATTTCATCCATCTTTACTCTTCTCTATTATATCATCTATTATAATTTATCATTTAAATCCATTTTATAAATAATTTATGCTCTCATGGATGAATATTATTTATTCTCCTTTATTTCTAATAAATTGATGATTATGCATTATTTTATCAATGATAGTTCTAATAAGTTGGTTATAACATTATTTACCATTTTTAGCCTCCAAGGTAACTTCCAGATTGAAGATTTGATTTTTAAATCTGCCAACTCAGAAATTCGCTGGTTTAAGGAGTGACAGTTTTGCGGTTGAGATTCTGAGCAAATGAAGACGAATTTGAGAAATCCGGAACATGGGTTTTGTCCAGAACGGGCCCAATTAACTTTCTTAAAGAACGGTTTGCCCAAATTCGGCTTGTACAAAGAGAAACGTAGGGTTCTTTGAGCAAGATTTTCTCAGAAATTCGCTGGTTTAAGGAGTGACAGTTTTACGGTTGAGATTCTGAGCAAATGAAGACGAATTTGAGAAATCCGGAACATGGGTTTTGTCCAGAACGGGCCCAATTAACTTTAGGAAATAATGGTTTGCCCAAATTCGGCTTGTACAGAGATAAACGTAGGGTTCTTTGAGCACGATTTTCTCAGATTTGCAGTTGCGGCCGTCCTCCAAATCTCAGCTGCCAACCCAAATTCGTCTTGCTTTTGTTGAAGAGATGAAGGGAAATATATTTTCTTGTTGATCCTCTGGTTAGAATCAACCCAAATTTATCATGTTGTAATTATCTATGCTCTGATCTTTCTCTATTTAATGAAACCAAAGATCAGAGGAGAGGGGATTGTTTTTGTAATTTTACAGTTTCAGAATAAACTTTGATCGTTGAGTCTCATTGAGACCTGATTTTGTTATACTTTTGTGGATGCGATTAATATAGAAGACTTGGTGTTCATTCCGTCGCTGCATCTGGAGTAACTTAAGGCAATGTTCCATTGGCAGCCAAGGGCCCGGCTCCGAAGGACACTTGCCTTTGTATCATTATACGGTGATCTGCGTGTGGATTATTTATCTTTATTACGTAGTAATCTGATACATCTTTTATGTGATATGCTATGCTTCGTTAAAACTGATATCTGAATGAGTTCTTTATCTCATGTCTCTGCATTTATTTGAATTGCATCTTTCAGCTATTTCTGTAGCGGAATGTTGGTATGAATGTTATTGTTATCAGATCCATGTGAAATAGTATTTGTAAGACTTGAAAGCAATATTACTTCGTTCAGAAACATAGTCATATCATCCATTACTCTCAGATTGCTGTAGTAGTAGAGAACGTGTACATACGGTTGAGGATTGCTGTTCTATTAGTGTGTTGTGTATATATGATTGACGTTCCTGTTTTATAATGAACTGTTGTCCCATAATTCATTTGTAAATATCTTCTCGTAAAGTAAAGATCATTGGAATTGCTTTTGCCGATTGTTATTTGATTGCAGAATGAGAGTTCAGTTCTAACTCGCGAGATTTAGTTCTTTTAATTGCTGTTTCATTTACTGCTATCCATTTCGTTTCATTCTGCTTTTTGCCATTCCTTTTACTTGCATTTATTGCTTTGGTGTGAGAGAAGGTCCAAGGCTGTCGTGAGCCTCAGCAAATGCTACCACGCTCCCTGATCCATGGTCCATGCTCTAATTCCTTTTGCATCAATTTCTAGAGGACTGAGTTATTGCTACTATATCCTCGATTGATGGTTGTTTGAATGAATGATTTAGTTTAGAACATTTCAGATTCTTGTTGTTCCAATTAGATTCTTTTTCAAGCATTCATTTACTTTTGGGTTTTAAGCACTATACTACAAAACATTACTCTTAAGTAAATAGCTGCCTCAGACAGAGTACACTCTTGAAATTAGAGATTCAGAAGCAAGGATTCATGATAGGATAGGAGGAAGGAAGGATTGTTTTATGCTGTAAGTCTCAAAGCTTCAACTATTGTAATGATTTCACTATTTAATGATTAATACATAATTTGGGCGTTGCTGTTCACTCTTTTCCTTCTGAAGTAACCCAGCAGCGTCCGCTGGCGGCTAAGGGCCCAGCCTCTGGTGGAGTACGCTGCTGCTGTGTATCATATCTTTACAATTGCTGCTGTGTGACGGTTTGTTTTCCTTTTCAAATTGTTTTGTTCAGCGATCTTTTGTTTATGAACATTTCGCAGAATTACTTTGTTATATTGAAATCATAATTGGATTGCGTGAGTGATAGAATTATTAATTATAACTTGAAATGTATTGCTGATAATTTTGATCTAATACTGCGCTGTCTAATTAAGAACCGTGGTCCATTTAATTGCTGCTCATTTATAATTGCCATGGTTGTTCAATTAAGTTACTACTCAAATATAACTGCGATTCATGTTCATGCTGCTGGATTAAGGTTGCTGATTCAATTACATTTATAGTTTGTTGTGTCTTTCCAATTACTTAGTTTTGTTGTTCGGTTCCTTTAATTCCAGTTTGTTGTTCCATTTACGGCCGTTCCATTTTAGACTTGTTGTTCCATTTCCTATTTGCTGTTCTATTTTACTTTATGCCGTTCCATTTACTTGCATTTGCTGCTTTGGTGTGAGAGAAGGTCTAAGGCTGTAGTGAGCCTCAGCAGTCGCTGCCTAGCTCCCAGACCTATGGTCCATGCTCTAATTTCCTTTCCATCAGTTTCTAGAGGGATGGGTTATCGCTTCCGCACCCTTGACTGATAAGCTGTCTTGTGTGATTTTATCCTTTTGAAGTAATTTAGTCATAGTTTAGCATCCGTTTACTCTTGTATTTTCTGAACGTTGTACTACTAAACATTACTCTTGAGTAAATAGCCGCCTCAGACTGAGTACACTCTTGAAATAAAAAGTCGTCCCTGGGTTGATAATTAATGTGAAGGTAATTAGAGGTGAAAAAGACCCTTTTTATCGCTCCACATTTTGGCGCCGTTGCCGGGGAGAGTGTAGCCATTTCTAAAGAGTAGTGTGAATCTGATGAGTGCCTGCTAGGGAAGAGTTGGATCTTAAAAACGGAAGGTAAGAACTTGCGTACGGAGCATGTAAAAGCCCTGCTCCCCCGTCCGCTTTCCAGCAAGACTGTTAAAGAACCTAGGGTAGAGATAGATGTTTGAATTTTTGTGTGAATGATTAGGAAAAAGATAGAAATTTTTAAAAAATGAATTACATGATCTCACGCAAGTGGTGATGTAAGCACCACCCATTTCACTAACCAATTGACAGGAACATTTGAAGAAGGAGCCTCGAAGAAACACATGAAGAACATCTTATATTATGGTAAGAAATGACTCACGTTTCTACTTTTGAATTTCCTATCAAAGATCTAGGAGGAGTGACACAAATGCACATAATTCCCCCATCTTTACCAAATTTTCATGGTTTAGCAAATGAAGATCCAGATACATTTTTATTTGAGTTCGAAATACTTTGTAGAGGATATGATTATTGTACTAATGATCAAAGATTAAAAGTGTTTCCTCTTACTCTAAAAAGAGCAGCTCTCCGATGGTTCATGAGCCTAGGTGGGAATTGCATCCAATCATGGGAGGACATGAAGAACATATTCTTGAAGAAGTACCAAGACTATTGCAAAGCCAATGAAAATATTTTCGATATGATACAAGGGGAAGATGAAAGTTTGGAGGACTATATAGATCGATTTCAATACAACCTTCAAAAATCAAAATATAAGCATTTGGAGAAAGAGATCTTAAAAACACTCCTTCTTAAAGGGATCAAAGATGAATTTTTAGAACTTTTAAATCTGATAGGAAAAGGCAATGTTTTTCAGTTGTTATATGATGATGTTTGTGAATTGTGCATAAGGTATTCAAGAGGAATCTCCAAGGCTGGTAAGAATTCTAGAGATGTTTGTTCTTTCTTTTCCAAATCTGCTACAAGAATAGGAGACATAAGAGCTGAAATCAATGTGTTATTTGAAAATTTTAAAGTTGATTTTATTAGCTCTCGAAATGAAAAATTGGATGTTTTGCAGGTTCATAAAAATCAAGAATTGGATGAAGTGTTTACCCTCAGGACCGAAAGGAGCATCTCATAGATACTCACTCTTCCTTATCTAGGATGGAAGTAGCATATCAAAGAGGTAAGAAAGCTGCAACAAGGCCTAAAAGTATGGTTCAAAACACTCCCTCTCCACTTTCTTACTTGCACAATCCATTATGGAATACTAATGTGTTAGGGCAACCATGTCAATCTCAATATAACCACCAGCAATTTTCTCTACAAGCTTGGCATGGTTCACCTTATGATTGCATGACTACTCTCCCCCATCTTGTAGCACAAGCACATTCTCCATATTCTCCACCAGCTCTTCCACAATATCTTGCTTGCCCATCAAAACCATTCACACAACCCAATCAACCATATCATCAAAATGCTCCATTCCTTACACATTTTCCTGCTCAACTAATTCCACACCCTCACCATAATAAACCAGTACAACATACTTACAATGTTGAACTAGCAAATTTACCCACCCTTCCCACCCATTCTATCTCACATGTGTTATTAGAGAAAACCTACAATGAGATTCAGAATGTTTCAAATGCAAAAATTGTAGAAGCTATGGAAGAAAATGAGGTTTCTTTTACTATGCATCAACAAGCTATTTTAAAAGCTCAAGAAATTCATGATATGATGGCTATGCGAAATCAAAAAAGTAAAGGATATATTGAAGATTGGTTTCACTCCATCATTTTTTTGCAACATCACTCTATGCTTCAACAATTTTTGATACAATTTTTTGAAGGGAAGTTGGCTTCTCATACCCTAATATCCATTAACATGCATTTTTCAAATTTGGGTATGTGCATACGTGAAGCCGTATTTCGAAAATGGCTTCACTGGAAGTACTCATATACGTAGTCATATTCATCCTTCAATCAAAGTAGGTTAGTGAAAAAATAAAATAAAATAAAATAAGGACATAAATAAGTGCATTTTGTTCTTTTGTAAAACTAGTTGTTTTTGTTGCAACATGCTATCGAAATCAACATCGGTGATAATTTTTTTTTTTTTTAATAATTTGTGTATGTAGATGATTTACAATGGAAATAATAAGTTCTACAAACACTCATTTTCATTTTTATCACCAATTTGAAAAAATGCTTGAAATTCATTTTTTTGGCTTGTGGGCTTGATGAACTTTCTGGAAAAACAGTCGGGACAGTCATGTTTTGAGGGACCAAAAGTGAATATTTCTAAAACCTATTTCTACCCCAAGTAGCCCTTGATGTCTACTTTCTAACCCAATTTGAATCACTCAATTTGGATTTGAAACGAAAAAGTTAGAACCAAAACATTGACAGGGTGTCTAGCGGGCAGCTCAGGAACAGAGTTGGGACAGTCAGTTTTTGGAGGCCTAAATGACCATATTTTTAAAACCTTTTTCTACCCTAAGTAGCCCTTGATGTATAATTTCTAACCCAATTTGAATCACTCAATTTGGATTTGAAACGAAAAAGTTAGAGCCAAAACATTGACCGGATGTCTAGCGGGCAGCTCAGGAACAGAGTTGGGACAGTCCGTTTTTGGAGGCCTAAATGAATGAATTTTTAAAACCTGTTTCTATGGTAGATTCCCATATGAATCTAGTTTACAATTCAATTGGAATCACTCATTTTTGATATCGTATGGGGAAGTTATGATCAAAATACTGACTGTCTATCGTAAATCAGCACTCTTAAAACTCTGTCTTTCTGGCTGTTCCTTACAGTATTTGACCTATCAATTCTTCTTGTCTTCCAAACCTGTTTCTATTGGAGATAAATAAATGAATCTATTTTCATTTCCAATTTGAATCATTCGAATCCGACATCAAACGAAAAAGTTACGCTTGAAATATCAACTGTTGGTCTAAGCCGGGTAATCGACAATGACTCTATTATGCAAGTTGTTCTAACTAAAATTGACATATCATATCATTGAATCTTTAAAACCTGTTTCTAATGGAGATAAAGCTTCGAATTAGCTCTCATTTTGCTTTGGAATCACTCAATTTCGACAGAAAACAAAGATGTTGTGATTAAAACACTGCAGGTTAGTATGATTGGCCACTGCTCTCCCGCATGTAACAAATAAACTTTACTTTGTTATTTTCTCCAAGGATTTGTTCTACAGAGTAACTACTTGTTAGTTTTTTACATAATTCTTGGATTAGGGGAGCCCGCGCACCTCTCTTTCTCTATGATTTAATGTTTTATTGCAGGTAGATACTCGTTTTTTGCAGGTCTTGGGAAAATAAAGAAGGTCAATTTATGGACGAGTGATTTTTGAAAGAAATTTTAAATGAAACAAAGGAATTTCATCCAACTCATTACCCAACGGATTCATAATAGAAGAAATGAAGAATTGATTTCCATTTGAAAATTCATGTCTTGTCACTGTTGCCAAAACATTTTTCAAATAGATCATTTTTTTGACATAACATCATAGCTGTTGTAACTTAATTTACATATTGTTTTTTAAATAAAATGTTGTTTCTTTTCTAATTTCTTTTATATTTTGTGTTTCAGGTGTTGCTTCATTCAAAAGCATCAATGCAGTGAACAGCTAATTCATTCTTTGCGTGTTTGCATTTTATGGTTGTGTATTTTGCTGTTCTTTTTCTAAAGGAACATCATTTGTGTGCATTTTTGTTGTTCCTTCCTTTTCGAAATGGAACAGCACTTTTGCACTTTCACGTTGGGTGTGTTTTTTCTGTTCCTTTTTCAAAAGGAACAGCATTTGGTGTGTTTTTGCTGTCCCTTTTTCAAAAGGAACAGCAGTGCATGTTTTTGTTGTTCCTTTTTCAAAAGGAACAACAGTTTGAGTTTTTGCTGTTCCTTTTTTTTCAAAAGGAACAACAGTGCGTGTTTTTGCTATTCTTTTTTCAAAAGGAACAGCAGTTTGAGTTTTTGTTGTTCCTTTTTTCAAAAGGAACAACAATGCGTGTTTTTGCTGTTCCTTTTTCAAAAGGAACAACAGTTTGAGTAGAAAAAGGAACAACAGTTTGAGTTTTTACTGTTCCTTTTTTCAAAAGGAACAACAGTGCGTGTTTTTGCTGTTCCTTTTTCAAAAGGAACAACAGTTTGAGTTTTTGCTGTTCCTTTTTCAAAAGGAACAACAGTTTGTGTTTTGCTGTTCCTTTTTCAAAAGGAACAACAGTTTGAGTTTTTGCTGTTCCTTTTTTTCAAAAGGAACAACAGTGCGTGTTTTTGTTGTTCCTTTTTCAAAAGGAACAACAGTTTGAGTTTTTGCTGTTCCTTTTTTCAAAAGAAACAGCAGTGCATGTTTTTGCTGTTCCTTTTTCAAAAGGAACAGCAGTTTGAGTTTTTGCTGTTCCTTTTTCAAAAGGAACAGCAGTTTGAGTTTTTGCTGTTCCTTTTTCAAAAGGAACAACAGTGCGTGTTTTTGCTGTTGCTTTTTCAAAAGGAACAGCAGTTTGAGTTTTTGCTGTTCCTTTTTTCAAAAGGAACAGCAGTTTGAATTTTTTCTGTTCCTTTTTTCAGAAGGAACAGCAGTGCGTATTTTTGCTGTTCCTTTTTCAAAAGGAACAACAGTTTCACGTTTTTGTGTGTATTTTTGTTTTTTTTTGGTATGCATTTTCTTTGTTGTTTCCTACACAGAACACCACTTTATTTTTTGGGTGTTTTTGTTGTTTCTTAAAAAAAAAAGCAACACTTTGAGAGTATTTTTGAGAGCAACCCTTCCTTTCTCTTGTGAGATTATTCATAGTTCATCTCAACCACATTTTCCTGATTTTCTTTCATGGCACGAAGTACACTACTTTTATGAGGACAAGAATTATGGATTCTATTGAAGCAAGTTAATATCATTCACGTTATGATCTTTAACATGACAGCTCTTTGATGATAGATTCTTTTCAGAAGGGACACAATTATTTATATATCACTTTACTGTATTGTTTTCTGTTGAACATGATATTGATTGACCATCTTAATACCATGTTGGTTCCATCATCCCTGGTTATAATCTTCTCTGTCTGTAATAAATGAGATTATGGGTATATTTTTTTTCTATTGACATCTTCAACTTCTTCCGCCATCCCTGCTCTTAAGGAGTACTGAGCCTCCCTCATTTTATCATAAAAATATGTAATAACAACAAAATTTTGTTTGTAGATGGAGGATAGGGGGTCTCATTACGAGCCAACCTACCATGTTCATAAGGCTGTAACAAAGTGACATTCCCATTATGGCCACCACACCATGGTTATGATCCACTGGATAGCCCGATTATCCTTGGAACAGGAGGTCTCATCACGAGCCGGCCTGATCACTTTTGCTACATCCTAGTGAATGGCAGTGTGGTTATCTGGTTACCATGCCAGCACATTGATCTCTTCTGTAGAACAACATTGAAACCCTATCTAGTTATAAATTGAGGATTCTAGCTCATATGGGTTAAAAAGAAACCCTGCCGAGGCTATGGATGCCTGCTGGCAGTAGCGGCTCTGCTTATGGTATTGAAGTTATATCTTATCGTTAATTATTATTATAATACCCTTTTCTTATTTTTCTTTTTATTAGAGAAGTTATTTCCTTAACTTTTTCCCTGTTTTGAACCTTTATGCATGATAAATTGTTTTATGATCAATCACATCATTTTCAGCTAGAATACCATCAGCAAAGCATCTTTTTAGCATATTGTTGTCCTTTTTCGTTTTGCATAAACTATCATCACTCCAAAGCGTCCTATCTCTTATTCATAACTATCTTTACACACTTTTCTCTCAATATAACCATAACTTTCACCGTCCTATCATTGATAAGTGTACTCTGCCTCCCTCACTGATATATTGTTCATTCCATTGCCTTGCCGTCAGCACCACCCCTTTCATATGCTTTATGGTTATGGAACCCATTTTCCAATTGGAGGGGGGAATGTATGAATTATGGGATTGTATGTGATATGATTACTACACTCTACCATAACTTGTTGATTTGACAAAAGTTTTTCTGACTGAAAGTTTTGCATGCATCTTATCTATTTCTATTCAAAACTAACACTATGGATTCAAGAACATTGTATGCAAAATAGTGCTTTGTTTACAGGCGAACAACAAGTCTGGAGAATTCTATTCGCAGCATGACCACACTATTGCAACTAACAGAAGAGGCTCAAACGTGAACAATTGTTCAAACATGATGTGCTTACCGGGATTCCACCTTTTGTATCACTTTCAGCACCAACTCTGCCTACATCAGCTTCAACACATGCCAGTCCATATATGTCATTCCACATTTTCGGAGGTATAACTTGAGGTAAAATCGCATAATTTTCTGATTTATTACAAATTTAGGAGAATTTCATAAAAATCCATTTTGAGCATTCTTTATCATCCTTCGCTCCACATCTTTACCACTTCCCCTTTTTCAGCAGCATATCATTTTCGAGTGTGGAGAAGTGTTCCTTTCATTCATTTCTTTCTTATGACCACGCCATTCATATTCTTTATCATCCATTGCTATTCTTATTCATTCTCAACACGTCCCTTATTCCATGTTGTTTTACACCAGGCATAGAATTCAACAGCTGGTAGCAACCACCTCTATTTGTTCTCTAGCATCGCATGAGGACATGCTAATTTTTCAGAGAAGGAGAGGAATTGCTATGCATGATGGATGTTTTCTACTTTCTTCCTTATTTAAGGCATACAATTTCATTTTTACACAGTGCAGAAATTGATTTCCACATATTTTTAAAACTATGAACTCCATTCTTGTGATCTCTAGGAAACACAGACATACTATTAAAATACACATACCTAGATAGATTCAAGATAAATTGGTTCATAAAAATTTCAGAAATCATGCACTCTCACCTACAACCATTTTGTTTATATCTCATGATCCGTGCATCAAAACAATCTGATTTTTGGATCATAAAGGCATTCATATATTATAAATTTACTTGCCAAATTTCAACAAAAGCTGGGTTGTAGTTTTTGGGAAATAAAGGTTGTTGTTATTTATATTATATTTTGCTGCAACTTAATTGTTATGCCTTCATCAAGATTCCTAAAATTGAATATTCATTAATTGAGGAAGAATTCATTTGTTCTATCCATTTCATGCGCTGAGATGAACATATTTTTTTATCGCTTGGTTAACACATGGGCTTTTGTCTTTGGGTTGCATGAAGACATGCAATATATTCAGTTTTCGTTGCATGAGGACATGCAACATATTGAGTGTGGGGGTATGTTGGGCCATGAATACGACCACTTTGTAACACTTATTTCATCCATCTTTACTTTTCTCTATTATATCATCTATTATAATTTATCATTTAAATCCATTTTATAAATAATTTATGCTTTCATGGATGAATATTATTTATTCTCCTTTATTTCTAATAAATTGATGATTATGCATTATTTTATCAATGATAGTTCTAATAAGTTGGTTATAACATTATTCACCATTTTTAGCCTCCAAGGTAACTTCTAGATTGAAGATTTGATTTTTAAATCTGCCAACTCAGAAATTCGCTGGTTTAAGGAGTGACAGTTTTGCGGTTGAGATTCTGAGCAAATGAAGACGAATTTGAGAAATCCGGAACATGGGTTTTGTCCAGAACGGGCCCAATTAACTTTATCATAAAATGGTTTGCCCAAATTTGGCTTGTATAGAGAGAAACATAGGGTTCTTCGAGCACGATTTTCTTAGAAATTCGCTGGTTTAAGGAGTGAGAGTTTTGCGGTTGATATTCTGAGCAAATGAAGACGAATTTGAGAAATCCAGAACATGGGTTTTGTCCAGAACGGGCCCAATTAACTTTTATGAAGAACGGTTTGCCCAAATTCGGCTTGTACAGAGAGAAACACAGGGTTCTTTGAGCACAATTTTCTCAGATTTGCAGTTGCGGCCGTCCTCCAAATCTCAGCTGCAAAGCCAAATTCGCCTTGTTCTTGTTGATCAAATGGTTAGAAGCAAACCAATTTTGTAATAGGAATCATGTTGTACTTATCCTTATTGTAACTTCTCTCTGATCTCTCTCTATTTAAATGAAAACAGAGATCAGAGATGGGGATGATTTGGAGAGACTTCAGGATGACTTTGGGGATTCGAATGATGGCGAATTGATGATTTGAATTAGAGATTCAGAAGCAAGGATTCATGATAGGATAGGAGGAAGGAAGGATTGTTTTATGCTGTAAGTCTCAAAGCTTCAACTATTGTAATGATTTCACTATTTAATGATTAATACATAATTTGGGCGTTGCTGTTCACTCTTTTCCTTCTGAAGTAACCCAGCAGCGTCCGCTGGCGGCTAAGGGCCCAGCCTTTGGTGGAGTACGCTGCTGCTGTGTATCATATCTTTACAATTGTTGCTGTGTGACGGTTTGTTTTCCTTTTCAAATTGTTTTGTTCAACGATCTTTTGTTTATGAACATTTCGCAGAATTACTTTGTTATATTGAAATCATAATTGGATTGCGTGAGTGATAGAATTATTAATTATAACTTGAAATGTATTGCTGATAATTTTGATCTAATACTGCGCTGTCTAATTAAGAACTGTGGTCCATTTAATTGCTGCTCATTTATAATTGCCATGGTTGTTCAATTAAGTTACTACTCAAATATAACTGCGATTGTAATTGCTTCAATAACTGCGATTCATGTTCATGCTGCTGGATTAAGGTTGCTGATTCAATTACATTTATAGTTTTTTGTGTCTTTCCAATTACTTAGTTTTGCTGTTCGGTTCCTTTAATTCCAGTTTGTTATTCCATTTACGGCCGTTCCATTTTAGACTTGTTGTTCCATTTCCTATTTGCTGTTCTATTTTACTTTATGCCGTTCCATTTACTTGCATTTGCTGCTTTGGTGTGAGAGAAGGTCTAAGGCTGTAGTGAGCCTCAGCAGTCGCTGCCTAGCTCCCAGACCTATGGTCCATGCTCAAATTTCCTTTCCATCAGTTTCTAGAGGGATGGGTTATCGCTTCCGCACCCTTAACTGATAAGCTGTATTGTGTGATTTTATCCTTTTGAAGTAATTTAGTCATAGTTTAGCATCCGTTTACTATTGTATTTTCTGAACGCTGTACTACTAAACATTACTCTTGAGTAAATAGCCGCCTCAGACTGAGTACACTCTTGAAATAAAAAGTCGTCCCTGGGTTGATAATTAATGTGAAGGTAATTAGAGGTGAAAAAGACCCTTTTTATCGCTCCACACATTCCATCAATCATATTACTATTTTCCCTTGTGCTTTAGTTGAGGATCCTCATTGCCTCATCTATCGCAGGCCCTATTCTCTCAACATAAACTCATTTATTCCAAAAGAATGGCCTAGAGAGCAATGTATCTTGGTTCCAACTTCCATTTTTGTTTTCCACCTCGGATTGAGCAGAGGGTCTCATTATTTCCTTTTGACTTGGTCGTTTCATGTTCGTGATCCATAGACTTGATGGTCCAGTGATGTAACAAATTGTACCAGTGATTCCCGGGTGTGTGTGAGATGTTTCAGACCTCGTGAGGGGGTGGTCCTTCAAGTAGCTCCCCACATTCCCTGATGCATTCCTATTATGCTACAACATCAGATACAGTTCCATAGATTTCATGGGTTCAGTTCCTACTGATCGCAGTATTCATAGCATGTACGTCTCCTCCAGATGATCCATTAAGTTTTGTAGAGCCCTCCCCTCTTCAACGGGGCTTCTTCGGTTGTTCTACCCTCCCTCATACCCATTATTTTTTAGGGAAGGGCCATTATATCTCATGTACTCATATGATATTGTATTCAGTCTTGGCTCATGTTTTTTCCAAGTGAATTATGTATATGGGACACATTGTATTTTTTTCTGGCTCTATTATGCCAGCATGTCATGTACCATTCAACATGTACTTCATTGCTTAGTTTCATATTTCTGAGCGAACCATTATTTTGTACTAGGTTATCGCGGTGGGTATGAGTATGCCTCCCCTGCCTCATTGAGGTCTAGTACCACAATATAAAAGGAGACTTGCATTCGTCTCGCCCCCTCTATCCCTATCCTCTTTCACTTAAGATTTATTGGTCTCTCTCTCTCTCTCTCTCTCTGACTCCCCTATGTTGTCTAGTGATTTTGTCTTTACAACATACTTCGGTCATATGTTTTTCTCCTAACACTCGTATGTTCGGGGGAAATCTGTTATGACCAAAAAATTGATCATCTAGCCTAATTTACTAGATGGATTGAAGTGCACCATGTAAAGTCAATTTTACCATAGTAAAATTGCTTTCACTGTGAGAAATTACTTAATAAACAACCTTTGTTAAGTAATTTATAGTTAAACCCATGAAGAATGATTAAATAAATCACTATTAATTTGATTTTCTTCTAGGAAAAATTTATTAAACCATTGTTAAATTATTATTCCTTGTCATATTTGACCCAATCATGAAAAATAAATAGATAAATCATTAATTATTTTATTTTTCTCTAAAAATAATTAATTAATCATTAATTAATTATTATTACTTGTCAAATTTGACTATATCCCTTAGGAAGAATTAAACAAATAATTATTTGTTTATTATGCCTTAACTAATTTCTTGAGATGATAAATAAATCATTTATTTATTTATTATTTCTAAATAAAAGTTTAGATACTTTTTCCCTCTTAACCAAATATAATAAAATATTCCAAGTGGTTATTCCAAGAATGGGATCAATAATATTTTATCATTTCTCATTATTCGAGGATAAATCAATATTTTGTTATAAATAGAAGGGTGTTCCATTCATTATTCACTTTTGATTATTTTCATTGTTGCACTCACCGTTGTAACTCTGATTATTTTCATTGTTGCACACCATAATTTTGTTGAGTTTACACATTATAGAGGAGAGAGACTCTAAACGAGCTGAAGACAATTGAGGATAACCAAGAACCCATCCCACAGAGGAGGCTAGTAACATTTATTTTTTCCCTTCACAGGTGTTATGATAAAAAATTTCTTTGTATCTCTGGTTTCCATTGGATGATTGGAGTTATTACTCTTTCTTTTTTGTTGTTTAATTTTGATTGTGGCATAGATCTGGACTTTGGCAAGTTTTGTTTCTATCAGTTGCCACAAATTTACAATGTTTAGCAACCATTTATATTGTTGAGATCGTTTTTCATACACAATCTTAAGTGGGTTCTTTTTGTACATCTTTGAGAAGAAAACACTACAACTGACAGTATGTGGTGAAGGAGGCTCGGAATCAGATGAGGAATCAGATGAACCAGAAGGAGAGTTGGTATGGGGACTTGTGGGACTATAAACTTGAACCCTGCATGGAGGAGTAATATGCCCAAGCCAAAATTGGGGATGAAGGCCTAAGCGTCTCCACGACAAATTCCTTGGTGGCGCAATGGTTGGAAGAAACAAGTGACACAGAAATGGTGAAGGAAGATCCCCAAGATTCTTTTTGTCTCTACGTGGGGAGATAAATTAATTAGGTTAAGTGTTAGCTTGGTGGTGTAAACCAAGAACCCTTTGCTTAAGGTTTGTTTGTGTGTTTATTAATTAAGCCCAGATCATGTTTGAAAAAAGAAAAATATTGATGAAATAAAATGAAATTAAAAATAGAAAATGAACAACAAATCAACTTTCTAAACCCCACCCAAACTAGGTTTGCAAAAATTGTGCTCGTTGGTAGCGAAACCAACTGAAAACACACAAAAAATGCCAAGAGATCTAAATGTCGGTGTGACTAGGATCAAATGACACTATGCTACTAGAAATTGGTGCAGAAACAACAAAGAACCAGGGAGGAAAATCGCTACAAAAAGATAGGAGTATGGGTGTGAAACCTAAGGAGATTAATGGGGCCCTAAGGAAAATGAATAAACAAGGTTTAAGATGAAACTTTGGATGGAAATAACCTATCTTTGATTATCTGAAGTAGGAAGGTACAGATCTGGAAAATATGGCTGAAAGCTCAGCAAAAACTCATACTTCTTACTGAACTAAACTCCTCCTATAAAGGTGGAAGCGTACTAGAATCTTGGAGGGGATAAATTCCACTTTGAAGAGTGAAACATAGAAGATCATGGCCTAAGTGGGCTAAGATAGTCATCAACCAACCCAATAGACAACTCTCAGTAAAATACAAAAGCAGATCAAAAAAATGCCAAAAACCCTAAAAACAGGTATTGACCTATTTAGGGGGAGGTCACACTTTTTGGGCCAGAAAGTGCGCTCTGGACCTCTAGATTGCACTTTTGGGGTATAAAAGTGTGATTTTTTCTCCTTGATTCTTGATTGGCAAGACTCAGAAATTTTTTTCATCTTTGTCGCAGCTGGTTCCTGTGACCTACGTAAATGAAAATAAAACTTACAGAAGTTAGAAATTTGACTGATCTAGGGTTAGAAAGCTAGTAAACAACATTAAGAGATTGAAAAAGAAAAAACCCTAAGCTGAAAACTAAAGGTCACCCAATTTTTCATATCAAAATTAAAAACACAGTGGAGTCACAATTTTCTAGGCAGTATTCTTCTTAAATGTGTACGAAAAGAAACCACTTTAGGATGTGGATGAAAAAAAACCCTAACAATAAAAATGGCTACTAAATATTATAGATTTGCATCAAATGATAGAAATAAAACCTACCAAAGCCCTGATCTATGCCACTGTCATAGTTAAATGGCAAAATGGAATAGTAAAATAAGTGCCAATAACTCCAATAATTCAATGGAAACTAGATATATAAAAAATATATTTTATTAAACAACACTTGTGAGGGGAACAAATAATGTTACTAGTCCCCCTTTATGGGATGGGTTCTTGGCTATCATCAAATGTCTTCATCTTTTGTAGAGTCTCTCTTCTATATAATGTGTAAAACCCAACAAACAAAATGTTTGAGCTTAATGAGAACTCAAATGAAAAAGAAGATGGTGTGCGACAATGATAATACTTAGAGCTACAACAATGAGTGCAACAATAAACATAATCAAAATTGAAGAATGAATGGAAAACCCTTCTATTTATAACAAAATATTAGGTTATCTGTGAATAATGAGCAATAATAAAATATTATTAACCTCATTCTAGAATTAACCATTTGGAATATTTTATTATATTTCGTTAGAGGGAAAAAGTATTTAAACTTTTATTTAGAAATAATAAATAAATAAATGATTTATTTATCATCTCAAGAAATATGGTTAAGGAATAATAAAAATATAATGATTTATTTAAGTATTCCTAGGGGATTTAATCAAACTTGACAAGGAATAATAACTAATTAATTATTAATTAATTATTCCTAGAGAAAAATAAGATAATTAATGATTTATCTATTTATTTCTCATAATTGGGTCAAATGTGACAAGGAATATTAATTAAACAATGATTTAATTAATTATTCCTAGAATATAATTAAATAAATAGTGATTTATTTAATTATTCTTCATGGGTTTAATTATAAATGACTTAAAAAATGTGGTTTATTAAGTAATTTCTCACAATGAAAGCAATTTTACTATGGTAAAATTGGCCGTACATGATGTACTTCGATCCATCTAGTAAATTATGGCTAAATGATAATTTTTTTGTGATAACAAAAGAGATAAAGAAAGAGAATGGGAGAGATAATGATGGGTGGTGAAGAATCAATTGGTGGGTGAGGGGAGAGTGAGTAAGAGTTAAAAGTGAGAGAGATAAGGAAAGAGGGTGAGGAAGAGAGAGGGAGGTAGATATTTTTGGTTAACATAGGGAAGAAGAGAGAGTCAAATTTGGAAGAGGGTTGTGGAGGGATTTCATAATACAAATAAAAAGAGAGATAAAGAGAGAAACAGAGAGGGAAGAGTGAGAGAGAGAGAGAGAGAGAGAGAGAGAGGGGGCAGGGAGGAGGGAACAAAGGGAGTGGTCGAGGAAGAGAGAGGAAGAGTGAGAGATAGATAAAATATGTTGAGGGGGGGGGGGGGCGGAATGAGAGAGGGTCATAGAGTGAGGGAGGGAGAGATAGATAAGGATAAATGGAGGGATATATATATATATATATATATATATATAGAGAGAGAGAGAGAGAGAGAGAGAGAGAGAGAGAGAGAGAGAGAGAGGTTGTTGTGAAGTTGGGACTGAGAGAGGGAGGGAGGATGGGAGAGGAATCGAGAGAAAGAGAGTAATTAAGGGGTGAGAGAGAGAAGGAGTGTATATGGGAGAAGGAACAGAGGGAGAGATATGATATGGGGAGGGACGGTAGAGGGAGGTGGAGGAGATAATGTGAGGATGGAGATAGGGAAAAGAAGAGGGGACAATAAGGAGAGAGAGAGAGGAGATGGGGAGTGACAGTGAGGAAAGAAGGATGAGAGAGAGAGAGAGGGAGATAGGAGGAGAGAAAAAGTGAGAGGGAGAGAGGAGAAGAGAGAAAGTGAGAGGGAGAAGAGATGGGGTGAGGGAGAGATAGAGTTAAAAAGGAATTATTGTGAAGGAAGGATAGAGGGAGCGAGGGAGGGATAGAGAAAGGGAGGAAGTGGGAGAGACGTGGGTGGTAGTTAAGGAGGGAAGGAGACAAAGATATAATTAGAGAGGGGAGAAGGGGAGTGATAGAGGGGAGAAATAAGAGAGAGGGAGGACTTGGGAAGTGTTACCTACTTATTTTGATCCAATCTCCAAGATCTATTATGGATATGCGGTTATAAGAAACTTCATATGGCGTTATCTACTTACTTTAGCTTGACCCATAAGGTTTGTTATGAAAAGGGAGTTACAAAATTCCTCTTCTTTTAAGTCTGTGAAATTTAATTCTGATACTACCATTATGATGAACTCGTAAATAGATTTCTGATGATATAAAATTCACCTCAATCGAGTTATGAATCAAAATTTATACCTATTAGAAGTTCAACCTATTAAAATAGGTCATGTCATCCCATTTCCCAGATAGCTTTCACTAGTTTGGATGGACTTAAGATGTCATCACTGTAGGGCCCATTGTACCAAATCCACATCATACTAGCATAGATGCTCATTCAAGTTCATGCCCATGGTAGGGTAAGAAAACACCAAGACCAGACGATGGATGGTTTGAGACACTACGATATCGCAACTAAAATCATGGCTGAATCAACCTATTCCCCATAGAAATCACTTGGGTTAGAAGTTAATAGTGTGAATAAGGTTGTAGAAATGAGAAATGAGCAGTGGTATGGTTCCATGCTAGAATCACAATGGCCCAAAGCAATAATGCTTGGTGAGGCCAACCCATATACACCTCACCTCAACTCAAAATCTACCAACCTTTACTCTCTATGAAACTTCTTTAGGATCCTAATGGTTTGAACACCTAATGGTTTGGTGATTTAATGGGGTCCATAAGTAACACATCATACTGAGCCAAGGCTCTCTCATCTCCACTCTCCCCACAAAACTTCAATTATGAGAATTTTGGTTTGAAGGAAAGGCTCCACTAGTTTGGGTTTCACCAACAAACTAATTGTCTACGTTCCTCATCTGTAAGCCTGAGGGATAGCAACATGTGGGTCCACCCACTGGCTCAGTGTTGGTCAATCTTAGATGAAATTCGTTTTAGTGACACTACATGGATTAAAAATCAAGAGATGATGATCGATGGCCAATATTATCCCATAAGCAACAACCTTTCCACATTGTTCTTTATTCAATTGTCCCTAGGATCAAATGACCAATGGTGAGGATTTTTGGAATCATGGTTCCACCTTTGGGTCCACATACCTCCCCTTCACACATTTGTCTATTGGCTCATCAAAATCAAAACTTCCTTACAAATCTTGCTTGCTTAACCCTTATAGTGGTTTGGTGGCCTGATGGCTAGGGAATACAATAAGTTGGGGAAATAGCTCAAGGGGGCTAAGGAAAATGCTGAAATATAGTGGGTTATAGTATGATGGTGAAAACACCATAATTCTGAGTATGAAAAAAACATGAGGGAAAATCCCATAACACCAAAAGTCATTGATCCTAAAATAAAGGGGAAAGACCCCAAATACCAATTTTACATAGTTTTCAATGGCATGAACCAACACATCTAGTTCTGTTGGCATCTTACACAAGTGGTTTAGAGGAGATGTGAACTACCAATTTTTATAAACATGAAACTCACAAGTGACATGGCTACTAAAAGAAGGCTATAACTTGATTATCAAGCACCACAAACCTCTTGACTAGTTTAAGCTATTATTTATAAATCAAGATTGTTAAGTAAAGAAAAAGAAAGCATGGAAACATAGTTTATTACTTCCATCATGAACATAGAATTAACTAGCACAACTTAAAAATTTATTTCCACTATTAATAGACAAGATAACTACAATTCACATGTATGGAAGAGATCAATACAACTATAGATCTATAAGGTATCTTGTCAATCCCAATTTCAATAATGAAATTTAGGCAATCATTTATAAACATTTAAGGTATCCTACAATCATGCATATGACGGTGAACTAATTATTTCAAGCATAAACTCTGTATGTTGAACATAGAAGGTAGCTGGTCGATTTCTAGCATAATAGTGAGTATCAAGGATTCACTAATGAATATATAATAATAATCATTAATAATAAGTACAACAAGGAATATCATAGTCTATAATCCAACATGTATAAACAATAATACTTATCTGTGTGTGTTAACGTAGTTAGAAACTGAAGGAGGGACTTCCACTCTCCACCCAACCATAGGACAAATACACCATGAATATCTTGTAGTTGACCACCCTCGAGCTGAAACCAAATTTTGAGAGGATTTTTTTCTCAAGGATGTTTCACACCAATTCTTAGTAAATACTGAGGATATTGATTCCACTATCCAGGTATTTCATCAACTTCCCTTTGGTAGTAATCACCACAGTGACTTACTCATTCCTTTGAGAAAATTCACATGGCTTCATCCAAGGTTTCGATGGGGTATTGATCATTCTAGGAAGTTGAATCCATTTCCCAAGTGTTTTATCATATTTATTTTCATAGAAAGAACCACAAGTGTATGCAATATACTTTCCAAGTGGTTTATCATCTCTCTAGAAAGAACTACAAAGAGTCATACTTCCCTGTCCAGGTAGTTTGACAATTGTACCAAAAATGCCACAATGATTTAGTCATCCATTGATCCTCCCACTGACCACTTAGGCATAAACACACACTCTAATGCCATAAAAAAATCACAAGGGATATCACCCAATTTCATAGAAATTCAAATAAGCCACATGGATCAATAATCATCTCCACAACTACTTTGTATGCTATTATCACTACCCCCTAGCTCCCCATAATCCACAAGTGGTATTTAATAGTCTCCTCCCCTAGTAGAATGAGAGAAATATCATGGAATAGAACTTAGAGAGAGAGAGAAGGAGAGAGATACAACTCTCACACATGACCAATAATAAAATACCAACTCCCACTAGAAAACACCAACCACCTCATATCTCTTATGTTGCACATATTTATATTTTATATCTACATCCTTTCATGTGTTTGAGAGAGCACCCACATGGATATTCTTCCTACTAGGGAAATGGGAATCACCTTATGCTTCCACTGCCCCAATCTAATCACATAATTAAGACAAAATAAGTAAACTCTTTGTTATTCGCATCATATGAAAAATATATTACAGCATGGCCTCGATTGACCTACAACTAAATTGTGAAATTAATTCTATTGACTTGAGTATTTAATTCAGATGGGTTCATGTCGTTTAAAGGAACAAAAAATCACCACTCCCTGAAACCATGGATCCGTGCATCACTTCCTTTGAGGAGAAATAAAAATTTTATATTTTAAAAATATTTTCAAGTGTTCATGGGAATTCAAGTTAACCAACAATGGAGATTTAAAATTGGCATACACAATCATAATTAATTTTAAAAAATAGGGAGAGGTGGGGATGTTATAAGACATGCCCTTTTAAGGGAACATCATCCTTGGTGTTGTGTAACTAGGAACGAAAGAAACAAAATTGATCTTTATAATTTTATTTCTTACCTCTCCTTATTCATTAAACAAAAATGGGTAAAGTACCCTCATTTTTTTGCATATTCCTAGGTTTCTTCATTGGTTCCAAAGTGTTTCCATTGCACTTTGACCTACTCTATTACTAGATTTTGGAGTGTATTCAGTCTCTAATCTAGGATACATAATGTTTGTTGTTGGAATTATCCATCGGATTCGACATGTATCGCAAACCAATTAGCCACATTATTAGTGTCATGGACATACTTTTTAAGTAAGGAAATTTTAAATATATCATGTGCTTTCACTATGGGTGGTAAGGCCAGTCTATAAGATATTGTTCCCACTCTTTCCAAAATAGAAAATGGTCCACAAAATATATGTTCTAAATTAGTACAATACCCCACCCTTAGTGAGTTTTTTCTTGGTCTGATGTGGAGATACTTAAGATCACCCACCCGGGATTCTTTGTGCATTCACTGTTGGTATACATAGGACTTTCTCCTTTCCTAGGATGCTTTCAATTTTCACCTGATACTAATTATTTTTTGTTCCATTTATTTCAACATGTCAAGTCAAATAACCTCCTATTTTAGATTTTATAACCACCTCCAATTTGTTTCCCATGCTTTGATTTTAGAGCCTCCCTTCTGCCCACAGGATCTCATCATTCACTTTCGTCAAGTATCATGCTATGCTAAGACTTATCATTTCATGCAACGCTTGTGATGTCTTGTTTTGATCCCAGTCCAATTCTTTTCAAACACAATCCATATCTTGTCTTGACTTTGAAGCTTTGTCGATCTTCCCTTTAGAAATTATGCAATATTGGAAGGTAGGGAAACCTTGAGGATCTGAATTGAATAATCCAAAGAGGCATGCCAGCCTTGAGCTCAGAAATTACACAAAAGCTTCCCCTTCCCTCAAAAACTGCACAATTCATTGAGCCAAGGAGTTTCCCAATCCCTTGTGGTTGTGAATTATGTAATCTTTCTTAGTAGTGTGAATGGCCAATTTCTCAAAAAACAAAAAACTAAAAAATCAATCCCTAGAAAATAGGGAGTGGATAATTAGTTTCTTGAAGAGAGGCACAAGTTGTTATTTTTTACTTTCCTCCAAGTGTCACTTTTTCCTTTATTTTATGCATGTGTGTCATAAACCCTAGACAACCTAAATATATATAATAGCTTCCCCTAGAGCTCATTTTCACATTCTATCTTAGAGATTTATCTTTCCCAAGGAGATCAAGGAGCCTTTTGTGGAGTTTGAGTGCTTTTTCAGATGAGGATTTATTTTTTCGTCTTTTGTTGCTCTTTTTGTCACTTTTTTTTATTTCACTTTTGTGAGCGTTGATTTTCTTGTCTATTTTCATAGTTGTTGGAGTTTTAAATTATGTTATCTTATATAGTTGTTGGTTCATTCTTTCATTCATGTTTTACAAGTGTCTCATCATCTTATTTTTTCTACACATTAATCATCGTCATTTAGGTGACTCCCTATGCATGTTGTTTTTCGTCTTGCATGTTTATCTTTTGCACTTGATTTTCACCAATATATATTTCCCTTAGTTAGATATGCACTCTTACTTGCATTATCACTCAGACCTTTGACTTTACCATCCCCTTCCTAGGTAGATCTTCCCTTTACTTGGCCAACAATTTTCATGTTCAATTGTGCATTTCACAACTCCAAGGCTCAATCCTTGTGCTTTGCATATGAGACTATGTGATGTATAGTCCCTCGTTTTCCAAATTATGCATTGCATAGTTTCAGGGCTCAAGCCTCATCCTTGGCCACTGATATTGCATAATGCACAATCTCTCCCTTAGTATTCCCTGGCTAAGACTATGCATTGCGCAGTGTCAATCCTCAAACTTCTCCCTTGACTATTGAGACTATACAATGTGCAGTTCATGAGGCCAATCTCTTCCCTCAGCCTAATAATTTCATAGTTTTCCCTCTCAATCTTTTCATTGTTGCCTTGATCTTCATTTGTGAGTCATTTTTCTTGAGCTAATTTATGTTTTCCATGAGTGCATTTATCTCTTATAGGTACTACACTTTAGAACACTTCTCTTTATCATTTATTCTCATTTTGTCTCCCAAGATATCTACCTGAAAGGACACTATAGAAAGCAGCACTCGAGAGGCAGTTGAGAGTACTCTGGTAAAATTACTAGTTTTCTCAGACACTTAGTTGTTCATAGAGAAATATTCAAACATTACATGGAAAAAGGTGAATGAGGTATTCTCAACAAACAGCTTCAAAGCATATCTTTAAAGCATGTAACTGATTTTCCCTTATGCAAACATTTTCAGTTGGATACTATCACATACAGATAGCAAGACCATGACCATTAGTAGTGCTAGTCGACAAAGGCTTACCTCTTTTATGGCACATGATCATCAGCTTTTGTATCATTTTTCATCACCAAATTCATACATGGATTCACACGTCTATGCAGTCACCATCTACTTAAGCATGAAGGATGTCATCAAAGGCTGGGTGAAAGATCCTTCCAAATTCTACCAAGCACCCAACAACAATTACAAGAATAAATATCTTAGGAAGGATTATCAGTACTTTATAGTCTTATGTTGTTGGATGTATGGTAAAACCAGTGTTGAAACCTTTCCATAAGGATGGGAATTCTTACTTAATCAGGTTGTGAATGAAGAAAAACCATTCAACTAGTTGGATTTGTTGGCTAAAAAGTTGAGAATTATGGTGACTAATTTTAGGAACCCTCCTAAGCGTAAGAAAGCTATATTCTACATGTCTTATTACTTGTTGGATGAAATATGTGCTCATAATTCATTTCCCGACATGAGTTCGACTTGGTCACCAAGAGAAATTGTCGTGCACATTTATTGCATTCTTCTCTTGGAGTGCATCTACAAAGGCATAATTGAAAAGTTGATTGATCACTTCCTCATTACATTTTACAATTTAATATTTGAGGAAGAGCCACCTCGCATGTCGCATGAGACAATGGAAGCATTGTCATAATTAGAATATTGGTTTACCTCACTAGATGGAACTTTCCTCAGAGTGTTTGGTGGTCAGAAGTCTCCACATCTTCTACTAAGGTATGCCACCAACAAGTTGGTCATTAAAGAAGTCACTTATCATATTTTCATAGGGCTTGTAGAAATTTTGAATAACAAACACATATTCAACAGAGATTATCCCAATTATACACTATTGCGGAATACATGCATAATACATAACCTCCTCTACATTGATCATCAATTGAGCAGCATTAAAAACAATGAAACATCAATCGCATGCACACATTAACACAGTATGTAACCTGGGAAAGCTTACAGCTAAAAACCCCACACTATCTGTATATTAATGATTGAGAACATGTAACAATACATAGTACAATACTCCTCACAAGTATCCAGCACTATCTCCACCTGTTACACACAAAACTAGCTCTGATCCGAACAAGTCATAGGTTCAAATCTCCTCCGCTGCTTTGCCTGCCTCTATTGCACAATACCAAGTGAAAATCACTCACCCTGGAAATCAAGCCAGCATAGGCTATTTCACTGGGCATATACTGAGCAATTCTCATGGGCATACTCAATACTTTGATTGTGCAAGATCTCATGCACAATTATAGTCACAACTGATAGCAATCTCAACCTCTAACACCTGTCTCCACTGAACTATACATGCACTGAGTTAACTGATGTATTCTTCAGTTGCATTATGAGTTAATAATTAGTGAATTAATTTAATCAATTAATTCACATCACTCATCACTAGTCTATTTTCAGTTAGACTAGTTACAACTAGTTTAACCAAGTCAAACTGAACACAACTCCATCAACTCTACATCCAACTCCACAGAACTCACATGCATGAGTTCTAACTGATGTCCTGCATGCAATAGCTCAACTGAATCATAAGAAAAGCTTATTCCCTTCTGACAGCTGCATGTGCCACATCTGTAGCTCAAACTGAAGTGCTCCAAGAGGATAAGATAAAGTTTATAGTCTAAATATTATTATGAGACAATAATATTTGACTTTTCTATTTTTAACCTGGCAGTCTAAAAATAGACTTTGATCACTCCTATTGTGAACCAGAAATAGAAGTCCATATATTTTTTTTCCAACATGACCAATCATCCATAAACAGCATCCTGCAACTCATAGACCATGAGCCATATGTCTAAAAATAGACATAGTCTAAAAATAGACTTTGCGCCATAATTTTCCTGCGGGCCCACTTAGTGAAGGCGACTCCTTTCCACTAAGCTCCATCGTCTTGTTGCATTCTCAACACTCCCTCTCAAAAATATATGGATTATCAGCAACTCCTATCCTGCCCCGGTGGTATTCGAATTTGCTCCTGGTGAGCGCCTTCATCAAGATATCAGCATCCTGATCCTTTGTTGGAATGTATGAAAGTAACATGATTCTCCGCTACACACAATCTTTGATATGATGGTACCTGATTGCAATGTGCTTAGATATATCATGAAATATAGGATTAGCTCAGAGTTTAATGCAACTCTGGTTATCATAGTAAATCACAGTAGGATCCAAGTGAGAACCGAACAAACCGACTAGAATCTTCCTCATCCATATAGCCTCGCATGCAGCCAAACTTGCTGCCATATACTCGGCCTCTTCTGAACTGAGTGCCACGGATCTCTGCTTCCTACTGTACCAAGAAACTGTTGTTGACCCGATACTAAAGACCCCCCCTGATGTGCTCTTTCAGTCCATTGGGCTCCTTGCCCAATCTGCATCCGTGAAGCCACATAGCTTCACCTCATCCTCCTGTTTGTACCACAAACCATATCCCGATGTGCCTCTCAAATAACACAATACATGCTTTCCCACCTTCAAGAAGAGCTTGGTAGGCTTAACCATATCTTGTGAAAGCTGGTTAATAACATAGCATATATTGGGTCATGTATTGACCAGATACATAAGAGACCCCACCAAATGTCGATAAACAGTGGCATCCACTTCTTCTGCCGAAGTGGAATCCTCCTTCCCCCAACCTCAAAGAAGAGGAGTATCAACAAGCTTACAGCCATACATGTTGAACTTCTCCAGTATCTCCCAAGCATACTTACCCTAAGAAACAAATAGTCCATCACTACACTGCCAAATTTCCAATCCCAGGAAATAATGAAGGAGGCCCAAGTCCTTCATCTCAAACTCCTTAGCAAGATCATCCTTGCATGAAAGTATCAACAACTCATCATCCGTTAGAATCAAATCATCTACATACAGTACAATGATAAGAAACTTACCCTCCACCACAATCTGGTATAGGTTAGGATCTGCCTCACTCTTGGAGAATCCAAGTCTGGTGAAATAACTGTCTATCAGTGTGTACCAAGCACATGGTGCTTGTTTCAACCCATACAACGCTCTCTTGAGCGTGCACACATGCGACTCGCTGCTGAAGATCTCAAAACCTTCGAGCTGTTCTATGTACACCTCCTCCTCAATGACTCCATTGAGGAACGCAGTCTTCACATCCATCTGATGAATGTGCCATCCCATCTGTGCTGAGAGAGCAAGAATTTTCCGTATGGAAAATACCTTGCGACAGGTGCAAAGGTCTCCTCATAATCGATCCCCTCTATCTGTGAAAAGCCTCAAGCAACAAATCTTGCCTTGTACTTCTCCACACTCCTGTCAGCTGCCTGCTTAACTTTGTAGATCCATCTCGAACCCATCACTAATTTCCCTTTTGGTCTAGGAACAATCTCCCATGCACTGTTTTTGACAATCGAATTATACTCTTCCACCATGGCGTCTACCCATGCGGGATCCTCCACAGCTTCCTTGAAAGAGGATGGCTCAGTCACAACACATTTGCTCATAAGAGCCATGTATCCAGTGTACTGATCATGTGACTATCTCTTCTTGCGTTGGGCTATAGGTGGTCCTACAAATTTCTCTGCATCTTCAGCCAGTCGCTCAGCTTCTATCAAGCGCTTTCGCCCTCTGATGGTTGGCGCTGCATGAGTGGTTTTTTCCACTCCATGAACCTTGTCCTGTGGCTGATCCACATACTGAAGCTCATCTTTAGGAACTAATAGCTCCTCATATGCATGCAAGTGTAGCTCCCTCTCAAGCGAACACTTAATGGCTTTCTCCTCCTGAATTTTATATCCCATCACACAACAGTCTTGCCACTGTCTGGCAAATACACACGATAGTTGTGGGGGCGTATCAGTGTACCCCACAAATATCCCAACCTCTGTGGTCAGCTCCAACTTCTTCCTGGCATCCTTCGTCACATGCATGTAAACGTTAGCACCAAAAATCCTCAAATGAGAAAGATCAGGCTTCTTACCACAATAAGCCTCCTCGGGTGTACTCATGCCAAGTATCCTGTGAGGACAATGGTTCTGCACATAAAATTTTGTATTGCATGCTTCCACCCACAAGTGAAAGGGTAGGCCCTGATCATGCAACATCGCCCGTGTAGCACCCACGATCGTTCTATTCTTCTGCTTAGCAACCCTGTTCTGCTGTGGGTTATGGGGAGCTATGAGCTCTCTTCGAATCCCTTCTGCACTGCAGAAATCCTTGAACTTGCCAGAGATGTATTCACCACCATTATTGCTCCTAAGAGCCTTCACCTTCTTCCCCGACTCCTTCTCGACCAGTGCTTTGAACTCACAGAACTTTGAGTATGTCTTTCTCTTCTTCTGCATGAAGAAGATCCAGCACTTATGAGAGAAATCATCAACAAAAATCACATAATACCTATGTTTTACTGTCGAAGCTAATGAGAAAGGTCCACACACGTCTGTGTGAATTCTCTCAAGGATTGTCGTGGCGCAACTATCCTTCTCGTGAAAGGTGGCTTTCACAAACTTTCCCAAAGTACACCCCTTGCATTGATCTGACTGCGCAAGAGTGCCTTTAGGAAGCCCTGTAGTGATCTGCTGCAGTATCTTCAAGGCTCCATGGTGAAGGTGACCCAATCTCCTGTGCCACATCTCGCCATTATCCTGGCTCACCAATCCTTCTGCCTTGCATGCCATTTCTGCGCATCCATCTACATGCAACTGATAAAGGTTCCTCACTCGAACCCCTATCTTCCGGGTTTCTCCAGTTGTCTTACTGCGTAGGAAATCCTTTCTCTCGATGAAAACAACACCATATCCCTTGTCTTCTAACATCGTCACAGAGATAAGATTCTTCTTCAATCCTAGAAAATGCATCACTTCCTTCAATACGAAGGGTTTACCAGACTCCCTCTCAAAGGAAATGGTACTGATACCAGCCGCATTTTATCTACCATCATCGCCCATCTCGATGTGCACTCCAAGATCTTTGTCCTCGAATATCAGAAAACAAATCTCGATCTCCTATCATGTGAAAAGATGCACCACTGTCCAAGAACCACACTGATCCCATCACACTTGAAACCAAGCATGTGATCAATGAAAAATCAAGCTCAAAATGCGAGGCTAGAGCCTATCCTACTACAGATCCAGCATCTTGCTTGTTCTTCTTCTTCTGCGGACAATTAATGGCATAGTGTCCATGATGGTGACAGTGAAAACACTTCACCTTGGACATGTCCTGCTTCTTGCCTTTCGCACCAAACTGAGAAGCTTTCTTGTTCTTCCCCTTCTTTGCTTTGGCATCCAAAGCGCAATTTTCTTCATCAGTTCCCTTTGATGAAGATTCATCCCTGGTATTCCGCTCGATCTCCTCCTGCACAAGATCTGACCAAAGTCTCTCCCATCCTGGCAATTTCTCCCGACCATTGACAGAGTCCTGATAAGAATTCCAACTCTTCGGAAGACCAAGGAGAGCCAAGCTCACCAAGTGCTCATCATCGACAGTCACCCCCACACTTTCCAGCTCATCTCTGCACTGAGTGAACTTCGTGAGATACTTGGGCATATTGTCTCCCTTCTCACATTTGATGTTTTTGAGTTCATCTTTGAGCGCCAGCTTCCTCTGATCGCTCTTGCTTTGGAATAGATCTGTCAATGCTTTCCACATCAAGTATGGAGAAGACTTTCCATGCAGGCTGGACACAATGTGATCCTTCACGCCCTCCAACAGAATCCTTCGACACTTCGCTGTCTTCTTTTGCCAAGCATCAACCTGTGCAGCATCAGTAGGCTTTGGGACATCAACCTCTATGAAATCCTTTAGCCCATTATCATCCAACACTGCCTCCATCCTGTCCTTCCATGAAATATAGTTTGAGATGCCCTCAAGAGCATATTCCAATCGCAATCCGTTGAAAGACATTGCCACGTTGATACCAAGAAAACACTGCTGCAAATTTTAATTCCACCAGCTCCAAACTCAACTGCCTCTGATCTAGAATTTGTGAGAACAAATTATTTCTCATACAGAGATTGATTGTATGGGCTTTTACTGGATATCTCACCTTCCAAAGGAAGGATGAATCCAGAGGCTACCTGGGCCGATTACAGACTCTGCCTGAAGAAATAAGATGTAAACACTTTTTGAATAGTAGATCTGATGATCAACAGCTCTGATACCATGTAGAAATTTTGAATAATAAACACATATTTAACATAGATTATCCTGATTATACACTATTGTGGAATACATGCATAATACATAACCTCCTCTACGTTGATCATCAATTGAGCAGCATTAAAAACAATGAAACATCAATCGCATGCACACATTAACACAGTATGTAACCTAGGGAAAGCTTATAGTTGAAAACCCCACAATATATGTATATTAATTATTGAGAACATGTAACAATACATAGTACAATACTCCTCACAAGTATCCAGCACTATCTCCACCTATTACACACAAAACTAGCTCAGATCCGAACAAGTCACAGGTTCAAATCTCCTCCGCTACTTTGCCTGCCTCTATTGCACAATACCAAGTGAAAATCACTCACCCTGGAAATCAGGTGAGCGTAGGCTATTTCACTGGGAATATACTGAGCAATCCTCTTGGGCATACTCAATACTTTGATTGTGCAAGATCTCAAGCACAACTATAGTCACAACTGATAGCAATCTCAACCTCTAACACCTGTCTCCACTGAACTGTACATGCACTGAGTTAACTGATGTATTCTTCAGTTGCATTATGATTTCATAATTAGTGAATTGATTTAATCAATTAATTCACATCACTCATCACTATTCTATTTGCAGTTAGACTAATTACAACTAGTTTAACCAAGTCAAACTGAACACAACTCCATTAACTCTACATCCAACTCCACAGAACTCACATGCATGAGTTATAACTGATGTCCTGCATGCAATAGCTCAACTGACTCATAAGAAAAGCACATTTCCTTTTGACAGCTACATGTGCCACATCTGTAGCTCAAACTGAAGTGCTCCAAGAGGATAAGAAAAATTTTATAGTCTAAATATTATTATGAGACAATAATATTTGACTTTTCTATTTTTAACCTGACAGTCTAAAAATAGACTTTGATCACTCCTACTGTGAACCAGAAATAGAATTCCATCTATTTTTTTCCAACATGACCAATCATCCATAAAAAACATCCTACAACTCATAGACCATGATCCATATGTCTAAAAATAGACATAGTATAAAAATAGACTTTGCGCCATAATTTGCCTGCGGGCCCACTTAGTGAAGGTGACTCCTTTCCACTAAGCTCCATCATCTTGTTGCATTCTCAACAGGGTTATCAAGAGTTTTGGAGAGGAAAAAGAAAGCACCTTAGCACACTCTTCCTTTGCAAATTAGATTGTATGAGATCAATAATTTGAAGGTTGATGACATCGAAGCCAAGGAGATATATAAATTCACATTCCATCATTTGGACTTCAATCCATATGATCCTAAGAACGTTTTTAAAGAAAATTTTGTGAGGATTCATTTCTAATGGCCAAACGGGACATTTCATAGGCCAAAGGAGGAAAAGAGGAAGAATTTTTATAATGCCTCAAAGTCCCGTGAACCAATCATCTTCCTAGGAACATCACAGATTACTTCCTAGAAGGAAGTCACTCCAAATACAGAGCTAGCAGAAAGGCGCAACCTAGTGCATGCAAACGTAAAGAGGAATGTTCCACATATACCAATGGAAGAGAAGAGCCACAAGATGAAAGCAGATCCAATCATCCTAAAAGCAGCCATAGCAATAGAAAATAGGAGGAAACAAAGGAAGTAGGGTTAGGAACTGAAGAAGAAGGAGGAACAAGAGAAAAGGATGTTATAGGTGAAAATGTAGAAACAAAAAGAAGAAGAAAGGTGGAGAATAGAAGAAGAAGAATCAGCATGAAAACAGGTCAAAGGACAAGAGCATAACTAGCTACTAGAAGAAGAGAGTAAAAAATTGCAAGAGAAGGAACTTTCTTAAGAAATTGAAGAATTGATTGTAGTTCAGGACATGGAGGTGGAACCAGAGACACTAAACCAAGAGGTTGATCTTATGTCAAGCACTTAGTAGGTCACCATTCAGTCTCCTCGTCCTCCAAGAGTAGAGCAAGATCCAAGTGAAGAAGAGGAAATTGTTCCTCTTGATGATGGTTTGATCTTGGATACATGCAATCTAACTTACAATGAGATTCAGAAGAAGATTATACAAGCACGAAATAAAAACTTTCTAAATGATCTTGCACCTCATGCATTCATTAGAGAAAGGGTGATTATGATAGATACTAGGAGAAATATAGAATCCATTTTTGCAACCAACTTGGCCTTCGTAGGTGCTACCAAGTCAAACACAGAGTACCTCATGGCCGAGAAAAAACATATGGTAAATAAATTATAGGTTTCTAGGCAAGGATTTGAAGAACTTTGATCAGAGGTCGAGAAAGAAACTCCTATACAGGAATATCTGGATGAACTTAAGGCAACCATACTTGGTAAAGTATCGGAATTGGGAGAGACCATGCACAGCCTTTATGAGGAACTTATCACCATGCATAAATCATTTTTCCACCTTCACAAAATACAATAGAAGTGCAATGATAATGCTAATGCCCTCAAGACCATTCATACAGCCATCATTGTCATGCATGAGTGGTCAATGCAGCATAAAGGGTCACCTTCAGATTTGGTGAAGAAGACAAGACAACATGTTGAGTTGGAGAAAGAATAGGTGATGATGCTCATCCAAAGTAATAAAAAACTTGGCTCATTAATCTCCATGATTCAGGCCTCATATGCAAGATTATACATTAACATGGATTTCATGGTGAAATCACACAAGATCCCTTCAGTTGGATCACTCACTGAAGCCAAAGTTAGGAGAAAAGTTAGGTAGGAGGTTGAAGAATATTTGTACCAGCTCAAGAAAATCACCACCAAGGAATATCTAGAGGTGAACAGGAATAACATGCAAAAATACATTGGTGCCCCTGTCCATATCAACACTATGTATCTCCTTCTTATGAAGGAAATTTAGATAGGTTCCTAAGTAGTGTACCTGGATGCAATAGAGGCTAGCGTCCACTTCTAGCCTGATCCCATCTCACAGTTTGGGGAAGTTAGCACACAGTACAAATATTGGTACCACTATGTGACTGAGAAACTACAAGTTAAAGTGGTTGAGCTAGAGTTTCGCCAAACTCAAGCTTGACTTGTTTTGTCTTATTAGGTTGTCTAGTTGACTCTACCCAATTTTTTCTTACAAGGGTATGAGTGATATTGTAATATTATTTTTTAATTAATTGTAAGTGAAATTCCAAGTGTCAATTGTGGAATGTGAAAAGTCATTTTGTAATCAAGTCCAAAGGTCATGGTTGAAGGAAGTCAAAGTCATGAGGGAAGTCAAAGAGTCACAAAGGGAGATGGATTGTCACCCCTTTTGTTATAAATATACCATAATTAGTCATGTACAAGGATTCTCATCGGGCTTTTGACTTAGGATCAAAATATTGGGAGTTTTTTTTAGAGCCTTGGCTTCTCCTTAGCATAGATGGAGTATATTTCTTTGGAAGAGAAGGTTTTGGATTCATGTTCACTAGTGGTTCTTCAATTGTATATGTATGCTTGGGACTTTCACTTTAATAAAAGCTCATATCTAACATGTTTTCATGCATATGTTGTGAATGTAGTAGGATTATTCTTGTTATGTTTGCAATATATGTTGTTTGATTTATGTTAATGCTTATGAACTATTTCATTTGCATTAGTATGAATCTTGTTGGATGCGTGTTGTCATGTATTTCAATCATTGTTATTTAGTGAACTATTTCATAGGTAACTTATGATTCCTTTTATTCTCATGTGTTCCTTTCAAGATGCATACTATCATAGGATTCTAAGGGGATCAATTATTTTCCCCTTTATTGTGTTAGAATATTTCATACATTTCACTTGACTCTCCAAGGATTTACACACTTGTTTCACCAAAGTCACGTATACATCATTATATGTGTTATCACAACCAAGGAATAACACTAAAACCCACTATTTTGGCAACAAGACTGTATTTTGGATGGGGATCCTACTCCAAACATTGTGAGGTCAAATTGGGACTTCATATCGAGGAGACACCTTGTATGTTGGTGAGTTTAGCACTGTTAACATTTCTAGTGCTAGGAGGACTAGATGACAAGCTGAGGCTGTGAAGTTTGATTGAACTTTCCTTATCTTTTAGATGGATTCTTACCATATGTTAACTTTGGCATGTTTTTCCATAACTACAAACCTAAAAGTTCCCTCGAGGATAATTAATGACTTGTCAAATATGAAATTTGATGGCAAGGGTGGAACAACCATTCTTGAGCACACTGCTCACTTTCTTGAATTTTTCACTCATCACGATATTCACTATGAGGATATTGATTGCATGTCGTTCATTCTCACATTTGAAGTGCACATTAAGGAATGGTGTTACACATTGCCAACTGCTTCTATTTACACTTTTGAACATCTTTTCAAGGAGCTTTACTATGCATTTGAAATGTATAATTATAAATCTGTTTATAAGAAAATCATGCATCTTATAAAAGAACCTCATGAATCTCTTAATGATTTTCATGATCGCTTTATCCATTTCTGTTATGAATTTTCTGAGGATGATGTTGATAGGAATTTTATGAAAGAGAAGTTTGAATTTCTTGTTCATATTTCAATGAATGCAACAAAATATGAGTCTTTCAAAAGTCTCCCAACATACACTGGTTGTGGAGCTCTCAAATCTACGATGAAGGAAATTGTTTTTCCAAGTGACTCTTCATCTTCTCACCAAACAAATCCATTTACAAATGGTTGAGGTTGGATAACTTGATAGTTTATCCATTAATCTAACACCATTTTCTCCCATCCCACATGTTTAGAATTTAAACACAAGTTTGGATTGTGAATTTGATGTTTCTAGTGTTGTTATTTCTCCTTTTCCTCCATTCGTTGGTTCTTTTGGTCCTCCAGATTGTGAGTTGTTCGATCCACCTATTTCAATTGTTTCTTTTAATGTTCATGAGGATCAAATTCATGATGGAGTTAATTTTGACCATCAAACTTGCGATATCGTTTATAGTGACTATATGCGGGACTTTATTTCTGAACAAGAATTTACGATCCAAGTTGACATGGCTCCTTTTCCCCTTCTCCCTCACTATTCTAACATTTTCCACGCTTTTGTAATGTCTATTGTATATTTTGAATAATTATTTTCTAACAATGTTAATTCTTATCATACTCAGGACTCGTGGAATGTTAGTTTTACATCTGAACTTGGAGAGGAAAAATATTCTCTTCCTGATCTGTCCCATCCATCATCCAATCTTTGTGAAGAAAAAAAGAGTGATTTCTTTTTGTTTTTAATATCCCCTCTCTATGATTCATCAGATCATGAGGATCCTTTTCTTATTGATGATTGAATTTTCGATCATGGCTATCATGGTTTATTTATCAACTCATCAATTCATGACTCCATGTTTTCTACCATTGATTGTTCTAATCCACCAATTTTCGATGATCTACCTTCTAATGTCTTGGAACTACCACAATTTACCAAGGCACTTCAACCCATTCTAATGGTTATGTCAGAGTTTCACAGTATTGATGCTAGTCCCAATCATTATTAGGATAATACTTCATCTTGAAAGAATCCTCATCAGTTGATTTGGTATATTGAAAATTAGTATATTTCACAATTTTTACATCCTCCATTTATTTTGCATGATCCTATCCCTCAATCATTGGAGGAGTCATACCTAGCAAGCTCATTTGCAAAAAGTAAGTTTGCTACTTTCTTTATGTTTGCCAAGTTTTGAATTTCGGAATAATTTTTTTGCATGTTACCTTGTTGCAATGTGTATGAACACCATCATGCATCTACATAATGTTTTGCATATGATTTCTTGATATATTTTTCTGCCTGCATTTTTAGTGTTCAAATATTGCAACATGTCATGATTTATCTTTCTTGGTTGGTATTATTCTTGAATATCTCCCTTGTTGTTGATACCCTCACTTGTTTAGGTTAGGAAATGATTCAATGGTTACATTGGAAGTTTCATTTTACGTGAGCCTGGCCTTTTCTTGGTTAGTTTAGGATGAGGGGTAGTTTTGTTTATTTATTTGTTTTGTTTCATTTTGTTTACTTTTGCCTTACCCTTTTCCTTCTTTTCATTGCAAATAACTTATGCATGAGACCGTGTTTGGTTTCAAAGCAAGCATGGGGAAGTTTAAGAGGAAATTGTGATACTGCCAATACTTGGTTATACGTTTATTCCCTCTCTTTATGTGGATCTTGAACCTTTTATTCGATGATACCCTGATGGCAAATGTGTTCTTTCTTCGACAGAACCATCATGGAATCATGATGCCTAAATATATAACTAGTACCACCTACTCTAATCGGTTTTGATGATTGGTCAGTTTTTGCTTGTCAACTAAGTTGAGTAGAGTAAGGAGGGGAGCAAACTTTAACAAGTGAACTATATTTCAAAGGTGTATAAACATCCTTCTCTAAAGGGGAAACCTCCTATTCTCTCAATAAGTTAGGATCACTCTTACGCCCCACTAAATAAAGAATTTCTATGAACAAAATAAGAAAAAAAATAAAGGGGAAAAGAAGAGAAATGCTTCTTGTGCAGGGAGGTGAAGCAAGAAACTCCATTGGGGTACTTTCCAAGCTCGCTAGTAGCAGAGCAATGTTTGTGTCCATGAAGTGACTCTATCAGGGTATTGTATTGGTCTTCTAGTGGCAAAGAAACACCAGAGATGAAAATCAAGACTCTAACAATCCTTTTCCACTTGTGTACCTATATACTCCTCATCCCCATTCAAAACAACTAAGTTTGAAATGTCTTTGTTAAGTGTGTCAACGATGAAGAGAATGGTATGGACTATATATTTAACTCGAGATAAGTAAAGAAGCTATGGTGATCAATGAATTGAAAAATACTTCCTGAAGAGTTAGACTTGTTTTACACTAGTTAAGACCAATACATAGAGTTGAAGTTCTACCGATGTGTCGACAGGTGTTGTAGTTGCTACCACCACCCTCCAGAAATTTTCCCTCGCTTAGATTTTGGAGCCTCCCTTCTACACATAGGACCTCATCACATTATCATCAATTATTCATGCTATGTTAAGACTTATCATTTCATGTAGTGCTTGTGATGTCTTGCTTTGAAACTTTTCAAATGCAAGCCATCTCTTGTCTTGAATTTTCAAATTTTCCAGTCATCCCTTCAGAAATTGTGTAACATTAGAAGGAAAGCGAGCCTTGAGGATATGAATTATGGAATCTAGAGAGGTAGGCCAGCCTTGAGCTCAAAAATTGTGTAAAATCTTCATCTACCATTAGAAACTACGCAACTCACTGAGCCAAAGAGTTGCCCAACCCCTTGTGGTTGGAAAAATGTGCAATCTTTCTTGGCAGTGTGAATGGTGAATTGAAAAAGAAAAAATAAAAGAGTGAAAAAGAAATCCCTAGAAAACAGGGAGTGGATAATTAGTTTACCAAAGAGTGGCACAAGTTGTTATTTATTAATTTATGTCAAATGTCATTTTTTCCTTGATTTTAGGCATGCACATCATAGACCCTAGGCCACCTAGATATATATAATAGATTACCGTAGATCTCATTTTCATATTAAATCTTGGATCTTTAACTTTCCCAAGGAGATTAAGGAGCCTCCAGTGGAGTTTGTGTCACTTTTTCGGGTGACTTTTCCTTTTGTTGTCTTTTGTCCCTCTTTCTGTCACTTTTTATTGTTTCACTTCTATGAGTGATGTTTTTCTTGTTTCTTTTCATAGTTGTTGGAGCTTTAACTTATATTAGCTTGTACAAGTTTTGGTTCAGTCCATTGTTTGCTTTTTACAAGTGTCACACCAACTTCATGTTTTTACTCATTAGTGGTCATCGTTTCAGCGACTCCATATGCATGTTGCCATTCCTTTTGCATGTTGATATTCAGCACTTGATTTTCACCAATCTATCTTTCCATTAATAAATTATGCACTCTTAATTACTTGCACTATCACTTAGATATACCACTCTACCATCCCCTTCCTGGGCATACCAACCCTTTACTTGGCCAGTAGTGGAAATGTTTAACTGTGCATTTCGCAACTCCAAGGCTCAAGCCTCATGCTTGGCCTCTGAGACTACACAATTCACAGTCCTTGGATTTCCCAACTATGTATTATGTAGTTCCAAGGCTCAAGCTTTACCCTTTGCCACTGAGACTATGCAATGCACATTCTCTACCTTAGTGTTCCTAGGCTGAAACTCCACATTACATAGTCTCAAGCCTCAAGCCTTTCTCTTTACTACTAAGACTACACAATGCATAGTTAATGAGGCTAGTCTCTTCTCTCGGCCTAGGAATTGTGTAATTTTCCTTCTTAGTCTTGTGGTTTTTGCCTTGATCTTGCTTTGTGAGTAATTTTTCTTGAGATAATTTTTGTTTACCATGAGTGCATTTATCTCTTATAGGTACTGCAATTTAGAGCAATTCTCGTGATTATTTACTGTCACTATGGATCCTAAGATATCTGCCTTAAAGGACACTATAGAAAGAAACACCAGGGAGGTAGTTGGTATTACTCTAGTGAACTTGCTAGTTTTATTAGACACTTAGATATTCATAGAGAAAGATTCATATATTACATGGAAAAAGGTGAATGAGGTATTATCAACAAACAGTTTCAAACTAGATCTTGAAGACCAGCAGGTGTACATTAATGTCCAAATGTCAGGGTTACACAAGATTTCATGCAGGTACTCAACTTTTCCATGCACATACATTGTTAGAAGGATATTGTCACATATAGATAGCAATACCATGACTCTTAGAAGTTCCAGTGGACAAATAATTGCCTCTTTTATGGCACATGATTATCAACTTATGTATCATTTATCGTCGCCAAATTCATACATTGATTCAAGGTTCTATGCAATCACCAACTACTTAAGCATGAAAAATGTCATCAAAGGTTCGATGAACCTTCCAAATTCTTCCAGACACCTAGCAACACTTACAAGAAAAAATATCTTAGGAAGGCTTATCAATACTTGATAGTCTTATGTTGTTGGATCTATGGTCAAAGAAGTAATGAGACCTTTCAAGAAGGTTGGACATTCTTGCTAACTCGGGTTTTGAATGAAGGAAAACCATTCAGCTAATCAGATTTGTTGGCTTAACAATTGCGAACTCATGTAACTAATGCTAAGAAACCACATAAGGGTAAGAAAGCTAGATTATACATGTCTGATTACTTTTTGGATGCAATATGTGTTCAGAATCCATTTCCTGGCATGACTTGGACTTGGTCACTAAGAGAAATCGTTGTGCACATTTATTGAAAGATGATCTTGGAGTGCAGTTACAAAGGAGTAATTGAAAAGCTTATTGATCACTTCCAAATTCCATTATACAAGCTAATATTTGAGGAAGATCCACCTTGCATGTCCTATGAGGCAATAGAGGTAATGTCATAATTAGTAGACTATTTACCTCACCTGATGACACTTTAATTAGAGTGTTTCGTGGTTTGAAGTCTCCACATCTTCTACCGAAGTATGCCACCAAAAATTTGTTCATGCAAGAGGTCGCTTATCATATTTCCACAGGATTATCATGAGTTTTATAGAGGAAGAAGAAAACACCTTGGCCTACTCTTCCTTTGCAAATTATATTGTACGAGATCAGGAATTTGAAGGTTGCTAACAACAAAGAAAAGGAGATAGAGAAATTCTCATTCAGTTGTTTGGAATTCAGTCCGTATGATCCTAGGAATGTTTTTAAATAAAACTATGTAAGAATTCATTTCCAATGACCAAGTTGGACAGTTCACAAGCTTGAGGAGGAAACTATGAAGAATTGTTATAATGCCTCCAATTCGCATGAACTAATCAGCTTCATAGGAACATCATGGATTACTCCTCATAAGGAAGTCACTCTAGATTTAGAACCAACAAGAAGGCACAATCCAATTCACGAAAAGGGAAAGAGGAAGGTTGCACATAGTCCAGCAGAAGAGTAGAGTCGTAAGATGAAAGAAAATCCAATCATCCTAAAAGCATCCATAAAAGAAGAAAAGAGGAGGAAACAAAGGAAGTAGGAAGAAGAATTGAAGCAAAGGGAAGAACAAGAGTAGAGGAGATTAGAAGCGGAAAGGAAGAAACAACAAGAACAATAAAGTTGAAGAATAGAAGAAGAAGAAGAAGAAGCAGCAGCACAGAAAAATGCTGAAGAGAAAGAGCATAACTAACTACTAGAAGAAGATAGATAATAGTTCCATGAGAACAAACTCACTGAAGAAATTGAAGAACTTATTATAATTCAGGACATGGAGGTGGAACTGGAGCTACTAAACCAATATGTTGATATTATGTCGAGCACTTAAAAGGTCACCATTCATTCCCACCCCTCCTCTGATAGTAGAGAAAGCTCCAAGCAAAGAAGAGGAAATTTTTCATATTGATGACGGTCCAGTCATGGATACATTCAATCTAACTTATGATAAGATTCAAAAGAATATTGTACAAGCAAGAAGGAAACACTTTTTAAATGATCTTACATCTCTTGCATTACTAAGTAACGGGTGATTGTAATGGATATCAGGAAAAATGTACAAGTGTTGGGCATCGAATCCCCCCATAGTAGGTTTTGGGGCTCAAAGCCCAAGTTTTGGTCAAAGGTTTTGTAAGACTCTGCGAATTATGGACGTGGAGCATGAAGTATAGGTTAAGTCATAGGGTTCTCTTCCCTAAGGTATTGTAATATAATGTAAAGTCATGTCGGCCTACTATTGTAAATATAGCGAGGAAGGAATAGAAAAAAGAGTATGAATGGTTCGAGCCTAAAGTAGAAGTCTAAGTGTATTGGATCAGAGTAGTAGGAAGAGGATCTATAGCTAAGTGCGTAGAGGCCTAGTAGAGTCTGCAGCTGAGTGCATGGACCCCTGCAGCTGAGTTCATAGGGTGGTGTCAAGTATGTAATATAGATTGAAGATTAATAAAGAGAAGTTGATTCCTATTTCTGTGTATCTACTGTGCATTGCCTTCTTTATGTTTATACTGTTTTATTTATCCCGCGCACTGATATGATTGTTGAATATGCTATAATAATCACTAGTCTTACCTAAACAAGCTAAGTAATCAGATAATAATAGATTAAATAGCAATGGACATGGGTAATATATGGATTCTACCTCAAGTAGGGCCGTGCAGAAGAAACATCGCAGATTGTGAAGGGATAGCAAGTGCGCATAGAGACATATGTGAAGGGTCAAACCACGGACCTCCAGAAGCTCATTATACATCCCTAGAGTGTGGAAACCTAGTTCTAGCACCCTCTCATACTACTTCGGTTGAGACCTCAGTCCACGCTCCACAGATTGTTGCCGAAAGGGCTAGTAGTACTAGGATTTTCTTAGCTAAATAACCTCTGAACCTGGTTCAGGCCCATACAAACCAATAAATGGTTCCGTTTATGGGATCGGGATTTTCATAAGGGATGTCTCATGTCGTGCCACTGGAATCAAACAAAGAAATAAATTGAAGAGTGGTTGGACAAGAAGATTCACGAGTTCACGGCGCAATAAAACATAAATCTGTGAGTATCTAAGGAACAATGGTTGGAGCTCTACTTGTATACGGAAATCCACAAAATTTTCTTTGCATCCTTTCCTTCTAAGCTGTATGAGTGGATTGTGAAGTTAGCAGATAGCTAGGGAAGGTGTAGACTCGACAAACCAATAATGTGGACTCCAGAATTAGTGTGCAGACTAGAAACGTTAGGAGATAAGATCGTGTGAGTTGTGGACATTGGCTCAACCGAATAATAGGAGGATTTATCACTGAGTTCATGGTAGAGATGACCGTCAGCTACAGTGAGGCAAAGCGACATTTTCTCAAGGGACTACGAGGTATGTATATTAAATCTTTGAACACTTGGATTAAGATGCTATTGTAAGAAAAGTGGATTATGTGAATAAATTAATGTTTTGGACTACGCAAAGCGGGAATATCTACAGAAGAGGAAGTAGTGAAGAGTTGGAAACTAGTCCCTTAATTTCATTCTCGCAAGAAGGTGAGGAAGATCTCGCAAAAGTTTCTCCAAGAAGCGTGGTCAGTCTGATAAGGTAGCATATTCCACATTTACCACCTCCACCCACACCACCACCCGTCTCATCGTCCTCACCTCCATCTTCACCCACCCCACCTCCACCACCACCACAGTTCAGTATGGCGAGTGTGATCAAGATACTGGTATTCAGAGGAGTAGGGAATGAAGATACGAACCAATTCTTGTTTGTGGTAAGAGAAATATGGGAAGAAAAAGGCATCGTGGATGACAATATTAGAAAGGCTACACTGGTGAGCGCACAGTAGGATCGCACATTAACATGGTATATCAAGCATTCTAATGACCACCCAAACGTAGGAATCGCAAAGACCCAGGTCGTGCTGAATAAGGAATTTAGCAGACCAAAATGAGAAACACAATCAATCATCAGGTTTAAGGAGATCGCGATGCTCTCAGGAAAGACCCCCTAGGATCTGGACCAAAGGCTGAAAAGTATTATCATAGCATCATGCATGGTTTGTGGCATCACTTACACCACACTTAAGGACATCGCTATCACAACAAAAACTTTCCACCTAGGCCGAAGCATTGGAGATGACAATGAGATTACATGAGACCCCTATACAAGACCCTGGCTTGGGAGTCCAACAAATCCATGTGCAACTGCAGAATCTGTGTTTGGAAATCCAAATTTTGAAATAGGATAGGACACCTCAACCGGAGGCATGCGAGGAAGCATGGTGCATAAAATGCAAAGGCCAAGGGCATGACAAGGACCACTGTCCAGTGTTCACGAACTACTTAGTAGGAGGAGGGTTGATGCCATTAGGACCAGAGGCACATGCACGGCTGAGCGTGACGTCTGCACTATGGTTCTCGATCTGCCAAATAGGAGGAAAACACACTATGGACAATTTTCATATATTGCAGAAGTATATGCAGATGTCCCAACAATTGTTTTGTAATTTTTGCAGTTCGGTAGGCCATGATGAATGCACCTACCAAAGCTACGAACTAATGATGGATCAAACCCCTGACTATAGGGTGTAGACCGAAATGTGAGACCTCGACCCAAATGCAGGGATGGCGTGAACTAGATTTCAGGGGAACGGTCGAGGTCGAGGCAGAATGGGACCAGGAAGGGGTCATGGACGACTAATTTGTTGCAATTGTGAAGGGCCAAGGCACTATGCCTGCGATTGTACAAACCTGACAAGAACATCATGTTGGTGCTGTACTCAGTTTGATCATGAGGCAAAATACTGCCCTTCATTGATAGTGAGAATGAGCAAAAAGGGGGTACTCCAGCCCCCTCTAACTCAGAATTTATAGATGATGACGTTTGAACTGTGCGAAGAAGACCCGAATATAAACATGATGCTTACGAGTGGTATGACCACGCGAGATGATAAAGGGAAGCAGCTGAAAGAAAGTGCGTGGGTTTGCAAGGCTCCTACAAAGGAACCCAAGTTTGATTTAGAACGTGCGAAGGAGACATTCATGGAAGCTAAGAAGAGCTTCATGGAGGCCTCCACTTCAAGTAGTAAGGATCAACTAGAACCAGGGATGGATCCTTCAATGTTCACTACCTTTCTGGATACATGCATGAAGCTATTGTACGATAGTAAGCCAGTAAAAGGACTACAAGAGCTTATTACTAGGTGCACAGGGTCAGGAAAACTGAGTGTGGTCTAGAAACTTGGAAAGCATGCATTGTGCATAGGAAGGGAAATGAGGTTGAATACGCAAATCAGCGAGTATGAAATGGATCATGTAATCTTGGGTCTGGGTTCGGATGCGAATGTACTACCAAAGAAATCATGGGAACGCATGGGCAAACTTGCATTACAATGGTACCCTATTCAGTTACGAATGGTGAACCAACAGAATATTTTGCCCATGGGAATATTGCTAGGGGTAATAGTCTATATTGAAGGTGCCAATGCGTAGGTGGATCTTGAAGTGATAGAGATTGTCGATGAAAATAATACCTATCCCGCGCTACTAGGAATAGACTGGGCTACCGAAATGAGCAAAGTCATAAATCTGAAGAAGTGAAAAATTATCTTTGAGAAAAAGTCACTGCGGGTAGTAGTACCGCTAGATCCAGCCGAAGGAGTGCGATACACTGAACTAGTGTGTGACGATGATAGCGATGATGATCTCAATTGTATTTGTTAGTGTTAGTATTTGAAACCATCCACCAGTGACCAAACATGCTCTTACAAAGTGGTCTTAGGGTGTCAAGGTCAAATTTTGTCATTTCTGTGAGTTTTCAAGTAAAATTTGGTCACTAGGTATTAGGTCTAGGGTTTATTTTCACTCCTTTCAAAGTTGTCCAAATGTTGGTCCATGTCACCATTTAACTAAGTGTACCATAATTTAAAGGGTTTTCATCATCATTTCATATTCCAATGGGTCATTTTACACCTTGTTCGTGCTTCAGTTGTACCTAGGTAAGGTTCATTTCCCTCTCCTAGGGTTTTGAATGTAATTTCTCTTGTATGGTCAAATTATCAAAAAAGCTTGCATCCTGATGTTCATACACCTCCCCCTATCCTTAATGTACCTTATTAAACACTTCCCATCACTGATATCCCTCAAATTCCTCATTTTCCCACAAACCCTAGTTTCTTGCTACAATTTGACAATTTTCTAAGCTAGGCCTGTGTTTTTCCCTTTTGGACCCCTTCCCCTCACTCAATATTTGAAATTACACTTTCCCCTATTTCCTAACATCCCTCCCTACTTCCCAAGTTTTTCTCAAGAATTTATAAGCCCCTTATCCCCTTCATTTCCCTTCGTTTATACAAAACCCCTGTTCCACACATCGGGATAGGTTTTACTCAAATGATGTTTCTGAGAAAGAAAAATGAATTTGGAAAAAGTGAGAGAGGTTTTTGTCCAAAATAGGCCAAGGAAGAAATGTCCTTCACTTTTTACACAGGTGTCATTGTTTTAGAGAAATGTAAAAAATACAGTTGCCTTCGGAGGATTGTTGCACCTCTAGAGTGACCTTGCTAAAATCAAGATTTCTCCTAGACTAGTTGGCCAAATGACTTTCTTGATGAGTGAAATGATAACTAGACACAATGATCTTTCCATTGAGCTATCCTAAGCTCAATTTGGAGTTGAAGAAGACCTTCAACAGTTGACTGCAACAACACTCTGCATTTGGGCAGCCCCATTTTGCACATTTTGACTAGTCTTGGGAAAATCAATTTTTGGAGGAGAAAATGGACTCCGAATTCAGAAATTCAAGATGTTCCATAAAGTAGACTCATCAAGATTTCCAACGAACTACCCTAAACCTGATTTGGACTACTTGAAGCCTTCCAAAATTTTCCTAGAAAAAGCGTTGTGCATAGGATCATTGGCGCTGCGCATAGGATGAAATTTGCCAGTTTTGCTTGATTTTCCAAATTTCGCCTAGTCTTCTCTACAGTTGAATTTTTCTCTCTCTTGGTGAATTTAGCATGGTAAATGATGTAATTTGATGTAATTAAGGATTTAAAACACTTAATAGGGTAGATACATCAAGTCAAAGGTGGTTTTGAACTGAATGAATTGGTTTCCTTAGTTTTAGAGGCAAGTTGTTCCACTCCCTATATTCTTGTTCCTAGTTTAGATATGGTTAAAACAACCCCTTATTTCTTGGATTCGACCCCTGATGGCTAGCATAGGTGGTTTCCATGTCTATATCATGTACTTTTTGATTCATTTGTATAGGTTGGACTTTGGTAGAAGTGTTGGACTCACTGAACATTTTGTATCAGCAGTTGGCAAGGAATAAAACCAGGTTTCACAGATATTTTTGTGGGATTCTTGTGACAGTGAGTTTATGTATTGTTTTTTCTTTGTAATGAGTTTTTCTGATGTTATATCTATATATATATATATATATATATATATATATATATATATATATATATATATATATATATATATATATATTCACATCTCTCTCTCTCTTCTAAACTAAATGAATCAAGGTGAATAGACAAAATACACTAATTTACAGTGCTTTGTCTTGGGAATGCATTTGGTTTTCAATGTTTTCATTGTTTGAAGAGGATTCATAGTTTCTTGTGCCCTCCTCAACTCCTTAGCAGTCTTACCCTACCATCTCAATCCTTTGCTAGTACATAAGCTCTTGTCTACCCTGCCCCATAGGACATGACTGTATCCCTGATTTGATTTCCCGGACCCAATCTGCCTTCTCCAATTGATCCAGCAACCAAAACCTAAAATCAAAACAGAAACCCTAATTTACTATAACTAGCCTAAAATTAGTATTCATTTCAGTCATCTCAAGCCCTAGTTGCCATATTCTAATTGAGATTGACAAGGAGAGAGCCCTCTCCTAACCTAGTAGGGCTAGCTACCAGGTTAAGCATGGTTTGATGTTACCCTAAACCTTCCTTCCTTCAACCTGAGGTCAATCTAGGCACTAACATAGTGGTGACCATACTAGGGAATGTAGTTTTATGTTCCTCATGGAAATGTAATCAAGTTCAGATGTAATTGTTGATGGTGGACAATGATCAGACACTAGAAAGGTTGAAATCATTCACCTGGCGACTCCAAATAAGTTTCAAAATCAGATCCAAGGACTCTACTAGAGGATGAACCTGACCAGCAGAAACATGAAAGGACAATATGGAAAGATTAGGTATTCAAGTTGGAATTTCATCCAAGACATTTTGTTCTTTGTTATAAATTATTTCTTCACTTTTCCTGAGAATGTCAAGAAGTCTTTGCAAAGTATATTGTATTTGAGAAAAGATCCTTAGCCTGAATTTGATTCCTTCCCTTTGAAGATTGTGAATACCAAAGATTTCCATGCCTTTGATCTTGATCAAGAACCTTTTTCTAAATCTTGTGATGACCGTCTTCAAACTGATGAGCCTCAAGAGACCAAGTCTAATTCTACACCTTCTGTACATACCCTTATACCTTGTAAAATTCCAGATAGATACAAGCCTCTGATTTTACCTCCTATATCCCATGCTTTCCCTAAAAGTCATGACCTATATCTACCAAGATTTGATGGTGAATGTGACAACATCACTGCTAAAGAATATGTACTAAATTTTGAGTCTTTTCTTGACCTATTTGAAGTTGAGGAAGAGGATGTTAGTATTAGGCTTTTTGCTCTTTCTTTACAAGGAAAAGTTAAGAGTTGGTGCAAAACCCTTTCTTGATTCTAGAAGAGTATAACCAGCTGAAAAGATAGCCAGGGGAGACGGTGCAACAGTTTTCTGCCAGGTTTAACTAAGTCTATTTGTCGATGCCTATTAATATAAGACCTCCTCTTAGATCTGCTCTCTTACACTGCCCGGATGCCTTTGATCTAGAAATGGAGTTTCAACTGAGGGAAAGGAACCTTGCAACACTTGAAGAGATGCAGAATAGTGTAGTAGATGTAGAGGCTAATTTGTCGATCAGAAGGGCAAAGTTGAAGGAAGAAGGGATGAAGAACATAGATCCAGAGGAATTGACATCTGTAGAGGTAAAGGTCGACATTTTGGTAAGTGCAGTGGAAGAGATGATGCAAAGGATCACCACAAGGAAATAGTATAATGTTCAAGACCATGGCTTGTTGATTGAATAAGAACAAATGGTTGCTCCAAAACATTTTATTTCTTATCCCAACCGTCATAGATTTAATAATGACTATTTTATAGATCTTCTTGGAGAAGAGAGATCTATTGATATGAAATATATGCTTGATGATGTGTTTTATGCTGATGATTTGCCTCAGTTTGATCAATATGATGATGATTATGTTCTCCAAATAGAAGCTAGTCTTGCAAACAAATCAACAGCTGGTTTGTGGAAGGAGGAAGTTCATTTTCAGCAGCTCGAATACAGTGTTCAGCCATCGTGAGGAGGAAAGTGCATCAAATTTTGAAGTAAGTGAAGGATCTTTGCCTTTTTGTCTTGCTTCGTTTCAGTTCATCAGAGACAACTTTCATACAATTAGAAATAAACTGTCGATGAGTCTTGATCTAGACCATCTTCAGGGAAATGAAATCCTTGTTCAATACTTTTCATATCCAAAGTTGCAACCTTTGAATGCCATTGATTGTCAAGTTGCAAATGAAGACTTGGAAGCTGGACCATATGATTAAATGATGCCAGATGATTCCATACCATTCTGTTTTGAATCATTTCAGTTTTTGAAGGGAAATTTGCATAGTACATCTTCAATAAAGAATGAGCAGCCTGTAGGAAATCACGTAATCTCATTGGAACCAATAAAATGGGTTGCAACAGTGTTTTCAAGTTTTTCATGATCCAATAGCTGATGTGTTGGATAATGTCTGCAGTCAAAGTCCTTATCCATTAGCTACCTATGAGCTTGAAACATGTACTGATACAAACTTTATCTGGTAGCCAATTTATTTTTCATTATTAGTAGGAGCCTCATCATAAAGCTCAGATCAAAGTTTGCATTCATGGTACGAGGAGAAGAAAAATAATCCATTGGATGAGCTAAGTCCTAGTGTGCATGAATTTCAAGATCCTTATGTAGTGTTTTTGGAGGTGGATAGAGAGTCCATATTATTCAATGGATCTGTTTACAAGTTTTCATGGGTGTTTCCTTTCAGTAGACCTCTCTTGTTGTTCATAAGCAAGCACTTGTGGAGAATGCAAACAACAACCAAAATGCTTATTTGGTTACATTGGTTGTTTCATTTCACTTGATCAGGTGATGAATGGAATAGTTAGATTAGGCTTTATTAAATAAGCTCCATTTTGAGCATATTTTCTAGTTTTTCAGTTTTGTTTTAGTATTGAGTCAGTTTCAAGTCAGTTTGTGTCGTCAAGTCGTCAGTTTTCAGTCATGCATTTTAGTTTGAGTTTTTGACTCCATGCCCAATGGATAAGGCACTAGTCTGCTCTCCCAAATATCTGTGGTTCTTGGCACCTCTAAGGAGCTACCATCCCCATTGGAGCAAATGTTAGTGTCAGTATTTGAAACCTTCCACCAGTGATCAAACATGCTCCTACAAAGTGGTCTTACGGTGTCAAGGTCAAATTTTGTCATTTCAGTGAGTTTTCAAGTAAACTTTGGTCACTAAGTATTAGGTCTAGGGTTTGTTTTCACTCCTTCAAAAGTTGTCCAAATGTCAGACCATGTCACCATTCAACTGAGTGTACCATTATTTAAATGGTTTTCATCATCATTTCAGGTTCCAATGGGTCATTTTAGACCTTATTCGTGCTTCAGTTGTACATAGGTAAGGCTCATTTCCGTCTCCTAGGTTTTTGAAGGTAATTTCTCTTGTATGGTCAAATTATTAGAAGATATTGCATCCTAATTTTCATACACCTTCCCATATCCTTAATGTACCTTATTAAACACTTTCCATCATTGATATCCTTCAAATTCCTCATTTTCCCACAAACCCTAGTTTCTTGCTACAATTTGACAATTTTCTAGGCTAGTCCTGTGTTTTTTCCTTTTGGACCCCTTCCCCTCACTCAATCTTTGAAATTACACTTTCCCCTATTTTATAACATCCCTACCTACTTCCAAAATTTTTCTCAAGAATTTAGAAGCCCCTTATCCCCTTCATTTCCCTTCATTTCTACAAAACCCTTGTTCCACACATTGGGATAGGTTTTACTCAAATGATGTTTCTGAGCAAGAAAAAATGAATTTGGAAAAAGTGAGAGAGGCTTTTGTCTAAAATAGGCCAGGGAATAAAAATTTCCTTCACTTTTTACACAGGTCTCATGGTTTTAGAGAAATGTAAAAAATACAGTTGCCTCAGTAGGATTGCTGCACCTCTTGAGTGACCTTGATAAAATCAAGATTTCTACTAGCCTAGTTAGCCAAATGACTTTCTTGATGAGTGAAATGATAACTAGACACAAATATCTTTCCAATGAGCTATCATGAGCTCAATTTGGAGTTGAGTAAGACCTTTAACACTTGATTTCAACAACACTTTGCATTTAGGCAGCCCCATTTTGCAAATTTTGACCAGTCTTGGGAGAATCAATTTTTGGAGGGGCAAATGGACTCCAAATTCAGAAATTGAAGTTGTTCCAGAACATAGACACATCAAAATTTCCAACAAGCTATTCTGTACCTGATTTGGACTCCATAAAGCCTTCCAAAATTGGCCTAGAAAAAGTGCTATGCATAGGATTTTCCAAATTTCGTCTAGTTTTCTCTACAGTTGACATTTTCTTGCTCTCTTGGTGAATTTACCATGGTAAATGATGTAATTTGATGTAATTATGGATGTAAAATGCTTAATAGGGTAGATACATCAAGTCAAAGGTGGTTTTTAACTGAATGAATTGGTTTCCTTGGTTTTAGAGGCAAGTTGTTCCACTGCCTATATTCATGTTCCAAGTTTAGATATGGTTGAAACAACCCCTTATTTCTTGGATTCGACCCCTGATGGATAACATAGGTGGTTTTCATGTCCATATAATATACTTTTTGATTATTTGTAGAGGTTGGAATTTGGCACAAGTGTTGGATTCACTGAACATTTTGTATCAGCAGTTGGCAAGGAATAAAACCAGGTTTAACATCTATTTTTGTGGGATTCTTGTGACAGTGAGTTTATGTATTGTTTTTTCTTTGTAATGAGTTTTTTCTGATGTTATATATGTATCCACATCTCTCTCTCTCTTCTAAACTAAATGAATCAAGGTGAATAGACAAAATGCACTAATTTACAGTGCTTTGTCTTGGGAATGCATTTGGTTTTCAATGTTTTCACTGTTTGAAGAGGATTCGTAGTTTCTTGTGCCCTCCTCAACTCTTCAACGGTATTACTCTACCATCTCAATCCTTTGCTAGTACATAAGATCTTGTCTACCCTGCCCCACAGGACATGACTGTATCCTTGAGTTGATTTCCTGGACCCAGTCTGCCTTCTCCAATTGATCCAGCAACCAAAATCTAAAATCAAAACAGAAACCCTAATTTACTATAACTAGCCTAAAATCAGTATTCATTTTAGTCATCTCAAGCCCTAGTTGCCATATTCTAATTGATATTGACAAGGAGAGAGCCCTCTCCGGACTTGGTAGGGCTAACTACTAGGTTAAGTGTGGTTTGATGTTACCCTAGACCTGCCTTCCTTCAACCAGAGGTCAATCTAGGCACTAACAGTATTTACAAGATAACTACACGAGAACAGGATTGGGTGAATCCGACTGTAGATGGAAGGATTTCATGGGAGTGTGAAAGCTCCTACACTTTAGATTCATATGAAGAAGTAGAATGATGGCAGAATCAGCTACACGAAGTAATAATGCTAATTTGCAACATGATGAGTAGATCATTGCATTGCGTGAAAATAGAGGCAAGGGAACTACCGACATATGATGGATTGATAGTGGTGGATGAATTTTTGAGAAAATTTGAAAGCGCGGTACCAAAACAGTAGTGGTTTGATGCACTGAAATGGGCACTGTGCACAACACCTACACAATGGTGGGGTATGCATCAAGGAAATTTCGAGGATTGGCACGGATGCAGAAGGATGATGCGCCTACATTTTAGAAAACCCTAGCTCTAAAAGAAAGCCAATCAGTAGGAGTGAAACAACTTGCATGCCCACCTTTCCTGATGGGTACAGACATATTTTTTACAGTTCACAAAAGCGCACACCACCCCCATACTAGAGAATCAAAACACACCACAGTAGTAGGAAAGGCGACATACGCTACCAGTTATCCACAAAAAAGCATTTGATAGGATTTGAGGAGTACTAAATAAGGTTCACCAGGCGAGACGAACTGAGTGCGACCTGCGTGTGCCAACAGTTCAATGGGCCTATAGGACCATGTGAAAAACCCTGAATGCGAAGACAATTCAAAAGGTGTAGATCAAAGTAGAGACCATAATTTTTGAAAAGAATACAAAAAGGAATCCACATGTAATGGCTCCCACAGTTGTGACATTGCTTGATAACCAAGAAGAAGAAATCACATGTCTACACGAGGTCGAACATATAAGGATTCAGGAAGCCATCTAGCAAGGGAACCTTAGACTTCACGAACTTGAAAAGGACCAGGTACGATTGAGGAAGAAAAGAATTTTGATGGATGTTAAGATCAAGAGGCTAGAAAATGAGATCACGCAAGCATGTGTTGTCGATAAAACAAAGATGAAAAGGCAAGATATAGATGATCATACCACTACATTAGAATATTGTCACTGAGAATTTATGACTTTGCTGGCATGGATACGACTGCACCTCACCAAACACAGTAACCAGGAGAGAACACTACACACAGTAGAACGTGCGGCTCCGGCTATCCCGAAGGAAATTGAGGAATTCCCGTGAACTATGCTGAAATTCGAGTTGAAGTATAGCACAAGGGAGGCGACCACCTGACTAGTCATAGGGAGCAGAGTCTTAGCACTCTAGGTAGTTGAAAGAGAGCGTAGGAATATAAAATAGTCTATTTGGCAGGTGCGCGATGAGGGAGGAGTATTGAGTAGGTTTATGTCAAAACTAGGGAAGGATCGTTGGAGAGTAGTGAAGTAGGTTTTCACATATTTACGTGGCATTAGTGATTATGGTTTGTTCTACCAAGGAAGACCAAGATTGGACAGAGTTTTGGACATCCATGTATTTTTTTATGCAGACTAGGTTGGAGATCTATATTGGATATGATCTACAAGTGGTTATGTGTTTAGCCTATTTGGAGGAGCAGTCAGTTGGATGAGAAGTAGAAAGTCTATAGTGGCACTTTTAGCTACACAGGCATAATACATGGCAGGAATTCATACAAGAAAGGAAGAAGTTTGGTTGTAGAGATTGTGCTCAAGTATGGGGTTAGTACAACATGCTATATGGATATACTATAACAAATAGAGTGAAATTTTCTTGGAAAAGAATGTTGGTCATCATTCAAAGACAAATCACATTGATGTTTAGTATCATTATTTGATGGATATGGTTGAAGAAAAAAAGATGTTGCTGGTAAAGGTGGACATTGTGAAGAATATTATAGATGCATTGACGAAGTCTGTGAGCACTGAGAAGTTTTCTTGGTGTATAGAAATAATGGGACTTACAAGATTGGACCAATGAGTAAGCTCTCATGTGACCCCCTATGTGGAAAAGAAAACAAAATGTGGGAGAATGTTGGGTGTGTGTTATATTCTTTCCACAACTAGCCGCATGCTCGCCCCCCCTATTAGTTGCATCGAGCATAGCAGGGGGGTCACAAGGGGGTTTATAAGGGGGCGGTAGTCCCCCCAACATAGGGTCCAAGGAAACACCATGTTTTTTTTTCTACATATGTATGGACCCAAGGATCGGGGACAGACCCAAAGATGGTGGGCATAATTACCCATGGTTTTGTGCATGGATTTTTCACATGGTTTTGGGCATGATGGTTTTCTGCCCAAAGTATTTTGTATATCCGGTCAAGGGAACTATGGTTATGCTATAATCCAAGGTTAATGGTTTGGGGTTTATAAATTCTTCAACATATATATATGTATTGTGACATTGAAAGGAACATAATGAAAAATCAATCTAGTAGTCCTAGTTTCGGAATCTAGGGGAAAATCTCAGTGTATTTGTTTTATTTCTCACCATTATATATTTTTTGTTTTAAGAATTCGTTTGCAAGTAATTTTTGTACAAGGTTAAAACCTACATTTCTTTGGAACCGTTATGAATTTCCTTTGTCAGCAGGAGAAACATAGTGTTGATTTAGACAAGCCACCAATGTATTATTGCATGTTATTCCTATTCACCTAAGTTGTTTATTACTTTGGATGAGAATCCACACTTGTGATTTCTCCAACTAAGCATGATGTCTTGTATTCTTCATCAACCTTGAAGGTGCCCCTTTATGCAACATTGACAACTCATGCACAACAACGATAGTTGTGTGAATGGCTTTGAGGGATTTAGGAGTATCCTTTCACTTCTACTGCATGTTGTGTACACATACAACTTCTTTATGCATGGTGACAAGATCCTCATAAAGGTTGTGCATAGTCTCTCCTAATTTCGATACTTCTCCAAGTATGGCTACCTTGAGTTCTTCCATATATGCCTGCAAGGGAGTTAATTTTTGGACCTCTGCTCGAAGTTGTACAACTTATTTCCTTGCAATATATAAGTTATTTTCCATCTATCTATTCTCAACCATGAGGTACTCCATGTTTGATTGGTAGCACCTGAGAAAGCCAAGTTGGTTGCAGCAATGGCTTCTTGTTGGCTTCTATTGGCCTGACCCAAGTTTATAGGTGATTTAGCCAAGCAAATCCCAGTACTTCTAGCCCTTTCGGCAACAGTAAGCGGAGCGTGGATTGAGGTCTCACCTAAAGTAGTATGGGAGGGTGCTAGAACCAATTTTCCACACCCTGGGGATGTCTGATGAGCTTTTGGAGGTCCGCAGTTTGACCCTTTGCGTACGTTGCTACGTGAACTTGTCATCCTTTCACAATCTGCGATGATTATTCCACGTAGCCCTACTTGGGGTGCAACCCGTATAATACCCAAGTCCCTTGCTATTTAATATGTTATTATCCTATTACTGAAATTGTTTAGGTAAGACTAGTGATTATTACATCACATTCAGCAAACATATCAGTGTGCACGATAAATAAAACAGTATAAACATAAAGAAGGCAATGCACAACAAATACATAGAAATAGGAATCAACTTCTCTTTATTAATCTTTAATCCATATTACAAACTCGACACTGCCCTATGCACTCAGTTGCAGGGGTCTGTGCACTCAACTGCGAACCCTACTAGACCTCTATGCACTCACTTGCTTAGCCTCTTCCTATTAATCCAACCCAATACACTTATACTTCTACTCTAGGCTCGAACCATTCACATTTTTTTCTATTCCTTCCTAGCTATCTTTACAACTTAGAGGCTCACTCTTATTTATACAATCCCATGGCCCATAGACCATGGGTAGGCTGACATGACTTTACATTATATTACAATACTTTAGGGTGGATAGCCCTATGACTTAACCTACACTTCGGGCTCCGCACCCACAATTCGCAGAGTCTTACAAAACCTTAGACCAAAAATTGGGCTTTGAGCCCCAAAACTTGCTGTGGGGGGATTCCATGCCCAACAGGCCCCCAACAAATCATCGTCACTTGTACCGAGTCACTCTGCTGGTACGGTGACCTTGATGCAGAGCCCCTCCAACTGGTCTTGTATTTCTCGAAGGTCCGCGATGCACTATTCTGCAGTTTGCTGGACCTGCTGCATGCGTTATTCCGATGCTAATTTGTGAGGATCATCTACTTGCCTTAGCACATATAGTCCCTACATCTGTGTGAGCTTACCCTCAATATCGGCCGTAATGGTGAAGGCCTCATCAATCCATGGCTGGATGCATGCCTTAAGAACTACCTGTTTCTATCTGGCGGCATCCACCTGCTCTTTCAGTGCCCTTGCTTGCTACATCCTTTCTAGTCATTGTGTGAGGACAATTATCTATGCATTTCCCCTGACATTATCATACTGCTCCTATAGTTCATGCGTCTCTGTTTCCAGGTGCTATATGTTGGTGTCCTCCTGCAAGGATGTGAGGACGTTGAAGGCTTGGTCCAACATACTGGTATAGTCCTCCACTGCCCGTCTAATTTCTTCTAGTCCTTTTTGAATCATGCTAATGTGCTTCTCTCTAACTTATAGAAGAGTGGAAGGTTGCGCCTTCAGTTGCAACTCAACAATCTAGAGGTTCAACTCCAGCTACACTCACATTGTTTCCTCGCTTGTTCTTCAGACTCCACTTTCTAGACAATGGATCCCCATCTTTGTTGGTAGGTATGTGGTGATGGAAAACTTTGGGACTTGTCGGCATGATTCATCAACTGTCTTCACGATTTGTTGATTCTGTGACACTAGCTTTTCATGTTGTAGGCTGAGCTATTCAATGTTGATCTTTTTCTCACTCATCACCTAAATCGTGCGACCCTCCTGGCACGGAGCTCTACTGTGATGCCATCCTATAGTTGATACAATGTATCTCGCAGAAGGGCATCCAAATTAAGGCCAATTCCCTTGATCCTACTCACCGCAGCTCTGTTGTCCTTATTCTCTATTGTTAGCACTCCCTCTGGCAGCACTATGGTGTTGGCCATCTTTGTGCGTAGCATCTGCTCTATTGTTGATGTGCCTGTTGCGCCGTAGGTGGCTATGGTTCCTTCCTATTGGGGGATGTACCTGTAGTTCTTGCAGTTGCACCCTTAGGGCCCCCAACACAATCTACTACTCCAACATGGCTTCTTAAAGTGCTTCCTTGGTGACCTCGCGAACCGTTTCGCCAATGTCATAGAGATGGCCTTCTGTTAAAGTGATTGGTTCAATGGCAAATTTGGATGCCTTGACCTTTTTCTACGGACCTGATCTCTTTGTGACATGCATCCTTTTTAGCTGGGTGGAAGTTATGCTCGGATCTTCACCTTCTTCTGTGTCCTCTGCTTCCTGTCCTGTAGAAAAGTCCTGGCCCTCCTCGTCCTACATTGTGGTTCCCTTTTTCCTGCACTGCTGCTACTTCTTTGATGGCCTTTTCCTATTCCATGACTTCCCTTGCTATCTCGCGGACAACCCTTACCTCCACGGCCGCTTTTTCATTGTTCCTTTTGCCATCACCTGCAACTTGGCTGCATCCTTCTATTTCTATGTTGTTGTTATATCCATCTCCACCAGATCTGGGGCATGCCACTCGAGAGGCCATGATTCTAGAACTGGAAAGATTGCATCATCAATGGCGATGAAGGGGAGCTTGGTCCATTGTTGTGCTAGGTCCTTACATGCCTTTATGTACACATTATGCATGCCTGCCTTAAAATCTACAAAGCTTCATAGAATGTTGTACATTGTGGGGGACAGGCGCGGCCGTCTATTGATCCACATCCGGATGCTCACCTCCATGAGCACCTAGAAGATCTTGGTCTTGAAAATCTGCTTTGTGTCCTTGGAGGCCCAAAGCAATGTGTACTTTGCGGCCTCTGGTAGGTCCTACTCAATGCTAGGGAACTAACTGTCCTTTGACAGTTCCCCTGTTACCAGTAAAATGGACAAGAAAAACCATGCGTAGTGGAAGGTCTTGCCCTGCTCCTGGGCTTCCTTGCAGTTAGTCAGGAACTCTTTGTAGAGGAACTCGGCCTAATTGAATTGGACTGCTTCTATGCATTTTTCCATTAGTGCAACTACTGGCACTCGTACCTCATTGCCGCAGCATTTTTCATTACCTTCCTAGCCAAGAGATAGGTGGCTATGCGCACCCCTTTATATTTAATGTTGTTGATTGCGTAACACCTCTTTTTCTTCTCCAGTTTGTTTTTTTTCTTCATGGCCTCTGTGAGTGCCAAAACCCTTATTTTTCTTGCTATCACTGTGGGGTCCTTTGCCTCACAGGGTAGCCGAGAAATTCTATGCATGAGATCTGTCGTGATGGGAATAGGCTCCTCCAGCCATAAGTACCCATTGTGCACTAGGAAAAGCAGCTGCCTAATGATGAAAATAGTGATAGGCACGCGGTGAAAGTGTGGAATCCATATCAGATGAAGTAATCTGGCCTTCTCCACACCGCGCAGCCATTTCCACGGCTCTAGTGTTGTGACTGACCCCTCCGTGCTCTGCTTCATGAGGCTCTCCATCTATAAGTGTGGGAACTTTTCACTATCCGCGAGGTCCCAATATTCAAACTTCATTGTGGGTATGTAGCCCAGGTGTGAGCCCTCAAACATAATTCCATCGGGGAGCATCAGGGTCTCGAGTGCACTCTTAATGGCATCCAGGTCCTTTGGTATCTTAGTTTTCCTTTTCCATGAAGGGACGTACTCGGAAATTTCACTACAGAGCACACTGGCTAGATGTCCTCTTCCATGTCTTCTGTTGCCTCTATCTCATCGACGAGAGCATGTAGGTCCTCCTCCTCATCATCTATCTCAATGGTGATAACCATTTCTTCCATTGAGATTTTACCAAACCGTGGATTCCTTGGGGACATGTGAACTGGTCCCGCTGCCTACTTATCCTTCTTCGGCCTCGGTGTCTGAGGTGATTTTGAGATTTCCAGCACGACCCTAGTGTCGGAACATCATGTACCATGGAGTTCTGCGTGGCCTTGTTGGTGGTTCCTTCTGCCAAGCCCAAACCTCTCCTAGTAGCCGTCATCCTGTTTCAGCTATCTGTGGTTGTTCGTGAACTTCAGGGCTCAAATCTTTCTCAGCGCTCAACACTCTATGCTCTGATCAACTACTCAAACCTCAAATGAACAAGTGTTGTCTCGTGGTTAGCCCCTAGAGTTTTATAGCACCTTTTGAATTCAAATTCGATAGTTCTCCCCAATCTAAGCCATTAATGCTTTCTTGGTGGTAGATTGCCCCAAATCTAACCCTTAATTCGTGTCTTAAATGCCTACTGCCAGCTTCCTTTTGCCTTAAATTGGACATCTTGTCATGAATAGTGACACCAACAGTTACTTCCCAGCCTACCCGCACGGTAGCGTAGCTCCCCATGCATGGGCGTGAACCTTGTTACATGTTGATTTTGTGCCCACCTCCCTCATCGCGCACCTACCAAATAGACTATTTTATATTCCTACGCTCTCTTTCAACTACCTAGAGTGCTAAGACTCTGCTCCCTATGACTAGTCAGGTGGTCGCCTCCCTTGTGCTATACTTCAACTCGAATTTCAGCATAGTTCACGGGAATTCCTCAATTTCCTTCGGGATAGCCGGAGCCGCACGTTCTACTGTGTGTAGTGTTCTCTCCTGGTTACTGTGTTTGGTGAGGTGCAGTCGTATCCATGCCAGCAAAGTCATAAATTCTCAGTGACAATATTCTAATGTAGTGGTATGATCATCTATATCTTGCCTTTTCATCTTTGTTTTATCGACAACACATGCTTGCGTGATCTCATTTTCTAGCCTCTTGATCTTAACATCCATCAAAATTCTTTTCTTCCTCAATCGTACCTGGTCCTTTTCAAGTTCGTGAAGTCTAAGGTTCCCTTGCTAGATGGCTTCCTGAATCCTTATATGTTCGACCTCGTGTAGACATGTGATTTCTTCTTCTTGGTTATCAAGCAATGTCACAACTGTGGGAGCCATTACATGTGGATTCCTTTTTGTATTCTTTTCAAAAATTATGGTCTCTACTTTGATCTACACCTTTTGAATTGTCTTCGCATTCAGGGTTTTTCACATGGTCCTATAGGCCCATTGAACTGTTGGCACACGCAGGTCGCACTCAGTTCGTCTCGCCTGGTGAACCTTATTTAGTACTCCTCAAATCCTATCAAATGCTTTTTTGTGGATAACTGGTAGCGTACGTCGCCTTTCCTACTACTGTGGTGTGTTTTGATTCTCTAGTATGGGGGTGGTGTGCGCTTTTGTGAACTGTACAAAATATGTCTGTACCCATCAGGAAAGGTGGGCATGCAAGTTGTTTCACTCCTACTGATTGGCTTTCTTTTAGAGCTAGGGTTTTCTAAAATGTAGGCGCATCATCCTTCTGCATCCGTGCCAATCCTCGATATTTCCTTGATGCATACCCCACCATTGTGTAGGTGTTGTGCACAGTGCCCATTTCAGTGCATCAAACCACTACTGTTTTGGTACCGCGCTTTCAAATTTTCTCAAAAATTCATCCACCACTATCAATCCATCATATGTCGGTAGTTCCCTTGCCTCTATTTTCACGCAATGCAATGATCTACTCATCATGTTGCAAATTAGCATTATTACTTCGTGTAGCTGATTCTGCCATCATTCTACTTCTTCATATGAATCTAAAGTGTAGGAGCTTTCACACTCCCATGAAATCCTTCCATCTACAGTCGGATTCACCCAATCCTGTTCTCGTGTAGTTATCTTGTAAATACTGTTAGTGCCTAGATTGACCTCTGGTTGAAGGAAGGCAGGTCTAGGGTAACATCAAACCACACTTAACCTAGTAGTTAGCCCTACCAAGTCCGGAGAGGGCTCTCTCCTTGTCAATATCAATTAGAATATGGCAACTAGGGCTTGAGATGACTAAAATGAATACTGATTTTAGGCTAGTTATAGTAAATTAGGGTTTCTGTTTTGATTTTAGATTTTGGTTGCTGGATCAATTGGAGAAGGCAGACTGGGTCCAGGAAATCAACTCAAGGATACAGTCATGTCCTGTGGGGCAGGGTAGACAAGATCTTATGTACTAGCAAAGGATTGAGATGGTAGAGTAATACCGTTGAAGAGTTGAGGAGGGCACAAGAAACTACGAATCCTCTTCAAACAGTGAAAACATTGAAAACCAAATGCATTCCCAAGACAAAGCACTGTAAATTAGTGCATTTTGTCTATTCACCTTGATTCATTTAGTTTAGAAGAGAGAGAGAGATGTGGATACATATATAACATCAGAAAAAACTCATTACAAAGAAAAAACAATACATAAACTCACTGTCACAAGAATCCCACAAAAATAGATGTTAAACCTGGTTTTATTCCTTGTCAACTGTTGATACAAAATGTTCAGTGAATCCAACACTTGTGCCAAATTCCAACCTCTACAAATAATCAAAAAGTATATTATATGGACATGAAAACCACCTATGTTATCCATCAGGGGTCGAATCCAAGAAATAAGGGGTTGTTTCAACCATATCTAAACTTGGAACATGAATATAGGCAGTGGAACAACTTGCCTCTAAAACCAAGGAAACCAATTCATTCAGTTAAAAACCACCTTTGACTTGATGTATCTACCCTATTAAGCATTTTACCTCCTTCACTACTCTCCAACGGTCTTCCTTAGTAGATAACTTTACACCTACAGGGATAGGAACCTTCACCAATTTACTATCCTACATATTAAACCTCTGTAGTATTCTCTTGACATAATTCCTCTGGTTTAACCAGATCTTCCTCTTTCTTGATCCCGTTTAATTTCCATGCCCAAAATATAATTTGTAGGACCAAGATCCTTCATGTCGAGTTTGGAGGAAAATTGGGTCTTCAAATTCTCGATAATTTCTTTGTTATTTCCAATCAGTAACATATCATCCCCATACAAGAAAAAATAAATAACACAATCACCAATTAATTTAAAATAGACACATTTATCCACTTTGCTTCTAGTGAAGCCAACTCCCCATATATATGTATCAAATTTATAATATCACATCCTTGGTGACTATTTTAACCCATACAAATACTTTTTTAACGTACGTACCAATTATTTCTTATCATTCACTACAAATCCTTTAGGTTGTTTCATGTAGATATCTTCATCCAGATCCCTATGAAGAAATGTTGCCTTCACATCCATCTGTTCACATCAAAATTAAAAGCAACAACAACAAATAAAAATAATCTAATAAAAGCTACCTTGGCAACAGGAGAAAAAATATCACCAAAATCAATTCATGGTACCTGGGAGTAACCTTTTTCTACCAATCAAGCTTTGTATTTCTCCACCTTTCCTTTTGCATTCATCTTCTTCTTAAAAAACCATTTGATTTCAATGAGTTCCCTTCTAGTTGGAAACTCCACTAGATCCCAAGCCTCAATTTTCTCCAAAGAGGCCATTTCATCAACCATGGCCTCTTTCCAGAGTTTTCCATCCTCTGAATCTACTTCTTCCCTGGTAGTTCTAGGATCATCATCAGTAATAGATAAAGAAAACTTTGAACAGAAAGTAGATGGACTATCACTAGTACAAATGGCTAATTAGTTACTAAAAAACCAACTAAAATTTTCATATAAATGACTATTTTTTAGTCGATGACCAATAATAACTAGTTTATAGTATCTTATAACACAATCAACTTTTAGTCATTTTTAGCTTGGTCATTAATTGGTTGTCTCAATTTATCATTTAATAATATATTTAGTCATAAATTTTGTTATTAATTTAGTCATTGATTTAGTCATTAGTTGCCACAATTAATGACCAAATAAAAAAAAAGATATATTACTACGTGATCACCCAAGAAAATCAATTAATGACAAAAGAAATATGACCAAAACAATGGTCATGTTATAAGACATTGTAACTTAGCTACCAATAGTCATATATATACAAATTTTGGTCATCATTTCAAACCAATTAATGATTAAAGAAATATAAATAATTTTAGTCATGCTATAAGATATTGTAAATTAGCTATTAACAGTCATATATATGCAAAATTTAGTTGTTATTTGTAATCACAAATTTATCATTTGTAATAGTCATTTATATTTTTCTAGTAGTTTCATATTCATTGTATAAGCAACTGATTTAGTAGTTTATATTCATTTCATTTACTTTCATTAATAATCATTATAAACGACTAAATTACGCGTGTATTCATTTTATTTGTGTTCATCATTAATCAATATAAACTACTAATTTCGTAGTTTTAGAGTGATTTCATGTATTCACTATTAATCAACATAAATTAATTAATATGGTTTTGTGACTAAATTTAAAAAAAAATCATACAATGTGCATGTTCATCTAATATGAAAACATAAAGTTACATATGTTAATTACATTACTAAATAATATCAAGTGAAACTGTAAATAATTTCAACCAAAAATTATATTATATAAAATGTCAAGTATTACAATATGAGTTTCCAACTTAATATTGGTTTGACTACAATTTACACTTGAAATATTGTTTCACAACTTCCAAATACTATCACTATGTTGCCACGACATTGCAAGTGAATTCACCAACTCTGAAGACTTGAACATCAATCTGTATGTGTGTGTCTTATGCAGGATATTGGCTCTAAGAGTATCACTAGATCGATTTTTTTTTCTCTCCCTCTTTTTCATTTGTTGCTCCAGTGTTATTGTTCTCCTCTTTCTTCAATTCTTGATTCTTACCATAAATACTAAGTTTCTCTTCTGAAAACAAAGAAGATACAATGCAGAGTATAAGACATGAAAGATGATGAATACTAGAATATAAACTAAAGTAGAATATAAACTAAAGTAGACTATAAAATATTTATACGGCATATACCTCAACATCAGTAATTTTAACACTATTTTTCCGCATAAAAGTAAGAAACTCGAACAAGTTTTCTTGAGTTGGAGGATAGTGGCCACTATGTGGCCAGATGACCTATATAAATAAAGAAAATAAAATGTCACCATAGAAAACAATAGCATAATAACCTAACATTTAACCTTCACAGAAAGTCAAAGAACAATCATGCCAACTAAGTTACATGCTAAAAACATGAGGATGTAGATAACTTGCTAAAACAAATAGTCTAAGGTGTGATGTCTAATCCTTGTCATTTTATTCACAACAACATTTCATTCTCTAACACATGAACTTGGTCAAGTATATAGAAAACTTGTGCTCAAATAACAACACGAAAGTAAACTTTTATAATAGTCATGATTTTTTTCAACACAAACAACGAAAATGATTTCAATTAATATCGTGTAATACTAATCTCATCCTCAAGCTTTTGATGTTGTTTAAATGGACATGATACCAAGTATTTTCAATTTCATAGTTAAAAGAAAAAACAAAATCGAAGGAAACATTCAAAATATAATCAAATAAAAAAGAGAGAATGACATGGAATGGACATTGAAATTATAAAAAATATGTTTATCTATCCACCAGTGTATTTTTTTTTTGTAAGCTACAGTAGTTCCTTATTTTTCTATTTATAGAAGCAAGTTGTTCCATATACAAAATCTTGGTGGCCTCAACTTGCCCACATGGGAAACCAAGTCTGTTGGCCACCTTAGTCTGTTATAAGCCATCCAGTAGCAAAATTTTACTAGTCTTGCAACCCAAGATAAATACACTTCACATCTAGATATACTATTCAAGATCCGAACTAACATAAAAGAACAGGAAAAGTAAATGCTATCCACTAAAAAAACAAGTAAAAACTGGAAGGTAAAAAACTATTCCTTTCTATCATCTTTATCAAAATCCACGATAGTTGGTGCAACAGCAGAGTCACTTGGCGTTGGAGATAGCTTCATCATTCGTTGTTGAATCTCATCCAGCTTAATATCCTACATAAACATCATAATTTGCAGATTCCTCATGTCCTTTTTTAGGTTGGGCATGCCTTGGGCTATTTCTGCCATCTCCCCCACCACATGTTCTAGGGCTGTGGCCAACAAGCATTTCATGACCCAGTATATGTGCAAGGTTTGTTTGAATAGTGTCATCCTACCCCTGGTATGCCCTGGGTCAGGGACTATATCCCCCCATTCTTCCATTTCTATCTTAGAGTATTCTTCCATGATGTTTTCCTCCATCTCCTGGGTCAACTAATGAATATCAGCATCCATCCCTTCTCTGTATGCTTGAGCTGCCTCATTGACCGCCACCTTAATGGATTTCCTACCTCTTCTCGGCCCTGCCATTTCTGAAGTGGTAGGACAGTTTTTAACTGACTGGCTATGGCACCCTCTACCCCCATGGCCCCAGCCTCTACCAAGGCGAGCCATATCTTCGTTTACAGACTCTTGCTTAAAATTATCAACAGAAAATGTTAGCTTTAGAGGATCTTCAAACTTCCAGTCTTCCGGCATATCCCGTTTTCTAAGCATTCCCACCCTACTCTGGCCCTCCCTGTCTCTTTGGAGAGTTGTGGCTCTCTCCCATCCTGGACTAAGGGTGGTGACTGAACCATCTACCATCCTATCCTTCTTAAGATTTTCATCCGTAGTTTCCCAGGGCCGACCCTTTGTCTTGAGATTACACTCCTCAGGAATCCCTATGCTCTGGCTGCTATTAATCAGCTGATTAGGGCCATCTCTCTGCCTCTCATCTCTATCCTCAAGCCTACCCTGACATAGCCCCTTCCCAACATACCCCAACTTACCCTTGTGCTTGGCCACAGTTGTCCCCAACGATTGTGCTACCCTACTCCCATCTTCCCTCTGCTACATTCTGTGCTCTCTCCATAATCTTTCCACCCTCATGTATCCCTTCCCACCTACCCTACATCCCATCCTGCTACTGTCACCATTCTTGCCAACCTCTCTTCTCATAATCATGCCACTTTGCTCCCTTGATATTCCCTCATTCATGTAGGATGCCACCACGTCTAGTTGTTCTAGCTTGAGGATAGTAGGTAGCTGTCCTAGCCTTCCTCTCTCCTAGCCTTCCTCTCTCCTGATCTGTGTTCATGCTCATACTCTCCCACTTCATCACCCCGATTAGGGGTCTATCCACCAGTGTATTGTCTAGCCTTCCTAAACATTTTCTTGCCCAAAATAACCATGATGTGAAATAATCACAACATTAAAAACCATAGTAATCCCTACTATAAACATTTCCAAAGTCGATGGATCAAGTGTCGCAGATCCTCTTGTATTGGCCAACCATATGATGCAAAAAGTGAACTACCATAAACTATTTTTCTAAAAAATCCTTCATAGTTCAATTTGGAGGTAGTTCTTGCACATTCATATAGTTAACAACAATAAGCAATCCTTTATTCATGAAATTGATATGATGGTAGAAATTTAAAACAACGTACATAAAAAATTGTATAAAATATTAGCAAATGAATTTCAACACAAGAAGATTAGTTACTAATGGCAACATAGTGTGAACACAATATGAATTTCAACACAAGAACATTAGCAAATGAATTCAGACTATGTTTCTAATGGCTAATGAATTTCGAAATAGGTATATTAGTAAATGAATTCATACTATGTTGTTAAGACATTGTTCTCCTCTTTCTTCAATTCTTGCTTCTTCCCATCAATACTAAGTTCCACTTCTGAAAATGTAAGAATATATAATGAAAAGTATAATAAATGAAAGACAATGAACAATAGAATATAATCTAAAGTAGACTATATATATTTTATAATAGAAAATTAGAAAGATAAACACAGTCAACAAATTAATAAAAATCTCATTTATATGTTGAGTCCCATATAGCCTTGCATTTTACAATGTCCAAAATTATCCTTACATATTATTTGGTTACTCAAAAGTCGAAAACAATAAACTTAGTGTTATATTCATTAAGAGTTTCCAATTTAGGGCTAAGTTCCACTAAAATTATCCAAAAAGTTCTTTTCCTGCTTTATTACAAACGTTTCCACACTTAGGGGCTGACTTTTTCCATGATATGTATCTCTTTGTACACATATGTAGAGCATGGTGGTAGTTATGTAGGTTGTATTTGTACATAAATTAACACAAGATGGCAAAAATGCTTGAAATTAACTAACTTGGAGGGTATTTTTCCTATCATTAAAAATTATAATTGGTTTTATTTCTTATTATTTTTTCTTTCTTTTTATAAAAAAATGAATAATCAACAATTAGGGGGATTGGAAACACCCTTATAGTTTGGAAAAAGAAATATGTTCATTGGAAATATTTCTAGTAGTTTTCGAGGCATTTCTAAGGTGTTTTGGTTTACATTTCTAATGGTGAAATATTAGTGGGGGAGGATTTTCCTACTACATGGATTTTGAACAATGCATTCCCTCCTATATTAGGGGTTTTATTATCTAAGCTTGCTTGGAAGAAATGTGTTGGATTGTTAGTAATCTTTGCTTAAGTCTTCTTTTTACAAAAGTTTCACATAACATGCACAAACAAAATTATTGTAGAGTGTGTGTCTGCGAGACCATGTTTGATAATTTCAGGAAGGAAGTTGGAGGAAATTGACCATGACTCTCTTGGAATTAAAGGTAAAGGAAAGAGCTTAATAATCACATATTGGTGCCTTGGGGGAGGGTGGTGGTGGGGAATGCTACTATCTTGTGCCAAGAGTTGTGGAGATATGAGTTTCACAGTTTCAGTGATCTACATTTGGAAATATATGAGGTATTTTTCAAATATAAAAGCATATACATCATGATAATAGATATTCATCCTCATCATAGGTGGACAATATCAAGGTCACTATAAAGGCAATAGTGTAAGCGGAGGAGGAAGTTGAAGGTATCTCTTCCAAGCCACCATTGACATATAAGGAGGCAATATGCATCACGGATGTGCTTTCTCAAGTTGAGAAGATTATCAATAACAATCTCTTGGTTTGGAGCTATTATTATCTCTTCCATTATAAAATAATATCATTTTCACTAAGCTTTATAGATAGTGCTACTTATCCTTTGATTAACACTTCCACAGATGTAAGAAACATATCTCACCTCCCAAAACTCTTCACATTCAAATCATCCCATAGGGACACTAAGATTATCATTGTTACTTCTAATTTATCTTTGCTCACTTTTATCCTTAGCACACATTCTACATGGGGTACTTCAATTTTGATAGCATTATATTCCAATGAAATTATCTCAAACAATTTGAAATTTCTTTGTACAGAAACTCTATCATTTACCATTTATGTTCAATTATGGATTTAAATCAAAGTTCAAATTCAAAACATATTGCAAGTTTCAATAACGTCATATCTTTGAGAATAAATTCTAACTATAGAAATTCCCACTGTAGGCCACTTGGTAATGCAATGTACTAAAGGAAAACAATTGATCTACTTCTACACACAATCTAGCAGAAGCTTAATTCAACATGAGCAACTTCAGGCATGAACAGATATAACTGAGAAAGAGAATTAATCAACCATAACACACAAGACATATCACTGGGGAAAGCACCAGCCTAAAACCCCAACTTTGTATTGTCATACAAGTGGAAATCTTGTTCAAGTTACAAAAAGAACTAGCTCTCAAGCTATCCTGATCCCTCTGCACTCAAACAATACTACTCACAGACTCAATAGACATAGAATATATCTTTCTCAATCCCTCCATTCCTCCTATTTCCTTGCGTATTTTTGATTGGGGTCCAATAATATCACATGTGTGAATTGGCCTTATCACACTCACTGTAACCTCATGTTCAACTACAGAATCCATAAGGAATAATATTCCTTCTGCATGCAAGAAATATTCACCAAGGAATATCCTAGCAATTGATAGTACACTGTCCCTCCATCTGATCTCAACTGGGTCTCTGACTGAACTGACATGCATGAGTTATCCATGAGTGAATACTCAGTCATCTGAATTACAATAGTTACATGCATGCAAGCATTAACTAACTGAACTCTCATTAATTTAACAAACTATTAAATTAATCTAACTGGACTTGACTAAGTTAAACTAAGTCAACTAATTACAACTCAAATTAGAACTCATCCTTATCTCTTTAACTGAAGGTTAAATTCCTCAATTAATGGAGAAACTGTTGCATGTCCTCACATAAACTTCAAGTTGATTTTCCTTAACTAATTAACTCAATATTAATTAATTAATTAATTTCCAAACTGCTATTGATATCAAATTCAAATTTTAGTTCCTATTTTTAGTCTAGGGACTGACTAAAATAGGAATCCATCCTGAACTGCTAAAAATAGAAATTCTATTTTTAGCAATTCCATTTTTCATTCCATGTTGCCCAATCCAACACTGGTACCTAAACTACTATTTTTAGAACTTCTATTTTTAGCATTTCTTGTTGCCATCTTTCAACACTAACAACACATTTTTTCTTTATTGTTCATATCAATTTATTCCTACCTTTTCATAGTGTTATCCCACAAAAGTGGGGCAACATCCAAATTTGGGTGAAGGTATCCTAGCCAACAATTGAAACTTGAGATAGGCCCAATGATACATGCAAGTATTAATACATCTTCCAACTTCCAGTCTATGATCTTTCTCTCTACAAATTAGACAAAATATCCAACAGGATTGCTAAAAATAAACAAGGACAAAACACCCATCAAAATTGGTAAAACTAAATTGTTGGCATTATGATACAAGTGTTGTCCTTGATGGAAACTCACATAGATGATAGTTCACAATGAAACAGGTTAAAAATAAAGGATTACAGATCAGACTCTGGAGATTGAATAAAGAGAGGAATAAACTGGTTCATTTTGTCCAAGTAGCATGTACACGTATGTCCACAGAACAAAAAAAGCATATACATGTCACGCACTCTCACAAGAGGAAAAGCGCTTATATGTTGGAAAACAAGGAAATTTAAGAGACAATACCAGGGCTCAATACCATGGTATTAGCCCATAATATTGAGTGGAGTAATGAATATTTGATCCCACCCAAGAATACCCTGGGTCCTAAGTGGTTTTGGTTTGAGGTATTGAGAATGGTCTAAAACTATTTAAGGAGGAGAAGATCATTAGGCTAAGGTGTGAAAGTATTGAATATCTTATGAAGAGTTAGATAAAATATGAAGGTTATGGGTTTCTAATGCTTTGCTTGATCTAAGCTAAGGATTCACCTAAGTGGTTGATGATGGATGATGGATCAGGATCATAAGGCCTGAAATGAATTATCATTATGTGGTTTGATCATGGATAGTCTAGATATGAATACTAATGCAAGTTTTATTCTGTAAATGTTATGATCTGGTTATAACTGAAGTCTAGAATAGCTATGCAATTTTAAGTTAGAATTTGCAGATCTATACGCCAGTTCACTTTGTTAAAAGTGGGTATACATGCTAGTTCAGCACATTAAAGTAGTGTATACATTATGAAATATGATGTTCGAAGTTGCAATTGGTTCTAATTGTTGTTGCAGAGTTCTAGGTTCTGCTCTATGTTCTGGTGTAAGTGTTCTAAATGTTTAGATTAATTGATTGTGATTTGCTTTAGTGATGATGGGTTTTCAATGATTGGTTGTATTACAGTGGTGATTGATTTTGAGCTTCAATGTTGCTGATGGGTCGAGTATGAAAATTTGATGAAACGAGGCCTTCTGATTGTAGTGTTGTGTTTGAGGAGTATCTAGTCTAAAAATTTATGCAACATGGTCCCTGGAGGAAGAGAGAAGTTTGTAGCCTTCTGTAGGTCGGTGCCTACGTACTGGTAAACATATCGGTTAGTACAAGAGCCAAGGGTTGGAGCTCCCTTCCAGTAGTAGTTGGAAAATGGGTAAAGGTTGGATCCTTCTGTAGGTCGGTGCCTATGTACTAGTAAATGGATTGGCTAGTACAAGAGAAAGTGGTTGGAGCTCCCTTCCAGTAGCGGTTGGAAAATGAGTGAAGGTTGGAGCCTTCTATAGGCCGATGCCTACATACTAGTAAATGGATCGGATAGTACAAGAGCTAAGGTGTTGTAGCTCCCTTCCAGTAGAAGCTAGAGAACGAGAGAAAGTTGTAGCCTTCTACATGTGGGTGCCTGCGTATTGGTATGAGTTTGCACCAGTACAAGATTGTAAACAAGTTTTTCTTATATTAAAAGTAGACAAAAATAGGTGGTTTTTGTCCTACATTGGGCTTCCACCTTAAATATTGGTGTTCATGTGTGTTGCTTGTGTGATGGTTTATTATATTATTACTGCACATGGTTACTTTTTATATGGTTAATGAAGTACTGATGCACTGATTAAATATCAACATATGATGAATTACTTGAATCATAAGTTTGCTTGATATACGTTGGTTGCTTTAAAGATAGTTGTGGGTACACACGAGTTACCTTCATTGAAGTAGTGTATATAAATTTGAGTATGAAATGAAAAAGTTATTGATTTTAATAATACTGATTAATTCCACGTCTCAGTATTATTTCCAACAATTGGTATTAGAGCAGGTCCTTTGGCAGAAGCTTGATCGCTTGAAGGAGATCCATAGAAATAATGGGAAAGAAGCTAAAGAAGAAAGCACCCAAGAAGAAGAAGACATCTCAAAGGAATAGTGACAACAGGAGAGATAATTGTTCATTAGGTGGAAGAAAGTATTTAGATTCAGAATCACCTCAGATTGAAAATGAACAAGCAAAAGAAGTATTAGGTACAAATTTTTGGTCTTTTGGTGATACTTTTCTTTGATCATGCAATATTAAATATATTGGAAGTGATCGTGAAAGAAACATAGAGGCAGAAGTTAAAAGATTCACAGATAAAATCAGAGATCAAAAATATCTATTTAACAAAGGGGAGTGTGCCTTCAAAGAAGAAGTTACCAGATTAAAAGATCAATTGGAGGAAGGAAACAAAGTAAGGAAGCAATACAAGGAAAAGGAATATCAATGTCGAAAGCTGCAGGATGAAGTGACATCATTAAGAAATTAAGTAAATGAAAAAAACACAACAATCAAGAGATTTAAAGATAGGTCCAGTTACTATGAAAGTATTGAAGCTAAGATCCTCTCTCTAAAAGAAGATCTTGAAAACTCAAATAAGCAGAGTGAAGAACTACCTCAAGGAGATGAAGAACAAGAAAATGAGATTCTCAAATTAAGGAAACAAGTGGAAGAAGGAAGAAGGCCTGAAGAAATCATGAAGAAGCAATATTAGGTTGAGGTAAATATCTTAAAAGGTAAATTAGAAGAAAAGGATAAACTGTTATGATTTCAAGATAGTACTAAGACTTTGGATAATATTCTTAGTAGTCAAAGGTCTCCTACAATCAAAACTGGTCTTAGCTTTCATGAATTTGTTGAAGGTGAATCTAGCTCTCAAGATGAGGCATGGAACTCTAATGAAAAATTTGAAATGCTCAACAAGGAGATGAGAAGTCAACCCCATCAAACTCCAAGGAAAGAAAGTCTTCAAAGAAAATCTTTTACTCCTAACTATGGAAATGATATTCGGTTATTTCCTCCAATGAATAATGTTGAATGTTTTATATGTCATAATTTTTGACATGTTGCAGCGAGATGTAGAAGTAGAATGGTTCAATACTGTCACAAAGAAAGATCATCAATTTCCAGGCACTTTAAGGGATATTGTTTTTCTTACAATATGTTTGGTCACAAATCCAATGAATGCTATAGAGGAAATAACAAATGTTATGCTTGTAACAAGTTTGGTCATATAGAAAAAGAATGAAGGAGCAAATTTCGGCCACCATACCAAAAGGAGAAAACATCATCACACTCAAAGATATGGAAGAAGAAGGAATTGTTGTTAGAAAGATGTGGCATAGCTCAGTTAACAAACATAACACACCTAGGGGGAGCTGAAAGTGTAAAACTTCAGTATTCCAATTCTCATACGTAGTTATCATGAAGAAAAGTCGCGTATATACATGAGTTAGAAGTTGCACAATCACATATATGGTGTTTTGAGGAAAAAACAGTGGGACAGACTCAGGAAAAGGGGTCTGATATGGTTTAATCAATTATCAATTATACGTTCTATTTGATGATGATTACGGTCTACTGATGATATGTGGAAGTGTTTTTGACCCTCATAATTTGTTGATAATTTGATGAATAACTGGTTGATGATGATGCCTTGATGATTCTTACTAATAGAAGCAATGATCAGATCTAACAGTAAACAGATAGCACATGTTCAAGGGGAGAGTATGCTTCTAATAATGCATTGTTGGCATTATAATAGAAGACCTTGGTACATGATGATACTTATACTTCTTGATTCACATAGTTTCTTTGATTCAGATGAATCTTTTGATAATGGGCATATACAAGTTGTTGATATTGATGTTACTAATAGATGTTGATGGTGCAGATCATATATGGTGTATGATAGTTGTTGATGGCTATCATGGTCTTGTTTATATTGTTGGTCCTTGTTATAAATTTCGTGTATATCACTTGATGTAAAGTTCATGAAAATACCTAATTTGTAACCCCACTATGCATGGGAAGGATGATGTAATAATTTCTATTTCAGTCATATATAGACATTTGGTATATCCCCACTTGGTTCGGTGGATGAGTCAAATTTGGTGTATCTCCACTTGGTTGGGTGATTGATGTATGTATGATTCCTTGGTCTTAGGGAAGTCATACTCACTTAGTTGAGTTATAGAGTCATGTTATTCTTTTGAAAAATATCTTTGTAGACTTTGCATGTACTAAGGGAGAGCATGGACAACATAATGAATATCAAAGAGGGAGAATATCTTGGTCCACCATTTTCCCTTGATGTCAAAGGGGGAGAGTATCTTGGTGTTGTGGTTGCCATCAAGTCCAAAGGGGGAGATTGTTGGCATTATGATACAAGTGTTGTCCTTGATGGAAACTCACATAGATGACAGTTCACAGTGCAACATATTAACAACAAAGGATTACATATCAGACTCCAGAGATTGAAGAAAGAGAGGTATATGCTGGTTCATTTTGTCCAAGTAGCATGTACATGCAGGTCCATAGAACAAAAAGAGCACATACGTATACACACACTCTTAAAAGAGGAAAAGTGCATATAGGTTCAAAAAACAAGGAAATTCAAGAGGAGACAATACCAGGGGTCAATACCATGGTATTAGCCCATAATATTGAGTGAAGTAATGCCTATTTTATCTAGCCCAAGAATACCATGGGTCCTAAGTGGTTTTGATATGAGGCATTGATAAAGGCCTAAAAATATATAAGGAGGAGAAGATCATTAGGCCAAGGTGTGCAAGTATTGAATATATTATGAAGAATTAGATCAAATATGCAGGTTATGGGTTTCTGATGCTTTGATTGATCTGAACTAAGGATGCCCCTAAGTGGTTGATGATGGATGATGGATTGAGATCATAAGGCCCGAAATGAATTATCATTATGTGGTTTGATCATGGATAGTCTAGATATGAATTCTAACGCATGTATTATTCTATAAATGTTATGATCTGGGTATCATTGAAGTCTAGAATATCTATGTAGTTTTAAGTTAGAATTTGCAGATCTATATGCTAGTCCGCTTTGTTAAAAGTGTGTATACACGTTGGTTCGACACATCAAGGTAGTTTATACATTATGAAATATGATGTTTGAAGTTGCAGTTGGTTCTAGTTGTTGTTGTAGAGTTCTGGGTTATACTATGTGTTCTGGTGACTGTGTTCTAGTGACAGTGTTCTGAATGTTCATATTGATTGATTATGATTTGATTCAGTGATGAAGGATTTTCAGTGATTGGTTGTATTACAGTGGTGATTGATTTTGAGCTTCAATGTTTCTGATGGGTCCAATATGAAAATTTGATGAAATGAGGCCATCAAATTGTGTTGTTGTGTTCCAGGAGTATCCAGTCTGAAAATTTATGAAACGTGGTCCCTGGAGGAAGAGAGAAGGTCATAGCCTTCTGTAGGCTGACACCTATGTACTTGTAAACATATCAACCAATAAAAGAGCAAGGGGGGTGGAGCTCCCTTCCAGTAGTAGCTGGAAAACCAATAAAGGTTGGATCCTTCTATAGGTCGGTGCCTATGTACTAGTAAATGGAATGACTAGTATAAGAGCTAGGGTGTTAGAGCTCCCTTCGAGTAGCATCTAGAAAACGAGTGAAGGTTGGAGCCTTCTGTAGGCCAATGCCTATGTACTAGTAAATGGATCAGCAAGTATAAGAGCTAGGGTGTTGTAGCTCCCTTCCAGTATAATCTGGAGAATGAGAGAAGGTTGTAGCCTTCTGTAGGTGGGTGCCTGCGTACTGGTATGAGTTTGCACCAATACAAGATTGTAAACAGTTTTTTCTTATATTAAAAGAAGACAACATCAGGTGGTTTTTGTCCTACATTTTTGTGATGATTTATTATGTTATTACTACACATGATTATTGTTTATATGGTTAATGAAGTATTGATGCACTGATTAAAGATCAACATATGATGAATTAACTGAATCATAAGTTTGTTGGATATATGATGGTTTCTTTAAAGATAGTTTCATGTACATGTGAGTTACCTTCATTGAAGTAGCATATATAAATTTGATTATGGAATGAAAATTTATTGATTTGACTAATACTGATTCACCCCCCCCTCTTAGTATTATTTCCAACATAAAGTAGGACAAAACACCCATCAAAATTGCTAATAAAACACCATTAAGGCAAACATGATGTTGTAAACAATGATGAAAATGCACACAAGCTTTAGTGATTCTGTGATTTACCATTTGTTCCAACATTCAGTACAGTTGGATTTCAATAAAAAACATAAATCAAATGCATTTGGAATTTTTAAATCACTAAAAGTCCATCATCAATGTTTTAGCAATTTTCTTCGGAGAAACTTTAGTATAACTACAAAGAGTTCATGGAAAATATAGAGAAAAATGTGAAGAAACTTCAAGGTGACTGCAAAGAGTCCATGGAGAATTTACATTAAAAAAATGGGAATTTATATTGAGACAATGGACTAATATTGTTGAAGCTCACTTCTAAATTCTGTTGAGTAGCCTATTAGTAAAAGAAATACATAATGGAGGAGTTTAGCCAAGCATTGTATCCCTTACAATTCATCTATCTAAGAATCAGTTTACACAAGTATATAACTTAACTATATGTGATGTGTCTCTCTTAAACTTAAACAAACCAGTTGAATAGAGGGGTTACAAGTAATAATTACATGGCACAATGAACTATTAAGGAAATTTCCAAAAGAAACAAATTGTCAAAAATATTTTTTGAACTTAAATGATTTGTGACCTATGAAGGCCAATCAATATTAACCATATTTGATGTCAGAATGCATTTTTCTAAGATCTTTTCTTCTCATTGTTGTCATTAATGGTGCTTTACTTGACACTTTTTGAAGTACTAAAAATATCACTATTGAGAATTATAGTTTGGACATGAAATTCTGCACAAGTTCAGTGTGAACATAAGAAGTAGTTTGAGATAATTTTGAAAAATAATTATATGTTTGGAAAAGTAATTCTATTTTGTAATTCAGTTTAGTAAAAAAAGTGAAATTCTTATGTTTAGCTGTTGAACCTAAGATTGTATCTCATGTATAATTAGACTAGGAGAAATTTTAAAAATAGATTCTCTGCCAAAAATATATAGATAGCGAAAGATAGACACTTTCAACACACTTGGGTAGTTGAGTAGGTTGAGAAACATAGAAGGAGAGATAGTAGGTAATTAGGAAAGAGATGTTTGCAATGACACTCAGTCTCATATGGTCACGTGGATAACACAATATTGATTTGTATAGTCATAAAAACAGTATTGTTTGGATCCATACAATTATATAGACAATCCATAAAGGTGTCCATAAATTTTGTATGGGAAGGCCAAACATCTATAAAATAGTCATTTTTCTCATTCCAATGTCTGTTTGGTATCCATACATGTGTTTGTATAGTTCGTATGGGCTGGAAAAACATCTATATAACATCATTTTTCATAGTCCAATGTGTTTTTGTATCCATGCATTGTTGTTTTTTGGGCAGCATGTGGAGGTCAATTTCTTGGACCCAAATCTTTCTAAGGTATCATGAGACCCAATAAACATTTTTTAAGTTTCTACCAATTATCTATTCATTTCCTCTTGTCCATTATTTTTTTCCAACTATAAAGGAGGATTATGTGTTCTATGAGGTCAATTTTATTTGCTTCTAAAGGAAATACCAAAATAATAGGATGAGGAAGAATATAATTTAAAAATAAGAGGAATTTTGGGTCAGTCTAAGAGAGTCCTCATCTAATGAGAGAAATTCGAGCTCTAATTGTTTCCTTAAAAGTTGGTTTATATGTTGAGGAGAAAACATAGACCATCTATGACTGGAACCCAGGACTTCCCAAATACCACTAAAGGAATTCTATCAACTAAACTACCAACCCACACACTTGAGCATATTTCTAGAGGGTAGCTTGACTACCAACACCTAAGAGAATATGGCAAGCTAGAAAGTTGATGTCCAAACAGTTGCACTCCGATAATTTGAACTATCCACGAGGGTGGTATTTGTCTACATGATTAATCTGGACTTTCTCAGCATCATAGATTAGGATGGGTTACTTCTCTCTTTCACAGGAAAGTGGTTGGCAAAGAAATGTTTTCAAACATGAGCTGATATGTGGAACAAGAGAATAAAAACAATACCTATCCTTCGAGGATTTTAATTGTTATCATAAAAATTTTAGGTTGTTGACTATAATAGTTCATTCTAGAAGTCTATTTGTTTGAGCATAGTAGAAAGATACAAATACAAATACAAATACCAAGGTAGATCCATATTAACTTTAGATCTATTAAGCACCAAGATGGATTATACAATTTATTGCTTAAAATTATAAGTGGAATATGAAATATTCACAAATCCAAGTTAAGGTGGGTTAGAAAGTGTCACGGCATATACAAGCCTTATTATTAAGACACAAGTACTAACCTCTAGGGTGGTTGGTTCTTCATAAAATTTGGTAAATTAGGATTCAAGGATAAATTTCCTTTCACTAGTTTCACCGATTAATTTTTTCAAATCTACCACAAACCTAAAACAATAATCTATGTATCCTATACCTATTAAGTTGTCAGGTCATTTTGGGACTAGATTTTGCAAGTATAATTTTCTTTGTTTGTCCCATAGGGTTGTCTTTAGAATCTTGGAGAGAAGTGGATGGTATGATGAGTTGAAAGTAGCATGTAAGATGTGATCCATTGACAGTCTTATTTACCCTATGGAAAGACCATTGTTACACAACCTTTCACAAGATGAAAATTTCAAATATCCTGCAAGAATTTCTAAATTTTAATTAGATTTGGCTCTCCATATTTATGCTAGAATTGAATGTTTATGAAATATATAGTATCTTCCACATGCATCCAAAGTATATATGCTATCATTCCTTTCTTAAGTGGGATGGAGGTTCCAATGTGCTCCATCTTTGGCTCTTGGATATATTGATCTTGATGTGAATGTATATTGGTTTTTAATGAAATAGATGTTGTGTTTTCAATAAACCAAAAGAATTACTGGAACAAAAATTACTATTTGTGAATAAGATATTAAAAATGTATTACCATTAACCAGTAAGAGAATAGATCTTGATGAACATACAAAATATTCTTACCTTCACTTCTCTACGATTCATACATTCCTACCAAGAATAAAATTTCCTCTTCATTTTCTTAATGAAGAACATAGATTCAGTTTTTACAATCCATATAATTACCAAACTTAAAAAGATATCATAACCAACAATAGTAATCTAGATTCCTTATTGACAGAATATCATCAAAGCCTCATCAATTTCATTAGAAAGTCCCATATAGCATAAAATACTTACTATTTCATTGGTATGCCTATTAAAACCTTCCAAATAGTTCCATAGGTGCCATCCCCCAATTTCTTGATGATATTATACCTAGAACAGAATAAATTACAAAAGGTGGTGATGTTTAAAAATTTACACATCATATAATTTTCCATCTTATATCTTTATAAGCAAAGAAAAAACCCTAAACCATGAAATTGACTAGAATGTCCTTCAAGCAATAAATGAAAAAAACACAGGAATGCCAAGAAGTATGTAGTTGATGTAAGTAGCAGCATTTTCCCAAAAAACATGAATGATCTTGCATTAAAATTCAATGCATTGCCAAAGTAATGCCAGTATTAGAAAACTACTCATTCCCTTGAATGATTACTTACCACTCCATTTGTGCTTAGAAAAGGGTAATGTAATGGACTTCAGAAATAAAAACTCAGATATTTCTTATTATGTTGAATATTTTCCATGTCACAAAGAGGAAGATCCAAATAGTGCCATTCTTTGTCTCTCCATTCTTGGATTATGCACAAATATGACAAATCTACTGCTAAAGAGGCAACAAGATATTCACCAAGTGGTTTAATAGTAAAAGCCATGAAAATCCAACCATAAAAACACATTTAGCTCTAAAACCGATCACAATGAAAATGTTTTTTCAACCACTACAAAATCTTTACTTCCTTGTTAGACATCAAAAGAATTTTTGAAGTCTTTGCACTAGCCTAGGAAACAAAGCACATTAGGTTCCATTCTAAAACATGCATTCACAACCCTCATAACACCTTCATTTCCACTATCCTTTTATTGAAAGCACACAATTCCCACTAAAACCACAACATAGTAGAACTCATTATTGCACCTTGTCCAACCATGCTTTACAATATCAATAGATCAACACCTTTCACAACTATTCTTCATCCATTTATTTTTTCTTTCATCACAATGGACAAAGTTTTATGATTGCTAAAGTCGACAAATTGACCACAACCATGTTTGGATGTATATCAAAATTCACAAAGAGGAAGGTTCAAACTGGAAGTTAAACCACTGCAATCATCAAGAAATAGAAAATTCTTCAAATTAGATATGGTTACAAAAAATTGCAATGTTATACTCAAAAAAATAAGAAAATTAGCCTCCAACCTACCATCAAACACATCAAAATGACTCGCTTAAAGCCTTAGACATCACTAAATAAGATTTGAACCAAGATCCAAGATAAAACAATTTCCAATCAAATTCAACGAATAAAAAAGTGGATTAAAAAATCTACTATAAAGAAGCCATCTCAAAGAAATAATAGGGTTTACATTATTACCATTGAAACAATATAAATTGTCAAAATTGAATTTTGTTGATCTCACATTGTATGCAAATCCCAATAGAATCATGTTTCTATATGCATCAAAATATTATGATTTTAAAATTCAAATACCAAGAAAAGGATTACCTGATAAAAATAAATAATAGAATCCAAATATAAAGACTTATTAAGACCGACTACAACATACTTTTATCATATGACAACACTAGTGTTAGGAATTCATGTTAGATCTTATGCCATGCTTGCATGAAAAGCCAGTAGCTAGTAAGTGTGGCAAAAGAAGATATGAAATAAACCTTACACAGACCACCAAAGTGTCATAAACAAACCCCCAAAAATAATGTAATCCTCTCCCTCTAGCAATAGCATCCACAAGAGAGAGATTCCATGCTTCTCACATTTCCCAAATGATAGAATCCCTTTCCAACAGAGATAATAGACCAACTTCAAGTGGCAAGAACTAGTCAAATTCTAAAGTACCACAAGTGTTCCAAAGCTTGCAATTTAAATATGGTACTGCATAATATCAAAATATTAAAGTTATGTAACAATAAAACACCCACCAACATAACTCTATTTAAAAGGAAAACCAACATGGCCTTAGAAACACAGTATTAAATCTCCACATAATTTCAAAATCCAAACAAACCACATAAGAAATGAACCAATTGGAAATAAAGTTTAAAAATATGTTACACATGAGTCAAGATTGGAGCAACTTTACAAAGTAAAAGGAAAATATTAAATTATCAATCCAATTACTCTCTAGTTGTTATAGTCTCTACAATATGCAAATACCATACTATCTTACATGAAAATGAGTTTTCCCATAAAATATATAGTAAAACAGTAAAAATATGATCACGTGACCTATAAACTTAGCATTAATTAAAGATTAAATCCTACTTATACTTTATGTGACTATCATTGAATTGAGTATTCTTAGTCAAATTATGTTTTGAAGTGGATACTTGTGGCATGTTCTAGACTATCTTCATTGAATTTTTATTAAATTTTTCACATGTTATGTATTGTGAAAAAAAAGGGTATATATGTGATATGGAGCTATGATGCCTTTACATCTATCAAACATAAAACATTACCTCAAGATTTATTTTCGGTAGGGAGGTGTTCATAGATTGAGGATGCCAAGAGGTTAGATCATCATCAGAGTCCTTAATCACTATAAAAGGACTGATGCGCTGGCAGAAGATATCCTCTAGGAAGTGGCCTAGACTAACAAAAACTGGTTGTATGATCCTGGGAAGTGCATGAGAATGAGAGATTCCTACTCTCCAAACATCCAAGTCCAAAGGGAAGAATATCCTAATGGAAACCTACCTACTTTGATGAACTCGATGAATAGTATACTTAGGTGAGAACCAATAAGGCATTAACGTTGGATCTGCCTAAAGTTGGTTTATTTACTTTTTTGTTGGTGTATGACCTATGACCTATAATGGAAGCTCCTCATAGGCCTCAAAATGACAGGTCAGCCCACAAGAGGAGGAGGTCAAGTGGGAACATGAGGCCTCACTGATCCGAACAAGTGATATATCACTTTTGACCTGGAAGAGAAAACACATGTTGTTCCAATGTAGGTCAGGCTTCCAAATCTTTCTCTGGACTCTGGGGCAATGAAACACTTGAAAATTAGAAATAATATAGGCATTCATTTTGACAATGCTAAAACAATATCAAGAATGTTCTCTTATTCTCATATTTGTGTGAAAAATGGAAGGCCTTCTCGAGGCTATATAACTTCAAATAGATAACTAGATCCATGTTCAACAACTAGTTGATGAGCATTGTCCATTGAAGTGCATTGGTTTCCATGGAAAATTTTCAAACATTCCCCAAAAAAATCCTCCCCACCCCCCCCCCCCCCCGACTTTGCCTAAAACCTCCCACCAACAAAAGAAAGAAGACAAGTTTTCATAGGGTTAATTCTAGACCCTCTAGTAAAAAGAAAAACATAGGGCCCCTAGCTAGAAAAGAAAGGGGTTGATATTCAAACACGAAAAACAACTTCAAAGTTCTAGAGAAGATTTTGAAGAAGAGCCACTAGAGAATAATATTAAGGCTGAATCAATGTATGTGTATGTATTAATCATCTAAGGGGAAGACAAAAAAACCAAGGAGAAAGGGGACAAATGGGGCCCTCAAAATATCTCATCACCACTCTCAAAAAATGATACATGGACTACCACCATAGGAAGCCCCCAAGAGAGATTCAATGGGAGAATATATTGAATCAGATTCAATGGAAAATGAAGGACTGGATTAAAGAGAAATGCCTCAACAAGATGGGAAATCCACCACCTCGAGTCAAGGAGAAGAAGAGGTCCTCAAAAATTCTTACAACACTTTGAAATGGAGCTAAGGGTAAAATATGCAATTAAGGAAGCTCCCCAACAAAATAAAGAAATGTCTCTCATACAAAAGCTACAACAGAATCAAGTGGTGGACACATGGACTAAACAAGCCCCCCAAGGGAAGCCCCAGTGTCACAGATAGACTTGTGGACACAAGAATATTTCACGGCATCAATCAAAATTGACAAGAAAAAACTTTGTGTTCCGTCTTCAACACCTCACACAATAGGAAGATGCAAGGAGGAACACATAGAATGAGAAATTCAAAGAAACAAAAATTTTGGATCTCCAATCACCTTAGTTGTATCATTTAGCATAAATAAAGGTTGAAAATTAATCCTTCATCTCTCTAGCAATTTATGGTCATTTTATGCATGTTATTATGTAACCAATTTGTAAGGAAATACTCTATGAAAATTTGGTAGAGAATTAGATATTGTTAGTAAAAAGAAAAAAAGCCTGATTTGTGAGAGCTCCAACATAATTATGGAAATGATGTTCAATCTAAAATATGGAAGCCCTCTTATACGTGCCCTCTCAGCCTATAGGTAAAACCTAGGTCTTTTTGAATTTTAAGACACCTATATAAGTCCAAAACAAGTATCAAATAGGGAAATAAAACAAAGGACCAAATAGTTGCCACTACTGCCAGTTTTGATGTGATGGAATATGCCATCACTTCAAGGTTTAATAAACCAAAAAAGGTTTACGTGGGTTCCCTGCAATAAATGATGCGATAGATTTTAATGACAGATTCTGCATAAATCATCTGCATCTATTTTTAGTGCATATCTCTATAGAATATACATTAAAATTTAATATTTAAAAGTTGGTATAATGTTGTTTGGTCTATTGTGTATTATTTTGGGGACTGTTCAATTTTTTATTATGTTTTTTGGGAATCTCTTGGTTTTTTCACTGCATAATACCATATTTCCTTCTGTAAAAACAAGTAACCAGCTAGTTTGTCATCAAGAATTGATTATAATATCTCACAATTATTCCACCATTACAAGTGGAATTATAAATTTTAAGAGACTACCCAAACTTTATCAATGGATAGCAATCCACAAGAAACTAATGTGCCAGAATTAACACCATTGTTTTTTAAACTATATGTGGAACAAGTGAAATGTACCAAAATAAGTTCATGTAGAAATTCAAACCTGTAGGTTAAAATCACAATATACTATTGACAAAATCACAGTTTCCTACTCGTGAAACAAAACTTGAAAAGGGTTGAGTATCATACCATTATACAAGCTCAGAGAAGTTCTTACTGGGTTGCCGTTATCGAATTGTGTGCAAATCTCCTCTAGGGAAAACCTCCATAACTAAACATGAAAACTTGTCTGTTTCAAAGTGTATTTATAATGTTGAGAGAAAAGGATGATCCAATGACAGTAGGATTTCTCTTTCAGTTTAAGCCCTTCACAAATTTTTTTCTGACTTTCTAGAGAGGCTTTGCTGAATTTAACCAAACTAGAAAGTGCTAAATCTAGTACACAAATAAACTCAATTTAATTAAAGGTGGAAAAAACATAAATATACTAAGATTAGTTCATGCATGTTGAAATCATAAGAAAACTTCTACCATACCACCATTGTACGAACTTGCAATAAATTCACCCTCAACATTGTTGTACAAACCTAGATATGTACCCACTTGCTAAGTCCACCTTGGTATTGTGGAGAATACTGATGAAGCCAAAATAAAGATAAAAATATAACAACATAGTGGGTATTTTCCTCACGAAGATCACCAAGCATAGAGATCAATGCTTTTCTACATGTGTGAACATTGAAGATGAGTGGTTAGTGCCCATTGCAATGAATGGTTTCTCTCCATCTTTGGAAGATCTTGTGCATGGTGTTTCTACTGAAGAACATGTACCAACTTTTGAGAATATTTGGGAACTATTCATCCAAGGAAAAATAAGGTGAGGAACAATTTCAACAAGAATAGATGAGGCTGGCGACCTTGCTCTCATTGTGAAGGTGATGAAAGGTGGTAAGAATAGAGGAATCATGCTAGATGAGAAGGAAGAAACATGTTTCAAATCACAATGTAAAAAATGAGTCATGTAACATGTTTTAGGTGCCAAAAGAAGGGAATTATGCCATTCATGTCCAAAGAAGGGAAAAGTTAAGGGTAAGAACTTATAAGTAGTAGAAGCAAGTTTCAAGGAGTTCAAAGTCTATAGCTGGAGTGAATGACTTAGCATCCAACTTTGAAACCACCTTTTCTATGGTTTCATGCCTCTCTACCAATACCTCGTCTAGAGTTGTTTGTATGTGGAAAATGGAGTATTTTAGCATGTGACAATTAAAAAAAAATAGTAAGCTTCTAGAACAAGATGTGGGTATACAAGTGCAGTTGGGTGATAATACTACATCATATGATTAAAATTGGAACCATCTCTTTTAGGATGCCATCAGGTGATATTCTTTATTTGCAACATGTTTTTTATGTACCAGAATTAATGAAGAACCTTCTTTCTATCACATCTATCACAAATAGGAAGCCTATATTTGAGTTCAATGATCGAAAGTGAATTATTAGATATTCTAGCCATGAATTTCCTTGGTTCTTAGCTAAAGATGCATTGGAAGGAGGCCTTTACAACCTTCTTGTCAATACTACAAAGCATGATACTCTAGTGCATGATAGTGACAAGCTATTCAAGTTGTGGTACAAGCACTTTGGTGACTTGAACCATGGAGCTCTTCCACTCTTGAAGGATATGGTGTACGAATTTTCAAACTTCAAGGTAGAGAAGATTGAAGAGTGTAAAGGGTTTGCACTCAATAATAATTCAAAGATTGTTTTTGCATCTAGTGAGGAAAAACCAAGAAATACTCTCAAATTAATGCAATCAAATGTTTGTAGGCCTATTCCTTCCTCTTCATTCATAGATAAGCTATATTATGTTTCCTTTATTGATGATTCCCCTCACAAAACCTAGATTTATTTTATGAAGACTAAAGATGAAGTATCCAGTAAGTTTAAAGAGTTCAAATAATTGGTTGAAAATCAAGTGCGGAAAATATCAAAATGCTTTAATTTTAGGGGGGAGAACACCTCCAAGGACTTTGATACCATTTACAGGGAAACTGTTAGGCCCCTATACTACTAGTGTAACCCCTTATTGTTATAAGTATAATCCACTTATTATATTGATGTACCCATGTAGTGCCCATATTGTTACTATTGTGCCTCATAGAAGCCCACTATTGTTATTATTGTGCCCTTACATTATTATTGTTATGTCGGCTCTGATTATGTTATAATCCCTTAGACTCCTATATATAGAAAGGAGGTCTTTTCATTTGTATCATCCAAGAATTGTTCATTTATGTAATGTAAAGGAGGTTGCCCCCTCGAAGAGGCTGAATTCTAAGGCGTGGATCTATCTTTTCTATCTTTTCTTGAGCTGGTTTCATAACATTTGGTATCAGAGCTTTGGATTCTAGGGTTTCGCTGCTCCAAACAGGTCATCGTGGAAGTTTCGTTATAAATTTTTTTCTGTGATGTTTCAGAAGTCTCAAAAAAAACCCATTTGAGAAGAAATTGCGCTGAAACTTGGGTCCGAATTTCAGAGCTTTTTGCGCGATATTTGCGGAGATATGATCTGAGGAAGTTGGTATTTTTGCAGACTCCTGAATTACATTCAAAACAGGTGACCTGTGGAAAATCGCCATAACTTTCTCTCTGGGGATCGGATTGAAATTTCGTAAGAAGGTACAGAAAGAGGACAAACTTTAGTTTCTTGTATGCATGCTTTAGATCTAAAGGTCGAAACAGTGACACGTGGCACGTCGTACAAGTTCGCTCTACTGAACTAGTCTATAAGCAAGTCACTGTGGGAGATTTCACATAACGCTTCCTTGGAGAATCCAATTTGGGTCAGACTTGTGGCATTGGAAAGAGGACACAGAGGGCTACTACAACTCACAAATTCAGAACTAGATGATTGGAAAGTACAGAGATACATCAGAGGCAATATCGAGCTCCTACAAAGTGAAAAAAGGTGTGTAGATTTTCTTAAATTTTTGCTTAAGTTTGGTTTGAAAATTTATTTTGAAGGAATTCAAAGGGCATAGTAGAGCATTATTATCGGTAACTGATGCCCCGAGGAAAGAAAATGAAAACACCTAGTAAGGAACCTGAAAGCTCTAGCATGACTCATGAAGAAGAGGAAGAAATGCAACATGATATATCAAAATTACAAGACCAAGTGCAACAACTGTCCCTTGCACAAAAAGGAACAGAATCTAAGATGGATGGTTTAAAGAAAGGTGTAGAAGCTAAGATGGATGATTTGAAGATAGATTTGAAGACAAACATGGACGAATTGAAGATAAATATGAATAAGTTGCTACAAGAAATGGTCCCTAAGGGTGAAAGGGTACTAAAGGAAACTCATGATGAGAACAAAAGAAATGTTAATCATGATTCCATAGATGCTAATGTTGGATCGAAGACTCACCATATTCCAAAAATCGATATGAGGAAGTTTGATGGCAAGGATCCTGCCACATGGATATTACAGATGGAGCAATATTTTGATCTACATGGTGTACAACTATTACAAAAGGTATGTATTGCATCTTCATATTTAGAACCAGATCAATTTTTATGGTATGAAGGGCTTTGTTCTCGTAAAAAACTTGTTACGTGGTCAATTTTCATGGAGGAAATGATAGCACATTATGAGGATACAAAGAGCAACACCTTCTTTAGAGCAACACCACAACAATTGGAAAGAGTAAAAGGGCTTTGTGACATAATGGAAAGCAAAATTATGGAAACCAGGAAGCATACCCCTCACAACTGTAAAGATGAAAGTGTTGTTTATCCCAGCCTTCCACAACCTACAGGAGTTACACCACAATAATTGGAAGAAAAAAGAGAAAAAGGGCTTTGTTACAATTGTGATAGCAAATGCACTAAAGGTCATAGGTGTGCTGAGAAGAAATTATTTTACATAGAATATGAAGAGGAGGAAGAAAAGGATCAAGACACATCAAAAGAAGAGGATATACGCCAGGACACCACCCCAGAGAAAGAAGAAATGAATCAGACCATATATTGTAAAGCATTGGCAAGAATTACCACTCCTCAAACTATCAAGATAGAAGGACACATCAAGAAGAAAAATGTTCAAGAAGTGAAAGATCACATTGAGCGTCAAGAAATGAATCCCACCATATCTTGTAAAGGACTGGAAGAAATTACCACTCCTCAAAAGATAGAAGGACATATCAAGAAGAAAAAGGTTCAAGCAGAGAAAGATCACATCTAGCATCAACATCAAGTTCTCCAACTTTTAAAGGATAATGCCACTTTGGTGCAAATCCAAACAAAACAACAGGTAGATCAACATCGTAGTGAAAACAATTTTGATGTAGGTGATCGGGTATTTTTACTGCTACATCTCAAGCAATCTATTTATGAGAAGGAAATGTTGGCAATACTACATGCACTTAAAAAATGGCGACCTTACCGAATGGGAAGACTCTTCAAGGATGAGGATGTGGAAGCATTGTTTTGTGCTATTTATATTATCCAACCAGATTGGATAAACGAAGCAAGGGATGAATGGAAGAAGGACGAAGAAGTATGGCCACTTATTCAAAAGTTGCAAAAGATCCCAATTCAAGCAATATTGCCAGAAATTGAAGAGGAAGGAAAAATCATATTGGAACCTGGAGCAGTCACAGAAACAAGAACCTGACAGCTACGAAATCGATCAATTTCAGAGTATCTCATCAAGTGTAAGAACTTACCCGCTGAATATTCCACATGGGAGGACAAGAATTTTATACAGAAGCATCAAGAACTACTCAAGCGTTGAGGACAACGCTTTTTGAAGGAGAGGGGCATGTTAGGCCCCTATACTACTAGTGTAACCCCTTATTGTTATAAGTATAACCCACTTATTATATTGATGTACCCATGTAGTGCCCATATTGTTACTATTGTGCCTCATAGAAGCCCACTATTGTTATTATTGTTCCCTTACATTATTATTGTTATGTCGGCTCTGATTATGTTATAACCCCTTAGACTCCTATATATAGAAAGGAGGTCTTTTCATTTGTATCATCCAAGAATTGTTCATTTATGTAATGTAAAGGAGGTTGCCCCCTCGAAGAGGCTGAATTCGAAGGCATGGATCTATCTTTTCTATCTTTTCTTGAGCTGGTTTCATAACAGAAACAAGGATTGATAGGGTGAAAAGAATGGGGTTGTAGAGTAACAAATCCATCATTGAGATAGATAAACCATGATCCATGACATGGATTTACCCATATGTCTTTAAGCCAAAGGTTGCAACATAGTTCTCTATATATTGAACCAATGTCCTCATGGGACATTGAAGGAAAAAACACTAATGAAATCATTTACTGGTGAGAAGCCAAAAGTATTACATTTCCATATCTTTTTGTTTGTCCAATTTATATTCATATTCATGTTGAGAAAAGGACTAAAATTGAACCCTTGAATATAAAGGGGATCTTTTTTGGATAGAGTAAGACATATGAGTCTTACTGAATCTAAATTCAAGTGCAAATGAACATATTGGTGAGAAAGGATATGAAGTTTGATGAGGATGAATAATCCTAAAAAACATAGAAACATCCTGTAGTGATTAATGAACACAAAAATATTGTTGTTCCAGATTCTATTCTAAAATTGAAAAAGAAATCAATGTCAGATCAACAAGATTCTAGTCAAGGAACATAGACCTCATTACCTTCTAGTGTAGCGAGGAAGTCGAGATGGCTTACTCAAACATTGTAGGGTGTACAAGAACAATTGGTAGCATCTATGTTCACGTCTCAGATGAGTCATCAACCTAATAATTTTCCTACTTATGTTGCACTAATGTCTTCTATTCTTCATACATAGCCCTCACCTTTTTAGGGGTAGCTATTGAGAAGGTATGAAAGGATGCCATAACTAATCAGTATAACTCCTTTCTTGAGAATGATCTCTTGGATATGTTCCAAGACCCACTAGGGAATCAATGATTGATTTTATACGGTTCGACAAAATCAAGCATGTAGTGTATGGGAACATTGAAAAGTATAATGATAGGTTTGTTACCATAATTTGTCAAAAAGATGAATTTGACCCTAAGGAGGCTTTCACTCCAATTTCAAGAGGTTTTAATATCCATGGGAAAGATATCCATATATAAAAATTGTAGGTGAAGTCCGCCTTAGACAAGGAAATTTCACTTTCAAGTTTCTGAAGATATTTTTAGGTACATAATGGAGTGTGATCCTTGTTTATGTTCCTTCTATTTACAGGTGGCCAACCTTTTATCAAAGATCCTAGCAAAGGGGAAGTTTGAGATACTAACAAATTATCTTGGTTTGGTGGAGAACTTGCTCCTTGCAAAGAGGGAATATTTGTTTACCATGTTTTCCACTCACCATCAACAAGTTGAGCAGCTGAGTGCTTGACTTTCATTGGAGAAGAAGTACACCATTGAGAGTAATCATCATGCCTAAGTGATAGTCCTTAGGGATTTATGTTCAGCTAATATTCTCATAGGCATGACACATTCATTCTGGAAATTACATTAGCATGCAAGGTGCATTTTCTATGTGGAGTTACTTCTTCTATTGTTGGAGGGTGAAATATTTTGGAAGATTCCCTTGCACATGAACTACATTTATTTCTAGTAGTTACACTAGCAAGTAGGGCACATTTATTCACTTGGGAGTTACTTCATGGAGGGTGCACTATTTGGGATGGATTCCCTTTCTTAAATAGGCACATTAATTGTGAGGAGTTACAACACATGTGGAGCGCTTCACCCCTGAGATTATTCTTAGCCCTATTCCTCCTATTTTTCTTGTTATATAAAACAAAAGTGCACTCTAGTTATATGTGTCATGAGGGATTTTACTATGAGATTGTGAGAAGCTATTGTGCTAGTGCAAAAAGCTCTTGTAATCCTTTTTATAGAAATATATGTGGTTGCTGCTAAAAATTGTTCTGAACTTTCAAGCTTCTCATTTCATAGATCTATAATCCATTTTTTGGCAAATTGATTTAGCCTTTTGTTGTAGCTACTGCAACACCCTCCAAAATTTTGGCTTGCACTCAATTTTCAAAGCCTTCCTTCATATTTTTCTTGATTTTTGCAAACACTCAAGCTCATTCCATGAGCTTTCTTGAAGTTCTTTGGCCCATTTTTCTTATTGGATTAGTTGTCATCTTCTGGCATGTTTGACTATTGTATAATGTTTGCGAACCTTTTTGGGTGGTTACAAAGGTCAACCATTGTGCATAAGAATTGTCCCAACCATGTAAACATTCGTCATACTCATACACAAGGTCTTGAGCATTGTTGCACATGTGTCATCACAGTCATCCTAAAGTCTATCTTAAGTGTCGCACTTGTTGCATCTTTTCATGAGGTAGTCAAAAAGAGGAGAATTATTTTCTTTTTTGTTTCGATGATCTATGCTATCATGTCATAAAATTATGCTATATGTGTGATCATATCTCAAGTTCATCACGAGTCCATCTCCCTTCTCGCACATATCCATTTTCAGAAAATATTCCCGACTAGGCAATTTAGCTTCACTGAGCCCCAACTGAGCTATGCCATGCACAGTCTCAACCCTCTTGGATGTGAACCTTCTTCGTAGAACTTCATAGTGTGCAGTTACTATCCTTCAGGGCTATTGTTCTATGCAATTCCATAGTCCAACACCCTGCCTTGACCTCCAGAATTATGCATTTATACCTCCTATTTTTTCTTGAACTGCGCACTTCACAATTTCAACCCTCAATATTTTCCCTTTCCTACTGGAACTATGTAACGCATAGAGAGGCTAGCCTCCCTTTGCCTCCGTAAATGCACAGATGCTTCCTCTAGTTCCCTTTCGTCAGTCTGAGCTCACTACCTTCAAAACTACACAGATATGCCCCTTAGGCCTCTCTACTGCCCAATCCCTTTTGCCTCTTCAAATTCTACAGTTGGTCACCCTAGGGCTCCACCGTGTAGTAACCACTACCTACTTGAACTAAACAATTATTTCCCTCAATTAGCACTTTGAATTTTTCTCCTCAGTGAGGATTGTGCAGAAAAGTTCCTCAGCTGAGCCTAAGTTGTGCACTGCGAAGTCTCAGTGACCAAGCTCTCTCCCTGTGTAATTGAATTGCACAATGTACAGTCACTGGGCCCTTTCTCCCAGTTTGTGACTTGTCCTGGGCTCAGTTCATGGATAATAATGCATCATCTTAGACTAGGGATTTTTCATATTGGTTTTTTCCTGTCGTGACTAAATTACGAGAATAGGTACACCATTAAGTCATGACGATATGGTGAAGAAGAAGAAGGAGGAGGGAAGCATGCCTAAATACTCTCTCACATGTGAACTTACAAGTGGATCTATCAAGAGGAAGAAAAGGGACACAAGTTTTCAACAATCATCCAAGACTGAAGATCATCGAAGACCCTGCATCATCAAGCTATGCAGAGGAGAAGAGAAAACATATCCAAGAAGACATCTAGCACTCAACGGAAATAGTGACTTGACATTGTGACATCATCAAGAAAGTCCATGTCAGCAGTGTCATGTCAATTCGAGTCATGAGTTGTCATATGCCACATCACTAGTGTGCAAAATGTATATTGTAATCGAATGTATTGTAAAGTGGAATTCTAAAGGACACACATGAATATGAAGAGTCATGTAAGTTTAAAATTCATAGGAAATTGAATAGACATGACGGTAGTCACAGATTTAGAAAGGGGAAGCACCATCCCTTGGTTATATATACCCCCTCATTGTGTAAGCAACAAAATTTTCACCTTGGCTCCTCCTGCAAGGCATTAGAGAGATCGACTAGTTCTTTGAGGAGCAAGGAGTGGCCCTAATGACCCACTTCTGGGGCTAGTGATGTACATTGTAAACATGTGTCTTGGAACTTTTTCTTAATAAACATAAGCCTTTTAAGGCCAACACGTTCTTCATGCATGGACTATGAATGTTTGTAAGACTATTCTATGGATGTTTGTATTTCTTGTTTTCTTTCACATGTACTAAGATAGTTGAACTATTTCAGTTGTTTGATTATGTATTTTATTGAGAATATGCTATAATGTTTTTTATCACTATTCCATCAATGTCAACTATTCCGTGAGATACTAGACAAATATTTCCTTATTTGTTGGTTGTAACAACTATCACATCCGCTGTGTATGATTCCATTGGATGTTAGATGGGTCCTTATGGTTCATGTGCATCTCATCTTGGGTGATACTATTACCTCTCAGCTAGAGGCTCACTTTTATCTGCCCCTTGGAGTAAAAGAAGCTTGACATAGTTGCACTGCACACTCACCAGGCACACTCCCCTTACTTTTTAAAGACACCATTGAATCACTCCGTTGTGCTAGTAGTTAGAGATAATGATTTGGAAATTGGGCCTTTATACTAGATGAGACTCGTAAACCAAATGGTGTGAGGTATAATTGGGACTTAATATCAGGGAGATCCCCTGAATGTTCACGGGTCCAACACTATCAACATTTCTTGTGGTAGAAGGAGTGTAGCCAATATTTTATGGTTGATAAAACCCACTAACCCCATCATTATATCTTTTAGTCAATGAAGAAACATTCACTCCACCTACCCTACCCATGATTCTAAACTTGGTGACTCTTCCAAGCCTAATCTTGAACATGAAATCCTGTACGATCAGCTTCAAGTCATTTGCCCCATCACCTGTCAGTTCAAAAAAGTTGTTGGATTGATTTTGGGAGTAATTAGTCTTCCATATTCTCCAAATAAGAACAAGACAACCTCCACAGGGATAGTAGTTTTGAATCTTGAAGAAGAGGAAGAGCTTCCAATCTTTCACGGTGGTGAGAGAGATAAAATTCCACTCTCAGGCTCAACTTTTGGTGGGATAGGCAAAGAGGAATAAGAAGAGGAAGAAGAACCATCAGATTCAAAAAATGAAAAGGACAACAATGAAGAGGAAGACATGGCTAATCAAAATTTGGAGTGGATGACTCAGGGCCCACTAGCACTTCCAGGTGTCCGACACAAGATTCCAACGCATGCAGAGAAGCTCTTGACGATGTATGACCTTGATAAGAGAGTGAAGTTTGAAGATAACTTGGACAACTTTTACCTACATCTGCAAACACTTGAGGTATGTTACGATGATGTTGCATGCAAAATTTTTCCATGTACCTTGTATGGTAGAGTAGATATATGGTATCACAACCTTCCTCCAAAATCCATCCAAAATTAGAAAGGATTCAAAAATATCTTTGTTGAAAAATTTATTGAAGATAAGACCCTTGCCATATTATTAAAGGAGTTGGGTAATACTAAGATGGAGCAAAAGGAAAAAGTTAAATATTTCAATCACATCTTGAACAAATTTTCTAATAACACAATACCTCATGACTCCATCACCATAGATTACTACACTTCTTCCCTTCCAACAAACTTTTCATAGTTTGTAAAGCGAACTGCAAGACAAACATTGACAAAAAACTACGAAAAGGCTATTACCATTGAGAACAACTTGCATGTTTTTGGAGTAATATTGGATGATGAATCAAAAAAAGACTCCAAGTACATGGTTAAGAGGTATTATGCCTATGTGAGCAAGGCTAAGGAGAAAGAACCAAATGATCTTGAAAGCCTAAATCGTCTAGTCAAGTCCCTGACCACTGAAATGGAGGAACTCAAACAAAGGATAAGCAAGACTAGTGTGAGCAACAAGGCCCCCAAAGTACTTGTTAAGAAGTAATTAAATTTCTAGCAGTTGCAACAACCATCTGACAAAGTCTTCATAGAGTTCCGATGTTGTCCTGAATATTGATAAAATTAGCACGAATTCATATTGCACGTTTCATGAAGAGTATCATTCAAAAAATACGTTCCCATAGTGGAACCAACTCATGAGCAAGATGGTTGTGCAGTTTGTTGATTCACTCATGGTTGAGGAGAAGACTAAACCTGATGAAGGGGAGGAAGAAGCAACTGTAGCCAATGAAGCTCCAATTATTTTCCATCTAGTGAACATGTATCATTCCATTCTCACTGCCGAAAAGAGTACTACCGATAAGTACCCTCAAAGTGGTAGTCCGAACCATAAGTAGAGGAACTTATATAACCTAAGAATACAAGGGTCGAGCACCATAATTGAGGTGCCGAAACAAAATTCAAAGAAAACCTATTAAGGAAACTCAATCCAATGACTAACTCAGCGCACAACACTCAGAGCAAGTCCGGGAGATTAGTCTTAATGAAAAGTGTTTCTGATATGAAGTAAGGATAGAACCATCCCTCCAGAAACCACAAACAAATTTCCATCCCCAGACGCCTTGATCATTCTTCCTGTTGTGGATTATAACATTGTGGATGATATGAAGAAGGTTCATACAAAAATCTCCATGTTTGAACTCAAAAAGATCACGAGCTAATTTGGATTGGATCCATGAAAATTATCAAAGTTCCATGACTATATCAAATCATGACAGAATTCAAAAACTTGTGAACAATGAGCTATCAGGAAGACCTCTGGATAGTGGCAGTTTGTAGCCAGCAAGGAACGACAAGGACCTTGGTCAAAGCACATTGACCGAGGCCCATGGAGACCGCGCAGGACGCGAACTAGTAGTTAGGAAGTCCAAATAAGAAAATAGAGGTCGTTTCTAATGCATGATCATCGTCGGGAAAAACCCCTCGAGAAGGAATAGCCCCGAGCACTTAGTCACAAGGGAAGCTGAAAACCATGGGAAAAGTGCTAAAATGATAGGCAGGTCCCATGCTCCAAAACCAGCAGAATATCAGAGGTGTTTTGGGTAGTAAGCGGAATTTTCAGGAGACCCAGCAATTCCATACAGCGAATGATGTGTGTCTGACGGATGAGAGATAAAACTACCTCTTATCACGGGCTAACGTTTGAGCAAGTCAAGTGTGCGATAAGAGAAAACACCATAGGATCTGGGGGCTTCATATCTAACGATGGAGATTGTGCCCGATGGGAAACCGGACCTGGAGGGAGAATTAAGCTACTGCATATAAAATTATGAAGTCCGATTTGACCGCTAAGTTGGCGGATGAATCATTTCGCAGCGTAACCGAAATACGAAACCATTTGAGGAAGAGCTGGCACAGTTCGTAAGAGGACAAGTGGCTACTTCCCTGTGAGATGTTACACAGTGGCGATGATGCAGAGGTAGGGAATTCCAAGTGAATAGAAAAAGGCGATCTGAAGAGGCGAAAGAGGAAGTGAATAGTCATGAGACAAATTGGCTTGAAGCCACGAACCAACAGAGAACAGAAAGAAGAAGATAGAAGAGAAAAGGAAAAAGAAGAATAGAAGAGAGAAGAAGGAGAGAATGAGACAACGAAGCAGAGAACAAAGAGCCAAGCTAACCTGCAGAGCTAAGGCAACATCGAGCAGACAGAAGGCTTGAGAGGTTCAATCAATCCATGTGAGGATATCTATCAAGAACTGAGTACCAAATTGGACTCATCCCATTCAGACTAGTCGAGGTCGAGACTTAGTAAGGGGGATTTTGTGCACTCTAGTGGCTTTGGGAATCCAAGAACCACCCTACTAAGCACCATCTGTTCAGGAGACTCAAATTGAGCTCCTCACTGTAAAAACTCTGCTTAAAAGACACAATAAAAGAAGGTCACCACTGAAAGCTGGACCAAAGACATAGCCTAAGAGGATTGGGTGAACTCCTTATTAAATTTTGTTGTGTTCTGTTTTGCTTGATGTGTTTCTCTTATTGTTTTTTAGTGTCTATGTATTTTGCAATCTTATCGATCCGTTGCCTAAGATAACATAGACACACACCAACACATGAGTCTGTAATACCTTCATTCATTAATTAATTAACTAAGATTACTCACGAGTGATTTTCAGATCAAGTGGTATCAGAGCTTTAGGCTGTTAAGGTCAGACAAGCTTGTGTTGGATTTAGTTGTTGAATGCTAACTAGATCAAAGCTCAAATTAGGAGAAGGATAGTTGGTCGAAGCTAATCCTGAAATTGGAAGAGTCTATCCTTAGAAGACAATGTCAGAGGAAGGTTCTATGGGGCCAGACCTTGAATTCATAGATATTTTACTAGCCATAAGGTCCATGGTATAGGAAATATATAAGGACTTTAGAAAACATAAAGATGAAGACTCATCAGGCTCCAAACAAGATAAAGGAGAAGAAGAGTCTCTCCTCTGTGACCACTCAAAACGCAAAGGGAAAGAAGAAAGCTTTCTCACACCTCCTAATAGCCCTGAACATAAAAAGAAGGCATCTTTGATTAAATTAGATGTAAAATTTGATTTACCTATATATGATGGAGAGTTGAATGCAGAAAAGCTGGAAATTGGATTAGACAAATTGATGTTTATTGCAGAGTGTAGAGTATTGATTCAGACAAGAGCAAGATTCAGCTGGCAAGCATATGCCTTGGAGGCACTGCCTTGGTTTGGTGGGAAGGCAGGACCCATGCTGACATGAAGAGACATGGTATGACCATTTCTATTTGGATTGAATTTGTTTCTGAAATCAAAAAGCAGTTCTATCCATTGGCCTACATGCAGCAAGCCATGATGAGCTAGCAAACTCTTTGACAGTTGAAAGGGAAAAGTGTACAAGGATACACCCAAGAATTTAGGAAGAGAGCATTGATTCTAGGAATCTCACTAGACTCACCTAAGACACTGTTGAAGTACATTGGTGGTCTACACAACTACATGAGGCACACTATCCTCATGTTTAATCCCACTAGTATAGATGAGGTATCTGATCAAGCTACTCATCTAGAAGCTAGAGGAAAGAATGGAAGTTCAGAAGTTGGGGGATCCTCCCAACCCACTGCAAGCAAGAATAAGGAGAAAATAAAATAGAAATGGAAAGCAAGGAAGGCTAACACTACACAGAAATGTAAGGCTTCATGCACTCACAGTAAGAAGAATGGACATGATGATGAGCACTGTTGGATTCTGCATCTGGAGTTGAGACTTAATAAGTTCAAGGGTAAGAAGAAGAAGACTGTTGTAGCTATTCAAAAAGATTTGGGGACAAACTCAGGAGATGAAACAACTATTACAGCCATAGGTATAAAAGGTAAGAATTCTGAAGCATCTACTATTAATGAAGAAAATGAGAGAAAAAGACATGAGCTTTTCCATATTCAAGTCATTTACAAACATCAGAAGAGATACTTTGTTTGTTAGTAGCTCACAAGTAAATTTAATTTCTGAAGCAATTGTAAAGAAGTTGGGATTAGTGACTATACCTCACATGAAACCATACCCGTTAGGATGGTTAAATGATAATGCACAACTACAAGTGACTAGACAATGCAAACTCAAGTTTTCTTTTGGGTCAACATTTGTAGATGAGGTTGAGTTAGACATAATTCCTTTGGATATATGTGGAATTGTTTTAGGAAGTCCTTACTTGTATGACAGAAAAGCTATTTTCTATAGAGCTGAAAACAAGTATCTACTCATTAAAGATGGAATCGAATACTTTGTAAGAGCTCATAAGCTCAAGAATAATTATACTCTCATAAACTGAGGGCAGATGAAATGAATGATAAATTCATGCAAACAATTCTTACTGATGGTTGTAAAGGAAAAGAAACCTGATAAAACCAATGTATTTGAGGGCTGTGATGCTAAACATCAAGCTTATTTAGAAAAGGTTGTTTCAGAGTATGATATCTTGTTTCAAGAACCTAAAGGTCTGCCACCAAAAAAGGAAATAGTGCATGATATTATTTTGTAGCAAGATGCTCCATTTCCTAACATTGTAATGTACATGTTGTCCGCTTTAGAGAATGCACAAATCAAGAAGCAGGTGCAAGAGTTGCTCGAGAAAGGGTTCATCAGACCTAGCACATCACCATGTAGGTCACCAATCGTTTTGGTGAGAAAGAAAGATGGATCGTGGAGAATGTGCATTGATTACCGAGCACTGAATAAGATAACAATCAAAAATCATTATCCCCTTCCTCACATAGATGATCTTTTAGATCAATTGAAAGAAGCTGTTTATTTTTCCAAGTTAGACTTGCATAGTGGATACCTTCAGGTCAGAGTTGTAGAACAAGATGCATGGAAGACTGCTCTCAAGACAAAGCAGGGATTGTATGAGTGGTTGGTTATGCCTTTTGGCTTAACTAATGCTTCTACTACTTTCATGAGATTAATGAATGATGTACTTAGACCTTTTATTGATGATTTTGTTATTGTGTATCTGGATGACTTTCTGATATTTAAAAAAACATGGGAAGAACATTTAAAGCATGTTAAGTAGACACTAGATGTTTTGAAAAGAGAAAAACTTTATGTTAAACTCTCAAAATGTGAATTGTTGAGAATGCAACAAGATGATGGAGCTTAGTGAAAAGAAGTCGCCTTCACTAAGTGGGCCCGCAGGCTATTTTTGGCGCAAAGTCTATTTTTAGACATATGGATCATGGTCTATGAGTTGCAGGATGCTATTTGTGGATGATTGGTCATGTTGGTAAAAATATATGGACTTCTATTTTTAGACATATGGGCGGAGTCTATTTTTAGACTGCCAGGCTAAAAATAGAACAGTCGAATATTATTAGCTCTTAATAATATTTGGACTATAAACATTATCTTATCCTCTTGGAGCACTTCAGTTCGAGCTACAGATGTGGAACATGTAACTGCCAGAAGGAAATGCGCTTTTCTTATGGGTCAGTTGAGCTATTGGATGATGGACTTCAGTTAGAACTCAAGTGATTGAGTTTGGTGGAGTTGATGGAGTTGTGTTCAGTTTGACTTAGTTGAACTAGTTGTATTTAGTCTAACTGCAGAATACACTAGTGATGAGTGATATGAATTAATTATTAATTAATTCACTAATTATTAACTCATAAAACAACTAAAGAATACATCATTTAACTCAGTGCATGGACAGTTCAGTGGAGACAAGTGTTAGAGGTGAGTGAAAGGGCAAGACAACTGTCAGTTGTGACTATAGTTGTGCATGAGATTTGCACAATCAATGGATTGAGTATTTCCAATGAGGATTGCGTGGTTCAGCCAAGGGAAATATGATTTTGGATCAGCCATTCTCATCTATTCTCATGCAGGATTGTGCAGTGGAGGTAGGCAAGCAGCGAAGGAGATTTGAACTTGTGATTGATTCAGTTCTGAGCTAGTTTGTGTGTAACAGGTGGAGATAGTACTGAGTACTTGTGAGGAGTATTGCACTATGTATTGTTACATGTTCTCAATCATTATAATATACAGATAGTGTGGGGTTTTCAGTTGTATGATTTCCCCGATTAAATACTGTGTTAATGTGCACATGCGATTGATGTTTCATTGTTTTTAATTCTGCAAAATTGATGATCAATGTAGAGGAGGTTATGTATTATGCATGCATTCTGCAATAGTGTATAATCGGGATAATCTCTGTGAATAAGTGTCATATTATTCAAAATTTCTACATGAATTTGGAAAAAACATCTCTAAATTATTTGGGACATATAGTAGGGGTGGTGAATTGAAGATAGATCCCTCTAAGCTAGTAGTTATTGTAAACTGGCCGAAACCCAAATCGGCTACAGAAGTTAGAAGCTTCTTAGGAGCAACACAATATTGGAGAAATTTCATTTCTAAATTTTCCTTAATTGCAACTCCCTTACAAGCTTTAATAGGTTTGAACAAGGAGTTTCAGTGGGGAGGCAAATAGCAGAAAGCCTTCGACACCTTGAAAGAAAATATTAGTACAACACTTGTACTAGCACTGCCTAATCTTCAAAGACCATTTGAGATCCAAACGGATGCCAGTGACTATGCCATAGGAGCAGTGTTGACACAGCATGGTAGACCCATATGTTATCATTTTGAGACATTTAATTCTACAGTAGTTAACTATCCTACATGTGATAAAGAATTGTATGCATTAGTACAGAGTGTGAAAAAGTGGAAACATTACTTAATGGGCAAAGAGATAATAATACATATTGATCATCAACCACTTCAATATCTGCACTCCCAAACTATGTTGCAGCAATCAAGGCACTATAGATGGATGGGTTTTCTACAACAGTTTCATTTAGTCATCAGATATAAAAGGGGCATACACAATAAAGTTGCAAATATGTTATCTAGACCCATCATAAATGCATCTACTATACTTAAGAATAATTTTGTGTTACATGGGAGCTACATTAAACAATATGCTCAAGATATAGACTCTAAATATGTATATGTAACTTTGAGTCAAGGCAAACGAGTAGAAGAATTGGATTATCATGTAAATAACCAACTCCTATATCATTGTGGGAAGCTATGTGTCGGCCGGATAAATTGTTCTTGCAGACAAGACCGATCTCCCTAGTATCAATAGATATCTAGCAACAAGCAAGACAAGCAAATCTACCTTTCTCTAAATATATTGCGATTCATTAATAAAAACTAAGAGGTGTTTTAGACTCTACCTTAAGTCCAACACTAGTTTGTGGCAGCCACGCTTCGACCATTCGAAAGAGTTTCTTTTTGAGAAATTACAATCACAAACAAGCACACATCAAATAACACCTGCATAGCCAATATAATAAATCATATTCGTCATGGTGATCAAGGAATCCATGAAATAAACCATAAAACACAACTTATTGAGAAAAATAAACTTGATTGTATTAACTTTGAAAATAGAAGAACTTTACAGCCTTTCGTGCCTTGATGTTGTACAAGCTCCTCCCAAGGTCCGAAATAGGAATATCCTCTACTTTGACAAGCCTCAGACTCTTCCAAATGAGATCAACAAGGTATGTAATCTTTCCTCACAAAAGCTCAATTAGGAAGACTAAGTTCCAGCAGCATTTCACCTCAAAAATCTTCCCTTTCAACCTCCCAGTAACTAGCCCAATGCTTCATTTTATAGTACAAAGGAAGGAGGTTACAGGTCCACCTATGAAGGGATAGAGTCCTCCTTCAAAGGGATAAGCTCCTCACATCAAAGGGTTAGCTCCTTAAGGTATGGGATGCATGAACCTTAAAGAAGTGAACTTTCCACCTCAAGATTCCTTCTAGAAGCTTCCAAAAATGACTCAAAGTGAGTTTTTAAGAATGTGCTTGCACCTTTTCGACTTTTACAGGGGTCCACACCCATTACACAGAGACAAAGAGGTTAGGTACGCACAGGATACGACCGGTAGGTGCGAGACCGCAGGTAATGCTAAGAGAAAGTGTGGAACCAGAGTTTTAGAGACTTTTAAGGGCTTTCTCTTATTTTCAAGGCTTGACATGAAGAACTGAGGTTTAAGACTTGCAAAGGAGGAAAGTATGAGTGGTGATAGACTCACATCAATTGCAGAATGTCATGGTGACAATATTCTATGCGTGCCTTGATGTTGTACAAGCTCCTCCAAGGGTCCAAAATAGGAATCTCCTCTACTTTGACAAGCCTCACACTCTTCCAAATGAGATCAACAAGGTATGTAATATTTCCTCACAAAAGCTCAATTAGGAAGACTAAGTTCCAATAGCATTTCACCTAAAAAATCTTCAGCTTTCAACCTCCCAGTAACCAGCCCAATGCTTCATTTTATAGTACAAAGGAAGGAGGTTACAGGTCCACCTATGAAGCGATAGAGTCCTCCTTCAAAGGGATAAGCTCCTCACATCAAGGGGTTAGCTCCTTAAGGTATGGGATGCATGAACCTTAAAGGAGCGAACTTGCCACCTCAAGATTCCTTCTAGAAGCTTCCAGAAATGACTCAAAGTGATTTTTTAAGAATGTACTTGCACCTTTTTGACTTTTACAGGGGTCCACACCCATTACACAGAGACGGAGCAGTTAGGTACGCAGGGGACATGACGAGTAGGTGCGGGACCACAGGTAATGCTAAGAGAAAGTACAAAACCAACGTTTTAGAGGCTTTTAAGGGCTTTCTCTTATTTTCAAGGCTTGACATGAAGAACTGAGGTTTAAGACTTGCAAAGGAGGAAAGTATGAGTGGTGATATACTCACATCGATTGCAGAATGTCATGGTGACAATATTTTGTGTGTGCCTTGATGTTGTTCAAGCTCCTCCCAGGGTCTGAAATAGGAATCTCCTCTACTTTAACAAGCCTCACACTCTTCCAAATGAGATCAACAAGGTATGTAATCTTTCCTCACAAAAGATCAATTAGGAAGACTAAGTTCCAGCAGCATTTCACCTCGAAAATCTTCAGCTTTAAAACCTCCCAGTAACCAGCCCAATGCTTCATTTTATAGTACAAAGGAAGGAGGTTACAGGTCCACCTATGAAGGGATAGAGTCCTTCTTCAAAGGGATAAGCCCCTCACATCAAGGGGTTAGCTCCTTAAGGTATGGGATGCATGAACCTTAAAGGAGTGAACTTGCCACCTCAAGATTCCTTCTAGAAGCTTCCAGAAATTACTCAAAGTGAGTTTTTAAGAATGTACTTGCACCTTTTTGACTTTTACAGGGGTCCACACCCATTACACAGAGACAAAGCGGTCAGGTACGCAGGGGACATGACCAATAGGTGCGGGACCGTAGGTAATGCTAAGAGAAAGTGCAGAACCAGAGTTTTAGAGACTTTTAAGGGCTTTCTCTTATTTTCAAGGCTTGACATGAAGAACTGAGGTTTAAGACTTGCAAAGGAGGAAAGTAAGAGTGGTTATAGACTCACACCAATTGTAGAATGTCATGGTAACAATATTTTGTGCATGCCTTGATGTTGTACAAGCTCCTTCCAGGGTCCGAAACAGGAATCTCCTCTACTTTGACAGGCCTCACAATCCTCCAAATGAGATCAACAAGGTATGTAATCTTTCCTCACAAAAGATCAATTAGGAAGACTAAGTTCCAACAACATTTCACCTCAAAAATCTTCAGCTTTCAACCTCCCAGTAACCAGCCCAATGCTTCATTTTATAGTACAAAGGAAGGAGGTTATAGGTCCACCTATGAAGGGATAGAGTCCTCCTTCAAAGGGATAAGCTCCTCACATCAAGGGGTTAGCTCCTTAAGGTATGGGATGGATGAACCTTAAAGGAGTGAACTTGCCACCTCAAGATTCCTTCTAGAAACTTCCAGAAATGACTCAAAGTGAGTTTTTAAGAATGTACTTGCGCCTTTTTGACTTTTACAGGGGTCAGCACCCATTACACAGAGACAAAGCGGTCATATATGTAGGGGACATGACCAGTAGGTGTGGGACCACAGGTAATGCTAAGAGAAAGTGTGGAACAAGAGTTTTAGAGACTTTTAAGGGCTTTCTCTCAAGGCTTGACATGAAGAACTGAGGTTTAAGACTTGCAAAGGAGGAAAGTATAAGTGGTGATAGACTCACACCGATTGCAGAATGTCATGGTGACAATATTTTGTGCGCGCCTTGATGTTGTACAAGCTCCTCCCAGGGTCCGAAACAGGAATGTCCTCTACTTTGACAAGCCTCACACTCTTCCAAATGAGATCAACAAGGTATGTAATCTTTCCTCACAAAAGCTCAATTAGGAAGACTAATTTCGAGCAGCGTTTCACCTCAAAAATCTTCAGCTTTTAACCTCCCAGTAACCAGCCCAATGCTTCATTTTATAGTACAAAGGAAGGAGGTTACAGGAACACCTATGAAGGGATAGAATCCTCCTTCAAAGGGATAAGATCCTCACATCAAGGGGTTAGCTCCTTAAGGTATGGGATGGATGAACCTTAAAGGAGCAAACTTGCCACCTCAAGATTCCTTTTAGAAGCTTCCGAAAATGACTCAAAGTGAGTTTTTAAGAATGTACTTGCGCCTTTTTGACTTTTACAGGGGTCCACACCCATTACATAGAGACAAAGCGGTCAGATATGCAGGGGACATGACCAGTAGGTGTGGGACCATAGGTAATGCTAAGAGAAAGTACGCAACCAGAGTTTTAGAGACTTTTAAGGGCTTTCTCTTATTTTCAAGGCTTGACATGAAGAACTGAGGTTTAAGGCTTGCAAAGGAGGAAAGTACGAGTGGTGATAGACTCACACCGATTGCAGAATGTCATGGTGACAATATTTTGTGCGTGCCTTGATGTTGTAAAAGCTCCTCCCAAGGTCTGAAATAGGAATCTCCTCTACTTTGACAAGCCTCACACTCTTCTAAATGATATCAACAAGGTATGTAATCTTTCCTCACAAAAGCTCAATTAGGAAGACTAAGTTCCAGTAGCATTTCACCTCAAAAATCTTCAGCTTTAAACCTCCCAGTAACCAGCCCAATGCTTCATTTTATAGTACAAAGGAAAGAGGTTACAAGTCCACCAATGAAGGGATAGAGTCCTCCTTCAAAGGGATAAGCTCCTCACATCAAGGGGTTAGCTCCTTAAGGTATGGGATCGATGAACCTTAAAGGAGTGAACTTGCCACCTCAAGATTCCTTCTAGAAGCTTCCAGAAATGACTCAAAGTGAGTTTTTAAGAATGTAATTGCACCTTTTTGACTTTTATAGGGGTCCGCACCCATTACACAAAGACATAGTGGTCAGGTATGCAGGGGACATGACCAATAGGTGCGGGACCACAGGCAATGCTAGGAGAAAGTGTAGAACTAGAGTTTTAGAGACTTTTAAGGGATTTATCTTATTTTCAAGGCTTGACATGAAGAATTGAGGTTTAAGACTTGCAAAGGAGGAAAGTATGAGTGGTGATAGGCTCACACCGATTACAGAATGTCATGGTGACAATATTTTGTGCAACACTATGCATTCCACAAACGGAAAGAGTAAAGATAATTCGAGAAGCACACACTTCTCTAATATTAGGTCACTTTGGGGTCAGGTAAATAGTTGCACAGCTACAAAGATTTTGCTATTGGCCAAAAATGAATGAGACAGTTTCTAGATACGTAAGAAGGTGTACTATGTGTGCTAAAAGCAAGCCCAACAATAGAAAACTAGGCTTGTACACTCCATTACTAGTTCCTTCTCACCTTTTGGAAAGTGTTTCCATGGATTTTGTTGGAGGACTACCTAAATCAGGAAAGGTTGTGATTATCTGTATGTTGTTGTGGATAGGTTCAACAAAATGTACATTTTGATACCTTGTAATAAGCAGATTATAGCTGAACAGATTGCAAAATTGTTCTTTCAACATGTATGGGTTCATTTTGGACTACCCACTTCCATTGTATCTAATTGATACACCCGATTTGTGGGGAAGTTTTGGTCAAGTCTGTGGGAACTAATGGATGCCAAACTGAAGAAAAGCACAACTTTCCATCCACAAATTGATGGCCAGACCGAAGTAGTCAACAGGATAGTGATCCAGTTGCTCAGGGGATATTGCAGCAAGCATCCTAAGCTTTGGAATGAACATTTGTGTTATGTGCAACATGATTTCAACCAAGCAAAACATTCTTCTACACAAAGATATATTTTTGACACCTGTTTTGGTTTCACACCAAGGTCTCCTTTGGATTTTGTCTTTGGTAAAGACACCACAGTTGAGGGACATAGTGATGTGGATAAGGAAACTAGGTTCATTGAACAAATCTAAGAGATCCATCAGGCAGTATAGGAACAACTAGAAAAGAGCCAAGCCAAATACAAGGCAAGGCATGACAAGCATCGGATGGAGCATAGTTTCCAAGTTGGTGACCAAGTCTGGCTGTATATCAGCAAGGACACGATGCAAGGTGAAGGTAAAAAGCTAAAACCTATCAGGTATGCACCTTTCAGGATACTTGAGAAAATTGGTGAGAATGCTTTTCGCCTTGATCTACTAGCTTACATGCACATCTACTTAGCTGTAAATGTAGATTGCTTGAGATTGTTTGAACCTTCATTAATTGAGGATCCCAAAGAGCAGAGTCAATTGCCTTCTATTGATGACTTGTTACCTGAATATCTTAATGAATTGCAGGAAGACACAGTTCTGGATAGGAAGGTGAGAACGACACGCAAGGGAGATGTTAAGTACCTCAGAGTTGGGCTCAAGGGTTCAAAGCTGAGCAGTGAAAAATGGATAGAGATTGGACAAGTGAGACAATTGTACATTCACTTAGTCGATGCTTGAAAGCTAACTTTTGGTGGTCCAAAATCTTTTTCAGTGGGAAGGCCATGATCCAAATTGGATTCATGAAAATTATCAAAATTCTATGGCTGTATCAAATCATGATAGACTTCAAAAACTTGTGAACAATGAACTATCAGGAAGACCTTTGAATAGTGGCAGTTTGTAGCCATCAAGGAATGGTGAGGAACTTGGTCAAAGCGTGCTAACTGAGGCCCATGGAGACCGCACAGGATGTGAACTAGCAGTTAGGAAGTCCGGATTAGAAAACGAAGGTTGTTTTTGATGTGTGATTAGTGCAAAGCGCTAATTGTGCATCGTTGGCAAAAACCCCTCAAGAAGGAATAGCCCCAAGCGCTTGGTCACAAGGGAAGATGAAAACCATGGGAAAAGTGCTGAAATGATAGGTGGGTCCTGTGCTCCAAAACCGGTGGAATATTGGAGGCATCTTGGGTGGTAAGCAGAATTGTCAAGAGACCCAACGATTCCATATAGTGAATGACGCGTGTCCGGCAGATGAGAGAGAAAACCACCTCTCATCATGAGCTAACATTCGAGCAAGTCAACCATGTGATAAGAGTGAACACTGTAGGATCTGGGGGCTCTAGATCTAACAGTAGAGATTGTGCCCGATGGGAAACCAGATATGGAGGGAGAATTAAGCTACAACATATAAAAGTCTGAAGTCTGATTTGACCGCTGAGTTGGCTGATGAATCATTTCGTGGCATAACCGAAATACTGAACCATTTGAGGAGGAGCTGGCACAGTTTGTAAGAGGACAAGTGGCCACTTCCATGTGAGACATTACACAGTGGCAATGATGCAGAGGCAGGGAATTCCAAGCAAATAGTAGTAGGCAATCTGAAGAGGCAAAATAGAAAGTGAACAATCATGAGAAAAATTGGCTTTAAGCCACAAAATGATAGAGAATAGAAAGAGGATGACAAAAGAGAAAAGGAAAAAGAAGAACAAAAATGAGAAGAAAGAGACAGTGAGACAGAGAACCAGAGAACAGAGAGCCAAGCTGACCTGCAGAGCTAAGGCATCATTGAGCAGATAGAAGGCTTGAGAGGTTTAAGCAATCCCTGCGAGGATATTTGTCAGGAACTGAGTGTCAAATTGGACTCATCCCATTCAGACCAGTTGAGGTCGAGACTTAGTAAGGGGGAATCTGTGCGCTCTAGTGGCTTGGGGAATCCAAGAACCACCCTGCTAAGCACCATCTGTTCAGGAGACTCATATTGAGCTCCTCACTGTAAAAACTCTACTTAAAAGACACAATAAAATAAGGCCACCACTGAGAGTTGGACCAGAGATGTAGCCCAGGAGGATTGGGTGAACTCATTAAATTTTGTTTTGTTCTGTTTTTCTTGCTATGTTTCTCTTACTATTTTCCAGTGTCTTCGTATTTTGCAATCTTATCAATCCATTGCCTAAGATAACATAGACACACACCAGCACATGAGTCTGTAATACCTTCATTCATTCATTAATTAACTGAGATCACTCACGAGTGATTTTCAGATCATGAGCTAGCGGTACATATTTCTACGGGAACTTGGGAAAAACTCTATAGGTAATTCTTCCTCTTCAGACAAGGGATCTGATAATTCTCCTGATACTGTTACATCTATTATTAATACACCAATGGTGAATGCAAACACACTTTGCATGCCATTCTTGTTAACATTCAAAATGTTCAATTTCAATGTACACAATTGCTTGGTAAATTTTGGTGCATCAGCGAATGTCATGACATTATCTATTGCCAAGAAAATAAATGCTAAATCGGAAAAGACACATGCACAAATTATTCAGCTAGACAGAACTCATCTCTAGGAAATTCATGAACTCAGAGATGTCATCATCCATTTATCATCTGATGGACGAGTTCACCAATATATCAGCATAGTGATTGTTGACATTTCAAAATTATAATGAGTGCTATTGAGCAGAGACCGGTCTAGAAAGCTTCAAGGATACTTTGCCACAGACTAGTCACACCTATGGCTTGCATACAGGGGCAGGAAGAAACAGATCTGGGTAGAATCAGAGAGATACATGAAGCACATGTTTACTCCTTTGAATAGACACAACAACCCAATGGATTTCACAAAATTATTATTTGGAAATTACTTTATAGAAACTCAACTAGGTTGTTGCCCTGTAGAGCCATCCCCTGTCCCACAAGTCACACACTTGGGTCTCCTTCCTTATCCAACTGGAGATAATGAACCCTGTACAATTAGTAGTATTAGTAGTACTACTAGTGCATTTAGAAGTCTTAGTATATATGATATGTGGAAAATGTATTTCGATGGATCCAAAATGCGGGAGGGATATGGAGCTGCTTGCATTTTAATAGACTTGCTATAGAGAGAACATTTGATCTCTGGCGGCCTAGAAATTGGGTGTATGAATAACACTGCATAGTATGAAGCACTCATCTTGGGCTTATAGAAGGCCATTTACCTCAACGTTTCCATTCTAAAAGTGGTAGGTGACTCAAAAATCATGGTGTATCATGTACATAACACCATACATTGTGTGTCATCTCATCTCAAAAGTTATTAACAAGAGTTATGGCGACTCATCTCACATTTTGAAGCTTTTAATATTATTTTCATTCCAATAATGTGTAATGGAGCTATGAATATAACTTGGAAAATGTTGTTGCTAGGATGTCGCCATTATGGAATGACTTTTTTATTGAAATTTTGTATAAACCTTCCATCCTAGATAATATCACTAATTTACACGATTTTTCTGGCAACCAACAGATATTGTATTTTATGGTGAACGTTGACGTGTTCAAAGGCACAGTGATCGATGAGGATGAGCACGAGAAGGCACTACAGGATGTATCCAATGAAAGTAAAAGGAACCTCATCCCCAAGGGTGTGGTATCATTGGATAATTTGTATGATCTACAAAACCGCTTCCGAGGACCCGTTAATGCCAAGACCCACAGTTCCACTCTATTGCATGAGCATATCAACTTGGGAACTGAGAAGGATTTGAAATATGTCAATATCAATACTTTTTGCACACCACAAGAGTGACAATATTTCATATTCTTATTCAAGTAGTACAGTGATGTCTTCACATGGACGTATGATGAACACAAGACATATGAAACACAAATCATCCAACATGTAATACCAATCAAGGAAGGGGCCAAGCCATTTCAATAGAAACTGAGGAAAGTTCACCCAACACTTGAGCCCCTCATACAAAAGGACTTGAGAAAACTGTTGGATGCTTGGATCAAATAAAAGGTGTGATATTCAACGTAGGTATCAAACTTGGTTCCTGTGATAAAGAAGTATAGGGAGATCTACCTGTGTGTAGATGTCCATAATATCAACTACACCTCAAACAAGGATAACTACCATGTATCATCCATGGAGCATATATTGCAAATGGTATCGAGGTTCATAATGTTTTATTTGCTTGACGACTTTTCAGGATACAACCATGTTCTCGTGGTAGAGTCGGATAGACTAAAAACTACTTTTAGGACAAAGTGGGGCATGCTCATGTTTTGACGAATGTTGTTTGGGATAGTAAACTTCAGTGCGACATTCCAACATGCAATGGACATCGTCACCTATGGACTTATTGGCCAAATCATAGTGGTCTGAGGTTAGACCACATGTGTCATTTGAAGAAGATTTTTTAGCAATGCTGCAAATACGAGATATCCTTGAATCCCAAGAAGAGCATCTTTGCAGTGTTCGAGGTTAATCTCTTGGGACACATCATTTCCAAAGATGGATCAAGGTAGACTTGGTCAGGGTTAGGACTATCACACATATTCCTTTCCTAGTGTATAAGAAAGCCATGTAGTCTTTCTTGGGGAAGATCAAATTCCTCTGTAATTTCATCCCCGACTATGCTTAGATTTCTAAACCAATACAGGAGATGGTGAAGAAGGATGTAATTTACAAATGAGATAAAAGGGAAAATGTGTTCACTCATATCAAATAGGCTATAGAATAAGCACCTACATTGTAAAACTTGGACTTCGGTAAATATTTCTTGCTCTATTCTTTTGCTTCTGACACCTCTCTAAATATTGTACTTACTCAAAAGGATGAGTTGAACAATGAATGACCTATCTTCTTCATGAGCACAAGTCTGCAAGGACTAGAAATTAATTACCCCACCATGGAAAAATAGGCATATGTAGTGTACAAGGTGGTAAATCACTTTAGACGCTATCTATTAAATAATTGTTGTGTTATCATTTTTCCACACCCAGCAGTTAGGTCACTCATTGTTCAACAAGACCTGGGTGAAAGGAGGGAAAAATAGATGACTATGTTACAAGAGTATGATATAGAAATCAAGCCAGTTCACACAATCAAAGGTCATGGTATTTTCCAATTAGCATCAAAAGCAGTAAACACAAAAGAGTAAGAAGAAGAGCTCATAGGATGGGAACAAGATATTGAAATGTACAACATTGAGAGAGCCTCCCTCACTACAAAGATAAACTCTTGGTACAAAAATTTGTGCCAATACATCAAGCATGGCACAATGCCCTCCCACTTTTCCACATGACAAAAGAGGGCACTCTGACTTAAAGCATTATCATATCGGTTGGTGCATGGGGTGTTGTTAAAAAAGAATGAAAATGGATTATTTCTCAGGTGTTTGGAGTCACATGATTCAGAAAAGGTATTGCGTGATACCCACGGTGGACCATTCAGGGGACACTTTGTAGGAAAGGCTACAAAAAATAAGGTTATGTGAGCTGACTTTTACTGGCCTACATTTTTCAAATATTCTCATTCCTATATCCGTAATTGTTCAGTCTGTCAAAGGTGTGCCAGCAGAAATCAGAAGTTAGCAGCCTTGCTGTAGGCCATTGCAATGGAAGAACCTTTACAACAATGGGGCATGGATATCATTGGGGAAATTTTCCGACACCCGTCAAAGCAATACCATATATTATAACTGCTACAGACTATTTCACGCAGTGGACAGAGGCAGTTTCGCTAAAATAGGTGAATGATTAGGAATTCATTAGATTTCTGCAGTTGAACATCATTTCCAGGTTCAGTATTCCTATGTCAATTGTTTTTTACAATGCAAGATATTTTTCATTGTTAAAAATTTATGATTTTTCATTGGAAAGTGGTATTATATTGAAAAATTCAACTAATTACTACCTGCAAGGGAATGGTCTTATTGAATCTACAAACAATAACCTCATTCATATCATCAAAAAGGCCATATTTTCTATATAATGAAACTGACACTCTACTTCGGTGAATTCCTTATGGGATGACCGAGTCATGCTTAAAAATTCTTTGAAAACCTCTCCTTACTTCCTAGTGTATGGAAAATAAGTCATCCTCCCACCAAACATTTACTTTCCCACTCTCCAAATGTCACAAGAGTCCCAAGGCAAGTCTTGTCTATTAGTTCAGCATAGGATAGACACTTTGCACAAACTATGGGAAGAAAGGTTGAAAGAAAAATAATTTTTTTTTGCTTCACCTGAGTTGTATCAAGAGGTGGTTTCATAAGAAGTCTACAGGGGAAAATACCTTTAGTGTGGATTACTTAGTCTTAAAGTGGGATAAATCCCACGAGGACAAAGGAAAACACACTAAGTTTCAGTCCTTGTGGATTGGACCATACATGGTACACGTGAAGCTTTGCCAACATGAATATCATCTTAAATCACTTGATGGGAAGATTGAATCTCTCCCTATCAACGGACAAGAATTAAAACATTATTTTCAATGAAGATATGGGGGTTGTGCCCCACACTATGTACATAGTCTTTTGTTGTTTTCTTTTTATTTCTTTTCTTAAATTTTGTGTTGATTTTGTCCTATGAATAAGTGTTGTGCCTGATTGCATTGTGGCTTCTAAGTGTGTGTGGCTGAATTCTAAAGAGTATTGTGACACTGTGGAATTTGGATAGCTTTTTGTCTGTCTTCCTTGTGTTGGTTACATATTTTGGTAGATGAAGTTCCTGTTATCATCCCATGAAACTCTCTTAGGTTGTATATCAGAGATGCTCGGGAACATTACAAACTCAACAAAAATGTTGGATAAAGGTGGATGAATGGAAGAAATGATGCATATTCAAGCCAGATAACCACTTCTACTATGCTTAACCCCAGACATGGTTGAACACCCTCAGACTACAAGGCTTTAGACCACCAATTACTCACAGTTTAAGGAATAGGTGAACATGGAGAATACTGACCACACCAGCAGATGCACAGGACCCTGTGATGGCCAGCTACAACCAGTTAAAAGGTCTGTAAATCTATTTCCTAATGCATAGACAGGATGACAACTCTCTGGCACCAAGACAACAGAAACCTGCATACACCTTAAATAATACATACTAGATCCTAACACAGAGGTGGGATGATAGCCCTTCTAATGCTAAACATCAAGAGCACATGAAAAGTGCATAACATGCACAACCTGGAACAAAGAAGAAGTGGAAAGTGAGCAATTAACAACAAAAGAAGCTTGCATTAGCTGAAAATGAAGACTAGACGCTGTAGGTATCACAATAGTTACAGTCTCCAGAAGTTGAACTTTACATCAAAACAATATCAATCAACACTCATTACATCTTCCTTCTGGGTATATATGGAGGTTGATTACAAAAATATCTGCTATCCCATGCGTGGAGGGGTCATAATGGACCACCAACCACCTAAAGTTTCTGATATGGGTCTCTGCTACAATCCAATTGTTTTAATGAACAAAATGACCCTTTCTGGTACTCTGTTGTACTTCATGAACCGGTGGAGTGCTATATTGAAGGGGTTCCATAACTTCTGAAGGCGTTTAACTGCTCGAGGCTGTACTTTCCTTCCTTGGCCATGCTGTATCTTGAATGAGGCAGTTGAATATTAACTGCGCAGAGTGCTGGTGGGTGATCGCCTTCTTCCTTTGGATGCACAAGACAGGCCAAAAACACGATGACTACATGGAAAATGAACAAAGGGCTGGGAATGAATGTTAGCCGTTGGATGGAACAGATGGACGGCTGAGATCTCTTTGCGGGTGGTGTCGGGAAGAAATGGAGGCACAATTGATTGTAAGCTGTCAAATCTGGCAGATGAACAGCAAAGAGCAGATTACATGGGCTATCGGAAGGAAACGTGGATGGGCGAACATGGGCTGTCGAATTGCAGTCGGGCAGATCCAACGGCTATCGGGCGGCAGAGGTGTGGAACGTTAACGAGTGTTATAGACATTTTTGGGCACTACAACCCCAATCATAAATGTCCATAAACTAAGGGCTCCTAAGTCCCTAAAGGTGTTGTTCCAACCCCTAAAAGAACAAGGTCAACTGATTACATCATCTCCTAGAAGTTCTCCATGAAAAACTACTCAGAACTGGTCAAAACTAGATCATTTCACTTTCTCCATGGCCAGGGTGCGATGCATATCACCTTGTACACACGAGAAGTGCATTACATTTCAAAAATCCCTTCTATGGGGTGCGATGGATGAGAAAAGACAAGTGGCGGAGACAATTTGCGAGGTGGATGATCATGGAATCTTCCAGAAACTTCTCCTATGACACTTGCCTCTTAGAATCGCCCAAGGATGAGTAAGAGATCAATGAGATCTCCAAGTGGAATCAAGAACTATCAAAGAGAAGACACTAATAAAAAACCCAGAGCTAAATCACACCTCTGCAAATATCTATATATAGATCTCTCATCCCAGAGATCCGGAGGTGAGAGGCTGGAATTTTGTATCTTGTAATGAATTGCTGTTGGTTTCTTGAGGCAACATCATAGTGTTGGGTGATCTAATCTTTTCATGAGGGGAAGAAGGGCTCACTTGTTGAGAGGATGATGCTGGGTCAGAACAATTTGTTGTAACTCTCTTGGATCTTTCTTGATTATCAATAAAGCTATTCAAGTTTTCCTCCATACTCTTGTGTGATTTATGTTTTATGCATTTGTATGGTCAATTTACATCTGATCCTAGATTGTTTATGATAATAGATCCATGTTCCTGTATAGTGTTATGCTGCTTTGATTCTACAGGTACTCTGTGAAGCTGGGAATACAAGAAAGCAAGTAGCAAAGGACTATCAGAAGAGAGAGGAATCGAGAAAGGAACCAAGCGCAAGACAGAGGTTGGTCTCCTTTATTCTTCTCTCATCTATCTTTCATAAAGGAAAGCGAAAGTAGTTTTACTTTTTTTGTTTCTAAGGTAGCTACCAACCTTAGTGGGATTAGCAGTTTTGCATAGACACTTTTCCCTGTAACAAAATGGCGACTCCACTGGGGATCGAATAAATTGATTGTTTATCTACATTTTTTTACTTTATAAACTTACAAGCGGAGCCTGAAGTCAAGCCAGCTAGCCTTCGAACTGCATTTGCTATGCAAGTGCAAAGTAGATCAATGTTGCTTCAGTTAATCTCCGGGTTTTTCTTATGAATTAAACAATTGATTTACAAGCTTTCTAATTGCCCTCTTGGTGGCTCTAGTAACCTCCTTAGATCTACCCCTGTGATTGATTTACTGATTACCACTTGCTCGGCCAAAATCCCTGAACTGAACTGCAAACTGTGACCCGGAACCCAATCAAAGTATCGTCCCTGGTCCAACGCACTGTCTGTTCTGTGAATCTCAATTTTAGCGCACTTCCCGAGTGTAGTAGGTGCGTTGCATTTCAGTTTCACTGTGTTACAAGTGCGCTGATCAGACTAGGCATTGTTCCTAAATTTTGGTTTCTGTGTTCACTCTTTTCAGATCTATTCAAGAGTTTTTACTGCCTGTAGTCAGTACACCTCTGTTTGAAACCCCTTTCCTTGCTGTTATTCTGCCTCCATTGTGCAAAGAACTGTAAATGTTTTTATATATTTTTTAAGTCATTTTCAGTTCTCCTTTACAAAGAAGTAATGTAATTGTACTGTCGTTTCTTGATTTGAAAGTGTCGCAAGTGTGGTTTTCAGTCATAGAAGAGAATTTGATTGTTCTTGATAGTTGATTACCCTATTACTATTGTATTCGATTTGAATTAGTAGTTTTTCTAGCGTCGAAAGCAAGTTTTCATTTCCAAATCGCAAAGTGTTGTCATTGTCTTCATTTTGATTTTGAAAAGAAACTTGTTAGTAATTGTCGCTTTGAAAAATAATTCAGATTTTTGCATTAGCTTTCTTTTTATCATTCACATATTAAGAAGGCTGAAAGCAAATACATGCATGTGCATTTTCATTTAGACTGTTTTATTGGTTTGATTTAGGATAGTGCATATAGTGTGTGCTCTATGCTATTTGCTGAAAGAACGCCATTTCTCTTTCCTTAGTAGCTGGATTTTCATTGCACAAAGAAGATAAAACGACTGTTTATCATCTTAGATTGCATTTTAGGAATTGTACATCTACATCACGCGGTGAACTTGAAAGGAAAATTTCTTAAGCAAGATCAACTATAAAATAAATTTAATGAATCTAACAACGCTTTGGAACCTAACGCACAACATCTAGAAGTCTAGGCTAGAGACGTATTTTCATTGTTGGTTTGGTGATTCCTCCACTTTGAGACGACAAGTGCCAGTACGGACTTTTGCTCCCATGTACCGTCGAGTATATTTTGGGAGACCACAATAGGCTTTATCCTTTATCCATAGGAAGCCGTCTCTGCCGCCCTATCGATCGCAATGCACTGAACACAACATTCAGGAAGATTGACTGCCGTACCATAAAAAGTATTCTACAGTTTTGAGATTGGTTTGGTAATCCCTCTGTCTAGATTTACAGAGCAGTCCCTTTCGTTCCTTTTTAGACTCCTTAATGCAAAAGGTACATCTGAGCACTTGTCACTTCAGCTCATTAAAAATCGAAGGCTACTAGAGTCATCTTTTGTTTTTTCTCGACTCTTAAAAATTGAAAAAATAAGTTGTGTCAAAGTGTCTAAAATTCATATAATTCGGAAATATACTTCCCCTTGATTTTTAGTTGATTGAGTAATCCGCAATCGTGAAAGAAAGTCAATTGAAACCCTATCGTTCGCAGAGGCTTATGATTCAACCGTCTTTGAATCGAAACTATTACGGACAAAGAGAACTCGTTTAACCAGTTCCAAATCCCCTGGTAAAGTTAGAACAAGTGTTCCAACACCATCAGAGACTCCGGTTACTCCAAAAAAATTTGGTATCCCTGCCTTTACAGAAGAAGTTCATCAGCCACTGAAGGACAGTAGCACTGATCCTAGTGTGAGAGTAAACACTTGTGTTACTGAACCAGTTCCATCTGCAACTGATTCGGAGGGTGTTACTCCCCAAACATCTGTCGCTTTAGATTCCATACCTTCTTCGGCACCAGAAATATTTTACGGACTAGACGGTCTACCTCTTCCACCTGGTCGGATTGCTATAGAAGAGATTGTGAAGGATCCTCCATCTAGTACTCCATCGCAATTTGGAGTCGGGATCACTCTGTATCCTTCTTCATTAGACATTAGTCTACCGCCATCGGAAGCTCCTGTAGAATCGCTAGGCAATCTTTTGGATAGACTAGAAATGTCTGAACAACCGTCAACATCTAGGACTGTGTCATCCGACACAGTGATGACAGAACTTCCTGCTATCACTCCAACAATGTTCGCCGATATACCATCTGTCCCAACTAGTTCTCAATCGCTAGAAGGGGCCCACTTAGGGGCTATTTCGACAGTGTGGTCCGTTCCTGTTTGTTCATCCAAAATAGTATCCGGAAACTCTTATGTTGAGTCTCAGCAAATTGATCCTTCAGGGTGTCAATTTCGGCAGTCCGTTCCTTAAGGGCAAACCATACCTTTATGTACCAGATTACCACTGTATGGGGGGTAGTATACCCTTTCATTGTCTCCTTTGGGAGGACGACCATATGGGAGTTCACAACAAAATTCAGGTTATGCTGGAATTACATCTAGCAGTTGGGTACTGATACTACCTCAACAACCAAGAATTGTATATTCGATGCAACAATGCTTACCTATGTCAAATATACCGACTACGCCAGCTATTGTGACGGTGTCGCAAGTACAAGCGCTGCCTGTTGTATGCCAACCTCAGGTTTCTCAGGTGGTAATGCAATAGCCTCTTGTTGCTATGACTCAGCCACAATCGCCAACTAGTGGAATGACACAAGCCCAAACGGGTACAATTACCCCTCATCTTGGTCAAACAGTCAGTATTGGACAACAGCACATGGCTTCACAACCATGGCTAGTGCAATACCAATAACCACAATTCCAACAGGTATACCAAGGATCTGAGCAACAAATATTTGCAAATAGTGGGCAACCATATATTCAAAATAGTCAAAATCAATCATTCTACAATCATTATGCCCATCAACCTTACCAAATTTACCAGCATCAAATGCATTATGCTGGTATGCAGAGACCAACTGCTTAGGCGATTCCATCTTATCCTGGGTATGCTTCACCTAACCTGAATCAAAAGTTACCCTTCGTGGCAACTTTAGAGTTACTAGATCTAAATCGGTTAACAAACGATCCAATCGCCTACGCCCCTTGGTGGCCGGCGATTCCGCATAAACTTCCGCCAAATATTCATAAATTTAATGGAAATCCGGGTGAGGATCCGTCGAATCATGTGATGACCTTTCATCTGTGGTGTTCATCAAACACACTAAACGATCATTCGATTAGGCTTCGCCTTTTTTAGAGGACGTTAACTGGTCTGGCAGCAAAATGCTATATCGAATTACCCAGAGCTTCATTTGACAACTTCAGTACCCTAGCCACAACCTTTTTAACCCATTTTCAGCTACCGGTAAGGTACGAAATGGGAATGGAACTGTCACACGGAATTGGTCAAGGGTGCGGACACAGCTGACCTTCTTAGAAGTCTAAGACATTCTAATGACAAACAAGACAAAATGGAGTGATCTTTCTCTAAATACACCTTTTACAACATGAAAACTACAAGTGTTTAGGCTTACCTTATTCCAAAACGCTGTTTTTGTAGTCTGTCCTTGCCAATCTGGATGAGCTCCTCCTTCAAGTCAATTCCTGCAACCACAAACAATCAAACAATTACCAAGCACTTGCATTTCATATAGTAAAACATATATTCAACATGTAGACCAAGGAACACATGAAATAATTCATTAACACAAGCTATTGAGAAAAATAAACCAGTTTGTATTAATAACGAAACAAAGAAACTCTTACAACCTGGCCTTGGTGTTGTGCAAGTTCCTCCCAGGGTCCATCAAGGGTTTTCCTCTACTTTGACAAAGCTCACCCACTTCCAAGTAGAATCAAGCAAAGACAATCTCTCCTCACAAAGGTTCTAAATGGAAGACCTAAATCCTGCAGCATTTACCCAAAGAAAATGTATAGCTCCAACCTCTTCTCCCTCTGGCTCAATGTCTTTATTTATAGTGCTGTAAAGAGGTTATTCAGGTCCACTATCAATGGGATCATCCCCCTCTTTGGGTGGGATAGCTCCCTTATTGATGGGATAAGTTCCCCCTTAATAGAGATACATGAACCAACTGGAGGCGCATCCATTTCATCAAACCGACCTCTAGAATGTTCTAGAAGTAACCACAAGTAACTTTTTCAAGATAAAACTCGTGCATTTTGCCTTTTATAGAGGGACGCACCTGTCCCTTAACATACAGAGCGTCCATGGACGCAGATTTTGTGAACATGGTCAGCGTCCCCGCAGGTAAGGCTAGAGAGAACCTGCGACCCCAGAGATAAACATAGTTTTTACAAGACTTTCTCTCTTCTTTGAGTTTGAGATGGATAACAGAGGCATGAGACTTGCCTAAGAGGGTAGCATGACTGTTGATTTGAGCCATACTAACTGTAAGTAGTCAAGGTGACATTTTTTAGTGTAACAGATTGCCCCCTAAAGTGCGAAGCCTGGAATAGAGTAGGGTTTTGTAATTCTAGGAAGGGTGAAGCGCTTTATCATTTCAAGGATTGTCTTGTGGATGGCTGGTTGGAACCTGCAATTTTCAACACAAAATACATGGATAAGATTATATCATCACTGAGGTAGGCATTCCCATACTCAGATTCAAAACTTTAACTAATGGACTAACTATTCTGATACAGGAATGATCTTGCAGTACATCATTTTTATAGACTTTTGTAGACACAGTATGGACGCAGCCATCTGTTTATGATTAGTCTACATAGATAATGAATACAAAACTCCTCGCAGCCTGGATGGTAGAAACTAGATCCAGGGTCTTCACTTCTACTTCCCGAATTGGTACGATTCTAGCCATGTGATTAAATGATTCGATGTCGAACATGTTAGAAACCACTTGATTACCAGTCGATGATGCAAACTGTTAACAAGCGTGAGAGAAACCACCAGTAATGTCAATGGTCCTCAAAGTACCAAGCACAACCCGTGAAATGTGAATAGATGTTTTGATGTCGAACATTTCACGGAATCCTTTGATCGAAAGTCAATGATGTAAACTGACGTCAAAGGCGAGAAACCTGCCATTGATGCATGCAGACTTCAAGGTACTGTCGATTCCTAAGTCATGTTTCTAGATAATGTGTCGATGTCGATAGAAAGCGACCCGTTGCAGGCAAGCCCACAACACGAAATCATTGTTCAAGTTGAAGAAATGTTGCTGTAAGGACTGACTCAGGGATGGTCAAATGGATGACAAGTATTTTGCAGATGAAAGTTTTTCTTGCAGACCTCTTGAACACATAACGACACAACAGATGGCTTGGTGACGAATAACTCAAAGTTAATCCCCGGAACCCGGTTAAAGACTTTCAAAGTGGTTTGGTCAACTGTGAGGTAAAAAATTTCCCAACCCAGGTGAATGAAAAGTGTCGTGTTCAAGAGTGGTAATAAAGTTTCTTTTGAGATAAAAGGTAACAAATAGGCTCATTCTTCTCTCTTTTCCCCCACCATTTCTGGCAAGTACCTCTTTATTTTTAACAAGCTTGAGGAGGATAACATATGCTTGATTATAAGCTCATCCTTCGGACGAGTCCAACCTAGTTTAAATTCGAACCCTAGGAAGGAGTGGTTCGTTCCTGTTTGTAATTGAACAGGTCCTTTACTGTAAAAGTTTAACGAGCCCAGTATAGGAGAAACTCGGCGTTTTTCAATTTTAGAGAGTCTGAAAAAACTAAAGGAGACTCCAGGTTGAACTTTTTCGTATATTTGTGTCTCTCAAGCCCGAAAAAGTATAAAATAATACCTGGGGGAACCGCTTGATCTTGCGACCAAGGAGTACTTTCATAATAGTGTCGTTGACCTGAAAAGTAAAAAGCGATCAAGGACACGTCGTTTTATTTCCTTATCGAGTTTGAAACGACAAAAACCCGGCAATCTTTTCCTGATTTTGCGGTCAGAAAAGAGCTAAAAGGGGACCGTCTTTTAATTCCGTTTTAACGAGTGTAAAAGAAACGCTCGGCGATCTTTTCATGTTTTAGGAGTCAGAAAAGGGCTTAAAAGATGACTCTGATATTTTATTTGTGAAAAAATTACAATTTCCCTTGAAATCCCTTTGTCCTGCACAAAAGCGACACATTACTCATACCTGTTTAAAATAGGCAAAAATACATCGAAAAACAACTTTTCATGGTAAAAAATGAACTAATTCATCCAAAAAACCTATAAAAAGACCTTTTACCATGTCATTTTTACCGTTTCACTGTTGAGGTTGAAAAAGGAGCTTTTGACAAGAAACTTCCCGTGGTCGCTGCGGAAAATCTGACCGTCGGAATCGAACGCCGTTTTATCCAGGTATTTTACACATCCTACTCTGCATTTCTATCCGTTTAGAATTAATTTTTAGGTTTTAGTTTCATTTTTTGGGAGGGTTTTGGTTTTGGAATGCGCCTCTCGGCGGACGCAGGTGCCCTTCGGGTGACTTGCGTCCCCCGACTTTTTCTCATACGGGAAAACGGTCGGAAGACGCAGCCCGCCTTCAGGCCAGCTGTGTCCGGGCGCCCTGTGCTACAAAGCCGGGGTGCGTCTTCCGAGAAACGCGCATTTCAAAACCCCAACTCTCTCAAAAAACCACCAAAAATTCCCAAATCAATTTCTAATTGCTATTTTGATATGCAGGGCATTAATCATGTTAGACTGGAGAGAAAGAGAGCATGTAGAGGAAGATGAAGCTGCAATAAATCACCAACCTTCTCTGGATGCCCTAAGAGCATGCGGATTATACAAATATTGGACCATACCGGGCATGAGGGGCCAGGTAAGATTCTTGGAATGGCTGGTTGAGCGATGGAACGTTCAAGAACAATGTTTTTACATAGGAGGGCACCAGCTCGAGATAGAGCCCTCGGATATATACTTTCTCACTAGCTTGCCAAACAGAGGTGAGCAACTCAGTCTTGCGGGGACTAGGCCGGGTGGCCAATCCCTTGATAGTCTCCGCGAGGATTGGTGCACACGTGGGGCTCACCATTCAAAAGGCATAGAGATAAAACACATCACTCTACCGGAACTCAAAGTCATAGTGTTCACGGTTACCAGAATTTGCGGCGCGGCCGCTTTGCACATTGCTTCCGGATCCCAAATGCGGATGGCAATTGACTGTTACCAAGGCACCATTTTCAACTGGTGTGAAGCTGTGTCGGCTCATATGAAGAGCCAACTGACCAAGGCAAAGAACGGACGACTAAAGACTTTTGGATATGGGCCTATAGTCGTGAGCTTTGCCTTGGAGAGAGTTCCAATGTTGATCCCTCAGCAACTCACTGTTGATATCTTGGGTCCTCGGGAGCCAAAGCTGATACGATGGGTTGCGGTGATGGCCCGGCATCCTGACGAGGGCGCGGCAGTGGTTCGATTCTTAGATAGTTATTTTGACTGGTTAGAGGGCCAGCTTTTTGTGATACAGGACTTTCCGTATGCCGGAATGGATTTCAGAGGTGATCCGGACATGGTTCTTCCACAGGGAGAACAATGGGACGACAGAGGTACTTTTATTTTCACAAGTTTCCTAATTATGTATTTTTTTGTATTTTTTATATATATCGTCTCAAAACTAATAGTAAAACTTTTTCAAAATGCAGATGTTGGTCCACAGCGTCCAGCCAACCTCCGGCCTTATGATAGACTACATCCAGCTGCACCGGTACCGGCCCCACAGGACGCGGCTGCAGACGTACTAGCTGAGTTGGAGCATGATCTAGAGCGTCTCACGGCAGACATACCTGAGACTACTATGGACGACATTCCTATCAGGCTTCAGCGTTTCGTAGTCGCGGTCCCTGGACCGTTTAGGAGATTTTTGCGTAAGGTAGCCCGCGCAGTGGTGTCGTACAGAGAGCACCACCAGTGATTGACTAGTCACTTTTGTAGTCACATGTGACATTTTTGACTTTTTGTACTATCATTTTGCCGATCATAAGGTGTTTTCAACCTATGATCGAAGACGATGTATATATTTTTGACACACTTCTACCTATATATATCACTATTACCGGCTTATCTTGTTTAACATGTATGATGAAATGTTTTTAAATTTACTTGCATGATTATTATAAATGTCTGTCCAACACTCGAGAAGCAATTGCATCTGCCAATGTATTCAGGGACCTTGGAATATGTTGATATTCAATGTAATCAAATTCACGTTCCAAGAGACGCACTCTCAAAAACAACCTTAATAACACAGGATTTCTAATGGCATAAACTCTATTAAGCTGTAATACAACAAGTTCAGAATCTAACCTCACTATCAAATGTCGAATTCCAAATGAAATAGATTCGGATAATAATTCAACCACTGCACTGTATTCTGCAATGTTATTTGTTGTTTGACCGAGGCTTACCCCATGCATAGAAACTAACTCGTCAGAGGGCGAATAGATAACCCAAGCTGCGGAAGAGATATTCCGTGTATTACGACAAGCACCATCAGCAAATCCAATGTATGTTTGGAGAGGCGTCGACATCTACAATATCAAGAGTAAAACCAAGATAAGCCAGAATAATGACGAAAATCCACACTCGCTAAGCTAAGCACACTGACTAAACTAACACACTTGCTAGCTAGAAAGGAAATCTAACCTATCTAAAAATTTCTCCATACCCATCATTTTAAGCATAATACCTCTTTAGGTAAAGTCCATTTCTGGGTTTACCCAAAGAGTCCCCATCAAAATCAACTAACTCATAAGCCCCTTTTGCTAGCTTTCGCTTTACAATGTAGGGCCCATGCCACATGGGAACGAATTTTCCGGCACCTAGCTTATCGTTAGCTTGATCATATAATAGTACTAGGTCTCCTTCCGAAAAACTTCGAGGGGTTACATTTCTATCATACTGAGCTTTCATTCGTTTCGCGTGAGTCTCGATAGCTAAAGTAGCGTCACGTCGAGTCTCATCTAATTTAGCCAAGTATAATAACCGTTTCTCCTCTTCGGAAGTAGCTGGAAGTAATTCGACAGCCATTTGAAGTGATGGGATTTCGCATTCAATAGGTAACACAGCTTCTAAGCCATAAACTAGCTGGAAAGGGGTGAAACCTGTTGAATTTTTCACTGAAGTTCGATATGCCCATAGCGTCGAAAATAACATGTTATGCCAATTCGTTCGATGGATACCAATGATCCGTCGAATCATGATGACTAGAACTTTGTTGATTGACTCAACCAAACCGTTGGCTTGCGGATAATAAGGAGTAGAGCTATCGTGGCGCAAACCAAGCTGGCTTGTAAGTTCAGTCATCATGACGTTTCGAAAATGGCTCCCATGGTCAGTAATGATTGCTTGTGGGACACCAAACCTAGTTATGATATGATTGAATACGAAAACTGCAGCTGTCTTGCCGCTTGCGTCGAATGTAGGCATCGCCTCGGCCCATTTTGTAAAATAATCAACCGCGAGGATGATATACGCATGCCCCCCGGCCGAGTGAGGGTTACAAGTAATAAAGTCAATGCCCCATTTGGCGAATGGACCAGCGGCAATTATAGGGTGGAGAGGAGCAGGTGGAGCGCGCATCTTTCGATCAAACACTTGACAGTTGTGGCATTTTCTGACGGCAAGGATACAATCTTTAAACATAGACGGCCAGAAGTAGCCAGCGCGCAACACCTTCTGAGCTGTGGCATACCCAGACATATGACCGCCACATGCTCCAGAGTGACAATCATTCAAAACTCTCTCAGCCTCGTCGTGAGTTAAACAACGTCGAAAAACTAATTCTGCCCCCCGGCGATAAAGTGTATCTCCAATAATTCTGTATTGCTGGGATCGAAACCGAATTTTTCGACGGTCTTCCTTGGAAGCTTCAGGCCGAAAGGTTTGGGTTTGGAGATAGATGATTATATCCCCATACCACGGATCTAAAGTGCTAATAAGAAACAAAGATTCGTCCGCAATGGACTCCTCTGCCACAGTCTCTGTGTCAGCACTCGGGAAATCACACATCAATTCCGCAAAAACTAAAGATTTCTTAGACTTGGACTTCTCGAACTCCAAGTCGAACTCTTGCAGGATAACAATCCATTTAGAGTACTTGCCCCCTAGCAGTTGTTTTGTCAAAATATAAATCATAGGGTTGCAATCCGAAATAACCGTAGTTTTGCGAAGAAGAATGTAGTGACGAAAACGCTGGACAGCTTGAACGGCTGCCAGGGCCAATTTCTCCACATGCGAATATTTTAACTCAGTGGGATTTAAGGTTCTACTAAGATAATATATCACATGCTCTGCTTTGAATTCATCTTCTTGAACTAACACCATTCCAATGGTGGAATGCGAAGCTGCGAGGTATAAGAAGTAGTCTTGGTTGTAGTTGGGAGGATGCAATAACGGTGCATGGGTCAACGCGTGTTTAAGTGCATCAAAAGATTGTTGGGCAATCTCGTCCCAAAAGAATTGTGCGTTCTGTTTCAACAACCGTGTAAAACCTTTAGTGACCTCGGCGTAGTTTGGGATGAATCGACGTAAAAAGTTCGCTTTCCCTTGCAAACTTTGGAGTTGGCGCAAACTCGAAGGAGGAGGCAATTTGATGATAGCCTCGACTTTCGAGGGATCGACGCGAATGCCGGCTTTTGAAACAACAAATCCCAGCAATCGACCTGTTTCTATACAGAAAACACACTTGTGGGGATTCAACCGAATTCGATAATGCCTACACCTCATAAAGATTGCTCGTAGGTGGACAAGGTGATCAGCTCGATGTAAAGAATGAGCAGGCAAATCATCGAGATAGGGTTGCACAATGTGCTTGATATCATGAAATGCATAAGACATCACCCGTTGAAAAGTAGCGCCGGCATTCTTAAGCCCAAAAGGTAATTTGCAATAAGCAAATGTCCCCCATGGACAAATGAATGCCGTTTTTGGTTGGTCGGCAGGTAGAATATTGATTTGATTATAGCCTGAGAAACCATCCATGAAGGAAAACATCTCATTTCCGGCACAATCATCAATAATTTGATCGATATAAGGCGTAGGATAGTTGTCTTTTGGACAAGCTCGATTGATATCCCTATAGTCGATACAGATTCTTATTGTTCCTTGTTTTTTATTGACGGGAACAATATTCGATACCCAATCCGTTAACGGGATCGGATAAATGAAACCTGCTTTCAACAGCTTTTCGACTTCTGCTTTAATCGCAGCCGCTTTTCGAGGGTGAATCTGACGCAACCGTTGCCGAATGGGTTTAGCATCCGGGTAGGTTTTGATTTCATGAACAACAATGGCAGGATCGATTCCTGGCATTTCCTCGTAAGACCAGGCAAACACGTCGCGGAATTCTTGGAATAGGGCCTTGTAAGTTTGGATTTCTTCTTCAGTACATGCGGCACCTATATGAATGTTTTCCTCGATTCCGGGCTTCACTGAAATATCAATGGGAATAGTACGAGAAATATTCCCTAAATTCAACTCTGAATCAGAATGTTTCGTTGGATCCTGAGCGTCTTTGACATATTCAGCGGTAAAGATAGATGAAAAATTATTTTCAAATGCATCGCCCTTAGGTAAAAACGAAGATCTGTGATGGAGATCTTCCCATGGTAGATCATCTACACTTAGGATTTCGCGAAGTTGTTCGTCAGATGACACTTCTTCGGGAAACGTTATCCGTTCTAAGGGTGAGGTGAAAAGTGACTCTTCACTGACCACATTCATTTGGTCGGTTTCGGTTGAATGAAAATCGGTAAAAGACATAAGAGCTTCATAAGCAATCTCATACGGACTCAACGGCATAACATCACCGAACGAATCTAGCTCAGAGTCAGATGGAACATACCAAGGATCATCATAAATAATGTTTTCTGACGTGATCATATGAATCGTTGCAAACGAAGGGTCTACGTTGAGTGGAGGGAGAGGAAAAGTTCCCAGTAAACCGGAATCCTTAACTAAACCTACACCAATGTCCCTATAAGGGATTGTCGTTTTACCAACATGTTGAATACTCTCTGAAGAGGCTGGATCGGATGAAAAGTATGTCAGCTGATCAATAGTCACGATCTTACCGTTATGTGGAAATTTAATGACTCTGAAGACCGATGAAATGACCGCTGTCATAGCATATGACCAACTTCGACCCAAAAGAAGGTTGTAGTCTAGAGGGGCATCAACCACTTCCACATCCAGACTAACGGTTTTACCTTCGACCCCTATAGGCAATTCTTGTAGAATACCAAACGGACGGAACCCACGGCCATCAAAGGCCTTAAGGATGGTGGGGGATTGGTTCAATGAAGGAGAACCAAGCGATCTCCAACATTGAATTGACATAATACACGTAGAAGCTCCCTCATCAATCACAGTCCGATGAATAGGCCTGTTTTTGACTATCACTGGGATTTGGAAAGCCATTTGATGTGGGAGACGTGGTGTACTATTTTCTAGATCAAAGATCATTAGGTTCGGGTCCTGAACATCGACAGCTCCGATAGCCGACAAAAGCAATTTTCGTTGTGCTGGACATGATTGCAGCACTTCGAGTGCCGACATTGCTGAAGGTGAAACAGCTAAGTCCTCAACAATGTTGTAATTCTGGGCTGCCCTCGCATGTGGATTGAAAGCAGACCTTCGAAGTACACCCTTGGCGGGCGGCTTAATCACGAAGTCTGGGTTAGGTTTTTCGATCTGTAGTGGATCGGAACCAGGAGCTGAGGTTGATGGGTTAGAGTGAGAAGATTCTGCTTCCTTACCATCAACAGGAGCCTTACTACCATAATCTTGCGATCGAGTCGCAATCCTGACATGAGACATCATCAAAATGGGTTCTTCACTGGCATTCGAAGAAGAACCTATCATCTTATTCTCCTGCTCTGGAAATGGATTTTTTAACACAGCAGGAGTGGGAGAACCTTTGACTATTTTCACTACCTCGGCCCGATGAGGGCAATCTCTCGTAAAATGATCTTCTTCACAAATGAGACAAGGATATCGAGGTTTGCGCTTTTCGTCATTGGTTTCCGACTTTTCCGTTTTCTCCTTTGGAGCCTTGTCTGCTTTAGCCTTCTTCTTTCCTTTCTTCTTTCCACCGTTTTTTGGTTTGGCCGTAGATGACTCTACAGCGTGAATGTCGGCGGTGAGTTCAGGAGAAGACTCTCCTGTCGGAGAATCAGGCAAAGTGATAATTGGAGTAGTTGAAGCCTTGGAAGACTTCTTCTTGCTCTTTGTAGTCACGATACCAATCATACCATCAGCGGCATGAGATCCCGAAGGAGCAGCAACGATTTGGTTTGACTTTGGAAGATCCGGAATTTTCTCGTGTAACGTACCCGACTGAGTGTAAACTAAGTCAAGGTATTGTGCCTGAGCAATGACTTGCTCCTCAGTAACTACTCCGGCCTTAGCTACATCTTCAGTAATTCTTGGTAATAATGATTTGACAAACCATTCAGCTAAGATTTGGTCCGGGATAAAAACTTTCACTAATCTTCTTCGACGTCTCCACTCATGAATGTGATCAGAAATGTACGTGGATGTCGATTGTTTTAGCGAAGTTAATAATTCTGTACCATTATCATATCTGACTGGTAACTGAAAATGAGTTAAGAACGAGGTAGCTAACTGGCTAAAGTTGTAAAAAGAGGCCCGTGGTAACTCAATGTACCACTTGGCTGCGAGACCAATGAGTGTACGCTGGAAAAGACGTAAGCGGATGGAATCATCTGAGATGGAATTTGAGGCACACCAGAGGTGGTAAGTCATCACGTGATTAGACGGATCCTCTCCAGACTTACCTTCGAACTTGGGTATATCGCTGGGCAACTTATTTGGCATTGGCGGCCAGAACTGAAGATATTGAATTGGATCGTTCGTTAGGCGCATCAAGTCGGGTAAATCTAAAGTCGCAATAAACGGTAACTGCCGGTTAGGATCTCTAAAACTCTGAGTCACAATACCAGCCCCAGGAGGAGGATATCCAGGATAACTAGGAACAGGAGTCGCATTTGGGATATTATATCCTCCTGGAAAACCAGGATTAACCGGACCGTACTGGGGTTGCTGAGGTTGTTGATAAGTGTACCCAGGATACGGTTGATACTGGTAAACCGGTTGTTGGGCAGCTTGCCCAGGTTGATACTGTCCCTGGTACGGAGGTTGAACAAATTGAGGTTGAGTAGTAACAACCGTACTTGTACCAGGTTGGCCTGCAGGCATCTGGACTGTGGTTTGAACCGTAGGTCCAGACAACGGTACAGATGTCTGAGGAGTGGTTACAGGGACAGTAGAAACCGGAGCTGCCGATACTCCAGAAGTAAGCATGGTAGATGAAGCGGTAGTTGCTGCAGCCGTGTGAGGTGGAGTACCAGGTGCAATTGGCGACTGAGTAACTACGGAAGTTACAGGGGTCTGAACACTTGACTGGACAGGTTGCGGTTGCTGGGGTGGACCAGGAACTGCAGGTTGTCCTGCTTGAGGTACCGACTGTATACTTGGTTGCGACATCTGTTGACCCTGTGACGGATCCCATGTTAACATTCCAGGGTATTGACTCGTAACAGGTTGAGGATACTGAGATCCATAGCCGTATTGAGGATAGGGTTGATAATTGTAAGGTGCAGTCCCATATGATTGCCCTTGAGGTGGTTGATAACCTTGACCAGGGTATTGACCCGTAGGTTGATAACCTTGAGGTAAATACGAGTACTGGGGTTGACCTTGACCTTGGGGTTGGTATCCTTGAGGTTGATACCCTTGGGGTTGATACCCTTGGGGTTGCCACCCTTGAGGTTGCCATCCTTGAGGTTGATATTGATACTGAGGTTGACTTTGGGGTACATATTGAGGCTGGGGTTGATACCCTTGAGGTTGCCCCCCAGTCACGAATGAAGTACCTTGAGGTTGCCCCCCAGGCATTAACGAAGGTTGCGCCCCAGGCGGTAATTGGCCACCTTGAGGTTGGTTAATGGGAGTTGAACCTGACATCATATAAACGTCACCTATACTCAATGGTACATTACCACTGTTTCCAACTAATAACCCATGATTAATGGGTTGAGGAGATGCTCCCGCAAAGGTACCAGAAAGTGATTGATACCCAGTAGGAACAGAAGGACCGCCATTTAAAAATGATTCGGGACTTTGCGAAAACACAGATGACTGACCAGACATATTTACAGGAGAATGAATTCCTCTAGGTGGAAAAGGAGTACGAGGTGTAGAAAAACCTACTGAGTTGTCTAAAAAATTGGTTAATGCAAGGTACCAAGATTCACTTCTAGGAGGACTGTAAAATATGGATTCACGCTCCCTTAGATCAAGGGTAATTAGATCTTCAGAATCAGAAACGCCTATTTCTTCCTCTGGAACAAGTTCTTCTATAGCAATTAATCCAACAGGAAGATTTTCGGTGATAATTCTTTCTATTCTTGGTGAATCAGGAACACTAGGAGTTGGAGTAACAGGTTCGAAAATTTCAGGTTCTTCGCCTGTTTCACTGGCAGATGAAAAACTACCAGCAAGCTCGGAAACTGTAACAGCTTCGGGATTGTAACCTGTTTCTAAACTTTGGTAATCTGGATGGACTACCAAGGAAGATTCTCCTTCTTCAGGTGAACCTACTCTACTGTCACTAGGAGGAGTTACAAGGACCTTTAACCCTTCTAAATTACCTGGATCGTCTCGAGGAGGGGATCCCCTAAGTCTACGGGATCTTCTCAACAATTCGGCCACAGAAACAACTTCAGGAGACTGGCCCGCAATTCGACGGGACCGTCTCGGTAATTCCGCCACAATTAAAGATTTTTAACTACAACACACGAAAACAAAGTAAAAATTTCAAATCAAACCACCTAAAGTCTTCTAAAGAACCAAACAAATTTGAAGCACACGCCTAAATAATCTAGAGCGTCAAACCACACACAAACAGTAGTCTTCCGGACCAAAAGCGCTAGTTGGTGATTAGGCCCAACCTCGCAGGATTCAGTACAGAAATGGCGGGTGGAACAGTTACCCCGGCAACCTGCTTAATGAATAGACTGGATCAAGTTCCTCCACTTTAACCGTCTCGAAGTGAAGCGAACCCCCCAGAAAATCCAAGTGAGTATAGCCGACGTCTGCTCCAGGTACAGTGGGACCTTCCCTCCACCGTCACCTCGGTAGAACCCTAAAGATTATGGTCACTAAAGTTACCAATCACAACAATTACACCTGGGGGAACAGTCTAAACTCCGACAGCACGCAAGGGCAGAGTAGCAAGCTCCAATCCCCTTACCGGCTCCTTGACAACAATCCAAGGTTTACCGATAAGTGACCCCTGGCTCCTCGACAATGGTTAATCCGAGGTTTACCGTTTGTAATACGTACTGTCTGGCGTCGTTCCCAACGAGGGAGGAATGATCCCCTCACTGGTTCGGACACGAGCTCGTGCTTCTCCTTTAAGAGGAGCTTTCCCAGAATGTAACTGAAACAATTGGATTTGTTCTACTCAAGATAGACTATCTGTTTGGTTTTGTAGTCTTGGAGAGTTAAGTACTCACCTACTCCAAGACCCTAGCCTAAGCTATGTTGGTGTTTCAGAGCCCTAGAAAAATAAAAATTACTAGATTGATTTTAATTTAAGCGTTACTTTTAAGGTTGTTTCTTAAGTCAAAAGGTGATGGAAGTGAAACCAGTGGTGTGTTGACTCGACTCGAAACCACTACAAAATGCACCTAGAATGATTTACCCACTACTTTACTTTTTCGATGAATTGCTTAACTAAAAAGTTGAGAGAATGCAATCTTTATAAAAGCAACTTCTTAATTGAAGACAATCAAAGAAACAATTCGTTTTTCTTTTCCAAGCATAAAAACATAACCTCTCTTTACATGCACGAAAAACTCTTTTCTTCTTTCGAAAACAAAAAGCTACTTGAAACAAGACTTTTTAAGAAGATGTTTTTGTATTTTTCTTTTAATAAAGCAAATAAATCTAATATAACCAAAAAACAATCTTAACGACTATTAAAATCTAAGAAAATCCACTCATAAGCAAACTAAAGGCAAATTTATTCTAAGCAAGTTTAACGAGGCCAAAACTAACAATGATTATTCTAAGGTGTTTTACTTGATCACAATCAAATCAAGGACTAGCTTATTGCAGAACCAAAAAACTAGCCAAAACAAAACTCTAATCTTTTTGTAAAATGGAAATCAATACTTTATAAACAAGCAAATCGAAATTTGACCCAAAACAACTCAAATGGCAAGTTGCTCACAAAAGGAGACTTTACGACAGGCCTGACTTCTAAGAAGGTTGACTAACCAGAGAGATCTAAGGCTGGACAACTTTCTACTATCAAAGTCACTACAAAACCTATCCAAAAATCAAACCCTAGGTCTAAACTTCGTTGAAAACCACTAAAACACTCAAAGCTCGCAAAACAAGTTCAGGTGAAAATTCTTGACAGGGTACTAAAGGATCTGGGCAGAAAATACTAAGGAAAATCAAAATCTAAAAGCAATTTAAAGCAAAAATGGAATTTTCTTAAATTTTACAGGAAGACGCAGGCCACCCGTTATCACAGCTGCGGGCCCGCTCTGTGCAAACGGCAACAGCGCGTCCAAGGACGCACTGTGCAGTACTCAGAGGGTGTGTCCTTCTGGAAAAATGAAGAAAAACCAAATCTAACTAAATCTAAAGCTAAGCCACCCAAATACTAATTCTCACAGTCAAAAACCAGAAAATAAAAATGATTTTCTCAAAGCAAAGTTCACATAAAGGAAAAGACTCTCTCATTAATGGATTCCCCAGTGGAGTCGCCAATTTGTCACACGGAATTGGTCAAGGGTGCGGACACAGCTGACCTTCCTAGAAGTCTAAGACATTCTAATGACAAACAAGACAAAATGGAGTGATCTTTCTCTAAATACACCTTTTACAACATGAAAACTACAAGTGTTTAGGCTTACCTTATTCCAAAACGCTGTTTTTGTAGTCTGTCCTTGCCAATCCGGATGAGCTCCTCCTTCAAGTCAATTCCTGCAACCACAAACAATCAAACAATTACCAAGCACTTGCATTTCATATAATAAAACATATATTCAACATGTAGACCAAGGAACACATGAAATAACTCATTAACACAAGCTATTGAGAAAAATAAACCAGTTTGTATTAATAACGAAACAAAGAAACTCTTACAACCTGGCCTTAGTGTTGTGCAAGTTCCTCCCAGGGTCCATCAAGGGTTTTCCTCTACTTTGACAAAGCTCACCCACTTCCAAGTAGAATCAAGCAAAGACAATCTCTCCTCACAAAGGTTCTAAATGGAAGACCTAAATCCTGCAGCATTTACCCAAAGAAAATGTATAGCTCCAACCTCTTCTCCCTCTGGCTCAATGTCTTTATTTATAGTGCTGTAAAGAGGTTATTCAGGTCCACTATCAATGGGATCATCCCCCTCTTTGGGTGGGATAGCTCCCTTATTGATGGGATAAGTTCCCCCTTAATAGAGATACATGAACCAACTGGAGGCGCATCCATTTCATCAAACCGACCTCTAGAATGTTCTAGAAGTAACCACAAGTAACTTTTTCAAGATAAAACTCGCGCATTTTGCCTTTTACAGAGGGACGCACCTGTCCCTTAACATACAGAGCGTCCATGGACGCAGATTTTGTGAACATGGTCAGCGTCCCCGCAGGTAAGGCTAGAGAGAACCTGCGACCCCAGAGATAAACATAGTTTTTACAAGACTTTCTCTCTTCTTTGAGTTTGAGATGGATAACAGAGGCATGAGACTTGCCTAAGAGGGTAGCATGACTGTTGATTTGAGCCATACTAACTGTAAGTAGTCAAGGTGACATTTTTTAGTGTAACAGGAACTTCTTACCAATTTCAAGCAAACAACGGCCACTCACATATCCCATCATATTCACGAGTGGCGACGTCGTCGTAGAATGGTAAAAACGTATGTTCCTGGTCAACTATTAGCTGAATGGTTTATTAAGTCTTTATTACCTTCCATTACAGAAGATGTGGCAAAAGGAGGAGTCGTCACTGAAGAGCAAGTTATTTCTCGTGCGCAATATTTAGACTTGATTTACACTCAGTCTGGCACGCTCTACGATAAAATACTTGACGCTCCCAAACCGGAATTTTCGGTCCCCCCTCCTCATAAATCAAACAAAGACTCTCATGTCAGTGATGGCGTGATAGGTACGACAAGCACGAAATCGACAAAGGCTACATCTAAAAAAGCCCGTAAGATTTCTGATCAAAATGCAAATGAAGAACTTCTCGCCTCGGAGGTAAATGTCATGTCGACCAACAAGGGCAAACAACTGAAGCAACCAGGGGGCAAGAAGAAAAATAAAGGGAGACAAAAGAAGTAGGATGAGTCATCTCCTGAAAAACCTTCTGCAAACCCTTTGGGGAAAAGGAAACCCCCTGCGGGGTGTCAGATATGCGATGAGGATCATCGGACGAGAGATTGTCCACATAAAGTTGACGTTAAGAAACTCTTTAAGAGTTCAAAAACCTCAGCAGTATTGACTGATCCGTTTCCAAACCCGGGAACCAAATTGGTTGCTAATCAAAATGCTTCCCGATCCCAAGTGCTTATGTTGTCTATCTCAAAGAAGCAAAATGATGCTTTGACAAGGAATAAAGATTACGGGAATCCACAGCTGTCGAATAACAAGGCTAATGAACGACCCAGTAGTTAGACAACAACTTTGACCGAAGTTGTGCCACCCATCATTCCTGAATCAATAATAAATCTGCCAAAGGGAGTAGTACACAAATCGACATTTAATCCTCGTGCCAAAGTAGCACAAAATTATAATATAGTAGAGGACCTTGCCCAATCATCGTCTGCTATGTCGACACTTGAGGTACCGCAAAATTGCCTCTCCCAAAAGCAAAATCTATTATCAGTAATAGGTGGGATTGACCCAATGGAATCCAATCTTGTATCCTTTAATCACAAAGGATATGACCCTCAGTTACCAGCTCAACTAGCTTTCCTTATTCAAGTGAAAGCCCTTAACAAAACTGTTCATCAAACAATTATTGACGAGGGGGCATCTACATGTATTATGTCAATGATTTGCTGGAAACATTTAGGCTCACCACCCTTGTCGAGATCGTCAACGACGTTAAAAGCATTTGACGAACGATCATACACCCCATATGGGATTTTAAGTAACTTGCAAGTTGAACTAGGGGGAAAAACAGTAGAAATAGTTGTTGAATTAATCGACAAAATCCTCGATTACAACATCCTACTGGGAAGGCCCTAGATATATGCCATGGCCGCAGTTGTGTCGACCTACTTTAGGAAGATTGCATTTCCCTTCCAAGGAGGAATTACAATCGTCGACCAACAAACATTTCTACCCAACAGTTCACAAGTTACGGGAAGCATTCCAATGATCCATGGAAGCAATCATTTGCTTCAAAATATTGGAGTAGGCCTCCTAAAAGACCCTGCCTTAATGGGTACTTTTTCCCTACCACCTCCGAGTAATTTGGCGGAAGTGGCCACAGTGGAAACTTGCAATGTGAAATCTTCTATATCTAAGGGATTCAGAAGATTCCTAAACATTTTGTCAGCATGGATCATCGCCATTTTAGAAATATTGTAGCAATCAATTTTCTTGGCTTGGGGGGCAAATCCAAATCAACGTTCATCAAGTGTTTGGATAGATAGGTCTAAGGAATATGGCACCTCTTCAGATCCTTGGTCACATGTACATTATACAGACGAAGGAATCATTCAATCAATGATGATAGGAGAGGCACCATGAGAAGATTACCACCATCGCTCCCATCTTCCGGATTACCACGAAGATTATTCCAGCAAGCCTAATCATCCATCAATTTTTGATTTTCTATCAAATACTATAAATACGGTGGATTTCGAGGATGGTTCTTATCTCGTGTCGACCTCGTTAAAAAATGAAACAAGGAGTCATGAGGATAGTTCTTTTACTATGTCAACCTCATTAAAAAATTAAACAAATCCCCTTTCCAAATCTCAAAGGTAAACCTTCATTCCAACCACCGAGTTGAATGCAATGAAGCTTGGGGGGCATGCACCTCGATTTGTGTTATTATGCTGGGGGCATGCAAACTTATCACGAGCAGTGTTACTGCAGGTTTCAAGCTTGTTAAAAAATAAACCCGCCACGAGCAGTGTTACTGCAGGGTTCAAGCTTGTTAAAAAATAAACCCGCATCGAGAAGTTTTATCGTGGAATTCAAGCTCGTTAAAAAATAAACATAAGCAATGAGCAAGTGCTTCCCCCAACGTTTAAGCTCATTAAAAAATGAACCAATTTCCAGGAAATAACCATCGTGAATGTATTACTTCAGCCTTTGAAGCCTTAGTCATGTTATGATCATCACCTCCACTCTATATTAGCCGATAATTCACCTCCACTTGATTGTTTACCCCTTTTGAGGAACAGCTGCAAAGAGTGATCTTGTTAGCCATCCTTGTGACACTTTCGTGATTGGAAAATTCCAAACCTTACCTGGAATCAGCTGCTACCCGAATCTATCACTCGTTCCTCAAAAACGAGTCTCCTTTAAGCTCTTTTCAACTGACTCGTAAAATATGAAAAGATTGCCTAGCTATTGGCCTCTCCAGCTTGTTAAAGCGACCAAAAGTGCTATCCCTCCTTTAGATTTTAATCTTTTTGGACCTGAGGGTTTATTACACAAAAAGATCGAGCGCTTGTTTTTTTCGGCTCGTTAAAAGTACCGAAAATTCATCCCTTCTGTATTATTTTATACTTTTCCGGACTTAAGGGATTAGATGACGAAAAAGGATTGGAGTTTCCTTTACGTCCCTTTTTAGACTCATTAAAATTTAAAAGGACCGAGTTATCTTTGTCGTTAAACTCGTTAAAACCTAATAGCGACAAACTTGTCCATAATAGACAAGAATGAGTTTCACTATCGCTAGGCTCGTTAAAACATAGCGATGGGTTTGCCCGAAGGGAAAATTATAGAACAAGCATATGTTATCCTCCTCAAGCTTGACAAAAATAAAGAGGTACTGGTCAGCAATGACTGGGGAAAAATTGGGAAGAAAACTCGAAGAAACTTTGTTGGTAGCAAGTCACTCTTGAACATGACACTTTCACTTCGCATCCAAGTCGGGTTGGGTTGTTCCATTCACTGGTCACATCACCATGGTTCCATCAGACCATCCACATTTGGGGTAATGCTACCAATCCATCATGTCAGTTTCGTCGATATGTTCAAGAGAAGTCACTCAGAGAATTCACTTGTGTCTCACCCACTGCAATACATTTACGCTCCATTCTTTCATGACCGCCACCCTGAACCTTATATCATCAGATTGTCTTCACCTCCATTGAAATCATTTTCTCCATTCCGTGTCATTGATGTGGGATTCACTAAGGCCCTCCTATGATGGATCGCTTCTTGTCGACATCAGCTCATTATCCAAGAAGTCGATCTAGGAACAACGCTTTTAGTACTTTGAAGCTTGCATGCCTCAATGGCAAGTTTCTCACTTCCGGTGACAGGTTTACATCAATGGCCTTCAACCAAAAGATTTTGCGTGGTGTTCGATGCCAAGTCCTTTATTCACACCACGTGAATTGTACTGTAGTACCTTGAGGGTCATCATCATTATCGGTGATTCCTCTCATGCCTGTTAATGGCTTACATCATTGGCTGGTAATCAGGTGATGTCTTTCCATGTTCGACTCCAGAAAATCTCTCACATGGATCGACTTGTACTTTGAGTGAAGATCAAACGAGATTGAAGACCCTGGATCTAGTTTCATCCATCCGAGCTGCGATATATATTTAGGAAAATAAAGTCATCAAATGTACATCATTGCTACATAGATAATCATCCAATCTAAGGGATGATGGCTCTACTAGAATCATCAGTCTACACTCATACGATTGTCTGTCTCATGTACATGGAAAATGAATTTATAAAGCTGAGCATGGGAATGCCCGCCTCAGCTAGATCATGAAAATATTATGAATATAATGTATTGTATTGTATCTTATTATAGGTCACCTTCCAGCTTGAAAAAACTTCGGATCCTCATGATAAAGCATTTCACCCGACATCAAAAGATTAAAAACCTCATGCTTTAGGGGGCAATTGTTATAGACATTTTTGGGCATTGCAACCCCAATCATAAATGTCCATAAACTAAGGGCTCCTAAGTCCCTAAAGGTGTTTTTCCAACCCATAAAAGAACAAGGTCAACTGATTACATCATCTCCTAGAAGTTCTCCATGAAAAACTACTCAGAACTGGTCAAAACTAGATCATTTCACTTGCTCCATGGCCAGGGTGCAATGCATCTCACCTTGTACACACAGGAAGTGCGTTGCATTTCAAAAATCCCTTCTATGGGGTGCGATGGACGAGAAAAGACAAGTGGCGGAGACAGTTTGTGAGGTGGATGATCATGGAATCTTCTAGAAACTTCTCGTGTGACACTTGCCTCTCAGAATCGCCCAAGGATGAGTAAGAGATCAATGAGATCTCCAAGTGGAATCAAGAACTATCAGAGAGAAGACACTAATCAAAAACCCAGATCTGACTCACACCTCTGCAAATATCTATATATAGATATCTCATCCCAGAGATCCGGAGGTGAGAGGCTGGAATTTTGTATCTTGTAAGGAATTACTATTGGTTTCTTGAGGCAACATCATAGTGTTAGGTGATCTAATCTTTTCATGAGGAGAAGAAGGGCTCACTTGTTGAGAGGATGATGCTGGGTCAGAATGATTGGTTGTAACTCTCTTGGCTCTTTCTTGATTATCAATAAAGCTATTCAAGTTTTCCTCCATACTCTTGTGTGATTTATGTTTTATGCATTTGTATGGTCAATTTACATCTGATCCTAGATTGTTTATGATAATAGATCCATGTTCTCGTATAGTGTTATGCTGCTTTGATTCTACATGTACTTTGTGAAGCTGGGTATACAAGAAAGCAAGTAGCAAAGGACTATCAGAAGAGAGAGGAATCGAGCAAGGAACCAAACGCAAGACAAAGGTTGGTCTCCTTTATTCTTCTCTCATCTATTTTTCATAAAGGAAAACGAAAGTAGTTTTTCTTTGTTTGTTTCTAAGGTAGCTACTAGCCTTAGTGGGATTAGAAGTTCTACATAAACACTTTTCCCTGTAACAATGAGCAAGGGATGTACGTGTGGGCGGTAAGCGGTTTCCCTGCATCGCTCACGAGAGGCAGGTGGTATCTGTATGCAGGGGTGCACCGCAATAGAAATGCGATGTGTGGCAGTTGGGTCTGGTGGGAAACCGCTTTTCCCACGTGCTATCGTGCGTGTGGCTTTCGACAGCGGGAGTAGCATATATCGTTAGATCGTGCGGGAGGTACAATCGGACGGTGGAAAAAGATAAAGGGTTAACAGGAGTGATGTGACCAAGAAAGCCGGGGTTATTTGATTTTGTAAAAGCGCACGGTTACGTGAATATAATCATATGGGATTTGAAATTCAACGCTGAAGGGTTTGACCAAATAAAGGGACTTACGTGGGGTTTTGGGAGAAAAACAGGGATAAAGGGGTTTAAAGGAGAATAAGGAGAATGAAGGGGAAGATGAAACCAACTGCTACGAACCTCTTGAAGGCACAACCGGCACTGCCAAACCTATTTTTTACCCATCAAAAGCTTAGTCTTATAGCAGAGCTAACACTGGCTCCTTCTGGGGATGAGATCCTCCCTGTGAGGTCTCAAGAACCTGCAGATCAATGCCTTTCCAGTTGAAAACAAATTAATCAAAATTCCTAGTGTTCCATTGGGTATGGAGTCTACTTTGCCTATACAAAACTGATAAAAACCAAATATTTACAACTTTTAAGGCCAAAGACCTCAAACCACATAATTTTTCAGAAAACGCCCATTAATTGGGCCATCAAAAACTACCTCTCCTCCCATACTTTTCAGTATGAAAGTGTTGTTCCCTTGAATCTGAGAAATTATAAAAGGGCCTATCTAGAAAGCATCAAATTTCCCATGGTTGCCTTTCTTTTCTTTTAGTGCATCCCATTTAAGGACTAAGTCTCCAACCTGAAAATTATCTATCTTTGTCTTCCTATCAAAAGCATCCTTGATCTTTTTCTGATGTGCTGCAGCCTTTTCAACTAGTTGTTCTCTAATCTGATGTACCTCTGCTAAATCAGTGATCCTCTTTGCCATTTCTTCTTCCTCATCTTGCTCTTCTTGACGGAATTTTGCCACAAGGAGAGTCAATTGAATCGGGAATACAACTTCAGTGCCATATACCAGCATGATAGGAGAATTCCATGTGGATTTCATAATGGTCACTCTGTCAGCCCACAGTTTATACTTGAGCTTAGAATCCCAATTATTTTTATTGTTCTCTAACAACTTCTTACTTATCCTTATCAGGCTTTTGTTAGAGGATTCTTCCAGACCATTTCCTTGAGGATAATATGAGGTGGAATGAACAAGTTTAATACCCATAGAATCACACATTTCCACCAATTCTTTTGCCTTGAAGGTTGTTGCATTGTCTGTGACTAATTTATGTGGACAACCAAACCTGGTAAAGATATTTTCAATTAAAAACTTCATGACCACCTTATGATCATCCTTCCTGGTAGGAATCACTTCAATCCACTTGGTAAAATAATTAGTGGCTACTAATATCCATCTGTGCTGGCCACTGGAATGTGGATTGATTTCTCCAATGAAATCCAAGCCCCATTGCTGAAAAGGTCCTTTTGCATGTATTGGTTTCAAGGGCAGGGACTTCAATTGTTGTTTTCCTTCAAATCTTTGGCACCTGTCACAAGATTTAACAAAAGAAAATACATCAGAAAATAAAGTGGGCCAATAGTACCCAGCTCTAAGAATCTTATGGGCAGTGGTTTTCCAATAATGATGCCCTCCACACATGCTGGAATGAAATTGCTGCATGAATTTTATTGACTGTTCTTTTTCCAGACACCTCAAAAGCACTCCAGATGGATCCCTCCAATAGAGCAGATTTTCATTAATGCAATATTTAGCTGCCCTAAGCTTTATAGTTCTGGCTTGACTTTGAGTAAAGCTTGAAGGGATTTCTAGCTTCAAAAAGAATTTAACTATTTCAGAATACCAATCACAAGAAGCTAGATTTTTGGCCACTGACTGCTTTCTCTCTGGCTCAACTGCTTCCTCTTCTTTATCTGTCTGACCAATTTCTGCAATTGTGTAAAGGAAATCAATATCCAATGATCTGCAATTTTCTTAAGCCAGTAATTTTCAAGACCCTGACCTCTAACCAGCTTAGTGGGATTTAGTTCTATATTAAATTCAATCAATTTTGAAATCCATTTAGCCCTTCTTCCATTAACATCAGGTTGTGTTCTGACATCTTTTATTGCAGTAGAGGGTACATATGCAATTATCTTGGAATGAAAGATATAAGCTCTGAAATTTTTCAAGGATTTGATAAGGGCATATGCATGTTTTTCAATAATATCATACCTCAGCTCAATACCCCTCAAGTTCTTGCTAAAAAATTCTACCGGATGTTTTGAAGCTTCTTCATCTGCTTGAAATAAAATTGTTGCAATGGTGTCTTCAGAGGAAAATGAGAATACATGGAACTCCTTGTTGTAGTCTAGACTTATTAAAGTGGTAGCCTCCATGATAGCTTTTTTAATAGACTCAAATGATTTTCTTGCTGCATCAGTCCATCTAACCTCTGACCCTTTCTTCAACATGGAGGTAACATGCTTCACCAGTTCTACAAAATTTGGTCTGAACCTCCTTATGAAATTAATTTTTCCTAGAAAGCACTAGATATCTTTCTTTGATCTAGGGACAGACAAAGTCTGTATTGCTTTTACTATTTCTGGGTCAATTCGGAAACCTGCAATAGAAACAGTATGTCCTAATAGCTTTCCTTCCTCTAAAACAAATTGTGACTTTCAGGATTGACTAAAATCCCAAACCTTCTGCACTTCAAAAACACTTTTTTCAAATGCTGCAAATGATTTTGATGGCCGCTGGAATATATTGTTATGTCATCAAGGTAGATAAGGACAAATTTATCCTTCTCACCTACACATGCTATATCCATAGCTCTCTGAAAGGTGGCTCTAGCATTCATCAACCCAAAAGGCATCTTGACATACATAAAAGTGCCCCAAGGAGTGGTGAATGTAGTCTTCTCTCGGTCATTTGGATGCACCGCAATCTAATTAAACCCTAAAAATCCTTCTAGGAAAGACATCACTTCGGCTCCTGAGCCCTTCTACAACAAATGCTCCATTTTCGGGAGGGGATAATTGTCTTTCTTTGAGCACTTGTTCAAGTTTCTGAAATCAACACATAGTCTAATTTCTCCACTTTTCTTCCTCACCACTACTAGATTGGCTACCCACTTGGAATATCTAAGAGGAACTATAAGCTTGGCAGCCAACAATTTTTTAATTTATTTTTCAATTAGAGAAAAAAGCATAGTATTTATTGGTCTCAGCTTCTATTTGAAAGGAATGGTGTCTTTCTCCAGAGGAATTTTATGTTGGATTATCTTCTTATCATACCTTTTCAGGTCACTATACTCCCAGGCAAACACGTCAGCAAATTGCTTCATTAAATTGCAATATTCAGCACTCTGGTCAACATATAGATTAGTGGACAATTTTATGTATCTAGGCTGACCTGGACTCCCTATATCATGCTTACAGACTGCAGATTGGTCTTCTTTTTGGGAAGCCTTGTAAGGCACATCATTTTTGGTCAAACAGTCTTTCTAAAGGAATTAAACCCTTAGTAATATGATTGTTGGGAAGCTGGACAATGCTTTCTTTACCAATTTTATTTCTAAGCTAGGATTGAGGGATCTCTTCCAAGGCTTCATTCTCTTGGTCAATTTGCATTTCGGAAAACTCATCAATGACTTGAAGAAACCTATTTATCTCATCATCATCATCAAAAACTTTCCAATGCTAGACATTATCAGGCAAGGATGGTCTGTATTTCATTTGCACTTCATAAATCAATCTGGGAGGCATGGGAGGCATAAATAGGCTAGCAGACACAACAAGGGAATTAGCAAGTTGATTTTGGGCTCTAGGAATATATGAAATACAAAAATTTTCAAAGGAATCTTTGAGTCTCCATACCTCATCTCTGTACGCTTTTAGCCTTGGGTGCTTTGCCTGAAATATTTTATTTACTTGCTGAATGATCAAATCAGCATCTCCAAATACTTTTATGCTTCTGATTCCTCTGTATTTTGCTGCATTTTGGCCCAACAGTAGAGCCTCATACTTTGCTATATTGTTTTTGACTTGAAAAGCTAGCTTGAAAGGCAGCTGTGTGCTTTTTTGCTCTGGAGATATCAGCACCACCCCTGCTCCTGCAGTCTCCCTGGAACATGCTCCATCAAAGAACATCTCCCAAACATGACTTCCTTGCTCTTCTTTGGCCTAAACTGTTGGTTTCCTGAGCTGCATTGAGGCCTTCTGAGACTCTTCTATTTGGAGAATACATGCTCCAAAATCAGTTTCCACAGCATATATGGGATGATTAGTAGGATTCTTCTCATCACTGATGATGTATGCCAATTGTGCTTCTCTGTACAATCTCCTACTTTCTCCCCCAAAAACTGGGACAGTGGCATAAGATATATCATTCTCTAATGTCCCACCTAGTCTCTTAATCCATCCTCTGGATAGCAGCATGCCAAACTTAGGAGGGATATCTGCTACCACAATATCCATCATCATACTCTTCATGGGTAGCTGAGTTAAGGTAATGGCCAGATCTTTAATCAATCCTAGGCATTTCACTTTCCTTGAATCAAAAGAGAATAAATCATGATAGGGTCTGGTGATATCAAGGCCTAACTCTTCCATGACAGCTTTAGGCATTAAATTGTGGCTGGCCCCTGTGTCTAGCAGGAAATTGTGGAGGATTTTGTCATGAATGGTCAAGGAGACATAAAAAGATGGAGAATTATTATCAGCAGGTTCAATCATGGGGCTAAGCATAATGGCAGGCTTGTCATCTTGCAAATCGATAGAGTCAGTGGAGGTTTGTGTGGTTTTCAGCTCAAGAGCTTCAAGAATAGGCTTTCTAAACCCTTCACTCTTTACCAGCTCTACCAGAGGCACAGATATTTTTAATTTCTGGACTTCTAACTCAAAGCTGAAAGAAGATAACTTATTGGAACCTTTTACCTCTTGAACTAGTGCTTTGAGAATGACTGGATCAGTTGCTAGTCTTCTTTGTCTAATATTATGTGACTCTGTTTGGACAACAGCTCTTTGGGCAGGATTCTCCTTGACATTTTTTGCATTTGACCTAAGATTATATCTTCGCCGCTCCTTATTTTGTAGAACAGCTTCTCTGTCCCACTCCTGACTGTCTTGTTCCTACAACAATGATTCTTCATACACAGCCAATGTAAAAAATGCAGCACTCCCTTTATCTTCCATGCATTGAATTGCATCCTCATCTTCAAATTGTTCCTCCTCCATGAATACATTTTGGAAAGGAACTTTAACTTTCTGTTCTTCTTTTGATTCTTCACCCGTCTAAATAATTTGCAACTGTTCATTTACTCTTCTGAATGGATTGGGATTTCTTGGAGCAAATGTATTCTGCTCCCTTGTTTTTCTTGAATTCTGCTCAACCTTCAGCTTAGATATTTCAGCAGCCAATGACTCTATCATCTTAGTCATTTTGTTTAATTTAGGCTCTAAAAATGATGTAGAGGAAGTAGAAGCCTAACCTCTCTGCCTCCTCCTGTCAGCTTCGCTTTTGAGCTTTTCTGCAACCATGATATTAGACTCTACTTCTAGGGCTGCATCCTGCATGTTTGCCAAAGTAGCACATCTTCTTTCTCTCAATAATAGGCAGAAATTAGAGTCAAAAGCATTGGCATAAGTGAGTTTGGCAGAGGTGGGAGTAGGCTTTACCTCAGCTGGTATCTTGCTATACATACGGTTGAATATTTTATTAAAATCACGAAATGACTCACCATTTTCCCTCTTCAGGTTACCAAACTCAGTATGATAATACAACAAGTCCTTATTATCTCCCCAGTGCTTCAAAAATGCATCATATAAGGCTTCAATATATGTTATAGATCTTTGGGTTAATTCTCTGAACCACTTCCTGGCCTCTCCATCAAGGCTCTGGACAAAAACTCTCATCCACACATCATTTTCACTTATATCTAAATTATGATCATAATTGTAAAAAGCTTCAAGGTGTCCTTTTACTGTCACTCCCTCTGTGCCAGTGAACTTGGGCATATACTTCTGATATTCTCCCACAGACATGGGATTTAAAGGAACAGGGAAGACCAAAAGTCCATATCTAGCAGCAACAATTCTTTCTATCTTCGTGGGTGCTTGTTGGCCTACCATGATTGGGATATGTGAAAGGATACTGGCAGATTGAGCAGTATGAAACAATGAAATGGATGACAGAGACAAAGGGATGTTTTGGACTGAATGGGAAGCTTTCTTTGGACTGAGATTCAAAGGGTAACTAACTACACAAGGGGCTATATTAATCTTTGAAGGAACTTCCTTATTAACAGTAATGGGCTCTAAATCTTCAAACTGTATATCTTCAACTATAACTTTATCTTTAATAGATGCATGAGATTTCTTAGGCTTACCTAATCCTGATGCCCTTTTCTGTGATGCTTTCTTCGATTTGACAATCCTCTTAGGGTCAGGCACTGGTTTAGCTGGTGATTTCTGAGGATTTATTTGAGTATGTCTCACAATCTGAGCCAAAACTTCAATGTGGAGTCGCCAAATGTTGGTCTTCCTCCAGTAGGGTTGCCAAATAGATGATTACAACCAGAAAATGTGTCCAAACCTTATCTATCATCAAAGCTTGGAACTGTGTCGTCTTCCCAGGGAAGCTGAGCTTCAACCTCCTCTCCCCGGCAACGATGCCAATTAATGTTATCACCCCAAGAAACTCTCTTAGGTTGTATATCAGAGATGCTCGGGAACATTACAAACTCAAAAAAAATGTGTTGATAAAGGTGGATGAATGGAAGAAATGATGCATATTCAATCCAGATAACCACTTCTACTATGCTTAACCCCAGACATGGGTGAACAGCCTCAGACTACAAGGCTTGAGACCACCAATTACTCACAATTTAAGGAATAGGTGAACATGGAGAATACTGACCACACCAGCAGATGCACAAGACCCTGTGATGGCCGACCAGATGCTAAAAATGAAGACCAGATGCTGCAGGTATTACAGTAGTTACAGTCTCCAAAAGTTGAACTTTACATCAAAAAAATATTAAGCAACGCTCATTACATCTTCCTTCTGGGTATATATGGAGGTTGATTACAAAAATATCTGCTATCCCATGCGTGGAGGGGTCATAATGGACCACCAACCACCTTAACTTTCTGATATGCATCTCTGCTACGATCTAATTATTTTAATGAACAAAATGACCCTTTCTAGTACTCTGTTGTACTTCATGAACCGGTAGAGTGCTATATTGAAGGGGTTCCATAACTGCTGAAGGTGTTTAACTGCTTAAGGTTGTACTTTCCTTCCTTGGCCATGTTGTATCTTGAATGAGGTAGTTGAAGATTAACTGCGCAAAGTGCTGGTGGGTGATGGCCTTCTTCCTTCGGATGCACGGGACAGGCGAAAAACATGATGACTGCATGGAAAATGAACAAAGGGCTAGGAATGAATGTTAGCCATTATATGGAACAGATGGAAGGCTAAGATCTCTTGGCGGGCGGTGTCAGGAAGAAACGAAGGTGCAATTGATTGTAAGCTGTCAGATCTGGTAGATGGACAGCGGAGAGCGGATTGCATGGGCTATCGGAAGGAAACGTGGACGGTCGAACATGGGCCATCAGATCACAGTCGGGTAGATCCAACGGCTATCAGGAAATAGAGGTGTGTGAACGTTAATGAGCAGGGGATGTACGTGTGGGCGGTAAGCGGTTTCCCCAATAAAGGCTTAATGGGAGTGATGTGACCGGGAAAGCCGCAGGTTATTTGATTTTGTAAAATCACACGGTTACGTGAATATAATCATATGGGCTTTGAAATTCAATGCTGAAGGGTTTGACCAAATAAAGGGACTTACGCGGGGTTTTGGGAGAAAAAAGGGGATAAAGGGGTTTAAAGGAGAATAAGGAGAATGAAGGGGAAGATGAAACCAACTTCTGCAAACCTCTTGAAGGCACAACCAGCACTGCCAAACCTATTTTTTACCCTTCAAAAGCTTAGTCTTATAGCAGAGCTAACAGTTCCAACGGAAAATATGATCCATCCATTTGGAGAGTTATGGTCCAAACATGAACCCATGGAAAGTCTGGAAACCTCATGCCTATACTCAGCTTTTTTGTTGGTGTTCTCAATATTATCCAATTATTAGAAACAGAGAAGGGGAAAAATCTAAATGAGCAAACCTAAATCAGAGGTCTGTATATTCTTCTCTAAAGGAACAACCTCTTCTACTCTCAATAAGTTAGGATCCCTCTTCCACCACAATATAAATAAGTTTTGATGCATAGTTATCTTTAAATAAATAAATAAAGGTGAAATAAGAGAAAGGCTTCTTGTGCAGAGAGGTGAAGGGAGAAACTCCGCAGGGGTACTGTCCAAGCTCATTGGAATTAGAGAAATGTTTGTGTTCCTACATGACTCCATCGGGGTACTGTCCAGGCCTATTGGCACTGGAGCAACACCATAGAGGAAAACTTATTCTCTAAAAATCTTAAGCTAACAAGTCAAACTACCCTCCCCAACTCGAAAAATTATGATTATGTTGAATCTTATGTTGTGTTCAATTGATAAGGTATAGGGGGTGACCATGTCTAACATTGGGGTAAGTGGGAAGGCGAAAGTGACATGCACAATGAATGAATAATCCCTAAGGAACCAAGGCCATGCACAAAAGAAACTAACCAAGGAAGATAAGTTGGAGTTCAACTAGTGTGTTGCCAAGTGTTTTAGTTGTAGCAACACCCTCCAAAATTTTGGCATGCGCTCAAATTTCAAAGCCTTCCTTGGTATTTTTCTTGATTTTTGCAAACACTCAAGCTCATTCCACGAGCTGTCTTGAAGTTCTTTGACCCATTTTTCTTATTGGATTAACTGTCATCTTCAGGGATGTGTGGCTGTTGTATAATGTTTGTGAGCCTTTTCTAGTGGTTACGAAGGTCGGTCTCTGTGTATATTAGTTGTCCCAACCATGTAAACATTCGTCGCAATCATACATAAGGTCTTGAGCACTGTGGCACAAGTGTCATCATGACCATCCTAAAGTCTATCTTAAGCATCACAATTTCACATCTTGTCCTGAGGAAGTCACATAAAGGGGAATTATTTTCTTGTGTGTTTTGATGATCTATGTTTTCATGTCGTCAAAGTATGCTAAATGTGTGATCACATTTCAATTTAATCACAAGTCCATTTACCTTCACATGCTTAGTCATTTTTGGAAAATATTTCCGACCGAGCAACTTAGCTTCACCGAGCCCTGACTGAGCTGTGCACTATGCACTCTCATCCCTCTTGGATATGACCCTGCTGCCTAGAACTATACAATTCACAGTCACTATCCTCCAGGGTGACAGTTCTGCGTAATTCCACAGTCCAGCAGCCTCGCATGACCTCCAGAATTACACAATTATGCCTCTTAGTCTGCCTTGAATTGTGCCCTTTGCACTTTCAACCCTCAAATTTTCCCTTACCTTCTAGAACTCCATAATGCACAAAGAGGAGAGCCTTCCTTGGCCTCTAAAACTACACATATGCTTCCTCCAGTACCCTTCCCCTAGCGGGCGCTCACTGCTTTTAGCGACTGCACAGATCTACCCCTCATGTCTCTCTACTACCCAATCACCCTTGCCTCTTGAAACTATGTAGTCTGTCCTCCTAGGGATCCACCTCGAAACAACCACTTCTACTTTTAACTCTGCAATTATGTCCCTCAATGGGCACTGCCATTTTTTTCTCCTGAGTGAGGGTTGTGAAAAAAATTTCCTCAGTCAAGACTATGTTATGCACTGCGCAACCTCAATGACCAAGATCTCTCCCTATCTATTGGAACCACACAATGCGTAGTCACTAGGCCCTTTCTCCCAGTTTGTGACTTGTCCTAGGCTTAGTTCATGGATAATAATGCATCATCTTAGAATAGCAATTTTTCATATTGATGTAGTCCTATCATGAGTGAATTGCGGAATAGGTACACCATCAAGTCATGATGAGGTGATGAATAAGAAGAAAAAGGAGGGAATCATGCCTAAATACTCTCTTCCAGCTAAACTTACAAGTGGATCTATTAAGAGGAATCAAAGGGACACAATTTTTCAACTATCATCCAAGATCAAATACAATTGAAGACCTCGCATCATCAAGATATGCAGAGGAGAAGAGAAAACATATCCAAGAAGACATCTAGCTCTCAATGGCAACAATGAATTGACATTGCCACATTATCAAGCCATTCCATGTCAACAGTGTCATGTCAATTTGTGTCATGAGTTGTCATATGCCACATCACTAGTGTGGACCGTGTATATTGTAATCAAATGTATTTTAAAGTGGAATTCCAAAGGACACACATGAATATGAAGGGTCATCTACCATCTCATTGTATAAGCAACATACTTTTCACCTTGGCTCCTCCCGCAAGGCATTAGAGAGATTAGCTAGTTCTTTGAGGAGCAAGGAGTGGCTCAAATGTCCCACTACTGGGGCTAGTGATGTACATTGTAAACATGTATCTTAGAACTTTTTCTTAATAAACAGAAGCCTTTTAAGGCTAGCACATTCTTCATGCATGGAATATGAATGTTTGTAATACTATTTTGTGGACGTTTGTATTTCATGTTTTCTTTCACATGTACTAAGATAGTTGAACTGTTTCGATTATTTTACTGCATATACTATTAAGAATGTGTTGTAATGGTTATTATCATTTTCCCATCCTTGTGGACTATTTCGAGGGATACTAGATAGGTATTTCCTTATTTTTTGGTTCTAACGACCATTTCATCCATTGTGGAATTTTCAGTTGGATGTTAGATGGGTCATTCTAGTTCATGTGTGTCTCTTCCTATGTGGTACTATTACCTCTCACTTAGAGGCTCACTTTTTCTCCCCCTTACGCTAGAAGAACCTAGGCACAGTTGCACTACACACTCACTAGGAACACTCCCCTTGCTTTTCGAAGACACCATTTCATCACTCTCTTATGTTGACAACTACAGCTAAAGAAAATCTTTAAGGATTTGGCAACTGGGCCTTTATACCCGATAGGACTCCTACAACAAACGGTGTGAGGTACAAATGTGACTTCATATTGAGGAGATCCCCTAAATTTTGGCAGGTCCAAAGTGTTTACAATTTTACACTCTTGAATCTTCAATCCTTTGTATTAGAATTTGAAAATCTGAAGTTCTGATTGATATTTTCCTATTTCATTAGTTTTAGCGGTAAGATTAAATTATTTGAGTGCATATCCATTATCATGAGTTGAAAATATTGCCACATGTCTGGATAGTCACTGCCTATATCATCAATTTGTACTCTGATGTATCTTTTTATGCCATATTATAATACAAGACGTGTTTAAAAAAAAGTGTTGAATTTTCTGTCCATTTTGTTTTAGTTTTTGAGAAAGAGAATATGAATCTAATCTTATTATACTAGCTTGTGTATTTTATTTCCTTCATTCCATCAAAAGACTTGTGTACAATAGAAAAAACTCATTTGGGTAATAATCATGGAACCTACAATGTCAAATGGTCCAGTAGTCAAACGATAAATGTCCCAAGACCCACCAAGAGTTTTTTGAGGGAAACAGATATAGGAAAAAGACCCTAATTACAATCCCATTCAGATAATCCTTCCTTGATACCTTCCAGGACTAGGAAGAGGAAAAACATGCATAAAACTATGCCATGAAAATGGAAGAATCCAAGAAGTACCTTGTCAACACAACAAAAATGAAGCAAATAAAATTACCTTATTAGTCTCAGACCAAAAAACTACACCATGATAGTGATGAGTGTGATAAAATATTAGCTCCCTTAACTTGCTCAACGTGCTTAAATTTGATTCCTGCAATTTAAGTGCCTTTAAGATTTGAACTCTGAATGTTTTGCCTTATGTCTTGTGCTCAACTAACATTTAAAACATATTCCAAAACCATTCATATTAACAAGTTATATGAAAATTTGATATATTTAATAAATTGAAAATAAGAAAACATCACAATGATGTCAATGATAAGGAATGGTACTCGTAAATTATACACAGGAACCCCTGAGTGTTTCCCTATTTGTGATTTTCGATGATAATGAAACAATACATTCCATGACAGTGACTCCTCTGGTAGCCTTGATATTTTCTATTATCTCAGTTGCCTCCTACTTGGTGATACCCTATTTTAGAATAACATGAGTCTTCTCCATGAGTTCCTTGTCCTCCTTTAGCCCCAAATTGATGAATTCCCTCACTTCCTTGATGACCAAGAAATTTTTGAAGTTTTATATTGTAGCTAATTTCCTAGTGATCTAGATCCTTTAAGAAACCTCGATCACTTTTATATATGATTCTTATTGCTCTCTCTATAGGTAGGCACCCTAGTGGAGGAATTTCAGTAACTGCTACTCTTTGTGCACCATAATTGTAGATTTCATGTAACAATAGGTTTTTTTAGACAAGAAAATGTGTTTTCATTAGGAAATCACAAATAAATGTTCTTGTGTCTTAGTCTCAATGTGAAATGAATTATAAATAAAATAAGTAATATACCTCAAGGGAAGATGAGTGATTTTCATCAAGTAAATTGGAACTAATCTGTAGAATGTGATCCTAAAATTGTGAAACATTATACTACAATTGAGTGTATGTATTGATATAATAGTTTACAAGAAAATCGTTACTTCACATGCTGATTATGAAAATTGCTTCGTGCAAAATGTTAGTGGCACTTTCAACTCATGCAATTTTCCCCAACTTTTTCTTGTATTCCCTGAAGTACTCTACTTTTATCCAGAGGGGTATTATATACTTAAACAAATAACAAAATTAAAAAATATATGTTAACATTACATGACTTTATGTTTCATAGAATATTTAAATTTAGAAACAAATCGGATAATATAATAAACATATAAATTCCTTGGATTTCTTGTTAACATATTTTGTGTCTGCTAATGCCAATGAGCAGATTTTGGTGGATTAGATTTGGATCTAGATATGTTGGCACAATTTCTTTTATTCCCAATCCTTAAACGTCATTGATTAACAATTAAGAAAGCTAAATTTCATGGAGATGTTAAATAGGGAAGTCGAATTATATACATGATAAATAAAGATTGTATGATTTAAAATATAATTGAATTCCATGATTACCTAAATATTATGTTATTATCCTTCCATTTCATAAGTGACCAGTAAGACTATTCCCTATGAAATATATCCTGTATGGTAGAAAATCATCCTTAAGAATTGTGGATAATTTATTGTTATTTCCAAGATCTACTGTTAAATCTCTTAAAACAATCAAATTTGGTTCCGATCATTTAACTTGTCTCGACATTCACCACATTGTTAAACTTCTCCAACTTGATATCAAATGTGGTCTTGTTGGGATTTTTTTCCTTGGGTTTTACAACACTAGAGGCTGGATGCGCCTAAGGGATTGTTACGGTAGCCTCTGCTGACAACATTTGAATGTGGGGCACCCTCAAATTATCCCTTAGACAATGGCCAATTTTATTTTGCTCTTCCAGGGAGAGGCTGGCAATGGCTTCAGTGATTTTGAGGATCTTATTGGAGAGAGGAGGCCTCAACCCATATGGATCATAGTGAGATGAAAATTTAAGACTTTGGGTTTTGGTTCCATAGAAAAATAGTGTGGAGTGATAGTTTGAGCTTCGAATGGAATGTACAAAAGTGCTATTTGGTATTTATCTGTGGCATCATGTTTGGAAATGAGAATGGGAAAGTTTTTACAGGATAAAGAAACCTTAATCTGTACTAGAATGGTAGCCTCATTCTTTTAAAGATGAACTAAAAGTTGAAAATATATTCACCATGTTTTGAACACATCTAAAGGATGACAATTGCTTAAGGAAGACATATATTTCCAACCACGACAAGAACATATTCCTCCAAGGTTTCGAACCTACAACTATCAGACCTTTATAAAACCCTAAACCCTAACAAATGTTCTTTGACTTCGAATTATGTAATACCAACAAATGAGATTTTTGAAGGAGAAGTGATGAGTGATATGATCCCTCCCTCCATGTGATTGTTATCACACAACACAAGAATTACTTTTACTACAAAGTTATTATTTTCAAATCAAATTTTCAACCAAGGGATGGGCTAGATATGTTTCATATGATTACATTCAAGAGGTTGTGAATATAGATAATTGAAATGTCAAATAGATGAGAGTCGAATAAAAACAGAAAACCCCATTTCCATTTATGCACATTATCGGAGTATATTTCCCTGAAAATTTATTTGAAGGTTTTCAATCCATAGGTATCTTGGTTGCAAGCCTTAAATTAAAATAAATTATCATAAATCTTTTTAACTCCATCAAGTTCAGTAAATAAGATTTCATTCCCGCAAAAAATGCAAGGTAGAGTGGAAATTTGTTGGTGGAAAATAAGGGGTACAATAACATTTATATGTATAATCTACTCAAATCACCAAATATATTCACACATTTTTATGAGTAAAATTATGAAAGAACATGGAAAAACTAAACTTATAACTTGTAGCCAAAGCATCAAGAGTTAGACTTGAGTGCTCAAGTAATCATAATAAAAATAATACACATTTAAAATATCATATACACATGGATCATACATACAAAGATAAATGTGGTAGTTAAAGAAACCTCTTCCTACACCTAGTATCCTAGATGGGCAATGCAAAGTGTCATCAAACCTCTTCCATAATTTTTTTTTTTTTCCAGTAAGAAAAAAGCATCATTTTTGTATTAATATTAATGCAATGGTGTAATTTACATCATCTAAGATATGCTAAATCCACTTCACATGCATGATGTGATATTATAATATGTGCAACATCTAATGTTCAACCAATATAAAAATCCCCATAGGATTCAAAACAATTTCATAAAAGTCTAGTACTACTATGTTCATAATGCACGTTCAAATTACTAGATAAACAACTTGATATCCAAGTTAAAAACTGGTATCCTAAGTTCAATGGATATGACCCTGATAATAAAAAATGTAGATATGCATGAAAATTTAAGTGTTCAACTAAAGGAAATGTGTCCTCTCCTAATTATCTAACACTTCTCCTTGTAGGTATTCTTCATAATGTATTTGACCCAGTTGTAAGCCCACTCCCATTTTGGATAATATGTCAACCTTTGAATTTAATTCCATGTGAATGTGATTAAAGGATATAACCCTGAATATTTTAATCATCTCCATAACTCTAATCATCCAATGATCCAATAAAAAAGTGTTTAAGGAAGTATAACCTTTTAGCCAATCTATAACAACATTTGAATCCTCTATCACTTGTAAGTTTACATTGTTGAAGTGACATTATTAAAATGACTAACATAAACGACTGATTCATATTATTGTAGTACTTGTTAGGTAGTCATTTTTTTGTTCCTAGACTAAATTAGTCCTTCACATTAGTCATTTTTAGTTGTATTACTTGTTAGCTAGTCATTATTTTAACTCAGGACTAAATTAGTCATTTATGTTAGTCGTTTTTAGTTGTGTCACTTAAGATTGCTCATTTTTGTTAGTATTTAACTTGAAAAATTTGTGGTGACTAATTTTTTTAGTCACCGAGTCACTAATTTCACATTTTCTACTAGTGTATACCTTTCTGGTTTCCTTCTCTCTTGAACTAATTTTCTCAAAGATGGAGTTTGTGGCTCTTCCTCTTCTGATTCTTGTTCTGTTGCAGAGTCAAAATATTCCTCCTTTAACTAAAAATCTATATTCTCATGTTCCTTTGGTATAATTCCATGTTTAATAACATCTTTCACCTCTCTAAACACCACATCTCGGTTGTACAAAACCTTCCTTGTTTCTGGGTTCCAAAGATTATAACTTTTAAACCATCCTTATACCCAATAAAGACGCACCTTTCAAATTTACTATCCAACTTGATTATTTTTGCCTTTGGAACATGTACATATGTATCACATCCAAATAACCTCAAATGCGAAAGAGAGGGTTTCTTACCAGTCCATACCTCATGTGTATTCTTATCCTCCAACATTGTTAAAGGTGTTCTCTTAACCATGTAACATGCAATATCCACTACCTCTTCCTAGAATTCTTGTCCTAACCCGACACCAATGAGCATGTTTCTTGCCTTTTCCATCAATGTCTTGTTCATTCTTTCTGAAACTCCATTTTTTTGAGGTGTGAATGGAGTAGTGTTTTGTTGTGCTATACCACACTTCTTACAAAATTCTTCAAATTCCTTCTTACAAAACTCTCGACCATTATCTGTCTTCAACGCCTTGATCTTCTTCTTTGTTTGATTTTTGACCAGAGCCTTAAATTATTTAAACCTCTCAAAGACTTTAGATTTCTTCCTAAGGAAATATATCCATGTATTCCTTGAGAAGTCATACATAAAGGAGACATAGTACACAGACTTACCCAATGATGGAACTGATACAAGTCTAAGAAAATCACTGTGCACAAGCTCTAATATCCCTTTTGCCCTCTTAGCACCAGAGGGGAAATTGACTTGATTCTACTTCCCATATGCACAATGTTCACAAAAACCAAAATCTAGAGAGCAATTAGACATACCTTCTACCATACCATTACCATTCAGTATTCGAAGGCCCTTCTCTCCAATATGTCCAAGCCTTTGATGCCATAACATGGTATTTTCTCTAGAGACCACTAGGTTTTTTGATCCACCTTCAGGAACCACATAACTATTGCTACCATCAATAATAGTTCTACCCAAAATATTATACAGAGTTCCAATCAAAACTCCCCACATCAATACTAGTGCTCCCCTCACAAAATTGTAGGGATCTTTCTTGAAAACTAATTTTACACCTTAATCATCTATCTTGCTTAAAAAAATCATATTTCTAGCTAATGTAGGAATATCTAGAACACTAGGAAGCATTCTAATACTTCCACCTTGCAACATCAGCTTGAATTTTCCACATCTGATGATTCCAGCCTTCCTATCATCCCCTAAGAAGTCATCACCACCATCATATTTTTGATACTCGCAAAATGACTCCCTATGGGGAGTGAAGCGAAATTATGCACCTGATTCAATCAACCATGCCTCGTGATCTACATGTGTACTTGAAGAATAAGTCAAGTAAACATCCCCACCTTCATCTGAGGTGGTTTTCACCTCCACAGAAGGAGCATCATAGATCCATTTCCTTTCTCAGGAGCTTTAGATCTATAGTCCTTTTTATAATGCCCTTCCTTTCTGCATTTCCAACATACCTTTATAGGTTTTCATGGATATTTATATCTCCCTATAGATTTAGATCTCTCACTTGAGGATTTATTTTTATTTTTGTTTTGGGACCATCCTTGTATAAAAAAGGTATCTCCATTCTGGCCCTCCATAGTTTTCTATCTCATCTCCTTCGACAACAAGGATGAGACTATTTCATCAAACTTCAAGGTAGTTTTATTGTTACCTATTACAACAACCATACTATCCCATGAATCTAGTAGAGAACATAGAAAATTGATGCACTAATCTTTGTCTGAAATTTTTATATCAACATATTACAACTGGCTTACCACAATATTAAATGCATTTAGATGCTTTGTTACTAAGTCTCCATCATTCAACCTCAATTTATAAAAAAAATTCCACAAGAATAATTGGTTCATCAGAGACTTAGATTGGTACAAAGTCCCTAACTTGACCCACAAATCCTTCACTATGGCTTCCCATAATATGTTCAACAATATTAAATATGAGATATGCAACCATATTGTTCTCCTTGCCTTCTGATCCAACTTCACCCAATATTATTTTGACATTGTCCTTAGTTTAGTCCCCGTATCTACTACGATCCACTGATATTTATCCACCATCAAATCCTCCATCTTGAGCTTCCACAACTCAAAACTTTGACCATTAAATTTTTTGATCTCTATCTTTCCACTACTCGCCATCTTCTTTCACCGCAAGAATCGATCCCGCAAAACTACCACTGAACAGGGTCTACCACAGGCCTGAGTAAAACCCCTTGGAAATAAAGGAGTCCCCTTGAAGCCAAAACACCTCAGATACTAGGTTGTAGGTTTTAATCATGTACATAAATTACCTACAAACGAATTCTTAAAATAGAAAATATACAATGGCGAGAACATAAACCAAATACATAGAGATTTTCCCTAGATCCAAAAACTGAGACTACCAAATTGATTTTTTCATTATGTTCCTTTCAATGTTACAATACATATATAAATGCCAAAGAATTCATAAACCCCAATCCATTAACCCTAGATTAGAGCATAACCATAGTTCCCTTTATTGGATCTACAAAATACATTGGGAAGAAAACCACCATGCGCAAAACCATGTGAAAAACCCATGCACAAAACCATGGGTAGGTCCTCTCACCATAATTCTGTCTGCCCCCCTGTAAACTCCCCTATGACCCCCCTGTTGTGCCAGACAAAAAGAACAGGGGGAGCTCTTAGCCCCCTCGTGACACCACCGCGTGTGTGACTAGTCTTGGAAGGAATATAATACACACCCAACAAGAAGTGTACCTAGATGAAATGGAGTCTAGAGTTTGTTCCTATATTGATACCATTGCATAGCTTGTGGAAATCATCAAACAATACAAATCTTGGTACCATCATGTGACCGAGAAATGACAAGTTGAGGTGGCCAAGCTGGAGTTTCCCCTAACTCAAGCTTGGCTTGTTTTTTCTTATTAGGTTGTCTAATTGACTCTACCAAATTTTCTCCTACATGGGTATGAGTGAAATTGTAATATTATTTTGTAATTAATTCTATGTGAAATTCTAAGTGTAAACTATGGAATCTGAAGAGTCATTTTGCAATGAAGTCTAAAGGTCATGGTTGAAGGAAGTCAAACCTTCATGAGGGAATTCAAAGAGTCATAAAGGGAGATGAATAGTCACCCCTTTTGTTATAAATATACCCTCATTAGTCATGTACATGGATTTTAGACGAGATTTTGGCTTAATATTAGAAGCTTGGGAGTTTTGTTGAGAGCCTTGGATTCTCCTTAGCATAGAGGGAGTATTTTTCTTTGGAGGAGTAGGTGTTGGCTTCATGTTCCACTATTGGGACTAGTGGTTCATAAATTGTATATTTATGTTTGAGACTTTTACTTTAATAAAATCTCAGAGCTAACACATTTTCATGCATATGCTGTGAATGTAGTAAGACTATTCTTGTTATGTTTTGCAATATATATTGTTTCATTTACACTAATGCTTATGAAATATTTAGTTTGCATTAGTACGAATCTTGTTGGATGTGTGTAGTTATGTATTTCAATCATGGTTATTTGGTAAACTATTTCACAGGTAAATTATGTTTCCTTTTATGCTCCTGTGTTCCTTTCAAATTGCATACTATTATAGGCTTCTAAGTGGCTCACTCATTTTCCCCTTTGTTGTGTTAGAAAATTTCATACATTTCACTTGACTTTCTGCATAGTTATACACTTGTTTCACCAAAGTCATGAATACATCATTCTATGTGTTATCATAGTCAAGGCATAACAATAAAACCATTATTTTGGTAACCGTGTCATATTCCGTATGGGGCTCCTACTCTAAATGCTGTGAGGTATAATTTGGAATACATATTGGGAGACCCCCTGAATCTTGGTTGGTCCAATACCATCAACACCTACCTATTCACTATGTAATCCTAGCTAATGGGAGTGTTGTGTTTCCTACCATACAATGCCTCAAATAAGATCATCTTTGTAACAACCATGGTTAAAAATCCATGTAAAAATATATAAGACCACAGTCATGGGACATGTAATCCAAGCTGAATGGTGGGAAGAACATCCTAGTGGTTGTTCATTTCAGTTATTATGGCTAAGGAAATTGGAAAAGATGGAAAAGTCTTTGGAAAGGAAAAATGGCATTTTTGCACATTTATTTATGAAAATAAAGGAAATTATGAGAAAAAGGAGGTGAAATATCCCTAGTTGCATGTGAGGAGGAAAATGAAGGAAAATAATGGAAAATGAAGAAAATAGAGGCCTCATTAATAAAAATTCTTATGAGGACCAGTTGGCAAGCTTTGGACAGGTTTTGGTGGAGCTCTCTTCTATTTATCTTTCTCTCTCTCATAGTCTTGGACACTTGGAGTTTTCTTGGAGCACTCTTGGAGGTGTGTGGAATACTTGGAGTTTTGGAGCAAGAATGAAAAGGAAGGGAAGGAAAGTGAAAGAGGACATCGGGATTAGCAGCTACAATAGGTTTTCCTTGCAAGTACCGAGTTGCATGTATGTTTTCCTCACTAGTTTTGGCATGTAGAGCATATTCATATGGTTTATTGATCATGATCTGTCATTGACATGGAGGATCTCCTGGATTGACAGTGGATTTTCCTGGCTTCTCCATTTCCTAAATAGACATTGTGTTGTGGGTTTATTTCTTTATTTTTCTGGTTAATTGTCATGTTTCCTTTAGCTTGGTTTGAGTTATTAGTTCATAGAAGCCCTAGTTGGACAAATTCTCTGGAAGCCCTATAATAACTTGGGTTGAGTTACTAGTTCTAGAAGCCTTGGTTGGAAAAATTCTTAGGAAGCCCTTTCTAGGTTGAGTTGCTATTTCTAGAAGCCTTGGTTGGAAAAATGCTCAGGCAACCCTTTCTGGGTTGAGTTACTAGTCCTGGAAGCCCTAGTTGGAAAAATGCTCTGGAAGCCGAGAGTAAGTTGTGGGTTGAGTTACTAGTCTTGGAAGCCTTGGTTGGAATAAATGCTCTGGATCCATGGAAGACTTGCATAGAGACCGATTTGATGATGGTTTTGTGATGTCTGGCCCTAAGGTGGAATCATTATTTGATGGGTTGAGGTGATTGGCCTCTGGAAGCCCTGGATGGTTTTTGATTGGTGTGTTTTATGAAATATTGCATTCATGCTTGGAATATGGAATGAGGGTGATTGGATGAGGAGATATTTGTCTCAACCATGTCTATGATCAAGTGGTTCGTGGAAATCCCATGACTAGTTGGCATTTGTATCATTAATATGAGGTTGTTCCTCATTGTTATTTCATGAGTATTATATTGGTTTATATGTGGATTCTATGTCTAATTTATCCTTGATATTGTTGTTGTTATTAAGCTAGTTATAAGCATGTATTATGACAGTGATGATATATGGATCTCCTCATGTTTTGATTTGTAAATGAATGAACAATGAATCTATGACCTAATAGATGATAATGCAACTAATGATATAAGGTAATAATGCTTCTTAGTGATTCTTAGATAAGTATGAGACGCTTATGCTTAGATTTGTTGTTTACACCTATAGATTAAATATGTATGATATGTTTGAGGAAATTCTTGGCATGGCTAGTAGGGGTCTAGTCAAGCTATTGTTTAAGTAATTGAATTTGTATCATCATTCAATTGTTATCTTTTTGTTCTTGAAAAGGTGGCTCAAATCTTGGGGACATAGGCACAACACTGGGAAGAAAATTCCCTGGACGTTGGCATACCATGTTGTTGGGGAGTCCAAAGCCCTCTAGGCGCATGCATACCCATATCAAGGGAGTGTCTAGGAGTGTAATGGCTTAAAAAATTAGTGGGGCTCAGGGGTTGGTTACCTAAGAGGTTACGATGGTTCCTAAGAGGCTTGTTGCTAATGTGGAAGGTCTGTATGGTGTATTTTTGTCGATTACACTTCCTTAAGGTGACTTAGGAGGTAAAATCGTATCATAGAAACTTCTTGTCACATTTTTACCTTGGTTGGTTGGTTACTTGGGTAGATGTGGGAGGAGGCCATTACAGAGTGGTATGAGAGCATGGTTCACCCCTCAGATTGGATGGGTTTTGTGTTGGTCATGCATTCATGTCGATTGCATATGTGTTTCTTATTCTTGTAATCCATGCACTAGTTGAATTTGCATGGTTTTTATCATGGTTGTAGTGATGTTTCCATGTGAAGGTTGATGGCATTGTTGTTGGGACACTTTAGTCATGAATGCATGTCAGTGCTATATGCATTTGTTACACATGTCGGTGTCTATATGTTGTTATGCATGCATTGTCATGGCTATATTTATGCATGTATAGTAGGTCAAACATGAATTGTGAGGCCATTGTATTCATTTCAGGTCATCATGATGTTGTTGGTTGTTATGATGTTGATGGTTGGATGAGATACAGCAAGAGATGTAGATCACCAAAGTGATATTGCAACACTAGACTTTGAGTTAGGAGAATATCATCATATAGGTTTGAATGGTGGGCATGCAGGTATGTTGGTTAGTATTTGTTATAAGAATTAGGGTCACTGATATGCTTCCCATTCTATTATTATTATGGTTACATGTATGATAAATGTTAGTTAATTAGTGTATTCATATGCACATGTGTTGGATAGTCATGAATGATAGTAACATGTGGTTGTATGCATCACTATTGTTGTTTTATGTTAGATAACGTGATGATTAGTTTATATGTTGTTGATGAGAAAGATATATAACTTGTTTTTGTTAAATGCTAGTAACTTGATGAATAGAGTTATTACATTAATATCTTGATGTTATATGTATCATACTAATTTGCATTAGTCTATGCAAATGGTTAAGGTTATGACATTTAGGTATGAGTTAATATGTTGTGATATTATGTCATACTAACCTAGATTGATTGTACATACATGGTTTTTATGAATGAATGACAAATGTTTATGAGCTTATGATGTGAACAAGTTAGTTAGTTAATGTTATGGATATCATGACCTTATTTGTGCTTGAGCTTATGTGTTGTAAAGTTATAGCTTTCTAACAAGATTGACTGTGTAGACATGATAACCTCCTCTAAGATACATTAAGGCATGAGTTTTCTTATGTCATATATTTGGTGCTTGACTATTTGATTATGTCATTTATTTGGTGTTTTATCATTTGATTATGTCATCTAGTTGAATTATATAACATGATACATTTATAGTTTGTTTGAATGTTTGATTAATTGCATGATATGAGTATGTGTATGTAAGATTTCTTGCCGAAATGATCTTGTTTTAATATGGTTTTACTCACACACATGTGTTTACATAGATGATATGTACTTGAGCGTAAGTAGGCGATAGTTGTAGCATTATGTATTATGACTGAAGAACGTGAGTTGATTGTTGAGTATGACATGGTTGTTAGATTTGGTAAAGGTTGATTTTAAATTAATATACATGATGTCTTGATCATTGGAATATGAGATTGACATGTGTGAGAAGTTGTAGGGAAACATGCTTGGTATTAGCTTTGACAATGTAACATTTGATGTGTTTATATATCTAACAATTGGCTGATGTGGCAATGCATAGTAAGACTCAATTGCAGCAAGGAAAAGGTAAAAGAAAGGAATTGGATGAAAATTCCTCTGGCTATGTTTTGAGATTGCAATTCCAAACAAATGAGTGCTTTGCATACAAGAAGTCTTCTTAACTTTGAATTTGTCTGACATTATGAGGATATGTGTTATATTCATAACTATGTATTTGACAGGTATAATAGTTGGTTCTAGTTATGGCTAGATTCGTCAAAGGATGGAGTCCCTTGAGATAAATTTGAATTTGTCTAACATTATGAGGATATGTGTTATATTAATAACTATGTATTTGACAGGTATAACCGTTGGTTCTAGTTATGGCTAGATTCGCCAAAGAATGGAGTCACTTGAGAGATGGCATGGATAATTGGTGTATTGCTATGTTTATTTATGCATTGTAAATTCTGTGTTTATGGAAATATTATGCAGGGGATTGCATGTCAAAGAAACTACCATGGAATTATGAAGAAGACTTGGGTTGAGCTTTGCTTTGGGAGCATTGGGAACCATGTAGATTGAGTCATGGTTTCTATTGAGAGTCTTGTGATTTTGATTCTTTGTGCTTTGTTTGCACTTGATTTGCATCTTTGTTTATTTCTAGTGTATGGCCATACCCATTTGTTCACAGTTCATATTGTTATTGGTTTTCATGGTTAAATTTCTTCTTGCGTGCATTTTTCTTTCCTTTTAAGTTTTGAGTCTTGGGAATTTTTTGGGAAAAGAGGAAAGTTAGTGGAGGTTGGGGAGAGCTGAATGAAATCCAGTAGACAATGCCCGACTCATATGAAGCAGTTTCATGTATAAGGGAAGTTGAAGGCAAGAGTATGACAACTAGTTGGATTGGTTGGGTACATTAGTATAAATGGATGATGATAGGACAATCATGAGAAAGTGATCAGGATAGGTAAAGTAAATGAACTTGAGGTGTCATATGCCTTGGCTATGTTGGGAATAATTGTTCTCAATGTTGTGCATGTTGTGAATATATAAAGGGAGTTCTCTTAACCTTGAACTTATGATATCAGGAAGTTATGTTGTGATCATGATTATGTTGATGTCTATATATGTATGTCATGTATGTTGTTGTTTAACTGACAACAAGTTCGTGATTTTTTAATGTATATATATATATATATATATATATATATATATATATATATATATATATATATATATATATATATATATATATATATATATATATATATATATATATATATATATATATATATGCATGTACGTATCTATCTATCTATGTCATTGTCTGACAAGGTTGTCAGACATCATTCTTGTGGAGGAATGATTTCTTATGTAGGTGAATGTCATGAAGAGGTTCCTGGCTATGAGGAATCAAGTGGGAAGAGTATCCCTAACAAATCTATGAGGTTAGTATCATGTGGTTATGAGTTGATATTATGTCTATTTTATGGATAGGCTGGGCCTAGGGATACACCAGTGAAATGGAAGTAGTGTGGTTTGTAGCATGATGGGACAAGCATGGATAAGACATCGGAAGAAAGGTTGATTGGTAGAAACAATGTGGTTTTGGATGTGCGGTACTACTATTGTGCATATGTTGCATATGTTGTAAATGTTCCATTTGTGATGTTGTGTGCATACGGTGTTGTGTATATATAGTGTGTGTACATGTTGTTTATGCAATGTGATGTATAGGGTGGTACAGATGGTGTTGATGTATATTGCAATGCAGTGTTGGGTATAGATGGTGCTATGTACATGTTGGATATGTAATGATGTGTACAGAGGCTACTATGTACATGTTGTATAAGCAGTTCTATGTACATATGGTGTTGTGTGCATGTTGTACATGTGGTTCTATGCACATATGATGTTGTGTGAATGATTGTACAACTGGTGATGTGAGCATGTGGTACCATGTATATGTTGTACATATGGTGTTGTGTGCAGGTGGTGTTGTGCACATATCATGCATATGATGTTGTACACATGTGGTGTCATCTACATGTGCATATGGTGTTGTGTACGTCTATAACTGTGTACATGTTGTATAGGTGGTACAATGTACATGTAGCGTTGTGTACACATTGTGTAGGTGCCATTGTGTACATGCGATGTTGTGCACACATTGTGTAGGTGGTGCTATGTACAAGTGTACTATGTACATTTTGTACATATGGTACTGGTGTACATGTGGTATTGTGCGCATGTTCTACATGTTGTGTTGCAGGCATGCAGTAATACATATTTGCATTGTATAGTTGTGGTATCATCACATGTGTATTCGTTGTGTTGTACTTTGTGTAAGTATATGTATTGTGTTTTGTTGTACAGTAGGTGTAGGTTTATGTGTTGTATGTCAGGTGTAGGTGGATGTATTGCATGGTGTTGTATGCTGTGTGTGGTTGTAGAGGTGTGATGCACACTATGTATGTGCACATGGTTGAGGAGAAGGTACTAGCCGTTTTTAGGGTGTGGGAAACTAATCCAGAGTGCATACAAAATAAGGACAAAGGTATAAGCTAAGGAATGATTAAAGGATAAGTATCAATATTTTGTTTGAGTTTTATTATGCATGTGATCTAAGATTCTGGTTTATGATGGCTACATATGATTTATGATTTTGATCTATGATGGTTTTGCTTTGAGCTAACCTGATTTGATATGTTTATACATGATTATTTGTTCAAAGATGCTAGATTAACTTGTTGTGACAGGAAGAGAACATAATTGAAATTATACCTTATTGATAGCCCACCAATGAGGTATGATTTGAAGTTATTTCAATTTATTTTAAATCTAATGGAAATTATGAGCTTGATACACGAAAGCATGAAATTCTCGATTGGGTGGTTGAAACTGACTACAAGAATTAGCAACAACAACAAAAAAATTAGAACATGCAACATTATATTGGTAAAGCACTTTATGAGTAGGGCCATTATGGGATACTAGTACTCAATAGTGCCCATTTATTTCCATGAGAATTATATGACCGGTATGATGATTTTAAGGAAGGGATAGGCCTTAGTTTTGTATCTTCCAATGCAAGGAAGCCTTGCCAAGGGATGGACTTCACGCGATGGGGGTGCCATCAAAACTTGGAAGGTGTGTGACTACACGGAAGGGGGTGACTCGATTTCCCGAGGGACTGTGTATTAGAGAAGGGAAGGTTAGTGATGGATTTCTTTTGGTTATTAGCATTTCCTGATGGAATCAAATGCACATTGCGAGTGTGCCTTGGAATAATGAGCCAGTAATTTTTTGTGGAGAGGAAAAGTGATGTTTGATTGTAGTGTTCGACATTAGATGCAAATTTCACCTTGTATTGGATTCTAGACTTCTTAGGAGGGAGGTGAATCTTGGTATTACTTTGAGGATGGAGGCGTGAGCCTTTGGATTCCCTTATTGTGGATGCAAGCATTGTATCCTTTAGTTTGTTGGTTGAGAAATGTACATATGTGTATATGTGTGTATTATTTTAAATATTGTAGTGAGTTGGATTTATAAATCACCATAGATAGTATGATTATCCGTTGGGTGAATAAAATGTGTATGTGTGTATATGTGGTTATTATTGAAAATACCATAATGAGTTGTGTTATAAAGCTCCAATAAACAATATGTTTGTCATGTTTTAGCATATGGTCATTATAAATACTACAACGATCTATGTTATAAACATCCATGGTCTCGCCCAAAGTAGTATGCAAGGATGCTGGAACCAAGTTTCCGCACCCATATATTAGTGTAATGTCATTTTATGCCCTAACTCTGCCTTCCCACAGATTGATAGTCCTTTAAGGCTTATCAATGTGACTTCTTTAATCAACCTCTAGACCTCTATGAAGGTCTATGACTATCTTTCACGGACCCTGAATCGACAAATCCACTATTTACGCACGTCAAAGATTTCTTATAATCAAGTAATTACCCAGATCAGCTTAAGTGTTCGACAACTTCGGCATACAACAAGATAATCTTTGCATAAATAGTTAACAGTAATTGTTGGGAACGGGATCCCCCAAGGACAATTTTGGGGCTAAAAGCCCATGTTTTGGGTCAAGTTTTGTAATATAGTTGTAATGCCTCTACATTTTGTGGTCGCAGAGCATGAAGGTGTAATGAGTCATAAAGGGTTGTCTACCCTTATTTTGTAAAGTGTAAAGTTGGTTGTAAAGATCTACCCATGGTTCGCAGACCATGGGATTGTATAAAAAGAGCTAAGTAAGCTTTATGTAATGAGTTGTAGAGAAGTAAGAAGTCTTGAGTGATGAGGAGAGAATTCTAATTTTCAGGTCTTAGTGTAGGTAGAGGCTCTACAGCTGAGTGCACGAAGGCATAGGGTAGAAGTCCACATATGAGTGCGCGGATGCCTGTAGCTGTGTGTGCAGCGCAGATAGAGTTTGTAATCGTCTGAAGATACCAATAAAGAGGAAAATTTTGCAAAACCTGTGTCTTTGTTCCCTGTTAAATGCATCTTGTCATATTGTGTATGAATTTCATCTATAATGCTTATGTGATGCGCAAATGTATGTAATTATGTTGGTTAATTAAACACAAGTAAGAATATCTATTTACATGGCACTAACTACGATTTTTTAATAAGATAAGTAAGACACTTAAGGTAACTTGGGAATCTGCACAGTACACTGCACTAGCAGTGCAAAAGTACCTAAACCACAGGTTAGGGTTTCGCGAAGGTCAATCGTACCCCTTCGCAAAGGTATTGAAGGGTGAAATAAAGGGCTAGGCTGACAAAGACCTAGAGCTTAATGACCTTCGTGAAAGAAGGAATAGTAGGAATAAAACAACATCACAACTATATCAGGGTGCAGAAACTTGGTTCTAGCATCCCCTCGTACTACTTTAGGTGAGACTTCGGTCCACACTTCATGGGCTGATGATGAAAGAGCCAGTAGTGTAGGTATTTATTTTGCTAAGTAACGCTGAACCTGGGTCATGCCCCACGTATCCAACAAATGGCTCTATTTCCAGGACCCGAATCTGCATAAGAGATGTTTGATGTCATATCACTGGAATCCAACTAAGAAAGAGATCGGAGATTGGTTGGATAGGAAGATCCACGAATTCATGGTGCAGGAGAACAGAAACCCACGACTGAGAAAGGAACAGTGGCTGGATAGGTACCTATATATAGAAATCCACAAGATCTTTTTTTGTTCCTTTCTGGTTGAGCTATACGAGTGGATCGCGAAGCTAGCAGATAGCCAAGGAAGGTGGAGACTTGACAATCCTATTTTTTGGACCCCAGAGTTAGTACAGATATTGGAAGCATCTGAGGATAATATCACTTGCATTGTTGATCATTGGCTTGATCACATCATAGGAGGATTTGTGACTGAATTCTTTGTCGATACCTTAGTCAACTACCGTGAGGTGGAGTGACACTTTTTCAAAGGTCCAGAAGGTATGTAGTTGAAGTATTTGAATACCTAGATTGAGAGGTTAATGTGTGAAAATTGGTTATGTAACTACCTTTATGTTCAGATTTACGCAAAGCGGAAAAACTCACAGGAACGAAGGAAGAAAGGGTCCTCAATATAGTCCATTGATTTCACCTCCATTGGGTGATGAAGAAGGAGTAGCGCAGGCTTCTCCACTAAGTGCTATTCAGTTAATAAGACAAGGATTCCCTCAACTTCCACCTCCATCCACACCACCTCCATCTTCACCACCATCACCTGTTACTTTTCCCACACTGCTTCCACCTCCACCACAGTTCAACATGGAAAATTCGGTAAAGTTACCTTTGTTTAAAGGCTTGGGAAATGAGGACCCGGACCAGTTCTGGTTCATCATGAAAGTTGTATGGGAAGCTCAGGGCATCATGGATGATCACATGAAGAAGGCAACATTGGTTAGTGCTTTGCAGGATTGTGCACTAACCTATTACATTAAATACTCTAATGATAACCCAAACACTGGAGTGGCAGACATCCAAACTGCACTGAATAAAGAGTTCAGTAGGCCTAAATCCGAAGCACAGTGAATAGTGGGGTTTAAGGAAATTGTGATGAAACCAAGCAAGATACCTTGGGAATTATAACAGAGGTTGAAGTGTGAAATCTGCGAAGCTAACATGAACTTAACAGATGGACAACATCACGAGTGGTTCGTGGCTTCGCTCTTTCCACACCTTAGGGTTGTGCTATCAAAACAGAAGATAACAACTCAGGAAGAGGCCTTCAAGATTGCAATGAGGCTGCATGAAACACCGATGAAGGATCTAAATCTGGGGGTTCAGCAGATCCATACGTAGTTGTAAAATGTTTGCCTTGAAATGCAAAGTTTGAAGCAGGACAAAACAATTCAGTTGGAGGTGTGCAAAGAGGTATAGTTCCTAAAATGTAAAGGTTAAGGGCATGACAAAGACCATTGCCTAGTATTTACGAACTATATTACAGGAGGAGGACTGATGCCTTTGAGGCTGGAAGCTCAAGCATGACCACGCACAAGGCCTGTGTTGTGGTGCGCTATATGGCAGCTAGCAAGAAAACATATGATGGATAACTATCATTTGTTGCAGAATTTTGTACAAACACCACAACAACTGTTCTGCAACTTCTGTAGGTCAGTAGGGCATGATGAGTGTAACTAAAAAAGTTATGAATTAATGATGGATAGAACACCCGCCTATAGGGTTCAGGCAGAAACGTGGCTCCCTAACCAGAGCACGGGGATGGCGCAAATAGGCTTTTAAGGGCAAGGAGGACCTGGTAGAGGTTGGGGATAGCTAATATGCTACAATTGCAAAGGGCCAGGACACTACAAACATGACTACACCAATCCAATGTGCCCATCTTGCAAATATTGCACTCTGTTCGATCATGAAATGGAGGAATGTACTACGTTGATAGTGAGGATAAGTGATAAAGGGGCGTTACCACCTCAGTCGACTCAGAACTTGTAGATGATGAGGTTTGAGCCTTGCGAAGAGGATCTGAATGTGAATATAGTGCTCCGAAGTGGAATTGAGACAGGAGATGATAATGGGGAAACAACCCAAAGATAGTGCATGGGTTCGCAAAGCTCCAATGAAGGAGGTTGAATTTGATTTGGAGCATGCACACAAAACATTCATGGAAGAAAAGAAGAGCTTCGTTGAGGCCTCCACCTCAGGGAGCAAGGATAAGCCTGATCAGAAAATGGAGCCTTCTATGCTTACGAACTTCCTAGAGACCTACATGAAGTTGTTGCATGATAGCAAGGTTGTGAAGGGATTACAGGAGCTTATAAATAGATGCACCAAAAACACTTTGGGAGAAACGCGTGTGGTACGAAATATTGGTAACCATAAAACAAGGATAGGATGAGAGATGAGGCTGACCTTGTAGATAGGAGAATACGAAATGGATCAGGTTATTTTTGATCTAGGGTCAGACATGAATGTCCTACCGAATCAGATTTGGGAGCGGATGGGAAGACCTGTGCTGGAGTGGTCTCCAATCCAGTTAAGGATGGAAAATCAGCGAAAGATCATCCCCATGGGGTGGCTACAAGGGATGACTATAGGTATTGAAGGAGTGAGCGCAATGGTTGACTTTGAGGTAATATAAATTGTATATGACAACAACCCCTACCCTGCGCTCCTTGGCATTGATTGGGCTACTGATATTAATGGGGTAATCAACCTAAAGAAGCAAAAGATGATATTTGAGAAGAAATCGCTTTGCATGATAGTACCCCTTGATCTTGCTGAAAGATCGCATTATACTTAACCAGTCCGACATTATGAGAGTGATAAAAATTTAGACTATATCTATAAGATAACAACACAAGACCAACATCAGGTGAATCCAATAGTGTATGGATGAATTACATGGGGCTGCAAGAGTTCCCGCACCTTGGACTCTGATGAAGAATTAGAGTGCTAGCAGAATCGGTTACTTGAAGTAACCACACTGAGCTGTAATATGATGACCTGGTCACTACACTGTGTGTTGTTAGAGGTCAGAAATATTCCCACTTACGATGGCCTGAATGATGTGGATGCGTTTTTGGATGCATTTGAGAGGGAGGTACTGGAAAAGCAGTGCTTCCAGGCTTTGGACTGGGCACTGCACGCTACACTGTAAGGTGGTGGGGTACGCACAAAGGTAATTTTGATGATTGGCATGAATGTAGGAAGATGATGAGAACATGCTTTGGGAAGCTAAAGGTACGAATAACAAACAAGTATGATGGCAAGGATGATCTGTGCCCACACTTGGCCAAATGGGCTCAGGCTTATGGAGTGAAGCCCAAACTTGAATGGGTGCACTTGTTCTGTCATGCCTTGGATGTCATGCCAATGAACTAGTACTTAGAAACAGAGCTCTGCAATGGTACAATTGAATGGGATATTCTGCATGAAGGATTCATAATGACATTCAACTTTAAAGACAGGTTTGACTGTATTGACGAAGTGCTACAAGAGGTGAAAGAAACAATCTTTAGGATACTGCAGGATCCTTCGGACCTGATTCAACCTGATTGGACCACTCAGCTAAGTCACATGCTACAATGCTATAATGTGACCATTGAAGAGGAAGATGGGGATATGTTGAAGATTAACATCCCTGAAATAGAAGGGCACTGCGAAGTTGAGGGACCGTAGAATGAGAATCCTAATATAACCACGCCAATGAAAATGAAACAGTTAATTATTGGTACAGAGGTAGAGCCCAAATTCGCGAAGATTGGAGAGTAGTGGGATGAAGCGATGGTGGATAAAGTCGTTGAATTGCTCCACGAGTACTAGGATTTATTCCCTATGAAGTTTACAGATCTAAAAGGGATAATTGGAGACCTGGGTGTTATGAAGATCATGTTAAAGCCCGATGCGTACCCAATTAAGCAAAGACCTTATCATCTCAATCTGAAGTATAAGGAGAAGGTCTATTTAGGGCTAGACAAGATGCTCGCAATAGGCATCATTGAGCTCATAGAATAATTTGATTGGGTAAGCCCAATGGTGGTACAAGGAAAGAAGCAGAAGGATGAAATAAGGATATATGTAGACCTCAGGAAGTTGAATGATGCTTGTGTACATGATCGTTTCCCACCTCCATTCACTGATGAAGTGCTGGACAATGTAGGTGGCTAGGAAGCATATTCCTTCACTGATGGGTTCTCTAGGTACCATCAGATCAAAATCGCACCAGAGGATAGGAGCAAGATGACCTTCGTGACTGAGTGGGGTTGTTTTCAGTACACTGTAATGCCTTTCAGATTGAAGAATGTGCCTATGATTTTCTCACGTGTAGTCATTGCAGCGTTCAAGGAATTTTTTTCATCAGTTCCTGGAAGTGTACTTTGATGATTGGACTATGTTTAGGCTGGTGAAACACCATGTGGAAAGTTTGTGCCTGATGCTAGATACATGTCGAAGATATCAAAGCATGCTCAATCTGAAGAAATGACTGTTTTGTGTTCTTTTTGGGACCCTTCTGGGTCATGTGGTTTGTAGATAGGGATTGATGGTAGATCCCACAAAGATCATGGTGGTACTTAACTTAGAAGCATCGAGGAGTGTGAAATAGCTACGCACTACCCTAGGACATACTGGATATTACAGAAAGTTTATCAAATGTTATGCCTAGATCACTACACCTATGGAGAAGTTGTAGAAAAAGGATGTCACATTCTGCTGGAATGAGGACTGTAAGAAAAGCTTGGATGTATTGAAAGAAAAGATGGTCACTGCGCTAATTCTGGTCTTCCCAGATTGGAAGAAGGAGTTTCATGTACATGTTGATGCGTCATGTGTAGTGCTGGGAGCAATAATGACATAGGATGGCAGAGGAGACTTGGACCATCCTTTACCATTTTCAAGTAGAAGCTTGTCCAAGGTGGAGAAGAACTATTCCACCACCGAGCGCGAGGGGTTAGCCATGGTATATGTGCTCCATAAGTTTAGACACTATTTACTGGATGGCCTTTTTAAGATGTATATGGATCATTCTGCATTGAAATACCTGGTCAATAAGCCTGTGTTGGGGGGGAGAATCTGTAGGTGGTTGTTGTTGTTCCAAGAGTATGATTTTGAGGTTATTGTGAAACCTAGATGACTGAATGCAGGACTAGACCATATGTCATTCATCGAAATAGGGAAAGAGTGCACTAATTTGGAGGGATTTCCTGATGCAAAAATATTTGCAATATGCATCGTGGATGGTCATTTTGAGGATATCATACACTTCCTAATGACAGGAATTTCCCTGGAAGGATACACCGTCTAGTAGAAGAAGGAGTTAGTGATGTGCACAATAGTCTTTCTGTCATTGCTGGGCATCTGTGCAAAATGGGGTTTGATGAAATATTGCGATGATATGTACTGGAGTTTGAAAGGAGTAGTATCCTTGTGGATGCTCATGGGGGCATTGCGGGAGGACATTATGCAGGGAGAGAGACCGTGCAGAAGATTCTACGCACAGGGTTGTGGTGGAGAACCCTCCATCAGGATTCAAAATCTTACTGCAAAGTGATGATGTATGTCAAAATACTAGCAGGCCCTCATAGATGGATGAGCTACCTCTAAATCCATAGATTACGTTACAACCCTTTGTAAAATGGGCCATAGATTTTGTGGGACCCATTCAACCCTAAGGGAAGAATATGGGAGCGAGGTACATTATCGCCGCGACGATGTATTTGACTTGATGGGTGGAGGCACAACCTGTAAAGGATTGTACGGGTACAACTGCTGCACAGTTCCTCTTTAAGTATGTACTAATGCGATTTAGGTGTCCAAAGATTTTTATGAGTGATCGCGGTATGCACTTTCTGAATAAGACGATCAGTGTGTTGATGGAGGAATTTTAGGTATATCACCAGAAGATCACACCTTATCACCCATAGGCTAACGGGGTGGTGGAAGCATTCAATAAAGTGTTCGAGAATGCATTGTCCAAGGTTTGTAATGCTCATTGAAGTGATTTGGACCTACGCATACTCGCAGTACTATGGGCCTATCAGACGACATGCAAGAAGTTGACTGGACAAACACCCTTTAGGCTTGTCTATGGTGTTGAAGTAGTGATGCCTATGGAATACATTGTGCCTAGTTTACGCATAGCGACACTCATGGGTATGATGGAATACGGAGCCTTGGAGGAGAGACTCGCACAGCTGGCTGAGATTGTGGAAGAAAGATTTCTAGCTAGATTTCATGAATAGGTCCAAATGCAACGCGAAAAGAATGGCATGATCGGCACATTAAGTTGCGCACCTTTAAGGTAAATGAATTGGTTTCGTTATATGTCAGCAACTCTTATTTATTTCCATGGAAATTTAGAATGCACTAGTTAGGGCCCTATGTCATTAAGGAGATTATTGATGGAGGAGCGGTTCAGCTAGTCAAATTGAATGGAGATCCCTTCCGAGGAAAGGTGAATGGTAGTCGAATGAAGCCATACACCCATGGTACAACCATGTGAATATATGAAGGAAGCACAGTCTTAGCACTCAAGGTAGATGAAAGGAGGCATGGGACTATAAACTACACTACCCAAGTTGTAAAGCTGCGCGATTGGAGGATTGTGTGAAGTAAGGAAGTGTCACAGGGTTCACAACATCGTGAAGGGATTTGTTCTACCTAGGGAGAAATCGTGCAGGTCGGATGGAAAGTGGCCATTAAACTCACTGTTCATGATTTGATGGTAGAAATGCGGCCAAATGAAGTGGGAAGGCAACATTTAAGATTAAATTTATGGGTCAGATACTTGAAAATTTGCACCAATCGGGCATTAATGAACTGAATGTGGGGGGAACAGTTAGATTTGAATTCAAAATTCCCTATAAATTACAGGTGGCTATCCAACGAAAAACACTTGGAGTTTTGAGAATTGAGTTGTTGAGCTCTTAGGCACAAATGAACCGAGAATTATTTGAGGCTTTGATAGCGAGTTCAGCATATGATAACTTACCAGAGACATCACAAGCATTTCTGAGTAGTGTTATGTTGACCCCTGCCACATCTATAGATACTGAAGCAGAGGACTTGGTATTGGAAATTGTTATGGAGGCCAAAGAAGCTACTCTAAAGGTTGCTGAAGTATTATCGGAAGTCCCCAAATCGCCAAGGACACCGAGACCAAAGCCCACCCCAACCAAGAAGAGCGTAAGAAGGATGAATCCAAGCTCGAGATGACATAGCTAGCCGAAAAGAGAAAGAAGGAGGCTGCTGACAAGGCCTAGGTGGAGCGCGATGCCACTCAATAGACGGAGAAGCAAACAGGTGGAACAGAGTGGGGCTATGAAAAAGGTGTGAGGTTGCCTTCACCTGAGACAAAGGAAGAGACGGATGAGCAAACTGAGTAGCATGGTGTGGACCCATAGACAATTTCTGCCCACATCAAGTGTCTAAGGGAGCAAGAGAAAGGAGGGTCCAAGAAGAAATCAAAGGCCACTAAGACATTGTTGGACCCAATCACCCTCATAGAGGGTGATTTACATGACATTGGTGACACGGTGTGAGATGTCACCACGGAGGCCCTACAACAGTTTGAGCAGTAGCAACAACTAGTTCTTGGGGCTATCTAGACAGGTCTATAGGAGTTGTAGACCCACACATCACACGCTAGCACAATGTACACCAACCTTGTTATTGGAACTTCAGAAGCTGTCATAATGCTGAGTGCGAAGGGATCCACCATGATAATGCTACCTAGTGGAGCACTAACCACAGATAATGAAGCTGACATTCCCACTATCAGCACCCTCAAGGGAGTAGGGTTGAATCTAGCAATGCTCCCTGGTGAGGCACTCCACCTCTTGCAGGATGGAGTGATTACAGAGTTAAGGGCCCATGAGAAACACACAAAGTAGGTTATCGATGAGCAGTGGATCAACAATGAGAAGATGACACTACAGCGAGACTCTACCATCACCGCCATAACTGAAGCGATTGACCAAAACAAGCTTATAATTTAGGTCGTGGAGGAGGCATGCCGAATGGTCCCAAAGTTGGCCATTCCTGAGAAAGAACCAATCGAGGTGCATGTCCACAAACTAGCTATAGGGGTGTGTGACACTCATACAGAAATGGAAAAGGTTCAGTTGGAGTTGAACCTAAATATCACCGAGTCATAGTTGAAGGCCCAACCTTAAACTCCGCCAGAATTCAAGGAGTAGCTTGAAACCACTATCATAGAAGCAACAGTGATGGTTGAAAGTGCAATAGCAGACTACACACAACTTTTTGAGCAGTCGTTCGAGGTCCTAATGAGCTTGTAGTAGGACCCTAATGTACAATGACTAGAGATAGAAGCATGTGAGCTACAACAATGCTATGATGAGGTCAAAGGCATAGTGTGAACTGTCGCACTCACATAAATATTGGCAAAGCTATAGGAGGCCAAGCAGCTGAAAGAACGGGATGATGCAATGTTTCACAAGGAAGTAGTGTTGAAGGCGCAACTGAAGCCCTGGTTGGATGAGGCTTACATGGCCATAGCCTCTATTGAAGGAAAGCTTGTGACTTTACAAGCAACTCAGAAAAATCTTCAGGCAGATAGTTCAAGAGAGGTGACTGAGCAGATGGCTGAATATGTGAAGCAGGTGGCTACAAAATGCACTGCTGAATTTGCGGTCATACAGGTTGAGCTGGGAGGTCTTTGTGCTAAGATCTCCATGCCTACCAAGTGACTTGAGGGCGAGTCACAATGTTTGTGCTGGGGGCTTGTTGGGAACGAGATCCCCCAATGACAGCTTTGGGGCTAAAAGCCCATGTTTTGGGTCAACTTTTGTAATAAAGTTGTAAAACCTCCGCATTTTGTGGTCACGGAGCGCGAAGGTGTCATGAGTCATAAACAGTTTTCTACCCTTGTTTTGTAAAGTGTAAAGTCAGATGTAAAGATCTACCCATGGTCTGCAGACCATGGGATTGTATAAAAAGAGATAAGTAATCTCTAAGTAATAAGTTGTATAGAAGTAAGAAGTCTTGAGCGATAAGGAGAGAAGTCTAAGTTTTGGGTCTTAGTGTAGGTAGAGGCTCTGTAGATGAGTGTGCAGTGGCCTAGGGTAGAAGTTTGGAGCTGAGTACGCAGACCCCTGCAGCTATGTGCATAGAGCAGATAGAGTATATAATCATCTAAAGATATCAATAAAGAGAAACATTCTGTAAAATTTGTGTCTTTGTTCCCTGTTAAATGCATCTTTTCATATTGTGTATGAATTTCATTTATAATGCTTATGTGATGCGCGAATGTATGTAATTATGCTGGTTAATTGAACGCAAGAAAGAATATATGTTTATGCAATGCTAAATGTTATTGTTTAATAAGATAAATAAGACACAATGTAATTTGGGAATCTGCACATTACGCTGCCCTAGGAGTGAGAAAGTACCTAAACTGCAAGTGAGGGCTATGCGAAGGTCAATCGTACCCCTTCGCAGAGGTATTGAAGGGGAGAATAAAGGGTTGGAATAACAGAGACCTAGAGCTTCACTGACATCACAACCATCTCAAGGTGTAGAAATGTGGTTCCAGCATCCCCCCATACTTTTTTGGGTGAGACTATGGTCCGTGCTCTGCCGGCTGATGCCGAAAGGGCCAGTAGTGTAGGGATTTGTTTGGCTAACTAACAATGAACCTGGGTCAGGCCCCTCGCAACCAACAATAATTGTGTTCATATAACAGTATAAGTCATGTAAAGTCGCGTATCAATACATCATTATTTCATAAACCCATTATAACATAAGGCGCATTCATATAAACAGAAGTAAAGAGATAAAAACAAGTATTTCTGCAACAATATTCTTTATTAATACTCAGTTCTGCTTATAGACTCAAGGATTCCCTACGCACTCAACTACAAGGGTCTACACACTTAGCTATGAAATGTACTCTAGGCCTCTGCACACACAGTTGTAGAGCCTTTCTTCCTACTCTTCTTCGCTAACTCTTTAGACTTCTCCCATAAACCAAACTTCATTTCTTTTCTTAGACATCCTAAGACACAACTATTTATACAATCCCATGGTCTGCAGACCATGGGTAGATATTCAAAAGCTGACTCATCTTACATAAAAGAAGGGTAAAAGCATTTACAACTCTTTAATTATCTACGGGCTCCGTGACCACAAATTGTGGAGACTTTACATGTTCATACAACAAAACTTGGGCTTTTGGCCCAAAACTAACCCTAGGGGACCCCATCCCAATAGGCCCCAAACACAGATATCGTGACTCACCCTCAAGTCAATTTGTTGGCACAGAGATCCTACTATAAAGATTCCCAAGCTCCACTAGTGCCACTTCTACCTCAGTTGCACTCTACATGGCTTCCGGTTTGATCATTTCCACCAGCTGCTAGGTGGCTCGTCCTGCACTGTCCTACTAGATTTTTTGTTGCATACTCTACAAGTTCACCAATTTCTCCTAAATGTTGATGGAGATGATGTAGGCCACATCCAATCAAGGTCCCAATATGGCCTTGAGGATTTCCTCTTTCTTCTATGCTGCTTCCACCTATGTAAGCAGTTGCCTCACTTCCTGCAGCTTAGCAAGGCGTTGTGTGGTAGCAACGATGCACATTGTTTCCCTTACTTCATCATATTGTGTCTGGAGCTCACACACATCTGTATTCAAGAGTTGCAAGGTGGGATATTCCTACAGATCCATGACAACTTCCCTTGCCTACTCAAAAACCGCATTGTATTCTACCACCGCAACAGCCACTGTCACAACTCCATCCTTCACAGTGTCTTCACATTGTTCCCTTATCCTTGGCAGAGTTGAAGGCTATGAATTCAACTCCAATTCTGTTATCTTCAGGTTCAACTCAAACTAAAATCTAGCCATTTCCGTCTTGGCACCGCGCGCACTTACAGCCACCGTTCTGATCATTTCTTCCAACGGAGCTTCCTCGGGTATATATAATTTAGGAATTGTTCAATAGGCTTCTAACGCTGTAGCTACGAGCTGGGCGTTCTGCACCTGAATTTTATTCTCTGCCTCCAATGCCTCTAACTTCGCAGTGAACATCTATTCATTTTTCACTCTATACTCACTAATGAGGCTGACCATGCACTACTCTTGAGCTTTGAACTCTGCTAGCATCCCTGCCTGCAACATGTGTAGGTACTCATCGGGGAGCACAGACAAATTGAGGTTGATGTTCTTAAAATAACTCACTATGGCCTTGTCAGTGACCATCTCTGCACTCAATGAGCCATCTGGAAGCATGACTACCTGGAGATCCGGTGATCGACCCTTATTTGCATCTTGAGTGGTCCCCAACACCAAATTTGTTGATGCAACATTGATCTACCCTACGCCTACCTAGATCCTAGTCATCTGAATCTACAGCTCGTGCAAATCCTTGTGAATGGTTCTCAGTGCTTGTTGTTTTCGTTGTTCAAAATGCTACATTAGTTTTGTTGTGGTATCCTAAACCTTGTCACTTATCTCATCCAGGTCACCGTCTTCCAGAGTAATAGGATCCTATGACATCTTGGTCACTTTCGATTTCTTCCACATCCATTCCTTTCCTTGTTCCCTATACCATTTGACCCAGAAGGTAGTGCTCTCCTACTCCTCCTCACCATCGGTGCCCTGGTCTAACTACTCCTCCTCCATTGTTTGGGGCAAAGGAGTAATACCACTATGCTCAAAGTCACGCTCCTCCTATTCAGCCTGTTGCTTTGTGGTGTTAGAAAATTATATATTACAGAGCAACGAAACACATAAAATACATTGCAGAAATACAAACATAGAAAACACATAAAACAAGAGAGACATAGATATATGTGGTTCCCCCAATTTGGGCTAGGTTAACATAGAAATAGCCAATCCTTCCTTTTATATTATCTAGCAAACTGAAGAGATACAACTTATAGTAGATCTTGTGTAATTCCCTCTTCGCTCTCACACAATATCCTCTCTCTTTCTCACTCAGAATACAAATCTACATAGATGCAATACAATTCCCTCATATATAGCGAGGGGTTGCCTTCTAGGTTAAAAAACCTAAATTAAACATAACTTATACCGTTAGATCTTCACCTAATGAACAACTCAGATTGACTACGAAATTACAACATTTTACAAGGCAATTTTACATCTATTTTTAGCTTCGAGGGCGCTGCCCCCCATCCCTCGCCGGGGGGGATCCCAAAGGTCACAGTCGCCCCCCCTCGACCCCCCTTGCAGCGTAAATATTATGGGTGGTGTTGCCGCCACATTATGAACTGGGGTCCAATGCGGGGATACCTCTAAATAAAGAAGATAATTAGGCTCCATACCCAACATGCGGAAGGCTCCACTTCCACCTGGGCCTTCTCCTCGACCTTTTTTTTTCTGCTTCTCAGCCAACTATTGAACGTTCTGCTTGGCTACTTCCTTCTTTTTCTTCTCCGTGGAATTTCTAGTACCTATGACTAGATCGGATGGAGAGTGCCACTCTGTCGGCCAATTCTTGACGACTTCCTCAATAGTGTCATCTGTAGCAAGGTAAGGTAGGTCAAATTTTTTTTTCTATGGATATTTCCGTAACCAGATGTATATGCAATGGAAGTCAACTTTAAACTCTGCGTATCTTGATAGCCAGTCAAATAAGGTTGGAGACAACCGTGGCTTTTGGTTGATGGCCATGTGAATTCTCACCTCCATCATCACCCAGAAGACTTTGGTCTCTGTGATGCTCGCGACGTCCTTTGTTGCCCATAGGGAGGCAAACTGTTTAGCCTCTAGCAAATCCTTATCCATGGGGGCAAGTTGACTGTCCTTCGGTGGATCCCAAGTGATGAGCACAATGGAGATCAATAATCACAAATAGTGGAATGTTTTTCTCTCATCTTTCACCTCTCGATAGTTCATGAGGAACTTGCTACAAAGGTAGCGTGCCTAGTTAAATTGTATGCCCTTCGCGCATTGGGAAGCTAAATAAATGACTGGTGCCAGAACTTCATCCACCTGGCATTTTCTCATAACATTTCTCGCAAGGATTTGAGTGGCAATCTTCACCCATGGGGTCGATGATTGAGCTTATAGAGTGCCCACGCAACTTCTTTGCGAGCTTGAATTTATCCTTGATTTTCACTATGAGGTCACACTTACTCGTCTTTCCACCAAACTCCATGGCTGGATTCAACCCTGAGTGCAGAAAAAGCATGATCCGATGGATCAGCTTATCAGTGATGGGGATTGGTGCACTCAACCACAAACATTCGTCATGTACCAGGGTTAAAAACTGCTTGATCACAATCAGATTGATGTTGGAGCGGTGGTAGTGGGGCACCCATAATAGGTTCAGCAACCTCTACTAATTCACTACGTGAATCCACTCCACCAGCTCCAGTGCGGGGACACATAATTCTTTGTAGAACAACCTCTTCATGTAATTTTCGATTTCCAAGTGGGGGAACATCTCATGGTCCGCAAAATACAAATCTTCTAGCTTGAGATGGGGAATCCGTGACAAACACAAACCTTCAAAATTGATGTTCTTCGGTAGCAGGGGTGTATTAAGGAGGAATTTTCCTACATTTAGGTCCTTAGGGACCTTCACTTTCCGCTTGCATAGAGGTATGTAATCCGAAAACTTGGATATTGGATCCACCCCCTCGGTGTCAATGTCCTTTGTGCCCTCTTCAACCTCCAAGTCCACCAATTTCCCCTTCTCTTTCGTGCTCAGTTTATCTCTCTTCTGAGACTAGGTGGCTGCATGCTTCCTCGGTGACTTGTGCACCATCATGGGCTTCTTATTCTGTCCTTCTTAGGTTTGGGGACTTCCTTCACTGGCATCAGCTTCTGCCTAGGTGACCTCTGCATTGTAGGCATTGCAGCTAGAGTCTCCATGCTCATCACCATGGAGCAAATCCTTTAGAGAGGACAACCCCTCTAGTTCTAGCAGTCTCCCTGTTACACTAAAAAATGTCACCTTGACTACTTACAGTTAGTATGGCTCAAATCAACAGTCATGCTACCCTCTTAGGCAAGTCTCATGCCTCTGTTATCCATCTCAAACTCAAAGAAGAGAGAAAGTCTTGTAAAAACTATGTTTATCTCTGGGGTCGCAGGTTCTCTCTAGCCTTACCTGCGGGGACGCTGACCATGTTCACAAAATCTGCGTCCATGGACGCTCTGTATGTTAAGGGACAGGTGCGTCCCTCTGTAAAAGGCAAAATGCGCGAGTTTTATCTTGAAAAAGTTACTTGTGGTTACTTCTAGAACATTCTAGAGGTCGGTTTGATGAAATGGATGCGCCTCCAGTTGGTTCATGTATCTCTATTAAGGGGGAACTTATCCCATCAATAAGGGAGCTATCCCACCCAAAGAGGGGGATGATCCCATTGATAGTGGACCTGAATAACCTCTTTACAGCACTATAAATAAAGACATTGAGCCAGAGGGAGAAGAGGTTGGAGCTATACATTTTCTTTGGGTAAATGCTGCAGGATTTAGGTCTTCCATTTAGAACCTTTGTGAGGAGAGATTGTCTTTGCTTGATTCTACTTGGAAGTGGGTGAGCTTTGTCAAAGTAGAGGAAAACCCTTGATGGACCCTGGGAGGAACTTGCACAACACCAAGGCCAGGTTGTAAGAGTTTCTTTGTTTCGTTATTAATACAAACTGGTTTATTTTTCTCAATAGCTTGTGTTAATGAGTTATTTCATGTGTTCCTTGGTCTACATGTTGAATATATGTTTTATTATATGAAATGCAAGTGCTTGGTAATTGTTTGATTGTTTGTGGTTGCAGGAATTGACTTGAAGGAGGAGCTCATCCGGATTGGCAAGGACAGACTACAAAAACAGCGTTTTGGAATAAGGTAAGCCTAAACACTTGTAGTTTTCATGTTGTAAAAGGTGTATTTAGAGAAAGATCACTCCATTTTGTCTTGTTTGTCATTAGAATGTCTTAGACTTCTAGGAAGGTCAGCTGTGTCCGCACCCTTGACCAATTCCGTGTGACAAATTGGCGACTCCACTGGGGAATCCATTAATGAGAGAGTCTTTTCCTTTATGTGAACTTTGCCTTGAGAAAATCATTTTTATTTTCTGGTTTTTGACTGTGAGAATTAGTATTTGGGTGGCTTAGCTTTAGATTTAGTTAGATTTGGTTTTTCTTCATTTTTCCAGAAGGACGCACCCTCTGAGTACTGCACAGTGCGTCTTTGGACGCGCTGTTGCCGTTTACACAGAGCGGGCCCGCACCTGTGATAACGGGTGGCCTGCGTCTTCCTGTAAAATTTAAGAAAATTCCATTTTTGCTTTAAATTCCTTTTAGATTTTGATTTTCCTTAGTATTTTCTGCCCAGATCCTTTAGTACCCTGTCAAGAATTTTCACCTGAACTTGTTTTGTGAGCTTTGAGTGTTTTAGTGGTTTTCAACGAAGTTTAGACCTAGGGTTTGATTTTTGGATAGGTTTTGTAGTGACTTTGATAGTAGAAAGTTGTCCAACCTTAGATCTCTCTGGTTAGTCAACCTTCTTAGAAGTCGGGCCTGTCGTAAAGTCTCCTTGTGTGAGCAGCTTGCCATTTAAGTTGTTTTGGGTCAAATTTCGAATTGCTTGTTTATAAAGTATTGATTTCCATTTTACAAAAAGAACAAAAAGATTAGAGTTTTGTTTTGGCTAGTTTTTGGTTCTGCAATAAGCTAGTCCTTGATTTGATTGTGATCAAGTAAAACACCTTAGAATGATCATTGTTAGTTTTGGCCTCGTTAAACTTACTTAGAATAAATTTGCCTTTAGTTTGCTTATGAGTGGATTTTCTTAGATTTTAATAGTCGTTAAGATTGATTTTTGGTTATATTAGATTTATTTGCTTTATTAAAAGAAAAATACAAAAACATCTTCTTAAAAAGTCTTGTTTCAAGTAGCTTTTTGTTTTCGAAAGAAGAAAAGAGTTTTTCGTGCATGTAAAGAGAGGTTATGTTTTTATGCTTGGAAAAGAAAAACGAATTGTTTCTTTGATTGTCTTCAATTAAGAAGTTGCTTTTATAAAGATTGCATTCTCTCAACTTTTTAGTTAAGCAATTCATCGAAAAAGTAAAGTAGTGGGTAAATCATTCTAGGTGCATTTTGTAGTGGTTTCTAGTCGAGTCAACACACCACTGGTTTCACTTCCATCACCTTTTGACTTAAGAAACAACCTTAAAAGTAACGCTTAAATTAAAATCAATCTAGTAATTTTTATTTTTCTAGGGCTCTGAAACACCAACATAGCTTAGGCTAGGGTCTTGGAGTAGGTGAGTACTTAACTCTCCAAGACTACAAAACCAAACAGATAGTCTATCTTGAGTAGAACAAATCCAATTGTTTCAGTTACATTCTGGGAAAGCTCCTCTTAAAGGAGAAGCACGAGCTCGTGTCCGAACCAGTGAGGGGATCATTCCTCCCTCGTTGGGAACGACGCCAGACAGTACGTATTACAAACGGTAAACCTCGGATTAACCATTGTCGAGGAGCCAGGGGTCACTTATCGGTAAACCTTGGATTACTGTCAAGGAGCCGGTAAGGGGATTGAGCTTGTTACTCTGCCCTTGCGTGCTGTCGGAGTTTAGACTGTTCCCCCAGGTGTAATTGTTGTGATTGGTAACTTTAGTGACCATAATCTTTAGGGTTCTACCGAGGTGACGGTGGAGGGAAGGTCCCACTGTACCTGGAGCAGACGTCGGTTATACTCACTTGGATTTTCCGGGGGGTTCACTTCACTTCGAGACGGTTAAAGTGGAGGAACTTGTGCCGGTCTATTCATTAAGCAGGTTGCCGGGGTAACTGTTCCACCCGCCATTTCTGTACTGAATCCTGCGAGGTTGGGCCTAATCACCAACTAGCGCTTTTGGTCCGGAAGACTACTGTTTGTGTGTGGTTTGACGCTCTAGATTATTTAGGCGTGTGCTTCAAATTTGTTTGGTTCTTTAGAAGACTTTAGGTGGTTTGATTTGAAATTTTTACTTTGTTTTCGTGTGTTGTAGTTAAAAATCATTAATTTTGGCGGAATTACCAAGACGGTCCCGTCGAATTGCGGGCCAGTCTCCTGAAGTTGTTTCTGTGGCCGAATTGTTGAGAAGATCCCGTAGACTTAGGGGATCCCCTCCTCGAGACGACCCAGGTAATTTAGAAGGGTTAAAGGTCCTTGTAACTCCTCCTAGTGACAGTAAAGTAGGTTCACCTGAAGAAGGAGAATCTTCCTTGGTAGTCCATCCAGATTACCAAAGTTTAGAAACAGGTTACAATCCCGAAGCTGTTACAGTTTCCGAGCTTGCTGGTAGTTTTTCATCTGCCAGTGAAACAGGCGAAGAACCTGAAATTTCCGAACCTGTTACTCCAACTCCTAGTGTTCCTGATTCACCAAGAATAGAAAGAATTATCACCGAAAATCTTCCTGTTGGATTAATTGCTATAGAAGAACTTGTTCCAGAGGAAGAAATAGGCGTTTCTGATTCTGAAGATCTAATTACCCTTGATCTAAGGGAGCGTGAATCCATCTTTTACAGTCCTCCTAGAAGTGAATCTTGGTACCTTGCATTAACCAATTTTTTAGACAACTCAGTAGGTTTTTCTACACCTCGTACTCCTTTTCCACCTAGAGGAATTCATTCTCCTGTAAATATGTCTGGTCAGTCATCTGTGTTTTCGCAAAGTCCTGAATCATTTTTACATGGCGGTCCTTCTGTTCCTACTGGGTATCAATCACTTTCTGGTACCTTTGCGGGAGCATCTCCTCAACCCATTGATCATGGGTTATTAGTTGGAAACAGTGGTAATGTACCATTGAGTATAGGTGACGTTTATATGATGTCAGGTTCAACTCCCATTAACCAACCTCAAGGTGGCCAATTACCGCCTGGGGGGCAACCTCAAGGTACTTCATTCGTGACTGGGGGGCAACCTCAAGGGTATCAACCCCAGCCTCAATATGTACCCCAAAGTCAACCTCAGTATCAATATCAACCTCAAGGATGGCAACCTCAAGGATGGCAACCCCAAGGGTATCAACCCCAAGGGTATCAACCTCAAGGATACCAACCCCAAGGTCAAGGTCAACCCCAGTACTCGTATTTACCTCAAGGTTATCAACCTACGGGTCAATACCCTGGTCAAAGTTATCAACCACCTCAAGGGCAATCATATGGGACTACACCTTACAGTTATCAACCCTATCCTCAATACGGCTATGGATCTCAGTATCCTCAACCTGTTACGAGTCAATACCCTGGAATGTTAACATGGGATCCGTCACAGGGTCAACAGATGTCGCAACCAAGTATACAGTCGGTACCTCAAGCAGGACAACCTGCAGTTCCTGGTCCACCCCAGCAACCGCAACCTGTCCAGTCAAGTGTTCAGACCCCTGTAACTTCCGTAGTTACTCAGCCGCCAATTGCACCTGGTACTCCACCTCACACGGCTGCAGCAACTACCGCTTCATCTACCATGCTTACTTCTGGAGTATCGGCAGCTCCGGTTTCTACTGTCCCTGTAACCACTCCTCAGACATCTGTACCGTTGTCTGGACCCACGGTTCAAACCACAGTCCAGATGCCTGCAGGCCAACCTGGTACAAGTACGGTTGTTACTACTCAACCTCAATTTGTTCAACCTCCGTACCAGGGACAGTATCAACCTGGGCAAGCTGCCCAACAACCGGTTTACCAGTATCAACCGTATCCTGGGTACACTTATCAACAACCTCAGCAACCCCAGTACGGTCCGGTTAATCCTGGTTTTCCAGGAGGATATAATATCCCAAATGCGACTCCTGTTCCTAGTTATCCTGGATATCCTCCTCCTGGGGCTGGTATTGTGACTCAGAGTTTTAGAGATCCTAACCGGCAGTTACCGTTTATTGCGACTTTAGATTTACCCGACTTGACGCGCCTAACGAACGATCCAATTCAATATCTTCAGTTCTGGCCGCCAATGCCAAATAAGTTGCCCAGCGATATACCCAAGTTCGAAGGTAAGTCTGGAGAGGATCCGTCTAATCACGTGATGACTTACCACCTCTGGTGTGCCTCAAATTCCATCTCAGATGATTCCATCCGCTTACGTCTTTTCCAGCGTACACTCATTGGTCTCGCAGCCAAGTGGTACATTGAGTTACCACGGGCCTCTTTTTACAACTTTAGCCAGTTAGCTACCTCGTTCTTAACTCATTTTCAGTTACCAGTCAGATACGATAATGGTACAGAATTATTAACTTCGCTAAAACAATCGACATCCACGTACATTTCTGATCACATTCATGAGTGGAGACGTCGAAGAAGATTAGTGAAAGTTTTTATCCCGGACCAAATCTTAGCTGAATGGTTTGTCAAATCATTATTACCAAGAATTACTGAAGATGTAGCTAAGGCCGGAGTAGTTACTGAGGAGCAAGTCATTGCTCAGGCACAATACCTTGACTTAGTTTACACTCAGTCGGGTACGTTACACGAGAAAATTCCGGATCTTCCAAAGTCAAACCAAATCGCTGCTGCTCCTTCGGGATCTCATGCCGCTGATGGTATGATTGGTATCGTGACTACAAAGAGCAAGAAGAAGTCTTCCAAGGCTTCAACTACTCCAATTATCACTTTGCCTGATTCTCCGACAGGAGAGTCTTCTCCTGAACTCACCGCCGACATTCACGCTGTAGAGTCATCTACGGCCAAACCAAAAAACGGTGGAAAGAAGAAAGGAAAGAAGAAGGCTAAAGCAGACAAGGCTCCAAAGGAGAAAACGGAAAAGTCGGAAACCAATGACGAAAAGCGCAAACCTCGATATCCTTGTCTCATTTGTGAAGAAGATCATTTTACGAGAGATTGCCCTCATCGGGCCGAGGTAGTGAAAATAGTCAAAGGTTCTCCCACTCCTGCTGTGTTAAAAAATCCATTTCCAGAGCAGGAGAATAAGATGATAGGTTCTTCTTCGAATGCCAGTGAAGAACCCATTTTGATGATGTCTCATGTCAGGATTGCGACTCGATCGCAAGATTATGGTAGTAAGGCTCCTGTTGATGGCAAGGAAGCAGAATCTTCTCACTCTAACCCATCAACCTCAGCTCCTGGTTCCGATCCACTACAGATCGAAAAACCTAACCCAGACTTAGTGATTAAGCCGCCCGCCAAGGGTGTACTTCGAAGGTCTGCTTTCAATCCACATGCGAGAGCAGCCCAGAATTACAACATTGTTGAAGACTTAGCTGTTTCACCTTCAGCAATGTCGGCACTCGAAGTGCTGCAATCATGTCCAGCGCAACGAAAATTGATTTTGTCGGCTATCGGAGCTGTCGATGTTCAGGACCCGAACCTAATGATCTTTGATCTAGAAAATAGTACACCGCGTCTCCCCCATCAAATGGCTTTCCAAATCCCAGTGATAGTCAAAAACAGGCCTATTCATCGAACTGTGATTGATGAGGGAGCTTCTACGTGTATTATGTCGATTCAATGTTGGAGATCGCTTGGTTCTCCTTCGTTGAACCAATCCCCCACCATCCTTAAGGCCTTTGATGGCCGTGGGTTCCGTCCGTTTGGTATTCTACAAGAATTGCCTATAGGGGTCGAAGGTAAAACCGTTAGTCTGGATGTGGAAGTGGTTGATGCCCCTCTAGACTACAACCTTCTTTTGGGTCAAAGTTGGTCATATGCTATGACAGCGGTCGTTTCATCGGTCTTCAGAGTCATTAAGTTTCCACATAACGGTAAGATCGTGACTATTGATCAGCTGACATACTTTTCATCCGACCCAGCCTCTTCAGAGAGTATTCAACATGTTGGTAAAACGACAATCCCTTATAGGGACATTGGTGTAGGTTTAGTTAAGGATTCCGGTTTACTGGGAACTTTTCCTCTCCCTCCACTCAACGTAGACCCTTCGTTTGCAACGATTCATATGATCACGTCAGAAAACATTATTTATGATGATCCTTGGTATGTTCCATCTGACTCTGAGCTAGACTCACTCGGTGATGTTATGCCGTTGAGTCCGTATGAGATTGCTTATGAAGCTCTTATGTCTTTTACCGATTTTCATTCAACCGAAACCGACCAAATGAATGTGGTCAGTGAAGAGTCACTTTTCACCTCACCCTTAGAACGGATAACGTTTCCCGAAGAAGTGTCATCTGACGAACAACTTCGCGAAATCCTAAGTGTAGATGATCTACCATGGGAAGATCTCCATCACAGATCTTCGTTTTTACCTAAGGGCGATGCATTTGAAAATGATTTTTCATCTATCTTTACCGCTGAATATGTCAAAGACGCTCAGGATCCAACGAAACATTCTGATTCAGAGTTGAATTTAGGGAATATTTCTCGTACTATTCCCATTGATATTTCAGTGAAGCCCGGAATCGAGGAAAACATTCATATAGGTGCCGCATGTACTGAAGAAGAAATCCAAACTTACAAGGCCCTATTCCAAGAATTCCGCGACGTGTTTGCCTGGTCTTACGAGGAAATGCCAGGAATCGATCCTGCCATTGTTGTTCATGAAATCAAAACCTACCCGGATGCTAAACCCATTCGGCAACGGTTGCGTCAGATTCACCCTCGAAAAGCGGCTGCGATTAAAGCAGAAGTCGAAAAGCTGTTGAAAGCAGGTTTCATTTATCCGATCCCGTTAACGGATTGGGTATCGAATATTGTTCCCGTCAATAAAAAACAAGGAACAATAAGAATCTGTATCGACTATAGGGATATCAATCGAGCTTGTCCAAAAGACAACTATCCTACGCCTTATATCGATCAAATTATTGATGATTGTGCCGGAAGTGAGATGTTTTCCTTCATGGATGGTTTCTCAGGCTATAATCAAATCAATATTCTACCTGCCGACCAACCAAAAACGGCATTCATTTGTCCATGGGGGACATTTGCTTATTGCAAATTACCTTTTGGGCTTAAGAATGCCGGCGCTACTTTTCAACGGGCGATGTCTTATGCATTTCATGACATCAAGCACATTGTGCAACCCTATCTCGATGATTTGCCTGCTCATTCTTTACATCGAGCTGATCACCTTGTCCACCTACGAGCAATCTTTATGAGGTGTAGGCATTATCGAATTCGGTTGAATCCCCACAAGTGTGTTTTCTGTATAGAAACAGGTCGATTGCTGGGATTTGTTGTTTCAAAAGCCGGCATTCGCGTCGATCCCTCGAAAGTCGAGGCTATCATCAAATTGCCTCCTCCTTCGAGTTTGCGCCAACTCCAAAGTTTGCAAGGGAAAGCGAACTTTTTACGCCGATTCATCCCAAACTACGCCGAGGTCACTAAAGGTTTTACACGGTTGTTGAAACAGAACGCACAATTCTTTTGGGACGAGATTGCCCAACAATCTTTTGATGCACTTAAACACGCGTTGACCCATGCACCGTTATTGCATCCTCCCAACTACAACCAAGACTACTTCTTATACCTCGCAGCTTCGCATTCCACCATTGGAATGGTGTTAGTTCAAGAAGATGAATTCAAAGCAGAGCATGTGATATATTATCTTAGTAGAACCTTAAATCCCACTGAGTTAAAATATTCGCATGTGGAGAAATTGGCCCTGGCAGCCGTTCAAGCTGTCCAGCGTTTTCGTCACTACATTCTTCTTCGCAAAACTACGGTTATTTCGGATTGCAACCCTATGATTTATATTTTGACAAAACAACTGCTAGGGGGCAAGTACTCTAAATGGATTGTTATCCTGCAAGAGTTCGACTTGGAGTTCGAGAAGTCCAAGTCTAAGAAATCTTTAGTTTTTGCGGAATTGATGTGTGATTTCCCGAGTGCTGACACAGAGACTGTGGCAGAGGAGTCCATTGCGGACGAATCTTTGTTTCTTATTAGCACTTTAGATCCGTGGTATGGGGATATAATCATCTATCTCCAAACCCAAACCTTTCGGCCTGAAGCTTCCAAGGAAGACCGTCGAAAAATTCGGTTTCGATCCCAGCAATACAGAATTATTGGAGATACACTTTATCGCCGGGGGGCAGACTTAGTTTTTCGACGTTGTTTAACTCACGAAGAGGCTGAGAGAGTTTTGAATGATTGTCACTCTGGAGCATGTGGCGGTCATATGTCTGGGTATGCCACAGCTCAGAAGGTGTTGCGCGCTGGCTATTTCTGGCCGTCTATGTTTAAAGATTGTATCCTTGCCGTCAGAAAATGCCACAACTGTCAAGTGTTTGATCGAAAGATGCGCGCTCCACCTGCTCCTCTCCACCCTATAATTGCCGCTGGTCCATTCGCCAAATGGGGCATTGACTTTATTACTTGTAACCCTCACTCGGCTGGGGGGCATGCGTATATCATCCTCGCGGTTGATTATTTTACAAAATGGGCCGAGGCGATGCCTACATTCGACGCAAGCGGCAAGACAGCTGCAGTTTTCGTATTCAATCATATCATAACTAGGTTTGGTGTCCCACAAGCAATCATTACTGACCATGGGAGCCATTTTCGAAACGTCATGATGACTGAGCTTACAAGCCAGCTTGGTTTGCGCCACGATAGCTCTACTCCTTATTATCCGCAAGCCAACGGTTTGGTTGAGTCAATCAACAAAGTTCTAGTCATCATGATTCGACGGATCATTGGTATCCATCGAACGAATTGGCATAACATGTTATTTTTGGCGCTATGGGCATATCGAACTTCAGTGAAAAATTCAACAGGTTTCACCCCTTTCCAGCTAGTTTATGGCTTAGAAGCTGTGTTACCTATTGAATGCGAAATCCCATCACTTCAAATGGCTGTCGAATTACTTCCAGCTACTTCCGAAGAGGAGAAACGGTTATTATACTTGGCTAAATTAGATGAGACTCGACGTGACGCTACTTTAGCTATCGAGACTCACGCGAAACGAATGAAAGCTCAGTATGATAGAAATGTAACCCCTCGAAGTTTTTCGGAAGGAGACCTAGTACTATTATATGATCAAGCTAACGATAAGCTAGGTGCCGGAAAATTCGTTCCCATGTGGCATGGGCCCTACATTGTAAAGCGAAAGCTAGCAAAAGGGGCTTATGAGTTAGTTGATTTTGATGGGGACTCTTTGGGTAAACCCAGAAATGGACTTTACCTAAAGAGGTATTATGCTTAAAATGATGGGTATGGAGAAATTTTTAGATAGGTTAGATTTCCTTTCTAGCTAGCAAGTGTGTTAGTTTAGTCAGTGTGCTTAGCTTAGCGAGTGTGGTTTTTCGTCATTATTCTGGCTTATCTTGGTTTTACTCTTGATATTGTAGATGTCGACGCCTCTCCAAACATACATTGGATTTGCTGATGGCTTGTCGTAATACACGGAATATCTCTTCCGCAGCTTGGGTTATCTATTCGCCCTCTGACGAGTTAGTTTCTATGCATGGGGTAAGCCTCGGTCAAACAACGAATAACATTGCAGAATACAGTGCAGTGGTTGAATTATTATCCGAATCTATTTCATTTGGAATTCGACGTTTGATAGTGAGGTTAGATTCTGAACTTGTTGTATTACAGCTTAATAGAGTTTATGCCATTAGAAATCCTGTGTTATTAAGGTTGTTTTTGAGAGTGCGTCTCTTGGAACGTGAATTTGATTACATTGAATATCAACATATTCCAAGGTCCCTGAATACATTGGCAGATGCAATTGCTTCTCGAGTGTTGGACAGACATTTATAATAATCATGCAAGTAAATTTAAAAACATTTCATCATACATGTTAAACAAGATAAGCCGGTAATAGTGATATATATAGATAGAAGTGTGTCAAAAATATATACATCGTCTTCGATCATAGGTTGAAAACACCTTATGATCGGCAAAATGATAGTACAAAAAGTCAAAAATGTCACATGTGACTACAAAAGTGACTAGTCAATCACTGGTGGTGCTCTCTGTACGACACCACTGCGCGGGCTACCTTACGCAAAAATCTCCTAAACGGTCCAGGGACCGCGACTACGAAACGCTGAAGCCTGATAGGAATGTCGTCCATAGTAGTCTCAGGTATGTCTGCCGTGAGACGCTCTAGATCATGCTCCAACTCAGCTAGTACGTCTGCAGCCGCGTCCTGTGGGGCTGGTACCGGTGCAGCTGGATGTAGTCTATCATAAGGCTGGAGGTTGGCTGGATGCTGTGGACCAACATCTGCATTTTGAAAAAGTTTTACTATTAGTTTTGAGACGATATATATAAAAAATACAAAAAAAATACATAATTAGGAAACTTGTGAAAATAAAAGTACCTCTGTCGTCCCATTGTTCTCCCTGTGGAAGAACCATGTCCGGATCACCTCTGAAATCCATTCCGGCATACGGAAAGTCCTGTATCACAAAAAGCTGGCCCTCTAACCAGTCAAAATAACTATCTGAGAATCGAACCACTGCCGCGCCCTCGTCAGGATGCCGGGCCATCACCGCAACCCATCGTATCAGCTTTGGCTCCCGAGGACCCAAGATATCAACAGTGAGTTGCTGAGGGATCAACATTGGAACTCTCTCCAAGGCAAAGCTCACGACTATAGGCCCATATCCAAAAGTCTTTAGTCGTCCGTTCTTTGCCTTGGTCAGTTGGCTCTTCATATGAGCCGACACAGCTTCGCACCAGTTGAAAATGGTGCCTTGGTAACAGTCAATTGCCATCCGCATTTGGGATCCGGAAGCAATGTGTAAAGCGGCTGCGCCGCAAATTCTGGTAACCGTGAACGCTATGAATTTGAGTTCCGGTAGAGTGATGTGTTTTATCTCTATGCCTTTTGAATGGTGAGCCCCACGTGTGCACCAATCCTCGCGGAGACTATCAAGGGATTGGCCACCCGGCCTAGTCCCCGCAAGACTGAGTTGCTCACCTCTGTTCGGCAAGCCAGTGAGAAAGTATACATCCGAGGGCTCTATCTCGAGCTGGTGCCCTCCTATGTAAAAGCATTGTTCTTGAACGTTCCATCGCTCAACCAGCCATTCCAAGAATCTTACCTGGCCCCTCATGCCCGGTATGGTCCAATATTTGTATAATCCGCATGCTCTTAGGGCATCCAGGGAAGGTTGATGATTTATTGCAGCTTCATCTTCCTCTACATGCTCTCTCTCTCTCCAGTCTAACATGATTAATGCCCTGCATATCAAAAAAGGCAATTAGAAATTGATTTGGGAATTTTTGGTGGTTTTTTGAGAGAGTTGGGGTTTTGAAATGTGCGTTTCTCGGAAGACGCACCCCGGCTTTTTAGCACAGGGCGCTCGAACGCAGCTGGCCTGAAGGCGGCCTGCGTCTTCCGACCGTTTTCCCGTATGGGAAAAAGTCGGGGGACGCAGGTCACCCGAAGGGCACCTGCGTCCGCCGAGAGGCGCATTCCAAAACCAAAACCCCCCCAAAAAATGAAACTAAGACCTAAAAATTGATTCTAAACGGATAGAAATGCAGAGTAGGATGTGTAAAATACCTGGATGAAACGGCGTTCGATTCCGACGGTCAGATTTTCCGCAGCAACCACGGGAAGTTTCTTGTCAAAAGCTCCTTTTTCAACCTCCAAAGTCAAACGGTAAAAATGACATGGTAAAAGGTCTTTTTATAGGTTTTTTGGATGAATTAGTTCATTTTTTACCATGAAAAGATGTTTTTCGATGTATTTTTGCCTATTTTAAACAGGTATGAGTAATGTGTTGCTTTTGTGCAGGACAAAGGGATTTCGAGGGAAATTGTAATTTTTTCACAAACAAAATATCAGAGTCATCTTTTAAGCCCTTTTCTGACTCCTAAAAAATGAAAAGATCGCCGAGCGTTTCTTTTACACTCGTTAAAACGGAATTAAAAGACGGTCCCCTTTTAGCTCTTTTCTGACCGTAAAATCAGGAAAAGATTGCCGGGTTTTTGTCGTTTCAAACTCGATAAGGAAATAAAACGACGTGTCCTTGATCGCTTTTTACTTTTCAGGTTGACGACACTATTATGAAAGTACTCCTTGGTCGCAAGATCAAGCGGTTCCCCCAGGTATTATTTTATACTTTTTCGGGCTTGAGGGACACAAATTTACGAAAAAGTTCAACGTGGAGTTTCCTTAAGTTTTTTTCAGACTCTCTAAAATTGAAAAACGCCGAGTTTCTCCTATACTGGGCTCGTTAAACTTTTACAGTAAAGGACCTGTTCAATTACAAACAGGAACGAACCACTCCTTCCTAGGGTTCGAATTTAAACTAGGTTGGACTCGTCCGAAGGATGAGCTTATAATCAAGCATATGTTATCCTCCTCAAGCTTGTTAAAAATAAAGAGGTACTTGCCAGAAATGGTGGGGGAAAAGAGAGAAGAATGAGCCTATTTGTTACCTTTTATCTCAAAAGAAACTTTATTACCACTCTTGAACATGACACTTTTCATTCACCTGGGTTGGGAAATCTTTTACCTCACAGTTGACCAAACCACTTTGAAAGTCTTTAACCGGGTTCCAGGGATTAACTTTGAGTTATTCGTCACCAAGCCATCTGTTGTGTCGTTATGTGTTCAAGAGGTCTGCAAGAAAAACTTTCATCTGCAAAATACTTGTCATCCATTTGACCATCCCTGAGTCAGTCCTTACAGCAACATTTCTTCAACTTGAACAATGATTTCGTGTTGTGGGCTTGCCTGCAACGGGTCGCTTTCTATCGACATCGACACATTATCTAGAAAGATGACTTAGGAATCGACAGTACCTTGAAGTCTGCATGCATCAATGGCAGGTTTCTCGCCTTTGACGTCAGTTTACATCATTGACTTTCGATCAAAGGATTCCGTGAAATGTTCGACATCAAAACATCTATTCACATTTCACGGGTTGTGCTTGGTACTTTGAGAACCATTGACATTACTGGTGGTTTCTCTCACGCTTGTTAACAGTTTACATCATCGACTGGTAATCAAGTGGTTTCTAACATGTTCGACATCGAATCATTTAATCACATGGCTAGAATCGTACCAATTCGGGAAGTAGAAGTGAAGACCCTGGATCTAGTTTCTACCATCCAGGCTGCGAGGAGTTTTGTATTCATTATCTATGTAGACTAATCATAAACAGATGGCTGCGTCCATACTGTGTCTACAAAAGTCTATAAAAATGATGTACTGCAAGATCATTCCTGTATCAGAATAGTTAGTCCATTAGTTAAAGTTTTGAATCTGAGTATGGGAATGCCTACCTCAGTGATGATATAATCTTATCCATGTATTTTGTGTTGAAAATTGCAGGTTCCAACCAGGCCATCCACAAGACAATCCTTGAAATGATAAAGCGCTTCACCCTTCCTAGAATTACAAAACCCTACTCTATTCCAGGCTTCGCACTTTAGGGGGCAATCTGTTACACTAAAAAATGTCACCTTGACTACTTACAGTTAGTATGGCTCAAATCAACAGTCATGCTACCCTCTTAGGCAAGTCTCATGCCTCTGTTATCCATCTCAAACTCAAAGAAGAGAGAAAGTCTTGTAAAAACTATGTTTATCTCTGGGGTCGCAGGTTCTCTCTAGCCTTACCTGCGGGGACGCTGACCATGTTCACAAAATCTGCGTCCATGGACGCTCTGTATGTTAAGGGACAGGTGCGTCCCTCTGTAAAAGGCAAAATGCGCGAGTTTTATCTTGAAAAAGTTACTTGTGGTTACTTCTAGAACATTCTAGAGGTCGGTTTGATGAAATGGATGCGCCTCCAGTTGGTTCATGTATCTCTATTAAGGGGGAACTTATCCCATCAATAAGGGAGCTATCCCACCCAAAGAGGGGGATGATCCCATTGATAGTGGACCTGAATAACCTCTTTACAGCACTATAAATAAAGACATTGAGCCAGAGGGAGAAGAGGTTGGAGCTATACATTTTCTTTGGGTAAATGCTGCAGGATTTAGGTCTTCCATTTAGAACCTTTGTGAGGAGAGATTGTCTTTGCTTGATTCTACTTGGAAGTGGGTGAGCTTTGTCAAAGTAGAGGAAAACCCTTGATGGACCCTGGGAGGAACTTGCACAACACCAAGGCCAGGTTGTAAGAGTTTCTTTGTTTCGTTATTAATACAAACTGGTTTATTTTTCTCAATAGCTTGTGTTAATGAGTTATTTCATGTGTTCCTTGGTCTACATGTTGAATATATGTTTTATTATATGAAATGCAAGTGCTTGGTAATTGTTTGATTGTTTGTGGTTGCAGGAATTGACTTGAAGGAGGAGCTCATCCGGATTGGCAAGGACAGACTACAAAAACAGCGTTTTGGAATAAGGTAAGCCTAAACACTTGTAGTTTTCATGTTGTAAAAGGTGTATTTAGAGAAAGATCACTCCATTTTGTCTTGTTTGTCATTAGAATGTCTTAGACTTCTAGGAAGGTCAGCTGTGTCCGCACCCTTGACCAATTCCGTGTGACACTCCCCTAGTCCAAACATTGTGTTGAGAATAAACTGCTGGGTTTCCTCGGGTAACTTGTCAAATATAGAACTGGTGACAAAATTAGCATAAACTTGAGGATTCATAAACAATTGACAATTGAAAATTGAAATTCTAATAATGAAAAGTGTTTTTTTTTGGACGGCCACGCATAATTTATAGGAAAATTCGAATTCAAATTCGACTGTTCCCCCCAAAATCCATCCATAAATGTTGAATTGGCGGTAGATTTCCAAAGATTTCACTCTTAAATTTAGCCTTATATGCCTTAAATGCCTTAAATGTTGTCGCCCGATCCTCTTAACCATCTCCTTGCAGTCAAATAATGAACAGTGACTGTAACAGTTACTTTTTGGCTATGCTGTGCAGTCTCTCCCCCTATAATGCAGCTTCCTTCACGCTTCTTCGAGTACTGTGACATCATTCGTTTTCGCCCAGACCTCCTGTCGCATAGCTCTACCAACTGAGAATTGTAGTTTAGGGTCTTGTGTCTCCTTGCAGCTGCATGGAGCACTAAGATTGTGCTACCATCATGTAGTCATTGGGATAGATGCCCTATGTATGGCTTCAATCGGCTTCCATTTACCCTTTACGGAAAAGGATCTCCATTAAACTTCGTGAGTTGAACTGCTCTACCATCTATAATATATTTGATAAAATATGGCCCTAGCTAGTACATTTGAAATTTTCCTAGAAACTTATCAAACATACTGTCATATAATAAAAATAAATCATTTACCTTGATGGTGCGCAGTTTGATGTGCTGATCGTGCCAAGTGTTTTCACGTCTCTTCTGAACCTGCTGATGTTATCCAGCCATAAATTTATTTACTATAGATCTGTTAGTTGCACAAGCCTTTCTTCTAAGGCTCCGCGGTCTACCATTCTGGTGAAAGCTGCTATGCATAGACTAGGGACAATGTATTTGTTGGGCGCAGGATCCCCCAAGGGAAGTTTTGGGGCTTAGAGCCCAGATTGTGGTCCAATTTTTAATTCCAATGTAAAGAATCCACATTTTGTGGGTGTGGAGCATGTAGTTGTAAAAGAGTCATGGGGTTGTCTGCCCTTATTTTGATAATGTAAAGTTGGTTGTAGAAGATCTACCCATGGTCCAAAGACCATGGAATTGTATAAATAGAGCGAAGCTCTAAGTAGTTAAGACATCTAATAATCTAAGATGAAGAACATATGATGTATGCGAGATAGCTCTAAAGTATAAAGTCTAGTTTTGGGTCGTAGAGTAGGAAGAGGCTCTGTAGTTGAGTGCATAGAGGCCTAGTAGTCTGCAGTTGAGTGCACAAACCCCTGCAGCTGAGTGCGTAAGGCAAGTCGAGTCTATAACCATCTGGAAGTATTAATAAAGAGAAGTTTCTATCATTTCTGCATCTTTATTTCTTGTTTTATGCATATGTTATATTGGGTATGAATTTCACTTTTAATTCTTATATGATGAGCAAATGTGTTTAACTATATTGGCTAAGGGAACACAAGTTAGAATATCTGCTTACGCAAAGATAATCAAGATAGGTTAATAATATAAGTAAGATACTTAGCCTAGTTGGGGAAATAGTGCATTTCGATGCCATAGCAGTGCAAAATCATCTCAGCCCATGGTTAGGGTTGCATGAAGACCGATTGTAACAAATCGCGAAGGTACTAAAGGTTAGAATAGAACTCGAAGCAACCTACATGACGACAGGCATAGTTGGAATAAACTGACATCACATCCACCTCAAGGGTGCGGAAACTTGGTTCCAACATCCCCCCATACTGCTTTGGGTAGGACTTCAGTCCGTACTCCACGGGCTAATGCCGAAAGGGCCAATAGTGTACAGATTTGTTTGGCTAAATAACTCTGAACTTGGGTTAGGCCCCCACAAGCCAACAAATGGTCCCGTTGTCAAGTCCAAAATATACATAATATATGTGTGATGTCATACCATTGGAATCCAACTAAGAAAGAAATCAAAGGATAGTTGGAAAAAAGAATTCATGAGTTCGCAACACAGGAGAATAGAAACCAGCAACTATCAAAAGAAGAGTGGCTAGATAGCTACCTGTACATGGAGATCCATGAAATATTTTTCACGTCCTTCCCTACTGAGCTATATGAGTGGATGGTGAAGCTAGAAGGTAGCCAAGGAAGGTCGAAACTTGAAGGTCCTATTGTGTGGACCCCAAAACTAGTGCAAAGGTTGGAAGAGTCAAAGGATAAGATCGCGTGTGTCATTGATCATTGGCTCAGTCGAATCATAGAAGGATTCATTACTGAGTTCATGGTTGACACCTCAGTTAGCTACAACAAGGCAGAGTGACGCTTTCTCAAAGGACTACGAGGTAAGTACGTAAAGTCTTTGAATACTTGGATTAAAATGCTATTGTGCAAAAAGCGGGTTATGCACTTACCTTGATGTTCGGAGCTATGCAAAGCGGAAAGGTTTATAGGAACGAAGGAAATAAGGGTCCAGAGAATAGCCCCTTGATTTCACCTCCACGAGGGGATGAGGAAGAGCTCTCGAAGGTCTCTCCATGAAGTGCTATTTAGTTGATAAGACAAAGAATTCCCTGAATACCACCTCCACCCACACCACCACCGACTTCACCACCATCACCTCCATATTCATCCATACGAACTCCACCACCACCGTGATTTAGTATGGCAAACAAAGTGAAGTTTCCTATGTTCAAAGGTTTGGGAAATGATGATCCGAAGCAATTTTGGTTCGTTGTAAGGGTTGTATGGAAAGTGCAAGGTGTTATAGATGAACATATAAAGAAAGCGATGTTGGTTAGCGCTCTGCAGAATCGTGTGATGACCTGGTATATTAAGTACTCCAATGATAACCCGAATGCGAGAGTCACAGATATCTAGATAATGTTAAATAGAGAATTTAGTAGGCCTAAGTATGAAGTGTATTTGATCATGGGATTTAAAGAGATCATGATGCTACTAGAAAAGACCCCTTGGGAGCTCGATCAAAGGCTGAAATATATGATTCATGAAGCTATTATGAATCTAACAGATGGACAACATCATGGGTCGTTTGTAACTTTAGTGCTGCCACATTTAAGGAGTGCGCTATCGCAGCAGAAGATAACAACTCAGGGAGAGGCCTTAGAGATTTCTATGAGGCTTCAGGAGACCCTGAGGTAAGACCCTAACCTAGGAGTTTAGCAGATCCATGCACGGCTAAAAAATTTGTGCCTTGAGATCCAGAGTCTGAAAAAGGACAGGACAGTTCAACTAGAAGTGCGTGAAGAAGTGTCATGAAATGCAAGAGTCAGGGTCATGACAAAGACCACTGCCCGGTCTTTACAAATTACCTCATAGGAGGAGGACTGATGCCTTTAAGGCCAGAAGCTCAATCAAGACTGGCACGGTGCCTACTTTGTGGTGTGCTATCTGTAAAATAGCATGAAAACATGCCACAGACAACTGCCACCTATTGCAGAAGCATACACAAAATACGCAATACTTGTTATGCAACTTTTGTAGGTCAGTGGGACATGACGAGCGTACTTGCAGAAGCTATGAATTGATGATAGATAGAACTCCCACATACATAGTTCAGGCCTAAATGCGGCCCCTTGATCAGAATACAAGGATGGTATGGATAGGATTTCAGGGGCATTGATGAGGTTGAGGCTAAGGAGGACCTGCTAGAGGTCGCGGATAGTTGATTTGCTACAGTTGTAGAGGGCCAAGACACTATGCCTGCGATTGCATGAATCCAACATGCTCGTCATGCAAGTATTGCATGTTGTTTAATCATGGGATAGAAGATTGTCCTACACTGATAGCTAGGATATGAGACAAAGGAGCACTACCACCTCCCTCGAATCAAAACTTGTAGATGATGAGGTCTAAGCCACACGAGGAAGACCCGAATGTAAAAATTGTGCTCCAAAGTGGAATCGAGATAGGAGAGGACAAAGGAAAATAGCTAGAATATAGTACTTTAGTTCACAAAGCTCCAAGGAAAGAAGCTGAGATTGATTTGGAGCATGCTTGAAAACCATCATGGAAGCTAAGAAGAGCTTCGGTGATGCCTACACTTCAAGAATAAAAGATAAACCGAAGCCAGAAATGGACCCATCTATGCTCACAACATTCCTGGAAAGCTGTATGAAGTTATTGCGTGAGAGTAAGGCTATGAAAGGGTTATAGGAACTCATCAACATATGCATTGGGACCACGCTAGCAGAACTGCGCGTAGTCTGGAAGATCAAAAAACATAAAACAAGGATGGGATGAGAAATGAGACCAACCGCACATATCGGAGAATATGAGAACGATCAAGTCATTCTGGATTTGGGATCAGATGTGAATTTTCTTCCGAAATAGACATTCGAGTGAATGGGGAGACCTACACTACAATGGTATCCAATTCAGCTAAGGATGGCGAACCAACAAAAAATAATACCCATGGGGTGATTGCAGGGAATAACTGTGGATATTGAGGGACAGAGTGCGCTGGCAGATGTCGAAGTAATAGAGATTGTTGATGACAGCAATCCCTACCCCGCACTCTTAGGAATTGACTGGGCCACTGACATGAATGGGATAATTAATCTGAAGAAGCAAAAAAATGATCTTTGAGAAGAAATCATTATGCGTAATTGTACCCCTGGACCCTACTGAAGGATCGCGCTATATGGAACCAGTTCACGACTATGAGAGTGATGATGATTTGGAATGCATCTATAAGATAACATCACGAGACCAAGACTAGGTGAATCCCATCGTGGGTGGATGGATTACATGGGAGTGTGAGAGCTCTCGCACTTCAAATTTTTATGAAGAAATAGAACGATGGTAGAATTAGTTACACGAAGTAACTACGCTAAATTGCAATATGATGACTAGGTCGCTGCGTCGTGTGTTGATAGAAGTAAGAGATCTTCTTACTTATGATGGTCTAAATGAGGTAGATACCTTCTTAGATAAATTTGAAAGGGATGTGTTGGAAAAGCAACGCTTCTAGGCCTTGGACTGGGTACTACACGCTACGCTCGCGAGATGGTGGGGTACGCACAAGGGAAGCTTTGATGATTGGCATGCGCACACGATTTGGGAAGCCTAAGATGTGACTGACAGAAAAGTATGATGGATAGGATGACCTACGTGCGCATCTGGCCAGGTGGACGCAGGCCTATGGAGAAGAGACCCATTCTACGCAGATGCACATGTACTCCGCACTTAAATATATGCTCAATAAGCATGTATTGGGGGAGTGACCTTGCAGATGGATCTTAATGTTAGGAAGACATTATGTAGGAAGAAAAATCGTGTGGAATATTCTACATGTGGAAGCGAAGTGATTGGGACTTGCGCGTACTTGCAGTGTTATGGGCTTATCAAGCTGTATGCAAGAAACTAACGGGATAAACACCTTTTAGGCTTGTCCATGGAGTGAAATTCGTAATTCCTATGGAATACATCATGCCTAGTCTGTGCATAGCAGCGCTCATAGGTATGATGGATTGTGGAGCCCTAGAGGAGAGGCTTGTGCAGTTGTATGAGCGTGAATGATTTGGTTCTATTGTACAATAGTAAGTTTGATAAATTTCCAGGGAAGCTCAGAATGCATTGGTGAGGGCCGTATGTTATTAAGGAGATTCCCAATGGAGGCGTGGTCTAATTGGTTAAGTTGAATGGAGAACCCTTCCTAGCAAAAGTGAATGGCAGTCATTTGAAGCCATACATAGGTGGCCTAGCCATTTGACTAGCCGACAGAAGCACAGTCATAGAACTCGAGGCAGCTGAAAGTAGGCACGGGACTATAAACTACTCTACCCAGGAACTGCATGATGTCATGACTACACACAATAACGAAGTGTCATAGGGTCCATGACAGTGCAAGGGTAGTTGTGCTGGCGCATGGGTCAGCTAGAAGTGACCATTAACATCACTATTCATGATGTGATGCTTGGTATGAGGCCAAATGGAGCGGGTGCCAGGCATTTAAGGCGAACTTTATGGACTAGATTCTTGAAAATATGTTGCCAATCTAGCATTAATGGACCGAATGTGGGGGGAACGGTTGAATTCAAATTCAAAAGGTGCTATAAATTACAAATGGATGTCCAGAAAAAAACACTTGGAAATTTGAGAACTGAGTTGTTGGGCACTCAAATATTCATGAATCGAGACTTATTCGATATTTTGAAAGTGAATTCGTTGCTTGAGCAATTACCAGAGACAATAAGAGAACTATGGAATTGCACTATGGTAGCAATCAAAGAAGCCATGGACATAGGCATAGTGATAGCCGAGACAACCATGCAGGAAATTGCAGAAGTGGAAGTCCCATAGAGCGTCAGAATAATCATAGAGGTCCTAAATCACTGTGCATGCTAATACCTAAGATGGATAAGCAGGTCATGATACCAGTGAGTGTCTTGCTTAGAAATCCACTAAGGGCCAAACTCACAACAGAGGAAAAGGGGAAGGCCATTAATTTGGAGGCTGATGAGGAGGAAGAGTTTGAAGAAATCCTGGTGGAGGAGGAGGATGTAGAGATGGAGGTCGAAACATAGGGTGCAAACCCTCTCACCAAGTTACCTTCATATGTTCCTCCACAAAAGTGTAAAGCCAAGGTGACCAAGGATATAGATGAGATCAAAAGCTCTCTACAAACTCCTCTGCTCCCATATGATATTATTTTGAAGGAGCGCACCTGGGATGGGTCCCCATGTTAAAATTTGAAGATTGGGACCTCACGGACCATGAGAAGTTCACGCATTTAGTGACCGCATAGCTAATGCGCCGGAAGACAGATGTGTCAACTGGAATGAGAGAGATGGAGGCACGCAAATGGCTCAGAGGAGTTGAGAAAGTAGGGTTTCTAAACTTGCTCTGGGTATCACATTACCACCACACCCCAGTGACCATTTTCATCATGAGATTGTTGCACTGCTTGGTGCATGATGGGCACATATAGATGGACGAGCCCATCTCCATCACAGATCATCTGATTCACTGGATCACATGGCTATCTTGCATAGGGGAGGACCCAACAAACATTTCAGAGGGAAAAGTGATGACTTGGCCATCGTAGAGGCCATGAAAAAAGAAATTTAATTTGGAGAAGAAGAAGCAAGGGTATGCCATCTACAGCATAAACAACCCTGCAGTTAAGGTTGTGACATAGATATTAACAAGAAAAGTGATGTATAAGTGCCGCGTAGATGAAGTGCCCGCACCAGTGGTTGCACTAGCAACGCAATGCACAGAAGGGGTCAAGTTCAACTGGGAAAACTATCTATGTGGTGAGTTCCTTGCAAACTGCCGCGAGGCACAAGAGTAGGGAAAAACATTCCATTACACATGGCTCCTATTGTCGATAGTACTTGTGGCATGGGATTTGCCCGAAGATAGCTAGTTCCAGTCCATCGCACGAGATCTTCCAAAGGCAGCAAAGTACACTTCGTTGTGGGCAACTAGGGACGCACAGAGGATAAGGGAGGGCAAGATATTTTGGGTGCTCATGGAGATGAACAACAGGATGGGGAACAATCGTAAGCTGCAGTTATCACCCACTGTCTATAATAGTCTGCAGAGCTTTGCAGAGTTCAAAGCAGATTTCGACCATGTCTTCATTAGGGCATGGAAGGACCCCATGAATATGTGGCAGAAGTTACCATACTTGGCGACCGACAATGCAATCTTCATGGTCCTTGAGTCTTGGCCACTCGAGTGGCATGCTTCAGCTGGCTTCGTGGTGGAAGCAGAGAGGTATACCATGCAGCAGAAGAAGGAAGAGACAAAACTATAGATGGCACAACTAGTAGAAAAATGCAGGAAAGAAGAAGCAGTAGCTAAGGCCCAGGTGGTGAGTGACACTGCACAGTTGGCGGAACAACAATAGAAAATAACAGAAAAAGAGTGTGAAGGATAGAAGTCTCCTTCACCCGAACTAGAGACAGACATAGAACAAGGTGGCACAGACCCACAGACAATGTCCACCCAACTCAAACGTCTGTGCCCATGAGAGCAGGTGGGGCTGTGAAAGAAGACAAATGCCTCAAAGACTTCGTTCAACCTAATCACCCTTAATGAGGGGGATCTACATGATATTGGTGAAACGGTGAGGGATGTCACCATGGAGGCCCTACAATAGTTTAAGGAGAAACACCAGTTGTTTTGGGGGGCTCTCTGGAAATAGATACAGGAGTTATAGGTGTGCACTCCATAGGATGGCATAGTGTCAACCAGCCTCGCAGTCGACACTTCCACGATTGAGAAAATTTTTCACACCAAGATGACCAACACAATAGTGCTACAAGACGGAGCACTCATGACAGAGAATGAGGCTGATGGGCCTATGGTCAACAGCTTGAAAGGGGTTAGGTTAAACATGGTTGCACTCTCTTGGGAGATGCTCTATTTATTATAGGATGGATTCACTGTAGAACTTCAGGCCAGGGAAAGTCACACTATATAGGTAATGAGTGAGCAGCACATTAACATTGAGTGGCTGAGCTTGTAGTTCAACGCGGCCATGGAGGAAAAAAAAAATAGTGCAGGTTGTGGAGGAATCCTACCAGATGGTCCCAGAGTTGGCCATCCAAGTAGAGGAACCAGTGGAGGTGCGCATCCGAAATTTAGCCATAGGGGTGTGCGACACACAAGCAGAAATGGCCAAGGTTCATCTCGAGTTGAGCCTTCAAATAGTAGAACTATTGTTAAAGGCCCAACCTTCAACTTTGCTGGAGGTCAGAGAACAACGCACCACTGCAATCTCAACAGTAATTGCAGTGGTTGGCAGTGTAGTGACAGACTGCATGAAATTGTTCGAGCAGACATTCGAGGTCCTCACCACCTTGCAGGAGGACCGGAATGTAAAGCACCTATAGACAGAGGCACGCAAGCTACAGTAGAAGTACGATGAGGTAAAAGGGACCACGCAGATGGTTTCCCTTACATAGAGTCTTGCAAGGATGCAGTAGGACAAGGTGCTCAAGGAACAGGTGGATGCTGCTCGGCATAAGGAAGCAGTTTTGAAGGTGCACCTAAAGTCATGGATCGACGAGGAATATACAATTACCACATACATTGAAGCAAAGCTCATGAAACTACAAGCAACTCAAGAAAGGATTCAATGCAACAACTCAATGACAACAGTCATCGAACAACGCGTAGAGGAAGTTCATCACACAGTTGCTCAGTGCACTACTGAACTTGTAGCAATCCAATCAGGGTTGGGAGGTCTTTGCGCTAAGATCTCCACACTCGCAGAATGACTTGAGGGCGAGTCACGATGTTTATGTTTGGGGCCTGTTGGGCGTGGAATCCCCCAAGGGAAGTTTTGGGGCTTAGAGCCCAGATTTTAGTCTAATTTTGTAATTCCAATGTAAAGGCTCTGCATTTTGTGGGCATGGAGCGCATGGTTGTAAAAGAATCATAGGGTTGTCCACCCTTATTTTGATAATGTAATGTCAGCTATAGAAGATCTACCCATGGTCCGCAGACCATGGAATTGTATAAATAGAGCAAAGCTATAAGTAGTTAAGGCATCTAATAATCTAAGAAGAACATATGATGTATGCGAGATAGCTCTGAAGTGTAAAGCCTATTTTTGGGTCGTAAATGTTACACAAAATATTCTCACCATGACTTTCTGCAGTTAGTGCGAGTCTATCACCACTCATACTGTCCTCCTTTGCAAGTCTCAAACCTCAGCTCTTCATGTCAAGCTTTAAAAATGAGAGAAAGTCTTTGAAAATTTATAAACCTCTAGTTCTACACTTTCTCTTACAATTACCTACGGTCCCGCACCCCTTTAGTCATGTTACCTGCAGACCTGCCCACTCTGTCTCTAAAGGAGTGGGTGCGGACCCCTATGAAAGTAAAAAAGGGGCAAGTTTATTCTTAAAAACTCACTTTGGGTTAATCCTGGACATTTCTAGAAGGAACCTTGACGTGGTTGGTTCGCTCCTAGGTGTTTCATGCATCCCATAACTAAAGGAGCTAACCCCTTGATAAGAGGAGATTATCCCTTTGAAGGAGGGCTCTATCCCTTTGAAGGTGGACCTAGTAACTTCCCTCCTCTGCACTATAAAATGAGGCATTGGGTTGGTTGCTAGGGAGGTTGAAAGCTGAACATTTTTTAGGGTAAATGACATTGGAATTGAGACTTCCTAGTTAAGTTTGAGAGGAGAGATTACATACCCTTTGGCTTCTTTGGGAAGAGAGTGAAACTTGTCAAAGTAGAGGAGATTCTTGCTGGACCCTGGGAGGAGCTTGTACAACATCAAGGCACCAAGGTTGTAAAGTTCGTCTTTGATTAAAATTAATACAATCAGATTCATTTTTTTCAATAAATTGTCTTCTATGGTTTATTTCATGAATTCCTTGATCATCATGATAAATATGGATTATTATATTGGCTTTTCAGGTGTTATTTGATATGTGTGCCTATTTGTGTTTGCAAATTCTTTACAAAAGAGCTCATTTGGATCAAAGGAGCGTGACTTCCACAAACTAGCACTGGACCCGATGTAGGCCTAAAACACCTAGTAACCTTTATTTATAAATCGCATATTTAGAGAAAGATAGAATTTGTTTGGTTTGCTTGTCGCTAGATATCATTAGATACTAGGGAGATCGGTCTTGTCCGCAAGAACGATTCATCCGCCCGAAAAAATGGCGACTCCACTGGGGACTTGAATTTTTGGTTTTTGCCTTTACTTTTACTTTGACTTGAGGAACTGTTTCTCTGTTTCTGGTTTTTGCTTGCTGTGTGGGATTGGGTAGGTTCTGTAGATCTTGAATTATTTTTTGTTTTTCACGCTTTTGGAAGAGGACCTCACCATCTGTTTGTAACACAGTGTAGACATCCCCACACTTTTTCTTTACACATAGAGTGGTACTGCACCTGGTTGTACTAGGAGCCTGCGAACCCTGTCAAAATTTTGAAAAACTTAAAATTTTCTCATTCACTCAGCTTAGGATTTGTTTATATGTTTTAGCCTCTGCCCAAATCTACACGTGTCTTGTCAGAAACTTTTCATAGGTTAATTCCATTGGCATTTAGGTTTTAGGTGAATTTCTAGAAGCTTTGTGTGCCTGGCTTGATTTTTGTTTGGTCTTTGTAGTAACTCAGAGCTTAGAAGCCTTAGAAACCTCAGACCACTCTGGTTTTTGCTGGTCTTCTTATGAGTCTGACCGATTTGTAAAATCTGCCTTTGTTGAGGAATACATCTCATTTTTCTCTTTGCGAAGCTTCGAAAGAACTTGTTTTGAAAGTTTTGGATTTCATTTTACAAAAATGAAAACAAAAGCTGGTTGTTTTTTGATTAATTTGTGATTTTGGAAAAATTAGTCCTTAGTTTGCTCATAACTAAGTAAAACATCCTTGAAAAGAAATCTTGTAAGCTTTTACTTCAATTAGTTTTTTAGAATTTATAGATCTCAAGATTAGATTTTCCAATAGTTTTGAGTGTTTTATAAAAATTAAAAAAAAATCTATTTTGAAAAAGTTTGTTTTCGTAGTATTTGAGTGTTTGAAAAGAAAGCAAAATTTTCGTGAGCATAACTAGTTGTCTCATTTTTGAGTTTATTGGAAAAGACAAAAAGTTCTTCTTTTTATTTGTTTGTTAAGGAAAGATTTGTTTTTACAAGCATTTGCATTCTCAAGTCTTTCTTTAGCTAGAAGTTCATTGAAGAAAAAGGATTGTTTATCATCTTAAGTTCATTTTTAGTGTTTTGGAGTCGAGTCTTCACACCATAAAGTTTCATCTCTGCACCTTTTGACTTAAGAAAAAACCAATAAAAATAACGCTTAAAGTAAAATTTATCTAGTAATCTTTTTATTTCTAGGGCTCTTTATCACCAACATAGCTTAGGCTAGTATCTTGGAGTAGGGAGTAATTAACTCTCCAAGATAGTAAAACAAACAAGTAGCTATATCTTGCGGTAGGAGATAAATTCCAATTGTTACATATGTGCTCTGGGAAGCTCCTCTTAAAGGAGTCAAGCACGAGATCGTGTCCAAACCAGTGGGGTAATCAATCCTTCCTCATTGGGAACGATACAAGATATACACGTATTAAAAATGGTAAACCTCGAATTAACCATTGTCGGGGAGCCTGGGGTCACTTGTTGGTAAACCTTGGATTATGTCAAGGAGCCTTCAAGGGGATTGAGCTTGCTACTCTGCCTTTGCGTGTGTACCGGATCATAGACTATTCCCCCAGGTATATTTGTTTACGTTGGTAACTATAGTGACCATATTCTATAGGATTCTTTCCTAAGGTGACGGTGGAGGGAAGATCCCACTATCCCTGGAGCAGACGTCGGCTAGACTCACTTGGATTTTCTGGAGGGTTCTCTTCACTCGAGACAGTTTAGTGGAGAAACTTGTGCCAGTCTATTCATTAAGCAGGTTGCTGGGGTAACTGTTTCAACCGCCATTTCTGTATTGAATTCTGCGATGTTGGATTTCATCACCAACTAGTGTTTTCGGTACGGAACGTTACTGTTTGTGTGTGGTTTGACCTCCTAGATTCTTTAGGTGTATGATTCAAAATTGTTTGGTTCTTTAGAGACTTTAGGTGGTTTTCATTAATATTTTTCTTTGTTTGCATGTGAAGTAATTAAAATATTTAATCGTGGCTGAATTACCGAGGAAGTCCCATAGACTTCGGGGTCAACCTCCTGAGTTTTCACCAAGCTAGCTTGAAGGGCTACGAGCCCTTGTAACTCCTAGTGACAGTAGAGTTGGGTCACCTGAAGAAGGAGAGTCTTCTTTAGTTGTACATCCTGATTATCAGGTGCAAACACCAGAGTATATTATTGAACCTGTTTCTTTTTCCGAAGTTGCTAGTAGTTTTTCTTCTACTAGTGAATTAGCTGAGGAACCTGAAATATCTGAACCTAAAACTGAACCTACTGCTACTCCAACATCAAGGTTTGCCTCTCCAACTTCCAGTGGTCCTAGTTCACCCAGGGTAGAAAGAGTCATTACCCAAAATATTCCTTCTGGACTTATTTCTATTGAAGAACTTGTTACTCTAGAAGAAGGTATACCTATCCCTGAAAATCAACCGGCTATAGAACTTAGGGAGCGTGAATCGATCTTTTACAGTCCACCTAGGAGGGACGCTTGGTATCTTTCATTGACCAATTTTTTGGAAAACCCGGGACTAAGTTTTTCACCACCTCACATTCCTTTTCATCCAACAACTAGGGGTTATTATCCTCCTTTGAATATGTCGAAATAGTCATCCATTTTTTCTCAATCTCCAGAAACATTTTTCTATGGTAGTCTTTTTGTTCCCTCTGGGTATCAGTCACTTGCTAGTACTTTTTCGGGAGCATCTCCTCAACCTGTTGAACAAGGGATATTAACTAGTAATAATGGAACTAAACCATTGAGTGTAGAAGATATTCTTATGATGTCAGGTACCATTCCAAATCCGCAACCTCAAGGTGGCCAGTTACCACCTGGGGGGCAACCTCAAGGTCCTCAATTATCGCTTGGGGGGCAACCTCAAGGTACCCAATCATCGCCTGGGGGGCAACCTCAAGGACAGTACATACCTACGGGACAGTACATTCCTCAAGGTGAACCCCAGACTCAGTATGTACCTCAAGGTCAACCCCAGTATCAATATGTACCTCAAGGTCAACCCCAGTATTAGTACGTGCCTCAAGGTTATCAACCTCAAGGTCAGTACCCAAACCAAGGTTTCCAACCACCTTCTGGTCAATCATTTGTCCAAGGAGCTGGGAATGTACCTTTGAATTATCAACCCTACCTTCAACCCGGTTATGGTCCCTAATATGCTCAACCTTCTATGGGTCCATACCCCAGAATGAACTTAGTGTGGGATCCATCTCAATCTCAACATATCTTGCAACCGAATGTGTAGTTGTCATCTCAATCTAGACAGCCCTTGGTTTCTGGTTCAACCCAGCAACCTGTCTAGCCTACTATTCAAACTTCTGCACTTTCTGTAGTTTCTCAGCCTGGGCCTAGTTCGCCTCGGACTCCACGTCAAACAACTACTGCAACTACTGCAACATCTGTTCCATTTACCCCACCTACTTCTGGAGTATCGACAGCTCCAGTTTCTATTGTTCTTGCATCAATTCCTCAAGCATCATTACCTCAGTTTGGACCCACAATTCAGACTTCGGTTCAAATGCCTGTAGGACAACTTGGTCCAAGTATGGTTGTCACAAGTCAACCTCAATTTACTTATCAACCGTACCAGGGACAGTACCAATTCGGTCCTGCTGTGCAGAACCCAGTCTATTAGTATCAACCGTACCTTGGATATACTTATCAGTAACCTCAACAACCCTAGTACAGTCCGGTAAATCCTGGTTTTCTGGGAGGATATAATATCCCAAATGCAATTTCAATTCCTAGTTATCCTGGATATCCTCCTCCTGGGGCTGGTCTCATGACCCAGAGTTTTAGGGACCCTAATTGTCAGTTACCATTCATTGCAACTTTGGACTTGCCTGACTTGTCGCGCCTTACGAATGATCCGATTAATTATCTTCTGTTTTGGCCGCCAATGCCGAATAAGTTGCCCGGTGACATTCCTATGTTTGAAGGTAAATTAGGTGAGGATCCATCAAACCATGTGATGACTTATCACCTCTGGTGTGCATCTAACTCCATTTCAGATGATTCAATTCATTTACAGCTTTTTCAATGCACTCTAATTGGTCTTGCGACCAAGTGGTACATTGAGTTACTGCGAGCCACTTTTTATAATTTTAGTCAGCTAGCTACTTCGTTTTTAACTTCAGTTTCCTGTCAGATATGACAATGGCACAAAATTATTAACTTCATTAAAATAGTCAACATCCACTTACATTTCAGATCACATTCATGAATGGAGACGTCGACGGCGTTTAGTGAAAGTTTTTATCCCAGATCAAATCTTAGTAGAATGGTTTGTTAAATCATTACTACCTAAAATCACTTAGGATGTAGCTAAGGCAGGAGTTGTTACTGAAGAGCAAGTAATTTCTCAAGCTCAGTACCTTGACCTCGTTTATACGCAGTCGGGTACGTTACACGAGAAAATCCCTGATATTCCTAAACAAAATCAAATAACTACAGCTCCTTCAGGGTCTCATGCCGCTGATGGTATGATTGGTACAGTTAATACCAAAAGTAAGAAGAAATCTTCCAAGAATTCTTCTCCTATCATAACTTTACTAGATTCCCTGACAGGAGATTTGTCCATGGAAATTTCTGCCAATATTCATGTTGTAGAGTCATCTATAGCCAAATCAAAATCCAGTGGTAAAAAGAAAGGGAAGAAGAAAAATAAAACAGATAAAAATTCGAAAGAGAAACCAAAAAAAATGGAATCTACTGATGAGAAACGCAAACCTCATTATCCTTGTCTCATTTGTGACGAAGAGCATTTTACAAGAGACTTCCCTCATTGCGCTGAGGTTGCAAAAATCCTCAAAGGTTCTCAAACGCCTACTATTTTGAAGGATCCTTTTCCTAGTCAAGATAGTAAGATGATAGGTTCTTCCTCAAATGCCTCAGAAGAACCCATAATGATGATGTCCCATGTTAGGATTGTGACACGATCGCAAGATTATGGAAGTAAAAGTCCTGTTGGTGGTAAGGAAGCAGAATCTTCTAATTCGAACCCATCAACTTCAACTCTCGGTTCCGATCCACTAAAGATCGAGAAACCTAACCCAGACTTAGTAACCAAACCGCCCGCTAAGGGTATACTTCAAAAGTCAGCTTTCAATCCACATGCGAGAGCTACTCAGAACTATAACATTGTCGAAGATTTGGCTATTTCACCTTCACCAATGTCGGCTTTGAAGGTGCCGCAATCATGTCCAACACATCGTAAATTGCTATTGTCAGCTATAGGAGCTGTTGATATTCAGGACTTGAACCTTATAATTTTTGATCTAGAAAATAATACACCTCGCTTACCTCATCAAATGGCTTTCTAGATTCCAGTTTTAGTAAAAAACAGACCTTGCTATAGGACTGTGATTGATGAGGGAGCCTCAACGCGTATTATGTCGATCTAGTGTTGGAGATCGCTTGGTTCTCCTACACTTAATCAATCCACGACGATTCTAAAGGCTTTTGATGGCTGTGGGTTCCATCCTTTCGGAATTCTATAGGATTTACCTATAGGGGTTGAAGGCAAAACTGTTAATCTAGATGTGGAGGTGGTTGATGCCCCTCTAGATTACAACCTTCTCTTGGGTCGTAGTTGGTCTTACGCTATGACTGCTGTTGTTTCATCGGTCGTTCAGCTTATATAGTTTCCTCATAATGGAAAGATCGTAACTATAGACCAGCTAACTTACTTTTCATCTGACCCAGCCTCTTCTGAAAGTATCCAGCATGTCGAAAAAACAACTATCCCTTATAAGGATGTTGGAGTAGGACTAGTTAAACATTCTAGTTTACTAGGAACGTTTTCCTATCCTCCTCCCAACGATTTGCCTTCTACTGCAACCATTCATATGATTTCATCAGACACTATTGTTTATGATGATCCTTGGATCGTACCTTCCGAATCTGAGATAGATTCATTTGGTGATGCTATGCCTTTGAGTCCATATGGAATTGCGTATCAGGCCATACAGCCGTTTTCCGACCCTTCTTCAACTGAAATTGACTTAATGAATGTGGTCCATGAAGAATCACTTTCAATATCAGACTCAGATTCAACAATGTTTTCCAAGCTTGTTCACACTGATGAGCAAATTTGTGAAATCTTGTCTGTTGATGATTTACCATGGGAAGATCTTCATCATAGATCTTCATTTTTACCTGAGATTGATTGTTTTGAAAACGATTTTTCATCTATTTTTACGACTGATTATGTCAAGGAACCTCAGAATCCATTGAAAAATCCTGATTCTGAGTTAAATTTGGGAAATATTTCTCGAACTATTCCTATTGACATTTCGGTTAAGCCTAGAATTGTTGAAAACATTCATATAGGTTCCTCTTATATGGAAGATGAAATTCAAACATATAAGGCCCTATTTCAAGAATTTTGAGACGTATTTGCCTGGTCATATGAGGAAATGCTAGGAATTGACCCAATAATTGTTGTTCATGAAATCAAAACTTACCCGGATGCTAAACCCATCCGACAATGTTTGCGTCAGATTCACCCATGAAATGCTGTTGCTATTAAAGTAGAAGTTGAGAAATTACTTAAAGTAGGTTTCATTTATCCAATTCCATTAACGGATTGGGTATCGAATATTTTTCCTGTTAACAAAAAGCAAGGAACAATAAGAATATGTATCGATTATAGGGATATTAATCGAGCCTGTCCAAAATAAAATTACCCAACTCCCTATATCGATCAAACCATTGATGATTGTGCCGGCAGTGAAATATTCTCCTTCATGGATGGTTTTTCCGGATACAATCAAATAAATATTCTACCTGTTGATCAACCAAAAACGGCTTTCATTTGTCCATGGGGGACATTTTCTTATTGCAAATTACCTTTTGGGCTTAAGAACGCTGGTGCAACTTTTCAAAGAGCCATGTCTTACGCGTTTCATGACATCAAGCACATTGTGCAACCCTATCTCGATGATTTACCTGCTCATTCATTACATCGAGCCGCTCATCTCATTCATTTACGAGCAATCTTTATGAGGTGTAGGCATTATTGAATTAGGTTTAATCCACATAAGTGTGTTTTCTGTATAGAAATGGGTCGGTTACTGGGAGTTGTTGTTTCAAAAGCCAGCATTCGTGTTGATCCCTCGAAGGTTGAAGCTATTGTCAAATTTTCTCCTCCTTCGACTCTTCGCCAACTCCAAAGTTTACAAGGGAAAGCAAAATTTTTACGTCGATTCATTCCTAACTACGCCGAGATAACAAAGGGTTTTACCCGGTTGTTAAAACAGAATACTCCATTCTTTTGAGATGAGATAGCTGACAAATCTTTTGATGCACTAAAACACGCGTTGACCCATGCACCGTTATTACATCCTCCCAACTACAACCAGGACTACTTCTTATATCTCACCACCTCACATTCCATCATCGGAATGGTGTTAGTTCAGGAAGATGAATTTGCTAATGAACATGTGATTTATTACCTTAGTCGCACTTTGAATCCAACTGAGCTAAAATATTCACATGTGGAGAAATTGGCCCTGGCAGCTGTTCAAGCTGTCCAACATTTTCGTCATTACATTTTACTACGCAACAATACTGTAATTTCCGATTGAAACCCTATGATCTATATTTTGACCAAACAATTGCTAGGGGGCAAGTATTCCAAATGGATTGTGATCCTGCAAGAATTTGACTTGGAATTTGAAAAATCTAAGTCAAAGAAATCTTTAGTTTTTGCGGAGTTAATGTGTGACTTCCCGCGTGCTGATACTGAAACTGTGGCAGAAGAGCCCATTGCGGATGAATCCTTGTTTCTAATCAACACTTTAGATCCCTGGTATGGAGATATCATAGTTTATCTCCAAACCCAATCCTTTCGGCCTGAAATTTCAAGATCTCAGCATCAGAAAATATGATTCCAGTCCCAATAATTCAAAATTATTGGAGATACACTTTATCATCATGGGGTGGACTCTGTTTTCCGACGTTGTTTAACTCATGAGGAAGCTGAAAGGGTTCTAAATGACTGTCACTTTGTAGTGTGTGGTGGTCATATGTCTGGGTTTGCCACAGCCCAAAAGATATTGCTCGCTGGCTATTTTTGGCCGTCTTTGTTTAAAGATTGTATTAACGCGGTCCAAAAATGCCACAACTGCCAAATTTTTTATCGAAAGATGCATGCTCCACCTGCTCCTCTTGACCCTATAATTACCATCAGTCCTTTTGTGAAATGTGGTATCGATTTTATTACATGTAACCCTCACTCGGCCGGGGGGCATGCATATATCATCCTTCCAGTAGATTATTTTACCAAGTGGGTCGAGGCAATGCCTACATTTTCGGCAGACGGAAAAACTGCTACAATTTTCTTTTTCAATCATATAATTGCTATGTTCGGTGTTCCACAAGCGATTATCACTGATCATGGGTGTCATTTTCGAAATATTATGATGACTGAACTAACAGACCAACTTGGCCTGCGTCACGATAGTTCAACTCCATATTATCCACAGGTTAATGGTCTGGTTGAAACCATCAACAAAGTTCTAGTCATCATGATCTGACGAATAATTGGGATTCATAGGTCAAATTGGCATAACATGTTATTTTCAACGCTTTGGGTGTATCGAACCTCAGTAAAAACATCAACTGGTTTCACTCCTTTCCAACTAGTTTACGGTTTGGAAGCTGTGTTACCCATTGAATGCGAAATCCCGTCATTGCAAATGGCCATAGAATTACTTCCAACCACTTCCGAAGAGGAGAAACATTTGTTGTACTTGGCTCATCTAGATGAGAATCGACGTGATGCTACACTAGCAATCGAAACTCATGCCAAACGTATTAAAGCTCAGTATGATCGAAATGTTATGCCTTGTAATTTTTCAGAAGGAGACCTAGTCTTACTGTACGATCAAGCAAATGCTAAATTAGGTGTTGGAAAATTCGTACCCATGTAGCATGGTCCTTATGTTGTTAAGAAAAAGCTGGCAAAAGGGGCCTATGAATTGGTAGACTTTGACGGGGTCTCTTTGGGTAAGCCCATAAATGGTCTTTATCTGAAGAGATATTATGCTTAAATCTGGGTGTGGAGATTTTAGTTAGGTTAGTTTTCTTTCTAGCTGGCGTGTTTTAGATTAAAAAGTGTGATTAGCTTAGAGAGTGTTTTTGTCATTATTCCTGCTTATCTTGATTTTACTCTTGATATTGCAGATGTCAACGTCTCTCCAAACATACATTGGTTTTGCTAATGGTGCTTGTCGTAATACATGAAACATTTCTTCCATAGCTTGGGTTATCTATTCGCCCTCTGATGAGTTGGTATCTATGCATGGGGTAAGCCTCGGTCAAACAACAAACAACATTACAGAGTATAGTGCAGTGATTGAGTTATTATCTGAATCCATCTCATTTGGGATTCGGAGTTTGATTGTGAGGTTAGATTCTGAACTCGTTGTATTGCAGCTTAATAGAATTTATGCCATTAGAAATCCAGTGTTATTGAGATTATTTTTGAGAGTTCGTCTCTTAGAACGTGAATTTGTTTATATTGAATATCAGCATATTCCAAGATATTTAAATACATTAGCAGATGCAATTGCTTCTTGAATGTTAAGTAGACATTTGCAATAATCAAACAAGTAAATTTAAAAACATTCCATAACATGTTTTACAAGATAGCCGGTAATAGTGATATAGCATAGCATAGAAGTGTGTCAAATATACATCGTCTTCGATCATAGGTTGAAAAACAACTTATGATCGGCAAAATGATAGTACAAAAAGCAAAAATGTCATATGAGTCTACAACAGGTGATCATCCTATCAATGGTGATGATCACGATAAGAAACCACCGTATGGGCCACCCTATGAAGGAACCTCCTGAAAGGTCTTGGGACTCCAATCACATAGCGTTGTAGCCTAAGAGGAATGTCATCTATGCTAGTCTCTGGAATGTCTGTTGTCAAACGCTCTAGATGGTTTTCCAATTCAGCCAAGGTCTCTGTAGATTCGTCCCGTGGGGCTGGTACTGCTGCAGCTGGTTGTTTCCTCTCATAGGGCCGGAGAGTGGCTGGTCGCGTGGACCTACATCTGCATTTGAAAATTTTTACTATCAATTTTGGGATGATTTAAAAATAAAATAAAAAATTAGAAAATTTTGAAAATGATTTTACCTGAGTCATCCCATTGCTCTCTTGGTGGAAGAGCCATGTCTGGGTCATCATGATAATCCATCCCAGCATAAGGAAATTCTTGAATAGAAAAAACTTGGTTCTCCAACCAATGGAAATACTCAGGAGGAAATCGAACAACTTCTGAACCCTCCTCAGGATGACGGGCCATAACTGCAACCCAACACATCAGTTTGGGCTCTTGGGGAAGTCCAGCTCCAACAGAAAGATGTTGTGGGACCAACATTGGGACCCTCTCTAGACCAAAGCTCACAACTCTGAAACCATATCCAAATTTTTTCAGTTTTTCGTTCTTTACTCTAGTCAGTTGGCCTTTTACATTAGCCAACACAGCTTCACACCAGTTGAAGATGGTGCCCCGAAAGCAGTCTACTGCCATTCGCATTTGGGATCCAGTGGCCATATGTAGTGCTACGATTCCACAGAGTCTGGTGACAGTAAATGCAATCACTTTGAGTTCAAGACGGGAGATGGTTTTGATATCAATCCCTTTGTCCTTGGTTTGGTCGTTACAAAACTCTAGCCGGAGGCTATCGACAGATTGGCCACCTGGCCTAGCCCCGAATAGAGTCAATTGTTCACCTCTCTTAGGCAAACCAGTCAAAAAGTAAATGTCTTCCGACTCCATTTCGAGCTGGTGGCCACCAATAAAGAAACACTGGTCCTGTACATTCCACCTGTCTACCAGCCACTGCAAAAAGTCCACCTGGGCCCTCATGCCAGGTATGGCCCAGAATTTGAATAAACTACATGCCTTCAATACATCAATCAAAGGTTGATGATTAATCATGGCAAGGTCCACATCCTCGTGCTCCCATTCCTGCCAGTCAAGCATGGTGTATACCCTACATTCAAAGAAAAGGCGGATTATAATATCTTAAATTAAAGTTTTTTGGCAAATATTTGAAAATTTGTAATGTTAGAACGTATGCTACATGGACCGCACCCTCTATGTTAGAGACAGTGTGTAGGTCCACACTCTGGCTATACAGCAGGTGCGGGCCCCTGACTTTTTCTGCGTGCGAAAAAGTCGGGGTCCGCAGGTTTCCTATGCTGCGCCTGCGGACCCTTGCGTGCGGTCTTTTAACCTAAATATTTCCTAAAAATCAAAATACAACCCTAAAAACAAATTTCAAATGGATGAAATGCAAGAATAAGATGATGTGGATTACCTGGAGGTGACGGTGTTCAATTCCAACGAACAGATTTTCTGCAATCTTCACGGGAAATTTCTTACCAAAAGCTCTCTTTTCTCACTCTGAAGTCAAACGGTAAAAATGAATTTACAAGAGCCCTTTTTATAAGATTTTTTGGACAAATGAATTTTTAATTTGTTTATTTTTCACTTTAAAGAGGTAACTTTTGAAGCATTTTTATTTTAAACAGGTATGAGTAATGTTTGAGTTTTTGTGCAGGATAACGGATTTTTCAGGCAAAATTGATCATTTTTCGACAAAAAACAATAGAGTCACTTTTAATCTCTTTTCTGACTCCTAAAATATGAAAATATTGCTGAGTTTTTCTTTTCAAGCTCGTTAAAATGGAATTAAAAAGACGGTCCACTTACAACTCTTTTCTGACCGTAAAAACATGAAAATATTGCCGGATTTTTGTCGTTTCAAATTCGATATTGGTTATAAAACGATGTGTCATTGATTGCTTTTTTAATTTTTGGATTAGAGGCACTAATTATGAAAATTAATCCTTGATCGTAATGGTTAAGTGGTTCTCTCAAGTATTATTTTATAGTTTTTCGGGCTTGGGAGACACAAATTTACGAAAAAGGACAACCATGGAGTTTTCTTATGTTTTTTCAGACTCCCTAAAATTGAAAAATGCTTAGTTTCTCCTATACTGGACTCGTTAAAACTTAACAGTAAAGGACCTGTTCAATTACAAACAGGAACGGACCACTCCTTCTTAGGGTTCGAATTCAAACTAAGTTGGACTCATCCGAAGGATGAGCTTATAATCAAGCAAATGTTATTCTCCTCAAGCTTGTCAAAAATAAAGAGGTACTTGCCAGAAATGGTGGGGAAAAAGAGAGAAAAATGAACCTGTTTGTTATACTTTGTGTCTCAGAAAAACATTTAACCACTCTTGAACACAACACTTTTTGTTCACCTGGGTTGGGAAATCCTTTGCCTAACAGTTAATCAAACCATATTGAAAGTCTTCAGCCGGTTTCTAGGTATTAGCTTTGGGTCAATTGTCACCAAACCATATGCAGTGTCGTTATGTATTCAAGAGGTCAGTGCAAATAAACAATTCATCTATAAAATATCTGTCATCCATCTTGACCATCCGTGAGTCAGTCCTTGCAACTATATTTCTTGAAACTTGGTCTATGATTTCATGTTGTGGGCTTGCCTACGACGGATCGCTTTCTATCGACTTCAGCTCATTATCTAGAAAGATGATTTAGAAATCATCAGTACCTTGGGATCTGCATGCCTCATTGGCAGGTTTCTCACCTTGGACGATAGGTTGCATCATTAACCTTCGATCAAAGGATTCTGTGACATGTTTGACATCAACACATTTATTCACATTTCATGGATTGTACTGAGTACTTTGAGAGCCATTGACATTAATGGTGGTTTCTCTCACACTTGTTAATAGTTTACATCATTGACTGGTAATCAAGTGGTTTCTACCATGTTTGACTTTGACACATTCATTCACATGGATAGAATCGTACTATTTCGGGAAGTAGAAATCAATACCCTGGATCTAGTTTCCACCATCTAGGCTGCGAGGAATTTTGCATTCATTATATAGTGCACTATTCATAAATAGATGGTTGCACCCATACTGTGTCTACATGTGTCTATACTTATGATGCATTGCAAGATCATTCCTATATCAGAGCAGTTTAGTTAGTTTTCTAGTCAGTTTTGATCTGAGTATGGGAATGCCTACCTCAGCAATGATATGATCTCATATATATATTTTGCATTGAATGTTTTTACAGGTTCCAACCAGGCTCTCCACAAGATGATCCTCGAAATGATAAAGTACTTCACTCTTCTTAGATGATAAATGAAATCCTCATCTACTACAGACTTCTCACTTTAGGGGGAAATCTGTTACACAAAATATTGTCACCGTGACTTTCTGTAGTCAATGCGAGTATATCACCACTCATACTATCTTCCTTTGCAAGTCTAAAACTTTAGCTCTTCATGTCAAGCTTTAAAAATGAGAGAAAGTCTTTGAAAATCTATAAACCTCTGGTTCCGCACTTTCTCTTACCATTACCTGCGGTCCCACACCCCTTGGTCACGTTACCCGCGGACCTGCCTGCTCTGTCTCTAAAGGAGTGGGTGCAGACCCCTGTGAAAGTAAAAAAGGCTCAAGTTTATTCTTAAAAACTCACTTTGGGTTAATTTTGGACGTTTCTAGAAGGAATCTTGACGTGGTTGGTTCGCTCCTAGGTGGTTCATGCATCCCATAACTAAAGGAGCTTATCCCTTTGAAGGAGGGCTCTATCCCTTTGAAGGTGGACTTAGTAACTTCCCTCCTCTACACTATAAAATGAGGCATTGGGCTGGTTGCTAGGGCGGTTGAAAGCTGAACATTTTTTAGGGTAAATGCTGTTGGAATTGAGACTTCCTAGTTAAGCTTGAGAGGAGAGATTAAATACCTTTTGGCTTCTTTGGGAAGAGAGTGAAACTTGTCAAAGTAGAGGAGATTCTTGTTGGACCCTGGGAGGAGCCTGTACAACATCAAGGCACCAAGGTTGTAAAGTTCTTCTTTGATTAAAGTTAATACAATCAGATTTATTTTTCTCAATAAATTGTCTTCTATGGTTTATTTCATGAATTCCTTGATCATCATGATAAATATGGATTATTATATTGGCTTTTCAGGTGTTATTTGATATGTGTTACTGTTTGTGTTTGCAGATTCTTTACAAAGGAGCTCATTTGGATCAAAGGAGCGTGGCTTCCACAAACTAGCACTGGACTCGAGGTAGGCCTAAAACACCTAGTAACCTTTATTTATAAATTGCATATTTAGAGAAAGATAGAATTTGTTTGGTTTGCTTGTCACTAGATATCATTAGATACTAGGGAGATCAGTCTTGTCCGCAAGAATGATTCATCCGCCCAACAGTAAAGTAGGAAGAGGCTCTGCAATTGAGTGCGTAGAGCCCTAGTAGTCCACAGTTGAGTGCACGGACCACTGCAGCTGAGTGCGTAGGGCGAGTCAAGTCTGTAACTATCTATAAGTATTAATAAAGAGAAGTTTCTATCAAATATGCGTCTTTATTTCCTATTTTTCGCATCTATTATATTGGGTATGAATTTCATTTTTAATGCTTATATGATGCGTGAATGTGTTTAAATATATTGGCTAAGGGAATGCAAGTTAGAATATCTTCTTACGCGAAGATAATCAAGATCGATTAATAAGATAAGTAAGATACTTAGCCTAGTTGGGTAAATATCACAGTTCGTTGCCATAGTAGTGTGAAAGCATCTCAACCCTTGGTTAGGGTTGCACGAAGACCGATTGTAATAAATGACGAAGGTACTGAAGGTTAGAATAGAGCATGGAAAAACCTGCGTGAAGCCAAGCATAGTTGGAATAAACCAACATCACATCCATCTCAAGGATGCAAAAACTTGGTTCTATCATCCCCACATACTGCTTCAGGTGAGACTTCAGTCCATGCTCTGCGGGCTAATGCCAAAAGGGCCAGTAGTGAATGGATTTTTTTGGCTAAATAACTCTGAAACTGGGTCTACCCAACAATATTCCATAGCCATTATAGCTTCTACACCATAGGCCAACCTAAAAGGTGTCTGACCAGTAAGCTTTTTACATGTAGTTTTGTAGGCCCATAACATTGTTGGTACGTGCATGTCCTAGTCATTCCACTGCGCATTGTAAACCATTGTCAACACATTCTCCAATATCTTATTAAATGCATCAACCCTTCCATTTGCCTGAGGATGGTATGGCGTACACTTCTAATGGTAAACCTAGAACTCCTTTGTCAGTGTGTTGATCGTTTCATTAAGAAAATGAGTACCGTGGTCACTCATCAAAAACTTCGGGCAACCAAACCTGGTCGACACATATTCGAATATAATTTTTTTTTTGTTTCCCTTACACATTCTTTCATAGGTTGTGCCTCTGCCCATCTGGTCAAATATTCAGTCATGGTGATGATATATCATGCCTTGTCTTCTTGCCTGGAGGCTAAATCAGTCCTACAAAATAAATTGCCCATTTCTAAAATGGATGCAATGACACCAGTGGATTCAAAGGTAGCTCATCCCTCCATGATGGCCTGCCCATCCTCTAACATGATTTTATTGCCCTACAATATGCTTTATAATCCTTATGCCACATTGGCCACCACAACCCAGCACGCAAAATCTTCTTCGTTGTTACTTTTCCTTCATAATTTCCTCTCGCAGCTCCTCCATGAGCTTCAGTGAGGATATTGTTTCTTTCAAAGTCAGGCACACAGAGTCGAAGTATTTCATCTGAGCCCATCTTATACAAATGGCTTGCAATAACTAAAAATTTTGTCGTGCGCACCACCAATTTTTTCTTCTGTTGACTGGTGTATCCCTCTTGAGCTGTCTCCATGGTCAGAAAGTGGATAATGATTGCAAAATGATTATCCACTATGTGCACCATGAAGATCTATGTGTCAGGAATCCCTTCCTCCAAATTGGTAGACTCCTCCCCCATTTCAATGCGCAACAGATGGTCTGGCCTCGTATTCAACCTTCCTGGCTTCACAATCACCTTGAAATCATACTGTTGAAACAACATCAGCCATCTGCATATTTTTCCCCAACACAGTCTTATGGACGAGGTATTTCAATGCAGAGTGGTATGTGTACATCTTGAAATGTCTGCCTAGTAAGTAATGTTTGAACTTTTGGAGCAGGTATACCATTGCCATGCCTTCGTACTTTGTTGTTGAATAATTCCTTTTAGCCTTTGATAGCTTCCTGCTCGAAAACGCTATAGGGTGATCCAGCTCTCCTTTGCCAACCTGTGTCATCACTACTCCTAGCGCAATAAATGAGGAATCTACATTCACATGGAACTCCTTCTTCCAGTCTGGGAAGACCAGGATCACCGCGGTGACCATTTTATCCTTCAATACATCCAGGCTGTGCTGACATTCCTTGTCCCAATAGAATGTAGCATTCTTCTTCAATATATTTTCCATAAGCATGATAATCTGAGCATAAATTTTGATGAACTTCCAATAATATCCAGTATGGCCCAGCGTAGTGCACAACTATTTAAAACTCCTTGAGGATTCCAAATTGATTATTATCGCGATATTAGTAGGGTTCACCATAAGTCCTTTCTTGTAGACCACATGACCCAGAAAGATCCCAAAAGGGACACAGAATAAGCATTTCTTTAGGCTTATTGCAATTTGATACCTTCGGCATGTATCCAACATTAAGCACAGACTATCTACATGGTGCTTAACTAGCCCAAACATTGTCCAGTCATTGAAATAGACTTCCAAGAACTTGTGAATGAACTCTTTGAACACCATGATGACCACACATGATAAGATCATTTGAGCATTCTTAAGTCCAAAAGGCATCATTGTATACTGGAAACATCCTCACTCTGTTGCGAAGGTGGTCTTACTCCTGTCTTCTGGCGCGATCTTTATCTGATGGTATCCAGAGAACCCATCAGTGAATGAATAGGCCTCATGCCTACCAACATTATCCAATACTTCATCTATGAACAAATTTGGAAAAGGATCATAAATTCAAGAATCATTAAGCTTCTTGATATCTATGCAAATCATTATTTCATTCTTCTACTTCTTTTCCTGAACTATCATTGGACTCACCAAATTAGATTCCTCCACTATTTCAATAATACCCGCTGTGAGCATATTGTACAAATCCAAGTGAACCTTTTCCTTGTATTTGGGATTAAGGAAATATGGCCTCTACTTAATAGGCTTTGCGTCTAGTTTCAAAGTTATTTTAATCACTCCCAAATTGCCTATGATGCCTTTCAAACCTGAAAATTTGGTAGGGAATAAATTTTGATATTCATAGAGCAACTCAGTGACTTTTTCCATTGTAGCATCATCCTAGTAATCCCCTATCTTCACAAACTTTGGTTCCTCTTCTGTACCAATGTTTACTTGTTTAGTTTTCATTGGCACGTTCATGTCGGGGTTATCTATCTGTGGTCCCTCTACTCCACGAGCCTTCTGCTTCGAGAGTGTTAATATTCCATGGATCCTCATCCTCTCCTTTAGCAGTCATATTTCCAGTGGATGGTGCAGTTGGGTGCTCCAATCCAGTTGAATCAATTCCAAGGGATCTTGCGGAATCCTAAAGATTGTTGCCTTAACCTCCTATAGCACTTCATCAATACTTTCAAATCCATCTTCAAAGTTGAATGTCCTCACAAACCCTTCTCTTAAAATATCCCATTCCACAATGTCATGGCAAAGCTCCATCTCTAAATACCATTTCATGGGGATTATATCTAGAGTGTGATAGAATAAATGGACCCACTTTAGATGTGGCTTCGTTCCACAAACCTTAGTCCACTTCACCACATGATCCTGTGGATCATTCCTCCCATCATACTTCTCAGTAAACCGTACCTTGGGGCGACAAAATCTCATCCTCATCATCCTCCTATAGTTGCACCATTCTTCAAATCTATCTTTATGCATACCCCACCACTGGGTAGGTGTAGCGTGCAATGCCAAATGCAGCACTTGGAAGCGATGCTTCTCGGGCACTTCCCTTTCAAATGCATCCAGAAATTTATCTACATTAGCTAAACCATCATAATAAGCCAAACGTCTTACCTCGGATGATACACAACGCAATGATTTAGTCATCATATTACATCGCAACGTAGATACTTCATGTAACCTAGTCTGCTAATGCTCCAATTCTTCATCCAAATATGATGTACAGGAGATTTTGTAGTCCCATGCAATTCATCCATCAACTGTCGGATTAGCCTAATATTGGTCTCGTGTTGTTATATTGTAGATCTGATACAAATCATCATCGCTTTCCTCATAGTCATGGACCGGTTCAGTATACTGCGGTCCTTCTGTAGGGTCCAATGGTAATACCACGCAGAGCATTTTCCTTTCAAATGATAGTGTCTGCTTCTTCAAATTTATGACCCCATTCATGTTAATTTCCCAATAAACTCCAAGGAGCATGGGATATGGATTGTTGTCATCAACAATCTCTATTACTTCAAAGTCACCCAACGAGCTTGCACCTTCTATATATAGAGTTACTCCATGAAATATCCCCATAGGGATAATGTTTTGTTGATTTTCCATTCTTAATTGAATCGAAGACCACTATAGCGTAGGCCTCCCCATTTTTTCCCATGTCATTTTAGGAAAAACATTCACATCTGACCCTAGATCCAAAATAACTTGATCCATCTCATATTCTCCTATTTTCACGGTGAGCCTCATCTCCTGTCTTGCTCTTGTATTATGTTTTGCGATCTTTCTAACTTCGCGGTGCCCATTAGAAGCATTATCCCTACCAGAACATTTATTTATCAACTCCTATAATCCTTTCATAGCCCTATTGTTATGCAGCAGTTTCATGCAAGTCTCCAAGAAAGTAGTAAGCATGGATGGGTCACGTGGTCAAATTGAGTACAATACCAGCATGATGGGCATGTCTGGCTTGTACACTCCTGCATGTAGTGCCCTAGCACTTTGCAATTATAGACAATAACTTTCCCTCGACCTCTTCGAGGTCCTCCTCCTCCTCAGCCTCATCCACATCCTTGATATCCTGCGCACGATCCCCCGACACCTTGATCTAGAGGTCGAGTTTCTTTTTGCATTTGATACACGAGAATTATTTCAATCATCAATTCATAGCTAAGGTAGTTATGTTCATCATGGCCCACTAATTTATATAAATTGAAGAATAGTTGTTGTGATGTCTGCACAATTTTTTGGAGCAAGTGGCAATTGTCAGTTACATGTTTTCTTGCTACTTGATAGATAGCACACCATAGTGTGAGCCCTATACTTGGTTGATCATGAGATTCCTACCTCAGGGGCATTGGCCCTTGTCCTACCATATAATTTGTGAAAACATGGAATTCATCCTTATCATGCCCTTGGCTTTTACACTTGAGGCAACAAACTTCTTCACGCACTTCCGGTCAAGCCTCTTTTTCCTTCTTCAAGCTCTGAAACTCCAAGCAGAGGTTTTGCAACTCCACGTGAATCTGTTGAACTCCCAACGTTGTGTCCTGGATAGGTGTCTCATGTAATCTCATTACGATCTCTAGTGCTTCCACCTGGGTCCCTATCTTTTATTGTGACAAAACAATTCTTAAGTGAGACAGGAGTGTGGCTATAAACCAATCATGGTGCTGACTGTCTGTGAGATTCATATTGGCTTCACAGATTACACACTTTACTCTCTAATATAGCTCCCAGAGTGTCTCATTGATTCTCATAGTGATTTCCTTGAATCCCACTATTGATTGCATTTCGGACTTAAGACTACCAAATTCCTTATCCAAAGCAGTCTGAGTGCCCGCTAATGATGCCAACAAATTATCAGTGCGGTAGTTAATGTACCATGTCAACGCATAATATTGTAGATTAGTAACCAACTACACTTCCTTCATATGATCATTTGTAACATTTTGCGTTTTCCACATAGCCTTCGTAATGAGCCAAAATTGGTCTAGGTCCTCATTTCCCAAGCCCTTGAAAATGGGAAACTTCATCATATTCGACATGTTGAATGGTGGCAAAGGTGGTGGTGGTGTGGGTGAAGGTGTATGCTATGGAGGTGAAGGTGGAGGTAGTGCGCTCGGATGAGGAATTCATGGAAATTCTTGTCTTATCAAATATACAACACTTCTCGGTGAGGCCTATACTACTCCCTCATCGTCACTCAAAGGAGGTTCCATCAACGGGCTATTTTTAGGACCTGTTCTCTCCATATTTCTAAAGAATCATCCACTTTGTATAGATTCAAACATTAAGGTAGTGGCATAACCTGCTTTTCACACAAGACAATTTTAATCCAAGTATTCAAAAATATCCAATACTTACCTCGTTGTCCCTTCAAAAAGTGTCGCTCTGCTGTGTTGTAACTGATTTAGGTATCAACCATGAATTCTATCATGAATCCTCCTATGATTTGATCAAGCCAGTGATCGACAGTGCATGTGAGCTTATCTTCAAAGGCCTCCAACCATCATACTAGCCCTGAGGTCCACACTATTGGATCGTCAAGCCTCCACCTTCCTTGGCTGTCTGTCAATTTAGCGATTCACTCGTATAGTTTGATTGGGAAGGTGTAGAAGAAGATCTTGTGTATTTTTGCGTACATATATATTGTCCAACCATTGTTCCTTCATCAAGTACAGATTTCTATTTTCTTTCACACCGAATTCGTGGATATTTCTATCGAACCACTCCTCAATTTCTTTCTTGGTTGGATTCTAGTGATGTGACATCACACATCTCTTAATGTATATCCCAGTCCTAGCAACATAACCATTTGTTGGCTTAGTGGGTCCTGACCTAGGTTCAGAGTTAGTTGTTCCAAACAAATCCCTACACTACTAGCCCTTTCGGCATCAACCCGCAGAGTGCAAATTGAAGTCTCACCTGAAGTAGTATGGGGATGCTAGAACCAAGTTTCTACACCTAGAGATTAGTGTAATGTCATTTTATGCCCTAAATCTGCCTTTGTGCAGATCAATAAGCCTTTAAGGCTTATAGATTTGAATTCTTTCATTAGCCTATAGACGTCCGTGAAGGTCTAAGACTATCTTTCATGGACTCTGAATCGACGAATCCATTATTTACATGCATCAAATATTTCTTATAACTAGGTAATTACCTAGATTAGCTTAAGTGTTCGATAACCTCAACATACAACAAGATAATCTTTGCATAAACAGTTAACAGTAATTGTGTTCATATAACAGTAAAAGTCATGTAAATTCATGCATCAATAAATCATTATTTCATAAATCCATTATAACGTAAGGTACATTCATATAAAAAAGGTAAAGAGATAAACACAAGTATTTCTGAAAAAAAATATTTATTAATACTCAATTCTGCTTACAAACTCAATACTTCCCTGTGCACTCAGCTACAGGGATCCGCACACTCAACTGTAGACTCTACTCTAGGACTCTACGCACACAGATGTAGAGCATTTCTTCCTACTCTTCTCCGCTAACTCCTTAGACTTCTCCCATAGACCAAAATTCATTTATTTTCTTAGACATCCTAAGAAACACCTATTTATACAATCCCATGGTCTGGAGACCATGGGTAGATCTTCAAAATCTGACTCATCTTACATAAAAGAAGGGTAAAACCCTTTATGACTGTGATGCAGGAAAGTGTTCCCTCTGCGGACAGAGGCAACCCCTCTAGCGCTAGAGTGGGTCCAGTCACAAACAAGGATAGATCAACAATAGCTTTCCTTAAATAGTCATAGTTGGAGGCCTACCTCAACTGTCGGCCAGATAAATCGTTCTTGTGGACAAGACCGATCTCCCTAGTATCTATAGATATCTAGCGACAAGAAGAACAAGCAAATATACCTTTCTATAAATATTGCGATTTATAAATAAAAACCAAGAGGTGTTTTAGACCCTACCTTAAGTCCAATGCTAGTTTGTGGCAGCCATGCTTCGACCGTCTGAATGAGATTCCTTTTGAGAATCTGCAAACACAAACAAGCACACATCAAATAACACCTGCATAGCTAATATAATAAAATATATTCATCATGCTGATCAAGGAATCCATGAAATAAACCATATAAGATAGCTTATTGAGAAAAATAAACTTGATTGTATTAACTTTGAAAATAATAAGAAACTTTACAACCTTTGGTGCCTTGATGTTGTACAAGCTCCTCCCAGGGTCCAAGCAAAAATCTCCTCTACTTTGACAAGCTTCACACTCTTCCAAATGAGATCAAAAGGTATGTAATCTCTCCTCTCAAGCTCAATTAGGAAGTCTAAATTCCAACAACATTTACCCTAAAAAATATTCAACTTTCAACCTTCTTAGTAACTAGCCCAATGCCTCATTTAATAGTGTAGAGGAAGGAAGTTACAGGTCCACCTACGAAGGGATAGAGTCCTCCTTCAAAGGGATAAGCTCCTCACATCAAGGGGTTAGCTCCTTTAGTTATGGGAACCATGAACCTCAAAGGAGCGAACTTGCCATCTCAGGATTCCCTCTAAAAGCTTCCAGAAATAACCCAAAGTGAGTTTTTAAGAATGTACTTGCACCCTTTTGACTTTTACAGGGGTTCGCACCCATTACACAAAAACAGAGCGGGTAGGTCCATAGAGGACATGACCAATAAGTGCGGGACCGCAGGTAATGCTAAGAGAAAGTGCAGAACCAGAGTTTTAGAGATTTTTAAGGGCTTTTTCTCATCTTTCAAGGCTTGAAATGAAGAGCTGAGGTTTAAGACTTGCATAGGAGGAAAGTATGAGTGGTGATAGACTCACACTGACTGTAGAATGTCATGGTGACAATATTTTGTGTAACAGATTGCCCCCTAAAGTGCGAAGTCTGTAATAGATGAGGATATTATTTGTCATCTAAGAAGAGTGAAGTACTTTATCATTTCGAGGATCATCCTGTGGAGAGCCTGGTTGGAACCTGTACAAACATTCAATACAAAATATATATATGTGATCATATCATCGTTGAGGTAGACATTCCCATACTCAGATCAAAACTGACTAGAAAACTAACTAAACTGCTCTGATATAGGAATGATCTTGTAATACATCACAAGTATAGACTTATGTAGACACAGTATGGGCGCAGCCATCTGTTTATGAATAATACACTGTATAATGAATAACAAAATTCCTCGCAACCTAGATGGTGGAAACTAGATCCAGGGTCTTGATTTCTACTTCTCGAAATAGTATGATATATCCATGTGAATGAATGTGTTGAAGTCGAACATGGTAGAAACCACTTGATTACTAGTCAATGATGTAAATTGTTAACAAGTGTGAGAGAAACCACCAATAATGTCAATGGCTCTCAAATTACTCAGTACAATCCATGAAATGTGAATAGATGAGTTGATGTCGAACATGTCACGGGATCTTTTGATCGAACGTCAATGATGCAACCTGTCGTCGAAGGCGAGAAACCTGCCATTGAGGCATGCAAATTCCAAGGTACTGACGATTTCTAGATCATCTTTCGAGATAATGAGATGAAGTCGATAGAAAGTGATCCGTCGTAGACAACCCCACAACATGAAATCATAGATCAAGTTTGAAGAAATATATTTGCAAGGACTAACTCAGGGATGGTCAAAATGGATGACAGATATTTTGAAAATGAATGGTTTATTTGCATTGACCTCTTGAACACATAACGACACTGCAGATGGTTTGGTGGCAATTGACCCAAAGCTAATACCCAGAAACCGGCTGAAGACTTTCAATATGGTTTGATTAACTGTTAGGCAAAGGATTTCCCAACCCAGGTGAACAAAAAGTGTCATGTTTAAAAGTGGTTAAATGCTTTTCTAAGGCACAAAGTATAACAAACAAGTCCATTTTCCTTTCTTTTCCCCCACCATTTTTGGCAAGTACCTCTTTATTTTTGACAAGCTTGAGGAGGGTAACATTTTCTTGGTTATAAGCTCATCCTTTGGATGATTCCAACTGAGTTTAAAATTTGAACCCCAAGAAGGAGTGGTCTGTTCCTGTTTGAAATTGAATAGGTCCTTTACTATTAAATTTTAACAAGTTCAGTATAGGAGAAACTCGTTGTTTTTCAATATTAGGGAGTTAGAAGAAAAAATTAAGAAAACTCCATGGTTGTCATTTTTCGTAAATTTGTGTCTCCCAAGCCCGAAAAAGTATGAAATAATACTTGAGAGAACCGCTTGACCATTACGATCAAGGAGTACTTTTCATAATTAGTGTCTTCGATCCGAAAAAGTAAAAAAGCGATCAAGGACACGTCATTTTATAACCAATATCGAACTTGAAACGACAAAATCTCGGCAATCTTTTCATGTTTATATGATTAGAAAAGAGTTGTAAGTGGACCGTCTTTTTAATTCCATTTGAACGAGCTTAAAAAGAAAAACTTGGCAATCTTTTCATGTTTTACAAGTCAGAAAAGAGATTAAAGAGGACTCTAATGTTTTTCGTTGAAAATGATCAATTTCTCTTGAAAAATCCAATATTTTGCACAAAAACTCAAACATTACTCATACTTGTTTAAAATAAATAAAAATGCATCAAAAAGTTACCTCATTAAAGTGAAAAATAAACAAATTAAAAATTCATTTATTCAAAAAATCTTATAAAAAGGGCTTTTGTAAATTCATTTTTACTGTTTGACTTCAGAGTGAGAAAAGAGAGCTTTTGGGTAAGAAGCTTCCTGTGAAGATTGCGGAAAATCCATCCATTGGAATCGAAAACCGTCTCCTCTAGGTAATCCGCATCACTTTAATCTTGCATTTCAACCATTTGAATTTTGTTTTTAGGCTTCCATTTTGATTTTTAAGAGAAAAATTAGTTTAAAAGACTGTTCGCGGGGGTCCGCAGGCGCAACATGCGGAACCTGCAGACCCCGACTTTTTCCTACAGAGAAAAGAGCCAGGGGCCCGCACCTTCTGCTTGGACAGAGTGCGGACCTACACACTGTCCCTAACTAGAGAGTGTGGACCCCACGACATAGGTTTTACAACTTCAAATTTTTCAATTTCTGCCCAAAAAATTTGAATCAAAATGTTCTAATCTGCCCTTTTTTTAGAATGTAGGATATACACAATGCTCATTTGGCGGGAATGGGAGCACGAAGATGTGGACCCTGCCACAATTAATCATCAGCCCTCAATAGATGCATTGAGGGCATGCGGGCTATTTAACTTCTGGGCCATACCTGGCATGAGGGCCCAAGTAGACATTTTGAAGTGGCTAGTGGACACATGGAATATACACGACCAATGTTTCATTATTGGTGGCCACCGGCTCGAAATGGAGCTAGAGGAAATTTAATTCTTGACTGGTTTGCCCAAGAGAGGTGAACGATTATCTCTATTCAGGACTAGGCCAGCTGGCTAGTCTGTCGATAGTCTCTGACTAGAGTTTTGTAATGACCAAACAAAGGACAAAGGGATTGATATCAAAACCATCTCCCATCCTGAAATCAAAGTGATTGCATTTACTATCACCAGACTCTACGGAAGCACAACACTACATGTAGCTACCGGATCCCAAATGTGAATGGTAGTAGACTATTATCGAGGCACCATCTTCAACTAGTGCGAAGCTGTGTTGGTGAATGTAAAAGGCCAACTGACTAGAGCAAAGAACGGAAAACTAAAAAAATTTGGATATGGTTTCTTAGTTGTGAGCTTTGGTCTAGAAAGGGTCCCAATGTTGGTCCCACAACATCTTTCCGTTGGAGTTGGACTTCCCCGAGAGCCCAAGTTGATGTGTTGGGTTGCAGTTATGGCCCGTCATCTTGAGGAGGGTTCAGAGGTTGTTCGATTTCCTCCTGAGTATTTTCATTGGTCAGAGAACCAACTATTCGCGATTCAGGATTTTCCTTATGCTGGGATGGATTATCGTGGTGACCCAGACATGACCCTTCCACCAGGAGAGCAGTGGGATGACTCAGGTAAAATCATTCTCAACATTTTCTAAGTTTCAATTTTATTTTTTTTTAAATTGTCCAAAACTGATAGTAAAAAGTTTCAAATAAAGATGTGGGTCCACGGTGACCAGTCGCTCTCCATCCCTATGAGAGGAGACAACCAGCTGCAGCAGTATCGGCCCCACGGGATGAATCTACAGAGACCCTCAACAAATTGAAAAACCATCTAGATCGTTTCACAGCAGATATTCTAGAGACTAGCATAGATGACATTCCTCTTAGGTTACGACACTATGTTATTGGGTCCCAGGACCTTTCAGGAGGTTCCTTTGTAGGGTGGCTTGAGCAGTGGTTCCTTATCGTGATCATCTCTAGTGATAGGATAATCACTTTTGTAGACTTGATACAACATTTTTTCTTTTTTTACTGTCATTTTTGCTAATCATAAGGTGTTTTCAACCTCTGATCGAAGACGATGTATATTTGACACACTTCTATGCTATGCTATATCACTATTACTGACTATCTTGTAAAACATGTTATGGAATGTTTTTAAATTTACTGTTTGATTATTACAAATGTCTATTTAACATTCGAGAAGTAATTGCATTTGCTAATGTATTTAAATATCTTGGAATATGCTAATATTCAGTGTAGTCAAATTCACGTTCCAAGAGACGAACTCTCAAAAATAATCTTAGCAACACTAGATTTATAATGGCATAAACTCTATTAAGCTGCAATACAACGAGTTCGGAATCTAACCTCACAATTAAACTCTGAATCCCAAATGAGATGGATTTAGATAATAACTCAATCACTGCACTATACTCTGCAATGTTGTTCGTTGTTTGACCGAGGCTTACCCCATGCATAGATACCAACTCATCAGAGGGTGAATAGATAACCCAAGTTGCGGAAGAAATGTTCCGTGTATTATGAAAAGCACCATCAGCGAAACCAATGCATTTTTGAAGAGACTTCGACATCTGCAATATCAAGAGTAAAATCAAGATAAGAAGGAATAATGATAAAAACACTCTCTAAACTAAGCACACTTTTCTAATCTAAAACACACTAGCTAGAAATAAAACTAATCTAACTAAAATCTCCACACCTAGATTTAAGCATAATATCTCTTCAGATAAAGACCATTTTTGGGTTTACCCAAAGAGACACCATCAAAATCTACCAATTCATAGGCCCCTTTTGCCAGCTTCCGCTTAACAATAAAAGGACCATGCCACATAGGTACAAATTTTCCAGCCCCTAGCTTATCGTTTGCTTGATCATATAGTAAGACTAGGTCTCCTTCTGAAAAATTACGAGGTGTAACATTTTGATCGTACTGAGCTTTAATTCATTTGGCATGAGTTTCGATTACTAGTGCAGCATCACGTCAATTCTCATCTAGTTGAGCTAAGTACAACAAATGTTTCTCCTCTTCAGAAGTGACTGGGAGTAGCTCTATGGCTATTTGCAATGACGGAATTTCACATTCAATGGGTAACATAGCTTCCAAACCGTAAACCAGTTGAAAAGGAGTGAAACCAGTTGATGTTTTTACTGAGGTTCGATACGCCCAAAGCACTGAAAATAACATGTTATGCCAATTCGACCTATGAATACCAATGATTCGTCAGATCATAATGACTAGAAATTTGTTGATGGCTTCAACCAGACCATTAGCCTGTGGGTAATATGGAGTAGAACTATCGTGACGCAGGCCAAGTTGATTTGTTAGTTTAGTCTTCATGATGTTTCAAAAATGACGCCCATGATCAGTGATAATCGCTTGTGGAACACCGAATCTAGTAATTATATGATTGAAAATGAAAATTGCAGTAGTTTTGTTGTCTGCCGAAAATGTAGGCATCACCTTGGCCCACTTGGTAAAATAATCTACCGCAAGGATGATATACGCATGCCCCCCAGCCAAGTGAGGGTTACATGTAATAAAGTCGATACACCATTTGGAAAAAGGACCGACGGCAATTATAGGGTGGAGAGGAGCAGGTGGAGCATGCATCTTTCGATCAAAAATTTGACAATTGTGGCATTTTCGGACCACGTAGATACAATCTTTAAACAAAGACAGCCAGAAATAGCCAGCGCACAATATCTTTTGGGTTGTGGCATACCCAGACATATGACCGCCACATGCTCCAGAGTGACATTCATTTAGAACCTTTTCAGCTTCTTCATGAGTTAAACAACGTCGGAAAACAGAGTCCGCCCCATGACGATAGAGGCTATCTCCAATGATTTTAAATTGTTGGGATTGGAAATGTATTTTTCATCGTTGAGATCATGAAATTTCAGGCTGAAAAGATTGGGTTTGGAGATAAACAATGATATCTCCATACCATGGATCAAGAGTGCTGATAAGAAACAATGATTCATCTGTAATGGGTTCTTCCACCACAGTTTCAGTATCAGCACGCGGGAAGTCACACATCAGTTCCACAAAAACTAAAGATTTCTTTGACTTGGATTTTTCAAATTCCAAGTCAAATTCTTGCAGGATAAAAATCCATTTGGAATACTTGCCCCTAGCAATTGTTTGGTCAAAATATATATCATAGGGTTACAGTCAGAAATTACAGTAGTTTTGCGTAGTAAGATGTAATGACAAAATCTTTGGACAACTTGAACAGCTGCAAAGGCCAATTTCTCCACATGTGAATATTTTAACTCAGTGGGATTCAAAGTTTGACTAAGATAGTAAATCACATGTTCACTATTGAATTCATCTTCCTAAACTAAAACCATCCCAATGGTGGAATGAGAAGCGGCGAGGTACAAGAACTAATCCTGGTTGTAGTTGGGAGGATGCAATAATGGTGCATGGGTCAACGCGTGTTTAAGTGCATCAAAATATTTGTCAGCTTTCTCATCCCAAAAGAATGGAGTATTATGTTTTAACAACCTGGTAAAACCGTTCGTTATCTCGACGTAGTTAGGAATGAATCGACATAAAATTTTTGCTTTCCCTTGCAAACTTTGGAGTTGGCGAAGAGTTGAAGGAGGAGGCAATTTGACAATAGCTTCAACCTTCGAGGGATCGACACAAATGCCAGCTTTTGAAAAAACGAATCCCAGTAAACAACCTGTTTCTATACAGAAAACACATTTGTGTGGATTCAACCTAATTCGATAATGCCTACATGTCATAAAGATTGCTTAGATGATCGGCTCTGTGTAATGAATGGGCAGGTAAATCATCGAGATAAGGTTGCACAATGTGCTTGATATCATGAAACACGTAAAACATAGCTCTTTGAAAAGTTGCTCCAACGTTCTTCAGTCCAAAAGGTAATTTGCAATAAGCAAATGTCCCCCATGGACAAATGAAAGTCGATTTTGGTTGATCAGCAGGTAGAATGTTGATTTGATTGTAACTAGAAAAACCATCCATAAAGGAGAAAATTTCACTGTTGACACAATCGTCAATGATTTGATCGATACAGGGAGTTGGGTAATTGTCTTTGGGAAAAGCTTGATTAATATCCCTATAATCGATACATATTCTTATCATTCCTTGCTTTTTGTTAACAGGAACAATATTCGATACCCAATCCGTTAAGGGAATTGGATAAATGAAACCTGCTTTAAGTAATTTCTCAACTTCTGTTTTAATAGCAACAACTTTTCGCAGGTGGATCTGACGTAAACGTTGCCGGAAGGGTTTAGCATCCGGGTAAGTTTTGATTTCATGAACAACAATTGCTGGATCAATTAATAGAATTTCTTCATATGACCAGGCAAACACATCGCGAAATTCTTGAAATAGGGCCTTATAAGTTTGGAGTTCATTTTTCGTACAAGAGGCACCTATATGAATGTTTTCAACAATTCCAGGTTTAACTGAAATGTCAATAGGAACCGTTCGATAAATATTTCCCAAATTTAACTTACAATTAGGATTTTGCAATGGATTCTGTTGTTCTTTAACATAATCAGTAGTAAAAATAGATGAAAAATCATTCTCAAAGTGATCAAGCTCAGGTAAGAACGAAGATCGATGATGAAGATCTTCCCATGGTAAGTCATCAACAGACAAAATTTCATGAATCTCCATGGTTGTCCTTTTTGGTAAATTTGTGTCTTCCAAGCCCGAAAAGGTATAAAATAATACTTGAGAGAATCGCTTGACCATTACGATCAAGGAGTAATTTTCATAATTAGTGTCTTCAATCTGAAAAAGTAAAAAAGCGATCAAGGACACGTCGTTTTATAACCAATATCAAACTTGAAACGGCAAAAGCCTGACAATCTTTTCATGTTTATACGGTCAGAAAAGAGCTATAATTGGACCGTATTTTTAATTCCATTTTAACGAGCTTAAAAAGAAAAACTTGGCAATCTTTTCATGTTTTACGATTCAGAAAAGAGCTTAAAGAGGACTCTAATGTTTTTTGTTGAAAATGATCAATTTCTCCTGAAAAATCCAATATTCTGCACAAAAACTCAAACATTACTCATACATGTTTAAAATAAATAAAAATGCATCAAAAAGTTACCTCTTTAAAGTGAAGAATAAACAAATTAAAAATTCATTTATTCAAAAAAGCTTATAAAAAGGGCTTTTGTAAATTCATTTTTACCGTTTGACTTCAGAGTGAGAAAAGAGAGCTTTTGGGTAAGAAGCTTCCTGTGAATATTGCGGAAAATCCGTCCGTTGGAATCGAAAATCGTCACCTCCAGGTAATCCACATCACTTTAATCTTGCATTTCAACCGTTTGAATTTTGCTTTTAGGCTTCCATTTTGATTTTTAAGAGAAAAATTAGTTTAAAAGACCGCTCACGGGGGTCCGCAGGCACAACATGTGAAACCTACGGACCTTGATTTTTTCCTACAGAGGAAAGAGCCAGGGGTCCACACCTACTGCTTGGGCAGAGTGCGGACCAATGGACTGTCCCTAATTAGAGAGTGCGGACCCCGCGACATAGGTTTTACAACTTCAATTTTTCAATTTCCGCCCAAAAACTTTGAATTAAAATGTTCTAATCCGCCCTTTTTTTAGAATGTAGGATATACACAATGCTAATTTGGCAAGAACAAGAGCACGAAGATGTGGACCTTGCCACAATTAATCATCAACCCTCAATAAATGCATTGAAGGCATGCAGGCTATTTAAATTCTGGGCCATACCTGGCATGAGGGCCCAAGTAGACTTTTTGCAGTGGCTGGTGGACATATGGAATATACAGGACCAATGTTTCATTATTGGTGGCCACCAGCTCGAAATGGAGCTAGAGGAAATTTACATTTACTTCTTGACTGGTTTGCCCAAGAGAGGTGAACGATTATCTCTATTCGGGACTAGGCCAGGTGGCCAGTCTATCGATAATCTCCAACTAGAGTTTTGTAATGACCAAATAAAGGAAAAATGGATTCATATCAAAACCATCTCCCGTCCTGAACTCAAAGTGATTGCATTTACTGTCACCAGACTCTGCAGAAGCGTAGCACTACATGTAGCTACCGGATCTCAAATGCGAATGGCAATAGACTGTTATCGAGGCACCGTCTTCAACTGGTGCGAAGCTGTGTTGGCGAATGTAAAAGGCCAACTGACTAGAGCAAAGAACGGACAACTAAAAAACTTTGGATATGGTTTCTTAGTTGTGAGCTTTGGTCTAGCAAGGGTCCCGATGTTGGTCCCACAACATCTTTTTGTTGGAGTTGGACTTCCCCGAGAGCCCAAGCTGATGCGTTGGGTTGCAGTTATGGCCCGTCATCCTTAGGAGGGTTCAGAGGTTGTTTGATTTCTTCCTGAGTATTTTCGTTGGTTGGAGAACCAACTATTCGCGATTCAGGATTTTCCTTATGCTAGGATGGATTATCGTGGTAACCCAAACATGACTCTTCCACCAGGAGAGCAGTGGGATGTGTTAGCACCTAGATCTACCCTAGGCTGAAGGAAGGGAAAATTTAGGGTAACCAAAAGCTACGCTCAGTTTGGTAGCTAGCCCTACCAGAACAGGAGAGGGCTCTCTCCGAGTCACGCTCAGTGAATAGGTAAGAAAGAAACGGTCTGATATGACTTACAGTGAAGTATTGATCTTAGGCTAGTAAGTGAATATGGATACAAGAAACAATTTTTATGAATGACCGAGCTTCTGAGATGGTATGGGACCAATGGTTAGTAAAGAACAGAGAATTTAATACAAAGGCATAGATTACTTCGTGAGACAAGGCAGGTGGAAAGCATAGCAATTTAGTTTGGAATAGCGTGGAACGGAGAGATTGTCGAGGAGTGTGAAAAGGGCATAGGAACATGAATCCTTTTCAACAGAAGAAGAACATTGAACATGAAATTTTCTCACAGGCAGAGCAATAAAATTGAATTCTACCTAATCTCACTCAGAAAATTTCACTGGAAATGAACATGAATTGAATTATGAAACATAACGGATACATATGAAAACATAAGAGACACATATGCTACACTCAAAACCACAAGAATCTCATGAAACAGAGCCGCTTCCTTTCATTAATTCTCTGTCAAAAATATACAGTGAAGAAACAGAGTTTCTTTCCCACAGTCTCCCAGAAGTTACAAGCCAACCAACCCTTTGCAAATAGCTTGCATACAATATATAGAATGTGTAAGGAAGAGATAGAACGCCCAAGGGTTGGGGAGTTACTCAAATCATTACAAAATGGATATGAAGAGCAAACCATCAACTACAGGTGTAGTGCTACAAACATAACATTTGGCTTGGGTGACTCTCTACCTTCCTTCACCACTTGGATAGAAGTCCATATGGAAAGAAAATGATTTAAATTCCACCTTTGGTGCCAAAAAACCAAAGTGTAGATGAGTAGGCCCACTTGGAGAAGTCGCGAATCGAAATTTCGCGAAACGGAAGCAAATTGGGCAATTTTTCCTCTGTGCGCAGTGCTACTTCGGGGCCTATTTTGGGGCACTTTTAGGTGTCCAAAATATGCCCAAGTGGGCTTGTTCGAAAGAATGTCCTATCTACTTTCTAACCCCATTGGAATTTTTGAATTTGGTGCTCATTTGCCCCTCCAAATCTCCATTCTCCCAAGACTACTTCCTATGTGTCAAAAAAGAGGCAGAGAGGCCATTTTTTGGGTGTTTTTTGACCTTTTGGAGACTCATATCTTGCCCAAATTTCTTTCCCGGGCACCAGTAGTCGTGATTTTCCATGCAAAATCCAAAAATACAAACCATTCATCATTTGGAGCTCCAGATGTTTAGCGCTGCGCCACAGGGACAAAAACCCTGTGTTTTGCCCAAAAATTTGTCATGTGACCAAAATTTCCCCAAATTCCTTGAAATTTGGGCTGGAGGTTCTCTATGGGGTGTTATGATGGGCCAAGGAAGCCTCAACCAAGATTCGAAGCTGATCTTGCTCTTTTGCCTCTTTTGCTTTTCTTGTTGCTTTCCTTAATTTCACCTTCAAACTCCTTATCTGGGCCTTTGCACTCATATTTCACGTCCTGTAATGATAAGCCATGTGTCTCAGTAAGGCAAGATCTTGATCGGCCTTGTCCAATAGCCTCTCCAAGTGAATGTTGACCCTCTTGAGGTTGGCCTCCTCATCCTCATTGATTTCTTGCTCCAATGATGTGAGCTCAGCTTTTCTCCTTTGAGCAGCTTGGTGATGCTCACGAATGTTTTGCAGCTCCATAATCGCCCGCTGGTCCTCAAGCTGCTTGTTTCTCTACTTCATGTTCCACTTGGCCCTCCCCAAGTCAAGTGATAAGGCCTCAATCACTGATTGATGCTCCTGGATGATCTCCGTAAGCTCTGCATTTGTTGGTTCTGTATCTATCTCATCATCATTGAGGAGAACGAATTCGGTCTCTCATTCACCTGATGGCCCTTCCTCCTGCACTGGTTCCCTACCTCTGTCGTGCTCCTGTGATGCTAATGTCGGAAGTGAGGACCCTTCCACCCCAGGTGGAGATAACACTCGCTTTGCTGCTGCAAACAAAGGTCTACTGACTTTCTGATAGGTGATGTATACTGGCATAGTAGCAGTCTCATGTCGCTCATACTGATGAGATGGGCCACCTATCTCACGCTCTACCTCTAATACTACCTGTGGAGCGTTGAAGAAGTCACGGGAGATGAAGTCCTCCCAAGAAATACCTTGCAATCCCAACTGATGGTCCACCAAAATCTGGATAAGAGCAAAGTGGTAAACATTGTTGAGCTGCTGTCGAGCGGTCTTGTGCTGCATGAAATTTTCCATCCTCTCTATGTTCACGCAAACAAAAAATGGCAGGTTCATCATTCACACCCTGGTAAAGTGCATGAGCAACCTGATTTGATAGGCATAAAGGCGAGAAAACCTTCCCTCACAACTGAAGTATTTCATGATCAATTTCATGAGCGGAGCATACTCATCTCTCAAAAATCTGAACGGGAAGACTCTTGTAAGCTGACTCAAACAACTGGCCTTAATGTAAGGCTCATAATGATGCCTCTCCACCTTCTTCTTCTTATGCCACTATTCTCCAATGTTTGGTATGCCTGTTGCCACTGATATGGTTTCGGGTGTCAATGTGAAAGTGACCCCAGCCAAGATAGACTGACCTCCATGTAGGTGAAGTGCAAAAAGATGGGCCAACTCATGATGAACTCTGACATTTTCCACCCTTTGACAAAATTCAAGACATGCTAAATGCTGGAAACATGACATAGCAAGAGGGCATGCCTGCAACTCGGTGAGGGTGTTTGGCTCATCTCTAACATGTTTGCCACTCCGGTGATGTCTTCTGGGGGCTTGTTCTCCTGAAGCTGTATCGCTGTGGGTTTCCTCCTCATACTATGATGAAACCTCAGATGCCATGGCTATTGTTTTATAAACTGAATTTAGGTTTCCCCTTTGATGATGATGAAATCTAGGTTGTTTTGATAATCTGCCACCAAGGGGACAATGAAACAAGGGAGTATTATGAGGGGGATAATATAATGGGAATAGGGGTTATAGGAGACTTTTGTTTAGGGATATATAGGGGGCTTTGGGGTATTTTGATAGGGTAGCGTTTGGTTTTTAGCAAGGTAGAGTTTTAGGGTTTGTATTGAGTGATAGGAGGAGGGATAAGGGAATAATGAGTTTGGTAGTGTTTAGAGTAGTGATAGTAGGAAGAATGCAATAGGGGAATAAGGAACAAGGGTAGGGTAGGAAAAATAACCTTGGAAGCAACAACACTATGGCACAAACCCTAGCAGAATAGTTTTTCTTTGATGTCTTCTTGTGTTTGCTTTATGAAAACTTTTTGCATTTAATTACATGCATAAAAACCCTTATATCACCCATAAAAATTTGATGCACAAGTTATGTTTCGAGCCTACCTTGAAAATAGATGAGCTCGACAAAAGATTTGAGGTGATTTGGTAAAGTTCTGGGCATTTTGTCCTTGTGTGTCGCGTGCAAAGCCCAGTGCGCCGAGCGCTCTGTGTGTGTCGCGCTGGTTATGATTTAACACTGTGGGCGGGCTCTGTGTGCACCGCGCCCGGTGTGTGCGTCGCGCTCCTGCCTGTGTGCGCCGCGCACCCTAAAACTCCCTCCAATTGCTCAAAATCGCTCAATTTCTCACATCACGACCTTGCAACATTCTCCCAATGCCTTGATTGCACAATGAGTTTGTTTTGTGATGGACACTTATGTATAATACTTGGAGGACATGATTTAAATTTACTTTTTCAAAAAACCGACTTTTCTAATGTCCTGTCAACACTTTTTTTCACTGAATTTAATATAACCCCGATTTTCACTTCTTCTCTGAATTTTGGCTCAAACGATGAAATTTTCAACACTTTTTGCAGGGATTGCATGACAAATCATTTGGCCATGGAAACCATGACTGTACCTGAAGAAATCAATTGTCGACCCTTTTTTGAAAATTTTGTCACCAATAGCACTGTTTGACTTTTCTTCAAAATAGAGTTTTGAAGAACCATCGAATTTTATCAATAAGATGATGGAAATCTGCGGATCATTACTTTGCAAGAGCATCAGTCTGTCCTGCATGGCTTTACTAGACATATTTAAAGACCAAACTGATCAATCCCTAGACCTAATGACCAAAAATGAATTTTGTCCATTAAAGGACCAGACCTTGACTATTATGGACTTTTTGATTATTTGACACAAAGACATAAGCCAGCAGGAGCCAGACATGAGGGGAAATGACTAGCATGACTTTCTTCGTCAGATCATGGCATGCCCCTAGTGGAATGCAGCTAAATGAATGGAGCAGGACACCTAAAAATGAAATGCATAAAGAGTTTTGATCTCTGATGGAGGGCTGACCAGACCGACTCTAACATTGGCTCCAATGGGGGATGGTAGCTCCTTGGAGGTGCCAAGAACAACAGATCTCTGGAGGAGCTAGATAGTGCCTTTTGTTCATTGGGCTATGGAGTCATCATTTCGATTACAACACATGACTCTGACTTATTTATGAAACTAAAATGACCAAGAAATTGACTCAAACTTGACATTGAAATGACTCAACAAATAACTTGACAGACTGAAACCAAACTGAAATAAAAATGGTATTTACAATGACAGTGGAAGGAGCGTTAATAGCTCAGTAGTGGTACTGCTAGAGTAGCCAACCATTGATCAGCCCTCCTGGACAATCTTCCCCGTTCATTTCCTTCAGAAGAAAGGCATTCTGACCCCTATATGCTGCAATCTTGAAAGGACCTTTCCAAAGATTCTAGAACTTTCCGTGCTTACCTTTCTCTTCATTCCTTGCATCCCACTTCAGAACCACATCATCCAACTGAAATCTATCGGCCTTTGCTTTTTTTTCATAGATTTTCTTTATTTTCTCCTGCAATTTAGATGTGTTCTTGAAAACTTCTTCTCTTGTCTGCTGCAAGTGGACCATTTGATTCAACCTTCTCTGTATGGGATCTTCTTCACTGCCAACCTCCTGAAGAATTCTGACTACCGGGGCAGCGAGAGAGGTGGGAAATACTGTGTCAACTCCATAAACAAGCTCAAACAGTGACATACCAATGGATATTTTCTGACTGATCCGATCTGCCCAAAGCACATGGACCAACCTCTTATTCCAACTCTTTTTATTTATTTCCAGCAGCTTCTTGATGATGTTGACCAATGATTTATTTGAAGACTCTGCCAATCCACTGCCTTGTGGATGATAGGCAGTTAAGTGACCCAAGATGATGTGATATTTATGACAAAATTCTACCATCCTCTTTGATTTGAAAGCTGCTGCGTTATCGGTGATTAACTTATTCGGACAACCAAAGCAAGACAAGATGTTATTTTCAAGAAATGAAATGATTATCGTATCTATAGCTTGTATGGTGGGAGCTGCCTCAATCCACTTTGTGAAATAATATATTGTTGTAAGGATACATCTATGCTGTCCGGAAGAAGCAGGATGAATTTCACCAATGAAATCCAACCCCCACTGGTGGAAAGGAGCGCTCACCTCAATAGGCTTAAGTGGAAAAGGCTGTAGTTTTTGTTTTCCTTCGAAAATCTAACATTTATGACAATGCTTGACCATCTTGTACACATCAACAAACAATGTAGGCCAATAGTACCCTGCTCTCAAAATTTTATTTGTTGTTGACTTCCAAAAACGGTGACCACTGCACTCTCCTCTGTGGAAATCCTCCATGACTTTCTTTGCCTCCTCTTCCACCAAACAATTCAACAAAACGCCACCGGGATCTTTCTAATATAGTGCAGAATTTAGAATGCAAAACTTGGTAGCCTTCAACTTGAGTGTTCTCGCTTTATTTCTAGTCATGCCGGGTGGTGGTGATAGATTTTTTAGCACATATATTATATCTTAATACCATGGATATAGAGAAAACATTTCCGATACCTGAATTGACGATATTTCTTCATTCTCATTAGACATAGGAGCCATCAGATTTATGTCCAAGGCATGCAAATTTGATTCGGCCATTAACTTCATCAATCCCTGTCCTTTGACTAGCTTTGTGGGCTTTATTTCCACATCATATTCTAGCAAGGCTGCAATCCATTTGCCTCTTCTTCCTTCCGGATCGGTCTGCACTAAAACATCTTTTACAGCAGTGTTAGGAACTTTGGCCAAAATGTGAGAATGTAGAATATATACCCAGAAACCCTTCAATGCCTTCACCAATTCCAGGGCTTGCTTCTTAATGATGTTGTACTTTAAAGCTGCATCTCTTATAGCCCTGCTGAAGAATGCTATGGGTCTTTCATGATCATCTCTTTTCTGCAATAATACTGCTGCCATAGTGTGCTCCGAAGAAAATGAAAACAATATGAAATCCTGAGTGTAGTTCGGGCTGACTAAAACTGGAGCTAAAGATAGGGCCAATTTGACCAAGTTGAAAGATTTTACATTCTCCTCTGTCCATTTCACCTGGCTGTCCTTCTTGAGCATGTTGGTCATCTCTCTTAAGTTTTTAGCAAGATTAGGCACAAAGAGACGTAGAAAATTCATCTTACCATTGAATGATTGTATCTCTTTTTTATTTCGGGGCAGATTGATTTGTTGAATTTCTTGCACATGCACTGGGTCAATACAAATTCCATCCTTTGAGATAATATGCCCGAGTAATTTGCCTTCCTCCATGGTGAATAAGCTCTTCTTCGGATTCAGCGATAAACCGTATTTTCTGCACTTTTGAAAGATAGTTTTTAGATGATGCATGTTCTCTTCATCGGATTTGGAAAACACCGTCAAATCATCCAAGTACACCACCAAAAACACATCCTTCTCATTCGTAAAATCCAAGTCCATTGCACACTGAAATGTGGCACCTGCATTCTTTAAACCGAAAGGCATTTTGGCATAATGAAAGGTTCCCCATGGAGTGGTGAATGTTGTCTTGTCTCTGTCATCTTCATGGACATAAATTTTGATATATCCATAATAACCATCCAGCAATGACATACGATATGCCCCCACTACTCATTGAAGTATATGGTCCATATTGGGCAGTGGATAGTTGTCCTTCAATGAGACTTTATTGAGATTTCTGAAATCAATGCACAAGCGGATCTCACCTGTCTTCTTTCGTACGGGCACCAAGTTAGAGATCCAATCTGAAAATCTGATGGGCACAATGATACCTGACTTGTACAACCTATTTACCTCCTTTTCAATAGATGGTAGCAACTTTGGATTTATCCTTCTCAACTTCTGTCTAAATGATTTTTGATTGGGCTTGATGGGTATCCTGTGCTGAATAATATTGGTATCATAGGTCTTTAAATCAAAATAGTCCCAAGCAAACACATCTACAAATGAAGCCATCAAACTAATGTATTTTTCCTTGATCTTTGGCGGCAATTCTTTAGACAATTTTACCAACTTAGGATTGGACACTGTTCCTATGTTGACCTCTTCTACACCCTTCTCTGTTGGCTGCAATGCTGGCTTGCGAGCTACATCATCTTGATCAAAAATTTCTTCTAGAGGTATCAAGCCTTTAGGAATAATGTTATTCTTCAGTTGCAACACGTCCATTTCATTGATCTGCACTTCATCTGTACCATTCCCTTTGCCATCGTCATTTTCTACATCGATTGAGGTTTCTTTGAACTTGCCTTTGTTTTGCAGAAAATCATTATTTTCCTCATCATCTTGAAACACTTGCCAATATCTATGATTTTCTGGAATGGTTGGACAATGCTTGACATGGATTTCAAATTTATTTCTAGAATTCATTGGGATTTTCAAACTACTTGCTGCCTTGGCAAGAGAGTCAGCAATACTATTTTGTATACGAGTCACACATGTCAAGGTGTATTCTGAAAATAATTTTAAGATGTCTAAAACTGCGTTACGGTAGGCCCGTCCTAGGATGCTTTGCTTGATACTCACCTCTGACCTACTTTATTACCAATTCGGAGTCACCATATACCGAAATCCTTTTAGCATTCAGCTTTCTAAGAATCTTCAGGCCAGCAATCAGAGCTTCATACTCGACTTCATTGTTTGAACACTCAAAAGGCCAGCTTGTAAGAGCAAACCCTCACGCTGCTAGGCACTTTGTTTGGGGTGGAGAAAGGACTACCTACCCAAATTCCAATTCCAGTGCCATCATTTCCTACTGCTCCATCAAAATCCATGGTCCACAAACCTTCTTCATCCTCTTGCAAGTGCTGGAAATCTGTTTGATGTGTCTTGTCTGCTTGCTATCCATTACTTTCAGTTGATTTCCCAACATTGTTATGTTTTTCTTGTCCTTCTTTCTTTAAAATTTCTCTAAAATTTTATGTTATTTCCAGAATATCATCTGCTTCTACTATCTGACTATCTATATCATTTAAACTATCTGAAAAAAAAAAAAAAAAAGACTCTAAATCTGTATGCACATAGTTAATTGGATGATTTATAGGTTTCTCCTTGCTTGTGATCATATACTTCATTTTTTGTTTACGATATAGTTTCCTCATTTGTCCAAACACTGGAATCATTGCATAGGGGAAATCTAGCTATAGTGTCCCTTTCAATTTCACTACCCAAGACCTAGAAAGAAGCATGCCAAACCTTGGAGGAATATCTGCTACCACCACATCCATCAAAACATTTTTCATGGGGAGCTGATCCAGACTCACAACCAAGTCTTTGATGAGTCCTATACATCTCACTCTATTGGAATCAAATGAATAGAGATCGTGGTATTGTCGGGTGATGTCCAGACCGAGCTTATCCATGATAGCCTTGGGCATGAGATTGTGAGAAGCTTTGGAATCGAACATGGCATTATGTAACACAAAATCATGCAATCGTAAACTGGTATAAAAGAGTGGGACATCGCTATCAGGAGACTCACCATTCGATGTTGGTCCAAAAATCATTTCAGGTTGATCATATTCTACATTTACCATGTCAGACATTGGGTCCAAATTCAACATCTTAGATACTTGTCCTCTATAACTGTTGTTCTTCATTATTTCAGTCAAGGGGATGGATACCTTTAACTTAGAAATCTCATTCTCTAAGCTAAAGGCGAGAGTCTTTTCTACCTCTTTGACTGGGATTTGTTTCCTTTCTTTTTCCTTTGATGCAACTTGCTGTTGTGATTGTTCTGCTGATTTTGATTTGCTGCTCTCCGGACCAACCGCCTCTTTTCCTTTTCTTTGTGTAGCTGATGAATCATTCTTTGTTGTTTCAACCTCCTTCTTTTTCTGAATTTGTTTGGCCGTCACATCTCTGTTTCTAAGTGAATGTTGCTACTATTGTGCAGACAGAACATTCATATATCCCCTTTGATACTCCTTTGATTCTTCTTTTAAAACAGTGTCACTAGCTAGAATGAAATCTGTGTCTTTGTGTGTAGCTAAATTCACCACACACTCTTCTTCTTCGGTAATGTAAGTAGGCAGCTCATCTGGAGTAAAGAGGTGGTTTTCTTAACCTATTACATTCACGTCCTCATCTGACTCCGTTCCATGCACAAAATTCTGCTCCAAAGGTGTTTGTAACGACTGTTGTGCTGTCTGCTCTTGGGCTCGCTGATCTCTCTATCTTATTCTATATTGTGGCTGCTGCTGGCCACGGAAGTTAGGATTTCTAACTTGTGGCTCAGGCTTGTAGAGCTTCACCCTTTCAAGCATCTACTCTACCTTTTCGAGTAGTTGATCCATTGAAGAAGACTCTTCCTTAACAGTGACTTTCTTTTCTTCTTTTGCTCTAGCTCTTTTGGACAGAAGATTTGCTTCAATGCTGACCGCAATTTTCTGAATGTCTTCCATTGTGGCTGGTTCTCTCTCTCTTAATTGGTGAGCCATGTTAGCATCAAAAACATCTAGAAACTTCATCATAGCTAGTCCCAAAGGTGGCTTTAGATGATCTGGAATTTCGTTATAGACTGCATTAAATCTAACACAATAATCTTGGACCGACTCACCAGCGTTTCGTTTGATTTTTTCATATTCAGCCAGAATTTGAAGGGGATTCTTTTTCACTTCCCATCGGTTTAAAAATTGTCTTTTTAGTTCATCCAAGGTAGTGATACGTGCTGCCGGCAAACCTCTGAACCATTTCCTCACTTCACCTGCAAATGTCTGTACATAGAGTCTCATTGCCACATTCTCCACGTCAATCTCATGGAGTTCATAGAAGTCTTCCATTTTGTCTACATGTTTCTGAGTAGTAATACTGTTAGGAGTGCCATCAAAAAACGAGATTTTACTTTGATAATCCACGGGCATATCATCTAGAACTTGGGGTAGAACAAGGGGTGCGAAACAGGCAGCCATCACTCTCGGTGGAACAGACCTTGGAGGTGTTGGAGGAGTGTGCACAGTTTGCAAGGGGCTAGCAATTGGAGTTTGGGGTTGTGTCGCAATATAATTATCAATCAATTGGTTAGCTCTTTCTGTTTCTAAGTCTAAAAGAAATTGTGGATTGGGGACAGTATAATCAATAGCCCTTTATGATTTAGACTCAAACAACGATATTTCAAACCATTTGTCAAACTCAAGCTCTTCAAGATACTCAAAAATTTCGGGACATGAATGGGATTTGAACACGGGAGTTATGGTGCTTTCTTGACGAAGGAGTCTCGGAATCAAATTGGGGTTTTCGTAGATATGAGTAGGATCCGAGTCTGGATTGGCTCTAGTATATCGTCTCAAAGCCAGCGTGCTATAGAGAAAAATCACAAGACACAACCAACTTACTCAGCCTATCCAATCCTAAGCACATCATCTAGAAGCTTAGATTTATGTTAAAACAAGGGGATTTGATTTCAGTTTTTTTCCCGAGTGGAGTCGCCACTATGTTAGCACCTAAATTTGCCCTAGGTTGAAGGAAGGCAAAATTCAGGGTAACCACAAACCACGCTCAGTCTGGTAGCTAGCCCTACCAGAACAGGAGAGGGCTCTCTCCGAGTCACGCTCAGTGAATAGATAAGCAAAAAATAGTCTGAGATGACTTACAGTGAAGTATTGATCTTAGGCTAGTAAGTGAATATGGATACAAGAAACAATTTTTATGAATGACCGAGCCTTTGGGATGGTATGGGACCAACGGTTAGCAAAGAATAGAGAATTTAATACAAAGGCACAGATTACTTCGTGAGTCAAGGCAGGCAGAAAGCATAGCAATTTAGTTTGGAATAACGTGGAACAGAGAGATTGCTGAGGAGTGTGAAAAGGGCATAGGAACATGAATCCTTTTCAATAGAAGAAGAACACTGAACATGAAATTTTCCCATAAGCAGAGCAATAAAATTGAATTCTACCTAATCTCACTCAGAAAATTTCACTGGAAATGAACATGAACTGAATTATGAACATAACGAAATACATATGAAAACATAAGAGACACATTTGCTACACTCAAAACCACAAGAATCTCATGAAACAGAGCCTCTGCTTTTCATTAATTCTCTGTCAAAAATATACAGTGAAGAAACAGAGTTTCTTTCCCACAATCTCCCAGAAGTTACAATCCAACCAACCCTTTGCAAATAGCTTGCATACAATATATAGAATGTGTAAGGAAGAGATAGAACACCCAAGGGTTGGGGAGTTACTCGAATTATTACAAAATGGAGATGAAGAGCCAACCATCAGCTACAGGTGCAGCGCTACAAACATGACATTTGGCTTGGGTGACCGTCTGCCTTCCTTCGCCACTTCGATAGAATTACATCTGGAAAGAAAATGCTTTAAATTCCACCTTTGGTGCCAAAAAACCGAAGTGTAGATGAGTGGGCACACTTGGAGAAGTCGCGAATCGAAATTTCATGAAACGGAATCAAATTTGGCAAATTTTCATCTTTGCGCCATGCTACTTTGGGGCCTCTTTTGGGGCACTTGCAGGCGTCCAAAATGTGCCCAAGTGGGCTTGTTGGAAAGCCTGTCCTGTCTACTTTCTAAACCCACTAGAATTTTTGAATTTGGTGCTCATTTGCCCCTCCAAATATCCATTCTCCCAAGACTGCTTCCTGTGTGTCAGAAAAGGGGCAGACAGGCCATTTTCGGGTGTTTTTGACCTTTTGGAGACTCATATCTTGCCCAAATTTCTTTCTCAGGCACCAATAGCCGTGATTTTCCATGATGAATCCAAAAATGTAAACCATTCCTCATTTGGAGCTCTATATTTTTAGCGTCGTGCCAGTGGTGCGGCGCACAGGGACACAAACCCTGTGTTTTTCCCAAAAATTTGTCATGTGACCAAAATTTCCCCAAATTCCTTGAAATTTTGGTTGAAGGTTCTCTATGGGGTGTTATGATGTGCCAAGGAAGCCTCAGTTAAGATTCAAAGCCGATATTGCTCTTTTGCCTCTTTTTCTTTTCTTGTTTCTTTCCTCAATTTCACCTTCAAACTCCTTATCCGGGCCTTTGCACTCATATTTCATGTCCTGTAATGATAAGCCATGTGTCTCAGTAAGGAAAGGTCCTAATCGACCTTGTCCAATAGCCTCTCCAAGTGCATGTTGACCCTCTTGAGGTTGGCCTCTCGATCCTCATTGATTTCTTGCTCCAATGATGTGAGCTCAGCTCTTCTCCTTTGAGCAACTTGGCAATGCTCACGAATGTTTTGCAGCTCCATAATCACCCACTTCTCCTCAAGTTGCTTGTCTCTCTACTCCAAGTACTTCATTTTCCACTTGGCCCTCTCCAAGTCAAGTGATAATGCCTCAATCATTGATTGTTGCTCCTGGATGATCTCTGTAAGCTCTGCATTTGTTGGTTCTGTATCTGTCTCATCATCATTGAGGAGAACGAATTCGGTCTCTCGTTCACCTGATGGCCCTTCCTCTTGCACTAGCTCCTTACCTCTGCCCTGCTCTTGTGATGCTGATGTCGAAAGTGAGGCCCCTTCCACCCCGGGTGGAGATAACACTCGCCTTGCTGCTGCAAACAAAGGTCTACTGCCTTTCTAATAGGTGATGTATACTGGCATAGTAGCAGTCTCATGTCGCTCATATTGATGAGATGGGCTATCTATCTCACGCTCTACCTCTAATACTACCCATGGAGTGCGTAAGAGATCAAGGGAGATGAAGTCCTCCCAAGAAATACCGTACAATCCCAACTGATGGTCCACCAAAATCTGGAAAGAGCAAAGTGATAAACACTGTTGAGCTGCTGTCGAGGGGTCTTGTGCTGCATGAAATTTTTCATCCTCTCTATGTTCCCGCAAATGAAAAATGGGAGGTTCATCATTCACACCTTGGTAAAGTGCATGAGCAACTTGATGTGATAGGCATAAAGGCGAGAAAATCTCCCCTCACAACTGAAGTATTTCATGATCAATTTCATGAGCAGAGCATACTCATCTCTCAAAAATATGAACGAGAAGACTCTTGTAAGCTGACTCAAACAACTGGCCTTAATGTAAGGCTCATAATGATGCCTCTCCACCTTCTTCTTCTTATGCCACTGTTCTCCAATGTTTGGTATGCCTGTTGCCGCTGATATGGTTTCGGGTGTCAATGTGAAAGTGACCCCAGCCAAGATAGACTGACCTCCATGTAGGTGAAGTGAAAAAAGACGGGCCAACTCATGATGAACTCTAACATTTGCCACCCTTTGACAAAATTCAAGACATGATAAATGCTGGAAACATGACATAGCAAGAGGGCATGCCTGCAACTCGGTGAGGGTGTTTGGCTCATCTCTAACATGTTTGCCACTTCGGTGATGTCTCCTGGGGGCCTGTTCTCCTGAAGCTGTATCACTGTGGGTTTCCTCCTCATACTCTGATGAAACCTCAGATGCCATGACTGTTGTTTTATAAACTGAATTTAGGCTGCCCCTTTGATGATGATTAAAGCTAGGTTGTTTTGATAATCTTCCACCAATGGGACAATGAAACAAGGGAGTATTAGGAGGGGGATATTATAATGGGAATAGGGGTTATAGGAGAATTTTGTTTAGGGATATGTAGGGGGCTTTGGGGTATTTTGATAGGGTAGGGTTTGGGTTTTTGGCAAGGTAGGGTTTCAGGGTTTGTATTGAGTGATAGGAGGAGGGGTAAGGGAATAATGAGTTTGGTAGTGTTTAGGGTAGTGATAGTAGGAAGAATGCAATAGGGGAATAAGGAACAGGGGTAGGGTAGGAAAAATAACCTTGGCAACAACAACACTGTGGCACAAACCCTAGCAGAATAGTTTTTCTTTGATGTCTTCTTGTGTTTGCTTTATGAAATTTTTTTGCATTTAATTACAGGCATAAAAACCCTTATATCACCCATAAAAATTTGATGCACAAGTTATGTTTCGAGCCTACCTTGCAAATAGATGAGCTCCACAAAAGATTTGAGGTGATTTGGTAAAGTTCTGGGCGTTTTGTCCCTGTGCATTGCGCGCAAAGCCCAGTGCGCCGTGCGCTCTGTGTGCACCACGCTGGTTATGATTTAACACTGTGGGTAGGCTCTGTGTGCGCCGCGCACCCTGAAACTCCCTCCAATTGCTCCAAATCGCTCAATTTCTCACCTCACGACCTTGCAACGTTCTCCCAATGCCTTGATTGCACAATGACTTTGTTTTGTGATGGACACTTATGTATAAGACTTGGAGGACATGATTTAAATTTAATTTTTCAAAAAACCCACTTTTCTAATGTCTTGTTCAACACTTTTTTTTATTGACTTTAATATAACCCTGATTTTCACTTTTTCTCTGAATTTTGGGCTCAAACGATGAAATTTTCGACACTTTTTGCAGGGATTGCATGATAGAGCATTTGGCCGCAGAAACCATGACTGCACCTAAAGAAATCAATTGTCGACCCTTTTTTGAAAATTTTGTCACCAATAGCACTGTTTGACTTTTCTTCAAAACAGAGTTTTGAAGAACCCTCGAATTTTATCAATAAGATGATGGAAATCTGCGGATCATTACTTTGCAAGAGTATCACTCTGGCCTGCAGGGATTTATTGGACATATTTAAAGACCAAACTGATCAATCCCTAGACCTAATGGCCAAAAATGACTTTTGTCAATTAAAGGACCAGACCCTGACTATTATGGACTTTTTGATTATTTGACACAAAGACATAAGCCAGCAGGAGCCAAACATGAGGGGAAATGACTAGCATGACTTTCTCCGTTAGATCATGGCATGACCTTAGTAGAATGCAGCTAAATGAATGGATCGGGACACCTAAAAATGAAATGCATAAAGAGTTTTGATCTCTGACAGAGGGCTGACCAGACAGACACTAGCAGGATGACTCAGGTAAAATCATTCTCAACATTTCCTAAGTTTTTTTTTTTTTTTTTTTTTTAAATTGTCCGAAACTGATAGTAAAAGTTTCAAATGCAGATGTGGGTCCACGGCGGCCAGCCACTCTCCAGCACTATGAGAGGAGACACCCAGCTGCAGCAATATTGGCCCCATGGCCGTTCTCTCATCTTTCAACGCTTGACATGAAGAGCTGAGGTTTAAGACTTGAATAGGAGGAAAGTATGAGTGGTGATAGACTCACACTGACTACAGAATGTCATGGTGACAATATTTTGTGTAACAGCCTTCCCTGTGCACTCAGCTACAGGGGTCCCCGCACTCAACTGCAGACTCTACTCTAGGACTTTGTGCACACAGATGCAAAGCATTTCTTCCTACTCTTCTCCACTAAATCTTTAGACTTCTCCCATAGACCAAAATTCATTTCTTTTCTTAGACATCCTAAGACACAGCTATTTATGCAATCCCATGGTCTGTGGATCATGGGTAGATCTTCAAAATCTGACTCATCTTACATAAAAGAAGGGTAAAACCCTTTATGATTGTGATTCATGAAAGTGTTCCCTCTGCGGATAGAGGCAACCCCTCTAGCCCTAGAGTGAGTCTAGTCACAAACAAGGATAGATCAACAATAGCTTTCCTTAAATAGTCATAGTTGGAGGCCTTCCTCAACCGGTGGTAGGTGGAGTTCCGTTGCGCTACTCTAGCTTCCGCTTCGTTCTCCTGATGAGTGATCAACCTGAAACAATGCAAAGGAAATACAACAAAGCACGTAACTGAAAAACAAGAATGATCTATTTACTCACAAAGTCAAGAAGTCATGAGCTATCAAGTACATTACATACAAGACATAGGAAAACATCATTGATTGTATTAATAATGAAATAAGAGTAAGCTTACAACCAAAGTCTTGATGTCACAAGCCTTCTCAGAGGGATCTAGCCAGCCTATTCTTCAAGCATTCAATCTTTGAAGATGGATCTCCCAATACACAAGTCTCTCTCACTCATAAGTTTTACACAAGATTAAGGGCACTTCACAACCTTCCACAAGCTATCAACAATCCCACACTTGTCACACTCACACTAGCTATCTAGCAAACTCATAAGCACTAACAACACTGCTCAACTAGCCAGTTATCAAAAAACTATCCAAAAACTAGCAGTGCATAGCAATGGTGAGAGTTTAAATAGGAGAAGGAGTCTCCATAAAAGGTGGAAGAGTGAGCTTATCTCTAAGGAAGGTAGCACAAATGACAGAACAACCATGCAAGAGAAAGGAGGGCGATACAAAATATGCCAACAACCAAGTCTTGAGTCATCTGGAAGGCCGATTGTTGGAACAAATTTGCCCAATCTGGATCATCGCGGGGAAATAACTGATCTTCAGCGCTAACATCGCTATTGAGTAATGTAGCTAGTCATATCATTTGTGTAGATTACAAGCAACCTCGCGTTGGCACATGAAATCAGACCATCGCATGAATCAAGTGTACTTCCATGATGGCAGCGCTTCTAGACTGTTTATGAGCGCCCTTTGGCATGTATATTTAGTCCATAGCCGTGATGACGTAGATAACTTAGGAAAAGTGGGTCATTTGGCAACATCAGAGAGAATTTGTCTAATATGAGCATGTTTGACTTGGACACATGACACAGTAGAAGGACTAGAGGGAAGACAGTGACAAATTACTGTGTAACAGATGCCCCCTAAAGTATAAATCTCGAGAGAGTGGGAGGGGTGAAATGCTTTACGACACTGACTAAGCTGGAACACCATCTAGAAGAACCTGCACACAAGTACACCTGATATCTCTGATAATGAAGCACCTGTAGTCTAGGCATGGGTGCAACCATCCAAAAGACATACGAAATAGGTCTATGGTATGGATACAGCCATCCAGCTAATGAGGCCATGATAATGACAAAGGTATGGTCGCAGCCATCCATCAATGAGTCATGTAATCATAAACCAATCCACGCAGCCCGAATATAGGTAATCTGAGTTCAGGGTCTTGAACCCATCCGATCATAGTGCAAATTCTAACCTGCGAATAGATGTGCTGAGGTCGAGCATGATAGAAAATCGCTTGATTACTGGTCAATGATGAAAACCGTTAACAAGTGCGAGAGAAGCCACCAATAATGCCAATGGTTCTCAAGGTACTATCTAGCACAATCCACGAAATGTGAAAAGGAAGCTGAAGTCAAACAGTCGTGGAATCACCCAATCGATGACCAATGATGAAAATCAACTGTCAGGTGCGAAGAACTTGCCATTGAGGCGTGCAAGCTCTAAGGTACCAAAGGGGATCTCTAGGTCAATCTCCTGGATAATGATATGATGTCGACAGGAGATGACCCGTCGTAGGAGGGCCATAATGCTTCCTCCATCAATGACACGAGCTAAGGAACAAGCGGTAGATGGTGAAATAGAGTATCAGAGGAGAAGGCGAGGGTGTAAACTGCAGAAGGATTATACTCTTGAACATGTCGGTGACGTCACTCTAGAGGGTGGAAACATTCAGGTACCAAAGGATCAGAGGCTCGATGGAGATGGCGTGAATCAAATGGAATGAGGCTGAATGGTAACCCAAACCCACGGAAGGCCAAATGACGATGTGTGGATGCCCCAACTCGACAAGAAGAAAAAGTGTCGATGTTCAAGAGTGACTAGCTGAAATAGACAATCAATGATAAACCTGGTGTCGAATCCAACCTAGTAATAATTTAACGAGCCCTAGGAAGGAGAAGCTCGAGTCTCATCATGGTGACGAGTCCAATGCCATCAGGGTTTAACGAGTCTAACATAGGTGAAACTCAGAGTCTTTTCCATGTTTAGAGAGTTTGAAAAGTCACGGAAAAGAAAAATCCAGGGGGGTCCTTTTTCGTATATTTGTGTCTCTTGAGCCCAAAAAAGTATAAAAAGATACTCAAAAGAACCACTTGATCATTATGATTGAGGAGTACTTTTTGTGATTAGTGACTTCGACCCGAAAAAGTAGAAAAGCGGTCGGAAGCACATAGTTTTGTAACCAATAATGATCTTGAAACGATAAAGGCCTGACAATCTTTTCGTTTTTACATGGTCGGAAAAGAGCTTAAGGGCGACTGCCCCTTACTTCTTTTAACGAGTCAAGAGGGACAATTCGGCTATATTTTCTTTTTCAAGTCGGAAAAGAGCGTTAAAGATGACTTTTTGGATCAAGTGAAGCTAACATAATTCTGCTACCTGTAGCTCTGCACAAAGCACGTCAAATGTAAACCCATTTGATATAAAATGAATAATATACGTAGGAACATAGTTAAAAAGCCAAATTTTGACTAACCATGTGACAAAAATGAGAAAGAAACCACATTTATAAAACATAATTTTTTAATTTTCAAAAATTACTATAAAAAGGGGTTAATCCATTCATTTTTTATCATTGTTACTATTCATTCCACTATGGAGCATTTTGGAGCACCAACGTTGGCGAGCTAATTTCGGCCCCATTCGTCCAGTGTTCATCCTGAAACTTCATTTAGGTAGATAGACTTCATCCTGTGCTCCAATTCAATATCTTTTTCATGCATTTTGAACGTTAGACGTGTTAGTTTAGGCAGATTTTTGGACCAGTCTTCGCCGCTCTATCATCGCAGGTATACTGCTCGGGTCCGCAGTGACCGAAAACATTCACACATAACGTGCTCCGATCATCGTGGGAAAGTGATGTACTTCCACGATGACCGTGAAAAAATAGAACTAGCAACCTCGCGTCATCACATATGTTTTAAAAATAGACACGAAATTATATTTTTATGCAAATTACGCGTTGAATTTTGCCAGCAAAGTGCTAATTCATTTTTTCTCCTCATGCAGACCATAATGGAATTTGTCTGGCAAGAATGAACGCATGATGACAATCATGTGGAAGCTTTCACCAATGTGGGGTGCTGAAATGCATTACAAGCATGTGGATTGCTCAAATTCTTCCTTACTCCACACCTTCGGTCACAACCTAATTTACTGGAGCTACTGATCCGAGCCTGGAATCCCACAGATGGGAAATTCATCATCCAAGGCTTAGATATCGAGTTTGATGCTATAGACATATATTTTTGGACCAGGCTGTCCCATTGTGGTTAGAGGCCCATTCTGGAGGGGTAGCGACCTGGGGGCGATTCTTTAGAGATGCTGATGGCTCAAGTGTGCCCACGGGCATGCAAAACGAGGAGCGGGAAGGTGGAAATCCTGACAGTGGAGGACGTAATCCTTCATGCTATGCTATTCATGGTGACATGGACAGTGGGCTCCCATGCCCAGCACGAGGCTTTGAAGACCCATCTTCAGCTAGCTCTCGAATGTCTCAATCCAACCATGTTTAACTAGGCAAAAACGGTGACGGCGAACATGAAGAGGCAACTTACCAACTGCCGTCGAGGAGAAACAAAGCAGTTTGGTTATGGGTCTATCTTAGTCCCACTCATGCTGGAGGGGGTGCTGGCACTATAGTTACAGGACATGGATTTGGATTTGCCCAGACCACGTGAGCCTAGGTCCACATGGTGGGTACACGTCATGCCACGAGGAGGTGGCGAATGACCAGTGTCGTGGGGGACACTATTTTGAGAGTGGCTGGAGTGCTAGACGATATTTGTTGAGGATTGGCCATATGCTGGCATGGACTTCCATAGAGATCCTCACATGCAGCTACCCGCTAGAGAGCAGTGGGATGATGGTGGTAAGACACTTGATCACATATTTTTGCATTTTATTTTTATGATGTTTTTTAGATTTTTCATGTATATGTCCTAATGACGAACACTATGGTATGCAGATGTAGGACCAGTGAGACCCATTAGGCTGGCTCCAGAGGTGTGGAGGGATGCACAGGTCATCGCAGCACTATCCTTGGCTCCCCCAGCTGATGATACGATGGAGACAGTGGCCCGGAACCTTGAGGGCCTAACAGCAGGGATTCTAGATTACATGGAGATCGAAGAGGTCCCCATAGCATTCCAAATCCACACAGTAGGAGTGGAACCCAGGGTGCACTGCCTGTTGAGGCGGGTGGCATGAGAGGTGGTATGCTATAGGGAGCATAACCCGCCGCAGTAGACACCTAGTTTTTATTCCCTGCTGATGATTTTTGGAGAGACATGTGTCTCGGATGTATGGAGAACACAGACTCTATTTGGACATGTACACTTATTTTTTGAGCACCTCGGTGTGCCACACGAGATATATATATATATATATATATATTCCTATGGTTTATTATTGTTTTTTACATGCTTCTTGTATGCTATTTTGATTAAACGTTACGCAAATGTCTATCTAATACATGGTTAGCTAATGCATCAATTAACGTGTTTAATCTTCGTGGAATATGCTAATATGTGATGAAACCAAAATTCCTTTCTAACAATTTAACACATAAATACAACCTTAAACTCCGATGGTCTCTGATGGAATATCACCCATTGAGCTAGTGGACGACAAGTTGAGAGTCTAGGTTCACAACCAATATATGAATACCAAGATTGATTGCCTCAGCTAGTAACTCAATAACAACACTATATTCAGTGACATTGTTCGTGGTACAACCTAGACAAACACCTTGAAGGTCTATCAACTCAACATGAGGATTGTAGATCACCCATGCCGCAGAAGACAAGTAGCGAGTAATGCGGTAGGCACCATCAGCGAAACCAACATAAGGTGCACTAGACATCTGCACAAGAAGCAAAAGACACAATAAGTGGAAATCATGCCTACACACCAAGCCAAAACATGAAAACACACACACAACACACCTGCTAAAAACACACGTATGTACAAATCAAAGTGCATGAAATTCACGCATAATACTTTTTCAAGTAAAGCCCATTTTGGGGCTTATCCAAAGGATTCCCTTCATAATCAATCAGCTCGTAGGCCCCTTTTTGCAAAACTCGCTTTACAATATAAGGCCCGTGCCACATGGGCTCGAATTTGCCTGCCCCCAGCTTATCATTCGCTTGATCGTAGAGCAGGACTAAATCTCCTTCAACAAAAGAACAAGGATGGACAGTATGATCGAATTGAGTTTTCACTCTCTTATTTTGTGCTTCAATAGCTAGAGAGGCTAGTCGATGAGTCTCGTCCAACCGTTCCAAGTAAAGAAGGAATTCTTCTACCGGAGTAGTGTTGGGGAGTAATTCGACGACTAATTTCAAAGAAGGGATCTCGCACTCGATGGGAAGGGTAACCTCCAGTCTGTAAACTAATTGGAACGGAGTGAAACCAGTGGCATCCTTCACAAAAGTTTGGTAGGCCCATAGGGCAGAGAACAACATCAAGTGCTAGTTAGACTTGTGCATGCCAACGGTGCATTGAAGCATTGTAACTAGAACCTTGTTGATGGCTTCTACTTGGCCATTGGCCTGAGGATAGTATGGAGTTGAGCTATCATGCCGCAAGCCTAGCTGGGTTGTTAGCTCAGTCATCATATGATTACGGAAATTCTTACCGTGACCAATGATGATAGCCTGAGGGACCCCGAACCATGAGATAACATGATTAAACAAAAATTGTGCCACTGTGTGACCGTCTTCAGATAGTGTGGGCATCGCCTCGGCCCATTTTGTGAAGTAATCAATGGAAACGATGATATACCCATGCCCCCCGGTCGAGCGAGGGTTATAGGTCATATAATCAATGCCCCATTTTGCAAAAGGGCCGATGGTAACAACAGGGTGAAATGGAGCGGGAGGCGCACGCATCTTCCGTTGGTAGATTTGGAACTCGTGACAGGACCGGACGACAAGAATGCAATCCTTGAAGATGGAGGGCCAAAAGTAATTAGCATGGCAGATCTTTTGAGCAGTAACATATCTAGACATATGACCACCACAGGCGCCAGAATGGTAGTCATTTAAAACTTGCTTAGCTTCCTTGAATGTTAAGCATTGGCAGAGAACAGAGTCAGTGCCGAGACGGTACAAGGTGTGCCCAATAATACGATAGGGCTGAGACTGATGGCAAATCTGTCGCCGAGCATCCTTAGACACATCGGGATGAAAAGAGGATGTCTACAGGTAGACAATGATATCCCCATACTAGGGATCGAGGGTGCTAATTAAGAATAGAGTTTCATCTGGAATATGGTCCTCTAACCGAGAGGGAGTGGTAGGAGATGGCAGAGAGCATAGAAAATCAGAAAATACAAGGGATTTCTTATACTTGGCAGTGGTGAATTCCAAGTCAAATTCTTGGAGGATAACAATCCACTTCGAGTACTTGCCCCCCCAGCAGCTGATGTGACAGGATGTACGTTGTTATCACTTAAGAAAAAAATTCGATTTTTTTCAGTTTGTCAAAGCCTATCATGCAAGATCAATATCTCGATGTGCAAGTCCGTGAATCTGATGGGTGCATAAGGAGGGGTGGAAGGTTGGTTGTGAAATCGCACTCATCCTTGGTTTTTCTGACATCTTGCAGTCCTCTCGGGGAGAAGGAAATTAGCATAGGCTTACAATAGGTTATAAATTCAAGGACCTTGCTGTCATCTACAGCCAAAGATTCAGGCAAAGATGTGGAGAGAAGGGGTCCTCTAATAAAGTATGAAAGGCGGATGGCAGCAAGAGAACTCATGGCACGTGACACTTGTCAGGAAGATACCCTCATAGCTCTCTAGATATTATATGATGAGCTGGTAGATGTAGCTAAAACTTGTGGATTGGAAAGATCCACATCTTCTAATAAATCCAATAGCTGGTTCTCATTCATAAAGCCACAAGCTTATTTTTCACCTGTTTGTGGTTTGTACCTATATAGTGGGGTATGCATAGGAAAAACAATGTTAATGGACATTTTCTATGAGCAATTGCCTGAATCTTGGAGGAAAAAGAGAATTTACTTCCATGATTTTATGTTGGATGTACATAGCCTTCTTTAAAAGAAAAAAGGTCTAAGTGATCCTTTGGATGTTGTTGCTAATGATATTTCAAGTGAAGCAATTTTGTTGTGCATTGATGAGTTCATGGTAACAAATGTGGTAGATGCATTGATCCTGAATCAGATGTTTAGACATTTATTTAACAAAGGAACTATCTTGGTTTCCACTTCCAACAGGGCTCTTAATAATTTATATGAAGGTGGTTGAGCGACGTGTTGTTTATGAGATTGGATCTTCCACTGACTATCGAAAGCTCACTCCAGCTCAGAAACGATTGTATTTTTGTGGCAAAGATTCTTCTCATTTGCTCAAAGAAAAATTTCAAGAATTGATAAATGGATATATGGTCACTCCAAAAACTGTTGAAGTTGTCATGGGACGGACATTACAGATTCCTTTTGGGAGCAAATGGTTGTGCTTATTTCCATTTTGAAGATCTCTGTGAAAAACCTTTGGGTGCAATAGATTATTTTGGGGCTTTTCAAGCATTTCCATACTCTTGCACTGGAAGGTTGTTCTAAATAGTCCTCCCCGCAGAGCTCTTGGTGGTTTCGCTGTTGAATTTTGTCGCGTTTCTGGCTTGAAATCCAATCGGCCTCCTATTATAGCAAAAACCACCATATTTGCCAACAATTTGTCCACAAAATCAGATTCTCAACTGTTAATTCCTAGCCTTGGGAGGTGTACTGTTCGGTTATGATATTGGTGCTACTTCAAGTGCCTCTGTTTCATTGCAGTCGGTTGATTGAGTGGGATAACCTGGTACAATCTACCATCTATTCAAACTGTTCTGGTGGTTAGTGGTTCCATTTATGCGGCTTTATGTGGTTCTCCACTAGCATTCAACATGGCAGATTTTCTAGGGAGTTGGAGGGAGTTAATTATCGCGGCAGTGCTATATTTATCAGGAGCTTTAATCACAGCGTTGGCACCTAGACTTCCTATGCTTATAGTTGGTCGGCTGTTGTTTGGACTTGGAATAGGTTTGGCTATGCATGCAACTCATTTATACATTCCTGAGACTTCTCCATATCATATTCGTGGAACACTTGTATCCTTGAAGGAAATTTTCATAGTTCTGGGAATCTTGCTTGGTTACTTAATGGGTAATCTAGAAATTGATGTGATTGGTGGCTGGCGATACATGTATGGCTTGAACACATCAATTGCTATAATATTGGGTATTGGCCTGTGGTGGTTGCCACCATCCCCTCGTTGGCTTCTTCTCCAGGTTGTGCAGGGTAAAGGCAACATGGAAGAACTAAAAGAGATTTTGCATTATGCAGATTAAGAGGTCGGCCTATGGGTGACATAGCTAGTGATGTACAAATAAAAGAAACCTTGAGATCTTTTGATAACTTACCTTGTTGCAGTTTTTCTTGAAGAATGATGCATCTGTATTCACTTTTGAATAACTTCATGACAAGGTGAAAAGGATATTTCAGTATGAATAGGTGCAAAACAGTAAAATTTTGGTTCAAAGCTGTGTTTTTGTAATTACACAGTAGTTTCGTAGCGCGCTACGAAACTGCTGTAGCTACATAATTAAACTCAAACGACCAATTTTTAGTAATCAAGGGGATATTTTTTGAAATAGGAGTGTAAAAAAGGATCAATTGCAATGTACAAGCAACCGGCAGCGGTAAAACAAGTGGAGGAAAAGATATATGAACTATAAGTTTTGTCATACAAATCTCCACTAGTTTTGTCCACGACATTCCAAACGGCTTTGAAGAAGTTTTGTCTCCATACGAATATATGTAAAGGGTCTATAGTACATCAAGAATGTGGCACTCAAATACACTCTTGTGTAATCAAAGAAGACATCTGGGTTAATTGGTTTCAAACATCCTTGAGGAAACCAAATGCAGGAAAACAGGGGTAGTTTCCTACTTTGTAGGTGCAGTAAAGGAGATAAGACATTAAGGGCCAGCAAGGAACTTTAAACATTCACCATAGCTAAACTAAAGAAATACCACTTGTCAGAGAACGAATTTTGATTGTAACAAATGTTGCTACCAACATGATGAAGAGTTAGAATCCTAATTGTTTTAGGTTTCTAGAGTTGTCAATTAGTAGAAAGTTGCTTTTAATAATTAGTTTAATATGTCAATAGGTGTCATGATAAGGAGAATTTGAGTTCCCCTCATGCTGGAGGAGGAATCTCAGTTAGGTAGAAGAGCTCTATATATAGGAGAAAAAGTAATGTAATAGAGGTTGGAAATTCTCAAAGAAACATAGGACTTTGCATTATTGTATGTGGTTGTATGTTTTCAGGATAATATAAGGAGTTGATTTCACTACTCAGGATTTAGCAAGGGTTTTTAATGTTTGATTTTCTTCATGGTTTCTTTCCTATACTTACTTGCAGTAGTACAGATACATGTTACTTAGAACTCATTTGAAGATGCTCTAATTTCCCTCATGTATTTGTGGACTGTGTTCCTACACTATATCTCTGTTCTAATTCTATGTGAAAGCCCTCTATGCCTTGACTTCCATGTGAATTTAATCTCATTGTTGTACTGAAACACACCTTGACTCCATGGCCCAATGGAATTTTGTTAATTGATATTTCAACGATTCATATACTGTTGTTCGAATTTTTCATAGAGTTAGCCATCTTAATCTTCAAACTAAAATCATTAACCCTTTGAGAGAGCCCTCTCAGGCTAAGGAGGCTAAGCCTTAGCTAAAAGATTGGTTTGAAAGAGGTACTTGAAATCTACCTGATCATAGCATCCTATCAGGGTCTGATTTTGAGATAACTTACGTCATCGGATTGCAAATAGAAACCACTGTCATAGTGCACAACAAGATATAATGGCGGAAACATTAGACGACACAAACAACGGCCAATGCCAACTTCTCGACATAAGCATATCGAGTTTCCGTATCTAATAGATTGTGGCTGAGATAATAAATGACATGCTCAGTGCCATCATCGTCATCTTGAATGAGAACCATGCCAATAGTGGTATCGGCAACGACCAAATACAGAGTGTAGTCACGATTATAATTAGGAGGATGCAACAACATAGTAGAAACAAGGAGAACCTTGAGGGTGCTCGAAAGACTCTTGAGTAGTGGCATCCCAAAGAAAAGGGGTATCCCGCTTCAGTAACCACGTGAAACCTTTGGCCACTTCGGCATAGTTCGGAATGAATCATCGTAAAAAGTTTTCTTTGCCCTGCAAACTCTGAAATTTCTGTAAAGAAGCAATGGGAGGAAGATTCAGAATAGCCTTGACTTTAAGGGGATCCAAATGGATGCCCTCTCGGGAAATGATGAACCCAAGAAGTTTGCCTGACTTGACGCAGAAGACACACTTATGCGGATTAAGCTGAATGCGGTAGTGTCGACAGTGGAGAAAGATTTCGAAAAGGTGAGCGGGGTGGTCCAGGCGTTTAGCTGAATGAGCTAGTAGATCAACCAGGTAAGGTTGCACAATGTGTAGAATATCATGGAATGCATAAGAAATTTTGACTTGGAAGGTAGCACCGGCATTTTTCAAACCGAAAGGGAGCTTTTTGTAGGCGAAAGTGCCCAATGGACAGATAAAGGAGGTCTTGTGCTAATCGGGGGCACAATATTAATCTAGTTATAACCAGAAAAACTATCCATGAATGAATACATTTCACTCCCAGCACACTCATCAATGAGCTGGTCAATGAAGGGTGTGGGGAAGTTATCTTTGGGACAGGCTCAATTAATATCATGGTAATCAACACAAACTCTGATAGTGCCCTGTTTTTTAGTCACAGGGATGATATTGGAGACCCAATCTGTGAGTGGGATGGGGTAAATAAAACCAGCCTTAAGAAGCTTTTCAACTTCCGCTTTAATAGCTGCAGCCTTTCAGGGGTGCACGGGGCATAGATGCTGGCGAACAGGCTTAGCACCTAGATACATAGGTATCTCATGCACCACGATGCTAGGAACAATGTCGGGAATTTCTTCATAAGACCAAGCAAAGACATCATGGAATTCGTGAAAAAGATCAGTATAGAGTTGAATCTCCTCCGAAGTACAAGTTACTCCGACATGGATGTGCTCGACAATCCCTAGTTTAACAGAGATGTCGATCGGCTGGGTTTGCATGATGTTTCCCATGTTCCCTTCAGAATACACTTGATAAACCTGAATGAGTGTCTGAAAGGGGTTGGGAAGGGAGACAAGGAGCAAACCGCTCGAGATGGGTAAGCATTTCCCGGTGGGTAGGGAGAAATGAGGAACGATGGTGATGATCAGACCAAGGGGGTTCCTCGAGAGACATGGTCTCGATAATGGCTTCATCAAAAGGAAATATTTCCTTTAGAGGGTCTGAGGAAGCGTTGTCTCCAAGCCAAGGGGAATGAGCGTACGAGTCAAGAGCACTGCTCGAAGGAGAATATTCAGAAGATGGAGCCGATGCAATAACAATTTGGACGTAGTTGAGCTCAGCAGGACTCAACGGCATCTCATCGCCCCATGAGTCTATCTGATTGGTCGGGGGAAGAACCCAAGGATCAAAGCGAACAAAAATCATATTGATAAGAGTGACATTGGGAGGTGGGAGTGAAAAAACACCCATAAGGGCAGCATCTTTAAAGAGCCCAGCTCCCACACTCTCACATGGGATGGAGGTATGCTCCACAAAGGGCATGTTTCCTTCGAAAGAGGAAGTGAAGAAAGACAACTGGTCTACTGTGACGATCTTCCCCTGATGAGGGAAACGAATGACACGAAATAGAGATGAAGCCACGGCTCGCATGGCATATGTCTAGCTTTGTCCCAAAAGGAGATTATAAGTTAGATTGTCATCAACAACTTCAACTTCCACTTTGACTATCTTCCCTTCCAAAGTAATAGGCAAGCATTGGAGTATACCATAAGGGCGAGACTCTCTCCCATCAAAGGCTTCCAAGGTCATAGGAGACTGGCTCAGAGTCGGAGAACCAATAGCCTTCCAACATGCAATAGACATTATGCAAGTTGAAGCACTTTCATCAATGACGGTACGATGAATCGTTTTATAATTGATGATGACCTGGATAAGGAAGGCAATTTGGTGAGGCAGTCTCGGTATATGGGTCTCTAGGTCAAAAGTGATTAAATCCGAGTCGGCTGGGTTGATGCCACCAATAGTTGATAGCAAGGACTTCCTCTGAGAGTGGCAGCTCTGAAGAACTTCTAAAGCGGACATAGCTGATGGAGCCTGGGCTAAGTCCTCAACGATGCTATAGTGCTGAGCAACACGAGCATTAGGGTTGTAAGAATATTTTCAGAGTACACCTTTAGGAGGGGGTCAGATGGGCATCTCAGTGCTAGGTCTCTTGATATGGAGCAGACCAGAACTGGATGGAGGAGCACTAGAGGGGACCTCAGGCTCTTTCTCGGTAGGCGATGGATACTCTTTTGCCTAAGTACTAATGTGGACAGGAATCGTCCCAGCCATAAACACTTGAGAACCAAAGGGAGAAGAGGATTGGGATGGATCAGCCACCATTTGTGTTTGTTGTGAGGGAAAAGGCTCTTTGAGCACGGAAGGAGTCTCGGGAGCACCTTTCAACAAACGACTAACTTCAGACGGCCTCGGGCAGTCTTTGGTATAGTGATCCTCATCACAAATAAGGCAAGGATACTTGGGCTTGCTTTTGGCACCTTCCTCTGGTGGAGGTTTAGGGGAATCCTTCTTGGGTTGATCAGGTTTATTCTTTCGTTTTCCCTTCTTTTTTCCTTTCGAGGCTTTATCCGCCATGGTGGACTGGATGGCATTAACCTCGGAAGTACTACCAGAATTGGATACAACCTGAGAAGTATTTTCATTCGGAGCATTCGACTTTTTCTTCCCAGGGTTCACGGAAGATTTCTTAGAGGGCAGATTAACAAAACCAATGATGCTGTCAAAAGATGGTGTTGGTGGGGCTTTGGAAGTTTCGGGCCTTGGGGCATTAGGCAAATAATCGTATAACGTACTAGACTGGGAGTATACCAAGTCAAGGTATTGAGCACGCATTATAGCCTGCTCCTTAGTTAAACATGGCCCCGTAACAATGTCCCATGCTATTGGACCAACAAATGAGGTCGTGAACCAGTCAGTCAGAAGCTGATTAGGAATCGAAAACTTAATCAAATGGCGATGCCATCTCCATTCATGGATATGATCGGAGATATGTGTAGCCGTTTTTTGTTTTAAGGATGTCAGGAGGTGTGTGCCCAATTCATTTCGAGTCGGCAACTGAAAAGGAGTTAAAAATGTCATAGCGAATGGGTTAAAATCCTGAAAACATCCACGAGCTAACTCAATATGCCATTTAGCAATAGAGCCAGTGAGGGTCCTTTGAAAAAGGAGGAGACGGATTGAATCATCAAGCCACGAATTTGACGAACACCATATATGATAAGTCATAACGTGGGCTTGGGGATCTTCTCCAGCTTTACCATCAAATTTGGGACAATCACCAGGAATCTCAGTTGGAACCGACAACCAATACGGATTATGAAGGATAGGATCATTTGTCAGTTTGGACACATCCGGTAACTCCAACGTTTCTAAAAAGGGTAATTTAGGGTTAAAAGACATTTGAGGCCGTGAGTAAGAGGTAGCACCAGAGTTCTAGCCAGCTGCTTGTTGCCCCCATTGATTCTGTCTGGATGGATTTTGCCCAGGAGGGTTTTGTCCATAGGGATTTTGTCCGTAGGGGTTATAGGATGGCTGACCCTGGATTTGGCCCCCAACATTCCATTGATTACCAACTTGGCATGTAGGAGCAACATATGATTGCTGGTAATTTTGATAAGGACTCACCTGTAGTTGTTGATAATTTTGGTACGAGGCAAATTGAGTTTGCCCTTGGGATTGCTGGAAACCATAAGGCGGCTGGGCTCCAAACTGAGCCTGGGAGCTAGGCTACATTTGATAGGCCAGTTGAGATTGAGATCCAACCTGCATTTGAAAACCAGATTGGGTTTGGAGCCCAGACTGGGGCTGAAAACTGGGTTGAGCTTGAGAAGCAACAATCATTTGAGTGCCCGGTTGAGTAGGCCCAGATGGATGTCCTTGAGAAAACCAAGGCTGAGCCACCTAGCCAAAAGGTTGACCTAGTTGAGATTGAGGTTGACCCATTTTCCTAGAAGCTTGAGCTTGCTGGGTATTGGGTTGTCCTTGCACAACTGAGGGCTAACCTGATGGACCTGATAGCTGAGAAAACTGGACAGTTGGTTGACCTGATTGGATTTGAGGCTGACCAACCTGTCCAGATGGTTGACCAGACTAGACAGTCAGTTGACCTTACTGAACGTAAGCTTGACCGACTTGCCCAGAAGGGTAGCCTTGCTGGACACTAGGTTGGCCTTGTTGCATGTAAGGTTGTCCTAGATTACCAGAAGGTTGCCCGAAATAGGTAAAAGATGAACCACCAGAGGCCAAAGGTTGTCCCTAGAAGGGTTGTCCTTGTGGGCCTTCAGGTTTCCCTAGATAAGGCTGCCCGTAATACTACTGCCCATAGGAGGGGTGAATGTAAGATGGCTGACCTTGATAACATGGTCCTTGAAAATTTGTAGGGGGTACTTGAGCACCATGATAACTGGTGGTACCCCAAGTAACATATAACGGGACTGTAACCTCAACCACAGGCTGAGAGGGTAAAGGTCCAGGGTAATAAATATGAGCCCCTCGAGAATCTTAATAATGAAACGGATCTTGGGGATCCGGATTCTGAAGAGCATGCAAATATTGATCGTATGCCCCCCTTGCTGGAATGGAACCAGAAGAAGGTGGGGCACTTAGTGTAGGATCAACAATTCTGAGTGTAGATGTCGACAGGCCACTATTTGCTGATCTAGAGGAAGGTCCAGCAACAGTGGTGGCAACTGAGGATGTAATAACGACACCAACAACAGGGGTTGAAGAAGCCACATAGACAGTTGGAATAGTCAGGACTGAAGTGACAGACACATTATGAATTTGAGGAATAAAAGACTCCAAGGTCGGAGTGATGATGTGAGACCACATAGAACTCGTAAGGGAGGTCCTAGAACCCATAACATCCCTCAAAGCCTTATAGTGTAAAGGCAACATGACACCAAGAGGGGTGACATGAAAAGGTGTAGTTTCTGTTGAGATAGGAATTTCATCGCTGGTCGCAATGGATTCTTCACTCATGACAGGGGATGTGTCTTCCATGTCAGAAGAAGACATTGGGACCGAAACACTAGGAGGAGTACTGGGAATATCTTCTTCGGAAGGCTCCCAAATAGGGTTCTAGTGAATATAGTAAGACTCATCTTCTGGAGTTGAGAGTTAATTGGTTGGATACTCAGAATAATAGGGAGAGTATCACTAACAATCGGTATCTCAGGAGCAACAGAAGAGGGAGACCCTTGGTCACTTGGAAAGGGAGACAGGATCAGTGATTCTGAAAGGATGATGATTCAAAAACCCTAGGAAAACTAATGAGAAAGAACCCTACTCAAGCTAACACAAACAAGATCTAAAAGGGTAAATGTGAACGTGTCCGAATAAATTTTAAGACACATGAACAGAACATGACCTTTTCATCTTTAAAGAGTCGAGAAAAGGACAAAAAGATGACACTAGTCTCCTTTGAATATTTAATGAGCCTGAAGTGACAATTGCTTAGATGGACCTTTTCTTTTAGGGAGTCCGAAAAGGAACGAAAGTGACTACTCTGGAGAACTAGGAAAAAGGTTTACCAGACAAATTCATAAAACTGCATATACACCTAGGCAGTCATATGAAAACCAAGGACTTTCCGTACGACAGTCAATCTTCCCAAATGATGTGTTCGGTGCGTTACGGTTTGTAAGGTGGTAGAAACGGCTTCCTAAGGATAAAGGATGATAACCTAGTGGGGTCTCCCAACATATAGTCGATGGTACATGGGAGCACAATTCCGTGCTAGACCACTATTGAGTCATAGAAGGAGGAATCACCCAACCTTGAGTGGAAACAAAAGTGACTAGGTTTAACGATGCTAGAGCATGTCTCTAGCCTATACCTCTAAATAGTGTGCATTATGTTCCAATGCATTGTTAGATTTATTCAGTTCATTTTAGAGTTGATCTTGGATTATGTTTCAGTTTTCAAACCTTATCGTATGTATACAACAAATCCTAGGATGTAGCTAGAATGAATGAAATATCCTTTTTCTTCGATGAACACCTACCTACGGGAGGGTAGAGGGATCATTCCCAAACCAAGAAAACCAAGACAACAAAGGTAGTCACTCAATGCATACAGACATCAATTCCAAAAGTGCATAGATACTACTAATGAGAGATCTTATCATTTTCTTTCCAATATGTAAACTTGAAATGCAAATTCACTTTCACTTTCGTATAGTAAATGAATGCAATCTTTTTTATTTTTATGTCTTTTAATCTAGAAGAAACAAATAAGTAAGAAGCAAGTGTGGAAAAACCCGGTTGATCCAAAAAATTGTGTTCTATGTTCGATAGTGAAGAGAAATCGAATTAATGCCAAAGATTGGTTCAATAATAGTCACTAAGCAATCAACCAAAAACAAGAAAAGGGGAAGGCTCAATCAAACCAACAAGAAGCTGCAAACGAACCCTAAGCAAACAAGCAACCAAGCCAAACTGATCCAAGAGACATGAAACATTGAACTAGGTCACATAAGCAAAAAAGCAAGATTCATTCAACAAATCTCACAAAAGAGTGCATCAACCTATAAACAGTGAAAAACAAGTTATCAAACAAGTGAGAAAAGCAAAGGACCAGCGGGACTGATGGACTCAGGAGGCAGAATTGAGAAAATCAATTCTACAGCAATCAGCACGGGTAATACATAAGCAACAAGCATAGATAAAGACCTAGTTGTAGCAACAAAGCGATGTCAGCGCGAAAGTACACGACTTTTCCACGATGGTCGGATTTTCAGAACCGTCATGACTGTGAGACTATTACAAAAGTGTGGGCATGATGACACCACGACTATTAAATTTAAAGCCGCGATGATGTTCAAAACAATAACAGGCGAACCAAAACTCCCAAATAAAAAACATCCAATCCTTCAATCAAATGGAGGTATTTCCCAGATCAACCTAGGAAACGTAGAAGACTGATAACTAATCCCCAAAACTTCAAAATAGACCAAACCAAAAAATCAAGACAAGAGTAAACAAGAAAATAACAAAGGCCAAATTTCCAAAGCAGAGTCGCCAATTTGTGATGCAGGAAAGTGTTCCCTCTGTGGACAGAGGCAACCCCTCTAGCCCTAGAGTGGGTCTAGTCACAAACAAGGATAGATCAACAATAGCTTTCCTTAAATAGTCATAGTTGGAGGCCTACCTCAACCGGTGGTCAATGGAGTTCCGTTGCGCTGCTCCAATGTCCGCTTCCTTCTCCTGATGAGTGATCAACATGATCTATTTACTCACAAAGTCAAGAAGTCATGAGATATCAAGTACATTACATACAAGACATAGGAAAACATCATTGATTGTATTAATAATGAAATAAGAGTAAGCTTACAACCAAAGTCTTGACGTCACAAGCCTTCTCAGAGGGATCTAGCCAGCCTATTCTTCAAGCATTCACTCTTTGAAGATGGATCTTCCAATACACAAGTCTCTCTCACTCGTAATTTTTACACAAGATTAAGGGCACTTCACAACCTTCCACAAGCTATCAACAATCCCACACTTGTCACACTCACGCCAGCTATCTAGCAAACTCACAAGCACTAACAACACTACTCAACTAGCCAACTATCAGAAAACTATCCAAAAACTAGCAGTGCATAGCAATGGTGAGAACTTAAATAGGAGAAGGATTCTCCATGAAAGGTGGAAGAGTGAGCTTATCTCCAAGGAAGGTAGCACAAATGACGGAACATCCATGCCAGAGAAAGGAGGGCGATACAAACTATGCCAACAACCATGTTGTTGGGAAAAGTATCCAATACGGAATGACCCTATCCCACTCGAAGGGTGATAGTACCTCAGCAACAACCGAATGCAAAGCTTATTCAAGATTACTTCTTTATGAGATGTAAGAGAGAGGAGAAAGGGATCCACTAACCATTGTCTTCCGCTAATGGTTGATCCAATATTCCCTCTTTGCTGCTTGCTCCCAACTCCTTGCTCTTTCACTGGCCCAGCTACACAAAGATCCTGCAAAAGCACAAGAAAAGGAAACTACAAGAAGCATACATCCATAATTGATTCAAGGATTAGAATAAATCAAATATACAAGCATCAATACGCCACAGAGACACATGCATATAGAAGAACCTCAAATGCTTTATTAATGGAAGAAGTAAAGTTCTGAGAGTGTTACAACCATAAGAGGCCCAATCCAGCAACACCTCCCAGCAGAAAGAAATCTCCTCTTCACCTCCTTCAAAGTAATCACCCAATAGTTCTATGCACAAACCAACAGCACTTCCTTACATTCACAAGATTCCAGCCTCCCTAGACCTCATGAGAGAGCTCTATATATAGGAGTTTTGGAGAAAGGATGAGTCAGCTTGAGGCTGGCATGAAGCTGACTAGTGTCCTCTCCCACTTCAGTTATACTTCAGTTCTTGAGTCCACTTGGAGTTTCTTGCTTCCACTTGGAGATCTAGATCCTCTTACTCATCACAAGGCGAATTCCCTGATCCAAGTGTCATTTTGGAAGCTTCCTGGGCATTTGACACCTTGCAGAATGACTGTGCCACTTGGCCAATCTCGCCCAGCGTAGGTAGCCTTCATTGCTTTTGACATTCAGCGCAGGTACAGAGTGGTGCAGTTGACATTCAGCGCAGATGCTTAGTGGAGCAGCTGACATGATCCAGCAATAGCTTGTTTTTGAGTGTTTTCAGGTGGAGAACTGATTTTCAGTGCTGTGTTTTGCTGACCTTGCTCCTCTAGGGGTAGGAACAACATGTTTAGGGAATTTGGATCCCTTGGATTATCGACATTTCATGCTTCATGCTATAAGGCACAAAAATGTCTATAACAGTTGCCCCCTAAAGTATGAGGTCGTTTATCGGGTGAAATGCTTTATCAGGAGGATCCGAAGTTCATTCAATCGCTGAGAGGTGCCCTGTAATAAAATACAATACAATACATTATTTTTCATTCTGCTTTCATGATCTAGCTGAGGCGGGCATTCCCATGCTCAGCTTTATAAATTCATTTTGGTACATAGAACAGACGATCGTCTGATGGTAGACTGATAATTCTCTGCTAAAATTATCATCATTTGGGTAGGATGATCATCTGCTGCAATGATGTACATAACAAATGTTTTTATATTTCCTGAATATATATCGCAGCCCGGATGGATGAAACTAGATCCGGGGTCTTCAAACTCGTTCGATCTTCACTCTAAGTACAAGTCGATCCATGCGAGAATTGCGTTGAAGTCGAACATGGAAAGACATCGCTTGATTACCGGTCAATAATGTAAACCGTTAACAAGCGCGAGAGGAATCACCAATAATGACAATGACCCTCAAGGTACTGCAGTACAATTCATGTGGTGTGAATAAAGGACTTGGTGTCGAACACCACGCAAAATCTTCTGGTCGAAGGTCATTGATGTATACCTGTCGCCGGAAGTGAGAAACTTGCCATTGAGGCATGCAAGCTTCAAAGTACTGAGGGGGTTGTTCCTAGATCAACTTCTTGGATAATGAGCTGAATTCAACAAGAAGCGATCCGTCAAAGGAGGGCCTTAATGAAACCCACATCAGTGACACGGAACGGAGCTAATGATTTTAGTGGAGGTGAAAACAATCTGTGAAATATGATTCAGGGTGGCGATCATGGGTGGATGAAGGATAATGTATGGCAGTGGATGGGACACGGTTGACTCTTTCTGAACACATCTCTTGAACATATAACGACACTGAAGTGATGGATCGGTAGCATTACCCCAAATGTGGATGGTTTGGCGAGGACCAGGGTGATGAGACTGGTGAATGAAACAACCCAACTCGATGTGATACGGAGGACAAAGTGTCATGTTCAAGAGCGACTTGCTACCATTAAAGCTTTGAGGTTCTCCCAATTTTTCCCCAGTCATTTCTGACCAGTACCTCTTTATTTTTGTCAAGCTTGAGGAGGATAACATATGCTTGTTCTATAACCTGTCCTTCGGGCAAGCCCATCGCTATGTTTTAACGAGCTTAGCGATAGGGAAACTCGTTCTCGTCTAAAGACAAGTTTGTCGCTATTTAATCATTTTAACGAGTCTAACGACAAGGAAAACTCGGTCCTTTTCATTTTTAGAGAGTCTGAAAAGGTACAGAAAGTTAACTCCAAAATTCCTTTTTCGTCATCTAATCCCTTAAGTCCGAAAAAGTATAAAACAATACAGAAGGGATGAGTTTTCGATTACTTTAACGAGCCGAATAAAACAAGCGCTCGACCTTTTTGTGTAATAATCCCTCCGGTCCAAAAAGATTAAAATCTAGAGGATGGATAGCTCTTCCGGTCACTTTAATGAGCTGGAAGGCCAAAACTCGGCAAACTTTTCATATTTTACGAGTCAGGAGAAAAGAGCTCAAAGAAGACTCGTCTTTTGAGGAACGAGTGATAAACAGGGATAGCAGCAGATCCCAGGTACAGGTTGGAATTTTCCAATCACGGCAGTGTCACAAGGATGGCTAGGTGGAATCACTCTTCGCAGCTGTTCCTCAAAATGGGTAAACAATCATATGGAGGTAAACGATCGGCCAAATGAACGGTGGAGGTGATGGCTGCAGCAAAACACGACCAAGGTCTTTTTACGGTTGATCAGGGTACATTCTTAATGGTTATTTACCGGGAAGTTCATTTTTTAACAAGCTTAAACTTGCTCAAAAGCTTATGTTTATTTTTTAACGAGCATGAACTATGACGCTAAAACTGCTCGGATCTCGCTTTTCTATTTTTTAACGAGCATAAATTTCGCAGTAAAACTACTCGATATACCGGTCATAAGATAAGAAATGTCTTCCTGCAAGATTCCAATTTTTATAGAGCTTGCACCTCACATAAGCTATGCTCCATCTCATCCTTTCTTTATGCAAGTTCGGAAACGGTTAATCTCAAAAACAGATAAATAACCGCCCCTAGCTTGCACTCCAAAAGGTTTGCATGCCCCCAGGTATAAAGTATAATTTCAAGGCTGCCCCTACTTATCCGATAAAACATTTGTTTTAAAGGGTGAGGCTTGCCTCTTCCTGGTTACCCAAAGATTGTTTTGTTAACACCATCAAACGAAAACACTTCCTCGGCACTTTCTACCAAAGTAGACAATGGTGAATGACCTTTGTCAGACAAGTAACCTTATCAAAAGAATCATGTTCTAGAACAAACCCTCTTCCTTCCACGGACGGGGTACGGACTAGTCATATTCCTTCGCGGAAATTCTACTTTATACCCAAGGTTTCTTCTGCCCGAAGCAGACCAGGATGCATGCCCCCTGGGTTCCAGTCCCATATTTTCGAATCACTCGCACTCATTGGGAAGGAGGACTGGGGGTGGAGACATTTCTTGGGTGAATAGGCCATTCAGGGTTGGTATTTGACTATTTGCAATGCGTGATCCCGGAAATGAAAGTTGGTCTACGAGCTTGACCATTCTTCCTTCGTGTGGAAAACACATTACTCTAAAGAGTGAGGAGACTATAGCTCCCATGCAATATATATAGTCTCGTCCAAGGAGTAGGTTATAATCCAAGGGTCCTTGAACAACCATCACATTCATCTGAACGGTCTTCCCTTTCAATGTAACAGGTACATTGGGGAGGATCCCTAATGGTCGACTGGTTCCTTTATCAAAACCCGAGAGATTTCTTATCTCAGGCAAAAGCTCTGGGGAACCCAGTGCTTTCCAAGCAATAGAGGAAAGGATACTCACAGATGCCCCCTCATCAATGATAGTTCCAGCCATTACCATCCTGTAAATTTGGACTATGATTCTAAATGGTATACTGGCTGGTAACCGGGGTCTGCCTAGTTGGTTCCAATCAAAGGACACAACCAGGTTGCTTGGTGGTGGGACCGAATACACGGCCGGATATGACCTTGACGATGTTCCTTCCTGCGATAAAGGAATGGGCACATTGCCCTGATGCTCATCAGAGTCGGTGTTGATGAAAAGAATCTGGATGGTGTCATCCTTATTCTCTTCAGTGAGGGTGTCATTTGAAGATGAATCTTCAGTGACGGTGTCATTTGAGGATGAAACCTCTGAAGGAAGAACCGGGTCAACTGCCGTATCGACCTTTAGACTTTCGTCTGGTCTGGATTCAGTAGGTTCATTTTCAATGACTGACGCTTCAGCTGACCACTTGAGCAGGCCAGCTGTATTTTCAACCAACGAAGGACTTGGCACGAGTTTTTTGTATCTAGGAGGAAGTCTCAACGGTGAAACCGGGCGATCTTCCAAAACTCTCTTCGCTTCATCTAAGAAGGGACAACGGTGGATGGTGTGATCGCCTTCACACAGTCTGCAGGGGGATCTTGCTCTCCCTCTTTGTCTTGAACCTTCACTTTCGCTGGTTGACGGTAAGCAATCAACATGGCTATCAGAGGTCGATGCTCCCGAATTGTGCAAACGAGGGGACCAGTCCCTTAGTATCCGGGGAATACAGGGACAATCTCTGTGGAAGTGGTCTCCTCTACATATGACACATGGTGATTTAGGCCCGGTCTGTGCTGTGTGTGGATTTTTGTCAGATGTCTTTTTCTTGCCCCCAGTCGCCTTAGGCTCCTTCTTCTTCTTCTCTTTCTTCTTCTTCTCCTTCTTCTCCATGGGAGCTTGGCTTTTGCCGGCTCTACCTTGCGAAGATGAAGGATTGGATGAAGAGTTATAAGAAGTAGAAGGCTGGTGGGCAGCTCTAGACTGATCTAACTGTTGACTCGATTGTTCAGGAACCATGGTGTTCTGAACTACATTGGTTGAGAATAGCCAAATAGGTAGGCCAATTGTCAGTCCTGGAAGTGACAATGTGGCCATGTGGGGCGCACCAACTTCTCCCCAAGAGGAGAAAGGACTAGGATTTCCATCATGTGGAATTCCTTGGTTGGGGCGTTCCATGTTCTCAACCTAAGATCAACGCGGGAATAGGAGGTGATTATGTTCCGTTTAAAATAAATTTTATAACGACGCTTTAGACACAACTTGCTTTTTCACTTTTTAAGAGTCGAGAAAAAGCTAAAGATGACTCTAGTCTCCTTCGATGTTTTAACGAGCCCGAAGTGACAAATGCTCGGATGGACTTTTTCAGTTATAGAGTTTGAAAAAGGCCAAAAGAAACTGCTCTGGAGTTCTAGGCAGAGGGTGTGCCAAACTTTTCGCAAAACCACAGAATACGTTTTACGGTACGAGTGGTCGATCTTCGTGAATGCTGTGTTCACTGCATTGCGATCAGTAGGGCGGCCGACACGGTTTCCTATTGGATAAAGGCTTTATTCCTATAGGGGTCTCCCAATATATATGCGACGGTACATGGGAGCACAAGTCCGTATTGATACTTATCGCTTCACCATGGAGGAATCACCCAACCACTCAACGCTAAGATATCACGTTTAACGACGCCGGAACACGTCTCTAGCTTAGACCTCTATGTTTTTGCGTTATGTTTCAATGCGTTGTTATGTAAATTCAATTTATTTTAAGGTTGATCTTGTTTAGCAGTTTGCCTTTATGGATCACCACGAGATGTATGATAACACTCCTAAATGCAGTCTAAGATGATAAGCAAGCTTTTCAATCTTTCAACTTTGAAAATCTTAACTACTGAGGGAAAAGAAAGATAACATCTTTTCACACATATCATAGAGCACACACTAATGCATTTTTTCCTAAATCAACATGCAAGCTGTCATAATGCACATGCACAATGCAAGTATTTCTTTTCTCTTTCTTAATGTTGGCGCAATGCAAAAAGAAAGCTGTTGTATAATTTTGAATTCAATTTCAAGTGAAAGCAAACAAGCTTGTCCAAAATCAAAAGACACCTTAAGATTTACTTGTTTCGACACTAGAAATATATAAATTCAAACCAAATGACGAAAGCAAAAGCTCAATCAGCTATGAACAACAAACAAACTAACTCTTAAGATCAATACGACACTTTATCACAGTTCTAGATCTAAGAGGCCACAACAAGACTAGTTCACTTTCGTTATGGGAAACTGTAAATGATACAAGAAATACACAAAGAACAAACACAGTTTCTTTATATAACCGAGGTGGAATAGTGACAAGGAAAGTTGGTTTCAGATAGGCACATTGACTGGTAACAGGCAGCAAAAACAAGAGTGAAAACAGGGCAAGAAACAGCAGGAAACCCCAGTAGCACAAGGCAAGACTAGTCCAGCGCAGGTGGGACACTGTCTGTTTGACCTTCAGTGCAGGTAGCCCCTTCGGGAACTGCGCTGAAATGCAGACAGCCTTTGTGCAGCCTGCATTGAAGAACGAAACTTTCGTTTCTCTTGGTTTCCGGGTCACAGATTGCTAAAAAATTCACATTTTTTGCTCAAATCAGAAGCTATCAGTCAAGGACACACTAAGGGATGACAAGGAGGATGAAAAGCTATCACTAAGAGCTTATTAGAGTCCTTGTGGATCAGCTCTTCAAATCATAAACTTGCCCAGAAACTGAGCTAGAGTAGCTGCCCTCTACTTTGCATTTGAAGGATCCAAATGCAGTTCGATTCGGTACTCCCTGTGTTTATGAAATGAATAGCAAAAACACAAACAACCAACAAGATACGTTCCCCAGCGGAGTCGCCAATTTGTTGTTGGGAAAAGTATCCAATACGGAATGACCCTATCCCACTCTAAGGGTGATAGTACCTCAACAACAACCGAATGCAAAGCTTATTCAAGATTACTTTATGAGATGTAAGAGAGAGGAGAAAGGGATCCACTAACCGTTGTCTTCCGCTAATGGTTGATCCAATCTTCCCTCTTTGCTGCTTGCTCCCAGCTCCTTGCTCTTTCACTGGCCCAGATACACAAAGATCCTGCAAAAGCACAAGAAAAGGAAACTACAAGAAGCATACATCCATAATTGATTCAAGGATTAGAATAAATCAAATATACAAGCATCAATACGCCACAGAGACACATGCATATAGAAGAACCTCAAATGCTTTATTAATGGAAGAAGTAAAGTTCTGAGAGTGTTACAACCATAAGAGGCCCAATCCAGCAACACCTCCCAGCAGAAATAAATCTCCTCTTCACCTCCTTCAAAGCAATCACCCAATAGTTCTATGCACAAACCAACAGCACTTCCTTACATTCACAAGATTCCAGCCTCCCTAGACCTCATGAGAGAGCTCTATATATAGGAGTTTTGGAGAAAGGATGAGTCAGCTTGAGGCTGGCATGAAGCTGACTAGTGTCCTCTCCCACTTCAGTTATACTTCAGTTCTTGAGTCCACTTGGAGTTTCTTGCTTCCACTTGGAGATCTAGATCCTCTTACTCATCACAAGGTGAATTCCCTGATCCAAGTGTCATTTTGGAAGCTTCCCGGGCATTTGACACCTTGCAGAATGACTGTGCCACTTGGCCAATATCGCCCAGCGTAGGTAGCCTTCATTTCTTTTGACATTCAGCGCAGGTACAGAGTGGAGCAGTTGACATTCAGTGCAGATGCTCAGTGGAGCAGCTGACATGATCCAGAAATAGCTTGTTTTTGAGTGTTTTCAGGTGAACTGATTTTCATTGCTGTGGTTTGCTGACCTTGTTCCTCTAGGGGTAGGAACAACATGTTTAGGGACTTTGGATCCCTTGGATTATCGACATTTCATGCTTCATGCTGTAAGGCACAAAAATGTCTATAACAAACCAGGTCTGGAGTCATCTGGAAGGCCGACTGTTGGAACAAATTCGCCCAATCTGGATCATCGTGGGGGCATAAATGATCTTTAGCGCTGAAATCGCTATTGAGTAATGTAGCTAGTCAGATCATTGCTATAGATTACAATAAACCTCACGTTGCGACATGAAATCAGACCATCGCGGGAATCAGGTTTACTTCCGTGATGGTAGCGCTTCTGGACTGTTTATGAGCGCCCTTCAGTGCGTATATTTAATCCATAGTCGTGATGAGGAAGATAACTTAGGAAAAGTGGGTCATTTGGCAACGTCAGAGAGAATTTGTCTAATATGAGCATGTTTGAATTGGACACATGACACAGTAGAAAGACTGGAGGGAAGACATTGAAAAATTACTGTGTAACAAATGCCTCCTAAAGTATGAAGCCGGAGAGAGTGGGAGGGGTGAAATGATTTATGACACTGACTGAGCTAGAACACCATCTGGAAGAACCTGCGCACAAGTACAACTGATATCTCTGATAATGAAGCACATGTAGTCTAGGCATGGGCGCAACCAGCCAAAAGACATACGAAATAGGTCTGTGGTATGGACACAACCATCCAGCTAATGAGGCCATGATAATGACAAAGGTATGGTCGCAGCCATCCATCAATGAGTCATGTAATCATAAACCAATCCACGCAGCCCGAACATAGGTAATCTGAGTTCAGGGTCTTGAACCCATCCGATCATAGTACAAATTCTAACATGCGAATAGATGTGCTGAGGTTGAGCATGATAGGAAATCGCTTGATTACAGGTCAATGATGAAAACTGTTAACAAGCGTGAGAGAAGCCACCAATAATGCCAGTGGTTCTCAAGGTACTGTCTAGCACAATCCATGAAGTGTGAAAAGGGAGTTGAAGTCAAACACTCATGGAATCACCCAATCGATGACCAATGATGAAAGTCAACCATCAGGGGTGAAGAACTTGCCATTGAGGCGTGCAAGCTCTAAGGTACCAAAGGGGATCTCTAGGTCAATCTCCTGGATAATGAGCTGATGTCGACAAGAGACGACCCATCGCAGGAGGGCCATAATCTTTCCCCAATCAACGACACGAGCTAAGGAAAAAGCGGTAGACGGTGAAACAGAGTATCAGAGGAGAAGGCGAGGGTGTAAACTACAGAAGGATTATACTCTTGAACATGTCGGCACCACGACTCCGGAGGGTGGCATCATTCAAGTACCAAAGGATCAAAGGCACGATGGAGACGACATGAATTAGATGGAATGAGGCTGAATGGTAATCCAAACCCACAGAAGGCAAAATGATGATGTGTGGACGCCCCAACCCGACAACAATCAAAAGTGTCGATGTTCAAGAGTGACTAGCTGCCATAGATAATCAATGATAAACCTGCTATCGAGTCCAACCTAGTAATAATTTAATGAGCCCTAGGAAGGAGAAGCTAGAGTCTCATCATGGTGACGAGTCCAATGCCGTTAGGGTTTAACGAGTCCGACACATGTGAAACTCAGAGTCTTTTTCATGACATTTAGAGAGATTAAAAAAGACACGGAAAAGAAAACTCTAGGGGGGTCTTTTTTCGTAGATTTGTGTCTCTCGAACCCGAAAAAGTTTAAAACGATACTCGAAAGAACCACCCGATCATTATGATCGAGAAGTACTTTTCGTGATTAGTGACTTCGACCTGAAAAAGTAGAAAAACGATCAGAATCATGTCATTTCATAACCAATAACAAGCTTGAAACAACAAAGGCCCGATAATCTTTTCGTTTTTACACGGTCGAGAAAGAGCTTAAAGGTGACCACCCCTTACTTCTTTTAATGAGTCAAGATGGAAAAATCGGCTATATTTTCTTTTTCAAGTAGGAAAAGAGCGTTAAAGAAGACTTTTCGGATCAACTGAAGCTGACATAATTCTGCTACCTGTAGCTCTACATAAAGCACGTCAAATGTAAACCCATTCGATATAAAATGAATAATATACATAGAAACATAGTTAAAAAGCCAAATTTTGACTTACCATGTGACAAAAAATGAGAAAGAACCCGCATTAATAAAATATAATTTTTTTATTTTCAAAAATTACTATAAAAAGGGGTTAATCCATTAATTTTTTACCATTGTTACTGTTCAATCCACTGTGGAGCATTTTGGAGCACCAAAGTTGGCAAGCTAATTTCAGCCCCATTCGTCCACTGTTCATCCCGAAACTCCGTCCAGGTAGGTAGAATTCATCCTGAGCTCCAATTCAATATCGTTTTCATGCATTTTGAATGTTAGACGTGTTAGTTTAGGTGGATTTTTGGACCGGGCTCCGCCTCTCGGTCATCACGGGTATACCGCTCGGGTCTGCGATGATCGAAAAATTCACACATAACGTGCTCCAATCATCACAGGAAAGTGATGTACTTCTGTGATGACCGCAAAAAAATAGAACTAGCAACCTCACGTCATCGCGTCTGTTTTAAAAACAGATGCGATGATGACGCAGAATTATATTTTTATGCAAATTACGCGTTGAATTTTGCAAATGAAGTGCTAATTCATTTTTTCTCTTCATGCAAGCCATAATGGTGTTTGTCTGGCAATAACGAATGCATGATGACAATGATGTGGAAGATTTCACTGATGTGGGATGCCAAAATGCATTACGAGCATGCAGATTGCTCAAATTCTTCCTTACTCTGCACCTTCGATCACAACCTGATTTACTAGAGCTACTGATCCGACCCTGGAATCCCACAGATGGGAAATACATCATCTGAGGCCGAGATATCAAGTTTGACGTTATAGACATATATTTTTTGATCGAGCTGTCCCATCGTGGTGAGAGGCCCATTATGGAGGGGCAATGACTCGGGGGCGATTCTTTAGAGATGTTGATGGCTCAAGTGTGCCCACGGGCATGCAAAACAAGGAGCAGGAAGGTGGAAATCCCGAGAGTGGAGGATGTATTCCTTCATACTATGATATTCATGGTGACATGGGCAACAGGATCTCAAGCCCAACATGAGGCTTCGAAGACCCATCTTTGGCTGGCTCTCGAATGTCTCAATCCAACCATGTTTAACTAGGCAGAAATGGTGATGGCAAACATGAAGAGGAAACTTACCAACTACCGTCGAGGAGAGACAAAGCAGTTTGGCTATGGGTCCATCTTAGTCCCACTCATTCTGGAGTAGGTTTCGGCACTGTAGTTACAAGACATGGATTTGGATTTGCCCAGACCATGTGAGCCCAGAGCCACACGGTGGGCACATGTCATGCCACAAGAAGGTGGCGGACAACCACTGTCATGGGGGACACTATTTCGAGAGTGGCTGGAGCGCCAGATTATCTTCGTTAAGGATTTTCCATATGCTAGCATGGACTTCCGTGGAGATCTTGGCATGCAACTTCCCGCTGGAGAAGTGGGATGATGGTGGTAAGACACTTGACCACATATTTCCGCATTTTATTTTTATGATGTTTTTTATATTTTCATGTATATGTCCTAATGACGAATGCTATGGTATGTAGATGTAGGACCAGTGAGACCCATCGGGCTGGCTCCAGAGGCACGGAGGGATGCGCAGGGCATCATAGCACTAGCCTTGGCTCCCCCAGCTTATGATACGGTGGAGACAGTGGCCCTGAAACTTGAGGGCCTAATAGTAGGGATTCCAGATTACATGGGGATCGAGGAGATCCCCATAGTGTTCGAGATCCACACAGTAGGAGTGGAACCTAGGGTGCATCGCTTGTTGAGGTGGGTGGCACAAGTGGTGGTATGCTATAGGGAGCATAACCCACCGTAGTAAATGCCTAGGTTTTATTCCCTGCTAATGATTTTTTGAGAGACATGTGTCTTGGATGTATGGAGAACACAGACTCTATTTGGACATGTACACTTATTTTTTTAGCGCCTCGGTGCGCCACACGATATATATATATATATATATATATATATATATATATATATATATATATATATATATATATATATATATTCCTATGGTTTATTATTGTGTTTAACATGTTTCTTGTATGCTATTTTGATTACATGTTACGCAAATTTCTGTCTAATACATGGTTAGCTAATGCATCAGTTAACATGTTTAATCTTCGTGGAATATGTTGATATGTGATGAAATCAAAATTCCTTTCTAACAATTTAACACGTAAATACAACCTTAAAATCCGATGGTCTCTGATGGAATATCGCCCATTGCGCTAGTGGACGACAAGCTGAGAGTCCAGGTTCACAACCAATATACGAATATTGAGATTGATTGCCTCAGCTAGTAACTCAATAACATCACTATATTCAGCAACATTGTTCGTGGTACAACCTAAACAAACATCTTGAAGCTCTATCAACTCACCATGAGGATCGTAGATCACCCATGCCGCAGAAGACAAGTTGCAAGTACTACAACAGGCACCATCAGCGAAACCAACGTAAGGTGCACTAGACATCTGCACAAGAAGCAAAAGACACAATAAGCGGTAATCATGCCTGCACACCAAGCCAAAACCTGCAAACACACACACAACGCACCAGCTAAAAACACACATATGTACAAATCAAAGTGCATGAAATTCACACATAATACTTTTTCAAGTAAAGCCCTTTTCCGGGCTTATCCAGAGGATTCCCTTCATAATCAATCATCTCGTAGGCCCCTTTTTGCAAAACTCAATTTACAATATAAGGCCCGTGCCACATGGGCTCGAATTTTCCTGCCCCCAACTTATCATTCGCTTGATTGTAGAGTAAGACTAAATATCCTTCAACAAAAGAATGAGGATGGACAGTATGATCACAGTGAGTTTTCACTCTCTTCTTCTATGCTTCAATAGTTAGAGAGGCTAGTCGACGAGTCTTGTCCAGCCGTTCTAGGTAAAGAAGGAATTCTTCTACCGGAGTAGTGTTGGGGAGTAATTCGATGGCTAATTTCAAAGAAGGGATCTCGCCCTCGATGGGAAGGGTAGCCTCCAGTCCATAAACTAATTGGAACAGAGTGAAACCAGTGGCATCCTTCATAGAAGTTCGGTAGGCCCATAGGGCAGAGAACTACATCAAGTGCCAGTTAGACTTGTGCATGCCAACGGTGCATTGAAGCATCATAACTAAAACCTTATTGATGGCTTCTAAGTGGCCATTAGCCTAAGGATAGTATGGAGTCGAGCTATCATGCTGCAAGCCTAGCTGGGTTGTTAGCTCAGTCATCATATGATTACGGAAATGCTTACCGTGATCAGTGACAATAGCCTGAGGGACTCCGAACCATGAAATAACATGATTAAACAAAAATTGTGCCACTGTGTGACTGTCTTCAGATAGTGTGGGCATCGCCTCAACCCATTTTGTGAAGTAATCAATGGCAACGATGATATACCCATTCCCCCTGTCCGAGTGAGGGTTAAACGTCATATAATCAATGCCCCATTTTGCAAAAGGGCTGACAGTAACAACAGGGTGCAATGGAGTGGGAGGCGCACGCATCTTCCGCTGGTAGATATGGAACTCGTGACAGGAGCGGATGGCAAGAATGTAGTCCTTGAAGATGGAGGGCCAAAAGTAATCGGCACGAAGGATCTTTTGAGCAGTAGCATATCCGAACATATGACCACCACAGGTGCTAGAATGGCAGTCATTTAAAACTTGCTTTGCTTCCTCGAATGTTAAGCATCGGCAGAGAACAGATTCAGTGTCGAGATGGTACAGGGTGTCCCCAATAATACGATAGGGCTAAGACTGATGATGAATCCGTCACCGAGCATCCTTAGACACATCGGGATGAAAAGAGGATGTCTGCAGGTAGACAATGATATCCCCGTACTAGGGATTGAGGGTTTTGATTAAGAATAGAGTTTCGTTTGGAATATGGTCCTCTAACCGAGAGGGCATGGTAGGAGATGGCAGAGAGCATAGCAACTCAGCAAAGACAAGGGATTTATTAGACTTGGCAGTGGTGAATTCCAAGTTGAACTCTTGGAGGATAACAATCCACTTCAAGTACTTGCCACACCAGAAGTTGACGTGATAGGATGTACGTCATTGGGTTGCAATCAGAAACCACTATTGTAGTGTGCAACAAGATATAATGGTGGAAATTTTGGACGGCACAAACGGCGGCCAATTCCAACTTCTCGACATAAGTGTATCGAGTTTCCGTATCTAATAGATTGTGGCTGATATAATAAATCACATGCTTAGTGTCATCATCGTCATCTTGAACGAGAACCATGCCAATAGTGGTATCGGCAGCGGCCAAATATAGAGTGTAGTCGCAATGATAATTAGGAGGATGCAACAATGGAGAAAAAACAAGGAGAACCTTGTGGCGCTCGAAAGACTCTTGAGCAGCGGCATCCTAAAGAAAAGGGGTATCCCACTTCAGTAACTGCGTGAAACCTTTGGCCACTTCGGCATAGTTCGGAATGAATCGTCGTAAAAAATTCGCTTTTCCTTGCAAACTCTGCAATTGTTGCAAAGAAGCAGGGGGAGGAAGATTCAAAATAACATTGACTTTAAGGGGATCCTAATGGATCCCTCTCAGGAGAAGATGAACCCAAGAAGTCTGCTTGACTCGACGCAGAAGATACACTTATGCGGATTAAGCTAAATGCAGTAGTGTCGACAGCGAAGAAAGATTTCACGAAGGCGAGCAAGGTGGTCCTGGCATTTAGCTGAATGAGCTGGTAGATCATCCAAGTAAGGTTGCACAATGTGTCGAATATCATGGAATGCATAAGACATTACACGTTGGAAGGTAGCACCGGCATTTTTCAAACCGAAAGGGAGCTTTTTGTAGGCGAAAGTTCCCCACGAACAGATAAAGGCAGTCTTGTGCTGATCGTCGGGTGCAATATTAATCTGGTTATAACCAGAAAAACTATCCATGAATGAATACATTTCACTCCCAGCACACTCATCAATGAGCCGGTCAATGAAGGGTGTGGGGAAGTTATCTTTGGGACAGGCTAGATTAATATCACGGTAATCAACACAGACTCTGATAGTGCCCTATTTTTTAGTCACAGGGACGATATTGGAGACCCAATCTATGAGTGGGATGGGGTAAATAAAACCACCCTTAAGAAGCTTTTCAACTTCCGCTTTAATAACCACAACCTTTTTGGGGTACATGGGGTGTAGATGCTGGCGAACAGGCTTAGCACCCGGATACATAGGTATCTCATGCACCATGATGCTAGGATTGATGTCGGGCATTTCTTTGTAAGACCAAGCAAAGACATCACAGAATTCTTGAAAAAGATCAGTATAGAGCTGAATCTCCTCCTGAGTACAAGTTACTCCGACATGGATGTGCTCGACAATCCCTGGTTTAATAGAGATGTCGATTGGATGGGTTTGCGTGATGTTTCCCATGTTCCCTTCAGAAGACACTTGATAAACTTGAATGGGTGTTTGAAGGGGTTCGGATGGGAGAGAAGGAGCAAACTGCTCGAGACGGGTAATAATTTCCCGCTGGGTAGGGAGAAATGAGGAATGATGGTGATGATCAGACCAAGGGGGTTCCTCGAGAGACATGGTCTCAATAATGGCTTCATCAGAAGGAAATATTTCCTTTAGAGGGTCTGAGGAGGCATTGTCTCCAAGCCAAGGGGAATGAGCGTATGAGTTAAGAGCTCTACTCGAAGGAGCAGATTCAGAAGATGGAGCCGATGCAGTAAAAATTTCGATGTAGTTGAGCTCGGTAGGACTCAATGACATCTCATCACCCTATGAGTCTATTTGTTTGGCAGGGGGAAGAACCCAAGGATTAGAGTGAACAGGAATCATATTGATAGGAGCGACATTGGGAGGTGGGAGTGAAAAAACACCCATAAGGGCAGGATCTTTAAAGAGCCCAACTCCCACACTTTCACATGGGATCGAGGTATGCTCCACAAAGGGCACGTTGCCTTCGGAATAGGAAGCAAAGAAAGATAGCTAGTCTACTATGACGATCTTCCCCTGATGAGGGAAACGAATGACACGAAATAGAGATGAAGCCATGGCTCGCATGGCATATGTCTAGCTTCATCCCAAAAGGAGATTGTATGTTAGATTGTCATCAACAACTTCAACTTCCACTTTGACTATCTTCTCTTCCAAAGTAATAGGCAAGCGTTGGAGTACCACCAGCATTATGTGCTTCCCAAAATGTATTATACAGGCCATATGGTTTTTTATTTGTTTTTTACACCTTTCCTCAAATTTTCAAATGCCAGCTGCCTTGTTTCAACCCATCCTTCAATATGCACAGTGAGAAACGATGCAATAAATTCTGCAGTCTCAGATCTAGCCTGTTCAATTGGAATATTTGCATCAAGGGCACCTCTTGATTTGTTGGGGATGTCATGGCTAAATTGTGCATGGTTCATTTCGGGAATGATAATAACAGTTTTGACAGCATGTGTATTGAAATTCCCCATTTCAGGTTCTATTCTATATATTTCACCTGCAAGCTTTGCCATGGCAGCCACTTTGAGTTGGCCATCAAACCCATCAGCAAGGCTCAACACTGGTTTTGGATACTGAGCCAAATTGTCAGAGTTAGTGTCAAAGAAAGAACCCATCTCAATGAAACCCTCTGCTCGCTTCTTTGCAATACTTCTAGCACACCATGCACCAATACTATGACCTAAAATATTTTTTTACTGATAGACAGTTCTCCAAGTATAAATCCCTATTCTTTCACCCTTGTGATCATCCCATCTATGCTGGGCTTCAATCATTGATGAACTTAAGCTCCTTTCACCAGGATCAAGAATTGTTGCCCACAGACGGAAGGCAGAAATCTTTTATACAAGTTTGATCAGAGGAAAATATGCTTGAGGTGATGTAAATGCTCCAAGGAAAAAAAAGTAAGAGTACATCTATCCCATTATTCAAAGTATACATTAAGGAAACATTTGCCATATCCTTCCTATTTTGTAGAGGTTCCAATGTTTCAACAACATCACTCATGAGAGGCCTTGCCTTAGGATTTTGGTTAAGGCAGTGATAGGCCAAGCTACAAGCTTTCTGGGCACCTTTCATGGAATACTGTTCTTACAGCCTAGGATCAATAATCTGCAGCAACCTCCACTTATCATTAAAAGTGGACGAGCCCAATCTACCAGGTTGTGTTCTCTGTTTGGTCTAGTCTTATCCACAGACCGTCTTCCAGTAAACAGCTCAAGGAGCACTACACCAAAGCTGTAGACATCACTTCTAGCCATCAAATGCCCAGTCATAACATATTCAGGAGCTGCATAACCATATGTCCCCATGACCCGTGTCAAAACATGAGTTTCATCTCCCTGTGGTCCATCTTTTGCAAGTCCAAAATTAGATAGCTTAGTTGTATAGTCCGAATCCAATAAAATGTTGGATGTTCTGAAATCTCTATAGATAACTAGTTTCTCTGCTCCATGAAGAAAAGCAAGCCCTTTGGCAGCCCCAAGTGCAATCATCATCCTTGTAGACCAAGGCAAAGGAACAGATGCCTTCCGAAATAGATGATTCTCGAGACTGCCACGAAACATGAACTCATAAACCATCAATCTATGGTCGTCCTCGCAACAGTAACCTATCAGTTTAACCAAATGGGGATGACTCAGCTGTCCTAGAAAAATAACTTCCGTCAGCCATTCCCTGTGGCCTTGAAAACCATTTTTGTTGAGAACCTTCACTGCAACAGGCAGAGGTTTGAGGCCTGCTCTGACATTCTCATCTACATAACCTTTATATACAGTTCCAAAGCCTCGTTCCCCAAAAATATAATAAAAAAAAAAACTTTTGGTGATGACCTATAGTTCAAACAATGTGAAAACCAACATGTTGGATCCAGAGTCCTGTCTCAAGTCTTCTACATCCCTGGGAGTTGATGGATTGCTTAGATCTGATGAAGACAAGGATAGTCTCTTAACCAGGGTGGGCTTTCTGCCTATTGCAGGAGATGGGTCTTGTTGTTCTTTCTTGCGTTGATGTTCTTGTTGTGCTAATAGTACTGGCTGTGTCTGGAACATGCCTGGTTTAGCTATGGGAACAATACTGGTGACAACAGACTCCTCTCTTGTACCACAGTTTCCCATGATCAATTTCAACCCAAATGCATCCTCCCCTGTTCATACCTCCAAGCTCCACTGTTGCACCAACCACACAATAGCACACTATTGCAGTCACTGCAAAAGTGGGTCTAGCATATAAGAAAATGGGCTCTCAAAATCTGCGTTTACACTTGTAGATGAATGGTAATGCAGTGACATGCTCACAACAGAGTTCCATGATTTTCTCTTGGAAAAGCTTACAACACCACCCAATAAGCTCCTTCTCTAAGCGAATTTAGGTAGGCATATAGACACAAGCTGATGAATGACAGTAAGTAAGGATGACAGCAAATACTAAATGAACATCTAAATGAGACCAGCAGCTGTAAACTTTTCACCAACAATATCCCTGTCAACGATGTACAGTGTTGTCTGCACAGGATATCTCTTTCAATCAAAGCAGAGAAACGAGCTCGCCATATGTTGAGATGAGGATTAGCAACACAACAAAAGACCTCAAATGCTATGTTCTCTTCTTTTCTATCACAGTCCAGCCACAAAACCAGACACTGACATTTCCTAGCTTCCTCTGGATATTTCAATACCTGAACTGCTGCATGGGAGGGTCTTTGAGCCAATCACTCATTCGGTCATATCTTTTGATCCGAGAACCGGTTTTTGGAGTGTAATATACCATTGGAAATCTCTTTTCGATCTACTCCTGATGAATAAACTTATGAAATGTTTTTCACTGATTATCATGTGAAAAAAATCTAACCAAAACAAACATAGTAAGAGCTCATGTTGATCCCTGGTGATAGGCTACGAAGACTAACTCTAACGCTGGAAAAACCCCTTCAAAATATAATCAAAACATTGTTCTTCTATACCTAGCCTAATATCCCTTACCTGATCCAGTCATATTGGCTGATATCCTTATGGAGAGAGACCTCTCCCGGCCTAGTAGGGCTAGCTACTTGGCTAAGTGTGGTTTGTGGTTACCCTAGCATTGCCTTCCTTTAGCCTGAGGTTCAATCCAATGATAACGTAGTGGCAACCATACTAGGGAACAAAAGACTAATCACCCTGGTAGTATCTTTCATTTGAATTGTTAAGCTTATGGATGATGAGTTTTAGAATTTACTAGGCTGAATTGGAAAGTTGTAAAGAAATATATAAAACTTCAAAATTTGAGCACACTAGCTTTGAGAAAGTACACTAGGGCCAATCTAGATCCAAACCCTACCCCAGTATTGGATAATCCTAATCAGATTTCAAGAAGACTCAAAAGACAAGAATTTTCAGTCAGTCACACACCTTTAATAAAAGTAGATTCCTGCCCTGATGAGTGGTTGTTTTTAGAATACCTCCCTTTCGATCTATCATTTGACCTTTCCCTATTTAGAACCAGGTCTGAAATCGCACTTGATGACAAAGTTATAGATCCCGAGTTTATTGCGGATCTCAAAGTCCCAAAGGTAAATCGGTCAATTGATGAGTATATCCTAAATTCTCCTCAATCATCCCTCACTACTGCTAAGATCCCTGAGCTTTATGAACTAGTGTCCACTACCCTTAGTTCATCATTATTCCCTTCAACCTCTGAATTTCATTCCCTGCCTCCATTTATACTTGTACTTACCCATCAACTTATCATTCCCCATCAATCACCTATTACTCCCAGTTCTGTATCAACTACTCCATCAACTCCTAGTAGCCCAATCCTTGCTTTAAATCCACCTCGAGTTATGGTTGCCCAGTATGCACCCCTTGTTTTACCTCAGAATCTTGGTGCTATGCCCACTGATTATCAAACTAATATACCTTTCTTTGATGCTACTCAATCCATTACAGCTCAACAAAATGTTGATAAAATAAATTATTTCTTTGACCTCCATGAAGTAGAGATTGAAGGTGTGACGATGAGATTGCTTGTACAAAGCTTTGGAGGTGAAGTTCAAAAATGGTTCAGGGATTTACCAGCAGCTTCTATCACCACTTTACCAATCCTCCATAGGCAATTACTGGATTGGTGGGAGGTTAAGAAGAATCCACTTTAGATTTTGTCCGGGTATGAGAACATCAAGAGAAATGTTGGCGAGAGTGTGCAAGACTATTGTGTGAGGTTTAATGCAGTATAAAATGCTATTCCTGAAAACATTAAATCACCAGATGGATTGGCTTTGCTCAAGTTTCCAGATGGTTTCGATGTTGATATGGCATATCAGTTGCGAGAATGTGATCCTACCACACTAGAAGACATGCAAAAGAATGTGGTGAGTGTAGAAGAAAAATTGCTGGCCAAAAGAGCAAGAATGATATCTGAGAAAAGAGTGACCATAAAAGAAGAAGGATCTACTTTAGATGTAACGATGGATACATTAATTCAAAAAGTGGAGAGGATGGTTGACTGGTTAACCATCACAGATAGACCTGAAACACCAATCCAAAATCCAAGTTTTAGAGGAAAGTAGCAGCCTCAATTTTGAATCAAGCAAAGAGAACAAAAGGCACTAGAGCAACTCGCCCAACAACAACATATCATAACTCCCTTACAGCATAATTATGTTCAAGGACTGGAAGAAGAAGTTGACGAAGATCCGGTAATTGAAACAAATCACTTTTTCACTATTGGTGGTATGTCTATATTTCTAACCGAAGATGAAGAATACGTGGAAGTTCCATACGTTCAAAGGGATGAAGATTACATCTTAGAAAATCATGTGGTTTTAGAGGTTGAATCTGATGATTATCAGCATGGTTATATGAATGCTTTGACTGCACAACAGAGGCAGTACTCTTTGAGGAGCAGAGATGTACCGGTCAATCCCATTTAGAAGAGAAAAGATGTACAATCCAAGAATTATTCCTCAAACATTCAGAAGAAAGGGAAAGAGTTTGCTGATCCGAATCCCAACAAGGTACCATCAACAAGTATCATTGCAAATTAGAAGAACAATCAGCAAAAAGATAGTACAACGAAAAAGCAAGAAGATAAGAAGGACATTGATGTCAAAGAGGTAGAAAAAGTTTCATAAGTTAATTTAAAAAGTGAAATTGCTAAATTAAAAGTGTCCATTCCTTTGACTAAGCTTGTTAAGAATAGCACTTATAAACACCATGTATCTAGATTATTGCAAATAGATCCTTTGTTAGACATGGTGAATGTCGAGGATGATCATCTTGAAATCATTTTTGGTCTAGCCATAGAAGGTCAGCCTAAAGATAGTGAAGTCCCTCCCTTTTATCTGAGTCTTAGGTTGCATGAGTATATTCTCCGTAATGCTATGTTAGATTCCGGAGCTTCCCACAATTTGATTCCTAAAGCCATTATGGAGAATTTGGGCTTGGATATCACCTGAAAATATCATGATTTGTACTCCTTTGACTCCAGTAGAGTTTGTTGCATTGGTCTCATCAAAGATTTGGTGGTTTCTTTAGATCAAATCCCAACCAAAAATGTCTTGATGGATGTGGTAGTTGCTGATATACCACCTCGATTTGGTATGCTCTTACCTAGATCATGGGGTGCTAAACTCAAAATCACTTTGCAACTTCACTTCTATTATGCTACCATCCTTGTTTTCGGTCAATTGAGGAAGTTGTACTGGGAAAAGAAAATGAAGTACATGATCACTAGTAAAGAGAAGCCTGTGAATCATCCAATAAATGTTGTACATACTGATTTAGATTCCTTTGTTTTGTACTCTGATAGTGGATTGAATTATGTAGATATTCAACTTGTAGAAGTAGATGATGTAACAGAAATTTCTAAGAATTTTAGAGTAGTTCTTAATAAAGGAAAAGAAAAAATAGCAAGTTCTTCTAAGCAGCGTACACAGTAGCAAAAGGTCAATGAAGAGAAACAAAATGAAGTAATCAACAAAGATAAGGGTGAGAAAGAAATAGTATTTCAGCATCTAGAAGATGAAGCCGACCTTTGGAGCATGGACTTCGATGGCACTGTGGGTAAGGACAGTGCTGGTATTGGAATTTGGATTTGAAGCCCTGCTTCCCAGCCTGCCAAATTCCCAAGTAATGTTAGAGTATGTTCCTACAAGTTATTTTTTGATTGCTCTAATAATGAAGCAGAGTATGAGGCTTTGATTACAAGTCTTAAAATTTTGAAGAAACTAGATGTGAAAAGGATTTATGTTTATGGTGATTCAGAGCTGGTGATTAAGCAGGTAAAGGGAGAATATCAAGAAAAACATCTGCAAATGAAAGCCTATAGAAATGCAGTTCTGGATATTTTTAGGATGATTCTAGAGTATACCTTGACAACAATACCCTGGACTCAAAACATCATTGCAGATTCACTCGCCACTGCAGCTAGCAATTTGATGATTCCAATGAATTCTAGCAACAAATTTGAAATACATGTCAAACATAGGCCTGTTATTCCTGATAATTTGAGGTATTGGCAAGTTTTTTTGGATGATAATGAAATTAATGCCTTTTTGTATAATGAAGGAAAGTTTAAGAATTCTTCCATTGATGATGATGGTGATTCCGATGAACAAGAGATTGAGGTAAATCAGAGGGAGGTTTTACAGCTAAAGGATAATATTATTCCTAGAAGTTTCGTACCTTTAGAGGAGCTTTTTGATCAGGATGATGTGGCAAGAAAACCGAGCTTGGTTCCTACGGACAAAGGAGTTGAAAATGTAAATCTTGGAACAACTGACCATACCAAGCTTGTAAAGTTATCAAAATCATTGTCTCCCGAAGTAAAGGCTAAGTATGTTAGATTAATTTTTGAATTTTCTGATGTTTTTGCTTAGGATTATTCAGATTTGAAAGTGTATGATAAGGATATCATTCATCATACTATTCCTATCAAGCCGGATCAAAAACCTTTTAGACAGAAGTTGAGAAGAATAAATCCAAAGCTGTTGCCTTCCATCGAGAAAGAGGTAAATAGATTGTTTAAAGCTGGAATCATTGTTCCAAGTAGATTTTCTGATTGGATTTCAAATTTGGTCCCAGTACGAAAGAAGACCGGAGAAATAAGGTTGTGCATAGATTTCTAGAACCTTAACAAAGTATCCTTAAAGGATAATTACCCACTTCCTAAGATGGATCATATTCTGCAAAGAGTAGTTGGAGCATCATGGATGTCACTACTCGATGGCTACTCAGGCTATGATAAGGTCTTGGTGCATGAAAAAGACCAAGACAAAACTACCTTCACAACACCTTGGGGAACTTTTTAGTACGCCAAAATGCCATTTGGATTGAAGAATTTCGAGGCCACTTTTCAGCAGGCAATGGACATAGCTTTTGATAATGAGAAGGATGTTTTATTGGTAGTTTATTTACATGATTTGATGGTATTTTCGAGTTTTCATGATGAACATTTGCACCACTTAAGGATTGTCTTTCAAAAATGTAGGAAGTTCAAGATTTCTCTAAACCCAAAAAAGAGTCTTTTTTCCATGGACGAGGGTAAGCTCCTTGGTCATATCATTTCTAAAGATGGTATTCACATTGATCCTTCAAGGGTGGAGGCAATCCATCATATATACTTTCCGTGCAACAAAAAGGAGATTTAGGCTTTCAATGGTAAGATGAATTTCTTACGTAGATTTATACCAAATTTCGCTGAGCATTTATGTGAAATAACTAATATGTTGAAAAAGGACAACACTATGAAATTGACCGAGGATGCCATGAAATCATTCAATTTGGTAAATTTTTCTTTGACTACAGCCCCAGTCTTGATTAGTCCTGATTATACTCATGATTTTATTATATTTTCATTTGCATCCGAGCACACCATGGCTATGGTATTGATGCAAAAGAGGAATCAGGTGGAGCAGCCCATTGCTTTTTTTAGTAGGACTATTCGAGATTCTTCCTTGTGTTACAATGTCATTGAAAAACAAGCGTTGGCTCTTATAAAATCATTGAAGTATTTCAGAGTATACATTTTGCATTCACATACTATAGTATATGTTCCTAGTGCAGCAGTCAAGGACATTCTCATGAAAACTGATCCGGAGGGAAGAAGAGGTAAGTGGATAGCAGCAATGTTGGAGTATGATCTTGAGATTAAACCTACCAAACTGACCAAAGGACAAGGCTTGGAAAAAATGATGGCTGGATCAAATTTGCATGCTCTAGACATAAATCTTATTGCAGCAATGTCATAGGACGAAGATGGTGGATCACTCATTCAAGCATCAGAAATGTTTCTCAAATCACCTTGGTATTCTGATATAGTTTATGTTCTTTAGCATCTTTTGCCTCCTCCTAGAATGTCAAGAAGTAAAGGTAGGTCACTAAAACTAAAGTCTGAAAAATTATGCATTTGAAATAGTGCTCTCTATTGGAAAGATCCGGGAGGAGTTCTTCTTAATTGTTTGATTGAAGATGAAGCTCAGTAGCTAATGAATGATTTCCATAGAGGTGATTATGGTAGTCACTTGTTTTGGTAAACAACAACTAACAAATTGTTGAGAGAAAGATATTATTGGCCAACGTTGTTTTCAAATTTATACAATACAATGATGGGCTACCATGAATGCCAAGTTTTTCAAGGAAAAAGGAAGTTGCTTCCTATTCCTTTGAAGCCAGTTGAAGTAAATGCACCTTTCCAGCAGTGGGTACTTGATTTCATAGGGGAAATCCATCCAACATCATCAGCACAACACAAATGGATTTTGACAGATACCTATTACTTCACCAAGTGGATTGAGGCCATTCCGACAAGGCAAGCCACAGACATGGTAACTATCCAATTTTTAGAATCTAATATCTTGTATCATTTTGGTTGCCCTCACAAGATTATAACAGATAATGCAGCATCATTTAAGTCCAAGAAGATGGTCAAGTTTTTCAAAAAGTACAATATTACATTGGGTCATTCCACGACACACTAACCGCAGGGCAATGGATTGGCTGAGCCATAAAATAAATCCTTGGTGAAAATTATGAAGAAAATGTTGGAGGAAAATAAGAAGAATTGGCAGCAAAAGCTTGTTAATGCCTTTTGGGTTGACAGAGTGAGCAACAAGAAATCCATAGGTATGTCACCTTTTGATTTGGTTTATGGTACTAATATAGTATTTCCTACATCACTTGCAGTCCCGGTAATGAGATTATTATAGCAAGCTGGCAACGAAGAGGATGATATTCAGCACAGAAATAATCAAATGATTCACCTTCAGCAAACAAGAGAAGAGGTTTCCCAAAACACTTTCGGGTTGCAAGAGAAGATAAAGAAAATTTATGACCATAAAACCAAAGCAAAAAAAGTTTTAGCTAGAAGATGTAGTGTTGCGGTGGGATTCACAGAATGAGGAAAAGGGAAAGCATGGTAAGTTTGAAAATTTATGGAAAGGACCATATAAAATATTAGCTTATTGAGGACATAATGCATTTTTTTTAAAGGAAATGGATGGTCAGGAATGTTCAGGAGGGCTAGTGAATGGTAGGCTCCTAAAGAACTACTACTTTTGAGGTTGTTCCCTGAAGTTACTTCACATTCATTGTATATACAAGTTTGATTTTCCTTGCAAGTTTCAAGTACACTATCAACTGAGCTTGGGGCTTGAGGTGAAGGCTATAAATTTTGAATGATTAGTGTCAATTTTGGTTGATTTGGTTTATAGTCAAGTTTAGAGTCGGTTTGGTTGTGAGTCATTTTTCAGTTTGTATTGAGTCATTTTTCATTTTTTTGTTTTGACCGTATTGCCCAATGGATGAGGCACTTGTTCTATAGTGTTCTTGACACCTCCAAGGAGCTGCCATCCCTAATAAGGACAATGTTAGTGTCAGATATGCATACTTCCATCAGGGATCAAAATTTTCTCTTTGCATTTTCATTTTAGGGTCCCATACTGAAAATTTTACATCATTTCATTATGTCATCTCAAACTAATCCATTGATGGTTGTCTTCTCTTCTAGAAAATATAAATTTCTCCCTCATAGAGTATACTTGCTGGCCCTTCCTCAGGTTGTCTTCAGTTCTAGTTTCATGGTCAATTTGCAATCATGCTTTCATTAGGTCATAGGGCATGTTTCATTAGTTCCTAGGGTTTCATTTCCAAGGTCAAGATGCCTAATTTAAAAATGTAAATAAAGGGCATCAAGGGTATGAGGATGATAAATAAGTCAAATATGATGGCTTGTAGGTCATAGTCACTATATCATTATCTTTTAACCTAATGTAATTTTCACCTCAAAAACATGTTTTTGAGGTGAAAACAGAGTATCTTGAGTTTATTTATATTTCTTATGTAATTTTAAGTCACTTTATGTAATAAATTATCCCAGTTGCACCAAAGCATCTCTCCTTGCTACAAGACAAGTAAACACTGCAAAATTCAGTTCAAGTTGAGCATTATCCACCTGAAAGAAACAAAGAAGAAAAAGCATTAAAAACGGAGTTTTGAAGAAGGTCAAGAAACATTAGAAAGTGGGTTTTTCAAGTGAAAATCACAATTTACTCCTATATAAGGCCTCACAATTCATTTTCAAGTTCCTCATTCTCATTTTCCAAGAAAGGAGTCAAAAAGTTAGAAGAAGAGGAAAGGTTGAGCAAGTTTTGGGTGAAGGAGAGTTGGTACTACACTTTTGGAGGCTGGCGCTGTGCGTTTGGAGTAGTGGTGGAGTGGCACTGCGTGTAGGCAGATTGGCACTGCGTGTTTTAGGCAGGCACAGTTGGCGTTGTGTGTTGAGAACTTAGCACTATGCATTGAGGCCCGACATTGCATGTCTGGCGATTTTCCTAGTGTAAATTCACACTGCGCTACACTTCTAGGGTGGTGTTGCACATCTGTGCACTGGCGTTGTGTTGAGAAGAAGGCCTCAAACCTTCAACAAAATTCAAATTTTCCCTCTCTTACCAACATACAAATAAGTGGTCCTCCCATTGTTGGTTTCCAATTCAATTTTTAACCATAATTTCCCATCGCAAGTGCCTAAACCCTAAAATTCTCCCTTTTATGCCTAAAACCCTAAACACTCACTGTTCCTCCTATCACCTATTGCTACAACTCTAAATTCTTTCCCTATCCCAATTTCCCTATCCCTCTATCCCTATATTCCTCTATCCATTTATCCCTATTCCATATCATCCCTATCCCTTTATTCCTCTTCCCCAAGGGAAATTTCTCAAAAAAACCAAGCCCTCCCTCTCATTTTATGATTCCTACTCCCTCATTCATTTTCTAGCCCTTAGGTCGTCTTCCATCCCATCACTCCTAAAACACTTTCACTCATTCCCTTCATACAACCTCAAGCCTTGCAAACATGGACGGAGAAGACTGAGACTATGAGGAGGAGGAAAACACATGCAGTGACACTTGAGTAGATAGAGCTATGCATTAGATAAAACCACACAAGGGAGGCAAAATTATCAGAGAAGAGCCAACAAACCTTAGGGAATTGCAGGCCTCTCAGTTGGCTGTCACATGTTTCAGACATCTTAGCTGCTATGAGTTCTGTGAGTAGGTAGGGAGAGTTCAACATCACCCTGATCTCTCTAGACTTTTTGTAACTCATCTCCAAGACAACAAGGTGACTCTTGTTGGGGTGACATTCATAGTCTCACCTTCCATTATTGCAGATACCACTAGGATTCCAAATGTAGGGGAGAAGTGGTACAAGGCCCAGGACCTAGATGAACACTATTATGAGCCTTATATCAAACCCCATATAGAAATGAGGTGAAGAGACTTTTTCCTTTCAGATTTCTTGAAGACAAGTATGTCCCCATGATGAAAATCATCATGAAGTATTTCACTTGTGAGGGTAGATTTTCCAGGCTATACACCTATCACATCAGGCTCCTCATGCATTTTACTAGGGTGAGGATGTTAAACCTCCCTTATTTCTTATTTAGGAATATTGAGAAGATGGCCCATTTTGTGCAGAAGAATCCATACCCTTAGCAGATGAGCAGTCTCTATCATTATTCCTTGATCACGATGATTATGCTTCATCATCTTAGTCTCCTCAACATCTCTTGGGATACCTATATTTCTCATGAGATCTTCAGGGGTGTTACACTAAAAAATGTCACCATGACTATTTATAGTTAGTATGGCTCTATCAACAGTCATGCTATCCTCTTAGGCAAGTCTTATGCCTCTGCTCTCCATGTCAAACTCCAAAAAGAGAGCAAGTCTTTATAAATGTATTTATCTCTGGGGACGCAGGTTCTCTCAACCTTACCTGCGGGTACGCACCCAATGTTCACAAAAGCTGCGTCTTTGGACGCTCTGTATGTAAAGGGGCAGGTGCGTCCCCCTGTAAAGGTTAAAATGCGCAAGTTTCATCTTTAAAAAGTTACTTGTGGTCATTTCTAGAGCATTCTAGAAGGTTGTTCGATGTGTATTGAGCGCCTCCAGATGGTTCATGCACTCCTACCAAAGAGGAACTTATCCCATCAATAAGGGAGCTATCCCATCCAAAGAGGGGATTATCCCATTGATGGTGGACCTGATTAACTTCCTCTTGAACACTATAAATACAGGCATTGGGCCAGAAGGAGGAGAGGTTGGAAGCTATACATTTCTAAGGGTAGATGCTGCAGGAATTAGGACTCCCATTTAGAAGCTTGTGAGGAGAGATTTCCATCTTTGCTTGTTCTATTTGGAAGTGGGTGAGCTTTGTCAAAGTAAAGGAGAACTCTTGATGGACCCTGGGAGGGACTTGCACAACACCAAGGCTCAGGTTGTATTTGTTCCTTTTGTTACCTATTAATGCAAATGAGTCCATTCTTCTCAATAACTTGTTATTTATGAGTTGTTTCATGTACTCCTTGGTCTATGTGTTAAATATGTTTTATTTTATGAGATTATCAAGTGCTATTTAATCGTTTGATTGTTAGTGTATGCAGGTTTCAAAGTGAAGGAGGAGCTCATCCGGATCAGCGGAGCTGGACTGCTACAGCAGCGTTGGATTACAGGTAGGATCTAAACACTTGATTTCCCATATAGTAAATGCATGTTTAGAGAAGGATTGCTCTTGTTTGTCTTGTTTGTCACTAGAGAGTCTTAGGCTCCTAGGGAGGTTGGTTGTGTCCGCGCAATCGACTCTTTCCGCCTGACAAATTGGCGACTCCACTGGGGACTCCATTGATGTGAAAGTCTTTTCCTTTGTATGAACTTTGCTCTGAGAAAATTGGTTTATTTTTCTGGTTTTTGGCTCTGTGACTTTGTCTTTGGGTGGGTTAGCTTAGGGTTAGATTCATTTGATTTTTTCTTGAATTTTCCAGTAGGACGCACCCTCTGAGTATTGCACAGTGCGTCCCTGGACGCACTGTCGCTGTGTGCACAGAGCGGGCCCGCACCTGTTCTAACGGGTTGCCTGCGTCCCCTGCTAAAATTTGAGAAAATTCCATTTTTTGCATTTTTTCTCTTAGTTTTTGCTTTTTCTTAGTTTTTACTGCCCAGATTCATTAGTCTCTTGTCAAAGATATTCACCTGAACTTGTTTCGATAGCATTGAGTGTTTTAGTGGATTTCATAGAAGTTTAAGCCCTAGGGTTTGATTTTTGAGTAGGTCTTGTAGTGACTTTGGCGGTAGAAGTTGTCAAGCCTTAGATCTCTCTGGTTTTGTCAGCATTCTTAGAAGTCAGACCTGTCATAAAGTCTACCTGTGAGAGAAACTTACCATTGAGTTGTCTCTTTGGGCAAATTTCGAAGTGCTTGTTGATTAAGTCTTGAATTCCATTTTACAAAAAGAACAAAAAGATTTGAGTTTTGTTTTGACTAGTCTTTTGATTCTGCATTAGCTGGTCCTTGATTTGATTTTGGTCAAGTAAAACAACCTAGAATCATCTTTGTAAGCTTTTGCCTTGTTAGGTTTGCTTAGAGTAATTTCCCTTTTGATTTGCTTGTGAGTCAAGTTTTCATAGATTTTATAGCTTTTGAGATTGATTTTTGTTAAAATAGGTTTATATGCTTTATTAAAAAGAGAAAATACAAAAACATCTCCTTTGAAAAGTTTTGAAAGAAAAAGAGTTTTTCGTGCACGTAAAGAGTGGTCATGTTTGTATGCTTAAAAAGATAAAGAGAATTGTTTCTTTGATTGTCTTTACTAAGAAAATTGTTTTCTATAAAATTTGCATCTCTCAACTCTCTTAGTTAAGAATTTCATTGAAAAAGGAAAGTAGCGTAAATCATTTTAGGTGCATCTTTGTAGTGGTTTGAGTCGAGTCTACACACCATTGGTTTCACTTCTGCTACCTTTTGTCTTTAAGAAAAACCATAAAATTAACGCTTAAAGTAAAATCGACGTAGTAACTTTTATTTACTAGGGCTCTGAAACACCAATTTAGATCAGGCTAGTGTCTTGGAGTAGGTGAGTAATTAACTCTCCAAGACAACAAAACCAAACAAGTAGCTTATCTTGTGATAGAATAAATCCAATTGTCTCATTTGTACTCTGGGAAAGCTCCTCTTAAAGGAGAAGCACGAGCTCGTGTCCGAACCAGTGAGGGGATCAATCCCCCCTCGTTGGGAACGACGCCAGACACGCACATATTACAAACGGTAAACCTCGGATTAACCATTGTCGAGGAGCCAGGGGTCACTTGTCGGTAAACCTTGGATTATTGTCAAGGAACCGGCAAGGGGATTGAGCTTGATACTCTTCCCTTGCGTGATATCGGAGTTTAGACTGTTCCCCTAGGTGCATTTGTTGCGGTTGGTAACCTTAGTGACCATTATCTTTAGGATTCTACCGAGGTGACGGTGGAGGGAAGATCCCACTGTACCTGGAGCAGACGTCGGCTAGACTCACTTGGATTTTCTGGGGGGTTCACTTCACTCGAGATGGTTAAAGTGGAGGAACTTGGTCCAGTCTATTCATTAAGCAGGTTGCCGGGGTAACTGTTCCACCCGCCACTTCTGTACTGAATCCGGCGAGATTGGATTTCATCACCAACTAGCGCTTTCGGTCTGGAAGGCTACTGTTTGTGCTTGGTTTGACGCCCTAGATTCTTTAGGCGTGTGATTCAAATTTGTTTGGTTCTTTAGAGACTTTAGGTGGTTTGATTTGAAATTTTACTTTGTTCTCGTGTGTAGTAGTTAAAAGTTTTTAGCTGTGGCGGAATTACCGAGACAGTCCCGTAGACTTCGGGGCCAATCTCCTGAAGTTGTTTCTGTGGCCGAATTGTTGAGGAGATCCCGTAGACTTAGGGGATCACCTCCTCGAGATGACCCCGGTAATCTAGAAGGTTTGAAGGTCCTTGTAACTCCTCCTAGTGGCAGTAGAGTAGGTTCACCTGAAGAAGCAGAATCTTCCTTGGTAGTCCATCCAGATTACCAAAGTTTAGAGACAGGTTATAATCCCGAAGCTGTTACAATTTCTGAGCTTGTTGGTAGTTTTTCGTCTGCTAGTGATACAGGCGAAGAACCTGAAATATCTGAACCTGTTACTCTGACTTCTAGTGTTCCAGATTCACCTAGAGTAGAACGAGTTATCACCAAAAATCTTCCTACTGGTTTGATTGCAATTGAAGAACTTGCTCCAGAGGAAGAAATAGGCGTCTCTAACCTTGAAGGTCAACTTACTATTGATCTAAGAGAGCGTGAATCTATCTTTTACAGTCCTCCTAGAAGTACTACTTGGTACCTTTCGTTAACCAATTTGTTAGACAACTCAGGGATAGGTTTTTCTACACCTCGTACTCCATTTCCACCTGGAGGTATTTATACTCCTGTAAATATGTCTGGTCAGTCGTCCGTGTTTACTCAAAGTCCTGAATCTTTTTTACATGGCGGTCCTTCTGTTCCCACTGGATATCAATCACTTTCTGGTACCTTTGCGGGGGCATCTCCTCAACCCATTGATCATGGGTTATTAGCTGGAAACAGTGGTAATATACCATTGGGTGTAGGTGACATTTACATGATGTCAGGTTCAGTTCCCGTTTCCCAACCTCAAGGTGGCCAATTACTGCCTGGGGGGCAGCCTCAGTTAACGCCTGGGGGGCAACCTCAAGGTACACCATTTGTGTCTGGGGGGCAACCTCAAGGTCAGTATGTACCCAAGGTGCAATACATGCCTCAAGGTCAACCCCAGCCTCAATATGTACCCCAGGGTCAACCCCAGTATCAATATCAACCTCAAGGATGGCAACCCCAAGGGTATCAACCCTAAGGGTATCAACCTCAAGGGTACCAACCTCAAGGTCAAGGTCAACCCCAGTATCAGTATTTACCTCAAGGTTATCAACCTCAAGGTCAATACTTGAGTCAAGGTTATCAACCGCCTCAAGGTCAGTCATATGTTCCAAGTATGGGAACTGCACCTTACAATTATCAATCCTATCCTCAATCCAGTTATGGATCTCAGTATCCTCAACCTGTCACGGGTCAATACCCCAGAATCTTAGTGTGGGATCCATCACAGGGTCAGCAGGTGTTGCAGCCAAGTATGCAGTTGGTACCTCAAGCTGGACAACCTGTAGTTTCTGGTCCACCCCAGCAACTGCAACCTGTCCAGTCAAATGTTCAAACTTATGTAACTTCGGTAGTTACTCAGCCGCCAATTGCACCTAGTACTCCATCTCAAACGGCTGCTGCAACTACCGCCACATCTACCATACTTACTTCTGGAGTATCGACGGCTCCGGTTTCTACTGTCTCTGTAACCACTCCTCAGACATCTTTACCGTTGTCTGGATCTACGATTCAAACCACGATCCAGATGCCTGCAGGTCAGCCTGGTATAAGTACGGTTGTCACTACTCAACCTCAATTTGTTCAACCACCGTACCAGGGACAGTACCAACCTGGGCAAGCTGTCCAACAACCGGTTTACCAGTATCAACCGTATCCTGGGTACACTTATCAACAACCTCAACAACCCCAGTACGGTCCGGTTAATACTGGTTTTCCAGGAGGATATAATATCCCAAACGCGACTCCTGTCCCTAGTTATCCTGGATATCCTCCTCCTGGGACTGGTCTTGTGACCCAGAGTTTTAGAGATCCTAACCGGCAGTTACGGTTTATCGCAACTTTTGATTTACCAGACTTGACGCGCCTAACGAATGATCCAATTCAATATCTTCAGTTCTGGCCGCCAATGCCGAATAAGTTGCCCGGTGATATACCCAAGTTCGAAGGTAAGTCTGGAGAGGATCCGTCCAATCATGTGATGACTTACCACCTCTGGTGTGCTTCAAATTCTATCTCGGATGATTCGATCCGCTTACGTCTTTTCCAGCGTACACTCATTGGTCTCGCGGCCAAGTGGTACATTGAGCTACCACGGGCCTCTTTTTACAATTTTAGCCAATTAGCTACCTCGTTCTTAACTCACTTTCAGTTGCCGGTCAGATATGATAACGGCACGGAGTTATTAACTTCACTAAAACAATCGACATCCACGTATATTTCGGATCACATTCATGAGTGGAGACGTCGAAGAAGACTAGTGAAAGTTTTTATCCCGGACCAAATCTTAGCTGAATGGTTTGTTAAATCATTATTACCAAAGATTACTGAAGATGTAGCTAAGGCCGGAGTAGTTACTGAAGAGAAATTCATTGCTCAGGCGCAATACCTTGACTTAGTTTACACTCAGTCGGGTACGTTACACGAGAAGATTCTGGATCTTCCAAAATCGAATCAAATCGTTGCTACTCCTTCGGGATCTCATGCCGCTGATGGTATGATTGGTATCGTGAATACAAAGAGCAAGAAGAAGTCTTCCAAGGCTTCAACTACTCCTATTATCACTTTGCCTGATTCCCCGACATGAGAGCCTTCTCCTGAACTTACCGCCGATATTCACGCTGTAGAGTCATCTACGGCCAAATCAAAAAACGGTGGAAAGAAGAAAGGAAAGAAGAAGGCTAAAGCAGACAAGGCTCCGAAGGAGAAAACGGAAAAGTCGGAAACCAATGACGAAAAGCGCAAACCTCGATATCCTTGTCTTATTTGTGAAGAGGATCATTTTACGAGAGATTGCCCTCATCGGGCCGAGGTTGTGAAAATAGTCAAAGGTTCTCCCACTCCTGCTGTGTTAAAAAATCCATTTCCGGAGCAGGAGAATAAGATGATAGGTTCTTCCTCGAATGCCAGTGAAGAACCCATTTTGATGATGTCTCATGTGAGGATTGCGACTCGATCGCAAGATTATGGTAGTAAGAATCCTGTTGATGGTAAGGAAGCAGAATCTTCTCACTCTAACCCATCAACCTCAGCTCCTGGTTCCGATCCACTACAGATCGAAAAACATAACCCGGACTTAGTAATTAAACCGCCCGCCAAGGGTGTACTTCGAAGGTCTGCTTTCAATCCAAATGCGAGAGCAGCCCAGAATTACAACATTGTTGAGGACTTAGTTGTTTCACCCTCAGCAATGTCGGCGTTAGAAGTGCTGCAATCATGCCCAGCACAACGAAAATTACTTTTGTCGGCTATCGGAGCTGTTGATGTTCAAGACCCGAATCTAATAATCTTCGATCTAGAAAATAGTACACCACGTCTACCCCATCAAATGGCTTTCCAAATTCCAGTGATAGTCAAAAACAGGCCTATTCATCGGACTGTGATTGATGAGGGAGATTCTACGTGTATTATGTCGATTCAATGTTGGAGATCTCTTGGTTCTCCTTCGTTGAACCAATCCCCCGCCATCCTTAAGGCCTTTGATGGCCATGGGTTCCGTCCGTTTGGTATTCTACAGGAATTGCCTATAGGGGTAGAAGGTAAAACCGTTAGTCTGGATGTGGAAGTGGTTGACGCCCCTCTAGACTACAACCTTCTTTTGGGTCGAAGTTGGTCATATGCTATGACAGCGGTAGTTTCATCGGTCTTCAGAGTAATTAAGTTTCCATATAACGGTAAGATCGTGACTATTGATCAGCTGACATACTTTTCATCCGACCCAGCCTCTTCAGAGAGTATCCAGCATGTCGGTAAGACGACAATCCCTTATAGGGACGTTGGCGTAGGTTTAGTTAAAGATTCCGGTTTACTGGGAACTTTCCTCTCCCTCCACTCAGCGTAGATCCTTCATTTGCATCAATTCATATGATTACATCAGAAAACATTATTTATGATGATCCTTGGATTGTACCATCTGAATCTGAGATAGACTCATTCGGTGATGCTATGCCTTTGAGTCCATATGAAATTGCTTATGAAGCTGTCATGTCTTTTACCGACTCGCGTTCAACCCAAATCGACCAAATGAATGTGGTCAGTGAAGAATCACTTTTCACCTCAACCTTAGAACGGATAGCGTTTCCCGAAGTCATGTCATCTGACGAACAACTTCGCGAAATCCTAAGTGTAGACGATCTACCATGGGAAGATCTCCATCACAGATCTTCATTTTTACCTAAGGATGATGCTTTTGAAAATGATTTTTCATCTATTTTTACCACTGAATATGTCAAAGACGCTCAGGATCCAACGAAACATTCTGATTCAGAGTTGAATTTAGGGAATATTTCTTGCACTATTCCCATTGATATTTCAGTGAAGCCCGGAATTGAGGAGAACATTCATATAGGTGCTGCATGTACAGAAGATGAAATCCAAACTTACAAGGCCCTATTTCAATAATTCCACGATGTGTTTGCCTGGTCTTACGAGGAAATGCCGAGAATCGATCCTGCCATTGTTGTTCATGAAATAAAGACCTACCCGGATGCTAAACCCGTCCGGCAACGGTTGCGTCAGATTCACCCTCGAAAAGCGGCTGCGATTAAAGCAAAAGTCGAAAAGCTGTTGAAAGCAGGTTTCATTTATCCGATCCCGTTAACGGATTGGGTATCGAATATTGTTCCGGTCAACAAGAAACAAGGAACAGCAAGAATTTGTATCGACTATAGGGATATAAATCGAGCTTGTCCGAAAGACAACTATCCTACGCCTTATATCGATCAAATTATTGATGATTGTGCCGGAAGTGAAATGTTTTCCTTTATGGATGGTTTTTCGGGCTATAATCAAATCAATATTCTACCTGCCGACCAACCAAAAACGGCATTCATTTGTCCATGGGGGACATTCGCTTATTGAAAATTACCTTTTGGGCTTAAGAATGCCGGGGCCACTTTTCAACGGGCGATGTCTTACGCATTTCATGACATCAAGCACATTGTGCAACCGTATCTCGATGATTTGCCTGCTCATTCATTACATCGAGCTGATAACCTTGTCCACTTACGAGCAATCTTTATGAGGTGTAGACATTATCGAATTCGGTTGAATCCCCACAAGTGTGTTTTCTGTATAGAAATAGGTCGATTGCTGGGATTTGTTGTTTCAAAAGCCGGCATTCGGGTCGATCCCTCGAAGGTCGAAGCTATCATCAAATTGCCTCCTCCTTCGAGTTTGCGCCAACTCCAAAGTTTGCAAGAGAAAGCGAACTTTACACGCCGATTCATCCCAAACTACGCCGAGGTCACTAAAGGTTTTACACGGTTGTTGAAATAGAACGCTCAATTCTTTTGGGACGAGATTGCCCAGCAATCTTTTGATGCACTTAAACATGCATTGACCCATGCACCGTTGTTGCATCCTCCCAACTACAACCAGGACTACTTCTTATACCTCGCAGCTTCGCATTCCACCATTGGAATGGTGTTAGTTCAAGAAGATGAATTCGGAGCGGAACATGTGATATATTATCTTAGTAGGACCTTAAATCCCACTGAGCTAAAATATTCGCATGTGGAGAAATTGACCCTGGCAGCCGTTCAAGCTGTCCAGCGTTTTCGTCACTACATTCTTCTCCGTAAAACTACAGTTATTTCGGATTGCAACCCTATGATTTACATTTTGACAAAACAACTGCTAGGGGGCAAGTACTCTAAATGGATCGTTATCTTGCAAGAGTTCGACTTGGAGTTCGAGAAATCCAAGTCTAAGAAATCCTTGGTTTTTGCGGAATTGATGTGTGATTTCCCTCGTGCTGACACAGAGACTGTGGCAGAGGAGTCCATTGCGGACGAATCTTTGTTTCTTATCAGTACTTTAGATCCATGGTACGGGGATATAATCATCTATCTCCAAACCCAAACCTTTCGGCCTGAAGCTTCAAAGGCGGAACGTCGAAAAATTCGGTTTCAATCCCAGCAATACAAAATTATTGGAGATACACTTTATCGTCGGGGGGCAGACTTAGTTTTTCGACGTTGTTTAACTCACGAAGAGGCTAAGAGGGTTTTGAATGATTGTCACTCTGGAGCATGTGGCGGTCATATGTCTGGGTATGCCACAGCTCAGAAGGTGTTGCGCGCTGGCTATTTCTGGCCGTCTATGTTTAAAGATTGTATCATTGCAGTCCGGAAGTGCCACAACTGTCAAGTGTTTGATCGCAAGATGCGCGCACCACATGCTCCTCTCCACTCTATAATTGCCGTTGGTCCATTCGCCAAATGGGGTATCGATTTTATTACTTGTAACCCTCACTCGGTCGGGGGGCATGCGTATATCATCCTCGCGGTTGATTATTTTACTAAATGGGCCGAGGCGATGCCTACATTCGACGCAAGCGGCAAAACAGCTGCAGTTTTCATATTCAATCATATTATAACTAGGTTTGGTGTCCCACAAGCAATCATTACTGACCATGGGAGCCATTTTCGAAACATCATGATGACTGAGCTTACAAGCCAGCTTGGTTTGCGCCACGATAGCTCTACTCCTTATTATCCGCAAGCCAACGGTTTGGTTGAGTCTATCAACAAAGTTCTAGTTATCATGATCCGACGAACCATTGGTATTCATCGGTCGAATTGGCACAACATGTTATTTTCAGCGCTATGGGCATACCGAACCTTAGTGAAAACTTCAACAGGGTTCACTCCTTTCCAGCTAGTTTATGGCTTGGAAGCTGTGTTACCCATTGAATGCGAAATCCCATCACTTCAAATGGCTGTTGAATTACTTCCAGCTACTTCCGAAGAGGAGAAACGTTTATTGTACTTAGCTAAATTAGATGAGACTCGACGTGACGCTACATTGGCAATCGAGACTCACGCGAAGCGAATGAAAGCTCAGTATGATAGAAATGTGACCCCTTGAAGATTTTCGGAGGGAGACCTAGTGTTATTATATGATCAAGCTAACGATAAGCTAGGTGCTGGAAAATTCGTTCCTATGTGGCATGGACCCTACATTGTAAAGTGAAAGCTAGCAAAAGGGGCTTATGAGCTGGTAGATTTTGATGGGGACTCTTTGGGTAAACCCAGAAATGGACTTTACCTAAAGAGGTATTATGCTTAAATGGTGGGTATGGAGAATTTTTAGTTAGGTTAGGTTTTCTTTCTAGCTAGCATGTTTTGTTAGTTTAGTTAGTGTGCTTAGCTTAGAGAGTGTGTTTTTCGTCATTATTCTGGCTTATCTTGGTTTTACTCTTGATATTGCAGATGTCGACGCCTCTCCAAACATACATTGGATTTGCTGATGGTGCTTGTCGTAGTACACGAAATATCTCTTCCGCAGCTTGGGTTATTTATTCGCCCTCTGACGAGTTAGTTTCTATGCATGGGGTAAGCCTCGGTCAAACAACGAACAACATTGCAGAATACAGTGCAGTGGTTGAATTATTATCCGAATCTATTTCATTTGGAATTCGACGTTTGATAGTGAGGTTAGATGCTGAACTTGTTGTATTACAGCTTAATAGAGTTTATGCCATTAGAAATCTTGTGTTATTAAGGTTGTTTTTGAGAGTGCGTCTCTTGGAACGTGAATTTGATTACATTGAATATCAACATATTCCAAGGTCTTTAAATACATTAGCAGATGCAATTGCTTCTCGAATGTTGGACAGACATTTACGATAATCATGCAAGTAAATTTAAAAACATTTCATCACATATGTTAAACAAGATAAGCCGGTAATAGTGATATATATATAGATAGGAGTGTGTCAAAAAATATACATCGTCTTCGATCATAGGTTGAAAAACACCTTATGATCGTCAAAATGATAAGTAAAAAAAGTCAAAAATGTCACATGTGTCTACAAAGTGACTAGCCAATCACTAGTGGTGCTCCCTATACGACACCACTGCACAGGCTACCTTACACAAAAATCTCCTAAACGGCCCAGGGACTGCGACTACATAGCGCTGAAGTCTGATAGGAATATCATCTATGGTAGTCTCAGGTATATCCACCGTCAGACGCTCTAGATCCTGCTCCAACTCAGCTAGTGACTCTGCAGCCGCGTCCTGTGGGGCCGGTACCGGTGCAACTGGATGTCTCCTCTCAAAAGGCCGGAGGTTGGCTGGGCGCTGTGGACCAACATCTGCATTTTGAAAATTTTTACTGTCAGTTTTGAGACGATATATATAAAAAACAAAAAAAAAATACATAATTTGAAAACTTGTGAAAAATAAAGTACCTCTGTCGTCCCATTGTTCTCCCTGTGGAAGAACCATGTCCGGATCACCTCGAAAATCTACTCCGGCATACGGAAAGTCCTGGATCGAAAAAACCTGGTCCTCTAACCAGTGAAAATAACTATCAGAGAATCGAACAATCGCTGTGCCCTCGTCAGGATGCCGGGCCATCACCGTAACCCATCGTATCAGCTTTGGCTCCCGAGGACCCAAGATATCAATAGTGAGTTGCTGAGGGATCAGCATCGGAACTCTCTCTAAGGCAAAGCTCACAACTAGAGGCCCATATCCAAAGGTCTTCAGTTGTCCGTTCTTTGCCCTAGTCAGTTGGCTCTTCATATTAGCCGACACAGCATCACACCAGTTGAAAATGGTGCCTTGGTAACAGTCAATCGCCATCCGCATTTGGGACCCGGAGGCAATACGTAAAGCGGCTGCGCCGCAAATTCTGGTAACCGTGAAAGCTATAACTTTGAGTTCACACAGAGAGATGTGTTTGATTTCCACGCCTTTCGCATGGTGTGCATTAGGTGTGCACCAATCCGCCCGGAGACTAGCAAGGGATTGGCCACCCGGCCTAGTCCCGACTAGATTGAGTTGCTTGCCTCTATTTGGCAAGCCAGTGAGAAAGTATACTTCAGAGGGCTCTATCTCGAGCTGGTGCCCTCCTATGTAAAAGCATTGCTCTTGAACGTTCCATCTCTCAACCAGCCATTCCAAGAATCTCACCTGAGCCCTCATGCCAGGTATGGCCCAGTATTTATATAGCCCGCATGCTTTTAGGGCATCAATCGAAGGTTGATGTTCAATTGCGGCTAAATCAACGTCCTCGTGCTCTCTTTCTCTCCAATCCAACATGGTGAGTACCCTACACACCAAGAAACAGAGATTAGAATTGATTTGGGAAATTTTAAATGGTTTTTTGTGGAGTTTGGGGTTTCAAATTCCGCCTTTCGCGGGGGACGCACCCTACGTTTAGAACACAGAGCGTCGGGACGCAGCTGGCCTGAAGGTGGGCTGCATGCCCCGACCTTTTTCTTGTACGGGAAAAAGTCGGGGGACGCAGGTCACCCTAAGGGCACCTGCGTCCCCCGCAGAGTGCACTTTGAAACCCAAAACCCCCCAAAAATCAAAACTAAAACCTAAAACACAATTTTAATCGGATGAAATTGAAGAGGAGGATGTTGTAAAATACCTGGAAGAGACGGCGTTCGATTCTGATGGTCGGATTTTCCGCAGCGACCACGGGAAGTTTTTTTGCCAAAAGCCCTTTTTTCAACCTCAACAGTAAAATGGTAAAAATGACATGGTAAAAAGTCTTTTTATAGGTTTTTTGGATGAATTTGTTCATTTTTCACCATGGAAGGATGTTTTTCGATGTATTTTTGCCTATCTTAAACAGGTATGAGTAATGTGTCGTTTTTGTGCAGGACAAAGGGATTTAGAGGGAAAATTGTCATTTTTCACAAACCAAAATATCAGAGTCATCTTTTAAGCCCTTTTCTGACTCCTAAAAAATGAAAAGATTGCCGAGCGTTTCTTTTACACTCGTTAAAACGGAATTAAAAGACGGTCCCCTTATAGCTCTTTTCTGACCGTGAAATCAGGAAAAGATTGCCGGGTTTTTGTCGTTTCAAACTCGATACGGAAATAAAACGACGTGTCCTTGATCGCTTTTTACTTTTCAGGTCAGTGGCACTAATTATGAAAGTACTCCTTGGTCGCAAGATCAAGCGGTTCCCCCAGGTATTATTTTATACTTTTTCGGGCTTGAGGGACACAAATCTACGAAAAAGTTCAACTTGGAGTCTTCTTAAGTTTTTCAGACTCTCTAAAATTGAAAAACGCCGAGTTTCTCCTATACTGGGCTCGTTAAACATTTCACAGTAAAGGACCTGTTCAATTACAAACAGGAACGAACCACTCCTTCCTAGGGTTCGAATCAAAACTAGGTTGGACTCATCCGAAGGATGAGCTTACAATCAAGCATATGTTATCCTCCTCAAGCTTGTTAAAAATAAAGAGGTACTTGCCAGAAATGGTGGGGGAAAAGAGAGAAGAATGAGCCTATTTGTTACCTTTTGTCTCAGAAGAAACTTTATTACCACTCTTGAACACGACACTTTTCATTCACCTGGGTTGGAAAATCCTTTACCTCACAGTTGATCAAATCACTTTGAAAGTCTTCAGCCGGGTTCCGGGGATTAAGTTTGACTCGTTTATCACCAAGCCATCTGTTGTGTCGTTATGTGTTCAAGAGGTCTGCAACCAAAACTTTCATCTGCAAAATACTTGTCATCCATTTGACCATCCCTGAGTCAGTCCTTACAGCAACATTTCTTCAACTTGAACAATGATTTCGTGTTGCGGGCTTGCCTGCAACGAGTCACTTTCTATCGACATCAGCACATTATCTAGAGAGATGACTTAGAAATCGTCAGTACCTTGAAGTCTGCATGCATCAATGGCAGGTTTCTCGCCTTTGACGTCAGTTTACATCATTGACTTTCGATCGAAGGATTCCGTGAAATGTTCGACATCAACTCATTCATTCACATCTCATGGATTGTACTGGGTACTTTGAGAACCATTGACATTACTGGTGGTCTCTCTCACGCTTGTTAACAGTTTACATGATCGACTGGTAATCAAGTGGTTTCTACCATGTTCGACATCGACTCATTTATTCGCATGGCTAGAATCGTACCAATTCGGGAAGTAGAAATGAAGACCCTGGATTTAGTTTCCACCATCCAGGCTGCGAGGAGTTTTGTATTCATTATCTAAGTAGACTAATCATAAACAGATGGCTGCGCCCATACTGTGTCTACAAAAGTCTATGATTATGATGTACTGCAAGATCATTCCTGTATCAGAGTAGTTAGTCTGTTAGTTAAAGTTTTAATCTGAGTATGGGAATGCCTACCTCAGTGATGATATAATCTTATACATGTATTTTGTGTTGAAAATTGCATGTTCTGACCAGGCTCTCCACGAGATAATCCTTGAAATGATAAAGCGCTTCACCCTTCCTAGATAATACAAAACCCTAATCTATTACAGGCTTCACACTTTAGGGGGCAATCTATTACACTAAAAAATGTCACCATGACTATTTACAGTTAGTATGGCTCTATCAACAGTCATGCTATCCTCTTAGGCAAGTCTTATGCCTCTGCTCTCCATGTCAAACTCCAAAAAGAGAGAAAGTCTTTATAAATGTATTTATCTCTGGGGACGCAGGTGCTCTCAACCTTACCTGCGGGTACACACCCAATGTTCACAAAAGCTGCGTCTTTGGACGCTCTGTATGTAAAGGGGCAGGTGCGTCCCCCTGTAAAGGTTAAAATGCACAAGTTTCATCTTTAAAAAGTTACTTGTGGTCATTTCTAGAGCATTCTAGAAGGTTGTTCGACGTGTATTGAGCGCCTCCAGATGGTTCATGCACTCCTACCAAAGAGGAACTTATCCCATCAATAAGGGAGCTATCCCATCCAAAGAGGGGATTATCCCATTGATGGTGGACCTGATTAACTTCCTCTTGAACACTATAAATACAGGCATTGGGCCAGAAGGAGGAGAGGTTGGAAGCTATACATTTCTAAGGGTAGATGCTGCAGGAATTAGGACTCCCATTTAGAAGCTTGTGAGGAGAGATTGCCATCTTTGCTTGTTCTATTTGGAAGTGGGTGAGCTTTGTCAAAGTAAAGGAGAACTCTTGATGGACCCTGGGAGGGACTTGCACAACACCAAGGCTCAGGTTGTATTTGTTCCTTTTGTTACCTATTAATGCAAATGAGTCCATTCTTCTCAATAACTTGTTATTTATGAGTTGTTTCATGTACTCCTTGGTCTATGTGTTAAATATGTTTTATTTTATGAGATTATCAAGTGCTATTTAATCGTTTGATTGTTAGTGTATGCAGGTTTCAAAGTGAAGGAGGAGCTCATCCGGATCAGCGGAGCTGGACTGCTACAACAACGTTGGATTACAGGTAGGATCTAAACACTTGATTTCCCATATAGTAAATGCATGTTTAGAGAAGGATTGCTCTTGTTTGTCTTGTTTGTCACTAGAGAGTCTTAGGCTCCTAGGGAGGTTGGTTGTGTCCGCACAATCGACTCTTTCCGCCTGACAAGGGGTCCTCAAATTCCTCCACCAGTGTCTCAATAAGCAGGGGGGCTTCTAGTAGTGCCCAGGTGAAAATAGATGAGGAGGCGAAAGAGACTATAACTATTGAGGTGCCCGAGACTTACATGACATATTAGAGGGGAACAAGGATATTATTTGCAGCTGATAGGAAAGTGTTTGCTCCATGGGATGTGGAAGGGACCTTGCCTTCTTCATCAACCCATAGGAAAATTCTAGCTCCACAAGATGTGGAAGGGGCTTTTCCTTCTTCATCAACATAGCAGGTACAGGTGTAGTAGCTGCACAAAGGGAAGGAAAAGATGTTGGAGGAGAGTTTTGATGATGAGGAGGAAAGTTACTTTGACTTGACAGAGCATGATGAGCTGGAACATCATTATACTCATCATGTCGTGGAAATAATTGACTTGGAGGCTCAGGATGAAGACACAAAAAAAGACATCATCATACAAGAAAAGGAGGCTCAAGTACAAGCTTTGATTGACAATTTGGAAAGGTCCAAGCATGTCATCACATATTTGGAACAAGATAACAAGCGGTTGAGTGAAAAACAAGTCCTCATGGAGCTAGAACTACTCAAGGTAAAACGACAAAGTGACAAAGAGACACAGGTCATTTTGACTCCTATTGAGAAGGAGATTGAAGATGATAGAGAGACTTGGCTTGAGAGAGTCAATTTTCACCTTGAGAAGCTATTGTAGAAGGCCAATAGAGAAAATCAGATGATCAGACACATGGCCTACCATTATAGGACCCGAAACAAAACTTGCAACATCAGGATCAAGAAGATGAGAGCTAGGCTGAGGCGAGCTCTGAAAGGAAAAACGGAGGAGGATAGGCTTAGGTTGTTTGTTGAAGCTTCCTTGGCTCATCAAGACACTTGATGATGGTGCTTCTCACCAATTTTGGGAAAGTTTGGATGACTTTTTGTCATTTGAAAATTTTGAAATTATACACATAGGAAAACTGCCTAAACGCATAGCGCCACTAGCATTGCACTTTTCCTAGGGGCACCTAATGGAGAATTTTTTTGAATTTTTGGATTTAGAGTGATGAGGACATGCTCCCTAGAGATTTTCTAGGTTTTTGGGGCAAAACTGGCCCACAAAAAGGTCAAAACACACCCTAAAAATGACCTTTATGCCACTTTTTGGACACACAGAAACAGTCTTGGGAGAATAACTTTTTTAGGGGTAACATGGCCTTCAAATGCAGAAATTCTAGGTTTTTTGCAAACTAGACTTGAAGCCCTTTCCAATGAGCTATCAAGAGCTCAATTTGGATTCCAGGAAGGCCTCTAGAAAGGCCTTTAATGTGGTGCTCCGTGTAGGGCAGATTTTACACAGGATGACTAATTTTCCAGTTTTTGACTATGTTCATGGATTTTCTCTCATGAAGGATTATTTACCTTTTTAAATGATGACTTGGCATGTAACTATGATAGATAAATAGTAGTATAGGGTAGATTCATTGCTTTAAAAGTCAATTTGGGCTCAAATGAATCAGTTTTTCACTTTTAGAGGCAAGTTGTTGAGATGCCTATATTCCTGCTTCTTGTTCAGTATTAGTTAGATTAGCTCCTCATCTTAGGGATTCAACCCGTGAGGATGGGAGTAGGTTGAAAGAATGCCTATATATTCTTCTTATTTCTCATTGTAAAGGGTTGGACTCAATTGGATGCTCAGACCTTGATTGTACACCATTTTGTTGTAGTTTAGCACTAGATTAATAAGAATTGCAGCTATTTTTATGGGATCCATGTGGTATGGAGTTTAGTACATTTTATTCTTATGTGTTCATATCTTAATGTATTTTGTATACTTTGTTAATAATTTCATTTCTTCTAAGTGAATGCTTTCAAGTTTGATAGGAAAAAATCATTACATCAGTGCTCTGCTTTGGGAAAACATTCACCATTTCATGTTTTCTACAGTCTAGGAAGGATCCATGGTTTTCACATGCTCTTCTTAGCTTCTCACTATAAAACATCTCACCCCATAAAGCCCTATATTTCTAAACCTTATGCCTACCTTGCCCATTGAACACCCTGCAATTCTGACCTAATTCCCTAGCCCTAAACTATCCAGCTCCTCCTGATCCGGCAAAATCCCTTCAAAATCCATTCAAAATTTCATGCTACTATACCTAGCCTAATATCCTTTACTTGATCCAGTCATCTTGGCTGAGATCCTTATGGAGAGAGCCCTCTCTCGGCCTAGTAGGGATAGCTACTTGGCTAAGCATGGTTTGTGGTTACCCTGGCATTGCCTTCCTTCAGCTTGAGGTTCAATACAGGTGATAACACATACCATCTATCTTTAAAAAACAATATACCATTGTTAGTGAGCTACTTGTATTCCATGTTAATTGTTTCCTCTGGTTCCTATTGTAGATATTCCTTCACATGCTAGAAATGTTCATCATGTATCAATACATCTTTAATCCTTTCCTTAGTATCAAACTCAAAAGTACTAATGGCTGCAAATTGAGCTACTTGTAAGCTTTCGCTAAGGGCATCTATTACCCAGTTTTCCTTTCCCTTAATATGTTTTATGTAATGTACCACAACCAACTATTATTTTATTCTAACCTCTTATTGATGCCCAATATGGTGGTAATCACCATTGGAAATATGTATCTTGGAAATTTTCTATTTGGTTTTGACCTTAACCCCTTTATTAATGTAACCCAAAGAGGTCCCATAAGATTTATTATTAGTTAGTTTAATAAATAAATCCCATAAGCATTGTAAGTTGTTAACTTGCATTATAGAAAAGGGACCATAATTAGTTATAAGAGACCATAGCTAATAAACAAAGTGGTTAACCCACATTATGCAAGGGACCATGGGTATTTAGGGTTTTGGGTCTTTGAAAACTATATATTTTCAAATATAGTAAGGGAATCTTGTCTTGTGTTGTGTAATTGAGCTCTACTCTACTGGAGGTTTCCCCCTCAAAGAGGCAAGTGAGCAATATCTGCTTGTTGCATATATGAATAAAATATTTCCATTGTTATTGTCTCATTGTATTATTTTTGTGGTATCTCTAGCATACTTCTCACTTCTGTTTTTTGCAGGTCAAGCATACTATAAGTGGTATCAGACCACATTCCTAGGCCAACTACACCACCCATATTATAAAAACATTGTTAGGCTAGAGACATGTTCTTATGTCTTTAAACTACATAAATTTGTCATTACACACATCAAATTGTGGTTGGAGAAGCATACACACAGGAGCTACAAGAGGTGGTCATGTTTGTTTGACTCCCTTATAACCCCTATTGGTACACATTTAAGTAGTAGCACATCAAACAACACCTACACATGAATTGCACTTACATGGACCTCTATTATATTGAAATCCCCCCAATGTTAACTTGAAACCAACCTTAGATATTTTTTTGGCCATCTTGCTGCTACAGTACACTGAGACAAACACTCAGAGAGATTACTCGCATATACCTAGTGTAGTCGAGCAATATGGATAAGGGCATGGTCGATCCTCCTTAGTTAGCGCTTTGAAAGATTAGATCGAGTACTATTTTGGTCCCCTAGAGTACATCATGATCGATATTACCTGACACTTCATATTTCCATAGTTCCCTGACCTTTGGATGATTCATTTTCACAGTTTGTAGTATCTAAAAGTTGGGGTTTCTACCATTGTAGTTGAGAACGACCAGGACAACCAAATTCCTACACATTTTTCCATAGCCATCAGTTGGGGTTTCGACCACCACAGTATTGATTAGCTAGGAACACAAAATTCTTGTGTAAAATTTGCAATATCAATATTTTGGGATTTTAGCCATAACATTATTGATCAACTAGGAGTAATAATCCAATCGAAGTAAAAAAAAGAAGTCTGGTGGTCCGAAAATTTCTCTTGTGATCCGAGACCCAACCCACAGGATTCAAGATTACAACCTGATTCTAGTGATACCATCCACTAATAAGCGCCCATTTTTCTTGTGGTCCCAATTTTTTCTGAGGTTCTTTCAAGTTACCTACATCAACAAATTACTTGTATTGAACCAATTACAACCATAATAATTTTAAGTAAACCAACAAGTTGACCTAGAAAATTGTATGGTAACTATGAGGGCACAAGCTATGGAGAACCTCCAAAAAATATTGAATGACATCGAAGCAAGCCTCACCACCAAAATCAAAGGCATAGTTAAAAATCCCTGTAACACATACTGCCACATATCAAGGATAGAGGCCCCATGGGGGATGGGAACCATGTTTATGGCAACTTGGAAGGAGAATACAGCCACCATCAATATGAGGGGTATCGTCATTTCCATAGTGATCACCAATATTCTAGAAATAAGACACCTAAGATTGGCATGCACAAATTTGATGGTTCTAACCCAATAGTATGGGTGGCACAAATGAAACAATAATTTCAACTCAATAATATCTAGGACGATGAAATGAAACTACATGTGGGAGCTCTTTATTTGGACCAAGAATAATGGAAGTGGTGGAAATGGAATCGTAAATGCTACATATGAAAGCCAACTTGGAATATATTCTCTAAATCCATTTGTGCCTGTTTTGACAAAAAAGTAACAATAGTGAAACAATAAAGTACACAATTTTTTTATAGGCCCAGAGAACTTCATTTTAATCCACCTACAAGAAATTCATATGGATCTTGTACCAGGGATCATGGACCTCTTACAACGAGATACAATACTACCATATACAAAAATATACACTAGGGCTTGAGGTCTACTTCATAAGACTTTTAATATGCTCAAAAAAATGATAAATACAATATTACTTGTTTATGTAGCCATTCACTATCAGTATTTTCAATCATCCCTTGCTAATTACCTGGTTTTACTTTACCTCCTTCACACAGGGATTTGGAACATTTAAAATTCATGTACAACCATCTACTCATAGAAAACTTAATCCTTAAAATTCACTAAGTAACTAGACTTCAACCTTGTTGTTCAAGCCTTCCTTTAATGAACAAAATTCACATAAACTGCAAGAAAACATACAAGAACAATGACTATTTTCCCCTTTTCTGGCCTCTTCTTAGGCTTGACGCACCTAAACCTTATTATATAGGCCCTTGAAGCCTTTCAACCCCCATTCCTTCATACAATCTAGCTTAGAGAAAATGTGGCCCTCTTTGTTTCATTAGCTGAGGTATTTTCAGCCTCTTGTAACCAATCTGAGGTACTCTTAGGACTTCATCCGTCCTCCTGAGCTAAAACAAAATTTGCAGTCTCCTCTTCTTTGACCTAATAGACACATCCAACCTTCCTTGTAGCAAAATCCCTCACTTGGATAACAACTTTTCCTTGCTGAACCCTCGACCTTCTAAGGTATACAAAATTGACTTCCAACAGATCCTTCTCTTACTCATCCTTGCCTTCTAATGCTACAGTTCTCGTTAGGTCTTGTGCTTTCTTACAAGATGAGTTTCTATCCTAATATGACCTCTATGGTCTCTCCAATATATAGGTGCTCATGGGGAACCAATGGCACCCAACCGGCCTAAGCCTACATGCTCAAATACAAATATATTATCAAATAAAATTCAATTTCTTGTTCTAAATCCATTCCTTTGGGTTCAAAACCCATAGCTTGGGTACTTTTCCCATAAATGTGCATTTTTATGGGTTTTCTCCACATAAACCTACTACCCAAGGCTTGTGGTATTATCTCCCAAGCTACATATTTCAACACTCCCACTTAGCGAGAGAGGTACTTCCATTCCTCGAACGTAGCTGCTCATGCACATAATCTCAATCTCTAGCATCCATCATTGTAGCATACCATGAAAAATGGATAGTGCTTTCCTCAAAAGAGTCCCTACCACCATAATCTTGTAACATTCATATTCTCTTGATAGGCTTCTAGGACATTCCAAGGTTTCTTCTTGCCAGTGGTATAAGTCTCCTTACTTACCACTAACCATGCACTCTTCTTGGGTTGTAGATTCTCCCTATAAACTTGCAAAATCCCTCTCAAACTTGACTCCTTTTGAGTCTCATCAACCTTCTTATTTCCTTGATTTATATGATTTCACTTTAACTTGTATAGACCACTTTCACTAACTCCAGTAACTACTCCTTTGGAATTAGAGCCTCTAAGTTTGAGCATCACCTTTCCATCCTAGAAAAATACTTCAAACCCATTAGCCTCAATCACTGAGACAAATAACATGTTGCACTTGAGCTTAAGTACCCATAATACATCCTTGACTTGTAGCAACCCTCCTAACTCCACCCTGAATGGAACCATACCCGACTCCATGATAGTCTTCTAACTCTTATTGTTAATGCCCACATGTAATTTAGAGTCCCATTTGGTTAGATTCTCTAATACATCCCATGATCCTTCAATATTCTTTGACACTTCGCTATTAGTGAACCATGTAACCTAATTACATGGTTCACTAATAAAACAACCATTGAAATATCATCCTACTCAATTGTAGATGCAACAACCATTGCAATCTCTTTCTTCTTCTCATTATCTCCTTTCTTCTGATGTGGACACTTACTCACATAATCACCAACTTGCTATATTTTAAACATTTCACATTGCTCAAGGCCTTATTCTCTTTTCCATTAATCTTACTAGTGAGAGTAATGTTCACTCCACATTCTCTTCATCAAAATTATTCTTATGAAAATCCTCATCCAATATTTCCTCTTGGATGAAGTCATCCCATAACCTTTTCCAATCTAGTAACTTGTATCGAGTAACTATTCCTTTGATAATTGGCTTGCATTCCTCGGGGAAGCCCTTTAAGGCAATCCTCACTAATTTTGACTCTGGAAAATTATCACCAATGGAAGCGAGCTCATCACAAACTTTAGGAACCCTTTTGAGATACAAAGTCACACCCTTTCCATCCAACATATTGGTGTTCTTGAGCTTCTCTCTCAATACCAACAACTCGTTCTTGTTCTTAATGTTGAACAAGTCCTGAAGAGCCTTCCACATATCATGTGTAGTGTTCTTCCTGGTACGATGAGGTATTAAGTGCTCCTTTACTCCATCTAGGATGATTAACCTGGCTTTGCCTTTTCATCCAACTATTTAGGAGTTGTTGGCTTATAAATATCCTTGTCAGTAAACACCCATATCTTCTTCACTAATAACACCATCCTAATCCTTTCTTTCTGAGGAATATACTTAGACAACCCATCTAGTCTATCCTCACTATCTTTTTTATGATTCTAGTCTTTCAACAACAAATAAATCAACTCCCTCTTTGGTTGCTTCCTTATGCACACTTTGATTCAACTATCACTTCAAAGTAGCTATGGGACCATGTTGAATTTTCCTCACACCCTAGGTCTAGTCTATGGCTAACCAAGCACATAAACACAATGGAAGTGCTCAAACATAAACAACTTTACACAATGGAAATGTAATAGTAGTGAAAAAATAAAGTACACATAATTTTTGTAGGTCAAAAACACTTCTTATTAGTCCACCAACAAGAGATTTATAGGGCATCCATACGAGGGATAATGGCCTTTTACATCCCGATATAAGACAACAATATCAAATATTATACACTATGGCTTGAGTTCTACTTCATAGGACTTTGAATATGCCCAAAATATTACACATACAATCTTACTTACTTCTCAATGTAGCCCTTCATAGTCAGTCCTTGTAGTCCTCCTTTGTCACTTGTTATGTAGTTGTCTTTTTCCTCCTTCACATAGGGATTTGTCCCCTTTAAAATCTCTATATAACCATCTACTCACAAAAAACTAATCCTTCCAATTCACTATAACCATACTTCAAACTTTTTGTTCAAGCCTTCCTTTGATGAACAAATGTCACATAAAGTTCTCAACAACCCTCTACACAACTGAAAATAGAATAAGAATGACCCATTGTCCCTTAGTTGGCCTCTTCTTAGGCTTGAGGAACCTCTACCTTGTTCTACAATCCCCTAGTGACTCTTGTCCCTCTTTCTCCCTCTAATCTAGCTTAGAGCAGTTGAAAACCTATGTGTTTCATCAGTTGAGGCCTTTTTGGCCCTTTATAACTAATCTGAGGCAATCTTATGGCTTCAAACCTCCTCTTGAATTGAAATAAAATTTGCAAAATCCTCTTATTTGCCCCAGTAATAACATCTAGCCTTCCTTGTAACACATAACCTTACTTGGATAGAAAATCAACCTTCATGAATCCTCAACCTTCTAGGAAAGACAAAATCGAATTCTAATAGATCCTTCTATTACACGTTATTGTATTGTAAGGTTGTGATTCTCCTTAGGTCTTGTACTTTCTCACAAGATGAGGTGTTATGTGTTAAAATAACCTCTAATCTCTCTCCAATATATATGTGTTCATGGGGCACTAATTAACCCCAAGGGCTATGTCCATGGCACCTAGTCGACCTTAGCCTACATTCTCAAATACAAATATATTATCAAACAAAATTCAATTTATTGTTCTAAATCCACTCCTTTGGGTTCAAAACCCTGATCTTGGGTACTTAACCCATAAATTTCCATTTTTATAGGCTTTCTCCACACAAACCTAGTACCCTAGGCTTGTGGGAGTATCTCCCAAACTACATATTTCAACACTCTCTCTTAGTGAGAGAGGTGCTTCCATTCCTCAGGAACAAAATCTCAATCTATGACATCCATCACTATAACATGCCCTGAAGAATGAACAACACTTTCCTCGGAAGAGTCCTTACCATCATAATCTTCTCACTTCTTCTTCTTCGCTTAATAGGCCTCTAGGACATTGCATGGTTCCTTCTTTCTAGTTGTATAAGTCTCCTTAATCACTGCCCATGCACTCTTTTTGGGTTACAAATTCCCCCTCTAAACATGCGAACTCCCTATCAAAATTGAATCCTTTTGAGTCTCATAAACCTTCTTATTTGCTTGATGTATATGATTTCACTTTACTTTTATAGACCACTTTCACTAACTCCAGTAACTACTCCTTTGGAATTAGAGCCTCTAAGCTTGAGCATGACCTTTCCATCCTAGAAAAATAATTCAAACTCGTTAGCCTCAATCACAGAGACAAATAACATGATGCACTTGAGCTTTAGTACCCATAGTACATCCTCAACTCGTAGAAGTCGTCCTAACTCCATCCTGAATGGAATCATACCTGACTCTATGAAATTATTCCGACTCTTATTGCTAATGTCAACATGTAATTTAGAGTACCATTTGGTTAGAGTCTTGAATAATTTCCATGATACTATCATATGCTTTTATGCTCCATTATTAGTGAACTAGACACCCTAATTAATGGTTCCCTCGGATAAAGGAGAAACTAGAGAAAAATCCTCCTCTAACCTTCTTGTGAAGTCATCCTACTCAGTTGTAGATGCAACAACCATTGCAATCTCTTTCTTGTTCTCATTATATCCTTTCTTATGATGTGGACACTTACTCACATAATGACCATACTTGCTATATGTTATACACTTCACCTTTCTCAACCCCTTCTTATCTTTTCCATTAATCTTAATATTGAGAGCCATTTTCTCTCCACATTCTCTCCATCATAATTCTTCTTATTAAGATCCTCATCCCATAGTTCCTCTTGGATGAAGCCATCCCATAACCTTTTCCAACCTAGTAACTTGTCTCGAGAAACTATTCCTTTGATAATTGGATTCCATTCCTCAGGGAATCCTTTTAAATGCATTCCTTACTAATTTTGACTCTATAACATTATCACTAATGGCAAAAATCTCATCATGAACCTGAGAAACCCTTGTGAGATACAAATTCACACCCTCACTATCCAACATCTTGGTTTTCTTGAGCTTCTCTCTCAATACCAACAAATAGTTCTTGTTCTTAATGTTTAACAAGTCCTGAAGAGCCTTCCACGTATCATTTGTAGTATTATTCCTGGTAAAATGAGGTATTAAGTGCTCCTTTACTCCATCTAGGATGATTAGCTTGGATTGGCCTTTGCATCCAACTCTTCAAACTCAACCAACTCTTTAGGAGTTGTTGGCTTAGACATATCATTGTTAGTAAACACCCATATCTTCTTCACTAATAAAACCATCCTAGTCCTTTCTTTTTGAGGACTATAGTTAGACAACCCATCTAGTCTATCCTCATTATCTTTGTTATGATGCTAGTCTTTCAACAATAAATAAATCAACTCCCTCTTAGGTTTATTACTTACGCACACTTTGATTCAACTATCCCTTTAAAGTATCTATGGTACCATGTTGAATTTTCCTTACACCCTAGATCTGGTCTATGGCTAACCAAGCACATAAACACACTAGAAGTGCTCAAACATAAACAACTTTACACAATGGAAATGTAATAGTAGTTAAAAATAAAGTACACATAATTTTTGCAGGTCAAAAACACTTCTTATTAGTGCATCAACATGAAATTCATAAGGCACCCATACGAGGGATAATGGCCTTTTACATCCCGATATAAGACAACAATATAAAATATTATACACTATGGATTGAGTTCTACATCATAGGACTTTGAATATGCCAAAAAAATCTACAAATACAATCTTACTTACTTCTCGATGTAGCCATTCACAATCAGTAATTATAGTCTTGCTTTGTTACTTGTTACGTAGTTGTCATTTTCCTCCTTCACATAGGGATTTGGCCCCTTTAAAACCTCTATATAATCATCTACTCACAAAAAAATAATCCTTCACATTCACTATATAACCATACTTCAACCTTTTTGTTCAAGCCTTCCTTTGATGAAAAAACATCAAATAAAGTTATCAACAACCCTCTACACAACTGAACATAGAAGAAGAATGACCCATTGTCCCTTAGTTGGCCTCTGTGTAGGCTTGAGGCACCTCTACCTTGTTCTACAAGCCCCTAACGAATCTTGTCCCTCTAATTCTCCCTGTGATCTAGCTTAGAGAAGTTGCAAACCTTTGTGTTTCATCAGTTCAAGCCTTTTTGGCCCTTTGTAACTAATCTGAGGCACTCTTAGGGCTTCGGTCCTCCTCTTGAGTTGAAATAAAATTTTTAGCATCCTCTTATTTGCCCCAATAAACACGTCTAGCCTTCCTTGTAGCACATAAACTCACTTGGATAGAAACTCAACCTTCATGAATCCTCAACCTTCTAGGATAGACAAAATTGACTTCTAATAGATCCTTCTATTACACACCCTTGTATTCTAAGGTTGTGATTCTCCTTAGGGCTTGTACTTTCTCACAAGATGAGTTGTTATGTGTTAAAATAACCTCTAACCTCTCTCCAATATATATGTGTTCATGGGGCGCTAATTAACCCCAAGGGCATGTCCATGGCACCTAGTCGACCTGAGCCTACATGCTCAAATACAAATATATTATAAAATAAAATTCAATTTCTTGTTCTAAACCCACTACTTTGGGCTCAAAACCCCGATCTTGGGTACTTAACCTATAAATTTCCATTTTTATAGGCTTTCTCCACACAAACCTAGTATCCTAGGCTTGTGGGAGTATCTCCCAAACTACATATTGCAACACTCTCTCTTAGCGAGAGAGGTACTTCCATTCCTTGGGAACACAATCTCACTCTATGACATCCATCACTATAGCATACCCTGAAGAATGAACAACAATTTCCATGGAAGATTCCCTACCATCATAATCTTCTCACTTATTCTTCTTCACTTAATAGGTCTCGAGGAAATTGCATGGTTCCTTATTTCTAGTTGTATAAGTCTCCTTACTCACTAACCATGCACTCCTCTTGGGTTGAAAATTCTCCCTCTAAACCTACGTGTCCGTCGGATAAGTCGTTCTTGCGGACAAGACTAACCTCCCTAGTATCTAATGATAGCTAGCGACAAGCAAACCAAACAAATTCTATCTTTCTGTAAATATGCAATTTATAAATAAAAGCAAACAGGTGCTTTAGGCCTACCTCGAGTCCAGTGCTAGTTTGTGGAAGCCACGCTCCGTTGATCCAAGTGAGCTCCCTTGTAAAGAATCTGCAAACACAAACAAGCACACACATTAAATAGCACCTGAAAAGCCAATATAATAAAGCATATTTATCATGATGATCAAGGAATTCATGAAACAAACCATATAAGACAATTTATTGAGAAAAATGAATCTGATTGTATTAAATTTAATCAAAGAAGATCTTTACAACCTTTATGCCTTGATGTTGTACAAGCTCCTCCCAGGGTCCAACAAGAATCCCCTTTACTTTGACAAGTTTCACTCTCTTCCCAATGAAGCCAAAAGGTATGTAATCTCTCCTCTCAAGCTTAACTAGGAAGTCTCAATTCCAACAGCATTTACCCTAAAAAATGTTCAGCTTCTAACCTCCCTAGCAACCAACCCAATGCCTTAATTTATAGTGCAATGGAGGGAAGTTACTAGGTCCGCCTTCAAAGGGATAAAGCCCTCCTTCGAAAGGATAAGCTCGTCTAATCAAGGGATTAGCTCCTTTACTTTTGGGATGCATGAACCACCTAGGAGCGAACCATCCACGTCAAGATTCCTTCTAGAAGCATCGAAAATTAACCACAAGTGACCTTTTAAGAATAAACGTGTGCCTTTTTTACTTTCACATGGGTCCGCACCCACTCCTTTAGAGACAGAGCGGGCAGGTCCTCAGGTAACATGACCAAGGGGTGCAGGACCACAGGTAACAATAAGAGAAAGTGCGGAACCAGAGCTTTATTGATTTTCAAAGACTTTCTCTCATTTTTAAAGATTGACATGAAGAGTTGAGGTTTGATACTTGCTAGCGAGGACAATATGAGTGATGATAGACCCATACTGACTGCAAATAGTCATGGTGACAATATTTTGTGTAACAGATTGCCCCCTAAAGTGCGAAGTCTGTAGTAGATGAGGATTTCATTTATCATCTAAGAAGAGTGAAGTACTTTATCATTTCGATGATCATCTTGTGGAGAGCCCGGTTGGAACCTGTAAAAACATTCAATGCAAAATATATATATGAGATCATATCATCGCTGAGGTAGGCATTCCCATACTCAGATCAAAACTAACTAGAAAACTAACTACTGCTCTGATATAGGAATGATCTTGTAATACATCACAAGTATAGACACATGTAGACACAGTATGGACGTAGCCATCTGTTTATGAATAGTCCATTGTATAATGAATACAAAATTCCTCGCAGCCTGGATGGTGGAAACTAGACCCAAGGTCTTGATTTCTACTTCCCGAAATAGTATGATTCTATCCATGCGAATGAATGTGTCGAAGTTGAACATGGTATAAACCACTTGATTACCAGTCAATGATGTAAACTGTTAACAAGTGTGAGAGAAACCACCAGTAATGTCAATGGCTCTCAAAGTACTCAGTACAATCCATGAGTTGTGAATAGATGTGTTGATGTCGAACATGTCACGGTTTCCTTTGATCGAAGGTCAATGATGCAACCTATCGTCGAAGGTGAGAAACCTGCCATTGAGGCACACAGATCCCAAGGTACTGATGATTTATAGATCATCTTTCTAGATAATGAGCTGAAGTCGATAGAAAGCAATCCATCGTAGGCAAGCCCACAACACGAAATCATAGATCAAGTTTGAAGAAGTATAGTTGCAAGGACTGACTCAGGGATGGTTAAGATGGATGATAGATATTTTGCAGATGAATGGTTTATTTGCACTGACCTCTTGAACACATAATGACACTGCAGATGGTTTGGTGACAATTGACCTAAAGCTAATACCAAGAAACTGGCTGAAAACTTGCAATATGGTTTGATCAACTATTAGGCAAAGGATTTCCCAACCCAGGTGAACAAAAAGTGTCGTGTTCAAGAGTGGTTAAATATTTTTCTGAGACACAAAGTATGACAAATAGGTTCATTTTTCTCTCTTTTCTCCCACCATTTCTTGCAAGTACCTCTTTATTTTTGACAAGCTTGAGGAGGATAAAATTTGCTTGATTATAAGCTCATCCTTTGGATGAGTCCAACTTAGTTTAAATTCAAACCCTAAGAAGGAGTGGCCCGTTCCTGTTTGTAATTGAATAGGTCCTTTACTGTTAAATTTTAACGAGTCCAGTATAGGAGAAACTCGGCGTTTTTCAATTTTAGGGAGTCTGAAAAAAACTTAAGAAAACTCCATGGTTGTCCTGTTTCGTAAATTTGTGTCTCCCAAGCCTGAAAAAGTATAAAATAATACTTGAGAGAACTGCTTGACCATTACGATCAAGGAGTAATTTTCATAATTAGTGTCTCTAATCCTAAAAATTAAAAAAGCGACCAAAGGCACGTCATTTTATAACCAATATCGAATTTGAAACGACAAAAATCTGGCAATCATTTCATGTTTATATGGTCAGAAAAGAGCTATAAGTGGACCTTATTTTTAATTCCACTTTAACGAGTTTAAAAAGGAAAAAATCGGCATTCTTTTCATATTTTACGAGTTAGAAAAGAGCTTAAAGAGGACTCATCCTAGAGGAATGAGTGGTATAAAGGGTAGCAACTGGTTCTGGCAATGGTGGAACTGCTCAAAACATGTAATGGTTAAGAGGTTGGCTGACAAAACCACTCATAACTGCAGTCCCTCAAGAAGGGTAAAAAATCAAGTGAAAGCATATGATCATCCAAAGAGATGGTGGCGATGGACTAAAAACAACCAAGGCTCATCTAACATAATTTAGCGGATAAAAATGACAATCACAAGATGTAAATTAGGTATAGGTTCATTTTTACACAAGCTTGAACCATAGAGAACTTTGCTTGGATTCGGTTTCATGTTTACACAAGCTTGAAACGAAAAACTATGCTTGTTATAAATTCGCATGCCCCTAGCATAATGACGCAAAACAAGGTACATTACCCCCAAGCTTCATTGCATTCAACGAAGTGGATGGAATGAAGGTTTACTTTCGAGATCTTGGAAAGACTTGACTTGAAAAGGGAGTTGTTTCATTTTTTAATTAGGTTGGCACAGGAAAAGGATTGTCCTCAAAACCCTTGTTTCATTTTTTAAACGAGCTTGACACAAGATAAGGAACTATGCTCATGACTCCTTGTTTAACTTTTTAACGAGCTTGACACAAGACAAAGAACTATGCTCATAACTACTCTCTACAATCTACCTAACAAGGAACTATGCTCTAAAATCCTTGATTCATTTTTTAACGAGCTTGACACAAGACAAGGAACTATGCTCTAAAATCCTTGATTCATTGTTTAATGAGCTTGACAGAAGACAAGGAACTATGCTCTAAAATCCTTGATTCATTTTTTAACGAGCTTGACACAAGAAAAGGAACTATGCTCAAGTCTACTCTCTACAATCTACCTATATAACCTACTGATTCATTTTTATTTTTATTTTAAATGAGGTTGACACATGAAAAGAACTATCCTCATACCTGATTCATTTTTTAACGAGGTTGACTCAGTAACAGGAACTATCCTCTGACCAACTGTTTCATTTTTTAACGAGGTTGACTCAGGAAAAGAACTGTCCTCATACTCACTAATTCATTTTTAACGAGGTCGACATAGTAAAAGGAACTTTCCTCGAACCAACTGATTCATTTTTTAACGAGGTTGACACAGGAAAAGAACTGTCCTCATACCTGATTCATTTTTTAACGAGGTTGACTCAGTAACAGGAACTATCCTCGTACCTGATTCATTTTTTGAGTGAGGTTGACTCAGTAATAGGAACTATCCTTTGACCAACTGATTCATTTTTTAGCGAGGTTGACACAGGAAAAGAACTGTCCTCATACTTGATTCATTTTTTAGTGAGGTTGACTCAGTAATAGGAACCACCCTCTGACCAACTGATTCATTTTTTAATGAGGTTGACATAGGAAAAGAATTGTCCTCACGGACACCTGTTTCATTTTTTAACGAGGTTGGCACAGGAAAAGGAACTATCCTTGCACCAACTGATTCATTTTTTAATGAGGTTGACACAGTAAAAGGAACTTTCCTTGAACTCACTGATCATGGCTTCCAACTGGAAGAAAGACATGTCAATGGACACACCTTGATCATGGCTTCTAAGAGGTCTTCATCAGAAGGAAGAATAGTTCTCTGGAAGGAACACATGTCAAGGGACTCAAAAGGGATAAGAAAATCGCATTCAAGTAATCCCATAGAGTTTTCCATGTCAATTACTGGATCTAAGTCAAAATAAGATGAGCAAGCAATGAGAGGCTGACTTACATCAGTAACTGAAAACATGGGACTAGTTGCCACATAATTAACCCGTGGTGGGGTAGATACCACTGTAGAATCAGGAACATTTAGGGGTGTCATATTATTGGTAGTTGAAACAAGACTAGGGAATGAAATCTGGTCTACAGGCACAATATTTCCATTGTGAGGGAAAGACATCACGCGAAAGAGTGTCGATACGACAACTTTCATTGCATAAACATAGTCTCACCCAAGGAGTAAATTGAAATCCAAGGTACCTCGAACTACCATAAGATCAATACAGATAGTTTTACCTTCCAAGGTAATAGAAAACTTAGGAAGGATCCCTAAAGGTTCACTAATTATTCTGTTAAAAGCTTTCAGATTCTGCGTAATAGGTGCAAGTTGAGGGGAACCCAAAGCTTTCCAAGCAGTTGAGGATAAAATACTAACAGAAGCACCTTCATCTACCTGTGTGCAGTGTATGTCCCTACCACAAACCTTGACAATGATTTGGAAAGGGATGGAGGAAGGAAGATGAGGTTTTGTCAATCTATTCCAATCAAAGGAAAAGACCTCAGTACTTGGAGGGGGTTCTTTAGAAACAGGTGAAATTCCCCCTGACGTAGAAGAATTTGATGTAACAAGAAGAACCTGAGTGGTATGAAGTTCACTCTCTAAAGGGAGAGTGGGATTGACCGAATGTGAAATTGAATCAACCACTTGATCAACTAATGGATCATCAACCTTAGTGATATGAGTTTCACTCTCCAATGGAAGAGTGGGATCGACTGTACTTGAAATTATATCAATCACTCCGTCAGTTGACGGTAGGTTGGGAGAAAGTTTACGGTAACTAGTTGGAAATTCTGGTTGTGGAACAGTAAGGTTTTCCAACAATTTTGAGGCTTCATCCATGTGAGGGAAAATGTGAGTTTGATGACTCCCTTTGCATAACTTACAAGGAAACCTAACTTTACCCTTTTTCCCAGGAACCTGACTATCACTGGTTGATGGATCAATGGAAAGTTGATGAGATTTTTCTGATGATACTTCCAAGACCTTTGGAAGACCATGAAAATTGATAAGGAATTGGTCACCCTTACAAAGCCTGTAAGGGTATTTGGGTTTATGATGCGTGTTGGAGGTTTTCTCAACACAACTAACACTTATAACCATGGTTGGTTGGTTGACTTCTTTCTTATCTTACTTCTTCTTCTTCATCTTAGCCACCTGGTTACTAGCATCAAGGCTTTTACCAAGCAAAGAGGAAGAAATGGAGGAAGAAAAATTAGGCGAAGAAGGTAAAGGGTCAACAGAAGGTTGGTGATGTTGAGATGGTGAACTCTGTTGAGGTGAAGCATTTGGTTGAGGTGGAACAATTGGAGTATTTGGGGCCAACGAAGTTGAAAATAACCATATTGGTAAACCTATTGTAAATCCAGGTAATGACAAAGTAGCAATATAAGGAGGACCAACATTTCCAAAGTAAGGAAAAGTACTAGGATTCTCATTAAGAGGGGTTCCTTGGTTGGTAAATTCCAGAACATTTGCCATTATATTCAACTTCAGTGAATTTTATTAACAATTTAAAACTAAAATGAACAATTCACAATTCACACCTAACAATTAAAATTCACAAATCACACCTATGGTCTCTAAAAGTAAAAACAAACAAATTAACACGCACTATCAAATCTAGGAGTCAAACCATACACAAACAGTAACTTTCCGTACCGAAAGCACTAATTGGTGATGAAATCCAACGTCGCAGAATTCAATACAGAAATGGCGGTTGGAATAGTTACCCCGAAAACCTGCTTAATGAATAGACTGGCACAAGTTTCTCCACTAAACCGTCTCGAGTGAAGAGAAACCCCTGGAAAATCCAAGTGATTCTAGTCGACGTCTGCTCTAGGTACAGTGGGATCTTCCCTCCACCGTCACCTTAGGAAATAATCCTATACATTATGTTCACTATGGTTACCAACGGAAATAAATATACCTAGGGGAACAGTCTGTGATCCGATACACACGCAAGGGAAGAGTAGCAAGCTCAATCCCCTTGAAGGCTCCTTGACATAATCCAAGGTTTACCAGCAAGTGACCCCAGGCTCCTCGACAATGGTTAATCCGAGGTTTACCATTTTTAATACATGTACATCCTGTATCATTGCCAATGAGGAAGGATTTATTACCTCACTGGTTCGGACACGATCTCGTGCTTGACTCCTATAAGAGGAGCTTCCTAGAGCATAGATGTAACAATTGGAATTTCTTTCCTACCGCAAGATCGACTACTTTTTTGTTTTACTGTCTTGGAGAGTTAACTAAAACCTATTCCAAGACACTAGCCTAAGCTAGATTGGTGGAAAAAGCCCTAAAAATGTAAAAATTACTAGATGAATTTTAATTAAGCGTTGGTGTTATTTAGGTTGTTATTACTCAAAAGGGTAAATGGATATGAAACCAATGGTGTTATAACCCGACCCAAAATTGAATGCAATTGAATATGATAATGTAATATTTTCAATTCGATGAATCCTAACTAAAGTAAGGATAGAGTTTCCATTCACTTCCAACAATGAAAAAAATTGATCACTAAGAGAAAATATAACAATTTCTCTAATTCACTAATTTCATCAAGAAAAACTAATGCAAATCAATTCCAAAATAGTTTTTTATTTTTATTTTTGTGTGTTAAAAAAAAGAATAAAAATATGTAAATTCAAATCAAAGAAAGCTGATCTAAATCTACGATTGATTTTTCAGAATGTAAACTATGCAATTGTAATCTATGCACAATTCACTTGAAAAGTATGCAAATGTAATCTATGCACATTTTTCGTTCATATTCTGAAAATAAGAATTCTAATTATGAAAATGTGATCTATGCAAGATAATTCTCATACACAAGATGATTCTAATGTAATCTAAGAACCAATCAAGTGCAAGTCAAGAAAATTGGGTGAGAGTTCCAAAGTTCAAAAAATAAAAACACTCAAAGGCGATTAACACTCAACATGTAATTTAGAGTCCCATTTGGTTAGAGTCTCGAAGAATTTCCATGATACTATCATATGCTTTGATGCTCCGTTATTAGTGAACTAGACACCCTAATTAATGGTTCCCTCGGATAAAGGAGAAACTAGAGAAAAATCCTCCTCTAACCTTCTTGTGAAGTCATCCTACTCAGTTGTAGATGCAACATCCATTGCAATCTGTTTCCTGTTCTCGTTATATCCTTTCTTATGATGTGGACACTTACTCACATAATGACCATACTTGCTATATGTTATAAACTTCACCTTGCTCAAACCCTTCTTATCTTTTCCATTAATCTTAATATTGAGAGCCATTTTCTCTCCACATTCTCTCCATCATAATTCTTCTTATTAAGATCCTCATCCCATAGTTCCTCTTGGATGAAGCCATCCCATAACCTTTGCCAACCTAGTAACTTGTCTCGAGAAACTATTCCTTTGATAATTGGATTCCATTCCTCAGGGAATCCTTTTAAGGCATTCCTTACTAATTTTGACTCTATAACATTATCACTAATGGCAAAAATCTCATCATGAACCTGAGAAATCCTTGTGAGATACAAAGTCACACCCTCACTATCCAACATCTTGGTTTTCTTGAGCTTCTCTCTCAATACCAACAAATAGTTCTTGTTCTTAATGTTTAACAAGTCCCGAAGAGCCTTCCACGTATCATTTGTAGTGTTATTCCTGGTAAGATGAGGTATTAAGTGCTCCTTTACTCCATCTAGGATGATTAGATTCGATTGGCCTTTGCATCCAACTCTTCAAACTTAACCAACTCTTTAGGAGTTGTTGGCTTAGACATATCCTTGTCAGTAAACACCCATATGTTCTTCACTAATAAAACCATCCTAATCCTTTCTTTCTGAGGACTATAGTTAGGCAACTCATCCAGTCTATCCTCATTATCTTTGTTATGATGCTAGTCTTTCAACAATAAATAAATCAACTCCCTCTTAGGTTTATTACTTACGCACACTTTGATTCAACTATCCCTTTAAAGTAGCTATGGTACCATGTTGAATTTTCCTTACACCCTAGATATGGTCTATGGCTATCCAAGCACATAAACACACTAGAAGTTCTCAAACATAAACAATTTTACACAATGGAAATGTAATAGTAGTTAAAAAATAAAGTACACATAATTTTTGCAGGTCAAAAACACTTATTATTAGTGCATCAACATGAAATTCATAAGGCACCCATACGAGGGATAATGGCCTTTTACATCCTGATATAAGACAACAATATAAAATATTATACACTATGGCTTGAGTTCTACATCATAGGACTTTGAATATGCCAAAAAAATTTACAAATACAATCTTACTTACTTCTCGATGTAGCCATTCACAATCAGTAATTGTAGTCTTGCTTTGTCACTTGTTACGTAGTTGTCATTTTCCTCCTTCACATAGGGATTTGGCCCCTTTAAAACCTCTATATAATCATCTACTCACAAAAAAATAATCCTTCAAATTCACTATATAAACATAATTCAACCCTTTTTTTCAAGCCTTCCTTTGATGAAAAAATGTCACATAAAGTTATCAACAACCCTCTACACAACTGAACATAGAATAAGAATGACCCATTGTCCCTTAGTTGGCCTCTTTGTAGGCTTGAGGCACCTCTACCTTGTTCTACAAGCCCCTAAGGAATCTTGTCCCTCTAATTCTCCCTTTGATCTAGCTTAGAGCAGTTGAAAACCTTTGTGTTTCATCAGTTCAAGCCTTTTTGGCCCTTTGTAACTAATCCGAGGCACTCTTAGGGCTTCAGCCCTCCTCTTGAGTTGAAATAAAATTTTCAGCATCCTCTTATTTGCCCCAATAAACACGTCTAGCCTTCCTTGTAGCACATAAACTCACTTGGATAGAAACTCAACCTTCATGAATCCTCAGCCTTCTAGGATAGACAAAATTGAATTCTAATAGATCCTTCTATTACACACCCTTGTATTCTAAGGTTGTGATTCTCCTTATGGCTTGTACTTTCTCACAAGATGGGTTGTTATGTGTTAAAATAACCTCTAACCTCTCTCCAATATATATGTGTTCATGGGGCGCTAATTAACCCCAAGGGCATGTCCATGGCACCTAGTCGACCTGAGCCTACATGCTCAAATACAAATATATTATCAAATAAAATTCAATTTCTTGTTCTAAACCCCCTACATTGGGCTCAAAACCCCGATCTTGGGTACTTAACCCATAAATTTCCATTTTTATAGGCTTTCTCCACACAAACCTAGTATCCTAAGCTTGTGGGAGTATCTCCCAAACTACATATTTCAACACTCTCTCTTAGCGAGAGAGGTACTTCCATTCCTCGGGAACACAATCTCAATCTATGACATCCATCACTATAGCATACCCTGAAGAATGAACAACAATTTCCATGGAAGATTCCCAACCATCATAATCTTCTCACTTATTCTTCTTCACTTAATAGGTCTCGAGGACATTGCATGGTTCCTTATTTCTAGTTGTATAAGTCTCCTTACTCACTAACCATGCACTCCTCTTGGGTTGCAAATTCTCCCTCTAAACCTACGTGTCCGCCGGATAAGTCGTTCTTGCGGACAAGACCGACCTCCCAAGCAAACCAAACAAACTATATCTTTCTCTAAATATGAAATTTATAAATAAAGGAAAACAAGTGTTTTAGGCCTACCTCGAGTCCAATGCTAGTTTGTGGAAGCCATGCTCTATTGATCCAAGTGAGCTCCCTTGTAAAGAATCTGCAAACACAAACAAGCACACACATTAAATATCACCTGAAAAGCCAATATAATAAAGCATATTTATCATGATGATCAAGGAATTCATGAAACAAACCATATAAGACAATTTATTGAGAAAAATGGATCTGATTGTATTAACTTTAATCAAAGAATAACTTTACAACCTTGGTGCCTTGATGTTGTACAAGCTCCTCCCAGGGTCCAACAATAATCTCCTCTACTTTGACAAGTTTCACTCTCTTCCCAATGAAGCCAAAAGGTATGTAATCTCTCCTCTCAAGCTTCGCTATGAAGTCTCAATTCCAAGAGCATTTACCCTCAAAAATTTTCAGCTTCTAACCTCCCTAGAAACCAACCCAATGCCTTAATTTATAGTGCAATGGAGGGAAGTTACTAGGTCCACCTTCAAAGGGATAAAGCCCTCCTTCAAAGGGATAAGCTCCTCTCATCAAGGGATTAGCTCCTTTACTTTTGGGATGCATGAACCACCTAGGAGCGAACTATCCACGTCAAGATTCATTCTAGAAGCATCTAGAATTAACCACAAGTGAGTTTTTAAGAATAAACTTGCACCTTTTTGACTTTCACAGGGGTCCGCACCCACTCCTTTAGGGACAAAGTGGGGAGGTCTGCAGGTAACATGACCAAGGGGTGCAGGACCACAGATAACAATAAGAGATAGTGCGGAACCAGAGCTTTATTGATTTTCAAAGACTTTCTCTCATTTTTAAAGCTTAAGATGAAGAGCTAAGGTTTGAGACTTGCTAAAGAGGACAGTATGAGTGATGATAGACCCATACTAACTGCAAATAGTCATGGTGACAATATTTTGTGTAACACTACGAACTCCCTATCAAACTTGAATCCTTTTGAGTCTCATAAACCTTCTTATTCCCTTGATTTATATGATTTCACTTTAACTTTTATAAGCCACTTTCACTAACTCCAGTAACTACTCCTTGGAATTAAAGCCTTTGAGCTTAAGCATCACCTTTCCATCCTAGAAAAATACTTCAAACTCGTAAGCCTCAATCACAGAGATAGATAACATGATGCACTTGAGCTTCGGTGCCCATAGTACATCCTCGACTCGTAGAAGCCCTCCTAACTCCATCCTGAATTGAATCATACCTAACTCTATGAAAGTCTTCTGACTCTTATTGCTAATGTCAACATGTAATTTAGAGTCCCATTTGGTTAGGGTCTTGAATAATTTCCATGATACTATGTTGGGCACGAGGTCCCCCAAGTGATGTTTTGGGACTTAAATCCCATATTTTGGTCCAATTTTTGTAATCCAAATGTAAAGACTCAGCATTTTGTGGTCATGGAGCACGTAGATGTTAAAGAGTCATAGGGTTGTGTTACACAACATTTTTTCATTGTCCTTGTACTCCCCGTTCCTTGATCATGGAGGAACTCTACAATGAACCCCGCATGCTTTTCCTTCATGAAGAAACTCCCATTATGTCCCTCTTCATGAGCAGATCATTTCCCTTTTGCACCATTTCCCCTAAAACTTATGTTTTTCCCAATTTATAAGACCAGCGCTAATGGCCTTTGTCTCCCCCACACTAGTGTGCAGAGATTAGCATTGTTCCCCACATCGATCGATGTGACTAAGATGTGTTCCAGTTGCGTTGGTCCTGTAATGGAAAGTTTTTTAAATTAGAGCCGAAGCTTCCATCTCTAGAAGCTCCGTAACGAAAATCTGGTAAATGGTTTGGCTGGATGTGGTCGAGGATGATAGTTTCGGCTCCTTTCCCCTATAACGATGGAACTACCTCAAGGGACAAGTCCTTCTCCCATGAGAAGAGGATCCATCTCCAATCCAAATTTCCTATATAAATCTCCCTTATTCCCAAGCACAAACTAGAGACATAATTAGAGTGTTGGCTAAGTGTGAGTATACTATTTTGATTTGACAAGCAAGCTATTACTAGTTGTAGCCATCTAGCTGTGTGAGGGAGAAATGTGTTTTGCTTTGGAGTGAAGCCTAAAGGCAAGAGTATTTAAACCATTGTTGTTTGAATCCATCATGAAGTGCTAGAAGAAGTGTGTGGGAACTTGGTCTTCTTAGAGGAAGATGGCAACGTCAATAAGAATGGTTGTAATCTCTCTTTGATATTAATATATGAAACTATCGATTGATTTCCTACATGTTTTGTAATATTACATATTCATGTCTTGATGCTTCTTGACTCATTAAGTAGGTTGGATTGCAATTTGTCTATTATTATGCTTGTGTGTCGTTTTTGTTTACTTGTTTGAGGAACTTGAAGAAGGAAGCGAGAGATTGTTGGAGCAAGCAAGCGAGGACATCATCAAGTAGGATAAGCGACCAAGAGGTAGGCCCTCTTGATTGATCCTAACCTAAGGAAATCTTCCATAGAATGTACCTATTGTGGCTGGACACATTATTAGGCTAGAGAAATTCATTCATGTACGCACTTATAATTTTACTTCACCACAAATTGGCGACTCCACTGGGGAGATCCCATCTTTTTGTTTTTTTTGGATTTCATGATTTCATGAGAAATTTTCTAGTTTTGTTTTTTCCATTTTGTTCTGTTGCTTTTCTCCTACTTACCGGCTTAAGTCTAAAATTCATAGTAGTAGATATGGTCCCTATTTTGAATTTTTTAAATTTTTTCTTAGTTCCCTTGGACAACGCGTTTAATCGGATGACAGTCGTGCCGATCAATGCCAATTGCAGAGGAACAATCATGCCGACCCACCTCTAACACTTGTTGTTAGTTAGGCAGTCGCGCGGATTCGTGTAAGTGAAGATTATGACTAGACCCCAATTTTGGCCAGTGTGTTCTACTCTTGTGTTTTTGACCCTGTGAGCCTTTTGACTATTTTTCTCCCTGATTAGAAAGCTACTTTTCATCTGGTTTTTCTTGCTTGTAGGCTTGTCATCTTGCTGTTTGACTAATCAAGTCATTGAGTGGCCAGTGACGCTAGGACATCTAGCTAGTCGTCCATTCAGCACCTTGTGGACTCTTTGACTCTGGTTGTGGGTTTATTTTCTCTTTTCATTTGTTTTTGGTCCCTTGTATGACATTAACCTCTTTTTTCACAAGTTTGTAAAAAGTTTTGTTTACTATTTTAAACGTCTTTTTTTGGCATAGATTACATTATCAGTCTTGTGTTTGGCATAGTCAGTTCTTAGTCGATCTGAATGAACTTCTCTTTTCATGTTTTCATCTGCTTGAAGAGCTCATAGTCTCAAAAAATTTCTCATTGAAAGATTGTATGCGAAATTTTGTTTTGTTGTTTTATGAGAAAATATGAAATCTATCCTGTTGCTTCATTCACATCTCTTAGAAACTAGAATTGCATCAACATTTGAAAAGGAAGAGAAATTTTTTCATCTCAAAAGGACTAATAGATAAGTTCTTTTTAGGAAATTAGGAATTGGAATGCATTTTTCATTAGGTGTTTTTTTTTCAAAAAGTGAAGTAGTGGAAAATCATTTCGTTTTCAGTTTCTTGATTGTTTGCATTTGATTTAGTAGTTTCTACCCTCTCTAGTGTAGGCATTTCATTGAATTGAAAGGGTCTTGTCCAATTTAGTTGCATTTTAGGTTTTTTGAGTAGCATTGCTAAGACCTGAAAACTGAAACTTAATTCAAGATCAACTCTAAAATGAATTCAATTTACCTAATGTGCATTTGACATTAACGATGACATCTAGAAGGTCTATGCTAGAGACATGTTTCGACACCTGTAAACCTAGCAGCTATCGTTAGCTTCAACATTAGACAGCGCTAGCACAGACTTGTTCTCCCCATACCATTGCATATATAATGGGATACCCCACTAGGATGTAATCCTTTTATCCTTAGGAAGCTGATTCGACCGCCTTGCAAATGTGATACACTGAACACATCATTTAGGGAGATTGCCTACTCGTACTTCTTGGTTTTCTAGGAGGTATTCTGTAGTTCACGGTTTCCTAGTAATCCTGTTTACCTAGATCATCCAAAGTAGTCATTGTATATTTTTGACTCATTGAACTTAAAATATCATCCGAGCACTTGTACTTTCGATCTCGTTTTCATTCAAAAGTGATAAAGTCATCTTTGTTTCTTTCTCAACTCTTTAAAAATGAAAGAACATCAGTCTTTTATGTGTTTTAAATAATTGATTTCCCATGATCCAAAACATCCTGTTAGATTTTTTGAACAAATTATGAGCTCCCTTAAGATATTTGTTCCATCAGCTAAGACAAGGTCATCGTGGCTAAACCATCTGGTTCACCCATTTCCTCTTCCTCTCCTGCATCTGAAAGATTGTCCAAGGAGCCATTTCCTGAGTTATCAGAGCCATTTGAGGACAAAAATGTTGAACTTGCAATTGTTTTGAGTGTTGAACCATTATCATCTCGTCCTCCACCTACTTTCAATTTAGGGTCATCTACTAGTCTTGACCTGGAATCTGTAGATAATCCCGTTCGAACACCAGAGAACTTTCTAACCATTGACGGTTAGCTTGGACTAGTTATCTATCCTTTGAACCCTCTATTTGATGTTGCTGAGATATCACGATGTGAGCAGCTCATAATCTCACATGATTGGTATAAACCAGCCCTCTTCTGGTATTATTTACAACCCTACTAACCCTACTGGATCAAGGAATGTCCAGTACCAATAGGTTTAGAATCCTAGTGGACCATCTGGATCAAACAATGTTCAGTATCAGCAACCTTATGGGGCTCAAGTCCAATACCAAAATCCTTATGTTCCATATGGTTCTCAAGGATTGGTTAATCAACCTTACACCATCTCGTTTAGGCAGCACGTCCAGCTTGGCTATGGCAAGATTCAGTTCAGTAATTTCCTTGGCACTGTTCAAGTATCCTTGCAACAACAAGGACAACTTTTGCAACAACAAGGGAAACCTTTGTTGCAACAAGGGCTCTTCGCACAATAGCAAGGGTAGATTATCCCATAACAATGTCACCTGCAACAACCACAAGGTCAGTCCTTCCAACAGTTACAACAAACTGTGCAACACCAGATGCAATATGCTCTGCATACCTTTCAACCCATACCCTTGCAAGGCAAACCTCTGCAAACCTAGGGACAAATTTTGCAGCCACAAGGCCAATAAAACCAACCTGGGAAGCAACAACCCTTATATACCTATCAATAAGGGCAACCCTTGCAAGGAAATGTTCAAGGTCAAGTCCTACAGTAGTAGGTGCAGAATCCTCTTGTCTAAGGCCAACAAGTTCAGAATCCTATTGGCCAAGGACACCAGGTGTAGAACCCCTAGGTCCAATGGCAACAAACGTATCAACCTTATGCCCAAGGACTGCATGTCCAAAATGCTCTTGTTCAGAGACAACAGGCCCAATAGCCCTCTGTTCCAAGACAACAGGTCTCGTACCCACATGTCCAAGGTCAACATGCTCAGCATCCTTTTAACCCATACATTGCCTATCAATAATCTGTGTATGGACAATTTCAAGGTATTCTTGGTTTGAATCCTCCCTTTGGTCAACGTAACCCGTAATGGGGATAGATTCAAATGCCATATGGCCAAAATCCCCCACTGTGGGGTCAAAATCCTTACTAGCAGGGATGGGCTCCTCCTTATGTTCTCCCTTTTCAACCACCCATGTTGTTTAACACTCAATTACCTTTCTTGGCTACACTGAGTTATCGGATTTATCACGTCTCACGAATGATCTGATTCTTCATTCATCATACTGACCTTCAGTGTTATGTAAGATACCAAGTGATTGCCCCAAGTTGGATAGGAAAACTAAGGAAGATCCTCAGGCCCAGGTGATGACATATCACCTTTGGTGCTCATCGAATTCATACATCGATGATTTCATGAACCCTTATGGTTTCCATAGCAAAATGGTACATTGAGCTACCTCAAAGTACTTCTCATGACTTCAATTCATTAGCCATGGCCTTCCTCATGCATTTTTAACTGTCAGTTCATTATGAAACGAGCACCTATCTGCTCACATGATTTAAGCAAGACAATACGATGTACATCACTGATCATATCCATGAATGGAGACATAGACATCAACTTATCAAGTTTAAAATAGATGATCAGTTGCTCATCGAATGGTTTATGAAATCATTCATAGCTCCAATTACTCGTAATATAGCCATGGGTGGATGCATCACTAAAGAGCAAGCCATCACTCATGCCCAGTACTTAGACCTGGTCTACTCTCAGTTTAGCACCTTATATGATTTATTACCTAATGCTCTGCAGGCATCATCCGATCTTGTGATATTGAAGTCACCCGATGTCCCTCCCATTGATGGAATTATTGGTTCAGTATCCCAGGCCCCTGCCAAAACATATTCCAAACAGAAGTCGGTCTCGAATACTGCTCCCAACAGTTCATCTCAAACCCTCTAGGACCTGGTAAAACCTTAGAGGTCCATGCTGTCCAGTCTACCACAGCAGAAAAATCCTCAAAAGGGAAAAAGAAAGGCGAAGGCAAGGCTAAAGCTGATGCCTTGAAACAGGGTCCCCCCAAATTGTCTACCGATGAATCATTGCGATAGAAACCTATGTATCCTTGCCTCATTTTCAAGGAGGATCACTATACTAAGGATTGTCCACAATGATTCGAAGTTAGTTGATTACTCAAGGGGACCCTTGCTATCCTCAAAGAGCCCTTTCCATCTTAGAAGACTCAAATGGTAGACCAACCCTGACCTACTTCCTCTGGATCTCAAGTGTTCATGATGAGCATGCCCATTAATGGGCCACCCGATCGAAGGATTATCAAACTCCAGCTCCCACAGCAAGGAAAGAAAAAGAATTTCCATCTTCTTCTTCTACCCCAAGTTCTGGCCCTCTACAAATCGAGCGCCCTAACTCTGATTCCACTCCACGACCACCCTCTCAAGGTGTGCTCAGGAAATCCTCGTACAATCCCAATGCCTGAGCCACTCAACATTACAATATTGTTGAAGATTTGGCTCAGGCGCCATTAGCTATGTAGGCTCTAGAGGTACTCCAAAGCTGCCCATCACAGTAGAAATCTTTGTTGTTAGCTATCACGGGCATTGATCCCACCGATTCTAATTTGATCTGTTTCTATCTAGAGAACCATGTTCCGAGACTCCCTCATCAGATTTCCTTTATTATTCAGGTAATCATTAATGAAAAGACCATCCACCACACTGTCATAGTTGAAGGTGCTTCTACTTGCATCATATTGACTGCATGCTAGAAGGCTATTGGTTCCCCTACACTGGAAAAGTCTCTAAACACATTGGAAGCTTTTGATGGGCACGATTCGCGACCCTTTGGTGTTTTACTCAACCTTTCCATCACCTTGGAAGGAAAGACAGTGCAAGTCGAAGTAGAGATTGTTGACGCCAATATCAATTATAATCTTCTACTCGGCTGAAATTGGACTCATGCCATGCATGCCGTGGCCTCCTCTTTGTTTCGTGTGATTCATTTTCCCCATCAAGGGAGGATTTTCACCATTGATCAATTGTCTTTCTTTATATCTTCCTCATTTGATGGAAATGTTCCGTATGTCAAGCACTCTAGTGCTCCCTTTGAGAGTGTGGGGGCAGGTCTCTTCAAATATTTTGCCTTAATGATGATTTTTCTACTCCCACCTCATCATGCTACCTCTGTCAACATGATCTAGGTCAAATATCATCCCTGGGTCATACATACACCAGATCTAGTTAATGCTTGGGGCGACGTCATGCCGCTTAGTCTTGCTGAAGTCAATTACATGGAAATTGTTTCGGTTGTGAACTCTACATCCTTTGATTCTCATATCTCAAAGACCTCTCTCAATATGTATTCTCAATCCCCTTGGCTTGGAACTTTGGAAATGTCTAATCCCTTAGCCGATACCTTCCTCACTGATGAAGGTATCATGGAAATCATTTTTCTCAAGGAACTGCCATGGATCGATATGCATCATCGCTTCTCGTTCTTGCCTCACCCAATGGTCATGTCTGCCTATCTCAAAGAGTCCTCTTCTCCATTTTCATCACTGATGGTTACTCATGAGGAATGGTCCGAAGGAAATCTGGGCAATATCGGGACCATTTTCTTAATTAGCACTCTTGATCCATGGTACAGTGATATCATCATGTATCTCCAAAACTCCATGTTTCAGTCTGCATTGACCAAATATGATCATCGAAGGATTTGAAATCATTCTCAACCCTACCACATTATTGGTGATAATTTATATCATGTTAGTGTTGATTTTGTTCTTCATCGATGCCTCACAATTGAGGAAGCTGAAAGAGTTCTCAATGATTTCCACTTCAGGGCATGTGGTGGTCATATGTCAGGTTATGCTACAGCTCAGAAAATCCTTCATGCTATTTATTTCTGGTCGTCCATCTTTAAAGATTGCATTCTTTTTGTCCACAAGTGTCACGAATGCCAAATCTACCAATGCAAGATGCACGCCCCACCCGCTCTCCTACACCCCGTCATTACCATTGGTCCCTTTTCTAAATGGGGCATTGATTATATGACATGTAACCCTCGTTCAGGTGAGGGGCATGGCTACATTATCATTGTTGTGGATTACTTCACCAAATGGGCTAAAGCGATGCCTACATATTTAACAGATGGTAAGACGACAACTCAATTCCTTTTTAACCATGTTATTTCCAGGTTCGGCATACCCCAAGCCATTGTCACAAATCATGGATCCCACTTCAGAGATTACATGACGGCAGAAATGAAATCTGCATTGGGCTTACGCCATGATGGCTCAACCCCATATTACCCTCAACCAATGGCCAAGTTGAAGTCGTGAACAATGTTTTGGTCACCATTCCTTAGCGTACTATTGGGATGAACAAGTCAAATTGGCATCTCACGCTTTTTTCATCTCTATGGGCCTACTGAACTTCAACTAAAGACACCACTGGTTTCACACCATTCTAGTTGGTATATGGTCTGGAAGCAACATTTCCGATTGAATGTGAGATTCCTTCACTTAAGGTAGATGTTGAACTCCTCCATGAAACATCTACTTAAGAGGAAAGCCTCTTATATTTGGAACGACTAGATGAGACTCGCTGTCTCGCTACCTTGGTCATCAAAGCATAAAAGAAATGGGTCAAATACCATTTCGACCAGTCAGTCTCCCCTCGCGCTTTCTCTGAGGGTGATTTGGTCCTACTATATGACCAAGATAATGATAAGCTAGGGGTGGGAAAGTTCGAACCTATGTGGCATGGGCCCTATATTCTAAAATGTGTTTTGTAGAAAGGAGCCTATGAGCTTATTGATTATGAAGGAAATCCTCTCGATAAGCCTCGAAATGGGCTTTACCCCAAAAATTAATATGCTTGGTCATCTTTAATGGTTACTTATGTACATTAGTGTGTGATTCATTTATGTATAGTGTGGTTTTTTGTGGAAGTTTTCAAACAACTTTCTTGTTTACTGTGATTTCGTGCTTTACAAATCTCTACATCTCCTCACCTTAGTTTTGCCCACGGTGCTTGTCGAAGTACATGAAACCTATCATTCACAGCATGGGCTATTTACAACCCTAACAGTGAGTTTATTGACCTTCAAGGTATCTTCCTAGGTTGTACGACCAACAACATTGTTGAATATAGTGTGGTCATCGAACTGTTATCAGAAGCCATTGCTCTGAGCATCAAAGAATTGGTTGTCAACCTAGATTCATAGCTTGTCGTCCTTCAACTCAATGGGAAATATTCTGTCAGGAACCCTCAAATATTACGAATGTATCTCCGTATCTATCTTTTGGAAATAAATTTTCATTATATCACATATCATCATATTCCTAGACACAGGAATACATTAATAGATGCATTAGCTAATTACATGTTAGATAGACATTTACGAAACATGTAAAATATAAGACAAACATTTGCAGCATAATAGACATGAAAATATAACATATATGTGAAAATTTTTGATACATCAAAACCTCCAAAAAAATAATATGTATGTCTCCGATAACATCGGCGACTCGCAGGCCTCGTACATCCATGGCACGCAGACCTCAAAAAATATGTAAGTGCTAGACCTAGGAACTACTCAGCATGGTGGTCATGATAGCATGAAACATCTTGCACTATGTGACTCAATAATCAGAGGATCTGATACGAGACTCCCACTATGTGCCTCTTGTACCACCGAGGCATGTCTCGTATCCGAGCATACTCAGGGATACCATGAGTCAACCCCTCGAGGTTCCTCACAATCTCCTCCTCATTATTGCTCCCTTCCTAATAAGGGGTGACAACGTCAATAAGATGAGGATAGCGCCTAGCTATTGGGGACATCTTGGTTGGCCAGTTTGGTCCAACATATGCATACACAGGAGAAATGTTATAAGCATGCATATACTAGAAACAATTAAAAAACATCACAATCAAAAAAATCGGTTTGGTCTTTTACCTTCATCATCAAAGTCCTCCCCATATGGCAAGGGAATATCCAAGTCTCCATGGAAATCAGTGCTATTGTACGGCCAGTCCTCCATGATGATTTTCTATCGCTGTAACGATGAAAAGAATGCAGGTCGATAGGACATCTACTGATCCCTAGTGATCCTGGGCATCAAACGACTCCAGTAGGCCATCCGCGGATCACGTGGTGCAAGAGGATCAACCTCAGTCCATTGATACTGGAACATTGGCACTCATTCTAGGAAGAAGGTCACAAGTACTGATCCAAACCCAAATTGCTTCAGATTTCCCGCCTTTGCCTTGGACAACTGGTGCTTGATATTCATCTTCATGGCCTCTACCTAGTTGAAGATCGTGGGAGCTGTGTATTCTATAACATAAAGGAACTTCAAGTTATTAGTCTCATGTTCCACCTGGAACCCCGCCACTCTATTGATGGTCAAAAGAAGCACCCTTAATGTCGCATTTTGTACATTGCAAATCTTAATCTTCTCGCTTTTAGATTTCAAGGCCCGAGGACAATCCACGACAAGCAAGGAAGATATTCTTGCCCCGACTGGACGTGATCCATACAAATTCACTGGATCACCTCTGCAAGACATCCCAGTGATGAAGTAAATGTCTAAATTTGTCAGCTCCAGCTCTTGTTCTGATCCAGGTGGATATTGGTGGCCACCTACCAAGTCCACCTGGACCCCCACCATTGTCTTTCTCAGCATTTTCAGTTTCCTTAATTGTAGCACAACTTACTATTTTTAACATTTTTTCGGGTCCTGAACTTCCGGAGCAGTTTTGAGGCCCTAAACGACGTTTTTTGGGGAATCCGGGGGCAACACGATTCCATGGAATGGACTGGTGTTGCCCGTTCCAACAATGATAGTGCTCGGATAGATCTTTCTAATGAGCTATTGTACGCGTCAAACGGAGATCATATGCCAAAGTTACGACCCCGGGAAGTTGATGTACCAACTTACCCCCAAACGAGGCCCACAGTTTGGCATTTCATCTCCTAGGGTTAGGTTTTGGAATGTTAAGGGTTTTTCCATTGTTTCTCAACAATAAATAGGCCTTCGAGCCTCATTGTAACACAGTTCAGAGGCATGTAGCCATCACATCTCTTCTCAGAGATAAGCTACCATCGCCCTAGCTAGTTTATTTCCATTTTTGTCTGTAAGCATATTTCAGTATTTTCCATTAATGAAATGAAGTATTATTTCCGCTGCATCTTTGTGTATATGGTTATCTCTGTAATTTGTTGCGTTCCTGTTTAAATCCGGATCAGTGGTATCAGAGCGGTCTGCTTTTTCTCTGTTTTTCTTTGCATGTCCCCAACAAGGTCGGGATATAAGGAGTTAGGGCTTGAACTGGTTGAACCTTTGCAAGACCAGCCTCGCAAATCCCAACGGCCTCCCATGGCGGACGAGAAGAAAGACGAGGGGGCAGGAGATCCCATCAAAATCTTGCTCGAAGAAGCGCTCGAGCGACAACGGAACGCGATGATGGACAGCTTTGCGCAGATCCTTCAGCGGCTACCCAGAAGCGGCGCATCGGCTTCCAGCAGCTCCTCTGGAAATGCCACACCCTTTAAGGTACAAGTTAATTTTGAAATCCCCATATTCGAGGGTCAGATAGACGCCGATGCCGTAGATAAATGGTTAAATCTGCTAGAGGGTTATTTTTCTGTTCATGAATTTTCGAGTCGGGAAAAGATTGTTTTTGCTCTTCTCAAAGCAGCCCCCCACGTCAAGGACTGGTGGGAAACCTACTGCGAGCAGAAGGATGAAAGTACTGGCTCACTATTTTCAGCCGCACCCACCTGGGATTCGTTCCGGGATGCCATCAAGGAGCAGTACTACCCTGTCGGAAGCTATGAGGATGAATACATAAAGTGGACCACGCTGCGGCAGGGAAGGGACCAAGACGTGCCGGAGTTCACCAATCTTTTCCATACCCTTCGCACAAAGTTGGGTATCAAGGATTCGGAGCAACATTTGATACTCAAATACCGTGGCTGCCTGCACAAGTACATCCAGGAAGAAATACAGTTCCTAAACATCCCCTCGCTCGGCGCAGCATACCGGTATGCCGTCAAGGTCGAGCAGAAGTTTAAACAAAAGAAGCGAGACTTTGGATCTGCGAATCCAAAGCAGGGGAAAGGTGCCCCTAAACCACAGAACAAAGGACAAAGCCAAGGCGGGACAGCCCAAGACAACCAGCCGAAGTTGCAAGCAAAGAGCAACGCCGCGAAGCCGAGAAAGGACACTGGAAAATGGTGCGACTTCCATAAGAGCTCCACTCACAACACAAGTGAGTGTCGGGCCAAGCAGTCACTGGTGGCCGAGCTAAAGGTTTCAGAATCAGATGCATGTTCCGACTCTGAGTCAGAACCCGATAAGGGGTATGAAAAATGGAAGCAGATCATTGATGCGGATCCCAGCGCCACTGTTGCTACCGCAAAGATCCAGAAAAATGAACCCGAAGATCCAGAGGAGGAGGAGCGTCTCTTCCACTCCCAGATGTGGGTAAAGGGCTCCCCGATACAGTTCATTGTTGATAGCGGGAGTCAAAAGAACCTCATTTCGGTAGAGGTCGTGAAGCGTTTGGGCTTACCGACCACAGCACATCCACAACCATACACCATTGGGTGGCTTCACCAAGGGCGAGATCTTCGCGTGAGCCAGCAGTGTCGCCTTCCATACAACATCAAGCCCTTCACGGATGAGGTATTGTGTGACATTGCTCCCCTTGAAGTTTGTGACGTATTACTAGGACAACCATACTTGTGGAAGCGACATGCTGTGTATGAATCAAGGCCCCGTGTTGTTATTATTACATTGGGAAATAAGTTGTTCAGGATACCAGAGGTAGCACCACCTACCGCCATCTCTTTGATTACTGCAAAACAATGCAGTAATATCATTTCCAAAAACAGGAAATTTGTTTTCCTGATGATACGCCCTCAAGGGAAGAAGAAGACAGTGGCCGTGGCCTCCAAACGGGGTCCCTCTGCACGGCAGCTACAGATGGACAAGATTGTGGAGGAGTACGAAGACATCTTCACCTCCCCGGCAGGGGTTCCTCTGCACTGTCAAGTCAAGCACTCCATCGATCTGACCCCAGGTGCGCCGCTATCCAATGGACCAATTTATCGGCGCTCCGTTCTGGAGAAAAATGAAATCAAGAGGCAGATTCAGGAGCTCCTGCAAAAAGGTCACATCCGTCTGAGTTCTTCGCCCTGTGGGAGCCCGATAGTGTTGGTACAGAAGAAGGATGGGACATGGAGACTCTGTATTGACTATCGGGCACTGAACAAGATCACTGTCCGTAATAGGTACCCGATCCCGCGGATTGATGACCTCCTAGACCAACTAAAGGGGGCAAAATATTTCAGCAAGATCGATCTGAAGTCAGGATATCACCAGGTACCAATTGAACCCTCAGATGTGTGGAAGACTGCCTTCAAATCCAAGGAGGGCCTCTTCGAATGGTTGGTCATGCCTTTCGGATTGACGAATACCCCTGCAACCTTTATGAGGCTAATGGATGACATCTTCCGGCCATTCACCAACTCCTTTGTAGTAGTATACTTGGATGACATTCTGATCTTCAGCTAGAGTTGGGAAGAGCACCTCCAACACATCTGACAGGTTCTCCAAACACTGCGGCAACACAAGCTATGTGCCAATTTGGAGAAATGCACTTTTGGCATGACCGAGGTTCAGTATCTGGGATACATCATTGATGAACAGGGGGTGCATGTCGATCCAGCCAAGGTCCAAGTCATTCGGGATTGGCCCTCTCCAACCACTCTAACAGAGCTCCGCAGCTTTCTAGGTCTTGCCAACTTCTACCGCAGGTTTGTGTTGGGATTTTCTCATATTTCTTGGCCCTTGAGTCAAGTCACCAAGGGCGGGACGAAAGCAAAATTCTTTTGGTCTGAATCTCAACAGAAGGCATTCAGGGAGTTGAAGGATCGCCTCTGCACGGCACCAGTGCTCGCGTTACCAGATTTACAACAACCATTTGAGGTCGAGACAGATGCCTCTGACTATGCTATTGGGGCAGTCCTTACTCAACATGGACATCCAGTGGCATATCACAGTGAAACACTTTCAGACACAGTCCGGAAGTACCCCACTTATGATAAAGAGATGTATTCCATTGTACAGGCCTGCCGACAATGGAAGCATTACATTTTGGGGAAGGAAACGGTCATCCACACAGACCACCGACCTCTGCAGTTCATACAGACCCAAGGGAAATTGCAGAATGATCGCCATCAGAAGTGGTCTACATACCTGCAACAGTTTCACTTGAATATCAAGTATAAAAAGGGCAGCACTAATAATGTTGCAGATTGCCTCAGTCGACCACCGATCATGGCGCTAACCACCGTGCTCAACTCTTGCGGGCACGAGACTTCTGATTGGCCACTTCTCTACAAAAGCGACCCAGAATTCGGCCACACATACCAGACACTCTTGGAGGGTCGGCAGGTTGCAGATTTTCACCTCCAAGATGCCCTATTATGCCACCTCGGTCACCTTTGTGTTCCTTCAAGCGAGCGTGCCAAGATGATTTGGGAAGCACACTACAGTCGGGATGCTGGGCATTTCGGGGTCAAGAAAACAGTGGCAGTACTGCAAAACTATTTCTATTGGCCGAATCTTCGACAGGATGTTGGGAAGTACATCCGATCATGTACTACCTGTGCCATTGCCAAACCGACCATTAAGAAGCAAGGCCTCTATACCCTGTTTCCTACCCTTAGTTGACCTTGGGAATCCATCTCCATGGATTACATGTCAGGCCTTCCTTCCACTAAGCATGGAAATGACTGTGTTTTTGTGGTCGTCGACAGGTTCTCAAAGATGGCCATTATGATGGCCTGCAAGAAGAATATCACAGCAGAAGCCACTGCTAAACTCTTCTTTGAACGAGTGTGGGTGCACTTTGGGATCCCACAGTCTATCATCTCAGATCGGGACAGTCGGTTTCTCAGCACCTTTTGGTCCAGTCTCTGGTCAATGCTGGACACCAAACTCACGAAGTCCACAGCCTTCCATCCTCAAACTGATGGCCAGACAGAGGTTGTCATTAGGATGATTGTGCACATTCTGCGCATGTATAACTCAAAGCATCCACGCACATGGGACGAGAGCCTCCCCTACGTTCAGCACAGCTACAACCGAGCTCTTCACAGCTCCACTGGCCATAGCCCTTTTCAGGTGGGTTTGGGATTCCAGCCACTATGCCCCATTGATGTGGCCATGCCACTTGCAGCTACTCACATGAATTCAGCTCATGTCTAGTCCGAAACAGATAAGGCCACCAGCTTCATTGAGCGTATCCAACATATTCGCCAGCAGGTCCATGACATTCTTGAGAAATCAAATGCCAAGTACAAGCAGCGACATGATCAACATCGGGTGCCACACAAGTTTCAGGTGGGCGACAAAGTCTGGTTGCATTTGCAAAAGGAACGCCTTACTGGAGCCTATCGGAAATTGAGACCACTCCGATATGGTCCTTACAACATTACTAAGGCTATGGGAGACAATGCATTTGAGCTCAGCATTCCCCCATTCCTTGGCCTGCACCCAGTATTCAATGTGGACCGCCTTCGGCCATACTTTCCACCATTGCTAGACACATCTGACATTGCAGAACAACTCAAACCCACAGAATTAAATCCAGATTGCATGGAACAAGCTACAACTGATCGGATCATGGACACACAGATCAAGAACACTCACCAACAGAATATCCAACTGTATCGAGTTGTCAAAGCGGGCCAACTCCTTCAGCAGGGCAAGTGGCTCACCAGGGAACAAGTTCAGCAGAAGTTTCCTCATCTCATGGAGGAGCTCAACGCAATGGGGACCATTGCTTCCTAAGGGGGGAGGAATGATCCAGGTGGATATTGGTGGCCACCTGCCAAGTCCACCTAGACCCCCACCATTGTCTTTCTCAGCATTTTCAGTTTCCTTAATTGTAGCACGACTTACTATTTTTAGCAGTTTTTCGGGTCCTAAACTTCCGGAGCCGTTTTGAGGCCCTAAACGACGTTTTTTGGGGAATCCGGGGGCAACACAAGTCCATGGAATGGACTGTGTTGCCTGTTCCAACAATGATAGTGCTCGGATAGATCTTTCTAATGAGCTATTGTACGCGTCAAACGGAGATCATATGCCAAAGTTACGACCCCGGGAAGTTGATGTACCAACTTACCCCCAAACGGGGCCCACAGTTTGGCATTTCATCTCCTAGGGTTAGGTTTTGGAATGTTAAGGGTTTTTCCATTGTTTCTCAACAATAAATAGGCCTTCGAGCCTCATTGTAACACAGTTCAGAGGCATGTAGCCATCACATCTCTTCTCAGAGATAAGCTACCATCGCCCTAGCTAGTTTATTTCCATTTTTGTCTGTAAGCATATTTCAGTATTTTCCATTAATGAAATGAAGTATTATTTCTGCTGCATCTTTGTGTATATGGTTATCTCTGTAATTTGTTGCGTTCCTGTTTAAATCCGGATCATGTTCCCAAATGACAAACATCTCACGATTGATGTCCCAAAGGCTTATCAAATACCAAAGAAATTAGGGCTGGACCCGCATCCCTAGTGTAAGGAAAAATTTGAGGAGCCCACAAGCCATAAAAGCCTCCACGCAATTTGGATCATTCATTGCTTGTGTGTCCACATCTTCATGTTCTCTTTCCTTCCAATTCACCATTTTCAGCGATTTCTCTCCTGCAAAAGCCATTTATTTGAGTCAATCATCAATTTTGGTACATAAAAAACAAACTTTAATGGTCAGTTCGTAAGAAAATTTGTCTTTTCCTTATCCATGACGTGGATGGCCATGTAAATAACACTTGCTTGGTGCAATCCCAGGCCCAAAAATCATGCCGACCGAGGGTGAAATTTTTTCTCAAAAACCTCCCTAAAAATCCAAAAAAATGGTTAAAAGCATAAATGAATAGCATCAAAATGGAGCTCAGGGCTTCGGTTATTACCTGGAACTTACGGCTAATCGATTGGCCTCCTGGATCTCCCACAATCCGCTCTGGAAAAATTAGGGCAAAAGAGGGTAAAATTCTTCACTATAAAGGTAAAATGATAAATGGTAAAAATATATTTACTTTTCCCCTATTTATTCATTTTTTCGAGAAAATATAATGTCTTGTAAATATTTTTCACCTATTTTTCCTCAAGGACTCGATAATACACTTTGCCTTGCTTGTGCAGCGATAGGTGATGGATGTTTGATGATGGCGATGAGCCATGTTTCAGCTCTTTTCTCGACTTGTTAAACTCATATGAAAAGATTACTGAGTATTTTTTCCCTTTTTGACTCATTAAAGAGAATAAAAATGGGGAGTCTGCTTTCAACTCTTTTTTGACCCTTTAAAAATGAAAAGATGGTCGAGCCCTTGTTGTTTCGAACTTGTTAACGGATGCAAAACATCATGCGCCCAGTATAAGTTTACCCCGTTTTCGGGCTGGGAGACACTATTTATGAAAAAGGTACTCTTGACTGAAATGGTCAAGCAGTTCTCTCAAGTATTGTTTTCTACCTTTACGGGCTCAAGAGACACAAATGTACAAAAAGGGACCATGTGGAGTTTTCTTTTATGTGTATTTTTCGAACTCTCTAAACATGAAAAAGGTATTGAGTTACACCTTTGTGGAACTCGTTAAACTATTAAACAACATCGGATTCGTCACCATGACAAACATGAGCTTCTCCTTCCTAGGGCTCGTTAAACTTACTAGGTCAGATTCGTCTGAAGGATGAAATTATAGTGCAAGCACATGCTATCCCCTTCAAGCTTGCGATAAAAAATAATTGGGTTACTCGCAAGAAATTGTGGGTGCAAATTTTGGAAATCTATCGAGTCATGTCGACAGCTCACTCTTGAACATGACACTCTTTGCTTCGTGTTGTGTTGGGACATCCTCATTTACATCGTTGACCTTCTTGTGGTTGGGTCGTTCATTTTTTACTTCCATCTGATCTCTACTATGTCGCCATGAACACTGATCCTATGGATCCAAAAGCTGCCAAAATAATTTTTCATCCTCTCATCTCACGTCAATGATCTGGGATTCATTATGGCCCTCCTTTGACACGATCACTTTCCTTCGACATCAACTCATTATTTTGGAAGTTGATTGAGAGACTCCCTTCCAGTACCTTAGATCTTGCATGCCTTAATGGCAAGTTATGCGCACTCGATGACAATTTCACATCATTGGCTTTTGATTGAGTGATTTTTTGGATGTGCGACCTCAATTCTTGTATTCACATTCTGTGAATTATGTTGATAGTACCTTAAGGGCCATTGTCATTATTGGTGGTTTCTCTCGCACTTGTTAACAATTTACATCATTGACTGGTAATCAAGCGACATTCTAGCATGTTCAACATCAATACATCTATTCACATGTTAGAGTTTGTACTTTGATCGGGTCATGTTGGAGCACAAGACCCTAGACTTAGATCACAAAAGTCCAAGTTGCGAAGTGGTGTGAAATGGTTTATGATGATATGAATGTCTCTTTCAGATGGATAGCTATGACTAGACCATGAGTTATCATATGTGATCCTTCTCATTATTGGATGGCTATGACCATACCTTGGTTTTGTTATCATCCTCTTTGATGGATGGTTGCACCCATACTTAGATCCATTTACATGATCATTCTTTGGATGGCTACATCAATGACACAATTCATGTATCTTTTGACAAAGATCTTAGTATATTTATATGTATTTGTACTTGCTTGCAGGTTTTCCGACAACAGACGGTTCCCCACATTGATTTATAAAGCATTTCATCCCTCACTATGGTTCGGCCTTCAGGTTTTAGGGGGCATCTATTACACAAAATTTTATCACTATCCCTGTACTCCCCGTTCCTTGATCCTAGAGGACCTCTATAATGAACGCCGCATTCTTTTCCTTCGTGAAGAAACTCCCATTATGTCCCTCTTCATTATTAGATCATTTCCCTTTTGCACCATTTCCCCTCAAACTTCTGTTTTTCCCAATTTACAAGACTGACGCTAATGGCCTTTGTCTCTCCTGTGCAGATGTGAAGAGATTAGCACTATTCCCCTCACCGATGGATGTGACTAAGCTGTGTTCCATTCTCTTCGGTCCTGTTATGGAAAGCTTTATAAATTAGAGTTGAAGCTTCCATATTTAGAAGCTCCATAACGGAAGTCTAGTAAATGGTTTGGCTGGATGGGGTCGAGGATGAAAGTTTGGGCTCCTTTCCCCTATAATGATGGAACTAACTCAAGGCATAAGTCCTTTTCCCATGAGAATAAAATCCATCTCCCATCCATATTTCCAATATAAACCTCCCTTCTTCCCAAGCACAAACTAGTGACATAATTAGAGTGTTGGCTAAGTGTGAGTATACTATTTTGATTTGACAAGAAAGCTATTACTAGTTGTAGCCATCTAGTTGTGTGAGGGAGAAGTGTGTTTTGCTTTAGAGTGAAGTCTAAAGGGAAGTTTCTTTAAACTATTGTTATTTGAAGCCATCATGAAGTGTTAGCAAAAGTGTGTGGGAACCTGGTCTTGTCAAAGGAAGACTGTGATGTCAAGATGAATGGTTGTAATCTCTCTTTGATATTAATATATGCAACTATTGATTGATTCCCTACATGTTTTGTAATATTACATATTCATGTACTGATGCTTCTTGACTCATTAAGTAGGTTGGATTGCAATTCATTTATTATTATGTTTGTGTGTTTTTGTTGTTTACTTGTTTCAGGAGCTTGATGAAGGAAGTGAGAGATTGTTGGAGTGAGCAGGTGAGGAAATCATCAAGGAGGATAATCAACCAAGAGGTAGGCCCTCTTAATTGATCCTAACCTAAGGAAATATTCCATAGAATGTAATTATTGTGGCTAGACCCATTATCGGGCTAGAGGAATTCATTCATGTCCTTACTTATAATTTTACTTCACTACAGGTTGTCTGCCCTTATTTTGATAATGTAATTTCGGTTGTAAAATATCTACCCATGGTCCATGGACCATGGGATTGTATAAATATAGTGAATATCTAAGTATTTAAGACACGAAGAAATCAATGATTGAAGATGTATGAAAGATAGCTCTAAAGTAGAAGTCTAAGTCTTGGGTCGTTGTGTAGGTAGAGACTCTACAGCTGAGTGCACAAAGGCCTAGAAGTCCACCGCTAACTGCGCGGACCCCTGCAGCTGAGTGCGCAGGGTGAGTCGAGTCTGTAATTGTCTGAAGGTGTCAATAAAGAGAAGTATTCTATAATTTCTACGTCTTTATTTCCTGTTTATGCATCTGTTATATTGGGTGTGAATTTCACTTCTAATGCTTATATGATGTGTGAATGTGTATAATTGTATTGGTTAAGTGAACGCAAATAAGAAAATATTTTGAGGCAAAGCTAACTAATATCTTTTGATAAGATAAGTAATATACTTAGCTTAGTTTGGGAGATATCGCAGTTCACTGCCCTAGCAGTGTGAAAGCATATCAGCTCATGGTTAAGGCTGTGCGAAACCCAATTTTAACATTTCATGAAGGTACTGAAGGGTAGAGCAGAGAGATAATCACCCCGCATGAAGGCAGGTATAACTGGAATAAACTGACATCACAACCATCTCAAGGGTGCGGAAACTTGGTTCTAGCATCCCCCCATACTACTTCGAGTGAGACTTCAGTCCGCGCTCTGCGAGCTGATGCTGAAAGGGTCAGTAGTGTAGGGATTTGTTTGGCTAACTAACGTTGAACCTGGGTCAGGCCCCCACAAGCCAACAAATGGTTTTGTTGTTGGGACCAGAATCTGGATAGAGATGTGTGATTTTGTATCACTAGAATCCACTAATAAATAAATTGAAGGCTAGTTGGACATACGGATTCACGAGTTCATGGCACAAGAGAAAATAAACATGAAACTGTTAAAAGAATAGTGCTTGGAATAATACTTGTATACAGATATCCATGAAATATTTTTTGCTTCGTTCCCACTGAGATATATGAGTGGATCGCGAAGCTAGGAAATAGCTAAGGAAGGTGGAAACCTAATAGTCCTATTGAGTGGACCCTAGAGCTAGTGCGAAGGTTGGAAGCATTGGAGGATAAGATCACATACGCCATTGATCATTGGCTCAATTGCATTATAGGAGGATTTGTTACTGAGTTCGTGGTCGACACCTCAATTAGCTATAGTGAGGCACAATGATGCTTTTTGAAAGGACTATGAAGTAAATACGTAAAATCTCTGAATACTTGGATTAAAATGTTGTTGTGTGAAAAATGGGTTATGTAGTTACCTTGATGTTTGGGACTACCCCAAGTGAAAAAAGTTATAGAGATGAATGAAATAAGGGTCCTGAGTATAGCCCCTTGATTTCGCCACCGCGAAGGGATGAAGAAGGGATAGCAAAGATCTCTCTGCAAAGCGCTATTCAGTTGATAATATAATGCTTTCCACAAATACCACCTCCGCCCACACCACCTCCATCTTCACTGCCATCACCTCTAACTTCACTGGCACCACCTCCACCACCACCGAGATTCAGTATGGTAAACATAGTAAAGTTGACTTTGTTCAAATGCTTTGGAAAAGAGGACTTGGACCAATTCTGGTTCATTGTGAGGGCTCTATGGGAAACTCAAGGTGTTACAGATGATAACATAAAGAAGGCAACACTGGTTAGTGCTCTGCAATATCACTTGCCAACCTGGTATATTAAGTACTCCAACGATAACCTAAATGCGAGAGTAGCAGACATCCAAGTAGAACTAAATATGAAATTTCGCAGGCCTAAAGCTGAAGCGTAGTTGATTGTGGGATTCAAAGAGATCACAATACTACTAGGCGAGATGCCTTGGGAACTAGATCAGAGGCTGAAATTTACGATCCGCAAAGCCAACATGAATTTGATAGATGGACAACATCGCAAGTGGTTTGTGGCTTCCCTACTACCACATTTAAGGAGTGTGCTATCGCAACAGAAGATAACAACTCAGACAGAGGCATTATAGATTTCCATGAAACTACTTGAGACTCTGATGTAAGATCCTAATCTAGGAGATCAACAAATCCATGTGCAGCTGAAGAATCTATGCCTTGAGATGCAAAGCTTGAAGCAGGATAGGATGATTCGTCCAGAGTTACATGAAGAAGCATGGTGCTTGAAATGCAAAATTTGGGGCCATGAAAAAGACCACTGCCAGGTCTTCACAAATTACCTTGCAGGAGGAGGACCATGGATTTTGAGGGAGTGAGCATGCTAGCAGATTTTGAAGTAATAGAGATAGTTGATGACAACAATCCCTACCCTACACTCTTATGAATTGACTGGGACACTGATATGAATGGGGTAATCAATCTGAAGAAACGAAAGATGATCTTTGAGAAGAAGTCACTACACATAATAATATCCCTGGACCCTGCTAAAGGATCACGCTATAAGGAACTGGTCCGTGATTATGAGAGTGGTGATGATCTGGACTGCATTTATAAGATAACAACACAATACTTGTTAGTGTCGGTATCTTCATCCCTCCATCAGTGATCAAATTTCTCTTTTTGCATGCATATTAGGTGTCCCATCCAATCAGCTGCATTCCATTAGGTCATGGATCAACTGATGGTAGTGGTTTATAACAATTTCCCTCATGACATTCACCTGCTGGCCTATTTTTAGATGTTTTAGGTCATTTATTATCATTTTGTTTCATTTCATTTACAAAAGTCAGTTTTAGGGTTTTAGTCTCACCAGGTCTAGGTTTGCCATCATGGTCATCCAAAACTCAATAAAAGGACAACGAGCACATGAGGAGACTTTATAAGTTCATAGAATCATAAATTCACTAATGATATGCTCAATAAATGGTTTTTACCTCAAAACCCTGTTTTGACGTGAAAACAGACTTTTTTATTTTATGTACAAATTTTATGTAATTTAAAGTGTTTCTATATGTAATAAGTTCAGCAGCTACTCTTGGTCACCTTGCCAACTGTAGCCACTGCAAAAGACAAAAGCATCAATGCATTAGTCCATCAATTGATTAAGAAAAGTCACACTTCAAATGAAAAACAGAGTTTTTGAGCAAAAGTGACTAAGACTTTATAAAAGTGGGTTTGAAGTGAGGAAAAATTTAGAGGCATCCATATATAAAGTGAAATTATGCTAGTCATCTATTTCATTGTGCAAAACATCCTTGAAGAGCTAAAATCGTGATTTGGAGGAGAATTTAGCAAAAGAAGGTGAAAACCCTATTTTTGTAGCAAATCTACTTGGCGCTGCACATCAGATCGACGCTACATCAGTGAGTTTCAGTTAGTGTAAAATTACAAGGGCGTTGTGCATCAGCAAAGAAAGTGCCAAAACCATTCCAAATCACCCAAAGCTCTCTCAAATGCTACATTACTCTCCTACAACTAAGTTCTCATTGATCTTGAGCTGAATTTGGTCTTCTACATGTTTTCTTCATGATTTTTGCATCTTGAAAATCAAACCCTAGCTTGTCTTCATAAATTTCCATTTCATTGCAAAACTTTCCCTCCATAACAAAATCAACATTTTTTCCCCTTTTCTATACTTCATTGCCCTAAATCAATCCATTAATTCCATTTTCCCTATCCCACTCCCCTAAGAAAACTCATTCCCTTCATTTAACCCTAAGTGCCTCTCAAAACCCTAATTTCTAAAATCTCTCCCTTCATTCCCTAACTCCATTCCACATTTGTAAAATCTCTTCATACTCATCTTCCTTGTCCTCAGCCATTATCATTTTCCACCATATCATCATCACATCACTTCCCTAAGACAAGCACCATGATAAAAAGCAGTGGATCAAGTTATGAAGAAGAAACACTTAGTGACAGCTCAAGGGAAAGAAATGTACAACCTAGGAGACCTCACAAGGGTGGAAAAATTATTAGAGAGGAACCTATTAGTATGGCTGAACTCCTTGCTTGCCCTCTTGCTTCCACATGTTTCAAATATCAGTCTTGCTTTGAGTTTTGTGAGATGGTTGAGAGGGTTAAATACCATCATGAGTTAGCAAGGCAGTTTGTCATAAACATGGAGAATAATGTGGTGCACCTTGCTGGGATCAATTTCACTCTTTCACCATCTATTATTGCAGAAGCTACTAGAATGCCAAATGTAGGGGAAAAGTCGAACAAAAGGCAGAATATCAGTAAGCAGCATTATGAACCATATATCAAGGCCAAATATCATGGTAAACTTAGTAGGGTGTTTCCTTTCAAGTTCATGGAGGACCGGTATGTTCCACTCATGAAACTTATCATCAAATACTTCAAATGTGAGGGTAGGCTCTCCAGACTTTATGCCTATCATATCAAATTACTTATGCACTTCACCAGGGTTAGAATGATGACTATTCCATATTTCATATGTAAAAGCATAGGGAGGATGACTATGATTGCGAAAACAAAACCATATCCACAACAATTCAATAGTATTTATCACTTTTCTATCATCAAAATTGTTGTTTTGCATCAGCTCACATAGTTCGGAGTGCCATGGGAAACTTTCATTGCCCATGAAAACTTCAAGGGGCCTAAAATATTTGTAGATCCTCAAGAGGAAGGTGAACCTTCCAAGAAAAAAAGAGAGCCTGAAATCAAAATTGAAGAGGCTCATATTCCTATGTTTGTTACTTATGAAAGAGGCACTAGGATGATTTTTGCAACTGTCAAATCAGTACTATCTCCACCAAGGGTGGAAGGGATCTCGTTTTCTTCACCGGATCACAGGCAAATGCTATCTTCACCAGGGATGAAAGGGGATTTGCCTTCTTCTTCAGTAAACAGGTATAGGGCAAAGACAAAGGAAAGCAACAGGTGCATGAAGAATTCCCTACTAAAGGGCAAGACAAGTATTTTCCTTTGGTAGAGGAAGATGACATTGATTTGGGCTCTCAAAGCTCAAGACTCAAGGATATGATCATCAAAGAGAAGGAGGCTTAAATCCAAGCCTTATCACTTGACCTTGAGAGGGATAAATGGATCGTTAACTTTCTTGAACAAGAGAACAAGCAACTGGAGGACAAACAAGCTATTATGGAGCTGCAAACAATTAGAGAAAACAAGGAAGTGGCAAAAAGAAGAAAAATCAAGATGACTTCTCTTGAGAAAGAAATTGAGGCTAACTGAGAATCATGGTTAGAAAGAGTGAATATACACCTTGAGAAGATGCTTGATAAAGCTAACAAAGAGAAGAAAATGCTGCGCCACATGGCTTATCATTACTTAGCTCGGAATAAAATTTTCAAGACAAGGATAAACAACCTAAAAGCTAAGTTAAAGAAAGACTTGAGAGCCAAAAAGGAATAAGATAAACTTAAAATTTTGGCTGAAGCTTCATTGGCTCATAAAAGCAATTAGTAAGCTTGCCCCTTTCCAAATTTGAAGAAATTTTGGGAAATTTCTGTCATTTCACAATTTTGTAATTCAAAACACAGGAATTTTAAGCTGATGGTGCTACGCATTGAGTTGGCTCAGTATTTTGAAAAATGGCTTGAATTTTTGGATTCCTCATGGAAAAATAATGAAACCCAAAAAGTTTCATAAGATTTGGAGGAGATCTGGGTCACCTAAAGGGCGAAAAACACCTACAAATTTCCCTCTCTGCCACTTTTTGGACCCACAGGAACCAGTCTTGGGATAAATGATTGTTGAAGGGGCAAATGGACTCCAAATCAAAAAATGCCAATTGTTCCAGAAAGTAGACAGGCAAAGATTTCCAACAAGCTATCTTGGGCCTGATTTGGTGAAGTGGAAGGCCTCCAAATTCATCCCTGAATTGGCACTATGCATCATGCTCAAGGCGCTGTGCATCAGGCAAATTTTTGCCTATTTTGCCTAAAAACACATAATTTCGCCTAGTTTGTTGTCAGTTGACTTTTTCTTCTCTATTTGGTAAATTAATGATGTAATATGATGTACTATGATTTAAATATGATGAAAAATGACTTGAGAGGGTAGATACATCAGTTAGAATTGGTTTGAGGATGAATGAATCAGTTTCCATAATTTTAGAGGCAAGTTGTTCCACTACCTATTTTCTAGTTCCCAGTATACATGTTGTTGAAATAGCTCCTTGACTTATGGATTCAACCCCTGATGGCTAGCATAGGTGGTTTAATGCATATATCTTGTACTTTATTAGTCATTTGTCAAGGTTGGACTCTAGTGGATGCATTGAGCTACATTGTAAATCACTTCTACAATTTGGCAAGGAAATGAACCAGGGTTTTGTAGCATTTTGTGGGATTCTTGTGGTAATGTGTATTGGCATTGTTTTCTCCTCTGTTATTTAGTTTCTCTTATCTGTATATGTGCCATCATCTATATTTTTCTGCATAACTAAATGAATAAAGATTAATAGGTGGAATCCATTGATGTTTCAGTGCTCTGCCTTGAGGTTACATTTAGTTTTAAATGTTTTCTACTGTTTGAAGAGGATTCATGAACCTTGCATGCCCTCTCCAACTCCTCTCCGGTATTTAGACTCACCATAACATCAAATTCAAAGTTCTAAAACACTTGCATACCTCGCCCCATAGAAAGCTTTACAAATCTGAGTTGATTTCCCGGACCCAAAGCTGCCTTCCTCATCTAATCCAAAAACCAACCATTAAAATCAATCAAAATCCTTTGAGCAAATATACCTAGCCTAAAATCAACATTAACTTTCAACCATATCAAGCCTTAGTTATATTATTTTTGAGATTGACAAGGAGAGAGCCCTCTCCCGACCTAGTAGGGCTAGCTAGTAGGTTAAGCATGGTTTGATGTTACCCTAGACCTACATTTCTTCAGCTTGAGGTAGATTTAGGCTCCAACATAGTGGCAACCATATTGGGTAAAAACTGAAAAATATTACCCCAGTACATTAAAGAATTCTAGACTTTTGAATGATAGGTTTAGAATTCAGTAGGCTGAAAAGATTGTAATGTCCATTTAAATTTTGGGAACAATTCAACACATTGGCTTCCAGACGATATACTAGGGCCAATCCTGATCCTAATCCTCCTCCCGTGTATGAAAACCCAAATCTCATTCCAAGAATTCTCAGGTAAGAAAGTTCTTTGAGTCCAGCATCGGTTTTTAGATCTCATTCATGCCCAGTCATTTTTCAATACCTTGAATATCTCTCATTTGATGAACATTTTGATCTATCTTTGTTTGAAACTAAATCTGAAAGTGCAGTTGGTGATACTATTTTAAATCCACAGTTTGTCCAATATCTTGAAACTAAAAGAGTGAATAGATCAATTGATGCTTATATCTTGAATTCACTTCAAACATCTATTGTGGCTACCAATATTCCCGAGCTCTTAGAATCTGCATCTGCTACTCTAGGTTCATCTGTTGTTTTGTTTAGTTCTAAAATTCTTATTGAACCTCCTTTTATCCCCACCTTTCCCGTGCAGCCCACCATATCTGATCAGAGATCTCCTGTCTCTTCTCCTCCATCAACACCTCAAACATCTATCATTTCTTCACCTCCTTCGACACCTCATACACCCATCACATCGACTACCATTGTTATTACAAATCCTACTGCTTCTCCAAGTCTAGTTTCCAATCCACCTTGAGCAATGGCTGCCAGATATGCACCTCTCATTTTGCCACATAACTTGGATGCTATGCCTACTGATTACCAAAGTAAAATTCCATTGTTTGATGCTACCCAAGGTATCACAACGTAGCAGCATGTGGACAGTATGAGTGACTTCTTTTATCTTCAAGAGATAGATGAAGAGAATGTGACTATGAGATTATTTATGCAAAGTTTTGGAGGCGAGGTGCGAAAGTGGTTCAAAGCACTGCCCATGGGAACTATCAATACATTGGCGGTTCTTCATAGACAATTTCTAGATCGTTGGGAGGTAAAGAAAAATCCACTCGAAATTCTTTCTGAGTATAAAAATATAAAGAGGAATGTTGGTGAAAGTGTCCAGGATTACTGTGTAAGATTCAATATTGTCTATAATTCTATTCCAGCTGATATCAAGCCTCCAATGGGGCTGACTTTGATAAAATTTCCCGATGGTTTTGATCCCGGCATGGCATAACAATTGAGAGAAAGAGACCCTACTACATTGGAAGATATGTAGAAAATTGTAGTGAGTGTGGAGGCAAATCTGCTAGCTAAGAGAGCTAAGACAAAGACTGAGAAGAAGGTGACCATAAAGGAAGAAGCTTCTTCCTTAGATCATTTGCTTCGTAAAATTGAGAAAATTTTTGATAGATTAACCATTGCAGATAAGCCTAAGACACAGATTAGAAATCCAACTTTCTGTGGTCAGAAGCAGCCACAATTCAGGATTAAACAACGAGAACAAAGAGTACAAGATCAATCAGCATAGCAGCAAGTCAAAACACCATTACAATAGAACTATGTGCATGGCCTGGAGTTAGGGGATGATGAAAATCCAATAGGAGAGGAGAATCACTTTTTTACACTACATGGTTCACCTATTTATATTATGGAGGATGAGGAATATGCAGAAAGCACGGTTGTACACAAAGACGAGGATTTTATATTAGCAAATGAAACAGTCCTAGAAGAAGAATCAGATGAATATTAGAGGGGATATAAGAATGCACTGACAGCGTAGCAAAGACAGTATTCACTCAGGAGTAGGGATGTACCAATCAATCCAATTCAAAAGCGGAAGGAAGCAGCACAACCAAAGAATGATTCTCCAACTGTTCAGAAAAAAGGAAAGGAGCCAGCAGATCCTACTTCCAACAAAGTACAATCTGCAAATGAGAAGTCAAATCAGCCAAGTGTAGCAAACTAAAAGTCTGAAAAGAAAGATTATTCGGTCAAAGAGGTAGATAAAACTATAGCCTTTAGCTTAGAGAATGAGATTGCTAAGTTAAAAGTGTTGATACCTTTGACTAAATTAATGAAGAATAGAAGTTATAAGAGTCAAGTGTCAAAGATTTTGAATGTATATCCCCTGTCTAATATGGTTAATGTGGAAGATGACCAACCCGAGCATATTTTTTATCTAAAATTAGAAGGCCAATCTGAGGATAGTGACATAGCCCCATTTTACATCAGCCTTAGATTGCATGATTTTGTCTTGCACAACGCCATGTTTGATTGAGGAGCATATCACAACCTGATGCCAAAGGCAATTATGTAAAAATTGGGTTTGGACATCACCCACAAGTATCATGATCTTTATTCCTTTGATTCCAGTAGGGTCGGATGTATTGGTCTCATTAAGGATTTGGTTGTGACTTTAGATCAGATTCTAGCAAAGAATGTTCTCATGGATGTAGCTATGGCCAACATTCCCCCTAGATTTGGCATGCTTTAGCTAGGTCGTGGGGTGCAAAACTTAAAGGGACATCGCAGTTATATTTCTCCTATTCCACTATTCCCGTGTTTGGTCAGTTGAGAAAATTATATAGGGAGAAAAAGATGAAGTATATGATCACGAGCAAGGAGAAACCTTTGAATCATCCGATTAACTATGTACATAAAAATTTAGAATATCTTGTTCTTTATTCTAACAGTGGTTTTAATGATGTAAATAGTCAACTAATTGAATTCAAAGATATTCCAGAGATAACAAAAAATTTCAGGGCAGTACTTGATCAAGAGAGACAAAGGCTTGAAAGTGCTGCTGAACAGTCTACATTCTGCCAGCAGCAAAAAATTGATGGACAACAGCCAAAGGTAGAAGAGCAGGAAAAATTCCAACACTTGGAGGAAGAGGTCGGTTTGTGGAGTATGGATTTTGATGGAGCAGTAGGTAAGGATGGTGCAGGAAGTGGGATTTGGATACACAGCCTTGATTTCCTACCAAATAAAGTCCCAAGTAATGTAAGAGTTTGTTCATATAAATTGGCTTTTGATTGTTCCAATAATGAAGCCGAGTATGAGGCATTGATTGCAGGATTGAAAATCCTCAAGAAGTTGAATGCAAAGAGAATTTCATTTTATGGCGACTCCAAATTAGTAATCAAACAAGTCAAGGGTGAATACCAAGCCAAACATCCTCGAATGCAGGGTTACCCTAATGTAGTTTTAGATATTTTGAGGTTGTTTCCAGATCATACTTTGACATGTGTCCCTTGTACACAAAATGTTATTGCAGATTCTCTTGCTACAACTGCAAGTAATTTAAAGATCCCAATGAATTCAAACAATAAGTTTGAAATTCATGTGAAGCATTGCCCAGTTATCCCTGATAATCTAAGATATTGGCAGGCGTTTCAGGACGACAAAGAGATTGAATATTTTCTGCAAAATGAAGGCAAATATAAAGACACTTCTATAGATGGTGAGCAAGATGATGGTGAACCAGAAATAGAGGTAAATCAGATGGAAGTCTTACAGTTGAAAGACAATGTCATCCCTAAATTCCTTATACCTTTAGAGGAATTATTTGATCAAGATGATGTAGCCCGAAAACCAAGCTTAGTGCGAACCGAGAAAGGGGTTGAAGATGTAAATATCGAAACAACAGAAAATCTAAAGATGGTGAAGCTGTCAAAGGCATTACCTCCTCAGGTAAAAGCTAAATACATTAGTTTCTGATGTATTTTCGTGGGACTATATAGATTTGAAGGAGTACGACAAAAGTATAATTCAACAATATCATTCCAATTAAGCCAAATCAGAAGCTATTTCACCAAAAGTTGAGAAGGATAAATCTGAAGTTGTTTCCATCAATAGAAAAAGAGGTGAATCGATTGTACAACGCTAGTATAATCGTTTCGATCAAATTTTTAGATTGGATCTCCAATTTGGTACCCGTGTGGAAGAAGACAAGTGAGATTAGATTATGCATAGATTTCAGAAATTTGAATAAAGTGTCATTGAAAGATAATTACCCATTGCCGAAAATGGACCACATACTCCAAAGAGTAGTTGGAGCATCTTGTATGTTGCTACTCAATGGGTATTCCAGCTACAATCAAATTTTGGTTCATGAAGATGACAGGGACAAGACAAAGTTCACCACTCTGTGGGGGACATTCCACTATGCCAAGATGCCATTCAGTTTAAAGAATGTTGGCGCAACGTTTCAGCGGGCCACGGACATCACCTTCATAGATGAAAAAGATGTGTTTTTAGTAGTGTATCTTGATGATTTGACTGTTTTTTCAAATTAAAATGAGGAGCATCTTTACCATTTGAAAATTGTTTTTCAGCGTTGTAGAAAATATGGAATATCACTCAATCCCAAAAAGAGCTTGTTTGCCATGGATGATGGGAAGCTTCTCGGTCACATAATATCAAAAGAAGGAATTCGCATCAATCCTGCTAGAGTGGAAGCTATTCAGAAAATATATTTTCCTCATAATAAGAAAGAGATCCAAGCATTTAATGGTAGGATGAACTTCTTACATTGTTTTGTGCCTAATCTAGCTGAACACTTGAGGGAAATTACAAATATGTTGAAGAAGGATAGTGTGGTCAAGTGGACCAAAGAAGCCATGAAGTCTTTTAACCTGGTAAAGTTGGCACTTTCTTCAGCTCTGATTTTAATCTGTCCAGATTATTCGTAGGATTTCATATTATTTTCATTCACTTTTGAACATACTATGGCAGTGGTTCTAATGCAGAAAAGAGATCAACTTGAAAAACTGATTTCCTTTTTCAGCATGACAATAAGAGACGCAGGCTTGAAATATAACATTATTGAGAAGCAAGCTCTTTCCTTGGTGAAAGCTTTGAAATATTTTTGGGTATATATTCTGCACTCTCATATTCTTGCTTATGTCCCTAGCACAGTAGTCAAAGATATTTTGGTACAAACAGATCTAGAAGGGAGGCGAGGCAAATGGATTGTAGCATTGCTAGAATATAACTTGGAGATAAAGCCAACAAAGATAATCAAAGGGTAGAGTCTAGCAAAGTTGATGGCGGAGTCTAATTTATATGCATTGGACATAAACGTGATTGTAGCCATGTCTGAAGAAGATGAATATAGTTCACTGATTCAGGTATCTAAAACTTTTCTTCATTCTCCTTGGTACTCATATATTGCATTTGTGCTCCATCACCTTTCACTGCCACCAGGGATGGCTAAAAGCAAAGGTAGAACCCTGAATCTAAAGGCTGGTAGATTTTGTATTTTGAATAATGCACTTTGTTGGAAGGATCTTGGAGGCATTTTGCTGAATTATTTGATCGAAGAGGAAGCAAAATAGGTCATGAACGATTTTGATAAGGGATACCGTAGAGGTCACTTATTTTGGAAGACAATGGCTAACAAAATTTTGAGAGCAGGGTACTATTGGCTACCCTTTTTACTAATGTTTATAAAACTGTCACAAGCTGTCATGAATGCCAGATTTTTCAAGGAAGGAGAAAGTGGCAACATCTACCTCTCAAGGCAATCGAAGTTAGTGCACCGTTTAAACAATGGGGCCTAGATTTTATTGGAGAGATTCATCCCAGATCTTCAGCTCAACACAAGTGGATTTTAACAGTGACAGATTATTTCACAAAGTGGATTGAGGCGATCCCCACTCGGCAGGCTACAGACTCAGTAATAATTCAGTTTCTTGAAAATAATATTTTGTCATGTTTTGGCTGTCCTAACAAACTGATTACAGATAACGCAACCACTTTCAAGTAAAAAAAGATGATTGACTTTTGTAGCAAATACAAAATTACCTTGGGAAATTCTACTTCATATTATCTACAAGGTAACGAATTGGCCGAATCTTCAAACAAATCATTGGTCAACATCATTAAAAAGATGCAGGAAACCAATAAGAAGAGTTGGCATAAAAAATTGGTTAATGCACTATGGGCAAATAGAGTATGTCAAAAGAAGTCAATCGTCATGTTCCCGTTCGAGATAATATATGGTATTGACACGGTGCTGCCGACATCTCTCGCAGTCCCGGTTGTTAAACTTCTGCAGGAAGCTGGCAGTGAGGAAGATCATTTTCAGTGGAGAATAAGCCAAATGATCCATTTATAGCAGACAAGAGAGGAAGTTTTTCAGAATACCTTCAGGCTGCAAGAGAGAATTAAGAAGATTTATGATCGGAAGGCAAAGGTGGACAAATTTCAGATTGAAGACATAGTGCTAAAGTGGGATGCTAGAAACGAGGATAAAGGCAAGCATGACAAGTTCAAGAACCTATGGAAGGGACCATATAGAATTGCTGCATATCGAGGTCAAAATGCTTTTCTACTCAAAGAAATGAACGGGGAAGATTGTCCAGGAGGGCCAGTAAATGGTCCGCTTCTGAAATGGTACTATCTCTGAGAAGTTTTCTACTATCACATTTTGTCATTGTACATACCATTTTATTTCTTTCATTGCAAAGTTTTCACTATCATCATTCATTCAGTTTGGGGCCTGAAGTGAAGGCTATAAAGCTGAATGTTTGGCTTCAGTCTTTGGTTATTTAGTGTCAGTTGTTTGAGTCATAGTTGAGTCAGTTTTGAGTCAAGGTATTTGTTTGGTGTTCTAAAGTTGTTGACTCCACATTGCCCAATGGATGAAGGCACTTATCTACTTTTCTAGAGATCTATGGTTCTTGGCACCTCCCAGGAGCTAGCATCCCTGTTGGAGCCAATGTTATTGTTGGTATCTTCATCCCTCCATCAGTGATCAAATTTCTCTTTTTGCATGCATATTAGGTGACCCATCCGATCATCTGCATTCCATTAGGTCATGGATCGACTAATGGTAGTGGTTTATGACAACTTCCCTCATGACATTCACCTGCTGGCTTGTTTTCACATGTTTTAGGTCATTTACTGTCATTTTGTTTCATTTCATTTACAAAAGTCAGTTTTAGGGTTTTAGTCTCACTAGGTCTAGGGTTTGCCATCATGGTCATCCAAAACTCAATAAAAGGTCAACGGGCACATGAGGAGGTTTTATAAGTTCATAGAATCATAAATTCACTGATGATATGCTCAATAAAAGGTTTTTACCTCAAAACTCTCTTTTGAGGTGAAAACAAAGTTTTTATTTTATGTACAAATTTTATGTAATTTAAAGTGTTTCTATATGTAATAAGTTCAATAGCTACTCTTGGTCACTTGCCAACTCTAGCCACTACAAAAAACAAAAGCATCAATGCATTAGTCCATCAATTGATTAAGAAAAGTCACACTTCAAATGAAAACCAGAGTTTTTGAGCAAAAGTGACTAAGACTTTATAAAAGTGGGTTTGTAATGAGGAAAAATTAAAAGGCATCCATATATAAAGTAAAATTATGCTAGTCATTTGTTTCATTGTGAAAAACATCCTTGAAGAGCTAAAATCATGATTTGGAGGAGAATTGAGCAAAAGAAGGTGAAAACCTTGTTTTTGTAGCAAATCTCCCTGGCGCTGCGCATCAGAGGTTTGGCACTGCACATCAAACCAGCAGCGCGCATCAGCAAGTTTCAGTCAGTGTAAAATTCTAGGGGCGTTGTGCATTAGGAGGGCACCGCACATTGGGCCCAATGTGTTGTGCATCAGCCAAGAAAGTGCCAAAACCATTCCAAATCACCTAAAGCTCTATCAAACGTTGCATTTCTCTCCTACAAGTAAGTTCTCATTGATCTTGAGCTGAAATTGGTCTTCTACATGTTTTCTTCATGAGTTTTGCATCTTGAAAATAAAACCCTAGCTTGTCTTCATAAATTTCCATTTCATTGCAAAACTTTCCCTCCATAACAAAATCAATTTTTTTTTCCCTTTTCTATATTTCATTGCCCTAAATCAATCCATCAATTCCATGTTGCCTAGCCCACTCCCCTAAGAAAGCTCATTCCCTTCATCAAACCCTATGTCCCTCTCAAAACTCTAATTTCTAAAATCTCTCCCTTCATTCCCTAACTCCATTCCACATTTGTAAAATCTCTTCATACTCATATTCCTTGTCCTCACCCATTATCATTTTCCACCATATCATCATCACATAACTTCCCTAAGACAAGCACCATGACAAGAAGCAATGGATCAATTTATGAAAAAGAAACACTTAGTGACAGCTCAAGGGAAAGAAATGTATAGCCTAGGAGACCTCAGAAGGGTGGAAAAATTATTAGAGAGGAACCTATTAGTATGACTGAACTCCTTGCTTGCCCTCTTGCTACCACATGTTTCAGATGTCAGTCTTGCTTTGAGTTTTGTGAGATGGTTGAGAGGGTTAAATACCATCATGAGTTAGCAAGGTAGTTTGTCATAAACATGGAGAATAATGTGGTGCAACTTGCTGGGATCAATTTCACTCTTTCACCAGCTATTATTGTAGAAGCTACTAGAATGCTAGATGTAGGGGAAAAGTGGAACAAAAGGAAGAATATCAGTAAGCAGCATTATGAACCATATATCAAGGCCAAATATCATGGTAAACTTAGCAAGGTGTTTCCTTTCAAGTTCTTGGAGGACCGGTATGTTCCACTCATGAAACTTATGATCAAATACTTCACATTTGAGGGTAGGTTCTCCAAACTTTATGCATCATATTAGATTACTTATGCACTTCACCCGGGTCAGAATGATGAGTATTCCATATTTCATATGTAAAAACATATAGAGGATGACTGTGATTGCAAAAGGAAAACCATACCCACAGTAGGTCAATAGCATTTATCACTTTTTTGTCATCAAAATTATTGTTTTGCATCAGCTCACTCAGTTGGGAGTGTCATGGGAAACTTTCATTCCCCATGAAAGCTTCAAGGGGCCTCAAATATTTGTAGATCCTCAAGAGGAAGGTGAACCTTCCGGGCAACAAAAAGAGCCTGAAAGCAAAACTGAAGAGGCTTATATTCTTGTGTTTGTTAGTTATGAACGAGGCCCTACAATGCTTTTTGTAGCTGCCAAACGAGTACTATCTCCACCAAGGGCAGAAGGGGTCTCGTTTTCTTCACCAGACACAGGAAAATGCTATCTTCATTGAGCGTTAAAGGGGATTTTCCTTCTTCTTCAGCTGAATAGGTACAGGGCAAAGACAAAGGAAATCAACAGGTACATGAAGAAGGCCCTACTGAAGGGCAATACAGGGATTTGTTTTGGTAGAAGAAGATGACACTGATTTGGGCTCTCAAAGCTCAAGACTCAAGGATATGATCATCAAAGAGAAGGAGGCTGAAATCCAAGCCTTATCACTTGACCTTGAGAGGGCTAAATGGATCATTAACTTTCATGAGAAAGAGAAGAAGCAACTAGAGGATAAACAAGCTATATGGAGCTACAAACAATTAGAGAAAACAGGCAAGTGGCAAAAAGAAGAAAAATCATGATGACCTCTCTTGAGCAAGAAATTGAGGCTGACCGAGAATCATGGTTGGAAATAGTGAATATCCACCTTGAGAAGATGCTTGATAAAGCTAAGAAAGAGAAGAAAATGATATGCCACATGGCTTATCATTACTTAGCTCGGCATAAAATTTGCAAGACAAGGATAAAGAACCTAAAAGCTAAGTTAAATAGAGCCTTGAGAGCCAAAAAGGAACAAGATAAAATTAAAATTTTGGCTGAAGCTTCATTGGCTCAGCAAAGAAATTAATAAGCTTGCCTCTTGCCAAATTTGAAGAAATTTTGGGAAAATGTTGTCATTTCACAATTTTGTAATTCAAAACACAGGAATTTTCAGCGGATGCACAACGCCACTGGCGCTGCACATTGAGTTGGCTCAGTATTTTTCAAAATGGCTTGCATTTTTGGATTCCTCATGGAAAAATAATTAAACCTAGAAAGTTTTATAATATTTGGAGGATATTTGGGTCACCTAACGGGCAAGAAAACACCTAAAAATTGCCCTCTTTGCCACTTTTTAGACCCACAGGAACCAATCTTGGGAGAAATGATTTGTGAAGGGGAAAATGGACTCCAAATCCAACAATTCTAGTTGTTCCAGAAAGTAGGCAGGCAGAGCATTCCAACAAGCTATCTTGGGCCTGATTTGGTGAAGCAAAATGCCTACAAATTTAGCCTTGAAGTGGTGCTGCGCATTAGGCTCAGGGCGCTACGCATCAGGCAAATTTCTACCAATTTTTCCTAAAAACTCATAATTTTGCCTAGTTTGTTGTTAGCTGACTTTCTCTTCTCTCTTTGGTAAATTAATGATGTAATATGATGTACTATGATGTAAGTATGATGAAAAATGACTTGAGGGGGTAGATACATCAGTTAGAATTGGTTTGAGGATGAATGAATCAACTTCCTTAATTTTAGAGGCAAGCTGTTCCACTACCTATTTTCTAGTTCCCAGTTTAGATGTTGTTGAAATAGCTCCTTCACTCATTTATTTGACTTTTGATGGCTAGAATAGGTGGTTTGATTTCTATATCTTTTACTTTCTTAATCATTTGTCAAGGTTGGACTCTTGTGGATGCATTGAGCTACATTGTAGATCACTTCTACAGTTTGGCAAGGAAATGAACCAGGGTGTTGCAGCATTTTGTGGGATTCTTGTGGTAATGTGTATTGGCATTGTTTTCTCCTCAGTTATTTATTTTCTCTTATGTGTATATGTGCCATCATCTATCTTTTTGTGCGTAAGTAAATGAATCAAGATTAATAGGTGGAATCCATTGATGTTTCAGTGCTCTGCCTTGAGGTTACATTTAGTTTTAAATGTTTTTTGCTATTTGAAGAGGACTCATGAACCTTGCATGCCCTCTCCAACTCCTCACCAGTCTTTATACTCGCCATAACATCAAATTCAAAGTGCTAAAACACTTTCCTACCTCGCCCCATAGAAACCTTTGCAAATCTGAGTTGATTTCCCGGACCCAATGCTGCCTTCCTCATCTGATCCAGCAACCAAACATTAACATCAATCGAAATCCTCTGAGTAAATATACCTATCCTAAAATCAGCATTAAATTTCAGCCATATCAAGCCTTACTTGCCATATTCTTTTTGAGATTGACAAGGAGAGAGCCCTCTCCCGACCTGGTAGGGCTAGCTACCAGGTTAAGCGTGGTTTGATGTTGCCCGAGACTTGCCTTTCTTCAGCCTAAAGTAGATTTAGGCTCTAATAATACCAAGAATGGGTGAATCCCACTACGAACATGGGAGTGTGAGAGTTCCTGCACTTTGGATTCTGACGAAGAAATGGAACACTATCAGAATCAGTTACACGAGGTAACTATGCTGAATTGCAACATGATGACCTAGTCATTGCATTACGTGTCATCAGAAATAAGAAATCTACCTACTTATGATGGTCTAACTAAGCTAGATACCTTCATGGATGCATTTTAAAGGGAGGTTCCAGAAAATCAACACTTCTAGGCCTTGGACTGGGTACTGCACGCTATGCCCACAAGAAGGTGGGGTATGCACAAGGGGAGTTTTGATGATTGGCGTGAATGCAAGAGAATGATGAGAGCATGATTTTGGAAGCCTAAGATGTAACTGACAGACAAGTATGATGGGCAGGGTGATGTGCGTGCGCATCTAGCCAAATGGACATATGCCTATGGAGAAAAGCCACAACCTGAATGGGTTCACCTATTCTGTCATACCCTGAATTGTTACATAGAAAAAGAGCTTCACCATGGGACAGGTGAATGGGATATCCTACGTGAAGGATTTATGATGACATTCAGCTTTGAGAATGGGTTTGACAATTGATGAAGTGCTACAAGAGGTGAAAGCAGCGATCTTTAGGATACCACAGGATCCTTTAGACCTGATTCAGCCTAAATGGTCTACTCAGCTGAGTCGCACACTCGAATGTTATAATGTAACTTCTGAAGAAGAGGATGAAGATTCATGAAATATTAAAATTCCAGAGACAGAAGGCCACCACAAGGTTTAGGGACCGTAGATTGAGAACCCTAATAGAACCAGTGAGAACTAAATAGGTGAACATTGGTACAGGGTCAGAACCCAAATTCATGACTATTGAAGACTACTGGGACGATGCGACAATGGATAAGGTCACTGAATTTCTCTGTGAATACCAGGACTTATTCCCTACCAATTTTATGGATTTGAAAGGAATAATCAAAGATCTAGGAGTGATGAAGATCCCATTAAAACCCGACGTGAAGACAGTTAAGGAGAGGCCTTACCGCCTAAATCTGAAATACAAGGAGAAGGTCCGCGTAGAGCTTGAAAAAATGCTAGCAGCAGGCATCATTGAGCCTATGGAAGAGTTCGATTGGGTAAGCCAAATGGTGGTGCAAGATAAGAAGTAGAAGGATGAGATAAGGATATGCGTGGATCTTAGGAAGTTGAATGATGCTTATGTGCATGATCCTTTCCCAACTCCATTCATAGATGAAGTGTTGGACAATGTAGGTGACTAGGAAGCATACTCCTTCACTGATGGGTTCTCTGGGTACCACCAAATCAAGATCACACCAGAGGATAGGAGCAAGACAAACTTCGCAACTGAGTGTGCTTTCAATATACTGTAATGCTATTTGGGTTGAAGAATGTGCCTGCTATCATTTCATGCGTGGTTGTTGTGGCATTCAAGGAATTTATTCATAAGTTCCTGGAGGCGTATTTTGATGAGCGGATTGTATTTGGGCTGGTTAAGTGCCATGTAGCGAGCTTGTGCTTGATGTTGGATACCTATCGAAGATACCAGATCGCACTCAACCTTAAGAAGTGTCTGTTTTTCATTTCTTTTGGGAACCTATTGGGACATGTGGTTTGCAAACAAGGGCTGATGGTAGACCCTATGAAGACTATGGTTATTTTGGACTTGGAAGCATTGAGAAGTGTGAAACAATTGCGTGCTACTCTGGGACATATGGGATATTACAGAAATTTTATCAAAGGCTATTCCAAGATCTCTACACCTATGGAAAAATTGTTGAAGAAGGATGTCTCGTTCTGCAAGAATGATGACTGCAAGAAAAGCCTGGATATATTGGAAAAAAAATTGTTTCCGTGTTGATTCTAGTCTTCCCGAACTGGAAGAAAGAATTTCATCTACATGTTGATGCGTCATGTATAGTGCTGGGGGCAGTACTAACACAGGATGATGGAGAAGGCTTGGACTACCCTATCACATTCACAAGTTGCAGATTATCCAAAGCAGAGAAGAACTATTCCACCACTGAATGTGAGGGACTGGCTATGGTGTATGTGCTCCAAAAGAATTGGCACTATTTTCTAGGAGGCCACTTTAAGATGTATACAGATCACTCCGTGCTAAAGTACCTAGTCAATAAACTTGTGTTGGGGGGGTGCATCTACAGATGACTCTTATTGAACCTGGGTTAGTCCCCTACAAGCCAACATACTATCATATGCTTTGACGCTCTGTTATTAGTGAACCATATACCCTAATTAATGATGCCCTAATATGAAGGAGAAACTAGAGAAAAATCCTCCTCTTACCTTCTTTTCAAGTCATCCTACTTAATTGTAGATGCAACAACCATTGCAATCTCTTTCTTCTTCTCATTATCTCCTTTCTTATGATGTGGATACTTCCTCACATAATGACCATACTTGCTATTTGTTATACACTTCACCTTGCTCAAAATCCCCTTCTCTTTTCCATTAATCTTAATAGTGAGAGTCATGTTCTCTCCATATTATCTCCATCATAATTCTTCTTATTAAGATCCTCATCCCATAGTTCCTCTTCGATGAAGTCGTCCAATAACCTTTTCCAACCTAGTAACTTCTCTTGAGAAAATATTGCTTTGATAATTGGCTTCCATTCCTCATGGAATCCTTTTAAGGCATTCCTTACTAATTTTGACTCTGTAACATTATCACTAATGGAAACAAGCTCATCACGAACTTGAGAAACCCTTGTGAGATACAAAGTCACACCCTCGCCATCCAACATCTTGGTTTTCTTGAGATTCTCTCTCAATACCAACAACTGGTTCTTGTTCTTAATGTTGAATAAGTCCTAAAGAGCCTTCCACATATCATGTGTACTGTTCTTCCTGGTAAGATGAGGTATTAAGTGATCCTTTAATCATCTAGGATGATTAGCTTGGCTTGGCCTTTGAATCCAATTCTTCAAACTCCAGCAACTCTTTAAGAGTTGATGGATTAGAAATCTCCTTGTCAGTAAACACCCATTTCGTTTTCACCAATAAGACCATCCTAATCCTGTCTTTCTGAGGACTATAGCTAGACAAACCATTCAATTTATCCTCACTAACTTTTTTCTACTTCTAGTCCTTCAACAACAAATCAATAAACTCCTTCTTAGGTTGCTTCCTTTTGCACACTCTGATTCAACTATCCCTTCAAAGTAGCTCTGACATCATGTTGAATTTTCCTTACACCTGAGGTCTGTTCTATGGCTAACCAAGCACGCAAACACACTAGAAGTGCTCAAACATAAAAAAACTTTACATAATGGAAATGTAATAGTAGTGCAAAAATATATTACACATAATTTTTGTAGGCCCAAAACACTTCTTATTAATCTATCAACAAGAAATTCATAGGGCTCCCATACCACAATTATGGCCTTTTACATCCTGATACAAGAAACGAATATACAGTATTATACACTAGGGCTTGAGGTATACTTCGTAGGACTTTGAACATGCCCAAAAAAATTACAAATATAGTGTTACTTACTTGTCAATGTAGCCCTTCACAATCAGTCCTTGTACTCCTCCTTTAGCACTTGTCACTTGGTTGTCCTTTTCCTCCTTCACACATGGATTTGGCCCCTTTAAAATTTATATATAACCATCTACTCACAAAAAACTTAATCCTTCAAATTCACTATATAACCAAACTTCAACCTTGTTGTTCAATCCTTCCTTTAATGAACAAGCTTCACATAAAGTACTAAAAAATCCTCTGCACAATTGAACATAGAATAACAGTGACCCTTTGTCCCTTAGTTGGATTTTTCTTAGGCTTGAGGCACCTTGGCCTTGTTCTACATTCCTCTGAGGCCTCTTGTCCCCCTTTTCTCCCCATGATCTAGTTTAGAATAGCTACAGACCTCTTCGTTTCATCAACTGAGGCCTTTTCTGCCCTTTGTAACCAATCTGCGGCACTCTTAGGGCTTCAATCCTCCTCTTTAGATGAAATAAAATTTGTAGCATTCTCTTCTTTTCCCTGACAAACATGTCTAGCCTTCCTTGTAGCACATAACCTCACTTGGATAGAAGCTTAGCCTTGACGAATCCTCGACCTTCTAGGATAGAAAAAATTAACTTCCAATAGATCCTTCTATTGCACATCCTTGTCTTGTAAGGTTGTGATTCTCCTTAGGGCTTTTAATTTATCACAAGATGAGTTGTTATGTGTTAAAATGAACTCTAATTTCTCTTCAATATATTGGTTTTCATGGGCCACTAATTAACCCCATGGATCATGTCCGTGGAACCTAGCCAACTTGATCCTACATGCTCAAATACAAATATATTTATCAAAGAAAAATAAATTTCTTGTTCTAAACCCACTCCTTTGGGTTCAAAACCCCATCCTTGGGTACTTCTCCCACAAATATCAATTTTTGTGGGTTTTCTCCACACAAAATTGGTCAGTGGTGATTTTCCCCACTCAAACCTAGTACCCAAGGCTTGTAGGAGTACCTCCCAAGCTACACATTTCAACACACCCCTCCCAAGTTGTGATGGAGTATATACCATATTATGTACTTTGTGGACTCCTTTGGGGAACCTCTCTTCTATGTGTCCACAGTCCTACTCATGTATACTATGACATATATCCACATTGTATTTGTTGATGACTATAATCTCTTTATTTATTACATGGAACCATTATGTATCTCTTTGTGGCCATTTATTAGGATTTCATGTCATGGATCAACTATGTATATATTTGGAAACCATGTTCAATTCTTGTTTATGATGAGAATGGGTATGATTTCCTCGAGTATAATCTATTTATGATTTAAACTTTATTGTTATGGTTTATTCGATATAGTTCCTTAATTCATAACTCCTTCCTTACATTTTGATACCTGGTTGCAATGCATTTTTTCCATTGGTTTCTCTTTTGAAATCATACATTAAGGGGCATCTCTTATAACCCTATTTTCCACTCCATTATGATGAGAAGAAACCATGGTTTAGTTCACATTAGTTTTACATTGGATTGCTTCTTCTTTCACCCTTGTTTGTGATCAATAGGTACTCCATCACTCCTTCTCCATTATCATCCTATCTAGAATCATCCCTTGTCAATGTACATCCTGTCATGGCTTCCTTAACCTATGTAGGATTCCTTTGTGCATGAAGCAATGATGCCCTAATTTCTAGAGATTGGTCCTATGAATATGATGAGTTCAAATGAGCGTGTGTTGATGGCCAAAATTGACCATGATAAACATTAGGGAGATCACCTAGTCAAGGACCCAATTAGATCATTATCCTTTTGGGATGGTGATTCCGATTGGTTAAAATTGATCCAATTACACTTTATCTAAAACTAACCTAAAGTAATGTTAATCTAATCTAAAATCTAAACTAATTCTAAAATCACCCTCTACTTGCTAACTTATGATATTACTTGTTGTCACAAGTAGAAAGAAAAGAAGAAATTACCTACTTGCAACTATTTAAAGAAGATAATCCTTTGAGTTAGCTCAAATATGGGCTCAACTAAGCCACATGAATGTTTTCTTTGATGAAGGGAGACTTTTTAAAATACATTTAATTAACTAAATACAAAATGTGATCTAACATATATGCAGAAAGCATTGAAATAAATGTAGAAAATCCCACCTGTAGAATACCTGATAATGCAATAAACTAAAGAAAAATACTTGATCTACTTCTACAACCAATTTAGTGGAAGCTTAATCGAACATGAGAAACATCAATAAGAACACATATAACTGATATGGAGAAATCAATCACACATAACACAGAAGATATAATCAGGGGAAAGCCTCAGCCTAAAATCCCAACTTTGTATTATCATACAAGTGGAAATATAGCTAGTATTACAAAAAGAATCAGCTCAAAGCTATCCTTCTCTTTGTGCAATACCTCTGCTACTCATATATAGTCAAAGTCCTCTACCTAACCTCTGGTCTACCCTCCAAGCCTCCCATTTCTTTGTTCAATTTTGATTGGGGTCTAGTGCAACCACTTGTGTGAATTGGCCTCTTCACACACTCACTAACCTCTGATCCAACTATGTAGTCTTGAAGGAGATAAATCCTCGTCATGGATGAGCTTCCTTTATAGGAAAAATATTCATCCAATTGATAGTACACTGTTCCTTCTTTGATATCAACTGGGTCTCTGTCTGAACTGACATGCATGAGTTATTCATGAGAGAATTGTTGGTCAATTTAATTGCTTATTAATCTAAACAACCAGTGCTACATGAATTGTCAACCCAGGGAAGTATGTTTATTTCAAAGGCAATTACACACTATATATGTTCAATTCCAAAAGTAGTAAAAAGTTGTAGTATAATTTATTCTAATCACACCTTGCTTTAAACAACTGAAGTTCTACCTTGAGTTACAGCAAAAGGAATCTCTCTATTGCAGTCAATGATCAAGAAATCCTGGAAAAAAGAATAATCTGGAAAGGAAATCAATTTGCAAAGGAAAAGATTAGTTGTGCTCTAACAGAGAACAGGACCTTATTCCTCAAGAAGGAATCTTCAACACCTGTTTCTGATTACTATGCTTCACAAACTCACTTTGGGAAACCAATTAAAATAATCACTGATTCCTATGAACGAATTTATGGAAACAATGCAATAACCAAGCAGAAGCAAAGTTTCAACAGTAAACACAAAGTTTCAATAACGCATAAGTAAATCTAGCAAACAGGAATTAACAAGGCATGAATGTAAAAATAACACTTAACACACTACAGAATTTAAGGGGTGAATCTTGTGATGAAGGTGGGCCCTGTCCTTGTCACAAAATTCCCCAAGTAATGTAACTTAAGAGAAAACGCTCAGAACTGTGTTTTATTCATCTGTCAAAGTATCATATTACAAAATATTAAAGTTCCTTGCTCCCAGCTAGACCTTTCCATAATATCTCTATCCCCTTCTAATGTTGATGTCTCCTGTTTTTAAAGAGGAGACACTAATTACAATTAATTACAATGTCAATCATATTTTGACCTACAGTGCTAAAATAGGATAATTGAGTCTTCCATTAACAAAATATTGTTTCAGCCACTACCTGATTAGCGATTAACCATGAAGGAAATGTAAAATTACATGTAAAATAAATCAAACATATAGTAATGAGAAGACATGCTATATACCTTGGAAAATAGATCAAAGTAATAACATGGGCTTTAATTATAGTTTGAAAGAGGATGGAAGATAACAAAATGTGTAAACAAAAAGGGACAATATGGAGTCCTAACATCCCCCCCAACTGAAAGGGTTGCATGTCCTCATGCAACTTTTACTCTGAATACGAATTGGGGTACTGGGCTTTGGAGTGCACATTACTTAGGCAATAACTGTAGAAGGTTTTGTCAGCTAAGTCTCTGAACCCATGGACCTTTTGTATCCTCTTCCATGCCACTGCCTCGTCCTTCTTACTTAGCCTATGATGTGCCTTATATTCCTGTGTTGGCATCCATAAAAGAGGAAAGTGAAAGTGATAGCCTATCCATTTTTCAACATATTTTTGAACACATCTGATATAGTCAGGTAGCCTTGCAATTGTTGTTTCAAGATTAGTTGGGCTGAAAGGATTATACTCCTGCCTTTTTTTGGAGGATTGCTGTCATAGTAAGTTATTTGCTTTCAAGGCAACAACTTGCTTAGTCTTGAAAAAATGTTGGCAATCTTGTATGATTGTTGCTTGTAGCTGCTTGACATGCTCAGCCATCCCTGGTTCTTTCAAGAATTGAGAATACTCCCAGATGAACATGGTAGGATTTTGTGGCTTTGATCGAATCCACAAGAGTTTGTTTTCCTCGTTGTGTTTTGCTGCAAGGAAGGCAGTCTGCCATGTGATTTGATTGGCCAGGAAAGAGACAAAATCCCTAATCTGAACATGACCTGCCAAAGGGTTAGGATTTATTTTCCTGTCTTCAGGGATAGCTTCATTATGTAGATACAATTCACAGAGCAAATGATGATTAGTGATAGATGGTTCTGTGAAAGTTTCCAAAAATTGTTCAGGTGTAGAGACTTCATGAGGTTTCCCATTTTTGATTGCTTTTATCTGGAAGAACGCTAAGCACTCTGTAAGAAAAATCAAGTAGTTCAAGGATGGTTTTCTAGCAGCTAATAACTTCTGAACAAGATCAAATATAAGAAACAGTTTATTCCTTAGTTGTTTATTTTCTTTCTTCTGTGCATGAAACTACTGGAGTATTTGCTCTAAGGCTTCCCAATTTGAATATATGTGATTTTTCTAGAGTGTTTTATGCTCCCACAAGATCTTATCCTATGACATAACATATGCTTTCTTCCAACTATCAATTTGTTGTTCAGTACTGGGAGTCTGAGTAAAGATAGTTTTTGTAGGCCAAGGTTCAGTCTGAGTAAAGACTATTTTTGTAGGCTGTGGTACCTGTTTTTTAACTTTAATTGACACAGTAGGCTGAGACACTTGTGGTTTATCCTCCTTTTCAAAAATATTCAAAGGCCCAACTGGTTCTTGTGTAGCAGTAGGGCATTCTTTTTTTATCTTCAGAGGCCCTACTAGTTCTTGTGTAACAGTAGGGTATTCCTTTTTAATTTCTGAAGGCCCTACTAGTTCTTGTGTAATAGTAGGGTGTTCCTTTTTCATTGCTGTAGAGGTGGATGCAGGGGAGGTTCCAAGTAGTGGGATTTCAACTAATTTATACTGTGCTTGATGATAAATATTACCACATTTGCTGCACATATATTCCTTGTACTGATCTGCCTCTACCCTTTTCTCGGTTGTGGATGCTGCATGGGCTAGAGTATATAAATAAATTTCTCTATCATAGGCTTCCCTTTCCTTTAATAATTCCTACTTATAAGCTTCAAGTTTGACTTTAAAAACTCATTTTCCTGCAAAAGGGAAGCCAGAGTGATTCAGATTTGTGTATCCGTCACAGTCTCAGCAGCTGGTTCTTGTGTGGCAGCTACTGAATGGGTAGCTGGTTCTTGTGGGACAACTATGTAATGTATAGCATTAAAAGCATCCAGGTTTTGCCTCTCGGCAGATGGTTCTTGTGGAGCAACTGTTGGATGAGTAGTTGGTTCTTGTGGAGCAGCTACCTACTGTGCAACATCCAGGGCATCGAGGTTTTGTATCTCAGTAGCTGGTTCTTGTGGAGAAACTGTTGGATGAGTAGCTGGTTCTTGTGGAGAAACTACCTACTGTGAAACATCCAGGGCATCCAAGTTTTGTATCTCAGCAGATGGTTCTTGTGGAGCAACTACTGGATAAGTAGCTAGTTCTTGTGGCGCAACTACCTGTTGTGTAATATCCTGGGCATCTAGATTTTGTAAATCAACAGTTGGTTCTTGTGTGCCAACTGCTGATTGAGTAGTCGGTTCTTGTGTTTCAGCTACTAGATCAGAAAGAGATGATGTCGTAAAACCTTGGGCATCTGGTTCTTGTGTTTCAATGTCTGAGGGTGAGACAGGCAAGGATTCAAGGTCTTGGGACTATGATGGAGTATTGGGTTTTAAATGAATTGGTGGGGAATTCAGGATGGCGGCAGCAGTTGCTGCTTCAGTTGATGCCCTCCTTCATCTTCGAGGTAAAAAGGTAGGGAAATGAGTAAATTTTATTTTATGATTTAGTTTGTTTTGGGAGAGAGGACTATCAGAAATGGTAGCTTCTTTAGCTGAGGCCCTAGTTCACCTTTTTGATAGGAAAGTGGTCTTACTCTGCCTTTTTCTTTTTATCATAGCGAGGGGAAGATTATCATCAAAGTCATCACTAGGAATATGAATAGTGGGATTAGATGATTCTGCTAAATTGCAGGATGGAGTTGACAGACTGGAAGGGTCAATTGGATTAACTGATTCTACTAGTGGAATTTTTGGGGGATCAGGAATGTTATCAGGCAGCTGCTTATGGGGATTTTCAGGGACTTCTTGAGCATTTTTAGCAGCCTGCTGAGGGTCTAGGGGTGGGTTATTAGGAGGGAGATCTTGTTGAGTAAAGCCCTTCTGAATTAGTAGTTGGACAAGATGGTGATGGGTGAGGGAAAGGAGTGGATATTTTGTCTGTCTAAAATAATGTGACATATTCTTTAGATACCCCAAGTAAATAATACGGCATATTCAATAGTCTACCATGTCTCAAATGATTTAATAGGACAAAGTGATGCTAATAGACTACCTGATAGCAACCTTCACAAGTGAGATAATGCTTGACGAATTCAGCAACCCTCATCCATGGAGGTGGTAATGAGTGAAGACGGGTGCCCTGGCCTTTGGGCTCAAACTGTTCTCCTGTCAGAAGAAAATCCATTTGTGCATTCAGAATGATATGCTTACGGCTAAACCAACGAATGCCAGTGAGTGGCAGTCCTGAAACCTGTGCTATGTCATGCTCTATAGACAGAATTCGAACTCCCTGAACCGTAGAATAACCATCACATACATTTCGTGCAAATTCAAGGACTTGTTGTGGATCAAATCCCTAAAGCCTCTGAAAATAATATACCCATCCTACTTGCTGAAAAATCTGATATACTTCTGGATGTAGTTCAAGTAGAGCTATCGAGCTGGGCTCATGTCAAATAGCAAGTCCCCCCATAGTTAACCAGCGTCAGTAAAATGCACAGTCAAAAATCAAGTTACCTCTCTTCAGAAAAAGTAACTTTTTCAAATAGGAACATGGAGTAACAATGCTAAGGTGAGTTGATGAGACATAATTCGTGGGTAAAAACAATGATGGTAATTGGCTTGCCATGAAATGATGGTGTATAAGTGAAATAATGGCGTATGATTTTGGTATCCCGCCCCAACTACGACTGAAATGATGGCTTTTAAATGTATGGGGATCATGGTAATTGTGACATGATCTTCTCATTTAACTATACTTCAATCATATTCACACGTAATATTTACATACCTCATGTTTACCTTTAGTCCATATTTCGAAAAAAACATAATACTCATTGCCAATAGGTCATCAACAATCATGGAAGAAATTATGAGGACAATTCTATTATAGGTCTGTATAATTATAGGAGAAGGCATTGAAGGGACGAAATTAGCATCAGAAGTGATTTTTATGACGAAAAGTGTTGTATGATTATATTCTTTGAAACAATGTTTCAGCAGCAGGAAAGATGAGCGAAGAATCATGTTTCAGCAACGGAAAATGAGTAAAGGATGGTGTTTCAGCAACAGGAAATGGATGAAGAACGGTGTTTCAGCAACGAGGAAGATAAAGTAAATGTTGCTGAAGAATACTATTGCAGAGATGGAAGGAAATAGGGAAATGTTGCTGAAATATATTTTTTTACTTAATGAGAAAAAGGTCGCTGAAAAATGATGGGGGCATGAGAAATGATGGAAATGTTACTGGATGGTGTGGAAATGAATTATGGATGGATTGAAATGAGGTGACAGAGTTCCAAAATGATGCTTGTATCTGCTTGTAGTAGGATCGTCCTTTTCAATCAGCCTTTCCTAAATCTGGAATCCGCAAAAATTCAATTGTAACATGCCAGCCCTTGACATGGATTATTAGTTAAGAAATCTAATCTAATACTTAAAAATATAATGTATAAATTAATAGCAATGAGGGGCAGCAAGTTCCCCCAAGAAAAGATAATGTGAATCTTCCATGCAAGTGGCCTTAAAGTCCTCTTTGGAAATGGGTCGCTGGTACAGACGAAGCCGATGACCATTTACCAATAATGGTGTCCTAGAATCATCAATTGTTAGGAGCCTTACTATTCCATTGCGAAAAACAATATCTATTTCATAAGGTCCCAGCCATCTTGTACGTAGTTTCCCTTGAAACTGAGAATCATACAATAAAGCCCAATTACCTTTTTGGAACTGATTATGCTTGATGGTTTTGTCATGCCACCTTATTCTTTATTGTTGGATCATATTTGTTTGATGAATGGCATCTAACCTCTTTTAATCCAATTCCTAAAGCTACTGCAACCTTGCTATCTGTGCATCAGTCAAATCAAGGTTAACAGCTAAAGTAGTTCTTAAAGTTTTAATCTCAAATTCCACAGGAAAAACAACACCTTTACCATAAACCAATTCATAGGGAGAAAATCCTGTAGTGTTCCTCCAAGTAGTTCTGTAGGGCCATAGTGCTTCAGGGAGCCTTTGAGACCAATCCTTCCTACTCTCCTTCACTATTTTTGTTAGAATGGCTTCTATAACTTTGTTCATACTCTCCACCTACCTATTAGCTTGGAGGTGGCATGGTGTAGTCATTCTATGATGAATATGATATTTTTGAAGGGTGGCTTTAAAACCGTGAGAATTGAAAGGAGGTCCTCCATTTGTAACTAGCTCTCTAGGTACTCCAAATCTAACAAAGATTTCTTCAAATGGAAAAGCTAGAACCGATTCTTCATTAGCTATAATGAGTGCTTTAGCCTCCACCCATTTACTCATATAATTTGTGCAAACTAATATGTAAACTCTTTGATTGGATGGAGGATTAATGGGCCCTACAAAATCTTAAGCCCATCTTTCAAAGGGTTCAAGTATTACCTGGAGATTCAATGGAATTTCATCTCTATGATTTGGTTGACCCATTCTTTGACAATTGTTGTAGGCCCGAACATGCTTCTTTGCATATTTGAAAAGTGAGGGCCATTAATAGCCCATCCTGAGAATTTTAAGTGTCATTCTCTTATCAGCAAAATGCCCTCCATAAGGGCCATCATGACAAGCTTTCAATATATCATAAACCTTATCTTCTCTAATGCATGTCCGAATTTCATGATCAAGTCCTGTATAGAAAAGACACCCACTTATCCAGCTATACCGAGCACTTTGTTGAATGATATTTCTTTTCTCTTGATGTGATAGGTGTGATGGTAACTTCCCTGCAGCCAAATAATTGGCAATGTTTGCATAGCAAGGTGAGTGAGCAGATACTGCAAATAAATACTTATCAGGAAAGGAATCATCTACTGGAGTATTACATCAGCTTTTAACTGAAAAAGGAAATCAACAACTATATTTTCTTTACCTGGTCAACCTAAAATTGTAATATCAAATTCTTGTAATAATAATAACCACCTGGTAACTTGGGCATTTGTGACAGATTTGTTCATTAAATACTTAATAGCCGAGTGGTCAGTATGGACAAAAGTAAAGTAACCAGTAATGTAATGTTGAAACTTGTTAATAGCATAAATAACTGCAAAGAATTCCTTTTCAGTAACTATGTAATTAAGCTCAGCAGGAGTCATATTCTTACTAATAAAATCGATAGCATAAGGAAGATGGTTTTCCTCTTGTCCTAAGACAGCTCCAATTGCAGCATCTGAAGCATCAGAGGATATATGAAAGGGAAGTGCCCAATCAGGTCCCCTTAAAATAGGATCTATGGATAGCTGATGCTTGAGTTCCAAATGCTTTCTGGCAAAGATTAGTCCACTTAAATTTGGAATTTTTCATAAGTAACACAAACAAAGGAGAAGCTATTTTAGAAAATTTTTTAATAAATATTCTATAGTATCCTACACGTCCTAAAACATTTCTTACACCAGTTTCTGTTCTAGGAATAGGAAGATTCTAAATTACGTATATTTTGGATGGATCTACCTGAATTCCTTGAAATGAAATAAAATGTCCAAGTACAATTCCCTCATTCATCATCATATGACATTTTTCAGTGCTTAAGGAAAGATGAGCTTGTACACAACGTTTAAGTACTTCTTCAAGGTTTTGCAATGCATCTTCAAAAGACACACCATAAGGGGTGAAATCATCCATAAATATCTCCATGGAGTCATTAATCATATCAGAAAAGATTCCTACCACTGCTCTTTGGAAAGTTATTGGAGCATTACATAGTCGAAATGGGAGAACTCTATAGGCAAAATTTCCCCAGGGACTAGTAAAAGTGGTCTTATCCTGGCCTTGGGGTGCAATTTTGATTTGATTATACCCACTAAAACCATCTAAAAAGGAGAAGAATTTCTTTCCTAACAAACTATCTAGCACCTGATCAATAAATGGCATGGGAAAGTGATCTGTTTGAGTTGCTTTGTTTAAGGCTCTATAATATACACACTCTCCATTTCCATTTTTCTTAGGTACTATAACCAATGGAGAAACCCATTCATTGTCAGATATGGGATATATAAACCCTGCATTAAGCAATTTTTGAAGTTCTTCTTTGAAAATTTCTCTTAAATTGGGATTCATTCGTCGCTGGGGTTGACAGATTGGTCGACAACCTTCCTTAATATAGATGTGATGAGTACATAATTCAGGAGAGATTCCCTTCATGTCTATATAATCCCATGCAAATTTCTCCTTATTTTCACGAAGTAGCTTCATTAATTGTTGTGTTTCAGCATCTATTAAATTGGGGTTTATATTCAATGTGTTACATAGTAATTTGTCACTGCCTTCACCCCAGTCCTTCTACTGTGTCATGTGTCCAATAAAACATGGTCATACTAAACAAATGCTCTCTTATGTTACCAATTGACCCACTTTTCCTAAATTTTTCTTCCTCGTCATGGTAATTCACTAAATATACACGACGAACATCGGTAATTAACAGTCCAGTCGCACCCCCATCGCAGAAGTACATTTGATTCCTGCGACGGTCGGATTTCATGCTCCGCACGAGGCTATTTGCTATCTTTAGTGACGGTTTGACTTAATACATTGCCTACTAACGATGTCAGCGCTAAATATTACTTATGAACCAGCAACAATCCAGATTGGGCGAATTTGTTCCAATAGTCGGCCTTCTGGATGTCTCTGGACCTAGTTGGTGGGTTAGTTTGGGTCACCCTCCTCCCTCTGGCATGGTAGTTCTGTCTTTTGTGCTTCTTGCCTTGAGGATAAGCTCCCTCTCCCTCATTTCAAGGAGATTCCTTCTGGTATAAAATCGCTCACCATTTCTATCATCTGTTAGTTCTTTTGGTTGTACAGTGCTACTGCTAGTTTTGAGTTTGATAGATAGTTGGTGTGAGTGTGACAAGTGTTGGATTTCTTTGTAGTGCAAGAAGGTTTGGAGTGCCCTTAACCTTGTGTAAAGCTTGTGAATGAGAGAGAGATATATTGCTATTTGGGAGACCCATCTTTGAGAGTGAATGCTTGAAGAAACACACTGGTTGGACCTTATGAGAAGGCTTTCAACGTCAAGACTTGGTTGTAAGATTTGCTCTTGATTTATTATTAATACAATCAATGATGATTTCCTATGTCTTGTATGTAATTTACTTGATAGCTTATGAATTCTTGACTTTATGAGTAAATAGATCATTGTTTTTTATTGGTTACGTGCTGTGTTGTTTTTTTGTGGTGTTTCAGGTTGATTTCTCATTATGGAGAAGAAAATGGAAGCTGGAGCGGCGGAACGGAACTTCATAAACCAACGATTTGAGGTAGGCCTCCAACGATGACTATTTAAGGGAATCAATTGTTGTTTTGTTCTTTCTATGACTAGACCCACTCTAGGGCTAGAGGGGTTGCCTCTGTCCACAGAGGGAACACTTTCCTGCATCACAAGTTGGCGACTCCACTGGGGAGTCCTTTGTATGTTGCTTCTCTTGTTTACTCTTGTTTTGGTTTTGATTTGGTGTCTTTTGAATTTTGGGGATTAACTATCAGTCTTTTCAGTTACCTGTGTTGATCTGGGAAATCCCTCTATTGATTGAAGGATTGATGGGTTTTTGTTTGGGAGTTTATTGTTCGTTTGTCATTGTTTTTAAGATCGTCACGGAAAATAGTTTAATAGTCACAACGACATCGCCTTTACTCTTTTGTAAAGTCCTGTGCGTCGCTGAATCCCATCGTACGGTCACGACGACTCCTAAAATCGGTCTATCATGGAAGAGACATGTACTCTCACGATGACATCGCTCTGTTACTACAGCTAGTGGCTGAGTGTCCCTAGTTTCTTGTGTAGTACATGCGACGATTCCTGTAGAATTGTTTTTTCAGTTCTACCTCCTGAATTCACCGGTCCTATTGATCCCTCGCCTTCTTTCTCTTGCTCAGTGGCTTGTTTTTTACTGTTTATGGTTAAAGCACTCTTTCTTTGGCTTTATTGAATGAATCTTGCATTTTTGTGTGTGTGACCTAGTTCGTTCTTTCAAGCTCTTGAATTAATTGGCTTGGTTGTTAGTTTTCCTAAGGTTCATTTGCAACTTTCTTGTTGGTTTGTTTTAGCCTTCTCCATTGCTTGTTTCTGGTTGATTTTTAGTGACAATTATTGAACCAATCTTTGGTATTGATTTGATTTCTTTTCACTACCAAACATAGATCACAATTGTTTGGATCGACCAGTTTTTTCATGCTTGCTTGTTTGTTTCTTTTAAATTTAAAACAATCAAAATCAAAAGACTGCATTCATTTAGTATACGAAAGTGAAAGTGTATTTGCATTTCAAGTTTGCATATTGGAAAGCAAATGATAAAATCCATCATCAGTAGTATTCGTACACTGTAGGGTTGATGTGTTTTTGCATTGTGTCTCTCAGCTTATCTTGGTTTTCTTTGTTTGGGAATGATCTCTCTACCCTCCTGTAGGTAGGTGTTCATTAAAGTAAAAGGATATTTCACTCATTCTAGCTGCATCCTAGGTTTTGTTGTATACATACGGTAAGGCCTAAAAACTGAAACATAATTCAAGATCAACTCTAAAATGAACTGAATGAACTTAACAATGCATTGGAGCATAATGTACACTATTTAGAGGTCTAGGCTAGAGACATGCTCCGGCGTCGTTAAACCTAGTCACTATTGTTTTCACTCAAGGTTGGGTGATTCCTCCTTCTGTGACTCAATAGCGGTCTAGTATGGAATTGCTCTCCCAGTACCGTCGAGTATACGTTGGGAGACCCCACTAGGTTATCATCCTATATCCCTAGGAAGCCATGTCTACCGCCTTGCAAACCGTAACGCACCAAACACAACATTCAAGAAGATTAACTACCGTACGGAAAGTCCTTGGCTTTCATATGATCGCCAAGGTGTATATGCAGTTTTACGGAATTTTTGGTAAAATTTTTGCCTAGTTTTTCCAGAGCAGTCACTTTCGTTCCTTTTCAAACTCCTTAAAAGAAACAGTCCACCTGAGCACTTGTCACTTTAGGCTCATTAAATATTCAAAGGTGACTAGAGTCATTTTTTATCCTTTTCTCGACTCTTTAAAGATGAAAAGGTCAAGTTCTATTCCTGTGTCTTAAAATATATTCGACCACGTTCACACTTACCCTGTTAGATATTGTTGCGTTTTAGTTTGCATAGGATTATTTCTCCTTACTCGATTAGTTATCCCTAGGGATTTTGAGTTAAATCATCCTGGTGGTATCACTGATCCCGTCTCCCATTCCAAGTGACCAAGGATCCCCATCTTCTATCACTCTTGAGGTACCGGTTGCTAGTGATACTCTTCCTGTTATTCCAAGTATCCAACCGCTTAACTCTCTCACTCCGAAAGACGAGTCTTACGATATTCATTGGAACCCCATTAGGGAGCCTTCTGAAGAAGATTTTCCCCTTACTCCTCCTGGTGTTTCGGTCTCGATGTCTTCTTCTGACATGGATGATGTTATCACTCAAATTTTCCTTGAAGTTGTTGGGAAGAGGAAAGGAGTTCGAGGTAACCACAAACCAACTTTTAGGTACAAAATCTAGCTAATCTATACCCAGAGAGGGCTCTCTCTTTAAGTTTTAGCTTTGTTTGAAAGATATTAGGCTAGTTATGAAGTTTAGGCGTTTTGGTTGAGTTTGGGTGGTGAGATTCAATAGCAAAGGGGTAGGACTGAGTAGTTTAGGCAATTGGGGTAATAGATTCAAAGAAGATAGCTTAATTGGATTTGGTTTCTTAACAAGGTATGGTTTCACAGGGCAAGATAATCAAACAGGGAACAAATAAAGACTTAAAATAGATGGAATGGACTCAAAATGGGTGAAGGGTAGTTAAGAATCCTTCAACCTATTCGAAAGAGGGAACTTGAATGATTACTAATAAAGAGCAGTTAAGTATTCTTTACTAAATAATCAAAGTGAATAAACTAGAAAATAGGAGCAATTAAGATTTCACTGTTTATGCTGTTTTAGAAGAAAACATTGAGAATAATAACGATTGAAAACAGATTGCAATTAAGCACTTTCCAAATTACTCTTTTTCATTTATCATTCAGATTTGAAACATAGATGATATAATAAACAAGGAAAACTTTAAAACATGAGATATATAAGACTTATTGATCCAGTGTTTGACTCAGGAAATCTGTGAAAAGTCCTTTGCATCAATTCTTTATCCAAAAAGCCATACAAAAGTTGGTCCAACAACACTTTATTCCAAAATAACCAATATTACAACAATGTCTAAGAATCCACCCTCAATACTCTAATTGAGGGAGTATTTATACAAAAAACTTTACAAAAAAATCTCATAACAGAGTGAGATATATTTTAGGATTCTATGAAGAAGTTACAAGAAAATAGAGACAAATGGTCTCGAAGATAGGAGAAAAGGTAAACTGATGTTGTGTTGTTCCTATTCTTGTGAGTGTGCTGGAGGCAGGCCCTATGATTTGGCTTGTTGTTGTCTTCTTTGATAACTCTGTGTTGGCTGCCCTATTTTCAGTGATACTATTTACCTGTTTTGATACACTTCGACCTGTTTGATCTCTGTTCATCTTCTTTACCATCACCTACTATAGTAAATAACCAAAATTTACATTTTACCAAGGATAAGTTTACAAAATTTCTAATATGCCTTCCCACCATTGTGCCTCTGGCAATATGTTTTTTTGAATTTTTCTTAGGGTCTCATAAATTTCTGTGTACCTGAAAAAGGTAGGCTGAATTGGAAACAATTGCTTTATTTCATGCTTGACATAGAACAAGTTCTCCAGACTATCATAGAGAACTTTGCCTATATGCAATGCTTTTGTTGTTGATGCACTTGTTGATGAAACTGCTTGGTTTCCTGCATACTTATTCAATTTCTACACATAGTCTTTAGGACTCATTAGTTTATCATGAATAACTAAACGACTTGGCAACCCTTTATTCTATAAAATATCAAATCTTCTCATGAAATCATTAATTTCTTCCTACATGTCATGGCACCTTCTTTCTAAGTTTTGCATCAGAGTTCTTTTAGTAAAAACCCTTTTGATTTCTAAAATTGTCCCTGTTCTATCTTGAATGCCCAGCTCTTCAAGCTAGTACTTATTCCTAGTATTCAAAAACTATATGAGCCTATTGGCTTCCTTAGGCATATTTCCTAATTCTTCCCTTGCCTTTTGAATTTCTTCTTGAGCTATTTTCACTAAATCAATTTGCTCAAAAATTATTTGGATTGATGGCCAAGCATCATTTATTGATTGAGTAATGTTGGCCCAAAGAATTTTCTTAATTTCTTTCAGATGATTGTCAAAAGTAAGGTCTTTTTCCAATGATTTCACTTTTTTTTCTAACACTTTAATCTCTCTTGTCTTTCCTATAGCATTTATTTTTGAGAGATCATACCTTTGCTCTAAGTTGGCACATTGCTCTTTTACCTTATTTAGCTCTACAACTTGTAGTTTTAGGTCCTCCATTGATTTTATTAGCTCCTCTATGCTCAAATTAGCTATGATGCCCTATGCTACTCCTACTATTCCTGTTGTTGTTGTACCTGTAACCACCTCCACTATAACTGCTAAAATATTTGGTGCTAGAGCTGCTCCAAGAGTTGAAGGGACTGCTGTTGAGACTACTGGTATCACGTTGGGAGGCTGAGAGGTTGACTCTCCCTGCTTGTCCTTTAATGCTTTTTCAAGTTGTTGCTCAGTCTCATTTAGTCGTTCATTAAGCTTTAAGAGCAAATCCATCAGCTCTTCTTTAGATTTTTTCTTTATAATCTCAGTAGTTTGTGGATGCCTCGTAGGTGGCAGCTTTAGTTGTTTCCTTAAGGCTGCAATATCTTCATCTTTCTTTTTTATCAAGGCTTCTGTAGCCTTTACATCTTTGGGATCATGACCCAATCCAATAATTATTTCTTCTAAGGACTTTATTCTGTTACCTTTGGCCTGAGAGGAGGCCTTCTCCAAGTGTAGTTGAGCAATAGTGTTATCCAAAGAATTTTGCAACCTTTGGGCCATCATTGCCTTACCAATTAAGGTTGAATAAATCATTTCTCTAGTTTGTTTATGCAACTCAATCTGATCCAAAGGATGAATATCCTTTGTCATGACTTCAAAACTTGTTCTGAGATAATCTGTTGCTGATTTAGGTTGTTGCACCTTTGGCTTGAAATAGCTCATTATCATCTTACCTTCTTTGATGTCATAGGCTGACATCAATATCTATTGATTTGTGGGGGCCATTTTTAAATATTGATTATAAACTTGAAGCCTCAATGGATCATTCCTGGCCTTTATTTCTATAAATGTTTTCTTGATATCTGAGGCATCTGTCCTTGGTGGCCTGAAAGAAGATATCTCTGCACTTTGCTGTCTTTCTAGCTCCTATCTCTGTGAGCTAGTGGATGTTCCTCCTACTGGAAAAGTTTGTTGGCTCTCCACTCTTTCTTCCCTCTGACTATCTGTAGTTTCTTCAGAAAATTCCTCCTCTGAAAGGGGATTTAGTCTTTGTCTTTTTGTTCCTGGCTATCCTGAAGGTTCACTGGTAGGGGTAGTTGTTTCCCTATCTCTCTTTTTGTTTCTTTTCTCATTTAGAGGATTTTATAGAACTAGAGGCTCCCCCAGGTTGCCCTAAGTGGAAGGAGTATGTATTTGGTCTTGTTCTTTGGAAGTTTCAGGTAGCTTAGACATTGTAGATTGTTCTATGGTTTGAAAGCTGGTCTCTAATTCCTTGCCTTTTAATATTCCTGTGGCTGGTGTGCTTGTTTCCTGTGAAGGTTGGTGAGAGGTTCCAGTAATGGAGGCACCAGTTCCTGATCTTTGAGATAACTCAAATGGTACCTACCCAAAAGAATCCAGGTCAAGCATTTTCTCAAGATCTCTCATAACATTCTCAATATTGACCTATTCACTATCATGTTCTACTAGGGTCCCTTTCCTCCATTCATCCATATTTGCAAATTGTTCAATCTTTGGAATCCTATGGTGAATGTATGGTGATAGCCTATTTTTCATTCTCATATCACAGATGAAGCTATTAGGGTCATATGGCCTCCAACCAAAACTTTTGTGCAACTTGAGATGATCTTCTAGAATTATCTCTGCTTCTCTCCATGCTTCCCTATCATTGCAGACAAAAGGGCCTAACTGATTTTTTATTCTGAGTTGAGCTTTCTTTTTGGCTTTGTAAAAATGAACAATGTTTGTATGTATCATTTGTTTGAAATATTCCAATGCAAACAGTCTCATTGAAACGTATTTTGGTAATTTGAAAGGGCAGAGCTCACATCCATATATCCGGATTTCTGTGTGGTTCTTGTATAGGTACCAATCACCTATTCTGTACTGCTTGGAGAGATGTAGGATTCTCTTGATGTCACCACTGATCCTAGGAGGGGAAACTCCTGTCAATAAGGTGGTTGATGGATGAACAAATTGATCAATGAACTCATTGTATGAGTAAGGGGATTCATAGGATGCATGGAAAATGGGACTCCAAAAGGTAACATACCTTGGATTGCCTTTGGTGTCAAGTTTCTTGACAGGGAAAGGGAAGTTATCTGACTGATAATACAACATAAGATGATAAATGAAAGTGGTGTATTTGAAGACTCCTTCATTGTCGAGTCTTAGGAATTGGTCATGAATCTTATTGGCAATATAAGTGGCATAATCATACTTGACAGTAGAGGGTTGTCCAGGAGTAAAAATTGACAACAACACTAGGGTTACATAATCAAAATACTCAGTAGAGTTGAATCCCATGATTAAGGATATCATATCAACAATGAGTCTTCCTATGTCTATGAAGAAAGTTTGCAGATAGGGAGGTGGGCCTTTAGGTTGATGTTTAGGCAACATGAAAATTTGATAGATGCGAGTCAGTTCTGACTGAGACAATTGGGTGGATTTATCAAGTAAATGTCCTATAGAAAGAGGAGTGAGAGCTTGACCAAGGGAAAATTGCAACATTTCATTAATGGGTGTAGCTGTTATGGGGAAGAGGATTGTTTGACTTGGGGACATAACAGTGTTGAGGTTAAGGTCATAATTTGCCTGGCATTGATGAATTAGATCAAGGAAAATATGTACTGAAGGGAGAAAATACCTGGGAAGGTTGGATTCCCACATTACCAGGATATCTGAGCCATTTAGGTATTGGTCTCTGGCTTGGCAAAAGACTTTAAGGCAGTTTTTGTTAGTGGATAAGTCTCTTATCTGAAAGTCTTTATCTGCAAGAGGCAAATAGTCTAAATCTTTGTGAGGGGCATTCATGGGTGCAACAGACAGAGCCACAGGGGTTTCCATTTCTGGTTCTTGTGGATTTAGAAAGAAATTTGGGGTTTTCAGTGAAAAATGTGAAAATTAACAGGTCTGGGAACTTGTATGGAAAAACAAAGGCTGAATTTGCAATGAACTTTGCTTTCTCTGTGGATTTTATAATGTAAAACCAAAACTTGTAGGGTTTCGGTGGAAATTGGATAAATACTTGTATTTGGGGAATGAACAGTGTAATAACAGGTGCTAATGGTGGCTAACAGATTCCAGGTTGCGTCGGATGCAATTTTTCTTATCAAGGTGGTGATTGGAAAGCTTGTACAGTTGACTTGGACGTTGTTTGCATGGGAGCACGGGTTGCTATACAAAATAATGAAAACGTCATTTTGTTGGTTTATTCACAAAGTCAAAGGTGGCAGGAATTTTATTATTCTGGCGGGTGACGTAAGCGGGAAAGGATGTTTTGTCATGTCCAGCGGGCGATAAGTGGTATGGTATCGCACCACTTTTGGAGACGGGCGGGATTTGGTCGGGAGCCAGCGATTCCACAAGTTTTGCGACGCATGGTGGGGTACTGTGCGAAAACCACTTTGCGATCACATGCTAATGCGTGGTCACAAAGTGGCACACGATATCGTTAATGGCTATTGGATGAGGGAGGCATGATCGGATGGCTGACGGGAGGTACAATATGGAGAAGTTTAATGTGAGCGGGCCCGACCCAATTAAAAAATTGTTTAATTGTATCGGGGGTGATATGATTGGTTGGGGAGGGTCCTTACTTAACCATGAGCATTAATTAATCCCAATTAATGCAGCGGGGGGATTAGGCTCTTAACTAGTTACGGGTTAACTAGTTAATCCTATTTAAACATGTTTATGGTTATAATTAACCAAAGGGGCGGAATATATAAAATTTTGGGATTTTTATATATATTTAAATATTACGGGAAAGGGTGAAATGATGCGGGATTTATATAATACATAGGTTAATAGTTAATATGACATGAAATTTAAAAGCGCTAAGTAAAACATTAGGATTGTGTATTTAACTTAGGCTTAAGTGGAAAAATGGGTTTTTATGTGATATTGTATATTTTTCCTAAGTAAAATAGGATTTTACTGAGGAAAAGTCTTATGAGAGTGAATGAATGATGATTTTAAGTACTTAAGCTTTTAAATTATTGGGCCAAGGGTCCAGTCCCTCTAGAAGTCAGAGAAATGCTCCGACCCCTCTAATTTTCAAAGACCTTAGTACTTGGGGGGGATTTAGTGAATTTTTTAGGGAAAAATGAGAAGGGGAGTTAATTATTTGACCTTGTCTGGCTTGAAATGCATCCAGTGTAATGTCTGCCTTGCACTTGTGATGAAAGTGAAAATTAACACATTTATAGACATTGTCCACCACATGTAATTATGCAACATCATCTACCTACCCTACCTACTTTAACCTAACATTTTTTCTTCTTTATTATGGTGCACTTAGACTCGTAAACCCTTATCACACTTTCTTTTCTTTTACATATAGAAATCTATCTAAGTCTAACCTTATTACATCCAAGGGCTCAGATTAAGTTGTTGAGCTCCTTTTATTCACTCTACCTATCTACTTATCTGCCAAGATTAAACAGTTTGGCTAGATTTTATTCTCTATATCTAAAACGTAAAATTGAAAATATGAACTAGTCAAGCTTAAGCTGTTTGACTGATCATCAATTGTGGCATAAGTTACAAGTTGCACACAATTTATTTATTACATAAAAGTAAAAAATAGTGGCATTTAGACTTGCACACTTTCCTTGGTCTTTCTTTTGGTGGGGTTCATTTTCTTTCACTTTTTTGACCATCTTATTCTTTTCACCCTTTGACTTTTCTTTTAGGGTATACCCTCTTTACATTTTTAATTTTTTTAATTTTTTTTATTTTTTGAGAATATGGAAAATATTTGCAACAAGTAAAGGTATGAACATATTCATAGCTCATCAAGTTAATCATGAAATATGACACATATTGGTATAGGAGCATAACAGATGAGACGAACCCCGTCACAAGTGAAGAGTGCTTGATGACGAGTGGTGAAATTCCTATACCAATGGAAACTGGACCCTTCCATGTCACCTCCCTTGGTATCACGCTACTGTTATATTATAATGCTCTAGCTGATATCATGGGTTCTAGGTCTCCCCTTACAAGTTCCTTGTGGTCTCGTACTGTCACTCCGACTTTGGTATCTTTTACTCCCCAGATTCACAATGTGACATCTGTCCCAACTATTCCAACTATTTGTGTGGCTTCCATAGCCCTCACTGTTAGTGCCATCACTGCATCTTCATTGGTGACCACTGTTGTCGGGCCTTCAACAAATCCTTCACACAGTGGCCCTATGGCACCCATATCCAGGGTTGTTGACCCTAGCCTAAGTGCCCCACCTTCTTATGGTTCCATTCCAGCAGGGGGGCATATGATCAATATCCTCAAATTCCTTAGAATCTGGATCCTTAAAATCTTTTTAATTATTATGATTCTCGAGGAGCCCATATTTATCACCCTGGATCCATAGCATCTCAAATTTTTGTTGAGGTCTCGGTTCCATTGTCTGTTGCTTGGGGTACCACGGTGGCCAAGCTCAATCTTCAAATATTCAAGGACCACCCTATCAAGGTCAACCATCTTACAGACAAAAATCTTACGGACAACCATACTATGGGCAACCTTATTTAGGGAAAAATGTCGGCCCACAAGGACAACCCATTCCGGGACAACCTTTGGCCTTTGGTGGGTCTTCTTTCACATACTTTGGGCAACCTTCTGGTAACCCAGGACAACCTTACATTCAACAATGCCAACCTAGTACCTAGCAAGGCCACCCTTCTGGACAAGTTGGTTAGTCTCAAATTCAACAAGGCCAACCATTTGTCCAGCCTACTCAACCATCTGATCAGTTTGGATAGCCTTTGGTTCCGCAAGGTCAACCCAATTCCCAACAAGTTCAAACTTCTGGGCAAATGGCTCAACCTCAACCTCAATCGGGCCAACCTTCTAGCTAGATGGCTCAACCTCTGTCTTCTCAAGGACATCCGTCTGGGCCTGCTCAACCGGGCACTCAAATGATTGTTGCCTCTCAAGATACACCCGGTTTTCAGCCCCAGTCTAGGCTCCAGAACCAATCCGGTCTTCAAATTCAGGTTGGATCCCAATCACAACCTACTTATCAAATGTAGCCTAGTCCCCATGCTTAGTTTGGAGCCCAGCCGCCTTATGGTTTTCAACAATCCTAAGGGAAAACCCAATTGCCCCATACCAAAATTATTAACAACTACAGGTGAATCCTTACCAGAATTTCCAGCAACCATATGTTGCTCCTACAGGCCAAGTTGGTAATAAGTGGAATGCTAGGGGGAAAATCCAGGGTCAACTATCCAGTTACAGCTATAACCCCTATGGACAAAATCCCTATGGAAAAAACCCTTATGGGCCAAATCCATTCGGACAAAATCAATGGGGGCAACAAGTAGCTGGGTGGAACTCTTGTGCTACCTCTTACCTATGGCCTCAAATGTCTTTAACCCTCAATTACATTTTTTAGCAACATTAGAATTACCGAATGTGTCCAAAATGACAAATGATCCCATTCTTCATAATCTGTATTGGCCACCAGTTCCAACTAAAATTCCCAGTGATTGTCCCCAGTTTGATGGTAAAGCTGGAGAAGATCCCCAAGCCCATGTCATGACTTATCATCTATGGTGTTTGTCAAACTCATGGCTTGAAGATTCAGCCTGGCCCTACCTTCTTCAACAAATCCTTACTGGCTTTGCTGCTAAATGGTATATTGAGATAGCTCGCAGATCTTTCCAGGACTTTAACTCATTGGTGATGGAATTTTTAACTCATTTTCAGTTGCCGATTCGATATGAAATGGGAGCACATCTCCTGACATCCTTAAAGCAGACCACAGAAACACATATCTCTTATCATATCTATGAATGGAGATGATTTCGTCGTTTAATTAAGTTTTGGATTCCCGATTAGCTTCTAACTGACTGGTTCACAACCTCATTTGTCGGTCTAATAGCCCGGGACATTGCTATGGGGGAATGTGTAACTAAAGAGAAAGCTATTGCGTGTGCTCAGTACCTTGACTTGGTTTATCCCAGTCTGGTACACTATATGATTATTTTCCTGATGCTCTAAGGCCCTAAACATCCAGAGCCCTGCCAACACCATTTGTTGATGGCGTCATTGGTTCTATCCATACGTCCTCTAAGAATTCTTCCACGAACCCTGGGAAGAAAAAGTCAAATGCTTCGAATGAAAACATTTCTCAGGCTGCATCCAATTCTCGTAACACTTCCAAGGTTAACGTCGTTCAGTCCACCAAGGTGGACAAAGCCTCGAAAGAGAAAAAGAAGGGAAAAGGAAAGAGAGAGGTTGATCAACTGAAGCAGGATTCCCCTAAACCTCCACCCGAGGAAGGTGCCAAATGCTAGCCTAAGTATCCTTGCCTTATCTTTGATGAGGATCACTATACTAAAGACTTCCCCAGGTGATCTAAAGTTACTCATTTGTTAAAAGGTGCCCTTGGGACTCCTATTGTCCTCAAAGAGCCTTTTCCCTTGCAACAAATGCAAATGGTGGCCTATCCATCTCAATCCTGTTCTCCCTTTGGTTCTCAGGTATTTATGGCTGGGATGATTCCTGTCCACAATAGTACTCGGGAAAAAGAGTATCTGTCGCCTACTGGGAAGGAAACTAAGGTCCCCTCTAGTGCTCCTCCATCCAGTTTTGGTCCCCTCCATATCGAGTGACCTAGCACTAAAGCGGTCATCCGACCTCCTCCTAAAGGTGTGCTCCAGAAGTCTTCTTACAACCCTAATGCTTGTGCTACTCAGCAATATAGCATCATTTAGGACTTAGCCCAGGCTCCATTAGCTATGTCTGCATTAGAAGTCCTCCAGAGCTACCCCTCTCAGAGGAAGTCCTTATTATCGGCTATCGATGGCATTGACCCAGCTGACTCGGATTTGATCACTTTTGACCTAGACAGTCATATACTGAGACTGCCTCACCAAATTTCCTTCCTTATTTAGGTCATCATAAATTCTAAAACTATTCATCACACCATCATTGATGAAGGTGCTTCTACTTGCATAATGTATGTTTCTTTTTGGAAGGCTATTGGGTCTCTGACTCTAAGCCAGTCTCCTACGACCTTGGAAGCCTTTGATGGGAGAGAGTTTTGTCCTTATGGTATCCTCCAACATTTGCCTATTACTCTGGAAGGGAAGACGATCGAAGTGGAGGTCGAAGTTGTTGATGAGAACTTAACTTACAACCTCCTTTTAGGATGAAGCTGGACATATGCCATGCGCGCCGTGGCTTCATCTCTATTTCATGTTATTCATTTTTCTCATCAGGGGAAGATCGTCACAATAGACCAGTTGTCCTTCTTCACCTGCTCCTCCTTCGATGGCAATGTGCCTTTCGTGGAGCATACCTCCGTTCCATGTGAGAGTGTGGGTGATGGACTCTTTAAAGATCCTTCCCTTATGGGTGTTTTTTCACTCCCACCTCCCAACATCGCTCCCATTAATATGATTTTTGTTCGCTTTGATCCTTGGGTTCTTCCTCTTGTTGATTAGATATAATTCTGGGGTGATGAGATGCTATTGAGTCCTACTGAGCTCAACTACATCAAAATTGTTTCTGTATCGACTCCATCCCCTGAACCTGCTCTGTCTAGCAGAGCTCTCGACTCTTACACTCAATCCCCTTAGCTTGGAGATGTCACTTCTTCAAACCCTTTGAAGGAAATTTTTCCTAATGATGAAGTGATTATTGAGACCATGTCTTTCAAGGAACCCCCTTGGTCTTATCATTACCATCGTTCCTCATTTCTCCCTACCCATCGGGAAATGTTTACTTGTCTCGAGTGATTTTCTCCTTGTCTCCCCTCCCAACCCCTTCAGACACCCATCCAAATCCATCAAGTGTTTTCTGAAGTGAATATGGGGAACATTATGCAAACTCAACCAATCGACATCTATGTTAAACCAGGGATTGTCGAGCACATCCATGTTGGAGTAACTTGTACTCTGGAGGAGATTCAACTTTATACTAATCTTTTTCGTGAATTTCATGATGTGTTCGCTTGGTCTTACGAAGAGATGCCCGGCATCGATCCTAGCATCGTGGTGCATGAGATACCTACATATCCAGGTGCCAAACCTATTCGACAGTGTCTACGCCCCGTGCACCCTGAAAGGCTACAGCTATTAAAGTGAAAGTTGAAAAGCTTCTTAAGGCTGGCTTCATTTACCCTATCCCGCTCACAGATTGGGTTTCTAATATTGTCCCGGTGACTAAAAAACAAGGCACTATTAGGGTATGTGTTGATTATCGTGACATTAATCGTGCCTATCCCAAAGATAACTACCCTACACCCTTCATTGACCAGCTCATTGATGAGTGTGCCAGGAGTGAGATATACTCATTTATAGATGGCTTTTCTGGTTATAACTAGATTAATATCTCGCCTGCGGATCAACACAAAACCGCCTTTATTTGTCTGTGGGGAACTTTCACTTATAAAAAGCTCCCCTTCAGTTTAAAAAATTCCAGTGCCACCTTCCAACACACAATGTCTTATGCATTTCATGATATTTGACACATTGTCCAGCCTTACCTAGATGACCTTCTGGCTCATTCAACGAAGGGCTAGGACCATCCAACCCACCTTCGCAAAAATTTTCTTCGCTGCCGACACTATCGTATCTGGCTTAATCCACATAAGTGTGACTTTTGTGTTGACTCAGGCAGACTTCTCGGGTTCATCATCTCCCGGGAGGGTATCCATCTCGATCCCCTTAAAGTTGAAGCCATCCTGAATCTCCCTCCCCCTGCTTCTTTGCAGCAATTGCAAAGTTTGCAGGGTAAAGTGAATTTTTTACGACGATTTATTCCGAATTATGTTGAAGTGGCCAAAGGCTATACACGGTTATTAAAGCGGGACACCCCTTTTCTTTGGGATGCTGCTGCACAAGAGTCATTCGAGCACCTCAAGGCCCTCCTTGTTTCTGCTCCATTGCTACGTCCCCCTAACTATCACCGTGACTACACTCTTTATTTAGCCACTGTCGATACCACCATTGGCATGGTTCTAGTTCAAGATGACGATGATGGTATTAAGCATGTCATTTACTATCTCAGCCACAATTTACTAGATATGGAAACTCGATGTGCCTATGTCGAGAAGTTGGCATTGACCTCCGTTTGCGGTGTCCAGCGTTTCCACCATGATATATTATTGCGTACCACGACAGTGATTTCTGATTGCAACCCAATGACGTACATCTTGTCACGTCAGTTACTCGGGGGCAAATACTCAAAGTGGATTTTCATCCTTCAAGAGTTCGACTTGGAGTTCACCACCACCAAGTCTAAGAAGTCCCTTGTCTTTACTGAGTTGCTTTGCTCTCTGCCATCTGTTACTGCACCCTCTCGGTTAGAGGACCATATTCCGGATGAAACTCTATTCTTGATTAGTACCCTCTATCCTTGGTACGGGGATATTATTGTCTATTTCCAGACGTCCTCATTTTGTCTCGATTTGTCCAAGGATGCTTGACGATGAGTTTGCCATCATTCTCAACCTTATTGCATTATGGGGGATACCTTGTACCATCTGGGCGCCAACTCTGTTCTCCGTCGATGCTTAACATTCGAGGAAGCCGAATGAGTTCTAAATAACTGCCATTCTGGCACCTGTGGTGGTCATATGTCTGGGTATGCTACTGCTCAGAAGATCCTCTGTGCTGGTTATTTTTGGCCTTCTATATTCAAGGATTGCATTCTTGTTGTCTGCTCTTGTCATGAGTTCTAAATCTACCAATGGAAAATGCGCGCGCCTCCTGCTCCATTGCACCCTGTTGTTACCGTCGGCCATTTTTCCAAATGGAGCATTGATTATATGACTTGTAACCCTTGCTTGGTCGGGGGGAATGGGTATATCATCATTGCTGTTGATTATTTCACAAAAAGGGCCGAGGCGATGCCTACACTATTTGAAGATGGTTACACAGCGGTGCAATTTTTATTTAATCATGTAATTTCACAGTTCGGAGTCCCTCAGGCTATCCTCACTAATCACGACAAACATTTCCATAATAATATGATGACTGAGTTAACAACCCAACTAGGCTTGCAGCATGATAGCTCGACACCATACTATCCTTAGGCCAATGGCCAAGTGGAAGCTATCAACAAATTTTTAGTCATGATGCTCCAACGCACCATCGGCATGCACAATTCCAACTAGAATTTGATGTTGTTCTCCACCTTATGGGCCTACCGAACTTCAGTGAAGGATGCCACCCTGTTCACCCCGTTCCAATTGGTTTATGGTCTGGAGGCTACCCTTTCAATTGAGTGTGAGATCCCTTCTCTAAAATTAGCCGTCAAATTACTCCCCAACACTACTTCAATAGAAGAACGTCTTATCTACCTAGAGTGGCTAGACAAGACCCGTCGACTAGCCTCTCTAGCCATTGAAGCATAGAAGAAGAGAGTGAAAACTCACTTCGATCATATTGTCCATCCTCGTTCTTTCGTTCAAGGAGATTTAGTCCTTCTCTACGATCAAGCAAATGACAAGCTGGGGGCAAGCAAATTCGAGCCTATGTGGCATGGGCCTTATATTATGAAATGAGTTTTGTAAAACGGGGCCTACGAGTTGATTGATTATGAAGGGAACCCTATAGATAAGCCCCGAAATGGGCTTTATCTGAAAACATATTATGCATGAACCCCATGCATTTGATTTATACATATGTGTGTTCTCAGTAGGTGTGTTGTGTGTGTGTTTTCATGTCTGGTTTGGTGTGTAGGAGTAATTGCCACTTATTGTGTCTTTTTGCTTCCTATGCAGATGTCTGGTACACCTTACGTTGGTTTCGCTGATGGTGTCTGCCGCAGTACCCAGAACCTTTCTTCTACAGCATGGGTGATCTACGATCCTCATGGTGAGTTAGTAGACCTTCAAGGTGTTTTTCTGGGTTGCACCACAAACAATGTCATTGAATATAGTGCTGTCATTGACTTACTCACCAAGGCTATCAACCTCTGTATTCGTACATTGGTTGTGAATCTGGATTCTCATCTTGTTGTCCACCAGCTTAATGGGTGTTATTCCACCAGAGATCATCAGATTTTAAGGTTGTATTTACATGTTAAATTGTTGGAAAGAAATTTTGATTTTGTTACATATCAATACATTCCAAGAAGATTAAACACATTAATTGATGCATTAGCAAGCCATGTATTAGACAGACATTTATGCAACATGTAATCAAAACAGCATATAGAAGCATTCAGAACACAATAATGAACCATGGGAATATATATATATATATTATATATATATATATATATATATATATATATATATATATATATATATATATATATATATATTGTGTGGCGCACTGAGGCGCTAAAAAAATAAGTGTATATGTCCAAATAGAGTATGTGCTCTCTGTACATCTGAGACACATGTCTCTCAAACAATCAGCATGAAATAAAACCTAGGCATATGCTACGGTGGGTTATGCTCCCTGTAGCACACCACCATTCATGCGACTTGCCTCAAGAGTCTATGCACCCTAGGTATCACCCCTACTGTATATATTTGGTACTCTAAGGGGACCTCCTCAATCCCCCTGTAATCAAGGATCCCCTCTATTAGGCCTTCAAGATTGTGGGACACTATCTCCACTGAACTGCCAGCTGGAGGAACCAAGGCCAGCTCTCTGATACCTTGTGGATCCCTCCGTGCCTTTAGAGCTAGTCTCGCAGGCCTCTCTAGTCCCACGTCTGCAAGTACCATAGAGTACATCATTAGGACATATGCATGAAAAAATCTAAAAAATATCATAAAAGACAAAATACAAAAATGGCGTGATCAAGTGGTTTACCTCCATCATCCCATTGCTCGGTAACGGGCAGCTACATGTTGGGGTCTCCACGAAAATACATACTAGCATATGGCTAGTCCTCGACAAAGATCGTCTAGCGATCAGCCAGTCGCGGAATAATGTCCTCCATGACACTGGTCGTCTGCCACCCCCTCGTGGCATAACATGCACCCACTGCGTAATCCGGGTCTCCCATGTTCTGGGCCTATCCAACTCCATATCCTGAAATTGAAGCATTGGCACCCGCTCCAGCATGAGCGGGATCAAGATGGACCCATAACCAAATTTCTTCGCCTACCCGTGACAGCGTTTGGTGAGTTGTCTCTTCATGTTGATCATCACCGCTTCTGCCCAGTTGTACATAGTTGGGTTGAGGCACTCAAGAGCTATCCGGAGCTGGGTCTTTGTTGCCTCTTGTTGGGCTTGGGAGCCCACTGCCCTCGTCACGATAAATAGAGCCATGCGAAGAACCAAGTCTTCCACTGTGGGAATTTCCACTTTCCTGCTGTTTTATTTGCGTGCCCTCCGGCACACTCGTGCTATTAGCATGTATAGCGATTCGTCCCCGGTTCATTGGCCCTCTAAAATTGACCTCTCATCATGACGAGACAATTTGGTCAGCAAATATATGTCCGTAGCATCGAAATCAATGTCTCTGCCCTGGATAATGAACTTTCCATCTGTTGGGTTCCAAGAACAAATTAGCAACTCTAACAAATTGGGTTGAGCCCAAAGATGCGGAGTGAGAAAAAATTTTAGTAGCCACAAGAACGTCAAGCATTTCAGCACCCAGCATCATTGAATGCTTCCTCATCATTGACATTATGAGTTCTTCCTACCCAAAAAATGCCTTGTTGCCCTGCATTAAAAGAAAAATGAATTAGAACTCTTTTCATAAATTTAAATCCCTAATTTACACAAAAATTTCAACTTCACATCATCGTCACGACTATTTTAAAAATAGCGGCAACGACGTAGAGTCATAGTTCATTTTTCTCGAGATCGTTGCAAGAGTACATCTGTTTCTCACGACGATCATGGAGGTGGTACGTGTAAGCACACTCAGTCATCGCAGACCCGAGTGGATTTTCTACGACGACCGAGAGGAGGACTCGGATTTGAAAATCCACCTAAACCCACCTACCTAACACTAAATTGCATGAAAAAACTACTAAAATGTAGCGCAAGGAGAAATGTACTTACTTGGCGAAGGTTCCAAGACAAACCGTGGATGGATGAGGCCGAAATCATCTTGATAAATTTGCTCAGGTTGGTGCTCCAAATGCTCAAAGGTAAAATGTAAAATGTAAATGGTAAAAACAAATGAGTTACCCCACCCTTTTTATAGTAATTTTTTGAAAAATTAAAAATTATACTTTAGGATGTGGCTTTTTTCCATTTATATCGCATTTTTAATTAGGTTTTTTGAGTTTTGACTGTATTTCCGCATATATTATCTATTTATGTCGAATGGGTTTTACGTTTGACGTGTTTTGTGTAGAACTATAGGTGGCGAGATTATGTTGTACTTTGTATGCACTTGATCTGTAAAGTCTTCTTTAATTCTCTTTTCCGACTTGAAAGATGAAAAGATTGTCGAGTTATTCCTTTTCACTCATTAAACGAAATAAGAGGCGGTCTGCTTTAAGCTCTTTTCCGACCGTATAAACACAAAAAGCTTTTTGGGATTTTGTCCTTTTGGTTTCGTTATTGGTTACAAAACGATGTGGCTTTGATCACTTTTCTACCCTTTTGGATCGAGGTCACTAATGGCGAAAAGTACTCCTTCATCGTAATGGTCAAGCAGTTCTCTCAAGTATTGTTTTATACTTTTTCGGGCTCGAGAGACACAAATTTATGAAAAAGGACCCCCTCGGAGTTTTCTTTTCCGTGTATTTTTCAAACTCTCTAAACATGAAAAAGGCTCTGAGTTTCACCTAAGTCAGACTCGTTAAACACTGATGACATTGGACTTGTCACCATGACGAGACTCGAGCTTCTCCTCCCTAGGGCTCGTTAAACTATTACTAGTTTGGATTCGACCGAAGGTCTAACTTATATTACAAGCATATGCTATCCCCTTCAAGCTTTTTTTCAAAAATAATTGGGGTACTCACCAGCAATGGTGGGGAAGAATTTGGAAGTTGTCATTGGTTACCTGCGGCAGCTAGTCACTCTTGAACATCGACACTTTTGCTTCTTTTCAGGTTGGGATATCCATACATCATCATTTGGCCTTCCAGGGTTTTGGGTTGCCATTTAGCCTCATTCCATCTGATCTCTGTTGTCTCCATCAAACCTCTGATCCCTTGGTACCTGAATGCTGCCACCCTTTGGAGTCGTGTCACCGACATGTTCAAGAGTATAATCCTTCTGTAGTTCACATCCTTACCTCCTCTTCTGATACTCTGTTTCACCATCTACCACTTGTTTCTTATCTCGTGTCGTTGATGGGGGGAACATTATGGCCCTCCTGCGACGGATTGTCTCTTGTCGACATCAGCTCATTATCCAAGAGACTAATCTAGAGATCCCCTTTGGTACCTTGGAGCTTGCATGCCTTAATGGCAAGTTCTTCACGCCTAACGGTTGACTTTCATTATTGGTCATCAATTGGGTGATTCCACTAGTGTTTGACTCCAGCTCATTCTTCACACTTCGTGGATTGTATTGGACAGTACCTTGAGAACCACTGGCATTATTGGTGGTTTCTCTCGCGCTTGTTAATGATTTTCCTCATTGACTGGTAATCAAGAGAATTTCTATCATGCTTGACTTCAGCACATCTGTTCACATGCTAGAATTTGTACAATGATCGGTTGGGTTTCAAGACCCCAGAATCAGATCACACATGTTCAGGCTGCGTGGATTGGTTCATGATTACATGACTTGTTGATGGATGGTTGCGACCATACCTTTATCATTATCATGGTCTTACTAGCTGGATGGTTGCGTCCATACCACAGACCTAGTTCGTATGTCTTTTGGATGGCTGCACCCATGCCTAAACTACGTGTATTTCACTATCAGAGATATCAGTTATACTTGTGTTTGCAGGTTCTTCCAGATGGTGTTCCAGCTCAGATAGATTCAGAAAGCATTTCACCCCTCCTACTCTCTCAGGCTTCATACTTTAGGGGGCATCTGTTACATAGTAATTTTTCACTGCTTTCACCCCAGTCCTTCTACTGTGTCATGTGTCCAGTAAAACATGCTCATACTAAACAAATGCTCTCTTATGTTGCCAATTTACCCACTTACCTAAAGTTTTCTGCCTTGTCATGAGAATTCACTAGATATACGCGACAGACATTAGTCATAAACAGTCTAGTCACGCCTCTATCGCAGGAGTACATCTAATTCCCACGACGGTTAGATTTCATGATTCGGTGGGAGGCTATTTGCTATCTTTAGTGACGGTTTGACTAAATACAATGCCTACTAGCGATGTCAGCACTAAATATTAGTTATGAACTAGCGACGATCTATATTGGGTGAATTTGTTCCAACAATCGGCCTTCTGGATGTCTCTAGACCTTGTTGTTGGGTCAGTTTGGGTCGCCCTCCTCCCTCTAGCATGGTAGTTTTGTCTTTTTTGCTGCTTGCCTTGAGGATAAGCTCCCTCTCCCTCATTTCAAGGAGACTCCTTCTCCTATAAAATCAATCACCATTGCTATCATCTACTAGTTCTTTTGGTTGTACAGTGCCGCTACTGCTTTTGAGTTTGATAGATAGTTGGTGTGAGTGTGACAAGTGTGGGATTGCTTTGTAGTTTGCAGGAAGGTGTGGAGTGCCCTTAACCTTGTGTAAATCTTGTGAATGAGAGAGATATATATTGCTATTTGGGAGACCCATTTTTGAGAGTGAATGCTTGAAGAAACACACTAGTTGGACCTTCTGAGAACGCTTGCGACGTCAAGACTTGGTTGTAAGCTTTTCTCTTGATTTATTATTAATACAATCAATGATGATTTCCTATGTCTTGTATGTAATTATTTGATAGCTCATGACTTCTTGACTTTATGAGTAAATATATCATTGTTGTTTCTCGGTTATGTGCTTTGTTGTTTCTTATGGTGTTTTAGGTTGATTTCTCATTAAGGAGAAGGAAATGGAAGCTAGAGTGGCACAACAAAACTTCATCAACCACCAGTTTGAGGTAGGCCTCCAAGGATGACTATTTAAGGGAATTAATTGTTGTTTTGTCTTTGTTGTGACTATACCCACTCTAGGGCTAGAGGGGTTGCCTATGTCCGCAGAGGGAACACTTTCCTGCATTACACAATGTTTTGCCAAGTTCGATTTCTACTGTTATGCTTTTAGAGGAGATGGTGGTTAATGTTTGAGGTAGATCTTCTGATTTAAGCTTTTCCTGAGTATCAGATTTCAAGATTGCAGTCAAGTGGTTGTGTTTCAGCAGTGACCGAGGAAGGTTCACAAATAAAATTGTTAATTACTTCATCCTCAGTGGTATTTTTAAGACTTAAATCTTGTCTGATAGTCAAAATAGGTTGAATAGCATCATCATCATAGTCCAACCATATAGAATTATCATTATTAATCATAGGTGTGTTATGAGGGTAGAGGGTAAGCTGCTTGATTTCACACCCATTAGAAATTTTAATTGAACTAGATCTACAGCTGATAAAGGCATCGGCTGCGGCTAACCAGGGCCTTCCTAGAATTAGAGGGTGTCCCCCCAACTTTGTTTTAGTCTGTAATACCACAAAGTCAGCTGGGTAATTCGAGGACTCAACTGAAATGATTAGGTCTTCAATGAATCCTTCCAGTTTGATTGTAGAATGGTCAGCTAATTCTAGAATTGCTGGTGTCTCTCTAATCACATTTTTCAGCTCTGATAGTTGTGTAGTTTCCAGAGTCATAATATTTATAGCGGCACCTAAATCTACTAGAACTCGCGAGATGATGGTTTTTCCAATCTGAACTGTAACAGTAGGATGTCTGGGGTCACCATATTTAACAGGGGGAGCCTTTCCGGTCATTAAGGATGATAGATCACCCATAACATGAACTGTAAGGGGATCTTTATCTTTCCTACCAAGTTTCTTAATACAAATATCTCTCATAGTTCTGGCATATATTGGTACATCTCTTAATGCTTGTAAAAGTGGAATTTTAACATAAAGATTCTGTAATTCCCCTGGAATGTTAAAAGCAGGTGTCTCAACTGTTTTAGTCAAAGCTAAACGCTCAGGGAATGGTGGCTCTACTGTTTCAACACCCTTGTTAGAGGGTGGCTGTTTCTCCTTACGAGAATTATTTTTCTCAGTCTCTTCTTTATTAAACCAGAAGAGGTTATGTCATTAATAATAGGTTCAACTATTTTCCCAAATCGTAAGTGGATATCATTTCATTGTATAGGCTGGTTCTGAATATCAATACCTTGTATGGCTTTATTATTGGGATTAGGGTTTGGTTGTATCGGTAATTAGGGTCTCATTGTTTTATTATTAGGTGGAGCTCTTGATGGCAAGAGTGGTTGTTGAAACTAAGAAAATTGGTTTGGAAACGGGAATTGCTAACCCCTCTAGTTTGGATTACGTTGATTAAAATAAGATTGGTGTTGTGGGGGCCAAGAAGTCCACATTGTTGGATCTACAAAGGGAGGGTTTGGTTTTTGCATGGGTGGGTAACACATTTGATTAAAGGGTGGGTATTGCATCTAGTTAAAGGGAGGGTAATTTTGTTGATTAAAAGAAGGGTAATTGTTCCAACGATTAGAAAATGGCATATTAGAGTTCATACCTTGTCCTCGTGGTTACCATTTCCTTCTCTGTGTCAGCACATAAACTACTTCAGCTTCTTCTTCAGTTGGTTGCAATGCTGCCTTTATTCCTGGTAAAGAAGGGAATTGTTGTGTTTCATGATCCCTCTCACAAATGGTACAAATTGTCACTTTGTCCAATGGGCATTCCCTTAGTGGATGGTTTTCTCTGCACTTACAACAAAAGATGGCCAAAGTAGCTTTTGCTTCTTCTTGTTTCTTCTTAGCCTGTAAGGTGTTAATCTGTGAGGCAAAAGAACTTAACATTTTAGTTTTAAATTCCTCAAGTAAATTACCTATTTCAGCTCTTGTTGCTCCTCCACTGGCTGATTTTTGAACTCTTGAATATGTATTATCCTTGCTATTTGATATGTTCCTTACAACTCCTCTTGAACAACTTTTGCAGAGGTTAAAAATTTCATCATATGATTCCTTAGATATGTCCCCTTTACCAAGCATGTTTAACATATCTAGACAATCATCCCTCACCCCTTCTAATAATATTGTTTTAAGAATATCTTTACTTACATCGGGGTGATTGGATCTTTGCAGGTTATATTGCAGCCTTTCCACAAAGTCTTCCAGATTGTCGTCCTAATTTTGCACCATCTTAAATATTTCCTCCCTTTTTTCTCTCGTCTGGTAGTAGTCCTGATATTTGGTCAAAAACTTCTGTTTCATCTATTCCCATGTTGTGATTACATGGCCTCCGAGACTCATGAACCATCTTAATGCATTTCCTTTTAGTGTTGCTAGAAACAGCTTCAGGTTTTGAGCATTAGTAACATAATCATAGCTTTTGCATAATATATCAAGCTCAAAAAGAAACTCATCAAGATCTTCATAAGATAACCCATGGAAGTTAGGTAAGGCCGAAAGTGGGATATTCTTCATAGGAGTTGCTCCTCTGGGTAATTCACCAATAGGAAATCCCAATGTAGATAGAGAATTCTCACCTCTTCCTTCAGGTTCTACCTGTCTTCCATTATAGAATCCTTCATTATTCTCTTCCATTGGTTGTTCTCTTGTTGCACTTGCTTTGTCTTCAATGTTTTCTGTTGGATCCTCAACGTCTTTAATTTGTTCCTCAATGTCCTCAACCGGCTCCTTAAAATCTTCTGTTGGTTCTTCCATTTCTTCTACTGTTTTACTCAAAGCACCAGAGTTAATTGAATTTTTAAGGACTTTCTCTCTTTCTTGGAGTTTGACATGAAGAGCAGAGGTATAAGACTTGCCAAGGAGGACAATATGACAGTTGATGGAGCCATACTGACTGCAAATAGTCATGGTGACAAATTTTAGTGTAACAAGTCTAAATGCAAATGCACATGCATGTATTTATTTTTGGCTTTCTTAATATGTGAATGGTAAAAGGAAAGCTGATGTGCAAATCTGAATTACTTTTCAAGCCACAATTACTAACAAGTTTCTTTTCAAAATAAAAAATGGAGACAATCACAACACTTTACGATTTGGAAATGAATACTTGCTTTCGACACTAGAAAAACTACAAATTCGGACCAAATATAATAGTAACAGGGTAATCGATTATCAATAGCATCCAAACTCTTTCCTATGACTAAAAATGACACTTGCGACACTTTCAAATCAAGGGACGACAATACAATTACGCTACTTTTTGCAAAGGAGAACTGAAAATGACTCAAAAAATACACAAAAACATTTACAGTTCTTTTGCATAATGGAGGTGGAATAACAACAAGGAAAAGGGGTTTCAAACAGAGATATACTGATTATAGGCAGCAAAATTCATGAATAGAACTGAAAAGAATGAGTCACAGAAACCAAAACTGAACAATGCCTAGTCTGATCAGCGCACCTGTAACACAGTGAACTTGAAATGCAACGCCCCTACTACACTCGGGAAGTGCGCTGAATTTCAGATTCACAGAATAGAACCTGTGCTGGGCCAGAGAGGAGACTTTCCTTGGGTTCCGGGTCGCAGTTTGCAGTTCAGATCATGGGTTTTGACTGAGCAAATGGTAATCAGTAATGCAACAATCAGGGGTAGATCTAAGGAGGTTCTAAGAGCTACCACGAGGGCAATTAGAGATTTTGTGAATCAGTTGTTTAAGTCATAAACAAATCCCAGAGATTGACTGAAGCGACATTTATCTACTTTGCATTTGCATAGCAAATGCAGTTTGAAAGCTACCTGGCTCGACTTCAGGCTCCGTCTGTAAGTTTATAAAATAAGCAACAAGGAAGATAAACAAACAACCTAATTTGTCCCCAGCGGAGTCACCATTTTGTTACAGGGAAAAGTGTCTACACAGAACTGCTTATCCCACTAAGGTGTGGTAGCTACCTTAGAAACAAACAAAGTAAAGCTACTTTTGTTTTTCCTTTATGAAATATAGATGAGAGAAGAACGAATAACAACAACCTCTATCTTGTGCTAATCTCCTAGTTCGATTCCTCTCTCTCTTGATAATCTTTCGCTACTTGCTCCTTTTGTACGCCCAGCTTCACAGAGTACCTGTAGGATCATAGTAGCATAAAACTATACAAGAACAGGGATCTATAATCATAAACAATATAGGATCAGATGTAAATTGACCATACAAATGCATAAAACATGAATGACACAAGAGTATGGAGGAAAACTTGAATAACTTTTATTGATAACTAAGAAAGATCCAAGGGAGTTACAACCAGTTGTTCTGACCCAGCATCATCCTCTCAGCAAGTAAGCCCTTCTTCACCTCATACAAAGCTTAGATCACCCAACACTATGATGTTGTCTCAAGAAACCAATAACAATTCCTTACAAGATGCAAAATTCCAGCCTCTGGATCTCTGGGATGAGGGATCCATATATAGATATCTATAAGGGAGATGATTCAGCTTGTGATTTGATTAGTGCCTTCCCTCTAATAGTTCTTGATTCCACTTGGAGATTGATGATCTCCTACTCATCCTTGGTCGAATTCAGAGAGGCAAGTGTCACAGGAGAAGTTTCTGGAAGATTCCACGCCTCTCCACCTCGCGGATTGACACTGCCATTTGTCACTTCTCGCCCATCGCACCCCATAGAAGGGCTTTTTGAAATGCAACGCACCCACAGAGTGTACTTAGGTGATATTCAACGCACTTTGCCTGTGGAGCAGCTGAAATGATCCTGTTTTGACCAGTTTTGAGTATTTTTTCATGGAGAACTTCTGGGAGAAGTTGTAATTAGTTGACCTTGTTCCTTTAGGGGTTAGAACAACACTTTTAGGGACTTAGGAGCCCTTGATTTATGGACATTTCATGCTTGGGGTTTTAGTGCCCAAAAATGTCTATAACACTAGTGGTACATACTCTGAGACTGACTTTGAGTCAGTATGATACATCCTCGATCATTTCTTCTTCTTCATAATTCGGACAAAAGTAGAACAGAACAGAACAATGCAAGAGCAAAGCATAACAGAGCAAAACAGTACAGATCAGTGCAAGGCAGAACAAGACAAAGAAGAACAGGTAGAATAGAGCAGAGTAGGGCAAGGGTCAGGCTGTACAGGGCAGTGCATTTGATGGATGAATAGTAACAACCCATAGACAGATTGCAGATGAAGTTCTCCATGGTTGAGAGGGAGTGTTAAAATTGGAAACTAGGGCAAAAATTCATGTGGGTCATCTTATTCATGGCTGATAATATTTTTATTAGATTCCTCTCGTCGAGAGGTGTAGGATTGATATAAATATCATCCGATTCCGATAAGTATTCATGGAGATATGAATTTATTTTGATTATGGAATTATTATCAAGCCGACCTACAACTCAAGTAGGATCAGAAGCCCAACAGTCGCATCTATTCACCCACCAACGTTGTGTATAAATATAAGAGGAATTTTCCTCATTTGGACTCACTCATCTCATCACATCTCTCTCTCTCTCTACTACATAGAAATGAGTCTCTTCTCTACTGCGCTGAAATGGGTCTCTCTCTCACACATGTGAAGCCGGAAGCTGTTGAATTTGAAGCTGCAACTACAGAAATAAAGATTGACTTGCGTAGCCTATAATATCTCCTCTTTGGAACTTCCCTGTAGGTTCATCTAAACCTCCTCTGAAAGCTGCAACTTTTGGTGGTGGAATGAAGTCAATCCGATGAACGGTTTGCAAGATATCGACTGCCCTAGTTTGAAGCCGGAAACTGCTAAAACTGAAGCTGCAACTGCAGAAGTAAAGATTGACCTGCGTGGCCTATAATATCTCCTCTTTGGAACTGCACTGTAGGTTCATATGAACCTCCTCTGAAAGCCGCAACTTTTGGTGGTGGAATGAAGTCAATCTGACGAACGGTTTACAAGATATCTACCCTAGTTTGATAGTGAAGCCGCTAATGCTGATGTTATTGATCTAGGGTTTGCTACTGCTGATATGAATCAGATTTATTGTACTATTTCTCTCTGTTGAATTATTGAAAATAAAAGAATATTTGATCAAAGGGTTTCCCCACACATTGTGGGGTTTGTCCCTGGCTAGCCGCCACATCTTCTGTCTCTTGTCTTGGCTTGTTTTCTGTCGATCGTTTAATGTTCTATCTGCACTTTACTTTATGTACGTGTGATTGATAATATTTGGAATATAATAAGGAAAAGAAGTAAAATGTTATAAGCATAGAACATACCATAACTTAACAATAAGTTTGATCTTTAAGCACTTAATAAAGAAATTATGAAATTATGAAAAACACCTAATGAATCCGTTGAGTATTTTCACGTATGCTTTCTTAATATTACAATTTTATTTCCTAAATATAAAATTGATTGGGAATTTCTCTGTAGAATATTTGATTATATTCTTCACATATCCAAAAATCTGTAAGTGCTAGAATCATTCAAATCAACCCTAGCATACCTCAGTGTTAGAGATGCTAAATATAAGGCAGACAAGGTTGTTTTCATAAGTGATTGTTCGTCCTCATCTCATCAAACAACTTTCACTCTGTAGTGCGAGGTGGGATGAGGTGTGCACCCATCTATTGAACCGTCATACCCTCCCAACCCACTTGGTCTTGATTTTTGTGTAGGTTTTGTTGAAAAAACTGTTGCTTGTCACGTGGAATTGTTTCTTCAACCTCTGTCCTTGCATTTTGTTGATCCTCTGAATTGTACTACGTTGTTTTCTCCTGTTCCAGCCTCCACACTTGTTGTTCATGAGGATCAAGCTGTTGATGAAGTTGGTGTTGTGCAACCAACCTATGTTGTCATTCATGATGAGTGTGTGTGGGAACCTAATGAAGAACCCGTGGTGAAGGATGCCATCATTCTACTTGTGCCTCATCTGCTCTATCCTGACATCCCTTGTGATCCTGCCATTTCTAATTTTCCCTATTAAAACTTATCGCCAATTTTTTCTACTTACGATCATTCACAGAACACACTGGATGTCATTTTTTCGTTGCATTATAGTGAGGACACATCTTTCTCTAAAAATCCACTCAACCTTTTATATGTCATTTCCGAAAACACAGAGGGTGAACATCATTTTTTCTCATCAACCCCTCTGTGTGATTCATCAGATCATGAGGATGTCAATGAACATCCTGAATTTTTTTATTGTGGTTGTCGTGACCTCTTACTTCTTCATTTGATCATGATGTTGATTCCCTCGTCGTTAATCTTTCTAAGCCATTGGTTTCTGATAATATACCTGCTAATAAAGTGGAAACCCCTCAAGCGGTCGAGGCACTTTAGCTTGCGTTGATGGTTAAGCCAAGCCCTCACTGTCCTGAGGTTAGTTCCACTTCTGGTTAGAAAATTGTTGAAACACCAAAGGCTCCTCATCACTCTCCTATGTGTATTGAAAATCAATCTGCTTCACAGATTTTGTTTCCTCCACCTGAACCACATGATTCCATCACTCACGCATTAGAGGAATCATACACAACAAGCATGTGTGTAAAACACAAGTTGTCTTTATTTCTCATGTTTTCTCATTTTTCATGGTCCAAAGAGTCTACATGTTTATTGTCTACACACAGTGTGTCCCATCACCATGATATGTCCACAGAATGCTTATCCTACACTTTTACTATTTTCTTTTATATGGAAACTTTTGAACTCAGAGCATGTTGGTCACCACTATTAAATATTTCTTGATTGTTGGTTTACACATTTATCTTTCTTATGAACCATGCATTAACCAACATGGGCTAGCCAATGCACTGGTGGTTTCATTGGAGATATCACTTTATGTGAGGAGGCCCATGCACTGTTTAGTGGATTAGTAGTGTTTTCTTTCTTGCTTTATTGTGATTTCTGGTATGTTTGCTTTGTTGTGCTTTCTGGTATGCTTTCTTTATTGGTTACTTGGTATGTTTTCTTTGTTTACATGTTTTCTTTCACTTTACTTCTTCTCTTTTCTCTCTTGTTTTTTTCTTATTTGCACTCATAGGTTAGTCTCACATGAAACCATGTTTGGCTCTTGAGACAAGTCGGGAAGATATAAGAGGACTGAAATTGCTATCAAAATTTAGTTATTTGTTGTCCTCTATCTTTATGAAGAGATTTTTGTATTCTGTTGATGGTACCTTGATGGAAAATATGTTCATTTCAAAGTGAGTCTTGGTGAAAACACAATGCTTGAACTTTTAACTAGTACCACCTACTCTAATCGATTTTTGTAGGTTAACCCTTGTCAGCTCAATCAAGTAGATTAAGGTGAGGGGAAAAACCTTAAAAGGTGTGTCAAAAGTATATATAAATACTTCTCTAAAGGGACAACCTCTACTCTCAATAAGTCGTGATCCATCTTCTGCCTCTAAAATAAATAACTGCATATGCACAGTTTTTTGAAAAATGAAAAAAATGTGAAAATGAAAAAATAAACAAGGCAAAAGATGAGAAAGGCTTCTTGCGAAGAGACGTGATGAAAGTAACTCTATCGAGGTACTCGACAGGCTCACTGGAAGTGGAGTGATGCTTGTGTTCTTTCATGACTCCGCCAGGGTATTGTTGAGGCATGCTCGCAACGGAGCAACACTAGAGATGAAAATAAGACTCTGACATTTATATTACTTGTGCATATATATACCCCTCATCCAAATTGAAACAACATAGTTCACTTGGCTTGGAATGTGTGCTAAGTGATCAAGAGAATGGTAGGGACTATAGATTTCACCCAAGCAAGTGCTTAAACCATGATGATCAAATAATAGAATAATACTTCCGAAAGGGTTGGACTCTCTATTCACGCGAAAAGATCCATACTGAGAAATGGATTTCTACCACTGTGTCACCAATTTTGTACTGGCTACAATTACGCTCCAAAATTTTGGCGCATTATTGTTTGTCATACAAGGGGGATGTTGTTCTGTTGTAAGGGGAATCTTTATGTGTATGGTTTTTCTCATCATAGAGACATGTTTAACACTCACTTCATGTGCTCTTGTCACGAAGGATTTTGCATCAATAAAAATATGGTTTATACATTATGGATGGTGTATGTTGTATCACTAAGTGTTCGTGTGTGATCATAGTAAATTCCTATCACTTTTTACACCAGTTTTACTAATCTCACACTTAGCCGATTTCTGAGCAACCTAGCCTCACCCAGCTTTCTAAAACTGCACACTCTACTTTTGTGGCCCTCAAGATTTTTCCCTTGCTTGCTGGAATTGTGCAATGCATAGAGACCTCAGCCTCCCTTGGCATCTAAAACTACACAGTGCTTTCCTCCAGTGTCCTTCCTCAGCCAAAACCCACTGTCTTCAGAAACTGTGTAGTGTTGTCCTTCGGCTGCCCAACCAACACTACTCTCTCCATAAATGCACAGAGCATTCAAGTAGCTAGCCCTTCTCTCCATAAATGTGGAAAATAGTTTGACTACCCTGCATTCAGAAACTGTGCATAGTGTCCTCCCAGGACCCATCCCACAGTAGTTTCTTACATCTCAAAACTATGCAGTGTTGTCCTAGCTATCCAATCTGCCTTGCACTTAGAAATTATGCAGAGAAGGTAGCCCAACCTTACTCTAGAAAAATACATAGATGATACCAATAGCATTCATTATCCACCGAAACTGTGAAAATATATGTCTCAGTGATTATAGGAAAATACGACATGCTAGATCACTTTCAAGGAGTTGAGGAGAAGGAACAAGAAACCAGGTTCTGAGAAAATATCGGGACCTCGTGCAAACTATGTTGGATGCATGATCATATTGAGGACAAGTATGGTAAGTAAAGAATATCTTTTGAAGTACATCTCTTAGTGTATCTTGAAGGACTGCTTGTCATTGTCATATCATTCTATCTTCAATAACATGCATGTTTGCAAGCACAAAGTCATTTCATGTGTTTCCTCTACGTGTCTTGCTTCCTTTTCGCTTGTTTGACCAACTGTCATCTTTGGCATGTTGATTGTTATGTCATGCTTGCGACTCGGTTCTGGTAATGTTGAAGGTTTGTCTTTGTGTGCTTTAGTTATCTTAGCTATGCAAACACCCGTTTCACTCACACACAAAGTTGTAAACAATTTCGCACAAGTGTCGTCATGGTCATTCAAAGACATATCTCAATTGTCACACTTGTCGCTCTTAACCTTTGAGTCAGTCTCATTGAGCACATATTTGTCTTATTATATTGAGGTGTCTAGTCATCGAGTCATGCTAAGTGTGTGATCACAATGCCATGTATGCATAATTTCACTTTATTTCACACTTAGACAACTTACTTGAAAATTTGTCGACTAGAAAACCCTCTGTCAACCAGACCCTGATATCAGTGACCTTGCATTGCTACCCAAAACTTTGCAAAGCTTAAGGTTGTCCTCTGAGTAGCCTGCACTACACAATTCCGGAAATGAGCCAGCTAACTATCTCCTAGAACTTGTGGAGTAGGTAAATCCTCTTTGCGGACAGAGATGATCCCTCTAGCCTAAGGGTGGGTCTAGACGCAAACAAGACAATATAATGTAAATTTCCTTGGATTAGAATCGAATAAGAGGGCCTACCTCTTATAGCACTAATCCACTTGATGGTGATCTTTCTTCCTTGCTCCAGCTTCCTTTCTTTCTTTTCATTCAAATACCTGAAACAAACATGTAAGAAACAAAAAATGTGATAAAATTAAATTAAATTAAATCTACTTAAAAGGTCAAGGATTTTTAAGCTATCAAATGTAATCTTACACATGATATAAGAAATAAACCATTAGCCGTATTAATAAAACTTCAAAGAGAAATACAACCGGAGCCTTGACATTGCAGGTTCCCTTTGGCATGTCTAGGTTCCAGCACCACTATAAGCATCTCATGGTTCACCCTCAAAACATTGGAAGTTCAAGGCCTCTTTCCCTTTGCTCCAAACCAAACACTACAAGCTTATTCTCCCTTCAGACACAAATTAAAAGGCTAAGGTTCTTAATATGGCTCTCAAGATTTGCAGATTATTTCAGCCCTTTCATTAGCTAGCTGAGGGTGTGAAATGAGGATTTTATATGCTTTGATAGAGGGGAAATGTATCCTATTATGGTCAAAGAAGCATTATCCCTTTTGGTTTATTCCATTTTAATATGGAAAAGGATCCCAAATAGCCTCTCTCGGCTATATCTTTCTCAACCATTTACCAGACTTCTGTTCACGAAGCTTCTAGACCTGGAAGCTTTGACTCCATTTTTAAAAACTTGCCAAAAGAGGGTCGATGCAGGTGATGAATGGCTCACTTGCACTGTTTGGCACTAGTCTTGGTTTTAAACTCTACAAATCAATTCATGGGAAGAATTAAGCACTAGAGTTGGTCTTGAAAGCTAGGTTTGAAGGAAGATTCTTGGGAAATGATGTAAGAGGGAAATGATCTACAAATGAAGAGGATGTAAGGACATGTTCTTCATGGCAAGGAAACATATGAGAGTCACTATAGAGGTCCTCTAGGATCGAGGAACATGGAGTACAAGGAATGTGACAAAATGTTATGTAACAGATGCCCCCTGAAGCATGAAGACCGAACAAGAGTGAGCAATGAAATGCTTTACAAGTAGATGCATGGAACTGGACACCACCATTGGAAAACTTGTAGACAAGCATAGATACATATACATCACTGAAATCTCTGATACATGAATTATGGTATGGATGCAGCCATCTAGAGAAGATCATCTAAATGGATCCAAGGTATGGGTATAGCCATCCAGTAAGAAGGATCATATCAAACCTAAGGTATGGTTGCAGCCATCCAATAATGAGAAGGATCACATATAACAAATTCGTGGTATGGTCGCATCCATCCATATGAAAGAGACATGTATGTAATCATGATCATGTCATATCGCCTTGTAGCCTGGACTTGTGTAATCTGAGCCTAGGGTCTTGTGCTCCAACATGACTCGATCAAGGTACAATTTCTAGCACATGAATAGATGTGTTGAAGTCGAACATGCTAGAAAATTGCTTGATTACTAGTCAATGATGTGAACTGTTAACAAGTGCGAAAGAGACCACCAAAATGATAATTTCTCTCAAGGTACCACCAACACAATTCATGGAGTGTGAATAAGGAACTGAAGTCGAACACTAGTGAAGTCAATTGATTGAAAGCCAATGATGAAAACTTGTTGTCGAGTGTGAAGAACTTTCCATTAGAGCATGGAAGCTCTAAGGTACTAGAAGGGAGTCTCTTGACCAACGTCTCGGATAATGAGTTGAATTCAACCTGAAGTGACCTTGTCAAAGGAGGGCCATGACATATGCGGCATCATTGACATGAGACAAGGGATGTAATGACTATGGATGATACAAAGAATCAGGAATGAGTGTAAACTGCAGAAGGATTAACTCTCGAACATATCAACGACACGATTCCGGAATTTGGCAGCTTTTGCATCCATAGGATTGGAGGTCATGATGACGTGCCAGAGATCAGATGGAAAGGAAAAAGTGGCAGCCCAAACCCAGGAAGGTCAATGATAAAGTGTGGATATCCCAACCCGAAACAAAGCAGAAGAGTGTCATGTTCAAGAGTGACAAGTTGCCAACACAACTGGTAAAAGTTTCCCATTTTCCCCCACCATTTATGGCAAGTACCCCAATTATCTTTTATCACAAGCTTGAAGGGGATAGCATATGCTTTTAGTGTAAGTCCATACTTCGGATAGATCCAACCTAGTAAGATTAATGAGCCCTAAGAAGGAGAAGCTCGTATCCATCATGATGACAAAACCAATGTCATTTAAAGTTTAATGAGTTCGATAAGGTGAAAACATTGGTATCTTTTTCATGTTTAGAGAGTTTAAAAAATACATGGAAAAGAAAACTCCAAAATGTCCCTTTCCGTACAGTTGTATCTCAAGCCTGAAAGGTAGAAAACAATACTTGAAAGAACCTCTTGACCATGTTAGCCAAGGAGTAAATTTTTTGGTAATATTTTGTCCAAGCCCGAAAAGGGGTAAACATTTACTGGGTAAACAACGTTTCATAGCCTTTAATGAGTTCAAAATGACAAGAGCTCGACAATATTTTCGTGTTTTAAGAATATGAGAAAAGCTTAAAGCAGACCCCCTATTTTTATTTTCTTTAACGAGTCAAAAGGGAAAAATACTTAGTGATCTCATTTGAGTTTTTACGAGTTGAGAAAAGAGCTTAAACACGACTCTAGTTTTGCATCAGCACCATCAATCCATCACCTGTCATTGCACAAGAGGAAAATGTATTCTTCGTTTCTAAGGTAAAATGGCGAAAAAATGCTTTTGAAACCCTAAAACATGATGTAAAGTTGAAAAAAAGGGAAAAAGTAAAACAACTTTTACCATTTACCTCTTTTTTCTCATTTGGAGCAAGTTTTACCCATTTGTGCCCTAAATCTTCAGGAGCAGATTGTAGCAGATCCAGGGGGGCGATCGAAAAATTGTCTGTTGTGTATAAGAGTTGATGCCCTAATCTTTGTTTTCGTTGTTGCTTTTTTATGCATTTAGTCGTTTTTCAGGGTTTCTTGAGGAACTTTTGCAAAAAAAATTCGCCCTCAGTCAGTGTGAGATCTGGGCATGGGATCACGCCGATATAGGGTTTATAATTTGAGCACTCATGTCGTCATCATAGTTGTTTTTAAAACAGTCGCGTCGACCTTGAGAGATGAAGTTTTTCAATTTTTCGCCCGATTTAACTACTTATCATCTAAAATTCCTCTTGCAAAATCTGATGTTTAGGTAAATACATGTTGTCGACAGGAAAATCACAGCAGGAAAGATGGTGATCGAATGGAAAGAGTGCGAGCATGAAGAAATTGATTCATTAGCATTGGACAATCCAAACTATATGGATGTAATGAGGAATTGAGGCTCCTCAAATTATTTCTCACAGCGGGCCTTTCGGCTAAACCTAAGCTACGACAATATTTAATCAGTCTGTGGGACATTGGATGAGAGGTATTTGTGATCCATGATCAAGAGCTAGAGCTAGAGACTTCAGACATCTAAAAATGGTAAGGTTGACATCATGACCATAAGTGACCTTGTACTAAAGGTACTTCTCTTGATCATTAACAGGGTAGTTATAGCATAGGCATTGCATGAGTCCAACAAATCTAAGTTTCAGTATGCCATAGACTGCACGGTGCCCCCTTTCTTCAACTAGGCGAAATCCATGAAAGTGAATATGAAGTGCCAATTATCCAAATGTAAGGCAGAAAACCTGAGGCAATTTGGATATGGTTTTGTTCTGATTACTTTCTTCTTGGAATGGATCCAATTGTTCCACTATCAGCTGGTAGAGGTAAATCCCCCAATGCCACGAGACACACAGATGGTCTGATGAAGTGAATGGATGCCCAGGACTCGAGGGGGATATCACATGTCATACAAGTTCACTTTCTTTGCATGGTTGAGGCATTAGTTGATTGTTGTGGAGGATTGGCCATATAGCGGTAATGACTTCCACAACGATCCTAACATGCCGGTCCCAAAAGGGGAGGATTTTTATGATGGAGGTGAGAAAAACAATTTTTTGTTTTTTATTTTTTATTTTTTATTGTTTTTGAAATATATGCACTCATGACATTTTGATTTTGTAATTGCAGATGTGGCACCAGAGCGACCAACCGAGATGTCCCCAATCACTACATGCATTGCTCGACAATTTGAGATCGCTTCTTATCAGGAAGGAGTCGATAATGAGGAGGAGATTGTGTGGAATCTTGATAACTTGACTAGAGGCATCCCAAAGTATGCTGGGATGGAGGACATTCCACACCATTATCAGTGGCACACAGTGGGAGTGTCAAATCGAATCCTTCAATTACTGACTCACATATTACGAGCAGTAATGTGCTATAATGAGCATAATGTCAAGTAGTCCATAATTTTAGCATTTACAGTTTTGAGGCCTGCGAGCCACACGGATGTACTTGGAACAAATATATTATTTTTTGGGTTTTAATGTATGACACTTAAACATTATCAACACATATATATATATTCTACATTTCCTGTTTACTATGATACAATGTTTTGTTTTTCACATATTGTGTAAATGTTTGTCTAACACATAATTAGCTAATACATATGTTAATGTATTGCCTAAGAATGTGATGATATGTGATATAATCAAAATTTCTTTCCAATAGACGAATACACAAATACATTCTCAAAATTTGAGGGTTTCTCATGGAATATTTCCCATTAAGCTGAAGAACAACAAGTTGTGAATCAAGGTTAACAACCATTTCTCGAATGTCAAGAGAAATGACTTCTGACAGGAGTTAAATAACTGCACTATATTCAACAATGTTATTAGTTGTTTGACCCAAACAAATACCTTGAATATCAATCAACTCAACATGTGGGTCATAAATAGCCCATGCCATGAATCATAGATTCTGGGTAGTACGAAAAGCACCATCAGTGAAACCGACATAACGAGTCACACACATCTGCAAAGCATGTAAGGACATAATAAGAAGGAAAGCTGCTTGAAAATCACACCAAACCAAACTACACAAAAATGAATAACACACTTATGTACAAAAGTAACGATGTGAGATGACTCAAGCATAGTACTTTTTGAGGTACATCCCATTGTAGGGCGTGTCCAAGGGGTTTCCCTCATAATCAATCAACTTATAGGCCCATTTTTGTAACACACGCTTGACAATATAGGGCCCATGCCACATGGGTTGGAATTTTCCTAGCCCCAGCTTATCATTAGCTTGGTCATATAGCAAGACCAATTCACTGTAAGAAAAAGAATGAGGAGAGACCAACTGATCAAAATGGGACTTAACTCGCTTTTTTTGTGCTTCAATGACTAAAGAAGCAAGACAGTGGGATTTTTCCAATCATTCCAAATATAAGAGACACTCTTCCTGAGGAGAGATTTTGGGGAGAAATTCGATAGCCAATTTGAGTGAGGGAATTTCACATTCAATCGATAATGTTTCTTTCATACCATAAATGATATGGAAAGTTGTGAATCCAGTTTCATCTTTAGTCGAGGTTTGGTAGGCCCACAGAGCTAAAAAAATCATGAGATGCCAATTGGATTTGTGCATCCCAATGGTGCACTAAAGCATAGTAACTAAAACTTTGTTTACAGTTTCAATTTGGCCATTGGCCTAAGGGTAATAAGGAGTTGAGCCATCGTGACATAATCCCAATGTAGAAGTCAGCTCAACGATCATGTAATCATGAAAATGGGAGCCATGGTCAGTGACAATGGCTTGAGGAACTCCAAACCTACAAATAACATGATTGAAGAGAAATTGCATCATCGTTTTACTGTGAGGTGAATATGTAGGCATCGCTTCCACCCATTTGGTGAAGTAATCCATGGCAGTGATAATATAAGCATGTCCCCTAGACGAACGAGGGCTACATGTCATAAAATAAATACCCCATTTGGAAAACAGACCAACAGTAATAATGGGGTGAAGGAGAGTAGGTGAGGTGCCCATTTTTCACTGATAAAGTTTCCACTCGTGGCATTTGAAAAAAAAAAGGATGCAATCCTTAAAGATGGAGGACCAAAAGTAACCAACATGGAGGATTTGAGCAATGGTGTAGAAAGATAGATGACCACGACATGTGTCGTAATGGTAATCATTCAAGACTCTTTTAGCTTCATCGAAAGTTAAGCATCGACAAATAATTGAATCAACACCAATGTAGTATAAAGTATCCCCAATGATGTGGTAAGGTTGGGATTGATGTTGAATGCGTCAGCGATCATCCTTGGACAACACAGACTGAAAGGTATAATTTTGTAGATACACGATGATATCACCGCACCAACAATCAAGAGCGCTCATTAGAAAGAGAGTCTCATCAGGGAGTTGCTCATCAGCACCAGTAGGAGGAGAAGAAGAGGGAAGGGAGCAAATCAACTCAGCAAATACAAGTGATTTCTTGGATTTGGCAGTAGTGAACACCAAATCAAATTCCAAGAGGATGAAAATTCACTTAGAATACTTGTCCCCAAGTAACTGACAAGTTAGAATGTAAGTCACAGTGTTAGACTTCGAAATAACAGTTGTAGTGCGGAATATAATGACGAAAGCATTGAACAACCTGAATAGTATCCAAAGACAATGTCTCGACATGAGAATAACGGGCCTCATTATCAAGGAGATTGTGCTAAGTTAATAAATGACATTTTCATGACCTTTGCCATCGTCTTACACCAGCACCATAGCAATAGTGCTAGAAGCTGCAGCTAGATAGAGGAAATAATCGCGATGATAGTTCGAAGGATGCAACAAAGGAGCATTAATGAGGACATATTTAAATTCATCAAAAGACTTTTGGGTAGCCTCATCCCAAATAGATGGAGTTCCTTTCTTAAGCAATTGGGTGAATCCTGAAGCTAGCTCAACATAGTTAGGCACTAAGTGACAAAGGAAATTCGCTTTCAATTATAGACTCTATAATTGATGCAACAAAGAGGTAGGGGGTAGATTAACAATAGCCTCAACTTTGAGAGTATTAAGATGAATTCCATCTTTCAAAACAATAAAACCGATAAGTCATCTGGATTCCACGCAGAAAACACACTTATGCGGATTCAGTTGAATGTGGTAGTGTCTACAACAAAGAAAGATGTGTCGAATATGATCGATATGGTCATGTCGCTTACCGAATGAGTAGGAAGATCATCTAGATAAGGTTGAATGATGTTTTTAATGTCATGGAAAGCATAAGACTTCGCTCGTTGAAAAGTAACCCCATCATTCTTAAGGCCAAAAGGGATCTTTCTTATGCAAAAGTCCCCCATGGACAGATAAAGGTGGTCTTATCTTAATCGGTCGGTGCAATGTTTATCTTGTTATAACCAAAAAAACCATTCATAAAGGAGAAAATCTCACTCCTAGCACATTCATCGATGATCTAGTCTATAAAAGGAGTGGGATAATTATCCTTTGGACAAGCATGATTAAGGTCACGGTAAACATGCTTAAGGTCACGATAAACAACTCATACTCGAATGGTGCCTTATTTCTTGGTCACTGGTACAATATTGGATGCCCAATCTATTAGAGGGATAGGATAAATAAATCCAAATTTAAGAAGGTTTTCAACTTCCCCTTTAATGGTGGCCACTTTTCTAGGGTGCACTGGACGAAGTCGTTGGCGAACGAGATTTGCGTTAGGATAATTCAGAATTTCATGCACGACTATACATGGGTCAATGCTGGGAATTTCTTCATACAACCATGCAAAAACATCTTGAAACTCTTGAAAAAGTTAAGTATAGATCTTGATCTCATCAGGAGAACAAGTCACCCCAATATGAACATTTTTAATGATACCATGTTTAACCGAAATGTTAATAGGCATTGTTTAGGTAATATTACCCATGTTCCCTTCCAACCAAACATCATGGGTCATGATAGGAATTTGAAGTGGTTGGGTCAGGAAACGGGAAGAGAAATTCTCAAGACAAGTAGACATGACCGCCGGGCTAGGAAAGGATGAGAAACCATGATGAGTATCATTCCACAGTGCTTCCTCTAGAGACATAATTTCCATGACACTTTCATTAGAAGGAAAAGTATCGGTTAAGGGATCAGGAGAATCCAAAGAACCAATCCATGAGGATTGAGAATACACGTCAAGAGACATACTCGAAGTAGTATGATTAGTAGATATCGAAGCTGAAGCCAAAAAAATCTCCACATAATTGATATCAGCAGGGCTTAACGTCACGACATCACCCCATGTATCAACAAGATCAGGCGAGGGAATGACCCAAGGATTGGACCTAACCAAGATCATGTTGACTGAGGCAACATGGAGATGTGGGAGAGGAAAAATACCCATCAAGGTGGGTCTTTGAAAAGTCCAACCCCCACACTCTCATAAGGAGAACCTGTATGCTTCACGCAAGGAACATTTTCATCCGAGGAAGAAGAGGAAAAGAAACACAATTGGTCGACCATGAAAATTTTCCCTTGATGAGGAAAATGGAGCATGTGGAATATAGAGGAGGCTACAACATGCATGGCATGAGTCTAACTCCATCCAAGTAAAAGATTATAGTTACAATTTTCATAAACAATTTCTACTTCGACATTGACTATCTTTCCTTCCAAGGTAATGGACAAATTAGGAAGGACACTAAATGATCAAGAATCATGTCCATCCAAGGCTTCTAACGTGTTATTTGATTGGTTCAGGGTAGGAGAACCAATTTCCTTCCAACAAGAGACAGATATGATGTAGGTGGAAGCACCTTCATCAATGACAGTCCTTTGAATGGTCTTCTCATTAACGATCACCTGAATGAGAAAGGAATTATGATGAGCTAAGCGTGGAACATGGTTTTCCATATCAAAACAAATGAGGTTGGAATCAGATGGATCAATACCTCCAATAGCTGATAGCAATTCTTTCCACTGAGATGGACAGCTTTAAAGGACCTCTAAAATAGACATAATTGATGGCACTTTAGCCAAATCCTTAACAATGTTATAATGTTAAGTTGCTTGAGTGTTTGGATTATACAAGGAATTTCACAACACACCATGAGAGGGTGGTCGAATAGTGGAATCAGGATTAGTTTTCTCTATATGGAGAGGACTGGAGGTAGATAGCATGGAGGAGGAAGGGGTGCCTTCTTTCTCTTTCCCTACCATCGGAGTAGGTGTTTGATAATATTTTGATATGGTAGCCACATTTATAGGCATATTCATCATGAACACCCGGGAACCTTTAGAAGCAGAAGCTTGAGGTTGGTCTACCATTTGGGTCTGTTGGGATAGAAATGGATCTTTCAAGACAGTCAGGGTCCCTTTGATCAAGCGACTAACTTCAGATTGTCGGGCACAATCTTTAGTGTAGTGATCCTCCTCACAGATGAGGCATGGATACTTGGGCTTTCTTTGAGAAGCATTGTCAGCAGATGACTTAGGAGGGCCTTGTTTTAGGGCATTAGCTTTGGCTTTGCCTTTTTCCTTCCTTTTACCCTTAGAGGATTTATCCGTTGTGGTAGACTAGATAGCGTGAACCTTAGAGGTTTACCAGGACTAGGTGAATTTTGAGAGGGATCATTGGAACAAGTGTTTGAGAATGACTTCTTCTTGGAAGAATATTTCGTGAGGGTCTGAGACATGAAACCAATCACTTCATCAAAAGGTTGGGTAGTTGGAGACTTTGATGATGTTAGATCTGATGATGGTCTTGGAGCATCAGGTAACATATCATACAATGTGCCAGATTATGAGTAGACGAGGTCTAAACACTCGGCACGAGTAATGGCTTGCTCCTCAGTAACACACCTACCCATAGTTATTTCCTCAACAATTTTACTGACGAATGATTTGGCAAACCATTCTGTCAGCAACTGATAAGAAATTTCAAACCTGATCAAGCGACGTTGATGTCTCCATTTGTGGATGTGATCAAAGATATGGGTCGTAGTGTCTTGCTTAAGTGACGTAAGCATATGGGTGCCAGTTTCATAGTGAACTGATAGCTGGAAATGAGTGAGGAAAGACATAGAAAGAGTGTTGAAGTCATTGTAAGTACTTCAAGGAAATTTGATGTACCACTTTGTTGCAGCACCTATGAGAGTTCGTTGAAAAAGTTGGAGACGAATGGAATCATCAATATACGAATTGGAGGAGCACCAAAGTTGATATGTCATCGCGTGGGCTTGTGGATCCTCCTTTTCTTTCCCCTCAAACTTTGAACAATCGCTCAAAATATTGGATGGAACTAGAGGACAGTATGGCGAATGAAGAAGGGGATCATTCATAAGTTTTGAAACATCTGGTAGCTCCAATTTTACCATGAATGGAAATTACGTATTAAAAGGCATGTGGGACCTTTTATGAGACCCATATTGTAGAGTCCATCCTTGTTGGTAAATATTTTTCCCCCATGATGGAAACTTCTGTCCATATGGAATTTGATTCTACCCCCACTGGAGGTTACCCTACCCATACAGAGGATTCAGTCCAGGGTAGGTTTGATATTGTCCTACCATAGGCTATTGATAAGCAACATATGGGTTAAAAGGTTGTTGAGCCTGTTGACATTGGACATAAGGATTCTGAAACTGCTGACCTGGACATAAGGACTTTGCACCTGCTACCCGTGGACATATGGATTTTGAACCTATTTCCCTTGGACATAAGGATTTTGAGCCTGCTGCTGCAGGACTAGACCTTGACCTTGAAAAGGTTGACCTTGTTGATATGAATACAAGGGTTTCTCCTGCCCGAGTTGACCTTGTTGCTATAAAGGTTTTCCATGTGGCTATAAAGGTTGGCCTTGCGAGAACATAGGTTGGGAGGACTGGTGAACAAACTGCATCTACGACTACAAAGTTGGTTGTGAATGTTGCAAGGGTTGCCCCTGCGATTGTTGCAGTTGTCCTTATTGCTACACTACCCGCTCTTATTCCTGCAAGGATGGCCCTTGCTGTAGTTGTAAGGGTACTTGGACAGTTCCTGGGGTGACACCCTGAGGGTATTGAAAGTTCCCAAATTGGATTTAGCCATATCCACCAAGCACAACGGATGGACTGGTCTGAACATAGGGCCCAACTTGAGGGATGTAAGGCATATTTACCATCGCTTGTGAACCATATGGAACATAAGGAGGTTGGAAATGAACCTGAGCCACATATGGCTACTGATACTTGACGTTACTTGACCCAGATGGACTAGCAGGGTTCGTCTGCTAGTATTGGATGTTACTTGATCCAGATGGACCAAAAGGGTTTAGAATAGCACCGTAAGAGGGATAATTCATTCCAGCCATGTGAGTTGTGAGCCAATCACATTGGTTGCAACAAACATCATGGAGATATTTTTATTTTTCCCCTTAGACGGTGGCACAGTCTGTTCACTCACTGGAGGGGTAGAATAACTTACCGAGACTTGACTTGAGACTGTCAGTTGAACCAGAAGAGTCAGTTCAAATGATGAAACAAGTGGAGTCAGAATGGTGGTTTGCACTAGAACTAAAGTGACTGCTTTTTGTACAATCAGTCGAGAGGTAAGGTTCTGAATGAAAAGACCTGAGGTAGGCATAGCACCAGAAGACTATACGGGGTTGTGATATAATTACGAGGAACTAGGAGTGCCTAAGACCAATTGAACTAGAGAAGTATAACCATGCGACAATAAAGGCTTGCTATACTCAGGGTAGATGCTAATCGAAATGCTTCCTATATAAGGGAAACCTTCTGGAAGGAATGGATATCCCTTCTCATCAACTACATGACAAGAATGTGTAGTAGAAACCTCCGAGTGACCCGGAGAGGAGATTGGGATCTTGCCTTCTGATTCCTTTGGTGGAAACAAACGACGACGGAAAACTGAAGATGTTCGAGGATATAATTCCAAAGGAATACCAAGTCAATCATATGGACTGTATGAACATTGTGATGATATCATAATAGGATCGAACAAAGGATTCAGAGGGTAAACAACCAGTCCTTTCTAACCTTCAAGAGTCGGCGGACTCTCGGGAGTCTGGATAGGATTATCCAGGGATTTCAGGCCAGATTCATAAGGTGACCCAGTATCTGATGTAGGAGGACGAGATGACAAAGTTTGAATACTCAGAACAAATCCAAGTTCAACACCTTGATCCTTGAGTGACTGTGGGAGTTTAGTGAGATGCTCCTCAGATGATATTTCAGATGGAGAAGTGGAAGAGGAACTAGGTAAACCTGACGGTTCTACCATGATGACTTTGTCTCAAACAACAAGATAAAAGAGATTAATATCAAGGCTTATTTAAAATATATTAAGGGTAAACTCATGATGTGGTCCAGAATAAGACTATCAGGAATGTGATGTGATCGTGCGCAAACAATTTTAAGACGCTTGAACAGATTAATGCCTTCTCATGTTTTAAGAATCGAGAAAAAGGAAAATATGACTCTAGTCACTTTCGGTTTGAACGAGCTTGAAAATACAATTGCTCGATGATATTTTAAATTTAAAGAGGCAAAGAGACCAAAATGGCTACTTAGGATAATCTAGGCAAAAGGATTAATAGGTAACCATGAACAGCAGAATACCTCCTGGTGAACCGAGAAGTACGGGCAGACAATCTCCCCAAATGTTGTGTTCAGTGTATCACATTTATAAGGCGACAAACTCGGCTTCCTATGGATAAAGGATTGAAAGCCTAGTGGGATCTCCCTTTAAATAAGCAATGGTATGTGGAGTACAAGTCCATACTAGCATTGTCTAGTGCCAAAGTGAACGACAGTTGCGAGGTTTAAAGACGCTGGAACACATCTCTAGCCTAGACCTCTAAATGTGAGAATTTAGTTTCAAATGAGCCTTAGGTTAATTGAATACATTTTAAAGTTTTATCTTGAAATTGAGTCTCAGTTTTCAAGCCCTATTGATGTCACTTGAAAAACTCCTATATGCAGCTATATGAGACAAAACTCTTTCAATTCGATGAATGTTTACACTAATTGAGAGTAGAGAAAACAATCAATGCAACAAACAAGCAACTGAAAGCAAGATGAATCTTCACTACTTTTATTTTCAAAAGAAAATAATGAAAATTATTTCCACTTCCTATCTTTCCTATCAAATTCACTTCAACTAGTCCTTTTAACAGTAAACTAAGCTCATTTCATTTCACATTCTCATGATGATGCAATTCTAGCTTTCAATGATGCTACTTAATGCAACATATCAATTTATCAAACTAGAATGATGTGTTTTTTTAATGGAATGATAAAATAAATCTTGCACATAAACATTTCAATGAAAAATTATCAAACAACCAACTTCAATAATATACCAAGAAAGATAAGAAGAACTCCTCTCAAACCAATTATGTAAAGACTCAATTGAAACAAAACAAGCAATGTAATCTATGCTTGAAAAGAAACATTCAATCAAGAGAAGAGCAAAAAAAACTTTTACTTGTTCAATTGAAAACAAAGCAATATAGGTATGGGGACTAAAAGATGAAATGCATGGGGCATCTAACCAACAACTTGACTTGATGAGTAGACAAACAGCTGAATGGATGATGACCTAGATGCCCTAAGGACACAAACCATCCAAAAACTCAAAAAATCAAGTAAGGAAAACTTAAACCAATCAAGCAAACAAATCAAGCTAACAAAGCTTTCTAGCCAGGGAGAATAAAGGCAAACAAGACAAGAAACATAACTTATGAGGACAAGATGCATTGGCAATGATTAAGGAGAAACCATGATTTTAACCTACAGAAATCGGTGCGACTGCCTAACTGACAAAAAGTGCCACAAGGGTGTATGATGCGACTGTTCAAGGGTAAATTACGTTGGTCAGTGCGACTGTCAGAAAATAAACAACGCTAATCTAAGGATTCAAAGAAAAAATTAAAAAAATCAGAAATCAAAACCAGACCTTTCACTCTCAATTCAAGAATCTAGGTAGCAAATAGTGTAAAGCACATAAAACCAATAAGGTAGAGTGATATGATAAAATTCAACACAAATCATGAAATGCAAACAATCCAAAGAGAGGGATGGTTCCCCAGTAGAGTCGCTAATTTGTGGAGTAGGTAAATCCTCTCTATAGACAGAGACAATACCTCTAGCCCAAGAGTGGGTCTAGCCACAAACAAGAAAATCTAATGTAAATTTCCTTAGATTATAATCGAATAGGAGGGCCTGCCTCTTATAGTGCTAATCCACTTGATAGTGATCTTGCTTCATTGCTCCAGCCTCCTTTCTTTTTTTTTCGTTCAAATACCTGAAACAAACATGCAAGAAACAAAACAAATGTGATAGCATAAAATCAAATTCAATATACTTAAATGGTCAAGGTGTTTTAAGCTATAAAATGTAATATTGCAAACGATATAGGAAATAAACCATTAGCTGTATTAATAAAACTTCAAAGAGAAATACAACTAGAGCCTTGACATTGCAAATTCCCTTTGGCATGTTCGAGTTCCAGCACCACTATAAGCATCTCATGATTCACCCTCAAAACAATGGAAGTTCAAGGGCTATTTCCCTTTGGTCCAAACCAAACACTACAATCTTATTCTCCCTTCACACAAAAACTAGAAGGCTAAGGTTCTCAATATGGCTCTCAAGATTTGTAGATTATTTCACCCCTTTCATTAGCTAGCTGAGGGTGTGAAATGAGGAGTTTATATAGCTTTGATAGAGGGGAAATGGATCCTCTTATGGTGGGAGAAGCCTCATCCCTTTTGGTTTGTTCCATCTTAATAGGGGAAAGGAGCCTAAACAATCTCTCTCAACTCTATCTTTCTCAACCATTTACCAAATTTCCATTCACAACGCTTCTAGACCTAGAAGCTTCAACTCCATTTTTAAAAACTTTCCAAAAGAGGGTTAGTGTGGGTGATGAATGGCTCACTTTCGTCGTTCAGCACTAGTCCTCGTTTTAAACTCCGCAAATTGGCACAAGGGAAGAACTGAGCACTAGTGCTAGTCTTGAAAACTGGATTTGAAGGAAGATTCTTGGGAAATGATGTAAGAGAGAAATGTTTTGCAGATGAAGAGCGATGTAGGGACATGTTCTTCATGGCAAGAAAACATATGAGGGTCACTTTCGAGGTCCTCCGGGATCGAGGAATGGGGAGTATAGGGAAAGTGACAAAAATATTTGTAACAAAATTGCGCGTCAGTTGTCCCAGAACTGGATCTAGTATGTGCTTCCCACAATATCTCCCATCAAGCCTCCCGCTGGTCAACTGGAAAAAATGACTTGAGTTGTGACCCAGGGCTGCACTAATCTCTAAATCTACATAGAAATTTTCCAACCTGACTGCTTACAAAAATTGTATAGACATGTAGGATAGGCCTTCACTGCTTGTCACTTCACTGTGCTAGGAAATTGTGTAAATATGAAAGGTAGGCTTCCCTGCTGGCCTACTTTCCAATCATCCTTGAAATTGCGCAGAGTTGTCTGCCACCTACCCTTCTACCGCGCTCTACAATCAACCTAGAAATTGCATAGATATGACAAGTAGTCTTCCCTATTGGTATGCCCTACAATCAACCCAGGAACTACACAAATATGGATGTCACTTGCCCTTTTGTCCTGCTCTGCAATCAACCCAGAAATTGCGTAGTTATGTCCAAGCCTGGATTGTCTCTAAGGATTGTTCCATTTTGACCAGTAGCCTAATCTTGTCCTCCTCTAGAAATCTGTGCATATTTTTCAGCCACTGCCTTCCCCAGAGAAACTGTGCAGATCCCAACTAGATGACCTGCCTAGTGCTCCCCTTGAAAATTGTGCACCCCGGATCGCCTTCCTCCTGAAAACTATGCAATTATGCCTCCCAGCTAGGTTTTTCCCCGCAGTTGTCACAGTTGTCCTAAATTGTGCAAATATTCCTCCCAGTGATATCTACAAATATTTTTTCCGATAGTTCTCTAGAGCCTTGCATCTCGACTTAAGTTGTGCTTTGCGCAGTTCCAGTGCCTTATCCCTCTCCCTTCCACCTGAACCGAAATAAAAAACAATGCATCATGTTATACTAGGATATTTTTGGATTTGATGTCTTCTTGCCATGATTGATTGTAGGAATAGGTACATCGATGAAACATGGCATGACGACGAACACAATGGAGAAGAGATGCATGTTAGAAGACTTGCTCATAGTTGAAAAAATGCACGAACCACATTGAGCAAGCAAGCGAAAGGGACACATTCTCATGCACCATCAAGTAAATACCAAGACCATGGTAGACCCCACGCACTTTGCCATGTCGAGGTGAATACATGTTACATTGAGAGAACATCGTCACTTAGCAGCACAATAACTCGACATATTCAACTAGTTCATGTCAGCAATGTCATGTCGAGTTGTGTCATGAGTTTTCTCGGCCACATCACTACTATGGGCCATACTTGTTGTAATCAATGTAATGTAAAGTGGAATTCCAAGAGACCCACATATGAAGTTGAAGAATCATGTAAATTTGAAAAGTCATAGGAATTCAAATAGTCATGATGGAAGTCGAAGAGTCACAAGGGCCAGTTATTCACCCTTGGCTATATATAACCCCTCATTGTATGAGAAAAATACTTTTCACCTTGGCTCCTCCCACATAGCCTTAAGAGTCTGTAATTTGTTCTTTGAGGAGCGAGGAGTGGCTCCAATGTTCCACTACTGGGGCTAGTGATGTATGGTGTACATATGTGTCTTAAAAAATTTTCTTAATTCAAAAGCATGTCTCAGGCTAGCACGTTTTCATGCATGTTTTGTATCTATTTGTAAGACTATTCTTTAAATGTTTGTAATGCATGTTTTCTTAACCTATACTAAGATATTTGAACTACTTCGGTTATTTTAGTACTTACATTGTTGAAGATGTGTTGTATTGTTTATCATTGTTGTCTCAACTGTGTGGACTGCTCCATTGGACATTAGACCAACCATCTTTGTGTTTTCTCAGTTTTAACGACTGTCACCTCCGTGTAGACTACTATGCTAGATGGTGTATGTGTTTTCCCTTGAATTTTGGTTTTCCACAATTGCCGCATTCGTTGTGGACTATTCCGCTGGATGTTGGACAAACCCTTGTTGTTGTTCGTGTGTGTTTATTCCTAGGTTGGGACTATTCCTTCTCATCAAGAGGCTCACCTCACTTCCCCCTTTGACAGTAAGAGAACCCGAACACAAAGTTACATTATGTAGTCACCAGGCATACTCACCTTGCTTTCTTGAAGTTACAAGTATATCACTCTCATGTGCTAAACAACAAGAGCTAAGGCATATCTTTAAGATAATGGAAATCGGGCCAATGTACTGGACGGAACTCCTACACCAAATGGTGTGACGTCTAGTTGGAACTTCATACTGGGGTGATTCCCTGAATGTTGGCGGATCTAGCATTATCAACCTACCCCTTTATATTTTTTCATTAACTTTGAGCTCAATTTTTTATACCTGTTGTTAGGTTCCTATACCAATAGGAGTCATAATTTTTGAATGAATTAGATTAAAACTTGTAATATGTACATCCCTTTGTTTTCTGTAAACGTTTTCCATATTCAAAAAAAAAAAATGTAAAGAGGGTATGTCCTAAAAGAAAAATCAAAGGACAAAAATAATAAAAAAAGGTCAAAAAAGAAGAAAAAATGGACCCCAAGAAAAGAAAGACCATGAAAGTATGTGTTACACAAAAATATCGTCACCATGATTATTGGCAGTCAATATGGGTCTATCATCACTTGTACTATCCTCCTAAGCAAGTCTCAGACCTCAGCTCTTCAAATCAAGCTTTGGAAATGAGAGAAATACATTAAAATCAATGTAACTCTGGTTCCGCACTTTCTCTCATGGTCACCTGCAGTCTCACACCTTCTGTGTACAAAAACTGCGGACCTGCCCGCTCTGTCCCTAATGGTGTAGGTGCGGACCCCTATGAAAGTCAAAAGGCACAAGTTTTATCTTAAAAAACTCACTTTGGGTTAATTCTAGAGGTTTCTAGAAGGATTTTTGACGTGGATTGTTCGCTCTGAGGTGGTTCATGCATCCCAAAAGAGAAGGAGCTAATCCCTTGATGAGAGGAGCTATCCCTTTGAAGGAGGGCTTTATCCCTTTGAAGGAGGACCTAGTAACCTCCCTCCATTGCACTATAAATACAGGCATTGGGCTGGTTGCTGGGGGGTTAGAAGCTAAACATTTTTGAGGGTAAATGTTGGTGAAATCAAGACTTCCTAGTTGAGCTTAAGAGGAGAGATCACACATCTTTTTGGCTTCATTGGGGAGTGAGTGAAACTTGTTAAAGTAGAGGAGACTTCTTGCTGGACCCTGAGAGGAGCTTGTACAGCGTCAAGGAAAAGGTTGTAAAGTTCTTCTTCTTTTGAATTAATACAATCAAACTCATTTTTCTCAACAAGTATCTTATGTTATTTGTTTCATGGACTCCTTGACTTTCATGTTAAATATGTTTTATGCAATTATCTTTTCAGGTGCTATTTAATTTGTTTGCCTTGTTTTTGTTTGCAGATTCGCGAAAAGGAGTTCATTTGGATAGAAGGAGTGAGGGCATCCACAAGCTTGTGTTGGACCTAAGGTAGGCCCTAAAAACACTTGTTTGCTATTGTTAATCAAAGCATATTTAGAGAAAGATAGTGTCTAGTTGGTTTGCTTGTCATTAGGTCTTCTTAGATTCTAGGAAGGTCTATCTTGTCCGCAAGATCGACTTATTCCGTGTGACAAAATGGCGACTCCGCTGGGGACTTGATTGTTTTCCTTGTTTTTTACTTTGACTTGAGAAACTCTATTTTTGTTTCTGTTTTTGGCTTGTTGTGTGTAAAATTGGGTAGAGTTTGTAGATCCAGGGTTATTTCTCATTTTTCATAGCTTTGGGAGAGGACCGCACCCTAGCCATTTGACACAGTGTGTACCTACCCGCAGGTTGGCTTTTAGCACAGAGTGGGACCGCACCTGTGCCAACTGTGGACCTGCGGACCCTGTCAAAATTTTGAAAACCCTAAGATTTCCTCTGTTAGTCAGCTTAGTTTGTGTTTAGAAATTGTTATCCACTGCCCAGACCTACATATAACTTGTCAGAAGCTTTCCTTGGATTGATTTCATTAGTGTTAGGGTTTTAGGTGAAATTCCTAGGAGTTTTGCTTGTTGGGTTTGTTTTTCATTATGTTTGTGTAGTGGCTCTGAGCTTAGAAGTTGTAGGGACTTCAGATCACCTTAGTGTCTACTAGCCTTCTTATGAGTCTAACCATTGATGAAATCTCCCCTTGTTTGAGGAATCCACTTTGAGTTTTCTCTTTACAAAACTTCGAAATGCTTGTGTTTGAGAGTTTGGATTTTCATTTTCAAAAAGAAAACAAAATTGGTTGTTCTTGACTTATTTGTGATTCTGCATAAATTGGTCCTTAGCTTACATCTAGCTGAGTAAAACATCCTTAAAAATACTTTTAGTAGGCTTTGACTTCAAATAGGTTTTTATAGTTTGTAGATCTCAAAGTTAGTCATTTTCATTAGTTTTGAGTGTTTTATTTAAAAATATAAAAATCTCTTTTGGAAAAAGTTTGTTTTTTGTAGTGTTTGAGTGCTTTGAAACGAAAAGGGAAATTTTTGTGAAATAACTAGTTGTCTCGTTTTTGAGTGCTTGGAAAAGAAAAAACTCTTCTTTTAATTTGTTTAATTGAGAAAGATTTGTGTTTACAAAGTATTTGCATTCTCAAACTCTTTCTTAGTTTAGAAGTTCATCGAAGAGAAAAAGATTGCTTAGATCATCTTAGGTGCATTTTTAGTGATTTTGAGTTGAGTCTTCATACCACGAGTTTCATCTCCACACCTTTGGACTTAAACAAAAACCACTAAAATTAATGCTTAAAGTAAAATTCACCTAGTAACATTTTTATTTCTAGGGCTCTGATACACCAACTTAGCTTAGGCTAGTGTCTTGGAGTAGGAGAGTAATTAACTCTCCAAGACAGTAAAAACAAACAAGTAGCTGTATCTTGTGGTAGGGAAGAAATCCAATTGTTGCATTTATGCTCTGGGAAAGCTCCTCTTAAAGGAGAAGCACGAGATTGTGTCTGAACCATTGCGGGAATCAATCCTTCCTCATTGGGAATGATGCCAGATATTCACGTATTAAAAATGGTAAACCTCGGATTAACCATTGTCGACGAGCCTGGGGTCATTTGTTGGTAAACCTTGGATTATGTCAAGGAGCCTTCAAGGGGATTGAGCTTGCTACTCTGCCCTTGCGTGCGTATCGGATCGTAGACTGTTCCCCCAGGTGTATTTGTCTCAGTTGGTAACCTTAGTGCCCATATTCTTTAGGACTCTTCCTAAGGTGACAGTGGTGGGAAGATCCCACTGTACCTGGAGCAGACGTCGGCTAGACTCACTTGGATTTTCTGGGGGGTTCACTTCACTCGAGACGGTTAAGTGGAGGAAATTGTGCCAGTCTATTCATTAAGCAGGTTGCCGGGGTAACTGTTCCAACTGCCATTTCTGTATTGAACTCTGCGACGTTGGATTTCACCACCAACTAGTGTTTTCAGTCCGGAAAGTTACTGTTTGTGTGTGTTTGATCTCCTAGATTCTTTAGGCGTGTGATTCAAATTTGTTTGGTTCTTTAGAGACTTTAGGTGCTTTTCATTGAGATTTTACTTTGTTTGCGTGTGAAGTAGTTAAAAGTCTTTAACTGTGGCTGAATTACCAAGGCAGTCCCGTAGACTTCGGGGCCAGTCTCCTGAGTTTGTAAACGTGGCTGAGTTACTGAATAAGTCCCGTAGACTTCAGGGCCAGCTTCCTGAGGAAGTACCGAGCCAGCTCGAAGGCTTGAAACTCATCGTAACTCCTAGAGACAGTAGAGTTGGGTCACCTGAGGAAGGAGAATATTCTTTGATCGTACATCCTGATTTTCAACCGTTAGTAGCAGAGCATAATCCACAGTCAGTGTCTGTCTCCAAAATTGTTGGTAGCTTTTCATCTACTAGTGATATAGGTGAAGAACCCAAAATATCTGAGCCTGAAAGTGAATTTGCTGCTACTCCGACATCGGGGTTTGTTTCTCCAACTTCTAGTGGTCCTGGTTCACCTAGGGTAGAAAGAGTAATCACCCAAGATCTTCCTTCTGGACTTATTGCTATTGAATAACTTGCTCTGGAAGAAGAAGTAGGCATCCCTATCCCTGAAAATCAACCTGTTATTGAACTAAGGGAGCGTGAATCAATTTTTTACAGTCCACCTAGGAGTAGTTCTTGGTATCTTTCTTTGACTAATTTTCTAGAAAACTCAGGGTTAAGTTTTTCACCACCTCGTGCTCCTTATCACCCAACACCTAGAGGTTTTTATACTCGCGTCAATATGGCAGGACAGTCATCCATGTTTACTCAATCGCCCAAATCTTTTTTGTACAGCAGTCCTTCTGTTCCCTCCGGGTATCAGTCACTTTCTGGTACTTTTTCGGGAGCATCTCCTCAACCCATTCAGCAAGGGTTATTAACTAGAAATAATGGTACTAAGCCGTTGAGCGTAGAAGACATTCTTATGATGTCAGGTTCTATTCCCAATCCTCAACCTCAAGGTGGCCAGTTACCGCCTGGGGGGCAGCCTCAATTAACGCCTAGGGGGCAACCTCAAGGTACACAATTTGCATCTGGGGGGCAACCTCAAGGATAGTACATACCTATGGGATAGTACGTTCCTCAAGGTCAACCCCAGACTCAATATGTACCTCAAGGTCAACCCCAGTATCAATTTATACCTCAAGTTCAACCCCAGTATCAGTATATGCCTCAAGGGTATCAACCCCAAGGTCAATACTCGAACCAAGGTTTTCAACCACCCCAAGGTCAAACGTATGTTCAAGGAATGGGAAATGTACCTTTTAATTACCAATCCTACCCTCAACCTGGTTATGGTCCTCAATATTCTCAACCTGTTATGGGTCAGTACCCCGGAATGAATATAGTGTGGGATCCATCGCAAACCCAAAAGGTGTTGCAGCCAAGTGTACAGTTGTCATCTCAAACTGGACAACCCTTAGTTTCTAGTACATCCCAGCAACTAGTCCAGTCTAACATTCAAACTTCAGTACCTTTGGTAGTTTCTCAGCCTGGGCCTAGTACACCTTGTACTCCACCTCAAACGACTACTGCAACTACCGCACCATCTGTTCAATCTACCCCACTTACTTCTGGAGTATCGATAGCTCTGGTTTCTACTGTTCCTGTATCTACTCCTCAGACATCTTTACCACCGTCTGGATCTATGATTCAAACTTCGGTTCAGATGCCTATAGGACAACCTGGTTTAAGTACGGTTGTCACAATTCAACCACAATTCACTTATCAACCGTACCAAGGACAGTACCAATTTGGTCATGCTGTGCAGTAGCCAGTCTATCAGTATCAACCATACCCTGGGTACACTTATCAACAACCTCAACAACCCCAGTACGGTCCGGTTAATCCTGGTTTTCTGGGAGGATACAATATCCCAAACGCCATTCCCATTCCTAGTTATCCTGGATATCCTCCTCCTGGGGCTGGTCTCATGACCCAGAGTTTTAGGGATCCTAATCGGCAGTTACCATTTATCGCAACTTTGGACTTACCTGACTTGTCGCGCCTAACAAATGATCCCATTAATTATCTTCCGTTTTGGCCGCCAATGCCGAATAAGTTGCCCAGTGACATTCCCAAGTTCGAAGGTAAATCGGGAGAGGACCCGTCGAACCATGTGATGACTTACCACCTCTGGTGTACGTCTAACTCCATTACAGATGATTCAGTTCGTCTTAGACTTTTCCAGCGCACTCTAATTGGTCTTGCGGCCAAGTGGTACATTGAGTTACCGCGAGGGACTTTTTATAATTTTAGTCAGTTAGCTACCTCGTTTTTGACTCATTTTCAGTTGCTAGTCCAATATGGCAATGGCACGGAATTGTTAACTTCGCTAAAACAATCGACATCCACTTACATTTCAGATCATATTCATGAGTGGAGATGTCGACGACGTTTAGTGAAGGTATTTATTCCGGATCAGATCTTGGCTGAGTGGTTTGTAAAATCTTTGTTGCCAAAGATCACTAAAGATGTTGCTAAAGCTGGAGTTATTACTGAGGAGCAAGTTATTTCTCAAGCACAGTACCTTGACTTGGTCTATACTCAGTCAAGTACGTTACACGAAAAAATCCCCGTTCTTCCCAAGAAAAATCAAATCACTGCAGCTCCTTCGGGATCTCATGCCACCGATGGTATGATTGGCACGATTAACACTAAAAGTAAGAAGAAGTCTTCCAAGAATTCTTCCCCTATCATAACCTTGCCTGATTCCCCAACAGGAGATTCTTATGCAGAGATTTCTGCTGATATTCACGTTGTAGAGTCATCTACAGCCAAATCAAAATCTGGTGGGAAGAAGAAAGGAAAGAAGAAGAATAAAACGGAAAAAAGTTCAAAGGAGAAACCTGAAAAGGTGGAATCCAATGATGAAAAGCGCAAACCTCGTTATCCTTGTCTCATTTGTGATGATGAACATTTTACAAGAGACTGCCCTCATCGTGCAGAGGTTGTGAAGATTGTCAAGGGTTCCCAAACTCCTGCTGTTTTGAAGGGTCCTTTTTCGGCTCAAGACAGTAAGATGATAGGTTCATCCTCGAATGCCAATGAAGAACCCATACTGATGATGTCCCATGTTCGGATTGCGACTGATCACAAGATTATGGTAGTAAAAGTCTTGTTGATGGTAAAGAAGCAGAATCTTCTCATTCTAATCCATCAACCTCAGCTCCCGGTTCAGATCCACTACAGATCGAGAAACCTAATCTAGACATGGTAATCAAACCGCCCGCCAAGGGTATACTTCGAAAGTCAGCTTTCAATCCACATGCGAGAGCGGCTCAGAATTATAACATTTTTGAGGATTTAGCTGTTCCACCCTTAGCAATGTCGGCTTTGGAAGTGCTGCAATCATGTCCAGCACAACGTAAATTACTTTTGTCGGCTATAGGAGCTATTGATGTTCAGGATCCGAACCTAATAATCTTCGATCTAGAAAATAGTACACAACTGCCTTATCAAATGGCTTTCCAGATTCCAGTGACAGTAAAAAACAGGCCTATTCATCGGACTGTAATTGATGAGGGAGCCTCAACGTGTATTATGTCGATACAGTGTTGGAGATCGCTTGGTTCTCCTTCGCTAAATCAATCCCCGACAATTCTAAAGGCCTTTGATGGCCGTGGGTTTCATCCTTTTGGCATTCTACAGGATTTGCCTATAGGGGTTGAAGGAAAAACCGTTAGTCTAGATGTGGAGGTGGTTGATGCCCCTCTAGATTACAACCTTCTCTTGGGTTGAAGTTGGTCTTACGCTATGATAGCGATCGTTTCATCGGTCTTTCGAGTAATAAAGTTTCCACACAATGGAAAGATCATAACAATAGACCAGCTGGCTTAATTTTCATCTGACCCAGCCTCTTCGGAGAGTATTCAGCATGTCAGTAAAATGACTATCCCATATAAAGATGTTGGAGTAGGACTAGTTAAAGATGTCGATTTACTGGGAAATTTTCCTTTTCCTCCGATCAACGCATCGTCTTCATTTGCAACCATTCATATGATTACATCAGACACCATTGTTTATGATGATCCTTGGATCATTCCTTCTGAATCTGAGATAGACTCATTTGGTAATACCATGCCTTTGAGACCATATGAAATTGCCTATGAAGCCGTGCAGTCTTTTGCCGACCCATTTTCAACCGAAAATGACTTAATGAATGTCGTCCGTGAGGAATCACTTTTCACATCAACCTCGGATTTAACTACATTTTCTGAACTTGTTCACTCTGACGAGCAAATTCGTGAAATCCTATGTGTAGATGATTTACCATGGGAAGGTCTCCATCACAGATCTTCATTTTTACCTGAGGATGATCGTTTTGAAAATGATTTCTCATCAATTTTTACAACTGAATATGTCAAGGAACCTCAGAATCCAATGAAACATCCCAATTCAGAGTTAAATTTGGGAAAAATCTCTCGAACTATTCCTATTGACATTTCGGTTAAGCTCGGAATTGTTGAGAACATTCATATAGGTGCCTCGTGTACAGATGACGAAATTCAATTATATAATGCCCTATTTCAAGAATTTTGCGACGTGTTTGCCTGGTCCTATGAGGAAATGCCAGGAATTGATCCTGCGATTTTTGTTCATGAAATCAAGACTTACCTAGACGCTAAACCCGTCCGGTAACGTTTGCGTCAGATTCACCCACAAAAAGCTGATGCAATTAAAGCAGAAGTTGAAAAATTATTGAAAGCAGGTTTCATTTATCCGATCCCGTTAACAGATTGGGTATCGAATATTGTTCTGGTTAACAAAAAGCAGGGAACAATAAGAATATGTATCGACTATAGGGACATTAATTGAGCCTGTCCAAAGGACAATTACCCAACTCCCTATATCTATCAAATCATTGATGATTGTGCCAGCAGCAAAATATTCTCCTTTATGGATGATTTTTCCAGATACAATCAAATCAACATTCTACCTGCTGATCAACCAAAAATGGGTTTCATTTGTCCATGGGGGACATTTGCTTATTGCAAATTAACTTTTGGGCTTAAGAATGCTGGAGCAACTTTTCAAAAGGCGATGTCTTATGTGTTTCATGACATCAAGCACATTGTGCAACCGTATCTCAATGATTTGCCTGCTCATTCATTACATCGAGTTGATCACCTCGTCCATTTACGAGTAATCTTTATGAGGTGTAGGAATTATTGTATTCAGTTGAACCCACACAAATGTGTCTTCTGTATAGAAATGGGTCGATTTCTGGGGTTTGTAGTTTCGAAAGCTGGCATTTGCGTTGATCCCTTGAAGGTCGAAGCTATCATCAAATTGCCTCCTCCTTCGAGTCTTCGCCAACTCCAAAGTTTGTAAGGGAAAGCAAACTTTTTACGACGATTCATTCCTAACTACACCGAGGTTACAAAGGGTTTTACCCGGTTGTTGAAGCAAAACTCTCCATTCTATTGGGATGAGATAGCTCAGGAATCTTTTGATGCACTCAAACACGCGTTGACCCATGCACCGTTGTTGCATCCTCCCAACTACAACCATGATTACTTCTTGTATCTCGCCGCCTCTCATTCCACCATTGGAATGGTCTTAGTTCAGGAAGATGAATCAGGAACTTAACATGTGATATATTACCTTAGTCGCACTTTAAATCCAACTGAGCTAAAATACTCACATGTGGAGAAATTGGCATTGGCAGTCGTTCAAGCTATCCAACGTTTTCGTCACTACATTCTACTACGCAAAACTACGGTAATTTCGTATTGCAACCCTATGATCTACATTTTGACCAATCAATTGCTAGGGGGAAAGTACTCTAAATGGATCGTTATCCTACAAGAGTTCGACTTGGAATTTGAGAAATCTAAGTCTAAGAAATCTTTAGTTTTTGCGGAGTTAATGTGTGACTTCCCACGTGCTGACACGGAAACTGTGGCGGAGGAGCCCATTGCAGACGAGTCCTTGTTTCTAATCAACACTTTAGATCCGTGGTATGGGGATATCATCGTTTATCTCCAGACCAAATCCTTTCAGCTAGAAATTTCAAGGTCAGAATGTCGAAAAATTCGATTCCAGTCCCAACAATTTAGGATTATTGGAGATACTCTTTATCACCGTAGGGCGAATTCTGTTTTTCGACGTTGCTTAACGCACGAGGAAGCTGAAAGGGTTCTAAATGACTATCACTCTGGAGCATGTGGCGGTCATATGTCTGGGTTTTCCACAGCCCAAAAGATATTGCGCACTGGCTACTTCTGGCCATCTTTATTTAAAGATTGTATTACGGCGGTCCGAAAATGCCACAACTATCAGATTTTTTATTGTAAGATGCATGCTCCACCTGCTCCTCTCCACCCTATAATTGCCGTTGGTCCTTTTGCCAAATGGGATATCGATTTTATTACATGTAATCCTCACTCAGCCGGGGGGCATGCGTATATCATCCTTGCAGTAGATTATTTTACTAAGTGGGCCGAGGCGATGCCTACATTTGAGGCAGACGGAAAGACAGCTGCAATTTTCGTGTTCAATCATATAATTGATAGGTTTGGTGTCCCACAAGCGATAATCACTGATCATGGGCATCATTTTTGAAACGTTATGATGACCAAACTTACAAGCCAGCTTGGTTTACGTCACGATAATTCAACCCCTTATTATCCACAAGCGAATGGTCTGGTTGAATCCATCAACAAAGTTTTAGTCATTATGATCCGACGAATCATTGGGATTCATCAGTCGAATTGGCACAACATGATATTTTCAGTGCTTTGGGCATACCGAACTTCAGTAAAAACATCAACAGGGTTCATTCCTTTCCAACTAGTCTATGGTTTGGAAGCTGTGTTACCCATTGAATGCGAAATCCCGTCACTGCAAATGGCCATCGAGTTACTTCCAACCACTTCCAAAGAGGAGAAGCATTTGTTATACTTGGCTCAATTAGATGAGAATCTACGTGATGCTGCATTGGCAATCGAGACTCACGCAAAACGAATGAAAGCTCAGTATGGTCGGAATGTGACCCCTCGAAATTTTTCAGAAGGAGATCTAGTCTTAGTTTACGATCAAGCTAATGATAAATTAGACGCTGGAAAATTCGTTCCTATGTGGCATGGTCTCTATGTTGTCAAGCGAAAGCTAGCCAAAGGGGCCTATGAATTGGTAGACTTTGATGGGGACTCTTTGGGTAAACCCAGAAATGGCCTTTACTTGAAGAGGTATTATGCTTAAAAGAATGGGTATGGAGATTTAGTTAGGATAGTTTTTCTTTCTAGCTGGTGTGTTTTAGTTTAAACAGTGTGCTTAGCTTAGAGAGTGTTTTTCGTCATTATTCCTGCTTATCTTGGTTTTACTCTTGATATTGCAGATGTCGGTGCCTCTCCAAACATACATTGGTTTCGTTGATGGTGATTGTCGTAATACACGGAACATCTCTTCTACAGCTTGGGTTATCTATTCGCCCTCTGACGAGTTAGTATCTATGCATGGGGTAAGCCTCAGTCAAACAACGAACAACATTGCCGAGTATAGTGCAGTGATTGAGTTATTATCTGAATCTATTTCATTTGGGATTCAGAGTTTGATAGTGAGGTTAGATTCTGAACTCGTTGTATTACAACTTAATAGAGTGTATGCCATTAGAAATCCAGTGTTATTAAGATTATTTTTGAGAGTACGTCTCTTGGAACGTGAATTTGATTATATTGAATATCAGCATATTCCAAGGTCTTTAAATACATTAGCAGATGCAATTGCTTCTCGAATGTTAAATAGACATTTGCAATAATCATACATGTAAATTTAAAACCATTCCATAACATGATTTACAAGATAAGCCGGTAATAGTGATATATATATATATATATATATATATAGGAGTGTGTCAAAAAATACATCGTCCTCGATCATAGGTTGAAAAACACCTTATGATCGGCAAAAATGATAAGTAAAAAAACAAAAATGTCACATGTGCCCACAATAGGCAATAATCCTACCACTGGTGACGATCTCTAGAAGAAACCACTGCACGGGCCACCTTGCAAAGGAACCTCCTAAAAGGTCCCGGGACCCCAATCACATAGCACTGAAGTCGACGAGGAATGTCGTCTATAGTGGTCTCAGGAATATCTCCTCTCAAGTGCTCGAGATGACCCTCCAACTCAGCCAAAACCTCTGCTGATTCATCCTATGGGGCTGGTGCGGGTGTAACTAGTTGCCTCTGTTAGCACTCGAATTTGGCCTCAGGCTGAGGAAGGCAAAATCCAAGGCAACATCAAACCACTTAGCCTCGTAGCTAGCCCTACGAGGACAGGAGAGGGCTCTCTCCGGGTCTATCTCGGCAAAAGGTCTTCAAAGGGCCGAGATGACCAATAAAGAACACTGATTTTAGGCTAGTAAACTGATAGGGAAAGTTTGATTTCAAATTTTTAGGGTTTTGTTGGAAAACTGATGCACGACACTTTTGGGTGCGGGGATGAGACACAGTTTTTGCATAGGTCCTTTTGGGGCAAGGTAGGAGATTGTCTTGATGCCTTTGAAGGAAGTGAATGGATAGGTATGACTGGTGAGGAGCTAAGGAGACCAAGAAACCATCAGGACTTCTCCTTAAACAGATGAAAACATAGATATTAAGCAAACTTAAAGGCAGAGCATAGAAACCATGAATTCTACCTTAACACTTCATTTACTTAATTTGCAGAAGAGAAGAGTAGGAAAATGACACACATAAAAAACTTACAAGTACATGATAGAAACACACCATCAACACAAATCACCACAGGAATCCCAAATAATGCTGCAAAACCCTGGTCTTTCCTTTGCCAAAATTGCAGAGATACAAAGAGTAATACAGTCTAAGCTTATCCCTCAAGGGTCCAACCATGAAAATGAGTAAGAAAGTACATAATATAGGTAAGCTAACACATTTCCCTGCCTCTAGGGGTCGATCTCATCATCCTAGGAGCTGTTTCAACCAATTCTAAACTAAGCACTACAATCTAGGCAATCAAAACAACTTGCCTCTATAAGCTAGGAAACCAATTCATTCATTAAATTTTTGCTATTTTATGAATGAATCTTCTAGAATAGGTAAATAAACGTAATTTCAACATAAAATTACATTAATTACATCAAGGAGGGTGAAAAATCCCACCAAAAGTCAAAACTGGTCAAATGCTACGTTTTCCTGAGCTGAAGATGAAAAATTGAGAAAATGTCCTGATGCGTAGCGCGCCTTTGATCACACTTTTGGGGCACTTCCCGGCATCCAAATGAGGCTCAAGTGGGCTTGTTGGAAAGCTCTGGATGTCTACCCTCCAGCCCAAGTGGAATGTCTCAATTTGGTGCCCATTTTCCCCTCCAAAAATGCAATCGCGCAAGACTGCTTCCTGTGTGTCCAAAAAGTGGCAGAAGGTCATTTTTTACTTTTTTTTGACCTTTTGGGGGCCCAAATCTCAATGAAATGTCTTGGCAGTGGCTGAGAAAGTGTAATTTGTCATGAAAAATCCAAAAATGTAGAGTTTTTGTGAAATGGACCTCCCCATCTTCAGGGTAGCACGCAGCGCGCTACGCGTTGAGGGCAAAAACCTGTTTTTAGCAAAAAAATTCAAAATTGACCAAAATTGCTCCAAATTTTCTGAATTTTGAGCTGGGGGTGTATCATTGAGCACCATGCTCCTTCAAGGAGGCTTCAGCCAAAATCTAAAGTGTATCGGGCCTTTTCCTCCATTTTAGTGCCTTGGCCAATCGTCCTTTGAGTACCTTCATTTTCGCTTTGCACACATGCATGCGGGCCCAATAATGATTCTTCATGTGGCGGAGAATATCTTTGTCCCTGTTTGCCTTGGCTAGCAACTTCTCTAAATGAGTGTTCACCTGAATGAGCATAGACCCTTTCTCAATAGGTGTCAAATCACCGGGTCTCTTGCGAGCCAAGTTCTGGTCTTCTCGGATCCTCCACAACTCATCAAGAGTGTGTTCATCCTCTAACTATTTGTTGCGCTGCTCTAAGTATTTGATTGTCCAATTTTCCATTTCCAACTTTTGCCGCAACAAGTGATTTTCAGCCTTTAGTTGCTGAATGATCTCCTTTGGCTCCGAGCTAGGAGAACTGATGTCAAGGTCAATAATATCTATGTTCGGATCACCTGATGGTCCCTCATCAATCATGGGCTGCTTGCCTCTCTCCTGTACCTGTGCTGCTGTTGAAAGCGAGGCCCCTTCCACCTGATGTGGAGATAACACTCGCCATGCTCACGAAGAAGGCGAGACCCCTTCCACCTGGTGTGGAGATAATACTCACCGTGCAGATGCAAATAAGGCCCTGTGGCCTCTCTGATATGTAACACATTCTGGAGTGCTGACATTCTGGGGCTCTGGAATGTGAAACTGATGTGGAGGCCCTCCCTCATCATGGACAATCTCAGGGGGTGGCTGTGGCACCGTGAAGAAGTCGCGAGAGATGAAATCCTCCCAAGCAATACCCTGATGTGCCAACTGATGCATCACTATGATCTTGATCAGTGCATAAGGATATATACTCTTGTGTTGCTTTGCGGGGTTCTTCCTTTGCACTAAGGGCACCATTCTCTCTATATTTCGGCACATGAAAAATGGGATGTTCATCATTCGTACCTGGGTGAAATGCATCAAAAAATGGATATGGTACGAATATAAACATGAAAATTTGCCCTCACAAGTGAAATAGCGCATAATGAGCCTCATCAAGGGTGCATACTCATCCCTTAGAAATCTGAAGGGAAAAGCAGCAGTTAGGTGCCTCATACACCTGGGTTTGATATATGGTTGATAATGAAATCTGTCTAGCTGTTGGCGCTTGTTCCACTCTTCCCCAACATTTGGTATCCCGGTGGCTTGAGCAACAATTTCGGGTGATAGGGTGAAGTCCACTCCTGCAAGGTTCACATGACCATTGTGTAAATGTAGGACAAACAAGCGGACTAGTTCTCTGTGATGTTGAATATGTGAGATCTGCTCACAATATCCAAAGCATGATTGATACTGAAAACATGTCATTGCAAGTGGACAAGCTTGCAAATGAGCCAAAGAAGTGGGCTCCTCCCTGACATGCCGACCACCTTTACCACCCTTGTGATGCCTCCTTGGTACTTCTACCTCCGGTGTTGAATCACTGTCATAACTCTGCTCATAATCTGATTCAGTTTCTGACATGGTTTTGAAGGCAAGATGGCTGAAATGTATTGCTGACTTTGCACCCAATTAACTGTTGTTTGACTTTTTCAAATGCTGTCACCAAGGGGACATAAATACAAGGGGATTGTTAGGGATAGGGGAACATGAGGGAATTAGGGACAATAAACAAAAATAAGGAATTTAGGGAAAGAAACATGGGAAATCATAATAATGTGGAACTTTAAGGTGGACGTGGGGTTTGGGAATTTAGTAGGTTTTAAGGATTTTAGAGAGGAAGATTATAAAATTTTATGGGAAAATTTGGAGAATGTTGATGAAGATGAGGGAAAAGAGGGATAAAAAATGGGCAACCTTGGATAGAAAAATATTTTGAAACCCTAGCACCATTAAGTCTTTAAATCTTCCACAGCAATGTAGGGTTTTGACTTCTCATTTTCATGGCCTTTTAACATATTAATTCCTCATTCATCTTGCAAAACCAAAACTAGCCATGGAGGAGAGGCCTACCTGAAATTTGCTTGAGAGAAAAGAGGATTTGGTAGCTTGCTGGTGGTTTATTGGGTGAAAAACCCAACGCGTAGCGCGCCTTTCCCAACGCGTAGCGCCCCTCTGGTGCGTAGCGCCTGAACAAAATTACACTGCGAAAATCGCGCTGATGCGTAGCGTGCCCCTGACGCGTAGCGCGCCCACCCTGATGCGTAGCGCGCCCCTGAAACTGCCCAATTTGCTCAATGACTCTTGAAATCGCCTTTGCAAGGATTCACTTAGCTTGTGAGAGACAAATGAGTTGCTAATGAAGAGTGATGTGCTTTTATAGGCTCCCTTTTGATTTTTATTTGCCCAAAACCCACTTTATAATGTTTGAGTGTTGACACTTTTTGAATTAATTGGCTCTGACTTTTGGTTTCCTTTCTTTAAAAAAATTGGTTGAAATGATGATTTCTTCTGAAAATTTTTGCAGGGATAGCTTCTAAGATGCTTTGGCAAAGGAGACCAAGGTTGCGCTTCAACATTTGGAGAATTTGAAATTTTGACAATTTTGAATTTGAAAATTTAGCTGTACAATAGTGAGAATTATTGAAATGATGCTTAATGAAGGACATCCCTCTGGCCTGCTGGTCCTTATGACCTCTCAAGACAAAAATTGACTCAATCCTAGACCTAAGACTTTGAAATTTAAAACAAGATGAATGACCCTTTGAAGATTTTATTTACTTAAACAAACCTGAACCAGCATTGCCAAATAGGAGGGGAATAAAAGACACAAACTCCCTCCACCGGGGTTATGGCATGCCTAACGGTATGCAACATGATCACACTGATGGGACACCTAATCATGAAATGCAAAGAGCTTTGATATCTGGTGGAGGGCTACTAGACCGACTCTAACATTGGCTCCAATGGGAATGGTAACTCCTTGGAGATGCCAAGAACCTCAGACCTCTGGGAGAGCAAACCAGTGCGTTCAACCATTGGGCGATGGAGTCATTATTTACTCATTTGACACAAACTTTGACAGTTTTGGTGACTGCAAATTTGACTGAAAATTGGACATAACTTTGACCCAAACTAACTCAATTTTGGACAGAAAATGAACTGATAAAACCAACTTGACAAACCTCAAACCAACTAATCTTCATCTTCAGAATTATAGCCTTCACCGCGGGCCCCAGACTGAGGATGAAAGATCAGTACACACATGCGATGAAACAGAAGTAAAACGGTATGTACAATGATGATGACAAGAGCAGAAAATGCTCAGACGTAGTACCTTTTTAGCAGCCGACCATTGATCGACCCTCCGGGATAATCATCTCCGTTCATTTCCTTGAGAAGAAAAGCATTTTGGCCACGATATGCTGCGATCTTGTAGGGACCCTTCCATAAATTGTCAAATTTGCCATGCTTCCCTTTGTCTTCATTCCGAGCATCCCACCTCAAAACCACATCATCTATTTGGAAGTCATCTGGTTTTGCTTTCCTGTCATAAATCTTCTTTATGCGCTCTTGCAGCTTGAGAGTATTGTAAAGAACTTCCTCCCGTGTCTGCTGTAAATGAATCATTTGATTAATCCGCCTCTGCATGGGATCTTCCTCACTACCAGCTTCTTGAAGCAATTTGACCACTGGAATAGCAAGCGAAGTAGGAAACACTGCGTCTGTCCCATACAACAACTCAAAAGGAGACATGCCAATTGACTTTTTCTGACTTACCCTATCAGCCCACAGTGCATTCACTAACTTTTTATGCCAGCTCTTCTTATTGATTTCTAGCAACTTTTTAATGATATTTACCAAGGACTTATTTGAAGATTCTGCCAACCCATTTCCTTGTGGATGATAGGCGGTAGAATGCCCCAAGCTGATATTGTATTTGTAGCAAAAGTCTACCATTCAATTTAATTTGAATGCTGCTACATTATCTGTAATTAACTTACTTGGACAGCCAAAACATGACAGTATATTATTTTCAAGGAAAGAAATAATTACCGCATCTGTGGCCTGCCAGGTGGGAATGGCTTCAATCCATTTTGTGAAGTAATCTGTAGCTGTCAATATCCATCTATGCTGTCCTGACGATGGCGGATGAATTTCGCCGATAAAATCCAAGCCCCACTGCTGAAATGGTGCACTGACTTCAATTGGTTTGAGAGGCAATGGCTGTAATTTCTGTTTCCCTTGAAAAATTTGGCACTCGTGACAATTCTTGACAGCTTTATATACATCTGAAAACAATGAAGGCCAATACAAACCTTCCCTTAGGATCTTATTTGTTGTAGTCTTCCAAAACAAATGGCCCCTGCAGTCACCTTTATGAAAATCTTCCACAACTGTTTTGGCTTCCTCCTCGACCAAACAATTCAGCAATATTCCACCGGGGTCTTTCCAATATAGTGCAGATTTGAGGATGCAAAACTTGGCTGCTTTCAACTTCAATGTCCTACTTTTATTTCGAGGCATCCCGGGAGGTGAAGACAAATTTTGAAGTACATATATAATATCAGCATACCAAGGGGAAGAAACAAAGATGTAAGATACCTGTTGTGCTGAATTTTCCTCATCTTCATCGGACATGGCAACCATCAAATTGATGTCTAGGACATGTAGATTTGTTTCAGCCATCAATTTGGCAAGACCTTGACCTTTGATCAGCTTAGTGGGTTTAATTTCCACATCATACTCTAATAATGCAGCAATCCACTTACCCTGCCTTCCTTCCGGTTCTTTCTGTACCAAAACATATTTTACTGCCGCGTTAGGAACATATGCTATAATGTGGGAATGCAATATATACACGCGGAAATCCTTCAAGGCCTTCACAAGCGCAAGTGCTTGTTTTTCAATGATGTTACACTTTAATGCTCCGTCCCTTATAATACGGCTGAAAAAAGCAATAGGCTTCTCAACTCCATCTCTTTTTTGCATTAGTACAACTGCCAATGTGTGCTCAGAAGCAAATGAAAATGAAATAAAATCTTGTGTGTAATCCGGACTGATTAGAGTAGGGGCTGAAGATAGAACCAACTTTACCAAATTGAAAGATTTTACCACCTCTTCAGTCCACTTTAGCTGGCTGTCCTTTTTCAGCATGTTTGTGATTTCTCTAAGATGCTCGGCAAGATTCGGAATGAAGCGACACAGAAAATTCAACTTACCATTAAAGGACTGTATTTCTTTTTTGTTCCGAGGCTACTCAATTTGCTGAATAGCTTCAACACGTGCACGATCTATACGGATGCCGTCTTTGGAAATGATGTGGCCCAAGAGATTGCCTTCACTCATGGCGAAAAGACTCTTCTTTGGATTCAGAGAAATACCATATTTTCTGCACTTTTGAAAAACCATTTTCAAGTGATATAAATGTTCTTCATCAGATTTCGAAAATACAGTCAAATCATCAAGGTAAACAGCCAAAAAGACATCTTTCTCGTTGGCAAAGGCCATGTCGATCACACGCTGAAAAGTGGCACCTGCATTTTTCAAACCAAACGACATCTTTGCATAATGAAATGTTCCCCATGGAGTAGTGAATGCAGTTTTGTCACGATCATCCTCATCCACCAAAATCTGATTGTACCCAGAATAGCCATCGAGTAGCGACATCCTTGATGCTCCAACTACTCACTGCAATATATGATCCATTTTGGGCAGCGGATAGTTGTCCTTTAAAGACACCTTATTCAAATTTCTGAAGTCAACGCATAAACGGATCTCACCGGTCTTCTTTCTTACGGGCACCAAATTTGATATCCAATCGGAAAATCTGATAGGCACTATGATCCCAGACTTGTACAACCTATTCACTTCATTTTCTATGAATGGCAGCAATTTAGGATTGGTTCTCCTCAATTTTTGACGGAAATGTTTCTGATTTGGCTTTATAGGAATAGTATGCTGGATGATATTAGTGTCATATGTTTTCAGATATGAATAATCCCATGCAAAGACACTAGAAAACGAAGATAACAATCTGACATACTCCTTCTTTACCTTTGGTGACAATGACTTTGATAGCTTTACCATCTAGGGATTCTCAGTTGCTCCAATGTTTACCTCTTCAACACCTTCTTCAGTTGGTCTCAATGTTGGTTTGTGGGCCACATCATCTTGATCAAATAACTCTTCCAAAGGAATCAATCCTTTAGGAATAAAATTGTCCTTAAGTTGCAGCACATCCATTTGATTTACTTCATCTGGTTCAGTATCTATGGAGATGTCCTTAAACTCACCTTCAATCTGCAGAAAATCTTTGATTTCTTCATCATCCTGGAAGACTTGCCAACATCGTTGATTATCCAGAACATGGTGTTTCACATAAATCTCAAATTTGTTGCTGGAATTCATTGGAATTTTTAAGTTACTTGCTGCCTTGGCCAATGCATCAGCAACACCATTTTGTATGCGGGGCACACATGTCAAAGTATGTTCAGAAAATAATTTCAAAATATCTAGGACAGCATTTCGATATGCCCTCATGCGAGGATGCTTGGCCTGAAACTCACCTTTAACTTGCTTTATCACCAACTCGGAGTCACCATAAACTGCAATCTTCTTTGCTTTCAGCTTGCGAAGAATTTTAAGGCCAGCAATGAGAGCCTCATATTCCGCCTCATTATTTGAACAATCGAATGCTAGTTTATAAGAACACACTCTCACCTTGCTTGGGACTTTGTCTCGGGCAGAAAAGGGACTTCGAATCCACACACCAATACCAGCACCATCGCTGCCCACAGCGCCATCAAAATCCATGGTCCAAAGACCATCTTCATCTTCTTCCAACTGCTGAAATTGTGTTGCCTCTGTTTTTTCTGTTTGCGGCCCCTTAGCTTCAGCTGTTTGCTTCATGGCAGCTGGCTTTTCTTCTCTTTCCTTTTGTAGAACTTCTCTAAAATTTTCAGTAATCTCTGGTATATCCTCTGCCTGAACTAACTGACTATCTATCTCATTAAAATTATCAGCAAACAAAACAAACGACTCCAAATCTGTATGTACATAATTTACAGGATGATTTATTGGCTTTTCTTTGCTAGTTATCATGTATTTCATCTTTTGCTCCCAATATAACTTTCTCATTTGACCAAAGACTGGAATTGTAGCATAAGAAAAATCTAGCTGAAGTGTACCTTTCAACTTATCTCCCCAAGATCTTGAAAGCAACATACCAAAACGCGGGGGAATATCCGCCACAACCACATCCATCAAGACATTCTTAGCTGGAATTTGATCTAGGCTTACCACCAAGTCCTTGATCAATCCAATACACTTTACCCGGCTGGAATCAAATGAATACAAATCATGATATTTTCTTGTGATGTCTAATCCCAGCTTTTCCATGATTGCTTTTGGCATCAAATTGTGCGAAGCATCGGAGTCAAACATAGCATTATGTAAAACATACTCGTGCAACCTCAAACTGATATAGAAGGGAGGAACATCACTTTCAGGAGACTCACCATCTAAAGCAGGCCCAAAAATTAATTCCGGCTGATCATCTTCTACATTTACCGTGTCAAGCAATGGATCAATATTCAGAATTTTGGAAATTTGACCTCAGTAGCTGGTGTTTTTCATGATTTCAGTCAATGGAATAGACACTTTTAGCTTTGAAATTTCATTCTCCAAACTAAATGCTGAAACCTTTTCACCTTCTTTGGCCGGAACTTCTCTTCTTTCAACTTTATCCCTCATTGTGCTTGGTGGCTGATTTACCTTATCTGCTGAAGATGATTGACCTGTTGGAGGATCAATTATCTCTTTTCCTTTTTTCTATGGGGAAGCTGAATCATTTTTTGCTGAAGTATCTTTCTTCTTCTGAATGGGATTTATGGGAACAGCTCGATTTCTTAATTGTTTCTGCTGAGCGGACAAAGCATTGAGATATCCTCTTTGGTACTCCTCCGATTCTTCCTCAAGTGCTGCATCATTTGATAAGATATAATTCTCATCTTGATGGATGATGGAGTTTCTCACGAATTCTTCTTCTTCTGTAATATAGGTAGGCAGATCATCAGGAGTGAAAAAGTGAGTTTCCTCCCCTATAGTATCACCTTCATCTTCGGCTTCTTGGCTAACAAAATTCTGCTGAAGAGGAGGTTTTATTTGCTATTGAACTGCTGACTCTTGTGCCCTTGTTTCACGCTACTTAATTCTGTATTGTGGCTGCTACGGACCTCGGAAATTAGGATTACGAATCTGCGGTTCCGGCTTGTCGAGATGAGCCTTTTCGAGCATCCTTTCTACCTTTTCTACCTTGCGAAGGAGCTGATCTGATGTAGAAGCTTCTTCTTTTATTGTCACTCGTTTTTCGGTTTTCATCCTTGCTCTTTTATCATTCAAATTCGCTTCAACACTAACAACGACTTTCTGCATATCCTCCAAGGTAGTCGGATCTCTATCTCGCAATGAATAAGCCATCTCTGGATCAAAGCCATCCGAGAATTTGAGAAGAGTTGATTTTCTAGATGGTCTTAAATCATCTGGAATAGCGTTGTAAACTGTATTAAATCTGATAATGTAATCTTGGACAGACTCACCATGATTGCGTTTGAGATTTTTGTACTCGGCATTGATCTGAAGTGGATCCTTTCTGATTTCCCATCGGTCTAGAAACTGCTTCTGAAGTTCATCCAATGTGGGTATGCTTCTAGCTGTCAAACTTCTAAACCATTTTCTTACTTTCCCTCCGAATGTTTGCACAAACAAACGCATAGTTACATCTTCTTCATCTATCTCATATAGATCAAAGAAAGTTGCCATTTTGTCTATATGCTGATGAGCGGAAACACCTTGAGGAGTGCCATCAAACATGGGAATTTTACTCTGATAATCTGCTGGCATATCATGCAGATTTTGGGGAAGAGCAAGAGGGGCAAACCGGGAAGCCATTGCTTTAGGTAGATTGGGTCTAGGAGTAGTAGGTGGAGTAGGTGTAGCTGTAGTATGAGGGGTATAGGGAGGTGTAGGCGGAGGAGAAGCGATATGGGATGAAGAGGGAGAATTGACTGTAGATTCAGGATGTGTGACTATAGGGGATATAGAAATAAAAGGAGGATTGGTCTGCACGTGCGGAACAGAAGCCGTGATAGTAGATCCAATATTGCCAGATACAGTTTCAAGGAAATCAGCAAGATTAGTGACTTGGATATCTGTCTGAAGGTGTCTTCGGATGAAATTTTCAACCAATTTATTATGTCTCTCGATTTCAAGGGCAACAGCAAAATCTGGATTAAGGACTAGGGAATCGAGTGCACTTTCAGATTTGGTTTTGAACAGGGACAACTCGAAGCTCTCGTCAAAATCAATGTCTTCAAGGTACTTAAAAACAACCGGACATGAATGAGATCTAAATATATGACTAGGATCTAAAGCCAGCTTGTTATTCTCAAAATATCAATAGCCAATCAGCCTGTGAAAACTCTCAACTTATCATCAAAAGTTCAGAGTTTACAAATGTACTGGGGTAAAATGCAAATGAGGTGTTGTATTCACAAGCTCATGGAGATTGACTGAAGCAGTGTTTATCTACTTCCGCTTATGCAAAGAAAAAGTGTTTCGAAGGCTACCTGGCATAACTTCAGGCTCCGTCTAAGACTTACGAAATAAACACATCAACCCGCAAACAAGTTGTTCTTCCCGGTATGGTCGCCATTATGTTAGCGCTCAAATTTGGCCTCAGGCTGAGGAAGGCAAAATCCAAGGCAACATCAAACCACTTAGCCTCGTAGCTAGCCCTACGAGGACAGGAGAGGGCTCTCTCCAGGTCTATCTCGGCAAAAGGTCTTCAAAGGGCTGAGATGACCAATAAAGAACACTGATTTTAGGCTAGTATACTGATAGGGAAAGTTTGATTTCAAATTTTTAGGGTTTTGTTGGAAAACGGATGCACGACAATTTTGGGTGCGGGGATGAGACACAGTTTTTGCAGAGGTCCTTTTGGGACAAGGTAGGAGATTGTCTTGATGCCTTTGAAGGAAGTGAATGGATAGGTATGACTGGTGAGGAGCTAAGGAGAGCAAGAAACCATCAGGAGTTCTCCTTAAACAGATGAAAACATAGATATTAAGCAAACTTAAAGGCAGAGCATAGAAACCATGAATTCTACCTTAACACTTCATTTAATTAATTTGCAGAAGAGAAGAGTAGGAAAATGACACACATAAAAAACTTACAAGTACATGAGAGAAACACACCATCAACACAAATCACCACAGGAATCCCAAATAGTGTTGCAAAACCCTGGTCTCTCCTTTGCCAAAATTGCAAAGATACAAAGAGTAATACAGTCTAAGCTTATCCCTCAAGAGTCCAACCATAAAAATGAGTAAGAAAGTACATAATATAGGCAAGCTAACACATTTCCTTGCCTCTAGGGGTTGAGCTCCTTATCCTAGGAGCTATTTCAACCAATTCTAAACTGAGCACTACAATCTAGGCAATCAAAACAACTTGCCTCTATAAGCTAGGAAACCAATTCATTCATTAAATTTTTTCTATTTTATGAATGAAACTTCTAGAATAGGTAAATAAATGTCATGTCAACAAAAAATTACATTAATTACATCAAGGAGGGTGAAAAATCCCACCAAAAGTCAAAACTTGTCAAATGCTGCGTTTTCCTGAGCTGAAGATGAAAAATTGAGAAAATGTCCTGATGCGTAGCGCGCCATTTCTCAATGCGTAGCGCGCCTTTGAGCCCACTTTTGGGGCACTTCCCGGCATCCAAATGAGGCTCAATTGGTCTTGTTGGAAATTCCTGGATGTCTACTCTCTAGCGCAAGTGGAATTTCTCAATTTGGTGCCCATTTGCCCCTCCAAAAATGCAATCTCCCAAGACTGCTTCCTGTGTGTCCAAAAAGTGGCAGAAGGTCATTTTTTTCTTGTTTTTTGACCTTTTGGGGGCCCAAATCTCAATGAAATGTCTTGGTAGTGGCTGATCAAGTGTAATTTGTCATGAAAAATCCAAAAATGTAGAGTTTTTGTGAAATGGACCTCCCCATCTTCAGGGTAGCGTGCGGCGCACTACGCGTTGAGGGCAAAAACTTGTTTTTAGCAAAAAAAATTCAAAATTGACCAAAATTGCTCCAAATTTTCTGAATTTTGAGCTGGGGGTGTATCATTGAGCACCATGATCCTTCAAGGAGGCTTCAGCCAAAATCTGAAGTGGATCGGGCCTTTTCCTCCATTTTAGTGCCTTGGCCAATCGTCCTTTGAGTACCTTCATTTTCGCTTTGCACACATGCATGTGGGCCCAATAATGTTTCTTCATGTGGCGGAGCATATCTTTGTCCCTGTTTGCCTTGACTAGCAACTTCTCTAAATGAGTGTTCACCTGAATGAGCATAGACCCTTGCTCAATAGGTGTCAAATCATCGGGTCTCTTGCGAGCCAAGTTCCGGTCTTCTCGTATCCTCCGCAACTCATCAAGAGTGTGTTCATCCTGTAACTATTTGTTGCGCTACTGTAAGTATTTGATTGTCCAATTTGCCATTTCCAACTTTTGCTGCAACAAGTGATTTTAAGCCTTTAGTTGCTGAATGATCTCCTTTGGCTCCGAGCTAGGAGAACTGATGTCAAAGTCAATAATGTCTATGTCCGGATCACCTGATGGTCCCTCATCAATCATGGGCTGCTTGCCTCTCTCCTGTACCTGTGCTACTGTCGAAAGTGAGGCCCCTTCCACCTAATGTGGAGATAACACTCGATGTGCTGACGAAGAAGGCAAGACCCCTTCCACCTGGTGTGGAGATAATACTCGCCGTGCATATGCAAATAAGGCCATGTGGCCTCTCCGATATGTAACACATGCTGGAGTGCTGACATGCTCGGGCTCTGGAATGTGAAACTGATGCGAAGGCCCTCCCTCAACATGGACAATCACAGGGGGTGGCTATGGCATCGTGAAGAAGTCGCGAGAGATGAAATCCTCCCAAGCAATACCCTGCTGTGCCAACTGATGCATCACTATGATCTCGATCAGTGCATAATGATATATACTCTTGTGTTGCTTTGCGGGGTTCTTCCTTTGCACTAAGGGCACCATTCTCTCTATATTTCGGCACATGAAAAATGGAATGTTCATCATTCGTACCCGGGTGAAATGCATCAACAAACGGATATGGTACGAATATAAACGTGAAAATTTGCCCTCACAAGTGAAATAGCGCATAATGAGCCTCATCAAGGGTGCATACTCCTCCCTTAGGAATCTGAAGGGAAAAACAGCAGTTAGGTGCCTCATACACCCGGGTTTGAGATATGGTTGATAATGAAATCTGTCTAGCTATTGGCGCTTGTTCCACTCTTCCCCAACATTTGGTATCCCGGTGGCTTGAGCAACAATTTCGGGTGATAGGGTGAAGTCCACTCCTGCAAGGTTCACATGACCATTGTGTAAATGTAGGACAAACAAGTGGACTAGTTCTCTGTGATGTTGAATTTGTGAGATCCGCTCACAATATCCAAAGCATGATTGATACTGAAAACATGTAATTGCAAGTGGACAAGCTTGCAAATGAGCCAAAGAAGTGGGCTCCTCCCTGACATGCCGACCACCTTTACCACCCTTGTGATGCCTCCTTGGTACTTCTACCTCTGGTGTTGAATCACTCTCATAACTCTGCTCATAATCTGATTCGGTTTTTGACATGGTTTTGAAGGCAAGATGGCTGAAATGTATTGCTGACTTTGCACCCAATTAACTATTGTTTGACTTTTTCAAACGCTGTCACCAAGGGGACATAAATACAAGGGGATTGTTAGGGATAGGGGAACATGAGGGAATTAGGGACAATAAACAAAAATAAGGAATTTAGGGAAATCAACATGAGAAATCATAATATTGTGGAACTTTAAGGTGGAAGTGGGGTTTGGGAATTTAGTAGGTTTTAAGGATTTTAGAGAGGAATATTATAAAATTTTATGGGAAAATTTGAAGGAGAATGTTGATGAAGATGAGGGAAAAGAGGGATAAAAAATGGGCAACCTTGGACAGCAAAATATTTTGAAACCCTAGCACCATTAAGTCTTTAAATCTTCCACAACAATGTAGGGTTTTGACTTCTCATTTTCATGGCCTTTTAACATATTAATTCCTCATTCATCTTGCAAAACCAAAACTAGCCATGGAGGAGAGGCCTACCTGAAATTTGCTTGAGAGAAAAGAGGATTTGGTAGCTTGCTGGCGGTTTATTGGGCGAAAAAACCAACGCGTAGCACGCCTTGCCCAACGTGTAGCGCCCCTCTGGTGCGTAGCGCCTGAACAAAATTACACTGCGAAAATCGCGCTAATGCGTAGCGCGCCCCTGACGCGTAGCGCGCCCACCCTGATGCGTTGCGCGCCCCTGAAACTGCCCAATTTGCTCAATGACTCTTGAAATCGCCTTTGCAAGGATTCACTTAGCTTGTGAGAGACAAATGAGTTGCTAATGAAGAGTGATGTGCTTTTATAGGCTCCCTTTTGATTTTTATTTGCCCAAAACCCACTTTATAATGTTTGAGTGTTGACACTTTTTGAATTAAGTGGCTCTGACTTTTGGTTTCCTTTCTTTAAAAAAATTGGTTGAAATGATGATTTCTTCTGAAAATTTTTGCAGGGATAGCTTCTAAGATGCTTTGGCAAAGGAGACCAAGGCTACGCTTCAACATTTGGAGAATTTGAAATTTTGACAATTTTTACAAAAACGAGATAATGACCTTTGTTTTTCAAAAACAGAGTTTTGAAAACAAGGTGAAAATTTAGCTGTACAATAGTGAGAATTATGGAAATGATGTTTAATGAAGGACATCCCTCTGGCCTGCTGGTCCTTTATGACCTCTCAAGACAAAAATTGACTCAATCCTAGACCTAAGACTTCGAAATTTAAAACAAGATGAATGACCCTTTGAAGATTTCATTTACTTAAACAAACCTGAACCAGCAGTGCCAAATAGGAGGGGAATAAAAGACACAAACTCCCTCCACCGGGGTTATGGCATGCCTAACAGAATGCAACATGATCACACTAATGGGACAGCTAATCATGAAATGCAAAGAGCTTTGATCTCTAGTGGAGGGCTACTAGACCGACTCTAACAGCCTCCTCTCGTAAGGCCAGAGAGCGACTGGTCTCTGTGGACCCACATCTGCATTTGAAATTTTTACTATCAGTTTTGAGACGATGAAAAAATAGCAAAAAAAATCAAAATAGAAAAAATGTTGAAAAAGGATTTTACCTGACTCGTCCCACTGCTCTCCTGGTGGAAGAACCATGTCTGGGTCACCACGAAAATCTATCCTAGTGTAAGGGAAGTCCTGAATGGAAAAAACCTGGTTTTCCAACCATTAGAAACACTCAGGTTTGAATCGAGCAACCTCTGTCCTCTCGTCCGGGTGACGGGACATGACTGTGACCCATCGCAACAGTTTGGGCTCTCGAGGAAGCCCAGCTCCAACAGTAAGGTGCTGTGGGATCAGCATAGGAACCCTCTCCAGGCCAAAACTCACAGCCAAAGTCCCATAACCAAAGGTCTTTAGTTGTCCGTTTTTGGCCCTGGTCAATTGGCCTTTTAGATTGGCCAACACGGCATCGCACCAGTTGAAGATGGTGCCTCGAAAGCAATCAACTACCATACGCATCTGGGATCCGGTGGCAATATGTAATGCAGCAGCTCCGCAAAGTCTTGTGAATGTGAACGCAATCACCATGAGCTCAGGACAGGATATGGTCTTTATGTCTATCCCTTTGTCTCTAGCCTAGCTGTTGCAGTACTCTAGCCTGAGGCTATCGACAGACTGGCCACCTGGCCTAGCCCCAAACAGAGTCAAGTCTTCGCCTCTCTTAGGAAAACCGGTCAAGAAATATATGTCCGCCGGCTCGATTTTGAGCTAGTGGCCACCAATGAAGAAGCACTGGTCTTGTATGCTCCATCTGTCAACCAACCACTGTAAGAAATCCACCTGAGCCCTCATGCTAGGAATGGCCCAATATTTGTACAATCCGCATGCCCTCAAAGCATCAAGTGAAGGCTGATGATTCCATGCGGCAGCATCCACGTCCTCATGCTCTCGTTCATGCCAATCTAGCATTATGTACTCTCTGCATCAAGTATGAAGACAAATTAAAATGCTAGAAAATATTTTGTGTGGTCCATTTTTGAGAATTTTTGGGTTAAAAACCCTTGCAGCGGGGACCGCACCCTCCAAGTTAGACACAGTGCGTGGGACCGCACTTTGTCTACACGGAAGGTGCGGACCCCGAGCTTTTTCCCAATGGAGAAAAAGTCGGGGTCCGCAGGCCCGCAATGGTAAACCTGCGGGCCCCCGCGCGCGGGTTTTGTGCCTAAAAACCCTCCCAAAATGAAATAAATGAATAAAACGAAAAATTAAACGGTTAAAAATGAAGAGTAGGACGATGTGGATTAGCTGGAGAAGACGGCGTTCGATTCTGACGGTTGGATTTTCCGCAATCTTCACGGGAAGTTTTCTGAGAAAAAGCACTATTTTCTCACCCAAACTCAAATGGTAAAAATGAATTAACAAAGGCCATTTTTATAAGTTTTTTGAGTAAATAAATTGCAAATTTGTTTATGTTTCACTTTGAAAGGTATTTTGCGACATTTTTATCCATTTCAAACAGGTATGAGTAATGTTTGTGTTTTTGTGCAGAATAAAGGATTATTCAAGCGAAATCTATCATTTTCGAAGAAAAACATGTAGAGTCATCTTTAAGCTCTTTTCTGACTCCTAAAACATGAAAAGATTGCCGAGTGTTTCTTTTAAACTCGTTAAGACGGAATTAAAAGACAGTCCACTTACAACTCTTTTTCGACCGTAAAAACATGAAAAGATCGCCGGATTTTTGTCGTTTCAAATTCGATATTGGTTATAAAACAACGTGTCATTGATCGCTTTTTTACTTTTTCGGGTCAAAGGCACTAATGACGAAAAGTACTCCTTGGTTGTAAAAGATCAAGCGATCTTCTCAAGTATTATTTTATACTTTTTCGGGCTTAGGCGACACAAATTTACGAAAAAGGTCAACTCTGGAGTCTTCTTAAGTTTTTCAGACTCTCTAAAATTGAAAAACGCTGAGTTTCTCCTATACTGGACTCGTTAAAATTTCACAGTAAAGGACCTGTTCAATTACAAACGGGAACGAACCACTCCTTCTTAGGGTTTGAATTCAAACTAAGTTGGACTCATCCGAAGGATGAGCTTATAATCAAGTAAATGTTATCCTCCTCAAGCTTGTCAAAAATAAAGAGGTACTTGCCAGAAATGGTGGGGGAAAAGAGAGAAAAATGAGCCTGTTTGTCATACTTTGTAACCACTCTTGAACACGACACTTTTATTCACCTGGGTTGGGAAATCCTTTGCCTAAGAGTTGATCAAACCACATTGAAAGTCTTCAGCTGGTTTCTGGGTATTAACTTTGGGTCAATTGTCACCAAGCCATCTATTGTGTCGTTATGTGTTCAAGGGGTCACTGCCAATAAGCCATTCATTTGCAAAATATCCGTCATCCATCTTGACCATCCCTGAGTCAGTCCTTGCAACTAAATTTCGTCAACTTGATCTATGATTTCGTGTTGTGGGCTTTCCTACGATGGATCGCTTTCTATCAACATCAGCTCATTATCTAGAAAGCTGATCTAGAAATCATCAGTACCTTGGGAGCTGCATGCCTCAATGCCAGGTTTCTCACCTTTGACGACAATTTACATCATTTACTTTCGATCAAAGGATTCCGTGACATGTTCGACATCAACACATTTATTCGCATCTCATGGATTGTACTGGGTACTTTGAGAGCCATTGACATCACTGGTGGTTTCTCTCACACTTGTTAACAGTTTACATCATTGACTGGTAATCAAGTGGTTTCTACCATGTTCGACATCAACACATTCATTCGCATGGATAGAATCGTACTATTTCGGGAAGTAGAAATGAAGACCCTGGATCTAGTTTCCACAATCCAGGCTGCAAGGAATTTTGTATTCATTATATAATGGACTATTCGTAAACAGACGGCTGCGTCCATACTGTGTCCACATGAGTTTATACTTGTGATGTTTTACAAGATCATTCCTGTATCAGAGCAGTAGTTAGTTTTTCTAGTCAGTTTTGATCTGAGTATGGGAATGCCTACCTCAGCAATGATATGATCTCATATATATATATATATATATATATTGCATTGAATGTTTTTACAGGTTCCAACCGGGCTCTCCACAAGATGATCCTCGAAATGATAAAGTACTTCACTCTTCCTAAATGATAAGAAATCCTCATCTACTACAGACTTCACACTTTAGGGGGCAATCTGTTACACAAAAATATCGTCACCATGATTATTGGCAGTCAGTATGGATCTATCATCACTTGTACTGTCCTCCTAAGTAAGTCTCAGACCTCAGCTCTTCAAATCAAGCTTTGGAAATGAGAGAAAGACATTAAAATCAAAGTAACTCTGGTTCCGCACTTTCTCTCATGGTCACCTGCGGTCCAGCACCTTCTGTGTACAAAAACTGCGGACTTGCCCGCTGTGTCCCTAACGGTGTAGGTGCAGACCCCTGTGAAAGTCAAAAGGTGCAAGTTTTATCTTAAAAAACTCACTTTGGGTTAATTCTAGAGGTTTCTAGAAGGAATTTTGACGTGGATTGTTCGCTCTAAGGTGGTTCATGCATCCCAAAAGAGAAGGAGCTAATCCCTTGATGAGAGGAGCTATCCCTTTGAAGGAGGGCTTTATCCCTTTGAAGGAGGACCTAGTAACCTCCCTCCATTGCACTATAAATACAGGCATTGGGCTGGTTGCTGGGGGAGTTAGAAGTTGAACATTTTTGAGGGTAAATGCTGGTGAAATCAAGACTTCCTAGTTGAGCTTAAGAGGAGAGATCACACATCTTTTTGGCTTCATTGGGGAGTGAGTGAAACTTGTCAAAGTAGAGGAGACTTCATGCTGGACCCTGGGAGGAGCTTGTACAGCGTCAAGGCAAAGGTTGTAAAGTTCTTCTTCTTTTGAATTAATACAATCAAACTCATTTTTCTCAACAAGTATCTTATGTTATTTGTTTCATGGACTCCTTGACTTTCATGTTAAATATGTTTTATGCAATTAGCTTTTCAGGTGCTATTTAATTTGTTTGCCTTGTTTGTGTTTGCAGATTCACGAAAAGGAGCTCATTTGGATCGAAGGAGCGAGGGCATCCAAAAGCTTGCGTTGGACCTAAGGTATGCCCTAAAAAATCTTGTTTTATATTGTTAACCAAAGCATATTTAGAGAAAGATAGTGTCTGGTTGGTTTGCTTGTCATTAGGTCTTCTTAGATTCTAGGAAGGTCTATCTTGTCCGCAAGATCGACTTATTTCGTGTGACAGTATGCAAGTAAAAATGCCACTACTATTTACTTTTTTGATGTAGAATAAAAGATTGTGTGCAACTTGTTATCTTTGCCACAATCCATGATAGTCAAAATGTTTAAACTTGGCTATTTCATGTTTTCAATTTTATGCTTAGGGATAGAGAATAAAATCTGACCAAATTGTTTAATCTTGGTAGATAATTAGATTAGGTAGAGTAAATAAAAGGAACTCAACTATTTAATTTGAGCCCTTGGATGTAATAAGGTTAGAATTAGTTAGAATACCATTGTAAAAGAAAATAAAAAAGGTTTTGATAAGGGTTTGCCAGCTTAAGTGCACCCTAATAAAGAGAAGTAAAAATGGTAGGATGAGTAGGTGGATAAGTAGAAGAATGGTTGCAGAATTGTGATGATTGTTAGACAAAAGCATATTTATCATCATCATCATGAAATTTCTAAGTATGAATGAGAAATGGGACTGACATAAAATTCACAAAGTCAAATTAACTAATTTCCCCTCACTCATTACACTTTTCACTTAACTAATTTCCAAGAAAAGTCTTAAGTACCTAAAATATGAAGTCAAAGGGGCTCAAATAATTTCTTTGACTTCTGGAGGGACTAAATCCTCAGCCTAATGACTTATAGACCTTAAGTACAAAAAATACCCTCATAAACATTTACCCCTCTTCACTCCCCCTCATTCCCCTTATAAACCCCTTTTCCTAAGGTCTAAACTCTATTTTCCTAAGCGAAGGCAATTACTCCCATGTAAACCCTTTTTCTTAAAAAACCCTCAAAAATTACCTTTTTAGCCTAAGTTACAATGTGTTTATGAAAAGATAATGAATTAAATACATTGCACTTAGCACTAAAACCCATTCTCCGCCATGTTCATATTAATTTCTAACACTTATATATGTATTAAATCCCAAAAAGAAATATAAACCCTTCCCATATATATATAAATAAAACCCTTATATTAATACCCCACCCCGAAAGTTTGAAATATAAACTTTATGAATAAAACTCGACATAATTAATCAATCCGTGGTTAATTACAAGTCAAACCATCCGCCAATGAAATCACCCCCAATGCCCTTAATCCTCCATAATCCATGATTAATTAAAACCCGCAGCTTTTAAACCCTCGTTAGGCCCCCCACTACCATTCGTGCATCTTCATGAACCGACCACCGCCTAATCTTCCCCTGTCAAATCTAACAATCCTCATTGATTTCGCAAGGCCTTTGAAGACCAACCTTTACCTGCCTGATATGGGTGGTTTCCTGTTGGGTCCCAATGCTACGTGGCACCCGATGAATGGCAACGGGCAACCTCCCCCTAATACCACCAAGCACCCATAAGTAGTGCGAAATAAACCACATATTACCTCCTGCTACATGACAAACCACCTATTGTTCACTTTGCGCCAAAATTCAAACAAATCAAACATTTACCCACATAAACACAAAAACCCCAGTTTTGCTCGTTTTTGCCTGTTTGTGCAGTAAAAACCTGTGTAACCCTTCTATGCCACTTGATGCCTCTGCTAACCAATTCAAGCATGGTTTACCTCCCGAAATCATTTTGCACTCACTCCATAGACCTATAAAGCTTGATAAAGCCATTAATGACCCTCCTTGTCAACCCAATGTTTTCCTAACAGTTTTTTCTATTTTACAAGTGATCAAAAGACCACAGCCTAGGATAAATAGTCTTAATACTAGTCATAATACATATTTACTCTGAGACTGTTATCAAATCTATTCAAACAGAGACAGAAAATAAAACATATAGTTAAAAGACAAGCAGAGGAAACAAGAAATTAAATGGTTTACTGTTGAAACAGACAATAAAAACCTAAAATATACAGTGAAGATAAAAGGACACAGTAAGAATAGTCAAAGTGTATTACATTTAAAGAGTATCAAATTGAAGACCAAGTCAACTAAATAAGATAGCATGAAGATAAACAACAGGGAAAACAGTTACAGAGCATACAGATTCATGTCAAAGTGAAGACAAATGAAAAACAGAGCGGTAAAAGTAAAACAATAGAAGTAAACATGGTGGCAGTAAGGGTTAAATAGAGATGAAAACACTTTCACCAGAAAGAATGAAGCTTATCTAAAGTAAAAGTGAAAAACAGTTAAAAGAAATTTAAGGTTAAAAGATGAAATTAGAGCAGAAGTGGTACATTCTTTAGAAATTTCCTGTTTAAGTCATATTTTTTCAGAAACTATTGTGACCAATGCAAGATGTATTTTGAGATTTTGGAGGAGGTTTTTGTTTCTAACAGGCCAATATACAAAAACCTATCTCACATTTTACACACGTATTACCAAAAGGCAGATAAGTGTATGTCTTCACAACCTACTTTTCAGTTTGTGCAAAGTCCTGTTTTTGACATCATTTTGCAGAGAATATTTTGAACATTTGGAGCTTAATTTTGAGAAACTGAGATATTTTTATTGCAATGAAATATTTATCTACAATAACCTCTTTCACTTTTTACATATCTATCTCGGATTTAGATATACAAGCGTATCATTGGACCCTAAGTTTGCATAATTTCTAGGGCAGAATGCATAAAGGAAGGAGGCAGTTAGTGTCTTGGAAGCCTCATCATCACTTAAGAGTTGCTATCAAATTCAAATTTCTCTTCTTTGTCACCATAAATCCATAAATATAGTGAGAAATAGATTCATTGTTTTTGAGTGTCCTTTATTTAAGTTCTATTAATGTAAAACAGTTGGAGATATTTGTGAAACCAATCTTGATATTTTTTCAATATATTTCAGTTTTGAATTAGTATAAATACTTTTTTTATTTGAAGTATCTTTGGTGGATTCAAAGACATTTCTGTAGAAATTTCATATCAAGCTAGAGAGCTATTGTAATCAAGACTGGATTGGTTGTTGGATCATGAAATAAAGTTAAAGACATTTCACAGGATTCTTGTGCATGGTGGAAACCAAATAAGTATTATCTCTTCATGTTTATTACTGTTTTCTCATCATGTTATAAATATTCACATGTGTCTCTTATGAAATCTGAAATGTAAACAAGGAATGATAACTCAGAATTAGCTTAAATTTTCTCTATTTTAACTGTTTACTTTCTATATGTTTTCTACTAAACTATCTTCGTTTGGGAATTCTTAATTGCTCCCTTACTTCCGTAGTTTCCCCCCCCTCCCCCCCCCCTTTGGTCCATAGTAAAGCATTATTAGTTGCCCTTTGCTACTGATCTCCTTCTATTCTTCATCTTGATCCCGATTTAAGGATTCTTCATTTCCCTTGTACCCTGGTTAGGACTACCTCATCCATTTTAACTTGCAGATTTTCTTTTTGTTGTGCTATCCTGCCCTATGAACTCCTCCTTTAGTAATTGATCTGATCTAGTTAAGCCACTCTTTGATTGACTCCATAGCCCAATGGCCTGAAGGATTTCTCTGACCATCTGTTCCCAGAATTCCACCACCCAACTTCAATTTCAAAATCAAAATCCCATGAGCACTAAAAGCTAGCTTAAAATCCCATAAAAAACAAAATTATAAAGATAGAGCCCTCTCTAGACTTAGGTTGTCTAGAACCCGAGTCTAAAAGATTGGTTTGTGGTTACCTCAGAAATTTCTTTCTTTAACCTTGAGAAAATTCTGAGTCACAACACATGTCAATATAAAAACCCTTTACCCTATATTATATGCTCAATATATTATCCCATTTTTCCCTCAATATATTTCCCCCAATATGAATGCTCCCCCATTGAATCCCTATAGCTATTTCTAACCAAATAAAATATAGAAAAATTTATGAAACCAAAGCTAAAGTTAAAATCTAAAATATTTAAATAACTAAAATAAAAACTAAAGTTCAAATAAAAGTAACAAAACTAATTCTAAATCAAATTAAAAAATACTTTAAACCTAAAATAATTAAAATTAGCTAATAAAACTAAACTTGGTTGAATATAATTAAAATCTAAAATTTAATTATAAAAATAATGAAATAAAATAAAATCCAATTATAGTAAAAGTTAAATTAAAATAAAACTAAACTAAACTATATTAAAAGTGATAATAAATTAAAACTAAAGCTTAAATAAAAAATGAAGTTTAATTAGGGAGGAGAGAAGAGAGCTAGGGTCCAAGCGAGGTACGAAGACCAAGCGTAGGGGCTAAGAGCCTACGCAAGTTGAGGCCACAGGGCTGAGATCACAACAGGGAGGCATACAGGAGGAGGACAAATGACTGCAGCAAGGTAGAGGTTTTCAAGATTGGATTCGCTACAGGAGACAGGTGGATGTGGATAGACAATGGGAACTTTTTTGAAACAGGAAAACCATATCCCATGTGTGTTTTTAGAAAATGGAGGCCGGAAGGATAATGGGGTTATACAGAATATTAAGCTACACTGCCACTCTTAGCCCACAGCATGCAACAGAGATAACTCGGTGAAGGGCGATCTTTACGCTCAACAATTACCAAGGTGTAGCCAAGATTTACAAAGGTGCAGCCAGCTAGAAGATGGTCAACCCGAATGACCATTTATCTGGAGCCCGAACCTGGCGATATCATGTCAATATGGTGTTTGGAGGTAACAAATCATAATATTGATAGGTATATCTATCTAGTTGGATCATCTGGGAAGGAGAAGCGAGGATCAGAGGAGGCTTGGAGGCAAAGGAAATCCCTAGGGATGCTGGAGGATAACCTAGGTCTTTCATTTCTGAACAATCGGAAAGAATAGCTACAAAAGCAGGAGAAGCAGTCACAGATAGAGTTCGAAGTGGTGCCCAATAGAAATTTGCATCTAAATCTTGAACCCTCTCATCCCCTTAGCCATTTCTACTCAGGAGGGTTAGAGGATGTTGTGATTAGCTGTGGGCTTAGAAGCAATGAGAAATACAGCTTAGGCTATGAGTTGGGAGAAGAGCTAGGTCAAGCTGAGACAGAGTTGCACTTGAACCAAGACCAGGTGGCTAAATTTCAACATACCCTTAGTCGAAGTCAGGTTAAGCAGCAAAATCAAGTCACTGGGATGGGATTTACGGGGATTCTAGAAATATCAGAGGGTTTCGAGGAGGACTGGAAGGTAATTTGGGGGAGATTGAAGAAGGGGAAGGAAGTTCATCCAGCAGAGACATAGGAAAGGAGTGGAAGAGGGTTAGTAGGAGGAAGTCTGGAAGGAGGGAACGGATTTTCACAAGAAGAAAGGAGTGAAATAACACTCCACACAACAACATCAAATGTGGAAATGACCACACAACTCAAGGAGGAAGGGACACGATAGAGGCAGGTGGGGGAGAAGAGGAAAAAGCCCAAAATAATCAAAAGAAAGGAATCAGTAGAAAACCTGGTACCTGGAATGGATGTGAAAATTGATGAAGCCATGGTGGTCATGGACTTGACTTTGGTCAGAAGGGTAAGAGGAAAAAAATACTCCACAAATTTTATTCAGAAATGGGCTTCCCATCACTGGTAGGCGGCTCCGGATATAGTCTCTCAAGTCACAATGTTGGCAAAGGGTTGGTTCATGGTAAATTTCGAGAGGAAAGAAGTAGCGGATTGGGTGCTGGAAAGGAATTGGGCTTTTGGGAGACACCCAATTCTAATCAAAAGATGGAACCCATTGTTTGACACGCAGAGGGAACAGATTGAGGAACTTCCAATATGGGTCTGCTTGCTAGGGCTTCCCCTGTTTCTCTGGGTAGAGCCGATATTCAAATCTATTGGAAACTGTCTCGGGAAATACATGGATATAGACATGTCCTTTCTACAAACCAGAGAATACAATAAAAAGAATACAAGTACGTTCAGCAATTAGATTATGAACACTTTCCATTTCACTACCACAGATGTCATATTTATGGACATATGGAAAAAGAGTGTTTGATGGGATTCAGACGAAAAAGGAAGTAGAGGAAGGCAGAGACAAAGGCTACAATTGAGGAAGACCCAAAAGAAAGACAGACGAAGGAAGGCATGGGGGAAGAATAGATGGACATAGACAGATATCAAGAGGATCTAGTTGGAGGCATGGATGTGATGAAAAAACCCATCCCTGGAAACCAGATGCCTCAACAGCAAGAAGGGAATGCACAGGATCAGGACATAGCAGCAGACATTGTTGGGAGCCACTCAATCCACAAAGAGGGTATGAGTCTGGTCTTAACCCTACCTTCTCTTACTCTTGTTATTTCTTTAAATTATGATGAACATATGCCTGGTCCTTCCAGGCATCAAAACATTGTCATTCCTATTTCAAGTTCAAGAAACATGCAAATGGAGAGTATTATAACATCTATACCCAATCTAGATCTGAATGGTGAACATGTAAAGGGTAAGGGTGACATTACGTTTGATGAGAGTCTTACTGTAATAAACCCTTATAACCTCAGACCCCGAGAGAAAAATCCTCCTCCATGGGGGGTAGTTGGGGGAATTGATATGCAATCCACCCAGACAGGATACCATAAGATGAGAGGGAGGAAAACAAACTTGTCAAAGGCTCAGTTAAGAGCCAAACTAGATATTACAGATGGAAAGCAAATGTCTATTTCTGGGGTGCTTAGAGCAGCAAAACCCCCCCTGAGGTCAATCAATGATCATTCTCTATTGGAATTGTAGAGGTTTATCCAAAAACCCTAAAATGTTGGCCTTAAGAGAGGTAATCCAGAACTACAATCTGGATATCATCCTTTCTCAAGAAACATTGAGAGCAAGAGAATAAGTCTCAAAATCTCTGACAAAAATCTTGACTAGTTGGAGCATCTAGGTCATGGATGCTAAAGGTCACTCTGGGGGACTAGCTATGGGGATTAAAGAAGGAATGTTCAAAGTCTTAAATACCTGGGGGATGGATCAAGTGATGGGGATGGAAGTCTACTCCCTAGAGCTATGCACTAATCTGATGATTGTTAACATATACGGGCCATGCCAGGGGAGAGCCCAATTCTGGAAGACGCTCTTCTCCAAATCAATATTGAAAAACTCAAATTTGGTGATCGGGGGAGACTTAAATTTCTCCATTGGCACAACCAAAACTTGGGGCTCCTTCGCTAGAGAAGACCCATTATCAGATTTTTTTTACCAATATTATCATAGAAAATAAATTGTTGGATATAACCTTATTGAGGATTAGTCCTACCTAGAGGAATAGGAGAATAGGGGAAGACCGTGTAGCAAAAATATTGGATTGTTTCTTCCTTCATGAGGAGGCAGTAGCAATGATTCCAACCTTTCGCCAATGGGTGGGTGGAGGGGGGACCTTGGATCATATGCCAATCTTACTAGAAATTAACCAAGCTCCCCAAAAAACCAACAGCTCCCTTTAATTTCAATCCCTCTTGGTTAATGGAGGAATCCTACAACTCTCTATTTAATGACACTTGGAGATCTATAAGGGCCAATGACTCTGATGATAAAGCCTTCCTCTTCATGGAGAACTTGAAACATCTTAAAAAAGCAACAGCGGATTGGGCTAAGGTGAAGAAATTAAAAGAGGACGAAGATCTGATCCAAATACGGAAGAAACTACAAATGATCGAATGCCCTGAAGCTAATGGCTATGAAACACAGGGAAAAAGGGATAGAATTATGTAGCTATAATCCCAAAGAAATAAAATCCTTGATCCAGGTGGCTCCAGAGAGACACATAGGACAAAGAGGGCTTATGAATGCTTGAAAATCAAAGCAGTCAGAATGACTTCGACCTAGGACCAGAGCATAGATCTCGTCCTCCTGATCATGGAGGTGCAAACAGTTCGTTAATCTGAGCTTGTACGAGGGAGAATAGGCCAGTCAATGTTTCAGTCAAATTTGGGCTAGGGTCAGGTTTAAGTGTCCTATAATTTGACCGACGCCAAGGCATAAACCTAGCTCCTGGAATCGACGAAGTTGTGGCCTCGTTAATTTTCCCAATGACGCTTATTCTCTTAAGATTTTAAAAACACCTCTTATTTAATATATATATATATTGTTGCGGAGGTAAATCCTCTTTGCAGACAGAGATGATCCCTACTAGCCCAGACTGGGTCTAGCAACAATCACACAATGCTATCACGCAAGTCCCTAATTGCAAATACAAAGTGGATGGTGAGAACCTACTTGGATTCCAACGCTAGTGTTCGTAGAAGAGATGTCGCCCTCGTTCCTTTGCCTTGGTCAGTCACGATCCCCACGATCTCCATGATTGGACACCTGCACATGCAAAGAGCAACATGAAAACAAGCATAAAATCTAGTAGATGCAATTATATATCAGTCAGAAAAGATATAACTCAACATCAAACATAAGACAATGAGAGTGGAACCATAATGATAGTCATCTATTATTAATAAATAACAAAGAAGAATACAACCATTTTTCTGACGTCAAATCCTCCTTTGGTTGGGTAGTCAGCTACACAAGTCTCGCAAAGCTTGTTGGGATGAGGAACAAGCCTCTCTCTGTTTGGGTGACAAGAATCTCCTTACTTAGATTTGGCCTTATGGGTGCAAAGAAGGCTCTTGCAGCTTCAAATTCTCTATCACTATGCTGGGACTAGAACTATTGTAACTATCACTAGCTTGCTCAAGGCATAGAGGCAAGCTTTTATAGATAGAGAAGAAAGAGATAGGATCAACCACATTATTCATGGGATTGGCTTTATCACTTGGAAACTTCCCTGAAAGGTGGCAAACCACTTTCCCTTCTATGGAGATTCAAAGCCAAACCATCCTAGCTCAACATAGATTCAGTTGGTGAATGGGTTGAAGAGAACCTTCAGAAGCTTGTTGGTTAAAAACTTTACTCAATTTGGTTGGCGCGAGTGCGACTCTGAGACAGAGCGCCAATGGCGCGCCCTTTTTAGAGGATTTCCCCCATTGGCGCGGGCAGTGAACTGTGGACCCGCGCTAATGCAAAAAGAGCTGTTTTCATGGGTATTTTGCTGGAGATGTCTTCAGGGCAAATGAAGCTCATACTTAGAGGAATATGATGCAAGTGGTTTCGGGTCATGTCACTTCTCACAGGTCCCGGAATAAGTCCTTCAGTGTGCGGGTGAGGGGTAACAGGGACGGTGACAAACGGTGACAAATTGTTGTGTAACAGATGCCCCCTAAAGCATGAGGCTCGAGAGAGAGAGGGGTTAAATGCTTTACCAGAACATGCGTGATTGAAAACACGGCCGCCGGAGAATCTGCGTAAAGAAGTACTAATGATATCTCAAGTACATGATAAATGTGGTATGGGCGCAACCATCCATAGCAGAGTACATAATGTTCTAGATCCAGGGTATGGACGCAGCCATCTAGAGAGGATCGATAAATAGGCTCAGGCATGGTCGCAGCCATCCAGTGAATGAGTCATGTAATGATCATAATAATCCACAAATCGCAGCCTGGATTCCAACAAACAAAATCCAGGGTCTTGCGCTCCATCTCGACCCGAACAGAGTGCAAGTCCAAGCATGTGAATATAGGAGTTGAATTCAAACATGCATGAACATCGTCTGATTACCAGTCAATGATGAAAATTGTTAACAGACGCGAGAGGTACCGCCAATAATGACAATGGCCCTCAAGGTACTACAGGTACAATCTACGGTGTGTGAATCAATGAGCTGGTGTCGAACACCCGTAGAATCATTCGATCAGAGGCCAATGATGAAAACCTCTCGTCGAACACGAAGAACCTGCCATTGAGGCATGCAGGCTCCAAGGCACTGAAGGGAGTCTCTAGATCAGCTTCCTGGATAATGAGCTGAAGTCGACAGGAAGTGACCTCGATCAAAGGTGGGCCATAGGGTTTCCCACATCATTGACATGAGATAGAGGAAGAATGTTGTGGTGAATCAGAATTATGTGAGGTATCAGAGGGAGGTTGTAATTCTGCAGAGGTCAACTTCTCTTGAACATATCAGTGGCACGATAGTGGACTTGGCAGTATCTGACATCGAAAGAGCAGAGGTCATGGTGACAAGGCAATGAGAAGATGAGAGGTCAAATAGGATCATCCAAACCCGCGGAGGCAAGTGTAAAACGAGATGAGATGTCCCCACCCAGACACGAAAGCAGACAAGTGCCATGTTCAAGAGCGACATACTACCGACACGACAATAATTATGGGTCCATTTCCCCACCATTTTTGGCGAGTACCCCAGTTATTTTTAACAAGCTTGACGGGGATAGCATATGCTTGTGAAGCGTCATTCAAACGGGATCTAATGTCATCAGGTTTTAACGAGCTTGACAAAGGAAGAACTCGACGTCTTTTCATGTTTAGAGAGTTTGAAAAGACAACAGAAAAGTAAACTCTAGGGGGTTCCTTTTTCGTAAAGTTGTGTCTCACGAGCTCGAAAAAGTATAAAACAATGCTCGAAAGAACTGCCCGATCATTACAATCGAGGAGTACTTTTCATGTATAGTGACATCGATCTGAAAAACTAAAAAAGCGATCAACATCACGTCATTTCATAATCATTAACGAACCTGAAACGACAAGGATTCGACAATCTTTTCGTTTTTTATACGGTCGAAAAAGGGTTTAAAGACGACCGCCTCTTATTTAATTTTAACGAGTCAAGAGGGGTAACCCAACAATATTTTCATTTTTAGCGAGTCAGAAAAGAGCTGAAAGCAGACCTCCATTTTTATTCTCTTTAACAAGTCAAAAAGGAAAAATAATCGGCAATCTTTTCGTATTTTACGAGTCAGAAAAGAGCTTAAAGGCGACTCGTCCTAGAGGAACGAGTGGTATAAATGGTAGCAACTGGTTCCGGCAGTGGTGGAACTACTCAAAACATGTAATGGTCAAGAGGTTGGCTAATAAAACCACTCATCGCTGCGGTTCCTCGGGAAAGGAAAACGACCAAGTGAAAGCATATGATCGGCCAAAGAGATGGTGGCGATGGAATGAAAACAACCAAGGCTCATCTAGCAGAATTCAGCGGATAAAAATGGCAATCACGATATGTAAATCGGGTATGGGTTCATTTTTACACAAGCTTGAACCATGGAGAACTTTGCTTGGATTCGGTTTCATGTTTACACAAGCTTGAAATGAAAAACTATGCTTGTTATGAGTTCGCATGCCCCCAGGCATAATGACGCAAAATGAGGTACATGCCCCCCAAGCTTCATTGCATTCAACAAAGTGGATGGAATGAAGGTTCACTCTCGAGATCTACGAAAGACTCGACTTGTATTTTACGAGATCTTAAGCAAAAGACTCGATTTGGAAAGGGAGGTGTTTCATTTTTTAATGAGGTTGACACAGTAAAAGAACTATCCTCATAACCCTTGTTTCATTTTTTAACAAGGTCGACATAAGATCAAAACTATCCTCGTAACCCTTGTTTCATTTTTTAATGAGCTTGACACAAGATCAGGAACTGTGCTCGACCAGACCCAGTTTCATTTTTTAAGGAGCTTGACGTAGGACAACGAACTATGCTCCGCTCGAACTTCATCATAATGAATAGGAAGTCGGGGCTTCCAAGATTTCCACTCCCGGTGGAAGGACAACATCTTGGAAGTCAGGGCCCAATGCCTCCAGGACACTATGCACGACGGCGGCATCACTGGATCCAGGCACGGGATAGGTGGCCATGTAGTTGATCTGTGATGGGGCAGATGCAACTAGTGGATGAAAACCAGGAGGGGATGACAACTGCGCAGGAGACACCTGGGGACGGACGAATGATAATTGATCGATAGTCACAATTCTTCCATCGTGTGGAAATCAAACCACACGGAAAAGTGAAGAGACAAGGGCCCCCATGGCATAAACATAGTCACGGCCAAGGAGAAGACTGAAATTTAAAGCACCTTGGGTAACCGATACGTCTATATAGACAGTCTTGCCTCCCAAAGTAATAGGGAACTTTGGAAGGATCCCTAATGGTTGACTAGTTCCTCCGTCGAAAGCCATCAGATTCGGTGCGACTGGCACAAGCTGTGGGGAACCCAAGGCTTGCCAAGTAGTGGCAGGCATAAGACTAACTGATGCTCCCTCATCCAACACAGTGCCAGGTAGCGCCTTATTATAGGCATGTACCATGACCCAGAAAGGCACATGGGATGGAAGGGGGGAGGTAGTCAAACGACTCCAGTCGAAGGAAATGACTGAACTACTTGGTGGGGGAATCATATGATTGCCCCCCTGCTCTAAAGGAGCTGAAGTAGGACTCTCGGGAGCAGCTGGGATAGGAGAGTCATTTCCGGACTCAGGAGAATCTGAGGAGACGAGAAGAACATGGGAGTGATGCTCTTCCGAAACAGAGTGATTGACGGGTGGTGAACTCGAGTCGACACTCTTTCCGACCAATGGTTGGTCTGGAACAGGCTGGGCACAGCCAGGTTCGGGAAGAGGAGGCTGGACAAGAGAAGAATATGAATCAATCTCTTTGTCAGTAGGGGAACGATCTGCGGCTACAAAGAGACGTTTATAACCAACGGGAAGTTGGAGTGAAGGATCTGTAAGACTTTCCAAGACAACGGAGGCTTTATCCATGAGTGGACAAAGGTGAAGGGGATGATTTCCTTCACAAAGTCTACAGGGGATTCAAATCTTCCCTTTTCCCTTACCATTCTTGACTAATAAGGTAGCATCGCCGTGAGCTTCAGAGGACGATGAGGGGCGGGCCGGATCGCGAGACCATACGTCTAGTACCCTGGGAATGCCAGGACAATCGCAAAGAAGATGGTCCTCCTTACATAATCGACAAGGAAACTTGACCTTCCGTGGAGGAGCGAAAGGGGCCCGACTTCAAGTGTACTCGAGGGGGTAGCTGCACTTGTAACCTCTCCCTTAGGGGCCTTCTTCTTCTTCGTCCTCTTCTTCTTCTTCTTAGCCCCCTGGTTAGTCGAATCTAGACTTTCACCAGGTGAAGTAGAAGATGAGGACGTAGAAGTGGGCATAGAAGGGGAGAGATCCACCTTAGAATCAACATGATGTTGTTCAGGTGGAGGGACGGATTGACTAGACGGTGAGACGGCAGGGACCAAAGAGGTTGAGAACAACCAAACCGGCAACCCAACAGTTAACCCTAGGAGGGACAACATTGCCATATAAGAAGCACCAACATTTCCAAAAGGAGCGAAATGACTAGGGTTCCCGTCAGAGGGGATCCCTGGGTTGGTGAACCCCGGAAAAGTTGCCATTGAGAACGAAAAGAAGCCTACTCAAGCTAACGCAAACAAAATCTAACCAGGTAATGTTAATCGCGACCAAATAAATTTTAAGACACAAGGACACAACTTGACCTTTTCATGTTTTAAGAGTCGAGAAAAGGACAAAAAGATGACTCTAGTCTCCTTCGAATGTTTAGTGAGCCCGAAGTGACAAATGCTCAGATGAGCCTTTTCGTTTAAGGAGTCTGAAAAGGATCAAAAGTGACTACTCTGGAGAACTAGGCAAAAGGGTTTACCAAACAAATTCGTAAAACTGCATATACACCTTGGCAGTCATATGAAAACCAAGGACTTCCCGTACGACAGTCAATCTTCCCGAATGCTGTGTTCGGTGCGTTATGGCTTGTAAGGCGGCAGACACGGCTTCTTGTGGATCAAGGATGATAACCTAGTGGGGTCTCCCCTATATACGCGATGGTACGTGGGATCTCAAGTCTGTGCTAGACCACTATCGAGTCACAAAAGGAGGAATCACCCAACCGTAGTGTGAAACAACAGTGACTAGGTTTAACGACGCCGGAGCACTTCTCTAGCCTAGACCTCTAATTAGTGAGCGTTATGTTCCAATGCGTTTTTAAGTTCATTCAGTTCATTTTATGGTTGATCTTTGATTAGGTTTTGATTTCTAGGTCCTACCGTATGTAATCTCTCACAATTCCCTAAATGCAAGCTATATGCCAAAAAGTATCATTTCGTTCGATGAACACTAACTACGAGAGAGTTAGAAGGCTTTCACACAAACGAAATGATCACAAAACAACAAACAGCTTCTCTAATGTAGCTAATGGAAATTCACAAACTTTTCTTTAAGATCACTAATCATTAATCAAAATGAAAAGCTTCTAGTTCTCATTAACCAATACAAAGTAGAAGAGATTGTTCGTTTTCTTTTCAATGGAAAAGTGCCCTAAACAAATCTTGAGAGATAATAATGACGAGTAAAAGAGACAAACTTCACTCAATGAAAATACAATCAAGTCCGTAAATACCAAGGCAGTCATTTAGAACCAAGAGAAGATCTCAAAGACCACAATGGGCCATGTAATCTAAGCCAAAAACGAAGCCAAGCGAAATCCAAGCGAAAAGAAGAGAATCACGCGAATAACGCAATAAAATGTTTAACAATCACTAGACAAGTGCAAGAGAGTAACCAAAAATTTGATTGGACCAACAGAAGACCAAAACTCCTAAGGAAGGCTTGATGCACAAAGCCACTAGATGCCCTAGGGCTAAAGTGTGAAATCGATAGAAAATGGCAAACACCCAAAGTATGCAAATGTAATCTATGCACACTTTTCATTCATATCCTGAAAATGAGAATTCTAATTATGCAAGTGTGATCTATGCAAGAGAATTCTCAAACACACGATGATTCTAATGTAATCTAAGAACCAATCAAGTGCAAATCAAGAAAAACGGGTGTGAGTTCCAAAGATCATAAACTAAAAACACTCAAAGGTGATTAACACTCATACACAATTTAGCCCCCCCCCCCCGGCGAATGAGGGGGAAATTTTTTTGCAAAAACAAAAGCAAAAAGATGCAAAATTGTGAAAAGACCGAGACAAACCTCCAAGTAATGATCAAAGGAAATCAAATTAATAATTTTCCAAAAAAACTCAAAACCAATAAAACAAGACTCTGACACACTCAAGTGATTGAAAAAAGGTGTAGCTAGACACAAAACCCAAGCTTGGAAGGCTGCAAACAAGCAAACTGGAAAAGTTCACAGGCCTGGCGCGACTGTCAGGTGGAAAACTAGCACCAATTGAGGATTGGCGCGGGCTATACACTGGCAAGTGGCGCCAATTGGCACAACTGTCAGGCTAAAAAGCGCACTAATCGAGTTTGCTAAGTCAAAAACACAAGCAAGCAACCCAGGGCTTGAAGACAATATCTAGGCAAACCAGGAAGCAAGAAACAACAAGAAATCCAACCCAGAAAGCTATCTAAGCAACCAAACTAGAAACCAAAGAGACAAGACTCCCTAGTGGAGTCACCAAATTGTTGTGGAGGTAAATCCTCTCTGCGGACAGAGACGATCCCTACTAGCCCAGACCGAGTCTAGCAACAATCACACAATGCTATCACGCAAGTCCCTAATTGCAAATACAAAGTGGATGGTGAGAAACTACTTGGATTCCAACGCTAGTGTTTGTAGAAGAGATGTCGCCCTCGTTCCTTTGCCTTGGCCGGTCATGATCCCCATGATCTCTGTGATTGGACACCTGCACATGCAAAGAACAACACGAAAACAAGCATAAAATATAGTAGATGCAATTATATATCAGTCAGAAAAGATATAACTCAACATCAAACATAAGACAATGAGAGTGGAACCATAATGATAGTCATCTATTATTAATAAATAACAAAGAAGAATACAACCATTGTTCTGACGTCAAATCCTCCTTTGGCTGGGTAGTTAGCTACACAAGTCTCGCGAAGCTTGTTGGGATGAGGAACAAGCCTCTCTCTCTTTGGGTGACAAGAATCTCCTTACTTAGATTTTGCCTTATGGGTGCAAAGAAGGCTCTTGCAGCTTCAAACTGTCTATCACTATGCTGGGACTAGAACTATTGTAACTATCACTAGCTTGCTCAAGGCATAGAGGCAAGATTTTATAGATAGAGAAGAAAGAGATAGGATCAACCACATTATTCATGGGATTGGCTTTATCACTTGGAAACTTCCCTGAAAGGTGGCAAACCACTTTCCCTTCTATGGAGATTCGAAGCCAAACCATCCTAGCTCAACATAGATTCAGTTGGTGAATGGGTTGAAGAGAACCTTCGAAAGCTTGTTGGTTAAAAACTTTACTCAATTTGGTTGGCGCGAGTGCGACTCTGAGACAGAGCGCCAATGGCGCGCCCTTTTTAGAGGATTTCCCTCATTGGCACGGGCAGTGAATTGTGGACCCACGCTAATGCAAAAAGAGTTTTTTTCATGGGTATTTTGCAGGAGATGTCTTCAGGGCAAATGAAGCTCATACTTAGAGGAATATGATGCAAGTGGTTTCAGGTCATGTCACTTCTCATAGGTCCCAGAATAAGTCCTCCAGTGTGTGGGTGAGGGGTAACAGGGACGGTGACAAACAGTGACAAATTGTTGTGTAACATATATATATATATATATATATATATATATATATATATATATATATATATATATATATATATATATATATATATATATATATATATATATATATATATATATATATATATATATATATATATATATATATATATATATATATATAGATATATATGCCGACGGGCCACCAACCCCGCCGACCTCCCCAACCACATAACAGGAAAATATATTAAAAAAAATATGTGGGTGGCCTGTTATAGACATTTTTGGGCACTGCAACCCCAATCATAAATGTCCATAAACCAAGGGCTCCTAAGTCCCTAAAAGTGTTGTTCCAACACCTAAAAGAACAAGGTTAGCTGATTACATCATCTCCCAGAAGTTCTCCATGAAAAACTACTCAGAACTGGTCAAAATTGGACCATCTCACCTGCTCCATGGTCAAAGTGTGTTGCATCCCACCTAAATGCACACGAGAGGTGTGATGCATACTGAAAATCCCTTCTATGGGTGCGATGGGCGAGAGTGGACAAATGGCAAGGTCAATCTGCAAGGTGGAGGATCATGGAATCTTCCAGAAACTTCTCCTGTGACACTTGCCTCTCTGCATTCACCCAGGGATGAGTAAGAGATCATCAATCTCCAAGTGGAATCAAGAACTATCAAAGAGAGGACACTAATCAAATCTCAAAAGCTTACTCACCCCCCTTGCAAACATCTATATATGGACCCCTCATCCCAGAGATCTAGAGGCTGGAATTTTGTATCTTGTAAGGAAGTGTTGCTGGTTTCTTGGTGTAACATCATAGTGTTGGGTGATCTAAGCTTTTCATGAGGTGAAGAAGGGCTTTCTTGCTGAGAGGATGATGCTGGGTCAGAGCAATTGGTTGTAATCCTTTTTGCTATTCTTGATTATTAATAAAGCTATTTAAGTTTTCCTCCACATTCTTGTATGATTGATGATATATGCATTTGTGTGGTCAATATATATCTGGTCCTATATTGTTTATAATAGTAGATCTCTGTTCTTAGATAGTGTTATGCTGCTTTGCTTCTATAGGTGCTCTTTGAAGCTGGGTAGACGAGGAAGCGAGTGGCAAAGATCTATCAGAAGGGAGAGGATTCAAGCAAGGAACCAAGCACAAGACAGAGGTTGGTCTCCTTCGTTCCTCTCTTATCTACTTTTTATAAAGGAAAATGAAAGTGGTTTTAGTTTGTTTGTTTCTAAGGTAGCTACCAGCCTTAGTGGGACTAGCAGCTCTGCATAGACACTAGATTTCCCGATAACAAAATGGTGACTCCACTGGGGAGTGAATAGATTGTTTGTTTGTGTATATTTGTTTGCTTTATAAACTTACAGACGAAGCCTGAAGTCAAGCCAGCTAGCCTTCGAACTGCATTTGCTATGCAAGTGCAAAGTAGATCAATGCTGCTTCAGTCTATCTCTAGGTTTTGTTTATGAATTGAACAATCAATTTAAAAATTTTCTAATTTCCCTTGGGGTGGCTCTAGTAACCTCCTTAGATCTACCCCTGTGATTTATTTACTAATTACCACTTGCTCGGCCTAAATCCCTGAACTGTGCTGCAAACTGTGATCAAGAACTAGATCAAAAGTCTTGCACTGTACCATCGCACCCTCTCTTCAAGGATATCAGTATGCATCACACTTCCCATGTGCTGTAGGTGGGATGCATACTCGAATCCCTGTGTAACAGGTGCGCTGATCAGAAAAAGGCTAATTTTGCCTCCAGACTTTGGTTTTTCTTCACCTTTTCAGCTCTATTCAGGATTTTTGCTATCTGTAATCAATATACCTCTATTGGAAACCCCCTTCCTTGCCATTATTCCACCTCCATTGTGCAAAGAAATGTAAATGTTTTTATGTATTATGAGCCATTTTCAGTTCTCTTTTACAAAGAAGTAGCGTAATTGAATTGTCATTTCTTGATTTGGAAGTGTCGCAAGTGTTGTTTTCAATCATAGAAGAGAATCCGATTATTCTTGATAGCCGATTACACTGTTACTCTTGTATTTGATTTGAATTAGTAGCTTTTCAAGTGTCGAAAGCAAGTTTTCAATTCCAAATAACAAAGTGTCGTCATTTTCTTAATTTTGTCTTGAAAAGAAACTTGTTAGTAATGTCGCTTTGAAAAATAATTCGGATTTGCGCTTAGCTTTCTTTTTATCATTCACACATTAAGAAGGGTGAAAACAAATACATGCATGTGCATTTGCATTTAGACTATTTTTTGGTTTGATTTAGGACAGTGCATATAGTGTGTGCTCTCTTCTCTATGTTGAAAGAATATCGTCTCTCTTTCCTTAGTAGCTAGGATTTTCATTGCAAAAAGAAGATTAAACGATTGTTTATCATCTTAGATTGCATTTTAGGAATTGTATATCTACATCACGTGGTGAACCTAAAAGGAAAATTTCTTAAACAAGATCAACTGTAAAATAAATTTAATGAATTTAAAAACACTTTGGAACCTAACGCACAAAATTTAGAAGTCTAGGCTAGAGACGTATTCTGGCGTCGTAAAGCCTGCTAACTATTGTTTTCATTGCTGGTTGGGTGATTCCTCCACTTTGAGGCGATAAGTGCCAGTACAGACTTGTGCTCCCACGTACCATCGAGTATATATTGGGAGACCACAATAGGCTTTATCCTTTATCCATAGGAAGCCGTGTCTGTCGCCCTATCAATCGCAATGCACTGAATACAGCATTCGGGAAGATTGATTGTCGTACCGTAAAAAGTATTCTGCAGTTTTGTGATTGGTTTGGTAATCCCTCTGTCTAGATTTCTAGAGTGGTCTCTTTCGTTCCTTTTCAGACTCCTTAAAGGAAAAGGTCCATCTAAGAACTTATCACTTCAAGCTCATTAAAAATCGAAGGCAACTAGAGTAATCTTTTGTTTTTTCTCGACTCTTAAAAATTGAAAAAACAAGTTGTGTCAAAGCGTCTAAAATTTATTTTAATCGGAATGAACATCACCATTCCTACATTGGTCTTAGGTTGAGAAAAATGGAGTCCACCAACCAAGGATTTCCCCTTGGAGGAAATCCTAGTCCTTTCTCCTCTTGGGGAGATGTTGGTGCACCCCATATGGCCACATTTTCGCTTCCAGGATTGACAATCGGCTTTCTCATATGGCTCTTCTAGACCTCTGTTGTTTAGCACACCGTGATTCTTGAACAATAAATTCAGCAACCAAATGATACCAGAGTTACCCCCCAACCTTCTACTTCGTCCAATTCTCCCTCTCCTCCTTCCTCTTCGCTTGATGAAGCTGGTGAAGCCAAAAATCAAGTAGCTAAGAAGAAAAAGGAGAAGAAGAAGAAAGATAAGAAGAAGAAGGAGCCAAAGGCGAAAAGGGGCAACCAGGCATCGTCTAGCAGAAATCCACACACTGCACCATCCAGGCTTAAATCGCCATGTGTCATTTGCAAAGGAGACCACTATCATCGAGATTGTCCTTGCATCCCTCGGATCTTAAGGGACTGGTCTCCTCATTTGCACAACCCAGTGTCATCAACCTCTGACGATCATGTTGAGAATACACTGTCAACTAGTGAAAGTGAAGCCCCTGGACAAAAAGGAAAATGTAAATTTCCTTGTAAACTGTGTGAAGGCGATCACGTCGTCCACCGTTGTCCCTTCTTAGACAAGGCTAAAAGAGTTCTGGACGATCATCCGGTTTCAATGTTACGGCTTCCTCCTGGATATAAGAAACTCTTGCCGAGTCCGTCACTAGTCGAAAACCTAGCTGACATGCCATTGTGGTCGGCTGAAGCATCTATCATTGAAGATGAACCCTCTGAATCCACACCAGACGAAAGTCAAAAGGTCGAGGTGGCAGTTGACCCGGTCTTGCCTTCAAAAGGTCCATCTTCAGATGATACAATCACTGGAGAGAACAAGAACGACACCGTTCAAATTCTCTTCATAAGCACAGACTCCGATGAACATGGGAGTAGTCTACCCGTTCCTTTACCGCAGGAAGGAAGTTCGTCAGAGTCGTATCCAACCGTCTATTTGGTCCCACCTCCAAGCAACCTAGTTGTTTCCTTCGATTGGAATCTACTCGGCAAACCCATTTTACCAACTAGTGTACCATTTTGAATCATTGCTCAAGTATATAGAATGGTCATGGCCGGTACCATCATAGATGAAGGGGCTTCTGTGAGTATCCTTTCCTCAACTTCTTGGAAAGCGCTTGGTTCGCCATTGCTTTTGCCTGAAATGAGAAATCTAACAGGCTTTGACAAAGGAACCAGTTGACCGTTAGGGATCCTTCCCAATGTGTCGATAACATTGAGAAGGAAAACCGTTCACATGAATGTAATGGTAGTCCAAGGACCCCTAGATTATAATCTACTCCTTGGACGCGACTATATTTATTGCATGGGAGTCATTGTCTCCTCACTCTTTAGAGTAATTTGTTTTCCGCATGAAGGAAGAGTGGTCAAGCTCATAGACTAGCTTTCATTCCCCGGTTCACATATAGCAAATAGTCAAATACCATCCCTGAATGGTCTTTTCATGCAAGGAGTGTCTCATCAATCCCCAGTCCGTCCACTTGATGAGCGTGAGTGATTCGGAGGACATGACTGAAACCCAGGGGGCATGCACCCTAGTTTGTTTCGACAGGAAAACCTTGGGTATAGGGTAGGTTTCCGCGAAGGATATATGACTGGTTTATGAGACTAGACTAGAATAAGATTCCTTCGCCAAAGTTATGTGAGTGGAGCCAGTTGCGCCACTCACCTTTGTTTATTTCGGTAGACATCGCCGAGGAAGTGTTTTGTCCACAGTATGGATAGAACAATCTTTGGTAACTTGGAAATTTTTCGCTATACCCGGGGGCATGAAAACCTTTTGGCGTGCAAGCGAAGAGCGACCATTTATTTTTTTTAATTTGTAGGTCCTCTAACCCTTTAAACTCGTAGGATTGGTCATTTCCTAGCTTGCATAAAGAAAGGATGCGGGGAAAAGCTTTGAAAAAATGCCATTTTAAATGAGACATCCTTATTATACGACTGGATCGAGCAGTTTTAACGCAGAATTCAAGATTGTTAAAAAATAAAAATAAGAAATGAGCAAATGTTCCCCTAGAGTTTAAGCTCATTAAAAAATGAACCAATTTCCAGTAAATAACCATCGTGAATGCATTATCATCAGCCTTTGAAACCTTGGTCGTGTTCTCATCATCACCTCCACTCTATATTGGCCGATCATTCACCTCCATTTGATTGTTTACCCCTTTTGAGGAACAGCTGCGAAGAGTGATCCTGTTAGCCATCCTTGTGACACTGCCATGATTGGAAAATTCCAAACCTTACCTGGAATTAGCTGCTACCTGAATTTATCACCCGTTCCTTGAAAAACGAGTCTCCTTTAAGCTCTTTTCACCTGACTCGTAAAATATGAAAAGATTTCCGAGCAATTGGCCTCTCCGGCTCATTAAAGTGACCGGAAGTGCTATCCCTCCTTTAGATTTTAATCTTTTTTGACCTGAGGGATTATTACACAAAGAGATCAAGCGCTTGTTTTGTTCGGCTCGTTAAAATTACCGAAAATCCATCCCTTTTGTATTATTTTATACTTTTTTGGACTTAAGGGATTATATGACGAAAAATGATTATTGGAGTTTTCTTTATGTCCCATTTCAGACTCTCTAAAATTGAAAAGGACCGAGTTATCTTTGTTGTTAAACTCGTTAAAATCGAATAGCAACAAACTTGTCCATACAGACAAGAACGAGTTTCACTATCGCTAGGCTCGTTAAAACATAGCAATGGGTTTTCCCGAAGGGAAAATTATAGAACAATCATATGTTATCCTCCTCCAAGCTTGAAAAAATAAAGAGGTACTGGTCAGCAATGACTGGGGAAAAATTGGGAAGAAAACTTGAAGAAACTTTATTGGTAGCAAGTTGCTCATGAACATGACACTTTCACTCTGCATCCGAGTCGGGTTGGGTTGTTCCGTTCACTGGTCATATCACCATTGGTCCATCACACCATCCATATTTGGGGTTAACGCTACCAATCCATCATGTTAGTGTCACGATATGTTCAAGAGAAGTCGCTCAGAGAATTCACCTGTGTCTCATCCACTACAATACATTTACGCTCCATTCTTTCATGACCACCACCCTGAACCTTATATCATCATATCGTTTTCACCTCCATTAAAATCATTTGCTCCGTTTCGTGTCATAGATGTGGGATTCATTAAGGCCCTCCTATGACGGTTCGCTTCTTGTCAACATCAACTCATTATCTAAGAAGTCGATCTAGGAACAACCCTTTCAGTACTTTGAAACTTGCATGCCTCAATGGTAAGTTTCTCACTTCCAGCGATAGGTTTACATCAATGGCCTTCGACCGAAAGATTTTGCGTGGTGTTCGATGCCAAGTCCTTTATTCACACCACGTGAATTGTACTGTAGTACCTTGAGGGTCATCATCATTATTGGTGATTCCTCTCGCGCCTATTAACAGTTTACATCATTGGCTAGTAATCAGGCGATGTCTTTCCATGTTCGACTCCAGAACATCTCTCACATGGATCGACTTGTACTTTGAGTGAAGATCGAATGAGATTGAAGACCCCAGATCTAGTTTCATCCATCCGAGCTACGATATATGTTCAAGAAAATAAAGACATCAAATGTACATCATTGCTGCACATATAATCATCCAATCCAAGGGATGATGGCTCTACTAGAATCACCAATCTGCACTCACACGATTGTCTGTCTTATGTACATGAAAATGAATTTATAAAGCTGAGCATGGGAATGCCCGCCTCAGCTAGATCATGAAAATATTATGAAGATAATGTATTGTATTGTATCTTATTACAGGTCTCCTTCCAGCTAGAAAAAACTTTAGATCCTCATGATAAAGCATTTCACCCGACATCAAAAGATTAATGACCTCATGCTTTAGGGGGCACCTGTTATAGACATTTTTGGGCACTGCAACCCCAATCATAAATGTCCATAAACCAAGCAATCCTAAGTCTCTAAAAGTGTTGTTCCAATCCCTAAAATAACAAGGTCAACTGATTACATCATCTCCCAGAAGTTCTCCATGAAAAACTACTCAGAACTGGTCAAAATTGGACCATCTCACCTGCTCCATGGTCAAAGTGCGCTGAATCCCACCTAAATGCACACGGGAGGTGCAATGCATACTGAAAATCCCTTCTATGGGGTGCGATGGGTGAGAGTGGACAAATGGTAGGGTCAATCTGCAAGGTGGAGGATCATGGAATCTTCTAGAAACTTCTCCTGTGACACTTGCCTCTATGCATTCGCCCAAGGATGAGTAAGAGATCATCAATCTCCAAGTGGAATCAAGAACTATCAGAGAGAGGACACTAATCAAATCTCAAAAGCTTACTCAGCCCCCTTTCAAACATCTATATATGGATCCCTCATCCCAGAGATCTAGAGGCTGGAATTTTGTATCTTGTAAGAAGTGTTGCTGGTTTCTTGGTGTAACATCATAGTGTTGGGTGATCTAAGCTTTTCATGAGGTGAAGAAGGGATTTCTTGCTGAGAGGATGGCACTGGGTCAGAACAATTGGTTGTAATACTCTTTGCTATTCTTGATTATTAATAAAGCTATTCAAGTTTTCCTCCACATTCTTGTATGATTGATGATATATGCATTTGTGTGGTCAATATATATCTGGTCGTATATTGTTTATAATAGTAGATCTCTGTTCTTAGATAGTGTTATGTTGCTTTGATTCTACAGGTTCTCTTTGAAGCTGGGTAGACGAGGAAGCGAGTGGCAAAGATCTATCAGAAGGGAGAGGAATCAAGCAAGGAACCAAGTGCAAGATAGAGGTTGGTCTCCTTCGTTCCCCTATTATCTACTTTTTATAAAGGAAAACGAAAGTGGTTTTAGTTTGTTTGTTTCTAAGGTAGCTACCAGCCTTAGTGGGACTAGCAGCTCTGCATAGACACTAGATTTCCTGATAACATGGCCATGACCCCACCACCCCGAAAACCTTAACCATATTCCACAATCTAATTGGGCCAGCGGCCATGACCCCGCCGGACCCTCCATACCCCTCGCATAAACATTATACCACATGTATCATTGGGGTGGGCACGGGCCACCACCGGTGGACCTGACCCACACCCCAGAGCTAATAAAACATGCCCCAACCATCATATATTATGCCGATGGCACTAACAATAGTAGATAAGTGATCGACGGGGCTCTAACCCACCTGGCCCCCAAGCAGGCGGCTCCAAATATATATTGCGCCATCAACCAAAACGTTAACATAAATATATGCGTCATTAATAAATTGGCCCAAAATGGTAAGGCAAACATAACTGTGCCTCCATTAAAAAGGTTAAAGGTGAAATATGGTTAACGCGCTAGGTTTGGCATGGGCAGGATTTGATCCTCTGACCCCATACTTTTCATTCCTATCTTTTACCATTACACCAACTGCTTACCTTGGTTTATCCACCCTAAAATTAATATAAACTCATTTTTTCAGTGCCAGAGGAGGAGAGAGACTATAGGACATAGATTTAGAGGCAGAAGGAGGGCACAAATTTTGAGACGAGTAATTAATTTTTTAATGTAGGAACCATGAATTTTGCAGGAGGGAAAATTTTTCACTTTGTCACAATTTGACAAATTTTATATGGATTCAACACTACTCGTCGCCACAAATTTAATGGTGCTATCTGTTTCTCCATCATAGTTCTGCATTTTTTGGCCATTTTTAGATTGAATTTTGAACCATGATTGTTGCAAAAGAAGGGAGCGTAACCATGAGCCATGAAATTTTCCCGAGGTAAAATTTTTCCATGTCAGAATATAGTCAAGTTTATACATGCTTTTCATTGTTTTCCACAGGGATCACAATAGCAAGATCATATTTGCCATCTGAGTTGCAGATTTCCAGTCCATCCATGGAGCAAAATATTTGAGGAACCCTGGGGAATCTAAAAGATTCCTTGAGCCCCAAATTCTCAACTTTTCAAAATTCAAATTTTGGACAGTCGATTTTGCACTACTCGATGCCACAAATGTGATGGGACATTCAAATTTTTCATTCTCTCATTTCATTTGCCAGTCACCTTTCTAAGTGCTAGTGCAGATGTCCACATTCATGTGCGAGCAGTGATTTCCATGTGATCGATGCCTTGATATTGATGGTCCAAATAGCTTCAGCAGTTTGACAACCACTTCTTCATATGGCCCTGGGTTGTGATGTATATGATGTGTTCATGTACTTATTCTTTATGCATTTTTCTGCACAGATCGTTGATTGATGTTGATGTAGGATCTTGTTTATTACATGTTTTCATGATTCCTTGCTTGATGTGATGCAGAATCTTCTATGTGATGTACTTTCTTTCATGATTCGTCATGTTATGTGTTGAGATCCCTTGTTGTATGTTGCTGGGATACTCTTGTTGTCATCATGCATGTTTTTCATTGCGATCCCTTGTATGCCATGTTGGCGGGATGCTCATCATGCATGAGTTTTGTGTCATACTGATAGGAGTCTTTTGATTGAGAGTTCCTGTAGTGGAACATCTCTTAGAGCCACTCCCATGTGAGGGAATTTTCCTTGTATGATCGCAACATTGTCTCTTGTGTACATCATCACTATTGACAACACTTAATGTAGTGGCCTGTCTTGACACTGGGGCCCAGAGACATAGTCCCTCCTGGACAAACTTAGTTATCAACGTCTTGTTATTTTATGTTGTTGATGATTGTCATTTTTCTCTTCTTTACAGCATGCAGATGTATTCATTAATGTTCTTTTAAAAATTTTAACACATCACGAAAGTAAAAGGTCTTGGAATGCTCCTTCGTCACACACGGACCTGGATCAAGTGGTATTGGAGCGGTCTTTGCATTGATGTGAATTGCAACGTGAACAATGGAACGTGCAGTGATAGAGGATGAAAGAGCGATGTACAATACCATGCTCAACATTTCCAAAAGAGTGGAAATCATGTATGAAACTCTACAGAAAGAGATAGAGGAAAAGGAGCGATTGTAGCTTCAGTTTCAAGCCACAGAAGAGGCCCTGGAAGAATTGAAGCATAACAACCATAATCCTTAAATAGAAAATGTTGAATTGAATATGCATCTACATGAAGAAAAAGAGGAGAAACAAATTTTAGCAAAGGATGAGGCCTTGGAAAAGCTACAGCGAGACCCATGTGAGGTAAAAAGTAGTTCTCTGTCTTCATGTATGTTTACTGATGATGATTTCACTGTTTTTGAAAATCATACCACAAGAATTGACTCCAAACTGTTGAAGAGAATGGGGTATTAAGGAACAGGCTTGGTCGTTAATGGCCAAGGCATTATCAACCCCATCAAAGTAGAGGAATTACCCCATCAGGCAGGACTTGGGTACGTCAAAAAGGAAGTTGGGGAATGCGCCATGACAATTAGTGAACCGCCAACAACAGATGATGAGAAGCCCTCATCCATTCGTTCCAAATCGAAAGAGGAGGTAAAAGACATTGATTTCCTTTCAATTTCATCTACGCATAGTATGATTTCTGTTGGAGAGTTGGAGATCCAAATTACAAGGACAAACATGAGGCTCCTTAGCAGGACAAGACACGAGGAAGAAGAAGAACTTGGTGCTAATAACAAAGGCATAACTCAACCTTTGGAGGTTGTGCATGAACATCGATTTGCAGGAGAATGCTTGAAGGTGTCAGAGTCGTCCGAGACATTGTTGAAATCGTCAAGGAAAGAGAATGATGGGAACATATCCCCATCATCCCATGACAGTTTCCATTGCAGGGGAAGAGTTGAGGCAAGCTCTCATCGCCATACTGACATTAGAGACAACAAAGGAAGGTATAACCACTTTTGATCTTCAAATGTTCATTTCAATTATGATCATGTTGATAATAATGAACGTAAAACATGGCATCGAAAAACATGCACCTTTTTTGGATTAAATAACCATACATTTTCTAAGTGTTGGAAAAGAATGACAGCACACAAAAGTATGAGGCGTGAAAAACCCTCTCAACAGCATGTAAAGAAACATGTTAAGCAAATATGGAGGAAGAAAACCTACTATAGTCATTACGACATAAATGGCCATCAAAGAGCCACTTGTTGGAGGCTCCATCCAGAGCATCACCTTAAAGACAAAACGTCGGTGCATGAACCAGGAAGAGAAGGTGTTCGACAAGCAAAACCATCTCAAGGAGGTGACCCATTCACATTGATAAGTGAAAAATGGTTTCTAGACATGTTGTCATTTCATGGTCGTTCTTTTGTAAATCATTTGTTGCATTTTAAAATGTAAAATTGATGATGTGTTTTCCATCACTTGTTCAGCAAAAATGATGTTTGGTCTTATTTTGAGTCATATTTTACACTCTTAAAGTGATGTTATGTTTCCATCACTTGTCAAAACAATATTGTTTGGCCTTATGATTGTCAATCATGTGTTGCAGTGATAATGTGTTTTCCATCACTTTTTGAAGCAATGATGATGTGTCGGCCTTATTGTCATAGCTAAGGTCTTGTGTCCATCTTAATGTAAACTTGACCACTGAGTATGTGTTATAAACTCATGGAAAATGTGGGATGTTTGGGTCAATAATTGGTCATGTCATTCAAGCATGTAATTTGTAAAAACAAGGTACTACAGGTTGTAGAGGTAGTAGGTGTCGGCTTGTCGCTTAAGGTTCCGAAGAACAAAGGTGCAGGAGATGGAAGCGAGGCCTTTTCAGGATACTTGTGATGTAGGAAGGGTACAGAGAAAGTTACAAATTATTTTTCATTCTTTTGTAGGACCAAAAGCTCCTCAGTGGGGAGGATTGATCCAGGTGGCTCCAGAGAGACACACAAGACAAAGAGGAATGTCTGAAAATAAAAGTACTCATAATGACTTTGATTGAGCACCAGAGTGTATATATCGCCGTCCTGATCGCGGAGGTGCGAACGGTTCATCAATCTGAGCTCATATGAGGGAGAATAAACTAGTCAAAGTTTCGGTCAAAGTTGGTTTGTGGGCCAGGTTTAAGTGTCCTACAATTTGACCGACCCCAAGGCATAAACCTAGCTCTTGGAATCAGTCAAAATTGAGGCCTCGTTAATTTGCCCAACGAACCTTATTCTCTAAAGATTTTAAAAACACCTCTTATATATATATATATATATATATATATATATATATATATATATATATATATATATATATATATATATATATATATATATATATATATATATATATATATATATATATATAGGCTGACGAGCCACCACCCCTGCCAATCTTCCCAACCACATAACAAGAAAATATATTAAAAAAAGGGGCAGAAAGCCATGACCCCACTAGCCTCGGAACCTTAAACATATTCCACATTTTAATTGGGTTGGCGGTCATGACCCCGCTAGACCCTCCATACCCCTCGCATAAACGTTATATCACATGTATCATTGGGGTGAGCACAGGCCACCGCTGGTGGACCCGGCCCACACCCTGGAGCTAATAAAAAACGTCCCAATCGTCATATATTACACTGAAAACGTTGAAAGCAATAGATAAGGGACCCACGTGGCTGGCCCCCAAGCAGGCGGCCCCAAATATATATTGTGCCATCAACCAAAACATTAACATAAATATATGCATAATTAATACATTGGCCTAAAACAATAATGCAAACATAACCATGCCTCCATTAAAAAATTGAAATATGGTTAATGTGCCAGGTTTGGCATGGGCAGGATTTGATCCCTCGACCCCATGCTTTTCATTCCTATATTTTACCATTACACTAACTACTTACCTTGGTTTATCGCCCTAAAATTAATATAAACTCATTTTTTCAGTGCCAGAGGAGGAGAGACACTACAGGGCACAAATTTCGAGGCAGAAGGTGGGCACGGATTTCGAGATGATTAATTAATTTTTTAATGCAGGAACCATGAATTTTGCAAGAGGGCAAAATTTTCACTTTGTTAGAATTTGACAAATTTTATATGGATTCAACACTACTCGTCGCCACGATGCAATGGCATTGTCTATTTCTCCATCAAAGTTCTGCATTTTTTGGCTAGTTCCAGGATGAAGGTGGAACCATGATTGTTGCAAAAACAGGAAGCAGAACCATGAGCCTTGAAATTTTCCCAAGGAGGTAAAATTTTTCCATGTCAGAATATAATCAAGTTTATACTTGTTTTTCACGATTTTCAACAGGGATTGAAATAGCGAGATCAAATTCACCATCTGAGTTGCAGATTTCCAATCCACCCATGGAGCAGAATCTTGGCGAAATCTTGGGGGAATCTAAAAGATTCCTTGAGCCCTGGATTCTCAACTTTTCAAAATTCAAATTTTGGACAGTCGATTTTGCACTACTCGACACCAAAAATCTAATGAGACATTCAGATTTGTCATTCTCTCATTTCATTTTCCAGTGACTTTTCTAAGTGCTAATGCAGATGTTCACATTCATGTGTGAGCAGTCATTTTCATGTGATCGATGCCTTAAGATCAATGGTCCAAACAACTTCAATAGTTTGATAGCCGCTTCTTCAACTGGCCCTTGGTTGTGAGGTATATGATGTGTTCATGTACTTGCTCTTTATGCATTGTGCTGCATAGATCCTTGATTAATGTTGATGCAGGATCTTGTTTATTACATGTTTTCATGATTCCTTGCTTGATGTGATGCAGAATATTCTATGTGATGCACTTGCTTTCATGATTCGTCATGTTATGTGTTGAGATCCCATTTTGTATGTTGATGGGATACTCTTGTTTTTTTTTTCTAAATAAGATTAATCTATTAACATAAAAGGAGTAAAATTACAATCGTGACTGAAGTCAAAAACACTGCCTTGAAGAGAGGCAAAGTTGTCAAGATAAGCATAGAATGAGACTGCCCCATGTCAGGGAGCTCAGTCTTGAACCATTTATCAGATCCCACGTAGGGGAACAACTTATGAGCTTCTTGATATTAGAGTGTTTACAAAAGTTCAAAAATGAACTTAAATTCCACGTAGTAGTCTGAACAAAAACTTTCCCAATAGTATGGGCCGCATGGCACGATAACAAGGTAACAGTGAGCAAACTAATCATCTGGAGGTTCTTCAATTATCCAGCACTAACCTGTATCAGGCATATCCCCTACAAGAGCTGCTTCAGAATTGGAAGGGCCAGGATCAACCGACGCCATCACCATCGCCTGAGTGTTGCAGCTTAAGCATCTGGAACCTGCAAAGACACGCTACCCATTCCCATCTGGAGGTGCAAAGATGGAACAGTGACAGAGCCCGGGCCCTCCTGATGAGAGCTAGACTCGCCCTCCTGGGATTCCTCATGGAAGACCACCGAAATGTGAGCGGTAATTCTTGGACAGTTCAGAGAGCTGTTGAAGGTGAAGAGCATAGAGCCAGACAAGGGAGAAGGCACTGGATAGTGGCTGGCGGCAAGAATACGCCCTCTCCCACTTCGAGTGTGAGGGTAGTGGCCGACAGAGAAATCGCTTGAAAGGGAAGGCAACTCGGAGGAAGGGCTGGAAGGCACGCGCCGAGGATGGCCTCTGCGAGACCGCATTCTATGGTGATGGTGAGGCATTGGGGAGATAGAAGCAGCGGGAGGAAAGCGAGGTGGGGCAGCAACAATGACAGGGCCAGAGCAAATCAGAAAAACTACAAAGCGAAGGCCAGAGGCCCAAGAGTAAAACCAGGGGAATGACGGAGGCGGCTCCACCGAAAGACCAGAGCACAGCTTCAGAGCAGCCTCCCCTTTCAAGCTACAAGAGGCATCAGAGATGAAGGAGCCCACATTATATAAACAGAAACCATAGCTAAGACCAGAAGCAGGATAGTTCTGCAGATGAATCGACGGAAGCTACTCCTCAACAAGCTCATAGTTGAGCCTTAAAGTGACAACCTCCTTCATGCCTCGAGAAGCATCCACCATAACTATAGCAATGAATAGAGCTGAGGTCTGAGATGAGTCGGAGCATGCGAAGGCGTTAACCAGAGCGTCAGAAAAGATGGGAGATCCAGAGCCACTTAACATGAACCAAATGAACACTGCACATTCCAAATTCTGAGAGCCTCCATTCATAAACCGAGTTACTATTATGTACTGGGTGGGTAGGTGTCATCCCACCTCGCGCCACCCCTGTCCCATCAGAATTGAAACCTGTCTATACACCCGCATTCGGTGGAGCTGTGTCCCGTTGGACTAGAATTTTTCACTCATATTCTTGATCATGATTCAGAATTATGTCCAGATCTCCCGTGATCAAAGTGTGCCCATTTTCCACCCCTAGGTTAGCAAGTATATCAGTGACCTTGTTGCCTTCCCATTTAACATGATTGAATATGATGGCATGATTGGTGTGAAGTGATTGTTCTATTGCATCCAATCTGGCTTTGAGTCTCCAATTGTTGGCAATTTTATGCATATGAGCCCAATTGAGGAGTTGATTGACCAGGTTGATGAGGAGTAGGGAGTCACCTTCGATCTCCAGAGGTTGGAGGCCATGTTGCTGAGAAATGAGTAATCCTTGCCAGAGACCCTCCAGTTCAGTCGAGTTATTAATGTCCCAGCCAATGATTCCAAAGTATATTAGTAGAGGTGAGTCCTCATGATCTCTGAATATGCCACCAAATCCTGCTTTGCCGGGGTTGCCCTTTGAATCTCCATCAAAGTTGAGTTTGAAAGTATGCTTTGGAGGGGGGTCCATGAGTGCTTTCTGGTGCTGTTGCCTTCTAAAGGTCTGAGATTGTGAGTACCTTGTGGGAGTTGAATGTTCCAGTTTTCCCATATGGCTTTCTCATTTGCAAGAGTGGGGAAATCGTCTGGGAGCCAAGTTTGAAGCACCAAGGTCTCTTTAAGATTGAGACAGAAGTTGCTCCAAATGATTTCTAAAGGAGTGCTTTGATCTTTGAATATGCATTTGTTCCTTTCTTTCCAGATTGTCCAGAGGAGGAGGCCGGGAATCAAACTCCATAATTGGTTAAGAAGCTTGCTTTTATAAGGGTTCTGGAGCCAATAATGAATGGAGTTGATAATGTCTTCGGATCCTCTACATCGTTTTTGGCATCGGAAGCTAGCCTTCTCCCACATTTGGTTGGCAAGAGTGCAAGAGTCCAGGAGATGTTGTAGCGTTTCCTCCTGAGAATTACAATTGGGACACATGGAGGGCCCATGAAAGTTTCTTTTCCTGAGATTGTCCCAAGTGAGGATTTTCCTATGCCCAACAAGCCAGAGGAAGAGAGAGACTTTGGGCCAAGTACCCGGTGACCAGATTCTGCCCCAGATAGGATCCAGGGGCGTTGTATCTTTGCATACAATGTTATAAGCCTCTTTGGTGGTGAAGGATCCTCTGGGGGTATATCCCCATCTTAATATATCCCTACCTTCTGAAGATCTAATGCGCCGATTTAGGAGCTCCCTCTCCAAGACCTCCTTAGTCTGGTTATCTACATTCCTGATCAGCCTGTCGATCTGCTTCCATTGTCTGTACCCTTGTTCTGTCTCCGGAGTCCACTGTTGTTGGACGGATTCCTTTTGTTTCTCCTCCCACTCTTGGCTAGGAGGCAGACTTAGGATGTCGTTAAACTTTGGAAGTTGGTTCCAAGCATCTGTCTAGAACCTAGTAGTACTGTCGTTTTTTATTTCCCAAAAATTGTGTTGTTGGATCATCAAAAAGTGTTTTCTAGAAGCGTTCCATATTAGTGATCCTTTTTTAGTAGGAATGAATCTAATAAGCTCCTTTGGTCTGTGATTGGCATATTTTGCTGTCCATATGGCTGCCCATGGCTTATTGGGAACAGAGAGCCATTGCCACCATATTTTTGCGCCCATGATTGCATTGCTGTGATTGGGATCTCGCAGACCTATACCCCCTTTTTCTTTTGGCTTGCATGTTGTGGTCCATTTTACCAAGGCCCATTTGCGATTTGTGCCTGTTGCACCCCAAAGAAATTGTGCTGAAGAGCTTTTATTTTTTTAAGGACCCATTTAGGCGCTGCCGGGATTGAGAAGAGGTAGATAGGTATTTCCTGAAGCACAAATTTGATTAGCACTAATTTGCTGCTGATGTTTAGAGTTCTGTGCATCCATAAAGTGAGACGAGATTCAAGTTTCTCAACGAGCATACGCCAAGAGGCATGCTTGATGGCAGAGTCTATAAGGCGGGCTCCAAGTTATTTGGAACGAAAGGAGGCTATGGAGAAGCCCGGAATGCATGCAATAGCATATTGTATGACAAGGGGTGTGTGAAAGAAGAATATCTGCAATTTAGCCGTATTTATACTCATTCATGAAGCGTCAGAGAAGTCATTCAAAAGGGATTTAAAAAGCGTGGCTTCCTGAACAGAGGGGTACCCAAAGAGCATGTTGTCATCAACAAACTATTGATGAGTAATGGCTGGAGAATTGTGAAATGATATACCTTTAAGATGCTGGGAGAGGAGGGCTTGCTTGATATGGTGCCCCAAACCTTCTGCCATTAGAACAAAAAGGAAAGGGGAGAGGGGATCTCCTTGTCTGATGCCTCTGGAAGGACTAAAAGGTTGAGAGGGTATTCCATTTATGAGGATAGAGAAGAATGTTGTTGAAATTAAACTCATAATCCAACGAACCTACATTGGGGAAAAACCAAAGGCTATTAGCATTTTTTGAAAATAGATCCAACTCAACTTATCAAAGGCTTTAGAGAGTTCAATCTTGAGAATCATACTTCCCTGTTTGGCGTGCTTGAGGGAGTGTATGATTTCATGCGAGAGGATGATGTTGTCTAATATTTGTCTGCCTTCTACATATCCATCTTGTTCAGGTGATATGAGCAAGGGCAGAAGTGGCTTCAACCTGTTGGCAATGACTTTAGATATCACCTTGTAAATGCCATTGCAAAGTGCGATTGGATGAAATTTGTCTGGAGTACTGATGTTATCTTCTTTTGGGATGAGTGCGATGAAAGTTGAGTTTAGGTAGGGCAGAAGCCAATGAAGAGTAAGCGATTCCTCCACCACTTGCCACACCTCTTCTTTTATAAGGTCCCAGAAGGTGTGGAAGAATGTAGTAGTGAAGCCATCCGGACCAGGAGCTTTGCCCTCCTTGAGCTGGTTCATAGCCAGATCCACCTCCTGAGGCATGGCTGGTCACAGAAGGAGTTGGTTGTGTTCTTATGTGATGATTTTTGGCACATTTTGAATGATCCTTTCTATAGCAGGCCGTCTATCAATTTGGGGTTCTTGATGGACTTCCTGGAAGTGACTGATGAACTCCTGTTCGATTTATGCATAGTTTTCCACTCTTTCCCCTCCTTGCTTTTGTATGAAAGAGATGGTATTGTGCATTCTTCTCTGTATTGTTGTTCTGTGGAAGAATTTAGTGTTCCTTTCTCCTTCTTTCAGCCATCTAATCCTTGATTTTTGCTTCCAGAGGATTTCTTCCTGCTTTCTTCTCTCCTCCAATTGATTGTGAATGTGATTGTCTTGTTCCAAGGTCCCTTCCTTGTATCCCTCTGTGATTATCTGTTGCTAGAGTTCTCTCATTTCTTTGTTAAGATCTTGTTGAGCCTGGAAGATGTTGCCAAAAGTCTCTTGATTTCATCATTTGATTTGGGATCTCAGGAATTTGAGTTTCTGTTGAAACTGAACCATTTTTTAGCCTTCTGGTGCAGGGAAGTTGTTCCATGTGGATTTTATGAAGTCTTTGAAAGCGGGATGTGTGAGCCAAAAAGATTCGAAATGGAATGGATGCCTAATCGAGTTTCTTGGTCTTTGCCATTGGAGAGGGATAGGACAATGATCAGAGCCTGAGAAAGGAATAATTGAAGTCAAGATGTCACCTCCAAGATGCACTGTGTTATCAGAGATGAGGTATCTATCTAGTTTGGACACGATTTGTTGCCTTCCATCCCTACGATTTCTCAAAGTGTGCATTCCATTGCAGAATTGCATATCAATTAGCAGATTGTTTTGGATAAATTCTTTAAAGTGGCCATTTTCCAATTCCAGCTTAGCGCAACCTCCCTGCTTTTCCTCCAACTTGGTGATCATATTGAATTCGCCTCTAATGATCCACAGTGGATGGAATCTGTTGAAGTTAAGCACTTGTATTGTGTCTAGAAGAGAAATTTTGTTACTTGCCTCCTGTGGGAAGTAAACATTGGTGAGATGGTCATGAATGTTAGTGCCGATTATATGAAAAGTAGCCTGAATAATGTGATGGGAAGCATGAAAGTCTGAAAGCGTTATAGCTTGCATGTTCCAAGCAATTGCCAGTCCCCCAGAGGCACCCGAAGCATCCACTGTAACCGAATGACAACCTGGCCAAGCTCTGGAGAGGATGTTTCCAAGAGTGTTACTATTACATTTTGTTTCCTGCAGAAAAAAAAAATCTGAGGCTGCTCCTGTTTTATCATGTTTTTTATCATCCTGAGTTTCCCGGGGCTATTCAGCCCTCTTATATTCCATGAGGTGAGCTTCATGGTTCACTTTTTAGTGGTGGACTTGTAATACTTAGTCAGCTTAGCATATCTTCCTGAGTCTACCAGGATTTTCCCTATTGCAATAGTTCTTTTGAAGATTCGTCTTTCTTCTGCGTTTTTTGGAGTCTTTAGGAAGGAAGCTGCCATCCCATTGACTACCTAGCTGTATGCCCAGTTGTTGTTGCTAGTAAGCCCTGGAGATGATGACTTCCAGTGTACTCAGCTGATGAGCTTGAATCTTGTCGTAGTCTTTCTTTCTACATGATTTCTCAAGCTCAAAAATGTCAAGTCCTCCCAAATCAATGCTTTCTGGTTCTTCTTCCATGTGTTGCATCTGATTGCTTTTTGCTGAGGTGATTGCTAGGGGTAGAGAATGACCGGGGAAACCATCAACCCATTTCATTATGTTTTCGATCAGGGTCCTTTCGGGCTTCCTCAGGGATTCCAAAGTTGTCTTTTAGGGGCACGGGAGTGGGAGAGGAGCCCGAAAGAGGGGGGGGGAGAGGACGAGATGATCAGCGGTGGGATTGGCATAGAGATCTGAGGTGGGTCTTCTGAAGTCTTAGCAAGAACCTCAAAGTTGTTGCTTGAGGAGGGAATGGAGGCAGTGTCCTACTGGGGCTTTTTCCCGGTGGAAGGTTTTTTATGCGATCTCTTGCAGCGAGCGACCTTGGTGAAGCCATCATGGGCCGTCTTGTCTGAGGGGTCAGAGGCTTGGGGTTTGGAATTTAGAGGACAATCCCGGAAGAGATGCCCATGGGCATGAAACTTACAACAGCGAAAGAGAACATGTTCAAAATCCAAGGGCCGGATCCATTCATAGTCATCATGGAAGAGACTTACTGAGTCCGGGAGGGCTTTGTCCAAATGCATGAAGACACAAATACGAGCATAGGAGGTGTATCTGTGCAACTTCGTTTCTTCAACAACTTTTATAAATTCCCCCAGCCCCTTGCCTATGTCTCTGAGCGACTCTTCGTCCCAGTATTCCAATGGGAGCGAGTACATCCTGATCCATACTGGTGCCCAGCTAAAATCCTCCTTGTTAGGGTTAAATCTCTCTACCCAGTACCTTAAGTACAAACTAGCTGAGTTGAAGAAGTAGGGACCTTCATCCATGACCCTGTTCTGATATTCGATGCAAATGAATATTATAGTGAAAAACCCTTTAGGTCCTAGCTGCAGGGAGACATGTCCCTTGGGTTTCCATGTGGCAGAGGTCCATCCTTGCAAAGCTTTTTCAGTCGGCCAAAATCCAATAAATATTCCAATGAGCGCATGGTCCTTCATGTACTGGATGTGTCCATTGATTCTTTGACTGGGGAGTTCTATCTTGAGTCTTTCAGCCGCTATGGGTTTGCATGTCACTGATATAACCTTGGCCATTTCCTGTTTCCCATTCTTTTCTTCTTTTACTTCACTGTGCCTGTCTAACTGATCAGTGGAAGCATTTGTCATTTCTTGCATTGGGGAGTCTCTATTATCTGAGTCTTCATGTTCTGGACCCGTCGGCTTTGTTGAATTCTTTGTTGGAGGATCTTTTGTGGTTGAAGGGGAAGGATTTGAGGTCCCCCGAGGGAAAACCATTGCAGAGAGGACTATGCCTGCAATCTGCTATCACGATGAGGAGGGCGGATAGAGGGCGGTAACAAAGAGGGTTCAGGCTGCGCCGTTGTAGGGGTGTTCAGAAACCCTAGGTTGCAGAGTGCTTCACCATTTTTCAAATATTAAATAGTAAAAATTTAATTGATGGGATAGTCTTTTTGTCGTCATGCATGTTTTGCATTGAGATCCCTTTTATGCCATGTTGGTGGGATGCTTATCATGCATGAGTTTTGTGTCATACTGATAGGAGTTTTTTGACTGAGAGTTCCTGTAGTGGAACATCTCTTAGAGCCACTCCTGTGTGAGGGAATTTTCCTTGTATGATCGTGACATCATCTCTTGTGTACATCATCACTATTGACAACACTTAATGCAGCAGCCTACACCATCTTGACACGGGGGCCAAGAGACGTAGTCCCTCTTGGACAAACTCCGTTATCAACGTCTTGTTATTTTATGTTGCTGATGATTGTCATGTTCCTCTTCTTCATAACATGCAAATGTATTCATTAATGTTCTTTTATAAATGCAATTTAACACATCACAAAAGTAGAAGGTCTTGGAAGGGTCCTTTGTCACACCCGGACTTGGATCAATCCTTCTGGCAAGAGAAGAACAATGGTGAATGAAAAGCAGAGCCATCTGGCTATGGACGGGGGGTGAGAACACCAAATTATTCCAAAATTATGCAAGAGGAAGGAAGAATGCAAACACTATTTGGAAATTGAGGGTCGAGGGAGGAAGAGAGGGCCGGTCATTCGAGGATCTTTCACAGATGGGTATAAGACATTTCCAAAACCTATTCTTTGCCTCGACGGAAGTATCCTTGGCTGAAGTGATCCAAATAGCCCAAACATTTCATCATTATGTGGATGAAGGGGATTTAATGGAACTAATGGTAGAATTCATGAGGGGGGAGGTGGAAGTAATTCTAAAATCTATGTCAAAGGATAGGAGCCCCAGACCAGATGGATGGACAGTGGAGTTGTTTTAACATTTCTTTGAGCAAATTGGGAATCAACTTACCGAAGTTGTTGAAGAATCCAAAAGGAAAGGGGTCATATATCCCCCTTTTAATTCAACTTTCATAGCCCTCATCCCGAATAAGGAAGAACCAACCTCCTTTAAGGATTTCAGACCGATTTCCCTTTGCAATTGTATCTACAAAATTATAGAGAAAGTGACTGCACTTTGAGTAAAGCCAATTCTATCCAGTCATATGTCAAACGAACAGTTTGGTTTCCTAGATGGGAAACAGATTCATGAAGCAATTGGTGTGGCCCAGGAAACTATCCACAACATCAAAAAAAAAAAAAGCAAAGGAGTTGTAGTGAAAATAGACCTCTCAAAATATTTTGATAGGATCAGTTGGATGTATCTTCGAATGATTCTCACCCACTTGGGGTTTCAAGTAGATTTTATAAACTGGGTCATGGGATGCTTAACTAGTGTAAGATTTGCAATGCTCATCAACAAAGAAGCCTCCTCTTTCTTTCGAGTTCAAAGAGGGTTGAAACAAGGATGTCCCCTCTCACCCTTCCTCTTTACTCTAGCGGCCGAAGGACTCAGAAAATTGTTCTTAGAAGCCAGAATGAAAGGGGATATCAAAGGTTTAGAAGTGGCCGTCAATTTATATATAACCCATCTCCTATTCGTGGATGACATTCTGCTCTTCAGTAATGGAAGAAGAAGTGAAACAAAGGAACTAAAAAGGATATTGGATCTCTTTTTGAAGGCTACAGGTATGCAACTAAACAAGGAAAAATCAAAACTGATGTTGGAAGGTTTCAACATACTAGAAAAAAATCAAATTAAAGAAGATATGCCATTTGAAGAATGGAAGCTAGAAGACAACTTCAAATATCTAGGTTTCTTTCTAAAACCCAGCTCATACAGGAAGCAGGATTGGCATTGGCTAATTGCAAAAATTGAATCAAGGATCATTCACTGGAGTTTTAAATGGCTATCTAGAGCGGGTAAACTCACCCTCATTAAATCAGTCCTACATGCTATACCTGTCTGTTGGGTTGCTTTAACCTGGGTCCCAAAAGGGATTCTAGAAAAACAAGAAGAGTGTGCAGCAGATTCTTATGAGCAGTCTCAAAGGAGGAGTCGATACTGCCATGGGTGGCTTGAGAGAAGGTGGCAAGTCCAAAAGAGTGGGGCGGATTGGGAATCAAAGACTTAACTTCTTTTGGGCCACTGTTAGCAGCAGAGATGGGATGGCGGCTTATCAGGATGGAGAATCTCTGGACTATGGTGGTCAAGAGGAAATACATTGACCCTATTCCGCTGGAAGACTAGATTAGAAGTCCAAATAAAAGGAAAGGAAGTGCCTTAGTGGTGTGGAAAGCCACTCTAGATGCCTTTAAGATCATTGAACAAGGGTTGTCCTGGAAAGTAGGAAACAAAGAAAAAGTCAGGATAGGGAAGGATCCATGGGTAGGGTGCAATGAAGATTTCACCCTATCCCCGGGCCTCATAAACCAACTCGACATAAGAGGCATTCAAAATCTCAGTTAGATCGAGAAACATGGCCATTCCACCATATGGGGACAAGCCTGGTTATTAGGGTTGGACCTAAATCTTAACCCACAATGGAGGGGGGAATGGAACATCTTCATTATGGAATTATCGAGGTCTAAGGTCCGACTTAGAGATAGACTTGATCAATTAGTCTAGGCTCATGCGGACTCAGGAAACTATTCTCCAAAACAAGGATATAAGTATCTAATGTGGAAGAAAGGCTGGGGAAATCAGGACTAGTGGGTTACCTCAATATGGAAGCTGCAATGTCCTACAAAAGCCTGAATGTTCTTCTGGTGCATTCTCAAGAAGAAGGTGCCAACCTAGGATATACTTCAGAAAAGATATAAGTCGGGTCCAGGGAGATGCACCTTATGTAAAAATGATATTGAAACGATTCAACACCTTTTTGTAGAATTCCCATACTCAAAGGAGGTATGGCTGGAAGTAGGGAGACTGATCCCAAAGAGGGTGATATGGCAAAGTTGGTGGAACCATCACCCTAAAGGGAACCTAAGAAACCTTCCTCTGATCATTTCCTGGGGTATATGGCTAGCAAGGAACAAAATATTTTTAAAGAACAAAACCCCTCAATTGGAGATACAGTTGTTAGATGCGCGACAATCTTCTCTTGCATTCCTGAGCCAAGTCGGGAGGAAATTCCCCACCTTGTTAGAGAGGAGCACATTAAGGAAGGTGTTCCTTGGGCATATTTCGATGGGGCCTCAAGCTAAAACAATAAATGTGGGGCTGGGTTGGTAATTCACCTAAACATCCATAGATGTCTCAAAGCCTCTGTGGGGCTGGGGAACAGATCAAACAATTTTGCAGAATTGTCAGCCTTAAAACTTCTACTCTATTGGCTTACCCACTTGGGCATACTCACTTTTAAGATCTTTGGGGACTCAATGAACATCATCAAATGGTTCAATAGAGTGAGCAGATGTAAAAATTACATATTATCACCATTGTTAGAAGAGACAAAACATTTAAAGTCTTTTTTTAATGAACTTTCTTATGTCACATTTACAAGGAACACAATGATACAGTACTTGGTTCACTACCTAGTTTTAGCATTTTCTTTTGTTTAGGTTTTTATTTGCTTGTTAAGAGCAGACACTATAACACTACTATAGCAACTTATTAACTCACATGAAACTTTCAGCTGATTCATTCCTATTTGGGTTGTTTTCCTCACTAAGGAGGCTTGAGAATGACTTAGCCTCATCAGTATGTGTTTCTGTTTCTTGGGACATATGATGATGTTTTCTCATATAACTGATCTAACGGGGCTGTTTTCTCACTGAGGAGGCCCGAGGTTAAAGAGATCAGAGATATGATGCTAGACAAAGTGAGATGGTAGAAAGAGAAGACCTTCAAATACCATCTCAGTAAACTCTATGATCGAAAAATCATACAGTCAACTGAATTCTTAACAACATATACAATTTAACTTTTATAAATCACAATAAAAAGTTTGATTTTTTCCTTGAAAAAAAAAGAAGAAACTGAAGTTTAATTTTAAAATAAGTTAGAATAAAAATTTAAATCTTAGTTAAATTAAAGTAAGACTAGTAAAATCTAATTAAAATAATAAATTCAAAATTAAACTAAATATGAACAAAAAAAAACAAAACAAAATTCTTTTGTAACTAAACTAAATAAATCTAAAATTACATTCAACTATAATAATAATAATAATATAAAATTTAATTAAACTACATTTAAACTAAACTTAAAACAAAGCAAAAGTACAAATAAAAGCTAAAAACCAATCGAACGGAATTAGTTCAGCAATCTGGAATTAGTTTGCATTTAACAGAGCAATTTCATTATCATGAGTCAATTCCTCTTTCGCTGAATGCAACAATTTGTTATGTTATGCAACAGTTTTAACGATTGACCTTAATGCTCCTCCTTTCATTGAACCAAATCCTCAAAATGTGGTGAATAAAGAAAGAAAGGGTTAGGGTTAGGGTTATGGTTGAACATCTAAAACTTCAAAACATCTCCCTTCATATTGGGTTGATTTGATTTGATGACATTTCCAAAACTCAAAAACGGAAGGGAAATTGTAACTTTGCTGGCACTCATTATTTCATGGACTCGGAAGGGAGTGGGTTCTGAAATGAGACGACTATCTTTGCCGAAGCCAAATCTCATTTTGCTCATTTTGCTCTATCATTCAACATTCTCAACAGTAAACCCTACAAGCTCGTGGCATTTTGTAAGCAAGATTTTCTTTATTATTTTGTTGCATTTTGATAAGCTCACATCTACTCCACACATTTTCGTTATCTGTTTTATATTTTTTTTCTTAATTTCATTGTGAATTTACATCACTAAAGGGCAGATCTCCTGTAACTATTGTTTGGAAACCTGTCGTATATATCTTTGTGACATTATCGTATTGATGTGGACATTAACACTAACATTTCCTTGATCTGTGGAACTGCCTCAACCTGGTGCACTATTCGTTTACTATTGTAGCCATCAAATACCTATGCCTTTAATTTCTGAGATGTTAGGAGATCTCTATTAGCGATTTCATAGTTTCATTAATGGCACCCTTTCTTTATTATTGAATTTTTGGCAAAAATCATGGGCTTTAACTCAGAATTGGTTACTTTTTAAGTGAGAATTAGTTACTTTTTCCTTTTGAGTTCCAACCAAACTTAACTTTGATTTTTGTGGCCCGCAATTTTGTTATCATCATTTTACAGAATCCTTTGTGAAGGATTTTCTAAATGTGTTTTTGTAATATCTCTATTGTTGTGTCATTTTGAAAATAATATTGCATTACTGTGAAGCCATTTTTTTTCTTCTGCTATAGAGGAAAACATGCATTGTGGAATTTTCATAGTAATTACACTGGAAGTGTTCTATTTACGGGGTTTGGTTGTGCAAAGACTATATTTATGTCAGTGAATCCAAATGCTCAAAAAATATGATTCGAAGATTTGTATGTGCGACTTGGTGAAGAAATAATGCTTTGTCGTCTTCTGAATTCAGGTCGGTGTCTTACTATCAGGGACAACAGGCGTAGATGGCATATATAGAGGCTTGCTCTCTTTCGTTTAGACTCTTGGGTTTGATCGATCATTCAGTGGAGAGATCATCTACAATGATGACATTTCCTTTACTCACAACACCCATTGAATCAACATACATACCTTGTAGAATTCTTTTGGCAGTTCAAATGTGTTTCTGCTCCCCTCCCTAATCAATCCATCATTCACTGTCATTCTTCCTCTGGCATTAGGCAACCATGATTTGGGTGTGTCACAGTTTGCTTGCTGACGGTATTAAATGAATTGCAACTCAGTTGCAGTGGCCCCAGCTGCGGAAGGTGGAAAATTGATCGCTGGGAAGTGAAAGAGGTTAAACCCGTATTGCGGTGAATTTGGATTTGCATTGAGAGAGAGCTCTATAAAAGTTCCTTGTTCGTAATGTCCCGCAACATTTTGCATATCACCATGAGAGGGAATCGAGCGGTCGTTATCAGGACTAACATAAGTGTCATTGAAGCTCGTATCAGTGATGGTGGAAGCAGAAATACGTGTTGCGCTCGATTGAATGGCCTGTTGTGGCTATAATGTAGATAACCCATATTTTGTGAAGAGCCATTCAATGGTCTCACTGTCGGATTTATGGGGGAGCCTTTCAGTTAGTTCGACAACATGTGATATGCACTTTGTGGGTACTCGAAATATTCAATCGCTTCTGTCATTCGTTAGGTGGTGCCTGTCTTTTGTGGTGCACGGCGGGGGTGTATTCATCATCATGTGTGCTGGGTCAATAATGAGCAGCTCATTATGTGAGGATGTTCATCTAACTCTAGCTGTTGGATCAACCATTCCACAGTCTTTCCATCACGTTCGAAGCCAAGTTTGTTGGTGAGCTCAAACAGCCACTCTGAGTCAACTCGCTTGGATCCTCTTTCAGGGAACATGCAGAGCTAGATGATTATGTATAAGATGCGCAGACTAGAGAAGCCAAGTTTTCAGAGAGATATGGAAGAAAACTGGATGATTTACAGGGAGATCCTGAAAGTCACGAAGGACAACCTGATTGTTTATTTCTGTGCAGACTATTGGAGAAGACTATTGGAGAAGTGCCTAAGGGAAGTGGATTTCAAAGACATATTAAGAAAATCAAGGAAAAAGAGAATGCAAAATCTTTGATCCTATTTGAACAAGTTGTAACGCTCTTTGATAATGCTGAAGATGGAGTGAGGCTTTTAGAAAACTTGATAAGAGGAATATTCGCAGGCAATATTTTTTATTTGGGTGCTGCATAGCTTGCTGAAATGTTGAAATGTTCGAAAGGGATGGCTTGTTTTTGGCGAGTTGGGAAAACTTACTGCCTCGACCATGGGTTATTGATGACTTGGAAACATTCAAGTCAAGCTGGATGAGGAAGTCTCGGACGAAAGTTGTCATATTTGTGCCTGTGGATAATTCTAGCTCAGATATTGTAGTAGGGATATAATATTTTGCAAAAGAGTTTCTTCGACGAGGTTCACAGGTAGTTTTAGCCACCAATAATTTACCATCCATTAACGACTTTACTTACTGTGAATTGGTGGAAATTGTCTCAATCGTGAAAGAGATGAAAGTTGGGAGGGAATATATTCTGGGAGTATATGCAAAGAGCCTTCTTATTGTAAATTCTGGAACTCATTTACGGTTATCGATCTTTCATATGTATCTTGCATATTTATCAAATGATGCAGCTCTGGTTGTTTTGGATGGTGTTTGCCGTGTGATTGATGCTAGAGATGTTAGAAATTGTAATTACTCCAGCATGTCGAGTTATCTAAAATTACAGAGTCAGTTAACTGAGTGTTGAGAGTCAGTTAACTGATTGTTGAGTGTTAGTGTTCAGCGTTGATAAGTCCAGTTAAGTGATAGACAACAGTCCCATTCAGAGAGGTTAAATACCCTTCACCTGCTTCATTGGGTTTATTGTAAGAATCATGTTTTGTGTGATCAACAGAAGAGTAGTAGTTCATAGATTTATTCATAGATTTGTGTAAATTTATATTTTTTCTCCTCCACCTTCCAACAAATTGGTATTAGAGCAAAGTTTAAATAAGAGATAGTTGGCAGCCATAGTGCTACTATGTGAGCTATAAGAGAATCAAAAGTTTCTAGCTCGTTTGGTCTGTAGACAGCGCTGGAGAAGCAGCCGCAGCTGCCATGAACACCCATCGCTCTGTGCGCTCGAAGGAGTGAAAAACAACTTGCGGAGCCACCCCCTATATTTCGAAGTTGAAGTAGCCACTGATTGCCTGCGATATTGATGTGCCATAGCCTTGATCCAGCGGCCTCCTATGCATGCAGGTTTTTGGCTCTGCCAAGAGGCTTGGAACACTAATACGTGCCTTCATCACCGTGGACAGCGTTATCACACGCTGTAACTACCTTTCATTTTAGCGAAGTCTGTAATTACCTTTCACGTTAGCAAAGTCAAAGTTACAAAAGGGCTTGATTTTACTTTTAAAGATTTCATATAAACGTGAGGGTGGAATATATGATAGGCCATTCGAGACCTTTGAATATATATCAATGGTGTTCTAGAAAGGCTTTTTTATAAAGTCTATTGTGGAGTGAGGCTTTGTCTTTTTTAAAGTCATATTTTTTTTGGTGTTTTGTCAAGCATCACAATGTTTTGGGTGAAGATTGTGTTGTATCCGGGTACATATTGAAAATCATATTTTTTTTAGGCAGTGATATGGAAGATAGCCTCATGCAATCAAGAAATAAATTATAAAAATAGAGGAATGATTGTAGTCATGGAACGGAATGATTGTAGTCATGGAAGGCAATGCAAGAATGAAGCATATGAAGAAAATAAATCGAAAATAAGAGGCAAAGATAATTTCCCTGTTTAGAAAGGTTTAGGCAGCAGTTGAGGAAATGAGAAGTTTAGCAAAAGAAGAAGAAGAATTTGGTGCAAGAAATAGTGACATGCAACAGCACGTTATGTCATAATCAAAGAAGTCAACTAAGAGCAGATCTAAGAGCATATCAGCAAGACCCTAAGAGGAAAACAAAGCTTAGAGAACCCCACTCAAAAGTGGATGATGGTTCTCAAAACCATAAAAATTGAAACCCATTATGCAAGCATGCATATGGATGAAGAAGATGCAACAAAGATTGCAGAGAGAGAAGTTGAAGGCTCTCTGTGTGAAATAGAGCAAGAGAAAATAAATGTTCAAGGACTCCACTATAATGTGGATGATATAGATGATCGTGAATCCCAATGTGATGAAACACGTGGATGATCACTGCAAAGTGAGATTTGAATTGGTCCAACCAACCACAGTTGATGAATTTTGTGAAGTTGAGATTGTCAATGAAATTGACAATGAGCACAAGAGTGCTCAGATTTCCCACCATAGTGTGGATGAGCATTATGTTGATGATATGTGTGGTTTTTTTTTTGAAACAGAGATTGATTGTGTCAATATGGTAAGAACAATGTTTGATGAAATGTTGAAGGTTGAAGCTACCATTGTAGCAGCCAGATATGAAGCAGTTGGAAGTGATCATGAAGTAGTATGTCATCTAGCAGCAGTTGATGGTCAAGAACATTAAAAAGTGATTGAAGAGTTTTTGATGAGAATATCCACTAACAGCATAACAGTGTAAGACAACCTTCACGCAATGGAAAAAAAGGCAGGGAAGGAAGAGGTAGAGGAGGAAGCTCTCACTGAAGAGCATAATAAATATGTTTTTAACATTGTTTTTGAATATGCATGTGTTCATAATAGCATAGGCGAAAAAGTTGAAAACAAGGTTGTTAATAAATTTGGTGTAGATTTAAAGCTCATTGAAGAATGGATTCATAAACCAATAGAACAAATTGAAGGAAACGGTACTTGATGATGAAAGTGAAAAGAATGATATGGATGTTTATGAAGGCAAAGATGAATGCATTGAAACCATTTTTTAGCAACGGAGTCAAGAAGAGATAAGATTCTGCCATCAAGAAATATGGCAGAAAGAAAGCTAGGAATATGAAGCGCAAGAAGCAAAGCAAAGAAGACAGTTCGAAGATGCAATGTTGTGGCAATAATGCATGGTTGAATGAATTTTTGAAGAGGAAAGTGTAGCAGACAATATTAGATTGTGTTTCAACACAAATTCAAGAAAAGGAAAAGAAAATTTGTAGCAACAACAAGTAAAGGAATATGGAGCCTACAACAAGAAAGAAAAACAGAGAATGAAGCAATTTCGAGGATTTATAATTTGGAAGAAGAGAAAGAGAAAATGAAAAATTGTTAAGGTCTTGAGTCATTGTAAGCCTAGCTGAGACATAGACCAGCAGGCATGTTTGAGTGATAATTGAGTCAATTTCTATTGTAAGCCTAGCAGGCATAGTTGAGTCATGTTGAGTTATGTTGAGTCATATAGTTGTAATTAAGGGGGAGTGTTAGAAATTGTAATTATTCCCGCATGTGGAGTTAGCTAAAATTACAGAGTCAGTTAACTAAGTGTTGAGTGTTGAGCGTTGAGTCAAGTTGAGTTAAGTGATAGACAACATTTAATGTGTGGTTGCATGTGTTGGCTCGAGAGGGCCTGATCGAGGTTCGGAGTTAATTAGCCAAACAAATACCTATACTACTGGCCCTTTTAGTAATAGCCCACAGAGCACGGACTGAGGTCTCACCTAAAGTAGTATGGGGGGATGCTGGTGTTATCACTCCAGGGAGCTCTCCTGGGTTGTAGCTCGGAGATGCCTGCAAACATATAATCTTCAATATCATTCTCTGAACTATTGGAATGGATGATGGTTTGGATCAAGTCAAATGACTGTTTCAACTTCGTTTTCACTCAAGACATGCATGAACACCCTTAGCTTTACAAGGATTTAGACCACTAATGTTCAATAGTTTATAGATTCAATGGATAGATGGAGAATACTGATTGTACCAGTAGGTGCATACATAAACATATATGAATGGCTAGCTATAGGGAGTAAATGAAGCTTGCAGATCTATTTTATCAACGTAGAGATAAGATGACAATTATCTAGCATTAGACACAGAAGAAAACATGAATAACCTATTCAAGTGCAAGCTTAAAACAGAGGAGGAAATGGGAATTGAACATGTAACAACAAAATAAGCTTATATTGCTAGAATGAAGATGAGACGCTTAGAGGAGCAAAGTCTCTATAGTCTCCAAAAGTTGAACCTCTCATACTTCTAGCTTTCAGCCATTTATAGGGTTGTTTACAATGCTCCTGAGCTCTCAAAGGCTCAGAGTGTCTTAATCTATCCTCTTTGTCTTTTCAAAAACTTGATGCCATGGCTCGACATGCATGAGCTCGGAGGTTTCTTTTCTAACAACAGAGTAACCGCATTATGGTAATTTGTTGCGCTGTTAGGGAGCTCGCTCGTGCCAGCTATGATCCATGATCATTTGTTGGTTTGGCTGTGTTGCGCTATTGCCTTTTCCCTTCTGACCTTTTGTCTCTCGGTCTCTATCTCCCGGCCTCTGTTCTGTGATGGAATGGGTCTTCGGGCCTTTGAAATCCTTTCAAATACTAACAATGATTGTTTTCTGTTTTATACAAAAGAAATACTGCAACACTGTAAAATCCCACCAAGCTCTGTTTATTTCAGACTTCAAAAGTCCTTAAAGACTGTGTATTCCTCTATCGGATCCGTCCTTATCGCTATCGCAAGTCGCAAATGGCTTGTTCCGAGTCTTCCCTTTGTATTTTGAAATACGTTAAAAACGTTGGAAATACATTAAAAAATGGCTCATGACGGACTTCAAATTTTATATATTTCCCTTCACTAACCCTTTCAAGTCCGATTCTTATCGCATATCACAAGTCTCTTTATATTTCGTTAAATAATGAAAATATGCAAAATACATAGGAGAATTCCTTTAGGCAGATATCAAATCTTATATAATAGCTTTAAGGAACCCTTTTGGGTCTAGTTTATTGCATCAGACATCCCTATAGGTATAAGCCCCGCTCCTCATGTTTTCCCCGATTGTGATAGCATGATGCGATTGATCACAATCACATATCGTTCATGCTCCAGGCCATTTGCAAACGCTCTCTGTAATCTCTAATAGTGAAACTCCGATGCGACGTGAGTCGTCTATTTGTGCGCTTGATCGATGGTCCACGTTGAATCGTCGATCATCATCGCAAGTTCCACACAGTCTGTCCTCAATCCACCGATTGTGACATACCGATTAGATCTGGACCATTGATCAGCCATATCGGACGGTTGCTATGCATTTCATTGTTTATGGCTCCGATACTTGGTCTTTCACTATTTTTATGTGTTTTTTCCTCCCAATAGTGCTTTTCCGCCATTCTAAGGGTTCTTATCTTGTGCTGGTTTTGATCTTTGGCATGATTTTACTGGATTTTGAAGACAAATAGCATATTTGGACCCATTTGGATTAGGACCTGATGCAATTATAGATGCAAGAGTAATATTGTGAAGTATGGCTTATGGCCAAAGCGGAGCAAGAGGAGATGTGGCCGTTAGATCTGAAACAGGGGACATTTCTGCTAAAAATAGCAGCATTTCACCTCAGGGGCTAACACTAGCTCCTTTTGGAGATGAAAGCCTCCCTGTGAGGTTTCAAGAACCACAGATGAATGCCTTTCGTGTAAAACCAAAATCAAATCTATCTCCTGGTGTTCCATTGGACATGGATTTTATTATTCATACAAATAAAAATTGAAAAACATATTTACAATATCAAGGCTTTAAAGCCTTAAATGAAATAAAGTTTCAAGAACCGCCCATTGATTGGGCCACCAAAAACATCTTCTCCTTCCAGACTCTACATAATAAAGGTATTGTTCTGCTGAATTTGAGTGATGAAAAATGGACCTGTCCATAAGGAGTCAAACATACCATGATTACCTTTCGTTTCCTTCAATGCATCCCATTTGAGAACTGGTCCTAGTCACCAACTTGGAAATTGTCCACTTTTTCCTTCCTGTCAAAGGTTTCTTTGATCCTCTTCTCAAGAATTCTTGACTTCTCAACCAGCTGCTCTCTGATATGCTGTAATTCAACTAGGTTATTGATTCTCCTTACCATGTCATTCGTTTCATCCTGTTCTTCTTGAAAGAATTTGGCCATAGGGAGAATCAGCTGGATAGGAAAAACATCAACACCATAAACTAGCTTAAATGGAGAATTTCCTATGGACTTCTTGTTGGTAACTCTATCAGCGAAAAGCGCAAACTTCAACTTGGAATACCAATTGTTTTTGTTGTCATCCAACAGTTTTTTGATTATCCTTACAAGACTCTTATTAGATGATTTTGCCAGGCCATTTCCTTGAGGATAATATGAGGTAGAATGCACCAATTTAATGCCCATGGATTCAATCATGTCCACCAACTCTTTTGCCTTGAAAGTTGCTACGTTATCAGTCACTAGTTTGGTTGGGCACCCAAATCTAGTGAAAATGTTCTCATTCAAGAACCTTATGACAACTTGATGATTAGCATTCTTAGTGGGTATAGCCTCAATCCACTTGGTGAAATAATCAGTGGCTACCAAGATCCCTTTGTGTTCGCAAATAGAATGTGGGTTGATCTCACCTATAAAGTCCAAGCCCCGCTGCTGGAAGGGACCATTGGTGTGTACTAGCTTCAAGGGAAAAGATTTTAGTTGTTCTCTTCCTGCAAACCTCTAACATTTGTCACAAGACCTCACAAAAGAACACACATGAGAGAACATAATAGGCTAATAATAACTAGCTCACAGGATTTTGTGGGCTGTGGTTTTCCAATAATGATGCCCTCCACAGATGCTAGAATGGAACTGGTGCATGACTTCCACAGATTTTCCTTTATCTAGACATCTCAAGAGGAGTCCTGATGCATCTTTCCAATAGAGCAGGTTTTCATTAATGTAGAATTTGGCTGATCAGATCTTAATGGCCCAGGCTTGACTTGTGCTAAGCCCTGGAGGGACTTCTAGCTTCTACAAAAAATGAACTATACTAGAATACCATTCACAGGTGGCTAGATTTTCAGCCAAAGACTGAATTTTCTCTTTCTTTTATGCTACTTCTTCTGTCTACTCATCACCTTAATTTGAACCCATGCAATTTATGTCTAACAAACTGCAATTTTCCTTAGCCATAAGTTTAGCCAAGCCCTGGCCTTTGATAGGCTTAGTGGGCTTCACCTCTATGTTGAACTCTATGAATTTTTCAATCCATTTAGCCCTTTTTCCATCAATATTTGGCTGAGTTAGGACATCTTTTACTGAGGTTAAAGGTACACATGCAACCACTTTCGAATGCAAAATATAAATTCTGAACGTCTTTAAAGATTTTTCTGAGAACATAAGCTTGTTTATCAATAAGGTCATACCTTAGTTTAGCGTCCCTCAGAGTTTTGCTGAAAAGGGCCATGGGGTGCTCTACGCCTTCATCCTTTTTCTGCAACAATACTACTGCAAGTGTATCATAAGAGGCAAAAGAGAAGATATAAAACTCCTTAGTGTAATCTGCGCTGATTAGAGTGGGAGCTTCCATGATAGCTTGTTTGATGGCTTCAAAACAGCTCCTTGCAGCATTTGTCCATTTTATTTCTGATCCTTTCTTTAGCATGGAAGTGATATGCTTCACTAGCTCTGCAAATTTTGGAATGAACCTCCTTACAAAGTTAATCTTACCTAGGAAAGATTAAATGTCCCCTTTTTATCTTGGGATAGACAATGTCTGAATTGCTTGAACTCTTGCTGGATCAATATTCACACCTTCAGCATAAACAATGTCCCAAAAGTTTGCCTTCTTCTAAAGAAAATTGTGACTTCTTTGGGTTCACAGAAATTCCAAACTATCTGCACTTTAGAAACACCTTCTTCAAATGCTACAAATGGTCCTTGTGAGTGCTGGAAAATACTATTATGTTATCATGGTAAATAAGGACAAACTTGTCCTTCTCTACCACAAAGGCTATGTCCATGGCCCTTTGAAAAGGAGCCCCAACATTCATCAGTCCAAATGGCATCTTGGAGTACATGAAAGTGCCCCATGGAGTAGTGAAGGTGGTCTTTTCCTGATCTTCTGGATGTACAAAAATCTGATTGTAACCTGAAAATCCATCTAAGAAAGACATGACTCTAACCCATGAAACCTTTTGCAGCAAGTGTTCCATCTTAGGCAGGGGGTATTTGTCTTTTTTAGAGCATTTGTTTAGATTCCTTAAGTCAACACAAAGCTTGATTTCTCCATTCTTCTTTCTTACTATCACAAGGTTAGCTATCCACTTTGGATACCTTAGGGGAACTATGATCTTGGAATCCAGCAACTTCTTGATTTCCTTTTCAATCAAAGGCAATAAGAGAGGGCTGATAAGTCTTAACTTCTACTTAAAAGGGATGGTGTTCTTCTCTAGTGGGATCTTATGATGAATGATGTTTGTGCAATAGGTATTGAGATCACTGTATTCCCAAGGAAAAATATTAGAAAATTGCTTCATCAGGGTGCAATACTTGGATGGGGTGGACTCCCTATATTATGTTTATGAACAACATACTCATTTTCTTTTTTGGAAAGCTTATAAGGTACATCGTTATGATCAAACAACTTCTCTAGGGGCACCAATCCTTTGGGTATATGGTTACTATGCAGCTGAACAATGTTGTCCTGACCAATCTCGTCCTTTGGCTTGGACTAGTTGCATTCTTGAATGGTTTCATTTTCTTGGTCGATGTGAATTTCAGAAAATTCCTCAATGACTTGTAAAAACCTATTAATTTCATCATCATCTTCAAAAAATTTCCAGTATTTGACATTGACAGGCAGAGATGGTCAATATTTCACCTAAACTTCATAAGTCAATTTAGGAGGCAAAGGAGGAATAAACGTGCTAGCAGACACAACAAGGGAATCAACTTGTTGGTTCTTCATTCTTGGGATGTAAGAAATACTGAAAATATTAAAAGAGTCCTTAAGCTTCCATACCTCATCTCTGTATGCTTTCAGCCTTGGATGCTTTGCTTGGAAAGTTTTGTTCACCTACTGAATGATGATGTCTGTGTCTCCAAACACTTTCAGACCTTTGATGCCCATTTCTTTAGCAGCGTTTAAACCCAATTTGAAGGCTTCATACTCTGCTATGTTATTTGTGACCTGAAAAGTTAATTTGAAAGATAAATGAATGCATTCCTGTGTGGGGGACACAAGGAATACACCTGCCCTTGCAACTTCCTTAGAGCAAGCTCCATCAAAGAACAAGTCCCAAATTTGTGGGCCTTCTTCCTCTGTGATCTGGCAAACTGGTTTCTTAAGCTGCGTGGAGGCCAACTGGGATTCTTCAATTTGAAGAATACAAGCTCCAAAATCAGTGTCGATAGCATAGATGGGATGATTGGTGGGATTCTTTTCATCACTGATTATATAAGCCAACTAGGATTCCCTATATAATCTCTTACTCTCACCTCCAAAAATCGGGACAGTAGAATAGGATAGATCATTTTGCAATGTTCCACCTAATATCTTGATCCAACCTCTGGAATGCAGCATGCCAAACTTGGGGGGTAAATCTGCTACCACAATATCCATCATCATGCTCTTCATGGGCAGCTGAGACAAAGTGATGGCTAGGTCGTTGATCAATCCTAGACATTTCACTTTTCTAGAGTCAAAAGAAAACATGTCATGGTAAGGCTTGGTAATGTCAAGACACAATTCATCTATGATAGCCTTGGGCATTAGATTATGGCTGGCTCCTGTGTCCAGAAGGCAGTTATGAAGGATTTTGTCATGAATAGTTAGTGAGACATAGAATGATGGGGATTTGTATTCACAATTTTCAATCATTGGGCTGAGAATAACAACTAGTTTGTCATCTTGTAGATTTACATAGTCAGTGGAGGCTTGGATGGCTTTAGGCTCAAGCCCTCAAGGATGAATCTTTTGAAGGACTCATTCTTCACTAGTTCAATCAGAGGTATAGGTATTCTTAGCTTCTGAATTTCTGATTGAAAACTAAAAGGAGAAGGATACTTGTCAAGGCCTCTTACCTTGTGAGCTAGAGCTTTGAGGATGATGGGATCAACTGTTGGTTGATTTTGCTTATTAGCTTGCTGTACTACAGGGATAACATCTCTTTAAATAGGAGTTTCCTTGGCATGATTCATATTCAACCTCAAATTATATTTGTGATGATCTTTAGTTTGCAGAACAACTTCACCATCCCATTCTTGGTTGATCTGGTCATTGAATAATGACTTTTCATAAGCAGTTGAGGTCAAAAAGGAGGAACTGCATTTGTCTTCCAGATAATGAATCTCATCATCTTCTTCAAACTATTCTTCTTCCATGACTACATTCTGGAAATGGGTCTTCACCCTTTGGTCTTCATTGGAATCTTTGCTTCTTTGCAAAATCTACAACTACTCATTAGCTCTTCTATATGGATTTGGATTTCTAGGAGAAAAGGTTTTAGAAACTCTTCCTTTCACAGGGTGCTACTCAACCTTTAATTTGGAGATTTTAGAGGCTAATGACTCTATCATCTTGGTCATTTTATCTATCTTGGGATCTGAAGATGATGAAGATTCACCCCTCTGTCTCCTTCTATCAACATTCCCCTTGAGCTTCTCTACAGCCATGATGTTTGATTCTACTTCCAAGGCTGCATCCTACATATCAGCCAAGGTAGCACATCATCTCTCCCTCAATAGTAGACAGAAGTCAGAATCAAAGGCACTAGCAGAGGTAGTGATGGGTTTTACTTTAGCTGATATCTTGTTGTACATATGGTTAAACCTCTTATTAAAATCAGACAACAACTCACCATTTTCCCTCTTTAAGTTCCGAAATTTGGTGTGGTAGTAGAGTAGATCCTTATTATCCCCCCAATGCTTTAGGAATGCATAATCTAAAGCCTCAATATTTGCTATAGACCTTGGGTTTAGTTCTCTGAACCATTTTCTAGCCTCTCCATCTAGGCTTTGGACAAAGACTCTCATCCACAGATCATCTTCACTAATGTCCAGGTTATCAGCATAGCTATAAAATGGTTCAAGATGTTCTTCAGCTATAACACCTTTAGTCCCAGTGAACTTAGGCCTATACTTTTGATATTCTCCAGTAGGCATGGAATTCAAAGGAGTGGGCACTACGAGAGGTCCATACCTAGCAGCTATGATTCTTTCCATTTTGGTAGGTGCTTGTGGTCCTGCCATAGTTGTGATGGCTATAAGGGTACTGGAAGTTTGAATGACAGAGGGTTGAGGAGTGATTGATAGGACTAAAGGAGTATGATGGATAGGAGGAGAAGTTTCCTTTTTTCTTGCAACAAAAGAAGAACCTAAAGAATAAGAAGCTTTATGAATTTCTGAGATTTTTTCTTCACTGCTAGCATTAGATGCTATACTTTTAACATGTATATATTCTATTACAGGATTTTATTGCAGAGACATAGAATATTGTTTAGAGTTACCTAAACTTGATGCTCCCTTCTGCAACACCTTTCTTTATTTGATGATTTTTTCAGGGTTAGGTACCAAGTCAGCTAGTGGCTTCTGAGGATTTCTCCTAGTATGCCCCACAAACTGAGGTAGAACTATGGAGTGGAGTCATCAAGAGGTTCGTCCTCTAGTAGAGTCGCCATATAGATGATTACAACCGAAAAAGTGTCCAGACATTGTCTATCATCAAAGTTGGATCAGTGTCATTCCCCAGGCAAGCTGAGCTTCAATTCCCTCTCCTCGGCAAAGGCGCCAATTATGTTATCACTCCAGGAAGCTCTCCTAGGTTGTACCTCGGAGATTCCTAGTAACATATAATCTTCAATATCATTCTCTGAACTATTGGAATGGATGATGGTTTGGATCAAGTCAGATCACTGTTTCAACTCTGTTTTCACTCAAGACATGCATGAACACCCTCAAATTTACAAGGATTTAGGCCACTAATGCTCAATAGTTTATAGATTCAATGGATAGATGGAGAATACTGACTATACCAGCAGGTGCATACATAAGCATATATGAATGGCTAGCTACAGGAAGTAAATGAAGCTTGCAAATCTACTTTATCAACGCAGAGATAAGATGACAATTATCTGGCATTAGACACAGAAGAAAAAATGAATAACCTATTCAAGTACAAGCTTAGAACAGAGGAGGAAATGGGAATTGAACATGTAATAGCAAAAGAAGCTTAGATTGCTAGAATGAAGATGAGACGCTTAGAGGAGCAAAGTCTCCACAGTCTCCAAAAGTTGAACCTCTCATACTTCTAACTTTCAACCATTTATAGGATTTTTTACAATGCTCCTAAGCTCTCAAAGGCTCGGAGTGTCTTAATCTATCCTCTCTGACTTTTCAACAACTTGGTGCCATGACTCAACATGCATGAGCTCGGAGGTTTCTCTTCTAACAACAAAGTAACCGCATTCTAGTAATTTGTTGCGCTATCAGGGAGGTCGCTCGTGCCAGCAATGCTCCATGATCATTTGTTGGTTTGGTTGTGTTGCGTTGTTTCCTTTCCCCTTTTGGCCTTCTATCTACTGGTCTCTATCTCCCAGCCTCTGTTCTATGATGGAATGGGTCTTCGGGCCTTTGAAATCCTTTCAAATACTAATAACGACTGTTTTCTATTTTATACAAAAGAAATGTTGCAACACTATAAAATCCTGCCAAACTCTATTTATTTTGGACTTCAAAAGACCTTAAAGACTGTCTATTCCTCTATCAGGTCTGTCGTTATCTCTATCGCACGTCACAAATGGCATGTTCCCAGTCTTCCCTTTGTATTTTGAAATACGTTAAAAACACTTGAAATACATTAAAAAATGGCTCATGACGGACTTAAATTTTTATATATTTCCCATCACTAACCCTTCCAGGTCCATGTCTTACCGCGTATCTCAAGTCTCTTTGTATTTCATTAAATAAAAAAAATATGCAAAATACATAGGAAAACGCCTTTAGGCGGATCTCATATCTTATATAATAGCTTTAAGGAACCCTTTCGAGTTTGGTTTATCGCATCGAACATCCCTATAGGTATAAGCCTCGCTCCTCATGTTTTCCCCAACTGCGATATCGTGATGCGATTGATCGCAATCGCATATCACTCATGCCCCCGGCCATTTGCAAGAACTCTCTGTAATCTCCGATAGCAAAATTCCAATGTAATGTTGGTCATCAATCTGTGCACTTGATCAACGGTCCACGTTGAATCACTTACTGCCATTGCAAGTTCCACACAGTCTGCCCTAAATCCACAGATTGCGACCCGCCGATCAGATCTAGATCATTGATCGGCCAGATCGGACGTCTATTGTGCATTTCACTGTTTATGCCTCCGATACTTGGTTTTTCACTATTTTTATGTGTTTTTTCCTCCCAATAGTGCTTTTCCACCATTCTAAGGGTTCTTCTCCTGCGTTGGTTTTGATATTTGGCATGATTTTACTAGCTTTTGAAGACTTAGAGAGCATATTTATACCCATTTGGATTAGGACCCAATGCAATTATAGATGCGAGAGTAATATTGTGAAGTCTCGCTTATGGAAAAAGCAGAGCAAGAGGAGATGTGGCCGTTAGGGCTAAAAGAGGGGACATTTTCGTTAAAATTAGCAGCACTGCACCTCAGGGGCTAATAGCTGGAACCAAGTTTCCACACCCTTAAGATCTCTGAGGGGTCAGTTTAGTCCAACTGTGAATACCTTTGTGGAGGTTACTTTTCACACTGCCCGACCTGTGAGGCCTTCGCGATCTGTTATAATCACCTTCACACAGCCCTAACCAGGGGCTAAGATGCTTTCGCACTACTAAGGCAGTGATTTGCACTAATTCCCCAAGTTACATCATAGATCTTACTTATGTTCTTATAACTGTTAGTTAACTTCGCGTAAACAGATACTTTGTCCTCTATTCTCTTAGTCAACATAATCATATAAGTTCGCGCATATAAACATTAAGATTGCAATTCATACCCAATATACTCAATGCATAAAACATGAAAGGATACACAGAAATGATATGAAACTTCTCTTTATTACTTCTCCAAAGGTTACAGACTCGACTCACACTGCACACTTAGTTGTAGTGGTCCACACACTCAGCTGCAGAATACTAGGCCTCTGCACACTCAGCACCAGAGCCTTCTCCTACTTTATGACCCAAGACACAAGTCTACACTTAGATAAGACTCAATTCTTCATCCTTGACATCAATTCATTTTTTCCGTTCTTTACAACTTAGAGCCTCACTCTATTTATACAATCCCATGGTTCGCAGACCTTGGTTGGATATCTAAAGCCAACATTACATTTACAAAAATGAGGGTGAACAACCCTATGACTCTTTTACAAGTTCGCGCTCCGCGCCCACAAAATACGGAGCCTTTACATTGGAATTAGTCAAAATCTGGGCTTTAAGCCCCAAAACTTCCCTTGGGGGATCTCGTGCCCAATAAGCCTCTAATACAAACATTGTGACTCACCCTCGAGTCACTCTATTGGTGCAAAGATATTTGCATGGAGACCTCCCAATTTTGCCCGAATTGTTGCAAGATTAGCAACACACTGAAAAGCTGCCTGTTGTACCTCCTGCACATAGTATTTAGAGACCGTTGTATCTAAACTTCTTCCTTGCATCTGCTCCTACATTCCTTGCATCTGCGCAAGTTTAGCTTTGATCAAGGCAATAATGACAAACACCTCATCGATCCAAGGTTGGACACGCTCCTTCAAAACCGATTCTTTGTGTCACGCCGCGTCTACCTACTCCTGAAGTGCTTTCTCCCATTGCATCCGCAAGAGCCTTTGTGTAAGGGCCACTGTCTGCATGGTCCATTTTATATCATCATATTGTTGCTATAGCTCGAGTGCCTCTATTTCTAAGCGTTGTATGTTCAGGTCTTCCTATAGAGTGGTGAGGACCTTGAACAACTCTTCCAACATTTTGATGCAGTCCTTCACTGCACCGCTGATCTCCTCCATCACCGATGTAATGGCACTGATGCATTGTTCCCTCACCTCTATAGGAGTTGAAGGTTGCGCCTTCAACTGCAACTTTGTTATCTGAAGGTTCAACTCTAGCTAAACCTTAGCCATCTCTTGTCACACTTCACGCACCCCTGCTACTAACCTCTAGATGCGTGCCTCTGATGGTGCCTCCACTAGGATGACCAACTTAGGGTCCATCTGGCAGGCCTCCTCAACCACCTGTACCATATGCTGGTTCTATGCCACTACCTTGTCGTGCTGCAGTCTCAATTGTTCCATATTAATTTTCTGCTCGCTCAACCTATAGTGTACGACCCTCCCTAGCCCACAGTTGTGCAGTCACTTCATCCTGCGGGACATAGAGTGTCTCCCGATGGAGTGCAACCATGTTGATCCTTACTCCCTTCAATGCACTAAACGTAGGCCTGTTGACCTCATTCTCTATAACCAGTGCCCCTTCTGGCAGCACTATGGTGTTGGTCATGCGGGCGCACAACATTTTCTCAGTTGTGGCAGTTCCTACTGCAAGGTTGGTGTTTCTGGGAAAACTAATATTCCTAAATAATGCTAGCCCTCTATGTTTGGTAGCTACCCTAGAAACAACAGTTTAAATCAATTCAATGATTTCTTCTATGTATAACATATAAGAAAAAGATATTGGAACTTCTGCTTAATCCCTTGCTTGATCTCTCTCCTCTTTGACAGATCCTGCAACTCCTCCCCATACTTAACACGCTTGGAGAGTACCTACACAAGTACAACAACAAAGAATTGTCAAAGCATCGTGATCTATTACAACATAAAAATTACAGAATCAGGTATATAATGAACAAATGATAGCATTCACAAATGATAATGTTCACAACTGCACAATCATATGGAGGAAAGCTTGAAGTGCTTTATTAATAGAAAGGAGAATTACAACTCAATTGTCTGATCCAACATCATCCTCCCAACTTCAATCCTTCTTCACCTCATGAAATAGCAAGATCACACCAATAATACAATGCTCTTTCCTCAATTACAAACTATCAGCACTTCCTTACAATTCACAATATTCCAGCCTCTAGATCTCTTGGATGAGGGATCCATTTATAGATGTGTGAAAGGGTGTGAGTCATCCATGGGGTTTGATTAGTATCATTCCACTTGTTACAATTGGTTCCACAAGAGGAGGGATTGGAGATTTCTTAGATCCCTTATTCATCCTCGGGCGAATTCAGAGAGGCAAGTGGCATAGAAGTTTCTAGAAGATTCCATGAGCAACCACCTAGCAAAATGTCTCGGACATTTGTCCATCCTCGCCCATCGTACCCTATAGAAGGCTAAACAGTATGCATCAAACCCTGGCAGTGTACCACCCTGTATGCATCGCACTTTGCCAATGGAGCAGTCAGTATGGTTCAATATAGGCAATTTCTAGATGGTTTCTCAGATGGAACTTTTGGGGAATGATGTATTCAGATGATTATGTTCCTTTAGGGTATGAAACAACTCTTGTAGGGGTTTCTAAGCCCTAATACATTGACATATAAATTTTGGGTTGATGTGCCCAAATATGTCTATAACAGTTGGTTGAGAGAGTACCATCTTGAGGAGTGCACAAGTGCAACTCCCACCCAACACAATTTGATTCTCCTCCATGAACTATTGGAGGGCCTCTGTAGGGACATCGCCGACCATCACCCTTATATCATGGAGATCTCCTTCTATGAGGGTGATTGGGTCGAAAGAAGTCTTAGAAGATTTTGATTTCTTTTGCGGCCCCACCTTCTCTCACGGGAATTGGCACTTCAACTATGTAGACATTGTTTGTGGGTCCATGCCACCTTCCTTTGCCTGAGGCTCTTCCTCAGGTGAGGGAAACTTATGGCCCTTGCACTCCTTCTCGACTGCCTATTGTTGTTCTGCAGCTACCTTCTGCTGTTTTGCTGCGGCCTTCGGAGCGTCTCGTGCCTCCTGTGCCCTTGCTGTTGCTGCCTCTTTTCTTCTCCTCTTTGCCAACTGCACCATTTGCAGTTTTGCCTCCTCTTTCTTCCATTGTGCAACACACTTTTTTGTTTCCAACACGGAGATAGTTGTAGTGCGCCACTCCAGTGGCCACGACTCAAGTACGGCGAATATGACATCATCTGTGACCAGGTACAGGAGTTCATTCCACTTCTTCGCAGGGTACTTGCGTGCCCTGACATACACGTGGTGGAAGTCCGCCTTGAACTCCGCATAGCTTTGTAGACTATTATAGACAATCGGTGATAACCACAGCTTGCAGTTAATACCCATCCTGATTTTCATCTCCAAGAACACCCAGAATATCTTATTGTCTCACATCATCTATGCATCTTTAGTGGACCACAGTGAAGCGTACTTCGCTGCCTCCAAAAGATCCCTTGCAATTGTGGGGAACTGGCTGCCCTCTGGTGTGGTCATATTGTTGTTCCACAGATCTCTCAATGGTTCAAGTGAGTGCTCAAACAACGTCTTCGACTTCAAGAAATCAAATAGATCTAGGTTCATAGATCTTTGGGCATGCAATAAGTCAATTATCAAATGGCCAAGTGTTGTTTTTTTGGAAGCCCTTTGCAATTTATAGCACATTTCGAATTTGAATTCGACTGTTCCACCCAAATCTAGTTCATCAATGCTCCCTTGGTGACAGATTTTCCCAAATCTAGCCCATAAAGCCTACCTTAAATTCTTGCCTCCCACTCCATTTGGTCTCAAACCAAGCATCACATCATGAATAGTGACTATAATAGTCACTTTCTAGCCAACCTGCATGGTAGCACAACGACCCTTGCAGTGTCGTGAGCCTTGTGACACTTCGCTCCTGCGCACAGTCCCATCATCACGTAGCTCTTGGGAAGGGTAGTTTATAGTCCCACGCCTCCTTTCAACTGCCTGGAGTACTAAGACTATTCTTCCTATGGCTAGTCAGGTGGCCAGGCCACCTGTATATGGCTTCAATCGATCATCACTGACATTTCCTGGGAAAATTCTGCCTTTTAACTTTACTATCTACAACGTGTACTTTACCATCTACATCGCACCACCGTCGGTGATCCCTTTAGTAACATACGACCCAATCCAAGGCATCACACTGATCAACTCTTAGTGGTAGCTCCTAAATTTGTCAACAGAATTGTGCGCCCCCTATGTTATCACCACAGACTTTTCATCAAGAAAGTCCTTCTTTTTTCCTTCCTCAAGATTCTTGACTTCTTCTTCCACCATGGTGCTTTTCTCCCTTAACCGAACTCTTTCATTCATGAGTTCTTGGAGCCTAACATTACCCCACTGGATCTCTTCATTAGGTCCGAAGTGTTCTTCTTCATGTTATTTCAACTCTGTGATCCCTTCTTCCAAGGCTCCGCAAACCATCATATCCGTGGGCGCTGCTATGCACGGACTAGGCATGATATACTCCATCGAAATTAAAGTTTTTGTTCCATAGGCCAGCCTAGAAGGCATCTATTCTGTCAGTTTCTTGCACGTTTTCCTATAAGCCCATAAGACTGCTGGTACGCGTAGGTCCCAATCAGTTTGCTACACATTACATACCCTGTTCAGTGCTTCACACACTTCGTTAAATGCTTCCACGTGGATAATATTCTGCACACTCATTTTCTCCACACTCTATCGTTCCAACTTGAGGAACCATTCATGCATTTTCCCCCTAACACATGCTTATTGACCGTATTTCGCAATGCAAAGTTCATGTGTATCCGCACAAGTTGTTTACCATATGCCTGTACCCACCTAGATAGATGGACGCAAAGACCATCCCATCCATTGTATTTATCAGCCAATTGCACTATAAGTTTCCCAAACCATGAGCACATCATCCTCCTACGTGTGCACCAGTCTTCAAAGCTTCCTTTGTGTGTACCCTACCACCTCGCGGGCATATCACGCAGTACCCAATTCAAGGCCTAGAAACGTTGCTTTTCTGGCACCTCCCTTTCGAATCTATCCAAGAAAGCATCTACCTCACTTAAACCTTCATAAGTAGGGAGATCACTCACTTTTATTGATCTACATAGTGCAGTGACCTTGTCATTATGTTACAATTAAGAATGGTTACCTCATGTAACTGGTTCTGTCGTCGTTCTATCTCCTCATCCGAATCTGAAGTGTTGGAGATTTCGTGCTCCCATGATATTTGTCCATTTGTGGTGGGATTTACCTAGTCTTGCTCTCACACAGTTATCTTGTAGATGCAGTCCAAATCATCGTCATTTTCATATTCGTGCACTGGCTCTATATAGTGGGATCCCTTAGCAAGGTCCAAGGGTATAACTACACACAAAGACCTCTTCTCAAAAATCATCTTGCACTTCTTCAGATTAATCACCCCATTCATGTCATTGACCTAATCAATTCCTAAGAGCACGGGGTAGGGATTTCTACCATCAAAAATCTCTATCACCTCAAAGTCTGTTAGTGTGCTCACTCCCTCAATATCCACGGTGATTCCCTACAGTCGCCCCAGTGGTATTATCTTCTATTGGTTTGCCATTCGAAATTAAATAGGAGACCATTGTAGCATAGACCTCGCAACGAACTCCCATATCTGCTTCAGCAGAATGTTCATGTCCGATCCTAAGTCCAAAATTACTTGGTTCATATCATATTCTCCAATCTGCGTAGTTAGCCTCATTTATCTCCCTGTACTTGTCTTATTATTTCCAATCTTTTGGACTATGCATGGTTCTCCTGGCATGGTCCCAACACATCTGTTAATGAGTTCCTACAATCCTTTTATAGCCATACTGTCACGCAGTAGCTTCATGCATGTTTCCAAGAATGTCGTAAGCATATATGGGTCCATTTCCACCTTTGGTCTATCTTTGCTTCCTAAAGTGGAGGCATCAACAAAGCTCTTCTTTTCTTCCATAAAGGTTTCTAGAGCACGCTCCAAATCAAACTCCACTTCCTTCTTCATAGCTTTGCGAACCCAAGTGCTATCTTCTGGTTGTTTCCCTTTATCTTCTCCCGTCATAATTCCACTTCGGAGTACAATATTCACATTCGGATCTTCCTCACATGGCTCAAACCTCATCATATGTAGGTTCTGAGTCGAGGGAGGTGGTAGTGCTCCCTTGTCGCATATCCTAGCTATCAGCATAGGAAAATCCTCAGTCTCATGATCAAACAAGGTACAATAAAAACATGATGGGCATGTGGGATTTGTATAATCATGAGCATAATGTCTTGGCCCTCCACAATTGTAGCATATCAGCTATCTGTGACCTTTTCCAGGTCCTCCTCCACCTCGGCTTCAGTTGTGCCCTTGAAATCCTATTTGTGCCACTCCTACATTCGGGTCTAGGGGTCGCGATTTGGCCTAAACTCTGTAGGTGGGAGTTCTATCCATCATTAACTCATAGCTTCTACAAGTGCATTCATTGTGTCCGACTGACCTACAAAAGTTATAGAACAACTGTTGTGAATTCTGTGTATACTTCTATAGCAACTGGAAGTTTTTAGAAGAGGAGGAATGACCTATTAATGAGTTTTGTGAACCCAACGTTTTAGACTACCATGTGAGTCCATCATTAGGGGATGCGACAATAGATCTTCTCAGATGTTAATGATATATCCATGAGCTCTAATTTCATATATATATATATATATATATATATATATATATATATATAGGTTTTCTAAAGAGAAGTTATAAGGAATTTGGTCGGCTTGTTATTTTTTCATTTGTTTAATTATTTATTATTATTATTAATTAATTTATCAATTTGTTTCTATTACTTAGTTTATTAATCAGTTTAGGTAGATAAATTAATTTTATTCTTTATTGAATTAATTATTATGTTTATTAAATTTATACAAAATTAATTATTCTAAATAATTTGCTTTTAAATATTTCATTCATTTGTTTAAATAATTAATTAATCTATTTGATTAATTAGTTAAAATAATATATTGGTTAATTGATTTCTTATTTATTATATATTAATGTGTTTATTAATTTATAATTAGGTTAATTAATTAATTCATAAGTATAAAGGGGTAAATTAATTAATTGATTGTATTATTTATTGATTTGTTTATTATGTTTATTAATTTTATGTAAAAATCAATTTTTGATTAATTTGTTTAATAGCTTCATTAATTTGTTTGATTAAGTAACTAATTTGTCTGATTAATTAATTAAAATAATAGACTAATTAATTAATTTTATTTTATATTATTTTATTAAAATGTCTATTGATTTAATTTTATGTATTATGTTTGATTAATTATTGATAGATTAATAGATTAATTAATTGAAAAATTAATTGATAAATTAATGAATTAATAAATTAATAGATCAATAATGAGTTAATTATTGATTTTTTAAGATTTCAACTAAAGGTTTCCAGGTGTTGCTTAGTTTTAACCCATCGTGCACCATAAAGCAGGTGTCGCACTAGGTCCCACCTGCACTTCCGACCTTAATGGCATTGGCACTCCTCCCGCAAGGTAATTCGCAAACATTGGGCAGTGGTATTTTCATGACCCTGACCCTTTCATTTTACGCACCACACCTCTTCGCACACTTCTGGTCGACCTGCCCTATCCTGTTTCACACTCTACATCTCAAGGCATAAGTTTTTCAACTGCGCGTGGATCTGCTAAAATCCCAAGTTAGGATCTTGCATCGAGGTCTCATGCAGTCTCATCGTGATCTCCAAGGCTTCTACCTGAGACGTTATCTCTGCTGCGACAACGCGTTCCTCAAATGCAGTGTTAGCGATGCTACAAACCATTCGCAATGTTGTCCATCCCTCAAAGTCATATTAACTTCGTGAATTGTGCACTTCAACCTCCGATCCAACTCCCAAGGAGTCTCACCTGGTAGCATTGTGATATCTTTTAACCCAATGATTGAATCTGCTTCTAACTTCGACATGCTAAATTCATTATTTAGCGTAGTTTGGATATCTACGATCCTCGCATTCGGATTGTCATTAGAATGCTTAATATACCAGGTCAGCGTGTGGTCCTGCAGGGTGCTAACTAGTGTCACTTTCTTTATATTGTCATCTGTAACTCTGTGTGCTTCCCATATGGCTCTTATTATGAACCAAAACTAGTATGGATCCTCATTTCCTACTCCCTTGAACATAGGAAACTTTATTGTGCTTGCCATGTTGACTCGTGGTGGTGGCGGAGGTGGTACATGTGAAGATGGAGGTGAAGGCAGTGAAGTTGGTGGCAGTGTGGGTGGGGGTGGTATGCGTGGAATCCTTTGCCTTATCAAATGGATCTCACTTCACAGAGACCTTCACGAGCTCTCCCTCATCCCCTCATGGACGTGAAATCAAAGGGCTATTCTCTAGTCCCTTGCTAACTTCATTTTTGTAGGCTTTTCCACTTTGCATAGCTCCAAACATCAAGGTAATTTCATAAACCTCTTTTCACACAATAGCATTTTAATCCTAGCATTTAGATACTTTACGTACTTACCTCGTGGTTCTTTGAGGAAGCATTGCTCTGCCTCCCTATAACTGACTGAAGTATCTAGCACAAATTCAGTAATTAGTACTCCTATTATTCGATCGAGCTAGTGATAAACAACATGTGCGATGTTATCTTCCAGTGCTTCCAATCTGCATACCAACTCTGGGGTCTACTCAATAGTATTGTCAAGTTTCCACCTTCCTTGGCTATCTTCTAGCTTCGCGATCCACTTGTATAGCTTAGTAGGGAAAGATGCAAAGAAAATTTCATGGATATCTATGTACAAGTAGCAGTCTAACCACTCTTCTTTTGTCAGTCGCAGATTCATGTTCTCCTGCACCGCGAACTCGTGAATTCTCCTATCCAACCAACCTTCAATTTCCTCCTTAGTTGGATTCCAATGATACGACATCAGACATCTCTATGAATATTCTAGTCCCAGAAATAGAACCATTTGGTGGCTCAAGGGGGCTTAACCCAAGTTCAAAGTTAATTATCCAAACAAATCCCTATACCACTGGCCCTTTTGGCAACAGATCGCAGAGCACAGACTGAGGTCTCACCCGAAGTAGTATGGGGGGATGTTGGAACAAAATTTCCACACCCTTGAGATGTCTAAGGGATTGGTTTATTCCAACTATGAATACCTTTGTGCACTACCCTAACCTGCGAGGCCTTTGTGATTTGTTATAATCACCTTCGCATAGCCCTAACCAGGGGCTGAGATGCTTTCACAGTACTAAGGCAATGATTTGAACTAATTCCCCAAGTTACACCATGAATCTTACTTATACTCTTATAACTATTAGTTAACTTCATGCAAACATATACTTTGTCTTATATTCTCTTAGTCAGCATAATCATATAAGTTCGCGCATATAAATAGTAAAATTGCAATTCATACCTAATATACTCAATGCATAAAACAGGAAAAGATACACAAAAATGATATGAAACTTCTCTTTATTACTTCTCCAAAGTTTATACACTCAACTTGCCCTGCGCACTTAGCTACAGGGGTCTGCGCACTCAGCTGCAGACTACTAGGCCTCTGTGCACTCAGCTGCAGATCCTTCTCCTACTCTATGAACCAAGACTCGACTCTAGACTTAGATAAGATTCAATTATTCATCCTTCGTTAATCAATTTATTTTTTCTGTTCTTTATAACTTAGAGCCTCACTCTATTTATACAATCCCATGGTTCAAAAAACATGGGCAGATATCTAAAGCCGACATTACATTTACAAAAATGAAGGTGAAAACCCTTATGACTCTTTTACAAGTTCAAGCTACGTGTCCACAAAACACGAAGCCTTTATATTGGATTTAACCAAAATCTAGGCTTTAAACCCCAAAACTTCCCTTAGGGGATGCTGCACCCAACATGTCAAGATATTTTAGGTGAGTTGCTAGTCGAAAAGGTTAAATACCCTTCACCGGGTTCATTGTAAGAATCATGTCTTGTGTGATCAATAGAAGAGCCACAAATCATGGATTTGTGTGTGAATTATTTGTTTTGTCTTCTCTGCCTTCCAACAATTGAGACCAATCTATACACGCAGTTCAAATGTGATTCACTTAAAATTGAGACGGTTAAAAATACCGATGTTGTTGAGTTTCTAGGGGGCCGACTTTACAATTACGTAAATAAATACATAGAAGTTATTACACAAAAAAATATAATTGTGAAGTTAGTATGTATCAGGCGTATTATCGAACTAATGATCCGAAGGGATTCTCATTTTAAATGTTGGTGTAGCAAATTGATTTCTTCTCTTTGTAATGCACTTGTCTCATTATTTTAGTGTTATTGATGTTAGTAAGTGTAATTATTCTTTTCTCAAGAGTTGGTAAAAATTAGAGAGTCAATTAATAATTAACTGAATGTTGAGTCAAGTCCAGTTAAGTAATATATGATATTAGTGTGTGGTTGCATGTCAAGTTACTTTAGGTAGTCACTAGTTGAAAAGGTTTAAATACCCTTCACCGAGTGATCAATAGAAGAGCCGCACCTCATGTGTTTTTTGTGTGAATTGGTGTTGTCTCCTCTATCTTTCCAACAAATTGGTATCAAAGGGAGGTTACAAAGAGCTAGAGATAATGGTCAACAGTAATCCATAAGAAAGAAGAGAAATATTTTTTCCTCTTGGTTGAGCTATAATGCGCTATAACGCATCTTACCGTGGTATTCAGGGTGTTATAACGCTCGTGGACTAAAGTTGGACCTCTATTTCATGGATAGTGTTAACATGTACCACATCATAAGAATATGAATCATTAGAGTACTAAAGAGGGTGTGTGTTAGCACACAACCTCTTCACCGTTGACACTGGGTTAGCAACACTGGTTTAAAAATTCAAAATAGGTTTGAAAATGTAAGAGTCAAAACCTCATTTCAAAAGATGATGATGAAGGCATATTAAAAGGTATTTTTAAAAAGAGTTTGAAAATTTTATATTAAGAAAGGAAGAGCACATGTGAAAAAAGGTTTATGAGATTTTTAGAAGGTCTCGCTCGAAGTTTTTTTCGAAAGGTCTTATTTCTAAAAAGATTTATTAAGAATTGAAAGCTGGGTGATAATTTTTTTTTATTAAAAGGAATATGGTGCATGGTATAAAGTTGATAAAAGATTATTTTTTGGGATTTTTAAAAGTTTTTTTGGGAGAAATTTATGAAGAAGGTTCATTAAAAAAAAAAAGGTTTTTATTTGAAGAGAATTTAGGGTTTTGTGAAGTCTATCAGTTTACAAAATTATTTGGAGCATGAAAATTTTTTGGGTGAAGATTGTGCCTTACAGGGGCGCATATTGAAAATTATATTTTTTTCCAGGGGCGATATGGAATACAACCTCATGCAATCAAAAAATAAGCTATAAGGAAAGGAATGACAATAGTCATGGGTCACAAAGCGTGACTGAAGAAGACGAAGAAAAGGAATAGAAAATAAGAGACATAGATTATTGCCTTGTTTAGAAAGGCTCAAGCCGCAACCAAGGAACTGATAAGTCTAGCAAAAGACGAAGAAGAATTTGGTGCAAGGTCATGCAGTAGTAGGTTATGTCACAAGAAAAGAATTTAGTCACATATCTAAGGATATAAGAGCAAGGATCTAAGAGGAAAACAGACCTTGTATAATCCCACTCAAAAGTGGATGATGGTTGTCAAGACCATAAACTTGAAACCCATCATGCAAACATGCATATGGATGAAGAAGTTGCAAAAAATATTGGAGAGAGAAAAGCAGAAGCTTCTATGTGTGAAGAAAAGAAAGAGCATATAAATGCTCAAGAACTCCACTGTAATGCGGATGATGCAGATGATAGTGAATCCCACTATGACAAAACACATGTGGATGATGACTGTCAAGTAAGATGTGAATTTATTCATCCAGTCGTAGTTGATGGATTTGGTGAAGTTGAAATTGTGAATGAAATTGACAATGAGTGCATGCATGCTCGGATATCCCACCATAGTGTGGATGAAAATTATGTTGATGTTATGTGTGGTTTATTTTTTGAAACATGTATTGATTGTGGAAATATGATAAGCACCATGATTGATGAAGCATTGAAGGTTGAAGATGCCACTGTAGCAGCATGATTTGAAGCAGTTGGAATTTCTTATGAAGCAGTATGTGATCTAGAAATAACTGATGATCAAGATGGGGATAAAGCAATTGAAGAGTTTTTTATGAGAATATCCACTAATAGAAAAATAGTGGAAGACAACCTCCATGTAGTTGAAAAGAAGGAAAATAAGGGGGAGGTAGAGAAGGAAGATCTCACTGAATAACATAATAAAGATGTTTTTAACATTATTCTTGAAGATGCAGGTGTTCAAAATAACATGGCAAAAGAAGCTGAAAGCAAGGTTGTTAATAAATTTGATGCAGCTTTGAATCTCATTGAAGAATGGATTCAGAAACCAATAGAACAAATTGATGCGAGTCTTAAAGCAACAACTGGAATAAAATAATTGAATAAAATAGTGAATAATGATATTGAGTGTTGTTGACGGTGTTGGACCCACCAACATGTCAAGGGGATATCTGTGGTAAGAAGTCCCAATTAGACCTCATATTTTTTGGTGTAGGATTCCCAGTAGTGGGTTCTAAAGTAATGCCTTGACCGCAATGTCGCATAGAGGCAAGTAAGATAACTCTGTTAGTAGCAAGGGTGTGACTAATGCAGTGAGTCAAGGAATGAGTATGAGAGGTTGTAACACTTCAAAGGGGGAGGAAGGTGAATGTGAGCTCCAATTTGAAAGGGATTAGTCTCAGCTCGGCTAGTAACACACCACACAAAGGACATGCACATCTTCTAGTAGAGCCGTCGACATGGATGCAGCAATCCCAACATACAAGGTAAGACAACATGAACAACACTCATGGATCAGTCATAGATGAGTGTGACGGTTTATATAACAAGGTTCAAAGAAAGGTCTGCCTGGTGTCCGACAGAGTAGTCGACACAGATGATAACAACATTAACAACATATGAAACACATTAACAACAAGATTCATATAATTGCATGTGAATCAGTTCATACGCAATTACGTAAGTTAAAAAACATATATCATTAAGGAAACCAAAGTAGTCCAACTACAATAACAACATATGCATGAAAATGTGTTGCCTTTTATTATATAAGGAAGTGTAAGTCACAATCATACAATACACCATGTAAACCTGCTATCCCTATCAATAGAATGTTACAGCGACATCCATCTGCTCCTCCAAAGAGATGTACTAGCTTTGTGTAGTGGAGAAGCCAAGGTGCATTACAATATTGTCCAAACCTTCTTCAAGATAATCTTAATGGAAGCTTGGCTAACCAAAAGTCTATACAATGAGTTATGAGGGACTATTTATAGCAAAATATGGGGTGACCCTTGACATTCCCCTTTGTGACAGTTCAACTACCCTCATGACTCTTCACCTACCTTATGACTGTTACATCCAACTGTTCGCACTCGACTTACACTTGACATGACTCAACATTACAATGCATATGTACTCATGTGAGACAACATGGCTTCAGCAAGGCTTACAAGACATCACTGACACTCGATTTGTTGTGGTGAGACCAACTCTTTGACATGATTATGATGGTGAAGTTGTTGAGCTGATGTTAAGCTTGGTTGTCTGTGATGGTGTCCATGCATGTCATGGTGACATCATGTTGAAGCGAAATCTTGCCTCTGTTGCAACCGGTGCATTGGTTCGACCCCTTCATCTAACTCGTTTTCTAACATGCACATGGTCTTGTTAGGTACAGTTGAATGGCAACACACTAATGCATAGTGTCCGTGTTGATCTTCAAGTGTGTGTTGGTGATCATGTCAAAGTGCATGTTTAGCCCTAGTTGGACTTGTTTCTTGTCTTCGCCTTGGTGATTGTGTTGAATGGGACATATTGCATGTGTGCCGTCAACGACATGCATGTTGTTGGATGCTTTGCATGCGATCAGCAAAATTGTTCACCATGTTTGCTCTATGTCTGCTACTAGGATGGATCCTTAACTTGTACTAGTGCAGTTGCATCTATGAGCGCATGTTGTGCCAACTGTTGTTCTTGTTTATGTTGCAACTCATTGGACAATCTATGCAGCTTCATGTTATTCCTAAGTTGTTGCTTTACCACATGCAAATCTTTATTTGTTCCATCTTCTGTATTCGTGCGATCTTCATGTCGCGCCATCACTTCATAGTCTGATCCTTCAAAGTTTCTTTCATTATCAATGGATTTGTTTGATCTTGAAACTCTACTCCGCCTCTATGTTGTCAATAACCTTCCTCTTGCATCCACTACATTTGCTGCATTCGATATGTTTCCTTGAGTTGTTGTTAATGATGTTTCTTGCTATGATGTTGCTGCTTGATATCCTTGTCCATGAACAACTTGATGTCTTTGTGAGTAGGTAAGCCCATGGACGCTTGATCGACTGCATCCCCAAGTGTAATCTGAATGGTGTCATTGTCTCTTCTCTCTTGAAAACCATTATACATGTACTGTTGAGAGGTAGATGAACACATGTGATACCTGGAGACATGGAAACACTCATAACAAGGAATTTTTTAGTCAAAAACCAAAATGAACATGAGAAATTACCTGCAACATACCTGGGTGAATGATCGTGAAGGTTACGCAATTTCAGCGAGGAGGTCGGGAGATTGATTTCCAAGACTGCACAAGGCATAGTCTGGACTGCTGGGAGACTAACTGACTCTTCGAAGTGCTTAATGCGTAATATAGTTGGGGCAGTTTGCTGCTGAGGTTGCAGAATGCGTGATTTGAACTGGGAAAGACTGTTGGCCCAGGGATAGATTTGTGCAAATTTTTGGGCCAAGCAGCCACTAACCTCCAGAAATGGCAATTTACTTTAGGAGGCTAGTGTTGGGATAGATTTCGCAAATCTAGAAAGGATGGTGAGAATTCCTTCTCCAGATTGTGCAATGCAGCCTTGGTGAAGGCAGACACCAGGCCAAGGTTGGCCCAACTCGCTGACGAGCAACTAAAAGCAAGTAAGTCAATGAAATGCATGGCGACATTAAGTGATAGAAAAAGTGATAAATAGTGCATGCAAAACATGAATTGAAGATTAAGCAAATAGATCAACATGCATGTGGGTGAGCCCATTTGTTGGTTGGGAGAATGTTCGTGCAAAACAGTTTCATGCATGCAACAACAGTGAGATAGCAACGGAAATTGAAATAGAGCTAGGAAAAACTAGAATATATGTAAACGAAAACAAGAATTCAAAGAAATCAAGCAAAAGGTACTCATACAATCAAAAATCCAAAAAGCGACAGAAATGCAGCACAAGGCATGGGAAGTGGGCTTACCAAAAAACAGTTGAGCTGAAAGTTCCAACTACACCTAGATGTGATGTGGGATGTTAAAGCTACAAGGTTGATGTGAGGAATGAGCTCTATAGTGTCTAGTTGATAAGTTTTGATAACATTGAGGTTATGATGTGCATGCCACAAATCTAGGGGAAGCGACGGTTGGAGGGAGGTTTCAAAATTTCTCCTTGCATGTAACCTCCAACTACTAAACATAGATCCCTGAAATAAGGGATGCCTTTGCATGTCATCTTGGGAGAAGCAACCTATGCATCCAAGTCTATTTTTCTCAATCTTGGAGGGAATCGGTAAACTCAGCTGCACATGCAAGCAACTGCTCGACTGCTGGAGAACATTGTGCATTTCTAACTGTTAGCTCAACTAACTGCCCAAGGGGATTGTGCAATTTCTAGGCCTAGCAGCTCACTGCTACCTAGATTTGCACAAATCCTGTGCTAAACTGCCTGTTGATGGGAAAAATTGTGTAATTCTTGCTAAGAAGGTTGGCTGGTAGGATTGCGTAATCTAGGAGACCAATAGGCTGTTAGAGTGAATTGCACAATTCCTAGAGGGAACTACTGGTTTCCCTCTAAAAATGCACAAATTTCACTAGAAATTTTCTCAGCCTGTAGCTCGACCAACTTCGGATGAGCAACCTGTGAAAGGAAAAGATCAAACTATGTTTGACAGGCTACCTTTGAGCAAAAAAAACAATGAATCTTGAGGACTTGGCGAAGCAAGGAATGCTATTGTGAAGGTTGGTAGAGAGGCTCCAAAACATGCTAAGGAAAAAATTTTGGAGGGTGCTTGTAGCCGCTACAACACTTGGTGACACATTAGTAGAACTCCAGCTCTCTGAATGGACATTGTTCCTGAGAAGCAAGTCTAACACCTCCGGAAGTATTGTTCAGTTCTCAGCTCATCTTGGTTTCACACTAACATGATTGTAAGATGTAGCATCTGCCAAACTCTTGGTTGATTGACAAACATTCCAAGCTAAGGAAACATAGTTTTTTTGATTGGGGTTGAGGGGTACATAAGTGCACAAGCAATATTGTCATCAAAGTCCTAGTTTCATCTCTGGTGTCGCTCCACTGCCAGCAGGCCTAGACAGTACCTTGGTGGAGTCACATAGGAACATAAGCATGGATCCACTTCTAGTGAGCCTGTGTTAGTACCCCAATGGAGTTACTTGCATCATATCCCTGTAAAGGAAGACTTTCTCTTCTTTCGCCTTATTCATTTTTCATTTTGAATTTTTTGACTTTTCATAATTTTTTTTTTTTTCATTTTCACTTTGCATAGCACTTATTCATTTCGGAGGCGGAAGATGGATCCCAAATTATTGATAGAAGAGGAGGTTGTTCCAGCATAGAATTAGTTTATTATATCTTTGACATGCCTATTAAGGTTTTCTACCTCACCTTAATCTACTTGACTGAGCTGAAAAGGGTTAACCCAAAAACAATCGACTGGAGAAGGTGACACTAGTTAGCATGCAAGCTATGTGTTTACACCAAGGTTCACTTCGAAGAGTACATATTTTCCTTCGACGTATCATGGAATAAGAGTAACAAGTTCATCATACAGAGGCAAGATGACAGGTAACCAAGTAGTGATAGCTATACAAACCCTCTTGTACTTTACCCGCTCATTTTATGAGTCACACATGGTTTCATGCAAACAAACCTACGAACGAATGAAACAAACAACAAAGAAAAGCAAGAGCAGAAGCGAAATTGAAAGAAAAACAAGTAAACAAACAAGAAAGAAAACAAACAAGCAAACAAAGCATGTAAGCAAACAAGCATGCAAGCAAACAACTGAAAGAAAACACTACTCTTGCACCTACACTAACAGTGCATGGGCCTGATCACATGAAGTGATACTTCCAATATAGCCACCGATGCATTGGTAGACCCATGTGAGTGAAGGCTTGGTCTGCGAGTAATCTAATTGCATGGACCAACATACAAGAAATATATGATAGTGAAGACAACCACACTTCATGTTTCAAAGTTCCCACGGGACATAAGTGAGTGCATGTGTATGACGGATAGTCCATGTACTTATCATGGTGTTGTGTGACACTAAATGCAACTTTGAAGTAAAGGCACACTCTTGACTGAGACATGCAAGCAAACGAAAGAAACAAGGATAACTTGAGTTGCGCACGAGTGCTTACAATGTAAGACTCCTCCAATGCATGAGCAATGGGATCATGTAGTTCGAGTGGAGGAAGTGTGATCTGTGTGTGAGATGGATTTTCAATGCATACAGATGAGTGCGGAGGAGCCTTGGGTGATTGAACAATTTCATGATCAGAAGTGAGACTAACCCCAAGAGAGAGAGAATCTGACATAACCATCATCTCGGGCCGAAGTGCCTCAACAGTCTTGGGTGCCTCAACTTCATCATCAGGTAGATCATCATAAACTGGTGGCTTCGAATGGTCAACTATGATAGTTTCATGATCATGATAAAAAATGGAAGAAAATGGATCACGACCACCATGATAAAAAAAATCAATGAATCCTTCGACATCCTCATGATCAGATGAATCAAACAGAAGGGTAGATGAAAAGTGAATGAACTCATCCTTTATGCTTTCATAATATAGAAATGAAGGATCAAGTGGATCTTTAATGAATAGCTTATCCTCTTCATTGTCAAATGATGGACTAGCATCCGATGAGTCCTGCAGGTGATCAACAATGGGTGCATCCATAGATGAAGACACACACAAAAAATCATGGATGGCAGGTTCATCAAAGAAGCTAGGAAGGAATAGAGGTTGGTCGAACAGAAGGGAGTCATCCTTCGGTGAGTGTTGATGTTCAAGCTCCCACTCATACTCTTCATGAATGACAGTGCATGTTGGTTGTACAACACTAACTCCGTCAGTGGGTTGTTCCTCATTCACAACAAGTAAAGAGTATGGAATGGATGAACACAAGATACCATCATCTAGAGGAACACCTGAGTATGAAGACAGAGGTTGAAAAAAATAATGCATGTGAGAACTTGAAGGACTCACAACCAAATCTACGTGAAAAATAAGTGGAGTTATGTTGGGAGGGTGTGAAGGATGAACAGGTGTGCGAACATGATCCTCAACATCACTGAGCAATGGTGGAATAGTTGAGTGAAAGGGAGGTGGACAGTCCGTCGAGACAGTGCCTGATCCTGCATGGGATTATGCAGTTCCATCAACAAAGAAGGTTGAGCGAGGTTTGACATCAAGCTTTCTCTTGGGATGGGCAAATTTCTTAAGGCACTACTCAAATCGGTCACAAAGATAAGCGAACTTCATCTGGCTCTTTGGAGCTTGAAACTTTAAGTCACAAAAGCACTGCCAAAAATCAATAACGACTTCATGTAGAGCCCTTTGTTGTTGTAATAGTTTCCGTTCAAGATGGTCTGAATCAAAATGATGGAACATGTCTTTAATAAGATCACAAAATTGCTTACATGAGTGCACAATGTCAGCCAGTAGGCTGAGCAACCAATGCAATGGGGATTCATGAAGTGTGAATGCGATTAGCAGACAGAATTTTTCATCAGTAAACTCATCTTCCTCATAAATCATGGAAAGGAAGTTATGTAAGAGCTTAGGCCAGGCCACATTTCCTTCACCATCATACATGTGAGTGGACAAGAGATTGAAAATCTTCCTCAAGATGGAGACATCTTCATGATTCAAAAAATACGTCAATGGAAGAATAATGCAAGATTCCATGAAAGATATGAAAAGGTTCAAAACTGGAAGAGAGGAAACTACTTGTCATCAAGCCCTCCTTATAGTGCCAGAAATGTTGACAGTGTTGGACCCACCAACATGTGAAGGCGATCTCCTTGGTAAGAAGTCCCAATTAGACCTCATAACGTTTGGTGTAGGATTCCTAGCAATGGGTCGTAAGGTAATGCCTTGACTACAATGTCGCACAGAGGCAAGTAAGATAACTCTATCAATAGCAAGGGTGTGGTTGATGCAGTGAGTCAAGGAATGAGTATGCGAGGTTCCAAAACTTCAATGGGGGAGGAAGGTGAAGGTGAGTTCTAGGTTGAAAGGGATCAGTCCCAACTTGGCTAGGAACACACCACACAGAGGACATGCATAGCTTCTAGAAGAGTAGTCGATGTGGATGCGGCAGTCCTAACATACAAGGTAAGATAAAACTAACAACACTCATAGATCAGTCAGATAAGAGTGTGACGATTGATATTAGAAGGTTCAAAGAAAGGTTTGTCTAGTGTCTGGTAGAGAAGTTGACATAGATGATGACAACATTAACAACATATGCAACACATTAACAACAACATTCATATAATTTCATGTGAATTAGTTCATACACAAGTATGTAAGTTAAAAAACATATATCATTAAGGAAACCAGAGCAGTACAACTACAATAACAACATGAAAATGTGTTGACTTTTATTATATAAATAAGTGTAAGTCACAATCATACTACACACCATGTAAACTTGCTATCCTTATCAGTAGAACGTTACAACCACATCCGCATGTTCCTCCAAAAAGATGTACTAGCTTCGTGCAGTGAATAAGCCAAGGCGCGTTACAATACTATCCAAGCCTTCTTCAATATAGTCTTAGTAGAAGGTTGGCTGAACAAAAGCCTATAAAATGCATTATGAGGGACTATTTATAGCAAAGGATGGGGTGACCCTTGACATTCCCCTTTGTGACAATTCAACTACTCTCATGACTCTTCACCTACCCTATGATTGTTACATCCAACTGTTGACACTCGACTTACACTTGATATGACTCAACATTACAATGCACATGTACTCATGTGAGACAACATGAATTGAGAAAGCCTTGCAAGACATCACTGACACTCGGTCTACTGTGGTAAGACCAATTCTTTGAAATGCTTGTGATGGGGAAGCTTGTGAGTTGATGCCAAGCTTGGTCATCAGTGATGGTATGCATGAACCTCATGGTGACATCTTGTTGAAGCAAACTCTTGCCTCCGTTGCAATCAGTGCATTGGTTTGACCCCTTCATCCAACTCGTCTACTAACATGCACATTTTCTTTTTGGGTATAGTTGAACCGGAAACATACTGATGCATAGTTTCTGTGTTGACCTTCAAGTTTGTTCTGGTGGTCATGCGCACCAACTTTCCAAAGTGCATGTCCAACCTCACCTAGACTTGTTTCTTGTCTTTGCCTTGGTGAGTGTGTTGAATGGGTCGGATTGCATGCATGCACTCAACAACAGGCATGTTGTTGGATCCTTTACATGTGATCAAAAACATTGTTCACCATGTTTGGTTTGTGTCCGCTACTGGGATGGATCCTTAACTTGTACTGGTGTAGTTTCATCCGTGAGTGCATGTTGAACCCACTGTTATTCTTGTTCCTACTGCAACTCATTGGATAGTTTGTGTAGCTTCATGCTCTTCCTGAGATATTGCTTCAACACTTGCAACTCCTTTTTTGTTCCATATTCTACCTTCACGCAATCTTCATGTCACTCCGTCACTTCATAGTCTGAGCCTCTAAATTTTCTTTAATTATTAGTGGATCTGCTTGATCTTGCAACTTTGCTCCGCTGCTATGTTGTCAACAGCTTTCCACTTGCATCCACTGTGTTCGTTGCTTTCGTTGCATTCAGTATGATGCCTTCAATTGTTGTTCATGATGCTACTTGCTGTGATGTTGTTGCTTGATGTCCTTATCCATGAACAACTTGATGTCTTCGTGAGTAGGTAAGCCCATGGAAACTTGATCGACTGCATCCCCAAGTGTTCTCTAAATAGTGTCTTCATCTCTACTCTCTTGGAAACCATCGTACTTGTACTCATGAGACGAAGATTAACACCTGTGATACCTAGAGATATGGCAACACTCATAGCAAGAAATATGTCAGTCGAAAACCAAAATGAGCATGAGAACTAACCTGCAACATACTTGGGTGAATGATCATGAAGGTTGCGCAATTTCGGTCAGGAGGTCAGGAGATCAACTGCCAAGAAAGCATAAGGCACATTCCGGCTTGCTGGGAAACTTACTGACTGCTGGAAGTGAAAAATCTACAATCCAGTTGGGGTAGTTGGTTGCAGGGGTTGCGAAATATGTGATTCCAATTGGGAAATACTACTGGCCTAGGGATAGATTTGTGCAAATTTTTGTGCTAGGTAGGCACTAACCTCTAGAAATGTGCAATTTAGTCTAAGAGGCCAATGCCAAGCCAAATTGTGAAAATTTGGAGGGGAAGGTGAGCCTTCCTTCTCTAGATTGCACAATGCAGCCTTGGCAAAGGCAGAGACTGGGCCAAGGTTGGCCCAACTCACCAACGGGTAGCTGAAATAAATTAAGTCAATGAAATGCATGGTGACACTAAGTGATAGTAGAAGTGATAAACAATGCATGCAAAACATGAATGAAATATTGAGAAAATAGATTAACATGGATATGGGTGAGGTCGTTCACTGGTTGGGCAAGCGTCTGTGCAAAACAGTTTCATGCATGTGACAATAGTGAGATAGCAATGAAAATTGAAACAAATCTAGGACAAGCTAGAATATATGTAAATGACAATAGGCGTTCAAAGAAATCAAGAAAACAATACTCATACAAGAGAAAACCCAAAAAGCAACAGAAATGCAACACAAGGAATGGGAAGCGAGCTTACCCCAAAATAGCCGAGATCAAAGTGCCAGCTACTACTAGATGTGATGTGGGATGTCAGAGCTACAAGGTTGATGTGAGGAATGAGCTCTGCAACATCCAATTGATAAGTTTTGATAACATCGCGGTTATGACGTGCATGCAACAAATCTAGGGGAAGTGACACTTGGAGGGAGGTTTCTGAATTTCTCCTTCCATGTAACCTCCAACTGATAAACATAGATCCCTAAAGCAAGGGATGTCTTTGCATGATTCCTTGGGAGAAGTAGCCTTGCATGCAAATATTTTTTCTTGGTCCCGGAAGGAATCGGTCAACTCAGCTGCACATGCAAGCGATTGCTCGACTGATAGAGAAAATTGTACATTTCTAACTATTAGCTGGGCTGACTACCCAAGGGGATTGCACAATTTCTAGGCCCAACAATTGATTGCTACCCAGATTTGCAAAAATCTTGGGATGAACTAACTTTTGATGGGAAAATTTGTGTAATTCCTCCTAGGAGGGTTGGATGGTAGGATTGCACAATCTAGGAGACCAATAGGCTATCAGAGGGAATTGCGTAATTCTTGGATGGAACTGCTGGTTTCCCTCAATAAATTCACAAATTTCACTAGGAAGTTGCTCAGCCTGTAGCTGGGCCTAGTCCATATGAACAACCTGTGAAAAAAAAAAATAAAACTATGATCGATAGGTTGCCTTTGAGCAAGAAAGACACTGAAGCTTGATGACTTGACGAAGCAAGGCAAGCTACTATGAAGGTTGGTAGGGAGGCTCCAAAACAGGCTAAGGCAAAATTTTTGGAGGGTGGTTGTAGCTACTACAACAAGTGTGTAGATTACAGGAAAAAAATAATATTACCTGATGATGAAAGTGAAAAGAATTATATGAATGTTTCTTAAGGAAAATATGAATGCATTGAAACCATTTTTCAGAAATGGAGTCAAGAAGAGATAAGGTTCTACTACCAAGTAATATGGCAGAAAGAAAGTGAGGAATATGAAGTGCAAGAAGTAAAACAAGAAGATAGTTTGAATATGCAATGTTGTCGTAGCATTCCATGGTTGAATGAATATTTGAAGAGGAAAGTGTAGTAGACAAGATCAGATTATGTTTCGGCAAAAATTCAAGAAAATTCAAATAAAAATTGTAACAACAGAAAGTAAATAAATATGGAGCCTACAACAAGAATGAATGAAGCAATTTCAAGGATATAAAATTTGGGAGAAGAGAAAAAAAATGCAAAATTGTGAAAGTCTTGAGTCATTGTAAGCCTAGCTGAGACATAGACCAACAGACATGTTTGAGTGATAATTGAGTCAATTTCTATTGTAATCCTAACAGACATAGTTGCGTCATATTGAGTCATATGGTCATAATTAAGGGGGAGTGTTAGAAATTTAATTATTCCCACATGAGGAGTTGGAAAAAATTACAGAGTTAGTTAACTGAGCATTGAGTCAAGTCAAGTTAAGTGAAAGATGAACTTACTGTGTGGTTTCATGTCAAGTTATTTTAAGTGAGTCACTAGTCAAAAAGGTTTAAATACCCTTCATCGAGTTCATTGTAATAAATCAGGTTTTTGTGTGATGAATACAAGTGCTGCAATTCGTGACTTTTGTGTGTGAATTTGTGTTTTGTCTCCTTTGACTTTATAATAATTGATTCAATTGTCTTCTCTATTTATTATTGTCGATAATCCTTAATTCAATTACAAAACATTATCCTACACTATGAGATTGCATGCATCTAATGCAACCATTGTATCATGGTTGTAATGACTTGTTAGAATGTAGCACTCCTAGTAGACACTACTCTGGAGTATGTTTTAGGAAAGCCATTACTTTCAAAATTCCTTTAGAGCTTAACTGTTGTATTTTGAATATGATATGAAGGGGTTCCTTTGTGAAAATAAAGCTTCAGGATGGTGTCACTAGCCTCGTCATCACCCCTATGCTAGGTGTTATCACTCAGAGTTTTTCCCTAGAAGTTATCAAAGAAGGAATAGTCTAAGGTAACCACAAACCTAATCTTTTAGACTCGGGTTCTAGCCAACCTAAGTCCAAAGAGGGCTCTCTCTTTATAATTTAACTTTGTTTTTGGGTAAGATTTCAGGCTAGTTCTTAATGCTCATGATTGTTTGCTTTGATTGGGTGGTGTAATTAAGCAAACAAATGGGCAGAGAAAGTATTCAAGCCATTGGGCTATGGAGTCAATTAGGAGTGGTTGAACTGGATCTGATCAATAACTAAGGTAAGAGTGCACAAGGTAGGCTAGCACAACAAAAGAAAATTTTTAGGTTCAAATGGATGAAGTAGTCCTAACAAGAGCTGTTGTGGAGGTAAATCCTCTCTGCGGACAGAGACGATCCCTACTAGCCCAGACCGGGTCTAGCAACAATCACACAATGCTATCACGCAAGTTCCTAATTGCAAATAAGAAGTGGATGGTGAGAACCTACTTGGATTCCAACACTAGTGTTCGTAGAAGAGATATCGCCCTCGTTCCTTTGCTTTGGCCAGTCACGATCCCCACGATCTCCATGATGGGATACCTGTACATGTAAAGAACAACACGAAAACAAGCATAAAATCTAGTAGATGCAATTATATATCAGTCAGAAAAGATATAACTCAACATCAAACATAAGACAATGAGAGTGGAACCATAATGATAGTCATCTATTATTAATAAATAACAAAGAAGAATACAACCACTGTTCTGACGTCAAATCCTCCTTTGGCTGGGTAGTCAGCTACACAAGTCTTGCAAAGCTTGTTGGGATGAGGAACAAGCCTCTCTCTCTTTGGGTGACAAGAATCTCCTTACTTAGATTTGGCCTTATGGGTGCAAAGAAGGCTCTTGCAGCTTCAAACTCTCTATCACTATGCTAGAACTGGAACTATTGTAACTATGACTAGCTTGGTCAAGGCATAGAGGCAAGCTTTTATAGATAGAGAAGAAAGAGATAGGATCAACCACATTATTCATGGGGTTGCCTTTATCACTTGGAAACTTCCATGAAAGGTGGAAAGCCACTTTCCTTTACACGGAGATTCGAAGCCAAACCATCCTAGCTCAACATAGATTCAGTTGGTGAATGGGTTGAAGAGAACCTTCGGAAGCTTGTTGGTTAAAAACTTTACTCAATTCGATTGGCACGAGTGCGACTCTGAGACAGAGCGCCAATGGCGCACCCTTTTTAGAGGATTTCCCTCATTGGCGCGGGCAGTGAACTGTGGACCCGCGCTAATGAAAAAAGAGTTGTTTTCATGGGTATTTTGCAGGAGATGTCTTCAGGGCATATGAAGCTCATACTTAGAGGAATATGATGCAAGTGGTTCCAGGTCATGTCACTTCTCATAGGTCCCGGAATGAGTCCTCCAGTGTGTGGGAGAGGGGTAACAAGGACGGTGACAAACGGTGAAAAATTGATGTGTAACAGATGCCCCCTAAAGCATGAGGCCCAAGAGAGAGAGGGGTGAAATGCTTTACAAGAACATGCGTGACTGAAAACACGGCCGCCGAAGAACCTGCGTAAAGAAGTACAACTGATATCTCAAGTACATGATGTATGTGGTATGGGCGCAGCCATCCATAATAGAGTATATAATAATCTAGATCCAAGGCATGGACGCAGCCATACAAAGAGGATCAAAACGTAGACTCAGGCATGGTCGCAGCCATCCAGTGAATGAGTCATGTAATGATCATAACAAGCCACAAATCGCAGCCTGGATTCCAATAGACAAAATCCAGGGTCTTGCGCTCCATCTCGACCCGAACAAAGTACAAGTTCAAACATGCAAATACATGAGTTGAAGTCGAACATGCATGAACATCATCTGATTACCAGTCAATAATGAAAACTGTTAACAGACGCAAGAGGTACCACCAATAATGACAATGGTCCTCAAGGTACTATAGGTACAATCTACGACAGGTGAATCAATGAGCTGGCGTCGAACACCCATAGAATCATTCAATCAGAGGACAATGATGAAAACCTCTTGTCGAACACAAAGAACCTGCCATTGAGGCATGCAGGCTCCAAGGCACCAGAAGAGAGTCTCTAGATTAGCTTCCTGGATAATGAGCTGAAGTCGACAGGAAGTGACCTTGATCAAAGGTGGGCCATAGTGTTTCCCACATCATTGACACGAGATAGAGGAAGAATGTTGTGGTGAATCAAAATTATGTGAGGTATCAGAGGGAGGTTTTAATTTTGCAGAGGTCAACTTCTCTTGAACATATCGGCGGCACGACAGTGGACTTGGCAGTATTTGACATTAAATGATCAAGGGTCATGTTGACAAGGCAATGAGCAGATGAGAGGTCAAACATGATAACCCAAACCCACGGAGGCTAGTGTAAAACAAGATGAGAGGTTCCCACCCAGACACGAATGCAGACAAGTGCCATGTTCAAGAGCGACATACTGCCGACACGACAATAATTATGGATCCATTTTCCCCACCATTTCTGGCGAGTACCCCAGTTATTTTTAACAATCTTGACGGGGATAGCATATGCTTGTGAGGCATCATTCCGACGAGATCCGATGTCATCAGGTTTTAACGAGCCTGACAAAGGAAGAACTCAATGTCTTTTCATGTTTAGAGAGTTTGAACAGACAACAGAAAAGAAAACTCCAGGGGTGTCCTTTTTCGTAAAGTTGTGTCTCGTGAACCCGAAAAAGTATAAAACAATGCTCGAAAGAACCGCCCGATCATTATGATCGAGGAGTACTTTTCATATGTAGTGACATCGACTTGAAAAAGTAAAAAAGCGATCGATATCACGTCGTTTCGTAACCATTAATGAGCCTGAAACGACAAGGGCCCGACGATCATTTCATATTTACACGGTCGGAAAAGAGTGTAAAGACAACCGCCTCTTATTTACATTTAACGAGTCAAGAGGGGTAGCTCGAAGATCTTTTCGTCTTTAAACGGTTGGAAAAGAGCTGAAAGTAGACCTCCATTTTTATTCTCTTTAACGAGTCAAAAAGGGAAAATACTCGGCAATATTTTCATATTTTACGAGTCAGAAAAGAACTTAAAGGAGACTCGTCCTAGAGGAACGAGTGGTATAAAGGGTAGCAACTAGTTCTGACAATGGTGGAACTGCTCAAAACATGTAATGGTCAAGAGGTTGGCTAATAAAATAACTCATCGCTGTGGTTCCTCAGGAAAGGATAAAAAACCAAGTGAAAGCATATGATCAGCTAAAGAGATGGTGTCGATGGAATGAAACAACCAAGGCTCATCTAGAAAAATGTAGTGGATAGGCGGCAATCATAAGATGTAAATCAGGTATGGGTTCATTTTTACACAAGCTTGAACCATGGAGAACTCTGCTTGGATTTAGTTTCATGTTTACACAAGCTTGAAACGAAAAACTATGCTTGGTATCAGTTCGCATGCCCCGAGGTACATGCCCCCCAAGCTTCATTGCATTCAACAAAGTGGAAGGAATGAAGGTTCACTCTCGAGATCTATGAAAGACTCGACTTGTATTTTACGAGATCTTAATCAAAAGACTCGATTTGGAAAGGGAGCTGTTTCATTTTTTTAATGAGGTTGACACAGTAAAAGAACTATCCTCATAACCCTTGTTTCATTTTTAACGAGCTTGACACAATATCAGGAACTATGCTCGAGACTCTTTGTTTCATTTTTTAATGAGCTTGACACAAGACAAGGAACTATGCTCCGACACCTAGTTTCATTGTTTAAGGAGCTTGACACAGGGAAACGAACTATCCTCCAACCAGACCCAATTTCATTTTTTAAGGAGCTTGACATAGGAAAGCGAACTATGCTCTTCCCGAACTTCATCATAATGAATAGAAAGTCGGGGCTTCCAATATTGCCACTCCCGGTGGAAGGGAAACATCTTGGAAGTCAGGGCCCAATGCCCCCAGGACACTACGCACGATGGCGGCATCACTGGATCCAGGCATGGGATAGGTGGCCACATAGTTGATCTATGGTGGGGTAGATGTAACTCGTGGATGAAAACTAGGAGGGGACGACAACGGCGCAGGAGGCATCGGGGGGCTAACAAATGACACTTGATCGATAGTCACAATTCTTCCATCATGTGGAAAGAAAACCACACGGAAAAGCGAAGAAACGAGGGCCCCCATGGCGTAAACATAGTCGCGACCAAGGAGAAGACTAAAGTCTAAAACACCTTGGGTAACCAAGACGTCTATATAGACGGTTTTGCCTCCCAAAGTAATAGGGAACTTCGGGAGAACTCCTAGAGATGGACAGGCTCCTCCGTCGAAGGCCAACAGATTCTGAGTGACTGGCCCAAGCTGCGGGGAACCTAAAGCTTGCCAAGTAGTGTATGGCATAAGACTGACAGACGCCCCTTCATCCAAAACAGTGCCAGGTACTGCCTTAGCACAGGCATGTACTATGATCTGGAAAGGCATATGGGATGGAAGGTGACCGGCGATCAGGCTTTTCCAATCAAAGGAAGCGACCAGACTACTTGGTGGGGGAATCGTATGATTTCCCCCATGTGCTAAAGGAACCGAAGGAGAACCTTCGGGAGCAGCTGGGTTAGGAGAGTCATTTCGGGACTCAGGAGAATCTGAAGAGACGAGAAGAATATGGGCGTGATTCTCTTCCGAACCAGAGTGAGCGAGCGGCGAACTCGAGTCGACACTCTTTCCGACCAATGGTTGGTCTGGAATAGGCTGGGGACAACCGGGTTCAGGAAGAGGGGCCTAGACAAGAGAAGAATTTGAAGCAATCTCTTTGTCAGCAGGGGGACGATTGGTAGCTGCAGAGAGACGTCGATATCCAACGGGTAGTTGGGGTGAAGAAGCTGTAAGACATGCCAAAACACCGGAGGCTTTATCCATGAGCGGACAAAGGTGAAGGGGATGATTGCCTTCACAAAGACTACAGGGGATTCGAATCTTCCCTTTCTCCTTACCTTTGTGAGTCGATAGGGGAACATCACCGTGAGCCTCAGTGGATGATGAGGGGCGGGCCGGATCATGAGACTATACTTCTAAGACCCTGGGGATGCCAGGACAATCATGAAGAAGATGGTCCCCCTTGCATAATCTACAAGGAAATTTGACCTTCTGCGGAGGAGCAGAAGGTGGCCCGACTTCAAGTGTACTCGGAGTAAGAGTTGTACTTCTAGCCTCTCCCTTGGGAGCCTTCTTCTTCTTCGTCTTCTTCTTCTTCTTCTTAGCCACCGGGTTACTCGAATCGAGACTTTCACCAGGTGAAGTAGAAGATGAGGACGCAGAAGTAGGCATAGAAGGGGAGAGGTCCACCTTAGAATCAACATGATGTTGTTCAGGTGGAGGGTTGGATTGACTAGACGGTGAGACGGCAGGGACCAAAGAGGTTGAGAACAACCAAACCGGCAACCCAATAGTTAACCCTGGGAGGGACAACGTCACCATATAAGGAGCACCAACATTTCCAAAAGGAGCGAAATGACCAGGGTTCCCGTCAGAGGGGATCCCTAGGTTGGTGAACCCCGGAAAAGTTGCCATCGAGATCGAAAAGAAGCCTACTCAAGCTAACGCAAACAAGATCTAATCGGGTAAATGTGAACGCGACCGAATAAATTTAAAGACAAAGGAACTGAACTTGACCTTTTCATGTTTTAAGAGTCGAGAAAAGGACAAAAAGGTGACTCTAGTCGCCTTCGAATGTTTTGTGAGCCCGAAGTGACAAGTGCTCAAGTGAGCCTTTTCTTTTAAGGAGTCCGAAAAGGATCAAAAGTGACTACTGTGGAGAGACTAGGCAAAGCGTTTACCAAACAAATTCGTAAAACTGCATATACACCTTGGCAGTCATATGAAAACCAAGGACTTCTCGTACGACAGTCAATCTTCCCGAATGTTGTGTTCGGTGCATTACGGCTTGTAAGGTGGCAGACACGGCTTCCTGTGGATAAAGGATGATAACCTAGTGGGGTCTCCCCCATATACGTGACGGTACGTGGGAGCTCAAGTCCGTGCTAGACCACTATCGAGTCACAAAAGGAGGAATCACCCAACCGTAGTGTGAAACAACAGTGGCTGGTTTTAACAACGTCAGAGCACGTCTCTAGCCTAGACCTCTAATTAGTGAGCGTTATGTTCCAATGCGTTTTTAAGTTCATTCAGTTCATTTTATGATTGATCTTTAGTTAAGTTTCAATTTCCAGGTCCTACCGTATGTCATCTCCCACAATTCCCTAAATGAAAACTATATGCCAAAGAATATCATTTCGTTCGATGAATACTAACTACGAGAGAGTTGAGAATTTTCAAACAAAATGACCACAAACAATCAAGAACCACTCTAATGCAGCTAATGAAAAATAAATGAAACTTTTCTTTGCTTTAAATCGCTTAATCAATGAAAAACTTCTAATTTCAATTAACTAATGCAACACAAAAGAGATTATTCGTTTTTATTTTCAATGGCAAAATACACTAAACAAATTTTGAGAGGTAGTAACACCGATCAAAAGATCAATTTCACTCAATGAGAACACAATCGAATCCCCAAAACACCAAAACAGTCCTTCAAACCAAGAAGAAAGCACAAACAACTCTATGAGCTATGTGATCTAAGCCCAAACGAAGCCAAGGGAAACCCAAGCGAAAAAGAAACAAATCACTTGAATAACAAGAAAAAGCTTTGACAACTACTGAGCAAATGCAAAAAGTAATCACAAAGTCGACTGGACGATCAAAGAACCCAAGACTCCTACGGAAGGCTCGACGCACAAAGCCACTAGATGCCCTAGGGCTAAAAAGTGAAATCGATAGAAAGAGGCAAACACCCGAAGGATGAAGGTATAAAACCAGTAAAACAAGGATCAAACATACTCCAGTAATTGAAAAAGATGCGGCAACATACAAATCCAAGCTCAGAGGGCTTGAAGACAAGCAAACTGGAAAAGTTGACAGGCCTGGCGCGACTGTCAGGCTGCAACTCGCGCTTTTATGGGATTGGCGCGGGTTGTTTTTGAGCAACTTGCGCCAATTGGCGCGACTGTAAGGCTAAAAAGCGCGCTAATCAAGTTTTCTAAGTCAAAAACAAAAGCAAGCAACTCAGGGCTTGAAGACAATATCTAGGCAAACCAGGAAGCAAGAAACAGCAAGAAATCCAACCCAGAAAGCTATCTAAGCAACCAAACGAGAAACCAAAGAGACAAGACTCCCCAACGGAGTAACCAAAATTGTTGTGGAGTTAAATCCTCTCTGCGGACAGAGACGGTCCCTACTAGCGCAGACCGGGTCTAGCAACAATCACACAATGCTATCACGCAAGTTCCTAATTTCAAATAAGAAGTGGATGGTGAGAACCTACTTGGATTCCAATGCTAGTGTTCGTAGAAGAGATATCGCCCTCGTTACTTCGCTTTGTCCGGTCATGGTCCCCACGATCTTCGAGATGGGATACCTGCACATGCAAAGAAAAACATGAAAACAAGCATAAAATCTAGTAGATGCAATTATATAACAGTCAGAAAAGATATAACTCAACATCAAACATAAGACAATGAGAGTGGAACCATAATGATAGTCATCTATTTTTAATAAATAAAAAAGAAGAATACAACCATTGTTCTGACGTCAAATCCTCCTTTGGCTGGGTAGTTAGCTACACAAGTCTTGCAAAGCTTGTTGGGATGAGGAACAAGTCTCTCTCTCTTTGGGTGACAAGAATCTCCTTACTTAGATTTGGCCTTATGGGTGCAAAGAAGGCTCTTGCAGCTTCAAACTCTCTATCACTATGCTAGAACTGGGACTATTGTAACTATGACTAGCTTGCTCAAGGCATAGAGGCAACCTTTTATAGATAGAGAAGAAAGAGATAGGATCAACCGCATTATTCATGGGATTGGCTTTATCACTTGGAAACTTCCATGAAAGGTGGCAAACCACTTTCCTTTCTATCGAGATTCGAAGCCAAACCATCCTAGCTCAACATAGGTTCAATTGGTGAATGGGTTGAAGAGAACCTTCGGGAGCTTGTTGGTTAAAAACTTTACTCAATTCGGTTGGCGCGAGTGCGACTCTGAGACAGAGCACCAATGGCGTGCCCTTTTTAGAGGATTTCCCTCATTGGCGCGGGCAGTGAACTGTGGACCCGCGCTAATGCAAAAAGAGCTTTTTTCATGGGTATTTTGCAGGAGATGTCTTCAAGGCATATGAAGCTCATACTTAGAGGAATATGATGCAAGTGGTTTCAGGTCATGTCACTTCTCACAAGTCCCGAAATGAGTCCTCCAGTGTGTGGGAGAGGGGTAACAGGGACGGTGACAAATGGTGACAAATTGTTGTGTAACAAGGGCAAAGGGCAATGAAGAATCCTTTACTATGGACCAAAGGGGGGGTAAACTATGGAAGTGAGGGAGCAATTAAGGATTCCCAGACCAATATAGTTTTGAAGAAAACATATATAAAGCAAGCAGTTAAAACAGATAGCATTTAATCTAATTTTGAGATATCATTCCTTGTTTACTTTTCAGATTTCATAAGAAACACATGTGAATATTTATAACATCAAGAGAAAACAATATTTAAAACATGAAGAGATAATACTTGTTTGTTTCAATTGTCCACAAGAATCCAGTGAAATGTCCTTAGCTTTATTTCATAGCCAGCAAAACCAGTCTGGTCTTGAATACAAAAGCTCCTTGGCTCAATATAAAATGTCTATAGAAATGTATTCTAATCCACCCTAATTACTTCAATTAGTGAAGTATTTATACAAAAAATGATACAAAATATCTCATAACAATATGAGATTTATTATAGGAAACAAAAAATATCTTCAACACGGAGATAGAGACAGATGGAGAACTGTTTACTTGCTATCCCTTTTGTTGTGACTGTGCAGGCTGTTGTAATTAGGATTTGGCTCTTTCAGGTGCTCTATAGTTGTGCGCTGGAATCACTTTATATATTCTACCTATTGATACTCTTTACTTGTTCTTCCTTGATCCTTTTTTACCTATTTTACCTGGAAGCCATGTTTTATAATGTAGATTTACTGCAGTAACTTTATAGTAAATATAAAAGTTTTGTCCACCATTCATTGTCAGGTAATTTCATACTTATCATCTTTCTGTATATTTTGTCAGCTTATATATAATTAGCAAAATTTGGCTTGGTGGTAAACAAGTGCTTCACCTCATGCTCTATGAAAAATAGATTTTCAAGACTATCATATAATACCTTGCTAGTGGGCAGAGCTTTTACCCCTGAAGTACTAGTTTGGCTACCGACCAACATGTTCAATATTTAAATGTAATCACTTAGAGTCATTAGCTTGTCATTTATTACCGTAGGACTGGGGAGTCCTTTTTCTGTCAAAATGCCATACTTTGTCATAAAGTTGTCAATATTAGTTTGAATGCTTTGGCACTTTTTCTCCAAATTGAGCATCAAGTTCCTTTTGGTGAGAACCTTCTTGATTTCTATGATTGTTGTTGTTCTATCTTCTATTTCTAGTTCATCAAGCTGATACCTATTTTCACTGTTTAGGAATGTTATCAATTGATTGGCTTCTTCAGGTTTATCTCCCAATTCTTCCATTGTTTTGTGGATTACTTCTATGGCCACTTTGACTAGTTCAGTCTGTTCAAAAATAAGTTGAATAGATGGCCAAACATCATTTATGGAATCAATTATGTTGGCCCAAAGAATTTCTTTCATGTCTCCAAGTGGTTGTTGCAATGTCAATTCCTTTTCAAGGACTCTAATTCTTTCTCCCATTCTTTGATTCTTTTGAGATTCCTCTTTCTATTGTATTTGTGCAAGTTTACAATTAGTTTCTAAACTTGACACTTGTTTGACTCTAAGTTTCTTAAGGGACTTTATTCTGGTATCTTTGGCCTGTGAAGAGGCCCTTTCTAACTGGAATTTCACTGATATATTATTTAGTGAATTTTGGAGTTGGTGAGCTACAATCGCTTTGCTAGTCAAGGTGGAATAGACCATTTCCCCAGTCTGCTTGTGTATCTATTTGGTCAATAGGATGGATATCCTTTGCCAATACTTCAAAATTGTTTTTAAGATAATCTGCCATTGATCTAGGTTGTTGTGTAGTTGGTTTAAAAAAACTCATCTGCATCTTACCTTCCTTTATGTCAAAGCTTGACATTAGCCTTGTCTGATTTGTTGGAGCCATTTTTAGGTAGTGTGCATAACTTTGGGCCTTTAACCTTTCATTTCTTGCCTTGATTTATTTGTATTTCTCTTTTAAGTCCTGGCCCTGGCCACTTGGAGCTCTAAAGGAGGATACTTGCATGCTGTGTTATCTTTCCAACATTTGAGCCTATGAGGTGGAAGGTTCTTGTGTACCTCCTGAAGGAGTGGGATGAATGCTTTCTTCTCTTTCTGCACTTGTAGTCCCTGTTGTCTCCTCAGTATACTCCTATTCTGAGAATGTGTTTAGCCTTTTCCTCTTGACATAGGTCTGAGCAACAGGTCTACTAGAAGGAGTGGCCTCCTCTCTATCTCTTTTAAGGTTCCCCTCATTTAGAAGAGTTTGTAAAATAAGAGGATTGTTAATGATTTGTTCTAATTGAGCAAGTTCCTCTGAAATCGTAGGTTGTTCTGATTCCTCTGGCTGCTCTGATGGTCCTGCTTCTATTGTTTCCCCACTGTGTCCTTGTGATTTCCTTTGAGATTGGTATTCTCCTGGAACCTGTACAAATGAATCCTCATCAAGTATTCTTTCTAAATCAAACAATACATTATCGACAGCAACCTTTGTGCTATCTTAGTCTACCAAAGTGTTTTCCACCCATTCAAGTTGATTAGCATACTGTTTAATTTCAGGAATCTTGTGGTGGATGTAAGGAGATAATTTGTTTTTCTGTCTTCTATTATAGATGACATCAAAGGGGTCATAATTCCAGATGAAACTTTTTTTGAGTTTGAGCCCTTGAAGAATTTCATCTACAACCCTTCCAGCTTCTCTATTGTTACACACAAAGGGGCCTAGCTGGTATTTTATCCTAAGTTGAGCTTTCTTCTTGGCTTTCACAAAATGCACTTCATCAGAGTTGATTATTTTCTTGTAGTACTCCAGGGAAAATAACCTCATGGGGAGGTATCTTGGTAGTTTGTTTGGTGGCAATTCACAGCCATATATCCTAATTTCTATGTGGTTTTGGTATAAACACCAATCTCCCACTTTGTACTATTTGGATAGATGAAGGACCCTCCTGATATCTACATTGATTCTTGGAGGAGGACTTCCTATCAGCATGGTAGCCACTTGATGTAGAAATAGATCTATAAAATCTATATAGGGATTTGGAGATTCATATTTGTGGAACAGAGGGGTCCAAAAGACCATTGATCTAAGATTTACCATGGTGTCAAGCTTCTAAATAGGGAAGGGAAATTTGTCAGCTTGATAGTAAAGAAAGAGATGGTATAACACTGCTGAGTATTTAAATACTCTCTCATTTTCCAACTTCATGAACTAGTCATGAATTTTGTCTGAGATGAATTTTGCATAGTCAAACATGATGATAGGAAGCTACCCAAGGGTGAAAATAGACATGTAGGAAAAAGTAATCTCATCTACATATTCACTAGTGTAACCTAGAATGTTGGATATCATTGATATGATGTCTTTGCCAAGATGAGAAAAGAAGCATGACATGTAAGGAGGGGGGTCCTTTGATTTGGGTTTTTCTTCTACAATGAAATTCTAGAGTATTTGAGCACTCTTGGAACTGGGGAGCTTAGGGAATTTGTTAAGAAAGTCTGTAATGGAAAGGGGAGTGAGGCTTTGACCAATTTGCAACTGCAACATTTCATTTATGGACTCAGCGGTGATGGTTAAAAGTATTGTCTAGTCTGGGGACATCACTGCTCTTAAGGTGGGATTGTAACTCGCATGACAATAGTGAACAATTTCTGGGAAGATATGGACACTGGGGAACTAGTAAATGGACAGGTTTGATTCGTAGAGGCCTATTTTTTTGGTTCAAATACTGGTCTCTGTGCCTACAGTATAATTTCAATGGGGATTCTTCAAAAATGATGTCTTTAATCTGAAAGTCCTTGTATGCCAGGGGAAGATGATCTAAGTCCCTATGAGGAGTAGTGTGATGCAGGAAAGTGTTCCCTCTACAGACAGAGGCAACCCCTCTAGCCCTAGAGTGGGTCTAGTCACAGCAAGGACAAAACAACAATTAATTCCCTTAAATAGTCATCGTTGGAGGCCTACCTCAAACTAGTGGTTGATGAAGTTCCATTGCACTGCTCCAGCTTCTATTTCCTTCTCCTTAATGAGAGATCAACCTAAAACACCACAAATAAACAACAGAGCACGTAACCGAGAAACAATAATGATCTATTTACTCACAAAGTCAAGAAGTGATGACCTATCAAGTAAATTGCATACAAGAGATAGGAAATCATCATTGATTGTATTAATAATAAATCGAGAGCAAGGATTACAACCAAGTCTTGACATCACATGTCTTCTCATAGGGTCCAAACAGTGTGTTTCTTCAAGCATTCACTCTCAAAGATGGGTCTCCCAAACAAAAATACATCTCTCTCTCATTCACAAGCTTTAAAACAAGGTAAAGGGCACTCCACACCTTCTTGCAAACTATATAGTGATCCCACACTTGTCACACTCACACCAAAACTATCTACCAAACTCAAAAGTAGCAGCAGCATTGTACAACCAAAAGAACTAGCAGATGATAGCAATGGTGAGTGATTTTATAGGAGAAGGAGTCTCCATGAAATGAGGCAGAGGGAGCTTATCCTCACGGCAAGCAGCACAAAATATGGAACTACCATGCCAGAGGGGGAAAGGCGACCCAAACTGACCTAACAACTAGGTCTAGAGACATCTAGAAGGCCGACTGTTGGAATGAATTCACCCAATCTGGATCGTTGTTGGTCGCTAACTAAGCTTTAACATCGACATCACTAGGAAGCAATGTATTTAGACCAACTGTTGCTAAAGATAGCTAATAGCATCACGCCGGGGCATGAAATCTTATCCTTGCTAGAAACAGGTGTACTCCCACGATGGGGTCACGACAGGACTCTTTATGACAGGGGTCCATCACATATATTAAATGCATTCTCATGACAAGGTAGAAAACTTAGGAAAAGAGAGTCAATTGGCAACATAAGAGAGCATGAGCATGTTTTAATGGACACATGACACAGTAAAAGGACTGGGGTGAAGGCAGTGACAAATTACTGTGTAACAGATGCCCCCTAAAGTATGAAGCCTGAGAGAGTGGGAGGGGTGAAATGCTTTATGAAACTGTCTAAACTAGAACACCACCTAGAAGAACCTACAGTCGCAAGTACAACTGATATCTCTGATAGTGAAATACATGTAGTCTAGGTGTGGGTGCAACCATCCAAAAGACATACGAACTTGGTCTGTGGTATGGATGCAACCACCCAGCTAGGAAGACCATGATAATGATAAAGGTATGGTTGCATCCATCCATGTAGACTCAGGTATGGTCACAACCACCATCAAAGACTCATGTATGTAATCACGAACCAATCCACGCAGCCCGAACACGTGTAATATTAGTTTGGGGTCTTTAAAACCAATTGATCATAGTACAAATTATAGCATGCGAGTAGATGTGCTGAAGTTGAGCATGATAGAATGTCACTTGATTACCGGAAAATGATGAAAACCGTTAAAAAGCGCAAGAGAAACCACCAATAATGCCAATGGCTTTCAAGGTACTGTCTAGTACAATTCACGAAGTTTGAAGAATGAGCCGAAGTTGAACACTCATAGAATCACCCAATCGAAAACCAATGATGAAAGTCGACCGTCAAGTGCGAAGAACTTGCCATTGAGACATGCAAGTCCAAGGTAGCAAAGGGGATCTCTAAATCAATCTCTTGGATAATGAGCTGGCATCAACAAGAGACGATCCGTCATAGGAGGGCCATAATGTTTCCCTCATTAATGACACGAGATAAGGAACAAGTTGTATATGGTGAAACAAAGTATCAGAGGAGGAGGTAAGGATGTGAACTACAGAAGGATTATACTCTTGAACATGTCGGCAACACGACTCCAGAGGGTGGCAGCATTCAAGTACCAAGGGATCAAAGGATTTGATGAAGACAACATGGATAAGATGGAATGAGGCTAAATGGCAACCCAAAACCGTGAAAGGCCAAATGAGAATGTATGGATATCCCAACCCGACAAGAAGCAAAAGTGTCGATGTTCAAGAGTGACTAGCTGCCACAGGTAACTAATGATGACTTCCAAATTTTCCCCCACCATTGTTGGCGAGTACCCCAATTATTTTTGAAAACAATCTTGAAAGGGATAGCATATTCTTGTAATATAAGTTCAACCTTTGGCCGAATCCAACCTAGTAATAGTTTAACGAGCCCTAGGGAGGAGAACCTCGAGTCTCATCATGGTGACGAGTCTGATGTTGTCAGGGTTTAAAGAGTCCGACATAGGTAAAAATCAGAGTCTTTTTCATGTTTAGAGAGTTTGAAAAAGACACGGAAAAGAAACTCAAGGGGGGTCCTTTTTCATAGATTTGTGTCTCTCGAGCCTGAAAAAGTATAAAACAATACTTGAGAGAACCGCCTGACTATTACGATCAAGGAGTAATTTTCGTAATTAGTGGTCTTGATCCGAAGAAGTAGAAAAGCGATCGAAGACATGTCGTTTCACAACCACTATCGAACCTGAAACGACAAAGGCCCAATGATCTTTTCACATTTATACGGTCGGAAAAGATCTCAAAGCGGACCACCTCTTATTTCATTTAATGAGTCAAAAGGGTAAACTCGGCAATCTTTTCGTCTTTTAAGTCGAAAAAGAGCTTAAATAGGACTTTGCGAAAAATATGGACCAAGTGTATACAAAATATGACATAATCCTGCCACCTGTAGTTCTGCACAAAACATGTCAAACATAAGACCCATTCGACATAAATAGATTATATATGTGGAAATATGGTCAAAAACTCAAAAACCCCTAATTAAAAATGTGAATAAATAAAAAAACCCACACCCTAAAGTGTAATTCCTAATTTCTTTCAAAAAACATTATAAAATGGGTGTGGGAATTTATATTTTTACCATTTACATTGTGCATTTTTACGTTTCGGCATTTTGGAGCACCAACCTAAGCAGGCTTCCCAAGTTGATTCCAACATCAACTATCCATGGTTCCACCTAAAGTTTTCTCCAAGTAAGTACATTCTTCCTTGCGCTGCATTTGAGTGGTTTTTTTATGCAATTTGGCATTAGGTAGGTGGCTTTAGGTGGATTTTCAAATCCGAGTCCGCCTCTCGGTCGTCACGGAAAAGCCGCTCGAGTTAGCGATGACCGAGCGTGCTGACATGCACCACCTCCATGATCGTTGTGAGAGATAGATGTACTCTCGTGACGATCGCGGGAAAAATGAACTATTGACCTTGAGCCGTCGCCACTATTTGGAAAACAGCCACGATGGTGCCGTGAAGTTGAAAGTTTTTTATAATTTATGGATTTAAACTTTTGAAAAGAGTTTTAATTCATTTTTCTTTCAATGCAGGGCAACATGGCATTTGTATGGCAAGAACGAACTCACGATATCAACGATGAGCAAGTGTTCAATGATGCTGGGTGCCGAAGATCTTTACTTGATTATGGATTACTAAAAATTTTCCTCACTCCGCATCTTTGGGCCCAAACTGACTTGTTAGAGTTGCTAATTCGTGCTTGGAACCCAACGGATGGAAAGTTAATTATCCGGGGCAAAGACATTGAGTTCAATTCTACGGATATATATTTCTTGACTGGATTGTCCCATCGCAACGAGAGGCCAATTTTACAAGGCCAATGAACTAGCAGCAAATCACTAGACATGTTGATAGCACGGGTGTGCCCTGGAGCATGTAAATCAAGATCTAGCGGGAAATTGGCGATTCCAATAGTAGAAGACCTGGTTCTCCGCTCTGTTCTATTTATGGTGATGAGGATAGTGGGATCCTAAGCCCAACATGAGGCAACAAAGACCCACCTTTGGTTGGCTCTGATTACCTTAACCCGACAACTGGGCTGAAGCAGTGACCAGTAACATGAAGAGGCAGCTCACTAAATGCTGTCACAGGGAGGCGAAGAAGTTTGGTTACGGGTCTATTTTGATCCCACTCATGCTGGAGCAAGTTCGGGCACTTCAGTTACAGGACATGGACTTAGACAGACCTAGACCACAAGAGACTCGGATCACTCGCTGAGCACATGTCATGCCATGAGGGGGTGGCGGTTGACTAGTATCATGGGGAACACTATTCCGAGAGTGGCTAGATCGCTAGATGATCTTTGTTGAGGATTGGCCATACGCAGGTATGGATTTTCGTGGAGACCCTGACATGCAGCTTCCTGTAGGTGAGCAGTGGAACGATGGAGGTAAAACGCTTGATCACACTATTTTTGTATTTTATCTTTTATGATTTTTTTGGATATTTTCATGCATATGTCTTAATGATTTATCTTATGTTACTTGAAAATGTGGGACCAGAGAGGCCTATGGGACTAGCTCCGGGGGCACGAGGGATCCACAAGGCATTAGAGAGCTGGCCTTGGTTCCCCCAGTTGGTAGTTCAGCGGAGATAGTGGCCCATAATCTTGAGGGCCTAACAGAGGGGATCCCAGATTACAGAGGGATCGAAGAGGTCTCCATAGAGTATCAGATACATACAGTAGGGGTGATACCCATGGTGCATAGACTCTTGAGACGAGTCACGAGAAGTGGTGTGCTACGGAGAGCATAACCCACCACAGTAGATGCCTAGGTTTTACTTTCTGCTTTTTTTGGAGAGACATGTGTGTTGTTGGGAAAAGTATCCATTCAGAATGCCCCTATCCCACTCTAAGGTGTGATAGTGCCTTAGCAACAAACAAGGAAAACTAACTGAGTATTCTTCTCTATGAAATGTAAATGAGGAGGAAGGATGTAACTAACTTGTGTCTTTCGCTAGTTTGCTGATCCAATTGCTCCTCTCTTCAATAGCTCCCAGCTCCCTGCTCTCTTACTGACCCAACTCCACCGAATTCCTGCAAGATCACAAGAGAGAGAAACTACACGAAGATATAGATATACATTCATACAAAGCTCAAGATCAGATTAAGCTAAACATGCAAATATAACAAAACATCATTGATACACAGCATGTAGGAGAAACTCAAATAGTTTATTGATAGAATAAGAAAGTTCAAGAGGAGATACAACCAAGTGAGTTCCGATCCAGCATCTACCTCCCAGCAAAGGAATCCCTTCCTCTCCTCCAACAAAGCATAAATCACCCAATGTACTAATCTCAATCTCAAACCAACAACAATTCTCTGCAAAGTACAAAATTCCAGCCCCTGGATCTCTGGGATGAGGGATCCATATATAGATGTAAGCAGAGAGGATGAGTCAGCTTATGTTTTGACGTGTGGCTTCTCTCTGTCAGTTCTTGCTTCCACTTGGAGAATGAGAGCCTCTTACTCATCACTTGGTCGAATTCAGTGAGGCAAGTGTCATTGGAGAAGATTCTGGAAGCTTCCATGGTATTTCCACCTCGTTGAATGACTCTGCCACTTGTCCTTTCCCGCTCAACGCACCTGGGTAGTGCATTCAAGTGCGTTGCAACGCACCTAAACAGTGTACTGGGGTGCTTTGCAACGCAGACAGCTAGTGGAGCACTTGAATTGATCCTGAATTGACTGTTTCTGAGTGGTTTTTGGTGGAGAACTTCTGGGAGAAGCTGTCATTGGTTGACCTTGTTCCTTTAGGAGCTGTAACAACATCTTTAGGGACTTTGGATCCCTTGGATTATGGACATTTCATGCTTATAGCTGTAAGGCACAAAAATGTCTATAACAGTTTCCCCCTAAAGTATGAGGCCGTTTATCGGGTGAAATGCTTTATTAGGAGGATCCAAAGTTCATTCAATGCTGGGAGGAGACCTGTAATAAGATACAATACAATACATTATTTTTCATACTGTTTTCGTGATCTAGCTGAGGCGGGCATTCCCATGCTCAGCTTTATAAATTCATTTTTATGTACATAGGACAGACAATCGTCTGATGGTAGACTGATGATTTTGATGAAATCATCATCCTTTTGGTAGGATGATTATCTATTCTGCAGTGTTGTACATGTCAATGTCTTTATTTTTCCTGAATATATATCGTAGCCCGAATGGATGAAACTAGATCCGGGGTCTTCAATCTCGTCCGATCTTCACTCTAAGTACAAGTCGATCCATGTGAGAAATGTTTTGAAGTCGAACATGGAAAGACATCACTTGATTACCAGCCAATGATGTAAACTGTTAACAAGCGCGAGAGGAATCACCGATAATGATAATGATCCTCAAGGTACTGCAGTACAATTCACATGGTGTGAATAAAGGACTTGGCGTCGAACACCACGCAAAATCTTTCGGTCGAAGGTCATTGATGTATACCTGTCGCCGGAAGTGAGAAACTTGCCATTGAGGCATGCAAGCTTCAAAGTACTGAAGGGGGTGTTCCTAGATCAACTTCTTGGATAATGAGCTGATGTCGACAAGAAGCGATCCGTCAAAGGAGGGCCTTAATGTATCCCACATCAATGACACGGAACGGAGCAAATGATTTTGATGGAGGTGAAAACGATCTGATGATATATGGTTCAGGGTGGCGGTCATGAAAGAATGAAGTATAATGTATGGTAGTGGATGGGACACGGTTGACTTCTCTTGAACATATCGGCGACACTTGTGTGATGGATTGGTAGCATTTACCCCAAAGGTGGATGGTATGGCGAGACCATGGTGATGTGGCCGGTGAATGAAACAACCCAACCCAACTCAGGCACAGAGTGGAAGTTTCATGTTCAAGAGCGACTTGCTACCAATAAAGGTTCTTTGAGTTTCTTCCCAATTTTTCCCCAGTCATTGCTGACCAGTACCTCTTTATTTTTGTCAAGCTTGAGGAGGATAACATATGCTTGTTCTATAATTTTCCCTTCGGGCAAACCCATCGCTATGTTTTAATGAGCCTAGCGATAGTGAAACTCGTTCTCGTCTAAAGACAAGTTTGTCACTATTAATCTTTTTAACGAGTCTAACGACAAATATAACTCAGTCCTTTTCATTTTTAGAGAGTCTGAAAAGGTACGTAAAGTTAACTTTGAAAGTCCTTTTTCGTCATCTAATCCCTTAGGTCCGAAAAAGTATAAAACAATACAGAAGGGATGAATTTTCGATAGTTTTAACAAGCCGAACAAAACAAGCGCTCGATCGTTTTGTGCAATAATCCCTCAGGTCCAAAAAGATTAAAATCTAGAGGAGGGATAGCTCTTCTGGTCACTTTAACGAGCTGGAAGGCCAAAACTCGACAATCTTTTCATATTTTACGAGTCAAATGAAAAGAGCTTAAAGAAGACTCGTCTTTTGAGGAACGAGTGATACTATGGGTAGCAGCTGATTCCAGGTAAGGGTTGGAATTTTCCAAGCACGGCAGTGTCACAAGGATGGCTAGTGAAATCACTCTTCGCAGCTGTTCCTCAAAATGGGTAAACAATCATATGGAGGTGAATGATCAGCCAATGGAAAAGTGGAGGTGACGGTGCAAACACGACCAAGGCTTTAATGGCTGATAATGTTACATTCACGGTGGTTATTTACTGGAGGATAGTTCATTTTTTAACGAGCTTAAACGCGGATTGAAACACTTGCTCGATCTTATGTTTATTTTTTAACGAGCATGAACTATGCGCTGAAACTGCTCGATTATCCAATCATATGATAAGAATGTCTCATGTAAGATGCCATTTTTTATGGAGCTTGTGACTTACAAAGCTTTGCTCCAGAATCCTTTCCTTATGCAAGTTAGGAAACGACTAACCCAAAAAAACAGATAAATAACCGCTCTTTGCTTGCACTCCAAAAGGTTTGCATGCCCCCAGGTATAAAGTAGAGTTTCAAGGTTACCTCTACTTCACTTCCGCCAAAACATTTTTTTTACCGAGAGAGGCCTACCTCTTTCAGGTTACCCAAAGATTGTTCTGTTAATCTTTCAAACAAAGCACTTCTTTGGCGATGTCTACCGAGATAAACAAAGGTGAGCGACGAAGCCCACCAACTCACATAACTTTAACAAAATAATCTTATTCTAGAATAATCCCTGTCTTAATCACGGACGGGGTACAGACTAGTCATATTCTCCTGCGGAAACCTACCCTATACCCAAAGTTTTCCTGCCGAAGCAGACCAGGACGCATGCCCCCTGGGTTCCAGTCATATCCCTCCGAATTACTCGCGCTCATCGGGAGGACGGACTGTGGGTTGAGACATTTCTTGCGTGAAGAGACCATTTAGGGATGGTATGTGACTATTTGCGATGCGTGATCCGGGAAATGAAAGTTGGTCCACGAGCTTGACCACTCTTCCTTCGTGCGGAAAACACATTACTCTAAAGAGTGAGGAGACGATGGCTCCCATGCAATATATATAGTCTCGTCCAAGGAGTAGGTTATAATCCAAGGGTCCTTGAATGACCATCACGTTCATTTGAACGGTCTTCCCTTTCAATGTTATGGGCACATTGGGGAGGATCCATAAAGGTCGACTGGTTCCTTTATCAAAGCCTGTCAGATTTCTCATTTCATGCAAAAGTGTTGGCGAACCAAGCACTTTCCAAGCAGTAGAGGAAAGGATACTCACAGATGCCCCCTCATCAATGATGGTGCCAGCCATGACCATTTTGTATATTTGGATGATAATTCTGAATGGTATGCTTGCTGGCAAACGGGGTCTGCCTAGTTGGTTCCAGTCGAAGGAGACAACTAGGTTGCTTGGTGGTGGGACCGAGTAGACGGTCGGGTATCGCTCTGACAAACTTCCTTCCTGCGATAAAGGAATGGGTGGGTTGCCCCCATGTTCGTCGGAGTATGTGTTGATGAAGAGAATTTGGATGGTGTCATCCTTGTTCTCTTCAGTGACTGTGTCATTCGAAGATAAATCCTCTGAAGGCAAGACCGGGTCAGCTGCCGCCTCGACCTTTTGACTTTCGTCGGGTATGGATTCAGCTGGTTCATCTTCAATGACCGGCGCTTCAGCTGACCACTTGAGCGGGCCCGCTGGATTTTCAACTAACGAAGGACTCGGCAAGAGTTTTTTTATATCCAGGAGGAAGTCGTAACGGTGAAACCAGACAATCATCCAAAACTTTTTTCGCTTCGTCTAAGAAGGGACAACGGTGGATGGCGTGATTTCCTTCGCACAGTTTACAGGGAGATCTAGCTCTCCCTTTTCGTCCAAGGACTTCACTTTCGCTAGTTGACGGTGTGCTTTCAACATGGCTATCAGAGATTGACGCCACCGGATTGTGCAAACAGGGAGACCAGTCCCTTAGTATCCGAGGGATGCAGGGACAATCTCTGTGAATGTGGTCTCCCTTGCAAATGACACATGGCGATTTAGGCATGGTCAGTGCAGTGTGTGGATTTTCGTTAGACGACACTCGTTTGCCCCCAGCCGCTTTTGGCTCCTTCTTCTTCTTCTCTTTCTTCTTCTTTTCCTTCTTCTCCTTAGGAACTTGGTTTTTAATTTTACCATTTCCATCAAGCGAAGAGGAAGGGAGAGAGGAAGAATTAGAGGAAGTGGAAGGTTGGTGGGTAACTCTGGACTGGTCTAACTGCTGATTCGACTGTTCAGGAATAGTGGTGTTCTGAACGACATTGGTTGAGAAGAGCCAGACTGGAAAACCAATTGTCAGTCCTGGAAGTGACAATGTGGCCATATGGGGTGCACCAACATCTCCCCAAGAGGAGAAGGGACTAGGATTTCCACCAAGGGGAACTCCTTGGTTGGTAGGCTCCATTTTCTCAACCTAAATATAAACGCAGGAAAAAGGGTATGAATATTCCGTTTAAAATAAATTTTAACGACGCTTGGACACAACTTGCTTTTTCAATTTTAAAGAGTCGAGAAAAAGCAAAAGATGACTCTAGTCTCCTTCGATGTTTTAACGAGCCCGAAGTGACAAATGCTCGGATGGACTTTTTCCGTTATAGAGTCTGAAAAAGGCCAAAAGGAACTGCTCTGGAGTTCTAGGGAGAGGGTGTGCCAAACTTTTCGCAAAACCGCAGAATACTTTTTAAGGTATGGGCGGTCAATCTTCCTGAATGCTGTGTTCAGTGTATTGCGATCAGTAGGGCGGCCGACACGGCTTCCTATGGATAAAGGTTTTATACCTATAGGGGTCTCCCAATATATACTCGATGGTATGTGGGAGCACAATCCGTACTGGTGCTTATCGTCTCTCAGGAGGAATCACCCAACCATCAGCGAGATCGACAGTCACCAGGTTATACGACGCCGGAACACGTCTCTAGCCTAGACCTCTATGTTGTGCGTTAAGTTACAAAGCGTTGTTAAGTTCATTCAATTTATTTTAGGTTGATCTTTCTTAGAAGTTTTCCTTTTTGGATCACCACAAGATGTATATACAATTCCTAAATGCAGTCTAAAGATGATAAGCAAGCATTTATCTCTTTTCAACAATGAAAATCCTAGCTACAAGGGGAAAAGAAAGACACAATCTTTTCTCAAAGAGCATAGAGCACACTGTAAATGAACTTTTCCTAAATCAAACCATACAAACTATCAATATGCAAATGCACAAATGCATGTATTTGTTTTCGCTTTCTTAATATTGATGCCTAAAAAGAAAGCTGTTGTACAAAATTTGAATTCGATTTCAAGTGAAAACACAAACAAGTTTCTTTTTGAAATCAAAAAGATGATTACGACACTTTATGATTTTGAAGTAAACACTTGTTTCGACACTAGAAATTCATAAATTCAAACCAAAAGAAAAAAGTAAAAGCGCAATCAACTGTCAACAGCAAACAAACTTACTCCTAAGATCAAAACGACACTTATGACAGGTCTAGATCTAAGGGCGACAGTATGACTAGTTTACTTTTGTAATGGGAAACTTCAAATGATGTAACAAATACACAAAAACAAATACAGTTTCTTTTATACAACTGGGGCGGAATTAAGGCAGAGAAAAGGGGTTTTCAGATAGGTACACACACTGATAACAGGCTGCAAAAAACAGGGATAAAACTGAACACAAGGATGCAAAGAACCACAGTTGCACAGGGCAAAGGCTAATCAGCGCACCTGCAGCACAGAGAAACTGAATTGCAGCGCAGGTAGCCCTCTCGGGACCTGCATTGAAATGCAGAGTCTCTTTACAGAGCCTGCGCTGAAGCAGAAACGAGAATTGTCTCTGGGTTCTGGGTCACGGTTTGCAGTCTGATCTGAGGTTTTTGGTCGGATAAAAGCTATCAATAAGGTACAATTAGAAGGATGATTTAAAGGAGGACTAAGAGCTATCACAAAGGGCAGTTAGAGCATTTTTGGATCAATTTTTTCAGATCATAAACAGGCCCAGTGAGTGGACTAGAGTAGCAGATCTCTACTTTGCATTTGTAAATGGCAAATGCAGTTTGATTTAGCACTCCTAAGTTTCTTGAGAAGAACAACAATAAAAACACAAATAAACTAACTAGATATGCTCCCCAACAGAGTCGCAAATTTTTTGTTGGGAAAAGTATCCATTCAGAATGCCCCTATCCCACTCTAAGGTGTGATAGTGCCTTAGCAACAAACAAGGAAAACTAATTGAGTATTCTTCTCTATGAAATGTAAATGAGGAGGAAGGATGTAACTAACCTGTGTCTTTCGCTAGTTTGTTGATCCAATTTCTCCTCTCTTCAATAGCTCCCAGCTCCCTGCTCTCTTACCGGCCCAGCTCCACCGAATTCCTGCAAGATCATAAGAGAGAGAAACTACATGAAGATATAGATATACATTCATACAAAGCTCAAGATCAGATTAACCTAAACATGCAAATATAACAAAACATCATTGATACACAGCATGTAGGAGAAACTCAAATAGTTTATTGATAGAATAAGAAAGTCCAAGAGGAGATACAACCAAGTGAGTTCCGATCCAGCATCTACCTCCCAGCAAAGGAATCCCTTCCTCTCCTCCAACAAAGCATAAATCACCCAATGTACTAATCTCAATCTCAAACCAACAACAATTCTCTGCAAAGTACAAAATTCCAGCCCCTGGATCTCTGGGATGAGGGATCCATATATAGATGTAAGTAGAGAGGATGAGTCAGCTTATGTTTTGACGTGTGGCTTCTCTCTGTCAGTTCTTGCTTCCACTTGGAGAATGAGAGCCTCTTACTCATCACTTGGTCGAATTCAGTGAGGCAAGTGTCATTGGAGAAGATTCTGGAAGCTTCCATGGTCTTTCCACCTCGTTGAATGACTCTGCCACTTGTCCTTTCCCGCTCAACGCACCTGGGCAGTGCATTCAAGTGCGTTTCAACGCACCTAGACAGTGTACTAGGGTGCTTTGCAATGCAGGCAGCTAGTGGAGCACTTGAATTGATCCTGAATTGACTGTTTCTCAGTGGTTTTTGGTGGAGAACTTCTGGGAGAAGCTGTCATTGGTTGACCTTGTTTCTTTAGGAGTTGTAACAACATCTTTAGGGACTTTGGATCCCTTGGATTATGGACATTTCATGCTTATAGCTGTAAGGCACAAAAATGTCTATAACAATGTGTCTCAGATGTATGGAGAGCACAGACTCTGTTTTGACATATACACTTATTTTTTGAGCGCCTCGGTGCACTACACGATATATATATATCGTGTGGTGCACCGAGGCGCTCAAAAAATAAGTGTATATGTCAAAACAGAGTCTGTGCTCTCCATACATCTGAGACACATTGTTAAAGACATTTTTGTGCCTTATAGCTATAAGCATGAAATGTCCATAATCCAAGGGATCCAAAGTCCCTAAAGATGTTGTTACAGCTCCTAAAGAAACAAGGTCAACCAATGACAGCTTCTCCCAGAAGTTCTCCACCAAAAACCACTCGGAAACAGTCAATTCAGGATCAATTCAAGTGCTCCACTAGCTGCCTGCGTTGCAAAGCACCCTAGTACACTGTCTAGGTGCGTTGAAACGCACTTGAATGCACTACCTAGGTGCGTTGAGCGGGAAAGGACAAGTGGCAGAGTCATTCAACGAGGTTGAAAGACCATGGAAGCTTCCAGAATCTTCTCCAATGACACTTGCCTCACTGAATTCGACCAAGTGATGAGTAAGAGGCTCTCATTCTCCAAGTGGAAGCAAGAACTGACAGAGAGAAGCCACACGTCAAAACATAAGCTGACTCATCCTCTCTACTTACATCTATATATGGATCCCTCATCCCAGAGATCCAGGGGCTGGAATTTTGTACTTTGCAGAGAATTGTTGTTGGTTTGAGATTGAGATTAGTACATTGGGTGATTTATGCTTTGTTGGAGGAGAGGAAGGGATTCCTTTGCTGGGAGGTAGATGCTGGATCGGAACTCACTTGGTTGTATCTCCTCTTGGACTTTCTTATTCTATCAATAAACTATTTGAGTTTCTCCTACATGCTGTGTATCAATGATGTTTTGTTATATTTGCATGTTTAGCTTAATCTGATCTTGAGCTTTGTATGAATGTATATCTATATCTTCGTGTAGTTTCTCTTTCTTGTGATCTTGCAGGAATTCGGTGGAGCTGGGCCGGTAAGAGAGCAGGGAGCTGGGAGCTATTGAAGAGAGGAGCAATTGGATCAACAAACTAGCGAAAGACACAGGTTAGTTACATCCTTCCTCCTCATTTACATTTCATAGAGAAGAATACTCAATTAGTTTTCCTTGTTTGTTGCTAAGGCACTATCACACCTTAGAGTGGGATAGGGGCATTCTGAATGGATACTTTTCCCAACAACAAATTTGCGACTCCGTTGGGGAGCGTATCTAGTTAGTTTATTTGTGTTTCTATTGTTGTTCTTCTCAAGAAACTTAGGAGTGCTAAATCAAACTGCATTTGCCATTTACAAATGCAAAGTAGAGATCTGCTACTCTAGTCCACTCACTGGGCCTGTTTATGATCTGGACAAATTGATCCAAAAATGCTCTAACTTCCCTTTGTGATAGCTCTTAGTCCTCCTTTAAATCATCCTTCTAATTGTACCTTATTGATAGCTTTTATCCGACCAAAAACCTCAGATCAGACTGCAAACCGTGACCCAGAACCCAGAGACAATTCTCGTTTCTGCTTCAGCGCAAGCTCTGTAAAGAGACTCTGCATTTCAATGCAGGTCCCGAGAGGGCTACCTGCGCTACAATTCAGTTTCTCTGTGCTGCAGGTGCGCTGATTAGCCTTTGCCCTGTGCAGCTGTGGTTCTTTGCATCCTTGTGTTCAGTTTTATCTCTGTTTTTTGCAGCCTGTTATCAGTGTGTGTACCTATCTGAAAACCCCTTTTCTCTGCCTTAATTCCACCCCAGTTGTATAAAAGAAACTGTATTTTTTTTGTGTATTTGTTACATCATTTGAAGTTTCCCATTACAAAAGTAAACTAGTCATACTGTCGCCCTTAGATCTAGACCTGTCATAAGTGTCGTTTTGATCTTAGGAGTAAGTTTGTTTGCTGTTGACAGTTGATTGCGCTTTTACTTTTTTCTTTTGGTTTGAATTTATGAATTTCTAGTGTCGAAACAAGTGTTTACTTCAAAATCATAAAGTGTCGTAATCATCTTTTTGATTTCAAAAAGAAACTTGTTTGTGTTTTCACTTGAAATCGAATTCAAATTTTGTACAACAGCTTTCTTTTTAGGCATCAATATTAAGAAAGCGAAAACAAATACATGCATTTGTGCATTTGCATATTGATAGTTTGTATGGTTTGATTTAGGAAAAGTTCATTTACAGTGTGCTCTATGCTCTTTGAGAAAAGATTGTGTCTTTCTTTTCCCCTTGTAGCTAGGATTTTCATTGTTGAAAAGAGATAAATGCTTGCTTATCATCTTTAGACTGCATTTAGGAATTGTATATACATCTTGTGGTGATCCAAAAAGGAAAACTTCTAAGAAAGATCAACCTAAAATAAAATGAATGAACTTAACAACTCTTTGTAACTTAACGCACAACATAGAGGTCTAGGCTAGAGACGTGTTCCGGTGTCGTAAAACCTGGTGACTGTCGATCTCGCTGATGGTTGGGTGATTCCTCCTGAGAGACGATAAGCACCAGTACGGATTGTGCTCCCACATACCGTCGAGTGTATATTGGGAGACCCCTATAGGTATAAAACCTTTATCCATAAGAAGCCGTGTCGGCCGCCCTACTGATCGCAATGCACTGAACACAGCATTCGGTTCCGAGTACTGTGGCAAGCACCATCAATGAAACCAATGTAAGGTGTGCCAGACATCTGCACAAGAAGCAAAAGACATAATAAGTGGAAATTATGCCTACACACCAAGCCAAACATGAAAACACACACTAATAACTCACCTACTAAAAACACACGTATGAGATTCATGCATAATATTTTTTCAAATAAAGCCCATTTCGGGGCTTATCAAGAGGGTTCCCTTCATAATCGATCAGCTCATAGGCCCCTTTTTTCAAAACACACTTTACAATATAAGGCCCATGCCACATAGGTTAGAATTTTCCTGCCCCCAACTTATCATTTGCTTGATCATAGAGCAGGACTAAGTCTCATTCAATGAAAGAACGAGGATTGATAGCTTGGTCGAATTGAGTTTTCACTCTCTTCTTCTGTGCTTCAATGGCTAGAGAGGCTAGTCGACAGGTCTCGTCTAACCGCTCTAGGTAAAGAAGATGTTCTTCTACCAGAGTAGCATTGGGGAGTAATTCGACGGCTAATTTAAGAGAAGGGATCTCACACTCAATGGGAAGGGTAGCCTCCAGATCGTAAACCAATTGGAATGGGGTGAAACTAGTGGCATCCTTCATTGAATTTCATTAGGTCCATAAGGCAGAAAACAACATCAAATGCCAGTTGGACTTGTGCATGCCAATGGTGCGTTGAAGCATCGTGACCAAAACTTTGTTGACAGCTTCCACTTGGCCATTGGCCTAACGATAGTACGGTGTTGAGCTATCATGCCGCAGCCCAGTTGGGTTGTTAACTCAGTCATCATGTGATTACGGAAATGTTTGCCGTGATCAGTGATGATAGCCCGAGGGAATCCGAATCATGAAATGACATGATTGAATAAAAATTGCACCGATGTCTGACCATCATTGGATAGTGTAGGCATTGCCTCGACCCATTTCATGAAATAATCGATGACAATGATGATATACCCATGCCCCCTAGCTGAGCGAGGGTTACAGTTCATATAATCAATGCCCCATTTAACAAAAGGGCCAACTGTAACGACAGGGTGCAAAAGAGTAGGAGACGTGTGCATCTTCCGTTGGTAGATTTGGCACTCGTGACAAGAGCAGATAGCGAGAATGCAATCCTTAAAAATAGAAGGCCAAAAATAACTAGCATGGAAGATCTTATGAGCAGTAGCATACCCGAACATATGACCACCATAGGTGCCAGAGTGGCAGTCATTTAGAACTCGTTCAGCTTCCTCGAACGTCAAACATCGGTGTAGAAAAGATTCTGCACCAAGATGGTACAGGATGTCCCCAATAATGTGATAAGGTTGAGAATGATGGCGAATTCATCGCTAAGCATCCTTGGAAAAATCTGGACGAGAAGAGGATGTCTGAAGATAGACAATAATATCCTCATACCAAGGATCGATGGTACTAATCAAAAATAGAGATTCATCCGGAATATGGTCCTCTAACCGAGAGGGTGTGGTAATAGATGGTAGGGAGTGTTACACAATAATTTATCACTGTCTTCATCCTAGTCTTCCTACTATGTCATGGGTCCAAATTCATTCTTTCTCATGTTAGATAAATGCTCTCTGATGTTGTCAAATGACCCACTTTTCCAAAGGTTTCTACCTCATCGTGTCTATTGGCCAAATAAATGCACAAAAGGGTGCTCGAAAGCCCTGCCATCATGGAAGTACACCTAATTTCCGAGATGGTTAGATTTTATGTGCCAGCGCGACTGTCGCTTTTAATCCTGAGCAATGACCTGACTAGCTATGTTATTCAATAATGATGTCAGCGCGGAAGGCCAGTTATGTGCCCACGATGATCCAGATTGGGCAAGTTTGTTCAACCAGTCGGCCTTCCAGATGACTCTAGACCTAGTTGTTGGCCTTATTTATGTCGCCCTCCTTTCTCTGGCATGGTTGTTCCATCATTTGTGCTACCTTCATTGGAGATAAGCTCATCCTCCCACCATTCATGGAGACTCCTTCTCCTATTTAAACTCTCACCATTGCTATGTGCTACTAGTTTTTGGCTAGTTTGGAATTCTTAGTCTTTGGAGTGTTGTTGTTAGTAATTGTGAGCTTGTTAGATAGCTGGTGTGAGTGTGACAAGTGTGGGATTGTTGAGATCTTGAGGAAGGTTGTGAAGTGCCTTTGATCTTGTGTAAAACTTGTGAGTGAGAGAGAATTGTGTATTGAGAGATCCACTTTCAAGAGTGAATGCTTGAGGAACATGCTGGTTGGATCCCTCTGAGAAGGCTTGTGATGTCAAGACCTTGGTTGTAAGCTTACTCTATTTCATAATTAATGCAATCAATGATGTTTTCCTATGTCTTTTATGTAATGTACTAGATAGCTCATGACTTCTTGACTTTATGAGTAAATAGATTATTGTTGTTCCAGTTACGTGCTTTGTTGTATTTCCTTTGCATTGTTTCAGGTTGATTACTCATTGGGAGAAGGAAGCGGAAGCTGGAGCAGTGCAACGGAACTCCATTGACCACTGGTTGAGGTAGGCCTCCAACTTGAACTATTTGAGGAAAATTGTTGTTGATTTGTCCTTGTTTGTGACTAGACTTGTTAGCGCTCAAATTTGCCTTAGGCTGAATGAAGGCGAGGTTAAAGGCAACATCAAACCAAGCTCATCCTTGTAGCTAGCCCTACGAGGATAGGAGAGAGCTCTCTCCGGGTCTATCTTGATAAAATGATCAATAGAGTCCGAGATGACTTAAATGGTAACTGATTTAGGCTAGTAAAATGAATTCGAATGAGGGATATTTGATTTAATGACTAAGTTCTTGGGCTGCATGGGACAAGGACAGCATGAGCAGAGATTTAACCAAAGGCATAGCATATTTCATAAGGCGAGATAAGCATGAGGTTCTAGCAATCGAATTGAATTTAAATGGGGTGAAAAGACTGTTTAAGAAAGCTGAAAAGGGCATTAATGTATGAATCCTTCCAGGCAGAAGAAAACACATAAAGGCTGAACATTTCCTCAAGGTAGAGCAATGACTGAATTCTAGCTTTCTCACTTAAAAGTATTTATCTGGAAACGATCATGAATGAAATGCAAAACATCACAGGATACATATGAAATAGAGAGAAAAACACATGCCAAAACTCATACCACAAGAATCTTATAAATCAGAGCTGCACCATTTAATTATTTCTCTGTCAATCTGTACAGCTAAATGCTGAGTTATTCCTCCACCATTTCCCAAAACTCAGAACCCTTGACACATAATTTTTTATACAACAAATAGGCTTCAGGAATGGGAAAATAGATCGATTGAGAATAGGGGCCATTTCACCTAAAATCATGAGAATAGGGAGAGTCTACTCTAAAAAGGAGCAGCGTTACATTATCTCTGATGACCAATGGAGAGGTGGAATCTGTAGATGTAAATCCCTTTGAATTGCAACTGAAATCGAAAATAGACTACACGCTCCTACTTCTCTCTATTTTGGTAGGAATTTTGTTTAATTTGGCATGCTTTGACCTGGTAATTTGCATTTGTTATTTAAATAAAAGTTAACCTTTAATAAACATAGTGTTTTGAATGGAGATTTTTCCTTTGATGACGAGAATCAAGATGTCGTTTATTTACCAACAAACTTTGCCTTTCATCTTAGCAATGATAAGTGCAATCTTTGGGTTTGCTTGATACTTTGCCAAGTTAGCAGCCTTCTTCATCATATCCTGAAGTGCTGTCATTATATCCGTATCACTGAACGCAACCATCAGCTCTGGATCATTCAAGATTTTACTCATATCAACATCACCAGGTGTTTTGCCTGGGAAGCCACTAGTATCCCCCCCATGATTTATGCGTGGAGGTTTTCTCTTGCTTTTTGGGAAATTGAGAGATCCGGATATCACCCTCAATATATCCTCCAGTTTTCCTCCCAGCTACGTCATCCATGAGAGTTGTTTTCCCTGCACCACTGAGCCCCATTAATGCCGTAAGAACACCTGGTCTGAATGCTCCTGTAACATCTCGCAGCAATTGAAGTCTATCTTCAGCCATTCATTGTCCCCTCATTTGATACAAACAAATGCCGAATTAGTCAGCCAAACCCTTCAATTAAGAGAATCCACAAAAATTGGCAATAGCCGGATCACATAATACATTAGTCTCATGACTCAAGTTCCATGTAGGGGGCTTGTCAACGAAGTATTTGACATTTTCAAAAGACATGGCCAGTGGTTGAAATGGAAGAATCATTCCTTGCTTTGGAGAAACTCCTATTGCATCCTCCAAAGCCAACTCATTATTGCATGTCATATTAGCTGATCAGATCCTAATTTGTCTCATCTGCATTTCGGAAGTATTATTGGCAACTGCAAAAGATAGAGAACGTGAGAACGATCTTCTTGACCTTGATGATCTTGTATTGAGCCCTTGTTCTGTACCATTCTGTTGGGATTGCATTACTATATAAGCTCCCTCAGAAATGACAGCTTGAGGTTTCCCCAGAGGATTTAGATATGCAAGAGCCATGTCAAACAACACGTTGAAGATTAATGTGTTGGAAATAATATTGAGAGGGGGGGTGAATCAGTATTATCAAATTCTTTTCAATATATCTTCCTTATTTATACTTTGAATAATTCTTCAAATATTGATCATTACTTTGTATGTCAGTATCATAAAATAATGAGCAGGAACAAGAAAAGAAAATAGTCACACAAAAGAACACCATATATAAGCTGGAAACCCAATGTGGGTGAAAACCACCTGCTGCAATATGTCTCTATCTTCTTTTAATAAGAAACTCCTTTTACAATGATTTTGTACTGGTGCAGTCCTTTACCAGTACGCAGGCTACAACCTGCAGAGAGATACAACCCTCTTAGCTCTTGTACTAGCCAAGATACTAGTACGTAGGTGCTGGCCTACTGAAGGCTACAACCTTCTCTTTCTTCCAAGGACCACGTTTCATAAATTTTCAGACTGGATCCATGAACATCAATCAGTCATCAAGTATATCTGCATCAAACAATCTCCTTTTCCCAATTAGCACTGAATCAAGTAAACACTTCTCTGACAGCTGTACCCAGAACACAGTAACAGTAACCACACACCAAATTCTGAACCTAGAATACTGCAGCAATAGACAGAGGCAGCTAGATCATAATTTAAAGATATACGCTACTTCAAAAACCTGAAACCTGCGTGCAGATCTATAAAGGATAATTCCTTCTTTCAAATATTCAGACACTAATTAACCCAGATTGTCATATTTATAGATCAAGCATGCACCTCATATAACATACCAAAATCATGCAAAGATACTATTATTCAAGCATAAAGATTATGACCCATCAAAAGAACTTATCCTTCTTTATGCGCTAAGGTTCCTCCTTCATTCAGATCCAGATCTGCAGCATAACCCAATCACAAATATTTCAGATCTAGCACTTATTAGATATTCAATTCATTCAATGATGCTTTGCCAAATGATCTCCTTCCTCTTTTATAGTCTTAGGCCTTCCACAATACCACGGTCCAAAACCATAGGATCAAAAAACTGTTGGACTAATACCATGAACCAACCATGAAAGTGCGTGAGATCAACACTTTTGGATGCAATACCACGGGCCAAAACCATAGGATCAAAAACTGTCGAACTAATACCATGAACCAACCATGAAAGTGCGTGAGATCAACACTTTTGGATGCAATACCACGGGCCAAAACCATAGGATCAAAAACTGTCGGACTAATACCATGAACCAACCATGAAAGTGCGTGAGATCAACACTTCTAATGAGGTACCATGGTCCAAAACCATAGGTTCAAATACCAAGGACTAACTACCACAGACCAAAGGTAAGTTCTCCAACATATACGTACTTTTCTTTGCATGAAAGTGCGTAAGCTTTTCTCTACATGAAATAAACTTTTCTCTGCATAAAAGTGCGTAAAATTTTCTCTACATGAAATAAACTTTTCTCTGCATAAAAGTGTGTGAACTTTTCTCTACATGAAATAAAATTTTCTCTGCATAAAAGTGCGTGAACCTTTCTCTACATGAAATAAACTTTTATCTTCATGAAAGTGAGTGAACTTTGCTGCACTATAATTTATCATCTTAGATGAGTGGGTTGCCATCAAGTACAACATATGTATCATAATGCCAACAATCTCCCCCTTTGGACTTGATGGCAACAACAACCAATCACTCTCCCCCTTTGACATCAAGTGCAAAGGGTTATGCTCCCCCTAAGACTATAAACCAGATCTGAAAAGAAGAACCATAATCCATCAAGCACCATAAATGACCATGAAAGAGAGATAGAGATGTATTGCAACAATATTCAGACCAGAATCCATGATCTCCTTCTGTACTTCCTCCATAATGCCAACAATGCATGATATGCTCCCCCTGAACCTGTGCCATTCGATCTTTGACCAATCCACAACCCAACACATGTACGCATATACTTCAGATGAGCCTTGCGTACAACCAACAATCAGAAGAGATTCAACAACAAGATGATGCATCAACAACCCCCAGCTTTTACCTGAGGGATTCAAAGGTCTCCCTAGGCAATGGTTTGGTGAGTATATCAGCAACCTGTTCCTTAGAAGGAACATACTCCAACTTGACCTTTTGTTCAAGCACTTGTTCCCAGAGAAAGTGATACTTGATTGGTATGTGCTTGGTTTTTGAATCCATGACTGGGTTCTTTGAAATGCTGATTGCACTTGTATTATCACATAAGATGGAGATGGGTGGTGTACAAGTGATTTGAAAATCCTGCAAGGTCTGGATCATCCAAAGGAGTTGAGTGCAGCAAGATGCAGCAACAACATATTCTGCTTCAGCTGTAGACAAGGCAATCGAACTCTGTTTCTTGCTGAACCAAGATACTAATCTGGAACCCATAAAGAATGCACCACCACTTGTGCTCTTCCTGTCATCCATGCTTCCGGCCCAATCTGCATCAGTATAAGCATGAAGTGCGAGATCTGTATCTCTAGGATACCATAAGCCATAATTTTGAGTCCCTTGAAGATATTTGAAGATTCTCTTTACTGCCTGAAGATGAGTTTCCTTTGGATTTGCCTGAAATCTTCCAACTATTCCCACTGCATGCATGATGTCTGGTCGGGTACCTGTCAAATAAAGTAGACTTCCAATCATAGATCTGTAGGTTGGTTGATGTACTGCTACTGATTCATCATTTGCACTGAGGCTACATCCTGTGACCAAGGGTGTACATACTGGTTTTGCATCTTCCATGCCATATTTCTTCAAAATCTGCTTGAGATACTTGGTTTGAGACAAGAAGATCCCTCCTTCCTTTTGTTGGATTTGCAGGCCAAGAAAATATGTCAATTCTCCAAGCAAGGACATTTCGAATTCTTTCTGCATCACCAAGGCAAAGCTTTGACTCATAGATTCTTCATTGCTACCAAAGATAATGTCATCTACATACACAACAAGTATTAGCAGTTTTTCATTTTCAATTTTTATATAAAGATTGCTATCTGCTGATCCTTTTGAAAAACCTTGTTGATGAAGATATTTGTCCAAATGATAGTACCAAGCCCTTGGAGCTTGTTTAAGACCATAGAGAGCCTTTTTCAGTCTGCATACAAGATTTGGATCATTTCCAAGAATGAAACCATCTGGCTGCTCAATGTATACTTCTTCTTCTACGTCTCCATTCAGAAAGGCTGATTTCATGTCCATTTGAAATACTTTGAACTTTTGAAAGCTTGAGAGAGCAAGGAACATTTGGATGGCCTCAAGTCTTGCAACATGAGCAAAAGTTTCCTCAAAATCTATTCCTTCTTGTTGCGCATACCCTTTACAAACAAGTCTTGCCTTGTTTCTAATTACTTCCCCATTTTCATTCAACTTATTTTTGAAGACCCATTGTGTCCCTATAACATTCTTATCCTTTGGTCTAGGAACCAACTCCCAAGTGTTGTTCGTTTTGATCTGCTCAAGTTCGTCATCCATTTCTTTGACCCAACATTCATCTTTGCATGCCTCTTTTACATTTTGTGGTTCAGTGGAGGAGAGTAATGCTAAATAGCTTGAAGCTTCTGCAATTGTTCTTCTTGTTTGTACACCTGCTTCTTTCTACCCCAAAATCTAAGATTCTAGATGATTCTTCTGAATGTACCGGGATGGAGTCTTCTCTTCTATCCTTATCAGTTCCTCTGGTGCTTCTTGAGGTTCTTCTTATTCATGATTCTATCTTTGAGGGTAGTCTTCATCTTCTTCGATATTTTCATGATTTACTTGCCTAGGAATGTATCCCTTTTCATCAACCACTACATCAATCTGTCAACAATTCTTCCAAGTCTTTTATTGTAGAAATTATATGCTTTGCTGTGTGGAGAATAACCAAGAAGAATGCCTTCATCTGCTCTAGGTTCAAGTTTGCCAAGTTGCTCATCAGTATTCTTAATATAGCATTTGCTCCCAAAGATTTTGAAGTGCTTTACTGAAGAAGTCTCACCATACCAGAGCTCATGAGGAGTTTGAGTGCTATTCACTCGGACATTTGTTTTGTTGATAATAAAAACTGTAGCATATACATCTTCACCCCAGAAAGTTGTGGGAGTTCCGGACTCATCAAGCATAGCACGGGCCATTTGTTGGACTGTTCTGTTCATCCTTTCCACCACTCCATTTTGCTGAGGAGTTCTAGCTATAGAGAATTCCCTTCTTATCCCATGTTCTTCACAGAAATCGAAAAATTCATTTGAGGTAAACTCCCCACCTCTATCAGACCTGAGACACTTATTTTGTAACCTGATTCATTTTCAACCAAGGCTTTGAAGGATTTGAATTTCTCGAATGCTTCGTCTTTGTGCTTCATAAGTCCTAACCAAACGAACCTGGAGAAATCGTCAATCAATAATATCAAGTATTCTTCTCCTCGAGGTGTCCTTTTCCTAAATGGACCACATACATCTGTATGGACTAGCTCAAGAGGCATGCTAGCTGATCCTTCCTTCTCTGGAAAGTTAGTTCTGGTTTGCTTTCCAAACTGACATGATTTGCATATGGTGTTGTCTAGAATTTTGATATCTGGAAGACCACGAACAGCCTGATATTTGCATGCTTTCCTTATTTGTGAAAAGCTTAGATGCCCCAACCTCCGGTGCCATAACCAGTGTTCATCATCCTTGCTCAAATAGCATTGTTGTTGTCCTTCTTCAAATATGTATAAATTATTTGGAGTTCTTCTACCACTGATCACTGTTTCACCTGTATCAAGATCACGAACGTGACATCCGTTTGATCTAAATATCACCTCGGTTCCTTGATCACACATCTGGCTGACACTTAGAAGATTATGCTTCAATCCATCAACATACAAAACATTTCCAGCTTTGACCTTTTCTTTTAACTGAGCAGTGCCTTTTCCTTTTATAGCTGTAGGAGTATCATTTCCAAAAGAAACTTTCTTTCCCTTTTCTAAAGCAGAATATGATTCAAGTTTTTCTTTATCACCTATCATATGTTTCGAACATCCACTGTCAATGTACCATAGATTTTCTTGTCCTTCTGCATAAAATGCTATCCCACATCTTTCTGTTTGTGGTTCCTTTATTCTCCATGTTCTGGTGCTTGAGGCTTGTTCCTTTGTCTGTTGAAACCTGCTCCTGCATTTAGAATCTTCATGACCAAAGTTATTGAAAATAGAACATTCAACTTCATTTTCAAGAGCCGAAAAGTTGTTATAGGTCCTTTTTGTAATCCCGATCATACTTCTTTGTTTTTGAGCTTCTCTAGTCATGATTGTTTTATATGCAACACATTGAGCTGCTTTGTGACCAAAGTTATGGCAAGAGAAACATTGCCCATTGAAGAAACTTGTGCGATTATCAAATCTACCGGCCAAATGATTGTAATTTCTATTGTCATCCATTCTTGAAGCAAATTGAGAAGATTTTACCTGTGGCTGGTTGTAGCTTTTGTTCATCCTTAAGACAGATTGCCCCTGGTTTACCTGATAGTCTTTGTTCGTTCTTGATGTAATTCGTCCCTGCTTTACCTGGTGATCTCCATTGTGCTTTTGCTCATTCCTTCTTGCTACATCAAGATAACTCTTTGAGGTGGATGCTTGAGATGTTTCTCCATTATACCCCAGACCTGTCTTGTTTAGCGGAGAACGCTATACATTGATGATCTCATCTAGAGTTTCAGATCCTTTGACAAACTTAAGATTAATAGCCTTTGTTTTCTCAATTTATTTTCTAAGGCCAACAATTTCACCTTCTAACTTTTCAAGATATTTTTCTTTTTCATCAATTTGAAATTGTATAGTATCAATGATCATATTCTTTTCTTCTATACATGTCTTAAGTCTAGAAATCTCATCATAAAAACTACCCACATCTATAGCATCCATGTAATCATCATCTTCAAATGCCATTAAAAGTTTATAGTCATTACCTCGTTCATATTCATCACTATTTGATAGACCATCACTGTCTTCATGAGTGTAGTAGCTTTTCTTATTTGCATTTTGTTTCTTGTTCCATCTAGAAGGTTCCTTTCCTTTGTCAATCTTATCCTTATGAGGACATTTGGCATCATAATGACCTACTCTTCCACAAGCAAAACATTTAAAAGGTAGCTTACCTTTGAACCTTCCAGTACCCCGTTGAAGATTTCTGACAAAATTTGATTCTTCTTCTTCTTCTGGCATGTGACTTGATTCATAGTAGTCTCCTTTGCCTGAAGCCTTAAAAGCAGCTTCTCTCCTGTCTGATGGACCTCCTTTTCTCATTTCATAAGCAGTTAGAATTCCGTGTAGCTGAGACATAGTAAGAGTTCGTAGATTTTCCTTTTCTTCTATTGCAGATACTTTAGATTCAAACTTGGGGGACAATGATCTTAGGACTTTTTCAACCACAATAGCCTCTTTTATTTCTTCACCCAAGTTTTTCATACAATTAACAATCTCATCTACCTGAACGAAATAGTTAGCCACACTTTCATCATTATACATTCTGAGATTCTCATATTGAATCCTGAGGGTTTGAAGTTTTGCAAGTTTTACCTGTTCATCTCCTTCGTAGCTCAAAACAATCTTGTCCCATATTTCTTTTGCGGATTTATATTGCATAACCTTCACGAGTTCAGATTGAGATAGACATCCTAGAAGAGTATTAACCGCCTTTGCATTTGTTTCATATTTCTTCTTCTCAGCTGAATCTGTAAGAGTAGCTGATGGAAAAGTATACCTTGTTTCTATAATGTCCCATACTTCTGTACCCAAAGATTAAAGATAGGCAGTAACTCTTACCTTCCAATATACGAAGTTTGTCCCATCAAAAATCGGTGTCCTGATTGATGCTTCCCTCTCGTAGTTGCTCATGATGTTAGATCTTCCTTCAAGCGATCAAGCTTCTTCAGAAGGACCTGCTCTGATATCAATTGTTGGAAATAATACTGAGAGGGGGGGTGAATCAGTATTATCAAATTCTTTTCAATATATCTTCCTTATTTATACTTTGAATAATTCTTCAAATATTGATCATTACTTTGTATGTCAGTATCATAAAATAATGAGCAGGAACAAGAAAAGCAAATAGTCACACAAAAGAACACCAGATATAAGGTGGAAACCCAATGTGGGTGAAAATCACCTGCTGCAATATGTCTCTATCTTCTTTTAATAAGAAACTCCTTTTACAATGATTTTGTATTGGTGCAGTCTTTTACTAGTACGCAGGCTACAACTTGTAGAGAGCTACAACCCTCTTAGCTCTTATACTAGCCAAGATACTAGTACGTAGGTGCTGGCCTACTGAAGGCTACAAACTTCTCTTTCTTCCAGGGACCACGTTTCATATATTTTCAGACTGGATCCATGAACATCAATCAATCATCAAGTATATCTGCATCAAACAATCTCCTTTTCCCAATTAGCACTGAATCAAGTAAACACTTCTCTGACAGCTGTACCCAGAACACAGTAACAGTAACCACACACCAAATTCTGAACCTAGAATACTGCAGCAATAGATAGAGGCAGCTAGATCATAATTTAAGGATATACGCTACTTCAACAACCTGAAACCTGCGTGCAGATCTACAAAGGATAATTCCTTCTTTCAAATATTCAGACACTAATTAACCCAGATTGTCAGATTTATAGATCAAGCATGCGCCTCATATAACAGATCAAAATCATGCAAAGATACTATTATTCAAGCATAAAGATTATGACCCATCAAAAGAACTTATACTTCTTTATGCGCTAAGGTTCCTCCTTCATTCAGATCTAGATCTGCACCATAACCTAATCACAAATATTTCAGATCTAGCACTTATTAGATATTCAATTCATTCGATGATGCTTTGCCAAATGATCTCCTTCCTCTTTTATAGTCTCAGGCCTTCCACAATACCACGTTCCAAAACCATAGGATCAAAAAACTGTTGGACTAATACCATGAACCAACCATGAAAGTGCGTGAGATCAACACTTTTGGATGCAATACCATGGGCCAAAACCATAGGATCAAAAACTGTCGAACTAATACCATGAACCAACCATGAAAGTGCATGAGATAAACACTTTTGGATGCAATAACACAGGCCAAAACCATAGGATCGAAAACTGTCGGACTAATACCATGAACCAACCATGAAAGTGCGTGAGATCAACACTTCTGACGAGGTACCATGGTCCAAAACCATAGGTTCAAATACCGAGGACTAACTACCACGGACCAAAGGTAAGTTCTCCAACATACACACGCTTTTCTTTGCATGAAAGTGCATAAACGTTTCTCTACATGAAATAAAATTTTCTCTGCATAAAAGTGCGTGAACTTTTCTCTAAATGAAATAAACTTTTCTCTGCATAAAAGTGCGTGAACTTTTCTCTACATGAAATAAACTTTTCTCTGCATAAAAGTGCGTGAACCTTTCTCTACATGAAATAAACTTTTCTCTGCATAAAAGTTCGTGAACTTTTCTCTACATGAAATAAACTTCTCTCTGCATAAAAGTGCGTGAACTTTTCTATACATGAAATAAACTTTTATCTTCATGAAAGTGCGTGAACTTTGCTGCACTATAATTTATCATCTTAGATGAGTGGGTTGCCATCAAGTACAACATATGTATCATAATGCCAACATAATGAAAATCCCAACAAAGCACCCACCCTTATCCAATACCAATATGCATGTGTAAACATGTTATGATGCTTTAGCGCAGTCAGGCTAAGATTCATGGCATTGTCTGCATTAGTCTTCCATCTAGGAGCAAGCATCTCATTCACAGAGATCGCATTCTCTACATACATCAAAGGGGAGCTCCAGTAGCCCCATATCCACCAATTTGGAATTCTATCTCTAGGAAGAATGAACCCTCCAAGCCTGAAGATGATAAGAAGAGATAAGGATCCTCCAGTATTAGCTATGACCATTGTTCTGAAAATTCCTGCTATAAGGCGGAACAAGGATGATGCCATATGATGAAGTAGGAATATGAGAAGAAATTGGCCAAAACAAAAAACCTGCTAGCTTCAGGAGTAAACCCAATGGTATAGTAAGTCATCACCACCCAAATTCCAGCTTCCAATAATGAAATCAAAATTCTCGATATAAAAGTAGGAATAATGAAAGCCCATGCAGGGTAGAAGAGAAGATCCCACTACTTGAAGAACACTAGTAGCCTAGACATTGTCATGGGAAATTCTGCACATCCATTGAACAAGTTCGTCATGATGCTGAAAAAGAGTGATCCAAGGTACAGATTTGCATCATTCAAGGTTTTATGGTGCATTTCAGTCCTCAAGAATACAGTGGCTCCAAATAAGGCAACAATCATAATCTGTACAATTCTAAAGACGTAAACAAAGGAATTCCGCTTGAAAAGAATCCATTCTCTTGCATAACAGGCCTTGAAGATCTCTATTTTGAGGACAGGGCTCCTATTGAATACCAAAGCTGCTCTGTGACTTCTGTTCTTAGCATAAGGGACTGATAACTCGTTTTCCAAATCCAAACCCGCATTAAACTGCTTGAATCTAAATACAAATTCCTTGACAGGGACACAACGATAAGGTCCGCTTTTGTCTGCCCAGTATTGTTCTTGATCTTTCTTAGATGTAACCTCTTGTAGCAAGTTTGCAGTGCCCTTTCTTTCAGGACATTTGAATCCATAGCTTTCAAAAAATTCCAGCACATTCTCCCTAGGTCCATGGTACTCAATCTACCCCTCTGATAAAAGTATTATGTCCTCAAAGAGATCAAATTTTTCTGGTGTTGGCTGCAACAGAGACATGAGAATTGTTGCATCCATGAGATGGGTAAACTATTGCAGAAATTCAACTATCTGATATGTGGTTTAGTTGTCAAGTCCTGTCAAGATCTCATCCATGAAGAGAGTTTCATTAGGTTCAACAATGATCTCCCCAGTTGTGACACATTTCATTTGCCCACCGGAGATGCCTCTTTGCATGTCATCACCAACTATTGTATCTGCACAAATATCTAAGCCCCGAATCTTGAGGATGTACTCAATTGGAAGGTTACTCTCCACACCTTCCATTATTGTTGCTTTCATGAATAGATCAATTTCTACCTCTGGAATAATCCCGTCTTGCTTCTTTCTCCTAACAAGTTCCGCAAGCAGCGAGTATCTGTCACCAAAACCCTGACATCTAGCAGTGAAGTCAATTGTTTCTCTAACAGTCCTTTCTCCAAGGTGCAAGAAGATGTTTTCTGAGGAACAAACTCATTGAGTCTATGCCCATTGTAGGTAATCTCTCCCCTCACCTGTTTGTGAGAAACAGGTAGTGACCTGATCTCCCATAAAACTGGCTTGTAGCAGAAAATTTGAGTCATTTTGGAAATTTGAGGAAGAAATGGTGAAAAATTTCTTTGGAGGCTCTCTGCGCCGTGCGCACTACCCAGTGCGCCGCACCAGTGGAAATTTTACACTATGCTCGGGCTCCTAGTGCGTCGCGCACAATGAGCGCACCGCGCCTCCTTGTGTGTGCGTTGCGTGCTCAGAATTTCACCATGAATTGCTTGCAGGGATAGGGAAAGGGTTATGTAGTGGTTTTAGGGTGGGGTTCTTAAGAAAAATGGTCAAGGGGAGATGAGAAAGATGATGGGTGAGGGGACAAGGGGAGTGGAGTGAAACCTTGGTGCTATCATCACGTTTTGCAACCCCGCCTATTGTTTTTCTTGATGATTTTTTCATGGTCATTCAAGGCACACATATGTTCAGTTGTCTTCTCAGGATTAAACAAGAGTTCCTTAATTGAATCATGTAAATCAGTAAGGCAGCGCTGCTTTTCTGTGCAAGGGAAATAAATCTACATGTCTGCTCCAGGAGAAACAATGTTGAATTTTGGATCAAAAACATTAATTCTATTAACCACATGGTAGAGACCAGGAAGGGTGAAACCAATGTGGCTTTCATACTATCCAACAATATCCTTACTTTCTGCAATCTCTTGATATGTTAGTGATAACGAAATCTGCGTGATTCATTGCAATTAGATCTGCAGTAAACTGGCAAGAAAAGTAGTATTTTTCCTCAAAATCCCTCTAATATATGTATGAATCTGGGTATTTCGTCCTCTCCAAAGCATGAGCAATGTTGCACTGAGTAATTCCTTGTTTATGTGCCATCAAAGATGCAACTAAATTCCCATCGCTGTAATTTCCAACAATCAGATTAGGTTGACCTTTCAGCTCTGCACTTACTTCATTTGATACATTCTGTGCATTTGCAATGTTTCAGTTGCCAGTGAACTTGGTCTCAGATTTCAGATTATCCAACTTCATTCTTGTATAAGGCACTTCTGGATAGCTACAAGCCACACAGGGTTCAATTTCAAGATAATAACCATCAAACTCCACCAAACTACTGAGCGTGTTGTATATTCGACAATTAGGATGATTTGCCAAGAGTTTGTTTTGTGAATGGAGCATATCATAAAACAAATTTGACAATTTCTTCTTCAAAACAGAGTTTTGAAGAAGAAATATCTTTGAGCATAAATGATGATGAAACTCTTGAAATAAGAAACTTATTGAACCTCCCTCTGGCCTGCAAGCGTTATTTCACACTTCTAGAGACAAAACCTGGACTCAAGAATTAAAATGACTCTTTTTGACCAAAATGATTGCAAATTACGAGAAATGAACCTTGGTGAATTTGATTCTAACAGAGGACTGACAAGACTGAGTCTAACATTGGCTCCAATTCGGATGGCAGTTGTCGCTCCGTGGAGGTGCCAAGAACATCAGATCTCTAGGAGAGCTAGACAGTGCCTTCGTCCATTGGGCTATGGAGTCCATTATTCCGACAAACCAATATGACTCAATTTATTGACTCAAACTTGACTCAAACTGACTCAATGCAAATTGAAATGACTGAAAAACTTGACTCTAACAAACTAACTCAAAATGGCAAAGACATGGAATTAAAACTTAAAGCTGGGTGGCTATACATGGCCACCTGTGTTTCTTACAAGACAATATATCCTCAAACTATATCAAAATGCCAATGCAACCAATCAAGAAGATGGCTTCTTGACTTATTCTTCCTATCAGATCTTCTAGTCAACAGTAGATGCTTGTAACTGGGTCTTCAAAAAGTTAATTTACCATGATCTCCTTCATCATTGAACACTACAATAATCACCTTCACTGCTAGCTGCAACAAACTTGCCAAAGGATCTTGAAAAACATGAAGATTTGCCATTTCCACCTCCTACTGAGAAAACGAGATGTCTTTTTCTCTTGCTTCTGATTTTTCTTCATAAATAAGAGCACGTTCTTGGTCTTCAAAAAATTCTGAACAAGTAGATGAGCATATTTCCTCTTCAAAGAACGTTTCAAAACACGAAACATATGAACAAGAATCTGACATGGAATCCATAATGGTCTGGTCGGCTATAGTCTGAATATATTTTTGATCATCTTGGCATGATATGACAGCCAGATTCTCATTACATTCATCACATTCATCAATCATGAAAAAAGCAACTTCAGATGATTCTTGAAACTCAAGCATGACATCTCTATCATCTATCATAAATTCATCCAGAGAAACTTTTTCACCTACTTGAACAAAGATAACCTCTTGTTGTTCATGAATTGACTGGATTACCTTGGTCAGAAGGCTGTGTTCTGATGAGATGAGGGCAGTTAGGCCTGTAACTCTGTCTTCTTCATTTGAGGCAGCCTGAACAATGCAATTCTCTTCTATGAGATCCAGGACAACATGTTTTTCCTCATCACAATCCGTCTATCACTCTGGTTTATCATCATCATTTTCAGAGATTGGAACATCATTTTCCTCCGTATCCTCATTTATTTCAACCAGATCTGAAATATTACTTCTTTTTTCATCATTTTCAGTCATAGGGAAATCTTTAACCTGCTGATTATGATCCTACTGCAAAGTTTCCTCTAAGAGTTCTGTAGGCTGCTGAAATGGATTTTCATACAATTCTTCCATGATTTCTTCGTCCATAAAATTATCATCCTCATAGTATTTTTCAAGGCTCTCAATAAAAGTAGAAGCATGTTTGCAACAGTCATGAACTAGATTTAACAATGGATAAGAATCTTGATATCTTTCAATGAACAGGGCATGAAAATCCTTTAAACAGTAAATACAAGCAGGCGGCAAACTTTCATACCAAGATCGGGCTTCGTCTTCCAGAGTAGCCATAAACATTTTCATCAAACAGTATTCAGGAAAATCGATCTTTAATTTATGCACGTGAATGTGAAATTTCACCCGATGAAGAGCAGCGTCATTACCTTCCACATTTCTGAACACAGGCAAATTCTTTGACCAATCTACCTTGGGGAGCATATCTTCTTGCAATCCGATCCATTTTGAAAATCTTACCGCTATTGATCTCTCTACAGTGGAGTCACCATGAAGGATTGATTGTTGGATTCTTCAGTGAATGGAGTCGCTAGGTGAATGCTTTCAGCCTTTCCAGTGTCTGATCGCCGTCCACCATCAACAATCAGATTAGAACTTGAGATATGAACTGGGGCAAGACAATCTACAAGTAAACTTCTTCCCCAGTGGAGTCGCCACTATGTTAGCACTCGAATCTCCCTCAGGTTGAATGAAGGTGAGGTTCAAGGCAACATCAAACCAAGCTCAGCCTCGTAGCTAGCCCTACGAGGACAGGAGAGGGCTCTCTCTGGGTCTATCTCGATAAAATGATCAATAGAGTCCGAGATGACTTAAATGGTAACTAATTTAGGCTACTAAAATGAATTTGAATGAGGGATATTTGATTTAATGACTAAGTTGCTGGGTTGCATGGGACAAGGACAACATGAGCAGAGATTTAACCAAAGGCACAAGATATTTCATAAGGCGAGATAAGCATGAGGTTTTAGCAATCAAATTGAATTTAAATGGTGTGAAAAGACTATTTAAGAAAGCTGAAAAGGGCATTAATGTATGAATCTTTTCCAGGCAGAAGAAAAAACATAAAGACGGAACACTTCCTCAAGGCAGAGCAATGACTGAATTCTACCTTTCTCACTTAAAAGTATTTAGCTGGAAACGATCATGAATGAAATGCAAAACATCACAGGATACATATGAAACAGAGAGAAAAACACATGCCAAAACTTATACCACAAGAATCTTATAAATCAAAGCTGCACCATTTAATTATTTCTCTGTCAATCTGTACAACCAAACGTTGAGTTATTCCTCCACTGTTTCCCAGAAATCAGAACCCTTGACACATAATTTTTCATACAATAAATAGGCTTCAGGAATGGGAAAACATATTGATTGAGAATAGGGGTCGTTTCACCTAGAATCATGAGAATAGGAAGAGTCTGCTCTAAAAGGAGCAGTGTTACATTATCTCTGATGACCAATGGAGAGGTGGCATCTGTAGATGTAAATCCCTTTGAATTGCAACTGAAATCGAAAATAGACTATACGCTCCTACTTCTCTCTATTGTGGTAGGCATTTTGTTTAATTTGGCATGCTTTGACCTGGCAATTTGCATTTGTTATTTAAATAAAAGTTAACCTTTAATAAACATAGCGTTTTGAATGGAGATTTTGCCTTTGATGACGGGAATCAAGATACCGTTTATTTGCCAACAAAATTTGCCTTTCATCTTAGCAATTACAAGTGCAATCTTTGGGTTTGCTTGATACTTTGCCAAGTTAGCAGCCTTCTTCATCATATCCTGAAGTGCTGTCATTATATCTGGATCATTGAACGCAACCATCAACTCTGAATCATTCAAGATTTTACTCATATCAACATCACCACGCGTTCTGCCTGGGAAGCCACCAGTAGCCCCCCATGATTTATGCGTGGAGGTTTTCTCTTGCTTTTCGGGAAATCGAGAGATCCGGATATCACCCTCAATATATCCTCCAGTTTTCCTCCCAGCTAAGACATCCATGAGAGTTGTTTTCCCTGCACCACTGAGCCCCATTAATGTCGTAAGAACACCTAGTCTGAATGCTCCTATAACATCTCGCAGCAATTGAAGTCTATCTTCAGCCACTCATTATCCCCTCATTTCATACAAATGAATGTTGAATTAGTCAACCAAACCCTTCAAGTAAGAGAATCCACAAAAATTGGCAATAGCCGGATCACATAATACACTAGTCTCATGACTCAAGTTCCATGCAGGGGGCTTGTCAATGAAGTATTTGACATTTTCAAAAGACATGGCCAATGGTGGAAATGGAAGAATCATTCCTCGCTTTGGAGCAACTCCTATTGCATCCTCCAAAGCCGACTCATTATTGCCTGTCAGATTAGCTGATCGAATCCTAATTTGTCTCATCTGCATTTCGGAAGTATTATTGGCAACTGCAAAAGACAGAGAATGTGAGAACAATCTTCTTGACCTTGATGATCTTGTATTGAGCCCTTGTTTTGTACCATTCTGTGGGGATTGTGTTACTTTATAAGCTCCCTCAGAAATGACAGCTTGAGGTTTCCCAAGAGGATTTAGATATGCAAGAGCCATGTTAAACAACACGTTGAAGAGTAAGGAAAATCCTAACAAAGCACCCACCCTTATCCAATACCAATATGCATGTGTAATCATGTTATGACGCTTTAGCGCAGTCAGGCCAAGATTCGTGGCATTGTCTGCATTAGTCTTCCATCTAGGAGTAAGCATCTTATTCCCAAAGATCGCATTCTCTACATACATCAAAGGGGAGCTCCAATAGCCCCATATCCACCAATTTGGAATTCTATCTCTAGGAAGAATGAATCCTCCAAGCCTGAAGACGATAAGAAGAGATAAAGATCCTCCAGTATTAGCTATGACCATTGTTATGCAAATTCCTGCTATAAGGCGGAACAAGGATGACGCCATATGATGAAGTAGGAAGATGAGAAGAAATTGGCCAAAAAAAAAAACCTGCTAGATTCAGGGGTAAACCCAATGGTATAGTAAGTCATCACCACCCAAATTCTAGCTTCCAATAATGACATCAGAATTCTCAGTATAAAAGTAGGAATAGTGAAATCCCATGCATGGTAGAAGAGAATATCCCGCTTCTTGAAGAACAATGGGAGCCTAGAAATTGTCATGGGCAATTCTGCAAATCCATTGAACAAGTTCATCATGATGCCGAAAAAGAGTGCTCCAAGGTACAGATTTGCATCACTTAAGGTTTTATGGTGCATTTCAGTCCTCAAGAATACAGTGGCTCCAATGAAGGCAACAATCATAATCTGTACAATTCTAAAGACGTAAACAAAGGAATTCCGCTTGACAAGAAGCCATTCTCTTGCATAACAGGCCTTGAAGATCTCTATTTTGAGGACAAGGCTCCTATTGAATACCCAAGCTACTCTATGACTTCTGTTCTTAACATAAGGGATTGATAACTCATTTTCGAATCCAAACCTGCATTAAAATGCTTGAATCTAAATACAAATTCCTTGACGGGGACACAGTGATAAGGCCGGCTTTTGTCTGCCCAGTATTGTTCTTGATCTTTCTTAGATGTAACCTCTTGTAGCAAGTCTGCAGTGCCCTTTCTTTCAGGAAATTTGAATCCACAACTTTCAAAAAATTCCAGCACATTCTCCCTAGGTCCATGGTACACAATCTTCCCCTCTGATAAAAGTATTATGTTCTCAAAGAGATCAAATGTTTCTGGTGCTGGCTGCAACAGAGACATGAGAATTGTTGCATCCATGAGATGGGTAAACTGCTATAGGCATTTAACTATCTGATACATGGTCGAGCTGTCAAGTCCTATTGAGATCTCATCCATGAAGAGAGTTTTAGTAGGTTCAACAATGATCTCCCCAGTTGTGACACATTTCTTTTTCCCACCAGAGATGCCTCTTTGCATGTCATCACCAACTATTGTATCTGCACAAATATCTAAGCCCCGAATCTTGAATAGATCAATTTCTTCCTTTGGAATAAGCCCGTCTTGTTTCTTTCTCCTAGCAAGTTCCGCAAGCAGCGAGTATCTGTCACCAAAACCCTGACATCTAGCAGTGAATTCAATTGTTTCTCTAAAAGTCCTTTCTCCAAGGTGCAAGTCATGCTGCCTTATGTAAGCAGATGTTTTCAGAGGAACAAATTCATTGAGTCTATTCCTGTTTTAGGTAATCTCTCCCCTCCCCTATTTGTGAGAAACATGTAGCGACTTGATCTCCCATAAAACCGGCTTGTAGCAGAAAATTTGAGTCATTTCAGAAATTTGAGGAAGAAATGGTGAAAAATTTCTTTGGAGGCTCTGTGCGCCGCGTGCACTGGCCAGTGCACTGCGTACTCTGAGTGCGCTGCGCCAGTGGAAATTTTACATTGTGGTCGGGCTCCCAGTGCGTCGCGCACAATGAGTGCGCCGCGCCTCCTTGTGTGTGCGCCGCGCGCTCATAATTTCACCATGAATTGCTTGCAGGGATAGGGAAAGGGTTATGTAGTGGTTTTAGGGTGGGGTTCTTAGGAAAAATGGTTAAGGGGAGATGAGAAAGATGATGGGTGAGGGGACAAGGGGAGTGGAGTGAAACCTTGGTGCTATCATCACGTTTTGCAACCCCATCTATCGTTTTTCTTGATGATTTTTTCATGGTCATTTAAGGCACACATATGTTTAGCTGTCTGCTCAGGATTAAACAAGAGTTCCTCAATTGAATCATGTAAAGCAGTAAGGCGGTGCTGCTTTTATGTGTAAGGGAAATAAATCTGCATGTCTGCTTCAGGAGAAACAATGTTGAATTTTGGATCAAAAACATTAATTCCATTAACCACACGGTAGAGGCCAGGAAGGGTGAAAGTGATGTGGTTGTCATACTATCCAAAAGTACCCTTACTTCCTGCAATCTCTTGATATGTTACTGATAATGAAATCTACATGATTGATTGCAATTAGATCTGCAGTAAACTGGCAAGAAAAGTAGTAATTTTCCTCAAAATCCCTCCAATATATGTCTGAATCTGGGTATTTCGTCCTCTCCAAAGCATGAGAAATGTTGCACTGAGTAATTCCTTGTTTATGTGCCATCAAAGATGCAACTAAATTCCCATCACTGTAATTTCCAATAATCAGATTAGGTTGACCTTTCAGCTCTGCACTTACTTCATTTGAGACATCCTGTGCATTTGACAATGTTTCAGTTGTCAGTGAACTTGGTCTCAGATTTCGGATTGTCCAACTTCATTCTTGTATAAGGCACTTCTGGATAGCTACAAGCCACACAGGGTTCACTTTCAAGATAATAACCATCAAACTCCACCAAACTGCTGAGCGTGTTGTATATTCGACAATTAGGATGATTTTCCAAGAGTTCATGTTGTGAATGGAGCGTATCATAAAACAAATTTGACAATTTCTTCTTCAAAACAGAGTTTTGAAGAAGAAATATCTTTGAGCATAAATGATGATGAAACTCTTGAGATAAGAAACTTATTGAACCTCCCTCTGGCCTGCAAGCGTTATTTCACACTTCTGGAGACAAAACACTGGACTCAAGAATTAAAATGACTCTTTTTGACCAAAATGACTGCAAATGACGAGATATGAACCTTGGTGAATTTGATTCTGACAGAGGACTAACAAGACTAAGTCTGACATTGGCTCCAATTGGGATGGCAGCTGCCACTCCGTGGAGGTGCCAATAACATCAGATCTCTGGGAGAGCTAGACAGTGCCTTCGTCTATTGGGCTATGGAGTCCATTATTCCAAAAAACCAATATGACTCAATTTATTGACTGAAACTTGACTGAAACTGACTTAATGCAAATTGAAATGACTAAAAAACTTGAATCTAACAAACTAACTCAAAATGGCGAAGACCTGGACTTAAAACTTAAAGCTGGGTGGCAGTACATGGCCACCTGTGTTTCTTACAAGACAATATATCCTCAAACTATATCAAAATTCCAATGCAACCAATCAAGAAGATGGCTTCTTGACTGATTCTTCCTATCAGATCTTCTGGTCAACAATAGATGCTTGTAACTGGGTCTCCAAAAAGCCAATTTACCATGATCTCCTTCATCACTGAACACTACAATAATCACATTCACTGCTGGCTACAACAAACTTGCCAAAGGATCTTGAAAAACATGAAGATTTGCCATTGCCACCTCCTACTGAGAAAACGAGATGTGTTTTTCTCTTGCTTCTGATTTTTATTCATAAATAAGAGCACGTTCCTGGTCTTCAAAAAATTCTGAATAAGTAGACGAGCATATTTCCTCTTCAAAGAACGTTTCAAAACACGAAACGTATGAAGAAGAATTTGACATGGAATCCATAATGGTCTGGTCAGCTATAGTTTGAATATATTTTTGATCATCTTTGCGTGATATGACACCCAGATTCTCATTACATTCATCACATTCATCAATCATGAAAAAAGCAACTTCAGATGATTCTTGAAACTCAAGCATGACATCTCTATCATCTATCATAAATTCATCCAGAGAAACTTTTTCACCTAGTTGCTGTTCATGAGCCTCCCCCTCTGCTTACTTTTGGTTGATTGTTTAGTGGCTGTTATTGACCAATCTCGGCATTGTTTCGATTTCTCTTCACTACCCGAACATAGATTACAATTGTTTGGATCAACCGTTTTTCCACATTTGTTTTTTGCTTATTGGTTTCTTTAGATTAAAGGCATCAAAATAAAAAAGATTGTATTTCATTTAGCATGTGAAAGTGAAAGTAAATTTGGATTTCAAGTTTCATATTGAAAAGCGAATGATTAAATCTCTCATTAGTAGTATTTGTGCACTTTACCGATTGGTGTTTGTTTGCATTGAGTGACTGTTTGTTGCCTTGGTTTTCTTGGTTTGGGAATGATCTCTCTACCCTCCCATAGGTAGGTGTTCATCGAAGAAAAAGGATATTTCATTCATTCTAGCTGCATCCTAGGTTTTGTTATACACATACGGTAAGGCCTGAAAACTGAAACATAATCCAAGATCAACTCTAAAATGAACTGAATAAATCTAATAACGCATTGGAATATAACACACTCATTTAGAGGTTTAGGCTAGAGATGTGCTCCAGCGTCATTAAACTTAGTCACTTTTGTTTCCACTCAAGGTTGGGTGATTCCTCCTTCTGTGACTCAATAGTGGTCTAGTATGGAATTGTGCTCCCACATACCATCGAGTATATGGGGAGACCCCACTAGGTTATCATCCTTTATCCTAGGAAGCCGTGTCTACCACCTTACAAGTTGTAACGCACCGAACACAGCAATCGGGAAGATTGACTGCCGTACGAAAAGTCCTTGGTTTTCATATGACTGCCAAGGTGTACATGCAGTTTTATGGATTTGTTTGGTAAACCTTTTTGCCTAGTTCTCCAGAGTAGTCACTTTTGTTCCTTTTCAGACTCCCTAAAATAAAAGGTCCATCTAAGCACTTGTCACTTCAGCCTCATTAAATATTCGAAGGTGACTAGAGTCATCTTTTTCCCTTTTCTCGACTCTTTAAAGATGAAAAGGTCAAGTTTTGTTCCTGTGTCTTAAAATTTATTTGGCCACGATTCACATTTGCCCGGTTAGATATTGTTTGCATTAGCTTGAGTAGCGTTCTTTCTCATTCTCTATGGCAACATTCCCTGAGTCTACCAGCCAAGGTTTTCCCTCAGATGGAAATCCTGGTCCATTTCCTTCTTTTGGAAATGTTGGTGCTCCGTATATGGCAACACTGTCTTTGCCTAGGTTAACCATCAATTTGCCCGTATGGTTGTTTTCAACCTCGGTGGTCTCGAGTGTCATGACTCCTATTCCACCATCTCCTTCGTCTGAACCATGACATGTTGAATCCAAGGTTGAGCCTATGCCTTCTTCCCATGTTTCCTCCTCCTCCTCTCCTCCTTCGCCTGGTGAAAGTTTCACGTTAAGTAACTAGGAGCCTAAGAAGAAGAAGAAGAAGACGAATAAGAAGAATAAGGCCGATAAATCCAAGGCCACCTATGCAGTTACCACTCCGATTCCATCCCAGGTCGAACCACCTTCTGCTACTCTGCGAAAGGTTAAGTTTCCTTACAAATTATGCAAGGGTGACCATCTTCTTCGTGATTGTCCTGGCATTCCAAGGATCCTAGATGTATGGTCCCAAGATCCAGTTCGTCCCTCGTCATCCTCTAAAGCTCAAGGCGATGTTATCCTATCAACTGGCAATGGTAAGAAGAAAGGGAAGATTCAATTCCCCTGTAGGCTATGTGAAGGAAACCATCCCCTTCACCTTTGTCCACTCATGGATAAAGCTTCCGCCATTTTGGAAAGTCTTACAGCTTCTTCACCCCAACTTCCTGTTGGTTATCAGCAGATTTCTTCAGACCCGCCCTCCATTGACAAAGATATTGACTTAGATTCTTCTCTTGTCCGTCCTCCTTCTTCTGAGCCTGGCTGTGCTCAGCCTATTCTAGACCAACCATTGGTCAGAAAGAGTGTCAACTTAGGTTCACCACCTGTTGATCACTCTGTTTCGAAAGAGCATCATGCTCATGTTCTTCTCATCTCATCAGATTCTCCAGAGTCTAAAAATGACTCTCCTATTCCAGCTAATCATGAGAGTCCTTTTTCGATTCTTGTGGGGCAAGGGGAAATCATACGATTCCCCCACCAAGTAGTTTGGTCACTAATTTCGATTGGAGTCACTTGACTACTTTCCACCTTCCATCCTATGTGCCTTTTGAGATTACAGTATATGCCTACGATAAGGCAGTACTTGGCACTATCTTGGATGAGGGTGCGTATGTCAGCCTTATGCCTTCCACTACTTGGCAAGCTTTGGGTTCCCCACAGCTTGTGTCGGTTACATAGAATCTGTTGGCATTCGATGGAGAACCTTGTCAACCTCTCGGCATCCTCCCAAAGTTTCCTATTACTTTGGGGGGCAAAACCATCTATATAGATGCCATGGTTGTCCAAGGTGCAAATTTCAGTCTTCTCCTTGGCCGTGATTATATTTATGCCATGGGGGCCCTTGTTTCTTCCCTTTTCCACATGGTTTGTTTTCCACATGAAGGAAGAATAGTGACTATAGATCAATTATCGTTCGTTAGTCCCCCGGTGCTTCCTTCGCAGCCATCACCCCCTATTGGTTCTTGCTCACCAGTAGTACCCTTCTTGCCATAGGTTAATTATGTGGCTACTCGTTCCATTTCCGCCTCTCCTGATAACCATACAATTGGTCTGGTACAAGATGTACGGGGGGCATTGGAACCTGATTTGTCATTAGTGCATCGTGACATGTATTCCTCCCAGAGTGCATCTCTTCCATCCCACGAAGACCTCTTGGGATCCATGTTCTCATCTAGCCCATGAACAGAGTGCCAAGGATAGTTTTGATCTTGTGTCGACCTCGTTAAAAAAAAAAACAAGGTGTCCGAGGATAGTTCTGATCTTGTGTCGAACTCGTTAAAAAATGAAACAAGGTGTCCCGAGGATGGTTCTTATCTTGTGTCAACCTCGTTAAAAAATGAAACAAGGAGTCCCGAGGAAAGTTCTTGATCTTATGTCAACCTCGTTAAAAAATGAAACAACGGTTATGAGGAAAGTTCTTGATCTCATGTCAACCTTGTTAAAAAATGAAACAAGGGTTATGAGGATAGTTCTTTTACTATGTCAACCTCATTAAAAAATGAAAAAAATCCCTTTCCAAATCGAGTCTTTGTTTAAGATCTCGTAAAATCCAAGTTGAGTCTTTCCAAGATCTCAACAGTGAACCTTCATCCCATTCACCTCGTTGAATGCAATGAAGCTTTGGGGGCATGTACCTCGATTTGCGTCATTATGCTGGGGGCAGGCAAACTTATAACAAGCATAGTTTTTCATTTCAAGCTTGTGTAAACATGAAACCGAATCCAAGCAGATTTTTCCATGGTTCAAGCTTGTGTAAAAATGAACCCATACTCGATTTGCATCTCGTGATTGCCGTTTATCCGCTAAATTCTGTTAGATGAGCCTTGGTTGTTTCATTCCATCGCCACCATCTCTTTGGCTGATCATGTGCTTTCACTTGGTTTCTTTTCCTTTCCTGAGGAACCGCAACAATAAGTGGTTTTATTAGCCAGCCTCTTGACCATTACATGTTTTGAGCAGTTCCACCATTGCTATAACCAGTTGCTACTCTTTATACCACTCGTTCCTCTAGGAAGAGTCTCCTTTAAGCTCTTTTCTGACTCATAAAAGATGAAAATATTGTTGAGTATTTTTCCCTTTTTGACTCGTTAAAGAGAATAAAAATGGAGGTCTACTTTCAACACTTTTCCGACCGTTTAAAGACGAAAAGATTGCTGAGTCTTTCCTCTTGACTTGTTAAAAGAAACAAGAGGCGATCGCCTTTAATCTCTTTTCCGACCGTTTAAACACAAAAAGATTACCGGGCCCTTGTCGTTTCAAGCTCGTTATTGGTTATGAAACAACATGCTTCCGACTCCTTTTCTACTCTTTCAGGTCGAAGTCACTACTTACAAAAAATACTCCTCGATCGTAATGGTCGGGCGGTTCTTTCGAGTATCATTTTATACTTTCTCGGGCTCGAGAGACACAAACTTACGAAAAAGGACCCCCTGGAGTTTTCTTTTCCGTGTCTTTTTCAAACTCTCTAAACATGAAAAAGACTCTGAGTTTTACCTATGTCAGACTCGTTAAACCCTGATGACATTGGACTTGTCACCATGACGAGACTCGAGCTTCTCCTTCCTAGGGCTCGTTAAAATATTACTAGGTTGGACTCAACAACAGGTTTATCATTGATTGTCTATGGCAGCTAGTCACTCTTGAACATCGACACTTTTGCTTCTTGTTGGGTTGGGACATCCATACATTGTCATTTGGCCTTCTGTGGGTTTGGGTTATCATTCTAGCCTCATTCCATCTGATTCATGCCATCTCCTTCGAGCCTCTGATCCCTTGGTGCCTGAATGCTGCCACCCTCCGGAGTCATGTCACTGACATGTTCAAGAGTATAATCCTTCTGCAGTTTACACCCTCTCCTTCTCCTCTGATACTCTGTTTCACCATCTACTACTTTTTCCTTATCTCATGTTGTTGATGGGGGAAACATTATGGCCCTCCTGTGACGTGTCATCTCCTGTCGACATCAACTCATTATCTAGGAGATTGATCTAGAGATCCCCTTTGGTACCTTAGAGCTTGCATGCCTCAATGGCAAGCTCTTCGCACTTGATGGTTGACTTTCATCATTGGTCATCAAGTGGGTGATTCCACGAGTATTCGACTTCAACTCCTTCTTCACACTTCGTGGATTGTGCTAGACAGTACCTTGAGAGCCATTGGCATTATTGGTGGTTTCTCTCGCACTTGTTAATGGTTTCCATCATTGACCGATAATCAAGTGATGTTCTATCATGCTCGACCTAACACATCTATTCACATGTTAGGGTTTGTAATATGGTTGGATGGGTTCGAGACCCCGAACTCAGATTACGAATGTTCGGGCTGCGTGGATTGGTTTTATGATTACATGACTCATTGATGGATGGCTGTGACCGTACCTTTATCATAATTAGGGTCTCATTCACTGAATGGTTGCATCCATACCACAGACCTATTTCTTATGTCTTTTGGATGGCTGCGCCCATGCCTAGACTACATGTACTTCAACATCAGAGATATCAGTTGTACTTGTGTGCAGGTTCTTCCAGATGGTGTTCCAGTTCAGTCAGTTTCGTAAACCATTTCACCCCTCCCTCTCTCTCGGGCTTCATACTTTAGGGTGCATATGTTACACAGTAATTTATCACTGTCTTCATCCCAGTCTTCCTACTATGTCATGGGTCCAAAGTCATTCATGCTCATGTTAGATAAATGTTCTTAGATATTGCCAAATGACCCACTTTTCCAAAGGTTTCTGCCTCATCGTGTCTGTTGGCCAAATAAACGCGCTGAAGGGCGCTCCAAAACAGCCCTGAAGCACTGCCATCACGGAAGTACACTTGATTTTTGCGATGATCGGATTTTATGTGCCAGCGTGACTATCGCTTGTAATCCTGAGCGACGACCTGACTAGCTACGTTATCCAATAACGATGTTAGTGCGGAAGGCCAGTTATGTGCCCGCGATGATCCAGATTAGGTGAATTTGTTCCAACAGTTGGCCTTCCAAAAGACTCCAAACCTGGTTGTTGGCCTTGTTTATGTCTCTCTCCTTTCTCTGGCATGGCTGTTTCGTCATTTGTGCTACCTTCCTTGGAGATAAGCTCATCCTCCCACCATTCATGGAGACTCCTTCTCCTATTTAAACTCTCACTATTTCTATGTGCTGCTAGCTTTTGGCTAGTTTGGAATTCTTATTCTTTGGAGTGTTGTTGTTAGTACTTGTGAGCTTGTTAGATAGCTGGTGTGAGTGTGACAAGTGTGGGACTGTTGAGAGCTTGAGGAAGGTTGTGAAGTGCCTTTGATCTTGTGTAAAACTTGTGAGTGAGAGAGACTTGTGTATTGGGAGATCCACTTTCAAGAGTGAATGCTTGAGGAACATGCTGGCTAGATCCCTCTAAGAACGCTTGTGACATCAAGACCTTGGTTGTTATCTTACTCTATTTGATAATTAATGCAATCAATGATGTTTTCCTATGTCTTGTAAGTAATGTACTAGATAGCTCATGACTTCTTGACTTTATGAGTAAATAGATCATTGTTGTTCCGGTTACGTGCTTTGTTGTATTTCCTTTGCATTGTTTCAGGTTGATTACTCATTGGGAGAAGGAAGCAAAAGCTGGAGCAACGCAACAGAAATCCATTGACCACCAGTTGAGGTAGGCCTCCAACTTGAAATATTTAAGGAAAATTGTTGTTGATTTATCCTTGTTTGTGACTAGACCCACTCTAGGGCTAGAGGGGTTGCCTCTGTCCACAAAGGGAACACTTTCCTGCATCAAAGGGAGCAAAGCAGCTCAGTGAAGATGAGGTACTTCTTATACTTGGCTGTAGTAAACTCCAAGTCAAACTCTTGAAGGATGATAATCCACTTTGAGTATTTTCCCCCTAGTAACTGATGTGACAAGATGTACGTCATTGGATTGCAATCAGAAATCACCGTCGTGGTGCACAATCATATATAGTGGAAGAAACGTTGGATGGTGCAAACAACAGCCAATGCCAACTTCTCGACATAGGTATATCGAGTTTCCATATCAAGTAAATTGTAGCTAATATAGTAAATGACATGCTCAATACCATCATCATCATCTTGGACTAGAACCATGCTTATGGTGGTATCAGCAGCGGCCAAATAAAGAGCATAGTCACGGTGACAATCAGGCGGACGTAAAAATGGAGTGGAAACAATGAGGGCCTGGAGCTGCTCGAATGACTCTTTTGAAGTGGTATCCCAAAGAAAAGGGATATCCTGCTTTAATAACCACGTATAGCCTTTGGCCACTTTAGCATAATTCAGAATGAATCGTCGTAGAAAATTTGCTTTGCCCTTCAAACTCTACAATTGCTGCATAGAAGCAGGGGGAGGGAGATTCAAGATGGCTTCAACTTTAAGGGGATCCAGATGGATACCCTCCCGGGAGACGATGAACTCGAGAATTCTGCCAGATTCCATGCAAAAGATACACTTATGCGAATTAAGATGGATATGATAGTGTCGACAACGAAGAAAAATTTCACGAAGGTGGTTTGGATGGTCTTGGTGCTTCGCTGAATGAGCCAGAAGGTCATCTAGGTAGGGTTGCACAATGTGTCGAATATCATGAAATGCGTAAGACATTGTGCGCTATAAGTTAGCACCAACATTTTTTAAACCGAAGGGGAGCTTTTTATAAGAGAAAGTGCCCCACAGGCAGATAAAGGCGGTCTTGTGTTGATCCGTAGGTGAGATATTAATCTGGTTATAACTAGAAACGTTGTCCATGAATGAATATATCTCACTCCTTGCACACTCATCAATGAGCTGGTCGATGAAAGGTGTAGGGTAATTTTCTTTGGGATAGGCCCGATTAATGTCACGATAATCAACACATACCCTAATAGAGGACGTATTGACAAAACTAATGACACCATCAATAGATGGTGTTGACAGGGCTTTGGAAGTTCTAGGCCTCAGAGCATCAGGCAAATAATCATATAGTGTATCGGAACTGGAGTAAACCAAGTCAAGGTACTAAACACGCACAATAGCTTGCTCTTCAGTTACACATGCCCCCATAGCAATGTCCCGGACTATCAGACTGACAAATGAGGTTGTGAACCAGTCAGTCAGAAGCTGATCGGGAATCCAGAACTTAATCTAACGGTGACGTCTCCTCCATTCATGGATATGATCAGAGATATGCATGGCCATGTTCTGTTTTAAGGATGTCAGGAGATGTGTGCCCATTTCATATTGAATGGGCAACTGAAAATTGGTTAAAAATGCCATAGCCAACAAGTTAAAGAATTGAAAAGATCTTCAAGCTAGCTCAATATACCATTTAGCAGCAGAGCTAGTGAGAGTCTATTGAAAGAGGAGGAGCCAGATTGAATCATCAATCCATGAGTTTGATGAACACCATAGATGATAAGTCATGACATGAACTTGGGGATCTTCTCCAGTTTTACCATCAAACTTGGGACAATCACCTATAATTTTAGTTGGAACCGGTGGCCAATACGGATTATGAAGAATGGGATAATTTGTCAATTTGGACACATCCGGTAATTCCAACGTCGCTAAAAAGGGTAATTGAGGGTTAAAAGACACTTGAGGCCATGAGTAAGAAGTAGCACCAGAATTCCATCCAGTTCCTTGTTTCCCCCATTGATTTTGTCTGAATGGATTTGGCCCATAAGGGTTTTGTCCGTAGCGATTTTTTCCATAGGGATTATAACTATAACTGGACAGTTGACCCTGGATTTGTCCCCCAACATTCCAATGATTACCAACTTGGCCTGCAGGAGCAACATATGGTTGCTGGAAATTCTGATAAGGATTAACCTACGGCTGTCGATAATTTTGGTATGGGGCAAATTGGGTTTGCCCTTGGGATTGCTGAAAACCATAAGGCAGTTGGGCTCCAAATTGAGCCTGGGGACTAGACTGCATTTGATAAGTAGATTGGGATTGGGATCCAACCTAAATTTGGAGATCGGATTGGGCCGGGAGCCCAACCTAGGGTTGAAAACCAAGTGGAGCTTGAGAAGCAATGAGCGTTTGAGTGCCCGGTTGAGTAGGCCCAGATGGATGTCCTTGAGAAAATAGAGGTTCAGCCATCTGGCTAGAAGGTTGGCCCGGTTGAGGTTGAGGTTGGCCCATCTACCTAGAAGTTTTAACTTGCTGGGTACTAGGTTGACCTTGCACAATTGAAGGTTCTCCAGACTAACCAGATGGTTGGGTCGGCTGAAAAATTGGTTGGCCTTGTTGAATTTGAGGCTGACCAACTTGTCCAGAAGGGTAGCCTTACTGGGTACCAGGTTGGCTTTGTTGAATGTAAGGTTGTCTTGGTTTACCAGAAGGTTTCCCTAAGTATGTGAAAGAAGACCCACTGAAGGCTGAAGGTTGTCTCTGAATGGGTTGTCCTTGTGGGCTAACAGTTTGCCCTGAATAAGGTTACCCATAGTACGGTTGTCCGTAAGACTGTTGTCCATAAGATGGTTGACCTTGATAGGGTGGTCCTTGAAAATTTGAAGACTGTGCTCGGCCACCGTGATAAGCCGAGGTACCCTAAGTGACAGATAATGAAACCAAGACCTCGACCACAGGTTGAGATGCTATGGGTCCCGGGTGGTAAATATGGGCTCCTTGAGAATCATAGTAGTTAAATAGATTTTTTGGATCCGGATTCTGAAGAGCTTGGAGATATTGATCATATGCCCCCCCCCCCACGCAAAAATGGAACCAGAAGAAGGTGGGGCACTAAGGCTAGGGTCAACAACCCCAAATATGGATGCCGAGGGGCCACTATGTGAAGGACCTGTCGAAGCTCCGGCAATAGTGGTCACAATTGAAGATGCAGTGACGACACTAGCAACAGGGGCTGAGGAAGCCACACAAATGGTTAGAATAGTCGGGACAGATGTGACAGTTACATTGTGAATCTAGGGAGTGAAAGATCCCAAAGTCGGAGTGACAGTACGAGACCACATGGAACTTGTAAGGGGGGACCTAGAACCTATGATATCAGCCAAAGAATTATAGCATAGAAGCAGCATGATACCAAGAGAGGTGACATGGAAGGGCGAACTTTCTGTAGGTATAGGAATTTCACCACTTGACATAAAGGACTCTTCACTTGTGATGGGGTTCGTCTCATCCATGTCAGAAGAAGACATTGGGACCGAAACACCGGGAGGAGTAAGGGGAACGTCTTCTTCAGAAGGCTCCCAAATGGGATTCCAGTGAATATCGTAAGACTCATCTTCCGAAGCACGAGAGTTAAGTGGTTGGATACTTGGAATAATAGGAAGAGTATCACTAGCATCCAGTAGCTCTGGAGCGACAGAAGATGGAGACTCTTGGTCGCTTGGAATGGGAGACGAGATCGGTGATTCCACCAGGATGATTTAACTCAAAAGCCCTAGGGATAAACTAATCGAGGAAGGGATAAATAACCCTACACAAACTAAAATGCAACAAGATCTAATGGGGTGAGTGTGAACATGGCCGAATAAATTTTAAGACACAGGAACAGAACTTGAACTTTTCATCTTTAAAGAGTCGAGAAAAGGACGAAAAGATGACTCTAGTCACCTTCGAATATTTAATAAGCCTGAAGGGACAAGTGCACAGATGGACTTTTTCTTTTAAGGAGTCTGAAAAGGAGCAAAAGTGACTACTATAGAAAAAATAGGCAGAAGGTTTACCAAACAACCCGTAAAACTGCATATACACCTTACCGATCATATGAAAACTAAGGACTTTCTGTATAGCAGTCAATCTTCCTGAATGTTGTGTTCAGTGCGTTACAGTTTGCAAGGCGGCAGACATGGATTGCTAGGGATATAGGATGATAACCTAGTGGGGTCTCCCAACATATACTCAATGGTACTGGGAGCACAATTTCGTACTAGACCGCTATCGAGTCACAGAAGGAGGAATTACCCAATCTTAAGTGAAAACAATAGTGACTAGGTTTAACGACGCCAGAGCACGTCTCTAGCCTAGACCTCTAAATAGTGTGTGTTATGTTCCAATGCGTTGTTAAGCTCATTCAATTCATTTGAGATTTGATCTTGAATTATGTTTCAATTTCCAGGCCTTACTGTATGTATACAAAAGCCTAGGATGCAGCTAAAATGAGTAAAGAATCTTTTACTTCAATGAACACCTACCTATGCGAGGGTAGAGAGATCATTCCCAAACTAAGAAAACCAAGATAAGCTAAGAGACACAATGCATAAACACATCAACCCTACAATGCATGGATACTACTGATTATAGATTCTATCATTTGCTTTCCAATATGCAAACCTGAAATGCAAATAGACTTTCACTTTTGTATACTAAATGAATGCAATCTTTTGATTTTGATTGTTTTGAATTTAAAAGAAACAAACAAGCAAGTGTGAAAACCGGTCGATCCAAAAAATTGTGATCTATGTTCGGTAGTGAGAAGAAATCAAATCAATACCAAAGATTGGTTTAATAATTGTCACTAAAAATCAACCAATAAGTAATAAGCAATGGAGAAGCCTCAAACAAATCGACAAGAAGGTTGCAAATGAACCTTGGGAAAACAAGCAACCAAGCCAAGTAATTCAAGAATTTGAAAGAACAAACTAGGTCACAAAGCGAAAAATGCAAGATTCATTCAATAAAACCAAAGAGAGAGTAGCTTAATGATAAGTAATAAAAAACAAGCTAATGAGCAAGAGAAAGATAACAGGGAATCAACAGGACTGGTGAATTTAGGAGGTAGAATTGAAAAAACAACTCTACAAGAATAGTCGCAGGCATAACACCAGCAACTAGGGATGATCAACCACTAGCTGTAGCAACAAAGTGACGTCATTGCAAAAGTACACGTCTCTTCCTTGACGGGCCGATTCCAGGAGTCGTCGTGACTGTACGACAGGATTCAGTGATGCACAAAACTTTACAACAGAGCGCAGCTGTTAAACTATTTTCAACGACGATCATAAAAACAATGACAGATGAACAAGAAACTCCCAAACAAAAACCAATCAATCCTACAAATAATAGATGGATTTCCTAGATTGACCCAGGTAACCCAAAATACTGATAGTTAATCCCAAAAATTCAAGAGACACTAAATCAAAACCAAAACAAGAGAAAACAAGAGAGGAAACATGTAAACGACTCCCCGCAGAGTCGCCAACTTGTGATGTAGGAAAGTGTTCCCTCTACGGATAGAGGCAACCCCTCTAGCCCTAGAGTGGGTCTAGTCACAACAAGGACAAGACAACAATTAATTCCCTTAAATAGTCATCGTTGGAGGCCTACCTCAAGCCGGTGGTTGGTGAAGTTCCGTTGTGCTGCTCCAGCTTCCATTTCCTTCTCCTTAATGAGTGATCAACCTAAAACACCACAAAGAAACAACAGAGCACGTAACCAAGAAAAAATAATGATCTATTTACTCACAAAGTCAAGAAGTCATGAGCTATCAAGTAAATTGCATACAAGACATAGGAAATCATCATTGATTGTATTAATAATAAATCAAGAGCATGTCTTACAACCAAGTCTTGACATTGCAAGCCTTCTCAGAGGGTCCAACCAGTGTGTCTCTTCAAGCATTCACTTTCAAGATGGGTCTCCCAAACAACAATACATCTCTCTCTCATTCACAAGATTTAAAACAAGGTTAAGGGAACTCCACACCTTCTTGCAAACTATATAGCAATCCCACACTTGTCACACTTACACCAAAACTATCTACCAAACTCAAAAGCAGCAGCAACACTGTATAACGAAAAGAACTAGCAGATGATAGAAATGGTGAGTGATTTTATAGGAGAATGAGTATCCATGAAATGAGGGAGAGGGAGCTTATCCTAAGAGCAAGCAGCACAAAAGATGGAACTACCATGCCAGAGGGGGAAAGGCGACCCAAATTGACCCAACAACCAGGTCCAGAGACATCTAGAAGGCCATTTGTTGGAACGAATTCACCCAATCTAGATCATTGCTGGTCACTAACTAATCTTTAGCACTGACATCACTAGGAAGCAATGTATTCAGACCAATTGTCGCTAAAGATAGCTAATAGCCTCGTGCCAGGGCATGAAATCCAATCATCGCTAGAAACATGTGTACTCCCGTGACGGGGTCGCGACAAGACTGTTATGATAGGGGTTTGTCACATATATTAAATGCATTCACAAGACGAGGTTGAAAACTTAGGAAAAGGGGGTTAATTGGCAACATAAGAGAGCATGAGCATGTTTTACTGGACACATGACATAGTAGAAGGACTGGGGTGAAGGAAGTGACAAATTACTGTGTAACAGTAGAAATGGGCATGACATTCAATGCAATTGGGGCATCCATCCTTGGTTCTTGTGGATTCAAGGATGGGGGCAAAGGGTTTTTAGTGAAATTGGGAAAAACTGGCCTATTTCAGGGTATTTTGGAGTCACCAGGCAACTTATCTTACTAAATTACTCAGTAATTTGAAGCAATCTAGTTCAAGTTTGGTAATAAAACAAGGTTTTTTAGTGAATTTGGGGTAAATACCTGGTTTCGGCTTTTGAATGGAGTAGTGGCGACTGTGCACTATTTACAAGAAGCGCAGATGATTGAAAGGTAGTCTATAGTTTCAACAGGTTCAGTAAGTTGGTAGTTGGTCGCAAGTTGATGGTTGCACGTACTCTAGTGCTTGCGTGGAGGTTAGAATGTTCTTTTTCATGATAAAATGAAAAACTATGAGTTTTTTAATTTTATTCATAAAGTCAATGATTTTGGTGGGTACTCTGGGAAAAAGAAAACTTTGCATTAAGCGGGAGATGAGACATTTTGGCGTTTAGTGCGAGGCGGTAAGTGGAATACATTGCATTGCTTTTTTGGATAAAGTAGTTTTGGGGGGAGGCTACCTAATTCCATTCATCGGGTGCCATGTAGCAGCACGGTGACTAATGAAACCACCCACATCGAGTGGGTAAAGGCCGTCCTTCGGAGGCTTCCCGATATGAGTGTCGACCATTGGATCAAAAGGGGCTAGATCACACGGTGATCGGGGCAATGATTTGTTGTGAGGTCTAATGGAGGGGCTCGACAGGGTTTTTAATGTGTGGAAGGATTAATAAACGAAGGATTATGGGGCATTAATGAAGTCGGGAGTGATTTCATTGGTGAGGACAGATTATTAATTAATCATTGTTTGATTAATTAACCTCTTTTATTTAAGTGGTGGGTCATGGTTCTTAATTAGCCGCTGGTCAACTAATTAATCCATTTAACAATGATATTCAATAAAAAGTTTATTTTTCAAACTTCAGGGCGGGATATTAACATAGGGGTTTTTAATAGAACGTATGGGAAAGGGGTATTTTCAGGATTTATTAAATAAAGTTAGAAATCAATATGAAATGAAAGTGAAAAATGAAGTGCGCTAAGTGTAATGTATGTAGAATTTATTTTCTTTTCACATTAAACACTTTAAGTTAGGCTAAATAAGCATTTCTGGGTTTTTGTGAAAGAAAGGGGTTTGCTTGGGGGTGATTACTTTCCCTAGGAAAATGTTGCCTTTACCTTAGGAAAATAGATTTTTTAAGGGAAATGAGTGAATCATGGAGGGGATGAAAGTTTAACAAGGAACTTTAGTACTTGGAACCTATCAGTTATTGGGTTGAGGGTCCCGTCCCTCCAGAAGTCAGAGAAATTCTCTGAGCCCCTTTAACTTAAGGTTTTAGGTACTTTTGACCTTGCTTATGGGGAATTAGTAAATTTAAAGGTAAAATGAATGGGGAAATTAATCACTTGACTTTGTGTAAAAACTCAATTATCATCCATACTTTGACAACTTGGTGATGAAAGTAAATGATATGATCTTAACTAATCATTCATCACAATTCTACAACCATTCAACTACTTACCCATCTACTCATCCTACCATTGTTTCTACTCTTTATTAGGGTGCACTTAAGCTGGAAAACCCTTATCAAACCTTTTCTTTTATTTTTACAATAGAAATCTAACTAAGTCTATCCTTATCACCTCTAAGGGCTTAGATTATACTGTTGAGCTCCTTTTATTTACTCTACCTATCTACTTACTTGCCAAGAGTAAATAGTTTGGTCATATTTTATTCTCTATCTCTAAGCATGAAATTAGAAAGATGAAATAGACAAGTTTAAACTGTTTGACCATCGATGGATTGTGGCAAAGGTAACAAGCTGCACACAATATTTTCATTTTACATCAAAAGTAAATGGTAGTGGCAATTTGACTTGCACACTTTCATAGTCTTTTTGTTTTTCCTTGGGGTTCATTTTTCATATTTTTTAACCTTTTTACTCCTTTTTTTCCTTTGATTTTTCTTTGAGGACATACCCTCTTTATATTTTTTAATTTTTTGATTTTTTTTTAATATGGAAAACATTTGCAGAAAGCAAAGGTATGCACATATTACAGATTTTACCTCAGCCATTCAAAAATTATGACACCTATTGGTATAGGAACATAACAATGGCTCCACTTGGGGATGGCATTTCCTGGTGAAATGTCAAGAACTAGTAGACCAATAGCCTTTTGAATTACTATGATTTTACTTTGCAACTTTCCCTTTTACTTTGCTGCTTTATTGATATTTATGACACTGAAACTCTTTAGGGTCTTCTCTTTGGGCTTCAACTCCAAAATTTACCATCCAATCAATACTAAACTTTGTGAAGGATATAATATGTACAAGTGATTAGTGAAATCATTGACTCGGATCTATATAGTTCTTAAGCATTCGAACATTGATTGGTCCTCCTTCTACTTCTGAACCATCCAGTTCTTTGAGGAAATAAGCATTATTACCTCTGAAAGCATAAATAATGTGAGGACCTTTCCATAGGAAGTCAAACTTCCCATGTTTACCTTTATCCTCCCTTCTTGATTCCCATTTCAAAACTTTATCTCCTAGATAGAAATCTTCTACCTTGGTTCTTTTGTCAAAATATTTCTTGATTCTCTCCTGCACAACTTGGGATCTGATATACACTTCCTCCCTGGTTTGCTACAAGTGAATTGTCTGTTTGATCCTCCTTTGAATATCACTTGGCTCAACCTGTTCTTCTTGGAGTAATTTCATCACTGGTCTTCCCCAAGAAGATGGGAAGACAACCTCCATTCCATAGACTAGCTGATAGGAATTGGTACCAATAGATTTCTGTGTGGTCAGTCTGTCTACCCACAAGGCATTTACTAGTTTCTTATTCCAGGTTTTCTTATTATCTTCCAACAATTTTTTAATGATATTCATTAAGCTCTTATTGGAAGATTCCGCAAGTCCATTTCCATGGGGATAGTAGGCTGTGGAGTGATTAAGGGTTATGTGATATTTGTTGCAGAAATCAATCATTCTCTTTGATTTAAAGGTTGTTGCATTACCTGTGATGATTTTGGTGGGGCAATCGAATCTGGACAGAATGTTGGCCTCAAGGAAACCTATTATGACAATATGAGGGCCTTGTCTTGAGGGTATGACTTCTATCCACTTTGTAAAATAGTCTATGGCAGTTAAGATCCATCTATGCTGGGCATAGGAAGGGGGGTGAATTTCACCGATGAAGTCAAGACCCCACTATTGAAATGGTGCTTCAGTAGATATAGGATTCAAAGGTAATGGCCATAGTTTTCTTTTTCCTTCAAAAATCTGCCATTTGTGGCATGAAGTTACAAACTTCTTGACATCAGAGAATAGAGTGGACCAGTAAAAACCAACTCTTAAGATTTTATTAGTTGTTGTTTTCTAATAAATATGTCCCCCACAGTGTGAAACTCTTGCAAAATTTGATCAGATTCTTCTTTTAACAAACAATTCATAAGGATGCCTTCATGATTTTTCCAAAATAAAGCATTGCACATTATGCAAAACTTCAAGCATTTCATTTTTAAAAACCTACTTTTAGTCCTGGATAACTCTGAGGGAGCTTGAAGGTTTTGTAGAATGTATATAATGTCAGCATACCATGGTGAATTTGTAAAGGCTTGGCTGATCTGTGGAGTCACCATCTCCTCTTCGTTATCCAATTTTTCAATGAAATTTATGTCTAGGGCCTGGTAGTTTGATTCAGCAATGAGCTTGGCTAAACCTTGGCCTTTGATTAATTTTGTAGGTTTTATTTCTACATCATATTCTAATATGGTAGCTATCCACTTCCCTCTCTTTCCATTAGGTCCATCCTGTGTTAGAATGTCTTTGACTACAACATTGGGGACATAAGCCACTATATGAAAGTACAATATATAAAATATGAAATCTTTAATAGCTTTAACCAGAGAAAAAGCTTTCTTTTCTATTATATTATACTTTAAAGGTGCATCTATTAGGGCTTTAATAAAGAAAGCTATTGGTTGTTCAAAACCCTGATCATTTTTTTGCAGAAGGACTGCAGCAATTGTGTGTTCTGAAGCGAAAGAAAATATGATGAACTCCCTATCAAACATTGGACTGATGAGAACTAGTGTCAGTGTTAAGGCTAACTTTATGTATTCAAATGACTTCTTAGCCTCTAGAGTCCATTTAATAGTCGAATCGTTATCTAACATGTTGTTTAGTAATCTAATTAATTCAGCTAAATTAGTGATAAATCTCCTCAAAAAGTTTATTTTGCCTAAAAATGCTTGAAGTTCTTTGATGTTTCTGGGATGTGGTATCCGTAAAATGGCTTCAATTCTTGTTGGGTCAATATCGATACCATCTTTGGAGATAATGTGGCCTAGTAATTTCCCCTCTTCCAACCCAAATAAATATTTTTTAGGATTCAAAGAAATTCCATATTTCCTGCACTTGGTGAAGACCTGCCCAAGATGATCCAGGTGTTGCTGATAATATTTAGAGAATATTGTGATATCATCTAGGTAGATTACCAAGAAGTCATGGATTTCCTTAGCAAAGGCTATATCCATTTCTCTTTGAAAGGTTGCCCCTGCATTTTTTAACCCAAAAGGCATTTTTACATACATGAAAGTGCCCCATGGTGTAGTGAGTTTAGTTTTTGCTTGATCATTTGGGTAGAATAGGATCTGGTTATAACCAGAAAACCCATCTAGCAGCGAGATTCTGGTTGAACCTACTACCCTTTGTAATATGTGATCCATTTTAGGAAGAGGGTAGTTATCCTTAAGTGAAACTTTATTTAAATTCCTAAGGTCAACACACAGTCTAATTTCACCAGTTTTTGTAGGTACCAAATTAGAAACCCAGTCAGAGAATCTAATTGGTGCAATAATCTTAGCTTCATACATTCTTTTGATATTCTTTTTCGATAGAAGGCAATAGAATAGGGTTAATCCTTCTAAGCTTTTGTCTAAAAGGCTTTTGGTTTTCTTTTAAGGGAATGATGTGTTGTATTATGCTAGTATCATAGGACTTAAGGTCCTCATAATTATAGGCAAAAACATCTTGGAATTGTTTTAGCAATTCCATATATTTCACTTTCTCATTAGGAGGTAATGATTTTGAAAGTTTTATCAGTTTGTGATCTTCTTCAGAGCCTTTATTACATTCCTCAATGTCTGATTTCAAGGGTTCCATTTTAGGCTTTTTAGGAATATCATTTGAATTAAATAAGTCCTCCAAAGGAGTTAATCATTTGGGCAAAAAATTGTCTTTAAGGTTAATGACTTCAGATTCTTCATCTATTGCTTCATCAATTTCCATTTGTTTTAGGTTTCGAATATCTGATATTGTAAACTTTGTGGGATGAAATCTATCTATCTGATCATCTTCTACTTTTTTAATTTCTATTTCATCAGTGCAATCAAAATCTAATGTAATGTCTGTGTCTATGTTGCTATTTACAAATTCCTCATCTAAAGTCAGAAAATTGTTGATTTGCTGGTCATCATTGAACACTTGCCAGTTCTTCAAGTTGTCGGGAATGGAAGGTCTGTGCCTAACCTCAGGAGTGTACTGATGGTTGGGCTAAAATGGCAACTTGAAAGTACTAGCAAACATGGCTAAGCTATGAGCTTGCATGTTGTGTTTTCTTGGGATGATAGCAAGCTTGGTTTCTAAAAATGTATTTAGTATTTCTATCATTGTTCCTCTATAAAATCCTAGCCTGGGATCCCTAGTCATCTAAACAACATTAATTTGTTTAATTACCAACTCAGAATCTCCCACAAGAGAGACTCTTATGGCTCCTAACCTTTTGACCAGTTTCAAACCTAACAGAAGTGCTTCATATTCGGCCACGTTGTTTGTACATTTAAAGTTCAATCTGTAGGAATGATCCTTTGAATGATCATTTTCTAAGTTTTAAATCCATACACTTACTCCTGCACCTAGTTTGTTGACTGACCCATTGAATTCAAGATGCCATCGAATTTCATGTTCATAGTTCTTACTGTCTATGGGAATAAATTCTTCTTTGATTAAAGTATCTTGGTCATCTTTATTATCTAATATTTCTTGAATTTGGAAATTTTGATTTTCTTTTAATACTGCAACTTCTTTTGGTTCTACTATTATGTTGTTTGAAGTGTTTTCTTGATTAGATTCAGCATTGTAAAGTATGAAAGAATCAATATCAGAATGCCTTGAATATATAGAAACGTTTTGAGGTCTCTCCTGGGTACGCACTACATACTTCATCAGAGTTTCTCTATACAGTTTCTTAGGATGTCCAAAGATTGATATGGTAGCATACGACATGTCAAGTTGCAGAGATCCCTAGAGTTTGGCACCCCAAGATCTGTTGGAAATAATACTCAGACGGGGGGGGGGGTGAATCAGTATTATCAAGTTCTTTTAATAAATCTTCCTTATTTATACTTTGAATTATTTTTGCATGTCAGTACCATAAAATAATGAGCATGAACAAGAAAAATAGATAGCCACACCAAAGAACACCAGATATAAGGTGGAAACCCAATGTGGGTGAAAACCACCTGCTGCAATATGTCTCTATCTTCTTTCAAATTAGAAACTCCTTTTACAATGGTTTTGTACTGGTGCAGTCCTTTACCAGTACGCAGGTTGCAACCTACAGAGAGCTACAACTCTCTCTCGTTTTCCAGTCTCTCCTGGAAGGAGCTACAACCCCCTACTTCTTTTCTTTCAAGGACCACTTTTCATAAATTTTCAAACTGGATCCATGAACATCAAATGATCATCAAGTACAAGTAAATCACCCAGTCAACTACAGTAACCAGATCAGTAGTAACAGTAAACTAAACCCAGAACACCTTATCAACAGAGAAAAGTCAGTCGAATAAATGCCTTAATACAGATACGCAGTTTTTCTTTCTCTGGCCTGCATGGATCCACACTTCACCTTCTGCTCCCCTGCGTATACCCGCAGAGAGCCTTCTACTGCACCGCGTACCCACGCACTGTTTCTTCAATCACGGTGCGTACCTTTACTGTGCCCATGCACCCACTGCTTCTATCGCGCCGCGTACTGCTACTGTAGCCATGCACCCACAGATGCTATCGCGCTGCGTAACCATGCACCTGCGGCTTCTGAAGGGTCGCGTACTTTCACTGTGCCTACTCACCTGAACCTCTGTCTCGCTGCGTACCCACGCACTGCGCCTTCTTCTGCTCTACGTACCCACGCAGTGCGCCTTCTTCTGCTCTGCGTACCCACGCACTTGCTCTGTTAATCACCTACGTACCTCTGGTTAGGGCCGAATTGGCAGTCCACTAGTGTGCTACAGATAGTCAGATGCCCAGATCTGATCATGCGCCCGAGAGATCAAGATTTTAAACCGATAACCCAATATTTCAGATCTTAAGATATTCAATATGCAAAGATGCATTGGCCAAGTGTTCTCCTTCCATATTTATAATCAAATTAGATTCTATACCACGGGCCAAAACCATAGAAACAAGAACGGCGGGCTAAATACCACGGGTCAAACATAAGAAACCCCACGTGAGCGCGCTTCTCTGCCTTGAAGTAAGTGAACTGGGGGTACGCACCTTCTGAACAGGTGACCTATGTGTATGGACACACTTCCTCGCCGGCGTACCCGCGGGTACGCACCTTTTGAACTATTCTCCTGCGAACCTCTTAATTTTCAACATTTTGAGAGCCTAATCAGAGCATTGCCACCTGTATGAGTTTCCATCAAGTATAACACATGAATCATAGAGCCATACCAGAAACACCAGAAACATAATGCCAACAATCTCCCCCTTTGGAATTGATGGCAACCTCAAAATCTTCAACGTCATTCTCCCCCTTTGACATCAAGGGAAAAGGGTTATGCTCCCCCTAAGAACATGCTCCCCCTGAATATAAACCAGATCTGCAAAGAAGAACCATAATCCACCAATATTCAGACCAGCATCCATGATGTACTTCCTCCATAATGCCAACAATTCATTATATGCTCCCCCTGAACCTGTGCCATTCGATCTTCGACCAATCCGCAACCCAGCAAGTGTACGCATATACCCCAGATGAACCTTGCGTACAACCGTCAATCAAAAGAGATTCAAAAACATGATGATGCATCAATAACCCCCAGCTTTTTCCTGAGGTATTCAAAGGTCTCCCTGGGCAATGGTTTGGTGAGTATATCAACAACTTGTTCCTTAGAAAGAACATACTCCAACTTGACCTTTTGTTCAAGTACTTGTTCCCGGAGAAAATGATACTTGATCGGTATGTGCTTGGTATTTGAATGTATGACTGGGTTCTTTGAAATGTTGATTGCACTTGTATTATCACATAAGATGGAGATGGGTGGTATACAAGTGATTTGAAAATCCTGCAAGGTCTACATCATCCAAAGGAGTTGAGTGCAGCAAGATGCAGCAGCAACATATTTCGCTTCAGCTGTAGACAAGGCAATCAAACTATGTTTCTTGCTGAAGCAAGATACTAATCTGGAACCCATAAAGAATGCACCACCACTTGTGCTCTTTCTGTCATCTACGTTTCTGGCCCAATCTGCATCTGTATAAGCATGAAGTGTGAGATCTGTATCTCTAGGCTACCATAAGCCATAGTTTTGAGTTCCTTGAAGATATTTGAAGATTCTCTGTTGGGTCCCTATAATACTAGTGATTACCCCATTACTATTGTAGTTATACCCCTTATTTATATTGATGTACCCATGTAGTGCCCATATTGTTACTATTGTGCCACATAGAAGCCCACTATTGTTATTATTGTGCCCTACAATATTATTGTTATGTAGGCTTTGATTGTATTGGGACCACTTAGACTCCTATATATAGAAAGGAGGTATTTTCATTTGTAGCATCCAAGAATTGTTCATTTATGTAATGTAAAGGAGGTTGCCCCCTCGAAGAGGCTGAATTCTAAGGCGTGGATCTCTCTTTTCTATCTTTTTGTGAGCTGGTTTCATAACATTTGGTATCAGAGCTTTGGATTCTAGGGTTTCGTTGCTCCAAACAGGTCATCGTGGCATTTTCGCTATAACTTTTTTTCTGTGACGTTTCAGAAGTCGTAAAAACAACCCATTTGAGAAGAGTTGGCGCTGAACCTTGGGTCCGAATTTCAGAGCTTTTCTCGCGATAGTTTCGGAGATATGATCTGAGGAAGTTGGTCTTTTTGCAGACTCCTGAATTACATTCAAAACAGGTGACCTGGGGAAAATCGTCATAACTCTCTCTCTGAGGATCGGATTGAAATTCCGTAAAAAGGTACAGAAAGAGGACGGACTGTAGTTTCTTGTGTGTGTGGTTCAGATTCAAAGGTTGAAACAGTGACTCGTGGCACGTTGTACAAGTTCGCTCTACTGAACCAGTCTAAAAGCAAGTCACTGTGGGAGATTTCACATAACTCTTCCTTGGAGAATCCAATTTGGCTCAGACTTGTGGCATTGGAAAGAGGACGCAGAAGGCTACTACAGGTAGAAATTTCAGAATTGGAGGATCCGAAATTACAGAGATACATCAGATTCAATATCAGGCTTCTATAAAGTGAAAAAAGGTGTGTAGTTTTTTTTTTAATTTTTGTGTAAGCTTGGTTTAACGGAATTCAAAGGGCATAGTAAAACTTTATTATCGGTAACTGATGCCCCGAGGAAAGAAAATGCAAACACCTAGTAAGGAACCTGAAAGCTCTAGCATGACTCATGAAGAAGAGGAAGAAATGCTACATGATATATCAAAATTACAAGAACAAGTGCAACAAATGTCACGCTCACAAAAGCTAACAGAAGCTAAGATAAGTGGCGTGGAATCTAAGGTAAATGGCGTGGAATCTAAGATAAAGGGAATGGAAGCTAAGATTGACGCTAAATTTGATGGCATGGATGATAAGATGGATGAATTGAAGAAGTTGCTACAAGAAAGGGTCACTAATGGTGAAAAGGTAGTAAAGGAAACTCATGATGAGAATAAAAGAAATGTTAATCATGATTCCATAGACTCTAATGTTGGATCGAAGACTCACCATGTTCCAAAAATCGATGTGAGGAAGTTTGATGGCAAGGATCCCGCCACATGGATATTACAGATGGAGCAATTCTTCGATCTCAATAATGTGCAAAACACACAAAAGGTACGTATGGCAACTTTATATTTGGAACCAAATCAGTTTGTATGGTATCAATGGCTTTGTTCTCGTAAACAATTTATCACTTGGGCAATTTTTATGGAAGAATTGATAGCACATTATGAGGATACAAAAAGCAACACTTTTTTTAGCCAATTGATGAATCTCAAACAAAAGGGTTCAATAATGGAGCACATTGAGGAGTTCCAAAAATTGAACATAAGGATAAAAGATATTCCAGAGGAGCATAGGATTGATGTGTTCATAGGGTCTTTAAAGGATAATATCTAACATGATGTGCGCCTTTGGGAACCTGATTCATTAGAGAAGGCATTCAGGTTAGCCAGAAAAATGGAAAGCAAAATTATGGTAACTAGGAAGCATACCATTCACAACTATAAAGATGGAAGTATTGTTGCCCATAGTCTTCCACAACCTACAAGGTTGACACCGCAACAATTGGAAGAAAAAAGAGCAAAAGGGCTTTGTTACAATTGTGATAGCAAATACACAAAAGGTCATAAGTGTGCTGAGAAGAAATTATTCTACATAGATTGTGAAGAGGAAGAAGAAAAGGAGCAAGAAAGGTCAAAAGAAGAGGATATATTCCAGGAACAAAGCCTATATGAAGAACAAATAAATCCGACCATATCTTGTAATGCATTGGCGGGAATTACCACTCCTCAAACCATCAAGATAGAAGGACAAATCAAGAAGAAAAAGGTGATAGTGTTGATTGATTCAGGAAGCACCCACAATTTTATTCATTGTAGGGTAGCAAAAGAATTAAATTGCTTCCTATATCCAGCACCAGAGTGTCAAGTGATGATTGTAAATGGAGGAACAATAAATTGCTCTGGAAAGTGCCATAATATCAAGCTATCCATGGGAGAATATGTATTGACTAGCCTAATGCTTTCCATTCCAATGGGAGGTGCTGATGTTGTACTAGGAGTCCAATGGCTACAATCCTTGGGTACAATAGCTTTTAATTTTCAAGAACTTTTCATGAAATTTTCTGTGGAAGGAAAGGAAGTTGAATTAAGGGGTATTGCAGGGAAACCAGGAAAGATAATCAGCTCTAATGGTATGACAAAGCTTCTAAAAAAGGAGCAAAGGGGTGTAATTGCACAATTATGTTCGCTAGATGTTTCCACATTAGAATCATCTATTTCTCCAGATCTCCAAAAAGTCCTGGACAATCATTCCAAGGTATTTGAGACTCCCAAAGGTCTCCCACCTATGCGTGATCATGATCATGCTATTCATCTGATTCCAGGAAGTGTTCCTCCAAACATCAGGCCGTACAGATATCCCTATGTCCAAAAAAGTGAAATTGAACGTATGGTTGCAGAAATGCTAGAGGCTGGTATAATTCAACCGAGTCAAAGTTCTTTCTCTGCTCCAGTAGTATTGGTGCACAAGAAGGATGGATCATGGCGCATGTATCCGGATTATAGGGAGCTCAACAAGCTCACTATTAAAGATAAGTTCCCCATTCCTGTCATTGATGAATTACTGGATGAATTGCATGGATCAATTTACTTCACCAAGTTGGATCTTCGTTCAGGATATCATCAAATCATAATGAAGATTGAAGACATTCCGAAAACGGCATTTAGAACTCATGAGGGTCATTATGAATTTTTGGTCATGCCTTTTGGCCTTACCAATGCACCTTCAACATTTCAAGGTTTGATGAATTCAATTTTCAAACCATTCCTTAGAAAATTTGTGTTAGTATTTTTTGATGATATACTTATCTACAGAAAGTCTTGGAAGGATCATGTTGAACATGTCGACAGGGTGCTACAACTATTGGAAGAGAAACAATTATATGCCAAAAGATCCAAATGTTTCTTTGGAGTCCAGGAGGTGGAATATTTGGGTCATATTGTATCTCATGAAGGAGTTAAGGTAGACCCTACCAAAATTAAAGCCATTAAGGAATGGAAAATCCCCACATCCATAAAGCATTTGCGCGGATTTCTTGGGTTGACAGGGTATTATCGCAAGTTTGTTAAGAATTATGGGAGAATAGCAGCACCTCTAACGACATTATTGAAGAAAGATGCATTTTCATGGACTCCGGAAGCAACAAAGGCCTTTGAACATCTTAAAGAGGCAATGTGCCAAGCACCGGTCTTAGCTACACCGGACTTCACAAAAACCTTTACTGTGGAATGTGATGCTTCAGGAAATGGAATTGGTGCTGTTCTAATGCAAGATGAAAGACCCATTGCCTTTGAAAGCCGTCCAATCAAGGGAAAGTTTCTAAGAAAAGCTATTTATGAGAAGGAAATGTTGGCAATACTCCATGCACTTAAGAAATGGCGACCCTACCTAATGGGAAGACACTTCAAGGTAAAAACAGATCATGATAGCCTTAAATACTTTTTAGAACAAAGATTATCCTCTGAAGAGCAACAAAAGTGGGTCACAAAGATGTTGGGTTATGACTTTGAAATCATCTACAAAAAGGGGAAGCAAAATGTGGTGGTAGATGCACTCTCAAGGAAGGATGAGGATGTGGAAGCATTGTTGTGCGCTATTTCTATCATCCAACCAGATTGGATAAATGAAGCAAGGGAGGAATGGAAGAATGACGAAGAAGTATGGGCACTTATTCGAAAGCTACAACAAGATTCCAGTACGTCTGATACATTTAGCTGGAAAAATGATTCGTTATGGTACAAAGATCGCTTATACCTCTGTAAGAATTCCCAGCTAAAACAAAAGATTCTTATGGAATTGCACACTTCTCCCTTAGGAGGGCACTCAGGATTTTTAAAAACTTACCACAGGGTGAAGAAGGAATTTTTTTTGGATGGCCTTAAATCAGATATTCATAAGTTTGTGGCAGAATGTTTGGTTTGCCAGCAAAATAAAGTTGAAACAATTAAGACACCGGGTCTATTACAACCTTTACCCATTCCAAGCCAACGTTGGGAGGAGGTATCAATGGATTTTATCACAGGTTTACCCAAGTCTGAGGGAAAGAGTGTCATCATGGTGGTAGTTGACAGACTTACCAAGTATGCACACTTTTGTGCATTATCACATCCATTTAAAGCCAGTACAGTTTCTACTGCATTTATGGAAACAATTCAAAAGCTACATGGAAACCCAAAGATTATTGTAAGTGACAGAGATCCCATTTTCACTGGAAATTTTTGGACAGAATTATTTTCTTGTCTTGGTACTCAGTTAGCTCATAGCTCATCTTATCATCCTCAATCTGATGGGCAAACTGAGATAGTAAACAAATGTTTGGAAGGATACCTTCGTTGCTTTGTATCTGATAAACAGACACAATGGGTCAAATGGTTGCCTCTGGCTGAATGGTGGTATAACACTTCCTTTCATACAGCAACAAAAATGACCCCATTTATGGCACTTTATGGGTATCAACCACCATCCATCACATCATATTTAAGAGAAAATTCTAAGGTTCAGGCAGTGGAACATCACATCGAACATCAACAACAAGTCCTCCAACTCTTAAAGGATAACCTTGTGTTGGCACGGAATAGAATGAAACAACAGGCAGATCAACATCGCAGTGAAAGAAGTTTTGATGTAGGTGATTGGGTATTCCTACGTCTACAACCATATAAGCAAATGTCCCTCAAGCAAGCTAAGAAGGATAATAAATTATCACCAAAATATATGGTCCGTACAAGGTGTTGCAAAAGATTGGTACTATGGCATACAAATTGGAGCTTCCTGCAGCTTCTCGATTGCACCTAGTTTTCCATGTTTCATGCTTAAAGAAGGTTATAGGCGACAAGCTCCCAGTTCAAACAATATTGCCAGAACTTGACGAAGAAGGAAAAATTATATTGGAACCGGAAGCAGTTATAGAAACAAGAACTCGACAGCTATGAAATCGATCAATTTCAGAGTACCTTATCAAGTGGAAGAACTTATTCGCTGAAGATTCCACATGGGAGGACGAGAATTTTATGCAGAAGTATCCTGAACTACTCAAGCATTGAGGACAACACTTTTTGAAGGAGAGGGGCATGTTGGGTCCCTATAATACTAGTGATTACCCCATTACTATTGTAGTTATACCCCTTATTTATATTGATGTACCCATGTAGTGCCCATATTGTTACTATTGTGCCACATAGAAGCCCACTATTGTTATTGTTGTGCCCTACAATATTATTGTTATGTAGGATTTGATTGTATTGGGACCACTTAGACTCCTATATATAGAAAGGAGGTATTTTCATTTGTAGCATCCAAGAATTGTTCATTTATGTAATGTAAAGGAGGTTGCCCCCTCGAAGAGGCTGAATTCTAAGGCGTGGATCTCTCTTTTCTATCTTTTTGTGAGCTGGTTTCATAACATTCTCTTTACTGCCTGAAGATGAGTTTCCTTTGGATTTGCCTGAAATCTTCCAACTATTCCTACTGCATGCATTATGTCTGGTCGGGTACCTGTCAAATAAAGTAGACTTCCAATCATAGATCTGTAGGTTGGTTGATGCACTGCTGCTGATTCATCATTTGCACTGAGGCTACATCCTGTGACCATGGGTGTACATACTGGTTTTGCATCTTCCATGCCATATTTCTTCAAAATCTACTTGAGATACTTGGTTTGAGACAAAAAGATCCCTCCTTCCTTTTGTTGGATTTGCAAACTAAGAAAATATGTCAGTTCTCCCAGCAAGGACATTTCGAATTCTTTCTGCATTACCAAGGCAAAGCTTTGACTCATAGCTTCTTCATTGCTCCCAAAGATAATGTCATCTACATACACAACAAGTATTAGCAATTTGTCGTTTTCAACTTTTATATAAAGATTGCTATCTGCTAATCCTTTTGAAAAACCTTGTTGATGAAGATATTTGTCCAAGCGATAGTACCAAGCCCTTGGAGCTTGTTTGAGACCATAGAGAGCCTTTTTCAATCTGCATACAAGATTTGGATCATTTCCAAGAATGAAACCATCTGGCTGCTCAATGTATACTTCTTCTTCCAAGTCTCCATTCAGAAAGGCTGATTTCACGTCCATTTGAAATACTTTGAAGTCTTGAAAGCTTGAGAGAGCAAGGAACATTCGGATGGCCTCAAGTCTTGCAACAAGAGCAAAGGTTTCTTCAAAATCTATTCCTTCTTGCTGCGCATACCCTTTACAAACAAGTCTGACCTTGTTTCTAATTACTTCTCCATTTTCATTCAATTTATTTTTGAAGACCCATTTTGTCCCTATAACATTCTTATCCTTTGGTCTAGGAACCACCTCCCAAGTGTTGTTCTTTTCGATCTGTTCAAGTTCTTCATCCATTGCTCTGACCCAACATTCATCTTTGCATGCCTCTTTCACATTTTGTGGTTCAGTGGAAGAGAGTAATGCCAAATAGCTTGAAGCTTCTGCAACTGTTCTTCTTGTTTGTACACCTGCTTCTTTCTGCCCCAAAATCTGAGATTCTAGTTGATTCTTCTGAACATATCTGGATGGAGTCTTCTCTTCTATCCTTATCTGCTCCTCTGGTTCTTCTTCTTCATCATTCTGTCTTTGAGAGTAGTCTTCATCTTCTTCGATATCTTCATGATTTACTTGCCTAGAAATGTATCCCTTCTCATCAACCACTACATCAATGCTGTCAACAATTCTTCCAAGTCTTTTATTGTAGCACTTGTATGCTTTGCTGTGTGGAGAATAACCAAGAAGAATGCCTTCATCTACTCTAGGTTCAAGTTTTCCAAGTTGCTCATCAGTATTCTTAATATAGCATTTGCTCCCAAATATTTTGAAGTGCTTTACCGAAGGAGTCTCACCATACCAGAGCTCATGAGGAGTTTGAGTGTTGTTCACCCGGACATTTGTTTTGTTGAGAATAACAGCCGCAGCATATGCAGCTTCACCCCAGAAAGTTGCGGGAGTTCCAGACTCATCAAGCATAGCACGAGCCATTTTTTGGATTGTTCTGTTCATTCTTTCCACTACTCCATTTTGCTGAGGAGTTCTAGCTGTAGAGAATTCTCTTCTTATCCCATGTTCTTCACAGAAATTGAAAAATTCATTTGAGTTAAAATCCCCACCTCTGTCAGATATGAGGCACTTAATTTTGTATCCTGATTCATTTTCAACCAAGGATTTAAAGGATTTGAATTTTTTGAATGCTTCATCTTTGTGCTTCATAAGTCCTAACCAGACAAACCTGGAGAAATCGTCAATGAATAATATCAAGTATTCTTCTCCTCGAGGTGTCCTTTTCCTGAATGGTCCACATACATCTGTATGTACAAGCTCAAGAGGCATGCTAGCTGATCCTTCCTTCTCTGGAAAGTTAGTTCTGGTTTTCTTTCCAAACTTACATGATTTGCATATGGTGTTGTCTGGAATTTTGATATCTGGAAGACCGCGAACTGCCTGATATTTGCATGATTTCCTTATTTGTGAAAAGCTTATATGCGCCAACCTCCGGTGCCATAACCAGTGTTCGTCATCCTTGCTTAGATAGCATTGTTGTTGTCCTTCTTCAAATATGTATAGATTATTTGGAGTTATTTTACCTTTGATCACCGTTTTACCTGTATCAAGATCACGAACAAGACATCCATTTGATCTAAATATCACATCGGTTCCTTGATCACACATCTGGCTGACACTCAGAAGATTATGCTTCAATCCATCAACATACAAAACATTTCCAGCTTTGACCTTTTCTTTTAACTGAGCAGTGCCTTTTCCTTTTATAGCTGCAGGAGTATCATTTCCAAAAGAAACTTTTTTCCCTTTTCTAAAGCAGAATATGATTCAAGTTTTTCTTTATCACCTGTCATATGCTTCGAACATCCACTGTCAATGTACCATAGATTTTCCTCTCCCTCTGCATAAAATGCTATCCCACATCTTTCTGTTTGTGGTTCCTTTATTCTCCATGTTTTGGTGCTTGAGGCTTGTTCCTTTGTCTGCTGAAACCTGCTCCTGCATTTAGAATCTTCATGACCAAATTTATTGCAAATAGAACATTCAACTTCATTTTCAAGAACCAAAAAGTTGTTATAGGTCCTTTTTGTAATCTCGGTCATACTTCTTTGTTTTTGAGCTTCTCTAGTCATGATCGTTTTATATGCAACACATTGAGTTGCTTTGTGACCAAAGTTATGGCAAGAGAAGCATTGTCCATTGAAGAAACTTCCGCGGTTATCAAATCTTCCGGCCAAATGATTGTAATTTCTATTGTCATTCATTCTTGAAGCAAATTGAGAGGATTCTACCTGTGGCTGGTTGTAGCTTTTGTTCATCCTTAAGACGGATTGCCCCTGGTTTACCTGATAGTCTTTGTTTGTAATTGGTCCCTGCTTTACCAGGTGATCTCCATTGCGCTTTTGCTCATTCCTTCTTGCTGCATCAAGATAACTCTTTGAGGTGGATGCTTGAGAAGTTTCTCCATTATACCCCAGACCTGTCTTGTTTAGTGGAGAACGTTGTACATTGATGATCTCATCCAGAGTTTCAGATCCTTTGACAAACTTAAGATTAATAGCCTTTGTTTTCTCAATCTCTTTTCTAAGACCAACAATTTCACCTTCTAACTTTTCAAGATATTTTTATTTTTCATCAATCTGAAATTGTAGAGTATCAATGATCATATTCTTTTCTTCTATACATGTCTTGAGTCTAGAAATTTCTTCATGAAAGCTATCCACATCTATAGCATCCATGTAATCATCATCTTCAAATGCCATTAAAAGTTTATAGTCATTACCTCGTTCATCTTCATCACTATTTGATAGACCATCAATATCTTCATGAGTGTAGTAGCTTTTCTTATTTGCATTCTATTTCTTGCTCCATCTAGCAGGTTCCTTTCCTTTGTCAATCTTATCCTTATGAGGACATTTCGCAGCATAATGAACTACTCTTCCACAAGAAAAACATTTAAAAGGTAACTTACCTCTGAATCTTCCAGTACCCCGTTGAAGATTTCTGACAAAATTTGATTCTTCTTCTTCTTCTGGCACGTGACTTGATTCATAGTAGTCTCCTTTGCCTGAAGCCTTGAAAGTAGCTTCTCTCCTGTCTGATGGACCTCCCTTTCTCATTTCATAAGCAGTTAGAATTCCGTGTAGCTGAGACATAGTAAGAATTCGTAGATTTTCCTTTTCTTCTATTGCAGACACTTTAGATTCAAACTTGGGGGACAATGATCTTAAAAAAATTTCAACCACGATAGCCTCTTTTATTTCTTCACCCAAGTTTTTCATGCAATTAACAATCTCGTCTACCCGAAGAAAATATTTAGCCACACTTTCATCATTATACATTCTGAGATTCTCATACTGAATCCTGAGGGTTTGAATTTTAGCACGCTTTACCTGTTCATCTCCTTCGTAGCTCAAGACAATCTTGTCCCATATTTCCTTTGCGGATTTATATTGCATAACCTTTACGAATTATGTTTGAGATAAGCATCCTAGCAGAGTATTGACTGCTTTAGCATTTGTTTCATATTTCTTCTTCTCGGCCGAATTTGTAGGAGTAGCTGAAGGAAAAGTGTAGCCTGTATCTATGATATCCCAAACTTCTGTACCAAGAGATTGAAGATAGGCAGTAACTCTTACCTTCCAATAATTGAAGTTTGTCCCATCAAAGATTGGTGGCCTGATTGATGCTTCCCTCTCGTAGTTGCTCATGATGAATGATCTTCCTTCAAGCGATCAAGCTTCTCTGAAGAACCTGCTATGATACCAATTGTTGGAAATAATACTGAGAGGGGGGGTGAATCAGTATTATCAAGTTCTTTTAATAAATCTTCCTTATTTATACTTTGAATTATTTTCGCATGTCAGTACCATAAAATAATGAGCATGAACAAGAAAAATAGATAGTCACACCAAAGAACACCAGATATAAGGTGGAAACCCAATGTGGGTGAAAACCACCTGCTGCAATATGTCTCTATCTTCTTTCAAATTAGAAACTCCTTTTACAATGGTTTTGTACTGGTGCAGTCCTTTACCAGTACGCAGGCTGCAACCTGCAGAGAGCTACAACTCTCTCTCGTTTTCCAATCTCTCCTGGAAGGGAGCTACAACCCCCTACTTCTTTTCTTTCAAGGACCACTTTTCATAAATTTTCAAACTGGATCCATGAACATCAAATGATCATCAAGTACAAGTAAATCACCCAGTCAACTGCAGTAACCAGATCAGTAGTAACAGTAAAATAAACCCAAAACACCTTATCAACAGAGAAAAGTCAGTCAAATAAATGCCTTAATACAGATACACAGTTTTTCTTTCTCTGGCCTGCGTGGATCTGCACTTCACCTTCTGCTCCCCTGCGTATACCCGCAGAGAGCCTTCTGCTGCACCGCGTACCCATGCATTGTTTCTTCAATCACGCCGCGTACCTTTACTGTGCCCACGCACCCACTGCTTCTATCGCACCGCGTACTGCTACTGTAGCCACACACCCACAGATGCTATCGTGCTGCGTACCCATGCACCTGCGGCTTCTGAAGGGCCGCGTACTTTCACTGTGCCTACGCACCTGAACCTCTATCGCGTTGCGTACCCACGCACTACGCCTTTTTCTGCTCTATGTACCCACGTAGTGAGCCTTCTTCTGCTCTGCATACCCACGCACTTGCACTGTTAATCACCTGCGTACCTCTGGTTAGGGCCGAATTGGCAGTCCACCAGTGTGCTACAGATAGTCAGATGCCCAGATCTGATCATGCGCCCGAGAGATCAAGCTTTTAAACTAATAACCCAATATTTCAGATCTTAAGATATTCAATTTGCAAAGATGCATTGGCCAAGTGATCTCCTTCCCTATTTATAGTCAAATTAGATCCTATACCACGGGCCAAAACCATAGAAACAAGAACGGCGGGCTAAATACCACGGGCCAAACATAAGAAACCCCACATGAGTGCGCTTCTCTGCCTTGAAGTAAGTGAACTGGGGGTATGCACCTTCTGAACGAGTGACCTGCGTGTATGGATGCACTTCCTGGCTGGCGTACTTGTGGGTACGCACCTTTTGAACTATTCTCCTGCGAACCTCTTAATTTTCAACATTTTGAGAGCCTGATCAGAGCATTGCCACCTGTATGAGTTGCCATCAAGTACAACACATGAATCATAGAGCCATACCAAAAACACCAGAAACATAATGCCAACAAGATCTAGACAACAACATACCATACTTAGGTGGTATATCAGCAAAAACTATGTCCATAAGTATGGTCTTAGCAGGGTACCGCACTAGGGAAACACACAAATCCTTTATAAGTCCTAGGCACTTAACTTGGCTTGAATCAAAGGAAAACAGATCTTTGTAAGGTCTAGTGATATCCAAGTTTAGCTTCTCCATAACAGACTTAGGCATAAGATTGTGTGAAGCCCCAGAGTCTAGCATGGAATTATGTATGATTTTATCGTCGACGTTACGGCTAATGTAGAAGTGTGGTATCCCTCCTTCAACTGGTTTTCCATTAACATCAAGTCCGAAAATTAGCTCAAGTTGATCATCAAATAGGTTCACAGAGTTTTCATTCTTAATATAGTTTAAAGATTTACTTATTTGAGATCTGTAAGTTTCATGTTAAACCAATTCTGTTAAAGGAACTGAGATTTTAAGTTTGGCAACCTCTGCTCCCAAATTGAAAGGAAAAGGGGTTTTATCTGTTTGAACATTTGAAACCTTAACAACAGGGTTAGGAGTAATATGTTCCTATTTTTCAGTGTTTGGAGTGTTCTTAATTGAATTTTCTAATAATATTTTTGGAGGTTGTTCCACTATTCCCTTGAGGGGAACTTAAGTGGAAGGTTACTCATTATGAGTTTGGTCATTGGTTACATCTTCAATGGTGGGACTGGGAGGGTTTTGATTTGATCTAGAAAGGATTTATATACTTTTTGTAACTAGAGAAACTTTCATTTTCTTAGGCTGATTAGGTACTGCTTTCTTATTCTGGTCTAGAATATCAGTGTTCTCTTTGCTTCTCAAATTGTACTATTTATGTACTTCGAAAATAGCAGAGTCATACCATTTCTTATAGTCGAAAGATTCTCCAGTTTCAATTTGTAACTATTGAACTATGTATAATTCCTGATCATCGAGAGTCAGAAAGATAGTTTCTTCATCATCTAATTAGGTTGATTTGGGTTTCTATCTCAGGGTCTTCTTGATGGGAAGTTTCAGCATAATTTTCTTGCAAAGGTGGTCAAATGTTCTGATCAGACCCATTTTTACCAGTGTTTTGGTTTTGGTTCCTCCTAAAGTTTAGATTCCTTACTATATTTGCCTATTGGTTATCCCAGTGAGGTTTCCTTTCAATGACTTCTATCCTATCCATCAACCTTTCCATTCCTTGAGTTAAAGCATCCATTTTTTGATCAAAGTGTGAAGTTTCATCATTCAAGGTTGTTCTTCTCTCGTTTCTTACCCTAGCCCTTTTGGATAGCAGATTAGCTTCTGCACTTACTACTACACTTTGCATATCTTCAAGTGTAGGTGGATTCCTTTCTCTAAGTTGAAAATCCATATCCGTGTCAAATCCATCTGGAAACTTAATCAGTGCTAAGCCGGGTGGAGGCCTAAGTTCAAGTGGGATTGCATTATATACATTGTTAAACCTAGTACAGTAGTCTTGAACAGTTTCGTTTGGTCCCCTTTTAAGGTTTTCATATTCAGAAAGAATTTCAAGGGCGTTCTTTTTCTTCTCCCAACTATTTAAAAATTGTTGATAAAGAACTTCTAACTATCTCTGAGGAGGCAAATATCTAAGCCATGTTCTCACTTCTCCAGTTAGAGTTTGGACAAATATTCTCATTTGGACATCTCCTATGTCAATTTCATGCAGTTCAAAATAATCTATCATTTTCTTAGTGCCTTGATGTGTTTTGTAAGTTCTAGTGCCATCAAATAAGGCAATTTTACTCTGATAATCTGTTGGTAAGGCACCCTAAGGAGCAGGCATCAAAAGGGGGGCATATCTGAGTGCCATAGCTCTAAGTTGGACAGGATTGAAAATAGGAGTTGTGGTAATAGGAGGATTTGGGACAATAAGGGAACTTGGAGTAATAGGGGTAATGGGTCTTTGATGGGTAGTGATAGGCTGATGGGGGAGTGAAGGTATGAGTGGGGATGAGGGATGATCTTCAAAAGTGTGGGGAAATGATGGTGAGCTAAAAGAAGTTGAAGCAGTTTCAGAAAGTTCAGGAATTCTATCAATGGTAAGGGATGACTGAGGGGAGTTTAGAAGGTACTGATCAATTGACAAGTTTGCTTGTTGGACTTCAAGTTTAGCTATGAATTCTGGATCTAGAATTGTGTCCTCAAGTTCACTGCTAGACTTGGTTCTAAATAAGGAATTGTCAAAATACTCATCAAAAGGGAGGTCCTCTACGAATAGCCACTCAACAGGGCATGAATTGGATTTGAATAAAGGTCTTGGGCTTATTAAACATTCTTGTCTTCTGATTATTCTTGGAATAAGGTTGGGATTATCAAATACATGGGGAGGATTTGGATCAGGGTTAGCCCTGCTATAGTGAGTTCTCCTTGAAGCTAGATTTCAAGCTTTTACTATTTTTTTTTTTTTTATGAACCTTTTTGAAGTAACTTCTAATAACCCTTTAAGAGGATTAAAAATAAAAACTTGAATTTCTCAAAGGTTTATTAAGACTGAGGGTTTTGAATCCCCAGTATGGTCACCACTATGTTATCACTCAGATTTTTTCCTTAGAAGTTATCAAAGAAGGAATAGTCTGAGGTAACCAAAAACCTAATCTTTTAGACTCGGATTCTAGCCAACCTAAGTCTAGAGATGGCTCTCTCTTTATAATTTAACTGTTTTTTGGGTAAGATTTCAGGCTAGTTCTTAATGCTCATGATTGTTTGTTTTGATTGGGTGGTGGAATTAAGAAAATAGATGGGCAGAGCAAGTATTCATGCCATTGGGCTATGGAGTCAATCAGGAGTGGCTGAACTGGATCTAATCAATCACTAAGGTAAGAGTGAACAGGGTAGGCTAACAAAACAAAAGCAAATCTACATGTTCAAATGGATGAAGTAGTCCTAACCAGGGCAAAGGGAAATGAAGGATCCTTAACCAAGATTAAGATGAAGGAAGGATGATCAGTAGCAAAGGGAAATGAAGAATCCTTTACTATGGACCAAAGGGGGGGTAAACTATGGAAGTGATGGAGCAATTAAGGATTCCCAGACCAAGATAGTTTAGAAGAAAACATATATAAAGCAAACTGTTAAAACAGAGAGCATTTAAGCTAATTCTGAGATATCATTCCTTGTTTACTTTTAAGATTTAATAAGAAACACATGTGAATATTTATAACGTCAAGAGAAAACAATTTTTAAAACATTAAGAGATAATATTTATTTATTCCAACTGTGCACAAGAATCCAATGAAATGTCCTTAGTTTTATTTCATATCTAGCAAAACCAGTCCAGTATTGAATACAAAAGCTCCTTGGCTCAATATAAAATGTCTACAGAAATGTATTTTAATCCACCCTAATTACTTCAATTGGTGAAGTATTTATACAAAAAATGATGCAAAATATCTCATAACAATATGAGAATTATTCTAGGAAACAGAAAATATCTTCAACACGAAGATAGAGACAGATGGAGAACTGTTTTCTTATTGTCCCTTTCATTGTGACTGTGTTGGTTGTTGTAATTCAGATTTGGTTCTTTTAGTTTCTTTGTAGTTGTGGGCTGGAATCACTTTCTATCTTCCACCTACTGATACTCTTTACTTGTTCTGCTTTGATCCTGTTTTACCTGGCAGCCATGTTTTACGATGTAGATATACTACAGTAAATTTATAGTAAATATAAAAGTTTTGTCCACCATTCACTGTTAGTTAATTTCATCCTTATCATCTTTATGTATATTTCGTCAGCTTCTCTATACTTAGCAAAATTTGGCCTAGTGGTAAACAAGTTCTTTACCTCATGCTCTATGAAAAATAGATTTTCAAGACTATCATATAATACCTTACTAGTGGGTAGAGCTTTTACCACTAAAGTACTAGTTTGGCTGCTGGTCAACTTGTTCAGTCTTTCAATGTAATCACTCTGAGTCATTAGCTTTCCATTTATTACCATAGGACTGGGGAGTCCTTTTTCTCTCAAAATGCCATACTTTGTCATAAAGCTGTCAATATCAGTTTGAATGCTTTGACACCTTTTCTCCAAATTGAGCATCAAGTTCCTTTTGGTGAGAACCTTCTTGATTTCTATGATTGTTGTTGTTCTCTATTCTATTTCCAGTTCATCAAGTTGATACATTTCTCTGTTGTTCATAAATATTATCAATTGATTGGCTTCTTCAAGTTTATCTCCAATTCTTCCATTGTTTTGTGGATTGCTTCTGTGGCCACTTTGACTAGTTTAGTTTGTTCAAAAATAACTTGAATAGATGGCCAAACATCATTGATGGAATCAATTATGTTGGCCCAAAGAATTTCTTTCTTGTCTCCAAGTGGTTGTTTCAATGTCAAGTCCTTTTCAAGGACTCTAATTATTTCTCCCATTTTTTATTCTTTTGAGCTTCTTCTTTCTACTGTATTTGTGCAAGTTTACAATTAGTTTCTAAACTTAACGCTTGTTATCTAAGTTTCTTAAGCTCAGTAGCCTGGATGCTCATTTCTTCCATGGCCTTGATCAATTCAACAGTCTTTTCTATTGGTTTCCATGTGCCTGTCTATGTACCTGTAACTGGCAAAGTAGTAGCTAGTGGAATTGTTGGTGCTAATGCAGTAGCCAACATGGATGGTACTGCTATGGAGGCTGTTGGAATTATAATCTGAGTGGTGGAAAACTCACTCTGTTTAGATAGTATCAAGTTATCCAACTCCTTCTCTCTTTCTTTGAGTTGTTCATTAAGCTTTAGGACCATGTCCATAACCTCTTCCTCCTTCCTAGTTTCCATTACTTTAGTTGTCTGAGGATGATGAAGAGGGGGAATCTTGAGCTACTTTTTCAGTGTAGCTATGTCATCATTTTTCTTCTTGATAAGCTTTTCTGCATCTTTCACATCTTTAGGATCATGGCCTAGTTCTATGACTAAGTCCTCTAGGGACTTTATTCTAGTACCTTTGGCCTGTGAAGAGGCCCTTTCTAACTAGAATTGCGTTGATATATTATTCAATGTATTTTGGAGTTGGTGAGCTACAATTGCTTTGCTGGTCAAGGTGGAATAGACCATTTCCCCAGTCTGATTGTGTAATTCTATTTGGTCAATAGAATGGATATCCTTTTCCAATACTTCAAAATAGGTTTTAAGATAATCTGCCATTGATCTGGGTTTTTGTGTAGTTGGTTTCAAAAAACTCATCTGCATCTTACCTTCCTTTATGTTAAAGACTGAAATTAGTCTTGTCTGATTTGTTGAAGCCATTTTCAGGTAGTGTGCATAAATTTGGGCCTTTAACCTTTCATTTCTTGCCTTGATTTCTTTGTATTTCTCTTTTAAGTCCTAGCCCTAGCTACTTGGATCTCTAAAGGAGGATACTTCCACACTCTATTGTCTTTCAAACATTTGAGCCTGTGATGTGGAAGGTTCTTGTGTACCTCCTGAAGGAGTGGTATGCATGCTTTCTTCTCTTTCTACACTTGTAGTCCTTATTGTCTCCTCAATATACTCCTGTTCTGAGAATGGGTTCATACTTTGCCTCTTAACATAGGTCTGAGAAACAAGTCTGTTGGAAGGAGTGACCTCCTATCTACCTTTTTTAAGGTTCCTCTCCTCATTTAGAGGAGTCTATAAAATAGGAGTATTGCTCATCATTTGTTCTGGTTGAGCAAGTTCCTCTGAAATCTCAGGCTGTTCTAATTCCTCTGGCTACTCTGATGGTCCTGCTTTTGTTGTTTGCCCACTCTGTCCCTGTGATTGCCTTTGAGATTGGGATTCTCCTGGCACCTGTACAAATGAATCCTCATCAAGTCTTCTTTCTAAATCAAACAATACATTATCGACAACAACCTCTATGCTATCTCGGTCTACCAAAGTGTTTTCCACCCATTCAAGTTGATTAGCATACTGTTTAATTTCAGGAATCCTGTGGTGGATGTAAGGAGATGATTTATTTTTCTGTCTTCTCTTATAGATGACATCAAAGGGGTCATAATTCCAGATGAAACTTTGTTTGAGTTTGAGCCCTTAAAGAATTTCGTTTGCAACCATTCCAGCTTCTCTATTGTTACACACAAAGAGGCCTAGTTGATCTTTTATCCTAAGTTGAGCTTTCTTCTTCGCTTTCAAAAAATGCATTTCATCGGAGTTCATTATTTTCCTGTAGTACTCCAGGGCAAATAACCTCATGGGTAGGTATCTTGGCAGTTTGTAGGGTGGCAATTCACAACCATATATCCTGATTTCTGTGTAGTTTTTGTATAAATACCAATTTCCCACTTTGTACTATTTGGATAGATGAAGGACCCTCCTGATATCTATATTGACTCTTGGAGGAGGACTTCCTATTAGCATGGTAGACACTGGATGCAGAAACAGATCTATAAAATCTATATAGGGATATGGAGATTCATATTTGTGGAACATAGGGGTCTAGAAGACCACTGATCTAGATTTCTCCTAGTGTCAAGCTTCTGAATAGGGAAGGGAAATTTGTCAGTTTGATAGTAAAGAAAGAGATTGTATAACACTACTAAGTATTTGAATACTCTCTCATTTTCCAACCTCATGAACTAGTCATGAATTCTGTCTGAGACGAATTTTGCATAGTTAAACATGATGGTAGGGGGTTGCCTAGTGTTATAGACCTATTTGGGCACTGCGACCCCAATCACATATGTCAATAAACCAAGGGCTCTCAAACCCCTAAAATTGTTGTTTCATACCCTAAAGGATCAAGGTCAACCGATTACATCATTTCCCAAAAGTTCTCCCTGAAAACCTGCTCAGAACTGGTCAAAACTGGACCATACAGACTGCTCCATGCTGAGGGTGTGATGCATCTCACTTGCTACACAAAAAGGGTGTGATGCATGCTGAAAAGCCCTTCTATAGGGTACGATGAGTGGGAGCATACAAATGGCAGAGGCAGTTTGGTAGGTGGATACTCAGAGAATCTTCTAGAAACTGCTCATATGACACTTGCCTCTCTGAATTCGCCAAGGGATGAGTGAGAGATCATGAAATCTCCAAGTGGAACCAAGAACTATCACTGAAATGACACTAATCAAAATCAAAGAAGCTGCTCAATCCCTTGCAAATACCTATATATGGATCCCTCATCCTAGAGATCTAGAGGCTGGAATTTTGTAATTTGTAAGGAAGTGCTGTTGGTTTCTCTTTGTGACATTGTATTGTTTGGTGATCTAGCTTTTCATGAGGTGAAGAGGGCTTTCATGATAGGAGGATGGCGCTAGATCAGACAGCTGGGTTGTAATCCTCTCTTCTACTACTTCTATCAATAAAGCTATTTGATTTTTCCTCGATATACTTGTATATTTCTGAATCTTGTATTTGTGTATGCATTTGTATGGTTAATGTACATCTCATTCTACATTTTTTATGGTTATAGATCTCTATGCTTTGATGGTATTTTGCTGCTTTGACTCTATAGGTGTTCTTTGAAATAGGACAAGTGAGAAAGGAGTGGTGAAGCTCTATCAAAGGAGAGAGGAAACAAGCAAGGAGCCAAGCAAAAGACTAAGATTGTTACTCTCTGCTTCTCTCTCATCTATCTCTCATAAAGGAAAACATAGGTTACTTTTAATTGTTTGTTTCTAAGATAGCTACCCATCTTAGTGGGACTAGCAGCTCTGAATGGACACTAGTTTTCCCAGAAACAAAATGGAAACTCCACTAGGGAGTGAATAGTTTGTTTGTTTGTTACTGTTGTTTACTTTATAAACTACAGACAGAGCTTGAAGTTAAGCTAGCTAGCCTTCAAAGTGCTTTTGTAATGCAACTGCAAAGTAGATCAATGTTGCTTCAGTCAATCTCTGGGTTGGTTTATGAACTAAACATCTGAATTACAAACATGCTAAATGTCCTGGTGGTAGCTCAATAACCTCATTAGATCAGCCCCTATACTTTGTGTTTACTGTCTATCATAAGCTCAGCCTAAATCCCTGAACTTAGCTACAAACTGTGGGTGAAAACCAAGCTCAGTCTTATCCCTGGACCATCACACTGTCTCTCATTAGTAGTCTGGATGCATCGCACCTCCTGTGTGCTACTGGTGAGATGCATCCCTATTTTCCTTAAGGACAGGTGCGATGATTGAATGAGACGGTTTCTGCCTCTAGATTTTGGTTTTTTCTTCATTGTTTTCAACTCTATTTAGTAGTTTTGTTGTCTATGATCAATATATCACTGTTGAAACCTTCTTCCTTCACATTATTCAGCCTCCATTGATAAGGGATTGTGAATGTTTTTTATGTATTTTTCATCATTTACAGTCCTCCTTTGCAAACAGTAGCTTAATTGAGCTGTTGTCCTTTGATTCGAAACTGTCGCAACTGTCGTTTTCAGTCAAGAAAAAGAGTGTCATAAAGTCTTCATTTTTAGATAGCTGATTACAATTTTTCCATTATATTTGATTTGAATTATCAATTCTTTGAAGTGTCGAAATTAGTTTTTCATTCGAAAGAGAAAGTGTCATCTTAGTCTTCCTTTAGTTTTTTGAAAAGAAATTGTTAAAGTGTCGCTTCGAGGAAAAGTAGTTCAGATTTGTACTTAGTTTTCCTTTTGTCATTCTCACATTAAGGGAACTAAAAAATAAAAACATGCATGTGCATTTGCATTTAGACTGCATGCGAAAATTGATTTAAGGAAAGTGCATTTAGTGTGTGCTCTCTGCTCTATGTTGAAAGAATCATATTTTTATTTCCTTAGTAGCTAGGATTTTCATTGCTAAAAGAAAATAAGCAGTTGTTTATCATTTTAGATTGCATATTTTGGAGTTTTACATCTACATCACGCGGTGAACCTTGAAAGGAAAACTTCTTAAGAAAGATCAACTATAAAATAAACCTCAATGAACATAAAAACGCTTTGGAACCTAACGCACAACATCTAGAAGTCTAGGCTAGAGACATATTCCAGTGTCGTAAAGCCTGGTAACTATCGTTTTCATCGTAGGTTGGGTGATTCCTCCTCTTTTATATGATAAGTGCCAGTACGGAGTTGTGCTCCCATGTGCCGTCGAGTATATATTGGGAGACCACAATAGGCTGATATCCTTTATCCTTAGGAAGCCGTGTCTGACACCCTATCGATCGCAATGCACTAAACAGAACATTCAGGAAGATTGATTTCCATATGTAAAGTCCTATGTAATTTCTCTATAATTTACCACCGAGGTATATATTGTAGTTTTGCGATTGGTTTGGTAATCCCTCTATCTAGATTTCCAGAGTAGTCATTTTCGTTCCTTTTCAGACTCCTTAAAATAAAAGGTCCATCTGAGCACTTGTCACTTCAGGCTCATTAAAAATCGAAGGTGACTAGAGTCATCTTTACCTTTTTCTCGACTCTTAAAAATTGAAAAAGCAAGTTGTGTCAAAGTGTCATAAAATTTATTTAATTCCTAATAAAATTTTCCCCTTTTTATTTTGAGTTGATCGAGTAAACTGCAATCGTGGAAGAAAGTCAATCAACACCCCGTCGTTCGCAAAGACTAACAAGTCAACTGTCTTTGACTCTGGAAACGAAACCATTCCAGTCCAAGCGATCTCGTTTAACTAGGTCGAAGTCTCCTGTTTTATTTGAAACTTGTGTTTCAACATCCACAAAGACTCCAGTTAATCCAATTATTTATGGTACCCCTGCCTCTACAGAAGAAGTTCCACAGTTACAAGAGGAAATTAGAACTGATCCTAGTGTAACGGTAAACATTCTATTCCTGAACCAGCTACATCTAGGGCCGATTTGGAAGGTGTCACCCCTCCAACATCTGTCACTGTAGAGTCTATACCTTCTTCGGCACCAAAAATATTTTACAGACCTGACAGTCTACCTCTTCCACCCGGACTGATTGCTATAGAATAAATTGTGGAGGATCTCCCATCCAGTACCCCATTGCATTTTGGAACTGGGATCCACCTATATTTTTCTACCATAGAAGTTAGTTCTTTTGATCACCCTTCATCGCAAGTTCCTGTCGAATCACTAGGAAATCTTTTGGATAGACTCAATATGTCTGAACAACCATCGACATCTAGGACTGTGTCCTCTGATACAGCAGCAGCAAAACTTCCTGCCACTACTCCGACAATGTTCGCTGGTATACCATCTGTCCCAACTAGTTCTCAACCACTAGATGGAGTCCACCCAGGGACTATTTCGATAGCATGGTCTATTCCTATTTGTTCATTCAGAATCTTATCTAGAGTTTCTTATGTTGAGACTCAGCAAATTGATCCTTCACATCAGTATCAATTTGGCAATCCAGTCTCCAAAGACCAATTTACCCTTTGAACACTGGATTACTGCCATATGGGGGGTAGTATGCCTTTTCATTGTTCCCTTTGGGGGAGCAACCATATGAGAGTTTACAACAAATTTCAGGTCAAGCTAGAATTACATCCAGTGGTTAGGTGCCAATACTGCCTCAACATCCAAGAGTTGTATATTCAATACAACAAAATCAACCTGTGTCAAACATTCCCACTACACCGGCTATTGTGACAGTGTCACAAGTACAAGCAATGCCTATTGTATGTCAACCTCAAGTTTCTCAGGTCGTAATACACTAGCCTCTTGTCCCAATCACAACCGCCAATTAGTGGCTCCTTAACTGAAGCGACTCAGACTCAAACGGGTACTATCACCCATCATCTTGGTCAAACATCTAGCATTAGACAATAGCAAATGGTCTCACAGCCATGGCTGGTGCAAAATCAACAACTGCAATAGCAACAATCTTACCGAGGACCTTAGCAACAAAGCTTTGTAGGTAATGGGTAGCCGTATATTCAAAACGGTTACCAACAATCATATTATAATGGTTATGCCCATCAACCTTATCAAAGCTATCAGCATCAAATACATTATGTTGGTATGCAAAGACCCACTGCTTAGGTGATCCCATCTTATCCTAGGTATGCTTCGCCAAAATTGAATCAACAGTTTCCCTTCGTAGCAACTTTATAATTACCAGATCTAAATCAGCCAAAAAATGATCCAATTACATACGCCCCTTTGTGGCCAGCGATTCCTCATAAACTTCCATCATATATTCCTAAATTCAATGGAAATACAGGTGAAGATCCATCAAATCATGGGATGACGTTTCATCTCTGGTGTTTGTCTAACACCCTCAATGATGATTCGATTAGGCTTCGCCCCTTTCAGCAGACGCTAACTGGTCTAGCAACGAAATGGTACATCGAATTGCCTAGAGCTTCATTCGATAACTTTAGCACCCTTGCCATCACCTTTTTAACCCATTTTCAGTTACCCATAAGGTACGAAATAGGAACGAAACTCCTTACCAATTTTAAACAGACAACAACCACTCACATATATGATCATATTCATGAGTGACGACGTCGTCGTTGAATGGTAAAGACATATGTTCCTGATCAGCTTCTAGTTGAATGGTTTATTAATTCATTGTTACCTTCTATTACAGAAGATGTGGCCAAGGGAGGAGTCGTCACTGAAGATCATGTCATTGCTTGTGCACAATATCTAGACTTGATCTATACTTAGTCTGGCATGCTCTATGACAAAATTCTTGATGCTCCTAGACCATAATTTTTTGTTCCTCCTCCTAAATTGAATAGGGACTCTCATGCTGGCGACGACGTGATTGGCACCTCAAGTACACAAACCGCAAAGGCCCCATCTGGTAAAGCCCTTGCAGTTTCTAGTAAAAAGGCAAAGGATAAAATTCCTACCTCGGAGGTTAATGCCATGTCGACTGACAAAGGCAAAGAACCGAAGCAACCAGGGGGAAAGAAGAAAGGGAAAAACAAAAAGAAGAAACAAGAAGTTTCAACTCCTAAAAAATCTTCTGGAAACCCTTCTGCGCAAAATAAACCTAATTGGCCATGTCTCATATGTGATGAGGACCATTGGACAAAAGTTTGTCCACATAAAGATGAGATTAAGAAGTTCTTTAAGAGTTCAAATACCTCAATGGTGTTGACTGATCCATTTCCAAACCCAGAAACCAATCTGGTTGCTAGCGACAATGCTTCCCCATCCCAAGTGCTTATGTTGTCCATTTCGAAACAACAAAATGATGCTTTGATATTGACAAGGAATAAAGATTATGGGAATCCACAGATGTCGAAAAACAAGGCTACAAATCAACCTAGTAGTTCAACAACAACTTCGACAAAGGTTGTGTCACCCATCATTCTTGAGCTAACAATAAAGCCGCCAAAGGGAGTAGTACATAAATCAACATTTAACCCTCATGATCAAGTAGCACAGAATTATAATATAGTAGAGGATCTGGCCCAATCGCCATCTGCTATGTCAACGCTTGAAGTACTGCAAAATTTCCCATCCCAAAAGTATGCTCTATTATCAGCAATAGGTGGGATTGACCTAGTGGATTCCAATCTTGTGGCATCTAATCATAAAGGATACGAACCTTAGTTACCAGCTCAACTCCCTTTCCTCATACAATTGAAAGCCCTCAACAAAACTGTTCATCGAACAATTATTGATGAGGGGGCATCTACCTGCATTATGTCGATGAGTTGCTGGAAACTTTAGGCTCACTAGCCTTGTCAAGATCATCAATGACATTAAAAGCATTCAATGGACAAACATATACCTTGTACGGGATTTTAAGTAACTTGCAAGTTGAACTGGGGGGCAAGATAGTAGAAATTGACGTCGAAGTTATTGATGGAAACCTCCATTACAATATCATACTGGGAAGGCCCTGGATTTATCCTATGGTTGTTGTTGTGTCAACATACTTTAGAAAGATTGCATTTCCCTTTCAAGGAGGAATTACAATCATTGATCAACAAACCTTCCTCCCCAACAATTCACAAGTTACAGGAAGCATGCCAATGATCCATGGAAGCTCTCATTCACTTAAAAATGTTAGAGTAGGCCTCCTAAAATCTCTTGCCTTAATGGGTACTTTTTCCCTACCACCTCCTAGTAATCTGGTGGAAGTGGCCACAGTGGAAACCTACAATATGATATCCATGGATCATCAATAGGTATTGCCTCCAAGCCCAATATAATTTTTGTAGCAATCAATTTTATTGTCCTAGGTGGCAAACCCAAATCAACGCTCATCAAGTGTTTGGATAGATAGGTCTAAGGAATATGGCACCTCTTTAGATCCTTGGTCACATGTACATTCTACAGACGAAGGAATTATGCAGTCAATGATGATAGGAGAGGCACCATGGGAAGATTAATACCATCGTTCCCACCTTCCAGATTACAATGAAGTTTATTTTAGAGACCTTAATCATCCTTTAGTTTTTTATTTTCTATCAAATACTATTTATACGATGGATTCTGAGCAAAATCTATCCAATATTGAAGAAACTATCGCCATAAATATCTCAAAAAAACTAATTTTGTAGAGAATATTAATGTCAGCAAATCTTTTTCTTCTGTAGAACTGGAAATATATTGCGCTCTCTTTCACGAATTCAGAGATGTCTTTGCATGGTCATGTTATCTCTGCTACATATTGCCGATACTCGAAGAATCAGAAGTAAGCTCGGTCCTTGTTTTTGCTCAAAGAAAGCCTATAATGGTCATCCTCACCTTCTCCTTTACCTCTTTCGCTCTCCCTTCATCTCCATTTCCTGCACTCTTTTGTTGAAAACCATATAAAACTCCATTATTCTTAAGCCCCGAGTGCTTAAACCCATACCCCCATAAACCCACTCCCACACGATCGCGCGCCTTCACAAACCCTTCCGCCACAACCATAGTAGTTGATCTTCGTCACCCTGATCCAACGGTCCTCCTGTCATGTCAAACAAAGTGACCTGTGCGATTAAAACCCCATCGTCCGATCATCTCCGCCGCGATCGAACAACGTTCACTCTCCCCGCGCCTGCAAACTGTTGGGGCGATAACGCACGATGGAAAGTAGTTTCATCCTTCCCCCGCCACCACGCATCACACTTTGAATGGAATTGTATGCCGCTATCCTTTTACTACCATGCGTCCAAAACTGGTGCAACCAAAATAGCTTACCGCTTACCCTCCCGTTGTCGCCTGATAACTCCCACACGTCTCCTCCGCCCGATAGTCTTAGGATCTATACGCCTGAAATCCATTGGTTCACGATCACCCCACTCCCATATCTACTGATACCCTCCGCCAAGAAATCCCAACCGTCCATTTTCTAGATCCTATGGCTGATCTTCCTCCATCATCCAACTTGTCCGTTCGCCATGCAGTCCGCGTCCCTTGATTGTTCTGTGCACCCGAAGGATGAAGGTGATCAATTTTATTACTGTTTGCAGCCGCTCCTCAACCACCATATTTAACCAACAGTATGGCCAAGGAGGAAAAGGATAGAGCCCAAGCAGGTGAATGCATTTAATAGTTATTGAGCTTCATCGTATACGACACTCCAACTGCCCAAGAGGACGGTAGAGCACCTGAAAAGGTCAGATTCATCCACTACAACAAGCAAACGCACTCAAAAGTTCCAACAGGCAACTAAATATAGTTGGTGGTCAATTATGACCCCTCCATACTTAGAATGGTCAACTGCATTTGTATTGAAAATCTATATATACCTTGAAACAAGATGTAATCATGGTTGATGGTTGATGTTTAGATGTAAGGTTCAACTTCTCGAGACTGTAACTATTTTGGTACTTGTAGCATCTCGTCTTCATTTTCAGCTAATACAAGTTTCTTTTGCTGTTAATTACTCACTTTTCATCCTTCTTCTGCTCTAAGTTGTGCCTGATATGTTGTATTTCTGAGCTCTTGATGTTTAGCATTAGAGAAGCTGTCATCCTATCTCTATGTTAAAGTCTTGTATGTATCAGTGGATACGCTATTCAGTTTTCTTTTCACCTAGTGCCAGAGAGTTGTCATCTTGTCTGTGCATAGGGAAATAGATTTGTAGACTTCTTTACTGGTTGCAGCTGGCCATCACATGGTTGTGTGCATCTGCTGGTGTGGTCAGTATTCTCCATATTCACCCAATTTTTAAACTCTGAGTAATTGGTGGTCTAAAGCCTTGTAGTCTGGAGGTGTTCACACATGTCTGGAGCTAAAGAAAGTAGCAGTGGTTATTTAGCTTGAACAAGCATCATTCCCTCCATTCATCCATTTGCAACAATAAGTTGAATTTGTATGTTCCCAGGCATCTCCGAGCTATAACCTAGGAGAGTTTCTTATGGTGATAACATTAATTGGCGCCATTGTCGGGGAGAGGAGATTGAAGCTCAGCTTCCCTGGGAGAATGACACAACTCCAGCTTTGATGATAGACAAAGTCTAGACACATTTCTGGTTGTAATCATCTATCTAACGACTCTACTGGATGACTGACCTAGTGGCAACTCCACATTACAATTCTGGCTCAGTTTGTGAGACATACTCGGAGAAATCCTCAGAAATCACCAGCTGATCCAATGCCTGACCCTAAGAAGATTGCTAAGCAAAGGAAAACATTGTAGAAAGGAGCATCAGGATCAGACAAGCCTAAGAAATGTTATGTATCTCTTCAAGAGAAGATTATAGCTGAGAATATATGGTTTGAAGATTTAGAGCCTAACATTGTTAGTGAATAAATACCTTCAAAGACTCATAAATCTCCTTGTTCATTTACTTCCCCTTTGGATCTCAGTCCAAAGAAAGTCTCTCATATAGTCCCTCATACCCCTTTGTTTCTATCATCCATTTCACTTCTCCCTACTGTTCAAACTGCCAGTTTCCTTCCACCTAACCCAGTCATGGCAGGCTAGCAAGCACCCACAAAGATGGAAAGAATCATAGCTACTAGGTATGGACTCCTAATCTTGCCTATCCCTTTGAATGCCATGCCTACAAGAGAATATCATAAATACATGCCTAAGTTAACTGGAACGTAGGGAGTAACTGCTGAAGAACACCTTAAGTCTTTTTACAGTTATGCTAATAACCTAGATATCAATGAACATGATGTCTGGATGAGAGTATTTGTCCAAAGCCTTGATGGAGAGGCTAGAAAGTGGTTCAAAGAATTTCCCCCTTGGTCCATAGTAGACATTGAAGCCTTGGTGTTGGAAATAATACTGAGAGGGGGGGGGTGAATCAATATTATCACATTAATAAAACTTTTTCATTTCCATGATCAGATTCATATATGTTACTTCCACAACTTCTTATGATTAAGTTAATTGATCTTCAATGAGTGCATTATAACATTATCAACCATATTATCAGTTAACAGATGCAGTAATATAGAGTAGATCATCACACATAAGGCACACACATGAACACCATGATATAAGGTGGAAACCCAATGCGGGAGAAAACCACCTACTGCAAGTCATCTCAATCTTCTTCTTAATAAGAAAATCCTTTTACAATATTTTGTACTGGTGCAGTCCTATACCAGTACAGGAGCTACAACCCCCTTTGCTCTTGTACTAGCCGATCCATTTACTAGTATGCAGGCTACTACCTGCTACGATGCTCCAAAGATTTCCTTTAGCTCTTGTAGGTGCTATCCTACAATCTTCTCTCCTTCAGGTACCACGTTTCATCAATTTTCAGACTGGATACACCTGAAGCACAACACATAATCTAAAAGGCCACGTTTCATCCAATTTTCATACTGGACCCAACAACGTTGAAGCTCATAATCAAACAACCTTCTGAATTACCCAAGCATTAGATCAATACATATATAAGTGAGTCATGAATAAGATCTAGTACATCAGATCACATAAAAGAGTTAATAATAACCTGATCCATTCATCCATCAATGTATAAACATTTAATCAATCACTGCTGTTATCAGAACTTAATACCAGAAACCAGACATCACTTCAAAACCCAGAACACAACAATAAACAGGGGCAACTAAATAGATTTCATGAGAAGTACGCAGCTTCACCCATATAACACCTGCGTATAAGTACCCACTGTTTCCAACTACATTCCTGCGTACCAACACACTGTGCCTTACAGACCTCCTGCGTACCTGCACTCTGTGTCCAATGAACTGCCTGCGCCCCTCTGCATCTGCAGCGCTTCTGGGCCTACGTATCTGCGCACCTGCAGCGCTTCTGTGCCTGCGTATCTCCGCACTTTTCTTTCACTGTACTTGCGTACCTGCAGGTATAGATAATTTCAAGACTTCAAGATTAACCCAAACTATCATATCTATAGATCTGAACATGCGTCGAGGAGATATCAACCCATTAGTAGATCCGACTTGTAGTTCTCATGTTTCTCCTGATTTAGATCTAGCTATCTCTCACAAACCCATCACTAGAATTTCAGATCTAGCTTCTCTTAAGATTTTCTTATTTCACAAGTGTCTATCCAAACGATCTCCTTTGCTTTATATAGGCAAGCTCTTCCTAAAATCATGGATCAATAGGGGCTCAATAATAATAATATAAAACAATACCACGGGCCAAAACCATAGAATCAAGAACGGCGGGTTAAATACCACGGGCCAAACATAAGAAACCCCACGTGAGCACGCTTCTCTACCCTGAAGTGAGTGAACTAGGGGTACGTACCTCATGAACGGGATAACTGTGGGTATGTACGCACTTTATGTAAGACAGGTCTGCGTGTACGCACCTTCTGTACGGTGTACCTGCATGCCCCTTATTTTCTTCAATATTTGAGAGCTGATCATCAATCTCTGCTACTGACCTGAAGTACTGTGGTCTATCACCTGTATGGGTTGCCATCAAGGACAATACTTTAGCCATAATGCCAACAATCTCCCCCTTTGGACTTGATGGCAAAGCTTACTTGTGAACTGTCATCTGATCCCTTTGAACTGTCCTACATCCATCTCTTCTGTGGATTCATCTGAATGTATACAAGTGAGATGATCTTCTATGAGAGAGTTGCCATCAAGTACAACACATGCATCATAATGCCAACAATCTCCCCCTTTGGACTTGATGGCAACAACACCAAATCACTCTCCCCCTTTGACATCAAGGGCAAAGGTTTATGCTCCCCCTAAGAACATGCTCCCCTTGACTATAAACCAGATCTGCTGAAGTCTCTGATTGAGCTCCCCCTTTGTATATGCCATGGTGCACCATTCTGATAATGCTATTTCTGAAATATCTGCTCTGCTATATAGTGTTGTTCATGCTCAAGCTCCCCCTGACTGTAAGCAAGGTCTGCAAAAAGATGTTCTACAAGAAGAACATGACTCTATATATCATAAATGACATTCCTATCACCAAAAGACTTAATACATATATCCATCACCCAACCAAGTGGGGATACATCAGGAACTAAATACATTACATCTTCATCCCAGGCATAGTGGGGAAACCAACATAGGTCGTTACATGACCTGAAGGGATGACTACAATAGATAGAGACATACTATTACATCATGAGTCGTGATATGACATTTATAACAGAGACCAATCACCTAAGATAAACATCAGCAACAACACTGTATGATCTGCTCCATAGTATCTGTCAACAGCAACTAGATCAGAAACTTGCATTAGTGCATGAATCATCAAGGTATGTCCGCATTAACAGAATTTCAAACACCATAGCCATCATGATCATCATTTGGGAATATCTACATCAATCAACATATGTACGAAGCAACCTATCATCATATAGGTAAGAGCTCATCATCATCATGTCTTCAACAATGCAACTTTGAATAATCATCCTTGTATCCAGCCAACAATCCTCATCCATTTGTGCCAAGAATGAAAGGAATCATGCATCATAATTGTAATATAGGATCTTTATGCATATGTCAACAACAGCATATGAGTGACTCATCATCAAGAAGATGTGAATTTAAGATAAGTGCTTCTCCTTATTCTCATGAAAGTTACCATGTAAGCACCATTAGAGAATCAACCACAAATCTGATCCAAGAACCATGTGAACAACTCATAGCAAGATGAATCATTTATCTATATAAGCATCATCACCAAGGATTATTACCCATAATGCCAAAAATGCATTAAAAACATATGCTACCCCTAAACTGGTGCCATCTGTCAGACCTTATCAACAAGAAAAGTCAGCCATTAAATGCCTTAAGACAGATACACAGTTTCTCATTATATGACTTGCGTGGCTCCGCACATCATCTTTCACTCCTCTGCGTATCCTCGCACCTGACTTTCTGCTACCCTGCGTATACTCGTAGAGAGCCTCTGCTACAGCGCGTACGCATGCACCTGTGCCATCAATCGTGTCGCGTACCTCACGCATTCTTTGCTTCTATCGCGCCGCATACTTCTATGTACCTCCACAGGTTTTCCTTCTATCGCGCCGCGTACCTCCGATCTTGCTCCGCACCTCTTCGTCCGTCCGCATGTGCCCTTTTGTTACACCGCGTACTTACGCACCAAGACCATTGTTGGGCTGCGCACCCTCGCACTTTCACTGTGTATCGCCTGCGTACCTCTGATTAGAACCCAACAGTCCTCCTCTGTGCCTCTGACAGTCAGATCTGATCTTGTGCTCGAGAGATCATACTTCATAGATTCACTTCCAACTTCACTTTCCTTACTGCCTTTCTTCAAACAATCATATACGTGATTGTGCAGTATCCAACTCGCGTATATACGTGACTTCCTTTTATGGGGTTTGCATAAGAGATTTAGGACACTCAAGTTTTGTACTTTCAGCTCCCTCTGATTCTGGTATGTCTGTATGTTGTGCTGTGGCGCCACTTTCTGACTAAACTTCCTTTTTCCTCCATATCTTCAAGCGTGATGATGTTTTCTCCTTTTGGTGTGATGTCCGTGCTTTGTTCCTGCATTTCTTTGCTATATGTCCAGGCTTGTTACATGCATAACATCTTACATGTTTTATATTCCTTTTGTAGCAATCAGCAGCTTTGTGACCATACATATTGCAAGCAAAGCAATATCCATTAAAGTACCTTGAATGAGATGATCTTTCTGCATGATGGTCTTGAACCCTTCTTCTTCTACATCTGGCTGCAACATGTCCAAGATTATGACATACATAACATTCAACATTATTCATAGGAGGAGTAAAAGATTTTCTTTGAAGCATCTCTTTCCTTGGTAGATGATGACATTGACCTTTCATCTCTTTGTTGATCATTTTAGATTTCTCTTTAGAGTTCCTTGCCTCACCCTGTGAACTAGATTTACCTTCAACAGATTCATGGAAACCAAGACCAGTCTTTATAGCAGGAGACCTTTGACTACTAAGAATATCATCCAAGACTTTAGAACTATCTTGAAATCGTAAAAGCTTATCCTTTTCTTCTAATTCACCTTTCAAGATATTTACCTCAACCTGAAGCTGTTCTTCCTTTTCAAGAGATTGATTTTTCAAATCTTCTTCAGCTTTCCTTCCTTCTTCCATTTGTTCCCTTAGTTTGAGAATCTCCTTTTCTTGTTCTTCATTCAGATCCTGCTGTATTTGACGAACTCTGAAGGCACATTCCAGCTAGGATTTTAAGCTGATGACTTTGTTGTCTTGTTTTTCAATTGCTTGGTGTAGATCTTCATTTTGCTTCTTTGATTCTTCAAGTTCTTCCTTCAGTGAGAGGATCGTGGCTTCAAGACTTTCATAATAACTGGATCGATCTCTGAGCTCCTTGATTGTTGTGTTCTTTTCAATGACTTCATTTCTTAGAGATGTTGCTTCAGCCTGCAACTTTTGATACTTTTCCTTAAATAGCTTCCTTACCTTGCTTCCTCTCTCTTGATGAGCTTTTAGATCGACAGTTACCCTTTCAAAAGCACAGTTCCTTTTGTCCAACAGATCTTGCTGAGTTCTAATTTTGTCTGTAAGAATTTTAAATTTTGCCTCAATTTGATATCTTTCTTGCTCACCCATAAGGGAAAATTCAGTAGTCTCACTATCACTTTCAGCTTTTCCAAAAGGAAAGATAGCTGGTACATCAGAGGATAGCCAATTCATACCTGATAGTTCATCTTCATTCTGAAATGATTCTGAATCTGAAGAGCTTTTTATACCTAATCCCCAATCGATTCTCCCACTGTCATAGTTCTTCTGAGATGTCTTCTTCTTATGAGCTTTCTTCTTAAGCTTCTTTCCCATTGTTCCACGGATCTCCTTCAAGCGATCAAGATTCTACCAAAGGACCTGCTCTGATACCAATTTTTGGAAATAATACTGGGGGGGGTGAATCAGTATTATCACATTAATAAAACTTTTTCATTTCCATAATCTGATTCATATATGCTACTTCCACAACTTCTTATGATTAAGTTAATTGATCTTCAATGAGTGCATTAGAACATTATCAACCATATTATCAGTTAACAGATGCAGTAATATAGAGTAGATCATCACACATAAGGCACACACATGAACACCATGATATAAGGTGGAAACCCAATGCGGGAGAAAACCACCTGCTGCAAGTCATCTCAATCTTCTTCTTAATAAGAAAATCCTTTTACAATATTTTGTATTGGTGCAGTCCTATACCAGTACGGGAGCTACAACCCCCTTTCTCTTGTACTAGCTGATCCATTTACTAGTACGCAGGCTACTACCTGCTACAATGCTCCAAAGATTTCCTTTAGCTCTTGTAGGTGCTGTCCTACAATCTTCTCTCCTTCAGGTACCACGTTTCATCAATTTTTAGACTGGATACACCTGAAGCACAACACATAATCTGAAAGGCCATGTTTCATCCAATTTTCATACTGGACCCAACAATATTGAAGCTCATAATCAAACAACCTTCTGAATTACCCAAGCACTAGATCAATACATATACAAGTGAGTCATCATTCAGATCTAGTCCATCAGATCACATAAAAGAGTCAATAAGAACCTGATCCATTCATCCATCAATGTATAAACATTTAATCAATCATTGTTGTTATCAGAACTTAATACCAGAAACCAGACATCACTTCAAAACCCAGAACACAACAATAAATAGGGGCAGCTAAATAGATTTCATGAGAAGTACGTAGCTTCACCCATATAACACCTGCGTATAAGTACGCACTGTTTCCAACTGCATTCCTGCATACCCACGCACTGTGCCTTACAGACTTCCTGCGTACCTGCGCTCTGTGTCCAATGAACTGCCTGCGCCCCTCCGCATCTGCAACGCTTTTGGGCCTGCGTATCTGCGCACCTGCATCGCTTCTGCGCCTGCGTATCTCCGCACTTTTCTTTCACTGTACTTGCGTACGTGCAGGTATAGATAATTTCATGACTTCAAGATTAACCCAAACTGTCAGATCTACAGATCTAAACATGTTCCGAGGAGATATCAACCCATTAGTAGATCCGACTTGTAGTTCTCATGTTTCTCTTGATTTAGATCTAGCTATCTCTCACAAACCCATCACTAGAATTTCAGATCTAGCTTCTCTTAAGATCTTCTTATTTCACAAGTGTCTAGCCAAATGATCTCCTTTGCTTTATATAGGCAAGCTCTTCCTAAAATCATGGACCAATAGGGGCTCAATAATAATAATATAAAACAATACCACGGGCCAAAACCATAGAATCAAGAACGGTGGGTTAAATACCACGGGCCAAACATAAGAAACCCCACGTGAGCGCGCTTCTCTGCCTTGAAGTGAGTGAACTGGGGGTACGCACCTCATGAACGGGATAACTGTGGGTATGTACGCACTTTATGTAAGACAGGCCTTCGTGTATGCACCTTCTGTATGGTGTACCTGCGTACCCCTTATTTTCTTCAATATTTGAGAGCTGATCATCAATCTCTGCTACTGACCTGAAGTACTGTGGTCTATCGCCTGTATGGGTTTCCATCAAGGACAATACTTTAGCCATAATGCCAACAGTCTCCCCCTTTGGACTTGATTGCAAAGCTTACTTGTGAACTGTCATCTGATCCCTTTCAACTGTCCTACATCCATCTCTTCTGTGGATTCATCTGAATGTATACAAGTGAGATGATCTTCTATGAGAGAGTTTCCATCAAGTACAACACATGCATCATAATGCCAACACTTGGACGATGTATTCTTGAAGCATTGGGGAGATAAGAAAGACCTACTCTATTACCATACAGAGTTTGGGAGCCTCAAGAGGGAGAATGGGGAATCATTGCCTGATTTTAGTAAAATATTTAACTGTATGTATAGTAAGATACCCGCTGAATTAAAGCCTACCCCCACCTCTGTAAAAATCACTTATGCTAATGCTTTTGACTCTGATTTCTGCCTGCTTTTAAGAGAAAGAAGATGTGCCACTCTAGCTGAAATGCAAGATACAACTCTAGAGGTGGAATCAAATATCATGGCTGCAGAAAAGCTCAAAAGTCATGCTGGTAGAAGGAGGTAGAGAGGTGAGGCTTCTTCTTCCTCTGCTTCATCTTTAGAACCTAAGTTAGACAAAATGACTAAAATGATAGAGTCACTGGCTGTTGAGATATCTAATCTTAAGGTTGAGCAGAGCTCTGGAAAAGCAAGGCTTCCAAACACATTCACTCCAAGGAACCCAAATCCATTCAGAAGAGAAAATGAGAAAGTCCAGATCATTCAGAGGGGTAAAGAGGCCCATGAAGAACAAAGAGTGAAGGCTCCCCTCTAGAACGTTGTCATGGAAAAGGAATAGTTTGAAGAAGAGGATGAAATACATTGCATCGAAGATAAGGGTATTGCTGCTTTCTTGACATTGTTTGCCTATGAATAATCATTACTCCAAGACCAAACTAGTCAAGAGTGGGATAGAGAGGTTGTTCTGCAAACTGGTGAAGAGCGAAGATATAATTTGAGGTCAAAAGAGAACAATGTCAAGGAGAGCCCTACCCAAAGAGTTGTTGTCCCAAGAAAGCAACAAAATATGAGGTAGAAAAGACCAGCAGTTGATCTTGTCATCCCCAAAGCACCAGCTCAAGAGGTAAGAGGTCCCAACAAGTCCCCTTCCCCTTTCAGCTTTGAATCAGAAGTCAAGAAGTTAAAAATATTTGTGCCTCTGATAGAACTTGTAAAGAGCGAAGTATTTAGGAAGCCTATCCTTGATGCTCTTAAGCTAAAAGCCTCACCAACCTCTACTGCTTACGTCAATTTGCATGATGATAAGCCTGCAGTTGTGCTTAGCCTAATGACTAAACCTGCTGATAATAGCTCCCCATCATTCTATGTCTCCTTGACCATTCATGACAAAACCCTCCATAACTGCTTGCTAGACACAGGGGCCAGCCACAATTTGATCCCTAAAGTTGTCATGGAATAGTTAGGCCTTGATATCACTAGACCATATCATGACTTATTCTCAATTATTCAAGAGAGGTAAAATGCCTAGGATTAATCAAATACCTAGTTGTTACCCTAACTCAGCTGCCCATGAAGAGCATGATGATGGACATTGTGGTAGCAGATGTCCCTCCCAAGTTTGGCATGTTGCTATCTAGAGGGTGGATTAAGAGACTGTGTGGAACATTGCATAATGTTCTATCTTATGCCACTATCCTAGTTTTTGGAGGGGAGAGCATGAGATTGTGCAGAGAAGCATGACTAGCCTACATCATCAGTGATGAGAATAATCCCTCTAATCATCCCATTTATGTTGTGGACACCGATTTTGGAGCACGTATCCTCCAAATTGAAGAATCCTAGAAGGCCTCATTATAGCTCAAGAAACCAACAGTTCAGGCTGAGGGGGAGCAAGGAAGTCAAGTTTGGGAAACGTTCTTTGATGAAGCATGTTCTAGGGAGACTGCAGGAGAAGGGGTGGTGGTGATATCCCCAAAGCAAGAGATCACACATCTATATTTCAAGCTGGCTTTCCAAGTCACCAAAAATATAGCAGAGTATGAGGCTCTGATATTGGGCCATAATGCAGCTAAAGAAAGAGAAATGAAAAGCATAAAAGTGTTTGTAGATGTTGATCTTATCATTCAGCAAGTGAATAAAACATTCCAAGCAAAGCGCCGAAGGATGAAAGGATATAGATATGAGGTATGGAGACTTAAAGATTATTTTGATAGTTTTCATATCTCATATATCCCTAGATTCAGAAATCAGCTTGTTGATTCTCTTTTTGTGTTTGCTAGCATGTTTATTCCTCCCATGCCTCCCAGACTAGTTTATGAAGTTTAGATGAAATATAGACCATCCTTGACTAATAATGTCCAGCATTGGAAATTTTTTGAGGATGATGATGAGGTAAATAGGTTTCTTCAAGTCATTGATGAATTCTCCGAAATGCAAATGGACCATAAGAATGAAGCCTTGGAAGAAAATCCCCAGTCCCAGCTTAGAAACAAAATTGGCAAAAATAGCATTGTCCAACTGCCCAGCAAGCACATACCTAAAGGCCTAGTCCCTTTAGAAAAGTTGTTTGACTAGAATGATGTGCCTTATAAGGCTACCTAAAAAGAATACCAATCTGCAGTCCATAGGCATAATATAGGGAGTCCAGAACAACCAAGATATATAAATTTGACCACCCATTTTTTTGCTGCCCAAAGTTCTGAGTACTGCAATTTAATGAAACAATTTGCTGATGTTTTTTCCTGGGAATATAGTGACCTGAAAACATATGACAAAAATATCATCTAGCACAAAATCCCTATAGAGAAAGACACCATCCCTTTTAAGCAGAAGCTAAGACCAATAAATCCCTTGCTCCTCCCTCTGATTGAAAAAGAAATCAAGAAGTTGTTGGCTGCAAAAATCATAGTCCCTCTCAGATATTCAAAATGGGTAGCCAATTTGGTAGTGGTAAGGAAGAAAAGTGGAGAAATCAGGCTTTGCATTGATTTAGAAACTTAAACAAATTCTCTAAGAAAGACAATTATCCTCTACCCAAGATGGAGCATTTGCTACAGAAGGTCTCAGGAGCCAAAGTAATGTCTTTCCTGGATGGATTTTCAGGATATAACCAGGTTGCCATACACCTAGATGACCAAGATAAGACTGCATTCACCACTCCTTGGGGCACTTTTATGTATTCCAAGATGCCTTTTGGGTTGATGAATGCTAGAGACACCTTTCAGAGTGCTATGGATATAGCATTTGTGGGAGAGAAGGATAAGTTTTTCCTTATCTACCTAGATGATATAATAGTGTACTCCAGCAGCCATCATGACCATTTGCAGCATTTGAAGAAAGCGTTCTTGAAGTGCAGAAGGTTTGGGATTTCAGTCAATTCTAAAAAGTCACAGTTTTCTTTAAAAGAAGGCAAGCTGCTAGGACATGTTGTTTCTGTTGCAGGTGTCTGGATTGACCTAGAAAGAGTAAGAGCAATACAAACCTTATCTGTCCCGAGATCAAAGAAGGATATCCAGTCCTTTCTGGGCAAAATAAATTTTGTGAGGAGGTTTATCCCAAATTCTGCAGAACTTGTGAGGCATATTACCTCCATGTTGAAAAAGGGGTCAGAGATCAAATGGAATGATGCAACAAGAAGATCTTTTGAGTCCATTAAAAAAGATATTATGGAAGCTCCTACTTTAAACAGTCTAGATTACAGCAAGGAGTTCGGTATATTTTCATTTGCCTCTAATGATACCCTTGCAGCAGTTTATTGCAAGCAAATGAAGAAGGTTCAGAGCATCTAGTAGCATTTTTCAGCAAAACCTTAAGGGATGCTGAGCTAAAGTATGATATCATTGAAAAACAAGCATATGCTCTTATCAAACCTTTGAAAGCTTTCAGGATTCAGATTCTGCATTCCAAGATAATTGCGTATGTGCCCTCTGCTTCAATAAAGGATGTTCTAACACAGCCTGATGCTAATGGAAGAAGGGCTAAATGGATTTCAAAGCTTATTGAATTTAACATAGAACAGAAACCCACCAAGCTGGTCAGAGGTCAGGGTCTTGCCAGATTAATGGCTAAAGAAAATTACAGAGTGTTGGACATAAATCTCATAAGCACAATTTCAGAGAATGGTCGGGCAGCAGAAGAAATATCTAAACTAGTGAAAGATCAGTCATTGGCAGAAAATCTAACTTCTTGTGATTGGTACTCTGCAATAGCTCAATACTTGTTGAACCTAGAATTTCCTCCAGGCCTTGGTCTAGGCCAAGCCAGAACTGTTAAGCTCAAGGCAACTAGATACTGCATTCATGAAAATTTTATCTACTGGAGGGACCCCTCTGGAATTCTTCTGAGGTGTCTGGACAAAGAACAATCCATGGAAGTGATGCAGCAGTTTCATTCAAGCATATGTGGAGGACATCATTATTGGAAAACTACAGCTCACAAGATCCTTAGGGCTGGATATTATTGGCCCACCTTGTTTGTTGATGTCTTTTCATTTGTTAAATCATGTGACAGGTGCCAAAGATTTGAAGGGAAGCAGCAACTGAAGTCCCTGCCCTTAAAACCCATACATGCTAGTGGCCCTTTCTAGCAGTGGGGCTTGGATTTCATTGGAGAAATCAATCCACATTCTAGTGGCCAACACAGGTGGATCTTAGTTTCCACTGATTATTTCACCAAATGGATTGAAGCAATCCCTACTAGAAAGGCTGATCACCATGTGGTCATGAGGTTCTTGACAGAGAATAGCTTCACCAGATTTGTTGTCCACATAAAATAATTACAGATAATGCAGCAGCCTTTAGGGAAAAGAAATTGGTAGACATGTGTGACTTAATGGGCATTAAGTTAATTCATTCCACCTAATACTACACTCAAGACAATGGTCTAGCAAAATCTTCCAACAAAAGCCTGACAAGGATAATTAAAAAGTTGTTGGAAGACAACAAAAGGAATTGGGACTCTAAGCTCAAGTATGCACTATGGGATAACAGAGTAACCACCAAGAAATCCATAGGGAATTCTCCATTCAAGCTAGTATATGGCACTGAGGTTGTATTCCCAATTCAATTAACCCTCCCTGTGGCAAAGTTCTTTCCAACAGAGACGAATGAGGAAGAAGACATGGCAAAAAGGATCACTGATTTAGTAGAGGTACATCAAATAAGAGAACAGCAGGTTGAGAAGTCTGCAACACATCAAAAGAAGATCAAGGAAGCTTTTGAAAGAAGGACAAAAACAGATAATTTTCAGGTTGGAGACTTGGTTCTTAAGTGGGATTTACTGAAAAAGAAGAAAGACAACCATGGGAAGTTTGATGCTTTATGGATGGGGCCTTTTATCATTTCTCAGATCCAAGGGAACAATACTTTCATACTGCAAAGTATGGAAGGGGAGATAGTTTTTGATGGCCCAGTTCATGGGCATTTCCTGAAAGTTTTTGTTCTTTAAGGTTTTAAAGCCTTAAATTTGTAAATATACTATTTTAATCAATTTTAGTGTAGACTCAGTTAGACTCCATGCCAATGGAACACTAGGGAATTTTTCTCATTTGGTTTTGATAGGCAAGGCATTGGTCTGCAAGTTCTTGAGACCTCACAGGGAGGATCTCATCCCCAAAAGGAGCCAGTGTTAGCTCTGCTACATATTGCTGATACTTGAGGAATCAGAAGTAAGCTCGGTCCTTGTTTTTGCTCAAAGAAAGCCTATAATGGTCATCCTCACCTTCTCCGTTACCTCTTTTTCTCTCCCTACATCTCCATTTCCTATGCTCTTTTGTTGAAAACCATATAAAACTCCATTGTTCTTAAGCTCCGAGCGCTTAAACCCATATCCCCCATAAACCTGCACCCACATGATTGTGCGCCTTCACAAACCCTTCCACTGCAACCTTAGTTGTTGATCTCTGTCACTGTCACGCGGAAAGAGTCGTTAGTGCGGACACAACCGACCTTCCTAGAAAGCCTAAGACTTTCTAATGACAAACAAGACAAATAAGAGCAATCCTTCCCTAAATATGCTTTTACAATATGAGAAATCAAGTGTTTAGATCCTACCTGTAATCCAACACTGTTGTAGTAGTCCAGCTTCGTTGATCCAGATGAGCTCCTCCTTCCCTTCGAAACCTGCATTCACCAACAATCAAACGATTAAATAGCACCTAAATATCACATAAAATAAAACATATTTAACATATAGACCAAGGAGTATATGAAACAACTCATTAATAACAAATTGTTGAGAAGAATGGACTAATTTGTATTAAAAGGTAACAAAAGGAACCATTACAACCTGAGCCTTGGTGTTGTGCAAGCTCCTCCCAGGGTCCACAAGAGTTCTCCCTTACTCTGATCAGCTCACCCACCTCCCAATGGAAACAAGTAAAGATGGTAATCTCTCCTCACAAGCTTCTACAAGGAAGTCCTAATTCCAGCAGCATCTACCCTTAGGAATGTTCAGCTTTCAACCTCTCTTCCCTTTGGCCCAATTCCTGTATTTATAGTGCTCTAGAGGAAGTTATTCAGGTCCACCATCAATGGGATAAGCCCCTCTTTGGATGGGATAGCTCCCCTATTGATGGGATAAGTTCCTCTTTGGTAGGGATACATGAACCATCTGGAGGCGCTTCATATATGTCAAACATGCTTCTAGAAGACTCTAGAAATGACCACAAGTAACTTTTTTGGAGTGAAACTTGCGCCTTTTGACCTTTACAGGAGTACGCATCCACCCCTTTACATACAGAGCGTACAAGTACACAGGTATTGTGAACTTGGGTTGCGTACCCGCAGGTAAGGCTAAGAGAAACTGCGTACCAGAGATAATTGACTTTAAATGACTTTTCTCTCTTTCTTGAAGTTTGACATGGAGAGCAGAGGCATGAGACTTGCCAAGGAGGATAGTATGACAGTGGATGGAGCCATACTAACTGCAAATAGTCATGGTGACATTTTTTAGTGTAACAGATTGCCCCCTAAAGTGCGAAGCCTGTAGTAGATTAGGGTTTTTATGATCTAGGAAGGGTGAAGTACTTTATCATTTCAAGGAGTATCTTGCGGAGGACCCGGTCAGAACCTGCAAATATTCAACACAAAATACATATATAAGATGATATCATCGCTGAGGTAGGCATTCCCATACTCAGATTGAAAACTTTAACTAATAATCTAACTACTGCTCTGATACAAGAATGATTTTGCAGTACATCACAATCATAGACTTTTGTAGACACAGTATGGACGCAGCCATCTGTTTATGATTTGTCTACTATATAATGAATACAAAACTCCTCGTAGCCTGGATGGTGGGAACTAGATCCAGGGCCTTCATTTCTACTTCCTGAATTGGCACGATTCTATCCATTGCGAATAAATGAGTTGATGTCGAGCATGGTAGAAACCACTTGATTACCGGTCAATGATGTAAACTGTTAACAAGTGTGAGAGAGACCACCAGTGATGTCAATGGTTCTCAAAGTACCCAGTACAATCCATGAAATGTGAATGAATGGGTTGATGTTGAACACGTCACAGAATCCTTCGATCGAAAGTCAATGATGTAAATTGTCGTCAAAGGCGAGAAACCTACCATTGATGCATGCAGACTTTAAGGTACTGACGATTTCTAAGTCATATTTCTAGATAATGTGCTGATGTCGATAGAAAGCGACTCGTTGCAGGCAAGACCACAACACGAAATCATTGTTCAAGTTGAAGAAATGTTGCTGTAAGGACTGACTCAGGGATGGTCAAATGGATGACAAATATTTTACATATGAATGGTTTATTTGCAGAGACCTCTTGAACACATAACGACACAACAGATGGCTTGGTGACGATTGACCCAAAGTTAATACCAGGAAACGGTTGAAGACTTTCAAAGTGGTTTGATCAACTTTTAAGGCAAAGGATTTCCCAACCCAGGTGAATGGAAAGTGTCGTGTTCAAGAGCGGTGATAAGGTTCTTCTGTAACAAAGGATAACAAATTGGTTCATTCTTCTCTCTTTTCCCCCACCATTTCTGGCAAGTACCTCTTTATTTTTTTACAAGCTTGAGGAGGATAACATATGCTTGATTATAAGCTCATCCTTCGGATGAGTCCAACTTAGATTCGGACCCTAAGAAGGAGTGGTCCGTTCTTGTTTGTAATTGAACAGGTCCTGTACTGTGAAATTTTAACGAGTCCAGTATAGGAGAAACTCGACGTTTTTCATTTTTAGAGAGTCTGAAAAAACTAAAGAAGACTCTAAGGTGAACTTTTTCGTAAATTTGTGTCTCCCAAGCCCGAAAAAGTATAAAATAATACCTGAGAGAACCGCTTGATCTCGCGACCAAGGAGTACTTTCATGATTAGTGTCTCTGACCTGAAAAGTAAAAAGCAATCAAGGACACGTCGTTTTATTTCCGTATCGAGTTTGAAACGACAAAAACCCGGCAATCTTTTCCTGTTTTTACGGTCAGAAAAGAGCTATAAGGGGACCGTCTTTTAGTTCCGTTTTAACGAGTGTAAAATAAACGCTCAGCAATCTTTTCATGTTTTAGGAGTTAGAAAAGAGCTTAAAAGATGACTCTGATGTTTTGGTTCGTGAAAAATGATGATTTTTCTCTAAAGTCCTTTTGTCCTGCACAAAAACGACACATTACTCATACCTGTTTAAGATGGGTAAAAATACATTGAAAAATGTCCTTTCATAGTGAAAAATAAACAAACTTAGCATTCATTCATCCAAAAAACCTATAAAAGGACTTTTTACCATGTCATTTTTACCATTTTACTGTTGAGGTTAAGAAAAGGGCTTTTGACAAGAAAACTTCTTGTGGACTTTGCGGAGAATCCGACCGTCAGAATCGAGCGCCGTCTCTTTCAGGTATTTCACAACATCCTCCTCTTCAATTTCATCCATTTAGAATTTCATTTCAAGTTTTAGTTTGATTTTTTGGAGGGTTTAGGGTTTTAAAATTCGTTTCTCGGGGGACGCAGGTGCCCCATGGGTGACCTGCGTACCCCGACTTTTTCGTATATGGGAAAAAGGTCGGGGTACGCAGCCCGCCTTTAGAACAGCTGCGTACCGCCACCCTGTCTTCTGAACGCGGGGTGCGTACCCCATGAAACGCGGATTTTGAAACCCCAAACCCCAATTTTAACCAATCAAAATTTGTTTAATGAATTCTAATCATTGTTTTTTGGTGTGTAGGTCACTCACCATGCTAGATTGGCGTGAAAGAGAACACGAAGACGCTGATTTGGCCGTAATAGGTCATCAACCTTCTATTGATGCGTTAAAGGCATGCGGTCTCTACAAGTACTGGGCCATACCTGGCATGAGGGCCCAGGTGCCATTCTTATAGTGTCTGGTTGAAAGGTGGAATATTCAAGATCAATGTTTTTACATCGGAGAAAACCATCTCGAGATAGAGTCCTCCGACATATACTTTCTCACTAGCTTGCCTAACAGGGGCGAGCAAATCTCTCTATTCGGGGCTAGGCCGGGTGGCCAATCCCTTGCTAGTCTCCGGCTAGAGTGGTGCAACAATCAAAACCAGGAGAAGGGGATAGAAATCAAATATATATCCCGACCTGAACTCACGGTAATTGCCTTTACAGTTACCAGACTTTGCGGCGCTGCCGCTTTGCACATAGCCACTGGTTCCCAAATGCGGATGGCTATAGATTGCTTCCAAGGCACCATTTTCAATTGGTGCGACGCTGTGTTGGCCAATATGAAGGGCCAACTAACCAGGGCAAAGAGAGGACAACTGAAGACCTTTGGATACGGGCCTTTAGTCGTGAGCTTTGCCCTAGAGAGAGTTCCAATGCTGATCCCCCAGCATCTTACAGTTCCAGTTGGGGCTCCTCGGGAGCCTAAGTTGACGAGATGGGTTGCGGTAATGGCCCGGCATCCTGATGAGGGAGCAGCAGTTGTTCGATTTCCTGATGGTTACTTTCACTGGCTGGAGGGCCAGGTCTTTGCGATTCAGGATTTTCCGTATGCCGGAATGGATTTTCGCAATGATCCGGACATGGTTCTTCCACAGGGAGAACAATGGGATGACAGAGGTACTTCATTCTTCACAAATTTTTAAATTATCTATTTTTTTGTTTTATATATATCGTCTCAAAACTGACAGCACAAATTTTCAAAATGCAGATGTAGGTCCACGGCGTCTGGCCAACCTCCGGGCTTTTGAGAGGAGAGTACCAGTTGTACCAGCACCGACCCCACAGGATGCGGCCGCAGAGACCTTAGCCGAGCTAGAACAGGATCTAGAGCGTCTGACGGTGGATATACCAGAGACCACTAGAGATGACATTCCTATCCGACTTCAGCGCTACATGGTCGCGGTCCCAGGACCTTTCAGGAGGTTCCTGTGTAGGGTAGCGCGGGCAGTGGTCTCGTATAGAGAGCACCACCAGTGATTGGCTAGTCACTTTTGTAGACACATATGACATTTTTGGTTTTTTGTACTTATCATTTTGCCGATCATAAGGTGTTTTTCAACCTATGATCGAAGACGATGTATATTTTTTGACACACTCCTATCTATATATATCATTATTACCGGCTTATTTTATTAAACATGTGTGATGAAATGTTTATAAATTTACATTTATGATTGTTACAAATGTCTATTTAACATTCGAGACGCCATTGCATCTGCTAATGTATTTAAAGACCTTGGAATATGCCGATATTCAATGTAATCAAATTCACGTTCCAAGAGACGCACCCTCAAAAACAATCTTAATAACATCGGATTTCTAATGGCATAGACTCTATTAAGCTGTAATACAACGAGTTCAAAATCTAACCTCACTATCAAACTCCGAATCCCAAATGAAATAGATTCAGATAATAATTCAATCACTGCACTGTATTCTGCAATGTTGTTTGTTGTTTGACCGAGGCTCACCCCATGCATAGAAACTAACTCGTCAGAGGGCGAATAGATAACCCAAGCTGTGGAAGAGATATTCTGTGTACTACGACAAGCACCATCAGCAAATCCAATGTACGTTTGGAGAGGCGTCGACATCTGCAATATCAAGAGTAAAACCAAGATAAGCTAGAATAACGACAAAAACACACTCTTTAAACTAAGCACACAGCCTAAACTAAGCAAACATACCAGCTAGAAAGAAAATTAACCTAACTAGAACTAACTAAATCTCCATACCCACCATTTAAGCATAATACCTCTTTAGGTAAAGTCCATTTTTGGGCTTACCCAAAGAGTCCCCATCAAAATCTACCAGCTCATAGGCCCCTTTTGCCAGCTTTCGCTTGACAATGTAGGGCCCATGCCACATGGGAACGAATTTTCCAGCACCTAATTTATCGTTAGCTTGATCATATAATAGCACTAGGTCTCCTTCCGAAAAATTACGAGGGGTTACATTACGATCATACTGAGCTTTCATCCTTTTTGCATGAGTCTCGATTGCCAAAGCAGCATCACGTCGAGTCTCATCTAATTTAGCTAAGTATAACAGATGCTTCTCCTCTTCAGAAGTAGCTGGGAGTAATTCGATAGCCATTTGAAGTGATGGGATTTCACATTCAATGGGCAACACTGCTTCCAAACCATAAACTAGTTGGAAAGGAGTGAGCCCTGTTAATGTTTTTACTGAGGTTCGATATGCCCAAAGCGCTGAGAATAACATGTTGTGCCAATTCGACCGATGAATATCAATGATCCGTTGGATCATGATAACTAGAAATTTGTTGATAGATTCAACCAAACTATTTGCTTGAGGATAATAAGGAGTAGAACTATCATAGCGTAAACCAAGTTGGCTTGTAAGTTCTGTCATCATAATGTTTCGAAAATGGCGCCCATGGTCAGTGATTATCACTTTTGGGACACCAAACCTAGCAATAATATGATTGAATACGAAAATCGCTGCTGTGTTTCCGCTTGCCTCGAATGTAGGCATCGCCTCGGCCCATTTAGTAAAATAATCAACCGCAAGGATGATATACGCATGCCCCCCGGCCGAGTGAGGGTTACAAGTAATAAAATCGATACCCCATTTAGCAAAAGGACCAACGACAATTATAGGGTGGAGAGGAGCAGGTGGTGCGCGCATCTTGCGATCAAACACTTGACAGTTGTGGCATTTTCGGACCGCAATGATACAATCTTTAAACATGGACGGCCAGAAGTAGCCAGCACGCAACACCTTCTGAGCTGTGGCATACCCAGACATATGACCGCCACATGCTCCAGAATGACAGTCATTCAAAACCCTTTCCGCCTCTTCATGAGTTAAGCAATGACGAAAAACCAAGTCCGCCCCACGACGATAAAGAGTATCTCCAATAATTCTGTATTGTTGGGACTGGAATCGAATTTTTCGGCGTTCCGACTTTGAAGCTTCGGGCCGAAAGGATTGGGTTTGGAGATAGACGATTATATCCCCATACCACGGATCTAAAGTGCTGATAAGAAACAGAGATTTGTCCGCAATGGGTTCCTCTGCCACAGTTTCCGTGTCAGCACGCGGAAAGTCACACATCAATTCTGCAAAAACTAAGGATTTCTTAGACTTGGACTTCTCGAACTCCAAATCGAACTCCTGCAGGATAACAATCCATTTGGAGTACTTGCCCCCTAGCAATTGTTTTGTTAAAATATAGATCATAGGGTTGCAATCGGAAATCACTGTAGTTTTACGGAGAAGAATGTAATGATGAAAACGCTGGACAGCCTGAACAGCTGCCAGGGCCAATTTCTCCACATGCGAATATTTTAGCTCAGTGGGATTTAACGTCCTACTAAGATAATATATCACATGTTCTGTTCCAAATTCGTCTTCCTGAACTAAGACCATTCCAATGGTGGAGTGGGAGGCGGCGAGATACAAAAAGTAGTCCTAGTTGTAGTTGGGAGGATGCAGCAACGGTGCATGGGTCAACGCGTGCTTAAGCGCATCAAAAGATTTCTGAGCTATCTCATCCCAAGAAAAATGAGTATTTTTTTTCAACAACCGGGTGAAACCTTTTGTAACCTCGGCGTAGTTAGGAATGAATCGACATAAAAAGTTTGCTTTCCCTTGCAAACTTTGGAGTTGGCGCAAACTCAAAGGAGGAGGCAATTTGATGATGGCTTCGACCTTCGAGGGATCGACGTGGATACCGGCTTTTGAAACGACAAATCCTAGCAATCGTCCCACTTCTATGCAGAAGACACATTTGTGTGGGTTCAACCGAATTCGATAATGCCGACACCTCATAAAAATAGCGCGTAAGTGGACAAGGTGATCAGCTCGATGTAAAGAATGAGCAGGAAAATCATCGAGATACGGTTGCACAATGCGATTGATGTCGTGAAACGCGTAAGACATTGCCCGTTGGAAAGTGGCTCCGGCATTCTTAAGTCTGAAAGGTAATTTGCAGTAAGCAAATGTCCCCCAAGGACAAATGAAAGCCATTTTTGGTTGATCGGCAGGTAGAATATTAATTTGGTTGTAACCGGAAAAACTGTCCATAAAGGAAAATATTTCACTGCCGGCACAATCATCAATTATTTGATCGATATAGGGTGTGGGATAGTTATCTTTTGGACAAGCACGATTTATATCCCTATAGTCGATACATATTCTTATTGTTCCTTGTTTCTTGTTAACCGGAACAATATTCGATACCCAATCCGTTAACGGGATCGAATAAATGAAACCTGCTTTCAATAGCTTCTCGACTTCTGCTTTAATCGCAACCGCTTTCCTAGGGTGTATCTGACGCAAACGTTGCCGAATGGGTTTAGCGTCTGGGTAAGTCTTGATTTCATGAACAACAATAGAGGGATCAATTCCTGGCAAACACGTCGCGGAATTCTTGAAATAGGACCTTGTATGTTTGAATTTCGTTATCTGTACACGAGGCACCTATATGAGTGTTTTCAATAACTCCGATTTTGACTGAAATGTCGATGACAATAGTTTGGGAAATGTTTCCCAAATTCAACTCTAAATCAGGATGTTTCATGGGATTCTGAGCATCCTTGACATATTCAGCTGTAAAAATTGATGAAAAATCATTTTCAAAGTCATCACCCTCAGGTAAAAACGAAGATCTATGATGAAGATCTTCCTATGGTAGATCGTCTACACTTAGGATTTCACGAAGTTGTTCGTCAGATGGCACAACTTCGGGAAACGTTATCCGTTCTGAGGTTGATGTGAAAAGCGATTCCTCACGGACCACATTCATTTGGTCGATTTGGGTTGAACGCGGGTCAATAAAAGACTGCATGGCTTCATAAGCAATTTCATATGGACTCAAAGGCATGACATTACCGAATGAGTCTATCTCAGATTCAGATGGAACAATCCAAGGATCATCGTAAATAATAGTGTCTGAAGTAATCATATGAATGTATGCGAATGAAGGGTCTGCATTGATCGAAGGAAAAGGAAAAGTTCCCAGTAAACCGGAATCTTTAACTAATCCTACACCAACATCCTTGTAAGGGATAGTCGTTTTACCGACATGCTGGGTACTCTCTGAAGAGGCTGGGTCGGATGAAAAGTAAGCCAGCTAGTCTATCGTCACGATCTTACCATTATGTGGAAACTTTATAACTCTGAAGACCGATGACACGACTGCTGTCATAGCGTAAGACCAACTGCGACCCAAAAGAAGGTTGTAGTCTAGAGGGGCATCAACCACCTCCACATCCAGACTAACGGTTTTTCCTTCAACCCCTATAGGCAAATCCTGTAGAGTGCCAAACGGATGGAACCCACGGCCATCAAAGGCCTTAAGAATCGTCGGGGATTGGTTCAGTGAAGGAGAACCAAGCGATCTCCAACACTGAATCGACATAATACACGTAGAAGCTCCTTCATCAATTATAGTCCGATGAATAGGCCTATTTTTGACTATCACTGGAATCTAGAAAGCCATTTGATGAGGGAGACGCGGTGTACTATTTTCTAGATCAAAGATTATCAGGTTCGGGTCCTGAATATCAACAGCTCCTATAGCCGACAAGAGTAATTTTTGTTGTATTGGGCATGATTGCAGCACTTCCAAAGCCGACATTGCTGAGGGTGAAACAACTAAATCCTCAACAATGTTATAATTCTGAGCTGCTCTCGCATGTGGATTGAAAGCAGATTTTTGAAGTATACCCTTGGCGGGCAGTTTAATTACCAAGTCCAGGTTAGGTTTCTCGATCTGTAGTGGATCGGAACCGGGAGCTGAGGTTGATGGATTAGAATGAGAAGATTCTGCTTCTTTACCATCAACAGGATTCTTACTACCACAATCTTGCGATCGAGTCGCAATCCGTACATGAGACATCATCAATATGGGTTCTTCACTAGAACTCGAGGAAGAACCTATCATTTTACTCTCCTGCTTCGGAAATGGATCTTTCAAAACAGCAGGAGTTGGGGAACCCTTAACGATTTTCACAACCTCTGCCCGATGAGGGAAATCTCTGGTGAAATGATCTTCTTCACAAATTAAACAAGGATAGCGAGGTTTGCGCTTTTCGTCATTAGATTCCGACTTCTCTTTTTTCTCCTTTGGAGCCTTGTCTGCTTTATCCTTCTTCTTGCCTTTCTTCTTACCACCGTTTTTTGATTTAGCCGTAGATGACTCTACAGCGTGAATATCAGCAGTAATTTCAGGAGAAGATTCTCCTGTCAGGGAGTCGGGTAAGGTTATTATTGGAGAAGAATTCTTTGAGGATTTCTTCTTATTTTTAGTATTCACCATACCAATCATGCCATCAGCAGCATGAGACCCCGAAGGAGCAGCAGAAATTTGATTCGACTTAGGAAGATCTGGGATCTTCTCGTGCAACGTACCCGACTGAGTGTAAACTAAGTCAAGGTACTGGGCTTGAGCAATGACTTGCTCCTCAGTAACTACTCCGACCTTAGCTACATCTTCAGTAATCTTCGGTAATAATGATTTTACAAACCATTCAGCTAAGATTTGGTCCGGGATAAAAACTTTCACTAAACGTCTTCGACGTCTCCATTCATGAATATGATCGGAAATATAAGTGGAGGTCGACTGTTTTAATGAAGTTAATAGCTCCATGCCGTTATCGTATCTGACCGGCAACTGAAAATGAGTTAGGAACGAGGTAGCTAACTGGCTAAAATTGTAAAAAGAGGCCCATGGTAACTCAATGTACCACTTGGCCGCGAGACCAATGAGCGTGCGCTAGAAAAGACGTAAGCGGATCGAATCATCCGAGATAGAATTGGAAGCACACCAGAGGTGGTAAGTCATCACGTGATTGGACGGATCCTCTCCAGACTTACCTTCGAACTTGGGTATATCACTGGGCAACTTATTTGGCATTGGCGGCTAGAACGAAAGATATTGAATTGGATCGTTCGTTAGCCGCGTCAAGTCTGGTAAATCCAAAGTTGCGATAAACAGTAACTGCCGGTTAGGATCTCTAAAACTCTGGGTCACAAGACTAGTCCCAGGAGGAGGATATCCAGGATAACTAGGAACAGGAATCGCATTAGGGATATTATATCCTCCTGGAAAACCAGGATTAACCGGACCGTACTGGGGTTGCTGAGGTTGTTGATAAGTGTACCCAGGATACGGTTGATACTGGTAAACCGGTTGTTGGACAGCATGACTGAATTGGTACTGTCCCTGGTACTGTTGGTAGGTAAATTGAGGTTGACTTGTTACAACAGTACTTAAACCAGGCTGCCCTACAAGCATCTGGACCATAGTTTGAATCGTAGATCCGGACAATGGTAAAGATGTCTGAGGAGTGGTTGCAGAGACAGTAGAAACCGGAGCTGTCGATACTCCAGAAGTAAGTGCGGTAGATGTTGCGGTAGTTGCAGCAGCTGTTTGAGATGGAGTACTAGGTGCAATTGGCGGCTGAGTAACTACCGAAGTTACAGAAGTTTGAACATTTGATTGGTCAGGTTGCGGTTGCTGGGGTGCAACAGAAACTACGGGTTGTCCAGTTTGAGGTACCAACTGTACACTTGGCTGCAACACCTGTTGACCCTGTGATGGATCCCACACTATCATTCCGGGGTATTGACCCATAACAGGTTGAGGATACTGAGATCCATAACCGGATTGAGGATAGGATTGATAACTGAAATGCATAGTTCCCATACCTTGAACATATGACTGACCTTGAGGTGGTTGATAACCTTGACTCGAGTATTGACCTTGAGGTTGATAACCTTGGGGTAAATACTGATACTGGGGTTGACCTTGACCTTGAGGTTGATACCCTTGAGGTTGATACCCTTGGGGTTGATACCCTTGAGGTAAATATTGATACTGAGGTTGACCCTGGGGTAGATATTGAGGCTGGGGTTGACCTTGAGGCATGTATTGTACCATAGGTACATACTGACCTTGAGGCTGCCCCCCAGACACAGTTTGTGTACCTTGAGGGTGCCCCCCAAGCGTTAATTGAGGCTGACCCCCAGGCGGTAATTGACCACCTTGAGGTTGAGAAATGGGAACTGAACCTGACATCATGTAAATGTCTCCTACACCCAGCAGTTTATTACCATTGTTTCCAGCTAATAACCCATGATCAATGGGTTGAGGAGATGCCCCCGCAAAGGTACCAGAAAGTGACTGATGCCCGGTGGGAATAGAAGGACCGCCGTGTAAGAAAGATTCAGGAGATTGATTGAACACGGACGAATGACCAGACATATTTACAGGAGTATAAATACCTCCAGGTGGAAAAGGAGTACGAGGTGGAGAAAAACCTACCCCTGAGTTGTCTAAATAATTGGTTAACGAAAGGTACCAAGTAGTACTTCTAGGAGGATTGTAAAAGATAGATTCACGCTCCCTTAGATCAATAGTAGGTTGATCTTCAAGGGTAGATACGCCTAATTCTTCCTCTGGAACAAGTTCTTCAATAGCTATCAAACCAGTAGGAAGGTTTTCGGTGATGACTCTTTCTACCCTAGGTGAATCTGGTACACTAGAAGTTGGAGTAACAGGTTCAGATATTTTAGGTTCTTCGCCTATATCACTAGTAGATGAAAAACTACTAGCAAGCTCAGAAACTTCAACTGCTTCAGGATTATAACCTGTTTCTAGACTTTGGTAATCTTGATGGACTACCAACGAAGACTCTCCTTCTTCTGTTGAACCTACTCTACTGCCACTAGGAGGAGTTACAAGGACCTTTAAACCTTCGTAATGACTTGGGACGTCTTGAGGAGATTCACCCCGTAGTCTACAGGATTTCCTCAACAATTCGGCCACAGAAACAACCTCAGGAGACTTGCCCTGAAGTCTACGGGATTGTCTCGGTAATTCTGCCACAGTTAAAAACTTTTAACTACTGCACACGCAAACAAAGTAAAATCTCAAAGCAAACCACCTAAAGTCTCTAAAGAACCAAACAAATTTGAAACATACGCCTAAAGAATCTAGGGCGTCAAACCAAGCACAAACAGTAGCCTTCCAGACCGAAAACGCTAGTTGGAGATGAAACCCAACATCGTCGGATTCAGTACAGAAGTGGCGGGTGGAACAGTTACCCCGACAACCTGCTTAATGAATAGACTGGCACAAGTTCCTCCACTTCAACCATCTCGAGTGAAGTGAACCCCCCGGAAAATCCAAGTGAGTCTAGCCGACGTCTGCTCTAGGTACAGTGGGATCTTCCCTCCACCGTCATCTCGGTAGAATCCTAAAGATAATGGTCACTAAGGTTACCAACCGCAACAAATGTACCTGGGGGAACAGTCTACACTCCGACAGCACGCAAGGGCAGAGTATCAAGCTCAATCCCCTTGCCGGTTCCTTGACAATAATCCAAGGTTTACCGACAAGTGACCCCTGGCTCCTCGACAATGGTTAATCCAAGGTTTACCATTTGTAATACGTGCATGTCTGGCGTCGTTCCCAACGAGGGAGGATTGATCCCCTCACTGGTTCGGACACGAGCTCGTGCTTCTCCTTTAAGAGGAGCTTTCCGAGAGTACAAATGAGACAATTGGATTTATTCTATCACAAGATAAGCTACTTGTTTGGTTTTGTTGTCTTGGAGAGTTAATTACTCTCCTACTCCAAGACACTAGCCTGATCTAAATTGGAGTTTCAGAGCCCTAGTAAAAAAAAGTTACTAAGTTGATTTTACTTTAAGTGTTAATTTTATGGTTTTTCTTAAAGACAAAAGGTAGTGGAGATGAAACTGGTGGTGTGTAGACTCGACTCGCAACCACTACAAAGATGCACCTAAGATGATTTACACTACTTTTCCTTTTCAATGAATCTCCTAACTAAGATAGTTGGAAAATGAAAATTTTATAGAAAACAACTTTCTTAGTAAAGACAATCAAAGAAACAATTCTCTTTATCTTTTCAAAACATACAACTCATGACCACTAATTACTCTACGAAATTTCCTTTTTCTCCCAAAAGTCTACAAATGCTACCAAAGCAAACTTTTTCCAAAAGAATTTTTGTGTTTTTTCAATGTTAATAAAGCATGTAAAACTATTTTATCAAATCAAATTTAACAAATCTAAAACAATCAAATCAAATTCACTCAAAAGCAAATTAAAAGGAATTTTACCTAAAAGCAAAAAATAATGAGGACAAAAGCCTACAAGGATGATTCCCGGATGTTTTACTTAGTCAAAATGAAACTAAGGATCAGTTCATGCAGAATCATAAACCAACCAAAAAACAAAATCAAAATCCTTTTGTTCTTTTTTCTCAAGAATGGAATTCAAGGTTTTAACAAACAAACTTTTCGAGATTCGCAAAGAGAAGACACAAAGGTAGGTCTCTCACTAGGGTGACTTCTATGACAGGCTCGACTCCTAAGATGACTGAACAAAACCAGGGAGATCCAAAGTTTGACAACCTCTAACGCCAAAGTCACTACAGGACCAGTTAAAAACCAAACCCTAAGGCAAAATCCCTATGAATTCCACCAAAACCCTCGACACTAACGGGACAAGTTCAGGTGAAGATCTTTGACAGTAAACTGACGGATCTGGGCAGTAAAAACAAATTGAAAACAAAATTTAAAGAGCAAAAAAACAAAAATTGAAATTTTCTCAAAATTGACAGGGGTACGCAGGTCATCTTTTCACACAGGCGCGGGTACGCACTGTGCACAAAGACGCAGTGCGTACAAGTACGCACTGTGTCAAACCCAGAGACTGCGAACTACTGGCAAGGCTAAGAAAAATAAAAAACTAAATTGACTCTAAGCTAACCCACCCAAATACACAGCTAGACAACCAAAAATCAGAAAACCAACAATTTTTCTCAGACGAAAATATCAAATCAAAAAGAACTCAAACACATTCATGGAATCCCCAGCGGAGTCGCCATTTTGTCACGCAGAAAGAGTCGTTAGTGCGGACACAACCGACCTTCCTAGAAAGCCTAAGACTTTCTAATGACAAACAAGACAAATAAGAGCAATCCTTCCCTAAATACGCTTTTACAATATGAGAAATCAAGTGTTTAGATCCTACCTGTAATCCAACGCTGTTGTAGTAGTCCAGCTTCGTTGATCCAGATGAGCTCCTCCTTCCCTTCGAAACCTGCATTCACCAACAATCAAACGATTAAATAGCACCTGAATATCACATAAAATAAAACATATTTAACATATAGACCAAGGAGTATATGAAACAACTTATTAATAACAAATTGTTGAGAAGAATGGACTAATTTGTATTAAAAGGTAACAAAAGGAACCATTACAACCTGAGCCTTGGTGTTGTGCAAGCTCCTCCCAGGGTCCACAAGAGTTATCCCTTACTCTGATCAGCTCACCCACCTCCCAATGGAAACAAGTAAAGATGGTAATCTCTCCTCACAAGCTTCTACAAGGAAGTCCTAATTCCAGCAGCATCTACCCTTAGGAATGTTCAGCTTTCAACCTCTCTTCCCTTTGGCCCAATGCCTGTATTTATAGTGCTCTAGAGGAAGTTATTCAGGTCCACCATCAATGGGATAAGCCCCTCTTTGGATGGGATAGCTCCCCTATTGATGGGATAAGTTCCTCTTTGGTAGGGATACATGAACCATCTGGAGGCGCTTCATATACGTCAAACATGCTTCTAGAAGACTCTAGAAATGACCACAAGTAACTTTTTTGGAGTGAAACTTGTGCCTTTTGACCTTTACAGGAGTACGCACCCACCCCTTTACATACAGAGCGTACAAGTACGCAGGTATTGTGAACTTGGGTTGCGTACCCGCAGGTAAGGCTAAGAGAAACTACGTACCAGAGATAATTGACTTTAAATGACTTTTTTCTCTTTCTTGAAGTTTGACATGGAGAGCAGAGGCATGAGACTTGCCAAGGAGGATAGTATGACAGTGGATGGAGCCATACTAACTGAAAATAGTCATGGTGACATTTTTTAGTGTAACAGTCACCCTGATCCAAAGATCCTCCTGTCACGTCAAACAAAGTGTCCCACGTGATTAAAACCTCACCATCCAATCATCTCCGCCGTGATCAGATAGCGTTCGCTCTCCCCACGCCTGCAAACTGTCGAGGAGATAACGCGCGATGGAAAGCAGTTTCATCCTTCCCCTACTGCCATGTGTCACACTTTGAATGGAATCGCATGCCGCTGTCCTTTTACCGCCCTGCGTCCGAAAGCGGTGCGACCAAAACAGCTTACCGCTTAGCCTCCCATTGCCGCCCGATAACTCCCGTGCGTCTCCTCCGCCCGATAGCCATAGGATCTGTATGCCCGAAATCCAATGGTTCACGATTGCCCCTCTCCCATATCTCCCGATACCCTCTGCCAAGCAATCCCAACTGTCCATTTTCTAGATCCTACGGCTGATCTTCCTCCATCATCCAACCCGTCCGTTCGCCATGCAGTCTGAATCCCTTGATTGTTCCGTGCACTAGAAGGACGAAGGTGATCAGTTTTATTACTGTTTGTAGTTGCTCCTCAACCACCATATTTAACCAACAGTATGGCCAAGGAGGAAAAGGACAGAGCCCGAGTAGGTGAATGCATTTAACAGTTATGGAGCTTCATCCTATACGACACTCCAACTGCCCAAGAGGATGACAGAGCACCTGAAAAGGTCAAATTCATCCACTATAGCAAGAAAAATCACTCAGAAGTTTTAGCAGGCAACTAAATGCAGTTGGTGGTCAATTATGACCCCTCCATACTTAGAATGGCTGAGTGCCTTTGTATTGAAACTCTATATATACCTAGAAACAAGATGTAATCAGGGTTGATGGTTGATGTTTAGATGTAAGGTTCAACTTTTGGAGACTGTAACTATTTTGATACTTGCAGCATCTCGTCTTCATTTTCAGCTAATACAAGCTTTTTTTGCTGTTAATTACTCACTTTTCATCATTCTTCTGCTCTAAGTTGTGCTTGATATGTTTTATTTCTGAGCTCTTGATGTTTAGCATTAGAGAAGTTGTCATCCTATCTCTGTGTTAAGCCTTGTATGTATCAGTGGATAAGCTATTCAGGTTTCTTTTCACCTAGTTCCAGAGAACTGTCATCCTGTCTATGCACAGGGAAATAGATTTGCAAACTTCTTTACTGGTTGCAGCCGGCCATCACATGGTCTTGTGCATCTGCTGGTGTGGTTAGTATTATCCATATTCACCCAATCCTTAAACTATGAGTAATTGGTGGTCTAAAGCCTTGTAGTCTAGGGGTGTTCATGCATGTTTGGAGCTAAACAAAGTAGGAGTGGTTATCTAGCTTGAACAAGCATCATTCCCTCCATTCATCCATTTGCAACAATAAGTTGAAATTGTATGTTCCTAGGCATCTTCGAGCTACAACCTAGGAGAGTTTCTTGGGGTGATAACAGGTCATATGAAGAAATGCCAAGCATAGACTCGAGTATAGTTTAACATGAAATCAAGATGTATCTAGATGTCAAACTGGTACGATAATGGCTTCGGTAGGTACACCCGAAGAAAGCCGCTACCATCAAGGCAAAAGTTGAAAAATTTTTACATGCTGGTTTCATTTACCCGATTCCTCTAACTGATTGGGTATCAAACATTGTTCTTGTGATGAAAAAGCAAGGAACGATTAGAGTGTGTGTCGATTATAGGGATGTAAATCAAGCTTGTCCAAAGGAAAACTATCCTACACCCTTCATAAACCAGATAATTGATGAATGCGCTGGATGCGAAATCTTTTCATTCATGGATGGATTTTTCGGGTATAATCAAATAAATATCCACCCACAGGACCAGTCGAAGACTGCATTTATACGTCCGTGGGGCACATTCATGTACCGAAAACTACCTTTCAGTTTAAAGAACATAGGGGAAACTTTTTAGAGGGCTATGAACTATGCCTTCCATGAAATCAAGAACATTGTTCAACCATATCTTGATGATCTACTGGCTCATTCGCGAAAGCGGACTAACCATCCGCAGCATTTGAGAGCTATATTTCTACATGACACTACAAGATATGACTCAATCCGCACAAGTGTGTGTTTTGTGTCGTTTCTAGTTGTTTACTTGGTTTCATGGTTTCTAAGGATGGGATTCGACTTGACCCATGTAAGGTTCAGGAAATCATTGACATGCCTCCACCTTCAAATTTGCTTCAGATTCAGAAACTCCAAGGGAAAGAAAACTTTATGAGGAGGCTCATTCCAAATTACACTGAACTTGCTAAAGGTTATATGCGTCTTTTGAAAAAAGAAGTGCCCTTTAACCGGGATTAGGTTGCGCAAGCATCCTTTGATGCTCTAAAGGAATCCCTAATAAAAGCATCATTAATGTACGCTCCTAAATATCAAAAAGACCTTAACCTGTGTCTAGGTACAACAGATACAACCATCGCAATGGTTTTATTTTAAGAAGAAAATGGAATTGAACATATTTTCTATTAAATGATACAGAAATGAAGTACTCCTATGTTGAAAAGATGGCTCTTACAGCTGTTCAAGAAGTACAGAGATTTCGACACTATGTCCTCTTTCACAAAACTACCATTTTGTCAAATTGCAACCCTATGACTTACATTCTATCGCATCAGTTACTTGGGGGCAAATATTCGAAATGGATAGCCATTTTGCAAGAGTTTGATCTGGAATTCGTAAAATCAAAATCAAAGAAATCTCTAGTATTAGCGGAGTTACTATGTGACTTACCGTCGTCATCCAAGATTCAACATCCAAAGCATCAATCGTGGATGAATCTTTATTTCTAATATCTCCAAGAAATCTGTGGTATGGAGATATATTGATCTATCTCCAAACCCAAACATTTGGGCCTAATACTTCTCGCTTCGAACAATGACGTACTCAATACCAAGCAAAATACTACATGGTCGTCGGTGATAAACTTTACGATCATGATATCGATATAGTTCTGCGAAGGTGCCTCACCCATGAGGAGGCCAAAAAAGTTTTGAATGATTGTCATTCAGGCACGTGTGGGGGCCATCAATATGGTTACACTATTACGCAAAAGATCTTACGAGCAGGTTACTTCTAGCCTACTATGTTCAAAGATTGCATAATCACAGTCTGAAGTTTCCATGCTTGGCAAATCTTTGACCATAAAACTAGACTATCACCCGCACCTCTGCATCCAATAGTTGTTTTTGGGCCATTTTCCAAATGGGGCATAGATTTCATGACATGTAACACCACCTCGGCCGAGGGGCATGGGTATGTCATAGTCGCAGTTGACTATTTTACAAAATTGGTCGAGGCAATGCCTACATTAAACAACAGCGGTGAAACGACTGCTCTTTTCTTTTTCAATCATGTAGTCTCTAGATTTTCTATTCCACAATCTATAGTCATAGATCATGGATCACACTTCCACAATCATATGATGGTTGAATTGGCTACCAAATTAGGACCGTCCCATGACAGTTCTACTCTGTATTATCCACAAGCTAATGGACAAGTTGATGCCACCAACAAAGTCCTGAAGCACATGCTTCAAAGGATGATTGGAGTCCACAAACAAAGTTTGCACCTAATCACGTACTCGGCCTTGTGGGCATATAGGACATCGGTGAGAAATGCAACCGGATTTACACCCTTTCAGCTAGTGTATGGCCTGGAAGCGGTCTTACCAGTTCAGTGTGAAATTTCATCTCTCAAGATCGCAGTCAACCTTCTCCCCAGAACTTCAGACGAAGAGGCTCGTTTCTTGGAACTAATCCAACTGGATGAAACTCATTGTGATGCTGCCTTGGCTAACGAGGCTCATAAGATATGAGTCAAGGCGCAATTTGACAAAATGTCAAACCCTGTGTCTTCTCAGAAGGTGACCTGGTCTTACTTTAAGATCAGAAATCCAATAAATTGGGAGCAGGTAAGTTCCAATCATTGTGGATGGGTCCCTACATTGTTAAGCAGGTATTAGCAAAAGGAGCCTACGAGCTAGTAGATTACGATGGGATTCCACTGTCGCAACCTCAAAATGGGTTGTACCTTGAGCATTACTATGCTTGACTAAGTGTATTAATCTCTTTATATGCTTTTGTTACATTTTTGTTTTTATCAAGAGTGATCGTTTTGGTTAGGTAATCCACATTTGCATTTGTTTCAGATGTCGAACCTATTGGAATCATTTTTTGGATATGTCGACGGAGCTAGTCATAGTACGTAGAACCTATCTTCTGTAGCTTGGGCCATTTTTTATCCAAGCGGTGAGTTAGTGAGTTTCAGAGGGTATGTATTGGTCGGTTAATGAAAAACATCTCTGAATATAGTGCATTGATAGAGCTTCTCTCTGATGCCATCGCACATGGAATATGCTAACTTGTTGTCAGGATAGACTCACAACTCATCATCCTACAGCTTACTAAAATCTATTCCATTTGGAATCCAGCTATCTATCGTATGTTCCTAAGGGTCAGGATTTTGGAAAGGTAGTTTCATTCTATTCAATATCAACTCATTTCCAAAAACTTAAACACATTAACTGATTCATTAGCAAATTATGTGTTAGATAGACATTTGCAGCATTTATAAAAGAAAAAGTATGTCAATCAACATTTGCATCAGGATCATATAACTTAACCAAAATGAAGCTCCGAAAATCAAAAATATATATACCTGTTTATAGTATTTTACAAAATGTTCTATGTCTAGGACAAAATCGGTCACATGACCCAAAAACTCAAAAATGCAGGGAAGCACCCTAGACTAATGGTGTTGGTGATAACAAGTCATTTCCTGTGCGATTATACGTAAGAGCTTAGCCCATCGACTCGGAATGTCAGTGGTATGACGCTATAATCTCAGAGGTAACTCGTCGGTCCTCAAATCCTGAATACCAAGGGTGAAACCCTTCATCTAATCTTGCAATACTGCAAGGGTCTCTACTATGTCCATATCGCGAAGGATAGCCCTCCCTACAACCTCTCCTGTTGGAATGATAGTTGCTACCCTCGGGTGCGTTGTTGGTCGCAGTGGTCCAATATCTGCACAAATATATGGGTTTGATTAGTCTTCATAACATTTAAAATACACAAGAACATTATAAAATAAATAAGCAGAGATATGGTCAGATCTTTTTACCTATAACACCAAACTGCTCGCCAGTCGGCAACACTAAATCTGGGTCTCCTTGGAAATCCATCCCAACATATGGGTACTCGGCAAAGACCATCTCCTGAATGTCGAACCACTCAAAGAAGGCATCAGAGAATGAAATCTGCGACTGACCAACATGTCTGACCATGAGATCAACCCATCTCTGCATCCGTGGTTCCCTTAGCGCTAGTAGTCTGAGTGAAATGTATTGTGGCTGCATCAGTGGTATCCTCTCCAAAGTGAAAGCGGTCAAAATGGAACCATAAACAAAGTTCTTGGATATTCCTTTCTTCACTGTGAAAAGTTGTTCTTTTATAATCAGAAGTACTGCATCACACCAGTTGAATACCTTTGGTTCAAGGCATTCCAGAGCATACTGCATATATGACTTGTTGGCCAAATGAAGAGCCGCACTACCAGCCAATCAAGCAAAGGTGAATAAGATTGTCCTCAAGGACCAGTCAATGACATCTTGAATACTGATCTTGCCATCCTTACTCGGCTGAGATCCATCTCTAGAGAACCGACAAATATAAACCCTCAGGGATTCACCCCCACGGGCGGATCCTGATAGTGAGAGAGGGGCACTACATCTCAATAAACCGGTCAAGAAGTAGATATCCTCAACTGTCAAAGAGATGGATTTACCTTGAATCTAGAACACTTGGTTGGTAGGATCCAATGCATCAAGAAAATATTGCAACAAATTGATTTGTTGCCTCATGCTGGATATACGGAAGAATTTGAGCAAGCCACAGTTCCACAATGCAGTCACCATACCCAAATCATGTAAGGCAATCATATCCCCTTCTTCATGCTCATGTCCACGCCATGTAATGACCATCTTGATCCAATGAATCTCTGAAAAAAAACAATAGAAGAATTAGGATCCTGATTTGGGCAAAAACAGGAAAAATTTCCATGAAAAAACAGTGCATAAAATTTCCTCCTTGTGTCAATCTCACCATCGCTGTGTACTGGGTGGGATGCATACTAATTGGCCAATGGCCAGCTTAGTATGCATCGCACCTTTCAATGTATACTAGGTGCGATGGGGAGAGAGTGAATTGTTCAAACCCCTGAGGCCCAGAAAAACAGGAAAAGATGCTCATAATCAAAAAAGGAAATAATGCAATTGAAGAGCTCAGGGTTAGCTCCTACCTGGTCCAAACGGCGCCAAAAAAAGTCCACCGAATCTCTTGAAATCAACTGATGAAAATCGAGGGGGAAAACACCTCCAGAGCTCCAACAATCCCAAATTTGAATGAAATGGTAAAAATGAGAGGTGAAACTACTTTTATGTTAATATTCACGTAATTCAAGAAATATGTTGGTGTTTAACTCATTTTTCAAGCATGTATTTACATTTCTAATCAATTTGATGGAGGAATTGAATAGGCAGTGCGACTATTAAGAGAAGATAGTCTTAATTGTGAATTGGACATCTCCAACTATTATCACGAGCAATGTTTCCGCAAAGTTGAAGCTCGTTAAAAAATAAACCCAGCAACGTGAAATGTTTCCGCAAAGTTCAAGCTCGTTAAAAAAAAACCCAGCAATGAGCATATGTTCCCCTAGAGTTCAAGCTCATTAAAAAATGAACCCACCTTCGGTAAATAACCTTTGTGATCGCATTGCTATCAGCTTTTGAGCCTTGGTCATGTTCTTACCATCACCTCCACCTTTTCTAGCCAATCATATGCCTCCACTTGATCGTTTACCCTCTTGAGGAACAACAGCGACGAGTGATTCTATTAGCCACCTTCTTTACACTGTTGTGATTGAAAAGTTCCAAACTTACCTGGAACTAATTGCTATCCAAAAACATCACTCGTTCCTCAAAAATGAGTCTCCTTTAAGCTCTTTTTAGACTCGTAAAATATGAAAAGACTGTCGAGCAATTAGCCTCTCCAACTTGTTAAAGTGATTGGAAGTTCCATCCCTCCTCTATATTTTAATCTTTTTGGACTTGAGGGATCATTACACAAAAAGATCGAGTGTTTGTCTTTTTCGGCTCACTAAAGTGGTCGGAAAAGTCATCCCTTTCGTATTATTTTATACTTTTTCAGAATTAAGGGATTATACTACGAAAAATGACTACTGGAGTTTCCTTTCTGTCTCTTTTCAGACTCTCTAAAACTGAAAAGGACTAAGTTATCTTTGTCATTATACTCGTTAAAAAAATAGCGACAAACTTGTCCATACAGACAAGAGTGAGTTTCACTGTCGCTAGGCTCACTAAAACATAGCGACAGGTTTTCCCGAAGGCAAATTATAGAACAAGCATATGTTATCCTCCTCAAGCTTGATAAAAATAAAGAGGCACTGGTCAGGAATGACTGGGGAAAAGGGGAAGAAAACTTGAATAACTTCATTGGTAGCAGGTCGCTCTTGAACATGACACTTTCACTCCATCACCATGATTGAGTCGGGTTGGGTTATTTCGTTCACCGATTATATCACCATTAGTCCTCCGTACCATTCATTTTGGGGTTAACGCTACCAATCCATTCCAGTGTTGCCGATATGTTCAAGAGAAGTCACTCAAAGAATTCACCAACACAGCTAACACCTCATCTGCTACAATAACTTCGCACTCCATTTTTCATGACCGCCACCCTGAACCTTGTGTCATCAGATTGTTTTCACCTCCACAAAATCATTTGCTCTGTTCTGTGTCATAGATGTGGGATTCATTAAGGCCTTCCTACGATGGCTCACTTCTTGTCGACATCAGATCATTATCCAAGAAGTCGACTTAGGAACAACCCTTTCAGCACTTTGAAGCTTGCATGCCTCAATGGCAAGTTTCTCACTTCCGGCAACATGTTTGCATCAATGGCCTTCGATCGAAATATTTTACGTTGTGTTCGACATCGAATCATGTATTCACACCATGTGAATTGTAATACAATACCTTGAGGGTCATTATCATTATTGGTGATTCCTCTCGTGCCTGTTAACAACGTACATCATTGGTTGGTAATCAGGCGATGTCTTTCGATGTTCAACACCTTAACATCTTTTCACATGGATCGACTTGTACATCGAGCGAAGATTGAACGAGTTTGAAGACCCCGAATGTAGTTTCATCCATTCGGGCTATGATACATTTAGGAAAATAAAAACATCAAATGTATTCCATGGCAGCACAAATAATCAACCAATCTAAGGGATGATGGCTCTACCAGAATCATCAGTCTGCCACAGATGATTGTCTGTCCTATGTACATGAAAATGAATTTATAAAACTAAGCATGGGGATGCCCGCCTCAGCTAGATCATGAAAGTAATATGAAGATAATGTATTGCATTGTATTTTATATAGGTCACCTTCTAGTTTGAAAAACCTCACATCCTCATGATAAAGCATTTCACTCGACATCAGAAGATTTACGACCTCATGCTTTACAGGGCAACTGTTATAGACATATTTGGGCACTGCAACCCCAATCACATATGTCAATAAACCAAGGGCTCTCAAACCCCTAAAAGTGTTGTTTAATACCGTAAAGGATCAAGGTCAACTGATTACATCATTTCCCAAAATTTCTCCCTGAAAAACTGCTCAGAACTGGTCAAAACTGGACACTAGTTTTCTTTTAAGGAGTCTGAAAAGGAATGAAAGTGACTAGAGTCATCTTTAGCTTTTTCTTGACTCTTAAAAATTGAAAAGCAAGTCGTGTCAAAGCGTCATAAAATTTATTTTATTTAGAATAACATTACTATTCCCTCATTGGTCTTAGGTTGAGAAAATGGAGTCCACCAATCAAGGATTTCCCCTTGGGGGGAATCCTAGTCCTTTCTCCTCTTGGGGAGATATTGGTGCTTCACACATGGCTACATTGTCCCTTCCAAGACTCACAATTGGCCTGCCAGTATGGCTATTCTCGACCTCTGTCGTTCAAAACACCGTAAATCCTCAGCAATCAAATCAGCAACCAGATGATATTGAAGCTGCTCCCCCACCTTCCACTTCATTTGTTTCTCCCTATCCTTCTTCTTCTTCGCTTGGTGAAACTAGTAACACTAAAAACCAAGTAACTGAGAAGAAGAAAAAGGGAAGCACAAGAAGAAGAAGAAGCCAACGGAAAAAAGGGGCACCCATTCATTGTCTGGCGAAAATCCACACACTGCACCATCCAATCCTAAATCTCCATGTGTCATTTGCTAAGGAGACCATTATCATTGAGATTGTCGCTGCATCACATAGATCTTGAGAGACTGGTCCCCCCGCTTGCATAATCTCGTGTCTTCAACCTCTGTCGATCATGTTGAGAGTACACCGTCAACTAGTTAAAAAGAAGTCAATGGGAAAAAAGGAAGATCTAAGTTTCCTTGTAGGTTGTGTGAAGGCAATCATGCCCTCCACAGTTGCCCTTTCCTAGACGGAGCTAAAAGAGTCTTGGATAATTGTCCTGCTTCACCGTAGCGACTTCCTCCTAGATACAAGAAACTCTTGCCAAGTCCATCGCTAGTTGAAAATTTGATTGACACACCTCTGTTGTCGGTTGAAACGCCTATCATTGAAGATAAACTATCCAAGTCCACACCAGACCAAAGTCAATAGGTCGAGATGGCAGTCGACCCAGTTTTGTCTTCGGAAGGTCCACCTTCAGATGATACAGTCTCCAAAAAGAATGAGAATGACACCGTTCAAATTCTTTCTATTAACACAGAATTCAATGAACATGGGGGAAATCTGCCCATTCCTATACCACAGGAGAGAAGTTCCTCAGTTCAAGAGATTCATCCAGCCATTTATTCGGTCCCTCCTCCAAGCAATCTAGTCATTTCCTTTGATTGGAATCTACTAGCAAGACTCCGCCTACCATCTAATGTACCATTCCAAAGCATAGTACAAGCTTACAGAATGATGATGGCTAGTACTATCATAGATGAAGGGGCTTCTGTGAGTATCATTTCCTCAACTACTTGGAAAGTGCTCGGTTCACCATTGCTTCTACCTGAGATTCAAAATCTGTCAAGCTTCAATAAAGGAACCAGTTGACCGTTAGGGATCCTTCCAAATTTGCCTATAATTTTGAGAAGGAAAAACATTCATCTGAACGTGATGGTAGTCCAAGGGCCTTTAGATTACAATCTACTCCTTAGGCATGACTACATTTACAACATGGGAGCTATTGTTTCCTCACTCTTTCGAGTGATGTGTTTCCCATATGAAGGTGGAATGGTCCAGCTCGTTGACCAACTTTCATTCCTTGGTTCAAACACAGCTACTAGTCAAATGCCATCCCTAAATGGTCTTTTTGCACGAGGAATGACTCATCGACCTCCACCCTGTCCACCTAATGATCGTGAGTGATTCGGTGAACATGACGAACCCAAGGGGCAAGCGCCCTGGTCTGCTCCAGCAGCAAAACCCCAGATATAAGATAGGTTTCCTCGTAGGATATATGACTAGTCTGACACACCCATCTGTTTAGGATATGGGATCAGTCTGGAATAGGACTTCCTCGTTGAAGGTTATGTGATTGGTAGTGGATCCACACCTTTCACCTTTGTCTATTTCGATGGACAGAGCCGAAGAAGTGTTTTGTTTGCAACATCGACAAAACAACCTTGCTTTAATGCAAGAACTTCCATATGGTTACCTGGAAACTTTATTTTTCTTTATACTCAGGGGCATGCAAACCTTTTGTACGCAAGTGAAAAGTGACCAGCGCAACTCTAACCCCATAATTTTTACTAGCTTCAACTGCTTAAGTTAGGTGATTAGTCTGATCCACCAATCATCTTTGCCAGGACCGGCAACGAAGGTAAAGCAAAGGAAAAATTTTGTATGAAACTATCCTACCTAACCTCGGTAGTTCATTAACCCTTCAGATAGTAGTTGGTCTTTCCTAGCCTGCATACAAAAGGCTCCGAACAAAAGTTTGACATGGGGCAAGCTCCCTAAAGAATGAACCTACTGATGATAGACATCCTTAATAGAAGACTAGCACGAGCAATGTTTCTGCAAAGTTCAAGCTCGTTAAAAAATAAACCTAGCAATGAGCATATGTTCCCCCAGAGTTCAAGCTCATTAAAAAATGAACCCACCTTCGGTAAATAACCTTTTTTATCACATTTCTATCAGCTTTTGAGCCTTGGTCGTGTTCTTACCATCATCTCCACCTTTTTAGCCAATCATACGCCTCCACTTGATTGTTTACCCTTTTGAGGAATAGCTGCAATGAGTGATTCTATTAGCCACCTTCTTTACATTGTCGTGATTGAAAAGTTCCAAACTTACCTGGAACTAGTTGTTATCTGAAAACATCACTCGTTCCTCACAAACAAGTCTCCTTTAAGCTCTTTTTAGACTCGTAAAATATGAAAAAATTGTCGAGTAATTGGCCTCTCTAGCTCATTAAAGTGATTGGAAGTGCCATCCCTCTTCTATATTTTAATAGTTTTTGGACCTGAGGGATCACTACACAAAAAGATTGAGCACTTGTCTTTTTCGGTTCAGTAAAGTGATCGGAAAAGTCATCCCTTTCGTATTATTTTATACTTTTTTGGACTTAAGGGATTATACTATGAAAAATGACTACTAGATTTTCCTTTCTGTCTCTTTTCAGACTCTCTAAAACTTAAAAGGATTGAGTTATCTTTGTCGTTAAACTCCTTAAAACAATAGCGATAAACTTGTCCATACGGACAAGAGTGAGTTTCACTGTCACTAGGCTCACTAAAACATAGCAACAGTTTTGCTCAAAGGGAAAATTATAGAACAAGAATATGTTATCCTCCTCAAGCTTGACAAAAATAAAGAGGTACTGGTTAGCAATGACTAGGGAAAGAGGGAAGTAAACTTGAAGAACTTCATTGGTAGCAGGTCACTCTTGAACATGACACTTTCACTCCATCACCATGATTGAGTCTGGCTGGGTTATTCCGTTCACCGATCATATCACCATTGGTCCTCCGTACCATCCATTTTGGGGTTAACACTACCAATCCATTCCAATGTCGCTAATATGTTCAAGAAAAGTCGCTCATAGAATTCACCAACGAGCTAACACCTCATTCGCTGCAATACTTTCGTGATCCATTTTTCATGACAGCCACCCTGAACCTTGTATCATCAGATCGTTTTCACCTCTACAAAATCATTTGTTCTATTCCATGTCATAGATGTGGGATTCATTAAGGCCCTCCTATGATGGGTCACTTCTTGTCGACATCAGCTCATTATCCAAAAAGTCGACTTAGGAATAATCCTTTCAGTACTTTGAAGCTTGCATGCCTCAATGGCAAGTTTCTCACTTCCGGCCACAGGTTTACATCAATGGCCTTCGACCAAAAGATTTTACGTGGTGTGCAACACCGACTCATGTATTCATACCACGTGAATTGTACTATAGTACCTTGAGGGTCATTATCATTATTGGTGATTCCTCTCGCGCCTGTTAACAACTTACATCATTAGCTGGTAATCAAGTGATGTCTTTCCATGTTCGACACTAGAACATATTTTCACATGGATCAACTTGTACATCGGGCGAAGTTTGAATGAGTTTGAAGACCTCGGATCTAGTTTCATCCATCGGAGCTGTGATACATTCGAGAAAATAAAAACATCAAATGTACTCCATGGCTGCACAGATAATCATCCAAGCTAAGGGATGATGGCTCTAACAAAATCATCAGTCTGCCACATAGACGATTGTCTATCCTATGTACATGAAAATGAATTTATAAAGCTGAGCATGGGAATGCCCGCCTCAGCTAGATCATGAAAATAATATGAAGATAATGTATTGTATTGTATTTTATACATTTTACCTTCCATTTCAAAAAATCTCAGATCCTCATGATAAAGAATTTCACCCGAAATCAGAAAATTTACGACCTCATGCTTTAGAGGGAAACTGTTATAGACATATTTGGGCACTGCAACCCAAATCATACATTTCAATAACCAAGGGCTCTTAAACCCCTAAAATTTTTGTTTCATACCCTAAAGGATCAAGGTCAACTGATTACATTGTTTCCCAAAAGTTCTCCCTGAAAAACTGCTCAGAACTAGTCAAAATTGGACCATACAGACTACTCCATGTTGAGGGTATGATGCATCTGACCTGCTACACACAAAGGGTGTGATGCATACACAAAATCCCTTCTGTAGGGTGTGATGAGCGAGAGCAGACAAATAGCAGAGGCAGTTTGCTAGGTTGAAACTCAAAGAATCTTCTAGAAACTGCTCATATGACACTTGCCTCTCTGAATTCACCCAGGGATGAGTAAGAGATCATGAAATCTCCAAGTGGAACCAAGAACTATCAGTGAAAAGAAACTAATCAAAATCCCAGAAGCTGACTCACTCCCCTGCATATATTTATATATGGATCCCTCATCCTAGAGATCCAGAGGTTGGAATTTTATAATTTGTAAGGAAGTGTTGGTGGTTTCTCTTTGAGACATTGTATTGTTGGGTGATCTAGTCTTTTATGAGGTGAAGAGGGCTTTCATGCTGGGAGGATGGAACTGGATCAAACAGCTGGGTTGTAATCCTCTCTTCTACTACTTCTATCAATAAAGCTATTTGATTTTCTTCCATATACTTGTATATTTCTGAATCTTGTATTTGTGTATGCATTTGTATGGTTAATGTACATCTAATTCTACATTGTTTATGGTTATAGATATCTATGCTTTGATGGTATTTTGTTGCTTTCACTCTACAGGTGTTCTTTGAAGTGGGATAAGTGAGAAAGGAGTGGCGAATCTCTATCAAAGGAGAGAGGAAACAAGCAATGAGCCAAGCGAAATACTGAGGTTGGTACTCTCTGCTTCTCTCTCATCTATCTCTCAGAAAGGAAAACATAGGTTACTTTGAAATGTTTGTTTCTAAGATAGCTACTCGTCTTAGTGGGACTAGCAGCTTTGAATGGACATTAGTTTTCCTGAAAACACCAGGGGTGAAAATGGACATGTAGGAAAAAATAATCTCATCTACATATTCACTAGTAGTGTAACCTAGAATGATGGATATCATTGATATGATGTCTTTGCCAAGCTGGGAAGAGAAGCATGACATGTAAGGAGGGGGATCCTTTGGTATGTGCTTTTCTTCTACAATGAAAGTCTGGAGTATTTGAGCACTTTTGGAACTAGGGAGCTTAGGGAATATGTCAATCTAGTCTGCAATGGAAAAGGGAGTGAAGTTTTGACCAGGTTGCAACTGCAACATTTCATTTATGGACTCATCGGTGATGGTGAAAAGTATTGTCTGGTCTGGGGACATCACATCTCTTAAGGTGGGATTGTAGCTTGCATGACAATAGTGAACAATTTCTGGGAAGATATGGACACTAGGGAATTCGAACTTAGGCATGTTTGATTCCTGGAGACCTATTTTTTCTGCATGGTTCAAATACCGGTCTCTATGCCTGCAGTATAATTTCAATGGGGATTCTTCAAAAATGATGTCATTAATCTGAAAGTCTTTGTCTACCAGGGGAAGATGATCTAAGTCCCTATTAGGAGTAGAAATGGGCATGAAATTCAATGCAATTGGGGCATCCGTCATTGGTTCTTATGGATTCAAGGATGGGGGCGAAGGGTTTTTAGTGAAATTGGGAAAAACGGGCCTATTTCAGGGTATTTTGGAGTCACCAGGCAACTTATCTTACTAAATTACTTAGTAATTTGAAGCAAACTAATTTAGGTTTGGTAATAAAACAAGTTCTTTTAGTGAATTTGGGGTAAATACCTGTTTTCAGCTTTTGAACAGAGTAATGGCGACAGTGCACTATTTACAGGAAGCACACACGATTGAAAGGTGGTATAGAGTTTCAACAAGTTCAGTAAGTTGGTAGTTGGTTGCAGGTTGACGATTGCATGTAATCTGGTGCTTGCATGGAGGTCAGAATGTTATTTTTCATGATAAGACGAAAAACTATAGGTTCTTTAGTTTTATTGGTAAAGTTAATGATTTTGGCAGGTGCTCTAGGAAAAGGACAACTTGGCATTAAGTAGGAGATGTGACATTTTTGCGTTTAGTGGGAGGCGGTAGGTGAAATCCATCACACTGTTTTTTAGGATAAAGTGGTTTTTGGGGGAGGCCACCCGATGCCATTCATCAGGTGCCACATAGCAGCGGGATGAATAGTGAAACCACCCACATTGGGTGGGTAAAGGTCGGCTTTCAGAGACCACCTGATATGAATGTCGACCGTTGGATCAAAAGGGGCTAGATCGTACGTTGATTGGGGCAATGATGTAGGTTTAATGGAGGGGCCCGACAGGGTTTTTAATGTGCAAAAGGATTAATAAATGAACGATTATGGGGGATTAATGAATTGGGGACCGATTTCATTGGCGGGCACAGATTATTAATTAATCATTGTTTGATTAATTAACCTCTTTTATTTCGGTGGTGGGTCATGGTTCTTAATTAGCCGTTGGTCAACTAGTTAATCCATTTAACAATGATATTCAATAAAAAATTTATTTTCAAACTTCGGGGTTGGATATTAACATAGGGGTTTTTAATAAAACATATGGGAAATGGGTATTTTCAGGATTTAATAAATAAAGTTAGAAGTCGATATGAAATGAAAGTGGAAAATGAAGTGCGCTAAGTTTAATGTATGTAGAATTTATTTTCTTTTCACATTAAACACTTTAACCTAGGCTAAATGAGAATTTGTGGGTTTTTGTGAAAAAGGGGCTTTGCTTGGGGGTGATTACTTTCCCTAGGAAAATGGTGCTTTAACCTTAGGAAAAGAGATGTTTTAAGGGAAATGAGTGAATTATGGAGGGGATGAATGTTTGAGAGGGAACTTTAGTACTTAGAACCTATCATTTATTGGGTCGAGGGTTTGGTTCCTCCAGAAGTCAGAGAAATGCTCTGAGCCCCTTTAACTTAAGGTTTTAGGTACTTTTGACCTTACTTATGGGGAATTAGTAAATTTAAAGGTAAAATGAATGGGGAAATTAATCATTTGACTTTGTGTAAATACCGAATTATCATCCATACTTTGACAACTTGATGATGAAAGTAAATGATATGATCTTAACTAATCATTCATCACAATCATGAAACCATTCAACTACTTACCCATCTACTCATCCTACCATTTTTTCTACTGTTTATTAGGGTGCACTTAAGCTGGCAAACCATTATCAAACCTTTTCCTTTCCTTTTACAATATAAATCTAGCTAATTCTATCCTTATCACCTCCAAGGGCTCAAATTAAACTATTAAGCTCCTTTTATTTACTCTACCTGTCTACTTATCTGCCAAGATTAAATAGTTTGGTCAGATTTTATTCTCTATCTCTAAGCATGAAATTAAAAAGATGAAATAGCCAAGTTTAAACTGTTTGACCATCCATGGATTGTGGAAAAGGTAACAAGCTACACACAATCTTTTTCTTTTACATCAAAAGTAAATGGTAGTGGCAATTTGACTTGCACACTTTCATGGTCTTTTTGTTTTTCCTTGGGGTTCATTTTTCATCTTTTTTGACCTTTTTACTCTTTTTGTCCTTTAATTTTTATTTTAGGACATACCCTCTTTACATTTTTTAATTTTTTGATTTTTTTTTAATATGGAAAACATCTTCAAAAAGCAAAGGTATGTACATATTATAGATTTGACCTCAACCATTCAAAAATTATGACACCTATTGGTATAGGAACATAACACTAGGAAGTTTGATCTTAGTTGGGACTTGATTGTTTCTTTTCTGCCTATATCAATGCAGCATTATAGTGTGACCAAAGAATGAGATTTATAGTTGCCATTTCATCAAATGTGGAATGCATATTCATTCGAAGCCCATGCCCCTTCTTATATATGAGTATGAGTGTGTTCCATCTTTTCACACTTGTGAAGGCCCGTGTAGCTTTAATTATAAGTTCGTTGCACCATCCATTCCAACTTTGATGGAGCATGGTCATGTTGCTAGCTAGAAGGACCCTAGCACATGGAACCTCATCCTCACTCTACCTTCCTCACTAGTTTCATTATTTATTTTCCTTATAAAATAATACACTTAATTTTAAATTTGTTAATCGTAAGCAGTGACCCACTCATTCACTCCACATGCAAAGTAGTAAATAGGAAACCAACCTGTCTGCACCAATTATTTAGCTAAAACAAATTTTCGAAAATATATTTTGATCCTAAACGAACCATATTTGATCTGGGAGCCAGTTAATTTCATGAATCAACAAAGGAAAGGAAACCAAAGTGGTCTCTCTAATGACTTCTGCCATTGCATATACAAAGCAAGGTTGTCGAAATCAGTATAAAACTAAATTTTTGATAATAGATATGAACTTTAATGGAACCATTTAATCATGTATTTACCTTTGGTCCACAGACTAATACCTATTGGAAATATTAATCTCAACCACCGCAGTTATTAATATGATAGCAACCCTACTTAGGTACACGAGAAAACCAAGGAAGTATCTTTTTATTGAAGGTTGTGGATTTTGTTTTTAGGAAGAAGGATCTGGATTAAAGGAATATTTGTACGGGACTAAAAACTTCCCATTCCGTAACACATAAAGTAATTAAGAAAAAATGTTAATTTAATTCAGCGTTAGTAAAAATGTATGTTCAGACATTTATTCTACAATTGATATATGTAATACGTAACATATAAAATGATTTTCTGTACAATCGCCCATCTAGTGTCTTAATATTTTTTACTTTTTCATGAATTAATGTGTTAAAAATGTATGTTTTAATATACATGTAAGTTTAAGTCTTTAGCTAAGGGGAATATTTAATTCTAAGAGGTCAAGGAGAGAAAATTGTGGTGCAATTTGTGGTGGGTGTAAAAATAACTTAATTATAAGGTTTTTACATTGAGTTACTCCACAACTCCTAATAAAGTGTAAATATCATTAAGAACTCATGTTTTACTTGGTAAAGGAGCTTCAACCTCCATTTTTCATGCAAATGTATCTTTCATGTATTTGAAAATATAATCTAAAGTATAATTGTTGGAATACCTTTATGGAAATCTCACGTCTAGTTTATTGTGCAACCACTCTATTTTTACTATGTTTTGTTGTGTGAAATTTTTCTTGATTTTTTAGCTCTTTTTTGTTGTAGAAGTCTACTGTGTGATTTAATCTCTACAGTTGTAGTCCTGAGGTAGACTCCTTTGCCTCATCATTCACATGGTATCAGAACAGGTGTAAAATTTTATTAGTGTAAGTGTAAGTGTTTGTATTGCGAGTTAAAAGGTTGTTTTGAAGGAATTATTTTTGGAGCATATTTACGAGTAGGAGAAGATTTATTTTAGCAGTTAAAATGGAAGAAACAAGCAAAAAATTGATTAATCATCAAATACCTCAATTTAATGGAAAAAATTATGACTATTGGGCTATAATAATGAAGGCTTTGTTTTATTCTCAATACATTTGGGATTTGGTGGAGAATGGGTTCCAAGAACCAGTAGATGCAGCAACATTTAATGTTTTGACACAATAAGCAAAGGATTTTCCGAGGGACAAAGGCAAGAAGGATTCAAAATACCTCTTCTAAATTTTTCAAGCAGTTCATGAAAGTATTTTCCCAAGGATTGCGGCAGTAACAAAGTCCAAACAAGCATGGGATACCCTCCAAACAACCTACCAAGGCATGAAAAAAGTAAAGACAACAAAACTACAAATTCTAAGGAGATATTTTGAGACAATTTGTTTTAGATAGTCTGAGAATGTAGACTCATTTTTTACACAGATAATTGGTCTAGTTACTCAAACCAAGTCTCATGGTGAGACACTTGAAGAAAGGAGAAAAATTGAGAAAAACTTCACAAGTCTGCCAACAAGATTTGATGTGATTGTTGTGGCCATAGAAGAGACAACAGATCTCTCACAATTTTTAGTGGATGAGTTTCATGCATCATTGATTTCTCATGAACACAGACTGAATAGAGAAACAAAATCCTCATGGGAGCATGCCTTCAACGTATAAGTTTTATTTAGTGAAGGTAAAAGCAGAATAAGATCAAATATTGGAGGAAGAGGAAGAAGCACACATAGAAGTGGAAGCAGTAGAAATCAAAATCCAAGTCAAGGCTCAAGCCTAAATCTAGCACAAGGATAGAGGTATGATAAATATCAGGTTTAATGTCATTATTGTAAGAAGTATGGTTACTATGCAAATGAATGTAGAAAGAAGAAACATGATATAAGTAAAAAACCAAGTGAAATTTTCACAAAGTAAAATCATAACCAAGATAGCATGTTTTTAGCTTTTAATGTAGCATAAGAAAAACAAAGGGATTTATGGTTTCTAGATTCAGGGTACAACAATTACATGACAGGAAACATAGAAATGTTTACCAATCTAGATGAAAGTGTGAAATCTGAAGTGACATTAGGGTTTGATAACAAAGTCTCTGTCATGGGCAAAGGAAGATTCAACATCTAAAAAACGAAGGTGGAGACGAAGTACATTTCAGATGTATATTTTGTCCCTGGTTTGAAGCATAACATCATAAGCATTGGATAAGTCATGCAAAAGGGCTACAATATCTTTTTCAAAAATGGAGAATGCACAATTTTTGATAAGTCTGCAAGCAAACATCTGATTACAAAATTTCAGATGACAACCAATATAATTCTTCCCTTAAAGATAAAACCATATTTGAAGGAAGAAAGTGCGCAAGCACAAATGTCAATGAATTCACAAGAGGATGAACGAAAAATTGTAGCTGTCACACAAGTAAACTTTCAAGTAGAGGTCAAAGATGAAAACTAGTTATGGAATTTGAGATTTGGTCATCTCAATTTTGGAGGCTTAAATTTACTGCATAGGAAATGCATGGCAAAGGGGTTCCTACTCATAAAAAAACTAGATAAATTATGTGAAGGATACATTTTAGGAAAACAACATAGAGAGACATTCCCAGCAAGAAAGTCAATAAGAGCAAAGGCACCTTTGGAGATTGTACATTCATATTTATGTGGACCAATGCAAACACCATCAATTGGTGGAAGCTATTATTTTTTTACTTTTATAGATGACTACACAAGGAAGATATGGGTCTACTTCCTAAAACAAAAAGGTGAAGTTTTCAAGATCTTCCGCTAATACAAAGCTTTTGTTGAGAACCAATGTGGACACTACATAAATGCTTTGAGGACTAACATAGGTGGAAAATACATCTCAAATGACTTCCTATGTTTCTGTAGGGAGCATGGAATTCACAAGAAATTTACAAGAAGGTATACACCTTAGAAAAATGGTGTTATGGAAAGAAAAAATAGGACCATTATGGAAATGGAAAGGAGTATGTTGAAGGAAAAGCATTTTCCAAATTACTATTAGGTTGAAGTTATTGCTTGCGAAACATATATCATTAATAGGTGTCCAACCAAAAGTGTCAAGAATATGGTTCCTAAAGAGGCATGGAGTGGAAGAAAGCATAGTGTCACTCACATGAGAGTGTTTGGATGCGTGGCGTATGCACATCTCCCAGATGAATTAAGGAATAAGTTGGATAATAAGGGGGAGAAATTCATATTTGTTGTATATAGTGATGAATCCAAGCATACAAGCTTTACAATCCATTAACCAAGAAGGTCATAATCAACGGAGATGTGCAGTTCATAGAAGGGGAAGCATGTGATGGAAGTTTAGAGAGGAAAATCAATGTGAAAACATGTATACCACATGAAGAAAAGGAGGAATTTAACGCAACAAGTAATTCCTCAATGGTGACTCCTCCTACTCCTATTCAAGCTCAAAAAAGCAATCATAATTGACATTGTCAACAAATAATAGGATTGTGTCACACAGTCAAGAAAATGTTACTCCAAGCACATTGCAAAGACCCACAACATCATCTACTTCAAGCACAACATCAAGTGATATGTCAAGACCATATTTTGCAAGCATAAGGAGACAAAAAATCATAAATTTAAGTGAAATTTATGAGAAAAATGAAGTTGATAGTAGTGTAGGTCTGAATTCCTTATTTGCATTATTTTTTCATGTAGATGGCCCAATCCATTTTGAGGATGTAGTAAAAGAATAAAATTGGTTAGTGACGATGGATGAAGAAATAGAAGCAATAGAAAAGAATGGTACATGGGATTTAGTGGACCTTCCATAACGAAAAGAAGTCATTGGATTGAAATGGGTCTATAAGACCAAGAGAAATGCTAAAGGAAATATTGAAAGGAATAAAGCAAGGTTAGCTGTCAAAGGATACAATCAGCAACATGGAAGCGATTATGCAGAGACAATCGTGTCAGTCATAAGGATGCATACAGTGTGTATAGTGTTGTCAATTTCCATGCACCATAAATGGAAAGTGTATCAAATGGATGTGAAGTCAACATTCTTGAATGGAGTGATGATAGAAGAAGTATTTGTTGTGCAACCACCTAGTTATGTGGTAGAAGGCCATGTTGAAAAATGTGTAACTAGGTTCGGTCTTCATTAGTATGAAGTGTACTCTTGTAAATGTAAAATTAAAAAGAAATTATTACTATTATTGAAACATGGGTTTCATGCTCAAGTTATTTTATTTTATAGGTCAAGCACCCATTGGGTGCTTCTAGGATTTGTCCTAGGTATAAGAGTTAGTCTCATATATGAAAGACCCTATGTGCACATTGTATATTGTAAACAAAATTTCATTTTGTCTGGAAAGTGTTAAAATACCTCCAAGATCAAGTCGGCCTAATGAGCTCTCAAGTAAGCCTAAATGAAGAGACATACCCACCCTCGAGGAAGCCTACATATAAGAGGAAATCGTCCTCCACTTGGATCACTTCATTCACTCATCTCCTATGTGAAGAAGGAAAAAGAAGAAAGTTGAAGAAGGAAGTGTGATGAAGATAAGGACGAAGAAGTCAAAGTGTTTGGGTCTCTCTCTTTTCTTCTGGAAGTGTGAAGTTAGGGTTTCTGCACTAGGATAGTCTAAAGTTCGATTTTCAAGGAAATAGAGAAGGGAGGGAAATCAAAGGTCTCCTAGGTCATCCTACTAGCCCTAGGACTAAATTTAAAACAACTAAAGTCAAGAGGAAGGTTTTTAGAGGGAGATCGAAGTGTAGCAACAGTTGTTGGGGAGAAAAATTTCAGATCTACTAGGAGGTCAAAAATATTATAGCAGGAGGCCGAGGAAGACTTGATCTTGGAGGGTATTTGTCTAATTCTAGGTTATGGTATTCATCAATTGAAATATTTGAAATATAAGAAGATATTTTCTGGTTTTCCCCTCAAGAGGAGGGGTTCTGACCTTGGCTTGCAGCCTATATACTGTGTCATTGTTCTTACTGTTTGGTAGTTGTTTGATGTATTTCATGTTGTCATAAGGAATATCAAAGCTAATAAGTAAAAATGTAACAAAAATAGTTATCAAGTTAAGAGAATTAAAAGACTTTTCCCTATTGAATTCTCAACGTGGTATCAGAGCTTTGGTTCTCTATAGGCATCATGAAGATCTCCTCATAATGAAGAAAGTCATCAAGAAGATTTCAAGCCATCTCAAGAAAGGTATCAAAGAAGTATGGAGTCTCATATTCTCTTCAAATAAGGTATCACTCAAAGAAATGGATGAGGGACTCTTCTCAGCTCTCTCTCGGACATTCCAAGACGAAAACATCTAGGTGATTGATAGTGATGCATCAAGGCACATGACTGGTCACTCCCACCAATTATAGACTTTATCAAAAGGAAAATATGCATACTATGTGGAACTTGGAGACAAAAAAATCTATCCAATGAAAGACATTGGTTCATCATCCATAAATCTCAAAGATGGAAGAAACATCCACCTCAAAAAAATTCTATTTATTCCAGGTTTGCACAAAATATACTTTCTATTTCAAGCTTAGAAGATAAAGGAGATAGGGTAACCTTAATTGATGGTAAATTAGTTGTATGGTCAAAAGGCTCAAGCATAGAATAAGTAAAAGTGATTGGTATTCGAGAAGGAAGGCTCTATAGATTAATATCTCCCATAAACCATGCCTTATTTCACACTAGGATTAATCCATGTGAAATTTGGCACCGAAGGTTTGGTCATCTAAATTTCAAAATTCTTCCGACTCTAAATTCCATAGTAAATGGAATACCAAATCTGAAGGAATACTATGAAGGTGTCTGCAAAGCATGTTCATTGGGAAATAATACCAAGAGACCCTTTGGAAATAGTGCTTCACATTTGAAAGAAATATTGGATCTCATTCACTCTGATGTGTGTGGCCCTATGACTCCAAAATCACTTTGGAGGATATCTTTATTATGTCACATTCATATATTATCACTCAAGAAAAACCTGGGTTTACTTAATGAAAACCAAGGATGAAGTATTTACTAAGTTTCAAGAATTCAAAGCTGAAGTGGAGAACCTTACAGAAAGAAGAATCAAGATACTTATATTTGATGACGAAGAATAATATACATACAAAGAGATTATAGAACTATATAAGGAATATGGGATTAAGAGGGAGCTGATAGTTCCATACAATACCAAACAAAATGGAGTTGTAGAAAGAAAGAAAAGATCCATTAAAGAAAGTGTAAAAGAAATTTTACACGATCAAGATCTACCTAAGTTTCTATGGGGTGAGGCAAAAAAGATGGAAGTCTACATACAAAATTCATGTCCTCACGGGTCTCTAGGCAACAAGACTCTAGAAGAATTGTTCACTGGGAAGAAGCCATATGTAGATCATCTCCGAATCTTTGGATGTTCTGTGTATATTCATATAGAAAAGGACAAAAGAAAAAATTTGGATCCTTCTAGTGTGAAGGACATATTTGTTGGGTATAGTAACTCATCGATACTATAGAATCTATATGAAAGATGGACATCACATTGAAGTTAGTCGTGATGACATATTTGATGAGAGAATAGCATTCAGGAAATGAAAAGAAATTTCTATAGATTCAGATGACGAAGAAATTCCCATATTTGAGGAAGAAGTTGACAAGGAAGGAGACAAATCTCACCATAAGGAAGGACCTAATGAACCCTGCTCAACCCATGGTCATTCAAGAAACAAGGAAAAGACCTAATTGGTTGAATTCTACAGTACTTGATTCTTGTCATGGGGCAGTTCAAGGATCATTTAAAGAAAAATACCCAAGAAATATTATAAGTATGTTGCATACATGACAAAATTAGTAGAAGCAAAACCATACCCCTTTGAAAATGTTGTAGAAAATCAAGAATGGAGGGGTGGAATGAATGAAGAATATAAATATGTAATGAAGAATGGAGTCTGGGAGATCGTACCTAGGCCTGAAGACAAATATGTGGTTACTATTATCACTTACTACAAAACTATTCGAATGGTGCCAAGTGATGTCAAAAGAATGCAAAATAGAAGAGGATATTTTAGTCATTTTCCAAGAAGTAGAAGGACCCAAAGCATACATCATACCCTCTCCATTGGAAATTTCTCGGAATAGGCTTTCCAATGACATGTGGAAGTCCAAAAATTGACTCCTGGATCAAAAGATATGGTCTACAAAACTTTGAAGGATTTGAAGCCTTAGTAAGGAAGGAATATAAGAGATTTCAATATTGGAGGTCCAGGGTATCAGAAATCACATATTGGAGGTCAGGAATACCAGCACATTGTAATATCAGAGACATCGGATATCAGTGGTCACAACATCGAGGATCCAATGCATCAGAGTAGATAGTATCAGAGCTCAGAGGAGATCAGTGCATTGCAATATCACAATATCAGAACTTTTTCCCGTGACAACCTCTTAAAATTTGCTACAAGGGTAATGTGTCTATAGTGTAAAAAATATCATAGGACTAAAATAAACATTAACAAAGGATTCTATCACAAAACAAAAGGTGGGCAAGCCCTTTCTCTCTCATATAGCGGGGCACATTGTGGCATATGATTGGTTTCGATAAGATACAGGTGGTGGCATATGATTAGCTTCGATAAGATACGCGTGGTAGCATATGATTGGTTCCAATAAAGATACAATGGCATCTAATTTCAGTATGACGTGGCAGTATGGAAGGACACATAGCAGGAAACTCTGACATTTTGAGGGGGCCTACAAGGGTAAGTCTGGTGACACGTATCACCACTCATGAGGTTCCACATGGAAGTAATAAAGTCATATCTAAGATGACATATCAAAGGTTGAGGATGTCAGCACTTTATAACACTCGGAAACTGAAGAAATGTCAATAAGCGAGCTCTGATATAGTGTTGACACACAGTCGTAAGAAGAACTCAAAGGACCAAAGGCGTAACATCTAGGGATGAGCACCAAGGGATATCGACGATCGAGGAATTGAAATATCACAACTCCCATGTTATTTCCCTAATTGGAACCCTATGATGAGAGGGGATCCAATTTTTGGCTAGAAAATGGTTAAGAGGAAGTTAAAGAAACTCGGTTGCAAAGCACTTTAAAAAGGAAAAATGGCCCCCAAGCAGGAGCAAAAGGCCCTAGAGCCTTAAATCTAAGCCTTCGGTCATGAACCTCGGTCCATGGAGGAAAATAGAAAGGGGATAAACAAAAGGGGCCAAGGACATCGAAACTCATTGTTTTCATAATATATTTAAGAATAAAAGACCCGATGGGTAAAGTTCTGATAATGTGGTACAGAGCTTTAAAGGCATATGGGTCGACAGTTGTGGTATTGAATGAAGGCATAGAGGAGTTGGTAATTGAAATGGGATAATCTTGTGGAAGCCTTTGCAACAGAAAACCAAGGTCAATATTGGTAGCAGAAATGAATTCAACTACTTCACGTTCACGTCTTCAACAATTTAAATGGAGGTATGGGACTCAAGAAGCAGTGTGCAAATTACTTGAGAATTAATTTTTCAGCATCAAGCTCCACATAGTCAGACAATGCAAGATAACTAGGTCAATATATGCTTATGTAATGTGGCAAGAAACCGACAATCGATCGCTCTGAGCTCCATATAGGGAGAAATTCAAGTAATTAAGGTGAAAGTGATAGGTGAACCTGTCGAGTAACAGAGGAGGAACATCATGGCAAGGGCATGGCTTAATCATAGGCGATCACATGAATCGACATGTATATATTTTTATAGGGTCATTATTTAGTTTTTCCATGTTCTGTATTTTTAATTTGTTACATTTTAAATAAGAAATCAATCTTTTGTAATCATTTTGGGCCATAGAGCCATTGCATGCCAAGACAACTAGTCGACCAGATAGCTGGAGCTCGGTTGAGATATTTTATAGTTATTGTTCAAATCTCCCCTCTCCTTATAAATAGAGGGAAGAAACACTTAAATAGTGTTCAAAATTTGTGGGAAAGAACTCTTGGGAATGGCCTTTTCGTATTTTCATGAAGGCGGTGTTATGAAACTTGATGTATGAAAACTTCTCAGAAGATTAGTACAAGATTTCTGGTGATTCTAACTTATTGGATTGCAGTATGTTCATCTCCATTTTTGTTTTCATATATGTTAAATATTCTTCTCAGATTTCATGTCATGTAGCTATTAGAAAAATATCTCATTAGATGTAGATTCATTTAGATCAAGTTATTGGTGGAAAATTCTTGTATTGATGTGGAAACAAAGTCTTTAAAAAATGCTCCATGTATCTTAGAATTTCATAAGCATTCCCTTTCTCTCATTTCTCTCTAAATCCATATATATATATATATATATATATATATATATATATATATATATATATATATATAGATATAGATATATAGATATATAATTAATGAAGTTTAAGATAAGTATGATGGAATTTCCCCCTATTGTCTTCTACCATTACATCTACCTTAACAACTGATTTGTTGCGAGATATCAATTTGATAAGGCCACCACTGACCAAGGATTATTTTCCTGTGTATTCCCATGTGTACATTGGTTTATACATTGTGCCTTTATGAATGGTTATAAATCAATCCCATTTGAATTACTTGTGACAAAATATGGTGTTGTAAGTCTTTAAGATAAATTTGACAACACTAATTAAGATGTACTAGGAACTAGTCTCCTATCAACCCAGAGGTTGTCTCTAGGAGGCTTATTATCTTCTGAAACACTTGCATCCCAGGAGATAGAAAAAGCGACAACATCTTTCTGGCATCGCTTACAAGGACATATTAGAGAATTTTCCACCTCGGTATGACATTCATACACTCTTTGATGAGGTGAGAAAATATGTGTGGGTTTTAGGTTTATCACCTTGGTGACTCCATTATCAAATCATAAGTTCATCACCCTAGCTTTTAAGAGGCCCCATACCCACTCAAACCCCTCTCAACAAAGAACGCCAACTGTGTCTGATATAGAAAAACTAATATCTAGAAGGACAATGAAGGAAAACATCCCCAGTATTGATGTTATTGTGTCCTTGTTTCCTGAAATATCCTCATCCAACTCACAAAATGCCATAATTCATCGCTCCAATTTTTCTCCTAAAGTCCTAGTATATCCTTTAGAAAGCGGTAAGCTATTCAGGACTACCTCTCTAGAGGGAAATAAAGAAGAAATTTTTGTCAACGCCCCTTCTCTCTCATTTCCTTCCCTCCCTCAAGTTGAGGAGGTTATATCCTCCAGATCAGCCCTACCCGCAATGTGAACATTTTCACATTCCACGGTTAGTCAGTTGTATCTCAATTGGTCATAGCTCAGAGACCCCTAATAAATGAAGCACCACCATCTCTTCTTGAGATGGTTGTCCTAGGTTTCATGCTAAAAAAATATGCTCCAGTGGGTCTGCCTCAACCTTTAAATGCTATGCCACAGGAATATCTCAGGTCCCTACCCAGGTTTAATGGAGAAGATAACACAACAGCATAGAGACACATAGAAGCTTTTTTCCCCTTTGTAGAAACTTTTAATGTTGATAACTTGGATGTAGTGCTGAGGTTATTCATCCAATATTGGGAGGGGGAAGCTAGGAAATGGTTAAAATCCTTGTTGAATGCTTCCATTACCACTTGGGAAGAGATGGAGAATTATTTGATGCAGAAATGGGGAGATAAGGGAGATCATGGGTATATTATTATTGAGTTCAACATTATAAAGACAGAATTTGATGAGGGTATCTCAGAGTTTACAAAAAGGTTTAATAAGTTATACAATAGTATAATTGTTGAGATTAAACCTCCATAAGCCACTGCGCAAGTGGTTTTTGTAGGGGCATTTAAATCAAAGTTTGGCTTCACATTCACAGAGAGGAAGTCCCCTGCTTTGGATCATATTCAAATTGATGCTCTCGAGGTAGAAGAAAATTTTGCATCAATAGGGAAGTCAAGATGCAAAATTGGCCTTGGAGAGAATAAAAAGGGAAAGAGGAGGTGGATTCCTTTAGTTATAGAAGAGAATACCAAGAACAGAAGATAGAGGAGATGGATAAGTTGATGAAGAACTTATCAAATAAACTAATAAAACTAGAGCTAAAAAATAAAAACCTTCAACGACAAAACTTCCCGACTACTAATCAAGGTTTCAATCACCAATACAAAATGCCTCCCCTACAGATATTTCAAAGGTAGAGGAAAGAACAACAAGACCACATCCATCCTCCATTATATATAGAAGATGATCTAGAGGAGAAAATACTATATGTCAATGAAGTTAAGGGGAACCTGTATTCTCTTTCTTAGATGAAGAACAAGAAGTCATAACATATGAAGAAGAAGGGGATGATCTTGATGCAATGTTATACGAGGGTGAGATTGAAGATTACTACAAGAAGTTCTTTTATTTCATGCAGGATTACCTGCATAAGAAATATGATCTTCTGCCATCTCAAAAGAGAATGAGGGGACAAGACCAAAATGAAGGCACCTCCTCCCAAAAGCCTCCTAAGCCAACTAATAAGGGGAAGGGGCCCTTAGATCCAATTACTCAAAAAAATAAGGAGTCCTCAAATCAAAACCACTTTAAGCCCAAAGTCCCCAAATAAGTCAAATCACCTCCACCCTCTAGGCCCATTTGTGAAAAAGAAATAGATTCAGTAAAGGTTAGCACTACAGAAAAAGGCCATGTTATCTTTAATCTTCAAAAAGAGTTTGAGAAAGTCAAAATCCTAGTCCCATTATCTGAGCTCTTGAAACAACCCACCTATAAGGCCCAAGTTTCCCAGTTGATGTTTCCATCTATTTTAGCCCCATCACATGATAGCTTAAACCTCCAAGAAGAAAGGCCAATGGTCATATTTGGACCCCATGTCAAATAACAGGATCCCTCCACAACACCTTTTTACATTACTCTAGTAGTAAATGACCTCCTGCTCCATAACTACATGTTGGACTCGGGTGCTTCTCATAATTTTCTACCACTAATAGTAATGGAGCAACTAGGTCTGCAGGTAACCAGACCATACAAATATCTATACTCTTTTGAATCTAAGAGAGTAAAGTTCTTGGGAATGATAAAGGACTTAGTGATTAATTTGGCCTAGATCCTAGAAAAAAGTGTAGTTATGGACATTGTAGTAGTTGATATCCCTGCAAGATTAAGTATGCTTTTTTCCAGATCTTGGGGATCAAATATTGGAGGTTCCATCAAGCTGGATCTTCACTATGCTACCATCCATATCTTTGGTGGAGAAGAAGGGTGAGTGTATAGGGAATCAAGGTTCGATAAATAAATTACGAAACCTAATTGCCCAATAATTCTCCTGTGTCTAGGAAAGAAAGGGATCTCTCCCACTTACTGCTAGAAGAATATGATTTCATTTTATAATAAACATAGATACAACCAACGGTAAAATTAGATCAGTAGCTCAGAGATTGTATCAAAGTTTGAAAGTTGTATTTTTATGGTGTAAATTCTAAGGAAGGAAATGGAGTAGGAGTGTTGTTGATATCTCAAGAGGGTAGCTTGATTCCACTCTCATTCAAATTGGAATTTGATGTAACCAATAATGTGGTAGCGTATGAGGCATTACTAATAGGCCTGCAAGCAATAAGGAATTTGAACATTGAATTCCTGGCTATGTTTGGAGACTTAGAAATAGTGGTAAATAAAATCAAGAACCAATGTAAAACTAAGCACCCCAAGCTAAGGGTGTTATGCAACCAACTCACAAAATAGAAGAAAGAGATAGATAAATGACTTAAAACGTAGCCTCTTCGAGGGGGTAACCTCCTTTACATTACACAAATGAACAATTCTTGGATGATACAAATGACAAGACCTCATTTCTATATATGGGAGTCTAAGGGGTCATAATATAATTAGAGACGACATAACAATAATAATGTAAGGGCACAACAATAACAATAGTGGGCTTCTATGGGGCACAATAATAACAATATGGAGACAACATGGGCACAAAAATAACAATAAGGGGTACAATGACAATAATAATAAGGGAATACACTAGTATTATAGGGATCTAACATGCCCCTCTCATTCAAAAAAGTGTTATCCTAAATGCTTGAGTAGTTATGGATGCTTCTGTATAAAATTCTCATCCCCCCATGTAGAATCTTTAGCAGTAAGTTCTTCCACTTGATGAGATACTTTGAAATTGATCGATTTCCCACTTGTCGATTTCTTATTTCTGTGGCTACTTTACGTTCCAACATGATTTTTCCTTCCTTGTTAAGCTCTGGCAACATTGTTTGAACTCAAAGCTTATCACCTATAACCTTCTTTAAGCATGAAACAAGGAAAACTGGGTGCACTCGGGAATATGCAGGAAGTTCCAATTTTTATGCCATAGTACCAATATTTTGCAACACCTTGTACCAATTTTTATGCCATAGTACAAATTTTTATGCCATAGTACCAATATTTTTATGCGCCAAAGTGAGGTTATACTTTAAGAGTTGGAGAACTTTTTGTTGATGCTCGATGTGATCTTCCACTACTTGAACATTAAAATTTTCTCTTATATATGATGTGATGGAAAATGGATGATATCCATAAAGCACCATAAATTGAATCATTTTTGTTGTAGTATGGAAGGAAATGTTATACCACCATTCAGAGAGAGGCAACCATTTGACCCATTATGTCTGTTTCTTAGATATAAAGCAACAGAGGTATCCTTCCAAACATTTGTTCACTATCTTAGTTTTCCCATCCAATTGAGGATGATATGATGATCTATGAGCTAACTGAGTACCCAGATAAGAAAACAATTTTGTCGAAAAATTTCCAGTGAAAATAGGATCTCGGTCACTTACAATAATCTTTGGGTTTCCATGTAGCTTTTGAATTGTTTCCATAAATGTAGTGGTAATTGAACTGGATTTAAATGGATGAGATAATGCAAAAAAGTGTGCATACTTGGTAAGTCTATCAACAACCACCATGATGACACTCTTTACTTCAGACTTGGGTAAACCTGTGTCAAAATTGTTTCCATAAATGCAATAGTAATTGTACTGGATTTAAATGGATGAGATAATGCACAAAAGTGTGCATACTTGGTAAGCCTATCAACGACCACCATGATGACACTCTTTCCTTCAGACTTGGGTAAACCTGTTTTAAAATCCATTAAAACCTCCTCCCAAAGTTGACTTGGAATGGATAAAGTTTGTAATAGACTCGGGGTCTTAATTGTATCAACTTTATTTTGTTGGCAAACCAAACATTCCGCCAAAAAGGTTTCAATATCAGATTTAAGGCCATCCCAAAAAAATTCCTTCTTAACTTTCTGGTAAGTTTTTAAAAATCTTGAATGCCCTCCTAAGGGAGATGTGTGCAACTACCTAAGAATCTTTTCTTTGAGTTGGCAATTCTTACAGAGGTATAAGCGATATTTGTACCATGACAAATCATTTTTCTAGCTAAATGAATTATATGAATTGGGATATCGCTACAACTTTCGAATGAGTGCCCACACTTCTTTGTCATTCTTCCATTCATGTCTTGCTTCATTTATCCAATCTGTTTGGATATTAGAAATGGAACAAAGAAATGCTTCCACATCTTAATCCTTTCTTCAGAGTACATCTGCAACAACATTTTGCTTCCCTTTTTTGTAGATGATTTCAAAGTCATAACCCAACATATTTGTGACCCATTTTTGTTGTTGTTCTGAAGATAATCTTTTTTCCAAAAAGTATTTAAGATTATCATGAACTGTTTTTACCTTGAAGTGTCTTCCCATTAGGTAAGGTCAACATTTCTTAAGTGCATGTAGTATTTCCAACATTTCCTTCACATAAATAGCTTTGTGTAAATATTTTCCCTTGATTGGACGACTTTCAAAAGAAAAGGGTCTTTCTTCTTGCATTAAAAAAACACCAATTCCATTTCTTGAGGCATCACATTCCACAATAAAGGATTTTGTGAAGTTTGGCATAGCTAAGATTGGTGCTTGCCGCATTGCCTCTTTAAGATGTTCAAAGCCTGCATTGAGTCTGAACTCTAAGAAAATGAATCTTTCTTCAGTAATGTTGTTAGAGGTGCGACTATTCTCCTGTAATTCTTAACAAAATTGCACTAATACCCTGTCAACCCGAGAAATCGTCACATATGCTTTATGGATGTAGGGATTTTCCATTCCTTAATGGCTTTAATTTTTCTAGGGTCTACCTTAAAACCTTCATGAGATACAACATGAACCAAATATTCCACCTCTTGTACTCCAAAGAAACATTTGGAGGTTTCTGCATATAATTGTTTCTCCTCCAATAGTTTGAGCACTCTGTCAACATGTTGAACATGATCCTTCCAAGACTTGTTGTAGATTAGTATATCATCAAAAAATACTAACACAATTTTTCTAAGGGTTTGAAAATGTAATCGTCAAACCATGAAATGTAGAAGGTGCATTGGTAAGGCCAAAAGTCATGGCAAAAAATTCATAATGACCCGCATGAGTTATAAATGATATTTTCAGAATGTCTTTAGTCTTCATTCTAATTTGATGATATCTTGAATGAAGGTCTAACTTGGTGAAGTAAATTTCTCCATGCAATTCATCCAATAATTCATCAATTCCAATAATGGGGAATTTATCTTTAATAGTGAGCTTGTTGAGCTCCCTATAATCTGGACACATGCTCCATGATCCATCCTTCTTGTGCACCAATACTACTAGAGTAGAGAAAGAAATTTGACTAGGTTGAATTATACCAGCCTCTAGCATTTATGCAACCATATGTTCAATTTCACTCTTTTGGGCATATGGATATCTGTAAGGCCTAATGTTTGGAAGGACACTTCTTGGAATCAAATGAATAGCATGATCATGATCACGAATAGGTGGGAGGCCTTTGGGAGTATCAAATACCCTAGAATGATTGTCCAAGGCCTTTTGGATATCTGGAGAAATAGATGATTCCAATGTGGGAACCTCTAGCAAACATAATTGTGCAATTGCGCTTCATTTTTCTTTATTTAGAAGATTTTTCATGCTGTTAGAGATGATTATCTTTCCTAGTCTCCCTGTGATACCTTTAATTAAACTTCCTTTCCTTCTGAAACAAATTTCAAGAAAACTTATTGAAAATTAAAAGTTAGCGTACCCAAATATTGTAGCCATTGGAATCCTAGTACAACATCAGCACCACCCATTGGAATCAAAAGCATTGGACTATTCAACATAGATTCTCCCATGGAAAGCTTGATATTATGGAATTTTTGAGAGAAATTTATGGTTCCTCCATCTGCAACCATCACTTGACACTCTCGTGCTAGATATAGGAAGCAATTCAATTCCTTGGCATTCTTTCAATGAATAAAATCATGGGTACTACCCGAATTAATCAAAACTATTAAATTTTTCTTCTTGATATGTCCTTCTATATTGATAGTTTAAGGAGTGGTAATTCTAGCCAATGCATTACAAGATATAGTCAAATTCATTTCTTCTTTCTCTAGGGTTTGCTCTTGGTGTGTATCCTCTTCTTTTGATGTTTCTTGTTCCTTTTCTTCCTCCTCTTCAAAATCTATGTAAAATAATTTATTCTCAACACACTTATGACCTTTAATGTATTTGCTATCACAAATGTAACAAAGCCCTTTTTCTCTTTTTCCTTCCAATTGTTGTGGTGTCAAACTTGTAGGTTGTGGAAGGCTATGGGAAGCAACACTTCTATCTTTATAGTTGTGAGTGGTAGGCTTCCTTGTTGCCATAATTTTTCTTTCAATTTTTCTTGCCAACCTGAATACCTTCTCCAATGAATCAGGTTCCCAACGGCGAAGCTCATGTTGGATGTTATACTTTAAAGTCAATATGAACACATGAATCCTATGCTCCTCTTGAATATATTTTACCCTCATATTCAATTTCTGGAAGTCGTAAATGTGATCCACCATTGAACCCTTTTGTTTGAGATTTATCAATTGGCTAAAAAGGGTGTTTCTTTTGTATCCTCATAATGTGCTATCATTTCTTCCATAAAAATTTCCCAAGTGACAATTTTTTTATGAGAGCAAATCCATCGATACCATAAAAATTGATTGGGTTCCAAAAATAAAGTTGCAATGCGTACCTTTTGTGTGCTTTGCACATTATGGATATCAAGATATTGTTCCATCTGTAGTATCCATGTTGTGGGATCCTTTCCATCAAACTTCCTCATATCGATCTTTGGAACATGGTGGATCTTCAATCCAAGGTTAGAGTCTTTGAAATCATGACGAACATTTCTTTTTTTCTCATCATGAGCTTCCTTTACTACCCTTTCGCCATTAGTAAGCATTTCTTATAGCAATGTTGTCAAATATATCTTCAAATCTTCCATGTTGCCTTTAAGTTTTGCTTCTATACCTTCCATCTTAGCTTCCATGCCATCCATATTAGCTTCCATTCCATTATTTAAACCATCCATCTTATCTTCAATTATGTTTTGTGAGAGTGAAATTTGTTGCACTTGGTCTCATAATTTTGATATATCATGTTGCATTTCTTCCTCTTCTTCATGTGTCGTAGTAGAGATTTCAGGTTGCTTACTAGGTGTTTCCATTTTCTTTCTTCGGGTCATCAATGAATGATAATTATCCTTCACAATTCATGTTGTATCAATTCAAACTACTTTTTCAAACAAGGCTTATGCAAATTAAAAAAAAAAAAAAAACTATTCACCTTTTTTTGTTTTCCGCTTTGTATGAGATCGATCTTGAAATGCCTGTAAATCTTCAATTTTAGATCTCCACATTCTGAAATTTTGTCCCGTGATAGCCCTCTGAGTCTTCTTTCCAACCCCACAAGTCTGATCACAATTAGATTCCCAACTAAAGAGTTATGTGAATCTCCCGCGATGACCTAATTATAGATGGGTTCAGTAGAGCGAACTTGTTCGACGTGCCACGTGTCACCATTTGAACCTTAGGTTCTGAAAACAATACCCAACAAAATACAGTCCGACGTATTTCTATCACTTTTTAATAAATTTGAATCAGATGTATAGAGAGCAAGTTATGATGATTTTCCAAAGGTGACCTGTTTGAGATACAATTTAGGAGCCTGCTACTACAAAGTAATTTGTCACTATCCTCATCTCAGTCCCTCTATTATGTCATGTGTCAAATAAACATGTTCATATCTTCCCACCAATGTAAGAAGATTTAGTAGATTCTTTCTGATGCTGCAATTGAACCTCATTCCCTACGTTTCTGCCTCGTCGTGAGTAAAAACTTAATATACGTGACAGTCCTTTGTTGTAAATGGTCTCATTGCGACCTCGTCACAAGTGTACACCTATTTCCAACGACAATCAAATTTCAAGTCCTGGCGCGAGGCTATCAATTATTTATCATGACAATGGGTCTACATGCATTGCCTCCTAGCGATGTCATCACTGAGACTTAGTTCGCGACTAGCAATGATCCAGATTGGGCGAATTTGTTCCAATAGTTGGCCTTCTAGATGTCTCTAGACCTGGTTGTCCGGTCAGTTTGGATCGCCCTTTCCCCTCTGGGATGGTAGTTCCATATTTTGTGCTACCTTCCTTGAGGATAAGCTCCCTCTCCCTCATTTCATGGAGATTCTTTCTCCTATAAAATCACTCACCATTTCTATGATCTGCTGGTTCTGGAGTTCTTTTGGTTGTATAGTACTACCAGTGAATTTGAGTTTGGTAGATAACTTTGGCATGGGTGTGACAAGTGTGGGATTGCTAAATAGTTTTCAAGAGGTTGTGGAGTGCCCTTAACCTTGTATTAAAGCTTTTGAGTGAGAGAGAGATATTGTTTATTTGGAAGACCCATCCTTGAGAATGAATTCTTGAAGAAACATACTAGCTAGACCCTCCGAGAAGGCTTGTGACGCCAAGACTTGGTTGTAAGTTTTGCTCTTGATTTATTATTAATACAATCAATGATGATTTCCTATGTCTTGTATGTAATTTACTTGATAGCTCATGATTTCTTGACTTTATGAGTAAATAGATCATTGTTGTTCTCGGTTACATGCTCTGTTGTTTTCTTGTGGTGTTTCAGGTTGATTTCTCATTAAGGAGAAGGAAACGAAAGCTGGAGCAGCGCAACGGAACTTCATCAGCCACCGATTTGAGGTAGGCCTCCAACTATGACTGTTTAAGGGAATCAATTGTTTTTTTGTCTTTTCTGTGACTAGACCCACACTAGGGCTAGAGGGGTTGCTTCTGTCAGCAAAGGGAACACTTTCCTACTTCACAAGTTGGCGACTCTGCTGGGGATTCATTTGTATGTTTTTTCTCTTGTTTGCTTTTATTGGTTTTGATTTGGTGTCTCTTGAATTTTGGGGTTACCCCATCCGTTTTTGGGTTACCTGGGTCAATCTAGGAAGTCCCCTTACTATCTGGAAGGATAATCTGGTGCCATTTAGGTGATTTTACTTTGTCTTTTTCTTAAGTAAGATCGTCACTGAAGATAGCCTAACAGTCACGATGATGTCACTAATGTTATAGCTTTGTACCCACGACTATTTGACTTTTGTCTCGGGTTGCTAGTTTAATTCCCGTGACGACTTCTGAAATCAGACCCTCTCTGAAAACAGGTGTAATTTAGTGATTAGTCTCTAGTTGTTAGTGTAACGCCAGCGACTAGTCTCTAGTTGTTAGAGTAACACCAGTGACTAGTCTCTAGTTGTGAGTGTAACACTAGCGACTAGTCTCTAGTTGTTATTGTAACACCAGCGACGATTCCTGTAAAGTTGTTTTTACAACTTTACCTCCTAAATCCATCAGTCTTGTTTATCCCCTGTTGTTTCTTGTCTCTCATTAGCTTGTTTTGATTGCTTTTGGTTAAGGTTTTGTCTCTTTGGTTTCATTGAGTGAGTCTTGTGTTTTTAGATCGTGTGACCTAGCTCTTTAGAGGTTTTTTCCAGAAACCGTTTGCTTGGGTTACTTGTCTATCCAAGGTTCATCCACAACCATCTTATCAATTTGCTTGAGGCTTTTCCGTTGCTTGTTTTCTTGCTGGTTGATTTTTAGTGTCGATTATTGAACCAATTTTTGATATTGATTCGATTTCTTCACTACCAAGCATAGATCACAATTGTTTGGATCGATCAGTTCACACTTGCTTTTTTGTCTTTAAAATTCAAAGCTATCAAAATCAAAAGATTACATTCATTTAGTATACGCAAGTGAAAGTACATTTGCACTTCAAGTTTTCATGTTTAAGAAATTGGAAAGAAAACTTAAAAACTATCATTAGTAGTATTGATGCACTATAGGATTGATGTGTTTATGCATTGTGTCTTTTAGCTGATCTTGGTTTTTTCTTGGTTTGGGAATGATATCTCTACCCTCCTGTAAGTAGATGTTCATTGAAATAAAAGATGCTTTACTCATTCTAGCTGCATCCTAGGTTTTTGATATACATACTATAAGGCTTGAAAATTGAAACATAATTCAAGATCAACTCTAAAATGAACTGAATGAACTTAAAAACACATTGGAACATAATGCACATTATTTATAGGTCTAGGCTAGAGATGTGCTCCAACGTCGTTAAACCTAGTCACTATTGCTTTCACTTAAGGTTGGGTGATTCCTCCTTCTGTGACTCAATAGCTGCTAGTACGGACTTGTGCTCCCAGTACTATCGAGTATATGTTGGGAGACCAGAGTAAACTTCTCTTTATTAACTTTCAATCCCAATTATAGACCCAAATCCACCCTATGCACTTAACTGCAGGGGTTTGCACACTCAACTGCAGAGCCTCTTCCTACTACTATGACCTAGTATGCTTTAAATCCAAATCTAACCCTGAACCATGCCTTCGCTATTCTATCTATTATTTCTTTTCTTTACACTTAGAGCCTCGCTCTATTTATAAAATCCCATGGTCTGCGGACCATGGGTAGGTCAACACAATTTCACATTAAATTATTATATTCTAGGGTGGACAGCCCTATGACACATCGTAGACATCGTGCTCTGTGCCCAAAATTCGATGAGTCTTACAATCTAATTGACCAAAACTTGGGCTTTGAGCCCCAAAACATGAAGTGGGGGATCCCATGCCCAAAAAGCCCCCAACACAATCATTGTGACTCATCCTGAGTCACTCTGCTAGTGCGGCGATATTGGGACGAAGCCCCTCCAATTGTGCATGTGTTGCACAAAGGCCCGCAACACATGGAGCCATTGTTGGCTGATCCTGTGACATATGATCTTATAAGCCCGCCATGTCTGAATTATTCCCTTATAGTTGTATTGACATATGTTGTGTATGTTTATAGTCCCGCGCCCTAGTCCGGCCCTTTGGGTCATGAAGACGATGCTGCAGTTGGTTAGTCAGGTAGCCTGTCCACCCATATAGAGCTTTAAGCTATTGTCGTTTACTTTTTTGGGGAAGCGTTCAACATTTAGTTTACCTAACTGGAAGATGCCTCCATCGGTAACCTCTTTAACCACGTAAGGTCCCAGCTAGTGTATTATGAATTTTTGCAGGAATTTGTTGAATTCAATGTTGTATAGCAATACTAAGTCATTGACCTTAAAGGTGTGCAACTTGATATGATGATCATGTCGGGCATTTTCATGCTTTTTTTGTACCTGTTGATGGAATCTCGTGAGAAATTTTTCTTCCTCTAGTTCTTCTAATTGTGCGAGCCTCGCTTCCAAGGCTTCATTGTCCGACATGCCTGTGAGTGCTGCTATTCGCAGACTAGGTATGATGTATTGCATCGACATGATAGCTTCCACGCCATAGATTAGCTAGAAAGGTGTCTGACCCATCAATTTTTTGCACGTGGTTCTATACACCCACAATACGACAAGTATGCACAGGTCCCATTTGTTTAAATGTGCATTACATACATTGGTCAATGTAGTCTCCAATATTATTTTGAATGCCTCTACTGTCCCATTAGCTTGCGGGTGGTACGGTGTACTTTACTGATGATACACCTGGAACTCCTCTGTGAGCATGCTGATGGTTTCGTTCAGGAAGTGTGTTCCATCATCACTCATTAAGATTCTGGGGCAACCAAATCATGTCAACACGGTTTTGAACAAAAACTTTGCAGCCGTAGTGGCCATGTAGTCCTTTACTGGCTATGCTTCTGCCCATTGTGTCAAGTACTCCATCACAGTGATGATGTAGTGCGCACCCATCTTTCTCAAAAGTTTAATCAGTACCATGAAGTCAATTGCCCATTTTTCAAATGGCTACTATGTCATTTGTGGATTGAGTAGCATCTCGTCCCTTCGTGATGGTTTTCCAATCCTTTGACATATGTCGCAGGCCCGACAGTTTGCTTTCAACTCTTGGTGTGGGGTTGGCCACCATAACCAGCGTGAAGAATCTTCTGCGCTGTCGTGCCACCTGCATAGTGTCCTCCTATAGCACCCCCATGTGCTTCTCTGAGGATCTGACCTCATTCAAATTCAGGTACATAGCATTGTAATATCTCATCGTTTCTCATTTTGTAGAGGTTCCCTGTGATGACAGAAAAGTCCACCGCGCGCACCAGCAATTCCTTCTTCTGTTGGACTAAGTATTCCTTAGGTGTAGTCCTTGTGGTTAAAAAATAGAATATATCTTCGAAATGGCCTTCCACGATGTGCACTGGAAAGATCTGTGCATTAGGTAGTCCCTCCTCCAAATTTGTTGGCTCTTCGCCTGTCTCAATTCGTGACAAGTGATCTAAGCCTGCATTTAGGCGTCCTAGCTTGACAATGACCTCAAAGTCATATTATTGAAATAGTAAAATCCATATGCATATGTGCCCCCCAACACAGGCTTGTTCACCATGTATTTCAACTCGAAATGGTTGGTATACATCTTGAAATGTCTGCCAAGTAAATAGTGTCAGTATTTTTTGAGTGCATACACCATTGCCAGCCCTTCGCACTTAGTAGTAGAGTAGTTATTTTTGGCTTTGGACAATCTCCAACTCACGAACGCGATTGGGTGATCCATGCCTTCTACACTTTCCTGCATGAGTATGACTCCCAACGCAATACACGACGCATCAACATGTACATGAAATTCTACATCCCATTTTGGGAAGACCGGGATGGGAGCAGATCATGCAATCATCATTCCAACAATATGTAGCATCCTTCTTCAATATTTTTTCCATCGGCGCTGTTATTTGGGCATAGCTCTTGATAAATTTCCAATAGTAGCTAGTGTGCCCCAAAGTAGAGCGTAATTGTTTGACACTTTGCAGTGCTTCCAGATTCAGAATAACAACAATCTTCGCAGGGTCCACCATCAGGCCTTGTTTGTAGACCACATGGCCTAGCATGTTTCCAAAGGGAACAAGGAAGGTGCACTTTTTAAGGTTCAACGAAATCTGGTGTCGACGGCAAGTATCCAGCATCAAATGTAAGCTCGCTACATGGTGTTTAACTAATCCAAAGATAGTCCAGTCATCTAGATAGACCTCCAAGAACTTGTGGATGTATTCTTTGAACGTTGCCACCACTATGCGCAAAAATATTGCTGGTGCATTCTTCAGTCCAAAGGGAATAATGGTGTACTAAAAGCAGCCCCATTTTATTGCAAAGGTTTTTTTGTTCTTATCTTCTAGCGCAATCTTGATCTGATGGTACCCTGAGAAGCCATCCATGAACGAGTAAGCTTCTTGACCACCAACATTTTCCAATACTTCATCTATGAATGGTGTCGAGAATGGATCATGAACACAGACGTTATTTTGTCTAATTCATCGCAAACCTTTTCTTTATACTTTTCATTCAAGTGGTAAGGTCGTTGCTTAATTTGATTTGTGTCTAGTTTCATAGTCATCTTCATCATCCCTAAGTCGCCAATGATCCCTTTTATGTCTTCGATTTTGGTTGGGAACAAGTCTTGGTATTCCCAGAGTAACTCGGTGACCTTATCTACTATAGCATCGTCCCAATAGTCTCCAAGCATTGCATACTTCAGCTCCGCTTCTATGCCAATGTTTACCTGCTTTGTTTTTAGCGGCACGGTGATGTCGATAACCTCAATTGATGGTCCTCAAACCTCATGACAACTTCAGTTTCTGGAATATTAATATTTCGGGGGTCATCATCATCCTCCTTCATCTACACATTATAACAATCTAGGGCACTTCTTAACTGGGTTTCCCATACTAGTTGAAGCATTTCCAGTGGCTTCTGTGGTATTTTAAAGATGGCAGCTTTTACTGCTTGCAGTGCATCATCAATAGTATCCGACCACCAGTCTTGAAATGTGAATGTTAACAAAAATCCTTTGCGCAAGACATTCGATTTTCCTGTACCATGTCGGAGTTCTTTCTCAGTATCCCAATTCATGGGTATGACATCCAGGGTATGGTAGAATAAGTGTACCCATTTAGGCTGCGGTTCTTCCCCGTAGACCTTGGTCTATTTCGCGAGGTGTGTGCATGGGTCATATCATCCATCTTATTTTTCTTCTAACCATAGTTGTGGTTTCCCAAATCTTAGGCACATCATCCTTCTGCATCCGCGCCAGTCCTCAAAATTTCCTTGATGTGTACCCCACCATCATGCAGGTGTTACGCACAGTGCCCACTTCAATGCATCAAATCACTACTATTCTGGTACTAGAATTCATCCACCACTGTCAATCCATCATATGTCGGTAGCTCTCTTGCCTCTGTTGTCATGAAAAGCAGTGATCTAACCACCATGTTACAATTCAATGTCGTCACTTCATGCAACCGATTCTACCATCGTTCTACTTCTTCATCTGAATCCGAAGTGCAAGAGCTTCCATGCTCCCATGAGATCCTCCCATCTGCAGTCAGATTCACCCAATCCCGATCTCATGTAGTTATCTTGTAAATACAATCAAGATCATCATCGTTATCATCTTCGTGCATTGGTTCAATGTAGCGCACTCCTTTAGCTAGGTCCAGTGTGACTACTACGCGTAGTGACTTTTTCTCGAAGATCATTTTGCGCTTCTTCAAGTTGATGAGTCTATTCATATTGGTGGCCCAGTCTATTCCTAACAACGTGGGATAGGGATTGTTGTCATCAACAATCTCTATTACTTCAAAATCCGCTTGCGTGCTCGCGCCTTCAATATCAATTGTTCCCCCTTGCAACCTTCCCATGGGAAAAATCTTTTATTGGTTCACCATTCGTAATTGAATAGGGGACCATTGTAACATAAGCTTGCCCATGCATTCCCATGTTTTCTTCGGTAATACATTCACATCCGAACCCAGATATAGCATTACCTGACCCATTTCATACTCACCAATATGTGCAGTCAGCCTCATTTCCCTTCCAGTGCGCAATGCATGCTTCCCCAATTTCTGGATTACACATGGTTCTCCTAACCCCATGCACTTGGTGATCAGTTCCTATCGTCCTTTAATTGCCTTGCTATCATGCAGGAGTTTCATGCATGTCTCCATAAAAGTAGTGAGCATTGAAGGATCCATTCTTGGCTCTAGTTGATCCTTACTCCCTGATGTGGAGGCTTCCGTGAAGCTCTTCTTAGCTTCCATGAATGTCTCCTTTGCACATTCTAATTCAAACTTGGGTTCCTTTGCAGGAGCCTTGTGAACCCACGTACTTTCCTCTGGTTACTTCCCTGTATCCTCTCCCATGGTTATACCACTTCTGAGCATCATGTTTACATTCGGATCCTCTTCGCACTGCTCAGACCTCATCATTTGTATATTCTGAGTCGGGGACGGTTGGAATACCCCTTTTTTGTGAATCCTCATGATCAACGTAGGACAGTATATTGTTTCATGATAAACCTGAGCATAATACGAATAGGATGTCCTCATTAGGTTGGTACAACTGCAAGCATAGTGCCCTGTTCCTCCGCAATTGTAACAAATTAATTGTCCGCGGCCTGTTCCTCGTACCATTCCACATCATCCTCAGCCTCACCCCTGAAATCTAGTGCGTACCATCCACGCATCTCGGTCGAGGGCTCACGTTTCCATCTACATCCTGTAGGTAGGGGTCTGATCCATCATTAGCTTGTAACTACAACACGTGTGATCATCGTGGCCTACCTACCTGTAGAAATTACAAAACAATTGCTCGGGTGTCTGTGTATAATTCTGCAACAAATGACAATTATCCATCATGTGTTTCTCTCCTATCTAAAAAATCGTGCACCATAAAGTGGGTTCCGAACTCGGCCCTACCTGTGCCTTTGGTCTCAATGGCATTGGCCCTCCTCCTGCCATGTAGTTCGCAAACACTTGACAGTGATCCTTTCATGGCCATGGCCTTTGCATTTTATGCACCATACTTCCTCATGCGCCTCTGGCTGCATTGCCCTATCCTGCTTCAAGCTTTGCATTTCCAAACATAGATTCTGTAGTTTCAAATGGATTTGTTGAACTCCCAACCCAGGGTCTTGTATCACTGTCTCATGTAACCTCATCTCCATTTCCAACGCTTTAGCCTAGGTGGAAAGTTTCTGCTATGACAACGTCATCCTCAAGTGCGGTGTCAGAGATGCTACAAACCATGTACGATGTTGTCCATCTATCAATGTCATATTGGCTTCACAGATCGTACTCTTAAGCCGCTGATCTAGATCCTAGGGAGTCTCGCCTAAGAGCATTGCAATTTCTTTAAACTCGATGATTGATTGTGTTTCTAACTTTGGCCTGCTAAATTCCCTATTTAGCACGTTTTGGATCTTTGCTATCCCCGCGTTTGGGTGGTCATTAGAGTGCTTGATATACCATGTTAATGCGCGATCTTGCAGCGTGCTCACCGATGTAGCCTTCGTAATATTGTCATCTGTGACACCTTGTGCTTCCCATCCTTCTCTTACCACAAACTAGAATTGGTCTGGATCTTCATTTCCTACCCCTATGAATACTGGTATTTTGATCGCACTCACCATAATGCACTGTGGAGGTGGTGGAGGTGGAGTGGGTGGAGATGGAGGTGAGGGAGGTGAAGCTGGTGGGGTTGTGGGAGGAGGTGGTAACTGTGGAATGCGCTGCCTTATCAAACTGGCTGCTTGGAGAGACCTTAGTGAACTCTTCCTCACTCTCTTGCAAGGGTGAAATTAAGGGATTGTTTTCTAATTCTTCGTTACTTTTGTAGATCTTTTCGCTCTGCGTAATCCCAAACTTTAATGTATTCACATGACCCTTTTCTCCACAATAGCATCTTAATCCAACTATTCAAATATTTAATATACTTACCTCACAGTCCTTTGAGAAAGTGTCGTTCTGCCTCATTGTAGCTCATAGTCATGTCTATAACAAACACAGTGATAAATCTCGCTATTACCCAGTCGAGCCAATGGTCCACAACTCGCACGATCTTATCTTATGATGCTTCTAGTGTGTGCACTAATTCTGGACTCCACTCTATTGGTTGGTCGAGCCTACACCTTCCCTGGCTGTCAGCTAACTTTGCAATCAACTCTTAGGGCTCAAAAGGAAAGGATGCAAAGAAAATCTCATGGATTTCCATATATATGTAGCGCTCCGACCACTTTTCCTTAGATACTTGTGGAGTTTTGTTTTCTTGTGTTGTGAACTCGTGAATCTTCTTGTCCAACTACTCTTCAATTTCCTTCTTTGTTGGGTTCCAGTGGCATGACATCAGACATCCCATACACAGATCTCGGTACTGACAAAAGAACCATTTGTTGGCTTAGTGGTGCCTGACCTAGGTTCATAAGTGATTTAGCCAAGAAAATCCCCGTAATACTGGCCCTTTCAGCAACAGTCCCCAGAGCGTGAACTGAGGTCTCACCCGAAGTAGTATGGGAGGGTGCTAGAACTAGGTTTTTGCACCCTGGGGATGTCTGATATGAGGTGATTGGTACACAGTCCAACCTTCGTACATATTGTACTACGCACACTAGCGGGCACCCCACGCCCTGCGATATTGTCTTTGTGCAGTTCTAGACAAAGCGCAACCCGTGATATTTACCCAAGTCTTCCTTAATTAGGCTTTGTTAGCTTACTACTTAGATTATTTTCATATATAAGCATTCATAGAAATATTTATCAATTGAATACAGTAAATAAATAGAGTAAAAGTAATTCATAACATTAAAATATGGATTCAAGAACAGGTGCACAGAGTAATCTTCTGTTTATTAACTTTCAATCCCAGTTACATACCTGACTCCGCCCTGTGCACTTTGCTGCAGGGGTCCGCACACTCAGTTGCAGACTCTTCTAGGCCTCTACACATTGAGCTACAATTCACAGAGTGTTACAATCTAATTGACCAAAACTTGGGCTTTGAGCCCCAAAACATGTTGCGGGGAATCCCATGCCCAAAAATTACTAATGCAAAGCGAAACAATACTTTCTTGCTAGAAAAATTAGAGGGTGAAATGCTTGAGTTTCCTGTAAATGAGAAATTTATCAAGCTCTTCTTCCAACACTAAGAAGTCCATTTATCACCCCTTGTACATACCGGTGAGGCACTGTAAAATATTAGTAAAAATTTCAATTCTTTATGTGTTTGTTTTTGTTTTTATATACTTGAATAAGATGACTTCATGACTAATGGATAGAAGGAAACTAGTCTATAGGTTCTCAACACCTTCCTAAGAAGGCACTCTCCCCAATTGGATCCAATGCTATCACTTACTGCAAAATTATTTGAATGATGCTGAGTGATGTAAAAATAATGAAAAATATAAGAGGATATTGAATTCATTTTCCTAGCAACAGAAGAGCTCAAATCATACATCAGACCCTCTCCATTGGAAAGTTCTCAAAACAAGCTTTCCAACAATATGTGGAATTTCAAAAGTGGACTCCTCGATCAAAAGATATGGTCTGCAAAATTTTGAAGGATTTGAAGCCTTAATAGAGAAGGAATGTCTAATGTCTAGAGTATTGGGAATCACATATCAGAGTTCAGGCATACCAACACATCACAACATTAGGGACATCGGAGATCGGCAGTCACAACATCAACGATCCAATGCATTGGAGCAGGCAGTATCAGAGCTCAGAGGAGATCAGTGGACCACAATATCGCAATATTAGAACTTTTGTCGATGACAACCTTTTAAAAGTTGCAACAAGGGTAATGTGTCTATAGTGTAAAAACTATCAAGGGACTCAAATAAATATTGAAAAAGGATTCTATCAGAAAACTAAAGGTGGGCAGGCTCTTTTCTCTCTCCTCTAACAGGACACGTGTTAACATATGATTGGTTATGATAAGCTACACATGGCGGCTTATGATTGGTTCCGATAAGCTATGCATGGAAACATATGATTGATTCTAATAAATCTACTGTGGTATCTAACGTCATCATGATGTGGCAATACAAAAGGACATGTGGTAGGAAGTTTTGGTGTTTTGAGGTGACCTACGGGGAAAATATGGGTGACACGTGTCACCACTAACAAGGTCCCACATGGAAGTGATGATGTCATAACAAAGATCACATATCACAAGAGATATGTGAAGAAATTTTGATAAGGGGGCACCGATATAGGGCTGGCACGTAGTCACAAGAGAACTCATAGAACCAAAGGCATAACGGATGGGGCTAAGAAACAATGGCTATCGACAATCGGAGAATTTAAATATCCCAACTCCCATGTTATTTCTCTAATTGAAAACCTTCAATGGGAGGGGCTATGATTTTTGGCTAGTGCATGGTCAAGAGGAAGTTAAAGAACTTGGGTGAAAAGCACTTTACAAAGGAAAAATGGCCCCTGGGCAAGAACAAAAGGCCCTAGCACCTTAAGTCTAAGCCTCTAAACGACCCTCAATCCCATGGATGAAAATAGAAATGGGTTAAACAAAAGCAGAAAAGGACATCAAAACTTGTTGTTTTTGTAATATCTTTAAGAATAAAAGTCTCAAAGTGTAAAGTTATGATAGTGCGGTATAGAGCTTTAAAGGTGTATGGGTCAGCAAATGTGGTATTGAATGAAGGAATAGAGTCTTTGGTAATTGAAATGGGCTAATCCCATGGAAACCTCTGTAAAAAGAAACCAAGGTCAACATTTACAGTAGAAATGAATTCTGCTGCTTCAAGTGCAAGCCTTTAACGAGTTAAATGGAGGTATGGGACTCAAGAAGTAGTGTGCAAGTCACCTGAGAATTAATTTCTCAGCTTCAACTCGACACAGTGAAACAATGAAATACAACCAAGTCAATATTTGTTTATGGATTGTGGCAAGAAAATGACAATTGGTCTCTCCTAGCTCCAGAGAGCAATAAATTCAACCAGTTAAGGCAAAATCTATAGGTGAAACTACTAAGTAACAAAGGAGGAACATCATGGCAAGGGCGTAGCCTGATCAGAGGAAATAACAAAAATTGACATGGAGATATTTTTCTAGGGTCATTATTCAGTTTCCGCATGTTCTGTATTTTGTACTTTATTATATTTCAAAAACAATCAATCTGTTGTAATCATTTTTGGCTACAAATCTATTGCACGCTGAGACAACTAGTCGATCAGATAGTTGGAGCTTGGTTGAGAAATTTTGTAGTTTTTGTCCAAATCTCCCATATCCTTATAAATAGAGGGAAGAAAAACTTAAATAAGGTTCATAAATTTTGGGAAAGAACTCTTGGAAAGGGTCCTTTCCTATTTTCATGGAGGTAGTTTTACGGATCTTGATGTATGCACATTTCTCAGAAGATTAATACAAGATTTCTATTGATTCCAACTTATTGGATTGTAGTATGTTCATATCCCTTTGTGTTTTCATATATGTTTAATATTATTCTCATATTTCATGTCACTTAGCTACTAGATACATTTCTCATTAGATAAATATTCATTTAGATCAATTTATTGATGGAAAATTCCTATATTTATGTGGAAACAAAGTCTTTAAAAAGTTCTCCATGTATCTTAGCATTACATAATCATTCCCTTTCTCTCGTTTCTCTCTAAATCCATATATATAAATTTCTTGAATTTTAATCTTTGTATGATGGATTTCTCCTCTACTCTCTTCTTCCATTACATCTACCTTAACAATTCATTTACTGCAAGCTTTCAATCTAATTTAGCCACCACTAACCAAGGATTATTTCTTGTGTATCCCTATGTGTACACTGGTTTATACATTGTGTCTTTATGAATGGTTCTGAATCAGTCCCATTTGAATTACTTGTGACAAAATATGGTGTTGTAAGTCTTCAAGATAAATTTGACAGCACTAATTAATATGTCCTAGGCACTTGTCTCCTATCAACCTAGAGGTTGTCTCTAGGAGGCTTCTATATCTTCTGAAACACTTGTGTCCCAGGAGATAGAAAAAGCAAGAATTGTTACTTCCAAATGGGGCTATAAGATCAAGCATGAAATTGATGGAAGTATAGATAAGTATAAAGAAATATTTATGGCTAGAGGGTTCTATCATTAGACTCTCTGGCAGCATTGACGGGATGGCGTTGATCTATCTTTTCTATCTTTTTGTGAGCTGGTTTCATAACATTTGGTATCAGAGCTTTGGATTCTAGGGTTTCACTGCTCCAAATAGATCATCATGGAATTTTCGCTATATATTTTTTTTTGCGATGTTTCAGAAGCTAAAAACAATACCCATTTGAGACGAAATCGTACTGAACCTTAGATCCAAATTTCAGAGCTTTTCGTACCCTATTTGTGGAGATATGATCTGAGGAAGTTGGTCTTTTTGCAGACTCCTGAATTACATTCCAAATAGGTGACTTGGGGATAATCGTCATAACTTTCTCTCTGAGCATTGGATTGAAATTTTGTAAGAAGGTACAGAAAGAGGATGGACTGTAGATTCTTGTATATATTTTTTAGATCCATAGGTTGAAACAGTGACTCGTTGCATGTCGTACAAGTTCGCTCTACTAAACTAGTCTATAATTAGGTCACTGTGGGATATTTGGCATAACTCTTCCCTGGAGAATCCAATTTGGATAAGACTAGTGGCATTGGAAAGAGGACGTAGAGGGACACCACAGGCCACAATTTCAGAACTGGATGATCCGAAATTACACAGACACATTAGATTCAATATCAAGCTCCTACAAAGTGAAAAAATGTGTGTAGTTTTTTTTAAATTTTTGCATAAGCTTGGTTTGAAAAATTAGTTTGAAGGAATTCAAAGGGAATAGTAAAGCATTATTATTGGTAATTGATGCCCCAAGGAAAGAAAATGCAAACACCTAGTAAGCAACCTGAAATCTCTAGCATGACTCATGAAGAAGAGGAAGAAATGCAACATGACATATCAAAATTACGAGACCAACTGCAACAAGTGTCACTTGCACAAAAAGTAACAGAATCTAATATGTATGGTTTAAAGAAAGATGTAGAAGCTAATATGGATGGGTTAAAGAAAGGCGTAGAAGCTAATATGGGTGATTTGAAGATAGATTTGAAGACATATTTGAAGACAGATTTGACAAAGTTTCTACAAGAAATTCTTACTAATCATGAAGGGGTAGTAAAGGAAACTCATGATGAGAACAAAAGAAATGTTAATCATGATTTCATAGACTCTAATGTTGGATCGAAGACCCACCATATTCCAAAAATCAATATGAGGAAGTTTGATGGCAAGGATCCCGCAACATGGATATTACAGATGGAGCAATTTTTCGATCTCAATAATGTGCAAAACACACAAAAGGTACGTATTGCAATTTTATATTTGGAACCAAATCAGTTTGTATGGTACCAATGGCTTTGCTCTCGTAAACAAATTATCACTTGGGCAATTTTTATGGAAGAATTGACAACACATTATGAGGATATAAAAAGCAACACTTTTTTTATCCAATTGATAAGTCTCAAAGAAAAGGGTTCAATAATTGAGCACATTAGCGAGTTCCAAAAATTGAACATAAGGGTAAAAAATATTCCAAAGGAGCATAGGATTGATGTGTTCATAGGGACTTTAAAGGATAATATCCAAAAGATGTTCACCTTTGGGAACCTGATTCATTAGAGAAGGCATTCAGGTTAGCAAGAAAAATGGAAAGCAAAATTATGGCAACCAGGAAGCATAACACTCACAACTATAAAGATGGAAGTGTTGTTGCCCCTAGTCTTCCACAACCTATAAGGTTGACACCACAACAATTGGAAGAAAAAAGTGCAAAAGGGCTTTGTTACAATTGTGATAGAAAATGCACTAAAGGTCATAAGTGTGCTGGGAAGAAATTATTCTACATAGATTGGGAAGAGGAAGAAGAAAAGGAGCAAGAAAGGTCAAAACAAGAGGATATACTCCAGGAACAAAACCTAGATAAAGAAGAAATGAATCCAAGCATATATTTTAATGCATTGGCTGGAATTACCACTCCTCAAACCATCAAGATAGAAGGACAAATCAAGAAGAAAAAGGTAATAGTGTTGATTGATTCACGAAGTACCCACAATTTTATTAATTGTAAAATAGAAAAAGAATTGAATTGCTTCCTATATCCAGCACCAGAGTGTCAAGTGATGGTTGCAAATGGAGGAATGATAAATTGCTCTGGAAATTTCCATAATATCAAGATATCCATGGGAGAATATGTATTGACTAGCCAAATGCTTTCCATTCCAATGGGAGGTGCTGATGTTGTACTAGGAGTCCATTGGCTACAATCCTTGGGTACAATAGTTTTTAATTTTCAAGAACTTTTCATGAAATTTTTTGCAGAAGGAAAGGGAGTTGAATTAAGGGGTATTGGAGGGAAACCGAGAAGGATAATCAGCTCTAACGGTATGACAAAGCTTCTAAAAAAGTAATAAAGAGGTGTAATTGCACAATTATGTTCGCTAGATGTTTCCACATTGGAATCATCTATTTCTCCAGATCACCAAAATGTCTTGGATAATAATTCCAAGGTATTTGAGACTCCCAAAGGTCTCCCACCTATTTGTGATCATGATCATGCTATTCATTTGATTCCAAGAAGTGTTCCTCCAAACATCAGGCCGTACAAATATCCCTATGCCCAAAAGAGTGAAATTAAATGTATGGTGGCAGAAATGCTAGAGGCTGGTATAATTCAACCTAGTCAAAGTTCTTTCTCTACTCCAATAGTATTGGTGCACAAGAAGGATGGATCATGGCGCATGTGTCCAAATTATAGGGAGCTCAACAAGCTCACTATTAAAGATAATTTTCCCATTCCTGTCATTGATGAATTACTGGATGAATTGCATGGATCAATTTACTTCACCAAGTTGGATCTTCATTCAGGATATCATCAAATTAGAATGAAGACTGAAGACATTCTGAAAACAACATTTAGAACTCATGAGGGTCATTATGAATTTTTGGTCATTCCTTTTTGCCTTACCAATGCACCTTCTACATTTCAAGGTTTGATGAATTCCATTTTCAAAACCTTCCTTAGAAAATTTGTGTTAGTATTTTTTGATGATATACTAATCTACAACAAGTCTTGGAAGGATCATGTTGAACATGTTGACAAGGTGCTACAACTAATGGAGGAGAAAAAATTATATGCAAAAAGATCCAAATGTTTCTTTGGAGTACAAGAGGTGGAATATCTAGGTCATATTGTATCTCATGAAGGAGTTAAGGTAGACCTTAGCAAAATTAAGGCCATTAAGGAATGGAAAATCCCCACATCATAAAGCATTTGCGAGGATTTCTCGGGTTGAAAGGGTATTATCGCAAGTTTGTTAATAATTATGGGAGAATAGCAGCACCTCTAACAAAATTACTGAAGAAAGATGCAATTTCAAGGACTCCAGAAGCAACAAAGGCCTCCAAACATCTTAAAGAGGCAATGTGCCAAGCACCAGTCTTAGCTACACCGGACTTCACAAAAACCTTTATTGTGGAATGTGATGCTTCAGGAAATGGAATTGGTGTTGTTTTAATGCAAGATGAAAGACCAATTTCTTTTGAAAGTCATCCAATCAAGGGAATGTTTTTACAAAAAGCTATTTATGAGAAGGAAACGTTGGCAACACTACATGCACTTAAGAAATGGCGACCCTACCTAATGGGAAGACACTTCAAGGTAAAAACGGATCATGATAGCCTTAAATACTTTTTAGAACAAAGATAATCCTCTAAAGAGCAACAAAATTAAGTCACAAAGATGTTGGGTTATGACTTTGAAATCATATACAAAAAAGGGAAGCAAAATGTGGTGGCAGATGCACTCTCAAGAAAGGATGAGGATGTGGAAGCATTGTTGTGCACCATTTCTATTATCCAACCAAATTGGATAAATGAAGCAAGGGAGGAATGGAAGAATGATGAAGAAGTATGGGCACTTATTCGAAAGTTACAACAAGATTCAAGTACATCTGATACATTTAGCTGGCAAAATTATTCGTTATGGTACAAAGATCACTTATACCTCTGTAAGAATTCCCAACTCAAACAAAATATTCTTATGGAATTGCACACTTCTCCCTTAAGAGGGCACTCATGATTTTTAAAAACTTACCACAGGGTTAAGAACAAATTTTTTTGGGATGGCCTTAAATCGGATATTCAAAAGTTTGTGGCGGAATGTTTGGTTTGCCAACAAAATAAAGTTGAAACAATTAAGACCCCGGGTCTATTACAACCTTTATCCATTCCAAGCCAATGTTGGGAGGATATTTCAATGGATTTTATCACAGGTTTACCCAAGTCTAAGGGAAATAGTTTCATCATGGTGGTAGTTGATAGACTTACCAAGTATGCACACTTTTGTGCATTATCACATCCATTTAAAGCCAGTAAAGTTTCTACTGCATTTATGGAAACAATTCAAAAGCTACATGGAAACCCAAAGATTATTGTAAGTGATAGAGATCCCATTTTCACTGAAAATTTTTGGACAGAATTATTTTCTTGTCTTGGTACTCAGTTAGCTCATAGCTCATCTTATCATCCCCAATCTGATGGGAAACCTGAGATAGTAAACAAATGATTGGAAGGATATCTTCTTTGCTTTGTATCTGGTAAACAAACACAATGGGTCAAATGGTTACCTCTGGTTGAATGTTGCTATAACACTTCCTTTAATACAACAACAAAAATGACCCCATTTATGGCACTTTATGGATATCAGCCACCATCCATCACATCATATTTAAGAGAAAATTCTAAGGTTCAAGCAATGGAACATCACATCGAACATCAAAAACAAGTCCTCCAACTCTTAAAGGATAACCTCATGTTGGCAAAGAATAGAATGAAACAATAGGTAAATCAACATCGCAGTGAAATAAGTTTTGATGTAGGTGATTTTGTATTCTTACAGCTACAACCATATAAATAAATGTCCCTCAAGCAAGCTAAGAAGGATAATAAATTGTCACCAAAGTATATGGTCCGTACAAGGTGTTGCAAAAGATTGGTACTATGGCATACAAATTGGAGCTTCCTGTAGCTTCTCGAGTGCACCCAGCTTTCCATGTTTCATGTTTAAAGAAGGTTATAGGCGACAAGCTCCGAATTCAAAAAATATTGCCAGAACTTGACGAGGAAGGAAAAATTATATTGGAACCGGAAGCAGTCATAGAAACAAGAACTCGATAGCTATGAAATTGATCAATTTCGGAGTATCTCATCAAGTGGAAGAACTTATCCGCTGAAGATTCCACATTTATACATAAGCATCCAGAACTACTCAAGCATTGAGGACAACACTTTTTTGAAGGAGAGGGGCATGTTAGGTCCCTATAATACTAGTGATTACCCCAATACTATGTAGTTTTATCCCTTATTAATATTGTTGTGCCCCTATTGTCCCCATATTGTTATTACTGTGCCCAATATAATCCATATATTGTTATTTTTGTGGCTTTATATTATTATTGTTAGGTCGGCTGGGTTATATAGTGACTCCTTAGACTCTTATATATAGAAAGTAGGTTTTGTCATTTGAAACATCCAAGAATTGTTCATTTATGTAATGTAAAGGAGGTTGCCCCCTTGAAGAGGCTGAATTCTAAGGCATTGATATATCTTTTCTATATTTTTGTGAGTTGGTTTCATAACAATATTTCATGGGAAGATAAGGCACATCAACAAAAAGTATCACGATATATGAGAACTAGTACAAAATGGTGTCGTGCAACTACAATATATCGCCAATGACGAGCATATAGCTAACATATTGACGAAATGACTTCCAAACAAGAAGCTTGTATACTTAAGGGACAAGCTTGGTTTTGCGGATTTTTCTTCCCTAATTGAGAGGGAGAGATAGACACAACATTCTTGTCTTCACTTGGGAAGAATGAATGGAGGATTAGGCAACCATCTGGAATTCGATACTCTTTGAGAATGTGGTAGGGCATTCAAGACAAGAGTAGTCATGGATTGATATTCTTTGAGGATTAGCTACCCAAGGTTAGAATAGTCTAATGGGAGGTCATACTTTGTGAACACCAGAGTGGGGTATGTATCTTGTAGAGACAACGATGATGGCATCTATACATCATTGGTTTGGCCAACATTGTGCTCTGATCTTGCGGAGAGATAGATTTGTTAGTCAAGGCCTTGTTATGTGACAATGATGGTTATTGTGATGCTGGATAGATGGGTTACCAATCCGACTCTTCTTATGAGATCTCTTTAGATTAAGAATGACCATGTACCTCTAATGAATGCCTCCCTTGTTAAGAGGGAGTATTGAAAAATGTATAACTAGGTTTGGCATTCATTAGTATGAAATATATTCTTGTAAATGTAAAATGAAAAAGAAATTATTATTATTATTGAAGCATGGGTTTCATGCTCAAGCACCCATTGAGTTCTTATAGGGTTTTTCCTAGGTATAAGATTCATCACCATATATGGAAGACCCTATGGGAACATTGTATATTGTAAATAAAAACTTATTTTGTCTTTAAAGTGTCAAAATACCTCCAAGATCAAGTTGGCCTAATGAGCTATCAAGTTAGCCTACATGAAGATCCACGTCCACTCTTGAGGAAGCCTATATATAAGAGGAACTTGTCCTCCACTTAGATCAATTCATTCACTCATCTCTTATGCGAAGAACGAAAAAGAATAAATTGGAAGAATGAAGTAATAAGAAGAGAAGGACGAAGAAGTCGAAGTGTTTAGGTCCCTCTCTATTCTTCTTGAAGTATGAAGTTAGGGTTTCTACATTAGGATAGCATAAAGTTTGATTTTGAAGGAAAGAGAGAAGGGGAGGCAAGTGAAGGTCTCTTAGGGAATCCTACTATCCCTAGGACTCAATTCAAGGCAACCAAAGTGAGTAGGAAGGATGTTAGAGGGAGATTGAAGTCTCTTAGAGAAGCAACAACAATTGCAACAATTGTTGGGGAGCAGAATTTCAAATCTACTAGGAGGTCGAAAACATTACAACAGGGGGCTGAGGAAGAATTTATCTTGGAGGGTATTTTTATAATTAAAGTTCATGGTATTCGTGAATTTAAATATCTAAAAGATAAGAAGAGATTTTTGGGTTTTCCATCAAGAGGAGGGGTTTTGGCCCTTTCTTGCAACATATATACTATGTCATTGTTCTTACTATTTTAGTAGTTGTTTGATGTATTGTACATTGGAATAAGGGAGATCAAATCTAATAAGTAAAATGGTAACACAAAAATTATCAAGTTAAGAGAATTAGCATATACATTTCCCTATTGAATTATCAACAAGACAAGAAGACAAGGTGTATAGGTTGAGGAAAGCTCTTTATGGGATGATGCAAGCACCACATGCATGGTATAGAAGAATAGACACTTACTTGATGGACAATGTCTTTGACAAATGTGATGGCAAACCTACTCTCTACATCAAAGAGACTGATGGTGAGCTTCTTATTATTGTTTTATATGTATATGATTTTATTTTTACGAGGAGTGATGATTTCCTCATTGTTGATTTCAAAGAAGTCAAGAAAAGTGAGTTTCAAATGATAAGGCTTGGGGTTATTAAGATATTTTTTGGGCATAGAAGTGAAGAAAATAGAAAATGGTATTTTTATTTACCAAGAAAAGTATGTAAAATATATTTTGTATAGGTTTAATATGCATAACAACAAGCCCGTACCAACTCCAATTTTCATGGGGTTGAAGTTGAGTAAATAAGATTGTAACAAAAATATCAATCTGACATTATACAAAAGTATGGTGGGAACCTTGATGTATTTGAAAACAACTAGGCCTGATATAATGTATGCAGTGAGTTTGGTGTCAAGATTCATGGAGACACCTAAGGAGACACACTGGAAAGAAACCAAAAGGATTTTAAGGTATGTCAATGGGAAAAAGGAGTATGGAATTTTGTACATCGCAAAAAATTATTTTACGCTGGTTGGTTACACTGATAGTGATTGGGTAGCAAGTATTGATGATAGAAAGAGCACGTCAGGATATGTTTTTCATTTAGGTTCAGGAGCCATTTCATGGGCCTCCAGGAAGTATCCAATAATGTCATTGTCAACAACAGAAGCTTAATATGTCAATACAACAACAACAGTGTGTCAAGAAGCTTGGATGAAAAGGATGTTGAGGTATTTATAAAATGAACAAGCCTGAACAACAACTATTTTATGCAATAACAATTTTGCAGTTCCACTATCAAATAATTTTTTTTTCAGAAGAGGAGAAAGCACATTGAAACTAAATATCATTTTATTCGACAATTGATTAACAATGGTGAAATTATATTGTAGCATTGCAGGTCACAGGAATAATTTGCAGACCTCTTCACAAAACCGTTGGCACGTGAAAATTTTGTTTATCTGAGAGATTGTTTGGGAATTGTCAATGGCAGAAGTTATGATTATGGGGGAACGTTGGAAAAAATTATCTCAACCAATGTAGTTATTAAACTAACAACAGACATACTTATTGTACTTTAGAAAACCAAGCAAGTAGATTTTTATTGTAGGTTGTGGATTTTGTTTGTAGGCTGAAGTATATGGATTAAATGAAGTTATGTACAGGAGTACAAAATTCCCATTCTGTACACATCAAGTAATTAAGAAAAATTGGGCATTTAATGCATGGTTGGTAAAAACATATGTCTAAACATTTATTCCGCAACTGATATAAGTACTCTGCAACATAGAAAATTATTTTTTGTACAATTGCCCATCATGTGTCTTAATATTTTTGCCCATGCCATGAATTAGTTTGTTAAAATTGTATGTTTGAATATACATGTAACTTGAAGTCTTTATCTAAGGGGAATATGTAAGTCTAAGAGTTCAAGGAGAGAAAATCATGGAACAATTTGTGGTGGGTGCATAAAAACAACTTAGTCACAAGGTTTTACAATGAGTTACTCTGCAACTCCTGGTAAAGTGTAAATATCAGTAAGAACTCATGTTTTACTTGGTATAGGAGTTGAAACCTCCATTTTTCATGTGAATATATCTTTCATGTATTCAATAATATAATCTAAAGTATACTTGTTGGAATATATTTACGGAAATCTCACGTCTGATTTTTACTGTGCAACCATTCTGTTTTTACTCTATTTTGCTATGTGTAAATTTTCTTGATTTTTTAGCTCTTTTTTTCTACTGAAGTCAATTGTATGATTTAATATTGAAATTTAGTCTTGAGGTAGACTCCTTTGCCTGATCTTTCATGTACTCACTTTACACCTACAAATAAATACACAAATTGTCATTTGAGTAGGCTTGCCTTGCCTTCGAAGGTTATTCTTTTGCTCTCAATCAAGTAGCTTTGATTTTCAAATTAGAACAAGGAGTAGTGAATGTTATAAAACAAAAGAATGGATAAACACTATGCATTCCACTATGCTAATTTACATTTCTATGGCAGATAAAAATCCAAAATTCATTCTCCTTAATCTTATTGACACATCACACGACCCAAAAGAAATCCAAACATCCTAAATTAATCCAAGTTGCAACGAGGGTTACACATGAAAATTTTCCAAATTTATCTTTCTATTTAAATTGGGGAAAAATAGTTTACAATGCTTATCTAATGGTGGTTACTATTATTTTTTTTTGTTGGAAGTATAAGCAGTTGCTACTAGATTCTTATAGTTACAATTCTGGTTAATCTAATCTTCTATATTTCAACAATTAAATTGACGATATGAATAAAACCATTTAAAACCTCCACAAAGTCAGTTGAGCGTTGGATATGGTGATAGGTCTGACAATTTTCTTAGAGAATGGTGTTGGAATATGGTAGGAGAACCCATTCTATTGCATAGGGAAGGATTCATTGTGATCTAAGACCTTGATGAAGATTGATCTCACACCTTGGTGGCAGCATGTGGTAGAGAAAAGACAGATCATTGGGCATGAGACAATTAGGAAAGGTTTGTCAACATTTTGTGTACATGTGTAAGTTATGAAAAGTTAGCTCACCTCATGGTGCTTACAATGGAGAGTTTGGAAAACATTATGTGCATGCATTTAGTAGTGAGTTGTGTTCGTGGTAATATGATCTTCCTAAATCTTCGATTCCTTTTGTGCACTTTTGCACCTTTAGGGGCAATTTCTAGTTTAATGATCAGTAGTATCCATACAATCATACCAAACTCATTCGCAGATTAATTTTGTTGGATGAACGTTCCCTTTTGGTAAATATAACAATTTTCCTAAACACAAAAAGAAATACACGACTTAGAATATATAAGAGTTGTTTTGTAAAAATATCAAAAAAATAAATAAAACTAATAATCGTATTCCTAGACTTTTGCAAACTATGTCTATGAATTTGAGAGCTCAAACCAAAAATGATCTTTCCTAAACATTTCAACTACTTTATGTTCTCACTGGGCTCATAGGTCCTAATGTGAAAAATTCTCAGACTTTAAACATTCTATGACTCGATTATAGATTGAATAATTTGTCTGTGATGCAAGGAGATCACCCTCAAGATGCAAATACTAGATGTCAATGAAGTTCAAGGGAACCTGTATTGCTCTTTCTCAGATGAAGAAAAAGAAGTCAGAATGTATGAATAAGAAGGGGATGATCTTGATGCAATGCTAGACGAGGGTGAGATAGATGATTACTACAAGAAGTTCACCGATTTCATGTAGGCTCAACTACATAAGAAATATGATCTTCAGTCATCTAGAAAGAGACTGAGGTGACAAGACCAAAATGAAGTCACCCCCTCCCAAGAGCTTCCTAAGCCAACTGACAAGGGGAAGGGACGCTTAGATCCAATTACTCAAAAAAAGGAAGGAGTCCTTAGATCCAAACCGCTTTAAGCTTGAAGTCCTCAAAGAAGAGAAGTCACCTCCCCCCTCTAGGCCCATCCATCAAAAATAAAAAGATTCGGTAAAGGTTAGCACTGCAGAAAAAGGCCATGCTATCTTTAATCTTCAGAAAGAGTTTGAGAAAGTCAAAATCCTTGTCCCATCATCTGAGCTCTTGAAACAACGCACCTATAAGGCCTAAGTTTCCCAGTTCATGTTTCCATCTATTTTAGCCTCATCACATTATAGTTTAAACCTCCAAGAAGAAATTCCAATGGCCATATTTGGACCCCATGTCGAAGAACAAGATCCCTCCACAACACATTTTTACTTTACTCTAGTAGTACATGACCTCCTACTCCATAATTGCATGTTGGAATCAACCGCTTCTCATAATTTGATGCCACTAACAATAATGGAGCAACTAGGTCTATAGGTAACTAAACCATACAAAGATCTCTACTCTTTTGAATCTAAGAGAGTAAAGTTTTTGGGAATGATAAAGGACTTAGTGGTTAATTTTACCCAAATCCCAGTAAAAAGTGCAGTGATGGACATTGTAGTAGTTGATACCCCTACAAGGTTTAGTATGATTTCGTCTAGATCTTGGGGATCAAATATTGGAGGTTTCATCAAGATGGATCTTACCTATCCTACCATCCCTATCTTTGGTGGAGAAGAAAGGTGAGTGTATAGGGAATCAAGGTTCGATACAATAGTTATGAAATCTGATTGCCCAAATAATTCTCTTGTGTATGTGAAAGAAAGGGATCTCTCCTACTTACTACTAGAAGACTATGATTTAATTTTAGAATAAACACAGGTACAACCAATGTCCAAATTAGATCAGTAGCTCAGAGATTGTAGGAAAGTCTAGAAGTTGTATTTTGATGTTGTAAATTATAAGGAAAGAAATGGAGCAGGAGTATTGTTGACATCTCAAGAGTGTAGCTTGATTCCACTCTCACTAAAATTGGAATTTCAGGTAACCAATAATGTGGCAGTGTATGAGGAATTACTATTGGGCCTTCTATTACACAATATTTTTTCACGCCTCCCGCACTTCCCCATGACATACCCTGAAGTGCCTTAAACATGACCATAATGCAGTGTACTCATCCATATATGTAGCTGAAATCCTCCCTAAAACAATGATGGAAAAATTCCTTGAGCTTCCCCTAAAGGAAACAGCTCTAAAACCCTAGTTTTGGCATCATCGCCCCCCTGACACTGAAAACCATGATGGTCGCTAGTTGCATTATACTAGCCCCGTGATGCCAATGTGATTTTTCTTGGATATTAGTGATTATCCCTAAAAGGAAATTTTCCCAAAGTGGACAAGAAGCTTTGTGATCTAGAGGCTTCCAAATGACGAGCTAGAGGTTTTTCGACATGGATGATGTCGAGTTCTCTCAACTTGGCCTTTTGGTCTTATCCCTATGAGCTACCTCCTTGAGATGAAGAACTTATCTTATCTTTTGAGAGATCCTAACTCCCTTTCCCTATCTATATATTCATCCTCTCCCATTCCCAAATGGTTGGTCTTTGGCTATTTGCGCCCTTATTATGAGATTGTGCCTACATGCTACTCATTTGGCTTGGATAAGGAGTTATTGGAGAGCTTTATCTCGGACTTGGACATTCACTTAAGGAGAGCTTATTGATATCAAGGCTTTGTTGTATGCTTCCTCCTTTATTCTACTAATATATACAACTGCTGGTTCATTTTCCATAAATGTGTATGTTAATGCATCATTTATCTTAATTCTCATTGATATGATAAGTAGGTTAATTTCAATTATGTTATTTGTACTTGCATGCTTTGTTGTGTCTTGATCTCTTGTCTAGGCATTTAAACACTATGTGCATTAGGACTGAGCCTGTCGGGCAAGCGATTCAAAGTCTCCAACAAAGGAGTACATTATAGCATTAGAACGAGGTAGGCCATCTTCCTCTTCTTCAATTTTGATTGTAACTTAGGAAAGTGTATAGGAAAGCGGTATCACCCCCACCAGAGGTTAATTACATGGCCACCTGTTCCATGCCCACATCTACTGATGATCTAGTAGGTGTTGTAGTACGCCATGTACTGGGGGCATTGGAGCTCAATTTTTCCATTGCATCCTTGGACATATATCATTTCTAGAGTGTTGTTCTACCATTTGATGAGAACCTCTTGGAAGTCATGGCCTCTTTTGGGTTTTGATCAAATGTCTTGGAGCAGAGTTCCTTGTCTTGTGTCAAGCGCGTTAAAAAATGAAACCAGGGCCATGAGAATAGTTCTTTTACTATGTCAAACTTGTCAAAAAATAAATAAGTCTCCATTAGCATAGTTCCTTTACTTGTTTCAAGCTTTTTAAACAATGAAACAAGGTGTCATGAGCATTGTTCTTTTCCTCTATCAAGCTCGTTAAAAAATGAAACAAATTCCCTTCCAATTCAAGTCTTTGATTAGATCTCGTAAAATCCCAGTTGTGTCTTTCACTTGATCTCGTATGTGAGACTTCTTTCCATCCACCTATTGCTTACGTGAATGAAATGAAGTTTGGGGTGCATGTACCTCGAATTGAGCCATTATGATGGGGGCATGCAAACTCATCTCAAGCATAGTTTATCTTTGTTTCAAGCTTGTGTAGAAAGGAAACCAAATCCAAGCACAGTTTCTTCTCATGTTTCAAGCTTGTGAAAAATGAAACCATTTTCAAGTATCCTCAAAGCATAGTTTCCCATGTTTCAAGCTTGTGTAAAAATGCAAACATTCCCACTTTACATCTTGTGATTGCCATTTTTATCAACCTATTTTTCCAAATCAGCGTTGGTTTTTTCATTCCATCGTGACCATCTCTTTGGCCGATCATATGCTTTCACTTGGTTTTTTTACCCTTTCCTGAGGAACATCTAGGATGAGTGATCCTATTAGCCAAGCTATTGACCTTTACATGTTTTGAGCACTTCCATCATGACCAGAACCAATTGCCATCCTTTTTATATGACTCGTTCCTCCAAGAGGAGTCATCTTTAAACTCTTTTCTGACTATCTAAATATGAAAATATTGTCAAGTACTTGTCTTTCAAAATCGTGAAATTAAATTAATTAGCATTGTATCAATATACATTTACCCTTTTTCAAGCTGAGATTGACTATTTATGAAAAAGGTACACCTTGGTCGACATGTTCAAGAGGTTCTATCGAATATTATTTTCTACCTTTTCAAGTTAGAGGGAAAAATTATGAAAATACACATGATGGATTTTACTTTTTCATATCTTTTTATCTCTAAATATGAAAAATGTATCGAGTTATCCTTTTGTTGGGCTCACTAAAAATGTTTACAACGAAAGACTTTCCACCATGATGAGACCGATTTTCTCCTTCCTATGACTTGTAAAACTTACTAGGATGGATTCATTCGAAGAATAAACTTACATGACAAGAATATGTTATCCCCTTCTAGCTTGTGATAAAAATAATTAGGGTACCTGCTAGAAATATTGGGGGAAAATGAAAGTAAAACATCCCTTGTATAGGCAGTATCTCACTCTCAAACATGACACTTATTCGTTTCTCATGTCGGGTTTGGCATATCCTCACTCAGTCACTTGTATTTCAAGGTTTGGGTGATCCATTTTTCCTCTCATCTGACTATTCCATTTCATCATCATGACCTTTGGTCTTATGTTGAGTAAAATGTTTCCACACTCTGGAGTCGTGTTGCCAATGTTCAAGAGAAGTCTTATCTGCATTTCATTACTTATACATTGTCTGAATCTTTACTATAGTATTGAATCCTATTCATTTCATTCCACTTTATTCCTCGCCTTATGTCGATGATGGGGGAATCATCATGGCCCTCCTTCAACGAGTCACTTCATGTCAACTTCAGCTCATTATCTGGGAATATGACTTAAAGACTCCCTTTCAGTACCTTATAGATTGCATGCCTTAATGGAAAGTTCTTCACATTCAACGACAAGTTTTCACCATTGGCCTTCGATTAGATGATTCCACAAGCATTCAACTTCAGTTTCATTTCCACATTAATGGATTGTACTATTGTACCTCGAGGACCATTTTCATTATTGGTAGTTTCTCTCTTGCCTGTTAACAGTCCACATCTTTGGCTGGTAATCACATGGTTTTCTAGCATGTTCGACTTCAACACATTCATTCGCATGTTAGAATTTGTACTTTGATTGGGTTGGGATGGAGCACAAGACCCTGATTTTTGTCTGATATGACTCAGGCTGCATGGAGTTATGTATTGTTCATGATTGTACACATGTTTCTTCTATACAGATGGTTGTGACCATACCGTGGGACTTTACATTTATGATGATCCTTCTATATCAGGTGGCTACGTCCATACCTTGGATCTTAGATTTACAGATGATCCTTTTCATTTAGATGGATGCACCCATACCATGGATCCTTTTTACATAGTCCTTACTATCCAGATGGCTGTGTTCATACCATGGATTCATGTTTTGATATCAGATATGTATATGTATATGTGCCCTTGATTTGTAGGTCTCCTGATAGTGTTTGTTCTCGTCTTTGCAAAAGCTCATAAATACTCTCAACCATCACTCTTTGTTTTGCCTTCATGCTTTAGGGGGCATCTGTTACACAATACTTTGTCACACCTCCTGCACTTCCCCATGACATACCTCAAAGTCCCAAAAACATGACCATCATGTAGTGTACTCATCCAAATATGTAGCTCAGATCCTCCCTAAAACAATGATGGAAAAATACCTTGAGCTTCCTTAAAGGAAATGGCTCTAAAACCATAATTTTAGCATCATCACCCCTATAACACTGAAAACTAAGATGGTCACTAGTTTCACTATACCACCCCTAGGTTGCCAGCATGATTTTTACTTTGATACTAGCGATGATCCCTAAAAGGAAAATTTACCAAAGAGGACAATGTTGGGACTCAGAATTGACCTATTTTTGACCTTATCTTTTTGCCGTATTATTATCCTTTTGCAGTCATAGGTTGAAAGCTTTTATTTTATAATGACATAATTACCCCAAGGTACGAAGTAACCTCCCGCATATCTATGTTTAATTGTTCATTGCATATTCATGAATATCTTTATATTTATCCTTGGAAACGCTGACTAAACTGTCAAGTAATTGCCTTAAGCTTGCAGGAATTATAATGTATAGTTGATGTAACACCAGAAACAACAACTATGCAGTTGCTGTAACACCAGAAACAACAACTACGCAGTTGCTGCAACACCAGAAGCAGCAACTCCGCAGTTGCTACAGTCAGCAACAGCAATCACCTAAAGCAAGCTATTTTCTAACAGCCGCGAATAACAAATGGCAACTATTTAAGGAACCCTGACATGGCATAATCAAGTGGAGGTCTAAAGCAAGAAGAACACAGTCAGCATGGCCTAAATCAGGAACATCATGGGGAAACGGCAAGGGAATGTGAAGATCCCGAGAAGACGGTCGAAGTCAGTTACCAGCTGTGTAACAGCCAGAACCCAAGAAAGAACATATTATCATACTGTTGTAACAGCATTCTGAAATGCTTATTTTTGATAGAATGGGTTAACTGAATGGGCTGTAATACTTTATTGTAATAGATGTCTCCTCTATAAAGAGGAGACATCTACATGAAAAAGGAGATTAGTCAGTGTCTATGGTCAGTCTGTAAGAAGAGATCTTGAGAACATCAGCAAGTCTGAACTTTATTGTATTCAAATCTTTTTGGCAGATGAATATAAAACCGTTTTGAGCACTTAATCCAGTCTTTGTTTTCCTGGGGAATCTTGTGAGAGGGATTGGGCCCACCTTCCTCACAAGATTCACCCATTTACTTTCTTGTCAAGTGTGTAAGTGTGCAATAGTTTCTTTCTGGTACTCTGCTTGGATTTTATAGCATTACCTCTGGTATTTTCTGTTTTGCTAGTACTCTATTTTGAGTTTGTTTCTCACCGGTGAATGAGATTTCAGTGTGCATTAGTAATCTGATTACAGGGGCAGGTGCTGAACGTCCCCACCTGGAGGATAGGGCCCTGATCCTCTGCCAACATAGCATCCATCACTTTGCTTTCCAGATTTGTAGCTTTAATTAATTGCTTTTATTTTAACAAGTATTGTAATGACATAGCGTAAGAATCACGTATACTACAACTTTTCAATGCTTTTAGATTTTAAGTACATACAGTACGCAGTAGCCTTTGGAATAAAAAGACTTTCCCTGGTTGACAATTAATGTGGTACTTGAATGTTTAATTCATAAACAATTCAACTAGCCAACATTTTGGCGCCATTGCCGGGGAAGGCAACTAAAGACTTCTAAAAGCATTAATGGTTTCTTTGTGAAAATAACAGGTGTATGAGAGGACGCAAGAAACCTAATTTTGTAGGCAGCAAAGGAGGAAGGAAGACTTACATTGACGAAATCATCTCTAAGGCCGAAACATCACAGAGGACGAGTTCCCAGAGACCTCAGATCCAATACTCCTCACAAACAGACCAACAGACGGAGGAAGTAATAGGACCTGAAAGGAAGCTGGAAGCACCAGAGTACACTGAGGAACCGGTAGAAGAACCTGAAGAAATAGAAGACACAGAAGATAAAGCAAGTGATTCAGGAAAAAGACCAATGGAGGATAACAGAACAGAAGGGAGAGGGGAAAATTCGCTCTCTACCCTGGAATTCCCTATTGGGGAGCGCCCGAGAGGAACAACCCCCATGAAAAACATCCCACTCTCGGCATTACCCAATTGTCATGGGTTATCCTCCGAAGACCCGGACGAATTCCTCTTTGAATTCGACATACTGTGTAGAAGCTATGAGTACATAAGTCCTAATCAGAAGCTGAAATTGTTTCCAGCAACGCTAAAAGGGAATGCGTTGAGGTGGTTTATGAGCTTAGGAGCTCAGGCAATCACCACTTGGGACCAGATGAAAGAGGAATTTATGGCCAAGTATCAAGACTACTGCCGGACAAGAGAAAGGAAGGAAGAATTGTTTAAAATGGTCCAAAAAGAGGACGAGAATTTGGAAGATTTCGTGGAAAGATTACAGTATAATCTGCAGCGGTCTGATCATCCTAATATGAGTAAAGATATTTTGAAGACCATACTACTGAAAGGGGTAACAAATGACTGCCTGGACATGTTGAACATGCTTGGGAAAGGGGACATTTCCAAAGAACCCTTTGATGAAATTATTAAGCTCTGCATGAGGTGTTCAAGGGGAGCGGCAGGTAGATCAAAAAGCAGAGATAATGTGTATTCAAGAGTTCAGAAGTCAGCCAGTGGAGGAGCAACAAGAGCTGAGATAGGTAACTTATTAGAAGAATTTAAAACTGAAATGCTAAGTTCTTTTGCTTCACAAATTGATGCTCTGTAGGTTAGGAAGAAACAGGCAGAAGCAGAAGCTGCTCTGGCAATTTTATGTTCAAAATGCAGAGAAAAACATCCACTCAGAGAATTCCCACTGGATAAGATACCTATATGCACAATCTGCGAGAAGGACCATGAAACACAGCAATGCCCCTCTCTGCCTGGAATCAAAGCAGCATTGCAGACAACTGAAGAAGAAGCTGAAGCAGTGTACCTGATGACACAAAGGAGGCAATGGCCGCAAAGACAAGGTATGAGCTCTAATACAACATTCAATCGTTGGAATAATAATCCTCCTTTTTACCCACCCATGAACCAAATGCAATACCCACCCTTCAATACAATGAACTTTCCACTTATGCAGCAACCAAATCTTCCTTTTCCTGACCCGACTATATGGAATACTTGGGCTCCCCAGCAACCATAGTTTAATCAATGGAATCCAAACTGGGCAGCCCAACAGATACCATTTCCTCAACAACAACAGTCTCTTTCCTTACCATCTAATAATCCTCCGAATAACCAGGCAATGAGACCACAACTGCCTGTACAACCTAACCCCAATCCAAATAATAATAAAGCCCTGCAAGTTATTGACATTCAAAATCAGCCTATCTCTCCCCTGCAATGTAATGATATTCACCTTCGCTCAGGGAGAATAGTCGAACCCATTATAGATGATATTACGGACTCTGAAAAAGAAGAGGCTAGAAAAGAGAAACCAGCTAACCATAGTGCTGAAACAGCAGAATCAACACCTAACAATAATGATCAAACAATAGATCCGCCATTCGCTGAAAGGCTGACTCTCACTAAAACACATGAACAACCTACCTTCAACCTTTTAGGAGAGCTACAGAACTTGTATGTCAAAATCCCATTATTGCAAGCATTAAGGGATGTTCCTATATATGCTAGAACTATTAGAGACATTTGTATAAAAAAGCCTGGAAGGAAGGCTAAAGATCCCCTCACAGTTCATGTGATGGGTGAATTAACTGCCTTAATGACTGAAAAAGATTATCCCGTGAAGTATGGTGACCCTGGTCACCCTACAGTAATAGTCCAGGTCGGAAAAACCTTTATCTCTAAAGTCTTAGTAGATTTAGGAGCTGCAATAAATATTATGACACTCGAAACAGCGCAATTGCTCCAGCTAAAAAGCTTTATCAGGGAAACTCCAACTATCTTAGAATTAGCTGACCATTCTGCAATTAAACCTGAAGGGGTCATTGAAGACCTTATAATCTCTGTAGAATCCTGGAATTACCCGGTTGACTTTGTGGTGTTACAAACTAAAACAAAGTTGGGGGGTCATCCGTTGATTCTAGGGAGACCTTGGTTGGCTACAGCAGATGCTTTCATCAGCTGTAGATCTGGATCAATGACCATCTCCAATGGACAAGAAACTAAACAGCTGACCCTCTATCCTCATGCCACACCCATGATTAATAGTGACAATTCTGTATGGGTAGACTATGAGGATGAGGAAACCCAACCGATATTAACTATTGGACAAGCTTTGACTTTTAAAGACTCCACCGAAGATGAACTAATTAGCAGTTTTATTTCTGAACCCTCTTCAGTTAATCGAGAAACATTTAACCACTTCGTTGCAATCCTAGAACCTGAATCCCAGCAGAATATGAAAGATGAGAACTTATGCCAGACAGCATTAGGCAACCCTTCCAAGAGCACAACAATTGAAATTGAACCTGGTAAAACACTAAATATAAATCCTGATTTGACTGATGATGAAAAACAGAGATTAATAAAGTTACTCCAAGCAAATAAAGAGGCATTTGCATGGGACTACACAGACATGAAAGGGATCTCCCCTGAATTATGTACTCACCGTATTTATATTAAGGAGGGATCCCGACCAGTCTGTCAACCCCAGTGAAGAATGAACCCTAACCTTAGAGAAATTGTGAAGGAGGAACTCCAAAAACTTTTAAATGCAGGATTTATATATCCAATATCTGATAGTGAGTGGGTTTCCCCACTCGTAATTGTACCAAAGAAGAATGGGAAATGGCGAGTATGTGTAGACTATAGATCATTAAATAAAGCAACCCAGAAAGATCATTTCCCTTTACCTTTTATTGATCAAGTATTGGATAATTTAGCAGGTAAGAAATTCTTCTCATTCTTGGATGGGTTTAGTGGATACAACCAAATTAGGATTGCACCCCAGGACCAGGACAAAACCACATTTACTAGCCCATGGGGAACCTTTGCTTATAGAGTACTCCCATTTGGGCTATGCAACGCTCCAACAACATTCCAAAGAGCGGTGATAGGAATCTTTTCTGATATGTTAAATGATTCATTAGAGATATTCATGGACGACTTTTCTCCTTATGGAGTGACCTTTGAGAATGCTCTGCAAAACCTTGAAAAAGTACTTAAGCGGTGCATAGAAGCACACCTTGCTTTAAGCACTGAAAAGTGCCATATGATGATGAATCAGGGTATTGTATTAGGTCATTTCATTTCATTTTTAGGAATTCAAGTCGACCCAGCTAAGATTCAGGTGATTCAGAACCTTCCTATCCCCAAAACACAAACTCAGGTGAGAAGTTTTCTAGGACATGCTGGATATTACAGAAGATTCATTAAGGATTTTTCTAAAATAGCTTCTCCTTTGTTTGTATTATTAATGAAAAATGCTGAATCCAAGTGGACTGATGACTATGAGAATGCATTCAATAAACTTAAGCATCAGTTGTCCGTAGCCCCTATTTTGAGAGGACCTGATTGGGCATTACCCTTTCATATTTCCTCTGATGCCTCAGATACAGAAATTGGAGCTGTCCTGGGTCAGGAAGAAAACAATCTCCCCTATGCTATCTATTTCATCAGCAAAAACATGACACCAGCTGAGCTAAATTATACAGTAACTGAGAAAGAATTTTTAGCAGTTATTTATGCTATTAATAAATTTCGGCATTATATTACTGGCTATACTACCTTTGTGCATACTGACCACTCGGCCATCAAGTATTTAATGAATAAATCAATTACAAATGCTCGAGTCACCGGGTGGTTATTACTATTACAGGAATTTGATATCACAATTGTAGATAGGCCAGGAAAAGAAAATGTAGTTGCTGATTTTCTTTCTCGTTTAAAAACTGATGAAAATGTTCCAGTAGATGATTCTTTTCCTGATGAGTATCTATTTGCAGTATCTACTCACTCACCTTGGTATGCAGACATTGCCAATTATCTAGTTGCAGGAAAATTACCATCACACCTATCACACAGGGAAAGAAGGAAGATCATCCAACAAAGTGCTAGGTACAGTCGGATAAGCAGGTGTCTGTTCCACACAGGAATAGATCAAGAAATCCGGAGGTGTGTTGGGGAAGATGAGATTTATGATATATTGAAAGCTTGTCATGATGGTCCTTGTGGAGGACATTTTGCAGATAAAAGAACAGCTCACAAGGTACTTAGAATGGGTTATTACTGGCCATCAATTTTTAAAGATGCTAGAAAATATGTGAAGGCTTGTGACAGCTGTCAAAGAATGGGCCAGCCCAACCATTGGGATGAAATGCCACTTAATCCCCAGGTAACTCTCGAACCCTTGGAGAAATGGGCATTAGATTTCGTAGGTCCCATTAATCCTCCATCTAATCAAACAGTTTATATTTTAGTATGCACAGATTACATGACTAAATGGGTAGAGGCCAAAGCACTCATTAAAGCTAATGAAGAAGCAGTACTAACATTCTTATTTGAGGAAATCTTTGTTAGATTTGGACTACCCAGAGAATTAGTCACTGATGGAGGACCTCCTTTCAATTCTCATGGTTTCAAAGATACGCTCCAAAAATATCGTATCAAGCATAAGATGACCACACCATACCACCCCCAAGCAAATGGGCAGGTGGAAAGCACCAACAAGGTCATAGAAGCTATCTTAACAAAAACGATAAAGGAGAATAGAAGGGACTGGTTTCAGCGCTTGCCCGAGGCTCTTTGGGCCTACAGAACCACTTGGAGAAACACAACAGGATTTTCACCCTATGAATTAGTTTTTGGAAAGAATGTTATTTTTCCTATAGAGTTTGAAATTAAAACCTTAAGAACTGCCTTAGCTGTTAACCTTGATTTAACTGATGCACAGACAGCCAGGTTGCAGCAGTTGTAGGAATTGGATGAGAAAAGACTTGATGCCGTCCATCAAACAACTATGATACAACAACAAAGAAGCAGATGGCATGACAGAACCATCAAGCAAAAGCAGTTCCAGAAAGGTAACTGGGCTTTACTTTATGATTCACGCTTCGAGAATTTTCAAGGGAAACTGAGAACAAGATGGTTAGGGTCGTACGAGGTGGATATTGTTTTCCCAAATGGAACAGTTAGACTTTTAACAATTGATGGAAGCAGAACACCATTGTTAGTGAATGGATACAGACTTCGGTTATATCAGCGGCCGGTTTCCAAAGAGGACTTTAAAGCCACTTGCATGGCAATAAAACAATATTCTTTTCCAGGGGAACTTGTTGTCCCTCAAAGCACTTGAGTTTCTATTATTTATGTAATTTTTAGGATTATACATTCTTTTTTTTTTTTTAGAAACTAATAAATCCTTCCAAGGATTGCGATATTACATTTCAGTATTTTGCAGGTGTTAGCATTGGGAAGTAGCTGAGAGCAAAAGTCTCAAAAGGAATTACTGTGTGGACTCCGAATTCCTGTTGCTGCAACACCATTTCCGTTGCTGCAACACCACTTCCCGTTGCTGCAACACCACTCCCCGTTGTTGCAACACCATCCCTGCTGCTGCAATACCATTTCCCGCTGCCGCAACACTATCCTTGTTGCTGCAACACCATCCCTGTTGCTGCAACACTAGTTCCATTACTTCGGCACATTCCCCGTTTTCACAAACATCTTTTTCCCAATCCCTGTTGCCCCAACGGTAATTTTCTGTTGCTGCAACACCAATCCCGGTGCCACGATATTGCTTCCCGATCACGAAACATCCTTCCCAGCAAAATTCCCTCACGAACAAATCCTGACAAAATATACCACCTCTCGTGATGATTACAGCACCTTACTATCACTTCCCGTCATTATCATTACAAATCACCCATATTCCCATGCTTTCAGATCCGCGGTAATTATTATAATTTGACAGAAGACAAGAAAAGACTTTTTGACGCAGCAATCAAAAAGGTAAAATACGAAGGTACGCACGTTTATGAATGGGAATTAAATAATAGATAATGCGGAAAAGTTGATAGGTCCATCAAATGATTGCATTCCCAATCATATCATTTACACGTAGGAAGGGGGGGGATTACCAAAGCAATTCTCATAATGACAAACCACGCCAACCACCGCCACCCTTAATTCTCCTGGTCGTATGTAAAAGCCACGGCATGTTACCATTTGCGATGTATACTTTGAGTTGAAATCGGTAGCTCGGCTCTGAATTCTGAAGATTCACCAAGACAACAGCCATGGGAGGAACGCTCATTACTCATGAACCTGGCACGACAGCAGTCCTGGAACTCTTTCCGGAAATTTACAAAATTTTCTTGCAAGCTGGATGGATAGAGTATTTCAGGAGACTTCCGGACTTTGACGAGCAGCAAGTCCTGGAATTCGCATGCAATTTGACAGAAGGATTCTCTGTCGTCCAAGGAATTCAAGTTCCAGTCACAGAAGAAATCATAGCTAAAGTCACCGGACTACCAGCCAATGGCACATGGTGGTTCAGCAGAAAGAACCTGATTCTGAATGCACAGCAAGACTTTCTCCGACCAGGCGAGGAAGTAGAAACCAAGGGCAGAGGTGTAGCACTGCGGTCGTTACCTCAACCATGGCCAAAAGTCGCTAAATTCGTCAAGCAATATCTGACGTGCGAAGGTCGTTACCAGGTAATTTACCAGCACGACTTCGTCCTGTTGAATCACTTAAGAAATGGTCAATTATTGAACATGCCATATTATTTGTTGGGTTGTCTCAAAAATATGTCACGATATGCTATGAAAGCGAAGCATCCAGTTCTCTCCCTAAAACATCATCGCTTAGCCCAATTGCTGATTAACAGAGCCCTCACTCTAAACAACCCTCCACCCCCCATTAATCCCCATCCGGAGGAAGGAATTCCACAGTCAGAGCATGAAGGTCCTCATCAACAAGAGGAAACTCTTCGTCAAACTGAGGACACACCTCAACAAGACCAAGAGCTTCCTCAGCAAATGGACGACATGCCTAAACAAATCCCTTTGGAAAACCCTTAGCAAACAGAGCATATTCCCTAACAACCCCAGCAAACACCCCTGCACGTTACTGAGAATGAACAAGCAGCAGCGGAATTAACCACATCTCCCAAAAGGACCAATCCTTTCGCTCCCATACTCAGTATTTCTACTGATGATTCCGACGATAATATCCCAATTACTCAGCTTAAACGAAAAATGCAGCAGGAAAAGAAAACCCTAGCAAAAAGAAGAAGAACTAGGGTTTCAACCAAAGCACCTACTACCCCGACTACTGTCCCTACCTTAAAGACCAGCAGGAAGAGAAAAACGCCTCAATTCCCTGCTTCTCTACCAAAACAAAAATCGGTAGTAGTTGAATCCCCTAATTCCTCTAGTTCACCAGCCATCGCTTTAAGAACCCGCACCCCAGCCACTCCTCGAAACTCCTCTCCCTCACCCACAGAGGCTGAGATGCAGAGCGTTCATAGCTTCGTGAAATCATATCTTAAGACAGCTGATACACAAGAACTAGCTGCCGACACCCAGAGTGATAGTGACCAAGTGGCTGCAACACAAGAAACAGCCACTACCCTAGGTGATACACAAGAACCACCTGTGGGGAATACTGATCAAATTGACGAAGCACAACCTCTGCCTCCACTGGAATCTACTGTCCCACAGGATCAGCCTACTATACCTGCCCTACAACAAGAAATTGAGTTTCTGAAATCTCAGATTCAGGACTATCAGGAAGAGTTAATAAGGGCCAGGGAAGCATATCAGAAAGAATTCAGCCTGCATGTTTTAGCAAGAGTAGCGTCTGCAGCAGAGAAAAGTAAAGATAATGAATATATGTGTACAAATTGTGGTGAAATATATACTCAGGCAGGATATAAGGTAGTACAAGAACCAATGAAGGAAGCCTCCGCTGCTGAAGATGAAACAAAGGAGTCTGCTGATACAGAAATAGAAATCCCACAATCCTCTGTTGAGATAGAAAAACCTGTTGACACACAAGAACCAACAGGTCCTTTAGAAGAAATGCAGGCAGAAAAACCTGTTGACACACAAGAACCAACAGGTCCTTTAGAAGAAGTGCAGACAGACAGACCTGTTGACACACAAGAACCAACAGGTCCTTTAGAAGAAGTGCAGACAGACAGACCTGTTGACACACAAGAACCAACAGGTCCTTTAGAAGAAGTGCAGACAGACAGACCTGTTGTTACACAAGAACCAACAGGATCTTCAGAGGAAGTGCAGACAGAGAGACCTGTTGCTACACAAGAACCAACAGGATCTTCAGAAGAAGTGCAGACAGAGAGACCTGTTGCTACACAAGAACCAACAGGCTCTCCAGAGAAGAGGCAGGACCAAGATCAAGGACTTACTGACACACAAGAACCAGTAAGTTCACCGGAGACTACACAAGATCAAGGACTTACTGACACACAAGAACTAGTAAGTTCACCTAAAACTGCACAAGACCAAGAGCTTACTGACACACAAGAACCAGTAAGTTCTTCAGAGACTGCACAGGAACAAACACAGGAGCTTGCTGACACTATGCAGGAAGAAAAGAAAGAGGAGAACAAGGACTCACCCCGGCCTACCCAATCTGCTATGGAAAAAGAAGCTACACAAGAACCAGGAAATGAAGAAGGAAACACTGAAAGTGTTATGGAACGAGAAGAAGACATAGAAGGAAATGAGGAAAAAGGTACAGACTCACCCCAGCTTACCCAGAGTATTATGGAGGAAGAAGAAATAGTTTCAGGAGAAAATGAAGGAAAACTGGACTCACCTAGCCCTATTCAAGTTGCCAAGCAGCTAGAAGAAGAAGAAAAAGATACAGACTCATCACGGCCTACCCAGATTATTATGGAGGAAGAACAAATAGTTTCAGAAGGGAATAAAGAAGAATTGAATTCGCCCAGCCTCAGTCAAACTGCCAAGGAGCAAGGAGAAGTCGAAGAAAAAGGGACAGATTCACCCTGGCCCACCAAAATCACCTTGGAGCAAAATGGATTAGTACAACAGGAGGAAGAAACTCTAGTCAGAGATGAAGAGAGAGATGCTGGATCATCCCAGCCCACTCCAACAGAGCAGATGATCCTGGTGGATGCCTGTATACAAACAGATCTCCCCACTGTTAGTGATGCATGTATAGAAACAGAGAGTTTTCAGGAATTAAAAGGTAAGTGGTGGAGAGAATATTAGCAGTCTTAAGGCAAAGCATTCGAACAATGAAAGGGGACCTGGTTTGATCATGCTTATAAGAACTGGGAAGCACTGGAACAGTGTAGGGCCCAGTATAAAAAAATCAAGGAACTGAAAGACAGAATTTCCCAGATGTTTGAGTTATGTCAAAGAATGCTTACCACAAGGAAACCCTCTTCTAACTATGCTACATTTTTTAGGGAAAGACTTGCATTTATACAGCTGAAGGTTGTCAAAGAGGGGAGGCCTCATCAAGTGGTCACAGCAGAGCAGTTTATACAGACCTTTGCAGAGGCATCCAAAAACGATCAAAACCTGCTATGTGAGCTATACCTCCACAATGAGGCCGTGTCTGAAGAAAGGAACATGAACATGATACCTGTAGTTGGTGACATACAGCTGAGAGCCTTCATCTCCTTTTTGGCTAATCAACTTACCTGGCAGAATGCCTTTGTCTCAGCCCACCATAACGAACAGAATTGTCTTCTGTGGATTCGAGCTGAACCACAGAACGCTGCCACTTTCATTTCACAACACCTAAAAATGGTAAGCGACCCTGATATGAAGGATCATGTCATGAAACTGCAAACAGAGGTCCTAACAGACTGTCAGCGTTATGTAAAGACCAAAGCATCCTTGGCTGTTAAAGCAAATAAACTGTTTTGGGAAAACTGCCCCGCAGAGAGACAGGAATATCACCCGTATAACCCATCAAATCTGCAGGTAGCACTTTCAAGGGTACCTCAGTATGTTGAATGCATGCAACATTGTGCTGAAAATTGGATGGGTTATAAATTTAAATTTCCACTTTTATGGTTGTCTGGTGATCAGTATAAGGGCCAGTTTGGACTATCTAACAGGGAAGAAGCGGCAGCATGGAAGCATATACAAACTGTTTGTGGTTTCAGAAAGAAGTTTGATGCTACTCCCTACAGCTATTTTCTTAGTAATCTGCATTGTTCGTCTCAGTTCTCCGACTCAGACTTAGAGTAGCCATTGCATGGGGACATGCAATCTCTTCAGTTGGGGGTGATGTTAGGACTTAGAATTGACCTATTTTTGACCTTATCTTTTTGCCGTATTATTATCCTTTTGCAGTCATAGGTTGAAAGCTTTTATTTTATAATGACATAATTACCCCAAGGTACGAAGTAACCTCCCGCATATCTATGTTTAATTGTTCATTGCATATTCGTGAATATCTTTATATTTATCCTTGGAAACGCTGACTAAACTGTCAAGTAATTGCCTTAAGCTTGCAGGAATTATAATGTATAGTTGTTGTAACACCAGAAACAGCAACTATGCAGTTGCTGTAACACCAGAAACAACAACTACGCAGTTGCTGCAACACCAGAAGCAGCAACTCCGCAGTTGCTACAGTCAGCAACAGCAATCACCTAAAGCAAGCTATTTTGTAACAGCCGCGAATAACATATGGCAACTATTTAAGGAACCCTGACATGGCATAATCAAGTGGAGGTCTAAAGCAAGAAGAACACAGTCAGCATGGCCTAAATCAGGAACAGCATGGGGAAACGGCAAGGGAATGTGAAGATCACGAGAAGACGGTCGAAGTCAGTTACCAGCTGTGTAACAGCCAGAACCCAAGAAAGAACATATTATCATACTGTTGTAACAGCATTCTGAAATGCTTATTTTTGATAGAATGGGTTAACTGAATGGGCTGTAATACTTTATTGTAATAGATGTCTCCTCTATAAAGAGGAGACATCTACATGAAAAAGGAGATTAGTCAGTGTCTATGGTCAGTCTGTAAGAAGAGATCTTGAGAACATCAGCAAGTCTGAACTTTATTGTATTCAAATCTTTTTGGCAGATGAATATAAAACCGTTTTGAGCACTTAATCCAGTCTTCGTTTTCCTGGGGAATCTTGTGAGAGGGACTGGGCCCACCTTCCTCACAAGATTCACCCATTTACTTTCTTGTCAAGTGTGTAAATGTGCAATAGTTTATTTCTGGTACTCTGCTTGGATTTTATAGCATTACCTATGGTATTTTCTGTTTTACTAGTACTCTGTTTTGAGTTTGTTTCTCACCGGTGAATGAGAGTGCAGTGTGCATTAGTAATTTGATTACAGGGGCAGGTTCTGAACGTCCCCACCTGGAGGATAGGGTCTTGATCCTCTGCCAACAGAGCATCCATCACTTTGCTTTCCAGATTTGTAGCTTTAATTAATTTCTTTTATTTTAACAAGTACTGTAATGACATAGCGTAAGAATCACGTATACTACAGCTTTTAAATGCTTTTAGATTTTAAGTACATACAATACGCAGTAGCCTTTGGAATAAAAAGACTTTCCCTGGTTGACAATTAATGTGGTACTTGAATGTTTAATTCATAAACAATTCAACTATCCAACAGACAAGAAGCTTCATGATATCGAGGCTTCCAAAACGATGAGATGGATTTTTTTCAACGTGGATGAGGTCTAGTTATCTAAACTTGGCCTTTTGGTCTTATCCCTATGAGCTACCTCCTTGAGATGAGGGCCTTCTCCTATCTTTGGAGAGATCCTAACTCCCTTTCCCTTCCTATCTATTCACCCTCTCCCATTCCCAAATGGTTGTTCTTTGGCTATTTTCACCCTTATGCTGAGATTGTGCCTACATGCTACTCATTTGGCTGGGAGAAGGAGTGCTTGGAGAGCTTGAGCTTGGATTTGGCCATTCAATCAAGGAGATTTTATTGACTTCAAGGCTTGGTTGTATGCTTCCTCCTTTATTCTATTAATATATACAATTGCAGGTTCATTTTCCATAAAAGTGTATGTCAGTGTATCATTTATCTTAATGCTCCTTGATCGTTTAAGTAGGTTACTTTCGATTATACTATTTGTACTTGCATGATTTAATGTGTCTTGATCTCTCGTGTGCACATTTAAACATTGTGAGTAGTAGGAATGAGCCTGTGGTACAAGCGATTCGAGGTCTCAAATAAAGGATTATATTATAGCATAAGAATGAGGTATGCTATCTTCCTCTTCTTCTATTTTGATTTTAACTTAGGAAAGTGTCTAGTAGATTGTCACGTAGGCTGTTGTGGAGCACTTGGAAGGTATGCTTTTGACAAGAAATCTAGTGGTTTTTCAATAATAATTGTAACCTTTTCTGCATTAGGAATTCAAAGAAGATAAAGGATTTTGATAAAATGTGCAAAAATAGACAAAGGAAGCTCAAGTGCTAATAATTGACGTTTTCTATGCAGGAAGACGTGCGAGCAAGGAGTTCTCATCCAAAAGCGAGAAGCAGAGGAAAAATAATTGTTGTTCCTCCAGTAGGGAACCAGATGCGGACACGATCAAGCAAAATCGGAATTGAATAGTCCAGGAAAAGAATGCGGGATACCGGCTCGACGAACGCAAGAAGGATTGAACGATTAGCGAATCGGGATCGCTGCTTTACTTATCTATGATTATCTAGATATCTCCATCATTTCTTTTATATAATGGCACAGCATCATTAAGCAAGAGGACGACTGTTTTTGTAATTTTACAGTTCCAGAACAAACTTTAATCATTGAGTCTCACTGAGACCTGATTTTGTTATACTTTTGTGGATGCGATTAATATAAAAGACTTGGTGTTTATTCCGTCTTTGCATTTGGAGTAATCTAAGGCGGTGTACCATTGGCAGCTAAGGGCCCGACTCCGAAGGACACTTGCTTTTGTATCATTATATGGTGATTTGTGTGTGGTTTGTTTATCTTTATTACTTATCAATCTGATAAATTCTTTATATGATATGCTATGCTCTGTTATGATCAACGAATGAATGATCTCTCCATGTAAGGACTCTGCACTGTATAATTGGATTTACACAGGGTCGAATTGTATCTTTATTCAGCCATTTCTGTAACAGAGTGCTGGTATGAATGTTACTGTCATTGGATTTATGTGAAACAATATTTATGGGATTTGAGAGTAGCGTCATTCTGTTTAGAAACATAGTTGTATCATCCAATATTCTCAGATTGCTATATTAGTGTAGAACATGTACATACAGGTGATGGTTGTTGTTCCATAAATCATTTGATTATTGTTGTTCCATTTTACTGCTGTTCCATTTCTGTTTTGTTGTTCCACTTTACTTTCTGCTGATTTATTTACCTGCCTTTGTTGTTTTGGTGTGAGAGAAGGCCTAAGGCTGTAGTGAGCCTCAGCAAGATGTTGCTTAGCTCCCAGACCTATAAGTCCATGCTCTAATTTCCCTTCTTTAATCAGTTTCTAGAGGGATGGGTTATTGCTTCCGTACCCTTGACTGATCAACTATTTTGTGTGATTCGTTTAGTTACAGCTTAGCATCTGTTTTCCTTTGGATTTTCTGAACACTGTACTACTAAGCATTACTCGGAAAAATAGCCTCGGATTGAGCTACTTCTTGCAATAACAAAACGTTCCCGGATTGACTTATTAATGTGGAATAATTAGCGGTGTGAAAGACCCTAGTTACATCTCTACATTTTGGCGCCGTTGCCGGGGAAGGAGTATAGCCATTTGCCCTTTACAGAGTAGTGCGCAAATCTTCTAGGGGGGAGTTGGATTTTAAAAACGGAAGGTAAGAACCTGCATATGGAGCATGTAAAAGCCCTGCTCCACCGTCCGCTCTCTTAGCAGAATTGTTGGTTGAATAGGATTTAGTAGTTTTTAGAGTGCATGACTAAGCAGAAAAAGCTAGAAAAGAATATCAAACCTCCAGTCAAACCTGAAAAAGCCAAAGGACCGGTGACCCTTGGCCGAACAACCTTCATAGACGAAATCTATAAGAAAACTAAATCTCAGCCGTCAGTAGGCCTCAGAAAGATTCATTCTAAGCAGCCTACTAGTTCCCTTCAGGCTACAACATCACCAACTGGAGCCTACGTTGAGGTGCATAGTCAGACTGATGAACAGGACTTCCAAGAAATTGAAAATTCTGTGTCAGAACGGCTGCAAGAAGGGAATTTAAGCAATCTTTGTGAAGGAGAAGGGGAAACAGGGGAAATAGAGGAACCAAGGTCTCCTTCTAGGATAATCCAATTGTTAAATAGCCCAGATAGGGGGAGCGCGGCCAAAGTTAACCTTGAAGGCACCCCATTCCCTCAGACAGAAATCCCAGACAAGGGAAGTGTCATTAAAACAGTTCCTGCAAAGGCCGTCCCTTTTCAACCTAGGAACACACTCCTAGAAATTCCAGAAGGATATTGGCACATATTTGATCCAATGGCGCAGAATCAGCCCAATACTCAAACTTCTACATTGCAATATCCTATAGTAGATTCTGCTGCAAATGCACCCATGAAAGCAATACCTCTTCAACACATCCCGACGTTTCATGGACTTACATCAGAAGACCCCGATGCATTTTTATTTGAATTCGATGTGCTATGTAGAGGGTACGATTACACCACTGACCCCCAGAAATTAAAGTTGTTCCCCTCCACTTTAAAAGGAGCAGCTCTGAGATGGTTCATGGGTTTAGGTGGTGGAGTCATAAACAACTGGGAGCAAATGAAAGAATCCTTTCTCAAAAAATATCAGGATTATTGTAGGTCGAGGAGCTAAAAGATGAAATTTTCCAAATGACGGCCAGACCAAATGAAACTTTAGAAGAATACGTAGAACGTTTCCAGTATAATTTACAGAGATCCCCCTATGCATCACTACCTCTGCCTGATAATGTGTTGAAAACTGCATTGATTAGAGGAATGAAAGAACAGTGGATTGAAACATTGAATATCATGGGAAAAGGGGATATTTACCAAGAGAATTTTGCTGATATCATTAATTTATGCATCAAGAGTTCAAGAGGCAGCACAAGGACAAAATCAACAGAATATGATAGGTTTGTTAAAGATAACAAAATATCAACAGAAGGAGTAACACGTGTGGAACTAGGGAATTTATTAGAAAATTTTAAAACTGATATTCTGGGGACATTAACTACTCAGCTTGATATTGTGCAGGCTAAACAAAAGAAAATGGAGGCGGAACAAAATCTGGCAATTTTCTGCCCCCGATGGAGAAGAAAACACAACCACAAGGAATGTCCGCTAGATACAGTTCAAACATGTGCTATCTGTACGAAATACCACCTTACTGAGAGCTGCCCCTCACTTCCTGGATTGAAGGCAGTATACAAGGAAGCAGAAGAAGAATCAGAACCAGCATACTTTGTTAACCAGCGTCGCCAATGGCAACCTAGGCAATCTGGTATGTTTTCGGACCCAACTTCTTCTTTCCAGCCTCCATAGTATAATGCTCAGCAATATGGTATGTGGCAAAACCAATCTACACCCCCAGTCCCGAATTGGTCATCACAGCCGTTTCCTTCTCCGAATCCATGGATGAATCAGACAAGCCAATTCGGCTGGCCAAATTTTCCTTACACCCCACCATATTGGCAGAATAACTCATACCCTCCACAATGGATTCCCCCTACTTCACAAGGTTCACCCTGGCAGACAAATTGGCGAAGATCGACATATCAGTCAACAGGAACTATTCCACTCCCTCAACCGACTCTGCGAGCCTTACAAGAAAACCCCCAGTCTAATCTAAGGCCGCAACTCCCAGCCCAACCCAATCCCAATCCTAATAATAGACCAGTCCAATCCGTCCAAATTATAGAAACATCAGAAACTGGACTTGACCTAAGGGAGTGCAATGACCTTCAGTTACGATCTGGACGTATCATAGAAACAGAGGGAGACAAAACAGTTCATATTGAAAATCAGTTACCAATAGAACAACCACCACAACAAGAGGGTGTAAATAAAGAACAGACCCATCAACATGCAAATACATCCTCTCCTCCTTTCCCGGAACGATTAGTCATACCATGACCAGTATAGCATCCAGACTTTGACATTCTGGGAGAGTTACAAAACCTGTACATAAAAATTCCATTCCTCCAAGCTATCCAAGATATTCCTATATACGCAAAAACTATAAAAGAATTGTGCATAAAAAAATCAAGGAGGAATACAACCACTAATCCAAGAGTCCAAGTAGTCGGCACCTTATCTGACTTATTATCGGAAAAAGAGACACCTATCAAATACGAAGGTCCCGGAAACCCAATTGTAACTGTCCAAATCTATGGCCAAACCCTGACTAACGCTTTAGTTGATCTAGGAGCTGCAATCAATATTTTGACAACCTCTACCTGCCAAAAGCTTGGCATCACATCAGTAGAACCTACTTCTACTTTGCTAGAATTGGCAGATCGATCTGTAGTTCGACCAGAAGGCACTCTATACGATGTCATGGTTTCTGTAGACTCCTGGGAATATCCAACTGATTTCCTGATAATTAACCCAAAAACCCGACTGGATGGACATCCGCTAATACTAGGAAGACCTTGGCTTGCTACTGCCGATGCCTACATTGGTTGCCGGCAGGGAAATATGACCATAACTAAAGGACCAGATGTTAAAAATCTAGTTCTATATCCTCCAGCACAGCCAAGCCTCCCAATGATCAAAACCAATCAGTATCCTGTGTCATACCTTACTAACAATATCATATCCCCATTGACTGTACAGAAGGTTTTAGATTTTAAAGATAAAATAGAAGATGATGCCATCAATAACTTCATTAGTCAAACTGAATCTAGATCTCACACACAGTGTTTTATGATAGAGGCAGCATTTGATAGTGAGCTAGAGGAAGACCCTTTGAAAGATGCACATGACCAAACAATACCAGTGACTGTTGTTGCCAATAGTAAAGTAGTGGAAATTGAACCTGGTAAGGCCCTAAATATCAATGCCAACCTTATACCAGACCAACAAACAAAGCTTGTAAATCTGTTACGAAAATATCAAGGAGCATTTGCGTGGGATTACCCTGACATGAAAGGGATCGATCCCCAATTATGCGCCCACCACATCTATATAGAAAAAGATGTAAGACCTGTTCGTCAACCGCAAAGAAGACTTAACCCCCATCTAAAAGAGGTAGTAAAAGCTGAACTTCAGAAACTTTTAGATGTTAATTTTATCTATCCCATCTCCGACAGTAAATGGGTCTCTCCCCTGGTCGTGGTACCCAAGAAAAATGGAAAATGGAGGATTTGCGTAGATTACAGGGAGTTAAATAAAGCCACACAGAAGGATCACTTCCCTCTCCCGTTTATAGATCAAGTATTGGACACTTTGGCAGGAAAGAAATTTTTTTCTTTCCTGGACGGCTTCAGCGGATATAACCAAATCCAAATCGCCCCTGAAGACTAGGATAAAACTACCTTTACTTGCCCTTGGGGAACGTTTGCCTATCGAGTTTTGCCCTTCGGCCTATGTAATGCCCCTGCTACATTCCAAAGGGCTGTCCTTAGTATCTTCGCAGATCTAATAAATGAAGGACTTGAAGTGTATATGGATGACTTTACACCATATGGAGATGATTTTGACCCAGCTCTAGATACCCTGGAAAAAGTCCTACAACGTTGTATCGCTACCAGACTTTGTCCGAGCCACGAAAAATGTTACATGATGATGACAGAAGGGCTCATTCTAGGGCACTATATCTCAGCAGCTGGCATCCAGGTAGACCCGGCTAAAATCCAGATTCTTTTGCTTATTCCTACCCCCACTACTCAAACGGAGGTACGCAGTTTTCTTGGATTTTCTGGGTATTACAGACGATTTATAGAACATTACTCACGTATTGCTGCACCTGTATATGCTTTAACTGGCAACTTTGATTTCTTGTGGACAGAAAAATGCTACCAGGCTTTTAAGGAATTGAAGAAGCTTGTATCAACAGCCCCAGTCCTTCGAGGACCAAACTGGAATTTGCCATTCCAAATCTCATCTGATGCCTCGGATACAGCAATTGGTGCAGTCCTAGGGCAAGAAGAGGATAAGAGACCATATGCTATCTACTATATCAGCAAAAATTTATCCTCTGCCGAACTCAATTATACTGTTACTGAAAAGGAGTTCCTGGCTGTAATACATGATGTTAACAAATTTAGACATTATATCACAGGCTATCCCGTTGTGTTATATATAGATCATTCTGCTATCAAATATTTGGCAAATAAACCTGTTACGAAAGCTAGAATAACCAGATGGTTGATCTTATTGCAGGAGTTCGACATCACAATCAAGGATCGACCTGGCAAGGAGAACCCTGTAGCTGATTTCCTCTCACGAATACTGAAAGCAATTGAAACAACAACAGTGGAAGATCAATTTCCTGACGAGCACCTATTTTCCGTTGCTGTTTGAACACCCTGGTATGCTGATGTCGCCAATTACCTTGCAGTCGGTAAGCTACCAAAACACTTAACCCCTCAGGAACGTAAGCAGATTGTTCAAAAGAGCGCTCAGTTTTCGTGGATTGGAGGCCATTTGTTCCATACAGGGGCAGACATGCAAATCAGAAGGTGTATTCGAGAAGACGAAATCTTCGACATTTTAAAAGCTTGCCATGACGGGCCATGCGGGGGACATTTCGCTGAAAAAAGAACAGCACATAAAGTATTGCAGACGGGATACTATTGGCCTACAATTTTCAAGGATGCAAAAAAATTTGCACAAGCCTGTGACAGCTGCCAGCGAGCAGGAAGACCTGGCTAAGCTGATGAAATGCCTCTGAGACCACAATTGGTCATTGAGCCATTTGAACGATGGGCTCTAGACTTCGTTGAGCCCATTAATCCATCATCAAATCAGAGGACATACATTCTGGTGGCGACAAACTATGTTACTAAATGGTTCGAGGCTGAATCATTACCTAAGGCTACATAAGACTCTGTGATACAATTCTTGTTCCATTTGTTTGTACGTTATGGACTTCCGAGAGAACTAATCACCGATGGTGGACCACAATTTGTTGGAAATAAATTAGCTGCAACACTTAACAATTATCATGTCCAACATAAGATCACTACCCCATACCATCCGCAGGAAAATGGGCAAGTAGAAAGTAGTAATAAGGTAATAGAATCAATTTTAACAAAGACCATTGCATCGCATAGGCGTGATTGGGCCACTCGACTACCCAAGGCACTGTGGGCCTACAGAACCACATGGAGAAGTACTACAAGCTATTCACCTTATCAATTAGTGTTTGGAAAGCAGCCAATTTTCCCCATAGAATTCGAAATCCAAACGCTACGAACTGCACAGGAAGTCGGCCTAGATCTGAGTGAGGCACAAATCAATCGATTACAGCAGATTAATGAATTAGACGAAATCAGGCTCTCTGCATTACAAAATACAGCATTGATTCAACAACAGCGAGCTAAATGGCATGATGCACTTATCAAGAATAAAGTCTTCCATGAAGGAGACTGGGCTCTGTTATACGACTCTCGGTTTCAGGACTTCCCAGGGAAACTCCAGACTCGATGGTTAGGACCATACGAAATCCAGAAGGTACATGACAATGGGACCCTTACCCTGATCACAATTGACGGTTCTGGATATGCATTCAAAGTAAATGGCCACCAAGTTCGCCTTTATCGAAAGCCACTCACTCGGGAATCCTTCTGTCAGCAGCTACGACAAGATACTGATATGGAAATCTTAGGAGAGGAAGCAAAATATTCCTCACCTATAATTTAAGAAATTCATTTTTATAACTTGTACATAACATCTTGTATATATGTTTTCTTGATTTTTTGCTTGTATTCCAAGTGTTTTTGTTGTTCCTTTGCAAAAGGAGCAGCACTAGTGTGTTTTTGTTATTCCTTTGCGAAAAGGAACAACACTTGTGAGATTTTGTTGTTCCTTTGTGAAAAGGAATAGCACTGGTGTGATTTTGCTGTTCCTTTGTGAAAAGAAACAACATTTGTGTGTTTTTGTTGTTCCTTTGCGAAAAGGAACATCACTTGTGCTTTTTGTTGTTCCTTTGCAAAAAGGAACAACACTTGTGTGATTTTGTTGTTCCTTTTCAAAAGGAACAGCCTTTGCGTGTTTCTGTTGTTCCTTTGCAAAAAGGAACAGCACTCGTGTGTTTTTGCTGTTCCTTTGCGAAAAGGAATAGCACTCGTGTGTTTTTGCTGTTCCTTTCCGAAAAGGAACAGCACTTATGTGTTTTTGTTGTTCCTTTGCAAAAAGGAACATCACTTGTGTGTTTTTGTTGTTCCTTTGCGAAAAGGAACAACACCTGTGTGATTTTGCTGTTCCTTTGCGAAAAGGAACAACACCTGTGTGATTTTGCTGTTCCTTTGCGAAAAGGAATAGCACCTGTGTGATTCTGCTGTTCCTTTTCAAAAAAAGAACAGCATTTGAGTGTCTTTGCTGTTCCTTTCTCAAAAGGAACAGCATTTGCGATTTTCCGTTGTTCCTCTCAAAGAAATGGTATCCTACGAATGAATTCTTCTCTCAGAAATGCCATCGACATGTTTTTGCCCTTATGGAGGATGCTTTGACCCCATGTTCTCCTCAATCCTTTAGATACAGCAATGAACTTATGCGATGAACATAAACCATGATATACCGAAATCAGCACATCATAAATCGCTATCACTATGAAGCCAATATGTATAAGAGGACAAGAGGAGGGACGTGAACTTTTCATCTTCCCTGTCATTGTCATTTACCGGTACCCTGGTTGGTGATCTTTATCATGACGATTCCCCTAAAAATCTTTCTTGATCATTACTTAGGAGTAAGAATGAACGATTTATATCTATCTGTTGGGACCATAAGACTTCTTCCACCATTCCCCGCTCTTAAGGAGTGCGGAACCACCCTTATGTAAAAATAAACAAGAGAGGTGCTCTGCAAAAGAAAACAAAAACAAAATATGAAAATTGTCAAATGCAGGATAGGGGGTCTCATTAAGAGCCGGCCTACCATGATCATAAGGATGGAAGCGAAGTGGCATTCCCATAATGGCCACCACACCAGGGATATGGTCCGAAGGTAAATTAACAAGTAAACCTTGGAACAGGGGGTCTCATCGCGAGCCGGCCTGACCACGTTTCGCGCCTACCTTGTGAATGGCATTATGGCTATCTAGTTACCAAGCCAGCATAATGGCCTGCATTTTGACAAAGCACTCTTTAGAATATACACAAAGGATCATGGTTCCGGAGGGTGAAATAAACAACTCTGCCAAGGTTATGAACACCTGTTGGCGGCAGAGCTCTGTTAATGGCATAGAAGTCGTAATAATTACACCAACAGGTATGATATTAAATTTTTCTGTCTCTTATCCTTTGTAAAGATCATATGTCACACCCGATGTATATATCGCATGAATATTTATTACCACCAATCATGGCAACGGAACTGACAGTGACCACTGGAGACTTCATACGCTTGACAGACGTCCCATCCCCTAGCTCCTCATTATATCACGCAGGCTCTTATATAAAACGTGATCTACCTTTTTGCCTCGGTTTCGGCATTTCGTTGTTTTTCTAAAACATGGCATAATTTCATATGCTGAACTTTATGATTGGACCTCTGACTGGCTGCTGCTCCTCTCTTTGACGGCTGGGGACAGCCTATCAGATCGCGGGGGGGAGGTAATCTCATTACTCCATGATTACGTGGCTGCACACCATTTGGGCGAGATAATGTACGAAGGAATGACATGGTTTAACGGTATGATGCTTCCACTCTATGGAAATTGCCATCCACGATCTCTTTTTTTAGTTGCATGCTCGGTGATCATCCTCTCTGCGTCGCAAACACCGCAAGCATTTGCTGTTCCATTTCTGAGTAGAATCATGGGCGGAAAGACGGTCCGAAGTGAACCTCACAAGCTGACAGTTTCCGCAGCTGCTCGCAAAATCCTGGAAAACGTAGGATGGTTGAATTACTTCAGCCGCCTGCAAGAATCAAATGAAGCCGTGGCATTGGAATTCCTGCAGAATTTGCAGGAAAATTACTCCATAGTAGGAGGAAAGAGGATAGCGGTTACAGAGGATATCATCGCAGAAGTTTTAGGATTACCAGCTGCTGGACCCATATGGACGCCGAAGAAGGAAAGATTAAAAAAGCTATGGAAATTTTCCAAGACGAAGGCCAAAGCTTGACAGTCAAAGGGAAAGGAGTTCTGCCGGCAACACTAGGGGAACCCTGGACCGAGCTAGCAAAGACAGTACAAAGTTATATCACCTGCGAAGGGAGAAAAGACGTGGTAAGACCTCGTCACCTGAAACTTTTAGCTGTTTTAAAAGGAAAATGTTCTGTAAATCTCCCCGCACTTTTAAATTCGCTACTACATGACGCGGCCCGAAGCCTGAAAAAGGCCCAGCACATAGATGCAGTCGTTAGCCACCATGGGCTGATTCGGTTGATAGTGAGCCACAATCTCACTCAACAGCAAAGCACTTGGGAGGAACTGATCGCAATAGTCGAAGGAGGATCGGCTGCACCACCCGCAAAACCTGAACAATCCTCTAGCACACCGGAACGATTAGAGAAACGCAAGGAGTCAGTAGCAGAAAGACATGCCGCTTCAAAACGGAAACAACCTTCCGATACACCAGAACGACCACAGGAACCCAGAGAACCTGCTGGCACACCCGACCTACCTGAGAGACCAAGGAAGTCAGCTCGGCTGGCTCGGATATGAGGAAGGTTGGAAAGAATTCAGGGAACAACGGCCCAGCCGATTGAAATTGCGGACGAACCTCCAGAACCAGAAGGAGGATCTTTCGGAGGAAATGCTGAGCAATCAGGGCCCGGGACTGGCCAACCGGAAGAGGAAGAAATGGTTACCGAACAGAGCAACCAAGAAGATGAGCACTCTGAGGAAGAAATGGCCACCGAACAGAACAACCAAGAAGATGAGCACTCTGAGGAAGAAAGGGTTACCGAACAGGGCAATCAAGAAGAAGAAATAGCACAGCCAGGGGGTAGCCCGTCGCAGGACCCTGTAGGTGAGGAGGAATTGGCAGCAGTTCTGGCCAATATGGGGGAATATGGCCAGCCCTCCAGCACAGCAGGCGTCCCTGACAGTCCCGCAGAGGAAGAACTACCCGAGGAAGTACATGCAGAAAAGGCAGGAGAAGAAAACCTGCCTGGTTATGATAATGAAATTGAAGACAACAATCAGGGACAGTCTGTCCCCAGGACGCCGGAAGATATCCCAGATGAAGAAGGAGTGGGCTTAAGGGCCAAACCCTCTGCCGAGGCAAAGGAGATTAAGAAATTAAGAAAGAAACAGCAGAGGTTTTTGGGCACTATAACCAGGCTCCGGCAGCAAATTCGAATTTTGAAAGCCAATTTGAGAATACAAAGGACCACAAGGAAAAAGAAGAGGGCCACTACAGCAAAAACCCCAAGGACAAGAACCCATTTTGTTGGTCGAAACCCCATCAGGAGACCTACTGCCGAGGAACAGTCTGTTGTTCCAAATAATAATGAGGAACAGGGTGTTGTTCCAAATAACATAGAGGAACATACTGCTGTTCCATTTGACCCTGGAGAACAAACTGACATTCCAATTAAGGGAGAAGAACAGCAAGATGTTCCAATGGCAGGGGGACCTCAGCAGCCTTTCATTTGTGTCAAGAAGGAGAAAGAGAATAAGGGGATCCAAACAGAGGCACCACCCTCAGGGGTTATTCGGGTTCTGAACTCTAAACAGCGCAATAAAAAGTTGCAGGTAAAATTCCCGGCCTCTACGGCTCAATGGAACAAGGATCCAAAAACGAGAACCTTGCATAGGAAGATGAAGCAAGCCCAACAAGAAGCTGAACAACTAAGAGAGCAAGAAATCCTCCGGGAGAAATACGAAGAGTTACAACAGCAACTTCGGAGTATTAGTCAATCCGAAAGCCAAGCCTTTGAGGGATGGCAGAAGGAACAAGAAAAGGTTGCTAAGGTAACTCGTCGATTAGATAGTGTTGTTAAGCAGATGGACATTGTGTGTTCCTTATATAATGACGTTTTGACTTGTAGGGCCCTTGCTAAAAATTATGCTTTATTTTTGCTTGAAAGATATTTGAGATTGAAAATAAAAGCCGTTAGGGCAGGAGCACCTATCCACATCAACACTGTTAATGATTTTATAGACTGTTGCAAGCATTATGGGGTTAAGGTTCAAAGGTTATTGTGTGAGTTTTACTTGCACAACCTTGTGCTAGACTAGGAAACTGATTTAAATCCTGGCCCTTTTGTTGGCGATATACAATTCCAAGCCTTCATCTCATTTGGGGTTAATCAGCTGAAATGGCTCAGAGCTTATAACACCTTTCAGAGACAAGAAAATAGCCTAGACTTGTGGATACGAGCTGAACCTAGAAACCCAGTGACGCTATGGAGAGAGCATAGGAGTCTTATGAGGATCCCAGGTGTCATCGAGATAATAGGACCCATGCACGAAGACTTGATCCGAAATGTTCTGGAATATTTCCTGACTATTAAAGATCTTGCCATCGATGCTGCAAAATTTCGATACCGGACCTCTAGTCCAAGCATCCAGCTCAGGGAACCATTCAAATATGAGAATTTTGAGCTGGTTGCCAGCCGATTGAACCTTTATGGGGAACGGATTCTGCAAGCAGGGCCATCCTGGATGGGGTATCGATTTTGCAGTCCAATTATTTGGCACCCTGCACCCGGATATCAGGCCTTGTATGAGATGCCTACAGATCAAATAGATCAGTTCTTTGATAATCTAGTTGCTCATCACGGTTGTCGGCCTCCTCACGAGATCCCTTCTCTGGCCTATTCTCTCACCACCTTGCATGTAAATTATAATGTTTTCATGAGGCCATGAAACAGGGTAAGCAGGGGGGTGCGTGGAGCACTTGGAAGGTATGCTTTTGACAAGCAATCTAGTGGTTTTTCAATAATAATTGTAACCTTTTCTGCATTAGGAATTCAAAGAAGATAAAGGATTTTGATAAAATGTGCAAAAATAGAAAAAGGAAGCTCAAGTGCTAATAATTGACGTTTTCTATGCAGGAAGACGTGCGAGCAAGGAGTTCCCGTCCAAAAGCGAGAAGCAGAGGAAAAATAACTGTTGTTCCTCCAGTAGGGAACCGGATGCGGACACGATCAAGCAAAATCGGAATTGAATAGTCCAGGAAAAGAACGCGGGATACCGGCTCGGCGAACGCAAGAAGGATTGAACGATTAGCGAATCCCTCAGGATCTTTGATCCTGAGGGATCGCTGCTTTACTTATCTATGATTATCTAGATATCTCCGTCATTTCTTTTATATAATGGCACAGCATCATTAAGCAAGAGGACGAATGTTTTTGTAATTTTACAGTTCCAGGACAAACTTTAATCATTGAGTCTCACTGAGACCTGATTTTGTTATACTTTTGTGGATGTGATTAATATAAAAGACTTGGTGTTTATTCCGTCTCTGTGTCTAGAGTAATCTAAGGCGGTGTACCATTGGCAGCTAAGGGCCCGGCTCCGAAGGACACTTGCTTTTGTATCATTATATGGTGATTTGTGTGTGGTTTGTTTATCTCTATTACTTAGCAATCTGATAAATTCTTTATATGATACGCTATGCTCTGTTATGATCAATGAATGAATGATCTCTTCATGTAAGGACTCTGCACTGTATAATTGGATTTACACAGGGTCGAATTGTATCTTTATTCAGCCATTTCTGTAACAGAGTGCTGGTATGAATGTTACTGTCATTGGATTTATGTGAAACAATATTTATGGGATTTGAGAGTAGCGTCATTCTGTTTAGAAACATAGTTGTATCATCCAATATTCTCATATTGCTATATTAGTGTAGAACATGTACATACAGGTGATGGTTGTTGTTCCATAAATCATTTGATTATTGCTGTTCCATTTGATTATTGCTGTTCCATTTTACTGCTGTTCCATTTACTGCTGTTCCATTTCTGTTTTGTTGTTCCACTTTACTTTCCGCTGATTTATTTACCTGCCTTTGATGTTTTGGTGTGAGAGAAGGCCTAAGGCTGTAGTGAGCCTCAGCAAGATGCTGCTTAGCTCCCAGACCTATAATTCCATGCTCTAATTTCCCTTATTTAATCAGTTTCTAGAGGGATGGGTTATTGCTTCCGTACCCTTGACTGATCAATTGTTTTGTGTGATTCATTTAGTTATAGCTTAGCATCTGTTTTCCTTTGGATTTTCTGAACACTGTACTACTAAGCATTACTCGAACAAATAGCCTCGGATTAAGCTACTTCTTGCAATAACAAAACGTTCCCGGATTGACTTATTAATGTGGAATAATTAGCGGTGTGAGAGACCCTAGTTACAGCTCTACAGCTGCTAGTCCCACTCATTGGGCTAGAGATACCATCTCTGTACACAGAGAGGATTTCCTTGACAACACCTGCAAGAAACAAGGAATTTGAACATTGAATTCCTTACTATGTTTGGAGACACGGAACTGGTGGTAAATAAAGTCAAGAACCAATGTCAAACTAAGAACCCCAGGCTAACGTCTTACATAAATGAGGTTTGGGATTTCATGGAAAACTTCTCCATAGATTTTAATGTCCATTTCTTATCCGGGGAAGGAAATTGAATTGTTGATTCCTTGATTATAACTACCATTAATTTTAAGGCATCCAAAAATCCACTTCTCATATATGAATTCGAAGTTAGGTACAAACCCTCAGTTCTTGATAATGTGAGAGAATGGCATACGTTTTAAGATGATGAAAAAATCAATCATTTTATGGAAGTCATTAGGGAATTCTCAAATTCTATGATTGACTAAGAATAAGCGACAGAGGAAAAACCAACCACTTGGGAGGAAACTATCGCTAGACATACAGTTCTTCAGCTAAAGTGAAATGCCATTCCCCATGTCCTAGTTCCTTTGGAGAGACTATTCAAATCCAATGACATGGCCTCAAATCTTGTTGAACAAGGAGTCTATGAACAAGGCGAGGATTGCAACATTGGATCGGTGAATTAACCTTGGATGATCAAGTTGTCAAAAAGGATCCCCCATAAATATAAGTGAAGGTACTTAAATCTCTTTAAAACCTATAAATATGTATTTTATTGGTCGTATGATGACTTAAAGACCTTTGATACAAATGCTATTCAACATAAGATTCCCTTAAAGAACAAAATGAAGCCATGTAAGTAGAAAATTAGACATATAAATCCCATTTTACTCCCATCCATTGAGAAGTAAGGAAGTTACTTCATGCCAACATCATTGTACCCTTGAGGTACTCAGAGTGGGTAGAAAATGTAGTTCCTGTTAGGAAAAATAATGGAGAGATAAGGTCATGTGTGTATTTCAGAAACCTTAACAAAGCATCATTAAAAGACAACTCTCATTTCCAAATATGGATTATATATTGCATAAAGTAGTTGGCTTAGCTCGGATGTCCATGATGGATGGATTTTCAAGGTATAATTAGGTAGCATTGCATCCCGACGATCAGAAGAAAACTATGTTCACTACACCCTAGGGGACCTTCATGTATGTAAGAATTCCATTTTGCCTTATAAATGCAAGAGAAACCTTCCAAAGGACCATGGATATAGCATTCATGGGAGAAAAAGACAAATTCATAATGGTCTAGTGGGATGATATCACAGTTTTCTCTAAAACGGATGAGGATAATATTGAACATTTGAAACTCACTTTTGAGAAATGAAGGAAATATGGGTTGTCTCTAAATCTAAATAAATCTTAGTTTTCTCTGAGCGAAGGTAAGATGTTGGGGAATATAGTAGCATAGGAAGGGGTGAAGATTGATCCCAAGCATGTGGAAGCCATCAACCACATTTCCCTACCTAGAAATAAAAAATAGGTCCAAGTGTTCTTGGGAAGGATTAATTTCTTGAGGAGATTTATACCTAGTTATGCAGAGATAGTAAAAGGTATCATGGAGATGTTGAAAAAAGAGAACGAAGTGAAATGGAACCAGAATCCTGAGAATCCTTCTCTAGGATCAAGAGATCTTTTGCATAGGCTCATGTGTTAGTCAGATTGGATTATTCAATACCATTTTACATCTTTTCTTTTTCCTCTCCTCATATTATAGTCATTGTGTTATTGTAGAAGGATAATGAATGTCACGAGTAGCCTATAGCCTTCTTCATCCAGGTACTGCGAGAGGTTGAATTGAAATATAATACCTTGGAGAATCAGGCTTAGGCCCTAGTCAAATCTTTAAAGGCCTTCAGGTTTTATGTTTTACACTCTAACATTTTATCTATGTCCCAACAACTGTTGCTAAAGACATCTTGGTGCAAGGGGAGAGTGAGGAAAAAGGAGGTAAGTGGATTGCTAAAATCCAAGAGCATGACATGGATATCAAACCCACTAAACTCATCAAGGGACATGGATTGGCCAAAATATTATCAGAGTCTAATTTCTAGGTCTTGGGGGTTAACCTATTAATAGAAGAAGAAGGAGAAGGGACGCAACAACCCATGATCAAGACATCGATCCAAAAAATTCATATCAAATATGAAACATTTTCCTACTATGAGTATGTCATCCACTATCTGTTATTCTTGAGCTACCCAGTGGAGATATATAAATCCAAGTATAGAGAATTAAGGTTACAATCCCAAAAGTTTATTATATCCAATGGGAAACTATACTAGAAAGATGTGGTTGGAATTCTACTTCTATGTTTAGTAGAAATAGAAAATGAAAGGGTAATTGATGAATTCCATAGTGGTGTCTGTGGGGGACACTATAACTGGAAGACCATCGCTCATAATATATTGAAAGAAATATTCTATTGGCCTAAAATATTCAGAGAAGTTCCCTCTTGTGTTCGGGCCTACCAATAGTGTCAAATGTTCATCAAGAAGAAAAAATTACCCCCACTCCCATTATTCCCTGTTTGTATAGAAGAGCCTTTCAGGAAATGGGAATTGGACTTTATTGGAGAGATACACCCCCCTTCTAGTAGCCAACACAAGTGGATACTCACAGCCACAAACTATTTCACAAAAGGGGTGGAAGCAATCCTAGCCCGAAATGCAACTGACATTGTGGTCATAAAATTTCTGGAGGAAAATTTCTTAGCTAGGTTTGGGTGTCCTATGAAAATTGTGACTCACAATGCTCAAGTTTTTATGTCTACCACTAGTGAGCCACTATAAAATATTAGTAAAAATTTAAGTTCTTTAATTTTTTTTTTATACTTGAATAAAATGACTCTATGCCTAATGGATAGAAGGCTACTAGTTTGCAGGTTCTCAGCACCTTGCTAAGAAGGAATTGGAGCCAATGTTATCACTTACTAAAAAGTTATTCTAATGGTGCCAAGTGATGTGAAAAGAATGCAAAAGCATAGATGAGCTTGTAGTCATTTTCAAGCAATAGAAGGACTCAAATAATACATCAGACCCTGTCCATTGGAAAGTTCTCGGAACAAGCTTTCCAACAATATGTCCAAAAGTGAACTCTTGAATCAAAAGATATGGTATTCCAAAGTTTGAAGGATTTGAAGCCTTATTAAAGAAGGAATATTGAAGATCGAAATATCATAGGTCCATAGTATCAACAATCACATTTCTAGTTCGGGAATACTAGCACATAGCAACATCACAGACATCAGAGATCGGTAGTCGCAACATTAGGGATCCAATACATTGTAGCAGGTAGTATCAGAGCTCAAAGGAGATTGGCACATAGCAATATTGTAATATCAAAACTTTTGTTAGTGACAAAATTTTAAAATTTGTGACAAGGGTAAAGTGTTGATAGTGTAAAAACTATCGAGGGACTCAAATAAATATTAACAAAGGATTCTATCACAAAACCAAAGGTGGGTGGGCCATTTTCTCTCTCACTAGCAGGACACGTGGCGATATATTATTGGTTACGATAAGCTACATGTGGCGGTATATGATTGGTTCTAATAAGCTATAGGTGGCAGCATATGGTTGGATCTGATAAAACTATAGTGGCATCTAACATTAGCATGACGTTGCAGTACAAAAGGACACATGGCAGGTAGTTTTGGCGCTTTGAGGGGGCCTATGGGGGAAACCTAGGTGACACATGTCAACACTAAGCAGGTCCCACATGGAAGTGATAACGTCATATCAAATATCACATATCAAAGGTTGAGAATGTTAGCACTTGGTAACACTCAAACATTGTAGAAATGTCGATAAGGGGGCTTCGATATAGGGCTAGCACACAGTTGCAAGAGAACTCATAGAACCAAAGGTGTAACGGTTGGGGCTGAGCACCAAGGGCTATTGGGAATTAGAGAATTTAAATATTGCAACTCCCATGTTATTTCTCCGATTGGAAACCTTCGATGAGAGGGGTTCTGATTTTTGGCTAGCTCATGGTCAGGAGGAAGTTAAAGAAACTCAAGTGCAAAGCACTTTACAAAGGAAAAATGGCCCCCGGGCAGGAACAAAAGGCCCTAGTGCCTTAAGACTAAGCCTCCAGTCACGACCCTCAATCCCATGGAGGAAAATAGAAAGGGGTTAAACAAAAGGGGCCAAGGAAATCAGAACTTGTTGTTTTCGTAATATCTTTAACAATAAAAGTCTCGATGAGTAAAGTTTTGATAGTGTGGTATAGAGGTTTAAAGGCGTATGGGTCAGTAGCTGCAATATTGACTGAATGCACAAAGGAGTTGGTAATTGAAATGGGCTAATCCCCTGGAAGCCTTTGTAACAAGAAACCAAGTTCAACATTGGTAGCAGAAATGAATTTGACTACTTCACATGCATGTCTTCAATGAGTTAAATGGAGGTATGGGACTCAGGAAACAGTGTGCAAGTCACCTGAGAATTAATTTCTCAGCTTGGGGCTCGACATAGTCAAACAATGAAATACAACCAGGTCAATCTTTTTTAATGAATTGTGTAAAGCAACTAACAATCAATCACTCCCAGCTCGAGAGAGGGATAAATTCAAGTAGTTAAGACAAAAGGTACAGGTGAACCTACCGAGTAACAGAGGAGTAACATCATGGTAAGGGTGTGCCCTGATCAGAGGCAATCATAGGAATCGAAATGGAGATATTTTGATAGGGTCATTATTCAATTTTCCCATGTTCTGTATTTTTTACTTCTTTATATTTTAAAGAAGCAATCAATCTATTGTAAACATCTTGGGCCACAGAGCCATCACACACTGACACAACTAGGCGATCGGATAGTTGGAGCTTGGTTGAGATGTTTTGTAGTTGTTGTTCAAAGCTCCCATCTCCTTATAAATAGAGGTAAGTAACTCTTAAATAAGGTTTAGAACTTTTGGGAAAGAACTGGAAAGGGTCTTTTCCTGTTTTCATGAAGGCAGTGTTATGGTTCTTGATGTATGCACATTATATAGAAGATTAATACAAGATTTATGGTGATTCTAAATTATTGGATTGCAGTATGTTCATCTCCCTTTGTGTTTTCATATATGTTAAATATTCTTCTCATAATTTCATGTCACATAGTTGCTAGACATATTTCTCATTAGATGCAGATTCATTTAGATCAAGTTATTAATGGAATATTATAGTATTGATGTGGAAACAAAGTCTTTAAAAATTTCTCCATGTATCTTAGCATTACATAAGCATTCACTTTCTCTCATTTCTCTTTAAATCCATGTATATAGAATTATTGAAGTTTAAGCTCTGTATGATGGATTTCTTGTCTATTGTCTTCTACCATTACATCTACCTTAACAACTGATTTGCCTCAAGCTCTCAATCTAATTTAGCCACCACTGACAGAGGATTATTTCCTATGTAATCCTGCGTGTACACTGGTTTATATATTGTATCTTTATGAATGGTTTTGAATCAATCCGATTTGAATTACTTGTGGAAAAATATGGTGTTGTAAGTATTCAAGATAAAATTTACAACATTAATTAAGATGTCCTATGCACTGGTCTCCTATCAACCCAGAGGTTGGCTCTAGGAGGCCTCTATATCTTCTGAAACACTTGTGTCTGAGGAGATAGAAAAAGTGACAATTGTTACTTCAAAATGGATCTATAAGATCAAGTATTCAATGGATGGAAGTATATATAAGTATAAAGCAAGATTTGTGGCTAGAGGGTTAGTTTGTCTAGTAGATGTCGAGCAGTAAAAAGGTTATTTTTCACCTCTATTTACCCTACATTAATTATCAATCTAGGTACGATTTGTTATCTCAAAGAGTGTACTCAGTTTGAGGCGGTCATTTGTCAGAGTAATGCTAGCAGTATAGTGCTTTAAATACAAGAGTAAACGGATGCTTGGAATAAATCTACTTTCAAAAAGAAACTTAACACTCTAAGACTTAAATCATTCACTCAGAAAACTACAGCAATTTATCAGTCAAGGGTGCAGTAATAATAACTATTCCTTTTGTAAACCGATGTAATTGAAAAGACATTTAAGGAAAAGATCATCAACCTGGGAACTGGACAGCAACTGTCAATGTTCACTACAATTTCAGATCGTTCTATGCACATCAAAGCAATCATAATTCAAATAACAGGAAATGGAACAACGACTGATCTATTTTACTCGATTAAATAGTAAAGCTTTGACCTACAAAAATGAAGCAATAATCACAATCTTCACTCAGAAATTATTTGAACAGCAAATGGAAATGGGATAGCAAACTAAAGGAAGCTATGAAATATTGAAAGCAACCTGAATCAAATGTAAATACACAGCAAACCAAATCGAATATCACACACAACACTTCTCTATAATCGAATAGTAACGGTAATCTGTAAGGAACAACAACGTTGTACAATAATATCAGTTTGTTAAAGGACATGAATATGATATAACTTTAGAATGAGTAACATAACATTCTTGTGTAGAGAATAACCTTACTATTAAAATAGGAACAAAATATAACAAAGCTAATACATGAAATTTAAATAAGGAACAATAGATTACTGAACAAAGCAGTTAAAAGAAATCAAACCACACACGACTTGGAATCAAGAATTAATGGTACAGGAGGCAAGTGATCCACCAGGGCTGAGCCCTTAGCCTCAAGGGATGCACTACTTATGATTACTCCAAAATCAAAGATGGAACGGAAACAGAGTTTATATATTAAGCATCAAAATAGAGTTACAGTCATCACTCTTTTAAAGAGAGTCGATGATCAAAGTTTCAGTTACAATGGTGAATTTCATAAAAACAACAATAGTCTGCCCCTTGGGCTGGTAATGATGTCCCTCCTTATAGCAGCCGAGTAGAGATATCAATGACACAGAGAATTGTTAAGGTAGCGATCCCTCAAGATCAAAGGATCCTACGGGATTCGCCATATTGTTAGCTCTCAGTTATTTTCTCGTTCTCTTGCAATAATTTGGTATCTCCTCTTCCTTTTCCTGGCTTGTACGCTCCAATCTGGATTGCCTTGTTTGGATGCAGTTCCCTGTCAAAGGGAAAGCAATTGATATCGTCTTGTCATTTCCTTTGGAATGGCGATTTTTTGTTTTCCTTTTTTTCTGCATAGGAAAAGGGTAATTATTGGTCATTTTATGTTGCACACAAATCTTCTAAACTTTATCATAACATTTCACCATATGCCTATTTCATAATGTAAATAAGTTATGAATTTAAGGAAAGGATGACAAAATAAGTGGTAATTACATACCTTCTCTAGTGCTCAACACACCCCCCTTCTTACCCTTTTTCATGCCCTCATGAAAACATTGTAATTGACATGCAAGGTAGTTAGGGAATAGGCTAGAGAAGGGATCTCATGAGGTGGTCTACAGCCATGATGCCTCACTAGGAATTCAAAAAGATGTCCTGTCTGACCTTCAGGAATTTCATATAAGGCTTGATATCCTGGTGTAGGGTGCCAAATGACCAGACTTCAGAACCTACAGCCTAACCAAGACGGGCCTTCTCTCAAAATGAGGTCACCATAGATACCCAAGCGGTCAGCAGCTAGCTTAAATTTCTCACAATTGAATGGTTCCCTATTTTGGATGTTCGGATTAGAAGTCTGGTATCGGAATTTGGCTGCTTCTATGGCAAGGTATTTGATGCTAAAGAAGTATTCTACCCCTTGCTAGATGACTGTTGTGTGAATAGGTCCCAATGCTTCGATCACTCCCTGAGTTCTCATTAGGCTCCTATGTTTATTCCATAACTGCAGTGGGTCTCTAGGTTCACCCCTCACCCATAAATCTAATCCATTCTCTTGTCTTTGAAAGACATTGTAGGCTTTAAGCCACTTTATTTGATTAACACCAAAAGAAATAAATGCCTGCAATTGGACATCACCCAAAAAAGGGCTAGGGTTCTGCTCTGTTTCTCCATCTAATACAAGATTGTGTAAATAAAATTCACATAACAATCGCTGAACTTTCACCCCGTAATGCTTACAACAGTTTATGAAGTCATCAATGGTTTTTATCTCTATAGGTACTCCTGCTTTAACAGCTTTAATTTTCAATTGTAAATATCTTTCCATTAAAAACAAAGCATAGTTTCTAGCAGGTTCCCTACATGCTAGCACGTCAGTATACAGAGAGCATAAGGTATCCATTTGTTTGATGACTATGTCTAATATATGGGTTACCTTTTTGACTCTTTCTTCTGCTTTTCACCATCCTTCAAAGGCCTAGCTTTCTAATGCGTTAATGTTCTTCAGCTACTGTTGTAATTTATCATATTTTTCTTGAGGGACAGTCTGCTCTGTAAGTTTCTCTATTGTTTGCTGGGCTTGTGCCAAATCCTTTTGCAGAGTTACTATCCTTGGGTCATTATCCAACATAATAGTTGTATGCAGGAGATCTACTTGGGTCTTCTTATCACAGCGTCTCATCTTTATGGTCCGATTTTCTTTAGAGGACAGTGCCTCTGCCTAAATTTCCTTATCACAGGCCTATACGTTCATTGTTTGTACTTTGACATGGGCAACATCCAGATGTTGTTCCTTTCGGTTTTGAATGGCAGGTTGGACTTGAGTCCTCTTGATCCTTTTCTTAAGGGGTTTTACCTAGGTAGTTGTTTGCATGCTTTACCACAGAGGTCCCTTTTGATTTCTTCCCCATTTTCAAAACCCTTATCTATTGTCGAAGTTGCTTGATCACATTAAGCAGTCTATGTTGTTCCTTTCGTAATATTTTAATTTCCTCTATTTTCTTGGAAGGAACAGTCATTTGTTTCCTTAGGCCTAGGATTTGTACCTCTAGTATTGTACCTTTGCCTTGGCCAATTTCCTTATTTTCTTCTTGGGGTGCTTCTTCAGTGTTCTGCTGATCAGGTTGTTCAGGGGTAGAAACCCTAGCATGCTCTACTATTTCCTGGGTAACTTCTTCTTCTACCCCTTCTTCATCGTGGAATTCGTCTGGTGTATTCTTACTAGGAACAAATTGTTCCTCTTCTTCATTCTCATCACTCTTCTCTCCAGATACGCTCTCATCATGGGTAGAGTGATCCTCTTCTTCTTCTTCTTTGTCACATAGTTCTTCAGATGCACTTTTATCATGAACAGAGTGCTCCTGAATCATGTATTTCCTTGGGGATTTCCCAGCATTCCTCTGATCCATGCCAATCTAATAGATTTTCTTTGTTTCAGTGGTCATCTCGATTTACTGGAAACATATATTCATTTTGGGGCTGGCAAAGCTAGTCCCCCATCTATCATGAAAATCGGTTCTTCCCAACTACTCTACTGTTGAGCAATACTATAGTTGATTATCAGTTGTATTAACCCATGGTGGCTTACTATTGACTCTACATGGCGAGATTTTTTCATGCTTTGGGCAACATCATGTAATAAAAAAATTAAAAACGCGGCCAAATTCACAGCGCATTTTTGCTTTAACATAGCTAAAAGTTTAAGATGGTGTGGTCTTACCACGTCTTTCTTGCCATCACAAGTAATGTAGCTCTAGATAATTCCCACCAACTCTGCCCACAACTCTCCCAAGGCTGCTGGTAAAACTCCCTTCCCTTTTACAGTCAGGTTCTGCCCTTCATCCTAGAAGATTTTCATGGCATCTCACAGTCTCACCTTTTTCAGAGTCCACACAGTTCCAGTGACTGGCAGTCCCGAAACCTCTGAAATTATGTCGTGAGTGACTGCTATCTGTCTCCCTCTCACAATGGAATGATGTTCTTGCATGTTTTGTAAAAACTCAATTGCCACCGTCTCATTGGATTGTTGTAGACGGTTAAGATAAAATATCCATCTTGCCCTCACTAGGATCTCTTGTGCAGCATCAGAGGCCATCAACACCTGTGGCTCACTGCGAATTGATCTTCCTCCCATACTTAGCACACTGTAAAAAAACACAGAGACAGCAATGGAACAACAGGCTGTTCAAATTTTTAGCTCACTGTTATCAAACACAGAGAATATGACAGAACAACAAGCTGTTTGAATTTCGAACTTACTGCTAATTTTTGCAGAGCAAAACACGAAAATAGCTTCAGAACAGCAAGCCATGCATATTAGGAAACAAAATACCGTTAAGCTTTGCTATTTCCGAGTCATAATTCTCTGAATGATAAGCTGACACGTATGCCAGCGAATTATGGGGATCACCTGCAACCCCCATGCAATGTGATAGGCCATCCTCGGCCATCAAATGAAGGAGCAGCATGCTGAACTGCCATAGTATAGAGTCATAAAGGAACAACGTATATGTAAATGCCATGTTTACAATGACAAGTGGATTACCGAAATCGAGGTGTATAATAGAATCTCTTAATAAATAAGGAAATGTCGTGATATGATTTGAGAATTGGAGGATAGGATAGCTAATGTGCATAAAAGGCCTTATGTGATCATTATCAACTTTTACCGTCATAATTTATCTGTAATTCATTTTCATGTATCAAAGGTTTGAAAGGGTTATATACATAATCTCATTTGAACCATTTATGAAGATATAAGAAGAAGGGTTTTATAATTGCTATTGGTGTATAAGAAATATGACTTCAATACCATCAACAGAGTACTATTGCCCATAGGTGTCCATAACCTTGACAGAGTTGTTTATTTCACCCTTGGAACCATAATCCTTTGTGTATGCCTAGGAAAGTGTTGTGCAATGTCAGAATGGAGGCCATTATGCTAGCTTGGTAACCAGATAAAGCATAATGTCATTCACCAGGAAGGAGTGAAAGGTGGGCAAGCTGGCTCGTGATGAGACCTCCTGTTCCAAGGACTTTTTATTTTTTCTGATGTGCCTCTTGGATCATATCCCTGGTGTGGTGGCCATAGTGGGAATGTCACTTCACTTTCTCCTTATGATCATGGTAGGCTGGCTCTTAATGAGACCCCCTATCCTTCATCTAACAAACCATGTTAGCAATCATATAAACATTCTTTCTTCTTTTTTCTTTTATATAGCACTTTTCCTATTTATATGCAGAGGGTGGTTCAACACTCCTTAAGAGTAGGGATGGTGGAAGAAGTTTTAACATCTCAATAGAAAAATATGCCCTTATTCTTATTCAATAATAATGATCAAAGAGAGTTATGGGGATTTAGGAAGAACCATCATGATAAAAATAATCAATCATATCAGTATTAGTAGAATAATGATAGCAAGGTGATCAATAGTTGTGTCCTTTCCTTTTTTCTCTTATCAATTGAAAGCAATTTCTTCTAAAAATAACGATTTTTAAGTAATTTGCTGATTTCAGTATCCTCTAGTTTTTGTATTCGTTGCATAAATGTATAGTTGTTCTTTAAATGACCATGACTCACAAAAATGATCTAAATGGTAAAACACACAAAGAAGAAAATGCACTCTAAAAATGTTGTTCTCAAGATAGAACAACTACTGTACAAAAAGCGCAAGCAAAAGGAAAAAATATGCTCCAAACTGCTATTCATTGAGAGGAACATCAGCTTTCCCTTAATTGGAATGGAAAAGAAAACAAGCGCAAACAAAAAAATGTGAAATTTTTTTCCTTCAGAAAGGAACAACAGAAAAATGAAAGTGTTGTTTCTTCAAAAAAGGAACAACAGAAAAATGAAAGTGCTTTTCGTTCAAAAAAGAACAACAGAAAATGAAAGTGTTTTTCCTTCAGAAAGGAACAGCAGAAAAATGAAAGTGCTATTCCTTCAGAAAGGAACAATGGAAAATGAAAGTGTTGTTCCTTCACAAAGGAATAGCAGAAAATGAAAGTGTTATTCCTTTGGAAAGGAATAGCAGAAAATGAAAGTGTTGTTCCTTCGGAAAGAAACAACAAAAATGCAAAAAGTCGTTCCTTCGGAAAGGAACAGCGAAACGTAAAAGTGTTGTTCCTTCATAAACGAACAACAAAGAGGTGGGAGTTTTGTTCCTTCAAAAAGGAACAACAAAACGTAAAAGTGTTGTTCCTTTGGAAAGGAACAACAAAAAGGTGGAAGTGTTGTTCCTTCGGAAAGGAACAACAAGAAGTGAAAGTGTTGTTCCTTTGAAAAGGAACAACAAAACGGTGGAAATTCTATTCCCTCAGAAAGGAACAGCAAAATGAAAAAGTGTTGTTCCTTCAAAAAGGAATAGCAAAATGGTGGAACTGTTGTTCCTTCAGAAAGTAACAACAAAATGAAAAAGTTGCAAAAATGCAGAAATCTGTACAGAAAATAATTTACACAAACAAAACAAAAGAATTATGTACAAAATTTAAAAGAAATCAAATCACTTAATGAACCAAAGGTGAGGAAGATTTCTCTTCCTCAACCAGAATCTGCATGTCAGAGTCTTCCCGGAGTTGCTAGTAGAAGGATTCCCGAGTAAGTGGTTTGAAGTACAATCGAACTCAGTGGCCATTTTCCTTAAAGGTATGTCTAGATCCATCGATGGTGGTTAAAGTAATGGTGCCATTATCATGTACCTTCTAGATTTCGTATGGTCCCAGCCAGTGAGTCTGAAGTTTCCCCGGAAAATCCTGAAACCTCGAATCATATAAGAGCATCCAATCTCCTTCGCGAAATACTTTCTTTTTGATGAGGGCATCATGCCATCTGGCTCTCTATTGTTGGATTAATGTAGTATGTTGAAGAGCGGAGAGCCTGATTTCATCCAGCTCATTGATCTGTTGCAGTCTATTAATCTGGGCCTCGTTTACATCTAGACCGACTTCTTGTGTTGTTCTCAAGGTTTGTATTTCGAATTCTATTGGAAAGATGGGTTCCTTTCCAAATGAATAACCAGTAGTGCTTCCCCATTCTGTTCTATATGCCCACAAGGGTTTTGGTAATCTTGTAGCCCAATCGCATCTATGTGACGCAATGGTTTTTGTCAGTATTGCTTCTATTACTTTATTCGTGCTTTCTACTTAGCCATTCACCTGTGGGTGGTATGGAGTAGTAATTTTATGCTGAATATGATAATTTTCTAGTGTTGCAACAATTTTATTACCAACAAATTGTGGTCCTCCATCCATGATTATGTCTCTTGGGAGGCCATATCGCACAAATATGTGGAACAGGAACTGAATGACGGAATCCTCTGTAGCTCTTGGCAATGCCTCTGCTGCAACCCATTTGGTGACATATTTTGTTGCTACCAAAATATATGTTTTCTAGTTTGATGATGGATTGATCGGCCTAACAAAATCAACCACCCAATGTTTGAATGGTTCAATGACTAGCATTTCTTCGAACTGTCCAGGGCATACTGCTCTTTGGCAACTGTCACAAGCCTGAACAAATTTCTTTGCATCTTTGAAGATTTTGGGCCAATAATATGCTGTTTACATAACTTTGTGACCAGTTCTTCGATCTGTGAAATGTATGCCACATGGTCTATTGTGATAGGCTTTCAAAATGTCAAAGATTTCATCTTCATGGATGCATCTTCTGATGTGCATATCTGCTCCTGTATGAAATAGATAGCCCCCAATCCAAGAAAATCGGGTACTACGCTGGACAATCTACTTTCGTTCATTGGGAGTTAGATGTTTGGGTAATTTTCTTGCTGCTAAATTACCAGGGTGTTTTGATAGTAATAGTGAACAAATGTTCATATGGAAATTGATCTTCGACTACTACTGCATCCACTGGTTTTGGCATTCATGAGATAAAGTTTGCTACAGGATTTTCTTTTCTAGGTCGGTCTTTTATTGTGATGTCGAATTCCCGCAATAAAATCACTGATCTTGTTACTCTACCATTTGTGATTGGTTTATTTGCTAAATATTTTATGACAGAGTGATTTGTATATAAAACAACAGGATATCCAATGATATAATGCCTAAATTTATTTACAGCATGTATTACAAATAAAAATTCTTTTTCAGTAACGGTATAGTTCAACTCAGCAGGAGACAAGCTCTTGCTAATATAATAAATTGCATATGGTTTTTTGTCTTCTTCCTACCCAAGGACTGCTCCAATAGCTGTGTCTGAGGCATCTGATGAAGTTTGGAATGGCAGGTCCAAATTTGGACCTCTGAGTATTGGGGTTATTGACATAAGCTTTTTCAGATCCTCAAAAGCACAATCCCATTTATCTGTCCAAACAAAGTCAACATTTCTTGTCAATGCGTATAGAGGTGCAACAATGTGAGAAAAATGTTCTATAAATCTCCTATAATAACTAGAAAATCCAAGAAAACTGTGTACCTCTGTCTATGTGGTAGGAGTAGGTATTAACAAAATTATTTGAATTTTGTCCGAATCTACCTGTATTTCAGCTGCTGAGATATAATGACCTAGGATGAGTCCTTTAGTCATCATCATATAGCATTTTTCATGGCTCAGGTAGAGCCTGGTAGTGATACATCGTTGCAACACCTTTTCCAATGTGTCTAGTGCTGGGTTCAAATCATCTCAGTATGGTGTGAAATCATCCATGTATACTTCGAGCCCTTCATTTATTAAATCTGAAAGGATGCTGAGGATAGCCCTTTGAAATGTGGCAGGGGCATTGCATAGGCCAAAGGGTAAAACTCTGTAGGAAAATGTTCCCCAAGGACAGGTAAAAGTAGTTTTGTCTTGGTCTTCAGGAGCAATCTGAATCTGATTGTATCCACTGAAGCCATCCAAGAAAGAAAAGAATTTCTTTCCTGCTAATTTATCTAATACCTGGTCAATGAAAGTGGTCTTTTTGTGTTGCTGTATTTAGTTCTCTATAATCTACACAAATCCTCCACTTTCCATTCTTATTTCACACCACTACAAGCAGAGAGAGCCATTTTCTATCGGAGATAGGATAAATAAAGTTTACATCTAAATTTTTTTGTAGTTCAGCTTTCACAATGTCTTTTAGATGAGGGTTAAGTCTTCTTTGGGGTTGGTGAACAGGTCTTGCATCCTTTCTATGTAAATGTGTTGAATACGTAACTGGGGATCGATTCCCTTCATGTCCAGATAATCCCATGAAAATGCTTCCTTGTATTTTCTCAGTAGTTGGATCAACTTCTCTTCTTGTTTGGGAGTCAATTTACTATTAGTGTTTAAAGTTTTTCTTGGCTCAATCTCTACAGTTTGCTATTTGAAACAGAGGTAGTAGGTATTGTTTGGTCATGAGTGTCTTTGAGAGGATATTCTTCTAATTCATTATCAAATTACGCCTCTATCATGTGACATTGTATGTGGGATCTGGATTCAGCTTGGTTAATAAAGTTGTTAATAAAATCATCCTTTGTTTGATCTTTGAAATCGAGGACATCTTCTATAGTTAATGAGGATCTAATGTTTTCGGTAAGGTATGATACAGGATGTTTGTTAGTTTTTATTATGGTCACACTTGGCTGGGTGGGGGTTATAGGGCTAGATTCTTGATGTCACTCCCTCTAGTTATTGTCATACTGCCTTGTCGGCAACCAATTTAAGTATCAATTGTTGCAAGCCAAGGTCTGCCTAAAATTAACAGATTTCCATCAAGTCGGCTTTCGGGCTTTATTATCAAAAAGTCAGCAGGATATTCCCAAGAATCAACAGATAGCATGACATCATGTAGTGTGCCTTCTGGCCTAACCACTGATCGGCCAGCTAGTTCCAATAAAGTGGAAGTCGGTTCTACTGATGTAATGCCCATTTTTTGACAAGTGGTGGTTGTTAAGATATTAATTTTAGCCCCTAGATCAACTAAGGCATTTGAAAAGGTTTTCCCATTGATTTGTACTGTCACTATTGGATTTCCTGGGTCTTCATATTTGACAAGTGCTTCTCTTCCTGATAACAGGTCAGATAAGGTACCAACTACTTGGACTGTTGGGTTATTTGTTATTCTCCTTGGTTTTTTATACATAGCTCTTTGATGGTCTTTGCATATATTGGGATATCTTGGATAGCTTGGAGGAGTGGGATTCTTATGTACAAATTCTTAAGTTCTCCCAAAATATCAAAGTCAAGATGTTCTATAAGTTGTGGTATAATTAATCGTTCTGGGAATGGGGGAGAAGATGTGGTTTTTTGATTATGAGTTTGTTGTCTAATCACATCTTCTTCTTGTGATGGTTGTTCTACAGGTAACTGATTTTCAACTTGAACAGTTTTATCTCCCTCAATTTCTACAATACGCCCAGATCTTAATTGAAGGTCATTGCACTCCCTTAGATTGGTTTCTAGTTCTGGTGTTTCAATTATTTGAATATATTGAACCGGTCTATTATTTGGGTTTGGGTTGGGTTGGGCTGGGAGTTGTGGTCATAAATTGGACTGGGGGTTTTGTTGTAGTGCTAGCAGTGTAGGTTGAGGGAGTGGAATGGTTCCTACTAGCTAATTCATTGGTCTCTACAAGTTTGTTTGTCAGGCTTGACTCTGTGAGGTAGGAAGGTACCATTGTGCTGGATACGCATTATTTCGCCAATATGGTGGAGCATAGGGAAAATTTGGCCAATTGGATTGACCTGTTTGATTCGGCCACGGTGATGATGAAGGAAATGGTTGTTGTGACCAATTTGAGAAGGGAGGTTGATTTTTCAACATTGTATTATATTGTTGAGCATGATATTGTGGAGGCTGAAAAGAAGAAGCTGGATCAGGGAACATACTTGATTGTCGCAGCTTCCATTGACAGTGCTGATTAAGTAGGTATACCAGTTCTAGTTTTTCTTCCGCTTCTTTGTATACCACTTTCAAACCAGGAAGTGAGGGAAAACTTTCTATAGAGTGGTTTTTTGTACAAATGGTACAAACTTGAATCGCATCTAATGGGCACTCTTTGTGGTTGTGTTTCTTTCTGCATCTGGGATAGAAGATTTCCATATTTTTCTCTGCCTCTACTTGTTTCTACTTGGCTTGCATAATATCGAGCTGCGTTGTCAGAGTCCCCAATACGTCAGTTTTGAAATTTTCTAATAAATTTCCAATTTCTACGTGAGTTACTCCTTCTGTAGAGATCTTGTTGTCCCTTGTAAACCTATCATGTTCTGTTGGTTTTAGCCTTGCGCTTCCTCGTGAGCTCCTGATACATAAATCAATGATGTTAGCAAAGTCTTCTTGATAGATATCTCCCTTTCCCATAATATTTAGTGTTTCAATCTATTGTTCCTTCATACCTTTAATTAATGTTGTTTTTAATACATTATCAGGTAAGGGTAATGATGCATAAGGAGATATTTGAAGATTATACTGAAAACATTCAACATATTCTTCTAACGTTTCATTAGGTCTAGCTACCATCTGAAATATTTCATCTTTTAATTCTCTAGATCTACAATAATCCTGATATTTCTTCAAGAAAGCACCTTTCATCTGATCCCAGTCATTGATGACACCCCCACCCAACCCCATAAACCATCATAAAGTAGCTCCTTTTAAGGTAGAGGGGAATAGTTTCAACTTTTGGGGGTCAGTGGTATAGTCATATCCTCTGCACAACACATCAAATTCAAACAAAAATGCATCTGGGTCTTCTAATGTTAGGCCATGAAATGTAGGGATATGTTGAAGAGGAATTGCCTTCATAGGTACATTGACTGCAGTATCTAAAATGGGATATTGCAGTGTGGAGGTTTGGGTGTTTGGCTGGTTCTGGGCCATTTGGACAAATATGTGCCAATAGTCTTCCGAGATTTCTATGACGGTATTCCTAGGTTGGTTGGACAGAGCAGGGATGGCCTTAATAGGAATGGCCTTAACAGCACTTCCTTTGTCTGGGATGATGAGAGTTCCTAATGTCTGGGGGGATTTTGGCTCTTGAGGTTCTTTGACTTTGCTATGAATGATTTTTGCAGCACTTCCCTTATCTGGACTACTTAATGGCTGAATTATTCCAATAGGAGATCTTGGTTCTTTAGTTTCCCCTATTTCTCCTCTTCCTTTGTAGAGGTTGCTAAGGTTCCCTTCTTTCAATTATTTTGGGCTAGAATTCTCAATTTCTTGAAAATATTTCTCCTCAGTTTGGTTATGCACCTCATCAAAGGCTACAGATGGTGATCTTGTGGCCTGAAGGGAACTAGTAGGTTGTCTAGAAGCAACTTTTCTAGGTCCTACTAAAGGTTGAGATTCTACTTTCTTAAGGATTTCATCTATAAAGGTTGATCAGCCAAGGGTCACTAGCCCCTTAGCTTTATTAGGCTTGGGTAGTGGTTTCAGATTCTTTTTAGGCTTTTTCTGCTTAGTCATGCACACAAATCAAATATTGATTTCGACCCAAAAGAACAACAAATCTGTAGGAAAGCGGGCAGAGGAGTAGGGCTATTACATGCTCCATATGCAAGTTCTTACCTTCTATTTTTAAAACCCAATTCTCTCCTAACAGGTACTTACACTACTCTGAAAAGAAACAAATGGCTACACTCTTCCCCGGAAATGGTGCCAAAATGTCGAGCAGTAAAAAGGGTCTTTTTCACCTCTATTTACCCTACACTAATTATCAATCCAGGTACGATTTGTTATCTCAAAGAGTGTACTCAGTTTGAGGCGGTCATTTGTTAGAGTAATGCTAGTAGTATAGTGCTTTAAATACAAGAGTAAATGGATGCTTGGAATAAAATCTACTTTCAAAAAGAAACTTAACACTCTGAGACTTAAATCATTCACTCAGAAAACTACAGCAATTTATCAGTCAAGGGTGTAGTAATAATAACTCCTCCCTTTGTAAATTGATGTAATTGAAAAGCAATTTAAGGAAAAGATCATCAACCTGGAAACTGGACAGCAACTGTCAATGTTCACTACAGTTTCAGACCATTCTGTGCACATCAAAGCAATGATAATTCAAATAACAGGAAATGGAATGGTGACTGATCTATTTAACTCGATTGAAAAACAAAGCTTTAACCTACGAAAATGAAGCAGTAATTGCAATATTCACTCAGAAATGATTTGAATAGCAAATGGAAATGGGACAGAAAACTAAAGGAAGCTATGAAATATTGAACAACAACCTGAATCAAATGTAAATGCACAGCAAACCAAATCGACTATTACACAGAGAACTTCTCTATAATCGAACAGTAATGGTAGTATGTAAGGAACAACAATGTTATACAATAATATCAGTTTTTTAAAGGAACAACAATACGATATAACTTTAGAATGAGTAGCATAACATTCCTCTGCAGAGAATAAACTTATTATTCAAATAGGAATGAAGCATAACAGAGCTAATACATGAAATAATAAGGAACAACAAATTACTTAACAAAGCAGATAAAATAAATCAAACCACACATGACTTGGAATTGAGAATTAATGGCACAGGAAGCAAGTGATCCACTAGGGTCGGGCCCTTAGCCTCCAGGGATGCACTACTTATGATTACTCTATAATCAAAGATGGAATGGCAAAAGAGTTTATATGTTAAGCATCAAAACATAGTTACAGTCATCCCTCTTTTAAAGAGAGTCGATGATCAAAGTTTCAGTTACAATGGTGAATTTCATAAGAACAACAATAGTCCACCCCTTGGGATGGCAATGTTGTCCCTTCTTATAGCAGCTGAGCAGATGGTATGCTAGAATGGATGCATACCTACAAATATTAGGATTCACAAAACGTTCTGTTAATTTGAACCTATATATTAAGGTTGTAAACAATGAACTTGTAATTATTCTTCTCTCTGTAGAAAATCTTCTCTTCACGGTTGTATAAGGCGGAATTGAAAAATGTAAGAAACAATTGGCAGTAGAGCTCGACATGAAGGATCTTGGATTGATGCATTACTATTTGGGAACAGAAGTCTGGCAGGAACCTCATAAAGTCTATTTAGGTCAAGGAAAGTATGTGATCTAGATATTGAAGAAGTTAGACATGATGGATTGTAAATATATCAACACTCTAATGATCACAAAATTAAAAATACTAAAGCGTTTTGAATCAAGCCTTGTGGATCCTTCTAGATATAGACAACCAATTGGCTCATTTATTTACTTAGTGAGTACTCAACCGGACATATGTTTTACAATAAGTGTACTCAATCAATTCCAAGTGGAGGTGAAGAATTATCATTGGCTAGCAAAAAAACATATTATGAATAGAAGGAATGATGTTTAATTGATTGGTTATACATATTCTGACTGGGGAGGCATTGAACATGATCTAAGAAGCACTACAGGAGGAAATTTTAGTTCGGGATCCTCTATGGTCTCATCAATGAGCAGAAAACAAGAAACCGTTGTTTTGATTAGTGTTGAAGATGAATATGTTGCAGCATGTGAAGTTAGCAGGGAATTAGTTCAGTTAAGGAAGATACTACAATATATCTACAATGATGATCAAGTAGCTGACATATTGATGAAATCACTTCCAAACAAGAAGCTTGTGTACTTAAGGGACAATCTTGGTTTGGTACATTTTTCCTCCCTAATTGAGAGGGAGAGATATACACAACATTCTTCTCTTCACTTGGGAAGAAAGAATGGAGGATTGGGAAACCATCTGGCATTCAATAGTCTTTGAGAATGTGGTAGGGCATTCAAGACAAGAGCATTCATGGACTAATTTTCTTTGAGGATTATCTACCTAAGATTAGAATAGTCTAATGTGAGGACATACTTTGTGAAGACTGGGTTGGGATATGTACCTGGGAGAGATAATGATGATGGCATCCATACATCATTGGTATCGCCAACATTGTGCTATAATCTTATGGAGAGATAGAGTTGTCAGTCAAGGCCTTGCTATGTGACAATGCTAGTTATTATGATGATAGAGAGATGGGTTACCATTCTGACTCTTCTTATGAGATCTCTTCAGATTAAGAATGAAATGTATGAGATATGTTCTTGTAAATGTAAAATGACAAAGAAATTATTATTATTATTGAAGCATGGGTTTCATGCTCAAGAACCCATTGAGTGCTTATAGGGTTTTTACTAGGTATAAGAGTCATCATCTTATATGGAAGACCCTATGGGAACATTGTATATTGTAAAGAAAAACTTATTTTGTCTTGAAAATGTCAAAATACCTCCAAGATCAAGTCGGCCTAATGACTTGACAAGTCGGCCTACATGGAGAGTCACGTCCACCCTTTAGGAAGCCTATATATAAGAGGAACTTATCCTCCACTTAGATCAATCATTCACTCATCTCTTATGCGAAGAAGGAAAAGGAAGAAAGTTGAAGAAGGAAGTGTGAAGAAGAGAAGGACGAAGAAGTCGAAGTGTTTGAGTCTCTCTCTATTTTGCGCAGGGATTGTCTGAAGTTTGATTTTAAAGACAAGAGAGAAGGGAAGGAAAGAAAAGGTATATTAGGGAATCCTACTATCCCTAGGACTCAATTGAAGGCAACTGAAGCCAATAGGAAGCTTGTTAGAGGGAGAAAAAAGTATCTTAGAGAAGCAAAAATAGTTGCAACAGTTGCTGGGGAGCAGAATTTCATATCTACTGGGAGGTCGAAAACATTGCAGCTGGAGGCCAAGGAAGACTTTATATTGGAGGGAATTTTCTAAGTCCAGGTCATGATATTCATGAATTGAAAGATTTGAAATATAAGAAGATATTTTCGGGTTTTCCCCTCAAGAGGAGGGGTTTTGGCCCTTGTCTATGGCCTATATACTTTGTCATTGCTGTTACTTTTTTTGTTGTTGTTTGATGTATTTCACTTTAGAATAAGGGAGATCAAAGCCAATAAGTAAAAATGTAATAAATTTTTTTTATCAAGTTAAGAGAATTAACACATACATTTCCCTATTGAATTATCAACAGACCAAGAAGACAAGATGTATAGGTTGAGGAAATCTATTTATGGGATGAAGCAAGCACCACATGCATGCTATAGAAGAATAGAAACTTACTTGATGGACAATGGCTTTGACAAATGTGATGGCGAACTTGTTGGACACCTAATCCTCTAAGGGTTGGTGTGGAAGCTGAATAGTCTAAGGAAGTCCAAGAGACCTTGGAATATGAAGCCAAGGTTCATATGAATGTACTATAAATGTATATCATGGTCAATAATATATTTACTCTCATGTTTATCTTTCTGTTACACAAAATATTGTCACCATGACATTCTACAGTCAGTGTGAGTCTATCACCACTCATACTTTCCTCCTATGCAAGTCTTAAACCTCAGCGCTTCATGTCAAGCCTTGAAAAATGAGAGAAAGTCCTTAAAAATATCTAAAACTCTGGTTCTACACTTTCTCTTAGCATTACCTGCGGTCCCCTCTTTAGGTTATTTCTGGAAGCTTCTAAATGGAATCCTGAGGCGGCAAGTTCACTCCTTTAAGGTTCATGCATCCCATAACTAAAGGAGCTAACTCTTTGATGTGAGGAGCTTATCCCTTTGAAGGAGGACTCTATCCCTTCATAGGTGGACCTGTAACTTCCTTCCTCTGCATTATAAAATGAGCCATTGGGCTGGTTACTAAGGGGGTTGAAAGCTAAATATTTTTTAGGGTAAATGTTGTTGGAATTTAGACTTCCTAATTGAGCTTGAGAGGAGAGTTGCATACCTTTTGATCTCATTGGGAAGAGTGTGAAGCTTGTCAAAGTAGAGGAGATTCTTGCTTGGACCCTGGGAGGAGCTTGTACAACATCAAGGCACCAAAGGTTGTAAAGTTCTTCTTTGTTCAAAGTTAATACAATCAAGTTTATTTTTCTCAATAAGCTACCTTCTATGGTTTATTTCATGGATTCCTTGATCACCATGATGAATATGATTTATTATATTGGCTATGCAGGTGTGATTTGATGTGTGCTTGTTTTTGTTTGTAATTTCTTAAAAGGAAACTCATTCGGACAGTCGAAGCATGGCTGCCACAAACTAGCGTTGGACTTAAGGTAGGGTCTAAACACCTCTTGATTTTTATTTATAAATCACAATATTTAGAGAAAGGTAGATTTTCTTGTTCTGCTTGTCGCTAGATATCAGTTGATACTAGGGAGATTGGTCTTGTCCACAAGAACGATTTATCTGGCCGACAAAATTCTGACCAAACTAGGGACTTGAATTTTGGTTTTTTGCCTTTACTTTTACTTTGACTTGAGAAACTTTTTCTCTGTTTCTAGTTTTTGCTTGATGTGTGTGGGATTGGGTAGTTTTTTAGATTCTGAATTGTTTTTTGTTTTTCACGCTTTTGAAAGAGGACCGCATTTTCTGTTTGTAACATAGTGCGGACATCTCCACATTGTTGCTTTACTGCATAGAGTGGTATCGCATCTGGTTATACTGGAAGCCTATGGACCCTGTCAAATTTTTGAAAAACCTAAAATCTTTTCATCCAGTTAAACTTAGGATTTGTTTACGCTTTTTAGCCTCTGCCCAAATCTTCATGTGTCTTGTCAGAAACTTCTTGTAGGTGAGTTCTATTGGAATTTTGGTTTTAGGTGATTTTCTAGAAGTTTTGCGTGCCTAGTTTGATTTTCGTTTGGTCCAGGGAAAATTTTAAGAACCCCCCCTAAATTTATAAATATAATAAATGGGCGAATCTCCATGGTATATAGGAAAAATGGAAGGCGATTTTATCAATAATATAATATGTATATATAATTTTTTGGCGAATCTCTCACCAGGCATGGCGAATATTTTACTCAATTATAAAATCTTGTAAGATCTTGGCGAGTCTTTCACTAAATAATAAAACTTTGTAAAGTCCTAGTGAATCTTAGCATAGGCTACATGCTGGTTTAATTCCCCCATTTAAATAGGCTACATTCCAGGTGAATACCATGGGTCAATACCATGTGCCATTTTGGTGAATACCATGGGTGAATACCATGTTCCATTTTTATTTTTATTAATTCTAATATTAGGGTTAATAATGGTTTTTTGCATGGTATTAATAACAATCTAGTCCATGGTATTTGTCCCATAGTATTTTGGCCATAGGTTTCACCTAAATATAACCCATTTTTTGAGTGTTCGTAAATATAAGGTGACTTATGGAGTAAATATAAAAAAATGTTTTATTTTTTTACCATACCTCTCGTTTATTTATATTTTTATTAATTTACCATACCCCTTTTACAAATATGGTATTTGGCCCATAGGATTCACTTAAATAAAACCTCTTTCTTGAGCCTTCATAAATAGAACGAGGGTTATGGACTAAATATAAAAAGAGGTTTTATTTATTTACTATACGTCTAGTTTATTTATATTTTTATTTATTTACCATACCTTTTGAGTAAGTATAAAAAGACGTTTTATTTATTTACCATACCTCTGCTTTACTTATATTTTTATTTGTTTACACCCTTACATGTATATAAGATGAATTATGAAGTAAATATAAAAAATATTTTATTTATTTACCATACCTCTCATTTATTTATATTTTTATTAATTTACCATACCTCTTTTATAAATATGGTATTTGGCCCATAGGATTCACTTAAATAAAACCTATTCTTGAAAATGGGCGAATGGATTCACTTAAATAAAACCTATTCTTGAAAATGGGCGAATGGAAGGTTGTAAGTCCTAATTTCCTGGGCTAAATTTACTTTTTTTATCCTCTCCCTTAAAATAAGGTGGACTATTTGAGGTGATTTGTAAAAATGTACTATGATACAAAATATTCGCCCACTAAAAATTTAAAACCCCTTAATTTCGCCAAAGGGCGAACATTCGCCCCTAAAATTATCCTTGGTTTGGTCTTTGTAGTAACTCGGAGATTAGAAGCCTAAGAAAACCTCAGATTACCCTGGTCTTTTTGGTCTTCTTGATGAATCTGACCGATTTGTGAAATCTGCCCTTCGTGAGAAATAGATCTCGTTTTCTCTTTGCAAAGCTTTGAAAGAGCTTGTTTGAAAGTTTTGAATTTCATTTTTAAAAAGAAAACATAGCTGGGTGTTTTTTGATTAATTTGTTATTCTGAACGAATTAGTCCTTAGTTTGCTAACTAAGTAAAACGTCCTCAAAAAGAAATTTTTTAAGCTTTTGCTTCAATTAGGTTTTTAGAAGTTGTAGATCTCAAGATTATATTTTTCATAGTTTTGAGTGTTTTCTAGAAATTTTAGAATCTCTTTTGAAAGAGTTTGTTTTGGTAGTTTTTGAGTGTGGAAAAAGCAAAAGGATTCTTTCGTGAGCATAATTAGTCATCTCGTTTTGAGTTTATTGGAAAAGAATTTTTTTTTCTTTTCATTTATATGTTAAGGAAAGATTTGTTTCTCAAGCAATTGCATTCTCAACTCTTTCTTTAGCTAGAAATTCATTGAAGAAAAAGAATTGTTTATCATCTTAGGTGCATTTTTAGTGTTTTGGAGTCGAGTTTTCACACCATAAAGTTTCATCTCCATACCTTTTTACCTAAGGAACAACCAATAAAAATAACGCTTAAAGTAATTTATCTAGCAATATTTTTATTTCTAGGGCTCTTATCACCAACATAGCTTAGGCTAGTATCTTGGAGTAGGGAGTAATTAACTCTCCAAGATAGTTAAAACAAACAAGTAGCTATATCTTGCGGTAGGAGATAAATTCCAATTGTTACATCTATGCTCTGGGAAGCTCCTCCTAAAGGAGTCAAGCACGAGATCATATTTGAACCAGTGGGGTAATTAATCCTTCCTCATTGGGAATGATAGTAGATATACATGTATTAAAAATGGTAAACCTCTTATTGACCATTGTCGAGGAGCCAAGGGTCACTTGTTGGTAAACGTTGGATTATGTCAAGGAGCCTTCAAGGGGATTGAGCTTTGTTACTCTGCCCTTGTGTGTGTATCGGATCACAGACTGTTCCCCCAGGTATATTTGTTTCTTTTGGTAACCATAGTGACCATAATCTATAGGATTCTTTCCTAAGATGACGGTGGAGGGAAGATCCCACTGTACCTGGAGTAGACGTCGACTAGACTCACTTGGACCCTTTGGGGGGTTCTCATCACTTGAGACAGTTTAGTGAAGAAACTTGTGCCAGTCTGTTTCATTAAGCAGGTTGTCGGGATAACTGTTCCAACTGCCCTTTCTATATTGAATTCTGCGACATTGGATTTCATCACCAACTAGTGTTTTCGGTATGGAAAGTTACTGTTTGTGTGTGGTTTGAACTCCTAGATTTTTTAGGCATGTGATTCAAATTGTTTGGTTCTTTAGAGACTTTAGGTGGTTTTATTGAGATTTTATTTGCTTGCGTGTGAAGTAATTAAATTATTTAATCGTTGCCGAATTACCGAGACAATCCCGTAGACTTCGGGGGAAACCTCCCGAGTATTCACCAAGCCATCTTGAAGGGCTATGAGCTCTTGTAACTCCTAGTGACAGTAGATTTGGGTCACCGGAAGATAGAGAATATTCTTTAGTTTTTCATCCTGATTATCAAGTTCAAGCAACAGAGCATATTTCCGAACCAATTTCATTTTCCGAAGTTAGTGGTAGTATTTCTTCTATTAGTGAATTAGCTGAAGAACCTAAAATTTCTGAGCCTAAAACTGAACCTGCTGCTACTCCATCTTCAGGATTTGCTTCTCCATCTTCTAGTGGTCCTGGTTCACCCAAGGTAGGAAGGATCATTACCCAAAATCTTCCTTCTGGACTCATTGCTATTGAAGAACTCGTTAGTCCGGAAGAAGGTATAACTATCCCTAAAAATCAACCAACTTTAGAACTTAGGGAGCGTGAATCAATTTTCTATAGTCCACCTAGGAGGGACGCTTGGTATCTTTCATTGACCAACTTTTTAGAAAATCTGGGTCTTACTTTTCCATCACCTTGAGTTCCTTTTCATCCAACACCTAGAGGTTATTATCCTCCTTTGAATATGTCGAGACAGTCATCCATGTTTTCCCAATCACAGAAAACATTTTTGTATGGCAGTCCTTCTGTTCCTTCTGGGTATCAGTCACTCACTGGTACTTTTTCAGGAGCATCTCCTCAAACCATTGAAAATGGGTTATCAACTGGTAATAATGAAACTAAACCGTTGAGTGTAGAAGAAATTCTTATGATGTCTGATACTATTCCAAATCTGCAACCTCAAGGTAGTCAGTTACTGCCTGGGGGGCAACCTCAAGGTACTCAATTACCACCTAGGGGGCAACCTCAAGGTACTCATTTACTGCTTGGGGGGCAACCTCAAGGATAGTACATTCCTTCGAGACAATACATTCCTCAAGGTCAACCCCAGACTCAATATATACCTCAAGGTCAAACCCAGTATCAATATATACCTCAAGGTCAACCCCAATTTCAATACGTGCCTCAAGGTTATCAACCTCAAGGTCAATACCCAACCCAAGGTTTCCAACCACCTTCAGGTCAATCATTTGTCCAAGGAGCTGGAAATGTACCTTTGAATTATCAACCCTACCCTCAACTCGGTTATGGTCCTCAATATGCTCAACCTTCTATGGGTACATACCCCGAAATGAACATGGTGTGGGATCCATCTCAATCTCAATAGATCTTGCAACCTAATGTGCAGTTGTCATCTCAATCTGGACAACCTTTGGTTTCTAGTTCAACCCAGCAACCTATCCAGACTACTACTCAAACTTCTACACCTGGTGTAGCTCATCAGTCTGGGCCTAGATCACCTTGAACTCCGCCTCAAATGACTGCTGCAACTACTGCATCTTCTGTTCAATCTACCCCACCTGATTCTGGAGTATCGGAAGCTTCAGTTTCTATTGTTCCTGCATCAACTCCTCAAGCATCTTTACCTCAGTCTGGACCTACAATTCAGACTTGGGTTTAGATTCCTATAGGACAACCTGGTCCAAGTACGGTTGTCACAATTCAACCTCAATTTACTTATCAACCATACCAGGGATAGTACCAATTCGGTCCTGCTGTTCAAAGCCCAATCTACTAGTATCAACCATACCCTGGATATACTTATCAACAACCTCAACAACCCTAGTACGGTCTGGTTAATCCTGGTTTTCGGGAGGATATAATATCTCAAATGCAATTCCAATTCCAAGTTATCCTAGATATCCTCCTCCTGGTGCTGGTCTTATGACCCAAGCTTTTCGACACCCTAACCATCAGTTACCATTAATTGCAACTTTTGACTTACCTGATTTGTCGCGCCCTATGAATGATCTGATTAATTATCTTCCGTTTTGGCCGCCAATGCCGAATAAGTTGCCCAGTGATATCCCAAAGTTTGAAGATAAATCAAGAGAGGATCCGTCAAACCATGTGAGGACTTATCACCTCTGGTGTGCATCCAATTCCATTATAGATGATTCAATTCGCTTACTTCTTTTCCAACGCACTCTGATTGGTCTTGCAGCCAAGTGGTACATTGAGTTACCGCGAGCCTCTTTTTATAATTTTAGTCAGTTAGCCACTTCGTTCTTAACTCATTTTTAGTTTCCTAACAAATATGACAATGGCACAGAATTATTAACTTCATTAAAACAGTCAACATCCACATATATTTTAGATCATATTCATGAATGGCGACGTCGACGGCATTTAGTGAAAGTTTTTATTCCGGATCAAATCTTAGCAAAGTGGTTTGTTAAATCATTATTACCTAAAATCACTTAGGATGTAGCTAAGGCAGGAGTTATTACTGAAGAGCAAGTAATTTCTCAAGCTCAGTACCTTGACCTCGTTTATACGCAGTCGAGAACTTTACATGAAAAAATACCCGCCCTTCTGAAACAAAATCAAATAACTGCAGCTCCTTCCGGGTCTCATGCCGCTGATGGTATGATTGGTTCAGGTAACACCAAAAGTAAGAAGAAATCTTCAAAGAATTCTTCTCCTATCATAACTTTACCAGATTCCCCAACACGAGACTCTTCCGCTGAAATTCCTACCGACATTCATGTCGTAGAATCATCTATGGCCAAATCAAAATCTGGTGGTAAAAAGAAAGGGAAGAAGAAAAATAAACAAAATTCAAAAGAGAAATCAGATGAAACTGAATCTACTGACGAGAAATGTAAACCTCGCTATCCTTGCCTCATTTGTGACAAAGAGCATTTTACAAGAGACTGCCCTCATCGCGCTGAGGTTGTGAAAATCATCAAAGGTTCTCAAACGCCTGTTGTCTTGAACGATCCTTTTCTTAGTCAAGATAGTAAGATGATCGGTTCTTCCTCAAATGCCTCAGAAGAACCCATAATGATGATATCCCATGTTAGGATTGTGACACAATCGCAAGATTATGGAAGTAAAAGTATTGTTGGTGGTAAGGAAGCAGAATCTTCTAATTCAAATCCATCAACTTCAAATCCTGGTTCTGATCTGCTACATATCGAGAAACCTAACCTAGACTTAGTAATCAAACCGCCTGCTAAAGGTATATTTCGGAAGTCAGCTTTCAATCTGCATGCGAGAGCTACTCAGAACTATAACATTGTTGAAGACTTAACTATTTCCCCTTCAGCAATGTCCACTTTGGAGGTGCTATAATCATGTCCAGCACAACGTAAATTGCTATTGTCGGCTATAGGAGCTGTTGATATTCAGGACTCTAACCTTATAATCTTCGATTTAGAAAATAGTACACCAAGCTTACCTCACCAAATGCCTTTCCAGATTCCGGTGTTAGTCAAAAACAGACCTTGCTTTAGGATTGTAATTGATGAGGGAGCTTCTAAATGTATTATGTCGATTCAGTGTTGGAGATCACTTGTTTCTCCTACACTCAATCAATCCCCAATGATTCTAAAGGCTTTTGATGGCCATGGGTTCCATCCTTTTGGCATTCTACAGGATTTACCTATAGGGGTTGAAGGCAAAACTGTTAATCTAGATGTGGAAGTGGTTGATGCCCCTCTAGATTACAACCTTCTCTTGGGTCGTAGTTGGTCTTACGCTATGACTGTTGTTGTTTCATCAGTCTTTCAGCTTAGAAAGTCTCCTCATAATGGAAAGATCATAACTATAGACCAGCTAACTTACTTTTCATCCAACCCAGCCTCTTCTGAAAGTATCCAGCATGTCGGCAAAACAACTATCCCTTATAAAGATGTTGGGGTAGGATTAGTTAAAGATTCTGGTTTACTAGGAACTTTTTCTTTTCCTCCTCCTAACGTATCACCTTCTACTGCAACCATTCATATGATTTCATCAAACGCTATTGTTTTGGATGATCCTTCGATCATACCTTCTGAATCTAAGGTGGATTCATTTGGTGATGCTATGCCTTTGAGTCCCTATGAAATTGTGTATCAGGATGTATAGTCGTTTTTTGACCCTGGTTCAACCGAAATTGATCTAATGAATGTGGTCCATGGAGAATCGCTTTCAATATCAACCTCAAATTCAACAACTTTTTCCGAGCTTGTTCATACTGATGAGCAAGTTCGTGAAATTTTGTATGTTGATGATTTACCATGGGAAGATCTTCATCATAGATATTCGTTCTTACCTGAGATTGATCGTTTTGAAAATGATTTTTCATCTATTTTTACTACTGATTATGTCAAATAACCATAGAATCCATTGCAAAATCCCGACTCTGAATTAAATTTGGGAAATATTTCTCGAACAGTTCCTATTGACATTTCAGTTAAACCTGGAATTGTTGAAAACATTCATATAGGTGCTTCCTGTACGGATAATGAACTCCAAACTTATAAAGCCCTATTTCAAGAATTTCGTGACGTGTTTGCCTGGTCATATGAAGAAATGCCAGGAACCGATCCAAAAATTGTTGTTCATGAAATCAAAACTTACCCAGATGCTAAACCTGTCCGGCAACATTTGCGTCAGATCCACCCGCGAAAAGCTGCTGCTATTAAAGAAGAAGTTGAGAAATTACTTAAATCAAGTTTCATTTATCCAATTCCCTTAACGGATTGGGTAACGAATATTGTTCCTGTTAATAAAAATCAAGGAACGATAAGAATATGTATCGATTATAGGGATATTAATCGAGCTTGTCCCAAAGATAATTACCCAACTCCCTATATCGATCAAATCATTGATGATTGTGCCGGGAGTGAAATTTTCTCCTTTATGGATGGTTTTTCCGGTTACAATCAAATTAACATACTCCCTGCTGATCAACCAAAAATGGCTTTCATTTGTCCATGGGGGACATTTGCTTATTGCAAATTACCTTTTGGACTGAAGAATTCCAGAGCAACTTTTCAAAGATCTATGATGTGTTTCATGATATCAAGCACATTGTGCAACCTTATCTCGATGATTTGCCTGCCCATTCATTACACAGAGCCGATCATCTCACCCATTTACGAGCAATATTTATGAGATGTAAGCATTATCGAATTAGGTTGAATCCACACAAATGTGTTTTCTGTATAGAAATGGGTCCTTTACTGGGATTCGTTGTTTCAAAAGTCGGCATTCGTGTCGATCCCTCGAAGGTCGAAGCTATTGTCAAATTGCCTCCTCCTTCGACTCTTCACCAACTCCAAAGTTTGCAAGGGAAAGCAAACTTTTTACGTTGATTCATTCCTAACTACGCCGAGATAATGAAGGGTTTTACCAGGTTGTTGAAACAGAATACTCCATTCTTTTGGGATGAGATAGCTGACAAATATTTTGATGCACTTAAACACATGTTGACCCATGAACTGTTATTGCATCCTCCCAACTACAACCAGGATTACTTCTTGTACCTCGCCGCTTCTCATTCCACCATCGAGATGGTTTTAGTTCAGGACGATGAATTCAATAGTGAACATGTGATTTACTATCTTAGTCGAACTTTGAATCCGACTGAGTTAAAGTATTCACATGTGGAGAAATTAGCCTTGGCAGTTGTTCAAGCTATCCAAAGATTTCATCATTACATCTTGCTATGCAAAACTACCGTAATTTCTGACTGTAACCCTATGATCTATATTTTGACCAAACAATTTCTAGGGGGCAAGTATTCCAAACGGATTGTCACCCTGCAGGAATTTGACTTGAAATTTGAAAAGTCCAAGTCAAAGAAATCTTTAGCATTTGCAGAGTTGATGTGTGACTTCCCGCAAGCTGATACTGAAACTATGGCGCAAGAGCCCTTTGTGGACGAATCCTTGTTTCTTATCAACACTCTTGATCCATGGTATGGAGATATCATAGTTTATCTCCAAACACAATCTTTTCAGTCTAAAATTTCACAATCTCAGCGATGAAAAAGATGTTTCCAATCCCAACAATATAAAATCATTGGATATACACTCTATCGTCATGGGGTGGACTCTGTTTTCCGACGTTGTTTAACTCATGAAGAATCTAAAAAAGTTCTAAATGACTGTCACTCTGGAGCATGCAACAGTCATATGCCTGGGTATGCCACAACCCAAAAGATATTGCGTGCTGGCTATTTATGGCCGTCTTTGTTTAAAGATTGTATCTATGCCGTCCGATAATGCCACAATTGTCAAATTTTTGATCGAAAGATGCATGCTCCACCTGCTCCTCTCCACCCTATAATTGCCATCGGTCCTTTTGAAAAATGGGGTATCGACTTTATTACATGTAATCCTCACTCGGCCAGGGGGCATGCGTATATCATCCTTGCTGTAGATTATTTACCAAGTGGCCGAGGCGATGCCTACATTTTCGGCAAATGGAAAAACTGCCGCAATTTTGATTTTCAATCATATAATTACTAGATTCGGTGTTCCACAAGAGATTATCACTGATCATGGGCGTCATTTTTGAAACATCATGATGATTGAATTAACAGATCAACTTGGCTTGCGTCACGATAGTTTTACTCCATATTACCCATAGGCTAATGGTCTGGTTGAAGCCATCAACGAAGTTCTAGTCATTATGATCTGACGAATCATTGGTATTCATAGGTCGAATTGGCATAATATGTTATTTTCAGCGCTTTGGGCGTATCAAACCTCAGTAAAAACATCAACTAGTTTCACTCCTTTTCAACTAGTTTACGATTTGGAAGCTGTGTTACCCATTGAATGCGAAATTCCGTCATTGCAAATAGCCATAGAGTTACTCCCAACCACTTCTGAAGAGGATAAATGTTTGTTGTACTTAGCTCAGCTAGATGAGAATCAGCGTGATGCTGCACTAGCAATCGAAACTCATGCCAAACGAATTAAATCTCAGTACGATCAAAATGTTACACCTCATAATTTTTCGGAAGGAGACCTAGTTTTACTATACAATCAAGCAAACGATAAGCTAGGGGCTGGAAAATTTGTACCTATGTGGCATGGTCCTTTTATTTTTAAGCGAAAGCTGGCGAAAGGGGCCTATGAATTGGTAGATTTTGACGGTGTTTCTTTGGGTAAAACTAGAAATGGTCTTTATCTGAAGAGGTATTATGCTTAAATCTAGGTGTGGAGATTTTAGTTAGATTAGTTTTCTTTCTAGCTGGTGTGTTTTAGATTAGAAAAGTGTGCTTAGTTTAGAGAGTGTTATATCATTATTCCTGCTTATCTTTATTTTTCTCTTGATATTGCAGATGTCGACATCTTTTCAAACATACGTTGGTTTCGCTGATGGTGCTTGTCGCAATACACGAAGCATTTCTTCCGCAACTTGGGTTGTCTATTCACCTTCTGATGAGTTGGCATCTATGCATGGGGTAAGCCTCGGTTAAACAACGAACAACATTGCAAAGTATAGTGCAGTGATTGAGTTATTATCTAAATCCATATCATTTGGGATTTAGAGTTTGATTGTGAGGTTAGCTTCTGAACTCGTTGTATTGTAGCTTAATAGAGTTTATGCCATTAGAAATCTAGTGTTGTTAATATTATTTTTGAGAGTTCATCTCTTGGAACGTGAATTTGACTACATTGAATATCAGCATATTCCAAGATATTTAAATACATTAGCAGATGCAATTGCTTCTCGAATGTTAAGTAGACATTTACAATAATCAAACAGTAAATTTAAAAACATTCCATAACATGTTTTACAAGATAGCCAGTAATAGTGATATAGCATAGCATAGAAGTGTGTCAAATATACATCGTCTTCAATCATAGGTTGAAAAACACCTTAATATCGGCAAAAATGATAGTACAAAAATAAAAAATCTCATATGAGTCTACAAAAGGCGATCATCCTATCACTGGTGATGATCACGATAAGAAACCACAGCTCGGGCCACCCTACAAAGGAGCCTCCTGTAAGGTCTTCAAACCCCAATCACATAGTGTTGTAACCTAAGAGGAATGTCATCTATGCTAGTCTCTATAATATCTGCTATCAAATGCTCTAGATGGTTTTCCAATTTGGTCAGGGTCTCTGTAGATTCATCCTGTGGGGTCAGTACTGCTGCAGCTGGGTGTCTCCTCTCATAGGGCTGGAGAGTGGCTGGTCGCCATGGACCCACATCTACATTTGAAACTTTTTACTATCAGTTTTGGACGTTTAAAAACAAAAAAGAAAAATTTAAACTTAGAAAATGTTGAGAATGATTTTACCTGAGTCATCCCCCTACTCTCCTAGTGGAAGAGTCATATCTGGGTCACCATGATAATCCATCCCAGCATAAGGAAAATCCTGAATCGTGAAAAGTTGGTTCTCCAACCATCGAAAATACTCAAGAGGAAATCGAACAACCTCTGAACCCTCCTCAGGATGACGGGCCATACCTGCAACCCAATGCATCAGCTTGGGCTCTCGGAGAAGTCCAGCTCCAACAGAAAGATGTTGTGGGACCAACATCGGGACCCTCTCTAGACCAAATCTCACAACTAAGAAACCATATCCAAAGTTTTTTAGTTGTCCATTCTTTTCTCTAGTCAGTTGGCCTTTTACATTCGCTAACATAGCTTCGCGCTAGTTGAAGATGGTGCCTCGATAACAGTCTACTGCCATTCGCATTTGGGATCCAGTAGCTACATGCAGTGTTGCGCTTCCGCAGATTCTGGTGACAGTAAATGCAATCAATTTGAGTTCAAGATGGGAGATGGTTTTGATATCAATCCCTTTGTCCTTTGTTTGGTCATTACAAAACTCTAGTCGGAGACTATCGACAAACTGGCTGCCTGGCCTAGTCCCAAATAGAGATAATCGTTCACCTCTCTTGGGCAAACCAGTAAAGAAGTAAATGTCCTCTAGCTCCATTTCGAGCTAGTGGCCACCAATAATGAAACACTAGTCCTGTATATTCCATCTGTCCACCAACCATTGCAAAAATTCTACTTGGGCCCTCATGCCAAGTATGGCCCAGAATTTGAATAGCCCGCATGCCCTCAATGCATCTATTGAGGGCTGATGATTAATTGTGGCAAGGTCCACATCTTCGTGCTCCCATTCCCGCCAAATGAGCATTGTGTATATCCTACATTGTAAAAAAAAAGGGTGGATTAGAACATTTTAATTCAAATTTTTTGGGCGGAAATTGAAAAAATTGAAGTTGTAAAACGTATGTCGCGGGTCTGCACTCTCTAGTTAGGGACAATGCGTAGGTCTGCACTCTTCCCAAGCAGCAGGTGCGAGCCCCTAGCTCTTTCCTCTGTAGGAAAAAGTCGGGGTCCACAGGTTTCGCATGTTGCGCCTGTGGACCCCCGCAAGCGGTCTTTTAATCTAAATTTTCTCTTAAAAATCAAAATGGAAGCCTAAAAACAAAATTCAAACAGTTGAAATGCAAGATTAAAGTGATGTGGATTACCTGGAGGTGACGGTTTTCGATTCCAACAGACGGATTTTCCGCAATCTTCACAGGAAGCTTCTTACCCAAAATCTCTCTTTTCTCACTCTGAAGTCAAACAGTAAAAATGAATTTACAAAAGCCCTTTTTATAAGCTTTTTTGAATAAATGAATTTTTAATTTGTTTTTCACTTTAAAGAGGTAACTTTTTGATGCATTTTTATTTATTTTAAACAGGTATGAGTAATGTTTGAGTTTTTGTGCAGAATATTGGATTTTTCAGGAGAAATTGATCATTTTCAACAAAAAAAAAAACATTAGAGTCCTCTTTAAGCTCTTTTCTGACTCGTAAAACATGAAAATATTGCCGAGTTTTTCTTTTTAATCTCATTAAAACGGAATTAAAAACATGGTCCACTTACAGCTCTTTTTGTACTGTATAAACATGAAAATATTGTCGAGCTTTTGTTGTTTCAAGTTCGATATTGGTTATAAAATGATGTGTCCTTGATCACTTTTTTACTTTTTTTGGATCGAAAACACTAATTATGAAAAGTACTCCTTGATCGTAATGGTCAAGCGGTTCTCTCAAGTATTATTTTAGACTTTTTCGGGCTTGGGAGACACAAATTTACAAAAAATGACAACCATGGAGTTTTCTTAAGTTTTTCTTCTGACTCCCTAAAATTGAAAAACAGCGAGTTTCTCTTATACTGGACTCGTTAAAATTTAACAGTAAAGGACATGTTCAATTTCAAATAGGAATGACCACTCCTTCTTAGGGTTCAAATTTTAAACTAAGTTGGACTCATCTGAAGGATGAGCTTATAACCAAGCAAATGTTATCATCCTCAAGCTTGTCGAAAATAAAGAGGTACTTGCTAGAAATGGTGGGGGAAAAGAGAGAAAAATGAACCTGTTTGTTATAATTTGTGCCTCAGGAAAGCATTTAACCACTCTTGAACACAACACTTTTTGTTCACTTGGGTGTCCTTGAGGATCTGACATTAATCCTCTCATACCTACTAATTGGTGAACCTGAGATGCACTTCCCCTAGCTCCTGAGAAGGACATCACATGTACTGGATTTAAGGGATCAGTCATGCTAAAATACAGATTCATTTCTTTTCTCAAATATTCACTCGTAGCATACCATATCTCAATCGATTGATGTAATTTTTCCATTGCATGTACATTTCCATAATGATTCTGCTTCTCCGAAACAGAACCTTGTTTCTCTGCATCTTGGACGAGCCATCCTTTGGAAGGCGCTGTTAAAAGATCATCAATTCCTAATGAAATAGCTGTATCAGTAGCTTGTTGAAAACCCGAAGTCTTGAGTTGATCCAAGATATGTGATGTATATTTCATTCCGAAGTGATCTATTAATCTACTAATAAGTTTTTTAATGGCAGTTTTATCCATCATTTTGTTATAAAAGGGAAAATTATCAAAGGGCAATCTAGTTCGTTCCTTCATAAATAAAAATCTCCATATTTTCATGAGCAGGATTAAGCAATGGGTTCAAGCCGGTTATTCGAAGGCTTCCTCGATCTCTATATCTACACTAATGAAAAAATCATAAGATCAATAACATTAGATCCTAAGAGATGGTAGTGATTTATTTGGGTGTTCAGAACAAGCAAACCCTTGTATGGCTTCTTCCATTTCTCGATTAAAACGAGTACAACCAACAGTTGTTCGAATGTATATATTAAGGATTTCTCCCATTCTACCTTTTCTTATTCGATAATGTTCATGGATTTCATGGAAAGTACCCAAAGATTCGTATTGAACTTCGATAGGGGCTTCTTGGTTTATTGAGGTAATGATACGTAAATCCACTTCCCCCCACTAGAGCCATAAGGGGCTGTATAAGTCAATTCGTTTCTGTCGGTAAGCTCTGAGCACATCATCATAACTATAAAAGGAAGGTTTCTTACAAGAAAATCTTTTATTTTCTGAGTGATACAGATGGTACCTATTCCCATAAATATCTTGACTCTTTTGGACCGTTGATATATAAAGTCCAAGAAGCATATCCTGAGTCGGTATAGAAATAGGATCCCCGATAGTTGGAGACAAAAGATTTGTCTCAAAAAACATGAGTAAACGAGCTTCTGCTCTAGCTTCTAGAGATAAAGGTACATGGACAGCCATCTGATCTCCGTCAAAGTCTGCATTAAATCCCCCACAAACCGATGGATGTAAACGAATGGCACATCCTTCTACTAAAGTCTTCAGCCTATTTCTGGGTATTAGCTTTGGGTCAATTGTCACCAAACCATCTGCAGTGTCGTTATGTGTTCAAGAGGTCAGTGCAAATAACCATTCATCTACAAAATATCTGTCATCCATCTTGACCATCCCTGAGTCATTCCTTTCAAATATATTTCTTCAAACTTGATCTATGATTTCGTGTTGTGGGCTTGCCTATGACGGATCGCTTTCTATCGACTTCAGCTCATTATCTAGAAAGATGATCTAGAAATCATCAGCACCTTGGAATCTACATGCCTCAATGGCAGGTTTCTTGCCTTCGACAACAGGTTGCATCATTGACCTTCGATCAAAGGATTCTGTGACATGTTCAACATCAACTCATCTATTCATATTTCGTGGATTGTACTGAGTAATTTGAGAGCCATTGACATTACTGGTGGTTTCTCTCACACTTGTTAACAGTTTACATCACTGACTGGTAATCAAGTGGTTTCTACCATGTTCGACTTCGACACATTCATTCACATGGATAGAATCGTACTAGTTCGGGAAGCAAAAATCAAGACCCTGGATCTAGTTTCCACCATCCAAGCTGCGAGGAATTTTGTTATTCATTATACAGTGGACTATTCATAAATAGATGGTTGCGCCCATACTATGTATACATATGTCTATACTTGTGATGTATTACAAGTTCATTCCTATATCAGAGTAGTTTACTTAGTTTTCTGTTCAGTTTTGATCTGAGTATGGGAATGCCTACCTTAGCGATGATATGGTCACATATATATATCTTGTATTGAATGTTTTTACAGGTTCCAACCAGGCTCTCCACATGATGATCCTTGAAATGATAAAGTACTTCACTCTTCTTAGATGACAAATATTATCCTCATCTATTACAGACTTTGTACTTTAGGGGGCAATCTGTTACACAAAATATTGTCACCATGACATTCTGCAGTCAGTGTGAGTCTATCACCACTCATACTTTCCTCCTATGCAAGTCGTAAACCTCAACTCTTCATGTCAGGCCTTGAAAAATCAGAGAAAGCCCTTAAAAATCTCTAAAACTCTGGTTCCGCACTTTCTCTTGGCATTACTTGCAGTCTCGCACCTACTGATCATGTCCCCTGCGGACTTGCCCGCTCTGTTTCTGTGTAATGGGTGCGGGCCCCTGTAAAAGTCAAAAAGGCGCAAGTACATTCTTAAAAACTCACTTTAGGTTATTTCTGGAAGCTTCTAGAGGGAATCCTGAGGTGGCAAGTTCGCTCCTTTGAGGTTCATGCATCCTATAACTAAAGGAGCTAACCCTTTGATGTGAGGAGCTTATCCCTTTGAAGGACTCTATCCCTCCATAGGTGGACATGTAACTTCCTTCCTCTGCACTATAAAATGAGGCATTGGGCTGGTTACTAAGGGGGTTGAAAGCTGAATATTTTTTAGGGTAAATTTTGTTGGAATTTAGACTTTCTAATTGAGCTTGAGAGGAGATATTACATACCTTTTGATCTCATTGGTAAGAGTGTGAAGCTTGTCAAAGTAGAGGAGATTCTTTCTTGGACCCTGGGAGGAGCTTGTACGACATCAAGGCACCAAAGGTTGTAAAGTTCTTCTTTGTTCAATGTTAATACAATCAAGTTTATTTTTCTCAATAAGCCGTCTTCTATGGTTTATTTTATGGATTCCTTGATCACCATGATGAATATGATTTATTATATTGGCTATACAGGTGTTATTTGATGTGTTCTTGTTTGTGTTTGTAGGTTCTTAAAAGGAAACTCATTCAAACGGTCGAAGCATGGCTGCCACAAACTAGCGTTGGACTTAAGGTAGGGTCTAAAACACCTCTTGGTTTTTATTTATAAATCGCAATATTTAGAGAAAGGTAGATTTGCTTGATCTGCTTGTCGCTAGATATCAGTTGATACTAGGGAGATCGGTCTTGTCTGCAAGAACGATTTATCTGGATGACACTTTCATATCATGTGTCTATCATGTATGTGTCTGAAATAATATCAGGGCGAGCGATATCTTGCCCTGCTCCAATTTGAGCCACTTGTTTTGTGGTATCTATATACATGCTAGTTCTGCCTTTCTCCTGATCAGAACTACCACCTTATAGAGAATATTACTCTATGCATACATAACTATTTCATTACTCAGCATATTTCATAGGGTATCGGTCCATTTTCCTTGCCACACGCCTATTGATCTGACCTCTCAGCATGAATCTTGCTAAGTTCTTTTCCATGCCTACCAAATCTGCCTCTAAATTGGTGAGGTGTGCCACTCTGAGTAGTCAAACATTTACTTAGTTTTGTCGATTCTCTGCCTCATTTGTTAGAAACATTTCATATTCTCCTCCTCTGTATAGACTGACCTAAAATTCCATTCGATAGAACTGTTCAATTGGTGACCTAACATTCACACTGTGAGGAATGGTTCGAAAGCTCCTGTGTACTAGATAACACTTGGTTCAAATTTCCTTTCGGTCAATATGGTTATTGATTTTATTAGAGACAAAAATTGAATATAGAAGTGGAAGTGGCCTCTACATTGAGTACTTTGATGATGGTTGTAGCAGTTCCATCTTTCACAGTGATGTGAAGCCAACCAAGATACGTGTAGATGACTATTTTGAAGCCCATCTTGCAACCTTCAGTGGCTTGATAAACGAAAAGGTTTATTCTCTACATATCACCTAATCGGCCGACCTATGGACTAATTTACAAATTTCGAGCTTCATATTAAGGAAGCCACCTGGTTGGGGGCACAGGAGAGAGAAACTACACTAAATGATATTCCAGCTTGTCCAAATGCCGCGGATCAAAAAACAGAGACCAAAGGAATGGTACACTACTGACTTCAAGCCTGAGTGCAATCTCACAAACTTGTTCTCTCGATAGAAACGTCTTGGTGCCAAATGAAACAAACACAACCAAAGCCACTACCTATCGATCCAACCACTATAGCAGAAGGCATCCCTTAGAGGCATGGGTAATGGGTTGGATGGTGGGCATAAGCATCCCCACGGAGAGAATAGGAACCCCAATGGCATCGCCGCACATCTAGTAAGCCAGTTGATTGGACTAACATGCCCAAGAATTTGTCTATGTATTAGTGCTATCCCCGACATTTTGTATAGCCTAAACGAGTTATCTGTGGATGGGAATCTGGTGGGTGGCTCCATCAGCTACTTGACAGTTATTTATGGGTTGCGTAATGTGGAAAGGTGATTTATGTAACCACAAGTGATGGGAGGAGATTTTTATGGGGGCACATGGCAAACAACCAGGAGAAACGATTGTGCACGAAGGGTGTTGCTCAACGGTATGTAATGCAATGCCTCTCACCTTTCCCATTTAAGTAAAATAAATGCCACTAACAGGGGCATAGTCACATCTTATTTTATGTTCAATCTACAATAAGAGAGCTTTTGGCAGTATGCGCATGCCACATTGGTTTCGAAGAGACTGTAGTGGCTATTTCCTTGCCTTTCTCCCATTTTAAAGTCAAATAAATTTTGAAGTTTGGGGTGTTCCTAAGCGAGGCAGGAACATTGCACTAGTAGTCATTGTAATTCTTTGGTGCCAGGGAATGTTTCATGAAGAGCTAGTCTTTCTCTATGTTGGCTTGATGGGGCCTGACCTAGGTTCAGAGTTAATTATCCAAACAAATTCCTACACTATTGTCCCTTTCAGCATCAACCCATGGAACATGGACTGGAGTCTCAAGCAGTATGGGGGGATGCTGGAACCAAGTTTCTGCACCCTAGAGATGTCTAAGGGGTCGCTTTAATCCAAATGTGCCTACCATCGTGCAAGTCACTTCACGCACTGTCTTGACCTGTGAGAACTTTGCGATCTATTAGGATAGCCATTCATGCAACCCTAACCAGGGGTTGAGATGCTTTCATGCTATTATGGTAGTGATCTATAATATTTCCCCAAGTTACACTACATATCTTACTTATCGTTTTACTTGTTAGTTAACTTCACATAAACAGATACCTTATCTCACCTTTACTTAATCAACACAATCAAATATGTTCGCACAACAGAAATACAATTTTTACCCAATATATTTGATACATAAAACAGGAAACAAATACACAGGATTGATTTAAAACTTCTCTTTATTAATGATTCAACAGTTACAGACTCAACTCGCCCTGCGCATTCAGCTGCAGGGGTCTGAGCACTTAGATGCAAACTACTAGGCCTCTGCGCACTCAGCTGTAGAGCCTTCTCCTACTCTACGACCCAAAGACACAACTCTATACTTAGATCTTCCACTACCATTATATTCCATGATGACTTCTTAAATTGGATTCTATTCTCCCCCAACTACTTGGAGCCTTGCTCTATTTATACAATCCCATGGTCCGTGGACCATTGGTAGATCTCTAAAGTCGACATTACATTAAAAATTGATGGTGGAAAACCATATAATCATTACAAATTCACACTCTGCACCCACAAGATGCAGATTCTTTACATTAGATTTACACTTTTTAGCCAAACTCTGGGCTTAAGCCCCAAAACATTCCTTGGGGGATCCCACGCCCAACAGGCCCCCAACACAAACATTGTGACTCACCCTCGAGTCACTTTGTCAGTGCATATATCTTCACGTGGAGACCTACCAACTCTGCCTGGACTATTGTAATATTGGAAGCACACTGAGCAACTACCTAGTGCACTTCTTGCGCGTGTTGTTCAGAGGTTGTTTTAGCTAAACTACTGCCCTTCACCTGTTCTTAGGTTCCCTACATATGCACGAGCTTGGCTTCAATTGAGACTATAATAATGAATGCTTCATCAATCCATGGTTGTACGTGTGCCTTCAAGACAACTTCCTTATGTCGCGCAACATCTACTTGCTCCTTAAGTGCTTTTGCCTGCTGCATCCGCATGAGCCTTTGTGTAAGGGCCACCATCTGCATGGTCCCTTTTATTTCACCATACTATTGCTGCAGCTCGCGCGCCTCTATTTCTAATCACTGTTTCTTCAGGTCCTCTTGCAGAGTGGTGAGGACCTCGAATGACTCTTCAAACAGTTTGGTGCAGCCCTTCACTGCACTACTGATATCCGCTATTCCTGTTGTAATGGCGTTGGCACATTGTTCCTTCACCTCAGGTGGAGTTGAAGGTTACGCCTTCAATTTCAGCTCAGCTATCTGAAGGTTCATCTCCATCTGAACCTTAGCCATTTCTTCTTTCACCTCATGCACCTCTGCTTCTAGTATTTAGATGTGCGCTTTCGCTGGTTCCTCTACTGGGATGGCCAACTCAAGGACAATCTGGCAGGCTTCCTCAACCACCTGCACTAGCTGTCTGTTCTATGTCATGACATTGTCACTTTTTAGGCTCAACTATTCAATATTAATCCATTTCTCGCTCATCACCTGGAGCACACAGCCCTCCCTGGCCCACAATTCTGCATTCGCTCCATCCTGCAGAACATAAAGTGTCTCCCGAGGGAGCGTAGCCATGTTTATCCCATCTCCCTTTAGTGCATTGACCATAGGCCTGTTGGCCTCATTTTCTGTAACCAGTGTGCCCTCTAGTAGCACTATGGTGTTGGTCATGCATCCACGTAGCATTTCCTCAGCTGAAGTTGTGCCTACTGCGAGGCTGGTCGATAGAGTACCAGCCTAAGGAGTGTCCACCTGCAACTCCTGTATCTTTGTCCGGAGGGCCTCCAACACCATCTAGTTTTCCTTCGTGAACTATTGGAGGGCCTCCGCGATGAAGTCCCGCACCGTCTCCGCTATGTCATGAAGATCCCCCTCAGTGAGGGTGATCGGGTCGAAATAAGTCTTAAAGGCTTTCGACTTCTTCCATGCCCCCCCACTCTCTTGAGAACTCTCATTTTAGTTATGTGGACGTTGTCTGTGGGTCCGCTCCACCTTCCCCTAGATCTGTCTCCTATGTGGGTGAAGGCGACTTCTTGTGGTCCTTCTCACCTGCCCACTATTGCTCTTATGCCACCTTTGCAACGTCAAGCACCTCCTGCGCCTTGGCTCTTGCTGCTTCATTCCTCCTCTTCTCTACCAACTGTGCCATCTGTATTTTTGCCTCCTCCTTCTTCCTCTCTATAGTGGAATTCTCATGGAAAATATGACATCGTTCTTTAGTAGATAAGGTATCTCCTTCCGTGCCTTCACGGTGTCCTTCCTCGCCATGATGTACACATGATGAAAGTTCGCCTTGAACTCTGCAAAGCCCTGTAGACTGTTATAGACAGTGGGAAATAATCCCAGCTTGTAGTTAATCCCCATTTTGATGTTCATCTCCATGAACACCTAGAATATCTTGATGTCTATGATCCTTTGCGTGTCTTTAGTTGCCCAGATCAAAGTGTACTTCACTGCCTCCAAAAGATCCTATGGAATTATGGAGAACTGGATGTCCTCAGGAAACTCCCAAGCCAACAGCACTATGGATAGTAGAATCCATGCATAGTGGAAACTCTTCCCTTGTTCTCGTGCCTCGTGACAATTTCCTAGGAATTCTCGACACAAGTAATCCACCGAGTTAAATTGGACCCCCTCTATGCACTACGCAGCAATTGAAACCACTGGCGCGGGCACCTCATCTGTGCAGCACTTCCGCATGATTTTCCTAGCCAATATCTGTATCACTACTTTGATCGTAGCGTTATTGATACTGGATATCATGTACCCTCTCATTTTCTTCTCCAGCTTGAACTTCTTCTTCATGGCCTCCTCAATGACCAAATCATGACTTTTACCCATAGATATGTTTGTTGGATCCTGCCCTTTGCAAGGGAGTCGGGTAATTCTATGAATTAGATGATCCGTGATGGGGATGGGCTCCTCCAGCCACAAACACCCATAATGCACCAGGTAGAGCAGCTACCTGATGATGAAAATAGTCACTGGGGCACGATGGTAATGTGGCACCCAGAGGAGGTTTAAAAATCATGATTTCTCTACTTCTCGCAACCCCTTATGCGGTTCCAAATCTATGACTCACACCACTGTATTTTTCTTCGGCAGAATTAGTTGCGCAGTTACCAAATGTGGGAATTTCTCATGGTTTGTGAGATCCCAGTCTTCAAATTTTAGAACTGGCACCCATCCCAAGTACGCTCCATCAAAAACGATATCATCGGGTGGCAGCGGAGTCTACAGAGAGCTCTTGCTCTCATCTAGATCCTTGGGCACCCTTACTTTCCCCTTCTACAGAGGAACATATGCGGGCAACCTGGTCAGAGGGTCCATACCCTGGCTTTCTTCCTCCATTTCTTCATCCTCCTCCTCTTCCACCAAGATTTCCTCAAGGTCTTCCTCCTCCTCACAGGCTTCCAAATTGATCGCCTTCCCCTTTTCTTCCATGGTAAGTTTAGTTTTCAACGGGTTTCTAGGGGACACACGCACTGATACCATAGGCTACTTATCTTTCTTGGGTCTCGGTGTGCGTGGCGATTTAGGTATTTCTGCGACTATCCCTACGCTTTTTGGAGAATCTCCCATCATCATGTCTTGCGTGGCCTCTTCAGCAGTCATCTCTCCGATATCCATGGTTTCTTCAGACATTGCCATATTGTTGTTCCACAAATCTATCAACGGCTCAGGTAAGTGCTCAAACAATGCCTTCGACTTCAAAAGATCGAACAGATCGGGGTTCATGAATCTCTAGGCTTGCAATAGCTCAATTCTCAAATGGTCAAGTGTTGTTTGGTTGGTAGCCCTTTGCAATTTATAACACCTTTTGAATTTGAATTCAATCATTCCCCCCAAATCTAGTCCATTAATGCTCCCTTGGTGACATATTTTCCGAAATATAGCCCATAAATTTTTCCTTAAATGCTTGCCTCCCTCAACCGAACTCTTTCATTCATGAGTTCATTGAGCCTAAGATCACCCTGCTGGATCTTTTCATCGAGTCCCAACCATTCTTCTTCGAGCTCTTTCAACTGCGCGAGCCTTTCTTCCAAGGCTCTACAGTCTGTTACCCCTGTGAGTACCACTATGCATGGACTAGACATGATAGACTCCATAGGTATTATGGCTTCTACTCTATCGCTCAACCAAAAAGGCGTTTTTCCAGGTACGTGCAGGTCCCAACCACTTCGTTGCGCATTGCATGCATTGCACACCTTGTCAAATGCTTCCACATGGATACCCTTCTGTCTGATCATTCTTCCCACATACCATCTATCCAACCTTAAGATCCAACTGCACATCTGTCCCCCCAACGCATGCTTATTGACCATACCTCTTAGCATGGAGTTCATGTGCATGTGCGTAGGTTGTTTTCCATATGTTGGCATCCACCTGGCTAGATGTGCACACGGATTATCCTTCCAATTGTATTTACTTGTCAATCACACTTTAGGCTTCCCAAACCATGTGCACATCATCCTTCTACATTTGTGCCAGTCATCAAAGCTCCCTTTGTGCGTACCCCACCACCTCGCAGGCATAGTGCGCAATACCCAATTCAAATCTTGGAAGCATTACTTTTCCAGCACTTCTCTTTCAAATCTATTTAAGAAGGTATCTACCTCACTTAACCCATCATAAGTATGCAAGTCTCTTACTTCTGTCAATATGTAGCACAATTACCTTTTCATCATATTATAATTCAATGTGGTCACCTCATGTAACCAATTCTGCCTTTGCTCTGTTTCCTCATCCGAATCTGAAGTACAAGAGGTCTCGCGCTCCCATGCAAGCCATCCATCTGCAATGGGATTCACCCAGTCCTAGTTTCGTGTTGTTATCTTATAGATGTAGTCCAAATCATCATCTCTTTCATAGCCACGCATCGGCTCTGTATAGCACGATCCTTCAATAGGGTCCAAAGGTATAACTACACGTAGTGACTTCCTTTCAAAAATCATCTTGCACTTCTTCAAATTAATCACCATGTTCATGTCAGTGGCCTAATTAATTCCTAAGAGTGTGGGGTATGGATTTCTAACATCAATAATCTCTATCACTTCAAAGTCTAATAGCGCGCTCGCTCCCTCAATATCCACAGTGATTCCCTACAATCACCCCATGGGTATTATCTTCTATTGGTTCGCCATTCACAGATGAATAGGAGACCATTGTAGCATAGGGATCCCCATTTTCTCCCATGTCTACTTTGGCAAAACATTCACATCCGACCCTAAATCTAGAATTAGTTGTTCCATTTCATATTCTCCAATTTGTACAGCTAGCCTCATTTCTTTTCCCGTCCTGCTTGTGCTTCCGGCCTTAATGGAATTGGTCCTCCTCCTATGAAGTAATTTGCGAAAACCAAGCAGTGGTCCTTATCATGACCGTGACCCTTGCATTTTATGCACCACACCTCTTCGTGCACTTCTGGTCGAGCTTTCCTATCCTGTTTCGGACTCAACATCTCAAGGCATAAATTTTTCAACTGCACATGGGTCTGTTGAACTCCCAAGTTAGGATCCTCCAACAAGGTCTCGTACAGCCTCATCGTGATCTCTAAGGCCTCTTCCTGAGTCATTAACTTTTGTTGTGATAGAGCGCTCCTTAAATGTGGTGGCGATGCTACAAACCATTCACGATGTTGTCCATCCATCAGATTCATATTAGCTTCATGAATCATACACTTCAACCTCTGATTCAACTGCCAAGGAGTCTTGCCTAGTAGCATCCTGATTTCTTTGAATCCAATGATCGACTTTGCTTCAGACTTCGACCTACTAAATTCTTTGTTTAGCGCTGCTTGGATATCTGTGATTCCTACATTTGGATTATCACTGGAGTGCTTAATATACAAGCTCAGCACGTGATCCTACATCGTGCTAACCAATGTCAATTTCTTTATATTGTCATCTATAACTCCCTTCAGTTCCCATACGGCTCTTACCATAAACCAAAATTGGTCCGGATCCTCATTTCCCCATCCCTTGAACATAGGCAACTTTATCGTGCTTTCCATATTGACTCGCAATGGTGGTGGAGGTGGTACGGGTGAAGATGGAGGTAAAGGCGATGGAGCTGGTGGTAGTGTGGGTGGGGGTGGTATTCATGGAATTTTTTTCCTTATCAGATGGATCACACTGTGCAGCGAGACCTTTGCGAGTTCTTCATCGTCCCCTCGTGGAGGTGAAATCAAGGGGCTAGTTTCTGCTTCCTTATTCCTTCATTCATGTAAGTTTTTCCACTTCGCGTAGCCTCGAACATCAAGGTAATTGCATAACCCTATTTTCACACAATAAAATTTTAATCCAAGTATTCAGGGACTTTACGTACTTACCTCACAGTCCCTTGAGAAGTGTCACTCTGCCTCACTGTAGCTCACTGAAGTGTCAACTGCAAACTTAGTAATGAGTCCTCCTATAATTCGATCGACCTAGTGATCAATGGCACGTGCGATATTATCCTCTGATTCTTCCAACCTTCACATTAACTCTGGGATCCACACAATAGGATCGTTGAGTTTCCAACTTCCTTGGCTATTTGCTAGCTTCGTGATCCACTCGTACAACTCAATAGTAAAAGACACAAAAAGATTTTATGGATCTATGTGTACAGGTAGTATTCTAACCACTCTTCTTTTGTCAATCACGGGTTCCTGTTCTCCTTCGTCGAGAACTTGTGAATCCTCCTATCCAACCAGCCTTCTATTTCCTTCTTAGTTGGATTCCAATGATATCACATCATACATCTCTATGGAGATTCTGGTCCCGACAATGGAACCATTTTTTGGCTAGAGGGGGCCTGACCTAGGTTCGGATCTAATTAGCCAAACAAATCCCTGCACCACTAGCTATTTTGGCATCAGCCCATGGAGCGCAAAATGAAGTCTCACCCGAAGCAGTGTGTGGGATGCTAGAACCAAGTTTCCACACCCTAGAGATGTCTAATGGGTTGCTTTAATCCAATTGTGCCTACCTTCGCACACTGTCCTGACCTATGAAACCTTTGCAATCTGTTAGGATTGCATTTCGCGTAGCCCTAACCAGGGGCTGAGATGCTTTCACGCTGCTAGGGCAACAATCTATGCTTTTTCCCCAAGTTACACTGCATATCTTACTTATCTTCTTACAATTGTTAGTTAACTTTGCATAAACAGATACCTTGTCTCACCATTACTTAATCAACACAATCAAATATGTTCACGCAACAGAAGTGAAATTTATACCCAATATATTTAATACAGAAAACAGGAAATAAATACACATTATTGATGTAAAACTTCTCTTTATTAATGCTTCAACAATTACAGACTTGACTTGCCCTGCGCACTCAGCTGTAGGGGTCCGTGCACTCAGCTGCGGACTACTAAGCCTCTGCACACTTAGATGTAGGGCCTTCTCCTACTTTATGACCCAAAGATTCGACTCTACACTTAGATCTTCAACTATCCTTCTATTCCATTATCACTTCTTAAATTGGATTCTATTCTCCCCCAACTACTTAGAGCCTCACTCTATTTATACAATCCCATGGTCGGCGGACCATGGGTAGATCTCTAAAGCCGACATTACATTACTAAATTGAGGGCAGACAACCCTGTGACTCATTTACAACTTCGTGCTCCACGCCCACAAAATGCGAAGTCTTTACATCAGATTTACACTTTTTAGCCAAAATATGGGCTTTAAGCCCCAAACCTTTCCTTGGGGTATCCCACGCCCAACACTTTGCTCCAGAAATCAATTCGAAAAAAAAAAAGGTAGGATTATTTGCTCTCTATGTTGAACAATTTCGAAGTGTGCATTGAAGGTATCATACATTGGTTGTATGTTCAACTCCATGTTGTGAATAAAAATCTGCATTTCAGAATGAGGTCTTTTCTGTAACTCATCTTGTTGAAAAATTTTCCCCTTTGTGTTGAACAATTTTTTGAGGGTCATGAAACATGTTGCAATGAGTTCAACTCCTAAATTCATTACACCCTTTCCATTCCATTATTCATATGGAGCAAGTCAATGCCATGAGAAGTTGAAAAGGTACGAGAAATTTTTTATTTTACAATATTCAACTACTTGAATGCCACAATATACCCTGAGGAGAAAGTAGGGTTGTAACGATTTTTCACAAGATTTTTGATCCTCACCATGATTCTAGACTGAGGTCTATGTAACCAGATTTGATACTGACCTATTGCTTGTTTTGAGTCTCATTGTTTGGGAATGCACAATATACTTTCCCTTGTATATGAATGCAACCAACCATTGTTCTGTGTGGATTTGGAGAATAATTGTAGGGTTAAAATCTTGTTTTTAGTTCATTCCTCAAGGAATAATATCACTTGGTTGTTGTAGTTTTTTGGGAGAACAAAATTTTAGAATACCTTGTAGTGACATTGGTTCATAGTTGTGAAAAAATTTTAAAGTGTAAGTTTGACATTGGAGAAAATGTCTCAAATTGGTGAAGCATTAGAGTTCTTGAAAACTATGATAAAATCTACTTTTGATGACACATTCCAAATTAGAAAAGGCTCTCTCTCAGAAATTTAGACTTGTCTACAATATGCACAAGAACAGATTGATTTTTTTCATCTTGAATCTCAACTACAACATGAAGAATTACAGTAGTGGAGTCATCATTCTGAACTTGTTTTTGTTCAGAACATTGAAATAGACTCCAATAAACAACATGTCAATAATGTTACAGTTGATTCAGATATAGTACCCAATAAAGAAACAGAGTTACATGCACATACAAAAATTCAACCTCCAATTCCCAAGTCCATCATCAGACCTTGGGAAAATCTTTTCCATAACAAGCACAAAACTGGTCTTGGATATGACAAGGATGTCTTTTCATATTCCAAATAACTCAAAGCCCATCTAGTTCCATAGTGTTGGGTTTCTTCATGACAGTTCACCTTCACCTATTCCAGATTCTGCTCCTCCACATTCACAACCAAAAGTTGTTAAATGCCAACACTGTGACCGAGTTGGCCATATTAAATATCACTGTTTTGATCTTCATCCATGTGAGCATTGTCATAAAACCACTCATTATTCACACAGATGCTTCAAAAAAAGGCCTCCTGCAAGAACAAAGATTCATCTTGGGTGGATCGCTTCTTGGAAATGGACATCAACAACCAAGAAGATATTTCAGTCATATGTCTAAAGTTGTTCTAGAGTATTGAATAGTCTTGCAATTGAGTTTTCTCCATCATCTCAACTTGTATCTAATAAGGGGGGAAGTGATGGTCATCTACAAGCTTCAAAGCCACATCAAGCGAGCCTGAACCACAACCTGCCATACCAGATTCAAAGTTGTAGCTAGAGACAAAGATGCCCCTGAGCATGTCTTCAGTTAGTGATGCCTCTTCAAAGAGTTGGGGACACTTCCTCTAGCAGAAGACTTCAACTTCTTGCCAGTTTTGGAAGAGTTCCAGGAATTGCATTAAGCATTCCATAGTTGTTGGTAATCCTTAAACCATCACAGGTTGAGACCTACCTCTTTAGATTGAGGTTCTCCCTTTTATGTGGGGTGAGACCTCCCTTTCAAGGTTGAAGTTTTCCCTCTTCGAAACATCAGGAGCACTTCATCTAGTAGAAGAACTCATCTTCATGCGAGATTTGGAAGAGTTTCGAAAATTGCACTAAGAATTCGAGTGTTAATGGTCATCCCTAAACCAGCTGTCTTATACCATCATTTTAGAGAGCACATTCAGCCTAGTGTTACCATGCATTTTTGCACATTTTTTATTACAACTCTCTTCTTGGACTCATACATACCCCTTCAGATGAAGGCAAGAAATGTTGGACACCTAATCCTCTAAGGGTTGGTGTGGAAGCTGAATAGTCTAAGGAGTCCAAGAGACCTTGGAATACAAAACCAAGGGTCATATGAATGTACTATAAATGTATATCATTGTAAATAATAGATGTACTCTCATGTTTATCTATCATATCCTATGTCTTCCATGTATGTGTTTGACATTCTCTCTACATCAAGGAGAGTGATGGTAAACTTATTATTCTTGTTTTATATGCAGCTGATTTGATTTTTACATGGAGTGACGATTTCCTCATTGTTGATTTCAAAGAAGTCATGAAAAGTGAGTTTGAAATGATAATACTTGGGGTTGTTCAGATATTTTTCGGGCACAGAAGTGAAGCAAACAGAAAATGGTATTTTTATTTCCTAAGCAAATTATTTAGAAGATATTTTGGAGAGGTTTAATATGCATAAAACAATCCTACACCAACTCCAACTGTCATGTGGTTGAAGTTGAGTAAATAAGATTGCAACAATAATTTCAATCTGACATTATACAAAAGTATGGTGGGAAGCTTGATGTATTTGACAACAATTAGGCATAATATAATATATTCAGTGAGTTTGGTGTCAAGTTTCATGGAGATACCTAAGGAGACACAATAGAAAGAAACCAAAATGATTTTAAGGTATGTCAATGGGAAAAAGGAGTATGGAATTTTGTACATCACAAAACATTATTTTAGGTAGGTTGGTTACACTGATAGTGATTTGGCATGAAGTGTTGATGATAGAAAGAGCACCTCAGGATATGTTTTTCATTCAAGTTCAGTAGCCATTTCATGGGCCTGCATTCAATAGTGTCATTGTCAACAACAAAAGCTGAATATGTCACCCGTGACAAGAAGAACTTGTCAAGTAGTTTGATGAAAAGGATGTTGAGGGATTTATGCTGTGGAAAAGAGGGAATAAAAACTATTTTATGCGATAAGAAATCTACAATTTCACTATCAAAGAATTTTGTTTTCACAAGAGGAGAAAGCACATTGACACTAAATATCACTTTATTAGAGAATTGATTAACAATGGTGAAATTATATTGCAGCATTGCTGGTCGTAGGAACAATTTGCAGACCTCTTCACAAAACCATTGGTAGGTGAAAATTTTGTTTATCTGAGAGATTCTATTGGAATTTTCCATGGTGGAAGTTGTGATTAAGGGGGAGTGTTGGAAAATTTTATCACAACTAACACAATTATTAAACTAACAACAAACATACTTATGGTAATCAAGCAAACCAAGCAAGTATATTTTTATTGAAAGTAGAGAATTTTTCTTGTAGGCTGAAGGATATGGATTAAATGAAGTTATGTACATGTTACACAGTATTTTGTCACACCTCCCGCACTTCCCTGAGACATACCCCAAAGTGCCTAAAACATGACCATCATGCAGTGTACTTATCCAGATATGTAGCTCAAATCCTCCCGAAAACATGGATTGAAAAATTCCTTGAGATTCCCCTATAGAAAAGAGCTCTAAAACCATAATTTTAGCATCATCACTCCCCTGAAAAATGAAATCCGTGATGGTCACTGTCGGCCGGATAAGTCGTTCTTGCAAACAAGACTGACCTCCCTAGTATCTAATGATATCTAGCGACAAGCAAAACAAACAAATTCTATCTTTCTCTAAATATGCAATTTATAAATAAAGGAAAACAAGTGTTTTAGGCCTACCTTGGGTCCAGTGCAAGTTTGTGGAAGCCACGCTCCATTGATCCAAATGAGCTCCCTTGTAAAGAATTTGCAAACACAAACAAGCACACACATTAAATAGCACCTCAAAAGCCAATATAATAAAGCATATTTATCATGATGATCAAGGAATTCATGAAACAAACCATACAAGACAATTTATTGAGAAAAATGAATCTTATTGTATTAACTTTAATCAAAGAATAGCTTTACAACCTTGGTACCTTGATTCTGTACAAGCTCCTCCCAGGGTCCAGCAATAATCTCCTCTACTTGACAAGTTTCACTCTCTTCCCAATGAAGCCAAAAGGTATGTAATCTCTCCTTTCAATCTTAACTAGGAAGTCTCAATTCCAACTGCATTTACCCTCAAAAATGTTCAGCTTCTAATATCCCTAGCAACCAGCCCAATGCCTTAATTTAAAGTGCCATGGAGGGAAGTTACTAGGTCCACCTTCAAAGGGATAAAGCCCTCCTTCAAAGGGATAAGCTCCTCTCATCAAGGGATTAGCTCCTTTAGTTTTGGGATGCATGAACCACCTAGGAGCGAACCATCCACGTCAAGATTCCTTCTAGAATCATCCAGAATTAACCCAAAGTGAGTTCTTAAGATTAAACTTGCACCTTTTTTACTTTCACAAGGGTCCGCACCCACTCCTTTAGAGACAGAGCGGGCAGGTCCGTAGGTAACATGACCATGGGGTGCGGGACCACAGGTAACAGTAAGAGAAAGTGCGGAACCAGAGTTTTATTGATTTTTAAGGACTTTCTCTCATTTTTAAAGCTTGACATGAAGAGCTGAGTTTTGAGACTTCCTAAGGAGGAGAGTATGAATGACGATAGACCCATACTGACTGCAAATAGTCATGGTGACAATATTTTGTGTAACAAATTGCCCCCTAAAGTGCGAAGTCTGTAGTAGATGAGGATTTCATTTATCATCTAAGAAAATTGAAGTATTTTATCATTTCGAGGATCACCTTATGGAGAGCCCGGTTGGAACCTGTAAAAACATTCAATACAAAATATATATATATGAGATCATATCATCGCTGAGGTAGGCATTCCCATACTCAGATCAAAACTGACTAGAAAACTAACTACTGCTCTGATATAGGAATGATCTTGTAATACATCACAAGTATAGACACATGTAGACACAGTATGGACGCAGCCATCTGTTTATGAATAGTCTACTGTATAATGAATACAAAATTCCTTGCAACCTGGATGGTGGAAACTAGATCCAGGGTCTTGATTTCTACTTCCCGAAATAGTACGATTCTATCCATGTGAATGAATGTGTTGAAGTCGAACATGGTAGAAACCACTTGATTACCAGTCAATGATGTAAAATATTAACAAGTGTGCGAGAAACCGCCATTAATGTCAATGTATCTCAAAGTACTCAGTACAATCCATGAGATGTGAATAGATGTGTTGATGTCAAACATGTCATGGAATCCTTTGATCGAAGGTCAATGATGCAACCTATCGTCGAAGGCAAGAAACCTACCATTGAGGCATGCAGATCCCAAGGTACTGACAATTTCTAGATCATCTTTGTAGATAATGAGTTTAAGTCAATAGAAAGCGATCCGTCGTAGGCAAGCCCACAACACGAAATCATAGATCAAGTTTCAAGAAATATAGTCGCAAGGACTGACTCAGGGATGGCCAAGATCGATGACAGATATTTTTCAGATGAATGGTTTATTTGCACTGACCTCTTGAACACATAACGACAGTGCAGATGGTTTGGTGACAATTGACCCAAAGCTAATACCGAGAAACCGACTGAAGACTTTCAATATGATTTGATTAACTGTTAGGCAAAGGATTTCCCAACCCAGGTGAACAAAAAGTGTCGTGTTCAAGAGTGGTTAAATGTTTTTCTGAGACACAAAGTATGACAAACAGATCCATTTTTCTTTCTTTTCCCCCACCATTTCTGGCAAGTACCTCTTTATTTTTGACAAGCTTGAGGAGGATAACATTTGCTTGATTATAAGCTCATCTTTCGGATGAGTCCAACTTAGTTTAAATTCGAACCCTAAGAAGGAGTGGTCCGTTCCTATTTGTAATTGAACAGGTCCTTTACTGTTTAAATTTTAACGAGTCCAGTATAGGATAAACTCGGCATTTTTCAATTTTAGGGAGTCTGAAAAAACTTAAGAAAACTCCATGGTTGTCCCTTTTCATAAATTTGTGTCTCCCAAGCCCGAAAAAGTATAAAATAATACTTGATAGAACCGCTTGACCATTATAATCAAGGAGTACTTTTCATAATTAGTGTCTCTGATCCGAAAAAGTAAAAAAGCAATCAATGACACGTCGTTTTATAACCAATATCGAACTTGAAATGAAAAAATCCCAGCAATCTTTTCATGTTTATACAGTCAGAAAAGAGTTGTAAGTGGACTGTCCTTTTAATTCCGTTTTTAACGAGTTTAAAAAGGAAAAACTCGACAATCTTTTCATATTTTAAGAGTCAAAAAAGAGCTTAAACAGGACTCGTCCTAGAGGAACGAGTGGTATAAAGGGTAGCAACTGGTTCCGAAAATGGAGGAACTGCTCAAAACATGTAATCGTTAAGAGGTTGGCTAATAAAACCACTCATAGATGTGGTCCCTCAGGAAAGGAAAAACAAACAAGTGAAAGCATATGATCAGCCAAAGAGATGGTGGCGATGGAATGAAAACAACCAAGGCTCATCTAACATAATTTAGCGGATAAAAATGAAAATCACGAGATGTAAATCAGGTATAGGTTCGTTTTTACACAAGCTTGAACCATAGAGAACTTTGTTTGGATTCGGTTTCATGTTTACATAAGCTTGAAATGAAAAACTATGCTTGTTATAAGTTCACATGCCCCCAGCATAATGACGCAAAACGAGGTACATGCGCCCAAGCTTCATTGCATTCAACGAAGTGGATGGAATGAAGGTTTACTTTCGAGATCTTGGAAAGACTCGACCCAAAAAGGGAGTTGTCTCATTTTTTAATGAGGTTGGCACAGGAAAAGAACTGTCCTCAAAACCCTTGTTTCATTTTTTAAGCGAGCTTGACACAAGATAAGGAACTATGCTCTAAAATCCTTGATTCATTTTTTAACAAGCTTGACACAAGACAAGGAACCATGCTCTAAAATCCTTGATTCATTTTTTAACGAGCTTGACACAAGACAAGGAACTATGCTCAAGACTCCTTGTTTCATTTTTTAACGAGCTTGACACAAGACAAGGAACTATGCTCATGACTCTTGATTCATTTTTTAACGAGGTAGACACAGTAAAAGGAACTTTCCTCGAACCTGATTCATTTTTTAACGAGGTTGACTCAGTAACAAGAACTATCCTCTGACCAACTGATTCATTTTTTAACGAGGTTGACACAGGAAAAGAACTATCCTCATACTCACTGATTCATTTTTTAACGAGGTCGACATAGTAAAAGGAACTTTCCTCGAACCAACTGATTCATTTTTTAACGAGGTTGACTCAGTAACAGGAACTATCCTCTAACCAAATGATTCATTTTTTAACGAGGTTGACACAGGAAAAGAAATGTCCTCATGACAGCTTATTTCATTTTTTAACGAGGTTGATACAGGAAAAAACTATCCTCGCACTCACTGATCATGGCTTCCAACTGGAAGAAAGATATGTCAATAGCCACACCTTAATCATGGCTTCGAAGAGGTCTTCATCAGAAGGAAGAATAGTTCTCTGGAAGGAACACATGTCAAGGGACTCAAAAGGGATAAGAACATCATGTTCAAGTAATCCCATAGATTTTTCCATGTCAATTACCGAATCTAAATCAAAGTAAGATGAGAAAACAGTGAGAGGCTCACTTACATCGGTAACTGAAAACATGGGACCAGTTGCCACATAATTAACCCATGGCAGGGTAGATACCACTTTAGAATCACGAACATTTAGGGGTGTCATATTATTGGTAGTTGAAACAAGACTAGGGAATGAAAGCTGGTCTACAGTCACAATATTTCCATTCTGAGGGAAAGACATCACGCGAAAGAGTGTCGATACGACAACTTTCATTGCATAAACATAGTCTCGCCCAAGGAGTAAATTGAAATCCAAGGGACCTCGAACTACCACAATATAGACAGTTTTACCTTCCAAGGTAATAGAAAACTTAGGAAGGATCCCTAAAGGTTCACTAATGGTTCTGTTAAAAGCCTTCAGATTTTGCGTAATAGGTGCAAGTTGAGGGGAACCCAAAGCTTTCCAAGCAGTTGAGGATAAAATACTAACAGAAGCACCTTCATCTACCTGTGTGCGGTGCATGTCCCTACTACTATCCTTGAAAATGATTTGGAAAGGGATGGAGGAAGGAAGATGAGGTCCTATCAGTCTATTCCAATCAAAGGAAAAGACCTCAGTACTTGGAGCAGGTGAAATGCCCCCCGGCATAGAAGAATCTGATGTAATAAAAGAACTTGAGCAGTATGAAGTTCACTCTCTAAAGGGAGAGTGGGATCGACCAAATGTGAAATTGAATCAACCACTTGATCAACTTGTTGGAGAGGTAAATCCCCTCTACGGATAGAGGCGATCCCTACTAGCCCAACAAGGGTCTAGCAACAATCAGTCAATGCTACTATGCATGTTCCTAATTGCAATTAAACAAGAGGTAAAGAGCACCTAGTTGGATTCCAGCGCTGTTATTTGACGAAGAGATGTCGCCTTCGCTCCTTCGCTTTGGCTGGTCACGATCCTCCGCGATCTCCGCGAATAGATACTTGCACACATGAAGAGGAAACAAACACAAGCGTGAAATCTAATAAAAGTAACCATACATCAGTCAGAAAAGATGTAATTCACATTAACCATTGCATAGACAACTGAGAATGGAACAATAATAGCAGTCATCTATTATTAATCAAGCAGAGAAGAGTACAACCAAATGTTCTGACGTCGGTAACCTTCTCTGGAGGGGCCAGTCAGCAAGTGTCTCAAGCATTCACCTTTGGAAATGATTCCCCCAAGACAAGCAACTCTCTCTCTCACACAAGCAACACAAAACAACCTTCCCTAAGCTATCAATCACTTCCACACTTAGCACACCAAATACCTATAGTAGCAGCAATCTGAGCACTATAAGCTCTATCCAATCCAAGCTATTCCAAACTAGCTGCTCATGGTAATGGTGGAAGTTTATATAGGAGAAGGAGCCTCCTAAAAAGGTGGAAGGATGAGCTTATCTTCAAGGGAAGTAGTTGCAAAGGGTCAAACAGACATGCCATAGAAGGGAGTCGATACTCACAAAGCCAACAACCAAGCCTGGAGTTATCTGGAAGGCTGGCTGTTGGAACAAATTCGCCAAAACTGGATCAGCGCGGGTAAATACAAACAGGGGTTGCGCTGGTCATGAAATTCGATCAGTGCGGGAAAGGCGTGTGCTTCTGCGCTGGCAGCGCATGCGGTCTGTTATAAAGTGCCAGTCATCGCGGATATTTTAGAAACAGACGCGCTGATGAGGAAAACTTTGGAAAAGTGGGTTTTTGACCAGTTCAGAAGGCATGAACTTGATTATTATGAATTCCTGACACAGTAGGGTGACTGACAGGGAGACAGTGACAAATTACTGTGTAACAGATGCCCCCTAAAGCATGAAGACCGAGAGAGTGGGAGGGGTGAAATGCTTTACAACACTTGCCGAACTGGAACACCACCAGGAAGGACCGAATATCTCTGATAATCAAGTACATGCAGTCTAGGCATGGGCGCAGGCATCCGAAAGACATGCGAAAAGATTTGTGGAATGGACGCAGCCACCCAGCTAAAAAGACCAAAATAATGATAAGGTATGGTCGCAGCCATCCATGAAGACTCAGGTATGGGCGTAGCCATCCATCAATGAGTCATGTAATGATCATCCACAAAATCGCAACCTGGATCATAATAGACAGAGATCCAGGGTCTTGCGCTCCGTCCCGACCCAAACAAAGTACAAGTCCAAGCATGTGAATACATGAGTTGAAGTCGAACATGCATGAACATCGCCTGATTACCGGTCAATGATGAAAACCATTAACAGACGTGAGAGGAACCACCAATAATGACAATGGCCCTCAAGGTACTATAGGTACAATCCGCGGCGTGTGAATCAATGAGCTGGTGTCGAACACCCGCAGAATCATTCGATCGGAGGCCAATGATGAAGACCTCGCGTCGAACACGAAGAACCTGCCATTGAGGCATGCAGGCCCTAAGGCACCTGAAGGGAGTCTCTAAGTCACCTTCCCGGATAATGAGCTGAAGTCGACAGGAAGTGACCTTGATCGAAGGTGGGCCATAATGTTTCCCACATCATCGACACGAGACAGAGGTAAAATAATTTGTGTGAGATAGCAGATGAGGTTGTATTATTGCAGAGGTCAACTTCTCTTGAACATATCGGTGGCACGACAGTGGATTTGGCAGTATTTGACATCAAATGAGCAGAGGGTGTGATGATGATGGCAATGAACAGATGAGAGGTCAAATAGGATAACCCGTACCCACGGAGGTCGGTTGTGAAACAAAATGAGAAATTACCACCCGACACGAATGCAGACCAGTGCCATGTTCAAGAGCAACATACTGCCGACGCAACAATTGCAGTTCCATTTTCCCCACCGTTTCTGGCAGGTACCCCGGTTATTTTTGGATGACAAGCTTGACGGGGATAGCATATGCTTGAAGAGTGTCATTTCGACAATGCCCGATGTCATCAAGTGTTTAACGAGCCTGACAAAGGAAAAACTCGGCGTCTTTTCTTGTTTAGAGAGTCTGAAAAGACAGCGGAAAAGGAAACTCCAGGGGGGTCCTTTTTCGTACAGTTGTGTCTCTCGAGCTCGAAAAAGTATAAAACAATGCTCGAAAGAACCGCCTGACCGTTACGATCGAGGAGTACTTTTCGTAAATAGTGCCTTCGACCCGAAAAAATAAAAAAGTGGTCGGAAACACGTCGTTTTAGAGCCGATAACGAGTGTGAAACGACAAACACCCGGCAATCTTTTTAAGTTACACGGTCGGAAAAAGAGCTTAAAATGACCGCCTCTCGTTCCCTTTAATGAGCTGAAAGGAAGCTCGGCCATCTTTTCTTGTTTCATGTCGGAAAAGAGCTCAAAGACGACATTTTTGGGACCAAGTGATTTTTTAGGACCATTATGACTTCACCGATCTTGTGGACCTGCACAGTAAAAATACCCGCATAAATTCGTTCGACATGTTAAAACACATTAAAAACGTGCATAATACATTGACAGTAGTGCTAAATCCATGGTAAAAGCATGAAAAAAACCCACATTTGCAAAATCTATAGTTAATTGAGCCTTTTTTACTATAAATAGAAGGGTAAATAGTCATTTTTACCATTGTTACCATATTGAGCCTTCAAGAACGTTGTGAAGCTGTGAAGTTGACGGAGCGAATTCTTCCCCGTGCGGACACCATTCGTCGAACGGCTGGATCCAGGTAGGTTCCCCTTGCCATGCGCTCCATTTTGATTATATTTAGCAAGATTTTAACGGTGGAATTCGCCCAATTGGGCAAATTTCTTGAGCATGGGTGCGCTCTCGGTCAGCACGGGTTTCCCGCTCGGGACCGCACTGACCGATTTAGAAATACACGTACCAGCTTTTGGGTCAGCGCGGAAAACCCATGTTCTTCCGCATTGACCCAATGAAAAAACAACTGAGGCGCCATTTTCAGCGTGACTGTTTTTAAAACAGTCGCGCTGGCGCGGAAAAATATGAATTTTTGTAAATTGAACGTAAATTTTTCCACAAACAGCAACCTAATAGTTTTTTCATGGCTTTGCAGTGTACAATGGCTTTCGTATGGCAAGAGAGAGCCCACGATAATGAGGATATAGCTGCATATGCGCTTGCCGAATGCCGGAATGCAATGCGGGCATGCGGTTTCCTGAAATTTTTCCTGACTCCGCGCTTGAGAGCGCAACCTGACTTGCTGGAGTTCCTGATCAGAGCTTGGAACCCAGTAGATGGGAAATTCACCATCTACGGGCAAGATATCGAGTTTGATGCCTCGGATATCTACTTTTTGACTGGTTTGTCACGCCGGGGCCAGAGGCCCATCCTGGAGGGGCAGCGACCCAGCGGCGAGACTCTGGACCAGCTGATGGCTAGAGTATGCCCAGGAGCTGAAAAGACACGGAGCGGGAAAGTTGCTATCCCGACAGTGCGGGACATGCCTCTCCGCACGATACTCTTCCTAGTGACACGGGCAGCGGGTTCTTTGGCCAATCATGAGGCCTCTAAGAACCAACTGTTGTTAGCTCTGGAGTGCCTACAGCCCACCATCTTTGACTGGGGGACTGCTGTGACCGCTAGTATGAAGAGGCAACTGAGCAACTGCCATCGTGGAGAGACGAAGCAGTTCGTGTATGGGTCGCTCCTACTGCCACTCATGCTGGAGCAGGTGCCGGTTCTACAGCTACAGACCATGGTTGTGGATCCACCTAGAGGTCCCCGGGAGACGAGGGCCAGTCGATGGGCCCGCGTCATGCCACGTGGAGGTGGTGGTCGCCCAGTGTCTTGGGGAGTGTACTTCAGAGAGTGGCTGGAGCGCCATGTTGTCATTGTGGAACACTGGCCATATGCCGGTATGGACTTCCGCAATGATCCAGACATGCCAATGCCCACAGGAGAGCATTGGGATGATGGAGGTATATCACTTGATTTCATTTTAACATTTTTTTATGTTTTTTGGTTTTTCATGTACATGTCTTAATAAATGTCACTGTATGCAGATGTGGGACCTGTCAGACCCGTTGGCCTAGCCCCAACGGCACGGAGAGAGGGACCAGAAGCTGGAGCCCTGGCCTTAGTTCCTCCAGGAGTGGATACGTCGGAGATCGTGGCTCGCAACCTCGAGGGTTTGCTGGAGGGAGTGCCAGACTATCAGGGGGTCGAGGAGGTCCCTATAGAGCACCAGATCCACACAGTGGGGGTGGCACCCAGGCTACACCACCTTTTGAGGTGGATGGCATGAGCGGTTGTATGCTACAAAGAGCATAACCCAGCCCACTAGTCGCCTAGGTTCACTTCTACTGCTGTTTTGAGAGACATATGTCTCGGATGTACTGAGGACAGTGACGCTATTTTTGACATACACATTTATTTTTGAGCGCCTTAGTGCGCCACACGATATATATATATATATATATATATATATATATATATATATATATATATATATATATATATACATACCGATTTTTGGATGGATCTTGTTACATGTGATGATGTTTTGTTTATGTTATGCAAATGTTCAGTACAAATGTGATCTTATGTATGAATTTCACAACACATGACCCATATATTTTAATGTTTTTAACGCAAGCTTAAAAGCACACACAGCACGCATGCAAACTATGCTTGAGAAAATATCTTATTTACATATGCTTTACTCTATTATGCTTTCTATGCTTTCTTGTATGATGTTATCTATTCCGCAAATGTCTATCTAACACATGATTTGCCAATGCATCAGTCAACGTGTTTAATCGTCTCGGAATATGTTGATATGTGATATAGTCAAAATTCCTTTCTAACAATCTAACACGTAGATACAACCTTAGGATACGTTGATCTCTGACGGAATATCGCCCGTTGAGTTGATGAACGACAAGCTGGGAGTCCAGGTTTACCATCATTGCTCGAATGCTGAGATCAACTACTTCGGCTAGTAGCTCAATTACGGCACTGTATTCGGCAACATTATTAGTGGTACGACCGAGGCAGACTCCTTGAAGATCTAGCAACTCTCCGTGAGGATCATAGATTGCCCATGCCGCAGAGGACAAATTGCAAGTACTACGGCAGGCGCCATCAGCGAAACCAACATAAGGTGCACTAGACATCTGCACAAGAAGGAGAAAACACAATAAGAGGCAAAAACGCCTTCACACCAAAGCAAAACATGAAATCATGCACACAAAACACACTAAACACGCATATGTACAAACTGAGTGCACGAAGTCATGCATAATATTTCTTCAGATACAGCCCGTTGCGGGGCTTGTCAAGAGGATTTCCTTCGTAATTAACCAACTCATATGCGCCCTTTTGTAAAACTCTTTTCACGATATAGGGACCTAGCCACATGGATTCGAGTTTTCCTGCCCCCAGCTTATCTTTAGCTTGATCGTAGAGCAGTACTAGATCTCCCTCAACGAAGGAACAAGGATGAATGTTCTGGTCAAAGTGAGCTTTGACTCTCTTCTTTTGCGCTTCGATAGCCAGAGAAGCTAAACGATGAGTCTCGTCTAACCGTTCTAGGTAAAGAAGCCGTTCCTCCACCGGAGTGGTGTTGGGAAGCAACTCGACAGCTAATTTCAACGAAGGAATCTCACACTCGACGGGAAGGGTGGCCTCCAGTCCATAAACCAACTGAAACGGAGTGAAACTAGTGGTGTCCTTCATAGAAGTCCGGTAGGCCCACAAGGCTGGGAACAACATCAGATGCCAATTAGACTTGTGCGTATTGACGGTGCGTTGAAGCATAGTGATCAAAACTTTGTTCACGGCCTCGACTTGACCGTTGGATTGTGGATAGTACGATGTCGAACTATCTTGACGCAAGCCTAGTTGGGTCGTTAGTTCCGTCATCATGTGATTACGAAAATGCTTCCCGTGATCCGTGACAATAGCCTGAGGGACTCCGAAACGAGTAATGACATGATTGAATAAAAACTGCGCCGCTGTGTAACCGTCTTCGTTTAATGTAGGCATCGCTTCGGCCCACTTAGTGAAATAATCCACGGCAACAATGATGTACCCATGCCCCCCGGCCGAACGAGGGTTACAGGACGTATAATCGATGCCCCATTTGGCAAATGGACCTACGGTGACAACAGGGTGCAGTGGTGCAACAAGTGCACGCATCTTCCGGTGGTAAACCTGGCATTCATGACATGCACGTACAACAAGGATGCAATCCTTGAAGATGGAAGGCCAGAAATAACCAGCACGGAGGATCTTCTGGGCGGTAGCATATCCGAACATATGGCCGCCACAAGCGCCGGAGTGGCAGTCATTCAACACCCGTTCAGCTTCCTCGAGAGTCAAACATCGGCGGAGAACAGAATCAACGCCGAGGCGGTACAGGGTATCGCCCAAAATGCGATAGGGTTGAGCTTGGTGACGAATTCGTCGTCGAGCATCTTTCGATACGTTTGGACGGAAGGAAGACGTCTACAAATATACGATAATGCCCCCGTACCACAGGTCGAGGGTGCTGATGAGAAACAATGTTTCATCCGGGATATGCTCCTCCGAACGAGATGGTGCAGAGTGAGATGGTAAGGAACAGAGCAGTTCAGCAAAGACCAGAGATTTCTTAGACTTGGCTGCAGTGAATTCCAAGTCGAACTCTTGAAGGATTACGATCCACTTCGAGTATTTTCCCCCCAGCAGCTGACGCGACAAAATGTAGGTCATGGGGTTGTAATCAGAGATCACGGTCGTTGTGCGCAACAGGATATAATGCCGGAATCGTTGGACGGCGCAGACAGCTGCCAATGCCAACTTCTCGACATATTTATAGCGAGTTTCCGTATCCAGAAGGTTGCGACTAAGATAATAGACAACATGCTCAGTGCCGGCATCATCATCCTGCACTAGAACCATGCCGATGGTGGTGTCAGCAGCAGCTAGATAGAGAGTGTAATCACGGTGATAGTTCGGAGGTCTTAAGAGCGGAGCTGAGACAAGAAGGTCTTTAAGATGCTTGAAAGATTCCTGGGCGATAGCATCCCAACGAAAGGGTGTGTCTCGCTTTAATAACCGTGTGAAACCCTTAGCCACCTCGGCATAATTCGGAATGAATCGTCTGAGAAAATTAGCTTTACCCTGCAAGCTCTGCAAAGAGGCAGGGGGAGGAAGATTCAAAATGGCCTCGACTTTGAGGGGATCCAGACGGATGCCTTCCCGGGAGACGATGAACCCGAGTAGTCGGCCAGATTCTACGCAGAAGACACACTTATGCGGATTGAGTCGAATACGGTAGTGTCGACAGCGGAGAAAAATTTCGCGTAGATGAGATGGATGGTCTTGGCGTTTAGCTGAATGAGCTGGGAGGTCATCCAGGTAAGGCTGTACGATGTGCCGGATATCATGGAAAGCATACGACATCGCACGCTGGAAAGTGGCACCGGCATTTTTGAGACCGAAAGGAAGCTTCTTATAAGCGAAGGTGCCCCAAGGACAAATGAAAGCTGTCTTATGCTGGTCGGCAGGGGCTATGTTGATCTGGTTATAACCAGAGAAGCCGTCCATAAACGAATAAATCTCACTTCCTGCGCAGTCATCAATAAGCTGATCAATAAAAGGCGTAGGAAAGTTATCTTTTGGACAGGCACGATTAATATCGCGGTAATCAACACAGACCCGGATAGTACCCTGCTTTTTATTCACAGGGACTATATTGGATATCCACTTCGTGAGGGGAATGGCATAGATGAAACCAGCTCGAAGAAGCTTTTCAACTTCGGCCTTGATGGTTGCAGCCTTTCGAGGGTGCACTGGACGTAAGCGCTGACGAACAGGCTTAGCGCCTGGATAAGTAGGTATTTCGTGCACCACAATACTAGGGTCAATGTCGGGCATTTCCTCGTAAGACCATGCGAAGACATCACGGAATTCACGAAATAAAGCGGTATAAAGTTGAACTTCCTCGAGAGTGCATGTGACTCCAATGAAAATATTCTCGACAATCCCTGGTTTGACGGAGATGTCGATAGGCTGGGTCTGCGTGATGTTACCCATATTGCCCTCCGAAGACACTTGATATAGCTGGACAGGTGTTTGGAGGGGCGGAGATGGGACACATGAAGCAAACCGCTCGAGACAAGCGACCATTTCCGAATGTGGAGGGAGAAACGAAGAACAATGGTGGTGATCTAACCAAGGGAGCTCTTCGAGAGACATAGTCTCTATGATGGCCTCGTCGGAGGGAAATGTTTCCTTCAAGGGATCTGAAGTGGCCTTATCACCCAGCCAAGGGAAATGATCATATGAATCAAGAACGCTGCTTGAAAAAGCAGGTTCATGAGGGGGAGCCGATGCAGTGACAATCTCGATGTAGTTGAGCTCGGCAGGACTCAACGGCATCATATCACCCCAAGAGTCTTCCTGATTCAAGGGAGGAAGAACCCATGGATCAGAACGTACTGAAATCATGTTGACAAGGGTGAGATTTGGAGGTGGGAGGGGAAAGACTCCCATCAATGAGGGATCTTTGAACAGTCCAGCACCCACACCCACTAATGACTTGGAGGTATGCTCCACGAACGGCACATTTCCTTATGAAGAGGAAGCAAAAAAGGACAGCTGGTCCACCGTGACGATTCTTCCTTGATGGGGGAAGCGAACGACACGGAACAAGGAGGAAGCCACGGCTTGCATGGCGTATGTCCAGCTTCGTCCAAGGAGGAGGTTGTAAGTGAGATTAGCATCAACAACTTCAACCTCTACCTCTACGGTTTTCCCTTCTAAAGAGATAGGTAATCGCGGGAGGATACCATATGGACGAGATTCTCTTCCATCGAAAGCTTCCAGGGTCGTAGGAGACTGGCTCAGAGCAGGAGAACCAATAGCCTTCCAGCAAGCAACTGACATGATGCAGGTTGAGGCACCCTCATCAATGACTGTACGATGGATCGTTTTGCCGTTGATAAGGACCTGTATAAGGAAAGCCACCTGATGAGGCAGTCTCTGTGTGAAACCCTCAAGATCAAAAGAAATTAAATCCGAATCTGTCGGGTCTATGCCACCAATCGCTGATAGCAAGGACTTCCTCTGAGAGGGGCAGCTCTGGAGGACTTCTAACGCAGACATAGCAGACGGAACCTGAGCTAAGTCCTCGACAATGCTATAGTGTTGGGCAGCACGAGCATTGGGGTTATAAGATGACTTCCTGAGTACACCTTTGGGAGGGGGTCGGGGGATCGTCTCAGTGCTGGACCGTTCGATGTGAAGGGGACCAGAACTGGACGGAGGAGCGCTGGAGGGAACCTCCGGCTCTTTCCCGGTTGGAGATGGATAATCTTTCGCTCGAGTTGAAACATGGATGGGGATCGTTCCAGCCATGAATACTTGAGAACCGAACAAGGAAGAGGATTGAGAGGGGTCTGCCACCATTTGGGTCTGCTGGGAAGGGAAGGGTTCTTTTAGCACAGCAGGAGGCCCCAGAGCACCTTTCAAAAGTCGACTAACTTCGGACCGCCTTGGGCAATCCTTGGTATAGTGATCCTCATCACAAATGAGACAAGGATACTTAGGTTTCCGTTTAGCTCCTTCCTCGAAGGGAGCCTTAGGGGAACCCTGCTTGGGCTGTCCAGATTTATCTTTAGCTTTCCCTTTCTTTTTGCCTTTCGAGTATTTATCTGCCGCGGTGGACTGGACGGCGTTTACCTCGGAGGTAGTCCCAGACATTGATTGGCCCTGAGAAGCATTTTCGTTAGAGGTGTTCTGTTTCTGTTTCCCAGGGTTCGCGGCTGATTTCTTTGATAATGCATTCACAGAACCAATGACTCCATCAACAGAAGACTTTGGTGGAGCTTTGGGCTATCCAGGCCTCGAGGCATCTGGCAAATACTCATACAAAGTACCCGACTGAGAGTATTCTAAATCGAGGTACTGAGCTCGCGCGATTGCTTGCTCCTCAGTTACACACGCTCCCATTGCAATGTCTTTTGCAATCTTAGGGACAAAGGAGGTCGTGAACCAGTCGGTCAGGAGTTGATCGGGAATCCAAAATTTAATCAAGCGACGATGCCTTCTCCATTCATGTATATGATCGGAGATGTGCGTAGCCGTATCCTGTTTGAGAGACGTGAGAAGATGTGTCCCAGTCTCGTACTGAATGGGTAACTGAAAATGTGTCAAAAAGGCCATAGCCAACGAGTTTAAATCTTGAAACATGCCACGATTTAGTTCGATGTACCACTTAGCGGCTGAACCGGTGAGAGTCCTCTGAAAGAGGCGAAGCCGGATAGAATCATCAAGCCATGAGTTTGATGAACACCAAAGGTGATAAGTCATTACATGGGCCTGAGGGTCTTCACCAGCTTTTCCATCAAACTTTGGACAGTCACCTGGTATTTTGGTCGGAACCGGTGGCCAATACGGATTATGCAAAATAGGATCATTTGTTAACTTGGACACATCAAGTAGTTCCAACGTTGCTAAGAATGGTAATTGCGGGTTAAAGGACATTTGTGGCTGTGGATTCGAGGCGACATTAGGGTTCCAACCAGATGGTGGTTGCCCCCACGAACTCTGTCCAGACGGACCTGGCCCAAAAGGGCCTGGCGCGTAAGAATTTTGTCCCGACGGACCTGGCCCAAAAGGGCCTGGTACATAGGGACTTTGTCCGTAGGGGTTCTGCCCATATGGATTCTGGCCATATGCGGACGGCTGCCCCTGTGTCTGCCCCCCAGCTCCCCATGTATTAGCAACTTGTCCCGTAGGTGCACCATACTGATAATTTTGATAAGGAGTGACCTGTGGTTGTTGATCATTTTGATAAGGAGCAAACTGAGGTTGCCCCTAGGGTTGCTGGTAGCTATATGGTTGATGGGTCCCATACTGAGCCTGATAGGGAGGCTGCGTCTGGTAAGAAGGTTGAGGCTGTGGCCCACCTTGCATTTGATAACCCGTTTGAGTTTGAGGCCCAGAGTAATGTCCTTGAACCGGCGGGGCTTGGATCATCTGGCTCGAAGGTTGACTTGGTTGGATTTGAGATGGACCTAGCTGGCCAGCAGGACAGACCTGCTGGGTGCCAGGTTGTCCGTGGACCACCAAGGGTTGTCCTTGCGGAACGGATGACTGAGCCGGCTGAACAGCTGGTTGACCCTGAGGTTGGCCAGCTTGTCCAGATGGGTGATTAGGGCGGACAGCGGGTTGACCTTGCTGCATAGAAGGTTGGCCCATCTGCCCCCCAGGATGCACAGACTGAGCAGAAGGCTAGCCTTGCTGTATAGTGGGCTGCCCCCCTTGGTGCATAGGCTGAGCAGTGGGTTGGCCTTGCTGTATAGCAGGCTGCCCCCCTTACCCAGAAGGATGGATCGGTTGAGCAGTGGGTTGACCCTGCTGGACGTAGGATTGCCCCCCCTGCCCAAGAGGATATCCCTGCTGGACTGCTGGTTGATTTTGAGGAGTATAAACTTGCCCAGTTTGTCCAGATGGGTACCCTTGCTGGAAACCGGGTTGGCCTTGTTGAATGTAAGGCTGCCCGGGTTGCCCAGTTGGGTAACCTTGCTACGTACCAGGTTGCCCTGGATATCCAGTAGGTTGACTCTGATATGAATACGACGGACCTCCAACGGCCGAGGGTTGTCCCTGGTAGGGTTGTCCCTGTGGGCCCCCAGATTGTCCTGGGTAAGGCGGGCCATAAAGTGGTTTTCCCTGAGGGGTTTGCACATAAGGCGTCTGGCCTTGATTGGGAGGTCCTTGGGGCTGCCCGGGAGGATTCCGGCGCCCATGAAAAACGTGAGTAACGGGATCATATGTAGCGTCCAACGGTTCCTGGTTCTGCTCGAAAGGAAGACGAGGCAGGGACGAAACATTCTCGAGGTACTGACCGTTAGCGTCATAATAAAAGAGTGGACCTTGGTAATCTGGGTCCACAATGGGCTGCCCATGGGCATCATACGGCCCTGCTCCTGGAACTCCACCAGGAAAGGGCCCAGCTTCAGGGTTTGAAGACGAGGATGCAGTGACAGCACTAACGACCGGAGTCGAGTGCGCTACACAAACGGTTGGATTGGTAGGAACTTATTAAGACCCGATGTAAGAGGTGTATTAAGAGGTCGCGAAATAAAGGGCCCCGTGGTGGCAATAAGACTAGGATCCCATATAGTCGTAGAAGTAGTTCTAGCGGCTATCCTATCCCTCATTGACTGATATTGTGGAGGGAGTCGAGAGGAAGCCGGGATCGGAGTTTCAATGTCTGTCACCACGGGTGTTTCACCTATGCTGGAAGATGTCTCATCCATGGGGGAGGTAGACATCGGAGACGACATACCGAGAGGAGTACGAGGGGTATAATCGCTGTCAGGCTCCCATATAGGATTCCAATCTTCTATGTAATCTTCGTCGCCTGGGGCACGTACGTTGATAGGCTGGATACTCGGAACAATGGGAAGAGTACCGCTTACAACTGGTACCTCTGGAGCAACAGAAGATGGAGAACCTTGATCACTTGGACCGGGAGTTGACGGGTCAGCCAGGATGACAAGACCCCTTAGAAAACCTAAAGCAAACTAACGATAAATACCCTACTCAAAACTAACGCACACAAGATCTAACCAGGTGATGTTATCGTGGCCGAATTAATTTTAAGACACAAGAACCAAACTTGACCTTTTCACGTTTCAAGAGTCGAGAAAAGGACGAAAAGATGACTCCAGTCTCATTCGAATGTTTAATGAGCATGAAGTGACAAGACGCTCACAGGCACCTTTTCATTTAGGGAGTCCGAAAAGGATCAAAAGTGACTGCTCTGGAGACTCTAGGTATAGGGTTTACCAGGCGACCCGTAAAACTGCTTATACACCTTAGCAATCGTATGAGAGCCAAGGACTTTCCGTACTGCAGTCAATCTTCCCGAATGCTGTGTTCGGTGCGTTACGGTTCACAAGGCGGAAGACTCGGCTTCCTATGGATAAAGGATAAAAGCCTAGTGGGGTCTCCCTATATACGCGACGGTACGTGGGAGCGCAGTCCGTGTTAGACCACTATCGAGTCACAGAAGGAGGAATCACCCAACCATAATGTGAAACAACAGTGACTATGTTTAAAGACGCCGGAACACGTCTCTAACCTAGACCTCTAGATGTTTGCGTTTAGTTCCAATGCGTTTTTAGGTTAATTCAGTTCATTTTATAGTTGATCTTGAAATTAAGTTTCGATTTCAGGTCCTATCGTATGTTCTCTCACAATTACCTAGATGCAAACTACATGCCAAAGAATACCATTTTGTTCGATGAATTCTAGCTATGAGAAGGTAAAGAATTTTTGATCAAACAAAACGCATACGAGCAATCAAACAACCTAATGCAGCTAAAAGCAAGGAAAGGAAACTTTTTCTTTTGAAAATGCGAATCAATGAAATGTTCTTTTCCTTTTCAATTTCTCAAAAGCAAAGCTACTAGTTTGATTTTCTTTCAATGGCACAAAGCATCTAAATGAATTTGGAGGAACAGGAACACCAAGCAAATCACTTAATGAAAGCACACAAAGTTCCCAAAACATCCAACAAAGGCTTCCAAATCAAAAGGAAAAACTAAGTTCCGCACGAGCTATGTGATCTAAGCTCGGCAAGACAAGCAAGGATTCAAACAAGGAGGAAGCGAAAACCACTCGGAAACACAACCAAAAACACTTCAACAATCACTGAACAAGTGCAAAAACAAATCTGAAGTTGGCTGGTCAAACAAGAAAACAAGATCCCTACGGAAGGCTTGACACGCACACGGCCACTAGATGCCCTAGGGCTAGAATGCGAAATCAAAGGAAAAAGGCAAACACCCGAAGGATGAGAGTTACAACCAGTCAATTAGAGACTCAACACAATCCAGCAACTGTAAGAGTGATGGCGGAAATACAAACCAAGCAGCGAAAGCAAAGAGGAAGGTATTTGCAAAACCGAAAGATGAGCAAAAACGAAACCCTGTGGAACAAGACTTCGCAAACAAGCAGCTCAGAGTTCAGGTAATGAAAAACAAGTCACAAACCAAGTGGAGAGAAGAGGGGAAAGCTAAAGCAACAAGTTCAGGAGGCTAATCTGGACAAAAATGAATTCTACAGAATCAGCGCGGGTAGCCTTCAGCAACTCGGCGCTGAAAAGAGGAGGCCTGTAGCAACTTTGCGACGTCAACGCGGAAGTACACGGGTAAAGGGTGCTGTCTCAAAAAAAACGAGGTCAACGCGACTATTAATCGTACAGGCGCGATGACAGGGAGAACAAAGAAGCAGGCGTGCGACGTCAGCGTGGAAGCACACGGAAAAAGCGCGCTTGTCTCAAAAACGAGGTCAGCGCGACTGTTAATCGTACAGGCATGATGACAAGGAGAACAAAGAAGCAGGCGCGCGACGTCAGCGCGTCTGTTTTGAATTAAACCGCGCTGAAGGTAAAAATGAGTAGAATCAAGGCAGAAAACTCCCAAACCAAAGGTAGAAAGTCTTTCAACAATCCAGACACTTCCCAGATGGACCCAGGAAGGCTACAAACAAAGAAACAATCCCCAAAACTTGAAAAGAGAGAACAATCAAATCAACATAAAGGATGGACACAAGAGACAAAAGGCTGATCCCCAGTGGAGTCGCCAAATTGTTGGAGAGGTAAATCCCCTCTACGGATAGAGGCGATCCCTACTAGCCCAGCAAGGGTCTAGCAATAATCAGTCAATGCTACTATGCATGTTCCTAATTGCAATTAAACAAGAGGTAAAGAGCACCTACTTGGATTCCAGCGCTGTTGTTTAACGAAGAGATGTCGTCTTCGCTCCTTCGCTTTGGCTGGTCACGATCCTTCGTGATCTCCGCGAATAGATACCTGCACACACGAAGAGGAAACAAACACAAGCGTGAAATCTAATAAAAGCAACCATACATCAGTCAGAAAAGATGTAATTCACATTAACCATTGCATAGACAACTGAGAATGGAACAATAATAGCAGTCATCTATTATTAATCAAGCAGAGAAGAGTACAACCAAATGTTCTGACGTCGGTAACCTTCTATGGAGGGGCCAGTTAGCAAGTGTCTCAAGCATTCACCTTTGGAAATGATTCCCCCAAGACAAGCAACTCTCTCTCTCACACAAGCAACACAAAACAACCTTCCCTAAGCTATCAATCACTTCCACACTTAGCACAGCAAATACCTATAGTAGCAGCAATCTGAGCACTATAAGCTCTATCCAATCCAAGCTATTCCAAACTAGCTGCTCATGGTAATGGTGGAAGTTTATATAGGAGAAGGAGCCTCCTAAAAAGGTGGAAGGATGAGCTTATCTTCAAGGGAAGTAGTTGCAAAGGGTCGAACAGACATGCCATAGAAGGGAGTCGATACTCACAAAGCCAACAACCAAGCCTGGAGTTATCTGGAAGGCTGGCTATTGGAACAAATTCGCCAAAACTAGATCAGCGCGGGTGCATAACTGGTCTGGCGCGCTGACATCGCAATGACATAATGGAAGAAGCTATGTCAGCGCGGGTAAATACAAACAGGGGTTGCGCTGGTCATGAAATTCGATCAGCGCGGGAAAGGCGTGTGCTTCCGCGCTGGCAGCGCATGCGGTCTGTTATAAAGCGCCAGTCATCGCGGATATTTTAGAAACAGACGCGTTGATGAGGAAAACTTTGGAAAAGTGGGTTTTTGACCAGTTCAGAAGGCATGAACTTGATTATTATGAATTCCTGACACAGTAGGGTGACTGACAGGGAGACAGTGACAAATTACTGTGTAACACAACTAATGGATCATCAACCTGAGTGATATGAGTTTCAATCTCCAATGGAAGAGTGGGATCGACTGTACTTGAAATTAGATCAATCACTCTGTCAGTTGACGATAGGTTGGGAGAAATTTTACGATAACCAGTTGTTTTCCAACAATTTTGAGGCTTCATCCATGTGAGGGAAAATGTGAGTTTTATGACTCCCTTTGGATAACTTACAAGGAAACCAAACTTTACCCTTTTTCCCAGGAACCTGACTATCACTGGTTGATGGATCAATGCAAAGTTGATGAGATTTTTCTGACAATACTTCCAAGACCTTTGGAATACCAGGACAATTGATAAGGAAGTGGTCGCCCTTACAAATCCTGCAAGGGTATTTGGGTTTACGATGCATGTTGGAGGTTTCCTCAACACAACTAACACTTACAACCATGGTTGGTTGGTTGACTTCTTTCTTATCTTGCTTCTTCTTCTTCTTCTTCTTCTTCCCTTTCTTCTTCTTCTTAGACACCTGGTTACTAGTGTGAAGGCTTTTACCAAGCGAAGAGGAAGAAATGGAGGAAGAAAAATTAGGCGAAGAAGGTAAAGGGTCAACAGAAGGTTGGTGATGTTGAGATGGTGAACTCTGTTGAGGTGAAGCATTCGGTTGAGGTGGAATAATTGGAGTATTTGGGGCCAACGAAGTTGAAAATAACTATATCGGTAAACCTATTGTAAATCCAAGTAATGACAAAGTATCCATATAAGGAGGACCAACATTTCCAAGGTAAGGAAAAGTACTAGGATTCTCGTTAAGACGGGTTCCTTGGTTGGTAAATTCCGGAACAATTGCCATTATATTCAACTTCAGTGAATTTTATTAACAATTTTAAACTAAAATTAACAATTAACAATTCACAGCTATGGTCTCTAAAAGTAAAAACAAACAAATTAACATGCGCTATCAAATCTAGGAGTCAAACCACACACAAACAGTAACTTTCCGTACCGAAAACACTAGTTGGTGATGAAATCCAACGTCGCAGAATTCGATACAGAAATGGCGGTTGGAACAGTTACCCCGACAACCTGCTTAATGAATATACTGGCACAAGTTTATCCACTAAACTGTCTCGAGTGAAGAGAACCCCCGAGAAAATCCAAGTGAGTCTAGTCGATGTCTGCTCTAGGTACAGTGGGATCTTCCCTCCACCGTCACCTTAGGAAATAATCCTATATATTATGGTCACTATGGTTACCAACAGAAACAAATATACCTGGGGGAACAGTCCGTGATCCAACACACATGCAAGGGCAGAGTAGCAAGCTCAATCCCCTTGAAGTCTCCTTGATATAATCCAAGGTTTACCAACAAGTGAACCCAGGCTCCTCGACAATGGTTAATCCGAGGTTTACCATTTTTAATACGTGTATATCTTTTATCATTCCCAGTGAGGAAGGATTGATTACCCCACTGGTTCGGATACGATCTCGTGCTTGACTCCTTTAAGAGGAGCTTCCCAGAGCATAGATGTAACAATTGGAATTTCTTTCCTACCGCAAGATTGACTACTTGTTTGTTTTACTGTCTTGGAGAGTTAACTAAAACCTATTCCAAGACACTAGCCTAAGCTAAATTGGTGGAAAGAGCCCTAAAAATGTAAAAATTACTAGATGAAGTTTAATTAAGCGTTGTGTTATTTAGGCTATTATTACTCAAAAGGGTAAATGGATATGAAACCAATGGTGCTATGACTCGACCCAAAACTGAATGTAATTGAATATGATAATATGATATTTTCAATTCGATGAATCCTAACTAAAGTAAGGAGAGAGTTTCCATTCACTTCCAACAATGCAAAAAATTGATCACTAAGAGAAAATATAACAAATTCTCTAATGCACTAATTTCATCAAGAAAAACTAATGCAAATCAATTCCAAAACAGTTTTTATTTTTATTTTTGTGTGTTAAAAAAAAGAACAAAAATATTTAAATTCAAATCAAAGAAAGCTGATCTAAATCTACGATTGATTTTTCAGAATGTAAACTATGCAATTGTAATCTTATGCACAATTCATTTGAAAAGTATGAAAATGTAATCTATGCACATTTTTCATTCATATTCTGAAAATGATAATTCTAATTATGCAAATGTGATCTATGCAAGAGAATTCTCATACACAAGATGATTCTAATCTAATCTAAGAACCAATCAAGTGCAAGTCAAGAAAATTGGGTTAGAGTTCCAAAGATAAAAAAATAAAAACACTCAAAGGCGATTAACACTGAGACAAACCTCCAAGTAATGACCAAAGGAAATCAAATTAAGAATTTCTCAAAAAAGAGACTCAAAACACCCAATTAACTTAATGGAGATTGATGAGATGAAGAATTTGCTGAAAGAAACTCATAAACAAGGCTTTTTGACAGAACACATGCAGATCTGGGTAGAGGCTAAAAAACATAAACAAATCCTAAGCTTAACTGGATGAAAATATTTTAGATTTTTCAAAAATTTGATAGGGTGCACAACCCCCCAGTATAACCAGGTGCGGTACCGCACTGTGTAGTAAAGAAACAGTGCGGGTATGTCCGCACTGTATTACAAACAGCAGGTACGGTCCACTCTAAAAAATGTGAAAAAACAAAAGACAATTCAAAAACTAAAAACCTACCCAATCCCATACACAACAATCAAAAACCAAGAACAGAGGAATAGTTTCTCAAGTCAAAGTAAAAGCAAAGGCAAAAACCAAAATTCAAGTCCCCAGTGGAGTCGCCATTTTGTCTTTCACAAGGGTCCGCACCCACTCCTTTAGAGACAGAGCGGGCAGGTCCGCAGGTAACATGACCATGGGGTGCGGGACTACAAGTAACAGTAAGAGAAAGTGCGGAACCAGAGATTTATTGATTTTTAAGGACTTTCTCTCATTTTTAAAGCTTTACATGAAGAGGTGAGGTTTGAGACTTGCTAAGGCAGATAGTATGAATGATGATAGACCCATACTGACTGCAAATAGTCATGATGACAATATTTTGTGTAACAGTCACTAGTTTCACTATACTAGCCTCGCGATGCCAGCGTGCTTTTGGTTTGGATACTAGCAATGATCCCTAAAAGGAAGTTTTCCCAAAGAGGACAAGAAGCTTCGTGATCTAGTGGCTTCTAGAACGACAAGCTGGAGGTTGTTTGACGTGGATGAGGTCGAGTTCTCTCAACTTGGCCGTTTGGTGTTATCCCTATAAGCTACCTCCTTGAGATGAGGGCCTCCTCCTATCTTTGGAAAAATCCAAACTCCCTTTCTCTGCCTATATATTCATCCTCTCCCATTCTCGAATGGTTGGTCTTTGGCTATTTCCAACCTTATGCTAATATTGTGCCTACATGCTACTCATTTGGCTTGGAGGAGTGATTGGAGATCTAGAGCTTGGACTTGGACATTCACTCAAGGATGGATTATTGACATCAAGGCTTGGTTATATGCTTCCTCCTTTATTCTATTAATATATACAAATGTTGGTTCATTTTCCATAAATGTATATGTTAATGCATAATATATCTTAATGATCCTTGATCTGTTAAGTAGGTTACTTTCGATTATTCTATTTGTACTTGTATGATTTGTTGTGTCTTGATATCTTATGCATACATTCAAATTCTATGAGTAGTAGGACCCAACCCATGACACAAGTGATTCGAGGTCTTCAACAAAAGAGGAATTTATAACATTAGAACGAGGTAGGTCATCTTCCTCTTCTCCTATTTTGATTGTAACTTAGAAAAGTGTCTAGTAGATTATCACGTAGGTTGCTAGTCCCACTCATTGGGCTAGAGGGATCGTCTTTGTACACAGAGAGAATTTCCTAGACAACAGTACCACCTGTTTCATATGCACCATTGTGCGTACTTCCTTTGGAGAATCTCGTGCCAAGTTGGTCTATGATACTTGAATCCCCTTTTTGATCACTGAGAATATAATGGCGCTTCACAAACTCCTCCTACTAGGGGGGATTATTCCCACCTTTGCATACCATATTAGACCCCTCCATCACATATGATTGTGAGCAGTATCCCATGCTTGGGGCCATGATGGTTTTCCTGTGTCCATCTTCTCAATTGATAAACATAAGTCTCAGCCTAGACCCCACCGGATCTAGGTATGGTTGATTATCTTCCCATTCCTTGAATATTTTATCCTACCGCCATATTCGACAAGCCATATTCACATCACATATCATAGACGTTTGATACCATATCTTCAAAATTCTACTCTATGTCATACCACCTTACCGCATAGTCCCCATGTTTGACTTAGTTGATGAGGATGATTCTAGACCTCCTCTAGTAGTTCATTCTCGTTTTCCTCAAGTAAGGCCACTTGCTGGAAAGTCACTTTAGTACAATGGGCCCTACAGTGATGACATGTTAAGTCCATGCGAATTAGTGAAAGCTACTTGGACAATAAGATGACATGACCTATTTTAATAGGTTGAACTTCTAATGGGTATAACTTTTGATTCAGAACTCAATTGGGGTAAATTTTATATGTTCATAATTCTATTGACGAGTTGATCACAATGGGAGTATCAGAATTAAATTTCATAGACTTAAAAGAAGAGGCATTTTGTAACTCCCTTTTCATAACAAACCTTATGGGTCAAGCTAAAGCAAGTTCATAACACCATATGAAGTTTTTTTTAACCATGTATCCATAATAGATCTTGGATATTAGATCAAAATAAGTAGGTAACACTTCCCACATCCAAAAATACCTCAAGGGGGTGGGGGAGTGTTACAACTCTCTCTCTCCCTCTCTCTCAATATATATATATATATATATATATATATATATATATATGTATATATATAGATATGTATAGATATAGATATATATATATATATACATATCTATATATATATATATATATATATATATATATATATATATATCACTCACTCTTTTCCTCATTCTCCATCCTCCCTCTCTCTTCTTTCTCCCCTCTATCACTTCCCTTCTCCCCTCTCTAATTATATCTTTGTCTCCCTCCCTCCTTAACTACCACCCACCTCTTTCGCACTTCCTCCATTTCTCTATCCCTCCCTTGCTCCATCAATCCTTCCTTCACAATAATTCCCTTTTAACTCTATCTCTCCCTCACCCCATCTCTTTTCCCTCTCACTTTCTCTCTCCTCATCTCTCCTTCTCACTTTCTCTCTCCTCCTCTCTCCCTCTCACTTTTTCTCTCCTCCTCTATCTCTCTCTCTCCCCCTCTCACTTTTCTCTCCTCCTCCTCTCTCTCTTTCTCTCTCTCTCTCTCCCTCTCATCCTACTTTCCACACCGTTCCTCTAGATCTCCTCTCTCTATCTCCTCCTTCTCCCCTATTTTTTTCCCTATCTCCCCCCTTGCATTATCTCCTCTCCCTACCTTTCCCTCCCCATATCCTTTCTCTTCCTCTCTTCCTTCTCCCATATATCACTCTCTCTCTCTCCCATCTAATTCTATCTATGTCTCTCTCCCTCTTTCTTTAACTACCACTCCACTTCTCTCTCCTACTTCCCCTCCTTTTTAATTCCTATCTCCCTCCCCCAATCCTTCCTTCACAACAAACACCTTTTAAATTTGTCTCTCCCTAACCTCATCTCCTCTCCCTTTATCTCTTTCCTCCTCTCCTCTATCCTCCATTCCTTTCTCATAGTCTCAAAACAAACCAAAATCACACTATTCTCCCTCAAACATACACCAGAAAGCTACAAGCTATAGATGACTAGTTGATTATTCAAACTTGCTCCAAAGCTCCAGCTAGCTTTTGCTTGGGAAAAAGAGAGGTTTATATAGCTTGGATGGATGGGAGATGTTTCCTCTCATCATGGGAGAAGGTCTTATCTCTTATAGGGGAAAGGAGCCCAAATTGATTTCCTCGGCTCTATCTGGCCCAACCCTCTGCCAGAGTTTTGTTACGAAGCTTCTAGACATAGAAGCTTTGGCTCCTTATTTAAAAAACCTCCCAAAAGAGAGTCGGTGTGACTAGGAAAGGGATCAATTGCTCCGATAGTGTGAGGGATATTTTTAACCTTTGTAAATCAGCATGAGGAGAAAACTGGTTAGTAGCACCCATCTTGTAAACTGGGATAGAAGAAATATTCTTGGGAAATGATGCAAAGGGGAATTATTCTTCTCATGAATTGGGACATACTGGGAGTTTCTTCATGATGGGAAAGCATTCCGGGCACACTGTATGGACGCAGCCATCCAGAGAATGATCATGTAAATGGATCCAAGGCATGGGCGCAACCATACAACAGAAATGATCATAACGAAACCAAGGTATGGTCGCAGCCATCCAATAATGAGAAGGATCACATATAACAATTCATGGTATGGTCGCATCCATCCATCTGAAAGAGACATGTATATTAACATGGCCATGTCACACTGCCTCACAACCTGGACTTGTGTAATCTTAGCACATGGTCTTGGGCTCCAAACAACCCGATCAAAGTACAAATCCTAACATGTGAATGAATGTGTTGAAGTCAAACATGCTAGGAAGTCGCTTGATTACTGGTCAATGATGTGAACCATTAAAAAACACGAGAGAAACCACCAATAATGACAATGGATGTCAAGGTACTGGCAGCATAATTTATGGAATTTGATTAAAGGAACTGATGTTGAACACCTGTGAAATCACCTGATCGAAATCCAATGATGTGAACTTGTCATTGAGTGCAAAGAAATTTCCATTAGGGCATGCAAGATCTAAGGTACTGGAAGAGAGTCTCTCAGCCAACTTCCTAGATAATGAGCTGAAGTCAACAGGAAGTGACCATGTCGAAGGAGGGCCATGATGTATCCCACATCATCGACACAAGACAAAGGGAAGCGAATTATTTCAGATGATACAGAGAATCGGGAGTAAGTGTAACTGCGAAGGGACTGACTCGTGAACATATCGATGACATGATTCCAGAGTTTGGTATTTGTTGGATCCATAGGATCGGTGATCATGATGATGTGGTAGAGATCAAATGGAAGGAAAAAATGAATGGCCCAACCCAGGAAGGTCAAATGAAGAGGATATCCCAATCTGACATGAAGTAGAAAGTGTCATGTTCAAGAATGAGCTGTCGACACGACTGATATAATTTTCAAAATTTCCCCCACCATTTCTGACAGGTACCCCAATTATTTTTTATCGCAAGCTTAGAGGGGATGGCATATGCTTTCATTGTAAGTTCATCCTTCGAATGAATCTGACCTAGTAAGTTTAATGAGCCCTAGGAAGGAGAAGCTCACGTTCGTCATGGAAACGAATCCAATGTCATTTAACGTTTTAACTAGTTTGACAAAGGGGTAACTCAGTATCTTTTTGATGTTTAGAGAGTTTGAAAAGACACAGAAAAGAAAAATCCACATGGTCCTTTTTTTACATTTGTCTCTCTTGAGCCCGAAAAGGTAGAAAATGATACTTGAGAGAACTGCTTGACCATTTCAGTCAAGGAGTACCTTTTTCATAAATAGTGCATCCCTGCTTGATAAAGGGGTAAATGTATATTGGGTGAACGATGTTTCGTAGCCTTTAACGTGTTCAATACGATAAGCGCTCTACAATATTTTCATGTTTAAAGATTCAGAAAAGAGATTGAAATCATACCCCCCTTTTATTCTCTTTTACGAGTCAAAAGGGGAAAAATACTCGGTGATATTTTCATTTGAGTTTTACAAGTCAGGAAAAGAGATGAAACATGATTCTAGTACCATCATCGACAATTTTTCACCTGTCACTGCACAAGAAAGGTAAATGCATTATCTAGTTCCGAGGAAAAATAGGTCAAAAAATACTCAAAAACCATAATATTTCATGAAAAAATGAATAGAATGGGGCAAAAGTAATTATTTGTTACCATTTACCATTTTATCTTTGTGTGAAGAGATTTTTACCCACTTGTGCTCTAATATTTCTGGAGCATATTGCAGGAGATCCAGGAGGTCCTTCACTGATCCTTTAGTTGTAGGTAAGAGCCAAGACCTTAAGCTCCATTTTCATACCAATTTTACCTATTTTTATCCATTTTTTGGATTTCATGGGGAGCTTTTAGCAAAATGTTTTCGCCCTCGGTCAGTGCCATTTTTAGGCACGAATCACGTCGAGTGGGGATTGCTAAGACTACTAACCACGCTGTCAGCGCCGCAATGAAAGAATTTTCATGTTTTTTTCTCAAATCGACGTTTGAATCCAAATTTTCCCTGCCAAAGATGATCATTGACTTGATTATATCGTTTTTGCAGGAAAAAATCGTGAAATTTGGTGGACTGGAAAGAACACAAGCATAAGGCTATTGACACTCAAGCAATAGCTGACCCAAATTGCTTGGAGGATTTGAGGAACTGTGGGGTCCTCAAATTATTTCTTACATTTGGTCTAAGGGCTCAACCCGAGTTTCTATGGTACCTGATCAGTCTCTAGGATGTGAATCGGGAAAGTTTCATCATCAGTGACCAAGAGATCGAGTTGGAAACTTCATACATTTTTTTCATCACAGGACTATTCCAAAGAGAGGAACCAGTCAATATATATGGGTTAAGGCTGATTGGGGAAAGTGTGATCATGCTACTTTCTGAACATTTCGCAGAAGCTCTCAAATCCAAAAGTGGCGATTATGACTGTTCAGGATCTTGTGTTGAGAGTGTTACTGTTGACCATCAATAGAGTGGTTGGGTCCCAAGTGCAGCATGAGACCAACAAGTCAAAGTTTTAGTATGCTATCGACTACATGGCACCCACTATATTTAACTAGGAAAAATCTATGTAAATCAACTTGAAGTGCCAGCTATCAAAAGCTAAGGCGGGAAACCTGAGGAATTTTTTTCTTCAGTTCTGTGCTAGTGACCTTCTTCCTGGAATGGGTTCTGCTATTCCAATACCAGCTAACTGAGGTGGATCCACCGATGCCATGAGACCCACGGATGCTCCGTTGGAGTGAGTTGATGCCCAAGGTTACCAGGGGCCAACAGGTCCTATAAGCCGACCTTTTTCTCGTGGCTATGACGACAGCTGCTTGTAGTGGAGGATTGACCTTAAAATGGTACTGACTTCTGCAGAGATCCGAATATGTCGCTCCCAGAGGGGGAGGATTTTGATGATGGAGGCTAAAAACAAACAATTTTTAATTTGTTGATGTTTTTTTATTGTTTTTGAGATATATGTGTTCATGAAATTTTGATTCTGGGTACTATGGTAAGCACCATCAGCGAAACAGATGTGAGCAGATACCGACATCTGGAAAGAAGGCAAAAACATAATAAGCAAGAAAGTTTCTTGAAAAATAACACACCAAACCACACTGTACAAAAATGAATAACACACTATTGTACAAAAGTAACCCTGAAATATGACCTAAGCATAGTACTTTTTTAGGGATTCCATGCTCAGACTCGGGAAATGAATCAATATGGATGAAAACTAGAGTTTTACCATTGTCATGATGAGTAAGCATCGACTTGGCCAAATAATAGAGTATAACTCATATAAGGTTGTGACCCCATGCCCCCTGGGCAAGGGACGGTTACGAGCCAGATGACAACCCCATTGCAATAATGGTAAAGTGGTAAAAACTTGGGTATGGAGAAAAAACTTGAACCCATGAAAAGATAGAGGCGCCCTCAGTTGAAATATCTTGATAATGTTAGGAGAAATTGACATGTTAATAGGCAGTGGAGAAGAGAACTTCTCAAGACACATAGACATGAGCATTGGGCTAGGAAAGAATGAGGAATGATGATGAGTGTCATTCCAGTGTACTTCCTCCAGAGACATTACTTCCATGATACTTTCATCATAAATAAAAGTCTCGGCTAAGGGATCGAGAGATTCCAAAGAACCAAGCCACAGGGATTAAGAATATGCATCAAGAGATGTTCTTGAAATAATATGATTAGAGGATACTGAAGGTGAAGCCGAAAAAATTTCCATGTAATTAGTTTTGGCAGGGACTTAACAGAATAACCTCTCCCCATGTATCAACAAGATTCAACAAAGGAATGACCCAAGGATCAGACTTGGCTGAAATCATATTGACAGAGGCAACATGAGGAGGTGGGAACAAAAGTATGCCCATCAAGGTAGGATCTTTGAAAAGTCTTGAACCCACACTCTCATAAGGAGCATCAGTGTGCTTGACATACAAAACATTTCCATCTGAGGAGGAAGAGGCAAATAAGGACAGTTGGTCAATTGTGACTATCTTCCCTTGATGGGGAAAATGAATCACGCAGAAAAGGGAGGAGGCTATAACATGCATGGCATGGGTCCAGAGCCGTCTGAGTAGGAGATTGTAGTTAAGATTAGCGTCAATGATCTCTACTTCGACATGTATCGTCTTTCCCTCCAACATAATGGAAAGGTTGTGAAGGACATGGAATGGTCACGAATTGCGCCCGTCAAAAGATTCCAGAGTGTTACAGGACTGATTCAGAGTAGGAGAACCAATTTCCTTCCAACAAGCGACAGATATGATGCAGGTAGAAGCACCTTCATCGATGACAATCCTATGAATTGTTTTCTCATTTATGATTACTTGAATGAGAAAGGAAATTTGATGAGAACGTGGTTTTCCACGTCAAAAAAGATGAGATTAGAGTCAGCTAGATCAATACCCACAATAGTCAACAGTAACAATTTCTGCTGAGAAGGACAACTTTGAAGGACCTCGAGAGTAGACATAGCTGATGGCGCTTGAGCCAAATATTCAACAATGTTATAATGTTGAGCAGCTCAAGTGTTAGGATTGTATGAGGACTTTCGAAGCACACCTCGAGAAGGTGGTCGAATGGAAAAATCAAGACTAGGCCGCTCTATATGGAGAGGGCCAGAACTAGACAGGGTGGAAGAAGAACAGGTACCTTCTTTCTCTTTCCCTGCAGACGGGATATGAGTTTGATAATATTTTGACCTAGTAGCAATGTGGATCGGGGTACTCATCATGAACACTCTTGAACCCGAGGAAGCAGATGACTGAATCTGGTCTACCATTTGAGTCTGCTGGGACAGAAAGGGCTCTTTCAGGATAGTTGGGGTCCCTTGAGCAAATGACTAACTTCAGACCGTCTCGGAAAATCCTTAGTATAGTGATCCTCCTCATAGATGAGGCATGGATACTTGGGTTTCCATTGGGAAGCATCACCAACAGATGATTTAGGAGGACCCTGTTTTGGGGAATTGGCTTTACCCTAACCTTTGCCTTTCTTCTTACCTTTAGTGGATTTATCCACTACGGTAGATTGGACAGTGTGAACCTCTGAGGTTTTACCAGGCCCGGATGCAGCGCGAGAGGAATTATTGGGAGAAGTGTTAGAGACTGACTTCTGTTTGGAAGAAGATTTTGCAGGGGTCTAATTCATTGAACCAATTACTCCACCAACAGGAGGGGTAGACAAAGACTTAGATGTCGTCAGGTCAGACGATGTTCTGAGCACATCAGGTAACACATCATATAACGTGTTGAACTATGAATAGACAAGGTCTAGATACTGCACACGCATGATGGTTTGTTCCTTAGTGACACATCCACCCATACAATGTTCTCAGCAATTTCAAACTTAATCAGACTGCGCCCACGTCTCCATTCATGGATGTGATTGGAGATGTGATTTGCAGTTTCTTGCTTGAGTGATGTTAACAAATGGGTTCCAGTTTCATAGTGAACCAATAGTTGGAAATGTGTGATAAAGGCCATGGCATGAGTGTTAAATTCATGATAAGTATTCTGAGGTAGCTCGATATGCCATTTGGTTGCAGCCCCGCTAAGAGTTCATTGGAAAAGATGAAGATGAATGGAATTATCAACGTAGGAATTCGAGGAACACCAAAAGTGATATTTCATCACGTGGGCTTAAGGATCCTCTTTTTCTTTTCCTTCAAACTTTAGATAATCACTCGGAATCTTGGATGGAACTGGAGGCTAGTATGGTGAATGAAGAATCGAGTCATTTGTGAGTCTAGACACATATGGAAATTCCAATGTAGCCAAGAACAACAATTGAGTACTGAAAGGAATTTGAGGTCGATAAGGGGGGCCAACTAGCGAGGCCCATCCCTGCTGGTAAGGATTTTGTCCCCACAGTGGAGGATTTTGTCGATAAGGCATTTGATTTTGCCCCCATTGTAGGTTACCTTGCCCATAGGGAGGATTTTGACCTTGAAAACCTTGAAACTATCTACCCAACGGCTGTTGATAAGAAACATACTAGTTAAAATGTTGTTGAGCCTATTGACCTTAGACATATAGATTTTGCACCTGATGTCCCTGGATGAACAAGTTTTGGAACTGCTTCCCCTGGATGAACAAGTTTTGGACTTGCTGCCCTTGGATGTAAGGATTCTGCACTTGTTGTTCTTGGACATAAGGATTTTGGTATTGTTATCCTTGGACAAAAGGAGGTTGAACATGTTGCCCTTGGACATAAGGATTTTGCGCCTGCTGCTGCAGGACTCAACCCTAGCCTTACCCTTGCAAGGATTAACCCTATTGATATGAGTATAAGGGTTTTTGCTGCCCGGGTTGACCTTATGGCTGCAAGGGTTGACCTTGTGGCTCCCTTCGACCATAAAGGTTGTCCCTACAGCTGTAAAGGTTGACCTTACAAAGGCATAGGCTGGGAGGATTGTGGTCCATACTGCATGTGTGGTTGCATGGTTTGCTGCAACTGTTGCAAGGGTTTCCCCTATCGTTTTTTCAATTTTCCTTGTCGCTGCAAAGGTACTTGAACATTTCTCGGAATGACAACTTGAAAGTTCCTAAACTGTATCTGGCCATACCCACTAGGCACAGCAAATGGACCATGTTGGATATAAGGTCAAGGCTGAGGGATTTATGATGTATTGGCCATCGCTTTTAAACCATATGTAACATAAGGAGGTTGGTACTGACCTTGAGCCATATTACGTTGTTGGTACTAGATGTGACTTGACCTAGATGGACCAACATTGGGTTTGTTGGTACTGGACATTACATGATCTAGTAGGACCAACAGGATTTGAAATGGCACTCAAAGAGGGTTGGTTCATCCCAACCATGTGAGGTTGTGAGCCACTCACATTGGTTGTGCCAGACATCATAGAAACATTTGGACTCTTCCCCCTAGGTGATGGAACAACCTGTCCACTTACTAGAGGGATCGAAGAACTAACAGCAACATAACTTGAGATTGTCGGTTGAACTGGATGGGTTACTTGGACTGATGAAACAAGAAGATTGGGAATGGTGGGTTGCACCGGGACTAAAGTAACTGCAGAAATCACCATTTGTTGGGAGTTCAGGTTCTGAATGAATAGACCTACAGTAGGCATAGCACTAGATGCCTAAATAGGGTTATGATACAAACTTGAGGCACTAGGCATGTCTGAAACCAACTAAGCTAAAGTCACGTAATTACGTGGTAACTCATGGTGAACACTGGTCAAAATGCTTCCCGTGTAAGGGAAGCCTTCAGGAGGGAAAGGATATTCCTGCTCCTCAATTGTGCGTGGAGTGGAAACCTCCGAGTGACCTGGAGAGGAGACTGGGATTTCACCTTTTAGTTCCATGGGTGAAAACACATGACGACGGACTACCGAAGATGTTCAAGGGGATAATTCCAAAGGAATACCCAGCTGATCATATAGACTGTAAGGATGATGTGTTGATATCACATCAGGATTGAATAAATGATTTAGAGGATAAACAACCAGTCCAAGATGACCTTTAGAAGTCGGTGGACCCTTGGGAGTCTAGATAGAGTTATCTGGAGATTTCAGGCCAATGTCAGAAAGTGACCTAATATCTGAAGGGGGAGGACGAGATGAAAAAGGTTGAATACCCAGAAAAATTCCAAGCTCAACACCTTGGTCCTCAAGCAACTGTGGTAATTTAGGAAAAGGCTCCTTAGACAATCTTTCAGATAGAGGAGAGGAAGAGGAACTAGGCGAACCAATTGGTTTGGCCACGATGATCTTATCTCAAATAACCAAAAGTGAGATTGATTTCAAGGGATTTAAAATGTATTTAAAGGTATACTCATGATGTGGTCTTAAAAATACTAATAGGGATGTTATAAGATCGTGGGCAACAATTTTTTAAGACACAAAAACAAACTGGTGCTCTTTGATGTTTTAAGAGTTGAGAAAGAAACAAAGGTGACTCTATCAATTTCAGTTTGAAACAAGCTTGAAAGGACAAGCGCTCGGGTGATCTTTTATATTTAGGGAGTCAAAAACATCAAAATGACTACTCAGAATGATCTAGGTAAAAAGGATTACCAGGTAACTGTGAACTGCAGAATACCTCCTGGCGAATTGAGAAGTAAGGGAAGGAAATCTTCTTGAATGTTGTGTTTGGTGTAACATGTTTACAAGGCATCACACTCGACTTCCTATGGATAAAGGATTGCAACCTAGTGGGGTCTCCCTTTATATACTCGGCAGTATGGAGAGCACAAGTACGTACTAGCATTGTCTAGTGACGAAGCGAATGACAACTTTTAGGTTTTAAGATGTCGGAACACGTCTCTAGCCTAGAGCTTCTAAGATGTGATCATTATATTTCAAATGTGTCTTAGGTTAATTGAGTACATTTTAGCATTTATCTTGAAATTATGTCTTGATTTCAGGCTTTATCGATGTGACTCAAAAACACCTATATGCAGCTAATGAGACAAGACTGTTTCAATTTGATGAATTGTCTACACTAATGAGTAGAAAACACACTCAAATGAAACAAAAAAACAATTGAAAGAAAAATGACTTTTCACTATTTTGCCTTTTGAAAACAAAATGATGAAAAAACTCTTTCCAATTCCTGACTTTCCTCTCAAATGCACTTCAAGTAGTCCTTTCACTAGTAAAGAGAATTCATTTCTTTTCCAATGCAAGTGACGATCCAACTCTAGCCTTCAATGATGCTAACTAATGTAACATATTGATTTAGGAAACTAAAATTATGTATTCTTCAATGAAATGATAGAATGAATCTTTCACAAACACTTCAATGAAATATTCCCAATATAATCATTCATAATCAAACACAAAGCAGAAAAGAGAATTCCTTCGAAATTAATGAAGCAAATAATGAACCAACAAAAGATGAGCAATGTGATCTATGACCGAAAATAGATGCTCAAATGATAAATGAAACTTTTCAAACTTGTTAAATGGAAATCAATGAAACAAAATGACTAATCAAATGAAATTCAAGGAGAAAATTTGACTATCGACTTGACTTTCTAAGCACACAAACAAGTGAATGGATGATGGCCTAGATTCCCTAGGGTTATAAACCATCCAAGAACTCAAGAAACCAAGTGAAGAAAATGGAAATCAACCAATCATACAAACCAAGCTAAAAGATCTTTCCAGCCAGGGAGAAAACAATAAAAACAAGCTGAGAGACAAAAATCAGAAAAGCAAGACACACTAGCTATGATCTAGGGTAAACCATGATCTTCACCTACAGGAATCGGTGCGACTGCCTAACTGAAAACATGCACCAAAAGGGGGTCGACGCAGCTGTTTTTGTGAAACTCACACTAATCAACGCAACTGTCAAAAAAATAAACGTGTTAACCGAGGATTCGAGGAAAAAAAATAAAAAATTTCAAAGGCTAAGAGGAGACTTGCCACTGTAAATTTCATGCTCAGAGCAGTAAACCAAGCAAAGAAGAAAACACTAAAGGGAAATGGTGATACTAGAAAAGCTCAAAAAAAACCATAAAATGAAAACCAATCAAATAGAAGGATTGGCTCCCCAGCGGAGTTGCCAATTTGTGGTGCAGGTAAATTCTCAATGCGGACACAAACAATTCCTCTAGCCCGAGACAGCAGGTTTATCTGTGAGAAGGGACATTGTATTTTTGGGTGATCTTTCTTTCCATAAGGTGAAGATAGCTTCTGTGTTGGGAGGATGATGTTGGATCAGATAGCTGGGTTGTAATCCTCTCTTCTACTATTAATAAATTTCTTTGAGTTTTCCTGCATATAATCGTGATTTTATGAATCTTATTGTTTATGAATGCAATTGTATGGTCAATTTGTTTCTGATTCTGCATTTTTTATGATGTTTTAGATAGAGATGCTTTGATGGTTTTCTATTAATTTGACTCTACAGGTACTCTTTAAAGAGGGACAAGTAGGAGAGGAGTGGAAAATTCTATCAAGGGAAAGAGAAATCAAGCAAGGATCAAAGTGGAAGATCCAAGTTGGTCCTCTTTTCTTCCCTCTTATCTATTACACCTAAATGAAATATTGAATTGCTTTGATTGTTTGTTTCTAAGATAGCTACCCATCTTAGTGGGACTAACAGTTCGAATTGACACTAGTTTTCCTAGAAAAAAAAATGGTGACTCTGCCGGGGAGCGAATAGTTTGCTTTGTTTGTTTATTGTTTGCTTTATAAACTACAAACGGAGCTCGAAGTTAGCCAGCTATGCAATTGCAAAGTAGATGAATGATGCTTTAGTCAATATCTAGGTTGGTTTATGAACTAAACATCTGACTTACAAGCATTCTAAGCACCCTTGTGGTAACTCATAACCTCATAAGGTCATACCCCTATACTTTGTTTTTACTGTTCATCATAACTCAACCTAAATCACTAAACTTAGCTACAAATTTTAAGCAAAAACCAAACTCAGTTTCGCTCCTTTGTCCATCACACTGTCTGTAACTGGCAGCCTATATGCATCACACCTCCCGTGTTTTGCAGGTGAGATGCATCCCTATTTCCCGTAAGGACAAGTGTGATGATTGAGTGATATTGTTTCTCTCTTTGAAAGTTGGTTTTTCCTCCTGATTTTCAACTTTATTCAGTACTTTTGCTGTTCATGATCAGTATCTCATTGTTGAATCCTATTTCCTTCACATATTTTAGCCTCCATTGATTAGGATTTGTAAATGTTTTTATGTATTTGTCAATCATTTACTGTCCTCCCTTGTCAAAAGTAGCTTAATCGAACTGTCATTTTTGATGAAAAAAGTGTCGTAACTGTCATTTTGAGTCAAAAAGAAGAGTGTCGTAAATTCTTCCTCCTCTAGATAGTCGATTGCACTTTTTTCATTGTATTTGATTTGGATTGTTAATATTTGAAGTGTCGAAAGCAGTTTTCCATTAAAAATCGAAAAGTGTCATTTTAGTCTTCCTTTCATTTTTTGAAAAGATATTGTCGAAATGTCACTTTGAAGAAAACAATTCAGATCTATACTTAGTTTTCCTTTTGAGCATTCTCACATTAAGGAAACAAAAAAAAAAATACATGCATTTGCATTTGCATTTAGACTATGTGTGAAATATGATTTAGGAAAATTTCATTGCTTTGCTCTATGTTGAAAGAATTGTATTCTTCTTTCCTTAGTAGCTAGGATTTTCATTGCTAAAAAAAAAAAAAACGATTGTTTATCATTTTAGATTGCATATTTAGGAATTTTACATCTACATCATGCGGTGAACCTTGAAAGACAAACTTCTAATCAAGATCAACTCTAAAATAAATCTCAATGAACATAAAAACACTTTGGAACCTAATGCAACACATTTAGAATTCTAGGCTAGAGACGTGTTCCAACATCGTAAAATCTGGTAACTATCGTTTTCATCGAAGGTTGGGTGATTCCTCCTCTTTGATACGACAAGTGCCGGTACGGACTTGTGCTCCCCGTACCATCCAGTATATATTGGGAGACCATAATAGGCTGATATCCTTTATCCTTAGGAAGCTGTGTCTGCTGCCCTATCGATCACAATGCACTCAACACAACATTCGGGAAGATTGACTGCCGTACGTAAAGTCCTTGGTAATTTCTCTTTAATTTACCACCAAGGTTTATATTGCAGCTTTGTGATTGGTTTGGTAATCCCTCTGTCTAGATTTACAGAGTAGTCGCTTTCATTTCTTTTTGACTCCTTAAAAGAAAAGGTCCATCTAAGCACTTGTCACTTCAGACTCATTAAAAATCGAAGGCGACTAGAGTCACCTTTAGCTTTTTCTCAACTCTTAAAAATTGAAAAAGCAAAGTTGCGTCAAAGTGTCTTAAAATTTATTTAAATCGAAATAACATCCTTGTTCCTTCATTGATCTTAGGTTGAGATAATGGAGTCCAATCAAGGAACCCCTCTTGGAGGGAATCCTAGTCCTTTCTCTTCTTGGGGAGATATTGGTGCTCCATATATGGCTACATTGTCCCTTCTAGGAATCACAATCGGCCTACCAGTATGGCTATTCTCAACCTCTGTCGTTCAAAAAACTGTAATTCCTCAGCAATCAAATCAGCAACCAGGTGATACTGAAGTTCTCCCTTCACCTTCTACTTCGCTTGTTTCTCCCTCCCCTTCTTCCTCTTCGCTTGGTGAAACTAGTGATACTAAAAACCAAATAGCTGAGAAGAAGAAGAAATGGAAGGAGAAGAATAAGAAGAAGCCAATTAAATAAGGGGGAACAATGAATCATCTGGTGAAAATTCACACATTAAAATTTGCAAAGAAAACCATTTTCTTCGAGAATGTCCTTGCATTTTTTGAATCTTGAGAGAATGGTCTCCCCGTTCACACCATCCAGTGTCATCAACCTCTCACAATTAGGTTGATAGCACACCATCAACTAGTGAAAATGAAATTCCCGAACAGGAAAGAAAGTTCAAAATTCCATGTCTACTATGTGAAGGGGACGATCACCTTCCCTGTTGTCCTTTTCTAGATGAGGCCAAGAGAATCTTGCATAATCGTCCTGCTTCACCACATCGACTTCCGCCTGGATACAAGAAACTCTTACCGAGTCCATTGCTAGTTGAAAACCCAGCTGACGTAACTCAATTGTTGGTCAAAATTCCTATCGTTGAAAGTGAACCTTTTGAGTCCATACCGGACCAAAGTCAACAAGTCAAGATGGAAGTCAACCCAGTCTTGCATTCAGAAGGTCCACCTTCAGATGATACAATTTCCAAAGAGAATGAGAACGACACCATTTAAATTCTTTTTTTTGATCCAGAGTCTAATGAACTTGGGGGCAATCCACCCTTTCCTTTACCACAGGAGCAGAGCCCCCCAATTCATGAGGTTTATCCAACCATTTATCCGGTACCTCCTCCAAGCAATCTAGTCATTTTCTTTAAATGGAATAAACTAGCAAGACCCCGCCTTCCATCTAATGTACCATTCCGGATCATAGTATAGTTTTACAAAATGATCGTGTCTGGCACTATCATAGATGAATAGGCTTCAGTGAGTATGCTTTTCTCAACTAATTGGAAAGTGCTTGGTTCACCATCGCTTCTGCCTGAAACACAAAATTTGTCAGGCTTCAACAAAGGAACCAGTCGACTGTTAGGGATCCTTCCAAAGTTACCGATAACTTTGAAAATGAAAACCGTTCACTTGAACGTGATGGTAGTCCAAGGGCCACTAGATTACAATCTACTCCTTATACGTGACTATATATATAGCATGGAAGCTATTGTTTCCACACTCTTTCATGTGATTTGTTTTCCACATGAAGGAAAATTAGTGCAATTTGTCGACCAGCTTTCATTTCCCGGTTCAAACAAAGCTATGAATCAATTGTCATCCCTAAATGGTCTCTTTGCGTCAACAATGTCTCTTCAACCTTCATTCCATCCACCTAATTACCGCAAGTAATTTGGTGAATGTAACGAAGTTTAGGGGGCATGCACCCTGGTCTGCTTCGACAGGTGAACCCAGATGAAAAGAGATATTTCATTGAAGGTTATATGATTGGACTGAAAAACCATTTCCTTGTAAGTTATGTGATCAATCTGAAATAGTTGTTTCCTTGTAAGTTATGTGATTGGAAGCTCACACCATTCACCTTCGTCTATTTCAATGGACAATGCCAAGGAAGTTCTGCCTAACCACATGAAATTCCATATGGTAACCTCGAAAATCTCCTTTTCGTAAATACCTGGGGGCACGCAAACCTTTGTATGCAAGTAAAAAAACAACCAATTTGATTTTTTAGCTTTTTAGCATTTTCATCTTTTTTAGCTTTTTAGGTAAACTTCTTAGGTTAGGTAGTTGGTCCAGAGATGTCTACTCACCAGATGGACCAAAGGAAGTATTTTTCCTCATTGGAGGACAAAACCATCCTACTTGACCTCAGTAGTTTCTTAGCTTTAGTGTAGTTAGCTTTGTAGTTTGGTCGTTTCTAGCTTACATAAAAAGGCAATGAGCACATGTTATAGTAGAGTTCAAGCTCATTAAAGAATAAACCTACCAATAAGAGATATCTTCAAATGACTGTTATGCGAAATGTTTCCACAAGGTTCAAGCTCGTTAAAAAATAAACCCGCCTATGAGCAATGTTTCCACAAGGTTCAAGCTCGTTAAAAAATAAACCTACCTATGAGCATAGTTTCTCCTAGTTCAAGCTCATTAAAAAATGAATCCACCTTTGGTAAATAACCTTTGTGATCACCTTGCTATCAGCCTTTTTGAACCTTGGTTGTGTTCCTACCATCACCTCCATTCTTTTGGCCGATCATACGCTTCCACTTGATTGTTTACCCATTTGAGGAACAACTACGATGAGTGATTTTGATTGCCACCCTCTTCACACTGCCATGTTTTGAGAAGTTCCAAACTTACCTGGAACCAGTTGCTACCCGAAAATACCACTTGTTCCTAAAAATTGAGTCTCTTTTAAACTCTTTTTAGAATCGTTAAATATAAAAATATTGTCGAGCTATTGGCCTTACCAGCTTGTTAAAGTAAGGGGAAGCGCCATCCCTCCTATATTTTAATCTTTTTGGACCTGAGGGATTATCAAACAAAAAGATCGAGCACTTGTCTTTTTCGGCTCATTGAAGCAATCAAAAATTCATCCCTTTCATATTATTTTATACTTTTTCAGACTTAAGGGATTATGCTACGAAAAATGATTGTTGGAGTTTCCTTTTGGTCCCTTTTCAAACTCTATAAACATGAAAAGGACCGAGTTATCTTTGTCATTAAACTCGTTAAAACAATAGTGACAAACTTGTCCACCCAGACAAGAACGAGTCTCACTAACACTAGGCTTGCTAAAACATAGTGACGGGTTTGCCTGAAGGGAAAGTTATAGACCAAGCATATGTTATCCTCCTCAAGCTTGAAAAAAATAAAGAGGTACTGGTCAGCAATGTCTGGGAAAAAAGGGAAGAAAACTTGAAGAATTTTATTGGTAGTAGGTCGCTCTTGAAAATGACATTTTCACTCCATCACTGTGATTGAGTCGGGTTGGGTTATTCCATTCACCAGTCATATCACCATTGGTCCTTTGTACCATCCATGGGCTTAATGCTATCAATCCATATCAGTGTCACTGACATGTTCAAGAGAAGTCATTCAGAGAATTTACCATCCGGCTAACACCTCATCCACTGCAATACCTTCACCCTTCATTTTTCATGACCACCATTCCTGAACCTTGTATTGTTAGATCATTTTCACCTCTAGAAAAATCACTTGCTTCATTTTGTGTCGTAGATATGGGATACATCAAGGCCCTCCTACGACAGGTCATTTCTTGTTGACATCAGCTCATTATCCAAGAAGTTGACTTAGAAACAACGCTTTTAGTACTTTGAAGCTTGCATGCCTTAATGGAAAGTTTCTCACTTCTAGCAACAGGTTTACATCAATGACCTTCGACCGAAACATTTTGCGTGGAGTTCGACATCGGTTCAAATATTCACCACGTGAATTGTACTGTAGTACCTTGAGGGTCATTATCATTGTTACACAATAACTTGTCACTCTCTTCACCCCGGTCTTCCTACTGTGTCATGTGTCCAAGTAATACATGTTCATGTTAGACAAATGCTCTCTGATGTTGCCAAATGACCCACTTTTCCAAAGGTTTCTACCTCATCATGTCTATTGGCCAAATAAACACGCTGAAGGGCGCTCCAAAACAGTCTAGAAGCATAGCCATCATGAAAGTACACTTGATTCCCATGATGGTCCGATTTTATGTGCCAGCGCGAGGTCATTTGTAACCTTAAGCAATGACCTGACTAGCTACATTATTCAATAGCGATGTCAGTGCAGCAGACTAGTTATGTGCCCACGATGATCCAGATTGGGCGAATTTGTTCCAACAGTCGGCCTTCCAGATGAATCCAGACCTGGTTATTGGCCTATTTTATGTCACCTTCCTTTCTCTAGCGTGGATGTTCCATCATTTGTTCTACCTTCCCTAGAGATAAGCTCACCCTTCCACCTTTCATGGAGACTCTTCTCCTATTTAAACTCTCACCATCTCTATGTGCTGCTAGTTCTAAGTTCTTAGCTTTTTGGAATGGTTGTTGATAGTTGGCTAGTAGGGCAGTGCTGTTAGTGTTTGTGAGTTTGATAGATAGATGGTGTGAGCGTGACAAGTGTGGGATTGTTGATAGCTTGAGGAAGGTTGTGAAGTGCCCTTAATCTTGTGTAAAACTTGTTAGTGAGAGAGACTTGTGTATTGGGAGATCCATCTTCAAAGAGTGAATGCTTGAGGAACATGCTGGCTGGATCACTCTGAGAAGGCTTGTGACGTCAAGACTTTGGTTGTAAGCTTACTCTTATTTTATTATTAATGCAATCAATGATGTTTTCCTATGTCTTGTATGTAATGTACTTGATAGCTCATGAATTCTTGACTTTGTGAGTAAATAGATCATTGTTGTTCTAGTTACGTGCTTTGTTGTATTTCCTTTGCATTGTTTAAGGTTGGTTACTCATTAGGAGAAGGAAGCGGAAGTTGGAGCAGCGCAACGAAACTCTATTGAGCACCGGTTGAGGTAGGCCTCCGACTATGACTGTTTAAGGAAAGTTATGACCAAAATGGCAACTCCACTGGGGAGCTTAGCCTTTGTTCTTCCTTTGTTTTCTCTTGTTTTAATTCTTGATTTGGTCTCTTTTGAAGTTTGGGGTTAACTTATTAGTCTTTTGAGTTTCCTGGGTTGATCTGGGAAATACCTTTATTTGATTGAAGGGTTGACTAGTTTTGGTTCTGGAGTTTTTGTTCATTTTTCATTGTTTTTTGCATCATCGCGGAAAAAAACCTAACAGTCGCAATGTCATCGCCACTTTGTAGCTTTTTACCCGCAATGATCTTGGGTTGCTAGCTTAATTCCCGTGATGACTCTTGAAATCACATCATCGCGGAAAATAGGTGTTTTTCCGCGATCATCTCTGGTTGTCTGTGTAAAATTTGCATTGACATCTCTAGTTGTTTGTCCATCGCTAGTGATGGTATCTAAACTAGCGATGACATCTCTAGTTGTTAGTGTACAACTTGCGATGATTCCTGAAAAGTTGTTTTTATAACTTTACCTCCTGAATTCATCAATCTTGCTTATCCCCTGTTGTTTCTTGTCTCTCATTAGCTTGTTTTATATGCTTTTGGTTAGGGTACTGTCTCTTTGATTTCATTTGAGTGAGTCTTATGTGTTTTAGACCATGTGACCTAGCCCTTTAGAAGTTTCATCGAGAAACCATTTGCTTGGGTTACTTGTCTATTCAAGGTTCATCCACAACCGTCTTATTGATTTGCTTGAGGCTTTTTCGCTGCTTGTTTTCATGCTGGTTGATTTTTAGTGTCAGTTATTGAACCAATTTTTTTATGTTGATTCAATTTCTTCACTATCAAACATAGATCACAATTGTTTGGATCGATCAGTTCAGACTTTCTTGTTTACAAAAAGAAAATCAAAATTTTTCATTCATTTAGCATACGAAAGTGAAAGTACATTTGCATTACGAATTTTCATGTTTGAGAAATTGGAAAGCGAATTTCAAATCTTTCATTAGTAGTATCGATGCATCATGATATTAGTATATTGATGCATTGTGTTTCTTAGTGTTTTCATTCACTTGTCTTGGTTTGGGAATGAACTCTCTACCTTTCCATAAGTAGGTGTTCATCGAAATAAAAGGATATTTTCGCTCATTCTAGCTGCATCCTAGGTTTTGTTATATACACACGGTAAGGCCTGAAAACTGAAACATAATTCAGGATCAACTCTAAAATGAACTGAATAAATCTAACAATGCATTGAAACATAACGCACACTATTTAGAGGTCTAGGCTAGAGACGTGCTCTGGCATCTTTAAACCTAGTCACTTTTGTTTCCACTCAACGTTGGGTGATTCCTCCTTCTGTGACTCAATAGTGGTCTAGCACGGAATTGTGCTCCCATGTACTATCACGTATATGCTAGGAGACCCCACTAGGTTATCATCCTTTATCCCTTGGAAGCTATGTCTACCGCCTTACAAACCGTAACACACCGAATACAACATTCGGGAAGATTGACTGCCGTACAGAATGTCCTTGGTTTTCATATGATTGCCAAGGTGTATATGCAGTTTTACGGGTTGTTTGGTAAACCTTTTTCCTAGTTCTCGAGAGTAGACACTTTCGTTCCTTTTTGAATTCCCTAAAGAAAAGGTCCATCTGAGCACTTGTCACTTCAGGCTCATTAAATATTCAAAGGCGACTAGAGTCATCTTTTGTCCTTTTCTCGACTCTTTAAATATGAAAAGGGCAAGTTCTATTCTTGTGCCTTAAAATTTATTTGGCCACGATTCACATTAACCCTATTAGATCTTGTTTGCGTTAGCTTGAGTAGGGTTCTTTCTCATTCCCGATGGCAACATTCCATGAGTCTACTGGCCAAGGTCTTCCCCAGATGGGAATCCTAGTCCATTTCCACCTTTTGGGAATGTCGGTGCTCCGTATATGGTGACACTGTCCTTGCCTGGGTTAACCATCGGTTTACCTGTTTGGTTGTTTTCAACCTCGGTGGTCCCGAGTGTCATGACTCCTATTCCACCATATTCTTCGTCTGAACCACGACATGTTCATTCCAAGGTTGAGCCTACTCCTCTCCTCCTTCGCCTAGTGAAAGTTTCACATCTAGTAACTAGGAGACTAAGAAAAAGAAGAAGACGAAGAAGAAGAAGAAGTCCGATAAATGCAAGGCCACCTGTGCAGTTACTTCTCCGAGTACATCTCAGGTCGAACCACCTTCTGCTCCTCCACGAAGGTTAAGTTTCATTGTAAATTGTGCAAGGGTGACCATCTTCTTCGTGATTGTCCTGGCATTCCAAGGATCCTAGAAGTATGGTCTCACGATCTGGCTTGTCCCTCATCATCCTCTGAAGCTCAAGTCGATGCTATCCTTTCAACTGGAAATAATAAGAAGGAAGGGAAGATTCGATTTCCCTGTAGACTGTGTGAAGGAAACCATCCCCTTCACCTTTGTCTGCTCATGGATAAAGCTTCTACCATTTTGTAAAGTCTTACAGCTTCTTCACCCCAACTTCCCATTGGTTATCAGAGGCTCTCTTCAAACCCTCCCTCCATTGACAAAGAGATTGACTTAGATTCTTCTCTTGTCCATCCTCCTTCTTTCGCGCCTGGCTGTGCTCAGCCTATTCCAGACCAACCATTGGTCGGAAAGAGTGTTGACTTAGGTTCACCACCTGTTGATCACTCCGTTTCAGAAGAGCATCACACTCATGTTCTTCTCATCTCATCAAATTCTCCAGAGCTTGGAAACGACTCTCCTATCCCCACTGATCTAGGGAGTCCTTCGGTTCCTGTAGAGCATGGTGGCAATCATATGATTCCCCCACTAAGTATTTTGGTTGTTACTTTCGACTGGAGTCACTTGACTGCTTTCTACCTTCCATCCTATGTGCCTTTCAATCTTACGGTACACGCCTATGACAAGGTAGTACCTGGCACTGTCTTGGGTGAGGGTGCGTCTGTCAGTCTTATGCCTTCCACTACTTAGCAAGATTTGGGCTCCCCACAGCTTGTGCCAGTTACACAGAATCTGTTGGCATTCCACAGAGAACCTTGTCAACCTGTCAAGATCCTCCCAAAGTTTACTGTTACTTTGGGGGGGAAACCATCTATATAGACGTCATAGTTGTCCAAGGTGCAAATTTCAGTCTTCTCCTTGGACGTGACTATGTTTATGCCATGGGGGCCCTCGTCTCTTCACTTTTCCATGTGGTTTGTTTTCCACACGATGGAAGAATGGTGACCATCAATCAATTATCATTCTTTAGTCCCCCGGTGCGTCCTGCACAGCTGTCATCCCATCTTGGTTCTTGCTCGCAAGCAGTGCCTTCTTTGCCAGAGGTCAATTATGTGGCTACCTGTTCCGTCTCCGCATCTGCTGCTAATCATGTTGATGGTCTGGTACAAGATGTACTGGGGGCATTGGAACCCGATCTTTCATTGGTGCATCCTGACATGTGCTCCTCCCAGAGTGCGTTTCTTCAATTCCGTGAAGACCTCTTGGGAGCCACGTTCTCGGATGGCCCATGAATAGGAATCTGAGGATAGTTTTGATCTTGTGTCAACCTCGTTTAAAAAATGAAACAAGGTGTCACGAGGATAGTTTGTTCCTGTGTCAACCTCCTTTACAAAATGAAACAAGGAGTCTAGAGCATAGTTACTGATCTTGTGTCAAGCTCGTTAAAACATGAAACAAGGGTTATGAGGATAGTTCTTTCACTGTGTCAACCTCATTAAAAAATGAAACAACTCCCCTTTTCCAAATCGAGTCTTTGATTAAGATCTCGTGAAATCCAAGTCAAGTCTTTCCAAGATCTTGAATGTGAACCTTCATTCCATCCACCTCGTTGAATGCAATGAAGCTTGGGGGGCATGTACCTCGATTTGCATCATTATGCTGGAGGCATGTGAACTTAAAACAAGCATAGTTTTTCTTTTCAAGCTTGTGTAAACATGAAACCGAATCCAAGCAGAGTTCTCCATGGTTCAAGCTTGTGTAAAAATTAACCCATAGCCAATTTACACCTCGTGATTGTTGTTTTTATCCGCTAAATTCTGCTAGATGAGCCTTGGTTGTTTCATTCCATTGCCACCATCTCTTTGGCTGATCATATGCTTTCACTTGGTTGTTTTTCCTTTCTTGAGGAACCGCAGCGATGAGTGGTTTTATTAGCCAGCCTCTTGACCATTACATGTTTTGAGCAGTTCCACCATTGCTGGAACCAGTTGCTACCCTTTATACCACTCGTTCCTCTATGACGAGTCAACTTTAAGCCCTTCTCTAACTCATAAAAGATGAAAAGATTGCTAAGTATTTTTTCCCTTTTTGACTCGTTAAAGAGAATAAAAATGGAGGTCTGCTTTCAGCTCTTTTCTGACTGTTTAAAGACAAAAATATTGCCGAGTTTTCCTTTCGACTCGTTAAAAGAAATGAGAGGTGGTCGCCTTTAAGCTCTTTTCTGACCGTTTAAACACAAAAATATTGTTGGGCCTTTGTCGTTTCAAGCTCGTTATCGGTTACGAAACGACGTGCTTCTGACTGCTTTTCTACTTTTTTGGATCGAAGTCACTAGTTACGAAAAGTACTCCTCGATCGTAATGGTCAGGCGGTTCTTTTGAGTATCATTTTATACTTTTTTGGGCTCGAGAGACAAAAATTTATGAAAAAGGACCCCCCTAGAGTTTTCTTTTCCGTGTCTTTTTCAAACTCTCTAAACATGAAAAAGACTTTGAGTTTTGCCTATGTCGAACTCGTTAAACCTTGAAGACATTGGACTCGTCACCATGATGAGACTCAAGCTTCTCCTTCCTAGGGCTCGTTAAATTATTACTAGGTTGGACTCAACAACAGGTTTATCATTGGTTGTCTATGGCAACTAGTCACTCTTGAACAATGACACTTTTGCTTCTTGTCTGGTTGGGACATCCATACATTGTCATTTGGCCTCCGCTGGTTTGGGTTGTCATTTACCCTCATTTCATCTGATTCATGCCATCTCCATCGAGCCTCTGATCCCTTGATGCCTGAATGTTGCCGCCCCCCTCCGAAGTCGTGTCGCCGACATGTGCAAGAGTATAATCCTTCTATAGTTTACACCATCGCCTTCTCCTCTGATACTCTGTTTTGCCATCTACCACTTGTTCCTTATCTCCTGTGGTTGATGGGGGAAACATTATGGCCCTCCTGTGACGGGTCATCTCCTGTCGACATCAGCTCATTATCTAGGAGATCGATCTAGAGATCCCCTTTGGTACCTTAGAGCTTACATGCCTCAATGGCAAGTTCTTCGCACCTGACGATTGACTTTCATCATTGGTCGTCGATTGGGTGATTCCATGAGTGTTCAACTTCAGCTCCTTCTTCACGCTTCGTGGATTGTGCTAGCTAGTACCTTGAGAACCATTGGAATTATTGGTGGTTTCTCTCACGCTTGTTAACGGTTTCCATCATTGACTGGTAATCAAGTGATGTTCTATCATGCTCGACCTCAGCACATCTATTCGCATGTTAGGATTTGTACTATGTTTGGATGGGTTCAAGACCCCGAACTTAGATTACACATGTTCGAGCTACGTGGATTGGTTTATGATTACATGACTCATTGATGGACGGCCGCGACCATACCTGAGTCTTCATGGATGGCTGCGACCATACCTTTATCATCATCATGGTCTCATTAGCTGGATGGCTGCGTCCATACCACAGACCTATTTCGTATGTCTTTTTGATGGCTGCGCCCATACCTAGACTACATGTACTTCATTATCAGAGATATCAGTTGTACTTGCATGCAGGTTCTTCTAGATGGTGTTCTAGCTCAGTCAGTTTTGTAAAGCATTTCACCCCTCCCACTCTCTCGGACTCCATACTTTAGGGGGCATCTGTTACACATTGTCACTCTCTTCACCCCAGTCTTCCTACTGTGTCATGTGTCCAATTCATACATGTTCATGTTAGACAAATTCTCTCTGATGTTGCCAAATGACCCACTTTTCCAAAGGTTTCTTCCTCATCGCATCTATTGGCCAAATAAACGCGTTGAAGGGCGTTCCAAAACAGTCCAGAAGTGCTGCCATCGTGGAAGTACATCTAATTCCCGTGATGGTCCGATTTTATGTGCCAGCGCGAGGTCATTTGTATCCTTAAGCGATGACCTGACTAGCTACATTATTCAATAGTGATGCCAGCGCGGCAAACCAGTTATGTGCCCGCGATGATCCAGATTGGGCAAATTTGTTCCAACAGTTGGCCTTCCAGATGACTCCAGACCTGGTTGTTGGCCTAGTTTATTTCGCCCTCCTTTCTCTAGCGTGGTTGTTCCGTCATTTGTGCTACCTTCCTTGGAGATAATCTCACCCTTCCACCTTTCATGGAGACTCCTTCTCCTATTTAAACTCTCACCATTGCTATGTGTTGTTGGTTTTGAGTTCTTAGTTTTTTGGAATGGTTGTTGATAGTTGGCTAGTAGGGCAGTGTTGTTAGTGTTTGTGAGTTTGATAGATATATGGTGTGAGTGTGACAAGTGTGGGATTGTTGATATCTTGAGGAAGGTTGTGAAGTGCCCTTAATTTTGTGTAAAACTTGTGAGTGAGAGAGACTTCTGTATTGGGAGATCCAACTTCAAAGAGTGAATGCTTGAGGAACATGCTGGCTGGATCCCTCTGAGAAGGCTTGTGACATCGATACTTTGGTTGTAAGCTTACTCTTATTTTATTATTAATGCAATCAATGATGTTTTCCTATGTCTTATATGTAATGTACTTGATAGCTCATGACTTCTTGACTTTGTGAGTAAATAGATCATTGTTGTTCCGGTTACGTGCTTTGTTGTATTTCCTTTGCATTGTTTCAGGTTGACTACTCACTAGGAAAAGGAAGCGGAAGCTGGAGCAGTGCAATGGAACTCCATCGACCACCGTTTGAGGTAGGACTCCAACTATGACTGTTTAAGGAAGGCCATTGTTGATATGTCCTTGTTTGTGACTAGACCCACTCTAGGGCTAGAGGGGTTGCCTCTATCCGCAAAGGGAACACTTTCCTACATCACAATCATTATCGGTGAATCCTCTCACGCCTGTTAACAGCTTACATTATTGGCTGGTAATCAGGCGATGTCTTTCCATGTTCGAGCTCAGAACATATTTTCACATGGATCGACTTGTACATCGAGCGAATATCGAACGAGTTTGAAGACCCTGGATCTAGTTTCATCCATCCAAGCTGCGATATGTTCAAGAACATAAAGACATCAAATGTGCATAGGATCTACACAGATAGTCATCTAAGCAGAAGAAGATGACTCTTCATATGAGGAATCACTCTGTCCTATGTACATGAAAATGAATTTATGAAGCTGGGCATGGAAATGCTCGCCTCAGCTAGATCATGAAAATAATATGATGATGATGTATTGCATTGTATCTTATATAGGTCACCTTCCAGTTTGAATACCTCGGATACTCATGATAAATCATTTCACCCGACATCAAAAGATTTGCGACCTCATGCTTTAGGGGGCAACTGCTATAGACATATTTGGGAACTGCAACCCCAAACTCATATGTCCATAAACCAAGGGCTATTTAGTCCCTAAAAGTGTTGTTGCATACCCTAAAGAATCACGGTCCACTGATTACATCATTTCCCAGAAGTTCCACCTAAAAAACCACTCAGAACTGGCCAAAATTGGACCATACTTACTGCTCCATGGTCAAGGTGCAATGCATAATGGCTACCACACTAGCCAAGTGCAATGCATACTGAAATGGCCTTCTATAGGGTGCGATGAGCGAGAATAGACAAATGGTAGAGACAGTTTTCTAAGTGGAAGCTCATGGAATCTTCTAGAAACTTCTCCCAAGACACTTGCCTCTCTGAATTCGCCCAGGGATGAGTAAGAGATCAGTGAAATCTCCAAGTGGAACCAAGAACTATCAGTGGAATGACACTAATCAAAAACCCAGAGCTGACTCACACCCTTACAAGACATATATAAATGGATCCCTCATCTGAGAGATCTAGAGGCTGGAATTTTGTAATTTATAAGGAAGTGTTGTTAGTTTATCTGTGAGAAGAGACATTGTATTGTTGGGTGATATTGCTTTTCATGAGGTGAGGAGGGCTTCTATGCTGGGAGGATGATGCTAGATCAGATAGCTGGGTTGTAATCCTCTCTTCTAATATTAATAAAGTTCTTTGAGTTTTCCTCCATATAATTGTGTGTTTATGAATCTTTTTGTTTATGAATGCAATTGTATGGTCAATGTGTTTTTGATTCTGCATTGTTTATGATGTTTTAGATAGAGATGCTTTGATGGTTTTCTGTTACTTTGACTCTACAGGTACTATTTAAAGTGGGACAAGTAGGAGAGGAGTGGAAAATTCTATCAAGGGAAAGAGAAATCAAGCAAGGATCAAAGTGGAAAATCCAAGTTGGTCCTCTTTTCTTCTAGGTTGTTTCTAAGATAGCTACCCATCTTAGTGGGACTAACAGTTTGAATCAACACTAGTTTTCCTGAAAACAGTTGGGTTCTCATTGGGTGGCCCACCTCGTAACCTCTACAGCATACGTGTTATCCGTTGTATTAAAAGTTTGGGGCATTTGTGTTTCAAGTTGATTGTTACATTACATGGGGTCACCTAATGGAGGCCGGCCCACGTGGGCCAGGAGGGTTCAATATCCGCCGACCCCACATTAACTGTGCGTATGCTTGAGTGTTGGGGTGTGGCCTGAGTCCACCGGAGGTGGCCCGCCACCCCTTATAACATAGTTCAATGTTTATGTGGTGCGGTTGATGTGTGGGAGGGTTCGGCAAGGTAATGGTCGTTGACCCAATTTAACTTTGATTTGGTTAGATGTGGTTGGGCTGGAGGGGGTCATGGCCTGTCGACCTTTTAATAATTATTTTTTAAATGTAGTTTGGGGTTGCGGGGGTGGTGGCCCGCCAACTCATTTATATTATTTTTATTTTTATTGTTATTGTTATAACCACATTTTTCGAGTTTGTCTAATATAAGGGATATTAGACAAATTAAAAATCCAACAAATTCACACACTTTCAGGAGCTAGGTTTCATGCCTCGAGATCGGTCAAATTTTAGGACACTTAAACCTGGCCTAGAGTCTAACTTTGACCAAAAATTTGATTGGCTCGTCCTCCCTCATACGAGCTCGGATTGACGAATCATTCACACCGTTGTGATCAAGACGACGAGATCTACACTCTGGTCTTGGTTCGAAAGCATTCTGATCACTTTTATGTTTGAGTGTTCATAAGCCCTCTTTATCCTGTTTGTGTCTCTAGATCCACCTGGATCAATCTTCCCCACTGAGGATCTTTTGTTTCTCCAAAAGCATGGAAATAATCTAAAACTTCTTTGTACCTTATGTGCATCACAAACATCTTGAAAAGGTATCGCTTACATCTCTTTCACCTTTGTCCTTTGGAGCCCTAAGCGATGAGCCGACACCTGCAACCACTGCAACCTATAGTACATTGTCTTGCAAATTACATGCTTGATTTTCATGACCAACTAATGACCCAAGGATCTCACACTTGCCACGAGTTTATAACACATACTCGGTGGTCAAGTTTACATCAACATGGAAACAATACCCCAACTACAGAAACAAGGCCAACATATATTGTTGCTTCAACAAGTGATGGAAAAGACATCATCACGACAACACATGATTTACAACAATAAGGCCAAACACAATTTTTGCTTTGACAAGTGATGGAAACAGAACATTGCTTTTATAGTGTAAAATGAAACTTAAGATAAGACAAGACATCATTATTTCTTAAGAAGTAGTGGAAAACACATCATCACTTTTACATTTTAAAATGCAAAAAATGATTTACAAAAGCATGACCATGATAAGCTAACATATCATTTTTCACTTATCAATGCGAATGGGTCACCTCCTTGTGGCAGCTTTTCTTGTCGAACAATAGTTTCACATGGTCCATGCATCGACACTTTGTCTTTAAGGCATTGCTCTAGATGGAGCCTCTAACATGTGGCTCTTTGAAGGCCACCTCTGTTGCATTGACTGCAATACATCTTCTTCCTCTAGATTTGTTTAACATTTTTCTTTGTCTGCTATTGAGAGGGTCTTTCACACCTCATCCTGTTGTGTGCTGCTATTCTTTTCCAACACTTAGAAAATGTATGGTTATGTAATCCACAAAAGGTACATGTCTTTCGACTGCATGATTTATGTCTATCATTAACAACATGATTATGATTGAAATGAACATTCGAATGTCGAGAGTGGTTATACCTTTCCTTGCCATCTCTGATGTCATTATGGCGATGAGAGCTTGCCTCAGCTCTTTCCTGATAATGGGCACTGCCATGGGATGATGGGGATGTGTTCCCATCATTCTCTTTCCTTGACTATTTCAACAATGTCTTGGAAGAATCTAACACCTTCGATCATTATCCATCGATGTATCTCAAGCCTACAAATTGAGGTCTCTGCAAAATCTCCAATTGTTGAGTTATGCCTTGGTTATTAACACCAAGTTCTTTTTCCTCCTTGCACCTCATCCTGGTAAGGAGCCTCATGTTTGTCCCTGTAATTGGTATCTTCACATCTCCAAAAGAAATCATACTATGTGAAGACAAAACCGAAAGGAAATCAACATCTTTTACCTCCTCTGTCGATTTGGAAAGAATTGATGAGGGCTTCTCATCATCTGTTGTTGGTGGTTTTCTAGCTATCTCAGTGCATTCCCCAACTTCCTTTTTGACACACCCAAGTCCTGCCTGATGGGGTAATTCTTCTACTTTGATGGGGTTGACAATGCCTTGGCCATTAATGCCCAAGACTTTTCCTTCTTAACCCATTTTCTTCAACAGTTTGGAGCCAATTCCTGCGGTATGATTTTCAAAAACAGTGAAATCATCATCAGGAAACATGCATGAAGATGGAGAACTACATTTTACCTCACATGGGTCACGCTACAGCTTTTCCAAGGCCTCATCCCTTGCTTGTAGCTGTTGTAGCAAACTCTATTTTTCCTGTTTCTCTTCATGTAGAGGCATCTTCAATTCAGCGTTCTTTGTTTGAAGATTTTGTTTGTTGTGCTTCAGTTCTTCCAAGGCCTCTTCTCTGGCTCACAACTAAAGCTACAATCACTTCTTTTCATATGTCTCTTTTTGTAGAGTTTCATACAATATTTCCACTCTTTGGGAAATTTTGAGCATGGTCTCGTACATCTCTTTTTCATCCTCTTTCGTTGCATGTTCCATTTTTCATGCTTGCAATTCACATCCATGCAAAGACTGCTCTGATACCAAACTTGATCCGAGTTGACTCAACTCCCGGATTTAACCAAGATCTTTTGCTTTTGTGATGTGATTAGAATTGCATTTAAAATAGCATAATTGAATAGATATGCACGTTGTAAAGAAGAAGGAACATGACAATCATCAACAAACATAAAATAACAAGACATTGATAATGGAGTTCATCCAGGAGGGACTACTTCTTCGGGCCCCGGTGTCAAGATGGTGTATGCCGCTGCATTAAGTGTCATCAATAGTGATGATGTACATAGGTGATGATGTCACTATCATAGAAGGAAATTTCCTCACGTGGGAGTGGCTCTAAGATATGTTCTGCTATAGGAACTCTCATTCAAAAAGGACTCCTATTAGTGTGACCTAAACTCATGCATGATGATAATGAGAATCTCACCAACATGGCATAAAAGGGATCTCAATGCAAACATACATGCAACACATGAGTATCCCATCAGCATAACAACAAAGGGATCTCAAACAAAAAACACGACGAATCATGACAACAAGGACATCACACAGATGATTCCACATCACATAAAGTTGGAATCATGAAAAAAGTAAGAAAACAAGATCCCACATCAAACATCAAACATGGATCTATGCAGCGCAATGCATAGAAAAAAGAAGTACATGAACACACCGCATATACCTCACATCCTAAGGCCATCTGAAGAAAAGGATGTCAAACTGTTGAAGTTGGTCATACCATCAATTTCGTGGTGTCGAATCTCATGGAATGACTGCTCGCACGTTGAATGCTGACACTTGCAATCCACTTTGAAAAGTGGCCAAAAAAGAATGGTCAAATGGAAAATTTGAATGCACCATCATATTTGTAGCGTCGAATAGTGCAAAATCGACTGTCAAATTTTTGAATTCTGAGAAGTGGAAATCTAGGGTTTAAGGAATCTTTTAGATTCCCCCTAGATTCCTCAAAGATTTCCTCCTCTGGGTCATCTACAAATCAAATGCTCAGATCAGGAAACTGACTGTGTCATCAGGTTCATGTCGCTGAGAGGTGTAAGATCGACATAAAATTTGTCCAATTTGGACACTGCAAAAATTTCACCCTCTTGAGAATTTCGCCCGATCATGGTTCCACTTGCCTCTTCTCTATGCTCATGGTTTCACCTGCAAATAAATTAATTAAAATTTTATGTCTCGATTTATGTGCATGCTCTTGGCTCCTCCATCTGCTAGGCGCACTAACAAAAATTATTTTATTTATAAAATTTTGGGCAGAGTTTATAATGAAATGGCCATTGGCCCAACAATAAGATTTTGAATTATATTGAGGAGGTCGATTGGTCAAACCCCCACCCCTCCATATTTACACACCACTTTATTTTTGAAAAGACGCATTTATTTTGTTTTGGGGGGGTCGGGTCTGGATTGGGTGGCCCGCCCCATAACCTTCGCAGCATACGTATTATCCGTTGTATTAAAAGGTTGGCACGTTTGTGTTTTGGGTTGACCATTACATTACATGGGGCCACCCGGTGGGGGCCAGCCCACGTGGGCCGAGCAGTTTCAATCTCTTCTGACCCTGCATTAATTGTGCATAAGTTTGAGTGTTGGGGTGTGGGCCGGGTCCACCGAAGGCGGTCCGCCCACCCCTTATGACATAGTTTAATGTTTATGTGGTGTGGTTGATATGTGGGAGGGTTCGACGGGGTAATGGCCACCGACCCAATTTAACTTTGATTTGGTTAGATGTTGTTGGGCCGGTGGGGGTCATGGACCGTTAGCCTTTTAATAATTAATTTTTTAATGTAGTTTGGGCGTGGCGGGGGCGGTGGCCCGCCACCTCATATATATTTTTATTGTTATAAGCACATTTTTGAATTTGTTTAATAGAGGGGATATTAGAAAAATTAACGATCAAACAAATTCACCCACTTTTGGAAGCTAGGTTTAATGACTCGGGGTCCATTAAATTGTAGAACACTTAAACCTGGCCCACAGTCTAACTTTGACCAAAACTTTGACTAGCTCGTTCTCCCTCATACAAGCCCAGATTGAAGAACCGTTCACACCGTTGGGATCAGGACAAAAATATCTACCCTCTGGTCCTGATTCTAAAGCCTTCTGATCACTTTAATTTTTGAGCTTTCATAAGCCCTCTTTGTCCTATGTGTCTCTAGAGCCACCTGGATCAGCTGGTTATTCAAACTTGCTCCAAAACTCAAACTAGATTTTTCTTGGGGAAAAGAGAGGTTTATATAGCTTGGATGGATGGGAGATGATTCCTTTAATCATGGGAGAAGGTCTTATCTCTTAAGGTTGTTCCATCCTAATAGGGGAAATAAGCCCAAATTGATTTGCTTGGCTTTATCTAGCCCAACCATCTACCATACTTCTGTTACGAAGCTTCTAGACATGGAAGCTTTGGTTCCTTATTTAAAAATCCTTCCAAAAGAGGATTGGAGCGACTGGAAAAGGGCCCAGTCGCTCCAATCGGCGCGAGGGCTAGTTTTAACCTTTGTAAATTAGCACGAGGAGAAAACTGGTCAGTAGCACCGATCTTGTAAACTAGAATAGAAGAAAGATTCTTGGGAAATTATGGAAAAGGGAATTATTCTACTCGTGAAGAGGGAAATACTGGGAGTTTCTTCATGACTGGAAAGCATGTAAGGTACACTGTAGATGTCCTCCAAGATCGTAGACAGGGAGTATAAGGATAGTGAAAAAATGTTGTGTAGCAACCCCACTCTCTCTCCCACCTCCACTCTTTCTCTATGCCTACCTCACTCCCCCAATTCTTCCTTCACAATAACCCCCTTTTAAGTTTGTCTCTCCCTCACTCCATCTCCTCTCCCTTTCTCTATGTCCTCCTCTCCTCTCTCCTCCCTTCCTCTCTCCTCGTTCCCTCACACTTTCTCTTTTACTCATCCCATCACTCTCACTCTCTCTTCACCTCTCTCTCTCCCTATATATGTATCTCATATTCTCTCTCTCTCTCTCTCTCTCTCTCTCTCTCTCTCTCTCTCCCCTTCTCCCTCTCACCCCTTACTTCCTTTCTTTCTCTCCATTTCTCTCCCATCTTCCTTCCCTCCCTCAATCCCAAATTCACAACAAACCCCCTCTCTCTCTCTCTCTCTCTCTCTCTCTCTCTCTCTCTCTCTCTCTATATATATATATATATATATATATATATATATATATATATATATATATATATATATATATCCCTCCATTTATCCTTATCTATCTCTCCCTCCCTCACTCTCTGACCCTCTCTCATCCCCCCTCCCCCCAGTCTTTTCTCTATTTCTCACTCTTCCTCTCTCTTCCCCGTCCACTCTCTCTATCCCCTCCTCCCCTCCACACTCTCACTCTCTCTCTCAAAAACACACACACACACACACCCTTCCCTCTCCTTTTCTCTCTTTATCTCTCTTTTTCTTTTTATTATTCAATCCCTCCACAAACCCCTTCCAAATTTGACTCTCTCTTCATCCCTATGTTAACCAAAAATATCCACCTCCCTCTCTCTTCCTCACCCTCTTTCCTTATCCCCCTCACTTTTAACTCTTACTCACTCTCCCCCCTCACTCACCAATTGATTCTTCACCATTCACCCTTATTTCTCCCACTCTCTCTCTTAACCTCTTTTTTTATCACAAAAAATTGATCATCTAGACATAATTTACCAGATGGATCGAAGTACACCATGTAGGGCCAATTTTACCATAATAAAATTGCTTTCACTGTGAGAAATTAGTTAATAAAACCACATTTGTTAAGCCATTTATAATTAATCCCTTGAAGAATAATTAAATAAATCACTATTTATTTAATTATCTTCTACGAATAATTAATTAAACCATTGTTTAATTAATATTCCTTGTCACATGTGACCTAGTCATGAGAAATAAATAGATAAATAATTAATTATCTTATTTTTCTCTAGGAATAATTAATTAATCACTAATTACTTATTATTTGGAGTAGCAAGATCCAGATTATCCACAATATTATGTTTCTTATGTCGACGTTTCGAACCCCAAAGGGTGTCCATCATCAAGATCAAAATTGATAGAATATGAATGACAATTATTTTTAGAGAAGAATCTTCCGACGAGAGTATATATACAAAAACCTAGAAAATTTATATATAAGTACATATATGAATTTATTTTATTTTATTTTTATTTTAATTACTTTTGTTTATTATTTATTCTAATTCTAATTATTTGTTTATTTGTTTTGATTAATTGTTAAATAAATTAATCATTAATCCTTTATAACTAATTAAATTAAATTAAAATTAATTAAATTAATTAGATCATTTACTTCTGAGATTATTAGGTTTAAAAGTAATAAATAAATAATAAAATTAATTAAAACAATAAAACTAATCTAATCTATAATTAATTTTATTATTTTATTATTACTTTTAAACTTAATAATTTGAGAAGTAAATGATCTAATTAATTTTAATTTAATTTAATTAGTTATAAGGGATTAATGATTAATTTATTTAACAATTAATCAAAACAAATAAACAAATAATTAAAATTAGAATAATTAATAAATAAAAGTAATTAAAATAAAAATAAAATAAAATAAATTCATATATGTAAGAGTCGGCTCATATATAAATTTTCTAGGTTTTTGTATATATACTCTGGTCGAAAGATTCTTCTCTCAAAATAATTGTCATTCATATTCTATCAATTTTGGTCATGATGATGGACCCCCTTTGGGATTCGAAATGTCAACATAAGAAACATAATATTGTGGATAATCCGGATATTTCTACTCCAAAAAACTACCACAGAAGCTTAAAGTCTAACATAGTTATTATTCTTTGTCAAGTTTGACTAAATCCCCTAAGAACACTCAAATCAATCATTATTTGTTTATTATTCCTTAACCATATTTTTTGAGATAATAAATAGATCATATATTTATGTATTATTTATAAATAAAAGTTTAAATGCTTTTCCCTATAACCAAATATAATAAAATATTCCAAATGGTTAATTCTAGAATGAGGTTAATAATATCTTTTTCCATTCATTCTTCACTTTTGATTTTTTTATTGTTGCAGTCATTGTTGTAGCTCTGATTATTATCACTGTCGCACACCATCTTCTTTTTCATTTGAGTTCTCATTAAGCTCAAACATTTTTTTGTTGGGTTTTACACATTATATAGAAGAGAGACTCTACAAAAGCTGAAGACATTTGAGGATAGCGAAGAACCCATCCGATAGAGGGGGACTAGTAATATTATTTGTTCCCTTCACAAGTGTTGTTTAATAAAATGTATTCTTTATATATCAGGTTTCTATTGGATTATTGGAATTATTTATGCTTATTTTACTATTCCATTTTGTTGTTTAACTATGACTGTGGTATAGATTAGAGCCTTGGGAGGTTTTGTTTCTATCATTTTCTGTAGATCTACAATGTTTAGCAGTCATTTTTATTGTTAGAGTTATTTTTCATCCACAACCTAAAGTGGTTTCTTTTCATAGGCATTCAAGAAGAATACTACATAACATCTTTATCTCCCTTGACCCCTATATCGCTTCCTCTCTTATCCTCATCTCGCCCCTACCCCACCTCAAACATTTCCCATGTTTTAAAGTCATTAGTTGAATGAACACATGCCCATTCCTAGCAATAGAAATGTGCACACATTTTTGGCACTATGAATGCACACACATTTTTGGTGATGTGTTTTTTAGTGCTAGAAATGTGCATGTGCTTTTTTGTTTAGTGGGAATCTTATGTGCAAGATGGCTTGGATATAGAGTGGACTCTATAGATTCTAAATATATAATTAAAAAAGGAATTATTATTATTTACTATTTTTAATGTAACATTTTTTGACATATATCAAAATCTTAAAATACATCCATCGTAAAATGCTAAAACTTTTTGAGGCTTAAAAAAAAATTATATGGTGTGGACTAAGACATTAAATCTAAAAACAAATAGGTTTTTTTTATAATGTTAAGATTCTTTTGGGTTGCACTAATAGAAAGCCTTGTAACTTCAAGGATATAATTACTTACTATATATATATATATATATGAAAAATAACTACACGAGAACAATGTGTTTTTAGAATTCAATAATTTTTTGTATCAATATTTATCATTTAGATCCTCAAAACATATCATTTTATTTTGCACGATAAATAACATAAAAATTCATTTAGGCAAACTAACTCATTTTCCTACATTTCATTTTTTTACACCATCTTCAAATTCATTGTATAAGTGCTTCTAATCATCCCTCCAAATTAACATGTTACTATTTTTCTTAATTTTATTAACTTCTACCTACCTATAGATTATATTAAATTATTATTTTTTATTTTTACAAAACATTAAATAAATTCTTTAATGTTTAAATTTAATTTACAAAACAAAGTGATGAGAATTTCTTATCCATTTAGATGAATAGAAAGACATTAATGATGTATTGTGAAATAATTTTTTTCTATATTGATACATATTTGTGATTTAAACATGGAATATCTAAGTGCTATATATTTGATTGGAGTTGTCTTTATTGAGACTTTTTGGACTTTCCAGTATGGGAATCCCGCAGAAAAATTTGAGGTAAAATTTTGATTTGTGTTATTTAAATTGATTTTTTAACTAGATATTTGGATTCAACACCCTGAAAAACCCTAGGACACTTTGATTGTTTACCCATCAAACTTGTGATTTCGATAAATTGCTATGGGATTTTAAAGAAATTTAACCCCTATTTGATTTAAACATGAAATCTCCAGGTTCACAAATATTGTGCAATATTATAAACATTATTATGGCGTATTTTTTCTTAAACATACTATAAAGTCATAAGTGAACCAGGATAATTTAGAAGGTGATAAAGCATAAACCATTTGCACAGAAATTGAATCACAAATATTAAGTTTTATAACATCAAAAACGCATGTAGAACTAGGGGAGCAATTGAATCACAATATAAGTTTTATAAGACAATAAATCCATGGCAGAAATTGAATCACAAATATTAAGTTTTATAACATCGAAAACGCATGTAGAACTTAGGAGAGCAATTGAATTCGCAATATTAAGTTTTATAAGACAATAAATGCCTGGCGTGGAGTGACTAATGGGGTGTGAAGCAGTTTAGGAAAAGGGAATAGTGAAGTGACTAATGGGGTTGTGAAGCAGTTTAGGAAAGGAAGTAAAGATGAAATGCAGATTTATGGTGCATACAAGTGAGAAGGCAGTCGAGGTTTAGCCATAGCAAGGAGCGGCTGTGCTCTGGGCATGGTCATGCCATACACTTCAGTGGTAGTATCGATGTCATCGACAGTGGTGGGTGGAACAGGATACCAATGGAAGGAATGGAAGAGGCGAGCCAAGGCAAGCAGAACGAAGCATGTACCCAAGGGAGCACCGGGGCACTTGCGCTTGCCGGCACTGAAGGGAAGGATTTTGAAGTCGGGGCCATGGCTAATTTCTACGCGGCAATCTTCTGTGGAGGTTGGCATGTGGCGTTCTGGGTAGAATTCATCAACCCTTTCTGGCCATAATTTGGAGTTACGTCCAAGGGCGTACGTGTTTATGAATATTCTGCATCTCTCTGGAATGTCGTAGCCTGCCAGCTTTGTGGGCTTCACGGATTCGTGTGGTATGAGGAAGGGTCCTGCCGGGTGCATTCTGAAGGTTTCTCTAACAACGCACCGAAGATAATGGAGTTGGTTCAGATCCCCCTCTTCCACCATTCTCTCTTGCCCCACCACCCTGTCCAGTTCTGCCTGAACTTTTCTCTGGATGCGAGGGTTTTTTATCACTTGTGCCATTGCCCACTCATTAGTCACGGATGACGTGTCCGTTGCAGCTGCGATCATGTCCTGCTCCCTCGCACTCAAAGTTAGTTAATCTTTCATGTATGGATATAACACAATCACAATCACATTAATATTTGTGATATAAATATTATACTTTATTAAATCCGTACTAAATCCGTCCTAGTGACGTACTTTATACTTGATTAAATCAATACCAATGACATATACTGCCTACTAATAAAAATAATAGACAGATAACTCCCTATATATATATATATATACCTGAATGAGTGCCTTGATCTCTATGTCCTCGAGCCTCTCCTTCCCGTCTCCTCCGGGCAACGACAGCAACACGTCAACAAAATCAAAATCTGAATCGAGTGGTCGTTGTCGGTGTTCTTCCAGTATCTTGGTATGAAACGCGTCCATTCTCTTCTCCACGTCACGCATTCGATTCTCGCAGGCGGACGGATCGATCCACCTCCAGAAGGGCAAATAATCGCCCAAATAAATAAGCCCCAACAACGAGAAGAGTTCATGTGTGATATCCATGAACTGGGCTGCCTCGCCCGGACCAGAGGAGGCCGCACCGAAATAACGCTTACCCAGAATCATCCTGGTCACATTGTTCATGGAGAACGCCCCCAACAGATCCCGCAGATTGATGACCTTCCCCTCACCAGCCTGAGCGTCGCGCAGTACACACCGCACCATGAAGTCCGCCTCCTCTCTCCTGTGCTCCACAAACGAATCCAATCGCCTGGTTGTCAGCAGATGCTCCATGCATATCCTTCTCATGTGTTTCCACTGCGTCCCCAGCGGTGCGAACGCCACGTCTCGGCTTCCGTAGGCCAGGTAAGTCGCCGCCATCGTCTTGGGCCTCGAACTGAACACCTCATCCTGCTTCTGTAGGATTTCTCGTATAATCTCCGGATCGTCAGTGGTGATGGCGTCCACCTTCCCCAGGCGAACATACACCAGAGGACCGTATTTTTTGCATAGCGCAGCCAGGTCTCTGTGGGGAAGTGGCCCCAATTGCATTAGGTTGCCTACGATGGGCCATCCTGGAGGGCCTGGTGGTAGTTTCATCTTAATTCTTCTATTCATTAACATTAATGATGCACCACATTGTTTAATTGTCTCTAAAACACCCCTGCCCATGCCCCATATGATCACCGCGGCTATGCCCACTATGCCTATGCTCACACCCCTGCCCATGCCCCATATGATCACCGCGGCTATGCCCACTATGCCTATGCTCACTACTGTACCAGTTATCATCGGCGTCACCCGGTCCTGGGAATCTTTCATCATCCTCTCCTCATATAACCAACAACATAAATCAAATGTAATGTAATGTAACTAACTGCTAATCACTCACTCTATCAACACATAAAATCAAATGCAAGTAGTAACCAATCACTCTATCAATGTTATCACACCCACGCGCACCTCTTAAAAGGCGTCACAAACACCCAATGTTCGGCACATCACAAAATTTGCATGGCATTCATATGATGACAAAGAGACCTTATTTCTGAAATAATATATAAAAGTTCGTAGGAGGCACTGGTTGGTAAGAAGGCTACACAGAAATGGCGTGAGGAAGAGGGGACGGAGGAGGATACACACAAAAGGGGTGAAGGCGAAGGTGTTGATGTTGTAAGGGGAAGGAGGAGGAGGATGTGATGAGAAGCTTTTCTTCCCATGCCTACCATGTGCCTTCGTCCTTCCTTCCCATCAACCTGCCTATCCTCTTTTCATCATTTACCAACTCAACTAAACTCAATACAATCAGTTGATTAGGGATTAGGGACTGGTATGATTAGGGATTAGGGAATGGTATGATGGGCTAAAATTTCTAAACTTTTATCATTAAGGATTTGATCTATATAGACATTTGACAAAGTAGGGAAACCTTTAAAAAAATTTCAATGTAAATTAATAATATATATTTTCCAAAGAGAATAAAATTACATTCTATAAAAGCTAGGAATAGCCTCACTAATTATGTGCAAAAGTAGAAACTAAGAAGCTTGCTAAGTTAATTGTGATAATAATCAATTAACTTCTCGTTTTTCCTCTCCTTTTCTAGAGTTAGTTTTCTACTGGTACCATTGAGAGTTTGCTCCCTATTGTTTTCTGTGGGAGTTCCTTGTCTGAATGTGAACTTTTAGAAACATGAAATCTCTTTGTAACCATTGTCCCATTTTCTTGGTATACCTCATTGTTTTGTTGTTCTAGTACAGATGTTGTGTCATTCTACATGTGGGTTGTGTTATTGTTTTGGATCAAAGATTCTCCTCCTGTTTGATTTGGAGGGCTCAATGTGGTGTCTTCTTCGCCTTCTTTTGTGAGGCAGGTATTAAAATGTTGTAATACTTTTGTTTTTCTAGTTGCCCATTTTTTCTTTTTTGGGGTCTTTTATTCCTTCAGGCATGCATTCTACAAATGTTGTGTTTGATAACATATTCAACATCTGAATGTTGTGTTTCATAATCCAAGTATTTTTTAATGGTTTTAGGTTTCACTTGAAACCATCAAGTAGACCTTTACTGAGTTCTATTTCTACACAGATTCTAGCTAAGATATGATCTATTTCTACACAAATTCTGACCAAGGAAAAACACCTTTCTCTATTCTTTTGAGATTCATCTTTTTGAATGAGTGGTGCCAAAAGGGAAGCGGGAGATTTGGAAATCCCACCCAGATTGGCATTGTTGAGAGCACCATTTTTTACAAATCAAAATCTTGGAACCAAGCCGTAATGAAGATTCAAACTTTCTCAGAACGAAACCCCATCTTTCATTACTCTCTCTAGATCTGAACATTGTAAACATCCATTATTGTCTCAAAAGGTGCACTTTAAAGTCTAGTATAAGGAACATTTGTAATCCTTCAGTGCTCAGTCTCAAGTTATCATGTCCCTTTTAAAAATAAATAAAATATTTCTAAATTATAAAATAATATCCACTATAATAAAAATAAAAAATGAATATAAATATTTGGTTAATTTAAATTAAAGGTATTATAAATTTGGTTACTTTAAATTAAAAATATTATAAAACATAGTCTCTCTCTAGATTAGTTATTGATATTACAAGGAAGTCAATGTAAAGTAACATAATTTTACATCAATTTAGAGAGATAAACTAAAAAAAAAATGACCATTTCTCTTTTGAGTATAAGGAAGATGCATAATTCTTATATTTTAAAAAATGATTTGAGACATGATAAAAGTAAACAATTTGATAATCTATGTGTTAATTTTTATGGTATGTTCTATGCTCGAAACAATTATTTTAGTGTCTTATCATCAGTGACAATAATTTTTGATAAAATATCAATAATACACACAAGAATATATGAGATGATTTGATTACAACTAAGCAACTCAATTATATACCTAAGTAGATACCCATTCACAAATGGTCATGTTCTTTGAGACATGACTTTTCAACACTAATTATTAGTTAATTTTTCATTATTTATAATTTTATTATTTATAATTTTATTATTTATAATTATTTATATTATTTCTATATATAATTTATTCATGACATACTTATAGGAAGGGGAATTAGCCCCTAGTTACACTCTTTAACATTCCCTCTCAGCTAGGGAGGAATTCCCCTTGTCAACATCCGTCAACTACCATGTCATAGTGTCCATCATATTCCATCTCTGCAACTTGTCTCATCTATGTTGAAGGTTTGGTATCGTAGTCCACTAAGAAAGGATTGAAAGAGGGTGGGTCACAAGATCCTACCATCCTCCCCAAAAATGACAAAGGCATGTCCTTGTGTCTAGGGATAGAACCCCAACCAAGATTGGTCCTTAGTGATCAAGTTGTTGAACACCATGCATCCTAGTCATAGGGAATACAATAGTAACTAAAACGTTTGTCAGTAGTACTAATGAATCTTAACCACTTTTCCAAACTCATTGGTCAGATGAGAGGTACTTCCCAAGAGTCTCATACATCAAGTGTAGGATGTATGTTGGGGTATCAACAAGGGAAGGTGAACCACTCACTTTGTTCCCATATAGTGTACTCCATAGGGGAAAGTGAACCACTCATCCTATGTTCACATTCTAGGGTATGTACTCCATAGGTGGAGATGAACCACTCACCTTGTGTTCACATGTTGGGTCCATAGGGGAAGCTGAACCACTCATATTATGCACATATAGCTCTAAGAAGTACCCCATTATAGCTCTAAGAACTACCCCATGCCCCTAGGAGCTCCTAGAGCTCAATGTTCAACCCAATAAATATCCCTCCATATAAGGAATGTTGCTCTCTGAAGGCTATGAACTTTTTCTTCCCTAAGGCTTTGTGAGGATATCAACAACCTGACCATCCTTCTATGAGATCCTTAGTGCTCCTCCCAGCGTCATTCGAATGGAAAGAGAAATATACCCATGGTATTTACCCACTCATGGAATTTACCTATGGTATTGCAACTAGAAAAGGCTATAAGTAACAAGTCTCATTTTGTAAAATGATAGATTGTCCACCACAATATAGCTTTTACAATTATTCTTCATTTTAATAAAAAAAATTGTGTTGTTTTGTTTATTGTGTGTTCTCCTATTTTCTTTTGGAATTTCATTTTTTTTAAATCTCGGGGGCCTCCCCACAGGATCTAGAGCAGTGGTATCATAACAGGTTACAAATCCATGGGAATGAGGGTTTGAGGCATATTCCAATTTCAAATTTTTGTAACAATCTTCAGCCAACTTCATGCAAGTGGCAGGACCTCAAAAAATCATTTTAGAAGGTGAAAAATAGTTAATTTGATATTATTTTTTGTTAGCTAAAATGGGTTTTTTACGGAATTTTATTTCATTTCCTAGTTTGAGAGATATGATGAATTGAAGTTACACATGTTTGGAACATCACACGACCACACATACCATGAGTTCCAGGCGTCATTTTCTCACTGCACATGTCATCAAAATTCAAGTGTCTTATATCAATGGAAATATACTTTTGATACCTCAAATCGATCTTTGACGCAATTTTATTTCATCACCTGTATAAAACATTATCGACAAAGTTGCAACAATAGGTCTATAATGTGAAAGAAGGCTTTAAAACATCTCATTAGATAGGAGAATCCACTAACAAGCCACCATCACGGTTATGGGTCACCCACAAACCCAAGGTTATGAGTCAAGTGAACAAAACCCTTATCATTAAAGTCCATTTGTTAGGTGCACTATTAGTATCACAGTTGGTCACAAACATTACAGGGTATCTATATCCTTGGATCTTCATTTGTCATATTTATCGGTCATCCACAAACCCATGCTTCATCGAAGTCCATTTTCTAGGCGGCATACTTCCTGTACCACAGTTGGTTACAAGCATTATAAGGTGCCTCTATCCTCAGATCTTCATTCATCATGGTTATGGGTTAACCACATAAAATCCTTCTCTTCAGTGGCTCTTCATATTCATCAAAGACTTCTCAGGAGGGAACTTCATGCAATGGGGGCCATTACTTCTTAAGGATGGAGCAATGATTCGAATGGAAAGTGACATATACCCATGGTATTCATCCACCCATTTTATTTATCCACCCATGGAATTTACCCATGGTATTGTAAGTGGCAACCACCCATGGTATTCATCCACCCATGGTATTGTAAATGACATCCACCCATGATATTAATTCACCCATGGGATTTACATGTGGTATTGCAAGTGGGATCCACCCATGGTATTCATCCTTCCATGGTATTTATCCACCCATGGAATTTACCCATAGTATTGTAAGTGACATCCACCCATGGTATTTACCCACCTATGGAATTCACGTACGGTATTGTAACTTAAAAAGGTTATAAGTAACAAGTTGTACTTTGTAAAAGGACAAATATTCCACCACAATGTAGCTTTTACAATTATTCTCTATTTTAATTAAAAAAAATCTTTGTGGTTTTGTTTATTGTGTGTTCTCCTCTTTTCTTCTGACATTTTATTTTTTTTTAGATCTTGGGGGCCTCCCCAAAATATTAGGATCACATCAACATATAGATGTATGATGGCACACAACTCACTAAAGATCTTCTTCAAAATACATTGTCTTACAACTAGCCACTCTAGAAGTAGTGATTTCAACAATCCTCTATGTCTTGTACATCTATGATACTAGATCAAAATCATGTTAAAGAAAATACTTAACTAACCTTACTGCCTTTCACTCAGGGAGATCACAAGCCTAAGCTTGTATAATTCATGAAGGTGCCCTAGCGCCTGTTTTGAACAATTTTATTTCATACGATGAGAATCTCTTTGTTTTAAGGTGCATATCGTAATACAAAGGATTCTTCAAACAATATTGTAGTGATGATGCATAGCTCTCATTCCTATGATTCAAGAAGTCATCGATCTTTAAACTTAGTTTTCACATTATAGTATGTTATGCATGGAAAACTTTATCAAGCTAGGAACCAAGTAATATGTCAATTTGAAAGATCTTCAATCTTGTCACCTTTTTATTGCCAATGTCACTTAAGGTTTATGAAAAAGGGTCTTAACCAATCTTATTTGAACAAAATGAATTCAAAATGTAACGACCTCCTCCCACATCTACCCAAGCAACTGACTAGTTGGGGTAAACACGCAACAAAAAGCCATTATGATATGATTTGACCTCCTAAGTCATGTTAAGGAAGTGGAACTCACGAAAACACACCATACATACATTCAACATCAACATTAGGACCCTTAAGAAACAATCCAACCTTTCTTCCAACCAACCCCTAGATCCCACTGAGCTTTTGGACCACTTGACCTATGGGCACTCTCACAAGCCTGCAAGCCAGCGTCCAAGGACTTATTTGCATAGTGTTATGCCAACATCCCTAACATTTGAGCCAATTTTTCAGGCCCAAAGCCAAGGTCACCGCCCAAAATAGAATGAAGTCTTCATAACAACAACATAACAGGGAAATGAAAGTGCAAAATAAATTACTTGAATAAGGCCTTGACTAGACCCCTACTAGCCATGATAGGCATTTCATCAAACACATCACGAATATGTAATCTACATGCATAAATAACATATATCAGCACAAATGTCTCATACTTAGTTGAGAATCGCTAAGAAGCATTGACGCCTCAACACATCAACTACCATTTCATCCATTAGGTCATATATACGTTGTTAATTCATTTATAAATAAAAACATGATGAGAGCCCTACATAGCTACTATCATAAAACATATATATAACCATCATAATAACAACATAAATAAAAATGAAAGCATAGCCATATAAACTACATATAAACCAGTATAATACTCATAGAAATATAAGGAGAAATAACCTATTATTGATGATGCAAAATCCAAACCTGAGATGGGACTTCCATGCTCCACCTGACCATAGAGTGGTTGAGCTAAATCTCTCTTCAACCATTCACCCTCGTGCCATATTCCAAGCATGAATGTGGGATCTCATAGAACACATCAATCCAAAACCATTCAAGGCTTCCAAAGGCCATCCATCTCAACCCATGATTCCACCTCATGGTTAGACATCACAAAACCATCATCAAATTGGTCTCTATCCAAGCCTTCCATGGCCTCCATAGCGTTTTTTCAAACCAAGGCATCTAGGACTAGTAACTCAACCCACTAAGGGCTTCCAAAGCATTTGTCCAACTAGGGCTTCCAGGACTAGTACCTCAGTCCACCAAGGGCTTCCAGAGCATTTTTCCAACCAAGGCTTCCAAGACTAGGAACTCAACCCAAGCTGTTATAGAGATTCCAGAACATTTGCCCAACTAGGACATCCCAGAACTAATAATTCAACCCAAGCTAAGGAAACATGAGAACCAACCAAAACAAAACAATGAAATAAATCCACAATCTCCATGGTTATCCAATAAATGGCAAGACTAGGCAATCCACTGTCAATCCAGGAAATCCTCCATGCCAGTGATAGACCATGACCAAAGAACCACATGAATATGCCATGCATACCAAAACTAAGGAGGAAAACATACATGCAACTCAATACATGCAAGAAAAATTGTTGTAGCTACTGATCTTGATGTGCTCTTGCACTTTCCTACTCTTCTTTTATCTTCTTGCTCCAAAATCCAAGTATGCCACACCCTCCAAGAGTTCTCCAAGAAAACTGTAAGTATCCAAGAGTATGAGAGAGAGAATAATGAGAGAGCTCCAACACTAAATTGACAAAAGGTTACAAACTGATCCTCATAAACCGTTTTATGAATGAAGCCTCTATTTTCTTCATTTTCCATTGTTTTTCTTCAATTTCCTCCTCACATACAACCTATGACATTTCACCTCCCTTTTCTCCTAATTTTCATTATTTTCATAAATAAATGTGCCAAAAATGCCATTTTTCCTTTCCAAAGCCTTAGCCATTTCCTTTTCTAATTTTCTTAGCCATTAATCAATCACAAGTGATCCCAATCACTAGGATTTTTCCTAACATTCAATTTGGAATAAGCATTAGACAAACTGTGGTTATTATTTTTCCTTTATTAACTTTTATTACATGGAATTTTCACTAGGGTTGTTACAAAACCCTCTCCATTGGGGAACAGTATCCTCGGTGTTCAACAACACCTATAACTATGAAACTATTGTAAGAAAAATATAATACCGATGGAGATTTATAACTTAGCTCGTTGCAGTATTTACAATGATCAAATTACTGAGAAGCAAACCAACATGAAAACATAACAAGCATAACATCATAATGACATGACACCCATACCATTTATTAGAGCTTTATAACATCGCTCATGATGGTATTTACATCCATATACATATGTAAATATGTGAAACATCACCAAAACATGCGCCAAAACATATACCAAAACACCATACCAAATATGCTTTTCCTCAACTGAAAATCAATGAAGGATTTTATAGCCCACATCTAATTTTCCATCTCACGTAACTTCATAGGGCCCAAAGTGCTTCCAATGGACTTTAACTTGCTTTATTGCTCGATTTGAGAGAATGAGCACCTTTTTTTGCAATATACATTGAGGCTCCAACTGGAATTTTGCATCTAGTTCCACTTGCAATATAGACCAATCAATCACATGATGAACATCTTTAACATACTTCTTAAGAAATGACACATGGAAAAAATCATGGACTTTCACTGTCAGAGGCAGTGCAAGTCGATAGGCTACTAACCTAATCCTCTCAACAATACTGAAGGGTCCACAAAATCATGGTGTCAGCTGGGCACATGATCCAATCCATAAGTAATTGTTCTTTGTTTTGATGTGCAAATACACTTGTTCCCCAACTTGGAACTCCTTGAAAAACTTGTTTTGATCTGCATAACTCTTCTACCTATCCTGTGTTGACTTTAGATTCTTCTTGATTACTTCAATTTCTATTCCATGTATGCCAACATATCTGGTCCAATAAGTACCCTATTCACTGGATCACTCCAATTGATGGGAGTATTACAACTCCATCCATACAATGACTCAAACGGACTCATCCTCAAATACTCTTGATACCCATTGTTATAATCGAACTCTACTAGTGGAAGATACTCTTCACACTTTCATTGTTGATGCATCACATACATCCTCAACATGCCCTCCAATATCCTATTGACACTCTCTATTTGTCCATCTGTCTGTGGATGATAAGTTGTAATGAAGGCCAACTGTGTGCCCAAACTTGCAAACAACTCCTTCCAAAACTTTGAAGTGAACTTTGCATCCCTGTCTGACACGATCTTCTTTGGAACACCATGAAATATGACTACATCCCTGATGAATACCTATGATACACCGCTAGCTAAGAATGTAGACTTCACTGGAATGAAATGTGCAACCTTTTCAACCTATCCACAATAACCATGATGGAATCATGATGTCTCACTATCCTTGACAAACCTGTGATGAAGTCCGTGGGAATGACCTCCCATTTCCACTCTGGAATCGCAATCAGCTATAACAGCCCACCTGGATGTTTAAACTCTACCTTCACACACTGATAATCAAAACATCTTGCCACAAACTATGCTACATCCTTTTAAAATTCATCCAATAATAAAATCTCTTCACTACTATCAATGTCTTTTGATAACCTAGGTGACTTGAATATGGTTTCATGTGAAAATATCTGTAGATCACCTTCTTGAGCTCACTATTATCTGGCACATATATCTTGTCTTTGGATCTAACCAATCCATATGTTGTAAGGAAATAGTCCACATCCTGTGCACATGTACCAATACTACCACCTGTACTTATACCTATACTACCACATGTACCTGTACTATTACTCTGCTGCAACCTGTGCATAATCTCCATATACCTAACATCCTGCTAACCTACCTACAAGATCCTATTCTGTAAGTCTGTCCCATAGGAGCTCATAGTTGCTAAGTGATTTACATGTGTCCACCTAATAAGATCATCTACCACTATGTTCTCTTTTCCTTTGATGTACCTGATCTCAAAGTTTAACTTAGAGATTGTAGCCAACCACCATACCTACCTACCATTCAAATTTGGTTGGTCAAATACATACTGCAAACCATTTTGATGACTCATCAATGTCAACCTCCTACCTAGAGGATAGTGTCTCCACATCTTCAATGCATGTATAATCGCTACAAACTCAAGATCATGTGTGGGGTAGTTCTTCTCATGCTTATTCAGTTTTTGTGACTCATAACATACCACATGTCCATCCTACATGAGGACTCCACCAAGTCCTTTCTTGCAAGCATCTGTGCATACTACAAACTCTTTTTCGTATCTACGATATTTAACACTGGTACATGTGTCAACAACCGCTTAAGCTTCTCAAACATAGCTTCACACTCCTCTGTCCATTCAGACTTATTTCCTTTCCTCTGCCACGATGTAATATGATAAGCAATATGTGAGAATTTCCTGATGAGCCTCCTTAATAGCCTGCTAACCCCATGAAATATCTCACCTCATCTACATTCCTTGGAGCTATGCATTCCATGATGGCCCTTATCTTCTCTGGATCTACTGCAATGCCTTCCTTAGAAACAACATGTCCCAAGCAATGTACCTTAGTCTAAAAGAAACTACACTTGTTGAGCTTAGCATACAACTGATGCTCTCTCAACAACCTCAACACTGCTGCTAAATGCTCAACATGTTATTCCTCAGTTTTATAATATACCAATATGTCATAATGAATATAATAACAAAATTATCCAAATACAGATGCAACACACTATTCATCAAGAACATAAATGTAGCTGGAGCATTAGTCAAACTGAATGGAACTACAACAAACTCATAATGCCCATACTTGGTCTGGAAAGATGTGTTGTAAATGTCATCCTCTTTGAAGCATAACTGGTGATATTCGGATCTCACATCAATCTTCGAGAACATTGTTGCTCCCTTCAACTGATCAAACCAATCATCAGTCCTTGGCAACATATACCTGTACTTGATGGTCACTTTGTTCAACTGCCTATAGTCAATGCATAATCTGATAGTACCATCTTTCTTCTTCACAAAAAATACTGGTGAGCCCCATGGTGATACACTTGGCCTAATGTATCCCTTTTCCAACATTTCCTTCAACTATAGCTTCAACTCTACCAACTCAAGTGTGCTCATCTTGTAAGGTGCTTTTGATACCGAAGCTACCTGTGGCACCAACTCAATAGAAAAGTCTACTTCCCTGTGAGGTGGAAACTATATAATGTCCTTAGGAAATACATCCTTGAACTGCTGTAAAAATAGGTATTTTCTCAAAACATATGCACCTCAACTTCCTTACCCTTGTCACTAGAAATGTGCACTACAAATAACACACACCCGTTCCTATGATTGCCCTTTGCTTGCATAGTTGTTACCATCCTAACTGATGTGGTTTTCTTCTTACCCTGCAAGAATGTTTTTTTCCATTTTCATCCAAGCACTCAACGGCCTTGTCATAACAATCCACCTTGGTTCTATGAAGGTACAACCAATCCATGCCCAAAAACATACTGTATGATCCCAACAGTAATACATTCAAATGTGTTGCAGTAGGCATACCATTCAAATCAAATGCACAAGCTCTTACCCAATTATGAACTCGCTTCTTTGTACCTGTATCCAACTGCACTAACCATGCAATTCCTTATTCAAACAACACTTATCCACCAAGTTAGGAGTAACATAGCTATAATCAGATCCAAGGTCAATCAAAATAGAAATGACTTGATCAAAAAGATTACTGTCCATCTCAATGATAGATGCGTGATGGTCCGCCTGTTTGTTATCCAATGCTACATAAATACGAGGAACACTCTGACCAACATCCCCAATAGTATACACGTCTTGTGCACTATATACCTTAGACCTACCACCTTGATTCTGTGAATAGTCTTTCCTACGATTATCCTTGCCACAAGTCCAAAACTCTATAGGTTTCTAGCCTGCATCCTTATTCTACTCCTGAGATTGAATTCCTTGTCCTCTATATGATGCAATGAACTTCTTAGATGACATTACATTCTATTTATTAGCTATACCTTGAGGTATTTGTCACTTTTTGCCCCGTTTTCCTTTTGTATTTGCATTACCTTTCTAGTCTAGCTTAGTCTCAAATCTGTGCTTTGATTGCTCATAACAATGCCTTATCTTTTGGATGGTCTCCTCCAATGATCTAGGCTAATAAAACTCAATCTTGTCTTTTAATGAAACAAATAATCCACTAATCAACCCATGAATATTGACCTTCTCCTTCGTGTGGTAATGCACATACCTTAGTAGCTCCACGAACCTGCTAGTGTACTCCTTATCTATCATCAATCCCATCTTTAGCTCATAGAATTATATTTCCCTATCATCAAAGTATCTTTCTCACAAATACTTCTTGAATAACCACTCAAACTCACTCCAAGTCAAGTCCTCTTCATGAATACATTTGAAATTCTTCACATCTTCCAACCAAATGTATGCTTTACCTTTGAGAGTGAATGTAGCTACTATGGCTTTTATGTTCTATGAATAGTCATTCAACTTGGAGAACTTCCTCATGCCAAGAAACCACGCCTCTGCATCTCGTGGTTTCTTCATCTTTCCATCAAAATTAGGTGGATTTTCTTTCTTAAACTCATCTAGTAAGTATCCCCTATCACTCGTCCTGTAAGGATGATAATGATGATGATCATAGTGCCTATCTGAATCATAACTAGAATAGTACCTATGTCTATCCCTCCTCCTTTCTGGAGTGTCCAAAAATATTCCATCTCTAACTGTGTCATCTTTATCTAACTTGTGACCACCATGTGACCTACTACCATATGCCCCATTATTTATGTCCTCCTGCTGATGACTGATCCAACGTGGTCCCCGTCACTACAAATATGACAAACTCTGAAGTGTCACTGCATTTACCTCTACTTTTTTCTCCTGTGCCTACATAATTATGTCCTTATCTGCCTTACAACTCATTATTTCCTCCTTTAAGATTCTTAATGTATCTTCCAAATTAGAAGGATTCTCAACACCATACTATTCATTTAATTCCTGGGGAGAGTCCTTGTAGTTTACTGTCTAGCTATCCATTTGATATTTCTTCCTGCAAGGTATATCATGTCAGCTAAACCAAATCACAATAAACAAACATATCTTAGTATAGCTCGAGGAGGATACCTTATCTTCAAGATCAAAAAATCAGCGTGATACATGTATAACATAATCATGAAAACATATGGAAACATAATACATAAGCATATAACCATGCAACCATCATTCTAGGTAGGGTCCAGTCATCAATGCATGATCTTATCAACAACTCATACCATGGCCTCATGCACGACAACAACAACTACATCACTATACACTTGACTGCATGCAAACATTAACATGCATAAGCAATGTGTAACCAACCATACACATTCGTAAACACATGTATTTGAACAATACTTGTAACCAACCTAAAATAATGATACATGTAAACAGACATACAAGAATGCAACCAAAAATACAAGAATTTAACCAAGCATATAATAACGATACATGTAAGTGAAATATAACAACATGTAACGAGTCATACACTAATGACAATGCATCCCACAATAACAACATCAACTTCCACATGGTGACATAACTACAACCATGATCAAAATTATGCAAATGCAACAAGCACATCGAATGCAGGCATAAGAGACACACATGCAATCGACATGCATGCATGACCAACACACAACCCATCCAGTCTGAGGGGTGAACCATGCTTTGATAGCACTCTATAACACCCTCCTCCCACATCTACCCAAGCAACCAGCGAGCCAGGGTAAACACGCGACGAGATGCCACTATAATATGATTCGACCTCCTAAGTCACATTAAAGAACTGGAAATGATGGAGACACACCATACAAACATTCAGCATCAGCATTAGGACCCTCATGAACCAATCCAACCTTTCTGCCAGCCAATCCTTGGGTCCCACTAACATTTTGAACCACTTAACCTTTGGATGCTTTCATGCCATGGGCATGCCAACATCCAAGGACCTTTGGATGCTCTCATAGCCCTGCAAGCTAGTGTCCAGGGACTTTTTTTCACAGTGTCGTGCCAATGTCCCCGGGATTTGAGCCACTTTTTTATACCCAAAGCCCAAGTCACTGCCCAGAATAAATGACATCTTCAAAATAGTAAGATAATAGGGAAATGAAAGTGAAAAAGAAATTACTTGAACAAGAACTTGACTAGACCCCTACTAGCCATGAAAGGTGTTTCTTCAAACATATCATGAATATGTAATCTATAGGTGTAAATAACATATCTTAGCATCCGGGTCTCATACTTAGCTAAGAATCCTAAGAAGCATTGATGCCTCAACACGTAAACTGCCATTTCATCGATTAGGTCATAGATACATTGTTCATTCATTTACAAGTAAAAACATGATGAGAGCCATACATAGCTAGTATCATAAAAAATATATATAACCAGCATAACAAAAACAAAAATACCATTGAAATCACAACCATATAAACCACATATAAAACAGTATAATACTCACAGAAACACAAGGAGAAATAACCTATTATTGATGATGCAAAATCCAAACCCAGGATGGGACTTCCACATTCCACCCAACCGTAGAATGGCCAAGACAAATATCTCTTAATCCATTCACCCCCATGCCATATTCCAAGCATGAATGTGGGATCTCATAGAACACATCAATCCAAAACCATCGAGGACTTCCAGAGGCCATCCACCTCAACCCATCAACTATGATTCTACCACACAGTCAGACATCACAAAGCCATCATCATAATGGTCTCCATCCAAGCCTTCCAAGGCTTCCAGAGTGTTTTTTCCAACCAAGGCTTCCAAGACTAGTAACTTAACCCACAATTGTCATTGGGCTTCCAGAGCATTTTTCCAATTAACGCTTCCAGGACTAGTAACTCAACCTACCAAGGGCTTCTAGAGTGTTTGTCCAACCAAGGCTTCCAGGACTAGTAACTCAACCAAAGATGTTACAGGGTTTCTAGAGCATTTTTCCAATGAGGGCTTCCAGGAACTAATAACTCAACCCAAGCTAAGGGAACATGAGAACCAACCAAAACAAAGCAATGAAATAAACCCAAAATGTCGATGACTATCCAGAAAATGGAAAGGCTAGGCAATCCATTGTCAATCTAGGCAATCCTACATGCCAATGATAGACCATGACCAAAGAACCACATGCATATGCCATGCATGCCAAAATAATGAGGAAAACAGACATGCAACTTGGTACCTACAAGAAAAATTGTTGTAGCTACCGATCCTAATGTCCTCTTATGCTTTCCTACTCTTCCTTTCCTTCTTTCTCCAAACTCCAAGTATGCCACACCCTCCAAGAGTGCTCAAAGAAAACTCTAATATTCCAAGAGTATGAGAGAGAGAGAGAGGAGAATAATGAGAGAGCTCCAACACCGAACTGAGAAAATGTTACCAATTGATCCTCAGAAACCTTTCTATTAATGAGGCCTCTATTTTCTTCATTTTCCATTATTTTCCTTCAATTTCCTCCTCACATGCAACCTATGACCTTTCACCTCCCTTTTCTCCTATTTTCCATTATTTTCATAAATAAATGTGCCAAAAATTCCATTTTTCCTTTCCAAAGCCTTAGCCATTTCCTTTGCCAATTTCCTTAGCCATTAATCAATGATAAGTGATCCCCATCACTAGGATTTTTCTCAACATTCATCTTGGAATAAGTGTCCCATCAACCATGGTTATTATTTTGCCTTGATTAACTTTTATTACATGGAATTTTCACTAGGGTTGTTACACAAAAGACATTTGCTTGAATCATAGACATTCAGTTATTCCTTATTCCATATTGACATATAGTTTTCAAGAGCGTTCAAACAAAAATTACTATTAGAAAATACATACTTTATATTTTAGTAATTAGGCATATCTACCAGTAGTTAATGCGCACCACAATTTATGGAATTCTTTGCATTCTTTATATTTCGGTAATTAGAAATATTTACCATGAATTATTCCCACCATAATTTATGGAATTCTTTGCATTCCTTAGGTAGGAGTAAAAATTAAATATGTTGTATGTAAATATTGTAACAACCCCAACATTTTAACACTCGGTTGAGACCTCTCTCCACCAAATTTCTGATACCATGTTAATTTTTATGGTGTGTTCTATGCTTTTAACAATTAATTCAATTTCTTATCATCATTGACAATTATTGTAGATAGAACATCAACAATACATACAAGAAGAAATGAGATTATTTGACAACTAAGGGTCCCAATTATATGCCTAGGTAGGTACCCATTCACAAATGGTCATGTCCTTCGAGACATGACTCTTCAATGCCAATTATTAGTTAATTATTCATTATTTATGATTGTTATTATCTATAGTTATTTATATTATTTATGTACGTATTTTATTCATAACATGAAGGGGAATTAGCCCCTAGCTGCACCCTTTAACACTATGTTAACTCATTTATTTTAATATCACCTTCATATAGATGTACAGAGAGAGAGAGAGAATATTTTAATGTCTAAAGAGAAAAAGTCTTAATAAGAAGGAAATGTGTAAGTCTTTCAATTTTAATATAAATCTAGAATATAACATTAAATAATATTATTAATAAAAAATCAGTGTGATTTGTAAATAATTACGTATAATTACTATACAATTCAATTACCCAAGTACCACATGATATTCTGAAGGCATTGAATCCATTTATGCATTTAAAAGAACAATTTAAAAATGAAAAATTACACATGGTGTGTGTGTGTGTGTGCACGCATGCGTGCACAACTAGTATAGATCCATCATAACCATAAATCTATCAAGTGCAAGGGGATCAAATCTCTTAAGGCGCAAACCCAAAAATTATGCTCTAAAAGGAGTTTGTACCCAAGAGATTTGATTATTCTTGATGCTTGTTAAATCTGTGGTTAAGATGAATCTACACCGGTAATAAAAAAAAACATACAAAACCTCGATTTTTAAAAAATTGTCTTACATTTAATAATTTTTTATGTTTATTAAATAAAATAAAATGTACAAAATAATTATATATCATTTATATATCTTAAAACTTTAGTAACATGTAAAATTTTATTTTCGTGAACATTTTAAAAAGATTATTAATGGTCCAAACTTAAGAAATACCCTTTTGAGGGTTTATAACATCTACTTGAGAATGAATTATGTGTGGATTGTAATTTTCAAATAGGGAATTTGAAATTGAATTATACATATTATACTCCAATACAAAACATTCGTTTTTCCTCAATAAAGCATTAGGAGGAAACATGACAATTCTTTGATAGGAAAGCATGTTTTTAATGTTCTACTATTTTAATAATATTTGTTTATTTAATGGAAAACCCAACCATAGGAGACGGGTATCCATTTTAGTAAAACATCTCAAAAAATGGTGAAAAGATCTAATGCTTCATTTTGAAAATTGATTGTTTGTAACAAAACATTACATTGGAGATTTTGACAAATCGATTTTGTACATAATATTCTAACTTCAATTACTAACTTTTACATGCTTGATATATACATATTGGCGTGCATTTTCTTCAGTCACTTTAGGTTAGATTTTTTTCTCAATTTTTTAAAATGTTGAGAATGGAAAGAAATGGGATCTTGATCTTATGAGCGTGGAAATGTAAGGATTCCTTTTGCCATGATTATATAGAGTTTTGAGAGTATAGGTTTACAAATGAGATCAAAATGTTTTCAAAATTTCTATCATTATAATAAATATTGCAAAATTGTGGTTTTGAATTTATACGGTTGAACTTGAGTTGTAATAGATTTTTTTTTTCCAAGGAAAAAAATCGAACTTTTTTATAAGGAATAAAAAAGTTACATAGTATATGAGTAAACATTCTGCAAAAACTGCATGAGAAGGAGCAAAAGCTCCTCTGAGTAAGAGCATCAGCATACCTACAGAACTCTATAAGACTCCTGTACCCGGCCTGTACAGCCATACCAAAAAAGAAACTGAAATCCAAGATGTCTCCTGGGTCTCCTTTCATGAGGAAAACAACCCAGAAAACGCATACAGTAACACAGTTCACAACCCGCTCTATCAAAACAGAGCATAACAGTATATAAAAAGAAACACAATTTTCATATGCCACCATTTTCATATAAAACCACTGATAAACTAGTGCATATAAGAATAGACAAAAAGCATTATATGTTTGGAGGGAGATCCGACACACGGATCTGATCCTGAAGCTGTTCGGTTATTCTCCATGCGCCCACAGCTTGCTGCATACCTTCTTTAGAAAGCCGGTCTGCCTCCTCATTGCTGTCCCTGTAGATGTGATCAATAAAAAATACATGAAACTGCAACTTTAAAGTTTGGATTTCTTCTAATAAAGGCATCAACATGTAATGTTGGCATCTATATTTTCCACTGGCCCAATTAACAACATTCATCGAATCTCCAAAAATCTGAACTGCAAGGATATTTTTGTGGATGAGCCAGCAAAGAAGGAGTTTTAAGGCTGAGAGTTCTGCAAAGTTATTTGTTCCCATCCCAAGGCCCACCGAGGCTTTTAGCGAGTGAGAAGCACTAAGATGAATACAAATCCCAGCTCCTGTGATATTATTTTGGGCTGCCCCGTCAAAGAAAGCCCACGGTATCCCATCTCTAAGACGAAGCTCCTTCCGCTGGTCATTTTTTACAGGACCATCCGGCTCAGGAATGCTGGCGAGAATGGCATTGCTTTGAATAGCAATAGCTGCCGCTGGGGTCGAAAATTCTCTAAAAATACTACGATTCCTGGCAATCCAAATGCCCCAGCAGATGATGGGAGGCAAGTTTCTCAGATTCTTCTCGTGGAAATGGTTCCACCAATATTCCCAGGCTGTGGACAAAACATCCCCCTCCCACCTAACTTTGGCGTTCAAGAGCTTTTCCGCTTCAATCCAGACTTGCTTTGTAAAAGGGCAGGCGAGGAACAGATGAGAAATGGATTCTGAATCTGCAAAACATAAAGGGCATCTACCAGGCCCCTGTTTAAAACGGGATTGAAGAATTTCCCAGGTAGGGATCTTGTTTTTTAAAGCACACCAAAAGAAAATCCTAGCTTTTTTAGGACACTTCAGTTTAAACAGAGGCTTTGCCCACCAAACAGGAGGATCCCAACCTTTTTTCTTCATCAAAAAATTGTACCCAGCCTTAGGAGAATATAGCCCTATCTCAGCATGTGCCCAAACCAAGGAATCCGGCCTGTCCTTTATTCTAACATTTGATCTTCTAAGCTCCTGAAGAAAGAGCCGCCATTCATTCCTCCAAATGAGATCTATGCCTAAATCATCTTCAGTCTTCCAAGACTGCCCCCAAATAGTTGACTGATCCATGTTTGCTATCTGATTTAGGCTTTTGATTCCTTTATCATCCAGATGATTGAGCAATTCAGGAGATAGAGCAAAACCTTCACTGCATCCTACCCATGGGTCCCTGCCAATCCTCAAACATTCACCATTTCCAACCCGCCAAGCCAGACCTTGTTCAATTACCTTAAAAGCCTCTGTAGTGGCTTTCCAAATAACATAACAGTTCCTTCCTTTTTTGTTTGGGCACCTAATCCAGTCTTCAAGAGGAGTAGGGTCAATGTACTTTCTCTTAACCACTCTAGTCCAGAGATTGTCCGAGTTAATAATTCTCCATCCTGATTTAGCTGCCAAGGATTGACTGAAGTCAATAGGACTTTTCAGGCCCCATCCACCCCAATCTTTTGGCCTAGCGATCTTATCCCAAGCCACCCAAGGAAGAACAGTGTCCTCTTTAGATCCAGACCACAGAAACCTGCTGCAAATCTGCTTGATTTTATGAAGAATCCCTTTTGGGATCCAAGTCAATGCAGCCCAGAAGACCGGGATAGCCTGAAGAACCGAGTTTACCAGAGTAAGTCTACCTGCCCGCGATAACCACTTGAAACTCCAATGGGATATTTTTTGTTCAATCTTCGCTATCAGCCAATTCCAGTCCTGCTTTCTGTAGGAGGATGGTTTTAGCCAAAACCCAAGATATTTGAACGGCTGCTCCATATTACAGGTTCCAAAAGGCAAGTGAGATGCAATCAAGATCTCATCTTGTCTACTGAAACCTTCGAAGATTAATTGAGACTTCCTTTCATTTATTTGAAGCCCTGTAGCTTTCAGGAACTGATCAAGAATGAGTTTAATCTCTTTAATTTCATTTAAGTTCCCATTTGTAAACAAAAGAATATCATCGACAAAAAGTAGATGAGTAATGAACAGGTTAACAGCAACTTCCAAACCTTTTACCAAACCTGAACTTTTGGCCTTTGAAATCAGTCTACTTAGTCCTTCTGCTGCAAGGAGAAATAGCAGAGGGGAGAGCGGGCAACCTTGACGCAGACCTCTTTGGCTTTTAAAGAATTGAGAAGCAGCTCCATTTATCAGAACAGCAAAGTTTACGTTTGTGATGCATCCCATGATCCAATTTATAAAACCCACCTGAAAGCCTAGATGGGTCAAGAGCATCCTTAAATACGTCCAACTGACCCTATCATAGGCTTTGGAAAGGTCGATTTTGAGCACTGCCCCTTTCCTGCTTGCTTGCCTGATACTGTGAATAGTTTCCTGTGCTACCCCGATAGCTTCATGAATTTGTCGACCGTCCAGGAATCCAAATTGCTCCTTTGAAATACAGGAGGATAAAATAGGTTTCAGTCGTACCGCAATGATTTTTGCAATGATCTTGTAGATGGTATTGCACAGCGAGATAGGCCTGAAATCTTCAAAAGAACCCGGGTCTTCTTTTTTTGGAATGAGGGCTATGAAAGTAGAATTAAACGGACCATAGATTTCTCCTTTCACCCTAGACTCCTCCACTACTTCAGTAAGTTCTGCTCCAATAGATTCAAAAAAGTGGGAGAAAAGTTCTATGGTCCATCCATCGGGCCCCGGACTTTTATCTTTCGCCATAGATTTTATTATACTTTCTACTTCCTCCTTTGTCACTTCCCTAAAAAGAGCTTCAGCATCTTCCTCCTCCACAAAATGAGGGAAAGCTTGGGCACTTCTGATTACTTCAGGTAAAGAGATCCCCCCAGGGTCAGAGAAGAGGGATTGGAAATGGTTCTTTCCCATATTTGATAACTCTTCAAAAGATGTGGCCTCTATGCCTTCAGAGTCCCTCAGCTTCCATATAGTATTTGCATTTCTCCGGCCCTTTGCATAATTGTGAAAAAATTTTGTATTTTCATCCCCCGCTTTCAACCAGATAGCTCTGCTTTTCAGTCTCCACTCCTCTTCTCTATCCAGTAAAATATTAGCTCTACTCTTCTCCAGAGCCAGAATTCTTTCTTTCGATTCCTGAGATGCATAAGCATCAGTCTCTGGGTCTTCAAGAACCCCAAGGGCCTCATCAATGCTGACTAACTCTTCGATTTGTTTTTTCCTCCTAGCTGATGCCCATTCGATGGCTGCTTTCTTAAGTCTTTTCAGGTTATCCATGAAAAGGGCTCCTTTATTCTCCGATTGCCCCAAACCCGAATGCCTCCAAGTATCATTGAAGAGTTTAGTGAAAGAGTCCTCCTGTAGCCAAGAGGCGTTAAATTTGAAAGGAGCAGCCGGCTTCGGAGGAGGTTTGGAGATTTCCAACAGAATGGGAAAATGGTCCAAGTTCCCCCCTTCACCCACCCATTGCCTGAACAAAGGAATATTAGAAGCCAACCTTTCACTGATGAGAAACCGATCCAATCTTTTTGCAATTCTATCCTCCCCCGTTCTTCTGTTCCTCCAGGTAGGTTTAGCTTTTATGATATTTACATCAATCAACTTGTGGGCAAGGAGGACATTTGAGAAGAAATCTGTCAGAGGATCCTCCCTCGCAAGAGGCCCCCAAGCTTCGGCTATCCCCAGAGAAAAATTAAGATCTCCCCCAATTATTAGATTTTTATCCTTTATCAGGCCCTTTGAGAGGAGGTCGTTCCAGAAAGAAACCCTACCCTGACAGGGGCCGTAGACATTAACAAACAGCAGAGGAATATCAAAATCAAGGGAAACAACCTCCAATCCCAGAACATTTGATAGACCCCAGAAATTTAACAACTTCAGTCTTCCTTCCTTAAAACCCATAGCAAGGCCTCCCGAATGACCGGAGGCATCAATAGCTATGAAGACCCAGCCCGGTAAGAAAGAGCGGAGAGCAGATTCAATATCAGCGCTTTTGCCCAAGGTTTCTTGAAGGAAAACAATATCCGGGTTATGACGCGAGATAAGGTCTTTTAAAGCCAGTTTTTTGGGTTTACTGGCTAAACCCCTACAGTTCCAAGAAAGACAAATCATTTTTTAACCACCTCAGGGGATTTTGCTGCTCTAAGCGCCCCAGGAATTGACATTTGTTTTCCATCAGCTACATCATAAATTGCTTTAACTTGAGCTTTTGAAAGAAGGGATTTTCGACCTCTACCTTTTTTAGATAAACTCTTAGAAGTCTCAGCTCCTAACCCACCTACAGACTCCATAATCTCATTCGAACCAACAGGCTTCTTACTGAGGGATCTAAGGTTATAATGGCGGGCAACAGAGGAAGGCCCAACACCCTGACACACCGGGGGGTAATCCTCACATTTCAGATTTAAGGAGGGCATATCGACTGAAAGATTTTCAATTTTTTGCATGACATCATTACAATTTTTTAACAGAGGACTACACCCGACTATAGATTCAGAATTAAAGGCAGAAATGTTTGGAGAGGACTGCATACCGGATATTTCACCTTCAGCAGCGATGGCTGGATCAGCAGGAGGCGATTCCAGATTCGGTTGGGCATCTGAAGGACGCACCGGGGCACCGTCCTCCTGAGGCTTTCCCTCCGCTGACTGATGTAAGAGCTCTTCCGAAGAAATTCCATTTGGAGCAGACCCCGCCATCGGATTCTCATCATGCCTCCGAGACCCCTCCCACTCCTCTTCTTTGCTTTGAGTCCTCCTTCTTCTCATTCCCAACGGGCAATCCCTCGCCAGATGCCCATACTCGTGGCAACGGTGGCAATGAAAAGGAAGGAGTTCATAGTCCAGTGGCTGTTCGATGACATACTCCTTGTACTGCAATGTTATAGATTCTGCCAAGCCATCCTTCGGATTGAGCCTCACTAAAATCCTTGCCACGGCTTTTTCATAGGTATGGAGATACGATCTATCAGCATCCAGGAAAGTACCCAACAGATTCCCTATAGATTTGAAAACAGAGTCCGCCCAGAGAAAGGGGGGCAGATTTGGAGCCCTAACCCAGATAGGAAATTCTTCGACCTTTTCTTTGGAGGCGTCGAAAAGAGGGGACCATCTTTTAAAGAAAACAGGCCGGTTCCCGAACTCCCAATTCTTCCCCTCGACCCATTCCAGAGCCTCCTTACTATCAAAGCTAGCCATGAACCAACCTTTTACCAGCGTATTGGTTTTGAAAGAAGAAGTTGGGGTATCCAGCCACTGACTCGCCGCCCATTGCCTAATGGATTTGCCTGATACAGGCCAGCCTCTGATTCTGCCTACAAGAGTGACCTCTGCCACATCCAGAACATCCTCCACCTGCACGTCCATGCCAAGTACCAAGTTCGCAAAACGCTTCTTCTTCAGAGGTTTAGCCTTCTTCCTTTTCTCCCCTGTCTTCCGCGGCTCCGACTCCGCACCCTTGGCTCCGAGATCAGGGTTTTGGTCTCCTACTTCCCTTTGCGTCCCACCTTCAATGCCTGCTGATTGTTCAACCCCATTGCTGGGCGGGGTTTCTATCAGCCCTTCAATCGGGCTGCCCACGTCTCCTTCAGCCGAAAAGCCCTCCTCTAACCCCTTACCTGCACCGAGAGATTTTGAAAAGTACCCCTGCTTTGCAGACCTTCCAGCTCCAGTAGACAACCCCTCCGACCCTGCTAGCCGCTGAGAGGATTCTTTTGAGAAAAGGACTCTGTTAACTGCCGACAGATGGGAATTACCGCCGACCTCATTCCCTGATGTTTGAATACCCCCTACAGGCCTCCAAATCCCTATATTTTGAGCTGAGCTGATGATATCCTCAAGGCCGCCAGTCGGGCAAAAAATTTTTGAGGGAGATAATGACTTACCAACAGATGGAGCGAAACCCTTGACACCCCATGCGCTTAGCTTTGCTTGAGGGTTTTTCTCCTCAGAGCCCTTGCCGATAATGTCCAGACCGCCAGAGAGGTCCCAACTCTCGTCCAACAGACCTTTTGCAATTTTAGAAGCTCGCGAAGCACCTGCCGAGAACGAGGCAGACCCATGACTGACTGCTTTCCCAAAGAACTCACCGAGATTCTGCTCATTAATCTCCTTTCCCCAAACCGAGAGTATGTCTTCAGGTGTTGGGTCAAGTTCCACCGTTTCGTTTGCGATTACCATGGTAAAAAACACACAAAACCCCGTAATAGCGACACCTCCTTGCAACCGTTACCCGGGAATAGCGCTGAAAACCGCCTGCAGACAAAGGAAACTGGCTTTGCAAAAAGACCGGAACAGCATAACACCAAGAAAGATTCACGGGTATAACCTCCAGGAAACCGCTCTCCACAAAACCCAAACCGTGACAGGAAACGTCGCCAGACTGAAAGAAGACTTTTTAATCCCAGCTGTCTCCTAAACCGGTTGCCCAACAAAGACTACAAGCTCGATGGGTCCGCCAGCTCTGCAAACCCCGTACCTGCGTGTCATTCCTGTGGCGACTGCATCACCTAGGCCAAAGGACTAGGGTTCCCGGATTGAAACCTATGCTCGCCATCCTTCCAAATCAATTTTTCACTTGAGTTGCAATAGATGTGTGAGTATTTTTTTCCTTTTGATACTGATTAAATGGAAAAATGTATATCAATTGTCAAAATAAAGCAATTGACTCATATTTCATGAAATTAAATAGATGGAAAAAGTACATTGGTGACTTAAAGTTAAGTTTGAAATAAAAGAAATTGACTTATACCCATTGAAATTGAATCAACGGAAAATATACATCAATGACACAAATGTTAGATCTGAAAAGAAAGAAATTAAATCATATCCATTGGAACCAAATTGATAGAAAAGGTATGTCTATGACACTAAAGTTAAATTTGAAGAGAAGGTAATTGAATCACTCCCCTTGAAACTGAATTGATGGAAAAGATATGTCGATGACACTAACGTTAAATTTGAAAGCAAAGAGATTGAATCATACCCCTTGCAACCAATTTGATGGAAAATGTACGTTGACAACTCTAAAGTTAAAATTGAAAAGGGAGAAATTGTCTCATACCCCATGAAACTAAATAGATGGAAAAGGCTTGTTAATGAAAATAAGATTAAACTCGAAAAACAAATAAATCAAATGATACCCCTTTAAACCAAATCAATGGAAAAGGTACGTTGCTAACATTAATGTTAAATTTGAAAAGAAGGCAATTGATTCATACCCCTTGAAACCAAATCGATGGAAAATGTAAGTTGAGGATATGAACATTAAATTGAAAAGAAAGAAATTGACTCATACCCCTTGAAAACAAATTGATAAGATTGGTATGTTAATGACACAAATCTTAAATTTGAAAAGAAATAAATGGACTCATACCCTTTGAAATTAAATCAATATAAAAGGTACTTTGATGACACTAACGTTATATTTTAAAAGAAAGTAATTGACTCATACCCCTTGAAGTTGAATATATGGAAAAGGTATGTCTTTGACAATAATGTTAAATTTGAAAAGAGAGCAACTGAATCATATCCCTTAGAATTGAATCGATCAAAATTGTATGTCGATGACACTAATGTTAAATTTGAAAATAAATAAATTAACCCATACCCCTTGGAATGAATCTATGGAAAAGGTACCATGATGACACTAATGTTAAATTTGAAAAGAAAGAAATTGACTCATATTCCATGAAATTGAATCGATGGAAAAGGTACATCAATGACATAAACGTTAAGTTTGAAATGAAAGCAATTGATTCGTACCCTTTGAAATTGAATCAATGGAAAAGATATCTTATTGAAACGAATGTTAGATTTGAAAATAAAGAAATTGAATCATACCCCTGAAAACCGAATTGATATAAAAGGTATGTCTATGACACTAAAGCTAAATTTTAATAGAAAGAAATTTAATTATTCCACTTGAAACTGATCGATCGAAAAAGCATGTTGATGACACTAATGTTAAATTTTAAAAGACAGAGATTGACACATACCCCTTAAAACCAAATTGATGGAAAATGTAAGTTGACGACTCTAGGGTTAAAATTGAAAAGAAAGCAATTGTCTCACACCCATTGAAACATAATCAATGGAAAAGGTATATTGATGGGAGTATTATTAAAATTGAAAACAAAGCAATCAAATCATACCCCTTAAAACCAAATAAATGGGAAAGGTACGTCGATGACACTAATGTTAAATTTGAAAAGAAGGAAATTTATGTATACCCTTTAAAGCCAAATTGATGGAAAATGTACACTGAGGACACTAATATTGAATTTGAAAAGAAATCAATCGAATCATACCCCCTTAAACCAAATAAATGGAAAAAGTATGTAGAGGAAACTAACATTAAAGTTGAAAATAATCATTTGATTGATACCTCTTGAAATTGAATCAACAAAAAATGTACGTGGATGACAATCAAGTTAACTTTGAAAAGAAAGAAATTGTCACATACCCCTTGAAACCTAATCAACGGAAAAGGTACATCAATGAAACTAACGTTATGTTTGAAAAAAATAAATTGACTCATACCAATTTGAATGGAAGAAAAACATATGCCAATGAAAATAATGTTAATTTTGAAAAGAAAACAATTTACTCATAACCCTTGAAACTGAATCGATGTAAGAGGTATTTCATTGAAACTAATGTCAATTTTGAAAAGAAATCAATTGAGTCATAGCCATCGAAGATGAATTGATAACGTTGATGACGCTAAGGTTAAATTTGAAAAGAGACCAACTGAATCATACCCCTTCAAATCAAATCGATGGAAAAGGTACATTGATGACACTAACATTAAATTTGAAAGGAAAGAAATTGACTCATACCCCTTAAAATTGAATCGATGGAAAGAGTATATCAATAACACTAATTTTTAATTTGAAAATAAAGAAATTGACCATAGCCCTTAAAATTGAATCAATGGAAACAATACATTAATGACATTAATGTTAAATTTGAAAATAATGAAATCAGCTCATTCCCCTTGAAATAAAATCAATGGAAAATGTATTTCAAAGTCACTAATGTTAAATTTTAAAATAAATAAATTGACTCATACCCATTGAAACCAAATTGATGGAAAAAGTACATCAATTTCACTAACATTAAATTGAAACCAAAGTAGATGTCTCATACCACTTGAAAATAAATCAATGGAAGACAGAAATTGATGAAACTAACATTAAATTTGGAAATAAAGGAATTCACTCATACCACTTAAAAATAGATGGAAATGATATGTCGATGACACTAACATTAGATTTGAAAGGAAAGAAAATGAACCATACCCTTTGAAACTGAATTGATGGAAAAAGTACATACATGACAATAATATTAAATCTAAAAAGAAAGACTTTGATTCATAACCCTTTAAACAAAATTGATGGAAAAGGTTTTTTGAGGACAGTAATATTAAGTTTGAAAAGAAAGAAATTGACATCTACCCCTTGACATTGAATCAACGGAAAAGGTACCTCAATGAAAATATTTTTAAATTTGGAATGTAAGCTATTGAATCAAATCTCTCGAAACTAAATCAATGGAAAATGTTCTTGATGACACTGATGTTAAATTTCAAAAGAAATAAATTTAGTCATACTGTCTTGAAACCGAATTGATGGAAAGGGTACTTTGATGACACTAACCTTAAATTTTAAAGGAAATTAGTTGACTTGCATCCCTTGAATCTGGATCGATGGAGAAGGTACCGCTTTAACAATAACATTAAATTTGTCAAGAAATAAATTGAGTCATACCCCTTGAAAGTGAATCAATGGAAAAGGTATGTCGATGGAACTATTGCTAAATTTGATAAGAAAGAAATTGAATAATACTCCTTGAAGTGAAATTGATGGAAAAGATACGTCGATGGTCACACTAATGTTAAATTTGAAAAGGAAACAATTGGCTCATACCCCTTCAAACTGAATTGATGGAAAAGATACATTAATGAAACTAATGTTAAATTTGAAAAGAAAGCCATTGACTCATACCCATTAAAACCAAATTGATGGAAAAGGTACACCAATGGCACTCGTTATCACTCCTTCGGATCTCCAAGGTTGAGGAAGAGTCCAGTTGAGGTAACCACAAACCAACCTTTTAACTTGGTAGATAGCCCTACCAAGCCAGAGAGGGCTCTCTTCGAAGGATCATAGCCAAGAGTGCTAAATAGATTATGGTTTTAGGCTAGATGTAAAGTTCAGAAGTTTGTTTGATTTAATTTGGTTGGGTAGTCACAAGGATGAGTGAATTAGGTCAGAGAGTGAACTAGGTCAAGGAAAAGTGAATCAGAATTGCAGACATCTGATGGGGCAAGGTAGGCAAGGTACTTTAAACTTCGTAGTATAGTGATGAGATGGTTTAGACTAGTGAGATGCTAAAAAGAGCATGAGGGTCATGAATTATTTTTAAACTAAAGAAATGAAACAATCTATGATGATTTTCCCAAAACAGAGCATACAAAGATGAATTCTGCTTATCACACCTTGAAAATCAAACATAATTAGAGTGAAATGAATCATGAAAGGAACAAAACATTCACACATATGAAACTGAAGAAGAAACAAGATCAAATGTCCATGCCATAGGAATCCCACCAAAATAGTTGCAACTTCATCCAATATATTCCATGCCAAAGTCTGAAAGCTATTACAACATCCAAAAGATTCCAACTTGTAAAATGACCAAGAAAATACATAATATATGCCTCAAACCAACTCATCCTAGCCTCAGGGGTCGAATCCATGAGTGGAGGAGTAGTTGCAAGAAAAACTGAACTGATAGCTAGAATGTAGGGTGGTCAAAGCGACTCATCCCTAACTCTAGCAAACTGATTCATTACATGCCATGTAGGCCATTTAACTGATGTATTTACCCTAGATAACAATGAAAAACATAATAATTACATCATCTTGATCAATTACATGAGTAAAACATTAATTCCCCTTAGGTGAAAGTGAGTTTAGAGTGAAACAGTGAAAAATGTAGAACGTTGTCAAACACGCCCTTCAACTGTCAAACACGCCCTTTTAGTGTCAAACACACCCTTCAACTTCAAGGCTACTTTTGGATGCTTTCCTAGTGTCCAAATTTGCTACAAGATAGCTCGTTGGAAATCCCTTTGAGTATAATTTCCAGATATGCCTTCATTTTTTAATTTGGAGGTCATTTTCCATGTCAAAATTCCAGTCTCCCAAGACCGGTAAACACACAGCGACCAGGCAAAAAAAGAGGCAGAAAGGTGGTTTTTTTTTATGGTTTTTGACCCTTTTGGCTAACCAGTTTTCCTCCAAATTCTTACAAAATTCATAGGGTACATGTCCTCATCACTTTGAATCCAAAAATTCTGACCATTTGCTCATTGGATGCTCCAAAAAAGAGCGCAACGTCCAAGGTGCTACACGTTTGACCATTTCACTGTGCTAAAAATACTTCAAAAAACATAGAAATTATGACTTGAAAAATTTGTTCAAAAGTGGTAAAAATTGTAGACATTTCTATAAATCTAGCTCTGATACCATGTAGAAAATCTGGTGCGGGTTAACCCGATAACACAATATAAATCAAAGCAGAATACTATAACCTACTTCTACTATCAATTTGCGGAAGCTTAAAGATCGAGCTGAACAATATAACCAGAAGAAGAACAATCAATGAAAAAATACACATGAAAATACTTTGGGGAAAGCCTCAACTAAAAGCTCCACACTATTGTATTATCATACATGATGGAAATACATAGGAATTATACAAAGCCTTAGCTCTCAGTACAATCCTGACAGATGCTCACAGGCAATCTTGGCTTCTCTCTGGCCTTCCTATCTACCCTCCAAGATCCTATTTCCTTACGTTGTTCCTTATGGATGATTTTCCTATTACCAAGTGGAAAACCCTCCTCCAAAACTGCGCAATCCTCAAGGATAAATCCTTGACTACATGCATGAGTTTTCTCCATGAGAAAACACATGCAACTAATAGTACAATGTCCTTGAACACTAATCTCAACTGGGTCTTTCTCAGAATAGATATGCATGAGTTTTTGATGAGGGAATCTTCAGTTAACTAGAGTAGCAATAGTTGAGTGCATTAATGCATCAATTGACTGTTAACTCACTATGAGTTCCTCAAACATTTTGGAACTAATTTAACTAGACTTAACTTAGTAAATTGAGTTAACTAATTACAACTCAAATATAACTCAATCTTATCTCCTTAATTTAAGGGATAACTCTGGCATGACTTCAGAAAGACCTCTAATTTGAACTTATCCAACTAATTAATTTAAAATAAATTAATTAATTATTCCCAAGTAGTTGTTAAGACTAAATTCAATTTTAATTCACAATTTAATTCAAGGACAAATTAAATTGGAATATTTTTGTTTCCATATTTCAACACTCACTCTCAACAAGAAAGGGATTATCTGCCACCCTGATCCTGTCTCTATGGAACTCGAATTTACACTTTGACAATGCCTTTGCCAAAATGTCAGCATCTTGCTCCTCTTTTGAAATATACCGCAGAAACATGATCCTCTCGACCTGTGAAAAGACACAAGCAACAAATCTTGTCATATGCTTCTCCACATTACCATCAGCAGGTTGTTTTACCTTGTAAATCAAACAAGAACTCACAACTGAATTGTTCTCTGGTCTCAGAACCATGTCCCAAACACTGTTATGAACTATGGAGTCATACTCCTCCACCATAGCATCAACCCAAATTGGCTGTTGCACTACTTCCTCAAAGGAAGATGGCTCAGTCTCAACACATTCCCCAACAAGGGCCATGTATCGAGTGTACCTCTCAGGTGACCTCCTCTGTTTGCGATAAGAAGATGGTGCTCCCACATTCTCTCTCGCATCCTCCAACAATCTACCAGCTTCTTTTGTTAGCTTCCATCCAACTCTTGAAGACTCTGCTTGAGTGGATGTCTCCACTCCTGGAACCTCTTCATGCGGGTGCTCCACATCAGTCTGAGGCTCCTCTTGCTTAGGAACCAATAGTTCCTCCATAGCCTATAGTTGGAGCTCCCTCTCAAGGGAAACTCACATGGCCTTCTTCTCATCAAACTTGAGATCTTTGCGAACCACTGTCCTCTGACTGGTAGGCAAGTACACCCAATAGTTGTGAGGTGTATCAGTGTACACCACAAATATCCCCAACTCTGTTATCGGCTCAAGCTTCTTCCATGCATCCTTTGTCACATGGCAATATACCGATGAGCCAAAGATCCTGAAGTGACCCACATCAGGTCTCTTACCGGAGAAAGCTTCCTCTAGTGTCTTCATCCCATGTATGCGATGTGGCCTTCTATTCTACAAATAGACCACTGTGTTGCATGCCTCAGCCCACAAGTGAAGTGGTAGGCCTTGGTCATGCTGCATTGCCCGTGCTGCCCCTACAATAGTTTTGTTCTTCCTCTTGGCCACCCCATTCTGTTGTGGGTTATGAGATGTCGTCAACTATCGTTTAATTCCTTCTGCTGTAGAGAAGTCCTTAAACTCTTGAGAGACATACCCTCCATCGTTGTCACTTCTCAAGGCCTTGATCTTCTTCCCTAACTCTTTCTCGACCAAAGCTTTGAACTCACAAAACTTTGTGAAAGTTTGGTCCTTATTCTGCATGAAATAAATCCAACATTTACGAGAATAGTCATCAATGAAAATCACATAATACCTTTGTTTCGGTGTGGATGCCGTCGAGAATGGTCCAGACAAATTAGTATGAACTCGCTCTAAGATAACCTCTGCTCGACTGTCTCAATCATGAAAGGAAGACTTGGTGTAATTTCCCAATTTCAACCTTTGCATGTGTCAACTTACTCAAGTTTACCTTTGGGAAGTCCTGTAGATATTTGTTGCATTATCTTCAAAGCCCCATGATACAACTGGCCCAACCGCCTATGACACAAGTCGCCAATGTCTTGGCTTTGCACCAATTCTGCTTTCGTATTCAATGTTTCACAATCATCTACCTCTAGTTTATAGAGATTCTTCACCTGAATCGCTATCCTCTTTGTCTGACCCATGGCTATGTGTCTTAGGAATGCCTTTCCTTTACTGAAGAAAACATCGTAGCCTTTTCCCTCTAACATTGCGACTCATACCAAGTTCTTCTTCAGTCCAGGCATATACATCACATCTGTCAAGGTGAGAGGAGCTCCATGCTCCCTGTAAAAAGCAACCGTGCCCACTCCTGAAACACTATACCTTCCGTCGTCACCCATCTCTATGTGCATCTTGAGGTCTTTCTCCTCCAAGGCACTAAATAAATTTTTATCACCGGTCATGTGGAATGAGGCTCCACTGTCAAGATACCAGACACAACCCATCATTGATGACACCATGCATGCGATAAGGGTAAAGTCCATTTCAAACTGAGAGGCTAATGCCTCACCTTTCGATCCTTCCGAGGATCCCCTCTTCAACTTCTTCAATTGGAAATTAATCATATAATTTCCCATCTTGTGACAATTAAAGCATCTAACTTTAGACATGTCACCCTTCTTCCCTCCATGAGAAGAATTCGATTTGAAATGAGAAGCCTTCCCCTTCCCTTTCCTTACCTTGCTTGCTAAGGGAAGATTTTCTTCATCATCATTCTTGGATGAAGAACCATCTTGTGTGCTCCTCTTGATCTCCTCCTGCATAAGATCCCACCACAGTTGTTCCCAATTTGGCAGTTTTTCCCTTCCATTCATAGAGTCCTAGTAGCTATTCCAACTCTTTGGAAGGCCAAGGAGAGTGAGGATAACCATATCATCATCAGCAGTAGTTATTTCCACACTTCAAAGCTCATCTCTGTAGGTGGTGAGCTTGTTCAGATATGTGGAAATAGTATCGCCCTTCTCCATCTTGATTCTTTGAAGCTTATCCTTGAGCAAAAATTTCCTTTGGTTGCTACTGTTTTGGTAGAGGTCCTTCAATGTCTTCCACATTAAAAATGGAGTATCCTTCCCATGGAGACTCAAGACAATATGGTCTTGAACTCCCACAAGGATGATTCGTCTGGCCTTCGCCACACACTTCTTCCACTCAGCCAACTCTTGTGCATTAGTTGAAGCTAGCTTTGGGATTTCTTGATCAATGAATTACTTCAAGCCATTGTCTTCTAATATAGCCTCCATTCTATCTTTCCATGCTATGTAATTCGAGCTACCTTCAATGGCATACTCGAGTCTCAATCCATAGAATTCCATTGGCCAACCTTGAAGTATGATATGAATTCGATTTACACCTGCAACCCAAAACTTAAAACTTCGAATTCTCGTCTCAGTATACTATTCATAGCTCTGATACCATGTAGAAAATTTCTACAAATCCAGCTCTGATACCGTGTAGAAAATACAGTGTAGGTTAACCCAATAATGCAATATAAATCAAAGCATAATACTATAACCTACTTCTACTATCAATTTGAGGAAGCTTAAAGATCGAGCTAAAATATAGCCAGAAGAAGAAGAATCAATGGCACAATACACATGAAAATACTTTGGGGAAACCCTTAGCTAAAAACCCCACACTATTGTATTATCATACATGGTGGAAATACATAGGAATTATACAAAGTCTTAGCTCTCACAGCTAGCCAGCTCTCAATACAATCCTCATATATTCTCATAGGCAATCTTGGATTCCCTCTAGCCTTCCTCTCTGCCCTCCAAGCTCCTATTTCCTTGTGTTGTTCCTTGTGGATGATTTTCCTATTACCAACTGGAAAACCCTCCTCCAAAATTGCACAATCCTCAAGGATAAATCCTTGATTGAATGCATGAGTTTTCTCCATGAGAAAATACATGCAATTGATAGTACATTGTCCTTGAACATTAACCTCAACTAGGTCTTTCTCAGAATAGACATGCATGAGTTTCTGATGAGGGAATCTTCAGTTAACTGGAGTAGCACTAGTTGAGTGCATTAATGCATCAACTAACTATTAACTCACTATGAGTTCATCAAATAGTTTGGAACTAATTTAACTATACTTAACTCAGTAAACTAAGTTAACTAATTACAACTCAAATATAACTTAATCTTATCTCCTTAATTTAAGGGATAACTCTTGCATGATTTCAGAAAGACTTCTAACTTGAATTTCTCCAACTAATTAATTTAAAATAAATTAGTTAATTATTTCCAAGTAGTTGTTAAGATTAAATTCAATTTTAATTCACAATTTAATTCAAGGACAAATTAAATTGGAATATTCTTGTTGCCATAAAGGTGGTTTTTTCATGGTTTTTGACCCTTTTGGCTAACCAATTTTCCTCCAAATGCTCACAAAATGCACAGGGTGTATGTCCTCATCAATCTGAATCCAAAATTTCTGACCATTTTCTCATTGGATGCTCCAAAAAAGAGCACAACATCCAAGGTGATGCGCGTTTGACCGTTTCATTATGCTAAAAATACTTCAGAAAACACAGGAAATTATGACTTGAAAAATTTCTTCAAAAGTGGTAAAAATTGGTGGGCTGATATCTGATCATATGTTTCAAGCATGGAGTGATGCCTTGGCAATAATATCTAGCCTCCTTTTCTCCTCTTGCTTGGTCAAGGCTTCGATTTTTGCATGGGCTCTTTTGAGCTTGGCCCTTGCAATTTTGTTTCTCATGGCATAGTACTTTTCCATCCTTCTTTGAATCTCAACATCCCTATTGGCCTTGTCTAATAGGCTCTCAAGATGACCATTTACCTTCTCGAGCCAATGTTGCCGATTCCCATTTATCATTTTGGCAAATTTCTTATTCAAGGTGAGCTCATTGGCTAGTTTTGCCTCCTTTTGCATTTCTAGCTCCAAGGCTCTCTTTAGGCCTCTAGTCCTTGGGTTTCTTCTCGGTACCTATTCATCAAGCTATCCACCATACTATCCATATGCCTCATCAAGTAAGGCCTTAGCCTTTTCAGCCTCTCTCTTTGATTTTCTGAGCTGAATCTCCATAAGCTCATGTTTGACCTCAAACTGCCTATTCTTCTGCTCATAGTAGGAAATAATGTATTTGGCCCTTTGAAAGCTTACCTAGAGCTTTCCTATGAGTGCATTCTTATCCTTGATGAAAATAGTTATGCTTTCACTGTCGTCATGCCCATCTGAATCAACTAACTGAAAATCATGCTCTATCTCATGGAGGTCTTCCTCCTGCTGCTAGATCTCTACCTCTTTAACCTTTTCCTTACCCTTTTGTACCTTCTTCATCAATGAAGAAGGCAAGGCCCCTCCCAAAATCAATGGGGAAAACACTTTCCTATTCCCTCTCTGATAAGTATGTGCCAAGGTACCTAAACTAGCCCCTTTGGGCTTGGTGCTCTCACCTTGATCAATATGCTCTTGCCCACTGCCTTCATCCTTGCCAGGTGAATGAATAGACTCATGAAATAGTGATGATGGAGGTGATGGTGTGGCTGACTCATCAAATGAATATGGATGATGTATGGGCTGAGGTGAAGGAATGGAGGTGGATGGGTGAGAAGATGAAGGTGTTTCTTGGCCATGCTGAATAGGTGGGATTGTGAAAATCTCATTGGATAGGAAAGTGTCCCATGCAATGTTAAGGTGATCAAGGTGGCGTAGGACTATCATTTTGATGAGAGAGTGGTGAAAGATGCTATGCATTTGATGATCATAATCCTTTTTTCAGGAAATGAATGACACCTTGTCAATGTCCCAATAAAGATAGTGGGGTAGATTAAGCATTTTGACTCTTGTGAAATGAATGAGTAACCGAATATGATAGGAACAGAGTCTAGAAAGCCTACCCTCACATGTGAAGTACTTCATGATGATTTTCATCACATATTAATAGAAAGGAAAAATCCTCTTTCTCTCATTCTTGTAGCTTGGTTTAAGATATGGCTCATAATAGTAATGATCCGATTCTCATTATTTAAACCATTTTTCTCCAATATTTGGGATCCCAATGGCAGCTGATATAATAGAAGGAGATATGGTGAAGGTGACACAAGCAAGGGTTTCTTGGTTGTCATGGAGGTTGGTGATGAATAATCTGGTCAACTCAGGATGATGCTTGATCCTTTCCACTTTCTCACAAAACCCAAAACAACCCATATGTTTAAGGCTTGCCATAGTGATGGGAGATGCCATGAGTTATCTGGTGTTGGTTGGCTCATGTCTAATAATTCTTCCTCCTTCCTTATATCGCCTCCTCTCTTGTCTTTCTTCCTCACTCTGTCTTCTGTGCTCTTCTTCTACCATGAGTTATTGCTGTCAAAACCATAGGGAGATGATAAAATTGACTATGGGTGTGGGAAATATGGAATGATGTGAGGAGATATGATGAGGAGGGAATGGGAATGTGTGGTATGAGGGAGGTGATAGTGGATAGTCTTTAAGTGATAGGAGTGGTAGAAAAATGCTAAGAAATATGATTTAAGAGTGAAAATATGTTACTAGGGTTTTGAGTTTAGAAATGACAACAAAGACTAAGAAACCCTATGTAGATCAACAATGGAGGGGAGGGATGAATATATTTTCCCACCTACCTCATTTACTGAAGTGTTTGATAATGAATTTTGATGTTTGGTGGTGATAGAGGACATTTTGGTAGGTTTTTGGTCCTCCCAGGAAAACGCACAGCGACCCAGTCAAATGCGCCCTTAAGCTATATGAGCGCAACACTGTTTAAAAATGCACTGAAATCTCTGGCAAACATGCAACGACCCAGTCAAACGCGCTCTCACCTTGATCAATATGCTCTTGCCCACTGCCTTCATCCTTGCCAAATGAATGAATAGGCTCATGAAATGGTGATGATGGAGGTGATGGTGTGGCTGACTCATCAAATGAATATGGATGATTTATGGGCTGAGGTGGAGGAATGGAGGTGGATGGGTGAGAAGATGAAGGTGTTTCTTGGCCATGCTGAATAGGTGGGATTGTGAAAATCTCATTGGATAGGAAAGTGTCCCATGCAATGTTAAGGTGATCAAGGTGGTGTAGGATTATCATTTTGATGAGAGAGTGGTGAAAGATGCTATGCATTTGATGATCATAATCATTTTTTCAAGAAATGAATGACACCTTGTCAATGTCCCAATAAAGATAGTGGGGTATATTAAGCATTTTGACTCTTGTGAAATGATAGTAACCGAATATGATAGGAATAGAGTCTAGAAAACCTACCCTCACATGTGAAGTACTTCATGATGATTTTAATCACATATTAATAGAAAGGAAAAATCCTCTTTCTCTCATTCTTGGCTTGGTTTAAGATATGGCTCATAATAGTAATGATCTGATTCTCATGATCCGATTCTCATTATTTAAACCATTTTTCTCCAATATTTGGGATCCCAATGGCAGTTGATATAATAGAAGGAGATATGGTGAAGGTGACACAAGCAAGGGTTTCTTGGTTTTCATGGAGGTTGGTGATGAATAATCTGGTCAACTCAGGATGATGCTCGATCCTTTCCACTTTCTCACAAAACCCAAAACAACCCATATGTTTAAATCTTGCCACAGTGATGGGAGATGCCATGAGTTATCTGGTGTTGGTTGGTTCATGTCTAATAATTCTTCCTCCTTCCTTATATCGCCTCCTCTCTTGTCTTTCTTCCTCACTCTGACTTCTGTGCTCTTCTTCTACCATGATTTATTGCTGTCAAAACCATAGGGAGATGATAAAATGGACTATGGGTGTGGGAAATATGGAATGATGTGAGGAGATATGATGAGGAGGGAATGGGAATGTGTGGTATGAGGGAGGTGATAGTGGATAGCCTTTAAGTGATAGGAGTGGTAGAAAAATGCTAAGAAATATGATTTAAGAGTAAAAATATGTTACTAGGTTTTGAGTTTAGAAATGACAACAAAGACTAAGAAACCCTATGTAGATCAACAATGGAGGCGAGGGATGAATATATTTTCCCACCTACCTCATTTACTGAAGTGTTTGATGATGAATTTCGATGTTTGGTGGCGATAGAGGACATTTTGGTAGGTTTTTGGTCCTCCCAGGAAAACGTGCAGCGACCCAGTCAAATGCGCCCTTAAGCTATAGGAGCGCAACACTGTTTAAAAATGCACTGAAATCTCTGGCAAACATGCAACAACCCAGTCAAACGCACCCTCTGGCTTTGTTTTCCCAAATTTCACCTAAAATTCGAAAATCTTCTTTTGCTGAGAAGGTTTGGAAGTGTAGGAGTGAAAATGGAGTTTCTATAGATATCTTGAAACCTTTTATACTTGAATGAGTTTGATTTATGAGTTGTACACCCACTTTGTAATGTTTCATATCACTTTTCAAACTTTCACACTAATGCTTTTCTTTTGACTTTCTAACCCTTTTTTCTTTTGACAAGTGGATGATGCTTTTGGAAATCTTGATGACCTTTGTTTGGATACTATTGGCAAATGGAATTGCATATATATAACTGAAATAGTGACTTATTACATATAATATACATAAAATTACATAGATGAAAATAAAAATTATTACATCTGTTTTGAAGTAAAAATTTACAAATTGGAAAAAATTCCCTTTTGAAATCAAATTTGGGGCTTTCGGTAACCATGGTTACATGCTTGTAAACCTTTATTTAACTAAAAAAGATATTATTTTCTTCACTCTCATATTTTGTTGACCTTATGCAGTGAGATGGTGATTTATTGGACCTTGGGAAAATAAAACCTAGGTGACCTAATGGAACCTTAAATGATTGAATTTCAGGTGAATTTGACTGATATAAAACATGATTAAATGAGTTTCATGATCAATGGATGCTCAACAAGAAACATGAAGGTGGGCCAACAAACACAAATTTTTGAGAGGGGAAAGTGATTTTGGATCTTGGCTACCATCAGTGAGTAAATTTTTGTATGATGACCTAAGTGGGCAAAAAATTTCAACGAGACACTAATACGATATAAAAGAAGGATTTTGATCACTGATGGTAGTATGCAAATACTGATTCTAACAACACTAACATTAAATTTGAAAAGAAATCAATTGACTCATACCCCTTGGAATGAAACAATGGAATAGGTACAATAATGACACTAACATTAAATTTGAAAAGAAAGAATTTGACTCATACCCCTTAAAACAAAATCGATCAAAAAGGTATGTTGATGACACAATTGCTAACTTTGAAAATAAACAATTGACTTATACCCCTTGAAAGGGAATCGTTGGAAAAATCATGTAGAGGAAACTACCATTAAATATGAAAATAAATCAATTGTGAGATACCCCTTGAAACTAAATCAATAGAAAATGTGCACTGATGAAAATAATGTTACATTTGAAAAGAAAGAAATTGACTCATATGCCTTAAATTCTTTTGGAAGAAAAACGTATGCTGATGACAATAATTTTAATTTTGAAAAGAAAGAAATTTACTCATAACCTTTGAAACAAAATTTATAGAAAAGGTATGTTAATGACACATACCAACTACTTTGATGACACTAACATTAAATTTGAAAAGAAACCAACAGACTCATGCCCCTTGAAACTGAATCGATGGAAGAGGTACATTAATGACACTAACATTAAATTTGAAAACAAATCAATTGATTCATACCCCTTCAAACAGAATCGATTGAAAATGTATGTCAATGACACTAATGTTAAATTTTAAAAGAAAGCAACTTATTCATACCCCTTGAAACTGAATGGATGGAAAAGGTACATTGATGACACTAACATTAAATTGAAAAGAAAGGAATTGAATTATACCCCCTGAAACTGAATCGATGGAAAAAATACATCAATGACACTAACAACAAATTTGTAAAGAATGAAATTGGGTCATAACCCTTGAAACCAAATCGATGGAAATGGTATTTCAATGATACTATCATTAAATTTGAAATGAAAGAAAATGACCCATACCATTTTAAGTTTAATTGATTGAAAAGAAATACTATATGATAGTTACATTAAATATGAAAGGAAATAAATTGACTCATACCCCTTGAAACTGAATTGATGGAAAAAAAATTCGATGCAAGTAACATTAAGTTTGAAAATAAAGAAATTGAATGGTACCGCTTGAAACCAAATCGATGGAAAAGGTACCTCAATGGCACTAATTTTAAATTTCAAAAGTGAGTTATTGACTCACATCCCTTGAAACCAAATCGATAGAATATGTTCATTGATGGCACTAATATTAAATTTCAAAAGAAACAAATTTACTCATACCCCTTGAAACCCAATCAATGGAAAAGGTGCTTTGATGAAACTAACATTAAATTTGAAAGGAAAGTAATTAACTCAAACCCATTGAAACTGAATCAAAGGAAAATAAACCTCTTATACACTAACATAAAATTTGACAAGAAATAAATTGACTCATACCCTTTGAAAGCGAATCAATGAAAAGGTATGTTGATGGCACTAACGTTAAATTTGACAAGAAAGAAATTGAATCTTACCCGTTGAAGTAAAATCGATGGAAATGATATGTCTATGATAGTAATGTTAAATTTGAAAAGGAATCATTTGACTCAAATCCCTTGAAAATGAATCGAAGGAAAAGGAATTTCAATGAAGTTAATATCAAATTTGAAAAGAAAGTAATTGAATCATAGCCCTTGAAACAAATTAATGGAAGAGGCACATTAATGAATCTAACATTAAACTTTAAAAGAAATAATTTGACTCATACCCCTTGAAATGAAACAATGGAACAGGTACGTTGAAAACATTAACATTAAATTTGAAAAGAAAGTAACTATCTTATACCCCTTGGAATGATTCAATGGAAAAAGTATGTTGATGACAATAATGTTATACTTTAAAAGAAAGAAATTAATTGATACCCCTTGAAACCGAATCAATCGAAAATGTATGTCAATGACATTAATGTTAAATTTGAAAATAAAGCAACTTTCTCACAGTCCTTAAAATGAAATGATGGAAAAGATATGTCGATGACACTAACATTGTTAGAAACTAAGACAATATTGAGAGGGGGGAGTGAATCAGTATTGTGACCAAAATTATATTTGACTATTTCCAATTTAAAAAAATTCAATCCATTCACCAGCAATTCATGTTAGCAACATAAACATGCCACATATGAAACAAATAATATTAACATTCACATATGAAACACATAAATAAATCAGATGTACAACCAGTTATTATTCTTAATTCCTTTTGCAAAGGAAAGCTTCAACTTTTTGTTACATCAATATGGTAGACTCCAACATACTTGAAGGCTTTAACCCTCAATCTACTACAAGCTCCTACCTGTAGGTTTGTTAGGCTCCAACCTAAAGGAAGCAACCACTCCTTAATTTATCAACACCCACTAAAAGGAGTATCAACCCCTGATTTATCAACACCCACTAAAAGGAAGACCCTACTCCCTTATTTTATTAGCTACTATTGAAAGGAAGCTCCTAATCCTTGGTTTTATTAGTTGATACTAAAAGGAAGTTCCAACTCCTTGGTATTACCATCTGGTACTGAAAGGAAGCTCCTATTCTGTGGACTGCAAGCTCCAACTTTCTTGACCTTCATGGTTCATCCTTCATATTATTTTTAAACTCAAATCATGAAGGTTTTCCTTGACATAAGATGATTCTCTATCTACTCGCTTAGACACCTTTTTGTTTCTCTATACTACAACTCTCATGTTGTTATACAAGCCCTCTATTAGCACATATTCGTCATACTCAATTCCTTTCGTTGCATAAATAAATTCTTTATTCTGCTCACTAAAATCACCTATATCACCAATGCATTCTCTACAAATTTTCACACCTCTTAGATACCAATTCCAATTCACGCATTCACCCCCTAATGCCTCTCTAGTTCTCATAGCAATACTGTTTATAAAAAATATTGAATTTATATTTTTGGTGTTTGACTTTTAGCTTACTTCAACTCAACAAATCATTTAATTTAACTTGTTTTCCACTTGTATTCCACTTATGTTAAGTCATATTTATGTTTTCAAATAGTCTTCAATCTCTATTACATTGTTATAGGATGAAAAATTGAGTTAAGCTACTATTTTATGCAATTCTAGTACATTACAAACTTTAACAATGGTTTTATTGTTGGTACTTCAGGACTTTAAACATGTGCAACTTTTGAAAAAGGGCTGAGGAAATGCCATTTCAAAAGAGTCGGGGAAAATGGGTTGGGGATTACATGTCCCATTGTGGGACCAAAGCTCCATGTGTCATTCCTTGTAAGATTTATAGAAATATTTAATAAGGAAATATTAAAAAAAAATAAGGTTTCTAAGGAACCTTGAGGCCCGAAACCTTTCACTATTTGACTCCTTCATGTTTGAACTTTGATCGAACATATATCTTGACCCTTAAGGCCTTTTTTAGACTTCAATATACCATTTGAAAGGTATTTATGAAGCCCATCCATCTAAGAACCTTGTAAGGTCTTCTAAGATCATGTACTATACCAAACATTTCTCCAAAACTGTGCTCTTATGCCACCTTTATCATCAAATGACATTGCTCCCTAATAATTTTCCTAAAACTACCTATGACATCAATGATCTTTGTCATCCAATGACAACACCTTTGACATCAATGATAATAATTTCTAACAAACATTAAATTTTATAAGAAATTTGTTGGCTCACATCCTTTGAAACCAAATCGATGGGAAAATCTATGTCAATGTCACTAGTGTTAAATTTGAAATGAAAGAAATTGACCCATGCCCCTGGGAACAAATCAACGTAACATGTACGTTGATGATATTGATTTTAAATTTGAAAATAAATCAATTGATTTGTATCCCTTGAAACTAAATCTATGGAAAATTTACATCGATGACACTAACATTAAATTTGAAAATAAGGAAAATGACTCATACCACTTATAAATAAAATCAATGGAAAAGGTGGATCGATTACACTAATGTTAAATTTGAAAAGCAAGCAATTATATCATAACCCTTAAAATAAAATAGATGGAAAAGGCATGTTGATGACAATACTGTTAAAATTGAAAAGAAATAAATTAAATCATACCCCTTGAAACCAAATCGATGGAGTAGTTATGTCAATGATGCTAGCGTTAAATTTGAAAAGAAAGAAATTGACTCATATCGTTTGAAACCGAATCAATGGAAAAGGTAGGTCAATGAAACTAATGTTAAATTTGAAAAGAAAGCGATTGAATCATACCCCTTGAAACTCAGTCAATGGAAAATCTATTTTTTTGAAACTAATGTTAAATTTGAAAACAAAGAAAATGATCCATACCCCTTGAAAACAAGTCGACGGAAAATGTACGTCAATGACACTAACGTTGAATTTGAAAAGAAAGCAATTGAATAATACCCATTGCAATTGAATCAATAGAAAAGGTATATTGATGAAACTAACATTAAATTTGAAAAGAAAGAAATTGAATCACACCCCTTGAAACCAAATTGATGGAAAGGTACATTGATGACACTAACATTAAATTTCAAAAGAAAGAAACAAACTCATACTACTTGAAACCAAATCAATGGAAAAGGTATATCAATGAAATTAATGTTAAATTTGAAAATGAAGTGACTAACTCATACTCCTTGAAACCAAATCGATGGAAAAGGTATGCTGATGTCATTGATGTTAAATTTGAAAATAAATAAATTGATTTATACACTTTGAAAACAAATCGATGGAAAATGCATGTCAATGACAATAGGGTTAAATTAGAAAAGAAAGAAAGTGATTCATACCCCCTAGAAATGAATCAAATGAAAAGGTCTGTTGATGAAACTAATGTTAAATTTTAAAAGAAACCAATTGGATCACACCCCTTTAAACCAAATTGATGGAAAAGGTAACTCAATGACACTAACATCAAATTTGAAAAGAAAGAGATTGACACATACCCCTTGGAATGAATTGATTGAATAAGTATGTAGATGACACTAATGTTAAATTTGAAAAGAAATAAATTCATTCATACCCATTGAAACTAAATATCTATAAAAGGTACATTGATGACACTAAAGTTAAATTTGAAAAGAAAGGAATTGAAACTTATTGTTTGAAACTAAATCGATGGAAAAGGTACGTCGATGAAACAAACTTTAAACTTGGAAAGAAATAAATTAACTCATACCCCTTAAAAATGAATTAATGGAAAAGGTATGTCGATAACACTAATGTTAAATCTAAAAATAAATCAATTGACACATACCCCTGGGAACAAATTGATGGAAAACGTAAGTCAATGACACTAATGTTAATTTTGAAAGGAAATAAATTGATTCATACTTGTTGAAATCAAATAGATGGAAAAGGTATGGCAATGACAATAATGTTAAATTTGAAAGGAAAGAAACTAACTCATACTACTTGAAAATGAATCAATGGAAAATGTATCTCAATGAAACGAACATCAAAATTGAAAAGAAAGTAATTGAATCATACCCTTTGAAATAGAATTGATGGAAAAGGTATGTGGATCACACTAATCTTAAATTTGAAAAGAGAGAAACTGACTCATACCCCTTGAAAATGAATCGATGCAAGACGTATGATTATGACACTAGGGTTAATTTTGAAAAGAAATAATTTGATTGATACCCCTTAAAATCAAATTAATGGAAATGGTAGGTTGATGAAACTAAAGTTAAACTTGAAATGAAATAAATTTACTTGTAACCCTTGTCAAAGAGAAATCTATGGAAAATGTATGTCTATGAAATGAACATTAATTTTGAAAAAAAAAAAAAACTAACTCATACCCCTTGGAACATTAACATTAAATTTTAAATGAAAGAAATTAATTCATAACCCTATAAACTGAATTGGTGGAAAGGTTGTGTTGATGAAACTAACTCTAAATTTGAAAAGAAAGGAATTGACACTTACACCTTGAAATTGAATAAGTTCAAAAGGTGTGTCAATGAAACAAACTTTAAATATGAACAGAAAGAAATTAACTCATACCCCTTAAAAATGAACCAATGGAAAACGTACCCTAATGTTAAATTTGAAAAGAAGGCAATTTACTCATACCCTTTGGAATAATTGATGGAAAAGGTATGTCAATGACACTAACATCAAATTTGAAAAGAAAGCAATTGACTCATATGCCTTGAAATTGAATCGATGGAAAAGGTACATTGATGACACTAATGTTAAATTTATAAATAAATCAATTGACTCATACCCCTTGAAATTGAATTGAGGGGGAAGGTATGGGGATTATAATAATGTTAAATTTGAAAAGAATCAAATTGAATCATACGCTTTGAAACTGAATGCATGGAAAATCTATGTCAATGAAACTAGGGTTAAATTTGAAAAGAAAGTAATTTACTCATACCTCTTAAAACCAAACTGATTAAAAATTCACATCAATGATACTAATGTTAAATTTGAGAAGAAAGCAGTTGACTCATACACTTGGAATAAATCAATGGAACATGTATGTTGATGGCACTAATGTTAAATTTTAAAAGAAATCAATTGATTCATACTCGAAATTAAATTGATGGAAAGGGTATTTCAATGACATTGAAATTAATTTTGAAAAGAAAGGAACTGACATATACCCCTTAAAATCAAATCAATGGAAAATGTATGTCGATAAAACAAATGTTAAATTTGTAAAGAAAATAATTTATTCATGCCCCTTAAAAATGAATTGATGAAAAAGGTACATCAATGACACTGATGTTAAATTACAAAAAAAAAAACAATTGACTCACACCCCTTGGAACGAATCAATGGAAAATTTATGTCGATGGCATAAACATTAAATTTGGAAGGAAAAAAATTGGCTCATACACCTTGAAATAGAATATGTACGTCAATGACACTAATGTTAAATTTCAAAATAAATAAATTGATCCGTAGTCCTTGAAACCAAATCGATAGAAAAGGTAGGTCAATTACACTAACTTTAAATTTGAAAAGAATGAAATTTACTCATACCCCTTGAAACAAAATTAATGGAAAAGATACACCAATGAAACTAACATTAAAGTTGAAAAGAAAACAATTAAATCATACTCGTGAAACAAATCAATTGAAAAGGTGCATGGATGATGCTAATCTTAAATTTGAAAAGAAAGAAGTCGACTTGACATACCCCTTGAAGCTGAAATGATGGAAAATGTACACCAATGAAACTAATGTTAAAATTTGAAAATAAAGAAACTAACTCATATTTGCTGAAACAAAATTGATGGAAAATCTACGTAAATGGTAGTAATGTTAAATTTTAAAATAAATAAATTAACTCATAACTCTTGAAAATGAATTGATGGAAAATGTGCATTGATGAAACTAGGTTTAAATTTGAAAAGAAATAAATTGACTAATACTTGTTAAAATTTAATCGATGGAAAATGTACATCAATAAAATTAACATTAAATTGAATGATACCCATTGAAACCAAATCGATGTAAAAGGTATGCCGATTACACTAATGTTACACAGATATAACAAATATATATATATATATATATATATATATATATATATATATATATCATTGTGACATTGTTTTCAACTTGGAAAATTACACATAAAAATAACTTTGAACTGGAAACAAAAACTATGTTTACACTTGTCCATTGTAACAACCAATTCAAATTAGATCAGACAATTTTTCCCATAACTTACCTTCATGCAGATCAAACCAGCCTTTAATTGTATAGACTAAATCAATTTTCATGCGTATGACCAAATAAAATCAAACAGGTGTGATGTACACAGCCAGATTTGATTGTTATCAAATATTTGATTCATTTGTTGTCTAGGTACAATGCACAAAAGATGAGTGGAATGATTACCATGTGTAATTATCATAGTATACAATTTTGGTAGCAAATGCAAACAATCTATTGGTAGCATGGTGCTAGAATTAATGTCAGTAGAGATTTCATCGTGTTGGAATTAATTTCAAGAGGTGTAGTGGGAGTTTGCATGATGATTTTAGGATTGGTTTAGGTATTTTAGTGTTGCAAGATGGTGGAAAGATTCTACAACAATTCAATTACTGGACTATCTATGTTTTCTATCAAAATTCACTACTCTAGTAATTCACTGATGTTGGAATAAGTTAATGCATTGAAGTACTCAAATGGGTATGCGTGGATTTGATCATGGTGATAATGAGTTTGAATTGGTCTATAGTCTTTAGCTATTGATCTGGCCATTTATTTTCATATTGTTTTGATCAATCCTCCCAATGAAATGTGAACACAATGAATGTCAAGTAATCCTTGTTGATTTAGTCACCAAATGAAATGTTCTATAATCAATGTTTTAAATTGGTCATCAACATTTGATCTAGTCACACTTGATATAGTCTATAGGCGTGAATGCAATGATTGGTGTCATCATGATGTAAGTGAACCACAATGAAAAATATCTAGTCACAATTAATCATTTGACTTGGTCCAACTTAAGTAGTGCCTTGATCTAGTCACATCTGATCGCTTTGATATCGTCTCCAAGAGTGGAAAACATTGAATGTTATGGATATATTTTGATTTGGTTTGGTTGAATTAGTTTAAAGTGTGAATTGATGGATTGATATTAGATTACATGATGTGTCACTCTAATATGTCTTGCATTGTGCATTAGTGATTTTGAAATGTAGTATTATGTGTTCAAGCCTTTGTATGTTGTATGTATGAGCCTATGATTAAGAGTAAAAAATAAATACATGACGATGGTACATGTGATCCGTGCATGAAGTTATTTTTTTGTGCTTTATATCCCCATAATGCAATGAAAGTGGTGTGGGAGAGAGTCAATTGGATTTTTTAGTATGTGGGCCAAAGAAGTCAAATAAACATACCTATATTGTCATACCCAAACATGGATTGTGTGTATGGTGTTGTGTGTACAATATTAGATCAATGGAAATTTTTCAAGTGAGGGGCATGTTTTATAAGTGTAATTAAGAGTAAAACTCTACATTTAAGTGAAATAGAGGATTGATTAGACCTGTTGGATTTGTTCGAATAGTTGCTAGTGTATAGAGTAGTTTTGTAGTGTGTTTTGAATATGTGTAAGGTAAGCATTGTTGGATCAAGAATGGTGGAGATATGAACCTGGTAGCATTGAAATTAAAAAGAGGTATATGTGTATGGATTTGGTAGAGGTTTTGGAGTTGTGTGATTATCATCCTGATGCATAAGTACTTCATTCATATAACTATTGGGACTGATTTATATTATGGCCATAGTATACTATTGCCAAGACATTGTTGTAGCCTCCTTGTGATTTTGTTAGGCCCCTATACTACTAGTGTAACCCCTTATTGTTATTAGTACAACCCCCTTATTATATTTTTGTACCCATGTAGTCCCAATATTGTTACTATTGTGCCCCATAGAAGCCCGCTATTGTTATTATTGTGCCCTCACATTATTATTGTTATGTCAGCTTTGATTATATTATGACCCCTTAGACTCCTATATATAGAAATGAGGTATTTTCATTTGTATCATCCAAGAATTTTTCATTTATGTAATGTAAAGGAGGTTTCCCCCTCAAGGAGGCTAAATTCTAAGGCGCTGATCTATCCTTTCTATCTTTTGTGAGCTAGTTTCATAACATTTGGTATCAGAGCTTTGGATTCTAGGGTTTTGCTGCTCCAAATAGGTCATCATGGAATTTTCTCTATAACTTTTTTTATGCGACATCTCAGAAACTTAAGAAAAAAAACCAATTTGAGAAGAAACTGCACTGAACCTTGCGTCCAAATTTCAGATCTTTTCGCACTATATTTGCAGAGATATGCTCTAAGGAATTTAGCCTTTTGGCAAACTCCTGAATTACATTCCAAATAGGTGACCTGGGGAAAATAGTCATAACTTTTTTTTTGAGCATCAGATTGAAATTTCGAAAGAAGTTACGAAACGAGGACAGGCTGTAGTTTCTTGTATACATTTTTCATATCCATAGGTCGAAAAAATGACACATGGCACGTTGTACAAGTTCGCTCTACTGAACTAGTCTATAATCAGGTCACCGTGGGAGATTTGGCATAACTCTTCCTTGGAGAATCCAATTTGGATCAGACTGGTGGCGTTGGAAAGAGGACGCAGAGGGATATTGCAGGTTGCGATTTCAGAACTGGAAGATCTAAAATTATAGATTTACAGTCATTTCAAGATCGAGCTCCTAAAATCAAGAAAAAGCAAGATGAGGAAGTTTGATGGCAAGGCTCCAGTAAATTGGATACTATAGATGGAGAAATATTTTGATCTACAGGGTGTACCACTGTTACAAAAGGTATGTATTGCATCTTTATATTTAGGACCAGATCAATTCTTATGGTATAAAGGGCTTTGTTCTTGTAAACCACTTGTTACGTGGTCAATTTTCATGAAGGAAATGATAGCACATTATGAGGACACAAAGAGAAACACCTTGTTTAGCCAATTGATAAATCTCAAACAAAAGTGTTCAATGGAAGAACACATTGAGGACTTTCAAAAATTGAATATAAGGGTAAATGATATTCCAGAGTAGCAAAGGATTGATGTCTTCATAGGTACTTTAAAGGATAACATTCAACATGAGCTTCGTCTTTGGGAACCTGATTCATTGGAGAAGGCATTTAAGTGGGCAAGAAAAATTGAAAGAGAAATTATGGAAACAAGGAATCCAAACACTCACGACTATAATTATGGAAGTGTTTCTTCTCCTAGCCTTCCACAACCTACAAGTGTGACACCACAAAAATTGGAAGAAAAAAGAGAAAAAGGGCTTTGTTACAATTGTGATAGCAAATGCATTAAAGGTCATAAGTGTGCTGAGGAGAAATTATTTCACATAGATTATGAAGAGGAGGAAGAAAAGGATCAAGAAACATCAAAAGAAGAGTATATACACCGGGAACAAACCCCAGAGAAAGAAGAAATGAATCCAACCATATCTTGTAAAGCATTGGCAAGAATTACCACTCCTCAAACTCTCAAGATAAAAGGACATATGAAGAAGAAAAAGGTTCAAGAAGTGAAAGATCACATTGAGAAAGAAGAAATAAATCTAACCATATCTTGTAATGCATTGGCCGGAATTACAAATCCTCAAATTATCAAGATAGAAGGACATATCAAGAAGAAAAATGTTCAAGAAGTGAAATATCACATTGAGCATCAAGAAATGAATCTCGACCATATCTTGTAAATCATTGGAAGAAATTACCACTCCTCAAACTCTAAAGATAGAAGGACATATCAAGAAGAAAAAGGTTCAAGCAGTGAAAGATCACATCGAGCATCAACAACAAGTTCTCCAACTTTTAAAGGATAATGCCACTTTGGTGCAGAATCGAATGAAACAACTGGTAGATCAACATCACAGTGAAAAATGTTTTCATGTAGTTGATTTGGTATTTTTATGGCTACATCTCAAGCAAGATATTTATGAGAAGGAAATATTGGCAATACTACATGCACTTAAGAAATGGCAACCTTACCCAATGGGAAGACACTTCAAGGTAAAAATGGATCATGATAGTCTTAAATACTTTTTAGAACAAATATTATCAATAGAAGAATAGAAAAAATGGGTCACAAATATGTTGGGTTATGAGTTTGACATCATCTATAGAAAAGGGAAGAAAAGTTTTGTTGCAGATGCACTCTCAAGAAAGGATGAGGATGTGGAAGCATTGTTTTGTGCTATTTCTATTATCCAACCAGATTGGATAAATGAAGCAAGGGATGAATGGAAGAAGGACGAAGAAGTGTGGCCACTCATTCAAAGGTTGCAGAAGATCCCAATTCAAACAATATTGCCAGAACTTGACAAGGAAGGAAAAAGCATATTGGAACCTGATGCATTCACATAAGCAAGAACCCGACAGCTACGAAATCGATCAATTTCAGAGTATCTCATCAAGTGGAAGAACTTACCCACTGAAGATTCCACATGGGAGAACAATAATTTTATACATAAGCATCAAGAACCACTCATGCATTGAGGACACCACTTTTTGAAGGAGAGGGGCATGTTAGGCCCCTATACTACTAGTGTAACCCCTTATTGTTATTAGTACAACCCCCTTATTATATTGTTGTACCCATGTAGTCCCCATATTGTTACTATTGTGCCCCATAGAAGCCCACTATTCTTATTATTGTGCCCTCACATTATTATTGTTATGTCGGCTCTGATTATATTATGACCCCTTAGACTCCTATATATAGAAAGGAGGTATTTTCATTTGTATCATCCAAGAATTGTTCATTTATGTAATGTAAAGGAGGTTTCCCCCTCGAAGAGGCTGAATTCTAAGGTGTTGATCTATCTGTTCTATCTTTTGTGAGCTGGTTTCAAAACATATTTGCATTGTAGTATGTATTGGATAAGTGCCATGTAGAGTGAGTGAAAATTCCATGTTGATGTATGTTACTCTTTCTATAGGTTGATAGTGTGTGTAGGTTTGAGTGAGCTTGTTGTTGTGAATGTGTTGTATATTCTCATGTATATGTATTGCTGTCAAAATAATGTGTGATGAGTGTGAAGTCTTGTGATATCAAGGTATTTTCGTGAGTGAGTATGTTTTTGGTTGAGTTGTCAATGAAAATCATGGTGAATGTATGTTGATGCTTTAAATTTGTCATTGTATGTGTCTTGAGTGTTGCTATTATGGGTGAGTGAAATGGCAGCTTGCTAAGGTTGTGCAAAATTATATGATAGAGGTATCATTATTATTGTAATGTTGGAGACAAAGTGTGTGTGAGGGAAGGTTTGATTGATTGAGAAAATTGTTTGTCTTGGTGTTTTTATATTGATCAAGGATGATTATGTGGTTCCAATGTGAACATTTAAGAAACATGGCCTATACTTGACTGAGTAAATATTCATGGGTTCGGTATCAAAATGTATGAAATGTGGTCCAAAAGAGTCTAGGGGTTGGGGCCTCCATAGTTGTGGAAGTGGTGGGTTTTGTTAGTTATTAGTTTGGATTGAGTGGTTCCTCACATACATCACAATTTGGGGCTTGCACACTGGTGGTGGTTAATTATTGATGTCAAGCAATATTTTTAATAACAAGAAGACAAAGACAAAATGTACAGTGGTTTTCTTCCTAGAAGGCTTTCTGCCTAACATCTAATGTCCCTGTTTGTCTTTAAGATTTATGTGTTGTAAATTGTTGATATCATGGTTTACTTGTTCTTATGTTGCATATGTTATTTGATATAATAATTCACTGATAGTAATTAAATTATCAATTAATTGGAAGAAAGGTAAAATGTATAAAAGATGATCCACATCATATAATCCTGATTCACCCCCCCTCTTAGTATTGTTAAGCTCCCAACAATTGTTATTAGAGTGGGTGTATTTAGGTGCAACTTGACCACTCGAAGGAGGATTTGGTAAATTTTTGAATTTTTGATTTGATGGATTATCATGGTGTGTCATTGCTCAATATTGAAAACTATCATGTATGGAATGAAAATGTTAAATCTAAATTGTTTGCTTATGGATCTAATGTTTCGAAGTTAGTGTGTAAAGGTTATGGAAAGGATCCTCTCTTAATCAGAAGGTGTAGTAGTAGAATGCCCAAGAAAAGTGCATGATATATAACAATCTTCACAATGTAGATCTACAGAAGTTAGTGGATCTTCCATTTGTTAAAGACACATGGGACAAATTTCAGGTGTTGTATGGAGGAGACAACAACAAAGAAGAAATGGATAAAATAAGAAAAATGGCTCACAAGAAAGAGTTTCAGTGTGAGAAGATTCATTCCTCTATTGAAAATGGAGAAACAAGTCATCAAGAGGTGTAATAAAAGAAGGAAAATAAGAAGAACCATAAGTGATGTCGAAAGGTAAATTTGAAGGTAATGATGAGCATGTGATTTTTCTTAGCTATTCAATATATGATTTTAATGTTAGCCTTGTTAAATCAAATATTCAAGATGACAATTATTGTGATAGAATGATGGTTTTGAAACAAAAAGCTAACTCAACCATAGTTGTAATAAATAAAGTAGTTGTTGAAGTAGAAAGGATAACAACTATGAGCATAGATGTAGTAAGATTACTACGAATCTTTGATGAGAAGGAGAATGAGATCAAAGAATAAATACTTAGTTTGAAGATCTAGTTACAAGAGCCAAAAATAATTCAGGACGTGATGGCCAATTAGAACAATGAAGGAGAGGGTTGAGTTGAAAACTAGAATTTGAAGCTGTCTCAATGAGGAAACAGCTAGAACAAAAAGATAGTTAGTTGAAGTTTGAAATAGCACCAAGGTTTTGGAAAAAGTCCTTTGCAATGAAATATATCCCTCAGTGAAATCTGTTTAAGGTTTCATGAGGGATAATCTAGCACATGAGAAGGCATAAACAACAATGCAAAACATAAAAAGCCTATAGCTTAAAATGGAAAACATGTGAGTAGCAAGAAATGTATCAAGCAGTAGAACCAACAACCGAGAAATGCACCAAGAGAATCACCTATGACTAGAAGACCATTTCCGCCAACAAAAGAGTTTGACATATTTCAAAGGAGAAACCCCTTTTTTAATTTCATGGATGAGTTCGAATGCTAAATTTACCACAACTATGGACATGTTACAGCTAGCTATAGGATATTATTATTTAGATCTTTTCAGCAGATTATACAGTACTTTGGGAAGCAAAGGAGATCAACAAACTCAATTATACTAATCCTTTTCATGGTTATTATTTTTCATGTAACCTATTTGTCCACAGAGTGGTTGATTGTAGATATCATGAATGGAGTATAAGCATGATCAATGCAAGGCAAAGATCTTGTGTGAACAATAGATGGTTTGATTCTCTAGCCTCACATCTCAGTCATGTGAGATGTTATACTCATGACAACTTTTGCGGCATGGCTAGAGATTGTGAGTTGTTTAGTTTCTCCAATAAAATAAAGAAAAAGGAGTAATAGACTTTGAGTAGGGTAGCAGAAATCCAAAAGAGCATTTGCATACCAACAAAAAAACCTACAAAGGTGTGGAAGAATAAGGAACGACAAAAATTTAAGTAGGAGAAGTTGGTCCCCACTACAATGCATTACTCATATTTATCATATTAGACTATGTTAGGCCCCTATAGTACTAGTGTAACCCTTTATTGTTATTAGTATAACCCCCTTATTCTATTGTTGTACCCATGTAGTCCCCATATTATTGTGGCCCATAGAAGCCCACTATTGTTATTATTGTGCCCTTACATTATTATTGTTATGTCGGCTCTGATTATATTATGACCCCTTAGACTCCTATATATAGAAAGGAGGTCCTGTCATTTGTATCATCCAAGAATTGTTCATTTGTGTAATGTAAAGGAGGTTTCCCCCTCGAAGAGGCTAAATTCTAAGGTGCTTATCTCTCTTTTCTATCTTTTTGTGAGCTAGTTTCATAACGTTTGGTATCAAAGCTTTGGATTCTAGGGTTTTGCTGCTCCAAATAGGTCATCATGGAATTTACACTATAATTTGTTTTCTGTGAAGTTTCAGATGCTAAAAAAAAATCCCATTCGGGTTGAAATCGTTATGAACCTCGGGTCCAGAATTCAGAGCTTTTTGCGCTATATTGGTGGAGATATGATCTGAGGAAGTTGGCATTTTTTCAGACTCCTGAATTACATTCCAAACAGGTGACCTAGGGAAAATAGTCATAACTTTTTTTTTTAGCATCAGATTGAAATTTCATCAGAAGTTACAGAAAGCGGATGGACTATAGTTTCCTGTGTATATTTTCAGATCCTAAGGTCAAAAAAATGGTATGTGGCACTTCATATAAGTTCTCTCTTCTGAAAAGGTATATAATTAGGTCATCTTGGGAGATTGTGCATAACTCTTTCTTGGAGAATCTAAATTTGATCAGACTCTGGCATTGGAAAGAGGAGGAAGAGAACTACTGTAGGTCGCAATTTCAGAACTTAAAGATCCACAAGTACAGGGTTATAGTCGTTTCAAGATCGAGCTCCTAAAATCAAGAAAAAGCGAGATGAGGAAGTTTGATGGCAAGGATCCAGTAAATTGGATACTACAGATGGAGAAATATTTTGATCTACATGGTGTACCACTATTAAAAAAGGTACGTATTGCATCTTCATATTTATAACAAGATCAATTGTTATGGTATAAAGGGCTTTGTTCTCATAAACAACTTGTTACGTGGTCAATTTTCACGGAGGAAATGATAGCACATATGAGGATACAAAGAGCAGCACCTTCTTTAGAGCAACACCACAACAATTGGAAAGAGAAAAAGGGTTTTGTTACAAAGTGGAAAGTAAAATTATGGAAACAAGGAATTCTACCCCTCACAACTATAATAATGAAAGTGTTGTTTCTCCTAGCCTTCCACAACCTACAAGGGTTACACCACAACAATTGGAAGAAAAAATAAAAAAAGGGCTTTGTTACAGTTGTGATAGCAAATGCACTAAAGGTCATAAGTGTGTTGAGAATAAATTATTTTACATAGAGTATGAAGAGGAGGAAGAAAAGGATCAAGAAACATCAAAAGAAGAGGATATGCACCAGGACCCAACCCCAGAGAAAGAAGAAATGAATTCGACCATATCTTGTAAAGCATTGGCAAGAATTACCACTCCTCAAACTCTCAAGATAGAAGGACATATCAAGAAGAAAAAGGTTCAAGAAGTGAAAGATCACATCGAGAAAGAAGAAAAGAATCCAACCATATCTTATAATGTATTGGCTAGAATTACCACTCCTCAAACTATCAAGATAGAAGGACATATCAAGAAGAAAAATGTTCAAGAAGTGAAAGATCACATCGAGCATCAAGAAATGAATCCGACCATATCTTGTAAAGCATTGGAAGAAATTATCACTCCCCAAACTCTCAAGATAGAAGGACATATCAAGAAGAAGGTTCAAACAGTGAAATACAGGAAGAAAAGTATCGAGAAACACCAAAAGAAAAGGATACTCACTAGGAACCAACCCTAGAGAAAGAAGAAATGAATCCAACCATATCTTGTAATGCATTTTTCGGAATTACCACTCCTCAAATTGTAAAGATAGAAGGACATATCAAGAAGAGAAAGGTAATAGTGTTGATTGATTCGGGTAGTAGCCATAATTTTATTAATTGTAAGATAGCCAAGGACTTGAATTGCTTCCTAGTTCTAGCATCAGATTTTTCAGTGACGGTTGTTAGTGGAGGAACCATAAATTGCTCTGGAAAGTGCCATAATATCAAGCTATCCATGGGAGAATATGCATTGAATAACCCAATGTTTTCCATTCCAATGGGTGGTCCTGATATTGTACTAGGAGTCCAATGGCTACAAGCCTTGGGTCCAATAACTTTTAATTTTCAAGAACTTTTTATGAAATTTTCTTTGGAAGGAAAGGAATTTGAATTAAGGGGCATCACAGGGAATCCAGGAAAGATAATCAACTCTAATGGAATGACAAAGCTTCTAAAGAAATAACAACAAGGCGTAATTGTACAATTATTTTCGCTAACTATTCGCACATCGAAATCATGTATTTCTTCAGATCTCCAAAAAGTCTTGGACAATCATTCCAAGGTATTTGAGACTCCCAAAGGTCTCCCACGTATTGGTGATCATGATCATGCTATTCATTTTATTCCAAGATGTGTTCCTCCAAACGTCAAGCCTTATAGATATCCATATGCCCAAAGGAGTGAACTTGAATGTATGGTTGGAGAAATGGTAGAGGTTGGTACAATTATCCAAACAAATTTGATAAACAAAGGAATGTATGAATGGAAGAATGACGAAGCAGGGTGGGAACTCATTCAAAAGTTGTCGAATATCCCAATTAAAACAATATTTCCAAAACTTGAAGAGGAAGGAAAAATCATATTGGAACCTGGAGCAGTCACAGAAATAAGAACCTGACAGCTACGAAATCAATCAATTTCAGAGTATCTCATCAAGTGGAAGAACTTACCTGCTGAAGATTCCACATGGGAGGACAAGAATTTTATATAAAAGCATCAAGAACTACTCAAGCGTTGAGGACAACACATTTTGAATGACAGGGGCATGTTAGACCCCTATACTACTAGTGTAACCCCTTATTGTTATTAGTATAAAACCCTTATTCTATTGTTGTACCCATGTAGTCCCCATATTGTTATTATTGTGCCCCAAAGAAGCCCATTATTGTTATTATTGTGACCTTACATTATTATTGTTATGTCGGCTCTGATTATATTATGACCCCTTAGACTCCTATATATACAAAGGAGGTCTTGTCATTTGCACCATCCAAGGATTGCTCATTTGTGTAATGTAAAGGAGGTTTCCCCCTCGAAGAGGTTGAATTCTAAGGCATTTATCTCTCTTTTCTATCTCTTTGTTAGCTAGTTTCATAACAGACTATAGAAGAATAGTGTGAACCCCTCTTGGTCTTAAGGGGAGCATATGGCAGTAGCATGGGTAGGATGAAGAAGGCATGAAGATAAGAGTAGTAGAAACATGGTGTGATCAAAAGCCCAAAAGTACAACCAAGTCCACAGGATTAACAAGAAGTTTATAATGTATATGAGCTCAAGGGGAGATGTGTATGAAACTATTGAAAAATGAAACAAGAAATTATCAATATGATTTTGCCTTGATTAAATTGAGAAAATTCAAATTTCCACATCAACATATAACTTGGATGTAGTTAACTTGTGTGACATGGCCTTGTCGCCAAGTTTACTCAGTAAATTTGAGTTGGAAGATTTATATTTTAGTTAAGCATGTGTGATTGCTAATTTGTAGCAGTCAAGGTCAACTATCTAAGGTTGTTTTCAATTAAACTAGTTCCAACTGCTGGAGGAACTAGTGGAGGGTCGAGTTGTGTAGTGGAACTTTACTAAAACTCAGTGATCATCTAGTTAATTGATTAATCAACCCAAAATAGCTGGTGTATGAATATAATTCGAGTTTCCATGGCTTGTTGGATATTCTAAGAAAATGTAGCATTAGTTGTAGACTAGCCTTGAGCATAAAAGTGTTGTATGAAGTCAGATGATCAACCTAAGGAATTGTGCAATCCATTTAGGAAGAATTCCTAAATAATAGGGGCTTAATTACTTAAGTAACAACACAAGTAAATAGGAGCTTACGCTGAGGAAAAAATTTACTAAGTCTAGACCAGAGCTTCTCAATGAGTAGAGAGAGAGAGGTTATGCACTTGCAGTTTGTGCTCAATTGAGGAAAGAAATTTTAATACATCTCTATTCATTAGATTAATGTAATAAAGCATTGGGGTTTTTAGTAGGTTTCTTTCCCCAGAGAAAAATAATTTTTGCACGTGTGTTATTTATTATTGCATGTCTACAATTTTAGTTTTCAACTGTGAATTAATATTCATAGAGAAATAGAGTAGGTTTATGTCTTGCAATTTTGATTAAAACATCATGAGAAGTTGCAAATCTACAACATAATTTCTACAACAACTAGAGTTTCAAGGCTTACATAATGTTTTACATGTTTCTTTCAATAATTATTTTATTATAGATCAATATGGTTGTAGTAATGATTTGGAAGTTGTTAATCAACCTTTTATGTACCTGTTCATGATTATCATTTGTCAGTTTGGCTAAGTAACCCTATTATCTTTCATGTATGGGAGGAGAGAGTAATTGAGCATGCACATTAGTGAGTCATTTTATTCCCATTGTGTAAGCACTTATGGGTGCAAGTTATAACCCTATACTTTGTTTCTTTTATCATTTTGTTATTGGTTGAGTGGTCCTAGTGTTAGGCATGCATTGAAGAGATCCATTTTATTTCTTCCTTGTAAACACTCTTGAGTGTATTGTTGCAACCATGTATGGGATTTTGGGTGTCATCGTTGCATTCTTGTATTTCATTGGTTCAATCCTATACTATCATTAATAGATCTTAATATCATTGTTCATTATTTATCATGGCTTTTTTTGAAGACTTAGTGTAGTCTCTTGCATGTTACAAGGAGGTATGGACTCTAGAATGACTAGCAGAACAAAAATAAATATTGTTGAGCAATAGTGTAAAGAATTTATTTGTAGCCCTAATATATGTTCAGGGGGATCATGTTCAACAAGAGGAAGGTCATGGTGTTGGCATAGTTTCCTTGATGTCACTTTATTATATATGCCATGAGATTGAGTAACCATGTTGGTCGATTTCTAATGATTATTTTTGCAAGAGTGATGTAGCTAGTTATGCTCCATTAGAAAAAATTTGGTATCAAAATTATTCATTGATGTTAACATGGTGATCCAGTGAGGATTGGTCACCCTTTTCCATGGATTTTAAAGGGGGAGAGTTTGACTAATGAATAATGGAGAATAAACCATCCAGTTAGAGTAGAATGACAATCAGTTAAAGAGGATTGGTTTGGTGGTGTGGCTATAGGTTACCATCAATGGAAAAGGGGAGATTGTTGGCAACATGGTGTTGGAATTGATGTCAATAGAGAGCTAATGTGTTGGAATCAATGCCAATAGGTGCAGTGGGAGCTTGAATTTTAGGTGTTGTTTCAGGTATTTTGGTGTTGCAAGAGGTTGGAAAGATGCTATAGGACTTGAGTTACCGAACTGTCTATGTTTGCTATACGAATTTGCTACTACAGTAATTCCAAATGTTGGAATATATTAATGGACTGAAGTGGTTAAATTATTATGTATGGATTTGGTCATGGTAATAATGAGTTTTAATTGGCATGTAACATTCAACTGTTCATCTAGTCAAATAATGGTCATATTTTTTTATCAAGTCTCCCAAGGAAAGGTGAATGCAATTAATGTAAACTAATCCTTGTTGATTTAGTCACCAAACAAAATGTTATGCAATAAATGTGTTGAATAGGTTATAATCATTTGATCTAGTCACACTTGATTAATTGATCTTGTAAAAAATAACATAGATGGAGTGGATTGGTTTCTGATTAATCATTCTATGTAAGGAAGAGAGTAATTCATGTCCTTCATTAAAATCTGAGTTAATCATAGAGCATGTAGAGTAATGGAGAAGTTATATGCTAATATCGATATGTGCATTGGTAAAAAACTAAGTTGATATGGTCACCAAAAGGTGTGAACAGAATGATTATTGTGGTCATGATGTTAGTGGATTGCAATGAAAAAATATCTAGTCATAATTAATCATTTTATATCATCCAATTTAATTAGCACCTTGATTTGGTCATATCTGATCACCATGATTTGGTCTCCAAAAATGGAACACATTGAATGTTATGGATCAAGTTCAATGTAGTATGGGTAAATTAGTTTAAAGTGTGACTTGATGGATTGATCTTAGGTTACACGGTGTGTCACTTTAATATATCCTACATTGTGCATTCAAGCCTATGTATGTGGTAGTGGCTACAACCACAATCCAAAATTTTGTCTCACATGAAAATTTGTAGCCTACCTTAGATCTTGTGATCGATCATCCTTGTTCATTTGTTCGTAAGCTACCGATCTCAAGCCTCTCCTCAATGTTAAGAGTTTTCTGTGTTCTTATCTTTATGTAGCATGTGTCATCTTTAGGCATAGGGGTTGATATTTTTCATGCAAAGGGAATGTTGTTTTGCTTCAAGGGAATTGTGTGCATATGAGTGGTTGTCATCACATAGACATGTTTCACACTCACTTCATGCACTCTTGTCACGAAGGTTGTTGCATCAAGAAAAGTATGTCTTATGCATTCTGGATGGTCTACGTTGTGTCACTAAGTGTCCACGTGCGATCACATTAGAGTCCTATCACTATTTACTTCTGTGTCAGTGATCTCACACTTAGCCAGTTCCCAAGAAACCTAGCCTTGTTTAGCTTCCTGTAACTTCGCACTTTGCTTCTGCAACCATCAAGCCTCCTCCCTTGCCTACTGAAACCCCACAGCCTGCAGAGACCCCATTCATCACTGCTCTCTAGAAATGTGCAAAGCAGTCAGGGTGCCAGCACTGCTCTTAGAAATTGCGCATAGGTTTCCTCTCAGGACCCCCATCATGTAGCAATCTCCCATGCCTCAAAACTGTGCAGTGTTGTCCAAGCTACCCTTTTTGTCTTGCATGCAGAAAGTGTGGAGATGGGCTTCCCAGGGCCTCATTCCAGTAGTAGTCACTGGTTGTTGAAATAGCAATGACCTATAGCTAAGTGATAATAGGAAAGGTAACATGCTAAGATCATTCCCAAAGAGTTGAGGAGAAGGACCAAGAGACCAAGTAATGGAAAATATCAGGACCACATGCAAACTCCATCGGATGCATGATCATCTTGAGGGTAAGTATGGTACGTAAAGAACACCTTTCAAATTACACCTCTTATTTGAGTTTGCATGACTGCTTGTCATTGTCATATTATCCTGTCCTTAGTAACATACATGTGCGCAAACACAAAAAGTCATTTAAGGCATTTCCTCGACATGTCTTCTTTCTGTTTCTCTTGTTTGGTCAACTGTCATCTTAGGCATGTTGATTTCTATGTCATGCTTGCAACCTCGTTCTAGTGATGTTGAAGGTTTGTGTTTGAGTTATGTTTTCTATGTAAACAATATCACACTCACACACGTTGTTGTAAGAACTATCACACAAGTGTCGTCACTGTCATCCAAAGGTCTATCTGAAGTGTCACACTTGTCGCTTGCATCATTAGATAGTCCCAAAGTTAGTCACAATAAGCATATGTTGCCTTGTTGGTTCGATATTTCTTGTCATCAAGTCATGTTGAGTGTGTGTTCTCAAGGTCATGTATACACGAGTTCACTCGCTCACACACTTAACCATTTTTCTGAAGATTTGTTGATCGGACCACCCTTCATTAATCGGACCTCTGCTGAGCTACATTGTGCAGGCTCAACCCTTAGTGACCAAGTACTTATGCCAAGAATTATATAGAGCTTGAGGATGCTTCCCAGGAAGTCTGTACCATGCAATCCTAGAATTGACCTGGCTGATTATCACCAAGAACAACGTAGAAATTCCCCAAGAAACCATCTCAATCTACATTAACCGCAAGCCAATCCATCAAGCCTCTCGTTGGTCAATTAAAGAGTTTGATCAGGCAGTGACCCTAGGCTTCACCCCTCCCAAACATTGCACAAAAGTTGTTAGCATGCCCACCTATTATCATCGAAGAAATTTCCCTGACATGATGGATAGGCACTTGATGCCTGTAATTTTACTATCTCTGAAAATTACACAGTTTTGTCAGTTAGTTCCCCTGCTAGCCAACCTATTTCTCATTCTAAAAATTGTGTAGTTTTCTTGGACTATCCACTAGCTACTCGACATCCCTCTTAGCCCAGAAACTATGTAGACATGTCCTGCATGAATGCCTCCTAGTTCTACGCAATTTTTCTAGTAAGCTCCTACAACCTGCTCCCAACCTCCCCTGAAAATATGCATATTTTTCACTCCCAGTGTCCTCTATTACTCGCATTGCCTTCCTGGGAAAAATTGTGTAGTTCTTCCTCCCAGCTGAGCTAGATCTCGCAGAATGTCACTGCTACTTCAGACTACTCATTCAATCCTCCCAATGATCTCTGTGCATTTTTCTTGACAGTTCCCCAGAGCCTTTCATCCCAGCATGACATGAGCTCTACATTGTTTCAGAGATTTTTCCTCTCTCCTGGTCACCTGCACTTGAAAATGAAAGACAATGCATCATACTAGACTAGGGGATTTATGGACTTGATGTCATCTCATCATGAGTGATTTCATAAATAGGTACATGGATGATACATGGTGCATGCTAGAAGACTTGGTTGAGGTTAGACGAACACATGAAGCACACCAAGTAGAAAGTGAAGGAGACACGTGCACATCCATGGACCATGAAGAGAAAACCAAGATCATTGAAGACTCTGTGCACTTTTTCATCTAGAGGTGAAGCTATGGTACACCAAAGGCACACTCATCACTCAACAACACAATAGCTTGACACAAACAACACAACCAGCATGTGCATACCAACAGTGTCATGTCAAGTTGTGTCATGAGTCACCTAGGCCACATCACTATTTTTGGTCATACTATGTAATAAATGTAATGTAACATGGAAGTCCAAGAGACCCAAGGATGAAGTTAAGGATTCATGTAAATCGAAGAGTCATGTAAGTCAAACAATCATGAGGGAAGCTGAAGAGTCACAAGGGTGAGTTTCACCCTTCGCTATATATACCCCTCATTTGTACATGCAAAATACTTTTCACCTTGGCTCCTCCCACTTAGCCTTGAGAGTCTATAGTATTTTCTTTGAGGATCGAGCAGTGGATCCAATGCCCCACTATTGGGGTTAGTGATGTAATGGTGTATGAATGTGTCTTGTAACTTTCGCTTAATTTAGAAGCTTGTTCACAGGCCAACACATTTTCACACATGTATTGTATTCATTTGTAAGACTATTATTTGGACGCTTGTAAATCATGTTCCTATAACCTGTATTAAGACAATTGAACTATTTTAGTTGTTTTAATACATATGTTGTTGGAAATGTGTTGTATAAGTTGTTAACATTGTCTTTCTCGTGTGGACTATTCTGCTGCACACTCGACATATTCATTCTTCTAAGCTTGTTATAATGACCATCACACCCATGTGGAATATTCAGTTAGGTGTTTTAAGTGCTATCTTTTCAATGTGTGTTTGTGACTACTGCGTTTGTGTGGACTACTCTACCAAAAGCTACGCATGTCCTGCTATGTTGTGTGTCTCTAATAGAGTTGGGACTATTCCCTTTCGACTTGAGACTCACTCTCACCCTCTCCCTCTGTAGTGAAATAACTTAGACAAAAGTTACACTAAGAACTCACCAGGCACATGAGCCACACTATTTGAAGACTAAGTAAACCACTCTCAAGTGCCGACAAGCAAGAGCTAAGGCATATCTTTAAGGTCGTGTCAATCGGGAGATCATACTGGATGGAACTCCTACACCAAATGGTGTGAGTTCTAGTTGGGACTTCATACCGGCGAGATCCCCTAAATGTTGGTGGGTCCAATACCATCAACATTTCTAGCACTATAAGGAGGACTAGATGACAAGCTAAGTCCTCACAATCTATTTTGAATCTCCACATACTTATCATGACTAAACACATAATTTCTCTTTTGGAGTGTATGTATTAGGAAACGACTTTGAAATCTCAGAAGGGCTCTACATTGGTGTGCCACACTGCCCAAAAAATCTATTCACTCTCTCCCTCATCTGGTCACATAGATAGACCATGAATTAAATCATTTTTTTCATAAAGCACTCAATAAAGAAATTCTGAAATTATAGAAAGAACCTCATGAATCCATTGAGCAATTTCACACATGCATTTGTAATATTTCATATCGATTTCTTGAAGATGAAATTGATTGGGAGTTTCTCGATGGAATATTTAAGTATCTTCTTTACATATCCGAAAATCAACAATTCTTAGAATCATTCAAACCCCTCCCAAAATACCTCAATGTTATAGATGCCAAATCTAAGACATACGAGGTCATTGTCACAAGTGACTGTCTGTCCTCGTATTATCAAATAGCTCTAGATCCACAGTGCGAGATGGGAGAGGGTGCGCATACATATGTTGAATTGTCACATCCTCCAACCCCACCTTCTCTTAATGTTTGTGTAGATTTGGCTTGCAAGCCTGCTAGTTGTCTCATGAATTCATCCCTCAACCTCTGTCCCTGCATTCCATTGATTGTCTGTACTACCTTTTTTTCTTCCATTCCTGACTCCACACTTGTTGTGAACAAGGATCAAGCTGTCGACAGAGTTGATATTGTGTAACCAACCTGTGCTACCATTAATGATTATTATGTGTGGGAATCTAAAGAATAAACCATGGTGAAGGATGACTCCCTTCCATCCATGGCTCATCCCCTGTATCCTGACATGTCTTGTCACTCTGCCACTTTTGATTCTCCTCGTGAAATCTCATTTCCAGATGTTTCTACTTCCGATCATTCACAGGGCACACCTGATGTCAGCATGTCATTACATTGTGGAGAGGACACATCCTCCTCTGACAATCCATCCCATCTATCATCAGTCATTTCTGAAAACACAGAGGGCAAACATCGTTGTTTCTAATATACCCCTCTACATGATTCATCAAATCATGAGGATGTTGATGAACAACTTGAATTTTTTGATCGTGGTTGTCATGATCTCTATACTTCTTCATTTGATCACGATGTTGATTCACTCATTGCTAATCTTCCTAATCCACTGGTCTCCGACGATCTATTTATTGATGAATTGGAAACCCTGCAGATTGTCAAAAGCAATTCAACTTGGGCTGATGGTTATGTGAGGCCCTCGCTATCTTGAGGTTAGTTCCACTTCTGAACAGAAAATTTTCCAAGCACCCAAGGCTCCTCATCTCTCTTTACTTCGCATTGAAGATTAGCTAAACACAAAGATTTATCTTCCTCCACTTGAATCACATGATCCCATCGCTTATGCACTGGAGGAATGATACACAAAAATCAAACTTGCAAGGTGTAAGTTGTCTCTCTTTCTCATGTTTTCTTGTCTAGAGTGTGCAGGATTATCATTTGCACGTAGTCTGTCACAACACCATGTTTAGTCTTTAGAATTCCTATCTTGTGTATTCACTTTTTCTTTTTTGTGGATGTCTTAGAACTCAGAGCATGTTAAATCTTTCTTGTCCATTGGTTTACATGCATATTTTTCATGCCTTTGCCAACATTGGCCAGCCAATGCACCGATGGCTGCATTGGAAATATCACTTCACGTGAGTAGGCACATGCATTGTTTAGTAGAGGAGTAGGAGTAGTCTTCGCTTCTTGCTTTTCTTTGCTTCTTTGGTTTGCATGTTTGTTTGTTTTCTTACTTGGTTTGGATTGTTTAACTTGCTTACCTGTTTTTCTTTCGCTTTACTTCTACTTTTTTATTTTTTATTTTTGTTGAGTGTGGAGCCTGATTATCTTCTTTTTTTAGAGGTATCACTTCATTGGACCCCATTTCCTAATGTGGTGGAACCGTCGCCCATTTATGCATGCCGCCAGGGGGGGCGACGATGATTCTTTAGAGCCCCCCCTGGCAGGGGATTAGGGGCAGTGCCCTTGAAGCTAAAAATTGATGTAAAATTGCCTTGTAAAATGTTGTAATTTCATAGTCAATCTGACCCAATCATTAAAAGAAAATATGACACTAGAAGTTATGTTTAATTTAGGGTTTTTTTCCCTATAAGGAAAACCCTCACTATATATGAGGGAATTGTATTGTGGCTATGTAGATGTGTATTTCAAGCAAGAAAGAGAGAGGATATTATGTGAGAATGAAGAGGGAATTACAATGGATCTACTGTAGGTTGTATCTCTTCATTTTTGTTAGATAATAGAAAAGGAAGGATTGGTTGTTTCTCCATGGATGCAGCCCAAATTGGGTGAACCACATATATCTGTGTCTCTCTTGTTTTTATGTGTTTTCTATGTTTTATATTTCTGCAATATTTTTATGTGTTCCATTGCTTTGTAATATATTTTTTTCTAACAATTGGTATTAGAGCCAAAGGTATATTTCGTTGATAAACTCACAGGAGAGAAAGGTTCCTGGTTCGAGTGGAAGCAATGGCGGAAGATTATAGGTTTAGGGCCAAAAAGTTTAATGGCCAAAAATAGCAGCTGTGGAAGATGCGGATGGAAGATTTTTTGTATCAGAAAGATCTATACCTAACATTGAGTGGAAAGAAAAAGAAGCAAATGAGTATGACAGACACAAAATGGGATATTCTCGACAGAAAGGCACTTGGAACAATCAGTTGTGCCTAGCGCCATCGGTAGCCTTTAATATTTCAAAGGAAATGAAAATAGAAGGGTTAATGTTGACATTGGCCAAACCATATGAAAACCCTTAGCCTTAAATAAGGTATTTCTTATAAAGCATTTATTTAATATGATATATTAGAAGGTGGATCTGTTGCAGATAATTTAAATGAATTTAATATAGTTACCAATCAGTTAAGTTCTATAGGGGTAACTTTTGATGATGAAGTTAGGGCCCTGTTATTTCTATGCTCATTGCCAGAAAGTTGGAATGGTTTAGTTATGGCCATTAGTAACTCTATCTCTGGATCTAGTACTTTAAAGTTTGATGATGTTGTTGGTGCAATCTCTCGCGAGGAAATGTGATGGAAAAGCTCCGGTCAGACATCGGGTAATGATTTGAATGCAGAGACTAGGGGAAGAAAAATGGATCTATGCAAAATCTAAACTAGGGTTACTTATTAATGTGCGAAAGTAGATAAATCGACTGCGTTATGTCCGCAATTGCTAATCACAGGCCTTCGCAAAGGTCTGGAAACCATTTAACCTAGTTGCAGTAAAAGAACCCTAGGAGATTATCGATCTACGCAGAGGCAATTCCAAGGTGCTGGAAGACATCACACTAGTCTCGAGATGTAGAAACTTGGTTCTTGCATCCCACAATACTGCTTCGAGTGAGACTGCAGCCTGCACTATGTAGGTTGTTGCCAAAAAGGCCAGCAGTGTAGTGTTTTTTTGGTTGGCACAACTAACTCTGAACCTGGGTCAAGACCCCCGAAAGCGAACAAATGGTTACATTGTAGGACCAGGATCTGCTTAAAGATATGTGTGATGTTGCATCATTGGAATTTGACTAAGAAAGAGATTGAAAGTGGTCGGCGGAGAAGATTCATGAGTTCACGGCTCAAGAAAAAAAGAATCAATACCTTTCGAAGGAGGATTGGTTGAATAGATATTTTTATACAGAGGTACACAAAATCTTCTTCTGCACTTTCCCAATTAAACTATACGAGTAGTTAGCTAAGCTGACAGACAATCAAGGAAGGTGGAAGCTCGATAGTCCTATAGTGTGGACTCCATAAATGGTGTGACGACTAGAAGCCTCAGAAAACAAGATCGCATGTGCTCTCAATCATTGGCTTGATCAAATTCTGGGAGGATTTGTTACAAAATTTGTAGTTGGCACCTCGGTCAACTATAGCAAATAAGAGCGAAGATTCTTCAAGGGACAAAAAGGTAAGTATTTAAGGTCATTGAATACTTGGATTAAATGTTATTATGTGAAAATAAGGTAATTAAATTACCTTGATGTTCAAAGCTATGTGAAGTGGAATATTCTTTAGAAATTGTGAAAACTTGGGATCAGAGTATATCCCATTGATTGTACCTCCTTCAAGGGACAACGAAGGGGCAATGCAGACTACTCCACGAAGTGTTTTTCAGCTAATAACTCAGGGTATTCCTAGAAAACATCATCTGTCCAATCCACCTCCACTGTCACCTCCTCCACATACACCTTCGCCCACACCTCCACCTCCACAACCACCTTTCAACATGGTGAACGCAATGAAGATGGCGATCTTCAAGGGCATAGGAAGTGGAGATCCAAAGAAGTTCTGATTTGTGGCGAATGATATATGGATAATGCAGAAAATAACTGATGATAATATTAAGAAGGTGCAGTTGGTCACTGCCTTACAAGATTGCACTCTAACCTAGTACATTAAGTATTGTGCTAACAATCCTCATGCTTCGCTGGAAGAAACTCAGAAGACTTTGAACAAAGAGTTTAATAAGCCTAAATATGACTCACAGTCAATGATTGAATTTAAAGAGATCATGATGAAGGTTGAGGAGATGCCTTGGGACTTTAATTAGAGGTTGAAGTGCCAGATCAGACAAAGTAACATGCAGATCTCAGATATCCAGCATCACGACTGGTTTATCGCATCACTTTTTCCACACTTGAGAATTGCTCTGTCACAGTAGAAGACATCAACACATGCAGAGGTCCTAGAGATCACAATGAGGCTGCATGCATAACCTATTCAGGATATGAACCTAAGGGTGTAGCAGATTCACTCACAGTTATCAAGCTTACACCTAGAAGTATAGATTTTGAAGAAAGACAAGGAGACTAAGCTAGACGTGCATGCAAAAGTTTTGTGTCTGAAGTGCATGGGCCACGAGCACAATAAATATCATTGCCCTATGTATGCGAATTATATTACAGGAGGGGGTCCAATCCCCCTTAAGAAAAAGGCTCTAGTAGGGTCGAGCATGGGGGCTATGCTATGGTGTTCCATTTGTCAAGTCACTAGGAAACATGCGACAAATAACTGCCACTTTATTTAGAAGTTTGTTAAAACACCTCAGCAGTTATTCTATAATTTCTGCAAGTCTGTGGGCCATGATGAGCACCATTGTCAAAGCTATGAGATGATGATGGAAAGAACCCCTACATGATGTATGGAAGTGGAGACTCAGCCTCCAGATCAAGGCGCCAGAGGAGCATGCAGAGGTTTTTAGGCCCGAGGATGAGGTTAAGGAGGAGGACTTGGGAGAGGTCGAGGTCACATTATCTGCTACAACTATGAACAATCATGGAACTTTGCATGAGATTTCCCGAATCCTACCCACCCATCGTGTCAATACTGCAGACAGTTTGACCATACCATAGAAAATTTCCTGGTGTTAATAACTAATATGCAATAGAAGACAACACAGCCTATGCAAAATTTACATATGATGAGAGTTGGGCCCTGCAAGGAGGATCAAAGCATTAATATTGTGCTAAGAACTAATATGATGACTGTCCATAAAGCTTCAGAGAAGGAAGAGGGATTTAATCTTAATCACACTAAGGAAACATTCATGGAAGCTAAGAAGAGATTCACTAAGGCCTCCACCTCAGGAAGCTAGGACAAGATGAAAGAAACTAGTGCACCAATAGAGGTTGATCCTTCTGTACTCACTACCTTTTTGGATACCTACGTAAAGTTGTTGCGCAATAGCAAGGATGTGTAAGGACTGCAAGAATTAATAAATAAATGCAACAGTAAAGAAAAGGTTTTTTATGAACACCGTGTGGTTAGAAAAACGGTAAGTATAAGACACGAATAGGGCGAGATATATGGTTAACAGAATAGATAGGTGATTATGAAATGGACCAGGTCATCTCGGATTTAGGGTCTGATGCGAATGTTCTATTGAAATAGACATGGGAAATTATGGGGAGACCTGCACTGCAGTGGTGATCCAAGTGGATCTTGGTGGCCACCTGCCAAGTCCACCCGGACCCCCACCATTATTTCTCTCAGCATTTTCAGTTTCCTTAATTGTAGCGCAACTTACTATTTTTAGCAGTTTTTTCAGGTCCTGAACTTCCAGAGCCGTTTCGAGGCCCTAAATGACGTTTTTTTGGAAATCTAGGGCTCGGACAGATCTCAGATAGATCTTTCTAACAAGATATTGTACGCGTCAAAAGGAGATCGTATGCCAAAGTTACGACCCCGGGAAGTTGATGTACCAATTTACCCAAATGGGGCCCGCAGTCTGGCGTTTCATCTTCTAGGGTTAGGTTTTGGAATATTAAGGGTTTTCCATTGTTTCTCAACAATAAATAGGCCTTTGAGTCTCATTGTAAGACAGTTCAGAGGCATGTAGGCACCACATCTCTTCTCAGAGATAAGCTACCATTGCCCTAGCTGGTTTATTTCCATTTTTGTATGTAAGCATATTTCAGTATTTTACAGTAACAAAATGAAGTATTATTTCTGCTACATATTTGTCTTTATGGTTATCTCTGTATTTTATTGCGTTCCTATTTAAATCCGGATCAGTGGTATCAGAGCGGTCTGCTTTTTCTCTGTTTTTCTTTGCATGTCCCCAACGAGGTCGGGATATAAGGATTTAGGGCTTGAACTGGTTGAACCTTTGCGAGACCAGCCTCGCAAATCCCGATGACCTCCTATGGTGGATGAGAAGAAAGACGAGGGGGCAGGAGATCCTATCAAAATCTTGCTCGAAAAAGCCCTTGAGCAACAACGGAACGGGATGATGGACAATTTTTCCCAAATCCTTCAGCAACTACCTAGAAGTGATGCATTGGCTTCTAGCCACTACTCTGGAAATGCCACGCCCTTTAAGGTACAAGTTAATTTTGAAATCCCCATATTTGAGGGTTAGATAGACGTAGATGCCGTAGATAAATGGTTAAATCTACTGGAGGATTATTTTCAGTTCATGAATTTTCAAGTTGAGAAAAGATTATTTTCGCTCTTCTCAAAGCAGCCCCCCACGTCAAGAACTGGTGGGAAACCTACTGCGAGCAGAAGGACGAAAATATCGGCTCACTATTTTCAGCCACACCCACCTGGAATTCATTCCAGGATGCCATCAAGGACTAGTACTACCCTGTCGGAAGCTATGAGGATGAATACATAAAATGGACCACACTGCGGCAGGGAAGGGACCAAGAAGTGCCGGAGTTCACCAATATTTTCCATACCCTTTGCACAAAGTTGGGTATCAAGGATACAGAGCAACATTTGATACTCAAATACCGCGGCTGCCTACACAAGTACATCCAGGAAGAAATACAATTCCTGAACATCTCCTCACTCAGCACAGCGTACTGATATGCCATCAAGGTCGAGCAAAAGTTTAAACAAAAGAAGCGAGACTTTGGATCTGCGAATCTGAAGCAAGGGAAAGGTGCCCCTAAAACACAGAACAAAGGACAAATCTAAGGCAGGGCAACCCAAGACAACCCGCCAAAGCTGCAAGCGAAGAACAGTGCCGTGAAGATTAAAAGGGACACGGGAAAATGGTGTGAGATCCATAAGAGCTCCACTCACAACACCAGTGAGTGTCGGGCCAAGCAGTCACTGGTGGCTGAGCTAAAGGTTCCAGAATCAGATGCATGTTCCGACTCTGAGTTAGAACCCGACAAGGGGAATGACAAAGGGAAGTAGATCATTGACATGGATCCCAACACCATTGTTGCTACCGCCAAGATCCAGAAAAATGAATCCGAAGATCCAGAGGAGGAGGAGCATCTCTTCCACTCCCAGATGTGGGTAAAGGACTCCCTGCTATAGTTCATTGTTGATAGCGGGAGCCAAAAGAACCTCATTTCAGCAGAGGTCATGGAGCGGTTGGGCTTACCAACCACAACACATCCACAACCATACACCATCGGGTGGCTTCACCAAGGACGGGATCTTCGCGTGAGACAACAGTGTCACCTTTTGTACAACATCAAGCCCTTCACGGATGAGTTATTGTGTGACATTGCTCCCCTTGAAGTTTGTGATGTATTAGGACAACCATACTTGTGGAAGCGACATGCTATGTATGAATCAAGGCCCCGTGTTGTTATTGTTACATTGGGGAATAAGTTGTACAGGATACCAGAGGTAGCACCGTCTACCGCCATCTCTTTTATTATTGCAAAAAAATGTAGTAAGCTCATTTCCAAGACTGGGAAATTTGTTTTCCTAATGATACGCCCTCAAGGAAAGAAGAAGATGGTGGCCATCGCCTCTAGACAGGACCCCTCCGCATGACAATTACAGATGGATAAGGTCGTGAAGGAGTATGAGGACATCTTCACCTCCCCGTAGGGGTTCCTCTGCACTGTCAGGTAGCACTCCATTGATCTAACCCCAGGTGCGCCACTACCCAATGGACCAATTTATCGGTGCTCCATTCTGGAGAACGATGAAATCAAGAGGTAGATTCAGGAGCTGCTGCAGAAAGGTCACATCCGTCCGAGTTCATCACCTTGTTGGAGCCCGATTGTGTTGGTACAGAAGAAGGATGGGACTTGGAGACTCTGTATTGACTATCGGGCGCTGAACAAGATCACTGTCCATAATAGGTACCCGATCTCGTGGATTGATGAGCTCTTGGACCAACTAAAGGGGGAAAAATATTTCAGCAAGATCGATCTGAAGTCAGGATATCACCAGGTACCAATCGAACCCTCTAATATGTGGAAGACTGCCTTCAAAGCCAAGGAGGGCCTCTTTGAATGGTTGGTTATGCCTTTCAGATTGACGAATGCTCCTGCAACCTTCATGAGGCTAATGGAAGACATCTTGCAGCCATTCACCAACTCATTTGTAATGGTATACTTGGATGACATTCTGATCTTCAGCCAGAGGTTGGAAGAGCACCTCCACCACATCCGACCGGTTCTTCAAACACTGCGGCAACATAAGCTATGTGCCAATTTGGAGAAATGCACTTTTGGCATGACCCAGGTTCAATATCTGGGATACATTATTGATGAACAAGGGGTGCATGTGGATTCGACCAAGATCCAAGTCATTCGGGATTGGCCATCTCCAACCACTCTGACAGAGCTCTGCAGCTTTCTAGGTCTTTCCAACTTCTACTGCAGGTTCGTGTTGGGGTTTTCTCATATCACTTGGCCCTTGAGTCAAGTCACCAAGGGAGGAGCGAAAGCAAAGTTCTTTTGGTCTGAATCTCAATAGAAGTCATTCATAGAGTTGAAAGATCGCCTCTGCACGACACCAATGCTCGCGTTACCAGATTTACAACAATCATTTCAGGTCGAGACAGATGCCTCTGACTATGCTATTGGGGCAGTCCTTACTCAACACGGGCATCCAGTGGCATATCACAGTGAAACACTTTCAGACACCATCCGGAAGTATCCCACTTATGATAAAGAGATGTATTCCATTGTGCAGGCCTGCCGACAATGGAAGCATTACATTTTGGGGAAGGAAACGGTCATCCACACAGACCACCGACCCCTGCAGTTCATACAGACTGAAGGGAAATTGCAGAATGATCGCCATCAGAAGTGGTCTACATATCTGCAACAGTTCCATTTGAATATCAAGTATAAGAAGGGAAGCACCAATAATGCTGTAGATTTCCTCAGTCGACCACCAATCATGGCGTTAACCACCGTGCTCAACTCTTGTGGGCACGAGACTTCTGATTGGCCAATTCTCTACAAAAGCGACCCAGAATTTGGTCAGACATACCAGACACTCTTGGGGGGTCGGCATGTTACACAACAATTTGTCACCGTCCCTGCTACCCTTGTCCCGTATCTTGAAGGACTCATTCCGGGACTTATGAGAAGTGACATGACCTAAAAACACTTGCATTACATTCCTCTGAACATGAGCTTTGTTTGCCCTGAAGACATCTCCTGCTGAAAAACCCTAAAAACAACTCTTTTTCCATTGGCGCGGTTTCATAGTTCAGAACTCGCACCAAGGGGGGAAATCCTCTCAAGAGGGCGTGCCAATTAGCGCTCTATCATAGACCCTCACCCGTGCCAACCATATTAAGAGGTGTTTTTTAAAAATAAATGGTGGAAGCTTCGTCCTAACAAATTCCTGGACTGCTATCTATCTTGAGTTGGGTGGTTTGGCTATGGATTTCCATAGAGAGGAAGTGGTTTGCCACCTCTCATGGAAGCTTCCTTGATGATAGGGCCAATCCCATGATTATAGGGATCCCAACTCCCCTTCCTCCATAAAAGCTTGCCCATTTCCTTTGCAAGCTAGTTTTTGAGAGTTCCATAGTTCCAGAGTTCCATAATTCCAAAATTCCCAAGAGCTTCATGCTGCAAGAGCCTTCTTGATTCCCTTAAGGCCAAATCCAAGCAAGGATACTATTGTCTAGATCCGAAGAGAGAGGCTTTTCCTTATTCCCAACAGGCTTTGTGAGACATGTTCTGTTGACAACCTGCCAAAGGAGAATCCAACGTTAGAACATTGGTTGTACTCTCCTTTGATTGATTATTAATGAATGACTATTGGTTATGGTTCCACTCTTGTTATTATTTATGAGGATGATGAGTTATGTCTTTTCTGACTGACATATAGTTGCGTATACTGGATTTTATGCTTGCGTTTGTATTGTTTCTTGCATGTGCAGGTGTCCATTCACGGAGATCGTGAGGATTGTGATCTGTCGGAGCAGAGGAACGAGAGCACCACCTCTTCTACGAACAATAGTATCGGAATCTAGGTAGGATTTCATCATTGGTCTATTTATTTGCAACTACGGACTTGCGCTATAGCGTTTGACGGTTGTTGCTAGACCCGGTCTAGGCTAGTGGGGATCGCCTCTATCCACAGAGGGGATTTACCTCTTCAACAATTTCTCTGGAACGTTGCCATCAAGAACTGAAAACTGCACACGGGGCTGAAAAAGAGTCAAGACACACAATCAAACGGCCAACAAGCAGAATCTAGCAGGGCGTGTGATCGCAGGTGATTTAATTTTTACCACATTGAAATTAAGAAACTTCACCGTTTCATATTTTAAGAGTCAAGAAACGGATAAAAGGTGGCTCTATCACTTTCAGATTTGAAGCAAGCGTGAAAGGACAAGCGCTCGGTGATCCTTTCAAATTTAGGGAGTCAGAAAAGATCGAATGACTACTCAGGGATACTAGGCAAAGAGGGTGTACCAAATAACCGTGAAATGCAATATACACCTTGGTTTTAGAAATGAAAAATAAATCAACCAAGGATTTTCGGTACGTGCAGGCAATCTCCCCGAATGCTGTGTTCGGTGTATCACAGGTATAGGGCAGCAGACTCGGCTTCCTATGGATAAAGGATGATAACCTAGTGGGGTCTCCCCATATACTCGATGGTACGTGGGAGCACAATTCCGTACTAGACCACTATTGAGTCACAAAAGGAGGAATCACCCAACCTTGAGTGGAAACAAAAGTGACTAGGTTTAACGACGCCAGAGCACGTCTCTAGCCTAGACCTCTAAATATGTTTCGTTAAATTCCAATGCTGCCTTAGTGTAAATTGAGTAGATTTTAATGTTTATCTTCAATTACGTTTCAGTTTTCAGGCCCTAGCGAATGTAGTATCTCAAAATCTCCTAAATGCAAGCTATATGCCATAGTATATCATTTTATTCGATGAACGCTAACTATAAGAGAGTTGAGAGTTTTCACACACACAAAATGATCAGAAAACAACCAACGATATCTCTAATGTAGCTAATGGAAATCAAAAATCTTTTCTTCAAAGTCACTAATCACTAATAACAATGAAAATCTCTAATTCACATTAACTAATGAAAAGCAAAAGAGATTTTTATTTATTTATTTTTCAATGTTAAGGGAAAGATGCACTAAACAAACTGAAAAACTAATGAAAAGAGAGAAATCTGAGAAATGATGATAAGAGAGAAAAAACAAGCAAATTTCACTCAATGCAAGCACAATCAGATCCCTAAATTGACAAAGCAGTCCTTCAAAACCAAGAAAAATCCCAAAGACACAAATGAGCCGTGTAATCTAGGCCCAAAGTGAAACAAGGCAGAATTCAAGTGAAAAAGAGATTAGTCACTCAAACAATGCAATGAAATGATCAACAACTACTAAACGAATGCAGGGGAGCAATCAGAAAGTTGACTGGACCAATAAAAGACCAAAAACTCCTAAGGAGGGCTCGACACACAAAGCCACTAGATGCCCTAGGGCTAAAAACGTGAAGTCGATGGAAAATGGCAAACAACCAAAGGATGAAGGTTAAAACTAGTCAAACAGGACTCCAACACACTCAAGCAGTCGAGAAAATGTAACCAAAATCAAAGACCAGGCTCAGAAGTCTTAAAAACAAGAAAACCTTAGCAGTCCCCAGTCCTGGCGCGACTGTCAGGCTGAAACTAGCGCCTTTTAAGAATTGGCGCGAGTGATATATTGACAACTGGTGCCAATTGGCGCGACTGTTACGCGAAAAAACGCGCCAGTCAAGTTTGCTGTGTCAAAATGAAAAATAAGCAATCCAAAACCAGACCAATGATAACCAGGCAAACCAAGAAGCAAAAACAGAAAAAGAACCCAGCCCAAGAGGCTGACCAAGCAAGCAAAAACGAGAAACAACCGAAAAGGCAAGACAAGCTCCAAGCTGTTCAGTCCGTAAACCAAACCGGAGATTGACTGAAGTGGCATTGATCTACTTCGCTAATGCAGAGCAATAGCATTTCGAAGGCTACCTGGCCATACTTCAGGCTCCATCTATAGTTTACAAATCAAACAACAAGTTGAGATCCCCAGTGGAGTCGCCAAATTGTTGAAGAGGTAAATCCCCTCTACGGACAGAGGCAATCCCTACTAGCCCAGACTGGGTCTAGCAACAAACGTTAAATGCTATAATGCAAGTCCCTAGTTGCAAATAAACAGACTAGCGATGAAAGCCTACCTAGATTCCAATGCTATTGTTCGTAGAAGAGGTGGTTCTCTCGTTCCTCTGCTCTGGCAGATCACAATCCTCACAATCTCCGTGAATGGACACCTGCACATGCAAGAAACAATACAAAGGCAAGCATAAAATCCAGTATACGCAACTAAATGTTAGTCAGAAAAGACATAACTCATCATCGTCATAAATAATAACAAGAGTGGAACCATAACTAATAGTCGTTCATTAATAATCAATCAAAGGAGAGTACAACCAATGTTCTGATGCTGGATTCTCCTTTGGCGGGTCGTCAGCAGAACATGTCTCACAAAGTCTGTTGGGAATAAGGACAAGCCTCTCTCTTCAGATCTAGACAATAGTCTCCTTGCTTGGATTTGGCCTTAAGGGAATCAAGAAGGCTCTTGCAGCATGAAGCTCTTGGGAATTTGGGAATTCTGGAACTCTGGAACTATGGAACTCTCAAAAACTAGCTTGCAAAGGAAATGGGCAAGCTTTTATGGAGGAAGGAGAGTTGGGATCCCTATAATCATGGGATTGGCCCTATCATCAAGGAAGCTTCCGTGAGAGGTGGCAAACCACTTCCTATCTATGGAAATTCATAGCCAAACCACCCAACTCAAGATAGATAACAGTCCAGGAATTTGTTAGGATGAAGCTTCCGCCATTTATTTTTAAAAAACACCTCTTAATATGGTTGGCGCGGGTGAGGTTCTATGACAGAGGGGTGCGCCCTCTTGAGAGGATTTGCCCCCTTGGCGCGAGGTCTGAACTGTGAAACCGCACCAATGGAAAAAGAGCTATTTTTAGGGTTTTTCAGCAGGAGATGTCTTCAGGGCAAACAAAGCTCATGTTCAGAGGAATGTAATGCAAGTGTTTTTAGGTCATGTCACTTCTCATAGGTCCCGGAATGAGTCCTCCAAGATACGGGACAAGGTTAGCAGGGACGGTGACAAATTACTGTGTAACAGATGCCCCCTAAAGCATGAGGCCCGAGAGAGAGAGAGGGGTGAAATGCTTTACGAGAACATGTCCAACTGAAAACACTACCACTTGGAAAACCTGCATGGATAAGTACAACCGATATCTCAAATACATGAAATGTGTGGTATGGGCACAGCCATCCATAGCAGAGTACATAATAATCTAGATCCAAGGTATGGGCGCAGCCATCCAGCGAGGATCGATAAATAGACTCGGGCATGGTCACAGCCATCCAGTGAATGAGTCATGTAACAATCATAGTAATCCACAAAACCGCAGCCTGGATTCCAACAAACAAAATCCAGGGTCTTGCACTCCATCTCGACCCAAACAAAGTACAAGTTCAAGCATGCGAATATATGAGCTGAAGTCGAACATGCAGGAACATCGTCTGATTACCAGCGAATGATGGAAGTTGTTAACAGACGCGAGAGGTACCACCAATAATGACAATGGCCCTCAAGGTACTATAGGTACAATCTACGGCGTGTGAATCAGTGAGCTGGCATAAAACACCCGTAGAATCATTCGATCGGAGGCCAATGATGAAAACTTCGCGTTGAATGCGAAGAACCTGCCATTGAGGCATGCAGGCTCCAAGGCGCCAGAAGGGAGTCTCTAGATTAGCTTCCTGGATAATGAGCTGAAGTCGACAGGAAGTGACCTTGACTGAAGGTGGGCCATAGTGTTTCCCACAGCACCGACGCGAGACAGAGGAAGATAATGTTTTTGTGAATCAGGATCATATGAGTTATCAGAGGGAGGTTGATAATTTGTAGAGGTCAACTTCTCTTGAACATATCAGTGGCACGACAGTGGACATGGCAGTATTTGACATCAATCGATCAGAGGTCATGGTGACAAGGAAAAGAGCAGATGAGAGGTCAAACAGGATCACCCAAACCCACAGAGGCAAGTGAAAAATGAGATGAGATATCCCCACCCTGACACGAATGTAGACAAGTGCCATGTTCAAGAGCGACATACTTCTGACACGACAACAATTCTGGTTCCATTTTCCCCACCATTTTTGGCAAGTAACCCGATTATTTTTATTAACAAGCTTGAAGGGGATAGCATATGCTTTTAATATCAGGTCGCCCTTCGGGTGAATCCATCCCTGTACATTTAACGAGCCCTAGGAAGGAGAGACTCAAGTAACATCATTTCGACTGAATCCAATGTCATCAGAGTTTAACGGGTCTGAAAAAGGGAGAACTCGGCGTCTTTTCATGTTTAGAGAGTTTGAAAAGATAGCAGAAAAGAAAACTCCAGGGGTTTCCTTTTTTGTAGAGTTGTGTCTCTCGAGCCCGAAAAAGTATAAAACGATACTCGAAAGAACCGCCCAACCATTACGATCGAGGAGTACTTTTTGTAAGTAGTAACTTCAACCTGAAAAAGTAAAAAAGTGGTTAGAAGCACGTCGTTTCATAGCCAATAACGAGCCTGAAATGGCAAAAGCCCGACAATATTTTTTATGTTTAAAGGATCGAAAAAAAAAAGAGCTTAAAGGTGACCGCCTCTCGTTTCTTTTAACGAGTCAAGAGGGAAACTTGGCCATCTTTTCATGTTTAGAGTGTCAGAACAGAGCTAAAAGATGACTCCGAAATGACTTTTTCATGTATTTACCGAGTTCGAAAAAGTATAAAATGTAACTCGCTTCACTGTTTAAGTCGCATAAAAACCTGTTGCTGCACAAAAAGCAAGTGTAAAACCCATTTTTAACAAAAAATATATTAAAATATTTAGAAAAATAACTTTCAAAACCTATTTTGAGTACAAAAAGTTATAAATATGTCAAATGGTAAAAATAAAATTACTTTTTACTATTTACCTCACTGAAGAGCAGCAGTGGTCCATTTGGTGTGCGAACTTCTGACGGTGATTGCGACAGATCCTGGCTACCATTCCGAGTTCCGTCAGTTCCCGGTAAGATGCGCTTCCTAGTACTTCATTTCAATCCATTTTTTGATAGTTTCTCTCTGCCCATTAGATTCCTGTGGAAGGATTTGCAAACTTTAGGGTTGTGCCGATTGGCGTCGGTATCGGGCACGGACCCGCGCCAATGGGCTTTTATATGCAAAGGGCTCGCGCCGATTGGCGTGACTGTTTTAGAAACAGCCACGCCAACGGCGGAACCTAATTTTCCGCCCAAAAGTCTGGATTTATAATTAATCTGAGTGAATTTTTTTGGCATAACAAAGATCTAATCAAGGGTTCTTGACCATATGGATGCAGGCAACCGAGCAAAATGGTAATTGAATTGAAAGAGAGGGAGCACGAGAAAGAGGATGAATTAGCCATGGAAGATGAAAATTACATGAATGCCCTTAGGAATTGTGGGTTAAAGAAATTCTTCCTGACACCTTGTTTACGAGCTCAACCTGAGCTCTTACAATACCTGATCAACATTTGGGATGTGAACGAACAAGTGTTCAAGCTGCGGGATCAAGTATTAGAACTGGAGGTTCCTGACATCTACTTTATAACCGGATTGTCATGAAGAGGTCTGGTGCCCATACTGACAGGGAGTAGACCGTCTGGTGAAAAAATGGAAGAGGTGATGGCACGAGTGTGCCCGAGGGCACGATTTGGATCCGGGAGTGCGAAGGTAGACATTGCTACTATCGAGGATCTAGCACTCAGGGTGGTGCTACATACCATCACGCGGGCTGCAGGGTCGCAGGCACCGCACGAGGCGACAAAAGCCCAGCTCATACTGGCCTCGGAGTGTATGAGTCCCATGATATTTGACTGGGCCACAACAGTGACAGTAAGTATGAAGAGACAGCTCATGAAAGGCAAGCAAGCCAAACTGAAACAGTTTGGCTATGGCTCTATCCTGGTATCGTTCATTCTGGAACGATTACCAATCTTCCAAGGCCAAGGGGCCATAGTAGCTGAGCCAATACCATGGGAGCCAAGAATGGCTCGCTGGGCAGCATTGATGCCCAGAGGAGGAGGGGGCCAACAGATGTCTTGGAGGCCAGAGTTTTTTGGGTGGCTACGTCGTCAGTTAATCGTAGTCGAAGACTGGCCATACGCAGGGACCGATTTCACTGGTGATCCAGATCTCCCACTGCCGGAGGGAGATGAGTGGGACGAAGAGCTGGGTATGATCTCTTTTGATTTTATGTTTTATGACTTTTTTTTTTGTTAATACATGTTCGTTCTGACAGCAGTTATATGTGTATGCAGATGTCGGCCCAGAGAGACCTGCCGGTATTTCTTCCATTTCACGGAGAACTCAGCCCGCAGCTGACCTTCAGGCAGAGGGTGCCGAGGGAGGAGAGTTGATCCAGAACCTCGAGGGGATCGCCCAGGGGATTCCAGATTATGCCTGGCTGGCAGATGTTCCACTGGCATACCAGAGACATACAGTGGGAGTGCCTAGTCGCCTCCACCGTCTTCTGAGACGCCTAGTGCGTGCGGTGACTTGTTATCATGAGCACCATGCAGATTAGACACCTAGGGTTTATTTTCATGCATATTTTTTGAGAGACATGTCGTCTCCAGATGTATTTAAGACAAACATGTATATTTTTGATCTATGTGATGCACGCTGTGCAAACATTTCGACACACACACACACACACACACACACACACACACACACACATATATATATACATATATATACATATGCCTATTTTGGATGGATCTTTTATATGTGATGATGTTTATATATGCTATGTAGATTTCTAACACAAATGTAATCTAATGTATCAGTTGCATAACAAACGACCCAACGCGAAATGTATTTAATCACATATTTTATTTTTACGCAAGATTAAAAGCACACATGACAACACATATGCAAACTATGCTTGAAAACAAGGGAAATGAGCATGCCCCCCAGCATGATGTCTCAATTCGAGGTACATGCCCCCCAAGCTTTAGTCCATTGAAAATGGAGTGAAGGTTGACAATTGTTTGATCACACTCGAATTGAACGAGCTCATGTTTCATTATTTTAACAAGGTTGACACACTTAAAAGAACTATCCTCATGACACCTAGTTTCATTTGTTAAGGAGCTTTACACAGGAAAGGAACTATGCTCCGACCAGACCCAGTTTCATTTTTTAAGGAGCTTGACATAGGAAAGCGAACTATGCTCCGACCAGACCTACTTTTATTTTTTAAGGAGATTGACATAAGAAAGCGAACTATGCTCCGCGCGAACTTCATCATAATGAACAAGAAGTCGTTACTTCCAAGAGTGCCACTCCGATGGAGGGACAACATCTTGGAAGTCAGGGCCCAATGCCCCCAGGACACTATGCACGACGGCATCATCACTGGATACAGGCACAAGATAAGTAGCCACGTAGTTGACCTGCGGTGGGGCAGATACAACTGGTGGAGAAAAACCAGGAGGGGATGAGAGCTACGTAGGAGGCACCTGGGGACCAAAGAACGATAATTGATCGATGGTCACGATTCTTCCAGCGTGTGGAAAGCAGACCACACGAAAAAGGGAAGAAAAGAGGGCCCCCATGGAATAAATATAGTCACGGCCAAGGAGAAAACTGAAATTCGCACCTTGGACAACCATGACATCGATATAGACGGTTTTTCGCCCCAAAGTAACAGGAAGTTTGGGGAGGACTCCTACAGGTTGACAGGCTCCTCCGTCAAAGGCCAACAGATTCTGCATGACTGGCACAAGCTGTGGGGAACAAAAAGCTTGCCAAGTAGTGGATAGCATAAGACTGACCGACGCACCCTCATCCAGAACAGTGCCAGGCAGTGCCTTATCGTAGGCGTGTACCATGATCTCGAAAGGCACATAGGCGGGGAGGCGGAAAATAGTCAAGTGACTCCAGTCGAAGGAAGCAACCAAACTACTTGGTGGGGGAATAATATGATTGCCCCCATGCTCTATAGGAACCGAAGAAGGACTCTCTGGATCAGTTAAGACAGGAGAGTCTTTTTTGGACTCCAGAGAATCTGATGAGATGAGAAGGACATGAGCATGATTCTCTTCCGACACAGAGTGATCAACGGGTGGGGAACCCAATTTGATACTCTCACCAACCAACGATTGGTCTGGACAAGGGTTAGCACAACCAGGTTCGGGAAGAGGAGCCCAGACAAGAGAAGAATCTAAGTCAATCTCTTTGTCGATAGGGAGACGATTTGAAGAGAGACTCTGATAACCAATGGGAAGTTGGGGTGAGGAAGCTGTAAGACTTTCTAAAACAATGGAAGCTTTATCCATGAGCGAACAAAGGTGAAGGGGATGGTTGCCTTCACATAGTCTACAAGGGATTCGAATATTCCCTTTCTTCTAAATGTTGTCAGTTAATAGGGTGGCATCGCCATGAGCTTTATAGGATGATGAGGGGCAAGCTAGATCATGAGACCATGCTTCTAAGACCCTAGGAATGCCAGGACAATCATGAAGAACATGGTCTCCCTTGCACAATTTACAAGGAAACTTAACCTTCCGCAGAGGAGCAGAAGGAGTTCTGACTTGAGATGTACTCAGAGTAGTAGCTGCACAGGTGGCCTCACATTTATCAAACTTCTTCTTCTTCTTCTTCTTAGTCACCTGGTTACTTGAATCCAGACTTTCACCAGGCGAAGTAGAAGATGAGGACGTAGAAACAGGTGAAGAAGGGGAGAGGTCCACCTTGGAATCAACATGATGTTGTTCGGGTGGAGGAACTGATTGACCAGTAGTTGAGACATTAGGGACTACAGAGGTTGAGAACAACCAAATAGGCAACCCAACAGTTAACCCAGGAAGGGACAACGTTGCCATGTAAGGAGCACCAACATTCCCAAAAGGAGGAAAATGACCAGGATTCCCGCCAGAGGGGATTCCTGTTCGTCTGAATCTCAACAGAAGGCATTCATAGAGTTGAAAGATCGCCTATGCACGACACCAATGCTCAAGTTACCATATTTACAACAATCATTTGAGGTCGAGACAAATGCCTCTGACTATGCTATTGAGGCAACCCTTTCTCAACACGGGCATCCAGTGGAATATCACAGTGAAACACTTTCAGACACAGTCCGGAAGTATCCCACTTATGATAAAGAGATGTATTCCATTGTGTAGACCTACCGACAATGGAAGAATTACATTTTGGGGAAGGAAACGGTCATCCACACAGACCACCGACCCTTACAGTTCATACAGACCCAAGGGAAATTGCAGAATGATCGCCATCAGAAGTGGTCTACATATCTGCAACAATTCCATTTGAATATCAAGTATAAGAAGGGCAGCACCAATAATGTTGCAGATTGCCTCAGTTGACCACCAATCATGGCATTAACCACTGTGCTCAACTCTTGTGGGCACGAGACTTCTGATTGGCCACTTCTCTACAAAAGTGACCTAGAATTTGGTCACACATACCAGACACTCTTAGGGGGTCAACATGTTCCAGATTTCGGGGTCGAGAAAATGGTGGCAGTACTGCAAAAGTATTTATATTGGCCAAATCTTCGACAGGATGTCGGGAAGTACATCAGATCATGTACTTCCTGTGCTATTTCCAAACCAACCATCAAGAAGCAAGGCCTCTATACCCCACTGCCTACCACTAGTCGACCTTGGGAATCCATCTCCATGGATTACATGTCAGGCCTTCCTTACACTAAGCATGGAAATGATTGTGTTTTTGTGGTTGTCAACAGGTTCTCGAAGATGGCCATTATGGCGGTCTGCAAGGAGAATATCACAGCAGAAGCCACTACTAAACTCTTCTTTGAACGAGTGTGGGTGCACTTTGGGATCCCACAGTCTATCATCTCAAATCGGGACAGTCAGTTCCTTAGTACATTTTGGTCCAGTCTTTGGTCAATGCTGGACATCAAACTCACTAAGTCCAAGCCTTCCATCCTCAAACTGATGGCCAGACAGAGGTTGTCAATTAGATGATTGTACACATTCTGCGCATGTACCACTCAAAGCATCCATGCACATGGGACGAGAGCCTACCCTATGTTCAGCACAACTACAACCAAGCTATTCACAGCTCGACTGGCAATATCCCTTTTCAGGTGGGCTTGGGATTCCAGCCACTATGCCCCATTGATGTGGCCATGCCACTTGCAGCTACTCACACAGATTTAGCTCATGTCCAGTCCGAAACAGATAAGGCAACTAGCTTCATTGAGCACATCCAAAATATTTGCCAGCAGGTCCATGACATTCTGGAGAAATCAAATGCCAAGTACAAGCAGCGACACGATCAACATTAGGTGCCACACAAGTTTCAAGTGGGAAACAAATTCTGGTTGCATTTGCAAAAGGAACGCCTTAGTGGAGCCTATCGGAAACTGAGACCACTCCGATATGGCCCTTACACCATTATTAAGGTTGTGGGAGACAATGCATTTGAGCTCAACATTCCCCCATTCCTTGGCCTACACCCAGTGTTCAATGTGGACTGCCTTCGGCCATACTTTCCACCATTGTTAGACACATCCGACATTGCAGAACAGCTCACACCCACAGAATTAAATCCAGATTGCATGGAACAAGCTGCAACTGATCGGATCATGGACACACTGATCAAGAACACTCGACAACAGAATATCCAACTGTATCGAGTTGTCAAAGCAGGCCAACTCCTTCACCAGGGCAAGTGGCTCACCGGGGACCAAGTTCAGCAAAAGTTTCCTCATCTCATGGAGGAACTCAACACAATGGGGACCATTGCTTCCTAAGGGGGGAAGAATGATCCAGGTGGATCTTGGTGGCCACCTACCAAGTCCACCTAGACCCCCACCATTGTTTCTCTCAACATTTTCAGTTTCCTTAATTGTAGCACAACTTACTATTTTTAGCAGTTTTTCAGGTCTTGAACTTCTGGAGCCATTTCGAGGCCCTAAACGACATTTTTTGGGAAATCTGGGGCTCGGACAAATCTTTCTAACGAGCTATTGTATGCGTCAAACGGAGATCGTATGCCAAAGTTACGACCTTGGGAAGTTGATGTACAAATTTACCCAAACGAGGTCCATAGTTTGGCGTTTCATCTTCTAGGGTTAGGTTTTGGAATATTAAGGGTTTTCCATTGTTTCTCAACAATAAATAGGCCTTCGAGCCTCATTGTAAGAGAGTTCAAAGGCATGTAGCCGCCACATCTCTTCTCAAAGATAAGCTACCATTGCCCTAGCTGGTTTATTTCCATTTTTGTATGTAAGCATATTTCAGTATTTTACAGTAACGAAATGAAGTATTATTTCCGCTGGATATCTGTCTTTATGGTTATCTCTGTATTTTATTGCGTTCCTGTTTAAATCCGGATCAAGTGGTTTCTGATTCAACTGAGGATGGCGAATCAATAGAAAATCATCCCCATGGGACGCTTATATGGAGTCACAGTTGATATTGACAGTGCGAGTGCAGTAGAGAAATTTGAAGCTATATAAATTGTCGATGACAATAATCCCTACCCTACGCTCTTGGGAATCGATTGAGCTATTGACATGAATGGGGTCATTAATCTGAAAAGGAGGACAATGTCGTTTGAAATATAGTCTCTTAGGGTTATAGTGCCACTAGATCCTATAGAAGGGGCATGCTATACTGAACTAGTCTTTGATTACGTAGAAGGTGATGATGAGCTGGATAAAATTTACAATATAATTGTGCGATATTAGGACTAGATCAATCCAACAGCAGATGGATGGATCGTGTGGGACCAGGAGAGTTCATACATTTTTTATTCAGATGAGGAGTTAGAGAATTGGAAAATCACTTACATGAAGTGTCTACATTGCGGTGCAATATGATGATGAAGTCCCCACACTCTATTTCATCAGAGGTAAGAAAGTTACCTTATTATGATTGTTTGGATGATGTAGATATGTTTTTATATGAATTTGAGTGTGAAATCCTTGAGGACCATCACTTTCAAGCCTTGGAGTTGGCACTCATGCTATGACCGCATGATAGTGTGGTATGCATAAGGATAGTTTTACTGGATGAAGAGATTACATAAAAATGATGAAGCTCTGATTTGGGCATGCTAATACCAAAATGACGGAAAAGTACAATGGAAGGGATGATCTATGTGATCACCTGAAAAATGGACTAAGGCGTCTGGAACAGAACTGTAGCTAGAGTGGGTACATATGTTTTGTCATACCTTGGTATGATTCCCATTGGTCCAGGTTATCTTTTGTTTATAGATGCATGAAAAGAATTACATAAACAGTTTGTAGCTTAACCAAAGAGAAACTTAAATGTGCACATGTGAGAAGAAGAAGAAGAAACACAATGTGAAGACAAGAAAACAATAACTTGATAACGGAGTTCGTCCCTCCTGGAATATGTCTCCGAGCCCTGCTCGATCAATGGGGAGGCCTTCATTCATTAAAAATGGCATCAAAAGAAGTTACATTTATCAGTTACAAGAATTGAGCATTCTACCTCCATGCTGAAAAATGCCTGAAAATTGGAGAGCTTTGTTGCAGAAACTGACACCACCAATGGATTCCTGTCGCCGAGAGGTGCAAAATCCATATTAAACTTGCCCAATTTTGAGTCTGGACCAAAATCACGCTCCTGCAAAAACGCTGCTCAAGCGAGGTTCCACCAGCCGTTATCAATGCTCAGGGTTCCGCCATCTGATCTCAAAATCTGTGCCCGTTGATCTCTCCCTTGTTAAATGGTAAGGAATGAGTTTAAATAATGAAGGCGGATTACTCCATAAGGAATGAGTTTATATAATGAAGTCGGATTACTCCATGAGGTAGTTATGTTTTATTTTACCAAACCCATTTTTTTACATAACCAAAGACCCATTTTATACCACATATAATATATTTTATTTTTTTAATGGGAAGTGGGCCCGTACTTCACGGGACCACACTCACCCATTCCCAAACCTGTGGCATTCTTGTTTTAATGCATGCTTTACTTAGGCTGTACGTTGGGGGTGGCGAGACCACCACGTGGCTGCCCCCACCCACCATATCTCCATGCGGATTTCCAAATACGCTAGTTCAACCATAATCTTTGTTGGTGTATGGGCTTTGTTTTGTTTATGTGGCATCCATGGGTTGGCACGGTTACGTATTTCCTCCCTTATGGCATACGTTATAAACCATAATATCTTTGCATGGTTGACTTTTATTGGGAGTTGGAATATGCCACGTATGGGTTGGTTTAATATAGTTCACCATATGCTATATGTGCCCAATACATTGGAACTTTGTTATATGTGTTATATATGTTTTGGTATGGTTATAAATTTTTACCATGTATGGTATAACCATATTATTATATGGTTTTGGTTATATATATATATTTTTTTTCTTTTCTTGATTTGGTTTTTGATATAATTAAGTGGATAATTATATGAAAATGGTAGTTATAACCAAAATGTTTCTTGTGCAGGTTTAGGAGGCTATTGACGGCCTACCATGTGTCAGCGTTTGATGGGCTTCCATGTGGGTCTCACGTGCTAACTGGGATGCCATGTGGCGCACTGTGGGCCCCATTTTTCCTCCGCCATACCAATCTTTGAAGAGCTCTATCTTTTGCATATGAGCTCATATTGGCAAACCATTCACGCCACCACGATTAGGAAGACGAGCCCTCTCAATTGATGCCATCAAATTCTCCCTTCAACCATTTTTAATTTCGAGCCTTTATCCATCCCCTTGGTGTCTCAAGATCCTCCTGGATCACCCATGAACTGGTACCTCGAAACAGAGCGTAGCCATGACACTATAGAATGGGTTATATTGAAAGAGGGATTATTATTGACTTTCATCTTTGAGGATGGATTTCCAAGCATCGATGAAGTGCTCCAAGATATTAAAGCAGTTATTTTCGGAACACCAAAGGAACCTATGGAATGGACCTAACTAGATTGGAGCACCCATTTGCGCCACTCATTGGAATGGTATAATGTGACCACTGAAGAGGAGGAAGAAGACCCGACGGATACCAATATCCTAGACACAAAAAGGGCATCACGAAGTCGAACGCCCACAAGTAGAGAACCAAGACATCTCCGCACCTTTGAAAATGAGTAATAAAACATTGGAACTGAAGAAGAACCAAAGTTCACGAAGATTGGAGATTATTGGGATGATGCTATAGTAGTAAAAGTTGTTGAATTACTTCATGAATACCAGGATCTCTTCCCCACTAAGCTTTCAGGCTTAAAGGGCATAATTGGTGATTTGGGCATTATGAATATCACCTTGAAGCCGAACGTGAAGCCTATTAAACAGAGGCCTTATCACCTTAACCCTAATTATAAGGAAAAGGTTTGGCAAGGGTTGGATAAAATGATGGAGGCAGGCATTATCAAACCTGTTAAAGAGTCTGATTGGGTGAGCCCGATGGTGGTCCAAGAAAATAAACAAAAGGATGAAATAAGGATTTGTGTAGATTTGTGGAAGCTTAATGATGCATGTGTTCACGATCCATTTCTGATGCCATTTATGAATGAGATGTTAGAAAATGTTGGAGGGCGGGAGGCATATTCCTTCACTATCGGATTTTTTGGGTATCATCAAATTAAGATTGCCCCAGAGGATATAAGCAAAACCACCTTCATGCCAGAGTGGGGTTTCTTTCAGTACACTGTTATGCCATTTGGGTTGAAGAATTCACCTGCAATATTTTCTTGCGTAGTCATAGAGACGTTCAAAGAATTCATTCATAATTTCCTGGAAGTTTACTTTGATGAATCGACTATGTTTGGCTTGGTGAAGTTCCATGTAGCAAGTATGCGCCTTATGTTGGATACATGTCGAAGGTACTAGATAGCGCTGAATTTGAAAAAAAGTATATTTTGTGTGCCTTTTGGGATATTTCTGGGTCATGTTGTGTGAAAATAAGGATTGATGGTTGACCCTGCAAATATTGTGGTGATTTTGAAATTGGAGGCCCCTAGGAACATCAAATAGCTGTGCGCGACACTGGATACATGAGATACTACAAAAAATTCATCAAATATTATGCTAAAATTACCTCGCCCATGGAGAAACTATTAAAAAATGATGTGACATTCTGTTGGGATGAAGAATGTTAGCGCAACTTAGATGTGTTGAAAGAAAATATGGTAACTGCACCAATCTTGGTATTTCCCAATTGGAAAAAGGAGTTTCATGTACATGTGGATGCTTCTTGCATTGCGCTGGGTGTAGTACTCACACAGGCAGGCGGAGGAGAACTATACCATCCTGTAGCCTTTGAAATTAGGAAGTTATCAAAGGTTGAGAAATATTATTCAACTACTAACCGTGAGGTGATGGCCATGGTCTACGCACTGCAAAAATTTAGGCATTATCTGTTAGGAGGACATTTCAAGATGTATATAGATCATTTTTTCCTTAAAATACCTAGTCAACAAGGCTGTGTTGGGGGGAAATATTTGCAGATGGTTTTTATTATTTCAGGAGTATGACTTTGAAGCCAATGTGAAGTCGATGAGGTTGAATGTTAGACCTAACCATCTATCGCAAATTGAAACAAGTGAAGAACCTAGTAATTTGGAGGAAGGGTTGCCTGATGTGCAACGCTTTGTGGTACGTGTAGCTGATAACCATTTTTATGATCTTATTCACTTCTTAACTATAGGGATGGATCCTGAAGGATATACAAGTTAGCAGAAGAAATAATTAGTAGTGTGCGCAGTCGATTTTTTGATCATTGCAGGACGTTTGTACGAAATGGGTGCAGATGAAATATTGCGGAGATATGTGGCAGACTTTGAGCATGATAGTATTGTCGCTAAAGCTCATGGAGGAGCTATGGGAGGATATTAAGTAGGTAAAGCAACTGCATAGAAGATTTTGCGCGTAGGTTTATGGTGGCCAGCATTACACAAGGATTCCAAAACATACTGTAAGGCGTGTGATGCATGTCAAAGGACTGGCAAATCGCCGCGAAGGGATGAACTACTGCTACATCCTCAGGTATCCTTACATGCATTTGAGAAGTAGGAAATTGATTTTAGCAGACCAATCCAGCCTGTTGGGAAGAAAACAGGCGCATGCTACATTATCACTGTGACAAAATATTTAACCAGATGGGCAGAAGCACAACCAGTCAAGGATTGTACAGGGGCTACGACAACAAAATTCTTGTTTGAACATGTCTTAATGAGGTTTGGATGCCCAAAGGTCTTGATGACTAACAGGGGTTCGCACTTTCTGAATGAAACAATTAGCGTGTGGATAGAGGAATTCCAAGTTTACCATCATAAGAGTACATTATATCACCCATAAGCAAATGGGACAGTCGAAGCTTTTAACAAAATTTTGGAGAATGCACTGACAAATATCTATAATGCACAACAAATTGATTTTGATTTGCGCGTACCTGCGGTGCTATGGGCCTATCAGACAACCTGTAAGAAGTTGAGAAGACAAACACCATTCAGTCTATGGGGTCTGTTATGCTCCTATACCAATAGGTGTCATATTTCATGATTGACTTGATTAGCTCTGCAAATATGTACATACCTTTTCTTGTTGCAAAGGTTTTCCATATTTTCAAAAAATAAAAAAATTCAAAAAATGTAAAGAGGGTATACCCTAAAAGAAAAATCAAAGGGTGAAAAGATAAATGGTGAAAGAAAAAAATGAAAAGAAATGAACCCCAAATAAAAAGGACCAGGAAAGTGTGCAAGTCCAAATGCCACTACTATTTCACTTTTATGTAAGTAAAGCATTATGTACAACTTGTTGAACTTTTTTCAACAATTGATGAATGGCCAAATAGCTTAATCTTGGCCAGTTCATGTTTGAATTTCCTGTTTTAGAGATAGAGAATAGAAATCTATCCAAACTGTTTAAATCTTGGTAGATAAATAGATAGGTAGACGAGCTAAGGAGCTCAACTGTTTAATCTAAGCCCTTGGAAGAAATAAGTGCAGATTTAGATAGGCTTATCATGCAAAGAAAAGAAAATTGATGAGGGTTTGCCAGTCCAAGTGCATCCAAAGAAAAAGAAGAAAAAATGTTAGTTACAGTAGGCAGGGTAGGCAATTTTTGGTGTTGCAGAAGCATACTTGTGATTGATTTTGTCTCTTAAGATGTTCATCTTACTATTATTACAAGTGCCATGGCAGATGTTTGGATACAGATCAAGCAAAGCATGACTAACTCCCCTTCTTCCCTTTCCCAAATAATTTACTAAATTCCCCTAGGGATATTAGGATCTGCTTGATATCCTCTAAACCACTTATCTCATCCCATTTCATAATTGGCCTAAGTTAATCCCTGTTTTACTTAGGTAAATGGCCTCACTTCTTGTATAAATCCCTGTTTCTCCCCTTTTTGCCTAAGCTTTTAAGCATTGTGACTTAGCGCTTCCAAACTCATTTTTTACATAGTAACTTTAACATTATTATTTAAATCTCGCCCCATTACCCGTTCCCATATAATATTTATAATAAATACCCCAATTAGTAATGTTTCCCGTCCCCCGGTGATATATCCATATTCACTGTTTAAATGGGAATTAAAGGTTTATTCGAAACATTGTAATAACCCTTCGTGTGCATAGCCTCGGGATTTATTAACCTCTAGTTAATTAAATAACCAACGCGCAAACCCGCCAACCAATCGTAATAACCTAGATGCATTATAAAACTTTAATCTATTGTGTGTCGGTCCCGCGCCTTAACCATTTGCCACCTCCAACGAGCGCCCACCGTCCGATCGGCGTCCTCCCATCGGACGACCGATATCTATATCGCTCGCCCTCCATTGCTGAACTTTACCACCCGGGAGAATGGTGGTATCACGACCGTACCTTGGACGCGTGTCAAACGCCTGCACTGCTCGCGGTCCTCCCATCCGAAACCACTTTAGCCCATAAGCGGTGCGGGGTAAACCACTTACTGCCCTCCTGCTGACCCCTCGCTGATGTCACTGCCACGTCACCGTCCCGTACCCCCCGCTAAATGACAAGGTGTCCTGTCATGCTGATTCCATCCACTCAATAAATGCCAAAAAAAATACCCGTCAAACCAATTTTTGGTAAATAAACGATAAAATGTCATTTTCACCCTGATTCTCTGCGAACTGTGCTCCACGAAAAATATGTCCAGTCGACTGTTCGAGCAGTTAGCTTGTCACCTAGCCAAGAAACTCCAACATCGTGCTCGGTAGTCTGCAATTTGACCAACAAATTCGCAGTTTTACCTCTGCAATCCAGGTATTTACCCGTTTTTGCCCTGCAAACCTGCAATTTCACTTTTCCACTGAAAATTCTACCTAAGAAAGCCAACTTTGAGTTGAAATCAGTCAGTTTATTCCATAAAAGACTCCTAAACCTGCTATTTAGTCCAATTCTCCACAGAAAGCCGAAATTCTAGTTTGAATACATAAGTACCAAACATGGAGGCCCCTGCATCTCTGAGCGTCGCACCCATCAATGCTCCCCACAAAGACTTAGATTATCTGCCTCTTGCAGACAAAGATTTTCAAATAAAGGACTTAACCACTGATTACAATCAACTCCAGGACTTCTGCTGAATTAGGGATAGTTATCTAAGCAACTCTGATATTTTTGGACTACGGGAATCAAACCTTCCCATGTACTTCCTTCCCTCAGTCCATGTTTTCCCAGATATCATTCACCAATGCTGTGCCAGCTATGACCCTGTCCATAGAGCAGTTATGTCACCTTCCCAAACTGTCCCTTTTTCCATAACTACTGAATCCATCAATGAGATGATACATTTCCATTCCACAGAGCCTCTTACTCATATTTCCATGGGATTTTTGCTGGAAAAAGCTTCTCAATTTCCCAGCTCAGAGATAACTCGTACTGCTCAGATGTTCATGGTACCAACGCACCAACCTAAAGGCCCTCCTCCTTATCGGCACACCTTTTTTACTGAAACTGGTAAACTCATTGTTGACATGATATCCTTGATTTTGGGATTTAGGTCCAGTGAATATGTGGATGATATCACCCTGGTTCTATTATCTATCTTTACTCCAGGACAGTCCCCTGTTGTCTAGTATAACTATGCCACTTTTATTGCCAACAAAATCCATGACCAATTCCTAAATTTGGATAGAGAATGAGCCTTCAAATACACATCTTTTATATACCATATGTTGTTATATTATCAGCCAGACAACTTTTTGTTTCCCATCAGGAAATTAGACTCAAAAGGAAATCGCAGGTCTGTGATCTTTTGGAGCTCAGTCTTCCATGATACCTATGAATCCCCTTATACCTATAGTGAATTCATTGACTTATTTGTACATCCAGCCTCCACTCTGTTGATATGAGCTCCTCCTCCTAGGATCACTGGTGATATGAAGAAGATTCTACAATTTTCTAAACAATACAGGATAGGTGACTGGTACCTGTACCAAAATTACATAGAGATTAGAATGTATGGGTGTGAACTTTTCCCTTTTAAGTTGCCTAAATATGTGCCCATGAGGTGTTTTGCATTATAATATTTCAGGCAGCTCATCAATGCAAACTTAACCCACTTTTGTAATGTAAAGAAAAAAGCTCAGCTGAGAATCAAAAACTAGTTAGGCCCTTATGTTATCCATTCTAGGGATGCATGGAAAGATGCTGAAAATATTTTAGAAGACCACCTTAGATTGAAGAAGAGTTTTCAGTGGGTGCCATATGACCCATGTAGTTTCATAAGTGACAGAAGGGTAAGGTACATGCTATCAGTGTATGTACATCATAGGATCCCAGAAGTTGAACAGTATGTAAATCAGGAAGAATGGGTAGAAGGGACCTTAATAGAAGAAATTAGTGAACAGGAAAAGATGGTAAAAGCTATGAAAGATATTGAAAAAACCCTTGACCTGGACTCTTTTGGATAGGTATCTTTCAAGCTGCTCAACAATCAAGAGTTGGAACATCCTCTGCTGGAACTTCTCAGCAGCCTGCACAGAAAACTAGCACATCAGTCATAGGGACTTCAAAGGGTAAAGAGATAGAAACTACAGAGCAGCCTGTTGTGGAGGTAAATCGCCTCTGCGGACAGAGGCGATCCCTACTAGCCCAGACCGGGTCTAGCAACAATCAAACAATGCTATCACGCAAGTTCCTAATTGCAAATTAAAGGTGGATGATGAGAACCTACTTGGATTCCAATGCTAATATTCATAGAAGAGACGTCGCTCTCGTTCCTTTGCTTCGGCTGGTCACGGTCCCCACGATCTCCGTGATTGGACACCTACACATGCAAAGAACAACGCAAATACAAGCATAAAATCCAATAGATGCAATTATATATCAGTCAGAAAAGATATAACTCAACATCAATCATTACAAAGGACAATGAGAGTGAAACCATAACGACAGTCATCTATTATTGATAAATAACAAAGAAGAATACAACCATAGTTCTGATGTCAAATCCTCATTTGGCTGGGTGATCAGCTACACAAGTCTTGCAAAGCTCGTTGGGATGGGAAACAAGCCTCTCTCTCTTTGGTGACAAGAATCTCCTCACTTAGATTTGGCTTTATGGATGCAAAGAAGGCTCTTGCAACTTCAATCTCTTGAACTCCTGGAACTCTTACTATCACTAGCACTCTGCTGGAACTGGAACTAGCTTGCTCAAGGCTTTGAGACAAGCTTTTATAGATAGAGAGGAAAGAGATAGGATCAACCACATTATTCATGGGATTGGCTTTATCACTTAGAAACTTCCATGAAAGGTGGCAAACCACTTCCCTTCTATGGAGATTCAAAGCCAAACCATCCTAGCTCAACATAGATTCAGTTGGTGAATGGGTTAAGGAGAACCTTCGGAAACTTGTTGGTTGAAAACTTTACTCAATTCGGTTGGCGCGAGTGCGAATCTGAGACAGAGAGCCAATAGCGTGCCCTCTTTAGAGGGTTTCCCTCATTGGCGCGGGCAGTAAATTGTGGACCTGTGCTAATGCAAAAAGAGCTGTTTTCATGGGTATTCTGCAGGAGATGTCTTCAGGGCATATGAAGCTCATACTTAGAGGAATATGATGCAAGTGGTTTCAGGTCATGTCACTTCTCACAGGTCCCGGAATGAGTCCTCCAGTGTACGGGAGAGGGGTAACAGGGACGATGACAAATGATCACAAATTGTTGTGTAACAGATGCCCCCTAAAGCATGAGGCCCGAGGGAGAGAGAGGGGTGAAATGCTTTACAAGAACATGTGTAACTAAAAACACGGCCGCCGGAGAACCTGCATAAAGAAGTACAACTGATATCTCAAGTACATGATATATGTGGTATGGGCGCAGCCATCCGTAATAGAGTACACAATAATCTAGATCCAAGGTATGGGCGTAGCCATCCAGAGAGGATCGATAAATAGACTCAGGCATGGTCGCAGCCATCCAGTGAATGAGTCATGTAATGATCATAATGAGCCACAAATCACAGCCTGGATTCCAACAAACAAAATCCACGGTCTTGCGCTCCATCTCGACCCGAACAGAGTACAAGTTCAAGCATGTGAATACATGAGTTGGAGTCGAACACGCATGAACATCATCTGATTACTAGTCAATGATGAAAACTGTTAACAGACGCGAGAGGTACCACCAATAATGACAATGGCCCTCAAGGTACTATAGGTACAATCTACGGCTTGCTAAGGAGTGAGCTGGCATCGAACGCCCGTAGAATCATTCGATCGGAGGCCAATGAGGAAAACCTCTCGTCGAACACGAAGAACCTGCCATTGAGGCATGCAGGCTCCAACGCACCGAAAGGGAGTCTCTAGATCAGCTTCCTGGATAATGAGCTGAAGTCGATAGGAAGTGACCTTGATCAAAGGTGGGCCATAGTGTTTCCCACATCATTGACACGAGACAGAGGAAGAATGTTGTGGTGAATCAGAATTATGTGAGGTATTAGAGGGAGGTTGTAATTCTGCAGAGGTCAACTTCTCTTGAACATATCGGCGGCACAACAATGGACTTGGCAGTATTTGACATTAAATGATCAAGGGTCATGGTGACAAGGCAATGAGCAGATGAGAGGTCAAACAGGATAACCCAAACCCACGGAGGATAGTGTAAAACATGATGAGATGTTCCCACCCAGACACGAATGCAGACAAGTGCCATGTTCAAGAGCGACATACTGCCGACACAATAATGATTATGGTTCCATTTTCCCCACCATTTTTGGAGAGTACCACGATTATTTTTTTGATGACAAGCTTGACGAGGATAACATATTCTTGTAAGGCGTCATTACGACAGAACCCGATGTCATTAAGTTTTAACAAGTCTGACGAAGGAAGAACTCGACGTCTTTTCCTGTTTAGAGAGTCTGAAAAGACAACAGAAAAGAGAACTCCAGGGGTGTCCTTTTTCATAAAGTTGTGTCTCGCGAGCCCGAAAAAGTATAAAACAATGCTCGAAAGAACCGCCCGATCATTACGATAGAGGAGTACTTTTCATATGTAGTGACATCGACCTGAAAAAGTAAAAAAACGATTGATATCACGTCGTTTCGTAACCGTTAACGAGCCTGAAACGACAAGGGCCCGAAAATCTTTTCGTCTTTACACGGTCGGAAAAGAGTTTAAAGATGACCACCTCTTATTTACGTTTAACGAGTCAAGAGGAATAACTCGGCAATCTTTTCATATTTAGACGGTCGGAAAAGAGCTGAAAGTAGACCTCCATTTTTATTCTCTTTAACGAGTCAAAAAGGGAAAAATACTCGACAATCTTTTCATCTTTTACGAGGCAGAAAAGAGCTTAAAGGAGACTCGTCCTAGAGGAATGAGCGGTATAAAGGGTAGCAACTAGTTCCGGTAATCGTGGAACTACTCAAAACATGTAATGGTTAAGAGGTTGGCTAATAAAACCACTCATCGTTGTGGTTCCTCAGGAAAGGAAAAACAACCAAGTGAAAGCATATGATCGGCCAAAGAGATGGCGGCGATGGAATGAAAACAACCAAGGCTCATCTAGCAGAATTCAGCGGATAAAAATGGCAATCACGAGATGTAAATCGGGTATGGGTTCATTTTTACACAAGCTTGAACCATGGAGAACTTTGCTTGGATTCGGTTTCATGTTTACACAAGCTTGAAACGAGAAACTATGCTTGTTATAAGCTCGCATGCCCCCAACATAATGACGCAAATCGAGGTACATGCCCCCCAGGCTTCATTGCATTCAACAAAGTTGATGGAATGAAGGTTCACTCTCGAGATCGATGAAAGACTCGACTTGTATTTTACGAGATCTTAATCAAAAGACTCGATTTGGAAAGGGAGGAGTTGTTTCATTTTTTAATGAGGTTGACATAGTAAAAGAACTATCCTCATAACTCTTGTTTCATTTTTTAACGAGCTTGACAGAAGATCAAGAACTATGCTCGACCAAGCCTAGTTTCATTTTTTAAGGAGCTTGACATCGGAAAGGAACTATGCTCCACCAAACCTAGGTTCATTTTTTAAGGAGCTTGACATCAGAAAGGAACTATGCTCCACCTGAACTTCATCATAATGAATAGAAAGTCAGGGCTTCCAAGATTGCCACTCCCGGTGGAAGGGAAACATCTTGGAAGTCAGGGCCCAATGCCCCCAGGACAGTATGCACAATGGCGACATCACTGGATCCAGGCATGGGATAGGTGGCCACGTAGTTGATCTGTGGTGGGGTAGATGCAACTGGTGGATGAAAACTAGGAGGGGACGACAACAACGCAGGAGTCATCGGGGGACTAACGAATGACACTTGATCGATAGTCACAATTCTTCCATCGTGGGGAAAGCAAACCACACGGAAAAGCGAAGAAACGAGGGCCCCCATGGCGTAAACATAGTCGCGACCAAGGAGAAGACTTAAGTCTAAAACACTTGGGTAACCAAGACGTCTATATAGACGGTTTTGCCTCCCAAAGTAATAGGGAACTTCGGGAGAACTCCTAGAGATGGACAAGCTCCTCCGTCGAAGGCCAACAAATTTTGAGTGACTGGCCCAAGCTGCGGGGAACCTAAAGCTTGCCAAGTAGTGTATGGCACAAGACTCACAGATGCCCCTTCATCCAAAATAGTGCCAGGTATTGCCTTAGCACAGGCATGTACTGTGATCTGGAAAGGCATATGGGATGGAAGGCGACCGACGATCAGGCGATTCCAATCAAAGGAAGCGACCACACTACTTGGTGGGGGAATCGTATGATTGCCCCCATGTGCTAAAGGAACCGAAGGAGAACCTTCGGGAGTGGCTGGGTTAGGAGAGTCATTTCGGGACTCAGGAGAATCTGAAGAGACGAGAAGAACATGGGTGTGATTCTCTTCCGAAACAGAGTGAGCGAGCGACGGACTCGAGTTGACACTCTTTCCGACTAATGGTTGGTCTGGAACAGGCTGGGGACAGCTGGGTTCGGGAAGAGGGGCCTGGACAAGAGAAGAATTTGAAGCAATCTCTTTGTCAGCAGGGGGATGATCTGCAGCTGTAGAGAGACGTTGATAACCAGCGGGAAGTTGGGGTGAAGGAGCTGTAAGACTTTCCAAGACAACGGAGGCTTTATCCATGAGTGGACAAAGGTGAAGGAGATGATTGCCTTCACAAAGTCTACAGGGGATTCGATCTTCCCTTTTCCCTTACCATTCCAAACTGATAAGGTACCATCGTCGTGAGCTTCAGAGGATGATGAGGGGTGGGTTGGATCACGAGACCATACTTCTAGTACCCTGGGAATGCCAAGACAATCGCGAAGAAGATGGTTCTCCTTGCATAATCAACAAGGAAACTTTACCTTCCGCGGAGGAGCGTAAGGGGGCCTGAATTCAGGTGTACTCAAGGGGGTAGCTGCACTTGTAACCTCTCCCTTAGGAGCCTTCTTATTCTTCGTCTTCTTCTTCTTCTTCTTAGCCCCTTGGTTACTCGAATCTAGACTTTCACCAGGTGAAGTAGAAGATGAGGACGTAGAAGTGGGTGTAGAAGGGGAGAGATCCACCTTAGAATCAACATGATGTTGTTCAGATGGAGGGATGGATTGACTAGATGGTGAGACGGCAGGGACCAAAGAGGTTGAGAACAACCAAACCGGCAAGCCAACAGTTAACCATGGGAGGGACAACGTTGCCATATAAGGAGTACCAACATTTCCAAAAGGAGCGAAATGACCAGGGTTCCCATCAGAGGGGATCCCTGGGTTGGTGAACCCCGGAAAAGTTGCCATCGAGAACGAAAAGAAGCCTACTCAAGCTAATGCAAACAAGATCTAATCGGGTAAATGTGAACGCGGCCGAATAAATTTTAAGATGCAAGGACACAACTTGACCTTTTCATGTTTTAAGAGTCGAGAAAAGGACAAAAAGATGACTCTAGTCTCCTTCAAATGTTTAGTGAGCCCGAAGTGACAAGTGCTCAAGTGAGTCTTTTCTTTTAAGGAGTCCGAAAAGGATCAAAAGTGACTACTCTGGAGAAACTAGGAAAAGGGTTTACCAGACAACCCGTAAAACTGCATATACACCTTGTCAATCATATGAAAGCCAAGGACTTTCCGTACGGCATTCAATCTTCCCGAATGCTGTGTTCAGTGCGTTACGGCTTGTAAGGCGGCAGACACGGCTTCTTGTGGATAAAGCATGTTAACCTAGTGGGGTCTCCCCATATACTCGACGGTACGTGGGAGCTCAAGTCCGTGCTAGACCACTATCGAGTCACAAAAGGAGGAATCACCCAACCGTAATGTGAAACAACAGTGACTAGGTTTAACAACGCCGGAGCACGTCTCTAACCTAGACCTCTAAACAGTGAGCATTATGTTCCAATGCGTTTTTAAGTTCATTCAGTTCATTTTATGGTTGATCCTTGATTAGATTTCGATTTCCAGGTCCTACCATATGTAATCTCTCACAATTCCCTAAATGCAAACTATATGCCAAAGAATACCATTTCGTTCGATGAACACTAACTATGAGAGAGTTGAGAATTTTTCAATCAAACAAAATGACCACAAACAATCAAGAACCACTCTAATGCAGCTAATGGCAATAAATGAAACTTTTTCTTTTTCCAGGATCACTAATCAATGAAAAGCTCTAATTTCCATTAACTAATTCAACGCAAAAGAGACTGTTCGTTTTCTTTTCAATGGCAAAGTGCACTAAACAAATTTTGAGAGGTAATAACACCGAGTAAAAGAGACAAATTTCACTCAATGAGAACGCAATCAAGTCCCCAAAACACCAAGGCAGTCCTTCAAAATGAAGAAAAACACCAAAGACTTCAATGAGCCATGTGATCTAGGCCCAAAATGAAGCCGAGCAGAATCCAAGTGAAAAAGAAGTAAATCACTCGAATAATGCAATAAAATACTTAACAACGACTGAACAAGTGCAAGGGAGTAACCAAAAAGTCGACTGGAATGATAGAAGACCAAAAATTCGACACGCAAAGCCACTAGATGTGCTAGGGCTAAAACGTGAAACCGATAGAAAATGGCAAACACCCAAAGTATGCAAATGTGATCTATGCACACTTTTCATTCATATCTTGAAAATGAGAATTCTAATTGTGCAAGTGTGATCTATGCAAGAGAATTCTCAAACACAAGATGATTGTAATCTAAGAATCAATCAAGTGCAAATCAAGAAAAACGGGTGAGAGTTCCAAATATCATAAAATAAAAACACTCAAAGGCGATTAACACTTATACACAATTTAGCCCCCCCGGCGAATGAGGGGGAATTTTTTTTTCAAAAACAAAAGCAAAAAGATGCAAAATTGTGAAAAGACTGAGACAAACCTCCAAGTAATGATCAAAGGAAATCAAATTAATAATTTGCCAAAAAAAACCTCAAAACCAGTCAAACAAGACTCTGACACACTCAAGTGATTGAAAAAGGTGTAGCTAGACACAAAACCCAAGCTTGGAAGGCTGCAAGCAAGAAAACTGGAAAAGTTCACAGGCCTGGCGCGACTGTCAGGTGGAAAACTAGCGCCAATTGAGGATTGGTGCGGGCTGTACACTGGTAAGTGGCGCCAATTGGTGCGACTGTCATGCAAAAAAGAGCACCAATCAAGTTTGCTAGCTTAAAAATAAAAACAGGCACTCCAAGGCTTGGTCGACAGTATCCAGATAGACCAGGCAGCAAGAGACAACAAAGCATCCAACCCAGAAAGCTATCTAAGCAATCAAAACAAGAGAAACCAAAGAGACAAGACAAACTCCAAGTTTTTTAGTTCGTAAACCAAACCGGAGATTGACTGAAGTGGCGTTGATCTACTTCGCTAATGCAAAGCAATAGCATTTGGAAGGCTATCTGGCCGTACTTCAGGCTCCGTCTAAAGTTTACAAATCGAACAACAAGCTAAGTCCCCAACGGAGTCACCAAATTGTTGTGGAGGTAAGTCCCCTCTGCGGACAGAGGTGATCCCTACTAGCCCAGACCGGGTCTAGCAACAATCAAACAATGCTATCACGCAAGTTCGTAATTGCAAATTAAAGGTGGATGATGAGAACCTACTTGGATTCCAATGCTAATATTCGTAGAAGAGACGTCGCTCTCGTTCCTTTTCTTCGGCCAATCATGATCCCCACGATCTCCGTGATTGGACACCTACACATGCAAAGAACAACGCAAATACAAGCATAAAATCTAATAGATGCAATTATATATCAGTCAGAAAAAATATAACTCAACATCAATCATTACAAAGGACAATGAGAGTGGAACCATAATGACAGTCATCTATTATTGATAAATAACAAAGAAGAATACAACCATAGTTCTGACGTCAAATCCTCCTTTGGCTGGGTTATCAGCTACACAAGTCTTGCAAAGCTCATTGGGATGGGAAACAAGCCTCTCTCTCTTTGGTGATAAGAATCTCCTCACTTAGATTTGGCTTTATGGATGCAAAGAAGGCTCTTGCAACTTCAATCTCTTGAACTCCTGGAACTCTTACTATCACTAGCACTCTGCTGGAACTGGAACTAGCTTGCTCAAGGCATTGAGACAAGCTTTTATAGATAGAGAGGAAAGAGATAGGATCAACCACATTATTCATGGGATTGGCTTTATCACTTAGAAACTTCCATGAAAGGTGGCAAACCACTTCCCTTATATGGAGATTCGAAGCCAAACCATCCTAGCTCAACATAGATTCAGTTGGTGAATGGGTTAAGGAGAACCTTCGAAAGCTTGTTGGTTGAAAACTTTACTCAATTCGGTTGGCGCGAGTGCGACTTTGAGACAGAGCGCCAATAGCGCGCCCTCTTTAGAGGGTTTCCCTCATTGGCGCGGGCAGTAAACTGTGGACCCGCGCTAATGCAAAAAGAGCTGTTTTCATGGGTATTCTGCAGGAGATGTCTTCAGGGCATATGAAGCTCATACTTAGAGGAATATGATCCAAGTGGTTTCAGGTCATGTCACTTCTCACAGGTCCCGGAATGAGTCCTCCAGTGTACGGGAGAGGGGTAATAGGGACGATGACAAACAGTCACAAATTGCTATGTAACACAGCCAATAATGACGGATCAGCGAGGGGGGTCCAAAGAACAGGAACAAGTATAAATTCCTCCAGCCCAAACAAAAGTAGAAGAAATCTCAGCATTGCAAACTCCTCTAAATGAGGAAAGAAGCAAGAAAGGAGACAGAGAAGAGGCCACACCTATCAGTGGACCCGCTGAACAACCAGGGACAAAGAGGCAAAGACTGAATCCTCTATTAGAGGGGGAAATTATTGAGGAAACAATAGACAGTCTAAGAGGTGAGAGGGTAGTCAGCCAACAGACTTCCTCAATGGTAGATACATCAAATAGCTCACATAGGTAGCAACTAGAAAGGCAACACAGTGTAGAGGTATCGTCCACTAGGCCACAAAGCAAACAAATCTTAGACATTAAGAAAACTTTCATAGAGATAAAGGCAAGGAATGATCCCGTGAGAATTGAAATCTATAATCAATACTTGAAAATGGCCCCCTCAACTTAACAAAGATTGATATCTTCCTATGACATTAAAGAAGGCAAAATGTTAATTAGTTATTTTAAGCCAAAGGTATAGCAACCCCAGTCTGCAGTAGATTACATCAGAAAAAACTTGGAGGTCGTAGCCAAAGAAATTCATCCACTGGACCAAATTGAACTTCACAAACAGACTGGGGAAATGGTTTATTCCACATTAACTGACAAAGCAATGTTGGCCCACTAGTTACAAAGTTCCCCAGACAACACAACAACTCAGTTGAATTGGGAAAAATATTCTTCTCTGGCTAAGGATAATAGAATAAAATCATTAGAAGAGATCATCATGGAACTGGGACATGACCCCAAATATTGTAAAGGCATAAATGCACTAATCAAGAAAAAAGAAGAGGACATTGCAGCCCTGAGGAAACAACTGAAGCTACCTCCTTCAACGCACCCTCAAACTGCAGAAATCATAGAGCAGAAATCAGAGGAAGACATGATGGATCTGCTCATGAAACTCAATGAAAGATTAACTGATACAGAGCAGGCACTTGAAAAAGCATTAAAAGAGAAGCAGGGAGAGTCGACCTCCCAGCCACCTGAGGTAATCCCTATAGTCACAACTGCAGTCCCCTCAACAATTGGATCAACATTGGCCCCAAATTTCCCAGCTATCACAACAGAAGTAATTACAGGTACAAAAACAACAACAACAGCACCATGCAGCATTACTAATATGAGCACAGAAGAATTGATAAAATCCATGGAAGAATTGAGACTCCAAGTGTCGGAGCTGAAACAAGTAAAGGAAAAATTGGCAAAAGTATAAAAGAGTTATGATAAATCCAAAATAAGTGTGACAGAGAAAATAAGAAAGGTTAAAGCATTAGAGAACAAAGTCAAAACATTAGAGAAGGATCTCACTATGGATAAGCCTCTGGCAGAAATCAAAGGAATTCTTTGGACCAACATCAATCAATCCCTAAGTAATGTTTGGCAATCTATCCAAGCTATTTATGAGCAAATTGACTTAGTGAATGTAGCACATGGAAAAATTCAAAAATCAAGGCTTTACTAGGACAAATGCCTGATCAAGCCAACTGGCTCATACATTTTTTGAATAACAGAAATAGGGAACAGTTGGAACAACTTGGCATCCCCGATAGGATAGGCACCATTTTGGAAATCAAAAGAGTTCTGACTAAGAAAACTTTAATGCAGAATTTGGAAAAAAGATGGCAGGATATGCAAGTAGAAATTAATTCTTTCATGGAAAGGTTCACAGTTTTACAGGATAAAGGGCTGCCAAGTCTTTTAGGAAATAATGACCGGCTTATGAAAAACACAGATTATGTACATAAGTTGAACACATATGTTGTTGATCAAGTTAATTCATCAACAAGTGCTTCAGGAGTAAAAACCCTCCCCACAGGCCAAACTCTATGATAACTTAGAAAACTTATTTTATATTGAGCATGAGGTGAAACAATTGTTTCAGCTCCACCCTAATTTATTCAGATATACAGAAACTGATGAAACATTGAGGAAACTTCAGAGTCATAAATTTCTAGAGCAATAGAGGGGGGAATATATGTTGGGAATTTTGTAAAATTCTCTTGGGTAAAACATAAAATTTGGGTTATTCTTCCACGATAAAGTAGACAGAGTTGAACAAAGATCAGACGGGTCAAAGTGTACTAAACAGGATTGAAGAATATCTGACAAAGAGGAACCAGACAACACAGAGTGCCAGTGGAAGACAACTGTAAACTGACTCGTAGAGCCTGCATCCAGTACATCCGATAAAGATGGAACAACCAGCACAACATCAATTTATTGTTTCTGTGTTTTCGCGACTGTTTGTCTCTATCTTTTGTAAAAAGGGATTAGTCATCAACAAATATTTTCTCCATCAGATATTTTGTAATATTTTTTGTAAATTGTTTTGTATAAATACCCCCCCAAACGAAGTATTTGGGGTTGGTGGGTATTCATAGATTTTGGCTGTAATACTGAAACTTTGGAATAAAAAGTTATTGGAACCATTTGTTGTCTGGCCTACTGGATAAGGATTTGATGCAGAAGACTTGTCACAGAATTCTTGAATTAAACTCTGGATCAATAAGTTCCCTATATCTCATGTTTTACAGTTTTCTTGTTTACTATATCATCTGTGTTTCATAATCTGAATGGTAAAGAAAATGATTAATTCAGAATTTTCTTAAACTGCACTCTATCTTTAATCTTTATTATTCTCTATGTTTTCTTCAGAATTAATATAAGCAGTGAATTCTTAATTGCTCCTGTTTCCTGATTCTTACATTTTGACTATTTGCTAAGGAATTCTTAATTGCTCCTTACCAGTAATCATCCATTTTCTCTCTTGCAATATGTTGAATGATTCTTAATTTCCCTTCATCCATTGTGTTCATTCCATCTGATTCCAGCCTATCTTTGCTCCCCGTTTGACTACCTTGCTCTGTGATACCATCCTCTGTTAAGAAACCAAATCCACAAAGCCATCCTCTTGGACTCCATCATGCCCAATGGACTGAAATATTCAGTTTGCTTCAATATTATATTGAACCTCACCATCCAAACACAAAACAAAACCCTTGAACTTCATAACTAGCCTAACACATTTCAAAACAATGCTAAATCATAAAGAGAGAGCCCTCTCTGGATGCAGATTGGCTAGAATCTGTATCTAAAAGATTGGTCTGTGGTTACCTCGGCCGGATTCCCTTTCTTACAACTTTGGGGAACCACCTGAGTGTAACATCATTGGCGACTCCGTTGGGGAACTCAATAATTTGCTTATTTCTGCTATCTGTTTTGAACAGTTGTTTCAAATTCTTGAGCAGTTGCTTTTTACAATAATTTTTTTATGAAGGTCCAAAATACAATATCTAAAAGATTCCTAGAAGAGACTGTCAAAGTTGTAGTGTTAAATTATTCCAAGAAGAAAAAAAAACCAAAAATACACCTAGAAGCTGGCTCCAAAGAAGATCTGTTATAGTAGATCAAATCCAGATCCTAAACCCCCAGCTGTCTTTGAAAATCCTAATCTGATTCCTAGGATCCTTAGAAGACAAGAGAGTCAAGAAAGTTGTGCTAATTTACACTTTGACAAACATTTGCAGAACCCCAATCAATTTGAGCTTACCTCTGGAAAAACACCAAATCTTTCTGTCATTGCTGCAACTTCTTCAAGTTCCCCATCAACACCTCAAACTATCCTTCCCACTCCTCCACCTGCAGCACACATTTCCATTGTTATCCCCGCTCTTCCATTTGTCACACTTATATCTGCAAATATGGCAAACCGATATGCTCCCCTGCAACTACTTGCAAATCCAGGGGCTATGACCCAAGATTATCAAAGCAAAATCACCTATTTTGACGGTACTGGCACTTACACAGATCAACAACATACCAAGAAAATGACAGATTATTTTGAAAACTATGAGATTGATGATGATGATGTCAAAATGAAAGTATTTGTTCAAAGTTTAATTGGAGATGTTAGAACATGGTTTATAGCCCTCCCTGCAAATAGTATAAATGACCCACAAGCTCTTTATCAGACCTTCTTGAATAGATGGGAAAAGAAGAAGGATCCTCTCCACATTTTATTAGAATATGAAGGCTTAAAGAGAGGTACCCAAGAAACTATCCAAGATTACTGTACAAGATTCAATAATGTCTACAATGCTATTCCTTAAAATCTTAGACCCCCTCCAGATTTGGCCTTGATCAAATTCCCTGATGCATTTGACTCAGATATGGCATACCAACTTAGGGAAAGAGCTCCTCGAAACTTAGAAGAGATGCAGAGTATAGCTGTCAGCGTTGAGGCCAACCTGATTTCTAAGCGAGCTCGAGCCAGAGCTGAAAGGAGGATACCTATCAAAGAAGAACCTTCTGCCTTTGAACAGAAATTAGATGCTATTATTAAAGGAATGGATAGACTTGGTGATAGAGTAGAAACAATTGAGAGAAAATCCCCTTGGGATGGTCAACCAAGCAATACTGGGAGAAATCCAAATTTCAGAAAAAATCAGAATCCTAATACTAGAAAGACTGGGCCTGACCAAAAAATTAGGCCCCCATTCCAGGAAAATTATGCTGAAGCCTCAACTTTTGATCAACCGACAGAAGATGCTCAAATCAACTTAATGGGCCTCAATAATGAACAACAATTTTTCTTGACCCAGGAAGACCAAGAAGCTCATACTCTTAAACAATTCCAAACTCAACTAGGGGAATCGTTTGAACTTAGGGAGGGATATGATATAGCCATTTATGAAGTTCACAAGCAATACAATCTGAGGAGCAGAAGAATAGATGTCCCTGAGGCCAATAAACAGAAAGAAACCAAGCAACCTAACAAATCTAAGTTCAATAACACACCTGTATAGACCCTTCTTAGAACAGCTCCTAACCCAAATAATCCAATAGTTGAAGATATATCAGATAATCAACGACCTAACAAACAACCTTCCACTTCCACTCCTCCCAAAGGAAAGGTGGAAGAACCTCCAGAAATTGACTTGGAAGCAACTTCAGCCCATAACACCACTCCTGAAAAAGAAAAAGCACTGAAAATACAACAGAAAAAGACAATCTCACTGTCCCAAATACAAAAATTCAAACTGAAAAACCTTTCAATCTTGAGACTGAAATAGGCAAATTAAAGATAGCCATTCCATTGAGAGAATTGGCTAGACACGATGTCTACAGAGGACAAATTAACAAATCACTTCAAATTTCAGAGAACAAAGATTCAGTAAATCTCTTTGATGACCAGCCTGAATTAATTTTTGGCCCTGAGGTAAACGGAAAATCAGTAGATGGAGGGGTCCCTCCTTTCTATGTAAGTCTGAACATACATGATAAAATACTTCATAATGCCATGTTTGATTCTGGTGCTTCTCATAACTTAATGCCTAAATCTGTGATGGAGAAGTTGGACCTAGATATTACCAGGCCATACAAAGACTTATTCTCTTTTGACTCAAGCCAGGTCAGATGTCTAGGATTGATCAAAGATTTATGTGTATCATTAGTTCAATACACTGCCAAGACCATTTTAATGGACATAGTGGTAGCTAATATTCCACCAAAACACGACATGTTGTTATCTAGATCTTGGGGTGCAAATCTCCAAGGATCTTTACAGTTGGACATGTCCTATGCTACTGTTTCAGTATTTGGTCAACCAAAGAGATTGTACCGAGAAACTTTAATGAAATATGTGGTAAGTAGTCAGGAGAAACCCCAGAATTTTCCCATCTACTCCATGCACTCTGACATGGACTCCTTCATTCTCTACAATGCTGAAAATAAACCTCCAACTGATGTCAAGGTTTTAGCACTTGAACAAAATGAAATTATACACCAAAAGTCTAGTGTTCAAATTCAAGAAATTTCTGAGAAAAATGATATATCAGACACTCAAGAGAAACCAGATGAAACTAAAAAACCAGATTTCCCTAGTAAACAAATTTCTGAGACTCTTGGTACTAACTATGAACATGAGATCCTTTTGTACTTAGAATTTGATGGTTCGGTTAATAAATTAGGGGAAGGAGAAGGAATTTGGGTACACAATATAAAAAATGGTCATGCTAAAGGGCACGCTTATAGATTAAATTTTAGATGCACCAATAATATGGCTGAATATGAAGCCCCATTGCTAGGACTTAAATTGATCAAAAGTTTAGGGGCAATCAGGGTATCAGTTTTGGGAGATTCTGATTTAGTCATTTAGCAGATAAAAGGGAACTTCCTCACAAATGATCTCAGATTAAGATCTTACAGAGGAGCAACGATTGAGATCCTTAATATGTTTCTAGAAACACAACTGGCCAAAATTTCGAGAAAACATAATTTGCATGCTCACAGTTTGGCAACATTTGCCAGAACTTGTAAATTGCCATTCGAACCCAATCATCAGTTTACAGCTGAGATTAGACACAGGCCAACCATACCTGACAATGTAAAGAATTGGCAAGTGTTTGACAATGATATTTAGATTAACAGTTTCTTGACCCTAAAAGAAGAGTTTTCTAGCACTAATATAGGCACGGACACTATTAGTGAGGTTGATCAAATAGATAAAATTGAAACAGACATTACAGCAGAAAGTGAAACTCAAATACTTCACCCAACAAAATTTACCAATAAAAAGTTGCAAGATCTTAAAGAAGCGGACATCGATGAGATTATTGGAGGAGAATTTGAAGTCATTAATTTAAAAGACAATTATTTGCCCACAAGATTAACTCTTATGGAAGATTTCTTTGATTCTAATGATATCCCAAAGAAACCTAAGATGCAACCTCCAAAAGCAGACATTGAAGACTGTAATATAAGAACTAAAGGAAATCTGAAAATGATAAAATTATACAAAACTTTGCCCCCTGATCAAAAACTTAAATATGTTGAACTCCTCAAAGAATTCCATGATGTTTTTGCCTAGAGCTATGAAGATCTGAAATCTTATGACACCTCTGTAATTCAACATACAATACCCTCAAGGAAAATAAAAAACCATTCAAGCAAAAACTCAGAAGAGTTAACCCTGCACTACTCCCCTTAATTGAAAAAGAAATCAAAAGAATGTATGAAGTAGGGATAATTGCTCCTATCAGGTTTTCAGAATGGGTGTCTAATTTAGTACCCACTAGGAAGAAAACATGAGAAATCCGATTGTGTGTCAATTTAAGGAATGTAAATAAGGTTTCTTTGAAAGACCACTACCCGTTACCTAAGATTGACCACATTTTACAAAGGGTAGTAGGTGCCTCTAGGATTTCACTTTTGGATGGATTTTAGGATTTAACCAGATTCTAGTCCATCCTGATGACCAGGAAAAGACTACTTTTAGAACACCATGGGGAAATTTCAAATATGTTAAAATGCCATTTGGACTTAAGAATGCAGGGGCAACCTTCCAACGAGAAATGGAAATAGCTTTTGCAAAAGAAATTCATGATTTTCTGGTCATATATCTAGATGATCTCACCGTGTTTTCTAAATCAGATCATCGACATTTAGATCATTTGAGACAGTGTTTTTAAAATGCAGAAAATATGGTATTTCCTTAAATCCAAAGAAGTCGTTGTTCGGTCTAGAGGAAGGCAAACTGTTAGGCCATATAATCTCCAAAAATGGCATCAAAATTGAGCATGATAGAATAGAAGCCATTTTACAAATACCCCACCCCAGAAATATCAAAGAACTTCAAGCTTTTCTAGGAAAGATTAACTTTTTAAGAAGATTCATACCTAATTTGGCTGAATTAATCAGATTGTTAAACAACATGTTGAAAAAGGATTCCAAGGTTAAATGGACAGTAGAAGCCAAACAAGCATTTGAAGAAATTAAAATTTCTTTAAACAGAACACCAGTCCTTACAAGCCCAAAGTTTGATAGAGACTTCATAATATTTTCATTTGCATCAAAACACACCATTGCTGTTGTTTTACTAAAAAACGATGATCGAGGATGTGAAAAACCCGTAGCCTTTTTTAGTAAAGCACTTAGAGATGCACCGCTAAAATACCCAATCATGGAAAAACAGGCTTATGCACTTGTGAAAGCCATTAAAGACTTCAGAGTATACATATTATACTCCCATATAATAGCCTATGTACCAAATGCTATTGTCAAAGACATCTTGACCCAAGAGGGGATTGAAGGCAAGAGAGGTAAATGGATTGCTACTACATTAGAGTATGACATTTGAAATAAAACCATGAAGCTTATAAAAGGACAGGGATTGGCTAAACTCATGACTGAAACCAATTGCCAAGCCATGGATATTAATGAACTGGATAATGAACAGGAGATGGCAACTCCATAAATCAGCCAGGCCTTCTTAGAATCACCTTGGTATGCTGATATAACTCATGTATTATTAAACCTGCAAGCTCCTCTAGGGTTATCCAGAACAAAGAAAAGGTTTTTAAAAATGAAAGCTTCAAAATTCTGTATTTTAGATGGTGCTCTTTTTTGGAAAAATCATGAAGGTATTCTATTAAATTGTTTAATAAAAGATGAAGCTAACAAGGTACTCAAAGAGTTTCATGCAGGGGACTGTGGTGGACATCTTTACTGGAAATCAATTGGAGACAAAATCCTAAGGGCTGGATTTTACTGGCCAACCTTGTTCGTTGATATCAAGAAGTTTGTAACTGCTTGCCATAAATGTCAAATTTTTGAAGGCAAGAGGAAACTTTTACCTCTACCCCTTAGACCAATTTCCACTGAAAGACCATTTCAACAATGGGGTTTGGACTTCATTGGAGAAATTCATCCTCCCTCTTCTGGCCAACACAAATGGATCCTCACTACCACAGATTATTTCACCAAATGGATAGAAGCCATCCCTTGTAGACAAGTCAATGATTCAGTGATCATAGGATTCCTAGAAACCAACATCTTGTCTAGATTTGGCTGTCCTGAAAAGATCATAACTGACAATGTTGCCGCTTCCAAATCCAAGAAAATGATAAATTTTTGTAACAAGTACCACATCACCTTAGGCCATTCCACGGCCTACTATCCTCAAGGTAATGGTCTAGCTGAGTCCTCCAATAAAAGCCTGATTAATATTATCAAGAAAGTGTTGGAAGAAAACAAGAAAAAATGGCATAAGAAACTTACCAATGCACTATGGGTAGACAGATTAACTACCAAGAGATCCATTGGGACTAGTGAACTAGTCTATGGTATGGAGGCTGTATTTCCCTCATCCTTAGGAGTCCATGTAATGAAATTACTGCAAGAAGCTCAGGTGCAGCCCAATGACATTCAAAGGAGAATAAATTAGACCATCCATTTGCAGCAGACCAGATAAGAAGTGTACCAAAGATTTCAAGTGTTACAAGAAAAAATCTCGAATTTTTTTGATAAGAGGACCAAGGCAGAAGATTTTTACTTAGGAGACAAAGTTTTAAAATGGGATTGCAGAAGAGAAGACAAAGGAAAGCATGGGAAGTTTGACTTCCTATGGAATGGACCTTTTATGATACAGGCCTCATAGGGGAACAATCCTTACTTTTTGGAGAACCTGGATGGTTTAGGAATAGAAGAAGGGCCAGTTAACGGTCGGATGCTGAAACACTATTTTGATCTAGTTTGTTGATATATCTTGACTATAATATATATAAGGAAGTTCAGTTTCTGCAGCTTTTTATAGCGATAAGAATGAGGAGGAATGTGCAGAAAATTTTGAAAAACAGTAAAGGAAATTTACCATTTTTGCTTTGCCTCATTTCAATTTATCAGAGATTGCAGCAGAAAACATGAGAGCAAAAACTCCAAGCAGACTATCCAAAACAGATCTACAGTTACTTACATCAGCTCAAGAAAAATGTGTATATTTTACATTATCCTTTTGTATAGTTTTCTACTTTCAGCAAAGGAAGATTTTAGAGCACAACAGGAGTTGTTCATAAGGCCATCTGACCTCCTGTTCTTGACTTTTCACCAGGAAAAGCCATCCCCAAGTGGAGCCAGTGTTATGCTCCTATACCAATAGGTGTCATATTTCATGATTGATTTGATTAGCTTTGCAAATATGTACATAACTTTTCTTGTTGCAAAGGTTTTCCATATTTTCAAAAAATCAAAAAATTCAAAAACTGTAAAGAGGGTATACCCTAAAAGAAAAATCAAAGGGTGAAAAGATAAATGGTCAAAGGAAAAAATGAAAAGAAATGAACCCCAAATCAAAAGGACCAGGAAAGTGTGCAAGTCCAAATGCCACTACTATTTCACTTTTCTGTAAGTAAAGCATTATGTACAACTTGTTGAACTTTTTTCCACAGTTGATGAATGGCCAAATAGCTTAATCTTGGCCAGTTCATGTTTGAATTTCCTATTTTAGATATCGAGAATATAAATTTGTCCAAACTATTTAAATCTTGGCAGATAAATAGATAGGTAGAGGAGCTAAGGAGCTCAACTGTTTAATCTGAGCCCTTGGAAGAAATAAGTGCAGATTTAGATAGGATTATTATGCAAAGAAAAGAAAATTAATGAGGGTTTGTCAGTCCAAGTGCACCCAAAGAAAAATAAGAAAAAATGTTAGTTACAGTAGGTTGGGTAGGCAGTTTTTGGTGTTGCAGAAGCATACTTGTGATTGATTTTGTCTCTCAAGATGTTCATATTACTATTATTACAAGTACCATGGTAGGTGTTTGGATACAAATCAAGCAAAGCATGACTAACTCCCTTCATCCCTTTCCCAAATCATTTACTAAATTCCCCCAGGGATATTAGGATCTGCTTGATATCCTCTAAACCACTTATTTCGTCCCATTTCATAATTGGCCTAAGTTAATCCCTATTTTACTTAGGGAAATGGCCTCACTTGTATAAATCCATGTTTTTCTCCTTTTTTCCTAAGTTTTTAAACATTGTGACTTAGCGCTTCCAGACTCATTTTTTACATATTAACTTTAAGATTATTATTTAAATCCCGCCCCATTACCCGTTCCCATATTATATTTATAATAAAAACCCAAATTAGTAATGTTTCCCATCCCCCAGTGATATAGCCATATCCACTGGTTAAATGGGAATTAAAGGTTTATCCGAAACCTTGTAATGACCCTTCGCGTGCATAGCCTCGGGATTTATTAACCTCTGGTTAATTAAATAACCAAACCCACAACCCCACCAACCAATCGTAATAACCCCAATGCATTATAAAACTTTAATTTATTGTGTGTCGGTCCCGCGCCTTAACCATCTGCCACCTCCAACAAGAGCCAACTGTCCGATCGATGCCCTCCGATCGGATGGCTGATATCTATATCGCTAGCGCTCCATCGCTGAACTTTACTACCTGGGAGACTGGTGGTGTCGCGCCCGTACCTTGGACATATGTCAACCGCCCACACTGCTCGCGGTTCTCCCGTCCGAAACCACTTTAGCCCATAAGCAGTGTGGGGTAAACCACTTACCGCCCTCCCGCTGACCCCTCGCTGATGTCACTACCATGTCACCGTCCCATACCCCCCGCTAAACGACAAGGTATCCTGTCATCCTGACGCCATTTTCTTAATAAATGCCAAAAAAATACCCGCCAAACCAATTTTTGGTAAATAAACAATAAAATGTCATTCTCACCCCGATTCTCTGCGAATTGTGCTCCATGCAAAATACGTCCAGTCGACTGTTGGAGCAGTTAGCTTGTCACCCAGCCAAGAAACTCTAGCATCATGCTCGGCAGTCTGCCATTCGACCTGCAAATTCGCAGTTTTACCTCTGCAATCCAGGTATTTACCTGTTTTTTCCCTGCAAACCTGCAATTTCACTTTTCCACTTAAAATTATACCTAAGAAAGCTAACTTAGAGTTGAAATCAGTCTGTTTAGTCCATAAAAGACTCCTAAACCTGCTGTTTAGTCCAATTCTCCACAGAAAGTCGAAATTCTAGTTTGAATATACAAGAACCAAACATGGAGGCCCCTGCAGTTCTGAGCGTCACACCCATCAATGCTCCCCACAAAGACTTAGATTATCTGCCTCTTGCAGACAAAGATTTTCACCATTAACCACTGATTACAATCAACTCCAGGCCTTCTGTCGAATTAGGGATAGTTATCTAAGCAACTATGATATTTTTGGACTATGGGAATCAAACCTTCCCATGTACTTCCTTCCCTCAGTCCATGTTTTCCCAGATATCATTCACCAATGCTGTGCTAGCTATGACCCTGTCCATAGAGCAGTTATGTCACCTTCCCAAACTGTCCTTTTTTCCATAACTACTGAATCCGTCAATGAGATGATACATTTCCATTCCACCGAGCCTCTTGCTCGTCTTTCCATGGGATCTTTGCTAGAAAAAACTTCTCAATTGCCCAACTCAAAGATAAATTATATTGCTGAGATGTTCATGGTACCAACGCACCAACCTAAATGCCCTCCTCCTTATCTGCATGCCTTTTTTTACTGAAACTATTAAACTCATTTTTGACATGATATCCTTGATTTTGGGATTTAGGTCTAGTGAATATGTGGATGATATCACCCTGGTTCTATTATTTATCTTTACTCCAAGACAACCCCCTACTGTCAAGTATGACTATGCCACTTTTATTGCCAACAAAATCCATGACCAATTCCTGAATTTGGATAGAGAAGGAGTCTTCAAATACATATCTTTTATATACCATATGTTGTTATATTATCAGCCAGACAGCTTTTCGTTTCCCATCAGGAAATTAGACTCAAAAGGAAATCACAAGTCTATGATCTTTTGGAGCTCAATCTTCCATGATATCTATGAATCCCCTTATACCTATAGTGAATTCATTGACTTATCTGTACATCCATCTTCCACTCTGTTGATAGGAGCTCCTCCTCCTAGGATCACTGGTGATATGAAGAAGATTCTGTAACTTTATAAACAGCACAAGATAGGTGACTGGTACCTATACCAAAATTACATAGAGATCAGAATGTATGGGTGTGAACTTTTCCCTTTTAAGTTGCCTAAATATGTGCCCATGAGGTTATTTGCATTAGAATATTTCAGGCAGCTCATCAATGCAGACTTAACCCACTTTTGTAATGTAAAGAAAAAGGCTCGGCTAAGAATCAAAAACCATTTAGGCCCTTATGTTATCCATTCTAGGGATGCATGGAAAGATGTTGAAAATATTTTAGGATACCACCTTAGATTGAAGAAGAGTTTTCAGTGGGTGCCATATGACCCATGTAGTTTCATAAGTGACGGAAGGGTAAGGTATAGGCTATCAGTGTATGTACATCATAGGATCCCAGAAGTTGAACAGTATAAAAATCAGGAAGAATGGGTAGAAGGGACATTAATAGAAGAAATTAGTGAATAGGAAAAGATGGAAAAAGCTATGAAGGATCTTGAAAAAACCCTTGACCTGGACTCTTTTGGACAAGTATCTTTCAAGCTGCCTCAACAATCAGGAGTTGGAACATCCTCTACTGGAACTTCTCAGCAGCCTGCACAGAAAACCAGCACATCAGTCATAGGGACCTTAAAGGGTAAAGTGGTAGAAACTACAGAGCAGCCAATAATGACTGATCAACCAGGGGGGTCCAAAGAATAGGAACAAGTACAAATTCCTCCAGCCCAAACAAAAGAAACAAAAATCCAAACATTGCAAACTCCTCTAAATGAGGAAAGAAGCAAGAAAAGAGACAGAGAAGAGGCCACATCTATCAGTGGACCTGCTGAGCAACCAGGGGCAAAGAGGCAAAGATTGAATCCTCTGTCAAAAGAGGAAATTATTGAGGACACAATAGACAGTCTAAGAGGTGAGAGGGTAGTCAGCCAACAGACTTCCCCAATGGTAGATACATCAACTAGCTCACATAGGCAGCAGCTAGAAAGGCAACACAGTGTAGAGGTATTGTCCACTAGGCCACACAGCAAACAAACCTTAGACATTAAGAAAACTTTCACAGAGATAAAGGCAAGGAATGAACTTGTGAGAATTGAAATCTATCATCAATACTTGAAAATGGCCCCTTCAACTTAGTAAAGATTAATGTCTTCCTATGACATTAAAGAAGGAAAAATGTTAATGAGTTATTTTAAGCCAAAGGTACAACAACCCCAGTCTGCAGCAGATTACATCAGAACAAACTTGGAGGTCCTAGCCAAAGACATTCATCCACTAGAACAAATTGAACTTCACAAACAGACTAGGGAAATGGTTTATTCCACATTAACTGACAAAGCAATGTTGGCCCACAATTTACAAAGTTCACTAGACAACACAATAGCTCAATTGAATGGGGAAAAAGCTTCTTCTTTGGCTAAGGATAATAGAATCAAATCCTTAGAAGAGATCATCATGGAATTGGGACATGACCCCAAAGAGGCTAAAGGCATAAAGGCACTAAGTAATAAAAAAGAAGAGGACATTGCTGCCCTGAGGAAACAGCTGAAGCTACCTCCTTCAAGGCACCCTCAGACTGCAGAAATCATAGAGCAGAAATTAGAGGAAGACATGATGGATCTGCTCATGAAACTCAGTGAAAGATTAACTGATACAGAGCAGGAACTTGAAAAATCATTAAAAGAGAAGCAGGGAGAGTCGACCTCCCAGCCACCTGAGGTAATCCCTATAGTCACAACTGCAGTCCCCTCAACAATTGGATCAGCATTGGCCCCAAATGTCCCAGCTATCCCAATAGAAGTAATTACAGGTACAGAAACAAAAACAACAACACCAGGTAGCATTACTAATATGAGCACATAAGAATTGATAAAAGCCATGGAAGAATTGAGACTCCAAGTGTTGGAGCTGAAACAAGTAAAAGAAAAATTGGCAAAAGTAGAAAAGAGTTATGATAAATCCAAAATAAGTGTGGCAGAGAAAATAAAAGAGGTTAAAGCATTAGAGAACAAAGTCAAAACATTAGAGAAGGATCTCACTATGGATAAGCCTCTGGCAAAAATCAAAGGAATTCTTTGGACCAACATCAATCAATCCCTAAGTAATGTTTGGCCATTTATCTAAGCTATTTATGAGCAGATTGACTTAGTGAATGTATCACATGGAGAATTTCAAAAATCAAGGGCTTTACTAGGACAAATGCCTGATCAAGCCAACCGGCTCATACATTTTTTGAATAACAGAAATAGTGAACAACTGGAACAACTTGGCATCCTAGACAGGACAGGCACCATTTTGGAAATCAAAAGATTTCTGACCAAGAGAACTTTAATGAAGAATTTGGAAAAAAGATGCCAGGATATGCAAGTAGAAATTAATTCTTTCATGGAAAGGTTCATAGTTTTACAGGATAAAGGGCTGCCAAGTCTTTTTGGAAATAATGACCAGCTTATGAAACACACAAATTATGTACATAAGTTGAACACATATGCTGTTGTTCAAGTTAATACATAAACAAGTGCTTCAGGAGTGAAAGCACTCCCCCAGGCCAAACTCTCTATGATAACTTAGAAAACTTATTTATATTGAGCATGAGGTGAAACATTTGTTTCATCTCCAGCCTAATTTCTTTAGATATACAGAAACTGATGAAACACTGAGGAAACTTCAGAGGCATAAATTGCCAGAGCAACAGTGGTGGGAAGACATGTTGGGAATTTTGTAAAATTCTCTTGGGTAAAACATAAAATTCGGGTTATTTTTCCGCGATAAAGTAGATAGAGTTGAACAAAGATCAAATGGGTCAAAGTGTATTAAACGAGATTGAAGAATATCCGAAAAAGAGGAAGAATCCAGCACAGAGTGCCAGTGGAAGACATCTGTAAACCGACTCGCAAAGCCTGCATCTAGTACATTCGATAAAGATGGAATAGCTAGCACAACATCAATTTATTGTTTCCCTGTTTTCGAGACTGTTTGCCTCTATCTTTTTTAAAAATGGATTAGTCATCACCACATATTATCTCCATCAGATATTTTGTAATATTTTTTGTAAAATGTTTTGTATGAATACCCCCCCAAATGAAATATTTTGGGTTGGTGGGTATTCATAGATTTTGGCTGTAATACTGAAACTTTGGAATAAAGTTGATGGAACCATTTGTTGTCTGGCCTACTGGATAAGGATTTGATGTAGAAGACTTGTCATAGAATTCTTGAATTAAACTCCAAATCAATAAGTCCCCTATATCTCATGTTTTACAGTTTTCTTGTTTACTATATCATTTGTGTTTCATAATCTGAATGGTAAAGAAAATGATTAATTCAGAATTTGCTTAAACTGCACTCTGTCTTCAATATTTATTATTCTCTGTGTTTTCTTCAGAATTAATATAAGCAGTGAATTCTTAATTGCTCCTGCTTCCTGATTCTTGATTTTTGACTATTTGCTAAGGAATTCTTAACTGCTCCTTACCAGTAATCATCCATTTTCTGTCTTGCAATATGTTGAAGGATTCTTAATTGCCCTTCATCCCTTGTGTTCATTCCATCTGATTCCAACCTATATTGGCTCCCTGTTTGACTACCTTGCTCTGTGATACCATCCTCTGTTAAGAAACCAAATCCAGAAAGCCATCCTCTTTGACTCCATCATGCCCAATGGACTGAATATTCAGTTCGCTTCACTATTCTATTGAACCTCACCATCCAAGCACAAAAAAAACCCTTGAACTTCATAACTAGCCTAACACATTTCAAAACAACACTAAATCATAAAGAGAGAGCCCTCTCTGGATGTAGATTGGCTAGAATCTGTATCTAAAAGATTGGTCTGTGGTTACCTTGGCCGTATTCCCTTTCTTACAACTTTGGGGAACAACCTAAGTGATAACAGGGTCAAAGCAATAATGCCTATGGAATACATTGTGTCGAGTCTGTGCATAGTAGCCTTGACGGACATGGTGAATCGCAAGGCCTTGGAAGATTGGCTGACGCAACTCATGGAGCTAGAGGAGGATCAATTTTTGGTCGGATTCCATCATCAAGTACAGAAGGAATGTGAAACAACATGGCATGATCACCATATTAAGCTTCACACATTCAAGCTAAATGATCTTGTGTTGTTATATGATAGTAATTTCACTAAATTTCTAGGTAAATTTTAGATGCATTTGTTAGGACCATATATTTTTAATGAAATTACAGATGGTGGCGCAGTTCAGCTCACGAAGCTGAAAGTGGAGCCCTTCTCAAGAAAGTGAATGGAAATAGGTTGAAGCTATATATGGGGGATCTTGCATAATGACTATATGGCAGTAGGATAGTCTTAGTGCTCTAGGCAGTTGCAAGGGAGTGGGGGAATATAAATACACTTCTCGGTTTGAAGCACAAGGTAGTGAGCAGGCTATGTGAAGATTGACGATGATGCACTAGATGAAGTTGCGCTCAGGACGATGTGCGAGTTGGAGTTACTATTCATGATGGGACAACTAGAAAGTGGTTAAGAGGAGTGGGGAGGTGGCAATTAAGGCAAAAATATTTGAAGATCTACCACCAAAGTAGCATTTATTCTCAGAATTTGGGGGAATGGTCAGATTTGAATTCAAATCCCGCTATAAATTGAGCATGTTGGTACAAAAGATAGCACTTTGTATTTTAAGAATCGCTGGAGCCTTTTGCTATCTGACGCATATGAGTGAAGCGTTCTGGGAAGAATTTATGTTGGTCACGAACTATTCTCTAGTAGCCCAAGAGTTATTTATGGAAAGAATGTCTGCCACTAACACCACCGAAGTTCTCAGTTCTGAAACCTATGTATCTTACGCACTAGGACCAGAAATATCTAGTATGGAGACTATGCCTGTTGTGCCCACGGCACCGAGGTCGCCTAGACCAAAACAAACAGTGATAAAAAAAAGTGGCCCCCAATGAAAAAAAGCAGCCAACCATGAAGGAAAAACAAAAGAAGCCGGTGCCAGTGCCAATTTGACCAAGAAAGCATACAGAGACACAACCGAAGTAGAAAAGGACAAGCAACTAGAAAAAGTAGTGGACCTAGAAGAGGAAGAATTCCAGGGTACCAAGGATGTCGATGCAGAAGGGGCAGAGTCTATGATGAGGCTGACAGAGTATATCCCTCCGCGTAAGCGAAAAAATAAAGTAAAGAAGGATCCTGATTTAGAGAAATTTGTAATTTTGACACCTTTGTTGCGTCAGAAGGTCGCATTCAAAGGTCCTCGGCTAGAATACATTCCCTTGCTTAAGATGGAGGATTAGGACCTCACGGACCATGCAAGGTTTTTGCACTTGGTGACTCACAAGTATATGTAGAAAATTTACTATGATGATATGGGGGTTACATTGTTGGAGCCCATGAGATGGTTCTATGGATTTTAGTAGTCAGGGTTGCTCAATAGGAAGGAAAGGAAAAATTGTTGCAGATACAGGAATTGCAGAAGAAGAAGTATTTGCTCAGCATATGGCTTGAGCCTTGGATAGAGGAAGCTTGCCAGTTTTCATAAACCATTCATGAGAAGCTAAAGGCAATGAAACAAACACATAGGACTATGCAACTTGCAGTAGAGGGGCCAACCACAGAGAAATTGGTCCAGGAAGTCCAGGAAGCAGTAGAATAGAGCACCGTGGAGCTTCAAGCACTAACTAAGACATTTAGCAAACTCCACCAGAAAGTAGAACAACCAGCTGAATGTCTTGATGGTGAGTCACGATCTTTGTGTTGGGGGCCTATTGGGATGGGGTCCCCTAGGTCAATTTGCAGTTAGTTAACCTAAATTTTGTATACAGTTTTGTAAAATATGTAAAGCCTCCATGATATGTGGAAGCCAAGCATGTATATGAATAAGAGTAAAATGGTCTTAGCCCCCTGTTTTGGGTAAAGTTTTAAGTCAATTTTGAGATTCACCCATCGTCCATGGACCATGGATTTGTATTGAAAAGCCTATAAATAGTTTAGGCTTAGTGAGTCTTAGTAGAAAAAGTTTGGAGAGAGAGAATTGGGTACATTGAAGAGTTCAGTTTTCTTGGGCAAGAGATAAAGCACGAAGGCTCTGCTTCCTGCACTCAGATAGAGAAGTGAAGGATCCTGCAGCTGAGTGTGCAAGAGGCTTGGGTTGAGTCCGCAGTTGAGTGCGCAGACCCCTACAGCTGTGTGTTTTTAGGGTAGAGAGTTAATCGGTGAATTGAAGATCAATAAAGAAGGTTTTTTACAGAATTACTATGTATTTCCATTGCATATCTTTATATTATATGTTGCCAATTAATGTTATGTTTTATGGAATAATGATTGAATGTTACAAGACTTTACTGAATCTATCTTAATAATGTAATGAATGTTCTCCAACAGCGCGAGAGTTATTTATGGAAAGAGTGACTGCCACTAACCTTGCTGAAGCCCTCAGTTAAGAAGCCTTTGTATCTGACACACCAGGACCAGATGTATCTAGTATGGAGACTACGCCTACTGTGCCCATGGCACTGAGGTCACCTAGACCAAAGCAAATGGTGACAGAAGAAAAGTATCCCCCAATGAAATAAAAGCAACCAGCTGCAAAGAAAAACAAAATAAGCTGGTGCTAGTGCAAATTTCACCGAGAAAGCATACAGAGACACAACCCAAGTAGAAAAAGGACAAGCAACTAGAAAAAGTAGTGGACCTAGAAGAGGAAGAATTCCAGGGTATCAAGGATGTCGATGTAGAATGGGTGGAGCCTATGATGAAGCTGACATAGTATATCCCTTCGGGGAAAGGAAGAAATAAAGTAACAAAGGATCTTGATTTAGAGAGATTTGTAATTTTGACACCTTTTTTTCGTAAGCAGGTTGTGTTCGAAGGTCCTCGACTAGAACACATTTCGTTGCTAAAGATGGAGGATTGGGACCTCAGGAACCATGCAAAGTTCCTGCACTTGGCGACTCACAAGTATATGCAGAAAATTTACTATGCTGATACGGGGGTTACAATGTTGGATCCCAACGTGGGTCTGCGGATTTTAGTAGTCAAGGTTGCTCAATAGGAAGGAAAAGAAAAATTGTTGCAGATACAGGAATTGCAGAAGAAGTCTTTGCTTAGCATATGACTTGAGCCTTGGACAAAGGAAGCTTGCCAGTTTTCACAAACCATTCATGAGAAGCTAAAGGCAATGAAAGAGACGGAGAGGACTATGCAACTGGGAGTAGAGGGGCCAACCACAGAGCAATTGGTCTAGGGAGTCCAACAAGCAGTAGAATAGAACACAACAGAGCTTCAGGCACTGACCGAGACGTTCAGCAAACTCTGCTAAAAAGTAGAAAAACCAGCTGAGTGACTCGATGGTGAGTCATGATCTCTGTGTTGGGGGCCTATTGGGATGGGGTCGCCTGGGTCAATATGTGGTTAGTTAACATAAATTTTGTATAAATTTTTGTAAAAGATGTAAAGTCTCCATGATATGTGGAAGCAGAGTGCATATATGAATAAGAGTAAAAGGGTCTTAGCCCCCTGTTTTGGGTAAATTTTTAAGTCGATTTTTAGATTCACCCATGCTCCACAGCCCATGGAATTGTATTGAAAAGTCTATAGATAGTTGAGGCTTAGTGAGTCTTAGTAGAAAAAAGTTTGGAGAGAGAGAATTGGGTACATTGAAGAGTTCAGTTTCCTTGGGCAAGAGATAAGGCACGAAGGCTCTGCTTCCTGCGCTTAGATAGAGAAGTGAAGGATCCTATAATTGAGTTTGCAAGAGGCCTAGGTTGAGTCCACAACTCAGTGTGCAGACCCCTATAGCTGTGTGCGCAGGGTAGAGAGTTTGTAATTAGTGAATTGAAGATCAATAAAGAAGGTTTTTTACATAATTAATATGTATTTCCATTGCATCTCTTTATATTATATGTTGCCAATTAATGATATGTTTTGTGGAATAATGATTGAATGCTACGCGAATTTACTGAATCTGTCTTAATAACATACAAAATGAAGGCTTATCCACTTCCGTGAAGTTAATGACTTTTCTTCCTATGTTTTCCAATGAATTAAGTAGATCTGTGTGAAATCCGATCTAGGGTTACTTGTTGATGTGCGAAAGTAGATAAATCAACTATGTTAGGTTTGCAATTGCTGATTGCAGGCCTTTGCAAAGGTCTGGAAATCAGTTAACCTAGTTGTAGTAAAAGATCCCTGAGAGATTATCAATCTGCGTGGAGGCAGATCCAAGGTGATGGAAGACATCACACTAGTCTTCGGATGCAGAAACTTGGTTCTTGCATCCCCATTTACTACTTCAGGGGAGAATACAACCTGCGCTACATAGGTTGTTATGAAAAGGGCCAACACTGTATGGTTTTGTTGGTTGGCGCAACTAACTCTGAGCCTGGGTCAGGGCCCCCTAAGCCAACACAAAGGTGAAGCTATGGTACATCACGAGCACACTCATCATTCAATAACACAAAAGATCGACATGAAAAACACAACTAGCATGTGCATACCAGTAGTGTCATGTCGAGTTGTGTCATAAGTCGGCTCGACCACATCACTATTTTGGGTCATATTGTGTCATCAATGTAATGTAACGTGGACGTAAAAGAGACCGATGGATGAAGTTAAAGAGTCATGTAAATCAAAGAGTCATCTAAGTCGAACAATCATGAGTGAAGTCGAAGAGTCACAAGGGTCAGTTTCACCCTTGGCCATATATACCCCTCATTGGTACATGAGAAATGATTTTCACCTTGGCTCCTCCTACATAACCCTTACAGTTTGTAGTCTTTTCTTTGAGGAGCGAGAAGTGGCTCAAATGCCCCACTATCGAGGTTAGTTATGTAATGGTGTATGAATTTGTCTTGGAACTTTCGTTTAATTCAGAAGCATATTAACAATCCAACATGTTTTCACACATGTATTATATTAATTTGTAAGACTATTCTTTAGATGATTGTAATGCATGTTGATTTAACCTATATTAAGACAATTGAACTATTTTAGTTTTTTTAGTACATATGCTATTGGAAATGTGTTGTATTAGTTGTTAAAATTGTCTCACCTGTGTGGACTATTCTATCGGACACTTGAAAGATTCATTCTCACAAACTTGTTATAACAAATGGCGCACTTGTGTGGACTATTCTGTTGGGCGTTGTATGTTCTGTCTGTTCACTATGTGTTTTTGACTGTTGCATCCATGTGGACTACTCCACTAGAACCTATGCATTTCTTTTGTGTTCTGTGTCTCTAATAGAGTTGGGACTATTCCCTTTCGACTTGAGACTCACTCTCACCCTCTCCCTCTACAATGAAAGAACATAGACACAAGTTACACTAAGCACTCACTAGGCACACAAACCTCGTTGTTTCAATACTATGTAAGCCACTCTCATGTGTTGACAAGAAAGAGGTAAGGCATATGCTTAAGATAATGGAAACTAGATAATCCTACCGAATGGGACTCCTACACCAAATGGTGTGAGGTCTAGTTGGGACTTCATACCGACGAGATCCCCTGAATGTTGGTAAGTCCAGCATCATCAACATTTTTGGCACTAGAAGGAGGGAAAGATGACAAGTTGAGTCCTCACAATCTATATTGAATCTCCACATACTTATCATGATGAAACACATAATTTCTCTTCCGGAGTGTATGTCTTATGGAAAGGAATTTGAAAGTCGGAAGAGATATGGAATAACTTGTCATGTAAAACATATGATTATGGATTCCAAGAAGCCTTGGTTAGATACATGCTTGGCGTTATAGGCTCCTCTGAAAGGCATGAAATCTTTGAAGATTACATGACTTGCACATTATTTGCATACATGCTTCGAGGGCGCCCACTGCACTGGTGTGCCATGCTGCTCGAAAAATCTATTCACTCTCTCCCTCATCTGGTCACATAGATAGACTATGATTTCAATCATTTTGACCGTAAATAACTCAATAATGAAATTTTGAAATTATGGAAAGCACCTAATGAATCCATTGAGAAATTTCACACACACTTTTTTAATCCTTCATATCGATTTCCTAAAGATGAAATTGATTGGGAATTTCTCGATGGAAGATTTAAGTGTCTTCTTTACATATCTGAAAATCCACAATTCTTAGAATCATTCAAACCCCTGCCAACATACCTCAATGTTAGAGATGCCAAATCTAAGATGGCTAAGGTCACTGTCACAAGTGATTGTCCATCCTCTTCTCATCAAATAGATCTAGCTCTGTAGTGCAAGATGGGAGAGTGTGCACACACATCTATTGAAATGTCACATCCTCCCACCCCACCTGCTCGCAATGTCTGTGTAGATTTGGCTTGCAAGCTTGCTGGTTTTCACCTGAATTCGTTCCTTCAACCTCTATCCTACGTTCCATTGATCCTTGAGATTGTATCGTCTTGTGTTCTTCTGTTTTGGACTCCACACTTATTGTGAATGAGGATCAAGTTGTCGACGGAGTTGATGTTGTGTAGCCAACTTGGGCTATCATTCATGATGAGTGTGTGCAAGAATATAAAGAAGAACCCATGGTGAAGATGAATCCCTTCCATTCATGCCTCATCCACTCTATCTTGAAATCCCTTGTGATTCTGCCACTTTTGATTCTCCTTGTGAAAACTCATTTTTGGATGTTTCTACTTCTAATTGTTCACAGAACACACTGGATGTCAACCTATCATTACATTGTAGAGAGAACACATATTCCTCTGAAAATCCCTCCCATATGTCATTTTTAATTTCTGAAAACATAGAGGGTGAACATCCTTTTTTCTCATCTACCCCTCTGCACAATTCATCAAATCATGAGGATGCCGATGAACATCCTGAATTTTCTGATCGTGGTTGTCGTGATCCCTGTACTTCTTCATTTGATCACAATGTTGATTCACTCATTGTTAATATTTCTAAGCCACTGGTCTCCGACGATCTATCTATTGAGGAAGTGGAAACCCCATAGGCTGTCGAGGCAATTCAACTTGGGATGATGGTTATGTCAGGCCCTTACTGTCCTAGGGTTAGTTCCAATTCCGATCATAAAATTTTTGAAACACCCAAGTCTTCTCATCACTATTTGCTTCACATTCAAGATCAACAAAACACAAATATTTCGCTTCCTCCACTCAAATCACATGATCCCATTGCTTATGAACTGGAGGAATCATACATAGAAAAAACACTTGAGAGGTGCAAGTTGTCTCTCTTTCTCATGTTTTCTTGTCTATCAGAGTCAAGAGAATTTTCATGCTTATCATATGCACGAAGTGTGTCACAACACCATGTTAAGTCTGCAGAATGTATATCTTGTGCATTCACTCTTTTCTTTTATGTGGATGTCTTAGAGCTCGAAGCATGTTGGCCTTCATTGTTAAATATTTATTGTTCACTGGCTTACATGCATATTTTTCATGCCTTTTCCACCATGGGCCCGCCAATGCGCTCATCTCTGCATTGGAATTACCACTTCATGTGAGTAGGCCCATGCACTGTTTAGCGTAGGAGTAGGAGTAGTATTCACTTCCTGCTTTTATTTGCTTTATGGTTTGCATGTCCGCTTGTTTCCTTACTTGGTTTGGCTAGCTTTCTTTATTTCTTTTCTTACTTTTTTTTTATTTTGTTTTACTTCCACCTTTTTCTTTTTTCTTTCTTTGCTTGCTTGTACCTGTAGTTTGGCCTCTCGTGGAACCATGTTTGGCTCTTTAGACAAGCTGGGAAAATCTAAAAGGACTTGTACAAATATCAACATATGGTTATATATTTTCCTCTCTCTTTATGAAGAGCTTGTTGTCCTTAGTCAATGATGCCTTGATGGAAATCACATTTTGTTTAGAGTGAGTCTTGGTGAAAACACAATGCTTGCACTGTTAACTAGTACCGCCTGCTCTAATCAGTTCTTTTGGGCTGAACCTTGTTAGCTTAGTCAAGTAGAGTAAGGTTAGGGGGAAAACCTTAACAAGTATGTTAGAGGTATATATAACATACTTCTATGAAGGAACAACCTCTTCTGTTCTTAATAAGTCAGGATCCCTTTTATTCCTCTAAAAGAAATAAGTGCCTATGAACAGTTCTTTCAAAAAAAAGAAAAAAAAGGAGAAAATGAATAAGGTGAAAGAAGAGAAATACTTCCTGTGCATAGAGGTGATGCAAGTAACTCCATCAGGGTACTGACCAGGCTTGCTGGTAGCGGAGCGATGCATGTGTTCCTACATGGGTCCACTTGGGTACTGTCCAGCCTTGTTATCAACCGAGAAACACCGGAGATGAAACTTAAACTTTGACAGTTATATTGATTGTGCATCAATATACCCATCATCCCCAATTGAAACAACTAAGTTGGCTTGGCTTGGAATGTGTGCTCATTGATCAAGAGAATGGTGGGGACTATATCTTTCACACAAGCTAGTGCGGAAGCCATCATGATAAAGGAATCAAGTAATACTTCCAGAAGCGATAGACTCACCTTTCATGAAACAAGGTCCATACAGAGAACTAGATTTATACCAGTGTGTCACCATTATTGTAGTGGCTACAACCACCCTCCAAAATTTTGGCTCACATGAAAATTTCGGAGCCTACCTTGGATCTTGTGATCGATCATCCTTAGTCACTTATTGGTAACCTAATGATCTCAAGCCTCTCCTCATTGATATTAAGAGTTTTATGTGTTCTCATATTTATGAAGCATGTGTCATATTTGGGCATAGGGGTTCTTGTTTTGTCATGCAAAGGGAATGTTGTTTTTCTTCACAAGAATTATGTGCATATGATTGGTTGTCATCACATAGACATGTTTCATACTCACTTTGCACACTCTTGTCACTAAGGTTTATGTATCAAGAAAAGTATGTATTATGCATTATGTATGGTCTATGTTGTGTTACTAAGTGTTTGTGTGTGATCAAAGTCAAGTACTATCACTATTTACATTTGTGTGATTGATCTCACACTTAGCCATTTCCCAAGAAACCTAGCCTCATTCAAATTCCTATAACTTTTCACTTTGCTTCTGCAACCATCAAGATTCCTCCCTTGCCTGTTGAAACCGCACAACCTGTAGAGATCCTAACCAACACCACTCTCTAGAAATGTGCACAACAGTTAGGTAGCTACCACTACTCTCATAAATTGTGCAAAGTTGTCCTTCCTAGACCCCCATCTTGCAGCAATGTCTCGTGCCTAAAAACTGTGCAATTATGTCCAAGTTTCCTTGTCTTTCTTGCATGCAAAATGTCCAAAGATGGGATTCCTAGGGCCTCATTCCATAATAGTCACTACCTGTTGAAACAACACTGACCTATCACTCAGTGACAATAGGAGAAAATGACATGCTGAGATCACTCCTAAGGAGTTAAGGAGAAGGACCAAGAGACGAAGTAATGGAAAAGATTAGGACAACATTCAAACTATGTCAGATGCATGATCATCTTGAGGGTAAGTATGGTGAGTAAAGAACACATTTTGAAGTACACCTATTAGTTGAGTTTGCAGGAATGCTTGTCATTGTCATATCATCCTATCCTTAGTAACATACACATGCTTAAACACAAAAGTCATTTCATGTGTTTCCTCGACATGTCTTGCTTCCTTTTCACTAGTTTGGTTAACTATTGTCTTCAACATGTTGATTGCCATGTCATGATTGCGACCTCGTTTTGGTGATGTTGAAGGTTTGTGTTTGAGTCGTGTTCATTATGTAAACATATATCTCACTGATACACGATGTTGTAAGAATTGTCATGCAAGTGCCGTCATGATCATTCGAAGGTCTCTCTGAAGTATCGCACTTGTCACTTTCATCATTAGACAGTCCCGTAGTTAGTCACATTGATCATATGTTGTCTTGTTGGTTCGACATGTCTTGTCATCAAGTCATGTTGAGTATGTGTTTGCAAGGTCATGCATACACGAGTTCACTTGCTCACACAATTAACAATTTTTCCAAAGACCTATTGACCAGACCAACCTCCATCAATGGACCTCCACTAAGCTGCACTATGTAGTCTCAACCCTCAGTGGTCATGTACTGCTACCCAAAATTGTGCAGAGCTTAAGGCTGCCTCCCAGGCAATCTGCACTACGCAATCCTAGAATCAACCTGATTGACTTTCACCTAGAACAACGTAGAATTTTCCCAAGAAGCCATATCAATATGCATTGCCGACAAGCCAATCCATTAAGCCTACTGCTAGTCAATCAAAGAGTTTAATTGGGTAGTGACCCTAGGCTTCACTCCTCCCAAAAATTGCATAGAAATTATTAGCATGCTCACCTCCGTTGACTAAAGAAATTTCACAGAAATGAGGGATAGACATCGGCTGCCTGTCACTGCATTGTCTCTGAAAATTACGCAGTCCTGTGAATCAGTCCCCTTGCCAGCCAACCTGCTACTCCACCTAAAAATTTTGCAGCTTTCTTGGATTGTCCACCATCTGCTCGGCATCTTGCTTAGCCCAAAAACTGCACATACATGTCCTGCATGACTGCCTCCTATTTCTGCACAGTTTTGGCTCCCATAGCCTTTTCTTAGCTTCCCTTGGAAGCAATTTTCACTACCAATGTCCTCTATTTCCTACATTTCCTTCCTAGGAAAAATTGTGTAGTTCTTCCTCCCATCTGAGCCATATCCTGCAGAAAGTCACTGCTATTTCAAACTGCTCATCCCAGCCTACCAGTGACTTCTGTGCAATTTTTTGTGATAGTGCCCCGGAGCCTCGCATCCCAGCCTGACATGTTCTCTGCGATGTTTCAAATATTTTTTCTCTCTCTCAGTCATCTGCACCCGGAAACGAAAGATAATGCATCCTGGTAGACTAGGGGATTTCTGGACTTGATTTCGTCTCTTCATGAATGATTGCAAAAGTAGGTACATGGATGAGACATGGTGCGATAATGATTGGGATGAAGAAGGAATGCATGATAGAATACTTGCTCATGGTTGGACGAACACATGAAGCACACCAAGTAGCAAGCGAAGGAGACACGTGCACATGCATGGACCGTCAAGCAAACACCAAGACCATTGAATACTCCCTGCACTTTGCAATGCGGAGGTGAAGCTATGGTACACAACAGGCACACTCATCACTCAACAGCACAACAGCTCAACACGAGCAACATAGGCAGCATTGTTGGAAATAATACTAAGAGGGGGGGTGAATCAGTAGTATCAGATCAGATAAAACTTTTTCAATTTCATACTCAGATTCATACACGCAGCTTCAATTAAGGATATCAGCGTATATACGCGACTTAGTTAAGGGTAACTAGCATACATGCAGTAATCTTAAGATTCAGTTAGCTTATCTTCAGTAAATGCATCAGAACATTATTAACCATATTCACAGTAAACAGGTGCAATATAACAGAACAGATCATCACACATAAGGCACACACATGAACACCATGATATAAGGTGGAAACCCAATGTGGGTGAAAACCACCTGCTGCAATTTGTTTCTATCTTCCTTTAATAAGAAACTTCTTTTACAATGTACTGGTGCAGTCCTTTACCAGCACGCATGCTACAACCTGCAGAGGGCTACAACCCTCTTAGCTCTTTTACTAGCCGATCCATTTACTAGTACATAGGTCCCTGCCTACATAATGCTCCAACCTTTACTCGTTCTCTAGCTGCTCCTGGAAGGGAGTTACAACCCCCTGGCTCTTGTACTGGCTGATATGTTTACCAGTACGTAGGTGCTAGCCTACTGAACTCTACGATCTTCCCGGGACCACGTTTCATACATTTTCATACTGGATCCATAAAACAACCTGCATCATCAATCTCTGAATCACCCAATACCGAATCACTGAAACCCTGTCAACAACATAGACAACATAACAGTAACCAGATCCAACTTCATCTTCACATATCATACTTCACATTGTATACGTTACTTGGACAAACCCAACCTGCGTGTATACGCTCTTTTGCCAAAGACAACCTGTGTACAGATCTGCAAATCCTAACTTATAATTCTGCAGCTATATCAGACATCAAAACATACCAAGATCATAACAATAAACATGTGTCAATAGATCTAGTCTATCCACAGTCAAACCATATAAAGATAATCATTCCAAGCCTTGAGATCCCGTTCCATAGTTCATCATCCTCCACATGAGTGAAATCATGGTTCAGATCACCAACCCATAACCAGCATTTGGATCTCACACTTCATCAGATATTCATTACCCACTCACACACTTTGGCCTAATGATATTCTACTTATATAGGTTTAGGCCTTTCATAATACCACGGTCCAAAACCATTGTAAAACAATACCATCAACTCAATACTAGGGATCAACACGTCTATCGAGATACTTTGGTCCAAAAACATAGGCTCAAGTACCGAGGACTAACTTTTTGAGATTGCAACAAGATGATGGAGCTTAGTGAAAAGAGTCGCCTTCACTAAGTGGGCCTGCAGGCTATTTTTGGCGCAAGTCTATTTTTAGACTATGTCTATTTTTAGACATATGGATCATGTCTATGTTTATGGATGATTGATCAAGTTGGGAAAAATAGATGGACTTCTATTTTTGATGAAAGTGTGAGTGATCACAGTGTGAGTGATCAAAGTCTATTTTTAGACTGGCTGTCAAAAATAGAAAAGTCAAATATTATTATCTCACAATAATATTTGGACTATAAACTTGATCTTATTCTCTTGGAGCACTTCAGTTTGAGCTACAGAGGTGGCACATGCAGCTGTCAGAAGGAAATACGCTTTTCTTATGAGTCAGTTGAGTTGTTGCATGCATGACTTCAGTTAGAACTCAAGTGAGTTGAGTTTAGTGGACTGGAGGTACAGTTGATGGAGTTGTGTTCAGTTTGACTTAGTTAAACTGGTTGTATTTAGTCTAACTGGCAAATAGACTAGAGATGAGTTGAGTGAATTAGTTATTAATTAATTCACAAGTTATTAACTCATAATACAACTAATGAATACATCAGTTAACTCAGTTGCATGTCAGTGCATGTTCAGTTCAACAGGGACAGGTGGTAGAGAATCAGATTGCTATCAGTTGTGACTATAGTTGTGCATCAGATCTTGCACAATCAAGGGATTGAGTATGCCAATGAGTTTGCTCACGTATTTTGCCCACATTTTAGCCTTTTCTCACGTCCACAAAGAGTGAGTGACTATTTTGCAGGTGAAAAACGAGTTTGGGAAGCTATTCTCATCAGTTCTTGAGCAGGTATTGAGCAGTGGAGGCAGGCAAGCAGTGGAAGAGATTTGGAGATCAGATCTGAGCTGTATTGTGTGTAATAGAGGTGGAGATACTTGTGAGAAGTATTATGTTGTGTAATGTTACATGACTCAATCATTAATATACAGATAGTTGGGGTTTTTAGCGCGATGCTTTCCCCGGGATACATACTGTGTTAATGTGTGAATGCTCTTGATGTTTTATTGTTATTGATGCTGCTATATTGTTGATCAACGTAGAGGAGCTTATGTATTGTGTATGTTTTCCGCAATAGTACATGATCAGGATAATCTCCATTGAATATGTGTTAAATTATTCAAAGTTTCTACATGGTATCAGAGCGAGCTAGATAATTGTAGAAAAAGTTTCTACATGGTATCGGAGCAGCTTGATTTGTAGAAGAGATTTTTACAGGATATCAAGCGAGGATTGATCATCAGATCTACTATTCAGGAAGTGTTTACATTCTATTTCTTCAGGCAGAGTCTGTAATCGGGCCAGGTAGCCTCTGGATTCATCCTTCCTTTGGAAGGTGAAATATCCGGTGAAAGCCCATACAGTCAATCTCTGTACGAGAAATATTTTGTTCTCACGAATTCTAGATCGAAGGCGGTTGTTTTTGGAGCTGGTGGAAATCGAATTTGCAGCAGTGTTGTTGAAATGTCTTTCAACGGATTGCAAATGTTATTCCAAAGCAAGAGAGACCTGGCGCTCAAGGATAAACTCAGTAACAATAAAGGTGAGAATGGATCTTCATCAAAGGTATCTGATGAAGAGAATTGCGCTTTGGCTGCCAAAGCAAAGAAAGGGAAGAACAAGAAAGCTTCTCATTCTGGTGCGAAAGGCAAGAAGCAGGACATGTCCAAGGTGAAATGTTTTCACTGTCACCAGCACGGACACTATTCCACAAATTGTCCGCAGAAAAAGAAGAACAAGCAAACTGCTGGATCTTCAGTAGGAGAGGTTCTAGCCTCACAGTTTGAGCTTGATTTTTCATTGATCGCATGCTTGGTTTCAAGTGTGATGGGATCAGTGTGGTTCTTGGACAGTGGTGTGTCTTTTCACATGACGGGAGATAGAGATTTGTTCTCTGATCTGGAGGACAAAGATCTTGGAGTGCACATCGAGATGGGCGATGATGGTAGATACAGTGCGACCGGTATCGGTACCATTTCCTTTGAGAGGGAGTCTGGTAAACCCTTTGTATTGAAGGAAGTCATGCATGTTCCAGGATTGAAGAAGAATCTCATCTCAGTGGCGATGTTAGAATACAAGGGGTATGATGTTGTTTTCAACGAGGGAAAGGCCTTCCTGCGCAGCAAGACAACTGGTGAGACCCGGAAGATAGGGGTTCGAGTAAGGAACCTTTATCAGTTGCATGTAGATGGATGCGCAGCAATGGCAGGCAAGGCAGAAGGATTGGTGAGCCGGGATGATGGCGAGTTGTGGCACAGGAGATTGGGTCACCTTCACCATGGAGCCTTGAAGATACTGCAGCAGATCACTACAGGGCTTCCTAAAGGCACACTTGCGCAGTCATATCAGTGCAAGGGGTGTACTTTGGGGAAGTTTGTTAAAGCCACCTTTCACGAGAAGGATAGTCGCGCCACGACGATCCTTGAGAGAATTCACACAGACGTGTGTGGACCTTTCTCAGTTGCTCCGACAACAAAACACAGGTATTATGTGATTTTTGTTGATGATTTCTCTCGTAAGTGCTGGATCTTCTTCATGCAGAGGAAGAGCGAGACATATTCAAAGTTCTGTGAATTCAAAGCACTGGTCGAGAAGGAGTCGGGGAAGAAGGTGAAGGCTCTTAGGAGCGATAATGGTGGTGAATACATCTCGGACGAGTTCAAGGATTTCTGCAAGGCAGAAGGGATTCGTAGAGAGCTCATAGCTCCCCATAACCCACAACAGAACGGGGTAGCTGAGCGGAAGAACAGAACGATTGTGGGTGCTGCACGGGCAATGTTGCATGATCAGGGCCTACCCCTTCACTTGTGGGCGGAAGCATGCAATACAACAGTTTATGTGCAGAACCGTTGTCCTCATAGGATACTTGGCATGAGTACACCTGAGGAGACTTATTCTAGTAAGAAGCCTGATCTTTCTCATTTGAGGATTTTTGGTGCTAACGTTTACATGCATGTGACAAAGGATGCCAGAAAGAAGTTGGAGCCAACTGCAGAGGTTGGGATATTTGTGGGGTACACTGATACGCCCCACAACTATCATGTGTATTTGCCAGACAGTGGTAAAACTGTTATGCGACGAGATATAAAATTTCAGGAGGAGAAAGCCATGAAGTGTTCGTTTGAGAGGGAGCTACACTTGCATGCAGATGAGGAGCTATTAGTTCCTAAGGATGAGCTTCAGGACGTGGATCAGCCACAGGACGAGGTTCATGGAGTGGAAGAGACCACTCATGCAGCGCCAACCATCAGAGGGCGAAAGCGCTTGACAGAAGCTGAGCGACTGGCTCAAGATGCAGAGAAAGTTGTAGGACCACCTACAGCCCAACGCAGGCAGAGACAGTCACCTGATCGGTACACTGGATACATGGCTCTTATGAGCAAGTTTGTTGTGACTGAGCCATCCTCTTTCGAGGAAGCTGTGGAGGATCCCGCATGGGTAGACGCCATGGTGGAAGAGTATGATTCTATTGTCAGAAACAGTGAACGGGAGATTGTTCCTAGACCGGAAGGGAAATCAGTGGTGGGTTCAAGATGGATCTACAAAGTTAAGCAGACAGCTGACGGGAGTGTGGAGAAGTACAAGGCAAGATTTGTTGCCCGAGGCTTTTCACAGATTGAGGGGATCGATTATGAGGAGACCTTTGCACCTGTCGCAAGGTATTCTTCCATACGGACGATTCTTGCTCTCTCAGCGCAGATGGGATGGCACATTCATCAGATGGATGTGAAGACTGCGTTCCTCAACGGAGTCATTGAGGAGGAGGTGTACATTGAGCAACTCGAAGGCTTTGAAGTCTTCAGCAGCGAGTCACATGTGTGCAGGATCAAGAGAGCGCTGTATGGGTTGAAGCAAGCACCACGTGCTTGGTACACACGGATAGACAGCTATTTCACAGGACTTGGATTCTCCAAGAGCGAGGCGGATCCGAACCTATACCAGATTGTGGTGGAGGGTAAGTTGTTTATCATTGTACTGTATGTTGATGATTTGATTCTAACGGGTGATGAGCTGTTGATACTGTCATGTAAGAAGGATCTTACTACAGAGTTTGAGATGAAGGATTTGGGCCTCCTTCACTATTTCCTAGGATTGGAAATATGGCAGCGTAGTGGTGGACTGTTTGTTTCTTAGGGAAAGTATGCTTGGGAGATACTGGAGAAGTTCAACATGCATGGCTGCAAGCCTGTTGATACTCCTCTTCCTGGAGGTTGGAGGAAGGAGGATGCCACTTCGGGAGAAGAAGTGGATGCCACTGTTTATCGACAGTTGGTGGGGTCGCTGATGTATTTGGTCAATACACGACCTGATATATGCTATGCAGTTAACCAGCTTTCACAAACTATGGTTAAGCCTACCAAGTTCTTCTGGAAGGCGGGCAAGCATGTATTGCGCTACTTGAGAGGCACATCGGGATATGGTTTGTGGTACAGACAGGAGGATGAGGTGAAGCTATGTGGCTTCATGGATGCAGATTGGGTAGGGAGCCCAACAGACAGAAAGAGCACATCATGAGGGGTCTTTAGTATCGGATCGACAATAGTTTCTTGGTACAGCAGGAAGCAGAGATCCGTGGCACTTAGTTCAGCGGAGGCCGAGTATATGGCAGCAAGTTTGGCTGCATGCAAGGCTATATGGATGAGGAAGATCCTGGTTGGTTTGTTCAGTTCTCATTTGGATCCTACTGTGATTTACTGTGATAACCAGAGTTGCATTAAACTCTCGGCTAATCCTGTATTTCATGATAGATCTAAACATATTGACATCAGGTACCATCATATCAAAGATTGTGTGCAGCGGAGGATCATGTTACTTTCGTACATTCCAACGGAGGATCAGGATGCTGATATTCTGACGAAGGCTCTCACCAGGAGCAAATTCGAGTACCACTGAGGCAGGATAGGGGTTGCTGATAATCCATATCTTGTCGAGAGGGAGTGTTGAGATTGCAACAAGATGATGGAGCTTAGTGAAAAGAGTCACCTTCACTAAGTGGGCCCGCAGGCTATTTTTGGCGCAAGTCTATTTTTAGACATATGGATCATGTCTATGTTTATGGATGATTGATCAAGTTGGGAAAAATAGATGGACTTCTATTTTTGATGAAAGTGTGAGTGATCACAGTGTGAGTGATCAAAGTCTATTTTTAGACTGGCTGTCAAAAATAGAAAAGTCAAATATTATTATCTCACAATAATATTTGGACTATAAACTTGATCTTATTCTCTTGGAGCACTTCAGTTTGAGCTACAGAGGTGGCACATGTAGCTGTCAGAAGGAAATACGCTTTTCTTATGAGTCAGTTGAGTTGTTGCATGCATGACTTCAGTTAGAACTCAAGTGAGTTGAGTTTAGTGGACTGGAGGTACAGTTGATGGAGTTGTGTTCAGTTTGACTTAGTTAAACTGGTTGTATTTAGTCTAACTGGCAAATAGACTAGAGATGAGTTGAGTGAATTAGTTATTAATTAATTCACAAGTTATTAACTCATAATACAACTAATGAATACATCAGTTAACTCAGTTTCATGTCAGTGCATGTTCAGTTCAACAGGGACAGGTGGTAGAGAATCAGATTGCTATCAGTTGTGACTATAGTTGTGCATCAGATCTTGCACAATCAAGGGATTGAGTATGCCAATGAGTTTGCTCACGTATTTGGCCCACATTTTAGCCTTTTCTCACGTCCACAAAGAGTGAGTGACTATTTTGCAGGTGAAAAACGAGTTTGGGAAGCTATTCTCATCAGTTCTTGAGCAGGTATTGAGCAGTGGAGGCAGGCAAGCAGTGGAAGAGATTTGGAGATCAGATCTGAGCTGTATTGTGTGTAACAGAGGTGGAGATAATTGTGAGAAGTATTATGCTGTGTAATGTTACATGACTCAAACATTAATATACAGATAGTTGGGGTTTTTAGCGCGATGCTTTCCCCGGGATACATACTGTGTTAATGTGTGAATGCTCTTGATGTTTTATTGTTATTGATGCTGCTATATTGTTGATCAACGTAGAGGAGCTTATGTATTGTGTATGTTTTCCGCAATAGTACATGATCAGGATAATCTCCATTGAATATGTGTTAAATTATTCAAAATTTCTACATAACTACCACGGACCAAAAGTAAGCTTTCCGACACGTACGCTCTTTTCCATTCATGAACCTGCGTGTATACCCTACTTGGTATATAGCAAACCTGCGTATACGTGACTTGGTATATAGCGAACCTGCGTGTATACGCTACTTGGGCTTAATGAACCTGCGTATATGAATTTTCTCTTCTTCTTATAGTCTGATCATCAATTCCTTGTTGCTATCCTTCTGCACTATGATTTGTCATCAGTGTGATTTGCCATCAAGGACAACACTTGTCTCATAATGCCAACAATCTCCCCCTTTGGACTTGATGGCAAAGCTAACTTGTCACACTTAGAACTTGATCTTCTTGTTCCTTTGAGCTATCCTGCATCCTATGCATTTAGTCACATCTATAGATTGATCTAGTTATATGTAATTGAGATGTTCTTCTATGAGAGGGTTGCCATCAAGTACAACACTTGTCTCATAATGACAACAATCTCCCCTTTGGACTTGATGGCAACAACACCAAATCACTCTCCCCCTTTGACATCAAGGGCAAAGGGTGGACCAAGATATTCTCTTTCCTTGATAAACATTCTGCTGTCCATACTCCCCCTGAGTACCTGCTGAAATCTCCAAATGTGCTCCCCCTTTGTATATGCCAAAGTGTACCAATCTGTCCATGCCAAGTCCCTATACTGCTGAAGTGTGTTGTTCATGCTCTTCCTGTCTGAAGGCAAGATCTGAAAAAAGATGTTCTACAAGAAAGAACACAACTCTATACATCATAAGTGACCTTCCTAACACCAAAGACTCATACATACATCCTTCACCCAACCAAGTGGGGATCAAGCTCCCAACTAAGTGGGGATACATATGACAACCAATTACATTACATCTTCATCCCAGGCATAGTGGGGAAACCAATATAGGCCGTTACATGACCTTGACACCATGAAAGAGATACCCCATAAAAGAGATATATGACATAGAGATGAAATATCAAGACTATGCAAATCATTAATAACTACTATCAGCAACATCTGTCAATCATGTATATATCAGCAATCATGTTCTCCTTCTGTTCTCCATCTACCTCTGTTCCACCTGAAACCAGCAATAGCTGTGAACTAGAACCAAAAGCCAACAATGCATTATTAGATGTTAATCTGCTCCCCCTGAACCTGTGCCAGATGGTCTCTATTAGAATCATATCAGAATCTTCTCATTCTGAGTTTGACCCACTGATTTCCTTCAAATTATCATATACGCGACTGTATCTACATAAACAAGCGTATATACGCGGATAGTCCTTATCCAACTCGCTTACACAAATTTCCATATCAGCAACCTCTAAATGTCCAGTAGAGAATAATTCATCAACCTATAAAAAAGGTATGTCTGCATCAATTCATCCCTTTGACCAGAATTCAGAGTCATTCACATTATATCATGTGTGAAACCACCATAGCTATTTCATCAAGCTCTACATGATCCAAGTATCATTACTTGGGAACATCTGCATCAACCAGCATATGTAAGTATCAACCCATCATCATATAGATATGAACTCATCATCATGTCTCCAACAAAGTGACTTTGAGGAGTCATCCATGTATCAGCACTATGTATCTTGAGCTCAAACTCTTTTGACAAAACTTCTTGATATCATCAACAACACCAATCCTTATCCCCATGAGTGCCTACATCATAACTGTATGATCTTTATGCATATGATGGCAGCAACATATGAGTGACTCATCATCAAGTGAGGAAGGTGTGTATTCAAGCTTTGTACTTCTCCTTATCCTTATGAAGATCACCATGTAAGCACCATATATGCATCATCAATGAGTCAACCATAAATCTGATCTGAACATCAACTATGAAACCCCAAGAATCATATGAGATTTTATCATGGACTACTCACAACCACATCATAGCAAGATATATCATTTAGCCATCTAAGTAACATCACCAAGGACTATTAATCCATAATGCCAACAATGCAATATTAAAGGCATATTCTCCCCCTCAACCTGTGCCATCTGTTTGCTGTTAGATCTGAACATGCATACATCAGTAGTAAGCATCAAGACATCATCATCATCAAGTTAGGATTAAAACACTTCTAGCATCTTACAAGTATCAAGTCATTTCTAGACTTTTTCAGCAAACTGTAACTGTTAACCAATAGAGCAGATACTGGATTGAATCATATCAGACCCCTTTTCTGAGCCTGTCCCCACTGCTTTTCCACAGACTGACATATACGCGACTTTGTAGTGTATAACTCGCGTATATACGTGACTTCAATTTATGAAACTTGCGTATGAGTTTCAGGACACTGAAGTTTTACACCTTCAGCTCCCTCTGAGTTTATTATGTCTGTGTTGTGCTGAACCTGAGTATTTTGTGCTGTGCCACATCTTTCTGGTTGAACTTCCTTCTTCTTCCATATCTTCAAGTGTGAAGATGTTTTCTCCTTTTGGTGTGATGTCCGTCCTTTGTTCCTGCATTCCTTTGCTATATGTCCAAGATTGTTACATGCATAACATCTTACATGTTTCATATTCCTCCTGTAGCAATCAGCAGCTTTGTGACCAAACTTATTGCAAGCAAAGAAATATCCATTAAAGTACCTTGAATGTGATGATCTTTCTGCATGATGGTCTTGAACTCTTCTTCTTCCACATCTGGCTGCAACATGTCCAAGATTATGACATACATAACATTCAACATTATTCATAGGAGAAGCAAAAGATTTTCTTTGAAGAATCTCTTTCCTTGGTTGATGATGAGATGGATCTTTCATTTCTTCATTAATCACTTTAGATTTCTCTTTAGAGTTCCTTGCCTCACCTTGTGAACTAGATTCACCTTCAATAGATTCATGGAAACCAAGACCAGTATTTATAGCAGGAGATTTGTGACTACTAATAATATCATCCAAGACTTTAGAGCTATCTTGAAATCGTAAAAGCTTATCCTTTTCTTCTATTTTACCTTTCAAGATATTTACCTCATCCTGAAGTTGTTCTTCCTTTTCAAAAGATTGCTTTTTTGAATCTTCTTCAGCTTTTCTTCCTTCTTCCATTAGTTCCCTTAGTTTGAGAATCTCCTTTTCTTGTTCTTCATTCAGATCCTGCTGCATTTGATGAACTTGGAAGGCACATTCCAGTTGGGATTTTAAGCTGATGACTTCATTGTCTTGTTTTTCAATTGCTTGATGTAGATCTTCATTCTGCTTCCTTGATTCTTCAAGATCTCCCTTTAGTGAGAGGATTGTAGCTTCAAGATTTTCATAGTATATGGATCTATCTTTGAGTTTCTTGATGGTTGTGCTTCTTTCGTTGACTTCTTTTCTTAATGATGTCACTTCATGCTGCAATTTTTGACATTGGGCTTCCTTGTCCTTGAGTAGTTTTCTTACCTTGTTTCCTTCTTCAAGTTGGGCCTTTAGTTTGGTAGCTTCTTCTTTGAAGTCACACTCCCTTTTGTTCAATAGATCTTGTTGATCTCTAATTTTGTCTGTCAGCCTTTTAAATTCTGCCTCTATTTGATATCTTTCTTGTTCACCCATAAGAGCAAGTTCAGTAGTTTCACTATCACTTCCATCTCTTTCACAAGGAAATATAGCTAGAACATCAGAGGATAACACATTCATACCTGATAATGATTCTGAATCTGATTCTGAATCTGAAGAGCTTCTTATACCTAATCCCCAATCGATTATCCCATTGTCATAGTCCTTATGAGATGTTTTCTTCTTCTTATGAGCTTTCTTCTTAAGCTTCTTTCCCATTGTTCCATGGATCTCCTTCAAGCGATCAAGCTTCTATCAAAGAACCTGGCTCTGATACCAATTGTTGGAAATAATAATGAGAGGGGGGGGTGAATCAGTATTATCAGATCAGATAAAACTTTTTCAATTTCATACTCAGATTCATACACGCAGCTTCAGTTAAGGATATCAGCGTATATACGCGACTTAGTTAAGGGCAACTAGCATACATGCAGTAATCTTAAGATTCAGTTAGCTTATCTTCAGTAAATGCATCAGAACATTATTAACCATATTCACAGTAAACAGGTGCAATATAACAGAACAGATCATCACACATAAGGCACACACATGAACACCATGATATAAGGTGGAAACCAAATGTGGGTGAAAACCACCTGCTGCAATTTGTTTCTATCTTCCTTTAATAAGAAACTTCTTTTACAATGTACTGGTGCAGTCCTTTACCAGCACGCAGGCTACAACCTGCAGAGGGCTACAACCCTCTTAGCTCTTGTACTAGCCGATCCATTTACTAGTACGTAGGTCCCTGCCTACAGAATGCTCCAACCTTTACTCGTTCTCCAGCTGCTCCTGGAAGGGAGTTACAACCCCCTGGCTCTTGTACTGGCTGATATGTTTACCAGTACGTAGGTGCTAGCCTACTGAAATCTACGATCTTCCCAGGACCACATTTCATACATTTTCATACTGAATCCATAAAACAACCTGCATCATCAATCTCTGAATCACCCAACACTGAATCACTGAAACCCTGTCAACAACATAGACAACATAACAGTAACCAGATCCAACTTCATCTTCACATATCATACTTCACATTGTATACGCTACTTGGAAAAACCCAACCTGCGTGTATACGCTCTTTTGCCTAAGACAATCTGCGTACATATCTGCAAATCCTAACTTATAATTCCGCAGCTATATCAGACATCAAAACATACCCAAATCATAACAATAAACATGCGTCAATAGATCTAGTCTATCCACAGTCAAACCATATAAAGATAATCATTCCAAGCCTTGAGATCTCGTTCCATAGTTCATCATCCTCCACATGAGTGAAACCATGGTTCAGATCACCAACCCATAACCAGCATTTGGATCTCACACTTCATCAGATATTCATTACCCACTCATACACTTTGGCCTAATGATCTTCTCCTTATATAGGTTTAGGCCTTTCATAATACCACGGTCCAAAACCATAGTAAAGCAATACCATCAACTCAATACTAGGGATCAACACGTCTGTCGAGATACTTTGGTCCAAAAACATAGGCTCAAGTACCGAGGACTAACTACCACGGACCAAAAGTAAGCTTTCCGACACGTACGCTCTTTTCCATTCATGAACCTGCATGTATACCCTACTTGGTATATAGTGAACCTGCGTATACGCGACTTGGTATATAGCGAACCTGTGTGTATACGCGACTTGGGCTTAATGAACCTGCGTATATGAATTTTCTCTTCTTCTTATAGTCTGATCATCAATTCCTTGCTGCTATCCTTCTACACTATGATTTGTCATCAGTGTGATTTGCTATCAAGGACAACACTTGTCTCATAATGCCAACAATGTGCACACAAACAGTGTCATGTCGAGTTGTGTCATGAGTCGCCTCGGCCACATCACCATTTTGGGTCGTATTGTGTAATCAATATAATGTAATGTGGAAGTCCAAGAGACCGATGGATGAAGTTAAAGAGTCATGTAAGTCGAACAGTGATGATGGAAATTGAAGAATCATAAGGGTCAGTTTCACCCTTGGCTCCTCCCACATAGCCTTGATAGTCTGTAGTCTTTTCTTTGAGGAGTGAGAAGTGGCTCCAATGCCCTGTTATCGGGGTTAGTGATGTAATGGTGTACGAAAGTGTCTTGGAACTTTCATTTAATTCAGAAGCCTATTAATAGGCCAACACATTTTCACACATGTATTGTATTCGTTTATAAGACTATTCTTTGGATGCTTGTAATGCATGTTGATTTAACATGTATTAAGACAGTTGAACTATTTTGGTTGTTTTAGTACATATGCTGTTGGAAATTTTTTGTATCAGTTGTTAACATTGTATTTCCTGTGTGGACTATTCTGCTAGACACTCGACAAATTCATCCTCGTAAACTTGTTATAATGATTGTCGCACTCGTGTGGACTATTCTGTGGGGTTTTGTACATGCTATCTATTCATTGTGTGTTTATGGCTGCCACATCCATTTGGACTACTCCACCGGATGTTGCGCATGCCCTTCTGTGTTGTGTGTCTCTAACATAGTTTGGACTATTCCCTTTTGACCATGGTAAATTTTAGGGGCGAATTTTAGCCCAATGGCGAAATTTAAGGGGTTTTTCATTTTAGAGGGGTGAATTTTTTATAAAGTACCCATTTCATATATTTAGCCCAACTTTGACTTAAAAAATAATTAATTTTTTCATTTTAGCAACAAAAAAAAAAGGGTGTTGGGGGGGGGGGGGGGGGGGGGGGTGCGGGCGGATAAACTATGAAAAGACTCATTTTATATTCCATTACAATCGCCCCATTTTTTGTTTTGCAATGTTCAATTCATTTGCAATCGCCCATTGTATTTAGTCCCAATAAATAAAAATATAAATAAAGTGGAGATATGGCAAATAAATAAAACCTCTTTTAATACTTACTCCAAAGGTATGGTAAATAAATAAAACCTTTTTTTATATTTAGTCCATAGCCCTCTTTCTATTTAAGAAGGCTCAAAAAAGAGGTTTTATTTAAGTGAATCCTATGGGCCAAATACCATATTTAAAAAGAAGTATGGAAAATTAATAAAAATATAAATAAATGAAAGGTATGGTAAATAAATAAAACAATTTTTTTATATTTACTCCATAAGTCACCTTATATTGAACCAACACTCAAAAAATGCGTTATATTTAGGTGAAGCCTATGGGCCAAATACCATGGGCCAAATTATTATTAATACCATGCAAAAAACATTATTGAACCTAATATTAGTATTAATAAAAATAAAGATGGCACATGGTATTGACCAATGATATTCACGTGGAATGTAGCCTATTTAAAGGGGGGAATTAAACGAGCATAGATCCATCTTTACTCTGGATCTACTAAGCCACGAGAGGGGTCAACTATCATGATATGCAAACTAGCATAGAGTGAAAAAATATTTTATCTCTCTCGGGGCTTGGTAGATCAAGAGTAAAAATGGATATTGTAATTTAATGTCACTTAAACATTTTAACTTGGTTAAAATAAAAAAATAAAATAGAAATAAATTATTAATTTTATTAATTTTTATAAATTAATAATAGTAGGTTTTAAGCTCCAGGTTTATGATAACCCATGGTATTCATGTGAGCATATACTATTTAAAGTGGAAATTCTATCGGCTTATATCCATCTTAATTCTGGGTCTGCAAAGTGCTGAGAGGGATAAATAGATTTCATCCCTCTAAGAGTGGTAGATGTGGAGTTAAGATGGATATAGGTTGGTTTTTATGATAATGAAGATATTAAATAGACTTAGGAAATTATATTGTAAAAAACATCTTAAGATGAATGGTTAAAGCTATATTTAGTCACTTCAGAAAATTTAGTAAAAAATACCAATATCTCTATTAATATTGGTTTTTCTGATTTAACAAAAAAATTCAAAATAGTGAAATCTTATCACTCTTTCTGCATCACCCTCCTAGAAGAGAGATAGTCATTGCCTAGATTTCCCACCATTTTTCAAACGTTCTCAATATGATATCTTCATGAAAAAGTTAAGGTACTTATGTTGGATTAATTGTTTGAAAAATATGTTGGTTTGTACAACCTTTCATCTTCTCTGTTATTATTAGTTTGTCATAATGATCTAAAGGGATCGTGTGATTGCACCATATTGTCCTAAAAGGCGGAGATTTTGAACCAAAAAGGAAATTAATCCACATGTTACAACGTTGTTAAAAAATTCAAGACATATGAAGGTAGTGAATTATGATAATAATCAATTTAGATTAGGAGAGACGTAATTAAATGTTATTATTTAATTTAAGATTTCCAATTAAAATAATAAATAATCTACATTCATATATTTATATATACATTGTAAGGACGGTCACTTTTTTCCATTAGATCCCCTTCAGGTCTTTGGGATACCTACTACTTTCTTATATTATATAGTTGGGGCTTGCTACTTGTTGGCATGTAAACAAACTTGATGTTTTTTTTCTATCTAGCAGTGGGAGTCTATGGAATAAGAAAGAAATTTGATATCTTGACAAAAATGATATCTTGACAAAAGTGATATCTTGACAAAAGTGGTAGATAAAAGATTAATCTCTCCTACCTTGACAAAACTGGTGGTCAAAATCAACACCTACAAGAACTTTTTTATGGAATATTATCAAAACTAATAGAAGGATATGAAAGATTGTAAAGTAACAACCTTGACAAACATGGCCACTGGAACTTGCAACATTGTTTGTAGGAAGAGAAAATTATGTTTATTTTTTTCAAACATGTATGTTAGTATATTACAGTTTAATGAATACGTTTTCCTATTATCATATATGGTTTCATACTCTAACAAAAGATTCACCAAGACTTCACAATGTTTTATTATTCCATGAAAGGTTTGCCAAGATCTTACAAGATTTTATAATTTAGTGAAAGATTCACCATGACTTTACAAGATAATATAATCATGTGAGAGATTCGCTAAAAAAATTATATATCCATATTATATTATTGATAAAATCACCTCCCATTTTTACTATGTATCATGGGGATACACCCATTTATTATACATATAAATTTAGGGTGGTTCTTAAACTTTTCCCTGCTTTCGACTTCAGACTCACTCTCACCATCTCCCTCTGAAGTGAAAGAACTTAGACACAAGTTACACTAAGCACTGACTAGGAAAATGAACCTTGTAATTTGAAGATTAAGTAAACCACTCTGATGTGTAAGTTTTAAACCCATACAGAAATTACCTGCATACGAATTCTAAAACACAGAAAATAAAAAATGCGAGAGAACAACACGTAAAACACATATATATAGAGATTTTTCCCTCGATCCCAAAACCAGGACTACCAGATTGATTTTTCATTATGCTCCTTTTAATGTTACAATACATATATACACATGCTAAAGAATCCAATACCATGGACCGAAAACCATCGCGCCCAAAACCATGTGTGAAAACCATACACAAAACCATAGGTAGGTTCACCCCACCTAATATAGGGTCCAAAAAACCCACCCCCCTCAAACCCCCTATGACCCCCCGATTGCGCAATCAGTGCAACGAAGGTGGGGCTTCTCACCCCCTCTAATCCCCTGGTTAACTAAGTGGGCTAGTCATGGAAAGAATATAACACAACCCAACATTCTCCCACTTTTTGTTTTCTTTCCGCATGGGGCCACAGGAGAGCTTAGTCATTTATCCAGCCCTACAATTCCCATTGTTTCTCTACACCAAGAGAACTTCTCAGAGCTCATAGATTTTTCAATGCATCTGTAGTATTATTAAAAATGTCCACCTTTACTAACAAAACCTTTTTGTCTTCTATGATATCCCTCACAAAGTGATACTGAACATCAATGTGCTTTGTCTTTGAATGGTAGGTAGAGTATTTTTCTAAGAAAATTTCACTTTGGCTATCTCAGTCTATCCTTATATCTCCCTGTACTAACCTCATACTTTAACACAATCTCTGCAACCAAAATACTTCCTTGCTTGCATGAGTGGTTACCATGTATTTTGCCTCTGTAGTTGATAGTGTTGCTACAGATTGTTTCTTACTCATCCAACTAACTGCACCTCCAAATAGGTTAAACACATACCCACTTGTAGATCTTCTATGATCTAGATCTCCAGCCTAGTCTGCATCAAAAATGCCACGAATATCCAAAACTCTATTCAATCCTAATCTTCCTTGGTAGCACAAACCATAATCACTAGTGCCACACAAATACCTGAAAACTCGTTTCACTGATGTCCAATGATCCTTCCCTAGTTTTGACATAAACCTGCTCAATACTCCCACTGCATGTGCAATGTCTAGTCTAGTATAGACCATCGCATACATCAACCAACCAACTGCACTTGCATATGGAACACGGGACATGCCCTCTTCCTCTTCTTGTGTCTTGGGACACTGTTCAACAGATAACTTTACACCTACAGGAATAAGAATCTTCACCAGTTTACTATCCTACATATTAAGCCTCTGCAACATTTCCTTGACATACTTCCTCTACTTTAACCAGAGCTTCCTCTTTGCCTGATTTCTTTTAATTTCCATGCCCAAAATATAGTTTGTAGCACCAATATCTTTCATGTTGAATTTGGAGGACAATTAGGTCTTCAAATCATGGATAATTTATTTGTCATTTCCAACTAGCAACATGTCATCCACATACAAGACTAGAGAAATAACATGGTCACCAATTAATTTAAAATACACACATTGATCTGCTTTTGTTCTGGTGAAGCCAAGTCCTCGTATAAATGTATAACATTTCTGATACCACATCCTTGGTGACTATTTTAGCCCATACAGAGACTTCTTTAAACTGCATACCAGTTCTTTCTTACCCTTCTCTGCGAAGCCCTCAGGTTGATTCATGTAGATCTCCTCTTGTACATCCCCATGGAGAAATGTTGTCTTCACATCCATCTGTTCTACCTGAAAATCAAAACTAGCAGCAACAGATAAAAGTAATATAGTAGAAGCTACCTTGGCAACAGGAGAAAAAATATCACCAAAATCAATTCCCGGCACCTGGGAATGATCTTTTTCTACCAACTGAGCTTTGTATTCTCCACCTTTCCTTCTGCATTTTTCTTCTTCTTGAAGACCCATTTGCTGCCAATGGGTTTCCTTCCAGCCGACAACTCCACTAGATCCCAAGCCTCATTTTTGTGCAAAGATGCCATTTCATCAACCATGACCTCTTTCCAAAGTTTTCCATCCTATGAATCTACTGCTTCCTTCAGAGTTCTGGGATCATCATTAGTAATAGATAGAGAAAAAATTGAACAACAAGCAGATGGACTATACCTTTATGACTGCCTTCTTTCTTGAACTAATCTTATCACAACCGGACATTGTGGCTCTTCATATTCTGATTCCTCTTTTGTTGTAGAGTCTGATTCTTCCTCCTTTAGCTCAAACTATATATTCTCAGGTTCCTTTGATGGGAATTCATGTTTAATAACATTTTTCACCTATCTAAACACCACATCTCGACTGTACACAACCTTCCTTGTTATTGGGTTCCAAAGATTATAACCCTTCAAACCATCCTTATACCCAATAAAGATGCAATTTTCATATTTACTATCCAACTTTGTTATTTGATCCTTTTGAACATGTACATATGCATCACATCCAAATACCCTCAGATGTAAAAGAGAGGGATTATTACCAGTCCATACCTCTTGTGGATTCTTATCCTCCAATGCTGATGAAGGTGATCTGTTGACCAGGTAACATGTTGTCTCCACCACCTCTGCCCAGAATTCCTGTCCTAACTCGGCACCACTGAGCATGCTTCTTGCCCTTTCCATCAACGTCTTGTTCATTATTTTTGAAACTCCATTTTTCTTAGGTGTGTATGGAGTAGTCTTTTGTCATGCTGCACCACACTTCTTAAAAAATTCTTCAAATTCCTTACCACACAACTCTCCACCGTTATATGTCCTCAACACCTTTATCTTCTTCTCTGTCTAGTTTTCCACCAGAGCCTTAAATTCTTTAAACCTGTCAAAGACTTCAGATTTCTTCTTGAGGAAATATATCCATGTATTCCTTGAGAATTCATCTATAAATGATACATATTACACAAACTTACCCAGTGATGGAACCTTCACAGGTCCAAACACATCACTGTGCACAAGCTCTAATATATGTTTCGCCCTCTTACCACCATAGGGGAAACTCACCTGATTCTACTTCCGATACACAAAATTTTCACATAAATCAAAATCTAGAGAGCCATTAGTCATACCTTCTACCATACCTTTACCATGAAGTATTAGAAGGCCCTTCTCTCCAATATGTCCAAGCCTTTGATGCCATAGAATGGTCTTTTCTCGAGAGGCCACTAGATTTTTTGCTCCACTTTCAGGAACCATAGAACTGTTGCACCCATCAATAACATGCTACCTTGAAACTTGTGCAGAGTTCCAATCTGAACTCCCCACATCAATACCAGTGCTCCCTGAACCATCTTGCAGGTATCTTTCTCGAACACTGTTTTTACACCTGCATCATCTAGCTTGCTTACAGAAATCAGATTTATGGCCAATGCAGGAATATGAAGAACACCCGGAAGTGTTCTAACCCTTCCACCTTGCAACTCCAACTTTACTTTTCTGCGACCAATGATTCTAGCCTCCCTATCATCCCCTAAGAAGACATCACCACCATCATATTTCTCATACTCAAAGAACCACTCTCTATGGGGAGTGAAGTGAGAGGATGCACGTGAGTCAATCAACCATGCCTCATGATCTACAGGTGTACTTGAAGAAGACAAGTATACATCCCCACCTTCATCTGAGGTGGTTTTCACCTCTACATAAGGAGCATCATCAGATCCCTTTCCTTTTCCAGGAGCTTTAGATTTACAGTCCCTTTTGTAGTGCCCTTCCTTTTCGCATTTCCATCACACCTTTACAAGTTTTCCTGGAGATTTAGATGATCCGGATTTAGACTGGAACGCAAAAAATTACACAGATAACCATAAGCATAGATATGCAGCGGAAATAATACTTCATTTCATTACTATAAAATACTGAAATATGATTACAACCAGAAATGGAAATAAACTAGCTAGGGCGATGGTAGCTTATCTCTGAGAAGAGATGTGCGGCTACATGCCTCTGAACTATTCTGAACTGTGTTAAAATGAGGCTCAGAGGCCTATTTATTGTTGAGAAACAATGGAAAACCCTTAACATTCCAAAACCTAACCCTAGAAGATGAAACGCCAAATTGTGGGCCCCGTTTGGGTAAATTGGTACATCAATTTCCCGGGGTCATAACTTTGGCATACGATCTCCGTTTGACATGTACGATAGCTCGTTAGAAAGATCTATAGACCCATGTTGCCCAAGATTTCCCAAAAAACATCGTTTAGGGCCTCAAAATGGCTACGGAAGTTCAGGACCCAAAAAACTGCTAAAAATAGTAAACTGCTACAATTTAGGAAATCGAAAAAGCTGAAAGAGACAATTATGGGGCTCCAAATGGGATAGGTGGGTGGCCACCAATATCCACCTGGATCATTCCTGCCCCCTTAAGAAGCAATGGTCCCCATTGCGTTGAGTTCCTCCCTGAGATGAGGAAGCTTTTGCTGAGCTGGGTCTCTAGTGAGTTGTTCTGCAATCTCTGATGTGTCCAGAAAGGTGGGAAGCATGGTCGACGACGGTCCACATTGAACACTCGGTGCAAGCCAAGGAATGGAGGAATGTTGTGCTTCAAAGCATTGTTTACTGTAGCCTTGGTACTGGTGTAAGGACCATGTCGGAGTCGCCTGAGTTTCTGATGGTTTCTGGTAAGGCATTCTCTCTGCAGATGTAGCCAAACTTTGTTGCCCACCTGAAACTTGTGTGGTATCTCTGTGGGTGAGGGGAAGTTGTTACTGTGCTCTATCATGACCATATCCCTTTGTTGTTACTACTGCATGGAGGAACCCTTTGCAGGGGTCATGGATGTAGCAACGATCTTCCCCTTACTTTGGGAGTGAACCAGACAGATAAATTTCTTGGTCTGGGAGATGAGCTTGCTGCCTTTCTTAGCAGTGATCAAGGATGTGGCAGTAGGTGGGGCTACCTTCGATATCCTGTATAATGAATTATTTAAAGAAATAAAGACAACATGAGGCCTTGACTCATACACAGCATGTCACCTCCACAAGTATGGCTGGCCTAATAATACATCACAAACATCCAGAGGTGTAACATCACACAATACCTCGTCTGTGAAGGGTTTGATGCTGTAGGGAAGGCGGCACTGCTGGCGAACTTTTAGATCTCGTCCTTTGTGAAGCCACCCGATACTGTACGGCTTTGGGTGTGGTGTAGTCGGTAGGCCCAACCGCTTCACGACCTCTGCTAAAACGAGGTTCTTTTGGCTGCCACTGTCGACAATGAATTGTAGAGACGAGCCCTTCACCCACATCTATGAGTGGAAAAGATGCTCCCCCTCCTCTGGATATTCAAGCTCATTTTTCTGGATCTTGGCAGTGGAAACAATGGCACTGGGATCCGCATCAATGATCTGCTTCCCTTTGCCATTCCCCTTGTTAGGTTCTGGCTCAGGGTCAGAACATGCATCTGATTCATAAGCCTTCAACTTGGCCACTAGCGACTGCTTGGTCCAAAACTCACTTGTGTTATGAGTGGGACTCTTGTGGAACTCACACCACTTTCCTGTGTCCTTCTTTGGCTTCATGGTGTTGTTCTTTTCTTGCGGCTTCAACGGGTTGTCTTGGGTCACCCCGCCTTGGCTTTGTCCTTTGGACTTCGGATTTGCAGATCCAAAGTCTCGCTTCTTTTGTTTGAACTTTTGCTCGATTTTGACAGCGTATCGGTATGCTGTGCCGAGTGAGGAGATGTTCAAGAACCCCATTTCTTCCTGGATGTATCTATGTAGGCAGCCGCAGTATTTGAGTACCAGATGTAGCTCAAAATATTTGATACCCAACTGTGTGCGAAGGGTATGAAAAATGTTTGTGAACTCTGGCACATCGTGGTCTCGTCCCTGCCGCAGTGTGTTCCATTTGATGTATTTGTCCTCATACCTTCCGACAGGGTAGTACTGCTCCTTGATGGCATCCTAGAAGTCATTCCAAGTGGGTGCGGCTGAAAATAGTGAACCTGTATTTTCATCCTTCTGCTCGCAGTAGGTTTCCCACCAGTCCTTGACGTGGGGGGATGCTTTGAGAAGAGCGAAAACAATATTTTCCCGATTTGAAAATTCATGAACAGAAAAATACCCATCTAGCAGATTTAACCATTTATCTACAGCATCTGCGTCTATTTAACCCTCGAAGATGGGGATTTAAAAATTAACTTGTACCTTAAACAGTGTGTCGTTTCCAGAGTAGCTGTTGGAAGCCGATGTGTCGCCTCTGGGTAGCCGCTGAAGGATCTGCGCAAAGCTATCCATCATCGCGTTCCTTTGCCGCTCGAGCGCTTCTTCGAGCAAGATTTTGATAGGATCTACTACCCCCTCGTCTTACTTCTCATCTGCCATGGGAGGCCGTCGAGATTTGCGAGGCTGGTCTTGCAAAGGTTCGACCAGTTCAAGCCCTAAATCCTTATATCCCGACCTCATTGGGGACATGCAAAGAAAAACAGAGAAAAAGCAGACCACTCTGATACCATTGATCCGGATTTAGACAGGAACGCAACAAATTACATAGATAACCATAAACACAGATATGCAACGGAAATAATACTTCATTTCATTACTGTAAAATACTGAAATATGCTTACAACCAGAAATGGAAATAAACCATCTAGGGCGATGGTAGCTTATCTCTGAGAAGAGATGTACAACTACATGCCTCTGAACTGTTCTGAACTATGTTACAATGAGGCTCGGAGGCCTATTTATTGTTGAGAAACAATGGAAAACCCTTAACATTCTAAAACCTAACCCTAGAAGATGAAATGCCAAATTGTGGGTCCCGTTTGGGTAAATTGGTACATCAATTTCCCGGGGTCGTAACTTTGGCATACGATCTCTGTTTGATGCGTACGATAGCTCGTTAGAAAGATCTATCTGAGTACTACCACTTTGGGAGGAAAAATGGGTCCATGGATCCATGTTGCCCAAGATTTCCCAAAAAACGTTGTTTAGGGCCTCAAAACGGCTCCAGAAGTTCAGGACCCGAAAAACTGTTAAAAATAGTAAACTGCTACAATTTAGGAAATTGAAAAATCTGAAAGAGACAATTGTGGGGCTCCAAATGGGATAGGTGGGTGGCCACCAACATCCCCCTCGATCATTAGATCTCATAGTTGACGACTTATTTTTGTTTCTGTTTTGGGACCGTCCTCGTACATACAAGGCATCAGCATTCTGTCTCTCCATATTTTTCTGTCTCATCTCCTCCATCAGCAAGGATGAGACTATTTCATCAAATTGCAAGGCAATTGCATTGCTACCTATTGTAATAACTAAACTATCCTACGGCCCACGGGGCTTTGGATTGACGGTGAATGGGTGCGCTGTTAAGGCACTCCTTGCGATAGGTCACCGGTTCAAATCCCCCGTGGGTACTTAGGTTAGTCTTAACTAGAAAAAAAAAACTAAACTATCCTACGAATCTAGTAGAGAACACAACAAAATGATGCACTTATCTTCATATGAAATTTTAATATCAACAGATAATAACTAAATTACCACATTATTAAATGTGTTCATATGCTCTGTCACCGAGTCTCCATCTTTCATCCTTATGTTATACATCTTTTTCCGTAGGAACAGTTTATTCACCAAAGACTTAGATTGGTACAAAGTCCCTAACTTGACCCACAAAACCTTATCCATAGTTTCCCCTGATACATTTAGAAATACTGAATCTGAGACACACAATCATATTGTGCTCTTTGCCTTCCGATCCAACTTATTCCATTCTTCCTTGGACACTCCCGTTGGTTTAGTACCTGGATCTATCATGATCCACTAATCTTTATCTACCAACAGATCCTTCATATTGAGTTTCCATAACTCAAACCTTTTACCATTAAATTTCTCAATCTATATCTTTCCACTGCTCGCCATCTTCTTTCACCACCAGAATCGATCCTGTAGATCTCCCACTGAACTGGGTCTACCACAGGCGAAAGCGAAACCCCTCAACAACAAAGGCGTCCCCTTGAAGCCAAAATAGATCTGATACCAAATGTAGGTTTTAACCCTGTATAAAAATTACTTACATATGAATTCTAAAACACAGAAAATAAACAATGCGAGAGAATGACACATAAAACACATATACACAAAGATTTTCACCTGGATCCCAAAATCAGGACTACTAGATTGATTTTTCATTATGTTCCTTTAAAGTTACAACACATATATATAAATGCCAAAGCATCCAATACCATGGACCGAAAACCATTGCGCCCAAAACCATGTGTGAAAACCATGCACAAAACCATAGGTAGGTTTGCCCCACCTAATATAGTGTCAAAAAATAATTTCCCCGAGGCGCTGCCCCCGACCCTGTAGAGGGGGGAGACTCGCCCCCCTCAAACCCCTTGTGACCCCCCTCTGCGGAATTGGCAGAATGAAGGGGGGGCTTCGCCCCCCCCTAACACCCTGTTAACTAGGTGGGCTAGTCGTGGAAATAATATAACATAGCCCAGCATCATGTGCTGAAACGCAAGAGCTAAGGCATATCTTTAAAATACTGGTAACCAGGCCATCATACTGGATGAGACTCCTACACCAAGTAATGTGAGGTCTAGTTGGGACTTTATACTGGGGATATCCCTTGAATGTTGGTGGGTCCAACACCTTCAACAATATCTTATACGTATGAGGCTATGGTTGAGAGATGGAAAGAAATGCCTAATCAATAATGTGCATGAAGTGTGCATGGATTTCTTTAGTTGTGTTGGCTTTATATCCCCATATTGTAGTGTGAGTGGTGTTTGAGAGTTTTAATTGGAATATTTAGTATGTGGGCCAAAGAAGCCAAATAATCATACTTGTAGCGTTATACTAGACCATGGATCATATGTATGGTGTTGTGCATACAATATGAGATCAATGGAAATTGTTCGAGTGGGAACATGTTTTGTATGTGAAATTGAGATTAGAAATTTGCATTGAAGTGAAATAGAGGATTGATTAGATCCCAATGCATCTATTTGAAAATCTAACAACATATAAGTAGTTATGCAGTGTGTTTTTACTCTTTAAGGTGAGCATTGTTGGATCAAGAATGATGTAGATTTGAACCTGGAAGTGTTGAAATGAAATAGAGGTATATTTTTTGTGATCATAGTATAATCCTATGGGTATGGATTTGGTATAGGTTTTGGAGCTATGCGATTAGCAACCTGATGCATAAGAAACTCATTCATACAACTATTGTTATTGATTTGTATTATGGGCCATGATGTACTATTGCTAGGACATTGTTGTATCTACCATATGATTTGTATAGTTGAGTATGTATTGGATAAGTGCCATGTAGAGTGAGTGAAAGTGTCATGATAATGTGTGTTATTTTTGGTGGAGTCTGGTAGTTCCTATAGGTTTGAGTGAGTTTTCTACTGAGAATGTGTTGTATATTATCATGTATTTGTATTATTGTCAAAATAATGTAAGACGATTGTTTGTGAGATCATGGTATTTTCCTGAGTGAGTATGTTGTTTGTTGAGTTGTCAATGAAAAGCATGGTTAATGTATGCTAATGCTAGATATTTATTAGAGAATGTCTATTGAGAGTGTTGCTACTATGGGTGAGTGAAATAGGTAGCTTGATAAGGTTATATATAGTTATCTGATAGAGGTATTATTGTTCTTGTAAGCTTTGAGACATAGTGTGTGTGAGGGTAGACTTGATTGAGTGAGAAAATTGGTTTTCTTGATGTATTTTTATTGAGAAAATAAGGTTACCTGGGTACAATGTCAAAAATGATGAAAAAAGACATGCAGAGATTCATGGGAAAAGTTTGAAAATGTATGAAATGCGTTCTGTTGATGGTTCTGGACCCACCAACATGTTAGGGGATCTGCTTGGTAAGAAGTCCCAATTAGATCTCAGACCATTTGATGTAGGAGTCCTAGCAGTGGGTCATATGGTAATGGCTTAACCATGGTTCTCACAAAGGCAAGTAAGATGTCCCTATTGGTATCAAGGGTGTGACAACTGCAGTAAGTCAAGGAAGGTGCATGAGAGATTCTAACACATGGAAACTGCGGTGAGTGCACCCCTAGGAAACATGTAATAATACACGGCTTGGAAGGGAACACACAAGTGAAGATGCATCACAAGATGGAAAGCAAGTTAGTGAGCAATCCAAACTGATGGTGAAACCAACAACACATTTCATAAATATTCATACATACTTATAGAAAATAGTGCATATATGCATGCGTAAGAAAACAAATACATATATCATTTAGAGTAAACTAGATAGCATAGAATACAATACAAAATATGCATGAAATGTGTTGGCTCTGTTATATTAAAAATTGTAAATTCCAATCACACAATACATCCGTGTCCAACCACTAGTTACGATAGTAGAATGTTACAGCCACAACTGCCTGCTCGTCCAAAGAGATATACTAGCTCTGCATAGTGGAGAAGCCAAGGCGCGTTACAATACTGTCCAAGATTTCTCTAAGATACTCCTATCGAAGCTTGGCTGACCAAAAGCCTTTTCAATGAGTTATGTGGTACTATTTATAGCAAAGGGTGGGGTGACCCTTGCCATTCCCCTTTGAGATCGTTCATCTACCCTCATGGCTCTTAAACTACTCTATGACTATTACATTCAACTATGAACACTTGAAATTCCACTTGAAAAGATGTTACATTACAATGCAGATGTGCCCATGTGAGACAAAATGGCTTGAGCAAGCCATGCAATACATCACTAACACTCACACCATTGTGGTGAGACCAACTCTTTCACATGCTTGTGATGGTCAAAGGTGATCAGCTGATGTTAGTCTTGGTTGTCCATGATGGTGTCTGTGCACTCAATGGTGACATATTTCTGAAGCGAACTCTTGCCTTTGTTGCATCCACATGCACTGATATGGATCCTCTATCCAACTCATCTGATAACATACGCATGGTCCTCATTGTGTGACCAGACCAACAACATGTTGATGCATAGTGTCTGTGCTGCTCTCGAAGCATGTGCTGGTGGCCATGTTCATCAACCTATTGAGGTACATGTTCAACTCTAGTCAGAATTTCTTCCCTTCTTCATCTCGGTGTGTGCCGAATGGGTGGGATCACGTGCACGTGCATAATGTCATGCATTCTTCTGCATTCCCTTGCATGAAATCAACAACACTGCTCAGCTTGTCTATTTCATGCCAGCTACTGGGATGGATCTATAACTTGTACAGGCATAGTTTCATCAGTGAGTGCATGTTATTTCCCCTGTTGTACCTATTCCTACTTCAACTAATTCTCTCATCTATGCACCTCTTGTTCTTCCTTGAGTTGCTGCTTCAACACATGCAACTCCTTCTTTGTTCTGTTATTTGCCTTTGTGCGATCTTCATGTCGTATCATCACCTCATAGCTTGAGTCTCCAAAGTTTCTTTCTTCACAAGGGGATCTTCTTGAGCTTGCAACTTTATTCTACCTCTGCATTGTCAACAAACTTCCTCTTGCATTCATTGCATCAAGTATGCTGCCTTCAGCTGTTGTTGATGGTGTTGCTTAATGTGATGCTACTGACATCATATCTTGATGCCCTTGTCTACTAACAAATCAATGCCTTCGTGGTTAGGCAAGTTCATAGACACTTGATCGACTACATCCCCAAGTGTGCTCTGAACGGTGCCTTCAACTCTGCTCTCCTAAAAACCATTGTACCTATGATTCTAAGAGGCAGATGAACACCTACGATACCTGGAGACATGGCAACACTCATGGCAAGAAATTTGTCAGTCGAAAACAAAATTGAACTTGAGAACTAACTTGCAACATACATGGGTGATTGATCATGAAGGTTGCGCAGTTTCCATTGCGATATCGGGAAACTGACTACCAAAACTACGCAAGGCATAGTCTGGGCTATCAGTAGATTGAATGATTGTTGGAACTGTGCAATGCATATTCCAGCCACGCCTACTGAGAACTGAAACTGCGTAATGCATAATTTCAGTTAGCAGTGACATACAACTAGCAAACTGCATTGCGTAGTTTCTGGGGCCAACAAGACACTTCCTCTAAGAATTGCATAATGCATGCCTGGAGGTTAGTTCCTGGCTAGACTTGCACAATTTTAGGAGGGAAGGCAGAGCCTTGGCTTCTGGAAATATGGATTGCTATCTTGGAAAGGCACAGTCCGGGGCAAGGCAGCCCAGTCCGATCGACGGGTGACTGAAAATAAGAGAAGTGTGAATGCATGATGAGATGAGTGCAAACAAGACTGAATGATCATTCATGCAAACAAAAAGTGCAGGATTCAGAAAATGGAAAAGTATGCCTGTGTGTGAAGCGAGTCAATGCAATGACAACTTTTCATGAAAAACAGTGTCATGCACGCGACAACAATGAGATGCAAACGAAAACTAAAATGGTGCTAGTACAAGCTAGTATGCATGTAAATGACAAAAAGCATTCAAAGTAATCAGACAAACAACACCCACACAATGAGAAACACAAAAAGAGACAGAAATGAAACACAAGACATGGAAGGAAGGCTTACCCCAAAATAGTTGAGCTGAATGTGCCGATAACTCCTAGACGCAATGTGGGATATCATAGATGCAAGGTCAATGTGAGGAATGGGATCTGCAATGTTCGGTTCATAAGTTTTGATAAAATTGAAGATGTGATGCACATGCCACAAATCTAGGAAGAGCGACACTTGGTGGGAGGTTTCTGAAATGATCCTTGCATGCAACCTCCAAGTTCTAAAAGTAGATCCCTAAATCAAGGGATGCCTTTGCATGCTACCTTGGGAGAAGAAGCCCATGCATGCAAATCAGTTTTGCTTGATCCCGGAGGGAACCGGTCAACTCAACTACACATGCAACAGTCTGCTCAGCTGGGAGGAAAAAATGCGCATTTTTGGGAGGGAGCTGGGCTAGTTTCATAGAGGGATTGCACAATTTCTCGATAGAGCAGCTGATTGCTTCCCAGAATTGTGCAATTTCTGGGTTGATTAGTCCTGCTGGGAGGAATTGTGCAATTTTTCTAGTGAACAGTGACATGCATATTTACGTAATTCTAGAGCCTAGCAGGCTGCCAGATAGAATTGTGTAATTTCTAGAGGGAAGGTTGGTTCCCCTCCAAAATTTCACAATTTCTTGAGGGAGCTACTCAGCTTGTAGGTTGACCAAGTCGGGTGAAACAACATATTAGGGGGATGTTGATGTTTGCAAGAAAATCACTAAAGCTTGTGTACTTGACAAGGCAAGACATGCTGCTACGAAAGGTTGGTAGGGAGGCTCCAAAACAAAGCTAAGGAAAATTTTTGGAGGGTGGTTGTAGCCGCTACAACATTTTACAACACACTGGTAGAAATCCAGGTCTCTAAATGAACCTTGTTCATGAAAAACAAGTCTAACACCTCTGGAAGTATTGTTCAATTCTCAATTCCTCTTGGTTTCCACACTTGCATTATTGTAAAATGTAGCATCTGCCAAGCTCTTGGTCGATTAACACACATTCCAAGCCAAGTCAACATAGTTTTTTCAATTGGCATTGAGGGGTATATTGGTGCACAAGAAGTATAGTCGTCAGAGTTTTAGTTTCATCTTTGGTGTTGCTCCGCTGCCAACAGGCCTAGAGAGTACCCCAGTGGAGTCACGCAGGAAAAAAAGAATCACTCCACTACCAGCAAGCTTGGTTAATACCCCGGCAGAGTTACTTGCATCACCTCTCTACACAGGAAGCCTTTCTCTTCTTTCACCTTATTCATTGTTTATTTTTTTCATTTTTCATTTTTCATTTTTTTCACTTCTTCATAATTGTGCATAACACTTATTCATTTCATAGGCGGGAGAGGGATCCCGACTTATTGAGAGGAGAAGAGGTTGTTCCTTCAGAAAAGTATTTTATTATATACCTTTGACATGTCTATTAAGGTTTTCCCCCTCACCTTACTCTACTTGACTAAGCTGACAAGGGTTAACCCAAAAAACAACTGACTAGAGTAGGTGACACTAGTTAGCGCACAAGCATTATGTTTTCAGGAATTCGAACAATACATATTTTCCATCAACTTATCATGGACTAAAAGTAACAAGTTCTTAATGTAGAGGTAGGATGGCAGATAACCAATAGTGATAGCTGCACAAGGCCTCTTGTAATTTACCCAGCTTGTTTGGAGAGTTATGCATGGTTTCATGCGAAACTAAATATAGAGGTAGGATGGCAGATAACCAAGTAGTGATAGCTACACAAGGCCTCTTGTAATTTACCCAACTTGTTTGGAGGGTTATGCATGGTTTCATGCGAAACTAAACTGTGAATGAAAATAAGAAAAAATACAACAAAGAAAAGTATAAGCAAAAGTAAATGCAAAAGCAATGTGAGTAAGAAAACAAGCAAGTCAATGTACAAGCAAACAAAGCAAGAAACAAACAAGCATGTAAGCAAGAAAACTGAAAGCAAACACTACTCCTACTCCTAAGTTAATAGTGCATGGGCCTGATCACATGAAGTGATATTTCCAATGCAGCCACCTGTGCATTAGTCGACCCATGTTGGTGAAGACATTGTTCGCGAAAAACATAGTTTTGTGAACGAGCAAATGTGAAAGATACAACAATGAATAAAGATACACTCTGGGCTTACAAGAGTCCACAGAACAAAAATGAGTGAAAGCGCATGACATGCACTCTATGGACTTGCCATGGTGCTGTGCTACACTGCATGCAGATGTTAAGCGTATGGATTCCCTTGACCGTGACATGTAAGAAAATGTGAGAAACATAGACCACTTATGTTGTGCAAGTGTGCTTGTTATGTAAGATTCCTCCAATGAATGAGCGATGGGATTTTGTAGTTCGAGTGGAGGAAGTAAAATATGGGTGTTGGATTGTTCTTTAGTGCATATAGATGAGTGATGAGGAGCCTTAGGTGTTTTAACAATTTCTTAATCAGAAGTGATACCAACCTCAAGACGGTGAGGGACTGACATAACCATCAGCTCAGGCTGAAGTGCCTCGACGGTTTGGGGGGTTCGTTGATCGATAGATCATGATAGACCAGTGGCTTAGATGGATTAACAACAAATGAATAAACCTCATGATCATATTCACGATAACCAAGATCAGAAAACTCAAGATGCTAGTCGGCATCCTCTTGATTTGATGAATCACATAGAGGGGTAGATGAGAAGAAAGGATGTTCACCCTCTACATTTCTAGAAAAATCAGATGAAAGATCAAGTGGATTTACAATGAATGATTTTTTCTCTCCGTTTTTGGATGATGGTTTGACACCTGGTGTGTCCTCCGAATGATAAAAAATGGGTACATTCGTGGACGAAGATGCACATGAAAAATCAAGGATGGCTGGATCATCAAGGATATCAAGAAGAAATAAAGGAGGTACGGATAAACAGGGATGGTCCCCTACTGCTGTTGGATGTTCAAGCTCCCCATCATGTTCTTCATGAATGCCAGTGCATTTTGGTTGTGAAAAATCAACTCCATCGATAGATCGGTCCTCGTTCAAAACAAGTGTAGAGTCTGGAATGGAAGAGCTCAAGACAGTGTCATTCAGAGGATGATTAGAATACGAATATGGAGGTTGAGGTACAAAATACATGTGACGAGGTATGGAAATCACAACCAAGTCTACACAAAAATAGGAAAGAGAAATGTCGAGAGGACGTGATGGTTCAACAAATGTGGGTTCATGCTCTCCCACATCACTTTGTGATGGTGGAGTTGTTTGATGAGGGGACAATGGATAATCACTTGTGACAATGACCTTGTTTGTCTGTGATTGCATAGCTCCATCACCAAAGTGTGCTAAGCAGGGTTTGAGCTTGAGCTTCTTCTTGGCATGGGCAGATTTCTTGATACAATACCCAAACCTATCCCAAACATAGGGAAATTTCATCTGGCTCTTCAGAGCTTGAAAGTGCAAATCACAGAAGAACTGCTAAAATTCTGTAGGTGATTCATGTAGAACCTTCTATTGTTGAAACATTTTTTGGTCAAGATGTTCTGGATCAAAATGATAGAAGGTGTCTTCAATGAGATCATAGAAGTGCTCAAGTGAGTGCACTTTGTCAACTGGTAGGCTACATAACCACCAATGTGGGGATTTGTGAAGTGTGTATGCAAGCATTAGACTAGCTTGTTCTTCAGAAAATTCATCTTCCCCATGAAGAATGGAGAGGAAGTCATAAAAGAACTTAAGCCATGCCGCTTCTCCTTCACTATCATATGTGAAAATAGACAAGAGATCAAAGAACTCCCTCGTGATGGTGACATATTCGACATGCGAAAAACATCATGGAGGGAGGAGAGTGCAAGCCTCCATGATAGATATGCAAAGGTTCAAAACAAGATGAGAGGGCACAACTTGTCCTCTAGCCTCCTTCTAGTGCCAAAGATGTTGATGGTGTTGGATCCATGAACATGTCAAGGGATCTCCCTAGTAAGAAGTCTCAATCAGACCTTAGACTGTTTGGTGTAGGATCCCTAGTAGTCGGTCGTACGGTAATGCCTTGACCATGGTTTCGCACAAAGGCTTGAGTAAGATGTCCCTATTGGTAGAAAGGGTGTGATAGCTATAGTAAGTCAAGGAAGGTGCATGAGAGGTTCTAACACACGGAGAGTGAGGTGAATGTGCCCCTTGGAAACTTGTAATAGTACACAGCTTGGAAGGGAACACACGAGCGAAGATGCATGACAAGATGGAAAGCAAGTTAGCAAGAAATTCAAAGTGATGGTTAAACCAACATCACATATCAGAAAGATTCATACATACTTATACAAAATAGTCCATACATGCATGCGTAAGCAAACAAATACATAAAATACAACACAACATATGCATGAAATGTGTTGGGTTTGTTATATTAAGAAGTGTAAGTTCCAGTCATACAATACATTCGTGTCCAACCACTAGTTCCAATAGCGGAACATTACAGCCACAACTGCATGCTCCTCCAAAGAGATATACTAGCTTTGTGTAGTGGAGAAGCCAAGGCGTGTTACAACATTGTCCAATATTTCTCTAAGATACTTCTATTGAAGCTTCGCTGGCCGAAATCCTTTTCAATGAGTTACGAGGTACTATTTATAAAAAAAGGTGGGATGACCCTTGACATTCCCCTTTGAGACCGTTCATCTACCCCCATGACTCTTCAACTACTTTATGACTGTTACATTAAACTATCAACACATGAACTTCCACTTGATAAGATGTTACATTACAATACACATGTTCCCATGTGAGACAAAATGGCTTGAGAAAGTCACGCAAGACATCACTCACACTCAGATTGTTGTGGTGAGACCAACTCTTTGACATGTTTATGATGGTTGAAGGTGATGAGTAGATGCCAAGCTTGGTTGTCCATGATGATGTCTATTCACTCAATGGAGACATCTTGCTAAAGTGAACTCTTACCTTCGTTGCATTCGTGTGCACTGATATGGATCCTTTGTCCAACTCATCTTATAGCATGCGCATGTTCATCCTGGTGTGACTGAATTGGAAATATGTTGATGCATAGTGTCTACACTGCTCTCCAAGCATGTGTTGGTGGCCATGCACATCAACTTGTTGAGGTACATGTTTAGCTCCATTCATACTTGCTTCTTGTCTTCACCTCGGTGAGTGTGCCAAATGGGTGGGATCGCATGCATGTGCACAATGACATCCATGTTGTTGTATTCTCTTGCATGCTATCAACAACACCGCTCACCTTGTCTACTCTACGCCAGCTACTAGGATGGATCTATAAGTTGTACGAGCATAGTTTTATCAGTGAGTGCATGTTGCGCCTTCTATTGTACCTATTTCTGTTGCAATTCATTCTCTCATCTATGTAGCTCCCATTCTTCCTTGAGTTGCTTCTTCATCATATGAAACTCCTTCTCTTTTACATTCTCTTATTTCACGTGATCTTCATATTGCGTTATCACCTCATAATCCAAATCTCCAAAGTTGCTTTCATCACAAGGGGATCTGCTTGAGCTTGTAACTTTGTTCCGCCTCTGTGTTGTCAACAAACTTCCTCTTGCATTCATTGCATCCAGTATGATGCCTTGAGCTGATGTTGATGGTGTTGCTTGCTATGATGTTGTTGCCATCATATCTTGATGTCTTTGTCTATGAACAACTTGATGCCTTCGTTGGTATGCAAGTTCATAGACACTTGATAGACTAGATCCCCAAGTGTTCTTTGAATGGTGTCTTCAACTCTTCTCTCCTAGAAACCATTATACCTATGTTGCTGAGACGTAGATGAACACTTGAGATACCCGCAGATATGGAAACACTCATGGCAAGCAATATGTCAGTTGAAAACCAAAACGAACTTGAAAACTGACTTGCAACATCCCTGTGTGACTGATCATGAATTTTGCACAATTTCTGTCGGGAGGTCGGGAGACTAAATACCAAAGCTGCGCAAGGCATAGTCTGGGCTATCAAACTACTAGAACTACACAATGCACAGTCCAGCCTGGCCTGCTGAGGACTGAAACTACGCAATGCACAATTTCAGTCAGCAGTGACATGCAACCAACAAACTGCATTACGCAGCTTCTTAGGCCAATAGGACACTGCCTCTAAGAATTGTGCAATGCATGCCTGGAGGTCAGTGCCTGGCTATACTTGCGCAATTTATGGAGGGAAGGCAGAGCCTTTTCTTCTTGAAATGTGTAGTGCTAGCAAGGCAAGGCATGGTCCGGGCCAAGGTAGCTTAGTTAGGCCAATGGGTGACTAAAAACAAGAGAAGTGTGAATGCATGATGAGATGAGTGCAAACCATAGTGAATGATCATTCATGCAAAAAAAAGTGCAAGATTTAGAAAACGGGAAAGCATGCATGTGTGTTAAGCGAGTCTTTGCAATGACGACCTTTCATGCAAAATAGTGTCATGCATGCGACAACAGTGAGATGCGAACGAAAACTGAAACGATGCTAGTAAAAGCTAGTATGCATGTAAATGATAGCAAACATTCAAAGAAATCAAGAAAATAAAACTCACACAAAGTGAGATAAAAAAAGTGATAGAAATGCAACACAAGACATGGACGGTAGGCTTACCCCAAAACAACTGAGCTGAATATGCCGACAACTCCTAGACACAATGTGGGATGTCAGAGCTACAAGGCTAATGTGAGGAATGGGCTCTACAACGTTTGGTTCATGCATTTTGATAAAATTGAAGATGTGACGAGCATGCCACTAATCTAGGAAGAGCGACGCTTAGTGGGAGGTTTCTGAAATGATCCTTGCATGCAACCTCCAGCTACTGAAATTAGATCCCTGAATCAAGGGATGCCTTTGCATGCTTCCTTGGGAGAAGATGGCCATGCATGTAAATCTATTTTTCTTTGTCCCGGAGGGAACCGATAAACTCAACTACACTTGCAATAGTCTGCTCAGTTGGGAGGAAAAAATGTGCATTTCTGGGAGGGAGCTGGGTTGGCTTCCCAGAGGGATTGTGCAATTTATGGGTAGAGCAGTTGATTGCTTCCCATAATTGGACAATTTCTCGGCTGAGCAATCCTGCTGGGAGAAATTGCACAATTTTTCCAATGAACAGTGATAGGCAAATTTGAGCAATTCTGGATTCCAGCATACTGCCAGACAGAATTCCACAATTTATGGAGGGAAGGCTAGTTCCCCTCCAGAATTGTGCAATTTCTTGAGGGAGCTGCTCAACCTATAGCTAGACCAATTCCAGTGAAATAGCCTATGAGGGGGATGTAACAGGTTTTGATGGACAGGTTGTCATTGTACAAGAATATCACTGAAGCTTGTGTACTTGACAAGGTAGGACATGTTGCAGTGAAAGGTTGGTAGGGAGGCTCCAAAAAAAATCTCTAGAAAATTTTTGGAGGGTGGTTGTAGTTGCTACAACATGTTCCAAAAACCTCTAAGGGTTGGGGCCTTTAGTGGCAAGTGGTGGCTTTCTTAGGGATTTTTTTATTCCTTTAGGTGATGGTATAATAAACTATTGGAGATAGGGGCCTCCAGCAAGTTGTGGTCTACATTGTTGTGGAAGTGATGGCTTCCATTAGGAAGTGGCTTAGAGCGAGTGGTTTCACACTGGTGGTAGACAATGGTTGTTGTAAAAGAATAATTTTAATAAGAATATGGTGAAGACAAACTATACAATGGTTTTTCTCTTGGAAGGGTTTCCATCTTACATATAGTGTCCTTGTGTGTCTTGATGATTTATGTGTTATGCATTGCTGATCTCATGGTTTACTTGTGCTTATGTTGAATATGTTATCTTCTGTTATAATGTAATGATGATCATTGAATTATTCGTTAATTGTAAGAAAGGCACAAAATTGTAAAAGATGATCCATATCATACAAAATTGATTCACAACTGTTGTTGGGAAAAGTATCCAATACGGAATGACCCTATCCCACTCTAAGGGTGATAGTACCTCAGCATCAATCAAAGAAAAGCTATTTGAGATTACTTCTTTATGAGATGTAAGAGAGGGGAGAAAGGGATCCACTAACCGTTGTCTTCCGCTAATGATTGATCCAATCTTCTCTCTTTGCTGCTTGCTCCCAGCTCCTTGCTCTTTCACTGGCCCAGCTACACCAAGATCCTGCAAAATAACAAGAGAGGGAAACTACAAGAAGCATACATCCATAATTGATTCAAGGATTAGGATAAATCAAATACACAAATATAACAATACACCATTGAAACACATGCATATAGAAGAACCTCAAATGCTTTATTAATGGAAGAAGTAAAGTTCAGGAAGTGATACAACCATAAAAGGCCCAATCCAGCATCACCTCCCAGCAGAAAGAAATCTCCTCTTCACCTCCTTCAAGCAAATCACCCAATAGTTCTATACTCAAACCAACAACACTTCCTTACATTCACAAGATTCCAGCCTCCCTATACCTCATGAGAGAGCTCTATATATAGGAGTTTTGGAGAAAGGATGAGTCAACTTGTAGCTGGCATGAAGCTGACTAGTGTCCTCTCCCACTTTAGTTATTCTTCAGTTCTTGAGTCCACTTGGAGGTTCTTGCTTCCACTTGGAGATCTAGACCCTCTTACTCATCACTAGTCGAATTCCCTGATCCAAGTGTCATTTTGGAAGCTTCCTGGGCATTGACACCTTGAGGAATGACTGTGCCACTTGGCCAAACTCGCCCAGCGCAGGTAGCCTTCTTTGCAGTTGACATTCAGCGCAGGCACACAGTGGAGCAGTTGACATTCAGCGCAGATGCTCAGTGGAGCAGTTGACATGATCCAGAATTAGCTTGTTTTTGAGTGTTTTCAGGTGCAGAACTGATATTTAGTGCTGTGGTTTGCTGACCTTGTTCCTCTAGGGGTAGGAACAACATGTTTAGGGACTTTGGATCCCTTAGATTATTGACATTTCATGCTTCATGCTGTAAGGCACAAAAATGTCTATAACAGTTGCCCCCTAAAGTATGAGGTCGTTTATCGGGTGAAATGCTTTATCAGGAGGATCCGAAGTTCATTCAATCGCTGAGAGGTGACCTGTAATAAAATACAATACAATACATTATTTTTCATTCTGCTTTCATGATCTAGCTGAGGCGGGCATTCCCATGCTCAGCTTTATAAATTCATTTTGGTACATAGAACAGACGATCGTCTGATGGTAGACTGATAATTCTCTGCTGAAATTATCATCCTTTGAGTAGGATGATCATCTGCTGCAATGATGTACATATCAAATGTCTTTATATTTCCTGAATATATATCGCAGCCCGGATGGATGAAACTAGATCCGGGGTCTTCAAACTCGTTCGATCTTCACTCTAAGTACAAGTCGATCCATGTGAGAATTGCGCTGAAGTCGAACATGGAAAGACATCGCTTGATTACCGGTCAATAATGTAAACTGTTAACAAGCGTGAGAGGAATCACCGATAATGATAATGACCCTCAAGGTACTGTAGTACAATTCACGTGGTGTGAATAAATGACTTGGTGTCGAACACCACGCAAAATCTTCTGGTCGAAGGTCATTGATGTGTACCTGTCACCGGAAGTGAGAAACTTTCCATTGAGGCATGCAAGCTTCAAAGTACTGGGGGGGGTGTTCCTAGATCAACTTCTAGGATAATGAGCTGAAGTCGACAAGAAGCGATCCGTCAAAGGAGGGCCTTAATGAATCCCACATCAGTGACACGGAACGGAGCTAATGATTTTAGTGGAGGTGAAAACAATCTGTGAAATATGATTCAGGGTGGCGATCATGGGTGGATGAAGGATAATGTATGGTAGTGGATGGGACACGGTTGACTCTTTCTGAACAACATCTCTTGAACATATAACAACACTGATGCGATGGATCGGTAGCATTACCCCAAATGTGGATGGTTTGGCGAAGACCATGGTGATGAGACCGGTGAATGAAACAACCCAACCCGATGTGATACGGAGGAAAAGTGTCATGTTCAAGAGTGACTTGCTACCATTAAAGCTTTGAGGTTCTCCCAATTTTTCCCCTGTCATTTCTGACCAGTACCTCTTTATTTTTGTCAAGCTTGAGGAGGATAACATATGCTTGTTCTATAACCTTCCCTTCGGGCAAGCCCATCGCTATGTTTTAACGAGCTTAGCGATAGGGAAACTCGTTCTCGTCTAAAGACAAGTTTGTCGCTATTTAATCATTTTAACGAGTCTAACGACAAGGAAAACTCGGTCCTTTTCATTTTTAGAGAGTCTGAAAAGGTACAGAAAGTTAACTCCAAAATTCCTTTTTCGTCATCTAATCCCTTAAGTCCGAAAAAGTATAAAACAATACAGAAGGGATGAGTTTTCGATAACTTTAACGAGCCGAATAAAACAAGCGCTCGACCTTTTTGTTAATAATCCCTCAGGTCCAAAAAGATTAAAATCTAGAGAAGGGATAGCTCTTCTGGTCACTTTAACGAGCTGGAAGGCCAAAACTCGGCAAACTTTTCATATTTTACGAGTCAGATGAAAAGAGCTCAAAGAAGACTCGTCTTTTGAGGAACGAGTGATAAACAGGGATAGCAGCAGATTCCAGGTACAGGTTGGAATTTTCCAATCACGACAGTGTCACAAGGATGGCTAAGTGAAATCACTCTTCGCAGCTGTTCCTCAAAATAGGTAAACAATCATATGGAGGTGAACGATTGGCCAAATGGAATGGAGGTGGCAGGTGCAAACACGACCAAGGCTTTTTATGGCTAATAAATTTACGATCACAAAGATTATTTACCGGGGTATGTTCATTTTTTAATGAGCTTGAGTGCTCAATCTTATGTTTATTTTTTAACGAGCATGAACTATGTGCTAAAAATGCTCGGATCTCGCTTTTCTATTTTTTAACGAGCATAAATTCCGCGGTAAAACTGCTCGATATACCAGTCATAAAATAAGAAAGTCTCCTGTGAGATAGCTATTTTTTATGGAGCTTTATCTCACGAAGCTATGCTCCTTCTCATCCTTTCTTTATGCAAGTTCGGAAACGGCTAATCCTACGAGTTTAAAGGGTTAGACCTACAGGTTTAAAGGGAGGACCTAAAAATTTAAAAAAATAAATAGTCGTCCCTTGCTTGCACTCCAAAAGGTTTGCATGCCCCCAGGTATAAAGTAAAATTTCAAGGCTGCCCCTACTTATCCGTCAAAACATTTGTTTTAAAGGGTGAGGCTTGCCTCTTTCTGGTTACCCAAAGATTGTTTTGTTAACACCATCAAACGAAAACATCTCCTCGGCACTATCTACCGAAGTAGACAATGGTGAATGACCTTTGTCAAACAGGTGACCTTAACAAAAGAATCCTATTCTAGAACAACCCCTCTTCCATCCACGGACGGGGTACGGACTAGTCATATTCTTTCGCGGAAATTCTGCCTTATACCCAAGGTTTCCTCTGCCCGAAGCAGACCAGGATGCATGCCCCCTGGGTTCCAGTCCCATCTTTTTGAATCACTCGCACTCATCGGGAAGGAGGACTGGGGGTGGAGACATTTCTTGAGTGAATAGACCATTGAGGGTTGGTATGTGACTATTTGCGATGCGTGATCCCGGAAATGAAAGTTGGTCTACGAGCTTGACCATTCTTCCTTCGTGTGGAAAACACATTACTCTAAAGAGTGAGGAGACTATTGCCTCCATGCAATATATATAGTCTCGTCCAAGGAGTAGGTTATAATCCAAGGGTCCTTGAACGACCATCACGTTCATTTGAACGGTCTTCCTTTTCAATGTAACAGGCACATTGGGGAGGATCCCTAATGGTCGACTGGTTCCTTTATCAAAACCCGAGAGATTTCTTATCTCAGGAAAAAGCTCCGGGGAACCCAGTGCTTTCCAAGCAATAGAGGAAAGGATACTCACAGATGCCCCTTCATCAATGATAGTGCCGGCCATTACCATTCTATAAATTTGGACCATGATTCTGAATGGTATACTGGCTGGCAACCGGGGTCTACCTAGTTGGTTCCAATCAAAGGACACAACCAGGTTGCTTGGTGGTGGGACCGAATACACGGCTGGATATGACCCTGACGATGTTCCTTCCTGTGATAAAGGAATGGGCGCATTGCCCTGATGCTCATCAGAGTCGGTGTTGATGAAAATAATCTGGATGGTGTCATCCTTATTCTCTTCAGTGAGGGTGTCATTTGAAGATGAATCTTCATTGACGGTGTCATTTGAAGATGAAACCTCCGAAGGCGGAACCGGGTCAACTGCCGTTTCGACCTTTGGACTTTTGTCCGGTCTAGATTCAGTAGGTTCATTTTTAATGACTGACGCTTCAGCTGACCACTTGAGTGGGCCAACTGTATTTTCAACCAACGAAAAACTTGGCACGAGTTTTTTGTATCCAGGAGGAAGTCTCAACGGTGAAACCGGACGATCTTCCAAAACTCTCTTCGCTTCGTCTAAGAAGGGACAACGGTGGATGGCATGATCGCCTTCACACAGTCTGCAGGGGGATCTTGCTCCCCCTCTTTGTCTTGAACCTTCACTTTCGCTGGTTGACGGTAAGCATTCAACATGGCTATCAAAGGTTGATGCTCCCGAATTGTGCAACCGAGGGGACCAGTCCCTTAGTATCCGGGGAATACAGGGACAATCTCTATGGAAGTGGTCTCCTCTACATATGACACATGGCGATTTAGGCCCGGTCTGTGCTGTGTGTGGATTTTTGTCAGATGTCTTTTGCTTGCCCCCAGTCGCCTTAGGCTCCTTCTTCTTCTTCTCTCTCTTCTTCTTCTCCTTCTTCTCCATGGGAGCTTGGCTTTTGCTGGCTCTACCTTGCGAAGATGAAGGATCGGAGGAAGAGTTATAGGAAGTAGAAGGCTGGTGGGCAGCTCTAGACTGATCTAACTGTTGACTCGACTGTTCAGGAACCATGGTGTTCTGAACTACATTGGTTGAGAATAGCCAAATTGGCAGGCCAATTGTCAGTCCTGGAAGCGACAATGTGGCCATGTGGGGCGCACCAACTTCTCCCCAAGAGGAGAAAGGACTAGGATTTCCATCATGTGGAATTCCTTGGTTGGGGTGTTCCATGTTCTCAACCTACAGATCAACGCAAGAATAGGAGGTGATTATGTTCCGTTTAAAATAAATTTTATAACGACGCTTTAGACACAACTTGCTTTTTCACTTTTTAAGAGTCGAGAAAAAGCTAAAGATGACTCTAGTCTCCTTCGATGTTTTAACGAGCCCGAAGTGACAAATGCTCGGATCAACTTTTTCAGTTATAGAGTTTGAAAAAGGCCTAAAGAAACTACTCTGGAGATCTAGGCAGAGGGTGTGCCAAACCTTTCACAAAACCACAGAATACGTTTTACGGTACGGGTGGTCGATCTTCGTGAATGCTGTGTTCACTGCATTGCGATCAGTAGGGCGGCCGGCACGGTTTCCTATGGATAAAGGCTTTGTTCCTATAGGGGTCTCCCAATATATACGCGACGGTACGTGGGAGCACAAGTCCATATTGATACTTACCGCTTCACCGTGGAGGAATCACCCAACCACTCAACGCTAAGATATCACGTTTAACGACGCCAGAACACGTCTCTAGCTTAGACCTCTATGTGTTTGCGTTATGTTTCAATGCGTTGTTATGTAAATTCAATTTATTTTAAGGTTGATCTTGTTTAGCAGTTTGCCTTTATGGATCACCACGAGATGTATAGTAACACTCCTAAATGCAGTCTAAGATGATAAGCAAGCTTTTCAATCTTTCAACTTTGAAAATCTTAACTACTGAGGGAAAAGAAAGACATCATCTTTTCACACAGATCATAGAGCACACACTAATGCACTTTTCCCTAAATCAACATGCAAACTGTCAAAATGCACATGCACAATGCAGGTATTTCTTTTCTCTTTCTTAATGTTGGTGCAATACAAAAAGAAAGCTGTTGTATAACTTCGAATTCAATTTCAAGTGAAGGCAAACAAGCTTGTCCAAAATCAAAAGACACCTTAAGATTTACTTGTTTCGACACTAGAAATACATAAATTCAAACCATATGATGAAAGCAAAAGCTCAATCAGCTATGAACAGCAAATAAACTAACTCTTAAGATCAAAACGACACTTATCACAGGTCTAGATCTAAGAGGCCACCGCAAGACTAGTTCATTTTCGTTATGGGAAACTGCAAATGATATAAGAAATACACAAAGAACAAACACAGTTTCTTTATAAAACCGAGGCAGAATAGTGGCAAGGAAAGTTGGTTTCAGATAGGTACATTGACTGGTAACTGGCTGCAAAAACAAGGATGAAAACAGGGCAATAAACAGGAGGGAACCCCAGTAGCACTAGGCAAAACTGGTTCATTGCAGGTAGTACACTGGCAGTTTGACCTTCAGCGCAGGTAGCCCCTTCGGGAACTGTGCTAAAATGCAGACTGCCTTCACAGTGCCTGCACTGAAGAGATAAACTTTCGTTTTTCTCAGTTTCCGGGTCACAGATTGCTCAAAAATTCACAGTTTTTGGCCAAATCAGAAGCTATCAGTCAAGTACACACTAAGGGATGAAAAGGAGGATGAAAAGCTATCACTAAGAGCTGTTCAGAGTACTTGTGGATCAGCTCTTCAAATCATAAACTTGCCCAGAAACTGAGCTAGAGTAGCTTCCCTCTACTTTGCATTTGAAAGATCCAAATGCAGTTCGATTCGGTACTCCCCGTGTTTATGAAATGAATAGCAAAAACACAAACAACCAACAAGATACGAACCCCAGCGGAGTCGCCAATTTGTTGTTGGGAAAAGTATCCAATATGGAATGACCCTATCCCACTCTAAGGGTGATAGTACCTCAGCAACAATCAAAGCAAAGCTATTTGAGATTACTTCTTTATGAGATGTAAGAGAGGGGAGAAAGGGATCCACTAACCGTTGTCTTCCGCTAATGATTGATCCAATCTTCTCTCTTTGCTGCTTGCTCCCAGCTCCTTGCTCTTTCACTGGCCCAGCTACACCAAGATCCTGCAAAATAACAAGAGAGGGAAACTACAAGAAGCATACATCCATAATTGATTCAAGGATTAGGATAAATCAAATACACAAATATAACAATACACCATTGAAACACATTCATATAGAAGAACCTCAAATGATTTATTAATGGAAGAAGTAAAGTTCAGGAAGTGATACAACCATAAAAGGCCCAATCCAGCATCACCTCCCAGCAGAAAGAAATCTCCTCTTCACCTCCTTCAAGCAAATCACCCAATAGTTCTATACTCAAACCAACAACACTTCCTTACATTCACAAGATTCCAGCCTCCCTAGACCTCATGAGAGAGCTCTATATATAGGAGTTTTGGAGAAAGGATGAGTCAGCTTGTAGCTGGCATGAAGCTGACTAGTGTCCTCTCCCACTTTAGTTATTCTTCAGTTCTTGAGTCCACTTGGAGGTTCTTGCTTCCACTTGGAGATCTAGACCCTCTTACTCATCACTAGTCGAATTCCCTAATCCAAGTGTCATTTTGGAAGCTTCCTGGGCATTAACACCTTGAGGAATGACTGTGCCACTTGGCCAAACTCGCCCAGCGTAGGTAGCCTTCTTTTCAGTTGACATTCAGCGCAGGCACACAGTGGATCAGTTGACATTCAGCGCAGATGCTCAGTGGAGCAGTTGACATGATCCAAAATTAGCTTGTTTTTGAGTGTTTTCAGGTGGAGAACTGATATTTAGTGTTGTGGTTTGCTGACCTTGTTCCTCTAGGGGTAGGAACAACATGTTTAGGGACTTTGGATCCCTTAGATTATTGACATTTCATGCTTCATGCTGTAAGGCACAAAAATGTCTATAACAACAACCCCCTCTCAGTATATTAAATATCCCAACGTATTTCGGTAACTAAATTCCAATAGCATTATGTGACTTTGGTCCTATATCCATTGCTCTAAATATTATTCAATCAACATGTTAAGACCCTATAAACTTATAGGACACATCAACAACCTCTTGAATATCATTCAAAAACCACTACTCATGTTGACATCTATTTCCAACTTATGCTGACTCATTGTTGACATCAATGCCAACACCATGCTACCAACAATCTCCACCTTTTGGAATCATAAAATCCTACATCAACACCACCAAAATAATCCTCTTTTAACTAACCTTCATTCTCCTCTAACTAGATGGCTCATTCTCCATGGTGGTTGTTTGCACTCTCCCCCTTTGACATTAATGGCAAAGGGTGACCAAATGTTGTTGAAACAGCTTACTGACACTGATATTTGATATAATTTTTTATTTTATGAAGCATAATAAGCTATGACCATATAAAACTATCTTGGAACATAAACATTATGTAACATCCCCCCTTTGTTTCTTTGTTGTGTATGCCTCTCTAGTCATCATGTGATAACGCCCCAAAAATAGGCTAACCGTCTACTAGTCAACCAAGTGATAACGAGTGTTGAACCTAGAAGCTTTGCTACCACTCTATAACACCTCCCCTCTCTCTTTTTCTCTGTTATGTATGGCTCTCTGATCATGGTGTGAGAATTTCCCAAAAAACATGATAACCTTCTACCAATCAACAACTCAACAACACAACCCATGCCTCTCCTTAAATTTTTGTCCTTTCTTCACTTATGGTTGGAGCTTAAAGGAAACCTGAGTCTTTCCTCTCCTCTTTCAGTTAATTTATGGCACAACCAGCCCATTTAAAACCACTTATCCAACTAGGAATGATATTTAAAACAAAAAATCCCTTAACCAATCTCCTTTGTCAAGAAATTGAATTTGTGTCCCTCTCTCAACCATTTAAATAATAACAATTATTTATAAGAGAGAAATATTAACTAGGACATGTCACACATTAGAACCAAACAAAATAGTTTCCCACACTTGTATCTCTTACAACCAAGGGGAATCATTGAAAAAAATGCTAACAATGAACTTCCTCTTGTTGACATGGTCTCATTGAATATGCATTGGGTTTGCAATCAGTTCATGTTGTTGTTGATTCAATTTGTAGCTACTCTACTTTGACATCTTGGAGACCATGCCTCCTTGAAACCTAAAAGAGACTACATAACCTCAACCAATGACCTCATGCAACCAATCATTAATAATAACAAGATACATTGCAAGGATTTATAATGGAATTACAGCGCCACAACATTGCACACACAAGTGTATACATGGTTGAAATAAATACTATCTTCAATGCATGCCTAAAACAAATGACTCAAACTAAGGACTATTCAATGCAAGTACAATTCACAATATCAAATGGTCTTTATGCCAAATGAGCATATATGGCTGAATCAAACTGAAAAATGACTCTCTCTTCTATACATGACTAAACCAAAATATGCTCTTATATGTATGGTTGATACAAGGGTTTTTCAATTAATTTTCAAAATGATAAAAATAAATATTTATGTCTTATTTACATGCTTAGTCACTCATAATTACATCATATCGATTTACTACAAAAGAATGAGTGAAATCATGATAAAATGACATGCAACCCTTGAACTCAATTTCATGCACAACTCCCCATGAGCTCATTTTCCTTCTATACTTATTGTTGATCTTTTATTCCTGATATTGCATTTGAGCTCTTGATCACACTATGCTACTGGTATAATACTTCTTCATCCTTCCAAATCTATTGCCACATGCTAACCCTAAGACCATGCATCCCTTTCCTTGCGCTTCTGTAGTATTTTCTCAATAGTTTTGAGAATAATGGACTGTAATGGAGGTTATCTTCTCCTACTCAGGTTCCACAGAGGAATAAATTGTTTTCAATCTCTTACTTTTACTTACTCCACCCTTCAACACACACACATTATCTCGAGTCTTGATTCCTTTTTTCTATCAAACTCTTTGACTATTATTTCTACATGATGCAACCTTTGGAGTTGAATATCACTTCCTTGCCTCCATCAACCATCTATCTCACACTTAGGATATTGTGCTTCAATCCCTCAACCAACAACACATCAATTGCATTTGTCTTCTTGTCAACATGATTGGCCTTGCCTTTTCCCAACACTTTTGTTGGGGCATTATCTCCAAGAATAACATGGCCATCTTTCATTTTATTTAAGGAGATAAATCTACTCTTGTCCCCTAACATATGATAGGAATATTCACTATCTGTTTACCATATGTCATCATCTTCCTTAGTCATACATAGAGAAATTCCACACTTCACTTGTTGCTCCTCCTTTTTCTTCCTCACTATGGTAGGCTACTTTCTAGTATGCAAATTCTCTTATGGCATCATGTTAGGCCTATTATGAGTAAGATGCTCCTTTTCCATGAGCTTATTTGAGCCTAAAAAACATACAATCTTTAGTCATGTGACCATGATTATCACCAATGTAGAACCTCACATGACCAAGATATGAGGCAAGAGGATCATATCTTCTGCTAACCATGCTATATATCCACTTTGCATTAATCATGATTCTACTCCATGCATGAGATTTTCAATCAACCAACTTGTGGCCAAACAAGTTACATGAAAAAAACCATGAAATGCATTAGTATACCTAAATTTTGTTTCTCTCGTGTTTCCCAAATTGTTTCATATTTTGGTGATAATATTTGTACAATCTGCTTCTACAATTGGCTACAAGATGTCCATAGTTGTGGCATATGTACCATTAAATCTTTTCCATCAAGGGGGAAAAGGAGTTATTATTTCTCCCTTGAAATATTCCATAGTCTTCTCTTGGAACAAATGGTATTCTAGTCATAGGTGCTCCTCTTGGTACATTTCTCGGTTGATATATATACTACTTCCTTCTTTTCTTGATGCTCATCTTGGTGTGATTTTCTTCTATAGGAATTTTAGGTATCACAATATTGTTTGCATGTAATTATCCCTTATGAAAGCCAAGACTAGTTTTATTCAAGGGAGATCTTTGGCTACTAAGGATGTTGTCCAAAACCTTAGTGCTCTTCTCCATTGTTAGTTGAATATCCTTCTTTTCAAGATATTTTATCATGGAGACAATTTCAACTTCAAGATTTTCAATATGACCCACTCCTTATTTTAGCTCGACCATCACATCCTCAATTCGTGCAGCCTCTTCTGACTAGGTCTTCAAACTGATGGTTTTTTCCTTGAGCGCAACCTCCTCGTCATCAAATATCTAGAATATTTTTCCTTGACATTTATTCACATTTTTTATTCTTCCAATTTCAACAATCAACTTTTCTATTACAGTTAGGGTTGAATCAAGTTCATCTTCAAGGAGCATCATCTTATCACAATCATCATCTTTATTTATTTAAATATACCTGGCTAAGATAAAATTCATCTAGAACAAAGCTAGAAAATAGCTCACCATCATCTTTACCTTTTGATTTCTACTCTTGAATACCTGCTACTCCATTTGCACTAGAGGGATGAATCTCAACAGGTTGAGACTCTCTCTTCTGAGATCCCTCTCTTATTTTCTTCTTTTTGTTCTTATTCTCACCATTATTGTTTCCATTAAACACTTGTAATATATGCCATATTTCCTTTTTATATTTCAAATCCATTACCTTCTCTAGATATGAATTGTGAAGGTTGATGTAGATAACACACTTTGCTTTGACATTCTTTTGTTTCTCTTTTGTTGGGAGGGGATATTTTCCACAGCCTTCACACACTAGCTTATGACAACATATCCATAATATAATAATTCAAATTTGACATTTTCTCTCAAAACTTGACAGCTTGTATCACTAAGCAGAGACAGAACTTAATGATCCATCAATTTTTTTTTTATTACCAGATCTCCCTTCGAATGGTCAATATGCACCGAAAGGCACCTGCTTTGATACCAATTTTTGGGAGCCAGACAATATTGAGGGGGCGGGGAGGGGGGGCGGATGGTCTGAATCATTATTTTATGAAATGGATCATATTTCTATCTTTTTACCTTTTTTCAATTAACTATTCATTTAATGATTAGTAGCACATCATAACAATATATATTATATGCAAAGTAAGATTGTGTGAGAAACAATAACATAAACACAAGTAGCCATAAGAGAAATTTCTACACACATGAGCACATCAGATATTAGGTGGAAGCCCTTCAAGGAGAAAAACCACCATACAATTTGTCTTCATATTCTTCTTATTAGAAATCGTATTTACATCAATCACACACCACCACCAATTTGTAAGACTTAGCTTACGATGTATGTGAGAAACCACTTTCTCTAGGCCACTACCTAATGGAAGCCACCACTTCCACAACTATGTGGTCCCAACCTCTAATAGTTTCTCAAGCCACCACCTGAAGGAATCCACCACTCCCTTAGAAAGCCATTACTTTTCTGTAAGACACCAATTGTTACTAAAGGCCCCAACCTTCAAAACCTTTTGGACCAGCTTTCATTTATTTTCAAAGTAGGCACATGAAATTCACTCAATACATTGTGGATCTTGTTTCATCAATTTTAGCACTATACACACAAAAACTCTCTAGTCAATCTCCTTGTATGCATTGTGATACTAGTGAAACTATGTTCAACATTTTCTTGGAATTACACACTCATAAATCTTCTTACTCTGTCTCACACACAAGTGAACTCAACATCCCCATGAAATCAAATGGATGGAAAATGTATGTTGATGACACTAACATTAAATTTGAAAAGAAAGAAATTAACTAATACCCCTTAAAATCAAATCAATTGAAAACGTACATTTATGACACTAACATGAACTATTTGAAAATAAAGCAATTCGTTCATACCAATTGAAACCAAATTGATGGAAAATTTACTAAATTTAAAAGGAATTCAACTAACTCATTCCCCTTGAAATTGAATCGATGGAAAAGGTACATTAGTGAAAATCGGTTGAAATTTGAGAAGAAAGAAATTGAATGATACCCGTTGAAGCCAAATCAATGCAAAATATACATTGATTTCAATAAGATTAAATGTGAAAAGAAAGAAATTGACTCATACCCCTTGAATTTGAATCGATGGTAAAGGTACATCGATGACAATACATTAAATATGAAAACAAAGCAATTGACTCATACCCATTGAAATGGAATTTATGGAAAAGGTAGGTCAAAGACACAAATGTTAAATTTGGAAAGAAAGAATTTCACACATAATCCTTGAATGTGAATTGATGGAAAAGGTACGTTGATTACACTAATGTTAAAGTTGAAAGGAAATCAATTGAAGCATACCCCTTGAAATTGAGTCAATCGAAAAGGTACATCAATGATACTAATGCTAGATTTCAAAATAAAAATTTTTACTCAAACCCTTTGAAGCCAAATCGAGGGAAAATGTACATTTATGACACTAGGCCTAAATTTGAAAATAAATAAATTGAATGATACCCCTTAAAACCAAATCAATGGAAAAGGCACATCGATGAAATTAATATTAAATTTGAAAAGAAAGAAATTCACTCATACCTCTTGAAACCAAATCAATGAAAAATGTATGAAGATGACACTAACGTTAAATTTGAAAAATAAAGAAATTGACTCATACCCCTTGGAAAGAATTGATTGAAAAGGTATGTTAATAAAAATAATGTTAAATTTGAAAAGAAAGCAATTGATTCATATTCCTTGAAACTGAATTGATGGAATAGGTATGTTGATGACACTAAATTTAAATATCAAAAAGAAGAAATTGACGCATACCACTTGAAATCGAATCAATCGAAAAGGTACATATATGAAGAAACATTGAATTTGAAAATAAAGAAATTGATGCATACCCCTTGAAACTGAATCAATGGTAAAGGCACATCAAAGAAACTAATGTTAAATTTGAAAAGAAAGCAATTGACTCATACCCCTTGAAAGTGAATAGATGGATGATGAAAAAAATGTTACATTTGAAATTAAATAAATTGACTCAAACCACTTGAAATTGAAATGATTGAAAAGGTACATCAAAGGCACTAATGTTAAGTTTGAAAAGAAAGAAGTTCACTCCTACCCACTAAAACTAAATCGATGGAAATGTATGTTGATGAAACTAATGTTGTGTTCGAAAAGAAGGCAATTGCATCAAACCCCTAGGAACCTAATCAATTGAAATGGCACGTAAATGACACTGATGTTAAATTTGACAAGAAAGGAATAAAATGATGCCCCTTAAAACCAAATCAATGGAAAATGCACGTAGATGACACTGATGTTAAATTTGAAACGAAAGAAATTGACTCATACCTCTTGAAACTGAAACAATGAAAAAGGTACGCTGATGACACTAATGTTGAATTTGTAAACAAAGAAATGGACTCACCCCTTGAACATAAATTGGTGGAAAAGGTACGTTAATGACACTAACATTAAATTTGAAAATAAATAAATTGACTTACACCCCTTGAAACCAAATCAATGGAAAAGGTATGTTAATGACACTAATGTTAAATTTGAAAATGAAGTAATTGACTCACACCCCTTGAAATTAAATCATTGGAAAATCTATGTCGATGATACTTGTTAAATTTCAAAAGGAAGTAATTAACTCATACCCCTTGAAACTGAATCGACGAAAAAGATAATTTTATGGCACTGACGTTAAATTTTTAAATAAAATAATTGATTAATACCCCTTGAAAATTAATTGATGGAAAAGGTACATTGAAGAAACTAAATTTAAATTTGAACAAAAAGAAATTGACTCATGAACCTTAAAACATAAATGATGATAAAGGTATGTCAATGACACTAATGATATATTCCAAATGAAATAAATTATCTCATACCACTTGAAACCAAAATGATGAAAAAGGTAAGTTGATGATACTAATGTTAAATTTGAAAAGAAACTAATTGACTCATATCCCTTGAAACATAATCGAAAAAGAAGGTATGCCAATGAAAATAACGTTAAAATTGTAAGGAAAACAACTAACTCATACCCATCAAAACCAAATTAATTAGAAGTTATGACAATAACACTAATGTTAAATCTGAAAGGAAATCAATTGCATCATACCCCTTGAAACCAAAATTGATTGAAAAGATACATCAATAACACTAACATTATGACAACCCTAGTTATTCTGCACTTATGTATGCAATCTAAATATAGGATTCATAAAATGGGTTGAGTCAAAGGACACACATTCTAGAGCTAAGGAGGTTACTTTCTTGGGATATCGTAAGGTTTATTTACAACAGGGAATATGAATTGTTTTATAGTAGTTATTGAAGGATAGTTGGTGTGCCTAAAATGGATTGGTCTTGTTAATTATTTGAGCTGAAGAAGAAGGACAATGATCTATGCTTCTTTGGAAAAATTCACAAGGTATAAAGGACAAAAATTTACGAATCATGGGTTATATGGGTAGCTGGGGACAATGGATGTCAATCTGGAAGAAGAAACGATATAGAGAAAGTAGAGGAAAAAAATGTAAATGAGAGGCGCTGAAAGAGGGTGACCTTGGCAGGCTAGTAAGTGCATTCAATGAGCTTAGCATGAGACGAGAACATTTGGGGGGGAGTCTAGTGTTGGATGGGAAGTTGTATGCATAACTTGTGAATTAACAAGTGTGATGGTTTTATGTGTTTTTACTTGAACAAAAAAAAGGATCATCGAAGGTTGAAAAATCAAGAAAAGCATTCTAAAGTTTTATGGCAAAGGAGAAACAATGGAGAAACAATTTTTTAATTGGAAATGAGGCACAAAGAAATCAAACTTAGGTAAGGAACAATGGCCTCTCAATTCCCTATTAGCTAGAGGGTGGAGATGGATTTCTCTGAAGTACCTGTTATCACTCAGATTGTCCTTAAGCTACAGAAAGGATACGGCCGAGGTAACCACAAACCAACTTTGGACTGCAGGTTCTAGCCCACCTGCAGTCAGAGAGGGCTCTCTCTTTATGATTTTTAGCTTTGTTTAAAAGGATTTTAGGCTAGCTATTGAATTCAGGGGTGTTGTTTTGATTTTTGTGGGAAGGATGATGCTTTAAGTAGAGAGGCAAGGCATATTATGGTAAATTTCAAACCATTGGGCATGGAGTCATGGAATAAGACTGCTGGTGCTTTTTTTTGGTCACAAGAGAAATAAGGAGCAATGTAGCTGCTCATTAAATAACCTTTAAAACTTAAAGATGGAATGAAAGCTAAGGAAAGAGAGGCAACAAAGAATCTCCCCAACAGTTTAGCAAAATGAAAATGAATAAACTTTATCTAGGAGCAGTTAAGAATTCTTAGATAATCAGTCATTCATATGTGAAATAGATCAAACACGAGCCACAAAAGGAATTCATATTTATGTCTAGATCAAGAGGAAAACATTTAAGAAGCCACAGAAACTGATCATAGAGTGCTTTTAAGCAAATTCTAGACCAATCTTTTGTTCTGCGACCTGAGCATATATGAAATTGGAATACAGAGGTAAGGAACCACTTATTGATTCATATAACAGCGTGAGGATTCCTCATTTAGCTCTTCAGAAACATTAACAACACATCAACAGTCCATTCTCCAAGCTTGTATGCAATCTTTGATTATAGAAAAATATCAGAAATACAGTGCGAGTCTCTCCTAGATACATTAGCCGACCAACCCTTTTAACAATGCAGAGGGTGGTATTTATACAAAAATTGGATACAAAAATATCTAGACGAGAAGTTAATAGCTGATAACTTCTCTACCAACTTTTAAGGAGTGGTTGATGAAAAGTAAATGTTGAAATAAATACAAATGCAACAGTTGTTCTCTTCTGGCAGTAAATGTTGACTTTTGAGTCGGCTGGGCTGCGTTCTCAGAAATCCGAGCTCTTAGGTTTGCCATCTCAGCGTTATTGCTTTGTACCTGCTCCCACCTGTCCTGCGCGTTCCTTCATTACTTTGTCCTGTGCATTCTGTGCCTTATCCTGTGCTTCTTGCTGACCTGTAGCTGACATAGATTTTGAAATGAACAAAAAGAGGCAAAAACTGAAATCACCTGGGCAATACGGCCAGCATTGCCTGCCACCAATTCTCAGAAGGCAACTGATGCCTTTGTATTTTGACAAGTGTTTCATCGGCCTCTGTGTACTTGTAATAACTGGGCGACATCTCAAACAGATGATTGACCTCATGCTCTAGGTAAAATAAGCTTTCCAGCCTGTCGTAGAGTGTCTGTCCTGTAGGCGGCCCTGCCTCTGCTGTAGAACTTGATGCAGTAGTAAGCTGATTTGTGACAAAATTATTTAGCCTGGTAGCATATTGGTCACATGTTAATAACTTTCCAGCACTGGTCAGCAGGCTGGGCAATCCTCTAATCTGTAGTGCTGCAAGCTTTACGTCAAAATTGTCTACATCCCTCTGTATATCCCGACATCTTGCCTCCAGAGTTTGCACCAAGCTTCTCAATGTGAGCACACTTTTTGTTGTTAATATGGCATCTGTTCTGTTCATGATATGGAGTGCTGCCAGCTCTTCCCTAGTCTGATGATTCAGAAAGTTGATCATTCTGTTAGCCTGCTCAGGCATGTTTCCTAATGCTGCCTTGGCTCTCTGGCTTTCAAGCTTAGCACGGCCAATCAGTTCCACCTGTTCATATATTGCCTGAATTGACCTCCATTGGCCAGTGATTGACTGATTTATTTTGGCCCATAGAAGTTTCTTTATTTCAGCCAAGGTCTTGTCCAAGGATAATTCTTTCTCCAAGGCTTTGATTCTGTCCTTCAGGGCCTTGATTTCTCTTGTCTGTTCAACCACTGTCATTTTGGACTTATCATATTTTTCTTCCAATTTGGCCAGCTTTTCTTTGGCCTCCTTTATCTCTGTCGCCTGCAGCTTAAGTTTATTGACAGCTTCTGTCAAATCATCCATGCTCATGCTTGCTTCAGGTGCTGTTGTTGTTGATGTTGTAGCTTTTGTAGCTATTGTTGTGGCTGGAATAATTGGAGGGGTCATTGCTGCTTGTGATAGAGGATCAGCAACAGTAGGGATTGTTTAAGGAGGCTGGGAGGTCGACTCTCCCTGCTTTCCTTGCAGTGCTTGCTCCAACTCCCCTTCCAAATCGATTACTCTTTGGTTCAACTTCATCATCAAATCCAATTGATCCTCAGCTTCTTTTTCCTTCTGCAGTTCTCTTGTTTGAGGGTTCTCAGTAGGAAGCAGCCTCAATCTTTTCTTCAGTGCAGCAATGTCATCATATTTCTTTTTCATAAGGGTCCTGACACCCTTAGGATCCTTAGGATCATGACCTAAGTCTACAATAATCTCCTCCAGTGTTTTAATTCTATTTTCCTTGGCTGTGGAGGACAATCTTTCAAAATCTAGCTGAGTGTTGGTATTCTTCAATGATTCTTTTAACTCATGGGCCAATGTGGCCTTTTCAGCAAGTGTAGCATAAAGCATTTCGGCTGTCTGCTTATGTAATTCTATTTGATCCATTGGGTGGATGTCCTTGGATAGGACCTCTAACCTCGTTTTAACAAAGTCTGCGGCCGATTGTGGCTGCTGAACCTTGGGCTTGAAGTGGCTCAGAATCATCTTTTCTTGCTTTATATCAAATGCTGCCATCAGTCTTTCCTGCTTGGCAGGTGTTGCCTTCAGGAATTGCTTATACAATTGCACTCTTAATAGCTCATTTTGAGCTTTGATTTCTTTGAAGCTGGCCTTGGTGCTGGCTGGTTTCTTGCCTTTTTGCGTGGAGGAGGACACCTCCATGCCTTGTTGTCTATCTTGCTCTTGCTGAAAAGAGCTTGTTGGTGTATGCAGGCTTGTTTCCCTTCTCGGGCTTTCCACGATCTCTTCACTGACCTCTTCCTCAACCGGAGAATCAACCCTTTGTCTCTTTGATTCAGGCTGCTGCACAGACCCACTAGCAGGTGTGGAATCTTGTCGGTCTCGCTTCCTGCCCCTTTCCTCATGGGCAGGAGTCTGCAAAACTGGTATTTGGGCTGTCTCCGTTTGCTGTGGGGGGGCTTGTACTTGAGTTTGTTCTGTTGAAGTGACTGGTTGCTCAGTGACTATCTCTTGCTCTGTCTCCATCGGCTCCTTCCCTTTGGCTGTACCTGTTGCTGATGTAGAAGCTCCTTGGGCAGCTTGTGAAGCTACAGCTGTAGAAGTGCCCTCTTCAACTTGGTAAGGCAGCTTGAAATTTACCTGGTCATCAGAATCTAAGTCAAGAGTTTTTTCAAGATCCCTAGCAGTTTGTTCCAAAATTTCCTCTTGAGTTAATTCTTCCACTAAAGTTCCTTGCGCCCATGCATCTTGATTAGCATATTTTTCAATGTCGGGGTATTTGCAGTGGTCATATGGTGTTAACCTATATTTGACCCTTCTGGCACTAATGAAGCCAAGTGGGTCATAAGGGACCCACCAGAAACTCCTTTTCAATTTAAATTGATCCTTGAGTATCATGTCAGCCTCTTGCCAACCATCCTTCTTATTCATGATGAAGGGGCCTAAGTGGTCTTTGAATTTCAGTTGTGCCTTCTTCTTGGTGTTGTGAAAGTGAGTCAAATCTGAATTTATAAGTTGCCTGTAGTATTTTAATGCAAACAGCCTCATCGACACATATCTCGGGAGCCTGTATGGACACAGCTCACAACCATAAACTCTGATGACAGTATGGTCTTGATATAGGTACCAATCACCTAATTTATAATTCTTAGACAACTGTAAGATCTTTTGCATTTCATAGGTTATTCTGGGAGGGGGAACCTTCATTAGGAGGCGGGAGACCGGATAGACAAAATGGTCAATGAATTCACAATATGAATAAGGAGAGTGCTGGACTTGATGAAATATAGATGACCAAAAGACAACAGACCTCCTTTCTCTCTTTGAGTCCAGTTTCTTGATAGGGCATTGGAAAATTTCAGATTGATAAAACATGAACAAATGATAGATATAGGAGGAATATTTGAAAATTCCCTGCCTATCTAGTCTAGTGAGCTGGTCATGGATTTTATTTGATATGAACCTGGCATAATTATACTTGACAGCAGGAGACTGTCCTTGGCTGAAAGAAGACAATATAACCAGCGCTGTCTCATCTACGAGTTCAGTTGTTGTGAAGCCCAACACATAGGATATCATATCTACCAACAGTTGGCCCACCTCATTGAAATGGTGATAAGGAATGGGGGTGGTTCCTTTGGTTGGCAATCTACCCTCATAAATTAAGAAGGGCAGTAGTGTCTCGGTCTTTTTGAAGTTCAACATCTGGTTGATGGAGTTGGGAGTGGTGTAGAAAAGTATGCTCCCGGATGAAGACTTAACAGCCCTCTGACTTGGTTCATAATTTTCAGCACAGAGATGAATAATCTCAGGAAAAATATTCACAGAAGGGAGGAAATAATGGGGCAGGTTGGATTCCCATATGCCATATATGTCAGATTTGTTTATGTAACTGTTTCTCAGCTGGCAGTAGGTGTGTAGATGATTCCTTTTGGCAACAAAGTCTTGAATAAGATAGTCTGTATCGGCCAAGGGCATGGACTCAAGCTCTTTACTTGGCGGGTTGATGGGAGTAACGTTCAGAGCAGATGGAGTGGCCATTATGCAACTTTTGAATGCTTGAGTTGAAGGAGGACTAATGTAACAACTGGCTATCAAATTTGCTTGTAATAACCAGCAGGAGCAGGCGAACTGAACTCAAATGTAACAGTAGCTGGACAGCTTGAGAGTTTATGCTGTAAGAGACCAATTTTGCAGAGTTTTGGGTCAATTTCCCTTTTTTCAGTGAATTCTCTGGAGCTAGAGACTGTGAAGAACAACGCAGAGGAGCAGAGGGCAATTTACAGTTTCGGTGAACGGATTTGGACAGCGGAACAGGGTAAAAATGGGGAAATGCCAAGTTGCCGCGAGATTTTTGCTGGGGGCCGAGCTTTAAACATAATTTTCTCGTAAAAGTGTAAATTGGCATAAGGTTTCTGAGACTTTTCTGAAGTAAAGGGTTTCCAGTAGGTTTAATGAAGTCTCAGGCACAGCAGAGTTACAAATTGGGGAATTTTTTGCAGGTTCACCGTATGTGCAACAGATAAAATGCAAGCACAGGAGCGAAAAGGGGAAAATATGGCAAATACCTGGTTTGAACGGCGCCGAAAGTTGACGAATTGATGCGAAAGTAGGCTATGAACTTGAATTGCAGGCCGCAACAGCTTAGTTGGTCGCTCTGAAGCTTTGGGAGTGAGAAAACGAATGAAACAGGGGACCAGAGCATTCAAATGAACCAATAAAAATGAATTACAATGGTCGACCGCGCTCTTTTTGAGCAAAAATTGACATTTGGGCGCTTTTGGCGCTTTTTCGGGATGACGTCAGCATGACGTCGTCGGCGGGTCCCGGGGTACGGATGGATGACGTGGCGGGATGACGTGGCGGTATGGTGGCAGGGACACGGTGGCAGGGCGAGGGTACAAAAGGTATGAGGTGGCGGCAACGTGGCACGGCAGCGGAGCACGGAAGGTGACGTCATAGGGGAGGACGTGGCGCTGACGTCACGCAGGCGAGGGTGGTAAGTAGTTTTGGGCGCACCGCCTTAGCGCCTGGGTGGTTTTGGAGGGAGGGGCTCCGCCACACCCGAGAGCTTGACGCGTGGTGGGAGTACGACGGCAAAACTGCCGAACTCCCGGATGCTAAGCCTCTGGCAGTTGGCACGCGTTAGGGACCCGCCCACCATAGATCTTGGGCGGGCTAGATCTAACGGCTGGCAGAACAATCAAGGTGGCGGAGGGTTATGAACGGGGCCCGCGCGTTATTACGTTTGTTTATTTATGCGGCGGGGGAGGGGGTAAACATTAATAAAGTGGGTTTTTTGGGTTTATACAGCACGGGGGCTGGTTTAATGTTTAAAAAAGGTTTCCAAACATTTAAACCTTTGAAAATAATGACGGCGGGGGGGTGGATGTGAAGGTTTTGGTGAGCGGAGAATCAGATAAAGGTTATTAACCAAACAAGAGGTTAGGTTAATTCCTAGGTTAGGAAACAGAAGGGCTAATAGGAGCCCCAAATGGACTGCTATTTCCCGAGTTTACAGAATATATGGCTATAGTGCCAAGGGGGAGGGGTATTTAACCTTTTTTTGGGATTTTATATAGTTTTTTAGTAGTGAAATAGGGATAGGGGAGTAGTTAGGGAGCTACATAGTAAAATTAGGAGTTAATGTGAGTTTATGAAATGAAAATGAAGGGGAAATGATGATAAGTCTGTGAACTGATGATAGACACAGAGATTGTGTAGAAGATGAAAACATGACTTTTACACAAGAAATGTGGCTTCTTTTCATTTAGGAAAGCTAACACCTACCTTAATGTTTCACAGAAATGAAATGGAATTAGGACTTGTTGGGCAGATCCCAAGGTCCTTTGGGGGAATGTTAGTAAGAGGGTTCTTTAGGGGGAATGAAGGGAAGTTAGACATGCTTCCAAAATTCTGCCATTAAAATAGTGCTTTGCTACCTCTGCCACTGACAAGATGAGTTTTCTTTGTCAAACCAGAACTGAAGATGATCTTGTTTCTGCAACCCCAAGCTACCTACCCTTTTTACAACACCTAGCATTTTTTGTTACTTCAGGAAGGGTGCACTTAGACTTGCAAACCCTGATTGTTTTTCTTTTAAACTGCCTTTCCTATCTAAATCTACCCTTATTTCTTCCAAGGGCCCAGATTAAGCTGTTGGGCTCCTTTATTCTCTATATTCTAAAGCAAAAAATTTAAACCTAGGGAAACCAAGATTAAGCTGTTTGGCTTTCCCTTAACTGAGAAATCATTCAAAAATGGAACTTTTGCAGCTTGAAAAGATGAACATTTTTGGCACTTCCACTGTCAATCATGAAATATGAAACCTATTGCAACAGGAGGCTAACAATACCTTGATGGATGGGTTGGAGGATTGATCCTTTGATTCCTGAAAGGAGTAATTTTGAAGGCCTTTCTTACAATGGTTTTTATTACAATGGCTTTTGGAGTCCCCAAGATGGGTGGAACCACTATGTCATAGAATGAAGGATGGAGATATGAATCTACACACTCTGTTGACATTCTAGGGTGGAGAATAAATATCTACATTCCCAAGAATTTATTGGTTGTTAAATAGGTTAAGGGTGGAGGTATTAGGCCTTTAAACTCCCTATGCAATTATTAACTACTTAAAATAATTGGTGGGTGGAGGTGGGAGATCCTATGTAACCCCTATTTTAACTAGTGGTTGGAGTTTAATCTCTTTAGTAGAAACCACATCAATCTCTAGAATCTAGCTTGGGGTGATAACTTCAAGTGACAACCAGTTGCAACCTGTCTATGGTTGGGTAGAGAGTTATTTTCGTAGACTTAGTTACCCAATTTCAACTCAAGGTAAGTATGTTAATATGTAACATTGTCCATAAATTTATGTTTATACTATTAAGTTAATTTGGTATTGTTTGCATGAAAGGTGCATGGTTTTCTTATGATTAGAGGAATGAATCTTTCATAAGCAATTCCTTGCGGCTATGATTCTACACTAATTCGCTTCATGCAAAGAAATATGTGTGTGTGTGTGTGTGCACAGATTAAATATATTTGTGCAGTCGGCATGAGTAAGCACTAGGGATGGTATATCAATTTGTGTTGATTTTATTAACCATGTGTTGATGGTGATGGACACTGCCAACATACATGGTGTTATCACAACCTTAGTTAATAATTTTAAGGCATTGATAGATTCAGTGTCAGCGCCAATTTGTAAAAACTAGTATAAAAGTGCTCACAGATAAAATATCATCACTATTGTGGATTTGTAAATAAAAATGCACTAACAACCAAAATAACAACACAAATTTGTAAAATTGGAAAATTAAACACTTACAGATGAAAGATCAGCGCTTGAAGGAAATTTTAAGTTTGGATGGTCAATATTAAAAGGTGTTGATGGATCACACATTAGCGAAGGAGCGGGCACTTGATCAAGCGAGCGATGGAAATTAATCTATTGGTAACAAAAGTTTTTTTTACTCTTTTTTTCATGTAAAACAAAGTACCATTGGATGCATATTCTGAACATATGGAAATGAAATTTTAAAAACTAAACAAGGTTTTTGTTTATAAATAGATAATTTAAGAAAACCTTTAATCACAAGAAAACCATGCACCTTTCATGAAAACAATACCAAATTAACTTAATAGTATAAACATAAATTCTTGAACAACTGGGGATGAATTTTTGAAAACACAAAGAGGTTTTTTGTTGGAATAGACCAATTAACAAAAAAAAATTTCATTTTTTACATATATATCAAGGTTTGAGAGTTTCAAATGGATTTGAAGCCTATTTTTCAAGAATTCGCCAAAACTATTTTTTTCTATTTTTAGAAAAAAGCGCGCCCAATCAGTTGGAGAGCCACTTCATCAATTCGACCTGGGGTTAGATCTCATCTCCTTGACTATTTGATTTAGTAAGGTATAGATATATGAAGACTTTTGAGATCCATTATTTTTGGATCTTAAACATTTTGTAAGTAGTCCTCAAAGACTATCATTTTTGTAATGTGTAGAGTTGGAAATTTTTGAAGAAGAATATTTTGTGTTCAACTCTGATATCAATATGTTGCTATATACAGTGTTATGTATACAAATTTCCAGATATTGATGTGTATATAACTTCTTGTATATATTTCCTCATGTTTTTTAATTTCTCTTATTATTGCATCTCTGAATCATTAAGTGTTCAGTGTTTATATAAAGTTTTATGAACTAGAATTATTTATCTATGCTCTAATTCAAGTTATATGAATACTTTCTATTTTTTTCTTAAATATTTATAAAAAAAATCTTGTTTCTCTGTTTTGATATTTATTTTCTATAATCTATCTCCACATCTCGATGTTTATCTGTCTAAGAAGTTGTGTCCTGCGTCGCCTCTATTAAGAATTGTTTATGTATCTTGTGGTTATCAATTGTTTCCACTAGAATGAATGCCCAATGGTCCTTGTGCTCTTATTTCCCACCAATTTAATCATACAAACTAAATCTAGCAAATAAGCTTACAAGCTCACTGTTAAGGTGGCAGTGAGTGGTAGAGTTTTAAAGAGAGATCCCTTTTTGACGTGGAAGGGATAGCTTCCAAGTCTAAAGTAGTTAGAGGTTACCTTTGTCTTTTATTTTCAAAATTGGGGTTTTTTTTAAGTGATAATTTTGGTGCCATCATCGGGAAGCAACGGTGAAATTTTCCCTAGGAGAATGACTAGATCCAGATATGATTGTTGATGGTGAACATTTTTTAGACATAAGAAAGTTGTGTTTCATTCACCTGGTGACTCCAATGTCAAATGGTCCAAAGTTCAGAACATCCATGAAAAATCCACTGCCCAAAGGGTTAGTAGCTTGAAGATTTTCTTAGTGAATCCACTTCTTCAAGATGGACCACGGATCTACAAGGTATGCTCCAATGAATAGCTCTTACATTCTTGGTTTTCCAAATCATATTCCTTCCATAGATTGGCAGACATATCTGCCAAGATTTAAAGGTTGGGACCATGATGATGTTGTTCTTCATTTGATTAGATTTCATATGCATGTACGAAATCTTGGACTTAATTTGCATGAGGATTTTTTGATGAAAATTTTTGTGGTTTGTTTGGAGGGAAATGCAAAGTTTTGGCATGAGAAGTTGGCCCCTGATAGCTTGTATTCTCTCGAATATTTTCATTCAGTATGTTATGAGAATTTTAAAGAGTGTTATCTTTCCTTGTTGTTGGTCGAAAACTATTGTACACATGTTGAAAACTTCATTGAACATATGGAAAACATGTATAGTGACAATGAATATATGGATAAATAAATCCTAGAAGTGTTGCATGAGAACTCCTTTAAGCATTAGGAACAAAAATTAGAGCATAGATTCCCTTACACTCAGAGCAATTTCCATCAAACAATAGCTTATCCCTTGATTGAAAATGAAGTGGATCAGCAACTCGATGTAGAGATTCATGTTACTTCTCCTAAGGTAGATGAATATTTATAGTTGGTTTTTTAGCTTTTGTGTGATCAAATTGCAAGTAGTGAACTAGGTCATGTTGTTAGTTTCTCGCATTTGCAAGAGGATCATGTGCAAAAATTAGTTATGAAGAACAAATTGATTTTTATCCCTCAGATGTTACAGGGTCTATTTTTGAATGAACTTCTCTTGAAAGCATAAATTCAGAAATTTTGTATAATCATGATGCATATTCTTTTAAATTTCATGAAGAAGGCCCTTTAGGCATTGTTGTCACAAAAATTGTTGAGGGTGCATTTGAAGAACACACAATGTTTTCTATTGAGATGACTAGTAAACAAAATGAACTTTTTGTTGTTGTTTCATTTGAAGATGATTTCAGTATTGAAAACATAAAACAAGAACGAATAGTGATTTTTATTGACACCTAATCATAGTTATTGGGTGAGCAACTATAATTAGTGTAAATAAACAATAGAGGAAATGGAGAGTCATCGGGAGATGAAATTGAATAGTCACTCCCTCTTGTATATAATAATGAACAACCTAAATGAATAATACAATCTCATTTTTGAGGAGTTACCTCGTGGCCTAACATGGTATCAGATCCAACTCTATTTTTTTAGCATTCCTGGCCTTGTAACTCCCTTCTGCATATTCTTCCTATTTTGCAGAACTGACACCTTTGTCATGCTTCTGAGGTGTGACACTATCATATGCGTTTTCTATTTGGCAGAGAGCAATATAGCACTCCTTTCTTGCGGCCTGCTCTCATTGTCACATTGAGCCATCATTTGAGCCAATTCAAGGCATTAAGCCCGCAGCTACAGGTAGCATTTCACAAGATTTTTGGCACTCATTTTCCCCAATCCCTAGGAAAATTCCACTTCTTCTTCGGGCTTCCCTTAAAAGGATGATGGATATAGAAAGTCTGAGGCTACTTGCCATGCAACCACTTGAAAATCTTCCATGTTCTCATTTTGGCGCTTGAGAGCTAACTCTCGTCATTTGTACTGGTCATTCACCCTTCGCTTGCGCACCCGCAAGCTCCCTTTTTCTTCCGCTACTGCAACTACTACTGCCCCTTCCCGTCATACGCAATCTTCGCAAGCAGTCGATGGTATACGTAGTCAACATTACCAACATGACTCCATTGTATCACTGGTGCTTCTTCCGTATACCATCATACCGCCCTCATACCTTCCTCATGAGGGATTCCAGCCTTGAATTGAAGTTTTTCTGCTTGGAGGTTTGAGCATCTGATGATGAAGATAAATTATTTAAGCTTAAAGAAGCGAAGATTGGAGCTTTTAACTGCAGCATTGAGGTCAAATTTGTTTGTGGCCCAAAAAAATTGGCGCAGACTAGTGATTTCAGTTTTTATGTTGCAGGCCTATGTCTAGCCTGTACAGTCTTTTAAACTCATTTAGTATTTTTTTTTTTTTTTTTCTATTTTGAGGCCTCTTCGAATGCTAAAGACAGGATACTGGAATTAATATGTAGTAATTGGTTCTGAAACATTTGGGTACTCGGTCCTTGGTATTATAAGGCTGCAGAGAATACTATGAAGAATCTCTGAATATTTTTATGGAGTCCTTTAAAGCCATGCTCGAAGATGCTATTTTTACGAGAACTGCTTTTTTATCAGTAATGCATCTTTGACCAGAACTACATTCTTGATCAGAATTGCACTTTTTTTCTTAAAGATATTGCAAAAGTGAAAATATTTTATATATTGGCAACATAAATATTTTTTTTACAGTTCACAGTTTTTTAAAATGCACTCATTAATATCTATTATGGGAGTGGTACTCAATCGGAAGGAAAATTATCCTGAATGGTATCAGAAAATAAAACACAATCTCATTTTTAATGAGTTGTGGAAAGGAGTGTGTGTTGGAGATAGAGAGAAAGAGCCAAAACAACCCCTGAGACAAGTAATTTTCCATTTGGGAAAATAATAACAACAAAGCTTATGCATTGATTGCAACATCAGTAAATGAATAGGTGAGTTGCCATATTTCACCATTTTCAAATGATTTTGAAGCCTTACAAAAAATGAAGGAACTCTATGACTCACACTCTACACTTGAAGTTGTTCAACTCATGATTAAATTGTTCACCCTTGAATTAGAAAATGATGATCCTCTTGCTCTTGCATCATAAGTAAAATCTATTATGCATGGTATCAAAGTCACTAATGTTGAACTGGACATTCCTTTGATAGATTTTCTCAAGGCACTTTATCCCACTTACTCAAACTATCTTGAGTCATTGCAAGCAAATGGAAACTTCAAGATATTACCTTTGACTCCCTTGTGAAAAAAATTGTTGAAAGAGAGAAAGATTTTGGGAAGAAGAAAACTCCTCAGTCTTCTGAAGAGGCTATGTGTCTTTCACATAGAGAGAAGAATCTTGCTCAATATTCTTTCTATGGAATAGGTGATCAAACAGGAAGAGGAAGAAATTTCAGAGGCAAGGAGGGCAGACACTCGCAAGGAGAAAAGTCAGATTTGCATTGCATATGCTACAAAAGAGATGGATCACATGATGCATCCACATGCAAGTTTCCTTGGGAAAAAATTGAACAGGAAATAAACTAACTCAAAGGTAAAACTAATGACAAAGAGAAAGGTAAAGAACTTGAATCTTCTCACTATGTTGTGGCACATTGTAATATTGGAGTAAATGAAGACTTATTTAATGCTTCACTTGCTTTTTGGAAAAATGATTGGTTGAATGATTCAGGAACAATGTTGATGGAGTAGTATACTTTACAGACAAATCAAAGCTCAAGCCATCATGGCTTGGTACAATCAAGCTTAAATTGCCTGGTCTTCCAAACTTTCTTCTGCATCATGTTTTATATCTCCCACAGCTAAGGATAAACTTGTTGTCCTTGGTCCACATCCACCAGCAAGGAAACTCCATTGATATGTTTGATGGCAAGATTGAGGTGAGAAAATCATCATACCACTCACTTGTCATGACGGGGATAAAAGAAGAAAGGCTTCTCAAGCTGTAGGGTACCTCTGCTCGTGCACAAAATTTCTCATACAATTCTCATTATGAAGAAGGTACATTTCCATCAAGTTTATTATGGCATGCTATATTTGGACACTTAAACTATGACATCCTCTGCTTGTTGAAGAAAAATGGTATTACTAGTTTGCCTACAATTCCCAGGAAACTTAAGAAATGTGATGCTTGCATTCCAGGAAAGCATAACAAACAGTGTTTTCATGATTCACATTGCAGAGCACATAGAAAAATTGAACTCATTCATTTAGATTTATGTGGTCCAATTCCTGTTCCTTCTGCAAATGGAAATAAATATATGATGACATTTATTGATGACTACACCAGAATGTGTTGGGTTTAATTATTGAAGAACAAATCTGATGCTTTTTAAACATTCAAGAACTTTCATTCATGGATTGAAAATGATGCACAATCTCATATTGGCTCTATTCTCACTGATAATTGAAAAGAATACACTTCAAATGAAATTGAAAACTATCTTCGCCAACATGGGATCAAACATAAAACAATTGGGCTTTATAATCCCCAACAGAACAGAGTAGCTAAAAGAATGAATACGACAATCTTAAATATCGTGCACTCTATGATGTTTTTAAAAAAATGTAAAATTGATGTTTTGGGCTGATGCAGTTCTGTATTTTATATATGTAAAGAATACGTGTCCATCTAATGCTATTAGAAACAAGACTCCTTATCAAATCTGGTATGAACACATTCTTTCGGGAAAGCATCTCAGGGTCTTTTGTTCCACCTATTATGCCTTGATACCAAAGATACATAGAAACAAACTTGGTGCAAGGAGTCGTAAGTGTATCTTCCTGGGGTATTCAAACACCTCCAAAGCATAATGTCTTTATGATGAAGTCAATAAAAATTTTGTTGTATCTAGAGATGTAATCTTTTTTGAATGATCCAAAAGTGAAAATTTTGTTGAGTGACAACTTGATCTCTTGCATAGATTCACAAATGAAAAAAAAAATCAAGAATTTGATAATTAGATTCCACATCTTTAAGGGGAGATTCCTATACTAGATCAACTTGTGGAATCTTCTTCTGAAGCGCTCTCTCCCCCACATGAAACTCCAACAATGGATGATACCTTGAGTGATGTGATTGACATAATTGGGAGACTCAATATTGATTCAGTCCCAACTCAATCAACGGAGCAGCTTGGACCATCTCAGAAAGGTCCCCCAAAGTCGCTGACAAAGACACTTGAAAGTGTTCATCCCGACGAGGTTCGAAAGAAAGGAAATAGAAATTCAACTTGGAAAAATGGAGGTGATGTAGATGAATCTGATTCACCTGTTGATAAGGATGTTTCTTTTTATTGTGAATTGAATTTGTCTGCAAATTTTGAACCAAATTCCTTCAAAGAAGCTACTTCTCATGATGAATGGAAAGAAGAAATGCAAAAGGAGTATGATGCCTTGATAAATAATGGCACTTGGAAGCTGATTAATCCTCCATTAGGAACAAAACCAATTGGCTGCAAGTGGGTCTACAAGAACAAGTATAAAGCTAATGGCTCACTTGACAAGCACAGAGCCAGGCTTTTGGAAAAAGGTTTTGCATAGAAGGAAGGGGTCAATTATGAGGATACCCTTTCTCCCACAACAAAATGGGCTACCATCCAAACACTCTTTGCCCTAGCAGCTTAGAACGGTTGGAAAGTCCATAAAATGGATGTAAAAAATGCTTTCTTGAATGGAGATCTAAAAGAGAATGTTTTTATGTCCCAACCCAAAGGATTTGCTATGAAAGGACATAAACATAAAATATGTAAAATTGTGAAATCCTTGTATGGCCTCAAACAAGCACTGCAAGCCTGGTATGAAAAACTAACTGAGCATCTTCTGAAACTCAATTTCGAACATTACGATCTTCATGATGCAACTTTGTTTGTCAAGAAGGTTTGGAAAACAGTTTTATATCTTGTGGTATATGTAGATGATCTTTTGATGACAGGGAACAATGGGAGCTACATTGCATCCATAAAGAAGGAAATGAGGAAAGGTTTTGAAATGTTTGATTTGGGCTATGCTCATTAATATCTTGGTATTGAAGTAAATCAACATACGAAGTCCATATTCCTTTCTCAAAAGAAGTACATTGGAGATCTATTGAACAGGTTTGGCATGACTGAATGCAATCGTCTAACTACTCCAATGGAACAAAACTTACAACTCACATCCATTGAAGGAAAGTAATTTGAGGATGCAACAAAGTATAGACAACTTGTAGGAAGTCTCAAGTACCTGACTACTACCAGATCAAACATTTCGTTTGCTGTTGGAATCCTCTCCAGGTTTATGAAAATTCCTTGTGAGGGACATTGATTTTCCATAAAAACATTTCTAAAGTACTTGAAGGGAACTCAAGACTTTGGAATCAAGTATACATAGGTGGGTGACTTCAGCTTGATTGGATACTCTGATTCAGACTTCCATGGAGACAAAGAAACTGGGGTATCTACTTTGGGTTATGTTATGAGTCTTGGATCTGGAGTTGTCTCCTAGAGATCATGCAAACAATTAGTTCCAACAGATTCCATAACAGAGGTAGAATATGTGTCAGAAGCCGAGGCAACAAAAGAAATTGTGTGGCTCAAGGAAAATTAAGGAATATTTGTCGGTAAAACAAGTGCAATCGACTCCACTCATGATTGAAAATACCTCAGAAATAAAGTTGGCCAAGAACCCAAAGTTCCATGATCAAATGAATCACATCAATACAAAATATCATCTGATTCAACATCATGTTGAGGCCAAAACATTCCATCTTTTCCATTGTTCCACTAATGAGCAGATTGCAGACATCTTCACCAAAGCACTTGGAAGAGAAAAGCTTGAAAGATTCAGAATGATGCTTGGACTCATGAACATCCCTTCAGATTAAGGGGGTAATGTTGACACCTAATCATAAAGATCGAGTGAACAACTATAATTAGTGTAAATAAATAATAGAGGAAATGGAGAGTCATCGAGAGATGAAATTGAACAATCACTCCCTCTTGTATGTAATAATGAACAACCTAAATGAATAATACAATCTCATTCTCGAGGAGTTAACTCCTCGCCTGACAATTTGGAATGAGGATTTTGTTTTTCTCATTAATAAGAGCTTATGTTTGATGTTCTTAATGATCCTTTTGTCATTTTTTTACAACCATCAATGAAGTCAGTTTTTGTGTTTTCTATAAACCATGGATTTAGTTTTCAAGTTCAGTTGCTATATTTTACATTTTTTGCCTTCTTAAGGAGGATGTGAGAAGAATTCCAGTGAGTATCCACTTCATTTCATGGTCAAAGTGGAAATTATGTATCACCTAATTGGGAAGATACTTTCAACAAGTTAGAGTAGGAAATGACATGTAGTAAGCTTGTATTGGCAAGCACAAATTTTAGTTTGGTTATTAGCAGTGAGTTTTTGAGTTTTAGTTTTCATTTTGCAGTAAGTATTCTGTGGTTTTCAATTGCAGAGTTAGTTAGTTGCAAGTAAGGTGTCTGGTTTCAAGTAAGAATTTGGAAATACTCCATTGTAATAAATAGGCCTCTGGTCTATAGGGGTTCTTGTTTCCTCTACAATTGTTAACATCCATGTGGACTTAGTTGTTATGAAAATCTTAGTTAATACTTTTAAGGTGTTGATAGTTTCAGTGTCAGTGACAATTTGTAATAAGTAGTATAAAAGTGTTGATATATAAAATATTAATGTTGTTGTAGATTTGTAAAATAAAATTGCACTGAAAACCAAAGTAGCAACACAAATTTGTAAAATTGGAAAATTAAACACTTAATGATGGACGATCAATGCTCGAAGGAAATTTTAAGTTTGGATGGTCAATATTAAAAGGTGTTGATGGATCACACATTCGCAAAGGAGTAGGCACTTGATCAAGTAAATGCTGACAATTAATGTGTCAATGAAAAAACAATATTTTACTCTATTTTATCCTATAACACATAGTAACTTTGGGTGCATATTTTGAACAAATGGAAACGAAATGTTAAAAACCAAAAGACATTTTTGTTGGTAATGGGCTCATTTAAAAACACCACTTTTAGTTTTTACAAAGGTGTAATGGTTTGAGATTTCAAAATGGATCTTTGAAGCCTATTTTTCATGAATTCGCCAAAATTAATTTTTTTATTTGTAGAAAAAGAAATGTTGAGTCAGTTGGAGAGACACATCATCAATTCGACTTGGGGCCAAAACTTATCTCCTTGATTATTTTATTTAGTAAGCCATAGGTAGATGAAGAGGTTCGAGATCCATTATTTTTGGATCTTGAACAATTTGTAAGTAGTCGATAAAGACTATCATTTATGTCATGTAAAAAGTTGGAAATATTTGAGGAAGAAGATTATGTGTTCAACTTTGATATCAATATATTGCTATATATAGTGTTACGTATATATTTTTGTAGAGATTCGAGTGTATATAACTCATGTTTGTCTTTCCTCATGTTTTTTAATTTCTCCTCATATTAGATCTTTGAATCATTAAGTCTTTAGTGTTTGGATAAAGCGTTATGAACTAGAATTCTTCATGTATGATCTACTTCAAGTTATCTAAATACTTTTATGTTTTATGGTTAAATATTTATAAAAGAATTCTTATTTCTCTGTTGTGATATTTATTTTACATATTTTGTCTCCACATCTTGATGGTTATTTTTCTAAGATGTTGTTCCTACCTTACCTCGATTAATAAGTGTTTATGTATCATATGGTTAGTAGTCTTTTCCACCACACTCCATGCCCAATGGTCCTTGTTCTCTTCTTTCCAAACTAATTTCATCCTACAAGCTATATCTAGAAAATAAGCTTACAAGTCTACTACAAAGGTAACAACGAGTGGTAGAGTTTTAAAGAGAGATCCCTCTCTAACACAGAAGGGATAACTTCCAAGTATAAAGTGGTTAGAGGTTACCTTATTATTTTCCCTTCATATCCAAGGTTTTTTCTAAGTGATAACACAAGGGATGTCCCCAATATGAGGTCCCAATTAGCTCTCACACCATTTGGTGTAGGATTCCCAACCAAAAATATGACCCAACTTCCATTTACTTAGATATTTTCCTAGGCTTAAGCTACTAGCATGAGAGAGTCATGCAAATGTGCTCTTGAATGAGAAAGAGAGTGCACCTTGTGAAATGTTCAATTGTAGATGTATCAAGGTTCTTTTACTATAAGCGAGAGAAAATGGGCTTCTAAAAGAAAATTAATAGTATTGATATAGTGGATACACACACACATAAACAAGAAAGAATCATTAAGCATCAAGAGAAGTAGTTCACATAGATGTAAAAATCGTTAAATCGTCACAACACATTTCCAACAAGTTGAGCACCAAAGTCACCAAAATAGTTCAAATAATTTAGTACATATGAAAGCGAACATAAACCCAAAATGTTAGAATAATAGTCTCAAAACATCCACAGTTTAGGAATGAAAATGTGTTGGTCGAATAGCTTCAAGTATTAAGGAAAGGTTCCGAGATACATAAATACAATGAACATCACTAGCTCCAATAGTGGAGTGTTAAATCCACTAATTTTCCCCTAAAAGTACTATCTCTACCTCTCTAATGCCTTGTGGGAGAATCCAAGGTTAAAATTCATTTTCTTGAGCAATGAGGCTTCTTTTATAACTTGAGCCACGACCTTTCATATCCTCATAACTCTTGACTTTCCAACTTCTAATGACCTTTGGACTAACTCTTGAACTTCTAAATGACTTTTGGAATTACATGACTCTTGGAACTACCTATCTTCCGGAATTATTCTCATGGCTCTTTTGTCCATACATGACTCTTAGACTTATAATTCTTTGTATTTACAATAATTACATCATTAAATCATAATTTCCACATCATAATGCGATGAGGACATGACAGGTCACTACCATTGATAACTTGGACTCATAGTGACTAATGACATGGACTTTCTTCGATAGGTGACAAGGAAACCACTTGTGTCTTATATCTTGCATTCAACTTTGCTTTTGTTGGTGTCTTTACCCTCCAAATGTCTTTGATCTCATGGAGTATTTTGGTTTCTTTGATCATCAAGATTTCAATGTGTTCTTCATTCTTAAATGCTTCCTTTGATTTCCCTCTTTTCTTGATTTCTTCATACATCCTTGCCATGTTGTATTGGGACACCTGCAACTGTAATCACTCATGGAAAGCAAACATCAACCTAAAAATTCTCTTATTCTAACATTTTTCATGAAATTTTTTCATTCATGTCTTAACATTGCACTTGGAAAATACAAGGGAACTTTTGGGCTCACTGTGAAAGGCTAAAGGGATGGATCTTCAAGGGTTCAGGGTGCACTCATGCACTTAATAAGAGAGAAAAAACTCAAGGGAGGGCATAGGGTGGATGTCAAAAGGGAAAAGGAATAGAATTCATGCTTCCCAAGTGCTCTATGCCCTCAAGGGAGAGAGGAAGGGTGCATGGTGCACTGTAGAAGGATGAAGTGATGAAGGTTTAGGGCTTCAGGGTGCGCTCATGCTTTCAAGAGAATGAAGGAGTGCGTAAGGCGCGATGCTGAAGGCTAAAAGGTTTAGGCTTTGTTCTTTCCAAATGTGCCATGTGCCCAAGAGGGTTAAGGAGTGCACATGGTGCATTGTTTAAGGTGGAAGGAGTCACGATGATGCTTTGATGATGTGCCATCTGCTCAAGAAGGAGGAATGCATTCTTTGAGGACACAATTTAGAATTACAAAGGGGAATGAGGATTATGAGTGCATTATGAACTCATGGAGGGTGTCAGGTGAACGTATGAACAATGAAGGGATCCTAATCAAGGCTTAAGAGTGCGCCATGAACTCCTAGCCTTAATGGGTTAACTTGTACAACCAAAATTTGTCTAAGTTTGGAAGATAGAACAAGGGATAAACACAATGTCTCTAGACATGAAATCAAGTGAAATGTATACCAAATCATCAATAATAATTAGACAAGCCTGAAAAATGAAAAATACACATCAAAATGGAATCTTACAAACATTCCCAAAATACAACAAATGGAGTGTGTGCGACTAGGACCAAAAATATCATTTTATAACAAACAAAGGTGTTAGAACCATAAAGTGCACTATAGATGTTCTAAAAAATGTGATGACACTTAAGGATGATCAATAACACTTGAAACATGTAGAATGAATTGAAATGGCACTTGACAATGAAAGAAACACTTGATGTGATAGTTAGGTAGGTTCCAAAATTTGAATTCAGTGAAATGTTGGAGGGTGTTGTAGCAACAACTGTTGAAAAGTGTGCAACAAGAAATGCTAAAGTTAGAAAGTGTTGAAAATAGAACTGCTAAAAATGACACTTCTAAAAATAGCAGTTTGGCCAATGAGCATTTTGGTCACCTTGGGTGAGAGGTGAAACTACTAAAAATAGAGACTTCTAAAAATATCATTTCTGGGTCCTTTCCTATTTATAGTAGTCCCCGATCTATCTATAGGAAGTAAAAACGAATTTGGTCTTACCAATAGTTTAAAATATTAATTAATTAATCTCCATGAATTAATTAGTTATGGAAAATTAAACTTGAAGTCTTTGTGAGATCATGCAATTATTTTCTCTCTTGATTTAGGAATTTATCCCTTGATTAAAGGAGATAATGTTCAGTTCTATATTAAGAGGATCATTTGACTTAGTTTAACTTAGTCAAGTCAGTTATATTATTTTAACAAGTTGTTAAAATAATGAGATATAGTTTTTTAATGCTTGCATGCATGTGACAACTATTATTTTCATATAAATGAGTATTCTCTCATGAATAATTGATGCATGTCAGTTCAGATAGAGACCTAGTTGAGATCAGAGAAGGGACAGTGTACTATCAGTTGGATGAATATTTTCCCTATAAAGGAAACTCATTCCTGATGCAGATTTATCTCCTTCAGGTTTTTGCAGTTAGATCAGAGGTTAGTGAGTGTGTGAAGAGGCCAATTCACACAGGTGGCAGCACTGGACCCCAAGGAAAACTGCACAAGGAAATAGGAGGCTTGGAGGGCAGAGGAGAAGGTTTGTGAGAATCATTTGACTGTCTACGAGCAGCAGAGGGATTGTACTGAGAGATGGATAGCTTCCAAGCTAAGTCTTTGTGTAATCCGAACTATATTTCCACTTGTATGATAATACAGAGATGGGGTTTTACGCAGGTGCCTTCCCTAGGTAAATTCTTCTGTGTTATGTGTGATTGATTCGTTCTTATCAGTTATATGTGTTCTTATTGATGTTTCTCATGGTTGATTAAGCTTCCACTAAATTGTTTGTAGAAGTAGATCAAGTGTTTTTCTTTAGTAAATTGCATTACCAGGTTGATCTACAGGTGGGAAATTTCTACATGGTATTAGAGCTAGCTAATTTGTAGAAAAATTCTACAAAATTCTACAACAACAACACTTGATGACACACTGGACAAACCTCAAATTCTCTACCTAGGAATAGATTTTTAGTAAAATGGTTATCTCTTCAAGAATTAATGATTCACTAATCAAATTTCCTCAACTTCCCCTCACGACCTGGTTATATACATAACATCTACTTCACTTCACTTGGTTCAAACAAACAGACAATATGTCATATCAAAATTGTTTCAATCTAGGAAATGGTAATATGTGTGGTGTGTTTAAAATATTCAGAGTACGAGTTTGATATATGGTGTTTCTCTACTTCTAGCAGGCCTGAACAATAACGTGATGGATTCACCCAAGGAGTAAAAGTGTTTTTTCACTACCAACAAGATTGAATAATACCCCAACAAAGTCACTTTCTTCAACTCCATATGCAAGAAGCATTTATCTTCTTTCACCCTTTATTTATTTATTTAATAAGACTATGCTTTAGCACTTATTATTTTCAACAGGTGGAAGAGGGATCCTGACTTATTGAGAGAAGGTTAGGTTGTCCCTTTAGAGAAGTATTTATATAACCTATGAAATTGGTTTCCTCACTTTATATTTCACCATCATCCTTTCACTACTATATTGGATAAGCTTGTAATGCACCAAGTAGATTTACCACCAAGTTGAGGAGTTTAGATATTAGAGTTGATGCAGATATAATAGGTTCCTTCGAGGTTTTCCTTTTGGATGTATCGTATTTTCTATCCAGACTTAGCTCAACCTATGACATCTTCCCAAAACAAGGAAGAAGAACTAATAGATAGCCAAGAATTTTGGTTGTCACATCTTATATTTATTGCACCACATAGAATTTCTAAGCAATGCAGTATTTCGCACAAGATCTTATTTATGTACAAGTAAAAAAACATGATGAGACATGACTTGACAGACATACACAAAATTGACACACATGATAAAGGAAATGAAAAGAAGGAAAAAATATACAGGAAACATAGCTTAGAGTTTCCTCTGAAAATAATGCTTCCAATCTTGGCTATTGATGGGAAGAAGGCCAGTCCTATCATCTAAGGATTTTAGCTTGAAAGTATTATGATCGAGTTTCTCATCGATGGTGTAGGGGCCAATTCACATATATTGGAACTTCTTGTGTTTCCATTTATCTTTGTGTGCTTTATCCCGCATCAATACTATGTCACCCACATCAAAACTCTTACTCCCTACATAATTTCTATCGAACCAAAACTTAACATGATTTTGAAGGATGAAAATTATTTCTTAGTATCACCCACATAGTGACCACCTGTTAGTCTGTCGTGAAAATATCTTATTTCCTTCTCTGTATCTTGAGGCTCAAGGAATATTAGCAAGACACCATTTTTGTGCTTTATAAAAAGAACTCCATGAATGATCTGATAGGATAGAGCTTTATGGAGAATTTTTCTCTTTTGTTTGTTCGATAAATATATGGGAAAGGTGTCATGCTCTAGGAATTGTCATATATCTAGGTACCATAGCATTGTCAATATTTGTTAATTTGGTATCTCAGTGACAAATTCCAACCATGGGACTAGATTCCCCTTTTCTAGAGGACCAATTTTGACTATTGAAGCACCAAATTTAGACAAGGGAAATGTTCTTATGGAGAAAATATTACATATGCACATTTGGATAGGTTGGCCCTAACTAAAAAATGGTCACCCTTGGAAGCCTATACATAAAATTGACCTCAATATCATTTTCACATCATCCAAGAATATTATTATTTCTTCTTCATTGTTTGGTTCACACAGGTTTGAGGCAGGGTCAAGGAAAGTTGTTCACACAAGTCCGAAAATATAGGGTCTGAATCTTGCACGTGTTCTAGGGTTTCTGGGTCTCAGCCACAAGTTCATCAAAGGAAAGTTTTGGCTATAATCGTAGGCTATCAGGATCAAGGGTATGATTGGAAGGTCTCGGTCACATGCACATATCTTCCTCCATGTGGTTGGGCTTTAGGGATAAATTTGACATCTGACCATTGTTGACCGCAAACAAAAAATTTGTCTCTAATATATATTGATGTTGGAAAAATATTTCTAAATGTGATTGGGATATTTTTTTGGATGATTTTGTATTGGGCTCATTGTACTCTCTTCTGAACATTTTATGACAATCTAATATAAGAATAATTTTCAAAGGGTTTTCCCTAGTCTTTGACCAAACCTAGTGTCTCTTTTTGATGTGTTGATTGTCTTCTTTATCATTTCATTTATTGTTCTATCTTCAATTACTATTGATAAATGGAAATATTAATTTTTATTGAACATATTTCTAATTGAATAATTGAATTGGGCTAAAAGTAATTGAATCAAAATAGAGAAATGTGAAAATTAACATGGTATCAGAGCTAAGGTGAAGGAAAAGACCAAAAGAAGAGAAGAATTGAAGAAATCATATTTGGAAAGATGAAGGAGCTTATATAATCATGTCAATATTCCTTCCTCTTTCTTCAAGGAACATGAGAAGTTGGGTAACTAATTTATCTTTGCTGCATGGAAGATCAGGTTGGAGATCATAATTGAGAACAATGATGTTTTGGAATACATTCAAGGAAAAGTACCCAAGGCTATGGAGAATGCTGCCAATGATTCGAAGAACAAACACAATAAGGGTGAGTTGAAAGAAAAACAAATTATAGCTAATGGTTTACAAGATAATTTACTGTCATATTTTGGAAATTTAAGCGGATCTAAGGACATGTATGATAAGATATTTCGTATGTATGAAGTCAACAATTTGAATGAAATCGTCTACTTGAAATATCAACTCAAAGATATGAAGATGAACAAAATAAAGTCTATGCAATACCACACTACGAGGATATCTCATCTTAAAGATCAATTGTAAAGAGTTGTAGAATATGTGCTTAACACGAAATTAGTGATTGTAACTCTTAGAGGTCTACCTCCAATTTGGGAAACCTTCATTACCACTATAAGAAATAACAACAATTTCTCATCATTTGATGAGATTGTTGGAAGGCTCACTCAAGAATAATCAAGGATGGTTTCTAGAGGTAGGATACAAAAGCATGAAGAAGGAGAACCCATTGAATTCATCACTCATGACAAGAAGAAGAAGAAAGGAAAATGAGGTCCATCAAATTCAAGAAAGCCTCCTCATCGAAATTCAAATAGAAGGTTTGAAGATCCAAGGAATCGTTTCACATTGAATTATTCAATTGTCATAAGAGAGACCACTATGATTGAGATTGACTTGAGAATAACAATGGTCCATGCTACAACACCAGAAGCAAAAACAATAGGTTTGATGATCAAAGAAGAAGAAATTACTAGAGGAATGGTCACATTGGAAGAGATGAAAGAATAAGAAGAGATGCTCCAAGTGATGATGAAGAATCTTGTTTTCCTAAAAATAATTCAAGATACTCTAGATATGAAAGTAATGTTCGCAATCAATCTGAATATATTCTTATTTATGCTCTTACTAGTTCTTCTCCTCCTGATTCGTGGGATAGTTGGTTGGTTGAGAGTGAGGCTACTCATCATTTCTATAGGTATAAGGAAGTTCTCTCTAATTTTGTAGAGAGGGAGTTAAATCTGAAAATTATTTTTGGAGATAACTCCACTCATCCTATTAGAGGCTTTAGGTTCGTCAAATTCCATTTGGAGTCCAGGGAATTTTTTATGCTCCATGATGTGATGTTTATGCTAGGATTGAAGAAGAATTTGGTATCAATATATGGTTTGGAAGACAAAGGGATGAGGGTAGCCTTCATTAGGGGAAATTTTCTTACTTGTCCTATTGGATCACCTATGAGAGATGCATTTACATTGGGATTGATAACTGAAGACTCTATAAAGTTACTAGAAGACTTCTTCTAGCATTGGTCCATGATACTAATCATCTAAGTGAGCTATGGAATCTAAGATTGGCCCATTTACATTATGATGCTCCTCAAAAATTGAATAAATTGGTTTATGGTATTCCCAATGTTCAAGCCCAACATGATTGAGTGTGTCTAGGTTGTGCAAGTGGAAATAAGACAAGGGGACTATTCCCCTCTAGCAACAACTAGACAAATGACATCCTACATCTAATTCACTCTAACTTATGTGGTCTAATTCCCATGCATTCTATTGGTGTCCATCTCTACTACATCAACTTCATTGATGACTTCTCAAAAAAGGCATGGATATATTATTTGAAGCACAAGGATGAAGCCTTTGAAATGTAAAAAGAGTTTAAATGTTTTTTCAAAAAACAAATAGGGAAGAAAATAAAGATATTTAGGTTTGACAATGGTGGAGAGTACATTTCAAATGAGTTCATAGATTTTTGCAAGAAGTAAGGTATCAAGTAGGAGATGATTGTGTGATATACTCCCGAACAAAATGGAGTGGCTGAAAAAAATAACAGGTCTACTATAGAAGCCACTCATGCCATGCTCTAGGATAAAAAATTACCAAAATTTCTTTAGGGAGAAGCTACGAATGTTGTTGTATATGTTCAAAATAGCGTGCCCCATCAAGCATTGGACAAGAATACCATAGAAGAAGTTTTCAAAGGTTTCAAGATCAATGTTATACATCTTTGTATCTTTGGATGCCACATATATTTTCATGTGTTAAATGACAAAAGAAACAAGCTAAAAGCTATGGGAAGAAAAAGAACATTTGTTATTATGAAAATTCTAAAGCATTTAGACTATATATTCATGCTCAAAGGAAGGTTGAAATTAGTAGGGTTGGAACATTCAATGAATAATTTTCCCTTGGGATAGCAAGAGACCTTCCCCCGCCTCCTCCTGAAAATAAGAATGATGATATGGATATTTTAGATGGTACCTCCATGCCTGAATCTCAGACATATATTGTTGATGATCCCATGGAGCCGATGGATCCCTTAGATCCTCCTGCATGTGATCCTCCTACTAAGAAGAGGCCACTTTGGCTTCGTGACACATTTCACGATGACGAGAGATGAGTTATCGTTCAAAGTCATTTAGAGAAAGCAAGAAGCCATGCAAGTACTAGGGATATGTTGTAGCCATGAGCACTATGACTCAATCCGAACCTCCCACCTTTGAGGAAGTAATGAAGGAGAAAGTATGGAATGATGCTATGGCTAAAGAATATGAATCAATTATGAAGAATGACGTATGGTATGTTGTACCAAGCTGGAAGGGAAAATACATGATGACTTCAAAGTGGATATTCAAGACTAAACATGGAGTTAATGGTAGCATTGAGAAATATAAAGCAAGGGTCGTAGCCTGAGGATTCTTCGAGAAAGAGGGAGAATATTACAATGATGTATTTTCACTTATGGCTTGATATACAACCATTCATTATATAGTTTCTCTTTTAGCAAGTCAAGGACATACCCTCCATCAAAAGGATGTGAAGAAAACATTCCTCCATGGCATTGTGTACATTGAGAAACCCCAGGTATTTGAAGTGGATGGTCAAAAGACACATTTTTGCAGGTTGAAGAAGGCGTTGTATGGTTTGAAACAAGCCCTTAGAACATGGTATGCCGACATAGACAATTATTTGGTGAATTTGGCATTCACAACAAGAAATGTTGATCCAAACCTCTACTTCAAGACGATCCAAGATATGCCATTACTTTTTCTTTTATATGTTGACAATCTATTCATGATAGGTAGTGATACCCTGATGATCAAGTGTAAGAGGGAGTTAGCCTCTGAATTTGAGATGAAAATCCTTGGACTCATGCACTACTTTCTAGACCTTGATATGTGGCAAAGGCTTGATGCGATTTTCAAATCACAATGAAAATATGTTGTGAAGTTGTTGGAGAAATTTGGAATGAAAATCTGCAAGTCCTTTCCCACACCGATGGAAATGAATTTCAAGAAGTTAAGTGGAGAATTTGTAGGACCTGATTTGATGAACCCATCTGAGTATAGGCAGTGGATTGGGGCTCTGATATTGTTCTTAGTGAAACCCATTTGGACATATGATATGCAGTGAATACATTGAGTCAATTCATGATTGATCCTTTCCATGAACATTGGATTGCTAGCAAACATATTTTGATAATTTTCATGAGACGATCACACTTGGTTTGAGATATTCTACTGGATATTTTTGGCTTCATGGATACATTGATGCTGACTGGGAAAGAAATGTTGTCGATAGGAAGAGTATATCTAGATGCTGTTTTAATTTTGGATCTTTCATAATATCTTGGATGAGCACGAAGTAGAAGTTCGTAACATCGAGTACCGCTAAGGTAGAGTACATTTCTGATAGCCTGGCTAGTTGCAAAGAATTTTGGTTGAGAAATCTCTTTGGAGAGTTCTTGAGTAGTTCCTAGACACTACAATGATATATTACAACATCAAGAGTGGGATCTGCCTGGTATATAATCCTGTATTTCATGACAAGTATAAGCACATAGAGATATGATATCATTTCATTTGATACATGGTGCAGAGAGGAGTAGTTAGACTCCATCACATATCTCTAGATGAGAAAATTTCAGATATTCACACAAAGGCTTTATCTAAAGGGAAGTTCTTGGTCTTCAAAAAACAGCTTGGACTGATAGATGTGACCCCTCCTGGTAAGGGGAATCTCTAATTGAGGACACTGAGCCAAGTCTTCCCCCTCGTATGAGATCCCAAGGTGAGGAATTGAGATGGAGGGCTCCTGGGGTTGAGGGATCTCTAGACAATAGGGTATCAACACTATTTTTCACCCATAGGGTGTGTGTGATCCTTGTTTGTTTCTACAAGTCAGGTATCTCCCCCTATCTTGATCTAGTAGAGTATACCCTAGTTGGCATCATACCCACAAGTCGAGCTTGTTGGGATTGTGCCTCCCTGTCTATCAATGGGTTAAGGAGGCTTGGGGGTTAAGTCTGATGTCTCACCCAAGCTTAGATTATTATACATGTGTTCTACCACATGAACCTTGAGGGTTATTGCTGGGAAGATTGGTAGGCAATAGGATGGATGTGATCATTACCTCTTATAAGGTAAGTTGTATCTTACCTATTTCTCAATGAGATGACATGAGGTGAGAGTGTTCACTAAGAACTTCCTCATCGTCTCAAAAGGTAGTATCGTTAGCTCACTAATGATAAAAAATATTACATTAAATTTGGAATTAAATAGTGGATATAGAATTTCAAAATAACCAAAAACTCAATTCTAGTGATTTTATTGTAATACAGAATTTCCAATTTTAATGACATATGTGTTTTATTCTTCTTCTTTAGATTCAAGAATGTTTCAGCAGATAGAGTTGAGCATAAATGGGACACAACATGACAACATGATACATATGACTAGATGTGGCTAGAATTTATCCCTAGTTGAGATGGAGTGTTAATTTGGTGTCTTGGTAACAAATTCAAATCATGGGACTAGATTCATCTTTTCAAGAGGACCAATTTTGACTATTGAACCGCCCAATTCAGACAAGAGAAAATGTTCTTATGAAGAAAAGACCACATATGCAAATTTGGACAGGTCGTCCCTAACAAGAATTGGTCACCCTTGGAAAATTATAAATACAAGTGACCTCAAGATCATTTGGACATCATCCAAGCATATTATTATTCTCTTCTTCATTGGTTGGTTCACACAGGTCTAAGGTAGGGTCGAAGAAAGTGGTTCACACAGGTTTGAAGATATAGGGTTTGAAGCTCGCATGTGTTCTAGGGTTTTTGGTTCTCAATCAGAGGCTTATAAAAGGACATTTTTGGCTATAACCATGGGCTAGCAGGCTCAAATATGTAGTTGGAAGGTCTCAGCCACATGCAAAACTCTTCCTCCATGTAGTTGGGCTCTAGCGATAAATTTGACATATGACCACAGTTGACTGTAGACAAGAAAAGTTGTCTCTAATATATATTGATGTTGGAAACATCTTTATGAATGTTATTGGGCTATTTTTCTTGATGATTTGGTATTGGGTTCATTGTACTCTCTGCTTAACATTTTATGACAATCTAATATAAGAATAATTTTCAAATGGTTCCCCCCCTTGTGGGATTTTTCCCTAGTCTTTGACCAAACCTGGTGTCTGTTTTTGATGTATTGATTGTCTCCTTTATCATTGCATTTATTGTTCTATCTTAAATTACTATCAATGAATGGAAATATTAATTATTATTGAAGAGATTTCTAATTGAATAATTAAATTGGGCTAAAAGTAATTGAAGCAACAAAGAGCAGTGTGAAAATTAACAAGCTTGGCAAGGGAACTTGTTCAACGTTATACATTTATGTTTCCTTCTCCCATCCTAAAATATCTTTCTCCAGAGTATATCTTTCTTCTGCTACTAACTGAGAGAGTCCATGACCCTTAATAGTATGAACTTGTTTAAACTCTATATCATATCATTGTAAACAAGACATCCAATTTTCCCTCTTCTTGTCCATCTCTTATTGCACAAAAAGTGTTCTGACCACTGGATGAGGAACATATACAATCATGTGAGCTTTAAGGAGATAGGGCTAGAAATTTTTAACTACCTTATATACAACACAAGCTTGTTGATCAATGGAAGGGTAATTCAGCTTTGACTCCTATAAGCCAACACTCGTAAAAGAAATAGGTTATTCATTTCCTTCAGTATCTGTCTGAGTCAATATGACCACAATAGATGAATCTGAGGTGAAAGTATAAAGAAGGAAATCCTTTCCATAATCAAGACCAAATACTGCAGGTGCATCAACAATAGCTTGTTTAATATGAAAAAATTCATGTTTCTCTTTTTTGTCCCATTTGTAGATTTTTTTTCTTTCTTAATCATCTCCTGTAATGGTTTAACTATCAGAGCATAGTCATAGATGAACTTGTGTAGGAAACTAATCTTCCCTAAGAAAGAATTCATCACCTTATTATTTACTGGGAACATGATCTGAGCTATATATTTGATCCTTTACGGGGTTGACTTTTATTCCACTCCTCGCAATGATGTGTCCTAAGAGACTTATTTATGACACACCAAAGATTCTTCTCTTGGGATTGAGAGAAATCCCATATTTGAAACATCACTCAAATATATATTTTAGATGACACACATGGTCTGATATTATTTTAGAGAACACATTTACATCATCTAGATAAACTACTACGCTTTGGCCAATCAGACCACAGAATGCAATGTCCATTTCTCTTTGAAATTTAGCACCAACATTGATAATCCTATATGGCATGCGCTTGAAGGAAAATGTTCCCCACTTGGTCCTGAAGGTGGTTTTGAGATGGTATAGTTCTACCACTAACACTTGATTGTAGCTAGAAATATCATCTAACAGTGAGAACATCTCAGACCCAGATAATATTTGGAGGATGTGTTCCATGGATGGCACCGGGTGATTATCTTTGTCTGATGCCCAGTTGAGATTGTGAAAGTCAACATATAACCTTATCTCACTAGAATTTTTTCTGACAAGGACCAAATTCGAAACCCAAGTAAAATGTCTAACTTTGAAAATGATCTAAGCATCCAAAAACTTCCTCAATTCATTTTGGATTATGGGTTCCAATGTTGGATGAACTTTTCTTAGCTTCTGCTGAAAAGGTTTCACCCCTTATTTAATGGGCATGACATGTTGGATAATATGAGTACCATATGTCTTCAAATCATCATAATTCCATGCAAACACATCTTGGTACTATTTGAATTGGTGGATAAATGATTTTCATTCTTGTGGAAAACAACATGTACAGAGGTTTACATATTTTGGATCATCTTGGGTTCTCAAATTGACTTGTTTAGATGACAACTTCGAGCTCTGAGTCTTAGTATTAATTGGTCATCTGAACCAGTTTTGTAGAGCATATAATGTTTCCAAGGACATTACTCCTTTAGGCATAGTGTTGCCTTTCATTGCATCATATGCTTCCTGCAAAGCCTTTTTGTGCTCATCCTCTTCAATGGAAGCATCCTTAAAGAGATGGTTTATATATAATCTCTATACAAGAAACATTTTTCAAAGGTGACATTCTAGTGGCTACATTAGCTAATATATCTGTTGTAGCATTTTCAATTCTAGGAACAGAAATAATATTTAAATATTTAAATTAAATAATCAACTAGTATAGCTCCTGTTGGTAGTTTTTAATATTTAGTAAAACACAATGGATATTATCCCATACCTGACGAGTGACCACTTTTGAGTCACCAACTACGTTAAGGAAATCTACCTTCAGGTCAATTTCCTTCTCTAACACAAGAATAAGTGCATCATATTCAATAGTATTATTTGTACACTCAAACTCAAAACAACATGACAGGATGTACTTCTTATTTAGTGGATCTATGAGTATGCAAGTAGCTTCATATACATCCTATGTTTTTGAACCATCAAAGTAGAGAGTCTAAATATTATCAACTACTAAATTGGTTCCTATACTATTATTACTATTATGTACATCTATATTATAGGATTCATTAGCACCAGGTGGAGTATAAGGAAGGAGCTCCAAATGTGTATCTAGTAGGATGGGTGATGGTTGTGCTTGATAAGACTAGTAATCATCTCAAGAAATAATTTCCAAAGATAATATTTTCAAAGGAAATAGACCCATTATGACCCTCTAGTGGTATCACATTATATTTCATGTATGGTTTACTCTCCACTCAAATATGGTTGTTTCTAACCTTATATGGAAACCATATGTGTGAAAAATTTATAGAAAAATACCCTTGTAATTTACTATACCATTCTCTACTTATGATTTTTCCATAGGCTTCAAAGAAATCCACAATTAAAATGTTTATACATTGGTGTACCCGGTGATAAGATGATAATCGAATAATAACATTCTTGAGTTCACCAATAGATTGAACAAGGGATCTATCCAACTAAATTATTTGTGCGTTAGTTTGATCCCATTTAGTGTTAATTTTCTTCGTAATAGACAATGGCATTACATTTCCATATGCACCCGAATCGACCAAACAATTGAGGACATTGTAATGTTGAAGAAAGTTGTCATTGATGTCAATACATTGAAGCATTGTTGAAAATAAAAAAAACCCTAAGTGCAAACCTTAATGGTTGTTGATAATCCTAAAGTGAAAACCCTAATCTTAGCATAAGCCCTAAATACACTTGCCTTGTTGAAGCCCTATTAAAAATGTCCATGCTACCCTAGGCCCAGTGAAATGATGAAACAGGCCAAGTGAAATGATGAAACACTTCAAAGTTAGCCTTGTTGAAAAGCACTAGCATCCTTCTTCTCGATCCTTATTTAATGAAGCCTCCCTTGCATACCCTAATCCCATGCACATAAAATCCAAAAATGTTTTCATAAATATATAAACACTCGACTATCATTAATAACCCTCTTTTAAATGTTTGGAAATGTATTAATAGTGTTTTAGTGCTGGAAAAAGGCACCAACCACTCCTAGTTGGAAACTTTACCTTTACCTTACATTGGTCTCTTTAGATCTCATGACCACCTTCACAACAAGTGTTTTACATTTTTGACATAAACATGTATAATTCTATTTAGAAGTTCGCCTCACAACTTCCAACAAAGGCCCTGCTTTGCACTCAACGAAAAATATCCATTTAATGATGCTGACTAGATATGCAATAAGAAGATAAGGGTTGATTTGATATGATTTAAATACCGCATATATAAAGTTCAAGAGTCTTCCTAAAATCGTTACAGTGAACACTGACAAAAAAAAATTGAACCACACTTCACTGCTTCGTGAGATCGAATATTAGGTAGTGTTATATAGATCAAATGTTATATGTGATCTCGCTCTCCGAAATGACACAACATTTATCCATATGTCACAAATATGGAAGTTGCATATATATTTTTTTAAATCTACAAGAATTCGTACACAAATATGGAAGTTGCATATAATTTTTTTTCAAATCTACAAGAACTCGACGTACATGTCGTCTCCCTCCCAAAGGATATGATTCCATTCATTTTAGTAACCAATATAAATAGAATAAGAATCGATCCCATTTAGAACACAAACATGGGTGAATAAACAAAAATTATTTCAGGCATTTGAATCCTTTGGTTGAGGTATAGACCAAGAGACAATCAGTTCTGTGGATCAATTAAGTCTGCAACAAATAACCCATGGAATGGGCCCACATTATTATTTTCGGCCTTGTTGAGCAGAATTCGGGCCTGCAACTAGGGCTTCAACCTCGGCCCTGTGGAGACCTATAATATTGGATCTTTACAACTCGAGCTTGTGACTAAAACCTGGACCTTCGTCTCATTCTCTCCGATTTGAAGCATAAAAAACTCGACCCGTGGCTCGTTTCATTGGACCTGTGCCTTAATACTCGATACTTGTTTCCTATATTGGATTGTAGCATAAGGATAAAAACTCAAACCTGTGGTAAAGGCCCTTGGAAGTGTGGTATTATTGACCCGTATGAAGTACAAACTTAATCCAGTGTACTGATAACTTTCGAAGAGTCACAAATTCTATTTCAATAACCTCCTCATATATATGATTGTTGAAAGAGTGCAAACTTGTGATGTACAATAAAACTTTTTTGTGAAAGAAATATCTTAGAAATCTATTGATGTAACAATTCTCGTTAAAAATCCATGTAAAAATATATAAGACCATGGTAATGGGGTACTTATTCCAAGCTGAATGGTGGGAAAACATCTTGGTGGTGTTCATTCCATTTATTATGGTTAAGGAAATTGGCAAAGACAATGACAAATGATTTGGAAATGCATGAGGCATTAATTGGATTTTTATTTATGGAAATAATATAAAATAGGAGAAAAGGAAGGTGAAAGGTCATAGGTTTCATGTGAGGAGGAAAATGAAGGAAAATAATGGAAAATGAAGAAATAAATGCCTCATTGATAAAAAGGCTTCTGACTAATAAGGGCTTGGTCAGTGTAACCTTTTGTCAATTCAGTTTTGGAGCTCTCTCATTATTCACTCTCTTTCTCTCATACTCTTGTATACTTAGATTTTTCTTGGAGAACTTTTGGAGGGTGTGGCATGCTTATAGTTTTGAAGAAAGAAGGCAAAGGAAGAGCAGGAAAGCGTAAGAGGACATCGGGATCAACAACTACATGGGTTTTTCTTGCAAGTACCAAGTTGCATGTATGTTTTCTTCATTAGTTTTGGCATAAATGGCACATGCATGTGGTTTTTTAGTTATGATCTGTCATTTTCATGGAGTATTGCCTAGATTGACAATGGATTTGACTAGCCTTTCCATTTCCTAGATAGCCATGGTGTTGTGGGTTCATTTCTTTGTTTTTATAGTTTGTTCTCATGTTTCCTTTAGCTTGTGTTGAGTTATTAGTTGATGGATCCCTCATTGGAAAAATGTTCTGAAATCCCTGTAATAGCTTGGGTTGGGTTACTAGTCCTGGATCCTTGCTTAGAAAAACACTCTAGATCCCTGTAACAACTTGGGTTGAGTTACTAGTCTTGGAGCCTTGGTTGGACAAACGCTCTAGAGCCCTTGCTGGGTTGAGTTACTAGTCTTGGAGCCCCACAGCAGTTGTGGGTTGAGTTACTAGTCCTAGAGCCTTGACTGGAAAAACATGTTAAACCTTGACAATAATCATGAGTTGAGTTACTAGTTCTGGAAGTCGGGTTGGAACAAACGTTATGGATCCTTGGAAGGCTTGGTTAGAGATAGATCTGGTAATGGTTTTGTGATGCTCGACTGTGAGGTGGAATCACTATTTTATGGGTTGAGTTGGATGGGTTCTGAAAGCCTTGGATAGCTTTAGATTGATGTGTTCTATGAGATCCCACATTCATGCTTGAAATATGGCACGGGAGTGAATGGTTGAAGATATATTTGGCTCAACCATTCTACGATCAGGTGGAATGTGGTAGTCCCATACAAAGTGTTATCACTCAGAGGTCTTCCCTAAAAGTTATCAAAGAAGGAGTAGTCTGAGGTAACCACAAACCTAATCTTTTAGACTCGGGTTCTAGCCAACTTAAGTCCAGAGAGGGCTCTCTCTTTATAATTTAAATTTGTTTTGGGTAGGATTTCGGGCTAGTTCTTAGTGCTCGTGATTGTTTGTTTTGATTGGGTGGTGAAATTAAGAAAACAGATGGGCAGAACAAGCATTCAGGCCATGGCTATGGAGTCAATCAAATAGTGGCTTAACTAGATCATATCAATTACTAAAGTAAGAGTTCATAGGGCAAGCTAGCAAAACAAAAGAAAATCTGCAGGTTCAAATGGATGAAGTAGTCCTAACTAGGGCAAAGGGCAATGAAGAATCCTTAATCAGAATTAAGATGAAGAAAAGAAGGATGATCAGTAGCAAAGGGCAACTAAGAATCCTTTACTATGGACCAAAGGTGGGGGGGGGGGGCAACTGTGGAAGTAAGGGAGCAATTAAGAATTCCCAGACCAAGATAGTTTAGCAGAAAACATATAGAAAGCAAATAGTTAAAACAGAGAGCATTTAAGCTAATTCTGAGATATCATTCCTTGTTTACATTTTAGATTTCATAAGAGACACGTGAATATTTATAAGATGAAAAGAAAACAATATTTAAATATGAAGAGTTAATACTTATTTAGTTCCAATTGAGCACAAGAATCTAGTGAAATGTCCTTAGCTTTATTTCATGGCTCAACAAAACCAGTGCAGTCTTGAGTACAATAGCTCCTTGGCTCAATATAAAATGTCTACAAAAATGTATTTTAATCCACCCTAATTACTTCATTTTGTGAAGTATTTATACAAAAATGTTAAAATATCTCATAACAATATGAGAATTATTCTAGAAAACCAAAAATATCTTCAGCACGAAGATAGAGACAGATGGAGAACTATTTTCTTGCTGTCCCTTTTATTGTGACTGTGCTGGTTGTTGTAATTCAGATTTGGCTCTTTCAGTTGCTTGATACTTATGTGTTGGAATTACTTTATGTCTTCTACCTACTGATACTCTTTACCTGCTACACTTTGACTCTATTTTACTTGTTTTATCTGGTTGTCATATAGATTTACTGCAGTAACTTTATAGTAAATCTGTCAGTTTCATCCACCATTCATTGTTAGGTAATTTCATCCTTATCATCTTTCTATATATCTCGTTAGCTTCTGTATACTTGGAAAAATTTGGCCTATTGATGAACAAGTGCTTGACCTCATGCTCTATGAAAAACAGATTTTCTAGACTATCATATAATACCTTTCCAGTGGGCAATGCTTTTACCCCTGAAGTACTAGCTTGGCTGCTGGCCAACTTGTTTAGTCTTTCAACATAATCATCTTGGGTCATCAGCTTGTCATTTATTACCATAGGACTGGGAAGTCCTTTTTCTCTTAAAATACCAAACTTTGTCATAAATCTGTCAATATCAGCTTTGATGCTTTGGCACCTTTTCTCTAGATTGAGCATCAGGTTCCTTTTGGTGATAAACTTTTTAATTTCTATGATGGTTCCTGTTCTATCTTCTATTTCCAGTTCATTACGCTGATACCTGTTTCTGCTGTTCAAAAATGTTATCAATTGGTTGGCCTCTTCAGGCTTATCTCCCAACTCTTCCATTGTCTTGTGAATTTCTTCTGTAGCCACTTTTACCAGTTCAGTTTGTTCAAAAATTACTTGAATAGATGACCAAACATCATTGATAGAATCAATGATGTTGGCCCAAAGAATTTCCTTCATGTCTCCAAGTGGCTCTTGCAATGTCAAGTCCTTTTCAAGGACTTTAATTCTTTCTCCCATTCTTTGATTCTTTTGAACTTCTTCCTTCTATTTTATCTATGCAAGTTTGCAATCACTCTCCAAACTTGACATTTTTTCTCTAAGATTCTTAAGCTCGGTAGCCTGGATGCTCATTTCCTCCATGGCTTTTATCAATTTCACTAATTTTTTTGTGGATGTCCCTATCCTTGTTGATGTATGATTAGGAGCTTAGGACCAAGTGTCGTAAAGTGCTTGAAACTAGTTCAAACCTGAACGGCCAGATAGAGCTCGTTCCCCTGATTCCGACACCATGAACAGTTCGAAAAATGGTCTCCGTATACAGAAGTTACGCCAAAAACAAAATTGCCCAATGACCCTTAATTTTTGAATATTTTTCAAAAAAAATATTCCATAGAATATTCTAGGGAATATTCTATTTTGGGCAAGCGAATAAGCAACTGCCACGTGGCAACCCTAGAGGCTGCCACATGGCCCAAGGTGACATTAGCAATATGTGGCCGCACTTCCAAAATTTTGGGTTGGATCTATGTTTTGAACCCATGACTTGCTCATTAACATTGCAACGATTTACTGTTGGACCAACAAGGCGTAGCTTGTTAGGTTGGTGAACGAAATGTTATTTACGGTTTAAAATGCTTTAGCGGGTCCAGTAACATGGCCAACCCCCATTCATAGAACCTTAACCCAAAGATCCATGGCCTAAAAACTACGAACCGGTAGTCAATCCATTATGTTAAGGTTTAACAGTTATGTGGTCACGTTTATGGCGGAATATGGTTTAACAAATAGTTCCACTAACCGCTTACCAAAAGGTTCGGGCTCAAACTCCGAGGCAGACCACCCACAAACCGCCATTCTGAATGTTTAGTCACATGCATGCTAAAACTGGAGTTAGCTTCTAGTTAGCATGGCAGAAAATTTGGCAAAGCGCCAAATTTGGGCGGTCCCACCATAATTGGCGGGCCTAACTCGCCTTAACTGGTGTTTTTCAAGGGCAACTGGCACTTGGGAGTAAATGGCCATAACTTTGGCTAGGGAAGTCCATTTTGGATGAACTTTTTTTCGATTTTGGGTCTCTTTGACCTTTTGAAGCCATTCGCATAGGTTTCACAGCCATTTGAGGTCATTTGTAGGTGATGTTGCTTCATGGAAGTTCTAGGAGCCACTAGGGCCAAATTAGTTTGGGAGCTGCATTGGGAAGTGTGCAACTAGTGAATGTGAAAATAAGGTCATTCCTGAAGGTTTTCAGAATTATGAATCCATTTCTACAGCTCATTTTTCCTATTGAGGGAATTTTCTCATTGTTTAGCTTCAGGGAAGCTTTTAGGGCCACTAGGGCCATTTCAGTGATTGAGTTGTGCTGGGCTAGGTTCGTCTATTTGAGGTGAAACAAAAGCCTATTTATGTTGTCACGAACCTTTTGAATCCAATGAAGGTGTTTTTAGAAGCATTTGGAGACTTATAAAGGCTGAGATGCTGAAGAGAAGTTTCAAGCAGCCTAGGGCCAACCATGGAAGAAGGCTTAGATCAGGGATGCAGTGCTCATTTTGAGCAAATGAACAATCATTTTTTTATGTCAGATATGTGCTGGAGACATTAGTAGAGGTTTCAGAGACATTTGAAGCATTCTAAAGGATTCTATTCCATTAAGAAGCTCAACGAAACTTAGTGCACCTACTGAAGGAATCAAGTCCAAGGGAGCCTAGATCTGCCTGCACAAAGATGACGGCCATGACAGGGATGTATATGGTTTTTTTAAACCCATAGGTTTATTTAGTAACCTTTTGGAGTTGAGTGTGGAACTTGTAAAAGAATTCAAGCCATAATCCCAAAGAGCCAAGTCTAGTTGATTAGAGCTCATAGACGTAGCCCACGAGATTGGGGTGAACTCCTTATTAAATTTGCTGTTATGTGTGATGTTTATTTGCTGCCTTATATGTCTGATATATATGTTTAATATCAGCTGAAACAAATCAAGTTAAAACACATAAACAAAAGAAAAGACATACACCTGTTTCAAGCTAAAATTCCGCATAACGTCAAGTTCAAGCAAGGTCTTTTTTTAATTGAATTTGAGTGTTTACTTCTTATTTCTTTAGGCAGAGTCTATAGAGGGCCAGGTAGCTTCTGGATCTCATCCTCTCTTAAGAGGTGACATATCTAGTAAATGTCCCTACAATTTATCTCTGTATTAGAAATAAGAAGTTCACATATTTGCAGATTTAAACTTGGAGTATTTGTGCACTCATTTACATACATGAAAATGGATACCTTTCACCCTTTATCAACTACATTCCATTTTTAGATCAGATTGGTATCAGAGCCAGGTTTGCTTGATTGTATAGCTTGAAAGGTGTTTAAAGCAACGTAGAAGATTGACTGCTTTACTATTTTGCAAGCTGCATGTTGTTTGAGTTTGCTGAAGTTTGGGGATAGCTACTGATTAGTTAAGTCTTGGAGAAGACAAAAAGGAATAGTAGATATTTCCCTTACCCCAAAAGGACCTAAAAATAACTACAAGAATTTCACTTGAGTTGATTGGATGATGGCTGCTTGAACATGATGTTCACTTGATTTGTGTGTTGTTGGCTACTTGAATGTTGGCTGTAAAGACATCTGGGTAAAAAATATTTGTCACTTGTTTTGAAAAGCTTTAAGCACATTGTTGAAGTTAATTTTTTCATTGATATTATAATGACAACTTCATCAAGTGAAGATTTCTCCTTCACAAGGTTCTTCGATGAGGATATGAAACATGAATTCCTTATATTAAAGGATATGGTGCAAATCCTATTTGAGGATAGAAGTGAAAGCACAATACTTCATGAGAAATTGTTGGCCATGAAGCGGGAGAAGGAAGAAATTCTTCAAATATTGCATGATATGGAGTTGTAACTTCATCAAGCCCAAGAGGCTTTGACCAAGAACATGCTTGAGAAAGAGGTAATCCATTCTGATTTGTCTTCAATTTCCTCTTCAGAAAGATGTGTAGGATCTTTCGAAAAGCATAGAAGGGGAATAGGATCCAAGCTCATGATTAAGATGGTTTATGAAGGCAAAGGATTAGGAAAGCATGCACAGGGCATGATTGAACCCATTTCCATTGAGGAACGATCCAAGAATCTTGGACTGGGTTATGTGCAAGCTTATGGCGAAGACTCAAAAGCCATGAAGGCATGTGAGGCAAATGCAAAGAGAACTTTTGTTCCAAGTTCCATGAGACAAATATTTCAAATTTGTTTCAAAGATGATTTCCAGTGCTTTAATCCTTTTTTGTAGCAAGAAGATGGTAGACATGCAGCTTATGGCAAGCATGCAATGTTAGGCAGTTTTCAAGACAAGAACTATGATGTTAGTTTTCAATTGAAAGCTAAAACCTCTAATATTTCATCTCCTCATGGAAGCAAAAAAGATGAACATGCAAAGCAACATAAGATGTATAAATCTACTCATGATCGATTTGATTGTGTTTCTGCAAGGCATGAAAATTTTACATGCTTTAATGGAAGAAAGTTTCCTTGTACATATTATAGTCAATTTAATCATCATGTTTCGAGATGCTGGATGAGGAAGAAAGCACATAGGGGACAGATGAAACAAAAACTACCTTCAAAAAAGGTGCATAAGTTTTGCACTTTTTTCCAAAAGAAGGGACGTATTTTCTCTTAATGTTGGACTTTACATCCAACTTGTCATCCCACACACATGCATCAGGATGACAAGAAGATTGGCAAAGGTGGAATTGAAAATTCCATTATTGATGTGGACAGGGAAGTTTCACATGAGAAAGAATTGCAGTAGTAAAAATCACCATTGAAGTGGCTCGGTAAGAAGTGGATGGAATTCTTGACACAGTAAGATGTACTCCTTCTGTACATACAAACATTGGATGTATTCATGTTTTGTTTTGTTGTTTCAAAATCTCGCCATGGAGCAATGTTTTCATTTCAGCTCTTGTCACCCACATATTGTTTATTGGGTTGATGTACCTGTTGGTCTTTGTAAAAAGAGTTGAAGTTACACCTGTACATAGATGTTGTAGGTGTATTTGTAAAACTATATATAGTTCATTGTACATGATACATGCATGTGTTTGTAAATGTATCTTGTTGTTGGTCGACTAGTGTCGCTTGTGAGCACACTTTTACATTGTCTATTATGTCGTACCTTGCTTATCGACTTTTGTTGATTGTGCCACTTATGTTATTGACTTGTGTCGATTGTGGTGCACATGTTTCGTCGACTTTTCTCGATCATGTACACACTTGCTATGTTGATGGTTGAGTCCATGGTTCAACATATTTCAAGACAACTTGTTGTTGATGATTGTCTTGTTGCACACGTACCTTTGGTGCCATTAATGGGCATAATGACAGTGGCAAGCCCGCATGGTCAGTGGAAGATTTCAGCTCATATATCAGCAAGTGTCAATGTTGGTTTATGCAAATTTCAGATTTGTCTAGCGAGCAAGCTTGGTCGGGATTTGACAAGTACTTGGCTTATGCAGGAAAATTTTCCAAGACAACAGTTGGCAAAGAAAGAGATTTTGGCATCAGTATGCTCCCTTGGCTAAATAGAAGAGGATGTTTGTGTTCTCTCCAGTGCTATATAGTTCAGTTCAGAGATTTAGTAAGCTTTTGGGGACCAAAAGCCTTCTCATTTGGGAGGTGTCATCAGGAGCTCATGACCAAGTATCATAAAGTGCTCAGAACTGGTTTGAACCTGAATGATTGGATAGAGCTCATCCTCCTAATTTCGGTGCCGTGAATAGTTCGAAAAATGGTTTCCATATGTAGAATTTATGCCAAAAACAAAATCTCCCAATGACCCTTAATTTTTGAATATTTTTCCAAAAAAAATAAAAAAGAATATTCCAAAAATATTCCTTGGAATATTCTTAAGAATATTCAAGGGAATATTTTTTTTAATAAGCAGCTGCCAGGTGGCAGGCCCGAAGAATACCACGTGGCCCAGGGTGACATCAGCATTATGTGGGCACATTTCAAGTCGGATCCGAGTTTTGAACCCACGACCTACCCATTAACATTGCAACGATTTACCATTGGACCAACAAGGTGAAGCTTGTTAGGTTGGTGAACGAAATGTTATTTAACGTTTAAAATGCTTTGGGAGGGGCCCGGAAGGGGGCCAACCCCCATTCATAGAACCTTAACCCAAAGAACCGTGGCCTAAAAACTTCAAACCGGTGGTCAATCCATTATATTAAGGTTTAATGGTTATGTGGTCACGTTTATGGTGGAATATGGTTTAACAAACAGTTCCACTAACTGCTTACCAAAAGGTTCTGGCTCAGTGCCAAATTTCGGTGGTCCTGCCATAATTGGGGGGCCTAACTGGCCTTAACTAGAGTTTTTCAAGGGCAACTGGTAGTTGGGAGTAAATGGCCATAACTTTGGCTAGGGAAGTCCTCTTTGGACGATTTTTTTTTTTATTTTTTTTATTTTGGGTCTCTTCGACCTTTTGAAGCCATTGGCATAGGTTTCATAGCCATCTAAGGTCGTTTGTAGGTGATTTTGCTTCGGGGAAGTTCCAGGAACCACCAGGGCCAAATCAGTTTAGGAGTTGCATTAGTAAGTGTGCTACTAGTGAATGTGAAACGAAGGTCATTCCTGAAGGTTTTCAACATTCTAAATCCATTTCTATAGCTCGTTTTTCTTGTTGAGGCATTTTTCTCAGTTTTTAGCTTTAGGGAAGCTTTCAGGGCCACTAGGGCCATTTCAGTAATTGAGTTGTGCTGGGCTAGGTTCATCTATTTGAGGTGAAAAAAAAGCCTATTTCTTCTATAAGGAACCTTCTAAATCCAATGAAGGTGTTCTCATAAGCATTTGGAGACTTCTAAAGGCCGAGATGCTGAAGAGAAGTTTCAGGTAGCCCAGGGCCAATCATGGGAGAAGGATTAGATTGGGGATGCAGTGCTCATTTTGAGCAAATGAATAGTCATTTTTTTATTTCAAATATGTGCTGGAGACATTAGCAGAAGTTTTAGAGACATTTGAAGCATTATGAAGGAGTTTGTGCCATTAAGAATATTAGGGAAGATTAGTGCACCTACTCAAGGAATCAAGTCCAAGGGAGCCTAGATCTGTCTGCATAAAGAGGACATCCATGACAGGGATGTATATGGTTTTTCTAAACCCATAGGTTCAGTAAGTAATCTTTTGGAGTTGAGTGTGGAACTTGTAAAAGAATTCAAGCCATAATCCCAAAGAGCCAAGTCTAGTTGACTAGAGCTCACAGGAGACGTAGCCCACAAGATTGGGGTGAACTCCTTATTAAATTTGTTGTTATGCATGATGTTTATTTGCTGCTTTATATGTCTGATATATATGTTTAATATCAGCTAAAACAAATCAGGTTAAAACACATAAACAGTAGAAAAGACATACACCTCTTTCAAGCTAAAATTCTGCATAACGTCAAGTTCAAGCAAGGTCTTTTTTTAATTGAATCTGACTGTTTACTTCTTATTTCTTTAGGTAGAGTTTGTAGAGGGCTAGGTAGCTTCTGGATCTCATCCTCTCTTAAGAGGTGACGTATCCTGTAAATGCCCCTACAGTCGATCTCTGTATTAGAAATAAGAAGTTCACATATTTGTAGATTTAAACTTGGAGTACTTGTGCACTCATTTACATACATGAAAATGGATACCTTGCACCCTTTATCAATTACATTCCATTTTAAGATCAATGTAATTGTAACTGGCAGAGCAGTAGCTGGTGGAACTTTTGGTGCTAAAGAAGCAGCCAATGTGGAGGGTACTACTATAGATACTATAGGAATTACAGTTTGAGGAGCGGTGACCAACTCACACTATCTAGACTATATCATGTTATCTAGCTCTTTTTCCGTTTCTTTCAGTTGTTCATTCAGCTTAAGGACTAGGTCCATAAGCTCTTCATCCTTTTGAGTTTCCAATACTTCAGCTGTTTGAGGATGATGCAGAGGGGGAATTTTGAGTTGTTTCTTCAGTGCAAATATGTCATTGTTTTTCTTTTTAATAAGATTTTCTCTGGCTTTCACATCCTTGGGATCATGCCCTAGTTCTATGACTAAGTCCTCTAAGGACTTTATTCTGGTATCCTTGGTCTGTGAAGAGGCCTTCCCTAACTAGAATTGTGCTGATATATTATTCAACGAATTTTGGAGTTGGTAAGCTGCAATTGCCCTGGTGGTCAAGGTGGAGTAGACCATTTCCTGGGTTTACTTGTGTAATTCTCTTTGGTCAATAGGAGGGATATCCTTTTCCAATACTTCAAAGTGTGTTTTCAAGTAATCTACAATTGACTTGGGCTGCTGTGTATTTGGCTTCATGAAATTCATCTACATTTTACCCTCTTTCACATCAAAGGCTGACATTAGCCTTGTCTGATTGGTAGGAGCCATTTCTAGGTAATATGCATAGCTTTGGGCCTTCAATATTTCATTCCTAGCCTTTATTTCTTTATATTTCTCTCTAATGTCTTGGCTCTGGCCAGTAGGAGCCCTAAAGGAGGATACTTCCACGCTCTGTTTCCTTTTTAGCATTTGAGCCTGTGAGGTGGAAGGTTATTGTGTACCTCCTGAGGGAGTGGTATGCTTGCTTTCTACTCTTTTTGCACCTGTGGTTCCAGTTGTTTCTTCAGTAAACTCTTTTTTTGAAAATGAATTCAACCTTTGCCTCTTGACATAAGTTTGGGCAACAGGTCTGCTAGAAGGAGTGGCCTCCTCTCTATCTCTCTTAGGATTCCTCTCCTCATTTAGAGGAGTCTATAAAATAGGTGGATTACTCATGATATGTTTTGGCTGAGCAAGTTCTTTTGATATCTTTGGTTGTTCTAATTCCTCTGGCTGCTCTGATGGCTCTTGCTCTTGAGGTCCTTCTTCTGCTGTTTGCCCACTGTGTCCCTGTGATTCCCTTTGAGATTGGGACTCTCTTGGCACCTGTACAAATGAATCTTCATCAAGTCTTCTTTCTAAATCAATCAATACATTATTGACAACAACTTTTGTGCTATCTCGGTCTACCAAAGTGTTTTCCACCCATTCTAGTTGATTATCATATTATTCAATTTCAAGAATTCTGTGGTGGATATAAGGAGATAATTTGTTATTTTGTCTCTTATTGAAAATGAACTCTAAAGGGTCATAATTCCAGATAAAACATTGTTTCAATTTTAGCCTTTGGAGGATTTCTTCTACTTCCTTTCTTGCTTCCCTACTATTACATATGAAGGGGCCAAGCTGATATTTTATCCTAAGTTGAGATTTCTTCTTGGCCTTCACAAAATGCACCTCATCTGAATTAATCATTTGCCTGTAGTACTCCAGAGCAAACAATCTCATGGGGAGGTATCTGGGAAATTTTTTAGGGAGCCAAATCACATCCATATATTTTGATTTCAGTGTGGTTTTGGTACAAGTACCAACCTCCCACTCTATATTGTTTGGAAAACTGTAGGACCCTCCTGATATTTGCACTGATTCTGGGGGGAGGGCTTCCTAATAACATAGTTGCCACTAGGTGCACAAAGAGATATATGAAATTAGTATAAGAATATTGAGAGTCATGTAGGTGGATTAATGAAGTCCAAAAGACCACTGATCTAAGGTTGCCTCTGGTATTAAGCTTTTGGAGTGTGATTGGAAATTTTTCAGCTTGATAATACAGGAAAATATGATATAAAACTGAAGAATATTTGAACACTCTTTCATTATCCATCCTCATGAATTGATTATGCATTTTATCATCAATGAACTTAACATAGTCAAACATGATGGGTGGGGGTTGTCCAGTTGAGTAGATGGACATAAAGGCTACAATAATTTCATCAACAAATTCACTTGTATTCTAGCCTAACACACTAAATATCATTTCTATGATGTCTCGGCCAAGATTAGAGAATATAGTCCAAATGTAAGGGGGATGGTCCTTTGGAATGTATTTTTCTTCCCTAAGGAAGGTTTGGTATAACCGAGCAAGTTTGATTGAGGTGAGTGTAGGGAATATGTTAAGCAAATCTCCAACAGAAAGACGGGTCAGGCTTTGGCTTGGTTGTAACTACAACATTTCATTTATGGAATCATCAGTGATGTTTAATAATACAGAATGATCAGGGGTCATCACTGCCCTTTGGCTGGGATTATAGTTCATATGGTAGTAATGGATAATCTCTAGGAAGGTATGACCTCTGGGGAATTGGTACTTGGGTAAACTTGATTCCCAAGGCCCTACGTCGTCTACATGGTTCAGGTACTAGTTTTTGTGCCTGTAGTATAGTTTCAATGGGGATTCTTGGACATAGGTATCTTTAATTTGAAACTCTTTATCCGCCAGGGGAAGATGGTCTAAGCCCTTGTGGGGAGTAGAAATTGGTAGGACATTCAATGTAATGGGAGCATCCATCCTTGGTTCTTGTGGATTCAAGGATGGGGGCGAAGGGTTTTCAATGAAATTGGGGAACACTGGTCTAATTCAGAGTATTTTGGAGTCACTGGGCAACTATCTTACTAAATTACTTAGTAATTTGAAGCAATTGAGTCAAGGTTCAGGAATAAAAAAGGGTTTCTCGGCGAATTTGGGTAAATATCTGATTTTGGCTTTGAATGGAATGATGCGCGACTATGCACAATTTGCAGGAAGCGCATGTGACTAAAAAGATGGTCTGGAGTTTCAACAGCTTCAGAAGGTTGGCAGTTGGACGTGGGTTGATGGTTGTACGTACTGTGGTGCTTTCATGGAGGTCTGAGCGGTCTTTTTCATGGTAAAAATAAAAACAATGAGTTTTTTAGTTTTATTCACAAAGTCAACTATTTTGGCAAGTACACGGAGAAAGGGACACTTGGCGTTAAGTGGGGGATGCGACATTTTGTCGTTCAGTGGGAGGCGGTAAGCAGGATCATGGGCTTGAGCGGTTTTGGTGGGAGGCCGCCCGATGCCATTCATCAGGCGCCACGTAGCAATGGGGTGAATAGTGAAACCACCCATATCGGGCAGGTAAAGGTCGGCCTTTGAAGGCTGCCCGATATGATCATCGACCATTGGATCAAAAGGGACCAGATCGTATGGTGATCAGGGTGGAGATTTGATATGACATTTAATGTAGGGTACCTGTAGAGGTTTAAGTGTGGTGGGTTTAATTAATTGCAGATTATGGAGGTTTAATGACATCGGGAGTGATTTCATTGGCAGGTTCGATTATTAATTAACCGCAGATCGGTTAATTAATCTCTTTTATTCGATGGTGGGTCTTAGTTATTAATTAGCCATTGATTGACTTAATTAAGCCATTAATTATTTATTAATGAATTTTATGTTTCAAACTTTCAGGGACGGGATATTAAAGTTAAAGGGGTTTAATAAAATATACGGGAAAGGGTTTATTTTTTGAGAATTAATATATAAACAAAATTAGAAGTTAATATGGAAAAAGGCGGAAAAATGGATTTGCGTTAAGTATAATGTGTTTTGAAATTTATTTACTTTTCACATTGAAACATTATAACTTAGGCTAAGTGCATTTTTGTGGGTTTTTCAGAAAAAAGGGGTTTTACATGGGGGTGATTACTTTCCCTAGGCAAATGGTGCTTTTACCTTAGGAAAAGGGATTTTTTAGGGGAAAATGAATGAATTGAAGGAGGTGAATGTTTATGAGGGGATTTTAGTACTTAGAACATCTAAGTTATTGGGCCGAGGGTCCGGTCCCTCTAGAAGTCAGAGAAATGTTCTGAGCCCCTTTAACTTAAGGTTTTAAGTACTTTAAGACTTTCCTTGGAAATTAGTTAAGTGAAAAATGTAATGAATGAGGGGGGTTAATCAATTTGACTTTGTGTGCTTTGGTAAATACTCAATTATCATCCATACTTTAAAAATTTGATGATGAAATTAAATGATATGATTTAATCTAATCAATCATCATAATTCTACAACCATTCAACTACTTACCTATCTACTCATCCTACCATTTTTTATACTCTTTATTAGGGTGCACTTAAGCTGGCAAACACATTATCAAAACTTTTCTTTTATTTTTACGAAATTAATCTATCTAAGTCTAACCTTATTACATCCAAGGGCTCATATTAAATAGTTGAGCTCCTTTTATTAACTCTACCTATCTACTTATCTGCCAAGATTACATTGTTTTTGTCAGATTTTATTTCTCTGTCTATAAGCATGAAATTGAAAACATGAAATAGCCAAGTTTAAACATTTTGAATATCCATGGATTGTGGCAAAGGTAACAAGCTGCACACAATCTTTTATTCTGCATCAAAAGTAAATAGTAGTGGCATGTTGACTTGCACACTTTCATGGTCTTTTTCTTTCTTGGGGTTCATTTTTTCATATTTTTTTTACCTTTTTATTCTTTATGTCCTTTGATTTTTCTTTTAGGACATAACCTCTTTACATTTTTTTTTTTATTATTTTTATTTTTTGAATATGGAAAACATTTGCAGAAAGCAAAGGTATGTACATATTACAAATTTGACCTCAGCCATTCAAAAATTATGACTCCTATTGGTATAGGAACATAACATCGGGTTGGCCTTTGCATCATTAATATGAGATTATTTCTCCTTATACTTCTATGAGTAATATACTGGTTTATATGTGGATTCTATGGCTATTGCATCCTTGGTATTTCTATTGTTATTATGTTGGTTATGAATATCTATTATGATAGTGGTTATGTATGGGTCCCATCATGTTTTTACTTGTATATGAATGAATAATGTATCTATGGATTAATGGATGAAACTGTAGCTAAAGTGACAAGGAAACAATGCTTCATAGTGAATCTCAAATAAGTATGAGACCCCTATGACTAGATCTTTTATTTACACCTTTAGATTTCATATTCATGATATGTTTGACGAAATTTCTATCATGGCTAGTAGGGGTTCAGTCAAGGTCTTATTAAAGTAATTACTTTTGCATTGTCATTTCACTATTATCTTACTATTCTAAAGATGTCATTATATTCTAGGTAGTGATCTGGGCTTTAGACCTTAGAAAGTGGCTCAAATCCTGTGGATGTTGGCACAACACTGACAAAAATAGTCCCTGAATGTTGGATTGTAGGTCTGTGAGAGTGTCTAGAGGTCCCTGGATGCTGGAATGACCATAGCATGAGAATGTCCAGAGGTCAAGTGATTCCAAATCATAGTGGGACCCATGGGTTAGTTGACAGTAAATTTGGGTTGGTTCCTAAGGGTCCTAATTCTAATGTTGAATGTCTATATGGTGTGTTTCCATCAGTTCCACTTCCTTAACATGACTTAGGAGGTCGAATCATATCATAGTGGCCTCTAATCACATGTTTACCTTGTCATGACGGTTTCTTGGGTATATGTGGGAGGAGGGTGTTACAGAGTGGTATCAGAGCATGGTTCACCCCTCAGACTAGATGGGTTGTGTGTTTGTCATTCATTCATGTTGGTTGCACATGTGTTTCTTGTGCTTGTAGTCCATGTGCTTGTTTCATTCTCATGGTGTTGTAGTTATGTGACCATGCAAAGGTTGATGGTGTTGTTGTGGGATGTGTAGTGATGAGTGTATGGGTGTATATGCATTGTCATGCATGTCGATATCTATATGCATGAATTTTCATGGTTACAGTTATGCATGTATAGTAGGTCAAACATGCATTGTGAGGTCATTGCATGTAATTAGGTTATCATGATGATATTGGTATGTTATGACGCTAATGTGTTGGCTGAGATAGAGCAGGAGATGCAGATCATTAAAGTGAAGTTTCAACATTGAACCTCGAGTTAAGAGCATGTCGTCATACATGTTTGTATGTTGGGCGTGTAGGTCTGTAGGTTGAGGATTATTTTATGCATTATGGTTATGTGTATGCCTTTCATTCCATTGAATTTATGGTTACATACATGATAGATTCTAGTTGATTAGCGTAGTTATATGCACATGTGTCATATAGTCATGAATGATTGTAACCTATGGTGGTATGCATTGCTATCATTTGTTTTAGGTTAGATAACTTGAGGATTAAGGTTATTACATCAAGATTTTGTTGTTATATGTATCATACTAAGTTGTTTTGGCCTATGCAAATGGTTATGTCTATGAAATTTAGGTATGGTTTAATATGATGTGATATTATGTCGTATTAATCGAGACTGGCTGTGCAGATGTGATTATTATGTATCAATGATAATTGTTAATGAGTTTATGATGCCAAAATGTTAGCTATTGACTATTATAGATATAATGACATTATTTATGTTTGAGTTTATTCATGCTAATCTAGATTGATTGTGTAGACAAGATAGCCTCCCCTGAGTTACATTAAAGTAGGAAATTTCTTATGTCATCTACTTTGTGCTTGATTGTTTAATTATGACATTTATTTGGTGTTTGAGTGTTTGGTGCCTATTATGTCCTCTAGTTGATTTATTTAACATGGTATGTTTGCAAGTTGGTTGAATGTTTGATGAATTATATAATATGAGTATGTGTTCCAATGATCTTGTTTTAAGATGATTGTACTGAAACATATGTGTTGAGATATTTGACATGTACTTGAGTGTAATAGGTGATAGTTGTAGCATTATGTCTAATGACTATGAGTTGACTATGGATTATGACATGATTTTTAGTCTTGGTAAAGGTTTATTTCAAATTAATAGATATGATTGTCTTGATATTTGGAATCTGTGGTTGACATGTGTGAAGAGTTGCAAGAAACATGCTTGGTATTAGCATGACAAATTAATATTTTATGTGTATATATAACTAATAGTTGGGTGATGTGACAACACATAGTAAGCATAAATTCCAACAAAGTAAAAAGGTATAAGAAAGGAATTAGGAAAGAATTCCTTAGCTATGTTTTGAAACCCTAATTCCAAACGAATGTTATTTTCATACAAGAGGTCTTATTAACCTTAATCTTGTCTGACATTATGTTGATATGTGCTAGATTCATGAACATGTACTTGATAGGTATATTAGCTAGTATCTAGTTACAGGTGGGTATGTCAAGGGAATTGGAGTCCCTTGAGAGATGGTGTGGCTGTGTTCAGTTGCAAGCAACATTCTTGGCACATCAACGTAAGGTAACCAATGTATTTTTATGTTTATTTATGCATTGACAGTTATGTGTTGATGGTAGTATGATGCAAGGGATTGCATGGAAAAGATAATTGCATGAAATATTGAATAAGGCTCAGGTAGAGCTTTCCTTTGGAAGAACTAAGTACCATGGGGATCGAGTCAAGTGTTTGTTGTTATTCTTGTTATTTTGTCATTTTGTCATTTTCTTATGCTTGATTTTTTTTTTTTTTTTTTTTTTTTTTTTTTATGTCTAGTGAATGATCATGCCACTCTGTTTGTGGTGTCCTGTTGTTATTGGTTTTCATAATTTTCTTTTACTTGATTCTTGGTATTACCTTTTATGTTTTGAGAGTCTTGAGAATTGGTTTGGGAAGGAATAAAGTTAATGGAGTTCAGGGAGATTTGTGTGTACCTGGCAGGTAATGTAAGACCTAAATAAATGTTGGTGCATTGGTGTAAATGGACGATGGAAAGATAACCATGGGAAAGGTAATCAAGAAAGTTAAGTGGATTTTAGGAGTCATATTCCTTGGTTATGTTGGCAACTGCTGTTCACGATTTTGCGCATGTGTTGCATGCATAAAGGGAGTTTTCTTTGTTATCCTCCACAATATCCCAAGGCTGAGAAGGGAGACCGAAGGAGGTAACCTAAAAGAACTTGGGTTTAGGAGCTAGCCTTGCTAAACCATAGAGGGATCTCTCTATGAATTCATAGCCAATGAAGACTAGAATGGGAAAAGATGTTAGGCTAGATATGTTAGGCTCGGGTAGGGTTTTGAAAGTTTTAGGTTTTGATGCTAGATAAGGGGTGAAAACCAGGTAGCTGGGTCAAAGGATCAAAGGGTTACAAAAGAAAATATATATATATGAGCAAGGTAGTAATGCTTTTGGGATGGCTTTAGGTTTGTTGGTGTAGTGTAGTGTTTAGAAGAATAAAAATGTCTTAATGAGCATGAGCACATGAATTCATTAAGTTAGAGGGAGAATTACCATAAATGATATTCCCATAAAAGCAAAGCTTTCTGCAAAGAATTTTGTTTATAAACATTAAGGAAAACCACTGAAGAAACAAGTTATGGAAATGAAAGATGTATATTATTCAAATAAAACTATAATAGAGAAAATACATAATCACAAACTCGTTGCACATGAATTCCTAGATAGTAGCTTCAACTACGTCCTTTTATTTTCGGAATAAAATGTCCAAGTACAAGCTACAAGTCTTCTCTCCTCTCATGTACAACCTATTATATGACTAAGAAAATGATACATATAGACCAAAACAACACCTCCCTTCTCTCAGGGGTCAAATCCATGAGTCTAGGAACTGCTACATGAAGTGTTCTAACCAAACCCTAATGTCTAGGGAGGTTAAAACAACTCCTCCAATTAAATGTTGACTCAAACCAATCTCATTAATGAAACCTAACTTTACACAAAACAACTTTAGCTAGACTGTTTACCCATAATTACATCATAATTACATCAAGGTTAATTAATTACACCATAAAAATTCGAATCCAACTGATAAAACTGAAGAAAAGTTGTCACAGGAAAAAACGCAGTGAAATCAGCCAAAAACGCAGCGAGCCTAGATAAAATGCATCGAATTTGGGAGAACTAATTTTTTAAGGCCTTCCTGAAGTCCAAATTCTGATCTTGATGGCTCATTGGAAATCTGAGGATGTCTCCTATATGATGGACTCTTCCGGAGCTAAAAAAGGTCACTTCTAGCCCCTCAAAAGTGCATTCTCCCACAGGTACTCTGGAAAACGCAACGTGGTATTCAATGGGGTGGTAGAAAGGTGGTTTTTAGGTGGGTTTTGGGAATTTTCTCCTGTCAAAGCTTACCAAAAGTATGTTCCCCTCAAGACAAAAGTGATGTATGAATCATGCCAAACCCAGATATGTAAGAAAAAAGTGATTTGGATCTCCCTAACAAAATCACAGCATGGATCACGTTGTGTTTTTGTCTTCATGACTGTGTCAAAATGTGCAAAAATTCTCAAAAAACCAAAATTTCTCCAAAACTCATCAAAATTGGTTTATTAGGTCCTTAGGTGCTCTTCTATGCAATGAAGGAGGCATCAACAAGAAAATCCAATTTTACCTTCCCTTTTTGCTTGATTAGGGTTTCATTGAGTTTCTCCTTTAACTACTTGGCCTTAACATTAGCAACCTGATTCCTTGTATAATAATGAGAATCCATGTGTCTTTGTATCCTGTTGTCTCTATTAACCCTGTTGAGAAGCTTCTCAAAATGAAAATTCACATTGTCAAGCCAAAGTTCTCTATTCTCATTTATTTCTGCTGCAATTAGGTCAATCGAGGTCATCTGCTCTCTTTGTTGCTAAAGTTCTCTTTTGAGGCCTTTGGTCCTTGGCATTTTCTTTCTCACCTACTCTTGATGCTCATCTGAATCCTATACATACGTCACTGCTTTTACCTTTATATCCTTTTTGCCAACATCGACTTCATGCTTTTCCAAAAGTAGCTACATTACCTTCAATTGTTGATTCTACTGCTTTAGGAATGAAATCATGAAGTTTGCCTCTGATCAACTATCCTTGAGATTTTCTATATAATCATATTTATCCATTGTGACATGCTCCATTGACTTATGCTCCTCATTAACCTTCAAGTCAACCATGACAATGTCAATATGAAATGGTTCCTCATCTTGTAATGGTGCTCCATGTTGTGATTATGATCTTGGATTTGCTGATGTTGCTGATCTAAGATTGTCCCCTTACACACAATGTGAAGTAAACACTATCCTCCTTCCTTTCTGATATGTCTAAGTCACTTCAGGCCTAGGTATCCTCTCAACTATAAATCTGCTAGATGATCCACTCTTCACATGCTTAGGTGGTATTGATGTACTTGGGCTTACAGATTGACTAGTAGAAGATAATAGAACATCTGACTGAACGAATGTTTTCCAAGTGATGTTCTTTTGAGTTAGCTAATGCAATACAATAATCTTGATGAGGGCATGGTGAAAAATAATTCTTTCATAGTCACTCTGTCTATGCTGCACCTTGTCTTCCTTCTTAGCCAAACTTTTGTAGAGGTAGTAGGCTAGGTTTAGTGGCTTTAATCCTGTGAAAAGCATGAGAAATTTGACATCGTATTTGTACAATCTTGATAATCTACCTCCACATGTAAAGTATTTCATTATAACCCTCATCAATGGAGCAATTTTTTCAAGGAGTTGTGAAAAAGGAGAAACCTTCTTAATGTTGTGTCTGTAGTGGCCTTTGATGAAAGGTTGATAGTTTTGCAAACCCAAATCTATGTTCTTAAACCATTTTTCTCCATTTCTAGGTATCCCTATGGCTACTGTTATGATTTCAGTTGATACAGTGAAATTAACACCTGCAATAGTGACATTATCTCTCCTCAAATGAGTGGCAAACAAACTGGTCAATTTGTCATGGTATTTGACTCTTTGAACTAACTCACAAAACCCTAAACACTCTCCATTCTCAAAGCACTACTTGGACAATGGGGAAGACATAATATCGTCAATGTTTATTGGTTCATATCTCAATATTTGACCTCCTTTTTTATAGGATTTATTCTCCTCTTGTATTTTGACTATGTGCAAGTAAAAACCTAATTAGGAAAATAAGGGATTTGAATGAGGGGATATGATGGAGTGTTTAGGGAAGGGGAAAGGGGTAGGAAAATTTAGGGAGATGGGAAGGGGTGTTAGGGACCTTTTGGAAGTGGAATGAGGGAAAATTGGTATAGGTTCTGCTCCAGATAATTACAACACAATCCAAGTAGAGAAAACAACGAAAACATAGTGCAGGGAGTGATAGAAGTTTACAACATGAAAACAAAGGAAATATACTTATTGGAGAGGTGGAGATATTAGAACTTACTTGAAGAAAGCATTAGAAGAATTCAAATTCTATGAAAAATTTCAAAATAGGTGTTGGGGCCCTTAGGGAGAAAATGAAAAGCAAACTTGAAAAAACACAGTGAAATCTGGAAAATGTAGCAAAATATGGAAAATGTAGTGAAATTTGAGAAGGCGCAATGAAATCCTGAGAAAATGTAGCGAGACAGTTTGGATTGTCCTTGAGAGTGTTTTTGCCTCTGAAAATGCTGAGGAAATGTCTTGTTGGTGAACGATATCTATTTAGCAATGAATATAAGAGAGAGAGGTGGAATGAAATGGTCTTTATAGATTGTGGAACTCAATTTTATAGTGGTAGGGTGGCCCACCATACATTTTCACTTTTATTTGGAAAAAACTATATAATTTTGGAACTTGAAAATGCATCTTTGAAACATAAAACTTATTACATCACTTCGAGTTGAATCACACCTTAGAGAAAAACCTTTTGAGAAAACCCTATCACTACTCCTTCATTCGCTGGTTTTATGAATGGCATGACAGTTTTTATGACTCTAACCCTAATGACCCAATGGTGACACAAAGATGAATGAAGTTCATGATGATACAAATGAGATGATGATGAATAATTTTCAGTTATGGCACATCTAGCTGAGTGATGGCAGTGATCGGCACATGAAAAGTTTGAAGGAGAAGCAATAGACCTAGACACGTTATCCAGTGACCAAATTTTATTTTGAAAACCTATTGAAATGATAAAATTTGACTTGAGACCCCTAACAAAACCTTGTAAGATCATATTTTATCATTGGTGATAGGCATAACTGAATGACACTAACATTGACTCCAGCTGGGGATGTCAACTCCATGGAGGTTTCAAGAACAACGTAGACCAAGTAGCCTTATTCATTGGGCATGGAGTCAAAATACAAAGACCAAAATTAAATTGAAAACTAACTGACTAACTGACTTCGACAAATAATAAAAAAAAAAAAATTGAATCTTTCAAACCAGCAACTGATCAAAGAAGCCTTGTGGTATTCTCCTTGGGCTTCAAACTCCCATGATAGCCACTTCACACTCTGGCAAGAAAGTAAATTGGTATATATAATGACAATGAAAATTTCCAGAAATTTCTCAAGTAAGGTAGTGCTTGAGAAGCTTACCATTGATTGCTCCTCCTAAATAACTTTGTCCATTAATTTCTTCCAAAAAATAAGCATTTTTCCCCCTGAAAAATGAGATTTTGTATGGTCCTTTCCATAGATTTTCAAATTTATCATGCTTTCCCTTTTCTTCAATCCGTGCATCCCAAAGAAGAACCAAATCATTGTTGGATTATGGGGGCCTGACCCAGGTTCAACATTAATTAGCCAAACAAATACCTACACTATTGGCCCCTTTGGCATCAACCCACAGAGTGTGGACCGAAGTCTCACCTGAAGTAGTATGGGGGGGTGCTAGAACCAAGTTTTCACACCCTAATATGATTGTGATGTTGGTTTATTCCTTCTATTCCTGCCTTCACGCAGGTCACTTAGCTCTAGGGCTTGCCAGACTTACCCTCTATTCCACCCTTCAGTACCTCCATGAAAAGGTACAATTGACCTTCGCGTAGCCCTAACCTGTGGCTCAGGTACTTTCGCGCTGCTAGGGCAACCTACTGTGCATATTCCCAAACTAGTATAAGTGTCTTACTTATCTTATTAAACAATCATATTTAGCACCACATAAACGTATATTCTTACTTGCGTTCACTTAACCAACATAATTACATACATTCGCGCATCATATAAGAATTATAAATGGAATTCATAAACATTACAACAAGATTCATTAACCAGAACTAAGACACAGAATTTGCAGAATACTTCCCTTTATTGATATATTCAAGTGATAATAGTCTCTATCTACCCTGTGCACACAGCTGTAGGGGTCTGCGCACTCAACTGCGGAACTTTGTCCTAGGCCTTTGTGCCCTTAGCTGCAGAATTCTATCATAGGCCTCTCCGCACTAAGCTGCAGAGCCTCCACCTACGCTACAACCTGAAACTTAGACTTCTTACTTTAGATCTATCATTATCAGACTTCTTACTCTTTTACTCATGCCTTAAAACTACTTGGAGCTTAGCTCTTTTTATACAATCCCATCGTCTGTAGACCATGGGTAGATCTTTTACAGACGAATTTGATTTACAAAAATAAGGGTGGACAACCCTTTATGACTCATGACACCTTCATGCTCTACGACCACAAAATGCTAAGACTTTACTATTTTATTACAAAATTCGACCCAAAATATGGGTTTTTAGCCCCAAAAATATCCTTGGGGGATCCTATTCCTAATAGGACCCCAACACAAACATCATGACTCACCCTCGAGTCACTCGCAAGGCGTGAAGATCTTTGCGCGAAGGCCTTCCATTTTGACTCGTATGACCGCAACCTCAACTGTGTACTGTGCGGCCACATGCTTCGCGTCTTGGACCATCTGCTTGGTCACTACTCCTGAACTGTTGGCTTGAAGCTTTTACTAAGTGGCCTATAGGGTCACAAGCTTTCCTTCAATAGAACCTGTCACTGTGTAAGCCTCATCCAGCCAGGGCTTTAGTCTTGCCTTCAGCACTGCTTCCTTCTGCAACACTGCATCCACCTGTTCCTTCATGTGCTTGGCCTCCTGCCGCTTTGCTAATCTTTGTGTTAGCACAAAGGTTTGTGTTGTGCCATTAACCTCATCATAGTGGTACTGTAGCTCATGCACTTCTATCTCCAGTAATTGTACATTGGGGTCCACCTGAAAGCTTGTTAGGACCTTAAATGACTATTCAAAAAGTTGCATGTAGTCTGCTACTGCACTATCCACCTCTGTTACTGCTTCTGTGACAGTGGTCGCCCTCTGGTCCTTCACTTCTAGCGGAGTTGAAGGTTGGGCCTTCAATTATAACTCTGTGATATTCAGGTTCAATTCCAACTGAACCCTTTCCATCTCAGTACGAGTGTCGCACACCCCTGTGGCCAGCTTGCTGATCCGCACGTTAACTAGCTCCTCCTCGGGAACGGCCAACTCTAGGACCATTTGGCATGCCTCCTCGACGACCTGCATAATGAAATTTTTTATTGGTCACCTCGATCACAGCGGTGATGGAAGAGTCTCATTCTAGTGTCATCTACTCATTGTTGATCTGCTGTTCAATGATCACCTGGAGGGCGTGGTGCTCACGGGCCCTTAGCTCTGCAATCACTCCATCCTACAAGAGGTGGAGCACTTCGCTAGGGAGCATTGCCAAATTTAACTCTATTGCATTCAGGGCATTGAAAGTGGTCTTGTCAGCCTCATTCTTTATGTCAATGCTCCATTGGGTAGCACGATCATGTTGGATGCCTTTGTGCGCAACATCTCGTCAGCCTCTGAAGTGCTGATAGCAAGTCTGGTGGACACCATGCCAACCTAAGACGCATGCATCTGTAGCTCCTATAAAGCTGTCTGGATAGCCCCCAAGATTATCTACTACTGTTGCTCGAACTATTGTAGGGCCTCTATGGTGACATCCCTCACTGTGTCACTAATATCATGCAAATCATCCTCTGTGAGGGCATTAGGTTCCTGTGATGTCTTGGTAGCCTTTGATTTCTTCGTGAAACCTCCTTTCTCCTGCTCCCTTGCGCACTTGATGCAGGTGGACATCTTCTATGGGTTGGTACCGTGCTATTCCGTCTACTCATCCATCTCCTCCTCTATCTCAGGTGAAGGTGACCTCATGCCTTTGTCAGAGCCTCGCTCCATCCCACCTCTCTTCTTCATTGTCTACTACACGACCTCGTGCTCTGCTTGGACCTTGTTAATTTCCCCCCTTCTTTCTCTTTTCAGCTAGATGAGTCATCTTTAGCTTAGCCTCCTCCTTCTTTCTATGCACAGTGAACTTGCTTCCTCCCACTGCTAAGTCTATTGTAGCACACCATTTTTTTGGCCATTGATCAAGCACTGCATCCATGGCATCATCTATTGCTAGGTAACGCAAATTATACCATTTTTTCCCCGGGTCCTTTCACACCCTAATGGACACATGGTGGTAGTCTGCTTTAAATTCTATATAGCCCTGTAGGTTGGCATACACTGTAGGCGACAATCGCAATTTTTGATCGATGGCCATGCAAATGTTCATCTCCATCAAGATCCAGAAGATCTTGTTGAGCTTGACTCGCTGTGTGTCATTGGTCTCCCACATCGAAGCATACTTCACTTCTTCTGGGAGGTGTGGCATGACCGAAGGGAACTGGTTGTCTTCTGGTAGCTCCCATGCTACCAGCACAACTGACAGCAAGAGCCACACATAGTGGAATGTCTTGCTGAGTTCCTTTTCTTCATGGTAGTTCTCGAGGAACTCTCCACGAAGGTATTCCAACTAGTTGACCTGGAATCCTTTGGCACACTAGGCTACTAGCGTGAAAACAAGCGTCAGCACCTCATTAGTGCAACACTTCCTCATCACTTTCCCTACTAGAATCTATGTAGCGACCTTTATAGTAGGGTCATAGATGCTGGATATAGCATATCCACCTTGCTTCTTCATCAGCCTAAATTTTTCTTTCATGGATTCCGCGACGACCTTCTCACCACCTTTTCCACCAAATATCATGGCCAGATTCTGTCCTATGTAAGGAAATTGTGTTATCTTGTTAATCAATTTATCTGTGATGGGCATTGGCTCCTCCAACTACAGACACCCATCATGCACCAAGCACAACAATTGCTTAATGGCCAATACTGTCACCAGGGTGTGGTTGCAGTGCGACACCCAAAGCAAGTTGAGAAACCCTGCCTTCTCTACTCCTCTAAGCCACCTCTGTGGCTCCAATATGGTCATTCTAGTGTTGGTATTAATGATGTGGTGCATCAGTTGCTCAGTCGCCAGGTGTGGGAACTTTTTTTGATCATCCAAGTCTGTCCTCGAGTTTTAGCATTGGCACTCGCATCAAATGCGGTCCTTCGAAAACAATCTCATCTAGCAGTAGACGGGTTTTTAAGGGGGTCTTGCTCTCTTCAATGTCTTTCAAAACCTTGGTTTTGCCCTTGCGTGGAGGGACATACTTAGGTAACCGAATAATAGGGTCAGCACTGTTACACAGTAATTTGTCACCGTTTATCACCGTCCCTATTTCCCCTCTCCCATACACTGGAGGACTCTTTCCGAGACCTGTGAGAAGTGACATGACCTGAAACCACTTGCATTATATTCCTCTAAGTATGAGATTCATATGCCCTGAAGACATCTCCTACAGAATACCCATAAAAAGACCTCTTTTTGCATTGGCGCGGTTCCATAGTGTACTGCTCGCGCCAATGGGGGAAATCCTCTAAAGAGGGCGCGCCATTGGCGCTCTATCTCAGAGTCGCACTCACGCCAACCCAGTTGGGTAAAGTTTTTAACGAACAAACTTCCGAAGGTTCTCCTTAACCCATTCATCAACTGAATCTATGTTGAGCTAGGATGGTTTTGCTTCGAATCTCCATAGAAGGGAAGTGGTTTGCCACCTTTCATGGAAGCTTCTTAGTGATAAAGCCAATCCCATGAATATTGTGGTTGATCCTATCTCCTTCCCCTCTATCTATAAAAGCTTGTTCTTTTGCCTTGAGCAAGCTAGTTCCAGCATAGTGATAGAGAATACCAGGAGTTCAAGAGTTTGAAGCTGCAAGAGCCTTCTTTGCACCCATAAGGCCAAATCTAAGTGAGGATATTCTTGTCACCTAAGAGAGAGAGGCTTGCTTCCCATCCCAACAAGCTTTGCAAGACTTGTGTAGCTGACTACCCAACCAAAGGAGGATTTGACATCAGAACAATGGTTGTATTCTTCTTTGTTATTTATCAATAATAGATGACTATCATTATGGTTCCACTCTCATTGTCCTATGATCGATGTTGAGTTATATCTTTTCTGACTGATATATAATTGCATCTATTGGATTTTATGCTTGTATTTGTGTTGTTCTTTGCATGTGCAGGTGTCCAATCACAGAGATCGTGGGGATCGTGACCGGCCGAGGCAAAGGAATGAGGGCGGCATCTCTTCTACGAATATTAGCGTTGGAATCCAAGTAGGTTCTCATTATCCACTTTTGATTTGCAATTAGGAACTTGCATGATAGCATTGTTTGATTGTTGCTAGACCCGGTTTGGGCTAATAAGGATCGTCTATGTCCGAAGAGAGGATTTACCTCCACAACAAATTGGCGACTCCGCTGGGGAGTTAGTTTTTTCTCTTTGGTTCTCTTGTTTGATTTCTTAGATAGCTTTCTGGGTTGGATTCCTTGCTATCTCTTGCTTCCTGGTCTACCTGGATACTGTTAACTAAGCCCTGGACTACTTGTTTTTATTTTTGACCTAGCAAGCTTGATTAGCGCGCTTTTTAGTCTGACAGTCGCGCCAGTTGGTGCATGTTGCTCAAAGACAACCCGTGCCAATCCCTTAAAAGCGTGAGTTACAGCCTAACAGTCGTGCCAGGCCTATCAACTTTTCCAGTTTGCTTGTTTTCGAGCCCTCTGAGCTTGGATTTGTATCTTGCTACGTCTTTTTCAATTACTGGAGTGTGTTTGATCCTTGTTTGAGTAGTTTTAGACCTCCATCCTTCGGGTGTTTGCCTCTTTCTATCAATTTCACATTTTAACCCTAGGGCATCTAGTGGCCTTGTGTATCGAGCCTTCCGTAGGAGTCTTAGGTTCTTTGGTTGTCCAGTCAACTTTGTGATTACTCATTTGCATTTGCTCAGTAGTTTTCAAAGATGTTTCTTGTTATTCAAGTGATTTGCTTCTTTTTCGCTTGGGTTTCGCTTGGCTTTGTTTGGGCTTAGATCACATAGCTCATAGAGGTCTTTGTGCTTTCTTCTTGGTTTGAAGGACTGTCTTGGTGTTTTGGGGATTTGTGATCCGGATTTAAGCAGGAACGCAATAGATTACAGAGATAACCATAAATACAGAGATGCGATAACCATAAAAAAAGAGATGCAACAGAAATAATAATATGCGATAACCATAAAAACAGAGATGCCGCGGAAATAATACTTCATTTCATTAATGGAGAATACTGAAATATGCTTACAAATAGAAATAAACCAGCTAGGGCGATGGTAGCTTATCTCTGAGAAGAGATGTGTCGGCTACATGCCTCTGAACTGTTTTTGAACTGTGTTACAATGAGGCTCGAGGGCCTATTTATTGTTGAGAAACAATGGAAAACCCTTCACATTGCAAAACCTAACCCTAGAAGATGAAACGCCAAATTGTGGGCCCCGTTTTTGGGTAAGTTGGTACATCAACTTCCCGGGGTCGCGAATTGGTCATACTATCTCCGTTTGACGTGCATGATAGCCCGTTGGAAAGATCTCTCCGAGGACTACGACGGAAAAGACGATTTTTATCAAAAAAATCGTTGGCGGTGGATTTCCCAAAAAACGTCATTTAGGACCTCAAAACGGCTCCGGAAGTTTAGGACCCGAAAAACTGCTAAAAATAGTAAACTGTGCTATAATTAAGGAAACTGATAAAAACTGTAAGAAGCACTAGAGGGGATCCAAGTGGAATTAGCAGGTGGCCACCAATGTCCACTTGGATCAATTTGATTGCGTTCTCATTGAGTGAAATTTGTCTCTTTTACTTGGTGTTATTATCTCTCAAAAATTGTTTAGTGCACTTTGCCATTGAAAAGAAAACAAACAAGTCTTTTTTGCGTTGAATTAGTTAATGGAAATTAGAGCTTTTCATTGATTAGTGATCTTGGAGAAAGAAAAAGTTTCGTTTATTGCCATTAGCTGAATTAGAGTGGTTCTTGATTGTTTGTGGTCATTTTTTTTATTGAAAAATTCTCAACTCTCTCGTACTTAGTGTTCATCGAATGAAATGATATTCTTTGGCATATAGCTTGCATTTAGGGAATTGTGAGAGATTACATACGGTAGGACCTGGAAATCGAAACCTAATCAAAGATCAACCATAAAATGAACTGAATGAACTTAAAAACGCATTGGAACATAACGCTCATTGTTTAGAGGTCTAGGCTAGAGACGTGCTCTGGCGTCGTTAAACCTAGTCATTGTTGTTTCACATTACGGTTGGGTGATTCCTCCTCTTGTGACTCGATAGTGGTCTAGCACGGACTTGAGCTCCCACGTAACATCGTGTATATAGGGGAGACCCCACTAGGTTATCATCCTTTATCCACAGAAAGCCGTGTCTGCTGCCTTACAAGCCGTAAAGCACCGAACACAGCATTCGCGAAGATTGACTGTCGTACGGGAAGTCCTTGGTTTTCATATGACTGCCAAGGTGTATATGCAGTTTTACGGATTTGTTTGGTAAACCTTTTTGCCTAGTTCTCCAGAGTAGTCACTTTTGATCCTTTTTGAACTCCTTAAAAGAAAAGGCTCACTTGAGCACTTGTCACTTCGGGCTCACAAAACATTCGAAGGAGACTAGAGTCAGCTTTCTGTCCTTTTCTCGACTCTTAAAACATGAAAAGGTCAAGTTGTGTCCTTGCGTCTTAAAATTTATTTGGTCGCGACTAACATTACCCGGTTAGATCTTGTTTGTGTTAGCTTGAGTAGGCTTCTTTTCGTTCTCGATGGCAACTTTTCCGGGGTTCACCAACCCAAGGATCCCCTCTGACGGGAACCCTGGTCATTTCGCTCCTTTTGGAAATGTTGGTGCTCCTTATATGGCGACGTTGTCCCTCCTAGGATTAACTGTTGGGTTGCCGATTTGGTTGTTCTCAACCTCTTCGGTCCCTACCGTCTCACCGTCTAGTCAATCCGTCCCTCCACCTGAACAACATCTTGTTGATTCTAAGGTGGATCTCTCCGCTTCTACGCCCACTTCTACGTCCTCATCTTCTACTTCACCTGGTGAAAGTCTCGATTCGAGTACCCCGGTGGCTAAGAAGAAGAAGAAGAAGACGAAGAAGAAGAAGGCTCCCAAGGGAGAGGTTACAAGTGCAGCTACCCCTTCGAGTACACCTGAAGTCGGGCCCCTTTCCGCTCCTCCGCGGAAGGTCAAGTTTCCTTGTTGATTATGCAAGGAGGACCACCTTCTTCGCGATTGTGCTGGCATTCCCAGGGTACTAGAAGTATGGTCTCACGATCCAGCCCGCCCCTCATCCCCTTCACCTTTGTCCACTCATGGATAAAGCCTCCGTTGTCTTGGAAAGTCTTACAGCTCCTTCATCCCAACTTCCCGTTGGTTATCAACGTCTCTCTGCAGCTGTAGATCGTCCCCCTGCTAACAAAGAGATTGCTTCAAATTATTCTCTTGTCCAGGCCCCTCTTCCCGAACCCGGCTGTCCCTAGCCTGTTCCAGACTAACCATTGGTCGGAAAGAGTGCCGACTCGAGTCCGTCGCTCGCTCACTCTATTTTGGAAGAGAATCACGACCATATTCTTCTCGTCTCTTCAGATTCTCCCGAGTCCCGAAATGACTCTCCTAACCCAGCTGCTCCCGAAGGTTCTCCTTCGGTTCCTTTAGCACATGGGGGCAATCATACGATTCCCCCATCAAGTAGTCTGGTCGCTTCCTTTGATTGGAATCGCCTGATCGCTGGTCGCCTTCCATCCCATATGCCTTTCCAGATCACAGCACATGCCTGTGCTAAGGCAGTACCTGGCACTGTTTTGGATGAAGGGGCGTCTGTCAGCCTTATGCGGTACACTACTTGGCAAGCTCTAGGTTCCCCGTAGCTTGGGCCAGTCACTCAGAATCTGTTGGCCTTCGACGGAGGAGCCTGTCCATCTCTAGGAGTTCTCCCGAAGTTCCCTATTACTTTGGGAGGAAAACCGTCTATATAGACGTCTTGGTTACCCAAGGTGTTTTAGACTTTAGTCTTCTCCTTGGTCGCGACTATGTTTACGCCATGGGGGCCCTCATTTATTCGTTTTTCCATGTGGTTTGCTTTTCGCACGATGGAAGAATTGTGACTATTGATCAAGTGTCATTCGTTAGTCCCCCGATGCCTCCTGCGCCATTGTCGTGCCCTCCTAGTTTTCATCCACCAGTTGCATCTACCCCACCACAGATCAACTACGTGGCCACCTATCCCATGCCTGGATCAAGTGATGCTTCCATCGTGCATAGTGTCTTGGGGGCATTGGGCCCTGACTTCCAAGATGTTTCCCTTCCACTGGGAGTGGCAATCTTGGAAGCCTCGACTTTCTATTCATTATGATGTAGTTTGGGTGGAGCATAGTTCCTTTCCGGTGTCAAGATCCTTAAAAAATGAAACTAGGTTTGGTGGAGCATAGTTCCTTTCCAGTGTCAAGCTCCTTAAAAAATGAAACTAGGTTTGGCAGAGCATAGTTCCTTTCCTATGTCAAGCTCCTTAAAAAATGAAACTAGGCTTGATCGAAGCATAGTTCGTTTTCCTGTGTCAAGCTCCTTAAAAAATGAAAATAGGCTTGGTCGGAGCACAGTTCCTTGTCTTGTGTCAAGCTTGTTAAAAAATGAAACAAGGGGTCACGAGGATAGTTTTGATCTTGTGTCAACCTCGTTAAAAAATGAAACAAGGGGTCACGAGGATAGTTTTGATCTTGTGTCAACCTTGTTAAAAAATGAAACAAGGAGTCAAGCATAGATCCTGATCTTGTGTCAATCTCGTTAAAAAAATGAAACAAGGGTTATGAGGATATTTATTTTACTGTGTCAACCTCATTAAAAAATGAAACAACTCCCTTTCCCGATCGAGTCTTTTGATTAAGATCTCATAAAATCCAAAGTCGCGTCTTTCCAAGATCTCGAAAATGAACCTTCATTCCATCCACCTCATTGAATGCAATGAAGCTTGGGGGGCATGTACCTCGATTTGCGTTATTATGCTGGGGGCATGCGAACTCATAACAAGCATAGTTTTTCGTTTCAAGCTTGTGTAAACATGAAACTAAATCCAAGCAAAGTTCTCCATGGTTCAAGCTTGTGTAAAAATGAACCCATACCCGATTTACATCTCGTGATTGCCATTTTTATCCGCTGAATTCTGCTAGATGCGCCTTGGTTGTTTCATTCCATTGCCACCATCTCTTTGGCGGATCATATGCTTTCACTTGGTTGTTTTTCCTTTCCTGAGGAACCGCAGCGATGAGTGGTTTTATTAGCCAGCCTCTTCACCATTACATGTTTTGAGTAGTTCCACCATTGCCAGAACCAGTTGCTACCCTTTATACCACTCGTTCCTCTAGGATGAGTCACCTTTAAGCTCTTTTCTGACTCGTAAAATATGAAAAGATTGCCGAGTATTTTCCCTTAGAATAAAAATGGAGGTCTGCTTTCAGCTCTTTTCCGACCGCTAAACATGAAAAGATCGCCGAGTTACCCCTCTTGACTCGTTAAACATAAATAAGAGGCGCTCATCTTTAAACTCTTTTTCGACCGTGTAAAAAATGAAAAGATCGTCGGACCCTTGTCTTTTCAGGTTCGTTAATAGTTACGAAACGACATGATATCGATCACTTTTTTACTTTTTCAGGTCGATGTCACTACATATGAAAAGTACTCCTCGATCGTAATGATCGGACGGTTCTTTCGAGCATTGTTTTATACTTTTTCAGGCTCGCGAGACACAACTTTACGAAAAAGGACACGCCTGGAGTTTTCTTTTCTATTGTCTTTTCAAACTCTCTAAACATGAAAAGGCGCCGAGGTTTTCCTTTGTCAGGCTCATTAAAACCTGATGACATCGGATCCCGTCGGAATGACGCCTCACAAGCATATGCTATCCCCGTCAAGCTTGTTAAAAATAACTGGGGTACTCGCCAGAAATGGTGGGGAAAATGGACCCATAATTATTGTCGTGTCGGCAGTATGTCGCTCTTGAACATGGCACTTGTCTGCATTCGTGTCTGGGTGGGGACATCTCATCTTGTTTTTACACTTGCCTCCATGGGTTTGGGTTATCCTGTTTGACCTCTCATCTGCTCATTGCCTTGTCACCATGACCCTTGATCATTTAATGTCAAATACTGCCAAGTCCACTGTCATGCCGCCGATATGTTCAAGAGAAGTTGACCTCTGCAGAATTACAACCTCCCTCTGATACCTCACATAATTCTGATTCACCACAACATTCTTCCTCTGTCTCGTGTCAATGATGTGGGAAACACTATGGCCCACCTTTGATCAAGGTCACTTCCTGTCGACTTCAGCTCATTATCCAGGAAGCTGATCTAGAGACTCCCTTCCGGTGCCTTGGAGCCTGCATGCCTCAATGGCAAGTTCTTCGTGTTTGATGAGAGGATTTCATCATTGGCCTCTGATCGAATGATTCTACGGGTGTTCAACGCCAGCTCAGTCATTCGCACGTCATTGATTGTACCTATAGTACCTTGAGGACCATTGTCATTATTGGTGGTACCTCTCGCGTCTGTTAATAGTTTTCACTATTGGCTGGTAATCAGACGATGTTCATGCATGTTCGACTCCAACTCATGTATTCGCATGCCTGAACTTGTACTCTGTTCGGGTCGAGATGGAGCGCAAGACCCTGGATTTTGTTTGTTGGAATCCAGGCTGCGATTTGTGGCTTATGACATGACTCATTCACTGGATGGTTGCGACCATGCCTGAGTCTATTTATCGATCCTCACTGGATGGCTGTGCCCATACCTTGGATCTAGATTCTTGTGTGCTCTGTTATGGATGGCTGTGCCCATACCACACATATCATGTACTTGAGATATCAGTTGTACTTCTTTACGCATTTTCTCCGGCGATGGTGTTTTCAGTTACACATGTTCTTGTAAAGCATCTCACCCCTCTCTCTCTCTCGGGCCTCATGCTTTAGGGGCCATCTGTTACACAATAATTTGTCACCGTTTATCACCGTCCCTGTTTCCCCTCTCCCATACACTGGAGGACTCTTTCCGAGACCTGTGAGAAGTGACATGACCTAAAACCACTTGCATTATATTCCTCTAAGTATGAGCTTCATATGCCTTGAAGACATCTCTTGCAGAATACCCATAAAAAGACCTCTTTTTGCATTGGCATGGTTCCATAGTGTACTGCTCACGCCAATGGGGGAAATCCTCTAAAGAGGGCGCGCCATTGTCACTCTGTCTCAGAGTCGCACTCGCGCCAACCCAGTTGGGTAAAGTTTTTAACGAACAAACTTTTGAAGGTTCTCCTTAACCCATTCATCAACTGAATCTATGTTGAGCTAGGATGGTTTTGCTTCGAATCTCCATAGAAGGGAAGTGGTTTTCCACCTTTCATGGAAGCTTCTTAGTGATAAAGCCAATCCCATGAATATTGTGGTTGATCCTATCTCCTTCCCCTCTATCTATAAAAGCTTGTTCTTTTGCCTTGAGCAAGCTAGTTCCAGCATAGTGATAGAGAATACCAGGAGTTCAAGAGTTTGAAGCTGCAAGAGCCTTCTTTGCACCCATAAGGCCAAATCTAAGTGAGGAGATTCTTGTCACCCAAGAGAGAGAGGCTTGTTTCCCATCCCAACAAGCTTTGCAAGACTTGTGTAGCTGACTACCCAGCCAAAGGAGGATTTGACATCAGAACAATGGTTGTATTCTTCTTTTTTATTTATCAATAATATATGACTATCATTATGGTTCCACTCTCATTGTCCTATGATCGATGTTGAGTTATATCTTTTCTGACTGATATATAATTGCATATATTGGATTTTATGCTTGTATTTGTGTTGTTCTTTGCATGTGCAGGTGTCCAATCACGGAGATCGTGGGGATCGTGACCGGCCGAGGCAAAGGAACGAGGGCGGCGTCTCTTCTACGAATATTAGCGCTGGAATCCAAGTAGGTTCTCATTATCCACTTTTGATTTGCAATTAGGAACTTGCGTGATAACATTGTTTGATTGTTGCTAGACCCGGTCTGGGCTAGTAGGGATCGTCTCTATCCGCAGAGAGGATTTACCTCCACAACAAGCACCTTGGGCTTCAACCTCCTCTACTTCAACACCCAGGTCCTCCTCATCAATCGATATGTTTTTAATTTCTTCCTCCTCTGGCTCCAATTTTATGGCTTTGCCCTTCTCCTGTGTGGTGGGCTTCTGTGGGTTTCTTCTTGGAAATGCACACACTGGTATCGCAGGCTACTTGCCCTTTTTATCCTTTGTGGTCTCCTTGGTTGGGGTCATATTTGGTCTTGATGTCTGTGGTGATTTGGGGACTTCATCTAGTACTTCAGCGACCTTTGGAGGAACTACTTCTACCTCCATCTCTATTTTTGGCACCAACTCCTCTTCTTCGGTATCTATGGCTTCTATGGGTATCAATATAACACTTTCCAATAGTGCTCGTGATGTCTCTGGTAAGTTTGAAAATGGTGGGTCTTTTTCAAATCCTCAAAGAATTCTCAGTTCATGTGTGCCTAAGAGCTCAACAACTCAATCCTCAAAATGCCAAGCTTTTTTTGCTCAACAACCACTTGTAATTTATAGGGCATTTGGAATTCAAATATGCTCGTTCCCCCCAAATTCGGTTCGTTAATGCTAGATTGGTGGCGGATCTTCAAGGATATGACCCATAAATTTCATCATAAATTATGGTCACTCGCTCCATTCAGTTGCATTTATCCTGTCAAATCATGAAGAGTGACTTTAATGGTCACTTTCCGGCTGGCTTGCGTGATTTATCACTGGGTAGCGCAGCTCCCTTCGTGCTGCCGCAAACCCTGTGAGACTTCCTTGCTTCGCATAGTCCTCGAATCACGCAACTTTCCAACTTGGGCAGTGTAGTTTATAGTCCCATGCCTCCTTTTAGCTGCCTGGAGTGATAACACTATGCTACCTTCATAGAGTCACATGGCTGGACTGCCAGTGTATGGCTTCAATCGACTGCCATTCACCTTTCCTAGGAGGGGTTCTCCATTCAATTTGACTAGCTGTACCGCTCCTTCGTTAGTAATCTCCTTAATGACATAGGGCCCTAACCAGCGCATTATGAATTTCCCTGGAAATTTATCAATTTTGCTATCATATAACAAAACCAGGTCATTTACCTTAAAGGTGCGCAACTTATTGTGTCGATCATGCCATGCTTTTTCAGCTTTTGGACTTGTTGGTGAAATCCAGCTAGAAATCTCTCTTCCTCAATCTCATCCATTTGTGCAAGCCTTTCCTCTAGGGCTCCACGATACATCATACCCGTGAGTGCCTCTATGCATAGACTAGGCACAACATATTCCATAGGCTTTACCACTTCAACACCATAGACAAGCCTAAAGGGAGTTTGTCCACTCAACTTCATTCATGTCATTCAGTAAGCTCATAGTACCGCAGGTATGCATAGGTCACAATCACTACGTTGAGCATTGTACACCTTAGTCAGCATGTTCTCCAGCACTTTATTGAATTCTTCCACTGTCCCATTAGCTTGCGGGTGATAAGGCGTGCTCTTCTAGTGATATACCTGAAATTCTTTCGTTAGCGCGCCAATAGTCTCATTCAGAAAGTGTGTACCATGATCACTCATCAAAATCTTTGGACAGCCAAATCACGTCAGTACATTCTCAAAGAGAAACTTCACAACAGTCATGCCTATGCAATCCTTCAGAGGTTGTGCCTCCACCCAATGAGTCAAATACTCCATCACGGTGATAACGTACCTCACTCCTTTCTTTCCTTGGTTCTGAATGGGTCCCACAAAATCTATCACCCATTTATCAAAGGGTTGTAGCGTCATCTATGGATTCAGAGGCATCTCATCCCTCTGTGATGGCCTACCAGTCCTTTGACACACATCACGTGCTTTTCAATAAGCTTTTGAATCTTGATGGAGGGCTGGCCACCAGAACCCTGCACGTAGAATCTTCTGTGCGGTTGCTCTCCCTAAATAATGTCCTCCCGTAGTGCCCCATGAGCATCCACGAGGACGGTGCTCCTTTCAAACTCCGGTACATATCATCGCAATATCTCATCAGACCCGATTTTGTATAGATGCCCAAGAATGACAAAAAAATATTCCATGCACACCACTAATTCTTTTTTTCTGCTGGACGATGTATCCTTCTGAGGTAGTCTCTGTCATTAGGAAGTGTATGATATCCTCAAAATGACTGTACACAATGCACACTGCAAATAGTTGTGTGTTAGGCAATCCCTCCTCCAAGTTAGTGGGCTCTTCCCCTGTTTCAATGTTTGATAGATGGTCTGGTCCTGCGTTCAGTCGTCCAGGCTTCAAAATAACTTCAAAATCATATTCCTGGAACAATAATAGCCACCTGAAGATTCTCCCCCCAACACAGGCTTACTGACCAGGTATTTCAGCTCGGAGTGATCTGTATACATATTAAAATGGCCTCGCAACAAGTAGTGTCTAAACTTCTGGAGCACATACACCATGGTTAACCCTTCGCGCTCAGTGGTGGAATAGTTCTTTTCTACCTTGTATAACCTCTTGCTTGTGAACGCGATAGGATGGTCCAAGTTTCCTCTACCAGCCAGTGTCAGCACTTCTCCCAATGCTATATATGACACATCGACATGTACATGAAACTCCTTCTTCCAATCTGGGAAGATTAGAATTGGCGTAGTGACCGTATTTTCTTTCAATAAATCCAACCTCTTCTTACAGTACGCGTTCTAGTAGAATGTGACATCCTTTCTCAACAACTTTTCCATAGGTGCGGTGATCTGGGCATAGCCTTTGATAAAGTTTCTGTAATATCCCATATGTCCTAGGGTAGTGTGTAATTGTTTCACACTCCTCGGTGCTTCCAAGTTCAGTATCACTGCTATCTTTGCAGGATCTACCATCAGTCCCTACTGCAAACCACATGACATAGCAAGGTCCCAAAGGGAACACAAAATAGGCACTTCTTTAGATTAAGCGCGATATGGTATCTTTGAAAAGTATCTAGCATTAGGTGTAAACTAGGGACATGGTGTTTTACTAGCTGAAACATAGTCAAGTCATCAAATTATACTTCCCAGAACTTATGAATAAATTCCTTGAACGTAGCAATGACTATGTGTGAGAAAATCATAGGCGCATTCTTCAATCCAAACAACATTTAAATGTACTGAAAGCACCCCCACTCAGCCGCAAAGGTCATCTTGCTCCTATTCTCCAGTGTGATTTTGATCTGGTGTTACCCAAAGAACCCATCAGTGAAGGAATATGCTTTCTGGCCACCTACATTGTCAAACACTTCATCCATGAATGGAGTGGGGAAAGGATCATGTATGCAAGCGTCATTCAATTTTCGAAGATCCACGCATATCCTTTTTTCATCCTTCTACTTCTTCTCTTGTACCACCATTGGATTTACCCAGTAAGATTCTTCCATAGGCTCAATGATGCCTACCATGAGCATCTTGTCTAGCTCAAAGCAGACCTTCTCCTTATACTTCAGATTGAGATGGTAAGGTATTTTCTTAACCAACTTCGGGTCAAGTTTCAACATGACCTTCATAACACCTAGGTCTTCGATTATCCCTTTCATATCCGTAGACTTCATAGGCAATAAATCTTGGTATTCACGTAGCAATTCAATGACCTTATCCACTGCTGCAACATCCCAGTAGTCTCTAATCTTTGCAAATTTGGGATTTGCCTCCATACCAATGTTTACTTGTTTCATTTTCAGTGGCGTGGTTATATCAGGATTCTAAATCTTTGGTCCTTCAACCTCGCGGTGGCCTTCTATTTCAGGGATGTTAATCTTTTGCGGATCCTCATCTTCTTATTTAGCGATCACATTATAGAATTCCAGCACGTGACTTAGCTGAGTAGCCCACTTAGGCTAAAACAGGCCCAAAGGATCCTGCGATATCATAAAGATTGCTAGATTCACCTCTTGTAGCGCCTCATCAATGCAGTCAAACCTGTCTTCAAAACTAAATGTCATTATGAATCCTTCACCCAGAATATCCCATTCTCCTATAGCATGGTGGAGCTCCATTTATATGTCCCAGTTCATTGAGATGATATCCAAGGTGTGACAAAATAAGTGCACCCATTCAGGTTGGGGCCTCTCTCCATAAGCCTGAGTCCATCTGGCCAAGTGTGTGCGCGGGTCATTCTGCCCATCATATTTGTTTGTTATTCCCACCTTCAGCTTCCCAAAGCATGTTCTCATCATCCTCCTACATTTGCACCAATCATCAAAGCTTCCCTTATGCGTACCCCACCATCTTGCAGGTGTAGCGCGTAGTGCCCAATCCAATGCCTGGAAGTGCTGCATTTCTGGTACGTCCCTCTAAAATGCATCTGAAAAGGATATCTACATCATTCAGGCCATCATAAGTGGGAATATTTCTTACCTCGGATGACACACAACGCAATGACCAGGTAATCATGTTGCAGCTCAATGTATTTACCTCATGTAACTGATTCTGTCAGCACTCTAATTCTTCATCAGAGTCCGAGGTGCAGGAACACTCGTGCTCCCATGTAATTCGTCCATCCACTGTTGTATTCACCCAATCTTGGTCTCACATTGTTATATTATAGATACAACCCAAATCATCATCACTCTCATAATCGTGGACTGGTTCAATATAGCATGATCCCTCAGGAGGATCTAGAGGTACTATTATGCAGAGCAATTTCTTCTCAAATATCATCTTTCGTTTCTTTAGGTTGATTACCCCATTCATATCAGTAGCCCAATCAATGCCAATGAGCACAGGATAGGGGTTTCTATCATCCATAATTTCCATTGCTTCAAAGTCATCCAGCACGCTCGCCCCTTCAATAACTACAGTCACCCCCTACAGCCACTCCATGAGGATGATCTTCTACTAGTTCGCCATCCTTAGCTAAATCGGAGACCAGTGCAGTGCAGGTCTCCCCATTCGTTACCAAGTCTTCTTTGGTAGGACATTCACATCTAACCCCAGGTCCAAAATAACCTGATCCATTTAATACTCTCCTATTTGTGTGGTCAGTGTCATCTCCTGTCCCATCCTTATCTTATGCTTACCAATATTTCATACTATGCACGGCTCGCTCGGAGCATTTTCGATGCATCTATTTATAAGCTCCTATAACCCCTTCACGGCCTTGCTATCATGCAATAACTTCATGCAGGTCTCCAGGAAAGTTGTAACCATATATGGGTCCATCTCCTAATCAGGCTTATCCATGCTCCCTGAGGTGGAGGCCTCAACAAAGCTCTTCTTTGCTTCCATGAATGTTTCACGTGCGCGCTCCAAATCGAACTCAGCCTCCTTCCCCGAAGTTTTTCGAACCCATGTACTATCTTTGGGTTGTTTATCTTGTTGTGATTCCACTTTGGAGCACTATATTCACATTCATATCCTCTTTGCGTGGCTCAAACCTCATCATCTGTGGGTTCTAAGTCGGTTGAGGTGGTAGCGCCCCTTTGTCACATATCCTTGTTATCAATGTAGGAGAGTATTTTGTTTCATGATCAAACAAAGTGTAGTAATTTCACGATGGATGTGTTGGATTAGTGTAATCACGGGCATAGTGTCCTGGTCCTCTGCAATTGTAGCAAATCAATTGTCCCTAACCTCTACCAGGTCCTCCTCCACCTTTTCCACGTCGGTGCCCCTGAAAGACTGTCTGCACCATCCCTGCGCTCTGGTTGGGTGGCCGTGTTTCTTCCTGAACCCTGTAGGTGGGAGTTCTATCCATCACCAATTCATAACTTCTGTAGTTTCACTCATCATGTCCTACTGACCTACAAAAGTTACAGAATAGTTGTTGTGATGTATGTACAAACTTCTACAACAAATGATAGTTATTTGTGGCATGTTTTCCTACTACCTGACATATAGTGCACCACAATGTAGGCCCCACACTCAGTCCTACTTGAGCTTCCGACCTCAAAGGCATCAGTCCCCCTCCTGCAATGTAGTTCACAAAGACTGAGAAATGGTCTTTATCATGCCCCTGGCTCTTGCATTTCAGGCACCATAACTCTTCACCTACCTCTGGTCAAACTGTTCTGTCCTACTTCAAACTTTTCATCTTGAGGAAAGATTTTTCAGCTGCACATGGATCCACTGAACCCCCAGATTTGGATCTCACATCGGTGTTTCATGCGGTCTCATTGTTATCTCCAAGGCCTCTACCTGAGTCATTATCTTATGTTGTGATATTCAAACCCTTAAGTGTGGCAGTATCGAAGCCACAAACCATTCTCGATGTTGTCCATCTATTGAGTTAATATTAGCTTCATGGATTTTACACTTCAACCCATGATTTAATTCTGAAGGTGTCTCTCCTGGTTGCATCATGATTTCCTTGAACCCGACAATCCACTGTGCCTCAGATTTAGGCCTACTGAATTCTTTATTTAGTGTTGTCTGGATGTCTATCACTCCAATGTTCTGGTTATCATTAGAGTACTTGATGTACCAAATTAGCGTGCAATCCTTTAGAGCACTAACTAGTGTATCCTTCTTCATGTGATCACCTGTAACGCCCTGAGCTTCCCATACAACTTTCACAAAAAACCAAAACTGGTCCGAGTCCTCATTTCCCAAGCATTTGAAGAAAGGAAACTTCACTAAATTTTCCATACTAAACTGTGATGGAGGTGGAGGTGGTATGGGTAAAGTTGCAGGTGATGATGGTGAAGTTGGAGGTGGTGTGGGTGGAGGTGGCAGTCGCGGGAATCCTTATCTTATTATTTTAATAGCACTTCGTGGAGAATCTGGTGTTACTCCCTCTTTGTCACCTTGTGGAGGTGAAATCAATGGAATATATTTAGGACCATTTCTCCCTTTGTTCATGTAAGTTTTTTCGCTTTGCATAGCTCCACACATCAAGGTAGCTGCATAAACTACTTTTCACACAATAAAATTTTAATCCAGGTATTCAAATATTTCAAGTACTTACCTTGTGGTCCTTTGAAAAAAATGCCACTCCGCCTCGCTATAGCTAACTAAGGTACCAACCACGAACTTAGTCACAAATCCTCCTATGAGGTGATTGAGATAATGATCAACATCACGGGTGATCTTATCCTCAGATGCTTCCAATTTCTATACTAGCTCCGAGGTCTAAGAAATAGGACCGTCAAGTTTCCACCTTCCTTGGTTATCTGCTAGCTTCGCGACCCACTCACATAGCTAAATCAGAAAGGAAAATAAAAAAGATATCATGGATCTCTGTATACAGGTACCTATCCAAACACTATTACTTTGTCAGTCGCAAGTTTCTATTCTCTTGCTCCACGAATTCGTGGATATTCTTATCCAACTAGTCTCCGATCTATTTCTTAGTTGGATTCCAGTTATACAACATCACACATATCTTATGCAAATTTCAGTCCCCGTAATAGAACCATTTGTTGGCTTATGGGCTTGACCCAGGTTCAACATTAATTATCCAAACAAATCCCTACACTATTGGCCCTTTCGGCATCAGCCCATGGAGGGTGGACCGAAGTCTCACCTGAATCAGTATGGGGGATACTGGAACCAATTTTCCACACCCTGAGATGATTACGATGTCAGTTTATTCCTTCTATTCCTACCTTTGCACGTGTCACTTAGTTCTAGGGCTTGCCAGACGTACCCTCTATTATGCCCTTCAGTACCTCCATGAAAAGGTACAATTGACTTTCGCGCAACCCTAACCTGTGGCTCAGGTACTTTCGCGTTGCTAGGGCAACGTACCGTGTAGATTCCCAAAATAGTCTAAGTGTCTTACTTATCTTATTAAACAATCATAGTTAGCACTGCGTAAATAGATGTTCTTACTTGTGTTCACTGAAACAACGTAATTACATACATTCGTGCATCATATAAGAATTATAAATGGAATTGATACACAATACAACAAGATGCATTAACCGAAACAAAGACATAGAATTTGCAAAATACTTCTCTTTATTGATATCTTTAGGTGATTATAGAATCTATCCACCCTATGCACACAGCTGCAGGGTTTTTCGCACTTAGTTGTGGACTCTTATCCTAGGCCTATATGCACTCATCTGCAGAGCCTCTACTTATGCTATGACCCGAAACTTATACTTCTTACTTTAGAGCTATCACTATCGGACTTCTTACTATTCTACTCATGGCTTAAAACTACTTAGAGCTTAGCTCTTTTCATACAATCCCATGGTCCTTGGACCATAGGTAGATCTGTTATAGCAGACTTTACTTTACAAAAATAAGGGTGGATAACCCTTTATGACTTATGAAACCTTCATGCTCCGCGACCACAAAATGCAAAAACTTTACTATTTTATTACAAAATTCGACCCAAAACATGGGATTTTAGCCCCAAAACTTTCCTTGGGGGATCCCATTCCCAAAAATCACCCATGTTGAAATTATCTTCTTTAGTCTTGCGGTCATAAATCGTCTTTATCCTTTCGTGAAGTTTAGAAGTATTATGAAATAATTCTTCCCTAGTTTGGTGTAAATTGATCATCTAGCTTATTCTTCGCTGCACATCATTCAGTTCACTTCCCACTTCCTGTAAAATATTCATGACCGCAATAGAAAGAGATGAAGGAAAGACAATATCAACCCCATACACCAACTGAAAAGGAGACATGCCTATGGATTTCTTGTTACATACTTTATTCGTGGATAAACAATTAATGAGATTTTTATGCTAGTTCTTCTTATTAACCTCCAACACTTTCTTGATTATGTTGATCAAAGATTTATTTGAAGATTCAGATAGCCCATTCCGTTGCAGATAATAAGAGGTTGAATGATATGATACTTCTCATAGAACTCCCCCATCATTTTTGACTTAAAAGCATCAACATTATTGTTGATTATCTTCTCCTGGTAGCCAAATCTAGACAAAATATTAGATTCAATAAACTTAATGACAATAGAATCAGTAGCTTTCCTGGTTAGGATCACTTCAATCCATTTGGTAAAGTAATCCATGGCTATTAGGATCCATTTGTGTTGTGCTAACGATGAAGGATGGATCTACCCAACAAAATCAAGGCCCCACTGTTGGAATGGAGCTGAGACTGAAACAAGTTACAATGGAAATGGTAAAAATTTTCTTTACCTCTGAAAAATATGGCATTCATGACAACTCATAAATGTTTTATACACATCAGAAAAAAGAGTCGGCTAATAAAACCCAACCCTCAAAATTTTGTTGCTTGTAGTTTTCTAGAAGGGGTGGCCACCACAATATCCCTTGTGGAAATCACTCATCACATATTTTGCTTCATTTTCAACAAGACAATTCAGCAACATGCCACCTGGATCTTTCCAAAACAAGACACCATCAAGAATACAATATTTTGAAACTTTCAACTTTAATGATCTACTTTTACCTTTGGGAACTTCTAGCAAAGGATTTAAATGTTGCAATACATAGACTATATTAGAGTACCAAGGAGATGAAGTAAACATGTCTAATACCTATACCTATGAATCTTCTACTTCTTCTTCAGAAAGGGAAGCAATTAGATTGATATCTAATGCATGCAAATTAGATTCGGCCATGAGCTTTACCAAACCTTATCCCTTGATCAAATTTGTCGGTTTAATATCCAAATCATATTCTAGCATTGTTTTAATCCATTTTCCCCTTCTGCCTTATGATCTGTCTGGATGAGAAATTATTTCATTGTTATTGTTGGAGCATAAGCTACAATATGTGAATGTAGAATGTAAACTCGAAATTCCTAAAGAGCTTTCACCAAGGCTAAAGCTTGCTTCTTAGTAATGTTGTAATTTAGCACATCATCTCTTATAGTTCGACTGAAAAAAGCTATAGGCTGTTCATTTTTCTGATCCCTCTTTTGCATTAGGACAATAGCTAAAGTATGCTCGGAAGCAAATGAAAATATAATAAAATCTGAAGTATAATCAGGACTGACCAAAGTAGTAGCAATAGATAATGAAAATTTAACCGCATTAAAAGACTTCTTAGCATCTTCAAACCATCTTACCTCACTATCTTTCCTTAGCATATTGGTCATCTCTCTCAAGTGTTCAACAAGGTTGGGGATGAATCTCCTAAAAATGTTGATTTTTCTATCAAATGATTGAATCTCTTTTTCTATTTCTTGGAAAATCTAATTGTTGGATTGCTTCAAATCTAGCAGGGTTGATGTGAATACCATCTTTGGAAATAATGTTCCCCAACAGTTTACCTTCCTCCATGGCAAATAGGATCTTTGTTGGATTCAAAAAAATGACAAATTTTCTTCATCTATGAAAAACAATTTTTAGATGATGTAAGTGATCTTCATCAGATTTATAAAAAACTATGATATCATCTAACTAAATAACCAAAAATACATCATTTTCGCTAGAAAAAGAAATGTCCATTGCCCGTTGAAATGTCGTCCCCGCATTCTTCAATCCAAATGGAATCTTGGCATACATAAACGTGCCCCATGGTGTCATAAAGGCTATTTTCAACTGATCATCTTCATGCACCAAAATTTGGTTGTAGCCTGAGTATCCATCAAGAAGTGACATCCTAAAAGACCCAACTACCCCCTGTAGAGTATGGTCCATCTTCAGAAGAGGATAGTTGACCTTTAAGGACACTTTGTTCAAGTTCCTGAAATCAATACAAAGAAAAATCTCTCATGTCTTATTCCTCACTGGCACAAGATTTGAGATCCATTAAAAAAACTGAATAGGAGCTATAATACCATATTTGTAAAGTCTACTTACCTCTTTCTCAATGGATGCAACAATTTTGGATTAATCCTCCTCAGCTTCTGATGGAATGGCTTCTAATCAGGCTTGACTAGTATAGTACGCTGGATTATGTTCTTTTCATACACCTTTATATCTGAATAATCCGAAGCAAATGCATTTGAAAATTTAGTCATCAATGCAATGTACTTACTTTTCACCTCAGGGGATAAACACTTCGACAATTTGACCATCTTAGGGTTGTTATCTATACCAACATTTATATCTTCAACATCTTTTTCTGTGGGTACCATGGTGCAATTTTTGGCAACATCATCACAATCAAATAACTCTTCCATAGGCACAAGACATCAATGAATTTTATTGTCTTTCAACTGCAACATTTTGACCTCATTAGCCTCAATTTCTTAATCATTCTCATCACATGCATCATCAATATGGGAATTCAGAAATTCATCCTCCATCCACAAAAAATTATTATTCTTTTTTTCATCCCAAAATGCCTGCCAATGTCTCATATTTTCAGGGACATCTAGGTGGTGTTTAACATGAATTAAATACTTCTTATTTGAGTGTATAGGAATCTTGAACATACTTGCTATAGTAGCAAGGGAATCATCAATAAAATTATGAATTCTAGGAATCAAAGACAAAGTATATTTTGAAAATGTTTTGAGAATGTCAAGGACAACATTTTGATAAGATCGCATCCTTGAATGCTTGGCATGGTACTCCCCCTTTACCTATTTAATCACCAACTCGGAGTCACCATAAACTGCATTTTTCTTTGCTCCCATCTTTTTGAGAATTTTAAAGCCAATAATCAGTGCTTCATACTCCGCCTCATTATTTGAGAAATCAAAAACCAACTTATATGAATTCAATCTTACATTGCGAGGAATTTTACATGACTAATTCAAGGGACCATGAATCCACATGCCAATCCCAACTCCTTCCTTCCCCAATGCACCATCAAACTCCATGGTCTAAAGACTATCTTCTTCATTTTGAAACAGAAATTTATAATTATGATCTCTATGACATTTTATAGGATGACTCACTCTCTCAACAATTTCTATTTCTGGCACTAATTCAACAATCTCTTAGAGTAAATTTTCTGGCTGCAAAAAATCTGCATCATTTTTCTATTTTTGTGCAATAAAATCTTCCTGTACACTACTTATGACATCCAAAACTTCTGAGATTTCTACAATTTAACTACCATCATCAATTGGACTCAAATCACTATACAAAATGAAATACTCTAGGTCAGTATATACAACATGGATGGGGTGATTATTGGGTTTCTCTTTGCTATCAATCATGAATTTCATCTTCTTCTCCCAGTATAGTTTCCTAAGTTGCCCAAATACATGTATAGTAGCATATGATAAATCAAGTTGCAAGGTTCCTTTCAACTTTTCGCCCCAACACCATGAGAGAAACATGCCAAACCATGGAGGTATATTAGTGACCACTATCCATCAATACATTCTTGGCTAGTGTTTGGTAAAGGGACACTACTAAGTCTTTGAGAAGACCAAGGCATTTCACTCTGAATGAATCAAATGAATAGAGGTCATGGTAGGGTTGGGTGATATATAATCCTAGTTTGTCCATAATGGATTTTGGCATAAGGTTATGTGAGGCCCCAAAATCTAACCTGGAATTATGGAGGATGACTTCATGGAGTTTCAAACTAAGATAGAAAGGTAGAACTTCATTATCTTCAAGACTTCCATCTATAGCTGAACAAAACATAATTACAGGATCATCATCGACAACATTTACAGTGTCTGACATATGATCAACTTTCAACATATTAGCAATCTGGGATTTGTATTTGTCATTCTTAACTAGTTCAGTTAGAGGAATTGAAACTTTCAACTTTGATATTTCATTCTCTAAACTAAACAGATTGGGTTTCTTTTCTACCTTTTTCCCATTGATATCCTTTTCAGGCTTCCCTTTGTGATGAGACTCCATTTTCTAACTTTTAGTTTGAGCCTCCTTATCCTTCCTTACATTTTTAGTGGAAACTTCATTATTTTTATCCTGACTTAGAATGATGATCTCCTTTTCTGTATTTTGATATGCAAAAGATACTTCTTTGCCTTATGCATCCCTTTGAGCATTTTTCCTTTTCTGAAGCAATGTAACTGACACATTCCTGCTCCTCAAATTGTACTATTTCTAAAAATGGCTTAGGGAATTCTAATATCCTCGTTGGTACTCTTGAATATACACTTCCCTTGAATCATCATTTGTAGGGACAAGTTGTTGATCACTTGGTACAATAGATTCCTGAGAAAATGTATCTTCCTCAGTCAGGAAAGTAGGTAGTTAATCTTCGTTAAATAAATGATGAGTGTAGTTTTGTTGAAAAGGAATTCTGACCTATCCCTGAGGATCCTGAGCTGTCTACTCTTTCTTTTTATTTGTGAATTTTTCCCTGTCATTTGGATTCCTTATTGAAGGCTCCACTTGTTGATTACGAAGGTCATTTTGTCCATCATTCTTTCCATGGTATTTATGAGAGTGTCCTATTTACCATCAGTAGAAGAGGAGGACTCCTCCTTAATGGAAACTTTCTTCTCTGATTGATCAGGTTTTAATTTGGAATTCATTATCAGTAAATTAGCCTCCTCACTCACTGTGTTCTTCTACATTTCTTCCAAAGTTGCAGGATCTCTCTCCCTAAGCTGATAAGCCATATTCGAGTCAAAGGCATCAGGATGGTGAAGGAGTGTTAAACTAGGGGGGTTTCATGTCATTAGGGATGGAATTGTACATAATATTGAACCTTGTTGTGAACTCCTGCACTATCACATTCGGGTTTCTTTTCATGGAATTGTACTCTGCCAAAATATGTAATGGACTCTTCTTCTCTTGCCACCAAGCTAAGAACAACTCTATCAACCGCTGAGAGCTATTGATGGAATTAGCTTCCAAACTACGAAACCACTTTTTCACATCCCCAGAAAATATTTGTGCTATTATTCTCATTTTGGCATCTTCGTCTCAACCTCTTGTAGATCCATGAAATCCACTAGTTTGTCAACATGTTTTTGCACTATAATTTTGGGGTTGCCATCAAACTGAGGAAGTCTTTGGCCATAGTTTGGAGGTAGATCTGCAAGTTGACCAAGCAATACTAAAGGAGTAAACCTTGCCATGACTGCTGTAGAAAGTTGTATGAGAACTACAATGGGTGTGTTGATTGAGATGATGATGTCAAAGGAGGTAGTGGTGGATTAACAATAGAAGATGTGGTGGTAGGTGTATTTGGAGGGACAGTAGAGGATGTAGTAGCAAACAAAATTTCAAGCTGATATTGGATATAGGCCTTTTTGGTGGTGATTTAAAGTTGGTCAGCAAGGATTTGAAGCTTATCAAAGTTGGACCAAACCTCGTGATTGAGTTTAGGAAACAAAGATTTAGCAAAAGGTATAGGAAAAAAATATTTAGAAGTAGGCAAGTAGGAATCAAACTTTATAGGGTAAAAAACTACTTCTGAAATAAAAGACTTAGACTTTGATCTACAAAGAGATAGCTAGAATTGATTATCAAAAGAAAGGTCTAAAACAATGAACAGTTGATTAGGTAAAGAGATAATTCTTACCAATTTTTGAGTTCCACTTTCAGGAAGAGGGGCTTTGAGTTTTCTTAGAAGTTTCTCTGGATCATCAACAACTGGAGGTGAATTTGGGTTAGGATTTGACGTCGTGTGTCTTTTAGGAGCAATATTTTTTGCACCTTGAACTTGATGTGATATTTAAATCATCCTTCTTTGAATATTAGAATTTGTCACCCAGAAAAAAAGTTTTGAATGAACTCTTAGAACTAATCCCAGGAATAATATATCGGTCATTGTTCCTGACAATGACACCAAAATGTTATCCTCCACAATATCCCAAGGCTGAGAAGGGAGATCGAAGGAGGTAACCTAAAACCAATTGGGTTTAGTAGCTAGCCCTGCTAAACTAGAGAGGTTTCTCTCTACGAATTCATAGCCAATGAACACTAGAATGGGAAACGATGTTAGGCTAGATATGTTAGGCTCAGGTAGGGTTTTGAAATTTTTATGTTTTGATGTTGGATAAGGGATGAAAACCAGGTAGCTAGGTCAAAGGATCAAAGGTTTACATTAGATAATATATAAAGGAGCAAGGTAACCATGATTTTGTGATGAATTTAGGGTTTTTCGGTGTAGTGTAGTGTTTGGAAGAAGAAAAAGTTATTCATGAGCATGACCACGTGAATTCATTAAGTTAGAAGGAGAATTACACAAAATGATATTCCCATAAAAACAAAGCTTTATGCAAATAATTTTTTTATAAACTTTAAGGAAAACCACTGAAGAAAGAAGGTATGGAAAGGAAAGATGTATATCGTTCGATAAAAATATAACAGAGAAAATACATCATAACAAACTCACTACACATGAATTCCTAGATAATAGCTACAACTGCATCCTTTGATTTCTTGAATAAAATGTCCAAGTAAAAGCTACAAGTCTTCTCTCCTATGATGTCCAACCTATTCTATGACTGAGAAAATGATACATATAGACCAAAATAATACCTCCCTACTCTCAGGAGCTGAATCCATGAGTCTAGGAACTACTACATGAGGTGTTCCAACCAAACCCCAATGTCTAGGGAGGTTAAAACAACTCCTCCAATTAAACTTCGACTCAAACCACTCTCATTAATGAAGCCTAACTTTACATAAAACAACTTTAACAAGACTATTTACCCATCATTACATCAATGTTAATGAATTACACCATAAAAAGTTGAATCCAATTGATAAAACTAAAGAAAATCTATCACAGTAAAAAACACAGCGAAATCAACAAAAAACGCAGTGAGTCTGGAGAAAACATAGTGAATTTGAGAGAAATGGTTTTTGAGGGCCTTCCTGAAGTCCAAATTATAATCTTTATCTCTCATCGGAAATATGAGGATGTCCTCTACATGATGGAATCTTCAGGATCTGAAAAATGTCACTTCTAGCCCCTCAAAAGTGCATTCTCCCACAGGGACTCTAGAAAACACAATGTGGTCTTCAATGCGGTTGCGGAAAGGTGGTTTTTAGGTGGTTTTTGGGCATTTATCCTATCAAAATCTGCTAAAAGTATGTTCCCCTCAGGCCAAAAGTGATGTATGAACCATTCCAAATGCAGATATGTAAGAAAAAAGTGATTTGGAGCTCCCTATCAAAAACGCAGTGTGGAGCACGCTGCATTTTTGTCTCCATGATTGTGTCAAAATGTGCAAAAATTCTCAAAAACCCAAAATTTATCCAAAACTCTTCAAAATTGGTTTATGAGGTCCTTAGGTTCTATGCTATGCTGTGAGGGAGGCATCAACAAGCAAGTCCAATTTTACCTTCCACTTTTTCTTGATTAGGGTTTCATTGAGTTTCTCCTTTAACTGCTTGACCTTAGCCCTAGAAACCTAACTCCTCATGTCATAATCAGAAGCCATATGTCTTTATAGCCTATTGCCTCTATTATCCCTCTTGAGAAGCTTCTCCAAATGGAAATTCACCTTGTCAAGCAAAAATTCTCGATCCTCGTTGATTTCTGCTGCAATTAGGTCAACCAAAGTCATCTGTTGTCTTTGTTGTTGAAGTGATATTTTGAGGCCTTTGGTCCTTGGCCTTTTCCTTGTCACTTGCTCCTAATGTTCATCTGAATCCAATGCATCCATCACTGCTTTTACCTTTATATGCTGTTTTCCAACATCAATCTCATGCTTTTCCAAAAGCAGTTACTTTACCTTCAATTGCATATTCTCCTGCCCTAGGAATGAAATCATGAAGTTTTCCTTTGATAAACTATCCTTGAGATTTTTTATCTCAACATCTATCTCCATGATCACTTGGTCCATTGACTTATACTCCTGAGTAACCTTCAAATCAACTATGACAATTTTAATATGAAATCCTCATCTTGCAATGGTTCTCCATACTGTGATTGTGATCCTTGCTTTGCCGATGTTGCTGATGTAAGCTTGGCATCTTCCACACAATGTGGAGTAAACACAAGAATCCTTCCTTTCTAATATGTCTAAGTCACTTTAGGCCTAGGTATCCTCTCAATTTCATGTTTGCTAGATGAGCCACTCTTCACATGCTTAGGTGGTGTTGATGATGTACTTGGAATTGCAGATTGACTAGTAGAAGACAGTAGAACATCTGACTGAATGAATGTTTCCCAAGTGATGTTCTTTTGAGTCAAATGATGTAATACAATAATCTTGATTAGGGCATGGTGAAAAAGGTTTTTTTCATTGTCTCTCTCTCTATGCTACACCTTGTCTTCCATCTTATCAAAAATTTTGTAGAGGTAGTAGGCTTTGTTTAGTGACTTTACTACTATGAAATGCATGAGAAATGTGACATGGTATTTGTAAAATATTAAGAATCTTCCTTCACATGTAAAGTATTTCATTATAACACTTATCAATGGAGCAAATTTTTCAAGGAGTTGTGCAAAAGGAAAATCCTTCATAATGTTGTGTTTGTAGTGGCCTTTGATGAAAGGTTGATAGTTTTGCAAACCCAAATATAAGTTATTAAACCATTTTTATCCATTTTTGGGTATCCTTGTGGCCACTGCTATGATTTCAGTTGAGATATTAAAAGTAAAACCTGCAATAGTGACCTTGTCTCTCCTCAAATGAGTGGCAAACAAACTGGTCATATATTTGACTCTTTGAAATAACTCACAAAACCCTAGAAACTCTACATTCCCAAAGTGCTATTTGGACAGTGGGGAAAACGTAAAATCCTTAGTGTTTAGTGGTTCATATGCCAATATTTTACCTCCTTTTTTTATAGGATTTCTTCTCCTCCTCCATTTTTACTGTGTGAAAGTAAAACCCTAATTAGGAAAATAATGGATTTTAATGAGGGGATAGGATGGAGGGTTTAGGGAAGGGGAAAGGGGGTATGAAAATTTAGGGAAATGAGTAGGCATGTTAGGGACCTTTAGGAAGTGGAATGAGGGAAAATGGGTATAGGGTCTATTCTGGAGAATTAGAAAATAGTCCAACTAGTGAAAACAATGAAAACATAGCGTAGGGAGTGATAGAGGTTTGCAACATGAAAACAAAGGAAATAGAATTATTGGAGAGGTGGAGAGATTATAAATTACTTGCAGAAAGAATTAGAAGACGTAAGTTAATGTGGAAAACTATTTAGAATAGGTGTTAGGGCCCTTAGAGAGAAAACATAGCAAAAACTTGAAAAAACGCAGTGAAATCTAGAAAACGAAGCGAAAACTAGAAAACATAGTGAAATATGAATAAGCGTGGTGAAATACTAAGAAAACGCGACGAGACAATTTGGATTGCCCTTGGGATTATTTCTACCTTTGAAAATGTTGATGGAATGTCTTGTTGGTGAACGAGAGCTATTTAGTAATGAATATAAGATAGAGAGGTGGAATGGAATGTTCTTTATAGATTGTGGAACTCAAATTTATAATGGTAGGTTGGCCCACCATACATTTTCACTTTGATTTGGAAAAAACTATGTAACTTTGGAACTTTGAAATGAACTTTGAAACATAAAACTTATTACATCACTTTGAAATGAATCACACTTTGTAACAAAACCTTTTGAGCAAAACCCTATCACTACTTCATTTGTCGGATTTATGAATGACATGATAGTTTTGATGACTCTAACCCTAATGACCTAATCATGACACTAAGATGAATGAGTACCATGGTGATACAAATGAGATGATGATGATGACTTTTTAGTGATGGCACATCCAACCGAGTGATGGTAGTGACTGGCACATGAAAATTTTGAAGGAACAACAATAGACCTAGACAAACTAGTGAGTGGCCAAATTTTATTTTGAAAACCTAGTGAAATGATAATATTTGACTTGAGAACCCTAACAAAACCTTGTAAGAGCATATTTGATCATTGATGATAGGCAAAACTGATTAACACTAACACTCTTAAGCTTTACCTTATGATATCTGTTAGGGTCCTATAAATTATAGGATCTCAAGGTGATTGAGTATTTTGTATTTGTGATTTTATATTTTACATAAATTTCAATATTCAAATGATTTAAAAAAATATATGAAAAAGAAAATGAAAAGAGGGTATGTTAAGAAAATAAATAAATAAAGGAAATAAGAACCCCACAAAAGAATAAATGGAAAATAAAACGGAAAGTGCCGCAAGTCTAAATTCCAATAATGATAAGTTAGTTATTTTTATTCATTATCAAATAAGGTTGTGCTCAATTTTTTTTTGAATTCCATAATGACTAAAGTTATATTCATATCATATAGTTTAATCATGATTTAACACATTGAAAATTTTGTTGAATAGGTTAGTGAATAAAGATTTACCAAACATTTTAATCTTGGTAAATGGGTAGCTAGGTAGAAATAAATTGATTCAATAGTTTAATATGAATCAATGGTTAGATAAGTGATAGGATAAGGTATATTTTCATAAAAAAAAAGTTATCTAGGTCTGCTAGTTTAAATGCGCCCTGCAAAGCAAGAACAAAAAATGTTAGCTTAGAAAAAGAATTGAAATGGGAAAGGGTAGGTAGAAGCACAATGATGATTTCAGGACAAACATGAAAGTTTTATCCTAAGTTGAATTTTAAATACATTTTCAAGTGTAGAAGAAAGGCAAAAGGATAAAAATTTTATCCTAAGGTTAGGTATATCAAATAATGTTTGGTACATTATTCTACTATTCCTAATTTTTCACTACCCAAAAATCCCTCTTCTGCTCATATTTTCATTTATTCGTTTCCCTCATCACACATCCAATCATATTCCATTAAAATATTTTCCCTACCCCACCATATTCCCATCACATCACGATAAAGTAATTCCACCTCTCACATCATCCGACCCCACCTTTTTACATTCGATAGCCAGTATCATGTTTCAGACCCCCCTCACCATCCGAACTTTACCACCTGGGGGGGGGGGGGGTCCGAAGTGGGTGGTATTGAAACCTGTCCTCATCACAACGTCGCACCATACTGTGTTTTCACACCCCCTCTGGCTGAAACCATTAACCACCTCCCCCGCCCCCTCTGAAAAATGGTTTCTCCACCATGTGATACCACTGCCTTATCCGTTATGCTCCCGCCAATCCCCCTTTTCCACCTCATCTGCCCATTTCTCCACAAATCATATCCACTCCCTCCAAAATAAATTCGTTAAGTAATTATATCACTTAACCGTTAATGTAACGAACATGCGCCACCATCAATGGGAAAGCCAAAAGATTATAAAGTCCCTCTTTTCACCCATTCACAAGGTACTGATTTTATACATTGCCATTGCCATTGTTCCGTTGCAATTTTTTCAATCCAAACTGCAACTGTTTCACTTGCCTAGACATCACACTAGTTAACTGCCATGCCAACCATTACCTTTTTTTTCTCTGTTTATTAAATTCGAAGTCCGCTTTGCACACTGTAAACCTGCATAATCAATATTTCACTAGTGTTCTTAGCTTTATCTAATCATGCCTCCAAAGGACAAGGGACAAGAAGAACCTTTGAGTTCTTTGATTCACCCTCCCAATGATTTTCACCATATTCCCTTGGTGGAGAGGGACTACAAAATTCATGAAACCATGTGTGAGTTTGATCTATTTGAAATGTACTATTGGCTTGCGGACACGTTCATTAATAATTCTAATCATATTCAACTATGGGAATCCAATTTTCCCCATTCTATCTTTCCGTGTACCCATAGCACCCATGAATTTATCAGGAAACGTCATGCTTGTTATCTACCTAGCGAAAGAGCTGTTATTGCCCCTACTAGAGAAATTCTATTCACCATAACTCCCCAAGCTATAGAACAAATGATGCAACCTCCTACAACAGTGAATGTCACTCCTTTCTCTCATGAAGCACTTACTAAATTATATCAGAAGCTAGACTTTGAAAAAAGAGATAAAACCATGGAGATTTTCTTGATTGAAGATGCCCCATTACCCAAGAAAAATCCTCCCTATCCATCCTCCATTTTCCATGAGAGAGCCAAGAAAATCATCACAACCATCTCCTACCTCCTTGGTTATTACTCAGATTAGTGGGTAGATGAGGCTATTATAGGTTTCCTTTCTACTTTTTCTGCAGATTCCAAGCCTTCCATCTTGTTCAACTTCAACCAATTTCTTACACATTCCATCCATGAATAGTTTTTCAAATTCCAAACTAAGGAAGTATATGCTTTTGTGTTGGTATACACATTTTTGTATTTTCAGGGAGACAACCTCAAGCTTGCCTTTCAAAATTTGGATGAAGAGGGAAATCAACAATCAGTCATCTTCTGGACTTTGTTGGTAATGAAGGAGAAAAAAGGGTATTCATACAAACAATTCATAGAAATGCTTGTACATCCAGAACCTAGTATCCTAAGAAACACTCTAGAGGCAATAATTAGTGAAGAAATCAAGAAAAAAATTTAGTTATCAAACCAAGTCTAGACAGGAGATTGGTACCTTTAACAGAATTACACAGAGCTAAGGATATTTGGGTGTGAACTTGCCCATTACAAATTTCCAAAATTCCTCCAATGAGGATTTTTGCCTTAGAACACATTAGTTAAATGCTCAATGTTGATGAGATTCATTTTTTATCTGTCAAAAAGAAATCTCAATTCAAAGTCAAAACTCAAATAGGACCTTTCATTTAAAACAACAGGGCAACAGGGGAAGAAGTAGACAAATTGTTGAAAGTGATTCAATTCAGCCTCAACGTCACATGATCATATGATCCATTAGCAGTTGTTGACACCTAATTATAGGGATTGGGTGAACAACTATAATTTGTGTAAATAAATAATCGAGGAAATGGAGAATCATCAGGAGATGAAATGAACAGTCACTACCTCTTGTATATAATAATGAAAAACTTAAATGAATAATACGATTACATTTGAGGAGTTACCTCCTCGTCTGTAATGGTATCAGATCCAGTGCCATTTTTGGCTTCCCTCTCTGCCTTTTAACTCCCTTTTGCCTATTTTTTGCCTATTTTGTAGAACTGACCTCTTGCAACCACTCCACAGGTGTGGCTCTCTCAAGAATTTGATAACTGTTCTACAGATTTTCCCCTTGCTTGCAACTGTTTCCCCTCTTTGGCAACTGTTGCAAACATTCAGCTAGTTATGTGAGGCAATTGCTCCACAAGTGCAGTTGAGGTATCACTCCCACACTTGCATGCATGCTACCTACTGATATACCTCTCATGGTTTCATCACTCTCTTGGTTTCATAGTGTTAAACACGGGTGTGATGAATAAAATTCTCTTATGACTGTGTATCAGCATTCTGGACCCTAATCGGGTATTTTTCTCTATTCATACATTTTATTTATAAGTCACAGTCAATTAGTGTTAAGTGTTAATTGTAGAAATTTCTACAAATCCAACTCTGATACCATGTAGAAAATCTGTTATAGGTTAAACCGATAATGCAATATAAATCAAAGCAGAATACTATAACCTACTTCTACTATCAATTTTTGGAAGCTTAAAGATCGAGGTGAACAATATAACCAGAAGAAGAAGAATCAATGGCACAATACACATGAAAATACTTTGGGGAAAGCCTCAGCTAAAAACCCCACACTATCGTATTATCATACATGGTGGAAATACATACGAATTATATAAAGCCTTTGCTCTCATAGCTAGAAAGCTCTCAATACAATCCTCATAGATGCTCATGGAAAATCTTGGCTTCTCTCCAGCCTTCCTCTCTTCCCTCCAAGATCCCATTTCCTTGCACTGTTCCTTACGGATTATTATCCTTTACCAAGTGGATGATCTTCCTCCAAAATTGTGAAATCCTCAAGGATAAATCCTTGACTGCATGCACGAGTTTTCTCCATGAGAAAACACATGCAACTGATAGTACACTATCCTTGAACATTTATCTCAACTGGGTCTTTCTCAGATTAGACATGCATGAGTTTCTAATGAGGGAATCTTAAGTTAACAGGAGTAGCACTAGTTGAGTGCATTAATGCATCAACTGACTGTTAACTCACTATTAGTTCCTCAGATAGTTTGGAACTAATTTAACTGGACTTAACTTAGTAAATTGAGTTAATTGATTACAATTCAAATATAACTCAATCTTATCTCCTTAATTTAAGGGATAACTCTTGCATGAATTTAGAAATACTTCTAACTTGAATTTCTCCAACTACTTAATTTTAAATAAATAAATAAATTATTTCCAAGTAGCTATTAAGACTAAATTCAATTTTAATTCAAAATTTAATTCAATGAAAAATTAATTTGGAATATTCTTGTTGTCATATTTCAACGCTCCCTCTCAACAAGAACGGGATTATCTGCCACCCCGATCCTGTCTCTATGAAACTCGAATTTACACTTTGACAATGCCTTTGTCAAAATGTCTTCATCTTGTTCCTCTGTAGAAATATACTGCAACAACATGATCCTCCTCACTACACAGTCTCTGAGATGATGATACCGGATGTTGATGTGCTTGGACCTATCATGAAATACTGGATTCTTAGAGATTTTGATACAACTCTGATTATCACAATAGATCATAGTTGGATCCATCCTCTGACCAAACAAACCAACTAGGATTTTCCACATCCAGATGGCCTCACATGCTACCTGACTTGCAACCATCTATTCTGCCTCTGCCGAGCTAAGTGTAACCAAACTTTGTTTCCTATTGTACCAAGAAACTGTCGCTGAACCAAGGTTGAAAATCCCTCCTGATGTGCTCTTCTGATCTGATGGAATCCCTATCCAATCTGCATCTGCAAAGCCCTGTAACTTCACTCCCCCTGTCGATCTGTACCATAATCCATACTGATATGTGCCTCTGAGGTATCTCAATACATGCTTTTCCAACTTCCAAAACATCTTGGTAGGCTGAACCATCGCTTGACTCAACTGGTTCACTGCATAGCACAAATTTGGTTGTGTGTTCACTAAGTACATCTGTGAACCCACAAGCTGCCTGTACACAGTAGCCTCTACCAATTCTCTTCAAGTGGCAACCTCCTTTCTCTAGTTACCTTCTAGAGGAGTCTGCATGGGCTTGCACTTCTCCATGTGGAATCTCCTGAGTATCTTTTTGGCATACTCGCCCTGAGACACAAATAACTCCCCATCCTTCTGCCACACTTCCATGTCAAGTAATGCATGAGACCCATGTCTTTCATCTTGAATTAACTTGCAAGTTCCTCCTTGAAAGACATGATCAACTAATCATCACTAGTCAATATGAGATCATCAACATAATGTACGATGATCAACAAATTACCTTTCACAACCATGTGGTACAGGTTCACATCCGCTTCACTCTTTGTGAAGCCCAACCAGATGAAGTAGTTGTATATCCTGGTGTACCAGGCATGAGGTGCTTGCTTCAGCCTATACAATGCTCTCTTGACTTGGAACACATGCGACTCATGATCAAAGGTCTCAAAACCTTCTGGCTTCTCTATGTACACCTCTTCCTAAATCTAGCCATTGAGGAATGTAGTCTTCACATCCATGATGGATCTTCCAACCCATCTGTGCTGATAGTGCCAACATAGATATGGTAGATGAGTACCTTACGACAAGAGCAAAAGTCTCATCATAGTCAATCCCCTCGACCTGTGAAAAGCCACGGGAAAAAAATATTGCCTTATGCTTCCCCACACTACCATGAGAAGCTTGCTTTACCTTGTTCTCCAGTCTCGGAACCATGTCCCAAACACTGTTATGAACTATGGAGTCATACTCGTCCACCATAGCATCAACCCAAATTGGCTGCTGCACTGCTTCCTCAAGGGAAGATGGATCGGTCTCAACACATTGCCCAGTAAGGGCCATGTATCCAGTGTACATCTTAGGTGACCTCCTCTATCTGAGTTGATAAGATGGTGCTCCCACATTCTCTCTCACATCCTCCAACAATCTGTGAGCTTCTTTTGTGTGCTTCTGTCCATCTCCGGAAGACTCCGCTTGAGTGGATGTCTCCACTCCTGGAACCTCTGCATGCGGCTAATCCACATCATTCTGAGGCTTCTCCTCCTTAGGAACCAATAGTTCCTCCAAAACCTGTAGTTGGATCTCCCTCTCAAGGGAAACTCACATGGCCTTCTGCTCATGAAACTTGAGATTTCTGCGAACCACTGTCCTCCAACTACTAAGAAAGTACACTGAATAGTTGTGAGGTACATCAGTGTACACCACAAATATCAACAACTCTGCTATCGGCTCAAACTTCTTCCGTGCATCCTTTGTTACATGGAAATATACAGATGAGCCAAATATCTTGAAGTGACCCACATCTGGTCTCTTACCAAAGAAATATTCCTCAAGTGTCTTCATCCAAGGTATGCGATGCGGGCTTCTATTATGAAAATAGACCATTATGTTGTATGCCTCAACCCATAAGTGAAGTAGTAGGCATTGGTCATGCAAAATTTCCTATGCTGCCCCTACAATAGTTATGTTCTTCCTCTCAGACACCCCATTCTATTGTGGGTTATGAGGTGCCATCAACTCTCATTTATTTCCTTCCGTTGCATAGAAGTCCTTAAACTCTTGAGACACATATTCTCCACCGTTGTCGCTTTTGAAGGCATTGATCTTCTTCCCTGACTCTTTCTCAACCAAATCTTTGAAATCACAAAACTTTGTGAAGGTTTGGTCCTTCTTCTGCATGAAATAAATCCAACATTTGCGAGAATAGTCATCAATGAAAATCACATAATAGCTTTGCTTCGTTGTGGGTGCTGTCGAGAATGGTCCACACAAATTAGTATGAACTCACTCTAAGATAGCCTCTGCTCGATTATCTTGATCATGAAAGGAATACTTGGTGTACTACCCCAAGGTACAACCTTTTCATGTGTCAACTTGCTCAAGTTTACCTTTGGGAAGTCCTGTAGATATCTGTTGCATTATCTTCAAAGTCCCATGATGCAAATGGCCCAACCGCCTGTGCCACAACTCACCAATGTCTTGGCTTTGCACCAATTCTACTTTCATACTTAATGCTACACAATCATCTACCTCTAGTTTATAGAGATTCTTCACCTGAATCCCTCTCCTCTTGGTCTGACCCGTGTCTATGTGTCTTAGGAATGCCTTTCCTTTACTGAAAACAAAATCGTAGCCTTTGTGCTCCAACATCGAGACCAATACCAAGTTCTTCTTCAGTCTAGACACATGCATCACATCTGTCAAGGTGAGAGGAGCTCCATGCTCCCTCTGAAAAGAAACCGTGCCCACTCTTGAAACATTATACCTTTCATTGTCACCCATCTATATGCACATATTGAGATCTATATCCTCTAAGGCACTGAATAATTTTTATCACCAATCATGTGGAATGAGGCTCCACTGTTAAGATATCAAACACAACCCATCATCAATGACACCATGTAGTCATTAAGCTAATGCCACACCTTCCGATCCATCTGAAGGTTCCTTCTTGGACATCTTCGATGGACAATTAGTCGCATAATGTCCCATCTTGTGACAATTAAAGCATCTTACTTTAAACATGTCACCTTTCTTCCCTCCATGAGAAGAATTTGATTTGAAATGGGGAGCCTTCCCCTTCCCTTTCCTTGCCTTAATTGCTAAGGTTAGATTTCCTTCATCATCATTGTTGGATGAAGAACCATCTCGTGTGCTCCTCCTGATCTCCTCCTGCATAAGATCCGACCACAATAATTTCAATCCAATAGTTTCTCCCTTCCATTAACAGAGTCTTGGTAGCTATTCCAACTCTTTAGAAGGCCAAGGAGAGCGAGGATCACCATATCATCATCGGTAGTAGTTATTCCCACACTGCCATGCTCATCTCTACAGGTGGTGAGCTTGTTCAGATATGTGGAAATAGTATCTTCCTTCTCCATATTGATTCTTTGAAGCTTATCCTTGAGCACCAATTTCCTCTGGTCGCTACTGTTCTGGTAGAGGTCCTTCAATGTCTTCCACATTGAAAATGGACTATGCTTCCCATGGAGACTCGAGACAATATGGTCTCGAACTCCCTCAAGGATGATCCTTCTCACCTTCGCCACACACTTCTTCCACTCAGCCAACTCTTGTGCATTAGTTGAAGCTGGCTTTGGGATTTCTTGATCAATGAATTCCTTCAAGCCATTATCGTCTAATATAACCTCCATTCTATCTTTCCATGATATGTAATTTGGGCTACCTTCCAAGGCATACTTGAATCTCAAGCCATAGAAAACAAATGGCCAACCTTGAAGTATGATATGAATTCAATTTGCACCTTCAACCCTGAACTTCAAACTTCGAATTCTCTTCTTAGTATACTATTCATAGCTCTGATACCATGTAGAAATTTCTACAAATCTAGCTTTGATACTGTGTAGAAAATCTATGATAGGTTAACCCAATAATGCAATATAAATCAAAGCATAGTACTATAACCTACTTCTACTATCAATTTGTGGAATCTTAAAGATCGAGCTGAGCAATATAACCAGAAGAAGAAGAATCAATGGCACAATACACATAAAAATACTTTGGGGAAAACCTCAGCTAAAAACCCCACACTATTGTATTATCATACATGTTAGAAATACATAGGAATTATACAAAGCCTTAGCTCTCACAGCTAGATAGCTCTCAGTAAAATACTCATAGATGCTCACAGGAAATCTTGGCTTCTCTCCAGCTGTCCTCTTTGCCCTCCAAGCTCCTATTTCCTTGCACTGTTCCTTGTGGATTATTCTCCTTTACCAAGTGGATGATATTCCTCCAACACTGTGCAATCCTCAAGGATAAATCCTTGACTGCATGCACGAGTTTTCTCCATGAGAAAACACATGCAACTGATAGTACACTATCCTTGAACATTTATCTCAACCGGGTCTTTCTCAGATTAGACATGCATGAGTTTCTAATGATGGAATCTTCAATTAACTGGAGAAGCACTAGTTGAGTGTATTAATGCATCAACTGACTGTTAACTCACTATTAGTTCCTCAAACATTTTCGAACTAATTTAACTGGACTTAACTCAGTAAACTGAGTTAACTAATTACAACTCAAATATAACTCAATCTTATCTCCTTAATTTAAGGGATAACTCTTGCATGATTTCAGAAAGACTTTTAACTTGAATTTATCTAACTGATTAATTTAAAATAATTAATTAATTATTTCCAAGTAGCTGTTAAGACTAAATTCGATTTTAATTCATAATTTAATTCAAGGAAAAATTAAATTGGAATATTCTTGTTGCCATATTTCAACAATGTTAAGTGTTAATACTGAGTTTAAGCTCTAAACCTCTCCTTAAGCACCTTTACTAAAAATATGAATTAAGCACGTGGGTGGTATTGATAAGTGGGAAGCAGTATCTTGTGCGCCCTAAAGGTTGTAAATGATATTCCTAAAATTCATGCTATTAACCTTAGCAGGTGACATGTAGCACGATAAGACCACTTTTCTTGTGCAATCTCGACCTGATATAAGTCGTGCAAAATTTCAGATAAGAGATTACGCGACAACCGTTCAATTGGACGGGTCATATCGACAGTGGAGATCGTCTAGGTTAGTTGGTGAGTGGACGACGTGATATCCATTGGATCTAGAGAAGTGAGATCAACGACGCAGATTGAAGTGCTTGATAAAAGGAGAAGTCAACTAGGGACCGACAATGATTGGTCAGATAAGTGGGACCCTCAGGGGGAAAATCCACATACAGAAATAGATTTAAGTGCAGTTGATTGGTTACAAAGTTAACCAGTAGTCAAATTACAAAGTACCACCTCATTTTCTTCAACCTCCTACATCATATTTTTTACAAGCAGAAGTGAGATTTTCTTTTACTCATTACATATTTTTAAAATGCACTCATTGATATCTATTGTGGGAGTGGTTCTCAATGGGAAGGAGAAATATCTTGAGTGGTTTGGGAAAGTCAATCACACTCTCATTTTTTTATGATTTGTGGAAAGGAGTGTGTGTTGGAAATGGAGACAAAGAGCTAGAACAACCTACCTCAGAAAAGGACTTCTCCATTTGGGAAAATACGAACAATAAGACTTATGCATTGATTGCAACATCAGTAAATGAAGAGGTGAGTTGCCATATTTCACCATTTTCAAATGCTTTCGAAGCCCTACAAAAACTAAAGGAACTCTATGACTCACACTTTTCACTTGAAGTTGTTCAACTCATGAATAAATTGTTCACCCTTGAATTACAAAATGATGATCCTCTTTCTCTTGCACCAGAAGTAAAATCTATTATGCATGATATCAAAGTCACTAATCTTGAACTAGACATTCCTCTGATAGCTTTTCTCAAGGCACTTTATCCCACTTACTCAAATTATCTTGAGTCATTGCAAGCAAATGGAAATCTCAAAGATATTACCTTTAACTCCCTTGTGAAAAAATTTGCTGAAAGAGAGAAAGCTTTTGGGAAGAAGACAACTCCTCAGTCTTCCGAAGAGATTGTGTGCCTTCCACATAGAGAGAAGAATCTTGCTCAAGATTCTTCCTTAGGAAGAGGTGATCGAAGAGGAAGAGGAAGAAATTTCATAGGCAAGGGCGACAAACACTCTCAAGGAGAAAAGACAGATTTGCATTGCATATGCTGCAAAAGAGATGGATCACATGATGCATCCACATGCAAGTTTCCTTGGGAAAAAATTGAACAGGAAATAAACTAAACCAAAGGTAAAACTAATGACAAAGAGAAAGGTATAGCACATGAATCTACTCACTATGTTGTGGCACACTGTAATATTGGAGTATGAAGACTTATTTAATGCTTCACTTGCTTCTTGGAAAAATGATTGGTTGCTTGATTGAGAAGAAAATTGCCACAAGACTTTTAGAAGAGTTTTCTTGAAGAATTTATTGAAAATGTTAATAAGCAGTATACTTTGTAGACAAATCAAAACTTAAGCCATCAGGGCTTGGTACAATCATCCTTAAATTCCCTGGTCTTCCAGAATTTCTTCTGCATCATGTTTTATATCTCCCACAACTGAGGATAAACTTGTTGTCCTTGGTCCAGATTTGCCAGCAAGGACACTCCATTCATATGTTTGATGGCAAGCTTGAAGTGAGAAAAACATCAGACCACTCACTTTTCATGACGAGGATAGAAGAAGAAAGGATTCTCAAGCTGCAGGGTACCTATGCTTGTGCACAAAATTTCTCATACAATTCTCATTATGAAGAAGGTACATTTCCATAAAGTTTATTATGGCATGCTAGATTTGGACACTTGAACTATGACAACTTTCACTTGTTGAAGACAAATGGTGTTACTGGTTTTCCTACAATTCCTACGAAACTTAAGCAATGTGATGCTTGCATTCTAGGAAAATAAGAAAATAGTGTTTTCATGATTCAGATTCTGGAGCACATAGAAAACTTGAACTCATTCATTTAGATTTATGTGGTCCAATGCCTATTCCTTCTGCAAATGGAAATAAATATATGATGACATTTATTGATGACTACACCAAAATGCGTTGGGTTTATTTATTGAATAACTAATCTGATGTTTTTCAAACATTCAAGAAATTTCAAACATGGATTGAAAATGATGCACAATCTCATATTGGCTTTATTCTCACTAATAATGGAAAATAATACACTTCTAATGAGGTGAAAACTATCTTCACCAACATGGGATCAAACATCAAACAATTGTGACTTATAATCCCCAAGAGAACAGAGTAACTGAAAGAATAAATAGGACAATTTTAAATATGGTGCGCTCCATGATGTTTTTCAAAAATGTAAAAATGATGTTTTGGGTTGATGCAGTTCTGTGTTCTATATGTAAAGAATATATGTTCTTCTAATGCTATTAGAAACAAGACTCCTTATGAAATATGGTATGGGCACATTCCTTCGGTAAAGCATCTCAGGGTATTTGGTTCTACATGTTATGCCTTGATACCAAAGATACATAGAAACAAACTTGGTGCAAGAAGTAATAAGTGTATCTTCTTGGGGTATTCAGACACATCCAAAGCATACTCCCTTTATGATGAACTAAACAAAAAGTTTGTTGTATCTAGAGATGTAATATTTCTTGAATCATCCAAAACTGACAATGTTGTTGAGTGACAACTTCATCGCTTGGATAGATTCGCAAATGCAAAATCATTTCAAGAATTTGATAATTAGATTCCACATCTTGAAGGGGGGATTCCTATACTAGATCAACCCATGGAATTCTTCTTGTAAATTGCTCTCTTCCCCACATGAAACTCCAACAACAGATGATACATTGGTTGATGTGATTGACAGAATTGGGAGACTCAATCTTGATTCAATCCCAACTCAATCAACGAAGTATCCTGGACCATCTCAGAAAGGTCCCCCAAAGTGGTTAACAAAGACACTTGAAAGTGTTCATCCTGATGAGTTTGGAAAGACAGGAACTAGAAATTTAACCCGGAAAAATGGAGGTGATGTATATGACTCTTATTCACCTGTTGATATGGATGTTTCTTATGATTCTGAATTAAATTTGTCTACAAATTTTGAACCAACTTCCTTCAAAGAAGCTATTTCCCATGATGGATGGAAAGAAGCAATGAAAAAGGAGTATGATGACTTGATAAAGAATGGCACTTGGAAGCTAGTTGATCCTCCATTGGGAACCAAACCAATTGGCTGCAAGTGGGCCTACAAGAACAAGTATAAAGCTGACGGCTCACTTGACAAGCACAAAGCAAGGCTTGTGGAAAAATATTTTGCACAGAAGGAAGGGGTCGATTATGAGGAGAATTTTTCCCCCACAACAAAATGAGCTACCATCTAGACACTCTTTGCCCTAGCAACTCAGAACGGTTGGAAAGTCCATCAAATGGATGTGAAAACTACTTTCTTGAATGGAGATCTAAAAGAGAATGTTTTAAGTCTGAGCCTGAATGGTTTGCTATAAAAGGACATGAACATAAAGTATGAAAACTCATGAAATCCTTGTATGGCCTCAAACAAGCACTGCGAGCCTGGTATGAAAAACTAAATGAGAATCCTTTGAAACTCAATTTCAAACATTAGGATCTTGATGATGCAACTTTGTTTGTCAGTAAGGTTGGAAAAATAGTTGTATATCTTGTGGTATATGTAGATGATCTTTTCATGATAGGGAATAATGAGATCTACATTGCATTCATAAATAAGGAATTGAGGAAAGGTTTTGAAATGACTGATTTGGGCTATGTTCATTATTATCTTGGTATTGAAGTAACTCAACATCTGAAGTCCATATTCATTTCTCAAAAGAAGTACATTGGAGATCCGTTGAAAATGTTTTGCATGACTGAATGCAATCCTCTGACTACTCTAATGGAACAAAACTTAAAGCTCACATCCATTGAAGGAAAAGAATTTGGGGATGCAACAAAGTATAGACAACTTGTAGGAAGTCTCAAATACTTAACTACTAATAGACCAGACATTTCATTTGATGTTGGAATCCTCTACGGGTTTATGAAAAAGCCTTGTGAGGGACACTGGTCTACTGTAAAAAGAGTTGTAAAGTACTTGAACGGAGCTCAAGACTTTGGAATCAAGTATATATAGGTGGGCGACTTTAGCTTGATTGGATACTCTGATTCAGACTTTGATGGAGACAAAGAAACTGGGGTATCTACTTTGAGTTATGCTATGAGTCTTGGATCAGGATCTTTCTCCTAGAGATCACACAAAACAATAAGTTCCAACAGATTCCAAAATAGAGGTAGAATATGTGGCAGCAGCTGGGGCAACAAAAGAAATTGTGTGGGACAGGAAAATTCTAGAATATTTGCAAGTAAAAAAAATACAATCGACTCCACTCATGATGGAAAATACCTCAACAATAAAGTAGGGCAAGAACCCAAAGTTCTATGACCAAATGAAGCACATCAATACAAAATATCATCTCATTTGACATCATGTTGAGGCCAAAACAATCCATCTTCACCATTGTGCCACTAATGCGCAGATTGCAGACATCCTCACCAAAGCATTTGGAAGAGAAAAGCTTGAAAGATTTAGAACGATGCTTGGACTCACCAACATCCCTTCAGATTAAGGGGGGGAATGTTGACACCAAATCATAGGGATTGGGTGAACAACCGTAATTAGTGTAAATAAATAATAGAGAAAATGGAGAGTCATTGGGAGATGAATTGAAAAATCACTCCCTCTTGTATATAATAATGAACAACCTAAATTAATAATATGATTACATTTGAGGAGTTACCTCCTAGTCTGATAGGGGTCATCTCCAAGTTAAGGGTAGAGAAAAAATCTATTGCTTATTTTCATCTATCCAGACTAGAGATTGAAAAATATAAAAACCAACTAGAATGGACTTAGAACACTCTACAAGAGGTAGAGGAGTAGTTGGTGTCAACTTCAACAATACAGACTCCTATCACACAGGAGAAAATAGGAAAAAGGAATAGAGAAGAAGATCCACCTTCAGTGATTGAGATTTCCAGTGAAGGCTTCAAAAACATGTATAGGAAGAAGACCAAGCTCAATTCGAAACTAATCCTAAGTAAGGATTCAGATCGAGAGAACATTATCTCCACCAAAGAACCACTTGTTTCCTCACTAGTAGGTGATCATACTACACTTTCTCCTACTAGATCAAAAAATTCACAGGATCAGCAACAGGTTATGCAAACTAGCACATCTTCCACAGGGGAGACAAAAGGGAGTATATTTGATATTTTCAAGGATATTAAAGTGAGAAATGAGGCCTTGAAGATCAAAACTAATAATCAGTTCTCGAAGAGGACTTCCAATTCTCAAAGAAGACCGTTGTCAGCCTTTGATTTAGAGAAAGGAAAAATGCAAATGACCTTCCTCCAAGTAGAGATCCCACATCCCAAGGTAGCATTAGATTACAAGAAGAATTCACTTGAATTTGATGTGAAAGACATACATCCCATTGACCAAATGGAGATGCACAAGAAGAATGGGCAAATGATTTCATCTACTCTCACTAACACTGCTATGAGTTTGTCTAAATTACATGTTACTTCAGCTAATGTCCAGTCACAATTGAAGTTGGAGAAAGTCTCTTCAGTAGCTAAAGACACAAGGATCAAAGTTTTGGAGGACTTGGTAGTCAAAGTGGGATATGATCCTACAAATATCAATTCTGTAGAAGAGCTCATAAGAAAGAAGAATACTAACCTAGCATCATTAAGAAAGAAGTTGAAATTACCAACCACAGAAGATCCTCTTGCCAAAGACATTGAAGAAGCAAAGTCACAGAAGGAAAACATGACGAAGCTCATCATGGATCAAAGTGCATAGTTGAAACAAATGGAAACAGAAATGGAAAAAATAATCAAAGAAAAGAAGAAAGATTCTAGAAAGGCTATTGTCCCTTTTCAAGTAGTGCCTCTTACAACAATTCCTATAGCTACATCTTCTACAACAAACACAGGGACTGTTGTAGATCAGTTGGAAAGTGCAGTGAATAATATGTCTCTTCAAACTAAAGAAATTAAAATATTGCAGGCTCACTTTAATATTATGTAAGACCAAAAGACAAAGACTGAACTTTCCATGCAACAGAGCTACAGAGAGCTCAAAACCATATAGAAGCATGGAGGAAATCAGCAACTGAGTCCTCTATTGTCCACACACTGGCCCAAGTTAAGGAAATTATCTAGAACAATATTGTTGAAGCAATGGATGAAATATGGCCTTGTATCTAGATTATATTTGAAGAGAAAGAGTTGATGGAGAAATCCAAGTAGGCCATTTCCACTATTAACACTGAGTTGGGAGATATGCCTACCACATCCAAGAACATCATCAAACTTATCAACTCTAAAAACAAATATGAATTGGATGATTTGGGAGTAGACGACAAGACATAAAAAATCTTAGAAGTGAAGAAAGTTATGACAAAGAAGAATTTGATTGTGCAGCTTACAGAAAAATGTCATAGTTTAGAAGTAGCTATCAACATATTTTCACTAGAATAGAAGCATTAACTAAGAAGGGCATGCCTTCTTTATTTGTAATCAATGAAAAATTGATGACCAGGGAAGACTATATGAAGAAGCTTAAAGACATTGCAAAGGATACTTTCAAGTCTTTCCACATTAAAGGTGCTATGACTGGGAGATCTCTTTTCGAAGCTATCAACAACATGAGTTTCATACAGCATGAGATAAAGCATATTTTTGTAGTAAAACCCACATTTTCTTGGTATACTGAGGTAGATGAGATCTACCGCAAGGAAACAAAAATCACCATTCCATATGAGGAGCGGTGGGATAAATTATGTGAGTTTCAGGACTAAAGAAAAGATCAACTTCACCAGCGCAACACCTAAATAGTGGCAACTCAGCAACTGTTCTCCACCAAAATAGTGCTAGACCTCCATATTACTTCACTAAATTCACTTCTTTTGGCCATATTAGTCAATTTAGTTATTTTGTAATAAATTATAGATTGCCATGTCAATGTGGAATTGATTATAATATTTTTTAATTTTTTTGTTTAATTACTTCATTCATTCAAAGTATTGAGGGTCGGTTCATCACCATTGTAACTATTTTTATCAAGCAATGTACTTTTTCCATGCTACTGGAGCATCATTAATAAAAATAATTTTCACAAGATACTCGTGCTGCGATTTACTGACGATGTTTTTCTTATTGTAGTTGTTGTATTCACTATTATTATTTGCATGTCAATCATCTGAAATATAATTTTAAAACAGGAAATGTGAAAATAATATTTGTTAATTGAGCACCTTATTTGGAGTGTTTTACAATCTGTATGTTTTCTTCTGAAGTCTGAGTAAACAATTCTTAAATGATTTTTAATCATTACTGAAATGCATGTTTTCTCCATTTTATAATTCAATTTAAAGATCCAGTAAACATAAGTAGCCTTCCATGTGATTACTCTTTTAAACATTTGATGCAACATCCAACTTTATTTGAATCCATAGCCCAATGGAAAGAAAGTAATTTGATCAGATCAACCAACCAAACCAATCAAACAAATTCAAACAGACAACTAAGCATAACGATAACTAGCTCAAAACCAACTTAAAAACCAAGATAAATCATAAACAGTGATCCCTCTCTGACGCTGGCAGGGCTATATCCCTGCTTCAAAAGTGGTTTGATGTTGTCCAATATGTTTACTCACTCAACCTCAAAAATATAGAATGATAACATAGTGGCAACCATACTGGGGAAGAATATGTTTTAGTCCAAAATGTTATTATTCCCCAGTTTAAAATTAGTTTTTCAATAATCAATTGTTGTATCATTATGAAATACATGATCTGAGGTTGTTATTTTGTAAATATCTGTTGTATCATTGATTTTGATTTTGATTTTTGTGTGATGATTCTTCATAAACTTGGCTCCCAAAAGAATTTATACTAGATCTAATCTTGATCCCAACCCTGCTAAAATTGTAGATGACCCTGTGAAACTGGTGAGAAATAAACAGTTTACCAAGAGTCAAGGTAGTAATAGTCCCTTGTCTAGATTCAATTCTCATTTGGAAAATACTCCTTTGTCAAGGTCTAATTCTCTCCTAGAGAAATTTGGAACTTTACAAGACATATAATTTTATTTTCCTTTTCAGAAAAGTTTGTTTAGATCAAATTATGAGGCTTTTGTAGATCAAAATGTCATAGATAAGGCCATACTACACTCATATCTACCCCAAACCAAATTCCTTGAAACAAATCCTAATCTTGAATCTTGACAGCAATTTGACATATTACAAGGTCCAGTTTCAGTGTTGGGCCAAGTTATCAAAGAAACTTTCATCCAACAATCTGTTGAATTCTTTGCTTTGACTGTTGCAGAAGCCTCTTTGTCTAGTCAATCTTCCCAATATATACATCTACATCCTCCTAGTCCTACTCACTCCATAGTTTCAACTTCCCTATCTCTGATTTCTCAAACTACTATCCCTATTATCCCTGTAGTTATCAAAACTGCACCTCTATTGGTCCATCGTCAAGTAAATCTACCAGGATAGTTATGGCAGGAAGGTATGCACCCTTGGTGTTGCCAGGCCAAATAAATGTTATTGCTGCAGATTATCCATCCAAAAATGTGACTTTTGATAATATTGGTGCTAATACTGGTAAATAGCATGTGGATAGGATGAATGATATTTGACCTCAAAGAAGTGGATGAAGTTGATGTTAAAATGAGATTGTTTTCCCAAATTTTAGGAGGTGATGTCAAGAAATGTTTTAGGGTTTTACCTGCAAGAAGTATATCCAACCTTTAGGCTTTCCATCAAACTTTTTTAGCTAGATGGAAGACCAAGAACCCACTTCAACTCCTAGATGAATATAAAAGGTTAGAAAGAAAACCCAACGAAACTATGGAAAAAAAATTTGAACGATTCAATATTGTTTACAATGCTATTCCACAAGACATAAAACCCTCCCCTAGCCTAGCTCTTATTGATTTTCCAAATGGTTTTGATGTAGACATGAAATATCAACTTAGAGAGAGAGACTCGAAAACTTTGGAAGAAATGCAAGCAAATGAAATTAAAGTTGAAACTAATATCCTCGCCAAAAAAGCCAAACAGAAGCCTAAACGCAAAGTAACCATAAAAGAAGAACATTCTACCTCTACTGTTGACCATAAGATTGATAAATTAGTCAGATTAGTTAATCAAATGATGCAAAGAGTGAACATTAATGACCAAACTCAATTAAATAAAACCAAAATGTCCCTCAAACTAGAAAACAAAATTTTAGATGGAATGTTCCCCAAATTAAACAAAGACAACAAAAAGGGACTAGACTAGTACGCCTCCTTTTCAGGAAAGTTACACAGATGATGAGGGGAACATTGCAGAATATTTGGATGATAAGAAAATAATTTTTTTAGGGATAAGCGATGACGAAACAATTTTCCTCAATCAAGGGGAGCAAGAGATTTTTCTTATAGCCCAGACTGAAATGGATTCTGAAGAGTTAGATGAATTAAAACAAGGATTTGAAAATGCAATAATGGAATTCCATAGGAAGTATAGTCTTATAAGTAAGAAAAATCAAGATACTGTCAATAAAAAGAATGTTGAAAATCTTGTCAAAAAGGTCTCTCATTCTGATTCCAAAAAAAAGAAGAAAATATTCCTAAGAAAACTATTGAAAATCTTGGAAAGAAGCCAACAGAAGCTGCTATCAAAAGGACCATTGATACTCCTTCCAGAACTACTCAAACTGATCTCCCTTCTACCAGTCAACAAACAGAACTGGCCACAAAAGTAGTTGTTGATAAGTCTGATTTTCCAAATCTGCTTAAGAATCAAACACCATTTGATATAAAAAATGAACTTGCCAAGTTGAAAATTTCTATCCCCTTTACTAATGAACAAAAATGCATATAGGACTCAGGTCATGAAAGAATTAAACATTGGGGAGAAAATTGATGATGTAAATTTGAATGATGATCAACCTGAACTCTTATTTGGGCTAGAAGTTGAAGTCAAACCATAAGAAGGAGGAGTCCCTCCATTTTATGTCAGTTTTAATATTCATGATAAAATTCTCCATAATGTTATGCTAGATTCAAGTGCATCCCATAATTTATTGCCCAAAGCTGTCATGGAAAATCTAGGACTTGACATTACTAGACAATACAAATATTTGTATTCCTTTGATTCTAGCAAAGTTAGATGCCTAGGTCTTATCAAAGACCTATGTGTTACTTTAGCCAAAATACTTGCTAAAAGTCTAGTGATAGATATAGTGGTTGCAGACATTCCCCATAAGTATTTCATGTTGTTGTCACACTCATGGGGATAAAAATTACAAGGAACCTTGCAAATGGACATGACTTATGCCACTATACCAGTGTTTGGTCAACAAAGAAGACTGTATAGGGAAACTTTAATAAAGTATATGGTCAGTAGTCAAGAGAAAACACATAACTATCATCTTTACTCCGTTCATTCTCACTTAGACTCTTTCATTCTTTATAATGATGGGGACATTGATGTAGAGGTTACTAAAGAAGAAAATGACATTGATGAAAAACATGAAAATCAAACACAAATTATGCAAACAAAACATTGAAATTGAACCTTTTTGGAACAAAGCTTTGATGTCTCTTGTAGCAAAGTAGGTTTAGGGGTAGGGTTTGGGTGTAAAATTTAGGGAAAAATCATGCAGAAGGTCATTCCTATAAGATCAACTTTCATTGCGCCAATAATATAGTAGAATATGAGGAACTTCTCTTGGGATTGCAATTATTGAAAAGGCTTGGTACTAAAAGAATTAAATTTCAATGGGATTCTAAATTAATTCTAAAATATATTAAAGGAGAATATGATGCAAAACACCTTAGGTTGAGATCCTACAGAAATGTTGTGCTTGTCTTTCTAGGAACTTTTGTAGAATATGATTTGCTATCATTCCCAGAAATCAGAATGTCCTCGCTAGTGGTTTATCTTTTTTAGCTAGCACATGTAAAATGCCTCACCCAAATAGAAAGTATATAGTGGAAGTTAAACATCATCTAGATGTACTTGATAATATGATATATTGGCATGTATTTGGAAGTGACAAGAAGATTGAAAACTTTTTTCAATCCAAGGATGAGTATCAATAAAGTAGCATAGATTTAGAGTGTGAAGTAGGAAATCAGATTGTTGAATATGTTAATGTAGATAAGAAGTTGATGATTCTGATGTAAATATTTCAGTCAGTAAATATGTACATAATTAGAATTGCATGAAATAGATCTAGAAAAGGAAGAATTTGAAGGACTTTAGCTTAAGGATAATCTTTTGCCTAGGGGTCTAGCTCCATTAGAAGAACTTTTTATTTCAATGATGTAGCAAAGAAGCCAAAAATGGAACCCACAAGGGAAAATATAGAAGAATTTAATATAGGTAATGAGCATAATCCAAAAATGATAAAAATATCAAAATCACTTCCTATTGTCACAAAACAATGATACATAGCTCTTTTCAAAGAGTTCATAGATGTTGTTTCCCGGAGTTATGAGGATCTAAAACCCAATGACACTAGTATCATACAACACAAAATCCCAATCAAGGAAGATCAAAAATCATTCAAACAAAACATTCGTAGCATAAATCATGTCCTAATGCCTTTGGTTGAAAAAGAAGTTAAAAGGATGTATGATGCTAAAATTATACTTCCTCTTAGATACTCTAAATGGGTGTGTAACATTGTTCCTACTAGAAATAAATCTGGAGAAATCAGATTGTGTATCGATTTCAGAAATATTAATAAGGTATCCCTTAGGGACAACTACCCCTTACCTAAAATGGATTATATATCGCAAAAGATAGTAGGCTCTAGTAGAATTTCCTTATTAGATGGTTCTCAGGTTATAACCAAGTCTTAGTGCATCCTAATGATCAGGATAAAATTTCCTTCACTACACCATGGGAGACTTTCATGTATGTGAAAATGCCCTTTGGGTTAATGAATGTTGGAGCCACTTTCCAAAGAGCAATGGATATTGCCTTTGCTGATGAAATTGGCCATTTTATTGTGATTTATCTAGATGACATTACTGTCTATTCTAAAACTGATGAGGAACATTTAACACATCTGAGAAGAGTGTTTGAAAAATGTAGAAGGTTTGGCATCTCACTAAATCCTAAGAAGACATTGTTTGGCCTGGAGGAAGGAAAACTTCTTGGTCACATTATTTCCAAGGATGGAATTAGGATTGATCCCAGTAGAATTGAAGCAATATTAAAAATCAGTCACCCAAGAAATATCAAAGAGCTTCAATCTTTTATTGGAAAAATAAATTTCCTAAGGAGATTCATTCCTAACCTGGTAGAACTTCTTAGAAACATAACAAACATGCTTAAAAAGGATTCTAAAATCAAGTGGAATATTGAGGCTAAACAAACCTTTGACTTAGTTAAACAAGCATTGACCAAAGCACCAGTGTTTATTAGCCCAGATTTCACAAAATATTTCATAATATTCTCTTTTTCTTCTGAACACACTATTGCAGTAGTATTACTACATAAAAAAAAGTGAAGGCTTTGAGCAGCCTATTGCATTATTTAGTAAATATTTAAGAGATGCATATTTGAGATACAACATTATGGAAATGCAGGCCTTTTCATTGGTTAAAGCAATAAAATATTTTAGAGTATATATTTTTCATTCCTATATTATTTCTTATGTACCTAATGCAATGGTTAAGGACATTTTGACATAGAATGGACCTGATGGAAAATGAGGCAAATGGATTGTTATCATTCTTGAATATGACTAAGAAATCAAGCCCAACAAGTTAATAAAAGGTCCGAGACTAGACAAATTGATGGTTGAGTCAAATTTCCATGCATTAGACATTAACTTAATGTATTCATTAGATAATCAAGAGGAATAGGTGACTCCACAAGTTGATGAGGCATTTCTAAAGTCACCCTGGTATGTAGACTTGCTTTATGTCCTATTTAATTTAAATGTTCCTCCTGGTTTGACAAAAACAATGGCAATATTTCTCAATTCTTCCCACATTAAATGTGCTATGACAGGGAGATCTTTTTTTGAAGCTATCAACAACATGAGTTTCATCCAGCATGAGATAGATCACATTTTTGTAGTAAAACCCACATTTTCTCAGTATACTAAGGTAGATGAGATCTACCGCAAGGAGACAAAAATCACCATTCCAGATGAGGAGCAGTGGGATAAATTACGTGACTTTGAGGAACAAATAAAATATCTGCTTCACCAGCGCAACACCTAAATAGTGGCAACTCAGCAACTGTTCTCCACCAAAATAGTGCCAGACCTCCAGATCACTTCGCTAAATTCACCTCTTTTGGTCATATTAGTCAATTCAATTATTTTGTAATAAATTATATATTGACATGTCAACGCGACATTGTTTATAAAATTTTTAGAAATTTTTGTTTAAATACTTCATTCCTTCGAAGTATTGAGGGTCGGTTCTTGATCATTGTAACTCTTTTTATCAAGCACTGTACATTTTCCACGCTGCAGGAGCATCATTAATAAAAAGGCTTTTCACAAGATACTTGTGTTGCGACTCAGTGGTGATGCTTTTCTTATTGTATTTGTTGTCTTCATTGTTATTCTATGCATGATAATCATCTGAAATCTAACTGTAAAAGAGGAAATGTGAAAAATAAGATTTGTTAATTGAACACCTTATTTAGATTGTTTTACAATTTGTATATTTTCTTCTGAAGTCTGAGTAAAAAAATCATAATTTCTTTTTAATCATTACTGAAACACACCTTTTTTCCATTTCATAATTCAATTTAAAGATCTAGTAAACATAATTAGCTTGCCTTGTGATTACTCTTTTAAACATTTGATGCAACATCCAACTTTATTTGACTCGATAGCCCAATGGGAAGAAAGTAATTTGATCAGATCAACCAACCAAAACAATCAACCAAATTCAAACAAACAACTAAGAATAATCATAACTAGCCTAAATTCAACTTAAAAACCAAGCTAAATCATAAAGAGAGATCCCTCTTTGAAGCTGGTAGGGCTAGATCCTAGCTTCAAAAGAGGTTTACTGGTGTCCAATATATTGACTCCCTCAACCTCAAAAATATAGAATGATAGCAATATCTAGTAATTATGTTATGATCATGACTGTGTTAATGTATATATATGTATACAGGTATGCATGCATGTATGTATGTATGTCATGTCTGACGGGGTCATCATGGATCATGGTTGTTTTATGCTAATGTTTATATGTAAATATATGTATGTATGTCATTGTCTAACTAGATCATTATTATTTTATGTTGATGTGTATACGTATATATATGTATTTATGCACATCGTGTCTAATAAGACCATAATTGTTTATGCTAATGTTTGTATATTTGTATGTATGTATGTGTCTATGTAATTGTCTGATAGGGCTATCAAGGACCATTCTTGTTGAGGAATGAATGCTTATGTAGGTGAATGGCATGAAGAGGTTTCTTATCTTATGGGGAATCAACTAGGGGGAGTGTTCATGACAAATATACAAGGTCAATATCATGTGGATATGAATCAATACTGTATTTTTGTATTATGCCTATGTTTATGTTATGACATGCAAATATGAGGGATGCATCAGCTGAATGAAAGCAGTGACATCCAAGGAATGCCAGGATAAGCATGGATGGAGGAGAGACAATGTAAGCAAGGTTTCTTGGTAGAGACAATGTAGTTTTGGATGTGTGGTACTATTGTTGTGCATATGTTGTACATGTTGCATCTATGATGTTGTGTGCATGGGGTGTGATGTATATATATAGTGTGTGTACATGTTATTTATGTGATATTATGTATAGGGTGGTATGTATAGTGTTATGTGAATATTGCATATGCAGTGATGGGTATAGATAGTGCTATGTACATGTTGAATATGTGATGTTGTGTACATATTGTACTATACACATGATGGATATGTGGCATTGTGTGTATGTTGGATATGCAGTGTTGTGTATGTAGGGTGTTATGTACATATAATATTGTTTGCATGATTGTACAAGTGGTGTTGTGAGCATGTGGTGTGGTGTACATGTTGTACATATGGTGTTGTGTGCAAGTGGTATTGTGTACATGTCATGCATATGGTGTTGTGTACATGTGGTGTCATGTACATGTCGTGCATGTGGTTCTTTGCACATTTGGCATTGTGTACATGTGGAACGATGAACATGTGGCATTGTGTACTCATTGTGTAGGTGGTGTCATGTACATGTGATGTTGTGCACATGTTGTGCAGGTTGTTTTGTGTATAAGTGGTACTGTTTACATGTTGTACATATGGTACTTGTGTACACGTGGTATTGTGTGCATTCCGTACATGTTATGTTGCAGGAATTTAATACTATGTATGTGCATTGTGTAGTTGCGGTATCGTGACATATGTATTCATTGTGTTTTACTGTGTGTACGTATATATTTTGTGTCATACGTTGGGTGTAGTTGTATGTATGCATTGTGGTGTGTCATACACCAAGTGTAGGTGTATGTATGTGTTGTGTTGTACATTGGTTGTAGGTGTATGTATGTGTTGTGTTGTACAATGGGTTTAGGTGTATGTTTTGTATGTCAAGTGTAAATGCATGTATTGTATGGTGTTGTATGACATGTGTGGTTGTACATGTGTAATTCACACTATGTGTATGTTCACATGGATGACTAGGAAAAGGCACTAGGTGTTTGTCGGGGGTGGAAACCAATCTGGTGTGTGTATAGAATAAAGACAAAGGTAGAAACTAAGGATTGATTAAAGGATAAGTATAAATACTTTACTTTAGTTTTATTATGTATGTAATTTATGACTCTGGTCTATGATGATTACATGTGATCTATGATTCTGGTTTATGATGGTTACATGTGACTTATGATTTTGATTTATGATGGTTGTGTCTTGAGCTAACCTAATGTGATGTGTCACATACATAATGATTTCATCAAATATTCTAGTTTGACTTGTTGTGACAGGAACTAAGCAAGATTGCAAGTGTACCTTATTGACAAGATACCAATGAGGTATGATTTGAATTTATTTCAATTTATTTTGAATCTAACGAAAATTATGTGCTTGGTATAGGAAAGCATGAAATTCCTAGTTGGGTGGTCGAAACTGACAACAAGAATTAGTAACAACAATGAAAGGAATTGGTATAGGCAGTGGTATGTTGGTAAAGTATGCAAGGGAAGAGCCATTATGGGACACTGGTACCCAATAGTGTCCATTGATTTCCATGAGCATGATATGACTGGTACGATGGTTTTAAGGTAAGGATATGCCTTGGTTTTTTAATCTTCTGATGCGAGGAAGCCTTGCCAAGGGATGGGGGTGCCAACAAAACTTGGAAGGAGTGTGACTACATGAAAGGGGGGGACCAAATTGCCCGAGCGACTGTGTAATAGAGAATGGAATGTTGAGGATGATTTTTTTTTCATTACCATTACTAGATGGAATGAGATGCACATGGGGAGCACACCCCGGAACAATGAGCCAATAACCATTGTTATGAAACTAGCTCAAGAAAAGATAGAAAAGAAAGATCAACGCCTTAGAATTCAGCCTCTTTGAGGGGGCAACCTCCTTTACATTACATAAATGAACAATTCTTGGATGATACAAATGACAAAACCTCCTTTCTATATATAGGAGTCTAAGGAGTCATAATATAATCCAGCCGACCTAACAATAATAATATAAAGCCACAAAAATAATAATAGAGGGATTCTATGGGGCACAAAAATAACAATATGTGGGTAATAGGGGCACAACAATATAAATAAGGGCTATAACTACAATAGTAATGGGGTAATCACTAGTATTATAGGGACCCAACATGCCCCTCTCCTTCAAAAAAGTGTTGTCGTCAACGCTTGAGCAGTTCTGGATACTTCTGCATAAAATTCTCATCCTCCCATCTGGAATCTTCAGCGGATAAGTTCTTCCACTTGATAAGATACTCTGAAATTGATCGATTTCGTAGCTGTCGAGTTCTTGTTTCTGTGACTGCTTCCGGTTCCAATATAATTTTTCCTTCCTCGTCAAGTTCTGGCAATATTGTTTGAACTGGGAGCTTGTCGCCTATAACCTTCTTTAAACATGAAACATGGAAAACTGGGTGCAATCGAGAAGCTGCAGGAAGCTCCAATTTGTATGCCATAGTACCAATCTTTTCCAACACCTTGTACGAACCATAATACTTTGGTGATAATTTATTATCCTTCTTAGCTTGCTTTAGGGACATTTGCTTATATGGTTGTAGCCGTAGGAATACCCAATCACCTACATCAAAACTTCTTTCACTGCGATGTTGATCTGCCTGTTGTTTCATTCTATTTTGTGCCAACACGAGGTTATCCTTTAAGAGTTGGAGGACTTGTTGTTGATGTTCGATGTGATGTTCCACTGCCTGAACCTTAGAATTTTCTCTTAAATATGATGTGATTGATGGTGGTTGGTACCCATAAAGTGCCATAAATGGGGTCATTTTTGTTGCTGTATGGAAGGAAGTGTTATACCACCATTCAGCCAGAGGCAACCATTTGACCCATTGTGTCTGTTTATCAGATACAAAGCAACGAAGATATCCTTCCAAACATTTGTTTACTATCTCAATTTGCCCATCAGATTGAGGATGATAAGATGAGCTATGAGCTAAATGAGTACCAAGACAAGAAAATAATTCTGTCCAAAAATTTCCAGTGAAAATGGGATCTCTGTCACTTACAATAATCTTTGGGTTTCCATGTAGCTTTTGAACTGTTTCCATAAATGCAGTAGAAACTGTACTGGCTTTAAATGGATGTGATAATGCACAAAAGTGTGCATACTTGGTAAGTCTGTCAACTACCACCATGATGACACTCTTTCCCTCAGACTTGGGTAAACCTGTGATAAAATCCATTGAAACCTCCTCCCAACGTTGGCTTGGAATGGATAAAGGTTGTAATAGACCCGGTGTCTTAATTGTTTCAACTTTATTTTGTTGGCAAACCAAACATTCCGCTACAAACTTTTGAATATCTGATTTAAGGCCATCCCAAAAAAATTCCTTCTTAACCCTGTGGTAAGTTTTTAAAAATCCTGAGTGCCCTCCTAAGGGAGAAGTGTGCAATTCCATAAGAATCTTTTGTTTTAGCTGGGAATTCTTACAGAGGTATAAGCGATCTTTGTACCATAACGAATCATTTTGCCAGCTAAATGTATCGGAAGTACTTGAATCTTGTTGTAGCTTTCGAATAAGTGCCCACACTTCTTCGTCATTCTTCCATTCCTCCTTTGCTTCATTTATCCAATCTAGTTGGATAATAGAAATGGCACACAACAATGCTTCCATATCCTCATCCTTTCTTGGGAGTGCATGTGCCACCACATTTTGCTTCCCTTTTTTGTAGATGATTTCAAAGTCGTAACCCAACATCTTTGTGACCCACTTTTGTTGCTCTTCAGAGGATAATCTTTGTTCTAAAAAGTATTTAAGACTATCATGATCCGTTTTTACCTTGAAGTGTCTTCCCATTAGGTAGGGTCGCCATTTCTTAAGTGCATGGAGTATTGCCAACATTTCCTTCTCATAAATAGCTTTGCTTAAAAACTTTCCCTTGATTGGACGACTTTCAAAAGCAATGGGTCTTTCATCTTGCATTAGAACAGCACCAATTCCATTTCCTGAAGCATCACATTCCACAATAAAGGTTTTTGTGAAGTCCGGTGTAGCTAAGACTGGTGCTTGGCACATTGCCTCCTTAAGATGTTTAAAGGCCTTTGTTGCTTCCGGAGTCCATGAAAATGAATCTTTCTTCAATAATGTTGTTAGAGGTGTTGCTATTCTCCCATAATTCTTAACAAACTTGCGATAATACCCTGTCAAACCAAGAAATCCTCGCAGATGCTTTATGGATGTGGGGATTTTCCATTCCTTAATGGCTTTAATTTTGCTAGGGTCTACCTTAACTCCTTCATGAGATACAATATGACCCAAATATTCCACCTCCTGGACTCCAAAGAAACATTTGGATCTTTTTGCATATAATTGTTTCTCCTCCAATAGTTGTAGCACCTTGTCAACATGTTCAACATGATCATTCCAAGACTTGTTGTAGATTAGTATATTATCAAAAAATACTAACACAAATTTTCTAAGGAATGGTTTGAAAATTGAATTCATCAAACCTTGAAATGTTGAAGGTGCATTGGTAAGGCCAAAAGGAATGACCAAAAATTCATAATGACCCTCATGAGTTCTAAATGCCGTTTTCGGAATGTCTTCAATCTTCATTCTGATTTGATGATATCCCGAACGAAGATCCAACTTGGTGAAGTAAATTGATCCATGCAATTCATCCAGTAATTCATCAATGACAGGAATGGGGAACTTATCTTTAATAGTGAGCTTGTTGAGCTCCCTATAATCTGGACACATGCGCCATGATCCATCCTTCTTGTGCACCAATACTACTGGAGCTGAGAAAGAACTTTGACTCGGTTGAATTATACCAGCCTCTAGCATTTCTGCAACCATACGTTCAATTTCACTTTTTTGGACATATGGATATCTGTACGGCCTGATGTTTGGAGGAACACTTCCTGGAATCAGATGAATAGCATGATCATGATCACGCATAGGTGGGAGACCTTTGGGAGTCTCAAATACCTTGGAATGATTGTCCAGGACTTTTTGGAGATCTAGAGAAATAGATGATTCCAATGTGGAAACATCTAGCGAACATAATTGTGCAATTACACCTCTTTTCTCCTTTTTTAGAAGCTTTGTCATGCCATTAGAGCTGATTATCTTTTCTGGTTTCCCTGCAATACCCCTTAATTCAACTTCCTTTCCTTCCACAGAAAATTTCATGAAAAGTTCTTGAAAATTAAAAGCTATTGTACCCAAGGATTGTAGCCATTCGACTCCTAGTACAACATCAACACCTCCCATTGGAATGGAAAGCATTGGGCTAGTCAATACATATTCTCCCATGGATAGCTTGATATTATGGCACTTTCCAGAACAATTTATTGTTCCTCCATTTGCAATCATCACTTGACACTCTGGTGCTGGATATAGGAAGCAATTCAATTCTTTTGCTACCCTACAATGAATAAAATTGTGGGTGCTTCCTGAATCAATCAACACTATTACCTTTTTCTTCTTGATTTGTCCTTCTATCTTGATGGTTTGAGGAGTGGTAATTCCCGCCAATGCATTACAAGATATGGTCGGGTTTATTTGTTCTTCATCTAGGCTTTGTTCTTGGAATATATCCTCTTCTTTTGACCTTTCTTGCTCCTTTTCTTCTTCCTCTTCACAATCTATGTAGAATAATTTCTTCTCAGCACACTTATGACCTTTTGTGTATTTTCTATCACAATTGTAACAAAGCCCTTTTGCTCTTTTTTCTTCCAATTGTTGTGGTGTCAACCTTGTAGGTTGTGGAAGACTATGGGCAACAACACTTCCGTCTTTATAGTTGTGAATGGTATGCTTCCTAGTTGCCATAATTTTGCTTTCCATTTTTCTTGCTAACCTGAATGCCTTTTCTAATGAATCAGGTTCCCAAAGGCGCACATCATGTTGGATATTATCCTTTAAAGACCCTATGAACACATCAATCCTATGCTCCTCTGGAATATCTTTTACCCTTATGTTCAATTTTTGGAACTCCTCAATGTGCTCCATTATTGAACCCTTTTGTTTGAGACTTATCAATTGGCTAAAAAAAGTGTTGCTTTTTGTATCCTCATAATGTGCTATCAATTCTTCCGTAAAAATTTCCCAAGTGATAAACTGTTTACGAGAACAAAGCCATTGATACCATACAAACTGATTTGGTTCCAAATATAAAGTTGCCATACGTACCTTTTGTGTGTTTTGCACATTATTGAGATCGAAGAATTGCTCCATCTGTAATATCCATGTGGCGGGATCCTTGCCATCAAACTTCCTCATATCAATTTTTGGAACATGGTGAGTCTTTGATCCAACATTAGAGTCTATGGAATCATGATTAACATTTCTTTTGTTCTCATCATGAGTTTCCTTTAGTACTCTTTCACCCTTAGTGACTATTTCTTGTAGCAACTTATCCATCTTATCATCCATGCCATCAATTTTAGCGTCCATGCCATTCACCTTAGCTTCCATGCCATCCATCTTAGCTTCTACACCTTTCTTTAAACCATCCATCTTAGCTTCTACATCTTTCCTTAAACCATCCATTTTAGATTCTGTTGCTTTTTGTGCAAGTGACACTCGTTGCACTTATTCTTGTAATTTTGATATATCATATAGCATTTCTTCTTCTTCTTCATGAGTCATGCTAGAGCTTTCAGGCTCCTTACTAGGTGTTTGCATTTTCTTTCCTCGGGGCATCAATTACCGATAATAATTCTCTAATATGCCCTTTGAATTCCTTCAAAATAAATTTTCAAACCAAGCTTAAAAAATTAAAGAAAATCTACACACATTTTTTCACTTTGTAGGAGCTCGATATTGCCTCTGATGTATCTCTGTACTTTCTGATTATCTAGTTCTGAATTTGTGACCTGTAGTACCCCTCTGTGTCCTCTTTCCAATGCCACAAGTCTGACCCAAATTGGATTCTCCAAGGAAGAGTTATGCGAAATCTCCCACAGTGACTTGATTATAGACTATTTCAGTAGAGTGAACTTGTACGACATGCCACGTGTCACTATTTCAACCTTTGACTCTGAAAAATATATAAAAGAAAACTATAGTCCGTCCTCTTTCTGTACCTTCTTACGAAATTTCAATCTGATGCTCAGAAAGAAAGTTATGACGATTTTCCCCAGGTCACCTGTTTTGAGTGCAATTCAGGATTCTGCAAAAAGACCAACTTCCTCAGATCATATCTCCGAAAATATCACGCGAAAAACTCTGAAATTCGGACCCAAGGTTCAACGCGATTTCTTCTCAAATGGGTTTTTTTGCGGCTTCTGAAAAGTCACAGAAAAAAAGTTATAGCGAAAATGCCACGATGACCTGTTTGGAGCAGCGAAACCCTAGAATCCAAAGCTCTGATACCAAATGTTATGAAACCAGCTCAAGAAAAGATAGAAAAGAAAGATCAACGCCTTAGAATTCAGCCTCTTCGAGGGGGCAACCTCCTTTACATTACATAAATGAACAATTCTTGGATGATACAAATGACAAAACCTCCTTTCTATATATAGGAGTCTAAGGAGTCACAATATAATCCAGCCGACCTAACAATAATAATATAAAGCCACAAAAATAATAATAGAGGGATTCTATGGGGCACAGAAATAACAATATGTGGGTAATAGGGGCACAACAATATAAATAAGGGGTATAACTACAATAGTAATGGGGTAATCACTAGTATTATAGGGACCCAACAAACATTCACTGAGAGGACAAGTGGCATAGGATTGTAGTGCTGGACATTGTATGTAGCTTTGACTTTGCAGTGCATTATGGACTTCCTGAGAAGGAGGTGAATCCTAGTATTACTTTTATGATGGAGGTGTGAGCCTATGGATTCCCTTGTTGTGGATGCAGGCATCATATCCTTTTATTTGCTAGTTGAGAAAATGTGCATATGTGTGTATTATTGTAAATATTGCATTGAGCTGGATTTATAAAGTTCCATACACAATATGGTTATTTATTGGTTGAATAAAATGTGTATGTGTGCATATGTGGTTATTATTGTAAATATTGTAATGAGCTATGTTATAAAGCTCCAGTAAATGGTATGATTGTCATGTTCTAGCAGTGGTCATTGTAAATACTACAACAAGTTGTGTTATAAAGCTCCATGGGTAGTATGTTTTGTTTCCAGTAGTATTGTTGGTTATAGGTGTCACTGAAAACGAGGATGGTGTTCCCCCAATGGGGAGGGTTCTATAACAACCCTGGTTAAAAATCCATGTAAAGATATAGAATTCCACAGTGATCGGACATGTATTCCAAGGTGAATGGTGGGGAAAACATCTTATTGGGTATTCATTTGGTTTATTATGGCTAAGGAAACTGGTAAAGGAAATGGAAAAGGATTTGGAAAGGAATGAGACATTAATTGGCATTTTATTTATGGAAATAATGGAAATTAGGAGAAAAGGAAGGTGAAAGGTGACATGTTGCATGTGAGGAGGAAAATGAAGGAAAATAATGGAAAATTAAGAAATAGAGGCCTCATTAATAAAAACGATTTTGAGGATCAGTGGGTAGGGCTTGGTCAGTGTAGCCTTTTGTTAATTCAGTTTTGGAGCTCACTCATTATTCTCTCTCTCTCTCATACTCTTCGATACTTAGTGTTTTCTTGGAGCACTCCTTGAGGGTGAGGCATGCTTAGAGTTTTGGAGCGAGAAGGAAAGGAAGATCAAGAAAACCCAAGAGGACATTGGGATCAACAACTACATCGGGTTTTGCTTGTAGGTACTGAGTTGCATGTATGTTTTCTTGACTAGTTTTGGCATGCATGGCACACACATGTGGTTTCTTGGTTATGATATGTCATTGGCATGATGGATTTCCTTGATTTACGGTGGATTTTCCTCACCTTGCCATTTCCGAGATAACCATGGTGTTGTAGGTTCATTTCATTTTTTTTCTAGTTGGTTCTCATGTTTCCCTTAACTTGGGTTGAGTTATAAGTTCCTAGAGCCATGGTTGGATAAATGATATGGAAGCCCCGAAACTACATGGTTTGAGTTATTAGTCCTAGAGCCTTGGTTGGACAAATGATCTCGAGCCATGTAACAACTTGGGTTGAGTTATTAGTCCTGGGGCCTTGGTTGGAAAACACTTTGGAGCCATGGTGGGCTGAGTTACTAGTCCTAGAGCCTTATTTGGACAGATGCTCTAGAGCCCCGCAGTAGTTGTGTGTTGAGTAACTAGCCTTGGAGCCTTGTTTGGACAAATTCTCTATATCTTGACATCAGTCATGGGTTGAGTTATTAGTCATGGAAGTTAGGGTTGAACAAATGCTCTAGAGCCCTGGAAGTTGTGGGTAGAGACAAATTTGGTGATGGTTTTGTGATGTCTGAACATGAGGTGGAACCACTATTTGATGGGTTGAGGTGTATGGCCTTTGGAATCCCTTTATGGTTTTAGATTGATGTTTTCTATGAGATACCACATTCATGCTTGGAATATGGAATGGGGGTGAATGGTTGAAGAGAGATTTGGCTCATTCATTCTGCAGTCGGGTGGAATGGGTTATTCCCATACCGAGTTGGATTTTGCATCATTAATATGATATTATTTATCCTTGTACTTCTATGAGTAATATACTAGTATATATGTGGATTCTATGTCTATTGTATCATTGGTATTTCTATTGTTATTATGTTGGTTATGAATATGTATTATGATAGTGGCTATATATGGCTACCATCACATTTTTACTTGTATATGAGTGAAGAATGTATCTATGGCCTAATGGATGAAACTGTAGCTAAAGTGAAAAGGAAACAATTCCTCATAGTGAATATTAGATAAGGATGAGAACCTATGCTCAGATATGTTTTTTACACATGTAGATTACATATTCATGATATGTTTGACGAAATGCATGTCACGGCTAGTAGCGGTCCAGTCAAGGTCCTATTCAAGTAATTGCTTTTTCACTATCATTTCCCTGTTATCTTACTACTCTGAAGTCATCATTATTTTCTCGGCAGTGACCTAGAGTTTGGGCCTAAAGAAGTGGCTCAAATCCCGGGGACACTAGCACAACACTAACAAAAAGAGTCCTTATATGTTATCTTGCAGGCCTGTAAGGGTGTCTAGAGGTCCCTAGAAGCTGGCATGCCCATAGAATGAGAGTGTTTAGAGGTCAAGTGATTCAAAATCTCCGTGGGACCCATGGGCTTGTTGGCAATAAAGCTGGGTTGGTTCCTGAGGGTCCTAATGCTAATATTGAATGTTTGTATGGTGTGTTTCCATTGGTTCCACATCCTTAACATGACTTAGAAGGTTGAATCGTATCATAGTGGCCTCTCATTGCATGTTTACCCTGATGGGCCAGTTTCTTGGATAGATGTGGGAAGGGGGTGTTACAATTGAATAATTGAAATAATTTTTGAATAGGTTGAATATTTTTTTTTTGAAGGATTCTTTGATATGGTTTGGAACAATCACTTTTTAAACATTTATAGAAACTTGTAAAACTTTTCTAAAGTATCGTTAAAGGATATTTTGGAGCACTAAAGTTTGTCCCCTGGAGTACATTTAATCATGTCTTGATAGATATCTTTTAAAGAATCATTGAGAGAATTTCTGGAGTAGTATTGAGAATAAATACTAGATTTGTTGGAGCATATTGATAGACATTTATGCAAAATTGTTGAAGTAAATAAACCCAATTAAATCACTCTTGAATATCTACATTAGAGACTTGTTGAAGACCTTTTAAGATTACTTGGAGGAACGTTTGGAGGACATGATGCATTATTGAAAAACCTCATGGAGTGACATTGATGAAACTTGTTTTGGGTGTCATTAACAGTTGTGGAGATACATTTTGTGGATCATAAAATTTTCATTGATAAGCTAGGGTATTTTGAGGGCATTGTTGAAAATGACTGTCAGGGCTTGTTATAGAAGACATAGGAAGCCTTGAAGAACCATTGTACTTATCATGAAGAGTTACAAAAGAGGGTTGGAGCCCTAGAGGGTAATAGTACTCAAGAATAACTTATTGGAGCCCATGTCAGTGGAGAGGTTTGGAGCCCTAGAGGTTGGAGTTTGTGCCAGTGGAGAGGGTTGGAGCCCTAGAGGTTGGAGCCTCATAAATACCAATTCAGAGCTTGGCATCATACAATTCAGAGATTGGTTGATTGAGGATTGATGTCTTCATCTAGGGTTGGATCCCTAAGCATTATTGTACTTTCTTTATTCTAAAGAAGATGATTGGAGTCATCGTCATTTATGATTAATATAATCATTCATTCTATATTTCTCATTTTGTGTTCTGTTTATAAGTGATCTAAAATTGGTAAAGTAACTATTGTAAAATAAATACTAATTCACCCCCCTCTTAGTATTTCCAACAATATGAATTAGATCCAGGACCTTCAGTTTCAGCTTTAAAGTTGGAAGGTATATCCTTAGAACATGTTAGCAAAATATTATATATGACAGAGAAATTCAAGATATATAATATGAAGAAAAACACAAAAACATAAAACCAGAGAGACACAGATATATGTGGTTCACCCAGTTTGGGCTATGTCCACCCTGAACAACCAATCCTTCCTTTCTATTATCCAGCAAAATGAAGATACACAACCTACAATAGATTTGTTGTAATATCCTTTGTTTTCTCTCACAGTCTCACCTCTCTATTTCTTGCTCTGAGAATACACATATAGCCTAAATACAATACCCTCATACAAAGAGAGGGGTTGCCTTCTAGGGAAAAAAACCCTAAACTAAACATAAGTTCTACCATCAGATCATTTGCTTAATGAACGACCCAAATTGACTACAAATTACTATACTTTTATAAGGAAAATTTACATCCGTTTTTAGCTTTGGGGGTGCTACCCTCGAAACCCGCACCGGGGGACTGTTGGCCCCCGGACCCCCCAGTAGGGGGGGATCGGCTTCCCCAAACCCCCACGGGGGGGACAAGTCCTCCCCGCACACCCCCCCGCATGGAGGGGTGTACAATCTTCATGGGGTATACATTCGGCTGAAACAAAAACCTCTAAATAATCATGCTCCATGCCCAAAAGAACACAAATGTAAAATTAAAGGAAGAAGGCTTGCAAACCATTCAAAGGTGTCACCTCCTCAACAAATAATAAAATTTAAAAGCTTCATTGAGTAATGGAAACATTGAAAGATGGAAAGAAATAATTAAGAATTTATTAATGGATCAAGGTTTTGAACAGTGAGAATCAAGTGTTACTGGAATCACAAAGGAGGAAGAATACTCCAAGGAACATAATGCAATAGCGATAAAGGAAACATTGAGTGGCCTACCCTATACAATAAAAGTCAAAATGGAGAAATGTTTATCAGCAAAAGAGGTTTAGGTGAATCTTCAAGATGTTCATTCAAAAGGACTTTCGCTCATAACCCCAAATGATGAAATCCAAGAGCATAAGTTTGATTTAGAACCAGATAAGTTATCTAAAATCAATGTTGAAGACACCAAGAAAAGGAAGATCTAGAAGGTAAAGAAAACCTCAAATAAGATCTCAAGGAAAAAATTGTAGCTACCCTAAAAGAGATAAGTAGTTTGGAAAAGGAAAATGAGGAGCTCAAGAAGAAAGCACATGATGGTCCATGACCTTGACAATAAAAGGAAGGAAGTTGATCTATACAACCTTCAAGTACAAGAAAGAGATAAGGAGCTCACCAAGCTTAAGGAGGAATTGCATCAAAACAATAAAAGGCATCATAAAGAAGTCATATCCATCACAAATCAATTGGATAAAGAAAAGAAAAGGGAAGAAATTTTGTCAATCATCTTGAAAAAATACATGAGGACTTGAAAAATCTTGAAGCAAAAGTTGGTCAATACAAGGAAGAGGTCTCCTCCCTTAAATATCAACTGGAAGAAGCAAAGAAGAAAGCATAAGGAGCTAAAAGGTGATGGAATTTTTGGCCCTCCATAAGGACAACTAGGTGAAGGAGAAAAGGAAATTCATTCCATGGCATAGTAACTTGAAGAAAAAGATTACGAAATATTCAAATTAGAATAAAATGTTACCTCTCTCAATGCCCAAACATGTGAAGCAACAAAGATAAATGAAGAAATGGAGAACCAACTAGCAAATAAGGATGAATAATGTGAGAAGATGAAGGAATAAATTATTACCCTAAGAAAATAAGTTGATCAGTTGAATAAGAATCTAAGGAGTTCACAAACCTTGGATGAAAACCTAAGTCATCAAATATCCCCTCTTCATAAATATGGTATTGGTTATGTAGGTGAGCCTTCTAGTAGAATTAATGCCACCCTAATACACTAAATAACAAGGATTTTGAAAAGCTTGAAGGAGATGTTGATGACCCTATTTCCAGTAAAAGTAATAAGATCAATATTAAAGAAAACCTAATCCAAGAAGGTATACATAAATGTGTCAAGGATGCAAGAGGCAATGGGTATTATCAAAGGATCACAAGGAAAAATGACTCCAAAAGTACATCAATACAAGAACCATCCTCTAGGTACCAAAGTATATATTTTTTGATATTTCTATTCTTGTATAGATTTTGGGCACATGGAAAAGGATTGTAGGGCATACAATAAGGACAAAAATAATGGTCCCCATCAACCTCCTAAATCAACATTGCAATAAGAAGTTATACTTCATCATTAATGAACAAGATGGAATGATTCAATTGCCATAATATTGGTCATATGGCTTGTGATTGTAACTTGATTTGGGTTCCTAAATAAGCTAAAACCATGATAACCAAGCATAAAAGGAGAGTTACACAAATTTTGAGAAGGAATAAAACTAAATCACAAGGAGACCATGTGGGAAATTTCTTGGACACTCAAGGGATCAACTCATGTCATTGATCTGATAAATTCATCATTGACAAATATGATATTTCAAGTTTTGATGATGAGATTTTTCCTAGTAAGGAAGAATATCATGCATATTGTTAGGGGGAGCTTGTGAGATTTCATAATTATTGACGTAACCCTTGATAAGTCACATATGGCAATTATTCCATCAGACACATAGATATCTCTCTCTTGATGACTAAGATGAATCATCTCTTCAAAATTTCGAAAAGTTGGTCTCTTTTACTATCACAAAGAACAAAGCTTAGGGGAAGAAAATCATGATGTTCTATCTCCACCACACATCCATTGCTGAATGTGCCTTCCAATAAAAATAGTAATCTTTCTTGTCTTGGTTTCTATAAGAAAAAAAGGAGATCCAAAGGAGTTTATTCAAGCAAGGGGAGCTATTTGATCACATGAATAAATGCAAACTAAAACATCTCTTGTATCACATTTCCAAAATCAGATAAGCACAATGACAAGGGAAGTACTCGTTGGAAATTTTTGTCATGAAGAAAACCACATTTTGCATTGATGTAAAAGGGGGACAGAAGGTTGAAAGGAGGAGAGTATTGTCATCATTGATAATGGGGGATATTTTTGGATAAAATTTTCATTAATGTTAATACATTGGAGCATTTTTGAAAACAAAAAAACCCTAAGTTCAAACCTTAATAGATTTTGATTATCCTAAAGTGCAAACCCTAACCCTAAGATAAGTTCTAGGCACCCTTCCCTTATTGAAGCCCTATTAAAAATTTCCATGCTACCCTAGACCCATTAAAATGATGAAACACTTCAAAGTTAGCCTTGTTGAAAAGTTCTAGAATCCTTATTCTTGTTCCTTATTGAATGAAGTCGCCCTTGCATACCCTCATGCCATGCACATAAAATCCTAAAGGATGTCATAAATCTCTAAAACCTTGACTCTCATTAATGACCCTCTTTTAAATGTTTGGAAATGCATCAATAATATTTTAGTGCTTGGACAAGACACCAACCACCCCTAGATGGAAACTTTACCTCACACTGGTCTCTTTGGATCTCATGACTGCCTTCACAACAAGCATTATACATTTTCAACATAAACATGTATTGTTATATTTATAATTTTGCTTCACAACTTCCAATGAAGGAGCTCATAAAAAAAATGCCATTTAATGACACTTACTGGATATGTAATAAGAAGACAAGGGTTAGTTTGATATGATTTAATTACCCCATAGAGCGAGTTTAGTAAACTTCCTGAAATCGTTACTTTGACAGTGGACATTGACAAAACAAAAATGAACCACACTTCCCTTGATTCGTGGGATCGAATCTTAGTTAGTGTTATATAGATCAAATGTTATATTGATCTCACCCTTCTACATAACACAAAATTTATCCATATGTCACAAATATGGAAGCTATATATAAATTTTGTTTTCAATTCTAGAAGAAGTCAACCTACATGTCATCTCCCTCCCAAAGGACATGATGTCATTCGATTTAATAACAAATATAAATAGAAGAACAATTGATCCCATTTGGCATACAAAAACTGGTATAGAAACAAAAATTATCTGAGGCATGTGAATCCTTTTTTTGGAGTAGGTTGAGGTATAGACAAGGAGACAACCAGTTTCATGGATCAATTAAGTCTGCAACAAATAACCAATGGAATGGGCCAACATTATTATCGTTGGAAAATGAAGGGAATATTCACCACAAGTCGACTCCTTAACCAACAATCCTCACCATTAGAATCCTTTGCAAATGGTGTTAATACAAGTCAAGGCCCATTACTAAGGAGCATTTAATTCACAAGAAAAATAAATGGATAGATATATAGCAAGGAACATGAACTTGACCAAATATTTGGTGAAGTATAGTGAGTAAGGATTCGGTTTTGAAGTAAGGAGAAAATAAGAAGGAAATATATAAAATATTACTGTTTTGAAACATTTTGGATGAGTTTTGGACTACATCACCATCTTTTGAAGGATTAGTTTGGCCAATAGATTGGTGGAATTTTAATAGAGACAATTATTTCAAGCTCGGTTTGGTAGCAGATTTGAAATTTTCGGTCTTGTGGAGTAGAATTCAGGCTTGCAACTAGGGCTTCAACCTCGTCCCTGTTGAGACCTATAATATTGGATTTATGAAACTTGATCTTGTGACTAAAAGTTGGACCTTTGGCTCATTCTCTCTGATTCAAAGCAAAAACAACTCTACCTGTAGCACATATCATTGGACTTGTGCCTTAATACTCCAAACCTTCTACTTCTCTTGGATTGTAAAACTTCATAGAGTGACATTAAAGAAACACGTTTTGGGTATCATGGAGAGTTGTGGAGATACCTTTTATGGATCATAAAGTTGTCATTGATGAGTTAGTGTATTTTGAGGGCATTGTTGAAAAGGATTATCAGGGCTTGTTGCAGAAAGCATAGGAAGCCTTAGAGAACCATTATACTTATCATGAAGAGTTGTAGTAGAGGGTTTGAGCCCTAGAGGATAAGAGTCATCAAGAAGACTAGGTTTGAGCCTCACAACAATATGGTCAGATCCTTGTGAAGGTGTTGATGGTGTTGGACCCCCAACATGTTAGTGGATCTCCCCGATAAGAATTCCCAACTATACCTTAGATCGTTTGGTGTAGGAGTCCCACCAATGGGTCGTATGGTACTACCTTGACCGCGGTTGCATGCAGAGGCATGTAAGATATCCTTGTTGGTAGAAATGGTGTGACATGGGAAGCAAGCCAAGAAAGGTGCATGAATGGTTCTAATACACAGAAAGTGAGGTGAGTGTGCCCCTTGGAAACCTATGGAAGCACGCAACTTGGAAAGGAACACATGAGCAAAGATGCATCACAAACTGGAAAGCAAGTAAGCTAACAATCCAAAGTGATGGTTAAACCAACAACACATCTCAGTAAGATTCATACATACTTATATAGAAAGAGTACATACATGCATGCACAAGTAAACATATACATATATCATTAAAGTAACTAAGATATTTGAAATACAATAACAACATATGCATGAAACATGATGGCTCTGTTATATTAAGAAGTAAAAGTTCCAATCACACAGTACAACTATGACCAACCACTAGTCTCGGTAGCATAACATTACAATCACTTCCACCTACTCCTCAAAGAGTTGTACTACCTCTACAGTGTGGAGAATCCAAGGCTCATTACAATGCTCTCCAAGATCTCTCTAAGATATTCCTATCGGAATATTCGCTGACCAAAAGCCCTTACAATGAGTTAAGAGGTACTATAAATAGGAAAGGGTGGGGTGATCCTTGACATTCCCCTTTGTGACTGGTCACCTACCTTCATAACTATTCAACTACTCTATGATTGTTACATTAACTATCGACACTTGAACCTCCACTTTACAAGATGTTACATACACCCTAGACATGTACCCATGTGACGCAAAATAGGCTTGAGCAAGCCATACAAGACATCACTAATAATCAGACAGTTGTGGGAAGAGAAAGTCTTTTACATCCTCACGATGGTCGATGGTGGAAAACTGATGCCAAGCTTGTTCTTCCATGATGGTGTTCATGTTCTCAATGGTGACATCCTACTAAAAGTGAATTCTTGCCTCCGTTGCATCTAGGTACACTAATATGGCTCCTTTGTCCAACTCGTCTGATAACATGCACATCATAGCCTTGAGTGCAACTGGACCTTCAACATACTGATGCATAGTGTGTTTGTTGATCTCCAAGTGTGTGCTGGTGACCATGCACATCAACTTGTTGAAATACATGTTCATCTCCAACCAGACTTGCTTCTTGTCTTTGCCTCGGCGTGTGTGCTAAATGGGTGGGATTGCATGCATGCACACAATGACATCTGTGCTCCTGAATACCCTTGCATGTGATCGACAACACTTCTAACCTTTTCTGCTCCATGCCAACTACTGGATGGGTCCATTATGGGCGTAGTTTCATCAGTCTATACATGTTGCGCCTCCTGTTGTGCCTGTTCCTGCAACAAATCCTTCTATTATATGTGCAACTCCTATTATTCCTTGAGTTTTTTCTTCATCACTTGTAACTCCTCTATTTATTACTTTTCATTTGTGTGATCCTCTTGTCATGTCATCACCTCATAGCCTTAATCTCCAAAGTTGCTTTCATCATAAGTGGATCTACTTGAGCTTGCAACTTTGTTCCACCTCTGCACTGTCAACAACCTTCCTCTTGTATTTGTCGCATGTAGGTGTGCTAATTTCTACTATTGCTAATAGTGCTACTCACTGTGGCACTACTACCATTTCATATTGATATCATTTTCCATGAACGACTTGATGTATTCATAGATAGGCAAGTTCATAGACACTTGATCGACTGCATCTTGGGTTGTGCTCCGAACGGTGTCTTCAACCCTGCTCTCCTAGAAGCCATTGTACTTGTGCTACTAAGAGGCAGATGAATAGATATGATTCATGGAGAAATAGAAATACTCATGAGAAGAAAGATGTCAGTAGAAAACCAAAACAAACTAGAGGATTGACATGCAAAATACCTATGTGACTGTCTTTGAAGATTGCACAATTTTCGTTCAGCTGGGACATGTAAACCAACAAACTGCATTGCATAGTTTCTAGGGCCAGCGAGGCACTCCCTCTCAGAATTGAACAATTCAAGCCTGGAGATCAGTGTCTAGCCAGAATTGTGCAGTTTCTAGAGGGAAGGCAGGGCCTTCACTTCTAGAAATTCACAATGCTAGTCGAGAAAGGAAAGTTTTGGGATAAGGTAGCCCAGACCCGCCGACGGGTGACTGAAAATTTGAGAAGTCTGAATGCATGGTGATACTAAGTGTAAGAAGGAGTGAATGATTATGCATGAAAATAGTAAGTGAAATATTCAGATAATGGTAAAGCATGCATATATGTGAAGCGAGTCACCACAACGACAACTGTTGGTGAAAAACAATGTCATGCATGCGACAACAGTGAGATGCGAATGAAAACTAAAATGTTTCTTCTAAAGGCTAACATAAATTAAAATGAAAAAAAGCACTCATTGAAATCAAGTAGATACTACTCATACAAAGTGAAACACAAAATGAAATAGAAACACATCGTAAGACATTAAAAGTAGACTTCCCTTGAAACAGCTAAGTTGAAAGTCCTGAAGACTCCTCGATGAAAGGTGGGATGTCAGAGCTGCAAGGTTGATGTGAGGAATGAGCTCTATAGTGTTTGGTTCATGAGTTCTGATAATATCAAGGTTATGACACGCATGCCACAAACTAGGAAAAAGTGACAGTTGGCGAGAGGCTTATAAAATGAGCTTTGCATGTAACCTCCAGTTGCTAAAACTAGATCCCTAGATATAGGGATGCTTTTTTCACGTTGCCTTTTTCTATTTCAGGAAGAGAAGCCCATGCATGCAAACACATTTTGCTCAATCCCAAAGGGAACCGATTAACCTGAAGGCACATGCAACAACCTGCTTCACTGAGAGAGGGATTTGTGCAATTTCTGAGAGGAACTAGGCTCGCTGTCCCAAAGGGATTGCACAATTTTTGGGAGGAGCAAGTGACTGCTACACAAAATTGCACAATTTCTTAGTTAAGCTGCAGTGCTGGGCCAGATTGCACAATTTTTCCAAGGAAGACTATCTGATTGCATTGTGCAATTTTTCCAAGGAAGCCTATCCGACTATTCTGCGCAATTTTGGAGCTCAGTGATCTTTCCAGCAGACTTTTCACAATTTATGGGGGGAAGGTTGGTTCCCCTCCAAAATTTCACAATGTCTGAGGGAGCTACTCAGCCAACAACTAGCCCAAGTCTATAATTGCAACCTGTGAGGGGAGTGAAGGAAAATGACATGTGTAGGCTGGAAAGCTACTGAGAAATCAATGAGGCCTATGTATTTGACAATGCAAGACATGCTACTAAGGATGGTTATTTGGGAGGCTCCAAAATGAAGCTAAGGAAAAAATTTGGAGGGTGGTTGTATCTGCTACAACATTTGGCGACACACTGGTAGAACTCCAGCTCTCTGAGTGGACCTTGTACATGAAAATAAAGTCTAACACCTCTGGAAGTATTGTTCAGTTCTATATTCATCTTCATTTCCACACTTGCTTGATTGTAAGATGTATCATCTGCCAAGCTCTTGGTCGGTTGACACACATTCCAAGCCAAGACAACACATTTGTTTCGATTAGGTATGAGGGGTATATTTGTGCCAAAGATTTATGGTCGCTACAGTTTTATTCTCATCTCTGGTGTTGCTCCACTGTGAGCAGGCCTGGACAATACCCCAACGGAGTCACACAGGAACACAAGCATCGTTCCATTGCCAGCAAGCTTGGTAAGTACCCCAATGGAGTTACTTGCATCACCTATTCATGTAGGAAACATGTCTCTTCTTTCACCATATTGATTTTTCATTTTTTCAAAAAAAATTCAGTTTTTCACTTTACCATTTTTCGTAACTGTGCATAGAACTTATTCATTTTAGAGGTGGAAGAGGGATCCCGAATTATTGAGAGAAGAAGAGGTTGTTCCTTCAAAGAAGTAGTTTATATATACGTTTGACATTCTTGTTAAGGTTTCCCCCCTCACCTTACTCTACTTGATTAAGCTAACAAGGATTAACCCAAAAACAACCGACTAGAGTAGGTGACACTAGTTAGCGCGCAAGAATTGTGCTTTCACCAAGGTTCGCTTCGAACAATACATATTTTTCATTTACGTATCATGGACTTAAGATAAAAATTTCTTCATATAGAGGCAAGACGATGGATAAACAAGTATTGGCAACTGCACAAGTCCTCTTGTACTTTACCTAGCTTGTTTCAAGAGTCGCTCATGGTTTCATGCGAAAGTAACCTATGGATTTAAACAAGCAAAAAAACAAAAAAAAGAAGAAGCAAAAGTAGAAGTAAATGCACAAGAAAAGTGAGTAAGAAAACAAGTAGGCGAAAAAACAAACATGCAACATAAGGAGCAAACATGCATGCAAGAAAACAATCCAAAAGAAAACACTACTCCTACTCCTAAGCTAATGATGCATGGGTCTTCTCATGCAAAGTGATACATACAATGCAGCCATCGGCGCATTGGTCGACCCATGTTGGTGAAGGCATGGTTCCTGAATAGTACATCTATTCGAACCAGCAAACATGAAATATATAACAACGAATTCAAACACACTCCGAGTCTAAATGTGTCCATGAAACATAAGTGAGTGAAAGCACATGACATGCACTCTGTGGAATTGCCATGGGGTTGTGTGACACTGCGTGCCACTATTAAGGATAAGCATACTCTTGGCTGTGACATGCAAGCAAACAAAAGAAACAAAGACAAATTGAATCATGCACGTGTGCTTGCTATGTAAGATTCCTCCAATGCAAGAGCGATGGGATCGTGTAGTGTGAGTGAAGGAAGCAAATTTGAGTGTTAGATTGATCTTAAATTCATATAGATGAGTGATGAGGAGCCTTAGGTGTTCCAAAAATTTCTTGATCGGAAGTGAAACAAACCTCATGAGAGAGAAGACCTGACATAACCATCAACTCAGGTTGAAGTGCTTCGACAGTTTGTGGGGTTTCGAGTTCGTTGATAGATAGATCATCATAGATTAGTATCTTCGATAGATTAACAATGATTGAATCAACATCATGATTGGATGAAGAAGTAGAGAGATCATGACAACTTAAGGTTAGAAAATTCAAGATGTTTATTAGCATCTTCATGATATGATGAATCACACAAAGGGGTAGATGAGAAGCAAGAATTTTCACCCACTGGGTTCCCAGGAAAAATAGATGAAGAATCAGGTGGATGTTCAATGAATGATTTTTCCTCTCCATTGTTAGATGATGGACCAACATTTAGTGTGTTATGCAAATGATCAATAATGGGTGCATCTATAGATGGAGATACACATGCGAAATCAGGGATGAAAGTGTTGGCTTAAGGGCGTCTGACCCAGGTTCAGAGTTAATTGGCCAAAAAAATACCTACACTACTGGCCCTTTCAACATCAGCCCACGGTGGGTAGACTAAAGTCTCACCTGAAGCAGTGTGGGGGGATGCTGGAACCAAGTTTCCACACCCTGGAGATGTCAGAGGGGTCAATTTAGTCCAATTGTGCATACCTTCGCGCAAGCCACTTCATGCATTGTCCAAACCTGCGAGGCCTTCGCGATATGTTAGGATCGCCTTTTACACATCCCTAACCAGGGGCTGAGATGTTTTCGCTCTGCTAGGGCAGCGATCTGCGCTATTTCCCCAAGTTACACCATGTATCTTACTTATCTTCTTACAATCGTTAGTTAACTTATTGTAAATAGATACCTTATATCACCTTTACTTAATCAACACAGTTATATATGTTCATGCACCATATGGAAATCAAAAATAAAATTTATACCCAATATATTTGATATAGAAAACAGGAAATAAATACACATAATTGCTATAAAAATTCTCCTTATTAATGCTTCAATAGTTACAGACTTGACTCACCCTACGCACTCAGCTCCAGGGGTCTGTGCACTCAGCTACAGAGCCTTCTCCTACTCTACGACCCAAATACTTGACTCTACACTTCAGACAAGACTCAATTCTTCATCATTCCTTCCGATTCTATTATCTCTCAACTACTTAGAGCCTTGTTCTATTTATACAATCCCATGGTTCACAAACCATGGGTAGATCTCTAAATCCAACATTACATTACAAAATTGAGGTTGGACAACCCTATGACTCATTTACAACTTCACGCTTTGTGCCCACAAAATGCAGATTCTTTACATCAGATTTACAATTTTTAACCAAAAACTAGGCTTTAAGCCCCAAAACTTCCCTTGGGGGATCTCGCACCCAACAGACCCCTAACACAAACATCGTGACTCACCCTCGATTCACTCCGTCGATGTAGATATCTTCGTCCAGAAACCTCCCAACTTTGCTTGGACTACTACAAGATCAACAACGCACTGAGCAGCTGCCTACTACACTTCCCGGACACGTTGTTCAGAGACTATTGTAGCTGAACTACTGCTCTACACTTGTTCATAGTCTCGTGCCTCCTCTCAGATTCCTAGAGCACTAAGACTGTGCTTCTATCATCTAGTCAGATAGCCAAGCCACCCGTGTATGGCTTCAACCAACCGCCATTCACTTTTTCTGGGAAAGGTTCTCCATTTAACTTTACCAAATGCACTGCGCCTCTGTCTGTGACCTCCTTAATAACATATAGTCCCAACCAATGCATTCTGAGTTTTCCTGGGAATTTATCAAACTTACTATCATACAGTAACACCAAATCATTCACCTTGAAGGTGTGCAACTTAATATGTCGATCGTGCCAAGCCTTTTCACGCTGCTTTTGCACATGTTGGTGAAAGCCAGCCAAAAATCATTCTTCCTCGAGTTCCTCCAACTGTGTTAGCCTCTCCTCCAGGGCTCTGCACTCCATCATACTGTGATCATACTATGTGTAGACTAAGCATGATGTATTCCATCGGCATTATGGCTTCCACTCCATAGACTAGCTGGAAAGGTGTTTGTCCCGTCACTTACTTGCATGTCGTCCTATAAGCCCATAATACTGTGGGTACGTGCTATGGGGTAAAATGCACAGGATGAAAACTACCTTCGAAAGTCTTCCTGGGACTTCTGACAGATCATATGGTTATCTGCAAAAGGTACCTGTTACACACATGTTCATCTATCTGACATATATTGATAGGATATGGAGAAAGGATCACCTTTGGTTCTTTCTAGATTCGCTTGGGGATCTCCATGCGGTAAGAATAACTCCTCCTGACCAACTCCAAGATTATTCTTGCATAAAAGAACAAAGAAAACCAATCACAACATATACTTCTGACAATTAATGTAAGAATCCATAACAAACATGTATAAATGTGTAACATATCTACTTAACACAACAAGCATCAGAATGGACAAATAAATGCACAATATCACTGACACTTCGAGTAGTGGAACACAACTGCAGTCCTATATTCAGAACAGAAGAGTGATTACAACAAACCTGTTGCATCATCCTTCCTTGTCCCTTCTTCCTCTCTCTCTCTCCTTCTTTCAGCTAGCTCCTTCAAGAATATGACATTATCACAACAGAACCATGTACTATCCTTCTAAATGCTCTGATCATTGTGCAATGGCCCTCTCGTTGCTTAAATAACAATCGAATTAGGGCTTCCCAACTCCACCTATAGTTCATTTGGCTAAAAACCATGAACCTTCCTCTTTTACTAGCTTTTTCCCATTTTCCTCTGTTTCCAGAATAGAATTTCTCCAAATATCTTGATTTTTGGAGTTTCCCTGCTTTTCTTACACAAATTTAGGGAAATGATATCTAGATATTTTATGGTAGATTCGTCGGAATAACCACTTGAGCATCACTAAAGTTCACTAACGCTCCCTCTGGTCTAACAACATGAGTTAGTAGGTTGACTAACACTCCTTTGTGCTTGTAAACAAGCTTTATAAAGTAGGTTATCAATGTACAGAGAGCGTTAGTGTGGATTCTGGGCTTGCAACTGTGGTCAATCTTTCAGTCATCTTGTCCTTCTCCTATGAGTTGATTAGGAGGTCAATTTGTCCTATAACAGATGCTCCCTAAAGTATGAGATCAGAGGCAGATATGATGGCCAAAATACTTTATGAAAATACTGTAGTTTCCTATCGAAATCTTTGTAGAGAGAGAGAGAAGTTTTGAGTGATAAGGAAAAATTGATACAACAAAAGTACATATATATGAACTACTAAAATCATGTCCTGAGTCAGGAATTCCCATTCTCAGTAGCTATGTTAGCTTAACTTTCTCCTCAGAGATATAACAATGCTAGCCGCCAAGATGGTACAGTTCGGATCTAGTGTCATAATAGATTATCCTGAAATGGATGTCTTCAAAGAAAAATATCACAACTTGGGAGAGGAAACAATGATGAATGATGCAAGCCTCTACCCAAGGTCTTGATTCCTGCTTCACCGAATAGCATAGATTGGTACAAGTGATAAAGTGAGTTGACGTCAAACATGCACAAAATCATCTGATTACCAGCCAATAATGGAGACTGTTAACAGATGCGAGGAAGGCCACCGATAATGGTGATGGTCTCCAAGATGCACAGTGAAAACTAGTGAGTGTGAAAGATTTTTTGTCGTCGAACACTCGTAGAATCACTTAACTAGGAGCCAATGATGAAAACCTGTGATCAAGCATGAGGTAACCTGCCACTAATGTCTGCAAGCACCAATGCACTGAATGTGTTTTTGGGTTATCTTCCTAGATAGAGTGTTGAAGTCGATAGGAAGGAACTTGTCGAAAGGTAGGCAATGATGTGTCCTACATCAGTCGACACGAAACCGGACAAGGATGATTTTGTGTTTTGAAGAAACGTTTGAGCTATTGGGTCTAAACAACAATGGGCATGATGAAAGGATATGTAGGGTCAGTTGATCGAGGAAACAAGTAGGGACCCTTGAACAATAGAAGGCACGACAATTGTTTTAACTAGACAACACTAGACTCATGAACACTAAAAACTCATAGGTTGGTAGGTTTCATATTGAGAGGCTAGCATAATGACAGTTTATCTGAGGGAGTGCCATGTTCAAGGGAAATTTTGCTGCCAAAGCACGCTTCAGAATACGGTTGTATTTCCACTTTTCCCCATCTGATTTTCAATGAGTCCAGAAGGGTAAACTCATCGATCTTTTCATGTTTAGAGAGTCTGAAAAGGATCACAAAAAGAACGACCCTTTTCCCTATCTGATTAGTTTAATGAGTCCAGACAGGCAAACTCGTCGATTTTTTCATCTTTTAAGAGTCTGAAAAGTATTGTAAAAAGAACGACTCTATATCTTCTCTGTGTAATTAAAGAGTCCAAACTAGACAACTCGGTGATCTTTTCATCTTTAGAGAGTCCGAAAAGATCGTAAAGAGAGAATCCATGGTGGTCCCTTTGTCATAGTTGTTAAACGAGTGCGACAAAAGGTTAATAGTATAGCCGTATTGGTTACTTTTCCATATTTAATCTATTAGACCCAGATAAAGAGAAACCTTTTTCCAATAGATGTCAACCTCATTTTGTTACGAGTACGAGGCGGCAGATTAAAATCGTGTTTTGTTGTGACACTTTAACGAGCTCAGTAACAAAAACTCGGGATTTTTAATTTTTTAACAAGCTTGAAAAAGTACCTGAAAGAATGATTGGGTCATCTTTATCATGTTTAACGAGAAGCACACACATCTCGGGATTTTTTTAGTTTAAAGAGCGAGAAAAAAGTGACTAAAAAGGATGCTCTATTGGTCTTTTTCAGTTTATGAGCTAGAACTAGATCAAAAAAGAGGTGCTTAGGGCATCGTTTGCATATATTGAACAAGTGCAAATGATGAAAAACTTGGGGATGTTTATATTGTTTAAAGAGTGATAAAATATCCCACAAAAGTGCTTTACAGATTGTGGTATATATGTTTAACGAGCTCTACTACAAAAACTCGGAGGTGTTTATATTTTTTAAAGAGCGATAAAATGTCTCCAAAAGTGCTCTATTTATCGTTGCATAGATTTTAACGAGTTCAAGGAAAAAAGCTCAGGGATGTTTATATTTTTTAAAGAGCAATAAAATATCCCTAATAGTGCTCTAGAAAGTCTTGCATGCAGATTTTACTACTTTTCATTCCTGAAGTACTTTCATCAAAAGCAGTAAAAAAAGAAGAAGCAGCAATTCCTATTATCTGGGTTCATGCATGATAAAAAATCATGTAGATTGAACTATTCCTCTTTAATGATTTTTCAAAAAGTCATGTCTCTCATAGTTATATAAAGAAATGCTTTGAGCTTTCACATGCATCATTTTCACTATTTTGAAGTTTGTGATAGCTAGTTGGAGCTAAAGAGGAGTAGATTTTCCGCGGACCATTGCAGGAGATCTGGGAAACCATTCAACGTGTCGTTAGTCCCAGGTGAGAGCTAAAACCTTTCTCTATGCTTTATTAAACCACTTTTATCAGTTTTGTGGGTGGAAATTTGCAGATCTGAGGTGCCCTATAGCCATGTTTGTGCACTAACGCCCTCTAGCAGGCCAGTAGGGAGCATTAAACGCTCTATACGAGCCATGGGAGGGCATTAATCCTCCCTATGCAACACTGGGAGGGGCATTAAGGCAGTAGGGCGCAATTGAAACCCTCATGCATGGATTCCTTCAGTGGTTTTGCCCCATTTTAACTGATTTAAGGGTTATTTTGTGTAGGTTTTGAGCTGAAATGACTCACCTATGGAGAGAACGGGCCCATGACAATGAGCAATTGCTGATGCAAAATGATACAGCTTGCATACTTGCATTGCATTGCTACAGTTTGTTGAAATGTGCAAGGCTAGAGCTGATGAAAGGACAGGAGGAGATACTGAGATGGATAATACAGCGCTGGGATGAACACGAGCAAGTGTTCAGGATTGGAGATCAAGAGCTGGCAATTGACCAGGATGATATTTACTTTTTGATTGGAATGTCATGCTGTGGGGCACATGAAAACCTTACCAGTGGCAGGTTAGATCCACAATCTACTTCAGATGCATCCCTAGGAGTGGATTAGCCAACAACAGAGTCCCGATAGAGAGGATTCGATCTCGGTCTATGAGGGCAGTTTTATAGTTGATTATGCATTTGGCGGGGTCAAAAAGTCCCCACGTAGCAACAAAGGAAACAATTTTGTTGCCATTGACTGTGTCCAGCCCCAGATGTTCAATTGCTGTGAAGCAGTGCTTCACCAGTTGAAGGCAGAATTGACAGCGTGCAAGACCCATACCCAACACAGTTTCGGGTACGGTACTATCATAGTCTCATTTATCCTTGAGAGGGTAACTCTCATGCACCCATGGGTGAGCTTAGGTCCCTTTGATTCGAGGGAGCCGAGGCAGGGTCACTAGTCATCACTTGATCCTCACATAGGAGGAGGACCACTCCGACACTTTTTTGATGAAGACTTCTTCCAGTGGCTTCGCAGCCAGATCGTGATTGTTGATGACTATGCCTATGAAGTCGTGGACTTTACCAGCGATCTAGACTTGATGCTACCACCTGGGACCAACTAGGGTCCTCAAGGTGAGAATAATGTTGATAGTACTTAAGTATTTTTGTACTTTTGAATGTATATGTAAGGTTTTTGACGATGGGATAAGAACTGACATGAAATTTTTATGCTTTAACACGGATGTGGCACTAGTACGACCTGCAGGCCAACCTCACTATGTGCGATGAGGTGGCCAACTACATGCTGGAGGGGGTGATGCTGAAAGTCTCCATGAGGTTCTTTGGAACCTAGAGGGTTTGCCTATGGGTGTCCCTCCCCTTCCTATGAGGGAGATTCCCGCTCATATGAAGCGACACACCGTTGGTGTACCTGAGTAGTTTCTAGTTCCTCTTCGCAGGGTAGCTAAAGCTATTTTAGCTTTTCTGGAGCAATAGGATCATTTTAGTAGGTGTTCTGGTGTAGCCATATGAGCATTTATCGCTGGGCTTTGAGCCATTTTGTACTTAACTCATCCAAGTTTTGGAATATTTTTGATGTAAAAAACTGGATTTCTATCTATATATATACAAATATTTTTTGGTATTTTTGGTGGTGTAAATGTGTTTTTAAAAAAAATTGTTTTTGTGACAAATTTTTAACTTTAGTAAATGTTTTTACTTCTCATGCATGCTTATTATAAAAAATGTGACGAATGGAAATCTAATACATGAATCAGCGACAATATTTGATTCTTGAGAAACATGTTCATATGTGATTGTGTCAAATCGACGTTCTAAGAGGCGTGCCCTTAGATAGTTACATAACAAGGTTGGATTGTGGACGTGATAATGATTGGTCAATTACATATCGACTAGCTGGGAGTCTAACCTGACCACCAGATTGGAGATGCCCCTTGATGATGCTTCCATGAGAAGCAAAACGATAGACATGTACTCAACAATGTTGTTGGTGGCAGTACCAAGAAAGACTCCTCTGGAGCAAAATAGTTCTGACTCGGGTGTATAGATGACCCAAGCAGATGATGCAATGTGCCGTGTGTGACGACTGGCACCATCCACATATCCTACGTATGCTAGGGGAAACGATGACATCTGCATTGTGAACAAAATGTATGAGACAAGTACTCCACTAGATAACAAAAAAAATCCAATCACATCAAAAAAGGGATGCAAAACTTATGAATACATAAAATTACAAAGTACCTACCTAGCATGACACTAAGCAAAATACTTTTTCAGATAGAGCCCATATGTGGGCTCCATGAGTGGTTTTCCATCCCAGTCCTATAGTTCATATGCCCCTGAGGGTAGGACTTTAGTTATGACATAGGGACCTAGCCAAATGGGTCGAAGCGTGCATGCCTCCAAGAGATTATCTTTTGGATGATAGAGTGATACAAAGTCACCCTCTTGGAAAGAAGAAAACCTAACTGCTTGTGCAAATCTAGTTTGTACCTACTCCTTGTGATCTGTGAGTGTTAAATCAACAACTCTACGAGTTTTAGCCAGTTGTTTGAGATATAGTAGGCATTCTTCTTCAGCCGTAGGGCCAGACATGGGTTCAACGGCTATATCAAGGGAAGGAAGTGGCCACCCATTCTGTTTTGCCTTGTCATAAAGTTGGATCTCATGTGTGACAAACGACGGGTTAAAGTTGGGCATTTCCTCCTTAGACCAAACAAATTCTTCATGGAATTCCTTATGTAGGCAGATGGAGTTTGCAATTTCCTCAGGACTGCAATCTGCGCTTATTGGGGTGTCTTCCATGGTGCCTATCATGACTGAACTATCTATGGGTAATGACCTGGAAGTGTTGTCCATATTTTCATCCACCCCAAGAGTTTAAATGCTTGTATAGGGTGGGGAAATGATTTCGTTTGTGTTAGTGGAGAGGACTTGAAGTGGCATCATGTCTGAATCAGATGTTGAACCCTGAATATGCCATTCTTCCCAATGTTTCTCTCCAAAACTCATGATTTCTCTAATGGCTTCGTCTGTTGAGGGGAGTTGATCGCATGAATCTAAAGGAAGAGTAGTTATGGGAAGGGGGGTGGTGCCGTCAGCGATAACCAACTTGGCTAGAAATGTGGATGCTGATTGAATTCCTTGGTAGGTTGATTCAGCTGATGAAAACGACATCTGGTCTCCAAATGTGTCAAGGTCTGAAGGCGCCATTAGGATCTAGGGATCGGTCAGTTCATGAGGAATTGATGAAATCATGTTGACTGATTTTGGAACCTATGGCGACGAAAGAGGAAAACAACCCATCAAGGAGGAAGCCTTCAACAGACCGGTACCGATACTGACAAAACTATCAGTTACACCTCCTACTAGGGGTAGGGAGCCATTTGGTAATGGTGAATAATCAGAGGTGCAAAAAGAAAATTGATCCACTGTTATGACCTTTCCATCAATGGAAATAGGATGATATGAAAGACAGTGGATACGACAACCATCATCGCATATGTCCAACTGTGACCTAGCAATAGATTATAGTCGAGTTTTTGGTCTACGAGTTCTACATTCACCCTTACTCTTTTCCCAGCCAAAGTGATGGGAAAACTAGCTAAGTATCCTTTTGGGACAAAGGTGTGGTCTTCAAAGGCTTTAAGGGAGTTCAATGGTGGTGAGAGGGTTGGGGAACCCAAGGCAAGCCAACATGAAGCCGACATGACGCAGGTTGAAGCACCTTCATCGATGATAGTTCGATGTATACCTTTCCCTTTCGAAGTGATATGCACCTGAAATGCAAGTTGGTGGGAAATGGGAGGTTTACACTTTTCCATGTTGAAAATGGCAAGCATGGAATCCACAGGGTCGATACCTCCAATAGTCGAAAGCAAAGCTTTCCTTTGGCTGGGGCATGTTTGTGATACTTCAAGCGCCAACATAGCTCCACTATAATGTTGTAGTGTTGGTCAGCACGTGCAGATGTGTTATGCGTTGTGTGTCAAAGTGATCCCTTGGGGGGTTGAATTACAAAGTCCTCAACCAGCCTTTCGATTCACAAATCATTGGGCGGCGATGGGTTTTTACTTGTGGATGATTTTGCTGCCGGAGCGACAAGTGCTTCATATGATTTAGCGTTGGTTGTTAGTTCTACCATTTCAAATGTGTAAACGATAGAACTTCCTTCACCAGCTGAAGCTTGTTGCAAACCATCATTGCCCCCTGACGTGGGTGGTGGTTGGTTGGCAACGAGATGTTTCTACTATTTATTAGGAGAAGGATTTCTAAGGACAGCAGGTGCCTTACCAGAATCTTTTTTGGTAAGGTAATCCATGCATTCTTGAAGACGCGGAAAACTCCAGGTTACATGATCTTCAAGATAGAGTTTGTACGAATAGTTCGTGCCTTTATCCTTTTCCGTATCAGTAGGAGCAGTGACCTTCTATTTCAAGTTGGGCTGCTCAGATGACTACTCCTCAGAAGGAGCGGTCTTGTTCTATTTCTTCTTGTTCTTGCTACTGGATTTCTGTGTAGACTGCATAGAGTTAATCGCACTGGCAGGAAGAGAAGTTGTTTTGGTAGAGGGGTCCACTACCAACTTGGAAACAGACCCACTGAGTTGTTTTACAGTTCTTGTGGAGGTTGCACCGACGATCCTGTCGGCATGCGCTCCAAGGCACTTAGTGGTGGGAGGATTGGGGTTACCAGAAGCATAGGGGATAATGTCGTAGAGAGTGCCAGATTGTGAATAAATTAAATCCAAGTGTTGGGCATGACGTATGGATTGGTCCTCCATGACAGCACCACCTAGAGAGACATCTCTAGTGATTTGTGGGAGTAGAGACTTACAGAACCAGTCTGTTAAGAGAAAATCAGGGATAGGATCTTTGACTAACCTCCGCCTACGTCTCCATTCATGGATATGATCGGAGATGTGGGTGGTGGTATCCTGATCAAACGATGTAAGGAGCTCCATCCCTATCTCATAACGGATAAGTAACTGAAATTGCTTTAGGAACTCCATCGCTAAAGCATCAAAGGTATTCACTGACACACGTGGTAACTCAATATACCACTTTGCAGCATTGCTAGTGAGGGTGCGGGGAAAAAGATGCAACCGGACACTGTCATCCACCATGGAGTTGGAAACACACCATAGATGGTAGGTGGTGATGTGAGTGCCTGGATCCTCCCCTTGTTTTCTGTCGAACTCAGTAATATTTTCCGGTATTTTATGCGGGATCGATAGCCATTGTAGGTTATGATAGATGGGGTCGTTAGTCAACTTGTATAAGTTGGGGATATCCAATGTTGCCAAGAAAGGCAATTTTTTGGGTGTCCCTAACTTAGACCATTGTTAAGATGGATGACCTGAGGAGCTCTGCACTCCTCCCATCGTTTGGTTCCCCATGATGTACATGGGCTACGTGGTGTAGAAGTTGCTTTTTGGTATGGTGTTGTACAGTGAATTACCATGAGGATTTTGATACTCGGGTATGAAGTTTCCCCTAGTATAAGCGGTGCCCCCTTGACTCATCTGAGTTTGTGAGTAGGGTGCCCCCATGGATTGGGTGGGGATCCCTTGTGGATTCCCCACTAACACTGAACTAACCATATGGCTTTGATTGATAGAGGGAAAACTCATATTAATCAGCGACTGTCCGTGCATGCCTGAGAACGACGGGGGAACTGTGACATTCCCCACCACCATGTGCATATTGGAAGCTGCGCCATATATCTGAATCTGCGGGTTATAACCATACATTGGCAGCCGACCTTGGTTTTGGTAAACTGGAACCGTGCCCATAGTGCCACATTGAGTGTTATATGGAACACTATATGTGGCACTAGTCAACGGTATGCTTTGGCGCACCATAGGAGTGGAACCTTGCATCTGCTGGGTTTCCCTGATAGAGGGTGTTGTGTGAGTTGTAGTGCCTGGTACAAATAGGATTGCAAGGTTCCACATTGTCGGTGTTGTGTTGACCATCGACTAGGGAAGTGGTAGATGACTCACAGTGTCTCTATAATTCCACAACCCTTGAGGTGCCGACTGAATAGATGGGAGAGTTCCTCCCAGTGAAGACTGAAGTACTAGTATGACGTGATCAATAAGAGGATCCAACAGATTTGTAAGCGGAGTGTTAAAATGAGGAAGAAATCCTTTCATGAAGAAATCCTCTGGAAAATCAGAATCGTCGATCGCCCAGAAAGATCTCGTGTGTGATTTAGGAGACTGATTCCTCGAATATGAGGAATCTGAGTCAATGGATCTCGGTAGATCCTCCATAGTGAGTGGAGGAAGTCCTAATAACCGTCTGGATTGATGGTGAGGGCCGGAAGTAGCCAAAGTGACTGGTAAATTTTATCAAATAAATTTTAAAGTGATATTCTTTAAGTCTCAAAGATGATAGCACTCATGTACCTAAAAAGAAAAAATACACTAAAAATGGCAATCAGCAAACAAAGTGAAATTACCTTGTCTAATAAACAACGATTACTAGAGATGAAACTCAGTATCTCAATGAGTAACAAAGAAGGATGACGAAATGTATGATTACGGTTACTTTTGAGCTTCTCCCGAACCTTAGATTGAGGGGCCAAGTACTCTCGTGAAGACAAGAACCCTCCCAAAAAATGAAGACAAAGTAGATCCATCCATTTGAGGTACCAAGACAGCCCGTCCCAGTCACCTTAGGTAAGTACCTAGAAATATTGACCACTAGAGATACCTCAAATCATAGACATTACCAGGGGGGACATAGTCATAGACAACACGCTATTTGGGCAGGATACCTGAGTAGCTAACTCAGTTCCGAAATCCCCGAAGGGACCCCCGTTACACAGAATGCCTAAAGGAGTTGTAAAAGAAGGTGGTCTACCTTCAATTACAATCCGATGTTGTCTCATATTTCGCTCCAGTGTGAGTGGAGTGGTCCTGGTAATATAAGTGTAGAAGGATTTTTCACCCTTTAACAACATTAGTTTGATTTTCAACCTTGGGTAGTTGACTCACTCTCTTATCCCAAGGTCCTAATCCATCTAATGTTGGTTTGCTATAAAAAAGAGTATATGATTGATTTTAGTGTAAATTTTAGTGTACTTTCTTATTTGTCTTCGTGGGGGGTGTTGACGTATGAATATGATGAGACTCTCAACTCGGTAAACCGTGCAGAACTATGCTTTGATTTTTTATTTTTTTTCAATTTCTTATGCAAACAAGTCATATTCTACACATGTATCATTTCACATATTCATGTCTTTGCCAGTGCATCTAAAGTCATTCAACACTTTGCATAACCAAAAGTTCATTTTCTCAATATTCCCTAACAACTATTGAACCAAAACAAAGCAGCCTACAACTATTTCGATAGAAAGAGATGTACAATTCATTAGCTTTTCTTTCAACAAAAATTTCTTTTATGAGAGAAAAACTAAAGCATTTTCTTAAAAAATAAATTTTAAGACACCAAATTTGTTAGCATGATACTGTTGCAGATCTTAATTTAGCCCTTGGGACAAGTTTCCCCCCCTTTTGGTCCACAAAATCTTTTGAAAAACATGGAAATGGGTCACTAACGTTCTATCTATATGTAAATAGAGCTTTAGTTTGGCCACTAACACTCCCTGTGCATAGTCAAAGAGCTTTATAAAGCTCTGTGTAGACCAGCAACCTACGTTAGTGAGGGAAAGAGCTCAAAACGTTGGTTTTTTGGATCGGTTTCTGAAGAGAAAGCAACTTTGCAGGGAGCAACAAGTTAGATGGTGGATCAGATAAGGATATGAAGAAGAAAGAAGCTCCTAGAAGAGAGAAGAGATCTAAGAGGAGTCTTGATAACCAGGAACTAAATGTATAGTCCCCAGCAGAGTCGCCAGTTCTACTATGGGGTAAAATGCATGAGATGAGAACTACCCTTGAAAGTCTTCTCGGGACTTCTTACAGACCATAAGGTTATCTGCAAAAGGTACCTGTTACACACATGTTCATCTATCTGACATATATTGATAGGATATGGAGAAAGGATCACCTTTGTTTCTTTCTATATTCGCTTGGGGATCTCCATGCGGTAAGAAGAACTCCTCTCACTGGCTCCAAGATGATTCCTGCACAAAAGAACGAAGTAAACCAATCACAACATATACTTCTGACAATTAATGAAAGAATCCGTAACAAACATGTATAAATGTGTAACTTATCTACTCAACACAACAAGCATCAGAACGGATAAATAGATGCACAATATCACCAACACTTTGAGTAGTGGAACACAACTGTAATCCTATATTCAGAACAGAAGAGTGATTACAACAAACCTGTTGCATCAGCCTTCCTTATCCCTTCTTCCTGTCTCTCTTTCCTTCTTTCAACTAGCTCCTTCAAGAATATGAAAATATCACAACAGCACCATGTACTATCCTTCTAAATGCTCTGACCATTATGCAATGGCCCTCTCGTTGCTTAAATAGCAATCGAATTAGGGCTCCCAACTCCACCTGTAGTTCATTTCGGAAAAACCATGAACCTGCCTCTTTTACCAGCTTTTTCCCATTTTCCTCTGTTTCCAAAATAGAATTTCACCAAATATATTGATTTTTGGAGTTTCCCTACTTTTCTTGCACAAATTTAGGGAAATGATATCTAGATATTTTATGGAAGATTCATTGGCATAACCACTTTAGCATCACTAAAGTTCACGAATGCTCCCTCTGGTATAACAACATGAGTTAGCAGGTTGACTAACACTCCTTTATGCTTATAAACAAGCTTTATAAAGCAGGTTATCAATGTATAAAGAGCGTTAGTGTGAATTCTGGGCCTGCAACTATGTTCAATCTTTCAGTCATCTTGTCCTTCTCCTCTGAGTTGATTAGGAGGCCAATTTGTCCTATAATAGTATGTGCAGGTCCCATCACTTCATTGTGCATTGCATACCTTGGTTAGCGTAGTCTACAGTAATTTGTTAAAGGCTTCTGCTATCCCGTTAGCTTGTGGGTGATACAATTTTCTTTTCTAATGATACAGCTAAAAATCTTCTGTCAGCGTGTTGATCGCCGCGTTCAGGAAATGTGTACCGCGATCGCTCATCAAGATCTTTGGACATGTAAATCATGTTAATACATGTTCAAACAAAAACTTCTTGGCCATCACAACTGTGCAATATTTTACCAGTTGCGCTTCTACCCAACAAGTCAGGTACTCTGTCACGGTGATAATATATCTCGTGCTCACTTTTCCTTGAGGTTGGATAGGTCCTACGAAGTCAATCGCCCACTTTTCAAATGGTTGCAACATCATTTGTAGATTCAAAGGCATCTTGTCCCTCCGCGATAGTTTACATGTTCTTTGACATACATCACAGGCCTTGCAATGTGCTTTTGAATCCTGATGAAGGGTCAGCCACTAGAACCATGCGCGAACAATCTTCTGCGCGGTCTCTCTCCCTTCATAATGATCTCCATTAGAATCTGCAAAGATATTGCTCCGTTCAAATTCAAGTACATACCTTCGCAATATCTCATCATTCCCCATCTTATATAGGTGCCCCGCAATGACAGAGAAATATGCCCTACACGCACCACTCGTTCCTTATTCTGCTGGACATAGTATCCTTTCGGTGCAGTTCCAGTTGTGAGAAAGTGAATTATATCTTAAAAATGTCCTTCCACTATGTGCACAACAAAGATCTACCTGTCGGGTAATCCTTCCTCCAGACTAGTAGGTTCCTCTCATGTCTCAATGCGCGACAGGAGATCTAGTCCCACGTTTAATCGTCGAGGTTTCACAGCAACTTCAATCCATATTCTTGGAACAATAAAAGCCATCTACATATGTGTGCCCCCAACACAGGCTTATTGACCAAGTACTTCAATGCTAAATATTTTGTATACATCTTAATGTGACCTCCTAGCAAGTAGTGTTGATAATTATGGAGCGCACACACCATAGCCAGTCCCTCATGTTCAGTGGTGGAATATTTATTTTCTGCTTTAGACAATCCGGGACTCGTGAATGTGATAGGGTGACCCAAGCCCTCTCCACCATCCTGTGTTAGTATCGCTCCTAGTGCTATACACGAAGCTTCAACATGGACATGAAACTCTTTATCCCAATTTGGGAAGACAAGAATGAGTGCAGCGATCATATGTTCCTTCAATATATCCAAGCTTTTCTTACAGTCATCATTCTAGCAAAATGTAACATTCTTCTTCAACAGTTTCTCCATTGGGGCGTTGATTTGGGCATAACTTTTGATAAACTTTCTGTAGTACCCTATATGTCCTAGTGTATCACACAACTGTTTCACACTTCGTGGCACTTCCAAATTCACAATCACCACAATCTTCACGAGATCTACCATTAGTCTCTGTCTGCAAACCACATGTCCCAATAGGTTCCCAAAAGGAACAAGAAACACACACTTCTTGAGGTTAAGCGCAATTTGGTATCTTCAGTAGGTATCTAGCATCAAGCGTAAGGTCGCTACATGGTGCTTAACCAACCCAAATACAATCCAATCATCACAATAAACCTCCAAGAACTTATGAATATATTCCTTGAATGCTACAACAACCACACGCAAAAAGATGGCTGACGCGTTCTTCAACCCAAATGGCATGACAATGTATTGAAAGAAACCCCACTTAGTTTTGAGGGTTGTCTTGCTCCTATCCTCCAACATGATTTTGATCTGGTGATACCCTGAGAACCCATCAGTGAAAGAATATGCTTCCTATCCATCGACATTGTCCAACACCTCATCTGTGAATGGAGTTGGGAATGGATCTTGCACACAAGCATCATTCAATTTTCTAAGATCCACACACATTCGTATCTCGTCCTTCTACTTCTTTTCCTGCACCACCATTGGACTTACCCAATCGTATTCTTCCACCAGCTTAATGATTCTTGCTATGAGCATTTTATCTAGTTCTACACAGACCTTCTCCCTGTATTTCGGATTTAAGCGATAAGGCCTCTGCTTAATTGGCTTTTAATTGGGCTTTAACATGATCCTAATCATTCCTAAATCTCCGATGATTCCCTTTAACTCCATAAACTTGGTTGGGAATAAGTCCTGGTACTCATGAAGTAACTTAGCGACCTTATCCACCATTGCATTGTCCCAGCAGTTGCTAAACTTTGCAAGCTTAGGTTTGGCCTCCATACCAATGTTCACCTACTTTGTTTTTATCGACACAGTTATGTCAGGGTTCTCAATCTGTGGTCCTTGAACCTCACGATGACCTTTTGTTTCTAGAATGTTAAGATTCCTCGAATCCTAATCTTCCTCTTCATCAGTTACATTATAACATTCTAGTACACAACATAGCTAAGTAGCCCATTCAGGTTGACTCAAGACTAAAGGCTCCTGAGGTATCCTAAAGATGGTTGCTTTTATCTCTTGTAATGCTTCATTAATACTACCCCCCCATCCATCCTCAAAACTGAAGGTCAGCATGAACCCTTCATGTAGGATATCCCATTCACTTGTCCCATGGCGGAGCTCTATCTCTTTATACCAATTCATGGGTGTAACATCTAGGGTATGAAATAATAGGTGCACCCACTCAGGTTGTGGCTTTTCTCCATAGACCTTCGTCCACATGGCCAGGTGTGCACATGAATCATCATATCCATCATACTTGTCTGTTAGTCACATCTTAGGCTTCCCAAAATGTGTGCGCATCATCCTTCTATGTTCACGCTAGTCATCAAATCTCCCTTTGTGCATACCCCACCACCTCGTGGGCATAGCGCATAGTACCCAATTCAACGCCTGGAAGCGCTTCTTTTTCGGAACTTCTATTTCAAATCCATCCAAGAATGTATCTACCTCACTTAACGCATCATAAGTAGGCAGGTCCCTTACTTATGTCGATACATAATGTAACGACCTTGTCATCATATTACAATTCAGTGTAGTCACCTCATGTAATCGGTTCTTCCATCCCCCCGTCTCCTCATTCGAATCCGAAGTACAAGAGCTTTCGTGCTCCCATGCAAGCCGACCATCTACAGTGGGATTCACCCAGTGCTGGTTTCACATTGTTATCTTATAGGTGCGGTCCAAATCATCATCACTTTCAGAGTCCTGCACCGGTTCTATATAGCGTGATCCTTCAGTAGGGTCCAGAGGTGTTACACTAAAAAATGTCACCATGACTATTTACAGTTAGTATGGCTCAATCAATAGTCATGCTACCCTCTTAGGCAAGTCTTATGCCTCTGCTATCCATCTCAAACTCAAAGAAGAGAGAAATTCTTGTAAAAAATGTGTTTATCTCTGGGGACGCAGGTTCTCTCAAGCCTTACCTGCGGGGACGCTCACAATGTTCACAAAGGCTGCGTCCTTGGACGCTCTGTATGTTAAGGGACAGGTGCGTCCTTCTGTAAAAGGCAAAATGTGCAAGTTTCATCTTAAAAAAGTTACTTGTGGTTACTTCTAGAACTTTCTAGAGGTCGGTTTGATGAAATGGATGCGCCTCCAGTTGGTTCATGTATCCCTATTAAGGAGGAACTTATCCCATCAATAAGGGAGCTATCCCACCCAAAGAGGGGGATTATCCCATTGATGGTGGACCTGAATAACCTCTTTACAGCACTATAAATAAAGGCATTGAGCCAGAGGGAGAGGAGGTTGAAGCTATACATTTTCTTTGGGTAAATGCTGCAGGAATTAGGACTCCCATTTAGAACCTTGTGAGGAGAGATTGTCTTTGCTTGATTCTACTTGGAAGTGGGTGAGCTTTGTCAAAGTAGAGGAAAACCCTTGATGGACCCTGGGAGGAACTTGCACAACACCAAGGCCAGGTTGTAAGAGTTTCTTTGTTTCGTTATTAATACAAACTGGTTCATTTTTCTCAATAGCTTGTGTTAATGAGTTATTTCATGTGTTCCTTGGTCTGCATGTTGAATATATGTTTTATTATATGAGATGCAAGTGCTTGGTAATTGTTTGATTGTTTGTGGTTGCAGGAATTGATGTGAAGGAGGAGCTCATCCGGATCGGCAAGGACGGACTACAACAACAGCGTTTTGGAATAAGGTAAGCCTAAACACTTGTAGTTTTCATGTTTTAAAAGGTGTATTTAGAGAAAGATCGCTCCATTTTGTCTTGTTTGTCGCTAGAGAGTTTAGAATCCTAGGGAGGTCAGTTGTGTCCGCACAAACGACTTTTTCCGCCACGACAAATTGGCGACTTCGCTGGGGATTCCATTGATGAGAAAAGTCTTTTCCTTTGTGTGAACTTTGCTTTGAGAAAATTGGTTTATTTTTCTGGTTTTGGCTCTGTGATTCTGTCTCTGGGTGGGTTAGCTTAGGATTAGTTTTATTTTGGTTTTTCTTGAGTTTTTCAGTAGGACGCACCCTCTGAGTGCTGCACAGTGCGTCCCTGGACGCACTTTTGCTGTGTGCACAGAGCGGGCCCGCACCTGTGCTAACGGGTTGCCTGCGTCCCCTGCCAAAATTTGAGAAAATTCCATTTTTTACACTTTTTGCTCTTAGATTTTGTTTTTTCTTAGTTTTTACTGCCCAGATCCATTAGTATCCTGTCAAAGATCTTCACCTGAACTTGTTCCATTGGCATTTCTACTTTAAGCTTTCATCAATTGGGTGTTTTGAGTCTCTTTCTTGAGAAATTCTTGATTTATTTTCCTTTGGTCATTACTTGGAGGTTTCTCTCAGTCTCTTCACAATTTTGCATCTTTTTGCTTTTGTTTTTGCAAAAAAATTTCCCCCTCATTCGCGGGGGGGGGGGGGGGCTAAATTGTGTATGAGTGTTAATCGCCTTTGAGTGTTTTTATGTTTTGATCTTTGGAACTCTCACCCAATTTTCTCGACTTGCACTTGATTGGTTCTTAGATCACATTAGAATCATCTTGTGTTTGAGAATTCTCTTGCATAGATCACATTTGCATAATTAGAATTCTCATTTTCAGAATATGAATGAAAAATGTGCATAGATTACATTTGCATACTTTTCAAGTGAATTGTGCTTAGATTACAATTGCATAGTTTACATTCTAAAAAATCAATCGTAGATTTAGATCAGCTTTCTTTGATTTGAATTTACACAAAAATAAAAATAAAAATTGGTTTGGAATTGATTTGCATTAGTTTTTCTTGATGAAATTAGTGCATTAGAGAATTTGTTAAATTTTCTCTTAATGATCAATTTTTTGCATTGTTGGAAGTGAATGGAAACTCTCTCCTTACTCTAGTTAGGATTCATCGAATTGAAAGGATTGCATTATCATATTCGATTGCATTCAGTTGAGTCGGGTCATAACACCATTGGTTTCATCTCCATTTACCCATTTGAGTAATAACAGCCTTAATAACACAGCGCTTAATTAAAATTCATCTAGTAATTTTTACATTTCTAGGGCTCTGAAACACCAACATAGCTTAGGCTAGGGTCTTGGAGTAGGTGAGTACTTAACTCTCCAAGACTACAAAACCAAACAGATAGTTTATCTTGAGTAGAATAAATCCAATTGTTTCAATTGCACTCTGGGAAAGCTCCTCTTAAAGGAGAAGCACGAGCTCGTGTCCGAACCAGTGAGGGGATCATTCCCCCTCGTTGGGAACGACGCCAGACAGTACGTATTACAAACGGTAAACCTCGGATTAACCATTGTCGAGGAGCCAGGGGTCACTTATCGGTAAACCTTGGATTGTTGTCAAGGAGCCGGTAAGGGGATTGAGCTTGCTACTCTGCCCTTGCGTGCTGTCGGAGTTTAGACTGTTCCCCCAGGTGTATTTGTTACTGTTGGTGACCTTAGTGACCATAATCTTTAGGGTTCTACCGAGGTGACGGTGGAGGGAAGGTCCCACTGTACCTAGAGCAGACGTCGGTTATACTCACTTGGATTTTTCGGGGGGTTCACTTCACTTCGAGACGGTTAAAGTGGAGGAACTTGTGCCGGTCTATTCATTAAGCAGGTTGCCGGGGTAACTGTTCCACCCACCATTTCTGTACTGAATTCTGCGAGGTTGGGCTTCATCACCAACTAGTGTTTTCGGTCCGGAGAGCTTACTGTTTGTGTGTGGTTTGACTCCTAGATTTGATAGCGCATGTTAATTTGTTTGTTTTTACTTTTAGAGACCATAGATGTGAATTGTGAATTTTAGTTGTTAAGTGTGAATTGTGAATTGTTAATTTTAGTTTTAAATTGTTAATAAAATTCACTGAAGTTGAATATAATGGCAAATGTTCCGGAATTTATCAACCTAGGAACCCCTCCTAACGAGAATCCTAGTACTTTTCCTTACTTTGGAAATGTTGGTCCTCCTTATATGGCTACTTTGTCATTACCTGGATTTACAATAGGATTACCAATATGGTTATTTTCAACTTCGTTGGCCCAAAGTACTCCAATTGTTCCACCTCAACCGGATGCTTCACCTCAACAGAGTTCACCATCTCAACATCACCAACCTTCTGTTGACCCTTTACCTTCTTCGCCTAATTTTTCTTCCTCCATTTCTTCCTCTTCGCCTGGTAAAAGCCTTGATGCTAGTAACCAGGAGGTTAAGAAGAAGAAGAAAGGGAAGAAGAAGAAGAAGAAGAAGAAGAAGCAAGATAAGAAAGAAGTCAACCAACCAACCATGGCTGTAAGTGTTAGTTGTGTTGAGGAAAATTCCGACATGCACCGTAAACCCAAATACCCTTGCAGGCTTTGTAAGGGTGACCACTTCCTTGTCAATTGTCCTGGTATTCCAAAGGTCTTGGAAGTATGGTCAGAAAAATCTCATCAACTTTCTGTTGATCCATCAACCAGTGATAGTCAGGTTCCTGGGGAAAAGGGTAAAGTTAGGTTTCCTTGTAAGTTATGCAAAGGGAGTCATCAAACTCACATTTGCCCTCACATGGATGAAGCCTCAACGTTGTTGGAAAACCTTACTGTTCCACAGCAAGAATTTCCGACTGGTTACCGTAAACTTTCTCCCAACCTACCGTCATCTAACGGAGTGATTGATTTAAATTCAAGTATAGTCGATCACACTCTCCCATTGGAGAGTGAAACTCATGTCACTCAAGTTGATGATCCATTAGTTGATCAAGTGGTCGATTCAATTTCACATTCGGTCGATCCCACTTTCCATTTAGAGAGTGAACTTCATACTGCTCAGGTTCTTCTTGTTACATCAGATTCTTCTATGCCGGGGGGCATTTCACCTGTTTCTATAGAACCCCCTCCAAGTAGTGAGGTCTTTTCCTTTGATTGGAATAGACTGACAGAACCTCGTCTTCCTTCCTCCATCCCTTTCCAAATCATTGTTAAGGCTGGTAGTAGGGACATACATCGTACTCAGGTAGATGAAGGTGCTTCTGTTAGTATTTTATCCTCAACTGTTTGGAAAGCTTTGGGTTCCCCTCAGCTTGCGCCTATTACGCAGAATCTGAAAGCTTTTAACAGAACCATTAGTGAACCTTTAGGGATCCTTCCTAAGTTTTCTCTTACCTTGGAAGGTAAAACTGTCTGTATTGATCTTATGGTAGTTCGAGGTCCCTTGGATTTCAATTTACTCCTTGGGCGAGACTATGTTTATGCAATGAAAGTTGTCGTATCGACACTCTTTCGCGTGATGTCTTTCCCTCATAATGGCAGTATTGTGAGTGTAGACCAGCTTTCGTTCCCTAGTCTTATCTCAACTACCAATAATATGACACCCCTAAATGTTCCTGATTCTAAAGTGGTATCTACCCTGCCACAGGTTAATTATGTGGCAACTGGTCCCATGTTTTCAGTTACCGATGTAAGTGAGCCTCTCACTGTTGATTTAGATCCGGTAATTGACATGGAAAACTCTATGGGATTACTTGAACACGATGTTCTTATCCCTTTTGAGTCCCTTGACATGTGTTCCTTCCAGAGAACTATTCTTCCTTCTGATGAAGACCTCTTGGAAGCCATGATCAAGGTGTGTCCATTGACATGTCTTTCTTCCAGTTGGAAGCCATGATCAGTGAAGTACGAGGATAGTTTTTTCCTGTATCAACCTCGTTAAAAAATGAAATAGGCTGCAGCGAGGATAGTTTGTTCCTCTCTCAACCTCGTTAAAAAATGAAATTGGATGTTGCGAGGATAGTTTGTTCCTCTCTCAACCTCGTTAAAAAATGAAATTGGATGTTTCGAGGATAGTTTGTTCCCATGTCAACCTCGTTAAAAAATGAAATTGGATGTTGTGAGGAAAGTTCCTTTTACTGTGTCAACCTCGTTAAAAAATGAATCAGTGTGTACGAGGAAGGTTCCTTTTACTGTGTCAACCTCGTTAAAAAATGAATCAGTGTGTACGAGGAAGGTTCCTTTTACTGTGTCAACCTCGTTAAAAAATGAATCAGTGTGTATGAGGACAGTTCCTGTTACTGAGTCAACCTCGTTAAAAAATGAACCAGGTATGAGGATAGTTCCTGTTACTGAGTCAACCTCGTTAAAAAATAAATCAAGTATGAGGATAGTTCTTTTCTTGTGTCAACCTCCTTAAAAATGAAACAACTCCCTTTTCAAGTTAAATATTGAAAGTAAACCTTCATTTCATCCAGCCGGTTGAATGCAATGAAGCCTGGGGGGCATGTACCTCGCTTTGCATCATTATGCTGGGGGCATGCGAACTTTTTGAGCATAGTTCCTTGTCTTGTGTCAAGCTCGTTAAAAAATGAAACAAGGGTAGGTTAAGTAGGTAGATTGTAGAGAGTAGTCATGAGCATAGTTCCTTGTCTTGTGTCAAGCTCATTAAAAAATGAATCAAGGATTTTAGAGCATAGTTCCTTGTCTTGTGTCAAGCTCGTTAAAAAATGAATCAAGGTTTTAGAGTAAAGTTTTTGTTAGGTAGATTGTAGAAAGTAGTTATGAGCATAGTTCCTTATCTTGTGTCAAGCTCGTTTAAAAAATGAAACAAGGGTTTTGAGGATAGTTCTTTTCCTGTGTCAACCTCACTAAAAAATGAAACAACTCCCACAAGTCTTTCCAAGATCTGGAAAGTAAAGCTTCATTCCATCCACCTCATTGAATGCAATGAAGCTTGGGGGGCATGTACCTCATTTTGCGTCATTATGCTGGGGGCATGTGAACTTATAACAAGCATAGTTTTTCGTTTCAAGCTTGCATAAACATGAAACCGGATCCGAGCATAGTTCTTTTCCTGTGTCAAGCTCGTTAAAAAATGAAACAAATCCTCCTCTAATTAAGTCGAGAGTTTGACTAGACCTCATAGATGTTAGGTTGTATGTTTAGGTTAGTTATTTCAGTGTTTTGTATAATTTTCTTACAGTTTTAGGTCGAGTCTTTCAAATCATCTCGTAACTCAACCTTCATTTCATCCAACTGGTTGAATGAAATGAAGCTGGGGGGCATGCGCTCTAGCAATTATGCTTAGGGGGCATCAAGCATAGTTTTCTCTCTGTTTCAAGCTTGTGTAAAAATGAAACTACTTTAAAGCATAGTTTTTCTCTGTTTCAAGCTTTTGTAAAAATGAAACCTATCTCGAGTCAATTTCGGTTATTTTCAAGACTCGTTAAACTCATGAAAATCCTGAGATTATTTTGCTATTTTTCATCCTCGTAAAACAAATGAAAATGCCGAGTTCTTTCCGTCTTTTCCTGCTCGTAAATTAAAATTGAAAGTCGGCCATATGAGTACATTTTTATCATTTTTTCAAACTCATTAAAACTTACGAAAAAGTGAAAACCATGAGTACATTTTTATCATTTTTTCGAACTCGTTAAAACTTACGAAAAAGTGACACCTCAGAGTCATCTTTTAAGCCCTTTTCTGACTCCTAAAACATGAAAAGATTGCCGAGCGTTTCTTTTACACTCGTTAAAACGGAATTAAAAGACGGTCCCCTTATAGCTATTTTCTGACCGTAAAATCAGGAAAAGATTGCCGTGTTTTTGTCGTTTCAAACTCGATACGGAAATAAAACGACGTGTCCTTGATCGCTTTTTACTTTTCAGGTCAGTGACACTAATTATGAAAGTACTCCTTGGTCACAAGATCAAGCGGTTCCCCCAGGTATTATTTTATACTTTTTCGAGCTTGAGGGACACAAATTTACGAAAAAGTTCAACTTGGAGTCTTCTTAAGTTTTTCAGACTCTCTAAAATTGAAAAACACCGAGTTTCTCCTATACTAGGCTCGTTAAACATTTCACAGTAAAGGACCTGTTCAATTACAAACAGGAACGAACCACTCCTTCCTAGGGTTCGAATCAAAACTAGGTTGGACTCATCCGAAGGATGAGCTTATAATCAAGCATATGTTATCCTCCTCAAGCTTGTTAAAAATAAAGAGGTACTTGCCAGAAATGGTGGGGGAAAAGAGAGAAGAATGAGCCTATTTGTTACCTTTTGTCTCAAAAGAAACTTTATTACCACTCTTGAACACGACACTTTTTCATTCACTTGGGTTGGGAAATCTTTTACCTCACAGTTGATCAAACCACTTTGAAAGTCTTTAACCGGGTTTCGGGGATTAACTTTGAGTTATTCGTCACCAAGCCATCTGTCGTGTCGTTATGTGTTCAAGAGGTCTGCAAGCAAAACTTTCATCTACAAAATACTTGTCATCCATTTGACCATCCCTGAGTCAGTCCTTACAGCAACATTTCTTCAACTTGAACAATGATTTCGTGTTGCGGGCTTGCCTGCAACGGGTCGCTTTCTATCGACATCGACACATTATCTAGAAAGACGACTTAGGAATCGACAGTACCTTGAAGTCTGCATGCATCAATGGCAGGTTTCTCGCCTTTGACGTCAGTTTACATCATTGACTTTCGATCAAAGGATTCCGTGAAGTGTTCGACATCAAAACATCTATTCACATTTCACGGGTTGTGCTTGGTACTTTGAGAACCATTGACATTACTGGTGGTCTCTCTCACGCTTGTTAACAGTTTACATCATTGACTGGTAATTAAGTGGTTTCTAACATGTTCGACATCAAATCATTTAATCACATGGCTAGAATCGTACCAATTCGGGAAGTAGAAGTGAAGACCCTGGATCTAGTTTCTACCATCCAGGCTGCGAGGAGTTTTGTATTCATTATCTATGTAGACTAATCATAAACAGATGGCTGCGTCCATACTGTGTCTACAAAAGTCTATAAAAATGATGTACTGCAAGATCATTCCTGTATCAGAGTAGTTAGTCCATTAGTTAAAGTTTTGAATCTGAGTATGGGAATGCCTACCTCAGTGATGATATAATCTTATACATGTATTTTTTGTTGAAAATTGCAGGTTCCAACCAGGTCATCCACAAGACAATCCTTGAAATGATAAAGCGCTTCACCCTTCCTAGAATTACAAAACCCTAATCTATTCCAGGCTTCGCACTTTAGGGGGCAATCTGTTACACTAAAAAATGTCACCATGACTATTTACAGTTAGTATGGCTCAATCAACAGTCATGCTACCCTCTTAGGCAAGTCTTATGCCTCTGTTATCCATCTCAAACTCAAAGAAGAGAGAAAGTCTTGTAAAAAATGTGTTTATCTCTGGGGACGCAGGTTCTCTCAAGCCTTACCTGCGGGGACGCTCACAATGTTCACAAAGGCTGCGTCCTTGGACGCTCTGTATGTTAAGGGACAGGTGCGTCCTTCTGTAAAAGGCAAAATGCGCAAGTTTCATCTTAAAAAAGTTACTTGTGGTTACTTCTAGAACTTTCTAGAGGTCGGTTTGATGAAATGGATGCGCCTCCAGTTGGTTCATGTATCCCTATTAAGGAGGAACTTATCCCATCAATAAGGGAGCTATCCCACCCAAAGAGGGGGATTATCCCATTGATGGTGGACCTGAATAACCTCTTTACAGCACTATAAATAAAGGCATTGAGCCAGAGGGAGAGGAGGTTGAAGCTATACATTTTCTTTGGGTAAATGTTGCAGGAATTAGGACTCCCATTTAGAACCTTGTGAGGAGAGATTGTCTTTGCTTGATTCTACTTGGAAGTGGGTGAGCTTTGTCAAAGTAGAGGAAAACCCTTGATGGACCCTGGGAGGAACTTGCACAACACCAAGGCCAGGTTGTAAGAGTTTCTTTGTTTCGTTATTAATACAAACTGGTTCATTTTTCTCAATAGCTTGTGTTAATGAGTTATTTCATGTGTTCCTTGGTCTGCATGTTGAATATATGTTTTATTATATGAGATGCAAGTGCTTGGTAATTGTTTGATTGTTTGTGGTTGCAGGAATTGATGTGAAGGATGAGCTCATCCGGATCGGCAAGGACGGACTACAACAACAGCGTTTTGGAATAAGGTAAGCCTAAACACTTGTAGTTTTCATGTTTTAAAAGGTGTATTTAGAGAAAGATCGCTCCATTTTGTCTTGTTTGTCGCTAGAGAGTTTAGACTCCTAGGGAGGTCAGTTGTGTCCGCACAAACGACTTTTTCCGCCACGACAAGAGGTATAACTACGCATAGTGACTTCTTTTCAAAACTCATCTTGTGCTTCTTCAGATTAATCACCCTGTTCATGTCAGTGACCCAATAAATTCCTAAGAGTGCGGGATAGGGATTGCTATCATCAACAATCTCTACCACTTCAAATTTTGCTAGCGCGCTCGCTCCCTCAATATCCATAGTGAGTCTGTGCAATCGCCCCATGGGTATTATCTTCTGTTGGTTCACCATTCACAACTGAATAGGAGACCATTGTAGCATAGGTCTCCCCATTCGCTCCCATGTCTGCTTCGGCAGAACATTCGCATTCAACCCTCAATCTAGTATTACTTGGTCCATTTCATATTCTCCAATCTACATGGTTAGCCTCATTTCTCTTCTCGTCCTCGTCTTATACTTTCCAATCTTCCAAACTACGTGCGTTTCTCCTGACATGGTCCGAGTGCATATGTTAATGAGTTCCTATAATCCTTTTACAGCTTTACTATCACGTAGTAACTTCATGCATGTTTCTAGGAATGTTGTGATCATAGATGGGTCCATCTCTAGCTCCGGTTTATTTTTGCTTCCTGAAGTGGAGGCATCAATGAAGCTATTCTTAGCTTCCATTAAGGTTTCCAAAGTGCGCTCCAAATCAAACTCCGTTTCTTTCGTTGGAGCTTTGCAAACTCAAGTACTATCTTTGAGATGTTTTCCTTTGTCAACTCCCATCGTGATTCCACTTTGGATCACAATATTCACATTTGTATCTTCCTCGTGCAGCTCAGGCCTCATCATCTACAAGTTCTGAGTTGGGGGAGGTGTGTTGGATTTATGGGGCCTAACCCAGGTTCAAAGTTAAGTTAGCCAAACAAATTGTGGTACTACTGGCCCTTTCAGCAATAGTCCGCGAAGCGTGAACTGAGGTCTCACCCGAAGTAGTATGGGAGGGTGCTAGAACCAGGTTTCTGCAAACTAGAGATGTCTGAGGAGTTTAATTGGTTCGAGGTTTTACCCTATGCATAGGATGCTTCACGCACTTTCCCATATTTCACAGCCTGATATACTGCCTTCGTGCAGCCCTACCGAGGGGTTGAATGTCACGCTTCTGCATTAGCACCCACGACCTTACTAGTATTTTAATGCTAGCCCCAAAACATGCCTTGGGGGAATTCCATGCCCAACAGCCCCCCAACACAAACATTGTGACCTGTCCTCGAGTCACTCTATTGGCGCAATGATATTTGCATGGAGTCTCGCCAACTGTTCTCGAACTGAATGGAGGTCAGCAACGCACTGAGATGCTGCTTTCTGGATCTGTTGCATACACTATTCTGAGACCGCTGTGTCAGGAGTGATTCTCTGCATCAATGTGTTCATCCCCTATATGTGTGCAAGCTTTCCTTCGATGTCTACCATGATGGTGAAGGCCTCGTTGATCCAAGGCCAAATGAACGCTTTTAGGACTACTTCCTTATGTCATGTCACGTCCAACTGATCCTTCAGTGCTTTAGCCTACTGCATCCATGCAAACCTTTGGGTGAGAACCACCGTCTGTACAGTTCCTCAGACACTATCATACTATCATTGGATCTCTCGTGCCTCAGTCTCTAAGTGCTAGATGTCGGGATCCTCCTGTAGAGTTGTGAGGGCCCCAAGTGATTCTTCCAACATGCTTGTGCAGTCTCACACTACACCTCCGATTTCCTCCAATCCCACTGTGATATTGCTAATGCGTTGTTCTCTGACTTTCAGGGGAGTGGATGGTTGTGCCTTTAACTACAGCTTGGTGATCTGAAGATTCATCTCCAGCTGAACCTTGGTCATTTCCTCCCTAGCCTCACGGACCCCTGCTACTAACCTGTGGATCCGCATCTCCATTGGTATATCTGCTGGGATGGCCATCTTCGAGATGTTTTGGCAAGCATCATCTATCACCTATACCAGCTATTCTTTTTGTGAGACCAATTCATCACACTGCAAGATTAGTTTCTCCATATTTATTTTATGCTCATTAAGGACTTGGAGTGCACGACTCTCCCTAGCTTGCAACTTTGCAGTTATCCCATCCTACAACACATATAATGTCTTGTGTGAAATGGTAGCTAGATTAACACTGAGACCTTTCAACGCACTAACCGAAGGCTTGTCGAACTCATTTGTTGTCACTAGTGCCCCTTCCGACAACACTATTGTGTCTTTCATCCTTACACGCAACATCTGATCTACCACCATGGATCTGACTGTGAGGTTGGTTGAAAGGGTACCAACCTGAGGGGGTGCTCCTATAATTCTTGTGACTATGCTCTGAGGTCCCCCAACACAATCTCATTCTCTTGCATGAAATCTTGGAGAGCCTCATTGGTGACATCACGCACTGTCTCACTCATGTCATTCACATCACCCTCGATTAGGGTGAATGGGTCAATAGACAATTTCGAGGCCTTGACCTTCTTCCATGACCCTTCCCACTCTGTTGGGTGTTGGTGCTTCAGCTGTGTTGACGCAGTTCGTGGGTCTGCGCCTTATTCTTCTATTTCTACTTCCTTTGATTCCTGTCCCCCCAAAGGCATTGTTTGGCCCTAGCCTACCATTGTAGCTACTTCCTGTGTTGCTACTACTACTGTGACCTTTTCCTACTCAACTTCTTTCTGTGCCATGCTTGTGCTGCTCGCACTTCTGCGACTGCTATTTCCTTCCTTCGTTTTTCAGCCAATTGTGTGATGCGCAGCTTGGCCTCGTATTTATTCTTTTTCGCTACTGACTTCTCAATTTCTTTGATGTCTGCAGCATGCCATTCCATCGTCCATGCCTCCAAGACATTAAAAATTGCGTCGTCAGTGGCTACAATGATGTTGTTGGGAAAAGTATCTATTCAGAATGCCCCTATCCCACTCTAAGGTGTGATAGTGCCTTAGCAACAAACAAGGAAAACTACTTGAGTATTCTTCTTTATGAAATGTAAATGAAGAGGAAGGATGTAACTAACCTGTGTCTTTTGCTAGTTCGTTGATCCAATCGCTCCTCTCTTTAATAGCTCCCAGCTCCCTGCTCCCTTACCGGCCCAGATTCACCGAATTCTTGCAAGATCACAAGAGAGAGAAACTACACGAAGATATAGATATACATTCATAAAAAGCTCAAGATCAGATTAAGCTAAACATGCAAATATAACAAAACATCATTGATACATAGCATGTAGGAGAAACTCAAATAATTTTATTGATATGATAAGAAAGTCCAAGAGGAGATACAACCAAGTGAGTTCTGATCCAGCATCTACCTCCCAGCAAAGGAATCCCTTCCTCTCCTCCAACAAAGCATAAATCACCCAATGTACTAATCTCAATCTCAAACCAACAACAATTCTCTGCAAAGTACAAAATTCCAGCCTCTGGATCTCTTGGATGAGGGATCCATATATAGATGTAAGCAGAGAGGATGAGTCAGCTTATGTTTTTGACTTGTGGCTTCTCTCTGTCAGTTCTTTCTTCCACTTGGAGACTGAGAGCCTCTTACTCATCACTTGGTCGAATTCAGTGAGGCAAGTGTCATTGGAGAAGATTTTGGAAGCTTCCATGGTCTTTCCACCTCGTTGAATGACTCTGCCACTTGTCATTTCCCACTCAACGCACTTGGGTAGTGGATTCAAGTGCGTTGCAACGCACCTAGCCAGTGTATTTGGGTGCTTTGCAACGCAGGCAGCTAGTGGAGCTTCTGAATTGATCCTGATTTGACTAGTTCTGAGTGGTTTTTGGTGGAGAACTTCTGGGAGAAGCTGTCATTGGTTGACCTTGTTCCTTTAGGAACTGTAACAACATCTTTAGGGACTTTGGATCCCTTGGATTATGGACATTTCATGCTTAAAGCTGTAAGGCACAAAAATGTCTATAACAAATGGGTACAATTCTTTAAAAATTCCATGCAAAGGAATTCAAAATAGTTAAACTGGACCCACTCCAAGCACTGTTCGGCCAGTGTGACCACTAGTGTAGGTACCTTGTCTACGCGGTAGCTACACATAATTTTTCCTACCAGGATATTGGTCGCCACACGTACTTCTTTATCCTTGATGTTGGAGATGGCATAGCCATTCTTCTTATTTTCCAGCTTGCAATTTTTCTTCATGGCCTCCACGATGGCCAACTCACTTCCCTTCCCTTCCGATATGGTCCTGGGATCTTATCCTTTGTATGGAAGCTGGGAGACGTGATGAATCAGGTCTTCCATGATGGGGATGGGCTCCTCCAGCCATAAACACCCATCATGAACTAGGCAGATCAAATGCCTAATGATGAAAATGGTTATTAGATCACGGTGGAAATGGGGAACCCATAGTAGGTTCAATAACCCAGCCTTTTCTACTCTGTGCAACCACTTCCATAGCTCTAATGTTGTCACCCCCCACCCCCCCGTGGTGTTCTGCTTCATGAGGCTTCCAGTCTCAAGGTGAGGGAACTTCTCATGGTCAGTGAGGTCCCAATCTTCAAATTTCAGGCTCGACATCTGGCCAAGGTGCGTGCCTTTAAACATAATGACATCTAGGAGGATCGGGGTCTGGAGTGAGCTCTTGGTCTCATCCAATTCCTTGGGAACTTTGGCCTTTTCTTTTCGCTAGGGGACATAGTCGGGCAGTTTTGTCACTGAGTGCATAGGATAAGTATCCACTTCCATGCCTTCATCTTCTTCTTCTGCAATGATAAGATCCTATAGATCTTCTTCTTCTTCATCTATTTCTATAGTGATGGATTTCCCCTTCTCCTCCATCGACAATTTGCTGCGTAGCGAGTTTCGCAGGGACACATGTACAAGAGACATTACTTGTTTGTCCTTCTTAGGTCTCAGTGTGCATAGTGATTTCAGGATTTTTTCTACAATCCTGACACCTTTTGGAACATCCCCCATAGTTAGGGCATGCTCGACCTCCTCGGCAGTCACTTCTATTATCTCCATACCATCCTTAGTTGTAGTCATTTTCTCTATGTAGAAATCTATCGCTCGCGAATTTAGGGGCTTAATCAATGCTCAACTCACATTAATTAGGGTTCTACTCGACCGCTCAATTCGCAAATGACCAAGTGTTGTTTGCTAGGCAACCCTTTGTATTTTATAGTTCTTTTGGAATTTGAATTCGACTGTTCCCCCTAAAATCTGGTCCATTAATGCTCCCTTGGTGGCAGATTTTCCCAGATTTTGCCCATAAATCGTGTCTTAAATTCTTGCTTCCTGCTACATTTGGCCTCAATTTGAGCTTCCCATCATGAATAGTGAATTCAACGGTCACTTTCTGGCCAACCAGCGCAGTAGCGCAGCCCCCTGGGCACGGTTGTGTACCTTGTGGCTCTTTGCTTCTGCATGCATCTCCAATATCTCGCGGCTCTCGGGTAGAATAATTTATAGTTCCGTGCTCCCTTTCGACTGCCTGTAGCACTAAGACTATCCTTCCCTTGGCTAGTCAGGTGGTCACACCACTTGTGAAAATGATCATTCATCATGTTGCTTGGAGAATATCTACCTTTTATTATTATGGTCAGCATCGCGTACTTTATACTTGCAATGCGCTACCCTGGTCATTGGGCTTAGAAATAGTTGGTCCAAGCTAAGGCATTAGGCTGATCATTTCACAACAATAGGTGTTAATCCTGTCATCGTGATCGCATGCACCTAGCCTTACCATTCTGGTCGTCTTGTTGAGAAAATCCTTCTTTATTCCATCCTCTAGCTTCTTGACTTCTCTGTCCATCAAGGCACTTTTCTTCCTTAACCGTACCCTTTCTTCTTCAAGTTTGTGGAGTCTAAGGTTTCCCTATTGGATTTCTTCCTCAAATCTCATGCATTCTGTTTCTGGCAGTTGTGTGATCCCTTCTTTCTGGGCTTCGCAAGCTATCATATCTAATGGTTCTACTATGCGTGGACTAGGCTATGCATGCTTTATGGGGATTACAACATTTTCTTCATAATTCAGCTTCAAAGGTTCCCACGCGGTCAGGATTTTGTGCATGGTCCTATAGGCCCAGAGAACCACTGGTACAAGTAGGTCCAGTCAGTTCGTTTCACATGGTGGACCGTGTTCAGTGCTTCACGTACTTTGTCAAAAGCTTCTGCGTGCTTCATCTTACCATACTTCCTCGTCCCAACTTCAGGGGTTGTTCGTGCCATTGTCTTGCCCACTCTCACTTATCGGTTGTGTTTCCTATCACGGGGATGATGTGCATCTCTGCACCATACACCTGTACCCATATGGAAATGTGGGTGTGTTGGCTATTTCATCTATCATAATCAGCTTTCATCCACAACTGAGGCTATCCAAATAGCATGCACATCATCTTTCTGCATTCGTGCCAGTCCTCAAAACTTCTGATGCATACCTCAGCATCTTGTGGGTGGAGCACGCAGTACCCATTTCAGAGCATCGAAATGTTGATGTTATGGTACTTCTCTTTCAAATTTGTTAAGGAAATCACCCACCTTGGTCAACCCATCATACATAGGTAGATCTCTTACCTCTATTGCCACATAGTGCAGTGACCTTGTCATCATGTTGCCGTTGAGCGTGGTTACCTTGTGTAACTGGTTCTGCCATTGTTCTATTTCCTCGTATGAATCTGAGGTGCAGGATCTTTCTCGTTTGCATGAGAGTCTACCATCCACTGTTGGATTTAGCCAATATTTATCCCATGTGATTATCTTGTAGATACAGTATAGATTGTCATCGCTATCGTAGTCGCGTACTGGCTTTGTGTAGCGCGATCCTTCTGTAGGGTCTAAAGGTACCACTACGTGCAGTGATTTTTTCTCAAAAATCATCTTACAATTCTTTAGATTTATCACTCCATTCATGTCAATGGCCCAATCTATTCCCAGTAGTGTTGTCATCAACAATCCCTATCACTTCGAAATCTACTAGCGTGCTCACACCTTTGATATCTACCGTTATTCCCTTCAATCTTCCCATAGGTAGGATCTTTTGCTAGTTCACTATTTGCAATTGAATAGGAGACCATTGCAGTGTAGGGCTTCCCATGCACTCCCACGTCTGCTTTGACAGGATATTTGCGTCCGATCCTAGATCCAAAATCACTTGATCCATTTCATATTCCCCGATCTACGCGGTGAATCTCATCTCTCTTCCTGTTCGCATTGTGTGCTTCTTGAGATTCTAGACTACATGTGGTTCTCCTGGTGTGGTTCCATCACATCTAGTGATGAGTTCTTACAACCCCTTCATAGCTTTTCTGTTGCACAACAACTTTATGCATGTCTCCAAAAATGTAGTGAGCATTGATGGGTCCATTTCCAGTTCCAGTTTGTCTTTACTTCCTGAAGTGGAGGCATCTGTGAGGCTCTTCTTAGCTTCCATGAATGTCTCCTTAGCGCGCTCTAAATCAAATTTTGGTTCCTTTGTTGGAGCCTTGTAAACCCAAGCACTCTCTTCAGGCTGCTTGCCTTTGTCATCTCCTGTTGTGATACCACTTTGGAGCATGATATTTACATTCGGGTCTTCCTCCCGCACCTCAGACTTCATCATTTTCAGGTTCTGAGTTGGGGGAGTTTGGAGTGCTCCTTTATCGCACAACCTCTCTATCAACATGGGATAGTCATTCATCTCATGATCAAACTATGTACAATATAAGCATGATGGTCTCGTTGGATTTGTACAATTGCAGGCATAATGGCCTGGCCCTCTGCAATTGTAACATGTTAGCTGTCTCCAACCTCTTCCTAGTCCCATTCCACCTTGACCTCGTCTGCGCACCTGAAATCCTATGCACACCATCCCTACATTTTGATTGAGGGCCTGTGTTTCAGTCAAAACTCTATAGTTAGGAGTCCGATCCATTGTCAATTCATAACTTCTACATGTGCGCTCATCGTGGCCTACTGACCTACAGAAATTATAGAACAACTAATGGGAATTCTGCATGTACTTCTGTGTAGATGGTAGTTATCTATAGCATGCTTCCCTCCTATTTGACAAATCACACACCATAATGTAGGCGTTGTGCTCGGTCCTGCTTGTGCCTCCGGTCTCAATGGAATTGGTCCTCCTCCCACCAGGTATTTTGTGAAGAATATACAATTGTCCTTGTCATGTGCCTGGCCTTTGCACTTTACGCACCATACCTCCTCATGCGCTTTTGGGCTAGCCATCCTGTCTTGTTTCAAACTCTACATCTCAACGCACAAGTTTTTAAACTACGTGTGGATTTATTGAACTTCTAGGTTAGGATCTTGTATAGGGGTCTCATGCAGTCTCATGTGATCTCGAAAGCCTCGGCTTGAGTGGTTAGCCTCTACTATGACAACGCATTCCTTAGATGCAGCGTTAGCGATGCTACAAACCCTGTGCGGTGTTGCCCATTCATTTGGGTCATATTGGATTCACGAATTGTACACTTTAGTCTTTGATCCAACTCCCAGGGGGTCTCGCCTGGAAGAATCATGATTTCCTTAAATCCAATGATTGACTGTGTCTTTGATTTTGGCCAGCTAAATCCCTTGTTTAGCATAGCTTGGGTATCCGCGATCCCTGCGTTCGAATTGTCATTGGAATGCTTAATGTACCAAGTTAGTGCACGATCTTGTAGAGCACTGACTAGTTTTTCTTTCCTTATATTGTCATCTTTGACTCCCTACGCTTTGCATACAAACTTTACCACGAACCAAAACTAGTCCGGATCTTCATTCCCTACTCCTTTGAACACTGGAAACTTTATCGTGCTCACCATATTGAAATGTGGTGGTGGCAGAGGTGGTGTGGGTGAAGACGAGGGTGAAGATGGTGAAATTGGAAATGGTGTAGGTGGGAGTGGTAGGCACGGAATTCACTACTTTATCAAGCTGATCACACTTCTTGGTGAAACCTTTGCGAGTTCTTCCTCGCTTTCTCGTGAAGGTGAAATCAAGAAGTTAGTTTCTAGTTCTGCACTACCTTCATTTTTGTAGATCCTCCCACTTCACGTAGCCTGAAAATCAATTTATTCGCTTAACCTGCTTTTCATACAGTAGCATTTTAATCCAAGTGTTCAAAGATTTAATGTAATTACCTCGTGTTCCTTTGATGAAACATCGTTCTGCCTCGCTATAGCTGACTGAAGTATCTACAACAAACTTGGTGATAAATCCCCCTATAATTCCATCGAGCTAGTGATCCACAACGCACATGATCTTATCTTTCGATGCTTCCAGTATGTGCACCAACTCTAGATTCCACGCAATAGGTTCATCGAGCCTACACCTTCCTTGACTGTCTGCTAGCTTCATGATCCACTCGTACAACTTAGAGGGGAAGGATGCAAAGAAAATTTCATGGATTTCTATATATAAGTAGAAATTTAACTACTCCTTCGATAATCATGTATTCCTATTCTCCTACGCTGTGAACTCGTGAATTTTTCTATCCAACCAATCTTCAATTCCTTTCTTTGTCAGATTCCTATGATATGACATCAAAAATCTCTATGCAAATCCCGGTCCCAACAACAGAACAATTTGTTAGCTTTATGGGGCCTAACCCAGGTTTAGAGTTAGGTTAGCCAAACAAATCCCGGTACTATTGGCCCTTTTGGCAACATTCCATGGAGCGTAGATTGAGGTCTCACGCGAAGTAGTATGGGATGGTGCTAGAACCAGGTTTCCGCACCTTGGAGATGTCTGAGGAGTTCAACTGGTTCACAGTTTGACCCGGAGCTTAGGTTTCTTCGCGCACTTTCTCGTACTTCGCAGCCTAATATATTGCCTTTGTGCAACCCTACCTAGGGGCTGAACACCATAATTCTATGTTAGTACCCAAGCCCTTATTGATATTCCAATGTTAGTTGATTATTTTAGCCTACTTGCATGCTTTAAGTTATACTTAACAACATAAACCATTCATACAGGTGCGCACAGTAAATAAGAAGTATATTTGCAAATTATATCAATTATTCATTAACCCAGGAATAGATACACAAAATTATAACAAAAATTGTCTTTATTAATTCCTTCCTTGGTTGCCCTGCGCACTTAGCTACAGGGGTACGTGCACTTAGCTACAGACTACTAGGCCTCTGTGCACTCAGCTGCAGAGCCTTATCCTATCCTATGACCCAAAGAAATACTTCAACTTGCGACTCAATCTCTTAGCTTTTTTCCTTTCTTTTCCCCCTTTCTCTTTACTTAGAACCTCACTCTATTTATACAATCCCATGGTCCACAGACCATGGGTAGGTCTATCCAACGAAAATTACATTACAAAACTAGGGTGGATAAACCTATGACTCTATCATAATTTCGCGCCTTGCGCCCGCAATTTGCGGAGCTTTACAACACGATTCAGTCAAAAATTGGGCTTTGAGGGCTCCTTTGTCATGTATCCTCCCTATCAGCATAGAACAATCTTCCGTTTCATGATGAAACAAAGTACAATACATACATGATGGACGCATTGGGTTCATACAATCACGGGCATAATGTCCTGGCCCTTCGCAATTGTAGCATATCAATTGTCTGTGACCTCTTCACCATGAAATCCTATTCACGCCACTCCTGCATTCGGGTCTAGGGGCCATGATTCAGCCTAAATTCTATAGGTGGGAGTTCTATCCATCATAAACTCATAACTCCTACAATTGCACTCATCATGTCCCACCAACCTACAAAAATTACAGAACAATTGCTGAAAATTCTGTGTGTACTTCTGTAACAAATGGCAGTTGTTTATAGCATGCTTTCCCCCTATTTGACAATTTGCACACCACAAATCAGGTGGCACACTAGGTCCTACTTGTGCTCCTAGCCTTAACGGCATCGATCCTCCTCCCATGAGGTAATTCATGAACACCTGGAAATGGTACTTATCATGACCCTGACCCTTGCATTTTACGCACAATACCTCTTCACACACTTCTGGTCGAGCTGTTCTATCCTGCCTCAGACTCTACATTTCAAGGCATACGTTTTTCAACTGCGCGTGGATCTGCTGAACTCCTATGTTATGATCCTGCATTGGGGTCTCATGAAGCCTCATCTCGATCTCTAAGGCCTCTTCCTAAGTCGTTAACTTCTACTGCGATAGCATGCTCCTTAAATGTGGCATTAGTGATGCTACAAACCATTCGTGATGTTGTCCATCTGTCAGAGTCATATTAGCTTCGTGAATCATACACTTCAACCTATGATCCAACTCCCAAGGAGTCTTGCCTCGTAGCATCATGATTTCTTTGAATCCAATGATCGACTGTGCTTCAGACTTTGGCCTGCTAAATTCTTTGTTTAGTGCTGCTTAGATATCCGTGATTCCCACATTTGGATTATCATTGGAGTGCTTAATATACTAGGTCTCCTGCAGGGCGCTAACCAGTGTCGCTTTCTTTATATTGTGATTTGTAACTCCATGCGCTTCCCATATGGCTCTTATCATGAACCAAAATTGGTCTGTATCCTCATTTCCCAATCCTTTGAACACAGGAAACTTTATCGTGCTTTCCATATTGACTCATGGTGGTGGCGGAGGCAGTATGGGTGAAGATGCAGGTGAAGGCAGTGATGCTGGTAGCAGTGTGGGTGGGGGTAGTATTTGCTGAATTCTTTGCCTTGTTAGATGGATTTCACTTCACGATAAGACCTTCGCGTGTTATTCCTCGTCCCCTTGTGGGGGTGAAATCAAGGGGCTAGTTTTTGGTCCCTTATTTCCTTCGTTCTTGTAAGTTTTTGCATTTCGTGTAGCCTCGAACATCAAGGTAATTGCATAACCCTCTTTTTACACAATTAAATTTTAATTCAATTATTTAGAGACTTTATGCACTGACGTCATGGTCCCTCAAGAAAGCATTGCTCTGCCTCGATGTAGCTAACCGATGTGTCAACCGCGAACTCAGTAATGAATCCTCCTATAATCCGATCGAGCCAATGATCAATGGTGCATGTGATCTTATCCTTTGATGCTTCCAACCTTTGAACTAACTCTGGGGTCCACACAATAGGATTGTTGAGTTTCCACCTTCCTTGGCTATCTGCTAACTTCGCGATCCACTCATACATCTCAGTAGGAAAATATGAGAAGAAGATTTCATGGATCTCTGTGTACAGGCAGCAGTATAACCACTCTTCTTTTGTCAATCACAGGTTTTTGTTCTCATGTGTCCCAAATTCATAAATCCTCTTGTCCAACCAACCTTCAATTTCCTTCTTAGTTGGATTCCAATGATACGACATCAGACATCTCTATGCAGATTCCGGTCCCGGCAACAGAACCATTTGTTGGCTTGAGGAGGTTTGTCCTAGGTTCAAAGTTAATTAGCAAAACAAATCCCTACACTACTGGACCTTTCCGCATCAACCTACAGTGCACAGACTGAAGTCTCACCTGAAGCAATATGGGGGGATGTTGGAACCAAGTTTTTGCACCTTAGAGATGTCTGAGGGGTTGATTTAGTCCAGCTGTGTGTACCTTTGCATAGGTCACTTCGCCCACTGTCTTGCCTTGTGAGACCTTCGCAATCTATTAGGATTGACTTTTGCACAACCCTAACCAAGGGCTGAGATTCTTTCATGCTGCTAGGGTAGCGATCTGCACTATTTCCCCAAGTTACAACATGTATATTACTTATCTTCTTACAATTGTTAGTTAACTTTGCGTAAACAGATACCTTATCTCACCTTTGCTTAATCAACACAATTATATATGTTCACACAACATATAGACAACATAAATGCAATTTATACCTAATATGTTTGATACAGAAAACAAGAAATAAATACACAGAATTACTGTAAAAATTCTCTTTATTAATGCTTCAACAGTTACAGATTCGACTCACCCTGTGCACTCAGTTGCGGACTACTAGGCCTCTGTGCACTCAACTGCAGAGCCTTCTCCTACTCTACAACCTAAAGAATCGACTCTACGCTTTAGACAAGACTCAATTGTTCATCATTCCTTCTAATTCTATTATCTCTCAACTACTTAGACCCTCACTTTATTTATACAATCCCATGGTCCATGGACCATGGGTAGATCTCTAAAGCTGACATTACATTACAAAATTGAGGGCAGACAACCCTATGACTCATTCACAACTTCGTGCTCCGCACCCACAAAATGTGGAATCTTTACATCGAGTTTACAATTTTTAACCAAAAACTGGGCTTTAAGCGCCAAAACATCCCTTGGGGGATCTCGTGCCCGAAAGAAAGAATCACCAAAGATGTCAATAAAAAAAGGAGGAGGATCAAATAGAAGGGATTCATCCTTTGTCGAGGATTAATGCTCAAGCTCCCAGTCATACTCTTCATGAATGACATCGCAAGTTGGTTGTGCAACACAAACTTTGTTAATATATTGATCCTCATTCACAACAGGTGTAGAGTTTGGAACATAAGAACACAAGATAGTAAAATCTGGAGGATCATCAGAATACAAAGACGAAGGTTGAGGTACGGAATACATGTAAAAACCCATGGGATTAGCAACCAAGTTTACGTGGGAATGGAATGAGGTGATGGTGGGATGATGTGATAGTTGAACAGACGTGTGTACATGTTCTCCCACATCACTCTGCGCTGGTGGAGTTGTTTGATGAGGGGGTGGCAGACAGTCACTTGTAACAGTGACCATGTTTATCTATGATTGTGCAGCTCCATCACTAAAGTATGCTGAGAGGGGCTTGGGCTTGAACTTCTCCTTGGGATTGACAGATTTGGTATGACAATATTGAAATCTGTCCATGAGATACTAGAATTTCATTTGAATTTTTGGAGCTTGAAAAAACAATACATGGAAGCAGTCCTAGAAATCCATCGATGATTCTTGAGGGTCTTCCACTTTTTTAACAATTTTTTGTTAAGAGGTTCTGGATCAAAATGATGGAAAGTAGATTCAAGGAGATGGCAAAACTTCTCAAGTGAGTGCACGCTATTGAGTAGTAGGCTCTAGCACCACCGTAGTGGGGATTCGTGAAGTGTGTATTTAAGTAGCACATTGGCTTCTTCTGCATAGAACTCATCTAGAAGGAATGTATAGAATTCTTCTAAGTAGTCAGGTCAAGCTACTTCTCCTTCACCATAATACCTTAATTCGGACAAGAGATAAAAAAGCTCCCTCATGATGTTGAGAGGTTCAGCATGTGAAAAACATCCTAGGGGGATGAGATTGATAGTATCCATGATAGATGTACAAAGACTCAAAATAGATGTAAGGGCATCTTGTCATCTAGCCCTCCTTATAGCACCAAAAATGTTGATGGTGTTAGACCCGCCAACATGTCAAGGGATCTCCCCAATAAGAAGCCCAACATAGACCCCAAAATGTTTGGTGTCGGAGTCCCAACAATGGGTCGTACCGTATTTCCTTGACAGTAGTTGCACGCAGAGGCAAGTAAGATGTCCGTTTTGGTAGAGCAAGGGTGTGACAAGTGCAGTAATCCAAGGAAGGTGCATGAACAATTCTAACACACGTAAAGTGAGGTGAGTGCACCCCTTGGAAACCCATGGAAGCACGCGGCTTGGAAGGGGACACACAAGCGAAGATGCATCACAAACTGGAAAGAAATTAAGCTAACAGTCCAAAGTGACAGTTAAACCAACAACACATCTCATTAAGATTCATACATGCTTATAAAAAAAGAGTCCATGCATGCATGCGTAGGAAAATAGATACATATATCATTAGAGTAACCAAGATAGATGAAATACAATAACAAAATATGCATGAAACATGTTTGCTATGTTATATTAAGAAGTGAAAGTTACAATCATACAGTACAACCACTAGTCCCGGTAGTAAAAATTTACAATCACTGCCGCCTTCTCCTGAAAGAGATGTACTAGCTCTTCACTGTGGAGTAGCCAAGGCTTGTTACAATACTCTCCAAGCTTTCTCTAAGATACTCTTATCAGAATCTTCGCTGACCAAAAGCCTTACAATGAGTTATGACGTATTATAAATAGCAAAGGGTGGGGTGACCCTTGACATTCCCCTTTGTGATTGTTCACCTACCCTCATGGCTCTTCAACTACTTTATGACTGTTACATTTAACTATCGACACTTGAACTTCCACTTTACAAGATGTTACATACACTCTACACATGTACCCATGTAAGACAAAATAGGCTTGAGAAATCCATGCAAGACATCATTAGCACTCAAACAATTGTGGGAAGACTAACTCTTAGACATCATGACTATGGTCGATGTTGGTGAACTGATGCTAAGCTTGGTCATCTGTCACAGTGTTTGTGCGCTCAATGATGACATCCTACTGAAAAAGAATGCTTTCCTCCATTGCATCTGAGTACACTGATATGGTTCCTTTGTCAAACTCATATGATAACATGCGCATCATTTCCTTGAGTGCAGGTGGACCAAAAACATACTAATCCATCGTGTGTGTGTTGATATCCATGTGTGTGCTGGTGACCATGCACATTAACTTGTTGAAATACATGTTCAGCTCCAGTCAAACTTTCTGCTTTTCCTTGCCTCGGTGACTGTGCCAAATGGGTGGGATCGCATGCATGCGCACAATGACATCCATGGTCTTGATTACACTTGCATGTGATCGATAGCACTGCTCACCTAGTCTACTCGATGCCAGTTGCTAGATGGGTCCATATCCTGCATGGGCACAATTTCATCAGTCTGTGCATGTTGCACCTCCTGTTGTTATTGTTCCTGCTGCAACTCCTTATGTTGTATGTGTAGCTCATTTTCTTCCTTGAGTTGCCATTGTAAAACCTATAACTCATTCTCTATTCTCTCTTTGCCTTCACGCGATACTCTTGTCGTGTCATCGCCTCATAGCCTTAATTTCCAAATATGCTTTCATCATAAGTGGATTTGCTGGAGATTGCAAATTTGTTCCACCTATGTGCTATCAGCAACCTTCCTGTTGCATTTGTCGCATGCAAGTGTGCTACCTTTTATTGTTGTTGATGGTGCTTCTCGTTGTGACACTACTGCCATATGATCTTGATATCATTTTCCATGAACAACTTGATGTCTTCATAGATAGTAAAGTTCATAGACACTTGACCAATTGCATCCACAGTTGTGATCTGAACGGTGTCTTCGACCCTTCTCTCCTGGAAGCCATTGTACTTATGCTGCTAAGAGGCAGACAAATACTTGTGATTCCTGGAGACATAGCAACACTCATGACAAGAAATCTTTCAATCAAAAACCAAAAAAAACTAGAGGACAAACATGGAACATACCTATGTGGCTGTCTGTGAAGATTGCACAATTTTCACTGGGAGGTTGTGAGACTGACTGCCAAAACTGTGGAAGGCACATTTTAGGTTGTGAGGAGGTTGAGTGACTACTGGAATTGCACAATTCACAATCCAACCTTGCTTGCTAAGTATTGAAACTGTACAATGCACAATTTCAGTCAGTCATGACATGTAAACCAACAAATTGCATTGCGTAGTTTCTGGCGCCAGCGACGCACTGCCTCCTGGAATTGCGCAATGAAAGCCTATAGGTTAGTGTTGGGCCAAAATTTCACAATCTCTAGAGGGAAGGAAAAGCCTTCACTTCTAGAAATGTGCAATGCTAGCTGGGAAAGGCAAGGTCCAGGCTAAGGCAATCTAGACTCGCTGATGGGCGACCAAAAACATGAGAAGTTTGAATGCATGGTGATACTGAGTGTAAGAAGGAGTGAATGATCATGCATGAAAAAGATAAGTGAATTATTCAGAGAATGGAAAAGCAAGCATGTGTGTGAAGCAAGTCGCCACAACAGTGACTGTTGGTGCAAAAACAATGTCATGCATGTGACAAAAGTGAGATGAGAACGAAAACTAAAACAATGCTTCTAGAAGCTAACATGTTGTAACATAATTAGTTTTGATAATTTAAATTTTATGATATAATAGGTTTAGTAGTTTAGAAATAATAAATTGGGTTTCAAGAGTAAATGTGCCCTCAAAATGTAAATTTAAGTTTCATTAGCTGGTTGATTTAGTTAATCATGCATTAGTACATGATTAAATGATGTAATAAAGTAAATTCAAACATAGTTTACAAACAATCGAGAACAACTTTTCAAAACTGAAAGGAGGTTTGTGTTGATAACATCCTCATGTACAAAAATCTCTCTTCGTTTTCTAACATCTATTATGATTTGGGATATGCTAATGATTTAGTAAAGGCATATTTTCCAGAAATTTCATGTTTCAGTCACCTTTTTGCGGAGCATATTGTGGATAATAAGAAATTAATTGTGGGAAACTGGAGGATATTTTTGTTCCCTAGATTATAATCTACACAACCACTCTTATTTGTTTAACAAAGGTTATGGTTTGGGAGATTAGGATGAATATTTGTAGCCATGTTTTCCCAAATTTTCCTATTTTTAGTCAGTGTTTTAAAGTGCAGTTTTCGAGCATGTGGAAATGCATTTTCAAAATATGAAAGAGGTTTTTCATTCCAACATCATAATTTACAAAAACCTGTCTCGTATTTCTAACTTCTATTATGGTTTTGGAGAAACAAAGGTATTACAGGACACTATGTTTTCAGAATTTTGGGAGGAAAAATCTCAAAGACAATTAGTGACTTGGAGGCCACCTCATCAAATATGAGTTGCAACCAAATTCAAATCGCTCTTCTTTATCAACAGAAATCCTCAAGGATAGTACTAGAACTCTTCAAATAGTTTTAGTTACCTTTATTTGTGTTCTATTTTTATAATACAGTTTTCAAATATTTGTAATAGCTCTTGATATTTTTATCAAGATATTTCGTGAGGAAATTGTATAAATACTTCATCAATTGATGTGATATGAGTGGCCTTTGGATGAAAATTCTCTTCACTTTGTAATATCTTATATTATAGTATTTCTGATGAAAGCCTTCCGGCTCTAGTTTGACAGAATTTTTTATTTTCTAGTATGTCCTTCTATTGTTTCATATCTTATTTCTACACATGTTCAAAGCATTTATATGAAGGTGTCGGTAAGTGTAGATTAAATCTTAATCTCTCTAAAATTTCCTGTAAAATCTTAACCTTTAGAAAAAGATTAGCTTATTGGACTGTTTGTCCAAGATAAATCCTCTTTGACTATTTTTTGTTTTATGCCTTTTGATAGCCATTAAAAGATATTAGCGTATTGGACTATCTGTCTGAAATAGATCCTCTTAGAATTTGTTTCAGTTTGGCCTTCAGTTTCCTTTGAATATATTTTGTTGGGATGTATAAATCTTCTACATGCATCCAAATTTCCCTAGTTGTTAAGAAATCTATTTGATTTCTTAATTATTAGGAATATCCTTATATTCTTCTATCATAATCCTTGAAAAGCTAGTCATTCTTTCAAGCTGGAAGCTAACACGTTTTGAAGGGACCCTATGATAGAGGCCTTAAATCATGGATAGGAATTGTCATTGATCACCAAAGACCCCCAATTAAAACCATAAATATGGCCATTATGCTTCAAATTCTGTTTTCCAGTGACAGGTGAACAACGTTAAACAAAGCCTCGTAACCACTGGGGGAGCCCCCTCTAGTTCAAGGGTTAGCTTGAACATATAGGCTAGTTGAGTTGGTTTCCTGGCGTAGTTTTTGTAGCCAAGGACTGCCTATGGAAAATAGGTACAACATCTGGCGTCGATGCTGGGGATCAAAGTAACAAATATATCTTTCTCCGGGGAAGGATAAATATTAGATCTATTCCTTACTGGTAAACAAGGAGTAAGCATTTATTATTGGTTGCATTTCCTTCACCTGATTACTCCACTTTGTCATATGGTGATTCCACTAGGTAACCGATCCCACTATTTCGAAATTTTAGTTGTCTTTACTCCTATGCAAGGTTCATTGGTACTTGCAATCAACAGTATATGTCTCTCCCTCTCAGCCATGGTATGAAATATAAAATTTATACAGAGGATGCATCTTTTAAAGTACACTTGTGAGTATAAGTTTCCCATGGAATTTCATGTTCATATTGTATATATTTTTTAGATTTTTAGCTACTCGCAATGTGGTTTATCAATAAATCCACTCCCCACTTGGTTACATTGGAATGTACATTACACCTAACGGTGTAAATTTTTTCAGTTCGATTAGATAGAGGTGTGTGGATTGAATAGATATTCTGAGTTTCAGTATGTATTAGCTAATAGATATTGATGGCCAAACTGAAACCAATCTAAGATATTAGCTTATTGGACTATTTGTCTAAAATAGATCCTCTTAGATTGGTTTCAGTTTGGCCATCAATTTCCTTTGAATATATTTTTTTGGGCTGTAGAAATCTTCCACATGCATCCAAATTTCCCTACTTGTTAAGAAGTCTGTCTGATTTCTTAATTATTAGGAATCTCCTTACATTCTTCTATCATAATCCTTGAAAAGCTAATTCATTATGTCAGGATGGAAGCTGAAATGTTCTGAAGGGGCCCTGTGAGAGAGGCTTTTAATCATGGATATGGATTGTCATTGATTTCCAACCACCCCCAATTAAAACCATAAATCTAGCCATTGTGCTTCAAAGGCTGTTGTTCAGTGATAGGTGAAAAACGTTAAAGAAATCCTCACAACCACTCAGGGATACCCTTCTAGTTCAAGGGCCATATTGAACCTAAAGGTTGGTTGAGTTTCTTTCCTAGCATAGTTTTTGCAACCAAGGACTGCCTACGGGAACAGGTACAACATAACATACATTAAAATGACAACAAGCACTCATTGAAATCAAGCAGACAATACTCACACAAAGAGAAGCACAAAAAGTGATGGAAACGTAGTGCAAGACATGAAAAGAAGACTTACCCTGAAACAACTAAGTTGAAAGTGTCGAAGACTCCCCAATGCAATGTGGGATGTCAGAGCTACAAGTTCGATGTGAGGAATGAGCTCTGCAGCTTCCAGTTCATGAGTTCTGATAAGATCGAGGTTATGACGCACATGCCACAAATATAGGAAAAAGAGACACTTGGTGAGAGGCTTCTAAAATGAGCTTTGCATGTAACCTCCAACTGCTAAAAATAGATCCCTAGATCTAGCGATGGTTTTTGCATGTTTTCTTTTGTTATTTCATGAAGATAAGCCCATGCATGCAAACTAGTTTTGCTTAGTCCCGGAGGGAATCGATCAACTTGGAGGCACATGCAACAGATTGCTTTACTGAGAGAGGGATTTGTGGAATTTTTGAGAGGAATTGGACTGGTTGTCCCAAAGGGATTACACAATTTATAGGAGGAGTAGGTGACTGCTGCCCAAAATTTTTCAATTTTTGGGATGAGTTGTAGTGCTGGGCCATATTGCACAATTTTGCCAAGGAAGACTGTCTGATTGCATTTCACAATTTCTTAGCCCAATAGGTTTCCCAACAGATTTGTGAAATTTCTAGGCTGAGCTATAGTGTTTGCCGAGATTGCACAATTTTTCCAAGGAAGTATATCTAACTATTTTGTGCAATTTTAGAGATCAGTTGTCTGTCCAATAGATTTGCGCAATTTCTGGGGGGAGGCTAGTTCCCCTCCAGAATTGCGCAATTTTTTGAGGGAGCTACTCAGCGAACAACTAGCCCAAGTCTAGAATGGAAACCTGTGAGGTGAGTGAAGCAAGATAACATGCAAAGGCTAGAAGGATGTTGAGAAATCAATGAAGCCTATGTACTTGACAATGCAAGACATGTTTCTAAGGATGGTTGGTAGAGAGGCTCCAAAATGAAGCTAAGGAAAAAATTTGGAGGGTGGTTGTAGCCACTACAATAGAAATATAGGGTTGGATCCTCATAAAGACCAACTAGGATCTTTGCATCATACAAGTTGGAGCTTGCTCGATTGGATATTAGTGTCTTCATCTAGGGTTGGAGCCCTAAGCAATATTGCACTTGATTTTTTTTAAAGAAGAGGTTTGGAGTCCTCGTCATTTATGATTAATAAAATCATTTATTCTATATTGTTCATTTTGTGTTTTGTTTATACGTGATCTAAAAATGGTAAAGTAACAATTGTAAAAGAAATATCGATCCACCCCCCTTCTCAAGATTTCTAACACGTAATTAAAGATATTGAACTTTAATAAAAATGGTGGGTAGAAAGTGTTAGCATCTAAAGTTATAACATTAACTATTGATTTGAGAGTCCTAGAATACTTGCCGAATACCTTTTGAGAAGTAGAAGCTTTGTGACCTAATGAAGGTTGTGAGAAGGCTTGGGAAAGGAATTCACATTGGCATGCTATCTTTTGTGAGCTCAAAGATAAAAATGTTGGCATGATCTCTCTTAAAATATTTTACTATGTTATAATTAATAATTTCACTTTTAGTAGGAAGTGCTAAAGTCTCTATAGGTGTGGCTTTATTGGACACTTCTAGAGTGATTGGGGTGTTTTAACTACTAGTGGAACTATTCATAGAGGCAAAAACATTTCCAGACTTATATTTCATACTCTGAGGAGGACTAGTTGATGGTGCAAGTATTCTTAACAATTGCTTCTTTAACTCTTGTCTCATCACTTCATATTCATAAATGGTCCATTTTCTCCTCAAATTAGGATGATCGATTTTTTTAGGAGGGGCTTCACTTTGATGTGGTGCTTCAACATTCTTCTTGTCGATATTGAGAATAAAATCAAAAGTATTAATTACATGTTTAATACGTGCACTTTCCTCTTCCTCTACAAGTTCATTTGTTTCTTTCATCTGCTCACACTGCTCATCTTCTGGTAAAGTATCAATTATATGCACTACCAAAGAATTGATGTTGTGGTTCTAATGGGGTAAGTTTTTTTCTGAATACCATTCTCGATGGAAGGAACAATAATTATCCATTCCTATAATTTGAATATTCAAGACAACATTTGAACTTTAGGTAGATTTATCTAGCTATTTTTTTTTGTTATTATTCCTTCTGAATGGAAAATACATGGGGGGCTTGCTATTAGTAGAGGTCTTTCTTAACTTTCTCTTTAATTTTGAAGCTTTCTCTTGAGTTCCTTTAAGGATCTAGTCAAGATTTCAATATCAACAAATTCCTTTTCCTTGGCTTTACATAAATAATGTTGAGACTTCTTATCAGTCTCCTTGGAGTCTTTAGATTCATCATCATCAGTAATAGCTCCAATGGCACACGAGTATTTCTCTACGACGATTGCTTTTGCAAAGTTTAAATCTAGTATTTTGTTTGCATCTATTTTGACAAAAGTAGAAATGTTTGTTGGCAAGGCTTATGTATAATAATCTATAGTGCAATAACCATGTTTTTGCATGTCTTGAGGGAGCTTGTTCAGTATTCTATTGAATATTGTATTGAAATCTTCGACTTTCTCCTTCTCCCCCATCTTAACATTTTTTAGCACCTTTAACAGAATGGCATGAGTCTTGTTGTTGGAAAATTTCTCCAAAAAAAATTTCTTAAACTCCCTCCAACCATGGATTGAATTAATAGGAAGAATTTGCTATGATTTTGCTGCTCTACCTTCTAATGTGAAAGGAAAAATCCTACAAGAAACATCATCATACTATACTTCTAGCATTCGTAGATGAATATAGAAATCATGGCTATGATCTTATGCCTTTATTTTCTTGTCAGGATCAAACTTAGATAGAAGCTTCTTCAGATGTGTAGGCATTCTATGAAGGTTTTTTGGGAGAGTGAGTGGCCCTTTGGTTATCCAATCCAAGTCTTGATCATCCATGTTTTCGTCTCTTTTCTCCTCCTCCTTTTTCAAATTTAATGCACCTTCTCCTTCATCGTTTAGATTTTCGTTAAACACAAAATCAGCTCCGGGTTGTTCTCTGTCATAAAGAACAATATCTTCCTCTTTCTCTTCATGTACAGGTGGAAGAAACTCTTATTGAAATATGACTTCTAAATATTCTTCTAATTCCTCAAGAGTGGAAAAGACTGAATCTCCCACTGATGCATTCACTACACTGGTACAAGTTTTTTTCTTCTTCTTGGGATGATGAGGAATATTATGAGCAACAAGGGAGTAAACCAATTGCTTTCATAAATTGACTGGTAATACGACAAATTTCCTGGAGTTGTTCATAGGTAACTTCGTAAGGAAACTCCAGACTAAGTTGAGAAGAAACTCCTACCTTAGGAATAAGATTTGGGATTGTGCTCATGATATTACTGCATTGTCAAGAAACTAAATGATTGGGATGTGAAGAGTCATCAGCTAGAAAAAATTGACTTCCCTCATTCTAGCACCAAAATGTTGATGGTGTTGGATACTGGCAACATACAAGTGATCTCCCTGATATGAGATCCCAATTATACCTCATACCATTAGGTGTAGGAGTACTATTTGAAAATACAACTCGGATACTGTTTACTTAGAGATTTGTCTTGCCTTAAGATATTAGCATGAGAGAGTAGCACACATGTGATTTTGAATGAGAAAGAGAGAGTGGATTTTGAAATGTTCAATTGTAGATGTATCAAGGTTTTTTCGTTGCAAGGGAGAAAAAGTGGGTCTATAAAAGAAAAGTAATGATATTGATCTAGTGGAGACACATACACGTGAACAAGAAATAATCATTAAGCATCAAGCGAGGTAGTTCACATAGATGCAATAATCGTTAAATCATCACAACACATGTCCAACAAATTTAGCACCAAAGTCACCAAAACAGTTCAATTAATTTAGTACGCATGAAAGTAAACATAAACTACAAACTTTAGAATAATAGTCTCAAAACATCCATGATTCATGCATGAATATGTGTTGCAAGAATGGATTCAATTATTGAGAAAATGTTCCAAGATACATAAATATAATGAACATCACTAGCTCCAATAGTGGAGCATTAGAGCTGTTACGTTCTCCCCATAAGTACTATCTTTACCTCTCTAATGTCTTGAGGGAGAAGCCAAGGTTAGTCATTTTCTTGAGGAATGAAGCTCCTTTTATAACTTGAGATATGACCTTTCATATCCTGATGACTCCTGACTTTCCAACTTCTAATGACCTTTGAACTTCTATAACTCTTGAGCTTCCAAATGAATTTTGATATTACATATGAATCTTTGAATTACATTTATTTTGGACTTCTTCTCATAGTTATTTTGTCCATACATGACTCTTGGACTTATACTTCTTTGTATTTACAATAATTACATCAATACATCATAATTTCCACACCATAATGTGATGAGGACATGACAAATCACTATCATTGATGACTTGGACTCATAGAGACTGATGACATGGAATTTCTTCGATTGGTAACAAGCTGAAAATTTTGTCTTCGACCTTGCATGAGACTTTCATTTTGTTGATTTCAATGTGTTCTTTGTTCTTGAATGCTTCCTTCGATTTGCCTCTTTGCATATTTCTTCGTACATCCTTTTCATGCTGTCTTGGAATATCTTCAACTGCAATCGCTCATGACAAGAAAACATCAACCTAAAAATATCCAATTCTAATATGTTTCATGCAATTTTTCCACTCATGTCTTAATAGTGCACTTAGAAAAGACAAGGGAACTTCTGGGCACAAGGGTGCGTTGTGAAAGGCTAAAGGGTTGGAGCTTTGAGGGTTTGAGGTGCACTCATACACTCAAAGTAGAGAGAAAACTCAAGTAATGGCACAATGTCAAGGTCTAAAGGATGAAGGAATAACATTTGGGATTCCTAAGTGCGTTATGTGCTCATATGAGAGAGGAAGGGCACTGGGCACAATGTCAAAGGATGAAGAGATGAGGCTTCAGGGCTTCACGGTGTGTTAATGCACTCAAGAGAGCCAAGGATGGCACGTTGTTGAAGGATAAAGGGGTTAGTCTTCATGCTTTCCAAGTGTGCCATGTGCCCAAGAGGGTCAAGGAGGGTGCAGGCACATTGCTGAAGGCTGAAGGAGTCATGATGATCCTTTGATGATGCACCATGCACTCAACAAGGAGGAAGGCATTATTTGAGGGCGAAATTCAGAAGGAGGAATGAGAATGAGGCTTAGTAGTGTGTTATATGCTCTTGGAGGGCACAAGGTGCACAATTGAATAACGAAGGGATCTTAATCAAGGCTTAAGAGTGTGCCATGCACTCCTAGACTTAATGGGTTAACTTGTACAACCAAAATTTTTCTGTGTCTGGAAGGTAGAAAAATGGGCGAACACAATGAATCCAAACATGAAATCTAGTGCAACACATATAAAATCATTAATAAGAATTAGGCAGGCTTTAACAATGAGAAATGCACATCAAAATTCCAGTTTAGAAACACTTCCCAAGTACAAAAAATAAAGTGTGAGACTGCGACCAAAAGTGTCATTTTACAACAAACAAAGGTGTTACAACCATGAAGTGCACTAGAGATGTTCAAAAGAATGTGATGAAACTTAAGAATGATCAATAAAACTTGAAAAATGTAGAATGGCTTTAAATGATACTTGGCTACCAAAGTGACACTTGATGTGATAGTTAGGTAGGCTCTAAAATTTGAATGTAGTGAAATTTTGGAGGGTGTTGTAGGAGCGAAAACACCATGGAACTCAAGTATTGAGTTAAAACATAATGACTTGGGTCCAAAATGGGAATTTAGAGGGAAACCTATGTAGTCATCCTCGAATTAATTAAATTCATCAAGATGATTGATAGTTTGAGGTGAATGGACGTCATTGCAATGAATGTAAACATACATGGAATTATTATAATAATGGTTGTGCACTAAATGGAGACTATGCACATAAACCATAGAAGTGCATATATACATGAATACATACATACGAACATATGTGTGTGTGTGTATGTGAAAAAATTACTTAATTGAGTGTAGAGATTCTTAAGTTAACACTTAAATCACCTAACCATGGTTGAATGTAGGGAAAATTTTAAGAATGAAATTTTTTCTTAAAGTTTAGAAACCTTGGCGAATCTTACTAGTCCCAAAATTCCAAATTATAAATTGTTTTTTGATATCTTTGTAAAAACATGAAAATTTATAATAGCTTTACATATAGTATTTATACTATTTTGGAATTTTTTAAGGTAAAATAACCTTATATTATAAAATTTGGGGGAATACGTTTTAGAAAAAAATGGAAATTGGCAAATCTTTTTTTTGGAAAACCATTGAAAATTAGCCCACTTGCAAATATTATCCCATAAAAATTTTCATGGTTGCATGCATAGTGATCTACTAGTTAATGGTGTAAAGGCTAATCATTGAAATTTGAAATGACCTTGTAATATTAAATTATCCCATAGTCTTGTGTTAAGAAGATTAGGCTCGTGCATTCATGCATCAACATACACAGACATATATTTTATATAATACATATACATACATAGATATATGTGTGTGTGTTCACACATATGTGTGTGTGTGTGTGTGGTCAATGCAAATCTGTATTGGAAAGATCCACTCAATATCCTTTTTCTTTTCTTGATAGAAAGTGAGACAAAAGGAATTATTGATCAATTTCATGCAGGTATTTATGGACACTATACTTGGAGACCTCCAACATATGAAATTTTGAGAGCAAGATTTATTGGCTGACATTCTTTACAGAAGTAGGAGAAAAGGTTAGAAGCTATACTCAATGCCAAATGTTTGTTGGAAAGTAGAGATTAGCAACACTTCCTCTATTGTTAGTACTAGTTAAAGCACCTTTCCTAGAATGGGGATTGGATTTCATCCGAGAAATTCATCCAACATCAGGCATCCAGCATAAATGGATATTAACTGCCACAGATTACTTTACTAAATGGGTAGAGGAAATTCAAGTTGGGAATGCAACTAACAATGTAGTTATTAAATTTATTGAAGAAAATATACTATCTAGGTTTAGGTTCCCTAGCAGATAGTTACAAGTAATGCAACAGAATTCAGGAATGTCAAAATGATTTATTTTTGTTATAAATACCATATTTGTTCGTGTCATTCTACCCCCTATTATCCATAGGGAAATGGATTGGTAGAGTCTTCAAACAAGAGCCTGGTTAAAATAATTAAGAAAATGTTGGAAGACCACAAAAGGAGTTGGGACAACCATCTCATGTATGCAGTTTGGGCAAACACAATATCTCCAAAGAGGTCAACATGTAAATCTCCATTTCGTATTGTTTATGGTAAAGAAGCCATATTTCCTACACATCTATTTTTTCTTGTCTTGATATTTTTACAGGTAGAAAATGAAGAACTTGATGATTTTTCTAGGAGAATCCATTAGATTATAGAACTGAATGAAAACAAAGATGAATTTTATTATAATTTTTGGAACTATTAGAACAAAATGAAAAGTTTGTTTGACAGAAAGGCTAGAGAAAGATATTTTAAAGAAGGATATTTAGTATTAAGATGGGATGCAAGAAGGGAAGATAAAGGAAAACATGGAAAGTTTGATAGTCTCTGGTTTGGACCTTTTAGGATCGCAGAGGTTAAAGGCAACACTACTTTTATCTTATAGAACTTGGAAGGAAAAGAAATCCTCATTTCTTGTCAATGGGATTGAAGAATTATATCCAATATTGAGATTCCCTCATTCATTCATCATGTGTACATCACCTGTTTATTTTTATTTTTAAGCAATGTGTGATTTTTTTCAATAGAGACACCATTAGCATGAGGAGAAGGCACATGGATCTGCAAGTTCTCTGCATCTTACAGGAGGAAGCAGTTCCCAGTTGGAGTTGATGTTGTAACATAAATGGTTTTAGTAAGTTAGATATTTACAAAAGAGGGTATAAAAAAATAGAAAAAATAATGAAAATATGAAAATTTTTGAAAAAATATGAAAGGAACCCCATGAAAAGAAAAATAAGTGTACAAGTCAGCAAGCTAAAATGCCACCAGAAATAATTCTATTTTGAATCATATAGTATATTCATGATCAAACATGTTTAAATTTATGTTTTTAGACTAGGAAATAATTCAACCAAACTGTTAAATCTTGGTTGAAATTAGTAGATAGGATAGATTAGAGAAAAAGTGACCAAAGTATTTAATCTTGGTTAATTTCATTTTATGCACTATAATAGGGTTAGAAGTCATTTTAGGAAATAAAAGCGGGTATGCTAGATTAAATGTTCCCTTAGGATATATTAATCATTCTTAGATAGATTTAGCTTGGCTAAATAATGAACTAAATGTAATTTAAACATGATTAGTGAGATGTAATAAGCATTAAAAATTGAGCTTTATTATAAGGTCGGGAGACAACAAGATGTTTTTTTACTTTGATATCAAAAGAGCACCTTTCAACGACTGTGATTTTCCCTACTCGGATCAACGACAGGGAAACCAATTCGCACCCCCTCATACCATTTCCCATTAACAACAAGGGGTTCGGGGGGGGTTTGAATAGTGGTATTTATTTTATTGGGCCCCACGCAACATGGCGCTTCCTCATGACTTCACACCCCCTCGCTAAAAACCATATACCACTACACCCCTATGAAATCCACCTATCTCACCTCCACTCCCACCAATGGTCACCACATCACCTCTCATATTTCACCAACTACGAATTATATCGCACCACTTGTCATTCCTCCATTCGATCACATCCTATTCTCGTTTCTATCTACCCATTATATTCTTATCCATTGCAATATTCTCGTTGCCCATTAATACATCCAAATCCCATTATGTAATGGTTATAACCGCAATGATAATCGATAAAGGTCTATAAAATCACCTCGTCTCATCCTGCACGACTCTCCTAACTGTATCATCACTATTTTATATTATAGGTATTGATTTCAGCTCTCACAACCCATACAATTACAAGAAGTTGTCAGTCCCATCAAATTCAAAGCCTACTACCATTGATAGATTCATTCCTCATCCAAGTACTTGTTCAAGTCAAAGCTTTGTTATTTTCCTTCTCAATCTCCTTAGTCATAGCACCAAAGGGAAAGGGCCAATCTTATAGTAGAAAATCAAAGAGTGAGGATAACCCTAAGACCTTTACTACCCTGGACCTATATCACATGCCATTGGGAGACCAGTATTATAATATTTCCAATACTGAGTGTGAATTCGACCAGTTCGAATTACATCACTACTTGAAGCTAAGATACCTAGACCAACAAGATGAGATTAAACTTTGGAAATCCCTCTTACCTATGTTCATTTTCCCATAGGCACTATTTCCCTAATCTTGTCATGTGGTGTCAAGCCAGACACAATCCACTGTAAAGAACCATTGTGGCCAAGAATGGAGACATTCTGATCTCAATTACACCTGAAACCATAAATCAGATGTTGCTAATTCCTCAAAAATGACTCCCTCAACAATTTTTCTGCAGTTTCCCTTATGGATTTATATCATAATCTTGCCTTTCATCAGATAACTCATATTTTCAAGATTTTACTTCATGAAGATTCTCAGCTTCTCAAGAAAAATCCCTCTTATCCAGTTTTTATGTTCCCAGAGAAAAATAAATAGATCATTACTTTAGTTTCTTGCCTTTCAGAGTATCAATCAAACTAGTGGGTAGATGCGCCTATTCTAGGCTTTCTATCTATTTTATCTAGTGAGCATAAGCCAGCATTCATGTTTAATTTTAGTCAATTCCTGGCTAATAATATGCATGAACATATGATGAAGATTACTACAGAAGGCATGTTTAATTATTCATATGTATTAGTTTGTATGTTTCTTTTTCAGCAAGGAGATAAGTTTCCTATAACTTTACATAAACAAGATGATCAAGGCACCAACAAACTAGAGATACATTGGACTTCATTAGTCAGGAAAAACTCAACAGAGTTTAAATTTGTAGACTTCATGGACAAAGTTTTGTTCATAAAATTTCAGTTTAGATATTAAAGGGTTTTTCACCTAAGTGAGCAGAAAAAAATTGGAGACTGGTATCTATACTCAATTTATACAGAGATAGGGGTATATGAATGTGAGTTGGCTCCATATAAGTTGCCTAAATATGTTCCAATGAGAATTTTCTCTCTGCAATACATAAGGAAGATGATCAATAATGATGAAATCCATTTTTTCTTAGGTAAAAAAAAATCACAATTCAAGATCAAGACTCAAGTGGGACCATTCATATGTAATACTAGAATAATAGGAGATGAGGCAGACTTAACCCTTAAGAAATTCAATTTTCAACCTAGTTTCACCTGGTCATATGATCCATTTAGCACAAATTTCTAATTTAAGGGTGGAACTCAAAACCACAAATTATAATCATATCCCCAGACTAGATATCAAGAAGTTTATGAATTGAGACCGGTGGGAGGAAAATACACTAGAAGAAGCACAAGAGTAGATTCTTTCTACAACCACCCTCCACACTCCAGTACCTCAAGATAAACAAGGAAAAAGGAAAAGAGAAGAAACTTCATCTCTAACATGTAAAAAAATAGGTGCCCAAGAATTCATCATTCAACAGAAAAATAAGAAGGCACATCTCCAATATGTCACCATTCAAAATGAGGAAGAACAAAAAACTATTGTTATGAGTTGTTTACAATTTTCCATAGGGTCAGAGGAACATTTCCCTAATACCCCATCCTCCTCGGCCTCACAAACTCCTTCAAAAAAATCACAGTAAATAGAATTGGGTGAACATGATGATCCCAATATGTTCAGTAAGTTTCTGCAAATTAAGAAGAAAAATGAAACACTCAAAGCCAACACCTATGCTTAGTTTTGGAAGCATACTTCTACCTTCTATCATAGGTTGTTAACAACATTTGATAGTGAGAAAGGAAGGATGAAAATGACATTCTTACAGGCTCACGTACCATATCCAAAACTGCTGCAGATTATAAGAAGACTATATTCTCATTTGATGCAAAGAAAATACATCCCATTGATCAAATGGATATGCATAGACAGTCTGGAGAAATGATTTTCTCCACCATGACAATGCTACTATATAACTTTCAAAGTTAAGGACATATCTCACAAATGTCGAGACACAATTAAAATTGGAAAAAATTTCTTCATTGGCAAAGGAAACCAAAATCAAAACAATGGAATATTTGGTGATCAAGCTGGGTTATGATCCCAGTGATGTCAAAGGAGTGGAGGAGGTCCTCAATAAAATGAATGCAAAAATATCATCACTCAGGAAACAACTGAAGTTATCTTCTACAAAGTATCCACAAACAAGAGAGATTGAAGAAAGTGAGCAGCATAAAGGAGACAAGCTCAAATTGATCATTGAGAAAAATATATAGGTAAAGGAGATGGAGGAATAGATAGAGAAGCTACTTAAGGAAAAATAAGAGGCTACACAATTGACTATAGCTCTAGTAACAACCATACCAATTAAATTTTTAGGGATGACAGTGGATTCGACATCACAACTAGATGATTTGAACAAAGTTATGCAGGAACCCTCTCTTTAGAGATAACAAAATTACAAGCTCTAGCAAAAAATAAATAATCTAGAAGCACAAAAGATAAAAAATGATACCCTCTTGGTGGAAGAGATGAAAAAATATCACCAACTTGCCAAGAATATTGATCAATTAGAAAATTAGTCATTGATGGCTCACACCTTGGCCCAAGCCAAAGAAATAATTTGGGTGGATATAAATCATGCCATAACTGAGATTTGGCCATCCATTCAGATTATTTTTGAACAAGAAGAGTTAATTGACAGGTGCCAAACAACCATTGAACAAGTCAGAACAACACTGGGAAAAAAACTAGCTGAGGCTACATCCATGATCAAAGTGTTGAACTGAAAGACTAGGCAGAGTTAGAGAAGATTCAAATTAGAAATAGAATAGAGACCATACTAGAAATAAAGAAGGTATTGCAGAAAAGGAATTTAATGACTTAGTTAGAGACTAAGTGTCAAGCTCTGGAAAATTTTGTCCAAATATTTCATACTAAATTTACTTTTTTGAATCAAAGAGGATTTGCAGGGTTAGTGGCACCCAATAATAGATTAATCAACTTGGAAGATTAGTTTGAGAAATTTGACACTATTGCAACAGACACATCCAAGTTTGTAGGTATTTTTTATACAAGAAAATGGCCTCCTCATCAGCTCAGAGGATAAAGACATGATGACTGAAGGACTAACCAAGTTCATAGGTCCAGTTGTCAAGCTAATGTTGTCTAAACACTAGCAACCTGGTTTCTAAATCTTCCTAGAAAGGCTAAGGGTGTGTTAGTTCCCAAAGTAACTTTGTTTGTTACCTCGAGAATAGAATCAATGAACCCTAATGAGTTTCTATGGGTCAAGGGAACGAGTTGACTAAGAAAATATTGCTAGATTCTCTCCTATGTTGGCTCATAAAAGCAGAGAAACATCAAAACTCGACCTATTTGGGAGAATTACTAATTCCCAATGGATTATGCAAACAAGAAAGGGCACAAAGGCATGGAAACATCACTACTTTTGCCTAATGGAACTCATGAAGGACTTGGCGACCCTAACCTCACAAGCCATATATGCAAGGCTAAGGCCATTGTGAAAGAGGTTGAACCATTTGAAAGGATTTCCTATTTGACTGTCGAGCAGAGTCTTAGACTAAGGTACCAGAAGAGGTTAAGAAGGGAGAGAGAGAGATGAGCAGGAGGGGTAAGGGAAGGTTGATGCAACTAATGGTTGTAATCACTCTTTCAACATCAATATAGAGCTACAATTGTGTTGTCCACTCTAAGATGTTGATAGTATGACTTGTTTGTATGTTTATTCAATATCATTAGCATGAGTGGCTTAGATATATGCAACTAGATATATTTATCTGTTCATGCATTGCTTATCAAGTTTTTATGTTGTGATATTATACTTGTCTTTTCTATGTGCAAGTTTTTATCTAGAGTCAGATCAGGGGTCTTCTGCCTAGCTGCATTGTGCTCTCCAGCAACACCACACTAAGACTCAAGGTAATAAATCCTTCTCGCATTGATATTCACTTGTTAAACATAGACACGCATGTATCTTTGTGACAGTTACAGCTAATCTGACTATCTTCCATGGATCCCGGGAAGATCCTTGAGGGTTTCTACATCACCAAACACCCGTGCAATAATCCCTATAGAATAATTGGAGACTCCACTAGGGACTACACTTAGTTCATGGTTTTTCCCAAAAATTTGCTATATCTCTCTTTCTTCTAGCCTTCCTGTACTTCTTCATTCCCTTTTCAACCACTCAGGACAATAAATCACCCTTCTCTCAATTCTCAGCCCTAGATCTGATCCCCACAGCCCATTTTTTGAGTATTTTTCCTCACAAACACAGGTTACTAGTGTAAACAGTGCTTTATAAAGCACTGTCTCCCCACAAACAGAGCATTAGTGCTGAAACTAACTCTCTGTAGCCTCTAGTTCAGAGCGTTAGTTAGCCATTTCTTGCTAAACAACTTACCCCGTGACCTCATGGGTTGGGAAATCTTCTTATAGACTAATTAGGGATCTGCAACTGCACTTGTTTGACTGCTTTGTGTCTTAACCAATTTTTTTTAAGAAAATAGCTTTACTTCTTAAAGTTCTTGTTTTCATTAATGAAAAAATATATATTTTTTTACTGTTTTATGCTTAGTTGGTTAGATCTGCATTATTTGGTTTCAATAGTTGTTAGTGAGCATTGAAGTTCTTTTGATTATGCTAGTGATTTACTGAATAGGATTCATGGTATAAATATTAATGTATGAATGACTCTCCCTTTGTAGAATCAGCTTATTCATCGAAAGTGAAAATTTACAAGCATTGTTTTTGCATGATTTGAGTTAGATTCCCATATAATTTCATACGTCAACACCCCTATCGAAGAGTCTAACGAAGTACATTTAAAATATACCTAATAAAATCAATCAACAACTCTTTTTAGAGTAAACACACATTATTTTAGGCTAATATCTTGGGATAGGCAGTGTGAGTGTTGGGAGCGGGATCCCCTAAGGGCAGTTTTGGGGCTAAAAACCCATGTTTGAGTCAATTTTTGTAATAAAATTATAAAGAATCTGCATTTTTTGGTCACGGAGTGGAAAGGTGTCATGTGTAAAAAAGGGTAGTCTGCCCTTAGTTTTGTAAAGAAAATTTGGCTGTAAGAGATCTACCCATGGTCTGTGGACCATGGAATTGTATAAGAAGAGCTAAGCTCTAAGTAGTTAGAATCATCAAGAGGGTTAGCGAGTCGTAGCTCTGAAGTAAGAGAGTGCACAGACCTCTGTCGCCATGTGCGCAGGGTGGACAGAGTTTGTAAACAATTGGAAGAAAGAGAGATATTCTACAATTTCTATGTCTTTGTTCTGTTGATGCATCTTGATATGTTATGTGTGAATTTCCTTTATTATGCTTATGTGATGCGTGAATGAATGCAATTACATTGAATAACTCAACACAGTTACGAATATATCTTTACGCGGTGTTAACTATAATTGTTTGATAAGATATGAAAGTCACTTAAATTAATTGGGGAATCTACACAACACGCTACCATAGTAGCACGAATGTACCTGAGCAATAGGTTAGGGTTGTGTGAAGGTCGATAGTACCCTTTTGCGGAGGTATTGAAGGACAAAATAGAGGGATTGTCTTGTAGGAAAGAATAGAGGGATTGTCTTGTAAGCCCTAGAGCAAAGTGACCTGTGTGAATGTAGGGATAGAGGGAATTAAATGACATCAGAACCATCTCAAAGTGCAGAAACTTCATTCTAACAACCCGCATACTTCTTCAGGAGAGACTTCGGTCCGTGCTCCGCAGCTAATTCCAAAAGGGCTAGTAGTGTAGGGATTTGTTTAGCTAATTAATTTTGAATCTAGGTGAGGCCCCCTCAATGCAACAAATCGTTCCGTTGCTGGGACCAGAATCTGCATAAGAGATGTGTGATGCCGTATCACTAGAATCCAACTAAGAAGGAGATAAGAGATTTGTTAGATAGGAAGATCCACATAATCTACATAAGATATGGGTGATGTCATATCAATGGAATCCAACTAAGAAGGAGATAAGAGATTTGTTGGATAAGAACATCCACGAATTTGCGGCATAGGAGAACAGAAACCCACAACTGATAAAGGAATGGTAGTTGAATAGACACCTATATACAGAGATCCATGAGATCTTTTTCTTCTCCTTCCCAATTGAGCTATACGAGTGGATTGTGAAGCTAGCAGATAGCCAAGGAAGGTGGAAATTTGACGGTCCTATTGTTTGGACATTGGAGCTAATACAAAAATTGGAAGCATCTGAGGATAAGATTGCCTATGCTATCATTCATTGGCTCAATCACATCATAGGAGGATTTGTGACTAAATTCATGGTCAAAACCTCAGTCAACTACAGCAAGGGGGAGTGATGCTTTTCAAAGGATCGTGAGGTAAGCACGTGCAATCTTTGAATATCTAGATTAAAATGCTATTGTGCGAAAAATGGGTTATGCAACTACCTTGATGTTCAAAACTACGTGAAGCTGAAAAACTTACAAGAATGAAGGAAAAAAGGGTCCGGACTATAGTCCATTAATTTCACCTCCATGAGGTGATGAGGAAGGGATAGCGAAGGTTTCTCCATGAAGTTCTATTCAGTTAATAAGACAAGGATTCCCGTGAATACCACCTCCACCCACACCACCTCCGACCTCACCACCATCGCCTCCAACTTCACTTGTACCACCTCCACCTCCACCGTAGTTCAGTATGGAAAATTTAGTGAAGCTGCCTTTGTTCAAAGGCTTGGGAAATGAGGACCCAGACCAATTTTGGTTCATTGTGAAAGCTATATGGGAAGCTCAAGGGGTTACATATTATCATATAAAGAATGCAACACTAGTTAGTGCTCTGCAATATCATGTGCTAACCTAGTATATCAAGTACTCTAATGATAAACCAAATGTTGGTGTGGTAGACATACAGATAGAACTGAATAAAGAGTTTAGTAGGCCTAAATTTGAGGCCCTGTCAATTATGGGATTCAAGGAGATTGTGATGCAACCAGGAGAGATGCCTTGGGAACTAAATCAGAGGTTGAAATGTACAATCCACAAAGCCAACATGAATTTGACAGATGAAGAGCATCGTGAATGGTTTGTGGCTTTGCTCCTACCACACTTAAGGGTCGTGCGGTCACAACAGAATATAACAACTCAGGCAGAGACCTTGGAGATTGTGATGAGACTGCATGAAACATCGATGCAAGATCCAAACCTGGGGGTTCAACAGATCCATGCGCAGCTGAAGAATCTATGACTTATACGCAAAGTTTGTAGCAGAACAGGATAGTTTGACTAGAGGTGTGTGAGGAGGTATGGTGCTTGAAATGCAAGAGTCAGGGGCATGACAAGGACCATTGCTTGGTCTTTGCGAACTTCATCACATGAGGAGGACCAATGCCTTTAAGGCCAGAGGCTTAAGCAGGACCAAGCGCGGGGTCTGCACTATGGTGCGCTATATGTCAAGTAGCAGGATAACATGCCACAGATAACTGTCATTTGCAACAGAAGTATGTACAGACACCGCAACAACTATTCTGCAACTTTTTTAGGTCGGTAGGGCATGATGAGCATAATTGCAGGAGTTATGAATTGATGATGGATAGAACTCCTACCTATAGGGTTCAAGCCCAAATGTGTCCCCTTGACCAAATTGCAGGGATGACATGAACATGATTTCAGGTGTGCAGATGAGGCTAAAGCAGAGGAGGACCTAGAAGAAGTCAAGGATAGTTGATCTGCTACAATTTCGGAGGACTAGGGCACTATGCCCACGATTGCACTAGCCTAACATGTTGCTGTGTAGGTATGGCGCGTTGCTCGATCATGAAACAAAAGACTTTCCTACGTTGATAGTGAGGATATGTGAAAAAGGGGTGCTACCACCTCTGCCATCTCAGAACTTGCAGATGATGAGGTTTGAGCCGAACGAAGATGATCCAAACATAAATATAGTGCTCATAAGTGGAATCACGGGAGGAGATGACAAGGGGAAATAGCTAGAAGACAATATGTGGGTCAGAAAAGCTCCTGCAATGGAGGTTGAGTTTGACTTAAAGTGTACATGTGAAACCTTCATGGAAGCTAAGAAGAGCTTCGCTAAGGCCTCCACCTCCAGAAGCAAGGACAAGCCTAAATAGGAGATGGACCCCTCTATGCTCACAACTTTCCTCGAGACCTATATGAAGTTACTGCACGATAGTAAGGATGTGAAAGGGTTATAATAGCTCATCAACAGAGGCACTAGAACCACGCTGTGTGAGTTGTGCATAGTACGAAATATTGGTAAGAATAAAATAAGGACAAGAAGGGATATGTGACTGATCATGCAGATAGGAGAGTATGAAATGGATCAAGTTATTTTGGACCTGTGGTTGGATGAGAACATCCTACTGAGGTAGACTTGGGAATGGATGGGGAGACCCACGCTGCAATGGTCTCTGATTCAGCTAGGGATGGCCAATCAGCAGAAGATCATCCCCATGGGATGATTGCAGGGGTTGACTATGGGTATTGAAGGTGCGAGTGAGCTAGATGACTTTGAAGTAATCGAGATAGTGGATGATAATAGTCCCTATCCTGTGCTCCTAGGAATTTACTGGGCTACCGATATGAACGGGGTAATACCCCTAAAGAAGTGAAAGATGATATTTGAGAAGAAATCACTGGTGTGTAATAGTACCCCTAGATCCGGTTGAAGGATCACGCTATATTGAACCAGTCTGTGATTATGAGAGTGATGCCAATATGGAATGTATCTATAAGATAACAACGCAAGATCAATATTGGTTGAATCCCACTGCGGATGGGCGAATTTCATGTGATCATGAGAGTTCTTGCACTTCAGACTCCGATGAAGAGTTAGAATGCTGACAGAATCTGTTACACAAAGTGACTAGGTTGAATTGCAATATGATTACTCGATCGCTGCGTTGTGTGTCCTCAAAGGTAAGAAATTTTCCTACTTATGATGGCCTAAATGAGGTAGATATATTTTTGGATGCATTTGAAAGGGAGGTACCAGAAAAGTAGCGCTTCCAAGCATTGAACTGGGCACTACGCACTATGCCCGCAAGATGTGGGGTATGCATAAACGAAGATTTGATGATTGGTGCGAATGTAGGAGGATGATGAGAACATGATTTGGGAAGCCTAAAATACAAATGACATACAACTATGATGGGCAGGATGATTCGCACATGCATTTGGCCAAATGGGCCCAGGCTTATGGAGAAAAGCCCCAACCTGAGTGGGTGCACTTGTTGTATTATACATTGGATGTTGTTCTGATGAATTGGTATGTAGAAACTGATCTCTACCATGGTACCGGTGAATGGGATGTTCTACGTGAGGGCTTTGTAATGACATTCAATTTTGATGAGGGGTTTGAATGCATTGATGAGGTGATACAAGAAGTGAAAGTAGCCATCTTTTGGATACCACGAGATCCTTTGGATCTGATTCAGCCTGAGTGGGCTACTCAGCTAAGTCACGTGCTGGAATACTATAATGTGACTGCTGAAGAAGAAGATGAGGATCTGTAGAGAATTAAAATTCCAGAAACAGAAGGTCACCGCGAGGTTAAAGGAACACAAAATTGAAAACCTTGACATAACTGTGTCATTGAAAATGAAACAAGTAAACATTGGTACGGAGGTAGAACCCAAATTCGTGAAGATTGGAGACTACTAGGATGATGCGATAGTAGGTAAGGTCACTGAATTGCTTCGCAAATACCAGGATTTGTTCCCTATCAAGTTTACGGATCTGAAGGGGATAATCGGGGACTTAGGAATGATGAAGATTACATTGAAGCCCGATGCAAAGTCAGTTAAGCAAGGACCTTACCGTCTCAATTCGAAATATAAGGAGAAGTTTTGCTTAGAGCTAGACAAGATGCTCATGGTAGACATCATTGAGCCTATGAAAGAATCTGACTAAGTAAGCAGAATGGTAGTACCGGACAAAAGGCAGAAGGATGAAATAAGGATATGCGTGGATCTCAAAAAATTTGAATGATGTTTGTGTACATGATCCTTTCGCGACTCCATTCATTGATGAAGTGTTGGAAAATGTAGGTGGCAAGGAAGCATATTCATTCACTAATGGGTTCTCTGGGTACAACCAGATCAAAATTGTGTCAGGGGATAGGAGCAAGACAACCTTCGCGACTGAGTGGGGTTGGATTGAAGAATGTGCCTATGTTCTGCTCATGCATAGTTGTTGCTGCGTTCAAGGAATCTATTCTTAAGTTCCTGGAGGTATATTTTGATGATTGGAATATGTTTGGGCTGGCTAAATACCATGTAGCAAGCTTGCACCTGATGCTAGATACCTGTTGAACATACCAGATTGTGCTCAATCTCAAGAAGTGTCTATTTTGTGTTCCTTTTGGGAACCTAATGGGGCACGTGGTTTGCATATAGGGATTCATGGTAGATCCCACAAAGATAGCAGTGATATTGAACTTGGAAGCACCAAGAAGTGTGAACTAGCTACGCGCTACCCTGGGACATACCGGATATTACATAAATTTTATCAAAGGTTATGCCCAAAAAACTTGCTGCATGAATGAGGATTGTAAGAAGAGTCCGGGATGTCGCTTGCTGTTGGAATGAGGAATGTAAGAAGAGCTTGGATATATTGAAAGAAAATATGGTCACCGCGCCGATTCTAGTCTTCCCGGATTGGAAGAAGGAGTTTCATGTACATGTCGACGCGCCATGTATAGCGCTTGGAGCAGTACTAACATAGACTGACAGAGAAGCATAGGCTTGGACCATCCTATTGTGTTCACAAGCTGAAGATTATCCAAAGCAAAGAAGAAATATTCCACCATCGAGCGTGAATGGCTAGCTATGGTGTATGTGCTCCAAAGGTTTAGACACTACTTGCTGGGAGGACATTTTAAGATGTATATAGATCACTCCACACTGAAGTACCTAGTCAATAAGCCTGTGTTGGAGGAGAGAATCTACAAGTGGCTCTTATTGTTCCAGGGATATGATTTTGAAGTTATTGTGAAGCCTGGACTACTGAACGCGGGACAAGACCATATGTCATGCATCAAATTAGGGGGAGAGCCGACTAATTTGGAGGAGGGATTTCCTGACGCGCAACTATTTGGAGTGCACATCACGGATGGTAATTTTGATGATATAATACATTTCCTAATGACAGGTGTTGCACCAAAAGGATACATTTTCCAACAGAAGAAGGAATTAGTAGTGTGCGCAACAAATTTATCTATCATTGCTAGCCATCTGTACAAAGTGGGGTCTGATGAGATATTGTGACAGTATGTACCTAAGTTCAAAAGAAGTAGCATCCTCGCAGATGCTCATGGGGCCACCGTGGGAGGACATTATGCCATAAGAGAAACCACACAAAAGATTCTGCGTGCAGGGTTGTGGTGGCCAACCCTCCATCAGGACTCAAAAGCATATTGCAAGGCGTGTGATGTGTGTCAAAGGACTGGCAAGCTATCACAAAGAGATGAGATGCATTTGAACCCTCATATGACGTTGCAAACCTTTGAGAAGTGGGCGATAGATTTTGTGGAACCCATTTAGCCATAAGGAAAGACAAGAGCAAGCTACATTATCACTGCGATGGATTTTTTGACTCATTGGGTGGAGGCACAACCTGTGAAGGATTGTACAAGCGTGACCACTGCAAAGTTCCTCTTTGATCACGTACTAACGTGATTTAGTTGTCCAAATATCTTGATGAATGATCGTGGTATGCACTTCCTAAATGAGATGATCAGCGTGCTAACCAAGGAATTTTAGGTATACCTCCAGAAGAGCACACCTTACCACCCACAGGCTAACGGGATAGTGGAGGTGTTCAACAAAGTGCTCAAAAACACATGAACCAAGGTTTGAAACACTCAGCAAAGTGATTGGGACCTACGCATACCTACAGTAGTATGGGCTTATCGAACTACATGCAAGAAGTTGACTGGACAGACCCCCTTTAGGCTCGTCTATGGGGTTGAAGCGGTAATGCCTATGGAATATATTATGCCTAGTCTGCACATAGTGGTGCTCACATGTATGATGGATCATGAAGCCTTAGAGGAAAGGCTCGCACAACTGGATGAATTGGAGGAAGAGATATTTTTAGATGGATTTCACCAATAGGTCCAAAAGCAGTGCGAAAAAGCATGGCATGATCGACACATTAAGTTGCACAAAATTAATGTAAATGACATGGTTTTGCTATATGATAGTAAGTTTGATAAATTTCTAGGGATATTCAGGATGAACTGGTTGGGGTCCTATGTCATTAAGGAAATTACCGATGGAGGAGCGGTACAACTGGTCAAATTGAATGGAGAACCCTTCCTAGGAAAGGTGAATGGTAGTTGCTTGAAGCCATACACCAGCGGTCTGGCCATGTGACTAAATGAAGGTATCATAGTCTTAGTGCTCCAGTAAGTTGAAAGGAGGTGGGGGACTATAAACTATACTGCTTAGATTGGGGAGCTACGTGATTCGAGGATGGTGCAAAGCAAGAAAGGGTCACTAGGTCTGCGGCAACACGGAGGGAGCTATGCTACCTAGGGAGAAATCACATAGGTCAGCTAGAAAGTGACTGTTAAAGTCACTGTTCATGATAGGACAGTAGAAGTGCAGCCAAATGGAGTGGGCAACCGACATTTAAGACAAAATTTATGGCTCATATCCTTCAAAGTTTGTCGCCAATCTAGCATTAATGAACCGAATTTGGGGGGAACGGTGGGATTTAAATTTAAAGTGCCCTATAAATTATAAGTGTCTGTCTAGCAAGAAACACTTGGCATGTTGAGAATTGAGTTGTTGAGATCTCAGGTGCATATGAATCATGAGAAGTATGAGCATCTAATAGCTACTAGGCCATTTGAGCCTTTGCTGATGGAAACACAAGAATTCTTGCATAAGATCATGATAGCACCCCCTGAAATTATAAATACTGAACAAGTAGTAGAGGAGCAAGCAGAGGAAATGGAGCGAGAGGAAGAATTAGTTGCTCCAGAAGTGGGTGAAGTATTGGTAGAGGTCCCTAAATCACCAAAAACCCTGAGACCGAAGCAAACCCCAAACAAGGAAACCATGAAGGAAAAGAAGGCAAGGCAGGCTACCATACCGGTGTGCACATCACCAAGAAGAAACCCACCAAAGCCCACTGCATAGGAGAAAGGCAAGGCTATAAACCTAGTACTAGAGGAGGAAGATATCGAAGACATCGCAATGGATGATGAGGATGCATGAATGGAAGTGGAGGAGGTAGAAGCCTAGGGTTCGGAACCTATTACATGGTTGTCAGAGTATGTGCCTCCACGCAAGCCTAAGTCCAAGGTCCCAAAGGACATTGATGAGAGAAATACTACCTTGAAAACCCCTCTACTATCAGACGAAATTGTTTTTGACAATCCACAATTGGCCCGAGTGCCGTTGCTAAAGCTTGAAGAATGGGACCTGGCAGACTATGAGAAGTTCCCACACTTGGTGACTTAGCAGCTGATGTGCCACATCATAGACATGAATACGGGAATGACCACATTGGAGCCATGAAAGTGGCTCATGGGAGTAGAAAAGGCAGGGTTTCTCAACCAATTCTAGGTGCTACACTATAATCGCACCCCGATGATAGTTTTGGTCATCAAGTAGCTGCTACGCTTGGTGCATGATGGGTGTTTGTGGCTGGAGGAGCCGATACCCATCATAGATAGGTTGATTCATCGAATAACGTGCCTGCTGTATACTGGTGAGAATCCAATGGTGATATTTGGTGGAAAGAGTGGTGAGCAGGCCCTCGGAGAGTCAATGAAGGAAAAATTCAAGCCAATGAAGAAGCTGCGTTGGTACGCTATCTTCAGCATCTGCGACCCATTGTGAAGGTAGCCACAAATCCTTGTAGGGAAAGTAATGAGGAAGTGTTGCACTGATGAGGTGTCGGCGCCTTTCACCACGCTCAAACAGCAGTGTGTGGAAGGATTCCAGCTTAACTGGTTGGACTACCTTCGCGAAGAGTTCTTGGTGAATTGCTGCGAAGCACAAGAGATCAGCAAGACATTCCACTACACATGGCTCTTGCTATTGATTGTGCTAGTTGCGTGGGAGCTACCAGGGGATAGCCAATTCCCTTCGGTTACACCAGGTCTCCCTAAGGTAGCAAGGTACGCTTCACTCTGGGAAACCAAGGAGGTGTAGTGAGTTCAGGACAACAAGATCTTCTAGATCTTGATGGAGATGAACATTAGGATGGCCATCAATTGCAAGCCACGATTTTCACCCACAGTGTATGCCAACATATAGGGCTATGCCAAGTTCAAAGTAAATTTCCATCGACTTTCCAATAGGGAATGGAAGGACCCTGCGTAGAAGTGGTAAGAGTTATTGTATCTAGCCAAAAATGATGCCATTGATGTGGTGCTTGATCAATGGTCAGCGGAGTGGCGCACTACCATGGACTTGGAAGTGGGTGGAAGAAATTTCATCACGCGGAAGTATAAGGAGGAGGCCAAGCTGAAGATGGCACAGCTGGTCGAAAAGAGGAAGAAGGAGGCCACTGATAAGGCTGAGGCGGATCAGGTAGGGAAGTAGGCAGGAAAAGAGACAGGGGGAATAGAGTGGGGCTCTAAAAAAGGCATGAGGTCGCCTTCACCTGAGACAGAAGAGGAAGAAATAGAATAGCATAGCGCAGACCCCCAGGAGACGTCCGCCCGCATTAAGCACCTAAGAGAACTGGAAAAGGGAGGGTCCAGGAAGAAGTGAAAGGTAACCAAGACCTCGCTAGACCCTATCACATTGATAGAGGGAAACTTACATGATATCGGTGACACAGTCAGGGATGTCACTATGCAGGCCCTGCAGCAGTTTGAACAACAACATAAGAATATCCTAGGGGCCATCCAAACCGAGTTGCAGGAGCTACATACCCACACGTCACAATCTGGCATGGTGTCTACTAGCTTGGCTATTGGCACTTCAAAGGCTATCGATACGCTACACACAGAGGCTTCCAGTGTGATAGTGATGCTGGATGGAGCACTGACCACGAAAAATGAGGTTGACAGGCCCACTGTCAGTGGCCTAAATAGAGTTGGGCTAAACCTGGCAGTGCTTCCGCATGAAGCATTGCACCTCTTATAGGACGGAGTAATTACATAACTAAGGGCATGAGAGCACCGCACCCTCCAAGTGATCAGTGAATAGCGGATCAATAACGAACAAATGGCCCTACAGATAAACGCTTCCATCGTCGTTGAGATTGAGGTGACCAATTAGAGCAAGAATATTATGCAGGTCATTGAGGAGGCATGCAAAATGGTTCCAGAGTTGGCCATTATAGAGGAAGAGCCAGTTGAGGTATGTATCCACAAGTTGGCCATAGGGGTGTGTGACACTCAGACTAAGATAATGCGGGTTCAATTGGAGTTGAACCTGAAAATTACATAGCTACAGTTGAGGGCCTAGCCTTCAACACTACCAGAAGTAAAGGAAAAACAGGTGACCATTGTCATAGAAGTAGTAGCGGTAGTAGAGGGTGTAGTAGTAGACTGCACGTAGTTGTTCGAGCAGTCATTTGAGGTCCTGAAAAAATTGCAAGAGGACCCAAATATACAGATGCTGGAGACAGAAGCGCGCAAGATACAACTGTGCTAAGATGAGGTTAAGGTTTTGGTTTGAATCGTCGTACTGACACAAAGACTAGCCAAGCTGTAGGAGGCTAAGTAGCTGAAGGAACAGGTGGACACAGTACTGCACAAGGAATCAATGCTCAAGGTGATACTAAAGCTGTAGCTGGAGGAATCTTACACAGACATAGGAAATATTGAAGGCAATCTTGCGACTCTGCAAGAGACACAACAAAAACTTTAGGCTGACAGTGCAGGAGTAGTGACCGAGAAGACAGTGGAAGAGGCAAAGCAAGTCGTAGCTCAGTGCATGGATGAGGTTGCATTCATATGGGTCGAGCTAGATGGGTTTCATGCAAAGATCTTCATGCCTACCAAGTGACTTGAGGGTGAGTCACGATGTTTGTGTTGGGGAACTATTGGGAGCAGGATCCCCCAAGGGTAGTTTGGGGGCTAAAAGCCCATGTTTGAGTCAAATTTTGTAATAAAATTGTAAAGACTCCACATTTTGTGCTAGCGGAGCTCGAATGTGTCATGTGTCAAAAATGGTAGTCTGCCCTATTTTTTTAAAGTAAAGTTGGTTGTAAGAGATCTACCCATGGTCCGCAGACCATGGGATTGTATCAAAAGAGGTAGCCTCTAAGTAGTTAAAATCACCAAGAGGGTAAGACAATCGTAGCTCTGATGTAAGAAAGGTCTAAGTCTTGGGTTGTAGCATAGGTAGAGACTCTGTAGCTTAGTGCACAGAGGCCTAGGGTAGAAGTCCACAACTGAGTGCATGGACTCCTGCAGCTGTGTGCGCAGGGTAGACAAAGTTTGTAAACACTTGGAAGATATCAATAAAGAGAGACATTCTACAATTTCTGTGTCTTGGTTCTATTAATGCATCTTGATATGTTATGTGCAAATTTCCTTTATTATGCTTATGTGATGCGCGAACGAATGCCATTACATTGAATAACTAAATGTAGTTACGAATATTTGTTTACATGGTGTTAACTATAACTATTTGATAAGATATGAAAGTCACCTAGATTAATTAGGGAATTTTCATGACACGCTGCCATAACAGCGCAAAAGTACCTAAGCATCAGGTTAAGGCCATGCAAAGGTCAATAATAGCCTTTCGCGGAGTTATTAAAGGAAGGAATAGAGGGTTTGTCTTGTAAACTCTAAAGTGATGTGACCTACATGAAGGGAGAAATAGAGGGAATTAAATGACATCACAACCATCTCAGGGTGCGGAAACTTGGTACCAACACCCCCCCCATACTGCTTCGAGTGAGACTTCGGTTCATGCTCCACGGGATGATGCCAAAAGGGCCAGTAGTGTAGGGATTTGTTTGGCTAATTAAGACTGACCCTGGGTCAGGCCCCCTCAAGCCAACAGTGAGTTAACTACGAAATATCATACACTGAAACTAGTGTCATTAAAGAGAGAAATCATTCTGCACTCATCCCATCTGGGACCACTCTAGTAAAAGCAGAGCTAAATATGAGACAACATCAGACTATAAGTGCCACCTTTTCTTACATATCCTTTATGTATTCTGTGTATCAGGAATCCCTTCAAGGATATCAGATATGAGTCGGGGACTCAAGTATCCTTCCCACACAGCGTACTATCTATGACTAGGTCCCCCTAGTAGTGTCTGTGATTTGAGGTATCCTTAATATCAATACTTTTAGGGATGAACCTATTCTGTCTTTAGTTTTTGGGAGGGTGATCATCTTCACAAGAGTACTTGGCCCCTTAATCTGAGGTTCGAGCAAAGCTCAAGAGTAATTGTAACTATACATTTGGCCAGCTCTCTCTATTATTCATTATGATACTGGGTTTCATCTCCAGCGATTGGTGCTTATTAGTCAAGGTCATTTCCATCTGCTTGTTGATTGATTTCATTAGTGTATCTTTTATTTTTCTAAGTGCCAGAGTGTTATCACTGAGACTTTAATAAACATCACTGTAAAATTTACTGATAAAAATTATTGGCCACTGTGGCTACATCTAGCCCTCGTCGTCAATCTAGACGGTTGTTACGACTTCCCCCACTCACTGTGGAGGATCCACTGAACTCCAGTGAATAGGATTCCCCGTCTTTGGGAAATCAGTCTCCAAGGTCTAGCATAGAATCAGTTTGGACATCCCATTATTTAAGCTTACCGGAGGATTTCGTTACTAAAGGTTTCTTCCTCCATACAATCCTTCGATCATGAATCCATTGGGACCACTATTGGTTCCTGTTGCATTTGTACCTCCTTTGTCTTTCGTTGGAACATTTCCACTGATCCCATCGACGATTAACAGGTCGTGGGCTTTTTTGGAAACTTTTAGTCCACCACCACCTACCCAATCGATAGTCAGTACCACACCTTTGATGGTGAACCCTGCTATCCCATTTGTCCCAAGTTCAAACCCTATCGTAACACCCACCACGAGTGGAAGCCATTACATTCCAGGTTTCGCCCCTTTTGTGTCAGCCAATGGAACTTCAACAAGTGCTACATATAGCACTCCCTATAATGTTCAATATAGAATGATTAGCACAGATCTGTTCAACCAACTCTATGGTTGGTATCCATTGTATAGTTCTAACCCACAGATTCAGGTATCTGGGGGCACAGATCCCATTATGCATATACTATCCAACAGCGTAATAGTTCCCCCTCCATTTTTAGTATGCATGGTCAATAATTGATTGACATGAACCCTACTTATGTCAGTCAAAGGCATATGGTTAGTTATGTGGCGAGCGAGAACCCTCAACAAGGTCCCAATCAATCCATAGGGGCACCCTAATCACAACCTCAAATGAGTCAAGGGGGCACTCCTTATCCTAGGGGCACTTCCATCACCTAGCCTAACAACCCCTATGGAAACCCATACTACAATACCATACCCTAAGGCACTTACTATACCATGCAACCTGTGTATAATATTGGAAACAACACGATGGGAGTAGCATAAGGATCCTCAAGTCATATGTCATTTCCTTTGTCTGATTCGAGGGAATTAAACGCCATGCCTTTCTTGGAAATGCTTGATATCCCCGACTTATACAGAACTACAAATGATCCCATCTATCACAACTTACTTTGGCCGTGAATCCCACATAAAATACCGACATACATCCCGAATTTTGAAGGGAAACAACGGGAGGATCCAGGTACACATATCACCACCTATCATCTATAGTGTATTTCTAACTCCATGGTGGGTGATAGTCTCCGGCTGCATCTCTTTCCCTGCACTCTTACTGGAAATGCAGACAAGTGGTACACTGAGTTACCATGTATGCTAGTCAATACCTTTGGTGCTTTAGCAATGGAATTCCTAAAGCACTTCTAGCTACCCATCCACTATGAAACTAGGATGAAACTCCTCACTTCATTGTGTTAGGCTACCGTCACCCACATCTCTGATCATATATATGAATGGAGATGTAGGTGGAGTTTAGTCAAAGCTCCCCTCCCAGACTATCTATTAGCAGATTGGTTCTGCAAGTCTCTACTTCCCTAAATTGCTAAATATGTCACCTTAGGTGGTGCGGTCACAGAATACCAGTCAATTCATCGTGCACAACACTTATATATGATATATTTGCTATCTGGCACTCTATACGATGTCATTCCTTATTTCCCTCACAACTCCAATGCTCCCGCTATGTAGCAGCCTATAGCGCACACCGATGGGATTATTGGTGCAACCTTCGGGGCTACTATAAAATAACTCAGCAGTGACATTGCCCAGATGTCAGTTGACCCCTCTACCAAATTGACTGCTCTTCCTACCACCGCAATAAACTTTGTACAGTCTATGCAAAAACCCAGTGGTAAGAATAAGAAGAATAAGAAAAGTACTACTCCCTGTGAAGAGAAATCAACAAAGTAGTACAACCCAAAGCAGAAGGCTGTTGCGCCCTTTGATGATGGAAACGATAAACCAACTAGATTCCCTTGTAAAATTTGTGCCGAAGGCCACATCAATTATCATTGTCCACGTCTTCAGGAATGCACAGATTTCATTGCTAAAAAGGACATTAGTAGGACCCTTGTTGTCCTGAATAATCCTTTCCCTACTCAGCAGCACCACCACCTTATTGCAAACCAACCCCAACCCCCACAAGGGGGCAATGGCGGTTTGCAACATCCTTTAGTTGGTGAAGAACCATCTACCGTTTACACCTTTGAAATGGTAGATATACAAACTAGAGCCAAATCTTATGCAGCTCCACTCGCTCAGGTAGAGGAACACTCCTCAAGTCAAAACCCACAGCCACCTAATGATGTTCATATTGAAAGGATAGTTGTTGATCTTGTGATTCGGCCTCCTAAAGGGGCACTTTGTTGCACAACGCACAATACATTTGCACGTGCTACCCAAAACTACAGTATTGTAGACGATTTGGCACAAACACTGCCGACTATGTCGATGCTCGAAGTATTAAAAACCTATCCAGCACAAAGGAAACCTTTTCCTTTGGCAATTGGTGTTATCGACCCTCAGGATTCCTTACTTTCAATTTTCGACATGGAAAAATGTTTCACAACAACTTGCATTTCAAGTGAAAATATTTTCAAAAGGGAAACGAATACATAGAATTGTCATTGACGAAGGTGCTTCAACATGCGTAATCTCAACTTCATGTTGGCTCACCTTGGATTCTCCAACCCTATCCCCACTGTTGAATTCCCTTAAAGCTTTTGACGGCCACACTTTCATCCCAAAAGCTTAACTAGGTAGCTACCCCATCACCTTGAATGGGAAAATGGTAATGGTGGACATCGAAGTCGTAGATAGAAAGCTCGAATATAATCTTTTTTTGGGTCACAGTTGGACTTATGCCATGATTTCCATCGTGTCTACTATCCTTTGCATCATCCTATTTCCATTGGATGGAAAGATAGTCATAGTGGACAAGCTGTTATTTTTCACCCTTGATTATTCCCCGTTACCCAGCAGCTCTGTACCCTTAGTGCGTGGTGTACCTGAATCTTACATTAGTATCGATACCGATCTATTGAACGGATCTTCCCTGATGGGGTTTTTACCTCTTCTCCCATCCGTGGTTCCACAAACAGTCAATATGGTTTCATCCATTCCTCACGAACCAACCGATCCTTGGGTCCTACCAGCCCCTTCAGACATTGACACTTACAGAGAACAAATGTCATTGTTACCAGCTGAATTTACCTACCAGGACATTCAATCTGCATCAGAATCTCTGGTCACTTTGGTCATTACCAATGGTACCACTGCCCCTTAAATAACTGCTCCTTTCGATCTCCTCAATCAAGTCCTACCTATGGACAAAGCTATTAGAGAGATCATGAGTTTAGAAGAGTGACCCTGGGAGGACTCACACCATCGTGTTTCAATATCTCATTCAGACATGATGCCTCTTCAAATATTATCATTTGACGCACCTAAAATTGTTTCCTCACCTTACACGACTATCCAAGCTTTGAACTCGGAGGGAAACATGGGAAATATTTCAAAGACATTCCTCATCGATATTTCTATCATGACAAGAATTGTAGAAAACATCCAGGTTGGAGAAGATTGCAGTCCTGAGGAAATTACAAGCTTCACCTACCTTTTTAAGGAATTCTGTGATGTATTCGATTGGTCTTACAAGAAAATGCCCAACATATGTCCTTCTATTGTCAAGCATGAGATCAATATATACAACAATGTTAAACATGTCTGCCAAAGGCTTCAACCAGTCCACCCTCGCAAAACGGTAGCCATCAAGACTGAGTTGGAAATTTTTTTACATGTTGGTTTCATCTATCCCGTTCCCTTAGTGGGATTGGTTTCCAATCTGGTTCCTATCGATAAGAAACAAGGAACCATCCACATATGCGTTGACTATCAAGACTTGAACGCCATTTGTCCAAAGAATAATTATCCAATACTATTCATTGACCAAATTATCGATGATTGCACTAGTTGTGAATCATTCTCATTCATGGATGATTTCTTAGGTTACAACCAGATTGCTATAAAACCAAAAGACCAGCACAAAACCTCCTTCTTTTTCCCATGGGGAACCTTTGCCTATTGAAAAGTCCCATTTGGTTTAAAGAATGTTGGAGAAACATTTCAAAGGGCCATGGAGTACACATTTCACAATATCAGACATATCGTTCAAGCTTACTTAGATGACCTTCTAGCCAATTCCAAGAAGCGAGCACAACACCTAGATCATTTAGGAGTTGCCTTTCTTAGGTGTCGATTTTATAACATTCGTCTAAATATGGATAAATGCATTTTCTCTGTAGAGTATAGATGCTTACTTGGATTAATTGTCTCCAAGTACGGGATTAGGGTTGATCCTTATAAGGTAAAGGAAATTACTCAATTTCCTGAACCACTATCCATTTTGTAGCTCCAACGTTTGCAAGAGAAAGCAAACTTCTTATGACAGTTCATTGTAAACCATGTTGAATTGAAGAAAGGCTTTATGCGGCTAATTAAGAAGGGGGTTTTGTATTTGTGGGATGATCAAGCTCAATGATCATTTGATGCCTTGAAAAAGGTGCTTATATCAGCCCCACTCCTTAGCGCTCCCAACTATGGGTGCGACTTTCTTCTATAACTAGCAGCCTCACCATCCTCTCTAGGAATGGTCTTGGTTCAATCTCATGATGATCAAAGCGAGCATGTGACATACTATCTGTCGAAAGGCCTGGCTGGACCCAAACTCAGATATTCACATGTGGAAAAGTTGTCCTTGGCAGTTGTCTTTACTGTCAACCACTTCCAACATTACATATTGCTGCAACAAACTACTGTCATTGCCTTGGAGAATCTTTTTAGACACATTTTGTCTCATCAAGTCATTGGAGGAAAATATTCCAAATGGATTGTGATCCTACAACAATTTGATTTGGTGTTCATTGTTTCCAAGGCTAAAAATTCCTTAGTCTTTGCCGAACTTTTGTCAGATCTTACCATTGTCGATCCTAATGAGATAGCCCACAATCCTCTTCCAAATGAAGTTGTCTATCTTATCGGCACCACTAATCCTTCGTCTGGTGAAATTCTTGTCTACCTCCAAGTGCAACGTTTCAACACTGAGCTATCGTTAGGTGACTGTCATCGCATCCACCACCAAGCGTGACACTATTTAGTGCTTAACAATATGTTATATCACCATGGTGCTGATATAGTTCTTCGACATTGCCTCACTCATGAGGAGGTGGAATGCATTTTAAATGAATTCCATGTTGGGGCATGTGGCAGTCATCTTTCTAGCATATGTGCTACCTAGAAAGTTTTGTGTGCAGACTACTACTGGCCAACCTTGTTCAAAGATTGTATTAAGGCTATTCGACAATGCCATCCTTGTCAAGTGTTTACAAAGAAAATGCATGCTCCTCTACCCCTACTGCACCAAGTTATCTCTGTCGGCCCCTTTACAAAATGGGGGATAGACTTCGTAACTTGCAACCCCATTTCCTCCACCAGACACAACTATATTATCGTAGTTGTGGAATATTTCACTAAATGGGCCGAAGCCCTTCCCACCTTCCAAGCCGATGGAGAAACTGCGGTGCTATTCCTATTTAATCAGGTCATCTGTCACTTTGATGTGCCCGACATGATCGTTACAAACCATGGGTGTCATTTTTAGAATCACATGATGTCTGACTTAACATCGTTGCTCAGTTTTTGCTAGGATCAATCATCCTCCTACTACCCCAAGCTAATGGTCAAGTAGAGGCCGTCAATGGCATCTTAAAAACCATGACCCATGGGTTGGTAGGGAATCATAAAACCCATTGGCATTGAATGTTATATCCTACAATATGGGCATACCGAACTTTAGTTAAAACCGCTATAGGCTTCACACCTTTTCAACTAGCTTATGGATTGGAAGCAATTTTACCAATCGAGTGTCAAATTCCTTCCTTACAAATCATTGATGAACTCTTGCTCGACACTACTGCCAAACAAGAGCGCCTACTATAACTAAATCAACTGGATGAAACTCGTCGATATTATGAATTGCCACTCAAATCCCATAAGCACTAGGTCAAATCCCAGTACAACAAAAAGGTCAAACCTCGTTCTTACCAAGAGGGAGATCTTGTTTTACTCTATGATCAAAGCATGACCTTTTGGGGGCAGGAACACTTCAACTCTTATGAATCAGTCCATATCTCATCAAGAAAGCCCTCTCAAAAGAGTCATATGAACTTCAGGACTAGGAAGGAGTCCCGCTCGCTGAGCCCCAAAATGGGTTGTATCTGAAAACGTATTATTCTTAGTATTGTACTAGGCATGTGCCTTGTAATTTTATATTTATGAGTTTTGATTCTTTTTTATGTGACTAAATTTTTTGGTATTTATTAAAGTATTTGTCTCATACATATTTCTTGTAATGCAGATGCCTTCATTATCCTTAGAATACTTAGGATACATGAATGGTGCCAGTCATCAGACATGACACATTGCATTAGCTGCTTGGGTCATTTACACATCTGAGTTGGAATTGTTTTGTTCCGGGGGAGTATTTCTTGGTACTGCCACCAACAATATTTCTAAGTATATGTCCATAATTTCACTTTTCACTGAAGCGTCATTAAGGGACATCTCCAATCTGGTGGTCATGTTAGACTCTCAGCTTTTTGTTATGCAATTGACAAATCATATCATGTTCGTTATCTAATCTTGTTACATCATTATTTAAGGGTACGACTCTTGGAACGTCAATTTGAGGTTATCACATATGAAAACATTCCTAGAGAATTTAATATGGTTGCTAATTCATTGGGAAACAATGTGTTAGATTGGAATCTATCTCATTCGCTATAGATACATGTATGAAAGTAAATATTTACACATTTAAAAGTTTACAAAAACACTTGAAAAACATTTATATCATAAAATACCAGTATATGTATATATATATATATATATATATATATATATATATATATATATATATATATATATATATATATATATATATATATATATATCGAATCCAGTATTTTACATCAAAATATTCCCAAAACTTAGGTTTTTTAAGTACAAAATTGCTACAAAGCTTAGCTATAAACACCCACTGGCTATACCAAGCACCTGCTAATAGAGCCTACTTCTCATGAAATGATAACACTGCTCTAGTTATCCTCCAAAGAGGAACCAAAAACCGCTTAGGCACATCGAGTGTGTGTTGTTTCATATGAGCAGGGATCTCCCTCATAAGAAGCGGGGTCACCCCCATGCTCAAGCCCTCTAGGTTCCTTAGAACCTCATGAAAACTTTCAGCATCACCCCCCTTGTCAAGTAGTTGGCCTCCTCACCTCATTTGGAGAGCTTCACCTACAGGTCGTACTAGTGCCACATCTGTGTCAAGAAAAGAGCTTCATGTCAGTACTTGTTCACCCATAAAATCAACAAAAACATAACATAAACATTAAAAATCTTAAAAATACTTTAAGTACTCTTAAAAATAATTCTTAACTTGAGGCATCGAGTTTGTTCCCAGTGGTTGAATCAATTTAGGGTCATTGGTTAAGTCCATGCCCTCATAGGCATAGTCGTCAATCATCATAATCTAGCCACTAAGCCATTCGAAGAAATATTCTTTGAAAAAATGTCAAATAGGTACCCCTCCTGCGCGAGGATCAAGCGACGTCCATTGCCTCTATCTAGGCTCCCTCGGATCAAGGGGACCTAAGCTCATATGTAGGTGCATAACGGGTACCATCTCTAGTATGAATGAGACAATGAGAGTTCGATACCCAAAACTCTGTTGGTTTTGAGTCTTGCATGCACCCAATTCTACTTGCAACTGATGAAGCACTACCTTGCACTAGTTGAATATATGTGTCCGGACATAGTCAACTGCAGGAAAGAATTGGGCCATTTTCGCAACGTGGAGACTCTTTGACCCCACCAAACACATAATCATCCATAAAATGGCCGTCATGAAATTTGGATCTAATCCTCTCTATAGGGACTCTATTGTTGACAAGTCCACTCTCAGTTTTGTAGTAAGCTCGAACCATCTCTTGGGTGGATATAGGATTAGGTCTATCCCCAATCAAGTTTTCCTATGCTCCTCTGCAGGACAAACCGGTCAAGAAATATATATCATCTCAGTCAATGGCCAAATCATGATCCCCAATCCTAAACACTGGCTCATATTCATCCTAGTGTTGGATAATCTAGCTCTAAAGGTCCTCCTGACCTTTGATCAAGTCCCAGTGATAATAATTCATCAACTTACAATGGCGAAATTCAAGTATGTAAGCAAGATCATTTCGCATCAGCAATTCTTGTCAGTCATGGGCCCGTTCTCTCGATATACTAGTCATAATGGCTCAAAACCTGCACAAATCAACCCAAAAATCAATGCAAATGGGGCAAAAATGCTCATTAAATCACCTCCTGGAGTTTTGGGGTGCGTCCTCAAGCACTAACACCCCCCCTAGTGACACATAGGGAGGATTAACGCCCTCCACCAAGCTATAAACGGTGTTTAATGCTCCCTACAGGCCTGGTAGGGGAGTTAGGCACAATTAATGAATAGGACTCCCCAATTGTCCAAAAACTCACCCCAAAAGTTGATAAAAGAAGGTTTAATAATGCAAGATCAAGTTTTTGGCATCTACCTGGGACTAACGGCACATTGAATGGTCGCCTGAATCTCTCGCTATCGTTCGTGGAAAATCTACTCCTCTTTAGCTTCAAAACACTCTCACAGCTCTCAAATGATGCAAATCATGAAAATGGAGGCTCAAGAACTCCCTTATAGTCACTTTGGAGACATGACTTATCTTAATTGAAGTCATTAAAGTAGAATTAATCTATTTCCAATGATTTTTATCATGCACCATAACCGCATATTAGCATAAATTTCTCATGTTTTGATGAAAGAATTTGCAGGATTGAACAACAAAAATGACCATGTGCGATTCTCTATAAGCGCTTTCTTTAATGGGATGTTTTCTCACTTTAAACTAAAAAATCCCTGAGTTTTTCATCGTCAGTCTTGTTAAACACTTATGACGATGGTCCAAGCAACCCTCTTTCCCTCTTTTTCTAGCTCACTAAACTGAAAAAGATCGATTGAGAATTTTTTTTTGGACTTTTTTCTTGCTCATAAAATTGAAAAAACCCTGAGCTCCTTCTTTAGGCTTGTTAAAAATTTATGAAGAACCTCCGAGCATTGTTTTTAGGAACTTTTCTTGCTCGTTAAGTTGAAAAAACCCTGAGTTTTCGTCATTGGGCTCATTAAACACTTACGACGATGATATGAGTGCTTTCTTTTTTGTGACTATTTCTTGCTCTTAAATCCAAAAATCCCCAAGTTTTCTCTTCTTCGGGCTCGTTAAATCTACAAAGAAGGAATGAGCGGTTCTTTTACCTCTTTTTCCTTGCTCACTAAACTGAAAAAGATACCTTGATTTTTCTTCATTTGACTCATTAAAATTCGATGAATATATTGATTTTGTCATCGCATGACTCATTAAAATTTCATGACAAATATCGAGTTTACTCCATCTCTTCCTACTCGTAAAAAAATGAGGAAAACATCTATTTAGCATACGTTTCTCTTTATCCAGACTTAGTAGATTAACTTATGGAAAAGGAATCGTTCCGGGTATACTATTAAACTTTTGTCGCACCCAGTTAACAACTATGACAAAGGGACCACCTTGGAGTCATTCTTTACAATCTTTTCAGACTCTTGAAATATGAAAAGACCACCGAGTTCTCTCATCTGGGCTCATTAAATTACACAGATGAGGAATAGAGACCCTCTTTTTATGATCCTTTTTAGAGTCTTAGAATATAAAAATATCGACGCATTTTCCTGTTTGGACTCATTAAACGAATTAGATAGGGCATAGAGTTTCTCTTTCTACAGTCCTTTTCAGACTCTTAAAACATGAAAATGTCGATGAGTTTCCCATCTGGACTCACTAAACTAATCAAATGGGGAAAATGGACAATACACTTGCGTTATGTTCTGTATTATGAAAGATTTTTTTTGCAGCAGTCGCTCCCTTAAACATGGCACTCCCTCAGATAAACATTCCTTGTGATGACCTCTCAATATGAATATTACCATCCTATGAGTTTATCCTATATACCTCGATGTTCTTGAATCTCTGTATCCTAACACTCTTTGGTGTTCATGAGTCTAGTGCTGCATGGTTAAAACCATTGTCATGTCTTCTATTGTTCAAGGGAACACATTTATCTTATGTTTCCTCCATCAAACCATCAAGCATATCCTACCATCATGTCCTCTATTTCATTGACCCAATGCTCAAAAGATTCCTAAAAAAAAATCATTCTTGTCCCATTTCGTGTCGACTAATGTAGGAAACCTTATTGCCTACCTTTTTATAGGTCTCTTCGTGTCGACTTCAACACTCTATCTAGGAAGAAGACCAAGGAACACTTCGGTGCCTTGGTACTTGTAGACATTAGTAGTAGGTCACCTTATGTTTGATAAGGGGTTTTCATTATTCACTTCTACTTAAACGATTCTACGAGTTTTAGACGACAAAAATATTTTTCACACTCGTTATATTATACTGGGCATCTCAGGGACCATGACCATTATCGGTGGTCATCCTCGCGTCTATTAACAATATCCATTATTGACTAGTAATCAGATGATACCATGCATGTTCAACATTAACACCTATATTCACATGTATCGATCTATGCTATTGCGGTGAAGCAAAAATCAAGACCTTGGGTAGAGGCTTGCATCACTCAGCCTTGTTTCCTCTCCCATGTTGCATTTATTGTTTTTTGGAGACAACTCATTAGAATGATCCTATTATGACATAGGTTCTGCATCGTGCTTACTGGCGGATAGCATCTTCATATATCTTTTTCTGACAAAATCACTCTAACATAGCTACTAAGCATGGGAATTCCCGACTCGGGACATGAATTTAGTTTTTTTCTATATATGTGTTGTATCAGGTTTTTTATACCGCTCAAAGCTTCGATCATCTCTCTCTCTTTTCCAAAGAAAAGGACAGTTAAATATAAAGTATTTTGGCCATCATCATAGCCTCTTATCTCACACTTTAGGGGGCATCTGTTATATAAGAAAATGGATTCCTCATTAGCTCAGAGGATAAATACATAATGACTGAAGGACTGACCAAGTTCACAGGCCCAGTTGTCAAGCTAATGCTGCCTAAACACTAGCAACCTACTTTATAAAGCTTCCTATTAAGGCTAAGGGTGTGTTAGTGCCCAAAGTAACTCTTTTGTTACCTCGGGAAGAGCGTTAGTGAACCCTAATGAGTTTCTATAGGTCATGAGAATGGGTTAAACGGGAAAATATCCATATATTCTCTTCTATGTTAGCTCATAAAAGTAGGGAAACATCAGAACTTGACCTTTGGGGGAATTACTAATACCTAATGGAGTATGCAAATGGGAAAGAGCACAAAGGCATGGAAACATCACTACATTTTCCTAATGGAACTCATGAAGGACTTGGCAACCTTAACCTCACATGCTATATATGTAAGGCTAAGGCCATTGTGAAAGAGGTCGAACCATTTGAAAGGATTGCCTATTTGATTGTTGAGCTGAGTCTCAGAATAAGGCATCAGAAGAGGTTAAGAAGGGAGAGAGAGAGAGGAGCTAGAGGGGTAAGGGAAGACTGATGCAACTAATGGTTGTAATCACTCTTTCTACATCGATATAGAAATACAATTGTGTTTTCCACTCTAAGATGTTGATAGTATGACTTGTTTGTATGTTTATTCAATATCATTAGCATGAGTGGATTAGATATATGCAACTATATATCTTTATATGTTCATGCATTGTTTATGAAGGTTTTATGTTGTGATATTACACTTGTATTTTCTATGTGAGGGATTTTATCTGGAGCCAACTCAGGGGTCTTTTGCGTAGCTGCATTGCACTCTCTAGCAACACCACACTAAGACTCAAGGTAATAATTCCTTCTCACCTTGATATTCATTTATTAAACATAGATATGCATGTATCTTTGTGACAGTTGCAGCTAATCTGACTATCTGCCAAGGATCCCAGGAAGATCCTTAAGGGTTTCTACATCACCAAACACCCGTGCATTAATCCCTATAGCAGTATTAAAGGACATGTCACAGGTAAAGCTTCCATAGAAGCCTTGGAGTTTGATTTAACTATCAAACATGAAATCAAGCACATTTTCATCAATAAGCCAAATTCCGAGAAATATACTAAAGTAGATGAATTTTATAGAAAGCTAATAAATATTTCTGTACCAAAGGATGAAAGGTGGGATAAGTTGTGTGATACTATCGAGTAATTTTTTTTTTCTCTCAAATAGATAGACAATAAGACAACACAATTTAGGGGAAAGTCATCAACAATTTCCTTGAAGGTAGTATCAGCAACCTTAATAGTTTAAGCATTGTTACATTTTTGTACTATTTTTGTAATCAGTTGAGTGTTTCTAGAATCCAAATATTTTTGAATAAATAAGTAGCAATTCGATGTGTTAAGGGTTGAACCCTTGGATGAGTTTTCTAAAGAAGAATTGTATAAAATTGAAACGGCTTCATATTAATGAAAGGATTCTGGATTTTCTTCAAACAACTTGTCACTTTGTGATTTTCTCTTATGTTTTCACTTAATTTTGTTGTTATTCATGTATTTAAGTTTTTATGAAGAAAACTGGGTAAGAGAAAACTGAATATTAGTCTATCTTAAACCCCCTCTGAAGTTATAATCTATTTTGGAGATTAGTTTATTGGATTGTTTGTCATTATAAGCTCCTCTACATTTATAAATTATCAGCCATCTTCATAATATTAAATATATTTTGTTGGGTAAACATTGTTTACTTGCATGCTTTCTTATGATTAACTAAAAATTCAGTTTGAATATTTAGGAAATCATAGCCTCTTACATTTCTGCCTTTCCACACACTTTTAAATCAAATTATTGTTCAAAGGTAAAGAATCAACCCTTTCTAAATATTTAGTATTAATAAGGTTTAAGAACCTTCCTTAATCTTCTCATAACATTGGTCATCTAAAAAAATTTAAAACAAAAAAACATTTTAGATTCTCTGGCATAATTAATTAACCTAGAATTATATCAGAGGACAACAGCACTGACCCCTGTAGTTCATACAAACACAAGGGAAGTTGCAGAACGATTTCCATAAAAAATGGTGCACACACCCACAATAGTTCCATGTGAACATTAAGTATAAGAAGGGAAGCACCAACAACGTTGCAAACTACCTTAGCCGACAACCGGTCATGGCACTGACCACTGTGCTCGACTCTTGTGGGAATGAAACTCCGAGGTGGCTACATATTTGCAAGAGTGATCCAGAATTTGAAAACATATACTAGAGACTCCTGGAAGGTAAGAAAATTCCAAATTTTCACCTCTGAGATGCACCGTTATGCCATCTGGGACACATCTGTGTTACTTCAAGTGAGTGTGCCAAGATGATTTGGGAGGTGTACTACAGTCGGGTCGTTGGACATTTTGCAGTAGTGAAAATAGTTGTAGAGATGCAAAAGTAATTTTATTGGTAGAAAATTTGACAGGATGTTTGGATGTACATTAGATCCTAGACTACTTATGCCATTTCTAGACCGAACATCAAGAATCAAGGCCTATATACTCCTCTACCTACTCCTCATCGACCTTGGGAATCCATATTGATGGATTACATGTCAGGCCTTCCTTCTACTAAGTATGGGAATGACTGTGTTTTCATGGTTATCAATAAATTTTCGAATATGGCCATTATTATGACCTGCAAGAAGAGTATCGCGACAAAATCCACTACTAAGTTCTTCTTTGAACGAGTTTGGGTACATTTTGGGATCTCACAATCCATTATCATAGGTTGGGACAATAGGTTCCTAAACAAATTTTGGTCAAGTCTGTAGTTAATGTTGGATACCAAACTCACTAAGTCCACGACTTTCCACCCCCAAATTTTCACCTCTAAGATGCACTGTTATGCCACCTACGACACATATGTGTTCCTTCAAGTGAGCATGCCAAGATGATTTGGGAGGCCCACTCCAATTGGGTTTCTAGACCTTTCGGGGTGGAGAAACTAGTGGCAGTGCTAGATAAGTAGTTTTATTGGTCGAACCTTCGACAGGATATTGGGAATTACATTAGATCCTGCACTGCTTGCACCATTTCTAAACTGACTATCAAGAAGCAAGGCCTATATAATCCTCTTCCTACAACTAGTCAACCTTGGGAATCCATATCGATGGATTACATTTCGGGCCTTCCTTTTACTAAGCATGGAAACAAACGCGTTTTTGTGCTCGTCGATAGATTCTTGAAGATGGCTATTATGGCAACCTGTAAGAAGAGTATCACAACAAAGACCACCACTAAGCTCTTCTTTGAACGAGTATGGGTATGTTGAAAAATGGCAACAAGAAATGCTAAAAGTAGCCCTGTTAAAAATAGCAGTTTGGGTACCAGTGCTGGATTGGGCAATAGGGAATGAAAAATGGAAGTGCTAAAAATAGAATTTCTATTTTTAGCAGTTCATGATGGATTCCCATTTTAGTTAGTCCTTGGACTAAAAGTAGGAAGTAAAATTCGAATTTGATATTAACAATAGTTTGAAAATTAATTAATTAATTCATATTGAGTTAATTAGTTAAGGAAAATCAAACTTGAAGTCTATGTGGGGACATGCAATAGTTTATCCTTTAATTGAGGAATTTAAACTTTAGTTAAAGAGATAAGGATGAGTTCTAATTTGAGTAGTAATTAGTTGGCTCAGTTAACTAAATCAAGTCTAGTTATAATTGATTTAAATAGTTTGTTTAAATTAAGTAAGTTTAGTTAGTTAATGCATGCTTGCATATAACTGCTGCACTTTAGATAATTGAATATTCTCTCATGAATAACTCATGAATGTCAGTTCAAACAGAGACCCAGTTGAGATCAAAGAAGGGACAATGTACTATCAGTTGGATGAATATTTTTCTTATAAAGGAAGCTCATCCATGATGATGGTTTATCTCCTTCAGGACTGTGCAGTTAGATCAGAGGTTGGTAAGTGTGTGAAGAGGAAAATTCACATGCGATTGCACTAGACCCTAATTAGAATTGCGCAAAGAAATAGGATGCTTGGAGGGCAGGCGAGAGGTTAGATAGAGGCCTTTGATTGTCTATGAGCAACAGAGGTATTGCAGAGAGAGTAGGATAGCTTTTGAGCTGATTCTTTTTGTAATACTAGCTATATTTCCACTTGTATGATAATACAGAGTTGGGGTTTTAGGCTGAGGCTTTCCCCGGGTAAATTCTTCTATGTTATGTGTGATTGATTACTTCTTATTAGTTATATGTGTTCTTATTTATGTTGCTCATGCTAGATTAAGCTTCCGCTAAATTGTTTGTAAAAGTAGATCAAGTGTTTTGCTATAGTACATTGCATTACCAGGTGATCTGTAGTGGGAATTTCTACATCGTATCAGAGCACAGGTGATCAAGGAAGAACAATATACAAGAAGGGAGAAGTTGAAGTTTGTGGTTTCTGAATATTGAATTGAGTTCTTATCACATCTATTTCACCGATGGCGTTCGGTGGTTTGAGACTCAAATATGACCCTAATGGCAGTTCGAATTATATAGCTTGGAAATATCACATGGAGGCAATATTAGAAGATAAAGGTCTAAAGGACTTCATTGATCAAGAAGTCCAGAAGCCAACTGATGCTACTCAACTGGCGGAATGGAAAAAGAGTGTGGCTAGAGCAAGGAGAATCCTCCTGGAGGGAGTTCAAGATCACATTGTTTCGAGCCTCCATGGGAAGGAGACTCCTTTTTCGATGTGGAAAACATTGAAAGATCTTTATCAAAATAGAAGTGATCAGAGGAAGCTGGCACTGAAGGACAAACTTCGAAAGATCAAGTGTGAAAATGGTGACATAATCTCTATGTATTTGAACAAGCTCACCATATGCAGGGATGAGATTGGAAGTGTAGGGATCGTGACGGTTGATGATGCCATGGTAAGTCTTGCACTCCTTGGTCTTCCTAAGAGCTGGAATAGCTATCAGGACTTGGTTAATGGAAGAAAGAAACTGCCAGATTGGGGATGACTTTGGTCAGATTTGATGTAGGAGGAGATAAGAAGAAGCACCAGAGATGGTTCTTCATCCATGGAGGATGAAGAAAACTATACCTTAGTGAGTAAGTTGAAGAAGGGAAAGTAGAAGGTTTATCTTTCCAAATCTAGTTCTTCCCATGGTGGGAAGAAGTTTTACAAATTGAAAGTGCAATGCTTTTGTTGTCATGAGGTGGGAAATTTTGCTACAAATTGTCCACGGAGGAAATCCAAGAAGGGATCTGGGGAAGGATCTGAAGGTGAGGCACTTGCTTCATAGTTCGAGTTGGATTTCACACTCTTCACATGCATGGTTTCATCCATGGTGGGAAGTGGTTGATTTCTTGAGAGTGGAACTTCTTTCCACATGACCAGCGACAAGAGTTTTTTCAGTAGTTTGGAGGAGAAAGATCTCCAGATACTCATAGGGATGGGAAATGATGAGAAGCATAGTGTATCAGGTGTAGGCATGGTTATTTTTCAGAGGGAGCATGGAGCTCACCTTACCTTGACCGATGTTAAGTATGTACCAGGACTGAAGAGAAACTTGGTGTCGATCACAATGCTGGAAGAAAGAGGCTATGATGTAGTCTTCAGTAAGGGAAAGGCTTTCCTTAGACACATCATCACTAGACAGGTGAAGCAGATCGATTCACGGGTCAGGAACATATATGCTCTTAAGGTTCAAGATGCATGCAAAGCCTTGAGGAGCAAGGCAACTGATGGAGACTTGGTGGTTGAGAGGGAGAGTACATTACCTTTCAAGAAGTATCAAACGATTGTGGAGGAGCCACAATTGGTGAAGCATCCACAACTGGGGAAGCCAAGAGGAGACATAGTGGAGGCATCTGCTTATGTAGAGACCTCTAGTAGGGGGGAACTTCAAGTCAAGTGGGCAAAGGGATCACATGTAGACATACCTCTAGGTAGGAGGTGGGGAAATGTGGAGTGATTGTCCCAAGGAGGAGGGGCAGGATCCTTGAGGTACCCAACCTCTTTGATTCAACTTTGCTACAGGAGCCTCGATGAGGAGTAGAAGGAATGACTAATTGGGTGAGATAGATGCGGATGGAGTGGCATAGAGAGCTACAGTGCGGGAGTCCCAAGACTATGTAGAGCTAGGAGGCTGCAAAGATGCGAGAGGCATAGGAGTGTTGCACTAATGCAGGATGGCATAGAGAGGTGTAAAATGGTGCGAGATGCATGGAGTGTTGCAGCAGATCAGAAGTCAAGGAGGGAGCACTTGTCAGTAGCAGGTAGAGCTTCAACATCAGAGTATGTTTCTAGCCCAACAGAGAGGTCAATGGGAGTATTTTTTTTTGTTTCAGAGTTGCTGGAGCAGCCACGCTTGGTAGAAGTGTTGCATGTAGAACATTCCAGAGTTACAAGATTAGGTTCGAGTTGAAGCCCTTCTTTTTGAGAGGGAGTGTTGAAAAATGGCAGCAAGAAATGCTAAAAATAGCACTACTAAAAATAATAGTTTGGGTAACAATGTTGGATTGGGCAACAAGGAATGAAAAATGGAAGTGCTAAAAATAGAATTGCTATTTTTAGCAGTTTAGTATTGATTCCTATTTCAATCATTCCATAGAATAAAAATAGGAAGTAAAATTCAAATTTGATACTAACAACAATTTGAAAATTAATTAATTAATTCATATTGAGTTAATTAGTTAAGGAAAATCAAACTTGAAGTCTATGCAGGGACATGCAACAGTTTATCCATTAATTGAGGAATTTAACCTTCAGTTAAAGAGATAAGGATGAGTTCTAATTTGAGTAGTCATTAGTTGGCTCAGTTAACTGAGTCAAGTCCAATTATAATTTATTTAAACAGTTTGTTTAAATTAAGTAAGTTTAGTTAGTTAATGCATGCTTGCATATAACTGCTGCACTTCAGATAACTGAAGATTCTCTCATGAATAACTCATGCATGTCAGTTCAGACAGAGACCCAGTTGAGATCAAAGAAGGGATAGTGTACTATTAGTTGGATGAATATTTTTCCTATAAAGGAAGCTCATCCATGATGAGGATTTATCTCCTTTAGGACTATGTAGTTAGATTAGAGGTTGGTGAGTGTGTGAAGGGGCAAATTCACACATGTGGTTGCACTAGACCCCGATCAAAATTGCACAAAGAAATAGGAGGCTTGGAGGGCAGACCAGAGGTTAGATAGAGGCCTTTGACTATTTATGAGCAGCAGAGGTATTGCAGAGAGAGCAAGATAGCTTTTGAGCTGATTCTTTTTGTAATACTAGCTATATTTCCACTTGTATGATAATACAAAGTTGGGGTTTTAGGCCGAGGCTTTCCCTAGGTAAATTTTTCTGTGTTATGTGTGATTGATTCCTTCTTATCAATTATATCTGTTCTTATTGATGTTTCTCATGCTCGATTAAGCTTCCACTAAATTGTTTGTAGAAGTAGATCAAGTGTTTTGCTTTAGTACATTGCATTACCAGGTGATCTATAGTGGGAATTTCTACGGGGTACATTTTGGGATCCCATAGTCCATTATCATAGATTGGGACAATAGTTTCTTAAGTACATTTTGGTCAAGTCTTTGGTAAATGTTCGATACCAAGCTCAGTAAGTCCATGAATTTCCACCCCCAAACTGATGATCTAACAGAGGTCATTAATAGGATGATCCTACACATTTTGTGTATGTACAACTCGAAGCATCCATGCACGTGGGATGAAATCCTCCCCTATGTCCAACATAGCTACAATAGACTCTCCATAGCTCAAATGGCCATGTTACACTAAAATTTGTCACCATGACTATTTGCAGTCAGTATGGCTCCATCAATAACCATACTGTCCTCCTTGGCAAGTCTTATACCTCTGCTCCTCATGTCAAACTCCAAAAAAGAGAGAAAGCCTTTAAAAAGTCAATATAACTCTAGTTACGCACTTTCTCTTACTTTTACCTATGTACCCGCACCTCAAGTACATAATACCTACGTACTTGTACGCTCTGTCTGTAAAGGGGTGGGTGCGTACCCCTGTAAAAGTCAAAAGGCGCAAGTTTTACTTCAAAAAACTTACTTGCAGTCGATTCTAGAGCGTTCTAGGAGATGATTTGACGTGGATTGAGCGCCTCCTGATGGTTCATGCATCCCAATGAAAGAGGAACTTATCCCATGAAGAGGGGAGCTATATCTTTGAAAGAGGGGCTTATCCCATTGATGGTGGACCTGTTTAACTTCCTCCAAAGCATTATAAATACAGGCATTGGGCTAGAGGGAGGGGAGGTTGAAAGCTGAACATTCCTAAGGATAGATGCTACTGAAATTAGGACTCCCTTATAGAGCTTGAGAGGAGATATCACATTCCTTTATTAGCTTCATTTGGAAGTGGGTGAGTTGAACAAAGTAGAGGATAACTCTTGCTGGACCCTGGGAGGGACCTGCACAACACCAAGGCACTGGTTGTAAGGTTTCTTTGTTTCCAATTAATACAATTAAGTTCATTTTTCTCAACAAGTTGTTATATATAATTTGTTTCATAAACTCCTTGGTCTTTATGATGAATATGTTTTATTATATGAGTTATTCAGGTGCTATGTAATCGTTTGCTTGTTTGTGTATGCAGGCTTCAAGGAGAAGGAGCTCATCTGAATCGAAGAGGCTTGGCTACTACAAACAGCGTTGGACTAAAGGTAAGCCTTAAACACCTGGTTGCTTTTATTTTAAATGCATATTTAGGGAAAGATAGTGCTTGATTGTTTTGTTTGTCACTAGAAAAGCCTTGTTTTCTAGGGAGGTCAGTTTTGTCCGCAAAATTGACTCTTTCCGCATGACAAAATGGCGACTCCGCTGGGGAATCCATGGATTTGATTGATTTCTCTTTTGATTGATACTTTGACCAGAGAAACTGTATTTTCTGTTTTTGACTTGATGATTGTGGGATTGGGTGAATTTAGTTAATTTTGAGTTAGTTTTTATTTTTCATAGTTTTGGGAGAGGTACGCACCCTCTTAGTTAAGCACAGTGCGTACCTGTACGCACTTTTGCTTTGTGCACAGAGCGTGGACGCACCTGTGTAAACAGGTTGCCTGCGTACCCTGTCAAAAATTTGAAAAATTTTAAATTTTTCTCTTTTTTATCAGTTTAGAATTTGTTTATAGGTTTTAGCCATTACCCAAACCTGCTTGTTCCCTGTCAAAAACTTTCCTTGGTTAATTTCATTGGCATTCCTGCTCTAAGCTTTTATCAATTGGGTGTTTTGAGTCTCTTTCTTGAGAAATTCTTGATTTGTTTTCCTTTGGTCATTACTTGGAGGTTTCTCTCAGTCTTTTCACAATTTTGCATCTTTTTGCTTTTGTTAATCGCCTTTGAGTGTTTTTATTTTTTGATCTTTGGAACTCTCACCCAATTCTCTCGACTTGCACTTGATTGGTTCTTAGATTACATTAGAATCATTCTTGTGTTTGAGAATTCTCTTGCATAGATCACATTTGCATAATTAGAATTCTCATTTTCAGAATATGAATGAAAAATGTGCATAGATTACATTTGCATACTTTTCAAGTGAATTGTGCATAGATTACAATTGCATAGTTTACATTCTGAAAAATCAATCGTAGATTTAGATTAGTTTTCTTTGATTTGAATTTACACAAAAATAAAAATAAAAATAAAAAAACTATTTTGGAATTGATTTGCATTAGTTTTTCTTGATGAAATTAGTGCATTAGAGAATTTGTTATATTTTCTCTTAGTGATCAATTTTTTGCATTGTTGGAAGTGAATGGAAACTCTCTCCTTACTTTAGTTAGGATTCATCGAATTGAAAAGATTACATTATCATATTCGATTGCATTCAGTTGAGTCGGGTCATAACACCATTGGTTTCATATCCATTTACCCTTTTGAGTAATAACAGCCTAAATAACACAACGCTTAATTAAAATTCACCTAGTAACATTTTTATTTCTAGGGCTTTGATACACCAACATAACTTAGGCTAGTGTCTTGGAGTAGGAGAGTAATTAACTCTCCAATACAGTAAAAACAAACAAGTAGTTGTATCTTGTCGTAGGAAGAAATCCAATTGTTGCATTTATGCTCTGGGAAAGCTCCTCTTAAAGGAGAAGCACGAGATCGTGTCCGAACTAGTGTGGGAATCAATCCTTCCTCATTGGGAATGACGCCAGATATTCACGTATTAAAAATGGTAAACCTCGGATTAACCATTGTCGAGGAGCCTGGGGTCACTTGTTGGTAAACCTTGGATTATGTCAAGGAGCCTTCAAGGGGATTGAGCTTGCTACTCTGCCCTTGCGTGCGTATCGGATCGTAGACTGTTCCCCCAGGTATATTTGTTTTAGTTGGTAACCTTAGTGGCCATATTCTTTAGGATTCTTCCTGAGGTGACAGTAGTGGGAAGATCCCACTGTACCTGGAGCAGACGTCGGCTAGACTCACTTGGATTTTCTGGGGGGTTCTCTTCACTCGAGATGGTTAAGTGGAGGAACTTGTGCCAATCTATTCATTAAGCAGGTTGCCGGGGTAACTGTTCCAACTGCCATTTCTGTATTGAATTCTGCAACGTTGGATTTCATCACCAACTAGTGTTTTCGGTACGGAAATTTACTGTTTGTGTGTGGTTTGACTCCTAGATTTGATAGCGCGTGTTAATTTGTTTATTTTTACTTTTAGAGACCATAGGTGTGAATTGTGAATTTTAATTGTTAGGTGTGAATTGTGAATTGTTAATTTTAGTTTTAAATTGTTAATAAAATTCACTGAAGTTGAATATAATGGAAAATGTTCCAGAATTTACCAACCAAGGAATTCCTCTTGATGAGAATCCTAGTACTTTTCCTTACTTTGGAAATGTTGGTCCGCCTTACATGGCTACTTTTTCATTACCTGGATTTACAATAGGTTTACCAATATGGTTATTTTCAACTTCGTTGGCCCCAAATACTCCAATTGTTCCACCTCAACCGAATGCTTCACCTCAACAGAGTTCACCATCTCAACATCACCAACCTTCTGTTGACCCTTTACCTTCTTCGCCTAATTTTTCTTCCTCCATTTGTTCCTCTTCGCTTGGTAAAAGCCTTGATGCTAGTAACCAGGTGGCTAAGAAGAAGAAGAAAGGAAGAAGAAGAAGAAGAAGAAGCAAGATAAGAAAGAAGTCAACCAACCAACCACGACTGTAAGTGTTAGTTGTGTTGAGGAAAACTCGGACATGCATCGTAAACCCAAATACCCTTACAGGATTTGTAAGGGTGACCACTTCCTTGTCAATTGTCCTGGTATTCCAAAGGTCTTGGAAGTATGGTCAGAAAAATCTCATCAACTTTTCATTGATCCATCAACCAGTGATAGTCAGGTTCCTGGGAAAAAGGGTAAAGTTAGGTTTCCTTGTAAGTTATGCAAAGGGAGTCATCAAACTCACATTTGCCCTCACATGGATGAAGCCTCAAAATTGTTGGAAAACCTTACTGTTCCACAGCAAGAATTTCCAACTGGTTACCGTAAACTTTCTCCCAACCTACCGTCAACTGACGGAGTGATTGATCTAATTTCAAGTATAGTCAATCACACTCTTCCATTGGAGAGTGAAACTCATGTCACTCAGGTTGATGATCCATTAGTTGATCAAGTGGTCAATTCAATTTCACATACGATCGATCCCACTTTCCCTTTAGAGAGTGAACTCAGGTTCTTCTTGTCACATCAGATTCTTCTATGTCGGGGGGCATTTCACCTGTTTCTACAGAACCCCCTCCAAGTACTGAGGTCTTTTCCTTTGATTGGAATAGACTGACAGAACCTCGTCTTCCTTCCTCCATCCCTTTCCAAATCATTGTCAAGGCTGGTGGTAGGGACATGCATCGTACACAGGTAGATGAAGGTGCTTCTGTTAGTATTTTATCCTCAACTGCTTGGAAAGCTTTGGGTTCCCCTCAGCTTGCGCCTATTACGCAGAATCTGAAAGCTTTTAATAGAACCATTAGTGAACCTTTAGGGATCCTTCCTAAGTTTTCTATTACCTTGGAAGGTAAAACTGTCAGTAATGATCTTATGGTAGTTCGAGGTCCCTTGGATTTCAATTTACTCCTTGGGCGAGACTATGTTTATGCAATGAAAGTTGTCCTATCGACACTCTTTCGCATGATGTCTTTCCCTCACAATGGAAATATTGTGACTGTAGACCAGCTTTCGTTCCCTAGTCTTGTTTCAACTACCAATAATATGACAGCCCTGAATGTTCCTGATTGTCAAGTGGTATCTACCCTGCCACAGGTTAATTATGTGGCAACTGGTCCCATGTTTTCAGTTACCGATGTACGTGAGCCTCCCATTGTTTGCTCATCTTCCTTTGATTCAGATCCGGTAATTAACATGGAAAACTCTATGGGATTATTTGAACCCGATGTTCTTATCCCTTTTGAGTCCCTTGACATGTGTTCCTTCTAGAGAACTATTCTTCCTTCTGATGAAGACCTCTTGGAAGCCATGATCAAGGTGTGTCCATTGACATGTCTTTCTTCCAGTTGGAAGCCATGATCAGTGAGAAGCGAGGATAGTTTGTTCCTGTCTCAACCTCGTTAAAAACTGAAACAGGGTGCTTCGAGCAAAGTTCTTTGTCTTGTGTCAAGCTCGTTTAAAAATGAAACAAGGGTATGAGGACAGTTATTTTCCTGTGTCAACCTCGTTAAAAATGAATCAGGGGTGAGGATAGTTTGTTCCTATCTCAACCTCGTTAAAAAATGAAACTGGATGCGACGAGGATAGTTTTTTCCTGTATCAACCTCGTTAAATAATGAAACAGGCTGTGCGAGGATAGTTTTTTCCTGTATCAACCTCATTAAAAAATGAAACAGGCTAGCTCGAGGAAAGTTCCTTTTACTGTGTCGACCTCGTTAAAAAATGAATCAGTGAGTTCATGGAAAGTTCCTTTTACTATGTCGACCTCGTTAAAAAATGAATCAGTGAGTTCGAGGAAAGTTCCTTTTACTGTGTCGACCTCGTTAAAAAATGAACCAGTGAGTTTGAGGAAAGTTCCTTTTACTGTGTCGACCTCGTTAAAAAATGAACCAGTGATTGCGAGGATAGTTTTTTCCTGTGTCAACCTCGTTAAAAAATGAAACAGGCTGTCATGAGGATAGTTTTTTCCTCTCTCAACCTCGTTAAAAAATGAAATTGGATGTTTCGAGGAAAGTTCCTGTTACTGAGTCAACCTCGTTAAAAAATGAATCAGGTTGGAGCATAGTTCCTTGTCTTGTGTCAAGCTCGTTAAAAAATGAAACAAGGAGTCTTGAGCATAGTTCCTTGTCTTGTGTCAAGCTCTTAAAAAAATGAAACAAGGGTAGGTTACATAAGTATATTGTAGAGAGTGGGTGTGAGGATAGTTTTTTCCTGTACCAACCTCGTTAAAAAATGAAACAGGCTGCATAGAGGATAGTTCATGTTACTGAGTCAACCTCGTTAAAAAATGAATCAGGTTTGAGGATAGTTCCTTGTCTTGTGTCAACCTCGTTAAAAAATGAAACAAGGATAGGTTATATAGGTAGATTGTAGAGAGTAGTCTTGAGCATAGTTCCTTGTCTTGTGTCAAGCTCGTTAAAAAATGAATCAAGGATTTTAGAGCATAGTTCCTTGTCTTGTATCAAGCTCGTTAAAAAATGAATCAAGGTTTTTTAGAGCATAGTTCCTTGTCTTGTGTCAAGCTCGTTAAAAAATGAATCAAGGTTTTTTAGAGCATAGTTCCTTGTCTTGTGTCAAGCTCGTTAAAAAATGAATCAAGGATTTTATGAGCATAGTTTCTTGTCTTGTGTCAAGCTCGTTAAAAAATGAATCAAGGATTTTTATGAGCATAGTGCTTTGTCTTGTGTCAAGCTCGTTAAAAAATGAATCAAGGATTTTAGAGAATAGTTCCTTGTCTTGTGTCAAGCTCGTTAAAAAATGAATCAAGGATTTTTAGATTATAGTTCCTTGTTAGGTAGATTGTAGAGAGTAGTTATGAGCATAGTTCCTTGTCTTGTGTCAAGCTCGTTAAAAAATGAATCAAGGATTTTAGAGCATAGTTCCTTGTCTTGTGTCAAGCTCGTTAAAAAATGAATCAAGGTTTTTTAGAGTATAGTTCCTTGATAGGTAGATTATAGAAAGTAGGATTTCGAGGAAAGTTCCTTTTACTGTGTCGACCTCATTAAAAAATGAATCAGTGAGTTTGAGGATAGTTCTTTTCCTGTGTCAACCTCACTAAAAAAAATGAAACAGCTCCCACAAGTCTTTCCAAGATTTCGAAAGTAAACCTTCATTTCATCCACCTGGTTGAATGCAATGAAGCTTGGGGGGCATGTACCTCGATTTATGAGGGGGCCATGCGAACCTATAACAAGCATAGTTTTTCGTTTCAAGCTTGCGTAAACATGAAACTGGATCCGAGCATAGTTCTTTTCTTGTGTCAAGCTCGTTAAAAAATGAAACAAATCCTCCTCTACTTGAGTCGAGAGTTTGACTAGATCTCATAAATTTTAAGTTGTATATTTAGGTTAGTTATTTCAGTGTTTTGCATAATTTTCTTACAGTTTTAGGTCGAGTCTTTCAAATGATCTCGTACATGAACCTTCATTCCATCCAGCTTGTACTTAGTTGAATGAAATGAAGCTGGGGGGCATGCGCTCTAGCAGTTACGCTTAGGGGGCATCAAGCACAGTTTTCTCTCTGTTTCAAGCTTGTGTAAAAATGAAACTACTTTGAAGCATAGTTTTTCTCTGTTTCAAGCTTTTGTAAAAATGAAACCTATCTCAAGTCAATTTCAGTTATTTTCAAGACTTGTTAAACTCATGAAAATCCCGAGATTATTTTGCTATCTTTCATTCTCGTAAAACAAATGAAAATGCCGAGTTCTTTCCATCTTTTCCTGCTCGTAAATTAAATTGAAAGTTGGCCATATGAGTGCATTTTTATCCCCTTTTCGAACTCATTAAAACTTACGAAAAAGTGAAAACCATGAGTACATTTTTATCATTTTTTCGAACTCGTTAAAACTTACGAAAAAGTGAAACATCTAGAGTCATCTTTAAGCCCTTTTCTGACTCCTAAAATATGAAAAGATTGCCGAGCGTTTCTTTTACACTCATTAAAACGGAATTAAAAGACGCTCCACTTACAGCTCTTTTCCGACCGTAAAAAACATGAAAAGATTGCCGGATTTTTGTCGTTTCAAATTCGATATTGGTTATAAAACGACGTGTCGTTGATCGCTTTTTTACTTTTTTGGATCAGTGACACTAATAACGAAAAGTACTCCTTGGTTGTAAAGATCAAGCGGTTCTCTCAAGTATTATTTTATACTTTTTCGGGCTTGGGAGACACAAATTTACGAAAAAGGTCAACCCTAGAGTCTTCTTAAGTTTTTCAGACTCTCTAAAATTGAAAAATGCCGAGTTTCTCCTATACTGGACTCGTTAAAATTTCACAGTAAAGGGCCTGTTCGATTACAAACAGGAACGGACCACTCCTTCTTAGGGTTAGAATCTAAACTAAGTTGGACTCATCCGAAGGATGAGCTTATAATCAAGCAAATGTTATCCTCCTCAAGATTGTAAAAAATAAAGAGGTACTTGCCAGAAATGGTGGGGGAAAAGAGAGAAAAATGAGCCTATTTGTTATCCTTTGTCTTGGAAAAACCTTATCACCACTCTTGAACACGACACTTTTCATTCACCTGGGTTGGGAAATCCTTTGCCTAACAGTTGATCAAACCACATTGAAAGTCTTCAGCCGGTTTCTGGGTATTAACTTTGGGTCAATTGTCACCAAGCCATCTGTTGTGTCGTTATGTGTTCAAGAGGTCACTGCAAATAAACCATTCATTTGCAAAATACCTGTCATCCATCTTGACCATCCCTGAGTCAGTCCTTACAGCTACATTTCTTCAACTTGATTTATGATTTCGTGTTGTGGGCTTTCCTACGACAGATCACTTTCTATCGACATCAACACATTATCTAGAAAGATGATCTAGAAATCATCAGTACCTTGAGATCTGCATGCCTCAATGGCAGGTTTCTCACCTTTGACGACAGTTTACATCATTGACTTTCGATCAAAGGATTCTGTGACATGTTCGACATCAACACATTCATTCACATCTCACGGATTGTACTGGGTACTTTGAGAACCATTGACATCACTGGTGGTCTCTCTCGCACTTGTTAACAGTTTACATCATCGACTGGTAATCAAGTGGTTTCTACCATGTTCGACATCAACTCATTTATTCGCATGGATAGAATCGTACTATTTTGGGAAGCAGAAATGAAGACCCTGGATCTAGTTTTTGTCATCCAGGCTGCGAGGAGTTTTGTATTCATTATATAGTAGACTAATCATAAACAGATGGCTGCGTCCATACTGTGTCTACATATGTCTATGATTATGATGTATTGCAAAATCATTCCTATATCAGAGCAGTAGTTAGTTTGTTAGTTAAGTTTTTGATCTGAGTATGGGAATGCCTACCTCAGCGATGATATGATCTCATATATGTATTTTGTGTTGAATATTTGTAGGTTCCGACTGGGCTCTCCACAAGATAATCCTCGAAATGATAAAGTGCTTCACCCTTCCTAGATGATATGAAACCCTAATCTACTACAGACCTCGCACTTTAGGGGGAAATCTGTTACACTAAAATTTGTCACCATGACTATTTGCATTCAGTATGGCTCCATCAATAACCATACTGTCCTCCTTGGCAAGTATTATACCTCTGCTCCTCATGTCAAACTCCAAAAAAGAGAGAAAGCCTTTAAAAAGTCAATATAACTCTGGTTACGCAGTTTCTCTTACTTTTACCTGCGTACCCGCACCTCAAGTACATAATACCTGCGTACTTGTACACTCTGTCTATAAAGGGGTGGGTGCGTACCCCTGTAAAATTCAAAAGGCGCAAGTTTTACTTCAAAAAACTTACTTGCGGTCGATTCTAGAGCGTTCTAGAAGATGGTTTGACATGGATTGAGCGCCTCCAGATGGTTCATGCATCCCAATGAAAGAGGAACTTATCCCATGAAGAGGGGAGCTATCCCTTTGAAAGAGGGGCTTATCCCATTGATGGTGGACCTATTTAACTTCCTCCAAAGCATTATAAATACAGGCATTGGGCCAGAGGGAGGGGAGGTTGAAAGTTGAACATTCCTAAGGGTAGATGCTGCTGAAATTAGGACTCCCTTATAGAGCTTGAGAGGAGAGATCACATTCCTTTCTTAGCTTCATTTGGAAGTCGGTGAGCTGATCAAAGTAGAGGAGAACTCTTGCTGGACCCTGGGAGGGACCTGCACAACACCAAGGCACTGGTTGTAAGGTTTCTTTGTTTCCAATTAATACAATTAAGTTCATTTTTCTCAACAAGTCGTTATATATAATTTGTTTCATAAAATCCTTGGTCATTATGATGAATATGTTTTATTATATGAGTTATTCAGGTGCTATGTAATCGTTTGCTTGTTTGTGTATGCAGGCTTCAAGGAGAAGGAGCTCATCTGGATCGAAGAGGCTTGGCTACTACAAACAGCGTTGGACTAAAGGTAAGCCTTAAACACCTGGTTGCTTTTATTTTAAATGCATATTTAGGGAAAGATAGTGCTTGATTGTTTTGTTTGTCACTAGAAAAGCCTTGTTTTCTAGGGAGGTTGGTTTTGTCCACAAAATTGACTCTTTCCGCATGACAGGCCACATCCCCTTTCAGGTGGGGTTGGGATTCCATCCACTATTGCAATGTAGGAAAGTGTTCCCTCTGTGGACAGAGGCAACCCCTCTAGCCCTAGAGTGGGTCTAGTCATAGCACGAACAAAACAACAATTAATCCCCTTAAATAGTCATCATTGGAGGCCTACCTCAAACTGGTGGTTGATGAAGTTCCATTGCGCTGCTCTAGCTTCCATTTCCTTCTCCTTAATGAGCAATCAATTTGAAACACCACAAGAAAACAAAAGAGCACGTAACCAAGAACAACAATGATATATTTACTCATAAAGTCAAGAAGTCATGAGCTATCAAGTAAATTACATACAAGACATAGGAAATCATCATTGATTGTATTAATAATAAATCAAGAGCAAAACTTACAACCAAGTCTTGACATTGCAAGCCTTGTCAGAGGGTCCAACCAATGTGTTTCTTCAAGCATTCACTCTCAAAGATGGGTCTCCCAAATAGCATATATATCTCTCTCTCTTATGACAAGCTTTAACACAAGGTTAAGGGCACTCCAAACCTTCTTGAAAACTATATAGCAATCCCACACTTGTCACACTCACTCCAAAACTATCTACCAAACTCAAAAGTAATAGCAGCACTGTACAACCAAAAGAACCACCAAATGATAGCAATGGTGAGTGATTTTATAGGAGAAGAAGTCTCCATGAAATGAGGGAGAGGGAGCTTATCCTCAATGCAAGTAGCACAAAAGGTAGAACTACCATGCCAGAGGGGGGAGGGCGACCCAAACTAACCCAACAACCAGGTCTACAGACATCTAGAAGGTCGACTATTAATCTGGATCATCGTTGGTCGTTAACTAAGCCTTAGTGCCGACATCGCTAGGAAGCAATGTATGTAGACCAATCGTTGCTAGAGATAGATAATAGCCTCACACCGGGGCTTGAAATCTGACCATCACGGGAAACAGGTGTACTCCTGTGACGGGGTCGTGATAGGACTATTCATGATAGGAGTCTCTCGCGTGTATTAAATGTATTCTTGCGACGAGGAAAAAAACTTAGGAAAAGAGGGTCAATTGGCAACATAAGAGAGCATTTGTTTAATATGAGCATGTTTTACTAGACACATTGATCCGGATTTAAACAGGAACGCAACAAATTATAGAGATAACCATATACCCAAAGATGCAGCGGAAATAATACTTCATTTCATTAATGGAAAATACTGAAATATGCTTACAACCAGAAATGGAAATAAACCAGCTAGGGCGATGGTAGCTTATCTCTGAGAAGAGATGTGATGGCTACATGCCTCTGAACTGTGTTACAATGAGGCTCGAAGGCCTATTTATTGTTGAGAAACAATGGAAAACCCTCAACATTCCAAAACCTAACCCTAGGAGATGAAACGCCAAACTGTGGGCCCCGTTAGGGGGTAAATTGGTACATCAACTTCCCGGGGTCGTAACTTTGGCATATGATCTCCGTTTGACGCGTACAATAGCTCGTTAGAAAGATCTATCCGAGTACTACCACTTTGGGAGGAAACATCGGTCCATGGACCGATGTTGCCCCAGATTCCCAAAAAAATGTCGTTTAGGGCCTCAAAATGGCTCTGGAAGTTCAGGACCAGAAAAACTGCTAAAAATAGTAAACTGTGCTACAATTAAGGAAACTGAAAATGCTGAGAAAGACAATGGTGGGGGTCCAGGTGGACTTGGCAGGTGGCCACCAATATCCACCTGGATCATTCCTCCCCCCTTAGGAAGCAATGGTCCCCATTGTGTTGAGCTCCTCCATGAGATGAGGAAACTTCTGCTGAACTTGTTCCCTGGTGAGCCACTTGCCCTGCTGAAGGATTTGGCCTGCTTTGACAACTCGATACAGTTGGATATTCTGTTGGCGAGTGTTCTTGACTTGACAGTGTAGAGGAACCCCTGCCGAGGAGGTGAAGATGTCCTCGTACTCCTCCACAACCTTGTCCATCTGCAGTTGTCGTGCAGAGGGACCCCGTTTGGAGGTCGCGGCCACTGTCTTCTTCTTTCCTTGAGGGTGTATCATCAAGAAAACAAATTTCCTGGTTTTGGAAATGATCTTACTGCATTGTTTTGTAGTAATCAAAGAGATGGCGGCAGGTGGTGCTACCTCTGGTATCCTGAACAACTTATTTCCCAATGTAACAATAACAGCACGAGGCCTTGATTCATACACAACATGTTGCTTCCACAAGTATGGTTGTCCTAGTAATACATCACAAACTTCAAGGGGAGCAATGTCACACAATACCTCATCCGTGAAGGGCTTGATGTTGTATGGAAGGCGACATTGCTGGCTCACGTGAAGATCTCGTCCTTGGTGAAGCCACCCAATGGTGTATGGTTGTGGATGTGCTGTGGTCGGTAAGCCCAACCGCTTCACGACCTCTACCGAAATGAGGTTCTTTTGACTCCCTCTATCAACAATGAACTGTATCGGGGAGCCCTTTACTCACATCTGGGAGTGGAAGAGACGCTCCTACTCCTCTAGATCTTCGGGTTCATTTTTCTGGATCTTTGCGGTAGCAACAATGGCACTGGGATCCACATCAATGATCTGCTTCCCTTTTTCATAACCCTTATCGGGTTCTGACTTAGAGTCGGAACATGCATCTGATTCTGAAACCTTTAGCTCAGCCACCAGTGACTGCTTGGCCTGACACTCACTTGTGTTGTGAGTGGAGCTCTTATGGAACTCGCACCATTTTCCAGTGTCCTTTCTCAGCTTCGCGGCGCTGTTCTTTGCTTGCAGCTTCGGCTGGTTGTCTTGGGCTGTCCCGCCTTGGCTTTGTCCTTTGTTCTGTGGTTTAGGGGCACCTTTCCCCTGCTTTGGATTCGCAGACCCAAAGTCTCGCTTCTTTTGTTTAAACTTCTGCTCGACCTTGACGGCATATCGGTATGCTGCGCCGAGCGAGGGGATGTTTAGGAATTGTATTTCTTCCTAGATGTACTTGTGTAGGCAGCCACGGTATTTGAGTATCAAATGTTGCTCTGAATCCTTGATACCCAACTTTGTGCGAAGGGTATGGAAAAGATTGGTGAACTCCGGCACGTCTTGGTCCCTTCCCTGCCGCAGCGTGGTCCACTTTATGTATTCATCCTCATAGCTTCCGACAGGGTAGTACTGGTCCTTGATGGCATCCCGGAACGAATCCCAAGTGGGTGCGGCTGAAAATAGTGAGCCAGTACTTTCATCCTTCTGCTCGCAGTAGGTTTCCCACCAGTCCTTGACGTGGGGGGCTACTTTGAGAAGAACAAAAATAATCTTTTCCCGACTCGAAAATTCATGAACAGAAAAATAACCCTCTAGCATATTTAACCATTTATCTACGACATCTGCGTCTATCTGACCCTCGAATATGGGGATTTCAAAATTAACTTGTACCTTAAAGGGTGTGGCGTTTCCAGAGTAGCTGTTGGAAGCCGATGCGTTGCTTCTGGGTAGCTGCTGAAGGATCTGGGCAAAGCTGTCCATCATCGCGTTCCGTTGTCGCTCGAGGGCTTCTTCGAGCAATATTTTGATGGGATCTCCTGCCCCCTCGTCTTTCTTCTTGTCCGCCATGGGAGGCCGTCGGGATTTGCGAGGCTGGTCTTGCAAAGGTTCAACCAGTTCAAGCCCTAACTCCTTATATCCCGACCTTGTTGGGGACATGCAAAGAAAAACAGAGAAAAAGCAGACCGCTCTGATACCACTGATCCGGATTTAAACAGGAACGCAACAAATTATAGAGATAACCATATACCCAAAGATGCAGCGGAAATAATACTTCATTTCATTAATGGAAAATACTGAAATATGCTTACAACCAGAAATGGAAATAAACCAGCTAGGGCGATGGTAGCTTATCTCTGAGAAGAGATGTGATGGCTACATGCCTCTGAACTGTGTTACAATGAGGCTCGAAGGCCTATTTATTGTTGAGAAACAATGGAAAACCCTCAACATTCCAAAACCTAACCCTAGGAGATGAAACGCCAAACTGTGGGCCCCGTTAGGGGGTAAATTGGTACATCAACTTCCCGGGGTCGTAACTTTGGCATATGATCTCCGTTTGACGCGTACAATAGCTCGTTAGAAATATCTATCCGAGTACTACCACTTTGGGAGGCAACATGGGTCCATGGACCCATGTTGCCCCAGATTCCCAAAAAAACGTCGTTTAGGGCCTCAAAACGGCTCCGGAAGTTCAGGACCCGAAAAACTGCTAAAAATAGTAAACTATGCTACAATTAAGGAAACTGAAAATGCTGAGAAATACAATGGTGGGGATCCAGGTGGACTTGGCAGGTGGCCACCAATATCCACCTCGATCACACATGACACAGTAGAAGGACTGGAGTGAAGGCAGTGACAAATTACTGTGTAATAGATGCTCCCTAAAGTATGAAGCCCGAGAGAGAGGGAGGGGTGAAATGCTTTACGAAACTGTCTGAACTGGAACACTGCTTGGAAGAACCTGCAAGCGCAAGTACAACTGATATCTCTAATAGTGAAATACATGTAGTCTAGGCATGGACGCAACCATCCAAAAGACATATGAACTTGGTCTATGGTATGGACGCAGCCATCCAGCTAGTAAGACCATGATAATGATAAAAGTATGGTCGCAGCCATCCATGAAGACTCATGTATGGTCGCAGCCATCCATCAAAGAGTCATGTATGTAATCACAAACCAATCCACGCAGCTCGAATATGTGTAATGTTAGTCCGGGGTCTTGAAACCCAACTAATCATAGTAAAAATTCTAGCATGCGAACAAATGTGCTGAAGTCGAGCATGATAGAAAGTTTCTTGATTACCGGTTGTATAAATTTTGAATAATAAACACTTATTCACATAGATTATCCTGATTATACACTATTGCAGAATACATGCACAATACATAATCTCCTCTACGTTGATCATCAATTTAGCAACATCAAAAACAATGAAACATCAATCGCATGCGCACATTAACACAGTATGTAACCCGGGGAAAGCATACAGCTGAAAACCCCACACTATCTATATATTATAATGATTGAGAACATGTAACAATACATAGTACAATACTCCTCACAAGTACTCAATACTATCTCCACCTGTTACACACAAAACTAGCTTAGATCTGAACAATCACAGGTTCAAATCTTCTCCGCTGCTTTGCTTGCCTCCACTGCGCAATCTGCAAGAGAATGAATGTGAATGGCTGATCCAAACTCCTATTTACCTTGGATGATCCAAAATCACATGAGCACAAGCTATAATTGCCTTGGTATTGGCCCACATTGTGCAATCATCATTGGCATAACTCAAATCCATGCATGTGCAAAATCTCATGCACAACTGATAGTCACAACTCACCCTTTCACTTACCTCTAACACCTGTCTCTGTTGAACTGTCCATGCACTGAGTTAACTGATGTATTATTTAGTTTCTTTATGAGTTAATAATTAGTGAATTAATTAATATTTAATTCACACAACTCATCACTAGTGTATTCTTTAGTTAGACTAAATACAACTAGTTCAACTAAGTCAAACTAAACACAACTCCATCAACTCCACAAAACTCACATGCATGAGTTCTAACTAAAGTCCTCCATGCAATAGATCAACTAACACATAAGAAACCATTTGATTACTTTTGTCAGCTGCATGTGCCACATCCGTAGCTCGAACTGAAGTGCTCCAAGAGAATAAGATACTGTTTAGAGTCCAAATATTACAAAGGGCTAATAATATTTGACTGTTTCTATTTTTAGCTTGGCAGTCTAAAAATAGACTCTGATCACTCCGCTATGAACCAAAAATAGAAGTCCATCTATTTTTCCCAAAATGACCAATCATCCATAAACATCATCCTACAACTCATAGACCATGATCCATATGTCTAATAATAGACTTTGCGCCAAAAATAGTCTGCGAGCCCACTTAGTGAAGGTGACTCCTTTCCACTAAGCTCCATCATCTTGTTACATTTTCAACACTCCCTCTCAACAAGATATGGATTATCAGCAACCCCTATGCTACATCTGTTAAGTTCCGCAGACAGAACACCAAAGGACACCGCTCACAAATAGATCACAGATCAATACACCAGTATTTTGACGTGGTTAAAACCCTCAAAGAGGGAAACAGTCCATGGCCTGAGCCAATGCGACCACTTCAGGCAATTTATTAATAAAAGAATGAAAATTTACATAAGCTTCTCTCATGGACAATTAACCTACAAATGACCCTCCATGCTCTTTAAATAGAGATCATGGACCAATTGGGTGTTAAGCCATGGATCAAGTGTCGGTAATACCGAGGAGAGAATGAACCTTTGGATCACTACATATCGTGACCGTCGGATTGTAAGTTAAAAAATGTACATAGTAAAGAAACACACTTTACCTATCTCTATACTAGACCAAGTTATACTTAACTATTTCCTATGTGTCGGAATATCCTAACATCCCCCCTTAAGAACAACTTGGGATAGGATTGGAGGATTTACAAAAATGAAAAAATAGGAGAAGGAAGGAGGCACTAGAGCCGATCCCCCCTTAGTGACAACTTCCTGAACTCCAACCATAAATCAAAGTTTAGTGAACTTTGCCTCTGTGAGAGCCTTTGTAAAGATGTCTGCAACTTGATCATCTGTTGAACAATATTTCACTTCAAGAACATGGTCGTCGATGAGCTTCCTAATGAAGTGCATGTGCAGCTCAATGTGTTTGCTACGCTGATGTTGGACTGGATCTTTGCATAGTTGAATGGCACTTTGATTATCACACCAAAGTGTAGTCGGATGTTGTTGCTGAAAGCCAAACTCTGACAGGATCTGACGAAGCCACAAGGCTTCCTTACTAGCTTCTACGGCACCACGATACTCTGCTTTTGCTGAAGAAAGAGAAATGGCACCTTGTTTCTTGCAAGCCCATGTAATAGGTCCTGAACCAAGAGTGAACACATAATCTACAGTAGACTTATGATCAACAGGATCACCAGCCCAATCGGAATCAGTGAAACCAACCAATAGAGGAGCTGCTTCGGCACTGTAATGAATCCCAAACTGAACTGTACCTCGAACTTAACGAAGTATTATTTTAGCTGCTTTCCAATGACTTTCATGTGGGTTTTGCATAAACCGAGCAACAAGGCCAATAGCAAAGGAAAGGTTAGGACGAGTATGGGTTAGATACAAAATTTTTCCTACAAGTTGACGGTATAAGGTAGCATCAACTTTAGGAGAAGTACAAGTGACTGAAAGTTTTACACCAGACTGAAAGGGAGAAGGGGTTGGCTTACAGTCTTCCATGTGAAAATGGCATAGAATATCACAGGCATACTTGGACTAGGAAAGGGAAATACCTTCCTTGGATTGCAAGACTTGATGACCAAGAAAATAATGTAAGTGTCCTAAGTCTGTCATTTCAAACTTCCTTTTAAGGCTAGACTTCACATGGTTTATAAGGTTGGGATCAGTACCAGTCAGGATAAGATCATCAACATAAAGAATAAGAATGATAAGAGACTTGCCCACTTTCTTGGTGTAGACAGTATTGTCAGAATGACACCTAGAAAAGCCATTTTCTAAAAGAAAGTTATCCATTTTGGCATACCAAGATCGAGGAGCTTGCTTGAGACCATAAAGGGATTTCTTAAGCCGACATACAAGGCTGGAGTCTGTTTGTATAAAGCCAATAGGTTGTTCCATATAGATTTCTTCATGCAAGTCCCCATGCAAGAAGGCATATTTAGCATCCATCTGATGGACTTCCCATTTGAAAGAGGCAGCAAGGGAAAGAACAAGGCAGATAGAGTTCATTTTGGCAACAGGGGAGAAGGTTTTAGTGTAGTCAATGCCTTCAACTTGTGAAAAACCTTTAGCAACAAGACGAGCTTTATGTTTATCAAATTTCCCATCTGGTCCATACTTGGTTCTATAAACCCATTTGCATCTAACAAGTTTTCGTCCCTTTGGTAGAGGAACAAGATCCCATGTATCATTTGCCAATAATGAATGATATTCTTCATTCATAGCTGCTTCCCAATCTGGATGGCCTGAAGCTTCTGCAAACGTGTCAGGATCATAATTCACTGAAGCTTGAGCCAGTAAAGAAGAGGCTCTATCAAACTGAGAACGTGTACGTCACTGATCTGTAGGATCACCGACAAGATCACCTGCTGCATCCCGAGTAGCACGGACCCATTTTGGAAGCTGAGGAGCTAAAGGAGGATCCTGAGAATGTGGGGGAGGATTTTCATCCTCGCTTTCATCATCTGAAGAAGAAATATTTTCAAAAGTAGAAGAGATAGGGATAGGTGGCACATCCGCCAAAATAGGCTCGTAGGCCGATATATTTTCAGCAAACTTTACATCTCTTCTAATGATAACATTTTTGGACTTAAGTGGAATAAGTCTATATCCTTTGACATCTTCAGAATAACCAAGAAAAATACATTTTTCACTCTTAGGTTCTAAAGCTTTATGTTTCTCATCTGGAATATGGGCCCATGCTTCACTTCCAAAAACACGAAAGTGACTTACATCTGGTTTAATTGAGCTCCATGCTTCTTCTGGAGTGATATTCTTTAAAACCTTAGTAGGAGTGCAATTTATTATGTAATTTGCACAGTTAATTGCTTCTTCCCAATAATTAAGACTAAGTCCTTTAGATTGAAGCATACAATTAGCCATTTCCTTTAAGGTGCGATTCTTCCTTTCAGCTACACCATTTTGTTGTGGAGTATATGGAACAATATGTTTCATTTGAATTCCATTCTCAGTGCAAAAGTTGATGAATTTGTTGTTAACATATTCTCTGCCATTATCAGATCTTAGCTTAAGAATTTGATGTCCAGATTGTTTTTCAACAAAGACCTTAAAGGCCAAGAACATGTTAAATACTTCACTCTTGAGTTTTAAGAAGTATACCCAAGTGCATCTGGAGAAATCATCACTGAAAGTTAAGAAATAATTGTATCCAGAGAATGAAACAACTGGAAGTGGACCACATAAATCACTATGCACGAGCTGTAAAGGGGCTGAGGCATGCCAAGAGGCACGTTTTTCAAAACTATCCCGTTGATATTTTCCGAGTACACATCCGGAACAAACACCATCTCTGCAAGATACCATTGGAAGACCTGTCACCATATTTTCTTTACATAGATTCTGAAGGGAGTGATATTTTAAGTGACCAAATCGCTCATGCCAAAGTTTGCTCACTTCATCGTTATGAGTAACAAATACTGAGGGAAGATTTGATGACCCAAAGTTGTGAAACTTGTACAACCTTGTAGAATCATCAGCAATGCCAGTAGCTAAAATCTGTCTAGGATCTTTTAGGTCCTTAATTACAACATCGTGAGGTGAAAATTCAACGATTTTACCTTCACCTGAATGAGTTATCTGATATACAGATAGAAGGTTGCGGGATAAGGTTGGAACACATAATACATCATTAAATTGACCGTCGTCTATATGAACAGTTCCAGTCCCTACAACACTAAGAGATCTATCATCACCAACATATATATTTTTGGTGTTACAATCATTTAAAGAAGAAAACATGGCTTTGTTTTTGGCCATGTGATAAGAAGCTCCATAATCAATGAGCCACTCATGAGAATGAGAAGAAGAAGATACATTTAGTGCATAGCCAGACTGAGATGCTTCACAACCACATGCAGAAAGTGCCATTCCTAAAGATGAAGTTGAAGTTGAAGAGTGCTCCAAATGGATATTATGCTTCTTCATTGCTGCTTCCAAGGCTTCCATCTTCTTAAAGCATTTGGATTCTAAGTGGCCATCTCGATTACAAAAGTTGCAATGTCTATCAGTCTTCTTCCCTTTGTTTTTATTTGTATTATCATTTTGTTGAAATGATTTTTCAATTTGAGGCTAAAATTGCTTAGGACCCTTGTTTGGTTTAGGACCATTCCTTTTAGGATACAACTTCTTAGGATTCTTTGAATTTGGTTGTTGCTGGGCGGCTAACGCTTTCTTAGAAGAGTTTCCAAGATGAAGAAGACCAAGGTGTAAGAGTTTTTCTTGTTCTCTTATTAAAGAATCACAAAAGGAATCAAAGGAAGGGGACTTGTAGGCTTGTCCTTGATAAATGAAGGCTTCTCTTGTAGAATGGAAGGTGGAAACAGACACAGAATAGGCTGGTCCCAACTTAGTAAGAATGGAGTAGATAAGGCTACTATCTTCTTTCTTAACCTTAACACCTTCCAAGAGAAATCTAAAGGTCTTGAACTTGGACAAAAAAATCTTCAATGCAAGAAAAATTATTGGGGTCCAATGTAAGCAACTCATTTTCAAGTTGATGGGCTTTAAGTTCATTTTTTAATTCCAAAAACTTTAGTGATCTGTTTCATTGCTTCTTCAGGAGTATCAAGTTCTGCAATATGGAATCTAAGATCTAGAGAAATAGACATCCCTATCAACCCACGTGCTTGATCTTGCCTATTTTCCCATTTATCTGTCTTATCTTCATCTTTCAGTTTGGTTTCTTGGCCTGAGGCTATTTTGTAGAGACCTTTACTTCTAAGTAAATCCACAATGTAGGACAACCATTGGAAGTAGTTGGTGCTGTCAAGAATAACTTGGCATGGACTTTCCATTTTAACAAAAACTGAAGCTATAGATGCTGAAACTAAGTGTTCCAACGGAAAGATCTCGAAAAATTAGGTTGTTTAAAAAAAACGGTTCTAAAAATGGCTTCCAAATGAAGAAGTTATGGCTTTTTGAAGAAAATTTGATGAAGATGCCGACGAAGTGCGGGAATGTGCGGGAATGAAAAATCCACCCCCACAAAAACGAGACTTGAACTCAAGACCTCTAATCTCATAAATTAGCTTTGGACCAAGTGAGCTATACTAAAAGTTTGAGAGAGAGAGAGAGCGAGAAAGAGAGAGAGGGGGGGGGGGGGGGTGGTTGAAGCTTTGGGTTGCGTGCTTGTTTTGAGAAAGCTCTTTTTCCCTACAAAACAAAAAACACAAAACCCAACACGGACATACAAAAAAAAAATGAACCTTGTGGCTTGAAGTTAGCTTTAGCGTCAATGTTTCTGATTTTCCTAGATTACACTAAGGCGCAGTGGAAAAGAGCATACGCATGAGAAAAATCCTTCCTTTCTGTTTCTGATTTGCCCAGATCACATAGAGTCACGGGGCAAAGAGCATATGCATAAATTAAAGGTACAGATATGGTAATAAAAAAACAAAAAGCTAAATAAACAGAAACCGAAATAAATAGAGAGAAAATAACTGTAAACTGCAAATAAACACTATATACCTCCAGATCTTAAAAATGACGTAGCTAGGGCTACCAGAAACCTTTACGCATGAAACGAAAGGGGTTCCTCACTGAAATAGATGCTCCCAACACAATAGAGCAGTCCTCTTGGCTCGAAAGTAGTCAGAAACAGTAGATCTAGGAAACGACAGTCGGATGCAGTTCTACCGGCTTCAGATTTGGATCACCAACAGACGCTGCCCTCAAATAGCTCTAATACCATGTAGGAATTTACAGGGTAAGTTCCTCAAATAGAACACCAAAGGACACGGATCACAAACAGATCACAGATTAATGCACCAATATTTTGACGTGGCTAAAACCCTCAAAGAGGGAAACAGTGCACGACCTGAGCCAACACGGCCACTTCAGGCAATCTATTAATAAAATAATGAAAATTTACATAAGCTTATCTAATGGACGGTTAACCTACAAATGAACCTCCATGCTCTTTAAATAGAGATCATGGACCAATCGGGTGTTAAGCCACGGATCAAGTGTCGGTAATACTGAGGAGAGAATGAACCATTGGATCACTACATATCGTGACCGTCGGATTGTAAGTTACAAAATGTACATAGTAAAGAAACACACTTTACCTAACTCTATACTAGACCAAGTTATACTTAACTATTTCCTATGTGTCGGAATATCCTAACAACACATTTGCCCGGTCCACTTGCTCCAACAACACTTGGAACAAAAACATTCCCAACTGACCACTCTGTTGGGCTAAGAACATACTCTGATGCTGAAGCTCTACCTGCTGCTGACAAGTGCTCCCTGTCTAACATCTGAGCTACTGCAACATCTCCATGCATCTCGCACCATTTCACACTTCTCTGTTCCACCTAGCACTGTGCAAAACACTTGTGCCTCTTGCATTGTTGCAGCCTGCTAGCTATACGCTGTCCTGGGATTCCCTGCACTGTCGCTCTCTCTGCCACTCCATCTACATCTATCTCTACCCAATCAGTCAGTTCCTGCTACTCCACATCGGGGCTCCAGTAGCAAGGTCTCATCCAAGAGGTTGGGTACCTCAAGGATCCTGCCCCTCCTCCTTGGGACGATCAATCCGCATCACCCCACCTCCTACCTGTAGGTATGACTACATGAGATCCCTCAGCCCACTTGGCTTGAAGTTTCCCCCTACTGGAGGTCTCTGCATGAGTAGATGTCTCTACTCGATCTCCTCTCAGCTTCCCTTGTTGTGGCTGCTCCACAACCTCCTGAAGCTGTTGCACCAATTGTGGCTCCTCCACAATTTTCTGAGACTTCTTCTAGTTCTGCATGTTGAGAGGTAATATACGCTCCCTCTCAACCACCAAGTCTCCATCAGTTTCCTCACTGCTCAAGGCTTTGCATGCATCTTGAACCTCAAGAGCATACAGGTTCTTGACCCGTGAACCAATCTGCTTCACCTGTATAGTGATGATGTGTCTAAGGAAAACCTTTCCCTTACTGAAGACTACATCATAGCCTCTGTCTTCCAGCATCATGATCGAAACCAAGTTTCTCTTCAGTCCTGGTACATACTTGACATCGGTGAAGGTAAGGGAAGCTCCATGCTCCCTCTGAAAAATAACCATGCCTACACCTGAGACACTATACTTCTCATCATTACCCATCGCTATGAGTATCTGGAGATCTTTCTCCTCCAAAGTACTGAACAAAATTGTCACCGGTCATGTGGAAAGAAGCTCCACTATCAAGAAACCAACCACTTCCCACCATGGATGAAACCATGCATGCGAAGAGTGTGAAATCCAACTCAAATTGTGAAGCAAGTGCTTCACCTTTAGATCCTTCCCTGGATCCCTTCTTGGATTTCTTCTTTGGGAAATTAGTAGCATAATGGCCCAACTCATGACAACGAAAGCATCACACTTTTGATTTGTCAACCTTCTTCCCATTATTGGAAGAACTGGATTCGGAAAGAGAACCCTTCTCCTTCCCCTTCTTCGCCTTACTCGCTAAGGCATAGTTCTCCTCATCATGCATGCATGAATAACTATCTCTGGTGCTCCATTTGATCTCCTCCTACATAAGATCTGACCAAAGTCTCTCCCATCCTGGCAATTTCTCTTGACCATTGACAGAGTCCTGATAGGAATGCCAACTCTTCGGAAGACCAAGGAGAGCCATGCTCACCAAGTCCTCATCATCAATAGTTACCCCCACACTTCCCAGCTCATCCCGGCATTGGGTGAACTTCGTGAGATACTGGGGCATACTGTCTCCATTCTCACACTTAATGTTTCTGAGTTTATCCTTGAGCGCCATTCCACCAGCTCAAAACTCAACCGCTTTTGATCTAAAATTCATGAGAACAAAGTATTTCTTATACAGAGATTGATTGTATGGGCATTCACCGGATATCTCACCTTCCAAAAGAAGGATGAATCCAGAAGCTACCTATCCCGATTACAGACTCTGCCTGAAGAAATAAAATTTAAACACTTTCTGAATAATAGATCTAATGATCAATCCCGCTTTGATATCCTGTAGAACTTTTTCTACAAATCAACCAGCTTTGATACTATGTAGAAACGTTTTCTACAAATCATCTAGCTTTGATACCATGTAGAAATTTTGAATAATAAACACTTATTCACATAGATTATCTCGATTATGCACTATTGCAAAATACATGCACAATACATAATCTCCTCTACGTTGATCATCAATTTAGCAGCATAAAAAACAATGAAACATCAATCGCATTCACAGATTAACACAGTATGTAACCTGGGGAAAGCATACAGCTGAAAACCCCACACTATCTATATATTATAATGATTGAGAACATGTAAAAATACATAGTACAATACTCCTCACAAGTAATCAGTACTATCTCCACCTGTTACACACAAAACTATCTCAGATCCGAACAATCACAGGTTCAAATCTTCGCCATTGCTTTGCCTGCCTCCACTGCGCAATCTGCAAGAGAATGAATGAGAATGGCTAATCCAAAATCCTATTTACCTTGGCTGATCCAAAATCACGTGAGCACAAGCTATAATTGCCTTGGTATTGGCTCACACTGCACAATCCTCATTGGCATAACTCAAATCCATGCATGTGCAAAATCTCATGCACAACTGATAGTCACAACTCACCCTTTCACTTACCTCTAACATCTGTCTCTGTTGAATTGTCCATGCATTGAGTTAACTAATGTATTCTTTAGTTTCTTTATGAGTTAATAATTAGAGAATTAATTAATGTTTAATTCACACAACTCATCACTAGTGTATTCTTTAGTTAGACTAAATACAACTAGTTCAACTAAGTCAAACTGGAAAACAACTCCATCAACTCCACATCCATCTCCACAGAACTCACATGCATGAGTTCTAACTAAAATCCTCCATGCAATAGCTCAACTAACACATAAGAAACCATGTGATTCCTTTTTTCAGCTGCATGTGCCACATCTGTAGCTTGAACTGAAATGCTCCAAGAGAATAAGATAATGTTTAGAGTCCAAATATTACTAAGGGCTAATAATATTTGATTGTTTCTATTTTTAGCTTGGCAGTCTAAAAATAGACTCTGATCACTCCGATGTGAACCAAAAATAGAAGTCCATCTATTTTTCCCAACATGACCAATCATCCATAAACAACATCTTGCAACTCATAGACCATGATCCATATGTCTAAAAATATACTTTGCGCCAAAAATAGCTTGCAGGCCCACTTAGTGAAGGTGAATCCTTTCCACTAAGCTCCATCATCTTGTTGCATTTTCAACACTGGTCAATGATGAAAACCGTTAACAAGCATGAGAGAAACCACCAATAATGTCAATGGCTCTCAAGGTACTATCTAGTACAATCTAGTAAGTGTGAAGAATGAGCTGAAGTCAAACACTCGTGGAATCACCCATTCGATGACCAATAATGAAAGTCAGCCGTCAGGTGCGAAGAACTTGCCATTGAGGCATGCAAGCTCCAAGGTACCAAAGGGTATCTCTAGATCGATCTCCTGGATAATGAGTTGGCATCAACAAGAGATGATCCGTCACAGGAGGGCCATAATTTTTCCCTCATCAATGACATGAGATAAGGAACAAGTGGTAGACGGTGAAGTAGAGTATTAGAGGACGAGGTAAGGATGTGAACTACAGAAGGATTATACTCTTGAACATGTCGGCGACACGACTCCGGAGGGTGGCAGCATTCATGTACCAAGGGATCAGAAGCTTGATGGAGATAGCATGGATTAGATGGAATGAGGTTAAATGGCAACCCAAAACCCCAGAAGGCCAAATGATGATGTATGGATATCCCAACCCGACAAGAAGCAAAAGTGTCGATGTTCAAGAGTGACTAGCTACTGTAGGTGACCAATAACAACTTCCAAATTTTCCCCCACCATTGCTGGTGAGCAACCCATTTATTTTTGAAAACAAGCTTGAAGGGGACAGCATATGCTTGTAATATAAGTTCGACCTTCGGTCCAATCCAACCTAGTAATAGTTTAACGAGCCCTAGGGAGGAGAAGCTCGAGTCTCGTCATGGTGACGAGTCCAATGTCGTCAGGGTTTAATGAGTCTGACATAGGTAAAACTCGAATTCTTTTTCATGTTTAGAGAGTTTGAAAAAGACACGAAAAAGAAAACTCCAGGGGGGTCCTTTTTCGTAGATTTGTGTCTCTCGAGCCCAAAAAAGTAGAAAAGCGATCGAAGACATGTCATTTCACAACTAGTATCGAAACTAAAATGACAAAAGTCCTACAATATTTTCATGTTTATATGGTTGGAAAAGAGCTCAAAGTGTACTGCCTCTTATTTCGTTTAACGTGTCAAAAGGAATAACTCAGCAATATTTTCGTCTTTTAAGTCAGAAAAGAGATTAAAGAGGAATTTGCGGAAAATACGAACCAAGTGTATATGGACTGTAATATGGGCCAGCCATTGTCATTTTTGTACAAAACATGCATCAGAATATCCATTTAACATAAATAGATTATATATGTGGAAATATGGTCAAAAACCCAAAAAACCCTAATTAAAAACGTGATATAAATGAAAAACCCCACACACTAAAGTGTAATTCCTAATTTTTTCAAAAAACACTTATAAAAGGGGTGTGGTAATTTCTATTTTTTACCATTTACGTTGTGCATTTTTACCTTTAGCATTTTGGAACATCAACCTGAGCAGACTTCTCAAGTCAATTTTCGCATCAATTGTCCATGATTCCGCCTAAAGATCTCTCCAAGTAAGTACATTCTTCCTTGCACTACATCTGAGTGGTTTTTTTATGCAATTTGGCATTAGATAGGTGGTTTTAGGTGGATTTTCAAATCCGAGTCCACCTCTCGGTCGTCGCGGAAAAGCTGCTTGGGTTATCGATGACTGAGCATGGTGACACTAATGAGCCCAAAATTTGGTAATATTTTGGGCTCATTTGGCCTAACTACCCTTGTTCAATCCTTCATTTTTCATAACTTATGCATTATTTTTTAGTATGTTTATGTCATTTTTACGAATAAGGGTAGTCACTATTCCTAGGTGGCTAACACATGCTCATTTCAGGATTTTTTGGCACATGTTGAAGCAAAACCGAGCAGACATGGGCTAGGAGATAGCCAAGCTTGGGTTGAGGATTCGTAGGGGGGTTGTCTATGGCATTAAATAGCCTCCCTCGGGATCTTCACCCCCAACTCCGAGCTCCAAAGGCCACCAAAACCGGATCTACAAGGAATCCAAACAGATTTCTTGGAAGGAGTTGTTCACTCACAGTTTGGGCAGCCAAGTCCCATAGATTTAGGAGGCCAGCTAGGGCCTTGTAGTCTATAAATGTTAAGGCTTCAACCTTCGAAAAGGAATTTTGAAAAACTCTTGCATATTCTGCACTACGTGCTGCTAGCTCTGTTTTGTTCTTTTGTAGCCATTATTGACATAACTCTTGACTTATGATTATTTTTTGATAATGGGAAGCAGTCATATTTGATATCAGCTCTGAGATTTTTATAGGAGCCATAGCTCTCGGGGTTGGGCCCAACCTGAGAGCCTAGGGCCTCCTTATTTGTATTCTCATCTTTCCTTTCAGCACTGTGATTTTTCTTTTATGCATTTGAAACAAAGTTTGTTGAGCTAGATTTAGTTGTGTTGGTTAAGTAGGTCATTGTTGAGGAATAGAATTGCTTCAGATGTGTAGAATAGCTTGATAAGATAAGGATTGATAAAAGCTTCAGAAAAGGGTTGCCTGCACTCTCAGTTTCACCTCTCCCTTATTGGATCAGGGGCTGGAATTGTGGAACCAGTGCTGCTCAACAAAAACACTAGTCTTCTTGACCATGCAATCGTTGGTGTAATGTTTTTCATTTGTAGAAGTTAGTCATGTGTTCAGACCTTTTTAGATGTCCCTTTGATTAAGAATTGTACATGGTTCTCTTTGGAAATAAAGCTGTTGTTCATTTGTTTCATTGACAGTTTGGATAGATTAGCTAAGATTTCGATTATATGCAAGATTTGGTCGATTCAGTTAAGTGCACATCGTGCAGGGCATATCCATCTTTCTCACATCCACCTAAGCTTCGTCTAGGCCAGCTGCTCCATCTTCTAGTTAGCTTCTTCGTCCCACAACTACTCTTCTGTCCACGTAACCCTACCTTCTTTCTCTTCCATTGCCTTAGCCTTCCTTAAGACACGTTAGCTCTCCACATCCTCTCATCACTTCATCCATTAGTCACTGGGTCATCTCAGACCCCTACCCTACCTCCCTATCCATTCATGCATCCTCTTTCACTCACCCATCTTCCAAAATCCAATGTCAGAACATCCTATAGAAATTTCTGAACATCTTGTAGAAATCCCTGAAACATCCTGTAGAACCCCTGCAGACTTCCTGTAGAAGCTCACAAGTGAGGTTGCTGGATAGCCAAACTTGGTGAAACTCTCTGGAAGGGTGTTAGGGACTCCTTAGACCCTCTCTAAACCTTCCCAACCTTTTCCAAGCATTTCTCCTCCTTGATCCACCCCTGCACAGTAAGAAGCTAGTTAAAAGTACATGTATGATAATTTTGATAACGTAATCAAAAATACAAAAAGATGTGTTCTTTAGATAGAGATAGCATAGGCATGTGCATTTCACCTTTGTAGAAGTAATGGCATCTTTTTCAATAGTTTGCATCCTCTCCATTGCATCAGTAGGACTAGCTAGTAGAATTAGCGTTTGCTAGGGTTTATGTTACTCTTTAGTCTTCAGTTTCTTTCTGCAAGTAGATCAGCTTCCTTTGAGTTAGCTTCCATCCATCAGGTACAAAGCTTCTTCTAAGAGCTCATAGAAGTTGGCTTAAGCCCCTAGCGAACTTGTGCCAGCTGACCAAGTGACAACTGTGGCAAGAGCTAGTACTTGTGCATATAGCACCGTCGCTTCCAAGTTTGTTACGAACTACCGGGTTGATAAGAGTAAAGAAGGGAGTCCCAGGAGTTGCAGCATTATTGCTGCAATACTGGAGCCCACCATCTTTTTGGCGCCATTTCCGGGGAAGCTTTAGATTATTGGTGATTGTTTCTTTTCTTCTATCTTCCTACACTCGCCTTCTGCTAAATAGTTTATTTCATTTCCATTCTGCAATTTCATTTCTACAAGAGTAAAATAGATATTTCATTCTTTCATAGATTAGCATTTTAATTCTACAATTTCAATTCTGCAAGCGTAGATTATCAATCTCAATTCTACAAGCGTAGACTAGCAATTTCAATTCTGCAAGCGTAGACTAGCGATTTCAATTCTGCAAGCGTAGACTAGCATTTCATTCCTGCAATTTCATTTGAGCAATGTAGCTTAGTCCTTTCCTTCTTTCATTTCAATTCCGCATCTTCATTTCAGCAAGATAGCTAGTTGCAGATTCAATCTATTTTAGTTTTGCAGGTACAAGCAGAAAAACCAAAAAGCAATCAAAAGCCTTTCCATTTCATGCCTCGTAGGAATAGAGATAAAACCGGCAAATTCTTACCCAACACCCCCACCACTTCACTGAGTCACCCTTCTCTCTTCTTTGGTGACAGTGATCCAGAAGAACCTATAGGCGAGCCTCTTGAGATATATGAAGATCCTATACCAGAAGAAGAGTTAGAAACCACTCCACCTGAAGCCATGGCTGAAGATGGAAGAGAAGATGAGAGAATAGAAGGTGCCTTTCCCATCCGAGAGACCAATGGAGACATGAAAATGAAAAACATAAGCCCCTCCGCTTTACCTCACTTCCATGGATTGACTACTGAAGACCCCGATACCTTCTTGTTTGAGTTTTCTGTTCTTTGTCAAACCTAGGACTATATAGAAGATGAGCAAAAACTGAAACTCTTTCCCTCTACCCTCAAGGATGCAACATTACGTTGGTTCATGGGATTACCTGGAAACAGTATCACCACTTGGGCTCAGATGTAGCAAGCTTTCAATACCAAATACCGGGACTATTGTAGGTCTAAGGAAGCCAAGGGAGAGATCTTTTGGATGACCATGGAAAATGATGAGTCTTTAGAAGATTATGAGGAAAGATTCCAACTTAGCTATAAACGGGCCAGGTGCACACTCGACCCTGAATCTCTCAAGTTGGTCCTGCTCCAAGGAGTCCCTGAAGACCTTCTAGATACCCTTCACATGCTAGCTGGAGGAGACATCTACCAACTACCTTACGAGGATATAAAGACTGTGTTTAGAAACCACTCTAGGGTAGCTCAGAAAAGAGGTAGGGGAAACCCCCTTTTAGCTAGTGCTACTTTCTCCAAGCATGAGTTTGTTAATCAGCTGGAGGACCTCAAAAGTGAGGTGAGACAGACCATTGCCATGCAAATTGATACATTCCAAATCCAACAAAAGAAAGAGGAAGCTGAGAGGGCTTTGGCCATCTTTTGTCCTAGGTGTACAAGGAAGCACCCTAAGAACGAGTGTCCCTTACACTCGGTGGAGGTATGCTTCGTTTGTGAGGAGGACCACCCCACAAACCAATGCCCAACCTTACCTGGGTTTAAGGCCATGTACCAAGGAACTGAGGCACCCACTGAACCTCTCTACTTCCTCAACCAAAGAAGGCCGCATGGACCTAAACCTTACCAGCAGGGGATGCAAGGGACATCCCAAACCTATTATAGCCCCAACCAATCTGCTCCTATTCCTTCTTGGGGGCCCCCTGCTCATCCTCCCTGGTCTATGCCTCCTCCATGGTCTTACCCACCTCAATACCATACTTAGCCCACTACTCATTTGTTTCACTCACATGTCCAGCCACAGCGTCAATGGAATGCACCTCAACCGGGGTGGAGGCCCCAGTACAACACTCCTCCCACCATTTTGCCTCCACCACCAGCTCAACCACAACCATTACCTCCTGCTCCTCCAAGTCAACCCCAAATGCCTGCTCAACCGAACCCAAATCCCAACAACTGACATGCCCAGCAGGTATATATCGGGGAAATAACCTGCCCTACCTATGCTGTGGAGATCCAGGAGATCAACCTGCGATCCGGGAAGACTCTTCCAGATCGCCAACCTCCTCCCCTAGAGGACGAGGAAAATAAACAGGAAAGTGACCCCAAGACCACTCCACCCTTTCCTGAGAGACTAACAGTAACCACACAACCCGACCCAGAGGAGAATGAGCTTTTGGGGGAACTCAAACAGTTGTGTGTGAGAATACCACTTCTCCAAGCCATCAAAGATGTACTGATATACAACAAACTGGTTAGGGAAAAGTGTTTCAGGCACCCAGGCAGGCCGAAAAGAGATGCCTCCACCATCAATGTCGTAGGACAACTGTCTGATCTTATGTTGGGGCAAATAATCTGTCCAAAGTACTTGGATCCTGGGAGTCCTGTAGTTGATGTCCACATAACTGGCACCATCATACCCCACACTTTGATTGATTTAGGGGCTACCATTAATGTGATGACTAGGGATACCATGCTCAAACTCAACCTTCAGGGTTCCTTAAGGAAGACCGCGACGGTCCTGTAGTTGGCAGATCGCTCCACAGTGACTCCCGAAGGGATTGTGGAGGATGTATTGGTCTCTGTTGACTCTTGGGAGTATCCTGCGGATTTCTTGGTTCTTCAGCCAAAGGCAAAGCTTACCTGATACCCCCTTATTTTGGGAATACCTTGGTTAGCCACTGCGGATGCTTACATAAGCTACCGAGCAGGAAACATGACCATAAAAATGGTCCTATGTCCAAGCAGCTAGTCCTATACCCTCCTGCCCAACCTCTATTAGAGCATGACTTACCACTTTGGTTGGAATAAGGAGAAGAGGATGAGGTGTACTTTGCACCCTTGTTCACCTTAGAGACCACCAGGGGAGGTCCTCAAACTGAGGATGATTTGATTGAGACCTTGATTCAGAATCTGCCTCCCAGTGCATTGTCTTTAGAGAAATTGGTGGAAGATACTCAAGACAACACCTTAGTGGACCTTTGTGTGACCGATCCACTCTCTCCCAGGTTCAAAAATGTGGAGTTTGGCCCCGAGAGAACGTTACAGATTAGCTCCTCCCTATCTCCTTCCCAGAAAAAGGAGCTGTATAGTCTGTTGGCCAGTCATCTAGATGATTTTGCTTAGAGCTATGAGGAGATGAAAGGAGTCCACCCTTCGGTCTGTACCCATCACATCTACATCAAAGAAGATTGTAAACCGGTCAGGCAACCTTAGAGGAGAATGAATCCAGCCCTTAAGGACATTGTCAAAGAAGAACTGCAAAAACTGTTGGATGCAGGATTCATCTACCCCATCTCGGATAGTGAGTGGGTGTCCCCTCTGGTGTTGGTACCCAAGAAAAATGGAAAGTGGATAATCTGTGTCGACTACCAAGAACTGAACAAAGCCACTAAGAAAGACCACTTTCCTCTGCCTTTCATAGATCAAGTGTTGGATGGACTAGCGAGGAAGAAGTTTTTCTCTTTCCTAGATGGGTTTAGCGGGTATAACCAGATCCAAATCAACCTGGAAGACCAAGATAAGACCACCTTCACTTGTCCTTGGGGTACCTTTTCTTACCGAGTCCTTCCCTTTGGGCTATGCAACGCTCCTGCCACTTTCCAAAGAGCAGTATTGAGCATCTTTTCTGAGCTGGTCCATGATTCGGTGGAAATCTATATGGATGACTTCACTCCCTATGGGTCCAACTTCCAAGAAGCATTGTCCAATCTGGGAAAAGTCCTAACCAAGTGCATTGAGATGAACCTGTCCCTTAGTCCAGACAAATGTGAATTCTTGATGACTGAAGGGACAGTGCTAGGACATACCATTTCTCACCAAGGATTGCAGGTGGATCCTAATAAAATTGCTCTCATCAAAAAGGTTCCACCACCTCAGAAAGTAAGAGATGTTCGGAGTTTCCTAGGCTTAGCAGGATATTATAGAAGATTTATTAAAGATTTCAGTAAGCTAGCCACGCCACTGTTTGGCCTCTTAGCAAAAGATGTTGAGTTCAAATGGATGGACGACTATCAAAGGGCTCTGAATGAATTAAAGGATAAGTTGGTGTCTGCCCCGATATTAAGAGGTCCAAACTGGACCCTACCTTTCCACATCCACACTAATGCCTCAAACAAAGCCATAGGGGCAGCCTTAGGATAGGTTGAACAAAAACTCCCATATGCCATATACTTTGCCAGTAAAAACTTATCCAAGGCAGAATTGAACTATACTGTAACTGAGAAAGAGTTCCTGGCTGTGGTCCATGCCCTGAACAAGTTCCGACACTACATCACTGGCTATCAAACATTTGTACATATTGATCATGTTGCAATTAGATATTTAATGAATAAACCAGATGTGAATGCTCATATTATTAGATGGTTACTTCTGTTGAAGCAGTTTGATTTGACTATCGTTGACAAACCAGGTAAAGAAAATGTTGTTGCTGACTTCTTGTCTAGACTGGATTTACCTGCTGGTGAAGATGGAACAGTGGACAACCAGATGCCAGATGAACATCTGTTTGCTATCTCAGTACTCTCCCCATGGTTTGTTGATATAGCAAACTATCTGGTCTCAGCACAGTTCCCTCCGCATCTATCTTCCAAAGAGAAAAGCAGAATTGTAAGGAAGAGTGCCTCGTTCACTTGGATCGGGGGCAACCTGTTCAAACTTGGCCCCAATCAGATCTTAAGGCGTTGTGTAAGGGAGGAGGAAGTCTTTGACATCCTCCTAACCTGTCATGACGAGCCTTGTGGAGGACATTTTGTAGCCAAGAGGACTGCCTTCAAAATTCTACAGGCAGGCTACTATTGGCCCACGCTTCATCAAGATGTCAAGAGATATATCAGCCAATGTGACCAATGCCAAAGAATGGGGAAGCTAACCCCAAGGGATGAAATGCCTCTCCAACCTCAAGTGACTCTTGAACCATTCGAGAAGTGGGGGATGGATTTTGTGGGTCCTATCAATCCTCCTTCAAGGCAAAGGTCTTACATCATTGTGTGCACAGACTATCTGACAAAGTGGGCAGAAACCAAGGCAATCAAAGCAGCGATAGAAGAAAAGGTGGCTGAGTTTTTAAGAGAAAACATCTTCTACAAATTTGGCTACCCAAGAGAGCTAGTCACCGATCAAGTAAACCAGTTCACCTCCAACTTAATTGAAGATTTTCTTGCTCATCACAAGATCAAGCATAGGACTTCCACCCGCTACCATCCTCAAGCAAATGGGTAGGTGGAAGTCACCAATAGAGCATTCGAAGGGATTTTGACTAAGGTGGTGAGCAGCAGCAGAAAGGATTGGGCAGATCGCCTAGTTGAGGCCACATGGGCTTACAACACCACCTGGAAGACCACAACCGGTTTCACACCTTATGAACTGGTCTATGGGAAGAGAGCTTTGCTGTCAATTGAGTTCAAGTACAACACATTGAGGATGGCAGCTCAGCTGAACCTAGGTCTCAGCCATGCCCAACAAGAAAGGTTATTACAGCTGAATGGGCTAGATGAACACAGAATGTAGGCCCTTCTCCACTCAGAAGTGGTTCAACTTCAGAGAAAGATAAGGCATGACTGGCACCTCAATGACAAGCAATTCTAACCAGGAGATTGGGCGCTGTTGTATGATTCCAGACACAAGGATTTCAAGGGGAAGTTGAGGACAAGATGGTTAGGGCCATATGCAGTGGAGAAGTGTAATGATAATGGGTATGTTCTTATCTGGACCATCGATGAGGAAGCCATCCCCATGCTCGTCAATGGGCATCGACTAAAGATCTACAGGAAACCTCTTTCGAGGCAAGAGTTCATCAAAACTGTGGAAAAGTCAATGCTGGTCATAGAGAAGGGTCCTGCCTCTGGTTTGGGCATACCCTGAACATCCAAAAAAAAAAATCATAATGAAAAGATCCTTGGGTGAAAACCTTTCTGAGGCTCCCAAGGCAGATGGTAGGGGTGAAAACCTCATTGAGGCGCCACTGCTGTCTCTCTGAAAAAATTGGAATAAAAACAAAAAGACCCTTGGGTGAAAACCTCTCTGAGGTGCCCAAGGCAGATAGTAGGGGTGAAAACCTCATTGAGGCGCCCCTGCTGTCTCCTCAAAAAAAAAAAAAACCAAGGAAAAGAAAAAAAGGCAGAAACAAAAAAACAGGCTCAATCTTTGGAAATTAATGCAGGTTGCAGGTATTCCATGCAGAAAAGGAGGCCTCTCAACTCAAGGATAAGGGTCCCTACCATGCTACCAGGTGACCTCACCAGCACTCCCTCCAGAAACACTCATCTCTTCCAAGGTTTGGGCACGGTCTGGTCATAGTTTAGCCTCCTACAGGAAGCTACAGGACTTTCTACAGGAAGTTCTGTATTTCTACAGGAAACTTCCTGTAGAATCTTGGGACAGGCCAGGACCGACTGTGTAGAAGAATTTGAAGCCCGAAGTCCAATAAGGAGGCATGCAACCAATGTTTTTCTCCATCACCCACTGCTGTCGCCTCCTTCCACCACCATTGTTGCCATACGATTGAAATACCTGCGCAGTCAAACCAGAACATTGGACTCTCAGAAGAAATCATTTTCAAATGAAAAACAAAGCATGCAGAGGCCACTGCGCTACCTGTCAAGGTAATCTGAAGACCCTGCAACCATGAACGTGACTCCACCATTTCAGCATGCACCCGAGGAGGAGAAACGGCTACAGGATGTCCTACAGGAATCCTGTAGCAGTTGATCCGGCTAGAGCGCACGCCATGAAGATACATGAAACTCATGAGCCAGTGCATGCACCATCCATAGCCAAGCAACCGATCTCGTAACCAGCAGCAGTCAGCGAAAAGGAGCTCCCGTGCCTGTGCACGAAGCGGCAACAAGCGGATCCGTCACCCTCGTCCTGAAGCATGAGAAAAATAACGTCACAGCCGCACAGGTAAGTGCATCACCCTGTTTCGTCAAATTACATGAACAATGCTCTAAAATGTGTGTAAATATGAAAATGAATGGGTTGAGCAAGTCGGGTAGCCATTCAACTAGCCACCACAACCAGCCTGACAACCTCGTCTGATCCGAAAAGCTTTGGGTGTGTCGACGAGACAGGAAATGGACACGTGGGAAGAGTCCAGTCGGAGAGAAGTGGCGATATAACAGGAGTGGTGGCGGTAGATATGCAAGGAATGATTCGGCGGTCAGACAGACATGCAGTGGAATGATCACAGGTGACGTCGGCTAAGGGGCCGACAGGGACAGCTCATCTCCGTGCCATGAGTTTCGCAGAGATTCAAATCTACCGGCTAGATCGTGTATGGCGCACTACACTCATTTATTCCCAACCGCTTTGCAGCCGAGTACGCATCCGCAATTTCCTGAAGGTTGATACTCCGAGTTCTCATCCTGTTCAAACGTCCTGTTGTTGCACAGAAGGCCCAGAACCACTGAAGTGCTCCCCAGAACCGTGCACGACTTCTACAGGAAGCTGCGCTACAGGAAGCTCAATGTTACAGAGAAATTAAACTGTTCACGTCAAAGGTGGCAAGTCTGGAACGATGTAAGCCTGAACATAGTCCTCCCATGCAATTGGTTCAAAAGGTGGTGAAGTCGACGTATCAAAGGGGTAGAAAACCGTAAATTTCAGTCTGTGCATGAATTTGCAAGTGTCTTCTTATTTCTGCATGAGAATTGTCGTCGTAGTGTGCATGCGGGATTTTCTACAAGGTTTGGTTCATAATTGAGCCACTGTCAAGGCTCACCCGTAGACAGTCGTGAATTTATAAACTGTGTGCATGATATAGGCGTAACCCTGTGCTCTGTCTAAGGAAATCCCAAAGATCCATCTTTTTATACGCGCTAGCCAGCTCAGGCCAACACAGCAAGCTTTTACCATGTCGGGTGGGTTCATCAGGAAAGAGCCTACAGACTCAAAGAAGCTACGGGAAACCCCTGAGGTGGTAGACCTATTTTCTCGTGCACGGTGGATGTCATTCTGTGACAATCTTCAAGGTCATGATGACGAGGTTGCAGAGGAATTCCTGCGATCCTTGCAGCCGAAGTCCAAAATGTTGGCTGTTGTCAACTTCAGAGGTTTGACCCTCAGAATTACCCCACAGTTCATTAGCAGGGTCACTGATCTACCGATGGGGGTACTTTGGGATAAGGAGGAGAGAAAACTGGGCCAGAAGGCTAAGAAGGAATTCTTTTTGCTGGAGGAGCAATTCTCAGAAGACAAGAATGGAGTGCGAAGAACCAGCCTACAGTTGTTCTAGAGTGAGGTCAGCCTCCAAATTATGAAGTCTATCACGTGCGAGGGGCGGTTAAGCATCGTGTATGGATACCATTTTCGGCTGCTCACAGAACTTAGGCACCAAATGGACCTACCCTCAGAGAAAAAGTTGAGCATCCATTACTTCCTCCTGCAGTCCATGACCGAGTGTTCCACTAAGTTGAGAGAGGGGACGCCAGATCAGATAGCCCATCATGGGCTCGTTAAGCTCCTCGTGGAAGATGCACTTCACACGTATACCGTCCCTCTCTCCTAGGAAACCTTATGAAATTTGACTAAGGATGATGACATCTGAGTGCTGGCTGAGGAGCTCACCTCCTCCAGCAGCGAGGAGAAGGAACCAATTCAAACAGAGAAGAAAGAGAAAGGCCAAGAAACCATGGCCAAAGCACCAAAGAAAGAGCACAAGGGAAAACAAGAGGAAAAAAAAAGCTGCCAAAACAGAGGGTGACAAAACCATATTAACCCCCAGGGAGAAACAACTATAGAGCAGGGTGGAAAGGACTGAAAAGGTCCATGTCAGTGAGGGCACCTCTAAGGCAACCTCAGAAAAATTGAAAGAAAAAGCACCCTCAGCCAAGCAGGCTAAAACGGTGCCATCTATTTCTATAGGAAAATTGAAAACGACTTCTACAGGAAGCCAAAAATCAGCCACTACAGGGCTTTCTACAGGAAGTCCTGAGAAAAGAACACAGAAGGAGAAGACGGCCGAAATTCTTGCTCGGGAGGCAGTAGCTATGCTAGCCACCCTAAGTACCTCTCCCAAGCCAAAGGAGAAACGCAAAAGGGAGACTCCTCTATATTTCAAAGCAAGGAGAAGTGTAAGAATTAAAACCGGCAGGCCCCAACCTCCATCTAAAGACCCAATTACCATCGAAGACACCCCTACCTCGCCAAAGGAGAAGTCCCCCTCCAAAGTATTAGTCACGTACGAGTGGGGGATCCCCAAGACAACTACCTGGAGGGAGAGAATGGAAAGGTCAGCTTCAAAAACCCCTCTACAGGATGCTGAAGCAGTTCTACAGGAAACTTTAGCCAAGCTCAAGGAGACCGAAAGAATGGAGGGGGAGGAAACTACATCACCACAAAGGGAAGAAGAGGTAGAACACATTATGGAGCCTAGCCCCCAGCCCAGCTTGTGCTCTTATTATAACTTTTTGGAGGCTGGGAAAATTATTCCACAAAAATTCACAGTGCCGCTTTTCTTTGTGTTGGAGGAAGAATGAGTGAGGACCCACACATGGATGAGGATAGCTAAATCTAAAGGAGTAGCAGATATAGGCCCCTTGGAGGAACAACTCAAGGAGGCCAAAAGGGAATTAGCTATGGCCAAACACGTGGGGAACTGCCAGCAAGTATTTCTACAGGAAGAGAATGAGAAGCTCAAACTGCAGCTACAGGAACAGAGGAAAGAAAGGGGCACAACATCAGAGGACACTACAGCAGAACCTCAAGGAAAAGAAGGAATGCAAGCTGGTCCTGAGGAACTAAACCAGCATCTACAGGAAAGGAAATTGCAAGAAAACATAGAGATACAAGCTCTCAAATAGCAGTTGCAAGAAAAAGAGGCACAACTAGCCTGCATGGCCAGTTGGGCTATGGATGCTCTACAATGTAGGCAGCCGACCAAATCTTATGGCCTATACCTACGGGACCAGTGGCTGCAATTCCAGATTAATGCATTAGCACAGAGGGGTATCTCCCAGATCCAAAACCCCCAGTAGTTCACAGATTTATGCAACAGCAGCTCCTCAGAGGACAAGGCCAAGATATCAGAGTTCTACCTCCATAATTTGGCCCTTCCTAATATAACTTCATGGGATCCCAACACAGTTGTGGGAGATATGCAGCTGATGGCATTTACCTCTTGGTTAAGCCACGAAGAGAAGAGAGTGACAGAGGTCAAAGACGTTATGAACCAAGAATTACATGAACCACTGTTAATCAAAGCAGAGCCAGGGGACCCCATTGCATTGATATCTGCCCACCAACACCTAACAACCAACCCGCAGGCTTTACTAAAATATATGGATCAGCAGGCTCAGGCTATAGCACATTTCGAGGATATGAAGTGACTACTAGGGGACAATTGTGTTCATGCTTGCACCCGGAGGTGGAACACATTGTCCCACAGCCTCAAAATCAGGGAGTATCACACTCCAACTAGAATGAGGGAGGGCCTAGTACGGGTACCTCTCTACAAGAAGTCCATGGAGAACCTCCAGGCTAGCTGGATCGGCCTCAAGCTAAGCCCACCTTTGCTTCTGGGATTGGTAGAAGGAAGCACAGAAAAAGAAGAACATAAGCAGTGGGAAGAGGTGGAAAAGAATGCCGGGTTCCATGACAGTGAGGAGGATACTACTTCAGAAGCCTGGGATGTGAGAGTGGTGGTGAAAGAAATGAAGGATGAGGAGTTGGATTAGTTGCTCAAGGATGAGCAATAATTTTAGCAGGGGGGTGATGATGAGCCCCAAATTTGGTAACATTTTGGGCTCATTTGGCCTAACTACCCTTGTTCAATCCTTCATTTTTCATAACTTATGCATTATTTTTTAGTATGTTTATGTCATTTGTACAAATAAGGGTAGTCACTATTCCTAGGTGGCTAACACGTGCTCATTTCAGGATTTTTTGACACATGTTGAAGCAAAACTGAGCAGACATGGGCTAGGAGACAGCCAAGCTTGGGTTGATGATTCATAGGGGGGTTTGTATATGGCATTAAATAGCCTCCCTCGGGATCTTCACCACCAACTCCGAGCTCCAAAGGCCACCAAAACCGGATCTAGAAGGCAGCCAAGCAGATTTCTTGGAAGGAGTTGTTCACTCACAGTTTGGGCAGCCAAGTCCCATAGATTTAGGAGGCTAGCTAGGGCCTCGTAGTGTATAAATGTTAAGGCTTCAGCCTTCGAAAAGGACTTTTGAAAAACTCTTGCATATTCTGCACTACGTGCTACTAGCTCTGTTTTGTTCTTTTGTAGCCATTATTGGCATAACTCTTGACTTATGATTATTTTTTGATAATGGGAAGCAGTCAAATCTGATATCAGCTCTGAGTTCTTTATAGGAGCCATAGCTCTCAGGGTTGGGCCCAACCTGAGAGCCTAGGGCCTCCTTATTTGTATTGTTATCTTTCCTTTCAGCACTGTGATTTTTCTTTTATGCATTCGAAACGAAGTTTCTTGAGCTAGATTTAGTTGTGTTGGTTAAGTAGGTCATTGTGGAGGAATAGAATTTCTTCATATGTGTAGAATAGCTTGATAAGATAAGGATTGATAAAAGCTTCATAAAAGGGTTGCCTGCACTCTCAGTTTCACCTCTCCCTTATTGGATCAGGGGCTGGAATTGTGGAACCAGTGCTGCTCAACAAAAACACTAGTTTGCTTGACCATGCAATCATTGGTGTAATGTTTTTCATTTGTAGAAGTTAGTCATGCGTTTAGACCTTTTTAGATGTTCCTTTGATTAAGTGTTGTACATGGTTCTCTTTGGAAATAAAGCTGTTGTTCATTTGTTTCATTGACAGTTTGGATAGATTAGCTAAGATTTCGATTGTATGCAGGATTTGGTTGATTCAGTTAAGTGCACACCGTGCAGGGCATATCCATCTTTTTCTCATCCACCTAAGCTTCGTCCAGGCCAGCTGCTCCATCTCCTAGTTAGCTTCTTCGTCCCATAACTACTCTTCTATCCACGTAACCCTACCTTCTTGCTCTTCCATTGCCTTAGCCTTCCTTAAGACAAGTTAGCTCTCCACAACCTCTCATCACTTCATCCATCAGTCACTGGGTCATCTCAGACCCCTACCCTACCTCCCTATCCATTCATGCATCCTCTTTCACTCACCCATCTTCCAAAATCCAATGTCAGAACATCCTGTAGAAATTTCTGAACATCTTGTAGAAATCCTTGAAACATCCTGTAGAACCCCTGCAGACTTCCTGTAGAAGCTCACAAGTGAGGTTGCTGGATAGCCAAACTTGGTGAAACTCTCTGGAAGGGTGTCAGGGACTCCTTATACCCTCTCTGAACCTTCCCAACCTTTTCCAAGCATTTCTCCTACTTGATCCACCCCTGCACAGTAAGAAGCCAGTTAAAAGTACATGTATGATAATTTTGATAACGTAATAAAAAATACAAAAATATGTGTTCTTTAGATAGAGATAGCATAGGAATGTGCATTTCACCTTTGTAGAAGTAATGCATCATTTTCAATAGTTTTCATCTCCATTTCATCAGTAGGACTAGCTAGTAGAATTAGGGTTTGCTAGGGTTTATGTTACTCTTTAGTCTTCAGTTTCTTTCTGCAAGTAGATCAGCTTCCATCCATCAGGTACAAAGCTTCTTATAAGAGCTCATAGAAGTTGGCTTAAGCCCCTAGCAGACTTGTGGCAGCTGACCAAGTGACAGCTGCGGCAAGAGCTAGTACTTGTGCATACAACACCGTCGCTTCCAAGTTTGTTACGAACTATCGGGTTGATAAGAGTAAAGAAGGGAGTCCCAGGAGTTGCAGCATTATTGCTGCAATACTGGAGCCCACCAAACATGTAGCACCTTCGTGATCGTCGCGAGAGATAGATGTACTCTCACGAAAATCACGAGAAAAATGAACTATTGACCTCGAACCATCGCCATTGTTTGGAAAATAGCTGCGACGACACCGTAAATTTGAAATTTTTTATAATTTATGGATTTAAACTTGTGAAAAGAGTTCTAATTCATTTTTGCTTCGATGCAAGGCAACATGGCATTTGTATGGTAAGAAAGAACTCATGATATAAACGATGAACAAGCATTCAATGATGCTGGGTGCCAAAGAGCTTTAATTTCTTGTGGATTACTAAAATTTTTCCTCACTCCGCATCTTCAGGCCCAACCTGACTTGTTAGAGTTGCTAATTCGTGCTTGGAACCTAGCAGATGGAAAGTGCGTTATCCCGGGAAAAGACATTGAGTTCGATGCAACGGATATATATATCTTGACTGGATTGTCCCGTCGCAACGAGAGGCCGATTTTAGAGGGCCAATGAATTGGCGGCGAATCACTGGACATGTTGATAGCATGGGTGTGCCCAGGGGCACGTAAATCAAGCTCTAGCAGGAAATTGGCGATTCCAACAGTAGAAGACTTGGTTCTCTGCTCAGTTCTATTTACGGTGACGAGGGTAGCGGGCTCCCAAGCCCAACACAAGGAAAAAAAGACCCACCTTCAGTTGGCTCTTGATTGCCTTAACCCAACCCTGTACAACTGGGCTGAAGCGATGACCAGTAACAAGAAGAGGTAGCTCACCAAATGCCGTCGCGGGGAGGCGAAGCAATTTGGTTACGGGTCTATTTTGATCCCGCTCATGCTGGAGCGAGTGCCGTCACTTCAGTTATAGAACATGGACTTAGACAGACCTAAACCATGAGAGACTCGGATCACTCACTAGGCACATGTCATTCCACGAGGGGTGGCAGTCGACCATTGTCATGGGGGACACTATTTTGAGAGTGGCTAGATCGCCAGATGATCTTTGTCAAGGATTGGCCATATGCAGGTATGGATTTTCATGGAGATCCCAACATGCAGCTTCCTGTAGGTGAGCAGTGGGATGATGGAGGTAAAACACTTGATCACACTATTTTTGTATTTTGTCTTTTACGATGTTTTTTTGGATTTTTTCATGCATATGTCTTAATGATGTATCTTATGTTACTTGTAGATGTGGGACCAGAGAGGCCTGTAGGACTAGCTCCAGAGGAACAAAGGGAACCAAAAGGCATCAGAGAGCTAGCCTTGGTTCCCCCAACTGGTAGTTCAGTGGAGATAGTGGCCCATAATCTTGAGGGCCTGACAGAGGGGATCCCAAATTACAGGGGGATCGAAGAGGTCCCCATAGAGTATCAGATACATATAGTGGGGGTGATACCTAGGGTGCATAGAATCTTGAGACGAGTCACACGAGCAGTGGTGTGCTACAGAGAGCATAACCCACTGTAGTACATGCTTAGGTTTTATTTTCTGCTGATTTTGGAGAGACATGTGCCTCAGATGTATGGAGAGCACAGACTCTATTTTTGACATATACACTTATTTTTTGAGCACCTTGTTAGCTCTGCTATACAACAATGATTCTCTAAGGTTAGAGACAGGCTTGCTCTGCTCGGTTGTCTTCAAAGGAAAGCTCACATTTGGTCATTTGCTCCTTTTTCCTCTTCCCGTTCACCCCTAAAACCTCTCCATTCCTCGAATAAACCCTCCAAAATCTGACAAAGCCCCTTTTTAGCCCCAGCCCTTAAGCGCGAAGCGCAAGCCTTCCATAAGACCTGACCATATAACTTGGCGCTTTCATAACTCATCGCATTTAATCGCAGCCATTGATTACCATGCCTTGATCTAACGGTCTCTGCTGCCTTCCCCACTCGTTAACCCATTATCTCTTTCACCGTCTGATTGTTCCTGCCACACAATCCAACATCATTCATTTTCCCTGCTACCGAAACTCACCTGCGTTTTAACCCATGGCAAAAGCGGTTTCCCTCCTATCACATCCACCACACGTCGTGCACTTATTGTAATTGCTAGCCTGCGTACGATTTCCGCTTGACCTTGGAAAGCAGTCCGAGTATTACCGCTTACCGCTTTGCCCTACTCTCCCTACTCGACTCCGTGCAACTTCTACCCCTGATCACCGTTGGATCAGACCATATGAGATCCAATGACCCTCATCCATCCTGATTTCATGTCTCCCAATAGCTCCTGCAAATCAATCTCCGCCATCCGTCTGCAAGATCTGACGGCTCACAATAATTTGTGCCTCTGTTTCCTCCCGACGCCTCCCGTTGAGAGATCTCCATTGTTTGTCTGTTCCATCCAACGACCAGTATTTCCCTCTTGACCAAATCATCTGTCTGCTGTGCGGTCTTCTCGTCCTCGACCTGTACCATGTTCCCGAAGGACAGAAGCCGCCATCTATTAGTGTTTGGCACATTTACTCCTCAACAAATTCTTTCAAGAGACAGAATGGTAGAGAAAGGAAAAGATCAGCATCGAGCGGGTAAACGTAATCAACAATTATGGAATGTTATCCCATATGACACTCCAGTTACTTGAGAGGACTGCAGAATACTAGAGAATGTCAGATTCATTCATTGAAGTAGCATATTGTAGCAGAGGCCCATTTTAGATAGTTAATGTGGTTGGTGGTCCATTATGACCCCTCCACGCATAGAATAGTAGAGAATTTTTGTAATCAACCTCTATATATATCTAGAAAACAGATGTTGATGGTTGATGGTTGTTGTTTTGATGTAAGGTTCAACTTCTGGAGACTGTAACTACTTTGGTACTTGCAGTGTCTAGCCTTCATTTTCAACTAATACAAGCTTCTTTTGCTGTTAATTGCTCACTTTCCATTTCTACTATGTTCTAGCTTGTGCCTGTTATGCATTTTTCATGTGCTCTTGATGTTTAGCATTAGAGGGGTTGTCATCCCACCTCTATGTTAGAATCTACTATGTATCATTGAATGTGTTATGTAGGTTTCTGTTTACTTAGTGCCAGAGAGCTGTCATCCTCTCTGTGCATTAGGAAATAGATTTGTAGACCTCTTTATTGGTTGCAGCCGGCCATCACATGGTCCTGTGCATCTGCTGGTCTGGTCAGTGTTCTCTATGTTCACGTAATCCTAAAACTGTGAGTAATTGGTGGTCTAAAGCCTTGTAGTCTGGGGGTGTTCACCCATGTCTGGAGTTAAGCATAGTAGAAGTGGTTATCTGGCTTGAATATGCATCATTCCTTCCATTCATCCATCTCCAACATTTTTTTGAGTTTGTAATGTTCCTGAGTATCTACGAGATACAACCTACGAGAGTTTCTTGGAGTGATAACATTAATTGACATCGTTTCTGGGGAGAGGAGATTGAAGCTTAGCTTCCCTGGGAGAATGACACAGTTCTAGATTTTGATGATAGACAAAGTCTGGGCACATTTCTGGTTGATCTATCTGGCAACTCCACTGGAGGAAGACCAACCTTTGGTGACTCCACATTGCAGTTCTGGCTCAGTTTGTGAGGCATACTCGAAGAAATCCTCAGAAATCACCAACTGAACCAGTGCCTGACCCTGAGAAGATTTTCAAATCGAAGAAAACATCACAGAAAGGAGCATCAAGATCAGGTAAGCCTAAGAAACCTTATGTATCTCTGCAAGAGAAGGTTATAACTGAAAATATATAGTTTGAAGATCTAGAGCCTAACATTGTTAGTGAAGAGTCACCTTCAGAGATTCATAAAGCTCCTTGTTCAATTAGTTCCCCTTTGGATCTCAGTCCAAAGAAAGTTTCCCATACAGTCCATCATATCCCTGTGTCTTTGTCATCTGTTCCATTGTTTCCCACCATTCAATCTGCCAGTATTCTCCCACATATCCCAGTCATGGTAGGCCAACAAGCTCCCACCAAGATGGAAAGATCATAGCTGCTAGGTATGGGCCTTTAGTTTTTCCTGTTACTTTGAATACCATGCCTGCAAGAGAGTATCGAAAATACATGCCTAAGTTCACTCGTACAAAGGGGGTAACAGCTGAAGAACATCTTAAAGCTTTTTATAGTTATGCTGATAACCTGGATATCAATGAAGATGATGTGTGGATGAGAGTTTTTGTCCAAATTCTTGATGGAGAAGCAAGAAAGTGGTTTACAGAATTGACCCCTAGGTCTATAACAAACATTGAAGTCTTAGATGATGCATTTTTGAAGCACTGGGTAGATAAAAAAGATTTTTTATATTATCATACTGAGTTTGGTAACCTAAAGAGGGAAAATGGGGAATCATTGTTTGATTTTAATAAAAGATTTAACCATATGTATAGTAAGATACTAGCTAAGGTAAAGCTTACCCCCACTTCTTCCAAACTCACCTATGCCAATGCTTTTGGCTCTGATTTCTTCCTGTTATTGAGAGAAAGAAGATGTGCCACTCTAGCCGATATGAAGGATGCAACACTGGAGGTGGAATCAAATATTATGGCTACGGAAAAGCTTAAAACACATGCTAATAGAATGAGGCAGAGAGGTGAGGCTTCTTCTTCCTCTGCTTCATCTTCATAACCTAAATTAGATAGAATGGCTAAAATGATAGAGTCATTGGCTGCTGAGATATCCAAGCTAAAAGTTGATCAAAGCTCTGGGAAAGCAAGGTTTCAAAACACATTTGCTCCAAAAAATCCAAACCCATTCAGGAGAGAAAATGAGCAAATACAAATCATTCAGAAGGGTAAAGAAACTAACGAGGATCAAAGAGTTAAAGCTCCTTTTCAAAATGTGGTCATGGAGGAGGAGCAGATTGAAGATGAGGATGAAATTCATTTCATGGAAGATAAAGGAAATGCCACCTTTTTGACATTGGCTGCATATGAAGAATCACTGCTGCATGACCAAATAAGTCAAGAATGGGACAGAGAGGTTGTTCTACAGACTGGTGACCAGCAAAGGTACAATCTGAGGTCAAATGAAAAAAATGTCAAGGAGAATCTCACCCAAAGAGCTGCTGTCCAAACAGAGTCACAAAATATCAGGTAGAGAAGACCAGCAGCTGATCCAGTAATCCTCAAAGCTCTAGTTCAAGAGGTAAGAGGTTCTGATAAGTTTTCTTCCTCTTTCAGCTTTGAGTTAGAAGTCCAGAAGTTAAAAATATATGTGCCTCTGGTAGAGTTGGTAAAGAGTGAAGTGTTTAGAAAGCCTATCCTTGAAGCTCTTGAGCTAGAAACCACACAAACCTCCAATGAATCTGTCAATTTGCAAGATGATAAGCCTGCTATTGTGCTTAGCCCCATGATTGAACCTGCTAATAATAGTTCTCCATCATTTTATGTCTCCTTGATCATTCATGACAAAATCCTCCACAATTGCCTGCTAGACATTAGGGCCAGCCACAATTTGATGCCTAAAGCTATCATGGAAGAGTTAGGCGTTGCCATCACCAGACCATTCATGATTTATTCTCATTTGATTCATGGAAAGTGAAATGCGTAGGATTAATCAAATACCTAGCCATTACCTTAACTCAGCTACCCATGAAGAGTATGATGATGGATATTATGGTAGCAAATGTATCTCCTAAGTTTGGCATGCTGCTGTCTAGAGTATGGATTAAGAGATTAGGTGGGACATTACAGAATGATCTTTATTATGCCACTGTCCCAGTCTTTGGAGGAGAAAACATGAGATTATACAGGGAAGCACAATTGGCATACATCATCAATGATGAGAAGAATCCTACCAATCATCCCATATATGTTGTGGACAATGATTTTGGAGCATGTATCCTCCAAATAAAGAATCCCAGAAGGCCTCAATGCAGCTCAAGAAACCAACAAATCACGCTAAGGGAGAGGAAGGAAGTCAGGTTTGGGAGATGTTCTTTGATGGAGCATGTTCCAGGGAGACTGCAGGAGCAGGGGTGGTGTTGATATCTCCAAAACAAGAAAGCAGTCATTTGTCTTTCAAAGCTAGCTTTTCAAGTCACAAACAATATAACAGAGTATGAGGCTCTTCTATTGGGCATTAATGTAGCTAAAGACAGGGGAATCACGAACATAAAGGTGTTTGGGGATGCTAATTTGATCATTCAACAAGTAAATAAAACATTTCAGGAAAAACACCCAAAGCTGAAAGCATACAGAGATGAGGTATGGAGACTTAGAGATTCTTTTAATAATTTCTATATTTCATATATCACTAGAGCCAAAAATCAGCTTGATGATTCCCTCGCTGTGTCTGCTAGCATGTTTATCCCTTCCATGCCTCCTAGATTAGTTTATGAAGTCCAAATGAAGGATAGGCCATCCTTGCTTGATAATGTCCACCATTGGAAAGTTTTTGATGATGGTGATGAATTGAATAGGTTCTTGCAAGTCATTGGTGAATTCTATAAAATGAAAATTGACCAAGAAAATGAAGCCCTGGAGGAAAGCCCTCAATCCCAGCTTAGGAATAGAATTGGCAAAAATAGCATTGTCCAGCTTCCCAGCAATCATATTCCTAAGGGTTTAATTCCGTTAGAAAGGTTGTTTAACCAGAATGATGTGCCTTACACGGCTTCCCAAAAAGAATATCAATCTATAGTCTATAAGCATGATAGAGGGAGTCTAGGTCAACCTAGATACATAAATCTGTACGCTCACCTGTCTGCTGACCAAAGTTCTGAATACCGCAATTTAATGAAACAATTTGTTGATGACTTTTCCTAGGAATATAGTGACCTGAAAAATTATGACAGAGATATCATCCAACATAAAATCCATCTAGAGAAAGACACCATACCTTTCAAACAGAAGCTGAGACCAATAAATCCTATGCTCCTCCCTCTGATTGAAAAAGAAATTAAAAAGTTGTTGGCTGCCAAGATTATAGTCCCTCTTAGATATTCCAAGTGGCTAGCCAACCTAGTAGTGGTGAGGAAGAAAAGTGGAGAAATCAGATTGTGTATTGATTTCAGAAACTTAAACAAATGCTCTAAGAAAGACAACTATCCTCTACCCAAGATGGAGCATTTGCTACAAAAAGTCTCAGGAACCAAAGTAATGTCTTTCTTGGATGGATTTTCAGGGTTTAATCAGATTGTTGTGCATCCAGATGACCAAGAGAAAACTACATTCACCACTCCTTGGGGCACTTTTATGTATGCCAAGATGCCTTTTGGGTTGATGAATGTTGGAGCTACCTTTTAGAGAGCTATGGATATAGCATTTGTGGGAGAGAAGGATAAATTTGTCCTTATCTACCTTGATGACATAACAATATACTCCAGCACCCATCAAAACCATTTGCAGCATTTGAAAAAGGTGTTCATGAGGTGTAGGAGGTTTGGGATTTCAGTCAATTCTAAAAAGTCACAGTTTGCTTTAGAAGAAGGCAAACTGTTAGGACATGTTGTTTCCGCAACAGGTGTCCGAATTGACCCAGAAAGAGTAAAATAAATACAAACTCTATCTGTCCTGAGATCAAAGAAGGATATCCAGTCCTTTCTGGGCAAGATTAATTTTGTGAGGAGGTTTATTCCAAATTTTGCAGAACTTGTGAAGCATATTACCTTCATGTTGAAAAAGGGTCAGAGGTTAGATGGACTGATGCAGCAAGAAAATCATTTGAGTCTATTAAGAAAGCTATTATGGAAGCTCCTACTCTAAGAAGTCCAGATTATAGAAAAGAGTTCCATATATTTTCATTTTCCTCTAAAGACACCCTTGCAGCAGTTTTATTGCAAGCAGATGAAGAACGCTCAGAGCATCCAGTGGCATTTTTCAGCAAGACATTAAGGGATGTTGAGTTGAGGTATGATATCATTGAAAAACAAGCATATGCTCTTATCAAGTCTTTGAAAGCTTTAAAAGTTTATATTTTACATTCTAAGATAATCACATATGTACCTTATGCTGCAATAAAAGATGTCTTAACACAACCTGATGCTGATGGAAGAAGGGCTAAATGGATTGCAAAGTTGATTGAATTTAATATAGAGATAAATCCCACCAAGCTTGTCAGAGGTCAGGGTCTTGCTAGACTATTAGCTGAAGTAAATTGTAGAACATTGAACATAAACCTCATGGGCTCAATTTCAGAAAGTGGTCAAACAGAAGAAGAGGAAGTAGCTGAACCAGAGAAAAAGAAGCCAGTAGCAGAAAATCTAGCTTCTTGTGATTGGTATTCTGAAATAATTAAATTCTTGTTGAAGCTAGAAATCCCTCCAGGCCTTGCTCAAAGCCAAGTCAAAATTGTTAAACTTAGGGTAGAAAAATATTGTATCCATGAAAATCTGCTCTACTGGAGGGATCCATCTGGAGTGCTTTTGAGGTGTCCGGACAAAGAACAGTCAATGAAAGTCATGTAGCAATTTCATTCCAGCATGTGTGGAGGACACCATTACTGGAAAACCACTGTCCATAATATCCTCAGAGCTAGGTATTATTGGCCCACCTTGTTTTCTAATGTCTTTTCGTTTGCTAAATCTTGTGACAGGTGCCAAAGATTTGAGGGAAAACAACAGTTGAAGTCCCTACCCTTAAAACCAATACATGCAAAAGGACCTTTTCAGTAGTGGGGCTTGGATTTCATTAGAGAAATCAATCCACATTCCAGTGGCCATCACAGATGGGTATTAGTAGCCACTGATTATTTTACTAAGTGGATTGAAGCAATCCCTCCCTGGAAGGTTGATCATAATGTGGTCATGAAGTTTTTAATTGAAAAAATCTTTACCAGATTTGGTTGTCTACGTAAATTAGTCACAGATAATGCAGCAGCCTTTAAGGCAAAGGAATTGGTGGAAATGTCTGATTCAATGGGTATTAAACAAGTTCATTCCACCGCATACTATCCTCAAGGCAATGATCTAGTAGAATCCTTTAATAAAAGCCTGATAAGGATAAGTAAGAAGATGCTGGAGGACAATAAAAAGAAATGGGATTCCAAGCTCAGGTATGCACTATGGGCTGACAGAGTAACCACCAAGAAATCCATAGGGAATTCTCCTTTCAAGCTGGTATATGGTACTGAAGCTATATTCCCAATTCATTTAAACTCTCCCTGTGGCAAAATTCCTTCAAGAAGAGCAGAATGAGGAAAAAGACATGGCAAAGAGGATCACTGATTTAGTAGAGGTACATCAAATCTGAGAACAACTGGTTGAAAAGGCTACAGCACATCAGAAAAATATCAAGGAAGACTTTGAAAAAGGGACAAAAGCAGATAATTTTGGGTTGGAGACTTGGTTCTAAAGTGGGATGCACTAAAGGAAAAGAAAGGCAATCATGGAAAGTTTGATGCTTTCTGGACAGGGCCTTTTATCATTTCCCAGATTCAAGGGAAAAATACCTTCATGCTGAAAAGTATGGGAGGGAAGACAATTTTTGATGGCCCAGTTAATGGGCATTTTCTGAAAATTTATGTTGTTTAAGGTCTTTTGGCCTTAAAGTTGTAAATATTTTATTTTATCAGTTTTAGTGTAGGATCAGTCAGACTCCATGCCCAATGGAACACTAGGAATTTTGCTAATTTGTTTTCATCGGAAAGGCATTGATCTGCAGGTACTTGAGACCTCACAGGGAGGATCTTATCCCCAGAAGGAGCCAGTGTTAGCTCTGCTATACAACAATGATTCTATAAGGTCGGAGACAGGCTTGCTCTGCTCAGTTGTCTTCAAAGGAAAGCTCACATTTGGTCATTTTCTCCTTTTTCCTCTTCCCATTCACTCCTAAAACCTCTCCATTTCTCGAATAAACCCTCCGAAATCTGACAAAGCCCCTTTTTAGCTCCAGCCCTTAAGTGCGAAGCGCAAGCCTTCCATAAGACCTGACCATATAACTTGGCACTTTCATAGCTCATGGCATATAATCGCAGTCGTTAATCACCGCGCCTCGATCTAACGGTCTCTGCCACCTTCCCCGCTCGTTAACCCGTTATCTCTTTCACTGTCCAATCGTTCCTGCCACACGATCCAACGTCATTTGCTTTCCCTGCTGCCAAAACTTACTCGCGCTTTAACCCACGGGGAAAGTGGTTTCCTTCTCATCACATCCGCCACGCGTCGTGCGCTTATTGTAATTGCTAGCCTGCATACGATTACCACCCGACCTTGGAAAGCGGTGCGAGCATTACTGATTATTGCTTAGCCCTGCTCTCCCCGCCTAGTAAACTCCGTGCAACTTTTGCCCTCGATCACTATTAGATCAGACCATATGAGATCCAATGGCCCTCATCCATCCTGATCTCATGTCTCCCGATAGCTCCTGCAAATGAATCTCCACCGTCCATCTGCAAGATCCAACGGCTCACAATCATTTGTGCCTCTGTTTCCTCCCGACACCTCCTGTCAAGAGATCTCTGTTGTCCGTTTGTTCCATCCAACGACCAGTATTTCCCCCCTAACCAGATCATCCATTCGTCGTGCAGTCTTACCGTCCTCGACCTCTACCATGCTCCCGAAGGACAGAAGCGGCCATTTATCAGTGTTTGGCGCATTTACTTCTCAACAATTGCTTTCAAGGGACAGAATGGCAGAGAAAGGAAAAGATCAGCCTCGAGCAGGTAAACACAATCAACAATTATGGAATGTTATCCCATACGACACTTCAGTTACCTGAGAGGACTGCAGAATACTAAAGAATGTCAAATTCATTCTTTAAAGCAGCAGATTGTATCAGAGGCCCATTTTAGATAGTTAATGTGGTTGGTAGTCCATTATGACCCCTCCACGCATAGAATAGCAGAGCATTTTTGTAATCAACCTCTATATATATCCAGAAAACAAATGTTGATGGTTGGTGGTTGTCGTTTTGATGTAAGGTTCAACTTTTGGAGACTGTAACTACTTTGATACTTTCAACGTCTGGTCTTCATTTTCAACTAATACAAGTTTCTTTTATTGTTAATTGCTCACTTTCCATTTCTACTCTGTTCTAGGTTGTGCCTGTTATGCATTTTTCATGTGCTCTTGATGTTTAGCATTAGAGGGCCTGTCATCCCACCTCTGTGTTAGAATCTAGTATGTATCATTGAATGTGTTATGCAGGTTTCTATTTACTTAGTACCAGAGAGCTATCATCCTGTCTGTGCATTAGGAAATAGATTTTCAGACCTCTTTACTGGTTGTAGCCAACCATCACATGGTATTGTGCATCTGCTGGTGTGGTCAGTATTCTCCATGTTCACATAATCCTCAAATTGTGAGTAATTGGTGGTCTAAAGCCTTGTAGTCTGGGGGTGTTCACCCATGTCTGGAGTTAAGCATAGTAGAAGTGGTTATCTGGTACATATTTCTATGGTTCACTATTGTATTCTGAATGCTTCTATATACTGTTTTGATTACATGTTGTGTAAATGTCTGTCTAATACATGATTTGCTAATGCATTAGTTAATGTGTTTAATCTTCTTGGAATGTGTTGATATGTAATAAAATCAAAATTCCTTTCCAATAATTTAACATGTAAATACAACCTTAAAATGCGATGATCTTTGACAGAATAACACTCGTTAAGCTAGTGGACAACAAGTTGAGAATCTAGATTCACAACCAATGCACGAATATTGAGGTTGACAGCCTTGGTCAGTAATTCAATGACATCGCTATATTCAACGACATTATTTGTGGTGCAACCTAAAAAAACACCTTGAAGGTCTACGAACTCACCGTGAGGATCGTAAATCACCCATGTTGCAGAAGAAAGGTTCTGAGTACTACAGCAGGCACCATCAGCAAAACCAACGTAAGGTGTACCAGGAATCTACACAAGAAGCAAAAGACACAATAAGCGAAAATTATGCCTACACACCAAGGCAAACATGAAAACACACACTAAAAACACACCTATGTACAAATCAGATGCACAAGATTCATGCATAATATTTTTTTAGATAAAGCCCATTTTGGGGATATTTATAGGGTTCCCTTAGTAATTGATTAGCACATAGGCCCCTTTTTGCAAAACACGTTTTACAATATAAGGCCCATGCCACATAGGCTTGAATTTTCCTGCCCCCAGCTTATCATTCCCTTTATCATAGAGCAGGACTAAGTCTCCTTCAATGAAAGAACGAGGATTGACCGCTTGGTTAAAGTGAGTTTTCACTCTCTTCTTCTGCACTTCAATGGCTAGAGAGGCTAGTCGATGGGTCTGGTCTAACCGCTCTAGGTAAAGAAGATGTTCTTCTATTGGAGTAGTGTTTGGGAGCAATTAGGCGTCTAATTTAAGAGAAGGGATCTCACACTCAATTGGAAGGGTCGCCTCCAAACCGTAAACCAATTGGAATGGGGTGAACCCAGCGGTATCCTTCACTGAAGTTCAGTAGGCCCATAAGGTAGAGAACAACATCAAATGCCTGTTGGACTTATGCATGTCGATGGTGCATTGAAGCATCATGACCAAAATTTTGTTGACAGCTTCCACTTGGCCATTGGCCTAAGGATAGTATGGCATTGAGCTATCATGACGCAAGCCCAGCTGGGTTGTTAACTCGGTCATCATATGATTACGGAAATGTTTGCCATGATCAATGACGATAGCCTGAGGGACTCCAAAACATGAAATGACATGATTGAATAAAAATTGCACCACTTTCTGACCATCATCGGATAGTGTAGGCATCACCTCAGCCCATTTCATGAAATAATCAATGGCAACGATGATATACCCATGCCCCCCGACCGAGCAAGGGTTACAGGTCATATAATCAATGCCCCATTTAGTAAAAGGGTCAATGGTAATGACAGGGTGCAAAGGAGCAGGAGGCGCGTGCATCTTCCATTGGAAGATTTGGCACTCGTGACAAGAGCGGATGGCAAGAATGTGATCCTTAAAAATAGAAGGCCAAAAATAACCAGTATGGAGGATCTTTTGAGCAGTAGTATACCCAGACATATGACCACCATAGGCACCAGAGTGGCAGTCATTTAGAACTCATTCAACTTCCTCGAACGTCAAAGATTGGTGGAGAACAAGGTCGGCGTCGAGACGGTACAGGGTGTCCCCAATAATGCGACAAGGTTGAGAATGATGGCGAATCCATCTCCGAGCATCCTTGGACAAATCTGGATGAAAAGAGGACGTCTGAAGATAGACAATAGTATCCCCATACCAAGGATCAAGGGTACTAATCAAGAACAGAGATTCATCCGGAATATGGTCCTCTAACCGAGAGGGCGCGGTATCATATGGTAGGGAGCAAAGCAGCTTATCGAAGATGAGGGACTTATTAGACTTGGTTGTAGTGAACTCCAAGTTGAACTCTTGAAGGATGACAATCCACTTTGAGTATTTTCCCCCCAGTAATTGACATGACAATATGTACATCATTGGGTTGCAATCAGAAATCACTATCGTGGTGTGCAATAATATATAGTGGCGGAAACATTGGACAATGCAAATGACGGCCAACGGCAACTTCTTGACATAGGTGTATTGATTTTATGTATCAAGTAAATTATGACTAAGGTAGTAAATGACAAACTCAGTACCATCATCATCATCTTGTACTAGAACCATGTCGATGGTGGTATCGACAGTGGCTAAATAAAGAGTGTAGTCACGGTGATAATCAGGTGCACATAACAACAGAGCAGAAACAAGGAGGGCCTTGAGGTGCTCGAATGACTTTTGTTCAGTGGTATCCCAAAGAAAAGGGATATCCCGCTTTAATAACCACGTATAACCTTTGCCCACTTCAACATAATTCGGAATAAATCATCGTCGAAAATTTTCTTTACCCTGCAAACTCTGCAATTACTGCAAAGAAGCAGGGGGAGGGATATTCAGGATGGCTTCGACTTTAAGGGGATCCAGACGGATACCATATCGGGAGACGATGAACCCGAGAAGTCTACCGGATTCCATGCAGAAGACACATTTATGCAGATTAAGATGGATATGATAGTGTCGATAGCGAAGAAAAATTTCACGACTGTGGTTTGGATGGTCTTGGAGTTTCACTGAATGAGTGGAAAGGTCATCCAAGTAGGGCTGTACAATGTGTCAAACATCACGAAACACGTAAGACATTGTGCGCTGAAAGGTGGCACCGACATTTGTTAAACCGAATGGGAGCTTTTTATAAGCGAAAGTGCCCCACGTACAGATAAAGGCGGTTTTGTGTTGATCCGAAGGTGAGATATTAATCTGGTTATAACCAGAAAAATCGTCCATGAATGAATATATCTCACTCCCGGCACACTCATCAACGAGTTGGTCAATGAAAGGTGTAGGGTAGTTATCTTTGGGATAGGCACGATTAATGTCACAAAAATCAACACATACCCTAATAGTGCCCTGTTTTTTAGTCACAGGGACAATATTAGAAACCCAATCTGTGAGCGGGATAGGGTAAATAAAGCCAGCCTTAAGAATATTTTTGACTTCCACTTTAATAGCTCAGCCTTTCGGGGGTGCACGGGGCGTAGACATTGTCGAACATTTTTGGCAACCGGATATGTAGGTATTTCATGCACCACGATGCTAGGATCAATGTCGGGCATCTCTTCATAAGACCAAGCAAACACATCATGAAATTCGCGAAAAATATCAGTATAAAGCTGAATCTCCTCCAAACTACAAGCTACTCCAACATGAATGTGCTCGACAATCCCTGGTTTAACAAAGATGTCAATTGGCTGAGTTTGCGTAATGTTCCCCATATTCCCCTCAGAAGACACTTGATGAATTTGGATGGGTGTCTGAAGGGGTTGGGAGGGGAGACAAGGAGAAAACTGCTCGAGATAAGTAAGCATTTCCTGATGGGTAGGGAGAAACAAGGAACGATGGTGATGATCAGAACAAGGGGGTTCCTCAAAAGACATAGTCTCAATAATCACTTCATCAGAAGGAAAAATTTCCTTTAAAGGGTCTGAAGAAGTGCCATCTCCAAGCTAAGGCGATTGAACGTATGAGTCGAGAGCCCTACTCGAAGGAGCAGGTTTAGGGGATGAAGCCAATACAGAAATAATTTCGACCTAGTTGAGCTCGGCAGGACTCAACAACATCTCATCGCCCCAGGATTCTATCTGATCAACCGAAGGAAGAACCCAAGGATCAGAGTGAATAGAAATCATATTAATAGGAGAAATGTTAGGAGGTGGGAGTGACAAAACACCCATAAGGGTAGGATCTTTAAAGAGTCCAGCACCCACACTCTCACATGGAACGGAGGTATGCTCCACGAAAGGCACATTTCCATCGGAGGAGGAAGAGGTGAAGAAGGACAACTGGTCTACCATGACAATTTTCCCTTGATGAGGAAAATGAATAACATGAAATAGAGATGAAGCCATGGCTCACGTGGCATATGTCCAACTTCATCCTAAAAGGAGGTTGTAAGCTAAATGGGAATTGACGACTTCGATCTCCACTTCGACCGTCTTCCCTTCTAGAGTAATAGGCAAGCACTGGAGTATACCATAAGGACAAGACTCTCTCCCATCAAAGGCTTCCAAGGTTGTTGCAGATTGGCTCAGAGTCGGAGAACCGATAGCCTTCCAACAAGCAATAGACATAATGCAAGTAGAAGAGCCTTCATCATAAATGATAGCAACATAAATTTTGGAAAGAAAGAAAATGACTCATACCCCTTGAAACTAAATTGTTGCAAAAGGTACATCAATCATACTAATTTTAAATTTGAAAAGTAAATTATGGACCTATACCCATTGAAACCGAATTAATGGAAAATAATTGTCAACAACTCTGATGTTAAATTTCAAAAGAAAGCATCAATGGGAAATTTACTTTTATGAGGCTAGCATTAAATTTGAAAGGAAATAAATTGACTCACACCCCTTGAAACTTAATCGATGGAAAAGGTATGTCTTTGACACTAGCATCAAATTTTATAAGAACTAAATTGACTCACACACACCCCTTGAAAGTGAATCCATGGAAAACGTACATTGATGGCACAAATGTTAAAATTCACAAGAAAGAAATTGACTTTTTCCTCTTAAAGTGAAATTGATGGAAAATATACATCGATGAAACTAGTGTTAAATTTGAAAAGGAGGCAGTTGACCCATACCCCTTAAAATAGAATCAATGGAAAATCTACGTTGATGATATTAACATTAAAAAAAAAAATACTCTCTCATACCCTTTGAAACTAAATCGATGGAAAAGGTACATCGATGACATTAATGTTAAATTTGAAAACAAATCAATTGGATCATGCCCCTTGAGACTAAATCAATAGAAGAGGGAGGTCAATAACACTAACGATCAATTTGAAAAGCGAGAAATTTATTTATACCTCTTGAAACCAAATTGGTGGAAAAGGTATGCCCATGACACTGATGTTAAATTTTAAAATAAATCTATTAATGTATGCCCCTTGAAACCGAATCAAAGGAAAAGGTACGTTGATGAAACTAATATCAAATTTCGAAATAAAGAAATTGATAAATACCACTTGAAACTGAATTTAAGAAACATTTATGTTAGTGACACTAATTTTAAATTTGAAAAGAAAATAAATGAATCATACACATGGAAACCAATTAAAGACAAACATACATTGATTCCACTAAATTTAAATTTGAAAAGAAAGAAATTGACTCATACCCATTGAAACCCAGTCGATGGAAAAGGTATGTCAATGACATTAACATTAAATTTGAAAAGAAATAAATTGATGCATGTCCATTGAGATGAATCGATGGAAAAGGTATGTCAATTATACCAAAATTAAACATCAAAAGAAAGAAATTGACTCATACTCCTTCAAACAAAATCTATGGAAAAGGTACATCGATAAAAATAATGTTAAATTTGAAATGAAAAAATTGATTCATACCTCATGAGAATAAATCCATGGAAAATATATATTGATGACACTGATGTTAAATTGGAAAAATTAAAAAATTGAATCATAACCTTTGAAACCAAGTTGATGGAAAAGGTACATCGATGAACCAACATTTGAAACTAAATATATTGAGTCATGTCTATTAAAAATGAATCAATGAAAAATGTTCGGTGATGGCACTAACATTAAATTTCAAAATAAAGTAAATGAATCATACTATCTAAAATTAAATAAATGGAAATGGTGAATTCATGACACTAATGTTAAATTTGAAAGAAAAAAATGAGTCATACCACTTGGAACTGAATTGATGGGAAAACTACAATGATGACAATAACATTAAACTTGAAAAGAAAGCAATTGACTCATGGCCCTTGAAACCAAATTGAATGAAAATGTACATTGATGACATTAAGGTTAAATTTGTAAATGAAACAATTGAATTATAACTCTTGAAACCGAATCGATGGGAAATGTATGTTGATGAAATTAAGGTTAAATTTGAAAAGGTAGCAATTGAATCATACACCTTGAAACCAAATTGATGCAAAAACTACATCAATGAAGGTAATGTTAAAATTTAAATGAAAGAAAATGAATCATACACCTTGAAACCAAATCTATGGTAGTACGTCGATGACACTATGTTATATTTTAAAGAAATAAATTGAATCATACCCCTTGAAACTGAATTGATGGAAAAGGTACAGAGATGACAAAAACATTAAATTTAAAAATAAAGCAATTGGCACATACCTCTTGAAACCAAATCGATGAAAAATGCACATCAATGACACTAATGTTAAAGTTGAAAATAAAGTAAATGACTCATACACATTGAAATAAAATGGAAAGAAAAGGTACGTCAATGACACTAACATGAAATTTGAGAATAAAGCAATTAAATCATATACCTGGAAACTAAATTGATGGAAAGGTTATAACGATGGAATTAATGTTAAATTTTAAACAAAATAAATTGACTCATACCCCTTGAAATCGAATCAATGGAAAATGCACATCAATCACATCAATGTTAAATTTGAAAAAAAAACAATTTGACACATACCCCTTGAAAGTGAATCAATGGAAAAGACACATTGATGACACTAATGTTAAATTTGAAAAGAAATAAATTTACCAATACCCATTGAAACAAAATCGATGGAAAATGTAAATCATTTACACCAACATTAAATTTCAAAAGAAAGAAATTGACTCATACCCCTTTAAACAAAATCTACGAAAAAGGTACATTAATGACAATAATATTAAATTTGAAAATAAAACAATTGACTCATACCTCCCACCACTAAATTAATGGAAAATGTATATTTATTACATTGACATTAAATTTGAAAAATAAATAAATTTATTCATAACCTTTGAAACCAAGTTGATGGAAACGGTACATCGATGACCCTAACATTAAATTTAAAAATAAGGATATTGAGTCATATTTGTTGAACCGAATCAATGAAAAATGTGTGGTGATGACACTAACATTAAATTTCAAAATAAATAAATTGCATTATACCACTTGAAACTAAATTGATGGAAAAGGTACATTCACAACAGTAATGTTAAATCTGATAAAAAAAAAAATCAATTGACTCATACTACTTGGAATTGAATTGACGGAAATGTATGATGATGGCACTAACATTAAATTTGAAAATAAAGAAATTGACTCATACCTCTTGAAACCAAATTGAATGAAAAGGTACGTTGATGACACCAAGGTTAAATTTGTAAAGAAAACAAATTACTTGTAACTCTTGTTACCGGGAAAAGTGTCTATTTAGAACTGCTCTATCCCACTAAGGTGTGACAGCTGCCTTAGAAACAAACAGAGAAAACTACTTTTGTATTTCCTTTATGAATTAAAGATAGAGGGGGATAGAAAGAACCGACCTGTGTCTTGCGCTAATCCTTTGATACAATCCCTCTCTTCTTTGACAACTTCTAGCTACTTGCTCCCTTACTTGCCCAGCTTTACCAAGTTCCTGTAAGATCACAGAAGAAGAAAACTACACAAAGACATGGATCTATATTCATAAAAAGCTTAGGATCAGATTTAAGCTAAACATACAAATGTAACAAGCATCAATGATAGACAAGCATGTAGGAGAAACTCAAATAGTTTTATTGATATAACAAGAAGATCCAGGAGGAGTTACAACCGATGATTCCTGATCCAGCATCAACCTCCCAGCAAAGAAGCCCCTTCTTCACCTCCAACAAAGCATAAATCACCCAATACTCTGATCTCTATCTCAAAACCAACAACAATTCCTTGCAATGCACAAAATTCCAGCCTCTGGATCTCTGGGATGAGGGATCCATATATAGATGTATGCAAGGAGGATGAGTCAACTTATGATTTGACTAGTGTCTTCTCTCTGTCAGTTCTTGCTTCCACTTTGAGACTGAGAGCCTCTTACTCATCCTTGGTCGAACTCAGTGAGGCAAGTGTCATTGGAGAAGATTCTGGAAGCTTCCATTGTCTTTCCACCTCGCGGAATGGCACTTCCATTTGTCATTTCCCGCTCAACGCACCCTGATAGTGCATTTAGGTGCGTTGCAACGCACCTAGCTAGTGTATTTAGGTGCTATGCAACGCAGCTAGCCAGTGGAGCAGCTGAAATGATCCTGATTTGACTGATTCTGAGCAGTTTCTGGTGGAGAACTTCTGGGAGAAGCTGTAATTTGTTGACCTTGTTCCTTTAGGGGTCGGAACAACACTTTTAGGGACTTAAGATCCCTTGGTTTATGGACATTTCATGCTTGGAGCTGCAAGGCACAAAAATGTCTATAACAACTCTTAAAACCAAATTGATGGAAAATATACATCAAATAAATTAAGGTTGAATTTGAAAAGAAAGGAATTGACTCATACCCCTTGAAATTGAATCAACGGAAAAGGCACATTGATAAAAGTAACATTTAAATTTGAAAGAAATAAATTGACTCATACCCCTTGAAACCAAATTGATGCAAAAGGTACATCAATAAAACTAATATCAAATTTTAAATGAAAGAAAATGAATCATACCCCTTAAAACTGAATCAATTAAAATGGTACATCGATGAAAGCAACGTTAATTTCGAAAAGAAAGAAATTGGCTCATAACACTTGAAACCAAATAGATGGAAAAGGTTCATCGACGAAAATAAAGTTAAATTTTAAAATAAATTAATTAATTCATACCCCTTAAAACCGAATCACTCGAAAAGGTACATTAATGACACTTATGTTAAATTTGTAAAGAAATCAAATTAATCATACACCTTGAAAACTAGTTGATGGAAAATGTTCACCATTGGCACTAATGTTAAACTTGAAAAGAAATAAAGTGACTCTTACTCCTTGAAAATCATGAATAAAAAAGGTACTTCAATGAAAGTAATGTTAAATTTCAAAAGAAAGCAACCAACTCATACCCCTTGGAAAAAATTGATGGGAAAGTTTGGACAATGAAATTAACATTAAATTCAAAAAAAAAGAAATGCATACCATTTCAAACTGAATCGGTGGAATAGGTACATCTATGGCACCTATTCCATAGATGGAAAAGGTACATAAATGACAAAAACATTCAATTTAAAAATAAAGCAATTGACGTATAGCCCTTGAAACCAAATGGATGAAAAAGGTATATCAATGAAACTAATGTTAAATTTTAAAAGAAAGAAATTGAATCATATCGCTTGAAATAGAATTCATGTAAAAGGTACATCGATGACACTAACGACAAATTTGAGAAGAAATCAATTGATTCATGCCCTTTGAAACTGAATCAATGGAAAGGGTACATCGATAACACTAGCGTTAAATGTGGAAGAAAATCAATTGACTCATACCCCGTTAAATTGTATTGATGGAAAAGGTACATCTATGACATCAACATTAAATTTGAAAATAAATAAGTTGACACATACCGCTTGAAATTGAATCAATGGAAAATACATGTTGATGGAACTCATGTTAAATTTGAAAAGAAAGCAGTTGACTAATACCCATTGAAACCAAATTGATGAAAAGGGTAAGTTGTTGGAATGGGGTCCTTAGGGTCAATTTTTGCCAGTTAAGCCAAATTTTGTAATATTTTTTGTTAAATAATGTAATATCTTTGTGAAATGTGGAAGTGGAGTGTTGGGTAGTAGAGGGCCCACATAACAATTTTGGGGTTCAAAGCCCACAATTTTGGGAAAGGTATGGTAAGGACTCCGCGAAGTGCACGGAGTGTGAATTGTAAATGAGTCAATTCAAAGGGTTTTCTGCCCAAAAAATATTATCGAATAATAGGAAATAAGTCGGCTTGACCACGGTCCGCGGACCATGGGAATGTATAAATAGAGCGAGGCTCTAAGGGTAGAAAGTAGCTTTTGGTATGTACTTATGGATCTAGAATGTAATGGGTTTCTGAGGAACAAAGTCTTGAAGCGTCTGTAAGTCCAAGTCAAATGTGTTAGTAGGTAGATAGAGGCTCTGCAGCTGTGTGCATGGACCCCTACAGCTGAGTGCACAGGGTAGATCTGGATGTATTGGTGGAAGAATTGAATAAAGATAAGTTGATTTTGAAATTTTGTGTTAAATCTGAATTATTGTGGATCTAGCTAATTTATGGTTGATATAACTGTTTGATATATGCGCGTATGCTTACGTTATGAGTTTATGCAAATCTACATCTTTCTGGGTGTGAGAACTAGTTATTTTTGTTAAATATTTGTTTAAAGACCATAAAATTAGATCTAATCTATAACAACGCATTAATAAGAATTAAGGATTTTCCTGGGTCTGGATCTACACGAAGAAGAGTGGTGCGAAGCCACAGAACAGTGTGCGAACATTCCATACCACATCAAGACATCCCAAGGGTGCGGAAACCTGGCTCCAGCACCCTCCCCTGATACCCCGGGTGAGACCTTAGATCGCGCTCCACGAGTTGTTGCTGAAAGGGTCGGTAGCTACGGGATTTTCTTGGCTAAATAACTCTTTCGAACCTGGGTCAAGCCCCTCTAAGCCAACAAATGGTTCTATTGACGGGACCAAGATCTCCCTAAGGGATGTGTGATGTCAGAACACTGGAATCCTACAAAGGAAGAGCTTGAAGATTGGCTGGATCAAAAGCTTCACGAGTTTGTGGTTCAGGAAAAAAGAAACCTGTGGATATCGGAGGAAGGGTGATTGGATCATTACATATGGATAGATATCCATGAAATATTCCTCGTAACATTCCCGATAGAGTTGTACGAGTGGATCGCGAGGTTAGCTGAAAGTGTGGGAAGGTGCAGACTAGATCAACTTATTGTGTGGACTCGAGAATTGGTGTGCATGCTAGAAGCATCCGAAGATAAAATTGCACACGTAGTAGATCATTGGTTGGATCAGGTAATAGGAGGGTTTATTACTGAGTTTGCAATAGACACAACTGTGAGTTATAGTGAAGCAAAAAGGCGCTTTCTCCAAGGATCTCGGGGTAAGTATATTAAATAATTGAACACTTGGATTAAGATGTGTTGTGTGAAAAATAGAATATGCGCATTTATTGATGTCTGGCATAACATGAAGTGGAAGAGGCTACCAAGGAACCAAAGGATTAGAGAACAGTCTACTAATTTCTATTTCACGGGAAAGTAAGGAAGAGGTCACGAGGTTCTCTCCAAGAAGCGCGGTCCGGTTGATTAAGCAGTGCTTTCCACTGATACCACCTCCATCTCTGCCATCACCTACTTCACCGACATCAAATCCATCTTCATCCACTCCACCTCCACCTCCGCCACCACCGAAGGTTGGGATGGTGAGCACAGTCAAGTTGTCGGTATTTAAGGGTGCAGGAAATGAGGAACCAGGGCAGTTCTAGTTTGTGGTAAGGGTTGTATGGGAAGCCCAAGGCATAATAGATGATAACATCAAAAAGTCTACCCTGGTTAGCACGCTGCAGGACCGCGCGTTGATGTGGTATATAAAGTACTCAAGCAATCATTCAAATGTGGGAATAACGGTGATCCAAGATGCCTTGGACAAAGAATTTGGTCAACCAAAATCAGAGACACAGTCGTTCATTGGGTTCAAAGAGATAGCGATGCTACCGGGTGAAAACCTGTGGGATCTGGATTAGAGATTAAAGAGCACAATTCGCGAGGCTAACATGACATTGATGGATGAGCAAAACTACGCATGGTTTGTGGTGTCCTTGACACCACATCTAAGGACGGCGCTATCACAGTAAAAGATCTCAACCCAAGCTGAAGCATTACAAACCGCGATGAGATTGCATGAAACCCCAATGCAGGATCCGGGGTTGGGAGTATAGAAAATTCACACGCAACTACAAAACCTGAGCTTAGAAATGCAAAGCTTGAAGCAAGAAAGGGCGACCTAATTGGAGGTGCATACAGAGGTAGGATGCATTAAATGTAAAATTCAAGCACACAACAAGGACCATTGCCCCGCCTTCATGAACTATCTAGTGGGGGGAGGCCCAATGCCTCTAAAATTGGAGGTACAAGTAGGGCCAAGTGTGGCACCCACACTTTGGTGCGTGATTTGTCAAGTGGGTGGAAAGCATGCAATAGACAACTGCCACCTATTGCAGAAGTATACACAGACTCGAAAACAGCTATATTGCAACTTTTGTAGATCAGTGGGTCACGATGAGCGAACATGTCAGAGCTACAACTTAATGATGGAAAGGACCCCAGCTTATCGAGTGCAGACTGAAGCGCAAGGGTTCGACCCAACTGTAGGGCCATGCATGGGATTTCAAGGACACAATCGAGGAAGAGGAATGGGGCCTGGGCGAGGGCATGGATAGTTGATCTATTATAATTGCAGAGGGTTAGGACACTAAGCTCGTGACTGTACTAACCCGACGACGATATCTTGCCCATACTATGAGCAGTTTGACCATGAAATGGTAGATTGCCCGATGTTAATTGCCCAAATGCGTGAAAAGGGAGTATTACAGCCCACTCCAACTCAAAATGTCAAAATGATGAGGTCGAAATCACATGAAGAAGGCCCCAACATAAATATGGCATTAAGGAGTGGCGCACCCATAGGAGGAGATGCGCGGAAAGAGTTTATAGAAAATGTGAAGGGTCGTGATACCCCTGCAAGGGAACCCAAATTTGAAATGGAACAAGGGACGAAGATGCCTAAGGAAGCTCCGAAGAGTGTCACGAAAGTCTCTACTCTAGGTAGGAGGGATCCAATTGAGTCAGAGATGGATCCCTCTATGCTTACTACCCTTTTAGAGACATGTATGAAGCTGTTGCATGACAATACAACTGTTAAGGGACTATAAGAGCTGATGACTAAGTGCGCAGGGTTGGGCGAGCCATGCGTAGTCCGGAAACTAGGAAGACATGCTCTACGTAAAGGATGGGAGATGTGTATGACAGCGCAAATCAATGAGTACGAGATGGACCAGGTCATTTTGGGTTTAGGGTCGGATGCGAATGTGATACCTAAGAAAACGTGGGAACGCATGCGTAGGCCCGCACTATAGTGGTCTCCTATGAAACTAAGGATGGCCAACCAGCAAAAGATCCTACCGATGGGCTAACTGTAAGGGGTGACAGTGGAAATTGAAGGTGTAAGTACACAGACCGACTTCGAGGTAATAGAAATTGTGGATGACACTAATCTGTACCCTGCGTTGCTAGGAATTGATGGGGCCACAAACATGAATGGGGTCATTAACTTGAAAAAGAGGAAAATGATGTTCAAAAAGAAGTCACTATGAGTAATTGTCCCACTAGACCCGGCTGAAGGACAGTGCTGCACTGAGCCAGTGCATGCTGATGACAATGACGATGAACTGGACTGCATATACCAGATAACAACACAAGATCAGGGTTAGGTGAATCCCTCAGCAGACAGAAGATTCTCATGGGAGCGCGATAGTTCGTGCACATTAAATACAAATGAGGAGATGGAAAGATGGCAGAATAGATTGCAGGAAGTCACCATACTCAACTTTGATATAATGATTAGATCATTGTGGCAAGTAACCACTGAAGTAAAGAAATGGTCAGCAGATAGTAGCGCAACCAGTGAGGGGCAGTTCGTCAACCCTGGCACCTTAATCGTCGCCTAGGAGCAGCATGGTGTGTCGGACAAGGTGCCACGTGCCTATAGGAAGCTGAGAAGGAGAAGGCAGTTCCATGTATGGATTGGAGGACATGCGCACTGGAGTAGGGCAGTCATCCATTTACAACAAAGGGCATGACCATATGTTGTGCGACCATCGAACCAACTGAATCTGCACGTAGCAAGGGTCCACTGGGCAAATACGACCATACCCGGAGTAGGGTATGCCAAGGGAACTCTATCCATAGTCGGACAGGCCATTTCCCCCACGGTTTGCCCTGCACCCAAAGACCTACATGACGGGATTCGACAGTTATGGGAAATCATTCAGCACAACAAAATGAGACTTAACGATTTAGAGGAAATGGGGGCAAGATTACAAAAGAAAAATGTGAATCTAGATGAAGAAATTGATAAAATCAAGTTAGAACTCACCCACACGGACCGTGCGCGAGAGCTATTGAAGGCATCGGGCCTGGTAAACTCTCCTACACTATTAGGACAAACTGCGACCCTACTAGCATGGTTGCACCTACACCATAGGGCACTCGGAAACACAGACTGAGACACGCCATTAGACTCAAAGGAATGCAAATGGTGCTCATAGCCCAGGCTATTAGGGAAGCGAAAGGCTCGCACGATGGGTGCGACCACCTAACTATTTGTAGAAGGCCCAGTCCTAGTGCTCCAAGTAGTTAGAAGAGGGTGTGGGACTATAAACCTAGCTATAGAAAAGCTGTGGAATGACGGTCAAATGCATAGGACGCACTCATGCACTAGGGGTTGTGCTTTTGTAGGGAGAGGATGTAAGGCGACTGTTGCAGGTATTTTTCATGACAAGATGTACCATTTAATACATAGAGGAGTGTGCGGTGGGCAATTAAGGCGTAAGGATAACTTCCAAATTCACATTAATGAGCCATGAGGGGGGCGAATAGCCGAATTTGAATTTGAAATCATATATATCAAACAACCAAAGGGGCACACCACAAAGTTTGATATTTCAAAGAATAGGAAACCCTACGTTTCAGCCGAAAGGAGCAAGATGAATTACAAAGTATTGAAGGAAAGCCCATGGTTTTAGGCATTGCAAAAGGAATATCAAGAGTCATTCCTCAAGTCAATAAACCCTGCCACAGAGAGTCCACAGAATCCCACGCTGCAAGCAGCCAAACTCCCTAAATCACCCAGGACGTTGTAGACCAGAAAGGACCCCCAAATACCAGGACCAGTGAGGTGGTCACCACGAAATCCACGCTTTAGCAAGCTCACAATGGAAGAAAAGGGAAAAATTGTTACCATTGAAAGCGACGAGGAGAATGAGGAATCCCCTACATATGTCGAAGAAATAAACCCTGATGAGAAAACTTTCCAGCCAATGCACTGTCCCAAGTATGTTCCTCCAAGCAAAGGGAAGGATAAGATCCCTACCAATTTGGATGACGTTGACAATATAATCACCATCCTGTCTCTTCCAAAAGGGGTTTCGGTTGAAATCATGGTGACTGACCGTATTGCGATGATGAAATTTGGAGACTGAGGCCTTGCAGATATAGCAAAATTTCCCCATTTGGTGACTAGCGAATTGATGGAGCAAAGCGCAGAAGGGACGGTTACGATACTTTAGCCAAAGGAATGGCTGTGAAAGGTGGATAATGGCTATGAAAGGTGGAGAATACTGGGTTGCTCTGTCTCCTGTCCATTCCCCACTTTCTCCAGCTCCCTATTACAATCTTGGTCATTAGACAGTTGCTGTGTTTGGTACATGATGGATACTTATGGCTTGGCAATCCCATCCAAATCACGGTAGAACTCATACATAGGATCTCACTGCTTCCCTATGAAGGAAGAGACCCCAGGGAAATTGTCGATAAGAGCGGCGATGTGGCAATGACTGAAACCATGAAAAAGAAATATAAGCTGGAAAAAGGGCAGTGAAGGTACATTATTGATAGTATCTTGGATAGAGCAGTCCGTGTTTCTACCCAGTTGCTAGCCAGGAAAGTGATGCAGAAATGCCGCGGAACCGAGGTTCCAGCGATCGTCATTGCACTCGTGTAGGAATCACAGCTAGAGAACGATTCTATTGGGTGCAATTCCTTTGTGAAGAATTCCTGACCAACTGTAGGGAGGTCCAAGAGGAGGGAAATACCTTCCACTATGCGTGGTTGTTGTTGTCCATTGTGCTATTCACCACTGACCTACCTGAAGAAAGTTAGCTTCCCTCCTTGGACTGGGATTAGCCAGAAGCCGCTAGATTTCGTCGCTTTGGGTGACCATGGATGTTGAAAGAATCTTGGGCATCAAGATTTTTTGGATACTGATGGAGGTAGATGTTCGACATTGGGTCACCCAGCAGCCTTGGTTGTCCATAGAAATCTATGACAGTGTGAAACATATAGCTAAGTTTAAAGTAGACATGCACTTTGTCTACATCTGGGTGTGCAAGGACCCTGACCAAACATTGGACTACACTTCCTTTCATTGCCATTGATGAAGCTATTGATACAGTATTGGATACTTGGCCACCGGAATGGCACAGACCAGATGCGGTGGGGTGTGATGAGGCTGCCATCAGGAAACAAAAGGCTAAAGCGAAGTGCGTCGCATAACAGAAGCGAAACGAGCAGCATGCTGTGGAAGTTTGAGCGGCCCGGGAAGCGGCACAAACTTCGATAGACAAAGCACCAACTGGAGTGGCTACAATAGACTAAAGCCATTAGAAGGTGTCCACAGAGTCGGCCACAGAGAAAGGGACGAAAGGAACACCATCAACCACCATGGGTGCACCCTTAAAATGGCCGCTGCTGATAGAATAGATGAAGCTGTGGAAGAAAGCCAAGGCATTTAAATGGGATGGAAAACTAACCACCTTGACTGAGGGTGACCTAGGTGACATAGGGGACACCGTTCATGAAGCCACTCGAGATGTAATTGATGAGGCATGTCAGAACAATAGATTATGTTAGGGGACCTCTGAGTCCAACTGCAAGAACTTGGGACATAGGTATCATAGACGGGAACCACCACTACTCATGAGGTTATAGGTATGTCAACCACTGAACAGCTGTTGAAGGCCCAACTGGCTCATACTATTGTGATTCCAGTAGGAGCATTGATAGTAAAGAATGAAGAGGACAGAGTTGTGGTAGGTCAGCTTATGCGGCTAGGACTTAATTTGGTTGCCCTCCCGCGGGAAAGCTCGTACCACCTCCAGGATAGCGCCACGTGTTAGAGCCTAGATTGACCTCAAGTTGAAGGGAGGCAATCCCAGGATAACCACAAACTAAGCTTAACCTGGTAGCTAGACCTACCAAGTCGGGAGAGGGCTCTCTCCTTGTCAATCTCAGTCGAGATGGCTGCAAATATAGATTTTAGGCTAGGTATGGTAGCTCTAGGTTTTTTTGTTTGATTTTGATGGTTTTGCTGGATCTAATGGAGTAGGTAGCTTTGGGTCCAGGAAATCAAGTCAGGAATGTAGGGTGTTCTATGGGGCGAGGTAGGTAGGTGTTTTGGCACTTGAAATTGAGTGAGATTATCGGTCTAAGACTGGTGAGGAGCTAAGGAGGGCATTCAAAGATCATGAGTCCTCTTCAAACAATAGAAAACATCAAAAACAAAATGGATTCCCAAGGCAGAGCATTGTACCCAATGTATTCTACCTATCTATCTTGATTTCATTTAGTTAGAAGAATGAATAAGATTGTGGCACACATAACACATGAAAAAAAATAATAATAGAAGAAGAAACTATGCAAAAACACTTTGCTACAAGTATCCCACAAAAATAGCTACAAATCATGGTTTATTTCCTTGCCAAACTATTGTAAAGATGTACATTGTAGCTCAGAGCATCCAAGAGAGTCCAAACTTTGCTAATGACTGAAAAAATACATAATATAGACATCAAAACCACCCATGCTAGCCATTAGGGGTCGAATCCAAGAGATAATGGATTGTTTCAACCATATCTAAACTAGGAACAGGAATATAGGTAGTGGAACAACTTGCCTCTAAAACCATGGAAACTAATTCATTTACCCCCAAACCACCTCAAAATGATGAATATACCTTCTAAGGTCATTTTGAAATTAAATTTACATAGTGTAACATCATTTACAATCATAAATTCATCCAATATGAGAGGAAAAGTCAACTTGTAGAAAAACTAGGCAAAATTTGGATTTTTAGGCAAACTTGCTCTATGCATAGCGCCACTTCTCAGCTGATTTTGGAGGCCTTCCCCTCAGAAAAATTAAGCCCAAGATAGCGTTTTGGAAAGGTCATCCTATCTAGTTTCTGGAACATCTTTCTTTTGTTAATTTTGAGATAATTTACCCCCTCAAAAGTGGAATCTCCCAAGGTTGCTTCTGTGTGTCCAAAAAGAGGTAGAGAGGTCATTGTTTGATGGTTTTTTGCCCTTTAGGTGACCAAGTTTTGCTCCAAAATTGTTGAAAATTTTAGAGATTGATGATCTCATCATGCTGATCCAAATATGCAAACCATTTCTCCAAAAATTCTCCCAATAAAAAGCATAGCACCACCTAGGGCAAATTTCTATGTTGCAAAATTTCAAATATTGAAAATGACCAAAATTTGTCAAAACTTTCCCATATTTGGCACAAGGCTTCATCATTAGTTGCTTTTATGGGCTAGTGAGGCTTCAACCAAGATTTTTAGCTTGTCTTGATCCTTTTTTCTCCTTAAGGCCTTCCTCAACCTTGCCTTAAGCTTCCTCATCCTTATATTGCATATTTTGTTCCGGGTCATATGGTGATAGGCCATGTGGCGAAGTGTCTTCTTGTCTCTATTGGCCTTCTCAAGCAGCCTTTCAAGGTGTATGTTGACCCTTTCAAGCCAAGTTTCCCGGTCATTCTCAATCTCTTGCTCAATGGAGGTAAAATTGACCTTTGCCTTCTTAGCCTTTTGCTTGTTCTCCTTGATCATTTGCAACTCCATGAGGACTTGCTTATCAGTCAATTGTTTGTTTTATTGCTCTACATATTTGATGACCCATTTATCCCTCTCTAAATTATCATAAAAAGCTTGTATCTCATCCTCTTGTTCCTTAATGATCATGTCTTTGACAGTCCTTGTATCTTGAGCATCCAAGTCAATGACATCAACTCCTTGTGTCTCCTCATGATCAACAAGGTCAAAATCTCTCTCTTTCCCATCACTAGGATCCTTCTCATGCATATTTTTCTTACCTTTACCTTTGCCCTTGTGTTGTTTCCCAAACTATACCTGTTTAGCTAAAGAAGAAGGAAAAGCCCTTTCCACTCCTTGTGGAGATAGCATTTGCCTGTGCCCTGAAGATGAAGGCGAGACCCCTTCCACTTCTTGTGGAGATAATACTTTTCGATCAGCTGCAAAAAGTTTCCTAGTGCCCCTATCATATGTCACAAATACTGGCACTCCAACAGTTTTAGTCTCTTGGACCTTTTCATGTCCTCTGTCACAAACAACCTTGCTAATTCATGATGGGATTTAACACTTTATACCATTTCACAGAAACTGAAACATGACTGATGTATAAAACAAGAAATGGAAAATGGGTAGGCTTGCAGCTCCCTCAAACTAGTGGGCTCCTCTCTGATATGTTTTCCTCCCTTATGAGTCTTCCTACCCTATGTGTCTCTCTCCCTGGAACTGTCACTAAGGGTTTCTTCCTCGAGTTCATACTCACTGTCCCTCTCCATTATTGTATAGTTGTTTCTCTTGTGGTGAATGAAGTGTGGTGAATGAAGAGTGGTAAATTGGTGAATGAAGGTAAGATGAGTATGAAGAGATTTGAATAGGAAGATAGATGATGGTGAACAAGAGTGGGAAAGGGATGTAGGGAGTAAGTAGGGTTAGTGAATAGTGTAGGGTTTGGGGTATATGTATAGGGTTTGTGATGTATGTGTATAGAGTTTAGGGATTATGGAAAAGTATAGTGAATGATGTCTAGGGAATTATATATGGGAGTATGGGGTTTAGGGAAACAATAAAAAATGATATAGGACAGTAGTAATGAGTGAGATTATTACAATATATGACGAAATTTAGTGACAATTAGGGTTTGATGTTTTTGAAAGACAAAACCACCAAAGGCTAATGCAATAATTATTTTCAGCAAGAACAGTGGTGTTACTTACTTGCAAAGAGGCAATGGAGAAGTTTTGAGGTGATTTGATGCAATTTGCAATGATCTGGAGCTTAACTGCCAGGTGCGTAGCACACTCTCCCAGGTGCGTAGTGCCAGTTCAAAATTACACATTAGAAAAAAGACCATGTGCGTAGCACCGCTTCTATGTGAAGCACCAAACTTTGGTGCATAGTGTCACTCAGTTTTCTCCACAAGCACAGTGATTTCACTCCCTTTGCTTAATAACACCTCAAAATCATGTTTTTGCTCATGGACCTCAACTCAAACAATGAAATAACTTAAGAGAGGGATGACTTTTATATGGCTTGGTAACTTTTGATTTTTCATTCTTCAAAACCCACTTTATAATGTCTATCTGCTTTTTCAAATACTCTATTTTTTGGATGATTGATTTTTGCTTGAAATAGGTGAATTGATGCTTTGAATTCTTTGACTTTTTCAGTGGCATGTACTTGGAAATATCAGCAGGTGACTAGGAGTAGCATGAAACTATTAATTACATATGAGAAATAATAAAATTACATGAAATTTACAAACAATATACCGATGCTCTGTTTTCACCTCAAACTGGTTTTGAGGTGAAAAACTTATTAAGTTTACAAATTATGATATTAAAACTTTCCTTATGATTATTGTCATCCTCATGTGTCTACTAACCATTATTAGTCATACTGAAAATTTGACCATGGTAAAACCCTAATACCTAATGAGACTATAACCCTAAGACCTAAGATCTATTTGATGAAATAAACTGAAAATGAACCTGAACCTGAACCATTGACTGAATCATGCATGAAAAAAGGTCAGCAGATATGTGTCATGGGGGAAAAACTGAAATGTACGCTACCATCAGTTGATTCATGACCTAATAGAATGCAAGTCATCAGAATGGGACACCTAGTATGAAATGCTATGAAATGCAAAAGAGTGAATTTTGATCACTGATGGTAGTGTGAAGACACTAACACTAACACCACAATGGAGCTTTGCACTAGGGAGAGGCGTGCAGAAAAAGTACTCAGCGAACAACGAATTAATATAGAATAGTTGGGCCTCCAATGGGACAAAGCCATTGCACAAAGTCAACAAGTGGAGAAATTAGTAGGGGAAGCATGTTCGCATGCCCCTGAGCTGGAGATTGTGGCCGATTTACCTATTGGCATACGAATCCACAAGCTGGATAATGGGTTCCGTGAAGCAAAGGAGGAGGTCACGAAGATTCAATTGGAGCTCAGTTTGCAGATTGCAAAGCTGAAGCTGCAGGCACAACCCTTGACACCACTAGAGGTCACCGAGTAGTGCAAAAGCATCATTAGCTCCAGCCGAGAAAAGATCACACGTTCCATGAAGGAATGCACTGGCTTGTTGGCTCAGTCACTTATTACGCTCACTTCACTCCAGGAAGATCCTACCCTATAGCAATTGGAAATCGAGGTAAGAGAGCTCTAGCAAGCCTACGACAATTTTAGAGGTATTGTGCAGACGGTTGTGGTTATGTAGCACTTGGCCAAGATGGAGGCCCAAGCCCTGAAGCTACGACAGAGACTGATGTGTCGGCGGTATAGGTTGCACGAGTACAGTAGATGGCGTATGAGTTTGCTGCAAGTACCAGCGAAGCATAGAAATTGTTGTCTAACCTCTGCACGAAGATTGGCACACCAGCCAAGTGACTCGGGATGAGTCACGATGATTGTGTTGGGGGACTGTTGCATAGCAGAGGGTCTGCGTAATAGTTTTGGGGATCAAAGCTTGCAATTTTGGGAAAGGTATGGAAAGGACTCTGTGAAGTGTGTGGAGCGCGAATTGTAAATGAGTCAAGTCAAAGGGTTGTCCACCCAAGAAATAATATAGAATAACAGGAAGTAAGTCGGCTTTCCCATGGTACGCGGACCATGGGAATGTATAAATAGAGCGAGGCTCTAAGGGTAGAAAGTAGCTTTTGGTATGTACTTTTTGATCTGGAATGTAATGGGGTTTTGAGGAATGAAGTCTTGAAGCATCTGTAAGTCTGAGTCAAGGGTGTCGGTAGGTAGATAGAGGCTGTGTGCGCAGACCCCTGCAGCTGAGTGCGCAGGGTGGATCTGGATGTATTAGTGGAAGAATTGAATAAAGATAAGTTGATTATGAAATTATGTGTTAAATCCAAATTATTGTGGATCTGGCTAATTTATGGTTGATATAACTTTTTTATATATGCATGTATGCTTACGTTAGGATTTTATTCAAATCTACATCTTTCTGGGTGCACAAACTAGTTATTTATGTTAAATGTTTGCTTAAAGACCATAAAAGTAGATCTACTCTATAACAGCACATTAATAAGAATAAAGTATTTTCTTGGGTCCAAATCTACGTGGAGCAGAGTGGCACGAAGCCACAGAATAGTGTGCGAAATTTCCAGACCACATCAAGACATCCCAAGGGTGCGGAAACCTAGTTCCAGCACCATCCCCTGCTACCTCGGGTGATACCTCAGACCGTGCTCCGCAGGCTATTGCCAAAACGGTCGGTAGCTATGGGATTTGCTTGGCTAAATAACTCTTCCGAACTTGTGTCAGGCCCCTATAAGCCAACATGGAGTGTGAAACTAAGTAAGAGTCAAAGGGGCATTAGTCCCTTGTATGGGTAGGTGATAGGATGATTTTGAGACCTGCCCATGGTCCACAGACCATGGTATTGTAAAAATAATCCTATAAGTAGTTGAGTCATAGTGAGTCTAAGAATATAACTTTAAGTGAAGAATCATTGTAAGAGCAAAGTGCTATGACATGAAAAGTTTTTTTCCTGTACTTAAGCAAAAGGGGAAGGCTCCTGCAGCTGAGTGCACAGAGACCTTGGTAAGTCCTCAAGTTGAGTGTGTGGGCCCCTGAAACTAAGTGCATAGGGAGGAGAAGTCTGTAATTAAACGCTTATTCATAATAAATATTGTTTGGGAAGAAATTTTGATGCATTTGTGCCTTGTTATTTACTTATGTTTAAATTTATGTATCTTCGCTCTGTGATATGTTTTATGCAAATTGATTCTTGTTTATTATGCTAAAGTAGTGGACCTATATATTTTATGCATGTTAATAACAATTTAATACCTTCACGAATATCGGGAAGTCATTAGATATATCTGTTGTAGTTAGTTGTTCGAGAAGGGTAGATCTATGCCACGGTAGATCTAAGCTAGAAGGGCTTTAGAGTACACATTTATTACATGGAATGGGTAGATCTGTAACTTGTCTACATGATAAATATAATTGCGTACCTTCACGAGGGTCTGAAGGTCATTCTATTAGATTTTCAATAATTGTCTTTTCACAAGGATTAGATCGGCACGAAGGCAGATCTAAGCTATAATAAGCTTAAGAAACTATCACATAGGTCTTGTTGAGTCCCAAACTTGCATCTTCCCTATATACCTTTTCAGTCTTCTTTTCCATTTACTTGACCCACCAAGTTGTTAAATCATTGCATATTAGTTTAAAAAGAGCTTATAAAATGGTTTCCTAACTATGTTTGTGACTGCTGTTTGATTTAGATTTTTGTTCAATCAGCTGCGGAAACTTGTCACTTTCCACAACCAACTCAAGTTTCCATAGCCATTTTGTTGAAGACTATGTTATAGGTGTCCAATGGAGAATCTGGCCACATGGGCAAGCTGCAAATGACATGTACATGGAGCGTGTCCCCTTGGTTCAGCCAAATCACTCACAAACAGCCATGGTCAAAGACGGTCAAAGGAGTGGTCAAACCAAGAGTTTTGCAATGGCACGGCTTTGTTTTTCCCACGTGAAGTTTTGCGTGGCAAGATCCTCAATCTCTAGAGGTGTGCTAACACCTGTGGATCAATCTGTGAACCAAATCAAACAGCCACCACTCCATAGATTTATTTGTCATGATTACCATACTGCTAGATCTCAGGACGTGGATATTTACGTGTCTATTTGGCAGCGTAGAATTTAGGAATCAGTTATAGTACCTTCAATTATAAATAACGCATTATCATACGCTTGATAGTTAGCTTTTACATGTAACCTTGACTGCATTTACGAGCCCACTGTGCCGTGCTCTATTTCTATGTTTTGACTGCACTTTAATATATGAGAAGACAACATTCTTAAGTTCAATTTGTGACTGAGTATTGATTGGTCGAGGTTGCAGAGGGCCCCTGTACACCAAGGCTCTGTATTTATTGTATAGTTTCTTACTTGCTTTCATTATGTTATTGCTTTTATAATCATTTGCTTGTATATATTACGTTGTCCTTATATTTATACTAACTACTGTTCATCTTCTCTTTTATGATTTCTCATGATTGCTAGCTGATTAGTATTTTTCTTTCAGGTTCTTGTAGGCAGCCCAGGAAAATTACATAGTTTTAATGACTAATGACATGAGATCATCTTGTCCTTTCTACTGATTCATTTACTGCGTTTTAATTCCATCATTGTCATTTCTTTCAGTTTTTCTTTGCTTATTTACTTCTCTGCAACTTAGATATCATATTACTCATTTGTTTATGATTTCCTTCCTATAGCCAAGAAACTCAAATAGTGAGGAATCAGAATATTACTTGATGTAGTATGATTTAGTTTACTTTCCTGCAAGTTAGTGATTAAATTACTTATGTCATTTTCAGGAATTGAAATATGAATGAGTAGTTACATCTTAGTTTCATTTTATGCAATTTCATTTCCTGCAATTTAGATATCATATTACTCAACTTGTTTATGATTACTTCCTATAGCCAGAGTGAGTCGAAAGGTGAAGGGTCAGAATATGGGTTGAAGTAGTGTGATTTAGTTTTCTTTGCTTTCAGTCTTTGAATTGCTTTGAGTTCAGTTTTTATTTTCTTTTTATACAACAGTAAGGATACTGGGCTTCATTGTCACTAGTTCACTGTTTTCGTACATTTTTATTCTCTTTTGAGAATTGATTTCATCACAGCCAGTTTGAAACCTTCTTTTCGAGAACTTTAAAGTTTGGAAAATCATTGTAGAAATCACCATTGCCATCCATACTTGACCTTCAATTCTGCCATCTCACATTAGGGAATCCACAGAAGATAAACCCAAAAACAAACCAAAAACTCAAAAAAGAAAAAGAACTAAGAAATTGGTTATCTTGCATATACAGTGCACTTCACTTCAGCAGTTTACAACTCTCAAATTGAAATTTTAAATATCAATTTAGGACACACTAAATTGACCAAACATTTTGGTGCCGTTGCCGGGGAAGTGAAACTAGGTAGCCAATTTCTTAAAAAGAAAAACAAGAAAATTTCAAGGAAGGAAAAATTGATAACTTTTCAAAGTATGCTCTTCTCTTGCACCTAGTGTGATCTGGAGGATCAGAAAAGAGAGAGTTATTGGTTTAATAATTTCTTGAGTATGCTCTCTTCTTGCACCTAGAGTGACCTGGAAGATCAGAAAGAGAATTATTAGCCCGACTTGAAGAAAAATAAAAAAAAATGACATGCATAGAGCAAGAGATTCTAGGGGAAGGTTTTTAGCTAGGGCCAAGAGTTCGATTTTTACAACTCCATCTACTTCAAGGAATAAACAAGAGACACCTCCATCATCTCCAACTCACACTCCTAGCCTTAGGATTCCTGGAATTCAAGAGGCAGTAGTTGAATTAGGAGACTCTCCCACACCATCCATCGAATCTGAATTAGGAAAAGACCTTTTCGTTACTTCTACAGGAAAACACATTGTAATGGAAGAAATAGAATCACCTGAAGAAGAAGAGGGGGAAATTCCTCCTCATTCGCCATTAGTAGAGGAACCAGAGGACTCTAAAGTCTCTGAGGAAACTATCATGACAGAGGAAGTAGTAAATGGATTTGGTAGAGGTAGAGGTAGAGGTAGAGGAGGAGGAGGAAACAATGGAGGAGGTAAAGGTAACAATGGGGGAAATAGGGATGGAGATAACTCATTCGGATTTCTTATAGTTGATGAGGATTCTCGAGCAACAATGAAAAACATCTCTCCATTTTTCCTCCCAAACTTTCATGGGTTAAGAAATGAGGATCCTGAAACATTTCTATTTGAGTTTGAAGTCGTGTGTCGAACTTATGATTATCTGGAAGACTCTCAAAAACTCAAATTGTTTCCTTCAACATTGAAAGGAGCTGCTTTGAAATGGTTCATGGGATTAGTCACTCAATCCATTAGGACTTGGAATGATATGAAACAAACATTTTTGGATAGATACCTGGACTATTGTATGCCCACCAATCACAAGGATGAGGTATTCAAAATGGTGCAAAGAGAAGATGAAAACTTGGAGGATTTACTTGAAAGATTTCAATACAACCTGAAAAGAGCAAAAATGAATAACTTAGATGAGGAAACCTTGAAATCCCTTCTATTAAAAGCCATTAGAGATGAATGGATAGATATTTTGAACATGATGGGAAAAGGAGATATATCTCAACTTCCACTTCATGATATAGCAGAGCTATGTGTCCATCTCTCAAGGGGAAAATCTAAAACTCGAAAAGGGCCTAGAGATCCTTCTCTCACTAGAGCAAACAAATATGCAACTAGATCAGTAAGTAGGGCTGAGATTGGCAACATGCTTGATGAATTCAAAACTGATATCTTAGGGAGTCTTAGTGAGCAACTAGACACCCTTAAAATACAAAACAAGCAAAAAGCAGAAGCTAAAGCTTTGGCAATCTTTTGCCCAAAATGTAGAAAGAAACATGCTCTAAGGGAATGTCCCTTGGATGCAAAAGTTGTAGAAACATGTGTGATTTTTTCAGAAAACCATGAGACCAAGGATTTTCCTTCAATTCCTAGGCTCAAAGCTGTCTTTCAAGAAGATCCAAATTCAATTGAGTCTCTCTGTTTTGTTGCAAGGAGACCTTGGCAGGGGCAACAAAATCAAGGGTTTAATAACTCTATGAACTTTCAACCCCCACCAAATTGGAATCCTTGGCAACAACCTTGGTCCCAACCTCAAAATCCTTTTCAACCATGGGTACAAGGTATGCAAAATCCTTATGGGAGATTTGCTCAATTTTATCAATATCCTCCATCTTTTCAAAATCAACAAGCTCCACAAATTCAAAATCAAAATCCACAATTATCATTGCCATTTCCACAACAACAACAACCTTCTCAACAGAATCCAGATTCTCAACTCTTGCTTCCATTCCAACAGAAGACAAATCAACTACCTTCCTAGCCATTACCGAACCCCAACAATAAAAACCCTCAAAATTCTTACATGGTAGAAGGACAACAATTTCCTACCTATATGATTGTTCCTCTTAATGATGTACACTCAGATTTGGTAGAGTTTTAGATAAGCCTTCTATAGATGCTCAAAAGCAAAGCATTTATGAGGAAGATTCTCTTGAAGCCAATAAAGGTTCTGAAGCATCTCTTCAAAACCCAAGCACTCAAAAAGAAAAAGAAAAAGAATCAACCCCCACAACTCCTATAGTTGAGCAACCTGCATCTTCATCCACACCTCCTTTTCCTGAAAGATTACAAATTGACAAAGGGGTGGAAAAACAAATCTTGTTTCCTGAATATGATTTTCTAGATGAATTAAAGAATGGCTGTATCAAGATTCCCTTGTTACAAGCCATTGGAGAGATTCCTATTCTAGCAAAAGAAATAAAGGAGTTGAGTCTTAAAAGACTAGGAAGGAAACTGAGAGATACAAGAAGAATCCACCTGGTAGGAAAAATTGCAGATATCATGATGGGAAAAATTACTATGCAGAAGTATGTAGATCCCGGTAGTCCAATTGTCAAAACACATATCAATGGGGTAGAAATTCCAAATACTTTGATTGATTTAGGGGTTGCTATCAACATTATGAGTAGACAGACTATGGAACAGCTGAAACTTCCTAATCTTCATTTTACACCTACTTTACTGCAACTTGCAGATTGATCAATTATCAAACCAGATGGTGTATTAGCAGACATTTCGGTCTCCTTAGATTCTTGGGAATATCCAGTAGATTTCATGATTTTAACTCCCAAGAGTAATTTAGGAGGACACCCTCTCATCCTAGGAAGACCTTGGCTAGCCACAGCTGATGCTTTTATCTGTTGTAGATCTGGGGATATGTATTTTCTGATCGTAATTCAACAAAGAAATTCAATATGTATCCTCCAGCAAAAGCAATTACAGAAATAGGAGATAATGAGTGGGTTGATGATGAGGATACTATACAACCTGTCTTTACCATTTCTGAAATCAGTGAAGATAGTCAAATTCTGAACACATTAGAAAAATTTGAAACATCTTCAGAATATGACCACACACAATTTTAGTTAGATTCTGACATTGAGTATCTATCATTTAGACAAATGTGTTGTTTCTCTATGGAAGAGTTTGGTAGTTCCGCCATTGAGATCTTTCCAGGTAAAAAATTGAATATCAACAAAAACTTGGAAAAATCACAACATGGAGAGCTAACCAAAATCTTGCAAAAACATTCTACTGCATTTGCATGGGAGTATACCGATATGAAAGGTATTGTCCCTAAGACTTGCTATATCGAGGAAAACAGTAGACCAATCAGACAACCTCAAAGAAGGATGAATCCAAACCTTAGGGAGATAGTGAAAGAAGAGCTTCAAAAACTACTCAATGTCAACTTCCTTTACCCAATTTCAGATAGCCGATGGGTTTCTCCTTTGGTTATAGTACCTAAAAATAATGGTAAATGGAGGGTATGCATTGATTACAGGGAATTGAACAAAGAAACTTTGTAGGATCACTTTCCTTTACCCTTTATCGATCAGGTATTAGATACTTTAGCAGGCAAAAAGTATTTTTCACTTTTGGATGGTTTTAGTGGCTATAATCAGATTCAGGTAGCACCTGAAGATCAAGATAAGACCACATTTACCTATTCATGGGGAACTTTTTCTTACTGAGTACTTCCTTTTAGATTATGTAATGCACCCACAACATTTCAAAGGGCAGTACTAGGAATCTTTTCTGATCTAATCCATGATTGTGTAGAGGTTTATATGGATGATTTTACAATTTATGGTAATTCATTTGAAGAAGCATTAGAGAATTTGGAAAAAGTCCTTATAAGGTGTAAAGAAACAAACCTTTCATTGACTCATGAAAAATTCTTTATGATGTTTACTGAAGGTATTTTTTTGGGACATCATATTTCGGGGGATGGGATTAAGTTGATAGATCAAAAGTTGAAGTCATCTCCAAGTTGCCTATTCCAAATTGTCAAAAAGATGTTAGAAGTTTTCTTGGATTTACTGGATACTATAGAAGATTTATCGAAAACTTCACCAAAATAGCATCTCGACTCTTCAAATTACTTACAAAAGACTGTGAATTCAAATGGGATCCTGATTGTCAATCTGCATTTGAAACTTTGAAAACAAAAATATCTGAAGCACCCATTTTGAGAGGGCCAAATTGGAAACTTCCTTTCCATATTTCTACAAATGCTTCAGATACAACTCTAGGAACTGTGTTGGGTCAAAAGGATTTAGTTCCTTATGCCATTTACTACACCAGTAAAAATTTGACTCACACCGAGTTGAACTATACTATGACTGAAAAAGAGTTCTTAGCTGTTGTTCATGCAATCAATAAGTTTAGACATTATATAACAGGCTATGAAACGTTTGTCCATACTGATCATTCTGCAATTAGATATCTAATGAACGAACCTGTTACTAATAGCAAAGTTACAAGATGGCTCTTACTTTTACAAGAATTCAATATTACTGTGTTGGATTGACCAGGGAAATAAAATACAGTAGCTGATTTCTTGTCTAGGATCCAAAATACTAACGAAGATTCTCCTGTAGAGGATAAGTTTCCAGATGAATATTTATTTGCAGTAACTACTAAGACTCCTTGGTATGCAGATATTGCTAACTATTTGGTTACAGGGAAGCTACCTCCACATTTATTTCCTAGTGAAAAAAGAAGAATTATTCAAGAGAGTTTGAATTATTCATGGATTTCTAACGAATTGTTTAAAACAGGGCTAGATTGTGTGATCAGAAGATGTGTTCGGGAAGATGAAATGCCTGACATCCTCAAGGCATGTCATGATGAACCATGTGGTGGACACTTTGCTGACAAAAGGACGGCCTATAAAATCCTTTCTTTAGGATATTATTGGCCTTCCCTCTTCAAAGATACAAAACAATATGTCAGAAGGTGTGACAGCTGCCAAAGAGTTGGGAGACCAACTCTTTTAAATGAAATGCCATTACAACCACAGGTACTCATCAAACCCTTTGAAAAATGGGCTTTATATTTTATTGAACCCATTAATCCACCATCTAAATAGAAGAAGTATATATTGGTATGCATTGATTATGTCACTAAATGGGTAGAAGCCAAAGCATTGCCTTCTGCCACTGAAAATTCAGTTGTTAATTTTCTTTATGAGGATATTTTTACTCGTTTTGGTGTCCCAAGAGAAATTGTGACAGATCAGGGAAGTCAATTTACATCTAACTTGATGGATAAGCTGATGGAAGAATACAAAATCAAGCACAGAAAATCTACTCCTTACCATCCGCAAGCAAATGGCCAAGTGGAGTCTACAAACAAAGTTCTTGAGAGCATCATCACCAAAACTGTCCATCTACACAAAAGAGATTGGGTAGAAAGGCTTCCTGAAGCCTTGTGGGCCTACAGAACTACATGGAGAAATACAACAGGACATTCTCCCTATGAACTTGTTTATGGGAAAGAAGTCCTACTCCCCATTTAATTTCAAGTCAAGACTTTCAATATGGCAGTTCAGTTAGGGATGAATCTATCAGAAGCCCAAAAGCACAGAATGGAGCAGCTGAATGAGCTAGATGAGATCAGACAAAAAGCAATTTTAAGAACTGATCTAGTTCAACATCAAAGAGCTAAGTGGCATGACAGATACATCAAAGAGAAAAAGTTTCAAGAGGGATATTGGGCACTACTGTTTGATTCCAAGTTTAAAGACTTCAAAGGTAAATTTCAGACCCATTGGCTTGGGCCATATGAGGTTGACAAAGTATTTAGCAATGGAGCGGTAAGAATCAAGACCATTGATGAATTTCAAACTCCTCTCATTGTGAATGGCCACCGATTGAAAATTTATCATAAGCCACTCTCAAAAGAGGAATTTGTCAAAATGTTTCAAGAGAATTCTTCAATAAGGATGGTGAAGAAGAATCCTTCTTCCCCACCAGCCTAGCCTTTGCTTCTATATATATATATATATATATATATATATATATATATATATATATATATATATATAATTGTATAAGACTTAAAACCAATCACAAATTGGCGGTCTTATACAGAAAATGTAGATTGAAAATTAGGGACACCTGACACTCTATATTTTCCAAAAAAAAAAAAAAAAATCTTCTCTCCTTCTTTTTCCATCTTCACTCCACCTCATTTGCCATTCCACTCCATCTCCATCTCACTTTCATTTCACTTCACTCCGCTTCATCTCGCTCCATTTCATTCCATTTCATCAATAAATGTCCCTTTCAGGACCATTTTCACTCAGTTAGTTATAATCTAACTATCTTTGTTCAGCTAAGTGGGTGTTGTGTCAGTTTCCGTAGTTGGCTACAGTTTCTACAGCCAGAAGCAGTTTCCACAGCCACCACTCTGTTTTTCAAATCCACACGCAAAATGTTAGTGCAATAATCATGAAAATGTAGGTGTGATTGAGCATATGCTATGAAGACATGGAGCATCTCCAGACATCAATGAAGAGCACTTGGTTAAAAGCTAATGAGCAACAAATGACAAGGTTTCCAAAGGTATGAGCAAAACCTTTTTTCAAATACCAATTAAAGTCACGATTATGCATAGTTGTCAAACCATAAAAGCTCTACTATGTGCAATGATCGTCACGATAGCTCCATTACCCACTACCATCCCACGATATTATTCCGGACACCATGCATTCATTTCTTAACAGTCTCATGATTTATTTTCAGGTTTAAACCCATAGTCGACTGCACTTTCATTCACCACCTGTAATCATGACATGTGACCTATCTCATTACGGCCCCTGTCCACCGCATTCTCCGCAGCCATTCATTAAAATGTGTAACATTTCGTACGCAGTCGTTTAATTCAAAATCTCGACTTCACTCCATTCCCTTACCATTCTATTAAGACCATCTTCTTCACATGTGTCTGCACTTCATCTTGTGAACTCACTACGGCTGCTCATTCTCTGTTCCGCCTGTAATTCTGAAGCACTCCCGTTACCTGCTATCCATCTACCGATTTCAGCCACTGTATTTTGCCATAAACCCTGCAATTGAGCCACCTTCCCTCTGCTAAACCCTCACACGCAATTGAATTTTCAGTTGAAATTCAAAACAGGGGAAGGAATGGGACGATTACTAAGGGCAGAACCAGAAGGACCTAAATATTTAGAAGGTTACCCTCAAGCAAAATATTTGCTGAAGAAAGCAAAATGGTTATGCTTTATCCAAAAATTTAAGGGCCATAATAAAGAGGTAACCAAATCATTTTCACGGTCTTTCGATGGCCAGATGGTGGAAATTGGAGACTTAAAGCTCACGGTCACTGAAACAACAGTAGCAGGTGCCACAGGCTTACCCCAGGAAGGTAAGCGATGGTTTAAAAACAAAAGCGTGGACGAACAGGCATGGAGAATTATGCTACGAAACCCAGGTATGGACATCACTGTGTTTACAAAAGGAATTCCTGTTCATGCATTGAAAGAAGAATGGGCCAGCCTGCTGTTAGTTATCCAAAAATTTATCACTTGCGAAGGACGTTTTGGTTCAATGTACATGTACCATGCTAGATTGTTGATGAACTTCTTAGAGAGTCAAACTCTTAATTTGCCTTATTTCTTACTGCTGATTTTGAAAAAGATGAGTATCATAGTCCAAAATCACATAGGAAATATAGAACCTCATCTATATCATCATGGACTTGTAAAGATTCTCATTGAAGACCAACTGAAGAAAAACAAAGATACCTGGGAACAATTCTTAATAAGAAATTACTTTCAAGAGCCATCTGAGGCATATGAAAGTAGTACACCAAAGACACCAAGAAGGAGTAGGAGAAAAGAAAAGAGTGCCATAGTCCAAGACTCTCCTACTACCGAAACTCAAGAAGTTGGTCAAAAAGAAAAAGAGAACAGAACTAAGGACAAGAAACAGAGAAAATTGAAAGGCAAAAGAAACATAGAAGAAGTATATCAATCACCTGAGCCATCTATAGAAGTGTTGTGGGGAAAAATGCCTATGCAGGACAATCCTATCCACCTAAGGTGTGACAGTGCCTTAGCAACAAACAGAGACAGCTATTCTAGTATTCTTCCTTTATGAATTAAGAATGAAGAGAGATGGATGGACTAACCGGTGTCTTCCGTTTGTCCCTCGATCCATTTTCCCTTCTCTTTGAGAGTTCCCAGCTACTTGCCTTCTCGCTCACCCAGCTTCAAGAGGTTTCTGCAAGATCACAAGAAGAGAAAACTACACAAGACATAGATTCATATTCATAACTAGTTCAGGATTAGAAATAAATTAAACATACTAATGCAATCATACATCAGAGATACATCAGTATATAGGAGAAACCAAGATAGCTTTATTGATGAATAACAAGGTTCAGGAAGAGATACAACCCAGAGGGCTCCAATCCAGCATCTCCTTCCCAGCAAATGGAATTCCTATCTTCACCCCCTTCAAAGCATTAAGCACCCAATGATTCCAATCTCAAACCAACAGCAATTCTTTGCAATAACAAAATTCCAGCCCCTAGATCTCATGGAGGAGAGATCCATATATAGATGTTTGGAGAGAGGATGAGTCAGCTTGAGATCTGACTAGTGTCCTCTCCCTCTGTTAGTTCTTGATTCCACTTGGAGGTTCTTGCTTCCGCTTGGAGATTGGGAACCTCTTACTCATCACTAGTCGAATTCACTAAGGCAAGTGTCATTGAGGAAGATTCTGGAAGCTTCCTGGGTCTTGACACCTCTTGGAATGAACTTGCCATTTGTCAACTCTCGCTCAGCGGACCCTGGTAGTGCTTCTACCTGCATTGCAGTGCAGGTAGCCAGTGTTGACTTTGACATTTAGCGCAGACAGCTAGTGGAGCCACTGAATTGATCCTGAATTGACTTGTTTTTTAGCAGTTTCTGGTGGAGAACTTCTGTGAATTGCTGTGGTTTGTTAGCCTTGTTCCTCTAGGGGTAGGAACAACATGTTTAGGGACTCTGGATCCCTTAGATTATGGACATTTCATGCTTATAGCTGTAAGGCACAAAAATGTCTATAACAATTGCACCCTAAAGTATGAGGCCGTTTATCGGGTGAAATGCTTTATCAGGAGGATCCGAAGTTCATCCAATGCTGGGAGGAGACCTGTAATAAGATACAATACAATACATTATTTTTCATACTGCTTTCATGATCTAGCTGAGGCGGGCATTCCCATGCTCAGCTTTATAAATTCATTTTTCTGTACATAGAACAGACAATCGTCTGATGGTAGACTGATAATTTTGATGAAATTATCATCCTTTGGGTAGGATGATTATCTGCTGCAATGATGTACTTGTCAATGTCTTTATCTTTCCTGAATATATATCACAGCCCGGATGGATGAAACTAGATCCGGGGTCTTCAAACTCGTTCGATATTCACTCTAAGTACAAGTCGATCCATGTGAGAAATGTTCTGAAGTCGAACATGGAAAGACATCGCTTGATTACCGGTCAATGAGGTAAACCGTTAACAAGTGCGAGAGGAATCACCGATAATGATAATGACCCTCAAGGTACTGCAGTACAATTCACGTGGTGTGAATAAAGGACTTGGCATCAAACACCACGCAAAATATTTCGGTCGAAGGTCATTGATGTATACCTCTCGCCAGAAGTGAGAAACTTGCCATTGAGGCATGCAAGCTTCAAAGTACTGAAAGGGTTGTTCCTAGATCAACTTCTTGGATAATGAGCTGATGTCGACAAGAAGTGATCCGTCAAAGGAGGGCCTTAATGAATCCCACATCAATGACATGGAACGGAGCTAATGATTTTGATGGAGGTGAAAACGATCTATGACATATGATTCAGGGTGGCAGTCATGAAAGGATGAAGGATAATGTACGGCAGTGGATGGGACACGGTTGACTTTTCTGAACGACTTCTCTTGAACATATGGCGACACTGATGCGATGGATAGGTAGCATTACCCCAAATATGGATGGTATGGCGAGACCATGGTGATGTGACCGGTGAATGAAACAACCCAACCCGATTGTGGTACGGAGGAAAAGTGTCATGTTCAAGAGCGACTTGCTACCATCAAAGTTTTCTTGAGTTTCTCCCAATTTTCCCCAGTCATTGCTGACCAGTACCTCTTTATTTTTGTCAAGCTTGAGGAGGATAACATATGCTTTTTCTATAACCTGCCCTTCGGGCAAGCCCATCGCTATGTTTTAACGAGCCTAGTGATAGTGAAACTCATTCTCGTCTAAAGACAATTTTGTCGCTATTTAATGATTTTAATGAGTCTAACGACAAAGATAACTCGGTCCTTTTCATTTTTAGAGAGTCTGAAAAGGTACATAAAGTTAACTCCAAAAGTCCTTTTTCGTCATCTAATCCCTTAGGTCCGAAAATGTATAAAACAATACAGAAGGGATGAGTTTTCGATAGTTTTAACGAGCCGAATAAAACAAGCGCTCGATCTTTTTGTGCAATAATCCCTCGGGTCCAAAAAGATTAAAATCTAAAGGAGGGATAGCACTTCCTATCCCTTTAACGAGCTGGAAGGCCAAGGACTCGGCAATCTTTTCATATTTTACGAGTCAGATGAAAAGAGCTTAAAGAAGACTCGTCTTTTGAGGAACGAGTGATGAAACAGGTTAGCAGCTGATTCCAGGTACAGGTTGGAATTTTCCAATCACGACAGTGTCACAAGGATGGCTAGTGAAATCACTCTTCACAGCTATTCCTCAAAATGGGTAAACAAACATATGGAGGCGAACGATCGGCCAATGGAAAAGTGGAGGTGACAGTGCAAACACGACCAAGGCTTTAATGGCTGATGATATTACATTCACTGTGGTTATTTACCGGGATAGTTCATTTTTTAACAAGCTTAAACGCGGGTAGAAATATTTGCTCGATCTTATGTTTATTTTTTAACGAGCATGAACTATACGATAAAACTACTCGGATCTTGCGTTTATTTTTTAACGAGCATGAACTGTGTGCTAAAACTGCTCGAATACCCAGTCATATGATAAGAATGTCTCATTGAAGATGCTATTTTTTATGGAGCTTAGATCTTACAAAGCTTTGCTCCGGATCCTTTCGTTATGCAAGTTCGGAAACGACTAATCCTACGAGTTTAAAGGGTTAGACCTACAGGTTTAAAGGGAGGACCTAAAAATTTAAAAAATAAATAGCCGCCCCTTGCTTGCACTCCAAAAGGTTTGCATGCCCCCAGGCATAAAGTATGATTTCAAAGTTACCTCTACTTCATTTCCGTCAAAACATTTGTTTCACCGAGAGAGGCCTACCTCTTTCAGGTTACCCAAATATTGTCTCGTTAATCTTTCAAACAAAACACTTCCTCAGCAATGTCTACCGAAATAGACAAAGGTGAGCGACGAAGCCCACCAACTCACATAACTTTGACAAAAGAATCTTATTCTAGAACAACCCCTCTTCCACTCACGGACAAGGTACGAACTAGTCATATTCTCCCGCGGAAACCTACCCTATACCCAAATTTTTCCTACCGAAGCAGACCAGGACGCATGCCCCCTGGGTTCCAGTCATATCCTCCTGGATTACTCGCGCTCATCAGGAGTATGGACCGTGGGTTGAGACATTTCTTGCGTGAAGAGACCATTTAGGGATGGTATATGACTATTTGCGATACGTGATCTGGGAAATGAAAGCTGGTCCACGAGCTTGACCACTCTTCCTTCGTGCGGAAAACACATTACTCTAAAGAGTGATGAGACGATGGCTCCCATGCAATATATATAGTCTCGTCCAAGGAGTAGGTTATAATCTAAGGGTCCTTGAACGACCATCACGTTCATTTGAACGGTCTTCCCTTTCAATGTTATGGGCACATTGGGGAGGATCCCTAAAGGTCGACTGTTTCCTTTATCAAAGCCTGATAGATTTCTCATCTCAGGCAAAAGCGTTGGTGAACCAAGCACTTTCCAAGCAATAGAGGAAAGGATACTCACAGATGCCCCCTCATCAATGATAGTGCCAGCCATTACCATTCTGTATATTTGAACGATAATTCTGAATGGTATGCTTGCTGGCAAACGGGGTCTGCCTAGTTGGTTCCAGTCGAAGGACACAGCCAGGTTGCTTGGTGGTGGGACCGAATAGACGGCCGGGTATGACTCTGACGAAGTTCCTTCCTACGACAAAGGAATGGGCAAATTGCCCCCTTGTTCGTTGGAGTCTGTGTTGATGAAGAGAATTTGGACGGTGTCGTCTTTATTCTCCTTTGTGATGGTATCATTCGAAGATAGAGCCTCTGAAGGAAAAACCGGGTCAACTGCCGCCTCAACCTTTTGACTTTCGTCAGGTATGGATCCAGACGGTTCATCCTTAATGATAGGTGCTTCTGCTGACCACCTGAGCGGGCCAGCCAGATTCTCAACTGGTGAAGGACTTGGCAGGAGTTTTTGATATCCAGGAGGAAGTCGCACTGGTAAAACCAGGCGATCTTCCAAAACTCTTTTAGCCTCGTCTAAGAAGGGACAATGGTGGATGGCATGGTCGCCTTCACACAGTTTGCAGGGAAATCTAGCTTTCCCTCTCTGTCCTGTGACTTCACTTTCACTAGTTGACGGTGAGCTGTCAACATGGATATCAGAGGTTGACGCCACCGAATTGTGCAAACGAGGAGACCAGTCCCTTAGTATCCGAGGGATGCAGGGACAATCTCTGTGGAAGTGGTCTCCCTTGCATATGACACATGGCGACTTAGGCCTAGTCAGTGCTGTGTATGGATTTCTATCAGATGACACTTGTTTGCCCCCAGTCGCTTTTGGCTCTTTCTTCTTCTTCTCTTTCTTCTTCTTCTCCTTAGGAACTTGGTTTTTTGTTTTACCAGTTCCGTCAAGCGAAGAGGAAGGAGGAGAGGGAGAATTATATGAAGTAGAAGGCTCGTGGGCAACTTTGGTCTGGTCTAACTGTTGATTCGAATGTTCAGGAATGGTGGTGTTCTGAACGACATTGGTTGAAAAGAGTCAGATCGGCAGGCCAATTGTCAGTCCTGGAAGCGACAACGTGGCCATATGGGGCGCACCAACATCTCCCCAAGAGGAGAAGGGACTAGGATTTCCACCAAGGGGAATTCCTTGGTTGGTGTGCTCCATTTTTTCAACCTAAAGATCAACGCAGGAATAGGGGTGATTGTTCCGTTTAAAATAAATTTTTAACGACGCTTAGACACAACTTGCTTTTTCAATTTTAAAGAGTCGAGAAAAAGCTAAAGATGACTCTAGTCTCCTTCGATGTTTTAACGAGCCCGAAGTGACAAATGCTCGGATGTTATTTTTCCATTATAGAGTCTGAAAAAGGCCAAAAGGAACTACTCTGGAGTTCTAGGCAGAGGGTGTGCCAAACTTTTCGCAAAACCGCAGAATACTTTTTAGGGTACAGGCGGTCGATCTTCCTGAATGTTGTGTTCAGTGCATTGCGATCAGTAGGGCGGCCCACACGGCTTCCTAAGGATAAAGGTTTTATGCCTATAGGGGTCTTCCAATATATACGCGACGGTACGTGGGAGCACAATCCGTACTGGCGCTATCGTCCCTCAGGAGGAATCACCCACCATCAACGAGATCGACAGTCACCAGGCTTTACGACGCCGGAACACGTCTCTAGCCTAGACCTCTATGTTGTGCGTTATGTTGCAAAGCATTGTTAAGTTCATTCAATTTATTTTAGGTTGATCTTTTTAGAAGTTTGCCTTTTGAGGTTCACCACGAGATGTATAATACAATTCCTAAATGCAGTCTAAAGATGATAAGCAAGCTTTATATCTTTTCAACTTATGAAAATCCTAGCTACAAAGGGAAAAGAAAGACACCATCTTTTCTCAAAGAGCAATCAGCACACTCTAATGCACTTTCCCTAAATCAAACATGCAAACTATCAAGATGCAAATGCACAATGTAGGTGTTTGTTTTCCGCTTTCTTAGTATTGATGCCTACAAAGAAAGCTTTTTGTACAACTTTGAATTTGCTTTTAAATGACAAATACAAACAAGTTTACTTTTTCAAAATCAGAGAGGGTAGAAGAGATTACGACACTTAACGATTTCCGAAATGAATACTTGTTTCGACACTTAAAAGAGACAAACTCAAACCAAAAGCAAAAGTAAATGTATAATCAACTGCAAACATCCAATGAACTCTCTCCTAAGATCACAATCAATAGATCTGAATCAAAGGCTACAGGATGACTATTTCACTCTTGCAAAAGGAAAACTGCAAATGACGCCACAAACACATAAAAACACTCACAGTATTTTTGTACAAAAGGAGGCGGAATTTAAGCAGAGAAAAGGAGTTATCAGACTGGTACCTATGCTGGTTACAGGCTGCAAAAATCAGAGATCAAAACAAGGCAAAACAGAGCAGAGAACCCCAGCTGCACAAGACCTAACTGGATCAGCACAACCTCAACACAGGGGTTTTGACATTCAGCGCAGGTAGCCTTCACGGGACCTGCGTTGAAATGCAGAACCTCTTCACATGGTCTGCGCTGAAGGAGAAACGAGAGTTTCTCACTGGGTTCTGGGTCACAGATTGCTGATTAATCTACTGTTTCAGGCCAAATAAAAGCAACAAGCAAAGTACAATCAAAGGGATGCTTTGAGGGGGTACTAAGATCTATCACAAAGGATCATCAAATCATTTGTGAGTCCATTGTTCAGATCATAGACAAATCCAGTGATTGGATCAAAGCAGCAGCTCTCTACTTTGCATCTAAGAATAGCAGATGCAGTTCGATTGTTGCTGTTGAGTCTATGAAACAAACAATGATGGAAACACAAATAAAATGACTAAACATATGTCCCCAACGAATTCGCCAATTTGTTGTGGGGAAAAATTCCTATGCAGGATGATCCTATCCACCTAAGGTGTGACAGTGCCTTAGCAACAAACAGAGACAACTATTCTAGTATTCTTCCTTTATGAATTAAGAATGAAGAGAGATGGATGGACTAACCGGTGTCTTCCGTTTGTCCCTCGATCCAGTTTCCCTTCTCTTTGAGAGTTCCCAGCTACTTGCCTTCTCGCTCGCCCAGCTTCAAGAGGTTTCTGCAAGATCACAAGAAGAGAACACTACACAAGACATAGATTCATATTCATAACTAGTTCAGGATTAGAAATAAACTAAACATACTAATGCAATCATACATCAAAGATACATCAGTATATAGGAGAAACCAAGATAGCTTTATTGATGAATAACAAGGTTCAGGAAGAGATACAACCTAGAGGGCTCCAATCCAGCATCTCCTTCCCAGCAAATGGAATTCCTATCTTCACCCCCTTCAAAGCATTAAGAACCCAATGATTCCAATCTCAAACCAACAGCAATTCTTTGCAATAACAAAATTCCAGCCCCTAGATCTCATGGAGGAGAGATCCATATATAGATGTTTGGAGAGAGGATGAGTCAGCTTGAGATCTGACTAGTGTCCTCTCCCTCTGTCAGTTCTTGATTCCACTTGGAGATTGGGAACCTCTTACTCATCACTAGTCGAATTCACTGGGGCAAGTGTCATTGAGGAAGATTCTGGAAGCTTCCTGGGTCTTGACACCTCTTGGAATGAACTTGCCATTTGTCAACTCTCGCTCAGTGCACCCTGGTAGTGCTTCTACCCGCGTTGCAGTGCAGGTAGCCAGTGTTGACTTTGACATTCAGCGCAGACAGCTAGTGGAGCCACTGAATTGATCCTGAATTGACTTGTTTTTGAGCAGTTTCTGGTGGAGAACTTCTGTGAATTGTTGTGGTTTGTTAGCCTTGTTCCTCTAGGGGTAGGAACAACATGTTTAGGGACTTTGGATCCCTTAGATTATGGACATTTCATGCTTATAGCTGTAAGGCACAAAAATGTCTATAACAAGAAGAGGACTATCAAACATTGTCTGAGAGATTAGTGCATCTTCAAGAACAGGCTGCTATAGCAAAGAAGAAGGAAAAAGGAAGAACAAAGCATAGAAGAAGGGAGTACTAGTCCACCGTATTTGAGAAGAAGCAAGAGGCTTAGAGGAATGAGGAGTAAAACACAAGTAAAACGGCCCCACTTCATTGAATTGGGTGGGGAAACACCCAAGAAACCTCCAGCTGGCCGTAGTCCACCTCGTCCTCAGCCAAGTATTGAAACTAGTCCTCCACATGTTGATGAAAGCCCTTCTCGGCCAGAGCTAGAAAGCAGTCCTCCTCCTCCACAAGACTTTGAAGTCAATCCAAGGAAAACACCTGAAATAGATCCCAGTCAACAGGAGGTGTATGACTACCTTGAATCTTTAGAAAAGACAACTGCAAGCCCGAGTACCACTCTGCCCCACATGACACCAGATGCACAAGTTCAATCCTTAAAGCAAGAGGTGTTTGAATTAGAGGTTCTAAATAGGCATATCAAGCAAGAAAATGAAGCACTTAAGGAGTAGAGCAAAGTAGATAAAATTATTCATGATAATACTATGCTTCATTTGGGACTATGGCAAAAGAAGAACAAGAAACTAAAGAAAAAGTGTAGAAAGTTGAGCAGATAATTGATCAATCTCAAATTCAGATGTCTGATAAGGAAACCCAGGATGGTGGTAGCACCAAGAAAGAAGAAAAGAGGACTAGATGTCCTACCAGAGGCTTCAGAACATATGGATTAAAGGGGAATGACTAAAATTTTGGTTGCATGAGGACATGCAACACCTTCACAGTGGGGGTATGATGAGTCCCAAACTTGCGTCTTCCCTATATACCTTTTCAGCCTTCTTTTCCATTTACTTGACCCACCAACCTGTCAAATCATTGCATATTAGTTTAAAAAGAGCTTATAAAATGGTTTCCTAACTATGTTTGTGATTGCTGTTTGATTTAGATTTTTGTTCAATCAGCTACGGAAACTTGTCACTTTTCGCAGCCAACTCAAGTTTCCGCAGCCATTTTGTTGAAGACTATGTTACAGGTGTCCAATGGAGAATCTGGCCACATGGGCAAGCTGCAAATGACATGCACATGGAGCGTGTCCCCTTGGTTCAGTCGAATCACTCACAAACAACCATGGTCAAAGATGGTCAAAGGAGTGGTCAAACCAAGAGTTTTGTGGTGGCACGGCTATGTTTTTCCCACGTGAAGTTTTTTGTGGCAATATCCTCAATCTCCAGAGGTGTGATAACACCTGTGGATCAATCCGTGAACCAAATCGAACAGCCACCACTCCATAGATTTATTTGTCATGATTACCATACTGCTAGATCTCAAGACGTGGAGATTTACGTGTCTGTTTGGCAGCGTAGAATTTAGGAATCAGTTATAGCACCTTCAGTTATAAATAACGCGTTATCATACACTTGATAGTTAGCTTTTACATCTAATCTTGACTGTGTTTATGAGCCCATTGTGCCGTGCTCTATTTCTATGTTTTGACTGCACTTTAATATATGAGAAGACATTATTCTTAAGTTCAATTTGTGACTGAGTATTGATTGGTCGAGGTTGCAGAGGGCCCCTGTACACGAAGGCTCTGTATTTATTGTATAGTTTCTTACTTGCTTTCATATGTTACTAATTTTATAATCATTTGCTTGTATATATTACACTGTCCTGATATTATACTAATTGTTGTTCATATTTTCTTTTATGCTTTCTCATGATTGCTAGCTGATCAGTATTTTTCTTTCAGGTTCTTGTAGGCAGCCCGGGCAAATTACATAGTTTTAATGACTAATGACATGAGATCATCTTGTCCTTTCTGGTGATTCATTTACTGAGTTTTAATTCCATCATTGTCATTTCTTTCAATTTTTCTTTGCTTATTTACTTTTCTGCAACTTAGATATCATATTACTCATTTGTTTATGATTTCTTTCCTATAGCCAAGTGACTCAAATAGTCAGGAATCAGAATATTACTTGATGTAGTATGATTTAGTTTACTTTCCTGCAAGTTAGTGATTAAATTACTTATGTCATTTTCAAGAATTGAAATATGAATGAGTAGTGACATCTTAGTTTCATTTTATGCAATTTCATTTCCTGCAATTTAGATATCATATTACTCAACTTGTTTATGATTACTTCCTATAGTCAGAGAGAGTCGAAAGGTGAAGGGTTAGAATATGGGTTGAAGTAGTGTGATTTAGTTTGCTTTTCTTTTAGTCTTTGAATTGCTTTGAGTTCAGTTTTTATTTTCTTTTTATACAGCAGTAAGGATACTGGGCTTCATTGTCACTAGTTCACTGTTTTGGTACATTTTTATTTTCTTTTGAGAATTGATTTCATCACAGCCAGTTTGAAACCTTATTTTTGAGAACTTTAAAGTTTGGAAAATCATTTTAGAAATCACCATTGCCATCCATACTTGACCTTCAATTCTGCCATCTCACATTAGGGAATCCACAGAAGATAAACCCAAAAACAAACCAAAAACTCAAAAACGACAAAGAACTAAGAAATCGGTTATCTTGCATATACAGTGCACTTCACTTCAGCAGTTTATGACTCTCGGATTGACATTTTAAATAGCAATTTAGGACACAGTAAATTGACCAAACAGGTCTCTAGATGTAACATCCTGCAATATTGCTTCAGGTAATTCTACAGCCTACTCTACGTAGGTTGTTGCTGAAAAGGGCCAACAGTTAGGGTTTTTTTGGTTGGAGTGAATAACTTTGAACTTGGTTTAGGCCCCCTTAAGCCAAGAAATGGTTATTGTCAGGACCGGGATCAATCTGAGGAATGTGTGATGTCGAATAAGTGGTTTCCTACTAAGAAAGAAATTAAGAAGTGGCTCTATCAAAAGTAACACACATTCGCAACTCTGGAGAATAGAAACTTGTGGTTATCCAAAGAACAATGGTTCAATAGACACCTATACTAAGACAAAACCGAAAACTTTTTCTATTTCTTCCCTTGTGAATTGCACGAGTGGCTATCTAGATTGGATGATAGTTAGGCTACATTGAGACTTGATGGCCCTATTGTGTGGTCTCTAGAGATGTACTTGGAAGATTCAAAAAATAACATATTCTGGGCTGTTGATCACTGGATTGATCATATCATGGGAGGATTCCACTGAGCTCACGATTGATACAACCATCAGATATAACGAAGCAGAGCAAAATCTCTTCAAGGGACTGCGAGGTAAGTACTTAAAATCTCTGAAAACTTGGATTAAGATTTTATTGTATGAAAAATGGGTTATGTCATTACCTTGATGTTTAGGACTATGCAAAGCAGGAAATCCTTTAGAAGAAATGGAGAATCGTGCTCCCAAATATAGTCCACTATTGGGATCCTCTTCAAGTGTCGACGAAGGAACTATTATGAATATATTTTGAAGTGCAATGGAGTTGGTAAGTTAGGCTATCCCATGGATACCACATCTATCCACTCCACCTCCACCTCCACCTCCACCATTCAACATGGAAAACACAATGAAGATGCCGATATTTAAAGGGGTGCTGAGAAAATACCCTGAGCAATTATGGTTTGTTGCAAATATTGTGTGGACAGTGCAACAACTCATTGATGATAATCTAAAGAAAGTGTAGCTGGTCACAACATTGTAGGATAGGGTTCTCACTTGCTATATCAAGTATTATCAAGACAAACCTGGCGCAACATTGGCAGAAACTCAACAGGCATTGAACAATCATTTTAAGAAGCCTCAGTCTCAGATGTAGTCTATTACAAATTTTAAGGAGATAGAACAAGTGGTAAATGAATCATCATGGGACTTTGATTAGAGGCTAAAATTCCTAATCCGATAGGTTAATATGAACATCACGGTTGAACAACACAAAAATTGGTACATTGTTTCATTATTGCCTCACCTAAGATTACCATTATCACAATAGAAGATAGCAACTCAAGTAGAATTTGTGAAGATCAAGATGAGGTTGGAATATTTTCTAATACAAGATATGAACATTGGAGTGTAACAGATTCACTCACAATTGGCAAGTCTGCACCTAGAGTTTCAGAGCTTGAAGAAGGGAAAGGAAGCACAGCCTGAAGTTGGAATAGAATTTTGGTGCTTGTAATGAAAGGGCCATGATCACGATAAGAACCATTGTCTTGTTTATAAGATTTATATTATTGGGGGGGTAGGGGTGGTTGTCCCCCTGAAGCCAAAAAATATCATTGGGCCGAGCGCAGGAGAAGCAACTTGGTGTGCTATTTGTCAGGTTACAGGACAACATGTGACAAACAATTGTCACCTACTACAAACGTTTGTGTAGACCCCTCAGTATTTTTTTTTCAATTTCTACAAATACGTAGGTCATCATGAGCCCCATTATTGAATTTATGAATTAATGATGGATAGAACCCGTATCTATAGAATGCAGGCAGAAAATCAACCTCAATATCAGGGTGCGGGCACACCGCACAGAGGATTCCAGGGTCATGGAATAGGAAGAGGAGTGGCTGGCAGAGGTCGCGGAAAAGTTATTTGTCATAATTGTGGTGAAGGTATGCATTTTGTGCGTGAATGTTCAAACGAACACATCGATCTTGTCAGTATTGTAGATAGTTCGACTATGTGGTAGAATATTTCCTGATACTTATAGAAAATATGAAAGAAAATAAGATGGAGATCCAACAACCTACACAAAATATCCAGATGATGAAGGTGGAGCCTTGCGAAGAAGATCATAGCCTCAATATCGTAATGCACAGTGGTATGGCCACAGATGAAGATAAGGGAAAGAAAATAGAAACTGAGGGATGGGTGCACAAGGCTACTAGAAAGGAAGTTAGTTTTGACCTCCACCTAGCTAAAGAAACTTTTATGGAGGATAAAAGAATTTTACTAAAGCTTCTACATCAAATATTCAAGAGAAATCATCTAGGAATAGTGAAGTGCAAGATGTCACTACAAGAAAAAAGGTCATTGGTGAGGGTCATTCCTGTGATGGACCTTTAAGGTCCATCACCAATGTCGCATATGGTGACGGTATTTAAAAAAGTGTTGTTGTAAGTGTATATAGTGATCATCCTTTAAGGTTTGTCACCAAAGCCATTTTCAATGACACTTTTGGTGAGATTCGTTAAAGGCCCATCACTAATTCTCTCCATGGTGACACTTTTGGTGAGGGTCATTAAAGGCCCATCACTAGTTATCTCTTTGGTGACACTTCTAGTGACGATCTTTTATTGGCCATCACCAACGATCTTTTTGGTTACTTTTGGTGACAGTCAATATATTTTCATCATCATTGATCATTCCAATTAGTTTTTGATGATGCTTCATGCCTGTGACGGACCTTTAAGGACCATCACCAATGTTTCATATGATGACTGCATTTAAAAATCATTGTTGTAAGTGTATATAGTGATCGTCCTTTAAGGTTTGTCACCAAAGCCATTTTCAATGACACTTTTGGTGAGGGTCTTTAAAGACAAATCACAAATTCTCTCTTTCGTGACACTTCTAATGATGATTGTTTTATTGACCCTCACCAAAAATCTTTTTGGTTACTTTTGGTGATGGTCAAAAAATGTTCGTCATCATTAATCATTCCAATGAGTTTTTTAATGAAGTTATGCACTTGTTACTATATTTTTTGTCAAAAGATAATGATTTAAGACCATTGTTGTGGAGAATTTTTCATTATGTGTCCAAGTTCATAGAGGTTATATTCAGTCAATTTGTTAAGAAGTAATTAGTGTGTATAATTTCCCTCAAGTCATAAGAATATAGTTTTCGTATGAGTCAAAACATGATTAATCTCTATTAGGATTATTATCTAGAAAAATTTCCTTTAAATAAAGTTCCACTGGTGTGTGTAGGAACTATATTATTTAATACATAATCATGCTCTATAAATTCTATTAATGAGAGAGACCTAGCACTCTTCAACACTCATGGTACACCTTAACATGCTTTGGAACAATACACTAACATTCCTTGGCACCTCACGTGTCTTGAAACATCTTTGTACCTAGAACATCTTTCCATGACTAGGGTGCCCAAGCACATGTTGGCATGCCCTAGCATAGCATAACACTCCCATAACATGTGTTGGCATTCCCTATATTCCCTAGCATGCCCTGGGACACCTTAGCATAATATTTGATTGACAAGCATTATCACTTGGCATGCATTGGAACATATTATTAGTGTGTCTAGCATGCCCCTTTTGAAAAATATAAAGTACCAACTTATTGATCCTCTTACGAGTTCATTTCCTTTCATTTTAGCTTGGTTATTCCTTTTGTTGCCTTGAAACTCCTTAACACATATTGGGAATATACTTTGTCACCCTGCACATCCTAGCATGTCTTGGCATTTGGCATGCCTTGGCACTATTTGGCACATGTTTGCACACCCCAAAACTACCTAAAACACTCTAACACTCCTTGAAATTCCCTGATATTCCCTGGCATGCCTTACGCATGCTTAACATATAACCTTGTCGCTCCCTCCTTCGCATGACAACTAGCATTCATTGACACTCACTGACACACCCTCATATTCATTCACTTCCATGCATTTTGACTTAGTGCTCCCTTTTGTTGTCCAAGCACTCCCTAACACTCCTCAACATGCATTGGAACTCTCTAGCACACCCTAGCACTCTTCAACATGCTCTGCCACTTCATAGCATGCATCACACTCCTTAAAACACATTGGCACATGGCACATGTTGGAACTTGGCACGTGTTGGCACTTCGCAAGTCTTAGCATGTTTAGCATGCGTTGAGATGACTTGGTATGCTTTGGCATAGTTTAATAGTAAATTTATTTGAGATCAATTATTGGAAAGTAGATAAGAAGAAACATAGGAAAGTTTGGCACTTAGAATGCATTGAAACTTGGCACTTGGAAAATATTGGCACCTAGTGTTGGTGTGCCTAATATTCCCCTCATGGAAAAGGTAAATTGATGACTTATTAACCCTATTATCTGTTCATTTCCTTTTATTTTAACTTGTTCCTTCCTTTTGTTGCCTTAACAATCCCTAGCATGCATTGTCACACCCTTGCACATCTTGGCATGCCTTAGCACTTGGCACATATTAGCTTGTTTGATATGTATTCATACTATCTAGCACATGTTAGCATGCCCTAGCATTCCCTAACACACCTTGGCAGTCATGACCTCACAACTAACATTACATTTTTCCACAACTTGGGAACCTTACATTCACTAGAACACCTTGGCACTCCCTAGTTGTCATGCCCTCACAGATAACCTTACTTTTTTTGCGACTTGGTAACCCAACCAATTCATTAGAAAAAAAACGTTGTGCACAACCCAAACTCTCCCTTTCTCTGAAATTGCTTTGTCCACGCCTTATCACAACCATAGGCTTGACTCCTGCAAGTCCTATTATGAACATCTCCTAAAACACTTCATCCTTAGGGCACCTAGAATTCACTGACACTCCTTGGCACACACTCTTATTTGTTCATTTCCAAGCATTTTGATCTAGTTCTCCCTTGTGTTCCTCTGGAACTCCCTAACACTCCTCAGCATCCATTGATATTGTCTACCATGTGTTATCACACATTTTCATTCCTTAGAATGCGTTGGCACTCCTTGGTTATCATGCCCTTACAACTACCCTTACTTTTTTTTAGACTTGGCCAAAACCCAACCAAGTCTTGCCCCAACTACAAAAACTTAACAAAATTATAGGTACTACAAATAGACTATGCCTTGTTCACCTAAGAACTGCCTATAACACATCTTAGGCTACTCATGTCCAATCTCAACTCATCCCACTTAACAAGTTACCAAGTCAAGGCTCATGTCCAACCATGGCCATAAAACAACTAAGAAACATAGTTTACATCTTGACATGCCATAGCACCTAGCACATCTAACAATCCTTTAACCCTATGTGGTGTGTGTTAGCATCCCCTAAATTTCTTGCAAGCATTCTTTGCACTCCGTAGCACACCCTAGAAATCCCTGACATGCCATGGCACTCTAGCATGCCATGGCACTCTAGCATGCCTTGGCACTGTCTAGCATATAACCTTGTCACTACCTCCTTAGAACACCTATAACTCATTGACACTCCAATCACACACTCTTATCTCTTCATTTCCATGCATTTTGAACTATTTCTACCTTTTGTTTCTATGGCACTCCCTAACATTCACTGACACGCATTAACACACCCTGGCACATGGCACATATTGGTATGTTTCCCTGCCACTCTCGCATTCATTGGCACTACCTAACATATCTTGTTGCTTCCTCCTTAACACACCAAGAACTCACTAACACTCCTTATCACACACTCTTATTCATTCATTTCCATGTATTTGAAACTAGTGATGCCTTTTGTTTTCTTGGCACTTCATAACACTCCCTAGCATGCATTGGCACACCCTAATACTTGACACATGTTGGCATGTTTCCTTGGCTCTAACATGCCTTAGTACTACCTACCATACCTTGTTACTCCCTTAGCACACTTGTATCTCACTGACACTTCATCTCACAAACTATTATTTGTTCATTTTCATGCATTAATTTGACCTAGTGTTCCCTTGTGTTTCCCTGGGACTCCCTAACACTTCCTAGCACATGTTGACACACCCTGGAACCTGGCACATCTTGGCTGCATGTCACCCTAAAAGTATAGCATGACTTAGCGCAACCTAGCATACCATGTCACTCTTTCCTTAGCACACTTGGAACTTACTGAAACACCCTGTCACACACTCTTATTCATTCATTTCCATGAATTTTGACCTAGTGCTCCTTTGTGTTTCTATGGCACTCCCTAACACTCCTTAGCATGCATTGGCACACCTTGGCACTTGGCACTTCTTGGTATGTTTCCCTAACACTCTAGCATGTCTTGGCAATACTGCATAGAATACCTTGTCACTTCCTCCTTAGCACACTTGGAAGTCGCTGACTGTAATGTTACAAACTTGGAGAAACTAGGAGAAATAGTACTATGCAAAGCGGACAATAAAAATAATGCCATAAAATTAAATCAAATCATCAAACCACAAATTTTTGCAACCAAATTGCACTGTCTACTCATTTTATTAAATGCGAAGAGGTGTACACCAAGGGGCTAGTATGTGTGCACCTAGGCTTGTTCTAGGCAAGCTAGAAAAATCCCAAAATGAACAATGGAACGCTCTCCTCAAATTTGTTGGTAATATGACCTAAGAGTTGCATTGTTACTAGCCAGAAAGGTGTTTCTACCTAAAGTCATCTGTCGTTATAGCCTTTCTTAATGCTCAGAAAATTCTGGGAAATTAATCCTAGCCTCTATGCAAGAAACCCATGATAACACATGAAGGAATTTTCCAAATGTTGACCTCAAAATTTTGGCCCAAATTCCTCTCAGCTCCTCTAGCTGCTAGCTGAGTTTGGACCCATGTTTGTCCCCTTAGATCTACCCAGAAAATTCTATAAAAATAGGAGAGTGATCCTTACCCAAAACCTAGAAAGGGTTTCCCTTGGTTACAACCTTCAAAAATTAACCCTTCACAGCTTGGCCCTCCTCCAATTTTGAATTATGTTGTTGTGACTCATCATGTCAATCTCTGCTCTCCCAACTCCAACAATCCTCCTCAAATGACCCTCCAAATGATCTGCTACTTCTCCCAGCCAGTTCCATCTCTACAATTCCTTCCTCTAACTCCAACGCAAGCCTAATGAGGGCTCGCTATGTAGGCCTAGGTGATTTTAAATCAAATTGTTCCAATGCCACAACCTCATGATCAAGAACTCTCCTAAAATTTTGATCATCCACTGTAGCCCCAATGCCTAAACTCCCCTAATAGTTGCTACCCGGATGAACCCACAAGAAACACCTGCATGTTCCCCTTCTACGTCTTCTGAAAACACACGCTGACTGAGACAAATGCTAAATGATGTGACTGTGAAACTCCACTGACTCTCCTCCAAGGTAGTATGAATTGACTTCCTAAGGTGGCACTCGAAGTCCACCGAAGCAAGGGTTGAGATCTCCATCTCTAGACACTCGTGTGTTAAACAACACAGTAACCTGGCTAAGTAGCTCGAGCAACTAAGGTTGATTTCAATATGTCAAAAAAGATACCAAATGAGGTTGAACCCCCTATATTTATAATCTGTGGGCCTCTTTTCCCATGTGGCCCCCATCCAAGTAGAAATTCGACTTTCCCCCCTTATCCATTTGAACTTCCCTCTCAGGTGGTTCATATTTCCTCATGTGGGTGGCCCCCACACTATGCCAACAAAACATTTTAGCCCCTTTTTCCTTCCTAAGTATTTTCCAAAAATCACATGGGTCCCATGGCCTCCAAAATTGTCAAAATTGTAGTATAAATAAACTTGTAGCAATTTAATTTTTGAAGGGACATTACATTGACACTTCATTTCCATGCATTTGAAACTAGTGTTCCCTTGTGTTTCCTTGTCACTTGGCCCTAACACTCCCTAACATGCATTCACGCCACACCCTAGTACCTAGCACATCTTGGCATGCCTTAGCAGTTGGCTTGTCTTAGCATGCATGCCTAACATGCCTCAGAATTTTCTAGCATTTGTTAGTACTTCATGGCATTCCCTGGTACACCTTGGCACTACCTAATTTTCATGTCCTCATAGATATATTTATTATTTACAACTTAGGAACCCAACCAAGTCATTAGAAAAAAATGTTGTGCGCAACCCAAAGTCTCCCTTCATCTGAAACTACTTTAACTAACTCCTTATAATTGTAACCATAGGCTTTCCTCCTACAATTCCTTTTCTAACCTTCTCCTAACACACTTTGTCCTTGAGACACCTGGAATTCATTAACACTCCTTAGCACACACACTTATCTATTCATTTCCATGTATTTTAACCTAGTTCTCCCTTATGATGCCCTAACACTTTCTAACTTTCACCAACATGAATTGGAAATTTTCAACATGTGTAAGCATGCCTTTTCATTTCTTGGCACGCTCTGACACTCCTTAGATATAATTCCCTCACAACTAGCCTTAATTTTTTGTGACTTGGGAACCCAGCCAAGTCTTGCCTCGACTACAACAACTTGACCAAGTTATAGTTACTACAACTAGACTATGCCTTGTTCACCTAAGAAGTAACTATAAGTCATCTTAGGCTACTCATGTATAATTTCAACTTATCAAACTTAACAATTTACAAGTTACCATGTTAAGGCTCACGTGCAACCGTAGCCATAAAACAACTAAGAAAATAGTTTACAGCTTGACATGCCATAACACCTGGCACATATAACAATCCCTTGGAACTATGTGGCATGTGTTTGCACTCCCTACATTCCTTGGCATGCTTTGGCACTCCCTAGAACTCCCTGACATGCCCTGGAAATCTACCATGCCTTGGCACTGCCTAATATATAACCTTGTCACTCCCTGCTTAACACACCTCAAACTCACTAACACTCCCTATCACACGCTCTTATTCATTCATTTGCATGTGTTTTGAGCTAGTTCTCCCTTGTTTTTCCATGGCACTCCGTGACACCTGGCACATCTTGGCATGTTTCCCTAGCACTATAACATTCCTTGGCACTACCTAGCATACCTTGTCACTCACTCCTTAACACACCTAGAACTCACTGACACTCCCTGTCACATACTCTTATTCATTCATTGCCATGCATTTGAAACTAGCAAACCCTTGTGTTTCCTTGGCACTCCCTAACACTCCCTGGCATGCATTGGCACACCTTGGAACTTAGCACATGTTGGCATATTGTTTCCCTATCCTCTAGCATGCCTTGGCACTGAAAAGAATATCTTGTCACTCCCTCAACACACCTGGAACTCACTGACACTTCCTGTCACAAAATCGTATTCATTCATCTCCATGCATTAGTTTGACCTATTGGTCCCTTATGTTTCCATGGCACTCTGTAACACTTCCTAACACGCATTGGCACACCCTGACACCTGGCACATCTTGTTTGTATGTTGTCCTCGCACTCTAGCATGCATTAGCTCTACCTAGCATACCATGTCACTCCATCCTTAACACACCTGGAACTCGTTGCACTCCTTGTCATACACTCTTATTCATTTATTTCCATGCATTTTTACCTAGTGCTCACTTATGTTTCCATAGCACTCACTAACACTCCTTAGCATGCGTTGGCACACCGTGGAACTTGGTAACTCTGGCATGCTTCCCTAACACTGTAGCATGCCTTGGTACTACCTATCATACCTTGTCACTCCCTCCTTAGCACACTTGGAACTTGCTAACACTCTCTATCACAAACTCTTATGCATTCATTTCCATGTAATTGAAACTAGTGCCCCCTTGTGTTTCCTAGCACCCCCTAACACTCACTAGCATATGTTGGCACCACACCCTAACACCTGGCACATATTGGCATGCATTAGCACTTGGCATGACTTGGCATGTGTAGGAAAGAAAATGGGAACATGGAAGAGACCTTGGTTTTAGGCACAAGGGGCCAACAAGGCTCCACTGTAGTCTAGAACAATGTCAACATTTTTAGCTTACTCAGAGAGGGTAAGGAGTCTCACCCGAGGTGTGTCATGACTAAAGTGTGAGGGGGTAGAATGAGGCATCAAGGGAACTGCAACCTGTAATCGATCTTAACTCATAAAAGTCAAGCACCTACTATAATCCAACCATACTATTCTACGCACATTACATTAGGAAATCATAGAGCATATAAACAAATATTTAAAATTTTAAAGTAGTATAGAAATCAACAATACATCATAGGTGCAAATTGTCTCTTTCATTATGCTTCATAGAAATAAATACATAAATAAATATAAGGCTCAAAGCATGATCATAAACAACAAGAATTACCCAACCCATAGATTAGAGACCAAAAGAGCATGGGTGTACCCACCGTCTGCAACTTAGGAAGGCTACATTGAGTTTTGGCTCCCCTGGTTCATCAACAACTAATAATCACCAACCCTTTCCCATCCTTTCTTCTTCCTTTTATCCACTACTCCGCACCTAGACTGTCAGTTCCACTTATTTCCTCCTTGGCTGACTCTGCCTTTGACTTCCTTTACACTCTACTTTCTCGGATGCTCTTGCTCTCCCCTGCCGCCTTTCCACAACTGTTGGACTACTCCTGGTTCCTGTTCCCCCCCCAGCTATCAGCTACGGTGGAACTTCAATGGTCATCCCTGCCACTTGTTCCTGTCTTGTATTCCCACAAAAAGTCAAAACAAAGGCCCCAACAACATGCTTAACATGCGTTGGAATTGTCTAGCATGTGTTAGCACTTCTTGGAATTTCCTGGCACATGTTGGAACTCCCTAGTTGTCATGGCCTTATAGATAGCCTTATATTTTTTGCGACTTGGGAAACCAACCAAGTCATTGAAAAAATAATGTTGTGCCTAGCCCTGATACTCCCCAACACTCCTTGGCATGCATTCACACTGTCCAACATGCATTAGCACACCTTTTCGTTTCTTAGCACGCCCTGACACTCCTTACATATCATTCCCTCACAATCACCATTACATTTTTTGCAACATGGGAAACCAACAAAATCTTGCCTCAACTATATTAACAACAACTTGAATATAACAATAGCTTGACCAAGTTACAATTACTACAACTAGACTATGCCTTATTCACCTAAGAATTCCCAATAACGCATCTTAGGCTACTCATGTATAATTTCAACTTATCCAACTTAACAAGCTATGAAGACAAGGCTCACATCCAACCGTGGTTGTAAAATTAAACAACTAACCAACAAAGTTTAAAAATTGACATGCCATAACACCTGGAATGCCTAGTAATCCCTTGGAACTATGCAGCATGTGTTAGCATCCCTTGCATTTATTGGCATGCTTTGGTACTCCCTAGCACATCATAGCACTCCCTAACACTTAGTACACCTCATACTCGCTAGCTAACACTCTTTTTCACACTCTTATTCATTCATTTCCATGCATTTGAAACTATTGCTCCCTTGTGTTTCCCTGGAAATTGGCCCTAACACTCCCTCGCATGTGTTGGTGCCACACCCTCACACTTGGAACTTCTTGGAATGTCTTAGCACTTGGCATGTCTTGGCATGCCTAAAATGCCTTGGAACTGTCTAGCATGTGTTAATACTTCTTCGCATTCCCTAGAACACATTGACACTACCTAGCTTTCATGCCATCATAGATAACCTTACTTTTCTACGACATGGGAACCCAACCAAGTCATTGAAAAAACAATGTTGTGCCCAACCCAAATTCTCTCTTTGTCTGAAACTACATTGTACACACCTTATCACAACCATAGGCTTGCCTCTTGCAAGTCCTATTCTAAACTTATCCAAACACACTTCATCATTGGGACACCTAGAATTCGCTACCACTCCTTGGCACACTGCACTCTTATTTGTTCATTTCCAATCATTATGACCTAGTTCTCCCTTGTGATGCCTTCGCACTGGATAGTATACCTTTTCACTCCCTCCTTAGCACACCTAGAATTCACTGACAATTCAATTCCATGCATTTGAAATGAGTTCTTCCTTATTTCCATAGAAATTGGCCCTCACACTCCCTAGCATGCATTCATGCCATAGGTTGGCACTGACAGTACATCTTGGCATGCCTATCATGCCTTGAGATTGTCTAGCATGTGTTAGTACTTCACTTGTAAATAAAGAAAAACATCATTTCATTAAAAGAGACAACTAATTATTTAATTGTGAAATGCAACTTAAGATCTGTAATTGATTAGTAATTTTACCTAAGGATATGTGGAAGACATCCTTCAATATATGATAAGGACTTCTTGCATGGCCACTGATGTCAATAAGTGTTACCAATTATGGCCTTGCAACATTCATGAGATGATGAACAAATTTCTACAATCACATCTTTACTCAAATCTAATTGTGTACTTAGTCATATTATTTTTCAACCAGATCTAGGATGAATAAAATGTGTTTGCAACACGTGACAAGTTATTTGTGAACATGAAGAAGTGTGAATTTGGGTAAAATAAGCTTGATTATCTTTGATTTTTGTGTGAACCACGATTGACTAAGCATTTATCCAATGAAGTTTTCAACCATTATTATTTGGTCACCACCAAAGATCAACCTTGACCTACAATATTTCAAACAAATGGTGAACTATCTCAGGAATTATATTGCGTAGTTTCCCCATGACATGCATCCTCTCAATGATTACAAGCACCTAGGATATGAAATCAAAATATTACTCTTTTCTTCCATAGCTTGGTTTGAGGCATCCTAACATAGATCAAAATATTTATTCCTACCTTTCCAGCTATTAGTTATCACTTCTATCCCTTCGGGGAAGTAGCTTTCGTGAACAAATGACTACACAATAGGGACCATATGGACCAATCATTCATGTCGTTGATGTAGTGCCAACATGACACAAACATTCGATGGTCTATCATAGCCAAACAATCTATCATGGGTTCATATATACCCAACCTATGACAACAAACTGCATTCTATTACCGAAGCTTGTAAGCAGTGGAAGAATTATATTCTGCCAAAGGAAATGGCCATCCACGCTAGTTTTAGGCCTTTGCCTACTCTAGATAATCCTTGGGTGTTGGTGTCCATGGATTTTATGTCATGTTTTCCCTCAACCAAGCATGTTAAAGAATGTGTTTTTTTTGTTGTTGATCACTTTCTTAGGATGGTAATTTTGGTATCTTGTAAGAATATTGTCCCAACAAAATCCACTGATGAGCTATGTTCACAGAATAACACATGAAGACACCTCCCATTCTTGGAACGAGGTAAGCAAAGAAACCAATTTTGAGGAACATATCCAACAAATCCAACAATGAGTTCATGATACTTTGTAGAAAGTTTCCAACTCCAAGTACAAGTAAATACACAATCCATTGGGTTCCACATAAGTTTTAGGTTGGTGACAAGTTATGGTTGGAATTACATAAAGAGAAATTGACAAACTCCCATAAAACGCTTGTATCACTTTGATAAAAGCCTTACACCATCACTAATTATATGGGTGATAATTCTTTTGAGGATAGTCATAGGATGATTTATATTACTCCAAAGGCATATCTTAGGATGATTTATGCTTGATGGGGTGCATGCCTAGAAAGAGTTCCTTTAAGAGAATGAAAAAGATGATCACACTAATACTAACATAAGTAATTGTGATAGTCTACCTGAATGGCATTAGGTAACTACATAAGAGATTTTAAGAATGATATTTTTAGGGTCTTTTTTATATCAAGGTATGTGGATCATTATGTTTTTTCCAAAAGCATTTACATATGACTAAATTTTTAAAATAGTACATCACTCTAATATTATTTCTCTTGCATGCTCCTAGGTTATAATTCAAAGCATGATAGGTACTAAAACTCACAAAACTCTTGTTTTTTTTCTCTAAATAACTAAAACTCCTAGTTGTGCTACTTCTAATATTCAAACTTGAACTATTGTTAAGAGTACTTCCTCTAATTATTAGTGTTCCTCCATAAGTATGTTGTCTACTAGGTGAACTTGAACCACTATTAACAAGCTAGTGTAGTGTTACCTAATTGTATTTAAGAAGCATAAGGGGTGGGGTTGGTCCAAGGCCAACTTTTCTATTTTCTAGTTCCATGCCCACTACTACGTTATAATCCTCCCTTAATAGTTGGGACACATCGTTGCCCTTAAGATATGGTTACCCATTAGTTCATTTCATTCTTTCTTAGCCACAATCTCATTCTACATTGCATACAACCTGTCACTTTGTAATCACATATCTCCACAATGTTGATCAAACCTCATTGAGGTTCCTTTACTGCTACTCCTTATTGAGCTATATTTTATCATCAACCCTTTGTTTCACAACCATTCGCTGGCCAACTCACCTTTCCCATTCAAATTCTCCAACTCTCTCACCCTCACTTCACTACTTCCGTCCTCTCTAATCTCCTTTTGCAACTCCTTATTGCCTTCTTCATTTGCTCACATCTAGTTCAATCACTATTAATTAGTTATCTCTACTTCCTCAAATCTTGTTCAACTTTCTCTTTAGATTTTGTGTCTCCACGATCATTTGGTATTTTGAACTCTCATATTTGCTAACCCCATTTTAACCCACTCCTTAGTGCAAGGTTTTACACCACCATAATCAATGAGCTAGTAAAAAAAAAATTCCCTACACCAACTACATTTTTATCTTGATAAAATTTATATTCACCAATCTCTCAAAATCCTATCCTTTCTTTTGAGTACAACTAATATAATTCTACTACAAACTAAATACATTGTATAACTTCTATTATAGGCTTCCCAAAAAAATATTTTCTCATAAACCACATGATGGCCACTCTCCAAAGTTGCCTCCTCAATAGTAATGTGGGGCTTCATCAACCATATGCAACCATTCACACAAACTTGATAAAAAACTCGTATCCCTAAAATTTCAAAGATGTCTTCATACATGAAGGTACTTGAGTTTTTCCATTTTCCATCAAAGCAGTGGTGCCCTTCTTGCTTTTCTTCTCCATGGCTACTTTCAGGTCTGCAAGATTCACAATATTTTTCCATTTTCCAACAAAGCAGTGGCGCCCTTCTCGTTTTTCTTCTCCATGGCTACTTTCAGGTCCACTAGATTCACAGTATGACAGATGATATATCTTCGAAAGTTACAGAGTATTTGATACGTGAATTTATCCTTGAATTTTTCCATTCTCCAACAAAGAAGTGGAACCCTTCTTGTTTTTCTTCTTCATTTTTGCTTTCAGGTCCACAAGATTCACAGTGTGATAGATGATATATCCTCGAAAGTTACAAATTATTTCAAGGTTACGCCGAATCTGGGTTTGAATTCCATAGCCCCCATGACAGTCAAGCAAAGGTACCATTTTAATCTCATTCCTCATTTGATACTAGGTTTTCCCCTCCTCTATATGGGTCCATTTATTCCATTTAGAAAAATAACAGGGCTTTTTTGAGTTCTTTAAATTAAATTTATTGTTTTGCGAGTTTTAAAAATTAAATTTAGGATTTCCCTGATCTTGTTTGCCTCCCTTTTTGATGGGTTGAGAATTTTATGGAAGTTTTATGTGTAAAGAATCATTTCCAGTTTGATCTTCTTTTGCAATAGGATCATTTATTTAATTTTCAAGGTGACCGTCAGAAAAGAGAATATGTACTAAATAGCTATTTCCAGAATTTTTTTGAAAAATTATCATTGCAATTATCCTTGGGTAATTATCAACGCTTGCAATTATTCCTATGCATGCATCCTTCCAGGGATGTTCCTAGATTAACTTAGATTGAAATCCTCATGCATGAGTGTCTAGGGAACTGTCCCCTTTAATAGTGCATGCAAAACTAATTAAAGCAAAAACTTAGAATTATGACTGAATTGATGATTTAGGAAAACATATAATATGGAAATTAAAAAAGGATGGTGTGTTCATGCCAAAAAAATGCATGCACCCTCCATCTCTCTATCTCCTCTATAATTTCTAGTGTGCCTTCGTAAATTCTCTATGGACTACCAAAATGATGGTTGTTGTACTACTATACAATACTCTACTGGAACAAGAAAGGTTTTGTAAGCTACATACAACTTATCTAACACTCTAGCGGTGGAAGTCCAAAATAAATTTTGAATCTGTGAATTAGCACTCCAATTCAACCTTATAACAACTTTGAATCAAAACTCTAATCTACTGAGGAACACATTCAAATCAACTTTAACAAGCACTTTAAATTAATCCAAAGATCAACTTAAAAAATCAATTCAAGAAGCATTCTAGATCCCAGTCAATCAAGAAACACCCCAAATCAGCCCAATAAACACTTCAAATCAGAGCTCTTGATTTGCATTAGAAGAGATCCAGTTAAAAACTCTCAAGTATTTTCCATAACTACAAATTTTTCATAAGCTCACAAATGTTCTATGCGAATCCAAAAGGCTGTGATGTAAACTAAAAGGCATGGTTGTTCATAAATAGGTTAGGATTAAGGTTTAGGAAGGGTCAATCACTCCTTTTTTTGAACTTTTTTTGGGATGAAGTGTGGGTCGAATAAATTAAAACAAAAAAAAGATGATGCCCAGTCCCTAATTTAAAAGAAATGCTAGTGTAAAGATAAGCTAGTGTAGATCCATCTTAATCTCGGATCTATAAGTATTGAGAGATTATCACATGCTTTTATTTTTATCCCTTGCGGTTGAAATAGTTTTGAGTTTAAGAAGGATCTATGCTATATTTCAAAAAATTGTAAGCATTTGATTTTGACCTCCCTAGTTGCAGTGAGAATGTGGTTGGCTAACAAGCATGGAGTTACTTTTGTACCTTGTGCTTAGCGCCAAAAAAACCCATATTAATATAGGTCTTTCATTTGGATTTGAGCCCTAAAAATTAATAAAAAATTATCTTACAAGAATTATATTAAAAATAACACCTGCAGTGATCTAGGCCCTACAACACTTGATTTTGTTTTGTAACTAATTTTGAAGGAAAGATATGCATGTGTATACAAACACATAAACACACATATACATATATATGTATATGTATATTTTTTTACCATGTAACAAATAACCCCACCCTCAAGCCCATGGGCAAGGGTGAGATATTATTTAGGGCTCAAGGCCATACAACAAGAAGGCTTGAAGTTATTCCAATAATATACTCTATATGAGCTCAACATGTCACTTGCGAGAATTGAACATGGGGTGAGGAAGAGAGAGAGAGAGATATTAATTGTAGGAATTGAGTTGGTGGTGGGGAAGATAATAAGCATTCCTCCCAACCACCCGAGATGAAACCAACTAACATGATATGTCATATATCTATCTATATTTATTCCCAAGGAAAATATCATGGGAAAATCCAAGGGATGCTTCTCCACCTTTACACATGGTATGCTTAGTAAAGTCATTGGAATAGACTAGTCCACCTTACTGAAGGGAATTCTATGGGAACAATTATTGGTAGGGAATTAACTAAATGATAAATTCTGGCAACAACTGGTTGAGAAGATGCCTTGGGCTTACACGTACACACAAATGATAAAATAGAACTAGGCTATTGAATAGATATGAACATTTAGAAATAATAATGTGCCAAGTGATGTAAGATGTGAGACTCTGAGAATTAGGGAAGAATGGCATCACAAATGGAATTTTTGCATAGGTATACGTGATATTCTCAATGATAGTGAAATGAAGCATGAAATGAGATAATTAACTTAGGTTAGGATTTATTACTTAGGTCTTGCTTCTTAGATGAATGGGATCCATGTTATACAAGTGGCATTATTTTTTTTTCCATTTTTTAACCAAATTAGAAAGCTACAACATAAGGGATGTTTATGAGTTTGTGCGTTGGTATACTTGAGATTCTCAATTAGAGTAAAATGAAGCCTGAAATGAGAGAATTAACTTAGGTTAGGATTTATTACATAAGTCTTCTTTCTTAGTGAATGGGATCCATGTTATATAAGTGGCATTATTTAATTCCTTTCCAGTTTTTAACCCAATTAGAAAGCTACAACAAGAGGGATATCTATGAGTTGAAAATTTGAGGGATATTGGGATAGTCCCCAAAAATTCTTTGACTCTATGATAACATCCCCACCTATTTTAAGATGTTTGCAATGGGTACCAAAGTTCGTGCAATGTTGGCTTAGTTGCGACCCAAGTTTTAAATGTAGGGACACATGCTTGTGCAACATACCAAAATAGTTATTATCTTTGGCTAGACATGACTAAGGTCAGATCCTAAACTTCTTGGATGGGTTGATTGGGTACCCAAAAAGTCCCTTAAATTTCACCATGAATGTGGGGATGGTCGCCTAAAATTTCTCGGGTCCTATCCCCACCCATTTTTGGGATGTTTTCAAGGAATACAGAAGTGTTAATTTTGAGTTAACATGTTATTTGTTTCAATTAGTTATTTAATCCATCCATTTTCCCATTAATCCATTAACAATAACATGTAGTAACTGATGAAAGAACATACATGATAAATGATGGAGACACACCAAGACAAAAGAACACAAGAATATGACACAAGCTAGGGAAAAACCCCAAGATGGGGAAAACCCATGACCAAATATTCTTATTATTAACCATCAAATGTTTAGCGGAGAGAGAGAAATAGTACAATGATTTAAAGTCAACTGACTTGCCAAGATGAAGATCCTATATAAAAGCCCTTAAACATGAATATGACTCAATCAAATGAAAATTTGGCACCAAGGGTTGGAGTCTTCTACTGTTCAGTTTTGAATACTAGTTAGAGCACAAGCATAGTCAGCTACAACATCATTTTCATACTTGATAGAACTTCCATGTACTGCGACCTTCCTTCAAACAAATATTGCAACAATTAGATGCCCCTTGACCTCCTATGATTAAAAAATGGATCATACATCTTGTTGATCAAACATAACAGACTGTGACCTTCTTTTAGAAGATACTCAACCTTCTAAACAGATATTGGTCTGACTGGAAGTGGCATAGATAATTGTGTCTTGCTTCAAGGTTTATTGCGAGATCAATCCTCATTCAAAGCTATAGTCTTGAGCCCAGAACCATTCTCAAATATATCCACACTTACTCCAAACAACCTCGGCTTCCCTTTTTGCTACAAAACTTGGGCTAGCAAAGTTCCCATACTAATCCATCAAGACCTGTGGCTGACTATCATGAAGAATCACAACCCTTAACCCAGAAACAAATAGTCCATCAACATCCATCAAGAACTCGGTCGCATTAGACCTTATCCAAGAAAGTCGATGTGTCTAATCAGAATGGAGGACATCTATATATATGACAATTTGTCCTTATGGAGGTGAAGCTGACCTTAGCATTTGGGGGCAAATTTGAATTTCAAATTTTCTTTTTTCCCGCCTTAATAAGATCATGACTTGTAGAAATTATTTTGAGTAAATAAATATTTTTCCTTATCCAAATTTTGTAATCATAAGGTTGATTTTGGACCTCTTGAAAAGAAGAATTCAATGCCACAATAATATTCCTCAAAGGAGCAGACCAAAGTGGAATTTGGCCCTAGTTTCCAATTTTAACACTCCCTCTCAACTAGGGAGAATTCCACCTATCAAACCATCAACCACTATCATTGATCATAAAGTCATCCTGACACCATGAACCATCTGTAAATATTTCTTTCCTCTGCTATTCTAAAAACTAATGTAATAATGAATGAAGAAGAATTTATTGAGTGTGAGTCACAAGACTTTACCACTCTTTACTAAGAAAAGTCAGTTTAGAGGTAAAACCTCAATCAGACTTGATCTCAGATCAAGTTGAAGAAAATCATGCATCCTAGTAATAGGGAGTACAACAGTACCCAATGTGTCCATAGGTAGTGCTATGGGCCCTAACCATTTTAACCAACTCATTTTCCATATGAGAGGTACTTCCCATGTGTCCCAGACTATATGGGTTGGATGATAATGAATAAATAGCAGGGAAAGAATGTATCACATCCTGCTCACAACCATACGTAGGGAAAGGACTAACCACATCCTACAATAACACATCAAAATCAAATGTACAGAAAGGAAAAACTGCATCCTACAATAACACATCACAATCACACATAGGGAAAGGATGAACCACATCCCACCGACATGTCAACCAATAATCGTAGGGAATGAGCATCCTACATGTGGGGAAAGGATGACCCACGTCCCACTGACATGTCAAAAAATGCCTATATGCATCTCTCACTGGGGTATCCACAAGAGAAGGTGAACCACTCATCCTGCTCATATCCCATAGGAGAAGGTGAACCACTCATCCTATGCATATGTCACCAGTTGGGGAAGGTGAACCACTCACCTTACATAAATGTGTCTGCAATCATAGGGGAAGTTGAACCACTCACCCTACATAAATGTGTCCGCAATCATACGAGAAGGTGAACCACTCACCCTACACACATGTCAACCACCATGGGCTATCATAGGGGAAGGTGAACCACTCACCCTGCACACAACACACCAGTAGGGGAAGGTGAGCCACTCACCCTATGGTTGATCATAACTCAATAAGTACCCCAAACCCCTAGGAGTTCCTGGAGCTCAATATTCAATCTTAATCAAGGATCCCTTCATATACGGAATAGTGCCAAGTTGCTTTTTGAAAGTCAAGACTAGATCAATAGGAACCTCATAGATCTATTCAACAGTATATATATGTATATATAACAAAGATCTTGACAACACTTAGCAATCCTTTGCTTCTTTTATATCTCGATGAAGAAAATAATTGATTAATCTTATTCCCTATTTGCCCAGGGAGATCACAGCTTAAGTTTGTCTTTTCATGGTGCAAAGTGTCCATATGGAAGCCTGCTTATCATAAAACCCATCCACTTTGTAATTTAACATGTCATAATCCTGGTAATGTTCTTCCATAAACAAGAATATCCCGTGCTATAACAAATCCTGAATAAAGTGATAGCGGAGACAATACGATTCTCTGAAAAGTGAATCCCATTCTGCGATCTACAATGGCAGATTCTAACAAATGTTAAAATAGCTTGGAAGAGCTTCAACAACCAATTGGCTTCATAATAAGCCATGCATTCAACTTCAAGAAATACTGGGTGTGTTACTCATCATCCTGCTATTCGAGATAGTGTCAGAATATTCATGGAACCTTATATTCTAGTAGAGAATTCCTGATAAATAGTAGAAAGAATCTATTCAATATATGAGGCACCTCCATAATCTTCACTTAGAGGCATGTGATAGATGATTATCAAGAAAACAAGGAATCAATAGATTCTCCGTCTCACCAACCTTTTATGTGGAGGAAATAGTGTAACAAAGGTTTTCATCTTGGTTCTCAAAATCTTATATCAACATACATCATTAAAACTACATTTTCAATCATTGATCCCTCTAAATATTGAGAAAGTGGCCTTGCCTAAGTCATAGCTATGTTTCCAGTAATTCAACTTTTGGTCTGAGTTCCATAGTCATTTATACAGTTTACCAAAGATTGAATGGCTCCCTGTGAAGCCTTGCTTCAGGTAGATATGTAGACTTCAACAATCTTATCTTCATCCTTTTTAAAATGAGATTTTGAAATTGAGTCAGAAAATTTCAAAAATGTTCTTCTTCAAATCAGAGAGAAAATAATATTCATGGTCCTGGAGAAATCCTTTCCTTCATCCAGTTACTTCATGACATCTATTAACCTATGATGCAAAGGTCTAAGGTATCTGAGTACAACCATCCTTCTCCAAAGATTCAATATCGGGGTCCTACCAGTTTCCTTATTCAATGAGGAGGCTATTGCAAGGGTCTGGTTCTCATTCTTTTAAACTTTCAACGTTTCTCATATACAACCTTCATCATAATTTTCTTTCTTGCATTCAAAAATATTGAATTTCTTCAGGATATCCGGAGATATTTTTCAAGAATTCATAGCAGTGTCCATGCTCTACTATATGTCTTCAAGATAATACACTGAAGATAAGAAGGTTGTTTCTCCTCATAGTGGAAGGGAATTTTCCTTGTTACCTATGCTTTCATTGCATCACTATTCAAGCTATGAATTTAATTACATTGACTTCATTGGTCAGCACATATTATTATCATAATAGAATGAATATATACTTTAATTGAGAGTAGGGTAATAGTCCATTTCTCAGGTTTCTTTGGCTCCTCTTCCTTTACGATAGAGGCTTGAGAAAATAGAATAATTGTTCTTTCAATACTTCAAGTATGCCATAACCCTTATCCAGGAAGCTAAGGAAAAAAGAGCTTCAATATATTTAACTAATATATAATATAGAGGAAAATTCATTAATAAAGTAAATCTAATGTTTGTCTTCTTCATAACTATGTTTGTGAACAAGACTATACAATTGTCATCAATCTATGAGTGTTGCAATATAATCATTGCATACGGATCATATAATATTAAATTGAAAGGAGGCCAGAAGAGATGCCGAGATGTATATGAGATAGCATACCTTTTGATATACTATGCATAAAGGTATTGATTCTACACTACAAGAAAAAAGGTCATTGGTGAGGATCATGCCTATGATGGACCTTTGCGGTCCATCACCAATGTCACATATGGTGACGGTCTTTAAAAAATCGTTGTTGGAAGTGTATATAGTGATGGTCCTTTAAGATTTATCACCAAATCCATTTTCAATGAAACTTTTGGTGAGGGTCATTAAAGGCTCGTCACTAATTCTCTCTTTGGTGACACTTTTGGTGAGGGTTGTTAAAGGCCCATCACTAATTCTCTCTTTGGTAACACTTCTAGTGACGATGTTTTATTGACCGTCACTATCTATCTTTTTGATTACTTTTGGTGATGGTTAATAAATGTTCGTCATCATTAATCATTCCAATGATTTTTTAGTGATGCTTCATGCCAATGACAGGCCTGTAAGGTCCATCACCAATGTCGCATATGGTGATGGTCTTTAAAAAATCGTTGTTGTAAGTGTATATAGTGATGTTCCTTTAAGGTTTATCACCAAATCCATTTTCAATGACACTTTTGGTGAGGGTCATTAAAGGCTTGTCACTAATTCTCTCTTTGGTGACACTTTTGGTGAGGGTTGTTAAAGGCCCATAACTAATTCTCTCTTTTGTGACACTTCTAATAACATTGTTTTATTGACCCTCACCAATTCTCTTTTTGGTTACTTCTGGTGATGGTAAAAAAATGTTCGTCATCATTGATCATTCCAATGAGTTTGTTATGATTCTATGTACATGTTACTATATTTTTTGTCAAAATATAATGACTTAAGACCATTATTGTGGAGTCTTTTTCATTATGTGTCTAAGGTCATAATGTTTATAATATTCAATAAATTTGTTAAGAAGTAATTAGTGTGTGTCCTTTCCCTCAAGTCATAAGAATATAGTTTTCCTATGAGTTAACACATGATTCATCTATATTAGGTTTATTATCAAGAAAATTTCCTTTAAATAAAGTTCCACTAAGTGTGTGTAGGAACTATATTATTTAATACATAATCAAGCTCTGTCAATTCTATCAATAAGAGAGACCTAGCACTCCTCAACACTCATGGCACACCTTAACATGCTTTGGAATAGTACACTAACATTCCTTGGCACCTCACATGTCTTGGAACATATTTGTACCTAGAACATCTTACCATGAGTAAGATGCCCAAGCACATGTTGGCATGCCCTAGCATAGCATATCACTCCCTTGTCATGTGTTCTCATGCCCTGTAGTCCCTAGAATTCATTGGAATGCCTTGGCATGATATTGCATTGACAAACATTATCACTTGGCACACATTGTAACTTTTCATGTATTGGAACATATTATTAGTGTGCCTAGCATGCCCCTTTTGAAAAAGATAAAGTCTCAACTTATTAACCCTCTTATGTGTTCATTTCCTTGCATTTTAGCTTGGTTATTCCTTTTTTTGCCTTGAATCTCCTTGATGCATATTGGCATACTTTGGCACCCTGCACATCCTAGCATGTCTTAGCACATGGCATGCCTCGGCACTATTTGGCACATGTTAGAATGCCACGGAACTACCTAGCACACATCACTTCTTGACATTCCCTGATAGTCCCTATCATGCCTTACCATGCTTAGCATACCTGCCAATCCCTCCTTGGCATGACAACTAACACTCATTGACACTCCTTGACACACCCTCATATTCATTCACTTTGATACATTTTGACCTAGTGATCCCTTATATTTTCCTAGTACTCCCTAACACTCCTCACCATGCATTGGCACTCTCTAGTATGCCTTATCACTCTTCGATATGATCTGCCATTTCATAGCATGCATCACACTCCCTAACACAAATTGGCACTTGGAATGTGTTGGTACTTAGCAAGTCTTATAATCATGTTTGGCATGCATTGAGGTGACTTGGTATGCTTTGGCATGGTTTAATATTAAAGTTATTTGAGATAAATTATTGGAAACTAGATGAGAAGAAACAGAGGAATATTTGGCACTTAGAATGCATTGACACTTGGCACTTGGCACCTATTGGCAGAAACAGAGGAATATTTGGCACTTAGAATGCATTGACACTTGGCACTTGGCACCTATTGGCAGCTAGTGTTGGTGTGCCTAGCATGCCCCTCATGGAAAAGGTAAATTGATGACTTGTTAACCCTATTATGTGCTCATTTCCTTGTAGTTTAACTTGTTCCTCCCTTCTGTTGCCTTGATAGTCCTTAGAATGCATTGTCACACCATTGTACATCTTGGTATACCTTAGCACTTGGCACATCTTAGCTTGTTTGACATGTCTTCACACTATCTGGCACATGTTAGCATGCCCTAGCATTCCTTAACACACCTTGGTAGTCATGACCTCACAACTAGCATTACATTTTTCCATGACTTGGGAACGTTACATTCACTAGAAGACCTCGACATTCCCTAGTTTTCATGCCCTATGTTATCCTCCACAATGTCCCTAGCTGATGTGGAGATCGATGGAGGTAACCACAGACCAAGCTTTTAGTTTGGTAGCTATACCTACCAAATTAGAGAGGGATCTCTCTATGAAATCACAACCAAGAGATGATTGGAATGTAAATGATTTTAGGCTAGATAGATTGGCTCAGGTGGGTTTTGGAAAAGCTAGGCTCATCATGCTTGCTTGATGACCCCACCTCCATGGGTTGTACTAACATGGTTTGGTGCTGGCTTGGTGAAGTGGTTATATGCGTTTTCAAGGCTGCCTCAATGAAGGTGTCCCATGTCATGTTATTATTTTTCAACTGATGAAGTACTATAACCTTTACCAGGCTATGGTGAAAGAGGCCGGGATAATGCACATTTCCTTTCAATTACAACCTTTCAGACATTTTGGTTAGGTTCGTATACAAGTAGCTAGACAAATTCAAAGACTTGGGAGATGTAAAGTGCATGAGAAGCCTTATGTGGTATTGACATAGCCTAGAAAATCTTCCCTCACATGTGAAGAACTTCGTGACAACCTTCATCAATGGTTCATATCTCTCCAACAAGTATCTGAATGGAAAAGCATGTCAGTGAGCTCCTTTGTATGTGATTTCAGGTATGGTTTGTACTCTTCTAGGTCTACGTTCACGCCTTTGAACCATTTTCACCATGGTTTGTTATGCTTGTAGCTTGAGAGATGGAATCCACTGAAAACATGAAATTAGTCATTGTAATGGTGATTTTGTCTTCCTTCAAGGTAAGGGAAAATATACCTGTGAGATGCTCATGGTAACCTACTTCCTGCACTCTTTGACAAAGCCCTAAACAATTGACATCTTCGAAGAATTTCATGAAAAATGGGGAGGAGGTAATTTTATTACAATTAGAGGGCTCAAAACTCAGTATCTCCCCCACCTTAGTATCTTTACACCAAAAGAATTGATGCTATTATAGCTAGGTTCCTTTGGGCTAGGCCTAAATCCACAAATAAGATACTTTTGTCTATTTAGAGGTGCTTCCGAGACATGAGAATGATTGAGGGTGGGGTATAAAGGAAACATGATGTTTTAGTAAGGCTTTAATTGTCATGAAATCATGGAAAGCTTTCCAGGTAAAAGGTATTTGGTAATAGGTTATTAAAGAGAAATATCTAAAAAATAGACAACTTAAGGAATGGATTAAAGAGGCGGCTCCAAAGAACAAGGTGGAATCTTATATATGGAGAAGCATGATGAGAAACAAATATTGGCTACTAAGAAATCTGAGATGGGAGGTTGGAAGGGGGAATAAGATAGCAATAGGACTAGATGATATCAAAGGAGTGGAGAGAATACATGTTCTTTCTATTTGCATACTTGAGAATTTACATAAGAAAAGGCTTTACTTTATGAACTAAATATCTTGTGATTGAGGATATTCTTCTATAACAAGTTATTGGCTTAAAGCATTTGAACTTGGATTTCCAGAGGATCTATTTGTGGAAAGGGCACGTTTCAAAACACAGTTAAGTCTAATAGGTTTAAAACTCACTAAGAAGAAAGAAAAGCTAAAATGGGAAGGTGTTATGTATAATGAGTAGATCTTGGTTAAAGATATTTATAAACATATTTCTCATGGATGTGGCTTGATTGAAAAAGATTTTTGGTTTCATAACAAGTGGAGATGGGATATATCTCTCAAATTAAAATGTTTTATGTGGTTGGTGGTCCACAATAATATTTTAGCTTGGGATAATATCCATAAAAGGGGCTTTTAGGATCTTCGAAGATGCTCTTTATGAAAAGAAGATTTAGAAGACATGCAACATATATTTATAAAATGTCCTTTTGCAATCTTGGTATGGAGTGGGGTTCTTCAAACACTTAAAATAGATGTAATATAGAACATGGTTTCCATTTAGAGATGTCTCACTTAATGGTTTTAAGGTTTCAAGACATATCATTCCTTGCCTTTCTATATTTTGTGGGGCATATGGAGAAGCATGAATGAGAAGATTTAAAAAAAATAGATTTAGATACTAGAGATGCATATTTAAATATCTTTGCATATCGTATGGAGATACGGCTAATGAAGGAGGAAAAACCTAGAAGACATTTTCGACTCATGGAGCTATGGTCATACTTTATTTTTATATTTTTATTTTTAATTTTTTATGGAGCATCCACCAATGGGGTTTATGGAAGTGGGACACATTTGGTTTTGAAGCCAAACAACACCTTCCATTTTAGTTGATATAGTGGCACAGGGTCAAATAATAGAGTTGAGCTAATCATACTCTTGGGGGCTCTTCTATGTGCTAACTGGCTTGTAATTGAAGATTTACCTATGTTTGGAGATTACAAGATGATCCTAGATTACTTTCCTTACTTTTTGGATGCAATGCATAAGATCTTTGATTAATATCTTTCAAAGATTGACCTCTAATAATGTCTATAAAGAGTAGAATCAAGTGGAAAATCTCCTATCAAAGAAGGGATGCAACTGTGTGCCAAGGAGGATTTTCTACTCAGTTTTTGACAAAGGAATCTGTTGATGGTGCTGGACCTACCAACATGGGTATCTCCCCAGTAAGAAATCCAAATTAGACCTTAGATCATTTGGTGTAGAATTCCTTGAAAGTAATTCTGTGACCGCGATGTCGCACAGAGGCAAGTAAGATAACTCTATCAGTAGAAAGGGTGTGACCACTGTACTTAGTCAACGAAGGTGCATGAGACATTCTAACACAGGTGGGTTGGGATGAGTGCATCCCTTGGCTACCTGTAACAGTACTCCGCTGGGAAGGGAACACACGAGCAAAGATGCATCACAAGATAGAAAGCAGGTCAGCCGACAATCCAAAGTGGTGGTTAAACCAACAACACATTTGTAACAAGATTCATATAATTGCATAGAAAGTAGTTCATACACAACTACATAAGTTAAACAACATACATCACTACAGCAACTAGAATATTCCAACTACAATAACGACATATGCATGAAAATGTGTTGGTTCTTATTATATAAAGAAGTGTAATTTCCAATCATATAATACATCCATGTAAACCTGCTAACCCCAACACTAGAACATTACAGCCACATTTGCCTGGTCCTCCAAAGAGATGAACTAGCTCTGTGTAGTGGAGAAGCCAAGACGTGTTATAATATTGTCCAATCTCTTTCCAAGATAGTCTTATCAGAAGCTTGGCTTACCAAAAGCCTATAGAATGAGTTATTAGGGACTATTTATAGCAAAGTGTTGGGTTACCCTTGACATTCCCCTTTATGCTATTCAACTATCCTCATGACTCTTCACCTACTCTATGACTGTTACATCCAATATTGACACCTGACTTACACTTGACACGACTTAACATACAATGCACATGTACCCATGTGAACAAAAATAGCTTGAGCAAGACAAACTAAACATCACTCTGACTTAGTAAACTATAGAAGTCCAACTGCTCGACATCCTCATGTTGATCAACAGTAACATATTGATGCCAAGATCTGTAGTACTTGATAGTGTCCCTGTGTTCCACTCTGACATCTGTCTAAAACTTGAACCTTGCCTCCATAGCATCCAGGTACACTTCTCAGGCTCCTCTGTCCAACTCGTCTGAAAGCATGCACATCATTGTCTTCAATGTGGTCGGACCAGTAACATACTTGTGCATGATGTTTGGACTAATAGGCAAGTCTGCATTGGTGGAGATGTGCATCAACTCCTCAAAGTAAGACTCAAGCTCTAGTTTGACCTGCTTCTTGGTATTCACCTGGGTGAGAGTCCCAAGTGATGGGATCAGATTTGTGCACACCAAAACATCCATGCTCTTGAATACTCATGCATGGGAAGCCTGTATGCTACTGATGAGTTGTGGGAGGTACTCATATTTATGGATCTGACTCCAGATACTTGCTTACAGCTTGACTGCATTGGACCTCATCATCTTTGGCAAGTGAAGCAGGGCTCCCTTGTACTTCATGATCCATGTTTGCATGTTATCAACATCAGCATGCATGTTTGTCAAGATGTGTTCTTTTCTAGCACATCGATATTGCCATCTGTTGAGATGGACGACTACCTTGTGCACAGTACCCAACTTGGAGTAAAATTCTCGCATAACTGTGTCAAGGGATAATACTTCATCTAATATTGCCTTCTTCAGTTCATCTCAGGCGAACATTGTTACCAAGTCTCCTCCTTTCTTGGCCACCTGTAGTTCCTCCACCATTAGCTCATTCTCAGCTATCAGAAAGTGAACACTTGAGCTAGTGGCTTTATCATACACTATGGTTGCATCAGCCAATGAAACTGGATGCTTGTGCACATCAGTCATGTTCACTCGCTCCTCAACTTTCACAGGATATGTTTGATCCTTGAGAGTTGGTAATCTGTGAGACTATACAAATCTGTGATGAAATTTGTCAAAAGTGATGTTGTGCATCTCTCCTTCTGGTTGACCACTAAGGATCTCAATGGCTCCTTGGTCATTCGAGACTTTCTCATCATCTAGATGCATTGAAGTTGGTGAGTCGACTTATTTATGGTGATGCATGAGGTTTATGTCTTGTTCCAACTCTTGTTGCTCCATGTTTGCATCCAACTGTTGAAGTGCTTGTTCTACCTCATGAGCACAGTCTCGAACCTGTGATGTCTCACCTTGTTCACCTGATGCCAATGGTACAAATGAATCAACTACTTGTACTAGAGCTTCTTCATCTATTTGTACATGTTGTGCCCCCTGCTATATCTGCTGTTGTTGTGCTTCCCTCTCCTATTTGCATAGCTTTTGCTCTTTTTGGAGTTGCTCCCTCAGCTCATGAAACTCCTCCTCTGCTTCTTCAAGAGTCAAAACTACTATCCATGTGGAGGTGGTATTGTTATTCTTTGGTGAATATTGAAGACTAATTACTCATAGAATCAATCCAACAACTTTTGAAAATTGACGGGCTATAGGGCGAATGGCCCGAAGCTGATCATACAGAATTTCACATTTAGGACTGGACTGGGAAGAGTTACCAACTTCAGAAGTATGAGTAGGGGAGGTGGAATGAATGTTGTTGCCTTGACCAGAAGATGGAATGATGGGTTCGGTGGGTCTATCAGCCATAAAATATCGGATGCCCTCCTTCTAGCACCAGAAATAATGATGGTGCTTGACCTACCAACATTTAGGGGGTCTCCCTGATATGAAGTCCCAATCAAACCTCACATCATTTGGTCTAGGAGTCTCATCTGGTATAAAGGCATGATTTCCAAATCCTTAAATATTTTCGTTGGATCTAGTTGTCAACACAAGAGAGTGATGTAATGGTGTCTTCGAAAAGCAAGGGAAGTGTGTATGGTGAGTGTGCAGTTGCAACTGTGTCAAGGTTATTCTACTGCAAAGGGGGGAAGAAGAGTGAGCCTCTAAGTGAGAGGTAATAGTACCACCCAGAAAGATACATGCATGAACCAAAAATATTTGTCTAACATCCAGCGGAATAGTCCAAATCGGATGCAATGATCGTTACAACCAACAAACAAGGAAATATTTGTCTAATATCCCATAGGATAGTCCATAAGGATGGGACAATAATAAAAAACATTACAACATATTCTCAAAAAGATAATCACTAAAATAACTGAAATAGTTCAACTATATTAATACATGTGAAAGCAAACATGAAATGCAAACGTCCACAGAATAGTCTTACAAACATTCATAGTTGATGCATGACGAATGTGTTGGCCTTAAAAGGCTTATGTTATTAAGTAAAATTTCCAAGACACATATTTGCAATGTACATCACTAGACCCAGTACTGGGACATTGGAGCCACTCCTAGCTCCTCAAATGGCTAGTTGATCTCTCTAATGCCTTGCAGGAGGAGCCAAGGAGAAAAGTTCATTGCTCATACAATGAGGGGGTATATATAACCAAGGGGTGATGCTTCCCCCTTGTGACTCTTTGACTACCCTCATGATTGTTCAACTTCCTATGACCTTCCAACTTACATGACTCTTTATATTCATGTGTGTCATTTGGACTTCCACTTTACACTACATTTGAATACAATATGTAGGGTCCACAATAGTGATGTGGCATATGACTACTCATGACATGATATGGAATGACACTGGTGACATGGACTGCTTGATGATGTGGCAATGTCAAGTCATTATTGCTACTGAGGGTTGGATGTCTTCTTGGATATGATTTCTCTTCTCCTCCGCATGGATCAGTGATGTAGATCCTTTAATGATCTTAAGTCTTGGATGGTAGTTGCAAAAATGTGTCCCTTTGCTTCCTCTTGATAGATCTACTTGTGAGTTTAGCTACAAGAGAGTCTTTAGGCATGCTTCCCTCCTTATTCTCCTTCTTCATCATCTCGCTGTGACTTGAAAATTTACTTGTTCCTAAAATTCACTTATGACGGGACGACATCAATCCAAAAACCCCTAGTCTAAGATGATAAATTCTTATCCATGAACTGAGTCTAGGACAAATCACAAACTAGGAAATGGGCCTAGTGACTATGCATTACGCAGTTCCAGCAAACAGTGGCAGAGCTTGGGCTCTAATACTACGCAATGCGTAGTTCAAGGAGGCTTGAAAGGAAAAATTGCACAGTTTATGGAGGTAGTGGGACACGACTAAGGGAAATGACACTAGAGGAAGAATCTACACATTTTTGGAAGCCAAGGGAGGTTGGGATTCTGCACATTATTCAGTTCCAATAGGCAAGGAAAAGGCTTGAGGTTTGAATATGTCAAGTGCGTAGTTTAAGGAAAACTGAGAGGCATAACTGCGCAATTCAAGAGGTCAAGGGAGGTTGTTGGACTCAGTAATTGCACAGAGAAGAAACCCTGAAGGGAACTAAATGTGAAATGTGTAGTTCTAGGAATCATGGTCACATCCTAAAGGGCTAATACTACATAGTGCACAGTTCATTCGGGGCTCGGTGGAGCTAAGTTTCCTAGTCGGGAATATTTTCTGAAAATGGCTAAGTGCAAGAAGGGAGAAGGACTTGTAATAACCTCAACTATGATCACACACTTATCATACTTTGAAGACATGAAAACATAGATCATCAAAGCACACAAACAAAGCATTCCCCTCTATGTGAATGCCTCATGACAAGATATGACAAGTGCGACACTTAAGATATACTTTAGGACGATCGTGACGACACTTGTGCGATAGTCCTCAAGAATTTGTGTATGAATGTGAGGAATATTTACATGGTTGGGACAAGTCATATACACAAAGACCAACCTTCGAAGCCACCAGAAAAGGCTCGCAAACATTGTAAGATAGTCAAACATGCCAAAAGCGACAGTTAATGTAACATGCAAAGAGGGGCAAAAGAACTTCAAGAAAGATCATAGAATGAGATTTAGTGTTTGCAACAACAAGGAAAAGACCAAGGAAGGTTCCAAAATCTAAGTGAAAGCCAAAATTTTGGAGGGTGTTGCAACAGCTATAATAGTTCCAATTTGCAACGTTTTCTAGAAATTTTGTTCTTAGTTTGGTACCAGTTTGGCATTTTCCAGAAATTCGATACTTAGTTTAGTACTAGTTCAACAACTCAACAAAAACTATGGGCAAGTACATCTATATTTGGAAGAAATTCAAATTGATTCTAAGTGGCATCATTTCCATCTCCAACAATAATCTAATACACTCCCAAATCATAACAAGACCATTTTAAAATATTATTTGTTATTTTAATTATAGGATGGGAGTTAGATTTTCATGGAAGTCAAGATGATCCTATTTGATCAATCACTTCCTTTATCCTATATATTATAAAGAATAGATATGCACATTGTGAGGGGAGAGGATGCAAAGAGGAATTCTGGGATCACTTTTTTTTTAGTTGGTTTTTGTAATCAAATTTGAAGTTTCAACTGTAAACAAAAGCTGCGGTTTTTTTTGTTGTAATGAAGATTCAACTATTGAGATTCTGAGCATATCTACGATTTGAATTAAACAATCTAGGTTTGCTTTTCAGGTCAGGAAGGGCCCCTCAATCTGAGTAGCGTCTTAAAATTTCACTCTTAGCATAGATTCACAATTCATTTTCTCAATGGTGTCCTATTTAATTATTCAGTTGGATAGTTTCATTTTAGGAGATTGTTCTTCAGATTTGAACACCTATACTTTCACACATCTATTCACTGCTCTTCTATATTTTTCTGAATTTTTCAATGCTTCCATCAACACCCATAGTTCATTCAAATCGCTCCCGTCAAGTTGAAATATCCTCAATCTAAAGTTGCATATTACATATACCCACAATGTGCTCCACACAAGTTTTATTATCATGATTTTTTTTTGGAGTTATGTATTGCCATTGTTATATATATTAAGAATGCATACAATTAACATGCCTCATATTTATTCGAAATGGTATTTGTTATTGAGTGTGTGATGTTATAATTTTGAAGTTATTACACTTTATATGTAAGTGTCATATTCTCACATTATATATATAGATATATATATTTGATATTTGTCATTTTGTTTTGTCTATTTTTTTATTCAATATATTAATTAATTATATTATTATACGGTTTTGTTTCATGGTTGATATATATTGTTATAAATGTATTTTTTGTTGCATTGTTGTCATGTATTATAATGCAACATTAAGAGAACATTTGTAAGATGATTTCATGGCATAGGAAAAAAAATAATCTCATTCCAATATTGATTTTGTTTCTAGGTGTATATTTTGTGGTGGAAAAAAATTTTAAGTGTGTTTTCTTAGTGTGTAGTCAATTTAACGTATTAAATTTCTCTACATAAATTATCAATCCAGGTATCATAAACTGATGAAGTGTGGTGCACCATATGTGCTTAGTTTACCTTTTTCTTACTTCGTTGTTTTATAGATTTTATTTTGTTTTGGAGTTTTGTTTTTGTTGATCTCCTAAAGTGTCTAATGCAAATGGAAATCCTATTCTAAGGTATTAAGAATACTTTTAAAGGTCAAGTATGGATGTAGATTTCAAGACAAGGTCTATGTCCCTAATGGTAACTTCCAAAACTTAACACTTCAAAAGATCTCAAAACATGTTATTGATGGAATTAGTACTTAAACAAAAGTGTAAGTATGCAGCTACTTCAATCAAACAAAAGATGAAGTACTGATCATGAAATCACTGTCTCTGCTGCTTGTCTAAATACGGAAATAAAAGTTAAACTATTGCACTCAAACAAATCAAAAACTGCAAACTAATAAAAAGTAAAATCAAATAACATCATTCATAGTCTAATTCCTCTCTAGGTAGTTTAAGCTATGGCTTTTGGAGATAATCATTAATAACATGAACAATCTGATATCTAATTGCAGAAAAGTAAAACTAAAATCAAATCACATCAATTCATAGTCTAATCCCTCGCCAGGTAGTCTAAGCTATGGCTTTCGGAGGTAATCATCAATAACTTGAGCAATCTTATATCTAAACTAACTAACAAAGCAAATGAATAAGACATAAATTAAAGCATAACTAAAATTCAAAAGCTAAAAAAAAACAAAGTCAGCAGAGAGGTATATCTCATGTCACTGTTTGATGCAAAAACATGTAAAGAAAAGATAATCTACAATCAACCGGTTGAACACACTTACATGAATTAAAATTGCATGAATGGAAAATCTAATCTATCAAATTTGAAAGAATTCAAATGACATAATGAAATCAAAGCAAAATTACAAAATGAAATCTACTCTACCTTACATTCTAATATGCTCCATAACATCTACTTCACATCTCCTTCCATGTTGAGAACATCAAAGCTTTATTCAAATTCTTCAAAATTACAAATTACAACAAAGTTCTCCAAAGCTTTCAAAAGCCATCAACGAAGAACTACAAACTCACAAGCTAAGCTCTAAGTTAACAAGCTGATACTAACAAATGAAGGAGAGAGATCTCATATTTATACAAAAAGATGAGAGCCATCTCATTAATGAGAGTCCATGAATCTCTCCCTCTACCTCTAGAGTCCTAATCAAAATAGGAACTGATAAGACACATGTCTTCTTAGAGTTACAATATAATTAGGAGATGTGACACATATCCTCATGATCCCATGATTCTTTCCACTCAAATTCAAATTTGGCCTTAGAATGTCACATAAGGGTCTTCTAGAAACCTCCTTTCAATCTACACATGTCAACAATCTCAACCCACTTGTTAGGTATAAGCATATGCACATTATTTTCTAATTTTTAACCACAAATTCACTTAAAAGGCTTAGAATTAATAAATATTGGAAAAACATAAATGTGGCCCAATGATAATGAGAGTGGATGAATGTGGTGACATAGTAGTGAAATGGAGGTGAAATGGAGGTGATATAATGGACATAATAGTGAAAGTGTAATGGAAATGAATGACATTTTCAAGACTCAACACTTAGCAATACTTACATCACAATATTTTACTTTGTTTTCTTGAAGCGTATTTGTGGATCCACTATAGGGAAGAATCATTGAAGGTTAAAGAAGCTAATAAGCTACTTTCACAAAATTGCATGAACACATTTATGCATGAAAGATTGCAACTTAGAGAATTTTATCACTTAGGGAAAACCCTCGCTACGAGAAAAACCCTAAGGTGACCTCAAACCTCTTTTAGGTTGAAATTTGGCCCTTCAAACTAGAGAGAGATCTATTCGTGAAACTCAACTACTCTATGTTCACTATAGTAGTAGGTTTTGCAATTGAGTTTGGTGGTCAAATTTAGTTTATATGATAAAATTGGTTGGACTGTTTACAAAACAAACCATTGGGAATGGAGTCCAGTTTTAAAAAATTTAATCTATAGATCCAATGAGAAAGCTATAAAAAACATGATAGGAGCAAATCCTTTGATTGTTTGAGAAATTAGAAGAAAAGAACTGAAATGAAACAGAGTTTATACTGACTGAGGTAACAAACATTAATGGCTGATAAATACAAGAAAGGAGCATCAATGAATCTCAATCTTAGATACTAACATTTTTAGACATGAAAGAAAGTATTTATAACAAAGAGGAAAATGACAGGGAACTACAACACATGAGTTTCCTATAAAATGCTCATTAAAAACCATAATATATTCAAGATTTCTCGAATATACGGAATGCAAATGTTTTTCAATAAAAGCCAACCCTTCTTCATTCTTCATAAATTGTTTTATAGGACTTACATCAATTGCTTGCAAAATCATAGTCTCTAGATTAATTACAATAATCTAATATATCTAAATATATTCAATTTCATGCATGTAAATAAAAACTTAAGTACATTAAGTTTTTCCTACAATAGCTACAAGAAAATATGATAATATATAGGTTAATTGAAATATGTTCTCAAAATTTCTTACTTAGAAATAGAAATAGGTCCCTAACTGATAGCACAACATCCTAGCTGGCAAAACAAGCCCTCTACAAAATAGGTCCAAGTTTCCTCCAAAATGGCTTTTATGTTCATCCTTTATTTCATTCAGACCTCTTGGTGAAAAAACGTTGATATTGTTGCTATCAGCTTCACTGCTTTTCTGTTTTGTAGCTTTCGCTAACAAGTTGACTATCAACATTTTCTTTTCCACCTATTTCAAAATCACTGACAATAGGAAATACTTTTAAATGAAATTCACTCATAGCAGCACAAAAAAATAAAAAATAAAAAGAAAAAATAAAAATAAGTAAAAATAAAAATAAAAATAAATAAATAAATAAATAATTTAACCAGTACTTTTTACCCCTTCAAAACAGATAGAGACATGTTTCAAATGATATCATTGAGGCTGACATGGTCAGTATATTCGTCACTTTTTAAATTTAAAAAATGGTTTTGGTGCTAACACATGGCCTATCAGTAAAACTGAAATTGTTGATGAACCTGTTGTCAGTGAATTTCTTCGACGACCATATCAGATCACTAAAATGTTGATATCCCTACTATTAGTAATTTCCCTATTTATTACAACTAAAATGTTGAAACTGAAACTATCAGCATTTTATGAAAATTTAAAAAAACAGTTTTATTGTGATAACAGCTAGCTCCACGGGGATGTTGTTAATCAATGATGACAACAAGAACCCCTATAGACTAGTTTCCTCATCCATTACAAATACGAGTTCAAAATGAAACTTTTATTGACTCAAAAATAAGGACTTCATCCTTTAAGAGATGATCTTTTACAGACTCCGAACTTGAAAAAATATAACCATCTCTATAAAAAAAAAATTGATGAATATCAGAAAAACTGCAGGGCCTTCACTCCGGGCTTCAAGTCCCTTACAATATTCATCTGCACCTGCAAGATATTTTTAAAAAATATATGGATATGTACAATGAACTTGAAAATAATTAATTTTTTAGGAGATATAATGCTTCAGGAAACATCCATTAACTGGAGCTCCAGGCAGTAATTCTCCTTTCGGGCCTTCTAAGATGAAACTATTCTTACCCTGGAAAGCTACAATTTTGTATGGCCGTTTCCCAATGTTCTCAAACTTCACGTGTTTACCCTTATCCTAAATACAAGAATCCCATTTTAAAACCAAGCCTTGGCATTTAAAGTCATACTCTTTAGTTTTTCTGTCAAAAAATTCTTAATTTGATCTTGTACTTCCTGAGATTTTTCATACACTGTCTCTATGGTTTCTTGTACTTCAAATAACTAATTTATCCTTCTTTGCAGTTGATTTGGTTCTTCTCCCAATTCTTGCAAATATTTCACAATAGGAATTCCAATTGAAACATGAAACAATGTGTCAACACCATATACCAATTGGAAAGGAGAAGTGTTGATTGACCTCTTAGTACTAACTTTATCTTCTCATAAGGAAAAATTGAGTTTTGTATGCCAAGCCTTTTTGTTGTCTTCTAACATATTTTTAATAATTATGACCAAACTCTTAGTGGAGGATTGTGCTAGTACATTACCTTGAGGGTAACAGGTTGTGGAATGGCTAAGCTTGATATGATAGTCTTCACAGAATTTTGCTAATATCTTAGACTTAAATCACTGTGCCTTATCAGTAATAATTATCTGTAGGCAAACAAACCTAGAAAGAATATTTTCTAAGAATTGAATAAACACAAGATTAGTAGCATGTTTCCTTGAACGTGCTTTAATCCAGTTTGTGAAGTAATTTTTCCCTATCAAGATCCATTTATGTTGTGTTGACGACGTTGGATGGATTTCACCTATAAAGTCTAGGCCCCACTAATGGAAAGGTGCCTCCACAGAAATAGGTTTGAAAGGAAAAGGCATTAGTTTTCACTTACCCTCAAAAAAGTAGCATTTGTGACAAGTTGCTACTTTTTTTCTAACATCATAAAGTAATGCAAGCTAGTAAAATACAGCTCTCAAGATTTTATTTGTTGTGGCCTTCTAGTAATGATGTCCCCCACATGCTCCTTCATGAAAATATTTACTCATTTTATTGTCTTCGTCTTCTAGTAGGAAGTTCAATAAAATATCTTGAGGATCCTTCCAATACAGATAACCATTTAAAAGACAATACTTAACAGGTTTCACTGTAAAAATTCTAGCTCATGTCTTACCTATTTCTCGTGGTACTTGTAAATTCTATAGAATGTAAACAACATCAGCATACCGCAAACATTGTTTGAAACAATCTTCAGATTTAACAACTAATTCCTCACTTTGGAAGATTTGATAATTCAAAAATATAATTTATACCAACAACATCAAGTTTTGTTTTAGTCATTAGTCTAACCAGACCATGTCCTTTAACTAAATTGGTAGGCTTTATTTCCAAGTCAAACTTCAATGTTTTAGCAATTCACGTCCCTCTTATGTCATCATTGTCTGGCTATACTAAAATACTCTTTATTGTAGAATCTAGAACATACGCAATGAGAATGAAGAATAAAAACTCTAAAATATTTTAATGCTTTGATTAACGCATATGCATGTTTTTCTAGAATGTTGTACTTTAGTTCAACATCCCCCAGTGCCCTGCTGTAAAAGGAGATGGGTTGTTCTTGACATGCCTCATTCTTCTGAAGCACCGCACCAGAGATGGTGTGTTCGAAGGCAAAAGAGAAGATCATGAAATCCTTTGAAAATTTTGGACTAATGAGGAAAGGTTCTTTTCCTAAAGCTCTCTTCATATCATTAAAATAATTATTTTCTTTCTCAATCCACTTAATCTCGCTCCCATTCTTAAGAATACATGTTATTACTTTTAAAATTTCTGCAAAATTTGGAATAAAAAGCTGCGAAAAATTTACCTTACCTAGGAAAGATTGCACTTCCTTCTTGTTTCTTGGCTGCTCAATATTTTGGATTGTTGTAACTCTGTTGAGGTCTATCTTGATGTCGTCCTTTGACACTATGTGTCCCAACATCTTTCCTTCCTTCATGACGAAATGATACCTTGTTGGATTTAGAGAAACTCCAAATTTCCTACACTTGCCAAGTATTGTCCTCAGACGTTTCAAATGGACATATTAATATTTTGATAAAATAGTAATATCATCTAGATAAATTACCACAAACTTATATCTTTCATCAACAAAAGTTATGTCCATTATGTGCTGAAAAGTAGCTCTGGAATTCATGAGTCTGAATAGCATATTAGAATACATGAATGTACCCCATGAAGTGGTGAAGGCAGTCTTCTCCTGATCTTTTGGGTCAACCAGGATCTGATTGTATCCTGAAAACCCATCTAGTATGGAAATCCTTTCTGCACCAAACACCCTCTACAAAATGTGATCTGTTTTCAGTAAAGGATAATTATCCTTCAATGAGACTTTATTTAAATTTCCGAAATCCACACACAAGCAAATTTCCCCACTTTTTTTCCTCATTGGCGCCAATTTTTCTACCCAATTGGAAAATCTTATTTGAATGATGATTTATGTAACTAACATTATTTTCACTTCTTTCCCAATCAGTGGTAGTAGTTTCAGATTGATCCTTCTAATTTTTTTCTTATATGGCTTCACATCTTCCTTAAGTGGTATAGTATACTCGATGATGGTTTGATCATATATCTTCAAATATTCGTACCTCCAAGAAAATATATTAGCAAACTCTTTCAATAATACTGCACATTTTGGTTTTTGCTCGTCTTTTAGAGTGTTGGAAACTTTGACTATCTTTGGGTCATTTTCATTCCCCAAATTGTAATACTCCTCCTCACCATCGCTTGGCAGAATTCTTGGCTTAACTTCCACATCATTAGAATCAAACAATCATTTTGAAGGAACCAAGCCTCTAGGAATTATATTGTTACTTACTGAATAATTTCCCGTCTAGTGACAACTTTCAAAAAGATTGTTGTCTCATAATTCTTATCTGTAGTTTCATCTTCATGCTTTTCTATTAGAGTGCTAAGAAATTCATCTATTCTTTCAAGAAATATTTTGATTTGTTGATCGTCTTCAAACACCTATCAATGATTTGTATTATCTGGAATTTAAGGTCTATGTCTAACATTTATCTCATACTTTTAATTTGTATAAATCATAATTTTGAATGCACTAGCAGTTATTGATAAAGAATATGCAATTCCACTCTCCTCTCTTGATACTAGTGAGATATCATGTTCAGAAAAGAAGCTAGAAAATAAATCCCAAACTTCATTCTTGTAGGCCCTCATTCCCATATGCTTAGTTTGATAGGTACCTTTGACTCGGTTCACAATCATCTTTGTGTCCCCAAAAATGTGAATTTTCTTCGCCTTTTTCTCTCTTAACAGATTTAGTCCAATAATGAGAGCTTCATGTTCTGCTACGTTATTTGTACAATCAAAATGCAGCTTAAATGAATGTAATTGCCTTGTACAATCTAGTGGAACAATCCATACTCCTTCTCCAGAACCTTTCTCACAAGTCGTGCCATCAAAAAGTAATTTCCAGAATTCATTTGAAAATTTTTGAACCTGTTCTTGCTAAATATTAGTTTCATTTTATATTTATGTTTCTCCCTCAAAACAATAATCATCGAAGAAATTTTTTTATCCTAGTTTTGTATCTACTGCATAGATAGGATGATTATCCAGATGGGTTCTGTTGCTCACCATATAGGCCATTTTAACCTCTCTGTATAATCTTTTCATTTCACCAAAAAAATGGATAGAATCATAGGACACGTCCATTTGTAAATTTCCTCCCAATCTTGTTTCCAATGGTCGCGATAAGAACATGCCAAATTTGGATGGAATGTCTACTACTACTATATTCATCAAAACACTCTTAGCAAGAAGTTGAGCTAAGGTAACCCCAAAATCCTTTATCATCCCTAGGCTTTTTACCTTTTTGGAATAAAAATAGAACAAATCCTTGTAGGGCCTGGTAATTTGGAGTCCTAGATGGTCCATGCCTGACTTAGGCATGAGGTTATGTGAATATCCTGAGTCTAACATGGTGTTGTAAAGAATCATATCATGTATATTCATAATTACACAAAATTGGGGTACATCATCGTTTGAACTAGTGACGTGTGGACCAAAAACAAATTCATGAGCATCATCATCTAGGTTTAAAGAATATTGTGAATTTACGTTGACTTGATCAATTTTTGAATTTTTAATCATAATACAAATTATTTTCTTATATTTATCATTTTACAAATGTTTAGCAAAAGGAATGGATACTTTCAACTTATTGATTTTAGACTCTAGATTAAAGGTTGGCTATGATTTTTTTTCATCTTTGGTCTCCTTTCTTGCTTCTTCTGTCCTTTTTAGATTTTCCCTCTTTGGCTCCTCTATTTTCTTCAATGTCTCTTTTCTAGGTTCAGTTGTTGTTTATCCATTTTCTTTTGTGGCAGAGTTTTGATAGGGGAATTCTAGTTTCTGAGGTTGTACTACCTTTCAAAATATACTACCTCATTATTATACCCCCGCTAATAATGGTCAAATCACAGAGATGAATGATGTCTTTTTTCTCCCGAGCATCCAACATAAATGTCATGTTCTTATTTGGTGGAAAAAACTTGGGTTTCTTTGACATTGAAATACCTAATTTTACGATCTTCTTCATCAATAGTATCCTCATCAACAAAATATTCTGGAAATGTAGGTCGAGCAACAAGCTGCTATTCTTCAGGACCTGTATGCTCTCTAGGATGATTTTGATCAACCTAGGGTCCCCTAAAATTCAGATTTATAAATTGAGGTTGATTTTCATTCCGAGGAGGAGTTAATTTATCCACCAACTTCTCCATAGTTTTTAGCATCACATAAAATTTCAAGTTAGGATATGAAGATGAATATTCTTTTAAACCTACTATCCTTTCAGCCTTCATTAAATTGGCTTTCTTTGCCAGTAAATTGGCCTCCACTCTAATTGCATTACTCTGCATTTTCTCTAAAGTAGTAAGATTCCTTTCATAGAGTGGATAAGACAACTCGGAATCAAAACAATCAAGATATTGTAATAAAGCTAAACCAGGAGGAGGTTTGATCTTAGTTGGAATAGAATTATAAATCTTATTAAACCTAATTGTGAATTCTTGAATATATTCCCCTGTGTTCCTTTTAAGGGATCATACTCGGCTAAAATATGCAAGGGGTTTTCCTTCACTTCCCATATGGAGAGAAACAACTATTCAAATTGTTGTAAGGTATTGATACTGGATGCAGGTAAAGATCTGAGCCATTTCTTGACCTCACCAACAAAGTTTGTGCAAAAAGTGTCAGTTTGACGTCCTCATGGTCAACTTCTTCTAGATATATGAAATCATTAAGTTTATTTAGATGTTGTTGAGTTGTGTAATATATAGTACCATCAAACTGAATCAAACATTGTCCATAATCATGTGGGAGATCATGGATTGGCCCTCCAATTTTCAAAGGTGCATATCGAGCAGCCATAGGGCTGAGATTTCAAAATTATACTAACAACAGGAGTAAGGACAACAGAAGTCACAAGTACTGAGATCATTGGAATAGAAGTTGATGGAATATGTATTTGAAAAGATGAGTAGTTTAGGTAAACAAATATGGGATGAAATAACAAAAATTTAGAGATTTAGCAGTGGCTTCTTGAATTTCCTAGACTTTTTTGTTCCAATTTCTCAAAATGTGACCAAATCTCATAATCTTGGGGTAAAATCTCTACTTTCAGGATAGAGGGCCCGGGAGTGGAATTCTTAAGCTCTGTTGGATCAAGAACAATATCCTATAGAATACTTTCAGACTTATATTGAAGTAATTTACTTTCAAATTTAATATCTAGCACCAAGTCTTGAAACGTTTCAAGCTTTGCAGGTAGAGAAAAATATATTTCTAAACCGGCCGTACATGTTTCCTTAGAATCCCTTTTCCTGAACAACTTTTTTGGGCTTGATAAGATCTGAGGTGGATTTGGATCAGGTTTCCTCTGACTATAAACACGTGTATGAGCTAGAACTTCGTCAATAAGAACCCTTCAGATCGTAATGTAGAGTCGCAAGAGAAAACATATTGAAACCAAACTAATATTAAAGTATTTGTTTTCCCTCAGAGATTTGATGTCCAACAATCAAATCGTTTGGGGGAAAAATGATTTTCATTTCCTGGAAATGGCTCCAAAATGTTATCATTTAGGGAAAACCCTAGCTGTAGGAAAACTCCTAAGGTAACCTCTAACCTCTTTTAGGTTGAAACTTGGCCCTTCAACTCAGAGAGGGATCTCTCCGTAAAACTCAACTATTGTATAGTCACTCTAAGAGTAGGTTTGGAAATTGACTTCGCTGGTGAGATTTAGTTTATATGATCAAATTGGTTGGACTGTTTACAAACCAAACCATTGGGCATGGAGTCCTGTTTTAAACAATTAAAGCTACAGATCCAATGAGAAAGCTATAAAAAACATGATAGTAGAAAATCCTTTGATTGATTGAGAAATTGGAAGAAAAGAACTGAAATGAAACAAAGTTTATAGTTGACTGAGGTAAAGAACACTAATGGCTGATAAATATAAGAAAGGAGCATCAATGAATCCCAATCTTAGATACCAACATTTTCATATTTGAAAGAAATTTTTAATAACAAAGAGGAAACTGACAGGGAACTACAACACATGAGTTTCCTATAAAATGCTCATTAAAAATTGTAATATATTCAAGACTGCTCAAATATACCAGAATGAAAATGTTTTTCAATAAAAGCCAACCCTTCTTCATTCTTCATAAACTATTTTATAGAACTTACATCAACTGATTGCAAAATAATAGTCTCTAGATTAATTACAATAATCTAATATATCTAAATATATTCAAGTTCATGCATGTAAATAAAAAATTAAATACATTAAGTTTTTCCTAAAATAGCTACAAGAAAATATGATAATATACAGGTCAATTGAAATATCTTCTCAAACTTTCTTCCTTCGAAATAGAAACAAGTCCCTAACTGATAGCACAACATTCTAGTTGGCAAAATAGGCCCTCTGCAAAACAGGTCCAAGCTTCCTCCAAAACCTCTTTTATGTTCATGCTTTCTTTCATTCAGACCTCCTTGTGAAAAAAAGTTGATATTGTTGCTATCAGCTTTACTAGTTTTCTATTTTGTAGCTTTCATTGACAAGCCGACTGTCAGCATTTTATTTTTTGCCTATTTTAAAATTGCTAACAATAGGAAGGTCAACATTTTCATCACTATTATTTTTTTTTACAATGGAGGTGTTAGTGCTCCCTATTTACTCCAAAATCGCTGACAGACTAACTATTAGCTTTCATCCCTATATCGTTTTCTATCAACGGGCACACAATTTCGTCCCAAAATAGCTGACAATGGATCTGTCAATTTTATAAAAAACGCTAATGATGGGAATTTCAACTTTCCTAACTATTCCGCTGCATGCAAAAACTATAAGGATGATTGTCAATGATAAAATGAAAACCATGTTTCATGAAATAGATAGGAAAAATTCCAAGTTTAATCCACCAAGCCTCTTAGCTGAGGGTACTAACTGCCGTGAGAAGTACATCAACCTTCTCCAGTCTTTGTTTTTTGTGGCTTCACAATTCCTTTGTCTATGCTCTTTTTAGAGCTCGTAGCCTTCTTCCTGTTGATGATAAGGTCCTTCAATGGCATATTGTCAACATCAATCACTTCTTTAGCCAACTCTGGGTTATTTCTGAGTTTTATTTTTTATCTTAATTTGTTTGTTGGCCTTGTAAGGAGTCTTTTGCCACCGTTGAAAACTTTAAACACTGTCTCCTCCTCTTGGGTATCAACCTCTGCTTATTTTCATTTAGGAACCTATATTTTAGTTGTGTTTATAGGGGAGGGTTCGAAAGGTGGTGTCACAACCTAGGAAGAGTCGATATCAGCAGGTAGGTTTACAAGGGATATAAAGTTTGGTTTATGGAGCCTGACACTTTTCCTCTGGTAGAATCTAGGAATCATAGAAACAAGGGATGTAGATGGAATTTCTATGTTTTCTTGCCTAGGAGGTGGCTCAATAGGGGGTTGACCTTTAACTTTATCTTTCTTTTTGGCAGTCTTTGGAAATGAAACTTGTACTGACTAAAAAATAAGGACTTCACCTTTTAAGTGATGATATTTTAGAGGCTCTGAACTTGAAAAAATATAACTGTCTCTAAAAAAAAATTACGAATATCAACAGAACCTCAGGGCCTTCGCTTCGAGCTTCAATTCCCTTAGAATATTCATTCACACCTGCTAGATATGTTTCCAAAATATATGGATATGTACAATGAAACTTGAAAATAATTCTTTGTTTAGGAGATATAATGCTTTAGGAAATGTCCATTGACTGGACCTCAGGCAATAATTATCCTTTTGGACCTTCTAAGATGAAATTATTCTTACCCTATAAAGCTGCAATTTTGTATGGACCTTTCCAAATTTTCTCAAACCTCCCTTTCTCACCCTTATCCTCAATACAGGCATTCCATTTTAAAACCAAGTCTTGCATTTAAAGTTATCCTTTTTAGTTTTTTTGTCAAAAACTTTCTTAATTTGATCTTGTACTTCTTGATATTTTCATACACACTCTCTCTGGTTTCTTGCACTTAAATTAGCTAATTTATCCTTCTTTGCAACTAATTTGTTTCTTCTCCCAATCCTTGCAAATATTTCATAACATACATTCCAATTGAAATTGGAAACAATGCATGAACACCATATACTAACTGGAAAGGAGAAGTGTTGATTGACCTCTTAGTAGTAACTCTATCTTCCCATAAGGAAAACTTGAGTTTTGTATGCCAAGCCTTTTTGTTGTCTTCTAACATCTTTTTAATAATTCTGACCAAACTCTTATTGGAGGATTCTACTAGTCCATTACCTTAAGGGTAATAGTTGATATGGTAGTCTTCGCATAATTTCACTAATCTCTTAGACTTAAAGAATTGTGTATTATCAGTAATAATTCTCTTTGGGCAACCAAACCTAGAAATAATATTTTCTAAGAATTGAATAACTACATGATCAGTAGTTTGCCTGCTCGGAAGTGCCTGAATCCACTTTGTGAAGTAATATGTCCCCGTCAAGATCCATATATGTTGTGTTGATGATTCCGGATGAATTTCACCTATAAAGTCAATGCCCCACTACTGGAAAGGTGACTCTTAGAGATAGGTTTCAAAGGAAAAGACATTAGTTTTTACTTACCCTCAAACAACTGACATTTGTGACAAACTACTACTTCTTTTCTAACATAAGAAAATAAAGTAGGCCAGTAAAATCCAACTCTCAATATTTTATTTGTTGTGACCTTCTAGTAATGATGTACCCCACATTCTATTTGTTGTGACCTTCAAGTAATGAGGTACCCCACATTCTCCTTCATGAAAGTCTTTACTCATTTCCTTGGTTTCGTCTTCTTGTTGGCACTTTAATAAAATACCTTGAGGATCCTTCCAATATAAATAACCATTTAAAAGACAATACTTAACATATTTAAATCTCAAAAATATAGCATGAGTCTTATTTATTCCTGGCAGTACTTATAAATTTTGCAGAATCTAAACAACATCAGCATACCACTAATATTGTTTGAAACAATCTTCAGCGTTAATAACTAATTCCTCGCCTGGAAGATCTAATAATTCAAAAAAAGAATTTATACCAACAACATCAAGATATGTTTTAGTAATTAGTCTAGTTAGACCATGTCCTTTAATTAACTTGGTAGGCTTGATTTCCAAGTCAAATTCCAACATTTTACCAATCCACATCCCTCATTTTCCATCACTATCTGGATGTACTAAAATACTCTTTATGATAGCATCTGACACATATGCAATGACATGAGAATGAAGAATAAAAAATCAAAAGTATTTTAGTGCTTTGATTAACACATATGCTGGTTTGTCTAGAATTTTGTATTTCAATTCAGGATCCTTAATTCCCTACTAAAAAAGGAGATGGGTTTTTCTTGACCTGCCTCATTCTTCTGAAGAAACACACTGGAGATGGTGTGTTCGGAGGCAAAAGAGAAAATCATGAAATCCTTCGAAAAATCTAGACTAATGAGTAAATATGGTTGGCCTAAATCTCTCTTGATATCATTAAAAGAATTGTTTTCATGCTCAATCCACTTAATCTCGCTCCCTTTCTTAAGCATGCATGTTATTAATTTTAAAATTTCTGCAAAATTTGGAACAAAACGCTGAAGAAAATTTACTTTACATAAGAAATATTGCACTTCCTTCTTGTTTCTTGGTTGTTCAATATTTTGAATTGTTGTCACTCTACTGGGATATATCTTGATGTTGTCCTTAAATATTGTGTCCCAACACCTTGCCTTCCTTCATGGTGAAATGGGACTTTTTTGGATTTAGAGATACTCCAAATTTCCTGCACTTGCAAAAGACTGTCCTCAGATGTTTCAAATGGGTAGATTATGATTTTGATAAAACAATAATGTCATCTAGAGTCTGAATGGAATCTTAGAATACATGAACATATTCTCCTGCTCTTTTGGGTCAAACGGGATCTGATTGTATCATGAAAACCCATCCAACATGGAAATCCTTTACCACCTTCTATAGAATGTAATCCATTTTCGGTAAAGGATCATTATCCTTCAGTGAGTATTTATCTAAATTTATGAAATCCATACATAGACAAATTTCCCCACTTCTCTTCCTCACTAGCACCAAGTTTTATACCCAATTGGAAAATATGAGTGAAATGGTGATTTTTGCAACTAACAATCTCTTCACTTCTTTCTCAATTAGTGGTAGTAGTTGCAGATTGATCCTTCTCAACTTTTCTTTAAATGGCTTCTTATCTTCCTTAAGTGGTATAGTATGTTGGATGATGTTTTGATCATATATCTTCAAATATTTGTACCTCCAAGTGAATATATCAACAAACTCTTTCAATAATTCTGCATATTTTGGTTTCTACTCCTTTTTCAAAGTGTTAGAAACTTTGACTATCTTTGGTTCATTTTCAGTCCCCAAATCTTAATCCTCCATCTCACGTCTCTTGGAAAAATTATTGGCTTAATTGCCACATCATTAGAATCGAACAATATTTCTAAAGGAACCATGCCTCTAGGAATTATATTGTTACTTAACTAAATAATTTCCTATCCAGACACATGGTTCAAAAAATATGTTATCTTGGAATTCTTATCTGTAGTTTCATCTTCATGATTTCTATTGAAGTGCTGAGAAATTCATCATTTCTTTCAAGGAATATTTTGATTTGTTGAGCGCCTTCAAACACCTGCCAGTGATTTGTATTATCCGGAATTGAAGGCCTATGTCTAACATTTATCTCATACTTTTCATTTGCATAAATTATAACTTTGAATGCACTAGCACTTATTGGTAAATAATATGGAATTCCATTCACCTCTCTTGATACCAGTGAGATCTCATGTTCAGAAAAGTAGTTATAAAATAAATCCCAGACTTCATTCTTGTAGGCTCTCATTCTCGAATGCTTAGTTTGATATTTACCTTTAACTTGGTTCACAATCAACTCTGAGTTCCCAAAAATGTGAATTTTCTTCACCTTTTTCTCTCCTAACATATTTATCCCAATAATGAGAGTTTCATATTCTTCTACATTATTTGTGTTGGGAATCACGATTGTCGTTACACCAAAACCCACAAGTGTTAGTCAATGATCGTATCGCCAGTGATAAGGATCCATGAGAGGCGGTTAGTCCATGTCATGAAACACATGGGGAGTGTTTGTTTATCCAGTGTCCAAAAATATTCCCCCAACGCGAGCCGGGTGTGTATCGAACTCGTGACCTATGCTCTAATACCACTTGTTGGGAACCGTTATTGTCTTTACACCAAAACCTGCAGGTGTTAGTCAACGATCGCATCGCCATAGATAAGGATCCATGAGAGGCGATTAGTCCATGTCATGAAACACACAGAGAGTGTTGGTTTATTCAATGTCCAACAATTTGTATAGTCAGAATGAAATTTAAATGAATGTAATTGGCTTGTACAATCCAGTGGAACAATCCATATTCCTTCTCTAGAACTTTTCTCACAAGTGTAGCCATCAAAAATGAATTTCTAAACTTCATCTGAAAATTTCTGAACCTGATCTTGTTGAATATTAGTTTCATTTTATGCTAATGTTTCTCCCTCAAAACAAAAATCATTAAAGAATATTTTTTATCCTAGTTCTATATCTATTGCATTGATAGGATGATTATCTGGCTGGTTCTGCTACTCACCATATAGGCCATTTGAACCTTTAGGTGTAATATTTTAATTTCACCAAACAATGATATAGAAGCATAGGAAATGTGCATCTGTAAAGTTCCTCCCAATCTTGTTGCCCAAGATCATGATAACAACATGCCAAATTTACTGGAATGTCTGCTACTACTATATCCATCAAAACACTCTTAGCAAGAAGTTGAGATAAGGTGACAACAAAATCCTTTATCAGCCCTAAGCATTTTACCTTTCTGCAATCCAAAGAGAACAAATCTTTGTAGGGTCTAGTAATTAGAAGTCCTAGATGGTTCATGACTAACTTAAGCATGAGGTTATGTGAAGCTTTGGAGTCTAACATGGCATTGTGAAGAATCATATCATGTATATTCAAGCTTACATAAATGGGGGTACGTCATTGTTTGAACTTGTGACGAGTGGACCAAAGACAAATTCAAGAGCATCATCATCTAGGTTTAAAGAATCTTGTGAATTTATGTTGACATGATCAATTTCTGAATTTTGATCATAGTAGAAATTATTTTCCTATATTGCTTATTTTTTAAAAGTTCAACAAAAAGAATGGATACTTTCAACTTACTGATTTTAGACTCCAGATTAAAGGCTGATTGTGATTTTTCTACATCTTTGGTCTCCTTTCTTGCTTCTTTTGTCTTTTTTGGATTTTCCTTCTTTGGCTCCTCTAGTTTCTTCAATATCTCTTTTCTAGGTTCAGCTTGTTGTTCAGCTGCTATATTTTGTGGTGGAGTTTGATAGGGAAATTCCAGTTTATTGGGTTCTACTTCCTTTGAAAATATGCTACTGCACTATTATACCCCTACTGATAAAAAACCGAATCACAGAGATCAACATTGTCATTTTCTCCTGAGCGTCAAGAAGAAATGGCATGTTCTTCTTTGGTGGAAAACACTTGGGTTTCTTTGTCATCGAAACACCTAATTTGATGCTCTCCTTCATCAATGATATCCTCATTAAAAAAATATTTTGGAAAAGGAGGTCGAACAACAGGTTGTCGTTCTTTAGGACCTTTCTTCTCTCTAGGATGATTTTGAGCAACCTCGGATCTCCTAAAATTCAGATTTTTGACTTGAGGTTGATTTTCATTCTAGGGAGGAGTTAATTTATCCACTAAATTCTCCATAGTTTTCAGCATCACATCAAATTTCAAGTCAGGATATGAAAATGAATCTTCTTTGAAACCTACTCTCCTTTCAGCCTTCATTTTTTCTTTCTTTGCCAAAAAATTTGCCTCCACTCCAATTGCATTACTCTACATTTTCTCTAAAGTAGTAGGATTCCTTTTGACAGAGCTAATAAGCCAATTCGGCATTAAAACAATCAGGATAGTGTAATAAATATAAACCAAGAGGAGGTTTGACCTTAGCTAAAATAGCATTATAAATATTATTAAACCTAACTATGAATTCTTGAATAGATTCCCCTATGTTCCTTTTAAGGGCATCATACTTTGCTAAAATCTGCAAGGGGTTTTTCTTCACTTCCCATCTAGTGAGAAACAACTGTTAAAATTGCTGGAAGGTAAAGATATGAACCATTTCTTGACCTCACTGGACAAAATTTGTGCAAAAAGTCTCAATTTGACATCCTCATGTTCAACTTCTTCTAAATCTATAAATTCATTAATTTTATCTAGATGTTGTTGAGCTATGTAATATCCAATACCATCAAACTAAATTAAAATTTGTCCATAATTATGTGGGAGATCATGGATTGGCCATCTAAGATTCAAAGGTGCATATTGAGAAACCATAACGTTGAGCTGTGAAATTATACTAACAGCAGTGTTAGGACCCTACATTGTCCCTTTTTGCTCATATATTTTGCTATCATTCCATCCTTTTTCAATCCATAATTAAAGCCCATGTTATTACTTTAATCCATTTTCCAAAGGTATATAACATTTCTTCTCATTACTATATGTTTGATTTGTTTTACATATAATTTTACATTTCCTTCATAATTAATCATTGATCAGATAGTTGCTGAAACAGTTTGAAGACTGCAGATTTATCATTGTGGTCTATGTTGCTAAAACAGTTAGAACAGTGCACAAATCTCATTGCTAAAACAACCCGTGATTTGCATTTTAGATTCAGCAGCAACAGGAAGAGACCATCGAAGGAGCCATTACACTCGCCATAACAACTATATTCCAAAGTCAACATTTTCACAACCATTGTAACAGAATTTTGTTAATGGAAGAATCAGTTATCCTATTTTAGCATATCAGGTCAAAGATAAGATTTATAATGTAATCAATTGTAATATATGTCTCCTCTTTAAAAATAGGAGACATCAACATTAGAGGGGATAGACAGACTACGGGAAGGTCTAGCTGGGAGTAAAGGAACTTGAATCTTTTCGTAATATGATACTATGACAGATGAATAAAATATTTTTCTGAGCATTCTTTCTTAGTTCCGTTTCCTGGGGAATCTTGTGAGAAGGAAAGGACCCACTTTCATCACAAGATTCACCCATTAATTCTTGTAGTGTGTTAAGTATTAATTTGCATTCATACCTTCTTAAACTTTGTTGGCTGAATTTACTTATGCGTTATTGGAACTCTATATTTACTGTTGAAACTTTGTTTCTATTTGATTATTGCATTGTTTCCATAAAATCATTCATAGGTGATCAGTGATTATTATAATTGGTTTTCCAAAGTGAGTTTGTGAAGCATGGTAATCAGAAATAGGTTCTGAAGGTTCCTGCTTGAGAAATAGGGTCATGTTCTCTGTTAGAGCACAACTAGTCTTTTCCTTTGCAGATTGATTTCCTTTCTTAGATTGTTCTTTTCAATATAATCTAGGATCCTTTTGATCATTGTCTGCAATAGAGAGATTGCTCCTGCTATAACTCAAAGTAGAACTTCAGTTTGTTTAAAGTAAGGTGTGATTAGAGTAATTGTTACTGCAACTTTTCATTGCTTTTTGGATTGAGCATATACAGTGTGTGATTTCCTTTGAAACAAACAGACTTCCCTGGGTTGACAATTCATGTAGCACTTGGTTGTTTAAATTAATAAGCGATTAAAGTGACCAACATTTTGGTGTTGTGCCGGGGAAGGCAATTGTAGATTTCAAAAGCATTAATCTTTTTCTTTTAGATGTGCAGAATGCATGAGAGGACGCAAGAAAACTAACCATACAGGTGGCAAGGGCAAAGGAGGAGGAAGAAAGACCTTTATTGATGATATCATATCAAAGGCTGAAACTTCTTAGAGGCTAAGCTCTCGGAAGCCAAAGCCTCACCTCTCCTTTCAAACAAACTATGAAATAGAGGAATTTGTGGGCCCTGAAGAGGTTGAGGAACTAGTAGAAGACATTGAGGAACCAGTCGAAGACATTGAGGAACCAATAGAAGACGTTGACGAGCCAACAGAAAACATTGAAGACAGAGCGAGTGCAATAGGAGAACAACCAATGGAAGAGAATAATGAAGGATTCTTTGGTGGAGGACAAGTAGAACCTAAAGGAAGAGATGAGAATTCTCTCTCTACCTTGGGATTTCCTATTGGTGATCTTCCCAGAGGAGCAACTCCCATGAAGAATATCCCACTTTCAACCTTACCTAACTTCCATGGTTTATCTTCTGAAGATCTTGATGAGTTTCTTTTTGAGTTTGATATATTATGCAGAAGCTATGATTATGTTACTAATGCTAAAAAATTGAATTTGTTTCCAACAACACTAAAAGGAAATGCACTAAGATGGTTCATGAGTCTGGGAGGCCATGTAATCACAACATGGGAACAGATGACACAGAAGTTTCTGCTCAAATATCAGGACTACTATCGGACGAGAGAAAAAAGGGAGGAACTAGTTAAGATGGTACAAAAGGAGGACGAAAATCTGGAGTACTTTGTGGAAAGGCTACAATATAATCTGCAGAGATCTAATCATCCCGATGTAAGTAAAGATATTCTTAAAACAATATTATTGAAAGGGGTGAGGGATAATTTTCTAGACATGTTAAATATGCTTGGTAAAGGGGACATATCTAAAGAATCATATGATGAAATTGTTAACCTCTGCAAAAGATGTTCAAGAGGAGCTGCAAGGAATAGATCAAACAGTAAGCATAATACATATTCAAGAGTTCAAAAATCAGCCAGTGGAGGAACAACAAGATCTAAAATAGGTAATTTACTTGAGGAATTTAAAACTAAAATGTTAAGTTTTTTTGCTTCATAGATTGACACCTTGCAAGTTAAGAAGAAACAAGCAGAAGCAGAAGCTGCTTTGGCTATCTTTTGTTCCAAATGCAGAGATAAACACCCACTAAGGGAATGCCCATTGGAAAAAGTTCCAATTTGTACCCTTTGGGAGAGGGATCATGAAACACAACAATGCCATTCTTTACGAGGAATAAAAGCAGCATTACAACCAACCGAAGAAGAAGCTGAAGCAGTCTATCTACTGACATGGAGGAGGCAATGGCAACCACAAGGACAAGGTATGAACTCTAATATGCCATTTTCTAATCGTTGGAACAATTTACCTTCTTTTAATCAAGCAAATTACCCTCCCTTTAACCAAATGAAATACCCGCCCTTCAATCAAATGAATTACCCACCCATGCAAAAACCAAACCTCCCTTTGTAGACCCAGCAATGTGGACTCTTTTGCCTCCACAACAAGAATCTTACTTTAATCAATGGAATCCAAACTGGAGGGGTTAGAAACTCCTGTTTCCAAATCAATTTCCTCAGTTTCAGCAACCACTCCCTCTACCATCGAGTGCTCCACCAAATCATCAAACGATGAGACCCCAGCTACATGTACAACCAAACCCTAACCCCAATAATAAAGTTGTGCAAGTTATTGATATTCAGAACCAGCCTATACTTTTTGTTTTCCCTGCACAGTGTAATGATATTCATTTATGATCTGGGAAAATAGTCGAACCCATTATTGATGATATTACCTCTTCTGATTCTGATAAAGAAGAGACAAAGAAAAATAATTCACATAAGGAGGTACAGCCATCCTCTAATAAGGATGCTAAAACAGCAAAGCCACCATTCCCTGAGCGTTTAGCTTTGACTAAAATGCCTGAGCCACCTGCTTTCAATCTTTTGGGGGAATTACAGAATCTTTATGTTAAAATTCCACTTTTACAAGCAATAATAGATGTACCAATTTATGCCATAACTATGAGAGATATTTGTATTAAGTAACCTGGTAGGAAAGCTAAAGACCCCCTTATAGTTCATGTTATGGGTGATCTATCAACCTTAATGTCCAGTAAATCTCCTCCTATTAAATATGGTGATCCTGTCCATCCTACTATTACAGTTCAAATTGGAAAAACTATCATTTCATGAGTTCTGGTATATTTAGGTGCTGCTGTAAAGATTATGACTCTTGAAACTTCACAACTGTTACAGTTGAAGAATGTGATCAGAGAGACACCAACCATTCTAGAGTTAGATGATCGTTCTACAATCAAACCGGAAGGGTTCATTGAATACCTAATCATCTCAGTCGAATCCTGGAATTACCCGGCTGACTTTGTGGTATTACAGACTAAAACAAAGTTGGGGGGACATCCTCTAATTCTGGGAAGGCCCTGGTTGGCCACAGTCGATGCCTTTATCAGCTGTAGATCTGGTTCAATGACAATTTCTAATGGATGTGGAACCAAGCAACTTACTCTTACCCTCATGCCACACCTATGATTAATAATGATAATTCTGTAAGGTTGGACTATGATGATGATGCTACTCAACCTATTTTGACTATCGGACAAGCTTTAAGCCTTAAAGATACCACTGAGGATGAAGTAATTAATAATTTTATTTGTGAACCCGCCTCGGTCACTTGTGAAACACATAATCAGTTAACTAAAATTTTGGAATCTGATACCCAGGAAAATCTTAAATCTGAATATCTACCTCAAACATCAACTACCATCTCCTCTAAAAGCATAATACTAGAAATCGAACCTGGCAAGACATTGAACATAAACCCCAACTTGATAGATGCTGAAACATAGTAGCTAATGAAGTTACTTCGTGAAAATAAGGAAGCATTCGCATAGGATTACACAGATATGAATGGAATCTCTCCTGAATTATGTACTCATCGCATCTATATCAAGAAGGGTTGCCAACCAATCTGTCAACTCCAGCGACGAATGAATCCCAATTTAGGGGAAATTGTCAAAGAAGAACTTCAAAAATTGCTTAATGCAAGGTTTATATATCCCATATCTAACAGTGAATGGGTTTCTCCATTGGTAATAGTACCTAAGAAAAACGGGAAATGGAGGGTGTGTGTAGATTATAGAGCCTTAAATAAAGCCACTGAAAAGGATCACTTTCCCTTTCCATTCATTGATCAGGTGTTATATAGTTTGTCAGGGAAGAAATTCTTCTCCCTTTTAGATGGCTTTAGTGGGTATAATCAAAGCAAAATTGCACCCCAAGACCAGGATAAGACCAATTTTACTAGTCCCTAGGGAACTTTCGCCTATAGAGTTCTCCCATTTGGACTATGTAATGCACCAGTGACTTTCAAAGAGCAGTGATAGGAATCTTTTATGATATGCTTAATGACTCTATGGAGATATTTATGGATGATTTTACCCCTTATGGTGTTTCTTTTGAGGATGCATTACAAAACCTTGAGAAAGTACTTAAACGTTGTGTACAAGCTCACCTTTCCTTAAGTAATGAAACTGTCATATGATGATGAATGAAGAAATTGTACTTGGACACTTTATTTCATTTCAAGGAATTCAGGTAGATCCATCCAAAATACAGGTAATTCAGAACCTTCCTATTCCTAGAACACAAATTGATGTAAGAAGTTTTTTAGGACATGCAGGATACTACAGAAGATTTATCAAAAAAAAATTCAAAATAGCTTCTCCTTTTATGTGTTACTTATGAAAAATGTTGAATTCAAGTGGACTGATATTTTCCAGAAAGCATTTGATGAACTCAAGCATCAGCTATCTACAGCTCCTATTTTAAGGGGACCTGATTGGGCACTTCCCTTCCATATATCCTCTGATACTTCCGATACTGCAGTTGGAGCTGTCTTGGGACAAGAGGAAAACCATCTTCCTTATGCTATCTACTTTATTAGTAATAATATGACTCCTGCTAAGCTTTATACAGTTACTGAAAAGGAACTTTTAGCAGTCATTTATGCCATTAATAAGTTTCAACATTAAATTACTGGTTACTCTACTTTTGTCCATACTGACCACTCGACTATTAAGTATTTAATGAACAAATTTGTCACAAATGCTCGAGTTACCAAGTGGTTATTATTATTACAAGAGTTTGATATTAAAACTGTAGATCGACCAGAGAAAGAAAATGTAGTTGTTGATTTCCTTTCTCAGTTAAAAGTTGATGATAATACTCCAGTAGATGATTCCTTTCCTGATGAATATTTATTTGCAGTATTTGCTCACTCACCTTGGTATGCAGACATTTCCAATTATCTAGTTGCAAGAAAGTTACCATCACACCTATCACATCAAGAGAAAAGAAAGATCATTCAAAAAAGTGCTCGGTATAGCTAGATAAGTAGGTGTCTTTTCTACACAAGACTTGATCATGAAATTTGGAGATGCATTAGAGAAGATGAAGTTTACGATATACTAAAAGCTTGTCATGATGGCCCTTGTGGAGGGCATTTTGCTGATAAGAGAACGACACATCAAATTCTTAGGATGGGTTATTATTGGCCCTCACTCTTCAAGGATGCAAAGAAATATGTGCGGGCCTGTGACAACTGTCAAAGAATGGGTCAACCCAATCATAGCGATGAAATGCCATTGAATCCTCAGGTAATACTTGAACCCTTTGAAAGATGGGCTCTAGACTCTGTAGGGCCCATTAATCCTCCATCCAATCAAAGAGATTATATATTGGTTTGTACATATTATATGACTAAATGGGTGGAGGCTAAAGCACTTATTAGAGCTAATGAAGAATCTGTTTTAGCTTTTATATTTGAAGAAATCTTTGTTAGATTTGGAGTGCCTAGAGAGCTAGTTACAGATGGAGGACCTCCTTTCAATTATCATTTTCTTAAAACCACCCTTCAAAAATATCATATTCATCATAGAATTACTACACCATACCACCCCCAAGCCAATGGATAGGTGGAGAGTACAAACAAAGTCATAGAAGCCATTCTAACAAAAATAGTGAAGGAAAACAGGAAGGATTGGTCTCAAAGGCTCCCTGAAGCACTATGGGCTTACAAAACTACCTAGAGGAATACTACAGGATTTTCTCCCTATGAATTGGTTTATGGTAAAAGTGTTTTTTTTCTTGTGGAATTTGAAATTAAAAGCTTAATAACTGCTTTAGATGTCAACCTTTATTTGACTGATGCACAAACAGCTAGGTTGCAGCAACTTCAGGAATTGGATGAAAAGAGGTTAGATGCCATTCATCAAACAACTATGATCCAACAACAAAGGACAAGGTGGCATGATAAAACCATCAAGCATAAGAAGTTCCAAAAAGGTAATTGGGCTTTATTGTATGGCTCTTGGTTTGAAAATTTTCAAGGGAAACTACATACAAGATGGTTGGGACCTTACGAAATAGATATTGTTTTTCCCAATGGAACAGTAAGGCTGCTAACAATTGATGATTCTAGAACACCATTATTAGTAAATGGTCATTGGCCCCGTCTGTACCAGCAACCCATTTCCAAAGAGGATTTTAAGGCCACTTGCATGGCAGATTCACATTATCTCTTTTTGGGGGAGCCTGTTGCCCCTCATTACATTTAATTTCTGCATTGTAATTTTAGTATTATATTAGATTTTTTTTAATAATCCCTGTCAAGGGTTGGCATGTTGCAATTGATTATTCTACATATTCTAGATTTAGGAAAGGCTGATTGAAAAGGACGATCCTACTACAAGCAGATCCAAGCTTCATCTTGTGAAGCATTGTCATCTCATTTCAATCCATCCATAGTTCATTTCCCCATATTTCAGTAACATTTCCATCATTTCCACTCCTTTCTCTTTCCCATGTTTCCCATCATTTTTCAGCAACATTTCTCCTATTTTTCTCATCAATGAAACAGTAGCCTTCAACAATATTTTCCCTATTTTTCCCATTCTTGGAACAGTATTCTTCAGCAACATTTTCCCTATCTTTTACGTTGCTAAAACACCATCTTTTACCCTTTCCTGTTGCTGAAACACTATCCTTTACTCATTTTCCTATTGCTGAAACACCATTTCTTTTTCAAAAGACATAATCACACAACACTTTCCATCATGAAAATCACTTCTTCCATTTTTATGCTAATTCTGTGCTTTCACTGCCTTCTCCTATGACTATACAGACCTTTAACATAATCACCCTCATGTTTCAAAAGCTTCTTCCATGACTATTGATGATCTATTGTCAACAAGCACTTTATTTTTCGAAATATGGATTAAAGGTAAACATGAGGTATGTAAATATTATGTGTAAATACTATTAAACTATAGTTAAATGAGAATATTATGTCATTATTACCACGATCCCCATACATTTAAAGCTATTATTTCAATTGTAGTTGGGGGCGAATACCAATATTATATGCCATCATTTCATAGCAAGCCAATTACCGTCATTTTTCTTACCCACTATCATGTCTTATCACCTCGCCTCTCCATTGTTACTCCATGTTCTCATTTGCAAAATTTACTCTGTCTGAAGTGTGGTAACTCGGTTTTTGACTGTGCATTTTACCGAAGCTGGTTAACTATGGGAGGACCTACTATTCGATATGAGCCCTACTCGATAGCTCTACTTGAATTACATCCAGAGGTATATCAGAGTTTTCAGAGGGCAGGCTGGGTAGATTATTTTCAGAGGCTCTAAGGATTCGATCCACAACAAGTCCTTGAATTTGCACATAATCTACGGGAGGGCCATTATACTGTTCAGGGAATTCGAATTCCGGTCTCAGAGCATGACATAGCACAAGTTTCAAGCCTGCTGGTCACTAGCATTTGATGTTTCAGTCATAAGCATATCATTCTGAATGCACAAATGGATTTTCTCCTGCCAGGAGAACAGGTCGAGCCCAAAGGCTAGGGTGTCCAACTTCACTCATTACCACCTCCGTGGCTGGCGGTTGTTGAATTCATCAAACATTATCTCACTTGTGAAGGTCACTACCAGGTAGTCTATCAGCATGATTTTGTCTTGTTAAATCATTTGAGACATGGTCGACTGTTGAATATTCTGTATTATTTACTTGGGTGTCTAAAGAATATGTCACATTACTGTAGATAGGTAAAATTCCCACTCCTTTCCCTCACCCATCACCGTCTTGTCCAACTACTGATTCAGAGGGGTTTTGCTCAATAAATCCCCCCTCTCAATAATCCACCCCTAGACCCTGAGCAAGCTGTCGGAATCCCTCAGCAAGTTGCTGAAAAGCCTCAAGAAATCCTTGAAAATCCCTACGAGCAGCAACCCAAGAACATTCCTGATCCCCCAGAAATCCCACCAGTAGAATCATTCAACCCAATTAACCCTCCCACCACATCAACTCCAGCCCACAATTTAGCATAATCATCTAATCCTACCATTCATATTCCTAGTGATGATTCTGAAGATAACATTCCCATCGCTATGCTAAAAAGAAAAAGGCAAATTAAGACTGATTTCCTACCAAAAAGACGAACGAGGGCCTCAACCAAAGAAGCTACCATTTCTGATAGCCCTCCCCCTCAGAAGAAACCCACTCGTAAAAGGAAAATTACTGCTCTCCCTACCTTTTTACCTTAAAGACGAATGAGGGCATCAATTGAAGTGGAAACTGTTGCCACCATCCTAAATTCCCCACCTATTCGTCTAAAACCCCATACTCCACCGCAGTCCCAAGTCCCCGAATCTTTACCTGTCTCACCCTCGGGCACTGAAACACAAGAACCAGATGCCTAGGATTTAGGACATCATTTCTTTTAGAACAAGTAGTTGTCACACAAAAACTAGCTACTCATTTAGCAGCTGCCACACAAGAACCAGCTGCTGATCCACAGAATTCGGATGCCCAAGATGTTTCACAACACGTAGCTTCTACACAAGAACCAGCTACCCATTCAGTAGCTACCACACAAGAACCAGTTGTTGATATGTAAAACCTGGATGCTCAGGATGCTGCACATGATGTAGCTGCCACACAAGAACCAGCTACTCATTCAGCAGTTGCCACACAAGAACCAGCTGCTGATATACAAAACCTGGATGCTCAGGATGTTGCACATGACATAGCTACCACACAAGAACCAGCTACTCATTCAGCAGCTACCACACAAGAACCAACTACTGAGACCATGACTGATACACAAAGCCCAGTCACCCTGGCTTCCCTTTTACAGGAAAATGAGTTTCTAAAATCAGAACTTGAAGCCTATAAGCAGGAATTAGTAATGGCAAGGGAAGCCTATGATAGAGAGCTTAATTTGTACACTTTAGCCCATGCAGCATCCACGACCGAGAAAAGTACAGAGAAAGACCAGTACAAGGAATATATGTGCAACCAATGCGGTAATATTTATCATCAAGCAGGGTATAAAATAGTTGAAATTCCACTGCCTGGAGCCTCCCCTGCATCCACGTCTTCTGCAATCAAGGAGGAACGCCCTACTATTACACAAGAACTAGTAGGGCCTTCAAAAATTTCTGCATCCATGTCTCCTACAATCAAAGATGAACACCCTCCTATTACAAAAGAACCAATAGGGCCTTCAAATTTTTTTGAAAAAGAAGCTAAATCACAGTTACCTCGACCTACTGTGCCTGTTAAAGCTAAAGATCAGGTACCTTGGCCTACAAAAACAGTTTTTACTCAGACTAAACCTCTGCCTACAAAAACTGCTTTTACTCAGACTAAACCTCTGCCTACAAAAACTAATTTTACTCAGACTTGCAATACTGAAGAACAAATTGATAAATGGAAGAAAGCATATGTTATGTCGCAAGATAAGATCTTGCAAGAACATAAATTACTCTGGAAAAATCATATATATTCAAATTTGGAAGCCTTAGAGCAAGTACTCCAGCAGTCTCGTGCATAGAAGAAAGAGAATAAAGAGCTAAATATTAAATTGTTCCTTATGTTTGATCTTGTTCACAAATTATTAGCTGCCAGGAAACCATATTCCAATTATTCTCTTTTTCTTGCAGAATTCCTAGCATTCTTTCAGATAAACTCAATTAAAAATGGGAAGCCTCATGAAGTATCTACACCCGAGCAGTTTGTGGAAACTTTCACCGAAGCATCCACCACTGATCAACATTTTCTCTATGAGTTGTATCTCCACAATGAGGTTATCCCTGAAAATAGGAATATCAATCTTAACCCTTTGGTTGGTGATGTTCAGATCAGGGCATTTGCCTCCTTCCTGTCCAATCAGATCACATGGTAGACTGCCTTTCTTGTAGCAAAGCATAATGAGGACAACCGCCCCCTGTGGATTCGATCAGAGCCACAAAATCCTACCATTTTCATTTGGGAATATTCTCAATTTTTGAAAGAACCAGGGATGGTTGAACACATCAGGGAACTACAAGAAATAGTGGTACAGGACTGCCAACATTTTTTTAAGACTAAGGAAGCTGCTGCCTTAAAAGCAAACAACGTATTCTGGCAACATTCCTCTAAGGAAAGGTAGGAGTATAACCCCCTTAGTCCCCCTAATCTTGAAGCAGCAATGTCAAGGGTACCTGATTATATCAGATGTGTTTAGCAATGTGCTGAAAAATGGATAGCATATCATTTTTGTTTTCCTCTTCTATGGATGCCAGCACAAAAATATAAGGCTCATTATAGGTTGACTAAAAAGGAAGAAGCAGTAGTATGGCAGAGGCTACAAAATGTGCACGAGTTCAGAGATCTAGCTGACAATACCTTCTATAGTTACTGCTTAAGTAATTTGCACTCCAAGGCCCAGTACCCCGACTCGGATTCAGAATAAAAGTTGCATGAGGACATGCAACCCTTTCAGTTGGGGGGGATGTTATGACCTACATTGTCCCTTTTTGCTCATATATTTTGTTGTCATTCCATCCTTTTTCAATCCATAATTAAAGCCCATGTTATTACTTTAATCCATTTTCCAAAAGGTATAAAACATTTCTTCTCATTACTATATGTTTGATTTGTTTTACATATAATTTTACATTTCCTTCATAATTAATCATTGATCAGATAGTTGCTGAAACAGTTTGAAGACTGCAGATTTATCATTGAAGTCTACATTGCTGAAACAATTAGAATAGTGTGAAAATCCGATTGCTGAAACAGCCTGTGATTTGCATTTTAGATTCGGCAACAACAGGAAGAGATCATCAAAGGAGCCGTTACACTAGCCGTAACAACTATATTCCAAAGTCTGCATTGTCACAACCATTGTAACAACATTTTGTTAATGGAATAATTGGTTATCCTATTTTATCATATTAGGTCAAAGATAGGATTTATAATGTAATCAATTGCAATAGATGTCTCCTCTTTAAAAAGAGGAGACATCAACATTAGAGGGGATAGACAGACTACGGAAAGGTCTAGCTGGGAGTAAAGGAACTTGAATCTTTTTGTAATATGATACTTTGACAGATGAATAAAATATTGTTTTGAGCATTCCTTCTTAGTTCCGTTTTCTGGGGAATCTTGTGAGAAGGAAAGGACCACCTTCATCACAAGATTCACCAATTAATTCCTACAGTGTGTTAAGTATTATTTTGCATTCATACCTTGTTAAGCTCTGTTGGCTGAATTTACTTATGCATTATTGGAACTCTGTATTTACTGTTGAAACTCTGTTTCTATTTGATTATTGCATTGTTTCCATAAAATCATTCATAGGTGATCATTGATTATTTTAATTGGTTTTCCAGAGTGAGTTTGTGAAGCATGGTAATTAGAAACAAGCGCTGAAGATTCCTACTTGAGGAATAGGGTCCTGTTCTCTGTTAGAGCACAACTAGTCTTTTCCTTTGCATATTGATTTCCTTTCCTAGATTGTTCTTTTCAATATAATCTAGGATTCTTTTGATCATTGTCTGTAATAGAGAGGTTGTTCCTGCTGTAACTCAAAGTAGAACTTCATTTTGTTTAAAGCAAGGTGTGATTAGAGTAATTGTTACTGCAACTTTTCATTGCTTTTGGGATTGAGCATATACAGTGTGTGATTGCCTTTGAAACAAACAGACTTCCCTTGGTTGACAATTCATGTAGCACTTGGTTGTTTAAATTAATAAGCGATTAAAGTGACCAACAAGCAGGAGTAAGGACAATGGAAGTCATAGGTACTGATATTGTTAGAATAATAGTTGATGGAATAGGCTTTTGAAAAACTCCAAAGGACATGTGAGTAGTTGGGGTAAATGAAGATGGGATGAAATAAGGAAAAATTGGAAATTTAGCAGCGACTTCTTGAAGTTCCTGGACTTTTTGTTCCAATTTCTGAAAATGAGACCAAATCTCAAAATATTAGGGTAAAAGCTCTACCTGTAGGATAGAGGGCCCAGGAATGAAAGTATTAACCTATTTTGGATCAAGAAAAATATCTAACATACTACTTTCTGACTTTGATTTGAGTAAGATACTTTCAAATTTAATATCTAGCACCAAGTCTTCAAATGTTTCAAGCTTTACAAGTAGAGAAAAACATATTTCTAAATCGACTGTACATGTTTCCTTAGGAGAATTTTTCTTGAACAATTTTTTTGGGCATGACATGATCTAGGTGGATATTGGTGGCAACCCACCAAGTCCACTTCGACCCCCACCATTGTTTCTTTCAACTTTTTGGTTTCCTTAATTGTAGCACAGTTTAGTATTTTTAGTAGTTTTCGGGTCCTAAACTTCCGGAGCCATTTTGAGGCCCTAAACGACGTTTTTTTGGGAAAATTGGGAGCAACATGGGTCCATGGATTGACGTTGCTCTTCCCAAAGTTGTAGTTCTCGGATAGATCTTTCTAATGAGATATTGTGCGCGTCAAATGGAGATCATATGCCAAAGTTATGACCCCTAAAAGTTGATGTACGAATTTACCCAAACAAGGCCCACAGTTTGGCGTTTCATCTTTTAGGGTTAGGTTTTTGGACGTTTATAGTTTCCATTGTTTCTCAACAATAAATAGGCCTTCGAACCTCATTGTAGCACAGTTCAGAGGCATGTAGCCACCACATCTCTTCTCAGAAATAAGCTACCATCGCCCTAGCTGGTTTATTCCTATTTCTGTTTGTAAGCATATTTCAATATTTCACATTAATGAAATGAAGTATTATTTTTGATGCATCTATTTTTTTATGGTTATCTCTATAATTTGTTGTGTTCCTTTTTAAATCTATATCAGTGGTATCAGAGTAGTCTTTTTTTTCTCTGTTTTTCTTTGCATATCCCCAACGAGGTTAGGATATAAGGAGTTAGGGCTTGAACTGGTCGAACCTTTGCAAGACCAGCCTCGCAAATCCCGACAGCCTCCCATGGCGGATGAAAAGAAACACGAGGGGGTAGGAGATGTTATCAAAATCTTGCTCGAAGAAGCCCTTGAGTGACAAAGGAATGCGATGATGGACAACTTTGCCCAGATCCTCTAGGGGCTACCCAAGGGTGACGCATCGGCTTCCAACATCTACTTTGAAAACGCCACAGTATTTAAGGTACAAGTTAATTTTGAAATCCCCATATTCGAGGGTCAGATATATGTAGATGTCATCGATAAATGGTTAAATCTGCTAGAGGGTTATTTGTTTATTCATGATTTTTCCAGTCAGGAAAAGATTATTTTTGCTCTTCTCAAAGCAGCCCCCCACATCAAGGACTGGTGGGAAACCTACTGTGAGAAAAAGGATGAACGTAAAGGCTCACTATTTTCAGCCGCACCCACTTGGAATTCATTCTGGGATGCCATCAAGGAGCAGTACTACCCTGTCGGAAGCTATGAGGATCAATACATAAAGTGGACCATGCTACGGCAAGGAAGGGACAAAAACGTGCCAGAGTTTAGCAATATTTTCCATACCCTTTGCACAAAGTTGGGTATCAAGGATTCGGAGCATCATTTGGTACTCAAATACTGCGGCTACCTACACAAGTACATCCACAAAGAAATAAAATTCTTGAACATCTCCTCGCTTGGAACGGCATACCGATATGTCGTCAAGGTTGAGCAAAATTTTAAACAGAAGAAGCAAGACTTTGGATCTATGAATCCAAAGCAAGGGAAAGGTGCCCCCAAACCACAGAACAAAGGACAAAGCCAAGGCGAGGCAACCCAAGACAACCTGCCAAAGCTACAAGCAAAGAATAGCACCGTGAAGCCGAAAAAGGACACGAGAAAGTGGTGTGAGTTCCATAAGAGCTCCACTCACAACACAAGTGAGTGTCGGGCCAAGCATTCACTGGTGGTTGAGCTAAAGGTTTCAGAATCAGATGCATGTTCCGACTCTGAGTTAGAACCCGACAAGGAGAATGACAAAGGGAAGCAAATTATTGATGCAGAGCCCAACACCACCATTGCCATCACGAAGATCCAGAAGGAGGAACCCGAAGATCAAAAGGAGGAGGATTGTATCTCCCACTCCCAGATGTGGGTAAAGGGCTCCTTGCTACAGTTCATTATCGACAGCAGGAGCCAAAAGAACCTCATTTCGACAGAGATCGTGAAGTGGCTGGGCTTACCAACCATAGCACATCCACAATCGTACACCATCGAGTGGCTTCACCAAGGATGGGATCTTCGCGTGAGCTAACAGTGTCACCTTCCATACAACATCAAGCCCTTCACGAATGAGGTATTGTGTGACATTGCTCCCCTTGAAGTTTGTGATGTATTATTAGGAAAACCATACTTGTGGAAGCGACATGTTATGTATGAATCAAGGCCCCGTGCTATTATTGTTACTTTGGGAAATAAGTTGTACAAGATTCCATAAGTAGCACTGCCTACTGCCATCTCTTTTGTTACTGCAAAACAACGTAGTAGCTCATTTCCAAAACCAGGAAATTTGTTTTCCTGATGATACAGCCTCAAGGGAGGAAGCAAACGGTGGCCACGACCTCCAGACAGGGCCCCTCTGCACGACAACTACAGATGGACAAGGTCATGGAGAAGTACGAGGACATCTTCACCTCCCCCATAGTGGTTCCTCTGCATTGTCAGGTCAAGCACTCCATTGATCTGACCCCAGGTGTCGCTGCCCAATGGACCAATATATCGGCGCTCCATTATGGAGAACGATGAAATCAAGAGACCGATTCAGGAGCTGCAACAGAAAGGTCACATCCATCCAAATTCATCACCCTGTGGGAGCTCGATCTTGTTGGTACAGAAGAAGGATGGGATTTGGAGACTTTGTATTGACTATCAGGTGTTGAACAAGATCATTCTTGAAAATAATACTGAGAGGGGAGTGAATCAGTATTTGCAAATCAATATGTTTTTCATTTCCATAATCAAATTTATATACGCTACTTGAGTGAAGGGAACTCACATGTGCATGCAACTATTCTTAAGGCAACCAGCGTATATCTAGTGAACTTATGATTCAGTTAATTCATCATATGTTGATGTTTAATCTGTGCATTAGTACTTCATTAAACATTAAACAGTAACCATGTGTATTTAATAACAGAATGAAGCATCACACATAAGCAACACACATGAATACCAAGATTTAAGGTGGAAACCCAATGTGGGTGAAAACCACCTGTTGTTGTCATCTCTGTCTTCTTTTAATAAGAAAATTTGTTTACAACATTGTACTGGTGCATAATCATACTAGTACGCAGGCTTCCACCTACAGAAGGTTACAACCTTCTCTTTTTCTCCAGCTTCTACTGGAAGGGAGCTACGACCCCTAGCTCTTGTATTAGCCGATATGTTTACTAGTACGTAGGCACCGACCTATAGAAGGCTACAACCTTCTTTCTTCCTCCAAGGACCACGTTTCATAAATTTTTAGACTGGATGCTCCTGGTACACAATAATACACATGGAGGCTTCGTTTCATCCAATTTTCATACTGGACCCATCAACAACATTGGAGCTTAGAATAAATCATCGTTGCAATACAACCATCAATTACATCTGTATCAACCAATCATTGAAAGTCAACCATCACTTTCTGAATCAACCAAACTCAATCAATCACTAATAACCTCTGAACCTCTGACACCACTGAATCAACCACTCATTTATACTTAATCAACTTCAACAAATCCACTAGAATAGATAGATCACTGTAACCAGTGTACAAATCTGAACCCAGAATACTACATCATCATTCAGAACCAGCTGTAGCCTCAAAAACATGCATTAGAGTGTATACGCAACTTGGAAGAGCCGAACCATCACGTATACGCAACTTCATCAAAGCGACCCAGTGTATAGATCTGCAAATACTTACTTATAACTTCGTTGCACTTCCCGACTTTAGACATACCCAATTCATCAAATATAAAGGATAAAACATGTGTTAGAAATCATATCTAGTCCATCAAATCACATAATGATTTGTCATTATAATCCTGATCCATCATTAGATCTCATCCATCATCGCTGAAGCAAATCACAATCAATCAATCTGAACACTCTCACCAGAATGCAGTCACCAGAGCATAAAGCAAAACCCAGAACTCTGCATCAACAACCAGAACCAATTGTAACTTCAAACATCATAGTTCATAAGGTATACTCTACTTTGATGTGTCGAACCAGCGTGTATGCGCACTTTTACCAAAGTGAAACAACGTACATATCTGCAATACTAACTTAAAACTTCACAGACATCCCAGACTTTAGTCATACCCAGATCAAATCCTTTACAAAATAAAACATGCGTCAGTATTCAGATCTAGACTATCCATGATCAAACCACATAATGATACTACATTTAAGGTTGTATGATCCTGATCCATCAACCATCGTCAACCACATGGGTGCATCCTTAGATCAGATCAAGAAATGCATCAGAAGCTCATAACCTGCATATATGATCTAACACTTCATAAGATATTCAAATACTTGCACACCTGGCCTAAATACCTTGGAACAAAACCACTTAGGACCAATACCTTAGTCTGAATACCTGGGGTCAATACCTCAGACCAATTACCTCAGACCAAGTACCTTGGATCAATACCTTGGACTAAATACCTCGGTCCAAAACTTTGGTTTTCCAACATGTACGCACTATTACTTTTGTGAAACTACGTGTATACATTATATGCTCCTTTGGTTATGTTAACCTGCGTGTATACGCTCCTTGGATAAAGTGAACCAGTGTATACCTCTCTTTCTTCATTCTTTGGAGTCTGGTCTTTAATCCTTTGTTCTTGAGCTGCTACACTATGAACTGTCATTTGAGAGAGTTTCCATTGTACATTACTTCTGAACTGATTCCTTTGAATTGCCCTCCATTTTATCACATCTGTAAACACAATTGCCATGCATTATATCACATATGATATCTCTTCTATAGATTCATCTAGTTACCATGTACAAGTGAGTTGTTCTGCTACAAGTGGGTTTTCATCAAGTACAACACATGCATCATAATGCCAACAATTTCCCCCTTTGGACTTGATGGCAACCATGTTGGTGTTGATTACTGTAAGCTGTAGAAATTGTTAGAGATAACAAGGAACACCAAAATACTCTCCCCCTTTGATATCAAGGGTAAAGGGCGGACCAAGATATTCTTCCCCTTTGATATCAAGGGAAAAGGGCTGACCAAAAAGAAGACTTTCATATCTGAATAGTTGAATATAAACATTGATCATGCTCCCTCTAAGCACATGTTGAATTCTCTTATTAAACTCCCCCTTTGTACATGCTGAGATGCACTATATCATTCATGCTCCCCCTGAGCACATGCAGAGTCTGCAAATATTTTCCAAAAGAATAACATGACTCTATAACTCAACGAAGTGACTTTACCTTCCTATCACCAATGACTCATACATATATCAATCTCCCAAACAAGTGGGGATATACCATTTTATACATGACTGAAATATAGCAATTATTACATCATCCTTCCTATGCATAGTAGGGGTACAAATTACATCATATGACCAAAAAGGACTCATCAAAAGACAAAGACAAATTATTACATCATGGGTATTTATATGACCTTTACATTGAATGATATACATGACATTTATAACAGAGACCAAATATACAAACAAGACCATGATAGTCATCAGCAACTATCATACACCATGTATGATCTGCACCATAAACATCTGTCAACAACATCCAAACCTGTAACCTGTATATTTCCATCATCAGTTTCGAAGATATGACAAAGTAAATATCATCAACATGTGACTAAGTATGTCGTATATAAATATCAACTCATCCTCTTGATCTCATCAAGATCAACTTGCTTCGTTTCCTTAGTAGAAAGAGCCTTATCATAACCTTCCATGAATCAACTAAGAATATGTCATATCTCCAAGCAGTAACACAAAGTCATTCACATCATATCATAGGTGAAAACACCATAGTCGTCACATCATCATCAAGAACTACATGATCTTTCACAAAAATCCTTAATATATTAGCCATGTATCATCACTAGGGAACATCCCACATATGATAAGCATCAACCATGATAATCAACATATGTGAGTATCAACCTATCATCATAAGGTAAGAAATCATCATCATTATGTGTCTAAATAAGCCATGTCTTTGAATATCCATGTCTTCAAATAGCTATGTCTTCATGTGACCTGCAATAACATCATTCTCTTGGCCAACCAACAATATTTATCAATATGCAACTTAAGTAATCATCCATTTATCTAGCATACCGTATATCCATCAAAGAGATAGAAATATGTATCTAGCAAACCATGATCTCATGGTCATTTGTCAAGATTTATTGATATCATCAACAACAACAATCCTCAACCATGTGAGAGCCATGAACTATAGGAATCCTGCATCATAACTGCACCATATGAACTTTATGCATCTTTGAAGGCATGATGACACCAACATAAGAGAAATGAGTGGCTTATCATTAAATAATGAAGTTGTGTACTCTAACTTTGTACTTCTCCTTGTCCTTATGAAGATCACCATGTAAACAACATATATGTATTGTATACATCATCAAAAAGTCAACCACAATCATCCATAAATCTGATCTGAATAACAACTATGTAACCCCAAGAAATACAAGTATCATTTGAGATTTCATCATGGGCAACTCATAACCATCACATAGCAAGATGTATCATTTAAACACTTTAGCCCCATAAGCATCATCATCATTGATTAGGTACCAAAGACTTCTAAACATAATGCCAACAATGCTTTATTAGAAGGATAGCATGTTCTCCACCTGAACCTGTTCACTATTAGATCTGATCATTGCATATATCAATAAGAAGTATCAAGGCATCATCATCATATAAACATGAAGTTATCAACAACTTGTGAGGATCAAAAGCACTTCTAAATAACATCCACAGACTGTAGTAATCTATCATCACTACATAAAAGATAACTAATAATTGTCTGAATTATATCAAATCAGTTTTTCTAAGTCTGTCCCACTGCATTTTTCCTCAAACCAACATATACGCCACTGTGTAGCTTCGAACTCACGTACATACGCGACTTGTATTCATGTAACTTGCGTATGAGAGTTAGAACATTGAAGTTTCACACTTTCAACTCCCCCTGAGTTTGTTATGTCTGTACACTGTGGCATGCCACATTTTTCTGACTGTACTTCCTTCTTCTTCCATATGTTCAATGATGATGTTTTCTCCTTTTGATATGGTGTCCGAAATTTTATCCTACATTCCTTTTCTATATGTCCAAACTTGTTACATGCATAACATCTTACATGTTTCATATTTCTTCTATAGCAGTCAATGGCTTTGTGACCAAACATATTGCAAGAGAAACAATATCCCTTAAAGTACCTGGAAGCTGATGATCTTTCTGTGTGACGGTCTTGAACCATTCTACTTCCACATCTCACTGCAAAATGTCCAAGATTATGACATATAAAACATTCAACATTATTCATTTGAGGAAATAATAAAATATCACTTCCAGAGTTAGGAGTAAAGGAATTTCTTTGAAGAATTTCTTTCCTTGGTTGTTGATGGGGTTGACCTCTAATCTCCTTGTTGAGCATTTCAGATTTTGCATTAGAGTTCCTCACCTCAACTTGTGATCTAGATTCACCTTCAACATATTCATGAAAGCCAAGACCAGTTTTCATGGCAGGAGACCTTTGACTACTAAGAATATCATCCAAAATCTTAGTACTATCTTGAAATCATAAAAGCTTGTCCTTTTCTTCTAATTTACCTTTTAATATATTTACCTCAACCTGATATTGCTCTTCCTTTTCAAGATACTGCTTCTTCATGATTTCTTCAGCTTTTCTTCCTTCTTCCACTTATTGCCTTAATTTGAGAACTTTGTTTTCTTGTTCTTCATTCTGCTTATTTGATTTTCAAGATCTTCTTTTAGAGAGAGGATCTTAGCTTCAAGACCTTCATAATAACTGGATCTATCTTTAAGTTTCTTGATTGTTGTGGTCCTTTTATTTACTTCATTTCTTAATGATGTCACTTCACCCTGCAACTTTTGACATTGATCTTCCTTTTCCTTGTACTACTTCCTTACTTTGTTTCCTTCCTCCAGTTAAGCTTTTAGTCTGGTAGCTTCTTCTTTGGAGGCACACTCCCTTTTGTCCAATAGATCTTGTTGATCTCTAATTTTTTTTGTGAGTTTTTTAAATTTTGCCTCTATTTGATATCTTTCTCTTTCACCCATAAGAGAAAATTCAGTTGTTTCACTGTCACTTTCACCATCTTCAAATGGACAGAGAAATGTATCACCAGAGGATAACAAATTCATACCTAATAGTTATTTTGCTTGTTCATCTTCATTATGAGGTAATTCTGAATCTGAAGAGTTGCTTCCACATAATCCCCAATCGACTCTCACACTATCATAGTTCCTTTGAGTTGCCTTCTTCTTTTGAGGTGCTTTCTTCTTTCCCATTATTTCTATGGACCTCCTTCAAGCGAGCAAGCTTCTGCCAAAGGACCTGCTCTGATACCAATTGTTGGAAAAAATACTAAGAGGTGGGGTGAAGCATTATTTACAAATCAATGTGTTTTTCATTTCCATAATCAGATTTATGTACACTACTTCAGTGAAGGGAACTCACGTGTGCACGCAACTATTCTTAAGCCAACCAGCCTATATCTAGTGAACTTATGATTCAGTTAATTCATCATATGGTGATCTTTAATCTGTGCATTAGTCCTTTATTAATCATTAAACAGTAACCATGTGCAGTTAATAACAGAATGAACCATCACACATAAGAAACACACATGAACACCAAGATTTAAGGTGGAAACCCAATGTGGGTGAAAGCCACCTACTGTTGTCGTCTCTGTCTTCTTTTAATAATAATAAAATATGTTTACAACATTGTACTAAAGCAGACTCATACCAATACGTAGGCTTCTACCTGCATAAGGTTACAACCTTCTCTCATTCTCCAACTTCTACTAGAAGGGAGCTACAACCCCCTAGATCTTGTACTAGCTGATATGTTTACTAGTACATAGGCGCTGACCTACAGAAGGCTACGACCTTCTTTCTTCCTCCATGGACCACATTTCATAAATTTTCAAACTGGATGCTCTTGGTACACGACAATACACATGAAGGCCTCGTTTCATCCAATTTTTATACTGGACCCATCAACAACATTGAAGCTTAGAATCAATCATCATTGCAATTCAATCATCAACTACATCTATATGAACCAATCACTGAAACTCAACCATCACTCTCTAAATCAACCAAACTCAATAAATCACTAATAACCTCTGAACCTCTGATACAACTGAATCAACCATTCATTCATACTTAATCAACTTCAACAAATCTACTGGAACAGATAGATCACTGTAACCAGCACACAGATCTAAACCTAGAATACTGCATCATCATTGAGAACTAGCTGTAACCTCAAAAACATGCATCAGAATATATACGCAACTTGGAAGAGCCGAACCAACGTGTATACACAACTTCATCAAAGTGAACCAGCGTATAGATCTGCAAATACTTACTTATAACTTCGCTGCACTTCCCAACTTCAAACATACCCAGATCATCAAATATAAAGGATAAAACATGTGTTAACAATCACATCTAGCCCATTATATCACATAATGATTAGTCATTATGATCTTGATCCATCATTATATCTCATCCATCATCACTGAAGCAAATCACAATCAATCAATCTTAACATTGTCACCAGAACATAAAGAAGAAACCAAAACTCTGCATCAACAACCAGAACCAACTGTAACTTCAAACATCATAGTTCATAAGGTATACGCTACTTCAATGTGTCAAACCAGCGTGTATACGTGCATTTACCAAACCAAAACAACGTACATATCTGCAAATACTAACTTAAAACTTCACAGACATTCCAAACTTTAGTCATACCCAAATCATATCATTTACAAAATAAAACATGCGTCAATATTCAGATCTAGAATGTCCATGATCAAACCACAAAACATGCGTCAATATTCAGATCTAGAATTTCCATGATCAAACCACATAATGATACTACATTTAAGGCTTTATGATCCCGATTCATCAACCACATGGGTGCATACTTAGATTAGATCAAGCAACGCATCAGAAGCTCATAACCTGCATATATGATCTAACACTTCAGAATATATTCAAATACTTACACAGCTGGACTAATGATCTTCTCCTCCTTACATAGTTTTAAGCTTTTCTCAATACCTTAGACCAAAACCACTTAGGACCAATACCTTGGTCCAAATACCTAGGGTTAATACCTCAAACCAATTACCTCAGACCAAGTTCCTTGGATCAATACCTTGGACTAAATACCTCGATCCAAAGCTTTGGTTTTCCAACATGTACGCGCTTTTCGTTTTGTGAAACTGCATGTATATGTTATATGCTCCTTTGGTTCTGTTAACCTACATGTATATGATCCTTGGATAAAGTGAACCAGCATATACCTCTCTTTCTACATTCTTTGGAGTCTAATCTGTAATCATTTGTTGTTGACCTGCTGCACTGTGAACTGTCATCTGAGAGAGTCTCCATTGTACATTACTTCTGAACTAATTCCTTTGAACTGCCCTGCATTTTATCACATCTGTAAACACAACTTCCATGCATTTTGTCACATCTAATATCTCTTCTGTAGATTCATCTAGTTACCATGTACAAGTGAGTTGTTCTACTACAAGTGGGTTTCCATCAAGTACAACACATGCATCATAATGCCAACAATCTTCCCCTTTGGACTTGATGGCAACCATGTTGGTGTTGATTACCACAAGCTGTAGAAATTGTTAGAGATAACAAGAAACACCAAAATACTCTCCCCCTTTAACATCAAGGGCGAAGGGCGGACTAAGATATTCTCCCCCTTTGATATCAAGGGCAAAGGGCTGACCAAAAAGAAGACTTTCATATCTGAACAGCTGAATATAAACAATTATCATGCTCCCCCTAAGCACATGTTGAATTCTCTAATTAAACTCCCCCTTTTTACATGCTGAGATGCACTATATCATCCATGCTCCCCCTGAGCACATGCAGAGTCTACAAATATTTTCCAAAAGAATAACATGACTCTATAACTCAACTAAGTGACTTTTACCTTCCTATCACCAATGACTCATACATATATCAATCTCCCAACCAAGTGGGGATATACCGAATTTGACTCATCCTCCCAACCAAGTGGGGATATACCAATTTATACATGACTGAAATATAACAACTATTACATCATCCTTCCTATGCATAGTGGGGGTAAAAATTATATCTTATGACCAAAAAGGAGTCATCAAAAGACGGAGAAAAAATATTACATCATGGGTCTTTACATGACCTTTACATCGAATGATATACATGACAATTATAACAGAGACCAAATATCCAAACAAGACCATGATAGTCATCAGCAACTATCATACACCATGTATGATCTACACCATAAGCATCTGTCAACAACATCCAAACTTGTAACATGTTCTGAAGATATGACAAAGTAAATATCACCAACCTGTGACTAATTATGCTGTATATAGATATCAACTCATCCTCTTTATCTCATCAAGATCAACTTGCTTTGTTTCCTTAGCAGAAAGAGCCTTATCATAACCTTCCATGAACCAACTAAGCATATGTCATATCTCCAGCAGTAACACAAAATCATTCACATCATATCATATGTGAAAACACCATAGTCATCACATCATCATCAGTAACTGCATGATCATTCAGAAGAATCCTCAATATATTTGTCATGTATCATCACTAGGGAACATCCCACATTTGATAAGCATCAACCATGATAATAAACATATGTGGGTATCAACCTATCATAATAAGATAAGAACTCATCATCATTATGTGTCTAAGTAAGCCATGTCTTCAAATAGCTATTTCTTCATGTGACCTACAATAACACCATTCTCTTGGCTAACCAACAATATTTATCAATATGCAACTTAAGTAATCATCCATGTATCCAGCATACTATATATCCATCAAAGAGATAGCAATATGTATCTAGAAAACCATGAGCTCATGGTCATTTGTCAAGATTTCTTTATATCATCAACAGCAACAATCCTCAACCATGTGAGAGCTAAGAACTATAGGAATCTTGCATCATAACTACACCATATGAACTTTATGCATTTCTGAAGGCATGATGACACCAGCATAAAACAAATGAATGGATTATCATTAAATAATGAAGTTGTGTACTCAATATTTGTACTTATCCTTGTCCTTATGAAGATCACCATATAAACAACATATATGTATTGTATACATCATCAAAAAGTCATCCATAATCATCCATAAATATGATCTAAATAACAACTATGTAACCCCAAGCAATACAAGTATCATCTGAGATTTCATCATGGACAACTCATAACCATCACATATCAAGATCTATCACTTAAACACTTTAGCCACCTAGGCATCATCATCATTGATTAGGTACCAAAGACATCTAAACATAACGCCAACAATGCTTTATTAGAAGCATAGCGTGTTCTCCCCCCGAACATGTTCCACCTGTTCACTGTCAGATCTGATCATTGCATATATCAGTAAGAAGTATCAAGGCATCATCATCAATTAGATATACATCAAGTTATCAACAACTTGTGAGGATCAAAAGTACTTCTAAATAACATCCACAGACTGTAGTCATCTATCATCACGACAGAAAAGATAACTGATAATTGTTTGAATTATATCAAATCAGTTTTTCTAAGTCTGTCCCACTACATTTTTCCTCAAACCAACATATACGCGACTATGTAGCTTCGAACTCACGTATATACGTGACTTGTCTTCATGGAACTTGCTTATGATAGTTAGAACATTGAATTTTCACACTTTCAGCTCCCCCTGAGTTTGTTATGTATGTACACTGTGCCATGCCACATTTTTCTGACTGTGCTTCCTTCTTCTTCCATATGTTCAATGATGATGTTTTCTCCTTTTGGTATGGTGTCTGAAATTTTCTCCTGCATTCCTTTGATATATGTCCAAACTTGTTACATGAATAACATCTTACATGTTTCATATTTCTTCTATAGCAGTCAATGGCTTTGTGACCAAACATATTGCAAGAGAAACAATATCCCTTAAAGTAATTGGAAGCTAATGATCTTTCTGTTTGATGGTCTTGAACCATTCTACTTCTACATCTCACTGCAACATGTCCAAGATTATGACATATAAAACATTCAACATTACTCATTTGAGGAAATAACTGACTATCACTTCCACAGTTAGGAGTAAAAAATATTTCTTTGAATAATTTCTTTCCTTGGTTGTTGATGGGATTGACCTCTAATCTCTTGGTTGAGAATTTCATATTTTGCATTACAGTTCATTGCCTCAGCTTGTGAGCTAGATTCACCTTCAATAGATTCAAGAAAACCAAGACCAGTTTTGATGGTAGGAGACCTTTGACTACTAAGAATATCATCCAAAATCTTAGTACTATCTTGAAATCGTAAAAGCTTATCCTTTTCTTCTAATTTACCTTTTAGTATATTTACCTCAACCTGATATTGCTCTTCCTTTTCAAGGTACTACTTCTTCATTATTTCTTCAGCTTTTCTTCCTTCTTCCACTTTTTGCCTTAATTTGAGAACTTCGTTTTCTTGTTCTTCATTCTGCTTATTTGATTTTTTAGTATCTTCTTTTAGAGAGAGGATCTTAGCTTCAAGACCTTCATAGTAACTGGATCTATCTTTAAGTTTCTTGATTGTTGTTCTCCTTTTATTTACTTCATTTCTTAATGATGTCACTTCATCCTACAACTTTTGACATTGATATTCCTTTTCCTTGTATTGCTTCCTTACATTGTTTCCTTCCTCCAGTTGAGATTTTAGTCTGGTAGATTCTTCTTTGGAGGCACTCCCTTTTGTCCAATAGATCTTGTTGATCTCTATTTTTTTCTGTGAGTTTTTTAAATTCTGCCTCTATTTGATATCTTTCTCTTTCACCCATAATAGAAAATTCAGCTATTTCACTGTCACTTTCATCATCTTCAAATGGACAAAGAAATGTATCACTGGAGGATAACAAATTCATACCTGATATTCTTTTGCTTGTTCATCTTCATTCTGAGGTGATTCTGAATCTAAAGAGTTGCTTCCACATAATCCCCAATCGACTCTCACACTATCATAGTTCCTTTGGGTTGCCTTCTTCTTTTGAGGTGATTTCTTCTTTCCCATTATTTTTACGGATCTCCTTCAAGCGAGCAAGATTATGCCAAAGGACCCACTCTGATACCAATTGTTGGAAATAATACTGAGAGGGGGGGTGAATCAGTATTTTCAAATCAATATGTTTTTCATTTCCATAATCAGATTTATATACGCTACTTGAGTGAAGGGAACTTGCGTGTGCACGCAATTGTTCCTAAGGCAATGAGCGTATATCTAGTGAACTTATGATTCATTTAATTCATCATATGTTGATCTTTAATCTATGCATCAGTACTTTATTTAACATTAAATAGTAACCATGTGTAGTTAATAACAGAATGAACCATCACACATAAGAAACACACATGAACACCAAGATTTAAGGTGGAAACCCAATTTGGGTGAAAACCACCTACTGCTGTCATCTATGTCTTCTTTTAATAATAAGAAAATATGTTTACAACATTGTACTGGTGCACACTCATACCAGTACACAGGTTTCTACCTATAGAAGGTTACAATCTTCTCCCATTCTCCAGCTTCTACTGGAAGGGAGCTACAACCCCCTAGCTCTTGCACTAGGCGATATGTTTATTAGTACGTAGGCACCGACCTATAGAAGGTTATGACCTTGTTTCTTCCTCCATGGACCACGTTTCATAAATTTTCAGACTGGATGCTCCTGGTACACAAAAATACACATGAAGGCCTTGTTTCATCCAATATTCATACTGGACCCATCAACAACATTGAAGCTTAGAATCAATCATCATTGCAATAAAACCATCAACTACATTTGTATCAACCAATCACTGATAACCTCTGAACCTCTAACACAACTGAATCAACCATTCATTCATACTTAATCAACTTTAACAAATCCACTGGAACAGATAGATCATTGTAACCAGTACACAGATCTGAACCCAGAATACTGCATCATCATTCAGAACCAACTGTAACCTCAAAAACATGCATCAAAATGTATATGAAACTTGGAAGAGCTGAATAAGCATGTATACACAACTTCATCAAAGCGAAACGGCGTATAGATATGCAAATACTTATAACTTCGCTGCACTTCCCGACTTCAGACATACCCAAATCATGAAATATAATGGATAAAACATGTGTTAGAAATCAGATGTAGCCCATCAGATCACATAATGATTAGTCATTATGATCCTGATCCATCATTAGATCTCATCCATCATCACTGAAGCAAATCACAATCAATCAATCTGAACATTGTCACCAGAATGCAGTCACCAAAACATAAAGCAAAACCTAAAACTCTGCATCAAAAACCAGAACCAATTGTAACTTCAAACATCATAGTTCATAAGGTATACTCTACTTCGATGTGTCGAACCAACGTGTATACACGCTTTTACCAAAGTTAAACAGCGTACATATTTGCAAATACTAACTTAAAACTTCACAGGCATTCCAGACTTCAGTCATACCCAGATCATATCATTTACAGAATAAAACATGCGTCAGTATTCAGATCTAGACTATCCATGATCAAACCACATAATGATACTATATTTAAGTCTTTATGATCCTGATCCATCAACCATCATCAACCACATGGGTGCATCCTTAGATTAGATCAAGCAACGCATCAGAAGCTCATAACCTGCATATATGATCTAACACTACAAAAAATATTCAAATACTTGCACATTTGGCCTAATGATCTTCTCCTCCTTATATAGTTTTAGGCTTTTCTCAATACCTTGGACCAAACCCACTTAAGACCAATAACTTGGTCCAAATACCTAGGGTCAATACCTGAACCAATTACCTTAGACTAAATACCTCGGTCCAAACTTTGGTTTTCCAACATGTACGCGCTTTTCCTTTTCTGAAACTGCATGTATACGTTATAAGCTCCTTTGGTTCTATTAACCCACGTGTATACGCTTCTTGGATAAAGTGAACTAGTGTATACCTCTATTTCTTCATCCTTTGGAGTCTGATCTATAATCCTTTGTTGTTGAGTTACTGCACAGTGAACTGTCGTCTGAGAGAGTTTCCATTGTACATTACTTCTGAACTGATTCCTTTCAACTGCCCTGAATTTTGTCACATTTGTAAACAAAACTTCCATGCATTCTGTCACATCTGATATCTCTTCTGTAGATTCATCTAGTTACCATGTACAAGTGATTTGTTCTACTACAAGTGGGTTGCCATCAAGTACAACACATGCATCATAATCCCAATAGATACGACCTCAAGGAAAGAAGAAGACGGTGGCCACAACCTCGAGATAGGGCCCCTCCAGACAAGTACGAGGACATATTCACCTCCCCCACAGGGGTTCCTCTGCAATGTCAGGTCAAGCACTCCATTGATCTGACCCCAGGTGCACCGCTGCCCAATGTACCAATCTATCGGCGCTCCATTATGGAGAACGATGAAATCAAGAGGTTGATTCAGGAGCTGCTACAGAAAGGTGACATCCGTCTGATTTCATTGCCCTGTGGGATCCCGATCGTGTTGGTACAGAAGAAGGGTGGGACTTGGAGACTATGTATTGACTATCAGGCTCTGAACAAGCTCACTATCCATAATAGGTACCCGATCCCACGGATTGATGACCTCCAAGACCAACTGAAGGGGGGAAAATATTTCATCAAGATCGATTTGAAGTCAAGATATCACCAGGTACCAGTCGAACCCTCCAATGGGTGGAAGACTGCCTTCAGAGCCAAGGAGGGCCTTTTCGAATGGTTGGTTATGCCTTTCGTATTGATGAATGCTCCTACAACCTTCATGAGGCTAATGGATGACATCTTGCAGCCATTCACCAAATCATTTGTAGTGGTATACTTGGATGACATCCTGATCTTCAGCCAAAGTTGGGAAGAGAACCTCCACCACATCCGACAGGTTCTCCAAACACTGCGGAAACACAAGTTATGTGCCAATTTGGAGAAATGCACTTTTGGCATGACCCAGGTTCAGTATATAGGATATATTATTGATGAACAGGGGGTGCATGTGGATCCAGCCAAGATCCAAGTCATTCGGGATTGGCCATCTCTAACCACTGTGACAGAGCTTCGGAGGTTTCTAATTCTTGCCAACTTCTACCGCAAGTTCGTGTTGGGATTTTCTCATATCACTTGGCCCTTAAGTCAAGTCACCATGGGAGGAGTGAAAGAAAAATTCTTTTGGTATGAACCTCAATAGAAGGCATTCACAAAGTTGAAAGATTTCCTCTTCTCGGCACCAGTTCTCGCATTACCAGACTTGTAACAACCATTTGAGGTCGAGACAGATGCCTCTGACTATGCTATTGGGGTAGTCCTTACTCAACATGGGCATCTAGTGGCATATCACAGTGAGACACTTTCAAACACAGTCGAGAACTATCCCACTTATGAGAAAGAGATGTATTCCATTGTGCAAGCCTATCAACAATGGAAGCATTACATTTTGGGGAAGAAAACAGTCATCCACACAGACCACCAAACCCTGCAGTTCATACATACCCAGGGGAAATTGTAAAAATGATTGCCATCAGAAGTGGTCCACGTACCTGCAAAAGTTCCATTTGAATATCAAGTATAAGAAGGGAAGCACCAATAATGTTGCAAATTGCCTCAGTCGATGACCAATCATGGCGTTAACCACCGTGCTCAACTCTTGTGGTCACAAGACTTTTGATTGGCCACTTTTGTACAAAAGAGACCCAGAATTTGGCCACACATACCAAAAACTCTTAAAGGGTAAACATGTTCCAGATTTTCACCTATAGGATGTCTTATTATGTCACCTGGGTCACCTTTATGTTCCTTCAAGTGAGCGTGCCAAGATGATTTGGGAAGCACATTACAATCAAGCTACTGGGCATTTCAGGGTCGAGAAAACGATGTCAGCACTGCAGAAGTATTTCTATTGGCCGAATCTTCAACAGGATGAAGGGAAGTACATCAGATCATGCATTTCCTGCGCCTTTTCCAAACCGACCATCAAGAAGCAAGGCCTCTATACCCTGCTTCCTACCCCTATTCAACCTTGGGAATCCATCTCCATGGATTACATGTCAGGTCTTGCTTCCACTAAGCATGGAAATGACTGTGTTTTTCTGTTCATCGATAGGTTCTCGAAGATGTCCATTATGGCAGCCTGCAAGAAGAATATCACAGCAGAAGCCATTGCGAAAATATTCTTTGAATGAGTGTGGTTACACTTTGGATCCCACAGCCTATCATCTCATATTGGGACAGCAGGTTACTCAATAAATTTTGGCCCAGTATCTGGTCGATGCTAGACACCAAACTCACTAAGTCCACAGCCTTCCATCCTCAAACTGATGGCCAGACAAAGGTTGTCAACAGGATGATCATACACATTCTGCGTATGTACAACTCAAAGCATCCATGCACTTGGGACAAGAGCCTCCCCTATGTTCAGCATAGCTACAACCGGGCTCTCCACAGCTCAACTGGCCACAGGCCTTTTTAGGTGGGCTAGGGATTCTAGCCACTATGTCCCATTGATGTGGCCATGCCATTTTCAGCTACTCACCCAGATTCGACTCATGTCCAATCTAAAACAGATAAGGAAAATAGCTTCATTGAGGACATCCAACATATTCACCATGAGGTCCATGAAATTCTAGAGAAATCAAATGCCAAGTACAAGTAGCGACATGATCAACATTGGGTGTGTTAGGCCCCTATACTACTAGTGTAACCCCTTATTGTTATTAGTATAACCCACTTATTATATTGATGTACCCATGTAGTGCCCATATTGTTACTATTGTGCCCCATAGAAGCCCACTATTGTTATTATTGTGCCCTTACATTATTATTGTTATGTAGGCTCTGATTATGTTATGACCCCTTAGACTCCTATATATAGAAAGGGGGTCTTTTCATTTGTATCATCCAAGAATTGTTCATTTATGTAATGTAAAGGAGTTTGCCCCCTCGAAGAGGCTGAATTCTAAGGTGTTGATCTATCTTTTCTATCTTTTCTTGAGCTGGTTTCATAACATTTGGTATCAAAGCTTTGGATTCTAGGGTTTCGCTGCTCCAAACAGGTCATCGTGGCATTTTCGCTATAGTTTTTTTCTGTGATGTTTCAGAAGTTGCATAAAAAACCCATTTTTGAGAAGAAATCGCGCTAAACCTTGGGTCCGACTTTTAGAGCTTTTCGCGCGATATTTGTGGAGATATGACCTGAGGAAGTTGGTCTTTTTGCAGACTCCTGAATTACATTCCAAACAGGTGACCTGGGGAAAATCGTCATAACTTTCTCTCTAGGGATCAGATTGAAATTTCATAAGAAGGTACAGAAAGAGGACGGACTGTAGTTTCTTGTATGCATATTTCAGATCCAAAGGTTGAAATAGTGACACGTGGCACTTCATACAATTTTTCTCTTCTGGAAAGGTCTATAATCAGGTCATCTTAGGAGATTGTGCATAACTCTTTCTTAGAGAATCCAATTTGGATCAGATTGGTGGCATTGGAGAGGACACAGAGGGTTACTATTGGTCAGAATTTCAAAACTTAAAGATCCAAAAGTACAGAGTTACAGTTGTTTCAAGGTCAAGCTCCTAAAATAATAAAAAAAAAAGCAAGATGAGGAAGTTTGATGGCAAGGATCCGGTAAATTGGATACTTCAGATGGAGCAATATTTTGATCTACATGGTGTACAACCATTACAAAAGGTATGTATTGCATCTTCATATTTAGAACCAGATCAATTTTTATGGTACGAAGGGCTTTGTTCTCGTAAACAACTTGTTACGTGGTCAATTTTCACGGAGGAAATGATAGCACATTATGAGGATACAATGAGCAAAACCTTCTTTAGAGCAACACCACAACAATTGGAAAGAGTAAAAGGGATTTGTGACATAGATGAAAACAAAATTATGGAAACCAGGAAGCATACCCCTCACAACTATAAAGATGAAAGTGTTGTTTCTCCTAGCCTTCCACAACCTACAAGGGTTACACCACAACAACTGGAAGAAAAAAGAGAAAAAGGGCTTTGTTACAATTGTGATAGCAAATGCAATAAAGGTCATAAGTGTGCTGAGAAGAAATTATTTTACATAGAATATGAAGAGGAGGAAGAAAAGGATCAAGAAACATCAAAAGAAGAAGATATACGCCAGGACTCCACCCCAGAGAAAGAAGAAACGAATCAAACCATATCTTGTAAAGCATTGGCAAGAATTACCACTCCTCAAACTCTCAAGATAGAAGGACATATCAAGAAGAGAAAGGTGCAAGAAGTGAAAGATCAAATCAAGAAAGAAGAAATGAATCCAACCATATCTTGTAATTCATTGTTCGAAATTACCACTCCTCAAACTATCAAGATAGAAGGACGTATCAAGAAGAAAAATGTTCAAGAAGTGAAAGATCACATCGAGCATCAAGAAATGAATCCGACCATATCTTGTAAAGGATTGGAAGAAATTACCACTCCTCAAACTCTAGAGATAGAAGGACATATCAAGAAGAAAAAGGTTCAAGTAGTGAAAGATCACATCGAGCATCAACAACAAGTTCTCCAACTTTTAAAGGATAACGCCACTTTTGTGCAAAATCAAACGAAACAACAGGTGGATCAATATCGTAGTGAAAAATGTTTTGATGTAGGTGATTGGTTATTTTTACTGCTACATCTCAAGCAAGCTATTTATGAGAAGGAAATGTTGGCAATACTACATGCACTTAAAAATGGCGACCTTACCAAATGGGAAGACTCTTCAAGGATGAGGATGTGGAAGCATTATTTTGTGCTATTTATATTATCCAACCAGATTGGATAAACAAAGCAATGGATGAATGGAAGAAGGACGAAGAAGTATGGCCACTTATACAAAATTTGCAAAAGATCCCAATTCAAACAATATTGCTAGAAATTGAAGAGGAAGGAAAAATCATATTGGAACCTGGATCAGTCACAGAAACAAGAACCTGACAGCTACGAAATCGATCAATTTTAGAGTATCTCATCAAGTGGAAGAACTTACTTGCTGAATATTCTACATGGGAGGACAAGAATTTTATATAGAAGCATCAAGAACTACTCAAGCGTTGAGGACAACGCTTTTGAAGGAGAGGGGCATGTTAGGCCCCTATACTACTAGTGTAACCCCTTATTGTTATTAGTATAACCCACTTATTATATTGATGTACCCATGTAGTGCCCATATTGTTACTATTGTGCCCCATAGAAGCCCACTATTGTTATTATTGTGCCCTTACATTATTATTGTTATGTCGGCTCTGATTATGTTATGACCCCTTAGACTCCTATATATAGAAAGGAGGTCTTTTCATTTGTATCATCCAAGAATTTTTCATTTATGTAATGTAAAAGAGGTTTCCCCCTTGAATAGGCTGAATTCTAAGGCGTTGATCTATCTTTTCTATCTTTTCTTGAGCTGGTTTCATAACAGGGTGCCACACAAGTTTCAGGTGGGCTACAAAGTCTGGTTGCATTTGCAAGAGGAACGCCTTACCGGAGCTTATCGGAAACTCAGACCACTCAAATATGGTTCTTACACCATTACCAAGGCTATGGGAGACAATGCATTTGAGCTCAGCATTCCCCCATTCTTTGGCCTACACCTAGTGTTCTATGTGGACTACCTTCAGCCATACTTTCCACCATTACTAGACACATCTGAAATTGCAGAACAACTCACACCCACAGAGTTAAATCCAAATTGCATGGAACAAGCTGCAATTGATTGGATCATGGACACATAGATCAAGCACACTCGCCAGCATAATATCCAACTTTATCGAGTTGTCAAAGCATGCCAACTCATTCACCAGGGCAAGTGACTCACTAGGGACCAAGTTCAGCAGAAGTTTCCTCATCTCATGGAGGAACTCAACGCAATGGGGACCATTGCTTCCTAAGGGGGGAGGAATGATCTAGGTGCATATTGGTGGCCACCTACCAAGTCCACTTGGACCCCCACCATTGTTTCTTTCAGCTTTTCAGTTTCCTTAATTGCAGCACAGTTTACTATTTTTAGCAGCTTTTCAGGTCCCGAACTTCCGGAGCTGTTTTGAGGCCCTAAAAGACATTTTTGGGGAAAATTGGGAGAAACATGAGTCTAGGGACTGATATTTCTCTTCTGAAAGTTGTAGTTCTCAAATAGATCTTTCTAACGAGATATTGTGCACATCAAACGGAGATCATATGCCAAAGTTACGACCCCGGGAAGTTGATGTACCAATTTACCCAAACAGGGCCCACAGTTTGGCATTTCATCTTCTAGGGTTACGTTTTTGGATGTTTATGGTTTTCCATTGTTTCTCAACAATAAATAAGCCTTTGAGCCTCATTGTAACAAAGTTGAGGGGCATGTAGCCGCCACATCTCTTCTCAGAGATAAGCTACCTTCACTCTAGCTAGTTTATTCCCATTTTTGTTTGTAAGCATATTTCAGTATTTCACATTAATGAAATGAAGTATTATTTTTGTTGCATCTCTATGTTTATGGTTATCTCTGTAATTTTTTGCATTCCTATTTAAATCCAGATAAGTGGTATCAGAGCGGTCTGCTTTTTCTCTATTTTTCTTTGCATGTCCCCAAAGAGGTCGGGATATAAGGAGTTAGGGCTTGAACTGGTCAAACCTTTGCAAGACCAGCCTCACAAATCTCGATGGCCTCCCATGGCGGATGAGAAGAAAGATGAGGGGTAGGAGATCCTATCAAAATATTGCTCGAAGAAGCCCTCGAGCAACAAAGGAACGCGATGATGGATAGCTTTTCCCAGATCCTTCAACGGATACCCAGGGGTGACGCATCGGCTTCCAACAGCTACTCTGGAAATGCCACATTGTTTAAGGTACAAGTTAATTTTGAAATCCCCATATTCAACGGTCAGATAGATGCAGATGCGGTCGATAAATGGTTAAATCTACTAGAGTGTTATTTTTCTATTCATGATTTTTCCACTCGGGAAAAGATTATTTTCGCTCTTCTCAAACTAGTCCCGCACATCAAGGACAGGTGAGAAACCTACTGCGAGCAGAAGGATGAAAGTGCAGGCTCACTATCTGAAGCCGCACCCACTTGGAATTCATTCCGGGATGCCATCAAGGAGGAGTGCTACCCTATTGGAAGCTATGAGGATCAGTACATAAAGTGGACCAACTTGTGGTAGGGAAGGGACCAAGACGTGCTTGAGTTTACCAATATTTTCCATACCCTTCACACAAAGTTTGGTATCAAGGATTCAGAGTAGCATTTGGTACTCAAATACTGCGGCTCCCTGCACAAGTACATCCAGGAAGAAATAGAATTCCTAAAAATCTCCTTTCTCGGCACGACATACCGATATGTCGTCAAGGTCGAGCAAAAGTTTAAACAAAAGAAGTGAGACTTTGGATTTGCAAATCTAAAGCAAGGGAAAGGTGCCACCAAACCATAGAATAAAGGACAAATCCAAGGTGGGGCAGCCTAAGACAACCTGCCAAAGCTGCAAGCAAAGAAAAATGCTGTGAAGCTGAAAAAGGACACGGGAAAGTGGTGTGAGTTCCATAAGAGCTCCACTCACAACACAAGTGAGTGTCGGGCCAAGCAGTCACTGGTGGTTGAGCTAAAGGTTTCATAATCATATGCATGTTCCGAATCTGAGTCGAAACCCGACAAGGGGAATGACACAGGGAAGTAGATTATCGATGCAGAGCCCAAGGCCATTGTTGCCACCACAAAAATCCAGAAGGAGGAACCCGAAGATCCAGAGGAGGAGGAGCGTCTCTTCCACTCCCAGATGTGGGTAAAGGGCTCCCCACTATAGTTCATTGTCGATAGCGGGAGCCAAAAGAACCTCATTTCAGCAAAGGTCGTGAAGCGGCTGGGCTTATCGACCATAACACATCCACAACCATACACAATCGGGTGGCTTCACCAAGGACGGGATCTTCACATGAGCCAGCAGTGTTGCCTTCCATACAACATCAAGCCCTTCATGGATGAGGTATTGTGTGACATTGATCCCCTTGAAGTTTGTGGTGTATTATTAGGGCAACCATACTTGTGGAAGTGACATGTTGTGTATGAATCAAGGCCCTATGCTGTTATTGTTACTTTGGGAAATAAGTTGTACAGGATACCAGAGATAGCACCGCCTACTGCCATCTCTTTGGGTACTGCAAAACAATGCAGTAAGCTCATTTCCAAAATCGGGAAATTTGTTTTCCTGATGATACAGCCTCAAGGAAAGAAGAAGACGATGGCCACGACCTCCAGACAGGGCCACTCTGCAAGACAACTACAGATGGAAAAGGTCGTGCAGGAGTACAAGGAAATCTTCACCTCCCCCGCAAGGGTTCCTCTGCACTGTCAGGTCAAGCACTCCATCGATCTGACCCCAGGTGCGCCGCTGCCCAATGGACCAATCTATCGGTGCTCCGTTCTGGAGAAAGATGAAATCAAGAGGCAGATTCAGGAGCTGCTACAGAAAGTTCACATCCATCCGAGTTCATCACCATGTGGGAGCCTGATTGTGTTGGTATAGAAGAAGGATGGGACTTGGAGACTCTGTATTGACTATTGGGCGCTAAACAAGATCATTGTCCATAATAGGTACCCAATTCCATGGACTAATGACCTCCTAGACCAACTGAAGGGGAAAAATATTTCAGCAAGATCGATTTGAAGTCAGGATATCACCAGGTACCAATCGAATCCTCCGATGTGCGGAAGACTGCCATCAAATCCAAGGAGGGCCTTTTCGAATGGTTGGTTATGCCTTTCGCATTGACAAATTCTCCTGCAACCTTGATGAGGCTAATGGATGACATCTTGTGGCCCTTCACCAACTCATTTGTAGTGGTATACTTGGATGACATCCTGATCTTCAACCAGAGTTGGGAAAAGCACCTCCACCACATCTGACAGGTGCTCCAAACACTGCTGCAACACAAGTTATGTGCCAATTTGGAGAAATGCACATTTAGCATGACCCTGGTTTAGTATCTGGGATACATTGTTGATGAACAGGGGGTGAATGTGGATCCAGCCAAGATCCAAGTCATTCGGGATTGGCCATCTCCAACCACTGTGACAAAGCTCCGCAGCTTTCTATGTCTTGCCAACTTCTACCACAGGTTCGTGTTGTGATTTTCTCATGTCACTTGGCCCTTGAGTCAAGTCACCAAGGGAGGAGCGAAAGAAAAGTTCTTTTGGTATAAACCTCAATAGAAGGCATTCACAAAGTTGAAAGATCGCCTCTGCTCGACACCAGTGCTTGCATTACCATACTTGCAACAACCATTTGAGGTCGAGACAGATGCCTCTGACTATGCTATTGGGGCAATCGTTACTCAACACGGGCATCCAATGGCATATCACAGTGAGACACTTTTAGACACAGTCCCGAACTATCCCACTTCTGAGAAAGAGATGTATTCCATTGTGCAAGCCTGTCGACAATGGAAGCATTACATTTTGGGGAAGGAAACAGTAATCCACACAGACCACCAACCCCTGTAGTTCATACAGACCCAGGGGAAATTGCAGAATAATTGCCATCAGAAGTGGTCCACATACCTGCAACAGTTCCATTTGAATATCAAGTATAAGAAGTGTAGAACCAATAAAGTTGCAGATTGCCTCAGTCGACCACTAATCATGGCATTAACCATTGTGCTCAACTCTTATGGGCACGAGACTTCTGATTGGCCACTTCTCTACAAAAGTGACCCAGAATATGTGTCGCATGGAATGAGTCGATCTTGCGGACAAGATAGACCTTCCTAGAATCTAAAGAATACCTAATGACAAGCAAACCAACCAGACACTATCTTTTCATAAATATGCTTTAATAAACAATAAAAAATAAGTGTTTTTAGGGCCTACCTTTGGGCCAACGCAAGCTTGTGGATGCCCTTGCTCCTTTGATTCTAATGAGCTCCTTTTCGCGAATCTGCAAACACAAACAAGGCAAACAAATTAAATAGCACCTGAAAAACCAATTGCATAAAACATATTTAACATGAAATTCAAGGAGTCCATGAAACAAATAACATAAGATACTTGTTGAGAAAAATGAGTTTGATTGTATTCATTCAAAAGAAGAAGAACCTTACAACCTTTGCCTTGACGTTGTACAAGCTCCTCCCAGGGTCCAACAAGAAGTCTCCTCTACTTTGACAAGTTTCACTCACTCCCCAATGAAGCCAAAAAGGTATGTGATCTCTCCTCTTAAGCTCAACTAGGAAGTCTTAATTTCACCAGCATTTACCCTCAAAATGTTCAGCTTCTAACCTCTCTAGTCCTCACCCCAATGCCTGTATTTATAGTGCAATGGAGGGAAGTTACTAGGTCCTCCTTCAAAGGGATAGCTCCTTTAGTCAAGGGATTAGCTCCTTCTCTTTTGGGATGCATGAACCACCTCAGAGCGAACAATCCACGTCAAAATTCCTTCTAGAAAACTCTAGAATTAACCCAAAGAGAGTTTTTTAAGATAAAACTTGCGCCTTTTAACTTTCACAGGGGTCTGCACCTACACCATTAGGGACAGAGAGGGTAGGTATGCAGCTTTTGTACACAGAAGGTGCGGGACCGCAGGTGACCATGAGAGAAAGTGCGGAACCAGAGTTACATTGATTTTTAATGTCTTTCTCCCATTTCCAAAGCTTGATTTGAAGAGCTGAGGTCTTAGACTTACTCAGGAGGACAGTACAAGTGATGATAGACTCATACTGACTGCAAATAATCATGGTGATGATATTTTTGTGTAACAAATTGCCCCCTAAAGTGCGAAGTCTATAGTAGATGAGGATTTCATTTATCATATAGGAAGAGTGAAGTACTTTATCATTTCGAGGATCATCTTGTGGAGAGCCCGGTCGGAACCTGTAAAAACATTCAATGCAAGATATATATATGAGATCATATCATCGCTGAGGTAGGCATTCCCATACTCAGACCAAAACTAACTAGAAAACTATCTACTGCTCTGATGTAGGAATGATCTTGTAAAACATCACAAGTATAGACTCATGTGAACACAGTATAGGCGCAACCATCTGTTTATGAATAGTCCACAACATAATGAATACAAAATTCCTCGCAACCTGGATGATGGAAACTAGATCCAGGGCCTTCATTTCTACTTCCCGAAATAGTACGATTCTATCCATGCGAATAAACGTGTTGATGTCGAACATGGTAGAAACCACTTGATTACCAGTCAATGATGTAAACTGTTAACAAGTGTGAGAAAAACCACCAGTGATGTCAATGGCTCTCAAAGTACCCAGTACAATCCATGAGATGTGAATAAATGTGTTGATGTCGAACATATCACGAAATCCTTCGATCGAAAGTCAATGATGTAAACTGTCGTCAAAGGTGAGAAACCCGCCATTGAGGCATGCAGATCTCAAGATACTGACGATTCCTAGATCACCTTTCTAGATAATGAGCTGATGTCGATAGAAAGCGATCTATCGTAGGCAAGCCCACAACACGAAATCATAGATCAATTTGAAGAAATTTAGTCGCAAGGACTGACTCAGGGATGGTCAAGATGGATGACAAATATTTTGCAGATGAATGGCTTATTGGCAGTGACCTCTTGAACACATAACGACACGACAGATGGCTTGGTGACAATTGACCCAAAGTTAATACCTAGAAACCGGCTGAAGACTTTCAATGTGGTTTGATCAACTGTTAGGCAAAGGATTTCCCAACCCAGGTGAATAAAAGTGTCGTGTTCAAGAGTGGTTACAAAGTATGACAAACAGACTCATTTTTCTCTCTTTTCCCCCACCATTTCTGGCAAGTACCTCTTTATTTTTGACAAGCTTGAGGAGGATAACATTTGCTTGATTATAAGCTCATCCTTCGGATGAGTCCAACTTAGTTTAAATTCGAACCCTAAGAAGGATTGGTTCGTTCCTGTTTGTAATTGAACAGGTCCTTTACTGTGAAATTTTAACGAGTCCAGTATAGGAGAAACTCGGCGTTTTTCAATTTTAGAGAGTCTGAAAAAACTTAAGAAGACTCCAGGGTTGACCTTTTTCGTAAATTTGTGTCTCCCAAGCCCGAAAAAGTATAAAATAACACTTGAGAGAACCGCTTGATCTTTTACGACCAAGGAGTACTTTTCGTTATTAGTGCCCTTGACCCGAAAAAGTAAAAAAGCGATCAATGACACGTCGTTTTATAACCAATATCGAATTCGAAACAACAAAAATCCGGCAATCTTTTCACGTTTTTACGGTCGAAAAAAGAGCTGTAAGTGGACCGTCTTTTAATTCCGTTTTAACGAGTTAAAAAGAAACACTCGGCAATATTTTCATGTTTTTAGGAGTCAGAAAAGAGCTTAAAGATGACTCTACATGTTTTTCTGTCGAAAATGATAGATTTTGCCTGAATAATCCTTTATTCTGCACAAAAACACAAACATTACTAATACCTATTTGAAATAGATAAAAGCGTCGCAAAATACCTTTTCAAAGTGAAACATAAACAAATTTGCGATTTATTTACTCAAAAAACTTATAAAAAGGGCCTTTGTCGATTCATTTTTACCGTTTGAGTTTGGGTGAGAAAATAGTGCTTTTGCTTAGAAAACTTCCCGTGAAGATTGTGGAAAATCCAACCGTCGGAATCGAGCGCCGTCTTTCCCAGGTAATCCACATCATCCTACTCTTCATTTCCAACCGTTTAGGTTTTTGTTTTAGTCCTTCATTTCATTTTTTGGGAGGGTTTTTAGGCGCAAAACCCGCGCGCGGGGGTCCGCAGGTTTACCATTGCGGACCCGCGGACCCCAACTTTTTCTCCATTGGGAAAAAGCTCGGGGTCCACACCTTCCGTGTATACAAAGTGTGGACCCACACATTGTGTCTAACTCGGAGGGTGTGTACCCCGCCGCAAGGGTTTTGAACCCAAAAATTCTCAAAAATGGACCAATCAAAATGTTTTCTAGCAATTTAATTAATCTTTATACTTGATGCAGAGAGTACATCATGCTAGATTGGCGTGAACGAGAGCATGAGGACCAGTTCTTTTTCATTGGCAGCCACCGTCTCGAAATCGAGCCGGCAGACATTTATTTCTTGACTGGTTTGCCTAAGAGAGGCGAAGACTTGACTCTACACGGGACTAGGCCAGGTGGCCAGTCTGTCGATAGCCTCCGGCTAGAGACAAAGGGATAGACATAAAGACCATATCCCGTCCTGAACTCATGGTGATTGCGTTTACTGTCACCAGACTTTGCGGAGCTGCCGCATTACATATTGCCACCGGATCCCAGATGCGTATGGCAGTTGATTGTTTTGGAGGCACCATCTTCAACTGGTGCAATGCTGTGCTGGCCAATGTGAAAGGCCAACTGACCAGGGCCAAGAGCGGACGAATAAAGACCTTTGGTTATGGGGCTTTGGTCATGAGTTTTGGCCTGGAGATGGTTCCTATGCTGATCCCATAGCACCTTACTGTTGGAGCTGGGCTTCCTCGAGAGCCCAAACTGATGCGATGGGTCACAGTCATGGCCCGTCACCCAGACGAGAGGACAGAGGTTGCTCGGTTCAAACCTGAGTATTTCCAATGGTTGGAAAACCAAGTCTTTTACATTCAGGACTTCCCTTACGCTGGGATAGATTTTCGTGGTGACCTAGACATGGCTCTTCCACCAGGAGAGTAGTGGGACGAGTCAGGTAAAATCATTTTCAACTTTTTCCTATTTTAATTTTTTTATTTTTCCATCGTCTCAAAACTGATAGTAAAAATTTCAAATGCAGATGTGGGTCCACAGTGACCAGCTGCTCTCCGACCTTTCGAGAGGAGGCAACCAGTTGCACCCACGCCAGCCCCACAGGACGAATCAGCAGAGGTTTTGGCCGAGTTGGAGGGTCATCTCGAGCGCTTGATAGGAGATATTCCTGAGACCACTATAGATGACATTCCTCGTCGACTTCAGTGCTACGTGATTGGAGTCCCAGGACCTTTTAGGAGGTTCCTTTGCAAGGTGGCTCGTGCAGTGGTTTCTTATAGAGATCATCACCAGTGATAGGATGATCGCCTATTGTGGGCACATGTGACATTCTTGTTTTTTGTACCTATCATTTTTGCCGATCATAAGGTGTTTTTCAACCTATGATCGAGGAAGATGTATTTTTTGACACACTCCTATATATATATCACTATTATCAGCTTATCTTGTAAGTCATGTTATGAAATGGTTTTAAATTTACATGTATGATTATTTCAAATGCCTATTTAACATTCGAGAAGCAATTGCATCTGCTAATGTATTTAAAGACCTTGGAATATGTTGATATTCAATGTAATCAAATTCATGTTCCAAGAGACGCACTCTCAAGAATAATCTCAATAACACTGGATTTCTAATAGCATACACTCTATTAAGCTGTAATACAACGAGTTCAAAATCTAACCTCACTATCAAACTCTGAATCCCAAATGAAATAGATTTAGATAATTACTCAATCACTGCACTATACTCTGCAATGTTGTTTGTTGTTTGACCGAGGCTTACCCCATGCATAGAAACTAACTCGTCAGAGGGCGAATAGATAACCCAAGCTGCGGAAGAGATGTTCCGTGTATTACGACAAGCACCATTAGCAAATCCAATGTATGTTTGGAGAGGCATCGACATCTACAATATCAAGAGTAAAACCAAGATAAGCAGGAATAATGACGGAAAAACACTCTCTAAGCTAAGCACACCTTTTAAACTAAAACACACTAGCTAGAAAGAAAAACTAACCTAACTAAAAATCTCCATACCCATTCTTTTAAGCATAATACCTCTTCAGGTAAAGACCATTTCTGGGTTTACCTAAAGAGTCCCCGTCAAAGTCTACCAATTCATAGGCCCCTTTTGCTAGCTTTCGCTTGACAATATAGGGACCATGCCACATAGGAACGAATTTTCAAGCGCCTAATTTATCATTGGCTTGATCATATAATAACACTAGGTCTCCTTCCGAAAAATTTTGAGGGGTCACATCTTGATCATACTGGGCTTTCATACGTTTTGCGTGAGTCTCGATTGCCAATGCAACATCACGTCGATTCTCATCTAATTGAGCTAAGTATAACAAAAACTTTTCCTCTTCGGAAGTGGCTGGAAGTAACTCGATGGCCATTTGCAGTGTTGGGATTTCGCATTCAATGGGTAACACAGCTTCCAAACCATAGACTAGTTGGAAAGGAGTGAACCCTGTTGATTTCTTTACTGAAGTTCGGTATGCCCAAAGCACTGAAAATAGCATGTTGTGCCAATTCGACCGATGAATCCCAATGATTCGTCGGATCATGATAACTAAAACTTTGTTGATGGATTCAACCAGACCATTCGCTTGTGGATAATAAGGGGTTGAACTATCGTGACGTAAACCAAGTTGGCCTGTAAGTTTGGTCATCATAACGTTTCGAAATTGACGCCCATGATCAGTGATTATCGCTTGTGGGACACCACACCTAGCAATTATATGATTGAACACGAAAATTGCAGTTGTTTTGCCGTCTGCCTCAAATGTAGGCATTGCCTCGGCCCACTTAGTAAAATAATCTACCGTAAGGATGATATACGCATGCCCCCCGGCCAAGTGAGGGTTACATGTAATAAAATCGATACCCCATTTGGCAAAAGGACCAACGGCAATTATACCCAAAGGGAAAGAAGGATCGTCGTACAAAAAAGATTCAGGCGATTGAGTAAACATGGAAGACTGACCTGACATATTTATGGTAGTATAAAAACCTCTAGGATGATAAGGAGCACGAGGTGGTGAAAAACTTAACCTTGGGTTTTCCAAATAATTAGTCAAAGAAAGATACCAAGTAGTACTCCTAGGCGGACTGTAAAAAATTGATTCACGCTCCCTTAGATCAAGAACAGGTTGATCTTCAGGGATCGAGATGCCTACTTCTTCTTCCGGAGCAAGTTCTTCAATAGCAATAAGTCCATAAGGAAGATCTTGGGTAATTACTCTTTCTACCCTAGGTGAATCAGGACCACTAGAAGTTGGAGAGACAAAACCCGATGTTGGAGTAACAGGTTTAGATATCTCAGGTTCTTCACCTATATCACTAGTAGATGAAAAGCTACCAGCAAGTTCGGAAACTGAAATCGATTGCGGATCGTAACCTTTCACTAGAGTTTGGTAATCAGGATGTACAACCAATGCAGACTCTCCTTCTTCAGGTGACCCAACCTTACTACCACTAGGAGTTACGAGGACTTTCAAGCCTTTAAGTTGGCTCGGGACTTCTTCAGGAGGCTGGCCCTGAAGTCTACGGGACTTCCTCAATAAATCAGCCACGGTTACAAACTCAGGAGACTGGCCCCGAAGTCTACGGGACTGTCTTGGTAATTCAGCCACAGTTAAAAACTTTTAACTACTTCACACGCAAACAAAGTAAAATCTCAATGAAAAACCACCTAAATCCTCTAAAGAACCAAACAAATTTGAATCACATGCCTAAAGAATCTAGAGATCAAACACACACAAACAGTAACTTTCCGGACCGAAAACACTAGTTGGTGATGAAATCCAACGTTGCAGAATTCAGTACAGAAATGGTGGTTGGAACAGTTACCCCGGCAATCTGCTTAATGAATAGACTGGACCAAGTTCCTCCACTTAACCGTCTCGAGTGAAGTGAACCCCCCAGAAAATCCAAGTGAGTCTAGCCGACGTCTGCTCCAGGTACAGTGGAATCTTCCCACCACTGTCACCTTAGGAAGAATCCTAAAGAATATGGCCTCTAAGGTTACCAACTGAGACAAATACACCTGGGGGAACAGTCTACGATCCGATACGCACGCAAGGGCAGAGTAGCAAGCTCAATCCCCTTGAAGGCTCCTTGACATAATCCAAGGTTTACCAACAAGTGACCCCAGGCTCCTCGACAATGGTTAATCCGAGGTTTACCGTTTTTAATACGTGAATATCTGGCGTCGTTCCCAATGAGGAAGGATTGATTCCCACACTGGTTCGGACACGATCTCGTGCTTCTCCTTTAAGAGGAGCTTTCCCATAGCATAAATGCAACAAATGGATTTCTTCCTACCACAAGATACAACTACTTGTTTGTTTTTACTGTCTTGGAGAGTTAATTACTCTCCTACTCCAAGACACTAGCCTAAGCTAAGTTGGTGTATCAGAGCCCTAGAAATAAAATGTTACTAGGTGAATTTTATTTTAAGCGTTAATTTTAGTGGTTGTTGTTTAAGTCAAGAGATGGCGGAGATGAAACTCGTGGTGTAAAGACTCAACTTGAAATCACTAAAAAGATGCACCTAAGATGATTTAAACAATCTTTTCTCTTTGATGAACTTCTAAACTAAGAAAGAGTTTGAGAATGCAAATACTTTGTAAACACAAATCTTTCTCAATTAAACAAATTAAAAGAAGAGCTTTTTCCTTTCCAAAGCACTCAAAATGAGACAACTAGTTATTTCACAAAAATTTCCCTTTTCTTTTCAAAGCGCTCAACCACTACAAAACAAACTTTTTCCAAAAGATATTTTTTTTATATTTTTCATAAGACACTCAAAACTATGAAAATGACTAATCTTGAGTTCTACAAACTAGAAAAATCTATTTCAAGTTAAAGCTTACAAAGTGTCTTTTTGAGGATGTTTTACTTAGCTGAATGTGAGCTAAGGACTAATTTATGCAGTCACAATTAGTCAAAAAACGACCAATCTTTCGTTTTCTTTTTAAAAATGAAAAATCCAAACTTTCAAATAAAAAATTTTCGAAATTTTGAAATGAGAAAACACAAAGCGGATTCCTCAACAAGGGGAGATTTCATAAATGGTCAGACTCATAAGAAGGCTGGTAGACACCAATGTGATCTGAGGTCCCTACAGCTTCTAAGCTCAGAGCCACTACACAACCAAAAATGAAAAACAAGCCCAACAAGCAAAACTCCTAGGAATTCCACCTAAAACCCTAACACTAATGAAATTAAACCAAGGAAAGTTTTTGACAGGGAACAAGCAGGTCCGGGCAATGGCTAAAACCTATAAACAAATTATAAACTGATACAAAAGAGAAAAATTTAAAATTTCTCAAATTTTTGACAGGGTACGCAGGCGGCCTGTTTACACAGGTGCGTTCATGCTCTCTGTACAAAGAAAAAGTGTGTACAGGTATGCATTGTGCTTAACTCAGAGGGTGTGTAATTCTCCCAAAACTATGAAAAATAAAAACTAACTCAAAATTAACTAAATTCACCCAATCCCACAATCATCAAGTCAAAAACAAAAACAGAAATATAGTTTCTCAGGTCAAAGTATAAACAAGGAAAACAATCAAGTCCCCAGTGGAGTCGCCATTTTGTCGCACGGAATGAGTCGATCTTGCGGACAAGATAGACCTTCCTAGAATCTAAAGAAGACCTAATGACAAGCAAACCAACCAGACACTATCTTTCCATAAATATGCTTTAATAAACAATAGAAAACAAGTGTTTTTAGGGCCTACCTTTGGTCCAACGCAAGCTTGTGGATGACCTTGCTCCTTTGATTCCAATGAGCTCCTTTTCGCGAATCTGCAAACACAAACAAGGCAAACAAATTAAATAGCACCTGAAAAACCAATTGCATAAAACATATTTAACATGAAATTCAAGGAGTCCATGAAACAAATAACATAAGATACTTGTTGAGAAAAATGAGTTTGATTGTATTCATTCAAAAGAAGAAGAACCTTACAACCTTTGCCTTGACGCTTTACAAGCTCCTCCCAGGGTCCAACAAGAAGTCTCCTCTACTTTGACAACTTTCACTCACTCCCCAATGAAGCCAAAAAGGTATGTGATCTCTCCTTTTAATCTCAACTAGGAAGTCTTAATTTCACCAGCATTTACCCTCAAAATGTTCAGCTTCTAACCTCTCTAGTCCTCACCCCAATGCCTGTATTTATAGTGCAATGGAGGGAAGTTACTAGGTCCTCCTTCAAAGGGATAGCTCCTTTAGTCAAGGGATTAGCTCCTTCTCTTTTGGGATGCATGAACCACCTCAGAGCGAACAATCCACGTCAAAATTCCTTCTAGAAAACTCTAGAATTAACCCAAAGTGAGTTTTTTAAGATAAAACTTGCGCCTTTTAACTTTCACAGGGGTCTGCACCTACACCGTTAGGGACAGAGCTGGTAGGTACGCAGCTTTTGTACACAGAAGGTGCAGGACCACAGGTGACCATGAGAGAAAGTGTGGAACCAGAGTTACATTGATTTTTAATGTCTTTCTCCCATTTCCAAAGCTTGATTTGAAGAGCTGAGGTCTTAGACTTACTCAGGAGGACAATACAAGTGATGATAGACTCATACTGACTACAAATAATCATGGTGACGATATTTTTGTGTAACAATATGGCCACACATACTAGACACTCTTGGAGGGTCAACATGTTCTAGATTTTCACCTCCAAGATGCCCTATTATTCCACCTAGGTCACCTTTGTGTTCCTTCAAGTGAGCGTGCCAAGATGATTTGGGAAGCACACTACAGTCGGGTTGCTGGGCATTTCGGAGTCGAGAAAATGTTGGCAGTATTGTAGAAGTATTTCTATTGGCCGAATCTTCGAAAACATGTTGTGAAGTACATTAGATCATGCACTGCCTACGCCATTGCCAAACTGACCATCAAGAATCAAGGCCTCTATACCCCGCTACCTACCCCTAGTCGACATTGGGAATCCATCTCCATGGATTACATGTCAGGCCTTCCTTCCACGAAGCATGGAAATGACTTTGTTTTTGTGGTCGTCGACAGGTTCTCAAAGATGGATTATATAGAAACCTGCAAGAAGAATATCACAACAGAATCCAATGTTAAACTCTTCTTTAAACGAGTGTGGGTACACTTTGGGATCCCACAGTCTATCATCTTAGATCGAGACAACAGGTTCCTCGGTACATTTTGGCATAGTCTTTGGTTGATGTTGGACACCAAACTCACTAAGCCCATAGCCTTCCATCCTCAAACTGATGGCTAGAAAAAGAATGTCAACAGGATGATCGTACGCATTCTGCACATGTACAACTCAAAGCATCCATGCACATGGGACAAGATCCTTCCCTATGTTCAACACAGCTACAACCAGGCTCTCCACAACTCGACTAGCCACAACCCTTTTCAGGTGGGCTTGTGATTCCAGCCACTATGTCCCATTGATGTGGCCATGCCATTCGTAGCTACTCACACAGATTCGGCTCATGTACAGTCCGAAATAGATAAGGAAAACAACTTTGATGATCAAATCCAACATATTCGCCAACAGGTCCATGACATTCCATAGAAATAAAATGACAAGTAAAAGTAGTGGCATGATCTTCCCAAAGTTGTAGTTCTCGGATATATTTTTCTAACGAGATATTGTGAGCGTAAAGCAGAGATCATATGCCCAGGTTACAACCCCAAGAAGTTTATGTACAATTTATCGAAACGGGGCCCACAGTTTGGCGCTTCATCTTCTAGGGTTATGTTTTTGGATGTTTAGGGCTTTCCATTGTTTCTCAACAATAAATAGGCCTTCAACCCTCATTGTAACACAGTTTAGAGGCATGTAGCCGCAACATCTCTTCTCAGAGATAAGCTATCATCACCCTAGCTGGTTTATTCCCATTTATGTTTGTAAGCATATTTCAGTATTTGACATTATGAAATGAAGTATTATTTCTGTTGCATCTCCGTGTTTATGGTTATCTCTGTAATTTGTTGCATTCCTTTTTAAATCCATATCATGACAAGATTTGAGGTGGCTTTGGATCAGGGTTCGTCCAAGTATAAATGGTTGTATGAGCTAGAACTCCATCAATAAGAACCCTCCAGATCATAATGTGGAGTCACCAGATCAATCATCTTGCAGCCAAACTAATATACAAATCTTTGTTTTCCCTCATAGATTTGATCTTAAACAATCAAATCGTTTGGGGAAAAATATGCTTTTCATTTCCTCGACAATGGTGCCAAAATTTTATCACTTAGGGAAAACCCTAGCTACGGGAAAAACCCTAAGGTAACCTCAAACCTCTTTTAGGTTTAAATATGGCCCTTCAACCCAGAGAGAGATCTATCTGTAAAACTCAACTACTCTATGGTCATTATAGTAGTAGGTTTCACAATTGAGTTCGGTGGCCAGATTTAGTTTATAGGATAAAATTTGTTGGATTTTTTACAAAACAAACCATTGGGCATGGGGTCCATTTTTGAACAAGTAAAGCTATATATCCAATTATCAAGCTATAAAAAGCATGATAACAGTAAATCCTTTGGCTCCTTGAGAAATTGGAAGAAAAGAACTGAAATGAAACAAAGTTTATAGTTGACTGGGGTAACAAATACTAATGGCTAATAAATACAAGGAGCATCAATGAATCGCAATATTAGATACTAACATTTTCATACATGAAATAACTTTTTTTATAACAAAGAGGAAACTGACAGGGAACTACAACACATGAGTTTCCTATAAAATTCTCATTAAAAACTATAATATATTCAAGATTGCTCAAATATACCAAAATGCAAATGTTTTTCAATAAAATTCAACCCTTATTCATTCTTCATAAACTGTTTTATAGAACTTACATCAACTAATTTAAAAATAAAAGTCTCCAAATTAATCACAATAATCTAATATATCTAAATATCTTCAATTTCATGCATGTAAATAAAAACTTAAATACATTCAGTTTTTCCTAAAATAGATACAGGAAAATATGCTAATATATAGGTCAAGTGAAATATCTTCTCAAATTGTCTTCCTTGGAAATAGAAACAAGTCCCTAACTGATAGCACAACATCCTAACTGGAAAAACAGGTCCCTCTGCAAAACAGGTCCAAGTTCCCTCCAAAACTTCTTTTATGTTCATCTGTTCTTTCATTCGGACCTCCTAGTGAAAAAATGTTGATACTCTTGTTGTCAACTTTACTAGTTTTCTATTTTGTCGCTTTCATTGATAGGCTGACTATCAACATTTTCTTTTATACCTATTTCAAAATCGTTGACAATAAGAAGGTCATCATTTTCGCCTATCTGAATTTCGTTAACAATGGAGATGTCATCACTTCCTTTTTACTCCAAAATCATTGAATAGACTAACTGTCATCTTTCATCCCTGTATCATTTTCTATCAATAGGTGCACAATTTCATCCCAGAATAGATGACAATGGATCTATCAGTTTAATAAGAAACACTGACGATGGGAATGCCATCTTTCCCGATTGTTCTACTGCATGAAAATACTATAAGGTCAACTGTCATCGATAAAATGAAAAATTTGTTTCATGAAAAAGATAGTAAAAATTCCAAGTTTAATCCCCCAAACCTCTTAGATGAGGGTGTTATCACTCAGGTTGTTCCCAAAAGTTGTAAGAAAGGGAATATGGCCGAGGTAACCACAGACCAATCTTTTAGACACAGATTCTAGCCAATCTGCATCCAAAGAGGGCTCTCTCTTTATAATTAGCTTTATTTTGAAGTGTATTAGGCTAGTTATGAAGTGCAAAGGTTTGTTTTGAATTTTGGTTGGAAGGATGGGGACTCAATAGAACAGTGAGGTAAAACTAAAGAGTTTTAGACCATTGGGAATGATGGAGTCAAGAAGGATGGCTTCCTAGGTTAAGTTTCTTAGCAGAGAATTTATCACAAAGCAAGGTACTCAAATATGGAACAATTTATAGGCTGAAATCTGATGGAATGGGGTCAATGGGTGAAGGGAAATCAAGAATCCTTCATCATGTTGACAGAGGGAAAATGGATGATTATTGCCAAGGAGCAATTAAGAATTTCTTAGCTAATATTAAAAATGAAAGAACCAGAGGAAACAGGAGCAATTAAGAATTCATTGTTTATGCTAATTCTTGAAGAAAACATTAACAGTAACAAAGATTGAACGCGGAGTGCAAACAAGCAAATTCTGGGTTATTCTTTTTCTCTATTACTTAGATCATGAAATATAGATGATATAGTAAACACAGAAACTGTAAAACACAAGTCAAAAGAGACTTATTGATCTATGAAATGATTCAAGAATTCCGCAACATGGTCCTCAGCATCAAATCTTCATTCAATGAGCAAGACAAATGGTTCCAACAGCCTTTTTATTCCAAAATTGTTTAGTATTATAGTCACAACTACGAATATACACCACCAACAAACCCCAAATACCTTGTCTGGGGGGGTATTTATACAAAAAGGCCAAGATATTGTGAAAAATATCTTATAGAAATAAATATCTGTTGATTGATAATTAATGTTTCTCTTACATAGATAGAGACAGACAGTCTCGAAAACAGGGAGACAATAAATGGTGTAATAAATTCATGCTGCATTGGTTGATCTAAATTAAAGAGAAGTATTGGAGGTAGGTGTTGTAATTCGATCTCCCAGCTGCTTTCTACAGACCCTTTGTGCTGATCTTTCTGCTTTGGCCGAAATTCCTTTAATGCTGATGTGATACGCTTTGATTTGCAGGACCGTGGGTCATTTCCGTTTTGCACATTTATAACAGATGGTGCACAATTTTGATTTTGACCAATGATAAGTCTACAGGATCTCCAGCATGCTTTTCCACCATTCTAGTCCTGGTATTTGATGTCTCTGCAGCTTCCTTAAAGTCTCATCAGTCTCTGTGTACCTGAAGAAATTAGGTGGGTAGTGAACAAATGTTTCACTTCATTCTCTATGTAGAAAAGATTTTCTAGGTTGTCATAAAGGGACTGGCTAGATGGAAGTGCTTTTTCTGTTGAAGTACTTGAAGATGCACTAGCTTGATTTATAGAAAATGTATTTAATTTGTGTATATAGTCCTTGTGCTTCATCAAACGATCATTATCTCCCATAGGACTTGGCAAACCCTTTTGATTCAGGACTGTAAATTTGTTTGTGAAAGAGTCAATGTCTACCTGCATGTCCTGGCATCTTCTGTCCAAGTTTTGCATTAGAGTTCTCATGGTTAGAACTCTCTTGATGTCCAAAATGGTACATGTTCTGTCTCTGATATCCAGTGCTGTCAGTTCTTCACTAGTCTTGTTATTCAAAAAATTGATTAGCCAGTTAGCTTGCTCAGGCATTTGCCCCAATACAGCTCTTGTTTTCTGAACTTCCACTTGGGCTACCTTTATCAAATCAATCTATTCATAAATGGTCTGAATAAACCTCCATACACCACTAAGTGATTGAATGATGTTGGTCCACAAAATTTCTCTGAGTTCTGCCAGAGGCTTATGCAAAGAGAGATCCTTTTCTAAGGCTCTTACCTTGTTCTCCAATGCTTTGACTTCCCTTGTCTTTTATGCCAGGGTCATTTTGGATTTATCATAGATTTGTTCAATCTTTGCCAGTTTTTCTTTGACTTGCTTCAATTCAGATACTTGGAGTTTTAACTCCTCCATGGCTTTGATTAATTGCTCTGTGGTCATAGCAGTACTACTGCCTGGTGCTGTTGTTGTTGATGTTGATGTTGCTCCCGCTGTTGATGATGGGACAGTGGAAGGCACTGCTATTATAACTGTGGGAGGGGCAGTTGTGCCCATTAGAGTTACTTCAGGTGGCTAGGAGGCCGACTCTCCCTGCTTTTCTTGTAATGCTTTCTCCAATTCCTGCTCTGTCTCCCTCAATCTTTCATTCAACCTCATGAGCAGGTCCATCATGTCCTCCTCGAATTTCTGCTGCACAACATCTGCTGTCTATGGATGCATAGAAGGAGGCATTTTGAGCTGTTTTCTAAGGGCAGCAATGTCCTCTTCCTTCTTCCTTATTAATTCTTTTATGCCTTTGGCATCTTTGGGATCATGTCCTAGTTCAATGATAATATCCTCCAAAGATTTTATCTTGTTGTCCTTTTCCAGAGAGGAAGCTTTCTCTAAATCTAGCTGAGCAGAGGTGTTCTCCAATGAGTTTTGTAATTTATGAGCCAACATTGCCTTATCAGCTAGTGTAGAATACACCATTTCTCCTATCTATTTGTGCAGCTCAATCTGGTCTATTGGATGAATGTCTTTGGCCAAGACCTCCAGATTTGTCCTAATATAATCAGCTACTAACTGTGGTTGCTGCACCTTGGGCTTGAAATAGCTCATGATCATTTTGCCCTCCTTTATGTCATATGTAGACATCAATCTTTGTTGTTTTGTGGGGGCCATCTTAAGATATTGGTCATAAATTTGTAGCCTCAATGGATCATTTCTAGCCTTTATCTCTACTTGCTTGGTGGCCTTGTGGACGAAACTTCCACACTATGCTGCCTTTCCAGCTCCTGCCTATGTGAGCTGGTTGATGTATCTATCACTGGGGAGGTTTGTGGGCTGGTTTCCCTCCCACCTCTTAGGCTTTCTATTGCCTCTTCAATGATTTTCTCTTCAGATAGAGGATTGAGTCTTTGCCTTTTAGCACCTGACTGCTCAGCAAGTCCACTTATGGGTGTGGTCTCTTCTCTATCCCTTTTCTTGCCTTTTTCCTCATTTAGAGGAGTTTTTAATGCTAGTATCTCTGGTGCTTTGGTATACACTGGAGGAATTTCCTCCTGCTGATCTGTCATTTCTTGTTGTTCTGTGCCTGCCACTTCCTTGCCTTTTGAAGAACCTGAAACGGGTGTACTGGCCCCTTGTATAGGTTGTTGTGAAGTCCTAGTTGAAGATGTACCCACTCCAGCTTGTTGAGGGGCTGAAATCTCAATCACTGGAATTTTACCAGTCAATCATGAAATATGACACCTATTGGTATAGGAGCATAACACTAGCTCCACTTGGGGATGGCTTTTCCTGGTGAAAAGTCAAGAGCAGTAGGTCAGATGGCCTTATGTTCAATTTTTGTTGCATTCTAAAATCTTCCTTTGCTGTAAACAAACTATACATAGGACTCTGTAAAATATACACATCTCTTTATGAGCTGATCCAAACATTTTCACTTCTGTTTTGGGTACTTTGTGTAACTGTTTGTTCTCATATTTTCAGCTCCCAAGTCTTCTTCTTCAATTTCTGGTAAACTAAAAAAAGGTGGCACAGTTCCTTGACTGTTCCTCAAAATTTCCTACATATTCCTTCCCATTCTTATTTTTGTAATAAACTGCAGAAACTAGACATTCTTATGTACAAGTTAGACTCCTGATATGTCAACAAACTGGATCAAAATAGTGTTTCAGCATCTGACCATTAACTGTTCCATCTTCTGCTCCTGTACCATCCAGGATTTTCAAAAAGTAGGTATTGTTTCCTTGTGAGGCCTTAATAACAAAAGGTCCTTTCCACAGGAAGTCAAACTTCTCATGTTTTCCTTTATCTTCCCTTCTGGAATCCCATTTCAGAAATTTTTCCCCTATGAAAAAATCCTCTGTCTTGGTCCTCTTATCAAATACCTTCTTGAGTTTTTTTTGTAGCACTTGAGATTTGTGATATACCTCTTCTCTAGTCTGCTGCAAATGTATAATCTGATTTATTCTTCTCTGGACGTCATTGGGCTGTACTTGGACTTCTTGCAACAATTTCATTACAGGTATTCCCAAGGAGGAGGGAAATACAACTTCCATCCCATATACAAGTTCATAAGGACTAGTTCCAATGGATCTCTTGGTAGTTAACCTGTTTGCCCATAATGCATTCATGAGCTTCTTATGCCAAATTTTCTTGTTTTCTTCCAACACTTTCTTAATGATATTCATGAGGCTTTTGTTGGATGACTCAGCTAGACCATTACCTTGGGGGTAATAGGCTGTGGAGTGGCCTAAGGTAATATGGTATTTGTGACAGAAATTGATCATTCTCTTGGATTTAAACACAACAGCATTGTCTGTTATAATTTTTTCAGGACATCCAAATCTAGAAAAGATGTTGGTTTCTAAAAATTGCATGATCACTAAATCATTGGCTTGTCTGCAAGGAATGGCTTTTATCCATTTGGTAAAATAATCTGTAGCAGTCAAAATCCATTTATGCTGGCTGGAAGAGGGAGGGTGAATTTCCTCAATGAAATCTAAACCCCATTGCTAAAATGGTCTTTCAGTGGAAATTGGTCTAAGGGGTAGAGGCAGAAGTTTCCTCTTGCCTTCAAAGATTTGACATTTATGGCAATAAGTAACAAAATTTTTGACATCAGCAAAGAAATTGGTCCAGTAAAATCCAGCCCTTATGATTTTATCAGCAGTTGATTTCCAGTACAAATGTCCACCACAGTCCCCTGCATGAAATTCTTTGAGCACTTTGTCAGTTTCATCTTTTATCAGAAAATTTAATAGAACACCTTCATGATTTTTCCAAAAGAGAGCACTATCTAAAATACAAAACTTTAAAGCTATCATTTTAATAAACCTTTTCTTTGTTCTGGATAACCCTGGAGGAGCCTGCAGGTTTAATAATACATAACAAATATCAGCATACCAAGATGATTCAAGGAAGGCCTGGCTGATCTATGGAGTCGCCATATCCTGTTCGTTATCCAGTTCATTGATATCTAAGGCTTGGAAATTGGTTTCAGTCAAGAGTTTAGCCAATATCTGTCCTTTTATGAGCTTTGTAGGTTTTATTTCAATATCATACTCTAATATAGTAGCAATCCATTTACCTCTTTTGCCTTCAATCCCCTCTTGGGTGAGGATGTCTTTGACAACAGTGCTTGGAACATAAGCTATTATATGAGAGTATAATACATAGACTCTGAAATCTTTGATAGCTTTCACAAGTGCATAATCCTGCTTTTCCCATGACTGGGTATTTTAGAGGTGCATCCCTCGGTGCTTTGCTAAAGAAGGCTATGGTTTTTTCACATCCTTGGTCATCTTTTTGTAGCAAAATAGTAGCAATAGTGTGTTCAGATGCAAATGAAAATATCATGAAGTCTTTGTCAAATTTTGGGCTTGTGAGGACTGGTGTTTTGGTTAAGGCTATCTTGATTTCTTCAAATGCCTTCTTGGCTTCCAATTTCCATTTTACCTTGGAATCATTTTTCAGCATATTATTCAACAATCTTACTAGTTTAGCCAAGTTGGGTATGAATCTTCTTAGAAAATTAATTTTCCCTAGGAAAGCTTGGAGTTCTTTGACATTTCTGGGATGAGGTATTTGTAAGATGGCTTGTATTCGGTCAGGATCGATTTTGATGCCATCTCTTGAGATTATGTGACCTAACAGTTTGCCTTCTTCTAGGTCGAATAATGACTTCTTTGGATTCAGTGATATACCATATTATGTGCAGGTTAAAAACACTTGTGTGAGATGATCTAGGTGCTGCCGATCTGATTTGGAAAACACAATGAGATCGTCTAAGTATATGACTAGAAAATCATGAATTTCCTTAGAAAAATCTATGTCCATTGCATGTTGGAAGGTTTCCCTTGCATTCTTGAGTCCAAATGGCATTTTCACATATTTGAAAGTTCCCCATGGAGTTGTAAAAGCAGTTTTTTCTTGATCATTAGGGTGAACTAAAATCTGGTTGAAGCCTGAAAACCCATATAGCAGTGAAATTCTAGAGGCACCTACTACCTTTTGTAAAATGTGGTCCATCTTAGGTAAGGGGTAGTGGTCTTTAAAGAAACTTTGTTCAGATTCCTCAAATCAACACACAGTCTGATCTCTCATGTTTTCTTCCTACTGGGTATTAAATTGGAGACCCATCCTGAAAATCTAATGGGTGCAATTATTCCAGCTTCATACATTTTTTTAACTTCTTTTTCAATTAGAGGGAGGAGTGGTGGGCTCTAGTATTGCAGCAATAATGCTGCAACTCCTGGGACTCCCTTCTTTACTTTTATCAACCCGGTAGTTCGTAACAAACTTGGAAGCGATGGTGTTGTATGCACAAGTACTAGCTCTTGCCGCAGCTGTCACTTGGTCAGCTGGCACAAGTCCGCTAGGGGCTTAAGCCAACTTCTATGAGCTCTTAGAAGAAGCTTTTTAACTGATGGATGAAAGCTAACTCAAAGGAAGCTAATCTACTTGCGGAAAGAACTGAAAGCCAAAAAGTAATGCAAACCCTAGCAAACCCTAATTCTACCAGCTAGTCCTATTGATGCAAAGGAGAGAATGCAAAATACTGGAAGAGATGCCATTACTTCTATGAAGGTAAAATACATGTGTCTAGACTACCTCTATTTGAAGAAAACATCTTTTTGTATTTTTGATTAAGTCGACAGTTCCATCATGCATATGCTTTCACTGTTCTTTGACTGTGCCGGGGTGGATCAAGGAGGAGAAATGCTTAGAAGAGGTCGGGAAGGTTCAGAGAGGGTCTAAGGAGTCCCTAACACCCTTCCAGAGAGTTTCACAAAGTTTGGCGATCAAGAAACCTCATTTGCAAGCTTCTACAGGAAGTTTGCAGGGGTTCTACAGGATGTTCAGGAATTTCTACAGGATGTTTAGAAATTTCTACAGGATATTTAAAAATTGGATTCTGGAGTATGGGTGAGTGAGGATAGATGCATGAAGGGATATGGAGGTAGGATAGGGGTCTGAAGTGGCCCAGGGACTGGTGGATGGAGTGGTTAGAAGGTGTAGTTGGTTAAATTAGCTCAAAGAAGGCTAAAACAATGATTGCACAAAAAGGCAGGGTTACGTGGGCAAGAGGACAGATGTGAGACAAGGAACCTAGCTAGGAGATGCAACAGCTAGCTCTGATGAAGCTTAGGTGGATGAGAGAGTGGTAGAGATGCCCTGCACAATGTACATTTAACCAAATCAACAACGTCTCACAAATAATCAAAGTCCTAGTTAATCTAATCTAACTATCAATAGAACGAATGAACAACAGCTTTATTTGGAAAGGAAACCATGTACATCAATCATGCAAAGAAACATTTCAGAGATCTGAACCCATAACTAACTTTTGCAAATGAAAACAGTACACTAAGGATTGCATGGTCAATCAAACTAGTGTTTTTGTTGGGGCAGCACTGTTTCTTCAGTTCCAGCCCCTGATCCAATAAGGATGAGGCGAAACAAAGAGTGTTGTTGACCCTTTTTTGGAGATTCTTCCTGTTATTATCCTACCAATCCATTTTAAACATCTAAAGCAATTTTATTCATAAACAGTGACCTATTTAACCCACACAACTAAATCTGCCCAACAGAAATATGTTTCAAATGCATAAAAGGAGAACAATGATGCATAAAGGAAAGGTAACAGTACAAAAAGGAAGCCCTAGGCTCTCATTTGGGCCCAACCCTGAGAGATATGTCTCCTATAGAAAACTCAGAGTTGATATAAAATCGGACTGCTTCTCATTATCAAAAAATAGTCATAAGTCAAGAGTTATGCCCAAAATGGCTACAAGAGAACAAAGTAGAGCTAACAGCAATGTAGTGCAAAATATGAAATGGTTTCCAAAAGTCCCTCACGAAGGCTGAGGCCTTAACATTTATACACCACGAGGGCCCTAGCTAGCCTCCTAAATCTATGGGACTTGGCTGCCCAAACTGTGAGTAGACAGCTCCTTCCAAAGTCTACTTGGTTGCCTTCTAGATCCGGTTTTGGTGGCCTTTGGAGCTCGGAGTTGGGGGTGAAGATCCCTAGGAAGGCTATTTAATGCCATAGATAACCCCCTACGAATCCTCACCTCAAGCTTGGATGTCTTCTAGCCCATGATTTCTCGGTTTTGCTCCAACATGTGTCAAAAAACCTGAAATGGGCACGTGTTAGCCACCTAGGAAGAGTGACTACCCTTATTCGTACAAATGACATAAACATACTGAAAAATAATGCATAAGCTATGAAAAATGAAGGATTGAACAAGGATAATTAGGCCAAATGAGCCCAACAAGTTACCAAATTTGGGGCTCATCATCACCCCCCTACTAAAAGGGTTGCTCATCCTCTGAGCAACTAGTCCATCTCCTCGTCTTTCATTGCTTTAATCTCCACCCTCACATCCCAGGTTTCTGAAGTAGTATCCTCCTCACTGTCATGGAATCTGGCCTTCCTTTCCACCTCTTCCCACTACTTATGCTCTTCTTCTTCTGTGCTTCCTTCTAACAATCCCAAAAGCAAAGGTGGACTTAGCTTGAGGCCGATCCAGCTGGCCTGGAGGTTCTGCATAGACTTCTTGTAGAGAGGCACTCGTGCCAAGGCCTCCCTCATTCTAGTTGGAGTGTGATATTCCCTGATTTTGAGGTTGTGGGACAATGTGTTCCACCTACGGGTGCAAGCATGAACACAATTTTCCCCTAATAATCGCTCCATATCCTCGAAGTGTGCTATGGCCTGCACCTACCAATCCATGTACTCTAATAAATCCTGAGAGTTGGTTGCTAGGTGCTGGTGGGCTTATATCAATGTTGTGGGGTCCCCTGGCTCTGCACTAATCAGCAGTGGTTCATGTAGTTCTTGGTTCATGACATTTCTAACCTCTGCCGCTCTCTTTTCTTCGTGGTTAAACCATGAGGTCATTGCCATCAGTTGCATGTCCCTTACTGCTGTGTTGGGGTCCCATGAGGTTACATTTGGAAGGGCCAAATTATGAAGGTAGAACTCTGATAGCTTGGCCTTGTATTCTAATGAACTACTGTTACATAAATCCATGAACTGTTGGGGGTTTTGGATCTGGGAGATACCCCTCTGTGCCAATGTGTTAATTTGGAATTACAGCCACTGATCCCTTAGGTATAGGCCATAGGATTTGGCCAGTTGCCTACATTGCAGAGTGTGCATTGCCCAACTGGCCATGCAGGCCAGTTGTTCCTCCTTTTCTTGCATTTTCTATTTTAGAGATTGTATCTCTATGCTTGCCTGCAATTCCCTTTCCTGTAGTTGGCGGTTTAGTTCCTCAAGATCAGCTTGCATTCCTTCTTTTTCTTGACGTTCTACTATGGTGTCCTTGGCTATTGTGTCCTCTTCTCTCCTCTGTCCCTGTAGCTGTAGCTGCTGTCTAAACAGCTCGTTCTCTTCTCTTAACTTGGCCTGTTGGGAGCTTTCCACATGTCATACTCTTGCCAAATCCCTTTGTGTTTCCTTGAGCCTTTCCTCTAGAGGCCCTATATCTGCTACCCCCTTGGATTTAGCGATCCTCATCCAAGTGTGGGTTCGTACTCTTTCTTCCTCTAGTGCTAGAAACAGTGGCACTGTGAATTTTTGAGGAATAATTTTGCCGGCCTCCAAGAAGTTATAATAAGAGCCCAGGCTGGGCTGGGGGCTTGGTTCCACGATGACCTCGGTCTTCTCCTCCTCCTATGGTGACTTAGCTGCTCTTTCCTCCATCTACTCAGTTTCCTTCAGCCTAGCCAAAGTTTCCTGTAGAACTGCCTCGGCATCCTGTAGAGAGGCTTCCGGGTTCAATTTCTCCATCCTTTCCCTCCATGAGGATGTTTTCGGGCTCCCCCGCTCATAAGTAATGGATGCCTTGGAGGGGGACCTATCCCTTGGTGTGGTAGGGTTATCCACAATTGTGATTGGCTCTTTTGATGGAGGTTGGGGTCTGCCAGTCTTAATTCTCACACTCCTTCTTGCTTTGAAATACAGAGGAGTCTCCCTCTTTCGTTTTTCCTTTGGCTTGGGAGAGGTACCTAGGGTGGCCAGCACAGCTGGTGCCTCCCTAGCTAAAATCTCAGCCGATTTCTCCTTCTGCTGCCCTTTTTCTGGACTTCCTATAGAAAGTCCTGTAGTGGTTGGTTTCTGGCTTCCTGTAGAAGCTGTTTTTAAACTTCCTGTAGAAATAGCCTTCTGGTTTCCTGTAGAAGAAGATGGCACCATTTTAGCCTGATTGGCTGAGGGTACTTTTGTCTTTAGCTTGGCTGAGGCTGCCTTAGGGGTGCCCTCACTGGCTTGGACTTTCTTAGTCCTTTCTACCCTGCTCTGTAGTCTCTTCTCCCTGGGTGTTGGTGTAATTTTACCACCCCCTATCTTGGCAGTTTGGCCTTTTTCTTGTGTTCCTGTCTGTTATTTCTTTGGTGTTTTGCCCGGGTTTTCTTGTCCTTTAGCTTTCTTCTCTGCCTAAGTGTGCTCCTTCTCCTCGCTACTGGAAGAAGTGAGCTCCTTGGCCAAAATTTGGATGTCATCATCTTTAGACATATTCCGAAAAATTTCCCAGGAGAGAGGGACAGTGTAAGTGTGGAGTGCATCTTCCACGAGGAGCTTGATAAGCCCATGATGGGCTAGCTAGTCTGGTGTCCCCTCTCTCAGTTTGGTGGCACACTCCATCATGGATTGCAGGAGGAAGTAAGGAATGATCAATTTTTGTTCGGAGGGTAGGTCCATTTGGTCCCTGAGTTCTATGAGCAACCGGAAATGATAGCCATACACGATACTAAATCACCCCTCACACGTAATATACTTCATAATTTGGAGGCTGACTTCACTCCAGAACGGTTGTAGGCTAGTTCTTCCAACTCCATTCTTGTCCTCTGAAAATTGTTCCTTTGGCAAGAAGAACTATTTTTTAGCTTTCTGACCCAATTTTCTCTCCTCCTTATCCCAGGGTACCCCCATCGGTAGATCAGTTACTCTGCTAATGAGCTGTGGGGTGAGTCTAAGGGTCAATCCTCTGAAGTTGACAACGGCCAATGTCTTTGACTTTGGCTTCAAGGACCTTAAGAATTCTTCTTTAATTTCGTCATCGTGACCTTGAAGCTTGTCACAGAATGACATCCAGTGTGCACGGGAAAACAAGTCCACCACCTCAGGGGTTTCCCGTAATTTCTTGGAGTCCGAAGGCCCTTTTCTAATGAACCCTCCCAGCATGGTAAAAACCTATTTTTGTTGTTCTGAACTTGCCTGCTCCTGTACAGAAGGAGGACTTTTGGATTTCTCTACACAGAGTGCAGAGCTATGTCTCCGTTATGCACACAGTCATATAAAATTCACAATTTTCCACCGGTGAGCCTTGACAGTGTCTCAATTTTTTCTACAGGAGGGATTTTAATTCAAAACCCTGGATAAAATCTCGCATGCAAACTACGAAGACAATTTCATCCAGCCATAAGAAAACAGCTTTTGAATTCATAGACAGACTTGCATTCACATTTTCCCTATCCTCTCAACACGTCGAATTCACCACCTTTTGAATTATTTGCATGGGAAAGTTATGTTCAGGCCTACCTCACTGAGAATTGCCACCCTCAATGTGAACAGTCCAAGCTTCTTCGTAATGTCGGGCTCCCTATAGCGTAGCTTCCTGTAGAAATCGTGCACGGCTTCTGGAGAATGTTACAATGGCTCTGGACTTTCTGAGCAGCAATAGGACGTTGGAACAGGCTGAGAACTCGGGCTAACAACTTGCATAGGATTGAGGACGTGTACTCGGCTGCAAAACGGTTGTGATTAAATGACTGCAGTGTATCATAAGTTATTCAGCCGGCCGATTTTGAATTGCTGCGGAATTCATGGCACGGGGGTGAGCTGTCCTAGTCGATCCGTTGGCCGACGTCACAGCCATCGTTCCTCGGTGTGTCCCTGACCGTTGAATTCTTCCCTCTGCATTCACCACTGCCGTTCCTGTTATATTGCCGCTTCTCTTCGACTGGATGCTTCCCACGTGTCAATTGCCTGTCTTTTCGACATAACCAAGCCCATTCGGATCCTACAAGGTCGTTGGACTGGTTGTGGTGGCCAATTGAATGGCTACCCGACTTGTTCAATCTGTTCATTCTTACAGTCATGCACATTTAGAGTATAGCTTATGTAATTTGACGAAATAAGGTTAGGCCCTTACCTGTGCGGCCGTGGACGTGGGTTTTTTCAGGCTTTAGGACGAGGAATGTTGGATTTGCTTGTTGCTGCTTTGTGCACGGGTGCTGGAGCTCCTCTTCATTGGTTGGTGCCGGCTACGAGACCTTGAGACCCGATTTCCTGGTGGTGAATGCTGCATGCACCGGCTTCATGAGCTGCTGGTGTCTCCATGGTATGTGCTCCAGCCGGATCAGCTGCTACAGGATTCCTATAGGACATCCTATAGTCGTTTCTCCTCCTGGGGTGCATGCCGAAATAATTGTGTCGCGTTCACAAGTGCAGGGTCCTGAAATTGCCTTAACAGGTAAAGTGTGCGAGCCTCTGCATGCTTTATTTCCAACTTAAAAACAAAACAAAAAAATTATCGGAGAAAATAAAGTTCTGGTATGACTGTGCAGGTATATTCGACCATATGGCAGCAATGGTGGTGAAAGGAGGTGAAACAAGTGGAGGATGGAAGAAAAGAGTGGTTGCATGCCTCCTCAATGGACTTCAAGCTTCAAATTCTTCTTCATAATCGGTCCTGGCCTGCCCAAAGGCTCTACAGGATGTTTCCTGTAGAAATACAGAACATCTTGTAGAAAGTCCTGTAGCTTCCTGTAGAAGGCTATACCATGACCAGATTGTGTCCAAACCTTGGAAAAAATGAGTGTTCATGGAGGGAGTGTATGTGAGGTTTCCTGGTAGCTTGGTAGGGACCCTTGTCCTTGAGTTTAGAGGCCTCCTTTTTGCATTGTGTTCCTGCAACCTGCAACAATTTCTAGAGATTAAACTTGTTTTTTCTCTGTTTCTTCCCTCTTCTTTTTTCTTTTCCTTTCTTTTTGTTTTTCTTCTTCTTTTTTAAGAGACAGCAGGGGCGCCTCAATGAGGTTTTCACCCCTATTATCTTCCTTGGGTGCCTCAGAGAGGTTTTCACCCAAGGATCTTTTTATTCCAATTCTTTTTCAAACAGACAGCAAGGGCGCCTCAATGAGGTTTTCACCCCTACCATCTGCCTTGGGCGCCTTAGAAAGGTTTTCACCCAAGGATTTTTTTTTTATGCATTTTTTATATATATGTATAATGATGCTCAGGGTGTGCCCAAAATAGAGGCAGAACCCTTCTCTATGACCAGCACTGATTTTTCCACAGTTTTTATGAACTCTTGCCTCGAAAGAGGTTTCCGATAGATCTTTAGTCGATGCCCATTGACGAGCATGGGGAGGGCTTCTTCATAAATGGTCCAGATAAGGACAGAACCGTTGTCATTACACTTCTCCACTGCGTATGGTCCACCATCTTGTCCTCAGCTTCCCCTTGAAATCCTTATGTCTGGAGTCATACAACAGCGCCCAATCTCCTAGTTGGAATTGTTTGTCATTGAGGTGCCGGTCATTCCATATCTTCCTCTAAAGTTGAACCACTTCTGAGTGGAGGAGGGCCTGCATTCGGTGTTCATCTAACCCATTCATCTGCAATAACCTTTCTTTTTGAGCTTGGCTAAGATCTACGTCCAGCTGAGCTACCATCCTCAATGTGTTGTACTCAAACTCTATTGACAGCAAAGCTCTCTTCCCATAGACTAGCTCATAAGGTGTGAAACTGGTTGTGGTCTTCCAAGTGGTGTTGTAGGCCCAAGTGGCCACAACCAGGTGATCTGCTTAATCCTTTCTGCTACTACTCACCACCTTAGTAAAAATCCCTTCTAATGCTCTATTGGTGACTTCCACCTACCCATTTGCTTGAGGATGATATGGGGTGGAAGTCTGATGCTTGATCTTGTGATGAGCGAGCAAGTATTCAATTAAGTTGGAGGTGAACTGGCTTCCTTGATCAGTGATTAAATCTCTTGGGTAGCCAAATTTGTAGAAGATGTTTTCTCTTAAAAACTCCGCCACCTTTTCTTCTGTTGCTGCTTTGATTGCCTTGGTTTCCGCCCACTTTGTCAGATAGTCTATGCACACAATGATGTAAGACCTTTGCCTTGAAGGAGGGTTGATAGGACCCAAAAAATCCATACCCCACTTCTCAAATGGCTCAAGAGTCACTTGAGGTTAGAGAGGCATTTCGTCCTTTGGTGTCGGTTTCCCCATCCTTTTTCATCGGTCACATTGGCTGATATATCTTCTAACATCTTGATGAAGAGTGGGCCAATAGTAGCCTGCCTGTAGAATTTTGAAGGCAGTCCTCTTGGCTGCAAAATGTCCTCCACACGGCCCATTGTGACAGGTTAGGAGGATGTCAAAGACTTCCTCCTCCCTTACACAACGCCTTAAGATCTGATCGGGGCCAAGTTTGAACAGGTTGCCCCCGATCCAAGTGAATGAGGCACTCTTCCTCATGATTCTGCTCTTCTCCTTTGAGGATAGATGCGGAGGGAACTGTGCTGAGACCAGGTAGTTTGCTATATCAGCAAACCAGGGAGAGAGTACTGAGATAGCAAACAGATGTTCATCCAACGTCTGGTCATCCACTGTTCCTTGTTCACCTGCAGGTAAATCCAATCTAGACAAGAAGTCAACAACAACATTTTCTTTACCTGGTTTTTCAACGATAGTCAAATCAAACTGCTGCAAAAAAAGTAACCATCTAATAATACGAGCATCCACATCAGGTTTATTCATTAAATATCTAATTGCAGCATGATCAGTATGTACAAATGTTTGATAGCCAGTGATGTAGTGTCGGAACTTGTTCAGGGAATGGACCACGGCCAGGAACTCCTTCTCAGTTACTGTATAATTCAATTCTTCCTTGGATAAGTTTTTGCTGACAAAGTATATGGCACATGGAAATTTTTCCTCGACTTGTCCTAAGGCTGCCCCTATGGCTTTGTTCGAGGCATCAGTGTGGATGTGGAAAGGTAGGGCCCAATTTGGACCTCTCAAGATCGGGGCGGACACTAACTTATCCTTTAATTCATTTAGAGCCCTCTGACAGTCGTCAGTCCATTTAAACTCGACATCTTTTGCTAAGAGGCCAAATAATGGTGAGGCTAGCTTACTGAAGTCTTTAATGAATCTTCTATAATATCCCGCTAAGCCTAAGAAACTCCGAACATCTCTTACCTTCTGAGGAGGTGGAACCTTTTTGATGAGAACAATTTTGTTAGGATCCACCTGTAATCCTTGGCGAGAAATAGTATGACCTAACACAGTCCCTTCAGTCATCAGGAATTCACATTTTTCAGGGCTGAGGGAGAGGTTATCTCAATGCATTTGCTTATAACTTTTCCTAGATTAGTCAATGCTTCTTGGAAGTTGGACCCATAAGGAGTAAAGTCGTCCATATAGATTTCCACTGAATCATGAACCAACTCGAAAAAGATGCTCAATACAGCTCTCTGGAAAGTGGCAGGGGCATTGCATAGCCCAAAGGGAAGGACTCGGTAGGCAAAGGTACCCCATGGACAAGTGAAGGTGGTCTTATCTTGGTCCTCCGGGCTGATTTGGATCTGATTATACCCACTGAACCCATCTAGGAAAGAGAAAAACTTCTTTCCTGCCAGTCCATCCAACACTTGATCTATGAAAGGCAAAGGGAAATGGTCTTTCTTGGTGGCTTTGTTAAGTTCTCGGTAATCTACACAGATTCTCCACTTCTCGTTCTTCTTGGGCACAAGCACTAGAGGTGAAACCCACTCACTATCGGAGATAGGGTAGATGAATCCTGCATCCAATAATTTTTGCAACTCTTCTTTGACAATGTCTTTAAGGGCTGGATTCATTCTCCTCTGGGGCTGCCTGACTGGTTTACAATCATCTTTGATGTAGATGTGATGGGTACAGACCGAAGGATGGACTCCTTTCATCTCCTTATAGCTCCAAGTGAAAGCATCTAAGTGATTGTTTAGTAAGCTACATAGCTACTTCTCCTGGGAAGGAGATAGGGAGGAGCTGATCTTTAGAGTTCTTTTGGGACCAAACTCCACACTCCTAACTCTGGGATAGGTTGGATCAGTCACACAGAGGTCCACTAAGGTGCTGGCTTGGGTATCTTCCACCAATTCTTCTAAGGAGAGAGCACTGGGAGTTGGATTTTGAATCAACGTCTCAATCAAATCATCCTCAGTTTGAGGACCTCCCCTAGTGGTTTCTATTGTGCACAAGGGTGCAGAGTAGACCTCATACCCATCTCCTTCTTCCAACCAAAGTGGTCAGTCATACTCTAACAAAGGTTGTGCAGGAGGGTATAGGACTAGCTGCTTGGACATAGGACCATTTTTGATGGTCATGTTTCCCCCTCGGCAGCTTATGTAGGCATCCGCAGTGGCTAACCAAGGCCTTCCCTAAATGAGGGGGTATCCTGTAAGCTTTGCCTTCGGCTGAAGGACCAAGAAGTCTGCAGGATACTCCCAAGAGTCAACATAGACCAAGACATCCTCCATAATCCCTTCGGGAGTCACGGTGGAGCGATCTACCAACTGCAGGACTGTCGAGGTCTTCCTTAAGGAACTCTGAAGGTTGAGTTTAAGCATGGTATCCCTGGTCATCACATTAATAGCAGCCCCTAGATCAATCAAGGTATGGGGGATAATGGTGCCATTGATATGGACATCAACTACAGGACTCCCAGGATCCAAATACATTGGACATATTACTTGCCCCAACATAAGATCGGACAGTTGTCCTATGACATTGATAGTTGAGGCATCTCTCTTTCGCCTGCCTGGGTGCCTGAAACACTTTTCCTTAACCAATTTGTTGTATATTGGTACATCTTTGATGGCATAGAGAAGTGGTATTTTCACACACAACTGTTTCAGTTCCCCTAGAAGTTCAGTCTCCTCCGGGTTTGGTTGTGTGGTTACTGTTAGTCTCTCAGGAAAGGGTGGAATGGCTTTGGGTTCACTTTCCTGTTTGTCTTCCTCGTCCTCTGGGGGAGGAGGTTGGCGATCTGGAAGAATCTTCCAGGATCGCAGGTTGATCTCCTGGATCTCCACAGCATAGGTAGGACATGTTGTCTTCCCAGTATATACCTGCTGGGCCTGTCGGTTGTTGGGGTTCGGGTTCGGTTGAGCAGGAATTTGGGGTTGTCTTGGAGGAGTAGGAGGTAATGGTTGTGGTTGAGTCAGTGGTGGAGGAAAAATGGTGGGAGGAGTGTTGTACTGGGGCCTCCACCCCGGTTGAGGTGCATTCCACTAAGGCTGTGGCTGGACATGTGATTGAAACGAATGAGCAGTGGGTTGAGTATGGTATTGAGGAGGATAAGACCACGGAGTAGGTGCAGACCAGGCAGGATGAGCAGGGGGACCCCATGAAGGCATGTGAGCAGATTGGTTGGGGTTATAATAAGCTTGGGATGTCCCTTGCATCCCCTGCTGGTAAGGTCTAGGTCCATGTAGCCTCCTTTGGTTGAGGAAGTAGAGAGGTTCAGTGGGTGCCTCAGTCCCTTGGTATATGGCTTTAAATCCTGGTAAGGTTGGGCATTGGTTTGTGCGGTGGTCCTCCTCACAAACGAAGCATACCTCTACTGAGTGCAATGGACACTCGTTCTTAGGGTGCTTCCTTGTACACCTGGGACAGAAGATGGCCAAAGCCCTCTCAGCTTCCTCTTTCTTTTGCTGAATTCGGAAGGTATCAAGTTGCATGACAATAGTCTGTCTCATCTCACTCTTGAGGTCTTCCATCTAGTTAGCAAACTCATGCTTGCAGAAGGTGGTACTAATTGAAAGTGGGTTTCCCCTACCTCTTTTCCGGGATGCCCTAGAGTGGTTTCTAAACACAATCTTTATTTCCTCATAAGGTAGTTGGTAGATGTCTCCCCCAGCTAGCATGTGAAGGGTATCTAGAAGGTCTTCAGGGACTCCTCGGAGTAGAACCAGCTTTAGGGATTCAGGGTCAAGTGTGCACCTGGCCCGTTTATAGCTAAGTTGGAACCTTTCCTCGTAATCTTCTAAAGACTCATCGCTTCCCATGGTCATATGAAAGATTTCTCCCTTGGTTTCCTTGGACCTACAGTAGTCCTGGTATTTGGTATTGAAAGCTTGCTGCATCTGAGCCCAAGTGGTGATACTGTTTCCAGGTAACCCCATGAACCAGCGTAATGTTGCATCCTTGAGGGTAGAGGGAAAGAGTTTCAATTTTTGCTCATCTTTTGTATAATCATAGGTTCGACAAATGGCAGAAAACTCAAACATAAAGGTATCAGGGTCTTCAGTGGTCAATCCATGGAAATGAGGTAAGGCCGAGGGACTTATGTTCTTCATTTTCATGTCCCCGTTAGTCTCTCGGATGGGGAAGGTACCTTCTATTCTCTCGTCATCGTTTCCACCATTTCTGTTGTCAGCCATGGTGTCAATAGGAATGTTTTCTTGCTCTTCTTCTGTTATAGGATCTTCGTATATCTCAGGAGGTTCACCTATAGGTTCTTCTGGATCACTGCCACCAAAGAAGAGAGAAGGGTGACTCAGTGAAGTGATGGGGGTGTTGGGTAGGAATTTTCCGGTATTATCTATGTTCCTACGAGGCATGAAAGTATTTTTGGTTGTTTTTGCTTTTTCTCTGCTTGTACCTGCAAAACTGAAACAGATGGAATTGAAACTAACTAGAATCTATCTTGCGGGAATGAAAATGTGGAATTGAAATGAAAGCAGGAAAAGACTAATCTACTCTGCTGAAATCAAATTGCGAGAAGGAGATACTAGACTACGCTTGCAAAATTGAAATTCTATTTTATGATTGCGAAATTGAGATTCTATTTTACGCTTGCAGAATTGAAAGTCTAATCTATGAAAGCAGGAAATTTCTACTTTACTTTTGCAGAAATGAAATTGCAGAATGGAAATGAAATAAACTATTTAGTAGAAGGTGAGAGCAGGAAAATAGAAGAAAAGAAGCAATCACAAATACTCTGACGCTTCCCCGGCAACGGCGCCAAAAAGATGGTGGGCTCCAGTATTGCAGCAATAATGTTGCAACTCCTGGGACTCCCTTCTTTACTTTTATCAACCCGGTAGTTCGTAACAAACTTGGAAGCGACGATGCTGTATGCACAAGTACTAGCTCTTGCCGCAGCTGTCACTTGGTCAGCTGGCACAAGTCCGCTAGGGGCTTAAGCCAACTTCTATGAGCTCTTAGAAGAAGCTTTTTAACTGATGGACGAAAGCTAACTCAAAGGAAGCTAATCTACTTGCGGAAAGAAATGAAAGCCAAAAAGTAACGCAAACCCTAGCAAACCCTAATTCTACCAGCTAGTCCTACTGATGCAAAGGAGAGAATGAAAACTACTGGAAGAGATGCCATTACTTCTATGAAGGTAAAATACATGTGTCTAGACTACCTCTATTTGAAGAAAACATCTTTTTGTATTTTTGATTAAGTCGTCAGTTTCATCATGCATATGCTTTCACTGTTCTTTGACTGTGCAGGGGTGGATCAAGGAGGAGAAATGCTTGGAAGAGGTTGGGAAGGTTCAGAGAGGGTCTAAGGAGTCCCTAGCACCCTTCCAGAGAGTTTCACAAAGTTTGGCGATCAAGAAACCTCATTTGCGAGCTTCTACAGGAAGTCTGCAGGGGTTCTACAGGATGTTCAGGAATTTGTACAGGATGTTCAGAAATTTCTATAGGATGTTTAAAAATTGGATTTTGGAGGATGGGTGCATGAGGGAAGATGCATGAAGGGATATGGAGGTAGGATAGGGGTTTGAAGTGGCCCAGGGACTGGTGGATGGAGTGGTTAGAAGGTGTAGGTGGTTAAATTGGCTCAAAGAAGGCTAAAACAATGATTGCACAAAAAGGTAGGGTTACGTGGGCAAGAGGACAGATGTGAGACAAGGAACCTAGCTAGGAGATGGAACAGCTGGCTCTGATGAAGCTTAGGCAGATGAGAGAGTGGTAGAGATGCCCTGAACAAAGTACATTTAACCGAATCAACAACGTCTCACAAATAATCAAATTCCTAGCTAATCTAATCTAACTGTCAATAAAACGAATGAAAAGTAGCTTTATTTGGAAAGGAAACCATGTACATCAATCATGCAAAGAAACATTTCAGAGATCTGAACCCATAACTAACTTCTGCAAATGAAAATGGTACACTAAGGATTGCATGGTCAAGCAAACTAGTGTTTTTGTTGGGGCAGCACTATTTCTTCAGTTCCAGCCCCTGATCCAATAAGGCTGAGGAAAAATAGAGAGTTTTTTTTACCCTTTTTTGGAGCTTCTTCCTGTTATTATCCTACCAATCCATTTTAAACATCTGAAGCAATTCTATTCATAAACAGTGACCTATTTAACCCACACAACTAAATCTGCCCAACAAAAATACGTTTCAAATGCATAAAAGGAGAACAACGATGCATAAAGGAAAGGTAACAGTACAAAAAGAAAGCCCTAGGCTCTCAGGTTGGGCCCAACCCTGAGAGCTATGGCTCCTATAGAAAACTCAGAGTTGATATAAAATCAGATTGCTTCTCATTATCAAAAAATAGTCATAAGTCAAGAGTTATGCCCAAAATGGCTACAAGAGAACAAAGTAGAGCTAACAGCACTATAGTGCAGAATATGCAATAGTTTCCAAAAGTCCCTCACAAAGTCTGAGGCCTTAACATTTATACACCGCGAGGGCCCTAGTTGGCCTCCTAAATCTATGGGACTTGGCTGCCCAAACTGTGAGTAGACAGCTCCTTCCAAAATCTGCTTGGCTGCCTTCTAGATCCGGTTTTGGTGGCCTTTGGAGCTCGGAGTTGGGGGTGAAGATCCCGAGGAAGGCTATTTAATGCCATAGACAACCCCCCTACGAATCCTCACCTCAAGCTTGGTTGTCTTCTAGCCCATGATTGCTCGGTTTTGCTCCAACATGTGTCAAAAAACCTGAAATGAGCACGTGTTAGCCACCTAGGAAGAGTGACTACCCTTATTCGTACAAATGACATAAACATACTGAAAAATAATGCATAAGCTATGAAAAATGAAGGATTGAACAAGGATAATTAGGCCAAATGAGCCCAACAAGTTACCAAATTTGGGGCTCATCAATGAGTACAGGGTTTACCCTTCTAACTTTTTGCTTGAAAGGTTTTTGATTTTCTTTGAGGGGTATTGTATGTTGAATCACAAAAGTGTAATAGGATTTGAGATCTTCATAGCTCCATGCAAAAAAATCCTGAAATTCTTTGAACGGTTCAATATATTTCAACTTTTGGTCAGGGGGCAAAGTTTTGGACAATTTTATCATTTTAGGATTTTTCTCAATTCCTATGTTACAGTCTTCAATTTCTATGTTTAATGGCTACATTTTGGGTTTCCTTGGGATATCATTAGAATCAAAAATGTCTTCTAGAGGAGTTAATCCTGTGGGTAAAAAATTGTCCTTTAAATCCATAATTTCAGATTCTCCTCCTATAGCTTCATCAAAGTCTATTTCTTTGAGCTCTTGTAACTCTTTGCTGGTAAATTTTGTTGGATGTAGTATTTGAGTTGTTGTTTCAACTGAAATATGTGTTTCAATTTTGTCTATTAGATCAACTTCTTCCATAGTGCCTGTATCTATATTAGTGCTGGAAAATTCTTCTTTTAAGATCAGGAAATTATTGATCTGAGTGTCATTGTCAAACACCTGCCAATTTTTTACATTGTCTGGTATGGTTTGCCTGTGTTTAATTTCAGCTGTAAAATGATGATTATGCTCAAGTGGGAGTTTGCAAGTGCTGGCAAATGTTGCCAAGCTGTGAGCATGCAAATTGTGTTTCCTTGGAATTTTAGCAAGCTAAGTTTCAAGAAAGGTATTGAGTATTTCAATTGTTGCTCCTCTATAAGACCTTAATCTGAGATCATTTGTGAGGAAGTTTCCTTTCATTTGTTGAATAACTAAATCAGAGTCTCCTAAAATTGATACCCTAACTACCCCTAGACTTTTGGATAATTTAAGTCCTAGCAAGAGGGCTTCATATTCGGCCATGTTATTGGTGCATCTAAAATTCAACCTATATGCATGTCCTTCAGCATGGTCATTTTCCATATTATGTATCCAAATCCCTGCCCCAGCCCCCAGTTTATTGACTGATCCATCAAACTCCAAATACCATAATATTTCTTGACTACAGGTAGTATCAGGGGTCTTAGAAATTTACTTACTAAGCAGATTTGCATCTTCAGTTTCATGTGGTTTCCCTTGTATGTCTATTATATCAATTATTTCTGAAATTTCTTGGGTTTGAGCAATAGGTTTTTCATTTATGGTCTCCTCTTGTTCAAGTGCTAAAACCTTGTCATCGATTGGAGGGTAAATTCCAGCATTGTATAGGATAAAGGAGTCCATGTCAGAATGCATGGAATAGATGGGAAAATTCTGGAGTTTCTCCTGACTGTTGACCACATTTTCATCAAGGTCTCTCGGTACAATCTCTTTGGCTGGCCAAACACTGAAATGGTGGCATATGATATGTCCAACTGTAAAGATCCCTGGAGCTTTGCACCCCAAGATCTGGACAACAACATGCCATATTTTGGTGGAATGTCAGCTACCACTACATCCATTAAAATTGTCTTGGTAGGGTATTGAACTGGTGATACACATAAATATTTGATCAATCCTAGACATATAATCTGGCTTGAATCAAAAGAGAACAAGTCTTTATATGGCCTGGTGATATCTAGGTCCAACTTTTCCATCACCGATTTGGGCATTAAATTATGGGAAGCTCCAGAATCAAACATTGCATTGTGCAGTACTTTGTCATGAATATTGAGACTTACAAAGAAAGCAGGAACGCCTCCATCTACTACTTTTCCGTTTACTTCAGGACCAAAAATCAATTCTGGTTGGTCATCAAGGACATTTACTGCATCTCTGTTTTCAGAAATTTGAAGTGATCTGCTGATTTGTTCTCTATAGACATCATGCTTAGCTAACTCTGATAATGGAATTGCTATCTTCAACTTGCCTATTTCAGTCTCAAGGTTAAAAGGTTTTTCTGTTTGAGTTTTCTCATTTCGGGCAGTGAGATTTTATTTTTCTGTTGTTTTTTCAGTACTCTTTCCTTTATCACAAGTGGTATTATGGACTGAAGTTGTTTCTATGTCAATTCTAGTAAGTTCTTTTACAATTTCTTTGGAAGGAATGGGATCTGAAGACGGTTTATTAGGTTGTTGATTATCTGCAACATCCTCAACTGTTGGATTGTTTGGCTTGGGAATTGTTTTAGGAGTTTGCATAGGAGGGTTCTTGACTTTAGATCTGCTAGATTGTTTAGTTTCTTTATGTTTATTGTCATCAGGGACATCTATTCTTTTGCTTCTCAAATTATATTGGTTGTGGACCTCATAGATGGTTGTGTCATATCCCTCCCTAAAATCAAATGATTCCCCTGATTAGATTTGGAACTGATTAAGAGTGTGAGCCTCTTGGTCTTCTTGGGTTAAGAAAATTGTTGTTCGCTACTAAGCCCCATTAAGTTAATTTGAGTGTCTTCTGTTGGTTCACTAGAATTTGAAGCTTCAGCATAGTTTTCTTGGAATGGAGGTCTAATGTTTTGTTTAGGACCAGCCTTTCCAGTATTGGGATTTTGATTTTTTCTGAAATTTGGGTTTCTTGCAGTGTTGTTTGGTTGACCATCCCATGGGGACTTTCTCTCAATTATTTCCAATATATCACCAAGTCTGTCCATGCCTTTAATGATAGCATCTAATTTCTACTCAAATGCAGAAGGTTCTTCTTTAATGGGTATCCTTCTTTCAGCCCTAGTCCGAGCTCGTTTGGAAATCAGGTTGGCCTCAACACTGACAGCTATACTCTGCATGTCTTCTAGGCTGCGGGGAGCTCTTTCCTTAAGATGATATGCCATGTCAGAATCAAATCCATTAGGGAATTTGATCAAGGCCAAGTCTGGTGGAGGCCTAAGATTCTGAGGAATAGAATTGTATACATTGTTAAATCTGGTGTAGTAATCTTGAACAGTCCCTTATGGACCTCTCTTTAAGTTTTCATATTCTGATAAAATGTGAAGGGGATCTTTTTTATTTTCCCATCTATTTAAGAAGGTCTGATAAAGAGCTTCCAAATCATTGATAGCGTTTGTAGGGAGTTCTCTAAACCAGGCTCTAACATCTCCAGTTAAGCTTTGGACAAAGACTTTCATTCTTACATCATCATCATCAATCTCATAGTTCTCAAAATAATCCATCATTTTCTTGGTGTGTTGTTGGGCTGTTGAAGCGCTAGTACCATCAAAATAGGTGATTTTGCTTTGATAATCTTGAGGCATAGCCTCTGGATTTGCAGGTAATTGCAAGGGAGCATATCAGTTTTCCATATTTGCAGGGACAAGTGTAATAGCTAGGAGAACAGGGATACTAATTGAAATTTGTGCAGTGGATGGGGGATTAGAAAAGATGGTTTGAAGTGTTGATGGTGAACTAGGGGAAGCAACAGTAATGGCAGAAATGACTGATGCTTTTCTAGGAGTAAGCTCAGATTGGGTAAGGTTCTGTTGGATTTTAAGGTGCTTAGGAATTAGATTAGGATTCTAAAACACAGGTGGGGGGTTTGGATCTGGATTTGATATAGTGTAACGGATCTTCTTATTTGGAGCGAGCTTCTGAATATATTTTTGGTTTTTCTTGAAATATTTGAAGGATACAACTTTAGACAATATCTTTCTAGGAAGTTTTAAAATATAGGAGTTTTGAATTTTCCTAAAGATCTATTGAAATAGGGAACTGATCAGGTATTTGAGACAGTTGTCCAAAGCCTAAAACTAGACTGGAGATAGACTGAAGCAGATTTTATTTACTCCTGCAATTGTATAGCAAAAGCAGTTTCAAAGGCTACCTGGCCAACTTCAGGCTCCATCTATAGATTTAAAATTTAAACAACAATAACAAACAATTATTCTAAGTTCCCCAGTGGAGTCGCCAATGATGTTATCACTCAGGTTGTTCCCAAAAGTTGTAAGAAAGGGAATATGGCTGAGGTAACCACAGACCAATCTTTTAGACACAGATTCAATCCAATCTGAATCCAGAGAGGGCTCTCTCTTTATAATTTAGCTTTTTTTTGAAGTGTATTAGGCTAGTTATGAAGTGCAAAGGTTTGTTTTGAATTTTGAGGTAAAACTGAAGAGTTTCAGTCCATTGGGCATGATGGAGTCAAGAAGGATGGCTTCCTGGGTTAAGTTTCTTAGCAGAGAATTTATCACAGAGCAAGGTACTCAAATATGGAACAATTTATACGCTGAAATCTGATGGAATGGGGTCAATGGGTGAAGGGAAATTAAGAATCCTTCATCATGTTGACAGAGGGAAAATGGATGATTATTGCCAAGGACCAATTAAGAATTCCTTAGCTAATATTCAAAATGAAAGAACCAGGGGAAACAAGAGCAATTAAGAATTCACTATTTATGCTAATTCTTGAAGAAAACATTAAAAATAACAGAGATTGAACGCAGAGTGCAAACAAGCAAATTCTGGGTTATTCTTTTTCTCTATTACTTAGATCATGAAACATAGATGATATAGTAAACACAGAAACTGTAAAACACAAGTTAGAAGAGACTTATTGATCCATGAAATGATTCAAGAATTCCACAACATGGTCCTCAACATCAAATCTTCATTCAGTGAGCAAGGCAAATGGTTCCAACAGCCTTTTTATTCCAAAATCTTTTAGTATTACAATCACAGCTACGAATATCCACCACAAACCAACCCCAAATACCTTGTCTGGGGGGGTATTTATACAAAAATGCCAACATATTGTGCAAAATATCTGATAGAAATAAATATCTGCTAACAATTAATGTTTCTCTTACATAGATAGAGACAGACAGTCTCGAAAATAGGGAGACAATAAATGGTGCAATAAATTCATGTTGCACTAGTTGATCTGAATTAAAGAGAAGTACTGGAGGTAGGTGTTGTAAGTCGGTCTCCCAGCTGCTTTCTACAGACCCTTTGCACTGATCTTTCTGCTTTGGCCAGACTTCCTTTAATGCTGATGTGATACACTTTGATTTGCAAGACTGTGGGTCATTTCTATTCTGCGCATTTATAACAGATGGTGCACAATTTTGATTTTGACCAAAGATAAGTCTACAAGGTCTCCAGCATTCTTTGCCACCATTCTGGTCCTGGTATTTAATGTCTTTGCAGCTTCCTTAAAGTCTCATCAGTCTCTGTGTACCTGAAGAAATTAGGTGGGGTAGTGAACAAATGCTTCACTTCATGCTCTATGTAGAAAAGATTTTCCAGGCTATCATAAAGGGACTGGCTAGATGGAAGTGCTTTTTCTGTTGAAGTACTTGAAGATGCACTAGCTTGATTTACAGAAAATGTATTTAATTTGTGTATATAGTCCTTGTGTTTTATCAAACAATCATTATCTCCCATAGTACTTGGCAAAGCCTTTTGATTCAGGACTGTAAATTTGTCTATGAAAGAGTCAATTTCTACCTGCATGTCCTGGCATCTTCTGTCCAAGTTTTGCATTATAGTTCTCATGGTTAGAAATCTCTTGATGTCCAAAATGGTACCTGTTCTGTCTTTGATATCTAGTGCTTCCAGTTCTTCACTGGTCTTGTTATTCAAAAAATTGATTAGCCTGTTAGCTTGCTCAAGCATTTGCCCCAATACATCTCTTGTTTTCTGAACTTCCACTTGGGCTACTTTTATCAAATCAATATGTTCATAAATGGTCTGAATAGAACTCCATACACCACTAAGTGATTAAATGATGTTGGTCCACAAAATTTCTCTGATTTCTGCTAGAGCCTTATGTAGAGAGAGATCCTTTTCCAAGGCTCTTACCTTGTTCTCCAATGCTTTGACTTCCCTTGTCTTTTTTGCCATAGTCATTTTGGATTTATCATAGCTTTGTTCAATCTTTGCCAGTTTTTCTTTGACTTGCTTCAATTCAGATACTTGGAGTTTTAACTCCTCCATGGCTTTGATTAATTGCTCTGTGGTCATGGCAGTACTACTTCTTGGTGGTGTTGTTGTTGATGTTGATGTTGCTCTTGCTGTTGATGCTAGGACAGTGGAAGGAATTGCTGTTATAACTGTGGGAGGGGTAGCTGTGGCCGTTGGAGTTACTTCAGGTGGCTGGGAAGCCGACTCTCCCTGCTTTTCTTGTAATTATTTCTCGAATGCCTGCTCTATCTCACTCAATATTTCATTCAACCTCATGAGTAGGTCCATCATGTCCTCCTCGGATATCTGTTGCACAACATCTGCTATCTGTGGATGCATATAAGGAGGCATTTTGCGCTGTTTTCTGAGGGCAGAAATATCCTATTCCTTCTTCCTTATTAATGCTTTTATGCCTTTGGCATCCTTGGGATCATGTTCTAGTTCAATGATAATATCCTCCAAAGATTTTATCCTGTTGTCCTTTTCCAGAGAGGAAGCTTTCTCTAAATCTAGCTGAGCAGAGGTGTTCTCCAATGAGTTTTGTAATTTATGATCCAACATTGCCTTGTCAGCTAGTGTAGAATACACCATTTCTCTTGTCTATTTGTGCAGCTCAATCTGGTCTATTGGATGAATGTCTTTGGCCAAAACCTCCAAATTTTTCCCTAATATAATTAGTTGCTGACTGTGGTTGCTGCACCTTGGGCTTGAAATAGCTCATGATCATTTTTCCCTCCTTTATGTCATATGCAGACATCAATCTTTGTTGTTTTGTGGGGGCCATCTTAAGATATTGGTCATAAATTTGCAGCCTCAATGGATCATTTCTAGCCTTTATCTTTGCTTGCTTAGTGGCCTTGTGGATGAAACTTCCACATTATGCTGCCTTTCTAGCTCCTGCCTGTGTGAGTTGGTTGATGTATCTATCATTTGGGAGGTCTGTGGGCTAGTTGCCCTCTCACCTCTTAGGCTTTCTATTGTCTCTTCAATTATTTCCTCTTTAAATAGAGGATTGAGTCTTTGCCTTTTAGCACCTGGCTGCTCAGCAGGTCCACTGATGGGTGTGGTCTCTTCTCTATCCCTTTTCTTGCCTTTTTCCTCATTTAGAGGAGTTTGTAATGCTGGTATCTCTGGTGCTTTGGTCTGCACTGGAGGAATTTCCTCCTGCTGATCTGTCATTTCTTGTTGTTCTATTCCTACCACTTCCTTGCCTTTTGAAGAACCTGAAACTGTTGTACTGGCCCCTTGTATAGGTTGCTGTGAAGTCCCTGCAGAATATGTACCCACTCCGGCTTTCTAAGGCAGCTTGAAAGATGCCTGTCCAAAAGAGTCCAGGTCAAGGGTCTTTTTCAAATCTTTCATAGCTTGTTCCATTTTTTGTTGCCGAGTAAGTTCCTCTACTAAGGTACCCTCTATCCATTCATCTTGATTGGCATATTGTTCTACTTTAGGGATTCTATGATGTGTGTAAGCTGACAGCCAGTTTTTTACTTTTCTTTCCCTTATAAAGCCATTTGGGTCATATGGTACCCACCAGAAGCTTTTCTTCAATTTAATGATTTCCCCTAATATTTTATCAGCATCTTCCCATGCTTCTCTTTTGTTAATGATAAAGGGGCCTAATTGGTTTCTTATCCTCAGCTGAGCTTTTTTCTTCACATTGCAAAAGTGAGTCAAATCTGCATTAATAAGTTGCCTGAAATACTCCAGAGCAAATAGTCTCATGGGCACATATTTTGGCAGCTTATAAGGGCACAACTCACATCCATATATCTTGATTTCAGTGTGATCCTAGTAGAAATACCAGTCACCTATCCTATAGTTCTTGGAAAGTTGTAGAATCTTCCTCATGTCACCGGAGAGTCTAGGAGGAGGAGCTCCTATCAATAGAGTGGAGGCTGGATGTATGAACAGGTCAATGAATTCACAGTAGGTATAAGGGGATTTAGCAATTCTGTGGAAGACAGGGGTCCAAAAGATTACAGACCTCCTCTCTCCTTTGGCATCCAATTTTCTGATGGGAAATATAAAAATGTCTGGGTGATAATACAACAGCATATGATATATGAAACTTGTGTATTTAAACACTCATTTTCTTTCCAAATTCATAAATTGACCATGGATTTTGTCAGCAATGAAAGAGGCATAGTCATACTTAATAGCAGGGGGCTGCCCTAGAGTAAAGGTTGACAACAGAACTAGGACCATCTCATCCAAAAATTCATTGGACCTGAAACCCAAGATTATCGATATCATGTCAAGAAGAATTCTTCCAGCCTCATTGAAGGAGACATATGAATAAGGAGGTGGGCCTTGGGGCTGGTATTCTGGCTTCATGAATAACTTGGCAATCCGGGCTATTTTTGCACTGGATAGTTGAGAGCCTTGCTCCAACAAATATCCCATGGAGAGAGGAGCAAGAGGCTGAACTAGATGGAATTGTAGCATTTCATTGATAGACTCAGCAGTTATGTAGAAAAGGACAGTTTGTGATGGAGAGATAACTGCTTTACTGACAGGGTCATAATTGGCACAACAGTGGTGAACAATATCTAGGAATATATTGACTAAGGGAAGGTAGTACCTGGGGATATTGGATTCCCATATTCCATAGATATCAAAGTTATTCAAATGACTATTTCTGACTAGGCAGAAAGTTTGCAGATGATTTTGGCAACCAATTAGGTCTCTTATTTGGAAATCGTTGTCGACCAAGGGTAAATGATGTTGGTCTGTATGAGGTGTACTGAGAGGCGCGACATTGAGGGCCACAGGGGATTCCATTGTTCAATTTTCTGTGTTTTTGAACTGGAGGTTGAATTGTGTGGAAAAAAGGGCAACATAGCAGTTTTGAATGGCTGGTATAGCAATTATGGACTGTTTTAGCTTGAATTTGGCTCTTACAGGTACAATTTTGTGGAGGAAAACCAAAAACACCAGTTCGGGAGGTGGAACAGGGTAAATACCTATGTTTTGGAAGCGCAAGAGTGTAATTGGTAGGTCAACCGACGAGTTGAGGCGTAGAATGCTGGAGTTTGTTGGTCGGGGTGGCAGACTGGAGCTTGCGCAGCTGCTGGATGTGATTTTGCATGCAACAGTGTCACGAGAACAACGAGTGAAAATGAAAGAAAATGATAATTTTATGGGTTTTTATCAAAAATTGGCTTCACGGAGCATTTTGGCGTGTTTTAGTCGAATGACGTCATCAGGATGTGATGTTTTGTCGCGACGCAGGGTACAGAATGTTGAGGTGGTGATGGCGTGGAGGTGATGTAAGCAGGCAGGGTCAGCAGGGGCGGTAAGTGGTTTGGGCCCGCACCGCTTATAGGGTGAAGCAGTTTTGGTGGGGAGGGCCGCGAGCATGGCGGGGAGATGCCACGCGTCCAAGGTACGGCGGGAATATCGTCAGCTCCCCGGGCGGTAATCATCGGAGGGGAAGGGTGTCGCGATATGATTGTGGGCCGTCCAATCAACAGGCCCGGATCCAATGGTTGGCGGATATCCGAGGTGGCAGAGGGTTACGATGCGGGGGACCCATATATATACAAAGACTTAAATACGTCGGGGCGGGTTTGATTGGCTATCGGGGGATTAAACTATTAATTAACCAGGCGTTAATTAATTTTTTCAATATTTGCGCGGGGAGGGTTATTATATGGTTCCAGGTGAACCTATAATCCCTTTGTAAACAAAAAATATGGCCGTAATCGACCGAGGGAGGGATTATTAAACATTAAGGGGTTTTATTGTAAAAATATATTAATACAGGCAAAGGGGAATTTGTAAGGGATTTATGTATTAGTGTTAGCAGTTTAACATGGGTTTATGAAAAGGCACCAAGCTATAAAGTTTGATAACTTAGGCTAAGGGAACAAGAGGATTTTTACACAAGAAATGTGGTTTCTTTGCATTAAGTAGGAATGCTATTTTCCTCAGGTTTTTTTCATGAAATGGAGTGATTTAAGAGTATTGAGTAGATCTCAATATTCTTAGGGAGGTCAGTAAGTGTTTTTGGGAGAAGTGTGAGGGGAAGTTAGACATGCATTAATTGATTTGTAGCCAAACCATTGCCATTGTACTTATGATATCAAATGAGATGAACCTCTTAAGAAACAAAAGTTAATCATAAGCATGCTTCTGCAACATCAAGACTGCCTACTCAGCCTACAGTACCTAACATTTTTTCTTCCTTTTACATGGGTGCACTTGGACTAGAAAACCCTTACAAATTTTCTTTTCTTATCATGGAAATTCTATCTAAGTCTGCCCTTATTTCTTCCAAGGGCTCAGATTTAGCTGCTAAGCTCCTTTGCTTCTCTACCTAACTACTTATCTGCCAAGATTGAACTGTTTGGACAGATTTTATTCTTTATCTCTAAAACAAGAAATTTAAACATGAAATGGCCAAGATTAAAACTGTGGCAAGAGTGAAACTAACTACACATAATGACTAGCACACTTTCCTGGTCTTCTTTGTTTGGGGTTCATTTCTTTTCCTTTTTCTCTTGACCATTTCATTCTTTTTACCCTTTGATTTTTCTTCTAGGGCATACCCTCTTTACATTTTTAAAGCTTTTTGATCTTTTCAAAATATGGAACCTTTGCAGCATGGAAAGGATGAACATATTTGGAATTTTACCAGTCAATCATGAAATATGACACCTATTGGTATAGGAGCATAACAGAGGGTACTAGCTGCCCTAAGAAGTACATCCACCTTCTCTAGTATTTTTTTTTGTCATTGCCTTGTCTCCATAGGAACCCTCTTCTTAGTTCCTTTGTCTCTATTCTTTTTAGATCCTATTACCTTCTTCCTATTGATGATAAGGTCCTTCAATGGCATATTGTCAACAAAACTCACTTCTTTGGCCAACTCTAGGTTCTTTCTAAGTTTGATTTTGTATCTTAATTTATTTGTTGGCCTTGTATGGGGTCTCTTGCCACCCTTGAAAACTTGAAACATTGTCTCCTCCTCTTGGGTCTCAACCTCTGATTCTTTGCCTTTAGGAACCTTTGTTTTAGTTGTGTCTGTAGGGGAGGTTTCGAAAGGTGGAGTTAGTGGAGTCACAACCTGGGAAGATTTGACATTAGCAGGTAGGTTTACATGGGATATAGGTTTGGGTTTATGCAACCTAACACCTTTCCTCTAGTAGAATTTGGGAATCTTAGGGCCAGAGGATGTAGATGGAATTTATATGTTTTCTTCGCTGGTACGTGGCTTAATAGGGGCTTGACCTTTAATTTTCTTCTCCTATTTGGTATTCTTTCGTCTACCTATTCGTCTTTTAAGGGGTTGAGGGTTAAAACCTCCCCAAAAAAGGAAATGGATCCAATTCCTTTCTGTTCTAGCTAGCTAGTTTTCAATTAACAATTTTATCAAGGCTTTGTGGTATATGAAATGGGAGGAAGGAACTGTGTGGGCCCTTAACGTAGTTGTCATATGTTTAACGCTTTCTAGTAAATAAAAACATGGATTAATTTTGATTTGACCAGCAAGATGTGCGAGGAAATAAAAGTGGTAGAGGTTTACCCGATTAAACCTTCCTTCACAAGTGAAATATTGCTGACAAAGGTGTAAAGAGACATGCCATTTGTCCTACAACCACTCCTTTTGAACTCTAGCTCTCCAATTTTTCCCCTTGATTTCTTATTTGAAAAGGAAAGGGACATTGATCTCTGCCAACACATGTCTGTGGAAAATTTTCTCTCCATTTGTTGGTAAGGTCGTGGCCTCAATATTGGACTGATCTGTAACTGAAAACAATAGGCCTCCAACCTCCACGTGATTTCCATCAAAACCTTGACAAAAATATCGAGCCACTACATCAGTGTAGTTAGTACAGTGGTGGAAAAATTCACTCCAACCAGCTTGTTGAAACAATTGATGAATTTTGGGGTATATGTCCATCAAATCCAACACTTTGGGATTGGACCAATTCGCTTTGCCTCTTTTCCCTATTGTGTTGTGTGTTCTTCCTGTGATTCAATCCTAAATACCTTTGAGCAAAATGGTTTTCAATGCCAAGTGTGACTAACCCCGAACTAACAAAAAACAAACTATTGATGGGACATGGTAAAACAACTTGACATTCATATGGGATATTACAATTGGCTAGTGAATAATCATGGAGCTTTAGTTTATGATTACGAATAGATTTCATATCATACAGTGAAATAATTTTAAATGACATTCACTCATAGAAATGGAGAAAAAATCATTAACCAGTACTTTTTACCCCTTCAAAACTGATGCAGACATGTTTCAAATGATATCGTTGACGCTGACATGGTCAGTATAGTCGTCACTTTTTAAATTTAAAATCTGGTTTTGGCGCTGACAATTGGCCTGTCAGTTAAACTGAAATTGCTAATAAGCCTATTGTCAACGAATTTCTTTGGCAGGCCATATCGGATCACTAATACATTGATAGCCCCGCTACCATTAATTTCCCTATATATTACAACTAAAATGTTGACACTGAAACTGTCAGCTTTTTCTGAAAATTTTATAAAACAATGTTTTATTGTGATAACAGAGCCTTTATAGCATTAGTTGTTACACAACCAAGTGTTGATTCCCTTAGTGTTAATTTTTTATATTGTCACTACAAGAATTCATTGAAGGACACTGAAACCTTAGTAATCTCTTCAAGACAGCTCACATGAACATCTAAGCATGAAGGATTGTGATCCAGATCCCTCATAGCACTAAGTTGTTTTATTTCCCTATGATAGGCCTTGTGGTTGTTTGTCATTTGATTTTATCCCCAAGTGTGCCTTACCGAAATTAGTTGTTAGCATAGGCTAGAAGAGGCTCTAATCATGCATTTCCCATGCTTGCATCTCTAAGTCTTACGACCCCATATTGATAACTAAATGTTGGAATTAGAATGCATACAATTCCACAAATAGGAGGTGACTGACTAATTTTGGAATCAAAAACTATATTATAAACAAATATGTTTCTAATATAGATCTTTCTTTGAAGAAGACTATGTCACTCTCTTGACCCAAATGAAAATCCTAAATTATTGTGGAGCACATGAATCCCATTGTATCTTTTGCCAAAAGATGGTGCAATTGTAGGTTGACTTGGTGCAGTGATCCTAATGAGAAACATCATCTAGTGTAATTTGTACCTATTACCCACCAAAAGTGGGTGACCCCATAGAAAAACATTTTCTCCTACCATTTCTTCCAACTAGCAAGCAACAATCCTTGACAACCACTAGTAGTCGACGACGATGTTACATTCAATACTCCATTGGCCACATCAATCATATGTTTCCTCACCCATTTGGCAAGAAAGCACGTTCAAGGTGGGATTCAATCAAAATATACTTTATTAATTTTGCAATGAGGGTGTTTATGCTTGTTTGTATTTTGGGCATTTAACATGTATTATGGGGTAACCTAGAAGGAAGAGGGGTTCTTATTGTCATTTTTTACCCTCACCTTAAATGGGGGGTTCATTTTTCACCACAGTCTAATGGGACCTCCTGTGATGTCCCAATAGGTATAGGAGGGGAACTACTTGGGAAACCCTAATTAAGATAGTGTAGTCCCTTTTCTCCCTACTCCATACTTACCACTTTCCATCTTACATTGCAAACCCCATATTCCACCTCCTTTCTTCAGGGTCAATTGACCATTAGTTATCTAATATTGGCACCATACATCCTCATACTTGGCTAGGGCCCAAAACTTGGCCCTGGGAGGTTGGTGCAACTAAAATAACAAGAAAAAGAATATGGTGGCCACAAGAAAAAACAAAATAAGATCAAAATGCAAAAGATGGTTGGGACATACACATTAGCATGTGGGAAAAATCCTAGCATGAGCTCTACCTCACTCATTATGGCCATAGGCTTGGTTCCTATGCACATGTTTCTCTTCACATTACAAGAAAGAACCCTTTTTGAACTGTTGTGTCCCAACCCTTGGTGGGAAATGAGATGCTTCATCATTAAGGGGCGAATAAATGATATGCATCATATAAAGCAAGTTCTAACCCTTTGAGCTACGAGAAGTAATAGAAATAAAAATCAATAAAAATTAAAAGGAACACAAGTGGGGTGGAAAAAAAGGATGAGTTGGTAAATCATGCATCCACAATTTCTTTCTCCCCACATTTATACACTCAAGATGGGGATCCCATAATATTTGGTCCCTTTGACCATGGCACTTGGCCATGAAGTCTTCTCCCCTTAGTTACATCACTATTCACTTGACACCTATCAATTAAAGGGTGGACCAAGGACATGTCACTTCCCCTTGGGGGTTGGAAGCACCTAATAGGGTGGTCTATTAGCCAATCCTACCTAGGGAGGTAACGTTATTATGAGTTCAAAGCCTTAATTCTGGAGGGGAAGTCTTATTTAAAGTGTCAAATTGGCCATTACTTGTAATATTGGTTCTCTTAGATGCAAAAAGGAGTAAATTTTCCTAATGATGTAGTTAGTAGCTTTGGGCATTGTGTGTAATTTATAGGTGGTTCCATAATCGCGGCTTGGGAAACTTAACTAGGGCTCAAGTCGTTCAAAGGGGCATATTGACACCCACAAGTGGAGAATTGATAGTCATGGATCTCCAACAAGAAGTAGAGCATCATAGAAAGCCATGGGCACCTATTGTACCCATAACACTCCAACACTTTTCCCTATATTGATGATTTTTTTTAGATGATGCACCTAGAACCAGCATGCCCCTAGTCGACTTATCACTTCTTGAGTGATTGGAAGTTGATATAGGGCCTAAAGGAGGATGGTCTCACCTCTTAATCCACGAGAGGGCTAGCATCACCTTGAAATCCCCCAAAGTTGGAGCGGAGACAGGAATTTTGACCACATGGAGACCCATGGGACCACTTTTGTGCCCTAAAATCAAAATTGGGGTCCATAAAGGGATATTTGCAAATACCTAAGGGTAGGCCCTTAGGAGATTATTTTAGAGTTACATGGCACCCCTATCCCTCAAATCATGCCCTAGAAGGGCCCATGCATGGATGATGACAACGTTATCTCTCACTGGGCTCGTACATGTGGGAGATTTGTTATGTTTTATCATTGTCTATTAGGTCGGCTTGTGACCTAACTTGTAGTATCACATTGTTTTATGATTTTAGTGGTCATTAGGCTAAAACAAATCTTATGACTCCTCATATAAATAGAGAATAGATAATTTGCAACAAATCATCATCAAAACTTGGAGATTTCGGCCTCCCATTAGAGAATTTCGACCCTCTTTTCTTGTGGTAGAGATGTGACCTATGAATGTACTTTGATATTGGGAGAAAATTGTTTGTCTTTGGAGCTACTATATTGGATTATTGAAAAGTGTAGCTAGGTTTGGTATTCATATTTTCCATGTATCATTATGAATTTATGTAAAAAAGAAAAAGAAGAAAATTATTATTTTTGTTATTAGTTAAGCATGTTCTTCATGCTTCTAGGATTTATTAAGTCAAAGAGTCAAAATATTATTTGGAATTCTTGTAAAGAAAAAGTAAAAGGTATTTTAAAAATGTAATTTGGGTTAATTCACCTCAAGAAGCCAAGTTGGCCCTCCTAGATGACTGGTCGTCTCACTCAAAAGACGTGTCTTTTCACATATGAAAAAAACTATATATTAGCACGCGTCCTCCACTATTTTGGCAAAGAAATTATGTGTTTCCTAAGATGGGTTCTAAGGTCAATATGTGCAAAGTTTAGAATATTATGTTTATGAAGAATATTTGTGAGTTCCTAAATCTACATGTCTAAAAATAAGTGCAACTTTCTTGGGCTATATTCTATGGCAGAAAATCTTGTGTGTGTGTGTGTTGTGCGCACGCGAGTATTTTGTGATAGAAGATCCTAAATAATTGGAAAGTTCAATGTGAACATAATAATTTGGAGGGTTTTACTTGCCTTCTTGAAGGGTTGGAATCTTTTTCATGGTCTTGGGTCTTGCTTTTCTCACTTTGATCTGATTCTATAAGAAGAGGAAATTTTTGGTTTTTCCCCCTTGTAGAGTTAGGCCTTGGCTTGGAGAGCATACATCTTTGTGTTCTCTTGTCTTATGTAATCTTCTTGCATTTTTTAGTAATTCCTTGATGAAATAAGAAAAAATAAATTTAATAAACTAGCCAACAAATTCACAAGTAATTATCATTGTTATCACTTAGATGTCTTCCCTAGAAGTTATCAAAGAAGGAATAGTCTGAGGTAACCACAAACCTAATCTCTTAGACTCGGGTTCTAGCCAACCTAAGTCCATAGAGGGCTCTCTCTTTATAATTTAACTTTTTTTTAGTAGGATTTCAGGCTAGTTCTTAGTGCTCATGATGTTTTGGTTTTGATTGGGTGGTGGACTTAAAAAAACAGATAAGAAAAACAAGTATTCAGGCCATTGGGATATGGAGTCAATCAAAGAGTGGCTTAACTGGATTAGATCAATTACTAAAGGATGAGTTCTCAAGCTAGGCTAGCACAGCAAAAATAAAATCTGCAGGTTCAAATGGATGAGGTAGTCCTAACCAAGGTAAAAGGGCAATGAAGAATCCTTAAACCATGATCAAGATGCAGAACAAAAGCAGATCAATAGCAAAGGGAAACTAAGAATCCTTTACTATGGACCTAATGGGGGAAACTACGGAAGTAAGGGAGCAATTAAGAATACCCAGGCCAAGATAGTTTAGCAGAAAACAATGAGAAAGTAAACAGTCAAAACAGAGAGCATTAAAACTAATTCTGAGATATCATTCCTTGTTTACTATTCAGACTTCATAGAGAAAACATGTGAATATTTATAACATGATGAGAAAACAATAATTAAACATGAAGAGATAATACTTATTTGGTTCCAACTGTGCACAAGAATCCAGTGAAATGTCTTTAGCTTGATTTCATGACCCAACAAAAACCAGTCCAGTCTTGAATAGAATAGCTCCTTAGCTCAATATAAAATGTCTACAGAAATGTATTTTAATCCACCCTAATTATTTCAAAATATGAAGTATTTATACAAAAAATGTTACAAAATATCTCATAACAATATGAGAATTATTCTAGGAAACCAAAAATATCTTCTAGCATGAAGATAGAGACAGATGGAGAATTGCCTTCTTATTGTCCCTTTTATTGTGAATGTGTTCGCTATTGTAATTCGAATTTGGATCTTTCAGTTGTTTTATAGTTATGTGCCAGAATCACTTTCTGTCTTTAATCTTCTGATATTCTTTACCTGCTACACTTTGACTCTGTTTCATCTGTTTTACCTGGTTGCCATATAGATTTACTGCAGTAACTTTATAGTAAATCTATTAATTTCATCCACCATTCACCTTCAGGTAATTTCATCTTTAGCATTTTTCTATATATCTCATCAGCCTCGATGTACTTGGAAAAATTTGGCTTGTTGATGAATAGGTGCTTTATCTCATGCTCTATAAAAAATAGATTTTCCAAACTATCATATAATACCTTTCCAGTGGGCAGAGCTTTTACCCTTGAAGTACTAGCTTGGTTGCTGGCCAACTTGTTTAGTCTTTCAATGTAATCTTCCTGGGTCATTAGCTTTTCATGTATTACCATAGGACTGGGGAGTCTTTTTTCCCTTAAAATACCATACTTTATCATAAATCTATCAATATCAGCTTGGATGCTTTGGCATCTCTTCTCAAGATTAAGCATCAAGTTCCTTTTGGTGAGAATCTTCTTGATTTCTATGATGGTCCCTGTTCTATCTTCTATGCTCAGTTCATCTAGCTAATACTTATTTTTTTTTTTTTAGACAAATTTCGGTTGCTATATTATGAGCTGAAAAAAGGAGTCAGATCTCCATACATACAATACTTTCTGGATATCTTGGATCAAAGGAATTACAAAATGGGTCCCTTCCTTGATCCTTGTTCTAGTAGTTCTGCCTCTAAAGCTTCCTAAACTACTGTAAATCCTAACATATTGCAAAGACCAAAGTTTACAGCTACACAACATATTTAATCTATTTCAATATGACTGATCTGTCTGGCCGTGGACTCTTCCGGATTTGGTTCTGGCTCCATCTGTTTTGCACTGGAGGAGCTGGGGGCCTCCTTGTTCTTTTTTTCCATAATGAACTGGAGTATTGCAATCGATTCTTCTGCATGACTGCAACGATTCTCCAAGTTTCTGAACTGTTCATGGAGGGAGGACACTCTGTGCAAAAAAAGATTAATTTCTGCCCTGTATTTCTCATTCAGTATCCTATACTGGTCTTCCATTCTTGCCTCCAAACTCCTAACCTGGTCCTCCATGATGCGCTGCTGCGCCCTTAACTCCTCAAATTCTGCTTGAAGGTCTGCACAATGAAGACAGTCTTCTGATCGATCCATATTTATCTCAGACGATTTCCTGTTTGAAGTCTCTGCTACTGAAACTCGAGTCTTTTGGTCACTAAGTCGATTATAGCAGGCTGCTACTGTTACTCGAGCTAACTTAGTGGATGACCGATTCTTTGTAGTACTTAGCAAACTACAGCGATGCCAATGCTTACACGGACAACTTTGCTTAACACATTGAAGAGCTCAGTTCTCAGATGTATAAATAGAATTTAAGTGCGCGCTTCGAGGGCAGGGATATGTTGAACTGAGCATCATGAAATTATTGCATATCCACAGAGTGATCAGCTGCAAATCTCGCATAGCATGGGGGTTCGATCTGTAAGGACAATTCTCACCTGAAGGCTTGTGGCTTCTCATGCTTTTAGACGAATTCCTGATTGCAAATCTTAGCAAATTCCTGCCCTCATGTCCTATTCTGTCGCCGGCATGGGTTCCTTGATCTTTCTCATTGATTCTGCCTGCTGGTGGTCACCTATTGTTGACTAGATATGTGAGGTTCATGGTAACGGTTGGAGTGTCACGCTGGAATTACAGCTCAGACTGCCAATAGGCCTATCGCATGCTTTGCTGGCATGCTTATCTGCTTCCTTGTTCAAACTACGCAGGATGTGATAATACCTAACCTCTTCCATTATCGCGTGTAGGATTTGATTTCGTTGATTTATCTGTTGGAGGAGAATGTTTGGTGTACTCTTTCGGTGTGCCATAAGCCGAATAATTATTGAGGAATCCCTGAACACCACTGCTTTCTTTATCCCAAGTTTGATTAATTGGGTGAGGCCCTGGAACAGGGCTAGTCCTTCAGCCCTGTTGTTGGAGTTCTCCCCTAGTCCCCATTCATAATGAAGGATGCAGTCTCTGTTTGCATTACAAATAAGGCCCCCTGCACCGGCCAGACCCGGATTCGACTTAGATGTGCCATCAAAGAATAAACAGAATCTATTGCAGTTACTCAGCCAGTTAGAGAATTCCTCCTCCTTTAATCTCAGTTTCCATGCGCTATTTGCTTCTTTTGCCTTTATCCCCCTCCTGCTAGTTTCTTGTGCACTGGATATGTTCTCCAGAACGTAGCTGAGAAGATTTCTCTCTTCTATACTGTAATTTGTTGCATCAATTTGGCCGCTGGTGTGGTTTGTAATCGCTTCCAGAGCCAACATTTTGGCTTTGAGGCAAATTTTCCTGATGTTGAATCCTTTCTCCTGGAAGACCTTGCCATTTCGTGCTAACAAAATGTGCCATATAAGTGTGAGTGGTATGGTGTTCCAGACTCTTTGAGCCAGTTTGCTTCTTTTCTCTTTCCAAGGGCAGTTCTTCTTCCATTTATAAATCGTTTCTGCAATGGTGTTCTGAGGTTCCCAGGGTGATCCTCCAATCGAAGCCATTTTCTTCCAGCATTCACCAGCCATAGGACATTCTATAAACAGATGTTGCATTGTTTCCTCTGATCTGCAACAGTTTGGGCACCTGGATGGGCCCATTATGCCTCTCTTTCTTAAATTTTCCGCTATCAATGTTTTCCCTTTCAGAAGCAGCCAAATGAAGAACTTAACCTTGGGGGGTGCCTCTGCTCTCCAAACTATTTTCCAGTGGTTCCAGGGTTCTGGTTGATAAGTGTTGTCACAGAGATATTGATGACCAGCTTTTACTGTGTATTGTGTTCCAGTTGGATCCCATCGATACCCATCCAACGTTCCTTCTTGAACCGGAGCTTTGCTATGGAGGAGCTTCTTGAGAGCGTTGAGGCTGGTTTCTAACACATTGGGGGGTTCCGGAAATTTCCAGCCTATCCAGGCATGAGTGTGGGTGTCCCATTTTGATATTTGGGACAGGTGGAAGAGTCCTTTATCATTAAGCCAGTTTATGACAGGGATTGCCTCTGCTTTTGATCCCATAGGCTGCTGCCCGAGGATTTTGTCTATAGAGAAATTGATACTATTTCCCCCGCTTGGGACCTTGGAGATATTTTGATACATGAATGGTATTGCCTTCTTACAAAGTTGCCAGATTTTTGTGCAATCTCTGTTAGGTATATTTGACTCCAAAAGCTGCTGCCTTGTACTGTTTAAGTATTTTACCTCCAGAACCCTCTTCCACCACACTGTAGGCCCTGTGATCAGTCTCCATATAATTTTTGCTCCAAGGGCCAAGTTGAGAAGCTTTGGGGATCTGATTCCCAATCCTCTTTTTTCCTGAGATTGGATTATATTCTTCCAGCTTACTAGATTGAATTTGTTTTTAACCGTTTTCCCTCCTTGCCAAAGAAAGTGCTTGAGTACTCTTTCCATTTTCTGACGGAAGACTGCTGGAGCATGATATAAAGAGAAGCGGTATATGGGGAGAGATGCAATACCTGATTTTAGGAGAATTAGCCTTCCTGCTGGATTCAACCACATTGTGCCCCATTGCTACACTTTCCTCTCTATTTTGTCAAGTATCTCATTCCAGGTATCAGCTTTCAAGGGTCCCAAACTTACTGGCATTCCTAAATAGGAGAAGTGGTTCCAGGTTATATTGCAGGAAACTCCAAATATGCTTGCTATACTATGGATGGTGTGATTTGCTGTGTTCCATCCATAAATACAACTTTTTATCTGGTTGACTTTCCCTCCTGAGTAATCCATAAATTGGTCCAATAGCTTTTTGAACCGCCTTGCTATTGTAGTGGATGCTCCTCCTATCAGCAAAGTATCATCCGCAAACTGTGAATGATTGATGTTCTTTGTTCCATGATCGATCTTGATGCCAGTGATTAATCCTACTCTCCGGTTATAGTCCAAGGCTTGACTGAATGATTATGCCATGAGGATGAACATATAAGGAGAAAGGGGGCAACCTTGTCTGAGACCACGGGATGATTGGAAGGTTGTACATGGTCTCCCATTTATCAAGGGTGAGATCCAAGGTCCTGTTATACATGCTGCAATCATAGTAATGAAGGAAGGATCAAACTTAATTTTATGAAGGACAGCATACAGGTAGGAGTGCCTTACTCTATCGAAAGCATTTGCAAGATCTAGCTTTAGCACGAATCCTTTTTCCTTCCTGGTTGAACTCGAGTGGATGGCCTCTTGAACAAGGAGAATAGAATCAGTGATGTGCCTGTTGGGGAGAAATCCCCCTTGATTTTCAGATATCAGGGAGGGAAGGAGAGGTTTAAGCCTGGCTGCTAATATTTTTGAAATAATTTTGTAAGCTGAATTGCATAAAGAGATTGGCCGGAATCTCGAGAAGGAGGAAGGGCGATTTTCTTTTGGTATCAAAGCAAGATAAGTGGAATTGGTGAATCCCCCCATTTTACCTTTTTTCATCACCCAACGGATCATCTTTAAGAGGTCTTTTTTTATCATTGACCAGTATTCCCGATAGAAGCAAATGGGGAATCCATCCGGACCTGGTGCTTTGTCTGGGTGCAAACTCCAGATGGCTACTTTAACTTCCTCTTCTTCTACTTCTTTCATAAGAGTGTTGTTCATTTCTTGTGTGACCCCTTTAGACATATACTGGAGCATGTTTGAGTAATCTTCTGCGCCTTTGTCTTCAGTCAGAAGTTGACAAAAATGCCTGGTGGCTGCTTCCTTTATAGATTCCTGGGTACTATATCGGTTTCCTTCATTGTCCATTATTGTGCTCACTGTGTTTCTGAGCTTTTGCACAGTGGCTTGTTTATGAAAGTATGTTGTGTTTTTATCTCCTTCCTGCAACCAAAGTTGCCTTGATTTCAATCTCCACTTTATTTCTTCATCCCTGAGGATTTGGTTCAGCTGTGAATATAATTTACCTTCTTGTTCCTTATTCTGCTGAGATCCTTGCCTTTCGATTCTCTGTTGCATATCCTATAGATCTTGCTTGAGTTTCTTTTTATTCAGTTCGGGCTCTTGATAATTGCTCCTTGCCCAGTTCTTTAACGCCTGCCTTACTCTTTTAAGTTTTGTCTCCCAGATATAGCTTGGAGACCCCTCTACATGATGCATCCATGTCGTTTGCACCACTTCTTTTGCAGCTGGTATCTGGTTCCATATTGAGCTATATTTGAAGGGTAAGGGCCCTAGAGGGCAGTGGCTTTGGAGAGTTAGAGTTATCGGATAGTGGTCAGAAGCCGACACATTGAGGATATTTGAATAGCCTGTTGAGGAAGTGGAAAGGTATGTTATGCTGATAAGGAATCTATCTAGCCGTTCCATGATGTTGTTGGCACAAATTCTTCTGTTACTCTAGGTATACCTACGGTTTTTGGGCCTGACATCAACTAGATCATGATCCTGTATAATGGTCTCTAATCGACTTCTGGAAGGATCGGGAGTGAAATTACCTCCCCTTTTTTCATTAGCATGCAGCACTAAATTAAAATCTCCTGCTACAATGAGGTTGGTATTCTGGTCCATTTCTATTTTCTCTTTCAGAGTGCCCCAGCATATCTCTTTCTCCCTATACTGGTTCGGAGCATACACATTGTACACCGTGACTGATTGGTCTCCAGTTCTGCTTTCAAGAGCGGTTCGGATCCAGTTTTGATGAACATTGGTAGAGCTGCACATCCATTTATTGTCATCCCATATAGTTGCTATGCCACCTGAGGCTCCTCTTGCCTCACTTATGCTTCCACGGAAATGTTTCTGCTGACTAATTACTCTATTCATTTCACTTTGATCTTGATTTGTTTCTTGTATAAGCATGATTTTAGGGTTCTCGATGTGGATTAGATCCTTGAGGGCAACTAGCTTGGAGGGGTGCCCTAATCCCCTGCTGTTCTATGATAGTATTTTCATCATGAGATACTTGATATGTGGAGAGGTGCTCGCCTCTCATGTCCCTTATTGTTGTTTTCTTTTTCCAAATGCCCAAGAATAAAGGTCTCTATTGGTGTCTGGGTGCCCAATGCTATGTCTTTTTGTGCACTTTCATCCCTTTGTTGTTTAGTTGTTTTTCTTCCCGGTCCTTGCTTTTTTGGAACATCACTAGGCGCTCCATGTTCCTTTGAAGAGCTTCTGGTAATTCTCGAAGATGGAGGATCAGGTGGGGGTTGCATGGAGAGGGGAGGGGATTGATGAGGTGGGGGATCAATGGAGGGGATGTTAGGACCCGATTCAGCTTCAGAAAGGATCGAAAAGGGGTTGGAAGAAGGAGGAAGAGGTGGATCGGGTGTCAGAGAGGGAGGAGAAGAAGGGCGCTGATTGGAGGTTCCAGGAACATCAACATCCATAGGAGATTTATGGGGAGGCGATGATTTTTTCTTTTTAACAGATTTCCATTGGCCATCTTGCTCCTCATTATCAACATTAATAATTTTTGTGCATCTATTTGCAAAGTGTCCGTATTCGTGGCATACCTTGCATTTAAAGGGTATCTGCTCGTAGTCCAATTTCTGGATATGGCTCCAATCATCCACTTTCAGCTTGATCACCTCCGGTAGTCCTCGGCCTAGGTCAACTTCCACACAAATCCTTGTGCATGCCTGCATGTTGTCTTTGGGTTCACTGCGATCTATGTATTTTCCCACCGCATTTCCTATAGCTTTAACTGAATCATCTCCCCAACAGTGAAGAGGGAGATGAGGCAGCCGTACCCAAACTGGAACAACATTCGGGATATCTAGTTCTGGGTCGAAATCCGGGGTCCATTTGTTGAGGTAGAGGCCCCTGGAGTCCATAAAATATGGTCCGTTCCTGAATATTAGGTCTTTGTCCTCCTTTGTCTCAAAATGAAATGTAAAATATCCTCTGCCACAGAATCTGATAGATATTTTACCCTGAATCTTGTCCGACCAGTTTCGTTCGATCCATTTTTGCACTGTTCTGGGTGATGGCCAAATACCAGTAAACTATCCGATTAGTCCTTTCTCTGCTAGAGAAAGAGCTGCCATGCGTGGAATAGCAGGCGACAGTTGGACTTCCTGTAATACATCAAGTTTCTTTACAAATTTTGTTGTTGCTGGTCGGGGTCGCTGCGGGGGCAGAGATTTCACCAGGTTGGAAAAGGCCCGTTGCAGATCCGGATCCCCATGGGGTGGATCCGGAGGATCCATGCTGAGGCGCGGTCGCAGGCAGTCAGGCTCTCTCAGACTCGCGCGCACAGAGAGGCCCAAGATCTCAGAGCGGGGCTTTTATTGATGAGTTTTACTTATTTGTAGCTAATACCTATTTTTACTATTCAAAAGTTCTATCAATTGGTTGGCCTCTTCAGGTTTGTCTCCCAGCTCTTCTCTTGTTTTATGAATTGCTTCAGTGGCCACTTTCACCAGTTCAGTTTGCTCAAAAATTACTTGAATAGATAGCCAAACATCTTTGACAGAGTCAATGATGTTGGCCCAGAGCATTTCCTTCATGTCTCCTAGTGGATTTTGCAATTTCAAGTCCTTTTCAAGGACTTTTATCCTTTCTCCCATTCTTTTATTCTTCTTAACTTCTCCCTTCTGTTGTATTTGTGCAAGTTTGCAATTAGTCTCCAAACCTGACACTTTTTCTCTAAGCTTTTTAAGCTTAGTAACTTGGATGGTCATTTCCTCCATGGCTTTTACAAATTTAGTTGTCTATTCTATGGATGTCCCTGTGCTTGTTGATGTACCTGTGACTGGCATAGCTCCAGCTGGTGGAACTGTTGGTGCTAAGGAAGCAACCAATGTGGAGGGTACTGCTATAGAGACTGTAGGAATGACAGTCTGTGGAGTGGTGGCCAACTCACTCTATCTATACTATATCAATTTATCCAACTCTTTCTCTGTTTCTTTTAGTTAATCATTCAGCTTAAGGATTAAGTATCTAAGCTATTCCTCCTTCTGAGTTTCTAATACTTCAGCTATTTGTGGATGGTGTAGAGGAGGAATTTTAAGCTGCTTTTTCAAAGCAATTATGTCATCATTTTTCCTTTTAATTAGATTTTCTGCAGCCTTTACATCCTTGGTATCATGTCACATCTCTATTATTAAGTGCTCTAAGGAATTTATCCTGGTATCCTTGGCCTGTGAAGAGGCCTTCTCTAACTGGAATTGCGTTGATATATTATTTAGTGAATTTTGGAGTTGATGTGTTGTAATGGCCTTGCTAGTCAATGTAGAATAGACCACTTCCCCAATCTATTTCTGTAATTCTATTTGGTCGATAGGATGTATAGCCTTCGCCAACACCTCAAAATCTATCTTCAAATAATCTGCTATAGACCTGGGCTGTTGTGTTGTAGGCTTCATAAAAGTCATTTGCATTTTACCTTCTTTTACATCAAAGGCTGACATTAGCCTTGTTTGATTAGTAGGAGCTAGTTTAAGGTATTGTGCATAACTTTGGGCATTCAAGCTTTCATTTATGGCCTTTATTTCTTTTTATTTCTCTCTAATGTCCTAGTTTTGGCATGTTGGAGTCTTGAAGGAGGATACTTCCACGCTCTATTGTCTCTCCTGCATTTGAGCTTGTGAAATGGAAGGTTCTTGTGTACCTCCAAAGGGAGTGGTCTGCCTATTTTCTACTCTTTCTGTACCTGTGGTTCCAGTTGTTTCCTCTGTATACTCCTATTCTGAAAAAGGATTCAACCTTTGCCTTTTGACATAAGTTTGTGCAACAGGTCTGCTAGAAGGAGTGGCCTCCTCTCTATTTCTTTTGGGATTCTTATCCTCATTTAGAGGAGTCTGTACAATAGGAGGATTGCTCATGATGTGTTATGGTTGAGCCAGCTCTGCAGATATGTCTGGTTGTTCAGATTCCTCTTTCTCTTGAAGTTCTTCTTCTGCTAGTTGCTCAATGTGTTCCCGTGTCTCCCTTTGGGATTGGGATTCTTCTGGCACTTGTACAAAGGAATCTTCATCGAGTCTTCTTTCTAAATCAATCAACACATTATTGACAGTAGTTTCTGTGCTATCCCTGTCTACTAGAGTGTTCTCCACCCATTGAAGTTGATTTGCATGTTGTTCTATTTGAGGAATTCAGTGGTGGATGTAGGGAGACAATTTTTTTTTCTGTCTTCTGTTACAGATGACATCAAAGGGGTCATATCTCCAGATGAATTTTTTTTTTTAGTTTGAGCCCTTGAAGGATTTCCTCTGAAACTCTTCTAGCTTCTCTATTGTTACACAAAAAAGGGGCCTAACTAGTCTTTTATTCGGAGTTGTGCCTTTTTCTTGGCCTTCACAAAATGTACCTCATCAGAGTTGATTATTTGCCTGTAGTACTCTAGAGCAAATAATCTCATTGGGAGGTACTTGGAAAATTGTAAGGTGCCAATTCACAACCATATATTCTAATTTCAGTGCGATTTTGGTACAAGTACCAATCTCGCGCTTTGTACTGTTTGGACAGCTGTAGGACCCTCCTGATATCTTCACTAATTCTTGGAGGAGGACTTCCTATCAGCATGGTTGCTACTGGATGCACAAATAGATCTATAAAATTTGTATAGGAGTATGGAGATTCATATTTGTGTATTAAAGGGGTCTAGAGGACCACTGATCTAGGATTGCCTCTGGTGTCAAGCTTCCGAACAGTGAAGGGAAATTTGTTAGCTTGATAGTAAAGAAAGAGATGATACAACACTGATGAGTATTTGAATACTCTCTCATTTTCCAATCTCATGAACTGCATGCATTTTATCTAAGATGAATTTTGCATAGTCAAACATGATGGTAGGGGGCTACCCAGGAGTGAAAATGGACATGTAGGTGAGAATAATTTCATCTACATATTCACTTGTAGTACAGCCTAGAATACTGGATATCACTGATATGATGTCTTTTCCAATCTAAGAAAAAAGGATGACATGTAAGGAGGGGGATCCTTTGGTATGTTTTTTTCTTCTACAATGAAAGTCTGAAGTAGTTGAGCAATTTTGGAAAATAGGAGTTTAGGGAATCTGTCAAGCAAGTCTCCAATAGAAAGGGGAGTAAGACTTTGACTAGGTTGCAACTGCAACATTTCATTTATGGACTCAACAATGATGGTGAAAAGTATTGTCTAGTCGGGGGACATCACGGCTCTTAAGGTGGGATTATAGCTCGCATGACAATCGTGAACATTTTTCAAGGCAGATATGGATGCTGGGGAATTGGTACATGGGTAGGTTTGATTCCCAAAGACCTATTTTGTCTGCATGGTTCAAGTACTAGTCTCGGTACCTACAACATAATTTCAATGGGGATTCTTCAACAAAGATGTCTTTAATTTGAAAGTCTTTGTCCACCAATAGGAGATGGTCTAAATCCTTGTGGGGAGTAGAAATGGGTAGGACATTCATTGCAACTGGCGCAGCCATCCTTGGTTCTTGTTGATTCAATGACGGGGGCAAAGGGTTTTCTGTAAAATTGGGGGCCAATTGGTTTAGTTCAAAATGGTTTGGAGTTGCTGGGCACCTGTTTTACTGAATTACTTAACAGATTAAAGAAACTAAGTAAAATTTTGGGAATTAATCAGGGTTTCTCAGTGAATTTGGGTAAATACCTGGTTTCGGCTTTGAATGGATTGATGGGTGACTGTACACGGTTTGCAGGAAGTGTTCGTGCCTAAAGAATGGTCTTGAAGTTCATCAAGTTGGCAGTTGGACGTGGGTTGATAGCCACATGTACTTAGGTGCTTGCATGGAGGTCTGAGTGGTCTTTTTCATGATAAAACTAAAAACAATGAGCTTTTTTAGTTTTATTCACAAAGTCAATTGTTTTGGCGGGTACACGGGGACAAGTACGTTTGGATTTAAGTGGGGGATGAGACCTTTTTTCATCTAGTGGAAGGTGGTAAGTGGTTTTATTTCGCACAGCTTTTGGGCTGGAATGGTTTCAGGGGAAAGCCGCCCGATGCCATTCATCGAGTGCCACGTAGCAGCGGGGGGAATAGTGAAACCACCCATATCGGGCGGGTAATGGTCAGCCTTCAGAGGCCGCTTGATATGATCATCAACCGTCGGATGAAATGGGACCTGATCGCACGGTGATTGGGGTGTGGATTTGACATGAGGTTTAATGGAGGGGCCCAACAGAGATTTAAGCATGGCGGTATTAATTAATCATGGATTATGGCGGACTAAGGGCATCGGGGGTGATTTCATTGGCGGAGATAGATTATTAATTAACCACGGATCGGTTAATTAATTTCTTTTATTTGGCAGAGGGCTTTGGTTCTTAGTTAGCCGCTAGTCGACTAATTAAACCATTAATCAATCATTATATTAATAAAGTTTCAAACTTTAGGACAGGATAAATATTAAAGGGTCTTTAATAAATGCATAGGGGAAAAGGGTTTTTTTTTGGGAATTAATATATATATTAAAAGTTAATATGAACATCGTGAAAAATGGATTTAGCACTAATTATAATGTATATTTACAATTCATTTGCTTTTCATAAATACATTATAACTTAGGCTAAGTTTTATTTTTGTGGGTTTTTCAGAAAAGGTGTTTATTTTGGGGTAGAGGATTTTCCTTATGAAAAATGGTGCTTTATCTTAAGAAAAGGGATTTGTTTGGGAAAATGAGGGAAATTGAAGGGGGGTAATGTTTGTGGGGGGAATTTTAGTACTTAAGACTTATAAGTTATTGGGTCGGGGGTCCGGTTCCTCTAAAATTCAGAGAAATGCTTTGAGCCCCTTTAACTTAAGTTTTTAGGTACTTTAAGACTTTCTTTGGAAATTAGTTAAGTGAAAAATGTAATGAGTGAGGGAGGTTAATCAATTGACTTTGTGTACTTTGGTAAATGCTCAATTTTCATCCATACTTAGAAATTTGATGATGAAGGTGAACAATATGATCTTATCTAATCAATCATCATAATTTTGCAACCATTGTTCTACTTACCCATCTACTCATCCTACCATTTTTACTTTTCTTTATTAGGGTGCACTTAAGCTGGCAAACCCCTTATCACTTTTACAAAAGTAATCTATCTAAAACTAATCTTATTACATCCAAGGGCTCAGATTAGACAGTTGAGCTCCTTTTAATTATTCTACATATCTAATTATCTGCCAAGATTAAACAGTTTGGTCAGATTTTATTCTCTATCTCTAAGCATAAAATTGAAAACATGAAATAGCCAAGTTTAAACATTTTGACCATACATGGATTGTGGCAAAGGTAACAAGATGCACACAATATTTTATTCTACATCAAAAGTAAATAGTAGTGGCATTTTGTCTTGCACACTTTCATGGTCTTTTTTCTTCTTAGGGTTCATTTTTTCATCTTTTTTTACCTTTTTATTCTTTTTGTCCTTTGATTTTTCTTTAAGGACATACCCTCTTTACATTTTCTTAAATTTTATGAGTTTTTGAATATGGAAAACATTTAAAAAAGCAAAGTTATGTACATATTACAGATTTGACCTCAACTATTCAAAAATTATGACTCCTAATGGTATAAGAACCTAACAGTGGATCCACTTAGTGATGGCATTTCCTAGTGAAATGTCAAGAACTAGTAGATCAATGGCATTTTGAATTACTGTGATTTTACTCTGCAACTTTTCCTTTTTACTTTTCTGCTTTATTGATATTTATGACAGTGAAACTTTTGAAGCTTAGGGCCTTCTCTTAGGGCTTCAACTCCAAAATTACCATCCAATCAACACTAAACTTTTTGAAGAATGAAATATGTACAAGTGATTAGTGAAATCAGTGACTAGGATCTATATAGTGCTTAGGTATTTGACCATTAGCTGGTCCTCCTTCTACTTCTGCACCATCCAATTCTTTGAGGAAAAAAACATTATTACCCCTGAAAGCATAAATGATGTAAGGGCCTTTCCATAAGAAGTTGAACTTACCATGTTTACCTTTATCCTCTCTTCTTGAGTCCCATTTCAAAACTTTATCCCCTAGGTAGAAATCTTCTACCTTGGTCCTTTTGTCAAAAGCTTTCCTGATTCTCTCCTGCACAACTTGGGATCTGATATACACTTCTTCCCTGGTCTGCTATAAGTGAGTTGTCTGTTTGATCCTCCTTTGAATATCTTTTGGCTCAACCTGTGCTTCTTAGAGAAATTTCATCACTGGTGTTCCCAAGGAAGATGGGAAAATAGCCTCCATTCCATAGACTATCTGATAAGGACTGGTACCAATGGATTTCTTAGTGGTCAATTTATCTACCCACAAGGCATTTACTAGCTTCTTATTCCAAGTTTTCTTGTTATCTTCCAACTTTTTTTTGATGATATTCACTAAGCTCTTGTTGGAAGACTCTGCTAGTCCGTTTCCTTAGGGATAGTAAGCTATGGAGTGACCCAGGGTTATATGATATTTGTTGCATAAATCAATCATCCTCTTTGATTTAAAAGTTGTTGCATTGTCTATGATGATTTTGGTTGGACAACCAAATCTGGACAGAATGTTGGCCTCCAGGAAACCTATTATGATAGTATCAATAGCTTGTCTTGAGGGTATGGCTTCTATCCACTTTGTAAAATAATATGTGGCAGTCAAGATCCATCTATGTTGGGCAGAGGAAGGGGGATGAATTTCACCAATGAGGTCAAGACCCCATTGTTGAAATTGTGTTTCAGTCGATATTGGTTTCAAAGGTAATGGTAATATTTTTCTTTTTCCTTCAAAAATCTGACATTTGTGACATGAAGTTACAAATTTCTTTACATCAGAAAATAGAGTGGGCTAGTAAAAACCAGATCTTAAGATCTTATCAACTGTGGTCTTCCAGTAAAGATTTCCCCCACAGTCACCTGCATGAAACTATTGTAATATTTTTTCAGATTCTTCCTTTAACAAACAATTAAGTAGGATGCCTTCGTCATTTTTCCAAAATAAAGCATTGTCAATTATGAAAAACTTCAAAGATTTCATTTTTAAGAACCCACATTTAGTCCTGGATAACTCTGGAGGAGCTTGAAGATTTTGTAGAACGTATATAATTTCAGCATACCATGGTGATTCAGTGAAGGCCTAACTGATATGTGGTGTCACCATCTCCTCTTCGTTATCCAGTTCTGCAAAAATTTATGTCTAAGGCCTAACAATTCGATTCAGCCATAAGCTTGGCTAAACCTTGGCCTTTGATCAATTTTGTAGGCTTAATTTCTAAGTCATATTCTAATATGGTAGCTATCCACTTCCCTCTCTTTCCATCTGGTCCATCCTGTGTTAGGATGTCTTTGACTACAGCATTGGGAACATAAGCTACTATATGAGAATACAAGATATAAACTCTGAAATCTTTAATAGCTTTGACTAGAGAAAAATCTTGCTTTTCCATTATATTATACTTTAAAGGTGCATCTCTCAGGGCTTTACTGAAGAAGGCTATTGGTTGTTCAAAACCCTGATCATTTTTCTGTAGTAGGATTGCAGCAATGGTATGTTCTAATGCCAAAGAAAATATGATGAAATCCCTATCAAACATTGGACTAATGAGAACTGGTGTTTGCGTTAAGGCTAGATTTATATCTTCAAAAGACATTTTAGACTCTAGATTCCATTTAATAGTCGAATCTTTCTTTAACATGTTGTTTAATAATGTAATTAGTTCAGCTAAGTTAGAGATAAATCTTTTCAAAAAGTTTATGATACCTAAAAATGCTTGTAGTTCTTTGATGTTCCTAGGATGTGGTATCTGTAAAATGGCTTCAATTCTTATTGGGTCGATCTGGATACCATCTTTGGAGATAATGTGGCCTAGTAATTTTCCCTCTTCCAACCCAAATAAATATTTTTTAGGATTCAGAGAAATTCCATACTTCCTACACTTGGTGAAGACCTGCCTGAGATGATCCAGGTGTTGTTGATCTGATTTAGAGAATACCATGATATCATCTAGGTATATTACTAGGAAGTCATGGATTTCCTTAGCAAAGGCTATGTCCATTGCTCTTTGAAAGGTGGCCCCTGCATTTTTTAACCCAAAAGGCATTTTCACATACATGAAACTACCCCATGGAGTAGTGAATGCAATTTTTGCCTGATCATCTGGGTGGACTAAAATCTGGTTATAACTGGAAAACCCATCTAGTAATGAGATTCTGGTTGAACCTAATACCCTCTGTAATATGTGATCCATTTTAGGAAGAGGGTAGTTATCCTTAAGTGAAACTTTATTCAAATTTCTAAGGTCAACACATAGTCCAATTTTGCCAGTTTTCTTTCTTGTAGGTACCAAATTAGAAACCCAAACTGAGAATCTAATTGGTGCAATGATTTTGGCTTCATACATTCTTTTGATCTCCTTTTCAATAAAAGGCAATAGAATGGGGTTAATCCTTCTAAGCTTCTGTCTAAAAGGCTTATGGCTTCTTTTAAGGGAATGGTGTGTTGTATTATGCTAGCATCAGAGGACTTAAGGTCCTCATAATTCCAAGCAAAAACATCTTGGAATTCCTTTAACATTTCTATGTATTTCACTCTTTTATTTGGAGGTAAATACTTTGAAATTTTTATCATTTTGGGATCTTCTTCAGAGCCTATGTTACACTCCTCAATGTCTGCTTTTAAGGGTTCCATTTTCGGCTTTTTAGGGACATCGGTTGAATCAAACAAGTCCTCGAAATGAGTTAATCCTTTGGGCAAAAAAATATCTTTAAGATTGATGACTTCAGATTCTTCGTCGATTGCTTCATCAATTTCAATTTGTTTTAGGTTTCGAATATCTGATTTTGTAAACTTTGTGGGATGGAATCTATCTATCCTTTCATCTTCTACTTTGTTAATTTCTACTTTATCAATGTAATCAAACTCTAATGTTATGTCTGTGTCTATGTTGCTATTTACAAATTCATCATCTAAAGTTAGAAAATTGTTAATTTGTTGGTCATTTTTTAATACTTGCCAGTTCTTTAAGTTGTCAGGAATAGAAGGTCTGTGCCTAACCTCAGCAGTGTACTAATGGGTAGGTTGAAATGTCAACTTGAAAGTGCTAGCAAACATAGCTAAGTTGTGAGCTTGCATATTGTGTTTTCATGGAATAACAGCAAGCTTGGTTTCTAAAAAAGTATTTAGTATTTCTACAATTGTTCCTCTATAAAATCCTAACCTAGGATCCCTAGTCATATAAACAACGTTAATTTGTTTTATTACCAACTCAGAATCTCCCATAATAGAGATTGTTATGGCTCTTAACCTTTTGACCAATTTGAGACCTAACAGAAGTATTTCGTACTCAGCCATGTTGTTCATACACTTAAAGTTTAATCTATAGGCATGACCCTCTGAATGATCATTTTCTAAGTTGTAAATCCATACTCCTGCTCTTGCACCTAATTTTTTTATTGATCCATCGAATTCAATATGTCATAGAATTTCATGTTCATAATTCTTACTGTCTGGGGGTACAAAATCTTCTTTGACTATGGTATCGAGGTCATCTTTATTATTTGAAATCTATTGAATTTGGATACTTTGATTGTCTTCTGCTACTATAATTTATTTTGGTTCTACAATAATGTTTTCTGAAGTGTCTTCTTGGTGTGATTCAGCATTGTAAAGAATGAAAGAATCAATATCAAAATGCATTGAATATAAAGGAAAGTTTTGAGGTCTCTCCTGGGTACTCACTACATACTTCATTAGAGTCTCTCTATACAGTTTTTTAGGATGTCCAAAGACTAATATGGTAGCATATGACATGTCAAGTTGCAGAGATCCTTGGAGTTTAGCACCCCACGATCTAGACAGAAGCATGCCATATTTTGGTGGTATAATAGCAACAACTATGTCCATAAGAATGGTCTTAGTAGGGTACTGCACTAGGGAAACACATAGGTCTTTTATAAGTCCTAGGCACTTAACTTAGCTTGAATCAAATGAAAACAGGTCCTTATAAGGTCTAGTGATATCCAAGTTTAGCTTCTCCATTACAGATTTAGGCATAATATTGTGTGAAGCCCCAGAGTCTAGCATGGAATGATGTAGGATTTTATCGTGGATGTTAAGGCTAATGTGGAAGGGTGGTATCCCTCCTTCCACTGGTTTTCCATTAATATCAGGACCAAAAATTAACTCATGTTGATCATCAAATAAGTTAGCAGAGTCTTCATTATCAATGAAGTTTAAAGATTTACTTATTTGAGATCTTTAAGTTTCATGTTTAACCAGTTATGTTAAAGGGACTGAGATTTTGAGTTTTTCCACCTCTGCTCCCAAATTGAAAGGCAAAGGGGATTTGTCTATTTGAACATTTGAAATCTTAGCAACAGGGTTTGGAGTAGTTCGTTCTTCTTTTTCAGTGTTTGGTGTCCTTTTAATTGGATTTTCTAATATAATATCTGGAGATCGTTCCACTATTTCCTTGAGGGGAACAGAAGTGTAACATTTCTCATTAGAGGGTTGGTCATTGGTTACATCTTCAATGGTTGGACAGGGAGAGTTCTGATTCGATCTAGAAAGGATTTGTGGAGTTTTTGTAACTGGAGCAACTTTCACTTTCTTAGGCTGATTAGGTATTGCTTTCTGGTTTTGGTCTGGAACATCAGTGTTCTTTTTGCTCCTTAAATTTTAGTGTTTATACACTTCAAAGATAGCAGAGCCATACCCTTGCTTGTAGTCGAAATATTCTCTATTTTGGGTCTGTAACTATGGAAGCATGTATCATTCTTGGTCATCCTAAGTCAGAAAAAATTGTTTCCTCATCATCTAACTCCATTAACATAATTTGAGTGTCTAGCTCAGGTTCTTCTTAATGGGAAGTTTCAGCATAGTTCTCTTGGAAAGGAGGTCTAATGTTCTGATCAGGCCCATTTTTACCTATTTTGGTTCTGGTTCTTCCTAAAATTTGGATTCCTCACCGGAGGTGCCTGTTGAATATCCCGGTGAAGTTTCCTTTCAATGACTTCTATCCTATCCATCATATTTTTGTTCCTTTGGCTAAAGCATCCATTTTTTGATCAAAGGGTGAGGTTTCATCTTTCAAGGGTGCTCTTCTTTCGTTTCTAACCCTCACTCTTTTGGCTACCAGATTAGCTTCTACACTAACTGCTACACTCTGCATATCTTCTAGGGTTGGGGGATTCCTTTCTCTTAGTTGGAAAGCCATATCAGTGTCAAATCTGTCTGGAAACTTTATCAGGGCTAAGCCAGGTGGAGGTCTAAGGTCAAGTGGTATTGCATTATATACATTGTTAAACCTAGTACAGTAGTCCTGAATGGTTTCATTTGGTCCCCTCTTGAGGTTTTCATATTCAGAAAGAATTTGAAGAGGGTTATTTTTCTTCTCCCACCTATGTAAAAATTGTTGGTAAAAAACTTCTAAACTATCTATATTGTTATTAGGAAGAGATCTAAACCATGTTCTCACTTCTCCAGTTATATTTTGGGCAAACATTCTCATTTGGACATCTCCTATGTCAATTTCATGCAGTTCAAAATAATCTATCATTTTTCTTTTGTGTTGTTGTGCTGTGTAAGATCCAGTGCCATCAAATTGGACAATTTTACTCTGATAGTCTGGTGGCAAAACACCTTGAGGAGCAGGCATTACAAGAGGGGCATATCTGAGTGACATAGCTGTAAGTTGAACATTACTGAGAACAATAACAGGGGAATTTGAGAGAATAGGGGGATTTGGGGTAACAGGGGTAATGGGTATTTGATGAGTAGTGATAGGTTGATGGGGAGCGAAGGTATGAACAGAGATGAGGGATGAACTTCGGAAGTGTGAGGAAATGAGGATGAACTAAAAGAAGTTGAAGTTGTTTCAGAAAGTTTAGGGATCCTATCAGTAGTAAGGGACTACTGAGGGGAATTCAGAAGGTACTGATCAATTGACAAGTTTTCCATTTGGACTTCGAGTTCTGTGGTAAATTTTGGATTTAGAACTATGTCCTCAAGTTCACTCTCAGACTTGTTTCTAAATAGGGAATGGTCAAAATACTCGTCAAAAGGGAGGTTCTTTATGAACAACCACTCACTAGGGTAGGAATTGGATCTAAATAAAGGTCTTGGGCTTACTAAACTTTCTTGTATTCTGATTATTCTCGAAATAAGTTTGGGATTGTCAAATACATGGGGAGGATTTGGATCAGGGTTGGCCCTTGTGTATTGAGTTATGCTTGAAGCCAAATTTCAAGTTATTTTAATTATTTTCTTTTTTATGAATTTTTGTGAAATAACTTCTAATAAACCCTTTAAGAGGCTTGAAAATAAAAATTTGAATTTCTCAAAGGTTTATTAAGACTGGGGGTTTGATTCCCCAGTATGGTCGCCACTATGTTATCACTCAGATGTCTTCCCTAGAAGTTATCAACGAAGGAATAGTATAAGGTAACCACAAACCTAATCTTTTAGACTCGGGTTCTAGCCAACCTAAGTCTAGAGAGGGCTCTTCTTTATAATTTAACTTTTTGTTGAGTAGGATTTCAGGCTAGTTCTTAGTGCTCATGATTCTTTGGTTTTGATTTGGTGGTGGAATTAAGAAAACAGTAGGAAAAACAAGTATTCAGGCCATTAGGCTATGGAGTTAATCAAAGAGTGGCTTAACTGAATCAAATCAATTACTAAAGGAGGAGTTCGCAGGACAGGCTAGCACAACAAAAAGCAAATTTGCAGGATCAAATGGATGAGGTAGTCCTAACCAGGGTAAAAGGGCAATGAAGAATCCTTAAACTGGTATTAAGATGAAGAACAAAAGGAGATCAATAGCAAAGGGAAACTAAGAATCCTTTACTATGGACCTAAGGGGGGAAACTATGGAAGTAAGGGAGAAATTAAGAATTCCCAGACCAAGATAGTTTAGCAGAAAACAATGAGAAAGTAAACAGTCAAAACAGAGAGCATTAAAGCTAATTCTGAGATGCCATTCCTTGTTTATTATTCAGATTTCATAGAGAAAACATGTGAATATTTATAACATGACGAAAAAACAATAATTAAACATGAAGAGATAATACATATTTCATTCCAACTGTGCACAAGAATCCAGTGAAATGTCTTTAACTTTATTTCATGACCCAACAAAAACCAGTCCAATCTTGAATACAATAGCTCTTTAGCTCAATATAACATGTCTACAGAAATGTATTTTAATCCACCCTAATTACTTCAAAATATGAAGTATTTATACAAAAAAATTTACAAAATATCTCATAACAATATGAGAATTATTCTAGGAAACCAAAAATATCTTCCAACATGAAGATAGAGATAGATGGAGAACTGCTTTCTTGTTGCCCCTTTTATTGTGAATGTGTTGGATGTTGTAATTTGAATTTGGCCCTTTCAGTTGTTTTATAGCTGTGTGGTGGAATCACTTTCTGTCTTCAATCTATTGATACTCTTTACTTGCTACACTTTGACTCTGTTTCATCTGTTTTACCTCGTTGCCTTATAGATTTACTGTAGTAACTTTATAGTAAATATGTTAATTTCATCCACCATTCACCTTCAAGTAATTTCATCCTTAGCATTTTTCTATATATCTCATTAGCCTTGGTGTACTTGGCAAAATTTGTCTTGTTGATGAACAGGTGCTTTATCTAATGCTCTATAAAAAATAGATTTTCCAAACTATCATATAATACCTTTCTAGTGGCTAGAGCTTTTACCCCTGAAGTACTAGCTTGGCTACTGGCCAACTTGTTTAGTCTTTTGATGTAATCTTCCTGGGACATTAGCTTGTCATAAATTACCATAGGACTGGGGAGTCCTTTTTCCTTTAAAATACCATACTTTGTCATAAATCTATGAATATCAGCTTGGATGCTTTGGCATCTTTTCTCAAGATTGAGCATCAGGTTCCTTTTGGTAAGAATCTTATTGATTTCTATGATGGTCCTTGTTCTATCTTCTATGCCCAGTTCATCTAGCTGATACTTGATTTTACTGTTCAAAATTTATATCAATTGGTTGGCCTTTTCATGTTTGTCTCCCAACTCTTCTCTTGTTTTATAAATTGCTTCGATGGCCACTTTCACCAGTTCAGTTTGCTCAAAAATTACTTGAATAGATGGCCAAACATCATTGACAGAGTCAATGATGTTGGCCCAGAGCATTTCCTTCATATCTCCCAGTGGCTTTTGCGATGTCAAGTCCTTTTCAAGGACTTTTATCCTTTCTCCCACTCTTTGATTCTTCTGAACTTCTTCCTTCTGTTGTATTTGTGCAAGTTTGCAATCAGTGTCCAAACTTGACACTCTTTCTCTAAGATTTTTAAGTTCAACAACCTGGATGGTCATTTCCTCCATGGATTTTACTAATTCAGTTGTCTTTTCTGTGGATGTCCCTACGCTTGTTGATGTACCTGTGACTTGCATAATTGTAGCTGGTGGAACTATTGGTGCTAAGGAAGCAGCCAATGTGGAGGGTACTGTTGTAGGGACTGTAGGAATGACAGTTTGTGGAGTGGTGGCCAACTCACTCTGTCTAGACTATATCAAGTTATCCAGCTCTTTCTCTGCTTCTTTTAGCTGATCATTCAGCTTAAGGACTAAGTCTATAAGTTGTTCCTCCTTCCGAGTTTCTAATACTTTAGTTGTTTGTGGATGGTGAAGAGGAGGAATTTTAAGCTACTTTTTCAAAGCAGCTATGTCATAATTTTTCTTTTTAATTAGCTTTTCTGCAACCTTTACATGCTTGGGATCATGTCCCATATCTATGATTAAGTCCTCTAAGGACTTTATCCTGGTATCCTTGGCCTGTGAAGAGGTCTTCTATAACTGGAATTGCACTGATATATTATTCAGCGAATTTCGGAGTTGATGTGTTGTAATGGCCTTGCTGGTCAATGTAGAATAGACCATTTCCCCAATCTATTTGTGTAGTTCTATTTGGTTGATAGGATGTATATCCTTAACCAACACCTCAAAATCTGTCTTCAAATAATCTGCTATAGACCTGGGCTGCTGTGTTGTAGGCTTCATAAAAGTCATTTTCATTTTACCTTCTTTTACATCAAAGGCTGACATTAGCCTTGTTTGATTAGTGGGAGCGAGTTTAAGGTATTGTGCATAAATTTGGGCCTTCAAGCTTTCATTTCTAGCCTTTATTTCTTTGTATTTCTCTCTAATGTCTTGATTCTGGCATGTTGGAGCCCTCAAGGATGATACTTCCACGCTCTGTTGTCTCTCCAACATTTGAGCCTGTGAAGTGGAAGGTTTTTGCATACCTCCAGAGGGAGTGGACTGCCTACTTTCTTCTCTCTCTATACCTGTGGTTCCAGTTGTTTCCTCTATATACTCCTATTCTGAAAAAGGATTCAACCTTTGCCTTTTGACATAAGTTTGTGCAACATGTTTGCTAGAAGGAGTGGCCTCCTCTCTATTTCTTTTGGGATTCTTATCCTCATTTAGAGGAGTTTGTACAATAGAAGGATTACTCATGATGTGTTCTGGCTGGGCCAGCTCTTCAGATATGTCTGGTTGTTCAGATTCCTCTTTCTCTTGAAGTCCTTCTTCTGCTAGTTGCTCATTGTGTCCCTGTGTCTCCCTTTGGGATTGGCATTCTTCTGGCACCTGTACAAAGGAATCATCATCAAATCTTCTTTCTAAATCAATCAACACATTATTGACAGCAGTTTTTGTGCTATCCCTGTCTACTAGAGTGTTCTCCACCCATTCCAGTTGATTTGCATATTTTTCTATTTGAGGAATTCGGTGGTGGATGTAGGGAGACAATTTTTTTTTCTGTCTTCTGTTACAGATGACATCAAAGGGGTCATATCTCCAAATGAAACTTTGTTTGCATTTGATCCCTTGAAAGATTTCCTCTGCAACTCTTCCAGCTTCTCTATTGTTACACACAAAGGGACCTAGCTGGTCTTTTATTCAGAGTTGTGCCTTCTGCTTGGCGTTCACAAAATGTACCTCATCAGAGTTGATTATTTTCCTGTAGTACTCTAGAGCAAATAATCTCATTGGGACATATCTTGGCAATTTGTAAGGTGCCAATTTGCAGCCATATATTCTGATTTCAATGTGATTTTGGTACAAGTACCAATCTCCCACTTTGTACTGTTTGGACAGTTGTAGGACCCTCTTGATATCTGCACTAATTCTTGGAGGAGGACTTCCTATCATCATGGTTTCTACTAGATGCACAAATAGATCTATAAAATCTGTATAGGAGTATGGCGATTCATATTTATGGATTAAAGGGGTCCATAAGACTATTGATCTAGGATTGCCTCTGGTGTGAAGCTTCTGAACAGTGAAGGGAAATTTGTCAGCTTGATAGTAAAGAAAGAGATGATACAACACTGATGACTATTTGAATACTCTCTCATTTTCCAATCTCATGAACTGATCATGCATTCTATCTTAGATGAATTTTTCATAGTCAAACATGATGGTAGGGGCTTTGCAAGAGTGAAAATGGACATGTAGGCGAGAATAATTTCATCTACATATTCACTTGTAGTATAGCCTAGAATACTAGATATCATTGATATGATCTCTTTGCCAAGCTGAGAAAAAAAGAATGACATGTAAGGAGGGGGATCCTTTGGCATGTGTTTTTCTTCTACAATGAAAGTCTGAAGTAGTTGAGCAATTTTGGAAAGGGGGAGTTTAGGGAAGAATTCAAGCAAGTCTCCAATAGAAAGGGGAGTAATATTTTGACAAGCTTGCAACTGCAGCATTTCATTTATGGACTCAGCGGTGATGGTGAAAAGTATTGTCTAGTCGAGGGACATCAATGCTCTTAAGGTGGGATTGTAGCTTGCATGACAATAGTGAACAATTTCAGGGAAGATATGGATGTTGGGGAATTGGTACTTGGGTAGGTTTGATTCCCAGAGACCTATTTTGTCTACATGGTTCAAGTACTGGTCTCTATACCTACAACATAATTTCAATGGGGATTCTTCAACAGAGATGTCTTTAATTTGAAAGTCTTTGTCTACCAACGGGAGATGGTCTAAATCCCTATGGAGAGTAGAAATGGGTAGGACATTCAATGCAACTAGCGCAGCCATCCTTGGTTCTTGTGGATTCAAGAATGGGGCCAAAGGGTTTTCTGTAAAATTGGGGGCTAATTGGCTTAGTTCGGAATGGTTTGGAGTTGTTGGGCACTTGTTTTACTGAATTACTTAACAGCTTAAAGCAACTGAGTAAAAGTTTGCGAATTAAACAGGGTTTCTCAATGAATTTGGGTAAATACCTGGTTTCGGCTCTGAATGGATTGATGGGTGACTGTACACGGTTTGTAGGAAGTGTTCATGCCTGAAGGTTGGTCTTGAAGTTCAGCGGCTTCAGCAGGTTAGCAGTTGGACATGGGTTGACAGTTGCACGTACTCTGGTGCTTACATGGAGGTCTGAGCGGTCTTTTTCACGATAAAACTAAAAATAATGAGTTTTTTTAGTTTTATTTGTAAATTCAATTTTTTTGGCGGGTACACAGGGACAGGTACATTCAGAGTTAAGCGGGGGATGAGACGTTTTGTTGTCTAGCGGAAGGTGGTAAGTAATTTTATTTTGCACAACTTTTGGGCTGGAATGGTTTCGGGGGAAAGTGCCCGATGCCATTCATCGGGTGCCACATAGCAGTGGGGGGAACACTAAAACCACCCATATCAAGCGGGTAATGGTTGGCTTTCAGAGGTCATCCGATATGATCGTCAACCGTCGAATCAAATGTGACCTGATCGCACGGTGATCAGGGCAGGGATTTGACATGAGGTTTAATGGAGGGGCCCGATGGAGATTTAAGCATGCGGGATTAATTAATCATATATTATGGAGGACTAAGGGTGTCGGGGGTGATTTCATTGGCGGAGTTAGATTATTAATTAACCGCAGATCGGTTAATTAATTTCTTTTATTTGGTGGAGGGTTTTGGTTCTTAGTTAGCCGCTAATTGACTAATTAACCCATTAATCATTCATTATATTAATAAAGCTTATATTTCAAACTTTGGGACGGGATATAAATATTAAGGGGTTTTTAATAAATACATAGGGGAAAAGGATTATTTTTCGAGAATTAATATATAAATTAAAAGTTAATATGAACATCGCAAAAAATGGATTTAACGCTAAGTATAATGTATATTTACAATTCATTTGCTTTTCATAAATACATTATAACTTAGGCTAAGTTTTATTTTTGTGGGTTTTTTGGAAAAGGGGTTTACTTGGGGGTAAAGGATTTTCTTTAGGAAAAATGGTGTTTTATCTTAGGAAAAGGGATTTGTTTGAGAAAATGAGGGAAAGTGAAGGGGGGTAATGTTTGTGGGGGGAATTTTTGTACTTAAGGCTTATAAATTATTGGGACGAAGGTCCGGTCCCTCCAAAAGTCAAAGAAATTCTCTGAACCTCTTTAACTTAAGTTTTTAGGTACTTTAAGACTTTATTTGAAAATTAGTTAAGTGAAAAATGTAATGAATGAGGGAGGTTAATCAGTTGACTTTGTGTACTTTGGTAAACGCTCAATTTTCTTCCATACTTAAGAAATTTGATGATGAAGGTGAACAATATGATCTTATCTAATCAATCATCACAATTCTGCAACCATTCTTATACTTACCCATCTACTCATCCTACCATTTTTACTTCTCTTTATTAGAATGCACTTAAGCTGGCAAACCCTTTATCAGAACTTTTATTTTATTTTACAAAAATAATATGTCTAAAACTAACTTTATTACATCCAAGGGCTCAGATTAAACAATTGAGCTCATTTTATTTACTCTACCTATCTAATTATCTATCAAGATTAAACAGTTTGGTTAGATTTTATTCTCTATCTCTAAGCATAAAATTGAAAACATGAAATAGCCAAGTTTAAACATTTTAACCATCCACGGATTGTGGCAAAGGTAAGAAGCTGCACACAATCTTTTATTCTACATCAAAAGTAAATGGTAGTGGCATTTTGTCTTACACACTTTCATGGTCCTTTTCTTTCTTGGGGTTCATTTTTTCATCTTTTTTGACCTTTTTATTCTTTTTGTCCTTTGATTTTTCTTTAAAGAAATATTCTCTTTACATTTTTAAAATTTTTATGAGTTTTTGAATATGGAAAACATTTGCAGAAAGCAAAGGTATGTACATATTATAGATTTGACCTCAGCTATTCAAAAATTATGACTCCTATTGGTATAGGAACCTAACAATCATGTCAGATAAATCAATCATAATTCATAAAGCCTTTTGATATCTCAACATGGATCAATGGATGGAAATATTTGCATGTTATCTTATAAGTGATCTTATTGTTGAATGTTATTTTCTTTATGTCTAATGTATGGAATATATTGAATCTAGGGTTTCCTATTATTCCCTAATTTGTTGAAAATCTATTTGGTAGAATCTAGATATCAATATTGCATGCATTACTCATTAAATAACATGTGAATGATTATTGTAGCAGTGAAATTTGATTATCTCTCTATTGTGGTAAAAACACAAGCCCCCCCGCCCCCTCGCGCTCCCCTCCCCCGATTATTTGAGGTGAACAAGTCAAAAATGGGAATCCTTTCTATAAAGTTTTGGCTAAACGACTTTTAGGATTTTTATTCAGTTGATTACCCTACGCTTTTGTTAACTTTTCATTTTATTTGGATTCTTGTTTTTGGTTGCTTTGTTAGAATCAATTTTTTATAAGCTTCCCATTGACATTTGTTTCGCCTCATTTTGTCAACTGGTTTGAAAATTGTACTCTTTTGAGGTCTCATCATTTATCTAGCCTGGGTTAAAAATGCATAAAATGTACAGTATTGCATTTTGTAAATAAAATATTTCAATAATGCATTAATTTTAAATATTAACCCCTAGTTAGTTATTACTAAAAAATTTCATTTTTCAACCAACTCATGAAGCATCGGGATTTTAGTAATTTATTCTAATTCTCAAATTAATTACTAATCTCCAAAACCCATAACATTGAAGTGGTTGTAGTTTATTTTTATTTTTAAAATGATTGTAGTTTAGAAACTAAAAATCATAAAAATAAAACCAAAATAAAAAAATTAATGTTTAATATTAAATTTTAAATTAATTAATATGTAAAATATAATTAATTTAATTAAAATAAAATTTAATACATAAAATATATACATATTAAAAAATAATAAATAAAAAAAATTTCGATAGCATCAGAGCTTTGGATCAGATCGGAGGTTTTAATCCGCACATATCATAACCCCGACACCTCCATTCCCCCGAAGTCGATCGCCAATCATAAAAGTGAAAGGGCATTAAGGCATAAGTATTATAACGCTTTCATTTGTTTGAATTCAAAACTCACTCATACAATGAGTGAATGAGTGAAGAAAGGTAAGTGAGGTAAGGTAGTGTAAGATTAATTAAATATTAGAAATAATATTCATTAATTTAAATAATAATTTTTAAATTAATTAATATATATAATATAATTAATTTAAATAAATTAAATTTAAAATTTTATTTAGATTAATATTAATAGGTTATAAATAGTTAATTATATTAATTAGTTAGATTAATTAATAATATTTTATTAATTAATTAGTTTAGTTCATAATTAACAATTAAATTAGAATTAATTATTAGATAATTAGAATTCTAATTTAGGATTTAATTTTTAATTAGAATTCTGATTTTTTAGCCTAGCAACAGAAATTCCAAAATTGTGTCAGAATTGACTCCTCAACTTTGGAGGCCCATAGATTTTTACTTGGCAAAATAAGGCCGCGGACAACTCATTGAAAAGATAAAATCAAGGAGAACATTTCTCAAAGGGTTTCACTAACAGATTTTGTCATTTATTGGGTCAAAAATCAGGCAAAAGATCAAGCTACGAATTTCTAAAACAAAATCAATTTTTTGAGTTTTATTTTCTGCATTTTCATTTGTCCAAGCCTCTTCTCAATGCAGATCCATTCATCAATAATATCCTTGGCCAATTAAATCATCTCACGCATCAATACAAAGCTTATATTTTATTTTCAATTATTTAATTAATTGCATTTGATTGGATTTTTTTTAATGTTAGAAATGATATTTTGATTTTATTGTTGCATCTTAATTCGTTTTTTATTTCTTTTTATAGAAAAACAATAAAAGAGATGGAGAAAAGGATCTCAATCAATGAGAATTCTCCAGCGATAAAAATTGGAATTTTTGAGCAAATAAAATTGGATTGGGCAAATTTTTCTTCAACAAACTCTCCTCTCAAAATGCTTTTGGAAATATTATAAATAATAGATTGCAGAATGTAATAAAGCGCTGCTGTCCTCTGCAATTTTGAACTTCTAAAAACATTTCTGTAATAGGAATTTAGAGTTGTAGGAGGGAGTAGAGAAAATTTCATATCTTGGGATTATCGAAGATTTTTTTCTTTGTATCTGGAATTATGTATGAGGGGCAGAGTTTGCACTATTGTGCCTTTAGTTTTGAAGGCAGAAGTTCAAGCAATGTAAAGGACTGTTGGAGACCAAGGTCAGAGAAATGGATACAATAAATTGGCATTTCTAATACTACTATTTCAAATATCAGTTTCATTTTTATGATAACAGGAATGTGTCATTTTATTCATGTTTGTGCACTTTCGTCAATATGGGTAATTTGTCTCAATATTGTTATTATGTATCTCTGTTCTTATAGATTAAATTATGATTTCTGAGTAACTATTTACTCAGAAATCTGTCTTATAAAATTGATTTATTAAATAGTGATGTTTTATAAATTATTTCTACACATTATTGTTTAATTATTGGATTTACTGATTTAACAAACAATATCATTTTTGTAAATTTTTTCCTGAATATTGTTGATTGATTATTTCATTTAAGAGGTCTCAATAGGATGTGTTTTGGTATCCATAATTTCAGTTAATTGAATTACTTCATTAACTTGATATTCATTATAAACAAGACATTTAAATCTCAATACTTTAAATATCTTGCTCTTGGTTGGGTTAGATCTATATCTACCTAATTGAGATAGGATTAAGATTAGTTTATTTTGCTTGCATCTTAGAATAAGCTTGCATTTAGATTAAATTATACATTCTTTTAAGTCCTCTTTTCAAAAGAGACAAAATTTTAGTTGTAGCTTGGCTGAACCCAAATCAGCTTAAGGGTCATTCTCTTGCTTGATCAGCAAGAAGAAGTGATCTGATATCCCTGTCTATTGGTAGTTAAAGATACATCATAAACCAATAGCGATAGAGAGAAGGTAACTGGACCTAGTTAAACCAGTCAGAGCCACCACACCAAATGGAAAAGGAGTTGCTTTAAGGTCCGGACCGGGTGGTTATCCCTAATTATTGTTGTAGTGATTTTCGAGGCCTCAACATTTTTTGCGCTAGAAGGAGGGCTGAGACTTGTTGTCTATTGGAGTCTTTTCAATTTTAAATCACAATGGCTCCTCTTAAAGTTCCAATTTAGAGTTGTATCCACGGACGTGCATCTTCCAATATTCCACCCGAAGTGGTAAGACTCTTGTCTCAGGAAAAGTTCAATGGTAAAAAGATTCTTCTTCTTTTAATCATGTCTTTCAATTTATTCAAAATGTTTCAAATTATGATTTTCAAGGAATTGATGAATGCATTTTATGCAAAAATTTTACTCTCACATTTGCGACAAAAGCCAAAAATTGATGTAGAACTCTTCCAGTTGCCTGAGTCCACAGCTGAGATCAATTTGTTACAATTTTCATTTGTAAATTTGACGGCTATGATTATGAACAGGTATGTAATGAAATTGAATATCTACGAAGATTTGAAAATGAGTCTGTTATTGATTTTAATATTCGACTCTATTTGAATATTTTAAGATTCAAAATTGAAGATAAACCTACAGAAGAAGAATCACTAGATTGGTTTGAATATATTTGCTCTCTTCTTCCCATTCTCAATCCATATGAAATTAGTTCAAGCTTTGTTCCATCCCCTTCTAATATAAATGAGAATTCCAATATGGATGTCCAAATAAATTGTGATGAAGTAGTTTCACAAATCTTGGAAAATATTTATATTCAAATGCAAGAAGACAATAGCAGCAATTTTAGAGAAATAGCTGCATTGGAATCTGAAAATTACTTTGCATTAAATTTAGAAAATCATATTGTAAATAATCAAGTACAAGCAGCAATCAAAGTAAATAATAACATGCAAACTGCTATACAAATTTCCAAATTTTTCCATGATGAGCAAATGCCGAAATTAGAACAGCAAAGCAATCTTCTTCAAAAAGGTATGAGTATGCAAAGGAATGATCTGCAATCTGAAATTTACAATGAACATAATGCACAAGAGTTCTCAAACAGGGATAGTTTTAAATGCATTGTTTCAAGTTCACATTTTTCCCTTTATCCTAATATTTTTAATGATAGTATTTTTCCCCTCTTGGTATTAATGATATTTCAAAAGATAAAGAGGATGATTTAAATGAATTACTAATAAGTTTTTATCAAGATAGAAAAACGATTATTGATTATTCTTTTTCCATTACTAAACATGAAATTTTTGTTCCTCCTTGTTTTAATATATTGGATGAGATTGGAGGGAATTTCAGAAAATATTGTGAAGTCATTTATGATAATTACTCTGACATTGAGGATGTTGATATCTATTCTTCTCAAGATAATCATCATGATAAAATTCAAATAACATCTAAGAATGAGGAACGTTTCAATTTAGAAATTATTCCAACCAATCTTCATTTTAGAGCAGCAAATTATCTTTATAATTTCACCATTCAAAAAATCATTCCAATTTATGATTCCTATCATGATCAAGCTCTCATTCCTACTCATAATCATAATTCTTTTTCTAATTCACAAATTGGAATTGGCAATTCAAATTCCATAATTCTGGCCAATCCTCGTGAAAAAGAAATTATTTCAAAACAATCCCAATTGTGTTGTAACATTAGTTTTTTTTTTCTGAATTTGTCTACTCCTATATTGATACAAAAATAATATTACAGATAGGCAAAGGCCTCGAGAGGACTAGCCCAGAGAAGTGGCATTCTTACCAAACCTCGCTTGAACACTGACAAAGAGGACTTGCTTAATGACTGACTCAGAAATAGAGATAAATCTAGAGACTGTAGCAGAAGATTGACCAGAGATATATCTATACGAAGACAAAATGATTGAGCCCATTCAAGTAATCAGTAAAGCATTGCCCTTCAAAACTGGAATCTAACCCAAAAGCAGTTTGATACGAAACTGAGACCCAAAGACAAGAGAATACCGCCCACGTAGGGGAAACCAGCAATTAACATTGGAGGAAACGGTTTGATCCCAAGAACTGTAAAACATGTAATGACTATGAACCCGGAGGAAATTGAGCATCTTCTAAAAGCCGAAAAACAAAAACCAGTAAGTGCAGACCTGATTAAGCTTCATGAGAGGTTGGAGGAGACTCTTCAACAATCCGACATCCATATTGGTAGGGGTCTTCATCCTCAAAGGGATGGCCCTCTTTGCTTGAAGAACCGCCACCCGTAAGAACGCTCGGGCAGACCTAGGTGTTCATGTCCTAAGTTACAGAGCCACCAGGGTCCTTTCTCTGCGTGTTGACAATGTGAGAGTTATCATGCTTGTCCTCCGTCCTCGGCTCCGGAGATACCCTTGGAGAAACAGTAGCTGAACCAAAAGTGTCCTCTCACAGCTCAATTGTAACTGAAGCGATGAACAAGGACTTGCTGAGAGTGCAGGGGAACCAAAAGCGAGCCGTGTGAGATTGGGAGTGTTGAGAGCTTGATACTATACTGAGCTACCCTCGACCCCGGCCTCGGCCGCTCCTGGTCACGGGATAACTGTCAAGACAAAAGTCTGAGGCTTCAGACGAAGGGTCCGAGGAAGTGGAGGACGGCTGGCAGGTGACGTGGCCTCTAGAACTTCCTCTTCTGCAACTCATTCTTGAGCGCACTTTGGGCATGCTGAAATGTGCAGAAGGAGTAGAGCAGACAGCTGTGGAAAAGACTAAGAAGGGGCGACAACGGAATTGGCCGAAGGGACTATGAGGAGCATGAGAACACTGTGTAGAATCAGCACAGCAATCCAGAGCCAAACGATACCCAAGGTTGTCTTTAGAGCGAGGAGCTGTCGCGACACTGAAATGACCAGAGCGCAGGGGAGGAGCAAACATGAAAAATAAGAAGGGCGCCATAACAAGTAAACTCGCATATTGGAGAGGGGGAAGGAGCTGCATAAATGCGGCATTGAATTTGTTTGCTGGAGAGATTAAACCTTGCTTCATGCGAGGCCAGATGGCGGTAGCATGAAGCCACGCGCCCACCCTCCCTGCCGCCTTCGTACATCTTGCCATGCTACACACCCGCATCCGGGGGTGTTGTAGCATTAGTTGTACAAATAGTGATTTCATTTTATTTTTGTTTCCTCACTTATTTTGTTTAAAATCATACTTATTTTCAGATTTTTGATACATTACACTGGCATATTGAGCACTTTACTATCAAACATTCAATTGATGCATTTCCCTGTTGGAAAATTGAAGTTTCATATTATAATTATAAGCATCAAAAGCTATTAATATTACAATTTCAATCAATACTAATATTTCATCAAAAGCTTCTATCTTCTCAAAGGCAGTGTCAACAAGAGAATATATTTTTACAATCTGGCCAGCGATTCAGTTCAATTAATAATTTTCCATTTTACTTGAAAGATTTCCATCCATTTTTCATTAGCTTATTTGAAAGTTGTTTGGAAATTTTTCCTTCAAAGAAGATTGTTAATAATTTAACATTTATACATAACACTAACATTTTTTTCCAGGCCTTGGAATTTAAAAGTTCATATCCACAATATGGGCTTTTATCTCCTCTTTTGAACATTTTTCAATTATTAATAGAAATCCATCTATATTTTTATGATCCAATTGGTATTCAGTTGAAAAAGACATTTCAAAAAAAGAAGATTTTAATTAAGTTGCTAACAATAACTGTAAATTCTATTTACAGTTTTAATTTTCTTAGTTTAATTAGATTTGTATTTTTATTACTAGCATTTGAACTGTGTATATATACAGCAATCAAAATGAGAAAATGGCCACACTGGAAATATGACTATACCCAGTCATTTTCATGTATATGGTTAGAATAGGAGTAGAATTAATATAGTTAATTTACTTTCTACAGTTCTGCACATATAAATAAAGCAAAGCAATCAGCCCTTCTCATGCATGTTCAGTGAAACATTTTCTCCTCATCGAAAACTTTTTAATTCTTGCTTCCCATTTTTAAATCAAAATTTATTGCAGCAATACCTCTACTCATGAATACATCTCTGCCTATTTCGAATAATGTATTGACAAAATTTAATTGAGTATGCACCTGGCACACATTTAAATCTGTGTTGATATTCTTCCACAATTAGTGGCTTTATGTCATTCGGATCTTTAGTTTATTATCTGATGCTGCGATACACATCATATTCATTTACTAAAGGCATTAATGAACAGTCAGTATAACAATACAGATTCTTCTCAAGTTATTCAGAATAAGTAGAGGTAATAAATTGTTGTTTCAATTCAAAAGGGAAGATTATTTTCATATTTATTTCTGGTAAATTTTATATTCCTAAACATGAATAAACATATTTTATTTAAGCTGATTGCTCACTCCAATTTAGAATAAATAATGAGATGATTTTGAACAAAGGCAAAATTTTGTTAAATCGAAGGACGAATTTGAAGATTCATGAGATAAAAACTACAAAAGATTTCCTTCTAGGTATGCATTCACAAGTTCATTCTCATCTACTATTAGTTTCTCTTTTCCTTAGTTTATTTTTTTATTTTTGTTTTGTTTTATTTTGTAAGTTTTCATTTTTTTCAAAACTGGAAGTAAGCAGCAAACCAATTTCAAATTTGCAACAGGTTCAAGGAAATTTTATTTGTGATTCATTAGAATTTGAGCATTTTTTAATTTTTCTTCCATTCATCATTTCAATTTGGTTTTCATATTGTTGATACTACGGTGAATACATATTCGCAATACTACCATCCCTCTCATCTTCATCAATAATTTCATTCCAATATCACATCATCCACTTCACAACCATTTGTAGCGAAATATTTCATCGGAAGTAGCTTTTAGCATTTTTTTATAACAAATTGTTCATAAAAGATCTCCAATGTATTATCTCACTCATATGTCATATCACATATCGCATATCAGAGGTTTGCAGTTAAAGTATACTTCCATTATCATGAATCGTTGATCTACGATAAACGACTTTACTGATATTGCGATGACCACATAATTCCGGACCCGATATGAAATTCAAAACAATTTTATAAAATATAGCGTCCATTCAATCGCAATAAAAGTAGGAGCATAATTTTAAAGGGTCGATCTCTCAAATCCGATATGTTATTAAATTTTCAACATAAAATTATCGGATCCAGTATTCATCACAAATCGGCGTATCGAGAATTATTACATCACGTGCTTAAGATTGTCGATCGTGATCACCGATTAGCCATGTCATTCATCGCATATCGGCATCGCAAGAAACATATTGTGTTACATCGGGTATCTAAAGTTTTCTGATTGCCGATTAGCTATGTCATTCATCGCATTTCGGCATCGCAAGAATCATAAAGTTATCGGGTCCATTCTTCATCGCATATCAGCGTATCAAGAATTGTTACCTCATGTGTTTAAGATCGTCGATTGCCGATTAGCCACATCATCCATCGCATCGTAGATATCGCAATCGCTTCATCGCATTTTTATTTATATTCACATCACAATTCCGAATCTGCGATATGTGTTATGTGATGTGGGAAGCACAATGTAAATATTCCTCTATCCCTGATATAATATCTCTTCAATGATGCGATCACTCCATCTCATCGCACATCTTCTCATCGCATGTTTTCATATCGGCAATTTTCCATTGCAACCTCTGATGCGATAGCTTCCAATGCATGCCGCTAAGCCATTAACATTTAATCGATATACAACATAGCAACAAAGGTGAAGTCTTGCAGAGTAAACTCGAAACATGGTGAAGAAGCATGTGATGTGAATCATCAGATACGATGATTTGTTATTTTAAAAGCGAGTTTGGGTAACCACTATGGTAAGAAAGCATTTAATGACCAATTTGCAGCATATTTAAATCATTTTGATTTCTCATATATTTCAGTGTTAAATATATAATTTCATAATTAAATATGGAATTCAAGACCTCTCTATCTTCATATATAAATTTTATTATCTTGGATTTGGTCTTGATTATGAACAAATTATAAAATCATGGAATTTATATGAAACTAATAATATTTTGAAAAACAATCATTACTGCAAATTCTCATTTTTATTTTTGATGCATTTGTTTTCCCTTGAAAACTAAACATTCCATTTTTACATTTTACTGCTTGCCTTAGTTTAAATAAAATAAATAATGATTTTGGGGTTATAAGATTTTGGTTAGTTTGACTTCATGTTTTAATGTTAATTAAAAGAAGAAGTCAGCTAGTATTGGAGAAACTGATACATTTCAGGTAAGATCAAAAACAATTATCCAATGGTAAGATTCATGTACCCACTTTCATTAATTTTCATTTCGTTACTTCAGTTTCAGTTTTGTTTTTCTGACATATAAATCTATTTTGCAACTCTTCATAAAAGCTTTCAATCCTCTGCCAGAGTATATTTTCGAAGTCCTATACTCTTCTACTGGATTTATTTCAATAAGCAGCGATAATCTTAATCGAAACAACTACACCAAGAAGTTTTTGAACCTTTAGTTTGTTTCTTTAAGCATTCCTTTTATTATAAAATGATTAAGATGATGCTTTGAAACAAGAAGATTGACATCAAACAGAAATTTTTCATTGTAGCTGAATTTTATCATCACAGTTATCTAAAGCCTGAAACATTTACAACCCTGCAAGGTATAATTTTTCTGAATCTCAACATAAGAAGGAATGATTGCAGGATTATTTTCTTTTCTTCATATTGTTGAAACATTGGTATAACCATTCCTGTTAGAGTTTGTATTTCAAAACTTGGATTTTTCTTTCCATTTTTAAAATTTCTTCATTTTTATTTTTGTTTGTTGATTTATTTTCTCACTTTGGCTTACGAATTATTTTTCTTTGGTTTTCAGTTTTAATTTTGATGACGTTGCCATGATTTATATCAAAGGCCTTCTTGTTACCTAACTATGGTCGAAATACATAGGGAAAAATTGTTAATAGTCACCTATTAGCTTTTTTTTAAATCTCTTAACAAAGTTTGATTTTCTTATTATAAAGGTAGACATACTTAAGGAATAAATTATAAAACAAGAGAAGTTGACAAAGTATCATAAAATCTGAAGAAATTATTTTTCATCAAAATTGTAATCATTTTGAGATTTCGATATTTTATTAAGATCTTTCAAAGTTCTATTATCAGTCAAGAAAAATTAATTTTAATCAAGCTAAGACACTTTACAACAAAACACCTTTAACTCTGAAATTGTCAATCTTAATTCTTAAGGAGTCAATGATTCTCCCTGTCTCAAAGAGTCTTATTTTTCTAGAATATAATCCAGAAATATATTTAAACTTAAAAGATAAGAGATCTCAACATGAGCTTGCTTACCATGATCATAGGGGAAAAATAGGCTGACTTACCAACACTGCTAAACAAACCAGGGTAATGGGTTATGATTGCAAAAAATTATAAGACAAGGGATCTCATCATGAGCCAGCTTGTTCAATCCAATTATAACCATTGAATGGCATTGTCAACTATATGGCTACCAAATTAAGACAATGACTTTTAAGAACTAAAAAATAAATAAATAATAAAATGATTTATCTCTAGGTCAATAATTCTTAAAGAGATGGGATTCTGAATCATTGATGATTAAAAGGTAACTTTGTAGAGACTATAGATGTTTGCTGGCAGCAGTGACTCTACCTGTAACAAATGAGTATATTTTAAAAGCTAAGCTATAAAGTGACCCCTGATTTATCTTTACAACTAATTAAAGACTGATATAGAATTTTGAAATATTTTAATTTTTGAGAATTTTTGAGAAAAATTACAGTTACATGATTATTGCTTTTATTCAGACTAATGAACCTACTCAAGCAATCCAAAAATATTTTTTTCTTCTTTAATTATTTTTACTCTAATTTTAAGAAAATCTCATTCATATCAAACAGAGATAACTCGTTCTTCTTTCATGTGTTTCCATTGTTGTGGTAAAAACACAACCCCCCCAAACAAATTATTTGAGGTGAACAAGTCAAAAATAAGGACCCTTTCTATAAAGTTTTGGCTAAACGTCTTTTAGGATTTTTATTTAGTTGATTACCCTACACTTTTGTTAATTTTTTATTTTCTTTGGATTCTTGTTTTGATTGCTTTGTTAGAATCGATTTTTTAAAGCTTCTCATTGACATCTATTTCGCCTCATTTGGTCAACTGGTTTGAAAATGGTACCCCTTTGAAGTTTCATCATTTATCTATCTTACGTTAAAAATGCATAAAATGTACAATATTGCATTTTGTAAATAAAATAGTTCAATAATGCATTTATTTTAAATATTAATCCCTAGTTAATTATTATTGACTTTTTTCATTTTTTTAATCAAATCATGAAGCATCAGGGTTTTAGTAATTTATTCAAATTCTAAAATTAATTACTAATCTCCAAAACCCATAACATTGAAGTGGCTATAGTTTATTTTTATTTTTATTTTTAAAATGATTATAGTTTAAACACTGAAAATAATGAAAATAAAACAAAAAAATTGATGTTTAATATTAAAATTTAATTTAATTAATAGAAAAAATATAATTAATTTAATTAAAATAAAATGTAATACATAAAATATATACATATTAAAAAATAATAAACAAAAAATTTGATTGCATAGAGGGTTTGAATTGGATCGGAGATTTTAATTAGCACATATCATAACCCCGACATCTCCATTCCCCCAAGGCCGAGGCCGATCGCCGATCATTAAAGTCAAAGGGCATTAAGGCATAAGTGTTATAACACTTTCTTTTGTTTGAATTTCAAAACTCACTCATACGATGAGTGAACTAGTGAAGAAAAGTGAGTGAAGTAAGGTAGTGTAGGATTAATTTAATAGTAGAAATAATATTCATTAATTTAAATAATAATTTTTAAATTAATTAATATATATAATATAATTCAATTAAATTTAGAATATTATTTAGAATAATATTAATTGGTTATAAATAGTTAATTATATTAATTAGTTAAATTAATTAATAATATTTTATTAATTAATTAGTTTAGTTCATAATTTTTTTTTGTAAGTTGTGGTGGGACTCTCCAATTTACATGTCCATTATGTATATCTCTACGGGGAGGGGTAGCCCAAGATTTGAACCCAAGACTTCCAGTTCGGTGAGACTTCATTTCCACGGCCCTTGTCACTTGAGCTATCCCATGTGGACAATTAGTTTAGTTCATAATTAATAATTAAATTAGAATTAATTTTTAAATAATTAGAATTCTAATTTAGGATTTAATTTTTAATTAGAATTCTGATTTTTTAGCCTAGCAACAGAAATTCCAGAATTGTGCTAGAATTGACTCATCAACTCTGGAGGCCCATAGATTGAGTTTTACTTGGCCAAATGAGGCCTAGGACAGCTCATTGAAAAGATAAAATCAAGGAGAACATTTCTGAGAAGGTTTCACTAACAAATTTGAACATTTATTGGGTCAAAAATCAGGCAGAAGATCAAACTACGAATTTCTAAAACAAAATCAATTTTCTGAGTTTTATTTTCTGCATTTTTGTTGGGTCCCTATAATACTAGTGATTATCCCATTACTATTGTAGTTATACCCCTTATTTATATTGTTGTGCCCCTATTACCCCCATATTGTTATTTTTGTGCCCCATAGAATCCCTCTATTGTTATTTTTGTGGCTTTATATTATTATTGTTAGGTCGACTGGATTATATTGTGACTCCTTAGACTCCTATATATAGGAAGGAGGTTTTGTCATTTGTATCATCCAAGAATTGTTCATTTATGTAATGTAAAGGAGGTTGCCCCCTCGAAGAGGCTGAATTCTAAGGCGTTGATCTATCTTTTCTATCTTTTCTTGAGCTGGTTTCATAACATTTGGTATCAGAGCTTTTGATTCTAGGGTTTCGCTGCTCCAAACAAGTCATTGTGGCATTTTCTCTATAACTTTTTTTCTGTGACGTTTCAGAAGTCGCAAAAAAACCCATTTGAGAAGAAATCGCGCTGAACCTTGGGTCCGAATTTCAGAGCTTTTCACGTGATATTTGCGGAGATATGATCTGAGGAAGTTGGTCTTTTTGCAGACTCCTGAATTACATTCAAAACGGGTGACCTGGGGAAAATCGTCATAACTTTCTCTCTGGGGATCGGATTGAAATTTCGTAAGAAGGTACAGAAAGAGGACGGACTGTAGCTTCTTTTGTGTGTGTTTTAGATTCAAAAGTTGAAACAGTGACTCGTGGCATGTCGTACAAGTTCGCTCTACTGAACCAGTCTAAAAACAAGTCACTGTGGGAGATTTCACATAACTCTTCCTTGGAGAATCCAATTTGGCTCAGACTTGTGGCATTAGAAAGAGGACGCAGAAGGCTACTATAGGTAGCAATTTCAGAACTGGATGATCCAAAATTACAGAGATACATCAGATTCAATATCAGGCTTCTATAAAGCGAAAAAAGGTGTGTAGTTCTTTTTTTAATTTTTGTGTAAGCTTGGTTTAACGGAATTCAAAGGGCATAGTAAAGCATTATTATCGGCAACTGATGCCCCGAGGAAAGAAAATGCAAACACCTAGTAAGGAACTTGAAAGCTCTAGCATGACTCATGAAGAAGAGGAAGAAATGCTACATGATATATCAAAATTACAAGAACAAGTGCAACAAATGTCATGCTCAAAAAAGCTAACAGAAGCTAAGATAAGTGGCGTGGAATCTAAGATAAGTGGCGTGGAATCTAAGATAAATGGCGTGGAATCTAAGATAAAAGGCATGGAAGTTAAGATGGAGGATTCGATGGCAGATTTGAAGATAGATTTGAAGACAGACATGGAAGAATTGAAGAAGTTGCTACAAGAAAGGGTCACTAATGGTGAAAAGGTAGTAAAGGAAACTCATGATGAGAACAAAAGAAATGTTAATCATGATTCCATAGACGCTAATGTTGGATCGAACAATCACCATATTACAAAAATCGATATGAGGAAGTTTGATGGCAAGGATCCCGCCACATGGATATTACAGATGGAGCAATTCTTCGATCTCAATAATGTGCAAAACGCACGAAAGGTACGTATGGAAACTGTATATTTGGAACCAAATCAGTTTGTATGGTATCAATGGCTTTGCTCTCGTAAACAATTTATCACTTGGGAAATTTTTACGGAAGAATTGATAGCACATTATGAAGATACAAAAAGCAACACTTTTTTTAGCCAATTGATAAGTCTCAAACAAAAGGGTTCAGTAATGGAGCACATTGAGGAGTTCCAAAAATTGAACATAAGGGTAAAAGATATTCCAGAGGAGCACAGGATTGATGTGTTCATAGGGTCTTTAAAGGATAATATCCAACATGATGTTCGCCTTTGGGAACCTGATTCATTAGAGAAGGCATTCAGGTTAGCAAGAAAAATGGAAAGCAAAATTATGGCAACCAAGAAGTATATCACTCACAACTATAAAGACGGAAGTGTTGTTGCCCCTAGTCTTCCACAACCTATAAGGTTGACACCACAACAATTGGAAGAAAAAAGAGCAAAAGGGCTTTGTTACAGTTGTGATAGCAAATACACTAAAGGTCATAAGTGTGCTGAGAAGAAATTATTCTATATAGATTGTGAAGAAGAAGAAGAAAAGGAGCAAGAAAGGTCAAAAGAAGAAGATATACTCCAGGAATAAAGCCTAGATGAAGAACAAATATATCCGACCATATCTTGTAATGCATTGGCAGGAATTACCACTCCTCAAACCATCAAGATAGAAGGACAAATCAAAAAGAAAAAGGTAATAGTGTTGATTGATTCAGGAAGCACCCACAATTTTATTCATTGTAGGGTAGCAAAAGAATTGAATTGCTTCCTATATCCAGCACCAGAGTGTCAAGTGATGATTGCAAATGGAGGAACAATAAATTGCTCTGGAAAGTGCCATAATATCAAGCTATCCATGGGAGAATATGTATTGACTAGCCCAATGCTTTCCATTCCAATGGGAGGTGTTGATGTTGTACTAGGAGTCCAATGGCTACAATCCTTGGGTACAATAGCTTTTAGTTTTCAAGAAATTTTCATCAAATTTTCTACGGAAGGAAAGGAAGTTGAATTAAGGGGTATTGGAGGGAAACCAGGAAATATAATTAGCTCTAATGGCATGACTAAGCTTCTTAAAAAGGATCAAAGAGGTGTAATTGCACAATTATGTTCGCTAGATGTTTCCACATTGGAATCATATATTTCTCCATATCTCCAAAATGTCCTGGACAATCATTCCAAGGTATTTGAGACTCCTAAAGGTCTACCACCTATGCGTGATCATGATCATGCTATTCATCTGATTCCAGGAAGTGTTCCTCCAAACATCAGGCCGTACAGATATCCCTATGCCCAAAAAAGTGAAATTGAACGTATGGTTGCAGAAATGCTAGAGGCTGGTATAATTCAACCAAGTCAAAGTTCTTTCTCAGCTCCAGTGGTATTAGTGCACAAGAAGGATGGATCATGGCGCATGTGTCCGGATTATAGGGAGCTCAACAAGCTCACTATTAAAGATAAGTTCCCCATTCCTGTTATTGATGAATTATTGGATGAATTGCATGGATCAATTTACTTCACCAAGTTGTATCTTCATTCGGGATATCATCAAATTAGAATGAAGATTGAAGACATTCTGAAAACAGCATTTAGAACTCATGAGGGTCATTATGAATTTTTGGTCATGCCTTTTGGCCTTACCAATGCACCTTCAACATTTCAAAGTTTGATGAATTCAATTTTCAAACCATTCCTTAGAAAATTTGTGTTAGTATTTTTTGATGATATACTAATCTACAGCAAGTCTTGGAAGGATCATGTTGAACATGTTGACAGGGTGCTACAACTATTGGAGGAGAAACAATTATATGCAAAAAGATCCAAATGTTTCTTTGGAGTCCAGGAGGTGGAATATTTGGGTCATATTGTATCTCATGATGGATTTAATGTAGACCCTAGCAAAATTAAAGCCATTAAGGAATGGAAAATCCCCACATCCATAAAGCATCTGCGAGGATTTCTTGGGTTGACAAGGTATTATCGCAAGTTTGTTAAGAATTATGAGAGAATAGCAGCACCTCTAACAACATTATTGAAGAAAGATTCATTTTCATGGACTCCGGAAGCAACAAAGGCCTTTGAACATCTTAAAGAGGCAATGTGCCAAGCACCGGTCTTAGCTACGCCGGACTTTACAAAAACCTTTATTGTGGAATGTGATGCTTCAAGAAATGGAATTGGTGCTGTTCTAATGCAAGATGAAAGACCCATTGCTTTTGAAAGTCGTCCAATCAAGGGAAAGTTTTTAAGCAAAGCTATTTATGAGAAGGAAATGTTGGCAATACTCCATGCACTTAAGAAATGGCGACCCTACCTAATGGGAAGACACTTCAAGGTAAAAACGGATCATGATAGCCTTAAATACTTTTTAGAACAAAGATTATCCTCTGAAGAGCAACAAAAGTGGGTCACAAAGATGTTGGGTTATGACTTTGAAATCATCTACAAAAAAGGGAAGCAAAATGTGGTGGCAGATGCACTCTCAAGAAAGGATGAGGATGTGGAAGCATTGTTGTGTGCCATTTCTATTATCCAACCAGATTGGATAAACGAAGCAAGGGAGGAATGGAAGAACGATGAAGAAGTGTGGGCACTTATACAAAATCTACAACAAGATTCCAGTACTTCTGATACATTTAGCTGGAAAAATGATTCGTTATGGTACAAAGATCGCTTATACCTCTGTAAGAATTCCTAGCTAAAACAAAAGATTCTTATGGAATTGCACACTTCTCCCTTAGGAGGGCACTCAGGATTTTTAAAAACTTACCACAGGGTTAAGAAGGAATTTTTTTGGGATGGCCTTAAATTAGATATTCAAAAATTTGTGGCCGAATGTTTGGTTTTCCAGAAAAATAAAGTTGAAACAATTAAGAAACCGGGTCTATCACAACCTTTATCCATTCCAAGCCAACGTTGGGAGGAGGTTTCAATGGATTTTATCACAGGTTTACCCAAGTCTAAGGGAAAGAGTGTCATCATGGTGGTAGTTGACAAACTTACCAAGTATGCACACTTTTGTGCATTATCACATCCATTTAAATCCAGTACAGTTTCTACTGCATTTATAGAAACAGTTCAAAAGCTACATGGAAACCCAAAGATTATTGTAAGTGACAGAGATCCCATTTTCACTGGAAATTTTTGGACAGAATTATTTTCTTGTCTTGGTACTCAGTTAGCTCATAGCTCATCTTATCATCCTCAATCTGATGGGAAAACTGAGATAGTAAACAAATGTTTGGAAGGATATCTTCGTTGCTTTGTATCTGATAAACAGACACAATGGGTCAAATGGTTGCCTCTAGCTGAATGGTGGTATAACACTTCCTTCCATACAGCAACAAAAATGACCCCATTTATGGCACTTTATGGGTATCAACCACCATCCATCACATCATATTTAAGAGAAAATTCTAAGGTTCAGGCAGTGGAACATCACATCGAACATCAACAACAAGTCCTCCAACTCTTAAAGGATAACCTCGTGTTGGCACAAAATAGAATGAAACAACAGGCAGATCAACATTGCAGTGAAAGAAGTTTTGATGTAGGTGATTGGGTATTCCTACGGCTACAACCATATAAGCAAATGTCCCTAAAGCAAGCTAAAAAGGATAATAAATTATCACCAAAGTATTATGGTCCGCACAAGGTGTTGCAAAAGATTGGTACTATGGCATACAAATTGGAGCTTCCTGCAGCTTCTCGATTGCACCCAGTTTTCTATGTTTCATGTTTAAAGAAGGTTATAGGTGACAAGCTCCCAATTCAAACAATATTGCCAGAACTTGACGAGGAAGGAAAAATTATATTGGAACCGCAAGCAGTCACAGAAACAAGAACTCGACAGCTACGAAATCGATCAATTTCAAAGTATCTTATCAAGTGGAAGAACTTATCCACTGAAGATTCCACATGGGAGGATGAGAATTTTATGCAGAAGTATCTAGAACTACTCAATCGTTGAGGACAACACTTTTTTGAAGGAGAGGGACATGTTGGGTCCCTATAATACTAGTGATTACCCCATTACTATTGTAGTTATACCCCTTATTTATATTGTTGTGCCCCTATTACCCCCATATTGTTATTTTTGTGCCCCATAGAATCCCTCTATTGTTATTTTTGTGGCTTTATATTATTATTGTTAGGTCGGCTGGATTATATTGTGATTCCTTAGACTCCTATATATAGGAAGGAGGTTTTGTCATTTGTATCATCCAAGAATTGTTCATTTATGTAATGTAAAGGAGGTTGCCCCCTCGAAGAGCCTAAATTCTAAGGCATTGATCTATCCTTTCTATCTTTTCTTGAGTTGGTTTCATAACAATTTTCATTTGTCCAAGCCTCTTCTCAATGCAGAGCCATCCGTCAATAATATCCTTGGCCAATTAAATCATCTCAAGCATCAATACAAAGCTTATTTATTTTAAATTATTTAATTAATTGCATTTGATTAGATTTTTTAATGTCAAAACGATATTTTGATTTTATTGTTGCATCTTAATTCATTTTTTATTTCTTTTTACAGGAAAACAGAAGAAGAGATATGGAGAAAAGGATCCCAATCAATAAAAATGCTCTAGCAATTAAAGATTGGAATTTTTGAGCAAATAAAATTGGATTGAACAGATTTTTCTTCAACAAACTCTCCTCTCAAAATACTTTTGGAAATATTATAAATAGTATATTGCATAATGTAATAAAGGGTTGCTATCCTCTGTAATTTTGAACTTCTAAAAGCATTTCTGCAATAGGAATTTAGAGTTGTAGGAGGGAGTAGAGAAAATCTCAGATCTTGGGATTAGTAAGGACTTTTTTCTTTGTATCTTGAATTATATATGAGAGGCATAGTTTGCACTATTGTGGCTCTAGTTTTGAAGGCAGAAGTTCAAGCAATGTAAATGACTGTTGGAGACCAAGGTCGGAGAAATGGATGCAATAAATTGGTATTTTTAATACTATTGTTTCAAATATCAGTTTCATTTTTATGATAATAGGAATGTGTAATTTTATTCATGTTTGTGCATTTTTGTCAATATGGGTAATTTGTCTCAATATTGTTATTATGTATCTCTGTTCTTATGGATTAAATTATGATTTCTGAGTAACTATTTACTCATAAATCTGTCTTATAAAACTAATTTATTAAATAGTGATGTGCTATGAACTATTTCTGCACATTATTATTTAATTATTGGATTCACTGATTTGACAATCAATATCATTTTTGTGAATTTTTTCCTGAATATTGTTGATTGATTATTTCAATTAAGAGGTCTCAATAGGATGTGTTTTGGTATCCATAATGTTAGTTAATTGAACTACTTCATTAACTTGATATTCATTATAAACAAGACATATTTAAATCTCAATACTTTAAATATCTTGCTCTTGATTGGGTTAGATCTATATCTGCCTAATTAAGATAGGATTAAGATTAGTTTCTTTTGCTTGCATCTTAAAATAAACTTGCATTTAGATTAAATTCTACATTCTTTTAAGTCCTATCCTCAAAAGAGGCAAATTTTAGTTGTGGCTTGGCTGAACCCAAATCAGCATAAGGGTCATTCTCTTGCCTGATCAACAAGAAGAAATGATCTTATATCCCTGTCTATTGGTAGTTAAAGATACATCATAAACCAATAGCAATAGGGAGAAGGTAACTGGACCTAGTTAAACCAGTCAGAGCCACCACACCAAATAGAAAAGGAGCTGCTTTAAGGTCCGGACCGGGTGGTTATCCCCCATTGTTGTTGCAGTGATTTTTGAGGCCTCAACACTCTCCCATGAAACTTCTTGATCCATTACATAGGTAATTGTTAGGGTTTTTTATGCCAAGGTGTCATTTATCCTTCCTCCTTAGAAAATTTTTGGTCATTTAATCAACTCATAAATTCCATCCACCCAAGGATAAGGCATTGGCCCTCCTTTTTTATGATCGCTTTAACTTTAATACATAAATTTTCTCTCTACTCCTTGCCCTAATTCAAACCCTTTAAGGCCAAGCGACAAAATTGGTTTTCAGTGTGAATTCCTAGGGAAGATGCATTTCTAGAGTTGGAGAATCTAAATGCCAAGAGGAGAGTAGTTGCCACAAAATACCTTTTTTTGGTAAGCAATCGCTTCAATTTCATCCATAAATTTATTTTCCCTCGTTAATAACCTAAGCTAACCCTAGTTTGGATTTAGCTTTAATTTGGGGGCATATTTGAGGGTTCCATGTGCCTTGATCTTGATAACATATATTGTTGGAAATCCTTTCTCCTTAGCTTTACCTTCGGTCGTCCCAACACTCAACCTACTAATCAATTCCTAAGTATTATGCCTCATATAAGAGACCTTTATCAAGAAACTGAATTGCCTCATATTGGAGCCTTGAACCAAAATTTTGGCCTTTTTATAGAAAGACTCATTATGTCACCTTGTACCTTAACCTTAGAATACCCATTATGTGACCTTTTCACATACTGAGACTTCTCCCATCGATAAAAATTCATAAATAGTAGGGGTTTTGGCTATGGTGACAGTGGGACATCACCCCATTGTTGTCACTTGGTCTATTTCTAGCTTTGTAGGGTACCCCTCTATTAATTTTAGGCAACAATGGTATGTTTTGTGATTTAGAGAAATTTTACTTCAATTTCATTATTAGCCGAGTATCAATATTCAGCTTATCAATCACATCAACATGATAGTAAGATGTAGATAGAACATAAACATAAACCGTAGAAGACAAGCCAAGACAAGAGGACACAAGATGTGGCACCAGCTAGGGACAAACCCCAATGTGGGGAAACCCTTGATCAAATATTCTTTTCGTCTTCAATAGTTCAACAGAGAGAAATAGTACAATTTACAAATCAAACAATTTATAACAACAACAAAGGAGCCCTAACCAGAAAAGTCAAAGTTGGTCAACATGATAGATTTGACCTTCAACAAATTAGTCAACTTCAGTCAACTTCGTCCTCCAAACAAAAATATAAAACAGTCAAATTCAACCCATTCAAAGTCTGTTCAAATAACCCACCTGTAGTTAGCCCTAACTACAATCAACGCTTGTCAACAGTCAACGTTTAGCCTCGACTTTTGTTTCCAGAAATGTGGCCTGCCCAAACAGAGATAGACCTCACAAAAATGTAGTCAAAGGAGGTCAATGCATGTTGTTCAATGCTTGTTCAAACTAACCAGAAATTCGTTCCCCTGAAATTTCAGCCTCTTGAAATTTCGCTCTCCTGAAATTTCGACCCCCTGAAATTTCAGACATGTAGAGAGAGAGGCCCAGAAATATGTACCCAATCAATGAGGAGAGAGAGAGAGAGAAGTGTGAAGATGAGTGTGTCCAAATGAGACTAAGTAACCTTCTATTTATATGCAACATTAAGTATGAATAGATGTGACTATTGGGCTTCTGAACCTACATAAGTTTGTTGGCCAACCTTGACAATTTGACCATAATCAAAATAAATTCATAACTTCGTTTGTACATGTCAAAATCGAATGATTTTTTAGATCAATCCTACACCTCTCGAAAAGAGGAACCCAAGAAAAATATCAGTTGTCATAAATAAGATGACCCATGTGGAGTTTGGACCTAGTTTCCAATTTTAACACTCCCTCTCAACTAGGGAGAACTCCATCTTCTAATCCATCTACCAATCCGTAATATCTATGCCATCAATGCATTTCTCTGCTCTACTAAACTATGAAGAAGAAGAAGTGATATAGAATGTATCATACCATTCTTTACTGACCCGAAGTCAGTCCCAATCAAAGGAGAGTGTTTCATACCACTCTTACTGACCCAAAGTTAGTTCCAATCAAAAGAGAGTGTCTCATAACACTCTTACTAACCTGAAGTCAATTCCAATCAAAAGAGAGTGTCTCATACCACTCTTACCGATCCGAAGTCAGTTCCAATTGATCCCATATCAAAATTGATCATCCTAGCATAGGGAGTGTGGTAGTACACGATGCATACATCATAGTACTATCGTCCCTATCCTCATTTCCTATTCATTGGCCAAATGAGAGGTACTTCCCATGCGTCCCAAACTGCATGGGTAGGATGTCTCAGCAGGAGAAGGATGAACCACTCATCTTGCCTACATGTGTCCAAGGGGTATCACAGGGGAAGGTTGAACCACTCACCCTATGCTTGCTCATCGCTCCAAGAAGTACCCCAAGCCCCCCGGAACTCCCAGAGCTCAATGTCCATCTCATACAGTACCCTCATAAGAGGGTCTCTCCACGGCTCCAAGTCATTATCGAAAGGCCAAGAACTTGAGCTTCCCTAGGGGCTTTGTCAGAATATCGGCGACCTTCTCATCCATTCCAATGTGATGGAGTCTTATTGCTCCTCATTATACCATATCCCGAATAAAGTGGAACATGATATCTATATGCTGGATCGATCATGAAACATGCGATTCTTTGATAATTGAATCCCACTCTGGTTGTTGTAAAGGATCACAGTGGTATCCAGCACATGTCCAAATAGCTCACTGAAGAGCTTCCTCAACCGGACAGCTTCATAGGAGGCCATACTAGCAGCTATGTATTCGACCTCGGCGGTGCTCAAGGCAACCAATTTTTACTTCCTACTAATCTAAGATATCGAAGCAGAACCCAAAGAAAAACAACATCCAGAAGTGCTATTGCGATCCACCACACTGCTAGCCCAATCAGCATCAGAATAACCATGGAGCCTCACATCTACGACAGTGTATCTTAGTCCATGAGTAATTGTGCCTCGAAGATATCTCAGAAGATTCTTGGCACCAATCCAATGTATATGATGAGGCTCAACCAAATATTGGCTCAATGTGTTAACTTCAAAACATATGTCCGGACGGGAGTTCACCAAGAACATCAGTGCTCCTATGAGTTTACGATACTCAAAAGAATCTCCCAATTCAGGTCCAGTAGCACTACCACATAACTTCTTAAAGTTAAGTTCCATTGGAGTAGTCACAGGCTTGCAATCCACCATCCCAAATATTTCCAATATATTCATGACATATTTTCCTTTAGAGAGGAAAATTTCACCTGGTTTTTGCTAGACCTCCAACCCTAGGAAATAATGCATTAGTCCTAGGTCCTTCATCTCAAATTCAAAAGCCAACTCCCTCTTACATTTGTGAATGAGAGGGTATGCACCTGTCAAAAAGAGGTCATCCACATAAAGTACCAGAATGAGAGGTTTATCATTTTCAACCTTAAAGTAAAGGTTTAGATCGGCTTCACTTCTAGTGAATCCTAGCTTCATCAAATAGCTATCGATCCTCTCATACCAAGCCCAAGGTGCTTGCTCCAATCCATAGAGAGTTTTCTTCAACTTACATACATGAGTTCCCGATCATGAACCTAAACACCTTGGGTTGTTCCACATAGACTTCGTCTTTGATTGAACCATGCAAGAAAGTGGTCTTGACATCCATCTAATGTAGGTTCCATCCTTGCGAGGCAGCAAGGGCTATGATCAAGCGGATGGTGGTGTATCAAGAAATAGGAACAAATATCTCATCGTAATCTACGCCTTCCTTTTGAGAGAAGCCTCGAGCACCAAAGCGATCCTTGAACTTTTCGGCACTTCCATAAGCTCCATGCTTAATTTTGTAGAGCCACTTAGAGGTCAAAATTGATTTGTCCTAGGGTCTAGGAACAACATCCCATACATCATTCTTCATAATTGACTCACATTCTTCATTCATAGCATCCTTCCATACTTGATGTTTCATGGCTTCTTCGAATGATGAAGGCTCATTTTGAATGATAGTGCTCATGGTGGTCAAATATCCTTGATACATGTTCAGCTTCTTGCTTTCACGGAAAGTCCCCCTTGGTGCATTGTGTCTCTCGGCATCTTCGAGAGTCTCCCTAAGCCATGAGGGTCTCCTTTTGGAGGAGGAGGGCTCATGAGGAGGAGGATCAATAGGATCCATAGGTTCATCAACATCAGGCATCGTTTCGTCTTCTTTTTCACCCTGATTTCTGGTGTCAGTTTCTTTGTCCTTCCTTAGGATAGGAAGGTTGTTGATCTTCTTGAGGGCCATATCTTCGTTGAAGGTGACATCATGACTTATCTCAACTTCCTTTTGACCATCCACATAAATTATATATCCCTTAAAATTTTCACTATATCCCATAAAGATTCATTTCTTTCCAGATGCACCTAATTTGCTTCTTTTCTCCTTCAGCACATGAAAATATATGGGACTTCCAAAAATTCTAAAATGAGATACATCAGGTTTTTTACCAATGAACATTTCTTCGGGAGTCTTGAAGTCCAATGCTTGATGAGGGCATTGGTTTTGAACATACACAATGGTATTTGCAACTTCAACCCATAGGAACTTTGAAAGGCCTTGATCATGAAGCATGGCACAAACTGCTTCTACAATAGAGTGATGCATCCTTTCAGCGACACCATTATGCTCAGGATAGTATGGAAATTTAGTCTCCCTCTTAATGCCACCTTGTCTGCAATAATCTTGGAATTCATTGGATTCGTACTCAGTCCCATTATCAGTCCTCAATACCTTGATTTTCTTCTCGGATTGGTTTTCGATCAAGGCTTTGAAGTGTTGGAACCAGGTGAACACTTCATCCTTCTTCTTCAAGAAGTAGATCCATGTCTTGCGATAATAATCATCCGTAAAGGTGAGATAATATAAGTATCCTCCCAAAAATTTTACGAGCATCATACTAGATAAGTCGGAGTGGATCAATTGCAATATATATGTGATCTTGCTATTACTTGAGGGGAATGGTCCCCTTGTAAGTTTTCCTTCGGCGCATCCCGGACATACACCTTCATTCTCTACTTTGAACTCGGGCATATTTGTTACCATATGTCTCACATCGGGTTGGGCCTTATAATGAAGATAGGAAAACCTCCAGTGTCATATAGTTCAGATTGTAGAGATGTGTCACAAGACATGGCTCCCAATGGACTTCCTCCAACATGATACAAAGTGTAAACCCTGAACCCAAGAGTAAAATAATATTTAAAATTTATTTTCCAAAAACATACATTTCCATCAACGAATGCCACCTTTAATACTTTGTCCCTCATGGTTGAAATGGACACTAGGTTCCTCTTGAGATCAGGTACATATAGTACTTCTTGCAAATGAATAGTGTTACCTTGATTCAATTGAAGGGTAACATTCCTTGCTCCCTTCAAGGGATAGGTGGCTTCGCCTCCAAGGATGATCTTCAATTTTGTCTCCTTTTCTATCAAATTAGAGAAGTCTTACTTGTATCCAGTGAAGTGCCTTGAGGCACCACTATCAATCAACCAATTTCCCAAAGTGTCAGGAGGAGAGGCAATGGAGATGGTCGATATGAGATAGTACTCTTTTTGCTTATTGTGAACAACATTTGATTCTTCATATCTAGAGTTCCTTGATTTCTTGGAGGGTCGACCATTTCCTTGATGTCCCGCATTCCTTTTTCCTTTGCCATTGGACCTACCATTCCTTTGATCATTGTTGTTGAAGTTGCCCCTAGAATGATTATGATCATCATAATGCAATGTGTCCCTTCTATTTGGACACTCTCTTGCATAGTGGCCAAACTTATTGCAAACAAAGAACTTTCCCTTCCTTCCTCCCTTAGATGTAGGCTTTCGATGGAAATTACCTTTAGACCTTGCATTATTTTTCCTTTTGGCATGAGGGGAGAATGCAGTGGGGTTACTTCTATTAGAAGGAATTTCTTGCTCCACCATTCTTCTTTATTCTTGAATGCATCTTGACATCAATTCTTCAAACCCTAGAATTTGATCATTGTTGGGGACAGTGGTTCTAAATACATACCACTCAGGTCAGAGTCCTCCAAGGGTGGTGAGAGTAAGTTCCTGTCAAGAATGACTTCTCCAATCTAGAGTAGATCATTCTTGATCTCAGTAATCCTCAAAAAATAGGATTGAATATCCTAGTCCTTGCCCTTCTTAGTATCCTTCAACTTATTCCTAAGAAATAGAATTTGATTAGCGTTACTAACCTTGAACATGTTGACCAACCTATCGTAGATCTCCTTGGAGGTCTTCAATTCAGAGATGTAGGCCACCAGATGCTTGTCAATGGAATCCCTGATAATATTCTTTGCTTTTACTTCAGCCCTATTGTACTTGGTCTTCGCAGTAGCCAGTTCATTTGAAGGAGGTTCAGGGATTTTACCCTGCACATAGTCCATCACTTCCTTTTCTTCCAAGGTCAAATCAAGAGACATCGTCCATCCATGCTAGTCAGATTTATCATGGAGCTTGTCTTCAGCCGAGAAGTAGGATGAAGAACCCATTGAACCTTTTGTCCTTTTCCAACTATCTTGGGTGATTACTCTTTCACTCTTACTTGGGCTTTGCCTTCACCTCAGCTCTGATACCATGTTAATTTTAGGCAACAATGGTATGCTTTATGCTTTAGAGAAATTTTACTTCAATTTCTTTATTAGCCCAGTATCAATATTCAGATTAGCAATCACATCAACATGATAGTAAAATGCAGATAGAACATAAACATAAACAGTATAAGACAAGCCAAGACAAGAGGACATAAGATGTGGCACCAGTCAGGGACAAACCCCAATGTGGGGAAACCCTTGATCAAATTTTCTTTTAATCTTAAATAGTTCAACAGAGAGAGATAGTACAATTTATAAATATGAAAATTTATAACAGCAACAAAGGAGCTCTAACCAGAAAAGTAAACATTGGTCAACAAGGTAGATTTGACCCTCAGAAAATCGGTCCACTTCAATCAACTTCAGCCTCCAAACAACAAGATAAAACAATCCTCAAAATAGTCAAATTCATCCCATTTAAAGCTAGTCAAATAGCCCACTTGCGGTCAGCCCTAGCTGCAGACAACATTGGTCAATAGTCAATGTTTAGCCTCGATTTTTGTGCCCATAAATGCGAGTTGCCCAAATAGAGATAGCCCTCACAAAAACACAATCAAAGGAGGTCTATTATGAAACCATCTCACAAAAAGATAGAAAAGAGAGATCCACGCCTTAAAATTCAGCCTCTTTGAGGGGGGCAACCTCCTTTACATTACATAAATGAACAATTCTTGGATGATTCAAATGAAAAAACCTCCTTTCTATATATAGGAGTCTAAGGGGTCACAAATAACCCAACCGACCTAAAAATAATAATATAAAGCCACAAAAATAACAATAGAGGGATTCTATGGGGCACAGTAATAACAATATGGGGACAATAGGGGCACAATAATATGAATAAGGGATACAACTGCAATAGTCATGGGGTAATCACTAGTATTATAGGGACCCAACATGCCCCTCTCATTCAAAAAAGTGTTGTACTCAATGCTTCAGTAGTTCTGGATGCTTCTGTATAAAATTCTCATCCTCCCATGTGGAAACTTCAGTGGATAAGTTCTTCCACTTGATAAGATACTCCGAAATTGATTGATTTCGTAACTGTCGAGTTCTTGTTTCTGTGACTGCTTCTGGTTCCAATATAAATTCTTCCTCGTCAAGTTTTGGCAATATTGTTTGAACTGGGAGCTTGTCGCCTATAACGTTCTTTAAACATGAAACATGGAAAACTAGGTGCAATCGAGAAGCTGCAGGAAGCTCCAATTTGTATGCCATAGTACCAATCTATTGCAAGACCTTGTACGGACCATAATACTTTGGTGATAATTTATTATTCTTCTTAGCTTGCTTGAGGGAAATTTGCTTATATGGTTGTATCCGTAGGAATACCCAATCACCTACATCAAAACTTCTTTCGCTACGATGTTGATCTGCCTGTTGTTTCATTCTATTCTGTGCCAACACGAGGTTATCCTTTAAGAGTTGGAGGACATGTTGTTGATGTTCAATGTGATGTTCCACTGCTTGAACCTTAGAATTTTCTCTTAAATATGATGTGATGGATGGTGGCTGATATCCATAAAGTTCCATAAATGGAGCCATTTTGTTGTTGTATGGAAGGAAGTGTTATACCACCATTCAGCCAGAGGCAACCATTTGACCCATTGTGTCTGCTTATCAGATACAAAGCAACGAAAATATCCTTACAAACATTTGTTTACTATCTCAGTTTTCCCATCAGATTGAGGATGATAAGATGAGCTATGAGCTAACTGAATACCAAGACAAGAAAATAATTTTGTCCAAAAATTTCCAGTGAAAATGGGATCTCTGTCACTTACAATAATCTTTGGGTTTCCATGTAGCTTTTGAATTGTTTCCATAAATGCAGTAGAAACTGCACTGGCTTTAAATGGATGTGATAATGCACAAAAGTGTGCATACTTGGTACATCTGTCAACTACCACCATGATGATACTCTTTCCCTCAGACTTGGGTAAACCTGTGATAAAATCCATTGAAACCTCCTCCCAACGTTGGCTTGGAATGGATAAAGGTTGTAATAGACCCGATGTCTTAATTGTTTCAACTTTATTTTGTTGGCAAACCAAACATTCCGCCACAAAATTTTGAATATCTGATTTAAGGCCCTCCCAAAAAAATTCATTCTTAACCCTGTGGTAAGTTTTTAAAAATCCTGAGTGCCCTCCTAAGGGAGAAGTGTGCAATTCCATAAGATTATTTTTTTTTTAGTTGGGAATTCTTACAAAGGTATAAGCGATCTTTGTACCATAACGAATCATTTTGCCAGCTAAATGTATGAGACGTACTGGAGTCTTGTTGTAACTTTCGAATAAGTGCCCACACTTCTTCGTCATTCTTCCATTCCTCCCTTGCTTCGTTTATCCAATCTGGTTGGATAATAGAAATGGCGCACAACAATGATTCCACATCCTCATCCTTTCTTGAGAGTGCATCTGCCACCACATTTTGCTTCCCTTTTTTGTAGATGATTTCAAAGTCATAACCCAACATCTTTGTGACCCACTTTTGTTGCTCTTCAGAGGATAATCTTTGTTCTAAAAAGTATTTAAGACTATCATGATCCGTTTTTACCTTGAAGTGTCTTCCCATTAGGTAGGGTCACTATTTCCTACGTGCATGGAGTATTGCCAACATTTCCTTGTCATAAATAGCTTTGTGTAAAAATTTTCCCTTGATTGGACGACTTTCGAAAGCAATGGGTCTTTCATCTTGCATTAAAACAACACCAATTCCATTTCCTGAAGCATCACATTCCACAATAAAGGTTTTTGTGAAGTCTAGTGTAGCTAAGACCGGTGCTTGGCACATTGCCTCTTTAAGATGCTCGAAGGCCTTTGTTGCTTCTGGAGTCCATGAAAATGCATTTTTCTTCAATAATGTTATTAGAGGTGCTGCTATTCTCTCATAATTCTTAACAAACTTGCGATAATACCCTGTCAACCTGAGAAATCCTCGCATATGTTTTATGGATGTGGGGATTTTCCATTCCTTAATGGCTTTAATTTTGCTAGGGTCTACCCTAACTCCTTTATGAGATACAATATGACCCAGATATTCCACTTCTTGTAATCCAAAGAAACATTTGGATCTTTTTGCATATAATTGTTTCTCCTCCAATAGTTGTAGCACCCTGTCAACATGTTCAACATGATCCTTCCAAGACTTGTTGTAGATTAGTATATCATCAAAAAATACTAACACAAATTTTCTAAGGAATGGTTTGAAAATGGAATTCATCAAACCTTGAAATGTTGAAGGTGCATTGGTAAGGCCAAAAGGCATGACCAAAAATTCATAATGACCTTCATGAGTTCTAAATGTTGTTTTCGGAATGTCTTCAATCTTCATTCTGATTTGATGATATCCTGAACGAAGATCCAACTTGGTGAAGTAAATTCATCCAGTAATTCATCAATGACATGAATGGGAAACTTATCTTTAATAGTGAGCTTGTTGAGCTCCCTATAATCCAGACACATGCGCCATGATCCATCCTTCTTGTGCACCAATACTATTGGAGCAGAGAAAGAACTTTGACTCGGTTGAATTATACTAGCCTCTAACATTTCTGCAACCATACGTTCAATTTCACTCTTTTGGGCATAGGGATATCTGTACGGCCTGATGTTTGGAGGAACACTTCCTAGAATCAGATGAATAGCATGATCATGATCACGAATAGGTGGGAGACCTTTGGGAGCCTCAAATACCTTGGAATGATTGTCCAAAACTTTTTGTAAATCTGGAGAAATAGATGATTCCAATGTGGAAACATCTAGCGAACATAATTGTGCAATTACACCTCTTTGTTCCTTTTTTAGAAGCTTTGTCATACCGTTAGAGCTTATTATCTTTCCCGATTTCCCTGCAATACCCCTTAATTCAACTTCATTTCCTTCCAAGAAAATTTCTTGAAAAGTTCTTGAAAATTAAAAGCTATTGTACCCAAGGATTGTAGCCATTGGACTCTTAGTACAACATCAGCACTTCCCATTGGAATGGAAAGCATTGGGCTAGTCAATACATATTCTCCCATGGATAGCTTGATATTATGGCACTTTCCAGAGTAATTTATTGTTCCTCCATTTGCAACCATCACTTGACACTCTGGTGCTGGATATAAGAAGCAATTCAATTCTTTTGCTACCTTACAATGAATAAAATTGTGGGTACTTCCTGAATCAATCAACACTATTACCTTTTTCTTCTTGATTTGTCCTTCTATCTTGATGGTTTAAGGAGTGGTAATTCCCGCCAATGCATTACAAGATATGGTCGGATTCATTTCTTCTTTATCTAGGCTTTGTTCCTGGAGTACATCCTCTTCTTTTGACCTTTATTGCTCATTTTCTTCTTCCTCTTCACAACTTATGTAGAATAATTTCTTCTCAGCACACTTATGACCTTTAGTGTATTTGCTATCACAACTGTAACAAAGCCCTTTTTCTCTTTTTTCTTTCAATTGTTGTGGTGTCAACCTTATAGGTTGTGGAAGACTAGGGGCAACAACACTTCCATTTTTATAGTTGTGAGAGGTATGCTTCCTGGTTGCCATAATTTTTCTTTCCATTTTTCTTGCTAACCTGAATGCCTTCTCTAATGAATCAGGTTCCCAAAGGCGAACATCATGTTGGATATTATCCTTTAAAGTCCCTATGAACACATCAATCCTATGCTCCTCTGGAATATTTTTTACCCTTATGTTCAATTTTTGGAACTCCTCAATGTGCTCCATTATTGAACCCTTTTGTTTTAGGCTTATCAATTGGCTAAAAAAAATGTTTCTTTTTGTATCTTCATAATGTGCTGTCAATTCTTCCATAAAAATTGCCCAAGTAATAATTTGTTTACGAGAGCAAAGCCATTGATACCATACAAACTGATTTGGTTCCAAATATAAAGTTTCAATACGTACCTTTTGTGTGTTTTGCACATTATTGAGATCGAAAAATTGCTCCATCTGTAATATCCATGTTGCGGGATCCTTGCCATCAAACTTCCTCATATCGATTTTTGGAATATGGTGGGTCTTCGATCCAACATTAGAGTCTATGGAATCATGATTAACATTTCTTTTGTTTTCATCATGAGTTTCCTTTACTACCCTTTCACCATTAGTGACAATTTCTTGTAGCAACTTATTCATATTTATCTTCAATTCTTCCATCTTATCATCAATGCCATCAATTTTAGTGTCCATGCCATTCATCTTAGCTTCCGTGTCATTCATCTTAGCTTCTATGTCTTTCTTTAAACAATCCATCTTAGCTTCTACACCTTTCTTTAAACCATCCATCTTAGCTTCTACACCTTTCTTTAAACCATCCATCTTAGCTTCTACATATTTCCTTAAACCATCCATCTTAAATTCTGTCGCTTTTTGTGCAAGTGACACTTGTTTCACTTGGTCTCGTAATTTTGATATATCATCTTGCATTTCTTCCTCTTCTTCATAAGTCATGCTAGAGCTTTCAGGTTGCTTACTAGGTGTTTGCATTTTCTTTTCTCGGGGCATCAATTACCGATTCAAACTAGTTTTTCAAACCAAGCTTATGCAAAAATTTAAAAAAAAAACTACACACCTTTTTTCACTTTGTAGAAGCTTGATATTGAATCTAATGTATCTCTGCAATTTCGAATCATCCAGTTCTTGAATTGCGACCCATAGTAGCCCTTTGTGTCCTCTTTCCAATGCCACCAGTCTGATCCAAGTTGGATTCTCCAAGGAAGAGTTATGCACAATCTCCCAAGATGACTTGACTATAGACTAGTTCAGTAGAGTGAACTTGTACGACGTGCCACGAATCACTGTTTCAACCTTTGGATCTGAAAAAGATATACAAGACCAATTTCCTCAGATCATATCTCCGCAAATATAGTGCGAAAAGCTATGAAATTTGGACCCAAGATTCAGCTTGATTTTTTCTCAAATGGGTTTTTTTTAGCTTCTGAAATGTCGCAGAAAAAAAGTTATAGCCAAAATGCCACGATGACCTGTTTGGAGCAGCAAAACCCTAGAATCCAAAGCTTTGATACCAAATGTTATGAAACCAGCTCACAAAAAGATAGAAAAGAGAGATCCACGCCTTAGAATTCAGCCTCTTCGAGGGGGGCAACCTCCTTTACGTTACATAAATGAGCAATTCTTGGATGATTCAAATGACAAAACCTCATTTCTATATATAGGAGTCTAAGGACTCACAATATAACCCAACCGACCTAACAATAATAATATAAAGCCACAAAAATAACAATAGAGGGATTCTATGGGGCATAGTAATAACAATATGGGGAAAATAGGGGCACAATAATATTAATAATGGATACAACTACAATAGTAATGGGGTAATGACTAGTATTATAGGGACCCAACAAGGTCAGCACATGTTGGTCAATGCTTGGTCAAACTATCTAGAAATTCGGTCTCCTGAAATTTCAACCTCATGAAATCTCGCTCTCCTAAAATTTTGCCCTCAATTTCGCTCTCCTGAAATTTCAACCTCCTGAAATTTCACTCTCCTGAAATTTCTAACGTGTGGAGGGAGAGAGGCCTAGAAATCTGTACCCAATCAATGAGGAGAGAGAGAGAGAAGTGTGAAGATGAGTGTGTCCAAATGAGGCTAAGTCGTCTTCTATTTATATGCAACGTTGAGGATGAATAGATGTAACTATTTGGATTTTGAGCCTACATAAGTTTGTTGGTCGACCTTGACAAATTGACCATAATTAAAATAAATTCATAACTTCATTTGTACATATCGGAATCGAATGATCTTTATATCAATCCTACACCTCTTGGAGAGAAGAATCCAAGAAAAATATATGTTGTCATAAATAAGATGACCCATGTGGAGTTTGGCCCTAGTTGCCAATTTTAACACCCTCTCTAAGGCCTGCTATATTTTGTGGCAACATAGCCTACTTTGGAGAATGCTACATTGGATTCCAAATTATGTGTTGCTAATGCAAAATATGAAAAATATGACTCATTTAATATTGGGAAGGCAACCCCTCCCCTCTCAAGGAAAATGGTAATTCATAAGAGGAGAAACCTGGGGACATGCTAGATCCCATGAACATGAAAATTCCAACCAAATTTTGCAAGAGAAATTGAAGATGATATTAGGACATGGAACTCTTGGAACTAGTGAGGAGAATTGAACAAGGATAAAAAGAATGTAGTTACTCCTATCCATACATCCCACGATATCTTTTAGGAAAATTTGAGGCATGCACCCAAGTATTCAATAAGAAATCTAAGAAATATAGAAAGTTCACATATGAATGCAACACCAAATCTTGGAAGGGGAAGGGTTATTCATAATATTTATTTCATCGGTTACCATGGAATCAATTTGTAAGGGTCTACCTTTCTCATTAGCGTAAAGAAAGAATTACCATGGAAAATTTGAAAACCCTATCACAAATAGAAATGGGGAGAAAAATCAAGTTTATAAACTCTTTTGACTTCACTCATAATAGTATTATGGTTTCATGATCAAGTAGAAACTATATTAAATAATTGTTACTTCTGAAAAAAAAAAAAAAAAAACTCTAAAATGGTATCACATGTGATGTGTTATAATGGGGTACAAGACCCCTTTATGTAGTGGTTAGCTCTAACCCAATTATCATATTAATTATGAACTGCTATGCCACCTTCTACACACCCCAATAATAAAGAATGATGATAAGCAATGCCACTTTTTTCCTCCCATTCAAATTAAAAGGGATATGTTGGTGTAATTGATGTTTTTACATGTGTTTTGAAAGTACTCTTTGATTAAGTGAATATTAGTGCCAATAGTGTGAGGTTGTCATTAATGTAATTGTTCTAAAGTGGCTTTAATGATCCTTCAACAATGTGATAATTAGAAGGTGGCATAGTGGTTTGTAATGAATATGATAATTAAGCTAGAGGTAATTAGTATATAGGGGTATTGTACCCTTTTAACACATCATGTGAGATATCATTTTTTGATATTCAAATCTACTTGTTCGTATCAATATTGCCCAATACTATTGGCATCTTGTATATATTTGTTTTGCATGTATTGATTTAGAGACTCCATGGATTTTATGTTCTAAACTTTAATAATTCACAATCATGAAGTAGTCGTCATTGAGATCAACCTCAAAATCTATTACATAATGGGTTATGTAAATTTTATTTTATTATGATGATGATGATGGTGGTTAACGTCCACTGAGACCAAATTGGTCTATCGGACCTATAATTTTCTTAGTTTTTAATTGTCTGGCTCCTTGTCTTTCTTGGCGAGATTGGTGTTGTAGCTTTCTTTTTTTCCTCTATGGTCTTCCAACTTTCTTTATCTTGCATCTCCTTCATCTCTTCTAGTTCTTGAGACATTGGTGTCTTAGCTTCGCGATCTACTGTGTTCGGCTTTTTGAAGATAGTCGGAGAAGAAGTCTGGTCTAGGAGATCTGCTTTGCTGTTAAATGAAGATTTATTTTGTGCAGTATTCGAGTCCTCATAGTTGTTGATGCTTGAGGGGTTGTCGAGTTCACCCTTTTGTTGTTGGGCGGGGCTTTCCCCCTGCTTGTCTTGAGAGTTGTTTCTTTTTTGCTTGATTTCTTGTGATTCAGAGTTTTCTCGAGAGTATTCCTCTTTGATGACAGTGTAGTGTTCTTTTTGTGCTCCTTCCCACCATGTAGATCTGTGGTGATTTTTTCTAGCAGAATTTTTCTAGGAGGATTTTGGGCAATTTTTGGCTAGGTGGCCTGTCTCTAAGCAGAATCGACACCTGAAGAGGACATTTTCATAATCGAGTTTCTAGTTCCACACATAGTCTTTACTTGTTAGGTGTATTTCAACTGGGAATCCGGTGCTGAAGTCCATTTCCACACAGATGCATGTATAGGTGGTTCTGGCATATTCCTCTATTTCTGGGCACCTGCAGTAAAATTTTCCAATTGCATTTCCAATGGCTTTTAGCAAAGAGAAATTCTAGAGATGTAAGGGTAGGTTTGGCAATCTCACCCAAACTGGTGTTGAGGTTATGACTGTTGTTGAGGGATCGAATGATGGGTTCCATGGCCTCATGAATAGGCCTAATTTTTCCCAAAACCAAGGGTCGGAATCTAGAATACATTGTCTTCTTTCAGGGTTTTCAAAATCTACTATAAAGAAACCCCTAGCATAGGGGTAGATATTAATTGCATCAGGGATTAGAGGCTTCCATACCTTTGAGATCCAACTGTGTAGAGCTGTCAGCCGCGGCCAAAAACCATTGAATCGACAGATTAGAGAACTTTTAGAGAACTTCAAAGCCTCATGAGTGAGGCCTGGACCACCTGGACAGTGGGAGCTGGGGTTTCACTGATGATATGGGCTGGAGCTTGCCCCCTAGAGGCGGACGAAACTGAGCCAACAACTATTTTCGCGAAGCTGGGAGCCATCTGGAGAATGCTAAGCAACAAAACTTTGAAACTAAAGTTCCTTTCTATTTTTCTAAATAGATTATCATTTTTTTTCTAATGCCCTTCCCAATTAGACCATAAAACCATGAATAAAATAAAAAGAAATTTTGCACTCAAACCATGCATGAATAAACAAAATGAATCTTTTCTCTCAAACCATGCTTTATCATGTTTTGTGATAGCTAATTGATACTTGGATATTGTCCTTTAATCTTATTTTATAATTACTTCAAAGTATCCTTGTGTTCTCAGAAATTCAAGTCATTTGTTTTCCCACATTTAGAAATGCATTTCATTCACAATTTACCCATTTATAATTGTCGCCGCTTTACATTTAAGAACTTATATATTGTTATGGCCTTTTTTATACATATTTTAAATGTAATAGAAAAAACTATTAAAACTTTCAAGGAAATGATTGAGTAGCAAGAAAAAATTGGGTGTGAATTTAGTGATACAAAGAGATACACCCCCACATCTTGGGGTTATGTTTCCTGTGAAAATATTGTAAGCAGGGTTTTGGATTGTGAAAATATTATAGGAAGGGTTTTGGAGATATGTTGAGTGCATTGTAAAAACTCTCTATACCTAAAATATTGTAAGAACTTATAAATTGTAATGGCATTTGTGATACATATTTTAAATGTAATACAAAAAAACTATTCAAACTTTTAGGGAAATGATTGAGTAGCAACAAAAAATTGGGTGCCAATTTAATGATACGAGAAGATGCACCCCCACACGTTGGGGATATGTTTCCTGTCAAAATAGTCATAAGGGTTTTGGAATGTGAAAATATTGTAGGAAGGGTTTTGGAGATATGTTGAGTGCATTGTAAAAATTATCTATACCTTAAATACATAAGGGGGTGTAGTGGGGAACATTCCCATCCCAATTTTTCATGTTCTTATCTAAGGGAGTCATGTAGAAGTACCTCATCCTAGAGGTACCTTATCTATCAAGGTCTTTTCAGGAAACCTACTAAGGGTGCCCATCGTCAAGGCAATGCATTAAGTGAATAACACAACAAGATCACATAAATTTTTTAACTTAGTTTTCGATTCTCATACCAAGTGGATCCCACATGAAATTTTACAATGTAATTCTTAACATAAACCCTAAATATTGATTACTAATGTTGAATAGCCGCTAGAAACTTGGTTGTCGAAAACTCATAAAATAGAGGATTTTTACGTTATTCACCCAAATTGATATTGAACTTTGGAGACTATGAAGAAGCATTCCAAGAAAAAAATATTTTGACATTTAGACATTTTCTTAGAAACTTATAATATATATGCTATTTTTTTATAATTTCATATTGAAATACTCATGTAAATTATTAGAAAGGCCATTTTTCAAGCCCATTGAATGTTAATATTTTTTATAAATGATAATCATATTCTATTTATTTTCATCAAACCCATGAAAGGTCGATATTTTTATAAATGATAATTATATTATATTTCTTTCAAGTGTAACTTAGTTGTATTCACTAGTTATTATTTTTCATTAACCATTAATTTAAGATCTTTTAAAACACACACACACACACATTATTGCACTGAAATACACTTTCTACAATGAAATATGAAATTCCACATTGATTTATATATTAGGAACCAACTTAGATTGATCTTCAATCCAAATCTTGTGAAAATTCGGAAAACCTTGAATCCTACTGTAGCAATTGATTAAGTTTCTTCTATTTGTTAAATAACTTGAACAAATTATTTATTGCCTTCTAAGGTAAATATCAAAACTAATACATTTCAACCTTCACAAATACAATACTGTGGAAAAAATAAAAACACTGGAAGAATAGATGCACACACACAATAATATACAGTGATTCTTGGACCAATGTCCCCGAGAAAACCCAAATTGGGAAAACCGGTGTAGCAACTAAGGATTTTATTATTATGCAATAGTAAATCTGAGTACAAATCTATGGAAGCTCAAATCTAGCTTTCCATACAGAGGAAATGACTGACAGAAATCTAGTGAGAAAAATCTCACTTCCACTGGTGATCTGACATTGACCTTGGCTCAATATGAGTTGCTCCTTGCTACCTCTGCATTGCCTCTACATCACCCAGCTCGGGCCAACATCTCTCTTGATGATTGATCAATTGCTACTCTGGAAACTCGATCTTCCTGGCCTCCGGGCTCCCACTATGGCTTCTAGCATTGAATTTCGACTTCTCCTCAGCAAAATACAGATCTCCCTCTAAAGCTCTGCGCTACCTCTCTATACTGCGTCAAGTTCCCTGTGGAATTTCCCTGCCCCTCTCTTACTGCTTCAACTTTATTGAATCACCTCCAACAACTCACAGCTGCTACTCTAGAAATCGATTTCCCAGCAAAATCAAATTTTTGGTGGCTCCAAGTATGTTCTCCAACCCTCATCGAATTTCTTCTTATAATCTCTCATGGAGGCTTCAACGACGAAGATTAAAACATAATCGATGGCTATGATTATCTAGAAATTGATCCATGTCTTCTTCTAGAATATTCTCACCGTGACTTAATTAATACCCTTTAATTAATCAATTTTCCTAAGTTTAGACTTAGGTACCATTAAAAAAGATTAATTATTTTAATTAAGTCATCTCTAAGTGGAATTTCCATAAACGATTTATGGGTTTTGGAGAATACATTTATTCTAGCCTCTTCACCAAATTTCATGGCTAGAACACACCCGATGCTACAAAAATCAACACTCCCTCTTAGCGAGGTATGTGTTCTAGCGCTGCAACCCACTAAAGAAACACATTGTCTTTGTACCACCCCCTGTCATGTCGCCGATGTCTGGCTACTCCTTCCCACCACCTACTGCACAAATCTGATAAACATTGCATCTGCGTTGTTGCTAGCCCTGCTGAACTATTTCCAACACTACATCTGCACTGCAACTCCCTCTCCATTTGTTGTTGCTGCAAATGCAACGGAAAAACATCCAAAATTTTGAACCAACTATGGTAAACATGATGCATCTGTCACCTGAAACCTGACTGTTGCTAGAGTCTGCACTATCACTGAAGCCTTTGTGTTGCTACTGGCTCTGCTTTGTGCCAACTAAATTGTTGCCAACTCTACACTGCGTTGCCCAATATTGGACCTTCTACTAGCTACTTCATTTGTCGCTCTAGCACCTTACTGCACCAATTGCCACTGATCCATCCTGCTACTGTATGTTTTGAGCTCATGTAACAAGGTATTGATTCATGAGGTGGATCTCCCAAAGAATCCTGCCCATCTTGTATCTCTTTGGGGCTACAAAACCAAATCACCCTAACTCACTCCTGGAGGTATCTCAATGATCATGGAAAACTCTTCCTCCAATCTGGAAGACAGCCTATCAATCTCCTTCTTCTTAAGATGACATTGAGTTTTGTAGTGGCCAATCTCACCACATATGAAGCATTTCACTTTGGAAATTTCCTTCTTCCTCCTATGTTGTTCTTGTTGCCCCTTTGATGTGAGGGCCACATCTTCCTCTTCCTTTACTTGCTTCATCCCACTGTTGATGTCGCTACCAATGATGGTAGTCTTCACCAAATCTCGCTTCATCTCCTCTTGTTGCAAATCAACCCACATATGATCCCAGTCTGACAACTTTTCTCTACCCAGAATACTCTGGACGAATACTTGCACTCTTTAGAAACGATGTTTAGATAAAACCGCACCAACTCAGTAGGCTGAGGCATTTACCCTACTGCAAATAGTTGAGCTCAGATATCCTGAAGCTTAGTAAGAAATGGGTCTATGCTCTCTCCTTTCTGCATCCTCATGCATCTCAACTTCTCCTCAAGATACATCTTTCGTTGCTTGTAAGATCCCTCGTATATCATAGCAAGTGCTTCCCACTTCTGTGGGGCAGTATCTTTTCCTGCTGTGTGAGACACCATGTGATCTCGAACTCCATCGAGAATCAACCTCTTTGCCTTCGTGATATCCTTCTTATAGGCCTTAAGCGAATCTGCATCTACGGATACAAGTACCACACCACTGATATAAGCTTTTAGATCGTACTCATCTAGAAGACGAGAAATTCTTGCCTTCCAGATCACATAGTTGGAAGCTATGTCCAACTGATCCTAATCTATCATCCTTGCTGATGCCATCTCTACAAAAATGTCAAATTCCTCCTCTTCTCCTCTGCGCAGCTGCTGACGGGTCTTTTGCACTCCTTGCTGGAGTGGGAAAATATGCTTCCCTGCTAGGAAAATTCTAACTTCTGGGCTAGAAGTCCCTTGAGAAAATAATTCCCTCATTGTGCGCTCTTCCTTCCTCCTGACACTATTTTTCACTAGAAAACTGCTGCAAAATAATTGCGTCCTAGTTGAAGATCTTCTCTACAAGGAAAAACATTGTGTCTCCCTCTGCCTCTGGTAACCTTTGATCTGGAAAATCTATTCTTTGTCGGCTCTCTCAAAGAAATAAATCTTCCTCAGAAACTGACCCTCCTGGCCCAAGGATTGTGTTGCCTCTTGAGGGTTTCGAACTGTTGTCTATGCAAGGATTCAAACCTCCTTCTCCTCTTCTTCTACTAAGCTCTCTGAATCTTATCTGTGCTCTGATACCATATGAAAATTCGAAAAACCATGAATCCTACTGCAACAACTAATTAAGTTTCTTCTATTTGTTAAATAACTTGAACAAATTATTTACTGCCTTCCACGATAAATATTGGAACTAATAGACTACAACCTTCACAAATACAATATTGCAGAAGAAATAAAAACACTAGAAGAATTGATGCACATGCACAATAATACACTGTTATTTTTGGACCAATGTCTCTGGAAAAACCCAACTTGCGAAAACCGGTGCAGCAGTTGAGGGTTATATTATTATGCAATGGTAAATCTGAGTACAAATCTATGGAAGCCCTAATCTAGCTTTCCATATAGAGAAAATGACTGACAAAATTATAGTGAGAAAAATCTTTCCACCAGTGATCTGACATTGACCTCGGTTCAAGATGAGTTGCTCCTAGCTGCCTCTGCGTCACTCTATGCAGCTCTATGTCACCCAACTCGGACCAACATCTCTCTTATTGACTAGTCAACTGCTACTCTGGAAACTCGATCTTCCTGGCATCTGGGCTCCCACTCTAGCTTCTAGCATTGAATTTCGACTTCTCCTCAACAAAATACAGACCTCCCTTTAAAGCTCTACACTGCCTCTCTGTACTATGTCAACCTCTCTGTGGAATTTCTCTCTCTGCTATGCACTCACTAGACTGGAAAAACTTCCTTCCGACCTTACTATCCCTTCCCCTGTCTTACTGTTTCGCCTTTACTAAATCACCTCCAGCAACCCACAGCTTCTACTTTAGATATCGCTTTCCCAAAAAATCGAATTTTTGGTGGCTCCAAGTGTGTTCTCCAACCCCCATCAAATTTCTTCTTATAATCTCTCGTTGAGGATTCAACAACCAAGATTAAAACATAATCGATGGCTATGATTATCTAGAAATCGATCCATGTCTTCTTCTAGAATACTTTCACCATGAATTCATTAATACCCTTTAATTCATCAATTTTCCTAAATTTATACTTAGGTACCATTAAAAAAGATTAATTATTTTAATTAAGTTGTCTCTAGGTGGAATTTCCATAAATTATTTCTGGGTTTTGGAGAATACATTTATTGTAGCATCTCCACCAAATTTCGTGGCTACAACACATCCAATGCTACAAAAATAAATACTCCGCCTTAGCGAGGAATGTGTTCTAGCATTGCAACACACTGAAGCAACACCTTGTCTTTGTACCACCTCCTGTCACATTGTTGATGTCTGGTTGTTGCTACCCACCAACTATTGCGCAAATATGATAAACATTGCATCTGTGTTGCTGTTGACCCTGCTGAACTGCTACCAACACTATATCTACACTGAAACTCCCTATCCATCTGTTATTGTTGCAATTACAACAACTACAATGGAAAAACATCCAAAATATTGAACCAACTGTGGTCAATATGATGCATCTGTCACCTAAGTCATGACTACAGCTAGAATATGCGCTATCACTGAAGCCTTTGTGATATTGTTGACTTTTCTCTGTGCCAACTGCACTGCTGCCAACTCTGCACTACGTTGCCCAACATTTGACCTGCGACTAGCTACCACATCTGTCACTTTGGTACCTGACTGCAGCAATTACACTTATCCATCCTGCTACTGTATGTTTTGGACTCTCGTAGCAAGGTATTGATTCATGAGGTGCATCTCCCCAAGAATATTTCCCAACCTGTAGCTCTCTGGGGCTACAAAACCAAATCACCCCACCTCACTCTTGGAGGTTTCTTGATAATCATTGCAAACTCTTCCTCCAATCTGGAGGATAACCTATCAATCTCTGCAGATGTAGTCTTTTGATTCTAAAGTTTCAACTCTCAAGGGAGGCTTGCAAATTACTATAAAAGTTGGATATATGAACCTTCAAGTGGACGAGGATTCACAACTCCTCATCTCCATTCATCATAAGATTATTTACAAGGCCCCTACCTCCAAACTGATAAAGAGTTGGAGATTGGAACTGCTTATCTCCCGCATAGATAGGCTACTTCTATGTTTGTTCTATGTAATCAATTCCCACTCTCATAGAACAAGAAATAAGACCAAAAACATGTTGGCTAACTGGAGAAGAAAAGTAAATTATATGGATTTTAACTCCCTATGGCCTCCCTCAAGTCCTTTTGACGGAATGGATCACTTGCTCACCATCTTGGCAAAGGATAATGGTACCCCAATGGGGGCATAAGAATGTGAAAATGGAAGGGAGAGGGGCGCAAACACTCCACCACCTCCCAAAACTCATGAAGAAGGGGGGTTGGCATGGTATACCCCTCCATGCAATATATGTGTGTAGTAGTTCCTCATATAATGGCAAGTCAAAGCGAGGTTTTGTATTGTTTCCCTGTAGCTGGCCGACGATGTTGGAGGTTTGGTTTCTAAAGGGGTGGTAGGGTTGGCCCCACTGTGGCCCTGTACACATGGTGTTTAATAGCTTTAATAGCAGGTCATTATCGCAGGAACGTTCCTTTAGGAAAATTTGTGGTGGGCAAGCACAGGACTATCCAATTTGGGACCCTAGTATATGGGAAGTCGTGAACATTCGGTAGCAATTGTGTGCAAAAGGGGCATGGTCGGTGGCTAATCTATTTGTCACAAACCTATAGTTTATTTCACATCCTTTCTCTTAGGTTGCTTATAAGGTAACTTCCTGGTTTGGTTTCCATTTCCATTTGTTGAGTTTTGTTGGCTTAATTATGACTCTTGGCCCTCCTCTACTTTATTCGGTGTATTGGATTTTATGGTGCACTAGCCCTGTCTTTCTCTCTTTGGTTTCCCCTATATTGGTTTTCTATCTCAAGAGATAAGTCGCAAACCATTGGGCTTCATGTTAACTCTTACTACATTAGGTAACTTGGCTCCAAATTACAAAGATAACCATAAACACAGAGATGCAACGGAAATAATACTTCATTTCATTAACGTAAAATACTGAAATATGATTACAAACAGAAATGGAAATACACCAGCTATGGCGATGGTAGCTTATCTATGAGAAGAGATGTGGTGGCTACATGCCTCTGAACTAAACTATTTTATTATTAAACAATAATAGAAAACCCTAAACAACCAAAACCCTAACCTGAGGAGATGTAACACCAAGAGTTTATGGGCCCTGTTGGGGTGAGTTAGACAGCCAACTTCTCAGGGTTGTGACTTGGTCATATTATCTCCATTTGACGCGAATGTTAGCCTATTGGAAAGATCTCTCCGAGGACTACAACAGAAAATACGATTTTCGATATTTCCTCGTTGATGGTAGATTTCCAAAAAAACGTCGTTTAGGGCCTCAAAACGGCTCTGGAAGTTTAGGATCTGAAACCTACTAAAAATAGTAAACTATGCTATAATTAAGGAAACTGAAAAACTGAAAGAAGAAATGGTGGGGGTCCAAGTGGAATTGGCAAGTGTCCACCAATATCCACCTGGATCATTCCTCCCCCCTTAGGAAGCAATGGTCCCCATTGCGTTGAGTTCCTCCATGAGATGAGGAAACTTCTATAGAACTTGGTCCCTAGTGAGCCACTTGCCCTGGTGAAGGAGTTGGCCTACTTTGACAACTCGATATAGTTGGATATTCTGCTAGCAAGTGTGCTTGATCTGTGTGTCCATGATTCGATCAGTTGTAGCTTGTTCCATGCAATCTGGATTTAACTCTGTGGGTGTGAGTTCTTCTACAATGTCGGATGTGTCTAGTAATGGTGGAAAGTATGGTCGAATGTGGTCCACATTGAACATTGGGTGCAGGCCAAGGAATGGGGGAATGATGAGCTCAAATGAATTTTCTCCCACAGCCTCGGTAATGGTGTAAGTACCATATCGGAGTGGTCTGAGTTTCCGATAAGCTTCGATAAGGTGTTCCTTTTGCAAATGCAACTAGACTTTGTAGCCCACCTGAAACTTGTGTGGCACCCGATGTTGATCATGTCGTTCCTTGTACTTGGCATTTGATTTCTCCAGAATGTCATGGACCTACTGGCGAATATGTTGGATGTGCTCAATGACGTTGTTTGCCTTATCTGTTTTGGACTGGACATGAGCTGAATCTGCGTGAGTAGCAGCAAATGGCATGGCCACATCAATGGGACATAGTGGCTGGAATCCCAAGCCCACCTGAAAAGGGTTGTGGCCCGTCGAGTTGTGGAGAGTTCGGTTGTAGCTGTGTTGAACATAGGGGAGGCTCTGGTGACATGTGTTTCGATGCTTTAAGTTGTACATGCATAAGATCTGTACGATCATCCTGTTGACAACCTCTGACTGGCCATCAGTTTGAGGATGGAAGGTTGTGGATAGTGAGTTTGGTGTCCAGCATCGACCAAAGACTGGACCAAAATGTACTGAGGAACCTGTTGTCCCGATCTGAGATGATAGACTGTGGGATCCAAAAGTGTACCCACACTCGTTCAATTCGGCTGTGATATTCTTCTTGCAATCCACCATAATGGCCATCTTCGAGAACCAGTCGACTACCACAAAAACACAGTCATTTCCATGCTTAGTGGAAGGAAGGCCTGACATGTAATCCATGGAGATGGATTCCCAAGGTCAACTAGGGGTAGGCAGTGGGGTATAGAGGCCTTGCTTCTTGATGGTCGGTTTAGCAATGGCGCAGGCAGTGCATGATTTGATGTACTTCCTGACATCCTGTCGAAAATTCAGCCAAAAGAAATACTTTTGCAATACTACCACTGTTTTCTCGACCCCGAAATGCCTAGCAACCCGACTGTAGTGTGCTTCCCAAATCATCTTGGCACGCTCACTTGAAGGAACACAAAGGTGACCCAGGTGGCATAATAGGGTATCCTGGAGGTGAAAATCTAGAACATGCTGACCCTCCAAGAGTGTCTGGTATGTGTGGCCGAATTCTGGGTCGCTTTTATAGAGAAGTGGCCAATCAAAATTCTCGTGCCCACAAGAGTTAAGCAAGGTAGTTAATGCCATGATCGGTGGTCGACTGAGGTAATCTGCCACCTTATTGGTGTTTCCCTTCTTATACTTGATATTCAAATGAAACTATTGCAGGTATGTGGACCACTTCTGATGGTGATCATTCTGCAATTTCCCTTGGGTTTGTATGAACTGCAGGGGTTGGTGGTCTGTGTGGATGACCGTTTCCTTCCCCAAAATGTAATGCTTCCATTGTCAGCAGGCCTGCACAATGGAATACATCTCTTTGTCATAAGTGGATACTTCCAGACTGTGTTTGAAAGTGTCTCACTGTGATATGCCACTAGATGCCCGTGTTGAGTAAGGATTGCCCCAATAGCATAGTCAGAGGCATTTGTCTCTACCTCAAATGGTTGTTGCAAGTCTGGTAATGTGAGCACTGGCGCCGAGTAAAGGCATTCTTTCAAATTTGTGAATGCCTTCTGTTGAGATTCAAACCAAAAGAATTTTGCTTTTGCTCCTCCCTTGGTGACTTGACTCAAGGGCCAAGTGATATGAGAAAATCCCAACATGAAACTGCGGTAGAAGTTCAAGACCTAGAAAGTTGCGGAGCTCTGTCAGAGTGGTTGGAGATGGCCAATCCCGAATGACTTGGATCTTCGCTGGATCCACATGCACTCCCTGTTCATCAGTAAGGTATCCCAGACACTGAACCTGGGTCATGCCAAAACTGCATTTCTCCAAATTGGCGCATAACTTGTATTGCCGCAATGTTTGGAGAACCTGTTAGATGTGGTGGAGGTGCTCTTCCCAACTCTGGCTGAAGATCAGGATGTCATCCAAGTATACCACTACAAATGAGTTGGTGAATGGTCGCAAGATGTCATCCATTAGCCTCATGAAGGTTGCAGAAGCATTTGTCAATCCGAAAGGCATAACCAACCATTTGAAATGGCCCTCCTTGTCTTTGAAGGAAGTCTTCCACACATCGGAGGGTTCGATTGGTACCTAGTGATATCCTGACTTCAAATCGATCTTGCTAAAATATTTTTCCCCCTTTAGTTGGTCCAAGAGGTCATCAATCCGTGGGATCGGGTAACTATTACGGACAATGATCTTGTTCAGCACCCGATAGTCAATACAAAGTCTCCAAGTCCCATCCTTCTTCTCTACCAACACGATCGGGCTCCAATAGTGCGATGAACTCAGACGGATGTGACCTTTCTATAGCAACTCCTGAATCTGCCTTTTGATTTCATTGTTCTGCAGAATGGAGCGTTGATAGATTGGTCCATTGGGCAGCGGTGCACCTGGGGTCAGATCGATGGAGTGCTTGACCTAACAGTGTAGAGGAACCCCTGCGGGGGAGGTGAAGATGTCCTCGTACTCCTCCACGACCTTGTCCATCTGTAGTTGTCATGTGGAGGGTCCCTGTTTGGAGGTCATGGCCACCGTCTTCTTCTTTCTTTGAGGGCGTATCATCAGGAAAACAAATTTCCCAGTTTTGGAAATGAGTTTAATGCATTGTTTTGTAGTAACCAAAAAGATGGCGGTAGGCAGTGCTACCTCCGGTATCCTATACAACTTATTTCCCAAAGTAACAATAACAACTCGGGGCCTTGCTTCATACACAGCATGTCGCTTCCACAAGTATGGTTGTCCTAATAATACATCACAAACTTCAAGGGGAGCAATGTCACACAATACCTCATCCGTGAAGGGCTTGATGTTGTATGGAAGGCGACACTGCTGGCTCACGTGAAGATCCCGTCCTTGGTGAAGCCACCCAATGGTGTACGGTTATGGATGTGCTATGGTCAATAAGCCTAGCCGCTTCACGACCTTTGCCGAAATGAGGTTCTTTTGGCTCCCACTGTCGACAATGAACTGTAGCGAGGAGCCCTTTACCAACATCTGGGAGTGGAAGAGACGCTCCTCCTCCTCTGGATCTTTGGGTTCCTCCTTCTGGATCTTCATGGTGGCAACGGTGTCGTTGGGCTCCGCATCGATAATCAGCTTCCCTTTGTCATTCCCCTTGTCGGGTTCTGACTCAGAGTCAGAACATGCCTCTGATTCTGAAACCTTTAACTCGGCCAATAATTACTGTTTGGTCTGACACTCGTTTGTGTTGTGGGTGGAGCTCTTATGGAACTCACACCACTTTCCCATGTCCTTTTTCAGCTACGTGGCGTTGTTCTTTACTTGCAGCTTTAGCGGGTTGTCTTGGGTCGCCACGCCTTGGCTTTGTCCTTTGTTCTGCGATTTGGGGGCACCTTTCCCTTGCTTCGGATTCACAGATCCAAAGTCTCGCTTCTTCTGTTTAAACTTTTGCTCGACCTTGACGGCATATCAGTATGTTGTGTCAAGCGAGGAGATGTTTAGGAATCCATTTCTTCCTGGATGTATTTGTGCAGGCATCCACGGTATTTGAGTACCAAATGCTACTACGAATCCTTGATACCCAACTTTGTGCGAAGGCTATGGAAAATATTGGTAAACTCCGGCACGTCTTGGTCCCTTCTCTGCCGCAGCGTGGTCCACTTTATGTATTGATCCTCATAGCTTTCGACAAGGTAGTACTACTCCTTGATGGCATCCCGGAATGGATTCCAAGTGGGTGTGGCTGAAAATAACGAGCCTGTACTTTCATCCTTTTTCTTGCAATAGGTTTCCCACCAGTCTTTAACGTGGGGGGCTACTTTGAGAAGAGCAAAAATAATATTTTCCCAACTGTAAAAATCATGAACAGAAAAATAACCTTCTAGCATATTTAACCATTTATCAACAACATCTGCGTCTATCTAACCCTCGAATATGGGGATTTCAAAATTAACTTGTACCCTAAACGGTGTGGCATTTCCAGAGTAGTTGTTGGAAGCCGATGCGTCGCCCCTGGGTAGCCGTTGAAGGATCTGGGCAAAGCTATCCATCATCGCATTCCTTTGTCGCTCGAGGGCTTCTTCGAGCAAGATTTTGATAGGATATCCTGCCCCCTTGTCTTTCTTTTCATCCGCCATGGGAGGCCGTTGGGATTTGCGAGGTTGATCTTGCAAAGGTTCGACCAGTTCAAGCCCTAACTCCTTATATCCTGACCTCGTTGGGGACATGTAAAGAAAAACACAGAAAAAAGCCAGACCACTCTAATACCACTAGTTCGGATTTAAACAGGAATGCAACAAATTACAGAGATAACCATAAACACAGAGATGTAGCGGAAATAATACTTCATTTCATTAACGTAAAATATTGAAACATGCTTATAAACGGAAATGGAAATACATCAGCTAAGGCGATGATAGTTGTCTTCTGTGGGCAGATCTGAAATGTCTTTCTCCCTTTCATCATTTTCAGCCATATGACCATCTTCAGCTTGCTGATCTTGATTCTGCTACAAAATGTCTTGATCATCTGGACAAGTATCCTCTAAGTTTTCTTTATGCTGCTGAAATGGATTCTCATACAGAGCTTCCATGATCTCTTCATCCATAAAATTATCATCTTCATAAAACTTCTCAAGGCTTTCAATAAAACTATAAGCATGCTTGCAACAGTCTTGAACTAAATTTAATGAGGGATAAGAGTCCTTATATCTTTCAATGACCATAGCATGGAAATCCCTTAAACAGTAAATACAAGCAGGAGGCAAACTTTCATACCAAGATTGGGCTTTACCTTCCAGAGTGGCCAAGAATGTCTTCATCAAGCAATCTTTAGGAAAATCAACCTTCAACTTGCAAATATGCATGTGAAATCTAACCAGATGTAAAGCAGCATCCTTCTTACCATCATCATTAAATGTAGGCAGATTCCTTGACCAATCTACCTTCGGAATTTTATTTGGAAAACCTGGAATGTGATCTCGGCTCATGGGAGCATATCTTCTTGCAACCCGATCCATCTTGAAAAGCTCAAAGCTACTAATCTTCCTGTAGTGAAGTCACCATGAAGCATTGATCTCTGGATTTTTCAGTGAATGAAGTCGCTAGGTGAATGATTTCAGCCTTCTTATGCCTGATCGTTGTCCACCATCAACAATCAGATCTGAACTTGATGCATTTACTGGGGTAATTAACAAGTTAAATGTCACATTTACAAGCTAGACCGGAGATTGACTGAAGCAGCATTTATCTACTTCCGCTAATGCAAAGCAAAAGCGTTTCGAAGGCTACCTGGCATAACTTCAGGCTCCGTCTGTAGCTTATAAAACAAATGACATCAACAAGTAAACCATTTGTTCTCTCCAGTATGGTCGCCACTATGTTAGCGCTCAAATCTTCCTTAGGCTGAGGAAGGCAAAACTCAAGGCAACATCAAACCATGCTCAGCCTCGTAGCTAGCCCTACGAGGATAGGAGAGGGATCTCTCCGAGTCTATCTCGGCAAAAGGTCTTCAAAGGGGCTAAGATGACCGATATGAATACTGATTTTAGGCTAGTAAATTGATAAAGATAGTTTGATTTAAGATTTTTAGGGTTTTGTTGGAAAACAGGGAAATGCAATTTTGGGTGCGGGGATGTGACACAGTTTTTGCAGAGGTCTTTTTGGGGCAAGGTAGGCAATCGTCCTGATGTCTTTAAAGGATTTGAATGGATAGATATGACTGGTGAGGAGATAAGGAGAGCGAGAAACTTTCAGGAGTTCTCCTTAAACAGATGAAAACATAGATATTAAACAAACTTAAAGGCAGAGCATACAAGATTATGAATTCTACCTCAACACTTCATTTGTTTAATTTGCGGAAGAGAATAGTAGGAAAATGATACGCATAACAAAATTACAAGTACATGAGAGAAACACACCATCAACACTAATAACCACAGGAATCCCAAATAGTGCTGCAAAACCCTGGTCTTTCCTTTGCCAAAATTGCAGAGATACAATGTGTAATACAGTCTAAGCTTATCCCTCAAGAGTCCAACCATGAAAATGACTAAGAAAATACATAATATAGGCAAGCTAACACATTCCCTTGCCTCTAGGGGTCGAGCTCATCATCCTAGGAGCTGTTTCAACCAATTCTAAACTAAGCACTACAATCTAGGCAATCAAAACAACTTGCCTCTATAAGCTAGGAAACCAATTCATTCATTAATTTTTTGCTATTTTATGAATGAATCTTCTAGAATATGTAAATAAGTGTCATGTCAACATGAAAATACATTAATTGCATCAAAGAGGGTGAAAAATCCCATGAAAAGTCAAAACTGGTCAAATAGCTGCGTTTTCCTGTGCTGAAGATGAAAAACTTAGAAAATACCCTGATGCGTAGCGCGCCAAAACCCTACGCGTAGCGCGCATTTCAGCTCACTTTTGGGGCACTTCCCGACATCCAAATTTGGCTCAGGTGGGCTTGTTGGAAAGGTCTGGATGTCTACATTCCAACCCAAGTGGAATTTTTCAATTTTATGCCCATTTTCCCCTCCAAAAGTGCTTTATCCCAAGACTGCTTCCTGTGTATCCAAAAAGGGGCAGAAGGTCATTTTTTGCATGCTTTTTGACCTTTTGGGGGCCCAAAACTTGATGAAATGTCTTGGCAGTGGCTGAGCAGGTGTATTTCATCATGACAAATCCAAAAATGCAGACCTTTTGTGAATTGGACCTCCCCATCTTCAGGGTAGCGTGCGGCGCGCTACGCGTTGAGGGCAAAAACCTGTTTTTAATACAAAAATTTCAAAATTGACCAAAACTTCTCCAAATTTTTTGAGATTTGAGCTGGGGATGTTTCATCAAGTACCATGCTCCTTCAAAGAGGCTTCGGCCAAAATTTGGAGTGGATCGACCCTTTTTCTTCATTTTAGTGCCTTGCTCAATCGCCCTTTAAGGATCTTCAGTTTCGCTTTGCAAACATGCATGTGAGCCCAGTAATGATTCTTCATATGGCGAAGCATAACTTTGTTTTTGTTTGCCTTGGCTAACAATTTCTCTAAATGAGTGTTCACCCGGATGAGCATAGACTCTTGCTCAATAGGTGTCAAATTACCGGGTCTCTTGCGGGCCAAGTTTCGGTCTTCTCGGATTCGCCGCAACTCATAAAGAGTGTGTTCATCTTCTAGCTGTTTGTTGCGCTGCTCCAAGTAGTTGATTGTCCAATTGGCCATTTCCAATTTCTGTTGCAACAAGTGATTCTCAGCCTTTTGTTGTTGAATGATCTCCTTTAGCTCCGAGCTAGGAGAACTGATATCAAGATCAATAATATCCGTGTCCGGATCTCCTGAAGGTCCCTCATCAAATATGGGTTGCTTGCCTCTATCCTGTACCTGTACCTGTACCTGTGCTGCAGAAGGCGAGACCCTTTCCACCTGATGTGGAGATAATACTCGCTGTGCCGATGAAGAAGGCGAGACCCCTTCCACCCTAAGTGAAGATAATACTCGCCGTGCGGAAGCAAATAATGCCCTCTGGCCTCTCTGATATGTAACATATGAAGGAGCGCTGACATGCTCGGGCTCAGGAATGTCAAACTGATGTGAAGGCCCTCCCTCATCATGGACAATCTCAGGAGGTGGCTGTGGCACCGTGAAAAAGTCGCGAGAAATGAAATCCTCCCAAGCAATACCCTGTTGTGCCAATTGATGCATCACTATGATCTTAATCAGTTCATAATGATAGATGCTCTTATGCTGTTGTGCTGGGCTCTTCCTTTGTACTATAGGCACCATCCTCTCTATGTTGCGACACATGAAAAATGGAATGTTCATCATTCGTACTCTTGTGAAATGCATCAACAAACGGATATGGTATGAATATAGACGTGAAAATTTGCCCTCACAAGTGAAATACCGAATAATAAGTCTCATCAACGGTGCATATTCATCCCTTAGGAATTTGAAAGGAAAAACAGCAGTTAAGTGCCTCATACACCCAGGTTTGATATATGGTTCATAGTGAAATCTGTCTAACTGCTGGCGCTTATTCCACTCCTCCCCTACATTTGGTATCTCGGTGGCCTGAGAAATAATCTCAGGTGACAAGGTGAAATCCACTCCAGCAAGGTTTACATGACCATTCTGCAAATGTAGGACAAATAAGCGAACTAGTTCTCGGTGATGTTGGATTTGTGAGATCCGCTCACAATATTCAAAACATGATTGGTACTGAAAACAGTTCATTGCAAGTGGACAAGCTTGCAAATGAGCCAAAGAAGTGGGCTCCTCCCTGAGATGCCGACCACCTTTGCCACCCTTGTGATACCTCCTTGGCACCTCTATTTCTGGTGTTGAATCACTGTCATAACTCTGCTCATAAGCTGATTCGGTTTCTGACATAGTTTTGAAGGCAAGATGGCTTAAATGTATATGCTGACTGTGCACACAATTGACTGTTGTTTGACTTTTTCCTTTTTCAAAATGTTGTTACCAAGGGGACATAAATACAAGGGAATTGTTAGGGAAAGGGAAACATGAGGAAATTAGGAGCAATGAAAATAAACAAGGAATTTAGGGAAGGGAAAGGGCATAGAAATTATGATATTGTAGGGTTTGGGGTGAAGTAGGGTTTGGGATTTTGTGGAGGGATAGTGTAGAATTTTATGGGGAATTTTAAGGGAAATGCTGGTGAATATGGGGGGAAAAAGAAGCACTAAAATGGGAAAACCTTGGGCAACATATAACTTTGAAAACCCTAGCAAACTAGGCCTTTAAATCCACACAGCAACTTAGGGTTTTTACATTTAATTTTTCATGGCATATTTATCATAATTCTTTCACATTAACCTTGCAAAACCAAATCCAGCCATGGAAATGAAGCCTACCTGTAATTTGCTTGAGTTAAGAAAGGATTTGAATGCTTGCTGGCAAGTTTCTGGGCGAAAAACCCAACGCGTAGCGCGCCCCTGGTGCGTAGCGCGTGAGTAGATTTACACTGGAAAAGGTGTGCTGATGCGTAGCGTGCCCTGGGTGCGTAGCGCGCCAATGCTGATGCATAGCGCGCCCCTGGAACTAGCCCGATTTGCTCACCAGCTTGTAAAATCGCCCTAGAATGGATGCACTTTGCTCTTGAGATGTGAATGAGTTGGTTATGAGGAGAAATGCCTTTATATAGACTCCCCTTTAATTTTACTTGACCAAAACCAATTTTGCAATGTTTGGTTGTTGACACTTTTTTCAAATTAATAGGCTCTGACTTTTTGGTTTCCCTTTAAAAATAATTGGTTGAAATAGTGATTTCTTCTGATAATTTTTTGCAGGGATAGCTCTGATATGCTCTGGCAAAGAAGACCAAGGTTGCGCTTGACCATTTGGAGAACTTGAAAATTTTGACAATTTTTACAAAAATGAGATGGTGACTTATCTTCAAAACAGAGTTTTGAAGAGAAGTGCTTATTCAGCTGTACAATGACGAAAATTATTGAAGTGATGATCTAACAAAGACATCCCTCTGGCCTGCTGGTCTTCTAAGACTTTTCAAGACAAAATTGACTCAACCCTAGACCTAAGATCTCGAAATTTTAAAACATGATGGTTAATGACCTTTGAAGACTTTATTTAAATAAACAGGCCTGAACCAGCAGTGCCAAGCACGAGGGGAATAAGTGACACAACCCACTCCATCAGAGTTATGGCATGCCTAACGAAATGCAACTGATCAAAACTGGTGGGACACCTAATCATGAAATGCAAAAGAGCTTTGATCTCTAATGGAGGGATACTAGACCGACTCTAACATTGGCTCCAATGGGGATGGTATCTCCTTGGAGGTGCCAAGAACCGTAGAGCTTTGGGAGAGCAGACAGTGCCTCCATCCATTGGGCAATGGAGTCCATTATTGTGAAAAAATGACAAAAGACTGACGACTCAACTTATTAACTGGAAAATCGACTCAAACTGACTTGATGCAAACTGAAAAGACTGAATTAAAACAAAAACTTTATGAAAAAAGGGCAGCCATCCATCAAGCTTTAAGATCATGATGGCAACCACCTGCATACTGATATAATATATACAATCATGTATAATGGGCCTTCCAATGCAACCAATCCAGCAGATGGCTGCGTACCATATTTCTGCTTTTACTCTCGTTGAGCGGGCAGAATACTAAACTTGTAGGCAACTCAACACAATCACTGAAACCAATGCTTATAACAATAAACCAGACAATATTTATCCTTTCTAATGCTTGCAGAAGAATGCTGAAGGGGTCTTGAAAATCCTGAAACACTGGCTTATCTGGAGATCCAAATGCAAAAATACGAGTATTCACTCCACTCTGATCTGAAAGGACAACTGATTTATGAGGGATAGAAATGCACAAATCTTCCATCTGAGTATTAGCTGTAGGTTCCTTGACCATGAGAATTTCGGGCATATATTCCTCAACTTCATGATCTAGTTCATTCTTAAACAACAAACAGTCTTCAAGATTATCGAACATGACATCCTTATCATCTTTGTGAAGGAAAACATTATCTGTTTGTTGATCTACAAGACAGTCATCTTTTTCAACAGAGGAAGAGGTTTTCCCAACACTTTCCTGACTATATGTGCACTGCAAATCTGTTGTAGCTTGGGCTGTAACAAGACCTTTCAAGAGCTGATTTATCTCCTCTTCAGACAAAGGAGACAATGCCTTTTGTTTTCTTCTGCTTAAACAATAATTATCTTCATATGACAGGGCATTCAAATTATCATTTATTATTGAGTTATTGAAAGGAGATTCATCACTTACTTGCACAAAGATCTCATTCTCTTGTTCATGAACATCTGAATCCAAAACTCTGTCTATGATCTCAACAACAAAGCTCTCATTTTCAGGATTCAGCACAAGATATGCTTGGTCATCACAATCTGAATGTGGTTCTGAAGTAGCTGACTGGACATTATCACAATCTACAATCGGCACTGGACTTACTTGCATGCTGTTGTCTTCTGTGGGAAGATCTGAAATGTCTTTATCCCTTTCATCATTTTCAGCCATATGACCATCTTCAGCCTGTTGATCTTGATTCTGTTGCAAAATGTCCTGATCATCTGGACAAGTATCCTCTAAGTTTTCTTTATGCTGCTGAAATGGATTCTCATACAGAGCTTCCATGATCTCTTCATCCATAAAATTATCATCTTCATAAAACTTCTCAAGGCTTTCAATAAAACTATAAGCATGCTTGCAACAGTCTTGAACTAAATTTAATGAGGGATAAGAGTCCTTATATCTTTCAATGAACATAGCATGGAAATCCCTTAAACAGTAAATACAAGCAGGCGGCAAACTTTCATACCAAGATTGGGCTTTACCTTCCAGAGTGGCCAAGAATATCTTCATCAAGCAATCTTCAGGAAAATCAACCTTCAACTTGCGAATATGCATGTGAAATCTAACCAGATGTAAAGCAGCATCCTTCTTACCATCATCATTAAATGTAGGCAGATTCCTTGACCAATCTACCTTCGGAATTTTATTTGGAAAACCTGGAATGTGATCTCGGCTCATGGGAGCATATCTTCTTGCAACCCGATCCATCTTGAAAAGCTCAAAGCTACTAATCTTCCTGCAGTGAAGTCACCATGAAGCATTGATCTCTGGATTTTTCAGTGAATGAAGTCGCTAGTTGAAAGATTTCATCCTTCTTATGCCTGATCGTTGTCCACCATCAACAATCAGATCTGAACTTGATGCATGTACTAGGGTAATTAAAAAGTTAAATGTCACGTTTACAAGCTAGACCGGAGATTGACCGAAGCAGCGTTTATCTACTTTCGCTAATGCAAAGCAAAAGCGTTCGAAGGCTACCTGGCATAACTTCAGGCTCCGTCTGTAGCTTATAAAACAAATGACATCAACAAGTAAACCATTTGTTCTCCCTAGTATGGTCGCCACTATGTTAGCGCTCAAATCTGCCTTAGGCTGAGGAAGGCAAAACTCAAGGCAACATCAAACCACGCTCAACCTTGTAGCTAGCCCTACGAGGACAGGAGAGGGCTCTCTCCGGGTCTATCTAGGAAAAAGGTCTTCAAAGGGGCTGAGATGACCGATATGAATACTAATTTTAGGCTAGTAAATTGATAAAGATAGTTTGATTTAAGATTTTTAGGGTTTTGTTGGAAAACAGGGAAAGGCAATTTTGGGTGCGGGGATGTGACACAGTTTTTGCAGAGGTCTTTTTGGGGCAAGGTAGGCAATCGTCCTGATGTCTTTAAAGGATTTGAATGGATAGATATGACTTGTGAGGAGCTAAGGAGAGCGAGAAACTTTTAGGAGTTCTCCTTAAACAGATGAAAACATAGATATTAAACAAACTTAAAGGCAGAGCATACAAGATTATGAATTCTACCTCAACACTTCATTTGTTTAATTTGCAGAAGAGAATAGTAGGAAAATGATACACATAACAAACTTACAAGTACATGAGAGAAACACACCATCAACACTAGTAACCACAGGAATCCCAAATAGTGCTGCAAAACCCTGGTCTTTCCTTTGACAAAATTGCAGAGATGCAATGTGTAATACAGTCTAAGCTTATCCCTCAAGAGTCCAACCATGAAAATGACTAAGAAAATACATAATATAGGCAAGCTAACACATTCCCTTTCCTCTAGGGGTCGAGCTCATCATCCTAGGAGATGTTTCAACCAATTCTAAACTAAGCACTACAATTTAGGCAATCAAAACAACTTGCCTCTATAAGCTAGGAAACCAATTCATTCATTAATTTTTTGCTATTTTATGAATGAATCTTCTAGAATAGGTAAATAAGTGTCATGTCAACATGAAAATACATTAATTACATCAAAGAGGGTGAAAAATCCCATGAAAAGTCAAAACTGGTCAAATAGCTGCGTTTTCCTACGCTGAAGATGAAAAACTTAGAAAATACCCTAATGCGTAGCGCGCCAAAACCCTACGCGTAGCGCGCCTTTCAGCTCACTTTTAGGGCACTTCCCGGCATCCAAATTTGGCTCAGGTGGGCTTGTTGGAAAGGTCTGGATGTCTACTTTCCAACCCAAGTGGAATTTTTCAATTTGATGCCCATTTGCCCCTCCAAAAGTGCATTCTCCCAAGACTGCTTCCTGTGTATCCAAAAAGGGGCAGAAGGTCATTTTTTGCATTTTTTTGACCCTTTGGGGGCCCAAAACTTGATGAAATGTCTTGGCAGTGGCTGAGCAGGTGTATTTCATCATGAAAAATCCAAAAATGCAGACCTTTTGTGAATTGGACCTCCCCATCTTCAGGGTAGCGCGCGGCGCGCTACGCGTTGAGGGCAAAAACCTGTTTTTAATACAAAAATTTCAAAATTGACCAAAACTTCTCCAAATTTTTTGAGATTTGAGCTGGGGATGTTTCATCAAGTACCATACTCCTTCAAAGAGGCTTCGGCCAAAATTTGGAGTGGATTGGCCCTTTTTCTCCGTTTTAGTGCCTTGCTCAATCGCCCTTTAAGGATCTTCAGTTTCGCTTTGCAAACATGCATGCGAGCCCAATAATGATTCTTCATATGGCGGAGCATAACTTTGTCTCTGTTTGCCTTGGCTAACAATTTCTCTAAATGAGTGTTCACCCGGATGAGCATAGACTCTCGCTCAATAGGTGTCAAATCACCGGGTCTCTTGCGGGCCAAGTTTCGGTCTTCTCGGATTCGCCGCAACTCATAAAGAGTGTGTTCATCTTCTAGCTGTTTGTTGCGCTGCTCCAAGTAGTTGATTGTCCAATTGGCCATTTCCAATTTCTGTTGCAATAAGTTATTCTCAGCCTTTTGTTGTTGAATGATCTCCTTTAGCTCCGAGCTAGGAGAACTGATATCAAGATCAATAATATCCGTGTCCGGATCTCCTGAAGGTCCCTCATCAAATATGGGTTGCTTGCCTCTATCGTGTACCTGTACCTGTACCTGTGCTGCAGAAGGCGAGACCCTTTCCACCTGATGTGGAGATAATACTCGCTGTGCCGATGAAGAAGGCGAGACCCCTTCCACCCTAGGTGAAGATAATAGTCGCTGTGCAGAAGCAAATAAGGCCCTGTGGCCTCTCTGATATGTAACATATGAAGGAGCGCTGACATGCTCGGGCTCAGGAATGTCAAACTGATGTGAAGGCCCTCCCTCATCATGGACAATCTCGGGAGGTGGTTGTGGCACCGTGAAAAAGTCGAGAGAAATGAAATCCTCCCAAGCAATACCCTGTTGTGCCAATTAATGCATCACTATGATCTTAATCAGTGCATAATGATAGATGCTCTTATGCTGCTGTGTTGGGCTCTTCCTTTGTACTATAGGCACCATCCTCTCTATGTTGCGACACATGAAAAATGGAATGTTCATCATTCGTACTCTTGTAAAATGCATCAACAAACGGATATGGTACAAATATAGACGTGAAAATCTGCCCTCACAAGTGAAATACCGAATAATAAGTCTCATCAATGGTGCATATTCATCCCTTAGGAATCTGAAAGGAAAAACAGCAGTTAAGTGCCTCATACACCCGGGTTTGATATATGGTTCATAGTGAAATCTGTCTAACTGTTGGCGCTTATTCCACTCCTCCCCTACATTTGGTATCTCGGTGGCCTGAGCAATAATCTCAGGTGACAAGGTGAAATCCACTCCAGCAAGGTTTACATGACCATTCTGCAAATGTAGGACAAATAAGCGAACTAGTTCTCGGTGATGTTGGATTTGTGAGATCCGCTCACAATATTCAAAACATGATTGGTACTGAAAACAGTTCATTGCAAGTGGACAAGCTTGCAAATGAGCCAAAGAAGTGGGCTCCTCCCTGACATGCCGACACCTTTGCCACCCTTGTGATACCTCCTTGGCACCTCTATTTCTGGTGTTGAATCACTGTCATAACTCTGCTCATAAGCTAATTCGGTTTCTAACATAGTTTTGAAGGCAAGATGGCTGAAATGTATATGCTGACTGTGCACACAATTGACTGCTGTTTGACTTTTTCCTTTTTCAAAACGCTGTTACCAAGGGGACATAAATACAAGGGAATTGTTAGGGAAAGGGAAACATGAGGGAATTAGGGGCAATGAAAATAAACAAGGAATTTAGGGAAGGGAAGGGCGTAGAAATTATGATATTGTAGGGTTTGGGGTGAAGTAGGGTTTGGGATTTTGTGGAGGGATAGTGTAGAATTTTATGGGGAATTTTAAGGGAAATGCTAGTGAATATGGGGGGAAAAAGAAGCACTAAAATGGGAAAACCTTGGGTAGCATATAACTTTGAAAACCCTAGCAAACTAGGCCTTTAAATCCACACAACAACTTAAGGTTTTTACATTTAATTTTTCATGGCATATTTATCATAATTCTTTCACATTAACCTTGCAAAACCAAAACCAGCCATGGAAATGAAGCCTACCTGTAATTTGCTTGAGTTAAGAAAGGATTTGAATGCTTGCTGGCAAGTTTCTGGGCGAAAAACCCAATGCGTAGCGCGTCCCTGGTGCGTAGCGCATGAGTAGATTTACAGTGGAAAAGGTGTGCTGATGCGTAGCGCGCCCTGGGTGCGTAGCGCGCCAATGCTGATGCGTAGCGCGCCCCTGGAACTAGCCCGATTTGCTCACCAGCTTGTAAAATCGCCCTAGAATGGATGCACTTTGCTCTTGAGATGTGAATGAGTTGGTTATGAGGAGAAATGCCTTTATATAGACTCCCCTTTAATTTTACTTGACCAAAACCCATTTTGCAATGTTTGGTTGTTGACACTTTTTTCAAATTAATAGGCTCTGACTTTTTGGTTTCCCTTTAAAAACAATTGGTTGAAATAGTGATTTCTTCTGATAATTTTTTGCAGGGATAGCTCTGATATGCTCTGGCAAAGAAGACCAAGGCTGCGCTTGACCATTTGGAGAACTTGAAAATTTTGGCAATTTTTACAAAAATGAGATGGTGACTTATCTTCAAAACAGAGTTTTGAAGAGAAGTGCTTATTCAGCTGTACAATGACGAAAATTATTGAAGTGATGATCTAACAAAGACATCCCTCTGGCCTGCTGGTCTTCTAAGACTTTTCAAGACAAAATTGACTCAACCCTAGACCTAAGACCTCGAAATTTTAAAACATGATGGTTAATGAACTTTGAAGACTTTGTTTAAATAAACAGGCCTGAACCAGCAGTGCCAAGCACGAGGGGAATAGGTGACACAACCCACTCCATCAGAGTTATGGCATGCCTAACGAAATGCAACTGATCAAAACTGGTGGGACACCTAATCATGAAATGCAAAAGAGCTTTGATCTCTAATGGAGGGATACTAGACCGACTCTAACAAGTTGGACAGCCAACTTCCCAGGGTTGTGACTTGGTCATATTATCTCCGTCTGACGCGCATGATAGCCCGTTGGAAAGATCTCTCCAAGGACTACGACGTAAAAGACAATTTAAGACAAAAATTTGTTGGTGTTAGATTTCCAAAATAATGCCGTTTAGGGCCTCAAAACGGCACCGGAAGTCTAGGACCCAAAAAAACTGCTAAAAATAGTAAATTGTGCTACAATTAAGGAAACTGAAAAACTAAAAGAAGAAATGGTGGGGGTCCAAGTGGAATTGGCGGGTGGCCATCAATATCCACCTGGATCATCAAATTTTCTAATGAGGTCTTTTTTTCCTAGGCAACGTGGGAGGCTCCTCCCTTAATGCTCATTTGTGCTAATTCAAAGCTTCGGCTCCCCTGCTCCTTGGATAATTACACCATGGCATGCCATCATGGTCGAGTTCGACAATAGGTTGGGTAAAGGGGTCAATCAAGCCATCCTTTCCCAAAGGCACCAACCCAAGGAGAGGCAATGGCCTCTCACCCAATCCACTCTCCTAGCTCACAAACTAGAGAATACTTGTTTCCAACACAAACATATTAAAACACTTTTGGAACAACTTCTCAGAGATAGGCATTGAGCCGAAATGCAATTATTTCCTTCATGAATGACCTTCAAGGGAATCATTGGCACATGTAGGACAGATTGGTCAGTGTTCAAAGGGAACAATGGCGCATACAAGAACACCTGAACTATTTGGAAGGTCGATTAGCCCATATGGAGAAATATGTACACTGCAAATTACAACCTCTACCACTCCTTGGCTCCCAACCAAAGAATTCTTCACCAATAACTTCATTTAATTCCTAATGGATCTTTGTTTTGTATTGGTTTGATGGTTTTTAGCTTTCACGTTCCCTTCTAATTTTGGTTTTCCAACTGCCTTTGCAATGGTGTAATCATTTTTGGCAACTACCCACTGGCAAACAAATCTGGTAAGAGTCAGGCTAGTAGGATTTTGGAAAATAGTAAGCAATAATGTAATATTTTTACATAAATGAAAAACCTTAATTTACATATATATATATATATATATATATATATATAGTGTTGAAACGTTATTAACCACATGAATATTATATTAATGTATAATATAATTTAAGATTATATTAATGTTATATAATAATATTTAATAAAATACTATATAATATTATGTTTAATATTATATAGTATTATGTAATATGGAATGTTATTAACCATATAGGCAAAGAGAAAGTAAGACTTTTACGAGAAGTAAAACAAGCTGGATTTATAAAGTCATCAAATCTGAAAACTAGATTTAAAAAAACAAGATATCAAAAATTATTGAAATTTTAGTAAATTAAATGGGTAAAAACATATGTGGTCTTAGCTCTAGTTTACATTACTTTAACATTACATTTTGTTGTTTTACGAAAATAGATGGATGGATTTTAGTGCAAATATTAATTTTTAATCCTATTTAATTGATTACATTTGATGCATTGATTTCAATGTATAAGTTGATTTCTAATCTTATTTGATTGATTGTACTTGATGCATTGATCACAACGTAGACATTGATTTATAATCCTATTTGATTATTTACACTAGATGCATTGATTTCAATGTCGATGCTAATTTTTTATTTGATGTAACTAGATGGATGATGTGCATTACTTTTAAAGTAATGAGATTTATTCCATGCATTGATTTCTTTGTTATAATAATTGTCAACCTAAATCCTTATATAAATGAACAACAAAGATCCTAGATCCATCTTAAATAAAATGAATAACAAAGATCAAGTCAATAGAGAAAGGCACAAGAAATGACAACTAAGGATGCATTGATTTCAATGTAAATGTTGATTTCTAATTCTATTTGCACTAGATGCATTGATTTTACTATAGATGTTAATGATATGATGAAAATAGACAAATGATATGCATTGCTTTCAAAGTAATTAGACTAATAGTGTCCATTGAATTTAGTGTATGTATAAAGTAATTATTGATTGTGTGCATTGATTTCTTTGTCATAGTAATTATCATCCTAGATCCATATTAATGAACAACAACAAAAACATAGGTTCATCTTAATCATTAGCCCAGATCTATCTTAAATAGAAATGGAAAACAAAGAGCAAGTTGATAGACAAAGACACAAGAAATGATAATTGAGGAGTGTCAACAACAAAGAGAGAAACAAAAAGCTAAAGTTCAAGTGTGTCATTTGAGTGAAGAGTCATATGCTAGAGTTCAAATATTTAATAAAAATACAAGTCCAATGTTCATGAGATATAGAAGATAAGAAACTTATCAAATTAATCTTTGACATATTTAACATATTTAAAATGATTTCATTAATCATATGTTCGACAAATTTTGTGTGATCTCGCACGATTGAGACTAGCCTAGATCCATCTTAACTCCAGATCTTATCATATTAATATAGGCGTATTTAACATATTTAAAAATGATTAGATTAATATTATGTTTGGAAAAAATTACATGCTTGCATGCAACTAAAATTAGCCTAGATCCATCTGAACCCTGAATCTATTAAACACCGAGAGGGATCAAATCTCTCGAGATTCAAACCTCACAAGTTTTGCACTAAAAAAGAACTTCGCACCTTGAGAGATTTCATCCTTCTCAACGCTTGATAGATCTAGAGTTAAGATAGATCTAGGTTGGTATTTAACACAATTTTCTATACTCTAGGTTATATCCTCTTTATAACTTCTTATCTAAAGGAAATTTTGAGGTTGTCTCCTTGTATTGGATAGATATTTCTAGGTTATATCCTCTTTATAACTTCTTATCTCAAGGAAATTTTGAGGTTATCTCCTAATGTATTGGATACATATTTCGAAAATCCCACTTAGAACATTATGATTAGAACCTTGATATTAAATACATATTTTTAATCAGTAGTGAAGGTTGCATCAAAGAAATAGCTAAGGAAAAAATTATAGAATGAATGCAATAATTGAAAATTTCTTATAGATAAATAATAGTGACTATAATATCTCTTGCACTTGAGAAAGGTAAATAAATGCATGTCATAATGTCCATGACCCATCTTAAATATTAAGATGTAAGACTGCATGAAATAATAAACCAAAAACTTTCATGAGATGTAGTCATGTAGTCATGTTGTTAGACTATTGTGTAGAAAGGATGATAAAAGTTATTATACTATTGTGGAGAAAGGGACGATTAATTATGAGATGGCGAACACGAGGGAAGCATAGAGAGTGGATGATGTTAAGAATTATAACATATTTTTCTACTCCAAAATATCATTCACTCGTTACTTTCTATGGAATTTATCCTTCTTAATTTAAACCTAAAATGTTGTGACATTTAGACAAATGTAAACATTTATTTTAAATCAATATCTTAACATAAAACCTCCCTGTCAGGATGAGGGTAGGTGTCAGAGGTGCCAGGGCTGAGTTGACATGGTCAGTACAATTAAATTCATTACAGTCGCACCCCACATGCTCAAGGCAGGGAGTGCAATGTCCTTTGCCTTGAATGCATGGGAGGTGGGCTGGCAAGGTGGTAGAGGGGGACATAAGGAAATGTGGCAAAGTGGGAAGAGGTATTCGACGTGCAGGGAAGGTGAATTATATAGCAGAGAAGGATGGAATTGTAGAGCAGAAGGGAGGCGAAGCAACCAATTCTGCGGGCAAGGGACGACTCTCTGGTATGTACTCTGGTCTTGGCCTCATTCAATTCATAAGTTCTGGTCGGGTTCAAGGGGAAATTCCATGAGTTGGTGGGAGATTCGCTGGGGAGGAGGGAGAGGTGTGAGGCCAACCCAAAGAGGCTTAGCCCAGCCAGGGAGGAACCAGGGAAGGCAAGGGGGAGCTATGGCTCGACTCTGCGATATTTTTATTTTGATTTCAAGCAAAAGCTGGGGCTATGGCATGAGTGATATTGGGTGGAGCTTAGAAACAAGACCTGACTTGCATGACTAGCCTAAGGGTATAGGGACTAAAGGGCAAGCCTCGCTTGGGCGACTGTGTGTAGCGGAGCGAGGCAAGGGAGAGTTGCAAGCAGGGGGTTGGGACGCTAGTAGGGTGGGCAATTGGTTGAGTGAACCTAGGCAAATGGCAATGCAGATTCATACGGGAGCGGTCAGGGACCCTGGGTGGCCTTAGAGGCAGAGAGGCAAGCAGAACTTGTTACACTAAAAAATGTCACCATGACTATTTACAGTTAGTATGGCTCTATCAACAGTCATGCTATCCTCTTAGGCAAGTCTTATGCCTCTGCTCTCCATGTCAAACTCCAAAAAGAGAGAAAGTCTTTATAAATGTATTTATATTTTGGGACGCAGGTTCTCTCAACCTTACCTGCGGGTACGCACCCAATGTTCACAAAAGCTGCGTCTTTGGACGCTCTGTATGTAAAGGGGCAGGTGCGTCCCCCTGTAAAGGTTAAAATGCGCAAGTTTCATCTTTAAAAAGTTACTTGTGGTCATTTCTAGAGCATTCTAGAAGGTTGTTCGACGTGTATTGAGCGCCTCCAGATGGTTCATGCACTCCTACCAAAGAGGAACTTATCCCATCAATAAGGGAGCTATCCCATCCAAGAGGGGATTATCCCATTGATGGTGGACCTGATTAACTTCCTCTTGAGCACTATAAATACAGGCATTGGGCCAGAAGGAGGGGAGGTTGAAAGCTATACATTTCTAAGGGTAAATGCTGCAGGAATTAGGACTCCCATTTAGAAGCTTGTGAGGAGAGATTGTCATCTTTGCTTGTTCTATTTGGAAGTGGGTGAGCTTTGTCAAAGTAAAGGAAAACTCTTGTGGACCCTGGAAGGAGCTTGCACAACACCAAGGCTCAGGTTGTAATGGTTCCTTTTGATTACCTTTAATGCAAATTAGTCCATTCTTCTCAATAACTTGTTGTTTATGAGTTATTTCATGTACTCCTTGGTCTATATGTTGAATATGCTTTGTTTTATGTTATAATCAGGTGCTATTTAATGGTTTGACTGTTGGTGATTGCAGGTTTTGGAGAAAAGGAGGAGCTCATCCAGATCAACAAAGCTTGGACTTCTACAACAGCGTTTGGACAAAGGTAAGAACAAAACACTTGATTTCTCATATCATAATGTATGTTTAGAGAAGGATAGCTCTAGTTTGTTTTGTTTGTCATTAGAATGTCTTAGACTTCTAGGAAGGTCGGTTGTGTCCGCACTATTGACTGATTCCGTGTGACAAATTGGCGACTCCACTGGGGAATCCATTGATGTGAAAAGTCTTTTCCTTTGTATACAACTTTGTTCTGAGAAAATTGGTTTATTTTCTGGTTTTTGGCTCTGTGACTTTGTTTTTGGGTGGGTTAGCTTAGGGTTAGATTCAATTTAGTTTTTCTTGAATTTTCCAGTAGGACGCACCCTCTGAGTATTGCACAGTGCGTCCTTGGACGCATTTTCGCTGTGTGCACAGAGCGGGCCCGCACCTGTCTCAACGGGTTACCTGCGTCCCCTGCTAAAATTTAAGAGAATTCCATTTTTTGCATTTTTTTCTCTTAGATTTTGCTTTTTCTTAGTTTTTACTGCCCAGATCCATTAGTCTCTTGTCAAAGATCTTCACCTAAGCTTGTTTCATTGGCATTCCTGTTTTAAGCTTTCATCAATTGGGTGTTTTGAGTCTCTTTTTTGAGAAATTCTTGATTTGATTTCCTTTGGTCATCACTTGGAGGTTTGTCTCAGTGTTTTCACAATTTTGCATCTTTTTGCTTTTGTTTTTGCAAAAAAAATTCCCCCTCATTCGCCGGGGGGGGCTAAATTGTGTATGAGTGTTAATCGCCTCTAAGTGTTTTTATTTTTTGATCTTTGGAACTCTCACCCAATTTTCTCGACTTGCACTTGATTGGTTCTTAGATCACATTAGAATCGTCTTTTGTTTGAGAATTCTCTTGCATAGATCACATTTGCATAATTAGAATTCTCATTTTCAGAATATTAATGAAAAATGTGCATAGATTACATTTGCATACTTTTCAAGTGAATTGTGCATAGATTACAATTGCATAGTTTACATTCTGAAAAATCAATCGTAGATTTAGATCAGTTTTCTTTGATTTGAATTTACACAAAATAAAAATAAAAAAATGGTTTGGAATTGATTTGCATTAGTTTTTCTTGATAAAATTAGTGCATTAAAGAATTTGTCATATTTTCTCTTAGTGATCAATTTTTTGCATTGTTGGAAGTGAATGGAAACTCTCTCCTTACTTTAATTAGGATTCATCGAATTGAAAAGATCACATTATCATATTCGATTGCATTCAGTTGAGTCGGGTCATAACACCATTGGTTTCGTATCCATTTACCCATTTGAGTAATAACAGCCTTAATAACACAGCGCTTAATTAAAATTCATCTAGTAATTTTTACATTTCTAGGGCTCTGAAACACCAATATAGATCAGGCTAGTGTCTTGGAGTAGGAGAGTAATTAACTCTCCAAGACAGTAAAACCAAACAAGTAGCTCATCTTGTGGTAGGATAAATCCAACTGTTTCATTTGTACTCTGGGAAAGCTCCTCTTAAAGGAGAAGCACGAGCTCGTGTCCGAACCAGTGAGGGGATCAATCCTCCCTCGTTGGGAACGACGCCAGACACGCACGTATTACAAACGGTAAACCTCGGATTAACCATTGTCGAGGAGCCAGGGGTCACTTGTCGGTAAACCTTGGATTATTGTCAAGGAGCCGGCAAGGGGATTGAGCTTGATACTCTGCCCTTGCGTGCTGTCGGAGTGTAGACTGTTCCCCCAGGTGCATTTGTTGCTGTTGGTAAACTTAGTGACCATTATCTTTAGGGTTCTACCCAAGGTGACGGTGGAGGGAAGATCCCACTGTACCTGGAGCAGACGTCGGCTAGACTCACTTGGATTTTCTGGGGGGTTCACTTCACTCGAGACGGTTAAAGTGGAGGAACTTGGTCCAGTCTATTCATTAAGCAGGTTGTCGGGGTAACTGTTCCACCCGCCACTTTTGTACTGAATTCTGCGATGTTGGACTTCATCACCAACTAGTGTTTTCGGTCCGGAAGGCTACTGTTTGTGTGTGGTTTGACTCCTAGATTTGATAGCGTGTGTTAATTTGTTTGTTTTTACTTTTAGAGACCATAGGTGTGAATTGTGAATTTTAGTTGTTAAGTGTGAATTGTGAATTGTTAATTTTAGTTTTAAAATTGTTAATAAAATTCACTAAAGTTGAATATAATGGCAAATGTTCCGGAATTTACCAACCTAGGAACCCCTCCTAACGAGAATCCTAGTACTTTTCCTTACTTTGGAAATGTTGGTCCTCCTTATATGGCTACTTTGTCATTACCTGGATTTACAATAGGTTTACCGATATGGTTATTTTCAACTTCGTTGGCCCAAAATACTCCAATTGTTCCATCTCAACCGGATGCTTCACCTCAACAGAGTTCACCATCTCAACATCACCAACCTTCTGTTGACCCTTTACCTTCTTCGCCTAATTTTTCTTCCTCCATTTCTTCCTCTTCGCTTGGTAAAAGCCTTGATGCTAGTAACCAGGAGGCTAAGAAGAAGAAGAAAGGGAAGAAGAAGAAGAAGAAGAAGAAGCAAGATAAGAAAGAAGTCAACCAACCAACCATGGCTGTAAGTGTTAGTTGTGTTGAGGAAAATTCCGACATGCATCGTAAACCCAAATACCCTTGCAGGCTTTGTAAGGGTGACCACTTCCTTGTCAATTGTCCTGGTATACCAAAGGTCTTGGAAGTATGGTCAGAAAAATCTCATCAACTTTCCGTTGATCCATCAACCAGTGATAGTCAGGTTCCTGGGAAAAGGGGTAAAGTTAGGTTTCCTTGTAAGTTATGCAAAGGGAGTCATCAAACTCACATTTGCCCTCACATGGATGAAGCCTCAACATTGTTGGAAAAACTTACTGTTCCATAGCAAGAATTTCCAACTGGTTACCGTAAACTTTCTCCCAACCTACTGTCAACTGACGGAGTGATTGATTTAAATTCAAGTACAGTCGATCACACTCTTCCATTGGAGAGTGAAACTCATGTCACTCAGGTTGATGATCCGTTAGTTGATCAAGTGGTCGATTCAATTTCACATTCGGTCGATCACACTTTCCCTTTGGAGAGTGAACTTCATACCGCTCAGGTTCTTCTTGTTACATCAGATTCTTCTATGCCGGGGGGCATTTCACCTATTTCTATAGAACCCCCTCCAAGCACTGAGGTCTTTTCCTTTGATTGGAATAGACTGACAGAACCTCGTCTTCCTTCCTCCATCCCTTTCCAAATCATTGTCAAGGTTGGTGGTAGGGACATACATCGTACTCAGGTAGATGAAGGTGCTTCTGTTAGTATTTTATCCTCAACTGTTTGGAAAGCTTTGGGTTCCCCTCAGCTTGCGCCTATTACGCAGAATCTGAAAGCTTTTAACAGAACCATTAGTGAACCTTTAGGGATCCTTCCTAAGTTTTCTATTACCTTGGAAGGTAAAACTGTCTGTATTGATCTTATGGTAGTTCGAGGTCCCTTGGATTTCAATTTACTCCTTGGACGAGACTATGTTTATGCAATGAAAGCTGTCGTATCGACACTCTTTCGCGTGATGTCTTTCCCTCACAATGGCAGTATTGTGACTGTAGACCAGCTTTCATTCCCTAGTCTTGTTTCAACTACCAATAATATGACACCCCTAAATGTTCCTGATTCTCAAGTGGTATCTACCCTGCCACGGGTTAATTATGTGGCAACCGGTCCCATGTTTTCAGTTACCGATGTAAGTGAGCCTCTCACTGTTTTCTCATCTTCCTTTGATTTAGATCCGGTAATTGACATGGAAAACTCTATGGGATTATTTGAACACGATGTTCTTATCCCTTTTGAGTCCCTTGACGTGTGTTCCTTCCAAAAAACTATTCTTCCTTCGGATGAAGACCTTTTGGAAGCCATGATCAAGGTGTGTCCATTGACATGTCTTTCTTCCAGTTGGAAGCCATGATCAATGTTACGAGGATAGTTTGTTCCTCTCTCAACCTCGTTAAAAAATGAAATTGGATGGTATGAGGAAAGTTCCTTTTACTGTGTCGACCTCGTTAAAAAATGAATCAGTGAGTGTGAGGATAGTTCCTGTTACTGAGTCAACCTCGTTAAAAAATGAATCAGGTATGAGGATAGTTCTTTTACTGAGTCAACCTCATTAAAAAATGAATCAGCTAGATTTTAGGATATGTAGGTAGATTGTAGAAAGTAGGGTTATGAGGATAGTTCATGTTACTGAGTCAACCTCGTTAAAAAATGAATCAGGTATGAGGATAGTTCATGTTACTGAGTCAACCTCGTTAAAAAATGAATTAAGTATGAGGATAGTTCCTGTTACTGAATCAACCTCCTTAAAAAATGAATCAGGTATGAGGATAGTTCTTCTCTTGCGTCAACCTCTTTAAAAAATGAAACAACTCCCTTTTCAAGTTAAATATTGAAAGTAAACCTTCATTTCATCCAGCCGGTTGAATGCAATGAAGCCTGGGGGGCATGTACCTCGTTTTGCGTCATTATGCTGGGGGCATGCGAACTTCTTGAGCATAGTTCCTTGTCTTGTGTTAAGCTCATTAAAAAATGAAACAAGGGTAGGTTAAGTAGGTAGATTGTAGAGAGTAGTCACGAGCATAGTTCCTTGTCTTGTGTCAAGCTCATTAAAAAATGAAACAAGGATCTTTGAGCATAGTTCCTTGTCTTGTGTCAAGCTCATTAAAAAATGAATCAAGGTTTTTAGAGTAGATTTTTTGTTAGGTAGATTGTAGAGAGTAGTTATGAGCATAGTTCCTTATCTTGTGTCAAGCTCGTTTAAAAAATGAAACAAGGGTTTTGAGGATAGTTCTTTTCTTGTGTCAACCTCACTAAAAAATGAAACACCTCCCACAATTCTTTCCAAGATCTTGAAAGTAAAGCTTCATTCCATCCACCTCATTGAATGCAATGAAGCTTGGGGGGCATGTACCTTGATTGGCGTCATTATGCTGGGGGCATGTGAACTGATAACAAGCATAGTTTTTCGTTTCAAGCTTGCGTAAACATGAAACCGAATCCGAGCATAGTTCTTTTCCTGTGTCAAGCTCGTTAAAAAATGAAACAAATCCTCCTCTACTTGAGTCGAGAGATTGACGAGATCTTATAAATGTTAAGTTTTTAGGTTAGTTATTTCAGTTTTTTGCATAATTTTCTTATAGTTTTAGGTCGAGTCTTTCAAATGATCTTGTTCATGAACCTTCATTCCATCCAGCTTGTACTTAGTTGAATGAAATGAAGCTGGGGGGCATGCGCTCTAGCAGTTATGCTTAGGGGGCATCAAGCACAGTTTTATCTCTGTTTCAAGCTTGTGTAAAAATGAAACTACTCTGAAGCATAGTTTTTCTCTGTTTCAAGCTTTTGTAAAAATGAAACCTATCTCGAGTCAATTTCAGTTATTTTCAAGACTCGTTAAACTCATGAAAATGCCGAGATTATTTTGCTATCTTTCATTCTCGTAAAACAAATGAAAATGTCGAGTTCTTTCCGTCTTTTCCTGCTCGTAAATTAAATTGAAAGTCGGTCATATGAGTACATTTTTATCATTTTTTCGAACTCGTTAAAACTTACGAAAAAATGAAAACCATGAGTACATTTTTCTCATTTTTTCGAACTCGTTAAAACTTAAAAAAAAGTGAAACATCAGAGTCATCTTTTAAGCTCTTTTCTGACTCCTAAAATATGAAAAGATTGCTGAGCGTTTCTTTTACACTCGTTAAAACGGAATTAAAAGACGGTCCCCTTATAGCTCTTTTCTGACCGTAAAAACAGGAAAAGATTGTCGGGTTTTTGTCGTTTCAAACTCGATACGGAAATAAAACGACGTGTCCTTGATCACTTTTTACTTTTCAGGTCAGAGACACTAATCATGAAAGTACTCCTTGGTCGCAAGATCAAGCGGTTCTCCCAGGTATTATTTTATACTTTTTCGGACTTGGGAGACACAAATTTACGAAAAAGTTCAACTTGGAGTCTTCTTAAGTTTTTCAGACTCTCTAAAATTGAAAAACGCCGAGTTTCTCCTATATTGGGCTCGTTAAACATTTCACAGTAAAGGACCTGTTCAATTACAAACGGGAACGAACCACTCCTTCCTAGGGTTCGAATCAAAACTAGGTTGGACTCATCCGAAGGATGAGCTTATAATCAAGCATATGTTATCCTCCTCAAGCTTGTTAAAAATAAAGAGGTACTTGCCAGAAATGGTGGGGGAAAAGAGAGAAGAATGAGCCTATTTGTTATCCTTTGTCTCAGAAGAAACCTTATTACCACTCTTGAACACGACACTTTTCATTCACCTGGGTTGGGAAATCCTTTACCTCGCAGTTGATCAAACCACATTGAAAGTCTTCAGCCAGGTTCCGGGGATTAACTTTGAGTCATTCATTACCAAGCCATCTGTCGTGTCGTTTTGTGTTCAAGAGGTCTGCAAGCAAAACTTTCATCTGCAAAATACTTGTCATCCATTTGACCATCCCTGAGTCAGTCCTTACAACAACATTTCTTCAACTTGAACAATGATTTCGTGTTGTGGGCTTCCCTGCAACGGGTCGCTTTCTATCGACATCAGCACATTATCTAGAGAGATGACTTAGAAATCGTTAGTGCCTTGAAGTCTGCATGCATCAATGGCAGGTTTCTCGCCTTTGACGTCAGTTTACATCATTGACTTTCGATCGAAGGATTCCATGAAATGTTCGACATCAACTCATTCATTCACATCTCATGGATTGTACTGGGTACTTTGAGAACCATTGACATTACTGGTGGTCTCTCTCACGCTTGTTAACAGTTTTCATCATCGACTGGTAATCAAGTGGTTTCTACCATGTTCGACATCAACTCATTTATTCGCGTGGCTAGAATCGTACCAATTCGGGAAGTAGAAATGAAGACCCTGGATCTAGTTTCCACCATCCAGGCTGCGAGGAGTTTTGTATTCATTATCTAAGTAGACTAATCATAAACAGATGGCTGCGCCCATACTGTGTCTACAAAAGTCTATGATTACGATGTACTACAAGATCATTCCTGTATCAGAGTAGTTAGTCTGTTAGTTAAAGTTTTAATCTGAGTATGGGAATGCCTACCTCAGTGATGATATAGTCTTATACATGTATTTTGTGTTGAAAATTGCAGGTTCTGACCAGGCTCTCCACGAGATAATCCTTGAAATGATAAAGCGCTTCACCCTTCCTAGATAATACAAAACCCTAATCTATTACAGGCTTCGCACTTTAGGGGGCAATCTGTTACACTAAAAAATGTCACCATGACTATTTACAGTTAGTATGGCTCTATCAACAGTCATGCTATCCTCTTAGGCAAGTCTTATGCCTCTGCTCTCCATGTCAAACTCCAAAAAGAGAGAAAGTCTTTATAAATGTATTTATCTTTTGGGACGCAGGTTCTCTCAACCTTACCTGCGGGTACGCACCCAATGTTCACAAAAGCTACGTCTTTGGACGCTCTGTATGTAAAGGGGCAGGTGCGTCCCCCTGTAAAGGTTAAAATGCGCAAGTTTCATCTTTAAAAAGTTACTTGTGGTCATTTCTAGAGCATTCTAGAAGGTTGTTCGACGTGTATTGAGTGCCTCCAGATGGTTCATGCACTCCTACCAAAGAGGAACTTATCCCATCAATAAGGGAGCTATCCCATCCAAGAGGGGATTATCCCATTGATGGTGGACCTGATTAACTTCCTCTTGAGCACTATAAATACAGGCATTGGGCCAGAAGGAGGGGAGGTTGAAAGCTATACATTTCTAAGGGTAAATGTTGCAGGAATTAGGACTCCCATTTAGAAGCTTGTGAGGAGAGATTGTCATCTTTGCTTGTTCTATTTGGAAGTGGGTGAGCTTTGTCAAAGTAAAGGAAAACTCTTGTGGACCCTGGAAGGAGCTTGCACAACACCAAGGCTCAGGTTGTAATGGTTCCTTTTGATTACCTTTAATGCAAATTAGTCCATTCTTCTCAATAACTTGTTGTTTATGAGTTATTTCATGTACTCCTTGGTCTATATGTTGAATATGCTTTGTTTTATGTTATAATCAGGTGCTATTTAATGGTTTGACTGTTGGTGATTGCAGGTTTTGGAGAAAAGGAGGAGCTCATCCAGATCAACAAAGCTTGGACTTCTACAACAGTGTTTGGACAAAGGTAAGAACAAAACACTTGATTTCTCATATCATAATGTATGTTTAGAGAAGGATAGCTCTAGTTTGTTTTGTTTGTCATTAGAATGTCTTAGACTTCTAGGAAGGTCGGTTGTGTCCGCACTATTGACTGATTCCGTGTGACAGAACTTGGACAAGAAATTTCCAGCAGAGGGAAGGACTTGCGGGTATGATAGCACTAGCAACCCCTAGCTCCATATGGGTCTGAGAGCCAAGCCATGGCCACAAGGGGGTGACCAACCTCCGAACCCTGGAAAGGGCAAGAGGTATGGTAATAAACCAGGGGAATCCTACTTGAATCCCACTTCCACTGGCCACTTGTGGGCACAGGGATACCTTAACCTGTCACAGGCCAGGCGGGGCAACGAAGTATGGTTAGTGCAGTTGTGTTGCGTTGAGGTGAATGAAACAGTGAAGCTAACAATGTTGGAATGCATACAGGTTACAAATCAACAGGGCATGGCTCCAGCAAAACGTGGACGTGGTCGTGGCAGCAAGGGCCCAAAACCCTGGGCAACCAAACAACCATGCAAGACGGAAGGCCGCAAGGGTCGCAAGCCCGTCGAGCAATTCATAGCTGAGGCAGCCGCAACATACAAGGAGGAAACAAATGAGGGCATCCGAAAGTTTATAGACGATCGGGAAGACCAGGTAAAACATGAACTGGAACCAAATGATGAAATAGAAGTCTGGAGAACAATGGTGCCTGACCCGGGGACCACTAGAGGGCGAATTACACAATTCAAGCACACCCTGCACCTGTTTTTTTGATGAAAAATCTGTTTGGAAAAGCAATGGAGCAAATTTATGTGGGGATGGTAGTTACAATGCAGGGCCTTCCCAACTACAAAAAAGACATGGAGAAGATCCCATTTCAGCTACACAAACAAGACATTAGGATGGACTGTATTGACCGACACATCCCTTGCATTGTGGAGCTCTTCAGAATGCCAGAAGTCACTGTTGATGATCCTGCCCCAGTAGCCTCTGACTCTAAGGAGCAGAATGTCAAGAAAGATTAGTCTTCCTATGCTTAGTTTTTGTTTATGTGGATAGCATTTAAATTTCCAGTTGTTTATGTCAGTTGTCATAGTTATACAGTTTGTGGTCATGAGACTGAAAATTACCTAGCCTTGCTAGAAAGACTGAAGAAATTTTGTTTTTGGATGGCGTATAATACTGACCAATGGCCAACAGATTCGGTTTCCCCTCGGAGCGAGTTGAGGCCATTGGGTAAAATTGTGTGGTGTAAATTTGCCTTATATATATATAATAGAAAATGGATGGTCCTGCCAAGTATTACAAAAAAATATATATCTTAACGTAAAACAATAATAAATAGTATTGTTTAAAGGTCAACAAATAGCATAGTATATTTGGTAAAACAATAACAAATAGCATTGTTTAAAGGTCAACAAATAACATATTAAATTTGGTCTGAATATTAAAGTAGGTTTGGGGCCTAGGCATATCAAAAGGTATTCCTACTCTACACACCTTTAACCATAATTTGTCTACTCATAGTCTAGTGGCTCAAAAACAGAATGGCATGTGGCCACTTTGTGTACAACGTGGAAGTTTTCACATAGCATAATAGACAACTTTGGTACCATTTAGGCTTATATGCCACAATTTGTTAAGGAAATTGGCATCCCTTCGTATTATACCGTCTGCAACGCCTCCTCATCCTTCATCTTGAACACGACTTTCAACGTATCCTCCAGTATCTGTTGATAATCATTCAAATTAACCATTAAAATGTACCTTTGCAGTTAAGATCTGTACATAAAGTGAATCTATCGTTGTAAGTGTGGTAATTGAATTTGAAGCTGCCTTAAAAGAAACTTCCAACAACATTTCCTATACTGGAAACAACTACAGTAATGTTAAGTAATACTAGCAATTAGAATACCTTATCAGGAGTTGATGCACCTGAAGTGATTCCAATTTTGAGTGGACCGGTTGGAAGCCAATTTTCCTTCTCCACCAGCTCACCGTGCTGTTATGTTTTTGTGGGAGGGAAGACAGTCAAAATAATTAATAATTTGAGGCATAACAGAGTCCAGATCTTCTTTTAAACTCGGGGAACGATAGAGAATCAGTGCTATACTCACACTAAGTTTGTATGCAATGCGGTTACCAGGTCCTATGCGCTTCTCGGAATCAATCCAATAAGTTGGAGTTCCATTCTGCTCTGCGATTTCTTGTAAATGGGATGTATTACTAGAATTCCATCCTCCTACAACAAGAATAAGATCAAGCTTCTCCTTCACCAAGTTATACATGGCATCTTGCCTTTCCTGTATAGATGCACTGCAAATTAAAATATGTTTTGTACCAGTGATTTCAGCTGTAAACTGGAAATTAATTTAGTGACTTGCTGCAGCTTACAAGAAATTAAATCTGCGTATCCAAACCCATGATTTGGTCCTACCTAATTGTACTCACGTGATGCCTATAGATCATTTTCTAAGGCTGTGAGGATGGTAAGATTATTATGTTAAATTACAAACAGCGAATTGCACGAAACAATGTTGCCAGCAAATCTCTCTTTCTCCTTGAGCAAATTGAACGAAACCATGTTGCCCAAAGGCTGGATTTTTTATGTATTTTCGTACAAATGGTTTTAGCCAGACTGCCGATTCAAATTTCAGAGTATTCCATGCACGATTAACCGAAACATGAAAGCTTATTGTTAAATATCTTAAATGAAACCCATAGGCATTTAAATTTTACACTACTTTGGACACGCTACAAACAAAATCAATGCATATTAAATTGTTGCACTTATAATATCATGAAAGCCAACATCAGCGATAATATTGGCAGTAATTGTCGGGATCATTTCAAAAGGACAAATTATAGCCAACGTTGGTTGGGCGATATTATGACAAAAAATTCAAAATTATCGCCCTGTTTTTGTCTATTTCAATTTATTACCATTTTTTTCCCTTTTGACTCTAATTTTTTAAATGTTAATTAGGGTACTGAGCTATGAGGATAGTCGGACTATTTCCATAGTCATCCAGCAACAAGGGGAGAATCTATTGTTTTCATTCCCACGATTTATTTTATAACATAAATACCTTAGTAATTAATGGTATTATTAAATTTTTAAAGTAAAAGTGATATTTTTTTTATTTTTCATTTTCATTCTTTTACTTTAAGAATTTAAGTGGTTCCCACTTTATTAGATTTTATATAAAGAAATATTAGATTTCATATAAAGAAATAGAATGTTAGGTCTCACTCAAAATCCAATAAACTTAACAGTTTTTAGTATTTTAGAATTAGCTGGAATGCAAAGTTTCTACTACATTCTGTGATGTACGAAGTTATGGAAGTAACATTTAACCCAGACCACCAAGCTCTGTATGTACTTCATTATTGGTGTATGTGAATCATACACTAGAATGTATGAAATATAAGGTGCTCTACCACACTATGAGAAAGTCTTACTATACCGATCCAAGTCCAAGTAGACCATCCATTTTGGCTCTTTTTAAGAAAACCGAGTTGAGTTGGCTCTTTCAATTCCGAATCAATACTGAATCATATTTGCTAGTTACGCTAACTTATGCGTATAAGTTAAATGCAACTCAAATTGACTCAATAGGTCCAATTCGTAAACCAAACTTGGTTGGTTGTCTATCAAAGAAAGAAACGAAAAGAAGGCACTCATTTTGCTTGCTTTTTAACTAAATTTCACAGCAAACAACTAGCTGACCCGTCAGCTATCTTGAATCAATAGCGCATTTCGTATGTAATATCATCTATGTACTGTAAAAAATATTTGTTTTTGACAATTTGAATTATATAGACATTGTGAATTTGCATATTAATAGAAAAACTCGTACATTTCCTCACCCTATGAAATCCCTGCATAGTTGGCAATACGTTTCCTTCTATAATTACCTATGAAGCGCCCATTCCTTTGTGAGCAATGTGTCGCGCCATATGGCCGTTCATATTTTCTACTCATTCTGGCTACCTTTTCCATTTCCACCATCACAGCACCTTCCATGGACTTCTGTGCAATGTCCTTCCACCACATATCTGCCATGTTATTCCGAGCCTGCCCCTGTAATATTCCTTATTTTTTATATGGTCAAAGTGGACAGAATCTGCTCATGGTATTTAGTATTTAATGTGGTATTTGCCTATCAGATCCGCTTATTGTATTTGCCTTCTTTTTCAAGGGAAAATAATAAAATAAGGTTTCTAGAGAGTCCATCAAGCCTATTAAACCGGATAGGAGATAAGCTGCCTATCCTATTTGCTTTCGTTTGTCGAGGGAAAATAATAAAATAAGGTTTCTAGAGAGTCCATCAAGCCTATTAAAGGGGATAGGAGCTAGGCATTTGGATCATCCATAGTTTGTCATCTTATTGTGTTTTGTGGAGAACTTGGCCAAGCCAGTTCTAGTTTGATCCCTGGGACAAAAACCCAGCAGGTGTGATTTGTTTGGTGGATCTATCCAGGTTCCACAATTGTGCTTCAGTGTCTCTGATTTGTTGTGCATTGAGCAGTTGTGTATGCCGAGGCAGGGGCTCCATTATTTTGTTTGTATTTGGGCATGTCCCATTTTCTAAGTATTAAATGAAATAAGGGCTGCATTTTCCAGATCCCTTTTGTGTTCATTGTTTGTTGAAAGTATTTTTATCAGAACACCTAAATGTGCCAGATCTGTGGATTAATTCGTTGTCAGATATCTTATAGTGGTATCAGAGCCAGGTTTTCCTGCCAGCCTGAAAGTTTATTGCAAAATAATTTTGAAAATGATTGGGGGTTTGAGGAGAAGCTAGTTTTCGATGATCTGCCATAATCACCCTAACTAGTAGTCTATCGATTTCGGTGGCTTATTCAGATACACCCTAGTTGATACTTGCAGAAAGAACAATCAGTTTATTGGTATCTTAACATTAAAGATTTTGCAGGTTGATTGGCAGATCCATTCCTTTCTCATAGATCAAGTTTATCTTTATTCTGGAATCTGTTATTACCAGGCCAAACCCATTGGATCTCTGGAGCAAATCGCAGATCAAGGAGGAGCTATTGCTCAAGTTCAAAATTAGAAGAGCATTAGGTCTGGGTTTGTTTGTGGATCTAATCATTATAAGGCCGAAACTTAATAAAGTTGAAACTTAATACTCCAGTAGAGATCATTGAGACCCAGAAGGTCGATCCATGACTGTCATAATTGTTAACGCGTCATGGGGTAATTCTTTGTTGTTGTTGAGTTATTCGCCACCGCGTTATTCACATAAGGATTAAAGACTGTAAGCATAGAGGCCATAGCCAAATATTTATTTTGAAGACTGTCAATATTCACTGGAAGTTAACACTAGAGGGCCGAGACATTGTTCAGGAGATTACACTGTTAAAGGGGGTTCGATTTTGTCTCCATCACAAAGATCCACGTTGACTGGACTTTATAAGAAGGTCCAGTTTCTTGTTTAGAAGGACTGGGCTCTCTCCTGTTGTTAGTTGTGCGTATACCTTTGTTGGGAGACGAACTTCCGTTTTACAGTTAGTCGAGGAGGAAATTCGGTAGATCTCTTCAATTGTTTACCCCTGTAAGGTTGGGTGAAGTATTCTAGCGTTGCATTGTCCCAGCCTTTGGAGGTAAATAAAGTCCAAGTTTGCATCCGCATGTCACCAAGAGCTGAATCCAACAACAAACATGGAACGCATATCCCAGCCACGTCCATGTTTGCAGATCGGTTAAGAAGTTAGGGCCAAGAAGCCATAAGCGAGACTTGATCGTGACTTGACGTTTCCGGGAGAACTGATCATGGGTCAGCGCTGAGTGGACGAATCACTGACGGAGCGATCAAAGTGTGGAGTTATTGGCAATGAGCATATAAATTTAATTGACCCTGCGCTGTATCAAATTGAAGTTGGTCTGAGTATGCATGCTGATCAGTTTCCAGAGTAACGAGTTTGTTGGTCCGAGTGTGCATGCTGATCAGTTTCCAGAGTAACGAGTTTCCAGGATACTGAGCGTGTGTGATCTGGTCCAGAACGTCGATTTCGTGGATCGAGTTGATGGTTAAGCGTTGAGCGTTAGGATTATGAGCGTTGGGACCTATTTGGCATATACATGTGCTTGGGGTCATAATCCTGTGTGAATCAGTTGCGGATCTTACAGGCTTTCTAGCAGTGGGCGCTCCTGCGTAACATAATAACCTGGCAACAATTCAATCTGGTGGATCCATATGGGACGTGGTGGAACTAGTGAATTGTTGTCATGACCACATCTCTTGAAGACAGTATTCATATAGCAACAAGTTCGCCGTAATTTGAAAAGCCGAGAAACTAGGATCAAGGGATTAAAGGAGCATAAGGGAAGTTGTGCAGTTTCCCGATGTCAAAAAAAAGCTCCGGATCGAGGAGGATAAGACCGTCTCCCTTATCTCTATAGACGTGGATTCTTCAATACCATATTCTCATATTCGGGGACAGAGGCAAAAGCCAGATGACTGGGCCGAATACACCTGTAGGTTCAGAAAGTGCTTAAAGAAATTGACTACCTACGATGGAGGTGTAATTTCGCATGTGATCAATTGATTGCGTTGTGGCCTGAACGCATTGTGGTAACCTAGTGCGTAGAGTGTATGCTTAGAACCGGTGTGAAAAGCCAGTTTATGAAGTTGTTGCAGTGATTGGTGTGGAGTTGTTAATGAAGGATCTGTTACGGTGTGCAAGGCAGTGCGATATGTAAATGACAAAGTTGTAAATATTGTTGTCTAGATCACTACACTTTGCTATAGCAGAGGTTATGACAGCTTGAGATCAAATAATGCGATGGTGTGTGCGCTTTGGCGTGTGGCCTGAACAATACGGACATCTCTGCATTTTATATGCTATGAATGTGTTTTGCAGGGGATTATTTGACTAAGGTTTTTTGCAAGGGTTTATAATTGCGAGGTGGTAGTATATTGATCCATTTGTCTGAGAGTCCGTATGTCACAAGGTTCCTCGAACTTTAACCTTGAGGTTCGAATTTTGGCGAACCTTAAAAAAAATTTCGAGTTTCAGCGAAACTCATCTAACGTCATAGCCATTGACCAAGTCCATAATAACCAAGTCCATAATAAGTCCATAATAGATCAAAACTCACAACTTCATGTTACAACTCAATCTTGTACTTTATCCTTGCAGTTTTTCCATCTCTGTAATAGCATTTTTGATGATTTCTTACTATTTTATCTTATAATTCATTTTAAATTAATATATATATATATATATGTGTGTGTGTGTGTGTGAACTTAATGGCGAACCTCATCCGAACCTTGTCAAAAAAAATTCGAACTCAAACCGAACCTAATCATTACCGAACCCGAACCATGTGACATTCTCTGAGACTATATGTTCCTGAGGTTTATGCTACTTCACTCCTTCAGAAGGGTCAAATAATAAGCATTTGCTGAAGTTGTGGTCTGTTCATTTGAGGCCAAGCCACACCTGGGTCAAGTCTACTTACTATCACTATTCTGCTGGATGATTCAGTACATAGTCAGAGGGGGGGTTGTTGGTATCTTGGGACTGATATTCCAGTGGAGTCTATTGCTATCCATTAAATAGCACAAAGTGTCGAACCTCTATTGCTAAAGTAAACATTGAGTTGAAAAGCTTCCTGGGCAGTGTGTATACCAGGTTTCACTATCTCTGAGTTTAGTCATCTTTTTTTCAAGTAATACCTTGGCTATAAACTCTTGAAAACTGTTGTCAAAAAATAAGTGAAGGGAGGATCATTTCTAAGTCTGTGGCTATAGTATCTTTGGGTCTTTGGGTCTAATTTATTCTCCCTATGAAAAATTAATGTATTCCTGCGTATTTTCTTGCTTTGGTATGGGAGAAGATGGATTATCTTGAAGGACCTTGGAAAACACCCAAAAACTTCTTGATGAACTAGTCAGAATCATTTTTTTAAACTCCAACTCCGGTTCGAAAACGGCCGAGGATTGGCTCTGACTCCGACTCCAACTCGGATCGACTTAGCCGGTTTGATTTCAATGACTCAGTCATTGTAAAAAATACATTAAATATTTATTTTTTTATAAAATAACATAATTTTAAAGATTTTCATTCATGTTTCCAAACACAAAGCTTTAGAATATAGAGAAAAGACAATATATGATCAAAGTAGGCTCATGAATATATCCATTATATCAAAGAGGCACCCAGTGCACTGTCCAATAGATACATGATATAGAGGTCAAAACAAAAACACATAACCAAGGAGACACTAAATGGCCTCTACAACAAAAGTAAACTGTAAAACGTCACTAGTCACCAGTACTACTGGCTACTGCTAGGGGAGCCAACATCATTTGGCTCAGACTCTAACTCAGAGTTAGACAGGGAAACCCATGGCTCCTCCTCATCATCTCCAATTGCAACTGTAGAAATGGTAGCACTAGCAGGTTGTGCAGCAGCTGCACGCTAAGATAGATGAGATATGTGCGTTTGCTGTGGTTGAGCAGAGGAAGTGCCTGCAACCGGAGGACTTGGCGTTGAGCCAGAGGCTGGTACAAGTGGATCTGCATTCAACTTAACATTATGTTCAAGTGATGCCTCCATTTGGAAATCCAAATCAATATCCTCATCAGAATCAAACTCTGTTGGATGACTATCCACTACCCAATCTAATGTTGGATCAATATCCTCCAACACAATGGGCTCTGAATTAGGTCTTTTGTTTAGCAATTGGTTGCGTTTGAGCCAGAGGTTGTATTAGACATAGACTAGATCATTTAACTGTTTTTTATTCAAACAGTTTCTCTTCTTCGTGTGAATCCTCTTAAAGATAGACCAATTGCGCTCACACCCAGTAGCATTGCAAGTTTGACTCAAATACGAATTGCAAACTTCTGCAATTGAGGATAATGGCTACCAAAAGCCTCCCACCATTGCGCTGCAAAAAACATAATAGTGTAAAGAGTAAGCTCAAAAAATTATATCCAACAATCAACTTTCAAATTATAAACAATTTAACAAAATAAGAATTTGAAAATTGAAATTTTTGTTTACCTAGCTCATCTGCTTCACTTGCAATCTTTGCTAGGTTCTTGCCAAAGGTCCCTGTGGCTTTGCTGAAACAAGTGACATGTTGGTGTATCTCCAGCTAATCACTCTGCAATGGGATCATCCGATCAATGCACTCAATCAATCCATCTCTAACCTCCCCACCCAAAGCTCCTACCTCCAGAGATTTATAATGATACCTTGGGTTCAAAAAATACCCAGTTGCATGTATAGGGCAATGGAGTTGATTTTTCCATCTTTCATCAATGATTGCCCAAATGGGCCCATACTTAGCCATTCTATCCGTGTATGCCCTCTTTATTTGCTCATTTGCTTGATCCATAGCCTCATAAATGAAGCCCATAGCCAATCTTTCCCCATCCGCCAACCACAACGCCTTAACCAGTGGCTCAGCAAGCTTCACAATCTCTGCTGCCTTTTTCCAAAATACATTAACTCTCTTTTTCAAATCTTTGCCATCCTATTTGTTAGACCACTAGCTTTGATTCCATTCATCATTGGAAAACATCTTTGGTAAGTTTCTATTTTGGGAAAGCATAGATTGCAATGTCAAAAAATGAGTTACAAATCTAGTGATGGCAAGCCTAATAATATCTCTACCCCCTATGTGTCTCCTCATCAAGCTCAAAATCCATGAATGATTGTAGATACATTTTGTTACACTTTTGGCATAATCTACAGTGTTCTTGACCCAATCTAATTTGCCAATATCCTCAAGCACGAGGTCTATGCAATGTGTAGCACATGGGGTCCAAAAGATGGTTTTGTGTTTTTCCTCTAACAGTTTACCAGCAAATTGTCTTACAGGAGAATTTGGATAGCCCGGGACATTGTCTTACAGGAGAATAGAAATATTGAGGAACTCATAGGGGTATGTGTCGAGTCAGCAGCCAAGTTGTCTAGTGTAGAGGAATGTCTTAAGTCCCTCACAAGGCAGCAGGAGGAATACAATTGGGAATTCCAGAGCAGCCCTCTACAGGAGTACATTGATAGGACTTGAGGTACTACCAACCCACCTTTATACATTAGGGAGAGCAAGGCAGAGTTCTACAAATGGATCATGTTGGATGACCGGGTAGAGTAGTGTTAATTTTAGATAACAATGGTATGTTCTATGCTTTAGAGCAATTTACATCAATTTTTCTTACTAGTCCAATATCAATTTCCAGATCAGCAATCACATTAACATTGATGGTAAATGTAGATAGAACATAAACAATAAGCATAAAACAATCCAAGACAAGAGGACACAATATTTGGCGGATGCCAGGGAAAAACCCTAATGTGGGGAAACCCTTCGATCAAATCTTCTTATTATTCTTCAATAGTTCAGTAGAGAGAGTACATCATATAAAAATTTACTTGCCCAATCATTGTCAAAGTAGTCCAGTCAAACAACAGTCAATAGGATGCCCTAATTAGAAATTCAATGCTAGTCAAACCAACAACAAATTTCCTCTAAAGGAGCTCAGTCAAACCCAATCAACTCGACCTCTAAAGACAGTGAGAATCAACCCAAAACAGTGCTGAAATTCTCGGTCAAACTTGGTCAACACAGAGTCAATGCTACGATCAAAGGACCTGCAGTCAACATAGGTCAACCTACTCCAAATACCTTGGTTTTGTGCCAAGAGATGCAGCATCAAAAGATAGGATTATTTGCCTGAAAATCGCAGTCAAAGGAGGTGATTTGACCCTCAGTCAATGCTAGTCAATGTCCCCGCAAATAGCCCAAAGCAGTGCTGTGATTTCTGCCTGAAACTTTCGATCAACCCAAGTCAACATGAGAAGAAGAAGAGCTGCTCCTTTGCTATACAAACCAACGAGGAGAGGAGAGAGAAAGATGTGTTGAGTGATGGTATCCAAATGAGCAAAAGGTCTCTCCTATTTATACACAACATTGAGGATGAAGAGACACATCTGTTGGGCTTCATGAGCCTACATTAGACTTTTAGCCAACCTTGACAATTTGCACACGAGTGAGAATTAAATTCAAAATCTCACTTCAGCACATCCAAACAAGATGATCTTTAGATCAATCTTGCACCTCTCAGAAAGAGGAATCCAATAAAAATATCATCTTCATATGAGTTGTCCAAGGTGGAGTTTGGTCGTAGTTGCCAATTTTAACACTCCCTCTTAACTAGGGAGAAATCCACATGCCAAACCATCTGTCAATCTATACTGTCACTGTCATCCCTGCTCTGCTCTGCTATGCTGCACCATGAAGAAATAATGAAGAAGTGATTGAGGGTGTATTATACAACTCTCCAATGACTAAAGTCAATCCTTGATCCCAGATAAAGTTGTTGAACACCATGCATCCTAGTCATAGGGAGTACAACAGTACACGATGCATCCATCGGTAGTGCTATGGTCCCTAACCAGCTTTTCCCAACTCATTGGCCAGATGAGAGGTACTTCCCATGAGTCTCGGACTCTATGGGTAGGATGTGTGTCAGGGCATTAGCAGGAGAAGGTGAACCACTCATCCTGCTCATATGCCATAGGAGAAGGTGAACCACTCATCCTATGCATATGTCAATCGTAGGGGAAGGACTCACCCTACATCCATGTGTCTGAGTAGGGGAAGGTGAACCACTCACCCTACACACATGTCAACCATAATAGGGTATCACAGGGGAAGGCTAACCACTCACCCTGTATCCAGTGCACTGCTAGGGGAAGGTGAAACACTCACCCTATGGTTGCTCATAGCTAGCTCCAAGAAGTACCCCATGGCCCTAAGAGCTCCCAGAGCTTTGTGTCCAATTCATATGGGGCCCTCATAAGAGGGTCGTTCCACGACTCCAAGTATCTCTCGAAAGAATAATAATTTGACCTTCCCAAGAGGCTTCATGAGAATGTCAGAAACCTGCTCATTTGTCCTGATGTGTTGGAGCCTAACTGCTCCCCATTGTACCATATCCCGAATAAAGTGGTACCTGATATCAATGTGCTTGGAGTGGTCGTGGAACACAGATTCTCTGATAAATGAATCCCACTCTGGTTGTCGCAAAATATCACAGTCATATCTAACACGTGCTCAAATAGCTCATTGAAGAGCTTCCTCGACTGCTTCACAGCAAGCCATACTCGCAACAATGTATTCGGCCTCCGTGGTGCTTAGTGAAACTAATATCTTCTTCCTGCTCATCCAAGATATAGAAGTAGACCCTAGAGAAAAGTAGCACCCAGACGTGCTCTTACGATCCACCACAATGCTAGCCCAGTCATCATCTGAATATCCATGTGGCCTCAAATTCTCGGCAGTGTATTTCAGACCATAGTGGATAGTTCCCTGGAGATATCTCAAGAGATTCTTGGAAGCAATCCAATGATTGTGATAAGGCTTGACCATGTATTGACTCAACGTGTTCACAACGAAGCATATGTGAGGACGGGAGTTGACCAAGAACACCAGTTTCCCCACAAATTGACAATACTCGGTAGGGTTCGCTAATTCGGGCCCAACAACACTTCCACATAGCTTCTTGAAGTTGAGTTCCATCAGAGTAGTTACAAACTTGAGCCCACCATCCCACATCTCTCAAGTAGTTTCACAATATATTTTCCTTGAGAAAGGAAAATCTCACCTAGTTTTTGCCAAACCTCCAACCCTAGGAAATAATGCATCAGTCCCAGTTCCTTCATTTCGAACTCAGAAGCCAACTCCCTCTTACATTGATGAGTGAGAGGGTCATCACTTGTCAGAAAAAGATCATCCACATAAAGGACCAGAATGAGGGGTTTGTCCTTTTCAACCTTGAAGTATAGTTTCGGGTCAACATCGCTTCCTGTAAACCCCAACTTCATAAGATAGTTATCAATCCTTTCATAGCAAGCCCTAGGGGCTTTCTTCAAGCCATAGAGGGATTTCCTCAACCTGCATATATGTGTCTCACAATTTTGAACTTCGAACCCCTTGAGTTGTTTCACATCAACTTCCTCCTTAAGTGAACCATGCAAGAATGAAGTTTTGACATCCATCGGATGAAGGTTCCATCCTTGCAAGGCAGCAAGGGCTATGATTGAACAGATGGTGGTATATCGGGGAACTGATGCAAATATCTCATCATAGTCTACTCCTTCCTTTTGAGAGAAGCCTCGAGCTACAAATCTGGCTTAGAATTTCTCAGCACTCCCATCAGCTCCATGTTTGATCTTGTAGAGCCATTTCGAAGTGACCACAAACTTATCCTTAGGTCTAGGAACCACATCCTAGATATCATTCTTCATGATTGATTCATACTCTTCGTTCATTGCATCCTTCCAAAATTGTTGCTTCACGGCTTCTTCGAATGTACAAGGCTCAGATTGTACAATAGTACTCATGGCAGCTAAGTACCCTTGGTACCTATTAAGCTTCTTGCTTACACAAAATGTCCCCCTCGGTGCAATGTGATTCTCGGTATCTTCAAGAGTATCCTGAAGCCACAAGACCTCTTTATTGTAGTAGAGGGCTCACAAGGAGGTGGATCTATGGGATCCATCGGTACATCAGACAAATATTCATCCTGCTTTTTTGCATCAGCATCATCATTGGCCTTCCTAGGAATAGGAAGATCTCGAATCTTTTGAAGTGCGGAATCTTCATCGAAAGTGACATCATGACTTAATTCCACTTCCCTTTGACCAGGGACATAGATTCTATATGCCTTCGAAGTTTAGTTGTAGCCCACGAATGTTCCTTTCTTCCTATATGCATCTAGTTTGTTTCTTTTCTCTTTTGATACATGAAAATATACGGGACATCCAAAACTTCTAAAATGAGAAACATCAGATTTCTTACCAGTGAATACTTCTTCGGGGGTCTTGAAGTCCAAAGCTTGAGTGGATATCGGTTTGGACATACACAGCGGTGTTGGCAGCTTCTCCCCATAAGAACTTCAGAAGACCTTGATCATGAAGCATAGCTCAGGTAGCTTCGATGATAGTACGATTCTTCCTTTCGGCAACACCATTTTGTTCAGGAGTATAAGTGGTTGTAGTCTCCCTCTTAATGTCAGCTTCTCTACAATAGTCTTTGAATTCATTAGACTCATATTCGGTCCCATTATCGGTCCTTAGAACTTTGATCTTCTTCCCTGTTTGATTCTCGACCAAGGCTTTGAAGGAGAGGAACCATTTGAATGCTTCGTTCTTCTTCTTTAAGAAATAGATCCATGTCTTGCGAGAGAAGTCATCCACAAAAATAGCATAATACAAATATCCACCCAAAGATGTAACGAGCATCATACTTGATAAATCAGAATGGACCAATTGAAGAATATCAGTGGTTTGAGTCTCACTTGAGGGGAATGGTCCCCTTGTATGTTTTCCAGCTTCACATCCCTGACAAACACCTTCATGATTCAAGTTGAATTCGGCATCCCTGAGACCATCTTCCTTACATCAGGTAAGGCTTTAAAATGAAGGTGAGCAAATCTTTGGTGCCATAATTCGGATTGAAGAGAGGTGTCACAAATCATAGCTCCCAACGGACTTCCTCCAACCTGATAGAGACCTTCAACCCTAAATCCTAGAGTGAATGCATCTCTTGGATTCCTTTGCCAAAGATGAACCTTCCCATCAACAAATGACACCTTAAAACCTTTATCTTCCATCACAAAAATAGAAACCAAGTTCTTTTTTAAGTCAGGTACATATAGCACTTCTTGTAGATGAAGGGTTTGACTTTCATTTAGGTGAAGAGTAACGATCCCAATTCCTTTTACGGGATAGGTGGTATTGTCCCCAAGTATGATCTCCATATTTGTATCCTTCTCAACCAAGTTGGAGAGAGCATCCTTATACCTAGTGAAGCACCTTGAGGCACCACAATCAATCAACCAATGGTATAATGTATCTGGAGGAGAGGCAGTGGAGAGGGCAGAAACAAGATAAAAGTCATTTTGATTTGCACCATTAACTTCATCATAACTGGAGTTTCTTGACTTCTTGGGAAGACGACCACCTCCATTTCAAGTAGCAGGTGCATTCCTCTTCCCTTTGTTATTGAACCTATTGTTCCTTTGATTGCCATTGCCTTTGAAATTGTTGTTGTTACTGTTGTCATCATCTCTTGGAGCGTCCTTCTTGTGAGGACACTCTCTAGCGAAGTGGCCAAACCTGTTACAATTGAAGCATCTTCTTTTTCTTCCTTCTTTGAATCCCTGCTTGAACCCTTGTCCTTGATTCCATGGACCAACATTGTTCCTTCTTCTAGAATGAGCAGAGAAGGCAATAGGGTTGTTTCCATTTGAGGACTTGTCTTGTTCCATCATCCTTATTTCTTCTTGAGTGCATCTAGCCAATAGTTCCTCATATCCCAGAATCTTATCATTGTTAAGAATGGTAGTGTTGAACACATCCCAATCTCTTGTAAGGCCCCCAAGTGCAATAAGAGAGAATTCCCTGTCACCAATGACTTCTCCAATAGATAAGAGATCATTCTTGATCTCGGTGATCCTCATGAAGTAGGATTGGATGGATTCTCCTCTATCCATCTTGATGTCTTTCAACTTGTTCTTGAGAAAGAGAATTTGATTTGCATTGTTCACTTTGAACATCCCAACCAGTCTTTCATACATCTCCTTAGATGTTTCTAAATCAGAAATATATGCAACCAAAGGCTTATGAATAGAATCAACAATAATCTTCTTAGCTTTTGTCTCACCTTTCTTGTACTTTGTTTGAATAGCAACAATTCCATTTGAGGGAGGCTTGGTTATTCTTCCCTTGACATAGTCCATGGCATCATTCTCTTCCAAAGTCAAATCCAAAATCATCTTCCATGCATGATAGTTGGACTTGTCCTTGAACTTGTCCCCGGATTTGAATTAAGAAGTAGTCGTCATTAGGACTAGTTCCAAGTCCTTGTCCAACAACTTCCTTTAGTGATTGCTTGACTTCACCCTCGCTTGGGCTTTTTCTTCACCTCATCTCTGATACCATGTTAATTTTAGATAACAGTGGTATGTTGTATGCTTTAGAGCAATTTACTTCAATTTTTCTTATTATTCCAGTATCAATTTCCAGATCAGCAATCACATTAACATTGATAGTAAATGCAAATAGAACATAAACAATAAGTAGAAGACAAGCTAGGACAAGAGGGCACAATATTTGGCAGATGCCAAGGAGAATCCCCAATGTGGGGAAACCCTTTGATCAAATCTTCTTATTATTCTTCAATAGTTCAACAAAGAGAAAGAGTACATCATACAAAAATCTACTTACCCAATCACTATCAAAACAATCCAGTCAAACAACAGTCAACAAGATGCCCTAATTAGAAATTTAACATTGGTCAAACCAGCAGAAAATCTCCTCCAAATGAGCTTGGTCAAACCTAGTCAACTCGGCCTACGAAGACAGTCAGAATCAACCCAAAACAGTGCTGAAATTCTCAGTCAACACAGACTCAACGCTGTAGTCAAAAGTCATGTGGTCAATGCAAGTCAACTGTTGATTTGGGGTAGCATCGGATGTGCTCTAGCCACGAAATTTGGTGGAGAGGTTAGGGCACATGAGATCTCCAATACCCAAAAAGGGTTTGGGCAGATTCTAAACAGTGCAGTAGATATTAAAATAATTAATATTTTTAATGGAGTCCCTAAGTCTAAATTTAGGGAAAATAAAATATTAATGTGGATTAATATGAAACTGTGTTAGAATGGTCCAAGATACATGGATCAAGCCAGATCTAATCTTAGTCGTTGATTAGGGACTTAATCTCGGCCGTTCATATGTCAACAGGAAAAGTATAAGAGGAGGCTTGAGGATCACTTGAAGAATACACCAGAGTGATCAGTCATTCTATTCTCTAGAGCGGGGTTTGCTAAGAGAGATAGAATTAGTGATTGGAGTTGCAGCTGAGGGGCATTGAGTATAGAGAGACAGAGAGGTAGAGATAGTGTTGGGAGAGCAGCGGAGGAGCCAGAGAGAGTGACACAATAGCAACCAAGGTTCACGTAGGGCCATGCAGAGGTAGCCGAGAGCTGCACAGTGCTCAGAGAGGTCAGCATTGCTGATGCAGAGGGCCAGAAGGCTGACGCAGGGCCTCCTGAGGTTGATGTAGGCCCATTCAGGGTGACGCAGGGCCAGCGCTGGGCAGAGAGAAGCTAATGCAATCCAGAAAGGCAGACGTTGGGGTTTCTAGGGCAGATTGGAGCTGAGGAGCTGCCGGAGGGTTTATCCGGGGTTTCAGCCAGGACATTTGTCTTAAACTGAGAGGTACTACTGCCAAGGAAATTCTCTATTGGGTAAGCCGAATTTGGCACCCAAATTGTACTCTGAATTGCTTAATAAGAAAACCCTTAGATAGCTACACCAGTTTTCCCGCATTAGGTTTCTCCGGGGACATTGGTCCGAAAATAACGGTGTCATTTGGTCTAATTGTTTTTGTTTCCTTCAGTTGTTGATCTGTAATATGTTGAGCATGCACTAGTGTTTATTTTCAGTATTTACATTGTAAATAACTTGTTAAGTAACAAAACAAGTAGGTAGGAATAAATGAGTAAAGTGCATGGAGGGTTTCTAACTAGTAGACTTAGAAACTTCAACATGGTATCAGAGTGTGGTTGTAGATCACAGGAGAACTGAGGACATCAGCTGAGCGCAGCAATAGCAGCAAAAAACAGTTGTCCCGAGTGACAGAAGTTGTTTCTAACAGAGTAGCAACAAGGGAAGGGTGACGTAGTGCCTGCATCATCAAGGGTGAGCCAAGAAGAGGCAGCGCAGAGGCTAAGGGAGGCAAAGGGAGCCTCACGCAGAGCCACACAAAAGCTAGGAGGGCTGACACAATTGGTTGAGGAGGCTGGGTTGCTGGTGTCGGGATTGTGCAGAGCCTAAGAGCTCTCACCTTCAACTTCCTAGGGTTTAGAAGGCTGTGGGAATGTTGTAGAGTGGACCTGGTGAGGTCCTATAGTCAGAACAGTACCTAATAGGGAAAGGCCAAGAGGAGGGAGTTGTTATCGAGGGTTTCTAGCCAAGAAACCTGGATCAATGGTGTGGTTGCACAGACGATCAAAGTAGGGGGCATCTCGACATCGGCAAAAGGATTTCCAGGAGGGAAATCGGGACTCAGAGGGAGTCCAGAAGAGAACTTCCAGACGGGAAGTAGAGACTTGGAGAAGTCGAACAAAGAACTTCCAGGAGGGAAGTAGAAGAGAATCATGGCACAACACGGAGTAAGAGACCAAAACAAGCTAGACCGAGCGTCAAACTTTGCAGTCTGGAAGGCTAAAATCTTATCCGTACTTGACAAAAATCATGTCAAGAACTTCGTCTTGAAAGTTATAGCTATCCCAGTCAACCCCAATGATAACGACAAGTACAAGGAGGCAATGGTGAGGGCCAAGAGCATCATTCTTGATAGGGTCAAGGACCATGTAGTACCACACATTGCTGAGAAGGAAATGACATATGAGATGTGGGAGGCCCTCAAGAAATTGTACCAGCATACTTCTGTGCAGAGAAGAATGTTACTAGAGAATCAGTTGAGGTCATATCAGATGAAGAAGGGAGAACCGATTGACACCTTCCTCGGAGAACTGAACGAGATCCGAGATCAGTTGACTACTATAGAAGCCATGTCGAATTAGGAATTGATGGTGAGGACAACCCTGAATGCAATCTCGAAAGACTGGGAGGTATTTGTCCAGAGTATACTTGGCAGAGGGACACTTCCACCTTGGGATGAGATGTGGGCTGCTCTTCGCCAAGAAGAGATCAGACGGTAGTCAAAGACGAGTAGCAACAGCAAAGGGATCAAAGTCAAGTAGGAGGAGGAAGATGTTTCCTTAGCATCTGAGGGAAAGCAGGAAAAGCGGAAGAAGAATGATCTCTCCAAGATCAAGTGCTTCCACGGTGGGGAGCTGAGTCATTATGCGACCCAATGTCCAAGGAAGAAGAGTAAGGGGGAGTCTTCTGAGACTAAGGCAGCGCCAGCAAGAGCAGAGAAGGAAGTGTTGATAGATTATCACTGTGCCATGAGTGCACATGCACCACTTGAGCGGAAGTGGCGAGACATCGAGCTGTAGTTAGACAGACTACAGGCGATGAGGGGCAGGATCCTCAAGGTACCCAGCCTCTTGGATTAGACCTTGCTACGGGAGCCCCGAAGAGGAGTAGTAGGACTGGTTGAGTTGGGTAGAAATGGATGCGGGTGGAGCGGCAGAGAGAGCTACAGTGCAGGAGTCCCAAGACAGCACGAGGCTAGCAAGTTGCATAGGAGTGTTGCACTAGTGCAGGATGGCACAGAGAGGTGTGCAATGGTGCGAGATGCTAGGAGTTGTTGCAGCAGTGCAGAGGTCAAAGAGGGAGCACTTGTCAGCAGCAAAGGGAGCATCAGATCACGAGGGTCTCTAACCCAACAGGGAGGTCAGAGTTGGGAGATCAGTTACTTACTTCTCAGTAACTGAGTTTCAGTGCAACAGTGGGCAGCACATTGCAACATGACGAGAGGAGGTGCAGTGCGGATGCAGTGTTGGGATAAAGGACCAGCAGCAACACAGATGTCGAGGGCGCTATTGTACAGATGTAGCAATGGCAGTGGCAGAACCATGGAAATCAGTGCAGAGGATGGTGGGCAGCAAGCCTAGCATTAGCATAGGGACCGATGCCGGATGATTAGAGTAATACTCAGTGAGGAGTATTGCTAGAGCACAATCCTCGCTAAGAGGGATTGTTGATTTGGGGTAGCATCGAATGTGCTCTAGCCACGAAATTTAGTGGAGAAGTTGGGGCACATGAGATCTCTAATACCCAGAAAGGGTTTGGGCAGATTCTAAACAATTCAGGAGATATTAAAATAATTAATATTTTTAATGGAGTCCCTATGTCTAAACTTAGGGAAAATAAAATATTAATGTGGATTAATATGAAACTATGTTAGAATGGTCCAAAAGAGATAGATCAAGCCAGATCTAATCTTAGTCCTTGATTAGGGACTTAATCTTGGCCATTGACATGTCAACTGGAAAATTATAAGAGGAGGCTTGAGGGTCACTTGGAGAATACACTAGAGTGATCAATCATTCTATTCTCTGGAGTGGGGTTTTCTAAGAGAGATAGAATCAGTGATCGGAGTTGCAGTTGAGGGGCATTGAGTACAGAGAGACAGAGAGACAGAGATAGTGTCGGGAGAGCAGCGCAGGAGCCAGAGAGAGTGACACAGTAGCAGACAAGGCCACGCAAAGGCAGTCGGGAGCTGCACAGTGCTTCAAAGAGGCCAACATTGCTGACGCAGAGGGCCAAAATGCTGACGCAGGGCCTCCTGAGGCTGACGTAGGCCCATTTAGGGTGACGCAGGACTAGCGCTGGGCAGAGAGAGGCTGACGCAGTCTAGAAAGGTAGATGTTGGGGTTTCCGGGGCAGATTAGAGCTGAGTTGTCGGAGGGTTTATCCAGGGTTTCAGCCAGGACATTTGTCTCAGACTGAGAAGTACTACTGCCAAGGAAATTCTCTGTTGGGTAAGCTGGATTTGGCACCCAAATTGTACTCTGAATTGCTTAATAAGAAAACCCTCAGATAGCTGCACCGGTTTTCCCGCATTGAGTTTTTCTGGGGACATTGGTCCAAAAATAACGGTTTCATTTGGTGTGATTGTTTATGTTTCCTTCAGTTGTTGATCTGTAATATGTTGAGCATGCACTAGTGTTCATTTTCAGTATTTACATTGTAAATAACTTGTTAAGTAACGGAACAAGTAGGTAGCAATAAATCAGTAAAGTGCATGGAGGGTTTCTAATTGGTAGACTTAGAAACTTCAACATCAACCTGCTCCAAATACCTTAGTTTTCGTGCCAAGAGATGTGGCCTCAAAAGATCTGATTATCTGCCTGAAAATCGCAGTCAAAAGAGGTGATTTGACTCTCCTTCAACGCTGGTCAAAGTCCCTGCAAATAGCCCAAAATAGACCTGTGATTTCTGCGTGAAATTTTCGGTCAACCCAAGTCAACGTGAGAAGAAGAAGAGCTACTCCTTTGTTGTACGAACCAATGAGGAGAGGAGAGAAAAAGATGTGTTGAATGATGGTGTCCAAATGAGGAAAAGGTCTCTCTTATTTATACACAACGTTGAGGATGACGAGACACATATGTTGGGCTTCATCAGCCTACGTTAGACTTCTGGTCGACCTTGACAATTTGCACATGAGTGAGAATTAAATTCAAAATCTCACTTGTACTCATCCAAACAAGATGATCTTTAGATCAATCTTGCACCTCTCGGAAAGAGGAATGCAATAAAAATATCATCTCCATCACATGAGCTATCCAAGGTGGAGTTTGGCCCTAGTTTCCAATTTTAACAAGCAGCATGAGTTGAGCATCAAGCAACATCAGCATGGTAGATTTATTCCATGTGCAAACATTCACGCATTAGATCCTTCCCACGAGACGAATTGGTGAGAGATTATAAGTTGGAACTCTATTAATGGGATGATCCCTAAGAGGATACCCTTAGCCAAGAGCATATTGCATCTTGGGCCCTGTTGACTTCTACTGGTCAACTACCCATGCAGTGCACCCCGTTTTTCTTGACAGAAAGAAGCAGCACCTGATCAGCATGTCCGTGCCATCCTGCCATCATCAGCAGCTTGATCTTTTTGATTGTAAACCCAGTCTGCATGTATTAATTGTAAATAATCTTAGCAGACATGAGTCATGTATGTAATTTGCCTAGGTGGACCTAACTTACTGATGATAATCTACGTCCCGGAAGGTTTTTCGTCTCACTGATCCAAGGATCGGCAGAGTTTTCCTTCAAACCTGACCCCAAAGCCGGGATTGATTTTGTCATTAGAACTTTAGGAGAATCCTAGTGTGTTGATCTGCTAGATTATCGTTGTGTCGCAGAGCTGGGTGTTTTGTGAGGGTCTGTATTAAATGGGTTTGTCCCTTAAGATGTAATTTTGTAAAAGTCATGATGTAATGTGTCCTGAGGGTCAAGAAATGTTTTAAATCCCCTCATGAGTCCTAAGTCCTAGGTCCTAGGTGATGTTTCCGAAAGCTTAGTTCAGTGATCCATTTTAAATGAATTAAAAAAATTAAAAAATGAATAAAAATAATAAAATAATAAAAAATTAAAAAATGAAGCAAAAACCCTAACTAATAAAATAATAATATTTTAAGTTAATAAATCGACGGATGAGATCAAGAGATGTCTTGATCCTCATCAACGGTCGAGATCATTTCTACATGGATCACTCGAACTAGCCGTTAGGATCATTTCCTTTATATAGGGTCTTAGGGGGTCATTTCAAGTCATCTGATCTGTGAGTCTGGACTGAAAAAACTCTCTTGTAATCTGATTTTCTGGTTAATAAAAAGACTTTGGGGTTCAAAACTGCCTGGTGTTACTCTCTGGAATTGCTATGAGATGTTTGTTTTTTTTTCTGCATATTTCAGTTTTCAGCAGTTAATAATAGCTGGTTTTCAGAGTATTGTGAGTACAGGTATCTTGCTCATGTGCTAGGGTTTGAATGTTGTAGGGTTTCTGGAATAATGGCAGGTATCTCCATTATTTCTTGAAATCTAGCAGCATTTCTTGCCCTCTTTACTGATGTTTGCTTGAGGTGTGCAGGAAATCTTTAGGTGAAGGGTATTTGTGGGCGTTAGGGGAAGTTCTAGGCTGAACCAGCCGACTCCCACTGGCTTTTCTGTGCAGAGCCCAGCTGATTGTTCCCTGGGTTAATCATTCAAAGTTTCTTTTCTGTTTTACATTGAGAGATTTTCTTTCTGTTCACAGTGAAGTTCAAGATTTCTGATATATTGAAAATATTACTGCTGTTATTGCTAAATCTGGCATTTCAGGGGCCACAAATCTGTAAATTATTAAGCTGTTCTAGGGTTTCAAATTTTTTTTCTGATCTAGGGTTTCAAAATTTTGCTTATATACAGATTTTTAATTAGGGTTTTCAGTGAATTTGTCCTTTTCAGGTTGCCAGAAACGATGACATGAACCTGTGATCAGCAATCCAAAAAGCCTGTGGACTGCATGCCTTTCGATACTACGCAGTCACCTAGGCATTATTATCATGAAGGCTTCGAAATTTTCCAGTAAGCCGTTAGCAAGTGAACTAATTCGTGCCTGAAGCCCTGCACCTGCAGTTTCAAATCCATTAGTTGGATCAGCATTTCTGTATGACGGCAGTAGACATTTGGTTTAAAACGAATCTGCCTTTTTTTTTTTTTATTAATATCAGCTGAGCATCTTTGATACATTTCGGAAACAAAGCATCGGACCAAATTCTTGGTTCAAATCGAGGTATTACTCCGAATGCTCATATAAGTGCGGTAACAGTATTGCGTGGTTTGCGGCGTTGTGCGTGGAAATGGATCGAAATCGCCAGGCATCGAAAATCAATCACCGCAGGTAGCAATCACGCAATCGATAGTTCAGGTAAATTTCTTACATGCCTGCACTTTGTATCAATCATCGATTCAGCTGTAACGAGATAGCAGTAAAGCCGTGACCCCTTTCTTGCCATCGGAGAACCTTCGAGATTCCATTTGTTCACCATCACTTGCAGAGAACCAAACAAATTCCAAGCCGTCGACAGGTAATCGTTTTCGACCCACGCATCGTCCTAAAACGCCGTTGTCAAGGTATTTGCTGCAGGTGAGAAACCATTGGTTGATATTTCAGTCAGCTAATCCGAGCCAGTGAAACCATTCACGCATTCAGGTAAATTTAAAGCAGATTCGATTCAATTTTTGGTTAGGGTTACGCTGGCAGCTCGATTTTTTTTATTTACGGCCTATCAGTTTTCAAAATAAAACAAAAATTAAAAAAAAAATTCGACCCTTTGCTTTTGTTTTAACGTAGTCATATGATAGTGTAGATTTTATTTAGTTTTTTTTGGCCATAGTTTCGATCTTTTAACGCTTTTAATTTTCTTTGTTTTGGTTTCATAAAAAATTAAAAAAATTTCAAATGCAATTTGGTTATATGTACATATTTTAACTTTAGGATTTAAATTTTTTGAATTTTGTTTCATGTATATGTTAGCGTAGGTTTCTATTTAGATTTCAATTTATTTTTTTTTGTTTAGTTTAGTTTTATAGATTTTGAATAAGATTTTAAATAGTTTCTTTTTATTTAGATTTTGGCATAGTTTTAAAATTTTGTTAAAAAAAAAAAAAAAAAAAAAAAAAAAATCAAAAAATGTTTTGTTAGATTTTTTATTTTTTAGTTTAATTTAGTTTTAGAATATATTTAAAATTTAAAATTTTTAGATTTTTAATTTTCATTTTTATAATAAAAAATTGAAAAAGGATTTAAAAAATTAAAAAAAAAAAAATATTAAAATTTTGTGGAAAATCATTTTGCCAGTTTCAGTTGCTTTCGCGATATATCTTTCATGCTGAGATCTGAAATTTTCAAGTCGAAACACGAAATATGATATATGGTTAATAATTTATGATTCTCGTGTTGGTTTTAAGCAGTGTTGTTAAAATCGCGATAAAATCGCGATTTTATCGGAAAATCGCGATTTTTTCCTCTGCCCGATCAAATCGCGATTTTTATCCGTAAAAATCGCCACTTTTTTTTTATACCGATTTTTATCGAAAAAATCGCGATTTTTAATGAAAAAATCGGCAGAGGCGCGGGCAGCGGGCTTTTTATATGCAAAATCGATTTTTTTTTTATTCATTGTGCTGTCCGCGCGGAGGAGGAGGAGAAGAGGTGAGGGAGAGGAGCTGAAGGGTTTCCGTCGGATTTGGGAGCGAATCCAAGCGTTTTTAGGAGGAATCCAAGCCAAGATCACCAATTTGTCCATAAAAGAGGTATGTAGATTAATTTTTTTTGGTTTTGCTTCTATAAAAACTTTGGTTTTCATTGTTTTTAAAGAATTTTTTGAAATTTTTCATTGATTTGGGATGGGTAATTTGTTATGACTATGAGAACCAATTTTTTATTTTTATTTTCTCATTATCATATTTTTTGTTGATATTTTGAGGCTGAGTTGGACTTGGGACTCAGGACTTACTATTCAGGACATGATTCAATGTTATGTGTGATTTTAGCGCTAGAAATGATATTAAACATCTTATATATTAGTTTTTTTATCATATTTATGTGTCAATGTATTTATTTTATGTTGTAGATGGTTTAGATATTAAAAAAATTGAAAAAAAATGAAAAAAAATGAATATTTTTGTGCCAAACGCTTTTTTCCCGCTTTTTTCCGCTTTTTTCCCGCTTTTGTCGATTTTTTCCGCTTTTTTCCCGGCGCCGATTAAATCCCGATCGCGCTTTGTGCAACATTGGTTTTAAGCATTTATCTTTTCGAAGTTTTCAATTGCTGGATATCGTTTTGGTCATGTGATTTAGCTGATGATAGATGGTTGTTGTTCATGGTCCATGTTTCTATATCATTTAAAAAGTAATCATTTAAACATTAACTCCACAAGGCACTGGTCTATTAAATCTCTAAATCCATCTAGTGCTTATCATATTGTGTATCGTGTCTCCCACCCAACTGTTTGGCAGTTGGTCTTCATTATCTCGCAGGGTCTACCCCCCTTAGCCGCGGGAGACAGGCTTAAACGGAGGGATCGGGGATCAGAGTGACAGCCCCCGGTCCGAGCATTGTCGTGCCAATCTGCGCGACAACATTTTTTGGCGCCGTTGCCGGGGACACTTTGTTCTCGGTGTTTCAAACGACAATCATTCATCTTCTCATCTTTCTCATCTCTCAGTTGAGCTGGCAGATTCAATATTTTGGCATCTTTTCATCATACATCAGCAACGCCTCTTGGGTTTGTTTCCTGTTTGGGTGGCGACTCCACTTTCTCATTTTCTCCAGACAAGAAGCTTTCCTCATATTTGCTTGTGGTTACCTTTTGGATCCTAGAATCAGACTTATTGTTCAAGTGGCGACTCCACTTCTCTCATCTCTTAATTTTCTTGAGCAGAAATCTCTTTCTATCATCCATTTGATCCCTTACTGTTCATCATGGATTATTCATGTAAGCCATGTCATTTTACTAATAATCTCCATGATCTTCCGAAAGAGGCCATTTCTAAATTATTTAAGTTCTCGGGTGATGATCCGGTCGCTGTTAAACATCATTTAAACATGTTTACTTGTGTAAAGATCTTATATTGTAGATTTCCTCAATATAATCATGAAGACTTCAAGATGCGTCTATTTGTCCATTCTTTAGAGGGTGATGCCTTGAATTGGTTTAACAATTTTCCTAATGATTTTTTCACTTCTTTACAAGACATTCTCGATGCTTTTAAAGATAGATATGATAGTCCAAATAGCTTGCCTTCTACCTCTAAAACTGTGCAAAAAGAAGAAAGTAATCATATTAAAGGTCAAGCTGTTGAAGAAAATTTTCAGGATCAGAATGTGTCATCCACCGGAAATATTGTAGATCAAGTTCATGATAGTGAAAAATCAGGGACAAATAATAGTGAAAGGGAAGAACAAAAGCAAATTATACAAGATCTAATGATGCTGGTAAGAAACATGGAAAGCAATCAAACTAGTCTTATCAATGATGTTAAAACTTTAGGCACCCACCTGGAAAAACGTAATAGGGAGTTGGAGGTCACACAAAATCAGCATGCTAAGGAAATTGAGGCCATGAAAATTAGATATGAAACAGAAATTAGAAGCATGCAAAGCAAGATGTCAGTCTTAGAGGAAAATATGGTGACCATGAAAGCTGATCATGATAGGGAAATTGACTCTATGACATTCAATCATAACAATCAGTTGGCTGACATGCAAGCGAATCATAAAGAAGAAATAAATTTCATGCAACATTGCTTGATGGACATAGAGGAAAAGAATGATAAAGTAATAAAACACATGCAAGAACACCATACCATGCAAATCAGCGCTATAAGGGATGAATGGTCTAGTCAGATGGATGCCATTAGAATACAAGTTCAAAAGATTCAACAATGGTCAGACGATAAGAGAAACCAGGAGCCTTCTCACTTGCCGCAACAAGTTCCATCTTACTATGAGGAGGTCATTAGGTGGATAATTGAAGGTGATCCAGATAAGCTTAAAAACGATAAAAATCAGATGCAAGACACAAAAGGACTTAGCATGCATATCTTACACACTTCATCTGATAGTTTCGAAACAGAAAGTTCCAGATCATCAGTAATTCATCCTGCCAGAAAGAAGAAGCGCAAGAGGAAGAAGATTAGACGAAGATTTGATGCATCAGACGGCCGTGAGCAGCTTGATTTTCGGATAGGAAGGAGTCCTACCATATGCAAAATTGGACATGGCACATCCGACAAGCAGCCCACAGATTTGCCTGAAAGCAGGCAAATGCTCAGTATGCATTATATTGAACACATCTGATGCCGTAGGGCATCCTTTGTATCGTATTTCTAACTCTACTCCTTGTTTTTTCCGCATTTTCGTTTCTGCTTTAGATAGTTAATGAAGAGCTTTTATCTTTATTGTGCTTAACGTATATGCTGATTTTTGGATGGACGCTACTTATTTTTGGTGTTGTATGGATGCAGATTCTGGATTCTCACATTCCTGCAAGCAGCAACGTGTCCCCAAGTAGAGCCAGATGTTGACCTCTACTGGTCAACTACCCATGCAGTGCACCCCGTTTTTCTTGACAGAAAGAAGCAGCACCTGATCAGCATGTCCGTGCCATCCTGCCATCATCAGCGGCTTGATCTTTTTGATTGTAAACCCAGTCTGCATGTATTAATTGTAAATAATCTTAGCAGACATGAGTCATGTATGTAATTTGCCTAGGTGGACCTAACTTACTGATGATAATCTACGTCCCGGAAGGTTTTTCGTCTCACCGATCCACGGATCGGCAGAGTTTTCCTTCAAACCTGACCCCAAAGTTGGGATTGATTTTGTCATTAGAACTTTAGGAGAATCCTAGTGTGTTGATCTGCTAGATTATCGTTGTGTCGCAGAGCTGGGTGTTTTGTGAGGGTCTGTATTAAATGGGTTTGTCCCTTAAGATGTAATTTTGTAAAAGTCATGATGTAATGTGTCCTGAGGGTCGAGAAATGTTTTAAATCCCCTCATGAGTCCTAAGTCCTAGGTCCTAGGTGATGTTTCCGAAAGCTTAGTTCAGTGATCCATTTTAAATGAATTAAAAAAATTAAAAAATGAATAAAAATAATAAAATAATAAAAAATTAAAAAATGAAGCAAAAACCCTAACTAATAAAATAATAATATTTTAAGTTAATAAATCGACGGATGAGATCAAGAGATGTCTTGATCCTCATCAACGGTCGAGATCATTTCTACATGGATCACTCGAACTAGCCGTTAGGATCATTTCCTTTATATAGGGTCTTAGGGGGTCATTTCAAGTCATCTGATCTGTGAGTCTGGACTGAAAAAGCTCTCTTGTAATCTGATTTTCTGGTTAATAAAAAGACTTTGGGGTTCAAAACTGCCTGGTGTTACTCTCTGGAATTGCTGTGAGATGTTTGTTTTTTTTTCTGCATATTTCAGTTTTCAGCAGTTAATAATAGCTGGTTTTCAGAGTATTGTGAGTACAGGTATCTTGCTCATGTGCTAGGGTTTGAATGTTGTAGGGTTTCTGGAATAATGGCAGGTATCTCCATTATTTCTTGAAATCTAGCAGCATTTTTTGCCCTCTTTACTGATGTTTGCTTGAGGTGTGCAGGAAATCTTTAGGTGAAGGGTATTTGTGGGCGTTAGGGGAAGTTCTAGGCTGAACCAGCCGACTCCCACTGGCTTTTCTGTGCAGAGCCCAGCTGATTGTTCCCTGGGTTAATCATTCAAAGTTTCTTTTCTGTTTTACATTGAGAGATTTTCTTTCTGTTCACAATGAAGTTCAAGATTTCTGATATATTGAAAATATTACTGCTGTTATTGCTAAATCTGGCATTTCAGGGGCCACAAATCTGTAAATTATTAAGCTGTTCTAGGGTTTCAAATTTTTTTTCTGATCTAGGGTTTCAAAATTTTGCTTATATACAGATTTTTAATTAGGGTTTTCAGTGAATTTGTCCTTTTCAGGTTGCCAGAAACGATGACATGAACCTGTGATCAGCAATCCAAAAAGCCTGTGGACTGCATGCCTTTCGATACTACGCAGTCACCTAGGCATTATTATCATGAAGGCTTCGAAATTTTCCAGTAAGCCGTTAGCAAGTGAACTAATTCGTGCCTGAAGCCCTGCACCTGCAGTTTCAAATCCATTAGTTGGATCAGCATTTCTGTATGACGGCAGTAGACATTTGGTTTAAAACGAATCTGCCTTTTTTTTTTTTATTAATATCAGCTGAGCATCTTTGATACATTTCGGAAACAAAGCATCGGACCAAATTCTTGGTTCAAATCGAGGTATTACTCCGAATGCTCATATAAGTGCGGTAACAGTATTGCGTGGTTTGCTGCGTTGTGCGTGGAAATGGATCGAAATCGCCAGGCATCGAAAATCAATCACCGCAGGTAGCAATCACGCAATCGATAGTTCAGGTAAATTTCTTACATGCCTGCACTTTGTATCAATCATCGATTCAGCTGTAACGAGATAGCAGTAAAGCCGTGACCCCTTTCTTGCCATCGGAGAACCTTCGAGATTCCATTTGTTCACCATCACTTGCAGAGAACCAAACAAATTCCAAGCCGTCGACAGGTAATCGTTTTCGACCCACGCATCTTCCTAAAACGCCGTTGTCAAGGTATTTGCTGCAGGTGAGAAACCATTGGTTGATATTTCAGTCAGCTAATCCGAGCCAGTGAAACCATTCACGCATTCAGGTAAATTTAAAGCAGTTTCGATTCAATTTTTGGTTAGGGTTACGCTGGCAGCTCGATTTTTTTTATTTACGGCCTATCAGTTTTCAAAATAAAACAAAAATTAAAAAAAAAAATCGACCCTTTGCTTTTGTTTTAACGTAGTCATATGATAGTGTAGATTTTATTTAGTTTTTTTTAGCCATAGTTTCGATCTTTTAACGCTTTTAATTTTCTTTGTTTTGGTTTCATAAAAAATTAAAAAATTTTCAAATGCAATTTGGTTATATGTACATATTTTAACTTTAGGATTTAAATTTTTTGAATTTTGTTTCATGTATAGGTTAGCGTAGGTTTCTATTTAGATTTCAATTTATTTTTTTTTGTTTAGTTTAGTTTTATAGATTTTGAATAAGATTTTAAATAGTTTCTTTTTATTTAGATTTTGGCATAGTTTTAAAATTTTGTTATAAAAAAAAAAAAAAAAATCAAAAAATGTTTTGTTAGATTTTTTATTTTTTAGTTTAATTTAGTTTTAGAATATATTTAAAATTTAAAATTTTTAGATTTTTAATTTTCATTTTTATAATAAAAAATTGAAAAAGGATTTAAAAAATTAAAAAAAAAAAAAATATTAAAATTTTGTGGAAAATCATTTTGCCAGTTTCAGTTGCTTTCGCGATATATCTTTCATGCTGAGATCTGAAATTTTCAAGTCGAAACACGAAATATGATATCTGGTTAATAATTTACGATTCTCGTGTTGGTTTTAAGAATTTATCTTTTCGAAGTTTTCAATTGCTGGATATCGTTTTGGTCATGTGATTTAGCTGATGATAGATGGTTGCTGTTCATGGTCCATGTTTCTATATCATTTAAAAAGTAATCATTTAAACATTAACTCCACAAGGCACTGGTCTATTAAATCTCTAAATCCATCTAGTGCTTATCATATCGTGTATCGTGTCTCCCACCCAACTGTTTGGCAGTTGGTCTTCATTATCTCGCAGGGTCTACCCCCCTTAGCCGCGGGAGACAGGCTTAAACGGAGGGATCGGGGATCAGAGTGACAGCCCCCGGTCCGAGCGTTGTCGTGCCAATCTGCGCGACAACAGGCCCTTAAGCACGAGCAGTGATCGAGGGTTGAGATCGTATCATAACCTACAAATCCCAAGACTAAGGTGGAATTAGGATCCAGGTGAATTTGTTGAGGGCAGGATTGGCCGAAGGATTGTTTGGGATCCAGGTATCGAAGGATTCATTCAGGATCATTTAGCAGGGAGGCATGGGATAACACACTGGTGTGTATAGGATACTGGTATCAGTGTACAAATTATTTTGATGGGGATAGAAGTGGATTGCTTGAGGGCAAGCAATCTTGGGCGGGAGGATTTGTAATATTGCTTTTTTTTATATGGTCAAAGTGGACAGAATTAGCCCATGGTATTTACCGTGGTACTTTCCCATGGGATCTGCCCATGGTATTTGCTTTGTTTTTCGAGGGAAAATAATAAAATAAGGTTTCTAAAGAGTCCATCAAGCCTATTAAAGGGGATAGGAGCTAGGCATTTGGATCATCCAGAGTTTCTCATCTTATCGTGTTTTGTTGAGAACTTGGCGAGGCCAATTCTAGTTTGATCTCCAGGACGAAAACCCTGCGGTGTGATTTGTCTAGTGGATCCATCCAGGGTCCACAATTGTGCTTCAGTGTCTTTGATTTCTTGTGCATTGAGCAGTCGTGTATGCTGAGGCAGGGGCTCCATTATTTTGCTTGTATTTGGGCATGTCTTGTTTTCTAAGTATTAATTGAATTAAGGGCTGCATTTTTCCAAATCCCTTTTGTGTTCATTGTTTGTTGAATTTATTTCTATCAAAACGCCTAAATGTGCTAGAAATATTAATTAATTCATTGTCAAGGATCTTACAACGCCACCACTTGAGGAGTTCCAAAGAGCAGCTCACCCTACCCTTGCCTCAAACACATGGCATTGCACTCTAGTGCCATCAATGAATCTCCACAAGCATGGGTAGCTGACGTTAATGTGAATGCACTCGTTTCCTTTTGTATTCCTCCAACATAGACCAATCCCAAAGTTTTGTCGAAAGTGGCCAGTGTGTTATAAGATCGCATGGATTGGTTGTTGCAAACAAGTTACTCTGCTATTAATATGGTTGTTGGCACTACAAGACCAAATTTGAAGTTTGAAATTCTGCCAATATTTGATTATTTAGGAAGTGAGTCTATGAGCTCAACAGTGATATTGGAAGAGTAACATCAAGAGATATGCTAATAAGCATGTTAATAAAATCACTTTTTCCACATAACTCTCAAAGTGTTGGATCCTCACAACGCACTCATGCGAGCATCTTTCGGTGCCTCCCTTAAGATAATGAAAATCAATACAAGGTGGGGTTGGAATGCTATCAATATGGTGCTAGAAATATTGAGTGCCTAGTCTATGGCTACCCAACGTTGATGTTCACAGTTGGACGAGACTCTACTTGCATCTTCAATGGTGCCAACACACTTTTTGAATGACTTGCACTTGAACACCACCTCTCCTCATTAGAGTATACAAATTTCCTCAGTGTATTCAAATCTATGCTCATTGCAAAAAAGAGGTTGCAAGCCACTCAAGCTGAGGAAACTCAAGGAAGTGTTGATGCTTCCACCCTTGTAGAGCCATCTCAAAAGTGCCCAAGGAACAAAGCCACTAGAAAATCTTAGGAGCCATAAGCCACAATCCAACCCCAATAAACACTACAACAATGATGAGCACAAAAGCAATAGCAATGCCGATGCTTCCACCCTTGTAGAGCCATCTCAAAAGTGCCTAAGGAACAAAGCCACTAGATAATCTTAGGAGCCACAAGCCAACCCCAATAAACACTACCACAATGATGAGCACAAAATAAATAACAATCACAACAATAGCCTCTCCACTAACAACCACAACTATAACAGTCGAAACAACAACACAATGGTAACTCCTCCATGACCCTATGTGCCTACACTGTCCCTGGTGCTTCTCTAAACCAAGTGCACCATCTCTAGCACCACAATGAACATCTAACACCTCTTAGATGATGAACCAATTTGGCACAAATGACACACATTGAAGAAGAAGTTTCCTATGCCCCTTGTTGCACCAACCAAAATACTCCTTTTGACAACATGTAGGGCAACCCTTACCCTTGAAGTTCCTTTACTCTACCGACCCAACACACAGTTAATCCGATGATCAATTCTACTTACACCACCTTATTTTCCACTAAGTAGCACAACCCTATGTAATGTCCCCTTTTATTCTGTAGATCCCTCAGTTGTTTGTGCTGAAGAGTAATATGGACTCCCTTTGAGAAAGATTTGTTGATCTACTGTCTTCTTTTCTCCATGGAAACATTATTGGCATGGATCCACCTTCCAGGTTGCTACACTGATTCAAGAAGAGTGATGAACGCTTGATAGAACTCCATCATTTATTGTTAAACTCATTAGGTAATATTCCCTTTCGGTAATTTCAAGGGATTTCAGGCATATTATGCCCTTCCCTTCTAAATATGTTACCAACCATTAAAAGGTCTTCATGGACATTTGATCCATCGAACACTTTGAAATCATGGTGAACTTACAAACTATTTGCTTGAAACTATTTCATCAAATATATTGATTACAAACTGCAGCACATTGAAAATTTGTCATGCCAAATATCAGAAACTAATCAAACCCCTGTGATCCAGCGCCTCACCATAACTTTTCAATTGTTGTTTCTATCATGAGCAGCGAGTTGTATTTATTAAATTCAGGCGAAAATAAAACTCATGCATATCCTACCAGAAACATGAGTTCAAACTACCATGGCGAAAACTTCAACAGACTTTCTTACCAAACTCCATAGGAACAATAGACTTCATATTAAAAATTAATGGATAGTAGACTTCATTGGAATTAACGATCTCAACATTATAAACAAGTTCTAACCACAACCGAACTTTATAGACAACAATCTTCTTCACATTAGCAACTCAATTACAATCTTCAAGTCAGCATTCTGTTGTAGATAAGTACACCACTCATCTTCTTCACCCTAAGTAAACCCAGTCTCAATAATAAACAAAATGAAAAATCTCATCCTTGTCACAACAAATATAAACTTTACCCATCACACAAGCTTGGACCTTGGTCTTGTGAAAAAAACAATAAATTCAGCCCTATGCAAGAAATACAAAGAATTCAGCCCTGTATAAAGACAATGAATTCAATCCAACAAATAAATTTTAGCACAATTAAACTCAACCCTGTACACAAATATGATCTTTGGCCAGAAGACAAGCTCAAATTCAATTCAATCTAACGGATGGCTCAACCCTTCAAACTCATCTTAGATATGGTCCATGAAAACAAATACAAGTTCAGCTCTTCAAATAAAATTCGGCCTTGCAAACAAAGATATGATTTTCAATCTGCTGAAAACACTGAGATGGGGGGTGAATCAGTGTTTCTTTTACAATTGTTACTTTTATGCCAATTAAGATCACTTAATAAATCAAAACACAAAAATGTACAACAAAAGAGTACTTTTATTAACAAGAATGGCAAGGACTCTAATCCTCTTTTTTAAAAATTCAAGTACAATAACACTTCAAGGCTCCAACCCTAGATGAATACTCTAATCTTCAATCAAACCAGGCTCCAACCTATACTATACCACCAAGCTCCAACTTGGTCTACTTGAGGACTCCAACCCTCTTATCTAGCTTAGGCTCCAACCTGGTCTTCTTGAAGACTCCAACCCTCTACTTATGTTCTTCAAGGTAGGTTTAACAATTCTTCAAGGCTCCCAATATTTTCTGCAACAAGCCCTAAGCCCTCTTTATATCTTCAAGATCGCCTTCAACAATGCCCTCAATTAATCTCCAGAAACACTTAGTTCATCAATGACAACTTTAGTAGGTGTCTCTAGGCCTCTTGATATCGGCACAAGGAATCCTTTCTAAGGCTACACCATCAGGTCCTTGATAATGCCTTCAATAATAACTTCAAAAGATTCCCAACAAGATGTCTACAGTGCTCCAAGATTTCCTTGATGATGCTTCAATGTTGTTGTTGTAAGGATTCTTCAATGAAGTTGCTTCAAGATTTTCAATGACTGCTTCAATGGGTCTTTTACAACATTACACTATGAGGGCTTCAATCCTGCATCTTCTTCAATAAGACTTCCTCTGCAAGGGTTTATTTGGTCAGCTCAACAACTTCAGTAACTCTTCAGGATCAGCTTTAAGTGGTCTTCAAAATACTCTCCAAACAAGTCTTCAAACAATGGTTTAAGGTGTCTTCAAACAATGGTTTAAGGTACTCTCCAAGATAAGGGCTTCAAATGTGCTCAAGATGTCTTCATTGAACACTTAACAAATCCTCAAAGGTACTCCAAAATCTCTCTAATAATGCTCCAAATATACTGCTCCAAGATCTTCAAATTTTCTTCAACAAGTATTTTTTATTCTACTTCAAAATCTTTGAAACTCTGCCAAGGTGACTGTCCAAAGCAATTTTCCACCGAGTTTCTGAGACGGGGAAGCATGGGAGCAGGTTAGCTCATGTATCATGATTTTCTCCCTCCTACACCCATATACCCAAGTGTGGGCTTCCCTTATTATAGCTACCAATGTACCACGACATGTAGTCGGGATTAGAGGTTGAAACCACCCAATAGGGTCCTTAATTAACCCACTATTGAGCTTGGAGACACTTGTACATGCCAAAGCCCACCATGAAATGCCCCATTGATTCCATGACTTGTAAGCTCTTTTACTTGATTATTTTAATGATTTGTTGTATTGAAAAGCAAGGGGACGCATTAGATCTTATGCAAGATAGCAGATGGGTCCCCATTTGGGGCTTGGTCTCCCTATACAGGGTCCTAGCCCTCCAGAGTGCCACATTGGCATTTATAGGGTGAGCATTGAGAGCCATGCACCTCCACCATAGTAGAGAGTACTTCATGGATCCCCAGCAACACTCATTAATTGCTCGTGTTCCACCTTTTGGATGAGGATGATGCCCCTGGTTCACCATGCCCAATCGACTCCACACTTGCACCATACACTCAGTAGATGATTTGAGGTCCAAATGAGGGCTTATGACATCATCCTAGCCCTTACAGATGGTTTATAGGCATTTTCGATCCACTTGGAGACCCATGAGGATGTCCTTGTGCCCCTCGCACCCACTTGGGGGAACCACAGGGATTTGCTTGGAAAACAAGGGGCCAACCCCTTGTCCACTATGTTTGAGGTCCATTCTCACATCATGACACACTCTAGACTTCATTAGGCCTCCTCAAAGGCCCAACGACTCACTTTATTGATCATTCTACCCTCTTGAGAGGCTTATTATTATGTTATTGAGCTATCTTGGTGGGCTTGTCACCAAGGGATGTTATTATTGCACATTATTTTATTATTTGGGGCTCAATTAGGCCAAATTAGGCAAATCGAACTCATTAGTGATTGTATAAATAGAAGTGAGATGATTCATTTTCATCATCATCACTTGGATTGGATTAGTATCTCTTGAGAGATTTTCGCACTTTTTGCTGGGTAAACTTTTTAGAGCTTTCTTGATGCACTATGATGTTTGGATTTTCGCTATTTGATTCATATTTAAACAGGAACACAACAAATTACAGATATAACCATACATACAGAGATGCAGCAGAAATAATACTTCATTTCATTACTGTAAAATACTAAAATATGCTTACAAACAGAAATGCAAATAAACTAGCTAGGGCGATGATAGCTTATCTATGAGAAGAGATGTGGCAGCTACATGCCTCTGAACTATCTTACAATGAGGTTCAAAGGCCTATTTATTGTTGAGAAACAATGGAAAACCCTAAGCATCCAAAAACCTAACCCTAGGAGATGAAGCACCAAACTATGGGCCCCATTTTGGGTAAATTGGTACATCAACTTCCCGGGGTCGTAACTTTGGCATATGATATCTGTTTGACGCACACAATACCTCGTTAGAAAGATCTATCCGAGGAATATAAATTTGGGAAGAGCAACATCGGTCCATGGACACATGTTGCTCCCAGTTTTCACAAAAAACATCGTTTTAGGGCCTCAAAACGACTCTGGAAGTTCATGACCCGAAAAACTACTAAAAATAGTAAACTGTGTTACAATTAAAGAAACTGAAAAGCTGAAAGAAACAAAGGTGGGGGTCCAAGTGGAATTGGCGGGTGGCCACCAATATCCACCTGGATCATTCCTCCCCCCTTAGGAAGCAATAGTCCCCATTGCATTGAGTTCCTCCATGAGATGAGGAAACTTCTGCTGAACTTGGTCCCTAGTGAGCTAGTTGCCCTGGTGAAGGAGTTGGCCTGCTTTAACAACTCCATATAGTTGGATATTCTACTGGCGAGTGTGCTTGATCTATGTGTCCATGATCTGATCAGTTGCAGCTTGTTCCATGCAATATGGATTTAACTCTGTGGGTGTGAGTTCGTCTACAATGTCGCATGTGTCTAGTAATGGGGGAAAGTATGGCCGAAGGCAGTCCACATTGAACACTGGGTGCAGGCCAAGGAATGGGGGAATGTTGAGCTCAAAATGCATTGTCTCCCACAACCTTGGTAATGGTGTAAGTACCATATCGGAGTGGTCTGAGTTTTTGATAGGCTTCGGTAAGGCGTTCCTTTTGCAAATGCAACCAAACTTTGTTGCCCACCTGAAACTTGTGTGGCACTCGATGTTGATCATGTCGCTGCTTGTACTTGGCATTTGATTACTCCAGAATGTTGTGGACCTGCTGGCGAATATGTTGGATGTGCTCAATGAAGTTGTTTGCCTTATCTGTTTCGGACTGGACATGAGTCGAATCTGCTTGAGTAGCTGCAAATGGCATGGCCACATCAATGGGACATAGTGGCTGGAATCCCAAGCCCACCTGAAAAGTGTTATGGCCAATCGAGTTGTGGAGAGCCCGATTATAGTTGTGCTGAACATAAGGGAGGCTCTCATCCCATGTGCATGTATGCTTTGAGTTGTACATGCGCAGAATGTGTACGATCATCCTGTTGACAACCTTTGTCTGGCCATTAGTTTGGGGATGGAAGGCTGTGGACTTAGTGAGTTTGGTGTCCAGCATCGATTAGTGACTGGACCAAAATGTACTGAGGAACCTGCTGTCCCGATCTGAGATGATACACTGTGGGATCCCAAAGTGTACCCACACTTGTTCAAAGAAGAGTTTAGCAATGGCTTTTGCTGTGATATTCTTCTTGCAGGCTTCCATAATGGCCATTTTCGAGAACCTGTCGACGACCACAAAAACACAGTTGTTTCCATGCCTAGTAGAAGGAAGGTCCGACATGTAATCCATGGAGATGGATTCCCAAGGTCGACTAGGGGTAGGCAGCGAGGTATAGAGGCCTTGCTTCTTGATGGTCGATTTGGAAATGGCGCAAGTAGTTCATGATCTGGTGTACTTCCCAACATCTTGTCGAAGATTCGGCCAATAGAAATATTTCTGCACTACTGCCACCGTTTTCTCGACCTCGAAATGCCCAGCAGCCCGACTGTAGTGTGCTTCCCAAATCATCTTGGCACGCTTGCTTGAAGGAACACAAAGGTGACCCAAGTGGCATAACAGACCATCCTAGAGGTGAAACTCTAGAACATGTTGACCCTCCAAGAGTGTCTGGTATGTGTGGCCGAATTCTGGGTTGCTTTTGTAGACAAGTGGCCAATTCGAAGTCTCGTGCCCACAAGAGTTGAGCACGATGGTTAATGCCATGATCAGTGGCCAACTAATGTAATCTGCAACATTATTGGTGTTGCCCTTCTTATACTTGATATTCAAATGGAACTGTTGCAAGTATGTGGACCACTTCTGATGGCGATCATTCTGCAATTTCCCTTGGGTCTGTATGAACTGCAGGGGCCGGTGGTCTATGTGAATGACCGTTTCCTTCCCCAAAATGTAATGCTTCCATTGTCGGCAGGCCTGCACAATGGAATACATCTCTTTGTCATAAGTGGGATACTTCCAGACTGTGTCTAAAAGTGTCTCACTGTGATATTATGGGTCTCCAAGTGGAATAATAATGCTTGTAAACCATCTGTAAGAGCTAGGATGATGACATAAGCCCTCCCTTTGTCTCCTGCAGTGAGACACTTCCTCATCTAAGACTTGGGACCTCTGCCAAGTGTGTGGTACAAGTGTGAAGCCGACTAGGCATGGTGATCCAGGTGCATCATCCTCATCCAAAAAGGTGGAACATGAGCAATCATTGAATGGTGCTAAGGATCCATGAAGTGCTCTCTGCTATGGTGGGCACCCATGGATCTCAATGCCCACCCTACAAGTGCCAATGTGGCCCTCTTGAGGGCTTGGACCCCTTATAAGGAGACCAAACCCTAAATGGAGACCCACCTGCAATCCAACATAAGATCCAATGCTTCCCCTCGCCCTCCAATATAGCAAATCATTAAAATAATCAAGTAAAAGAGCTTACAAATCATGGAATCAATCGAACACTTCATGGTGGCATGCCCTTCCATAGTTGGCTTTGGCATGTACAAATGTCTCCGAGCTTAATAAGGGGGTTAACCAAGGACCATATTAGGTGATTTCAGCCTTTAAAGGGGGTGACATGTCCATGGTACATCCATCAAGTGGTAGGTGGCAAGTGATATAATGATGGTATGATGTAGGAATCAGGGGAAGACTCCAAGCCACATGCCATGGCACAAGGGTAGCTATAATAGGGGAATCTCACACTTAGGTAAATGAGTGTAGGAGGGAGAAAATCATGGCACATGAGTTACCTTGACCTTTGTTTTTCCACCCTCCTTCGTATGATTTTTGCTATTGATTGATTTTTCTTTATAACTGCTTGGGCTCCATGGGATGAGAGCATGTGTAGGATATAGCAGTAGATACCCCCTTTGAGGCAAGGCAATTCATTGCTCACTAGGGGTTGGGACTATCATGGGTTCCTTGATATGGAAGGGGCTCATCTAGGGCCCATAGGAACCAGGGTGATGGCCATAGATATAGGGTAGATCTCATATTTGGTTTTTGCCCACGTGCTAAATTTGTATGTCCCAATCATCTTTTGCATTTTGTTGTACATTTCCTATTGAGAGTGGCCAAATTATGGTTTTTCTTTTCTTTTTAGCTGCATCGGGGCATCATTCTAGGCCCAACCCAAAATGTGGACAAGGGGAGGGGGAGGCTAACCCTTTGTGGACCAGTGGACAATGTGGACCCGGATGGGAGAAGTGATGAAGTGGGGTTAAAGTGAGTTTAGGGGAGTGATGTATATGGTGCTGTGAAGCGGGACCAAGCAACCAAAATCGGGATTTCCCATATAGTGCCAACCCTAAAGCTAATAGCCAGTAAAGGAGATCCCACGGGACTAGGACCCAAGGCTAACCACCAAATCAGGTAGAGGAGACAAGAGTACAAACCTAGCCCAATCTTTTCGCCGAATCCCCCCACCGATTCATGCCCAAAAGTGTCCATGATAAGCAAGCAAAATTACTCAACTATACCAATGAAAAGCCATACCTTGAGGGTCAGGAAGCCCACCTTCAAACATACGATCATAACAGATGGGAAAGGGACCACATGGTTGGCTTAGGTGGTGGAGATAGTGACACATCGAGCTATCTAGTGTCTACAAAGAGTTGTTGGCTGCTGGCTGAGGACCATCTGGGAGAAAATTTTCTCCTATGCAGGCTACCCACAAGTAGTGGGTAACAGGAACATAGATCCTATATGCCTTAGAGGATTCGCTAAACCCAACGAAATAACCCCTCTCTGCACTCTGATCCATCTTGGTACGCTTCTCATCTGGTACATGGCAATAAGTTATGCTACCAAAGATCCTGAAGTGACTGACTCCTGACTTCCTCCCCGAGAAGACTTCTTCTAGTGTAATCTTCCCCAACGCCCTATGAGGAACTCTGTTCTGAATATACACAGTCATGTTACATGCTTCCACGCATAAGAACCTGGGCAAATCCTGATCATATAACATCACCTTTGCGGCCCCAACTATAGATCTATTCTTCCTCTCCGCTACCCCCTTTTGTTTTGGATTGTATGGAGTTGTCCACTCCCTCCTTATGCCTTCCTTCACACAGAAGCCCGTGATTTCACTATTTGTGTATTCACCTCTGTTATCCGAGCGAAGCACCTTGATCTTTTTCCGTGTCGCATTCTCCACTAGACTTAAACTTCTTGAAGCAATCGAAGACCTCATCCTTGGTCTTTAGGAAATAGATCCAAGTTTTCCTGGAATGATCATCAATGAAGGTAAAAAAGTTTTCGTACCCTCCAAGAGATCTAGTGGACATAGAACCACAAATATTTGTGTATAAGTTGAAACACACCATCTGATTTATTGTCACTTCTTGGGAACGTTGCCTTAGCATACTTCCCAAGCATGCACCCCTTGCACACATCATCGTGTTTCATGCTGAGTTCTAGAACACCTATTATTGTCTCCCTAAGCATTCTACGTGCTCCGTGGTGTAAATGTCCCATCCTCCTATGTCATAACTCATTCAAGTCTTTCCCACTGTTACTGCTACTACTCATTAGTGCCATTAGAGAGTCGAACTGAAACTTGTACAATTTGTTTCTTGGCACTCCAATCTATTTCACCTTCTTCCAATTTTGGTGTTTAATGAACACCTTCTTCGCTACAAAGTGGACATCATATCCCTTATCCTGTAACTAGGATACTGAAATCAAGTTCATACCTAATCCTGGCACATGCAATATATTTGTAACACTGGTGCTTGCTCCTGACTCCTTCTATATGTCAATGGTACCTCTCCCAACTGGAGTGCATTTTGTCATGTTTCCATTGTTATTTGGAAGTCCATTTTCTCCTCATTGTAGCTAGAGAAATATTCTCTAACTCCTATCATGCGAGCTGACACTCCACTATCTATATACCAAAATCCCTGTGAAGTTGAGCTAGTTAAGCAAATTCGTTTTCCAATCTGGAAGACAACATTGTAGTCCCCTAAATATCAAATCTGTCTATGGTCATACTGGAGGTTTCTGGAAGATTTACTGAAGACATCCTGAGTATAATTTCGTGTGCTATTTCTCGTCCACTTGGCATTGCTCTGCTACTGCAGAACTCCTGCAAATCAACTACGCCCAGATTTGCTAAACGAATTCTTTGTTCTGCTTACCCGAACTGCTTCCTGACACACCATTGCCTAATAGAACTGCTACTAGAAAAAATCAAACTTTTCTGCCACCTACATCTAAAAATCGACCTCTTCCCAGCAATTTGCATTGTCTCGCTGGCCCTCTGCACAGACCCAAAATTTTTTCTCAGAGACTCCCTCTGAAGCTGCAAAATTTCTCTTCATCACTGAGCCACTAATCTGTCTTCAAACTCTCTCTGATGCCATGTGAAATTTTTAATCTATTGCAGCAATTGGAAATTATTATTCTAACCAATTAAAATTAAGTGCAGTTTATTTGCTACAACAAATAATGAATAAAATCACAACTGCAGTTTTTACCATAAAAATGTTGCAAAAAATAAAATGTTGGAAACTAAAAAAATGCAAGCACACACACAATAAAATTGACAGTTATTTTTGGACAAATGTCCCCGAAAAAACCTAATGTGGGAAAATTGGTGCAGCAGATGAGGGTTTTATTATTATGTAGCAGTGAAATAATCTAAGTACAATCTATGGATACCCAATTGGCTATCCAATCATCAAATATCTGGCAAAAATATTAGACAGAAAAATTCCTCTCCACAAGCAATCCTAGCAGCGGCTCCTCCAGAAAAGTTGGTCGTCCAAACCCTTGCGCAAGCCCTCTACACTGCATCTACACAGACCCTCACACATGTGCTCGATTCAGCCTTTGATCAGGTCGTCATGCCTGTCTCTGCTACTAGAAGTGACTCTCTGGCCCTCTGGAAGCTTAATCGACCTCCCTCTTAGCTAAATCGAACTACTCACTGAAGCTAATGCACATCCCCTGCGTAGCTTCACTACAGAGTAATTTCGTCACTTGTCGTTGCCTCTCCTGAACTGGAATATCCTCTAGAATCATTGTCTCTACCCCTCACTGACTTTGTTTCCCCTATGGCTCAAAATCCTCTTCCCTGCTCATGTAATATCCCGTTTCCGAGATATTCCCCAAACCCCAGTAAACTCCAACCAAATACGTATAAATGATATAATAAACGGGAAGCTCAAAGTGATGAAAATAACAATGGTGCAACATATAAAAATATAACCATGAGATATAAGCAGATACTCAAGAAATGCAGAGAGAAATGCTAAGCCATTTTATTATATTGAGTAATAGAATGAGTACAGGAGGTGATCAGAAAGATGGCACCTCGACTTGCACAAGGCAAGTGAAGAAATACACTCAGAATAGCAAAGGAATGGCCTCTCTCTGAACTGCGTCCAAAATGCTGGAGAATTGTTGTGCTACTACTGCTGCTGGAAATCAAATGAGGATTTGGGGTTGTTCCCCTCCTCAGAAAATGTTGAAACTATGGAATCAGATTCTACTCAAGAAACTCAGAAAAACCCAAAAAGCTTTTCTGAAATGGCCGACCCTCGAAAATCGCCCCCTTGAGGACCCACGCAATCCCTCAAGGCTCTGCGCTGCCACTGAAATAAACCCACCACAACTCTACTTGAAACTCAGCCAAAATCCTCCAATATGCAAGGGCTGATCCCCTACTCAACCTCCCAGCACAAATCCCCCTACAAAACCTCAATCCAAAACTCCTGCCAGAAAGAACTGCGTCATCCCTCTCAAGACTGCGCAGTCATCCAAGATACTCAATCCTCCTGCCAAAGCGCTGATGAAACCACTGCAAAAATACTGATAGAAATACCTTGCCCGAGCAGGCACTCGAAGTCCCCCGGGGCTAAGGGTGAGATCTCCAAACGGAGACACTCAATGCACTAAACAATGCTGCAGACTAGCTAAACAGCCAGCGTGCTCTAAGTCGAAGTGACTAGCTCAAATGCACATAATTGAATACCAAAATGAGGAGGATCCCCTCTCTTTTATAGCATTGGCCTCTATCAATCCCAAGGATCACCTCCTCCAATGTAGCTTTCCTCTTACCACGTGTTTCTCACCATCTGCGCAGTCACTCCAAGTGTCTACGTGGGCCCCTCCTCTACGTGGTTCTTTGGCCCCCATTGGCTCACCTTTTAAGTTACAACGTTGTGCTACTAGGGAGTGTCTTTATTCATGAAGTGAGTATGTCCCCCTCTCCTCACCTTTTTATTTATAAATAGCTATAGAAGGAAAAATTGATCAAAATTGAATATTCCAATTAGCCATGGCTAATTAGGAATATTACAACGCAATTGATACACTGGATAGCTCGATCTGCCAAGGAAATTGATCTCTCTTGTATATCCTCCTCAACCCCATCGACCTCCTCTTATAATCTCTTGTTGGCTAACCAACTACCATGATTAGCTCCTCATCAACAACTCAGACCATTTTTGAGTTGATCCATGTGACTTTCTAGAGAATTCTCACCTTTCTCAATTAATTCTTGTTAATTAATCACTTTTCCTAAGTTAGACTTAGAGAATATTTAATTATTGACTAATTAACTTAACTAAGCCACCTCTAAGTGTTTTCTCCTGAATTTTTTTCTAGGTTTTGGGGTTCTAGTGTTTCTTAGCCTCTCTGACCAAAGTCTAGACTATAACACCTATCTGATGCTACAAAAACTAACACAAAGCATAGCCTAATATGCTATCACTTGGAACTATTATCACCTCCATAATTCTTGTTGCGCTTATATGTTAGTGACATGGTTTAATGATATGGAATGTACAGGAATAAGTCTCTTCTTGATTCAAGGGGTATCCTATACAAGAAATCTCAGTCTCCACAAGTATTTTCCATGTTGGTTTTCAAAGGCACCGATCTAGTAATTCCTCAATTCATATTACAATTTCAGCCCAGTTGTTGAGCGTTCTCATCAACTCTTGGATGGTGTGCAAAAATGCCCAAATCTCAATCTCTTTATAGAAATACAAACTAACAACTCATCCCAGGTAACTTTATGAGGTTGGAAAGGTTGATAGATGCTATAGATGGATTGTTAGACGATAGCACTTCTTCCCTTGCAAGTACAATCCAACTCCAGTCACAACTTTCCAACCTACATTAACAAAATTTGTATTCACATAAAGCTTGGGGCCCAAGGGCCATTAAGCTGAACTAGAGGGATGCATTTCCATGTCCTCTTTGTTGTGGTCCAAGAGGAAGTTCACTAAAGACGTCGACACCCACTGCCTAGGTAGTTGGAAATCTAATGGTATTTCTTTAATTTCAATAGTAGGAAGAGTGACTACTTTATCAATTGATGTGGACACATTTTTCTCTGTCTCAACAAATATTGCCTGCTTGCTCCAATCTCAGAGAGGAATATGTTGCTCTATTTCTTTGCCCATAGATGATGGATCTGAGGCCAAAATGGTATTTGGAACCTGGTCTTGCGTTGACTCATTCTCCAAAACCTATGTATCTTTATCTTTTGATGCTTTCTTCTGGCAAATAAGTCCAACTTCTTCATCCAAGACAGACTTGTGCCCACCCATGTATACATCCAATGGCCTTGTGCCGGCACCACTAAATTGAACTACATGTTGAACCTTTCCCTTGGTGAATATTTCTCAAGCAACATCTTCACCCCAGTAAGGACCAAGTGCCATTTTATAATTAGACTTGCCATCAATTCCCCCAAATGGTATTTAGTTTCTGCATTCAATGTCTAAAGGCACAAATACTCTATCTGCATCTTGTTTATTTCCAATGGATGCAATTTCTCCCCAATCATCTTTGGTGGTTGGATAATAGCCTTCACCTTTAACCATTTTTGGTGGTTTGCATAGCCTTCACCTTTTTTATGCAAACCAATCTCTCAGAGGAACCCGTATAACAACTCACATATCGATGTTGCATCATTTACATGTGTTGACGCATCCATTGATTTAATAAACATGGTACCTCTAGGCCAATGTACCAATAAATTTCGAAGGGTCCTACCCTTCCTATTTGTCCAACCTCACTATGCATCCAAACACCTCCAATGATTGGTTCAACTCCACCAATATAGAGTTGATGTCCTTCTATTCTACTTGAAAGATTGGACCCCACAACTACTCGTATGTAGTGCTTTTGTACCATGGGCCCACAACAGCAATGGCATCACACATTGGCTACCAAAATGGAGTTATTTTGGTGACTCTAAGCGGTAAGTCACTCCAGAAAAGACACCTCCCTATAACCCTATCTGCTTCTTGCTTCTTTTTTTTAATCACTAACATGATTGAAGGTTGTGCTCCAACTCCATTTCATGGAAAACAACTGATGAACTCTCAGTAGGTGAAGTTGTGGGGCACCTACTACTACCCTCAACCTCAGACATAGATAGCCCTGAAAATATACCTACACATTCAACCCTATTTGCAGTTGCCTCTTTCTTTTTGGCTTTTGCATAAATTGCATCATGTGTAGCTTTCATAACCTTCGGGCTAGATGACTTACAAATCTCAACATCATGCCCAAGAATTTTAGCCAAATGGTATTTCAACCGACTAACCCGTCCTGTCATATGTTGGCCATGTTACCCACCACCTGTGGGTAGTGTATATGGGAGACAAAAATTCTCATAGATGGTCCTCAACTGGCAGCCACTAGCCCCTTGCAGCCGCCAGATAGCTCATTGTGCCATTGTCTCTGCCACTTGAGCCAGCCATGTGGCCCCTCAACCACTTGTCATGAATGTATGTTTGAAGGTGGGTCTCCCAACCCCAAAGGTATGGATTTTCATTGGTATAGTTGAGTAATTTTCCTTACTTGTCATGGGTACTTTCGAGCATGGATTGTGTAATGTTCCTAAATAGGAATATAAGTGATATACAAAGCATGCAAACAATCCAACAATCATAAAAACGAAATATACATTAAGCACCCCTGGAAACACTGGAAATAGAGAACTACTGAGCCATTTTATTACTTCTTCATGAGAAAATACAATAGTAAAATAGAATGGTGCACCTAGGCTTGTCTCAATGGACAAGCATGATAAAACCCAGGTGAGAAAATGTTAAACTGAAGGTGGCTACAACTGTTGCACCAAACTGAACTGCGCTACCCCAAAAAATTGTTTTGTCTGCTGACTTCGAAGGGCTGGAATCACTGCTTCGCATGCTCAGAAAATTATGAGATTTCAGCTCCTTGCTCCTTGGCCTAAACTCAGAAAAACCCACGAAGGAATTGGCCAAATGTTAACCTCGGAATTTTGGCCCAAATTCCCCTTAGCTCCTCTAGTTGTTGGCTCAGTTGGGACCCCTGTTTGACCCCTTAGATCTGCCTAGAAAATTCTATAAAATTAGGGGTTTCATCCTTGCCCAAAACCCAGAAAAATCCATAAAGGAATTTGGATGGTTTAGACCTTTGAAATTCAACCCCCTTGGAGCCCAGCTTTAGCTGCAACTGAAAAAACTCGACCTGTTAGAATCTGCCTGTAAATCCTTTCGAAAATGGACCTAAAGTGCTGGGTTGACCTCTACTATCAATCCCCTGACTTCCTAGATGGGCTTCCGACCTATGGCACCTACTCCTTAGCTCCACGAAATTGTTGGATTGGCCCTCTGTGCTATCCCCAAGCCTAGTAATTCGCACCGCTAGGATGCTAGCTCTGCTGGCTCTGAAACTCACAAGAAAGGTTGGCCCTTTGCTTCTCTCCCAATCCTCTAACTCTCTTGGCAAATGCTTGATCACTGATAGCTCCAAACTCCCCCCTGCATATTCTCCAACGAGCCAGAAATATGTACTCCCTGTTGTGGTTGAATCGTAGTGTATAACACTCCTGGAACTGCTGAAATACTTATGGAACTACCTCTCTAGGGCAGTCACGGATGGTCCCTCGAAGTAGAGGTTGAATCTCCCGTTTGATATATTCGTGGCTAAATAACTGGTTGACTCAGCTAAACAGCAGAGCGAACAGTCAAGTAATTTTGATTGCAAGGTGTAAGAATGAGCTCCAAAATGAGAGTTGCTCACTCCTTATAACTTCTTGGGTCTCCCTAGCCTCATGTGGGCCCCTCCATCCACCTATTCGACTTTCCCTCCAAGCTATTCGAATGGGCCAATTCGAACTCCCATGTGGGTGGCCTCCACATTCCTCTAGCAACCAAATAAAGTCAAGTTGCCTCTTAAGTCCGTAAGTCGAAAATGATGGGTTCTCTTCCTTGGCCAAAATGATGGGTCCTACTTATTTGCAATAATAAGTTATTTACCAATGCTTCAGTAAAAATCAAAATAAATTCAGTTTCAGACTTCACAAATTAAGAACTGAAAATTAAATAGGCAAGAGAAACACCAGCATATGAACAATCACATTGACACACTTGTTTTTGGACAATCGTACCCGAAAAAACCCAATGCGGGAAAACCAGTGCTACAAATCTGAGGGTTTCTATTATTGTGAGTAAATTTCCAAATACAATCTGGATGCCCCAAGCAATCCACTCAGAGAAGATAACTAATAGATAAATAGTGAGAATTTTTCACACTAAATCTGGAGATTTTACACTGGCCCTAGTGCCTTGATGACACACTGTGCGGTCTCTTCATGATCCTACGCAGTCACTGTGTGGCTTCTGCGTGGAGACTCCCTCTGACTGCGTCAACCTAGCTGTTGTTGGTTCTGCTACTGAGAAAACGATATTTCTCCTACCAATCACCCACAGTGATTCCTGGCACTGATCTCTGCTATCCCCCAGCAATTTTGCGTCAACCTCCTCCAGTTGTTCCATTGTCCCTCCTTGGCACTACGCTGACTCTTTGATCCTTCATTGTCTTCTCAATAGTATATTCACTGGAACTAGAAATCACTTCCTTCCAATACTACCTTTGATCCTCACTGCTTGATCACTTTTTTAAATTCCTTAGTTGTCATGTCCCTTCATAAACACATTTGTAACATGGTGTTGCTACACAATTTTGCACAATTTTGGATAAGGAAGAGAACCCATCATTTTCGACTTAGGGACTTAGGAGGTAATTCAACTTTATTTGGTTGCTAGTGGAATGTGGGGGCCACCCACATGGGAGTTTGAATTGGCCCATTCAAATAACTTGGAGGGATAGTCGAATAGGTGGATGGAGGGGCCCACATGAGGCTAGGGCAGCCCAAGGAGTTATAAGGAGGGAGCAACTTTCATTTTGGATTCATTCTTACACCTTGCAATCAAAATTACTTCACTGTTCACTCTGTTGTTTAGCTCAGTCAACCAGTTGTTTAGCCACGAATCTCTCAAGCGGGAGATTCAACCTCTACTTTGGGGGACCATCCATGCCCGCCTTAGAGAGGCAGTTCCATAAGTATTTCAGGAGTTCCGGGAGTGCTACAGCACTACCATTCAGCCACAACAGGGAGTATGTATTTTTGGCAAGCTAGAGAATACAGGGGGAGTTTGGAGCTATCAGTGATCAACCATTTGTCGAGAGAGTTAGAGGGTTGGGAGAGAAGCAAAGGCCAGCCTTTGTTGTGAGTTTCAGAGCCAGCATCCTAGCAATGCGAATTACTGTTACTTAGGCTTGCGTAGAGAGCCATCACTAGGCTCACGTGGGAGTTGGAGGAAGGAATTGTAGAGCTGGAGCTGGCCAGGAGAAGTAGGAGATCACTTGGAGGGCCATATGAAGAGGATTGATGGAGTTAGGAGAGCAAAGATTGACAGGATCAGTCACAGCAACAGAATTCGAAATTGGAGGAGGGCCAAGTTGTGAAGGGTCAATTTTTGAAGGTTGGAACCAAGGGAAACCCTTTCTCATTTTTTCTGGGTTTTGGGCAAGGATCACACTCCTAAATTTATAGAATTTTTTGGGCAGATCTAAGGGGTCAAATAGGGGTCCCAACTCAGCTAGCAGCTAGAGGAGCAAAGGGGAATTTGGGCCAAAATTCCGAGTTCAACATTTGGTCAATCCCTTCATGGGTTTTTCTGAGTTTAGGCCAAGGAGCAAGGAGCTGAAATCTCATAACTTTCTGAGCACGTGAGGCAGTGATTCCAGCCCTTCGAAGTCAACAGACAGAGCAGTTTTCTTGGCCAGGGTAGTTCAATTTGGTGCAGCAGTTGTAGCAACCTTCAATTCAGCATTTTCTCACCTTGGTTTTGTCATGCTTGTCCATTGAGACAAGCCCAATTGCACCATTCTATTTTACTATTTTCTCGCAAAGAAGTAATAAAATGGCTCAACAGTTCTCTATTCCAATGTTTCCATGGGTGCTTAATGTATATTTCATTTTTCTGATTGCTAGATTGTTTGCATGTTTTGTATATCACTTACATTCATGTTTAGGAACATTACAATGGTATCAAAGCCATAATCTTGGCTCAGCCTGTGGGAAAGATTAGAATCAAACAACATGGAGATCACTTGGAATGAGGTGGTGAGGATACAACAAATTATGATTGATGTGGGGAAGAAGTTGATTCATTCCTCAGTTGGGAATCCAGACATGATTGCAACTGATGTGCAGTTATTGGGGGAAAACTAGAGGGCATACCAATCATTTGGTCATGGCATTCAGGCATCCCTCTCTTTTTGGGAATTCTGTGAACTAAGGGGTATGCACAAACCAATGGAGATTTAGTGGGATTTTGCAGGGATGATGAGAAGTATTAAGAAAAAAGATGAAAGAGTAGTTGAAGGGGTCATGGTTGGCAAAGAGATAGTTGAGCATACACCCATTGATGAGGCATCATCCATTGATGAGGTATTTGGGGTTGTGACCGAGTTCTCAGGTGATAAAAATGCACCACAGGTTGGTGAGGTGTTGGAAGACAGCTCCACGATTGTTGAGGAGTTGATAGATACAGAGGCCTCCAGATCTATGACGGAGTTGCCAAACGACAGTCGCCTACAACTGACTAGTGAGCATATTGTGCATATTGGGTTGTCTATGGAGGAGCAGTCGAAGGCTCATGTCGAGCCCGTGATGGAGGAGGATGTGCAGCCATCCCTTGGGCTAGCCATTGATGAGGGGCAACATAGAGGTCATATGTTGGGTTTTCAGCACAGTTCACTTTAGAGGCCCACTTTCGAGGTCTATAGCGTTATCAACCCACCCTTCTGCATTGGATTGAGGGAGGTCGAGTTGTATAGACGTACCCGAGGGGGTGGACAGGTTAGCAGGACTAAGCTGAGCATGATACCACATCAGCTTGGAGGGCTTGTTCCTTCCACAGAGGATTACACATTCGATCTCTCCTTTGGGATTGGATGGCAAGAGGTACTGAGCTAGTACTCGATGGAATAGGTTAGGCGGTTGGATACATCCATGGCCACATGTCAATAGAGGCCATGGATTACCAGAGGGACTCAAGGGTTGGACTATTTTTGGGATCCAAGTGGGATTTTCCATCACATCATAGAGCTGGTAGGTAATGATAGTAGCTATGGGATGGATTTGACGCTTGAGCGCACCCACATTTTCAAATCTCCATCAGAGCCCCAGTCAGCACTAGTGACAGGATGGTTTGACAAGGGAGTAGATAGATTTCATGAGTTGTCTTGGCATAGTGACGGTGTGTGGAGTCACACGTGACTAGCTTACTCTGGCAGGAGCTAGTAGGAGGAGGTGGCGTCGACAGGCTATCAGACAGGGCATTGTATGGAGAGAGTGCTCTCTTAGTCGCATATAGGACACAAGGACTATTGAGGATAGGCGTAGTAGTGTCATTTATGTTAGCATGTGGGGAGTCGGGCCGCTCAGGTCTTTCAGAGCAAATGGGGGGATGTAGCCCACATCATGGAGGGCATACTAGCAGAGAGGTGGATATTTTGGCCCATGCAGGATACTGTATGTTACAAGGTGGTATGATAGTGGGTAGTGGTACACAGGACTACACAAAGTTATGTCATAGCATCCAATGTTATGTAGAGGGATGCAATGTAATGCATAAAGACCTAACGTTAGGCCATAGCATCCAGTGGTGTGCAAGGCCATGGAGCGAGGAGCCGAGGCCTGCAGAGGAGCATGGATATGCAGGGTGGTGTGTCATAGTATGTTGGACTGCGTTGTGGAGTGGGAGTGCCTCACATCGCATTGAGTACATGTGCGGAGTGACAAGTATAGTGACACATGCAGGACCCAGACTAGTGCAGGATGGCATAGCCGTAGACGAGGGTATCCAGCAGTGTACAGGGGTAGGTCGCGGTGTACAGTGGCATGTTCCAAAGTACTGGGAGATCAGTGGTATGCAAGGGTGTATAGTGATGCACAACGAGGTCTTGGAGTGTTGCCTCTAGGGAGACACTTGGACATAAACATTGGGCATACCCTTGGGCGTAGTTCACCCAAGATCGACGGGGACACAGACGAGCGATACTTGATGGTATCCACGGGGACTCACACGCCTGACCCTCTTCTACATCCCTCATGGGCGCAAACGATTTTGCTGTCGACTTTCTGCACTCTGAGCATGAGCAGCGGGGGACAAAGAACTCAACCAAGGTATTTGGGTGACACTCAGCGCATTAAGGGGGAGACTTTTCAACAATGGCATTGGGTTGGTGCATTAGTTGACAGCCACAGGTTGGGGGATGAGGTGATCATATGCAAGGGTGGCATATCGTTCATCACCGAGCCTACGTCTAGGGATCTAGTCCCGAGGGAGACTTGCGTAACTCTTTTCTCAGGGCATGTTAGGACCGAGCATGAGAAGAGGATAGAGGTTACGACTGAGGTAGTTTCCCAATATGTGTCCGGGATCCAGACCTTATATTGGCACATTATCGAGAGGGCGGATGGCAGACCCAGGGGAGATGGTTGGTAGGGAAAGGAGGGATCAGCATACCCTGAGTCAATTACGAGTATCGGATACCCATCTTTTGGTTGCATTTAGGGGGTAGCTGTTTGGCACACATGGCTTCCAGCGATCATCGGTACTACACAGTGCCAGGCACGTGGCAGAGTAGCATGCATCAGCTAAGCCCACAATATATGGAGCCTATATAGTGATCACATGCAGGAACTAGAGTCGAGGACCAAAGGGATTCCATCAGTTGACAGGGCTATGTCGTAGCAAGTCTGGCTATGTGATGTAGGGATTCAGTTGATCGATAGATCACTAGTGATGAGCGGAGTCGTGGTAGAGAGTGATATAGTTCGCTCTTAGGATGACACATGGGGGTTCACAGAGGGTTTCATCATATGGGGAGGCAGACATTCTCTGTTACTACACAGGTTCACAGTTAGATTTGGATGGGTACCATGGAGATGCCCAGGCATGATGTGTCTCGCCTCTTTCAGTATTCCGCCATCGAGTTCCAGGAGAGGAGGATACTGACTGCACATGACAGGGAGTGTGACATAGTCAGAATAGTGCAACGTCAACATGGTGGCACCACTCTGGGACTAGCAGGAACTGGGGCATCACATCTCTTCACAGCTCAATAACCTTTAGGGATGCGTCGACTACTGCAGGGGGAGATCATACGGATCTTCCATTGGGTTTTAGCGAGTCACTAATGGAGCAGGGGACTTCTGGTACTTTCACCGGGCAGGATAGTGAGTGGAGCAAGGGGAGCTTCATTGTTGGATAGGATTGCCTGGGATCCTGGTATTGAAGGATTCTTCCATATCAGCACAGTGGAGAGGTCAGGCATGATCTAGTGGCACATCTGGGACCCTAGCACATTTTACAGTGACAGTGGGGAGCAACAATTAGAGAGGTTGCTTGCTCAGGCATTACTTTAGGACAAGAAACTTTTTTTTGGTGCATTGGAGGAGCTCGTCGGATGAGGGTGTCACCTGGGAGGGTGAGCACATTTTGGAGCACCCAGTTTTGAGGTTGCTTGACAGCAAGCAAAATTTGGGAGGGGAGGACTGTCATGTCCCTTCTCAAACACATTTGTAACAGGGTGCAGCTACAAAATTTTGCACAATTTTGGCTAAGGAAGAGAACCTATCATTTTCGACTTAGGGACTTAGGAGGCAATTCGACTCTATTTGGTTGCTAGTGGAATGTGGGGGCCACCCACATGGGAGTTCGAATTGGCCCATTCAAATAACTTGGAGGGAATTTCGAATAGGTGGATGGTGGGGCCCACATGAGGCTAGGGAGGCCTAAGGAGTTATAAGGAGGGAGAAACTCTCATTTTGGATTCATTCTTACACCTTGCAATCAAAATTACTTGACTATTCACTTTGTTGTTTAGCTGAGTCAACCGGTTGTTTAGCCACGAATCTCTCAAGCGGGAGATTCAACCTCTACTTCGGGGGACCATATATGCCCGCCCTAGAGAGGCAATTTCATAAGTATTTCAGGAGTTCCGGGAGTGCATTACAGCACTACCATTCAGCCACAATAGGGAGTGCATATTTTTGGCTAGCTAGAGAATATGCAAGGGGAGTTTGGAGAATATGCAAGGGGAGTGATCAAGAATTTGCCGGGAGAGTTAGAGAATTGGAAGAGCAGCAAAGGGCCAGCCTTTCTTGCGAGCTTGGGGCCAGCATCCCAGCAATCTAATTTACAGTTACCTGGGCCTGCGCAGAGAGCCATCACTAGGCTCACGTGGGAGTTGGAGGAAGGAATTGTAGAGTTGGAGTTGGCCATGAGAAGTAGGAGATCACTTAGAGGGCCATTTGAGGAGGATTGCTGGAGTTGGGAGAGCAGAGATTGACAGGATCAGTCACAACAACAGAATTCGAAATTGGAGGAGGGCCAAGCTATGGAGGGTCAAATTTTGAAGGTTGGAACCAAGGGAAACCCTTTCTGGGTTTTCTAGGTTTTGGACAAGGATCACAACCCTAAATTTATAGAATTATCTGGGCAGATTAAGGGATCAAACGAGGGTCCCAACTCAGCGATCAGCTAGAGGAGCTAAGGGGAATTTGGGCCAAAATTCTGGGGTCAACATTTGGCAAATTCCTTATTGGGTTTTTTTGGATTTAGGCCAAGGAGCAAGGAGCTGAAATCTCATAATTTTCTGAGCATGGGAATCAGTGATTCCAACCCTTCGAAGTAAGCAAATAGAGCAGTTTTCTGGGGCAACGCAGTTCAGTTTGGTGCAGCAATTGTAGCAGCCTTCAGTTCAGCATTTTCTTACCTGGGTTTTTTCATGCTTGTCCATTGAGACAAGCCCAGGTGCACCATTCTATTTTACTATTGTATTTGCTCCTGAGTAAGTAATAAAATGGCTCAGTAGTGCTTTATTTCCAGTGTTTCCATGGGTGCTCAATGTATATTTTGTTTTTCTGATTGTTGGATTGTTTGCATGCTATGTATATCACTTACATTCTTGTTTAGGAACATTACATTAGCAAACCCTGCCCTAGGAATATCGAACTGACTAATCAACTCTCTATATGTATCAAATGAACCCCAAGCCTCATTCTTATACTTTTCTCGTTGAGACTTCAACAGCCGAGATTAAGTCTCTAATCAATGGCTAAGATTAAATTTTGACTTGATCAACTTTCTAAAACATTCTCACCCATATTTTAATTAATACACATTAATACTTTAATTTTCCTAAGTTTAGACTTAGGAACCCCATTAAAAATATTAATTATTTTAATAAAATACAATCCGGGTGGAATTTCACCAAATGGTTTTTGGGTTCTTTAGAACTCATGTGCCTTAGCCTCTCCTCCAATTTTCATGGCTAGAGCACATCTGATGCTACCAAACCTAACATGATTCAGTAGAAAGAGTGGGTTACGCTTGTATCTTGTCTCCACTGCCCGATTCATGGTTACCCTTGTATCCTAGTCCCATGGGATCTCCTTTAGTGACCATTTAACTTTAGGGTTGGCACTACATGGGAAATCCCGATTTTGGTTGTGTGGTCCCACTTCCGATACCACCTACATGACTCCCCTTCCACCCATTTTAGGCCCATTCATCTCTTTTCCCATTTGGGTCCACATGTGCCCACTAGGTCCTCATAGGGTTAGCCTCCCCCTCTGCTTGTCCACACCTTGGGTCGGGCCTAGAACGATGCCCTAGAGGTTGATGCAGCTAAAAAGAAGAGAAAAGGCATAATTTGGCCAGCCTCAATAGGAAATGTACCACAAAATGCAAAAGATGGTCGGGACATACAAATTTAGCACGTGGACAAAAGCCAAACATGAGCTCTACACCTTATCCACAGCCATCACCCTAGTTCCTATGGGCCCTAGATGAGCCCCCTTTATCATTAAGGAAACAATGATTGTCCCAACCCCTAGTGGGTGATGAACCGCCCCACCTTAAGGGGGTATTCACGGCTACATACTACACATCATGCTATCATCCCCTAGAGCCCCAAACAGTTATGAAGAAAAATCAATAAAAGGCAAAAAGCATAGGAAGAAGGCTGGGAAAACAAAGGTCAGGGTAACTCATGTACCACGATTTGCTCCCTCCTACACTCATACACTCAAGTGTGGGCTTCCATTAATTTATCTACCCTGGCTCCTTAACATGTGGTATAGATGTTTTCTTTGGTCGCCACTCCGTTCCATCATTATATCATTTGCCACCTACCATTTGAGGGATGTACCACAGACATGTCACCCCTTCTAGAGGTGGAAATCACCTAATCGGGTCCTTGGCTAACACCCTATTGAGCTTGGAGACACTTGTACATACCAAAGCCCACTATGGAAGGGCATGCCACCATGGAGTGCCCCATTGGTTCGGTGACTTGTAAGTTCTTTTACTTGATTATTCTAATGATTTTTTGTATGGAGGGCGAGGGGATGCATTAGATCTTATGCAGGATTGCAGGTGGATTCCCATTTGGGTCTTGGTCTCCCTATACGAGGTCCTAGCCCTCTAGAGGGCCACATTGGCACTTGTAGGGTGAGCGTTGAGAGCCATGGGCCTCTACCATAGCCAATATTACTTCATGGATACCCAACAACGTTCATTGATTGCTCCTATTCCACATTTTGGATGAGGATGATGCACCTGGTTCACCATGCTCGGTCGATTGTTCCCTGTTGTAGAGGTAGGGTGTATGTCATCATTCCAACCCTTATAGATGGTCTACAAGCACTTCCAATCCATTTGGAGACCCATGAGGATGACCTTGTGCCCCCACACCCACTTGGGAGCACCACAAGTTTTTTCTTGAAGAACAAGGTGCCAACCCCTTGTCCACTATGATGGGAGTTCATTTCTATATCATGGCACCATTTGGACTTCATTAGGCCTCCTCAAAGGCCCAATGACTCACTTGGTTGATCACTTGACCCTCTTGAGAGGCTTATTCTTGTATTATTGAGTTATTTGGTGGGTTTGTCACCAAAAGTATTGTTATTAAGCACATTATTTTATTTTATGGGCTCAATTAGGCCAAATTAGCTAAATTGAACTCATTAGAAATTGTATAAATAGATGAGAGGTGATTCTTTCTCTCATCATCACTTGGAATGGATCATTATCTCTTGAGAGATTTTCGCTATTCTTTTTGGAGGACGAAATTGGATGGATGGATGAATTTCGATGTTTGGATCTCTTCATTTTTGTCTTGGAGCTTCTATTTTGGCATATGATGATGATTGGATATACTTGTTCTCACATGTAAGTGCTCTTTAATGCTAATTGTCTTTTTCTTATGTCACATGCATGTTGTTGGGGATTTTCGCTATACTAGTCTGAAATTTGCTACTTTTCTTGTGTGAAATGGTGGAAATTTGTTTCTTTCTAGTGTTGCATCATGTCATGGGTCGTGTTTGAATAAGTGAATATTCCTAGAGATATTTCGTTGAAAACTTATCTTGATAAGTCATCACATATTGCATACCAAAGTATAAAGACCTTGAAGCAATTATGCTGATTTGGGGAAGCTTCAGATGTGATCTAGCCTCGAAACATGGTGAAGAGGCTTGTTGTCGCACAGATTGTCACGACAACGCTCAGACCGGGGGCTTTCACCCTGATCCCCGACCTCTCCGTTTAAGCCGTCTCCCGCGGCTAAGGGGGGTAGACCCTATGGGACAAAGGATGACCAACTGTGGACCAGTTGAGTTGGGAGACACAAGGGGAAACAAGCACTTGATTGATTTTATAAGTTAATGCGCCAGTGCCTTATGGAGTTAATGATTGAATAATTGTTTATCAAATACTGCAGAAATATGAACTCATTAACAATCATTTATCATCAAATAACTCAAACAAAGATTAATTTTACCAGATGCGAGATAATCAATAAATGCTCAATGGCTTAACAGTAGTCTAGCAATTAAAATTCAAAAGATTAAATGCTTTAAAGAACCACGTAATTTTAAATGCTAACCAGAGATCATATTCATATAGCTAATCTTTAAATGAACATTTAAGCATGTTTAACCACATGAAAATGATAAAAATTAATCCCACATCAAAAATCTATTAGCCTTAGCGAAATACACCAAAATTTGGAAACATGACAAAATATGCTAAGACTAAATGTGACACAAAAATATTTCAGGAAAAACAACTTTTTATAATATATATATATATATATATATAAAATTTTAAGTCTAAAAACAAAACTAAGATCCTAAATAAAATCTAATCTAAACTAAAGTCTAAAAAATAAAAAGAAACTTTTTAATCTTTTATGAATTTTTTTTTTTTTATTTGATTTATAAAATAAAAAAAAAATAAAAAAATAAAAAAATCTAAATGTCAAAACCAAAGCCTGAATAAACAAAATTTAAATCTAAACTAAATATAACTACACCCAAAGCTAACACCTAAAAATCAAACTAGAACTCAAGCTAATTAAAATCAAAAGTAAATAAAATCTAATTCTAAAATTATATAACAAAATGAAAATCGATTTTTTTTTTTTTTTTATGTATTAGCATAGTTCATAAAAAAAAAAAAAAAAAGACATACACTAACCTAAAACTAAATTAATCTAAACCAAAACCCAATTCAAATAAAATCAAAACATGAATAATTAAAATCTAATTCCAAATCTAATCGTATCAAATATATGAAAAAAGGAGAAAGTCAAAATGCGTTGAGTTTTTATTGTGCAGGCCTAGACGTTTGACGGCGGAATGATATAGCAGCGGGTACGATGGGAAGAACTGCGGTGGGGGCAGAAAAGCTTCACGCGAAAGGTATCGGATGAGAAACAGGTGATGCGTGGAGAAAAGAGGGAGGTTTTTTTCTGCTGCATGGAGATGAGGGAAGACGTTGAAGGGTAAAAATGCTACGCAGATGATGATGGCTGCGTAGAAGTGCATAGGAAGAACTGTGGATTTGCTACGTATAAGTGAAGAGTGAGCAGCCACAAAGATGTTTGATGGCAGGTCGAGGGGATGCCAGAGATATGATTGGACAGGGTTACGTAGGGAGGTGCAGCCTGGACAGCGTGGATGAGGAATGCGTATGACGGCCAGCAGATGGGCAGCTTATATGCCAGGAGATGGAGGCTGCGGGTTTTGGCAACTCAGAATAGGAGTTATGAGTCAGGGAGGAACGCAGGTGGGTAGGTACGCAACAAGGAGAGCTGCGTGGGGTTTGAAAAGAGTCGACGGGGACAACGTTGAGTAAAATGAGGCTGGAAGGAGGCGTGGAGAATGCTGGAAATGCAGGTTGGAGCTGCGTGTAGCTTGAGGATGATTGTAATGAAGGCGTAGGTGAAATAAGCTTTTACGTTGAATCTTTGAATGACAGCGTTTTTTTGCAGGATTTAAAGATGGATTTGTGTGAAGTAGCAACAATAGAAGCCTGCCTGGGGTTTTGATGGAGGAATATGGAGCTTGGAACTCCTTCTGAAACCTTAAAAATTTTAACTTCTTTTGCTTTTGATGGAAACCCTGCAACAATTTTCTAGATTTGAAAATGACTGAATTTGAAATCCTTGAACAGCAAAATAGTGTCCCTGTAAAAAAAACTAGTTGTGAGGCCAGATCTTACCCTCCAAGGCCTAGATCTGGCTTCCAACAAGAAACTCTTCATGCAACCTGCAAACAAAAAACCCAGAGACAAAATATGCACGGAAATAACCCAAAATTTAACTAAATAATTACAGTGTTCACAAACTAATGACTCTAAGCAGTCAAATTTATCAATAATCCACAGTAATATTTTTCAGAATTTCAGATTTACAATGAGACACTTCAGAAATATCTCATGCATTCAAAAAACAAATTTAAATGGTAGACCCATAATCGAAACTGGCTGGGCTCTTCAGGAAAATGCTTTGCGGGAATTGGCTGGTTCAGCCGAGAACTTCCCCAAACGCCCGTTGATCTTCACAATCTAGATTTCCTACACAACGCACTTCAACTATCAATAAAAAGGGAAAAAACAGTACTAAAATTCAAGTCTAACGGAGATACCTGCCATTATTTTCAGAAATTTTATTACCATTTAAACCCTAGTGAGTGAACAAGATACCTGTGTTCAACATCACTCTTCATTAAGTTATTACCAATGGCTGAAAATAAATTTATGCAGAAAATGAATGAAACACCTTACAACATTTCAAGAGAGTAACACCAGCAAGATTTCAACCCCAAAGTCTTTCTTTATTGCACAAGAAAAAGATTACAAGAAAGTTTTCTTTAGCACAAGACTCAGATCGAATGATCTCAAATGACCCCTAGCACCCTATTTAAAGGAAAAAATCCCAACGGCTAGTTCGAGTGATCCATGTCAAAATGATCTCAACCGTCAATGAGGATCAAAATCCCTTTTAATCTCATCCGTTGAAATTTTAAATGCATTTTAATATATTAAAAAATTAAAACTTTACATTTATTTTCTCAAAACTTTGAATTATTATTATTTTATTTTTTTATTTTATTTTTATTTTTTATCTATTTTTAATATACTTTTTAAATTTTATTTTTTATTATTATTATTTTTAGTTATTTTTTAATTTTATTTTTTAATCTTTTATTTTTTTAATTTTTTATTATTTTATTGTTTTTTCATTTTTTATTTTTGGATCCTCGAACTTAGCCTTTGGAAAAATCACTTAGGACCTAGCACTTAGGACTTATGAGGGGATAAAACATTTTCTAACCCTCAAGATACTTTACATCATCAAGGGGGAAAACCCATTTGACACAGACCCTCATAAACCACCCAGTTCTGGGACACAAACATAATCTAGCAGATCATTTACATAGACTTGACCAAGTACACTAGGATTCCCCTAAGATTCTAATGACAAAATTCATTCCAGCTTTGGGGTTAGGCTGAAAGAAAACTCTGTTGATCATGGATCGGTGAGACAAAAAACCTTTCGGAACATAGATTATCACTAGAAAATTAGGTCCAACTAGGCAATTTACATACATGACTCAGATCTGCTAAGATTATTTACAATTTACACATGTAGACTGGGTTTACATGATGACTGTCGAATGGTACGAACATGTCGATTAAGCACTACCCCTTTTCTGAAAAAAGGGGGTGTACTGCTATGGGTAGTTGACACGTAGTGGTCAACAAGGCAAATGCACATGAGATCTCCAATACCCAGAAATGGTTTGGGCAGATTCTAAACAATTTGAGAGATATTAAAATAATTAATATTTTTAATGGAGTCCCTAAGTCTAAACTGAGGGAAAATAAAACACTAATGTGAATTAATATAAAAGTGTGTTAGAAAGGTCCAAAAGTCATGGATCAAGCCAGAGTTAATCTTAGTTGTTGATTAGGGACTTAATCTCGGCCATTGAATTGTCAACAAGAAAAGTATAAGAGGAGGCTTGAGGGTCACTTGGAGAACACACTGAGTTGATCAAGATTTCGATTTTCTAGGGCAGGGTTTGCTGAGGATGTCGAAAGAGTGATTAGAGTTGCAGCTGAGGGGCAGTGAATACAAAAGCAGAGAGGCAGAGAAAGTACCAGGAGGATCAGCGCAGAAGTCGGGAGAGGGACACAGGGCCAGCCAAAGGTTCACGCAGAGCCAGCCAGGGCTCACGCAGGCAGCCAAGAGCTGCGCAGTGCCTCAGACAGCCAACATGGGTGATGCACAGGCTCTAAGGGCTGATGCAGGGCCTCTGGAAGCTGACACAAGGCAAGCCAAGGTGACGTTGGGCAGACGCTGGGCCAGAAAGGGTTGACGCAGTCCCTAGAGGCTGACGTTGGGGTTTTCATGGGGTAGATTGGAGCTGGGAGCTGTCGGAGTGTTTATTCGAGGTTCCAAGTAAAGACGTACTACTGCCGGGATCATTCTCTATTGGGTGAGCCAGTTTTGGCACCCAGATTGTATTCTAAAACTGCTTAATAACAAAAACCCTCAAATAGTTGCACTGGTTTTCCCGCATTGGGTTTTTCAGGGACATTGGTCCAAAAACAACGATGTCACTTGTGTGCTTGTTTCGTTTCCTTTAGTTGATGATCTGAAATGTGTTGAGCATGCACTTGTATTTATTTTCAGTATTTACATGGTAAATAACTTGTTAATTAAATCAGAACAAGTAGGCAGAAATAAATCATAAAAGTACATGAAGGGTTTCTAACAATTAGACTTACAAATTCCAACAAATTGGACATGCCCTAATTGCCATGAAAAATTGTTTTATAGGCCTCCTTGACTGAGTGAAGACATCATAAGCATTGAAATCTCCTTGACTCCATTTCTCCCAAAGGATTAGGCGCTAGTCCTCCATAAGTGATCACAAAAAACATATTCTTTATCACCTCTTTTCTTCTAGGCCTAACCTCCATAGGGGACCTAGGGCATCACATTTCTCACAAGCTACCCATCAAAAAATATGATCTCCTAGCCTTTACTGCGTTGTTGTGTATCCTAGGAGCCCTCCTGTTAAATTTATGTAAACATGTTCTTGTTTAGTTATTTCAAATACCATATTAGCCCATTTGTTAGTCCATTTCACTTAATTATCATTGAATCATTATCACATTGATAGCAACTTAAGAAAGAACATATACGATCAAATCAGAAGACAAGTCGAGACAAGAGAACACAAGTACATGGCTCAAGCCAGGGAAAAACCCCAAGACAGGGAAAACCCTTCATCAATTCTTCTTATTATTAAAATCAAATGGTTACCAGAGAAAGATAGAGTCCAATAAGAATGACTTGCCAATTTGTAACAATCAATCTGCAATTCTAATCACGAGTAAGGGTTTGCTATCAGCCAGTTACAACCCTCTTTTCTTCACTCCCAGACCTCCTTAATCACTATGGTTTTCCTTCAATTATTTTTGTTCTTCTTCGCTACCAACATAGGCTAGAAGTTAACCCTCTAGCATGTCATCCACCTATCTAACCAGGAGAAATAGGCCTACGGCCTACCAGTAGCCCATAATGCTTTACGACCTTTCTATTCCAAGACAATCAGGCTTGCAGCCCACCTGTGGCTCCATACAATGAATGCGGCTAGATGTAGGAGTGTTCCTTATCCAAGGATTATGCCAAAACATCACCCAGATCAGTCCTTAATCCTGCGACTAGCAACCAGCTCTTAACTCAGACTTGTGGAAGATAAATAGACCCAAACAGTTTGACCTCCAATCTTATCCAATCTATGGCTGCCTCAAAAGAATTTCCTAAGTCATTTGATGTGTCTAAAATGAGGGAGAAGGTTCCTCTTTATATACAATCCGATGGGGTTGAAGATACGTGACTTTTGGGCTTATTGAGTTGGCATATAGGTGAGGCCGACCTAGTTAATTTTACATGATAGAATCATAAATTCAAAATCACACTTCTTAACCAAATTTGATGATCTTTAGGTCGATTTTGGTCCTCTCGAAAATAGAAATTTAATGCTACAATTATCTTCCCCAGAGGAGCTGTCCAAAGTGGAATTTGGACCTAATTGCCAATTTTAACACTCCCTCTCAACTAGGGAGAATTCCACTTGTCAATCCATCTATCATTATCGATCATCATGCCAACTTGTCGTCATGAACCATCTATGTAACTCATCTTTGCTCTGCTCTGTTGAACACTGATATGAATAAGAATGAGTCACAAGACCTTGCCACTCTCCACTGACAAACATCAGTCCAAATAACCATCAGACTTTATCCCAAGTGATCAAGTTGAAGAAACATCATTCATCCTAGACATAGGGAGTACGGCAGTACACGATGCATCCATCGGTAGTGTTATGGTCCCTATCCACTTTTCCCAACTCATTAGCCAGATGAGAGGTACTTCCCATGTGTCCTGAACTACATGGGTAGGATGATACTGAATCAATAGTAGGGAAAGAATGTATCACATCCTGCTCACAACCACAAGTAGGGAAAGGATGAACCACATCCTACAGTCACACATCACAACCACACGTAGGGAAAGGATGAACCACATCCTACGTATGCAAATCACTGAGAGTAGGGAAAGGATGAACCACGTCCTACAAACACAAGTTACAATCACATGTAGGGAAAGGATAAACCACATCCTACAAACACAAGTCACAACAATCAATCGTAGGAAGGATCCTACACGTGGGGAAAGGATGAACCACGTCCCACTAACATGTCAACCACCAATCGTAGGGAATGAGCATCCTACATGTGGGGAAAGGATGAACCACATCCCACTAACGTGTCAACAGATGCCTGTACACATCTCTCACTAGGGAATCCACAGGAGAAGGTGAGCCCCTCATACTACTCATATGCCATAGGAGAAGGTGAACCACTCATCCTATGCATATGTCATCAATAGTAGGGGAAGATGAACCATTCACCCTATATACATGTGTCTGCAATCATAGCGGAAGGTGAACCACTCACCCTACACACATGTCAACCATCATGGGGTATCACAGGGGAAGATGAACCACTCACCCTGTACACAACGCACCAATAGAGGAAGGTGAACCACTCACCCTATGGTCGCTCATAGCAATAAGTACCCCAAGCCCCCAGGAGCTCCCAGAGCTAAATCTTAAACCAAGGATCCCTTCATATAGGGAATAGTGCCAAGCTGCTTTCTGAAAGTCTAGATCAACGGGAGCCTCACAGCTCCATTCAACAGCTTACAGATGTATATATATTAATTTACAGCAAAGATCTTGGCAGCACTAAGCAATCCCCTCCTTCTTGCATATCTTGGTGAAGAAAATATTTGACTGATCTTACTCCCTCTTAACGCAGCCACTTCAGGCAATTTATTAATAAAAGAATGAAAATTTACATATGCTTCTCTCATAGACGGATTACCCTACAAATGACCCTCCATGCGCTTTAAATAGAAATCATGGACCAATCGGGTGTCAAGCCACGGATCAAGTGTCGGTAATACCGAGGAGAGAATGAACCGTCGGATCACTACATATCGTGACCGTCGGATTGTAAGTTACAAAATGTACAAGGTAAAGAAACACACTTTACCTAACTCTATACTAGACCAAGTTGTACTTAACTATTTCCTATGTGTCGGAATATCCTAACATCCCCCCTTAAGAACAACTTGGGATAGGATTGAAGGATTTACAAATATGACACAATAGGAGAAGGAAGGAGGCACTAGAGCCTATCCCCCCTTAGTGACAACTTCCTGAACTCCAACCATAAATTGAAGTTTAGTGAACTTCGCCTCTGTGAGAGCCTTTGTGAAGATGTCTGCAACTTGATCATCTGTTGAACAATATTGCACTTCAAGAACATGGTCGTGAATGAGCTTTCTGATGAAGTGCATGTGCAGTTCAATGTGTTTGCTGCGCTGATGTTGGACTGGATCTTTGCATAGTTGAATGGCACTTTGATTATCACACCAAAGTGTAGTCGGATGCTGCTGCTGAAAGCCAAACTCTGACAGGATCTGACGAAGCCACAAGGCTTCCTTACTATAGCTTCTACGGCACCACGATACTCTGCCTTTGCTGATGAAAGAGAAATGGCACCTTGTTTCTTGCAAGCCCATGTAATAGGTCCTGAACCAAGAGTGAACACATAACCGGCAGTAGACTTCCGATCATCAGGGTCACCAGCCCAATCAGAATCAGTGAAACCAACCAATAGAGGAGCTGCTTCGGCACTGTAATGAATCCCAAACTGAACTGTACCTCGAACATAACGAAGTATTCTTTTAGCTGCTTTCCAATGACTTTCACGTGGGTTTTGCATAAACCGAGCAACAAGGCCAACAACAAAGGAAAGGTCAGGACGAGTATGGGTTAGATACAAAAGTTTTCCTACAAGTTGACGGTATAAGGTAGCATCAACTTCAGGAGAAGTACAAGTGACTGAAAGTTTGACTCCAGACTGAAAGGGAGAAGGGGCTGGCTTACAGTCTTCCATGTGAAAGTGGCGTAGAATATCACAGGCATACTTGGACTGAGAAAGGGAAATACCTTCCTTGGATTGCAAGACTTGAAGACCGAGAAAATAATGTAAGTGTCCTAAGTCTGTCATTTCAAACTTCCTTTTAAGGCTAGACTTCACATTGTTTATAAGGTTGGGATCACTACCAGTCAGGATAAGATCATCAACATAAAGAACAAGAATGATAAGAGACTTGCCCACTTTCTTGGTGTAGACAGTATTGTCAGAATGACACCTAGAAAAGCCAGATTCTAAAATAAAGTTTATCCATTTTGGCATACGAGGAGCTTGCTTGAGACCATAAAGGGATTTCTTAAGCCGACATACAAGGCTGGAGTCTGTTTGTATAAAGCCAATAGGTTGTTCCATATAGATTTCTTCATGCAAGTCCCCATGCAAGAAGGCGGATTTAACATCCATCTGATGGACTTCCCATTTGAACGAGGCAGCAAGGGAAAGAACAAGGCGGATAGAGTTCATTTTGGCAACAGGGGAGAAGGTTTCAGTGTAGTCAATGCCTTCAACCTATGAAAAACCTTTAGCAAAAAGACGAGCTTTATGTTTATCAACTTTCCCATCTAGTCCATACTTGGTTCTGTAAACCCATTTGCATCTAACAAGTTTTCGTCCCTTTGGTAGAGGAACAAGATCCCATGTATCATTTGCCAACAATGAATGATATTCTTCATTCATAGCTACTTCCCAATCTGGATGGCCTGAAGCTTCTGCAAAGGTGTCAGGATCATAATTTACTGGAGCTTGAGCCAGTAAAGAAGAGGCTTTGTCAAACTGAGAACGTGTGCGTCGCTGATCTGTAGGATCGCCGACAAGATCACCTACTGCATCTCGAGTAGCACGAACCCATTTTGGAAGCTGAGGAGCTAAAGGAGGATCCTGAGATGGTGGGGGAGGATTGTCATCCTCACTTTCATCATCTGAAGAAGAAATGTTTTCAAAAGTAGAAGAGATAGGGAGAGGTGGCACATCCACCAGACTAGGCTCGCAGGCCGATATAATTTCATCAAATTTTACATCTCTTCTAATGATAACATTTTTGGACTTAAATGGAATAAGTCTATAGCCTTTAACATCTTTAAAATATCCAACAAAGGTACATTTTTCACTCTTAGGTTCTAAAGCCTTATGCTTTTCATCTAGAATATGGGCCCACGCTTCACTTCCAAAAACATGAAAGTGACTTACATCTGGTTTGATTGAGCTCCATGCTTCTTCTGAAGTGATATTCTTTAAAGCCTTAGTAGGAGTGCGATTTATTATGTAATTTGCACAGTTAATTGCTTCTGCCCAAAAACTAAGACCAAGTCCTTTAGATTGTAGCATACAATTAGCCATTTCCTTTAAGGTGCGATTCTTCCTTTCAGCTACACCATTTTGTTGTGGAGTATATGGAACAGTATGTTGCATTTGAATTCCATTCTCAGTGCAAAATTTGATGAACGTGTTTTTAACATATTCTCCGCCATTATCAGATCTTAGCTTAAGAATTTGATGTCCAGATTGTTTTTCAACAAAGGCCTTGAAGGCCAAAAATGTGTTAAATACTTCACTCTTGAGTTTTAAGAAGTATACCCAAGTGCGTCTGGAGAAATCATCAATGAAAGTTAAGAAATACTTGCAGCCAGAGAATGAAACAATTGGAAGTGGACCACATAAATCACTATGCACAAGTTGTAAAGGGGCTGAGGCGTGCCAAGAGGCACGTTTTTCAAAACTGTCCCGATGATGCTTTCCGAGTACACATCCGGAACAAACACCATCTCTGCAAGATACCATAAGAAGACCTGTCACCATATTTTCTTTACATAGATGCTGAAGGGAGTGATAGTTTAAGTGACCAAATCGCTCATGCCAACGTTTGCTCACTTCATCGTTATGAACAACAAATACTGAGGGAAGATTTGATGACCCAAAGTTGTGAAACTTATACAACCTTGTAGAATCATCAGCAATGCCAGTAGCTAAAATCTGTTTAGGATCTCTTAGGTCCTTGATTACAACATCATGAAGTGAAAATTCAACGATTTTACCTTCACCTGAATGAGTTATCAAATATACAGATAGAAGGTTGCAGGATAAGGTTGGAACACATAATACATCATTAAACTGACCATTGTCTAGATGAACAGTTCCAGTCCCTACAACATTAAGAGATCTATCATCACCAACATATATATTTTTGGTGTTACAATCATTTAAAGAAGAAAACATGGCTTTGTTTTTGGCCATGTGATAAGAAGCTCCTGAATCAATGAGCCACTCATGAGAATGAGAAGAAGAAGATACATTTAATGCATAACCAGACCGAGATGATTGACAACCACATGCAGAAAGTGCCATTCCTGAAGATGAAGTTGAAGGTGAAGAATACTCCAAATGGATGTTATGTTTCTTCATCGCTGCTTCCAAGGCTTCCATCTTCTTAAAGCATTTGGATTCTAAGTGGCCATCTCGATTACAAAAGTTGCAATGTCTATCAGTCTTCTTCCATTTGTTTTTATTTGTCTTATCATTTTTTTGAAATGATTTTTCATTTTGAGGCTGAGATTGCTTAGGACCCTTGTTTGGTTTAGGACCATTCTTTTTAGGATATGACTTCTTAGGATTCTTTGAATTTGGTTGCTGCTGGGCGGCTAACGCTTTCTTGGAAGAGTTTCCAAGATTAAGAAGACCAAGGTGTAAGAGTTTTTCTTGTTCTCTTATTAAAGAATCACAAAAAGAGTCAAAGGAAGGGGACTTGTAGTCTGTTCCTTGAGAAATGAAGGCTTCTCTTGTAGAATGGAAGGTGGAAACAAACACAGAGTAGGCTGGTCCCAACTTAGTAAGAATGGAATAGATAAGGTTACTATCTTCTTTCTTAACCTTAACACCTTCCAAGAGATATCTAAGGGTCTTGAACTTGGATAAGAAATCTTCAATGCAAGAAAAATTATTAGGGTCCTGTTGTCGCGCGGATTGACACGACAACGCTCAGACCGGGGGCTGTCACTCTGATCCCCGATCCCTCCGTTTAAGCCTGTCTCCCGCGGCTAAGGGGGGTAGACCCTGTGAGATGATGAGACCAACTGTCGACCAGTTGGTTGGGAGACACGAGATACGATATGAAAAAGCACTTGATTGATTTGATTAATTGAGCAGACCAGTGCCTTAAGAGATTATGGTTAAGATGATCACTTGTTGGACGATATAGAGAAATAAACCGTGAACAACAATCATTTGTCATCAGCTAAATCACAATGTTCTTAAAATGACCAAAACGATATCCAGCAATTGAGAATTTTCAAAAAAAAAAAAAAAAAAATCATAACCATTAACCAGATATCAATTTCGCATCTCGACTTGAAAATTTAGATCTCAGAACTCGTCCAAAGCTTGGCAGTTTTGATGAGGAGCCTGCGATTTTAAGGAAACAAAACCCTATACCTGTAAACACAAAGAAAACAAAACCTTAATCTGAAATCTGTATATAAGCAAAATTTTGGAAACCCTAGATCAGCTAATTTAATGTACAGATTTGGCCCCTTAACAGCCAGATTTCAGCAGTAAGCACAGAAATTATTTTAAAGAAAAGAAATTTCAGATTGTCACTGTGAAAAAACTTCAGAAAATCTCTCATGCAGATCAGAAAAATAAAACCGAATGATAGACCCAGGATCAAATCCAACTGGGCTCAACAAAAAATATGCTTGCGGGAGTTGGCTGGTTCAGCCGAGAACTTCCCCGAACGCCCACAAATTTCCTTCAGAAAATGTTTTCTGCACAGCTCAAAACAACCGTCAACAAAGAGGGCAAAAATGCTGCTAGATCTCAAACAGTAATGGAGATACCTGCCATTACTTCAGAAACCCTAACAGCACTCAAACCCCAGCAAGTGAACAAGATATCTGTGCTCACAATACTCTACGAAAAGCTATTATTAATGGCTGAAAATAACATATGCAGAAAATGAAATGATCTCACAGCATTCCAAGAGAGTAACACCAGCAAGATATGGACCCCAAAGTCTTCCTTTATTAACCAGAAACAGATTTACAAGAGAGCTTCTTCAGTATCTGACTCACAGATCGAATGAATCTGAAATGACCAGCTAAGACCCTATATAAAGGAAATGATCCCAACGGCTAGTTCGAATGATCCATGTAGAAATGATCTCGACCGTTGATGAAGATCAAGACATCTCTTGATCTCATCCGTCGATTTATTCAATTAATTTTTTATTATTATTTTTAAAATTTTTAAAATTTCTTATTATTTATTATTTTATTATTATTTTTTAAATTTTTAAATTTTTAATTTTTTTTTTATTATTTTTTATTTATTTCATTTTTTTAAATTTTTAAATTTTTAAATTTTTTTTTATTATTTATTATTTTATTATTATTTTTTAAATTTTTAAATTTTTAAATTTTTTTTTATTATTTTTTATTTATTTCATTTTTTTAAATTTTTAAATTTTTAAATTTTTTTATTATTTATTATTTTTAAAATTTTTAAAATTTTTAATTTTTTTTATTATTTTTTATTTATTTCATTTTTTTAAATTTTTAAATTATTTATTTATTTTATTATTTATTTCATTTTTTAAATGGATCATCGAACTAAACCTTTGGAAACATCACCCAGGACCTAGGACTTAGGACTCACGAGGGGATTTAAAACATTTTTCGACCCTCAAGACACATTACATCATGACTTTTACAACTTACATCTCAAGGGGACAAGCCCACTTAACACAGACCCTCATAAATCACCCAGTTCTGCGACACAACTATAATCTAGCATATTAACACACTAGGATTCTCCTAAAGTTCTAATGACAAAATCCATCCCGGCTTTGGGGTCAGGTTTGAAGGAAAACTCTGCCGATCCATGGATCGGTGAGACGAAAAACCTTCCGGGACATACATTATCATAGAAAGTTAGGTCCACCTAGGCAATTTTACATACATGACTCTGATCTGCTTAGATTATTTACAATTCATACATGCAGACTGGGTTTACAATTGAAATGATCAAGCTGCTGATGACTGTAGGCTGGCACGGACACGTCGTTCAGGTGCTACCCCTTTCTGCCAAGAAAAGAGGGTGTACTGCATGGGAAGTTGACCAGTAGAGGTCAACATCTAGCTCTACTTGGGGACACGTTGCTGCTTGCAGGAATGTGAGAATCCAGAATCTGCATCCATACAACACAAAAATAAGTAGCGTCCATCCAAAATCATCATATACATTAAGCACAATAAAGATACAAGCTCTTCATTTATTAACTATCTAAAGCAGAAACGAAAATGCGGAAAAAACAAGGAGTAGGGTTAGAAATACGATACAAAGGATGCCCTACGGCATCAGATGTGTTCAATATAGTGCATACTGAGCATTTGCCTGCTTTCAGGCAAATCTGTCGGCTGCTTGTCGGATGTGCCATGTCCCATTTTGCATATGGTAGGACTCTTTCCTATTCGAAAATCAAGCTGCTTGCGGCCGTCTGATGCGTCAAATCTTCTTCTCATTTTCTTTCTCTTGCGTTTTTTCTTTCTGGCTGGTTGAATTACTAATGACCTGGTACTTTCTGTTTCAAAGCTATCAGATGAAGTATGTAAGATATGCGTGCTATGTCTTTCTTCATCTTGCATCTGATCTTTATCATTCTTAAGTCTGTCTGGATCACCCTCAATCAACCATCTTTCAATCGAATCAACAACCTCCCAATAATAAGATGAATCTTGTTGCAGCAAATGAGAAGACTCCTGATCTGTTGATGTTTGCTGGTTTCTCTTATCTTCCAATTGTTGAAACCTTTGAACCTGTATTCTAATGGCATTTATCTGTCTAGAGCATTCATCCCTTATAGCACTGATTTGTATGGCATGGTGCTCTTGCATGTGTTTTATTACTTTATCATTCTTTTCTTTTATGTCCATCAAGCAATGTTGCATGAAATTTATTTCTTCTTCATGATTCGCTTGCATGTCAGCCAACTGATTGTTATGATTGAACGTTATGATAGTCATTTCCTCATCCATAGTTAATAAATTGTTTTGCATAGAGTCAATTCCCCTATCATGATCAGCTTTAATGGTCACCATATTCTCTTCTAAGACTGACATCTTGCTATGCATGTTTCCAATTTCTGTTTCATATTTAGTTTTCATGGCCTCAATTTCTCTAGCATGGTAACTTTGCATGACCTCAATCTCCCTATTACGTTTTTCCAGGTGGGCGCATAAAGTTTTCACATCATTGACATAATTAGTTTGATTGATTTCCATATTTCTTACCAGCATCATTAGATCTCGTAAAATTTGCTTTTGCTCTTCCCTTTCGTTGTCATTTGTCCCTGATTTTTCACTATCATGAACTTGATCTGCAATATTTCCGGTGGATGACACGTTCTGACATGATGAATCGTCTTGGGATCTTTCAGCTGGACCGCTTATCACATTACTTTCATTCTGTTGCACAATTTTAGAGGTAGAAGGCAAGCTGACCGGATAACAATATCTATCTTCAAAAGCATTGATAATATCAACCAAAGAAGTGAAAGAATCCTTAAGAAAATTGTTAAACCAATTCAAAGCATCATCTTCTAAAGAAAGGACAAATAGACGCATTTTGATATCGCCATGATTAAACTGAGGGGGTCTGCAATATATGGTCATGATGCGAATAAACAAGTCAATATGCCTTTTAGCAGCGATTGGATCACCATCTGAAAAAATAGGTAATTCAGGAAGGGCCTCCTCCGGAAAACCATGGAGACGGTGAGTAAAACGACATGGTTTACATGAATAATCCATGAGGAATAATAAGGGATGAGATGGATGATAGAACTAGATCTATGCTCAAGAAAATCAAAAGATGAAAGGAGTGGAGTCGCCACTTGAACAATAAATCTGATTCTAAGATCCAAGAAGTAATCAACAAACAGATATGCGGCAGGCTTCTTGTCTGGGAAAAATAAGAAAATGGAGTCGCCACCCAAACAAGAAACAAACCCCAGAGATGCTGCTGATATGGGATGAAAAGATGCCAAAAATATTGAATTTGCCAGCTCAAATGAGAAGATGAGAAGATGAATGTCGATGAAAAACAGGAACAGGAAAAACTCTGTCCCTGGCAACGGCGCCAAAAAATGTTGGCGTTGCCGGCTCAAATGAATGATAAAAAGATGAACGATGAATGATGAAAAGTCGTTGAAACACCAAGGACAGAAAAAATCTATCCCCGGCAACGGCGCCAAAAAATGTTGTCGCGCGGATTGACACGACAACGCTCAGACCGGGGGCTGTCACTCTGATCCCCGATCCCTCCGTTTAAGCCTGTCTCCCGCGGCTAAGGGGGGTAGACCCTGTGAGATGATGAGACCAACTGTCGACCAGTTGGTTGGGAGACACGAGATACGATATGAAAAAGCACTTGATTGATTTGATTAATTGAGCAGACCAGTGCCTTAAGAGATTATGGTTAAGATGATCACTTGTTGGATGATATAGAGAAATAAACCGTGAACAACAATCATTTGTCATCAGCTAAATCACAATGCTCTTAAAATGACCAAAACGATATCCAGCAATTGAGAATTTTCAAAAAAAAGAATCATAACCATTAACCAGATATCAATTTCGCATCTCGACTTGAAAATTTAGATCTCAGAACTCGTCCAAAGCTTGGCAGTTTTGATGAGGAGCCTGCGATTTTAAGGAAACAAAACCCTATACTTGTAAACACAAAGAAAACAAAACCTTAATCTGAAATCTATATATAAGCAAAATTTTGGAAACCCTAGATCAGCTAATTTAATGTACAGATTTGGCCCCTTAACAGCCAGATTTCAGCAGTAAGCACAGAAATTATTTTAAAGAAAAGAAATTTCAGATTGTCACTGTGAAAAAACTTCAGAAAATCTCTCATGCAGATCGGAAAAATAAAACCGAATGATAGACCCAGGATCAAATCCAACTGGGCTCAACAAAAAATATGCTTGCGGGAGTTGGCTGGTTCAGCCGAGAACTTCCCCGAACGCCCACAAATTTCCTTCAGAAAATATTTTCTGCACAGCTGAAAACAACCGTCAACAAAGAGGGCAAAAATGCTGCTAGATCTCAAACAGTAATGGAGATACCTGCCATTACTTCAGAAACCCTAACAGCACTCAAACCCCAGCAAGTGAACAAGATACCTGTGCTCACAATACTCTACGAAAAGCTATTATTAATGGCTGAAAATAACATATGCAGAAAATGAAATGATCTCACAGCATTCCAAGAGAGTAACACCAGCAAGATATGGACCCCAAAGTCTTCCTTTATTAACCAGAAACAGATTTACAAGAGAGCTTCTTCAGTATCTGACTCACAGATCGAATGAATCTGAAATGACCAGCTAAGACCCTATATAAAGGAAATGATCCCAACGGCTAGTTCGAATGATCCATGTAGAAATGATCTCGACCGTTGATGAAGATCAAGACATCTTTTGATCTCATCCGTCGATTTATTCAATTAATTTTTTATTATTATTTTTTAAATTTTTAAAATTTCTTATTATTTATTATTTTATTATTATTTTTTAAATTTTTAAATTTTTTTTTTTTTTTTTTTTTTATTTATTTCATTTTTTTAAATTTTTAAATTTTTAAAATTTTTTTTATTATTTATTATTTTATTATTATTTTTAAATTTTTTATTTTTATTTTTATTATTTTTTATTTATTTCATTTTTTTAAATTTTTAAATTTTTAAATTTTTTTATTATTTATTATTTTATTATTATTTTTAAAATTTTTAAAATTTTTAATTTTTTTTTTTATTATTTTTTTTTTATTTCATTTTTTTAAATTTTTTAAATTTTTAAATTTTTTATTTATTTTATTATTTTATTTCATTTTTTAAATGGATCATCGAACTAAACCTTTGGAAACATCACCCAGGACCTAGGACTTAGGACTCACGAGGGGATTTAAAACATTTTTCGACCCTCAAGACACATTACATCATGACTTTTACAACTTACATCTCAAGGGGACAAGCCCACTTAACACAGACCCTCATAAATCACCCAGTTCTGCGACACAACTATAATCTAGCATATTAACACACTAGGATTCTCCTAAAGTTCTAATGACAAAATCCATCCCGGCTTTGGGGTCAGATTTGAAGGAAAACTCTGCCGATCCATGGATCGGTGAGACGAAAAACCTTCCGGGACATAGATTATCATAGAAAGTTAGGTCCACCTAGGCAATTTTACATACATGACTCTGATCTGCTTAGATTATTTACAATTCATACATGCAGATTGGGTTTACAATTGAAATGATCAAGCTGCTGATGATTGTAGGCTGGCACGGACACGTCGTTCAGGTGCTACCCCTTTCTGCCAAGAAAAGAGGGTGTACTGCATGGGAAGTTGACCAGTAGAGGTCAACAGGTCCAATGTAAGCAACTCATTTTCAAGTTGATGGGCTCTAAGTTCATTTTTAATCCCAAAAACTTTATTGATTTGTTTCATTGCTTCATCAGGAGTATCAAGTTCTGCAATATGGAATCTAAGATCTAGAGAAATAGACATCCCTATCAATCCACGTGTTTGATCTTGCCTATTTTCCCATTTAGCAGCCTTATCTTCATCCTTCGGTTTCTTTTCTTGGCCTGAGGCTATTCTGTAGAGACCTTTACTTCTAAGTAAATCCTCAATGTAGGATAGCCATTGGAAGTAGTTGGTGCTGTCAAGGGTAACTTGGTATTGACTTTCCATTTCAACGGAATCTGAAGCTAAAGATGCTGAAACTAAGTGTTCCAATGGATAGATCTCGAAAAATTAGGCTGTTTCAAAAAAAACGGTTCTGAAAACGGCTTTGGGATGAAGAAGTTATGGTTTTTTGAAAAAAAATTGATGAAGTCGCCGACGAAGTGCGGGAATGTGCGGAAATGAAAAATCCGCCCCCAAAAAATGGAGATTTGAACCCAAGACCTCTACTCTCTTAAAATAGCTTTGAACCAATTGAGCTATACAAAAAATTTGAGAGAGAGAGAGAGGGGAGGGGGTTGATGCTTTGGGTTGCGTGCTTGCTTTGAGAAAGCTCTTTTTCCCTACAAAACAAAAAACACAAAACCCAACACGGACATGCAAAGAAAACGAACCTTATGGCTCGAAGTTAGCTTTAGCCGAAAAACTAAATATTTTCAAAAATGAACCTTGCGGCTCAAAGTTAGCTTTAGCCGGAAACTAAATATTTTCCTCAATGTTTCTGATTTTCCGAGATCACTCTAAAGCGCAGCGGAAAAGAGCATACGCATGAGAAAAATCCTTCCTTTCAGTTTCTGATTTGCCCAGATCGCACAGAGTCGCAGGGCAAAGAGCATACGCAAAAATGAAAGGTATAGATCCGGTAATAAAAAAAGCTAAATAAACCGAAACCGAAATAAACAGAGAGAAAATAACTGTAAACTGCAAATAAACATTGTATACCTCCAGATCTTAAAAATGACGCAGCTAGGGCTACCGGAAACCTTTTCGCGTGAAACGAAAGGGGTTCCTCACTGGAGCAGATGCTCCCAACACAACAGAGCAGTCCTCTCGGCCCGAAAGCAGTCAGAAACAGTAGATCTAGGAAACGGCAGTCGGATGCAGTTCTACCGGCTTCAGATTTGGATCACCAATGGACGCGGCCCTCAAATAGCTTTGATACCATGTAGGAATTTACAGGGTAACTTCCTCAGACAGAACACCAAAGGACACCGCTCACAACCAGATCGCAGATCAATACACCAGTATTTTTGACGTGGTTAAAACCCTCAAAGAGGGAAACAGTCCACGGCCTGAGCCAACGCGGCCACTTCAGGCAATTTATTAATAAAAGAATGAAAATTTACATATGCTTCTCTCATAGACGGATTACCCTACAAATGACCCTCCATGCGCTTTAAATAGAAATCATGGACCAATCGGGTGTCAAGCCACGGATCAAGTGTCGGTAATACCGAGGAGAGAATGAACCGTCGGATCACTACATATCGTGACCGTCGGATTGTAAGTTACAAAATGTACAAGGTAAAGAAACACACTTTACCTAACTCTATACTAGACCAAGTTGTACTTAACTATTTCCTATGTGTCGGAATATCCTAACAGGGGGATCATGGCCTAAACTTGTCTTTCTAGGGTGCACAGTGTCCATCAAACAACCTGCTCATCATGAGATCTGTCCATTCAAACATGCCTTAAAATAGGTATGTCCTTTGTTGTACCATATGCAGTAGTATGTGAAACACTGGATTCTCGAAATCTTCTTCTGTAATGTACAATGACAGTGTGCATAAATGGCTCACTGAAGAGCTTCTTCAATAGAGTGGCTTCATGGTAACCCATGCATTCAGCTTCAATGGTGCTCTTAGAGTAACAAACAGTATCAAAATATTCATGGAGTCCCATATTCTGGCAGTATATTTTTTTATCACAGGTAGCGAGCAGCTATCAATAAATGAGGCACAAGAAAACCAGGGATCAACAATTTCTCCATTTCATCAGGTTTTGAAATTCTTATAACAGACATCATTAAAACTGTAATTTAATCATTGCGCACTCTAAATATGGGAAAGTGACCTTGCCCAAGTCATAGCTACTTTTTCGAGGCACAAGAAAACCAGGGATCAACAATTTCTCCATTTCATCAGGTTTTGAAATTCTTATAACAGACATCATTAAAACTGTAATTTAATCATTGCACGCTCTAAATATGGGAAAGTGACCTTGCCCAAGTCATAGCTACTTTTTCCTGTCATTCTGCTTTGGGTTCATGAGCCATAGTCATCTATACAGTTTTACCGAGGATTCTATGGCTCCCTCTGAAGCCTTGCTTCAGATAGTTATGCAGACTTCATCAATCTGATCCTCATCTTTAAAATGAGACTTTGCAATTGAGTCAGAGAATTTCAGAAATGTTTTTCTTCAGATCAGAGAGAAAATCATCTTCATGGTTCTATTACAACTAGGCTGAAGAAGTCCATTCAATTACCAGCTTCGTTATGATGGCTATTAATCCATTGTGCAAAGGTCCAACCATCCTCCTTCAAAGATTCAAGATCAGGGTCTTCCCAGTTTCCTTATTTAATGAGGCTGCTGCAAGGGTCAGTGCTTGGTTTCTTTTAAGATAAGGTACTTTCAACGTTGATCATATTGCAACCTTCATTATTATTTTCTTTCTAGAGTCCTGAACTATTGACCTGCTTCAAGACTAAACTGGGATATCATAGATTTATCCAACTTCTAGATAGGACCTAGAGTAGCCTTGCTTCCCTTGATCAGAGTCCTATCTTGTCATTTACACTATTCCTAACATTATCTGCCACACTCTGGTATCTAAATAGTTCAGAGAGAATCCAAGCTATGCATACCATCAAATATTGTAGATATGGCGATGGAACTCTTGTTGAAAAACTGATTTCTGCTTCAAGGTTCTAATACTTGTTACTAGCAGAAGCCTAAAATCAGCCACAAGCCAGTGGAGGATTCATGCTAACTCCTTGGATTTATCAAGATAATAAATCTCTGACATAAAGATATTGATGACATCATAAGCTCTCAGCTATGATGCAAAACTAACCGACTGTTCATCAAGACCTGACAATGTGCACCTGTAACCCTTGAAGATGTCTTCTCATGCAAAATTTGCTACTAAAGGTTCCTACTAATTATATCAATAATAGTGCTCACTAGTCTGCTGATCTGCACTTCATTGTCAGCGCGAACACATCTTTGCCACAGCTATAAAAGGTTGCTTCTTTTAATGAACATGTTACAGGGCTTCCAGATAAATTTCACTGTATGCCTTAAGTTTTCCTTGTATCCAAATATTCACTGATGTGAGTACATTTAATGACAACATTGTTACTGAGAATAAAAACAAACTTGAGGGCTGAAGACAGTATCTTACTTGGTCCATATGACTCCAAGTATTCTTCTCATTGTAGGTTAATCCCCATCAATGGGAGCAAAGTGATGAGCCTAGATTACTTTTATAGGAGTCTCGGCTCCTCTTACTTTGATACATAGGCTTGAATTAGATTCCTCTTGAAATGTAGTTAAGTTGGGCTTGAATGATCAAAATTTTGAAGGATAGCTAGGACCTTATGCTCATAAGGTTATGAGAAGATTCTTGCTTACAATGCCCTAAAATCGATATAGGATTAATTGATGACAGATGTAAATTCAGAATTCTTTTGTCATGCTGTTCAGACCTGGAAAATATACATGTTCAGATTATGTGTCACACAGATGATCATTGTACCTTCTTATTAAAAAACTCTAATATATAAGAGACTTCCACAGGTCAGATTCGTTTCACTGTGGAGTTCGCATATTACAAATAGAAACCTCAGAACTGAACCTTCTTCTATCTGTTGATTCCAAGGTGTCTAAGATATGTTGTAGTCTTGGTCATCTTCACAAGACATCCTACAATACTCAGATCCAATCATCAACATTATGTTCATACCAATACTGGAAAAACTACCTTCTAGGACAAGGACACACCCTTGTTAGCCTGGGCTAATAGTTTGAGTGGTTGCGACTACAGAAGAGGGTCCTTTCTAGACCTCTCGGCCTACCTACCAGACCTCAACCAGCTGTATCTATAGTTTTCCCTGCAACCCTGAACCGAGATCCAAACCATACTAAAACATAAAGAAAACACTCTTACATACCTTTGCATCAGCAATCCAAGTTTATAAGAAATCTGCTCCAGATTCAGTCAAAGATGTATGCCGCAGAGGGTAATCAAGACCACATAGAGCGAATCTTATAATCAGAAATATTAATGAATATGACAGCCCTCACAGATGATTGGACAGTCTTCAAAACACCCTTCCTGTCCACCTTAATTTCCAGCAAAGTGTTTTAAAGGAAAACAGAAGTTTTCCTCGAGTTACACAATCAATCTTAAGATCAGATTCGAAGGCAGGAGAAATCACCGTTGCAATCATACAAATTCCCTCAGAGATGCCTGTAATATGACCCAACGAAACCCTACCAAAACCCATGAAGATATGCCCAGAACTATTTTCGATCTCCATGAAGTTTAAGTGATAATTTCACAGGTCTGAAGGATTTCAAGGAGAATGAAGTTGTCTTCCAAAATAACTGACTGATCCTGATGAGGCCGAGGGCTACTAAGGTTTAATGCCTTGGTCCCTTGCAGTCTTTATTCTAGGCTTTTATACCCTTCTTTCTTTTCAAATGGAGTGCAATATCATCATAACAACTCTCTTCTTTTAGGCCAAGAAGCACATAAGACCTTCTGAAATGGAGGCCAGATTGGTATCCAGAAATCCGATCTTCTCTTGTAATTCAATTTTGCAAACAGGCTTACTGTACTAGACATTTTGTTGTAGTATCTGAGAGTTTCAGTGATCCTCCTGAAAAAGTTCCTAAACGAATCTTGCTTGGGCTTGACCTCTCCTTAGCTCTGATACCATGTTAAATTTATGTTAACCTGTTCTTGTTTAGTTACTTCAAATACCATATTAGCCCATTTGTTAGTCCATTTCACTTTAAATATCACTGAATCATTATCACATTGATAGCAACTTAAGAAAGAACATATACGATCAAATCAGAAGACAAGTCAAGACAAGAGAACACAAGTATATGGCTCAAGCCAGGGAAAAACCCCAAGACGAGGAAAGTCCTTCATCAATTCTTCTTATTATTAAAATCAAATGCTTAGCAGAGAAAGATAGAGTACAATAAGAATGACTTGCCAATTTGTAACAATCAATCTGCAATTCTGATCACAAGTAAGGATTTGCTATCAGTCTGTTACAACCCTCTTTTCTTCACTCCCAGACCTCCTTAATCACTGCAGTTTTCCTTCAATTATTTTTGTTCTTCTTCGCTACCAACATAGGCTAGAAGTTAGCCCTCCAGCATGTCATCCACCTATCTAATCAGGAGAAACAGGCCTACAGCCTACCAGTAGCCCATAATGCTTTACGACCTTTCTGTTCCAAGACAATCAGGCCTGCAGCCCACCTGTGGCTCCATACAATGAATGCGGCTAGCTGTAGGAGTGTTCCTTATCCAAGGATTATGCCAAAACATCACCCAGATCAATCCTTAAGCCTGCGACTAGCAACCAGCTCTTAATTCGGACCTGTGGAAGATAAATAGACCTGTTGACCATTGCCGGTCAACTGCCCATAGCAGTACACCCCCTTTTTTCTTTGCAAAAAGGGTAGCGCTTGATCGACATGTCCGTGCCATTCTACAGTCATCGACAGCTTGATCAATTTATGTTGTAAACCCAGTCTGCATGTATAAATTGTAAATAATCTTAGCAGATATGAGTCAGGTCTGTAAATTGCCTAGGTGGACCTAGTTTTCTAAGTGATAATCTACGTCCCGGAAGGTTTTTCGTCTCACCGATCCATGATCGGCAGAGTTTTCCTTCAGCCTAACCCCAAAACTGGGATGGATTTTGTCATTAGAATCTTAGGAGAATCCTAGTGTGTTAATCTGCTAGATTATAGTTGTGTCGCAGAACTGGGTGATTTATGAGGGTCTATGTCAAATGGGTCTTCCCCCTTGGGATGTAAAGTTGTAAAAGTCATGATGTAAAGTGTCTTGAGGGTTAAGAAATGTTTTAATCCCCTCATAGGTCCTATGTCTTAGGACCTAGGTAATTTTCCCAAAAGCTAAGTTCAAGGATCCATTTAAAAATAATAAATAAATAAAAATTAAAAAATATATATATATATTAAAAAATATATATATATGATAAAGTAAAAAACCTAAAAATAATAAAATAATAATATTTTGAGTAAATAAATGCAGAATTTCAATTTTTTAATACAATAAAAATTCGACGGATGAGATCAAGAGATATCTTGATCCTCATCGACGGTCGAGATCATTTTGACATGGATCACTTGAACTAGCTGTTGGGATCTTTTCCTTTAAATAGGGTGCTAGGGGTCATTTGAGATCATTCGATCTTGGAGTCTTGTGCTGAAGAAGCTCTCTTGTAAACTTTTCTGGTGCTAATAACGAGAGACTTTGGGGTTGAAATCTTGCTGGTGTTACTCTCTGGAAGTGCTGTGAGCTATTTTATTTTCTGCATATTTTGATTTTCAGCCATTAGTAACAGCTTATTATAGAGTATTGTTGAGCATAGGTATCTTGTTCACTTGCTAGGGTTTGAATGGTATTGGGTTTTCTGAAGTAACGGCAGGTATCTCCATTGCTTTTTGAGATCCGGTATTATTTTTCCTCTCTTTATTTGATGGTTGAAGTGAGCTGTGCAAGAAACCTTTATTGAAGAAGATCAGCGGGCGTTTGGGGAAGTTCTCGGCTGAACCAACCAACTCCCGCAAGCATTTTCTTGCAGAGCCCGACTAGTTTTGATCCTGGGTTTATCATTTAGTTTATTTTTCTGAATTGCATGAGAGATTTTCTGAAGTTCTTCATAGTAAATCTGAAATTTTTTGATAATATTACTGCTGGTTACTGATCAATCTGGCTGCCTAAGAGTCAAGAGTTGAAAATACTGTTTAGATCATCTAGGGTTTAAATTTTGTTTTATGCACATATTATTAGGGTTTTTCTTTCCTTTGCAGGTTACAGGTGCATGTGATTGAGAAGTTTTCGGGGTTGCATTAGGCAAATTTCGAGGCGGGAATTTCAAACATAAATTTCGTGGAGAGCTGCAGTTTTTTGTTTCTAAGGCAAACTGTTTACTATGGCCTGGAGCTTTCAATTTCTTTTAAAAGTTTGGCTTTGGACCTGTGCTCCTCCATTTACTGTTGTCCAAACCCTCGAATCTATATCAAAGCTTTACTGGAAGTCATCAAAAAATTTTCAAAACGCTGCTATACCTGCAAATCTTTCACACTCTTGGCCATCCACTTGCAAAACGCGTTACCCCCTCAGTCGCAGTTCTTTTTGTTTCTTTGCCAGCATCAAATCAAAGCTCTCCACGCTGCTCAAATTTCAATCAGCTGCCTATTTCATGCTGCTGCTATCCCTATCCACGCTGCCACCATAACAAAACGTGCTCACTGTGGTTTCATTCCCCTGCCTGCGCGTATTTTTCTCCCCATTCTGCACGGCAAAACCATTTCAGCTGCCTCGTCGTTTTCAAACTGTTGTCCTCTGCCCGTCGAGCCTGAATCTTCAAACTGCAAAGCAAATAAAAAGAGGAAACGTGAACTGCTCATCGCTGCTCCATTGGCGTTCCACAATCCATTTCCAATTTTTATTTTTCACGCAGCCATTCACTGGATACTACCCCACGATTTCAGTACGCCTAAGAAGAAGCTGCTCATTTTGCTGCCATCGGACCTGCACTGCAAACACTCAGATTTCTTCTTTGTTCGCCGACAGCAAGAACGCGTCCTTTTTTTTCACGCAGGCTAGTCTCAATACGCTGTGTTAAATGGTGATATGTACGGGCCAGAGAAAACAGTTTTGGAGGTATTACGGCTGACCCTTTTCCTGTCTGACTGCACGAAGAAGAAAAAAAAACGTATCCGTCTGCTGCTCCAACCTCCTGCAGTTGCGTTTCTCACCCTAAGCCACGCATCATCTGCATCAAAACTTTCGTGGCCTCGCACCTGTTCAAACAAAAAAAAAAATCGTTGAAGTTCCAGAAACGAGGTAAGGATCAAGGTTGTCCCGTGGACGTCAGATGAAGGTCTCGATTCATAAGTTTGCATTTTTATTGATCAAATCTTTTTAAGCTGTTAAAACCGCATGAGGACAGGCTGCGTATGCGTTTCTCCTTTCTGTTTTGCGTAGGAAGTAATTTTTTTTGTTTTTAGTCTCACCGTAAATACAACTGCAGCAATATTTTATTCAGATTTTAATATCATTATAGTCTTAGTATAGATTTAATTAAGTTTTATTCGTTTCCCTTTGGGCTTTAAACTTTTAAATATATAAAATATAAAGCGTCCCGCTTTGGAATTTAAATTAGGGTTTTAGTTTTATAGTTTTAGTTTAAATTTGAATTGTATTTATAACAAATATAAAATTCCCAAAAAAAATTATAAAATTTCAAAAAAGTTCCTAAAAAAAAATTATTTTCTTATACTTTAGGTTTGAGACTTTAATTTAGATTTGATTTAAATTAGATTTTAGTTTTAAAAAATCATAAAAAATTCATAAAATATTTCTTTTCTTATAGTTTAGGTTTATTTTCTTAGTTAGAGGTAAATAATAAATTTTTTTGAGAAGACTGAACGAAAGTTCTCAGAAGTTTCATTTTGGCAAATTTTGCAGTTGTTTATTTTCCATTTCTCTATGGCTAAATGTACTTAAAGGTTTAATTAAAGTTAGCTGTGTGAAAGTCGCAACTGACCAGCATTTAAATTCTGTGATCTTTTAAAGCATTTAATTTTTCTTTGAGCTCAATTGTTGGATCATCTTTAAAGCATTGTGGTTTTACTGGATATCTTGCATCGTTTAGATTGTTTGATGGTAAATGATTATTGTACATGGTTTACATCTCTGCAACATCTAGTAAATAACTGTTTAAACATCAAACACATAAGGCACTGGTCCATTAAATTAATAAAATCTATTTAGTGCTGGTTTCCTTTCGTGTCTCCTAACCCGACTGGTTCACAGTTGGTTTTCATCATCTCAAAGGGTCTACCCCCCTTAGCTGCGGGAGACAGGCTTAAACGGAGAGATCGGGGATCAGAGTGACAGCCCCTGGTCTGAGCGTTGTCATGACAATCTGTGCGACAACATTTTTTGGTGACGTTGCCGGGGATAGAGTTTTTATGTCCTTGGTTCTTTCATGTCAAGCTTTTTCGTGTTTTACTTCTTGTTCAGGTGGCGACTCCACTTCATATATTATCTTCAAGAGTGTACACTAGAAGACATCCAAACAGTTTGTGCAATCCTACTCCTGATCCTGAAAAGGTCCTCAGGGTACGATTACACAAACTCGCTTCTCGTACACTTCTTGTAAACCTTGGACAAGAAGCCCTCTCTGATATTCATTTGCTTTTTAAAGGTCAAGTTAGGCACAACATCATGGATATGTATGCCCCTTGTGATTTTTCTAACATTCCAGGATATCCCAACAATATTCCATCTATTGGGATCGATAAATTGCCTAACTTTCAAGGAAATAATGCGATTAGTGCTAACTCTCATTTGCGATATTTTAGCATATGGATGGCTAAGTACGCAAGATCTGTTGATTTTGATCATGAGGATGTCAGAATGACTCTTTTCATCTTAACTCTAGGAGGCGATGCTTATGATTGGTTTGCAGAAAAACCTTAGAATTCATTTAACTCCTTACAGTCGATCATTAATGCATTTAAAGAAAAATATGGAGATAAGAGAGAAGGAAGACACCTCGTAAAAGCTCTTAGCCTAATAAAAAAGAGAGAGGATGAAACTGTTGAAGAATTTAATAAAAGGTTTAATGGTATTGTTAGAGAATTACCTCAAGACTATAAACCTACAGATAAAACTCTCCAAGATTTTTACATTGATGCCTTTAGTCCTGAGCCATCTTATGAATTAAGGCGTGCTAAACTTAATGATTATAGAGATTGCCAAGCCTTAGCTATAGAGCTTGAAAAGGACAAGGCCGCATCTGGGAAGTCTGAGATCCCAGGTTTCGATAGGGCTGCTACGAAACTAAAGGAAACTAAAGGAAAAGCAGTTCAAGACCCTGAAAGTGAGCTTGTTCTCAAATTGCTTCAAAAAATTGAAACTATGGAAATTAATCATAATAAGGAGATAACCACTTTGCAGAATAGGTTGATCCAAATGGAAAGATCCCAAACGCAGAATTTTCAACCTCGAAACAATAATAATAGAAGTAACAATTGGCAAAGGAAGGGTCAATCTAGTGAGCAGAGACCTCCTAATCCGCTAAATAATTTGATTGATAATGCTCCTCTTTACTGTCGGGTTTGTGATGCTCTTCATGAAGAGGCCACTTGTCCCATCGATAGAAGAATTTTAGATAATGGAATGTTTGGAATGGGTGATCAAATAAATGTAGTAGGCAGCAAGTTTCCTTTGTCTATGGATGATTGGATAGAGGTCAAGGAAAGGAGTCGTGATGTTGTGAATCCTTCATCAGCTTTTAGTATAAATAACCTTGAAAATGAAGATGATATTTTGGCTAGGTTATATGGTGAAAAACCCTCTCCCGAGGAAATCTTGGAAATTGCTAGAGATAAGGGTTTGACCTATCAGAGAAGGGATAAAGATCAAAGCGGGAATCAAATTCCCCTTCGAACTATTAACCCTGGTGTAAACTCTAGAATAGATGTCGATTTGGGAAGTTGGTATAACAATGCAAAAATCTGGGTTCCTGTCTCCGAGATTGCTAAAATCCCTTCCCAAAGAGACAAGTTACTAAAAGCGATTCAAGGTCCTCAAGTCAATACTTCTCAACAGAAGACTCGGGAAGTTGACTATCATGATGCTCCCATATATCTGCAAAGCTTAGATGCTGATAACAAAGATCACCAGCCTTTCTTTATCACCTTATTAGTTAATGGGTATAAATTGAATAATTGCATGTTGGATTCTGGTGCATCAGCTTGTGTAATGACTAAAAGGGTCATGGAACAGCTTAACTTGAGAGTTTCTAGACCCTACTATAACATATGCGCCATGGATTCTAAGAAAATCGAAGTGCATGGTTTAATCAAAGATTTGCAAGTTCATCTTTCAGTTTACCCAGACATCATGGTTGTCATGGATATTGTTGTTGTGGATGTGCCTGATGCCTGGGGTATGCTGTTATCTAGAAAGTGGGCCTCTGATCTAGGAGGAAGTATTCAAATGAATTGGTCATATGCCATGATTCCTTCTCCTAGGGGTGATGGTTTTGTAAGACTAAATAGAGAGCCCGAAAGAAAATTTCATGTTGAAGATCCTAAGAGACCTCACAACGAAATAATCAAAGAGCAATCTGACATTGGAAACTATGCCATCATGTCTAATTTTATAATTCCTCCCAATGATAAGATTAGGGATCTCAAGGATAAAGTTTGGTATATGTACTTCGATGGTGCATCGTCTAGGCATGGTAAAGGTGCTAGAATAGTGCTTAAATCTCCCCTTGGTCACATTTTCAAGTTTGCCTATCGATTAGAATTTGAAGCAACCAACAATGTTGCTGAATATGAGGCTATATTGTTGGGGCTTGAGTTGGCCAAGTCCTTGAAGGTTAAATTGCTTAGCATTAAAGGGGATTCTGATTTGGTTATCATGCAGCTTAAAAATAAATTCACATGCAGAAATCAAAGATTAAGAAATTATCGAAATGCTGTGTGGGATACTATGGAGCATTTTGATGCCCTTGACCTCGAAGCAATTCCAAGAGAGCAAAATAGTTTGGCAGATGAACTTGTCGTAGCTGCTACTACCTTCCAATTATCTGATGAGCTAATTAAAGATACGATCAAAATGGAAGTAATATTCAGACCATCTGTTCCAGATAACTCAAAGCATTGGCAAGTCTTCAATGATGAAAAGCAAGTCATTCGTTTTCTTAATAGTTTGGATGAGTTTGAGGATTTCCAGATAGTTTCTGAGGAGGATGGATCTTTAAATCATGAGCATATCATAAATCCTACTCCTAGGAATGTGGTTACCTTAGAGCAACATTTTGATCGGCATGATGCCACGAAGCTGAGAGAAGAAAATAAGATGGACCCAGGCGAATATCTCGAGATAAACATTGGTACTTCTGAAAACCCAAAGATCGTTAAAATTGGTAGAGGTACTAGTGTGGAGGAAAGAAAAAGGTTAATTGATTTACTTCGCGAATATCGAGATATTTTAGCCTTTTCTTATGACAAATTAAAGGGCTATAGGGAAGATGTCATGGAACATACTATCCCCTTAAAGGATGAAAATGCTAAACCCTTTCGTCAAAAACTTAGGCAAATTAATCCTAAATTAGCCCCCTTGATTCAGAAAGAACTTGCGAAAATGCTTGCTGCAGGGATTATCGCTCAAACAAGGCAGGCATTCGACATGGTGTTCGAATCTGGTGATTGTTAGGAAAAAGAATGGTACGATAAGGCTGTGTGTCGATTTTCGAAACCTCAATCTAGCATGCAAGAAAGATAATTACCCTTTGCCAAACATGTAGACTTTATTGCAAAGAGTAACCGATTCTGGAATGATGTCGCTGCTAGATGGTTTTTCTGGGTACAATCAGGTATGGGTTAAGAAGGAAGATCGTCATAAAACCACGTTCACCACACCATGGGGTACCTTTGAATACATCAGAATGCCTTTTGGATTAACAAACGCTGGGGCTACATTCCAAAGGGCTACGGATTATGCCTTCAAAGGGTTAATCGGGAAATTTATTGAAATTTACCAAAATGATCTTACTGTTTTCTCTAAAGATGGTACCAATCATGTAAATCATCTTAGGCAGGTTTTCGATAGATGTAGAGAATACGGGATTTCTTTGAATCCAGCTAAGTCTGTCTTTGGAGTAACGGAAGGGAAATTACTCGGCCATATCATTTCTAAGGAAGGAATCAAAATTGATCCTGAAAGGATTGAAGCAATCCAAAAGATTCCTCTCCCTCATAATCTTAAATCCCTTCAGTCTTTCCTCGGAAAGATAAATTTTATTAGAAGGTTTATTCCAAATTACGCAGAAATAGCTAAGCCTATTCAAAATCTTCTAAAGAAAGATGAAAAATTTGTTTGGCAAGAAGATGGCAAAAAGGCTTTCCAAGAAATCAAATGTGCTATCGCAAGAGCTCTTGTCTTAGTTAGTCCCGATTATTCCAAGGATTTCATGATTTTTTCTTTCGCTTCCAAAGATACCATTGCTGGTGTCCTGCTTCAAAAGAATAAAGATGGTCACGAGCAGCCTATTGCTTTCATGAGTAGAGCACTTCAAAATTCCGAATTGAAGTACAATACCATGGAAAAGCAGGCTTATGCCTTGGTCAAGTCTCTTAAGCACTTTAAAACTTATGTGGGATATTCTAAAATCATTGCTTTTGTCCCACATTCCGTTGTCAAGGATATATTAACTCAAACTGATTGCTTAGGGACACGTGCTAGGTGGGTTACTAAAATACAGGAATATGATTTAGAGATCAGACCCACCAAGCTGGTCAAAGGCCAAGGTTTAGCTCAAATGTTAACTGAAGGTAACGAAAAGACTCTTGGTTTGTTCTGTCTTAGCGATCTATCTTCGCCGGAGTTGTAAAGATTAGGAGAGCATGAGTGGTACAAGGACATAGTTTATTAGTTGATGAATCTTGCATGTCCTAACCATTTAGTCGCTCATAAGAGAAGGGATCTTAGACTAAAAGCCACTAAGTATTGCCTTATGAAGGATGGCCTTGGGTGGAGAAATCCTGAGGGCATAGTGCTTAGGTGTGTTGACGACGTTGAGTCCAAGAAATTAATCTCTGAGTTTCATTCAGGATTTTGTGGTGGTCATTATGCTGCTAGAACTACCGCCCACAAAATCCTGAGAACTGGCTATTATTGGCCTTCAATCTTTTCTGATGTGCACAAGTTTGTTAGAGCCTGTCAACTATTCACTGGGAAACAGAAGCTTGCTGCCCTGCCTCTACAACCTGTCATTGTACAATGTAGAGGCGCCTTTTCAGCATTAGGGTCTGGACTTCATAGGGAAGTTCCATGAAAATTCTAGCAATGGCTACTCATGGATTTTGACTGCTACGGATGATTTTACTAAATGGGTTGAAGCCATTCCTGCTAAGAATGCCACTGAAAAGGTTATTATGGATTTCATTGAAAATAACATCATCACTAGATTTGGTGTCCCCGCTAAGATCACTACTGACAATGCCAAAGCTTTTAGTTCTTTAGAGTTTTCTTCTTTTTGTTTCAAGTATGGCATTGTCTTATCTCATTCGTCAAATTACTATCCTCAAGGTAATGGTCTAGCTGAATCAAGTAACAAGAATCTCATAACCATTATCAAGAAGATAGTAGGAGATAATAAGAGATCATGGGACAGCAAAATCAAGTATGCTTTATGGGCAGATAGGATCACTAAGAAGAAAGCTACAGGTAAATCTCCCTTTGAATTAGTTTATGGGTTGGAGGTAACTTTACCTGTGCACCTCAAATTGCCAGCTTATCAGCTCCTCCAGAATTTTTCTACTAATAAAGATGTTGTTCAGAATAGAATAGATCAGATTGTGGAGTTAGATGAAGCTCGTAGGACAGCTTTTGATGCCATATGTAAAAATCAATCTAACATTAAGAAGAGCTTTGATAAATTTTCTCGATCTAGATCTTTGCAGGTGGGAGATATGGTATTGCTTTGGGACCGCAAGAATGAGAAACCAAGAAAACATAAGAAGTTTGACAGTTTGTGGCTGGGACCTTACATCATTCGAGATATAGTTGGACCAAACTCATTCCACTTGAGCAGACTGGATGGCGAACCACTTGATCTACCAGCGAATGGCCAAATGCTCAAGCTGTTCTTCAAAGATGATATCTGATGCCATAGGGCATCCTTTGTATTGTATTTCTATCCCTACTCCTTGTCATTTCAGCATTTCATTTCTGTTTTAGATTAGATTTACTTTTCATAGTTAAAGAGCTTCTATCTTTTATGTGCTTAAATGTTATATGATGATTTTTGAATGGACGCTACTTATTTCTGTTGTGTGTTGCGTGGATGCAGATTCTGGATTCTCACATTCCTACAGTGCAGCAACGTGTCCCCAAGTAGAGCCAGATGTTGACCACTGCCGGTCAACTGCCCATAGCAGTACACCCCCCTTTTTCTTTGCAAAAAGGGTAGCGCTTGATCAACATGTCCGTGCCATTCTACAGCCATCGACAGCTTGATCAATTTATGTTGTAAACCCAGTCTGCATGTATAAATTGTAAATAATCTTAGCAGATATGAGTCATGTCTGTAAATTGCCTAGGTGGACCTAATTTTCTAAGTGATAATCTACGTCCCGGAAGGTTTTTCGTCTCACCGATCCATGATCGGCAGAGTTTTCCTTCAGCCTAACCCCAAAGTCTGGATGGATTTTGTCATTAGAATCTTAGGAGAATCCTAGTGTGTTAATCTGCTAGATTATAGTTGTGTCGCAGAACTGGGTGATTTATGAGGGTCTATGTCAAATGGGTCTTCCCCCTTGGGATGTAAAGTTGTAAAAGTCATGACGTAAAGTGTCTTGAGGGTTAAGAAATGTTTTAATCCCTTCATAGGTCCTATGTCCTAGGTCCTAGATAATTTTCCCAAAAGCTAAGTTCAAGGATCCATTTAAAAATAAATTAAAAAATAATAAATAAATAAAAATATATATATATATATATATATATATATATTAAATATATATATATATATATATATTAAATATATATATATATGAGATAAAGTAAAATACCTAAAAATAATAAAATAATAATATTTTGAGTAAATAAATGCAGAATTTCAATTTTTTAATACAATAAAAATTCGACGGATGAGATCAAGAGATATCTTGATCCTCATCGACGGTCGAGATCATTTTGACATGGATCACTTGAACTGGCTGTTGGGATCTTTTCCTTTAAATAGGGTGCTAGGGGTCATTTGAGATCATTCGATCTTGGAGTCTTGTGCTGAAGAAGCTCTCTTGTAAACTTTTCTGGTGCTAATAAAGAAAGACTAGGGGGTTGAAATCTTGCTGGTGTTACTCTCTGGAAGTGCTGTGAGCTATTTTATTTTCTGCATATTTTGATTTTCAGCCATTGGTAACAGCTTATTATAGAGTATTGTTGAGCATAGGTATCTTGTTCACTTGCTAGGGTTTGAATGGTATTGGGTTTTCTGAAGTAATGGCAGGTATCTCCATTGCTTTTTGAGATCCAGTATTATTTTTCCTCTCTTTATTTGATGGTTGAAGTTAGCTGTGCAGGAAACCTTTATTGAACAAGATCAGCGAACATTTGGGGAAGTTCTTGGCTGAACCAACCAACTCCCGCAAGCATTTTCTTGCAGAGCCTAGCTAGTTTTGATCCTGGGTTTATCATTTAGTTTATTTTTCTGAATTGCATGAGAGATTTTCTGAAGTTCTTCATAGTAAATCTGAAATTTTTTGATAATATTACTGCTGGTTACTGATCAATCTGGTTGTCTAAGAGTCAAGAGTTGTAAATACTGTTTAGATCATCTAGGATTTAAATTTTTTTTATGCACATATTATTACGGTTTTTCTTTCCTTTGCAGGTTACAGGTGCATGTGATTGAGAAGTTTTCGGGGTTGCATTAGGCAAATTTCGAGCCGGGAATTTCAAACATAAATTTCGTGGAGAGCTGCAGTTTTTTGTTTCTAAGGCAATCTGTTTACTGTGGCCTGGAGCTTTCAATTTCTTTTAAAAGTTTGGCTTTGGACCTGTGCTCCTCCATTTACTGTTGTTCAAACCCTCGAATCTGTATCAAAGCTTTACTGGAAGTCATCAAAATTTTTTCAAAACGCTGCTATACCTGCAAATCTTTCACACTCTTGGCCATCCACTTACAAAACGCGTTACCCCCTCAGTCACAGTTCTTTTTGTTTCTCTGCCAGCGTCAAATCAAAGCTCTCCACGCTGCTCAAATTTCAAATCAGCTGCCTATTTCATGCTGCTGCTATCCCTATCCACGCTGCCACCATAACAAAACGTGTTCACTGTGGTTTCATTCCCCTGCCTGCGCGTATTTTTCTCCCCATTTTGCACGTCATAGTGACCTCCAAGCTGCGGCAAGATCATTTCAGCTGCCTTGTCGTTTTCAAACTGTTGTCCTCTGTCCGTCGAGCCTGAATCTTCAAACTGCAAAGCAAATAAAAAGAGGAAACGTGAACTGCTCATCGCTGCTCCATTGGCGTTCCACAATCCATTTCCAATTTTTATTTTTCACGCAGCCATTCACTGGATACTACCCCACGATTTCAGTACCTCTACGCCTAAGAAGCTGCTCATTTTGTTGCCATCGGACCTGCACTGCAAACACTCAGATTTCTTCTCTGTCTGCCGACAGCAAGAACGCGTCCTTTTTTTTCACGCAGGCCAGTCTCAATACGCTGTGTTAAATGGTGATATGTACGGGCCAGAGAAAACAGTTTTGGAGGTATTACGGCTGACCCTTTTCCTGTTTGACTGCACGAAGAAGAAAAAAAAAATGTATCCGTCTGCTGCTCCAGCCAACTGCAGTTGCGTTTCTCACCCTAAGCCACGCATCATCTGCATCAAAACTTTCGTGGCCCCGCACATGTTCAAACAAAAAAAAAATCGGTGAAGTTCCAGAAACGAGGTAAGGATCAGGGTTGTCCCGTGGACGTCAGGTGAAGGTCTCGATTCATAAGTTTGTATTTTTATTGATCAAATCTTTTTAAGCTGTTAAAATCGCATGAGGACAGGCTGCCTATGCATTTCTCCTTTCTGTTTTGTGTAGGAAGTAATTTTTTTTGTTTTTAGTCTCACCGTAAATACAACTGCAGCAATATTTCATTCAGATTTTAATATCATTATAGTCTTAGTATAGATTTAATTAAGTTTTATTCGTTTCCCTTTGGGCTTTAACTTTTAAATATATAAAATATAAAGGGTCCCGCTTTGGAATTTAAATTAGGGTTTTAGTTTTATAATTTTAGTTTAAATTTGAATTGTATTTATAACAAATATAAAATTCCCAAAAAAAATTATAAAATTTCAAAAAAGTTCCTAAAAAAAAAATTATTTTCTTATACTTTAGGTTTGAGACTTTAATTTAGATTTGATTTAAATTAGATTTTAGTTTTAAAAAATCATAAAAAATTCATAAAATATTTCTTTTCTTATGGTTTAGGTTTATTTTCTTAGTTAAGAGGTAAATAATAAAATTTTTTGAGAAGACTGAACGAAAGTTCTCGGAAGTTTCATTTTGGCAAATTTTGCAGTTGTTTATTTTCCATTTCTCTATGGCTAAATGTACTTAAAGGTTTAATTAAAGTTAGCTGTGTGAAAGTCGCAACTGACCAGCATTTAAATTTTGTGATCTTTTAAAGCATTTAATTTTTCTTTGAGCTCAATTGCTGGATCATCTTTAAAGCATTGTGGTTTTACTGGATATCTTGCATCGTTCAGATTGTTTGATGGTAAATGATTATTGTACATGGTTTACATCTCTGCAACATCTAGTAAATAACTATTTAAACATCAAACCCATAAGGCACAGGTCCATTAAATTAATAAAATCTATTTAGTGTTGGTTTCCTTTCGTGTCTCCCAACCCGACTGGTTCACAGTTGGTTTTCATCATCTCATAGGGTCTAACCCCCTTAGCCGCGGGAGACAGGCTTAAACGGAGAGATCGGGGATCAGAGTGACAGCCCCTGGTCTGAGCGTTGTCGTGACAATTTGTGCGACAACAAGACCCAAACAGTTTGACCTCCAATCTTCTCCAATCTATGGCTGCCTCATAAGAATTTCCGAAGTCATTTGATGTGTCTAAAATGAGGGAGAAGGCTCCTCTTTATATACAATCCGATGGGGTTGAAGAGACGTGACTTTTGGGTTTATTGAGCCGACATATAGGTGAGACCAACCTAGTTAATTTTACATGATAGAATCATAAATTCAAAATCACACTTCTTCTTAACCAAATTTGATGATCTTTAGGTCGATTTTGGTCCTCTCGAAAAGAGGAATTTAATGCTACAATTATCTTCCCCAAAGGAGCTGTCCAAAGTGGAATTTGGCCCTAGTTGCCAATTTTAACACCTCCAAATTTGAAGCCATTCCGACGGTGGGATCTTGAGATCTTTCAAGCCCTAGCTCTGAGATTGATTCTTGCCCTTTGTTTCCCTTGGCTAGTGAGCTCATTGTGATTATTGTATCAACTTCAAAGAAAAATTTTCCATTAATCCCCTTCTCCCCCTCAATTAGGTCAAGCACACCTTTGGTTGATCAACTCCATCCCCTTGACCTAGTTTTGGGTCTAAAGATAATTCCACAAAGACCACTTGGAATCCAAGTTTTCACAAGAATTTTAAGGTGTAGGAACCTCCTTGACAAGTCATACACTTAAACCCTAGCCCTTGGAATTCTCCTAAGCCCTTCTTAGAGAGCCTTTCATTTTGATTTCCAAGCAAGCAAGCCATATATTTGAGCCTTTCTTGTGAATAGGCTTCCAGGATCACCTTTCACCCTATCATTGATCCATTCATCTCCATGACCCTAATTATACTGAGTCTCCTCCCATCGATGAAAGTCTGTAAAGAGCAGGGAGCCTTAGTTGAGGTGACAGTGGGATATCACTCCATTGTTCCCCTTGACCTAGTAGTTTAAGCGGTAACATTTTTGGCGTCGTTGTCGAGGAAACGAAATGTGTGTTTTGTTCCCCATACAACACATTGACATATTTACTGGCGACTCCATTGGAAGAACGAAACCCTAGTTCTTCATTGAGCTTTAAAGTTAATGCTTGTAGGGTGAAGCAAGCATCTATAGAGGCATTTTAATTCACCCTGGCAACTTCATTTTAATCCTAATGTGCAAAATCATAGAAAATGGAATATCGTAAAAGAGAGATCAATCTTGGTTCTACAGTTGCAAAACTCACCGACCAAGATGTTCAAGAAATGCAAGATAATGTAGATAAATATACAAAATCTTATCAAAATGTATTGGAAGGTATGGATATGGAACTCATGCTCAAGTTTTATAGGTCACAACAATGGCAATTCAACATAATGAGGTCTACCTATGAGAAGGATCCTAGTGGCCTCCTTGACTTTGCTCGCCTAACCCGTGCTCTGAGTATTCTGACTGACGTAATCAATGACAAATATTATAATCAGTCGTAAGGCCCCGTAGAATGTGATCAGTTGGATGATTAGGGTAACCAAGGTGATTAAGAAAGTTAGGATGATGAGCAAATGGAGTTGGAATCCCATAGCAATGAGGTGGGGAACATCTCCTCTAAAGATGACGAAGAAATTGATCCTGAAATCCTCCAGATCACGCAAGAAAAGGTGGATGAATATAGTAGGCCATGCAGGGGGTTAGTAAGGGAATGTAATGCTAATGAAGTATTCTTCCATCTACATGAAGAAGAGGTGAAGCTTCATAAGATGAAATGTGAATATAAATAAAACCCTACCATTGCTCTCCTCCTAGAAACATTTTACCAAAATCATGTAACAAATTCCTTAGCTATTGTTCTTCAAGAGAAAAGGGAAGAAGAGAAGTCCCACTAGCTGGCTAACCAAGGTGAAGATAACCTTGAGGAACTAGGTCATAAGCAGGAGGACGAGTCCTCCTTGGATCCACATGATAAAAAATATTATTTTGAGAACACTTGTTGAGAAGGAAGAATCTATGGAAGGTGAAGTTGAGACTAACCTTACCTTTCTCAAGGATATTATTCCTGATGACTCCCCTTTTGAGAACCTTGAGGAAGTTGATCCCATTAGCCCCTTGGAAGATGACATTGGAGATTACTTCGACATTGAAAAGAAGAAATGCGAAATTGTTGGTCCTCAATTTGATTATGCTCCCATTCACAACACCGACAAGGAGGATGAGTTTGTGATTGGTCTTCCCTTTCTCTTGAGCATTATTTATGATGACATATCCATTGATACCTTTGGGAAGGAGAATTATTATTTTCCCTTGCATGAAGAGGGGTAGTTGGAAGTATTCGATTCTCCTTTTAGGGAAGAGCCAATCTTCGATACTAAGGAATCGATAAGGCACCCACCAATCCTCAGTATGATTCTATATTCAACTCACTTAAGCCTTTAAATTATGATTTTGTCAAAGAAAAACCCATTGAATATGACACTTCGCCCTCCCCTTTGCCTTTTCCTCTTGTTTATCACTTTGATTCTTCTTCAAGTGATTCCCTCAACCCTTGTCATATGATCTCAAGTGAGCATGAGCCCTTTCCCCCTTTTGAGTATAGTGTCAAGGAAGAGCCCCTCATTGACTATTCTTTGTCTCCCTAGACACACCCTCACGATTATGATCACTCCATAAACTCCCCTCTCCAATGTTGCTCTCCTTCCTTCCCTCACCCTTCGTTCTCCTCTCATCACGACCTTGTGGCATCTACAAAGCATAATATTATAAACAATGGTTGTGATAGGGAGTTCTTGAGAGTGATCTTTCATTCCACCATTGTGTACTTGGAGGGAAAGCCATGCACTTCTGATTGACCTATTCCCCTCTTAGGGCTCCCTTTTACCTCGAATGGAGATCATGTTTTCCAACCTCCCACCCACTTCACCCTCCATGTGATTATGTCTGCATTCGCTTTGGGTGTGGTTTCATGTGTAATCATACTGGCAAGCATATGTATATTGATATGATGATATGTTGGTTGCATTGACTTTATGACTACACTTAGTATTCGCCTTACTATATGCATGTTAGGGTAGGATGCATTGCATGCTGATTTTTTGCATTAGAACTGACATCATGTGATATTTCTCATGGTAGATTAGCTGCCTTTAAATTAAATTTGCACATCTTTACTTTCCTATTAATTTTTGCGGCCTAATATTAAGCATGGGTGATCATTTAAACACCACGAAAACATGTTGCCCTGTGTGCTTAGTCTTTGTATGTGCAATTAACAGGTCTACAGTACCAGTGTTCTCATGACCTCCCATTCGAAGAGCTTCATGCACTTTCCCAAGAGCTCATGTCCTAGTTGGAGCCAGATGTTACCCACCACTAGTGGGTAGTCTATATGGGAGAAAAATTCTCTCCTAGTGGTCCTCAGCCCCTTGTAGCCGTCAGATAGCTCAATGTGCCATTGTCTCTGCCACTTGAGCCAGCCATGTGGTCCCTCGACTACTTGTCATGAATGTATGTTTGAAGGTGGGCCTCCCGACCCCAAAGGTATGGCTTTTCATTGGTATAGTTGAGTAATTTTCCTTACTTGTCATGGGCACTTTTGGGCATGGACTGGTGGGAGGGATTCAGCGGAAAGAGTGGGTTAGGCTTGTATTCTTGTCTCCATTGCTCGATTTCATGGTTACCATTGTATCCTAGTCCCGTGGGATCTCCTTTGGTGACCATTTGGCTTTAGGGTTAGCACTACATGGGAAATCTTGATTTTTCTTGCATGGTCCCGCTTCCTGATGCCACCAACATGACACCCCTTCCACTCATTTTAGCCCCATCCATCTCTTTTCCCATCTGGGTCCACATAGGGTTAGCCTCCCCCTCTCGTTGTCCACACCTTGGGTCGGACCTAGAATGATGCCCCAAAGGTTGATGCAGCTAAAAGGAAAAGAAAAATCATAATTTGGCCACTCTCAACAGGAAATATACCACAAAATGCAAAAGATGGTTTGGACATACAAATTTATCATGTGGGTAAAAGCCAAACATGAGCTCTACCCCTTATCCATGGCCATCACCCTAGTTCCTATGGGCCCTAGATGAGCCCCCTCTATCATTAAGGAACCCAGGATTGGCCCAAGCCATAGTGGGCAATGAACCGCCCCACCTTAAGGGGGTATCATGCTCTCATCCCTTGGAGCCCCAAGCAGTTATGAAGAAAAATCAATAAAAGGCAAAAGGCATATGAAGAAGGGTGGAAAAACAAAGGTCGGGGTAACTCATGTACCACGATTTGCTCCCTCCTACACTCATACACCCAGCTGTGGGCTTCCCTTATTTTAGGCACCTTAGCTCCTTAACGTGTGGTCTAGATGTTTTCCCTGATCCCCATCTGTTCCATCATTATATCACTTGCCACCTACCAATTGAGGGATGTACCACGAACATGTCAACCCCTCTAGAGGTTGAAACCACCTAATAAGATCCTTGGCAAACCCCCTATTGAGCTTGGAGACACTTGTACATACCAAAGCCCACTGTGGAAGGGCATGCCACCATGAAGTACCCCACTGGTTTCATGACTTGTAAGCTCTTTTACTTGATTATTCCAATGATTTATTGTATTGGATGGCAAGGGGACACATTGGATCTTATGCAAGGTTGCAAGTGGATTCCCATTGGGGGATTGATCTCCCTATACGGGGTCCTAGCCCTCCAGAGGGCTACATTGGCACTTGTAGGGTGAGCGTTTAGAGCCATGGGCCTCCACCATAGCTAAGATTACTTCATGGATCCAAAGCAGCGTTTGTTGATTGCTCCTATTCCACCTTTTAGATGAGGATGATGCACCTGGTTCACCATGCCCAACCGATTCCACAGATGCACCATACACTTGGCAGATGTTCCAGGGTCCAAAGGATTATTCCCCACTCCAGAGGCAAGGTGTATGTCATCATTCTAGCCCTTACATATGGTCTACAGGCACTTTTGATCCATTTGGAGACCCATGAGGATGACCTTGTGCCCCCACACCCACTTGGGAACACCACAAGTTTTTGCTTGAAGAACGAGGGACCAACCCCTTGTCCACTATGATGGGAGTCCATTTCTACATCCTGGCACCATTTGGACTTCATTAGGCCTCCTCAAAGGCCCAACGACTCACTTGGTCGATCATTCGACCCTCTTTTAATGGATTATTCTTGTATTATTGAGCTATTTGGTAGGCTTGTCGCCAAAAGTATTGTTATTATGCACATTATTTTATTTTAGGGGCTCAATTAGGCCAAATTAGCTAAATTGAACTCATTAGAGATTGTATAAATAGATGAGGTTATTCATTCCCTCACCATCACTTGGATTGGATCATTATCGCTTGAGAGAATTTCGCTATTCTTTTTGGAGGACAAAATTGGATCGATGGATGAACTTGATGTTCAGATCTCTTCATTTTTGTCTTGGAGCTTCTATATTGGCATATGATGATGATTGGAAATACTTGTTCTCACATGGAAGTTCTCTTTAATGCTAATTTGTCTTTTTCTTATGTCACATGCATGCTGTTGGGGATTTTCGCTATACTAGGCTGAAATTTGTTGCTTTTCTTTTGTGAAATGGTGGAAATTTGTCTCTGTATAGCGTTGCATCATGTCCTGGGCCATGTTTGAATAAGTGAATATTCCTAGAGATATTTCGTTGAAATTTTAGCTTGATAAGTCATCACATATTGCATACCAGAGTATAAAGACCTTGAAGCAATTGTCCATGCCCTAATTGTCATGCAAAATTGTTTTATAGGCCTCCTTGACCAAGTGAAGACATCATAAGCATTGGAATCTCCTTGAATTCATTTCTCCCAAAGGATTAGGCACCGGTCCTCCATAGGTGATCACCAGAAACGTATTCTTTATCACCTCTCCCTCTTTTCTTCTAGGCCTAGCCTCCATAGGGGACCTAGGGCATCACATTTCTCACAAGTTACACATAAAAAAAAGTCGATCTCCTAGCCTCTATTGTGTTGTTATGTCTCTTAGGAGCCCTCCAAATTTGAATCCATTCCGACAGTGGGATCTTGAGATATTTCAAGCCCTAGCTCTGAGATTGATTCTTGCCCTTTGTTTCCCTTGGCTAGTGACCTCATTGGGATTATTGTATCAAATTCCAAGGAAATTTCTCCATTAATTCCCTTCTCCACCTCAATTAGGTCAAGCACACATTTGGTTGATCAACTCCATCCCCTTGACCTAATTTTAGGTCCACTTGGTCCTGTGTGGTCCCACAACCTTCTGAAGATAATTCCACAAAACCACTTGGAATCCAAGTTTTCACAAGGATTTTAAGGCCTAGGAACCTCCTTGACAAGTCATTCACTCAAACCCTAGCCCTTGGAATTCTCCTAAGCCCTTCTTAGAAAGCCTTTCATCTTGATTTCCTAGCAAGCAAGCCATATACTTGAGTCTCTCTTGTGAATAGGCTTCAGAGATCACCTTTCACCCTATCATTGATTCATTCATCTCCATGATCCTTATTATATCGGGTCTCCTCCCATTGGTGAAAATCTGTAAAGAGTAGGGAGCCTTAGCTGAGGTGACAATGGGCTATTTTAAGCAGTAACAGGCCACACAATTTCCAATCCAGTAATTGTCAGTTTGGCCTATCTTCAAGTTCCCCATACTGCCAAAAAGTGTCCAAGGCCGCATATTTGCAATGGAAATGGACAGCTTGAAAATTCAATCCAAGCACAAAAAGTAAAAGCCTCCTCATTTAAAAAATCAAATTTTTGGAAATTTAAATTAGATTATTTGCAATGAAAATTGGCAATAAGAGGGTGCATAAAAAACTTAAAACTAAATGAAGCTTGTTGTCCCATATGGACAAAACCCTTACATTGTTTCATGGTCATGAAAATCATAGAAAAATGACAAAAAAGGAAGAAGAAAAATGTAGTTAGGCAAAGAGGCAAGCATGCATGTTTAAATGTATGGAAAAAATCATTAACAAGAGGTATTTAAGAACATACCTGCGAATGGAAGATGATAAGTCTGTCTAGCTGATTTGGAAAATGATCTTGAACATTTGATCCACTAGACAATCTTTGTTGGTGATGATAATGGTTGTTTGGCCCTCAATCCCTCCTTGAAAATGACCACAATCTCTCTTTCTTCCTTCTCCAATAGAAAAGAAAAACAACAACAACAACAAAATGAGCAAAAAAACTGAAATAAATCTTTAAAACCACATAGGCTTACTGTTCTGGCGATTTTTTCTATTGTGGCATGAGAAATCAGCACAAATTGCACAGTTTTTGAAAAAATTGCGATTTTTTGGTGGCAATTTTTGGGGCAGCAGTAAAAATCACTGATATTATGTTCAGTGAAAAAAATAGTATTGGGGTGTTGGATCCCAAATTTTTTATTGGTGCCACACCCATACCAGAATTTTATGCCAATTCTGATCTGCACCCACAATTCATGTAACTTTCACTTTAAGAGATTGAAGTAATGTTTAGTTGTGTGTGGTGTCGGTGGGGGGGAAGGGGCAAAGATAACTAGTTGACATTGTCAAAGGTACCAATTTTATTCTAGGTTCAGTAACAAAAGATTGAAAAATTGTAGAAGAGGTTGCAACAAAGATCATTGGATTTTTAAGCATAGAGATCAAAGAATCCAGCAGGAAAGTGTAGATGATTGTCATTAGCATTTTTTGTAAAAGGAATTTGCATTATTGTGATGCTACATTAGAGAGAGCTTGGAAGGAAGATCTGTCGAGAAAACAGACCCAACTGAGTCGAAATTCCAGGTAGGATAGTTTGTTCTGTTAGCAAGTCAACTGCTTCTCAATTGGCAAACACATTCAGTTAGTGTGTTATAATTATTAATAACCATTGCTACCATGCTCACAAATCATACTCAGAAGTCCTTGAGTTTGACTCTGCATTGTACGGTCAGAAAAGTTCGATATAAATTAAAACTTATTTATTTTCATAAAAATGCGTGTATTTTTTTATACTTTTGTGCTTGTCGATTTTTTCCCAAGCTGAGTCTCATAACACTAATAATAACTTATCATAACTTAACCATGAAGAAATATGCAAGCAATCTATGAATTGAAAAAGAGAGAGAATAGATCCTCCTATGTATTTCATTAGTTATAATCTAAGTCACAGGTTACGTCCTCCAAGGTCCCGTGTCCCGTATTTAACGTGTCGGACACGAAAACGGCCCTAAAACGTGTCGAAAATGTTTTTCACGTGTCCTGGAAAACATAAAACGTATTCGATCGTTTCTTCGTGTCCTAGTCATGGAAAATGAGTATTCAGAGTCTAAAAAACGTTGCCCTAACATTTTTTCTCCGGTTGAATACCTACCCCACGAAATCAATGGTTTAAAGCCGATGCAATTATTTTTTCGAGGTTCTTTTGCTATTTTCCTCCGATGTCGTCACTCTCCGTCAATGTATAATCGTCGTGTGGAGCCAAGTCATCTCCGTGGACTCATGGAGTCGTTTGGTCACTGGAAGGTTTGGTAACTTGGCAACATGTGTGAGGTTCACTGGTTCAGGTAAGTCGTGGCCTGTAGACCATATGTATAATGCCATAGACGCAATTAAACTTAAGCAGCAAGCCCATAAAAAATGTGTTTGATTGTGTGTGCACTGTGCAGCTTACGTTGTCGAATTCCAGGGCCAGTATACAAATATAAATAAGTCTGTCCACTGTCCAGTGTCATCTAATCAAATGATTATGTTACGATAATATAATAATGATTATCATTTATGTCAGACAATTTTCAACCCACGGGCCACTAGGTTTTCATTCGAGCTAGCATGCAGTGCTAAGTGTACCTACTGTTTATTTTTAACAGTTTTAAATACTGCATTTCCACTTGCAATATGCTTAATACTATATCTCGGTGTATATATATATATATATATATATATATATATATATTATATTAAATATATATATAACGTGTCCCTCGTGTCCTGTTTCTGGGTTGCTGCATTTCATATTGAATACTCGTATTTACATGTCCTCCGTGTCTCGTGTCCTCGTGTCATGTGACTTAGGTTATAATATAATCTATTTTTCTGCATTATCTTGCCCTTGTTATGCCTATGTCTATGTTTTATATATAAATATATTTGGTTGTTCACCCGTGTTCAGATATTCATTTGAAGACAGCATTGGTTCTGTTGCCAGTTTTATCTAGACTTGAGTCAACATGATGGATAGCCAACTAGAAGAATGAGACGGAAATCAAGCAGTTTCTAAAAATGAAATCCGAGTGGTAGAATCAACAAATTAAAAACCAAAGCTCATGGGGAGCAGCTCAACTAGAGATCACTATGTTATGAAGTATTATGTAAACCATGAGATTCAAAGTTCAATTCCCCATGGGTCAAGCCAACAAAAAATAAAAAATAAAAACAAATTGAAAACTAAAGAATTATGCAAAAAGAAAGAGATTGTAACTGCCACAAAGTAGGACAAGCTATTTTCATTAATATTTATGGGACTTTTTTAGTCCATTCCAAGGGCAATTTATAAATGGATAATGGCCAATCAATTAAACCGACAATCAAAATCAGACCTTCGTAGACAAGTCACAAAGTTATCCCCACACTATTAATTTTGGAAATGACGAGCGATTACAAGTAGAGAAAAAACATTGGAATTCAAAGGCATGATACAAGCAAGTCATTTACTCTTGTAGCAAAACGACTTATGTAAATTGTAACACAGCAGTCAGGATGGAAAACCAAAGCATCAAAATGAAAACAAACATCAATGAACATTCTCTTGTGTAAAATTATTAGAGCACAAGTAAGGACCTAGCTAGAGAATAATTGCATAAACTTTCAAAAATTGAAAAATAAAATTGGAAGAGAGAATGAATTATGTATCTCAATATTGCTGAGAGAATCAATACATAAAGAAACTAAGTTAAGATTAACTACATGCAAGCACTAAGGCCAACTAAAGCTAAGTGTGTTTTATGCTATGTTAATGTGCATGTACACCACATGCAAGCACTAAAGGTAACTAATGTGTGTAACATAAACACCACATGCAAGCTCTAAAGCTAACTAAAGCTAACTAATGTGCATGTACACCAACATCCCGAGTACCTGTGTTGCATCGCATATAGTGTTGAAGCTCATAAAATGCTCATTGATAAATTCCACTCCATATTTTTGCATCATCGTTTTCTCAAGAAGTTTTCCTGTATGTATAATTGAATATCATTTAGAAAAGGGCCTGTCAAACTTTAACCGCTCATTCCATAACATGCACTGAAGAATGAACTTAGATTGATTGATGACCTATCTCTTCAGTTTCTCCTTTCAACATTGTTGTCTGGTTGGCAATTCCAACTTTAACCAAGTCACAATCAGGATCAAATCCCCTTGAAATAGCTTTTTCAAATTTCTGGAGGACGAATTAGAAAAGTAGAAAGGTTGTATCAGAATGATAATATATGAGAAAAGAGAATCTCTTAAAGTGTGTGAAGTCTAATATATTATTTTCTGAAGTGACAAATCTGTTCATGTATTTTACGTACTTTAAGAAATTCTTCTTTAGTACTACTAGAACCATCAAGCTTGCCAGCCAGAATGTAGTCACACACATATGTTGCCTGTAAACAATATCCAATGTAAGTTTTATTGTAATCACTGGTACACCATGCTGAATATGGAATAATTTCTAGGCCTGTTTTAGAATTTAGAATTATTTGTGTACGTGATTTTGTAACGAGTTTTTCAGGTACCTCCTTGATGTCCTTTACAACTATATATTTCCCTGCAAATGATGAAGTGGCAACTGTTTCCTCATGCCCTTTCTTTCCATGGATTACAGAAGTAAAGCTTTCCTTTTTATGCTTCTCCACAGTGTTCCAAACCTAGATAATGAAACCAGGCAAGCTAATTAAACACATTTTGTTTGTAATGATGAGTTTATATCATGAATCTGGATAAAAGATCCAGTATTGTATTGTCCTGGTTGCAACAAAATTCAATGTTTTCAAAACATTGCAATAATTTGTACCTTTGAAACCCATGGACATGTAGTATCCACAATCTTCACACCTTTTTCATCGAGAATCTGCATTTCACTTAGTGCTGCTCCAAAAGCTGGAAGAATAACCACATCATCATTGTTTACGACATCAAATTTTTTCCCTTCTTCCATTACAGGAATGTCTTCAATCTGCATCTCCTTCAGTCTCTGCATTGATTAGCAACCATCTAGGTGAGTTGGTACAAACTGTATTCAGTTTTTAAGAAAAGACAGGAAATTGAACTAACATGCACCAAACTGATTGATTCCATACCTGATTCACAGTTGGATTGTGTATTATTTCATTGGTAATCCACAGCTTCTGATCTGGAAATTGTTTTCTTGCTTCATATGCAATTTGAACAGCTCGTTCCACACCCCAACAGAATCCAAATGATTCAGCAAGCTTAACAGTTACATTACCCCAAGTGTATTCATTGTTGTTTTCTTTCAATGTTTTAATGATATCACCTGCATGGTCCAGACATAAGTTATGCAATGGAGTGTACCATCAACCAAATCCAACAAAAAGAATTTCAAGGGTGTTGCAAAGTCTTATATGAAAAATCAAGCATCAAACTTGAAGGAAAACATAATTGAATATCCTCTTGCTTCTAAACATAGATGATTGTGGAATATATTTGATCTGCAACAATTCAACATCTTTTCACATTTAAATACAATTCATGTTTTGAGCTAATACTTCTAGGATATTTTTCTGACTGACAAAAGTCAGATTTGGAAAGGTAGGAAGCTTGGTTTAAGGCTTTGGGAACTCAAGGTAGTATGTTTGTAGGCCAAGCCCCCTAGCAGGTATCTTCTTTTCTTTGATCATTTTTGTTCTAACCTTTGATTGAGTTCAATGGTTCCACATTTCTCAAACCTGTGGTTGACTCTCATGGCAGCATTTTTGTTTTAATCTTTGATTGTGGAGTTCAATGGTTCCATACTTCTCAAACCTGTGAGCGACTCTCATGGAAGCACTTTCGACGTCATCGTGATGGATTTCTTGGTTTGAGATATATATCCGGAGATGCGAGGCTACATGGATACATTGGTGCTGATTGGCCTAGAAATGTTATTGACAGAACAAGCACATCAGGGTGCTGCTTTAATTTGGGGTTTGCCATGATATCTTGGATGAGCAGGAAGTAGAAGTCCGTAGCTTTGAGCACGATCGAGGCAGAGTATATTGCTGCTAGCATGGCTAGCTGAGGTAGTATGATTGAGGAATATCTTTGGAGAGCTATTTGAGAAGGTCCTGGATACGACAACGATATATTGTGACAACAAGAGTGGGATCTGATTGGCAGATAATCCTATATTTCAGGACAAGTCCAAGCATATTGAGTATAGGTATCATTACATACGAGACATGGTGTAGAGAGGAGCAGTGAGACTCTATCATATTTCGACTAATGAGCAGACACACTCACCAAGGTTTTGCCAAAAGGGAAGTTCTTGGACTTCAGAGAGCAGCTTAGACTAGTGGATGTGACCCTCCTGGGTAAGGATCCCGACTGATTGAGGACACTGAGCTATGCTCTTCCCCCCTGTTTGAGCTCACAGGGAGAGGAATTGAGCCAGAGAGCTCCTGGGGTTGAGGGAACTCTGGACAATAGGATAGTTGTGATCCTTACCTCACGGTAAGTAGTATCATGCCTATTGTCTGACAATAAGATAGTTGAGATCCTTACCACATGGTAAGTATCATCTTGCCTATTGTCATCTTTGGGACTTGACAAAGTATACCCCGGTTGGCATCCTACCCACAAGTTGGGCTTGTTGGGATTGTTTCTCTCCATTTGGCCAATGGGTGAGCATACTTGGGATAGTTGTGATCCTTACCTCTCGGTAAGTAGTATCCTTCCCAAGTGATAGGATGGAGGTGTTCTACCACTGACTCTTGAGGGCCAAGTTGTGAAGATCAGTGGACAATAGGATAGTTGTGATCCTTACCTTCCATGGGAAGTTGTATCCTGCCTATTGTCCTTGGATAGATGTTGGTAGCTTGAGCTCCTCTATGATGTTATATTCTTCTTCTTTTAGATCCGAGAGTGTTCAACAGATGAGCGGAAATGAGTAGAGACGAGACATGACTTGATTTAGTGATGACAATGACAAGATGTTTGCGATGAGATTCATATTGCAGTCGAAAGTTCCCCCCTAGCTGAGAGGAAGTGTTAATTTTGTAGCTCAAGCACAAATTCCCCCCTTTGGACAACCTTCCTCATCCGGAGAATACCCTCTTTGCCCATGGAATAATTTAATTTGGTCAAGGAAAAATATATTTTTAATGTGAAAACCCATGTGCACAAAAGTTTAGGTCAACCTAGAAGTCAAATTGGGTCTCCTCCAACGCCTATAAATAGACCTCATGTCACATCATTTGGAGAAATCATCACACACATCTTCTTCTTCTCTTTAGAGGTTCGACTACTTCTGATATTGCAAGTCTTCTTTCACACGTGCGAGGAGAGAGATTCTCTTTGATTGGGATGATATCTGTCATTGACTAGCCTTTGACCAGTGTTGACTTTTTGGAGTTTAGAAGGAGTTTGACTTGGTTTGACTTGACTTTTTGAATCTACTTTTGGAGGTCTCATTCTTTGGCACAAAGATTGAGGTTTTCTAGGTAGTTTGACTTTTGTTGACCATATACTTTGACCGCAAGAAATATGAAGTTTGACTGTGGACTTTCTCTCTCTGTTGACTAAGTTTGACCGAGTTGTTTGGGACTATTTTGACATAAGTTTGACCAGCAAGGAACGCCAAGTATTTTGACTGACAACTAGGCTCTTTTGGAGGAGTTTGACTGTTGACTTTAGGACTAGTTAGGGCATCTTTGGCTGTTGTTGATTTTGACAGAATTACAAACTTTGACTTGACCAAATTTATCTTTGAGGCTCATCTATTGGATTTTGGTTGGTTGATCTCTTGGATAGTCAAAGAATTGACTTTGACTTTGTTGTTGATGAATTGAATTATTGTATCTCTCTGTTGAACATTTTATGACAATCTAATAAGAAGAATTATTTGAAAAGGTTTTCCCCCTTTAGAGTTTTTTCCTAGTATTTTACCAAATCACATGTCTCTTGTTATTGCTCCTGATTGACTTCTATTGCATCTTGATATATTGTTCTATCTGCAATTGCTATTTGTTAGTGGAATTGAATTGTTTAGAAAGTGATTGCTAATTGAAGAAATAATTGGGCTAAAGTGATTGTAATAGCATAGAACAATGGAAAATTAACAGATCATGTGCTCTACTATGAGCTCATGTCCCATTTGGATCCAAATGTTACCCACCAAAAATGGATACCCCCTAGGAGAGATTTTCCCCTATTCATCTTCTTCCAATCAGTAGCCATCAACCCCTGGCAAACACCTTATAGTCGATGTGATGTGCCACTTTATCTCTACTCCCTGCATCAGTTGTATGCTTTCTCGCCCATTTGTCAAGAGCATATGTTAGAAGGTGGGAAATCCAACCCAAAAGGTTGTTTTTCATTGTGCAATCGGGTGCCTATACTTGTTTTTCATTTGGGCATTTTGGGCACGAATTATTGGGCGACTTGGAAAAAGGAAAGGGCTTTAATCGTGGTTTTGTTCCCTCACCTTAAATGGGGGGGTTAATCCTCAATCCTAGTCTCGTGGGATCTCCCTATTGGCCTATGTCTTTAAGTAGGGCACTACATGGGAAACCCTAGTTTTGGTAGCGTGGTCCCATTTTCCCATTTCACATTTTTCACTTCTCTCTGCACATTATGAGCCCTATTTAACATTTTTCCTTTTATGGGTCCAGATGACCATTGGGTCCACAAGGCACTAGAACTCTCCTCCCCTTGTCCACATATAGTTGGTTCAAGCCTAGAAATGATGCCCTAAAGGTTCATGCAGCTAAACAAAGTTAAAAGCATATCATGGCCATAAGCAAAAAATAAAAGAAAAGGAAAAATCATAAAATGCAAAAGATGGTCCAAACATTTAATAATAGCATGTGGGCAAAAGCCAAGCATGAGTTCTACCCCTTATCATTATGGCCATCTGTTACACAATATTTTGTCATGCCTCCTGCACTTCCCTATGACATATCCTGAAGTTCCCGAAACATGACCATTATACAGTATACTCATCCATGTATACAACTCATATCCCTCCTTTAACTTTGCTTGGAAAATGTCTTGAGTTTTCCTTGAAGAAATAGCTCTTAAAACCCTAAAATGAGGGTCATCGCTCTTATGAAGCTCAAAACCGCGATGGTCGCCTGTTGCACCATGTTTGACCCGTGATGGCATCGCTCTGTTCCTTGTCATACCCGCGATGATCCCAAAAAGGTAATTTTTCCAAAGAGGATGAGAAGCTTCGTGATCTAGAAGCTTCCAAAGCGGCGAGCTGGAGGTGGTTTCGCATAGATGAGGTTGAATCCTCCTAACTTAACCTCTTTGTCTTATCCCTATGAGCTACCTCCTTGAGATGTGGGCCTAATCCTATCTTTGGAGAAGCCCTCTCCATGCCTATAAATTCCTCCTCTCCCATTCCCAAATGGTTGGTCTATGTCCATTTGCACCCTATGTTGAGCTTGTGCTTAGAGGCTATTCAGTAGACTTGGAGGAGTGTTTGGAATGTTTCTTGGCTTGGATTTGGATTACTGCTCAAGGAGAGCCTTTCAACATCAAGGCTATGGTTGTAAGCTTCCCTTTATTCTTTAAATAATATACAACTGTTGGTTCATCTTCCCAAAATATATATGTTCATGTATGTATTAGCTTGGCATTCCTTGATCAACTAAGTAGGTTATTATTGGATTTTCTATTGGTTTTGGCATGCTTTGTTGTCTCTTGATCACTTGTGCAGGTACATAAGCACTGAGAGAAGCAGGAACAAGTCCGTGACACAAGTGGTTCGAGGCTCTCAACAAAGGAAATTGGAATAGCATCAAAACGAGGTAGGTCATCTCTCTCATTCTACTTTTCAATTATAATCTAGGAAGATGTCTAGTTGATTATCACTTCAGTTGTTAGACTCACTCATTGGGCTAGAGGGATTTTCTATGTCTACAGAGAGGATTAACCTTGTCAACAAAATGGCGACTCCAATGGGAGCCTATGATCCTTTCCTTCCCTTTCTTCACCTTGTCTTTTTGACGAGTTTGATCAACCATTCATTTTTAGACTTCATTGCTTGTATGTAGTCAGTGTCACTTTCTGGTAGATATCTGAAGGTTGTTAATTTGAATTGTTCTTGAAGATTTTGAGTTTCTTTTTTGTTTTCCTCGACCATCGTGGGTTTGACCCTGACAGTCGCGATGATATCGCGAGTTTGTTGATTACAGTAGTGATGATCGCTACTTTCCTCCTGACAGGTGCGATGATTGCATAAAATTAAGAAATTTAGGGTTTCTCTTCTTATTTTCAGTTTTGTTTGCCTTCTCCCAGTGATTTACCAGTGTGATCTTCATTGAATTTGTTATTGTCTAATTGCAATCACCTTTTAACTTGGTTTGAGTGTCCTTGAAGTTTGATTAGCCTTTTAGGGTTTCTAGGTCTTCTAGGTCAACCTTCGTCCACTCGTTGGTCTTTTCATCAGTTATCAGAGATCAATTACCTGTGTTAAAGAGTCTTTGTGTGTTCAGACATCCTTTGCAGATCACTTTTGGTTCTTGTGTCTTGAGTTGTTTTCATTAGTAGTTACTGTGGAAGTTGCTTAAGTTCTCTTTGACAAATGATAGATTTGTAATTGTCTCATTGGAATCAAAAGGAAGTGTTTGCTTTGAATTTTGTGTTTCAAAAAGTGAAAGTGAAAGTGTTATTCTTTTCATAGTTTTCAAAGCATTTTGAGTTGCATTCAAATCATTGATGTGAAAGAGATTTTCATATTTGTTGGCTTGCTTGCATTCTCTTTTACTTTTGCACTAGATTACGTTAGTTGCATTTTGAAAAAGAGAAAAAATCATCATTATATCTTAAGGAAATTTTGCTTTAAGGTTTGTTTTGGCATTGCATTTTCTTATCATATGAAAGATTAGATTTCATATTTTGCATTTAGCATTTGAAGATTGTCATGGATGCACTTTTGCATTTGGTTTGATGCATGATTTGAGTGATCTTCTTCCCTACATAGATAGCTTTCATCGAATTGAAGGATTTCATTTCATCATCTAGTTTGCATTTTAGGAACAGGTAACATCGTTAAGGCCTTGAAATTGAAACATAATTCCAAGATCAACTTTAAAATCTATCAATTAATCTAAGGAGCATTTGAAACATTAACGTTCATATTTAGTGGTCTAGGCTAGAGACGTGTTCCAGCGTCTTTAAAACTTAGCAGCTGTCGTTCGCTTCGGCATTAGATAGCACTAGCACAGACTTGTGCTCCTCGTACCGTCACATATATAAAGGGAGACCCCCGTAGGTTGCAAACCTTTATCCATAGGAAGCCAAGTCTGCCGCCCTGTAAACGTGATACACCAAACACAACATTCGGGGAGATTGCCTGCACGTATGTCAAGTCCTTGGTAAATTTATTTGTTGAGGTGTATATTGCAGTTCACGGTTACTTGGTACTCCTTTTACCTAGATTCACCTGAGTAGTCATTTCGATCTTTTCTGACTCTTTAAATTTGAAAAGATCATCGAGCAACTTGTCCTTTCAAGCTCGCTAAACCATCGAAAGCGACTAGAGTCACCTTTTCGTCCTTTTCTCGACTCTTAAAAGATGAAAAGGCAAAGTTTTTGTTTCTAAAAAATAACTACCCATGATAAACATGTCGAACCCAAGCAGTTGCTTCTTGGACCAAAATTGAGTAATTCCCTGTTAATTTCAAGATTGTTAAAAGCCCTAAACGAATTTCCTTTCCTTTTTTGTTGTTGAGAGTCATCGTGGTTGAACCATTGAGTTCATCTCATAGTTCCCCTTCATTGTCTGATACTGAAGGGTCCTCCCAAGGAGTTCATCTGGAACTTCCTCAGTCACTTGAGGATCAAGGTTTTGAACTTGGAATTATTTTGAGCATCCAACCTTTGTCTTCTCGTCCGCCTCCATCAAATTCCTGGTCACCTCAAGAATCTGATCCGAATTCCTCTGATAATCCTATTCAGACCCCTGAGAGTCCGCAGAGGCTTGTTGTCTATTCATCAAATCCATTGTTCGATCATGTTGTGATATCTCCTTAGTGCCTTTACAGTCAGTACGAGCAGCATGGTATTCCTTTGGAGTTATCTCCTCATACATCTCCAATTCCTCGTCACCAATTGTTTCCATCTATGGAGTCAGAAGGTAAAATTCCAGTATCCTCTCCCGATCATTCAGAAGTTTCCACTACCCATACTCCTCATGTGGATGATGAGCAAGGATATGAATTTCCTCCAGAAGGTTTTCCTTATACAGGAAGAGTCTCGTCTCTCACCCAACTAGTGGTCCCATGTTGCCACATGGCTATACCACTCTAGCTCAATTAGTTTCGGGTACTCCTAGTGTCTCGTCATTATATCAAAACCCCATTTGGTCTTCCAATGCTATGCCTACATCAGGTCCATTCATTCCAAACACGACCTCTTGAACTTCTGTACAAACTGCAGTCACCTCAGTTCTTGTTCAACCTACCATTCTATCACAATCGTTTCAACCAACCCTTCTGATTCAACTGACTGTCTCAGGTCAGGTCTCGATAAGTTCTTCTACCCCTCCATCAAGTGGATAGAATGTACCACCACTTGGGGGGCAAGATCCAAATACTCCTCTTGTGTCAGGCGAAACCAATGTGAGTGGATTACAAACTCACATGGTTGGAGTTAATCAACCTTATTATGGTGCTATTCCTAACCCTGTTGGTCCATCCGAGTCAGGTAATGTCCAATATCAGCAGCCGTATATGGCTCAAGTTCCATTCCAATAGGCTTATGTCCCATATGGTTCGCAAGTCTTCGTTAATCCACCTTACATTCCTCAAGTTGGAGCTTATGTCCAACCTGGTCAATCCACTATTCCTGGTGGATATGGCTAGATTCAATTCGGGAACTATCAATACCCTCAGGGTATAACCCAAGGAACTGTCCAGCTACCCTTGCAGCAACAAGGACAACCTTTGCAGCAATAAGGGCAACATTCGCAGCAGAAAGGGCAATCTTTGCAGCAGCAAGGGCAAGCATTGCAGCAACAAGGGCAACCTTTGCCACAATTGCAACAACCTTTGCAGCAGCAAACTCAGTTTGTTCAGTAGTCTTGCCAACCTTTGTCCTCGCAAGGCCAACCGTTGCGGCGGCAAGGTCAACCATTACAGCAGCAAAGTCAACCTTTACAGCAACAAAGTCAGCCTTGGCAGCGGCAAGCTTTATGTGCGTATCAGCAAGGTCAGCCTTTGCAAGGCCAAGGTCAACCCCTGCAGGAGCAGGGTCAATCTCCTCACATCCAAGGTCAACAATTTCAACAACCTTATAACCCGTATGTCACATACAATGCTTATTAGCGGCCTATGGTAGGACAATATCAAGCCTACCCTGGACCCAATCCACCTTATGGTCAAGGGAACCCTCAATGGGGACAAAATCAGGTTCCATATGGACAAAATCCTCCACCATGGGGGCCAAATCCTTACCAGCAAGGATGGACAGTTTGGGTCTCCTCAAAGACCCTATATGCCGTTTAACACACAATTGCCTTTCTTGGCTACGTTGGAGCTGCCCGATGTCTTGAGGCTTACGAATGATCCCATTCTTCATTTGCCTTACTAGCCTCCAGTTCCAACGAAAATTCCGAGCGATTGCCCCAAATTTGAGGGAAAAGCTAAGGAGGATCTGCAAGCCCACGTGATGACATATCACCTCTAGTGCTCCTCCAATTCGTATGTTGATGATTCTATCCATCTTCGACTCTTTCAGAGAACTCTCACAGGTGTTGCCACTAAATGGTACATCGAATTGCCTCAAGGTACCTACAGTGATTTCAACTCTCTCGCTATGGCTTTCCTCACTCATTTCCAATTGTCGGTTCGATATGAAACTGGCACTCATTTGCTTACGTCCCTTAAGCAAGACACCGCGACCCACATTTCTGATCATATCCATGAATGGAGACGTCAGCATCGCCTCATCAAGTTTGAGATTGCTGATGAGTTGTTGACATAATGGTTCACAAAATCATTTGTTAGCAAGATTGCTAAGGACATAGCTATGGGTGGATGTGTTACTGAAGAGCAAGCTATCACCTGTGCCTAGTATTTAGACTTGGTCTATTCGCAATCTGGCACATTGTACGAGATGTTACCTAATGCTCCGAGACCATCATCGGATCTAACAGCATCAAAATCTTCGGATACACCACTTGTTGACGATGTAATTGGTTATGTGTCTCAAACTTCCGCGAAGCTTCTTCGAAGCAAAAATTTGTCTCGAACACTGGTTCCAATAATCCCTCCAAAAATTCATCTAGTCCTGGTAAAACCTCTGAGGTGCATGTTGTCTAGTCTACCACAGCAGATAAGGCCTCTAAAGGTAAAAAGAAGGGAAAAGGTAAGGCCAAAGTTGATGCCCCAAAATAGGACCCTCCTAAATCATCTACTGATGATGCTTCTAAAAGAAAGCCGAAATATCCTTGCCTCATCTGTGAGGAGGATCATTACACTAAGGATTGTCCCCAACATTCTGAAGTTAATTGCTTGTTGAAAGAAACTCTGGTTGCCTTAAAAGAACCCTTTCCATCACAGCACACAGTTGGTAGACCAACCATAGTCATCTGCTTCCTCAGGTTCTCAAGTGTTCATGATGCAAGGTTCATCACCTATCTTGATCGCTACTCGAACTAAGGACTATCAAACCACGTCTAAGCAGACAATGGAGAAAGAAGCTACCGATGTTCCTTCTACTTCTACTCCGTCCAGTTCTGGTCCGCTCCATATCGAGTGCCCTAACAGTGAGTCCGTCATCCGACCACCTCCCAAAGGTGTTCTTTGGAAGTCATCTTTTAATCTGAATGCTAGAGCTGCGCAACATTACAATATTGTTGAGGATTTAGCTCAAGCACCTTCGATGATGTCTGCCTTGGAGGTTCTCCAATCCTGTCCAACGCAGCGGAAGTCACTATTGTCTGCCATAGGTGTTATTGATCCTTCTGATTCGAGTCTGATTACTTTCGATCTAGAAAACCACGTGCCTCGTCTTCCTCATCAGATTGCATTTATGATACAGGTTCTTATCAAAGGAAAGACGATTCATCGAACGATTATTGATGAAGGTGCCTCTACCTGCATCATGTCAGTTTCGTGTTGGAAAGCCATTGGCACTCCTCTTAACCAGTCTCTGAACACCCTAGAAGCCTTTGACAACAGAGGTTTGCGTCCATATGGTATTCTCACGAACTTTCCGATTACATTAGAAGGAAAGATTGTTGAATTAGAAGTAGAAGTTGTAGATGCAAATCTCAACTACAACCTTCTTCTCAGGCGAAGTTGGACCCACGCCATGTTTTGTGTGGTGTCTTCTTTGTTCCACGTACTTCGTTTTCCTCATGAAGGAAAAATTGTCACGGTTGATCAACTGTCCTTCTTTTCTTCTGGTTCATCCAACGACAACGTTCCTTACGTGGGAAATACTAAGATTCCTTACGAGAGTGTGGGGGAAAGTCTCTTCAAAAACTCTACTTTAATGGGTATGTTTTCTCTCCCACCTCCGAATGTTCATTCAGTCAATATGATCTTGGTCTCTACGGATCCTTTGATTAAAACTACCACAAATCAAATTGATTCATTTGCCGATTCTATGCCTTTAAGTCCATTGGAACTTAATTATCAAGAAATTGTCTTGGCTTCGATGGCCGCTTCAGACAATCATTATGTTTTCAGTATGAATTTGTACACTTACGTGTCATCTCCCTGGCTTGGTTCTTTGGATTCTCCGGATCCTTTGAATGAGACATTCCCCACTGACAAGAGTATCGTTGATGTAGTGCCCCGCTCTAGTTGACTGGCAATGATATGTCATTAACATTTATTTAGCCCTAAGGTCCACACTTTATCCTTTGAGGACCTCAGGTTGAGGATCTGGACATATGACTTTATTATTAGTGGTTGTGATGTTTATGTATGTTCTCCATTGATATAATGATGAAGATAGCATTAATGGTTATGTATGTATCTATTGGTATTATGATGATTGTAGCATGTATGGTTATGAATGTTCTCTATTGATACTATGATGATTGTAGCATAAATGGTTATGTTTGGTCTCTATTGAATTTATGATGATGGTAGCAGTAAAAGATATGTATGCTCTCTATTGATATCATGATGATGATAGCTTTAATGGATAGGTATGTTTCCATTGATGTTATGATGATGATAGCCATGATGGATGTGCCCCCATGTTACCTACTTGCATTAGTTCTAGTTCACAATGAGCAATGATGCGAATGACTAGGTGATGTTAATGATGCTATTATGACAATGACTAACACTGAGAAACCTTGTTACTGATGATTATTGAGTATGGCAGGAAACCATCAGAGGCACTCGCATATGACGAGTTGATGACACCTGGTTTGATGAAAATTTATATTATTTTATCTTTGAAATTCTAAGTCGATTTTGGAACCTATTATATATATATTTATCTATATTCTGATGATATGTTAATGGTTGCAGGCACAGATTAGTTGCTTGACCGAATGACTCACATATGGGTAATGGGGTTGTACAAGTGGATGGAACTACATGGGAGGGGTGGGACAATGTCCCTGATCTCACCCACTAGCACTCCCGCTATGACTTGGGCTAGAAAGGTTGAAACACCTTCGCCTTGAAGATAATGATGTCATGAGGGCAAGTCCTAAAGTTGGTTCACTCATGAAGATTTTACCGGGGGGCGCGCATCAAGGCAGATTCCTTGATCCCCGACACCATTAGTCTGACTATAGCAGGCAACATAAGAGATTATAGTGGTCTCTGTTGTTGCACCTATACTTTCCCTTCGTAGTCACTGAATGCTTGAAGGGCAACTGGAGTGGCACCCTTGGAACTTCAAGGGAATTTCTTGAAGGGCACGACCAACTTGGCACCCTTGGCATCACAAATAAATTGTTAGGCGTGGCACCCTTGGAACTTCAAGGGAAGTTCTTGAAGGGCACGACCAAACTTGGCACCCTTGGCATCACAAATAAATTGTTAGGCATGGCACCCTTGGAACTTCAAGGGAAGTTCTTGAAGAGAACGACCAAACTTGGTACCCTTGGCATTACAAATAAATTATCAGGCGTGGCACCCTTGGGACTTCAAGGGAAGTTCTTGAAGGGCACGACCAAACTTGGCACCCTTGGAACCATTAAAAATAAATAAATTAAATATAATCAAGAAATGAAAACTAGGTAAATTTACATCAAGGGTAAATGATGTTAGAAACCAAGGTAATTAAATCAAGAATAAAATTTGGGTTAAGAGGATCATGGGAAGAAATAAGTTATTTTATCTTAAAAACTCTACCCTCCCCATGTTGGAAAATATTAGGTAGATTGTGGTTTAATTAGGTAAAAAGGGGAAAGAGGGACATAAATGTAAGGATAAAGATTAATCCTAAACTAGTTAAACCTAATTAAGAGAAAAGGAAGATGAATTAAAATAAAATTAATAGATTAAATTTTAGAGGAATGTAGAGAACCTCCATGTGGCAAGAATATCCATCTAAGAGAAAACTTGAATTAAATTAGGGAATGGATAGGGGATCAAATCTTGAACTCATTAATTGACTTTAGTAATGAACACAAATTAAGGAGTAACAAGGGGGATCAAGAGGTAACTAGGAGAAGAAATAGGAATCTTGTTTAGGTGAGGAAAATATTAGTTTTAAATTAAAATTTAAGTAAATAATTTTGGAGACCCTTGATGAGAGAGTGACACATGGGTGGGTGATTAATCAAACTATTGAATTATAAAAAATAATTAATTATGCATGACATGCCAAGTGTCACCTATAAGGACTCCTATAAAAGAAGAGGCAAGCCATGGGAAAAGGGACTTTTGGGGAACCCTATGGTTGGATGGATGAGACACTGTCAGAGCCGTGATTACGAAACTATAGTGAGTTTGGTGAGGTAGAGGATTTTAGAGAGGGGACTCTTGAGCCAAGGAGGGCTCTCCTCTACCAGCTAGTGCATTCTTCCATTGTACAACCCCATTGCAGCTCGAGGGTTCGTGGGGAAGAAGAGTACCCAAGGAGTAGGCTAGGAGGTTAACCGGTGGGTCATCGCATTCGGATCAAGTACGTCGTCATTCACTCTCGGAGGTGACTGGAAACAAGGGAATACAAGTAACATCAAATCAAGTGGAGTCTCGTCTTATGGTGAACAGTGTTGCAATATTATTTTGTATGATTGCTTTATGGTCTTAGTTAAATGTATGTAAATTTTATGATATATTCAGTGAAATGAATTTCAGGAATGTGTTAGACAGTGTTGTTTAAATTTGAATTCCCAACGTTTTTCTCTTCTGGTTGTATTTTATTGTGAATTATTTTAAAAAAAAAAAGTATATAGTATAGAAACGGTCCTTACACTTGGTATCAGAGCTATATTGAACCCTTGAGGCCTATGGGCCCATGCATGCATGGCTAGTTTTGTTAAATAATATGATGAAAATCTCTTATTAATGTGACTAACTCCAACCTCCTCCTTCGTTTATCCCTTGCAATTTCGTCTGGCGGGGAATTTTAAAGAATCTTTGCTCACGAATTCGTCAATTTTAGTTGTTGCCCTATTTCTTCCCTAGAAATTCTATCCGCTGAGGAAATCGAAAACATCTATGTTTAAATTTCACAAATTCTAGCCTTTTTCTTCTTCAATAGCCTGAAATTCCATGGCATTTTTAAGAAATGCTGTTTAATTTCATAAATTTTGTTTTGCTTTGTTTTTATCCCATGAAATTCCAAACACTGTGGAAGTTTGTTGAATTTTGCTTAAACTCCAACCATTGGAGCACTATAATAATGCTTTCTATACCAAAGTGAGCGGCATTAGCAATTCCGAGTTTAACCGGCTCGAAATCGACTTTTTCTTCCGTCTCGCTTTCCGATTGAATGTCATGGCTAAAGTATTTGAAGACTATTGTTTGCACTTGGAGAAGGAAATGCTCGTAGGTGCCGCGGAACAGAGGATAGAGAGGACTCTACCCAGATTTCTTGGGGTTTCATCGGACTCCGATAGTGCCAAGCGCGAAGAGCCCAAGGTTACCTGTTGTGCTTCTGCGACAGCCATGGTGGTCGGACATCACCCCGATCCTCCTAGCCAGTGAATGTGAAGGCCGCTTATGGTGCGATCATTTCTAAGCTTAAGGAAATGAATCCTTCCGCAGACATGCAATTATTTACCATTTCTGGACTGCAAAAATAACATTTAAATAGATGGAAGAAATTTACCCTTTCTGGGCTGAGCCACTAGACAGAAGAACAGCAATATACAGTTCCTGAGGAATGACAAATCAAAAGTTATAGAGACGGACCAAATTATAACTCTCTGGATGGAAACCAAATATATCACAAGAATGTTTGTTTCCCCAGGCATGAGCTTTTCCCGAGAAATTTATGTGGCAGTTTCCTTATTTGGAGGATGATATTCAGTTGAGTTTGAAATAGTTATTTTAAAATGCATTTCTAGAGGTATAAACAGATTCAAATATTCAAATGTACAGATTTAAAGATTCAAAGTCTTTGGCATTCGATCTCTACAGATTTCACAATTTAAATATATCAATAGTTTTAAACCAAATTACAAATAAATAAAAAATATTAAATTCTTACTTACTAATAATAAATCGTCTAAATATCTGCAGCTATAGGCCTAGAGATCAATATAATCCTAAATTTCTTCTGAAAGCCAAGATGATTCGTAGAAAATAGTAATATTAAAACACAAACTTGAAGAAATTAGCTGTAACCGATTTCAAAGGAATTTGTTTTCTGTTATGAAAAAAGGTAAAACAACGTGCCTGAAAGTCAATACTAAATTTCTTCAGGACTACACTGATGAAAAATAACCTATATATCGTCAAGTCAAAAGAGTTGTCAGAAATCATTGAAATCTATACAAAAGCTCTCAAAGTGCGAAATTTCCTTAAATAGTTACTCTTTAGATAAAACTTCAAAAAAAAATGCTAATCTTTCAATGGAATATTCAATTAACAAAGGAAAAAGATTTCAAATTTGGCACAAGATCATAAAGTTCGTTCAAGTGCTTGAATTTAGCTTGCCAAATCCTCACAGGATCTTGGCAAATACATCAAATTTGCAATGGCAGAAAACTTCTTTTACCTTTGAATGGCAGCGTGAGGATTCTGAAAAACTACCCTATAAATGTCGTGTCAATTAAATGGAATTCTCAGTTTTGATTTTTGGTTTTCGTCCATACCAGGAATCGTATTTGGATTTTAGAATTTTGATCATTTACCATTAATTAATGGCGGCTTTGTAGTATATATATATTTTTAGTGAAATTGGTTCTAAAACATTTTGGGATGAGTGGGATGAAAATCATTGTTTTGCAATAGGTATATTTTTATGGAAATTGGTTCCGATTTTTCTTTTAAGTTTTTGTGATAAGGAGGTTGAGGATGAATATATTTTTTTTTAATGTCTCTCTTAATAATATAAGACGTAATTTTACTTAGTTTTGGAACTAAATTACTACTTTGCAAGGCATTGCTAATATTCCATCCTGTTCAAGTATTTGTTTTCTTCAAGAAAATTTGGTGAAGAACACTTGAGCACCCCTCTGCATTCTACAGATGATACCTAGTGTATAAACGTTAGTGAGAATTATGATACCTATTAGGGACACTGGGTGAGGCAAGTAACATAGATAGCTAACTTGGAAAAATTATCCCAAGATTTTTATATGAAAATCAAAACACTCAACCATTCAAGCTAGCTCACTAAACTAACAATAAAAATAATAAAATTTATTTATTTTATTGATCCCTTCATCCCGTGATTCTTTTCCTTGGAATTACTTTGTTGTAGTCTTGCTTTTCCCCAAGATGATTTCTAAGCTTCATTTTGAAGCCCATCAACCTTGAGGACAGAATCTTTGAAATCAAATACATCTCTGCCCGAGACTCCACAAGTTTTTTTACCCTTCAACATGTTGCTACAGATAGCAGGGTCTATATGTGGGACTGCTTTGTCATTATTTTGGACGTGTCTCAGCCTTGGTAGCTAGTTGATCTTTAGCATCGAAAATCCTTCCTGTTTTCACAGTAAATTCCCCTTGACCAGAAAAAAATTATTTGAATTATTGTCACAAGCATTAATTACGCCAATGTCTCTACTTGGAAAAATATAACTTCTTTGATTGTCTGTATGACTAACATCCAAATCATTGAACCTATCAACATACTGAAGCATTTTACCTTCCTTTTCTGCGAGCTCCTTACAATAGTTGGATCTCCTGAATTTAACAGCTGTTTCTCAGGCAAATTACTAAAGTTGTTGTCCATAGTCCCTCAATATTTCCCCTGCCAGATGCTAAATGCACTTGTTCCTTGTATGTACCTCTACCATACCTCGCGGATATAAAAGTTTGTTTATACTGAATTTTCCTGTCTTGCTCTGGCTTTGCCTCCAGCTTGAAAGAGCTCTTGGAACTCCTAGAAGAACAACTTCGCATTGCCATGCATTTTCACCCCAAAGGATCTCTGGCCTTGTAAAAGTAGCCAAACAACCATCAATGGACATTGGAAGAATATCTTCAGGCTCAGCCTTCTTTGTTTCATTGTCTTCTTGAGTGGCAATGGCCAAACCTGTTGCCAATATACCATCTCCACCATATTTTTCACTTAACTGAAAACCCTCAGATTCACCAGCTTCTGTTCCTGTGTTCCGAACAAGGGAAGTTTTTTTTTCTTCATCAAACTCTCCATTAATAACCTTGGGATCTATTTCAGATTCAGTTGTAGAGAGTTTGCCTGAAGTCTCAACAATGCTTCCTACACATAACTTTTGAAAACGTTCAGTTGTTTTGAATACATTCCTCTGCCACGTTGAGATCCTCGTCAGGATGTGACAGAACATCTGAGTCCCTAATCATTGGAAGAGGCTCATTCTGTTGTCAAAGTTCATTACGAGCTTTCAAGTTAGGCATGGGGAGCATACCCTAGCTATTGGAAGCAACCAAATCCTTTTCAGCAGATGGCACATGTTTCTTCAGAATCCCTGGCATTTCTAGTCGAGAAAATGTAGTGCCCTGATTTAGAAGACCTTTATTCTGGAAAGCAGATTTAAAATCAGAGACTCTCATGGTTGATGCCTTTCAGACTCTCATGGTTGATTCGGAAGAAAAACCACGTATTGCCAGATCCGGGACTCTGGTGGTGTCATGTCTCAGATCTAGGCTCTCGCCGTGTCACATGTTTCCAGATTACACGCATTTGATTTCATTTTTTTTAAGGCCAATATTTATTGAAATATGTCAAATCTTGCAGGTTATTGAAATTTTATTCTATTTAATGGCTTAGAACTGTGCCAGATTTGATTTCCTTGGAACGACTTTGAATTCAAATTCTTCGAGGACTCTGCACAGTTCAAACTTTGTAGCCTTCTCAATCACAACTGAACAGAAGTTAGGGTGACAAATCTTCATTTGGTGTTCTGTTGGAATTCCGGCCTAAATACTTCAGTGTCAGATATCAATTTGACTGGATAGGAATTGTATTAAGATAAACAGCATGATGACAAGCTTCCATTAAACTTGTATATCACATCAAAATATGAAGCCTGCGAGCATCATTTTTAACTTTCTCATGTAGCGTGAATTATTCGGCAAACAATTTTGTACATTTCCTAATCTGTTTCCATGAACAATTTATGTCTCCCCAGTTCTGAATAATTCTTCTGCATCTTTCTGCTAAAAATATGTTCATCACTTAAATTATTCTGTAGATTTTTAATGCAAATTCCTTCTCTCTTTTTCATATCCAGGCTGCTTTTCTCTATGATTCCTTCTCTTCATTTCTGAAGTCTGACAGTTCAGATGGATCAATAATTAAATATCCAGAAACATGGGCCCTTTCATTGATTTGAACTTTGTTTTCTTGAAGTATTTGTGAACAACTGGTTTGGTTTTATATGCAAAATGATTTGTTTTTAAAAGAAGCAATTTTGAATATGGCTTAAAGTTTCTACCATAAGTCACTAGGGATTTTCCTTGATTAGTTGCCTTCAAAGTTCTTAACACACGGTTATTGAACTAAATATTGTTCAAAGGGGCTACTTGAATTTAAATGGAAATAATTGAAGGCCTGTGATTTGAATGGCACCATGGTTGATTCTCTAAGCTAGAATTTTCTTTCCATTCTGATGTTATGTGGCCCATTGCATTTACATTCTGTCCCCGTCTCTCATTACTTGTGATGCTTACAGCTGCCATTGTCCATTGACTACTAGAAGAGCCTATTTTTGGTACCTAGAATAACACAGTGGCTTTGAACATAGCTTATGAACCCTGATTGTTAATGCCTCTTATTATCGCTGAAAATAAATCCCAAACTGTCTATTATATTCCCTATTTCAATCTGCTATGGTGATCCTTCGATTTAGAACACAGATTTTTAATACTGATGAGTCTTACTTTCATTAGGGAGTTGTGGTATTTATGGGTCTATTCATTTCCTCTCTAGATAAAGCTTTGAAATGAATCTTGTTTTTGGGAATAAAACAATGTTAGTATTAAATAACACAATTGTTAAAAATCTTTTCTATGCTTTTAACTATTACAGTCTGAATCTATATTTTCTTGCTTCAATTCTCTACACCAGTGCTTTAGAGTTATCAACTGAAGCAATCTATTATTGGTTTGTTCCGTGTACAAGTTTTTGGGTTGTTAGATGATAAATGAAAAAGAAAGTAAACATATTATTGTTCAGACAACAAAGTAGTCATTGGGAGTGGTTATTAAAATATGATACAAACATTCTGCTTATTTTTGAGTGCCTGAGGAAATAAATTTTGTATTGCAGAATGAAAATTTATATCAAAGCTTTTGTAAGTGATATCTCCTTTTAAGATGATGAATTGGAACTTGGAATGGGAATTTTGGTTCACTAATTTCAAAATCCTCAACCAGTCTCTTTGATCAAGAATATGTTATTGCTACCAATGGCAAGATCAATGTGCCTTAAGCTTTTATAGTCTGAAAAACATTGCTCTAAGTTATTTTCCTTGAGATGTTTTAGTAACACGTGCTTCTTTTGAAATGATCAGTGTCAGCATGGACTTGTATAGTAAGTAAGGGGTGTAATGCTATGATAATTCAGCATGGACTTGTATAGTAAGTAAGAGGTGTAATGCTATGATAATTCAGTTAGTTTGTAAATTCAAAGCAATTAGTTTGTGTGGACCTTGATATCATGTTTCCTGAATATATGACAGTCTAATATGTTTTGATCTAGTGAAAACTAAGGCGTGTTATTCCCTTCATTCGTGCTTTGTTATTTGTATTTTTGTGCTAGTAAATCCACATATTGACATTTTTACTCAAAGTTAAATTATGCAAAAAAAAACAAAAATTGCATGAATAATGGTGGGCAATAACTATGGGTAAATATGCTTCTTTACCTGAACGTAAATAATAACTCAAATAGCTCTTGCACTATTCTAGTCATTTACGCTTCTTGGTTGTGCTAGTTTAACATTGTGAGAACCATTACATTATTTTCATTATTAAATTATTTTTCCATATAAATAATGGAATTTATTATTATATATGATTTCATTATTAATACTTGTTCTTAGATATCTTATATACCAAAGTATAACAATGTGTCATATCATACACTTTTAGCTATATAAGCACTTATATATTATATCATTAATGTAATCCCAAATTAATTATTGCTTCGAATTGGTATCCCTATTATATATGCATGTAATATAATAATTACCCTATTTTAGTGGTATGTTATATAACACGATATTTACCTAATCTTAGTATTAATATTAGGGTTTTTGGTACTTCCATTATTAAAATCATAAAACATTAGAAACTTACTCTCTCTCTCTTTTTACTATTGACAATCTCAGTTTATGTTATGATAATGCTACCAACCACCCTACCATTTACATGACATAATGTAGTCTAAGCCTACTATGCTGAGTAGATTGAATGTATTCTTTTGATTAAATCTTATAGGAATATTTGAAATTGATAGGTGAATTATATAATCAAGAACCTATAAATACATAAATTGTTCCTTTGGAAGTATATTACCGAGCTCCAAAGAAAGAACAAAAAAAAAAATTGGACTAAAAAATGTGAAGAGATTTTTAAAAGGTTAAAGGTGTTATTAACGACAACACCAATTTTGAAGGTGCCGGATATGGAATAAGAAATTTTTGGTTTGTACTGATGCCTCCGAGGAAGGGCTGGGTTGTGTGTTGATGCAAAAAGGAAGAGTAATAGCTTATGCATCAAGGAAACTTAGAAAACACGAAGAAAACTACGCAACCCATGATCTAGAATGGCAGCAATTGTTTATGCACTAAATAATTGGACACACTACCTTCTAGGAAGGAAGTTTGATCTTAGGACTGACCATGGTGGACTACAATGCAAATTCCCTCAAGACCACTTAAATGCAAGACAAGGACGATGGTCTGAGCCAATTAGTAATTATGATTTTGATATCACTTACATAAAATGAACGATAAATAGGGTGGTTTATGCTTTAAGTAGGAGGTCTCAGATATTTTCAGTGATTCCCTTAAAGACAAATTTGAGGGAAAAACTGCTTTATTTACAATTTAAAGACACCTGGTATCAAGAGGTTAACAAAAATTTGAGGGAGGATGAAATGAGGGTCCCAAAATATGAAGAATGATCCCTTGATAACGATGGGCTACTACGACTTTGGGGAAGGATATATGTACACCGAATGAAGATATACGCCAGTTAATCTTGAATGAAGCACATCGCGTAGTATACATGGCATACCCTGTTGTTAAGAAGATGAGTGCGGACCTGAAACCACTCGTCTTTTGGAAAGGGATGAAGAAGGACATCGTGAACTGGGTAGCAAGGTGCTTAGAGTTTCAACGAGTAAAAGCTGAACATACACATCCAATAGGGTTATTGAAACCCCGTGAGATACCAAAATCAAAATGGGAAGTTACATCAATGGACTTCATTGTGAGACCTTTTGAAATCTTAGAAAGGAAAGGGTAGGCTTGCCTTACCTCCATCTTTAGTGCGTATGCATGATGTGTTTCATGTTTTTGTTTTGCATCATTATATTTCAAAATCCTTCGCATGTTATTGACTTTGGTCATTTCAGGTTTCCGACGAGGGAATAGTGATGGTTGAACCAGTTCACATACTAGATCAATGAACTTTCCAGCTTAGACGACTGTTAGTGGACCAGGTTAAGGTCTAGTGGGACAACTATAGTCCCAATTGAGCTACTTTGGAGGACACAGAAGAGATGCGTCACCATTTTCCTTACCTATTCCAAGGACTTTGAGACGAAGTCCATTATTAAGAGGGGGTGTATGTAGTGCCCCGCTCTAGTTGACTGGCAATGATATGTCATTAACATTTATTTATCCCTAAGGTCCACACTTTATTCTTTGAGGACCTCAAGTTGAGGATCCGAACATATGACTCTATTATTAGTGGTTGTGATGTTTATGTATGTTCTCCATTGATATTATGATGAAGATAGCATTAATGGTTATGTATGTATCTATTGGTATTATGATGATTGTAGCATTTATGGTTATGAATGTTCTCTATTGATACTATGATGATTGTAGCATAAATGGTTATGTTTGGTCTCTATTGAATTTATGATGATGATAGCAGTAAAGAATATGTATGCTCTCTATTGATATCATGATGATGATAGCTTTGATGGATAGGTATGTTTCCATTGATGTTATGATGATGATAGCCATGATGGATGTGCCCCCATGTTACCTACTTGCATTAGTTCTGGTTCACAATGAGCAATGATGCGAATGACTAGGTGATGTTAATGATGCTATTATGACAATGACTAACACTGCGAAACCTTGTTACTGATGATTATTGAGTATGGTAGGAAACCATCATAGGCACTCACATATGACGAGTTGATGACACCTGGTTTGATGAAAATTTATATTATTTTATCTTTGAAATTCTAAGTCGATTTTGGAACCTGCTATATATATTTATCTCTATTCTGATGATATGTTAATGGTTGCAGGCACAGATTAGTTGCTTGACCAAATGACTCACATATGGGTAATGGGGTTGTACATGTTGACACCTAATCCTTGTGATTGGGTGAATTTATGTAAATAGATAAATTAGAAATATGAACAGTCATCGGGAGATGAACTGAACAGTCTCTCCCTCATGTATATATGAAGACCTACCTAATGGAATAAAACACACGAATCATTTTTGCCTTATGGAGTTATTGCCTGGCCTGACATGGTATCAGAGCCAGCTCCTTTTTAAGCCTTTATGCCCTATGTAAGTCCCTCGTATGCTCCTCTGCTGTCCATATAATTCACTGCCTACGCTACTCCTGACACTGCCTACTGCTGCGGGTTTGTAGGTGACGGTTCATTTTTCACTGTCTTGCACAACGGTTCTCGCCAGGGGTTTCCTAGATGGGTTTTTTGGCTCAGGATTTCTAAGCGTGAGCGCTTCCTCCTTAGCGTTTGCCTGCTTAATTTCTGATGGTCCCCTCAACAGCGTTCCATAAACGCAGAGTTTGTTTCTGCTTGCCACTTGCATGTCCAAGGCCGTCGGCCTTTCTTTTAGTTAAAGATCTCTGCAGCTTTAAAGAGCTCAGAAGCTGATTCGAATCCCATTCAAACCGTAACCCCCACAGCGGAAATGGCACTGTTTTCAGGAATTCGACGCGTGCTCGAAGGGACGTCGACTGTTGGTCTCCTGTCGTGAAGGGGGAGATGCTTGATGTGTTATTGCCCGAAAGCCTCCATATTTTCTGCTGCTCCTGCGCGTTGAGCTCCAAAAAAAAAAAAATCGGTTCATATTTTTATGATTGTATCAGCGCAGAGGCATTAAGGTTAAGTCTTGGAATGGTGTTGGTTCGTATGAATTGAAAGGAGTAGTAGTTTATCTTTGTGTGCTAAATGTTGAGACTGTGAAGGTGTTTGACTAGCCTTGGTATCACTAAAAAAAAAGGGGGGGTGTTGAGCATGATATATATTGGAAAGAAACAATTTTGCTCAAGACTTGTCATTTTGAACTTGTTAAAGTAAATGAATCGACATCACCTTAGTATAAGTTTACCCCTTTCTCAAGCTGAGATTGACTATTTACAAAAAAAGGTACACCTTGGTCGACATGGTCAAGAGGTTCCCTAGGATATTGTTTTCTCTTTTCGGGTTCAAGGGGCAAATTACGAAAAAGGACATGATGGAGTTTTCTTTTTCGTTTATTTTTCAAACTCTCTAAATATGAAAAAGATACTGAGTTATTCTTACGTCAAACTCGTTAAAACTTTATGACGAAAGACTCGTCACCATGATGAGACCAAGCTTCTCCTTCCTAGGGCTCGTAAAACTTACTAGGATGGATTCATTCGAAGAATGAACTTACATGACAAGCATATGCTATCCCCTTCAAGCTTGTGATAAAAATAATTGGGGTACTCGCTAGAAATAGCGGGGGAAAATGAAGATGAGACATCCTTTGTATAGGCAGCATGTCACTCTTGAACATGACACTCTTCTGCTCTCGTGTCGGGTTTGGGATATCCTCATTTAGTCATTTGTCCTCCCGAGTTTGGGTGATCCATTTTGCCTCTCGTTTGACTATTCTATTCCGTCATCATGACCTTTAGTCCTATGTCGAGTCAAATGCTGCCACACTCCAGAGTCATGGCGCTAATGTTCAAGAGAAGTCCAATCTACAGTTATTTACCTATACATTGTTTGAGTTATTGCTACAGTCCTGAATATTATTCCACTTTATTCCTTGTTCGTGTCGATGATGAGCGATTCATCATTTCCCTCCTTCGACAAGTCACTTCTTATCGACTTCAGCTCATTATCCAGGAAGATGGCCTAGAATCTCCCTTTCAGTACGTTAGAGCTGGTGTTGGGGGTGGCATCCCCCCAAGGCATGTTTTTGGGCTTAAAGCCCAAGTTTTCACCAAGTCCATTATAAATACTATGTGATTTGTGGGCACGGAGCATGAAGTCATAATAGAGTCACAGGGTTGTCCACCCTTGTTTTTGTAATGTAATGTCGGCTTGAAAGATCTACCCATGGTCCGCGGACCATGGGATTGTATAAATAGAGCGAGGCTCTAAGTGTAGAAAACAGTTAATAAGATCGAAGGATGATGAGTTTAAAGAAGTGACTGAGTCGAAGTGTAAGTTGTCTTTGGGTCGTAGAGTAGGAGAAGGCTCTGCAGCTGAGTGCGCAGAGGCCTAGTAGTCCGCAGCTGAGTGCGCAGACCCCTACCGCTGAGTGCGCAAGGCAAGTTGAGTCTGCAACCGTTGAGAGCATTAATAAAAGAGAAGTTTTACCATATTTCTATATATCTTTTCCTATTTTATGTATTATTGGGTATGAACTGCAAGTTTACTATTTATTTACTGCACAAACCCATATGAATGTGTTGAATAAGTAAATATAATACAAGGCATCTGGTTATGTGAAGATAACTAACTGTTATAAGAAGATAGGTAAAGATCTTGGGTGTGACTTAGGGGAATAGTGCAGAGTGCTGCTCCAACAGCAGAAGCCCCACAACCCCTAGTTAGGGCTGCGTGAAGGCAAATACATCAGGGCGCGGAGGCCAGGGAAGTGCGAGAATCAACCTATGTACAGGGACTAATAGTTGGACCGAATCAAACCCTTAGACATCTCAAGGGTGCAGAAACCTGGTTCTAGCACCCCCCCATACTACTTCGGGTGAGACCTCAATCCGTGCTCCGTGGACTGTTGCCGAAAGGGCCAGTAGTACAAGGATTTATTTGGCTAATTAACTCCGAACCTGAGTCAGGCCCCAACAAGCCAACAAATGGTTCCATGCTGGGACTGGGATTTGCATAGAGATGTCTAATGTCATATCACTAGAATCCAACTAAGAAAGAAATTGAGGATTGGTTGGATAGGAAGATCCACGAGTTCGCGACGCAGGAGAACAGGAATCCGAGACTATCAAAGGAAGAATGGTTAGGCTACTACTTATACATAGAGATCCACAAAATTTTCTTCACATCTTTCCCTACTGAGTTATACAAGTGGATTGTGAAGCTAGCAGATAGCCAAGGAAGGTGCAAGCTTGACAGACCTAATGTGTGGACTCCAAAATTGGTGCGCAGATTGGAAGCGTCAGAGGATAAGATCGCGTGCGTTGTTGATCACTAGCTCGATCGAATTTTAGGAGGATTGATCACTGAGTTCGTAGTAGATACTTTAGTCAGCTATAGCGAGGCAGAGCGACACTTCCTCAAAGGACCGCGATGTAAGTACGTTAAGTCTTTGAACAATTGGATTAAAATGCTACTGTGTGAAAAACGGGTTATACAAATAAATTGATGTTGAGGCTACGCGAAGTGGGAGAATTTACAGAAACGAAGGTAGTGCGGAACTAGAAACTAGCCCCTTGATTTCACCTCTGCGAAGGGAGGAGGAAGAGCTCGCGAAGGTCTCACCAAGAAGTGCGATCAATTTGATAAGACAGAGGATTCTGCGCATACCACCCCCACCCACACCACCGCCAGTTTCACCGTCTTCACCCCCATCTTCGCCCATACCACCTTCACCACCACCACAAGTCAATATGGCAAGCACAATAAAGTTTTTAGTGTTCAAGGGAGTAGGAAATGAAAATTCGGACTAGTTTTGGTTCGTGATAAAGTTGTATGGGAAGCGCAAGGAGTTACGGATGACAATATAAAGAAAGCAACATTAGTCAGCGCTCTGCAAGATCGCGTGCTAACCTAGTACATTAAGCATTCCAATGACAATTCGAATGCATGGATTGCGAATATCCAAACTGCGCTAAACAAAGAATTTAGCAGGCCGAAGTCAGAGGTGCAATCGATCATTGGGTTCAAGGAGATCACGATGCTACCAGGCGAGACCCCTTGGGAGTTGGATCAGAGACTGAAATGCACAATTAGCGAAGCTAACATGACGTTGACGGATGGGCAACACCGCGAATGGTTTGTAGCATCGCTAACGCCGCATCTAAGGAACACGCTATCACAACAGAGGCTAACAACTCAGGCCAAGGCCTTGGAGATCACGATGAGACTGCACGAGACCCCGATACAGGATCCCAACCTGGGAGTTCAGCAGATTCACACGCAGTTGAAAAACTTGTGCCTTGAGATGCAGAGTTTGAAACAAGACAGGATAGCTCGCCCAGAAGTGCGCAACAAGGTATGGTGCGTAAAGTGCAAGGGTTAGGGACATGACAAGGACCACTGCCCGATGTTCGCGAATTACTTCGCGAGAGGAGGACCAATGCTATTGAGACCAGAGGCACAAGCAGGACCTAGCGCAGCGCCTGCATTATGGTGCGCAACTTGTCAAATAGGAGGAAAGCATGCTATGGACAACTGCCATCTGTTGCAGAAGTACATGCGGAATTTACAACAGTTGTTCTATAATTTCTGTAGATCAGTGGGACATGATGAGTGCACCTGTAGAAGTTATGAACTGATGATGGATAGGACTCCCACCTATAGAGTTTAGGCTGAAACACAGCCCTTTGACCAAAAAGTAAGGATGGCGCAAACTGGATTTCAGGGGCACGGACGAGGCCGAGGTGGAGGAGGACCTGGAAGAGGTCGCAGACTGCTGATATGTTACAATTGCGGAGGGCCAGGGCATTATGCCCGGGATTGTACGAATCTGACATGTCTGCCATGCTTGTATTGTACATTGTTTGATCATGAGACAAAAGGATTCCCTGACACTAATAGCGAGGTTGCACGATAAAGGAGCGCTCCAACCTCCCCCGACTCAGAACCTGCAAATGATGAGGTCTGAGCCGCGCGAGGAAGACCCTAATGTGAATATTGTGCTTCAAAGTGGAATTACGACAGGAGATGACAAAGGCAAGCAGCCTGAAGAGAGTACTTGGGTTCGCAAGGCTCCGACAAAAGAACCAGAGTTTGATTTGGAGCGCGCTAAGGAAACCTTCATGGAAGCTAGGAAGAGCTTCGTTGATGCCTCCACTTCAGGAAGAAAAGACAGATCGGAGCCGGAAATGGACCCATTGATGCTCACAACGTTCCTGAAACATGCATGAAGTTGCTACATGACAGCAACGCTATAAAGGGACTACAAGAACTTATAAATAGATGCGCTGGGACCGCGCCAGGACAACCGCGCGTAGTTTGGAAGAACGGAAAGCACGCAATGAGGACGGGAAGGGAGATGAGATTGACCGCGCAGATTGGAGAATATGAGATGGACCAAGTGATTCTGGACCTAGGATCAGACGCGAACGTTTTGCCAAAGAAGACATGGGAGCACATGGGAAGGCCTACGCTGCAATGGTCTCCTATCTAGCTACGAATGGCAAACCAGCAAAAGATCCTACCTATGGGAAGATTGCAAGGAATCACAGTGGATATCGAAGGAGCAAGCGCGCTAGCAGATTTCGAAGTGATAGAGATTGTTGATGACAGCAATCCCTACCTTGCGCTATTAGGAATAGATTGGGCCACTGACATGAATGGGGTGATAAATCTGAAGAAGCGCAAGATGATTTTTGAGAAAAAATCTCTGCATGTAGTTGTACCTTTGGACCCTGCAGAAGGACCGCGCTACACGGAGCCAGTGCGCAACTATGAAAGCGACGACGACTTGGACTGCATCTACAAGATAACCACGCGAGAGCAAGACTGGGTAAATCCAACCGCGGATGGACGAATCTCATGGGAGCGCGAAAGCTCCTGTGCATCTGATTCTAACGATGAGACAGAACGATGGCAGAACTGGTTACACGAGGTAACTACATTGAACTGTAACATGATGATGATATCACTACGCTGCATATCAACGGAGGTAAGGGATCTGCCTATGTATGATGGGTTAAGCAAGGTAAATGACTTCCTAAACAAATTCGCAGGGGAGGTGCCGGAACAACAATGCTTTGAGGCTTTGAAATGGGTACTGTGCACTACGCCCGCGAGGTGGTGGGGTATGCACCAAGGAAGCTTTGAGGACTGGCGCAAATGCAGGAGGATGATGCACATACGATTTGGGAAGCCTCAAATGCGATTAACAGACAAGATTTTCGGACAGAACAATCCGCGCGCGCACCTGTCCAGATGGATACAAGCATGTTTTAAAAAACCTGTGCGGATGCACACAGACTTCGCGTTAGGAGACACGATCAGTAAGCATGTGCGGTCGAGGCAATTGCGCGAACACACTCCCCCCCCGGTTGGAACAACAAAGTATGGAAAGAATGAGTGTGCAGAAGGTTGTCCATGCAGAAGCTTTTAACAAAGTACGCGAAGCACTGAACAAGGTATATGGTGCTCAGCAAACTGATTGGGACCTACGCGTACCAGTGGTTTTGTGGGCTTATAGGACCATGTGTAAGAAATTGACGGCGTAGGCACCTCTGAGGCTAGAGTATAGAGCGAATGTTGTAATCCCCATAGAGTATAAAATGCCTAGTCCACGCATAGCAGCACCGGTAGATACGATGGTTCGCGGAACCTTGGAAGAAGGGGTAGCGCAGCTGAACAAAGCAAAACACTTGGGACCTGATGAAGAAATCCGACAGGGTGACCTTAGGCTCCAAGAACTTATGAAAGAAAGGGTGCAATTAAGGGAGAAAAGTGCTCTGGTAGAAGCGGAAGTCAAGAAGCTTGAGGACAAGATAAAGGCAGATTTTCTCGATAAGAAGACCAAGGTGATAAAACAGGGTGCGCACGATTACCTTGACGAATTTGGGGACTACCGCCGAGAGCTGATCAGCCTGATGTCTTGTATCGAACCGCATATTACTAAACGGATCAACCATGGTAGCGCGCTGCAGATGATAAAGTATGTGACGCAGCCAGTAACAATAAAAGGTGGGTATTTTCCAAGAAAAGTAATGGATGGCCAGATGAAACCCTATACAGGTGGCGCAGCCACCTGACTAGTCGTGGGAAGTACAGTCTTAGCACTCCAGGTAGTTGAAAGGAGGCACGGGACTATAAACTACTCTACCCGAGAGCTGTGCGATGTTGGAGTTGCGCGCAGGAGTAAAGTGTCACTAGGTCTGCAACCGCGCAAGGGGGGTTGCGCTGCCGCGCGGATTCGCTGGAAACTAACTGTTGAAGTCACTATTCACGATGTGATGCTTAACTTGAGACCAAATGGAGCGGGCGACAGGCATTTAAGACGTGCTTTATGGGCAAGATTTGAGAAAATCTGCCGCCAAGGGAGCATTAATGAATCGGATTTGGGGGGAATTGTCGAATTCAAATTCAAAAGACGCTATAAATTACAAAGGGATGCCCAGCAAACAACAGTTGGTCATTTGCGAATTGAGTTGTCATATGCCCCGCGTATTCTGAGCCAAGACATGTTTGCCTTGTGCAGAGCGTTGATTGAGCCCCTGATTGAGCAATAGAGAGATTTCTGGACTAGCAAGATGGCCGCATCAGAAGAAGCTATGGAAATTATAGAGAAGGTTGCTGAAGAGGCCACACAGGCCCTGACTGTGGAAGATGCCCCTGAAGGCGTCGGGATTGTGGCAGAAATCCCTAAATCACCGCGCACACCGAGGCCGAATAAGGACAAACAACCGATGGTTCCGATGCGTGTGTCCCCGCGCAACCCGTTGCACACCAGATTAATGATGGAGGAGAAGGGGAAAGCAGCTAACTTGGAAACCGACGAGGAGGAGGAAGACCTAGAGGACCTCATAATTGAATAAGACGAGGACGAGGGCATGGAGGAAGAAACCGAGCCTGCGCACCCTCCAACCAAGCTGCCTGCATATATCCCTCTGCGGAAGGGGAAGGCGAAAGTGCCCAAGGACCTCGACGAGAGCAAGAGCTCTCTCCAGACTCCGCTCCTCCCGAACAACATCATCTTTGAGGGCACGCACCTGGGATGGGTGTCGAGCTTGAAATTTGAAGATTGGGATCTTGCTAACCACAAGAAGTTCCCTCATCTAGAGACCACGCAGAGCATGAAGCCCAAGCAGAACACTGCGGCGGGGGTTATAGAGTTAGAGCCTCAAAAGTGGTTATGCAAAGTAAAAAAGGCAAGGTTATTAAACCTGCTCTAGGTGTCGCATTTCCACCGCGCTCCAATAACGATATTCGTCATCAGGCAGCTACTCTGCCTGGTGCATGGTGGGTGTTTGTGGTTGGAGGAGCCCATCCCCATCACGGACCACTTAATCCACCGCATTACCCGGCTCCCATGCAAAGGAGAGGACCCTGCAGACATCTCGGAGGGGAAGAGCAATGACTTGGCCATCGTGGAGGCCATGAAGAAGAAATACAAGCTGGAGAAGAAGAAAAGGGGCTTGACCATATCCAGCATCAACAACAAAGCAGTTAAAGTGGCGAACCAGATACTGGCAAGTAAAGTTATGCACAAGTGCCGCGTGGACAAGATACCCGCGCCGGTGGTGGCACTTGCTGAGCAGTGCATGGAGGGGGTCCAGTTTAACTGGTCCGAGTTCTTATGTAAAGAGTTCTTGGAAAATTGTCGCGAGGCCTGGGAACAAGGAAAAACATTCCACTATGCATGGTTTCTGCTATCCATAGTGTTGGATTCAGGGGAACTGCCGGAGGATAGCCAATTCCTCACAATTGACAGGGATCTGTCGGAGGCTGCGAAGTACACTTCGTTGTGGGCCACGAAAGACGCAAACCGCATCCGCGACAGCAAGATATTCTGGGTGTTCATGGAGATGAACATCAGAATGGGGATTAACCGCAAGCCACGGTTATCACCCACTGTCTACAACAGCCTGCAAAGTTTTGCAGAATTTAAAGCGGACTTCCACAACATATATATCAGAGCGCGCAAAGACCCAGCCAAGAAATGGAGCGAGCTACCCTTCATAGCCACAGATGATGTAATTTTCGATGTACTGGAGACATGGCCGCCGGAGTGGCGCGCCCCAGACATCACGGCGATAGAGAAGTATGTGGCGCAGAAGAAGAAAGAGGAGGCCAAACTGCGCATGGCGCAGTTGGCAAAGAAGAGAAGGCAGGAAGCCGCGACAACAAAAGCGCAGGAGGCACGGATGCTGCGTAGACAACAACAGAACAAAAAAAGGTGCACGAGGGCCAGAAGTCGCCTGTGCATGGGCAGCAGAAAGTGATGGAGACAGAAGAAGAAGAGGGCAGCGCGGACCCACAAACAACGTCAACACTACTGAAGCGCCAGCGCCCAAGTGAGCGGACGGGGCCGCGCAAAAAGGTGAAAGCATCCAAGTTGTCGATTGACCCAATCACCCTTACTGAGGGTGATCTGCACGACATAGGCGAAACAATGTGCGACGTCACCACAGAGGCCCTCCAAAATTTCGCGGAGGAGAATCAGATTGTGTTGGGGGCCCTCAGAGCACAGATTCAGGAGTTGCAAGTGCGCACTCCTCAGGCTGGTACCCTTTCGACCAGCCTCGCAGTAGGGACAACTGCAGCCGAGCAAATGCTATGTGCTCGGACAACCAACACCATAGTGCTGCCAGAGGGGGCACTGGTTACAACAAATGAGGCCGACAGGCCTACAGTTAGTGCACTAAAAGGGATAGGGATCAACATGGCTGCGCTCCGATGAGAGACGATCTATGTGCTGCAGGATGGGATTACTGCAGAACTACGGGCTAGGGAGAGCTGCATGTTGCAAGCACTGAGTGAGCAAAATATCAACATGGAGCAGTTGAGCTTGCAGCACGACGAAGTGGTGTCGCAGAATAGGCAGATGGTATAGGTACTGGAAGAAGCCTATCAGATGGTCCCTGAGCTGGCCATCCCAGCAAACGCACCAACAGAGGTGTGCATCCACAGACTAGCAGCAGGGGTGCGCGAGGCGCAAGAAGAAATGACCAAGGTTCAATTGGAGCTGAACCTTCAGATAGCAGAGTTGCGGTTGAAGGCGCAGCCGTCCACCCGTCCGGAATTAAGAGAAGATTGCGCCAATGCTATTACATCGGCGATGGAAGAGATCAGCAGTGCAGTAAGGGACTGCACTAGAATGTTGGAGGAGTCATTTGAGGTCCTCACTAATCTGCAGGAGGACCCTAACATCGAGCGCTTAAAGACAGGTGCGCGAGCTCCAACAGCAGTACAACAGCGTCAAAGGGACCGCACAGAAAGTGGCCCTCACTCAAAGGCTCGCGCGAATGCAATAGGCCAAAGCACTGAAAGAGCAGGTGGACGCAGCACGGCACAGAGAAGCAGTCTTGAAGGCGCGCGTTCAGCCTTGGATCGACGAGGCCTTCGTCATTACAGCAACAATTGAAGGCAAGCTCGTGCAAATGCAGGGGACGCAGGAACAGATCCAGGGAAGCAGTTCCGACACCACAATCTCAGAACAGTGGGTACAGGAGATTCAGCAGGCAAATGCTCAATGCGCTGCCGACCTTGCAGCAGTTCGAGCATAGTTGGAAGGACTCCGCGCGAAGATCTCTGCACCGACAAAGTGACTCGAGGACGAGTCATGATGTTTGTGTTGAGGGCCTGTTGGGCGTGGAATCCTCCCCAAGGCATGTTTTGGGGCTTAAAGCCCAAGTTTTGACCAAGTCCATTGTAAAGACTTCGCGATTTGTGGGCGCGGAGCGCGAAGTCATAATAGAGTCATAGGGTTGTCCTCCCTTGTTTTTGTAATGTAATGTTGGCTTGAAAGATCTACCCATGGTCCAAACCATGGGATTGTATAAATAGAGCGAGGCTCTAAGTGTAGAAAATAGTTAATAAGATCGAAGGATGATGAGTCTAAGGAAGTGACTGAATCGAAGTGTAAGTTGTCTCTTTGAGTCGTAGAGTAGGAGAAGGCTCTGTAGCTGAGTGCGCAGAGGCCTAGTAGTCCGCAGCTGAGTGCACGAACCCCTGCAGCTAAGTGCGCAGGGCAAGTTGAGTCTGTAACCGTTGAGAGCATTAATAAAAGAGAAGTTTTACCATATTTCTATGTATCTTTTCCTGTTTTATGTATTATTGGGTATGAACTGCAAGTTTACTGTTTATTTACTGCACGAATTCATATGAATGTGTTGAATAAGTAAATATAATACAAGGCATCTGGTTACGCGAAGATAACTAACCGTTATAAGAAGATAGGTAAAGATCTTGGGTGTGACTTAGGGAAATAGTGCAGAGCACTACTCCAGCAGCGCAGAAGCCCCACAGCCCCTGGTTAGGGTTGCATGAAGGCAAATACATCAGGGCGCGGAGGCCAGAGAAGTGCGCGAAGCAACCTGCGCATAGGGACTAACAGTTGGACTGAATCAAACCCTTAGACATCTCAAGGGTGCGGAAACCTGGTTCCAACACCCCCCCATACTATGGGTGAGACCTCAGTCCGCACTCCGCAGACTGTTTCCAAAAGGGCCAGTAGTACAGGGATTTGTTTGGATAATTAACTTCGAACCTGGGTCAGGCCCCAACAAGCCAACAACTAGCATGCCCTAATGGCCAGTGCTTCACATCTGACGACAGGTCTTCATTATTGGCTTTTGATCAGGTGATTCCACGAGTGTTCGACCTCAGCTTCATTATCACATTCGCGGATTGCACTGTTCTACCTTGAGAGCCATTGTCATTATTGGTGGTTTCTCTCATACCTGTTAACGGTCCACATTATTGGCGGTAATTAGGTAGTTTTCTAGCATGTTCGACTTCAACACGTTTATTCGCGTGTTAGGATTAATACATTGATCGGGTCAGGATGGAGCGCAAGACCCTTAGTATTGTCTGTACTCAAGCTGCATGGAGTTATATGTCATTCATGATTGTACACATGTTTCTACTATACGGATGGTTGTGACCATACCGTGAGACTTTATATTTATGATGATCCTTGTTATCTGGATGGTTGCGCCCATACCATGGATCTTTTCATATAGTCTTCATCATCTGGATGGTTGTGTCCATGCCGTGGACTCAAGTCTTGATCTCAAATATGTATATGTATATGCGTCCTTGATTTGCAGGTCCCCTGATAGTGTGTGTCCTCGTCCTTGCCAAAATCTTGTAAAGCATCTCAACCATCACTCCTCGTTCTGCCTTCATGCTTTAGGGGGCATCTGTTACACAGTATTTTTTCACGCCTCCTACACTTCCCTGTGACATACCCCGAAGTGCCCGAAACATGACCATTGTACAGTATACTCATCCATGTATACAGCTCAGATCCCTCCTTTAACTTTGTTTAGAAAATGTCTTGAGCTTTCCATGAAGAAATAACTCTTAAAACCCTAAAATGAGGGTCATTGCTCTTATGAAGCTCAAAACCGCGATGGTTGCCTATTGCACCGTGTTTGACCTGCAATGCCATTGCTCTGTTCCTTGTCATACCTGCGATGACCCTAAAAAGGTAATTTTCCCAAAGAGGATGAGAAGCTTCGTGATCTAAAAGCTCCCAAAGTGGCGTGCTGGAGGTGGTTTCGCATAGATGAGATCGAATCCTCCTAACTTGACCTCTTTGTCTTATCCCTATGAGCTACCTCCTTGAGATGTGGGCCTAATCCTATCTTTGGAGAAGTCATAACTCCCTCTCCCTGCCTATAAATTCCTCCTCTCCCATTCCCAAACGGTTGGTCTATGTTCATTTGCACCCCTATGCTGAGCTTGTGCTTAGAGGCTATTCATTAGACTTGGAGGAGTGTTTGGAAAGTTTCTTGGCTTGGACTTGGATTATCGCTCAAGGAGAGCCTTTCAACATCAAGGCTATGGTTGTAAGCTTCCCTTTATTCTTTAAATAATATACAATTGTTGGTTCATCTTCCCAAAATATATATGTTCATGTATGTATTAGCTAGGCATTCCTTGATCAGCTAAATAAGTTATTATTAGATTTGCTATTGGTTTTGGCATGCTTTGTTGTCTCTTGATCACTTGCGCAAGTACATAAGCGCTGAGAGAAGCAGGAACAAGTCCGTGACACAAGCGGTTCGAGGCTCTCAACAAAGGAAATTGGAATAGCATCAAAACGAGGTAGGTCATCTCTTTCATTTTACTTTTCAATTATAATCTAGGAAGATGTCTAGTTGATTGTCACTTCAGTTGCTAGACCCACTCATTGGGCTAGAGGGATCATCTTTGTCCGAAGAGAGGATTAACCTTGTCAACACCATCACCTAGGTTTCTAGGGTCCATGAGTCCCACTTACATCATTAAGGGAACCCATGCACGTCCCAACCCCTAGTGGGCGATGAAGTGTCCCACCTTAAGGTGTTAAACCACTTTTATACATCATACACAACATGTTCTCATTTCCTAGAGCTTCGAGCAGTAATACAAAGAAAAATCAATAAAAAGCAAAAGAGAAAATAAAGAGGGGTGGAAAAACAAAGGTTGGGGTAACTCATGCAACCACGATTGCTCCCTCCTCACATTTGTACACCCAATATGCCGACTTCCCTCATTATTACTATCCTTATACCCATGGCATTTGGCTCAAAGACCCCCTCATCCTCGTCCCATTCCATCATTATTTACATGCCACCTATTAATTAAAGGATGTACCTAGGACATGTCTTTGCCCTTAGGGGTTGGGAACACCAAAAAGGGTCATTTATTAGCCACTTCTACCTAGGGAGGTAACACTATTATGTGATCAAAGCCCCAAATTTGGAAGAGATGCCCTATATGAAGTCCCAATTTGCCCTTGACTAACAAACTTGGTTCGCTTAGATGCACTAATGATTAATTGTACCTGATGGTGAAGATGCATCACTAGACATTATGTGTGATTCGCACGTGTTTTTCATAATGGGTTGGGCAACTTAACTCAGGCCCAAGTCCACTAGAGGAGCATATGACACCCTACAATTGAAGCGTTGAGAGCCATGGTACTCCTATTCATTTGTAGAGCAACATTCCATTCCATGGGCACCTACAACACCCCAGCAGTCTTGGCTTTGCCCCATATTATTCATGAGATGATGCACTTGGGCCAACATGCCCCCAGCCAGCTTAGTAGTATACATAGGTTTTGGCAACTGATATGAGGCCCAGAGGAAGTTTGTCTCATTATTGAGACATGGGAGAGCTAGCACCATCCTCTAAGCCCTCAACGTTGGAGCAAAATCAAGCTATTCTACCACCAGGAGACCCATGAGACCCATTTTGTGCCTCAATCACAAAATTGACGTCCACTCAATGACTCGAATGGATATCTAGGGGCCAACCCCTAGAGGATGACTTTTGGAGCTCTCTTGAGTCATTTTGGCACCAAGAGATCTCAATGCATGCCTCCAAGGGGCCCACACAATGATGATGTCAGCATTGCAACTCTCTTGTGGGTTAATTTTTATGATTTCACATTGGCTATGTGGTTGGCTTACAACCATACTTAGTTTTTTCCCATCATTTGACAACTAAGAGGGGCTTTAGGCTAAAATTAGACTTGATTGGACATGTATAAATAAGAGAGACCTCATTTAGTCTCTCATCATCATCACACTTGGAATTTGACTACTTGAGAAGAACTCACATTTGTTTCTTTTGGCTATTGGAGATCTTTTGGATGCAGTTTGATGTTTGGAGCTAGTTCGATCTTGCCTTTGGAGCTACTTCTCGAATCATTGTTGGATATATTGCATGTTGTCTTGTAAGTGCTTAATGTGATGAATTTTCTTTCTTGAATTATCTAATGTATGGAATTAATGCTTCTAGAATATGCTAAAGTGTGCCCTATTTATTGAGAATTAATTTTTGGAAAGGGTTTGTAGTTGAGTATTGCATATATTATTCATGGTACGTGTAATGAATGTTCCCAGTGGAAGAAATCTTTAACTATCCATCAACTCCATAATGTTTTGAAGTGGGTAAACACTAGGAATTGGTACCTAGGGCATCAATTTTTAGCCTCCTTAAAGATGTTTTAGTTCATCTTAAGCTTCCTAAGACTCCATATGCCCAAGGACAAGGCATTAGTCAAAGTCTTTGATGGTCAAAACTTTTTCTTCTCCATACATCTCCTCTCTAAAGATTTCGTCCTCTTAAGGTAGGTGGCCAACTAAGGCTTATGTAATTCCCTCCTCCCACATCTACCTAAGTAACCAGCCAACCAGGGTAAACATGTGACGAGAAGTTACTATGATATGATTTGACCTCCTAAGTGACCTTAAGGAAGTGGAATCAACATAAACCCACAACACAGGCCTTTTGTACCTGCTACAAGACTCCCAAAATGCATCCTAGTCATTCCATTGACCAACCCCTGGGTCCCACTGAGATTTTAGACCACTAAAACCCCTGAACGCTCCCTTGATATGGACAAGGGTGCATCTGGAAACCTCCAAATGCACGCACAACATTGGTATGCATGTGTCTGGGAACTTTTCTCCTCGGACCTGTGCCTGCGACTCCGAGATTTGTACCATTTTTCAATCCTAGAATCCAGGTCACTACCCAGAAACCCCTGTAGCTTTCAGAATCCATAAATTACATGACCACAAGAATTAGAAATCAAAAACTGACTCTAGGATTAGGCCTGACTGTCCCCAACCGGGACTGACATTCTGTCAAACACTTGGAATCAATGCAATCTACAGGAAATGAATACAAGATAGAGCATAAATGATTGATAACTCATATGAGACTTCACAATAAGGATCACCACCCTCTTCCCTTAACTGTTTTGACATCAATTAGGTCTTGCATCCATTATCCTTTCAGTTACAAGTAAATACATGAAATATGTTAGTTTTTGTAGCATCGGATGTGTTCTAGCCACAAAATTTTGTGAGAGACTAGAATACATGAGATCTCCAAAACCTAGAAATCGTTTCTGGAAATTCCACCTAGAAGTGTCTCAATTAGATTATTAACCAATTTTTAAATATTTCCTAAGTCTAAACTTAGGGAATATGGTTAATTAATCAGTATTAATTGAGATAAGGCGAGAATCATCTAGAAACTCACACAGATCGACCTAGAAATAATCCTAGCAATTGATTAAGTTTTAATCTTGGTCGTTGGTGCTCCAACAGTGGATTATAAAAGAAATTCGATGTGGTGGTGGAGATCATCCAATGCAGATACTCAGTTGCCCAGACAGTTCGATTTTCTCAGTAGCAACAGCTCAGCAAAGAAGATAGAGCCACAGGGTGAGTAGTGGGAGGAAGAGGAAAGCAGTAGCATTCCGGGAGGACGTTTTCAGTTCCTGGAAGAGTCGAAGGAAGGAAGGCAAAAATCTTTATAGGGCCAACGTAGGGACTGCTCAAAGGCTGATGCAAGGATTTCTGCGCAGAGGTCAAGGAAGCTATTTCGGAGACAGAAAATAGCTGTGAGGTGAGAAAAATTCTCACAATATTTTTGCCAATGTTTTCTTCAGATTAGATTGCCAACTGGGCATCTAAATTATTGTACTCAGAATTGTTGTTGAACATTAATAATAAAACCCTCATCTGCTGCACCAGTTTTCCCAAGTTGGGTTTTTCCAGGGACAATTGTCCAAAAATAACTGTGTCAATTTTATTGTGCGCTAGAATTTCTCTGTTTCCAGTATTTTATTTTCCACAGTAATTTTTTATGATGAAAATTGCAGCTGTGATTTTATTCGTTATTTGCCATAAGCAAATAAACTGCAGAATTAATTTTTGAGTTAGAAGAATAATCTCCCGTAGTTGCAATAGATAAAATTTTCAGATGGTATTAGAGCTTAAATAATCAGCTAGGAAGTTCGGAAGCAGAGAGGAATTTCGTTGTTCAAAGGGAGCATCAGATAAAAATTCCCAAAAGAGACTATGCAGAGCCCAGAACAGAGAGTTCGAGTTACTAGGGCAATAGTTCGATTTTTCAGTTGAAGTGAGGCAAGAAAATCGCAATACCCAAATTAGTGATTCCAACAATCAGAGGGAGCAGTTGCAGCTTAGATTTTTCGTTGAGCAGAATCCTGGTTGGACGCAGAGAGTTTTTTGCTGCAAGATGCAGAGCAGAATCCACGTCAGGAGAAAAAGAGACATAGCACACTAAAATTGTTCCAATATAGCCATCGACAGAAGTAACATTCAAGAGACTTCAGATTTGTCTTCCAGATTGGAAGACGAATTCGCTTGCTTAGTAGGATCAGCGTCACAGGGAGTCTGGTATATAGACAGTGGAGCCTCAGCTCACATGACAGGGGTTAGAGAATATTTCTTTAACTACAAAGAGGAGCAAATTGTTGAAGAAAGTGTAACTAGGTTCGATCTTCATGACATTGTAATTATGATTTTTGTAAACAAGAAAATGAATTTATCATTATTCCTTGCTGCATGGGTTTCATGAGCAAGAGGTTTATTTATTTAGTGGCTCCCATTGAGAACCTTGGGATGTATTATTAATAGTCAAAGTCATGAAAATCTCGTCTTGACATATATGTAATATATATGAGTCTACATAGTGTCTAGATTAGCCCTGAAAGACAAGCACAATCCTCTTGAATAAGGCCGCAAGCTAAACCATGTAAAACACAGTCATGTCAGTCTACAAAAGAATTAAAAGGACAGTCATGTCGGCTCAATAAAAGGACACAACGGTTCACATTGTCATGTCAACTCAAATGTATAGGCAAACTACTATAAATACCCCACTGAACTTTGCAAAAGTACAGGACAGAATCTCGGATTACTATGTAACTTCGGATGGTACAGTAAGGTGCAGTCTTGGTGATAATTACAGTGAAGTCCTCGCATACATCTCTGCAGTCTCAGCCTAGTTAAAGGATCACAGTGATACAGTCTCGGCATGTTTGCAACAGACCTCAGTATAAGGAGAAAATAGTTGTAGTCTCGATGAATATCACAGTGCAAAAGAAGATACAGTCATAGCCTCGGCATACATGTTAGAATAATGATCTTGTCTCGGCATAGATGCAATCATGATCTCGGTGGTGTTCCGATGAAAATATCGGGGGTGTAGCAATGATGCAACAATGATCTCATTACAACTCTCATTCATGTAATGAAGAATTCGTTGTGATGTTGAAGATCTCGATGAAGGAGCAGTCATGGTGCAGCAAGAATGAAGATCTCAGTGGAGCAGTTGTAATGGCCTCAATGGTGTAGCATAATGATGATCTCAGCAGTGACAAAGAAGAGGATTGGTGTCTTGGTCTTAGAGTGGCATAATAGGTCAAGGGTCATGGTCTTGGTATTCGTCAATTGGAATCTCTATGAGAAGAATTTTGTGTGGGGTTTCCTCTCCAAGAGGCAGAGGTTTTGGCCCTAGCGGAAAGCCAACATCTTGTGTTCTTGTCTCTTTGTTTTGGTAGCTATTTGATGAACTAAAGAAGACACACTCTAATAATAACAAGTGAAGATTGAATAAGAAGACAAGTTGAAATACCTCACAAATAGTTATCATGACTAGAAGAATCTCATTGACTTCACTTGCCCTACATTCTTCAACATGGTATTAGATCTAAGGTGCTGAAGTCAAAGGAAGGGCAACAAAAAGAGACATACAAGGATCAGTCTTCAAGAAGGGAATCAAAGCAAGTTGAAGGGCTTTGTCAAGATTGAAGGATTAGTCTACAACAGCAATGGTTTTTGTCTACATAATCAAGGAGACAGTCTACAACAGCAAGAGCTTGTATCTCCACAGTCATCATCAAAAGGCCACCAAGACCCTCATCAAGATGTCTACAAAGCAAGGTAACTCAAAGGACCTCAAAATCAAAGATCACCTCATCTTGGAATAGGTTGAAACCCGAACATCAATCCTCATCTACACTACAAAAGAAGGCAAAGCATATTAAAGGCAATAAGGCACGGTCATCTTCAAGAAAGGATCATCTCCTTGCCCTAGAAGAAGATCATCCAAAGAAGCAGCAAATCATCCTCATCAAAAGGAGAAACCTTCTCTATTGAGGAAATATTATCTCATTCAAAAGAAGGTCATCCAAAAAGAAGTACTAATACATCTTCTTCAACTATCATCAAAGCAATCAAGGTGAAGATTTCATCTTCACATGTCAAGTAAGTATCTTTTCATTCTATAATCAAATTTGGTTGAATGACTTCATGTTTGCAAGGAGATCTACAAATCAGTTGGGTCATCAAGATTCCTTGCATAAAGATGGAGGATAGACATAGTCCTCTAAGTAGTTGAAGTCATTGAACATATCAAAAGGTCTCCTCTAAATTTAGGAAAGGGATACTTATGAAAGATCCCCTCATATAGCAATATTGGAGACATCAAAGAGATGTATAAGATAAACGCATTCTCTGAAGGTGCAATGAAGAAGATCACATGAAATCTGATCTACATGAAAGTAAATGGTATCAAAAGATGTAGGATATCTTCATAAGGTCTCATCTACAAGATCTAGGAAGGAAGATAACCATCACTAATCTATAATGCACTAACAGATAATCAAGGTAACAAATATCCATGAGATAAGAAAGTTACCTCATTTGACAACTTATGGTCTCTATGCTAAATAGAGAAAGACAAGTTGATGGCAAAAGTATTGAAGGTTAAAAGGACTAAAACATGTGCAGAAAGAAAAGGGAAGTTTGGTCCTCAAACAAGACAGAATAGTATAGCTAAAATTATGGAAAGATTATGGAAGCTCATATCACCAGATAGATGGAGGAAGCTGAAGAAAAGGGCCAAGGAAAGAGGGAGTAACAAATCTCTACTATGATTGGGATAGTATCCCTCAAAAAAGGTCCTATCATAAGCTTCTATTATAAGATATGACAATGATAATAAGATGCATCGTGGCATCATGGAAGCATTAGAAACAAGAGCTCGTGACATCACCATGGGAATCATGAAGGACAAAATCAATGACAGACAAACATGTAGGATATAGCTCTTGAGAACATCAGTGGACATTAAAGGAAAGGAAGGAGTCATCTAGGACAATGTTCATCATACATCAAGTCAAAAAGGAAACATCTGCCAGTTGGGGATATACAATATTCTCAAAATTCTCTGATGGAATTATCATCGGAGGGTTCACTAATCTAGAGAGGAAGTAAGTGTTTCATCAAAACTCCAACTTATAGAACTCATGGATGATGGTATGGTGACATAAGAAAAGAAACAGATCAAGGGGCTGAAGACATTTCAATCAAGGAAGTTGTTGGAAAAAGCCTAGATGACTAAAGGTAAGATAAGGTATGTATGTTTGTGTTTAATATTATAATGTCATGTCGTATGGTTGCAAGTAACATGGATCATTACTTTTATCTTAAGAAGCATGATCAAGAGAAACAACATCTCCTCCTCTAAAAGGATGCAGGAAGGCATAAGACACACTAGATGAAATCAACATAATATGACTACAATTAAGAAACTCTGATTAAAAGCACCTGGGAATGGAATGTGTGGAGAAGGAAGAGATCATGAGATAAGCAACCCTGATGAAGATGATCAACATCCAAAAGACCAAGAAGACTTAACTAGGAAATCTCTCGAAAAGATATGAAAACTCTGATGGAAAAGATGAAGACCCTTGACAATGGACATCTTTGGGAGATGTGTCAACATGTATGCAGGATGTTGATACCTACAAAAAGATGACATGATGAAGAGCCATCTCGTAAGGTATAATTTGATTTAATATTATGTTTTGATTTCTAGAATAATATCAAGATAAGTTCATGCAGAGCTACTCAAACAAGAGTTGTAAATACAAGTACAACTAGCATTCAAATGGTGGATAGAAGAAGCATGATGAGAAAAAAGTAGTCATATGACGAAGGTTCCAGATATGAAGAAGGCCACTTTCCATGAAGAAAGGAATGACATGACGAACTGAGGAAAGTGATCGATGGATGTTGCCCTACAAAGAAGAAGCTCAACTGAATTTCATGACATCAAGGATAGAAGTTGATCAAGCAGTTGAAGTGCCCACGAAGAAGAAGTTGTTGAGGTATAGAAGAGTTCCTAGCTAAGAGGGAGCTCTAACAAGGTCCTGATTAAAAGGGAGCTTGGGCAAGTTCCTGATCAGAGGGAACTTGGGCATATCTTCCCCAATGGAGAGGGAGAGATAGACACAACATTCTTGTCTTCACTTTGGAAGAAAGAATGGAGGATTGGGTAATCATCTGGCATCCCATTCTCTTTGAGGATGTGTAGGGCATCCAAGACAAGAGTAGGCAAGAGAATCAATACTCTTTGAGGGTTGGGAACCCAAGATAAGAATAGTCCTAGAAGGTCATACTCAGTGAACACCTAGGTGAATATGTACCTTGAGAGACAATGATGAAGGTGTCTATAATCATTGGTCTTGCCAACATTATGCTCTAGTCTAATGAAGAGATAGATCTGTCAGTCAAGGCCTTGTTGTGAAAACAATGTTGGTTACTATGATGCTATACAGATGGGTTACCAATCCGATTCTTCTTATGAGAAATTCTTCAGATTGAGAATGACCAAGTACTAACATGATACCACCCTAGTTAAGAGGGAGTGTTGAAGAAAGTGTAACTAGGTTCAATCTTCATGACATTGTAATTATGATTTTTGTAAACAAGAAAATGAATTTGTTATTATTCCTTGCTTCATGGATTTCATGAGCAAGAGGTTTATTTATTTAGTGGCTCCCATTGAGAGCCTTAGGATGTATTATTGAGAGTCAACGTCATGAAAATCTCTTCTTGAGAATATATGTAATATATATGAGTCTACCTAGTGTCTAGATTAGCCCTCCAAGACAAGCACAATCCTCTTGAAGAAGGCAGCAAGCTAAACGATGTAAAACACAGTCATGTCAGCCTGGAAATGAATTAAAAGGACAATCATGTCGGCTCAATAAAAGGACACAATGGTTCACACTGTCATGTCAGTTCAAAAGTATAGGGAAACTACTATAAATACCATGTTGAACTTCACAAAAGTACAGAACAGAATCTCGGATTACTCTGTAACTTCGGATGGTACAATAAGGTGCAGTCTCGGTGATAATTACAATGAAGTCCTCGCAAACATTTTTGCAATCTCGGCCTAGTTAAAGGATCACAATGATACAGTCTCGGCATATTTGTAGCAGACCACAGTGTAAGAACATAGTTGCAGTCTCAGTGAAGATGACAGTGCAGACGAAGATACGGTGATAGCCTCGACATACATGTTAGAAGAATGATCTTGTCTCGGCATATACGGTCATGATCCTATCATAGATGCAATCATGATCTCATTGATGTTCCGATGAAGATATCAGTGATGTAGCAATGATGCAACAGTGATCTCAGTACAACTCTCATTCATGTATATGAAGATCTCATTGTGATGTTGAAGATCTCAATGAAGGAGCAGTCATGGTGTAGCAAGAATGAAGATCTCAGTGGAGCAATAGTAATGGCCTCAATGGTGCAGCATAATGATGATCTCAGTAGTGACAAAGAAGAGGACTGCTGTCTTGGTCTTGGAGTGGCATAATAGGTCAAGGGTCATGGTCTTGGTATTCGTCATTTGGAATCTCTATAAAAAGAATTTTGTGCGGGTTTCCTCTCCAAGAGGGAGAGGTTTTGGCCCTGGCAGAAAGCCAACATATTGTGTTCTTGTCTCTTTGTTTTGGTAGCTATTTGATGAACTAAAGAAGACACACTCTAATAATAACAAGTGAAGATTGAATAAGAAGACAAGTTGAAACACCTCACAAATAGTTATCATGACTAGAAGAATCTCATTAACTTCACTTGCCCTAGATTCTTCAACACAGATGGATTTCCAGATTACTATGGGAAACATAATGAAATGTACTCCAGCAGGGAGAGGTAACATAGATTTCCAGTGGGAGTCAGGAGCAAGCACTAGCGTTTCAGATGTATTGCATGTGTCAAGACTGGGTATGAACCTAATTTCAGTATTTCAGTTACAGGGTAAGGGGTATGATGTTCACTTCGTAGGGAAGCAAGTGTATGTCAAACACCCGAGCTGGAAAAAGGCAAGATAGATTGGAGTTCAAAGTAACAGGTTGTACTGGTTACAAATTGATTCTCCAATGGCACTAATAGGCAGTAATAGCAACAGTGGGAAGGAGTCGAATGAATTATGGCATAGGAGAATGGGACATCTACATAATGGAACACTCGGGATGCTCAAAGAAACTGTAACAGGGGTTCCTGAACTTGGAACCGAACACAATGATGTGTGTAGAGGGTGCGTACTTGGGAAGTATGCTAAGGCGGCATTTCCAAGGAGTGACAGCAGAGCTGATGGCATGTTAGGACTTATACACTCAAATATTTGTGGCCCGATGTCCACTAGAGCTCTCAGCGATGCTGAATATTTTGTCACCTTTATTGATGATCATTTCAAGGAAACCTGGATCTACTTCTTGAAGACCAAGGATGAGGTCTTCGATTGTTTCAGAGAGTTTAAAGCTCTCGTGGAGAATGCGACAAGGAAGAAGATCAAGGTGCTTCGCTCAGATAATGGTGGAGAATACATTGATAAAAACTTCACAGATTTCTGTGCGAAGAAAGGCATCAAGAGATAATGGACAGCTCCATATAATCCACATCAGAATGGTGTAGCAGAGCAAAAAAACAGAACCATTGTTGGAGCCGCAAAGGCTATGTTATATGACCAGGATCTACCCAGATTTTTGTGCGCAGAAGCATGTAACATGGCAGTGTATATTCAGACTAGGACTCCTCATAGAGCATTGGGGAAGTAAACGCTAGAAGGTGTCTTCACGTCTTCACAAGGAAGAATCCAGAAGTCAGCCACCTTAGAATTTTTGGCAGCATTGCTTATTGTCATGTGTCAGACAGTAAAAGGACCAAACTGGATCAGACTGCAGAGAAGGGGTTCTTCATTGGGTACAATTAAACCTCAAAGGCATTTAGAATCTACATTCCTAGCAGTAGGAAGATAGCAGTAAGACGAGATGTAAAGATCATGGAGGACCGAGCTTTCAGGAGGTCGCATGAGATGCCTGCGGGTGATCAGAATCATTTAGCAGAAGTTCCTTTAGTCCAACAGTAGGGGCAGCCAATGGGACAAGCAAGAGGACAGTCACAAGGGTCAAGTACTATGACTAGTACCAGTGTTTCCTCAGGTACAAGAAATCTAGGGAGTTCTCAACAGATGGAGCAGTAGAGACAGCATGAGGAGGAGCTAACAGAACCTCCCACGAATAGTGATCGAGCCAGCAGAGAGGTTCGTCAGACATTAAGAGATGTAGAGGAATTTATTGGAACTCCTAGGACGAGCAAGACACAACGCAAATAGCCTGACAGGTACCAAGCATTGGTAGCTCAGGTTGCAGAACCTTCCAATTTTCAGGAGGCCGCACAACTTCAGGTGTGGATAGATGCCATGGTAGAAGAGTATAGCTCTATCATGACGAATAATATTGGGGAGGTAGTGCCCAGGCCAGAAGACAAATCAGTTGTAGTTTCAAGGTGGATCTATAAGATCAAGTATGCGGCAGACAGCAGTGTGGAAAAGTACAAGGCTAGGTTCGTGGCAAAGGGGTATGCACGAAAAGAAGGGATAGATTATGAGGAAACCTTTGCCCCAGTTGCCAGATACACTTCTATACGGTCAGTTATATCTCTAGCAGCTCAGATGGAATGGTAGATTGACCAGATGGATGTCAAGATAGCCTTCTTGAACGGGGTGATAGAGGAGGAAGTGTACATAGAATAGCTAGATGAGACTCAAAAGAGACGCATGCATGTGTGAAAATTGAAGAAGGCTCTATATGGGCTCAAGCAGGCTCCCAGGGCATGGTATGGTAGAATTGACACCTACTTGTAGCAGATGGGGTTCGTCAAGAGTGACGCAGATCCCAACTTTTACTATTTGATGGTGGAGGATGAACCTCTCATTCTAGTTTGGTATGTGGATAATCTATTTTTGACAAGATCATCAAGGCTCATAGAGGATTGCAAGAGAAACCTGGCAGCAGAATTTGACATGAAGGATTTGGGGCTGATGCACTATTTCCTAGGATTGGAGGTGTGGTAGAAGGATGGGAAGATCTTCCTTGGGCAAGGAAGATACACTACAGATATTCTGAAGAGGTTCAAAATGCAGGATTGTAAACCCATGTCTACACCCATGATTACCAACTGGAAGAAGATAGATGCATCAGATGACAAGGATGTCGACCCTACCTTGTATAGACAACTCATTAGGTCTCTCATGTATCTAGTCAACTCTAGGCCAGACATTTGCTTCGTAGTCAATACCCTTAGTCAGTTCATGGTGGAATCGAAAAGGGTACATTAGGTAGCAGCGAGGCATATTCTGAGGTACCTTTGTGGCACAGTTGAGTATGGGTTGAAATATACTCGAGAGGATGATGTTAGACTTTGTGGGTACACAGATGCAAATTGGGAAAGCAGTTCAGTGGACAAGAAAAGTACCTCTGGATACTGCTTCAATGTTGGATCGGGGATGGTTTCTTGGCGTAGTAGGAAGCAGAAGTCAGTGGCACTGAGCTTTGCAAACGCAAAGTATATGGCAACCAACATAGCTACATGTGAAGCTATATGGCTTCGGAAGCTGCTAGTTAACTTGTTCAGGCAGAGGATGGAGGCAACCAGTGTCTATTGTGATAATCAGAGTTGCATAAATCTCTCTGATAATCCAGTGTTTCATGATAGGTCGAAGCACATCGATATTTGATGTCACTTCATAAGATATTATGTATAGCGAGGAGCAGTCCAATTACAATATGATCACACAAAAGAGCAGGTTGCAAATATACTCACCAAAACTCTAGGGAGAGCTAAGTTCATCTATTTCAGAGAACAAATGGGTATGGTGGAGAACCCATTTCAGTAGCAGAGACAGGCTATTTTGGATGTTGTCGATGTTGCAATTGCAGCAACAGCAAATGAGAGGGAGTTGTTGTGCGGATGCAGTGTTGGCAGCAGTATGGTAGGGTCAAAAGCAGCACAGATGCAACGAATATCAGAGTTGTGCAATAGTTGGTGGGCAGCAGCAACCAGACATCAAAGCGTGACAGGAGATGATACAGAAACAGAGAGTTGCTACAGGGGGAAGCAACACTAGAACACATTCCTCGCTAAGAGGGAGTGTAAGTTTTTATAGCATAGGATGTGTTCTAACCACGAAATTTTGTGAAAGGCTATAATACATGAGATCTCCAAAACCCAGAAATCGTTTCTGGAAATTCCACCTAGAAGTGTCTCAATTAGATTATTAACCAATTTTTAAATATTTCCCAAGTCTAAACTTAGGGAATATGGTTAATTAATCATTATTAATTGAGATAAGGCGAGAATCATCTAGAAACTCACACGGATTGACCCAGAAATGATCCTACCCATTGATTAAGTTTTAATCTTGGTCGTTGGTGCTTCAACAGTGGGTTATAAAAGAAAGTCGATGTTGTGGTGGAAATCATCCAATGCAGATACTCAGTTATCCAGACAGTTCGATTTTCTTAGTAGCAACAGCTCAGCAGCGAAGATAGAGCCACAAGGTGAGTAGCGGGAGGAAGAGGAAAGCCACAACATACTGGGAGGAAGTTTTCAGTTCCTGGAAGAGTCGAAGGAAGGAAGGCCGAAATCTTCAAAGCGCCAGCGTAGGGACTGCAGCAGACGCTGACATAGGCATTTCAGTGCACAGGTCAGGGAAGCTATTTCAGAGGCAGAAAATAACTGTGTGGTGAGAAAAAATCTCACAATATTTTTGCCAGTGTTTTCTTCAGATTAGATTTCCAGCGGGGCATCTAAATTATTGTACTCAGAATTGTTGTTGAACATTATTAATAAAACCCTCATCTGCTGCACCAATTTTCCCATGTTGGGTTTTTCCGGGGAAAATTGTCCAAAAATAACTGTGTCAATTTTATTGTGTGCGATAGAATTTCTCTGTTTCCAATATTTTATTTTCCGCGGTATTTTTTTATGGTGAAAATTGTAGTTGTGATTTTATTTGTTATTTGTCGTAAGCAAATAAACTGCAGAATTAATTTTTGAGTTAGAAAAATAATCTACAGTAGTTGCAATAGATAATTTTTTCACAAAATAACCATAACAATAACCATGCTTATAACTAGCGTTAAACCATGTAAATAACAATGAGATAACAGCCATTAAAGCCACATATTAATAAGTACAAAAGCAAGATAACTTAGTTTTTATTAAACATAGGCAAAGCCGACCAGGTTTAGGACTTCCACGTACCACTTGACCTAGACATGGTTGAACCAAAGATAATCTTTCTTTCAGCCAGTCACCCCTGTGCCACATTCCAAGCATGAATGTGGAATCTCATGGTTAAACCAATCCAAAAACAACCAAGGGAATCTAGAGGTTAAACCACCTCCACCCTCACTAAACCGTGATCTCACCAAAACTGGCACCGAGATCACAAAACCAAACCGAGCTTGGAATGCCTCCAGACTCCATCACTATCCTTGAGGAATTTTCCATCTCCTTGTCTCTCAGGCTTTACCGCAATCCACATCGGATCACTAGGCCCTAAACCGAGACACTAGTCTCTCAGGCTTTACCGCAATCCACACCGGATCACTAGGCCCTAAACTGAGACTCCACCCTCAGGATTTACCGTGTATCCTACCAAAACCAGTCAAGGGATTCCTAGGCCTTTGAGAATTTTCCTAAGACCACCTCCACCCCGGATTCTGAAACCATCTAACAATTCCAAAGCTCAAAACCAAGAAAACAATCCCATCACACCATGGCTATCCAGAAAAAGGCAAGGCAAGGTTGAAAACCATTGTCATAACCCGGCAAAACCATGCCACCGACAGCAAGAGAACCATATACCAACATGCAAAGCCATGCATGTCAAAACCAGCTAGGAAATCACACATGCAATATGTTACCTGCAAGTATTCTTGTTGAAGTTGTTTGATCATGCTCCTCCTTGCTTGCTCTTTTCTTTCCTTTCCTTTCCTTGTCCTTCCTTTGCTTTCTTTTGCCTTCCTTGCTCCAAGGCTAGAATGCTCTAAGAAAACTCTAAGTGTGAGAGAGTGTGAGAGAGAAAGAATAATGAGAAAGCTTCAAAACTGAACTGACCAAAAGCCATGAACTAATCCTCAAAAGCCTTTTTATCAATGAGGCCTCTATTTTCTTCATTTTCCATTATTTTCCTTCAATTTCCTCCTCACATGCAACCTGTGACCTTTCACCTTCATTTTCTCCTATTTTCCTTTTATTTTCATAAATAAATGTGTCAAAAATACCTCTTTGCCTTTTTGAAGCCTTTGCCAATTTCCCTTAGCCTTAAACACATCCAGTGATGCCCACTAGGATATCTTTGCCCAACATTCAGCTAGGAATAAGTTTCCCTTAACCATGATTTTATTTTGCCTTTATTAACTTCTATTACATGAACTTTTAACAAGGGGTTGTTACAGATTAGAGCGAACTGCATAGGGAGAGGTTTTGCGGGAATCCATGAGCCTAAACATTGAACCTAGGGTCTTGACTACTAGACCTCCAAGTTTGGTGGACATCAACTTAGTTTTCATCCATAAAACCCTAGCTAATCTTCCTCAAGTTGGGGACGCCTTTGAGGGTTATAGGAACTTGGTACTCAGTGAAGTATATCATAAGAAGCCCTTTCACTTTGTTTCCTTGATCTCGGGAACATCTCAATCCACGAAAATTCACAAAACCCTAGATCTCATGCACCCTTTTCCTAAGTCCCTCATAGGAAACGAAGTGCCTTTTGAAGCCTCGTATCATAATTTTGAGTGTTCCTTGAGAGGTCTTGATCCATCGTCACCTTGCACATTAAACCCTAGAATACCTACTATAGGTGATCATAATCCTATCGGGACTCCTCCCATCAATGAAAGTCTGTAAAGAGTAGGGAACCTTCAATGTGGTGACAGTGGACCATTGTCTCATTGTTAGCACTTAGTCTAGCTCTTTGTCTTGTAGAGTTTTCCTCTCCAAGGCATGCTAGATTTTGTGGTGACAGGAGCAACTTTATCTCTCCAAGTTAAGTTTAAGGGGGGAATCATTAAGATAAACTTGATTTGGTCTAGAGTCAATTTGATAATATCACTAATGGGTTTACCATTAGCGATTTACCAACTCTAGGTTTTGGTAATCCATGGTTTTTCCTATAGTATTTTTATGTAATGTAACATATTTAAGGGCTTCATGACTCCATTGTAATATACATTTGAACCAATAATAATAGATCTACTATTAGGAGCTAGTTTTCTGTTGGGTCCCTATAATACTAGTGATTACCCCATTACTATTGTAGTTATACCCCTTATTTATATTGTTGTGCCCCTATTACCCCCATATTATTATTTCTGTGCCCCATAGAATCCCTCTATTGTTATTTTTGTGGCTTTATATTATTATTGTTAGGTCGGCTGGATTATATTGTGACTCCTTAGACTCCTATATATAGAAAGGAGGTTTTGTCATTTGTATCATCCAAGAATTGTTCATTTATGTAATGTAAAGGAGGTTGCCCCCTCGAAGAGGCTAAATTCTAAGGCGTTGATCTATCTTTTCTATCTTTTCTTGAGCTGGTTTCATAACATTTGGTATCAGAGCTTTGGATTCTAGGGTTTCGCTGCTCCAAACAGGTCATCGTGGCATTTTCGCTATAACTTTTTTTCTGTGACGTTTCAGAAGTCGCAAAAAAAACCCATTTGAGAAGAATTGGCGCTGAACCTTGGGTCTGAATTTCAGAGCTTTTCGCGCGATATTTTCGGAGATATGATCTGAGGAATTTGGTCTTTTTGCAGACTCCTGAATTACATTCAAAACAGGTGACCTGGGGAAAATCGTCATAACTTTCTCTCTGAGGATCGGATTGAAATTTCGTAAAAAGGTACAGAAAGAGGACGGACTGTAGTTTCTTGTGGGTGTTTTTTAGATCCAAAGGTCGAAACAGTGACTCGCGGCACGTCGTACAAGTTAGCTCTACTGAACTAGTCTATAATCAAGTCACTGTGGGAGATTTCGCATAACTCTTCCTTGGAGAATCCAATTTGGGTCAGACTTGTGGCATTGGAAAGAGGACACAGAGAGCTACTACAGGTCACAAGTTCAGAACTAGATGACTGGAAAGTACAGAGATACATCAGAGGCAATATCGAGCTCCTACAAAGTGAAAAAAGGTGTGTAGATTTTTTTAAATGTTTGCTTAAGCTTGGTTTGAAAATTTATTTTGAAGGAATTCAAAGGGCATAGTAGAGCATTATTATCGGTAACTGATGCCCCGAGGAAAGAAAATGCAAACACCTAGTAAGGAACCTGAAAGCTCTAGCATGACTCATGAAGAAGAGGAAGAAATGCTACATGATATATCAAAATTACAAGAACAAGTGCAACAAATGTCACGCTCACAAAAGTTAACAAATGCTAAGATAAATGGCGTGGAAGCTAAGATGAATGGCATGGAAGCTAAGATGGACAATTTGAAGATAGATTTGAACACAAATTTGAAGAAAGGCATGGAAGATTTGAAGACAGATTTGACTAATTTTCTACAAGAAATACTTACTAATGGTGAAAAGGTAGTAAAGGAAACTCATGATGAGAACAAAAGAAATGTTAATCATGATTCCATAGACGCTAATGTTGGATCGAAGAATCACCACATTCCAAAAATCGATATGAGGAAGTTTGATGGCAAGGATCCCGCCACATGGATATTACAGATGGAGCAATTCTTCGATCTCAATAATGTGCAAAACACACAAAAGGTACGTATGGAAACTTTATATTTGGAACCCAATCAGTTTGTATGGTATCAATGGCTTTGTTCTCGTAAACAATTTATCACTTGGGCAATTTTTACGGAAGAATTGATAGCACATTATGAGGATACAAAAAGCAACACTTTTTTTAGCCAATTGATAAGTCTCAAACAAAAGGGTTCAATAATGGAGCACATTGAGGAGTTCCAAAAATTGAACATAAGGGTAAAAGATATTCCAGAGGAGCATAAGATTGATATGTTCATAGGGTCTTTAAAGGATAATATCCAACATGATGTGCGCCTTTGGGAACCTAATTCATTAGAGAAGGCATTCAGGTTAGCAAGAAAAATGGAAAGCAAAATTATGGCAACTAGGAAGCATACCATTCACAACTATAAAGACGGAAGTGTTGTTGCCATAGTCTTCCACAACCTACAAGGTTGACACCACAACAATTGGAAGGAAAAAGAGCAAAAGGGCTTTGTTACAATTGTGATAGCAAATACACAAAAGGTCATAAGTGTGCTGAGAAGAAATTATTCTACATAGATTGTGAAGAGGAAGAAGAAAAGGAGCAAGAAAGGTCAAAAGAAGAGAATATATTCCAGGAACAAAGCCTAGATGAAGAACAAATAAATCCGACCATATCTTGTAATGCATTGGCGGGAATTACCACTCCTCAAACCATCAAGATAGAAGGACAAATCAAGAAGAAAAAGGTAATAGTGTTGATTGATTCAGGAAGCACCCACAATTTTATTCATTGTAGGGTAGCAAAAGAATTGAATTGCTTCCTATATCCAGCACCAGAGTGTCAAGTGATGATTGCAAATGGAGGAACAATAAATTGTTCTGGAAAGTGCCATAATATCAAGCTATCCATGGGAGAATATGTATTGACTAGCCCAATGCTTTCCATTCCAATGGGAGGTGATGATGTTGTACTAGGAGTCCAATGGCTACAATCCTTGGGTACAATAGCTTTTAATTTTCAAGAACTTTTCATGAAATTTTCTGTGGAAGGAAAGGAAGTTGAATTAAGGGGTATTGCAGGGAAACCAGGAATGATAATCAGCTCTAATGGCATGACAAAGCTTCTAAAAAAGGAGCAAAGAGGTGTAATTGCACAATTATGTTCGCTAGATGTTTCCACATTGGAATCATCTATTTCTCCAGATCTCCAAAAAGCCTTGGACAATCATTCCAAGGTATTTGAGACTCCCAAAGGTCTCCCACCTATGCGTGATCATGATCATGCTATTCATCTGATTCCAGGAAGTGTTCCTCCAAACATCAGGCCGTACAGATATCCATATGTCCAAAAAAGTGAAATTGAACGTATGGTTGCAGAAATGCTAGAGGCTGGTATAATTCAACCGAGTCAAAGTTCTTTCTCAACTCCAGTAGTATTGGTGCACAAGAAGGATGGATCATGGCGCACGTGTCCAGATTATAGGGAGCTCAACAAGCTCACTATTAAAGATAAGTTCCCCATTCCTGTCATTGATGAATTACTGGATGAATTGCATGGATCAATTTACTTCACCAAGCTGGATCTTCGTTCAGGATATCATCAAATCAGAATGAAGATTGAAGGCATTCCGAAAACGGCATTTAGAACTCATGAGGGTCATTATGAATTTTTGGTCATGCCTTTTGGCCTTACCAATGCACCTTCAACATTTCAAGGTTTGATGAATTCAATTTTCAAACCATTCCTTAGAAAATTTGTGTTGGTATTTTTTGATGATATACTAATCTACAACAAGTCTTGGAAGGATCATGTTGAACATGTTGACAAGGTGCTACAACTATTGGAGGAGAAACAATTATATGCAAAAAGATCCAAATGTTTCTTTGGAGTCCAGGAGGTGGAATATTTGGGTTATATTGTATCTCATGAAGGAGTTAAGGTAGACCCTAGCAAAATTAAAGCCATTAAGGAATGGAAAATCCCCACATCCATAAAGCATCTGCGAGGATTTCTTGGGTTGACAGGGTATTATCGCAAGTTCGTTAAGAATTATGGGAGAATAGCAGCACCTCTAACAACATTATTGAAGAAAGATTCATTTTCATGGACTCCAGAAGCAACAAAGGCCTTTAAACATCTTAAAGAGGCAATGTGCCACGCACCGGTCTTAGCTACACCGGACTTCACAAAAACCTTTATTGTGGAATGTGATGCTTCAGGAAATGGAATTGGTGTTGTTCTAATGCAAGATGAAAGGCCCATTGCTTTTGAAAGTCGTCCAATCAATGGAAAGTTTTTAAGCAAAGCTATTTATGAGAAGGAAATGTTGGCAATACTCCATGCACTTAAGAAATGGCGACCCTACCTAATGGGAAGACACTTCAAGGTAAAAACGGATCATGATAGCCTTAAATACTTTTTAGAACAAAGATTATCCTCTGAAGAGCAACAAAAGTGGGTCACAAAGATGTTGGGTTATGACTTTGAAATCATCTACAAAAAGGGAAGCAAAATGTGGTGGCAGATGCACTCTCAAGAAAGGATGAGGATATGGAAGCATTGTTGTGTGCCATTTCTATTATCCAACCAGATTGGATAAACGAAGCAAAGGAGGAATGGAAGAATGACGAAGAAGTGTGGGCACTTATTCGAAAGCTGCAACAAGATTCCAGTACTTCTGATACATTTAGCTGACAAAATGATTCGTTATGGAACAAAGATCGCTTATACCTCTGTAAGAATTCCCAGCTAAAACAAAAGATTCTTATGGAATTGCACACTTCTCCCTTAGGAGGGCACTCAGGATTTTTAAAAACTTACCACAGGGTTAAGAAGGAATTTTTTTGGGATGGCCTTAAATCAGATATTCAAAAGTTTGTGGCGGAATGTTTGGTTTGCTAACAAAATAAAGTTGAAACAATTAAGACACCGGGTCTATTACAACCTTTATCCATTCCAAGCCAACGTTGGGAGGAGGTTTCAATGGATTTTATCACAGGTTTACCCAAGTCTGAGGGAAAGAGTGTCATCATGGTGGTAGTTGACAGACTTACCAAGTATGCACACTTTTGTGCATTATCACATCCATTTAAAGCCAGTACAGTTTCTACTACATTTATGGAAACAGTTCAAAAGCTACATGGAAACCCAAAGATTATTGTAAGTGACAGAGATCCCATTTTCACTGGAAATTTTTGGACAGAATTATTTTCTTGTCTGGGTACTCAGTTAGCTCATAGCTCATCTTATCATCCTCAATCTGATGGGCAAACTGAGATAGTAAACAAATGTTTGGAAGGATATCTTCGTTGCTTTGTATCTGATAAACAGACACAATGGGTCAAATGGTTGCCTCTGGCTGAATGGTGGTATAACACTTCCTTCCATACAGCAACAAAAATGACCCCATTCATGGCACTTTATGGGTACCAACCACCATCAATCACATCATATTTAAGAGAAAATTCTAAGGTTCAAGCAGTGGAACATCACATCGAACATCAACAACAAGTCCTCCAACTCTTAAAGGATAACCTCGTGTTGGCACAAAATAGAATGAAACAACAGGCAAATCAACATCGCAGTGAAAGAAGTTTTGATGTAGGTGATTAGGTATTCCTACGGCTACAACCATATAAGAAAATGTCCCTAAAGCAAGCTAAGAAGGATAATAAATTATCACCAAAGTATTATGGTCCGTACAAGGTGTTGGAAAAGATTGGTACTATGGCATACAAATTGGAGCTTCCTGCAGTTTCTCGATTGCACCCAGTTTTCCATGTTTCATGTTTAAAGAAGGTTATAGGCGACAAGCTCCCAGTTCAAACAATATTGCCAGAACTTGACGAGGAAGGAAAAATTATATTGGAACCGGAAGCAGTCACAGAAACAAGAACTCGACAGCTACGAAATCGATCAATTTCAGAGTATCTTATCAAGTGGAAGAACTTATCCGCTGAAGATTCCACATGGGAGGATGAGAATTTTATGCAGAAGTATCCAGAACTACTCAAGCGTTGAGGACAACACTTTTTTGAAGGAGAGGGGCATGTTGGGTCCCTATAATACTAGTGATTACCCCATTACTATTGTAGTTATACCCCTTATTTATATTGTTGTGCCCCTATTACCCCCATATTATTATTTCTGTGCCCCATAGAATCCCTCTATTGTTATTTTTGTGGCTTTATATTATTATTGTTAGGTCGGCTGGATTATATTGTGACTCCTTAGACTCCTATATATAGAAAGGAGGTTTTGTCATTTGTATCATCCAAGAATTGTTCATTTATGTAATGTAAAGGAGGTTGCCCCCTCGAAGAGGCTGAATTCTAAGGCGTTGATCTATCTTTTCTATCTTTTCTTGAGCTGGTTTCATAACATTTTCTCACAAAGGTTTCCAAGATAATTTTTAAGAGCTAGTTTTCTCACAAAGATTTCCAAGATAATTGATAGTGTCCATGTGTTGCTGGCTTGTTAATATGTTTTTTATTTATCTCTCTTTTTTAACACTAAATAAATAAGAGTAGCACCATCAAATAGGTACAAAATTCAGAATTTATGAGTTGGTCGCCTTATTTATGTGTCTACATAAACCTGAACAATTGTGTGTCCATGCACGTACACATATATTTGCCAAGTCAGGCCCAACTAGAAACTTCTTATTCTCTTATGCAAAAAGGGAACAAAGAACCACAACCATTGTTATAACATAGCATTCAGTTTATCATGCTACATAGAGCACGAATCTCCATCTCCTTAGCATTCAGTTTGAACATGCTACATAGTACACATATCTCCATCTCCTTTTACTTTCAGAAGATGGAAGTCTCATGGTCATAATATACGCAATATGTAATGGGGCACATATCACCAATCGCCTACTTTTTAAGCATTTTCTGTAAATTTAATCTGCCTATTGCATTACAAATTTCCCAGAAAATTTGCTGCAACTTTTACATGAATTGGTTATAACATAATTGATTTTTTTCGAAACATTTGCAACCAACATATGATTCTAATTCATGGATTCAAAGATTGATTACACCTTCTTGACTTATTTCTCGTCATATGGTAGTCTTGAAGACTTTTTCCTGGAAACAATGCCACTCACTTTTGTCAACAATTCAAGGCAAACCTTGCACCTTGAACATTAGAGTGAGGTCTTTGGCCTTCATTAGTTTTATAACTTCTTTGATACTCATATATCATACTTCGTGACCTCAAATTACTGTATATTTTCCTTTTAGCAGTGAATTATTTTTTGAAAGTTGAAGCAACACTCCAACAATGGAACCCCAAATGTTTTCTCAGAGAATACAATAATTCAAAACATATAAGTTGTAAACCAAGGTGAAAAATATTCACATTCTAGAGTTCGTGCACTTACTAGTATACTCTTTGTCCATTGCTTCAAGCGTTTCTTCCTTGTGACCAAATCCCTTTCTGTTATAATTTTCTTTTCTAGTCAAAGTCCTCCTGAAAGCTTTCGTATCAAATTCCCCTGTATGTGAATCTACAGCGCTAGGAGCAGCATCACTTCTAACTTGTGTCCTCCTTAGCTTCAAGTTTCTGCAAACATCTGGTTGCATTGCACGAGTCAATCTTATACTCAAAATGGCTGATGAATCCGCAATAACCGAACTCCCACGTCCATTGCTTAAAGTTCTTGGTCCTACAGCTTCAGGTCTGCAAACTGCTGCAAAGCTGAGGCTCGAAGGCATCGCCACAGTGATACTACAACAAACCCAACTATTGATGTTTACTTCGTAAAAACCTTAAACGGACAGAAACAGACTGGGAACCAAATACAGAACTCAATTGGTAGTTGAGCTCAGTCAATCCGCTGATTCGCAATAGCAGAAACTCACACTAACAAAATCGCGTTCAATGGTAATTAATTGGTGACATCAAATAAATTTCATTTTTGCCTGCCAGCCACTAAGAATGCATTTTGTGTCGCATATTTCAGATTAGATTACTGCAAGGAGGCCACCTAGAGATATAGTGTCCAGTAGTGGAGAATGAGACTGATCCAAGCCACTAAGAATGTATTTTGTGTCGCATATTTCAGATTAGATTACAGCGAGGAGGCCACCTGGAGATATAGTGTCCAGTAGTGGGGAATGAGACTGATCCCACACATCCAGACCTTAATGTTATATATTCAAAAAATATATATATATATATATATATAATTTTTTATACCTTACAAAAAGTGATAATATGCTAAATAAAAATGTTAGATATAATCCATCTAATATTTAATATAAGTTTTATGTTGGTATAATTAATATTGAAATTTTGAAGCACATGGAGTGTAGAATAAATAGTGATGAGTGTATTGTTAAGGCATTTGTTTGAAATTTCGTGGTAAAAAATCTAGCCATGTTAATGGTTAGTGTGGTCCAGGCTAGGTGCAACCCCTAGGTGATTTTTATAGTTTAGTTGTCCCTAGTCGTGATTTCTCAAGCCAAAGGTTAAGCGTGCAATGATCTCAGGACTCACACAACTAAGCAAACAAAAAAAAATGAAAAAAAGATTATGACTAGCGTAGATCCATCTTAACTCTGGATCTATCAAGTGTCAAGAGGGATCAAATCTCTCTAGGTGCAAACCTTTATTCAAACTCTAAACTCTAAAAAGAGGTTTGCACCGTGAGAGATTTGATCCCTCTCACACCCCTCTCAGCGCTTGATAGATCTGGAGTGAAGATGTATATACGCTAGTATTATATATATATATATATATATATATATATATATATATATCTTAACTGGTTGGGGACTGAAAGATCTCCCCCTTTTTGCCCAAGCCTTAGCTGCCAAAATGGGATGGACATTGTTGACAGGTCAGAATCTATGGACTCACATCTCATACCATAAATATATCTGGCCACAAAACTTGCTGGACTGGGCGCGTCTTCCCACATGGCCGTCGATGGGCAGCTCATCGGTATGGAAGGCATTGCTCCACTCCCTCCCCCATATAAGAGACAACCTGGCGTGGCGAATTAATGATGGCTCCCTGGGCAGGATCGGGCTGGATCCGTGGATTGGCTGTGGAGGAAGACACATACTATCCAGAGACCTCATCGCATATCTACATGCACATGAGATCAAGGTTTTCTCGCACATTGCTGACCAACAAAATTCGAATATATTTTCTCAAGCTTGGAAATCGACACAGCATATCGACCTTCCTCCCCGATGGCACCAGGAATGGAACAATTATGTCCAAGCACTATTGGAATCCCACATCAGGATAAAAGAGGGGCCTGATGAATTAGTTTGGAGTCTGGCAGACAATGGTATTTATTCCCCAAAGTCAGGTTATAGCACACTGATACATCACAAAAAACCAGAACAGATTTTGAATTGGTGGAGTCACATTTGGAAGCTTATTGCACCCCCGCGCACTAGACTTTTCTTCTGGTGCATTCTTAAAGACATAGTGCCCACGGGGGAGCATCTTACTCACAGAGCTATTTTTGGACCAACCTGGTGCATACTGTGTAAACGCGAATCGAAATCCACGGAACCTATCTTCTTACTCTGCATGGCTACATAGGCTCTCTGGCGGAACATATCCTCATCTATCAGTTTCACGGGGTTATGGTCTGGTAATGATCTTAACAGCGCATGGGAGGATTGGTTTGGAAGACACAAGGGAACAAAACTCCAGTGCCTTCCCTTGCTTGTCAGGTGGTCTGTATGGCAGGCACGCAACTGATACATATTTGATAACAAATCTGTGTGCTGGCCACACATTGAGGCTGGAATTATCTCTGCATATCATGAATTGCCGGATCGTATACCTCCTAGAGAGCGCCGCACTCACCCACCTCCCAGCATTGACAAAGCTACCCCCTGGGCCTTCTTTGATGGGGCTGCAAATCAACAAGGCTCTCGAGGTGGCTTCATTCTTTTTATAAATGAACATCATTTTTACAAAGTAAAGATGGGATTAGGAGCTGGCACCAACAACTACGCGAAACTCATTACCCTCCGTCACCTATTGCATTTCTCCTTGGGACATCAGTGCTACAATTTAAACATATTTGGGGAATAACAGACTATTGTTAACTGGTTCAATAGCATATCTGTTTGCCACATACACACACTCAGCATTATATTAAACGAAGGGAATATATTCAAGGCTGAATTTAACAATATCTCTTGTAATCACATTTACAGGGAGCATAACAGCAGCGCTGACCAACTATCCAAGGAGGCTGCGCCATTACCTAGAGGAGAATGGGTGATACAAGAGCAGAGGGGGGCTGATGAATTTCATTGTTTTAATCGACCGTATATAGATCAGCATTATCAAGGGGACCCTAGTCCCTGATCTACAAATGTTTTGTAAAGAACTATAAAAACTCAAATTTTTTGAAACTTTTTTGATATTATACTTATGAGATATCATACTGGAAGGGGTCCTGTGAGGCCTATGTACAGGCATAAACAGATATATAATAGTATATAAACAACAGTTTTGTTTATTAGGCAGATCACCCTGCGTGGTGTATCTAATCAGCTCATAGTCTCTCATGATAGACTCAGATTACAACATATGCAAAAGCATTTACAATATGTAATTTTCTCTATAACTAATGAAAATTTCGGATTTTTCGAGTGGAAAAAAATATATTATCTTAACTCCATAACAATGAATAATAAATCACAAGAACTGTGAAAACATCACACATAAAATAGACACCGATATTTTTGGACAAATTGTCCTTGGGAAAACCCCAAGGTGGGGAAAATCAGTTCTGCAAATGAGGGTTTATATTATTATTTCTTTAGCAAATTGAGAATATACATAAATTGTTTGTCTCTCATTAGCAAAGCTTCGACAACTTTTCCCTTAACTATAACTGTGTAGGAATTTATAGGGTAAGTTCCTTAGACAGAACACCAAAGGACACTGCTCACAAACAGATCACAGATCAATACATCAGTATTCTTGACGTCGTTAAAACCCTCAAAGAGGGAAATAGTCCACAGCCCGAGCCAACGCGGCCACTTCAGGCAATTTATTAATAAAAAAATGAAAATTTACATAAGCTTCTCTCATGAACGGTTACCCTACAAATGACCCTCCATGCTCTTTAAATAGAGATCATGGACCAATCGGGTGTTAAGCCATGGATCAAGTGTCGGTAATACCGAGAAGAGAATGAATCGTCAGATCACTTCATGTCTAGAACATATCGTGATCGTCAGATTGTAAGTTAGAAAAGTACATAGTAAAGAAACACACTTTACCTAACTCTACACTAGACCAAGTTATACTTATCTATTTCCTATGTGTCGGAATATCTTAACAAATTGACCAAATTGAACCTCTACAAATCAAATCATCCTCCACTAAGCAATTCGCACTTCCTCTGTGAAGTGGGGCAGCCTTTGGCAACACACACTGGTAATTTCAACCTCCTTTTTGTAGAATAATTCAGCCTCCTTCTTATAAAACTAGAACATTATGAAGAATTTCCTCTAGAAAATCTCTCAATTTCTCCTACTAAAACCTTGTTGTTGGTGTCTCACACGCTATCATTGTGCATCCCTTGCTCATTCAAATTGTGTCTCCAAGTGCCCCATCTATTTCTTCTTGTAATGTCTTCTTTTCTTATAAGCATATGAATAATTACAAATATGCTTATAATTATATATAACATATGAATACAAATGTACAATCTTGAGAGATGGATAAATGTAGATAATATGAATCTATTCAATTACAAATAGTTTACATTGTGATCATTTTAAACCTCTCTTATTCTTCTTTTCTCATAGCCACGCCCACTACTTTTGTCATCTTTTTATATTGTTGATATGAAAAGGGAGGTTAAAATCATAGACCATTAAAATCAGTAACTCGAGATATTGCAGTAAACGTCATACCTAGTTTCTCTTTCTTTCAAATATTATTTGTATCTTTCTCCAAACTCAATCCTTGTGACTTATGGATTGTTAAGTCCCAAGCAAGTTTCAAAGGAAGTTGTTTTCTTTTACCTCTTTCAATAGGTACAATAGGAACAGTTTGAGGTGATGATTCCTCCCATAGTACTCCCATATAATTATCAAATCTTCTAAAACATATGTGGGTGGTTTTGGGGGTCGTGAAACTCGAGGGTTATGCACAATTTTTTAACAATTCCAAGAGCATTATTTACAAGTCCTACATTAGTCCATATGTTTGATGTAAGCCTCACTATAGCTCCAACTGCAATAAGTAACTCAAAATTCATTTCTTCTTCATCTATTTCCATATGGTTGTTTTTTCCTTTTGCAACAACACTGGCTACAATTGGATAGTTTAAACTTCTTAAACAAAGCTTATTATGAGTATGTACATCATTATTTGTCGCAAAAAAATGTATTTCCTTATCGAATGACCCTATTGTGGAATGATCCAAGAATGTATTTATATGAGTCCTAAGTAATTTCCAGTCTTCCATAGTTGTCATTGCATTTCTTACATTCATCAACAAATGATGAAATTGTATTTTTTGATTGTCTTTTCCATCTTGTCGAAACACGGTATCAAGTGTCACAACCTTTGTGAATGAGTTCCATGATTATCTTACATCATGACATGCATATATAGGTTTATACATAACGTGTGGCAATTGTCCCAAATCACCGACCAATACCATTTACCTCCCACCAAAAGGAATGTCACAATTTTCTAGGAAAGGTTGTCGAAGTCTTGAATAAATGTTTTTTAACAAATTTCTTCCAACGAAATTCATTTCATCTATCAAAATATATTTCGCATGTCTCCTCTCTTCTTGTAATGTAAGTAAACATGATCTTGTAGAGGTGTTATGTCTTTGGTTGGAAGTTGAAGTGCAAAATGAATTATTGCTATAGATATGTTGAAGTTGCAACCATTGTGTGAGTTAAAAGAATTAATGGACTAATCTCAGAAAAGGATTTGGTTTCAAGTGCACTTTTAATAGTTCCAATCAAACAAGACTTTCCTATACCTACAGTTCCTTGGATTATCATGCCCAGTGGATCAATCCCTGATCTAAAATGGTCAAGGATAATGTCAAATTCTTTTCTTTGTTGAACCCCAAGACTTTCCATGATGGCTATTGTGAATGAGATTCAAATTTCGCTTTTAAGATATGAAATTAATAACACAATTGGAAGTATCTACATCAACAAAATTTGTGTTCCAATTATCTCATGATCACAATCGCTATGTTCCAACATATCATACTCATTGTAATTATATATTTATTCTTATATAATCCACAAATGATCTCCCACTCATTCTCCCTAGAATCTGCGGGTGGATTTTGATTTCTTCTTCGTCAAATTCAACTAGATCAATTAGAGGTACTGGATTGCGATCAACATGCCATTGTTGCTATCATAAATTTTTCCAGTTATGCACTATCTCATCAAATGTCTCACCAATATCTCTTCGAAAATCATGAAAGGATTTGTATAATACCAACTTAGACCAACAAAATTCAACAAACTTATCATATGTTTGATTAGGAATTGAGTTAAATCAAGGGAACACTTGAACAATAGATGTCTTCTTCTGTGGTAACCATTTTTTCCTCACGTCGACGTTTGTCATATGACCATGATTTTGTGACATCTATCAATACAAGGTGCTCAATGTGGGAAGGTTGCTTCGTATATGCATCAATAAGTGAATTTCCATTGTTGGTATTGTATGTCTCAACCTGTACTTGTTTGAAAACTTTCATACCAACATTTAAATCCTCCAATCGACAACTACATTCAGAAAGAGGGAGCTCTAGAAGTAAATGAATGTCTCTTGTGTACTTATATCTCTATCAACAATGGTTTCACACAACAAACTCCTATATGCATGTGCTACTGGTTCATTTGGATTTTGAATAGAAGAGAGACACATCAACATATTATGAAATGATTATGATCATTTTTCAGATTTTGTTGCATAGGTTTCTATGTAATAATGACAACATGCTTTGAAAGAATAGATTGCTAATCTATATTAGCCCTCCACATCATTAATGTTTCACAATTGTGTGTATTTAATATATCATCATTTTGTCTTGGTTCATACTTCTTTTCTCCATTATCATCAACATAAAGTTTTGACGCATTACGTAGATCCCATTGTGTCTTATATCAACATACCAATCTTTCTACCTTCTTTCGAAGGCAAGATCTTTCATTGCACGTGATGTGACACTCAACACAATTAAGAAGTTCTTCATAATCAACCATATGATCATATCAAAATAATTGGTGTGTGTCCTTTAAGCAAGGATGATCATTAGCAATGAATCTAACTTGAATATCTATTTGATTTCTCTCACGTGGATTCATTGCATGTACACATCCATCAAAATATTATTTTGCAATTCTAATTTTCGTAGAATCATCCCAGTTCTATTAAAAATAGAAACAAGAAATTCCTAATATAATTTTCCCTTGAATTAAATTAGGAAAAAATTGTAATTCCACATCACATGACAACTTGTACAAGTTAACTAAGTTAGTTTGACTTGGTTGGTTCAGTTAATTCGAGTTGAGGGCCTAACTTGAGTCATGTAGAGTGGTTCCTAAATTTTAGGAGACTAGGTTGAGTTTAATTTGAGTTGTAAAATTTAATTCAGTTAAAATAAATTAAAATGAGTTAAACTAGTTCCAACTGTTGGAGGAACTAGTGGGAGATCTAGTAGTGGGGTGTGCTCTCAAAGATCAACCAATTAACTGATAAATTCAACCATAATTAACTCATGCATGTGTGATCTATGAGTTACCCAATTGAGATTGGAGTTCAAGGGTAATGTATTATCAGCTGTATAATCATCCAAATTGTACAGGTGGTGCATGCAGTCAGAGGAATGCCTATGATGGATTGCGCAATTCCAATTGAGGAATTTCCTAATTAATAGGGGTCTAATTCCCAAGGAAATAGTGCAAGGAAATAGGGACTTGGGAAATCATAAAATTGGTTAAGTATTGGCCAAGGCTTGTCTAGGAACTAATGAGACAAATAGAGATAGTGCAGAGGTTTTTTAGGCTTAAGCAAAGCATTGTAATCTTCTCATATTTTCTGTATAATGCAATATATAGATAGCAGGGGTTTTTAGCTGTGGCTTTCCCCAGGAAATCATTATGTAACGTGTGATTGAATTCTTTCTCTTGTATGTTTCGTGATTTCGTGATCGTTTAATCATTTCCGCAATTGGTAGAGTAGATTCAATTCTATTGTTTTAGTAAATTACAATTAGCAGTTTGAATCTACAAAGAATTTCTACATGGTATCTGAGCCGCAATCACTATAGAAGAGAAGAATGTGAAGTTGTCTTTGCAGGAGGAATTCTATTCTTCACAGCTAGTAGCATGATCAAGATGGCATTCTATGGTCTAAGGCTCGGGTATGCCCTTGAGGGTAGCTCAAATCACATTGCTTGGAAGGACTAGATGGAAGTAGTCATGGAAGTTAATGGGTTGAAGGAATACAATGATAGCAATGTCCCGAAACCAGCAGTTGTTGATGCACATAATCTAGCAGAATGGAAGAAGATTGTAACCAAGGCAAGAAGGATTTTACTGGAAGGAGTTCGAGATCATATTGTCTCGAACCTCCATGGGAAGGAGAATCTATATGCAATGTGGAAAGCTTTGACAGACTTGTTTTAGAACAACAATGACCACAAGAAGCTGGCATTGAAGGAAAAGCTTTAGAAAATAAAGATGGAAAAGGGTGACACAATACCACAGTACCTGAGCAAGTTCACCCAATGTTGGGATGAGCTTGGGAGTGTTGGTGTTACAGTTGTTGAAGATGATCTGGTCAGCTTAACACTTCTAGGCCTTCCCAAGAGCTGGCACAACTACTAGGATTCGATAAATGGGAGGGAGAATCTACTAGAGTGGGAGAGTTTGTGGTCTGACTTGGTGCAATAAGAGATAATGCAGAACACCAGAGATGAAACCTCATCCAAACATGATGATGAGGAGAAATGTGCCTTGGCTGAAAAGGCAAAGAAAGGGAAAGGGAAGAAATTCCAATCCAATGGAGATTCCAATTAGGCAGGCAAGAAGAATGACTTGTCAAAGATTAAATGTTTTCATTGTCATGAGTTGTGACACTATGCCATGAAGTGTCCACATTAGAAGGCCGACAAGAATCCCTCAAGAGGAGCGGCAGGTGAAGCTCTTACTTCACAATTCGAGTTGGATTTCACCCTCATTGCATGCATGACATCAGTGATGGGTGTTGTGTTGTATCTAGCTAGTGGAGCCTCATTCCATATGACAGGCAACAAAGAATTTTCCAGTGACTTGGAGGAGAAGGACCTCCATATGCACATTGAGATAGGAGATGATGGAAGGTATAACGCAACCGGCATCGGTACTGTTACTTTTTAGAGGGAGTCTGGGTCTCCTCTTACATTAAAAGATGTCATGTATGTTCCAGGTCTAAAGAAGAATTTAGTTTCAGTTGCTATGTTGTAAGACTGTGGCTATAATGTGATATTTAGCAAAGGAAAGACTTTCCTTCATCACATTGCCATGGGACAAGTGAAGTGGATCAGGTTTTGAGTGAAGAACCTCTACAAATTGGATGTAGAATGTTGTGCTTCTTTGACCACAAGAGCAGAGAAGGTGCAGAGCCAAGGCATCAGTGATTTATGGCATAGGAGACTTGGCCATTTACACCATGGAGTCTTGAAGATCATGTAGCAAATTTCTACATGACTTCCCAAGGGTGCACTAGAGTAGCAAGATGCATGCAAAGGGTGTAAACTGGGGAAGTGCACCAAATCCACCTTTCATGATAAGGATAGTTGAGTGCAAGTGATCCTTGAAAGAGTTCACTCAAATGTGTGTGGACCGTTATTGAAAACCTTCACGGCCAAGCACATGTATTATGTTATATTTGTATATGATTTCTATCGTAAGTGTTGGAAATTCTTCATGCAGAAGAAAGACCAAACATTCTAAAAAAAATTGAATTTAAAGCACTTGTGGAGAAAGACATTAGTAGGAAAGTGAAGGCTCTCAAGAGTGATAATGGTGGAGAATATGTGTCAAATGAGTTCAAGAACTTATGTGAAAAAGAAGGCATTTGATGAGAGTTGATAACACCCCATAACACACAACAGAATGGGGTTGTTGAGTGGAAGAACAAAAGTATTATGGGAGTTTCATGGGCGTTGTTGCATGATCAAGGCCTACCGTTGCACTTGTTGGTTGAAGCATGAAACACAACAGTATATGCACAGAATAGGAGTCCTCGTCAGATTCTCGGGATGAGTACACCAGAATAATCTTTTTCAGATAAGATACCATATGTGGCACACTTCAAGATCTTTGGTTCATCAGTTTAGTTTCATGTTTCCAAGGATGTAAGGAAAAATCTAGAGCCAATAGCTAAGTTGGCCATATTTGTGGGGTACATTGATATACCTCACAACTATCGGGTGTACCTACCATCTCATAGGATGAAAGTGGTTCGTAGAGATGTGAAGTTCGATGAAGAGAAGGTCGTGAGATGTTCTCTTGAGAGGAAGCTTCAGTTGCATGCAGATGAGGAGCTTTTATCTCCAAAGGAAGAACCTCGGGATGTTGTGGAGTAGCCACAAGCAGAGGAGCAGAGAGTGGAAGCACCCACTCATGTAGAGACATCCAGAGAAGGAAGGAAGCGCACCAGGGAAGCTGCAATATTATTGCATGATGCTAGAGAGAATGTGGGAGAACCCACATCACAGCGCAGGTAGAGGAGGTCACCAAATCAATACACTGGGTACATGATTATGATGAGTGAGCTAGTTGAGACAGAACCATCCTCATTCGAAGGAAGCAATACAACAACCAGTGTGGATTGATGCCATAGTAGAGGAGTATGATTCCATAGTCAGAAACAGTGTTTGGGAAGTGGTCCAAAGACCAGAGAACAAGTTAGTGGTAGGTTCGAGGTGGATCTACAAGGCGAAGCAAGCAGCAGATGGAAGCATCAAGAAAAACAAGGCCAAATTTGTGGCCAAGGGGTTCTCTCAGGTGGAGGGGATTGATTACGAGGAGACCTTTGCTCCAATAGCAAGGTACTCTTCTATCAAATCTATTCAATCACTTGTAGCACAAATGGGATGGAAGATCCATCAGATGGATGTGAGGACAACATTCCTCAATGGTGTGATTGAGGAGGAGGTGTATATTGAGCGACCAAAAGGATTTGAGACCTTCGACAGAGTCACATGTGTGGAGGCTCAAGCAAGCGTTGTATGGATTGAAACAAGCACCCCATGCTTGGTACACCAAGATCGACAACTATTTCACCAGGTTGGGATTCACTAAAAGTGAAGCATATGCAACACTTTACCATATTGTTATCGAAGGTAAATTGTTGATGATAGTATTATAAGTCAATGATTTGATTCTATCAGGTGATGAGAAGTTGATAAAATATTACAAAGAGGGTCTTGTAAGAGAGTTCGAGATGAAGGACATAGGGCTCATGCATTATTTCCTTGGTTTGGAAGTATGGTAGATAGATGGGGAAATATTTGTCTCTCAAGGAAAGTATGCTAATGAGACACGAAGAAGTTATGCTTGGGGAGCATCAAGCCCATGGACACTCCTCTAATAGGCAGTTGGAGGAAAAAGGATGCTACTTCAAGTGAGGAGGTGGAGGCCACTATTTACAGGAAGCTTGTGGGTTAACTCATGTATTTGGTGAACACACGACCAAACATGTGTTATGCAGTTAACCAAATTAGTGAAGCAATGGTTAAGCCAACCAAACTGTATTGGAAGGCGTCCAAACATGTGTTAAGATACCTCAAAGGCACTACTTAGTATGGTATTTGTTATAGATGGATAGAGGAGTGAAGCTTCAAGGCTTCATAGATGCAAATTGGGCAGGTAGTCTGTCAGATCGGAAGAGAACTTCAGGGGGAGTCTTCAGTATTGGGTCAACAACAATTTCTTGGTACCATAGGAAGCAGATATTAGTTGCACTCAATTCAACGAAAGCAGAGTACATGGTTGCTATTCAAGCAACCTGTGAAGCTATATGGATGAGGAAGATTATGGTTGGGTTATTTTGTCAAATGATGGATCCTACTGTGATTCACTGTGACAATTAGAGTTGTATCAAACTCTTTGAAAATCCAGTTTTTCATGATCGTTCCAAGCATATTGACATTTGGTATCACCATGTACGAGATTGCATGCATAGGTGGATTATGTCGTTGGAGTACATTCCTACATATGAACATGATTCAAATATTTTGACGAAGGCTTTGTCAAGAGGCAAATTTGAGTTCCATAGAGACAATATTGGGGTATCTGATAATCCCTTTCTTGTTGTGAGGGAGTGTTAAAAATAGCAACAAGAAATTCCTAATATAATTTTCCCTTGAATTAAATTAGGATAAAATTTTAATTCCACATCACAAAACAACTTGTGTGAGTGAACTAAGTTAGTTTGACTTAGTTGGTTCAGTCAACGAGTTGAGGGCCTACCTTGAGTCATGTAGATTGGTTCTTAAATTTTAGTAGCCTAGGTTGAGTTTAATTTGAGTTGTAAAAATTAATTCAATTAAAATGAGTTAAACTAGTTCCAATTGTTGGAGGAACTAGTAGGAGATCTAGTAGTGGGGTGTGCTCTCAGAGATCAACTAGTTAACTGCTAAATTATAATGGATCCTACTGTGATTCACTGTGACAATTAGAGTTGTATCAAACTCTTTGAAAATCCAGTTTTTCATGATCGTTCCAAGCATATTGACATTTGGTATCACCATCTACGAGATTGCGTGCATGGGTGGATTATGTCGTTGGAGTACATTCCTACATATGAACATGATTCAAATATTTTGACGAAGGCTTTGTCAAGAGGCAAATTTGAGTTCCATAGAGACAAGATTGGGGTATCCGATAATCCCTTTCTTGTTGTGAGGGAATGTTAAAAATAGCAATAAGAAATTCCTAATATAATTTTCCCTTGAATTAAATTAGGATAAAATTTTAATTCCACATCACAAAACAACTTGTGTGAGTGAACTAAGTTAGTTTGACTTAGTTGGTTCAGTCAATGAGTTGAGGGCCTAACTTGAGTCATGTAGATTGGTTCTTAAATTTTAGTAGCCTAGGTTGAGTTTAATTTGAGTTGTAAAAATTAATTCAATTAAAATGAGTTAAACTAGTTCCAATTGTTGGAGGAACTAGTAGGAGATCTAGTAGTGGGGTGTGCTCTCAGAGATCAACTAGTTAACTGCTAAATTTAGCCATAATTAACTGATGCATGTGTGATCTACGAGTTATGCAATTGAGATTTGAGTTCAAGGGTAGTGTAATGTCAATTGTATAATCATCCAAATTGTACAGGTGGTGCATGCAGTCAGAGGAAGGCCTATGATGGATTGCGCAATTCAAATTGAGGAACTTCCTAATTAATAGGGGCCTAATTCGCAAGGAAATAGGGACTTGGAAAAGCATAAATTGGTTAATTATTGGCCAAGGCTTGTCTAGGAAGCAATGAGATAGATAGAGATAATGTAGAGGTTGTTCAGGCTTGAGCAAAGCATTGTAATATTCTCATATTTTCTGACTAATGCAATATACAAGTAGCACCGATTTTTAGTTGTGGCTTTCCCCATGAAATAATTGTGTAATGTGTGATTGAATTCTTTTTCTTGTATGTTTCGTGATTTCGTGATCGTTTAATTATTTCCACAATCGGTAGAGTAGATTCAAGTCTATTGTTTTAGTAAATTACAGTTAGCAGTTTGAATCTATAAGGAATTTCTACAAGTTCAATGTGCCCATGTTAGGAGCATTTTTTAACCATAAAAACAATTCAAGTGTATATTGGTGGCCACCCTCCTATTCCACTTGGATCCCCACCATTGTTTCTTTTCATTTTCCTTAATTGTAGCACAACTTACTATTTTTTGCAATTTTTTCGAGTCCTAACTTCCAGAGCCATTTTAAAGGACTAAAAGATGTTTTTAGGGAAAACGGAGAGACCGGAAAAGTCCCAAACTAGTTCATCTATTTTTTTTGGTATCCTCTTTGAGATCTTTGAAACGAGGTATTATTTTAGCTAGATGAAGATCATATGCCAAAGTTACGATCCCCAGGAAGTTGATATACCAATTTACCCAAACGGGGCCCACAATTTTGATGCCTCATCTCCTAGGGTTAGGTTTTTGGATATTCATGATTTTCCATTGTTTCTCAATAATAAATAGGCCTTCGATCTCTATTTTAACACATTTTAGAGGCATGTAGCTGCCACATCTCTTCTCAACGATAAGGTACCATCACCCGAACGAGTTTATTTCCATTTTTGTATGTAAGCATATTTATTTCTTGGATATTAATGAAATGAAGTTTTATTTCTGCTACATCTCTGTGTTTATGTGTACATCTATATTTTGTTGTGTTCTTGCATACGTCCAGATCAAGAAATCCATGCACATGTAGAGATCCATGATGTTACCACTCATAGCGACACCAATAATCTGTAGCTTGATGAAAATGTTCGAAAATTTCATCTCGAAACATTGTATGTCGTAAGTGCATATAATGTGCTACAATATGAGAATTATCAATTACCTTTTGATGTCCCCATTTCCTTGCTTCCATCAGTTCTACATGACTTTTATCAGACATTTATTTATGTAAATCTAGCCATTTAATATTTGTCGCACTTATTGTAAAGAATATTGTAGGACTTTTTAATGACCATGGTCACCCTACAAAGCATGTAGATATTGTGCTAATGATAGTGGTCATGGTACATGCCCATGTACTCTTAATCACCTTGCACTGTATGGACATTGTAAATGTTTTGGTAGTTATCTTGGTATATTCGTGGAAGTTGCATTCACAAGGTTATGGTAAACATTATTCTTTGTTATCCTTGTGGAAGATAATAAACTTGATCAAAACCCTAACCATGGACCAAACCTCCATAATGGTCCCTCCTTAAGGTGGCCACTTATATCTATTGATTAACACACTCTCCTAACTCGTAGCGTTGTAATTATGAGAAGATGACTTTAAATACAAAAGGCAACAATCTATCCTACTAACTAGGGGGAGTTAGGTGGAACCTCAACAACATCTAGGTAATCCTAATAACATAAATAATAATATTTAAGACTCAAATAAACACAACTCCTTGTGCATGATCATGAGGGCATAAATGGTTTTGGGTGATGGTGCATAGAATTCGAATTTTATTAATAAAATGAACAAAGGTGTATATAGTTAAACTATAATTCAAGGCACATAGAATTCAATCTAAGACTCTAGAGGAGAGAGGTGCTCACTGGCATTGGATGGACAGGATTAAATTTAGCCAACAATGATTGGCATATATTTTACAAACTGTGAATAATTTTTTTTCCATCTGTTATCACTGAAAATGATGATGTCAAAATTTTTCTAACCTAGCTTAAAGACCGAGCAATTTTGCAGCGCCTGAATTCTTTAGCAGTTTCGCAGCGTCATATGTTCTAGTGATTTCGTAGCGAAAACACTGATCTTGCACTGACTGCGCTACCAAATTGGGAATTTGTCTGAAATCATTACCATTTTCACCCAGTTGTCATGTTTATCAAAATCCATTGGGTTATACATGAGTACAGGCTTGAAGATAAACAGACATTCCGGTGATGTTCTTAACTATAGGCAGGATATATATATGGCTCCTTTAGTGGGCTATTTCTCCCAGCCTGTTGCAGATGGTCTTGACCCAAGATTACTTGTGACCCCTGGAGCAAAGGCAGTCAGCGAAACAAGGAACACCTTTACAAACACACATGAGCAATCATCAAACAAAGTAATGCAAGCTGCAGGTGGTACTCTTGATAGTTTTACTTATCAGTTAAATATTGAAGATTTCTCAGCTAAGGCTCGGATGAAAATGCCCATTTAAGCCACAGGAATATGTTAGAGTATCTTTGATTACAGAGGATAAACAGAGGTTTTCCACTGCTTTGGTTTGAGTATAGTTTCGAGGAGAATGCAAAATTGCTGGTTGCTTCATGCCAACAGTCTTTCTCAGGGATCCTCTCTTTACACCATCCATAGGTTGTGAATTTATGATGTATTTCAAAGGACACTCGAAAACTTGTAAGCTTAATTGTTGAGGCATATAAATTAGTCACGAAACATGTAAAGGTGCCAGTTTTGATATATTTTATGTTCAAGTATGCAATGGTCATATTGTTTCCTGAGTCGAGTGTTGTCACAGCGTACTACCAGAAGTTTTTGAAGGTGTGAGGTTTTTCTTATTATCAGAGGTCATGTCTTCAAGATTAGCGCAAAGGGACTACAAAGTAGTTTGCTGTCCATAGGAGCTGGAACATTTGTTCGAGTGTTTACAGATGGGAAGACCGCATTCGGTGTCTAAAAAATGGTCGCCATAATGTTTGCGCTGGAGAGTGTCCACTTCTTAGGGGGTTAAAGATCTAGGACATCAAACAGCTCAGAGGATTGTTCAGGCTTCAGATTCGTTGCGTTCTGTGCAAGAAATAAACCAAAATTTTCCAAATTTGGTTTTGTCTTTGTCTCGGATGAAAATTCCTGATAGCAATAAATGGAGATTTAATAAACATCGAGAGCATTGACCTTTTCTCGTTGATGGGATTGGTTCATGGAGAATTGTCATTGGCGGACCAAATAACAGGGTTAAAGGTTCTTCGAAAAGATACAAAAATGCTATTATATATACCTGCACCATCCGAACAGGGTTCTTTCCGTTTAGACTTTCGTTTTATCCATGCACACTATCTGAGCAATGACACGAGATAAGAAATCCAAGTAGTTCACTAAATATTAGCCTTAAGTGAATTATGAAGCCTTTTGTGGAAAAACCAGTTCATAAGAGATGTTTACAGTGTTATGATTTATTACCCAAGTTGCTGGTGGAAGAATGAAAAGCTACTTCAAAAGGTTCAGAAACCGCAGTCTCATACAAATGATTAAAAAGCGTTGGTGTCATCTATCAATGTCCGCCTGGGTACATTGCTTGGTTTCTCAAGCTGCGTGGAGAACATATCACCAATTAAACTCAAATGAGCTGTAACAATGCTACACCTTTGGACGCTGTCACCATGACATATGTCTCAAGTGTGAAGGCAGGCGTGGTTGATGAAGTGAATATTTTTGTATTTCCTCCCCATGTTGGACTGTGGGCAAAATATTATGCGGTCATTGTTTTTAAATTAAATTCTGCGTAGTAATCATGGTGATATATCGCAGCTGGCAAAATGTATAGTTGATATATATACTTGGTACTATTCAAGGTACTGATTTCCGTGGATGATAAAGCCGATGTTATTATAAAACAAGAAAGGTGAGGTGATTTCTGAATAGGAATTAAGGCCGAGACAACGACAACTGGAAAGGGAGATTATAAAGTAGATTTTAATAGCTGATGGAGTGAAAGGAGACATTCAAGGGCTAGTATTTATGCGTGATTCGAAAACAACGGGGGATATGAAGATTTCTGTTTCCATTATCATGTTTCGGTTTCTGTTATTGTGTTTTTGGGTTGCCTGAGGCGCGCAGAGAGCATCAATGTCAGATTTGCATAATAGTGCCCGGAAGGAGAAGGTTCAGAGTATATCTCAGAGTTCAAATTACAACAGCAAGGGTTTCAATTGTGGATTGAATTGCGCAGAAGATGTGAATTTAAAAGTATCCTGAACATGTTGGCGGTACTGAGGAGGATCCAGAATGTATTATATGTTGATATTTTTACATCTTTCTGTTGTTGTGTGCAGTTAACACCAGGTGCTTTTGTCTGTCTACAACATACAAGAATGACTTTGTGAATGCAACCCAGGTCAGCAGTGTCTTCTGTATCGTTATACCATGGCAGAGATAGAAGAATTGTTTTGTGTGGAAGATGAAAATTTGCTGAACGATACAACATTTTGAAGGATAGGAGGGATCGAAGCTCAATTGGTTTTAGTTTCAACAGAATCCCAATTGCCAGCCAGAGAGGGGATAGTCTGCTAGATAAAAAGTGTAAAATTGGGTAGCTGAACTTCATACATGTTTCATATCTGTGAAGCGAAACTGAGATTTTACAGAACCACCCTTCCAGTTTTAACACTCTAGTTTCTAACTAGATGCAACTTGGATGTTTGATGCACGGTTGTGAGCAGCATTCAATATCATTTTGTGCACTCGGACTCCAAAGATTTATGCTAAAATAATTTGACTAGATATTGGATGGTTCTTATAAGATCACCAGGGTTGATAGCTTAGAACAGAATGCTTCATAATTTTCTTGTGAATGCTTAATTTATTTGTGATCATTCCAACAGCATTAGCTGGAGTATTTGACATTTTGAAGATGGCCCCTGGTTGCAATAATGTTAATACAGTGTTATTGGTTCAGTCAACTTCTCAGGTTGCAGAGATCCGATTTGAAGTTGCACCACAGCATCAAAACAATAAAGGAGCTCATAGTGACTCAAATCATAGTCAAAGTAACCAGAGAAAACACAGATTCTCAAGCAGATCATTTACCAACTCAAGATTTATTTGCTACGGAACAAATAGAGGTTATCTACAGCAGTTTCGTAGCACGCTACGAAACTGCTGTAGGTGATGATTTAAAGCGCAGGGCAGCTAGTGTAATACTGTGAGCAGCTAGTGTGACACGGTGAGCGGGGGTTTGAGGAAAAGGAACAGATGTCTATCAAAGACCACCTACAGCACATCAGAAACCTGGCATCACTCCATACTTGGGGTTATTAAAGGATTTGGGAGCAGACTGCTATATTTTAGGAGAATGTTGGGAGACAGAAACCGATAAATAGGAGCACACCTTCTGGTCATTAAATGAGCCATCAGCGCTCTTAAGCATCCTAAATCAGCATCCATTGCACCTGTAGCTCAGCCATATCAGATTAATTGAAGGAGGACAGCTGTCAAAGCATTCAAGAAAGCATCAAGCCTGCGAGGAGAAAAGAATTAATGTTTTAGTTTGATTAGGATTGTATGTAATTACAGCCTAGCATGTTTGTAATTAATGCATTAGTTAGTAGCATGTAGGAATAGTTAATAGCCACCTTCGAGGCTCCCCTCATGCTGGAGGAGGAAGCTCGAGGTGGTTTAGTTTGCTTGCCTATATATGGATCAATGTAGGATGTAAAAAGGGTTGGACTATATATACAAAAACAGAGTTTTTTTGAGCATATGTAAAGACTGTTACAGTAATGGTAAAACAGGTTGTTTCTTCTCAAGATTCTCAATGGATCACTGTGTTCAGATGTGATGATGGTTTAGTTTCTTAATGTTCTTTTTATAGCCTTGTTATAGCACAATCCCTCAGAATTCATATTATATGCTCTGACTTCCTGTGTGTTTGGCAAGCTGTGGGTTTTGGTGAAGCATGTTTGAACATCACTCAGAATTCATTTTTAATGCTCTGACTTCCTGTATGTTTAGCAAGCTTTGATTTAGGTAAATTATGTTTGAACATCTGATGATGCAAAGAGCCTTGACTTCCATGAGATGACTGTGATTTTGTTTATTAACTGTGAGAGACTCCATAGCCTAATGAAGACTAATTTGATGTATGTCCAGCCAGCTATATTTTTATAAATGTGTGAAGAGTTAGCCCTCTGTTGTTGTGATTAATTTTCTATCAAAAGCCTGTGAGAGAGCCCTCTCTGATTAGGAAGGCTAATTCCTAATCTAAAGTCTGGTCTGAAACAGTTACATGAAACCTTGCTTGGTTGCAGCCCCTAGTACTGGTTTTGTGATAACACCATCCTACACACCTTGTTGACCTATGAAGAGGGAAAATGGGAGAGAGAGGGAGAAAGAGGGGAGGCCAATTGGCAGGAAAGGAGAAAGCCAAATAAGGAATCCCTAACTAACCAGGAGCAAGGAGCGAACAATAGAAAGGAAGGAGAGAACAATCAAAGAGGGGGGGCATGTGGTAGCCAACCAGAAGAATGATGTTGCAAGGGAGGAGTCACACCTAAACATCGTGGGGTCTACACCACGAGGATAACAAATCGATTAAAGTATAAAAGGAAAGCTTCCATCATGTTATTGAAAAGAATTGTTTCAAATACCCTAAATAGTACAAGTGGAGGCACTGTGGCGAATCGGTATTTCTAAATAGAACCAAATGTCGAGAATTGTTAATGGTGTATGTTAGGCATGGTATACATATCTTAACAATATGTTCAATATACATCCATTACATTGGCAACTTCAAAAGACCTTATGTATTTAACGATAACCTAGTATCATACTATAAGTGGAAGTAAAACTTATTTGCCACTAGAATAATCGGGTGATCCTCTTGCATAATAGGTGTTTTCGTGATACTTGCAGATTAAACCCTAGATTGGTTGGGTTTTGTGAAGCACCTAATCACTTAGAACCGAAACATTACATTAACATTGATGTGTGCCTCATGGCGGTGCATACATTAGGGCATGAAACAACAATGGTCTAAGTATGTTTCATCTCACCAAGTGAGGTTTAAATGACCCATATATCTATGAGCTATCCTACAAACTTCCAATCTCCTGTAATACAAATTTTAAGTGCTCAAGACATATACAGGTCTCATGCATAGAAATTAGCATGATGTCTACGGGGGTACTAAAATTTTTTGTTGCTTGAGGGCCTACTATACCTCTGCCCCTTTGTTCTTAGCGCTTTCATTAGATGCTGCTAGGCTGAATGACTATTAGGCTCTCTTATACAAAAATGTGTGTATACAACAACAAAGTTGATTCTGGAATATTTCTGTTCAAAGTGAAGTGAGTTTCACATGTTAACTAATGTGTTAACATTGATATTAATACATTATGTTGAACACTAAGCAATCAACTTAACCTTGGTCTCTTAGGGAAGAAAAAGCGATGAATTAGCTCGCTAGGTATTTTGGATTTACTGTGGGTGTAGGAGGAATACCTCTTCTGGAATCCCTCATGATAGTTGGGTGGAGGAGGATCTCCTCTAGAATCCCTCATAACTGCTAGGTGGAGGAATATCTCCTTTAGAATTCCTCATGACAGTTGGGTGGAGGACGATCTCCTTTGGAATCCCTCATGATTGTGGGTGAAGGAGGATCTCCTCTATCCCTCATGACTGTTGGGTGGAGGAAGATCTCCTTTGGAATCCCTCATGACTGCTAGGTGGAGGAAGATCTCCTCTAGAATCCCTCATGACAACTAGGTGGAGGAAGATATCCTCTGGAATCCCTGGAAAGGCAGGGTGGAGGAAGATATCCTCTGGAATCCCTGGAAAGGCAGGGTGGAGGTGGAACAGGACCTATGGAATCCCTGGATAGGTAGGTGTTGTAACGGTTGCAACACCCTCCAAAATTTTGGCCTGCATCCAAAATTTAGAGCCTTCCTTGGCTTTTTCCCTTGATGGTCCCAAACGCTCGAGCTCATCCCATGAGCTCTTATTGAGTTTTCACACCCCCTTCGCTTAATTGATCACCGATCGTCTTATGGCATGTTGATCATTATGTCATGCTTGCGAGTTTGTTCTAGCATTTTTAAGGTTTGTCTTTGTGTGTATGAGTTGCTTTTGCTCTGTCGACATTGTTCGCACTCACACACTAAGTTGTAAATATTGTTGCACAAGTATCATCACGGTTGTTCGAAGACATATTTCAATTTCCGCACTTGTCGTTCTCAACATTCGAGTGAGTCTCACTGAGCACATGTTGTCTTGTTGGTTTGCGGTGTCTTGTCGTTGAGTCATGCTAAGTGTGTGAACACATTGTCGTGTATGCATGAGTACACTTTCTTTCACACTTAGTCAATTTTACTGAAAATATGTTGACTAGACAACCCTCCTTCAACTAGACTCGATCTCAACGACCTTGCATTGTTGCCTAGAACTACACAGAGATTGAGGTTATCGTTCGGGCAGCCTGCTTTGTGCAATTATGAAAATAAGCCAGTTGAATGACTCCCAAAACTGCGCAAAAGTTGCCCAGAAGCCGATCCACTATGCGCTTCCCGCAAGACCTCCCATCAAGCCTCTTGTTGGTCAACCCGAGAAATAACTTGAGTTGTGACCCTGGGTTGTACTCTGAGCTCCAAAATTGTGAAAATTTTTCCTGCCCTACCCATCTTACCTGCTTTGCAACCAACCTAGGAAATGCACAGAGTTTTCATGTCTTGCCCTTCCTTCTCGATCTGCAACTAGCCTAGGAATATTACAACGTTGTCTTGCCGTGTGATGCAGGAGCATCTGACCCTTTTCTTAATTAAAGAAGAATCCAAGTGGAACGATGAAGACGTGGACAGTCAAACTGGAAAATGGGAGAAAAATCTGCTTTAAAACAGATTTAAAGCGGATAAGTTTAAAGTGGAATTAAAGCGGACAAGATGGATACTTATCTGTCATGCATGCATCTTTAGTTGGAGAAAAACAAGGACATGATCCGATCCTTCCAACCTAACACTTTGTATATAAGACAGAGATGGAGAGCGTGAAAGATATCTAGAGTGATAGATATAAACAGGCATTTGTGAGTGAGAAAAAATGTAATCAGTGTCGATGTCGTGACTAAGGCTGCAATGCCTTGGTTATATTGTGTTTGTATATAATTGGAGCTATATATTATGTTGATTTTCTGCATGTTATGTGATGAATGGAAGATCTCTAGCCCAGGGGAGGATTCCCAAGAAGTGAAGACAAAACTGAGGCACTGCCCGCAAGTAGTTGCATGTTCAGCTCGCCAGTGTTTGGAAACTGCCTCCTTTTGGCATTGATTATCTGTTACTAGTTCCCTTATATATTCGCCCAGTTTTACTATTAGTATTAGTATTGACAGTGGTCGACTGATTTGTGTTTTGGGCAATGGAGACTCGCTCGCTTGATTTTCTATTGATTAATGTTTAAATGTAAACGAGAGAAATGGAATGGTGTCAAAACTTTGTTTGCCAGGGATTCATCAGTGTCTAACATGACGATTCATCCTGTTTGCGTTGCTTTGCTGAGTAACAGAAATTCTCTCACACGGAAAAGCATGGGGAACTAATCATTCGGTGTAGAGACTAATCGGAAGTTTAAACAACATACTATTATGACCGTGTTCAACAATATAGAAAGTGGGTGGTATAAGCATTGTGACTTGTAACTTAGAATCAAAGTTTCCATATGTCTTTTCTTTGGAATTGCATTACGTGTGTCTACGGTTTTTGTTTAAAACCTTAACACATATAGTGTATGTAATATTTATAATCTCCTATGTACTTTAATATAGATTCAAAGTTCAAATGAAAAGCACTTAAAGTCTAAAACGCTTCCATGAAGGCTCAATGGGCCATAACCACAGGCCCAGGATCGAGATTTATACATGAAAAGGGATTTTGGGCAATACCCAAGATCTCTTTTCATCAAGTGGTATCAGAGCAGGGAAAGGATTTCTTGCGAGAAGAAGAATGCAAGCAGAAGGGGAAAGAGGTACAATTGAGTTAAAGCTGGAGAGTTTATGGTCTTACTGTCGTGCAGATGCCGACAGCGGAAGGTGAGAAGATTTGCATCAACCTAGAGCAAGGTGTGCTCAATTGGTTCCAGAGAAGAGAACCAGAAGGATGCCAAAACACCGAGTGCGGAGGGCTTGGTGAGGTATCGTGTAACAGAAGGAGACTGTTACTACAGAGGTTGGTTGCAGCTCACAGAAGATCATGAAGGCAGTTCCACTGACGAGATACAGTGGGTAGAATTGCTGAGGACCAGGAGACGTATATGACCAGGAGGTCATAATTTTTTTTTACCTCGGGAGTCTGATGCAGGAGCATCTGACCCTTTTCTTAATTAAAAAAGAATCCAAGTGGAACGATGAAGACGTGGACAGTCAAACTGGAAAATGGGAGAAAAATCTGCTTTAAAACAGATTTAAAGCGGATAAGTTTAAAGTGGAATTAAAGCGGACAAGATGGATACTTATCTGTCATGCATGCATCTTTAGTTGGAGAAAAACAAGGACATGATCCGATCCTTCCAACCTAACACTTTGTATATAAGACAGAGATGGAGAGCGTGAAAGATATCTAGAGTGATAGATATAAACAGGCATTTGTGAGTGAGAAAAAATGTAATCAGTGTCGATGTCGTGACTAAGGGTGCAATGCCTTGGTTATATTGTGTTTGTATATAATTGGAGCTATATATTATGTTGATTTTCTGCATGTTATGTGATGAATGGAAGATCTCTAGCCCAGGGGAGGATTCCCAAGAAGTGAAGACAAAACTGAGGCACTGCCCGCAAGTAGTTGCATGTTCAGCTCGCCAGTGTTTGGAAAATGCCTCCTTTTGGCATTGATTATCTGTTACTAGTTCCCTTATATATTCGCCCAGTTTTACTATTAGCATTAGTATTGACAGTGGTCGACTGATTTGTGTTTTGGGCAATGGAAACTCGCTCGCTTGATTTTCTATTGATTAATGTTTAAACGTAAACGAGAGAAATGGAATGGTGTCAAAACTTTGTTTGTCGGGGATTCATCAGTGTCTAACATGATGATTCATCCTATTTGCGTTGCTTTGCTGAGTAACAGAAATTCTCTCACACGGAAAAGCATGGCGAACTAATCATTCGGTGTAGAGACTAACCAGAAGTTTAAACAGCATACTATTATGACCGTGTTCAGCAATATAGAAAGTGGGTGGTATAAGCATTGTGACTTGTAACTTGGAATCGAAGTTTCCATATGTCTTTTCTTTGGAATTGCATTACGTGTGTCTGCGGTTTTTGTTTAAAACCTTAACACATATAGTGTATGTAATATTTATAATCTCCTATGTACTTTAATATAGATTCACAGTTCAAATGAAAAGCACTTAAAGTCTAAAACGCTTCCATGAAGGCTCAATGGGCCATAACCACAGGCCCAGGATCGAGATTTATACATGAAAAGGGATTTTGGGCAATACCCAAGATCTCTTTTCATCACCGTGCCATCCCTTCTTCCCCGCCCTACAATCAGCTCAGGAATTGTGCAGAGTTGTCCTGCCCATCCCTTCTTCCTAGCTTTGCAACCAGCTCATAAACTGTGTAGAACTATCCAAGCCCGGATAGTCTCTCAGGATTATGCAGTTTTGACCAGCACCTCCCGTAGCCCGACCTTGTGCTCCTCTAGAAAACTGTGTAGATTTTTTTGCCAGTACCTCTCGTTGTCCACACTATCTTCTCTAGAGAATTATGTAGATCCCAACTAGATGACCTGCCCAATGCTCCCTTAGAAAATTGTGCAGATTGCCCCAACATCTTCCTGACACCGTGCTTGTCCTTCCTCTCGTAAACTGTGCAGTTTTGCCTCCTAGCTGGGTTTCACCCCGCAATTGTCACTGTTGTCCCAGATTGCAAAAATTTGTCTGCTAGTGACATCTATGCAGTTTTTCCTAACAGTGCTCTAGAGCCTCGCATCCTGACCTGTGTTGTGCTCTCCACAGTCTTATTGCCTTGTTCCTCTCCCGATGACCTGCACCGAAATGGGAAACAATGCATCATGATAGACTAGGATATTTTTGGATTTGATTTTGTCTCGTCATGAGTGATTACAGGAACAAGTACATTGATGAAACATGAAGCGATGAAAAACGATGGAAAAGAGGTGCATGCTAGAAGACTTGCTCATGGTCAAACGAACACATGAAGCACATCGAGCAAGCGAGCCAAAGGGACACATTCACATGCACCGTCAAGAAAAGACCAAGACCATTGAAGACCCCACTCACTTTGCCATGCAGAGGTGAAGAAATGTTACATCGAGAGCATACCACCACAGTTAGCCAGTACATGTCAACAATATCATGTTGAGTTGTGTCATGAGTTGTCTCGGCCACATCACTACTATGGGTCATACTTGTTGTAATCAATGTAATGTAAAGTGGAAGTCCAAGAGACCCACATATGAAGTCGAAGAGTCATGTAAAGTCGAAAATTCATAGGAAGTCAAACAGTCATGAGGGAAGTTGAAGAGTCACAAGGGTCAGTTATACCCTCTCATTGTACGAGAAAACGAATTTTCACCTTGGCTCCTCCCACATAGTCTTGAGAGTCTGTAGTTTGTTCTTTGAGGAGCGAAGAGTGGCTCCAATGTCCCACTACTAGGACTAGTGATGTATGGTGTACAAATGTTCTTAGATCTTTTGCTTAATTCGGAATCCTGTCTCAGGCCAGCACATTTTCACGCATGTTTTTTATCCATTTGTAAGACTATTCTTTAAACGTTTATAATGCATGTTTACTTAACCTGTACTAAGATATTTTAACTACTTCAGTTATTTTAGTACTCATATTGTTGAGGATTTGTTGTATTGTTTATCACCGTTGTCTTGTTTGTGTGGACTACTCTGCCAGAAATTAGACATACCATCTTTGTGTATTTCTTGGTGTTAACGAACATCACCCCTGTGTGGACTATTCCGCTGGATGGTGTACGTGTTTTTCCTTGAACTTTGGTTTTCATGACTACCACATCTGTTGTGGACTATTCTGCTAGATGCTAGATAGAACCTCGTTGTTGTTCATGTGTGCTTCTTATTGGGTTGGGAATATTCCCTCTCATCAAGAGGCTCACTTTAGCTCTCCCATTTTGACAGTAAGAGAACCTGGACACAGAGTTACACTATGCCTCACCAGGCACTGTTAGCCTTGCTGGAAAAAAGCCCACAAATGGATCCATATAGGCTCTTGAAGTCTCCAAATTTGCCCAAAAACTTCCCAATGGATTCATTAATGCCTTGAAATCTTCAATTTTTGCTCAAAGATAATTTAACGATCAAAATCAGCGTAATAGGAAAGCCCTTGGAAGGGAAGAAATGCACTATCTGGAGGCTAAAATGCTTAAAAAACCATGAAAAACCCACAAACGCAAGCTTAAACAAAGGAATGAGCAGACGGTGTTAGATCTGGCCAATCAACAACCAAGATCTAGGTGGCTAATCACAATCGGCCGAGCAGAGGGGACAATGTAAAGCTAGGTGCATGAGACTGCCGATTAGTGATCGGGAAATAGAGCCCGGAAAGGGAAAGAGAAGGGCCACAACATGCTGCAGCCCGAAACAGAAAGATCAAGGAGCTCAGACAGCGCAACAGCCACACCAACAAATGTTATGGAGCATCTATCGCACGGGAGAACTCCCAGACAGCACAACAAGCCATCAAAAATATCTGAAAGCGGTTACTCTGCTGTTAGAAGCAGAAAACTCTGATCCCATGCTTGTCTAGAGGGCATAAAATAAGTTAGCAATGCATATTAGGCAGATTAAGACTCCTAGCCTCTTAGAGCTCAGGAGCATTGTAAATAGGGTATAAATAGTTTAAATTAAGATGTAATAGGGGTTCAACTTCTGGAGATTATTCCTCCTCTATTCCTTCAAGATTCTCATCTTCATTCTAGCAATATAAGCTTCTTTTGCCATTATATGTTCAATGTCCATCCTCTTTGCTATTTTATGCTTGCACTTGAACAATTTGCTCATGTTTTCTTTGTGTCTAAGGCCAAATAACTTTCATCTTATCTTTGCTTTGATAAAATAGATTTGCAAGCTTCTTTGCTTCCTGTAGCTAGCCATCCATATGTGGTCATATATGCATCTGCCAGTACAATCAATATTCTCTTTTGCTGCCTGTAGCTAGCCATTCATTTATGTTTATGTATGCAATTTACTGGTATAGTTAGTCTTCTCCATCTATCCATTAAATTTATAAATTATTGAGCATTAGTGGTTTAAAGCCTTGTATTGGTGAGAGCGTTCATGCATTCCTTGAGTGAAAACAGAGTTGAAATGGTTATCTAACTTGATCCAAACCATCATTTATTCCAATAGTTCAGAGAACAATATTGAAGATCATATGTTACCAGGCATCTCTGAGCTACAACCTAGGAGAGTTTCCTGGAGTGCTAACATAATTGGAATCGTTCCCAGGGAGAGGAAACTGAAGCTCAACTTCCCTAGGAAACGACATAGATCCAGCTTTGATGATAGACAAAGTCTGGGCACTTTTTTGGTTGTAATCATCTATCTGGCGACTCTACTGGAGGCTGAACCTCTTGGCGACTCCACTTCATAGTTCTTGCTCAGTTTTTGAAGCATACCTGGAGAAACCCTTAGAAGCTACAAGTTGACCCAATACACGACCCTGAAAAAATAATCAAAGAGAGAAAGGTATCACAGAAAGGAGCATCAGGACCAGGTAAACCTAAAAAATCTTCTATATCTATTCAAGAAAGGCTTGTAATAGAACATATACATGTTGAGAGTATAGCATCTAATACTAGTAGTGAAGAAAATCTCTCAGATTCATAAAGATCCTTATTATTTAGGTTCTCCTTTTGTTGTAAGCCCAAAGGAAACCTCACCTCCTATCCATCATACTCCTTTAGTCCTGTTAGTCACTCCTCAACCCTCTATCATTCAGACTGCCAGTACTCTTTTAGCCACCACAACTATGGCAGGTCCACAAGCACCTACCAAAATGGAAAGAATCATGGCTGCAAGGTATGGATCTCTAATACTTCCCACTCCTTTGAATTCCATGCCTACTAGAGAATATCAGAAGTATAGGCCTAAGTTCACTGGGACTGAAGGTGTTACTGTTGAAGAACATCTTGAGCCATTCTATAGCTATGCTGATAATCTGGGCATTAGTGAAGATGATGTGTGGATGAGAGTCTTTGTCCAAAGCCTAGATGGAGAGGCTAGAAAATGGTTTAGAGAACTAACCCCAAGATCTATAACAGATATTGAAGCTTTAGATGATGTATTCCTAAAGAATTGGGGGGATAAGAAGGATCTCATCTACTACCACACTGAGTTTGGGAACTTAAAGAGGGAAAATGGTGAGTTGCTATCTAATTTTAATAAGAGGTTTAACCGTATGTACAACAAGATACCCGCTGAATTAAAACGCACTACTACCTCTGCTAAACTCACCTATGCCAGTGCTTTTGATTCTGAATTCTGCCTACTATTGAGAGAGAGGCGATGTGCTACTTTGGCTAACATGCAGGATGCAGCCTTGGAAGTGGAATCAAACATCATGGCTGCAGAGAAGCTCAAGGGAAATGTTGATAGAAGAAGATAGAGGGGCGAGTCTTCATCATTTTCTAATCCTAAGATAGATAAAGTGACCAAAATGATTGAGTCATTAGCCTCCAAAATCTATAAATTGAAGGTTGAGAAGCACCCGGGGAAAGGAAGAGTGCCTAATACCTTTGCTCCTAGAAATCCAAATCCAAATCCATATAGAAGAACTAATGAGCAGTTGCATATTTTGCAAAGAAACAAAGATGCTAATGAAGACCAAAGGGTGAAGGCTCCTTTTCAAAATGTAGTCATGGAAGAAGAGTAGTTTGAAGAAGATGATGAGATCCATTGTCTGGAAGACAAAGGCAATGCTTCCTTTTTGACCTCAGCTGCCTATGAAAAGTCATTATGCAATGACCAAATCAGCCAAGAATGGGATGGTGAAGCTATTCTACAAACTGTAGATCAACAAAGATATAATTTGAGGTTAAAGATAAATAATTCGAAGGAAACTCTTGTTCGAAGAGTTGTTGTCCCTGCAATACAACAAGTTAATAAGAAAAACAACTGGAAATTGATCCCATCATCCTCAAAGCTCCAGCTCATGAGGTAAGAGGCCTTGACAAGTCTCCTCCTTTCAGTTTTCAATTAGAAATTCAGAAGCTAAGAATACTTATGCCTTTGATTGAACCAGTGAAGAATGAGTCCTTCAAAAGATCCATCCTCGAGGTCCTTGAGCCTAAAGCCATCCAAGCCTCCACTGACTATGTAAATATGCAATATGACAAGCCAACTGTTATTCTCAGTCCAATGATTCAAAATTGTGAAGACGGCTCCCCATCATTCTATGTCTCTTTGACTATTCATGAAAAAATCCTCCACAACTGCCTTTTGGACACTGGAGCCAGCCATAATCTAATGCCCAAGGCTATCATGGATGAGTTGGGTCTTGACATCACTAAGCCTTATCATGACCTGTTTTCTTTTGACTTTGGAAAAGTGAAATGTTTAGGATTAATCAAGGACCTAGCCATCACTTTGTCTCAGATGCCTATGAAAAGCATGATGATGGGTATTGTGGTAGCTGATGTACCCACCAAGTTTGGCATGTTACTTTCCAGAGGTTGGATCAAGAGATTAGGTGGATCATTACAAAATGAACTGTCTCATGCTACTGTCCCAGTTTTCGGAGGTGAGAGCAAGAGATTATACAGAGAGACGCAATTGGCTTATATCATCAACGATGAGAAGAACCCTACTAATCATCCCATCTATGCTGTTGACACTAATTTTGGAGCATGTATTCTTGAAGAATCCCAATTGGCCTCCACGCAGCTCAAGAAACCATTTTTGCAGATCGCAGAGGAAGAAAACCCACAGATTTGGGATATGTTCTTTGATGGGGCTTTCTTTGAAGAAGCTGCAGGGGCAGGTGTAGTCCTTGTGTCCCTAGCACAGGAATACATTCATTTGTCTTTAAAATTAACCTTTCAGGTCACAAACAACATAACAGAGTAGGAAGCTTTGATTCTGGGCTTAAATGCTACTAAAGAAATGGGTATCAAAGGCTTGAAAGTGTTTGGAGATGCTGACCTCATTATTCAGTAGGTCAATAAAACTTTCCAAGCTAAGCATCCAAGGCTGAAAGCATACAGAGATGAGGTATGTAGGTTCAAGGATTCTTTTAATGATTTCAACATTTCTTATATTCCAAGAATGAAGAACTAGCTTGCCGACTCCCTTGCTATCTCTGCTAGCATGTTTATTCCTCCTTTGCCTCCTAAATTGACATATGAAGTTCAGGTAAAATTTAGACCGTCTCTACTTGACAATGTCAAATATTGGAGAGTTTTTGAAGACGATGAGGAAATTAACATGTTTTTACAAGTCGTGGAGGAATTTGTCGAAACACACATTGATCAAGAAAATGAAACCAAGGAAGAATGGGCCCAGTCCAAGTTAAAAAGCGAGATCGACCGAGGAAGCATCGTCCAGCTGCCTAGTAATCATATACCAAAGGGATTAGTGCCTCTAGAGAAGTTGTTCGACCAAAATGATGTGCCATATAAGGTTGCCGAAAAAAAAAATGAGTCTGTTGTTCATAAACACAATATAGGGAGCCCAGCCCAACCGAAATACATTAATCTATCCACTCAATTGTCATCTACCCAGAATTCCTAGTATTGCACCCTCATGAAGCAATTCACTGATATTTTTGCCTGGGAATACAGTGATCTCAAAACTTATGATACAAACATCATTCAACTTAAGATCCCATTGGAAAAGAACACCACCCCTTTTAAGCGGAAATTAAGACTTATCAACCCTCTCTTATTGCCTTTGATTGAGAAAGAAATCAAGAAGCTGTTGGATGCCAAAATCATAGTTCCCCTAAGGTATTCAAAGTGGATAGCTAACATTGTGGTAGTAAGAAAGAAAAATGGATAAATCAGGCTTTGTGTCGACTTCAGAAATCTAAACAAGTGCTCTAAAAAAGATAACTATCCCTTGCATAAGATGGAACACTTTCTGTAAAGAGTTTTAGGGGCTAGAGTCATGTCTTTCTTAGATGGATTTTTAGGTTACAATCAGATTGTTGTACATCCTGAAGATCAGGAAAAGACCGCCTTCACTACTCCTTGGGGCACTTTCATGTACTCCAAGATGCCTTTCAGACTTATGAATGCTGAGGTTACTTTTTAGAGTGTTATAGATCTAACCCAAAAATATATGATAATAGAAATAAACCCAATAAATAATAGATATAAATATAGAAATGCTACTTTATTGATATCAAATCCTTAAGGTAGGGCAACAACATACATTCACTCCTTAAGGAAGGAGAACACTTCACAAGCCATATGCTTGTTCATACAATATTCCTTGACATCTCTCAATGGGGAGTCTCTAGCCTTTATATAGGCCTCATACATACAATACCATGGGTCATTACCATGGTTCCCTCAATACTATCTATCTAATACCATGGGCCCATTACATTATTACTAACTACTTGTGGTCCCTTACATGATACGGGTTAACCACATTATTTATTACTATGGCTCATCCAATTATTACATTATTCCCTTGGGTACCTCCCTTTGTACCCCATATTATCCCCCCTAGGTATACTACATTCCACCCCCCTTAACATGTTTCGTCCCCTAAACATGGGAAGAACACAAATAATAAGATCTACTCAAAAGAGTAGTCCACTGGTACCATGCATGTGCATCTAGCCATCCAAGAGAAAGGTGAACCCTCGATCTCATTGGTGCCTCGCTCGTTTGAGATGGAAGTTGACCTTGGCCGCTCTTCTGTGTTGATGTGTAGTGGGTGGATCTTCGCTCCTCTCTATCTGTCATGCGGGGGTTGTTGTATTTATGGCTAATTCATTGCCATCTTGTTGGTTGTTTTCTTGCTGGGTGATGTGGGTGGTGATATGATGAAGGTTTAACCCACAGTGTCTTTTTATTTAATTCACCCTTTACTGGAGCCTGACTGTTATCTGGTGCACGTTGTGGTGCCTACTGTGGTGTCTTATCTTCCAATATTACTTCAACCACTGAGCCTTGATCTGATGTATCGACACCTACAACTTTTTCTGCTTCAGCCCCTGTTTGTGTTTGATTGTCAATCATCAAAGGCTCATCATCTGATATGTCAGTCCCTAGAACATATTCTACTTCAGCCTCCTTGGACTCTACCTATTTAATGATGGAAATATCATGTAATGTAATTTTCTTCTTTTTATACCAGAGCTTCAGTAATTTCTTCTGCATATTAATATTGATAGTACCCATAGATTCCATCCAAGGATATCCCAACACAACATCCATGTTATCCATATCTGAAGTATAAAAATCACAATGCAACACATACTTATCCATATAAAGCTTCAATCTTTATAAACTTGAACATCCTCATTATCAACCTATGTGTTTTCAATGTGTTTTGTTGGAACTTGCAATTTTTTTGCCAAATTGATATTTATAATATTTTTCTTGCAACTAGGATTTTAGACACAATGATTTTCTCCTTCTGAATACATCCATGAACCTGCAATAAGGAGATACCAGTAGAAAATAACCCTTACATGTCTCATTCCCCTGTTTTCTAGCATGAGACCATTTGTCCAAAAGGAGTTTTTCAAATTCTTTATCCGAAAGTTCAGACAACTTCTTGTTGTAAATTGAGTTCCACCATCTGTAAGCCTCATCTTTAATTTAGCCACTACCCAAAATTTCCAATGTTCTGGCCATAATAAATTTTGCGTTTTTATGTGTTCTTCAATAGTATGACCATTATCTTTTCCTGTAAAATATGGAGTCACCATGAAGAGTGTTTTGAAAAAAAAAAATTCACATGGCGAAAATTTGAAATGGCCACAATTCTGTCAATATTGCTTATAATCCCTATTATGACCTGTTTTGGGAAATGGAACAACCATTCTGCATCTTCCCATGTGGTAGAAATCCCGATCTAGGCATTGGAATTTCAGATCCACGATGCAACTGTCCCGCTATCACAAAAAATTTCTAAACAAAACGCTAATTTTAAATCAATGATATCTCCCTCATCCAGACTCCAATTTGACTAATTTTTTATTTGAACTTGGGTATTTTTTCACAAACAATCTAGTTCTGCAATTAGATTCTACAGATTTTGCACCAGGACGTCCAGATCTGCGCTGCAAACTCACTGCCCCAAAAAATGTCTACACCCCAACTGATTTTTAATTCAGTAATATCTCCCTCATCCAGACTCCGATTCAGCCAATTTTTTTTTTGAAATTGGGAATTTTTTCACAAAATATCCAGATATGCAATTATATTTCGAAGATTTTTCACCAAAACATACAAATTTGATCTGAAAACTCGCCGCCCTGAAAAATGTCTACAACACCACTGATTTTTAGATCAGTGATATCTCCTTCATTCGGACTCTGATTTGGCCAATTGTTTTTTTGAACTTGGGTATTTTTTCACAAAGAATCCAGATCTGCAATTATATTTTCCAGATTTTGCCCCAAAATGTACAGATCTGATCTGCAAACTCGCCGCCCCAGAAAGTTCCTGCAAAAAATTAAAAAAAAAAAAATCTCCACTTTTGCCCAAGAAAGTGCTCTGATACCACTTGTTATAAATCTGATATGAAAATATATGGAAATACAAATATACCCAAGAAGTAACAAGATAGAAATAGATAGAAATGCTTCTTTATTGATTCAACCCTTAAGGTAGGGCAACACCATACATTCACTCCTTAAGGAAGGAGAACACTCCACAAGCCATATGCCTATTTATACAATATTCCTTCACATCTCTCAATGGGGAGTCTCTAGCCTCTATATAGGCCTCATACATAAAATACCATAGGTCATTACCATGGTTCCCTCAATACCATCTATCTAATACCATGGGCCCATTACATTATTACTAACTACTTGTGGCCCCTTACATGATACGGGTTAACCACCTTATTTATTACTATGTCCCATCCTATTATTACATTATTCCCTTGGGTACCTCCCTTTGTACCCCATATTATCCCCCCCTTGGTATACTACATAGAGGGCCATGGACATAGCCTTCGTGGGAGAGAAGGACAAGTTTGTCCTTATTTATCTTGATGACAGAACAATATTCTCTAGCAGCCACAAAAATCATTTACAACATTTGAATAAGGCCTTCCTAAAGTGCAGACAGTTTGGAATTTCAGTGAACCCAAAGAAGTCATAGTTTGCTCTAGAAGAAGGCAAACTTCTGGGAAATATTGTTTCTATTGAAGGTGTGAAGATTGATCCATCAAGGGTTCAAGCCATTCAGACATTGTCCATCCCAAGGTCAAAAAGGGACATTCAATCCTTCCTGGGTAAGATTAACTTCGTAAGGAGGTTCATTCCAAACTTTGCAGAGCTTGTAAAGCACATCACTTCCATGATGAAGAAAGGATCAGAAATAAAATGGACAGATGCTTCAAGAAGCTCTTTTGAAGCCATCAATAAAGCTATCATGGAAGCTCCCACTCTAATTAGCCCAGATTACACTAAGGGTTATTGTATCTTCTCTTTTGCCTCTTATGATACACTTGCAACAGTTATGTTGTAGAAAAACGATGAAGGCATAGAGCACCCCGTGGCCTTTTTCAGCAAAAATTTAAAGGATGTTGAACTAAGGTATGACCTTATTGAAAAACAAGCTTATGCTCTCATAAAGTCTTTAAAGGCATTCAGAATTTATATTTTGCATTCCAAAGTAGTTGCATATGTACCTTCAACTTCAGTAAAAGATGTCTTAACTCAGCCAGATATTGATGGAAAGAGAGTTAAATGGATTGAAAAATTCATAGAGTTTAACATAGAGGTAAAGCCCACTAAGCTTGTCAAAGGCCAGGGCTTGGCTAAACTTATGGCTGAAGAAAATTGCAGCTTGTTAGACATAAATTCCATGGGTCTAAATTCAGATGATGAGCAGACAGAGGGAGCAGCAGAAGAGCAAAAGCAGAATCAGTATTTGGCTGAAAATCTAGCCACATGTGAATGGTATTATAACATAGTTCATTTTTTGCAAAAGCTAGAAGTCCCTCCAGGGCTTAGCTCAAGTCAAGCTCGTGCCATTAAACTCAGATCAGCCAAATTCTACATTGATAAAAATTTGCTTTATTGGAAAGACCCATCAGAAATCCTCTTGAGGTGTCTAGATAAAGAACAAAATGTGGAAGTCATACACCAGTTCCATTCTAGCGTCTATGGAGGGCATCATTATTGGAAAACCACAGCTCACAAAATCCTGAGGGCTAGATATTATTGGCATGCTCTGTTCTCTGAAGTGTTTTCTTTTATAAAAGATTATGACAAGTGTTAGAGGTTTGCAGGAAGACAACAACTAAAATCTCTGCCCTTGAAGCCAATACATGTCAATGGTCCCTTACGGCAGTGGGACTTGGACTTTATAGGTGAGATCAACCCAAATTCCAGTGGCCAACATAAATGGATATTAGTAGCCACTGTTTATTTCATCAAGTGGATTGAGGTTTATTTCACCAAGTGGATTGAGGCTATACCCACCAAGAATGCCAATCATCAAGTTGTCATAAAGTTCTTGCATGAGAATATTTTCACTAGATTTGGTTGCCCAACCAAACTAGTCACTGATAATGCAGCAGCGTTCAAGGAAAAAGAATTGGTGGACATGACTGAATCCATGGGCATTCAAGTGGTGCAATCTACCTCATATTATTCTCAAGGCAATGGCCTGGAAGAATCATTTAACAAGAGCCTGGTAAGGGTAATCAAAAAGCTATTAGAGGACAACAAAAAGAGTTGGGATTCCAAGCTGAAGTTTGCACTATGGGTTGACAGAGTTACCATCAAAAAGTCCATAGGGAATTCTCTATTCAAATTGGTTTATGGCGCTGATGTTGTTTTCCCCATCTAGCTCATTCTCCCTGTGGCTAAGTTCTTGCAAGAAGAACAAGATGAAGATAATGATATGGTAAGAAGAATGAATAGCCTGGTTGAACTACAACAGATCAGAGAGCAGTTGGTTGAGAAGTCAAAACCTCATCAGAAGAAAATCAAAGAAACCTTTGACAGGAAGGGCAAAAGTGGACAATTTCCAAGTTGGTGATTGGGTGCTTAAATGGGATGCATTTAAGGAAAACAAAGGTAATCATGTCAAGTTTGACTCCTTATGGACAGGTCTATTTGTCATCGCTCAAGTTCAGCAGAACAATACATTCATTCTGCACAGTTTGGAAGGAGGAGATACTTTTGGTGGCCCAATAAATGGGTGGTTCTTGAAACTTTATCTCATTTAAGGCTTTAAAATCCTTGTCATTGTAAATATGTTTTTCCAATTTTTATTTCATTTGAAAAATAGAATTCATGCCCAATGGAAAACTAGATGGAAGATTTGAATTTGTTTTTTCAGGAAATGCATTGATCTGTGATCCTCGAAATCTCACAGGGAGGATTTCATCCCCAGAAGGAGCCAGTGTTAGCCTTGCTGGCAAAAAGCCCACAAATGGATCCATAAAGGCTCTTGAAGTCTCCAAATTTTCTCAGAAACATCCCAATGGATCCATTAATGCCCTTGAAATCTTCATCTAATGATCAAAGATCATCTAATGATCAAAATCATTGCAAGAGGAAAGCCCTTGGAAGGGTAGAAATGCACTATCAGGAGGCTAAAATGCTTAAAGAACCATGAAAAACACACAAACGCAGGTTTAAATAGAGGAATGAACAATTGTCGTTAGATCTGGCTGATCAACAGCCAAGATCTAGGCGACTAATCGCAATCGGCTTAGCAGAAGGGACAGTCTAAAGGTGGGCGCATGACACTGCCACTCAGCAATCGCTGATGATCAGATTGGTGGGTCGCATCGGCGGGAAGCATATGTTTTGTTATATAGAGGCTCGGGGATTCAGTGACTCGTGATTGCAATTTATCGCATCGCTGGCATCGCATCGACGTTATACCAAGGGGCCTATGCACATACATACGAGCGATCCGATACCCAGGCCCGATCGCAATATATATGAGAATTCATAAAATTTGAAGTCCGCGCCAAAGTCATTTTTAAAGAATTCTCCGTGTATTTCGTTATGTAACAAAATACACAGGGAAACAGGGGCAATGCGATAGCGATGGAACCCAGACCCGATGGGTTTCGTAAAGCAAAATATATATGTTTTCAAGTCCGCAAAAGCCCATTTTTTTATGTTTTTGTGTGTTTTCGTTGTATAACGAAAATATGAAGGGAGCATTGGCCGACAGCGATTGCTATGAGCCGTGGACCCGAAAGGGTCCAGGAAGTGGAATGTATGATAGCTGAAGCCCGCTAAAGCATTCTTTCATGCATTTTCAGTGTTTTCGCATATTTCATTATATAAGGGAAATACACAGGCTAGGCCAAATGTGACTTGTGATGGCGACGAGGGCAGACCTGATGGATAATTAAACCATATTTTAGGACTTTTGAAGTCCAAAATACACAGTGATGGGCGGGATTTATTAGTGTTGCAGCTTTTTCGCTGTTTATAACCAAAACAGTCACTATTTGCAGTTTAAAGGGAAACACAAAGGCCCCAAGACTTATTTCACCATATAACAATGCCCAGGAGACAGTTGTCGGGAAACAGAGCCTGGAAAGGGAAAGAGAAGGGCCACAACATGTTGCAGCCCAAAACAGAAAGATCAGGGAGCTTAGACAGCACAACATCCACATCAATAAGCGTTATGGAGCATCTCTGGCACAACACAACATGCCATCAAAAATATCTGAAAGCGGTTACTCTGTTGTCAGAAGTAGAAAACTCTGATCCCATGCTTGCCTAGAGGGCATCAAATCAGTTAACAATGCATATCAGGCAGATTAAGACTCCGAGCCTCTTAGAGCTCAGGAGCATTGTAAACAAGCTATAAATAGTTTAAAGTAAGATGTAATAGGGGTTCAACTTCTGGAGATTATTCCTCCTTTGTTCCTTCAAGCTTCTCATCTTCATTCTAGCAATATAAGCTTCTTTTGCCATTATATGTTCAATGTCCATTCTCTTTGTTGTTCTATGCTTGCACTTGAACAATTTGTTCATGTTTTCTTTGTGGCTAAGGCCAGATAAATGTCATCTTATCTATGCTTTGATAAAATAGATTTGCAAGCTTCTTTGCTGCCTGTAGCTAGCCATCCATATGTGGTCATATATGCATCTACCAATACAGTCAGTATTCTATTTTGCTTCCTGTAGATAACCATTCATTTATGTTTATGTATGCAATCTGCTGGTATAGTCAGTATTCTCCATCTATCCATTAAATTTATAAATTATTAAGCATTAGTGGTCTAAAGCCTTATATTGGTGAGAGTGTTCATGCATGCCTTGAGTGAAAAAAGAGCTGAAATGGTTATCTAACTTGATCCAAACCATCATTTATTCCAATAGTTCATAGAACTATATATTATATGTTACCAGGCATCTCCGAGCTACAACCTAGGAGAGTTTCCTGGAGTGCTAACACGCACATGCACCTTGCTTTTTTGAAGTTACAAGCATAACACTCTCATGTGTTGAACAACAAGAGATAAGGAAAATCTCTAAAATAATGACAATTGAGCCATCGTACCGGATGGGACTCATAAACCAAATGGCATGAGGTCTAGTTGGGACTTCATATCGGGGAGATCCCCTGAATGTTGGTAGGTCCAACATCGTCAACAGTAGGGTGGAGGTGGGACAAGACCTCTGGATTCCTTGGTTTGGATATTGGGAAAAGGTCGCATAAGCTAGGGGGTACCAATTGCATGTTCGTTGTTTTTCAATGGTTGGGAAGAAAATTATAAACCTAACCCCAGTGCCCTTTCTGAAGTATCTTGTTAACTAAAAGTGTTTGGACAAATCACCATTACCAGTTGCAACACTTACTAAATGGCACTGCAGGAGTTGATCAATACCTTCAGGCATTATCACTAACCCATAAGCCAAAACTACATCCATAAGTTGGATGGTCTACTCAACCTTGGGATAGTATGATGTAAGAGCCCAAGTACTAATCAATGCAAGTCTCAGGTCCTTGAGACTGGGCCACCAGGTATCATGAATGTCAAGGAAAAACTACCATCATGGCTTCAACAAGGATGTTTATCCTAATGACTGAAGTACACCATATAATCGTCCCTATCACTATCCCTATCTTGTATGGGCTATGTTATAACTATGAGAAATTATAAGTCTTTTTTGTTACTTCTCAGCATAAGGTTTGTTATTATTATCGTAAATATTCTATGCACTAGGTTTATTTGCTACGATGGTTCTACTATTTAATTTGTTCTATTTATACATGCCTTCATCAAGGACTGTGAAATAGTGGTTGTGTTATTCTTGTACACCCTCTTTAAGGATAATGCACCTAAAAATTTAGTCTCACTCCCTCTAAGGAAGATACAACTATTAGTATACAACATAGTAAAAGAGCTTAATTAATGACTATAATCATATTGGATTCCTGCGCAGATAGTAAGGGAGAAATCTAGAACCATATGCATTCTCTGTAGCTACAAATTGTGCTCTCATCTTGCATAGTCAAACGTTGTGCCTCCATATATTGTTATATGTGTTTCTTTGAAGTATTAATGTTGTCATTAAAACATGGTGATTGATGTATAAAATTATTTGTGTTGTCATAATGAAACACTATTATAAAGGGGTTGTCATTAATTATTTATGGATGAATATGGTGTAGGACTATGATTAATTATTTATGGCTGAAAATGGTGTAGCACTGTGATTAATTATTTATGGTTGAATATGGTGTTTTGAAGCATTGATGTAGACTACAGAATGTTGTTTCATTATAACATGATGTTTGTTATATGAAATTATAGGAGTTATCATTATGATGTATTATTAACACACTAATACAAAGGGGGTTGTCATTAAAAAAGGGATTGTTGTTAATTAATTATGGCTGAGTATGTGTCCTACCTCAACGCAGGGTATGAAGCAACATTTGTTAGAACATAGTATGACTATTAAATTTTGGAAGCTAGGAACTAAGACAACGTTGCCATCCACATGCCATGGTATATTAGAAATTACTTTAGCATCCTAGTGTCTTACTTGTCTAGCATGCTCCTATGAACCATTTGACATGATTGATTAATATATTATGTTATGCATCTATGTTTATTTTATTGAACTGGTCATTGAGCCTTTGTATGAATACCCATTAGTAAATGGGGTAATTTTGTTCAATTACACTCACAAGCTCCATGGAACTACAAATGGTACTCTCTCCGCAGTACCATGGCGCTGGCTGATCGTAGGAGATGTGACTACGCCTTAAATTGATATTTAGCCATATCCACATTATGGAGACTAGAAACTCGAAATTGCAAGTAACTAACCTCACCACTACTAAACATTGAACATGGCTCTACCGTATGTAGATAAAGTCATTATTATGAGGGGACAATCTCTTTTGGACTTGGTTTGATGGGTCATGACTCATAGGAAACCAATACCACCACAATTATATAGTCACATGTGGAGGCATATGAATTTTGAAGATAAACCCATAACAAATTAGGAGAAGGTTTGCCATGTAGCCCTTTCAAATAGTTTTTCCATGTATCCCTTTCAAATCTAGAAAGGGTTTTCGAGGGTTAGGTCTGGGAGGACCAATACAGCTCCACATAATGTATACAATCCAAAGGCCAAGAGTAGTACCTACAAGTCTTATAGTCCTATCCTCAACAGGACTATGTATGCTTGAGAACTACTCCATACACGATTTCTTTAGTTGAAAAAATAATAAATAAATAATGATAAACAATAAAATATAAACCAATATTCATTAAGGGGGAGGGGAGGTATGTTATATAGCGGCACTAATAATCTGTAGCTTGATGACTACGTTCGAAAATTTCATCAGGAAACACTGTATATTTTAAGTGCATATAATGTGCTACAATATGAGGTTCATCAATTACATTTTGACATCTCCATTTCCTTGCTTCCATCAGTTCTACACGACTTTTATCTGACATTAATTTATGTAAATTTGGCCATTGCATAATTGGTGTACTCATTGTAAATAATATTGTAGGACTCCCAATATATTAAATCGAGTCAGATAAATTAGCATGACACTTATTCCAATATGCATGTGTACCTCTTAGTATAGTTCCAATCACATTAATCTTTCTCCAAGTCATGATTCTAGAGGATTTTGCAAATGTTCTCTTAACTTCTCCGCTATTGTTAGTAAATCTGTCATATTCTTCTATCCAAAAACTGCAAATGAAGACTAAGCACGATGTATCATGATGATATTAAGTAAAAAGTATTCAAAGCGCGAATACCTCCCAAACCTATTGTCATGATATCGAAGATGATGTTTTGAATACTCATGTAGATGGACATTTCTCTTTCGTGCTTACAACCATTCTTCTTCACCATTTAGGACAATGTTGGAAATGCCATATCAAATAATCCCATAATGTTATACTCATTGATTGGAGATGAACCAATGTTAGACCAACTAAGCACTTACTCTACATTCTGGTTATGTTCCTCTACATTAGGGTTATTTTCCCAATCTCGAATAATACCAATATCTCTTCGTGCATTTGGAGGCTTTGCTGAAAAGCAAGTTATTTGTAAACCATATAATGTATCATCAATATCTGGAACCCTGTCCAACATTGTGAATTCAATGCCATTGTCTATCTATGGTAATGTAATAGATTTAATCAAGTGTGATAGATTTGTTGCAATTTTGGGTAATTATTTAAGCACATTCTCATCAACTTGAACGTGGTTCATTCTTAATCTTATAATTCAATACACGCAATACTTTATCTTTTTTTACAGTAAAATCATAACTTGATCCTTTTCCACCTTTATTTCGAACAACAATCATCAAATCCAAGTCTTGAATATGTCGAGGTAACCTCATGGCAAGATTGCTAACATCTTGTGGAAAACTAATGGTGTGTACTTTATATTTGTATTATCCACCTATTGAATGCATGACCTATAAAATTGGACTTGCATGCGCTATCAACATCTCCTAAACTTGTGTGAGATATTGATTAACTTTAGTTTGTTGACTTGGATTCATATGATTATCAAATGAAAATCTATGATGAGCTTCATTTTATATCTCGAGCATATTGGACTTGTATTTATTTTAAATATATGAATTCCAACATATGACTCCTCGCAAACATAGCATATTTTAACTTGATTTAATCGATCAATTCTATTGTGAAATTTTTTATGTGCAATATCCATATCAGTGAGAATTTCTAGTTGAACTTGGACATAGGTGTTGGTTAAACAATTTTTCTTTTGTAGGATCTTCTTCTACATCCTTTAAACACCATTTTTTGTAGGATTTTCTTTTGTATCCTTTAAATATCATTTTTTTAAAGGATTTTCTTCTACATTTTCTTGCATTCTTTGCTCTTCACACTCTTTATATGTCACTTATTGTTCCATCTTATGTGGATATGCTCTTTGATATACTCTTTGATATGCTCTTCGTCATTTAATTTTTTTTAATATCTTCTTATTGTTGTTATGTTGTCATTTGTTGCACTTTACTTTCTTGATATGTTCTTTTAATTTCTCTTTAATATGCTCTTTGTTGTTCAATTTGTTCTTTCATATCTTGTTGTTGTTGTTATGTTGTCATTTATTTTGATTTTCTTCCTCTATATGCTCTTTTAATTTCTCTTTGACATGCGCTTTGTTTTTCAATTTGTTCTTTCATTTATTTTCATTGTTTTCTATTGTCATTTGTTGTGCCTTTCTTCGTCGATACACTCTTTGATATGCTCGTTGTTGTTCAATTTGTTCTTTCATCCCTTCTTGATATTGTTCTCTTGTCATTTGATGTGGTTGTAGTTGAAATTTCAGTGAGCATGGCGACAACGGTACATGACTTCCCCAACTACAAGCAGGACTTCCATAAAATTTAGTTCCAACTACAAAAACAGGATGGATGCCTACGCCGAATTGAGGATCACCTCCCTTGTCTTATTTCACAAACAGTATTTCCGTGTTCCAATGTTAAGGACCCAACCCCGGTCAATTCTGCATTTGCCAAGGGAGAAGAGTAGGGTGCTAGATGGTTTCAATTTTGATTAGTATATATGCGGGTAGCTTTTAATTTTCAAATTGATGTTTTATATGTTCATAGGCAAACAATATGTGGACAAGGTAAAGATATACAAACCTATATAGCTTGGGAAGAAATGCTTATTATTTTTTGCTACTATATGGCTTATCGTGTTGTTAGGTGGCCAACAGACTTGGTTTCCCTTTGGGAAATTTGAGGCAACCTAACTATTCATATGTGGATGTAACTTTCTTATATTTTAATGAAAATGGAAGGATCTACCAAGATTACAAAAAAAAAAAGAATGAATGAAAGCAAGGCTAGAGTATGCCCTAAACTGCTTTTGCTTGGCTAAGAGTTGGTCTTCCTCAAATGTAAGGAAAAAAGTTAACGGACCAAGACTTAGAGGTATCTGGCAAGAGTGAAAGGCTACCCTCTTATGGACCACAAACGAGTAATTACGAATGGTGTGGTTTTCCTTGAATAATAGTGATGATTCAACATGCATTGGAAAAAAGCAGCTAGTGATGGTTGTCCCCATTGTTGGTTTGACAAATAAGTTATGATAGGGTTTCCCATTGTTAAAGAAAAAAGTATGAAATCATTTACCATTCTTCAATCTTTGGAAAGTCATTATGCTAAAGCAAAAGGAAATTTCAATTTTTTTAGGAGAAATGATTTCTAATAATAAAAGAGATAAAACATTTAAGGAAATCTACCCATTGGCCCAACTTTCAATTTCAGTTTTAGGCCTTTACGTGATTGCTTCACCCAATTTGGAAGACGCACTTTGTTGGATATCTCCTCATGGTTGTAGACAGGTAGATGGATTGTGTGGGATTAGGGTCAGTTACCCCATCAACTATGTTCAATCCACACAAGCTGAAATCTCTACTCTTGGGATGCGCTCATTTTCATATTGAGGATTCTGATGTGCATGGATGGGAGAAGGTAGATTCCACAGTTAAGGAAGGCTATACGACTATCCTTTTCTCAGATGGATCACCTCAAAAATAAAAATGTTGGTTGAACATCTGGAGTTCTAATGACCTCCTTAAAATTAACATCTTTTGTTCGATACTCCCACATAAAAAAATAGTACCAGTATAAAACTTGGTAAAAATAGGAATTGTAGACCCATCAAGATGTGATTTGTTCCAAATTTTCCCCTTCACCAAGCTACCTCTTCCAATTTTTCCCCTTCACTAAGCTAGTTTGGGATAATGTTCTTCAAAAGTTGAGTGATAGAGTAAGGATGCCAAGTGATATTCATTAACTTCTTGGAAGTTAGGACACCTACTACAGAGAGTCCATGAGAGATAAACCTACCTTCGAAAGGATTTGGCCTGCCCTTCCTAAATATGTGAGATGTGAGTTGGAAATCTGGTTGACTAAGAATAGATTATTATTCCAATGGGAGAAACCAAATTTTAGGAGAATTGTAGGGAATGCAATGGCTCTCATGAAGGAAACTTTCATCTCTAAAGATTTAAATCCAAAATCAACATAGGCCTTGGATCTAGAAGAGCATGCATGGTGGACCTTTGTGGGAATTCTAGTAAGTACTCCTTCATCCTCTCCTCCTCAATCCAACTAGCAACTAAGACTCTCAAAAGTCGAATTTGATAAATGGACAACTGTCAACAAAAGAATCACATATTGTAGTGTGATAGCATGAATAAAAATACTCCAAGAGAGGTAGGAATCACGGGGAAGGGGGGGTGATCTATCATCTCGAGTATCAATGGGAATACCCCTTCTCTCGGGGTATAAGAATTTCCACAAATGACCAAGCAGAAGCATATGTGATTTTTCAATATCTTTCCCTTATAATAATGAGAAAGATTCAAGATCTTATTATCATTGGTGATTTTGTCATTCTTTTGCACCACCTAATCAATGTCTCTCTTCCATCTGACATTAAACTCCAAGTTATTTAAAACGAAACGATCTATGATATGCTAGGAAGATTTCACTCCAAATCATGTATTCATGTCCATAGGCACAACAACAAGAAGACAAATCTCCTCGTGAATTAGGGGGTCCATCTAGAAAAAAGGAACCTTAAAGTGGATGGGTTCTAAGCTTAATCCTTGTTCTTAAGCATGCCTACAAACCTTGTTTTGTAAGTGTTAGTTTTTAGTTGGTCTTTTTTGGAGGATTTACAAGCTGGCATTTTTAAAAAACTCTAATGCCCCTATGCCTACTCCAGGGAGTAGTTTTGGATCATAATTTAAAATTTTGTTGCTTACTAAAGTCTTGATCAGTATAGGAGGAAATAACATTACAAATTGTACAATCGCGAACCCCAACACAAATTTTATGAAATATAAATATATTTTCAGTTTGGATTAAAAAATAAAAAGATATAATGTGGAGCCTACGCAATGCACATTTAGAATTTTTAAATTGAGCGTGATTTTGTTTATTAAAATTTTGATAAAACCAACCTAAATCCATCTTAGCTCTAGATCTATCAAGCATCGAGAGAGATCAAATCTCTTGAGGTGCAAACCTCTTTTTTGAGTGCAAACTTGAGGAAATGTTTGCACCTCAAGGGATTTAATTCCTCCCGACACATGATAGATCCAAATTTAAGATGGATCTAGGCTGGTTTCAGTCGTGTGTTGCCAAAGAAAATCTAACGAACAAATGGTTGATTTTGTAACCAATATGTAAAATCATCTAATATTAATATAAACATTTTAAATATGCTAAATATGTCTGAGAATTGTCTGGTCATTTTTATTTTAAATTTGCTTAGTTACCTTAGTTTGTTGAGATGATAAATATTGTGAATAACTTTAATGACGAAAAATGATGAAATAATTTTTTTGAATGTAAAGTGACAATGTAATAGTGTTGAATGATAGAAAATGTGAATAATAAGAATATAGTAAATTACAAATAGTTTTCATTGTGATTAGTCTCAAACAATTTTCTTCTACTATTCTTATTGTCACCCTTGTTACTTTTGTTGTTTGATTATATGAAAAGTATAGGTTAAATCATAAACCATTTAAATATTTAGCTCGAGATATTGCAGTAAACATCATACCTTGTCTCTCTTTCTCTCCAATATTAATAGGTTGAATTACTATAACACAAAAATCAATGTACATTGTCAATAATTTTCTATGCTTACACTTTTAATGCAAGAAATCAAATAAGATTAGAAAACAACATTTACACTAAAATCAATGCATCTAATGCAAGCAATCAAATACGATTAGAAATCGACATTTACACTCAAATCAATGCATCTAGTGCAAGTAAGAAAACAAGTTTATAAATCAACATCTACATTGAAATCAATGCATCTAGCACAAGTAAGCAAATAGGATTATAAACCAACATCTACACTGAAATAAATGCATCTAGTGCAAGCAATCAAATATGACAATATATCACCATCAAAACTAAAATCAATGCATTTAGTGCAAGGAATAAAATAGGATTAGAAATAATCTACATTGAAATCAATGCATCTAGTGCAAGAAATCAAATATTATTAGAAATAAACATCTACATTGAAATCAATGAATCTATTGCAAGAAATCAAATAGGATTAGAAATCACCATCTACAATGAAATCAATGCATTTAGTGAAAGCAATAAAATAGGATTATAAATCATCTACATTTAAATCAATGCATCTTGTGCAAGCAATCAAATATAATTAGAAATCAACATCTACACTAAAATTAATGCATCTAGTGTAAACAATGAAATAGGATTAGAAATCACCATCTAAACTGAAATCAATGCATCTAGTGCAACAAATATTCTTCCCTCTCCTCCCTCCATATATATATAAAATCCATCCATCTCTCCTTCTTTGTCTCTCTATCTCAACCCCCCAAACACACACATTCACTCACTCCATATCTATCAATCTCTTTGTCCCTCCCTCTATCTCTCTATCGCTCTCTTCACTTTCCGTCTATATATTTATCTCCCTTTGTCTCTCTATAGCACCCCCAAAACATACACTCTCTTTCTCCAATCTATCCCTCTCTCCTCCTCTTCGTCCCTCTCTCTCTTCCCCTTCTCTCTCTCTCCCACGCTTCTATCTCTCTTCCCTCTTGTTGTCCTCTCTCCCTCTCTCTCCATTTTCTTATCACTCCCTCTCTCTCTCCACCTTTCTCTTTCTATTTCTTTATTCTTACCTCCATCTATCCCCCTCCAACTCCATCTCTTTCCCCCCCTCTCTCTCTCTCCAACTCTGTTACTATATCCTTCCCTCTCTCCTCTCTCCTTCTCTTCCCAATTCTCTCCATCTCTCCTTTGTCTCTTTATCTCACCCCCAAACATACACTCTCTCTTTCCATCTCTCTCTTGTCACTCCCTCTCTCTCTCCAATTCTCACTCTCTATGTATTTATTCTTGCCTCTCTCTCTCAATTCCGCTCTCTCATACTTACTCTCTCTCCCTTTCTCTCCTACCTCCCTCTATCTTCCCCATCACTCTCTCTCTTTTCCCTCAAATCCTCTCTCTTCCCCCATCACGCTCCTCCTCCTCTCTCAAGTCTTCTCTCTCTCTCTCTCTCTCTCTCTCTCTCTCTCTCTCCATCAATGTTACTATATCCATCCCTCTCTACTTCTATCCCCCCTCTCTCTATCTCTCTTTCTTTGTCTCTTTATCTCACCCATAAACATACTCGCTCTCTCCCTCCATCTCTCCCTTGTCACTCCCCTTCTCTCCACTTCTCACTCTCTATGTCTTTATTCTTTCCTCCCTCTCTCCTCCTTTCTTGCAATTCCTCTCTCTCTACCTTTCTCTCCTACCTTCCTCTCTCTTCCCCCACCTCTCTCTCTCTCTCTCCACCCTCCAATCCTCTCACTATCTCCCTCCCTCCCTCCTTATTTCTCTCCCCCTCTATCTTTGTGTCTCCCTCTCCCTCTCTTACCCTTCTCTGCATCTCTCACCCATCTCCCTCTCTTTCTCTTCACTCCTCCTCTCCCCTATCCTTAAGTTTATCTCCATATCTCCCTTTTCACTCCCTGTTAGGTCCCTATAATAATAGTGATTACCCCATTACTATTGTAGTAGTATCCCTTATTAATATTGTTGTGCCCCTATTGTCCCCATGTTGTTACTACTCTGCCCCATAGAATCCATCTATTGTTATTTTTGTGCCTTTATATTATTATTGTTAGGTCGGTTGGGTTATATTGTGACTCCTTAGACTCCTATATATAGAAAGGAGGTTTTGTCATTTGAATCATCCAAGAATCATTCATTTGTGTATGTAAAGGAGGTTTCCCTTTCGAAGAGGCTGAATTATAAGGCGTTGATCTATCTTTTCTATCTTTTTGTGAGCTGGTTTCATAACATTTGGTATCAGAGCTTTGGACTCTAGGGTTTCGTTGCTCCAAATAGGTCATCGTGGAATTTTCGCTATAACTTTTTTCTGCAACGTTTCAGAAGTGAAAAAAAAAACCCATTTGAGATGAAATCACACTGAACCTTGGGTCCGAATTTCAAAGCTTTTCATGCTATATTTGCAGAGATATGATCTAAGGAAGTTGGTCTTTTTGCAGACTCCTAAATTACATTCCAAACAGGTGACCTGGGGAAAATCGCCATAACTTTCCCTCTGAGCATCGGATTGAAATTTCATAAGAAGTTATAGAAAGAAGATGGATTTTAGTTTCTTGTATATAATTTTCAGAGCCAAAGGTCGAAACAGGGACACGTGGAACGTCGTACAAGTTCGCTCTACTGAACTAGTCTATAAGCAGGTCACTGTGGGTGATTTGGCATAACTCTTCCTTGCAGAATCCAATTTGGATAAGACCAGTGGCATTTGAAAGAGGACACAGAGTGCTACTGTAGGTCGTAATTTCAAAACTGGATGATCCAAAATTACAGAGATACATCAGAGGAAATATCGAGCTCCTACAAAGTGAAAAACGCTGTGTAGATTTTTTTAAATTTTTGCTTAAGCTTGGTTTGAAAAATTATTTTGAAGGAATTCAAAGGGCATAGTAGAGCATTATTATCGATAACTGATGCCCCGAGGAAAGAAAAGGCAAACACCTAGTAAACAATCTGAAAGCTCTAGCATGACTCATGAAGAAGAGGAAGAAATGCTACATGATATATCAAAATTACAAGACCAAGTGCAACAAATGTCACTCTCACAAAAGCTAATAGAAGCTAAGATAAATGGCGCGGAATCTAAGATAAAGGGCGTGGAAGCTAAGATGAATGGTGTGGAAGCTAAGATGGATGATTTGAAGATATATTTGAAGACAGGCATGGCAGATTTGAAGACAGATTTGACAAATTTTCTACAAGAAATACTTACTAATGGTGAAAGGGTAGTAAAGAAAACTCATGATGTGAACAAAAGAAATGTTAATCATGATTTCATACACTCTAATGTTGGATCGAAGACCCACCATATTCCAAAAATCAATGAGGAATTTTGATGGCAAGGATCCCGCAACATGGATATTATAGATGGAGCAATTTTTCGATCTCAATAATGTGCAAAACACACAAAAGGTATGTATTGCAACTTTATTTTGGAACCAAATCAGTTTGTATGGTATCAATGGCTTTGCTCTCGTAGACAAATTATCACTTGAGCATTTTTTACGGAAGAATTTACAGCACATTATGAGGATACAAAAAGCAACACTTTTTTTAGCCAATTGATAAGTCTCAAACAAAAGGGTTCAATAATGGAGCACATTGAGGAGTTCCAAAAATTGAACATAAGGGTAAAAAATATTCTAGAGGAGCATAGGATTGATGTGTTCATAGGTACTTTAAAGGATAATATCCAACATGATGTTTTCCTTTGGGAACCTAATTCATTAGAGAAGACATTCAGGTTAGCAAGAAAAATGGAAAGCAAAATTATGGCAACTAGGAAGCATACCACTCACAACTATAAAGATGGAAGTGTTGTTGCCCCTAGTCTTCCACAACCTATAAGGTTGATGCCACAACAATTGGAAGAAAAAAGAGCAAAAGGGCTTTGTTGCAGTTGTGATAACAAATACACTAAAGGTCATAAGTGTGCTGAGAAGAAATTATTCTACATATATTGTGAAGAGGAAGAAGAAAAGGAGCAAGAAAGGTCAAAAGAAGAGGATATAATCCAAGAACAAAGCTTAGATAAAGGAGAAATGAATCCGACCATATCTTGTAATGCATTGGCTGGAATTACCACTCCTTAAACCATCAAGATAGAAGGAAAAATCAAGAAGAAAAAGGTAATAGTGTTGATTGATTCAGGAAGTACCCACAATTTTATTCATTGTAAGATAGCAAAAGAATTGAATTGCTTCCTATATCCAGCACCAGAGTGTCAAGTGATGGTTGCAAATGGAGGAATGATAAATTTCTCTAGAAAGTGCCAAATATCAAGCTATCCATGGGAGAATATGTATTGACTAGCCTAATGCTTTCCATTCCAATGGGAGGTGCTGATGTTGTACTTGGAGTCCAATGGTTACAATCCTTGGGTACAATAGCTTTTAATTTTCAAGAACTTTTCATGAAATTTTCTGTAGAAGGAAACGAATTTGAATTAAGGGGTATTGCAGGGAAACTGGGAAAGATAATTAGCTCTAATGGTATGACAAAGCTTCTAAAAAAGGAACAAAGAGGTGTAATTGCACAATTATGTTCGCTAGATGTTTCCACATCGAAATCATCTATTTCTCCAGATATCCAAAAAGTCTTGGACAATCATTCCAAGGTATTTGAGACTCTGAAAGGTCTCCCACCTATTCGTGATCATGATCATGCTATTCATCTGATTCCAAGAAGTGTTCCTCCAAACATCATGTTGTACAGATATCCCTATGCCCAAAAGAGTGAAATTAAATGTATGGTTGCAGAAATGCTAGAGGCTGGTATAATTCAACGTAGTCAAAGTTCTTTCTCTGGTATTGGTGCACAAGAAGGATGCATCATGGCGCATGTGTCCAGATTATAGGGAGCTCAACAATCTCACTATTAAAGATAAGTTTCCCATTCCTGCCATTGATGAATTATTGGATGAATTGCATGGATCAATTTACTTCACCAAGTTGGATCTTCGTTTAGGATATCATCAAATCAGAATCAAGACTGAAGACATTTTGATAACAACATTTAGAACTCATGAGGGTCATTATGAATTTTTGGTCATGCCTTTTGGCCTTACCAATGCACCTTCTACATTTCAAGGTTTGATGAATTCCATTTTCAAACCCTTCCTTAGAAAATTTGTGTTAGTATTTTTTTATGATATACTAATCTACAACAAGTCTTGGAAGGATCATGTTGAACATGTTGACAGGGTGCTACAACTATTGGAGGAGAAACAATTATATGCAAAAAGATCCAAATGTTTCTTTGGAGTACAAGAGGTGGAATATCTGGGTCATATTATATCTCATGAAGGATTTAAGGTAGACCCTAGCAAAATTAGAGCCATTAAGGAATGGAAAATCCCCACATCCATAAAGCATCTGCGAGGATTTCTTAGGTTGACAGGGTATTATCGCAAGTTTGTTAAGAATTATGAGAGAATAGCAGCACCTCTAACAACATTATTGAAGAAAGATGCATTTTCATGGATTTCAAAAGCAACAAAGGCCTTCGAACATCTTAAAGGGGCAATGTGCCAAGCACCGGTCTTAGCTACACCGAACTTCACAAATACCTTTATTGTGGAATGTGATGCTTCAGGAAATGGAATTGGTGTTGTTTTAATGCAAGATGAAAGACCCATTGCTTTTGAAAGTCGTCCAATCAAGGGAAAGTTTTTACACAAAGCTATTTATGAGAAGGAAATGTTGGCAATACTACATGCACTTAAGAAATGGCGACCCTACCTAATGGGAAGACACTTCAAGGTAAAAACGGATCATGATAGCCTTAAATACTTTTTAGAACAAAGATTATCCTCTGAAGAGCAACAAAAGTGGGTCACAAAGATGTTGGGTTATGACTTTGAAATCATCTACAAAAAGGGAAGCAAAATGTGGTGGCAGATGCACTCTTAAGAAAGGATGAGGATGTGGAAGCATTGTTGTGCGCCATTTCTATTATCCAACCAAATTGGATAAACGAAGCAAGGGAGGAATTGAAGAATGATGAAGAAGTGTGGGCACCTATTTGAAAGTTACAACAAGATTCTAGTACATCTGATACATTTAGTTGGAAAAATGATTCGTTATGGTACAAAGATCGCTTATACATCTGTAAAAATTCCCAACTCAAACAAAAGATTCTTTTGGAATTGCACACTTCTCCCTTAGGAGGGCACTTAGGATTTTTAAAAACTTACCACAGGGTTAAGAAGGAATTTTTTTTGGGATGGCCTTAAATCGGATATTCAAAAGTTTGTGGTGGAATGTTTGGTTTGCCAACAAAATAAAGTTGAAAAAATTAAGAGCCCGGGTCTATTACAACCTTTCGCCATTCCAAGCCAACGCTGGGAGGAGGTTTCGATGGATTTTATCATAGGTTTACCCAAGTTTGAGGGAAAGAGTATCATCATGGTGGTAGTTGACAGACTTACCAAACATGCACACTTTTGTGCATTATCACATCCATTTAAAGCCAGTACAATTTCTACTGCATTTATGGAAACAATTCAAAAGCTACATGGAAACCCAAAGATTATTGTAAGTGACAGAGATCCCATTTTCATTGGAAATTTTTGGATAGAATTATTTTCTTGTCTCGTTACTCAGTTAGCTCATAGCTCATCTTATCATCCTCAATCTGATGGGCAAACTGAGATAGTAAACAAATGTTTGGAAGGATATCTTCGTTGCTTTGTATCTGATAAACAGACACAATGGGTCAAATGGTTGCCTCTGGTTGAATGGTGGTATAACACTTCCTTCCATAAGCAACAAAAATGACCCCATTTATGGCACTTTATGGATATCCGCCACCATCCATCACATCATATTTAAGAGAAAATTCTAAGGTTCAAGTAGTGGAACATCACATCGAGCATCAACAACAAGTCCTCCAACTCTTAAAGGATAACCTCATGTTGGCGCAGAATAGAATGAAAGAACGGGCAGATTAACATTGCAGCGAAAGAACTTTTGATGTAGGTGATTGGGTATTCCTACGGCTACAACCATATAAACGAATGTCCCTCAAGCAAGCTAAGAAGGATAATAAATTATCACCAAAGTATTATGGTCCGTACAAGGTGTTGCAAAAGATTGGTACTATGGCAGACAAGCTCCCAGTTCAAACAATATTGCCAGAACTTGATGAGGAAGGAAAAATTATATTGGAACCAGAAGCAGTCACAGAAACAAGAACTCGACAGCTACGAAATCGATCAATTTCGGAGTATCTCATCAAGTGGAAGAACTTATCCATTGAAGATTCCACATGGGAGTATGAGAATTTTATACAGAAGCATCCAGAACTACTCAAGCGTTGAGGACAACACTTTTTTGAAGGAGAGGGGCATGTTAGGTCCCTATAATACTAGTGATTACCCCATTACTATTGTAGTTGTATTCCTTATTAATATTGTTGTGCCCCTATTGTCCCCATATTTTTATTACTGTGCCCCACAAAATCCCTCTATTATTATTTTTGTGCGTTTATATTATTATTGTTAGGTCGGCTGGGTTATATTGTGACTCCTTAGACTCCTATATATAGAAAGGAGGTTTTGTCATTTGAATCATCCAAGAATCATCCATTTGTGTAATGTAAAGGAGGTTGCCCCCTCGAAGAGGCTGAATTCTAAGGCATTGATCTATCTTTTCTTTCTTTTTGTGAGTTGGTTTCATAACACTCCCCCTATCTCTCCACCTCTATCACTCTATGTCTTTGTTCTTCCCTCCCATATATATCTAGAGTTAATATATATCATGATATATTAATATATGTTATAATATAAAAAAATTAATATTGTATTAATCCAAAGATAATAAATTTAATAATATTAATATTATAATATATTAATATGCATATTAGATTTAATTTTAATAATAATAATCTTTTAATATTAATATTAGGGTTAATAATGTTTTTTTGTATAGTATTAATAATAATTTGGCACATAGGGGTCACTTAACTAAAATCTATTTTTTGAGTGTTAGTCAGTATAAAGAGGTTTATGGAGTAAATATAAATATAGGTTTTATTTATTTACCATACCTCTGGTATATTTATTTATTTATCATATCTCTTTTATTTACCATGGTATTTGACCCATAGGCTTGGTATATAATCAAATGTTGATTTCTAATCCTATTTGATATATTTTTATTTATTTATCATACATTTTTATACCTCTTTTATATTTATTTATTTACCACACCTCTTTTATAAATATGGTATTGGGCCCATGGTATCAATAATTATTTGTCCCATGGTATTTGGCCCATAGGGTTCACCTAAATAAAACATATTTGTTGAGTTTTCGTAAATATAAAGAGGTTTATGAAATAAATATAAAAGGAGGTTTTATTTATTTACCGTACCTTTAGTTTATTTATATTTATATTTATTTATCATACCTTTGGAGAAAATATAATTATTTATTTATTTATTTACCCTAGCTCTAGTTTATTTATATTTTTATTTATTTACCATACATCTTTTTGAGTGCTTGCAAACCTCATTATATTTTAAATTTATATTGTGTTTATACATACTAATAATTAGATTGATTTTTAAATAGGGCCAACATTAGATTAAAAATGTTAAATGTTAAACATTACATTTACATTTACATGCTTACTGTTTTATGTGAGATTTACATGCTTATTGTTTTATGTGAGATCTACCCCATCTACCCCTATGCTAGGTTGTTTACATTTACATTTACATTTTTATGTGAGATTTACCCCCATACTAGGTTGTAGAGCACCTCTTGGTGCAATGAAAATGCTAATGTTTGACTATGCAAGACAACTCTATGAGCAGGATTCCAAGGTTGACCCTCCCCCCTTGGTCAACATTGATACTGAACTCTTCACAGTGCAAGAGGTAGAGATGGGTATCAAGAAGTTGGATGTTGGAAAAGCAAAAGACTTAGCTGAACTCCAAGCATAATATATAAAGTGGGTCTCAAAGATCCTTGCACCTCACATTATATTTTTTTTTTTTAACAACATCATACAATAGGGGTTCTCCACAGATTGGACAACTAGTTTGTAAATACCTCTTTTCAAGAGCTGTGACGTCAATAATCCCTCCAATTATATGACCATCATGATAAACCCTTTGTTTGCAAAGCTATTTGGAAGCATTCTAGAAAATAAAATTAGCAAGTGGGTAGAAGAAAGAGATAAGCGTGTTAAAGGGCAAGCAAGTTTTAGAGCTAAAAATTCCATAGTTGATCATTGTATAAATTTAAGGCACATCATTGAAAAAGTTTGGGAGAAAAAGGAATAAGTCTTTTGTTGCTTTGTTGATTTCAGAAAAGCGTTTGACTCGGTTCCTAGGGTTATGCTTTGGCAAGAATGGAGGAATTTGGGGTTCCTAAATATTTGAGAGTAGCTGTGCATAGGCTATATGAAGAGGTGAAAGTCAAAATTAGAAATTTTTAGAAGCGATATCCGGGTCAAGCAAGGTTGCCCATTGTGTCCTACCCTTTTTGGTTTATATATCGACAAGCTTGAGGAGTGGCTAATTTCGCAAGGGGGTGATGGTATCTATTTGGGCATGTTTTTTTATATTAAAGACTTCTTTTGTATGCAGATGACCTTATTATGATTGCTAAATCGACTCTTGGTTTGCAAGAGCATTTACTATCCCTTGATATTTTTTGTAGAAGTGTGGGGATGCAAGTCAATATCAACAAAACAAAAGTAGTGGTTTTCGCTAAGAAAATAAAACATAACCAGCATAAGTTCTACTTTGAAGGCAACATTCTGGAAGAAGTTGCGATTACAAATACCTCGGAATTGACTTCAACAAAAATCTAAGCCGGGATGGTTGTAGAAAGAAAAGAACTTTGGGGGGTTGAAAAGCATTTTATGCTTTTCAAAATAGGTGAGAGAGGTAGAGTTACGGGACTGGAAAACCACTCAAACTCTTTTTGGGCTTCTAGTGATTCTCTATGGTTGTGAACTATGGGCCAACAATACATCTGACATGTAGTGGAGACAAATTGAGAAAATTCAGAAGCGTTTGATTACACACAAATTCAAGATTAAAAGTGCATTTCCTTATGCTATCTTGTTAAGTGAAACAGGGAAATATACATGAAAAAGGATCGGAAGGAGTACCAAATTCTAATGAACTATCTACCCATACAATTGACGAAAATGGATTTGGGTTTGTCACGCAAGCCAAAAAGATTGATTGCTATGCTAGCTCCATAGGGCTTAGCGACATGATTTCAAAATTACTATCAACTTCAAAACGATTGGTAATATTCCTTAAGTCAGATGAAGTGGAAGATATCGTGTTGCAAGTCTCCACTTTTGCCACTTCCACCAAATTTGATGGTGGTTAGTGAAAAAGTACCCATTAGGGAAGAGTCTTTAAAGAGACCTACACCAATGCTTTGGAGAGATAGCGGGGGTTTGTATACCAACAGAATGCTTCTAGTAACCTATGAAATAGAGGCGAAGAAGGCGAGTTGGTCGATAACTTTGATTCCACCTTTATGAGGAAATACAATCATACGAAAGTATGTTGAAACCACAACAGCCATGGCATAAACCCACGATCTTCCTAGCAAAATTTTGTAGTCAAGGGGTCCGTTAACTACCTCAACTTCAACAGTTACCATTTTGCCTCCTAGTTTGATCTGCAGATTACTCAATATTCCACAAGGCATATATGTACGACCTTCAAAAGATTTTAATTTTGTTGGTGAATGTGACAATGGTGGTGAACTAAGTGTTTTCCAACAACTCATAGACATTATACAAGCAGATTCCTTGATCTGATAATCACCCTGTGAGTGACCTCAGTGAAAGATTTATTGAATAAAGGTATTACAGACTCATGTGCTGGTGTGTGTGTCTATGTTATTTAAGCAACAAATTGATCAGATTGCGAATACATAGACATTTGAAATGGAAAGACAACAGAGAAATACAGTAAGCAATACAAGAACACAAGAAATTAATAATGAGTTCTCCCTATTCTCCAGGGCTACATCTCCGGTCCAGCTCACAGTGGTGGCCTTGTTTTATTGTGTCCTAAGTAGAGAATTACAATGCAGGAGCTCAATATGAGTCACCTGAAGTAGATTTTGCTTGGCAGGGTGGTTTTTGGATTCCCCAAGCCACTGGAGTGCACAGACTCGTTTGCCTACTAGCTCTGTGAACTTTTGGTCTACATTGGAGAGAGCCCAATGTGGTGCTCAGCCTGGAAAAATCCTCTCTGGGATGGATTGAATCTCTCAAGCTCTCTGGTGCTCGACGCTACCTTTGGTTAGCTTGGCCCTCTGTCTTCTTCTGCTTTTGCTTCACTATCTTCTTATTTTTATGTTCCGTCCTCCTCTTGGGATTCTGGTCTCTTTGTCTCTCGAGGTTCTCTGTCCCTCTCTGTGTCTACTGTTCTATCCTCTATTCATGGCTTTAAGCCATTCATTTCCAAGACTATTTGCTTCCCCATCGAATCACCTTCTGCAGTTGCGCTTGGAGTTCCCTATTCGGCGTCATCATCGGCTCACAGGAAGTGGCCATGTCTCCTCCTGTAACTTGCGCCAGCCTACTTCGTCGGTTGAATTCTTCAGTTACGTCGTGGAATGAGTCTTCCTCCAACGTGGCGGTCAAAACGGACCTCAATCCTTCTAAAACGCTTAATCCCTCATTGATTCTTCTTCCCCATCGGGCGCAATCTCAATCGTTAGATCTGGGGCCCCCAGATCTGACGGCATACACACATTTCGCGCGGTTGACTTGCTCGACCGTTAGCGCGCGATGAACGATGGTTTTCTCTCTCCTCCGCTCACCACGCATCAATCGCTCGGTGGGATCGCTTCTCTTTCACCCAAAACTGCTTACAGTTTAAGGGCGCCCCGATCAATACCACCGGTTTTTCGAAGCGTGTCCCACCTTTGTCCTTTAGCTCTTTTCACCTTTTTCCTGCGGTTCTCCGACTCCCCATGCATCCAAGTGCTTGGGGCTTCTCCATTTCGGCCCTTTTCGCCCAGCGCATCAAAATCCACCTCTGTTTCTCGATGCAGGCCTCCCAGGGGCTAATTCGGCCTCTCGCACAATCTCCATGGGCCTCGGTCAGCGCACTTTGACCGAGGTCCTCGTCGTTCCACACTGGCTGCCATTGCCACTGGTTCAGGGTGTTTTTGATCGCTGTTTTTGGAATTCTTAGAAGTTTGTCTCGACCTGATACAATCATGGTTCCTTTGACAGTTCTTTATGGATCCAATTCGGATCACGACCTTCCCACTAAAAAAGATTTTGGACCACCAAAAGTTGGTTTTCAAGCATCGACTAAGTGAGGGCATTGCTTTCTCATTTGTCCAATCTCAATCCACTTTGCACTGCTTGGCTTTGAACCTTTGAGCCCAATCCTAAGGTACTCCACATCTCCCCTGCGTGTTATCCTCACCTTCCTGTGAAGCACTATGTCTTCCTGCAACTCATTAAGATACTCAGGTAGCAGGTCATCAATAGAAGGTATTTGACTTTGCTCTTTAGGGTCCTCAATCATTGAAGGTTTAAACAATCTCAAGCAATCTGCATTTATGACTGAGTAGATGTGCATGTAAGTTGGTAGATCAAGGCGAAAAACATTTTCACCAATCTTCTCAAGTATCCTAAAGGGTCCATACCTGATAGGCTTTAGCTTTTTACCTTCACCTTGCATCCTGTCCTCGCTGATATACAGCCAGACTTGGTCACCAACTTGAAAACTATGCTCCATCCGATGCTTATCATGCCTAGCATTGTATTTGGCTTGGCTCTTTTCTAGTTGTTCCTGTACTGCCTGGTGGATCTCCTAGATCTGTTCAATTAACCTAGTTGCCCTGTTCACATCATTGTGTCCATCAACCATGGTATCTTTACCAAAGACAAAATCCAAAGGAGACCTTGGTGTGAAACCAAAACAGGTCTCAAAAGGAGATCTTTGTGTAGAAGAATGCTTTGCTCTATTGTAAGCATGCTACAAATAACACAAGTGTTCATCCCAAAGCTTAGGATGTTTGCTACAATATCCTCTCAGTAACTGGATCACTATCCTGTTAACTACTTTTGTCTAGCTATTTGTTTGTGGATGAAAATGTGTGCTTTTCTTCAGTTTGGTGTCCATCAGTTCCCACAGATTCGACCAAAACTTCCCCACAAACTGGGTGTCTCAATTAGATACAATAGAAGTGGGTAATCCAAAATGAACCCATACATTTTCAAAGAACAGTTTTGCAGTTTGTTCAGCTGTAATCTGTTTATTACAAGGTATCAAAATACACATTTTGTTGAACCTATCCACAACAACATATAGATAATCATGAACTTTCCTAGATTTAGGCAGTCCTCCAACAAAATCCATGGAAACACTTTCGCAAGGGTGAGAAGGAACTGGCAATGGAGTGTACAAGCCTAGTTTTCTGTTACTAGGCTTGCTTTTAGCACACATAGCACATCCTCTTACATATCTAGAAACTGTCTCATTCATTTTCGGCCAATAGCAGAACCTTTGCAGTTGTGCAACTGTTTTACTCACCCCAAAGTGACTTGATGTCAGAGAAGTGTGTGCTTCCCTAATTATCTTTACACTCTTAGTTTGTGGAATGTAGAGTTTCCCACAATGATATAAGAGTCGGTCTTTCACATGATAATCCAATTCTTCTACTCTTTTTCCTTGACTCAAAGTTGCATATACATCTTTAAAGTCCATATCCTGAGCATATTGTTCAATGTAGCTTTCATGTAGTACAGAATTATGCTTAAGTATGGTAGATGCATTTATAATGGGTCTAGATAACATGTCTGCAACCTTGTTATGTATGCCCTTTTTATATCTGATGAGTAAATGAAAATATTGTAGAAAACCCATCCATCTATAATGTCTTGATTGCTGCAACTTAGTTTGGGAGTGTAGATATTGAAGTGGTCGATGATCAGTATGTTTTACTTTCTCTTTGCCCATTAAGTAATTTTTCCACTTTTTCACACTCTAAACTAATGCATACAATTCTTTATCATATGTAGGATAGTTAACTACTACAGGATTAAAAGTCTCAGAATGATAACATATGGGCTTACCGTGTTGTGTCAACACTGCTCCCATGGCATAGTCACTGGCATCAGTTTGGATCCCAAATGGTCTTTGTAGATCTGGCAATGCTAGTACAGGTGCTATACTAATCTTTTATTTCAAGGTGTCAAAGGCTTTATGATGTTTGCCTCCCCACTGAAACACCTTATTCAATTCTGTTAAAGCATGTAAGGGAGCTGCAATTGAGGAAAATTTAGAAATGAACTTCCTCCAATATTGTGTTGCTCCTAATAAGCTTCTCACTTCTGTAGCAGACTTGGGTTTAGGCCAGTTCACAATGATTGCCACTTTAGAGGGATCTATTTTCAATTCACCTCCCCCTACTATATGACGCAAGTAGTTTAGAGATGTTTTGCCAAATTCACATTTTGAGAGTTTAACATAAAGTTTTTCTCTTTTCAAAACATCTAATTTCTACTTAACATGCTTTAAATGTTCTTCCCATGCTTTACTAAAAAGAAAAATGTCATCCATATACACAATAACAAAGTCATCAAGAAAAGGTCTGAGTACATCATTCAATAATCTCATGAAAATAGCAGGAGCATTGGTCAAGCCAAAAGGCATGACCAGCCATTCATACAATCCCTGCTTTGTTTTGAAAGCAGTCTTCCATGCATCTTGCTCTGCAACCTTGACCTGATGGTATCCACTGTGCAAATCTAGATTGGTGAAATAAACAGCTTCCTTTAATTGATCTAAAAGATCATCGATGTGAGGAAGGGGATAACGATTTTTTATTGTTATCTTATTCAGTGCTCGGTAATCGATGCACATTCTCCACGAGCCATCTTTCTTTCTCACCAAAACGATTGGTGACCCACATGGTGATGTGCTAGGCCCGATGAACCCTTTCTCAAGCAACTCCTGCACCTACTTCTTGATTTTAAAATTCTCTAAAGCAGACAACCTGTACATCCTAATGTTAGGCAATGGAACATCTTGCTGCAAAATAATATCATGTACTATTCCCTTTTTGGATGGCAGACCTTTAGGTTCTTGAAATAAGACATCATACTCTGAAATAACCCTTTCTATATCAGCTTGTTGTTTAGCATTACAACCCTCAAATACATTGGTTTTATCAGGTTTCTTTTCCTTTACAACAATCAATAAGAATTGTTTGCATGAATTTATCATTCTTTTCATTTGCCCTAAGTTTATGAGAGCATAATTATTCTTGAGCTTATGAGCTCTTACAAAGTATTCGATTCCATATTTAACAAGTAGATACTTGTTCTCAGCTCTATAGAAAACATCATTTCTATCATAAAAGTAAGGGCTTCTTAAAACAATTCCACATATATCCAGAGGAATTATGTCTAACTCAACCTCATCTACAAATTCTGACCCAAAAGAAAACTTGAGTTTGCACTGTCTAGTCACTTGTAGCTATGCTTTATCATTCAACCATCCTAATGGGTATGGTTTCTTATGAGGTGTAGTTGCTAATCCCAATTTCTTTACAATTGCTTCAGAAATTAGATTTACTTGTGAGCCACTATCAAACAAAGTATCAATCTTTTGATTTTTGGAAATAACTCGAATATGGAAAAGCTCATGTCTTTTTCTCTCATTTTCTTCATCAATAACAGATTGAGCAGAATTACTAGTAGATGCTTCAGAATTCTTACCTTCTATACCTGTGGTTGCAATAGTTGTTTCATCTCCTGAGTCTAACCCCAAATCTTTCTGAATAGCTGTAGCAATCTTCTTCTTCTTGCCCTCAGACTTCTTAGGCCTCAGCTCTGGATGCAGAATTCAACAATGCTCATCATCATGCCCATCCTTTTTACAGTGAGTGCATGAAGCTTTGCTTTTCTGTGTAGTGTTAGCCTTCCTTTCTTTCCACTTCTGCTTTATTTTCTCCTTTCTCTTGCTTGTAGTGGGTTGGGATGGTCCCCCAACTTCTAGATTTCCATTCTTTCCTCTAGATTCTAGATGAGTAGCTTGTACATATACCTCATCTATACTAGTGGGATTGAACATGAGGATGGTATGCCTCATGTAGTTGTGTAGACCACCAATGTATTTCAAAAGAGTCTCTGGTGAGTCTAATGAGATACCCAACATCAATGCTCTCTTTCTAAATTCTTGAGTATACCCTTGCACACTTTGCCCTTTCAACTGTCAAAGATTTTTCCAACTCATCATGGCTTGTTGCATGTAGGCCAATGGATAGAACTGCTTTTTGATTGCAGAAACAAATTCACTCCAGACAGAGATAGTCTTACCATGTCTTTTCATATCAGCTTGGGTTCTGCCTTCCCACCAAACCAAGGCAGTGCCTCCTAGGCGTAGGCTTGCCAGCTGAATCTTACTCTTGTCTGAGTCTATGTTCTGTACCCTGCAATACACATCAATTTGTCTAATCCAATTGTCCAACTTTTCAACATTTATCTCTCCATCATATATAGGAAAATAAAATTTAACATCTAGCTTGATCAAAGATGCTTTCTTATTATGCACAGGGCTATTAGGAGGTTTGAGAAAGCTTTCCTCCTTCCCTTTTCCTTTAGAGTGGTCATGGAAGTGAGACTCATGTTCTTCCTTATCTTGTTTAGAACCTGATGAATCTTCAACCTTATGCTTTCTAAAGTCCCTATACATTTCTTCTACCACAGACTTTATAGGTAGGAAACTTTCTATGAATTGAGGGTCTGGCCCCTCAGAACCTTCCTCTGACATTGTATTCTGAGGATAGACTCTCCTAATTTCAAGATTAGTTTCCACCAACTCTCCTTCTCCTAATTTGAGCTTTGATCTAGTGAGCATTCAACAGCTAACCAACACAAGCTTGTCTAACCTTACAGCCTAAAGCTCTGATACCACTTGATCTGATAATCACCCTGTGAGTGACCTCAGTGAAAAATTTATTGAATAAAGGTATTACAGACTCATGTGCTAGTGTGTGTGTCTATGTTATTTAAGCAACAAATCGATCAGATTTCCAATACACAGACATTTGAAATGGAAAGACAGCAGAGAAATACAATAAGCAATACAAGAACACAAGAAATTAATAAGGAGTTCACCCTATTCTCTAGGGCTACATCTCCGGTCCAGCTCTAAGTGGTGGCCTTGTTTTATTGTGTCTTAAGCAAAGAATTACAATGCATGAGCTCAATATGAGTCACCTGAAGCATATTTTGCTTGGCAGGGTGGTTCTTGGATTCCCCAAGCCATTGGAGTGCACAAACTCGTTTTCCTACCAGCTCTGTGACCTTCTAGTCTACAGTGGAGAGAGCCCAATGTGGTGCTCAGCCCGGATAGATCCTCTCTGGGATGGCTTGAATCTCTCAAGATCTCTAGTGCTCAACACTGCCTTTGGTCAGCTCGGCCCTCTGTCTTCTTCTGCTTTTGCTTCACTGTCTTCTTCTTTTTGTGTTTCATCCTCCTCTCAGCATTCTGGTCTCTTTGTCTCTCGGGGTTCTATGTCCCTCTCTATGTCTCCTGTTTTGTCTTATGTTCATGGCTTTAAGCCATTCGTTTCCAAGACTGTTCGGTTCCCCGTCGAATCGCCTTCTACAGCTGTGCTTGGAGTTCCCTGTTCGGCGTCATCATCGGCTCACAGGCAGTGGCCACATGTCCTCCTGTAACTCGCGCTAGCCTGCTTCGTCGGTTGAATTCTTCAGTTACGTCGTGGAATGAGTCTTCCTCCATCGTGGTGGTCAAAATGGACCCCAATCCTTCTAAAATGCGGCTTAATCCCTCGTCGATTCCACTTCCCCATCGAGTGCAATCTCAACCGTTAGATCTGGGGCCTCCAGATCCAATGCCATACGCACATTTTGCACGGTTGAATTTCTCAACCGTTAGTGTGCAATGAACAGTAGTTTTCTCTCTCCTTTGCTCGCCACGCGTCAATCGTTGAGTGGGATCGCTCCTCTTTCACCGAAAACTACTTACCATTTGAGGGCGCCCCGATCAATACCAACGGTTTTTGGAGCGTGTCTCGCCTTTGTCCTTTAGCTCTTTTCGCCTTTTGCCTGCGATTATCTGGCTCCCTATGCGTTCGAGTGCTCGGGGCTTCTGCATTTCGACCCTTTTCACCCAACGATGTGCGATTAGAAGCGCTAATCACGCATCAAAATCTGCCTCCATTTCCCGATCCGGGCCTCCCATGGGCTAATTCGGCCTCCTGCGTAGTCTCCATGGGCCTTGGTCAGTGCGCTTTGACCGAGGTCCTCGTTGTTCCACACTGTTTGCCATTGCCACTGGTTCAGGGTGTTTTTGATCGCTGTTTTTGGAATTCTTAGAAGTTTGTCCCGACCTAATACAGTCATGGTTCCTTTGACAGTTCTTTATGGATCCAATTCGGATCATGCCCCCTCGTCAATAATAGTTCGATGAACAAGTTTATTGAGAGCGTTTACTTGAATAATAAATGCTAATTGTGCTGGTAACTGTGGTGTATAACCCGCATGGTTGAAAACCACAAGTTTGGAATCAGTTGGATCGATTCCACCAATTGATGACAACAAAGCTTGATTTTCAGAGGGATAGTTATGTAACACCTCAAGCGTATACATAGAAGAAGGTCACTAAGCCAAATCTTCTACTATGTTATAATTATGTGCAGCTCGACCTCGAGGGTTAAATGTTGATTTGTGCACAACTCCCTTAGGCGGTTTTATTGTTAACTCTGGTGCAATAGGTGGTGGAATAGGGTCATTCGAAGTTGTAGTCAAAGGGTTAGCTCGATCAGCCTGGTTATTCGACGAAGATGGTTGATTTCCATAATCTTTACTTCTTGTTGACACCAAAACATCATCTTTCGGCTTAGAGGCGGATAGCATAAGCACTTGGGAAGTGGAAGTTTGGTTTGTAGCAACCATATTTGTCTCCAGTTTTGGAAAAGGATCAGTCAATACTGTAGATGTATTAGAATTCTTCAAAAGCTTTGAGACTTCAGAGCGATGTGGACAATCTCGTGCAAAATGCTCATCGTTATAGATCAAACACGGGTAACGAGGTTTCCTTACCAAAGAAGAGGAATCATATGATTTCTCTTAAGGGGATTTATTTTGTTTCTTCTTGTTTTTACCCTTTTTCTTACCTCCTGGTTGGTTTTCATTCTTGCCCTTGTCAAAAGACACGACATTTATTTCGGAAGTAAGAGTGTTATCAGGTGCATTTGCAGTTTGATTGGTAATGGCAAGTGTTTGACCAGATGGTCTACCTGCCATTTGTGTGCTCGAAGAACCCATCACACTATTGCTGGCATGAGAGTCCTTACTCAATGGTGGAGGAGGAATAGTGAAAGTTGGTCGGGGTGCATTTGGGATCTTGTCATAGAGCATGCCAGATTGTGTATAAATCAAATCCAAATATTGGGCACGAGCAATTAATTGCTCTTCTATGACAACTACACCTTTTGCTATATCCTCATCGATAGATGGCAACAAGGATTTTATAAGCCACTCAGCCAGAAGCTGATTAGGAACAAAAGTTTTAACCATGTGATGACGATGATGCCACTCATGAATATGATCAAAGATATGAGTAGCAGTAGTCTGTTTAAAGTTGGTTAATAGTTTTTTTCCAGTCTCATATCGTATGGGTAACTGGAAGTGGGTTAAAAATGTGGTAGCTAAGGCAGTGAAGTTATCAAAAGAAGCTCGTGGTAACTCAATGTACCATTTTGTAGCGGGACTAATAAGCATTCTCTGGAAAAGACGGAGTCTAACAGAATCATCATTCAAGGAGTTTGATGAACACCATAAATGAAAAGTCATGACATGGTTGGACAGGTCTTCTCCAGGATTTCCAATGAATTTTAGAATATTGGAAGGTAATTTATGAGGAATCACCGGCCACCAAAGTGCATAACGAATTGGGTCATTGGTGAGATGATTTAGATCTGGTAACTCAAGTGTCACAACGAAAGACAACTGTCTATTAAGGTCAGGTTAAGCATATCTAGGGTAAGATGGAATTTCCTGGGTAATGGGCTTTTGCATACCAGCATAAGGCATCTGTTTTTGGTAACCTTGATATGGGTAATTTTGTTGAGCAAACCCGGTGTAAGGTTGTTGTTGTGCACCAGGGTAAACTTGTTGTTGTCCAAACCTAGCATAGGCTTGTTGACCAAGACCTAGAAAAACTTGTTGCTGACCAAACCCAGCTTGAGATTGTTGTCCAAGTACATGTTGAGGTTGGTATTGCTATAATTGTTGTTGTTGATATTGGGGCTGACAACACTGTTGAATCAACTATTGTTGTTGGTACAACGGCTTTTGGTTTAACAGTTGTTGTTGCCCACTAATGTAAGGTTGACCAGGTTGTGAATACACTAAACCAGTGTAAGTCTGTGTCATTCCAGTAAAAGGTAAACTAGCCTAAAGTTGTTGGGATCCAGACATAAGTGGTGGCTGTAAAACCGCCTGAGAAGGCTGGATCTATATACCTGAAACTTGGGGGTCTAAGTTTGAAGGGCCAACTTTTATAGGTTACGATACAACAATCTGGGCTTGTGACTACGGCATAGTTGTAACAACAGGTGTTGTAGGTATGGATGAGATAGATTGCATAGGTTGTGATGGATACACAAGCCTAGGTTGAGTGGGCATGGTTATCTACCACTGACAGGCAGTCATTCCAGGCTGACCTAAAGACGATGACATACCAACATATGGTTTCCCCCCAGAATATGGAGGATAAGGAGAATATGCATAATTTTCTTCGTATGGGGGTAGTCTAGTGTTAAGAGGATACAAAGGATGATAACCAGATGAACCAGCTTGATATGAAATTGATGGGTCCAGCTGTTCGGTACCTGTAAGTGAGGAACCAGATAAAATTCCAGTAGAGGACATTGGTGAAGATCAAGGACTAGAAGCAACACCTGAGTGGGTTCTTGATAAAGATCGGTAACCCGATGGGACTGACGGAACACCATACAAATGTGACTCAAGTTTCTTAGTAAACATTGAAGAGGTTGCGATAGAAGATTCTGTTGTAGCTGTAATAGATGGTATGGTCTTGGATGTTGACTCTGCCATAGTCAAATGTCCAAATAAGTTTCCTAATGAATCAAAAAGTGTCTGAAAGTAATCAAGATAAAAAGGAGAAGTGAAATGAGCAGTATAAGGATACATATGCAATCTAGTTCCAAAATGGAATGGATTTTTGGGTGATTCTACCTCAGGCTCCTTTTCTATTGAAACCAAACCAGGTGGAAGAATTTCACCGTTTGGTCTGTAATAGATTTTATGGTTGTTGCTAAGTTAAAGAGGAAGTCTCGACAGTTGCAGATGTTTGAGGATCTACTGGTCGATCTTCTTCCGGTAGGGTAACAACTTCTGATTGTTCTACCTCAAGATCCAAATGTTCTAGTAAAAGAACATGTTCAGGTTGGGCTTCGTGAACAACTTTTGGTTTAGAAGTAACTTTTGATTGAACAATGATGGGTTCAGGCTCCAGTTCTAGTCGAATAGATTCAGGTTTAGAAGTAATTTCTTGTTGAACAACTTCGGGTTGAGAATCAACTTGTTGTTGAACAACTTGGGTGACTGTTTCACTAGATTCAGTTCTAGTTTCCTCAGGTAATTGTGGTGATTCCACTTCAGTAACAGATGTACCAGTAACCATAGGAGTACCTGGGGTCACATTACTTACCGGTATAATTGTTTCTGGTAATTCAGATGAAGAACTAGATGCTTGTGAAGTACTGGATCCATTCAAATGAGACCGCTTTGACTGAATAGGTGTAGCTTCGGGTGGTAAAGGCAGTTTACTCGCTACTCTCTGAGAACGATGGGGTAAGGGTCGATTTTCCTCCTAGATTGCTGATTGATTTTATCACAAAAAAGAAATAAACAAAAATGGGTAACCTAGGAAAAATGTTTACCAAGCAACTATGAACTGCAGAATACCTCCTGGTGAACCAAGAAGTACAAGCAGGAAATCTCTCCAAATGTTGTGTTCAGTGTATCACAATGTACAAAGCGGCTGACTCGGTTACCTAAGGATGGATAGAAACCTAGTGTTTTCCTCCCATATGTACTCAAAAGTACGTGGAGGCCCAATCCGTATTAGTGTGTCTAATGCAAAACCGCATAGTGAGAGCATTCCCATATACTTTACGTACTGTAACACCGTCCTATATACCCAAAGGTACGTGGACGAGCTACGATATACTCATATACGTGGAATGAGATATCACACTCGGGATGTACTGCAGGCAAGTTAGTGGTAGCTACTATGTTTTATGATGCCGGAACACGTCTCTAGACTAGAACCGCTAAATGTTTTGTGTTAGATGACAATGCTCCATTAGGTAAAATTGATGTTAATTTGAAGTTGATCTTGTTTAGGAATTTTCCTTCCAGGATTCACCATGTGACGTATTTTCAATTCCTAGAATGCAACTAACATGATAAGCATTATTTCCATTCAATTTATCAACGAAAATCTTAGCTAGTAGGGATAGAGAAATCAGATTTCTTTTGATCAAAAAGAAAAGAGCACAATCTATTGCAAAGTCCCTAAACTATTCCTATGAGCACACACAAAATTTTCAATGCACGATGCAACTTTTTATTTTTGATTCCCTTATTGTTTTGATGAACAAAAAGGAAACTAATGCACATACAATCAATCAATCTTTTTATAAGAACGAAGACTTTACGACAGTTCAATTTCGAAGGAAAAGAAGTCTTTTACGACACTTTCTTTCGAACAAAGATTAATCGACTATAATCTAACTTTGACAATGAATCAATAATGATAAAGAAATAATTTAAGAAACATTAATCAATCAAGTCAAATTAGGGCTAGCAAAGGAGATACAATGTTGATTTCAGAGACATGACATTCATTAATCATTCAGTAAGCAATCGAACATAAGAAATTTGGTGAAAAACCCTATCCAAAGGTGGAAAAATGACCCAAGGAGGATCAATGCAGTCCTGAATGGGAGACAGTGCACTTTAGAGCACTGTCCCCAAGCCAAGAGTGCTCTGCAGTGCACTGTGTCCCTCACAAGCCTGCGCTGGTGACAGTAAGCCATTTCAAGAGGTAACTAAACACAATTTTGACCAAAATTCACTTCAACAAGACTGAAATACAATCAATGAAAGGAAGTAAGGTCTGCTAGAGTGTCCTAGGATGTGTATAAGCTACTTGGAACGATGATTGTTCCCTAATGGAGTTGCCAATTTGTTACGAAGAATTTGGTATCTACTGATAAATACTAATTCCCTAGACAGTAGCTATATCTAGAAAAACAATTTAAAGCACTTTAACCTTTCTCTATAAACAATAGATAAGGCAAAGAGAATGAGAGGAACTACTTTTACTTTCACTTTCCTCTTGTCTCCTTTGTATCGATCCTGTCACTCCTTCTCGTGCTTAACATGCTTGAGAAGTACCTGTAAAAATCAATAGAAGACAAAGAACCAATCAAAGCAAAATATCTATTGATTACAAGTAAATGGAATCAAATACATTCACACATATAAGCATCACATATCAAGATAAGCATATGGAAAAAGGTAAAAATACTTTATTGAATAGAAGGAAGAATTACAACCATGAAGCCTGATTCGAAGTCACTCCTCCAGCTTTGGTTCCATCCACATCACATCATAAGCACAACCATCTTGCAGCATAATGACACTTACAATAGTCTCAATTCTCAAACTAACATTATCTTCTTACAATCATCAAAGTCCAACCCCTGATCACTTACATGAGTGCTCATTTTATAGGAAGATGGAGGAGATTTTGTCATCAATGAGGGTATTGAATGGCATTCCAAACTTAGAATTAGTTACATGGAGGAAGGGATGAGAGGATTAGATGTACCTAACTCATTCCTTATCCATTTTTGAGCTCATAGGAGATGATAAGTGTGGGAATCATCTAGAAGGCTCCAAAAGATAAGAATATTCCCCAAACCATATGTGAATTTCACTCAATCTCACCTAGCGTAGGTCAAAGAGGGCATAAGTGCTCTACAGAGCACCCTGACATGGACTCAATTGCTCTGCAGTGCACCCTTGCATGGGCCTAACTGTGCTGGTCCCTCTAGAGGTAAGTTCAAGATGTCTTCAAGCCATGAAACTGTCTGGGAAGGAGGCATTCAAAAGGTTGATTGTTTAGGGCATGTAGAAACTGAAATTAGGGTTTGATGAGCCCTATAACACTAATCTAGATGATAGGAGTGAAGTGCCCAAATGGATCTGTAACAGAGGGTTGGCTGGCAGAATTGCACAATTCTGGAGCCCAACAAGCTGCCAGACAGGATTGCATAATTTCTGGAGGGAAGGCTGGTTTCCCTCCAGAATTGCGCAATTTCTTGGGGGAGCTTCTTAGCCTGCAGCTGGACCAAGTCCATATGAACAACCTATGAGGGGAATGAATCAAGCTGTGATCGACAGGCTTCCTTTGTGTGAGAAAAACACTGAAGCTTGTGTACTTGACAAAGAAAGACAAGGTGTTGTGAAAAGATGGTAGGGAGGCTCCAAAACCAAGCTAAGGCAAAATTTTGGAGGATAGTTGTAGCACTACAACAGGAGACTGAACCAAGTCCTGGACTATGTTATAGTTTTGAGCAGCTTGCACATGAGATTTGAAAGAATATTTATGAATAACGCCCTTCAGAGGCTTAATAATTAATTCTATAGGAATCATAGGCAGGGTAGGATCTGATGGAGATGGCATCAAACTAGAAGGTTGATCATTAGGTTGACCATTCAGAGGATTCACATTACCATAGTATTCACTTCAGCTGGCCACCATAATATCACATTTAGGCTTTGCGGAAGAAAGCATTAAAATCGAGTTAGAGGAAATAGAGTCTCGAGAAACCACGTGAGTCTTCTGATTGGGAAACGGGTCAGTCAACACAACAAGTGAGGTAGAAGTTTTCATAAATTGGTTCACTTCTACTCAGTGAGGACTATCACGAGTGAATTTCTCCTCATTATAGATAAAAAAATGGATAGTGAGGCTTTTGTTTCTCATCACAAGATTGATTAGTTTGTTTATTCGGCAAAGGAGAATCTTTATTCTTATTGCCTTTACCTGTCTTCTTACTTCCTGGTTATTGTTGAGACTTTCCTTTATTGGACTAAACAACATTAATATCAGAAGTAGAAGCTATAGGAGGATTGGATGGATAGTTTTAGGTAGTCATAAGAGCAACGCCAGATGGTTTACTCTCAGACTATGAACTGGCAAAACCAATCATGCCATCAATAGCATGTGATTCTTTACCATTAGGCTGAGGAACAATGTTTGAGGGTCTCAGAGCATTCAGTGTATTCTCATAAAGCATGCCAGATTGGGTATAAATGAGATCCAAATATTGGGCACGAGAAATCACTTTCTCTTCTGTCATAACTGTACCCTTAGCTACATCTTATGTGATTGATGGCAATAGAGATTTAATGAACCATTCCGCCAACAATTAATTTGGAACATATGTTTTAACCAAAAAATGATGACATCACCACTCATGAATATGATTGGAAATGTGAGTAGCATTATTTTTTTTAAATTTTGTCAAAAGTTTCATTCCAGTCTCATATCATATGGGAAATTGGAAATCTATTAGGAATGTAGTGGCTAAGGAACTGAAATTATTGAATGAAGCTCTAGGTAATTCAATATACCATTTAGTTGTGGAACCTATAAGTATACATTGGAAAAGACGTAATCGAATGGAATCATCATTTAGGGAGTTTAAAGAACACCGCAGATGATAAGTCATCACATGCATGGATGGGTATTCCCCAGGATTCCCATTGAATTTTGGAATATCATAAGGCAATTTGATAAGAATTAACGGCCACTAAGGAGAATGAGAAATAGGATTATTCGTAAGCCAAGTTAAATTTGGCAACTCAAGAGTTGCCACAAAGGGTAACTACCTATAAAAATCTTGAGGAGGATACCCTAGATAGGATGGAAGAGCCTAGGCAACAAGAATTGACGTTCCATAATAAGGAGGGTTATGATAAAGAGGAACCTGGGTACCAGGATAGGGAAGATTTTGATAACCAGCATACACATATACTTGTTGTCCAGATCTAGGATAACCTTGCAAATGTTGGAATGGTTGGGTTTGGATTTGTTAGCCTTGAAAAGGATGATATTATTTTCCCATGGTATTTTGCATCATTCCAACATAAGGTGGAGTTGGTGGAGGTTGTGCCATACCATATGCAGTTTTTCTTATTGGGATTTGAGGAATACCTTGTCCAAGTAGTTGAGAGTGTAAGGTACCTTGTAAATGTTGTCTAAGAGGGACCTAAAAGGTAACAAACACCATTAGAATATATTGAGTCATGGTGGAAACTTGTAAAGTTTGGCTTACATTGATTTGATCTTGTTGAAGCATAGATTGATAGGTAGGAATTTGGAATGCAGATGGTATAGATTGAGAATGTACGAATGTACCCATAACCAAACTAGGATGGATAGGAAAAGTAGGTTTCCAAACATTAGAAGTCGAAATAGGATAAGGAGGATTCAAATAAGGCAGAGCACTAATCTATGGCATACTGACGAGAGGTCGCCCCCCTGCCAAAGGAGGAGGGGATGACGGAGGAAACTACCCACTAGGTGAAGGGTACCCAACATAAGGAGAATTGGGTTGTTGAAGGTGTCCACTAACATAAGGACTAGCATGTTGTTCTACTATAGGTGTAGTTGAGGAGAAGGAGAAGACTATATAGTGCTCATCAGAGAAGTGTTAGACGGAATTTCAGCAAAAGATGTCATGCAAGAGGTGCAAGGACTGGATGCCGCATTAGAGAAGGTACTAGACAATTATTGATAACTAGGTGGGATAGACAGGCCACCATACAGATGTGTCTATGGTGATGTTGCAAACATGGATGAAAAAGAAAAATTTGTTGTCTCAACCGAAGTAGGAGGCTGGGAAACCATAGCAGATTCAGTCATGGTTAATAATCCCAAATAAGATTGTTGTGAAAAACTCACGGGTGAATTGAAAGGAAGATAATCTAATAAATAATCTTGAGATTGGGTTTGAAGAGGAGGAATAGGATAAGTTTGATAAACATGATGCCCTCTCAAATGAACAAGAGAAGAGAGACAAGGCTCATCTTGCAAGATCTGTTCAATACTCACAAGACAAGGTGGAAGGGGTTCACTGTCGAGTCTAAGATATATAGTTTGTGATTGTACATGAGACAAAGGAAGAGAATGGGAAGGTCTTGAAGTAACAGGTAAAAATGACTAAGGTACTTCAAGTAATATGGTGTCTGATTCAGTAAATTCAGGCTCAATAACCTCAGACAAGAAGGATTCAGGTACTTTTGTATCGATTGTGTCAGATTCACCGGGAAGAGAAGATGTAATATTGGGCTTAGTGCTCAAAGGGAAGGATGATTATGGTTGATCAATTTCAAGAGGAGGTTCAGAAGTAGTTCCAAAAGTTCCTGATTTGATATTTTGTGTTTTCTTATGCTTTTGACGATGGCCAGTAGTTGCTTATGGTGGAAGAGGAGGCTTATTTTGCATTTTGTCTGAACGATAGAGGATATAAGTTTGTTCTTCCACGTTGGATTAATAAATTTTAATAATTAACACAAAAAATAAATCAACAAAGGGGTAAACTAGGCATAAAGGTTTACCAAGCAACCGTGAACTACAATATACACCTTGGAGAACCAAGGCCTTATCGTACGTGCAGGAAATCTCCCTAAACATTTTGTTCGGTGTATCACGATATACAAGAAAAAGGACTCAGTTACCTATGGAGAGGATAGAAACCTATGGTATACTTCTAAAATATACTCGATGGTACGTGGAAGTGTAGTCTATAGTAGTGTTGTCAAATGTGTAGATGTTTGATGAGATCGTTCCCATATACTTATCATGCGTGCAGCACCATCCAATATACCTAAAGGTACATGGAGAACGATCCTATACACTTAGGTACGCAGAACGAGATATCACCCCTAGGATACAACGCTAGAAAAAAACAACAACTCCTATATTTAATGATGTTGGAACACGTCTCTAGCCTAGACCTCGAAGTGTTTTCATTTTTGTTACGAATGCTCCTTAGGTTGATTCAATAAATTTTACTATTTATATTCAATTAAGTTTTAGTTTTAGGGCTCACCGAGAGTTTCACCTTAATTCCCTAAAATGCAAAGCTAGCCTGAAGGAATGAAATCTTTCACTTTCAATGAAAATATATATAAAGGAGGGAAGAGACAAAGACTATGTAGCATACAAAATGCAACAAACTATATTCTAAGTGCAATTCCCTTTTAATGCAACTGTTCCAATATTGACACACACACAAAACCCTATATGTCAATGTAAAGATATTTTTCTTTTCAATTTCACTTAATTTTCAAATATGACAAAAACTAATATGCATGTCTAATCACTGATAAAAGCAAACTTTTCAAAACAATGACTATAACACCAATTCATTGAAACACTCAATGATCAAACAAATCGTTTTGTTAATGACCTAATGATAAGAACAAAGGAAAATCTAAACAAATCCTTATCAAAGGAACTCAAAACTAAAATCAAACCAAATGGAGGCTTCTAAGAGACCACAAGACACTCAAGGACTCAAGGAAGAGTAGCTGGAACAAAGCTGGACATAGAGAAAATCATGCAAGAGAAAATTTGTGCATGAAGAGGAATCAAAGCAGGTGTTGGAAGGGCACCAATGCTCTACAACACAGGCACAAAAAAGGCTAAAGAGTGTTGCAACTCTCTATCTCTAGACTAGAGGGAGCGCTAACCAGGGGATGGAAGGTTCTGACACAAAAATTTCAACTAAAACTCAAAGAAAGGGTCTTCATATGTTTGTTCTTGACTGAGTAAGACAATGAAGGTCTGAAGAAGAGGTCAAACAAGCACTATGGACAAGGAAACCACCAAGGGAATACACTGATCCCTAGTATGGTCACCAAGGGAATATATAGAATCTACGACTATGGACATAAGTATCTTCCCTAGACTTGATGGCCTAGTCTAGAACAACAGAAAGCAAAGAAACCAATGTTTTCCTTAAATTAAATGGACTACGGGATGAAGCCTAACTAGAATACATCATAAGATTTGATCCTCTCTTGTCTTGTATGCTCCTATCTTAGCTTTGATCACTATAATTAGAACCTACACAATTAAACAACACAAGCCAACAATCTATGACATCTATGTAGCATCATCCAATCACTTTATTCAATGGATCAACATAGCATTGAAATACATGAAATCATAACGTCACATATAAGAAAACAATGAACTCTTTGTCTTATTATAAATGGAGAGAGTTACAACCAAATATAGGAGTTGATCTTGTAGAAGAGAACCTCCAGGTTGACTCGCCCTTCCTTGCCATAAAGTGTACCTCTATGTCATCCTAATGCATGGTATAATGAATCACAACAGTAGCATGAGGGTAGAATCTATCTCCAAAATCCAACCCCTAGCTTGATTATGGTAATAAATATATAGAAGAGGATCATAGTTTAGGAATTCTTATCCATTTACCAATTTATGCTTGAGATCCACTCTTGATGGGAGGACGAGATCAAGGGATAAGGGGTAAAATCTCCAAGGTACTATAGGATAGGGTTCAAGACTCTTATCCAAGGTAAATGGTTGAAACAACTTCTGCAAGCTTCGGGATTCTGTTATTTTTCCCGAAGTTCTAGAATTAGTGCACCCATAGCAAGGGGAAAACTGTTGGTGGTCAACGCAATCCCATAAAGGGCCAACCTATTGGTGAAAACAATCTCCTAAGGTAGCAGGGTGTGTTGGGCCTTAAAATTATGGAAATGAAGCAGTTAAGGGTAGAAATTCAACTATTGTGGAGAGTCATGCCTGGGGCTTTATGCAAGGGTGATGATAGGGGGTAAAAGGATGTTAATTGATCCATTTAATAGGCCTATTGACCAAATGTGAAAAAATGGCCTATAACAAATGGAATAGTATAAAAATTCCCAAATTAATAGGTGGTTGGGGCCTCAAAACTATCTTTTGGTTCTTGAATGATTTGGCGGCCAATTGTGGGTGGTGAATCTTATCCACTCATAGCCTATGAACTTAGGTGGCATATAAAAAATACATTCATCCTTACTCTATAGAGGAGTGGGTGAGGTTAAGGGGAAAACCACATGTAAATATTTTTGTAATTTGGTGGTATGTTCTTAATTAGTTGGATCTCATTGCTTAAGGGTTGGCTTGGAAGGTTGGAAATGAGCTTACATTTAGGTTGGGTGAGGACCCTTGGCCAAGTTGTGGGCATGCTCATATTTTTCCTTAGGTCCTTGTTGATTCTCTCAGAGATAGAGGATTTACAAGACTAGCTCACATAAACAACCTAGATCAGACCTCTATATGGCACCAAGGATGCCTATCTACTGAGGATTTATGGACCAATCAAGAATTGCATGAGCATTGGAGGAGAAATATTGATGGCCTTGTTGTGCCTCATATCAGGCTTTCCCAAAATGATGATGAATTAGTGTGGGTTCACTCTCTTTTGGGTATTTACATCCCAAATATGGGTTATCTACATTGGAATGATAGTTGTGGAGGAGGATGAGGAGTGGTGGTGGAGAGGGGTCTAGAAAGTTAAATTTTTGGCTAAAGCATGTATTTTCCTATGGTGTCTCCTAGCAAAAAAGGTCCATACTTGGCATAATATGTAGAGGAATCAAAAGATCAACCCGAGATGGTGCTATTTGTAAATAAAATGTTGAATCCATTGATCATTTGTTTGTTGATTTCCCTTTTTGTTGTCAAATCTGTAATTTATATAGTATTTTTTTTTGTCATGGATGTGTTTTGAAGGTCCTTCTTTTGAGGAAAAGTGGTAATCATGGATCCAAATCAGGATCAATTAATCATACAAATCCTTGTGTCTTATTATTTGCTCAAGTGTATGGTTAGCTATAAATAAATAAAATTTCCAAAATAAATAGTGATCTAAATTGGATCATTATATTGTTTGTCATCCATCTTGATGCATTTGGAGTGGGAAAAGTGGAGGAATAAGCTCATGGGACCGCTTTTATCAGCAGTACCCAGTTTGGTGAAACAGGGTTCAAAACCTTCCAAGAGAATTTTGAGGCATCAAAAGACATTTTTTGGGGTAAAAGTTTGTCGATTTAGCATGCACCTTTTCATGATATTACACACATAGAGACCTTTCCAACTGCAGAAGAAGTGTGTTAATCAAAGTCCGTATTAAAAAATTATGCCACTCAGAAGTTGACCTTCCTTTTTCACACCTATAGTTTGGGAGGATGTCACGTCAGCCCCCATTATTCATGGAAAATACATGTTTGTGATGTAAAAGACTCTAGAAGAGTCTATATTGTAACTCCAGTTAAGGGTTGATGTAGTCAAAATTACCCATTAGTAGGCTATCAGGTTGTGTTATAACCGGGCCACTAGGAGGAATAGGCATTACATTATTTTGAGACCATTTTGTTCCATAGTTGAGAAAAAATAGACAGGAGAGATAGGAGGTAGAGAAACAAATATGATATGTGCATTGCAGTAGCCCATGAGCCACAGGTATTACTTCTTTGTACCTACAACCATATTTCCAGACAAATAAAGAGAGTGAAGCAACCTCACCTTCCAGTTGGGTTTTCTCCTGAAAGGGTTTCCCAGAGAGAATGTATTGTGCATTATGTGTTTGTGAGCTCATTCTTTTATTCTTTACTTTTATGCATAATTTCCATTTGTATGCTTGCACTAATTACAGTTAAATCTACAAATGTAGAATTTAACTAAAACTATAATAGTGTAAAAAAAATCAGTATTTTAATATATTATTATTAGACCTGTTGTGAAAAACTATCCAATGGAATATTCATGATAATTTACAGATTAAATAGTCCTCTTTGGAGCGGGTGGAAATTGAAGAAATTGGCTTTCTCTCTCGTTTTCCTCTGACTTCTATTTCTTCCCAGAATTGTCTTGTGATCTTGAAGAAGCCTAATAAATCACGTCCATTGGGATATTTTGATGGGGTAGAGCAGGGGGAGAACTTCACTTGTGGCAATGGCTTCATTTTCTTTCCATATAATCAACATTTTTATAAAGTCAGTATGGGGCTGCGGAGGGGCACAAACAATACGACTGAATTCTTATCTTATCATTCATTATTGCCTTGTGCTGGAGAGAAGGGTTGTGATCTAGCTTTAGGTGTTTGGTGATTCTTTGTTGGTCATTAATTAGGCTAATAAAATACAACAATGTCTCTATTTACACCTTACACATATTTTGGAGTATTTACAAAGACTTGGGATTTCTTATGTGTCTTTTTCTTATACTCATATTTGCAAGGACTGCAACAAGTAGGTGGAAAAATTATCTAATGCCTCTAGCTAGATTGGGGGCTTTTTTCTAATGAAGAGGAACTAAATGGAACACGTTATCATTACTATAATTGTCCTTTTATGCCTCGTGAACTTCATGCTTAGATTTAATTCCTATTTCTCTCTGTTCTATCTTTATTTTCATATCATGTTGTCTGGTTATGAATATGTTGATGTAGCCAATATCACTGAAAATTATGTCTTTATGTAAGACTAAAGTTGAGTATTGCTACTATGATCTTTTTTTAGCTTTTTGAGAGGGCCCCAGGGGGCATTTTGATGTAATTTGGCGTGTACTTTTCCTTGGACAATTTAGTTTTAATTTTCTACTTGGCCACTCTCTGGATTGTGCTAGATCCATATTGAATACATGATTAGATGTGTATATAAAAAATGTAATTTTGTTTACATCTATAAATGAAATTACAAATTTTTCCTTAGATATATATATATATATATAGGTCAACAAATGGGCTTAACTAGAGGTATAGGCAATCATCTCGTTAACACATCTTGGATTCAAAATGCTCTTCCGGGTGATATAAAAGAAATTGGTAAAATTGTTGTGGCAATAAAGAGAAGACTTCGCTACAAAAGCACTTATGATTATGGTCACATTCGACTACCATGGTCATGAAAGCATTTGCTCACTTATGAAAAACCCTGCTTTATCAGATGGAGAGGGTTGTCATAAATGACAATTGGAAGGAATATTTTTGGATGCCACAAATACACTAGTAGTTGAGAAAAAATATTGAAATAGACAATGATATCAATGAAAAAAATGAAGATCTAGTGACAAAAAAAATGTTACATGGGCTCACAAAATCATATAGTATTTATGATCTTCAAAGTAATCAGTTAAACATTTCCCTTAGTGAGGGTTATATGCCATTGAGGATTTTGTAGGAAAAACAAGATGTGTGTGTGTGTGTCAACAAATGGGCTTAACTAGAGGTATAATCAATCATCTCATTGAAATGTCTTGAATTCAACATGTGTTTCCACATGATATAAGAGAAATTGATACAATTGTTGTGGCGATAAAGAGAAGACTTTCCTACAAAAGAACTTATGATTATGGTCCCATTCAGTCACTATGGTCATGAAAGAATTGTATCACTTATGCAAAACCATGCTTTATCAGATGGAGAGGGTTGTCATAAATGAAAATTTGAAGGAAACTTTTTTGGATGCCACAAATACGCTAGTATTTGAGAAAATTATTGAAATAAATAGTGATATCAATCACAACAATGAAGATCCAGTGACAAAAATATTGTTGCATGGGTTCACAGAATCACATAGTATTTATGATCTTCAAAGTGATCAGTTAAACATTTCCCTTGGTGAGGGCTATATTCCATTGAGGATTTTCTAGGACAAATATTCCAAGTAAATTAGCGTCCCTAAACTTTTATATGGAGATCAATGTGCATATGATATTACAAGAAAATTTGCATATCAAAAAATTGCACAATGAGAAATATTGCACAAGGATTATGACTTTTCATACCACATAACCATTTTTTTTACAAGGAATTATGAATTATACTTAGACAAGTTCTAAATTGTGTTTGGGTAAGAATAATAAAAGGACAAATAAAGGGAAGAAACTTATTAGCAAAGGATGTTAAGTCAAGGTCAAATCTAGATCGTCTTCTTAAATCAGAAGTTGGTTACATGGATATAAGAACAACATACACATATCCAAATTAATTTCTTGGTTTACACATGAAGGTTTATGCAATGATAAAACAATTGGGTCCATCTAACTTTTATCTTTCCTCTATCCGTGGCAACCATCATTGGAAACCACTGGTTAATGTGATACAAGTTAGCAAGGACAAAAGGAACTCTTCTACTGACAATGAGATAACAGAAAACATGATTGAAACCTTATCAAGAAATGATCTAGTAACATGTGTACGTTACTACAATAAAAGGATAGGTGCCCTACGACAACTAGTTTCCCATGATAAGAAGTATTTTAATGAATCACAAGACTATTTTTTTAACAAAATTCCAAAATAGAGAAATCCAATATAAACATGTGTTTCTATGGACAAAGAATGCACCAGTCTATGGTATAAATATGGATGTTGAAATAGATCACTTTGCAGATATATATTTATCTTGTCATCCATGGATTCTTGCAAATGATCTTAAACCAATTCAACAACATCATCATACAAAGTCTTGTAGGAAAAAAATTATTCATTGTGGGTCCAATTTTCCCATTCTCCAACAAGGAAGAAACTATACTTGAACCAATTGAGTTCATATATGAAAAAATGAAGAAAAACACTAAAATCATTTTTGAAATGCTAAAACGTGACACATAAAATGAAACATATATGTTTAATTTATTTTTTTTGAGATATTTTGGTTTGTCCAATCATGAAGACATTGATTCCATAAAATGTAGTTTAAAATGAACAACTATTTTACTGGACCATCTAACATATGGAAAAATGGTTTTTGTCATCATATTCCAAAAATGTGGAATGCAAACATAGATGCTCAGTTTGTGCTTGATTCTTATGCAACAATCAAATACTATATCTCTTACATGACAAAACCTGATAAAACCATGACAATGAATTTTAAAAGAATATCGAAAAATGATGAGCCCCAACTTTTGGTACAATTTGGGCTCATTTGGCCTACTTGCTCTGCTCAAACCATTCATTTTTTATTGCTTATGCATTCATTTCTTGGTTTATTCGTGTTGTTTGTAGGAAGAAGGGTAGACATTCTATCTACGTGACTAATGCATGATGCTTTCAGGTTTTTGGCATTAAAAGGGAGAAAAGACAACGAGAAAGGAGACAAGGAGACAATGAGGTGGTACTGCTGGTTTTTAGGAGAGGATGTCCACGGTCTTGGGGACATTCCTCGTGATTCCCACCATAGCTCCGAGCTCAAATCCATCTCCCCACCGAGCTTAGAAGCAGCCAGCTGTTCTACAGGAACAGCAGTTATAACTGTTCTACAGGAACAGTAGTTATGACTGTCCTACAGGATCCGCAGTTAAACTTCAGTTAGACAGCCGAGCTCCTAAAATCAAGGACACCTGTTGGATGATCGTTTTTGCATAAATACTGAGGCCGTAGCCTTGGATAGAAGCTTTTTGAACCTTGGTATTATTCTTGTAATTCGAAAGTACGAGCTACAGCTCGGTTTTGTAAGCCATTTTGGCATGTCATCAGACTTTCGTTTATGAATAAAGGCAGTCAGATTTTGGTTTCGTTCTGAGTTTCTAAGGGAGCTATAGCTCTCAGGTTAGGGCCCAACCTGAGAGCAATAGATCTCCTCAGTTTTGTAATGTGTTTGCATTTCGTTCCAGCACTTTGAGTTTGTTTACTTTTACATGCAATTCGAATTTCCAGTTTGTTAACTTAGTCTTTTTCATGAGCTTAGATAGGATTAGTTTATGGTGAATTTGTTTCAGGTGCTTAAGTTCAATAGGAGGATAGTTATAAGTCATTGGAGCTCCAGTAAAAAGGTTGTAAAGGCTCACTGCCATCTCTGTTAGGGATTGGGGTGCAGCCCATAACCAACCACCAAAAAGAAAAGCAGTTCTTCTCATTTCCATGCACGCTGCAACATAAACCTTTTCATTGAAGATCCATCCATGTATTTTTGACATTGAACCATACTTCTTCATTCCATTTCCACACATAAGTTTCGTTTCTTGGTTTTCCATTGCTGCTCATAGGTTTCATGGCACAGTTATCATAGGTTAATGAATTTCTCGTTTTGGTGCATAAGTCATTTGTTTCATTTACGCTGCTCCTTATCACTCCACTTTCTTCTTCTTCATCTTGACTTCTCCTCAAGCCCTACTTAGCCTCTGACCAACGCGTTTACCCTCCAACTCATCCATTATTCGCTTAGCTCCATTTACTTACACTTTCGTTGATCCCATCCTTCCAATCATCAAACCTCTGCATGCACTTTTCCTCCATCTGATTTCTCTGCTCCTGAGCCATCACCAGCTCCATCTCCATCTCACCTATCCTTCCATACCACTCCACCATCTCCCAAAACCTCCACGACCAATCATCCTGTAGAATTGCACAGACTTCCTGTAGAAACCCCTGAGTTTCCTGTAGGATCCCCTGCAGACTTCCTGTAGAAACCTGCAAACTCGGTTGTTGAGCATCCGAACGTGGTAGGCTTCTGTGGACTGATGCTGGAGACCCTCTGGGACCTCCCTTAGCCATCCTGACCTTGCCCATGCTTTCCTTCCATTCCAACCGCTCCTGCACAACCAAACCCTAATCAATTGCATCATCACAATAAATCCAACCACTTAATGAAAAAGTACAAAAACATGATTTTTCATATGCAAGTAGCTTAGATGCATGTATTTCAGTTCACTGCAAGTAATGGCATTATTGGTAGTTGTTTCATTCATAGTTTTGCATAGTTAGGGTCTAGCTAGTCAAATTAGGGTTTCCTAGGATTTCCATGCTTTATTGGTTTTCAGTTTCCTTCTGCAATTAGACTAGTCCCCTTTGAGTTAGCTTTCGTCCATCATTGATAAAGCTTCTTCTGTGAGCCTATAGAAGTTGGCTTGAGCCCTAGCGGACTTGTGCCAGCTGACCAAGTGACAGCTGCGACAAGAGCTAGTACTTGTGCATACAGCACCGTCGCTTCCAAGTTTGTACGAACTACCAGGTTGATAAAAATTAAGAGACAGGAAGCCCCAGGAGTTGTAGCATTATTGCTACAATACTGGAGCCCACCATCTTTTTTGGCGTCGTTGCCGGGGAAGCGTCAGAGTATTAGTAATTGTTGCTTTTCTTCTATTTCCTTACTCTTGCCTTCTGCTGAGTAGTTTACTTCATTTCCATTCTGCAAACGTAACATAGACATTTCCTGCTTTCATAGATTAGCATTTCCTGCTTTCATAGATTAACATTTCCTGCTTTCATAGATTAGCATTTCCTGCTTTCATAGATTAGCATTTCCTTTCTGCAATTTCATTTGAGCAAAGTAGATTAGTTCTTTCCTGCTTTCAGTTAATTTTGCATCTTTCATAGTTAGTTGTAGATCAATCTGTCTCAGTTTTGCAGGTACCAAAAGAAAAGCAAAGCAAAAGCAATCAAAAAGAAAAAGAAAGTCTTTTCCATTTCATGCCTCGTAGGAACTGAGATAGATCAGGAAAATTCCTACCAAACACCCCCACCACATCACTGAGTCACCCTTCTCTCTTCTTTGGTGACAGTGACCCAGAAGAACCTATAGGTGAACAACCTAAGATATCCAAAGACCCTATAGTAGAAGAAGAGTTAGAGACCAATCCATCTGAAGCTATGGCTGACAATAGAAGAGAAGATGAGAGAATAGAAGGTGCCTTCCCCATCCGAAAGACCAATGGAGAGATGAAAATGAAGAACATTAGCCCCTCTGCCTTACCTCACTTCCATGGACTGACCACTGAAGATCCAGACACCTTCCTGTTTGAGTTTGCTGTCCTTTGTAGAACCTATGACTATACTGAAGATGAGCAAAAGTTGAAACTTTTCCCTTCCACTCTCAAGGATGCAGCACTACGCTGGTTCATGGGCTTACCTGGGAATAGTATCACCACTTGGGCTCAGATGCAGCAAGCTTTCAACACCAAGTACCGGGATTACTGTAGGTCCAAGGAAACAAAGGGGGAAATCTTTCGGACGTCCATGGGAAATGATGAGTCCTTAGAGGATTATGAGGAGAGGTTCCAACTAAGCTATAAGCGGGCCAGGTGCACACTTGACCCTGAACCCCTCAAGTTGGTCCTGCTCCGAGGAGTCCCTGAAGACCTGTTAGATACCCTTCACATGTTAGCTGGGGGGGACATTTACCAACTGCCTTATGAGGACATCAAGACAGTGTTTAGAAACCACTCCAGGGCAGCTCAGAAACGAGGTAGAGGAAACCACCTCTCAACTGGTGTCCCTTTCTCCAAACATGAGCTTGCAAATCAATTAGAAGATCTTAAGAGTGAGGTGAGACAAACCATTGCCATGCAGCTTGACACATTCAGGATTCAACAAAAGAAAGAAGAGGCTGAGAGAGCCTTGGCTGTCTTCTGCCCTAGGTGCACAAGGAGGCACCCTAAGAACGAATGTCCATTGCATTCGGTTGAAGTGTGTTTCGTTTGTGAGGAGGACCATCCCACAAATCAGTGTCCAACCTTACCTGGGTTTAAAGCCATGTACCAGGGGACAGAAGCTCCCACAGAGCCTCTCTACTACCTCAACCAAAGGAGGCCACAGGGATCTAGACCTTATCAGCAGGGGATGCAAGGGGCATCTCAAGCTTATTACAGCCCCAACCAATCGGCTCCTATGCCTTCCTGGGGTCCCCCTGCTCATCCTTCATGGTCCATGCCTCCTCCATGGTCTTATCCACCTCAGTACCCCACTCAACCTACTTCTCATTCATATCACTCACATACCCAGCCTCAGCCTCAATGGAATGCACCTCAGTCGGGGTGGAGGCCCCAATACAACACTCCTCCTGCCATCTTGCCTCCACCACCAGTTCAACCTCAGCCATTACCTCCTGCTCCTCCAAGGCAGCCTCAAATGCCTACTCAACCGAACCCGAACCCCAACAATAGACAGGCCCAGCAGGTATACATTGGGGAAACCTCATGCCCTACCTATGCTGTGGAGATCCAGGAGATCAATCTTCGATCTGGGAAGACTCTACCAGATCGCCAACCTCCTCCCCCAGAGGATGAGGAAGACAAACAGGAAAGTGAACCAAAGGCTATTCCACCCTTTCTTGAGAGACTAACAGCCACCACACAACCCAACCCAGAGGAGGATGAGCTTCTGGGTGAGCTCAAGCAGTTGTGTGTAAAAATACCACTTCTCCAAGCCATCAAGGATGTGCCAATATATAACAAGCTGGTTAAGGAGAAGTGTTTCAAACACCCAGGCAGACGGAAGAAAGATGCCTCAACCATCAATGTCATAGGACAACTGTCTGACCTTATGCTAGGACAAGTCATCTGCCCAAAGTATCTAGATCCTGGAAGTCCTGTAGTAGATGTTCACATCAATGGCACTATTATACCTCACACCTTGATTGATCTAGGGGCTGCCATTAATGTGATGACCAGGGATACCATGCTTAAACTTAATCTTCAGGGTTCCTTGAGGAAGACCTCGACAGTACTGCAATTAGCAGATCGCTCCACCGTGACTCCCGAAGGGATTGTGGAGGATGTCTTGGTCTCTATTGACTCTTGGGAATACCCTGCAGACTTCCTGGTTCTGCAACCAAAAGCCAAGCTTACTGGATATCCTCTCATTTTGGGAAGGCCTTGGTTAGCTACTGCAAATGCTTACATAAGTTGTCGTGCAGGAAACATGACCATCAAAAATGGTCCCATGTCCAAGCAGCTAGTCCTATACCCTCCTGCCCAACCCTCCTTAGAGCATGACTTACCACTCTGGTTGGAAGAAGGAGAGGAAGATGAGGTGTACTCAGCACCTCTGTGCACCTTAGATACCACCAGAAGAGACCCCCCAACCGAGGATGACTTGATCGAGACCTTGATCCAGAATCCACCTTCCAGTGCTCTGCCCTTAGAGAAGTTGGTGGAGGATGCCCAAGCTAGCACCTTAGTGGATCTTTGTACAACCAACCCTGTTACTCCCAGAGTCAAGAATGTGGAGTTCGGCCCTGAGAAAGCATTGAAGATCAGCTCCTCCCTATCTCCTTCCCAGGAAAAGGAGCTGTGCAGTCTGTTGGCCAACCACCTTGATGCTTTCGCTTGGAGCTATAAGGAAATGAAAGGAGTCCATCCTTCGGTCTGTACCCATCATATATACATCAAAGAGGATTGTAAACTGGTTAGGCAACCTCAGAGGAGAATGAATCCAGCCCTTAAGGACATTGTTAAGGAAGAATTGCAAAAACTGTTGGATGCCGGATTCATTTACCCCATCTCAGATAGTGAATGGGTGTCCCCTCTAGTGTTGGTTCCAAAGAAAAATGGGAAATGGAGGATCTGTGTGGACTACCGAGAACTGAACAAAGCTACCAAGAAGGACCATTTCCCTCTACCTTTCATAGATCAAGTGTTGGATGGACTGGCAGGAAAGAAGTTCTTCTCTTTCCTGGATGGGTTTAGCGGGTACAATCAAATCCAAATCAGCCCGGAAGACCAAGATAAGACCACCTTCACTTGTCCTTGGGGTACCTTTGCCTATCGAGTCCTTCCCTTTGGGCTGTGCAATGCTCCTGCTACCTTTCGGAGAGCTGTCTTGAGCATATTCTCGGAGCTGGTCCATGATGCAGTAGAAATCTATATGGATGACTTTACTCCTTATGGGGCCAACTTCCAGGAAGCATTGTCCAACCTGGGAAAATTCCTAACCAAATGCACCGAGATGAACTTGTCCCTTAGTCCTAAAAAGTGTGAATTCCTAATGACTGAAGGGACCGTGCTAGGCCATACCATTTCTTGCCAAGGATTGCAGGTGGATCCTAACAAAATTGCTCTCATCAAAAGGGTTCCACCTCCTCAAAAGGTTAGGGATGTCCGGAGTTTCTTGGGATTAGCAGGATACTACCGGAGATTCATTAAAGATTTCAACAAGCTAGCCTCGCCATTGTTTGGCCTGTTGGCAAAAGATGTGGAGTTTAATTGGACTGACGATTGTCAGAGGGCTTTAAATGAATTAAAGGACAAGTTGGTGTCAGCCCCAATCCTGAGAGGTCCAAACTGGGCCCTACCTTTCCACATCCACACTGATGCCTCGAACAAAGCCATAGGTGCAGCTTTAGGACAAGTTGAGCACAAACTTCCATATGCCATTTACTTTGTTAGCAAAAACTTGTCCAAAGCTGAGCTGAATTACACTGTAACCGAGAAAGAATTCTTGGCTGTGGTCCATGCATTGAACAAGTTCCGACATTATATTACTGGTTACCAGACCTTTGTACATACTGACCATGCTGCTATTAGATATTTAATGAATAAACCAGATGTGAATGCCCGTATTATTAGATGGTTACTTTTATTGCAGCAGTTTGATCTAACCATTGTTGATAAACCAGGTAGAGAAAATGTTGTTGCTGACTTTTTATCTAGATTGGATTTGTCTGCAGATGAGGATGGAACAGTGGACGATCAGATGCCTGATGAACATCTGTTTGCTATTTCAGTACTCTCTCCATGGTTTGTTGATATAGCAAACTATCTTGTTTCAGCACAGTTCCCTCCACACCTATCTTCCAGAGAAAAGAGCATAATCATCAGAAAAAGTGCCTCATTCACTTGGATCGGGGGCAATCTGTTCAAGCTTGGCCCCGATCAGATCTTAAGGCGTTGTGTAAGGGAGGAGGAAGTCTTTGACATCCTCCTCACTTGTCATGATGGGCCTTGTGGAGGGCATTTTGCAGCAAAGAGAACTGCCTTCAAGATCCTGCAGGTAGGCTACTATTGGCCCACACTTCATCAAGATGTCAGAAGATATGTCAGTCAGTGTGACCAATGCCAAAGAATGGGGAAACCGACCCAAAGGGATGAGATGCCTCTCCAACCTCAAGTGACTCTTGAGCCATTTGAGAAGTGGGGCATGGACTTTGTGGGTCCAATCAACCCCTCTTCGAGGCAAAGGACTTACATCATTTTGTGTACTGACTATTTGACAAAGTGGGCAGAGACCAAAGCAATCAAAGCAGCAACAGAAGAAAAGGTGGTCGAGTTCCTAAGAGAGAACATCTTCTATAAGTTTGGCTATCCAAGAGAGCTGGTCACCGATCAAGGGAGCCAGTTCACCTCCAATCTGGTTGAAGATCTCCTAGCTCATCACAAGATCAAGCATAGGACTTCCACCCCTTATCACCCTCAAGCAAATGGGCAGGTGGAAGTCACCAATAGAGCATTAGAGGGGATCTTGACTAAAGTGGTGAGCAGCATCAGAAAGGACTGGGCAGATCGCCTGGTTGAAGCCACATGGGCTTACAATACCACTTGGAAGATCACCACTGGCTTCACACCGTATGAGCTGGTCTATGGGAAGAGAGCTTTGTTGTCCATTGAGTTTGAATACAACACTTTGAGGATGGCAGGTCAGCTGGATCTAGATCTCATCCATGCACAACAAGAAAGGCTGCTGCAGCTGAATGGCCTGGATGAGCACCAAATGCAGGCCCTCCTTCACTCAGAAGTGGTTCAGCTTCAAAGAAAGGTGTGGCATGACCAACATCTCCATGACAAGCAATTTCAGCCGGGAGATTGGGCTTTGTTGTATGATTCCAGATACAAAGATTTCAAGGGGAAGCTGAGAACCAGATGGCTAGGACCATATATAGTGGAGAAATGCCATGACAATGGATCTGTCCTCATTCGAACCATTGATGAGGAAGCCATTCCCATGCTTGTCAATGGGCATCGATTGAAGATCTACAGGAGACCTCTCTCAAGACAAGAGTTTATCAAAACTATGGAGAAATCTGTATTGGTCATAGAGAAGGGTTTTGCCTCTGCCTCTGGCACACCCTGAAGAAAAAATATCTGAAAAAAAATAAAAAAAAATAAAGATCCTTGGGTGAAAACCTCTCTGAGGCGCCCAAGGCAGGTAGTAGGGGTGAAAACCTCATCAAGGCGCCCCTATTGTCTTTCAAAGAACAAAAAAAGGAAAAGGTGAAAAAGATCCTTGAGTGAAAACCTCTCTGAGGCGCTCAGGGCAGATGGCACGGGTGAAAACCTCTTTGAGGCGCCCCTGTCATCTTTCAAAAAAAAGAAGAAAAAAAAGAAAAAAGAAAAAACAATAAGCAAGATATGGTAAAGTTGCATGCAGGTTGCAGATGCTCTATGGAGAAGAGGAAGCCCTTCAACTCACAGCCAGGGGTCCTTATCATACTGTCAAGGAACCTCACCAGCACCTCCTCCAAGAGTACCCATGTTTTTTTTCAAGGTATGTGAAATTTTATCAAGGTTTGAATCTTCTACAGGAAGATGCTGTCTTTCTACAGGAAGATGATGTCTTTCTACAGGAAGGCGCAGTCCTTCTACAGGAAGGCGCGGATTTTCTACAGGAAAGTGCAGACTTTCTACAGGAAGGTCGAACTTTCTACAGGAAGCTCTGTGTTCTACAGGAAACTTCCTGTAGAAGTTTTGGACGGCCAGAATTCATCTTAAAAAGAGATTTCGCGACTATGGATTGGTGTGGATGCATGCAAGCCTCTGTTAGCATCCTTGCACATTGCTGTCACCGCGCTCCACCATCCTTGTCATCATGCGACCAAGTCCCTGCACCAACAAAGAAGATCATGAGTTCTTGCGGGAAAAGCCATTTTCAAAGCTAAATAAATGCTGGATCTCATACCGCAGGCATCAAAGAGCTCCGGGAACGTGATGGAAAGGCCAGAACCGCCATCGTGCAGCATGCACCCAAGGAGAAAGGACTGTTACGAGACCCCTCACGGGGATCCTGTAACAGTTCAACTTGCTCGAGTGGATACCAGTCACAGCACCGCCATCTGAAATGAAACGCGGGCGCATGCAAGTAAAACATCCACTCCATCGTCGGCAGCCTGTAACCACGAGCCTCCGGGTCTGTGTAAGTCGCATGCAGCAGGTAGATCCGCTCACCATCGTCCAGGAACTGAAAAATCGTGTGCAGCCACGCAGGTAAGTGTCTCAACCCTTCCTTCCATGAAATCACATGAATCTTACTTTGAAATTGTTTGCATGGCGTAAAATTGAATGGTTGAGCGACCGTATGGCCAGTCGACTAGCCATGTCGGCTAGTTAAAGTGTAATTGGATGTGTGGGTGGCGGACACGACAACGAGAATGAACTGCACGCACGTGAGAACACTCTCGTCAGAGCATGAGTTCAACAGGAAAAGGCGGCGGCAAATCTGTGGGAATGAATGCGGCAGCAAGCGAATACGAAGGCGGAGGATGGATGACGTCGCCCAACGGTCCGGCGGGGACAGCTCATCCCCCGCGCCACGGATTGCGCCGATTCAAAATCTAATCGGCTAGATCATGCGCCTACATTTATAATCCAACACTTCAAACTCGGGTGGCTATTATGATCTCCTCTGCACTTTGATACGCCGAGCTGTTGGCTATCAGAACGCCGGTAAAGCACACCTCGAGCGCGGCCAACTACAGTCCTCCCCGAGAATTGCGCACGGCTTCTACAGGAACGCAGTTCTACAGGAACGCAGTTCTACAGGAGCGCAGTTCTACAGGAACGCAGTCTACAGGAACGCAGTCTACAGGAACACAGTCATCTACAGGAAAGCGGGTGCCTCACGAAAAAGGTGGCCAATTAAAGAGGTAACCCTGAACTCTTAATGTAACTGGTTAGTAGAAGTGGCAAGACCATCGTCCACAGTCGGGTCATAAAGATATTGGTGGAATTGTTGTTTGCTGTGCCTTTGCTACCGTTCTACAGGATGTTGGTATAAGTAGACTGTGTTGAAATTTTGTATGTGCATGCTCTGTCTTAATAGACCAAATCTCTTTTGCATCTGCCACCTTTAATTAAAACGACCGTGTTCATCATGCCGGGTGGGTTTATAAGACGGGAGCCCACTGATTCAACTAAACTAAGGAGAAACCCGGCAGTGGTAGAGCTCTTCACCAGAGCACAATGGATGCCTTTTTGTGATAAGCTGCAGGGTTACGATGAGGAAGTGGCCGAAGAATTCTTGCAGGCTCTGAAGCCTAAATCTCAGACACTGGCCACGGTAAACTTCAGAGGTCTAAGCCTCAAACTCACCCCAGAACATATCAGTTGGATCACAGAACTTCCTATGGGTCTACCGTGGGATAAAGAGGAGAGAAAGCTGAGTCAGCAGACAAAGAAGGAATTCTTCCCATCTGAGGAAGAATTCTCGGAGGACAAAAACGGGGTACGAAGAACGAGCCTGTCACCACCTTGGAACGAAGTCAATTTGCAAATCATGAAATACATTACTTGTGAAGGTCGTTTCAGCATCGTATATGCATATCACTTTCGGCTGCTCACTGAGTTGAGGCACCGAATTGACCTTCCTGTAGAACAAAAACTGAGCATTCCCTATTACCTCCTGTAGTCTCTAATGGAGTGTGCTACAAAGCTGAAAGAGGGAATACCAGATCAGATAGCCCATCATGGGCTGATCAAGCTGCTCGTGGAAGATGCATTTCACTCATATAAGGTCCCCCTCTCATGGGAATCCTTCCGGAATTTAACAAAAGATGGGGATATTAAAATGTTGATCGAGGAAACGGGTTCCTCCAGCAGTGAGGAACACGAAGCAGTGGCCGAGGAACAGAGAGAAGAAGGCCAAGAAACCCCAACAACAGTACAGAAGGGAGAACAGAGGAAGAAGCATGAGGGAAAGGAGGACAAAGAAAAGGGTGGCACACCTATCCTGTCAGCAAGGGAAAAGAGGATGAAGAGCAGAATGGACAAAGCAGAGGTGGTCCATGTCAGCCCAAGTACCTCAACAGCACCTGCACCTAAAGCAAAAAGCAAAACTCAAGCAGGCAAGCAAGCGGAAGTGGAGACACCTGTGTCTACAGGAAAGCAAAAACAGGCTTCTACAGGAAGCCCAAAAATCATTGAAAAACAGGCTTCTACAGGAAGCCCAAAAACAAAAACAAAGGCTTCTACAGGAAGCCCGAAGATCAGTGAGAAGCAGGCTTCTACAGGAAGCCCAAAAGCAAAGACCAAGGCTTCTACAGGAAGCCCGAAGATCGTTGGAGAACAGGCTTCTACAGGAAGCCCAAAAACGGAGACAAAGGCTTCTACAGGAAGCCCGAAAGTGCAAACACAGGCTTCTACAGGAAGCCCGAAGACAGAGACAAGGGATTCTACAGGAAGCCCGAAATTGGAAAAAGGGGCTTCTACAAGAGGCCTGAAAGTCATTGAGAAACAGCCCCCTACAGAGAGTCTGAAGACAGAGAAAGAATCTTCTACAGGAGGCTCGGAAGTGAGCAAAGCAGGGTCTTCCACAAGAAGCCTGAAATCTGAAAAGGAGGGGCCCTCTACAAGGAGCTCTGAGAGAGCAAAACGCAAGAAAGGGAAGGCTGGCACTCTCGAAAAGGAGGCAGCAGCAGTGCTGGCTGCCCTCAGTACACCTCCAAAACCGAAGGAGAAAAGGGAGAGGGAGACCCCTCTACCATCTAAAGCCAGGAGAAGCAAGAGGATGACCACGGGCAAGCCACAGCCTCCACCCAGCAGCCAAACCATCTCAGGGGATGTCCCTACTTCACCCAGTGCAAGAACCCCCTCTAAAACATCAGCCAACCCCGAAAAGGGGAGCCCAAAAATAACTTTTTGGATACGAAAAATAGGCCAGTCGCCTTCCGAAGCCCGGCTCAAGGAAGTAGGAAAGGGGGAGGAAGCATCACCTTCGTCACCACCAGGGGCAGCAAAGGCAAGGCCGCTAAAAATGGGAAAGGAAGAAGCGCCACCCTCGGCAGAAAAGGCAGAACCACCAAAGACAGGAAAGGAAAAGCGTGCTCCGGGCTCTAGTTCTCGGCCAAAGACGAGGAGCTAGGGCAAAGTTGCTCAAGGATGAGCAAATAGTTTAGCTGGGGGTGATGATGAGCCCCAACTTTTGGTACAATTTGGGCTCATTTGGCCTACTTGCTCTGCTCAAACCATTCATTTTTTATTGCTTATGCATTCATTTCTTGGTTTATTCGTGTTGTTTGTAGGAAGAAGGGTAGACATTCTATCTACGTGACTAATGCATGATGCTTTCAGGTTTTTGGCATTAAAAGGGAGAAAGGACAACGAGAAAGGAGACAAGGAGACAATGAGGTGGTACTGCTGGTTTTTAGGAGAGGATGTCCACGGTCTTGGGGACATTCCTCTTGATTCACACCATAGCTCCGAGCTCAAATCCATCTCCCCACCGAGCTTAGAAGCAGCCAGCTGTTCTACAGGAACAGCAGTTATAACTGTTCTACAGGAACGGTAGTTATGACTGTCCTACAGGATCCGCAGTTAAACTTTAGTTAGACAGCCGAGCTCCTAAAATCAAGGACATCTGTTGGATGATCGTTTTTGCATAAATACTGAGGCCGTAGCCTTGGATAGAAGCTTTTTGAACCTTGGTATTATTCTTGTAATTCAGAAGTACGAGCTACAGCTCGGTTTTGTAAGCCATTTTGGCATGTCATCAGACTTTCGTTTATGAATAAAGGCAGTCAGATTTTGGTTTCGTTCTGAGTTTATAAGGGAGCTATAGCTCTCAGGTTAGGGCCCAACCTGAGAGCAATAGATCTCCTCAGTGTTGTAATGTGTTTGCATTTCGTTCCAGCACTTTGAGTTTGTTTACTTTTACATGCAATTCGAATTTCCAATTTGTTAACTTAGTCCTTTTCATGAGCTTAGATAGGATTAGTTTATGGTGAATTTGTTTCAGGTGCTTAAGTTCAATATGAGGATAGTTATAAATCATTGGAGCTCCAGCAAAAAGGTTGTAAAGGCTCACTGCCATCTCTGTTAGGGATTGGGGTGCAGCCCATAACCAACCACCAAAAAGAAAAGCAGTTCTTCTCATTTCCATGCAAGCTGCAACATAAACCTTTTCATTGAAGATCCATCCATATATTTTTGACATTGAACCATACTTCTTCATTCCATTTCCACGCATAAGTTTCGTTTCTTGGTTTTCCATTGCTGCTCATAGGTTTCATGGCACAGATATCATAGGTTAATGAATTTCTCGTTTTGGTGCATAAGTCATTTGTTTCATTTACGCTGCTCCTTATCACTCCACTTTCTTCTTCTTCATCTTGACTTCTCCTCAAGCCCTACTTAGCCTCTGACCAACGCGTTTACCCTCCAACTCATCCATTATTCGCTTAGCTCCATTTACTTACACTTTCGTTGATCCCATCCTTCCAATCATCAAACCTTTGCATGCACTTTTCCTCCATCTGATTTCTCTGCTCCTGAGCCATCACCAGCTCCATCTCCATCTCACCTATCCTTCCACACCACTCCAACACTCCACCATCTCCCAAAACCTCCACGGCCAATCATCCTGTAGAATTGCACAGACTTCCTGTAGAAACCCCTGAGTTTCCTGTAGGATCCCCTGCAGACTTCCTGTAGAAACTTGCAAACTCGGTTGCTGAGCATCTGAACGTGGTAGGCTTCTATGGACTGATGCTGGAGACCCTCTGGGACCTCCCTTAGCCATCCTGACCTTGCCCATTCTTTCCTTCCATTCCAACCGCTCCTGCACAACCAAACCCTAATCAAAAGCATCATCACAATAAATCCAACCACTTAATGAAAAAGTACAAAAACATGATTTTTCATATGCAAGTAGCTTAGATTCATGTATTTCAGTTCACTGCAAGTAATGGCATTATTGGTAGTTGTTTCATTCACAGTTTTGCATAGTTAGGGTCTAGCTAGTCAAATTAGGGTTTCCTAGGATTTCCATGCTTTATTGGTTTTCAGTTTCCTTCTGCAATTAGACTAGTCCCCTTTGAGTTAGCTTTCGTCCATCATTGATAAAGCTTCTTCTGTGAGCCTATAGAAGTTGGCTTGAGCCCTAGCGGACTTGTGCCAGCTGACCAAGTGACAGCTGCGACAAGAGCTAGTACTTGTGCATACAGCACTATTGCTTCCAAGTTTGTACGAACTACCGGGTTGATAAAAATTAAGAGACAGGAAGCCCCAGGAGTTGTAGCATTATTGCTACAATACTGGTGCCCACCAAAAAACAAACCTCGATATTGTGCAAAAAAATGTTTGGCTTGGAAAACCTTTGCTAAACTTGTAGCAAATGTGTTTGGACATGGAATTGGCACCCTTTTTTATCCATTTTCCCTACCTTTCTTACCATTTTGAACTTAAAATCTATACCTTGTTACCTTTTTCGTAGCCCTCTGACCAATGTATGTTTCTTTTCTATGCTAGCTTATTCTATTATCTTTTCTTGTATTTTGATGTGAGAATGACTATTTTAGGAAATTTTATTGACAAAAAAAGGCAAGGGATTGTTTTAGAGGAAGCTTGTCTTGTTGAAGGTGTTGTTGCGGGGATTTTACGTTGTACTTTTTGTAATCTTTGTGTAATAAAATAAATTAATGCAATTGTAAGATTCTTGAAAAATATCCTTCCACATATCTAAATAAATTTAATAAATACATATACACACCTCCTTTTTTGTTCATTTTTCTTTCCAAAGAAACTTACATTAAAAAAAAGATATGAATAGGTTCCAATCCCAAATACAAAACCAATATTTGTAGGTTACTTGGCTCACTTTTCAATGCATTTTAGTTACTAACTGATTGAATTATAGAATAGTGGTTTCATTTAATTGTGTAATAGCTTAAGTTTTGGAATGGTCCACTCATGATCATACATTCTCTATGTTAATTCATTGTTCTAGTTTGGAGATTCTTATTGATGCATTTTTGTGTGATTGTTACAAAGTGATTTCAAAATTGATTGATGATTGAATGTGTTGTTCTATTGAATTAATATTTGGGTAGATGAATGTTGATTTTCTTCGGCAAGGAGTGACTGAGTAGTTAACTAATTTGTGTCAGTGCAACAATGATGATTTCTCAGTGTCAAGAGTGATGATTGCAACATCATTTTAAGGATTGATGTCACTAGTGCTAGTTATACATTGTTTCTGCATATACTCTTCACAATATCCTTAAAACAAAAAGATCTACTTTGGTTGACAAGTTTTGTGTGAGCGTGGTTAATTGATCCTTATTTAAAATACATATAATTCAACCAAAAATTTTGGCATTGTTGTTGGGGAAGTTATTGTAGGTACATATATGTGACTAGCATTATTTGTATGCATTGATTGAGAGTGTGTTAGATGTGTTCCTGGATCTAAGGTGACATGATAGTAAGATGAGAGGTAAGAACATGTGCATCACTTCGACATAGTGAAGTGTGCTTTACCTTTTAGGGATTTAGGTCACATAGGATTGCATTGCATGAATAGAGAAGAGGAAAATCATGGTTCTCCAAAAAAAATAACCATGCAAGTAGAAGAGAATGTTGGAGAATCAAGAAGAATCAAGATTTAGGAAGAGTAACAGACATACATGAGTTTATTTCAAAATCTAAAGAAAAATAATCCGAGGGGACAATATCCAAGAATAAAGGATCAAACAAAGATACTCCACAAAGGCCAACATCTCCTAAATCGTCATGCACACATCAAGGAAATGGAATTTTATAAATTCTCAGCCTCAAAGCAAAGCCCAAGAGTTTCTATTTCATCTGTATCAGTAGAGGAAGAATGTCAAGGCTTGTTAGAAGGATAAGGGGACATAGATGAACATAAATTGGAATTAAGTCCAGAAAAAAACCATTGGATTATTACATCGTGAATTCAAATAGTGTTGTGAAACATGTTGATCATTTTGTTGTAGGTAGTATTGTGAAACATCTTGTTGATCACTCAGTTGCAAGTAGTGTTGTGAAACAACATATTGATCACTTTGTTGCAGAGGATGTTGTGAAACATTTTGAAAAACATGTATCATTTGGACAGTTTGAATAGGTTGAGTAACTTGAGAAACTTGAGTAACCAGTGGGGGGTTAGTTTCAATTAAAGAGGCATCCACTTGTTGTCCCTGATTTTAAAACATAGGAGGAAAAGGTAGGCATAAGAAAGGGTTATTACCTTTGAGTTTCCCATTGGGGGAATTCAAGGTAGTAACTAATGAAAATTATTCCTTTATCAACCCTTCTAGTTTTCCAAGGTATTGTTAGTGAAGATCCAAATACACTCCTTTTTCAATTTGATGTCCTATGCAGAAGCTATGATTATACCTCCAATGCCTAGAAACTAAAATTATTCCTTGCTACCCTAAAAGGAGCAGCTTTGAGGTGGTTTAAGGGATTAAGAAAATCATCTATTTCTTCATGGGATGATATGAAGAACATTTTCTTAGATAAGTATCAAGGCTACTGTAAAACAAGGGATAAAATGGGATAATGTTTAGAATGTCCCAATTATACGAGGAAAGTTTGGAACACTATATAGAACATCTCCATTATAATCTATGGAGATCCAAGCATAGTAATATAAGGATATCCTAAAGACTATTTTTATTAGAGGAATGAAGGTATATGAGTGTAATCTGATTTTTCATGATTAATAGAAACATATGTTCCTTCCCCATGTTTATTTGTATTCAACATGATTTATGGTGATTTATATGGTATGTTGATCTAACACTCTTTCAAGGAAGGCCACTTGTTGTCTCCATTTTTTTTATGGTTGTGCATAGGGATTGAGATTAGGTGTGGATGAGGTAGATCGCTCAAGTGGAGTGCAGGAATCTGCATCATACCCGAAATCCTTCCCCAACCTGCGAAGAGGCCAAGTGCACAATATTTACTTTTAGTACATAGAATCGACTGCCTGATGCTTTTTTGATCATTTGAGTTGGGATGTTATTTTATTTCTATTGGTATTTCCTTTTTTTGTTTGGCGATTTCATTTAGACACAAGATCATAAAGCAAAATATCCTTGCAAATTTAGATGTAACAGAAGTGGTGCTTTCAATGAGAGTATTTTTTCTTTGTGTCCAAATTGCTTCTGGTTTCTATTGATTTCTTCCTTATCCTAGTTTGATGAGTTTTCTCCAATTTTTCTAACTCTTTCCAGCTATTTTTAGGGTTTATTTTCTTAATATTTTTGTTTTTCTCGGCTTGTGCGTGGGTTTTTTGGAATTCTTAGTTTTTTCCCTAGTTTCTCCCACAGGGAGTCATCTATGTGACTAGAGAATCCCATTCGCTCTTTTGTAGTTAGCAACAGAGTGACCGACCGAATTTAGCCTGTCTTGTGCATGTGACCGGGATTCTGGCCTTGAAAATTTGATTTTATCCTCAGAAGTTTTTGTTTCTATCCTTGATCTGTCTGAGCTCCCTGTTTACCTGCTGGATTTGGTCTAGATCTATTTCCTTTTATTTGATTTCATTAGATTTGTTGTCTTTCATTGGGAGAATTTTTTTTTTTTTTTTAATCTTGTATTAGGCATTGATCTTCTTTTTTTTGTTGATCTATTGAGATATCTTAGACCTATTTGTTTTTGTTTCTATTAGTTGTTGATATCTATCAAATTTGAGTCATTTCTTATTCATTGGTTGGGATCTTCCATTGCTCGTGTTCTTCAAGGTTCCCTTGAAGGATTCTTTGAGTGCTTTGGTTGAAGACTAGTCGTATCATTTCTATATCTCAGTTTCAAATTTGTTTGACTACTTTTGGTGACTACTTGGATCTGCTTCATAACTCATTTTCAGATATTTGTGTCCTTTGTTTAATTTTGTCACTTATTTTTGAGTGACCTCTTTCTTATTTTGGTTATTTTGTCATAGTTAGTGGTGTTGTGATTGGTTGTGCAGTTGTCATCTAGGAAAGTTCATTTTGGTGTGTTTTGAATGTCTTATATCACTCTCATTTGATCTTGTATAGGCATTCTTACCTCTAGGGTTTGGTGTTTACCTTTGGAGAATATTGGCCTTGGTTGAGCCATTGTGATACAGTCCTAGCCTATTGACATTGCCTTCCTTCTTCCACTTTTTTTCTTTCAGTTTGATCAGTTTAAGTGTGTTTGTTTGGATTTGTTTTCCTAACTTTAATGATTTTGGAGTGCTTTGTGTTCTTGCTTGGGAACTTTTCTTCGGTCTCTTCTCAGTTACTTTGGTTTTCCCTTTTGGTTTGTTTTTGGATCATCAATTTAAAAAAAATGGGATAATTTGCATATTATAATTTAGTGAGAGGTGCATCAATAGGCAATGGTGTGTTGTGTGAAAAACTCTTACCCTCCTGTAGTTAGAATTCATCAAACTAAAACGAGAATTTGTAAATAGTTGCATTAGGGTTACTAACAAGAGACATTCAAACCATCAAAGTTTCATGCTCATATGAATTGTGTAAACAACAACCACTTAAAATTAACGTCATAATAAAAGAAACTAGACTTGTCTTTTTATTTTATTGGTAATACACCAACACAAGCTTAGGCTAGGGTCTTCGAGATAGGTGTGTGAGTCAATTACTCCAAGACTAAAAAACAAACATAGTAGCTTATGGGAGGGAGTTAAATCCACTTTCAGTAGTGTGATCTAGGAATCCCTTTTAACAATAGGGTTAAGCACGAGGTCACACTTGGGCTAGGAAGGTCACAGGACCCATTTCACTTAGTTTCGGGTGGCACAATATAGCGTAATTTGCACGCATACAAATGGTGTTATTAGAACTTTTTGTAGCACTTTGGGACCACTTGGGAGGAAAACCTCAAGGGGTTTCAACCTTAGCTCTTTGAGTTAAGTGTCCTACCCCTATGTGGGGATTTTTCCTGCGACTATCCCCCTAGGTCGTATTATTATCGATGGTAACCATAGTGGCCTATCTCTTAGGGCTCATACACAGGTTTAGGGTCGGGTTCATCTTCTCTATACCTAGGATAGATATTAGTCATACTCTCTCAACCTTCTTGAAAGGCGCCCCATGGATAATAAGGGCACTTGTATCGAGTTCGCAGCTAAAAGGGTTGGGAAGCAAGTCGTTAGTATAATTTTTCCACTGCAAGCTTCTTTGTATTTTTATTTGCATGTAATATATTTTAGGACATTTATAGTGTGTTTGTTTTGGTATGAGTCAATAATTTTCACCTTAGGGTGTTTTCACTAACATAATTGTGTTAAATTATACTTTTTTGCCCTGGATGTATTTATTCATCGTCAGTCACGATGTCTTCATGGTTTTCCTCCTGAATGAGGTGGACTTATCACTCCTGCACAAAGAGTGTTTGTCAATGCTCAAGACTTAGATCAACACAAATTTTTGGATTCTATACTTGGTCCTTCTCTTAGTGATCTGATCTCTATTGAGACTTTGGTAGATGATTCTACTGCTCCTACTAGTCGACCCTTGATCGATCCACTAGGAATTGAGTTGTTGTGGTTGAACCCTGAAAGTTCTACACTTGTTTATACTTTCATATCTTTATCAGTCGTCTCCCCTATGGCGGAGTTTGAGACATTGTTACCTTCTCCATTGGTAGTTTTAGATGCCATGTCATCTTTTCCACCACTTAGCATGGCCCCATCCACTCCTCTATCCACACCTCTCACATATTCTTGGGGCATTCCACCTATTTCCTCTATAAATCCTATGAATTTGCCTCATGTGTCTATGCCTACTCCATATTCTACGTTGAACATGGATATTAATCCTAGTCACCCAATAGGTTTAAGATTTATTTCTCCTTCCTTTTCTCAACCCACTATTCCTATCCCTCAGTTAGGTAATGTTACTTTGGGAAATCCATGGGAGGCATCGCCAGTTGTTCTTAGTCAAGTTGGGGGTAATGTTGCATATAATATGACACAAGATTTGTATAGTTCACTCTTTGGAGGGATGCCACCTACCAACACCTTTCCTGTGGGGGATAATTTACCTGGACCCACACAGTTTATCCTCTTTATGTCAGTCCTACTATGCGGAGTGGTCCTTATTTTACTCTTGGGTACAACCCCCTGAGCATCCATGCTCTTGGGGGTCCTTTTCTCTCTGGGGGCACATATCCCAAGGGGAAACCTTCATTTACCAGTCATTCTGGCCAACAACAATCTTATGTTGGGGTGAACCCTTTCCTTCACCAGCGAGTGAGTCATTCTACTCCTTATGTGGGGGAGTCACAAGGTTGGTCACATGATTCTCGTACTTATGATCCATTTAGCCAACTCCATAATCCATTCTTATCCTCTCTTGATTTACCATATTTGGAAAAGTTTACTAATGACCCCATTTGACATGGTCCTTGGTGGTCACCCATGCCCGCTAAATTTCCATATGATATTACCAAGTTTAAAAGGAAGCCTGGGGAGTATACATCCACCCACATGACCACCTATCACTTATGGTGATCCTCTAATTCTTTGGTGTATGATTCTATTAAACTTTGCTTGTTCCAACGTACGTTAACTGGGGATGCCAAAAAATAGTATATCGAGTTAAATATTGCATCCTATAGTGACTTTGCCTCCTTAGCTCAAACCTTTTTGACACACTTCTAGTTGCCTACCCAGTATGATATTGATTTTGATCTCTTGCCAAATTTTAAACAAGATGATTCCATGTTAATTTCTGACCACATTCATGAGTGGTGTCATCGCAAGAGGTTAGTAAGAACCAAGTTACTTGAAGAAACCTTACGTAAGCGGTTCATTATATCTCTTTGACCCCAGATTGCCAAGGATATGTCTATGTTTCGAGCCATTATCAAGGAGAAAGCCATTTTAGCTTCCCAACAGTTGGATCTTATCTATTCACAGTGAGGTATGTTATACCAAGTGTTTCATAATGCCCCTAGGCCTTCTGTTGACCGTCCTAAACATACTCACGGCCCACTTGTTCATGGCGCGATTGGGTATGTTTCTGATTCTGTGAGCCATCTTGTTGCCCAACTTGAGAAATTAATTGTTAGATATCAAACCCCAGAAAGTGTGCTTGGCTATGCTAAATCCTCCTCTCCTCAGAGGTTCATCAATGTTCTTAAGGTGAATTCGACTCAACTGAAGAAAAATAAACAATATGGTGGTAAGAAAAACAAGAAGAATAAACAAAATAAAAAAACTATTGAGGAACGCCAAACCAATCCTCCGAGTCAGGGAGGGGGCACTAGTGAGCATCACTGGAAAATCAAATTCCCTTTTAAAATCTATCAAGTTGAACACCTCACTCATGAGTTCCCTCGAATGGATGAGGTCCATAAGTGTTACACAATATTTTGTCACGCCTCCTACACTTCCTTGTGACATACCTCGAAGTGCCCGAAACATGACCATAATGCAATATACTCATTCATATATGTAGTTCAGATCCTTCCTAATACATTGATTTGAAAATGACTTGAGCTTCCCCTAAAGGAAATAGCTCTTAAACCCTAATTTGAGAATCATCGCTCTTATGAGGCTAAAAACAACGATGATCACTTGTTGCACTATACTTGACTTGTGATGGCATCGCTTTGTTTACTTGTATACACGTGATGATCCAAAAAAGGCAATTTTTCCAAAGAGGATGAGAAGATGAGCGGCGATCTGGAGGTTGTTCGGCATAGATGAGGTCAAATTCTCCCAACTTGGCCTCTTGGTCTTATCCCTATGAGCTACCTCCTTGGGATAAGGGCTTACCCTATCTTTGGAGAGACCCTAACTCCCTTTCCCAGCCTATATATTTATCCTCTCCCATTCCCAGATGGTTAGAGGATGGTTGGTATGTTTGGTCTATGCTTATTTTCATCCTTATGCTAATATTGTGCCTATATGCTATTCATTTGGCTTGAAGAACTTATATTCAACTTGGAAAGTCATTCAAGGAGAGCCTATCAACATCAAGGCTTGGTTGTATTCTTCCCTTTATTTTCTATTAATATACAACTCCTGGTTCATTTTCCCTAAATGTGTATGCTCATGTATCATTTAGCTTAACATTCCTTGATCAGTTAAGTAGGTTTCTTTTGAACATGCTATTAGTGTTTGAATTCCTTTTTGTGTCTTGATCTCTTGTGCAGGTGCATTAACACTGGCAGTAGTAGGAACGAGCCTGTGACACGAGTGATTCAATTTATTCAATGAAGTAGATCGAGATAACATCAGAACGAGGTAGGTCATCTTCCTCGTCTCTTTCTTCAATTGCAACTGAGGAAAGTGTCTGGTAGTTGTCACTTTGATTGCTATACCCACTCATTGTGTTAGAGGAATTGTCAATGTCCACAAAGAGGATACAAATGAAAAGACCTTTCTATATATAGGAGTCTAAGGGGTCATAATATAATCAGAGCCGACATAACAATAATAATGTAAGGGCACAACAATAACAATAGTGGGATTTTATGGGGCACAATAATAACAATATGGGGACTACATGGGCACAAAAATATAATAAGGGGGTTATACTAATAACAATAAGGGCTTACACTAGTCGTATAGGGACCTAACATGCCCCTCTCCTTCAAAAAGTGTTGTCCTCAATGCTTGAGTAGTTCTTGATGCTTCTGTATAAAATTCTTATCCTCCCATGTGGAATCTTCAACGAGTAAGTTCTTCCACTTGATGAGATACTATGAAATTTATCGATTTCATAGCCGTTGGGTTCTTGTTTTTGTGACTGCTCCAAGTTCCAATATGATTTTTCCTTCCTCGTAAAGTTCTGGAAATATTGTTTGAACTGGGATCTTCGACAACTTTTGAATGAGTGGCGGCACTTCTTCATCCTTCTTCTGTTCATCCCTTGCTTTGTTTATCCAATCTGGTTGGATAATAGAAAGAACACAAAACAATGCTTCCACATCCTCATCCTTTCTTGAGAGTGCATGTGCAACAACATTTTGCTTCCATTTTTTGTAGATGATTTCAAAATCATAACGCAACATGTTTTTGACACATTTTTTCTTTTCTTCTAAAAATAATCTTTGTTCTAAAAAGTATTTTAGACTATCATGATCCAGTTTTACCTTGAAGTGTCTTCTCATTAGGTAAGGTCGCCATTTCTTACGTGCATGTAGTATTGCCAACGTTTCCTTCTCATCAATATCTTGCTTGAGATGTAGCCGTAAAAATACCCAATCGCCTACATCAAAACTTCTTTCACTGCGATGTTGATCTGCCTCTTGTTTCATTCGATTCTGCACCAAAGTGGCGTTATCCTTTAAAAGTTGGAGAACTTGTTGTTGATGCTTGATTTTATATTTCACTGCATGAATCTTTTTATTTCTAATATGTCCTTCTATCTTGAGAGTTTCAGTGGTAATTTCTTCCAATGAATTACAAGATATGGTCAGATTCGTTTCTTGATGCTCGATGAGATCTTTCACTTCTTGAACATTTTTCTTCTTGATATGTCCTTCTATCTTGATAGTTTGAGGAGTGGTAATTCCGGCCAATGCATTACAAGATATTCTAGGATTCATTTCTTCTTTCTCGATGTGATATTTCACTTCTTGAACCTTTTTCTTCTTGATATGCCCTTCTATCTTGAGAGTTTGAGGAGTGGTAATTCTTTCCAATTCTTTACAAGATATGGTCAGATTCATTTCTTCTTTCTCTGGGGTTGGTTCTTGGTGTATATCCTCTTCTTTTGATGTTTCTTGATCCTTTTCTTCCTCCTCTTCATAATATATGTAAAATAATTTCTTCTCAACGCACTTATTGTTGAGATTGCAACAAGATGATGGAGCTTAGTGAAAAGAGTCGCCTTCACTAAGTGGGCCCGCAGGCAAATTATTGCGCAAGTTCTATTTTTGATCACAGTGTGGATGATCACAGTGTGGGTGATCACAGTGTGAGTGATCACAGTGTGAGTGATCACAATGTGGGTGACCAAAGTGTGGGTGACCACAGTGTGGGTGATCAAAGTCTATTTTTATACTGGTTGTCAAAAATTATTGTCTCATAATAATATTTTGACTATAAACTTGATCTTATTCTCTTGGGGCACTTCAGTTTGAGCTACAGATGTGGCCCATGCAGCTGTCAGAAGGAAGTACGCTTTTCTTATGAGTCAGTTGAGTTGTTGCATGCATGACTTCAGTTAGAACTCAATCAGTTGAGTTTGGTGGAGTTGATTGTGGAGTTGATGGAGTTGTGTTCAGTTTGACTTGGTTAAACTAGTTGTAGTTAGTCTAATTGCAAATAGACTAATGATGAGTTGTTAAACTAATTATTAACTCATAATACAACTATAGAATAAATCATTTAACTCAATTGCATGTCAGTGCATGTTCAGTTCAGCAGGGACAGGTGTTAGAGAATCAGATTGTTATCAGTTGTGACTATAGTTGTGCATCAGATCTTGCACAATCAATGGATTGAGTATGCCAATGAGTTTGCTCATGTGTTTGCCCAGTTTGTAGCTTCTTCTCACGTCTTACACATTGTGATCTATTCTTTGGAGGTGAAATACGAGTTTGGTAGACCATTCTCATTCATTCTTGAGCAGGGATTGAGCAGTAGAGGCAGGCAAGCAGTGGAATAGATTTGGAGATCAGATCTTAGCTGTATTGTGTGTAACAGGTGGAGCTGGTATTGGATTGCTTGTGATAAGCATTGTACTTTGTAATGTTACATGGTCTCAATCATTAATATACAGATAGTGTGGGGTTTTTAGCGAGATGCTTTCCCCGGGTTACATATTGTGTTAATGTGTGAATGCTCTTGATGTTTTATTGTTATTGATGCTGCTATATTGATGATCAACATAGAGGAGCTTATGTATTGTGTATGTATTCCGCAATAGTACATGATCAGGATAATCTCTGTTGAATATGTGTTAAATTATTCAAAATTTCTACACTTATGACCTTTAGTGTATTTGTTATCACAATTGTAGCAAAGCCCTTTTGCTCTTTTTTCTTCCAATTGTTGTGGTGTCAACCTTGTAGTTTGTGGAGGGCTAGGAGAAACAACAATTCCATATTTACGGTTGTGAGGGGTAGACTTCCTTGTTGCCATAATTTTTCTTTCCACTTTTCTTGCCAACCTGAATGCCCTCTTCAATGAATCAGGTTCCCAAAGATGAAACTCGTGTTGAATGTTATCCTTTAAAGTCCCTATTGAGATATCAATCCTCTGCTTCTCTGGAATATCATTTTCTCTTATATTCAATTTTTGAAAGTCCTCAATGTCCTCTTCCATTGAACACTTATTCTTTAGATTTATCAGTTGGCTAAAGAAGGTGTTTCTCTTTATATCCTCATAATGTGCTATCATTTCCTCCGTGAAAATTGACCACGTAACAAGTGGTTTACGAGAACAAATCCCTTTATACCATAAAAATTGATCTAGTTCTAAATATGAAGATGCAATACCTACCTTTCATAACAATGGTACATGATGAGCCCCGAATTGGGTAACTTATTGGGCTCATTTTTCCTAATTGTCCTTGTTCAATCCTCCATTTTTCATAGATTATGCATGTTTTTCTAGTATGTTTATGTTATTTGAACAAATAAGGGTGGTCACTCTACCTAGGAGGCTAATACGTGGTTATTTTAGGATTTTTGGACAAATTTTGGAGCAAAACCAAGCAATCATGGGTCAGCTGACAGCCAAGCTTGAGGGGAGGATTCATAGGGAGGTTGTCTCTTGCATTAAATGGCCTTCCTCGAAATCTTCACCCTCAACTCCGAGCTCCACAGGCCATCAAAACGAGTTTTAAAGGCAGCCAAGTAGTTTTGGGAAGAGTGATTTTTTACTAGCAGTTGGGACAGTCGAGTCCCTTGAATCTAGGAGGGCTGCTAGCCCCCTTGTATTGTACAATAGGAAGACCTCAGCCTTCGTAGTTTACTTTTGGAACTGTTGGTATTTGCACTATAGTGTTGTCCTTTCTTCAGCTCGCCTTTCTTAGCTACTGCTGTACAAACTTTCTTGTGACGATTGTTTTTGAGTAATGAGAAGCAGTCTTACTTGGCATCAGATCTGAGTTCTTTATAAGAGCTTGCAGCTCTTGGGGTTGGGCCCAAACCGAGTGCTATGGCCTCCTTTATGTATTGTTATTTGTTCTTCATGCATTTGCAAAATTATTTCTGTTAAAGTAGATTAAATCTTACTGATTAACTAGGTCACTGTTAATGGTTAGAAAGAATTTTGATGCTCAGATTTAGTTGATAGGTTGTTTACAGGGAAAATCTTCAAAAAAGGGCCATCAACCATCTCTGGTTTCACCTCTCCCTCAGTGGGATCAGGAGCTATGATCAGGATAACCTTGCTGCCCACAAAAACACTGATTTTGCTTTGCCATGCAATCACTAGTGTTTGATTTTCATGTATAGAAGTTGGTAACAAGTTCAGAATTTTGCTTGCTTAGCTGCATGAGTTAGTATACATGGTTTCATTGCAGTTCAACTTCTATTCATTCTTTTTTACTGACAGCTAGATCAGATTAGGTCAACGTAACTAGGTTTTTGATTTTACAAGTCTTCATCGGTTTAGTTGGAAAAATGACTTGCAGAGCACTTGTACCACTCCTCCACCTGCCCATACTCCATCAAACCCATCTGCTCCATCCCTCAGCTCAGCTTCTAGCCTTACGTTTTCCATTTGCTCACATAACCCTAGTTTTTGTGCATCATTGCTTCAGTCCTCCTTGAACAAATCTAGCCATCTACCTCTATCCTCAACTCCATCCACCAAGTCCTGGACCACCTCCAACCCTTATCCTACCTCCATACCCACTCCTTCATCTTTCTCCATCCATCCATCCTCCAAAATCCCATTTCTGAACATCCTGTAGAAAGTTACAGAACATCCTGTAGAAAATCACAGACATCCTGTAGAACCCCTGCAGACTTCTTGTAGAAGCTCACGAATGAGGTTTCTTGATAGCCAAACTCTGTGAAACTCTCTGGAAGGATGTTAGGGACCCCTTAGGCCCTCTATGAACCTTCCTGACCTCATCCAAGCATTTCCCCTCGCCAATCCACCTTTGCACAATCAAAACAGGCAAATTGCATGCTTTATAATTCTAACAACTTATTCAAGAATACAAAAAGATGTTTTTTCAAATGCTACTGTAGAAGTAGCTTAGATACATGTATTTACCTTCCTAGAAGTCAATGGCATCTCTTTCAGTAGCTTGCATCCTCTTTCTTGCATCAGTAGGGATAACTGGTAAAATTAGGGTTTTCTAGGGTTACGTTTCCTTTCAGCTTTCCAGTTTCTTTCTGCAAGTAGATCAGCCTTCTTTGAGTTAGATTTCTTCCATCAATTAAAAAGATTCTTCTCAGAGCTCATAGAAGTTGGCTTAAGCCCCTAGCGGACTTGTGTTAGCCGACCAAGTGACAGCTGCGGCAAGAGCTAGTACTTGTGCATACAACACCGTCGCTTCCAAGTTTGTTACGAACTACCGAGTTGATAAAAGTAAAGAAGGGAGTCCCAGGAGTTGCAGCATTATTGCTGCAATACTGGATCTCACCACTCTTTTTGGCGCCGTTGCCAGGGACGCGTCAGAGTATTTGTGATTACTTCTTTTCTTCTATTTCCCTACTCTCGCCTTCTGCTAAGTAGTTTATTTCATTTCCATTCTACAATTTCATTTCTGCAAAAGTAAATTAGACATTTCCTGCTTTCATAGATTAACCTTTCAATTCTGCAAGCGTAAAATAGAATTTCAATTTTTCAAGCGTAGTCTAGTATTTCCTTCTCGTAATTTGGTTTCATCAAAATAGATTAGTATTTTCCTACTTTCATTTCAATTCCGCATTCTCATTTCTGCAAGATAGATTTTAGTTAGTTTCAATTCCATCTGTTTCAGTTTTGCAGGTACAAGCAGAAAAAAGCAAAAGCAACCAAAAATCCTTTCATGCCTTGTAGGAACAGAGATAATACCGGAAAATTCCTACCTAACACCCCCACCACTTCACTGAGTCACCCTTCTCTCTTCTTTGGTGGAAGTGATCCAGAAGAACCTATAGGTGAACCTCCTGAGATATACAAAGATCCTATAACAGAAGAAGACCAAGAAAACATTCCTTTTGAGACCATGGTTGACAACAGAAATGGTAGAGACGATGACTAGAGAATAGAAGGTACCTTCCCCATCCAAGAGACTAACGAGGACATGAAAATGAAGAACATAAGTCCCTCAGCCTTACCTCATTTCCATGGATTGACCACTGAAGACCCTGATACCTTCCTATTTGAGTTTGATGTCCTTTGTCGAACTTATGACTATACAGAAGAAGAGCAAAAGTTGAAACTCTTTCCCTCTACCCTCAAGGATGCAGCATTACACTGGTTCATGGGGTTACCTGGAAACAGTATCACTACTTGGGCTCAAATGTAGCAAGCCTTTAACAACAAATACCAGGATTACTGTAGGTCAAAGGAAACCAAGGGAGAAATCTTTCGGATGACCATGGGAAATGATGAATCTTTAGAGGACTATGAGGAAAGGTTCCAACTTAGCTATAAACAGGCCAGGTACACACTTGACCCTGAATCTCTAAAGCTGGTTCTGCTCCGAGGAGTCCCTGAAGACCTTCTAGATACCCTTCACATGCTAGCTGGAGGAGACATTTACCAACTACCTTATGAGTACATAAAGACTGTGTTTAAAAACCACTGTAGGGCAGCCCGGAAAAGAGGTAGGGGGAATCCACTTTCAGCTAATACTACCTTCTCCAAGCATGAGTTTTCTAATCAGATGGAACACCTCAAAAGTGAGATGAGACAGACCATTGCCATGCAACTTGATACTTTCCAAATCCAACAAAAGAAAGAGGAAGCTGAGAGGGCTCTGGCTATTTTCTGTCCCAGATGTACGAGAAAGCACCCTAAGAATGAGTTTCCATTGCACTCAGTAGAGGTATGTTTCGTTTGTGAGGAGAACCACCCTATAAACCAATTCCCAACCTTGCTCGGATTCAAAGCCATGTACCAAGGGACTGAGGCACCCACTGAACCTCTCTACTTCCTCAACCAAAGGAGGCCGCATGGAACCAGACCTCACCAGCAGGGGATGCAAGGGACATCCCAAGCTTATTATAGCCGCAACCAATCTGCTCACATGCCTTCTTGGGGTCCCCCTGCTCATCCTTCCTGGTCTGCACCTCCTCCATGATCTTATCCACCTCAATACCATACTCAACCCACTGCTCATTCATTTCACTCACATGTCCAGCAACAGCCTCAGTGGAATGCACCTCAACCGGGGTGGAGGCCCCAATACAACTCTCCTCCTACCGTTCTGCCTCCACCACCGACTCAACCACAATCGTTACCTCCTGCTCCTCCAAGACAATCCCAGATGCCTGCTCAACCGAACCCGAACCACAACAACCGATAGGCCCAGCAGGTATACACTAGGGAGACAACATGTCCTACCTATGTTGTGGAGATGCAGGAGATCAACCTGCGATTCGAAAAGACCCTTCTAGATCACCAACCTCCTCCCCCAGATGACGAGGAAGAGAAACATGAAAGTGAACCCAAACCCATTCCACCCTTTCCTGAGCGACTAACAGTAACCACGGAACCAAACCCAGAGGAGACTGAACTTCTGGGAGAACTGAAACAGTTATGTGTGAAAATACCCCTTCTCCAGGCCATCAAAGATCTACTGATATACAACAAATTGATTAAGGAGAAGTGTTTCAGGCACCCAGGCAGGAGAAAGAGAGATGCCTCGACTATCAATGTCATCGGACAACTGTCTGATCTAATGTTGGGACAAGTAATCTGTCCAAAGTATTTGGACCCTGGGAGTCCTGTAGTTGATATCCACATCAATGGCACCATAATTCCCCATACCTTGATTGATCTAGTGGCTGCCATTAATGTGATGACCAGGGACACCATGCTTAAACTCAACCTTCAGAGTTCCTTAAGGAAGACCTCGACAGTCCTGCAGTTGGCAGATCGCTCCACCGTGACTCCCGAAGGGATTGTGGAGGATGTCTTGGTCTTTGTTGACTCTTGGGAGTATCCTGCGGACTTCTTGGTCCTTCAGCCAAAGGCTGAGCTCACTGGATACCCCCTCATTTTGGGTAGGCCTTGGTTAGCCACTGCGGATGCTTACATCAGTTGCCGAGATGGAAACATGACCATCAAAAATGGTCCTATGTCCAAGCAGCTAGCTCTATACCCTCCTGCCCAACCTCTGCTAGAACATGACTTACCACTCTGGTTGGAAGAAGGAGATGAGGATGAGGTCTACTCTGCACCCTTGTGCATAATAGAAACCACTAGGGGGGGGGTCCTCAAACCAAGGATGATTTGATTGAGACTCTGATTCAGAATCCACCTCCCAGTGCACTGTCCTTAGAGGAATTGGTGGAGGATACCCAAGCCAGCACCTTAGTGTACCTCTGTGTGACTGATCCAACCTCTCCCAGAGTTAAGAATGTGGAATTTGGTCCCGAAAGAACTTTAAAGATCAGCTCTTCCCTATCTCCTTCCCAAGAGAAGGAGCTGTGTAGCTTACTGAACAATCATTTAGATGCCTTCACTTGGAGCTATAAGGAGATGAAAGGAGTCCATCCTTCAGTCTGTACCTATCACATCTACATCAAAGAAGATTGTAAACCAGGCAGGCAGCCTCAAAGGAGAATGAATCCAGCCCTTAAAGACATTGTCAAGGAAGAATTGCAAAAATTATTGGATGCAGGATTCATCTACCCTATCTCCGATAGTGAGTGGGTTTCGCCTCTAGTGCTTGTGCCCAAGAAGAATGGGAAGTGGAGAATCTATGTATATTACCGAGAACTTAACAAAGCCACCAAGAGAGACCATCTCCCATTGCCTTTCATAGAGCAGGTGTTGGATGGACTGGCAGGGAAGAAGTTCTTCTCTTTCCTAGACGGGTTTAGCGGGTATAACCAGATCCAGATCAGCTCAGAAGACCAAGATAAAACCACCTTCACCTGTCCTTGGGGCACCTTTGCCTATTGATTCCTTCCCTTTGGGCTATGCAACGCTCCTACCACTTTCCAGAGAGCAGTATTGAGCATCTTTTCTGAGTTGGTCCATGATTCGGTAGAAATCTATATGGATGACTTTACTCCTTATGGGTCCAACTTCCAAGAGGCATTGACTAATCTGGGAAAAGTTCTAACCAAGTGCATTGAGATGAACCTATCCCTCAATCCTGAAAAATGTGAATTCCTGATGATTGAAGGGACCGTGCTAGGTCATACCATTTCTCGGCAAGGATTACAGGTGGATACTAATAAAATTTCTATCATCCAAAAGGTCCCACCTCCTCAAAAGGTAAGAGATGTTCGGAGTTTCCTAGGCTTAGCAGGATATTATCAAAGATTCATTAAAGACTTCAGTAAGCTAGCCTCGCCTTTGTTTGGACTCTTAGGGAAGGATGTTGAGTTTAAATGGACTAACCACTATCAAGGGGCACTGGATGAGTTGAAAGGTAAACTGGTGTCCGCCCCAATCTTGAGATGTCCAAATTGGGCCCTACCTTTCCACATCACACTGATGCCTCGAACAAAGCCATAGGGGCAGCCTTAGGACAAGTTGAGGAGAAACTCCCATATGCCATATACTTCGTCAACAAAAACCTGTCCAAGGCAGAAATGAACTATACTGTAACCGAGAAAGAGTTCCTGGCTGTAGTCCATTCCCTAAACAAGTTCAGACACTACATCATTGGTTATCAAACATTTGTACACACTGATCATGCTGCGATTAGATATTTAATGAATAAGCTTGATTTCAATGCCTGTATTATCAGATGGTTACTTTTGTTACAACAAGTTGATTTGACGATTCTCGACAAGCCAGGTAAGGAAAATTGTTGATTTCTTGTCTAGATTGGACTTGCATGCAGGTGAAGAAGGAATAGTGGATGACCAGATGTCGAATGAACATCTGTTTGCTATCTCGGTACTATCTCCATGGTTTGCTGATATAGAAAATTACTTGGTCTCAGCACAGTTCCCTCCGCATCTATCCTCAAAGGAGAAGAGCAGAATTGTAAGGAAGAGTGCCCCGTTCACTTGGATCGGGGGCAACCTGTTTAAACTTGGCCCAGATCAGATCTTGAGACGTTGTGTTAGGGAGGAGGAAGTCTTTGACATCCTCCTAACCTGTCATGATGGACCTTGTGGAGGCCACTTTGCAGCCAAAAGGACTGCCTTCAAAATTCTACAGGCAGGCTACTATTGGCCTACTCTTCATCAAGATGTCAGAAGATACATCAGCCAGTGTGATCGATGTTAGAGGATGGGGAAACCGACTCCAAGGGATGAAATGCCTCTCCAACCTCAAGTGACCTTCGAGCCATTTGAGAAGTGGGGCATGGATTTTGTGGGTCCTATCAACCCTCCTTCAAAGCAACGGTCTTACATCATTGTGTGCACCGACTATCTGACCAAGTGGGCAGAAGCGAAGGCAACCAAAGCAGCAATAGAAGAAAAGGTGGCTGAGTTTCTAAGGGAAAATATCTTCTACAAGTATGGCTACCCAAGAGAGTTAGTCACAGATCAAGGAAGCCAGTTCACCTCCAACAAGATTGAAGATTTTCTCGCTCATCACAAGATCAAGCACAAAACTTCCACCCCCTATCATCCCCAAGCCAATGGGTAGGTGGAAGTCACTAATCGAGCATTGGAAGGGATTTTGACTAAGGTTGTGAGCAGCAGGAGAAAGGATTGGGCAGATCGCCTGGTTGAGGCCACTTGGGCCTACAACACCACTTGGAAGACTACAACCGGTTTCACACCTTATGAGCTGGTCTACGAGAAGAAAGCTTTGTTGTCCATAGAGTTCGAGTACAATACATTGAGGGTGGCAGCTCAGCTGGACCTAGATCTCAGCCATTCTCAACGTGAAAGATTGTTGCAGCTAAATGGATTAGATGAACATAGAATGCAGGCCATTCTCCACTCAGAGGTAGTTCAACTCCAGAGGAAGATATTGCATGACCGGCACCTTAATGAAAATCAATTCCAGCCGGGAGATTGGGCGTCGCTGTATGACTCAAGATACGAGGATTTCAAAGGAAAGCTGAGGACAAGATGGTTAGGACCATATACAGTGGAGAAATGCAATGAAAATGGTTCATTCCTTATCAGGACCATTGATGAAGAAGCCATCCCCATGCTTGTCAATGGGCATCGACTGAAAATCTACAAGAAACCCCTTTCAAGCCAGGAGTTCATTGAAACTGTGGAAAAATCAGTGCTGGTAATAGAGCAGGGTTCTGCCTCTATTCCGGCCACACCTTGAGCATCAAAAAAAAAAAATGGAATAAAAAGATCCTTGGATGAAAACCTCTTTGAGGCGGCCAGGGCAGGCAGTGAGGGTGAAAACCTCAGGGAGGCGCCCCTGCTGTCTCTTAGAAAATAAAGAATTTGAATAAAAAGATCCTTGGGTGAAAACCTCTCTGAGGCGCCTAGGGCAGATAGTGGGGGTGAAAACCTCATGAAGGTGCCCCTGCTGTCTTTCAAAAAAAAAGAGAAAAATAAAAACAGGAAAGAAAAAAGAAAAGAAACAGGTCTAATCTCTGAAAAAATATTGCAGGTTGCAGGAAATACAGTGTTGATAAAGAAGGTCACGCAAATCAAGGACAGGGGTCCATCCCAAGCTACCAGGCATCCTCACCGACACTCCCTCCATGGCCACTCACTTTTTCCAGGGTTTGGACACATTCGGGTCAAGATTCAACCTCCTACAGGAAGTTTCAGGGCTTTCTACAGGAAGTTCTGCATTTCTACAGGAAACATCCTGTAGAACCTTTGGGCAGGCCAAAATCGATTCTGAAGAGGGATTTAAAGCTTGAAATCTGTTGATGAGGCATGCAGCCACCCCTTTTTCCCATCCATCACCTGTTTCATCTCTTTCCACCACCATTACCACAATTTGGTCCCGTATTCCTGCACAGTCATGCAAAAAGTCTTGTTTCCCTCAGAGTGAATTTTTTTCCTAAGGGACAAATCAAACATTCAAAAGCTCGCACACTCTACCTGTCAAAAGCTTCAATAGGACCCTTCATCTGTGACTATAGCCTTGCCCATTTCAACATGCATCCTAGGAGGAGAAGCAGCTACAGGATGTCCTACAGGAATCCTGTAATAGTTGATCTGCCTGGAATACACACTATGGAGTCAAGAGCAATTGAAATCAACACAGGAGGCATGCAACCAGCGCCGCGTGAATGTGAACACCTCCTCGACAGCTGAGAAAAGACGGGGCCGTGCATGCGATGTTCACCACCAGAGGACTAGGTCCTGAAAGCCTTGCATCCAGCATCAGCTAATGAACGAAGGAATTCCAACGCCTGTGCACGAGGCAGTAGTGAGCAAAGCCATCGTTTCATGTCTAGAAACCTACGAAACACGTCCACGGCCAACACAGGTAAGTGCCTAACATTATTTCGTCAAATTGCATAAGCTATACTATGAACACTACATATATGTGAATGGTGCGGATTGAACGAATGCAATGGCCAATCAACTGTCCACCCACAGCCAGTAGAATTTCCCCGTGGGATCTGAATGAGCTCAGTTACGCTCGATTCCGCCAGAAGGACGTGGATCAGACAGATGGGAAGTGTCCAGTAGGGAAAAAACAGTAGATTTGTAGTGAAATCGGTGGACTTACAGGGATGACGGCGGGTAATGGCGTAGATAGACATTGGCGGTCAAAGACACGTCGGGGAATGATGGTCGTGACGTTGTCTAACGGCTCGGCCTGGACACCTCACCCACAGCGCCATGAATTGCGTCGTATTTCAAAATCATTCAACCAGAGCACTCACATTAACCACTATCATTTACGCATACAACTGGTTTTCAACAATGTGAGCGTCCTCCTCCTCTGCAGTTCATTAGCCCGAGTCCCTCGACTCGGTTCAAAATCTTCCCGCGTCCCAGGCTTGCTCAGAAGCGCCGTGACGTCCTCCAGAAGCAGGAAAATCTATCTACAAGAAGTAGCTCTACAGGAAGCACAACGAAAGCTCCCGGAGCAGAGAAACCCGTATCTGCTGCGTCGGAATTGGAAATTTCGGAGAGAGGTAGGCTCGAGCACGCCATTCCCATGCTTGATATTTCGAAAGGTGGTGAATTAACTTGTTTGGAGTAGGAAAAAGTAAAACCAATCTGCCTGTGGGTCAAGAATTTTCGTTTTCTTATATGATACACGAAATTTTTTTCAAATGATGTTGCATCACATTTTCCTCCACGGTTCCTGTTAACCAATTATCTCCATGAACGATAAACCGTTGTAAGGCTCACCTGTGCACATATATATATAAATAAATAAAATTGTGACTGTTATGTGGATGGAATAGAAAAACAAGCTCTGCACCCTGTCTGTGAGAGCCTAATTTCCTTTTGACAAGTCGAGTTTTGGGCAGCAGCAGTAGTATAACCAGGAAATTGGTGAAAGGGGAGATACAGACAGCTGAGAAACCCTGTCCTGAGAATCAAAGGAGGAAACCATATCAGAATTTCCATTCTAACCAGAGCTCAAGCCAAAACAGAGTATTTGAGTATTTTTCACCATGCCAGGAGGGTTTATCAGAAAGGAACCCTCGGATTCCAAGAAGTTGAGAGAAACTCCTGAGGTGGTAGACCTGTTTACCCATGCAAAGTGGATGACCTTCTGTGACAGAATTCAAGGTCACGATGATGAAATAACAGAGGAGTTCCTAAGGTCCCTGCAGCCCAAATCAAAAACACTAGCCACTGTAAATTTCAGAGGATTGACCTTGAAACTCACCCCACAACTCATTAGTCGGGTCACTGATTTGCCATTGGGGATACCCTGGGATAAAGAGGAAAGGAAATTGGGCCAGAAGGCCAAAAAGGAATTCTTCCTACCGGAAGAACAGTTTTCAGAGGATAAGAATGGGGTCCGGAGAGCCAGCCTTCAGCCATTTTGGAGCGAGGTCAGCCTTCAGATTATGAAATATATTACCTGTGAGGGGCGATTCAGTATTGTGTATGGTTATCACTTCCGCTTGTTAACTGAGCTCAGGCATAAGATGGATTTTCCCTCAGAACAAAAATTGAGCATCCCATACTTCCTCCTATAGTCATTGATTGAGTGTGGCACAAAACTAAAGGAGGGGACACCAGACCAGCTGGCCCATCATGGGTTTATCAAGTTTCTAGTAGAAGATGCCCTCCATACTTATATTGTCCCTATCTCCTAGGAGAATTTTCGCAATATGACCAAGGATGATGATATCCGGATTCTGGTCGAGGAACTCACTTCATCCAGCAGTGAGGAAAAGTAGCATATTGAGGCAGAGAAGCTAACTAAGGGTAAGGAAATTAAGGGTAAGAAAACCCAGGACAGGCCACCACAGGAAAATCAAGAAGAGAAACAAGAAAAAGGCCAAGCTACTGAGGCCAAAGATGTGGGTGAGATAAAAGCACAAACGCCAAGGGAGAAACGGTTGCAAATCAGGGCAGAAAGGACTGAAAAGGTCCAAGCAAATGAGGTCACATCCAAGGAAACCACAACAAAATTGAAGAAGACACCCCCAACCAAGCAAGCCAAATCAGTAAAAACCGGTTCTACAGGAAGTCGGCAAACTGTTTCTACAGGAAGCCCGAAAACTGCTTCTAGAGGAAGACAGAAAACAGTCAGCACAGGACTTTCTACAGGAAGTCTGAAGACAGAGAAACAGAGGGAAAAATCACCGGAAATTTTAGCTAGGGAGGCAGCAGCTGTGTTGGCCACCCTAAGCACATCTCCCAAGCAGAAGGAAAAGTGAAAGAGGGAGCCTCCCCTATATTTTAAGGCAAGAAGGAGTGTAAGGATTAAGACTGGCAGACCCCAGCCTCCGTCAAAAGAACCAATCACAATTGTAGACACCCCTACCACACAAAAGGAGAGGTCCCCCTCCAAGGCATCCATCACTTATGAACGGGGAAGCCCGAAGACATCCACCTGGAGGGAGAGAATGAAAATGTTGGACACAAAGGCCTCTCTACAGGATGCTGAGACTATTCTACAGGAAACACTGGCTAGGTTGAAGGAGACCGAAGCAATGGAGGGTGAGGCAGCTAAATCACCATAGGAGGAAGAAAAGGTAGAAAACATTGTGGAACCTAGCCCCCAGCCCAGCTTGGGCTCCTACTATAACTTCTTGGAGGCCGGAAAGATCATTCCTCAAAAATTCACAGTGCCACTTTTCCTTGCACTAGAAGAAGAGAGAGTGAGGACCCACACTTGGATGAAAATCTCTAAGTCCAAGGGTGTGGCGGATATAGGTCCTCTGGAGGAACAACTCAAAGAGGCAAGGAGGGAATTGGCTCTAGTACGGCATGTGGAGAGCAGCCAGCAGTTCGGGCTACAGGAAGAAAATAAGTTGCTTAGACAGAAGCTACAATTACAGGGACAGAGGAAGGAAGACAGGCCTCATATCTTGGGGGAACAACAGCAGTAGGAGGAGCCCACAATAGCCAAAGATACCCCTGACAGCAGAGAAAGGAAGGGGTGTAGACTGAAGTTGAGATACTGAATCAGCATATACAGGAAAAAGAATTGGAGACACAATCTCAAAAACAGCAGATACAAGAAAAGGAGGCCCAACTGGCCTGCATGGCCAGCTGGACAATGGAAGCTCTACAGTGTAGGCAGCTGATCCAGGTGGATGTTGGTGGCCACCCACCTATCCCATTTGGACCCCCACAACTATCTCTTTCAGTTTTTTTAGTTTCGTAAATTGCAACACAGTTTACTATTTTTAGCAATTTTTGAGGTCCTGAACTTCCAGAGCTGTTTTGAGGCCCTAAACGACGTTTTTTTGGAAATCTGGGGCAACATGGGTCCATGGACCCATGTTGCCTCCCAAAGTGGTAGTACTCAGATAGATATTTCTAACTAGCTATCGTACGCGTCAAACAGAGATCGTATGCCAAAGTTACGACACCGGGAAATTGATGTACCAATTTACCCAAACGGGGCCCACAATTTGGCGTTTCGTCTTCTAGGGTTAGATTTCGGGATGTGAAGGGTTTTCCATTGTTTCTCAACAATAAATAGGCCTTCGAGCCTCATTGTAATATAGTTTTAGAACAGTTCAGAGGCATGTAGCCACCACATCTCTTCTCAGAGATAAGCTACCATCGCCCTAGCTAGTTTATTTCCATTTCTGGTTGTAAGCATATTTCAGTATTTTCCATTAATGAAATGAATATCTGTCTTTATGGTTATCTCTGTATTTTATTGCGTTCCTGTTTAAATTCGGATCAGTGGTATCAGAGCGGTCTGTTTTTTCTATGTTTTTCTTTGCACGTCCCCAACGAGGTCGGGAATAAGGAGTTAGGGCTTGAACTGGTCGAAACTTTGCATGACCAGCCTCGCAAATCTCGACGACCTCCCATGGCGGATGAGAAGAAAGACGAAGGGGCAGGAGATCCTATTAAAATCTTGCTCGAAGAAGCCCTCGAGCAGCAAAGGAACGCGATGATGGATAGCTTTGCGCAGATCCTTCAGCGGCTACCTAGAGGCGACGCAGCGGCTTCCAACAGCGACTCTGGAAACGCCACACCGTTTAAGGTACAAGTTAATTTTGAAATCCCCATCTTCGAGGGTCAAATAGACGCAGATGCCATAAATAAATGGTTAAATCTGCTAGATGGGTATTTTTCTGTTCACGAATTTTCAAGTCGGGAAAAGATTGTTTTTGCTCTTCTCAAAGCAGCCCCCCACGTCAAGGACTGGTGGGAAACCTACTGCGAGCAGAAGGATGAAAGTACAGGCTCACTATTTTCAGCCGCACCCACTTGGAATGACTTCCGGGATGCCATCAAGGAGCAGTACTACCCTGTCGGAAGCTATGAGGACAAATACATCAAATGGACCACACTGCGGCAAGGACGAGACCAAGATGTGCCGGAGTTCACAAACATTTTTCATACCCTTCGCACACAGTTGGGTATCAAATATTCTGAGCTGCATCTGGTACTCAAATACCACGGCTACCTACACAGATACATCCAAGAAGAGATGGGGTTCTTGAACATCTCCTCACTCGGCACAGCATACCGATACGCTGTCAAAATCGAGCAAAAGTTCAAACAGAAGAAGCGAGACTTTGGATCTTCAAATCCGAAGCCCAAAGGACAAAGCCAAGGCGGGTGACCCAAGACAAACTGTCGAAGCCGCAAGGAAAGAACAACACCACGAAGCCGAAGAAGGACACAGGAAAGTGGTGTGAGTTCCACAAGAGTCCCACTCATAACACAAGTGAGTGTCGGACCAAGCAGTCGCTGGTAGTTGAGTTGAAGGCTTCTGAATCAGATGCATGTTCCGATCCTGAGCCAAAACCTGACAAGGGGAATGGCAAAGGGAAGCAGATCATTGATGCGGATCCCAGCGCCACTGTTGCCACCGCCAAGATCCAGAAAGATGAGCTTGAAAATCCAGAGGAAGGGGAGCGCCTTTTCCACTCACAGATGTGGGTGAAGGGTTCGCCGCTACAATTCATTGTCGACAGTGGCAGCCAAAAGAACCTCGTTTCAGCAAAGGTCGTGAAGCGATTGGGCCTATCGACTACACCACACCCATAGCCGTACAGTATCGAGTGGCTTCATGAAGGACGATATCTCAAAGTTCGCCAGCAGTGCCGCCTTCCCTACAACATCAAGCCCTTCACAAACGAGGTATTGTGTGATGTTACACCTCTGGATGTTTGTGATGTATTATTAGGCCAACCATACTTGTGGAGGCGACATGCTGTGTATGAGTCAAGGCCTCGTGCTGTCATTATTTCTTTGAATAATTCATTATACAGAGTACCGGAGCTAGCCCCACTTACCGCCACATCTTTGATCACTACCAAAAAAGGCAGCAAGCTCATATCACAGACCAGGAAATTCATCTGTCTGGTTCACTCCCAAAGTAAGGGGAAGATCGTTGCTACATCCATGACCCCTGCAAAGGGTTCCTCCACGCAGCAGCAGCAGCAGCAAAGGGATACGGTCATGACAAAACACAGGAACAACTTCTCCTCACCCACATGGGTACCACACAAGTTTCAGGTGGGCAACAAATTCTGGTTGCATCGACAGAGAGAACGCCTTACCAAGACCCATCAGAAACTCAGACCACTCAGACCAGTACCAAGGCTATGGGCAACAATGCTTTGAAGCACAGCATTCCTCCATTCCTTCGCTTGCACCGAGTGTTCAATGTGGACCGTCGTCAACCATGCTTCCCACCATTTCTAGACACATCAGAGATTGCAGAACAACTCACTAAAGACTCAGCTCAGCAGAAGCTTCCTCATCTCAGAGAGGAACTCAACGCAATGGGGACCATTGCTTCCTAAGGGGGTAGGAATGATCCAGGTGGATGTTGGTGGCCACCCACCTATCCCATTTGGACCCCCACAACTGTCTCTTTAAGTCTTTTCAGTTTCGTAAATTGCAGCACAGTTTACTATTTTTAGTAGTTTTTCAGGTCTTGAACTTCCGGAGCCATTTTGAGGCCCTAAACGACGTTTTTTTTGGAAATCTAGGGCAACATGGGTCCATGGACCATGTGTAGTACTCGGATAGATATTTCTAACGAGCTATCGTACGCGTCAAACGGAGATCGTATGCCAAATTTACGACCCCGGGAAATTGATGTACCAATTTACCCAAACGGGGCCCACAATTTGGCATTTCATCTTCTAGGGTTAGGTTTCGGGATGTGAAGGGTTTTCCATTGTTTCTCAACAATAAATAGGCCTTCGAGCCTCATTGTAATACAGTTTTAGAACAGTTCAGAGGCATGTAGCCACCACATCTCTTCTCAGAGATAAGCTACCATCGCCCTAGCTAGTTTATTTCCATTTCTAGTTGTAAGCATATTTCAGTATTTTCCATTAATGAAATGAAGTATTATTTCCGCTGCATATCTGTCTTTATGGTTATCTCTGTATTTTATTGCGTTCCTGTTTAAATTCGGATCAGCAGCCTGTTTAGTCAATTTAGTGTTCCTAAATTGATGTCATTAATTGTCAACCCGGGGCTCGTAAGCTGATGAAGTGAAGGTGTACTATATGTACTTAAGCAACCTCTTAGAGCTTTTGTCGTTTGGGGTGTTGTTTATGGTTAACTTATCTTCCTAAGATGGAGTGATGATTATAGACAAATGAGTGCAAGTGTGTGAAAAGTGAGTTCTAGATGAGTGAAAGTGTGTGATTGGTGATTTCTAATTACTTGCTGAATTTGTAAAGGAAAAGAACTTGAAAGAAATGAATAACTTGAAATGACTTGAAAGTAAATGACCACGTTCTAATGGCATTAGTCTCTACTCATATTGCTTCAAATAAAAGAAACAAGAAAATCACTTCAAGGACTGATGATAATGGTTATCTCTTCCTAACTCCCTGCTTCTACCACATAGTACTGTGTAAAACACGATTAGGAAGTAGCTGAAGACAAATCCAAGAATTGATAAAAACTCTAAATGACAAATTATAACACTACTAAGCCTTTTCCATCATACTGCTTCCTACATATGTGATTATGTGTAACAAGTGGAAAAAGTATTAGTGCCACAAGCCAAGACTACTTAAAAACAAGCTGCAATTAATTAGTGTTATGTTCTCTGAAAGATAAACCATTCATGATAAAGAGAGCATAAATTAGTTAGCATCCAACTTGTAAAACTAAGCTAAAAACTAATCTAGAAAACAGAGTAAAAAGGGCAGCATTACGAATAAGACAACTGCAACTACCATTAGATATTAAAGCAAATACAACACACTCAATCCCGGGTTAAAACCTGCAAAGAAGCAAATCTGATCAGTGAAAATAAAGGCTGCAGCAATGAAAAGAAATCAAGTTGTACATAACTCAAGAAAAGGAAATGTTGTATGTGAAATAAAGAAATTGCAGAAGTATAAACATGAAATACTTATACAAGGGCAGTCATGAACGGGGGCCCTCCATCCATACAACCCACAGAAAACTCAGATGCTTTAAAACTTCAAAACAACATTGTTTCCATTACTTCATATGCAGAAATACATAGTGAAAAGTGTTGGAACAGCTCTATAAAAACAGAGTTCAGAAAGGTGCTAAAATTCTCACAAGTTCATAAACTACAGCAGCTAAAAAGTTAACATAAACGTACGCAGACGCAAGTATTTATAGGCATCTGCAAGATGGCCTAATGCGTAAAGCATAAAACAGAAAATAAACTGAATATCATGCGTATTAAAGGTGCAGTGAACACGTCATATGCTTCATGGTCGAGCTGGAGGTCCTGGTCGTTATGGGCAATGAATCCAGCGTTGGATCATGTTCCCCACGGCTTACAAAACATGGACAAGTCATCTTTTCCACCGACGTGACCAAACAGCTTACGCATCAACGTTAAGCTGCCTTTATTTGACCGTAACTTGGCCCCCTTTGACCGGAGGTACAGATGACGTGGCTGGCTGAACTGATGGCACAGGAACCTCAAGCACATATATTCCAACATGCCCACGTGGCTTGTTCTGCAAAATAGCACGTGGAACCTTGAGATCAACAAAATGGCTGCGGAATCATCAGATGGCTGCGGAATCGCTGAATGGCTGCGGAATTGCCAGACAGCTGCGGAATCTCTGCAAATATGTCAAAAACTAAACAAAACAGTCACCCATTAGCAAAGCTCACTTGACCATGTTTAATGACAACTAATGTAATGATCTGGGTGGAAAGTGAGGCAAAAGAGAGAGGAAAGTGATGAAAACAGTAGGTAATGATGGATGATCAGGTGTAAAGTAGAGGCTCTACATACCCCCACTACGAGGGCATTGCATGTCCTCATGCAAAAACACTGATTAATCAACCTGCTGTGATGCCTCTGCCAAGACATCCAATCTCCTCTTCTTTCTCTGTGTAGACACATTGACCCTTGGCTTCTTTACTAAGCATCTGAACTTTAGGTTGATCAAGGCTCTGTCTAGCCTTTTGCATTTCTTCCTTAACTTTTTGTTACTTCTTTGCCACAGGCCCAAATGTAACATGGTGTTATCATGAATCATCTTATCCAATTTGGCTTGCTCTTTCAACTTTTCATTTTCTTGCATGATATGTCGATTTAGAACCTCAATCTCAAAAATTTCCTGTTTTAAGGAGTGGACTTGTTGCTCTAAAGGTTGAACATTGCTTGGGCCAGCAGCTGCTTGCTCCAATGTCTCCAGATAATTATACACTTTCTGCTGCTCCGGGTCAACCTCAGGTGACTTTTTGGGACTTGGTTCATAATCAAATTCAGATCCATGTTCATGCTCAAGTTCATGTTCAAAAGGACTTTCCTCACGTGGAGGACTAGTCTCAATATGCTCAGCGTGTGGAGGACTTTTCTCCAAGTCAGGACTTGTAGCACCTTTTTGAGGTGAGCTTAAGTCAATGAAGAATGACTGTTTACCCTTTGTGGCCCCTACTTTTCTGTTTTGTAATCTGCTGCTCCTTCTTACAGAGGTGGTACTCTGTTTTTCTTTTGGTACTTTTTGCTTCTGTTTTTCCACCTTTTTAGAGAGGGCAGTTTCATGGAGTTTGGCCATTCTTTGAGCTAAGGGCTGAGTGTCTTCCTCACTAGAATTCTCAGGAGTGATGTAAGTTTCTTGGACTACAGATTTACCTTTATCTTGCTTTTGTTTCTTCCTCCCTTCTTTTCTTTTCTGAGCAATTTCTTGAGCAAGTTCTGAAAGAGTTTCAGTGATAATTCCTTGGGCTGCTTGGTTATCTTCTTCAGTAAATCCAGGATCAATTTCCTGTTCAGGATGTTGTATATCAGTTTCCTCATCAAACTGTTCTTGAACAGTTTCCTCTTGGGCAGTTGTTTCAGGAATAGTGGTATCAGGAGCAATAGTTTCTGTTTGGGCAATAGTTTCTTGGTTAACCCCCTCTCCTCTTCTTCTTCTACTTCTTTTTGGTACTTGAGGGGACCCTCCAGAAGTTTCTCCTAATTCTTGAAAATGATTTCTTATGAGAAACCTCTCCCATGTGTCTCTTTTTGATTTCAATTGTTCCTCAACTAGCAATTTCACAAGACCGTGATGATATAAATGTGCTTCAATATTTCTGGGGTTCCTTTGGACAATTGCACACATTTTCTTAAGACTTGAAAGTAGAAAGTATGGGAGGTTAATATCATCTCCTAGAAAATGCATCATAACCTTTGCATGGTAAACATATAAGACCCCAAATCTTCCCTCACAAGTGAAAATTTTTTGCACTAATAAGAGTAAAGTTGTCCATTCCTCCTTAACATAAGAAACAGGAATCCCTTTTGTAAAGATGCTGGTATCCATACCTGGGTTTTTTAAGATTTGTTTCCACTGCTGATCTTGAACTGACCGGTTCTTAAACCACCTTTCTCCAGTCTGTGGAAGTGAGGTAGCTTGTGCTATGCTGCTCTCAGTGACTGTGAATTGTAAATCCCCTATCTCCACGTGATTATCTTTTTCTCTGAAGGACCGTGCAAAGGCCTTCGTAACCTCCTTATGGTAGCCTCTGAACTTATGGATGCATTGTAACCAGTTTGCCTTTTGCAATGCCTCTTTAACCTGAGGATAACCCTCCAGAAACTTTGAACCCTCCGGTTCTGCCCTTAAGAGCTTCCCCATTGGCTCTTACGGCTCTGTTCTATTTAAAACACGGCTTCAAAACGGCCTTACACAGTCAATTCACGGCTTTGTTCTAGAACACGGCTTTAAAATGGCCTTGACTTAGTGGATTTACGGCCTCAACACAGTGGATTATGGTTTTAGCTCTGGATACGGCCGTAACAGTCCTCCACTGGTGATTAGAATTAGCGGAGAGGAAAAACAGAGTATGGTGAATGGTAGCAGCGTAGTGAGCATAGCGTAAATGGAATGAAACAGTGTGAGTGGAAATGAAACAGCGGAAGTGAAATGATATGAGCGTAAGAGGGTAGAAGGGTTATGGAATAATGAATGGAAACGGCTATGTCCTTAGGTTTCGGTTTCAGAGTTACACTTGGCTGCGTGAGTTAATGTCATATAGAGACGTAGTACATTAGGCTACGTCACTTAAGTACGAGATCTTAATGGAAGAAGCAGCCGCAAGTAAAATTCAAAATCGTGGTAATCAAGGACTAATAGACTTGGGAGATACGTGGGTATATGGTCGCATGGCTGGTAATCATTACATTTAGTGGCAAGAAACATAACCTAGAAAACTTTGCATAATGAAATAACTGTAAGTTTAGGATTTAAACCATACCTCAGATTCCCGCTTAGATTTGCCTTTGATGACTTGCCACTAACCCTTCACTGATTTATGGCTGTTGCATGACTATTTTCCATTTATTATTGATGACTACTGAGCTGTAAAGAAATTTCAAACAGACTGTGCTTTTTTTTTTTATGCAGGTGCAGAGGGCTGCGGAATCGTTAGATGGCTGCAGAATCTTCAGATGGCTGCGGAATCTGCAGTAGTACCCTCCGGCTGCACAAAATAACTTTAGTTGTCAAAAAAAATGACTTTATTGATGGAGTGAAATGTAATGAATGGATGGATGATAGAAAGAAATGAGGTGAAGTGAAAGTGATGAGATGGTGAATGAGGTGGATGAAATGGTGAAATGGAATGGAAGAGAGAGAGATTTTTTTTTTTTTTTTTGGAAAACATGAGGTGTCAGGTGACCCTGATTTTCACCTCAGGTTTTCTGTATGAGACTGCCAATCAGAGATTGGTTTTCAGGCTCATACATTTATTTATTTTTTCTTTTTCTTTTTTCTTTTTTTTTTTTTCAAAAACCAAAGATTAGGCTGATGGAGGAGAAGAATCCTTCTCCACCAACCTGATTGCAGAATCTTCTTTGAACAATTTGACAAACTCTTCTTTTGAGAATGGCTTCTGGTAGATTTTCAAGCGGTGGCCATTCACAATAAGAGGAGTATGAAATTCATCAATAGTTTTTACTCGAACTGCTCCATTGCTAAAGACTTCATCAATCTCATATGGCCCAAGCCAATGAGTTTGAAACTTTCCTTTGAAGTCTTTGAATTTTGAATCAAACAATAGAGCCCAATCTCCTCTCTGAAACTTTCTTTCTTTGATATGACGATCATGCCATTTAGATCTTTGATGCTGAACTAGATCGGTCCTTAGAATTGCATCTTGTTTTATTTCATCTAGCTCATTTAGCTGGTCCATTCTGTGTCTTTGAGCTTCTGAGAGGCTCATTCCCAATTGGACTGCCATCTTGAAGGTCTTGATTTGGAACTCAATGGGGAGCAGGACTTCCTTCCCATAAACAAGTTCATAGGGAGAATGTCCTGTTGTGTTCTTCCATGTAGTCCTATAGGCCCATAAGGCTTCAGGGAGCCTTTCCGCCCAATCTCTTCTATGAAGATGAACAGTCTTGGTGATAATGCCTTCAAGAACTTTATTGGTAGATTCCACTTGACCATTGGATTGCGGATGGTAGGGAGTAGATGTTCTGTGCTTGATCTTATATTCCTCCATCAGCTTCTCCATCAATTTAGATGTAAACTGGTTGCCTTGATCTGTCACAATTTCCCTTGGGACACCAAAACGAGTGAAAATATCCTCAAAAAGAAATTGAACAACTGAATTTTCAGTGGCAGAAGGCAATGCTTTTGCTTCTACCCACTTAGTAACATAATCAGTACAAACCAGTATATACTTCTTTTGCTTTGATGGTGGATTAATTGGTCCAACGAAATCTAGAACCCATTTCTCAAAGGGTTCGATGCATACCTGAGGCTGTAGAGGCATTTCATTTGAAGGAGTTGGTTTCCCAACTCTTTGGCAGCTGTCACACCTTCTAACATACTGCTTTGCATCTTTAAAGAGAGAAGGCCAATAATATCCTAGAGAAAGGATTTTATAGGCTGTCCTCTTGTCCGCAAAGTGCCCGCCGCATGGTTCATCATGACATGCCTTAAGGATGTCAGGCATTTCATCTTCCCGAACACACCTTCTGATTATACAATCTGGCCCTGTTTTGAACAATTCATTAGAAATCCAAGAATAATGTGAACTCTCCCGAATGATTTTCCTTTTCTCATTAGGAAATAAGTGTAGAGGTAGCTTCCCTGTAACTAGATAATTAGCCATATCTGCATACCAAGGAGTCTTGGTAGTCACTTCAAACAAGTATTCATCTGGAAACTTATCTTCTACTGGAGAATCTTCATTAGTGTTTTGGATTCTAGACAAGAAATCAGCTACTGTGTTTTGCTTTCCAGGTCTATCTAACACAGTAATGTTAAATTCTTGCAAAAGTAAAAGCCATCTTGTAACTCTACCATTAGTGACAGGTTTGTTCATTAAATATCTTATGGGAGAGTGATCAGTATGGACAAAGGTTTCATAGCCGGTTATGTAGTGTCTAAACTTGTTGATCGCATGTACCACAGCTAAGAACTCTTTTTCTGTAACAGTATAATTTAACTCCGTAGGAGTCAAATTCTTACTTGTGTAATAAATGGCATAAGGGATCAAATCCTTTTGTCCCAAAACAGCTCCTAGAGCTGTATCTGAAGCATCAGTAGAGATGTGGAAAGGGAGTTTCCAATTTGGTCCCCTTAAGATGGGTGCTTCAGATATTCTAGACTTTAAAGCTTCAAAGGCAGATTGACACTCAGGATCCCATTTAAACTCACAGTCTTTGGTAAGCAATTTGAAAAGAGGAGATGCTATCCTAGTGAAGTTTTCAATAAATCTTCTGTAATACCCAGTAAACCCAAGAAAACTTCTAACATCCTTCTGGCAATTTGGAACAGGTAACTTAGAGATGACTTCAACTTTGGATCTATCAACCTTAATTCCATCTCCTGAAATATGATGTCCTAAAACAATCCCTTCAGTAAACATCATAAAACACTTTTCATGACTTAAAGAAAGATTTGTTTCCTTACATCTTACCAGTACTTTTTCCAAATTTTCCAAAGCTTCTTCAAATGTATTACCATAAACTGTGAAATCGTCCATGTATACCTCTACACAATCATGAATCAGATCTGAAAAGATGCCTAATACAGCCCTTTGAAATGTAGCAGGTGCATTGCACAATCCAAAAGGGAGTACTCGGTAGGCAAAAGTTCCCCAAGGACAAGTAAATGTGGTTTTGTCTTGATCTTCAGGTGCTACCTGAATTTGATTGTACCCACTAAAACCATCCAAGAATGAGAAATACTTTTTACCTGCTAAAGTGTCTAGTACCTGATCAATAAAAGGTAGAGGAAAATGATCCTTTAAGGTTGCCTTGTCCAATTCTCGATAATCAATGCAAACTCTCCATTTACCATTCTTTTTGGGCACTATAACCAAGGGAGAAACCCATTGGCTATCTGAAATAGGGTAAATGAAGTTTACCTTGAGCAATTTCTGGAGTTCTTCTTTCACGATTTCCCTAAGGTTTGGATTCATCCTTCTTTGTGGTTGCCTAATAGGTCTGCTATTCTCTTCAATGTAGATGTGATGAATACAAGTCTTAGGATCGATTCCTTTCATGTCAGTGTATTCCCATGCAAAGGCAGTGGAATGTTTTTGCAACAGTTTAGTTAATTCTTCTTGTTGTGGTCTTCCCAAGTTTTTGTTAATGTTTAATGTTTTTCCTAGAAGGATTTCAACTGTAGAACTACCAAACTCTTCCATTGAGAAGAGAGACATTTGTCTAGAGGAGAGATATTCAATGTCTGCATCTATCTGAAAATGTTCAGAGTCATATTCTAAAGATACTTCAAAATTTTCTAATGTATTTAGAATTTGACTATCCTCACTGATCTCAGAGATGGTTAGAACTGGTTGTATAGTATCTTCATCCTCTACCCATTCATCTTCTCCTATTTCTGTTATAGCTTTTTCTGGGGGATACAAGTTGAATTTCTTGGTGGAATTACCATCTGATATATACATGTCTCCAGACCTACAGCTTATGAAAGCATCAGCTGTGGCCAGCCAAGGTCTTCCTAAGATAAGAGGATGTCCTCCTAGATTGTTCTTGGGAGTTAAAATCATAAAATCAACGGGATATTCCCAAGAATCTAGAGAGACTGGAATATCTTCCAATACACCATCAGGTTTAATGATTGATCTATCTGCAAGCTGCAACAAAGTAGGTGTAAAGAGAAGGTTAGGAAGCTTTAACTGATCCATGGTCTGTCTACTCATGATGTTGATAGCGGCTCCTAAGTCAATTAAAGTATTTGGGATTTCAATTAATATGAGTTTTGACAATAGGACTACCGAGATCCACATACTTTTGCATGGTAATTTTGCCCATCATAATGTCTGCAATTTTTCCAACTAGGTGTATCCTTTTGGTATCTCTGGTTCTTTTTACTGTTTTCTTCAAACTCAACTCCTTTATTGTCTTCGCTAGAACGGAAATTTCCTTAATGGCTTGTAACAAGGGGATCTTGATACATACATTCTTCAATTCATCTAGGAAGCTATAGTCAGGCACTCATATCTGCTTTTCCACCCCTTTGTCAATTTGCAATCTTTCAGGAAAGGGAGGTGTAGCTAAAGGTGTAGGTTGCTCAACTATGGGAGTTGTAGAGGTTGATTCTTTTTCTTTTTATTTTTGGATATTTTGGTTTTGAAGTGATACTTCAGAACCTTTATTGACTTTGAGAGATTCCTCCTCAGAAATGCTTGGTTGTTGAACACTTGTGGAAGGTTGATCTAGGATTCTACCTGATCTAAGTTGTACTTCATTGAGAGGAACAACCATATAGGTAGGGAATGGTTGACCTTCCATCATGTAAGCATTTTGAGGGTTCCTATTATTTGGATTTGGTAATGGCTGAGAGGGAAGTTGATTGGATTTCTGCTGGGATTGAAGTGCTAATTGAGAATTTTGATTTTGTGGAGGAGGTTGTTGATGTTGAGGGTATGACAATGATAGTTGTTGACCTTGGTTTGGAAGTTGTGGAGCTTGCTGATTCTGAAATGATGGAGGATATTGATAGAATTGTGAAAATCTCCCATAAGGATTTTGCATGCTTTGCATCCATGCTTGGAAAGCATTTTGAGGTTGAGGCCAAGGTTGTTGCCAAGGATTCCAATTTGGTTGGGATTGAGAATTCATAGAGTTGTTAAACCCTTGATTCTGTTGTCCTTGCCAAGGTCTCCTTGCAATAAAACAGAGAGATTCAAGTGTATCTGGATCTTCTTGAAAGACTGCTTTGAGGCCAGGAATTGAAGGACAATCCTTGGTCTCATGATTTTCTGAGCAAATTACACATGTTTCTACAACGTGTGCATCTAAGGGACATTCCCTTAAAGCATGTTTCTTTCTACATTTCGGGCAAAAGATAGCCAAAGCCTCAGCTTCTGATTTTTGTTTATTGTGACTCTTAAGGGTATCAAGTTGTTCACTAAGACTCCCTAAGATATTAGTTTTAAATTCATCAAGCATACTGCCGATTTCAGCCCTACTCACTGATCCTGTTGCAGATTTATTTGCCCTAAGGAGAGAAGGATCTCTAGGCCCTTTTTGAGTTTTTGATTTGCCCCTCGAGAGATGGATACAAAGTTCTGCTATGTCATTGAGAGAAAGTTGAGAAATATCCCCTTTCCCCATCATGTTTAAGATGTCTATCCATTCATCCCTAATGGCCTTTAATAAGAGGGCTTTTAAGGTCTCTTCATCCAAGGTATTCATTTTTGCTCTTTTCAAGTTATATTGAAATCTTTCAAGTAAATCTTCTAGACTCTCATCTTCTTTTTGTATCATTTTAAAAACCTCGTCCTTGTGATTAGTAGGCATGCAATAGTCTAAATACCTATCCAAAAATGTCTGTTTCATCTCATCCCAAGTCCTAATGGATTGAGTGAGTAACCCCATGAACCATTTCAAATCTTGATCCTTCAGTGTTGAAGGGAACAACTTGAGTTTCTGAGAGTCATCCAGGTAGTCATAAGTTCGACACACCACTTCAAACTCAAATAAGAATGTTTCAGGGTCCTCAGTCCTTAACCCATGGAAGTTAGGGAGGACAGATGGTGATATGTTTTTCATAGTGGCTCGGGAATCCTCATTAACAATGGGAAACCCAAATGAATTATCCCCATTTCTATTTCCTCCTCCAATGGGACCTCTACCTCCATTATTGTTATTGTTATTTCCTCCTCCTCCTCTACCTCTACCTCTACCTCCTCCTTCTTCCTCTGCCATGATGATTCTCCTAGGGATTTCAAAATCTTCTGGTTCCTCTACAAAAGGTGAATGAGAAGAGATTTCTCCTTCTTCTTCAGATGATTCCAATTCCTCAATTACAATTGGTCTTCCTGTAGGAGAAAGAGAAGAGTTTCTTCCTAGTTCAAACTCAATAGAAGGTGTAGGAGAGTCAACTCTTGGCTCTTGAATTCCAGGAATTCTAGGACTAGGAGTTTCGGTTGGAGATAAGGGGGGTGTCTCTTGTCTATCCCTTGAAGTAGATGGACTTGTAAAAATTGAACTTCGAGCTCTAGCTAAAAACCGTCCTCTAGAATCTCTAGCTCTATGCATGTCATTTTTTTATTTTTTCTTCAAGTCAAGTTAATAGTTCTTTTTCTGATCTTCCAGGTCACTCTAGGTGCAAGAAGAGAGCATACTCAAGAAACTACCAAATCAATAACTTTCTCTTTTCTGATCCTCCAGATCACCTTGCAGTGCAAGAGGAGAGCATACTTTGATAGGTTATCAATTTCTTTCCTTGAAATCTTTTTATGTTTTTTTTTCTAAGTATGGCTACTTAATTTCACTTCCCCGGCGACGGCGCCAAAATGTTTAGTCAATTTAGTGTTCCTAAATTGATGTCATTAATTGTCAACCCGGGGCTCGTAAGCTGATGAAGTGAAGGTGTACTATATGTACTTAAGCAACCTCTTAGAGCTTTTGTCGTTTGGGGTGTTGTTTATGGTTAACTTATCTTCCTAAGATGGAGTGATGATTATAGACAAATGAGTGCAAGTGTGTGAAAAGTGAGTTCTAGATGAGTGAAAGTGTGTGATTGGTGATTTCTAATTACTTGCTGAATTTGTAAAGGAAAAGAACTTGAAAGAAATGAATAACTTGAAATGACTTGAAAGTAAATGACCACGTTCTAATGGCATTAGTCTCTACTCATATTGATGCAAATAAAAGAAACAAGAAAATCACTTCAAGGACTGATGATAATGGTTATCTCTTCCTAACTCCCTGTTTCTACCACATAGTACTGTGTAAAACACGATTAGGAAGTAGCTGAAGACAAATCCAAGAATTGATAAAAACTCTAAATGACAAATTATAACACTACTAAGCCTTTTCCATCATACTGCTTCCTACATATGTGATTATGTGTAACAAGTGGAAAAAGTATTAGTGCCACAAGCCAAGACTACTTAAAAACAAGCTGCAATTAATTAGTGTTATGTTCTCTGAAAGATAAACCATTCATGATAAAGAGAGCATAAATTAGTTAGCATCCAACTTGTAAAACTAAGCTAAAAACTAATCTAGAAAACAGAGTAAAAAGGGCAGCATTACGAATAAGACAACTACAACTACCATTAGATATTAAAGCAAATACAACACACTCAATCCCGGGTTAAAACCTGCAAAGAAGCAAATCTGATTAGTGAAAATAAAGGCTGCAGCAATGAAAAGAAATCAAGCTGTACATAACTCAAGAAAAGGAAATGTTGTATGTGAAATAAAGAAATTGCAGAAGTATAAACATGAAATACTTATACAAGGGCAGTCATGAACGGGGGCCCTCCATCCATACAACCCACAGAAAACTCAGATGCTTTAAAACTTCAAAACAACATTGTTTCCATTACTTCATATGCAGAAATACATAGTCAAAAGTGCTGGAACAGCTCTATAAAAACAGAGTTCAGAAAGGTGCTAAAATTCTCACAAGTTCATAAACTACAACAGCTAAAAAGTTAACATAAGCGTACGCAGACGCAAGTATTTATAGGCATCTGCAAGATGGCCTAATGCGTAAAGCATAAAACAGAAAATAAACTGAATATCATGCGTATTAAAGGTGCAGTGAACACGTCATATGCTTCATGGTCGAGCTGGAGGTCCTAGTCGTTATGGGCAATGAATCCAGCGTTGGATCATGTTCCCCACGGCTTACAAAACACGGACAAGTCATCTTTTCCACCGACGTGACCAAACAGCTTACGCATCAACATTAAGCTGCCTTTATTTGACCGTAACTTGACCCCCTTTGACCGGAGGTACAGATGACGTGGCTGGCTGAACTGATGGCACAGGAACCTCGAGCACATATATTCCAACATGCCCACGTGGCTTGTTCTGCAAAATAGCACGTGGAACCTTGAGATCAACAAAATGGCTGCGGAATCATCAGATGGCTGCGGAATCGCTGAATGGCTGCGGAATTGCCAGACAGCTGCGGAATCTCTGCAAATATGTCAAAAACTAAACAAAACAGTCACCCATTAGCAAAGCTCACTTGATCATGTTTAATGACAACTAATGTAATGATCTGGGTGGAAAGTGAGGCAAAAGAGAGAGGAAAGTGATGAAAACAGTAGGTAATGATGGATGATCAGGTGTAAAGTAGAGGCTCTACACAGCCTACCAAATCCTATGCACTATACCTCAAGGATCAGTGGTTACAGTTTCAGATCAATACCTTGGATCAAAGGGGCATCACCCCATTCCAAAATTATCATCAGTTTGCAGCTCCATGTGGCAGTAGTTCATCTGAGGATAGGGCCAAATTATCAGAGTTCTACTTGCACAACTTTGCCCTTCCGGACATGAACGCATGGGATCCTAACACGGTGTATGGGATGTCCAACATATGGCCATGGCCTCTTGGATGAGCCATGAGGAGAAGAGAGCAGCAGAGGTCCGCAGTATCATAGGCAGGGAGCTCAGTGAGCCTCTCATGATCAGAGCAGAGCTAGATGACCCATCAGCAGTGATAAGCGCCCACCAGCACTTGGCCAACAGTCCTCGGGATCTACTGGAATTCATTGAGCAATAGGCTCAAGCCATTGCCCACTTTGAGGACATGTAGAGACTGTTGGGAGAAAACTGCATGCATGCCTGCACAAGGCGGTGGAACACACTGCCTCACAGCCTGAAGACAAAAGAATACCACTCTCCCACCAGGATGAGGGAAGCCTTGGCAAGGGTACCCCTCTACAAACAGTTGATGTAGAACTTGTAGGCCAATTGGATTGGATTGAAATTCAGTCCTCCTTTACTTTTGGGATTGCTAGAAGGAGTGAAGGAAGAGGAAGAAGGTAGACAATGGGAGGAAGTGGAAAGGAAGGCAGGATTCCACGACCAGGAAGAGGATATCGTAGCAGAGGCCTGGGATGTGAGGGAGGTGATAAAAGCCATAAAGGATGATGAGTGGGACTAGTTGCTCAGAGGATGAGCAACCCATTTAGCAGGGGGGTGATGATGAGCCCCGAATTGGGTAACTTATTGGGCTCATTTTGCCTAATTTTCCTTGTTCAATCCTCCATTTTTCATAGATTATGCATGTTTTTCTAGTATGTTTATGTTATTTGAACGAATAAGGGTGGTCACTCTACCTAGGAGGCTAATACGTGGTTATTTCAGGATTTTTGGACAAATTTTGGAGCAAAACCAAGCAATCATGGGTCAGCTGACAGCCAAGCTTGATGGGAGGATTCGTAGGGAGGTTGTCTCTTGCATTAAATGGCCTTCCTCGAAATCTCCACCCTCAACTCTAAGCTCCACAAGCCACCAAAATGAGTTTTAAAGGCAGCCAAGCAGTTTTGGGAAGAGTGATTGTTTACTAGCAGTTGGGACAGCCGAGTCCCTTGAATCTAGGAGGTCTGCTAGCCCCCTCATATTGTACAAATAGGAAGGCCTCAGCCTTCGTAGTTTACTTTTGGAACTGTTGGTATTTGCACTATAGCGTTGTCCTTTCTTCAGCTCGTTTTTCTTAGCTACTGTTGTGCAAACTTTCTTGTGATGATTATTTTTTAGTAATGAGAAGCAGTGTTACTTGGCATCAGATCTGAGTTCTTTATAGGAGCCTGCAGCTCTTGGGGTTGGGCCCAACCCAAGTGCTAAGGCATCCTTTATGTATTTTTATTTGTTCTTCATGCATTTGCAAAATTATTTCTGTTAAAGTAGATTAAATCTTGCTGATTAACTAGGTCACTGTTAATGGTTAGAAAGACTTTTGATGCTCAGATTTAGTTGATAGGTTGTTTACAGGGAAAAGCTTCAAAAAAGGGCCATCAACCATCTCTGGTTTCACCTCTCCCTCAGTGGGATCAGGAGCTATGATCAGGATAACCTTGCTGCCCACAAAAACACTGATTTTGCTTTGCCATGCAATCACTAGTGTTTGATTTTCATGTATAGAAGTTGGTTACAAGTTCAGACTTTTGCTTGCTTAGTTGCATGAGTTAGTATACATGGTTTCATTGCAGTTCAACTTCTGTTCATTCTTTTTACTGACAGCTAGATCAGATTAGGTCAACGTAACTAGGTTTTTGATTTTACAAGTCTTCATCGGTTTAGTTGGAAAAATGACTTGCAGAGAACCTGTACCACTCCTCCACCTGCCCATACTCCATCAAACCCATCTGCTCCATCCCTCAGCTCAGCTTCTAGCCTTACGTTTTCCATTTGCTCACATAACCCTAGTTTTTGTGCATCGTTGCTTCAGTCCTCCTTGAACAAATCCAACCATCTACCTCTATCCTCAACTCCATCCACCAAGTCCTGGACCACCTCCAACCTTTATCCTACCTCCATACCCACTCCTTCATCTTTCTCCATCCATCCATCCTCCAAAATCCCATTTCTGAACATCCTGTAGAAAGTTACAGAACATCCTGTAGAAAATCACAGACATCCTGTAGAACCCCTGCAGACTTCTTGTAGAAGCTCACGAATGAGGTTTCTTGATAGCCAAACTCTGTGAAACTCTTTGGAAGGATGTTAGGGACCCCTTAGGCCCTCTCTGAACCTTCCCGACCTCATCCAAGCATTTCCCCTCACCAATCCACCTCTGCACAGTCAAAACAGTCAAATTGCATGCATGATAATTCTAACAACTTATTCAAAAATACAAAAAGATGTTTTTTTCAGATGTTACTGTAGAAGTAGCTTAGATACATGTATTTACCTTCCTAGAAGTCAATGGCATCTCTTTCAGTAGCTTGCATCCTCTTTCTTGCATCGGTAGGGATAGCTGGTAAAATTAGGGTTTGCTAGGGTTACGTTTCCTTTCAGCTTTCCAATTTCTTTCTGCAAGTAGATCAGCCTTCTTTGAGTTATCTTTCTTCCATCAGTTAAAAATATTCTTCTCAAATTTCATAGAAGTTGGCTTAAGCCCCTAGCGGACTTGTGCCAGCTGACCAAGTGACAGTTGTGGCAAGAGCTAGTACTTGTGCATACAGCACCGTCGCTTCCAAGTTTGTTACGAACTAGCGGGTTGATAAAAGTAAAGAAGGGAGTCCCAACAGTTGTAGCATTATTGCTGCAATACTGGAGCTCACCATTACACCATGTAGATCAAACTATTTCTCCATCTATAGTATCCAATTTACCAGATCCTTGTCATCAAACTTCCTCATCTTGTTTTTTCTTGATTTTAGGAGCTTGATCTTGAAACGACTGTAACTCTATAATTTATGATCTTTAGGTTCTGCAATTTCGGCCTATAATATCCCTCTGAGTCCTCTTTCTAACTCTGCAAGTCTGATTGCAATTGGATTCTCCAAGGAAGAGTTATGCCAAATCTTCCATGGTGACCTGATTATGGACTAGTTCAGTAGAGCGAACTTGTACGAAGTTCCACGTGTCACTATTTCGACTTTAATACGTGAAACTTATATACAAAAAACTGCAGGTTGTACTCTTTCTGAAACTTATGAAATTTCAATCTGATGCTCAAAACCAAAGTTATGACGTTTTTCCCCAAGACACATGTTTTGAATGTAATTCGGGAGTATGCAAAAATCATAACTTCCTCAGATCATATCTCTTAACATATAGTGATACAAGCTCTGAAATTCCGACCCATAGTTCAGAACGATGTCAGCTCAAATGAGTTTCTTTTTTAGCTTCTGAAATGTTGCAGAAAAAAGTTATAGCAAAAATTCCACGATGACTTGTTTGGAGCAATGAAACCCTAGAATCCAAAGCTCTGATACCAAAAGTTATGAAATCAGCTCAATAAAAGATAGAAAAGAGAGATAAACGCCTTAGAATTCAGCCTCTTCAAGGGGGCAACCTCCTTTACATTACATAAATGAACAATTCTAGGATGATTCAAATGACAATACCTCCTTTCTATATATAGGAGTCTACGGGGTCATAATATAATCAGAGTCGACATAACAATAATAATGTAAGGGAACAATCATAACAATAGTCAGCTTCTATGGGGCATAATAATAACAATATGGGGACTACATGGGCACAAGAATATAATAAGGGGGTTGTACTAATAAAAATAAGGGGTTACACTAGTAGTATAGGGACCTAACAGTGGAAAAATTAGAGGAATCATCTCTTAGGACCATTTTTACCAGCAAAACACAATTTGGAAATTGTGGTCTGAAACCTTTCAGGAGTATTTTGAAATATCAAAATCCTTGTTTTTTGGAGTAAAACTTAGCCACTTTAATGTGACACCTTTTCATACTATTCTCCACATGGATATCTTTCCAATGGCACAAGAATCGCCTCATTTAGAGTTCGTATGCAAAAGTTATGCCACTCAGAAATTAACCTTTCTATTTTGACCAACATAATTTGAGATGTGACATCAACCCCAATTATTCATGGAAAAAGGGTTAGCCATGTGATAATGATGAAGAATACTCAAGAGGATTCCATATTCTAAATCTATTCAAGAGTTGAAGGAGTCAAACTTAACCACTAGTAGGCTATTGAGTTGTGTTATAACTGGGCCACCAGGAGGAAAAGGGATTCCATTATATTTGAATGGATAGGGAGAGAGATAATAGAGATCATTTATGCATTGTAGCATCCCATGAGCCACATGCCTCACTTCTTTGTACTTGCGTCCATTTTTCCATTCAGAGAAAGAGAGCAAATTAGTATCACCTTCTAGCTAGGTTTTCATCGAAAAGGGTTTCCCACGTTATATCTCGTGTTGACATGTGGTTTGTGAATTTATTTCATTGTTCTATGTTTTATACATATAATCTTCATGCATACACAATAATAAGTAATTAACATATCTAGAAATCTAAGGAGAAATAAATCTTCATAATGTGGATTTCAGATTTTCTAATATATTTTATTACACCTGTTGTGAGGAATTATCCAATGGGATATCCACAGAATTTTACGTATCATATCGGTATCAAATTAGGGTTCTTTAGGTGTATTATGGGGATTTATATGGGATCCATATAGGCTAAGATGAAATTCATAAAACCCCAACCATGACGAACAAATTTTTCAATAACCCTCATGAACCAAAAAACGAGAGGTTTACTCGACTAGAAACACAAGTCGTGAACTTAAACTGTAAAGTGAGCCTCCTTATGGTGGCCCTGACCAATAAGTTTAGGTTATTCATAGAAGATGGATTTTTTAACATAGAGGTAACATCAGACGGGAAATCGATAGATTGAAAAGAACCAGAGAGGGAATCTAAGAAAGAACCCAAAAAGGATCAACGTAGTTTGACTATCGTGAACCATTCATAGTCCCTAATCAAAATGGAAGTGAATGTTGAAATCAAGCCATATCAAGGTGAGATTAATGCATTGAAGCTAAAGCATTAGTTGTGGTGATTAGAAGTTTATTTTAGTGTTCATCATATAGAGGAAGAATATAATATTTTGTTTGCTCAGTTGAATTTAGAGGGTTGTGACTTTACCTTGTGGGAAAACCACATGGAGACCTTGAGGTTGGAGCGAGATCCTCAAGTGACTAAGTGGGAGGACTTCAAAACCCTCATAAAGTCACAATTTTGCCCTATTAGGCATGTAGAGGGCCAGTGGATATGATGGCATTACCTCAAGAAAAAGCAAGGGCAAAGTTTACAAGAGTACACCACAAAGTTTAGAAATATGGCCATACTGTAGGGCATCTCCCCAAAGAACCTATTCCTCAAGTATTTGTGACATATACACAACCATTTGTGAAGCAAGTGTTTTTGTTGAAACCTAGATTAATGGACAAGACTTGTCTACATTTGGACATACAAGTCGCATAAATAAATCGTAATGTGAACCCTCTACATGGAAGCCTTGATCAATAAGCTCGGTCTATTTGGAGAAGATGGAGATTCTACACAACCATCTAGGGGGTCTACATAGCCATCTACGGAAGCAAGAGATTTTGTTCAAACCTAGATCAATGGATGAGGCTTGTCTGCGGATGAAAGCACAAGTCACAGACATAAACTATAATGTGAACCTCCTCATGGTGGCCCTAACCAATAAGCTTGGGTTATTTGGAGAAGATGGATATTCTTATGCAAAGGTCAGATCGAAAGAGAAATCTGCAAATCTAGAATAACCAAAGAAGGAATTTAAGAAAGAACCCAAAATGGATCAACCCAATTCGATTAATGTGAACCATTCACAACCTCTATTAAAAATGTAAGCAAAGGTCAACATCAAATTATGTTAGGGTAAGATTGATGCTTTGGAGCTAAGTCACTAGTTGCAGCAATTTGAATTTTATTTTAGTGTTTATGATATAGATGACGAACAAAATATTTCATTTGTTTGGCCAAAATTAGAGGGTCATGCCCTGACCTAGTGGGAAATCCATATAGAGACCTTAAGGTTGGAGAGAAGTACTCTAGTGACTAAGTGGGAGGATTTCAAAACGCTCATAGTCACAATTTTACCCTATCAAGTATAGAGAGGACTAGAAGGTCATATTGCATTACTTAAAGCAGAAGCAAGGGCAGAGTGTACAAGAGTACACAGGGTTTAGAAATATGGTCATAATGTTAGGCATCTCCCCAAAAAACCCAGATGTACTCCTCAAGTATCTAGGAAGTGTACATAGCCATCTGCGAAAGAAAATGATATTGTTCAAACCTAGATCAATGGATGAGGCTTGTTTACAGGGAAATTACCTAGAGAACATTAGGCCAAAAGAAAGGGAAATCAAGTGGCTTGAAGGAGACAGGGCATGAGAACACTTCTAAGGAGGGGAAGAAGAAGTGGAAAGGAGAAAAGATAAGAAGATAGCAACCACAACACACTATTGCAAAGATATTAACAATCGTTGTAACATTGACGGTTATACAAAGGAGAAGTCTTGGAAGTTTCATTTAGAGCTTAACTCGAAGAATAGAAAGAATAATGAAAGGAAGAAGAAACTCATGCCCATCGATTCGAGCAACTAGGTTGAAAGTAGCTCGTACATGGATGAGAAGATAGTTTGTATATTAGTGCAGAAGGAGATGAATCTGAGTATTCTTTGGCAATAGGAAGAGAACGAAAGTCCAAACCCTTCCATATAAAAGTACATGTCAAGAAGACAAATATTGATGCTCTGTCAACTCAGGATCATAAGCATATCTCATTGCAGCGAAGTTGGTCAACAAATTGGGAATGGAGGTTTGTCATCATCCAAGCCCATAGCCATTGGGAAAAGTAAATAAGAATGCATAAATAAAGGTAACCAAACAATGCAATAGCATATTTTATATCAATGTTGATTTAAATGATGAAGTAGAAGTAGATGTAGTTTTTCTTGATGTATGTGGAGTGGTGTTTTGAAATCTCTATATGTATATGCAGGGTGCAATCTTCATGAGAAGATCCAACTAGTACTATCTCATCAAGGATGGAAAAGAAGAGATGTTATAAGAGTATAAGCATGTGTTACAGGAGCCTATAGGTATACCACGAAAAAGGGAAGTGGAGTACAAGATCAAGCTATTTCTAGACTCACCATTGCCAAGCATTGGGGGTTACAAGTTCATTATAAAATTAAGTGAGGTGAAGAAGTAGTTGCAGTAGCTATTGAAAAAGAGTGTCATTCAACCAATTACCTCACCATGTGGGTCACCCATCATCATTGTGCAAAAGAAATATGGGTCTTGGTGAATGTATATTGATTACAAGGTGTTAAACAAAAGAATGCTCAAGAACCGGTACCCCTTGCCTAGGATAGATGATTTGTTGGATCAATTGCTACAAGCCAAATACTTCACCAAATTGGACTTAAAGTCAATATATCACCAGGTTCATGTTAGAGAAGAAGACATTTGGAAGACCACCTTCAAAATTAGGCAAGTTTTGTATGAGTGGTTAGTCATGTCATTTGGCCTACGCAACACACCAGCGACATTTGAGAGGTTAATGAAATATATAATGCAGTCTTTTATAGATCCAATTGTTATTGTCTATTTGTATGATATATTGGTGTACAATGCTATCTGGGAGGAATAGATCTCACATTTGATGCAAGTGCTAGAGACATTAAAGAAGCACCACTTGGTAGAAAATCTCAAGAAGTGTGACTTTGCAAAATAGTCTTTGGTATATTTTAAGTATGTGATAGATGGAGGAGAGTTGAAGATAGATATTTCCAAGATGGAGGTCATCATGAAGTGGTCAATGAGCCCTACTAATATTTATGAATTCAAGAGTTTCGTTGGGGCAGCACAGTACCTGAGGAAATCCATAGCCTTGTTTTCAATAGTATCAGCACCACTCCACCCCATAACAACAATTGGAAAGATTTTTCAATGGGGAGAGGATCAGCAGAGGGATTTTGAGGAGTTCCTAGAGATTGGTAAACAACCAATTTTGGCATTACCTAACTTGCAACAACCTTCAAAGTAAAGACAGATGTGAGTGGCTATGATATGTGAATAGTCTTGATGTAAGGAGAATGGATTGTATGCTACCATTCTGAAGTATTTCATGGGGCAATTCTTAACTACCCTACATACGACAAAGAGATTTTGGCCCTGGTGTAAGTTGTGAAGAAGTGAAAAACTATTTGATGGGAAAGGAGATAGTAAGCCACACAGATCACCAGTCACTATGGTATTTGTAGGCTCAAATTAAGCTACAAAAAACTAGGCATTACAAGTGGATGGGGTTTCTACAGCTATTCCATTTATTCATCAAGTATAAAAAGTGCAGTGCAAACAAGTTGGCTTATATGCTTTCAAGGACATCCACATCAAATATCATATCTTTGGGAACTCTAATGCACATGGAGAAATTCACCTAGGATCCATACAAAGGAATATTCAGATGATAAGGACTTCAAGGAGTTTTAATAGTTGCATGGCTAGTGTAATGTGCACAATGGTGATAGCACAATTGACTACCATCTCCAAGACGAATTACTATAGCTGATTAGAAAGGATCACACCTCCAAGGTTGTAGGGCACTTTGGTGTAGGGAAGACAATGGCCAACTTGCAAAGGTATGTGTATTTGCCCAAGATACAAGAACAAATAGTTATGTTCATAAGAGGATGCATGTTTTGTTATACCAGCAAGCCTAGTAATAGGAAAGAGGACCTATATCATCCCTTGCATATACCCAATCATCCTTGGAAAATCATTTCCATGGACTTCATGGGATATTTACCAACAACTAGGAAGGGACATCATTACATGTTCATGGTAGTTAGAAATTTCATCAAGCTATGTATTTTGATCCTTATAAAATGACCATAAAGGGCATGAAGCAGCGAAGTTGTTCTTTGCACAGGCCTGGGTGCATTTTGGGATACCAATGAGTATCATTTCACATAGGGACACAATATTTCTCAATGTATTTTGGACTACATTGTGGGAGAAGATGGACTTGAAGTTAAAGAGGTCTACAAAATTCCATCCGTAGACATATGGGCAGACATAAGTAATCAACAAGACTTTGGTGCAACTTTTGAGGGATTACAAACAGGAGCATTCAAAGACCTATGATGAAAATCTGGTATTTATATAGCACTCTTATAGCAAAGTAGTCCACTTTTCCACCCTCACCTTTTGATGCAGGAGCATCCAGCTAAGGGCACCATGACCGGGTGTCGGTCTCAGCTAAGGAGGACATGTTCAATGTATTTTAGTTTCATTTACGTTTACTGAATAAAAGAGTGTCTAGAAACTAGTTTTTTTTTATTAGTTAAGGAATATTAGGAACAATACAGTTAGGATAGTGTCATTATAGCTATGTTGTTCTGTCATTTTTCTTTATCCATTTTCCATCTGTTTGTTCATAATAAAAAAAATATAATATTGTAAATCCTACAGCGCAAGAAAACCCAACATAATCATCAATTGTGTAACTATAAAAGTAACTAAAGGGTAACCGAGAGAAGTTCAAGTAACTGTCTAAATACAATAAAAAAACCAATTTAATACATTCTAGAGGGGTTCAATGCATGAGAAGAGATATACAATAAAGAGAAAGTAATTTTTCATCCGAATATCTGAATCCCTCTGTAACATTTTGTCCATGACATTCATTTACTTTCCTCTAACTATTGAGTAAGCAAACTAAGCAATGTGCGTTCCTATCTATTGTATTTTTGTTTCCCTTCTATAAAACAGAGAGAGCAAATGGAGAAACCAAATGAGCGTTCCCAGCACGGAGTTCCGGAAACAACCACAACAAAGTCCAAATAAGTGAAAGCAAACAACAGTACGAGCAGTTTAGAATCGAACGAGAATGTAATCATTGAATAATGACCCCAAAAGAAAGGTAAATGGATTACACAAAATTTTTCCTATCAATTCCTTTTATAACCAAAAATATTTGTATACATTTAAACAGTCCCGAATACTCAATCAAGAATAGAGGAAAAGATAACACGGTATAGCAAAACCCTGAAAGTGAGGGTTTAGTCGGCCACCATAGAAAGGCAGACAAAAATTACAAGTGTTCAAAGCACAGTCGAAATTTATATACAAATTGAATCCCGGGTCGCACAACAACAAAGAAAATCCAATGAAGAAGTACTGGGACTTTGCCCAGTAACCTGACAGAGACAACCAAACTAAAAACTGACAACAGTAGCAGAGAACGAGCCTATCAGAGCCATTTCTTGTAGCAGTTACGTAGACCACGCGTAGGAACAAACCTTCACCTGCACAGTGAGCCAACGGAGTACTTTCAGTCAAATGTATTCCGAGTATAGCCAGGAAGTAACAAAATAAAAATGGAACTGAATGCACAGTCAGGAAAATCGTTTACCTAAAGAGCATTCGCGTTGGAGGAGTGAAACCCCACTGAGCCACAGTCAACGATGAAACCCTGCAGACCAAGGAGCGAATGTTGTTAGTGCCAGAGAAAACTGAAGAGGGTAAGCAATAGCATGAAATAACAACTTACCTTGCCATGACCGTGAAGCTGAGGAAGCCACTATGATTGCGACCTATTAGAATACAGAATAGTCAACCACCAACCATAAGCTAACAACCAGAAAGACTGTAACAGAACGAAACAATGGAACAGGGGAAGGTATAATCACTAAGCAGACGGAAACAACAATGACCCTCTCACACAGACAAAGAAATCTTCCATACATTGCCCAGGCAACCAGGCGACGAGGCCACAAGTGCAGGCAGAGATATCTTGCCAACAGACAAAAGAACCCATAGTTGGGCGCACACATAACTTTGCTACCAAATTCTACACAGTCGCAGTACAAACCCTCGTTGCAGGCATAAACCCTCAGCGCAGCAAAAACGCAAGTGAGAAATGACCGAATGACAAAGAACCAAGGGTTTTGGTAACAACAAAGAGCGAGAAAACAATAACCAAGGCGGGTACAGCCAGCAAACCATCATTGAATTCCGACATAGATTCCAACCAACAAATATCCAAAATAATCATTTGTTTAGCGCCTAATCAAATGTATTAACCCCCGATTATTTGCTAATCATACAACTATTGATTAAAGCATTGGTGTATCATTGTTAATAATATTAAAATATAAGTTATGGGTTGGTCCTATCATAGTGGTATCAGAGCAGGATTTCGAGTTTTCCTGGGAGATGGAAGTTGGAAGATGAGGATGTAGAAGAGGTGCATGAAGAGCAGCGGAGGAAGGATTGCGAGAGGAAATCAGGATCCTTACTACCCATTTTGAGGCAGTTGAAGCAGGAAGGAGAAGGGATCCAGAGGTAGGAGATGACAGTGAAGAAGAAGCCATAGTGACAATAGATGGATCAGATGAAGAAGGGTTGGAAATGAGATTGTTGAGGTCGGTCCTATTCGCTAGTAGTAAGCCTAAACCAGAAATTCCAAATTATGACGGTATCTTGTCCACAGAAGTTCTGTTGGATTGGATCAGCGAACTGGACAAATATTTTGAGTGTGAAGAGGTCAGTGAAGATTGGAGAGTTAAGTTCACTACAACAAAGCTGAAGGGACACGTAGCCTTGTGGTGGGACAGTGTCCAAGCGGAGAGAAGAAGGATGAACAAGTTGCCAATAAAGAAATGGCCAAGGATGGTGGCCAAGTTGAAAGGCAGATTTCTACCCAAGGATTTCCATATTGCATTGCATCGGAAAGTGCAGAATTTGAAACAGAAAGGGACGACAGTAAGAGAGTATACTGAAGAATTCTACTGGGTAAATTTAAGAACTGGTTATACAGAGGACACCCCAGAGAAAACAACAAGGTATGTAAATGTTTTGAGATTGGAAATATTAGATGAAATCAGCATTCTTTCCTCGAAAAATATAGAAGAAGCATACCAGAGTGCCATGAAGGCGGAGGAGAAGATCACCAGAAAAAAAAATTATAGGAGAGGACGGGGAACCGGCAAAGGAAGAGGACAATCTTATGGCAGAGGACGAACTGCCAGCAATAGTGAAGAAGGCAGCAGTTCCAAAACTTCTAGGACAATAGAAAAAGGAGACAGCATTAGAGGTGGCAGGCCATATCAGCAAGGAAGAGGAAATGGCCGAGGCAAAGGAGCTAACTATCAATGCTACAGGTGCAACAAGTGGGGGCACAGATCTTTTGAGTGTCCTGAAGTGGAAAAAGCTGGTCAAAGAGGGGCATATGTTGCCAAGCAGAGGCACCTCCCCAAGAAGCAGAAAATGTACCGAAAATAGGGGAAGCCTTATTTTTGAACAAGCTGTTGCTGAAACCAACCAAAGAAACAGTTGAACAAACTCAAAGGAAAGCATTGTTCTCGACAGTTTGTAAGTCGCACAGAAAATGTTGCAAGCTGATTATCGACAGTGGGAGCACGGATAATCTGGTTGCCATGAAGATGGTAGAGAAGTTGGGTTTGAAGCGGTTGAAGCACCCCACTCCTTACAAGGTATCATGATTGCAGAAAGGCCATCATCTGTTGGTGGACGAACAGTGTGAAGTTGATTTCCATATTGGCAGAATAAGGATAAGGTTATTTGTGATATTATGCCAATGGACGTATGTCATATACTGCTAGGAAGGCCATGGCAGTATGGCCGGAAGGTAGTGCATGACGAGAAGACAAACTGTTATAAGTTTTTCAAGGATGGGATCAAGCACACACTTGTGCCCATCAAGGAGGAGGATGCAGCAGAAACAAGTGAAACAAGAGTGTTACTAATGGGTGGAAAACAATTTTTGAAGCAGATTGAAGATAGTGAAGTGAGATATGTTGTTGTAAGAAGAGAAAAGACGATGTTGTTACACACATAGGTGTCAGATTTCCTGCGGAAGGACATGCAAAGAAAAATAGAGAAAGAGCAGACCCTTCTGATAACACTGATCCGGACGGATTTAAACAGGTACGCAACAAATTACAGATATAACCATAAATACAAAGATGCAGTAGAAATAACACTTCATTTCATTAATATCAAATACTGAAATATGCTTACAAACAGAAGGAAAATAAGACTAGCTCGGGCGATGGTAGCTTATCTCTGAGAAGAGGTGGCGGCTACATGCCTTCGAACTGCGTTACAATGAGGCCCAAGGGCCTTTTCATTATTGAACAATAAGAGAAAACCCTAAACAAACAAAACCCTAACCTGAGGAGATGTAACACAAAAATTCAGCGATATAGTAGTGGACGACTTCCCAAGAGAAGTATAATTCATATTGACTTTATACCTGGAGCAAGTCTACCGAACAAGGAATCATACCAAATGAGCCCCAAAGAAAATGAAGAAATTAGAAAACATGTGCAGGAATTGCTGTATAAACGGTTGATAAGAGAGAGTTTTAGCCTTTGCGCAGTTCCAATAGTTCTTGCTCCCAAGAAAGGAGGAGAATGGCGAATGTGCACGGATTCGAGGGCCATCAATAAAATTACCATCACGTACAAATTTCCACTACCACGGATGGACGACATGATGGACTGCCTGAGTGGGGCAGCATACTTCTCGAAGATTGATTTGAAGAGTGGTTACCATCAGATTCGGATCAGGGAAGGGGATGAGTGGAAGACAGCGTTCAAGACCGATGAAGGACTGTATGAGTGGATGGTAATGCCACTAGGACTGAGTAATGCACCCAGTACCTTTATGCGACTGATGAACGAAATGTTGGAAGAATTCATTGGAAATTTTGTAATAGTGTATCTTGATGACATATTAATTTTCAGCAAGACAAGGGAGGAACACTTTCGACATGTTTGAAATGTGCTGGAAAAATTGCAGCAGAATAAGCCGCTGATAAATCTGAAAAAATGTACTTTTCTACAAAAAGAATTGGTTTATCTGGGTTTTTTTATTGCAGAAAATGAGTTGAAGATGGACCCAGAGAAGATTACAGCAATTGTCAACTGGCCATCCCCAAAAAATCTATTTGAGGTACGTAGTTTTCATGGGCTGGCAAGTTTTTACCGTAAATTTATAAGGAATTTCAGTGAAATATGCACCTATGTTGGACACTATAAAGAAGGCAAGTCAGTATTTTCGTTGGACCGAGGCAGTAGAGAGGAGTTTTTAGCTACTGAAGAAGAAGATCACAAAAAGACCGATCCTGAGATTGCCAGATTTTAAAAAGATTTTTCAAGTTTGTTGTGACGCAAGCGGTATGGCCATTGGAGCTGTACTTATTCAAGAAGACAAACCTGTTGTGTTTTTCAGCGAGAAGTTGAATGAGAGCAGGCAGAAGTATTCATCCTATGACAAAGAATTCTATGTTGTCGTCCAAGCACTGAAGCATTGGAGACACTATCTGCTGGGGAATGAGTTTGTTTTATTTTCGGATAATTCTGCACTGCAATACGTGATGCAACAACATAAGCTGAATCACAAGCATGCTAAGTGGGTTGAATATTTGTAGAGTTTCACCTTTGTGTTGAATCACATTAGCGGGTAGGCCAACAAGGTGGTAGATGCATTGAGCAGAGGAGCCTTGCTCTTGCAGGAGAGTACGAAACAAGTGCTGGGCTTTGAGCATTTGAAAGACTTGTATCAGACTGACATAGATTTCAAAGAGGCTTACGAAGCCTGTCAAAATCCTTTGCTAAGAAACAATAGTCCATGGTTGGACTATAACTTGCAGGAGAAGCTATTGTTTAAAGGGGGATGGTTATTGTTGTTGGGAAAAGTATCTATTCAGAACGCCCCTATCCCACTCTAAGGTGTGACAGTGCCTTAGCAACAAACAAGGAAAACTACTTGAGTATTCTTCTTTATGAAATGTAAATGAAGAGGAAGGATAAACTAACCTGTGTCTTGCACTAGTTTGTTGATCCAATCGCTCCTCTCTTCAATAGCTCCCTGCTCCCTTACCGGCCCAGCTTCACCAAATTCCTGCAAGATCACAAGAGAGAGAAACTACACGAAGATATAGATTTACATTCATAAAAAGCTTAGGATCAGATTAAGCTAAACATGCAAATATAACAAAACATCATTGATACACAGCGTGTAGGAGAAACTCAAACAATTTTATTGATATGATAAGAAAGTCCAAGAGGAGATACAACCAAGTGAGTCCCGATCCAGCATCTACCTCCCAACAAAGGAATCCTTTCCTCACCTCCAACAAAGCATAAATCACCATATGCACTAATCTCAATCTCAAACCAACAGCAATTCTCTGCAAAGTACAAAATTCCCCCCCTCTGGATCTCTGGGATGAGGGATCCATATATAGATGTAAGCAGAGAGGATGAGTCAGCTTATGTTTTGACTTGTGGCTTCTCTCTGTCAGTTCTTGCTTCCACTTAGAGACTGAGAGCCTCTTACTCATCACTGGTCGAATTCAGTGAGGCAAGTGTCATTGGAGAAGATTCTGGAAGCTTCCATTGTCTCTCCACCTCATTGAATGACTCTGCCACTTGTCATTTCCCGCTCAACACACCTGGGTAGTGCATTCAAGTGCGTTGCAACGCACCTAGCCAGTGTATTTGGGTGCTTTGCAACGCAGGCAGCTAGTGGAGCTTCTGAATTGATCCTGATTTGACTAGTTCTGAGTAGTTTTTGGTGGAGAACTTCTGGGAGAAGCTGTCATTGGTTGACCTTGTTCCTTTAGGGGCAGGAACAACACTTTTAGGGACTTTGGATCCCTTGGATTATGGACATTTCATGCTTAGAGCTGTAAGGCACAAAAATGTCTACAACAGTTGCCCCCTAAAGTATGAGGCCGTTTATCGGGTGAAATGCTTTATTAGGGGGATCCGAAGTTCTTTCAATGCTGGGAGGAGACCTGTAATAAGATACAATGCAATACATTATTTTTCATACTGTTTTCATGATCTAGATGAGGCGGGAATTCCCATGCTCAGCTTTATAAATTCATTTTTATGTACATAGGACAAACAATCATCTGATGGTAGACTGATGATTCTGATGAAATCATCATCCTTTTGGTAGGATGATTATCTGTTCTGCAATGCTGTACATGTCAATGTCTTTATTTTTCCTGAATATATATCGCAGCCTGGATGGATGAAACTAGATCTGGGGTCTTCAATCTCGTCCGATCTTCACTCTAAGTACAAGTCGATCCATGTGAGAAATGTTTTGAAGTCGAACATGGAAAGACATCGCTTGATTACCAGTCAATGATGTAAACTGTTAACAAGCGCGAGAGGAATCACCGATAAGGATGATGACCCTCAAGGTACTGCAGTACAATTCACGTGGTGTGAATAAAGGACTTGGCGTCGAACACCACGCAAAATCTTTCGGTCGAAGGTCATTGATGTATACCTGTCGCCGGAAGTGAGAAACTTGCAATTGAGGCATGCAAGTTTCAAAGTACTAAAGGGGGTGTTCCTAGATCAACTTCTTGGATAATGACCTGATGTCGACAAGAAGCGATCCGTCAAAGGAGGGCCTTTATGAATCCCACATCAATGACACGGAACGGAGCAAATGATTTTGATGGAGGTGAAAACGATCTGATGATATATGGTTTAGGGTGGCGGTCATGAAAGAATGAAGTATAATGTATGGTAGTGGATGGGACACGGGTGACTTCTCTGGATGACTTCTCTTGAACATGTCGGTGACACTTATGTGATGGATTGGTAGCATTTACCCCAAAGGTGGATGGTATGGCGAGACCATGGTGATGTGACCGGTGAATGAAACAACCCAAAACGACTCAGGCACGGAGTGGAAGTGTCATGTTCAAGAGCGACTTGCTACCAATAAAGGTTCTTTGAGTTTCTTCCCAATTTTTCCCCAGTCATTGCTGACCAGTACCTCTTTATTTTTGTCAAGCTTGAGGAGGATAACATATGCTTGTTCTATAATTTTCCCTTCGGGCAAACCCATCGCTATGTTTTAACGAGCCTAGCGATAGTGAAACTCATTCTCGTCTAAAGACAAGTTTGTCGTTATTAATGTTTTTAACGAGTCTAACGACAAAGATAACTCGGTCCTTTTCATTTTTAGAGAGTTTGAAAAGGTACATAAAGTTAACTCCGAAATTTCTTTTTCGTCATCTAATCCCTTAAGTCCAAAAAAGTATAAAACAATACAGAAGGGATGAATTTTCGATAGTTTTAACGAGCCGAACAAAACAAGCGCTCGATCTTTTTGTGCAATAATCCCTCAGGTCCAAAAAGATTAAAATCTAAAGGAGGGATAGCACTTCCGGTCGCTTTAACGAGCTGGAAGGCCAAAACTCGGCAATCTTTTCATATTTTACGAGTCAGATGAAAAGAGCTTAAAGAAGACTCGTCTTTTGAGGAACGAGTGATAAAACGGGTAGCAGTTGATTCCAAGTAAGGGTTGGAATTTTCCAATCACGGCAGTGTCACAAGGATGGCTAGTGAAATCACTCTTCGCAGCTGTTCCTCAAAATGGGTAAACAATCAAATGGAGGTGAATGATCGGCCAATGGAAAAGTGGAGGTGATGATGCAAACACGACCAAGGCTTTAATGGCTGATAATGTTACATTCACGGTGGTTATTTACCGGAGGATAGTTCATTTTTTAACGAGCTTAAACGTGGATTGAAACACTTGCTCGGTCTTATGTTTATTTTTTAACGTGCATGAACTATGTGCTAAAACTGCTCGATCTTATGTTTATTTTTTAACGAGCATGAACTATGTGCTAAAACTGCTCGATAATCCAGTCATATGATAAGAATGTCTCATATAAGATGCCATTTTTTATGGAGCTTGCGCCTTACAAAGCTATGCCCCGCATCCTTTCTTTATGCAAGTTCGGAAACGACTAATCCTATGAGTTTAAAGGGTTAGAGGTCCTAAAAATTTAAAAAATAAATAGCCGCCCCTTGCTTGCACTCCAAAAGGTTTGCATGCCCCCAGGTATAAAGTACGATTTCAAGGTTACCCCTCAATTTGCAGATAAAACATTTGTTCTACCAGGAAAGGCCTACCTCTTTCAGGTTACCAAAGATTGTCTCATTTGCGCAGCAAACAAAACACTTCTTCGGCGATGTCTACCGAGATAAACAAAGGTGAATGACGACGCTCGCCGATTCACATAACTTTGACAAAAGAATATTATTCTAGAACAACCCCTCTTCCAATCACGGACGGGGTATGGACTAGTCATATTCTCCCGCGGAAACCTACCCTATACCCAAAGTTTTCCTGCCGAAGCAGACCAGGACGCATGCCCCCTGGGTTCCAGTCATATCCTTCTGAATCACTCGCGCTCATCGGGAGGACGGACCGTGGGTTGAGACATTTCTTGTGTGAAGAGACCATTTAGGGATGGTATATGACTATTTGCGATGCATGATCCGGGAAATGAAAGCTGGTCGACGAGCTTGACCACTCTTCCTTCGTGCGGAAAACACATTACTCTAAAGACTGAGGAGACGATGGCTCCCATGCAATAAATATAGTCTCGTCCAAGGAGTAGGTTATAATCCAAGGGTCCTTGAACGACCATCACGTTCATTTGAACGGTCTTCCCTTTCAATGTTATGGGCACATTGGGGAGGATCCCTAAAGGTCGACTGGTTCCTTTATCGAAGCCTGTCAGATTTCTCATTTCAGGCAAAAGTGATGGCGAACCAAGCGCTTTCCAAGCAATAGAGGAAAGGATACTCACAGAAGCCCCCTCATCTATGATGGTACCAGCCATGACCATTCTATATATTTGGACGATAATTCAGAATGGTATGCTTGCTGGCAAACGGGGTCTGCCTAGTTGGTTCCAGTCGAAGGATACAACTAGGTTGCTTGGTGGTGGGACCGAGTAGACGGCTGGGTATCGCTCTGACGAACTTCCTTCCTGCGATAAAGGAATGGGTGGATTTCCCCCGTGCTCGTCGGAGTCTGTGTTGATGAAGAGAATTTGGATGGTGTCATCTTTATCATCTTCAGTGACTGTATCATTCGAAGATAAAACCTCTGAAGGCAAGACCGGGTCAACTGTCGCTCGACCTTTTGACTTTCGTCGGGTATGGATTCAGCTGGTTCATCTTCAATGACTGGCGCTTCAGCTGACCACTTGAGCGGGCTAGCTGGATTCTCAACTAACGAAGGACTCGGCAAGAGTTTTTTATATCCAGGAGGAAGTCGTAACGGTGGAACCGGACGATCATCCAAAACTCTTTTAGCTTCGTCTAAGAAGGGACAACGGTGGATGGCGTGATTGCCTTCGCACAGTTTACAGGGAGATCTAGTTCTCCCTTTTCGTCCTGGGACTTCACTTTCGCTAGTTGACGGTGTGCTTTCAACATGGCAATCAGAGGTTGACGCCACCGGATTGTGCAAACGGGGAGACCAGTCCCTTAGTATCCGAGGGATGCAGGGACAATCTCTGTGAAAGTGGCCTCCCTTGCAAATGACACATGGCGATTTAGGCCTGGTCGGTGTTGTGTGTGGATTTTCGTTAGACGACACTCGTTTTCCCTTATTTGCCTTTGGCTCCTTCTTCTTTTTCTCTTTCTTCTTCTTTTCCTTCTTCTCCTTAGGAACTTGGTTTTTAGCTTTACCAGTCCCGTCAAGCGAAGAGGAAGGAAGAGAGGAAGAATTAGAAGAAGTAGAAGGTTGGTGGGAAACTCTGGACTCGTCTAATTGCTGATTTGACTATTCAGGAATAGTGGTGTTCTGAACGACATTGGTTGAGAAGAGCCAGACCGGCAAGCCAATTGTCAGTCCTGGAAGCGACAATGTGGCCATATGGGGCGCACCAACATCTCCCCAAGAGGAGAAGGGACTAGGATTTCCACCAAGAGGAATTCCTTGGTTGGTAGGCTCCATTTTCTCAACCTAAAGATCAACACGGAAAAAAAGGGTATGAATATTTCGTTTAAAATAAATTTTAACGACGCTTGGACACAACTTGCTTTTTCAATTTTAAAGAGTCGAGAAAAAGCAAAAGATGACTCTAGTCTCCTTCGATTTTTAATGAGCCTGAAGTGACAAGTGCTCAGATGGACCTTTTCCGTTAAGGAGTCTGAAAAGGAACGAAAGGGACTGCTCTGGAGATCTAGGTAGAGGGTGTGCCAAACCAATCACAAAACTGCAGGATACGTTTTACGGTACGGCAGTCAATCTTCCCGAATGTTGTGTTCGGTGCATTGCGATCAGTAGGGCGGCCGACACGGCTTCCTATGGATAAAAGGTTTTAAGCCTATAGGGGTCTCCCAATATATACTTGATGGTACGTGGGAGCACAATCCGTACTGGCACTTATCGTCTCTCAGGAGGAATCACCCAACCATCATTGAGGCCGACAGTCACCAGGTTTTACGACGTCGGAACACGTCTCTAGCCTAGACCTCTATGTTGTGCGTTAAGTTACAAAGCGTTGTTAAGTTCATTCAATTTATTTTAGGTTGATCTTTCTTAGAAGTTTGCCTTTTTGGATCACCACGAGATGTAGATACAATTCCTAAATGCAGTCTAAAGATGATAAGCAAGCTTTTATCTCTTTTCAACAATGAAAATCCTAGCTACAAGGGGAAAAGAAAGACACAATCTTTTCTCAAAGAGCATAGAGCACATTGTAAATGCACTTTTCCTAAATCAAACCATACAAACTATCAATATGCAAATGCACATGTTCATGTATTTGTTTTCACTTTCTTAATATTGATGCCTAAAAAGAAAGCTGTTGTACAAATTTGAATTCGATTTCAAGTGAAAACACAAACAAGTTTCTTTTTGAAATCAAAAAGACGATTACGACACTTTATGATTTTGAAGTAAACACTTGTTTCGACACTAGAAATTCACAAATTCAAACCAAAAGACAAAATTAAAAGCACAATCAACTGTCAACAGCAAACAAATTTACTCCTAAGATCAAAACGACACTTACGACAGGTCTAGATCTAAGGGCGACAGTATGACTAGTTTACTTTTGTAATGGGAAACTGAAAATGATGTAACAAATACACAAAAACAAATACAGTTTCTTTTATACAACTGAGGTGGAATTAAGGCAAAGAAAAGGGGTTTTCAGATAGGTACACACACTGATAACAGGCTGCAAAAATCAGAGATAAGACTGAACAAAATGAAGCAAAGAACCACAGCTGCACAGGGCAAAGGCTGATCAGCGCACCTGTTGCACAGAGAAACTGAATTGCAGCGCAGGTAGCCCTCTCAGGACCTGCGTTGAAATGCAGAACCTCTTCACAGAGCCTGCACTGAAGCAGAAACGAGAATTTTCTCTGGGTTTGGGTCACGGTTTGCAGTTTAATCTATGGTTTTTGGTCGGATAAAAGCTATCAATAAGGTACAATTAGAAGGATGATTTAAAGGAGGACTAAGAGCTATCACAAAGGGCAGTTAGAGCATTTGTGGATCAGCTGTTCAGATCATAAACAGGCCCAGTGAATGGACTAGAGTAGCAGATCTCTACTTTGCATTTGTAAATGGCAAATGCAGTTCGATTCGCCACTCCTAAGTTTATGAGAAGAACAACAATAGAAACACAAATAAACTAACTAGATACGATCCCCAGCGGAGTCGCCATTCTGTTGTTGGGAAAAGTATCTATTCAGAACGCCCCTATCCCACTCTAAGGTGTGACAGTGCCTTAGCAACAAACAAGGAAAACTACTTGAGTATTCTTCTTTATGAAATGTAAACGAAGAGGAAGGATAAACTAACCTGTGTCTTGCGCTAGTTTGTTGATCCAATCGCTCCTCTCTTCAATGGCTCCCAGCTCCCTGCTCCCTTACCGGCCCAGCTTCACCAAATTCCTGCAAGATCACAAGAGAGAAAAACTACACGAAGATATAGATTTACATTCATAAAAAGCTTAGGATCAGATTAAGCTAAACATGCAAATATAACAAAACATCATTGATACACAGCATGTAGGAGAAACTCAAACAATTTTATTGATATGATAAGAAAGTCCAAGAGGAGATACAACCAAGTGAGTCCCGATCCAACATCTACCTCCCAGCAAAGGAATCCCTTCCTCACCTCCAACAAAGCATAAATCACCCTATGCACTAATCTCAATCTCAAACCAACAGCAATTCTCTGCAAAGTACAAAATTTCCCCCCTCTGGATCTCTGGGATGAGGGATCCATATATAGATGTAAGCAGAGAGGATGAGTCAGCTTATGTTTTGACTTGTGGCTTCTCTCTGTCAGTTCTTGCTTCCACTTGGAGATTGAGAGCCTCTTACTCATCACTGGTCGAATTCAGTGAGGCAAGTGTCATTGGAGAAGATTCTGGAAGCTTCCATTGTCTCTCCACCTCATTGAATGACTCTGCCACTTGTCATTTCCCGCTCAACGCACCTGGGTAGTGCATTCAAGTGTGTTGCAACACACCTAGCCAGTGTATTTGGGTGCTTTGCAACGCAGGCAGCTAGTGGAGCTTCTGAATTGATCCTAATTTGACTAGTTTTGAGTAGTTTTTGGTGGAGAACTTCTGGGAGAAGCTGTCATTGGTTGACCTTGTTCCTTTAGGGGCAGGAACAACACTTTTAGGGACTTTGGATCCCTTGGATTATGGACATTTCATGCTTAGAGCTGTAAGGCACAAAAACGTCTATAACAGTTATGCATTCCTGATTGTTCAATGAGAGAGAATATCATTCGGGAGAAGCACAGTGGAGGTCTAGCCAGACATTTAGGCATAGACAAAACATTAGAGAAACTCAACCATTTTTATTATTGGCCAAGAATGCGAAGGGATGTGCAGGGATTTGTGACCAGATGTAAAGTGTGTCAGTTGGCAAAAGGAAACAGTCAGAATACAGGAATCTACACACCATTGCCCATTCTGAGTAGACCATGGGACTCAGTCAGCTTGGACTTCGTCTTAGGTCTTCCAAGGACGCAACGAGGTTATGATTCGGTGATGGTAGTAGTAGATCGGTTTTCAAAGATGGCACATTTCATCCCTTGCAGAAAAACCAGCGATGCCACTCACGTGTCCCACTTGTTCTTCACAGAGATCGTCAAGCTACACGGCCTACCTAAGTCCATTCTTTCTGACAGGGATGTGAAGTTTACAGGGCACTTCTGGCACACCTTTTGGAATAAGATGGACACACAATTAAGTTTCAGCTCTGCTTATCACCCGTAGACCGACGGGCAAACAAAGGTGGTAAACAGGAGCTTGGGGAACCTGCTATGAACTTTGATCGGGGAAAACTCACGAATGTGGGAATGAGTACTTGCCCAGGCGGAGTTTGCTTACAACGACTTGCCCAATCGCAGGATGGGTTACAGTCCTTTTCAGGTCTTATTTTTCATGCATCCTCGCGGAGTGCATGAGTTATGAGATCTAGGACAGCAGGAAAGACGGAGTGTTGATGGGGAATATTTCGCCAAAGCAATGAATGATCTACACGAGCAAGTGAAAATGAAGTTGCAGGACAGCAGTCAAAAATATAAGCAGCAAGAAGATTTGAAACGACAAGAGGTATAGTTTAATGTGGGGGATGAAGTCCTCGCACATTTGTGCAAGGAGTGTTTTCCTAGAGGTGCATACAACAAACTAAAGTACAAAAAGATAGGCCCCTGCAAAATTCTCTGGAAATTTTCAGCAAATGCTTATGAATTACAGCTGCCACCAGGAATAGGCATTTCGCCCATCTTCAATGTGGTAGACCAGTTTCCATATACTGCCAATCCAGAGGAAGACAGTACAGCATGGCCTACACGGGACACACAGGAAGGGAGTGAGACTTGGATGAGACAAATGCCTTACGCTCAGCCCCTCAAGATCGAGAGGATCCTCGACACTCAGGTGGCCAAGTGAACTTGGTGGAAAGAATATCTGCAATATCTAGTCAAGTGGAAGAACCGTCCCATTGAGGACAGTTCGTGGCTTAAGAGCAGACAGATAGATCAGGTGAGCTATTCAGTCGAGAAGCTCATGGACCGGAGTCAGGAATTTTTCTTACCCCGGGAGCCTGATGCAGGAGCATCCAGCTAAGGGCCATGACTGGGTGTTGGTCTTAGCTAAGGAGTACATGTTCAATGTCTTTTAGTTTCATTTACATTTACTAAATAAAACAGTGTCTAGAAACTAGTTTTTTTTTATTAGTTAAGGAATATTAGGAACAGTACAGTTAGGATAGTGTCATTACAGTTACGTTGTTCTGTCATTTTTCTTAATCCTTTTCACATCTCTTTGTTCATAAAAAAAAATATAATATTGTAAATCCTACAGCACAAGAAAACCCAGCATAATCATCAATTTTGTAACTATAAAAGTAACTAAAGGGTAACCGAGAGCAGTTCAAGTAACTGTCTAAATATAATACAAAACCAATGTAATACATTCTGGAGGGGTTCAATGCATGAGAATAGATATACAATAAAGAGAAAGTAATTTTTCATCCAAATATCTGAATCCATCTGTAACAGTTTGTCCATGACGTTCATTTACTTTCCTCTAACTATTGAGTAAGCAAACTAAATAGCATTGTGCATTCCTATCTATTGTATTTTTGTTTCCCTTCTATAAAACAGAGAGAGCAAACGGAGAAACCAAACGAGCATTCCTAGCACGAAGTTCCGAAAACAACCACAACGGAGTGAAAATAAATGAAAGCAAACAACAATACGAGCAGTTCGGAATCGAACGAGAATGTAATCACTGAATAACGACCCCAAAACAGAGGTAAACAGATTACACAAAAATTTTCCTATTAATTCCTTTTATAACCAAAAATATTTGTATACATTCAAACAGTCCCGAATACTCAGTTAAGAACGGAGGAAAAGATAACACGATATAGCAAAACCCTGAAAGTGAGGGTTTAGTCAGCCACCATAGAAAGGCAGACAAAAATTACAAGTGTTCAGAGCACAATCAAAATTTATATACAAATTGAATCCCAGGTCGCACAACAACAAAGAAAATCCAATGAAGGAGTATTGGGACTTTGCCCAGTAACCTGACAGAGACAACCAAACTAAAAATTGACAACATTAGTAGAGAACAAGCCTACTGGAGCCATTGCTAATAGCAGTTACGTAGACCACGCCTGGGAACAAACCCTCACCTGCACAGTGAGCCAACGGAGTATTGTCAGTCAAATGTATGCCGAGTATAGCCAGGAAGTAACAAAAGAAAAAGGGAACTGAATGCACAGTCAAGAAAATCGTTTACCTGAAGAGAATTTGCGTTGGAGGAGTGAAACCCCACTGAGCCACAGTCAACGGTGAAACCTTGTAGACCAAGGAGCAAACGTTGTTAGTGTCAGAGAAAACTGAAGAGGGTAAGCAATAGCATGAAAGAACATCTTACCTTGCCAGGACCACGAAGTTAAGGAAGCCACTGTGACTGCAACCTATTAGAATACAGAACAGTCAACCACCAACCATAAGCTAACAACCAGAAAGACGGTAACAGAACGAAACAATGGAACAGGGGAAGGTATAATCACCAAGCAGACAGAAACAGCAATAACCCTCTCACACAGACAAAGAAACCTTCCATACAGTGCCCAGGAAACCAGGCGACGAAGCCACAAGTGCAGGTAGAGATATCTCGCCAACAGACAAAAGAACCCATAGTTGGGCGCACACAGAACCTTGCTGCCAAATTCTACACAGTCGCAGTACAAACCCTCATTGCAGACATAAACCCTCGGCACAGCGAAAACGCAAGTGAGAAATGACCGAATGACAAAGAACCAAGGGTTTTGGTAAAAACAATGAGCGGGAAAACAGTAACCGAGGCGGGTACAGCCAGCAAACCATCATTGAATTCCGACATAAATTCCAACCAACAAATATCCAGAATAATCATTTGTTTAGCGCCTAATCAAATGTATTAACCCCCGATTATTTTCTAATCATGCAACTGTTGATTAAAGCATTGGTGTATCATTGTTAATAATATTAAAATATAAGTTACGGGCTGGTCCCATCACCTTTGGATATTACATATAGGAAACAAGGAGGAGTGAAGGAGGATCTTATAGGATATGCCTTAAGGGTGGAAAATTTTGTTGAGAAAATCAAGAAGATCCATCTATAGGTACAAGGCACACTACAAAAGTCACAGGAAAAATACAAGTCCATGTATGGTCAACACGAAACGGAGAGGTAATTCAACATGGGAGACGGAGTATGGTTACAATTGAAAAAGGAGAGGCTACAATGTCTTGTTATGAAAATCAAGGCCATGCAATATGTTCCCTTTGAGATACTAACAAGGTGGGGATAACACCTATAGACTTAGTCTACCCCCATATATGCACATTTACTTAGTGGTGAATGTAGCAAATTTGAAACTTTAGGAGCCTTCCATGTTAGATCAAGAAGAGAAACAAAACCTCCCTTCTATAGAGGATTTGGCACGAGATTCTAGGAAGAGTTGACAAATGATACAATTTTGTAGATGAGTTCCATAACTAAAAGGTAGTGGCAACATAATCGTTGGCAAATTAGGTTGAAAGGACAACTTCAATGCAAAACTAAATGGTACACCCGTGAGAAGGTGGAGGAAAATTTTCATCACTTCATTCAGTAGAACCTCTTGGGAACAAAAATCCTACCAAAGTGGAGAGGTGTGATCTAGATTGGATCATTATATTTTTTTCATCCATATTGATGCTTTCATAGTCTTGTCTATTTTTACTTACAAGACCTATTTTGGCAAATTAGGGTCTGAAACCTTCCAAGTGCAAGTTGAGGCATCAAATGGACTTTTTTGGACTTAAAAAATGTATGATAAACTGTAGCATCTTCTCATGTTATTCTACACATAGATACCTTTTCAACGGCACAAGAATTGCCTCAATCAGAGTTTTTATGCAAAAGTTATGTCACTCGAAAGTTGACCTTCCTATTTTGACCAATATAATTCAAGAGAATGCCACATAAACCCCCATTATTCATTAAAAATGGGCTAGCCATGTGGTCATGATGAATAGAATTCTAGAAGAGTCCATCTTGTAACTCTTGTTAGGAGTTAGAGTCAAACTTAACCACTAGTAGGCTATCGGGTTGTGTTATAACAAAGCCACCAAGAGGAAAAGAGATTTCATTATGCTCGAGTGCATTTTGTTCCATAGATGAGCATATAGCCATGAGTAGATAGGGAGAGAGAAAACAAATAGGATTCATGTCTTGTAGCATCCCATGGGCCACATGCCTTATTTCTTTATACTTGCATCCATTTTTCCATTAAGAGAAAGAGAGCAGAGAAACTTCACCTTCTAGCTAGGTTTTCTCTTGAAAGGGTTTCCCAGGTTATATCTTGTGTTAATTTGTGGTTTGTAAGTTTTATTTCATTGTTATATATTTTATATATAATTATAATTTACATGCATACGTAATAAACAATAGTTAGCATATCCATAAATCTAAGGAGAAATAAAACTTCATAGTGTAGATTTTGGATTTTCTAATATATTTTATTAGATTTGTTGTGACAAATTCTTTAATGGGATATCCACAGAATTTTATGGATCACCATAAGCAATGATCTCACTAATGATTTAAGGACCTAAGGGACCACTAGAATTAATGATGGTCATTCAACATAATGTGGACTAGGTCCACTTAATTAAATAAAGCACGACAGGTATTTAAATATGGCCCACCTATGGTTAGGGTTAGGGTTTGTTATAAGGCTATAAATAATGATAATCCTTAGGAATTATGAAGAGAATTATTCTTGTAATCTTTCTTAGGAGAAGATATGAAGTTTAAGCTTCCACAAGGATCATATTATGGTGTTACCCCACCTTGTTTTTGGGAAAACTAGTGTCTTTTCGATCTGCTAGCCCTCTAGGATTGGCAGCTATCCTAGCAAACAAACAATCAAAGCAATTTGGGATTTCCTCTATGTATGATAGATAAAAGAGAAGCAAAGGAACCAACCTGGATCTTCCGCTTGACTCCTTGCTTGATTTCTCTCCCCCTTGATAGAGCTTGCAACTCATCTCCTACTTATCCCGCTTAGAGAATACCTGTAGAAACAAAGTAACAAAACACCATCAAAGCATCCTGATCTATTATATCATAAACAATGTAGAATCAGAAATACAATGAACATACAATGGCATTCACAAATACACGATTTTATGGAGGAAAACTCAAAGAACTTTATTAAATATGAAGGGAGAATTACAACCCAGCTGTCTGATCCAGCATCATCCTCCCAGCATCAAAGCCCTCTTCACCTCATGAAAATCAAGATCGCCCAACAATACAATGCTCTTTCTCAAAGACAAACTATCAGCACTTCCTTGCAAATTACAAAATTCCAGCCTCAAGATCTCTCAAACAAGGGATCCATTTATAGATGTCTGCAAGGGTGTGAGTCATCTCTGGGTTTTTGATTAGTGTCATTCCACTTGTTGTTCTTGGTTCTGCTTGGAGATTTCTTGGATCTCTTACTCATCCCTGGGCAAATTCAGAGAGGCAAGTGTCATAGGAGAAGTTTCTAGAAGATTCCATGAGCATCCACTTAGCAAACTGTCTCGGACATTTGTCCATTCTCGCTCATCGCACCCCACAGAAGGCCTCCTCAGTATGCATCGCACCTAGCTAGTGTAGAAGTTAGTATGCATCACACCCTGACAGTGGAGCAGTCAGTATGGTCCAGTTTTGGCCAGTTCTGAGTGGTTTTTCAGGTGGAACTTTTGGGGAATGATGTAATCATTTGACCATGATCCTTTAGGGTATGAAACAACACTTTTAGGGGTTAAATAGCCCTAGTTTATAAACATATAAGATTGGGGTTGAAGTTCCGAAATATGTCTATAACATTTTCCCCCTAAAGCATGAAGTCGTAAATCTTTTGATGTCGGGTGAAATGATTTATCATGAGGATCCGAGGTATTCGAACTAGAAGGTGACCTGTATAAGATACAATACAATACATCATCATCATATTGTTTTCATGATCTAATTGAGGCGGGCATTCCCATGCTCAACTTTATAAATTCATTTTCATGTACATAGAACAGATAATCGTCTACAGTTGCAGACTGGTGATTCTTTGTATGTAGAGTCATCATCCCTAGCTTGGATGATCATCTGTGTAGCTTCTGTGTACATTTGATGTCTTTATATTCCTGAATATATAGCAGCCCGGATAGATGAAACTATATCCGTGGTCTTCAAACTCGTTCAATATTCGCTCGATGTACAAGTCGATCCATGTGAAAAGATGTCCTGAAGTCCAATGGAAAGACATCGCCTAATTACCAGCCAATAATGTAAGTTGTTAACAGACGCGAGAGGAATCACCAATAATGATGATGACCTTTAAGATACTAAAGTAGAATTCACGTGGTGTGAATATATGATCCGATGTCGAACACCACGCAAAATCTTTCGATCGAAGGCCATTGATGTCAACCTATCGCCGGAAGTGAGAAACTTGCCATTGAGGCATGCAAGCTTCAAAGTACTAAAAGGGTTGTCTCTAAGTCAACTTCTTGGATAATGAGTTGATGTTGACAAGAAGTGACCCATCATAGGAGGGCCTTAATGTATCCCACATCTACGACACAAAACGAAGCAAATGATTTTCTGGAGGTGAAAACGATCTGACGACACAAGGTTCAGGAATGGCGGTCATGAAAAATGGAGGGTGAAGGTATTGCAGTGGATGAGGCATTACCTGGATGGTAAATTCTTTGAATGACTTCTCTTGAACATATTGGCGACACTGAGATGGATTGGTAGCGTTAACCCCAAAAGATGGATGGTATGGAGGACCAATGGTGATGTGACCGGTGAGCGGAATAACCCAACCCGACTCAATCATGGTGATGGAGTGAAAGTGTCATGTTCAAGAGCGACTTGCTACCAATAAAATTCTTCAAGTTTTCTTCCCTTTTTCCCCAATCATCGCTGACCAATACCTCTTTATTTTTGTCAAGCTTGAGGAGGATAACATATGCTTTTTCTATAATTTGCCCTTCGCGTAAACCTGTCGCTATGTTTTAGCGAGCCTAGCGACAGTGAAACTCATTCTTGTCTGGGTGGACAAGTTTGTCGCTATTTTTTAACGAGTTTAATGACAAGGATAACTCGGTCCTTTTCATGTTTAGAGAGTTTGAAAAGGGACGAAAAGGAAACTCCAACAGTTATTTTTCGTAGCATAATCCCTTAAGTCCGAAAAAGGATAAAATAATACAAAATGGATGACTCTTCGATCACTTTAGTGAGAGGAAAAGACAAGCGCTCGAACTTTTTCATGAGATAATCCCTTAAGTCCAAAAAAGATTAAAATATACAGGAGGGATGGTACTTCCCCTTACTTTAACGAGATGGAAAGGCCAATAGCTCGACAATCTTTTCATATTTAACGAGTCTCAAAAGAGTTTAAAGGAGACTCGTTTTTTAAGAATGAGTGGCGTTTAGGGTAGCAACTGGTTATGAGTAAGCTTCGAACTTCTCAAAACATGGTGATATGAAGAGGGTGGCTAACAGGACCACTCGTCGCAGCTGTTCCTCAAAAAGGTAAACAATCAAGTGGAAGCGTATGATCAGCCAAAAGAATGGAGGTGATGGCAGGAACACAACCAAGGCTCAAAAGGCTGATAGCAGTGCAATCACAAAGGTTATTTACCGAAGGTGGAGTCATTTTTTAATGAGCTTGAACAGGAGGGAACTATGATGAGTGGTAGGTTTATTTTTTAACGAGCTTGAACCATGCGATAACATTGCTCAGGGTGGTAGGTTTATTTTTTAACGAGCTTGAACCATGCGATAACATTGCTCAGGATGGTAGGTTTATTTTTTAACGAGCTTAAACCATGTGATAACATATGCTCATATTTCTTTTTATGTAAGCTAGAAATGACATAACTAAAAAGCTAAAAAGCTAAGGAACTACTGAGGTTAGGTAGGATAGTTTCATCAACATTTAGACAAAACACTTCCTTTGCTTCGTCTGCGGAGCAGACAAAGGTGAATGGTGTGTTAGACCAATCACCTAACCTAAGAAGTTAAAAAACTAAAAAGCTAAAAAGCTAAAAAGCTTTAAAAAATGAAATTAGTCATTTTTAGCTTGCATAAAAAGGTCTGCATTCCCCCATGCATCGAGAAAAGGAGAGTCTCCAGTAATCATATGGAAATCACTGTGGTTAAGCAGGATGGTTTTTTGTCAGCGTTTAGAAAAAAAACGCTTCCTTGGCTTTGTCCACATAATGGACAAAGGTGAATGGTGTGGGACGGCACTTCCAATCACATAACCTATAGGGAAACCTATCTTTTCAGCGAGGTTTGTCTCAAAATAGACAAGGGTGCATGCCCCCTAAGCTTCATTACATTCACCGAACTACTTCCGGCAATCAAGTGGATGGAATGAAGGTTGAAGAGACACTCCTGATGCAAAAATACCATTTAGGGATGATGATCGACTTGGAGCTATGCTTGAGCCCGGAAATGAAAGCTGGTCAATAGTGACAATTTTGCCTTCATGTGGGAAACACATCACCCGAAAGAGTGTTGAAACAATAGCCTTCATGTAGTAAACATAGTCACGCCCAAGGAGTATATTGTAATCTAATGGCCCTTGGACTACCATCACATTCAAGTGAATGGTTTTCCTTCCCAAAGTTATCGGTAACTTAGGGAAGATCCCTAACGGTTGACTGCTTCCTTTGTTAAACCCTGACGACTTCTATGTAACAGGCATAAGTGATGGCGAACCAAGCGCTTTCCAAGCAGTTGAGGAAAGGATACTCACTGAAGCCCCTTCATCTATGATAGTGCCAGACACGATCATTTTGTAAACTTGTACTATGATCCGGAATGGTACATTAGAAGGAAGGCGGGATCTTGCTAGTCGATTCCAATCAAAGGAAGTGACTAGACTACTTGGAGAGGGTATCGAATAAACGATAGAATTAACCTCTTGAGTAGCGAGAACTGGGGGATTCTCTTCCTGTTGTGAAGGAATGGGTGGATTTCCCCCAAGTTCATCAGACTCTGAAGTAACAAAAAGAATTTGAATGGTATCGTTCTCATTCTCTTTGGGAAGGATATGATCTTCTGAAGGTAAAACTTGGTCGACTGCCATTTCGGCCTGTTGACTTTGGTCCGGTATGGACTTGGAAGATTCACTTTCAGTGAGAGGTGTTTCGACAGACGCTTGAGTTATGTCAGTTTGATTTTCAACTAGTAAAGGACTTGGGGAGAGTTTCCTATATCCAGGTGGAAGTCGCTGCAGTGAAGCAGGATGGTTATGCAAGACTCCTTTGGCTTCATCCAAAAAGGGTATGGTCCCCTTCACATAACTTACATGGAATTTGGACTTTTCTTCTCTGCCCATTATTACTATTTGATGGTGTGTTGTCAACTTTATCACCAGAGGTTTATGACACCATTTGGTGTGAACGGGGAGACCATTCTCTCAAGATCTGAGGAATGCACGGACATTCTCGATGAAGATGGTCTCCTCTACAAATTATGCATGGATCCCTGGGTTTGAAAAGCTTAGTGTGCGGATTTTCAAAAGATGTTGCATGGTTTCCCCCTTGCTTAACTAAATTCTTCTTCTTCTCTTTCCCTTTCTTCTTCTTCTCAGTCACCTCGTTACTAGCATCACTATTTTCACCAAGCGAAGAGGAAGAAGGAGAGGGAGAAACAAACGAAGTAGAAGGTGAAGGGTCAACTTCAATATCAACTAGTCGCTGATTCGATTGCTGAGGAATCACGGTATTTTGAATGACGGAGGTCGAGAATAGCCATACTAGCAGGCCAATTGTGATTCCTAGAAGGGACAATGTAGCCATATATGGAGCACCAATATTTCCCCAAGAAGAAAATGGACTAGGATTCCCTTCGAAAGGGATTCCTTGATTGGTGGACTCCATTATCTCAACCTAAGATCAACGAAGGAACAGGGATGTTATTCCGAATTAAATAAATTTTAATGACGCTTTGACACAACTTTGCTTTTTCAATTTTTAAGAGTCGAGAAAAAGCTAAAAATGACTCTAGTCCCCTTCAATTTTTAATGAGCCTGAAGTGACAAGTGCTCAGATGGACCTTTTCTTTTAAAGAGTCGAAAAGAAACGAAAGTGACTACTCTGGAAATCTAGACAGAGGGATTACCAAACCAATCGCAAAACTGCAATATACACCTTGGTGATAAATTAAAGAGAAATTACCAAGGACTTATGTATGGCAGTCAATCTTTCTGAATGTTGTGTTCAGTGCATTGCGATCGATAGGGCAGAAGACACGGCTTCCTATGGATAAAAGATATAAGCCTATTATGGTCTCCCAATATATACTCGACGGTACAGGGAGCACAAGTCCATGCTAGCACTTGTCGTATCAAAGAGGAAGAATCACCCAACCTTTGATGAAAACGATAGTTACTAGTTTTTACAATGCCAGAACACGTATCTAGCCTAGACCTCTAGATGTGTTGCATTAGGTTCCAAAGCGTTATTAAGTTCATTGAAATTTATTTTAGAGCTGATCTTGTTTAGAAGTTTGTTTTGCAATGATTCACCACGTGATGTAGATGTGAAATTCCTAAATATGCAGTCTACAATGATAAACAATCATTGTTTATTTTGAGCAATGAAAATCCTAGCTACTAAGGAAAGAAGATTACAATTCTTTTAAACAAAGAGTAAAGAGCACACACTAAATGCACTTTTCCTAAATCATTTTTCGCACACAGTCTAAATGAAAATGCAAATGCATGTATTTATTTTTCATTCTCCTTAATGTGAAAAATACCAAAAATGGAAACTAAGTATAGAAAAGATCTGAAATATTTTACTCAAAGCAACATTTCAACAATTTCTTTTTCAAAATGAAAGGAAGACTTAAACGACACTTTTCGATTTCGAATAGAAAATGATTTCGACACTTCAAATATGAACAAATCAAATTAAGTGCATGACAAAAAGTTCAATCGACTATCTAGAAAAGGAAGACTAAACGACACTTTTCTTTTTGACACAAAACGACAGTTACGACACTTTTTGCACCAAAACGACAGATCGATTTAAGTAACTTTTCGACAAAGGATTATAAATGATGGACAAATACATAAAAGCATTTACTAATCCCAACCAATGGAGGTTGAAGTATGTAAAGCAAATAGGCTTCAGCAATAAGATATTTTTCATAAGCAGCAAAACAACTAAACAGAGCTGAAAACAAGGACAAAAAACCCCAAATTTCAAGGAGAGAAATAGGCTCAGTCAATGATCGCACCTGGGCTTCATAGAAACAAGGATGCATCACACTTTTTAGGCTTGGGAGGTGTGATGCATACTGGCTGACAGTGACAGACAGTGCGATGGGCCAGGGAATGCAATTGAGATGGGTTTTAGCTCAAAATTGCAGTTGATTTCAGTGAGTTAACCTGAGCTATGATGGACAGTAAAGAGCAAAGTAGAGAGGTATGATCTTGAGAGGTTACTGAGCTACCAAAAGGGCATCTAGAATGCTTGTAAGTCAGATTTTCAATTCATAAACTAAACTGGAGATTGACTTAAGCAGCATTCATCTACTTTGCAATTGCAGAGCGAGAGCAGTTCGAAGGCTATCTGGCTAACTTTAGGCTCTGTCTATAGTTTATAAAGCAAACAACAACAACAAACAAACATCTATTTGATCCCCAGTGGAGTCGCCATTTTGTTTCTAGGAAAACTAGTGTCTTTTCAATATGCTAGCCCTCTAGGATTGGCAGCTATCCTAGCAAACAAACAATCAAATCAATTTGGGATTTCCTCTATGTATGATAGATAAGAAAGAAGCAAAGGAAGCAACTGGATCTTCTGCTTGACTCCTTGCTTGATTTCTCCCCCCCTTGATAGAGCTTGCAACTCCTCTCCTACTTATCCCGCTTAGAGAATACTTGTAGAAACAAAGTAACAAAACACCATCAAAGCATCTTGATCTATTATATCATAAACAATGTAGAATTAGAAATACAATGAACATACAATGGCATTCACAAATACACGATTGTATGGAGGAAAACTCAAAGAACTTTATTAAATATGAAGGGAGAATTACAACCCAGCTGTCTAATCCAGCATCATCCTCCCAGCATCAAAGCCCTCTTCACCTCATGAAAAACAAGATCACCCAACAATACAATGGTCTTTCTTAAAGATAAACTATCAGCACTTCTTTGCAAATTACAAAATTCCAGCCTCAAGATCTCTCAAATGAGGGATCCATTTATAGATGTCTGCAAGGGTGTGAGTCATCTCTAGGTTTTTTATTAGTGTCATTCCACTTGTTCTTGGTTTCACTTGGAGATTTCTTGGATCTCTTACTCATACCTAGGTGAATTCAGAGAGGCAAGTGTCATAGGAGAAGTTTCTAGAAGATTCCATGAGCATCCACTTAGCAAACTGTCTCGGAAATTTGTCCATTCTCGCTCATCGTACCCCACAGAAGGCCTCTTCAGTATGCATCGCACTTGGCTAGTGTAGAAGTCAGTATGCATCGCACCCTGACAGTGGAGCAGTCAGTATGGTCCAGTTTTGGCCAGTTTTGAGTGGTTTTTAGGTGGAACTTTTGGGGAATGATGTAATCAGTTGACCATGATCCTTTAGGATATGAAACAACACTTTTAGGGGTTAAAGAGCCCTATTTTATCGATATATAATATTGGGGTTGAAGTGCCCAAATATGTCTATAACACACCTTCAAATTTTTTGGGCTTCATTTTTTAGAACTTCTATCATTTTTATGGATAAAGTTTAATGATTCATCTTAAGATATAATGATCATAAGAGAACACTAGCATCATGAAAGTGAAATTTTGAACCGAAAGTGAATGGTAAATTTGGGAGATATAATTTACCAGGTCTACAATCCAAAGAGTTATTGAAAGAAAACAATTGCATAGCCTATGAAAGCTTGCAGGAGTCATGCAAAACCAAACTCACTAAATGGAGATAGCAATGGAACTTTTCCACTAGAATTTCTTAAAAAAAGGTTGAATAAGAGATTATAACACGGATCTTCTTAGAGAAATTTAGCGAAAACAGGGCACAATGAATGTAACGTCAAAGATATTTTATTTTACCTACTATATTAGATGTGGTGAATAGAGGAAAAGTTGGAATAATTAATAAAAATAGACATCCCTTAATGGAAATAGTTTGCAATTGAATGTCATCTAATAATTGTGTCCAACCAACATTGATTTGCTTAACCTCTGGAGCAAAAGGAACAGAAACTCATCAAAACACAAAAGCTCTAGCTAAAGAAATGGACCATGAAATATTATATTTGGGCCAAAATCTTAAGTGATATTGCATATTTAGAAATAGTGGATTAAATACAATTAACATTGAGACAGAAGAAGATACATCACATAAAAGAATAACAAGAAGATAGACTAATTAAGCGAACACAAATGGATGCCACCATAATGTGGGGCCTCGAGATTAAACTTTATGGAGCCTCCAAAATTGCTTGAAGGTTATTTTTTTGTTGGGATTTTATCATAGATTAGGAGGGACAATATTTAAGCGTCTTGATGAAAGATTCACACAAAGTAGGGTCAAGGGTAGTTGAAGGTGTTCAAATCTAGTGGTGTTAAGAGATCCAAAGATTACAACAAAGGCATGGAAAACGGAAAGCATTTATTTTTGGATAAAGTTGCACATCAAAGAAGCTCAAAGCTTAAGGTAAACTGAATTTGATAAGGTTTTCCCACATTCATATGGACTAAACTAATGGAATAACAATAAGGAAGACTAATCAATCTAACACAAATGGATACCACCATATTGGGGGACCCTAATATTAAACTTTGTGGAGCCTCCAAAAGGGCTTGACTAGTGAATGACCCTAATTCTTGGTTACAATGGAGTTTCTCATTACTATAATTGGTTGTTTTGTCCCATCTTCACATAAAATCTTAATCAATGCACAAGCCTCCTTGCTTTGTAAGGGCAACACATTAATTGACTAATACCTTTGACAGTAGCATGTAAAAAAAATCAGTTTACTCCATATAAATGTGGGAAAAACTTATCAAATTGAGTGCACTAAGGTTTGAGCTTCCTTGATGTGCAACTTATTCAAAAAATAAATGCTTTCCTTTTTGCTTGCCTTTGTTGTAATCTTTTGATCTCTTAACAATACCAGAGTTGAACACCTTGAGCTACCTTCGACCGTACTTTGTGTGAACCTTTTATCAAGACACTTAAATACTGCAAATGAAAACAATATTTACAAATTATTTATCTACCATGTTCTTAATAATTTATCATGTTTAAAAAAACACTAGTGTACAACTCATAAAAAATATTAAATACACATCCATGTTGCTAATCAAGCTAGTAAGCTAATCATGATCCTAAACTTTGTGTTACTTATTTGATAAGAATATCTTGAATCAATTAAAATCAAACATCAATTCAAATTGACGAGGACCGGCTAACATATTATTTTTTTAAAAATTAACAATTCTAATTAAAGGTACAAATAAAACAAACATCTTCCTATGTTGTCTCCCAGTTTAATCATTATTAAAATATCATTTATTGTTTTAAATATCTTAACAATTATAATTAAAGGTACAAATAAAACAAACATCTTCCCATGTCTCCCAATTTAATCATTATTAAAATATCATTTCATCTGTTAGTTTTTTATGTATTTATGTTCCAAAAATAGTGAGTTTGTGTTCATATTTAACATTACATATCTATGACTAAATTAATACCTCAATGACAACAAATAAATAATATTTTCTTCATCATCATTTTAGTTACAACTTTCTTCCAGGTTAGTTATGTATTTCATTCTAAGTTATAAATATTAGGTTTTTGTTTCATTAAAATAATCTTCCCTCTCGCCCACCACACGAATCACTGTTTCCTCTGTTCAGACATGCGTGGCGCGCTTACACCCAGTCGCCCGTCCGCACGTCCTACCCGTTCACCGTTCACCGCACACTTCGTTTCGTCGGTCGGGCACACCCGTCGTGCCTCCTACCCGACCCACCAAGTATCAACCCGAACGCTCGTCTCGACTCTTGCCCGTCGCATCATCCACCCGTTCGCACGACGGTTGTGCACGGCGCGCCCTCACCCAGGTCGCCCATCCGCCCTGACTCGTCGTCGTGCAGCCCTGCACGATGCACCCGCAATCCACCTGAAACCTGTTCACCAGCAAGCCTGCCCAAAGTGCGAGCACATAGACCTACGCCCTTCACACCTCTTCAACTTGCGCCTAACTCGCACCTCCAACCCAGCTTGTAGATATGAACTGCGTTGTCCGAATGATTGTCTCAACTCATCCATCCGCCCGCCTATGTATATGGGCGGTGGCAAGGTCATGCCACCCGTCCGACCTCCAAACTTCGCCCGGCCGACTCGTCCATAGCGTGTTGTCTCACCCATGAGGTGGGTCGGCCCGCCCAACTCGTGGGACCGCCCCCTCAACTCGCCCAATGCCTATAAACTCGCCTTCATTCCTGTTCACTTCGCATTTTCCATAAGTCTCCTGCTCGCACTTCGCACGGTGATAAGGACTCGAACCGCAGGTCCTTACATCCTCCTCCACCTGAAGTCATTGTCGTCCTCGACAATATACCATCCCAGTAACCATCTGCCACCAAGATAATCATCTCATCCTTGGTCCATGATATCAACCAGTCCATATACTGCAAACATCCCTGCAACATATGCAAAACAACCGTCTCAACAATGTGTTGTCCCATCCTGTAAAATGTCGTCAAGATACTCCAACATAATGTCAACACATCTCTCTGCACATTGCTAGCCCCCATGACTCGAACTAGTCGGGTGATCAGTCCAACTATCATGCTCAAATCATAAGAATGCACATCCTTAAGCCTACACCAATCTTTCTCAGACTCTGTCACATCCCGAACTCACCAAGAATGTTAATCAAAATTCACAAATTAAAATTATAAATATGTGATACAATTTTACCATTACCAATGCTAATTCTATCTATGTGGGAAGAGGGAAGATTATTTTCTTGATCATAAACTTTTTCGATTTTATATACTCAATTTTCACATTACCAACTTTATACACATATCTTGATTAAATTTGTACTTGCTTTGCTAATTCTGAACTTTTCAAACTTATACACTTTCCGATATATAATGTTGTCATATTACCAATGCTCCTTCAACATTCTTGTATTAAATTTGTTCTTTGTTTTCTTGATTGGACCAAGATTGCTTGGTGCACTCGATTAAATTTGCATTGTTTTCTCGATATCAATCAGACTTTTCAAGCTTTCTGGCCATCCCATTTTCCTCCTCTAGAGAATACGAAGCTATCAATGTAATTAAACGCATATAGGGTTTGGAAATTTGTCTAGAACAAAATTAGTCCTGGCGTAACACAAATTGACAAGAACCAGCTAACATATTGTTTTAAAAAAAATTAACAATTCTAATTAAAGGCACAACTAAAACAAACATCTTCTTATGTTGTCTCCCAATTTAATCATTATTAAAATATCATTTATTGTTTTAAAAAACTTAACAATTTTAAAGGTACAAATAAAACAAACATCTTCCCATGTCTCCCAATTTAATCATTATTAAAATATCATTTCATCTGTTAGTTTTTGATGTATTTATGTTCAAAAATAGTGAGTTTGTGTTCATATTTAACATTACATGTCTATGACTAAATTAATCCCTCGATGACAACAAATAAATAATATTTTAAATCATGAACTTTTTATATTTTATATACCCACTTTTCACATTACCAAGTTTATACACATCTTATATACTCACTTTTCACATTACCAAGTTTATACACATCTTATATACACATTACCAAGTTTATACACATCTTGATTAAATTTGTACTTGCTTTGCTAATTCTAAACTTTTCAAAATTATACACTTCCCGATATATAATATTGTCATATTACCAATGCTCCTTCAACATTCTTGTATTAAATTTGTGCCTTGTTTTCTTGATTGGACCAAATTGCTTGGTGCACTCTATTAAATTTGCACTGTTTTCTCGATATCAGTCGGACTTTTCAAGATTTCTGACCATCCCATTTTCCTCCTCTAGAGAATACGAAGTTATCAATGTAATTAAATGCATATAAGGTTTGGAAATTTGTCCCCTGGCTTACTTATTTTAAGTTTGAATTTTTTTAAATATATTTTTTTTAGAGAATTTGCCTGAAATTTAATAGAAATTTGTTGAAATCGCCAATTTGAACTATGAACTCTTCAATAGAAATTTGTTGAAATCACAAATTTAAACCATAAACTCTTCACAATCTGACACACAATGAACTTTTGAGTACCTGAGAGACTTTTTAGAACGCTCAATTTTTTTTTGCATTCAAACACGGTTTATATAACAAAAACTATGCATTCAAACACATTTTATATAACAAAAACTCGTGATCTAACCAAAAAAAAAATCGCTTTGACGAATTCCAGCTAAAAACTCAAAATCGTAATAGTTAAACACCACCTTAAAATAATGAGATAAGAAAGCATACCAATTAATATATTTCACATTTTATCACTGAAAAATTAAAACTCATGATCTAAAAAAAATCGCTTCGTCGAATTCCAGCTAAAAACTCCAAATCGTAGTAGTTAAACACCACCTTAAAATAATGAGATAGAAAGTATACCAATTAATATATTTCACATTTTATCACTGAAAAATTAAATGGTAAAAAAATGAATGAAATAATCACGTGTCAGCTTCTTCTATAAAATGTTTTATTTTTTTAAGGTTATCCCTAGTTCTTTAACTTTATTGCGTTCCTTTCTGCAGTGATGTGGGATGCATCACCGCACATAACTGACAAGATGCTTCCATGCTCCCTCACAGCACCTGATCAGGAAATTTAAACTAGAGGATCTTACCAGAACCCATGGATCCTAAAAGAATTAAATCCAACTTCAGCACTTGATTTCGACGTCAAAATGTCAACCATATTGCTGAGATTGCCCGACAAAACCAAAAATAAAATGGCCTTTGTATCTCATAATAGGCACACATATAGATCAAACACTAAATATTTACTTCTTTGGCTAGTATATATAATACAGACATCACAGTAATGACCAGACAGCACGGTTATTGTCTGCACAACTATAACCATCTGTTTGTGTGATAGTTGTGCAGACAATAATCAACATGCCTTTCCTTTTACTGGAGGCATCAAATCACCCTTCACTGTTACTCGATGTTATTTGAGACCACATTGAATCTACCATCTGTCATGTACCCTTCTCCATATTAGCTTGGCGTCCAGTACCTTACTCGAAGAATATACCAAAAGCACAAACAAATTCCAAAATCTATGTATAATAGACTACAAATCCTCCATTCTATGCACAACCGATTTTCTATAACATAAAATCACCAACTGAAACAGTATGGAAAAACAGAACACCGTTTAGACAATATTTTCACAGTTCCAAAATATTAACCTGGAAAGCAGCAGAACTGACCAGAACTTTACTATTACAAGCATTTACTCACATGCATAAATTAGAGGAGCTGCAAATGATAAAATCAATTTCTTACATACATTGACATACATTATGTACAGTTTAACTACAGTGATCTTCGTGGCAAGTCTTCAACAGTGTCCAGGATATACGAAAAAATAGTAACCTAAGGAAAAATGCAAAAATATGCAGATAATAATGATTTTCCCCCAAAAAAAGCCAGTCTAGCAACAGAAAAGTCAATAATAAAATCATCTGTCTCACAGCTCCAATCTACTTAAATTCAAGCATAGCACGATACAAATATTATCCCAGCTTGGTTTCCAGGCCTCTGATCATTGATATTTATGTCCCTTATATTATGAGCAGCAAGAACTGCTTCTTGCTCTTTCTGCAGACCTGTCAGCAAGCACCATACCAGCAGGATGCTGCACTGGCTCGGCCTTCGGTAATCTCCGTGCTGCAAGCCAAGCACCAAAACAGCATTATCATGCTGTACAACTGTAAATCTAAGTTGCACTGAAACGGATACGGGAACGGGTACAGATACGGGGTTTGAAACAGATACGACAAATTTTCAAAATATATATATATATATATATCATATTACCATTCATATTTAGAATCTAGAATCTATATCTAAAAATGGATAGTCTTTTTCAGAGAAAAAAGCAAGATTTGATTATATTAAGATAATATAACTGTCTGTGATATACATAGTCATCGTCATGAATTCAACATAAACAAATCATCATCATCAATTCAGAATAAACATTGTCATTATCATTAGTGATTATTATAACATTCAACAGATTATCATCATCATTAATAATGTAATCAGAAATGCTACAGCCTTTGTGCTTTTGGGTCCAACTCCTTCAAAGAACATGTCATGCATGGCAGATGATATCTATCTTCCTTGCATGACAATTAAAAGGCCCATGGGATCATTGCGATATTCCATCAAGACCTATTTGAACATTTCAATCTTCAATGTCAGCTTGGTCTCATGACTATATGAAGGCACAAGATTGGCTAGAGTAGATTTGTTATATTGGAGGGATTTATGAAATCAAAAGCAAAATCAATGACAATTAACAAAACCTTAACCAAAATGAAAATTAATCGCTCAAATAAATCTCTTTATGAAGACATTCATCAAACCCTTTTATTTGCATTTTTTAACATCTATTTTTTTCTTAGTAAGAATCCTTGATAAATATATGGAGTGTCGTTGTTTCTAAAGATTTAGAAAAGACTTTATGAGACTCTATTTATAGTGAGTTTATTTGCAACTCTGATTTCTTCATTTTTATTATTTATTTATGGCTATACAAATTTTCAAGCTTTTTAACATTTTAAGGGTGGATTCTGATCACAATTTTCGTGCCAAAAAAATTTAAATCCCTTGGAAACATATCCAATTCCAAATCTAAAGTTTCCAATTTTTTGAAACAGCACAAAAACATTTTTACGTCGTTTCGGACAAGAATCGTATCCGTTTATGTATCGGAAAAGGGGATCCGCATTTCTGGAAAATTCTTCAAGAGTTTCCGGTAACTTAGCTGTAAATACCATCGACAATAACTATTTACCTAGAGATGCACTAAATATTTTGCAACACGTATAAGGACACCTCTCTTTTCTTGAATTATCTTCAAAACCATTTTGACTTGATTAAGGAAGGAAAAAGGATCCCATGGTAGTTCCACCGTCCAGAGGCACACACCCTAGGTCTGTAAACCTAACCACTATTTTCTGATTGTTGGAGAAAAAAAAGGGCCATAAACAGAAAGGTTTGCAGCCAGATATCAACTTGAATTGTAATTTTGTGCACAATATTGTGAGATGCAAAACAAATAGAACTTCAATTTGTAATTTTGTGCACACTATTCTGAGATGCAAAGAAACATTGCATTAGAGTTTATGTAGGTTACAACTAGGACACGACCTGCCACAGAAATTTTAGGTAGCAATTCAGCTCACTCTTGTATAGCTTACCTTGGAAATCCTTGTTTCACAAATTACATCTATGCAGGTGGGCGTCCCGTGTTCTTGGTTCTTTTAGTAATCGTTGTCACATATTTCATCAAATGGTGTGATTTAGAGTTCATGTTTCTTCCTCCTGAAACTGTGGTCGAAGCTAATGCTTTGGATCCTCCAACACTTTCGGAGGAATCCGTCATCTCACCTTCTGCTGTGAAAGATCTAATCTCTATGCTATGAGAACCTTACTGAATGCTCTTTTCACTGTTTAACTTCTGTGAAACCTCTTTTCAAAAACAAAAACAAAAACGTTCGTTTGGCATCAGTGGAGCCATTCAGGGTCCATGTAGTCTGACCCAAATTTCTTGTTGGGCTTTACAATCAGCCTCAACCAATGTTATCAGACTCAACAAAGTCAACTTGCCTCAACCCAGTCTAGCCCGTTTTGGGACCAAACCATTCCAAATCAGTCATTGACTCACCCAGCATCCAACTCGCCCAAGCCTGATCAAGCTGACTTAGACACCTACCCACACGCCCAGCTAGTCAAAAAACAAATAGAGAAACAAAAACTAAGGAACACGAGGTCCCCAAAGCTCTAATCCACCTTTATACTTACCTCTTTCACTCTTTTTGTGACTGTTTGGAACATCTGGAGTTGAAGAATTTCTCGCCGTAGTCTTGCTGAAGCCTATTCTAGGATAAATTTGAGCTGATTTAGAAGGGGTTTCGTTATGCATTGGTTGTCTACCTATTTGATAGCATATTGAAGAGTATCTTTTGTTGAAAGCCCATTCAACTTCCAGTTGGAGGTAAATTATTAAATTTCAAACCCTTACTTAGATATTGTATTTCCATATTTGTTCCTTAAAAATTAAGACATTTTATTTTCATTTGCAGATTTCATTTTACTGTTTAAAACATAATCCCCTGGCTCTGAAGAGGGAGAAGAAACCTACATGGAAGTATTACAAGCCTTTAGCCACAAATAAATTATTGCAGAAATTTAATTAAAAGAGGGGAGTATGCAAAGGATGGAACGCCACTTAAGGAGAGTTACAAACTGCCCAAAGGTAAGGTGTCAAGCCATTGCAATAGAGAAAGCTAAGGAGAGAGTTTCAGAAGGATATGGAGAGAACTTAAGATCTCTCGATACTCTAATGGAATTGGAAACCCTAGTTACAAAACCTTGTCTAATCACCCTAATTAAGACCACTTTAGATTCACCTGTCCAAGAGAAAAGGCTCAGGAATCCACACTCAATCCAGAGAGGAAAAAATTGGATAACTTCTTTGTACCCAGCAACACTGAATTCTCAGCCCACCATTGATAGTCAATGGGAAGAGGCAAGAAGAGTTGCTTGCCGATATATATTAGCCAATTTTAATATGATACATGTAGATATAGCATTCAATGTTCCCTGCCACCCTTATTATCAGCCTATGATAGATGCTATAGCTGCAGACGGTCTGGGCTTTAAAAGCCATAATTTCTATGATTTGAGAGGGTGGATATTATAACAGGTGAAAATTTTGAACGAATGAATAAATCCTTGAAGGAATGTAGACAATTTTAGACCAGAACATAATGTACAATCATGTCTGATGGTTGGACTAATGGCAAGTCTCTGGCCATCATTAATTACATCATTCTTGCCCATGAGGAGTCGTGCCCCTGTAATCAGTTAAAGATGCACCCAATAAGGAGAAGGATGCAAAGATTTTATTTGAATGCTTGGGCGGTGTGTTTATGGAGGTGGGGATACAGAATACAATTCAAGTCGAGACTCGAAACAGGTGCAATTAAACTATGTTCTGGCAGGTAATATGTTGCATTGCACTATTTTCTGGGCTCCATACATTGCTCATTGCTTGGGACCTCATCTTTGAGGACATTGGCAAACTTGATTGAATAAAGAGGGTTGTGGATCAGGCCAAATTTATTAACCAAATTCATCTAAAATCACAAATGGTCACCAAAACAAGATTACCGTCATAACATTAATGTGCAGATGCAGGCTTTCAATAGAAAAAATAGCATCGCATTCAAGCAAGAAAACAGAAGCTAACCTATTTCGTAGAACAGCTCATTCACATTCTGTGCAGTCTTTGCTGAGGTTTCCATGAAAAATAGCCCATTTTCTTGAGCATACACTTTAGCTTCCTGCAGAAAAAACTTAAATTCGATAGTCAAGTTCTGTCTATGAACAGATTCTCATATAGCCAAAGAAATAGCCAAGATTTAATATCACCGTCACTGGAAACCAAATAAAGTTCTTAAAAATGCACATAAATTAAATATGGTAGCTTTTTCATTGCCGTGAAGGCTGAAAAGAACAAACAATCTAGCTAAATTGAAGGCCATCAAAGCAAAGTAGTAAGCTAAATATTGGATGATTCATTGAAAAAATTAAAAATGGACTGATAATTTATTCACTCTGGAGTCTGAAGATCCCAGCATAGAATATCAGATACAATTAAAACACATTGGGAGGGGATGTATTCATTAGCTTGACACATTGTATTCCTTGCTGCTAGATCAATATGGTGGGGATTGCCTTCAAAAGAACAGACAGGCCTCTTTTATGAATCGGGTTCTGATAGTCACAATCTGGAACAAAGTCCACCAGTGTCTGCTATCAATCCTCAGATTGAGGAGGTTCCCACATTCACTCATAGTATTAAGACAAATCTCCAAACATTTGACAAGGCTGGCAAATCACATGACACTCGGGTGGCTCTACATAGGTACAAAGCAAGGTTGCACGAAACGGGTAAACGGGTACGAGTTTCCGAAACGAGAAGTGATACGAAACACGACCTCCCCAAATTTTGGAAACGGGGAAACGCGAATATATATATATATATATATATATATATATATGTGTGTGCAATCATAAAGCATAAATGATACATTATAATTTATTACATTTAAACATTAAGATTAAATTTACATCACATTTACTCATGAATGATCACATAATGAAAATAAAAATATCGGAATATCCAAAAGCAACCTTTATTATATATCCAAATCTCAAAATCAGCCTTTATTTATATTAATATATGAGGTTGCAAGTACAATAAAGACTATAAGGCTGCAAGAACTATAGAAACAAAAGACTAATCCTCATCATAACAATCCTCATCAAAAATAGAAGCAGTACAATGCTCAACAGTGGATGGTGGTGCTGAAGAAGATGATGCACCAATTCCACTTCCAGACTCGGCCTCAATATTCAGGGCAGCAAGAGAGAGATCCAAATCAAGATTTTCTGCATCCACATCCCATTCTTTAGAAGGACCACTGTTGTATTCTGGACCTCTACGAGATGCAAGGCGAAGGTTGGAGTGCACATAGACAAGATCCTCTGCCTTCTGTGAGCCCAACCTATTGTGCTTCACAGAATGAATAAAACCATAAGTGCTCCAATTCCTTTCTGCGGATGAAGAGCTTGCCACTTGTGAAAGAATACGAATGGCAAGGATTTGCAAATGTGCACCATTTGCTCCATGACAAATCCACCACCTAACCGGACTCATGGTGCTTCTCTCCTCCAAAGCTAATATATCTACATAATCATCTATTCCTGCAGCAAAACTAGCAAATTCCTCCTTTACCTCCCTCTGTAGATGAGAAGGAAACATTCTCATAAGGGCCTTTTTCACCCCATTAGCCACCTCTCTATCCTTATGGTGTGCCTTCCTCTTCCCATTACTTTGAGCAATAAGCTCCTCATCATAAAATTTGGGGTTCAAAGCATGTGCTAAAGTGTGCAATGGAGTGTTGAAATTGTTCCACCTATCAACAATGATTTTCTTGACCAAACCAGCAAAATGATCATCAACAAACAAAAGTTGTGGAGACTCTTGCGAAATGATTTCCATAGTTTTCTCAACCATGGAATCCATGCCATCATATACCTCTCCTAAGAACACTTGTGAACTATGGTGAAACCCTAGGCTATTACCATTCCTGCATGCTGATTTGAAAAATAACTCTCATGCTTGATGTTATAAGGCACTCACTCAACCCACTAGCCAAGTAACCCTTGGCAATATGGTCAAGTAACCCCTGATCAGGGGAGCACTCTAGGCCTTGATGTTCTCTGGGCCAATCGCCCTAGCCACATTGCATGGCCTTTGGTCAATAGCGTTGACATGGTCAATACCCTTGACCCTAGGGAGATTGCCTGCCCCTTGATGCTACAACATCAACACTCCCTCTGATTGAGGGAAGCATTCTCAACTAAACGAAGCTTGTCTTTGAAGTATACAAACTTCACCCTGGGACAGAGGCTTTGTGAGAATGTCAACGGCCTGCTCATCCGTAGAAAAGCATTCAACTACTTGGAGACAGTCTTGCAATGCTACATGAAATTGTTGTTACAGAGATAGGTCTTGAGTAGACTAGTTGAAATCATTAGAAGGATGGCCTTACGTCGTGGTTGTCACAAAAATACTTTCGAAGGTAAGGCTGTTGCCTTCTATCACTGCTTGGAAGAACCACGATGAGTTGAGGAGATCCATTGCCTCTTGAGATTGTTTCACTTCCTTAAGGGAGTGTTAGGGACCTCAATATTGCAGGACAACCACACAAAACCCCACATTGATACAATTAAGCTCTAGAGGGGTCCTCGCTATTCCAAATTATATTAGGTCTTGGTGCCTCATAATAAGGTGTCTGGTAAGTGGGTGAGGGTTCCGCTGCCCTGGAATGATCTTAGCTCAGCCCTTGTTGTCAAGGTTCGACCTCCAAATAATTATGCTGCCTCAAGTGATAAGTCTGAACTTGTGTTTAGGGTCGTTTTGCCACCAGCTGACCCTCACTATTCCTTAGATTTCCTTTATAATGATACCGCAGAGTAGTCTTTAACAATGCCATACAAAACACAGTACGTCAATATCCTACATAAATTATCCCTTGCTTGGCCATAAACCAAATGTAAGATGCCTCAGAAAATTGTTCCAAACAAATGAGAGAAGAGAGGATTCACTGGGGTGGGATCATCACCAACGAAACCAATCAAAAGGAAAAAGGGGTCTTAAAACACTTAGAACCTCAACTCACAAAACAGAAATATCCAATCCACAATTATGAGAAAATGCTTTCTCCTCTCTTATTTATAGATTTCTTATGGTCTCTTTTCCTTATTTTAATAATGAGGGGTTACAAGTTTCCCTCCACTTAGCTCCAATTCTAACTTCTTCCATAAGCTTTTCCCCAATTACCCCAAATTTACCAAGGTTGGCACAAAACATTGGATAACAAGTTTCCCCCTTTATCTTATTTATAGATTTCTTATGGTCTCTTTTCCTTATTTTAATATGAAGGGTTACAAGTTTCCCTGCGCTTAGCCCCAATTCTAACTTCCTCCATAAGCTTTTCCCCAATTACCCCAAATTTACCAAGGTTGACCCAAACATTAGATAACAAGTTTCCCCCTTTGTCAATGACTATAGCCTATGGGGTTGAATAGGCTACTTCGTCCTCCCTTGGGAAATTAATTAATAGAGAAGATTACAGTCCCCCTTCCTGACATTGCTTGCCCTCGAGCAATTGCAAGTTTGGGTGTTGCAAAATTTGTGCCCTTGCTTTCAAGAATGAAGACTGCTCACGTGTCTTGTATCCTTCATTCGGGTCACTTCCAAACCACATGCCTCCATTCGAAACGAGTGATGCAACAATCCGTGGCTCTTCTCCAACTTTGTCACTATCATGAATATTTCCAATTACAAAAACTACCCATGAATGCCTTAAAATAATCAAGTGACTAGTATTGAAGTTCAAGGTGATGTTAATGTTAAAACCTTCATAACAATGTTTTTCCCAGCCATGAAGCTTTAGCTGTTGTCTGTTAATAGACCTCACTTGCTCATCTCTTCTATATTCAGAATGATTCCTTCTATCTCCAGATTTAGTTTTACAGTTGTCACTATTTGAAATATTGAACAGTGGCTATCATTTGCCCTTGATCCTAGTAACTCTTTTTGGGAGTTCAACTTTTGACTTTTTGGTGCCTTTAATGCTTCTTGCTGAACATTTGCATCATTATGTTGATCTTGCAATTTCCTTAAACCAAAGTTCAAGGTACCAAATTGTTAATTTTAGGTATGTTCTATGCTTAGAGCAATTTATTTCAATTTTCACAGTTAGCTCAATATCTTTTTCAAATTAGTAATCACATCAGCGTTAAAGTAAAGTGCAAATAGAACATAAACATAAATTGCAGAAAACAAGCCCAAGACAAGAGGACACAAGATGTGGTGCTAGCTAGGGACAAACCCCAATGTGGGGAAACCCTTGATCAATTCTTCTTATATGTTCTTCAATAGTTCAACAGAGAGAGAGAGATAGTAAATTTACAACAGAAGTCAACACTTTGAATTATCTAGATAAGAGCATAGATCATCTCTTAAGAAGATGATACATGGGATCAGTTTAAAACATGTTGCTTCAACTGATTCTCCAAGGTGACTTCTTCACCTATCATTGTGTTGCATCTCGTCATCATGTTGCACCTCACCGTGCTGCACCCATCATCACAATGTTGGACCTCATGACCATGTTGTACACTTCATATTGTTGCACCTGATGTTGCACTGTTGTCCATTGCTATACCATGCTAGTCATTATTGTCCTATGAGTCATACAGTTGTCCCACTGTTCATTCCAAGTTTGCTTGTTGTCCCATGCATTTTTGCAGCGCTATGTAGCCTGTTGCCCCATGCATCTTTGCTGCACTAGTCACCTTGTTGTCCCATTTACTTCACTGCACTAGTTAGCAGCACCATGTAGCCAGCTGCCTCATTTAGCATAATGCTGTCCCATTGTTAGTGACGTGGCCATTCCATGTTTGCTTGCTTGCCATGTTGTCCACGCTCTTTGCCCTAGCATACCTTTGTTGTTGTCTAATAGCCTTGCCATACTGTTGTCCATGACTCTGCACTACTGCACTGCATCATTGGTTAGGGCATCACCCTACAACCCTTTATCCAGTTGTTGGCTACGGCCTCACACAGCAGTTGCTGTAGCTTTCAGCCTCCCTCCAAACCTTCACCACACTACCCTAAAACACGTCAATATGTCCTTAGGCTTTGCGGCCTTACAGCCCTTCAATCGAGCCTTTAAACAATACTTGTGAAGCCCTAAAACCAAGGTTGCACGAAACGGGGAAACGGGTACGAGTTTCCGAAACGGGAAGCAATACAAAACGCAACCTCCCCAAATTTTGGAAACAGGGAAACGCGAATATATATATATATATATATATATATATATATAATTTATTACATTTAAACACTAAGATTAAATTTAGATCACATTTACTCATGAATGATCACATAATGAAAATAAAAATATCGAAATATTTAAAAGCAACCTTTATTATATATCCAAATCTCAAAATCAGCGTTTATTTATATTAATATATGAGGCTGCAAGTACAATAAAGACTATAAGTCTGCAAGAACTATAGAGACAAAAGACTAATCTTCATCAAAAATAGAAGCAGTACAATGCTCAACAGTGGATGGTGGTGCTGAAGAAGATGATGCACCAATTCCACTTCCAGACTCGGCCTCAATATTCAGGGCAGCAAGAGAGAGATCCAAATCAGGATTTTCTGCATCCACATCGCATTCTTTGGAAGGACCACTGTTGTATTGTGTACCCCTACGAGATGCAAGGCGAAAGTTGGAGTGCACATAAACAAGATCCTTTGCCTTCTGTGAGCCCAACCTAATGCGCTTCACAGAATGAATAAAACCATAAGTGCTCCAATTCCTTTCTGTTGATGAAGAGCTTGCCACTTGTGAAAGAATACGAATGGCAAGGTTTTGCAAATGTACACCATTTGCTCCATGACAAATCCACCACCTAACCGGATTCATGGTGCTTCTCTCCTCCAAAGTTGATATATCTGCATAATCATCTATTCCTGCAGCAAAACTGGCAAATTCCTCCTTTACCTCCCTCTGTAGATGAGAAGGAAACATTCTCATAAGGGCATTTTTCACCCCATTAGCCACCTCTCTATCCTTATGGGGTGCCTTCCTCTTCCCATTGCTTTGAGCAATAAGCTCCTCATCATAAAATTTGGGGTTCAAAGCATGTGCTAAAGTGTGCAATGGAGTGTTGAATTTGTTCCACCTATCAACAATGATTTTCTTGACCAAACCAGCGAAATGATCATCAACAAACAAAAGTTGTGGAGACTCTTGCGAAATGATTTCCATAGTTTTCTCAACCATGGAATCCATGCCATCATATACCTCTCCTAAGAAAGGTTGGTCAGTGTCAGCACTCCGGAGAAGCTCAAATGCAGGGGTTGTGAACTTTAGCAAGAAAAATACCTTGCTCCACCAATCCTCATCAAGGCACAATCTACGCACCATAGATCCCCGCTCTAAATCTGCTTGTCTCCACTCAATCCAAAGTTGACTCACCACCATAGAAACTAAAGCATGCTTAACCTCAACAAAGCAGCACAACATCAGGAAGTTTGAGGCATATCTTGTCTCAGCAACTTTTAACAACTCCAATTTGGAGTACTCTCAAAATATGGTCTGCGATTGGTGGTGGTTGGTGATGAATTTGACAATCTCCCTTGCTTCCCCTGTGAGTTCCTTTATCCAGGAAACTTTGTTGTCGATCTCCTCTAAGATCAGATTCAGATTATGGACAATGCATGGTGTCCAAAAGATGTGGTCATACCTCCCCTCAATAGTTAAACCTGCAGCTTTGCAAACTGGTGCATTATCCGTGATAACTTGCACCACTCTGCTAGGCCCTATTTGTTCAATAGCTTTTATAATAACATCAGCAATGAACTGTGCATCTTTCACCTCTCCTGAACAGTCTTCTGCCTTGATAAACATTGCTCCTTTGGGGGAAGTGGCAATGATATTTATCAATGGTCTGCGCCTTGTATCTGTCCATCCATCTGAGACTATGGTAACCCCAGAGCTACTCCAGGAAGAACGAATTGGAGCTAAAATATCCTCCACAAGCTCCTTCTCATTTTTGAGAAGCTGGGTTCTGACTTTCTCATAGTTGGGCCCCTTGTACCCTTGAAGAGCTTTGTTAATTGCCCTTATCATATCTTACCAATAAGGAGAGCGAACAACATTGAATGAGATACCACATGCATAAATGCACCTAGCCGCTCTGGAATCAGTTTCTTCTCTTGCTTGCACATTCACCAATTTAGCAATTATGTTATCCTGAACTGAAGGGGATGCCCCTCTGGTATTTTTGGGTGTTGGTTGTTCATGTTGTTAAGTGGGACCAGCTCTCCTCTTTCTTGCTTCAGCTACAATCCTTGGCTCAATGTTAGATGGAGCTTGAGTAAGGTCATCATGCCTTCTCTTAGTACCATCCGCCTCATCTTGCTCTCTTTGATATGCCCTCCTTGCCAATGGATCTGTTGTTTTTGTGCAACCTGCAATCCCCTATCCTCCTCCATGCAAAAGATGTGCCTTCACTCTTGGGTAGGAGCCCTTGTATGAATTATTGCAAAGATTGCATCGCCATTCCCATGAGCCACCACCTGCACATCTTTGAAGCTTCGTCACATGCCTCTAAAGAGGATAATATTCAGCCCTTGGGTTGGCCCTAGGGCTTGAACTTGCAACTGCACTTTGGTTGGAAGCCATTGCTGCAAAAATAAATTAAAAAAACAAATTTGTAAATAAAAAACGTTTTTCATATTTTTGGCAGCATAAACCCTACAAAAATTGAAGAAATAGTAGGAAAAAACTAACAAAATGAATGTTGCTTACCCAAATTAATTTTCTGTAGCTGAAGCTACCCCAAAATGCCAGAAAAGAGAAGAGAAATATGGTTGTAGCCGAGACAAAAAGCCAAGAATGTCGAGCCGGAAACTCTGCACTCCAAATCTGTTGCTAAAATCTCTCTCTTGCTGCTGAAATCTCTTGCTCTTGCTGCTGAAATCTACTTTGCTCACTGCTCAAAACAACCTAGCTGAAACCACTGCTCTCTTCCTCTCTTCTCCTCTGCTAAAATCGCCAATCTCCAAGAGAAACGACTCACTGAATAGTGTGATGAGAGAATGAGACAAAGTTCACTTTAATAACTTTAGACAAGCATTTAAAAGCAACTAGAAGTCATTAGGAAAACCTAATAAAAAATTAGAAAACAAAGTTTAAAAAAAACACAAGTTAAAGTTGAAACATCTGTCGTATGGCCGTGAAACGCGTTTTCGGCCGTGCTGGCCACGTTTCCGCATCGTGAAACGTGCCAGTACAGCCGGAAACGTGTTTCAGCGTTTCGTACTCGTTTCTGTACGGAAATGGCCACCTACCCTACGTTTCCTGCAACTTAGGCACAAAGCATAGGGGAATACACTGGATATCAACCCCAGTCTGATGTCATCCACGTATTATTGTCGATCTAAAGGTAAGGATCATACAATAATCCCTGACTCGGGGTCATCTCCTCTTGATATAAGGCTACACTGGACGAAAATTCTTCCCCTCTAACAGCAGATGCAGAGTTGGAAAATCTTGCAAGCGATGAATCAATAGATCTCGAATCATTGACCATGAAAAAGGGCTTCTTCCAAGACAAGGTGGTTTTTACTAGCCTAGATCAAACGAGGAGCGGATCCAACAGGAAAAGAAGGGCATGAAGTATAAAAAGATTTCCTCATGCATTGGTTCGAGGTCTGATCACAATTCACGTTCTTCCAAAACATTAGAAGAGGCTCTTTATCCCCCAGGACCTTTAAATGGTATCGATGACACACCAGAGACTACTCACATGTGGGTCCTTACAGAAGACCTACCTGTCGCAACCCGTTTTAAATGAAGATCGTGCCATTCAATATCAGAGGGTTGGGATCGTCACAATCTCAACGATCACTACACAATATCATTTACTCTAAAAGATCTGGTGTGGTACTATTTCAAGAAACTATGATTGATAAGGAGAAATCTCATGATATTCTATATGCCCAAATTGGGTAGTTTGTGCAACTAATGCTCTGGGCAATTTTGGGGGATTAGCAACAATGTAGTATCCCAAGATATTTTCTCTCAAGGCATATAAATCCTTCGTTGGCATTATATTGACTGGCTATTACAGGGGAACTCTCAATCGCATGCACAATGCACATCCTAAACTTACATGCACCATATACCAATAGAAAAGAATTTTGGGAGAAACTATATGTTTGTGGACTATTAGACATAAACTCACTAATAAGGGAAGCCCACACCTGAGTATATGAGTGTATGAGGGAGCAAATTGTGGTACATGAGTTACCTCGACCTTTGTTTTACCACCCTTCTTCATATGCCTTTTGCCTTTGATTGATTTTTCTTTATAACTGCTTGTGGCTCCAGGGAATGAGAGCATGAAGTGTGGGATATAGCAGTAGATACCCGATTTTGAGGTGGGGCAGTTCATTGCCCACCAGGGGTTTGGGACTATCATGGGTTCCTTAATGTGGAGGGGGCTCATCTAGGGCCCATAGGAACCAAGGTGATGGCCATAACTAAGGGGTAGAGATCATGTTTGGCTTTTGCCCACATGCTTTGCTAAGTTTGTATGCCTCGACCATCTTTTGCATTTTGAGGTACATTTCTTGTTGAGAGTGGCCAAATTATGCTTTTTAATTTCTTTTTTAGTTGCATCAACCTCTGAGGCATCGTTCCAGGTCCAACCCAAGGTGTGGACAAGGGGAGGGGGAGGCTAACCCAATGTGGACCTAGTGGACACATGTGGACCTGGATGGGAAAAGAGATGAATTGGGCTAAAATGAGTGGAAGAGAGTGATGCATATGGTGTCGGGAAGCGGGACCACGCAATCAAAATCAATATTTCCCATGTAGTGCCAACCGTAAAGCTGATGGCCAGTAAAGGAGATCCCACGGGCCTAGGATACAAGGCTAACCACAAAATCAGGCATTAGAGATAATATCACAGACCTAGTCCACTCTTTCCACTGAATCCCCCCACCAATCCATGCCCAAAAGAGCCCATGACAAGCAAAATAACACAACTATACCAATGAAAAGCCATACCTTCGAGGTCGGAAGGTCCAACTTCAAACATATATTCATAACAAATGGGCGAGGGACCACATCATTGGCTTAGGGGGCAGAGATATTGGCACATCGAGCTATCTGGTGGTTGCAAGAGGTTGTTAGTTGAGGACCATCTAGGAGAAAGAAATTCTTCTATATATACTACCCACAGGTGGTGGGTAACACTACCCACATCTCATGTGTAGTGTTCTTCCCGGACAAATGAGGTATTAAGGAGTCCTTCACACCATCTAGGAATATCAACTTGGCCTTCGTATCCAGCTCTTCGTACACTTCCAACTCCTTAGGGTCTGTTGGCTTCTTGATTGCTTTCTGGGCGAATTCCCAAATCCTGTTGACCTACAAGACCAACTTCCTTTCCTTCCATGGACTATAGTTGGACAACTCTTCCAACTTGTCCTCATACCGGAGACCAACCTGCAACTTCGACATTTTAGTGAGCCCTTCACCTACAATGTAACCAACTCCCTCTCTTCGTACACTTCCAACTCCTTAGGGTCTGTTGGCTTCTTGATTGCTTTTTGGGTGAATTCCCAAATCTTGTTGACCTGCAAGACCAACTTCCTTTCCTTCCATGGACTATAGTTGGACAACCCTTCCAACTTGTGCTCATACCAAAGACCAACCTGCAACTTCAACATTTTAGTGAGCCCTTCACCTACAATGTAACCAACTCCCTCTCAAGCTGTACTTCATCATGCACACTCTGATTCAATGGCCCTTCAAAGTAGCTTTGATACCATGTTGTTTTTCCACGACACTGGTGTCTAGGATAAAATCTTAAATCATTGACGTTACCAAACCAAGTATCACAACAAGTCTACTTTGCACAACGAAATATAAGCAACAGTGAATCTACTACTGCACAAAATTTACACAACTTTTTACACAATTTTACAACAACCACTTCGTTATATTATCAATCTAATAATACAGCAGTCTAGGGCTCTCGTACCAGGGATAATGGCCCTCAAATATCCACTAGTTCAATAATACAAGAAACAAGATACATAGACAGTCTAGCTGATGTAATCGACAATCACAACTACTTCATCGTATCTTGTACACTGTGGGTCCTTCTCTTCTATTCTGCAACATTGCCTCTATCAATGCACCAACTCCTTTAGGTCACTGAACCTCGACTATCCAATCTGCCCTCTAGCTGATCATAAGTCCATCTATCATCAACACATAGGGTCTTCACGCTCACTAGCTGCTCCTTCATCCTTCAAGGCAACAACACTTTGAGACTTCTGCCCACTGCTACTCCTCAACTCTTTTGGGACTTGTCTTCCCACTATAGTCTTCCTGTGCTGCTCCAATGAAGACTAACATAGGGCAGGAGGGTTGCCACCTATCATCATTGAATGTCGCTTCTCCAACAATGAACACAAGTTGTCAACAACTGCTCCTTCTGGCTGGCCAAACCTAGCTCCTTCAAACTGCCACTCCTAGCAGCCAACTTTGTCCATCAAGGTGTTGCACATAGGTCTCAGACTTGGGCACATTCATATTGCCCTCCAACAGACCTCAAATGCCCAATACCATACAAAACAACTTATCCAACCTAGGACCTCATCCACTTAGCATCAATTCAACTTTAATACATCAATCGCACATACCTTTTCGCTGCTCTTGGACTAGTGTTTGCTGTTGTTGTTGAGGCTGCTTGGTTAGGGCTTCTAACAGCCACTGATTAGCCCTCTTTTTCACCTCCATATAGCCTCCTACAGCTATGACATAGCTTCCTTCCTTTTCTTCTATACCTCGCTGAGTTGTAGGACTAAATTCTAGCCCCTGTTCTCACCTAACAACCCTTTGTTCAAGGCTCGACCTCCCTGTCCAAAGTCTTGTACCAAACACTGCCCTAACTACTCATTATATTGATCATTTTTCCCTCTTAAGAGGCTTATTATTATGTTATTGAGCTATCTTGGTGGGAATATCACCAAGGGATGTTATTATTGTACATTATTTTATTACTTGGGGTTTAATTAGGCCAATTAGGCAAATCTAACTCATTATAGATTGTTTAGATTATCTTCTGGATTCATCGCATAAGAATTCTTTTCCATCGACGTTTCGAACCAGCAACGATGGTTCATCTTCAGGATGTGAGAAAATATTGAAAGACAGGTCTTATTTTTCTTATATATATAGAGATGCTTAGCCGACAGATATAATTAATTTAATTATTCTTTTTTACTTTAGGTCTATGGTTATATTAATTATATTTGTTTTAATTCTCTAATTTATATAATTATTTTAATTTAATTTTAATTATTCCTTATTTTAATTATACTTATTTCTTATTTTAATTATAATTCTTTTAATTATTAATCTTAATTTTAATTATTATTTATTTTAGTTAATTTTAATTTTAGTTATTTTAATTATTAATTTTAATTTTAGTTATTATAATTATTTTAATTATTAATTTTAATTGTTATAATTATATTGATTCTATAATTGTTTTATGCAAATTTTAATTATTTGTTTATTTTAATTAATTATTCATTATTAATTTTAATTGTATTGATTGTATTTATTTTGATTATTTATTTATTTTAATCATTATTCTAATTAATTTTTAATTGTTAATTGTTATAATTATATTTGTTCTAATTTATTTATTAATTATAATTTTAGTTTCAATTGTTGTAATTATATTTATTTACTAATTTTATATATATATATATATATATATATTTTATATCGTGATTATTTATTAAGGCTCCCTATATATTGTTCTATGTTGAAGTGTTTATTATTATTGATAGATGTTTAATTCCTATGATTTTTTTTCTTCTTTTTTTTAGGTCAAAGTGTGTTATTAAATTAAAATGGATTAGATTTATTAAGTTTGTTCTGGGTTAATTATGGGAGGATTCTTGTTAGGGGTAGATTTGGATGATAAGATTGGAACCGAGTTTTTGCTTATGGTCCATCCATCGTCTCTGTTGAGGTTATTAGGGTGTTTGCTAATTTCTATGGCTTCCCTGAATTTCCTTATGAAGTAGTGATCGCTCTTGGCTAAGATCCGGGTGTCCTCTATACATATTTGGTGCTTAGTTTTATCAGAATGTTCAGCTAGAGCTGAGGATTTGGATCAATTGTGTTTAATGTCAGCTGAGTGTTCCTGGATCCTTGTGTTAAAGGATCTTCCAGTCTCACCTACATAGGGTTTGCCGCACGAGCAGGGAATTAAGTAGACACCTTTATGGCATTTAGGGTCAATTTTGTCTTTCACTGGATTAAGGCAATTGCGGATCGTGTTTAAGGGTTTGAAAGTGGTTAGAATTCCATTGTTTTTCAAAATGCGGGAGATTTTGTCTGTAGACCCCTGTATGTAAGGGAGGTTGACTTTACCTTTTATATTGTCAAAGTTTTTATTTTTGTTAGGTCGCGTTTTTGCTTTATTTATGGTTGTGATAGCTTGATGTTTATTGTATCCATTTCTTAGGAAAACTTTAATAAGGTGTTCTATTTCTTTTTCTAGGTGTTCTTTATCAGAGATTCTAAGGGCTCTGGTTGCTAAAGTGTTGAGGACTCCTAGTTTGTGGGTCGGGTGATGATGTGAGGAGGCATATAAATATTGTTCGGTGTGAGTCCTTTTTCTATATACCTGGTGGGATATAGAGCCATCGTCATTCCTAGTGATGAGGATATCCAAGAAAGGGAGGCTTTTGTTGAATTTTATGGAAGGGGATAAACTATTTAGGTGTTGCTTGAAAGTTTGTAGGGTTTCTCTTCCATGAGGCCATATGATGAATGTGTCATCCACATATCTTTTCCACAATTTAGGTTTTAGGGGTGTTGTTTTAAGGGGTTTGTCTTCAAAGTCCTCCATAAATAAATTGGCAATAATGGGGGACAGGGGCGGCCCCATGGCGACTCCACATGTTTTTTCATAAATATCTTCCATAAAGCTAAAAAAGGTTGATCTCAGGCAAATTTCTATGAGCTTAGATGTGTCAGGGTCTGTCAGTTTGCAGATAACCTCCATGGCATCATTAATGGGGATATTGGTATATAGCGAGGTGACATCAAAACTAACTAAAATGTCATCTTGATCAAGTTTGATGTTCTTGATTTCTTCAATGAAATGGGTTGAGTCTTTAACAAAAGAGTCTGTGTTTCCCACTAGAGGTTTTAGTTTTTTGGCTAGGTGTTTTAGTTTTTTGGCTAGGTGTTTTGCTAGATTGTATAAATAGATGAGAGGTGATTCATTTCTCTGATCATCACCTGCATTTGGGTTTAGTAGCTACTTGAGAATTTTGCATTCACTTTTGGAGAACGAGTTTGGATTTCATGGATGAATTTTGATGTTTGGATCTATTTCTCTTGTCTTGGAGCTTCATCATTGGCATGAGTTGATGATTGGATATACTCATTGTACATGTAAGTGATCTATCTTTTTATGTTTACTCTTGTTTAAACTTATTTCATGTATGTTGTTGGGGTTTTCACTATATAGATCTGAAATTTACTGTTGCTCTATGCGAAATTGTGGAAATTTTGATCTTGTGAAACATTGCATCATCACATGTATCATGTATAATGAAAGAATGTTCCTAGGGGGTAAACTATGTTGATTAATCTCTGAAAAGTCATCAATAATTGCATATTGAAGTATAAAGACCTTAAGTAGCTGAACTCAGGCCCTAATGCCATACAAAGTTGCTTGAATGCCTCCTTGATTGGGTAAATCCTTTCCAAACAATAAATTCTCTTTAACTCCATTTCTCCCAAAGGATAAGGCATTGATCATTCCATAGGTGATCACTCTTAAAGAATATTTCTCTCCCCTCCCCTTCTCTTTCTAGGCCTAGCCTCCATAGCTCACATAGGGCATCATTTTTATCCCATTATAGCCATCAAAAGACTTTGATCTCTTGTCCATCACTGTGCTAGGATTTCCTCCAGAGGCCCTCCAAATTTCAAGAAATTTCAACGATGGGATCTTGAGATATAGCAAGCCCTAGCTCAAGGACCATTTCTTGCTCTAAATTTCCCTCAACTATTGTCCTCATTTGGATCATTGTATTCAATCCTCAAAAGAAAATTTGTCCTTTGATCCTCTTCTCCTCCAAAATTAGGTCAATCCTCTCCTTGGATAATCAACTCCATACCCTTGACCTAATCCTGGGCCCACTTGGTCCTTTGTGGTCCCGCAACTTCTCAACTCTGAATTCACAAAGATCACATAAAGACCAATTCTCTACAAGGATTATCAAGTCTAGGAAACCTCTTGACAAGATATATTCCCAAACCCTAGCTTCAAGAATCCTCTTAGCCCTTCCTAGAGAGCATATCACCTTGCTTTCCAAGCAAGAAAGTTATTTTATTGAGCCTCTCTTGTGAATAGGCCTTAGGAATCAATCCTTATCCTCATATTGATCCATTCATCTAGTGATTCCCCTTATATTGGGTCTCCTCCCATCGGTGAAAATTCGTAAAGAGCAGGGAGCCTTAGCCGAGGTGACAGTGGGCTACTGCTCCATTGTTACCCTTCGACCAGTAGTTGCTCCATAAGATCCCCTCCTAGGACCCTTGCTAGTTTGAGCGGTAACAAGTAGCTCTTCAGAATTTGTTCGACAATAAGAACGAGAACCAAATATTGGTCTTGGAGGATAAGTTGAAGTCAACCAAGATGATACAGGGTGAAGGGTGAATTCGCATTTGACGAGATTGTTTAGGTTCGAAATGAGCTTGCCGTCGTCGGTGTGACTATTGCAGATTCTGAGATGGTAAGGATTGCCTTGAAGAGGTTTACTCCAGAATGGAAGCCATTCATCAAGGGGATTGTTGCAAGGACAAGTTACCAAACTGGAATAGGTTGTGGGACAATTTCGTTCAAGAAGAGTTGCGAGACAAGGATCTTCATCCGAAGAAGAGGGCTTCAGATGATGACGTGGCACTTGCAGTACGAATGAAGGGTAAGCAGAAGGATTTGAGTAAGATCAAGCGTTTCAATTGCAGCGAGATCGGCCATTTTTCAACGATATCTGATGAAGAAGAAGGGAGATGATGAGAAGAAGAGAGGGAAGCAAGTCGCAGGTGTCACCACTTCTACAAAGATAGATGATCTCTCCAGGAGGTTGGAGAAGGACTTTGATTTGATCTCTCATTTCTCATAGGGTATTGTCGATGAGGTTGCATGGTACATGGACAGTGGTGCATCGAAGCATATGATAAGGTCACAGATGTGTTTGAGACTCTAGTTGGGTGGGACTCGAAGTTACACATGGTGTTGGGTGACAAGAGTCAAAAAGAGATTAGAGGATTAGGGGTCATGCCATTCAAGATGGAGTCAGGACAAGTGATGCAAGTTCAAGACGTATTGTTTGTACCATGACTCAGATATAGCATGATGTTTGTCTCGGCGATTGAGCAGAAGGGATTTTGAGGTCTTGTTCCAGGATGCTAAGGCAAGACTCGGGCCCAGAGGCTCTAGCTCCGCAGGAGTCGTGATTGGAGTTAAAGAGCATGGTTTATACACGCTGATGGGAAAGCTTATAGATCATGGGAAGAAGGAGGACTATGTGCAGGTTCCAGAAAAGCAAGTGCAAACTTCAGAGGAGCAAGGATAGGTTCTAGAGAAGAAGGTCCAGGTTCCAGAGGTTTAAAGGGAGTCGAGTTCTAGAGGTAGTTTGCAGGTTCAGAGGGAGACTTTGCAACCCAAGAAGAGCGTGTGGTCAGTGGGAAGCAAGGGTGCTTCTAAATCTGCCAAGAAGGAATCATGGAGAGAGTGGAAATCATTTCAGGAGAAGAAGAAGAAGCAAGAGGTTTCCAATGACAGTGACACTTTCGAGGGAGGCGCATTCCATGCTACAAGAATTGTTGTAGTTGAGGGAGTGTTGCGAGCAGTGACAGTAGTGATGATGATGAGCTACTTCCTAGTCTTGGTAGTACCTCCCTCACTAAGAGGAAGTCTTGAGATTTGGTAGCTTGGGAGGTACTAAAATCCCTAGGGTTCGGGGTTTAAAGGTTGAAGCACCACAAAATCCTTTTGTGGGCTTGGAATCCAAGGTGTGGGCTTTGCACCAAAGCTTGTGAGTGTGAAACGACAAGGAGATTTTGGCATGTGATGATTTGGGATGATAGAGGACCTCGAGGGAAGAAAGAGGCAACGAAAATCACTCAAATCCGAGTTGTAGATCTTGAGATATTAATTTTTTAAGTATATGTGTGGGCTTGCACAAGGAGAGTTCAAGTTGGCCTAGTGTTAAGAGGCCTAATGACAATTAGACAAGCCCACTTGGATGTTTTGATGGAGCCACATGAGCAGATATAAATTAGAGTCATGTGTGAGGCTTTTCTACACATCCCAAGTGCACAATTCATAGTTCATCAATTGAGGTGATCGCGTAGCCACAGCTCAAGAAGGGAGTTTCAGGCTGGAAAGGAGGTGTGTTTTGGGTATGTTCTTGTCTTTTCCAAGGGCCGAGTAGGAGCAGAGGCAAGTCGAGGCCTCAAGGGGCAGGTCTGGGTTGTTTGCAGATTTGTTTGTGGCATATGTAATCATTCTTTAGGGCAGCGTTTGGTATAGGAGTCTGGACAAGTAGGTCGAGCCCTAAACAGAGGGTTGTTAGGTGAGAACAGGGGCTAGAATTTAGCCCTACAACTCAACAAGGTACAGAAACAAAGGAAGCAAGCTATGCCACAGTCGTAGGAGGCTATTTGGAGGTGAAAAAGAAGGCTAACCAATGGTTGTTAGAAGCCCTAACCAAGCAGCCTCAACAACATCAGCAAACACCAGTCCAAGAGTAGTCAAAAGGTATGTGTGATTGATGTATTAAATTTGAATTGACGCGAGGTGGAGGTCCTAGGTTGGACAAGTTTTGTACGGTATTGAGAATTTGAGGTTTGTTGGAGTTCAGCACGAAAGTGCCCAAGTCTGAGCCCTATGTGCAACACCATGAAGGACAAAGGTCGATGCTAGGAGTAGAAGAAGCAGAAGGAGCAGTTGTTGACAGCCCTTATTCATTGTTGTATGAGCGACATTCGATGATGATAGGTGGCAGCCCTCCTGCCCTATGTTAGTCTTTGTTGGAGCAGCACAAGAAGACTATAATGGGAAGACAAGTCTCAAAAGAGTTGAGGAGCAGCAATGGGTAGAAGTCTCAACGTGTTGTTGCCTTGAAGGATGAAGGAGTATCTAGCGAGCGTGATGACCCTATGTGTTGATGATAGATGGACTTATGATCCGCTAGAGGGTAGATTGGATAGTCGAGGTTCAGTGGCCTAAAGGAGTTGGTGCATTGATATAACCAGTGATGCAGAACGAAAGCGAAAGACCCACAGTGTACAGAATACTACAAAGTTGTTGTGATTGTTAGCTACATTAACTAGATTGTCAATGTATCTTGTATCTTGTATCTTGTATCCTGTACAGGGGCCCTAGAATGTTGTATTATCAAATTGATTAATATAACGAAGTTGGGATGTTGTAAAATTGTGTAAAAGGTTGTGTATATTTTGTGCACTATTAGATTTACTATTGTTTATATTACGTTGTGCAAAGTAGACTTGTGATACTTGGTTTGGTAGCATCAATGATTTAAGATTCTATCCTAGACACCAGTATCATGGAAAAACAACATGGACTGGTACTGGAAGCAAACCGAAGTTTCATCTATCTAAACTTGATTCTATTTGCAGGCCTATTGAGCGAGGGGTTGGGGCATAAAAGACACTAAGAATTTCAACCTTGCTCTGCTTACCAAAAATTTGTGGAGGGCTTTTATGTGTCCTAGCATTTGACATGACATTATAAGTGGAAAATACCTTAATCACTATAATCTGGAAGATTGGGTCTCAGATGGGGCGTCAATAAAGAACAATGCCTCATTCATATGGCACAGCTTGATGAGATCAAAACCTTGGATGTGTGGCAATCTTAGTTGGGTGGTTAGTTGTGGTAACAAAATATTCATTGGTTTAGATGCTATGATTGGACTAGTGGGGAATCGTATCCTATCTCTCCCCATTATTCAGTTTCTTAATGGGCGTGGGCTCTTCACCTTAGCACACATTGGCTACCCACAGAACGTAACTTTTCCCTCTACTAAATGGTCGAATGCAGATGAGTTGACTCTCCCTCCAGTGCATGTTGTCAAATGTGAAATCTACTGATCTAAACTATGTCACGCAAAGATTGCTCTATCTAAGAAGGCAAACAGGCTCACATGGGTTGGTCACTCCCATGGAGGTAACATCTCAGCCAAAGAGGTATCCTCATGTATTACCAACAATATTAAAATGCTTCACCTGGTTAGTGTTACATGATCGAATCCTCACCTGGGAAAATCTTGCCAATAGAGGATTTCAGGGTCCGGGTTTGTCCTCTGTGTCGATCGGCATATAAGGAGGTTGTTCATCTATTCTTGAGTTGTCCTTTTGCAATCTCCATTTGGGAGGTCTCCAATTCTCTTAAGTTCATTTCGCAAGTGGACAGGTTTTCTACTGCATCATGCCTCCTAAACTGGGCAAATTGCCATCAAGAATTCAGGGCAATATCACTATATACATTTTGGGGCATTTGGTGTTGTAGGAACCACTGCATATTAGAGAATAACGCACCATAATCGAGATCCACATCCCTGAAAATTGTGGCCTAGTTTTTGGAAATAGGTCAATGGAGACCAATTTGTCATAAGCGTTGATGGACTTTCAAGAACCTTGACAAATTTTCTATTGTTGGTTTTTTTACAGAGCCTCTGTGAGTGGAGAGTATCGATGTGTGTTATGTAAAAAATTAGTTAACTTTAGGTTTATTATTTAATTTTAGGGTTAATTAGACAAAAGGGCACAATCATAAGATCATGCCCTTTACCAAAAGGTGCCCATGGCGGTATATAAGCCAGGAACCCCATTGTAATCATCATCATCTATCTATTCATCTTTTTAATAAAATATTTTTACATATAATTCTGCGTATCAGAAGTTTTATGCTTCATTGGTATCAGAGCGAGTTAGTTATCCCCCACTTCTGCTGTGCTCATAGTCCATCTCTGCAGTTCAAGCCAATTTTTCTTCCGCCATACAATTCTCCACACAAACCCGTCCACCCCAACGCTGTTCGTACCCACGTCCTTGTCTTCATTCCTATTCAAACTTCCGTTGTTTGTCATTCTTTTCGTACACGGTCTCAATTCTGTAGCTCACACTTGGTTTCCGGGTGACCAAAACCTCATAAAAACCAGCTGCGGTGGTTTCGTGTGGTGGACCCGCGGCTGCGCGGAATAAATCTCTGCGGTGATTCAGTGAGGGTGACCTATAGCTGCGTGGAATAACCTCTGCGGGAGCTCTGCCACCACGATTATATTAATCGGTCTGCTGTAAGTGTCATTTGCTGCCGGAGGTGACCCCACCGGCGGACGTGACGGTCGGCAAAGACTTGAAATAGATATAACGTGACATATATTATATATAATATATATATATATATATAACGTGACATATAATATCTATAACTAACATATATATATAATTATATTATATATAATACATATAATTTAATTAATTAAATTTATTTTAATTAATTAAAAGTTATATATATATATATATATATAGATATATATATATATATATATATATATATATATATATATATATAAGTTAGTTAATTAATTAAATCTATTTTAATTAATTAAAAGTTATATATATAAAATTTATTTTGCTATAAAAAAAAAGGAGAGGAAAAACATTTTAGCTAGCAAATAAATACACGCCACCGCAAACCCGCTCAATGTCGACAATGACAATGGCGGATTTCCAAAAAAAATTGTTGGACGCAGAGCATAAGATAAATAGCAACCACGACGAGGTTAGTAAAAGATTAAATGAATTCCAGATCAAGCTTGGGGAGCACGCTGATGAAATCAAAAATCTTCACGATACGACAAATCGAATAGAAATAAAGATGGAAAATTACCATGTCCAAACAGAAGCAAGCATCAAAGAGGTCTTAACAATGCAGAAAATTCTGTGTTAAAGGTCGAATTGTACACCCGAACAACTAATAAAAGAAGGTGAAGAGAATCAAGAACACATCTCGTCAGATTCAACAAAGTCTTCAGACTCTCATGAAAAAGTTGAATCCCCAAAAAAATCAGCCACACCCCACCAAGAAGCGAGTAACACAGCCTTTACAAACAAGCAACTCTGGGATAACTTTACCAATCAACACCCTTTTTCCGCTCAACCATTAGCAACATACTAGCGAAGGGCAAAAGTTGAGATGCCTAAATTCGATGGAAACGAAAAAAACAATGTTGCATGGATAAATAAAGCAGAAGAATACTTTGAGATATATGACATCAATGACGATGACGAAAAGCTCAAGCATGCATCCATGAAAATGGAGGGAGAAGCATATAACTGGTATATGTGGTGGAAAAAGACAACACACGTCATTAGCTGGAGGAAATTTAAAGATGCATTCTTCAAAAGATTCCAAGGTGTAAAGGAAGAAGAGTTCTTTTCAAAACTCATCAAACTACGACAAAAAGGAAGTGTGGACGAATACACTCAAGAATGGGAGACCTTAGTAACACGAGTACCTGGGTTATCAGAATCTCGTCTAATTCAGTCATACATCTCGGGACTCAAAACCCATTTACAAGCAAAACTTGAGATGCATGACATTACATCTATAGAAGTAGCAAGACGAAAAGCAAAAACAGCCGAAAAGAAATCTGAACCAATATTTTGGTCAAAAGCGGAAAAAACTTATGCAAGACGAAGGATACCCCAGTATGTGGACTCAAATAATACAAGATATGTTCCACCACATCGTCGTGAAGATGAAAAATCTAATATGGAAATGCAAAGGATAAAAGAGGGTAAATGTAAACGCTGTGGTGAGAAGTGGGACACCAAACATAGATGTGCTAAAGGAAAAGAACCAAAGAACCTATATAATTGTGAAGCAACCAATGATTCAAACAGTGAAGATTATGATATAGAAGACACAGAAGACACCCCAGAATTCTCACCAGAATTAGATGGCAGAAGTATTCCGCAAGTGTCATTATCAGCTATGACAGGTATATCACAACCTCAGACTTTAAAGTTAAAAGGACACATAAGGAAGAACAACGTAGTGGTTCTCATCGACTCAGGTAGCACACATAATTTTTTAGATGCAACCATGGCAAGGAGACTCAATATTTTTTCATTTCCCTTACCAAACATGAAAGTGATGGTAGCTAATGGTAAAAAGATTGAAAAGGGAGGGAAATGCCATAAGGTCAATTTGCAGATTCAAGACTTTAATCTAGAGTCTCCATTCTTCACGGTACCATTAGGAGGAGTAGATGTAGTCTTAGGTATCCAATGGCTACAAACTTTAGGTACTTATGCTGCCAACCATCAAGTACAATTTATAAAATTCAAATGGGGAGGTCAAAAGTACAAACTACACGGATTCCAAGCACCAGAAAATCAAGTTGTATCATCATCTCAGATGATGAAGCTGAGTCGAAGAAGAGCACCCGCTTATGCAGTACAATGTCACCAATTAGAAATGTTATCTGCAAATATGACTAGAGAAGAGTCACCAGGGATACAAGATCTGATTCGGAAGCATGAAAAAGTAATTCAAGACCTACCTATGAAGAGGCCGCCTAATAGGGAAATTGAGCATACGATAGAAGTCAAGGCAGGGTCAGACCCTGTCAACATCAAGCCATACCGATATCCACATCACCAAAAAAACGGAACTTGAGAGATTAATCCAAGACCTTTTAAAGTGTGGGACCTTGATCATCTTGGAATATCTGATCAAGTGGAAGGACTTACCCGAAGAAGACGCTTTCTAGGAGAATGAATCATTCTTCAACAACATCCGTCGTTACTTATGCTTTGAGGACAAAGCATTCTTTCGAGAGGAAGGCAATGTTATGTAAAAAATTAGTTAACTTTAGGTTTATTATTTAATTTTAGGGTTAATTAGATGAAAGGGCACGATCATAAGATCATGCCCTTTCCCAAAGGGTGCCCATGGCGATATATAAGCTAGGAACCCCATTGTAATCATCATCATCTATCTATTCATCTTTTTAATAGAATATTTTTACATATAATTATGCGTATCAGAAGTTTTATGCTTCAGTGTGGAGCTATTATCATCTTCCAACCTTCTCAAGCCTTCCATTTCTACTGGTCAGGGGGCATAACACCAATGTTAGAGCAGAGGTGTTGGCTCTTTGGAGGGTGATGCGTTGTGCAACCTGGGTAGTTGTTGAGGAGATTTCGATCATTGGGGACTCAAAGGCACTTATTGATTGGGCCAAGGGTCAATCTACATTTGATGTGCCATCATTATTTCACTGATTGGAGCAAATTAAATCCATGATGGTTACTTTTAATTCCATCTCCTTCTACCACATTTTCCATGAGCAGTATGTTATGGCAGACTTACTCTCTAAGCAAGGGGCTTCTATCTTTCCTAGGCAAATTCAGTTTGATAGCCTCATCAACAGATCTATCAATAGTTCGGGGGCTTTCTTTTTCTACTGATGGCTATGTTCTGTTTCTTTTTGGCGCATACCTTGTTCGGACCTGTTGGCTACATCATTCAGAACTTTGTTGAAGCAAGGAGACATTTTGTTTTTTGTATGGTTTATTCTTTGTGTTGGCTTCATTTTGATCTAGTTCACAGTCTTTGAAGATAATTGGGACTAATAGATGTATACAAAAAATGGCATATGTAACTTTCTTTCATTTTCATCAATGGAAGAAGATTTTTTCTTTTGAAAAAAAAAAACAAATCTTTCAAGCAAAAAGGAATGTGCAAGCTATTGAAAAAAGAATTTGTGTTAAAATTGGCAACTAGGGCCAAACTCCATGTGGATCATCTTATCTAAGGTCACTGATATTTTTCTTAGATCCCTCTCATCGAGAGGTGTAGGATAGATCTAAAGATCATCCGATACCAATAAGTATTCATGGAGTTATGAATTTATTTGTTTTATAAGACAATTCGACAAGGTCGGCCAGCAACCAAATAAACCCCACATGTACTCATCGCTTTGGTATAAAAGGAGATGACTTGAGAGTCATTTCTCATACACACTTCTATCTTTGATTTCTCTCCACTTGTCTTGGGTTTTTAGTGGAAGAGAAATCCAAGAGTGGAAGCCCTAGACGTTGGAGGATTGAGGCTGCCCTAGCCGCAGTCAAGAAGAAGAACGCTACCCTAATCTACAGGTTGCAGTCAAGTGAGAAGCCCCTACGCTACAAGGAGGACAACCCTAGTATCTACGCAGTCTAGAAGAAGAAATACGTTGCCTAAGCACCAACGTTGTCAAGAAGAAGCCCTAGCCTATACGCTGGCCTCTACGCAACCAAGAAAGAGGCTACCCTAGATAGTGTTAAGAGTTGTGTGGACGGCGAAGCCTTAGCCGCAGTATGAAGGGTCAAAGGGACAGCATGGAGGCTGCCCTAGACAGAGTGAAGGGTTGTGATGAGAAAGAGCAGTTTTGAGGGTAAGTTAAGGGTTGCTCCTAGTGCGTATTGTTGGGAGATTAGGCCAAGGAACAACAGGGCAGACTAGGTCGAGGAACAGCGAGCGTGGAGGCCAAGGATGACAGTTTTGAAAGAGAAGTCGAGTTGTTGTAGGTGCAACGGATCTGTTTTAGGGCTTCACAAGTATTGTTTAAGCGCTGGATTGAAGGGTTGTAAGGCCGCAAAGCCTAAGGACAGATTGACGTTGTTTTAGGGCAGTGTGGTGAAGGTTTGGAGGGAGGTTGAAAGCTACAGCAACTGCTGTGTGAGGCCGTAGCCAACAACTAGATAAAGGGTTGTAGGGTGATGCCCTAACCAGTGATGCAGTGCCATATTGCAGCGTCATGGACAACAGTATGGCAAGGCTATTAGACAGCAGCAAAGGTATGCTAAGGCAAAGAGCATGGACAGCATGGCAAGCAAGCAAACATGGAATGGCCATGTCACTAACAGTGGGACAGCATTATGCTAAATAGGACAGTTGGCTACATGGTGCTACTAACTAGTGTAGCAAAGTAAATGGGACAAGGTGACTAGTGCAACAAAGATGCATGGGACAACAGGGTACATAGCGCTGCAAAAATGCATGGGACAACAAACAAACTTGGAATGAACAGTGGGACAATTGTATGCCTCATAGGACAGCAGTGACTAGCATGGTACAGCAATGGACAGCAGTGCAACATCAGGTGCAACAGTATGAAGTGTACAGCATGGTCATGAGGTCCAGCATTGTGATGATGGGTGCAGCATGGTGCAGCACGGTGAGATGCAACATGATGACGAGATGCAGCACAATGATAGGTGAAGGAGTCATCTTGGAGAATCAGTTGAAGCAGCATGTCTTCAACTGATCTCATGTATCATCTTCTTAAGAGATGATCTACACTCTTATATAGATAAGTCAAAGTGTTGACTTCTATTGTAAATGTACTATCTCTCTCTCTCTCTCTCTCTCTGTTCAACTATTGAAGAACATATAAGAAGAATTGATCAAGGGTTTCCCCACATTGGGGTTTGTCCCTGGCTAGCGCCACATCTTGTGTCCTCTTGTCTTGGCTTGTCTTCTACAATTTATGTTTATGTTCTATCTGCAGTTTACTTTAATGTTAATGTGATTGCTAATCTGGAAAAGATATTGAGCTAACTGTGAAAATTGAAATAAATTGCTCTAAGCATAGAACATGGCTAAAATTAACATGGTATCAGAGCTGAGGTGAAGACAAAGCCCAAGCAAGAGTGAAAGAGCAATCACCGAAGACAGTTGGGAAAGGATAAAAGGATCAGTGGATTCCTCATCCCTCTTCAAATTCACCGAGGGGGAGGTCAAAGCAGAGAATATTATCAGAATGGCGCAGCGGAAGTTTCTGATGGCCTACCTAAAGATCACTTCAATGGGAAGTCTGGATCTAAGGGTGGAAGGAAAGGCAGATGCCTTGGTTGCAATAAGTTCGGCCATTATGCGAAGGAGTGTCCGAATGGCAGGGACACATCACTTGATGATGATAACAATCATTCCAGGGACATCTTCAATGATCAGAGGAATGACAGGTAATGCAAGTCATCAAGGAAATGGCTGACTCTTCAAAGAGAGCAAGGAACCCCAGGTATGACGATCAAATGTTGTTTCTGATAAGATAAAGAAGCGTTATCTTGTATTGGCCCTCTCCTTCAGATTCTGTGGGAATCTAGCTTATTGATTATAGTGCTTCAAGGCACTTCATCGAATAGAAGGGTGATCTCTCTAATTTAGTAGAGATGGAAACAATCGTGGGATTATACTTGGAGTCGATGCCACCTATCCCGGAAAGGGTGTAGGGAATATTACCCCTCAATTGAATGAGGGTAACTCGATTCATTTATAGAATCTCTTTTATGTACCTGATCACAAGAAGAACCTGGTTTCCATTTCGGCAATGGAAGTCAAAGGTTTCAGGGTGGCATTCATCGATGGAAAGGTATGTGTTTGAAAATAGAATTTTCTAAGATGCTTTTACTCATGGGTTCAGGGTTGGAAATTTGTATCAAGTTGCAGGATGGTCCATTGGGGACCATGTTAGTTGTCACATCTCATCTATAGCACTAGAGGTCTACTTATTATGGGGCCCTACCCGATGTGAGTCAGATGGTGATAGGGATGCCTGAATTTAAGAAGAGAATGAAGGTACATGTCTGAGATGTACCGAAAGAAAATCTTACAAGGGGACCATTCCCCTCATGTAGCAGGTCCACAGGTTTGGAACAACCTGAGGGGTTTCAGATTCATGATCGAGAATCTCATGTGTGCAGGTGGAAGAAAGCCCTCTATAGCTTGAAGAAAAACACCTCAAGCTTAGTATGAGAGGATTGATAACGGTTTGATGACGCTGAGATTCACTAGGAGTGAAGCCGATCTAAACCATTGCTCGAAGGTTGTGGATGATAGACCTCTCATATCAGCACCTTCTGTTAATTTTAGGTATGTTCTATGCTAGAGCAATTTATTTCAATTTCTTTTCCACATTAGCAATCACATCAGCATAAAGTAAACTGCAAATAGAACATAAATATAAATCGCAGAAGACAAGCCAAGACAAGAGAACACAAGTTGTGGCGCTAGCCAGGGACAAACCCCAATGTGGGGAAACCCTTGATCAATTCTTCTTTTATGTTCTTCAAAGTTTAGCAAAGAAAGAGAGAGAGAGAGAGATAGTACATTTACAATAGAAGTCAACACTTTGACTTTTGATATAGGCAGAGATCAATTGAAGACAAATTGCTTCAACCGATTTTCTAAGGTGACTCCTTCACCCATCATAGTGTTGCATCTCATCCATTTGTTGCACCTTACCATGTAGTACCATCATGTTGCATCATGCATCATCATGTTGCTCATGATCTCATACATCACTGAGTTGCCCATACATCATGCTGCCCATGATCTAAATCATGTAGCCCATACATCACGCTGCCCATGATCTTCATCATGTTGTCCATACATCATGCTGCCCATGATCTTCATCATGTTGCCCATACATCATGTCATCATGCATCATTATGCTGCCCATGCTCATATCATCATGCTGCTTATTATGCTGCCCATGATCTCATACATCATGTTGCCTTCCTTTGGAGACAGATGCTCCAGCTGTTTCGGCAGTTCCTAGTAGTTCCAGCTTTTCCGGCAGTTCCGGCATTTCCGGCTTTTCCAACTTTTCCAGCTTTTCCAGTGTTTCCGACTTTTCTGGCAGTTTCAGCTTTTTCGGTAGTTCCGGCTTTTCCGGCAGTTTCGGCTTTTTCCAGCAATTTCGGCTTTTCTGGCAGTTCCGGCTTTTCCGGGAGTTCTGGCTTCTCCGGATTTTCCGGCAGTTCCGACTTTTCCAGCTTTTCCTTAGGATCTCTCCTCCTACTAAAACCCAAAGACAAGTAGAGAGAGGAAGAGATCTAAGTGTGTAGAAATGACTTGAAGTCCTCTTCTATTTATACTAAAACGTAGAGGTTGAATAGACATGACTGTTGGGCTTCTGAGCCTACATAAGTTGTTGGCCAACTTAACAATTTGTCCATAACATAAATAAATTCATAACTTCATAAATACTTATCGAAATCGGATGATCTTTAGATCAATCCTACACCTCTTAATGAGAGGGATCCAATAAAAATATCAGCTGCCATAAATAATATGACCCACATGGAGTTTGGCCCTAGTTGCCAATTTTAACACTCCCTCTCAACTAGGGAGAACTCCATCTGTTGATCCATATGTCCAACTGTACTATCTCTGCCATCAGTGCCCTACACTGCTCTGCTTAACTCTACTAGCTCTTCTCAGCTCTCCTGGCTCTGCTCTGCTCTGCTCTGCTCTGCTGGCTCTACTCTACTCTGTTGGCTCTGTTGGCTCTGCTCTGCTCTGCTTAGCTTTGTTGGCTCTGCTCAACTCTATTGGCTCTACTCTGCTCAACTTAGCTCTGCTGAACCATGAAGAAGAAGAATTGATCGAGAATGTGTCATACCATTCTCCACTGACCCGAAGTCAGTCTCAGAGTGTGTACCACTGGTCCCAGATTAGTCCTCAACCGACCCGAAGTCAGTGTCATAGTAGGTACAACTCCTACCACTAGTCCCAGACCAGTACTCATCAGTCTCGGAGTATGTACCACTAGTCCTAGACCAGTCTCAACTGACCCGAAGTCAGCGTCAGAGTATGTGCCACTCTCACTAGTCCCAGACCAGTCCTCCACTGACCCGAAGTCAGTCTCAGAGTATGTACCATTGGTCCCAGACCAGTGTCAACCGACCCAAAGTCAGTGTCATATTAGGTACAACTCCTACAATTGGTCCCAGACCAATATCATTGATCCAAGATCAATGAAGGTCATCCTAGCATAGGGAGTACAGTAGATACAGCGATGCATCCATTGGTACTACTATGGTCCCTATCCTCATTTCCCTGCTCATTGATCAGATGAGAGGTACTTCCCATGAGTCCCAGACTACATGGGTAGGATGCCTCGACAGGGGAACTTAATCAATCTTGTCCTCACAGGAGAACTAATCATCCTGCTACACAATCGCCATGGAGAACACATCATCTAGGCCTCACAGGAGAGTTAATCATCCTGCTACATAATCGTCATGAAGAACACATCATCCAGACCTCACAGGAGAACTAATCATCCTGCTACATAGTCGTCATGGAGAACACATCATCCAAACCTCACAGGAGAACTAATCATCCTGCTACATAGTTGTCATGGAGAATACATCATCCAGACCTCACAGGAGAATTAATCATCCTGTTATACAATCGTCATGGAGAACACGTCATCCAAACCTCACAAGAGAATTAATCATCCTGCTACACAATGATCATGGAGAACACATCATCTAGACCTCGCAGGAGAATTAATCATCCTACTACATAGGAGAGTGAATCATCCTGTCCCACAAGAGAGCGAATCATCTTGTTCACAGGAGAGCGAATCATCCTGTCTATAGGAGAGCGAATCATCCTATCCCACAAGGGAGCGAATCATCTTGTCCACAGGAGAGTGAATCATCTTGTCCACAAGAGAGCGAATCATCCTGTCCCAATGCACACCACCAAGGGAGGGTGAGTCACCCTTTGGTCGTATGTTGCTCCAATAAGAACCCCAAGCCCCCAAAGCTCCTAGAGCTCAATGTATGCAACATGCAAGACCTTTTTACAAAGGTCTCTCGACGACTCCAAGTCGTTCGGGAAAATCACAAATTTGGTCTTTTCCCGGGGCTCTGAAAAAGTTTAGCGACCTGTACATCATCTTAGTGTGATGAAGCCTCCTTGCTCATCGACTTACCATATCCCAGATAAGGCAGTATCTGATGTCTATCTGCTGGAGCAGTCATTGAATACGGGATTCTTCAATAATCGAATCCCACCTCTGGTTGTCACAGAGAATTACAGTGGTATTCATCATGTGTACTCACTGAAGAGTTTCCACAACCAGGCAACTTCATACGAGGTCATACTCATAGTTATGTATCCGGTCTCGGTGGTACTTATAACAATCGACTTCTGTTTCCTGCTCATCCATGATATCGATGCAGAATCCAAAGAGAACCAGCACTGAAAAATGCTCTAATGTTCCTCCACACTACCTACCCAGTCAAAATTTGAATAATCATGCAGTTTTCATATTTCCGACAGTGTATCTCAATCCATGCGAGATTGTGCCCCGAATATATCTAAGAAGATTCTTGGCACCAATCCAGTGAGGCACAACCAAATATGAGCTCATCATGCTAACTGCAAAACATATGTCCGGAATCCAACTCCCTCTTATTTCTGCAAATGAGAGGGTCTGCACCCGTCAGAAATAGTCTGTTCGCATAAGGTGCCGGTATGAGAGGTCTATCATCCACAACCTTCGGATAATGGTTTGGATTGATTTCACTCCTAGTGAATCTCAGCTTCATCAAACAGCTATCAATCCTCTCATACTACGCCCGGGGTGTTTTGCTTCAAGCCATAGAGGGCTTTTTGTATACATGAGATTCCTGTTCATGAATCTCAAACTCCATGGGTTGTTCCAAACTTGTGGACCTGCTACATGAGGGGAATGGTCCCCTTGTAAGATTTTCCTTCGGTACATCTCAGACATGTACCTTCATGTTCTTTTGAATTCAGGCATTCCTGTCACCATCTCACTCACAGACCTTCGATGTTGTGTCAATGGACATGGTCCCCAGTGGACTTCCTACAACTTGATACAACCCTGAACTCAAAAACATCTTTGAAAAATCTATTTTCAAACACGTACCTTTCCATCGATGAGTGCCACCCTGAACCTTTGACTTCCATTGCTGAAATGGATACCAGGTTCTTCTTGCAATCAGGTACATAAAAGTGTTTCTGTATATGAATCGAGTTACCCTCATTCAATTGAGGGATAACATTCCCAACATCCTTTCCGGGATAAGTGGCATCAGCTCCAAGTATAATTCCACGATTGTTTCCATCTCTACCAAATTAGAGAGTGTACCCATCTATCCGATGAAGAGCCTGGGGTTCCTTGCTTTCTCTGAAGAGTCGACCATTTCCTTGATGACCTGCATTACCAGTCATTCCTTTGATCATTGAAGATGCCCCTAGAATGATTGTTATCTTCATCAAGAGATGTGTCCTTATCCTTCGGACACTCCTTCGCATGATGGTCGTACGTATTGCAACCAAAGGATCCGCCTTTCCTTCCAACCTTAGATCCGAACTTCCTAATGAGGTGATCTTTAGATAGGTCATCAGAACCTTCCGCTGTGCCATTCTGATAACATTCTCTACTTCGACTTCACCCTAGGTGAATTATGAGGAACCCATTGATCCTTTTGTCTTGTCCCAACTGTTTTTGGTGATTTCTCTTTCACTCTTGCTTGGGCATTGTCTTCACCTCAGCTCTGATTCCATGTTAATTTTAGGTATGTTCTATGCTAGAAAAAATTTATTTCAATTTCTTTTCCACATTAGCAATCACATCAGCGTAAAGTAAACTGCAGATAGAACATAAATATAAATCGCAGAAGACAAGCCAAGACAAGAGGACACAAGATGTGGCGCTAGCCAGGGACAAACCCCAATGTGGGGAAACCCTTGATCAATTCTTCTTTTATGTTCTTCAAAGTTCAGCAGAGAAAGAGATAGTACATTTATAATAGAAGTCAACACTTTGACTTTTAATATCGGCAAAGATCAGTTGAAGACAAATTGCTTCAACTGATTTTCTAAGGTGACTCCTTCACCCATAATAGTGTTGCATCTCGTCCATTTGCTGCACCTTACCGTGTAGTACCATCATGTTGCATCATGCATCATCATGCTGCTCATGATCTCATACATCACTGAGCTGCCCATGATCTAAATCATGTAGGCCATACATCATGCTGCCCATGATCTTCATCATGTTGTCCATACATCATGTTGCCCATGATCTTCATCATGTTATCCATACATCATGCTGCCCATGATCTTCATCATGTTGCCCATACATCATGTCATCATGCATCATTATGCTGCCCATGCTCATATCATCATGCTGCTTATTATGTTACCTATGATCTCATACATCATGTTGCCTTCCTTCGGAGACAAATGCTCCAGTTGTTTCAGCAGTTTCGACTTTTCCAGCAGTTCCCGCTTTTCCCGCTTTTCCGGCAGTTCCGGCATTTCCAGCTTTTCCGGCTTTTTCGATATTTCCGGCTTTTCCAGTGTTTCTAGCTTTTCCAGCAATTCCGGCTTTTTCGGCAATTCCGATAGTTCCGGCTATTCCGGCTATTCCAGCTTTTCCGGCAGTTCCGGCTTTTTTGACAGTGTCGACTTTTCCTTGGGATCCCTCCTCCTACTAAAACCCAAAGACAAGTAGAGAGAGGAAGAGATCCAAGTGTGTATAGAAATGACTTGAAGTCCTCTTCTATTTATACTAAAACGTAGAGGTTGAATAGACATGACTGTTGGGCTTCTAAGCCTACATAAGGTGCTGGCTGACTTAACAATTTGTCCATAACATAAATAAATTCATAACTTCATAAATACTTATCGGAATCAGATGATCTTTAAATCAATCCTACACCTCTCAATGAGAGGGATCCAATAAAAATATCAGCTGCCATAAATAATATGACCCACATGGAGTTTGGCCCTAGTTGCCAATTTTAACACCTTCTGAAGACGACCTATTTCTGACAGGTGCAGACCCTCTCATGTGCAGAAGTAAGAGGGAGTTGGATTCTGGATGTGGAATGATAAACTGCAAGCCCATGACAACCTCGAGGATCTTAACTTTTAGAAGTTATATGGTAGTGATGTCGGACTTGATTTGGGAAATGCCTCTGAGTTTCATAAACTCATTTGCGTTGATGTTCATGGTGAACTTTCATCCGAACAGATGTTTTGCAGTTAGCATGATGAGCTCATATATGGTTTAGCCTCACTGGATTGGTGCCAAGAATCTTCTGAGATATCTTCAGGGCACAATCTCTCCTGGATTGAGATACACTGCCGGAAATGTGAAGCTGCGTGATTATTCGAATGTTGACTGGGCAGGGAGTGTGAAGGATCGCAAGAACACTTCCGAGTGTTGGTGCTCTTTGGATTCTACTTCGATATCATGGATGAGCAGGAAGCAGAAGTCGATTGTTATAAGCACCGCTAAAACCGAATACATAGCTACGAGTATGATCTCGTGTGACGTTGCTTGGTTGTGGAAGCTCTTCAGCACATTGTTTGTACACATGATGGATACCACCGTGATCCTCTGTGTCAACCAGGGGGGGATTCGATTGTTGAGGAATCCCATATTCTATGATTGTTCCAACAGATAGACATCAAATACTACCTTATCTGGGATATGGTACGTCAATGAGCGAGGAGGCTCCATCGCATTGAGATTGATGTACAGGTCGCAGACATTTTGTTAAAGCCCCAGGGAGAGGTCAAATTTGTGACTTTCCCAAATGACTTAGAGTCATTGAAAGACCCTCTTATTAGGGTCCTGCATGTTGCATGCATTGAGCTCTGGGAGCTCCGGGGGGCTTGGGGTACTTATTTGAGCAACCAACGACCATAGGGCGACTCACCCTCCCCTAGTGGTATGTTGTGTACAGGGTGAATGGTTCAGTCATGCCCTGTGATACCTCAAGGCAAGTTAGGGACAGGATGAATGGTTCTCCTGTCGAGGCATCCTACCCATGCAGTGTGGGACTCATGGGAAGTACCTCTCATCTGGCTAATGAGCAAGGAAATGGGGTTAGGGACCATGGTAGTACTATCGATGGACACATCGTTGTATCTACCATACTCTCTATGCTATGATGACCTCCATTGATCTAGGATCAATGTAACTGATCTGGGATCAGTACGAGTGGTTTGAGACACTCTCTTGTAATATTGATCTAGGATCAATAAAACTGACTTCGGGTCAGTAGAGAATGGTATCAGACCTTCTCGACCAATTCTTCTTCTTCATGGTTTAGTAGAGCAGAGCAGAGGAGTGCAGGGCACTCATGGCAAAGATTGTACAATCGGATAGATGGATCAGCAAATGGAGTTCTCCCTAGTTGAGAGGGAGTGTTAAAATTGGCAACTAAGGCCAAACTCCATGTGGGTCATCTTATTTATGGCAGTTGATATTTTTATTGGATCCCTTTCATCGAGAGGTGTAAGATTGACCTAAAGATCATCTGATTCTAATAAGTATTCATGGAGTTATGAATTTATTTGTGTTATAAGACAATTCGACAAGGTCGGCCAGCAACCAAATAAACCCCACATGTGCTCAACGTTTTAGTATAAAAGGAGATGACTTGAGAGTCATTTCTCATACACACTTCTATCTTGATTTCTCTCCACTTGTCTTGGGTTTTTAGTGGAAGAGAAATCTAGGAGTGGAAGCCCTAGACGTTGGAGGATTGAGGCTGCCCTAGCCGCAGTCAAGAAGAAGAACGTTGCCCTAATCTAGAGGACGCAGTCAAGTGAGAAGCCCTAATGCTACAAGGAGGACAACCCTAGTATCTACGCAGTCTAGAAGAAGAAATATGTTGCCTAAGCACTAACGCTATCAAGAAGAAGCCCTAGCCTATACGTTGGCCTCTACGCAGCCAAGAAAGAGGCTGCCCTAGACAACGTGAAGAGCTGTGTGGACAACGGAGCCTTAGCCGCAGTATGAAGGGTCAAAGGGACAGTGTGGAGGCTGCCCTAGACAACGTGAAGGGCTGTGGTGACAGCGTGGTGAGAAAGAGCAGTTTTGAGGGTAAGTTAAGGGTTGTTCCTAGTGTGTATTGTTGGGCAGATTAGGCCGAGGAACAACAGGGCAGACTAGGCCGAGGAACAGCAAGTGTGGAGGCCGAGGAGCAGCGTGGCAGTTCTGGAAGAGAAGCCGAGTTGTTGTAGGTGCAACGGATCTGTTTTAGGCTAAGTTGCAGGAAACGTAGGCTAGGAGGTCGTTTCCGTACGAAACGCTGAAACACGTGTGGTACGGCCGTAAAACGTGTTTCTGACCATACTGGCACGTTTCACGATGCGGAAACATGGCCAGTACGGCCGGAAACGCGTTTCACGGTTGTGCGATGCATGTTTCAGCTTTAACTTGTGTTTTTTTTATTTTTTCTTAATTTGTTTTCTAATTTATTATTAGGTTTTCCTAATGACTTCTAGTTGCTTCTAGATGCCTATCTAAAGTTATAAAAGTAACTTTGTCTCATTCTCTCATCACACTATTCAGCAAGTCGTTTCTCCTGGAGACTGGCGATTTTAGCAAAGGAGAAGAGAGGAAGAGAGCAGTTGTTTCAGCTAGGATGTTTTGAGCAGTGAGCAAAGTAGATTTCAGCAACAAGAGCAAGAGATTTCAGCAGCAAGAGAAAGAGATTTCAGCAGCAGATTTGGAGTGCAAAGTTTCCAGCTACGACATTCTTGGCTTTTTGGCTCAGCTACAGCCATATTTCTCCTCTTTTCTGGCATTTTAGGGTAGCTTCAGCGACAAAATTAATTTGGGTAAGCAACATTCATTTTGTTAGTTTTTTCCTACTATTTCTTCAATTTTTCTACGGCTTATGCTGCCAAAAATATGAAAAACGTTTTTTATTTACAAATTTGTTTTTTTTTTATTTATTTTTGCAGCAATGGCTTCCAACCAAAATGCTGCTGCAAGTTCAAGCCCTAGGACCAACCCAAGGTCTGAATATTATCCTCTTTGGAGGCATGTGACGAAGCTTCAAAGATGTGCAGGTGGTGGCTCATGGGAATGGCGATGCAGTCTTTGCAATAATTCGTACAAGGGCTCCTACCCAAGAGTGAAGGCACATATTTTGCATGGAGGAGGACAAGGGATTGCAAGTTGCACAAAATCAACAGATCCATTGGCAAGGAGGGCATATCAAAGAGAGCAAGATGAGGCGAATGGTACTAAGAGAAGGCATGCTGACCTTACTCAAGCTCCATCTAACATTGAGCCAAGGATTGTAGTTGAAGCAAGAAAGAGGAGAGTCGGTCCCACTCAACAACATGAACAACCAGCACCCAAAAATACCGGAGAGGCATCCCCTTCAGTTCAGGGTAGCAGAATTGCTAAATTGGTGAATGTGCAAGCAAGAGAAGAAATTGATTCCAGAGTGGCTAGGTGCATTTATGCGTGTGGTATCCCATTCAATGTTGTTCACTCTCCTTACTGGCAAGATATGATAAGGGCAATTAACAAAGCTCCTCAAGGGTACAAGGGACCCAACTATGAGAAAGTCAGAACCCAGCTTCTCAAAAAGGAGAAGGAGCTTGTGGAGGATATTTTAGCTCCAATTCGTTCTTGTTGGAGTAGCTCTGGGGTTACCATAGTCTCAGATGGATGGACAGATACAAAGCGCAGACCATTGATAAATATCATTGCCACTTCCCCCAACGGAGCAATGTTTATCAAGGCAGAAGACTGCTCAGGAGAGGTGAAAGATGCACAGTTCATTGTTGATGTTATTATAAAATATATTGAACAAATAGGGCCTAACAAGGTGGTGCCAGTTATCACGGATAATGCACCAGTTTGCAAAGTTGCAGGTTTAATTATTGAGGGGAGGTATGACCACATCTTTTGGACACCATGCATTGTCCATAATCTAAATCTGATCTTAGAGGAGGTCAACAAAGTTTCCTGGATAAAGGAACTCACAGGGGAAGCAAGGGAGATTGTCAAATTCATCACCAACCACCACCAATCTCAGGCCATATTTCGAGAGTACTCCAAATTGGAGTTGTTAAAAGTTGTTGAAACAAGATATGCCTTGTTGAGGTTAAGCATGCATTAGTTTCTATGGTGGTGAGTCAACTTTGGATTGAGTGGAGACAAGCAAATTCAGAGCAGGGATCTATGGTGCGTAGATTGTACCTTGATGAGGATTGGTGGAGCAAGGTAGATTTCTTGCTAAAGTTCACAACCCCTGCATTTGAGCTTCTCCGGAGTGCTGACACTGACCAACCTTTCTTAGGAGAGGTATATGATGGCATGGATTCCATGGTTGAGAAAACTATAGAAATCATTGCGCAAGAGTTTCCACAACTTTTGTTTGTTGATGATCATTTTGCTGGTTTGGTCAAGAAAATCATTGTTGATAGGTGGAACAATTTCAACACTCCATTGCACACTTTAGCACATGCTTTGAACCCCAAATTTTATGATGAGGAGCTTATTGCTCAAAGTAATGGGAAGAGGAAGGCACCCCATAAGGATAGAGAGGTGGCTAATGGGGTGAAAAAAACCCTTATGAGAATGTTTCCTTCTCATCTACAGAGGGAGGTAAAGGAGGAATTTGCTAGTTTTGTTGCAGGAATAAATAATTATGCAGATATATCAACTTTGGAGGAGAGAAGCACCATGAATCCGGTTAGGTGGTGGATTTGTCATGGAGCAAATGGTGTACATTTGCGAAACCTTGCCATTCGTATTCTTTCACAAGTGGCAAGCTCTTCATCCGCAGAAAGGAATTGGAGCACTTGTGGTTTTATTCATTCTGTGAAGTGCAATAGGTTGGGCTCATAGAAGGCAGAGGATCTTGTTTATGTGAACTCCAACCTTCGCCTTGCATCTCGTAGGGGTCCAGAATACAACAGTGGTCCTTCTAAAGAATGGGATGTGGATGCAGAAAATCCTGATTGGGATCTCTCTCTCTTGCTGCCCTGAATATTGAGGCTAAGTCTGGAAGTGGAATTGGCACATCATCTTCTTCAGCACCACCATCCACTGTTGAGCATTGTACTGCTTCTATTTTTGATGAGGATTGTTATGATGAGGATTAGTCTTTTGTCTCTATAGTTCTTGCAGCGTTATAGTCTTTATTGTACTTGCAGCCTCATATATTAATATAAATAAACGTTGATTTTGAGATTTGGATATATAATAAAGGTTGCTTTTGAATGTTCCGATATTTTTATTTTCATTATGTGATCATTCATGAGTAACTGTGATGTAAATTTAATCTTAATGTTTAAATGTAATAAATTATAATGTATCATTTATGCTTTATAATTGCACACATATATATATATATATTCGCGTTTCCCCATTTCCAAAATTTGGGGAGGTCGAGTTTCGTATCGCTTCCCGTTTCGGAAACTCGTACCCGTTTCCCCGTTTTGTGCAACCTTGGTTTTAGGGCTTCACAAGTATTGTTTAAGGGCTCGATTGAAGGGCTCTAAGGCCGCAAAGCCTAAGGACAGATTGACGTTGTTTTAGGGCAGTGTGGTGAAGGTTTGGAGGGAGGTTGAAAGCTACAACAACTGTTGTGTGAGGCCGTAGCCAACAACTAGATAAAGGGTTGTAGGGTGATGCCCTAACCAGTGATGCAGTGCAGTAGTGCAGCGTCATGGACAGCAGTATGGCAAGGCTATTAGACAACAGCAAAGGTATGCTAAGGCAAAGAGCATGGACAGCATGGCAAGCAAGCAAACATGGAATGGCCATGTCACTAACAGTGGGACAACATTATGCTAAATAGGACAGCTGGCTACATGGTGCTGCTAACTAGTGCAGCAAAGTAAATGGGACAACAAGGTGACTAGTGCAGCAAAGATGCATGGGACAGCAGGCTACATAGCGCTGCAAAAATGCATGGGACAACAAGCAAACTTGGAATGAACAGTGGGACAGCTGTATGCCTCATAGGACAGCAGTGACTAGCATGGTACAGCAATGGACAGCAGTGCAGCAGTATGAAGTGTACAGCATGGTCATGAGGTCCAGCATTGTGATGATGGGTGCAGCACGGTGAGGTGCAGCATGACGAGGAGATGCAGCACAATGATAGGTGAAGGAGTCACCTTGGAGAATCAGTTGAAGAAGCATGTCTTCAACTGATCTCATGTATCATCTTCTTAAGAGATGATCTATGCTCTTATCTAGATAAGTCAAAGTGTTGACTTCTGTTGTAAATGTACTATCTCTCTCTCTCTCTCTCTCTGATGAACTATTGAAGAACCTACAAGAAGAATTGATCAAGGGTTTCCCCACATTGGGGTTTGTCCCTGGCTAGCGCCACATCTTGTGTCCTCTTGTCTTGGCTTGTCTTTTGCAATTTATGTTTATGTTCTATCTGGACTTTACTTTAATGCTGATGTGATTGCTAATCTGAAAAAGATATTGAGCTAACTGTGAAAATTGAAATAAATTGCTGTAAGCATAGAACATACCTAAAATTAACAATTTGGTAACTTGAACTTTGGTTTAAGGAAATTGCAAGATCAACATAATGATGCAAATGTTCAACAAGAAGCATTAAAGGCACCAAAAAGGCAAAAGTTGAACTCCCAAAAAGAGTTACTAGGATCAGGGGCAAATGATAGCCACTATTCAATATTTCAAATAGTGACAACTGTAAAACTAAATCTGGAGATAGAAGGAATCATTCTGAATATAGAAGAGATGAGCAAGTGAGGTCTATTAACAGACAACAGCTAAAGCTTCATGGCTGGGAAAAACATTGTTATGAAGGTTTTTTAACATTAGCATCACCTCGAACTTCAATACTAGTCACTTGTTTATTTTAAGGCATTCAAGGGTAGTTTTTGCAATTGCAAATATTCATGATAGTGACAAAGTTGGAGAAGAGCCACGGACTGTTGCATCGCTTGTTTCGAATGGAGGCATGTGGTTTGGAAGTGACCCGAATGAAGGATACAAGACAAGTGAGCACTCTTCATTCTTGAAAGCAAGGGCACAAATTTTGCAACACCCAAACTTGCAATTGCTCGAGGCCAAGCAATGTCAGGAAGGGGCACTGTAATGTTCTCTATTAATTAATTGCCCAATGGAGAACGAAGTAGCCTATTCAACCCCATAGGCTATAGTCATTGATAAAGGGGGAAACTTGTTATCCAATGTTTGGGCCAACCTTGGTAAATTTGGGGTAATTAGGGAAAAGCTTCTGGAGGAAGTTAGAATTGGGGCTAAGCAGAGGGAAACTTGTAACCCCTCATATTAAAACAAGGAAAAGAGACCATAAGAAATCTATAAATAAGATAAAGGGGGGAACTTGTTATCCAATGTTTTGGGCCAACCTTGGTAAATTTGGGGTAATTGGGGAAAAGCTTATGGAAGTAGTTAGAATTGGGGCTAAGCGGAGGGAAACTTGTAACCCCTCATATTAAAATAAGGAAAAGAGACCATAAGAAATATATAAATAAGAGAGAGGAGAAAGCATTTTCTCATAATTGTGGATTGGATATTTCTGTTTTGTGAGTTGAGGTTCTAAGGGTTTTAAGACCCCTTTTTCCTTTTGATTGCTTTCGTTGGTGATGATCCCACCCCAGCGAATCCTCTCTTCTCTCATTTGTTTGGAACAATTTTCTGAGGCATCTTACATTTGGTTTATGGCCAAGCAAGGGAAAATTTATGTAGGATATTGACGTACTGTGTTTTCTATGGAATTGTTAAAGACTACTCTGCGGTATCATTATAAAGGAAATCTAAGGAATAATGAGGGTCAGCGGGTGGCAAAATGGCCCTAAACACAAGTTCAGACTTATCACTTGAGGCAGCGGAATTATTTGGAGGTCGAATCTTGAAAACAAGGGCTGAGCTAAGATCATTCCAGGGCAGCGAACCCTCACCCACTTACCAGACACCTTATTATGAGGCACCAAGACCTAATCTAGGACAATTTGGAACAGCAAGGACCCCTCTAGAGCTTAATTTTATCAGCGTGGGGTTTTGTGTGGTTGTCCTGCAATAATGAGGTTCCTAGCACTCCCTTAAGGAAGTGAAACAATCTCAAGAGGCAACGGATCTCCTCAACTCATCGTGGTTCTTCCAAGCAGTGACAGAAGGCAGCAGTCTTACCTTCGAAAGTATTTTTGTGGCAACCACAACGTAAGGCCATCTTTTTAATGATTTCAACTAGTCTGCTCAAGACCTATCTCTGTAACAGCAAGTTCCTGTAGCATCGCAAGATTGTCTCCAAGTAGTTGAATGCTTTTTTACAGACGAGCAGGCTGTTGACATTCTCACAAAGCCTCTGTCACAGGGTGAAGTTTGTATACTTCAAAGACAAGCTTAGTTTAATTGAGAATGCTTCCCTCAATCAGAGGGAGTGTTGATGTTGTAGCATCAAGGGGCAGGCAATCTCCCTAGGGTCAAGGGTATTTGACCATGTCAAGGTTATTGACCAAAGGGCATGCAATGTGGCTAGGGTGATTGGCCCAAAGAACATCAAGGCCCAGAGTGCTCCCCTGGTCAAGGGTTACCTGACCATATTTTCAAGGGTTAATTGGCTAGTGGGTTGAGTGAGTGCCTTATAACATCAAGCATGAGAGTTACTATTCAAAATTTCAAATCAGCATGCAAGAATGGTAATAGCCCAGGGTTTCACCATAGGTCACAAGTGTTGACCAAGTTCCAAGTGATGACTTGGATAATTGGTGAATTGCTCCAAGTGACGACTTGTTGAGCATGATGTTGATGTAGGATGTTTTCCACATGTAGTGGATGGATACATCAACATAGCAAGCTCATTCAACCTTTCTTAGTGAAATTTTTCAACAAGAGAACATCTAAAGAAGTCGTTGTGAATACCTCATCTAAGGAAGTCATTATGAAAGTTTTGGTACCAAAATGATCAAGTCAGCCCTCAACAAAGAAACACCCTTTCGGCCTCATCAATCACTATATATAGACCACTCACTCTCCTCCTTTGGGTAAATATGGATCACTCACAATATCATCTGTTCATCTAAGCAAAGGAGACCAAGACAAGGAAGCCGAAGTTGACCAGACAGTCCAGCCTTTGACCAAGTTTCTTTTCTCTCTCTATTTGACTTTACACGTGGGGATTCCATCTCTGTTTGATCAGGTTTGACCAGGGTTCTATTGCTGCTCTGTTTGACTTTATTTTGACTGGAAAAGATCAGTTGTATCTCCTGTTGAATTGAATAATTTCTATAAGGAAAAGGTTGTTGGGTTTCCCCCCAAGTGGGTTTTCCCAAAATAAAATCTGTGTTGTCTTTGTGCATCATTGTTATATTGTGATCTCTACTGTCCTACTGTTTTTCTATGGTTGAGTTTCTTATGTATAATTGCTTAATGATAAAATGACAGTGTTAAAGAGAATATCAAAATTATTAGAAGTAATTATCAGTTTCAGGAATTTGTGCTTGTTCCTATTGCACTTGAAAAATCAACACGGCTCACATCCTATGGATTTAGGGTTGGATTTGGGATGGTATGGGATTGGTGTCAAGAGACAACAAGGCGGCAGCAAAGTTGATTGATTTCTGAAGCTGATTATAAGCTCAGGACAGATTAGTAGGCTAGTAGAATAGCTAGTAATTTAGCAGTTATATGCACTTCAATTGTAGTGTGAAGGATTGTGGGTTAAATCCCATATGTATGGAGACCTGGTTTCATGTTCATGAACTGTGGATGGTATGAAATGCAATCTCTAGTATAATACTAGTCCTAATTGTCCAGTGCTATAAGTTTATAACTGCATTAGGAAGTAAACCTATGAGAAATATAAACCGATGTATTATGTTGATGTTGCTTATCTGTTCATTGTTGCATCTTAATTGTCATTGGCAAAGGTTGTGACAGATACTGTGTTATTAGTACAATTATATTTGTATACTCTTGATAACCCTAAGGATATACATAACACTAACAAATTGGCTTTATTGTTTCCACTCAATTAAAATTTTCTATTCTATTAATTCAAAAGAAGGAGAAAGGTATACATTTAAATGTAGTTAAAGGAGTTGACTGGAGAGATTTATCTCTAGCTCCAAAGTTTCAGCCCAACATGCCTAGACTGCCGAGCCATCTTGAGGCCTCAATCCAAAAGTCCATGAGATTGATAAGTAAGTAACCTCCCTCTTCCCACTGCTATTACTAACATCACTTCATGGTTTTGCTCATAGGTACAACCTACCAGGTTCTACAAGTTTGGTAGAATCAGGTGGGGGGAGGTTAAGAAATTTTGAAGATTTCAAAAAATATTGGGAAGTTTAGAATGTAAATTATACACATTACTCAGAAATACAAATAATCCCAAAGAATAAGCAAATCTCTCTAGTTCATGAATAATTCACATTATCGATCGGTCTGTGTATGTGTTGATGGGTATCTAATCCCACTCTGATATGTCTCTTTAAATAATACTGACAATATGCCACTTGATATAAATTATTCAATTCTTTCATATGTTCTTACCCATGTCTCAATGGGTCTAGCTCGGGTGGTTGAGAGAAGGAATGTCATCCTCTCCACCGAGGTTCAAATCCGTCTCGTGATATGTTCACACTTTATGAGCCAACTTTTGATTGGAGCTAATCACGAGCAAATTGTTGATGGAGCTGGCAAGGTACTGGTGTATTGTGTCCTAGGCATTTATCCTCTTGGCCTAGGAAGACACTTTAATAATCTTTTTGTTTATTGACATTATGTGTTTTATTAATGTCAATGGGCTAAAGTACCTTTTATGAAGAGAAGTACTAAGAATTTCAATTTATTAAAGTCACATGGCTTATAAAGTGACTTTATGTGAAAAGTACTGAAGTTCACTTTATGTTCTTAAAGTAACTTTTATATTTTTAAAAGTCGCTTTATGAGAGAAAAAGTTACCATGGTACTAAAACATTACAAGGTACTAGGAAGTGTTTTAAGTGAGAGGGTCATCATGAGAAAGGGGTCAAGTGGGGGCTTGATCTAAACCATAGATCTCATGCACTGAGATTTAATCTCAGCCCTTGATCTTTACGGTTAGGTTTCCCTCTCAAAAGAACGGCAAAAGGTAAAGGAAAGAATGACACTAATTATTCTTCTCAAAGGAAAGATGAGACCATAGAGTGGAGCAAGGAGGGAGGAGAGCTTGGAGAGAAATTCCACAGCAGAGAACAACGAACCTCGCTACAGTGAATCGAATCTCTAGAAGGCCGAGTTAGAAGCTTGAGAACAAGTCAATTTGCAAAGAGGACAGTCATTTCTCCATCAGTACACAGGTTGAGGGTATCTCCAGGCTAGAATGAGCCATTACCTTATGGAAATCAGTGTTAACAGCAGTATTCTCATATCTGTTTGATACTGTGCACACTCGGCGAAAATCTCAGGCATGAACAGCGAGATTTTCGAGCTTATTTCCTGAGTAGATTTAAGTGGATTCTCAGCCTGTGGTTCAGTGTCTTGTCCAGGGAGGAATCCCTGTAGTTGAAGGCTCATTTTCTGTTGAAGAAATTCGAGTTTCAAGCGAGATTATGTAACTGTTCTGTGGTTCCATTTCTGTGCTGAAGGAGCAGCCTAGTAGTCTGTCAAGTTTCAGTGCTCACAGGTTAATGATTTGTTTCATGTCTGAATATTCCAGCGTTCAGATAGCTAATATTCTCCTTCTAAACTGCCACATGAAATCCTAGGCACTCGCACCTGTCCTGCGTATTTTCAGGCTGTTCTGAATATATGACAGCTTGTTTTTCGGACTGTTCTGAGCAAGTAACAGCGAGTTTCTTGGGTGGTAGTCTGAGCAAGTGTTAGCTCGTGGACCAGTGGAGATGTGTGCTTCAGGCATGGGTATTTTCCCAGCTAAACGAGTCCGTGCTACAGAGCAGAACCTTGACTATTCTGAAGTTGTAAAGAGGCCGAAAATTTCACTGAGGAGAGCAGACTGTGGGTGAAATAAATACCAGTCCAAGAACTCAGTGCATGAGAAACCTCAGAGAAGTAGCTTCAAGGGAAGAGATAAGTAGAATCTCTATTGTATTTTGTTGTAAAAATTCTCTAAAGAAGCAAAATAAAATCCTCCTTCAGGACTGGTTTTCCCCACAGTGGGGTTTTTCCAGGGTCTAATTGACCAAAAGAAGAGTGTAAAAAATCATGCGTGCCGGCTTATTTTTCTCTAGTCAGCTGAAAGTTAAATAGTAGAGTAGCTTTATGTTGTTTCAAGTAAAATGCAGAAAATGATGTGTATATCAGTCATATGTTTCTTATGGGTTTTAGGCATTAAACCTTGCAAGAATTTGAAACTGGGTGGGCTACAGCATTCCTATAAAAAAAAACATATTGCAATGTCATTCTTGCTTACCAGCTTGAGGGTGGCATGAAATGTATTCCAAGGCGAAAAGAATGATTTTTACACCATTTTCAAAATCTTCACAAGACAATATGCATGCTGCCAATTTAGAATCTGGGTTTGGGATACAAATCTCCATGTCAATCTCTTAACATCCATTTTCTAACACATAAAATTACTCAACTGACATGCACCCTTGAGACCTTTATAGAATCAAAAGTGTGGCATGCCAATTTAACTACACCATTGTAAATTTAATATCACGCATATCTGCCAATAAAAGCAAATTCATATAAATAATCTTATTAATAATTACATATGACATGAAAACAAATAGCAATACCTCTGGTGAAACCTTGCTATTCTCTATCATGTCAGACTTGTTTCCTGCAAGTGCTATCACCATGTTTGGATTACCTGCAGATTATGTTCACACCTTAGATACAAACCAAATCCCTATTGAACAGACAATTGAAATATATATCTCAGTGCATATTGAGCACCTGCTGAATATTTAAAAACTCAAGAATCAAACAAAAATCTAGATTGCAATTTTATTGAAAACATCAGTGCCTACGAAAGAACTCACCTTGTTTTTGAAGTTCCTGAACCCATTTCTTTGCTCGAACGAATGAGTCCTACACAAAAAGCTTCTCCACTTAAAACTTACATATCAGATAACAAATTTCATCACAAGCGGAGCTTTACATAATGTCACGTTATGATAAATGACACCATAAACAGGCTCAACAACAAAATACTGGACTGAAAATAAAGAACATTTACATCCAATGGTTTACTATGTTGCATGGGGACCCGTCCCCTCCAAAAATACTCACATACCCTGCATCCCTGCATTCCGGAGACTTTTGGACCCTTAGGAAACGTCCCCAAACTGTTGGGGACTTGGGGACTTGCTAGCCGTCCCCAAGACCTTCCCGACAGATTTCAGGGATGTTCCGGACAGATTTCAGGGATGTTCCTATCACATCCACACAACACAAGAGCCAGCGCCAATTGGCAGTGAGTCTACTGCAAGCTACAAGTACATGATGTAACTTCTGAATATTTAAATTTTGTGAAAGATATGTTCAGGCGCGACAATAACTTCTAAACAAAATCAGATATATCATGTGCTGCAGATTGTATACATTTTATGTTAAGTAGTATTTTTCTATGTTCCACCAAGATTCTGAGTCATGGGGACAAAGGAACATGAAGACAAATCTTGGGAATGCGTGGACATCCCCATAATTTCAGGGGATGTCATAGGAAATGTCAAGGTCCTATCATATGAGATATGTGAAAAATACAAAAACAGAAAAGTACAAAAAATATGAGATGAAACAAGACTGACAGCAGCAATTTTCTTTACTATTTATTTTGTGGAATGTTGGGACTTGGATGTACATTGAATATGATTGAAAATGCTACTGCCCAATCTTTTCTGTTTCTGAGAGCTTGCTGTTCAAATAAATCAATCTTCAAACTCCTTGGTACACTGCCACTAGCAAGCAGGTGGTGAAAATAAATCAAGGGATGAATTGGGTCACTTAAATAAGTGACAATAGGGTTTGGGAGTGGGACACTACTTTTCTTTCATATAGAAGATAAAAAGAAACTTGAAAATTTTTATTTTTATTTTGATTACATATTTTTATGTTTGCACCAAGAGAGGTGAAGTGCTCTTGCACACCAGGTTAGATGCTCATGAAATAAATGGGAAGGACTTGGAAAAGAAAGAAAAAAGAAATAGCAAACCATTTCTTAATTTGCATAACCATTAAAACAAATTAAAAAATAAACTGTTATAGATGCATTTTAACCCCGATATTTTAGGCAGCAAGAGATCTGCACCTGATATTTTAATCTCTCTCAGTGCTTAATTGATCAGGAGTCAAGATAGATCTATGCCAGCTTATATGCCTGGAGGTCACTTTTAGAAGAGGAACATCCAGAAGTATTCCATGGGGGTGCATATGTCTATACCCAGTACCTAGGAATGTCACCCCCAAGGACCAGGGACATCCTGGTTCACCGGTGGGTGGGGGGCTGTGACTGAAAGGACACTGTCATGCTCAGGGAGCACGGAAACATCCCTGTGGAACATCAGTAATTTTCCATATAGCAGGGTAATTTATCTCAACATAAAAATATCATGATTATGCATCACACACTGGACTACAGAAGCAAAAAGAGAACAGCTACTCACAAATATATTTGTTGAAATTTGATGACTAAAAAGTTTCTTGCAATCCCAACCCAGTTTTAATTGCACCTTATTACTTCCATTCAGTTAAATGGCCTTTCCCATAAACATACATTCAACATATAGAATTCTAGAAATAAATTTTTCAAATTAAAACACATGGGACTGTCAACACATGCTGAAAATAAATATGAACATAAACAGACCAGCAACACACATAAAAATACACAGATTTTTTTATCAACTTAGACCTAGGCAAAACCCTTCAATCTTCTCCACGGAAAATCTATTAGAGAGCTCTTCAAATTTATTTATCTTTCAAGTTCAGGAAAAATACATTTGCAAACAAAACAAAACAGCAAAATACAACTTATCTCTTCAGCCCAAAACTCCTTGAAAACTGTGTCCACTTTGCCCGATTTCCATGCCCACTTGAAGCTTAAAATATGTATTGTATAGATACGAACTGTAGTGACTGTATGGATTTATGTACCGTTGTACGGACAGTACGGATTTTTCAGCAAAAAATCCAAAAACTTCTCTCGAACGGCGTGCAACTCACATCATTAAATGTTGTTCGTACTGTACCTTTTGTTGTCTTCTATGCCTTGATTTCCCTGCCTGGCTTCGCCCAGAAATCACTCCTTCAGCTAGTTGCAACAAATTTCTCCTTCAAAACTTCTCTCCAGCTCTCAGCCTCTTTTCTCCAATCTGCTCTCATGAAGAATGAATGCAGTGTCTCTTTTCTTTTCCCCTTTTGTTTCCCTAAATGATTTTTGGGCAACCCTAAGATCTAATGGCTTAGATTCATTTAGATCAAGGGATGAGAATAAATGTGCATTTCATTCTCACTTTCTATTTTTTAGTTCACCCATTAAATAAAGTACCTACATTGTACTTTATGTCTAAAATCACTTTTCACTTTATAATTTAAAATTGACTTTACCACTTATAAAGTTACTTTCACTTTATAAAGTCACACTTAGGAAAAGAATTATTTTGGACACTTTTCCCTCGATAGAGACTAACCCATGGGAAACCACTTGTCCAAGGTACATTAAAAATCAACACTCCCTCTTACCAAGGAAAGTGTTTCTCACCACACCCATCTTGCCCCTAAAATAGAAATGCTTGCCTCTTGGCAAGGACTTCGTGAGAACATCGGCCACCTGCTCATCTGTCGATATATACTCCAGCTTCACTGCCCCCTTCTGAACATAGTCCCTAATGAAATGATAGCTAATGTCAATGTGTTTTGACCTATCATGAAACACTGGATTCTCCGTGAGTTTAATGCAACTCTAATTATCACAGTGAATAACCATCGGACTCAACTCCTGATCAAATAGACCATACAACAACTTGCGAAGCCAAATGGCCTCACAACTAGCCTGGCTAGCAGCCATATACTCAGCCTCAGAAGAGCTCAAAGCAACTGCCTTTTGCTTTCAACTGAACCACGACACAACTGTCGAACCCAATCCAAAGCAACTGACTTTTGCTTTCAACTGAACCACGACACAACTGCCTAACCCAATCCAACGCAACACCCTAAAGTGTTTTTCCTATCAAAAGCACACCCTGCCCAATCTGAATTTGTGTAACCTGCCAACCTCACTCCATCTCCCCGCCTATAGTCCAGACCATAATCAACAGCCCCTTGCACGTAGCAAAGAATGTGCTTTGCAACTACCCAGTGCACCCTCCTGGGCTCAACCATGAACTGGCTAAGTGTGTTCACTGCAAAGCATATATCTGGCCTAGTGTTGACCAAATACATCAAGGACCCAATAAGCTAACTATACAATGTGGGATCCACCATACTAGAATCTAAAGCGTGAAGCTTCTTCTAGTTCGTGATCATAGGTGTAGACATAGGTCTACAGTCTACCATGTGAAATCTGCTCAACACATCCACAGCATATTGCCCCCGCCCCAGAAAGATATGCCCCTCCTCCTACCACAACTCAAGCCCCAAAAAGTAATGCATCAACCCAATGTCCTTCATCTCGAACTCCACAGCAAGATCCTCCTTGCAACCACTAATCAATCTCTCTGCCCCAGTAATGAACAAGTCATCAATATACAACACAAGAATGAGCGGATCATCCCCTACAACAATGTAGTATAGGTCTAGATCTGCATCACTCTTCGTGAAACCCATCTGCTGCAAGTAACTATCAATCCTTGAATACCAAGCTCTCGGAGCTTGCTTAAGTCCGTAGAGTGCTCGCCTCAACCAGCATACATGGGTCTACCGCCCAAGTACCTCAAAGCCCTATGACTGCTCAACATACACCTCCTCCTCTATAACTCCGTTTAGAAACGCGGTCTTCACATCCATCTAATGGATCTTCCAACCCATTTCTGCAGCAATAGAAATAAGGGACCAAATAGAGTGTACCGAGCTACGGGAGAGAAGGTCTCATCATAGTCAACTCCCTCTATCTATGAGAACCCTCTAGCCACAAAGCTCACCTTGAACTTCTCAATGCTGCCATCCGCAGCATGCTTGATCTTGTACGGCCACCTAGAAGTCACAACTGACTTGCCCTTAGGCCTAGGCACCACTTCCCAGACATTGTTCTTAATGATAGAGGCATACTCCTCCACCATAGCCTCTCTCCATACCTCCTGGCTAGCAGCTTCCTCATAGCTATTAGGCTCAAAGTCAACAATGTTGGTACCCATGGTTCATAACTGCAAAACTCCTCAGGTGGCACACTCTCCCTGTTCACCCTCTTCGAAGGACCAACGGACTCCACTTCCTTCAAGGTGTCTTGAAGCCACATGGGCCTCCTCTTCCCTGAAGAAGCTTCCCCATAGGGAACCTCATCCTCTGCCCCCCAATCTGGTGAACCTGAAGGTCTCCCAACTAACCCTGGTGTGCCTGTACCAGGCTACCAGCACCTGTCCTCGAAGACCCTGTACCGGTAGATGTGCCTGTGTTAGCTGAAATGTCATGTGAACTTTGAACCAGTGGACACCCTAAAGAAGTGCTCGATGAACTCACCACTAGTGCCCCAGATGTCACTAACACTGAAGTACCTCTTGTACCAGTCGATCAAGAACCCTAAGGTCTTGCTCCCTGTACCTGACCTCCCTGCTGAGGAGAAGTTTGTGACTCTCTCTCATCATACTCACGTGATCTCTAATAGGCCCTCTCCTCCTCAAACTTCACATCTCTCCTAATCACCACTCTCCGTTTAGAAGGAATGAAGATCCGATAGGCCTTTGAAGTCTAGCTGTAACCCATAGAGATACCCTTCTCTGCCATGGGTTCCAGCTTCATCCTTTTCTCCTTGGGGATTTAAGAATATGTGAGGCATCCAAAGATACTAAGATGTCCCACGTGAGGCTTCTCTCCAATGAAAGCCTCCTCCGAAGTCATATTCCGCAATACTTTATGAGGACTCCTGTTATGAAGATATACAGCAGTATTGCAGGTCTTAGCCCACAAAAACAAAGGCAAACCCTGATCATGAATCATCGCTCTAGCAGCCCCAACAATAGCTCTGTTCTTCCTTTAAAACACCCCATTCTGCTGGGGGTTGTAAGGAACCGTGAACTCTCTCCTAATGCCCTCCTATGCATAGAAGTCAAAAAACCCACCATCGGTGTACTCACCACCATTGTCTGACCTCAAGACCCGAATCTTCCTACCTGTCTGCTTTTCCATAAGAGCTTTGAACTCTTTAAAGCGACTGAAGACCTCACCCTTGGTCTTCAAGAAATATATCCAAGTCCTAAAGTAGTCATCAATGAATATAACATAATACTCATAACCACCCAAAGACACATGAGACATACGACCACTAACATTGGTATGAATCAAGTCTAGTATACCTGTAGATCTGTTGTCGCTCGCTGGGAATGGTAACTTGGTGTACTTGCCCAAAGCACACCCTTTGCAAACCTCATAATGCTCGACGCTGAAATCAGGAACTCCAGTAGTTATCTCCCTCAGTACTCTCAAAGCTCCATGATGCATATGTGCCATCCTTCGATGCCATAACTCACACAAGTCTCTACTGTTGGTGGTACTAGCGTGAGTGCTACCGGATGTGCTACTCACCAATGCTCTTGCCAACTGAAAATTGAACCTGTATAGTTTCCCAGAGCGAACTCCATCACTTTAGCCGAAGTGATGGAAGCTTCCCTAGGATCCATCAATAACTGCCCTCCTGAGAGAGTGACGTCAAACCCCTTCTCCTCCTAGCAAACACTGAAATCAAGTTCTTCTTCATCCCCAGAACATACAAAACATCCATGACCTTCAAAGGAGGCAAAAACAACCTCTCAAAGGTCACAGTCCCCACACCAACAGCTCTCACAATGGGCTGGAGCTAACCAGCCATATATTGGGTATTTAATGCCCTCAGAGCAACGCGCAACTTAGCCCGATAACACGGGAGCGGGCAAATATTATTTAATGTCGAATTTGCCCGCTCCCGTGTTATCGCGTTAAGTCGCGTGCTGCTCTGAGGGCATTAAATACCCAATATATGGCTGGTTAGCTCTTTCCCTCACAATGTGGTCATCGCCTAGTACAATCTCAATATCAAGTGCCCTCTCTGCAAACTCTGAAAAGAACTCCCGTGCACCTGCGATATGGCAAGAAGCCCCGTTGTCTATGTACCACACATCAGATGATGTACTCCTACTAGATGTAGAAGTAAGAAATGCAAAGTCCTTGTTAAACTATGAAGCAAAATACTCCACCTCTATTGAAGCTGCAGTACTCTTCTTCCCCTTGTTTTTCCTCTCAGGACATGTAGCAGCATAGTGTCCCATCTTCTGACATGTCCAACATTTGACTTTGGACATATTCGTATCTTTCTTCTTCTTCTTCTCCTTTCCCTTAGCCCCACCTGTTGAGGCCCCTTTCTTGGCCTTCTCTTTGTTCTTCCCCCTGGCTGTCAGAGCTACATCCTCCTCATCTGCTATCTTCACCCCACCATTGTCAGTCTTTCGTATCTCATGTTGCACACAATCATCCTAGAATTTGTCCCAATTGGGAATATTCTCCCTAGAGGTAACAGCATCTCCAAAGACCTCCCAAGACTTAGGAAGTCCCGCTACAGCGATCCTAACTAACTCTGTGGGTGCAACTGCCTCACCAAGAGCAGTCAAATCATCACGTACCTGTTTGACCCTGCCATGATAATGAACTACACTTTCAGCCTTTGTCATCCTGATGTTCTTCAATTGTTCTTTGAGTACCATCTTCTTGCTCTCATTGGTACTCTGATAGAGAGTGGTTAGAGCTCTCCACATCTTATATGCATATGTCTTTCCTCTCACCTGAGGAACCACATGATCCTTCAAACTATCCATCAAAATCCTTTTAGCCTTTGCATTATTTTTTGTGATTTCAGCACGTTCATCTGCAACAGTAGGAGGTACAACCACTTGTCGCCCTATGTCCCAAACTACTGCCTCCTCAAACACTGCCTAAATTATGTCCTTCCAAACGGCATAGTTGGATATCTCATCCAATCTGTCCTCTATCCTTAAAAACATGGCCATGACTGCTACCCAAAATTTACAAAACCAATCAAATGGAGAAAAGAAGTTTCCAACACACCTTGTTGTCCCAAATGTTCAGTCTATGTGAAATTTCACCTTGTTGTCTCAAAATATCAGTTTGTTGTCCAAAACTTCAATTTGTTGTCCAAACCATTGTTTGTTGTCCCAAACTACTGTCTGTTGTTCAAACTGCGATTTTCAGCCTGTAGCTCTGATACCATGTTGAAATTTGATGACTAAAAAATTTCTTGCAATCCCAACCCAGTTTTAATTTCACCTTATCACTCCCATTTAGTTAAATGCCCTTTCTCATAAACCAGTGTTACGGGGGAGCCCCCCCCCCAATCCCGCTCACAATCCGCGCTCCGGGCGGGAGCAACTCGAGAGTGGGTCGGGAGCATGCTCCTTTAAAAAAAATTCCGCCCCCTGGTTTTTTTCAAATCGATATAGGGAGCGTCGCTCCCGCTCCCAACCACTCCTGGCAGCGGTGAGCGACGCCTGGAAAAACGCGTAGATACAAAAAAATCGATGGACAAAAAAAAAATGATTTCTATGGAAATAAAGTGAGGGAGGGACAGAGGGTTAAATAGACCCTCCCTCATTCATTTCATCATTGTAATGAGAGTGAGAGTGAGAGAAAGAGAGTGAGGAGCAAAGAGAGAGCAAGGGGCAAGGAGCAAGAGAGTGAAAGAGCAAGAGAAAGCAAGGAGCAAGGGCAGATTGGACGCCACAGAGGTAGGCTCTACAATATTGAATAGAGTGTCTAGCAATTTTTTTTTAATGTTCAAAACTTCATTCCTAAATAAATAAATAAATTTTTTTCTCTATTTCCCATTCCTATTCCCATTCCACTTTTTTAAATTTTGCAGATTCAAAACTTCAAATTCAAACATCATGGTTATATTTCTTGGCATTTTCTTCTTCTTGGTTCCATTTTTGGTTATTATGGTGTTGGAGAGTAGAAAAATGAGGGTTGAAAATGAAGGAGGTCATAGTGGATTTGATGAAAAACCCCAGCGAGGAGGAGCTGGAGGAGAGTGAACATGAGTCAGCTCAAAAAACTAAACAAAACCAAACTCCATTGTGGAAATATGTTAATAGGCCTGAAGCAGGGAAAGGGGGTGGAACCACTAAATTTCATTGCCCCCATTGCAACAATAATTACACAGGTTGATACACCCGTGCCAGAAAGCACCTCTATGGGAAAAGGCCATGGAATGGAGATAAACAAATAGGAATCAAAACTTGTTCAGGTGTGTCAGCAGCAAATAGATCCAAATACATAAGGGAAGAGGAGGAAGCCTAATACAAATCTAAAAAATCAAAGGGTTTCTTTGAACCAAGCTCACAATCACATGCACAAAGAACTCCTTCAACATCCTCCCAAGGCAGTGGATATCGAGGCACAGGGTCACTAGGTTTAAGGCGTAGAAGCATACCAGATTTCCTTGATGAAGGGTGTAGGAATGATGTGGATTCATAAGTTTACAAGTTTCTCTCTGCATGTGGGATACCATTCAATGTTCTTCGCTCACCTTATTGGCACGAAATGGTTTCTGCCATAAATGATGCCCCTAAAGGATACAAGAGCCCTGGGTATGACAAGGCAATAATTGTTGGACTTGATCATGAAAAAGCAAAAATATCACATTCTTTGAATAGAATGACAAGTTCTTGGACTGACCATGGGGTGTTCACTGCACCTAATGGATGGAAAAACGTAAAAGGCAAGCCATTGATAAATGTTCTCGCTGTGTCTGTTAGTGGTGACATATTTCATTCAGCATATGATTACTCAGACAAGTTCAAGACTAGCATCAACATTGCAGAACCACTACTTGAAACAATTGAGCGTATTGGGCCATACAATGTCATCCAAGTCATCACTGATAATGCTCCTAATTGTAAGGCAGTGGGAGCAATTATTGAGGATAAATACCCCAACATATTTTGGTCTGGGTGTTTGGTTCACACAATGAACCTTTTGATGCATTATATTGTTAAGAACAAAAACGAACAACACAAATGGACTGGTGATTTGTACAAGAGAGGCAAACAAATGATAAATTTCATTACAAATCATAGCAATACCCATGCCCTTTTCCGTAATCACTCAAGATTGGAGTTTTTGAAGATTGCGAGGACTAGATTTGGTAGCTATTACCTCACCTTCATGCGCCTTTTGAAGGTCAGAGAGTCATTGGCTAGCATGGTATCAAGTCCACACTGGCAGGTATTAAAGGAAAGGGCTACAAATGCAGCTGACAGGCAAGGTTTTGAACAGGTGGAGGAGGCCGCTCTTGATGGTATGTTTTGGGCACGTGTGAGGCAAGTATTGGATTTCACCAAGCCCATTTATCACATGATTCAGTTTGCAGATACAAATAAACCAATGATTGGCGAGGTGTATGAGCAGATGGATACCATGTTGGGGCAAATAAAAGATATTGTTCATAACAATGATCCCAACTTGTATAAATTGATTCATGATTGTGTGTGTATACGGTGGGATAAACTTAATGTTCGACTACATTGCTTGGCGTATGTCCTTACGCCAAAATACCACTCTACATCTTGGTTGGGCCAACCTGCACCAGCGGGTGGGGTTAGGGTCAAACCCCATATAGATGAAGATGTATCTACAGGATATTTGCAAGCATTAGAAAAGTTGATACCTAACAGGGAGGAATGTGCTAGTGTGCGTCTTGAATTAGGTAGATACTTCAGTTGCACTGGTTTGTTTGGTACCTTCCATGCAATGGAAGATAGAAACAGATTTGATGCTCTCACATGGTGGGAATCATATGGCGGCCATGGACTTCTGCCAAAATTGGCAAAAAAAGTTCTCTCACATGTTGTAAATACTTCTTCTGCAGAGAGGTGTTGGAGCACCTACAACTTCATACATAATGTGAAAAGAAACAAACTCAATGAAAACCGAGCAGAAAGCTTGGTTTATGTGCACTACAACTTGAGGTTGTTGAGTCATTACTGTGATCGGACTTATGAGGATCCAACATATAAAATTTGGGACAACCACCCAGAGGATGATAATTTGGAGGATGGCACTATACATCTTGAAGAACTAGAAGCAGAACTTATGAGAGAGGAAGATGAAACAACAACCATGCCACCTCCACCATCCAGTAGCAGTGCTTGAGTTCTGAGTCTTGTTCCTTTGCTGTCGCCGCCTCCATCTACACCCTCACGTGGAGGGCATGTGCCTTCTGGTTCTGGTCGTTGGTCTGTGCGGGAGGAGACTCCTAGAAGACCACCACGACCTGCTCATACATCAGCTACTTCTCGTGGCAAAGGCCACATGAAGTAGTAGATAATAGATTTACAGTTTACTTGTCTTTTCTAGTTTCTATTAGTTTTCATAATTGTTGAGTCTTGACTCTTTCATATCATAATGATATTTTTTGTAAACAATATATGACTGTGACAATTTAAGTTTGAAGCTTGAAGTTGGCAATTATAACTCATTGGTAATGATTCTGAATTATAAATATGATGCTTCATGAAAGTTGTTTCATTTCATTTCATAATTCATTTTATAACATTTCATTTCATGTTAGATATTATTTCTTGTAATGGTTAAAGTTTAAACTTACCTTACAAGTACAACTTTGGTGATCAATGATGATAAATGTTATATATTGAATTTCCAATTTTGAAAGCTTGAAGTTGAAACTTTAAAATTGATGAATCATGATTCACGAGACTCAATATGTTGTATGTTACTAACTTGTGGACGTGGTTGATGAAGATTATAACTTCTAGATGATTGATGTTATATGGTTCAATGATCAATCTATGTTTTTTTATGTTTTTTATATCTAATTCATCATTCTACATGTTTTTGTTGACATATATGTATCAAAATTTAAAAAATATAAAAATATATATATTATATAAAAATCGCTTCGGGATTCGCTCCCAAACCAGGAGCTTTTGAAAATGTCGCTCCCACACTCATTTTCACTCCCGCTCCCAAGTAACACTGTCATAAACATACATTCAACATATAGAATTCTGGAAATGAAATTTTCAGATTAAAACACATGGGACTGTCAACACATGCTGAAAATAAATATGGATATAAACAGACCAGCAACCACACATAAAAATACACACAAATTTTTGGTCAACTTAGACCCAAGAAAAACCCCTTCAATCTTCTCCAGGGAAAACTTGTTAGATAGCTCTTCAAATTTATTTATCTTTCAAGTATAGGAAAAATACATTTGCAGACAAAACAAAACAGCAAGTTAAACATATTAAACATATTCAAGTTTAGGAAAATTTGAATATGTTTTAGAAAGAATTGAATTGGTAGTCAGCCACTTTCTAGTCGGTATATGTTTAGGATCCCAATACAGACAATAATTTTGATGATATGTAGGTATTTGTAGTAGCAAGATATATTTTTTGACATTAAAGGTCATCTAGAGCCTCTTTGTTGATGTATTTTTGGTTCAGAGATGTATTGCATCTAAGTGCTATTTTGGTTATATTCACTCTCCCTTGATTTATAAATAAAAACTTCTACTTGTTTGTGTATAAATGGTTTGGATACATGTGGATGCACATGAATACATTTGTTTCTCTTTAAAATTTGAATATTTTATGTACTTTTTGGTGGACCAGTTTTTTGGTCTGGTTTTTTTCCAGTGCGGACTGCTTCCAGTTCAGGGGGTTGACTGGTTCAATGACCAGATTGGTTCTCATAGCATTTGTTTTAAGGCTAGAAATCTATCTTACTTGACAAGATCATGGTTTTAATATACAAGTTATCCTTTCCATGCATAGTGTAATTTATAATATTGAATTAAAACGACTCACACCGATAGAGTCTAGACCCCAAAATCTGTTCTTCTGCAAATGATAAAGCTTGCTACTTATCTCTTCCATCTACCTTTGCAAGTTTCTCCGGTAACATTCTTGACCATCATTTGGCTTGTCGCTAGAAGAAACATCACAATTGTACTAACTTCACATCAACAGCTTGAAAATGAGTACTTGGAATTCTTGTTCTATTTTGGAGGAGTTTGGTTTATTCCTACTGAACATTTGCATCCATATTGATATCCACAGAAAAACAACTGGACAAAGAGAGTGGAGAAAAGATAAAAAAGATGCTAGTATAGTAAATATAGACTGTCTTCCAAATTTCAAAAGAGAAGATTATAAGTTAAACGAATTGTGTGAATGTGCTTGTGGCAAAATAACATACATTAGAGGTAGATATGTGATGGGGTGCAAGCGGGTTCAATTTGCATGCTAGCTATATGATTCCTCTATTGATTCGGATAAATCGTGATTTCATCTCAATTCAGGTGGAGGCAAAGTCAAACCCACCCCAGGTCATTTGCTTTTGTCACAGTAATCTATGTATTGCCACCATCTAGAATAAATTGAAAGAAAAGAAGAAATATGAATTTGTTGCTTACTAGATTTGTAATGTCGTAAACAATTATTGCTGCTGCAGCACCACGGTAATACATCGGAGCCAAGCTATGATATCTTTCCTGCCCAGCAGTGTCCCATATCTCCAATTTCACACTGGTTTCATTCACAGCTAGTGTCTGAGAGAAAAAAGCTGCCCCTATTGTCGATTCCTGCATTTCACATACTTACAACACATCAATAAGCGTTACAATCTTTGTAGAAAACGGATGGAAATTACATATAATATATTTAATACCTGATAGGCAAAAAATTGACCTTTGACGAATCTCAGAACGAGGCTAGATTTACCAGCCCCCATATCACCCAGAAGCACCTGTCATATTATAAAACTGTTTTCAATTTTGCAAAGATGCTAATAAGTTTCATACATTAGCTAACTCTTTGAAATAAAATTTACGATTTTCCCAGAAATTATCAATAGTTATAACTAGACGAAAAAGTTCCTCTCCATACTTTGACCTTGATTACCATATATCATTTACCAAGTCTCCACAATACATAAACAACAATTGTTCATAAATTTGTAGACTAGTTAACCCTAGAAAAATAGGTGATGATTTCCCAAGCCAACCCTGGAACTTTCATTAGTGATTCTTGTGCATATTTTGGAACTTTCTTTAGTGATTCTTGTGCATGTTTTGGTTTAGGATGGATAATGAGGAAAATTAGATGGATTGTAACAAGATAAATTCAAAGAATACAATAAAACCTGATACACGCTTACAAGTTTGGCCTGCACATTCTTGTTGCCCACAGTCGCCATTAACGTCCGTCCGAAGATGCTCCGATCAGGATTCCAAAAGTCAAAAGTTACGGAGAGGATGGGCTGGCAAATCGTTTCTCCCTCTGTTCTCTTCACGAAACCAAATCGATCGTTTTCCGTTCGGCCCGCTCCAAATCGATTTACTCCTATTCAATTATTCGATGCCTGCACCCCACCGCAAAATTACTAATCAAAAGAAACGGTGTTCCCTTTTAAGGGTGGAGCCTCGCTTACGCTAAACTTATAAATATGGACTCAATCTCTCCCAATTAGGCATAGCAACCAAGCAAGACCAGGGCACTATTTTCACAACGTGGCAACCTGGACTTCTTTATTATATTTGCGTGGTTGGTCTTAAAAAACATTTGTCCTAAGTTTTCCGTGAAAGTTGAAAATTAAAAATAAAATGGATATCCTTAAAAATTTATTTCTTAATAGTCTAATCACGATAGGGTTGTTCACATCTGAACCTGTTTCTACTAAAGGGATTTAATGATAAATAGAGTTAAATTTATGTATTTATTTTTAAGATGTATATTACTTGGTTTGTGAGGGGATGGGTTAATAAATTTATGTATTTATTTATAAGGTGTATATTATTGGGTGGGGATGGGTTATTATTAGGAGTTAAATTTTATGAGTAGGAATTAAGAGTATGAGTTAAGTGTGGGAGATACATTGTTTTAATACATTTATATTATACTAAATCTGATGTCTGTGTTTTGTAAAAAGGAGAAGGATTAGTTGCAATTTTAATGACTGAAAAGTTAGTTTTATTGTAATGACTCAAAAGTTAGTCTTATTGTAATGACTCAAAATACTATATTCTAAGGAATATTTCATTGTTAATTTTTTCGATTTTTATTTTCTTAATATTTAAATTTCAATTTTATTTTATATATGTTTTATATGTGCATGCCCTAAATAACTAGTGGCTTAGCCATGTTAGAGAGCTTGTGTCTCTTTTCACATAGATTTGTTCATCTTCGTAAACAAGTACCCTAAATGATTTAGTGGTGATAGATATAAGACACAAGTGAATGGCAAGTGTGAGAAACTGGGTACTTAAAAATAAATATGGAATCAATACATGATTATATAACACCAGTTCGTCTAATAACTATGTCTTCTACAAGTCTAAACATCCACCATGATTATTCCTAATGCCTTATGCTTTATATGAACATTGCATATTATCCCTTCATATAATTAACCTTAATAATTATGCTTCCTCTCAAGCAATTCATCCATGATCACCTTCTTCCTATATTGATTGGATTAGAGATCTAACATCTTAATGTTACTATTCCTATTCATTCCTCTCATCCTTATTGAATGCTCTCTCAAAAAATGGAAGTAGATACAAACATGTAGTTGCGAATAAGATTGCACAAATTTAGTTATAGAAGACAAAAGTAATAACATGAGAGTCATTACGTCAAAAAGTGCTCCCTAACCTAATATGGAAGAGATGTTGTAAAAAAAAAATTATGTTATGTTTTGTAAACTTGGTCAAGTTACATAAAGATAAAAATTAAATTAAATTTAAAAACAAAACAAAAACAAAAAACAAAAAAAATAATAAAGCCAACCTAGATCCATCTTAACTCAAGCTCTACCAAGTGTCGAGAGGGACTAATCAAGTTCGAACGTTTATGATCAAGGATCTAGAAAAGCCTAAAAAACAAAGATATCAGATTCAAGTGGAAGCAGTTTCATTACGTAGATCTCGCAGAAACGACTCCAACGCAACTTGAATGGGTGCATTTGGCCTCTGGATGAATGAGAAACTACTTGTTGAAGTTTTTGACGAATCAATGCATGTCACAATTTTTAGTGCTCAACACATGGCATTTACAGTCAACAGGTCAAGGTGCAACATCTTCGATTTGATTGCAAGGTGAAATAATGAGTTGAATGGATTAAAAGGTGATTTTTACGTGGTGATGGCATATAAATTAAAATGTCATAGTTTACAAAAAACTATGTAAACAAACTATGTAGTGGAATGGCGCAAATGGATATATTACAAATTACATGTTACAATGCATGGTGGAGGTTAATATTAAAGTGTTAAACCATGTGACAACACCACCGCGGAGTTGGTACACATTGGAGCCTTTCGGTCTCGACAACACCATTGTTATCATCGCTCCAAGCCACAGGATCCCACTGCTCCACCGTTTTTACATGCCACGGGTTCTAATGTGATACCACCACCGAGAATGTTATACTATGTTTAATACGTAGTTCAACACACTTGCCACAGAATCTCCACTTCAAACCATGGGAACAAACGACGTGACGTGTTCCGAATCCACCGTGACCGCAACAGTTCCACCGCTCTGCCATTCACATGTTATATTCGATGTGGTTGTAACGAGTTATGCCACGAGGTATAATACTATGGGTTTGGGTTGTAACTATGTGCTAAGTTTCCTCGAATGAGACTACTCATGTGGAACATCTTGAAGAACAAAACTCCTACCAGAATCAATCTCATGCACAGGTCATTCCATGGTCCTTCTAGATGTGTTTTATGAAATCAAGCGGAAGAATCAAATAACCACCTTTTCCTTCTCTGCGACTCAGTTATTGAGTTATGGAATCTGGTTCTCATAGCACTTTTTATTAATGCCCGATGGGCCAAGACTCACGTTGTGAATGCCTGGAATCATTGGTGATTGGGGACCACGAATAAAAAACAACTATGTATTCCATTGATTATTTGTTCGTCTGTATGGTTGCTTCGAAATGGGATTATCTTTAGAGACAAGGCCATCAACTGGCCTTTGGCCGTTGCTCGAATTTTATCCAGATACCATGATATTCCTGAGGACGATAACACAACCTCGGTTTGTACAGTGACTGTTGAGACCATTAATTGTGGTATGTCTTGGGCCTACTTTGATGGCACGGCTCAGGAACAGGGTTGTGGTGGGGGCATCTTGCTACACAAATCTGAAAATCACACCTTCCATATCCAAATGGGACTGGGCATAGGCACAAATAATTTTGTTGAATTAATCACGCTCTATCACCTGCTCCACTTTGCACTTGCACATGGCTGCAAACAAATAAAAATCTTTGGGGACTCAAAAATCATAATAAATTGGTTTAATAATGCATCCTTATCAAATATGTGATAAATATGAAGTATTTCATATTTCTTCTCGAGAAATATCCCGATCCCATCTTCCCTCCGTTCTTTTGAACGTGAAAGAAGAATCTTTCTTCTTTCGTATCGATCCTTTGTCTATTCACTCATGGGTGATAATTATTGTTTTTCCCTATTAGATTTTAGTTTTCAACTAACTCAGTTTTTCACTTGTCATATGCACTCACTCAGTAATATTTTAGATGAGGCATTGTATTTCAAATCACGATTTGAATTTATTTCTTGCCAACATTTTTGCAGGGAGCACAACCAAGTTGCCGACAAATTATCCAAGGAGGCGATGATCCAGCCCAAGGGCATCTGGATCATAAAGGAACAGCAGGGAGAGGATCATTTCTAGTATTACCATCATTCGTATATAGAACAACACGATATGAGGGCCAACATGGCCTAATTTTGTAGTATTTTTTACACAGTTTTTGTTACAAACATATGATGTATATATGATACAGACCTATGTGTTACAGATCCATTTGGGCACATCAAGTCCCAACATCCAGATCAGTGTTTTAGGGCTCATCAAACCCCAATTTCAGTTGCTTCATGCCCTAAACAAGTCACCCCTTTAAATGCCTCCTTCCTAGACAGTTTCATGACTTGAAGACATCCAGAAACAGCCTCTAGAGGGACCAGCACAGGTAAGCCCTTGTAAAGGTGCACTGCAAAGCAGTTGAGTCCACTGCCAGGGTGCTCTACAGAGCACTTAGGCTTCCTTTCACCTGCATTGGGTGAGAATGAGCGAAATTCACATAGGGTTTGGGGAATATTCTTATCTTTTGGAGTCATCTAGAAGGTTCCCTCATTTCTCAACTCCTATGAGCTCGAAAATGGATGAGGAATGAGTTAAGGTGCATCCTATCCTCTCATCCCTTCCTCCATGGAACTAATTCTAAGTATGGAAGGCCATCCAATGCCACCATTTATGACAAAATCTCCTTCATCTTCCTATAAATTTACCACTCATCTAAGTGATTAGGGGCTAGATTATGTTGAATTGTAAGGAGATAATGTTGCTATGAGATTTGGCTTTGAAGCAAGTATTGTAATGCTACAAGTTTGTCATGCTTTTAATGTGATGTGGATGGAATCGAAGCTAGAGGAATGGCTTTGAATCAGACACCAATGGTTGTAATTCCTTCTTCTATCTAATAAAGTGTTTAAACCTTTTTCCCATATGTTTGTATTGTTTCATAATGCTTATATGTGTGAATTGCATATGATTCCTTTCACGTATATTCAATAAATCGTGTGCTTTGATTGGTTCTTTATTTTTTGTTATATTTACTGGGTACTTCTCAAGTGTATTAAGTACGGGAAGGAGCGACAGGATCGATACAAGGGAGACGAGAGAAAAGCAGAACTATAAGTAGGTCTTCTTATCTTCTCATCTTATCTATTGCTTATAGGAAAAGTCTAAAACACTTTAAACTATTGTTCTAGATATAGCTACTTATCTAGGGAATTAATATTTATCCGCAGATACCAAATTCTCCAAAACAATGGGCGACTCCACTATGGAAAGATCCTCTTTCCTAGTAGCTTATCCACCTCCTAGGACATCCTTGCAGACCTTATTTGTGTTCATAGATTGTAATTCAGCTCTTTGCATTGAAAAATTGGTCAAAATTGTGTCAAATTGCCTCTTGAAATGGCTTACTGTCACCAGCGCGCTGCAGAGCACCCCTGGCTTAGGGACAGTGCTCTGAAGCGCACTGTCTCCCACTTTGGGCTACGCTGATCCTCCTAGGATCAGTTTCCCACCTTTGGAAAGTTTTTTTGCCAACTTTTCTCTGTTGGTTTGTTTGTTGTTTGATCAATGAATGTTATGTCTCAGAAAATAAGTTTCTATCTCCTGGACTAGCCCAACTTTGATTTGATTGATTAATGTTTCTTAATGTTTTCTTTGTCATTATTGATCAATAGTCAAAGTTAGAATATGGTTGATTAATCTTCATTCGAAAGAAAGTGTCGTAAAGTCTTCTCTTCCTTCGAATTAGAGTTGTTGTAAAAGTCTTCGTTCTTATGAAAGATTGATTGATTGTATGTGCATATGTCCTTTTGTTCATATTGACATTAAGGAAATCGAAAAGAAATACATGCATGTTGCATTGGAAAATTGTGTGTGTGTTCATAGGAATAGTGTAGGGAAATTGCATTAGATGTGCTCATTGCTCTTTAATCGAAAGAAATCTGATTGCTATATCCCTAAGTAGCTAGGATTTTCATCGTTAAATTGAATCGAAAGAATGCTTATCATGATAGTTGCATTCCTAAGAATTTCATAATACATCACGTGGTGAACTTGAAAGCCAAATTCCTAAGCAAGATCAATGTAAACTTAACATCAATTTACCTAATGGAGCATTGTCATTAACGACAACATTTAGTGGTTCTAGGCTAGAGATGTGTTCTGGCGTCCTAAAACAAAGTAGTTGTCACTAAATTGTCTACAATACATCTCGAGTGTGATACCTCATTCCACGTACGTGAGTATATCGTAGCTCATCCACATACCTTCGGGTATATAGGGCGGTGTTATAGTACGTAAAGTATATGAGAATGCTCTCACTATGCGGTTTTGCATTAGACAATGTTTATACGGATTGGACCTCCACGTACCTTCGGGTATATATGGGAGGACAACTTTAGTTTGCTATCCATCTTTAAGTAACCGAGTCGGCCGCCTTGTATACTGTGATACACCGAACATAGCATTCGGGGAGATTGCGTGCCCGTACTTCTTGGTTTGCCAAGATGTATTACGTAGTTCACAGTTGCTTGGTAAACCTTTTGCCTAGTATACCCCTTTTTGTTTATTTCTTTTTTGATAATAAAATTAATCAGCAATCGTGGAGGAACATCAACCCTTACCTCGTCGTTCGCGGAGAACAACGAGCAAACCACCTTTGCCCCTCAAAGCTACACTTATTCAGTCAAAGCGGTCTCGTTTAACTGAGTCAAGTACATCAAGAACTCCTAGTTCTTCATCTGAATTACTTGAATCATCTATTTCGGTAAGTACTGAGACTCCAGTTACTCCAACAATTTTTGGTACATCTGTTTCTGAAGGAGAAGTTTCACAATTACCTGGGGACATTAGCATTGATCCTAGTGAAACAGTAACCGAGTTTGTTCAACAACAAGTTGATCCTCAACTTGAAGTTGCTCAACAAGAAATTACTTCTGAACCTAAATCAGTTCAACCAGAAGTTAATCCAGAACCTATCCAAATTCAAACAAAAGTTACATCTAAACTTGAAGTTGTTCAGGAACCTCTTTCTGAAACTATTTTTCAATTAGTCGAACATATGGACTTCGAATTTGAACATTCAGAAGTTGTTACTTTACCGGAAGACGACTAACCAGTTACCCCTCAGACATCAGTAACTACTGAAACTTCAACTCAAACACTGGAAATCTTTTACGGACCAAACGATGAAGTTCTTCCACCAGGTTTAATTGCTATAGAGGAAGAATTGGAAGAAGATTCTACACCTGGAACCCCATTCCACTTTGGAGCTGGGCTTTATATTTACCCTAATACTCCTCATTTTACCACTCCATTTGATCTTGCTTATTTTCAAGTACCCGTCGATTCTTTAGGACAACTTTTGGGTTAGCTAACTATGGCTTAACAACCATCAACATCCCAGAAAGTATCATCTAATGCAGCTACGGTAGAATCTTCTGCTACAACCTCTTCGATGTTTTCTACCACACCAGAGTCGCACCTATATCGTGAATCGTCCGTCCCGGTTGGTTACCAATCTTTATCTAGAACCCTCTCAGGGGTTGCTTCTACACCATGGTCATCACCCATGTCCTCAATCAAAATTCAACCTCATTCTTCTCTAACGGGAACTCAAAAATTTGATCCTGCATATCAATATCAAGCTGGGCATTCGGTCAACAAAGACCTATGTATCCATTAAATACTGGATTTCCACCATATGGAGAGGAATATGCTTATTCACCGTATCCTCCTTATTCCAGAGGACCGTCATATGGTAATATCCCACAGTATTTAGGTCAACCTGGAATTAGAGTTTGTTAATGGCAACCAACAATGCTAGTTCAACCAAGGCTTGTGTATCCAACACAACCAATGCAAACTATGTCAGCTATTCCTACAACACCTGTTGTTATTATTGTACCACAGTCACAAGTTCAAATTGTTGTATCTCAATCGGTACAAACTGGTCCTTCTACCTCAGGTTCCTCAGGTTGTTGTACAACAACCACTTGTTTCCGGGGTTCAAAAACAACCTCAGGTTAGTATACCCTTATTTGGACTGACTCAAGCTTACATTGGTATAGTTTATTCACAACCTGGACAACCTTTCATTATTGGGCAACAACAACTGTTAAACCAACAACAGTTGTACCAACAACAACAACAGTTGATTCAACAACTGTGGCAACCTCAATTTCAACAACCCCAATTCCTGCAATCCCAACCCCAATTTGGACTTGCCCAACAGGCTCAACATGGGTTTGGACAATATCAAGCTTACCAAGGTCCTGGTCAAAAAGGCTTTGTAGGTTATGGACAACCACAGATTTAAACTCGTTATCAACAACCACCTTATGTCGGGTTTGTTCAACAACAACCCTACCCAAGTTATCAAATGCAGATGCTCTATGTTGGTATGCAAAGACCTATGGCTCAAGAATTCCATCATATCCTAAGTATGCTCAACCTGACTTGAATCGACAGTTGCCATTTGTAGCAACTTTAGAATTACCCGATTTAAATCGGCTCACTAATGATCCAATCTTATATGCACCTTTGTGGCCGATAATTCCGCATAAGTTATCATCTGACATTCCGAAATTCAATGGAAATCTCGGAGAAGACCCATCAAATCATGTCAAGACCTTTCATTTGTGGTGTTCATCAAACTCCTTAAATGATGATTCGGTTAGACTCCGTCTTTTCTAAAGAACACTTACTGGTCCAGTTGCTAAATGGTACATCGAGTTACCAAGAGCTTCTTTCGACAACTTTACGACTTTAGCCACTACATTTCTAACCCACTTCCAGTTACCTATCAGATACAAGACTGGAACGAAACTTCTAACCAACTTTAAACAAACTACTACTACCCATATATTACATCATATTCATGAGTGGCGACGTTGAATGGTTAAGACATATGTTCCCGATCAACTTTTAGCTGAGTGGTTCATAAAATCCTTGTTGCCATCAATCACCGAGGATGTGGAAAAAGGTGGATTTGTCACAGAAGAGTAAGTAATTTCTCATGCCCAATACTTGGATTTGATTTACACAGAATTCGACACGCTCCACGACAAAATTCCCAATGCACCCCGACAAGCTTTCATTGTTCCTCCTCCTCTACAATCGAGTAAGGACTCTCATGCATGTTATCAGGAAATCTAGTGTCTATGCAGAGCTGCTAGTCCCACTAAGACTGGTAGCTATCTTAGAAACAAACAAACTAAAACTACTTTCGTTTTCCTTTATGAGAAGTAGATAAGAGGGCAACAAATGAGACCAACCTCTGCCTTGCGCTTGGTTCCTTGCTTGATTCCTCCCCCTTCTGATAGATCTCCGCCACTCGCTTCCTCGTCTACCCAGCTTCAAAGAGCACCTGTGGAATCAAAGCAGCATAACACTATCCAAGAATAGAAATCTACTATCATAAACAATATAGGACCAGATATATATTGACCACACAAATGAATATATCATCAATCATACAAGAATGTGGAGGAAAACTTAAATAGCTTTATTAATATCAAGAATAGCAAAGAGGATTACAACCAATTGTTCTGACCCAGCGTCATCCTCTAAGCAAGAAAGCCCTTCTTCACCTCATGAAAAGCTTAGATCACCCAACACTATGATGTTACTCCAAGAAACCAGCAGCACTTCCTTACAAGATACAAAATTCCAGCCCCTGGATCTCTGGGATGAGGGATCCATATATAGATGATTGCAGGGAGGTGAGTCAGCTTCTAAGATTTGATTAGTGTCCTCTCTCTGATAGTTCTTGATTCCACTTGGAGATTGATGATCTCTTACTCATCCCTGGGCGAATGCAGAGAGGCAAGTGTCACAGGAGAAGTTTCTGGAAGATTCCATGATCATCCACCTCGCAAATTGACTCTCCCATTTGTCCACTCTCGCCCATCGCACCCTATAGAAGGGCTTTTCAATATGCATTGCACCTCCCGTGTGCATTTAGGTGGGATGCAGCGCACTTTGACCATGGAGAAGGTGAGATGGTCCAGCTTTGACCAGTTCTGAGTAGTTTTTCATGGAGAACTTCTGGGAGATGATGCAATCAGCTGACCTTGTTCTTTTAGGGGATGGAACAACACTTTTAGGGACTTAGGAGTCCTTGGTTTATGGACATGTTTGATTGGGGTTGCAGTGCCCAAAAATGTCTATAACAATGTCGGTGATGATGTGATTGGTTCTTCGAGCACGCAAACGGCAGGAAGACCATCTCGTCAAACTCTTGCCATTACCAATCAAATTACCAATGCATCAGAAAATACTCTTGCTTTCAAAATTAATGTCGTGTCATTTGACAAAGGCAAAAATCAAAAGCAACCAGGTGGCAAGAAAAAGGGGAAAAACAAAAAGAAACGAGATGATTCTCTCAAGAGAAATCATCTAATTCCTCTACTTTGGCAAGGAAACCTCGTTATCCATGTCTAATCTGTAATGACGAGCATTTTACAAGAGATTGTTCAAACCGCTCAGAAGTCTCTAAACTTTTAAAGACTTCAAACACATATGCAGTGTTGATTGATCTGCTTCCAAACCCAGAGACACAATTGGTTGCGACAGACCATGCTTCCACATCCCAAGTGCTCATGTTATCCATCACAAAGCCACAAAACGAAGCTTTGGTGTCAACGAGAAACAAATATTATGGAAATCCACCGTAATCGTCAAATAATCAGGCCACTGATCAACCTAATCATTTGACTTCGACTTCATCTGAAAATATTCCACCTATTGTACCAGAATTGACAATAAAACCACCAAAGGGAGTTTTGCATAAATCAACATCAACCCTTGGGCTCGAGTAGCTCAGAACTATAACATGGTGGAAGACCTTGCTCAATCACCTTCTGTTATGTCGACACTCGAGGTGTTACAAAATTGTCCCTCCCAGAAGCAGGCTTTACTGTCAACAAGAGGCAGAGTAGATCCTACGGATTCTAATCTTGTGGTTTTTAACCATGCGGGGAATACACCACAGTTATCGGCGCAGTTAGCCTTCCTAATTCAAGTAAAAGCTCTCAATAAGAATGTTCACCATACTATTATTGATGAGGGGGCGTCTACTTGAATTATGTCATTGAGCTGCTGGAAAACACTCGGTTCACCGTCGTTGTCACGATCACCAACCATGTTAAAAGCTTTTGATGGAAGAACATATACTCCTTGTGGGATTTTGAGTAACTTGCAAATCGAACTAGGGGAAAAACAGTTATTGTTGAAGTTGAGGTAGTTGACGGGCCCCTCGATCACAAAATTTTATTGGGAAGGCCATGGGTATATGCTATGGTTGTTGTGATTTCCACGTACTTTCGGACTATTGCATTCCCTCATAAGGGTGGAATCAAAGTCATCTATCAGCTAGCCTTCTTTTCTAATAGTTCACGGGCTACGGGAAGCATTCCATTGGTACACAGACCCACACTGTCACTTCAAAGCGTTGGAGTAGGTCTCTTTAAATATCCTTCCCTAATGGGTACTTTTACGCTACCGTCACCATCTAATTTGGCAGAGGTGGCAAGAGTAGAGACTTGCAACATGATTTCCTCCGCATCATCTGATTTAAGGAGGATTACCAACAATTTTGAAGTTGATAGTAATATTGAGGTAATGCCATTAAGCCCCATTGAATTAGCATAACAATCAATTTTTTGGGCTTGTGCAGCAAACCCAAATCCGCATTCACCAATTGTATGGGTAGACCGTTCGTTAGAATATGGTACTTCCTCAGATCCTTTCTCACGTATACATTCTACGGATGAAGGAATCATCCAATCAATGATGATAGGAAAAGAACCTTGGGAATATTATCATCATCGTTCCTATCTTCCACGTAACATTGAAGATTATTCAAATGAACTAAACCACCCTTCAGTTGTTGATTTCCTTTCGAATTTAGTTTTCATAAACATAGTAGAATCTGAGCGAAACCTGTCAAATATTGAAGAAACAATTTCTATTAATATTTCGACCAAGCCTAATATTGTAGAGAACATTCATGTCGGCAAATCTTGTTCTCCATCAGAACTCGATAGTTACCGTACTCTCTTTCGTGAATTTAGAGATATCTTTGCATGGTCTTACGAGGAGATGTTGGGCATTGACTCTAGTATTGTTGAACACGAAATCAAAATGTACCCTGATGTCAAGCCAGTTCGATAGCGACTTCGACCTATTCATCCAAAGAAAGTTGTTGAAATTAAAGTAGAAGTTGAAAAACTTTTGCGAGTTGGTTTCATTTGCCCTGTACCTCTTACTAATTGGGTTTCCAACCTTGTTCCCGTCATGAGGAAACAAGGGACAATTCGAGTGTGTGTCGATTATAGGGATGTAAATCAAGCATGTCCAAAGGACAATTATCCTACTCGTTTTATCGACCAGATTATTGATGAATGTGCCAGATGCGAAATATTTTCATTTATGGATGGATTTTCTGGCTACAATCAAATCAATATCCGCCCACAAGACCAATCTAAAACAACTTTTATTTTTCCATAGGGCACATTTGCTTACAGGAAACTCCCATTCGGTTTGAAGAATGTTGGGGCCACATTTCAAAGGGCAATGAATTATTCCTTCCATGACATCAAGCACATTGTTCAACCTTACCTTGACGATTTACCTGCTCATTCACGAAAGCGGACTGATCACCCGCAACATTTGAGAGTAATATTTTTACGGTGCCAACACTACAAGATACAACTCAGTCTGCACAAATGTGTGCTTTGTGTTGGTTCTGGTCGATTGCTCAGATTTGTAGTGTCTAGAGAGGGGATTCAACTCGATTCGTTAAAGGTTCAGGCAATTCTCAATTTACTTCCACCTTCAAGTCTTTTACAGTTATAGAGACTCCAAGGGAAAGCAAACTTTTTGAGGAGGTTCATTCCTAATTACGCTGAAATGGCTAAAGGTTTTACATGTCTTTTGAGAAAGGAGATACCCTTCCATTGGGATCAAGTTGCGTAAGCTTCCTTTAATGCTCTTAAAGATACCTTAATTAGAGCTTCATTAATGCATTCTCCAAATTACCAAATTGACTATTACTTGTATCTCGCGTCTATAGATACAGCCAGTGACATGGTTTTAGTCCAGGAAGAAAATGGGATTGAACATCTGATTTATTACTTGAGTCGTAATCTCAACGATACAAAAATTAAGTACTCTTATGTCAAAAAACTAGCTTTTGTAGTTGTGCACGCTGTTCAAAGATTTCGCTATTACATCCTGCTACGGAAAACAACTATCATTTTGGGTTGCAACCCTATGACATACTTTTTGTCACGTCAATTCCTGGGGGGAAAATACTCAAAATGGATAGTTATTTTACAGGAATTTGATTTGCAATTCATCAAGTCCAAATCAAAGAAATATCTAGTTTTCGCAGAGTTACTTTGCGACTTTCCTTCGACCTCCATTGATTCAACATCTGAATCATCGATTTTGGATAAGTCTCTGTTTTTGATATCGTCATCTGACGCATGGTATGGAGATATACTAATCTATCTCCAGACCCAAACTTTCCAGCCTGATACCTCTCGCTTGCAACAACGATGTATTCAATACCAAGCCAAAGATTATCTAATCATTGGTGACACTCTTTATCGGCGTGGTATCGATACGATTTTACGGAGGTGCCTCGCGCATGAGGAAGCCGAGAAAGCATTGAATGATTGCCATTCAGGTGCCTGTGATGGACACTTATCTGGATATGAAACTGCACAGAGAATTTTTTGTGTTGGTTACTTCTGGCCAACTATATTCAAAGATTGTAATATTATTATCAGAAGCTGTCACACATGCCAGATATATGACCGAAAAACCAGATTACCACCTGCACCATTGCATCCAGTCATTTTTGTTGGCCCAAATGTGTTATGCTCTTAACCTACAAAATGATACCCAAATACAGAAAATGCGAAACACAGAATAGCAATGATTTTATTATTCAGAGAGTAATGTTCACTTGCCTCTTTGAGGGGGCAACCTCCAATAGAGCAGAGCTCGATTACAAAATAAGACACGATGCTCCTCGCAGGGAGTCTCTATCCTTTATATATGACTCTACATGCAATACCACCGACCAATACCGTGGGTTTTATTAATACCATCTATCTAATACTACGACCCATTTGCAACTAACTGTGGTTCCGTCATTAATTGCGGATTAACCACTTACAATTATTAATATGGGCTTTATTGACTCTTGACTATGACGTGATCCCATTACATAAATAAGGGGGTTAGGGTGGGACCCTAACATGCCCTCCCCCTTAAGACTAGCCTTGTCCTCAAGGCTGAAGCTGCGGAAACTGCTGAAGAATAGTGGCTGGTTCCCAAGTTGCATCTTCTGGAGAGGTGTCTTTCCATTTGACGAGGACTTCCTTAATCATGCGGCCGTGCAGTTGCTTGTCTCGTGTGTCTAGGACCTATTCAGGTTGAAGCCAGATGGACCCTTCTTCGTCCAATTCAGGTAGACTGGTCTGAATTTTGCAATTGTTCCCAATCACTTTCTTGAGGCATGAGACATGGAAAACTGGATGGATTTTTGCAGTAGGTGGCAAGGCCAACTTGTAAGCCACTTCTCCAATGCACTGAAGTACTTGATATGGTCCATAGAATTTGGGAGATAGTTTTTGACACCCCTTGTTTTTGAGTGATGTTTGCTTATATGGTTGTAGCCGTAAAAAGACCTAATCCCCTTCTTGAAATTGGCGCTCGGAGCGATGCTGGTCTACTTGTTGCTTCATGCGGTTCTGATCTTGATGAAGATTCTCTCGAAGATGGGCGAGCATGGTTGCACGGTGTTTAGGAGTTGATACACTGCTTCTACTTTTGAGCACCCCTTGAGATACGAAGTAGGTGAAGGCGGGAGTTGACCATATACTGCTTCATAGGGAGTCATTTTGGTGGTGGCATGATAGTTGGTGTCATACCACCATTCAGCCAGAGGTAACCACTGTACCCAAAGGTGTTTCTTTTCTGAAGTGAAACACCTAAGGTAGGTTTCTAGACATTTATTGACGGCTTTGGTTTGACCATCTGTTTGCGGATGATAGGAAGTACTGAGTTTTAGTTGAGTGCCTTGTATCTTGAAGAGTTCTTGCCAAAAATTACTGGTGAAGATCGGGTCGTAGTCGGACACAATAGAAGTGGGCATGCCATGTAATTTGAAGATCTGATCCATGAAAGATTGAGCGACCAAAGTTGGTGTAAACGGGTGGGGTAGGGCGCAGAAATGAGCATACTTCGACAGTCAGTCCACAACCACCATGATGACTGACTTGTTCCCTGACTTTGGAAGACCTGTAATGAAATCCATAGAAACCTCCGTCCAAATTGATGCCGGAATGGGCAATGGTTGTAATGTGCCTGGTGTGTTGACGGTTTCCCCTTTGTGGCGTTGACAGACATCGCATTCTGATACGAAAGTAAGGATGTCCTTTTTCATGCCTGTCCAAAAAAATGATCTTCTGGTGCAAGCATACGTCTTCTGAAAGCCCAAATGTCCTGCAATGGGAGATGAGTGCAATTCTGCCAAAATGCGACTTTTAACGGTGGATGTTGGTGATATTACGACTCGGTCCTTGTAGCGAAGAATATCATCCTGCCATGAGTAGCCCTTGGTGGAATTTGGATCTACCTGCAATTGAGAAATGAGGTGGGAGAGCCCGGGGTGTGAAAACCATTCCCTGCGAGCCTCTTCAATCCATTCTAGAATGGGGAGGGAAATTGCTAGCAGAGTACTTTCCTCCTCAAATTGGCGAGATAATGCATCTACTACACTATTGTCTTTCCCTTTCTTGTAAATGATCGCATAATCATATCCCAGCATTTTGGCGAGCCATTTATTTTGTTGTGGGGAGGATAGGCGTTGCTCCAAAAAATATTTAATACTGTGATTATCTGTGCGGATTTGGAAACGTCGCCCCAATAAGTAAGGTCGCCAGGTCTCGACTGCATGTAAGATGGCCATCATTTCCTTCTCGTAGGTAGATTGGCCCAGATTCCTCCCACTTAGTTGTTGGCTTGTGAAGGCCAACGGTCGCCCTTCCTGCATTAAGACCGCCCCAATACCTGTACCCAAAGCATCACATTCAATGACAAAAGATTTGGTGAAGTTAGGTAGTGCTAAGACTGGAGTGGAACACATGGCATTTTTTAGAGCTGTAAAGGCCTGTTGTGCTTCCTCATTCCAGAAGAATGAATTTTTCTTTAGGAGTTGGGTGAGGGGCTTCGCTATGCGACCATAGTTGCGGACAAATTTACGATAATAGCCTGTGAGACCCAAAAATCCTCTCAAGCTCTTCAAGGTCTTAGGTTTAGGCCATTCTTGCATTGCTTGGATCTTTTTGGAGTCCACCTTGACACCATCACGCCCCACAATGTGGCCCAAATACTCTACTTCTGCCATGCCAAATGAACACTTGGACATCTTGACAAATAATTTATGCTTGCAGAGCAGTTGCAAGAGTAGATCTACATGCTGAAGATGTGCGGCCCAAGTGCAACTATAGATGAGGATGTCATCGAAGAAGACAAGGACAAATTTCCTGAGATATGGTTTGAGAATGTGGTTCATAAGGCTCTGAAAAGTAGAGGGGGCATTACAAAGACCAAATGGCATGACCAGGAATTCATAATGGCCTTCATGAGTTCTGAAAGCAGTCTTGGGAATGTCGACTTCCTTCATGCGAATTTGGTGGTAGCCTGAGCGAAGATCCAGCTTAGTGAAGAATTGAGCCCCATTGAGTTCATCCAGCAAATCATCAATCACCGGGATGGGAAATTTATCTTTGACTGTCAACTTATTGAGGGCCCTGAAGTCGGGACACATCTACCACTCCCCATCTTTCTTGAGCACCATGACCACTGGGGATGAATAAGGACTAATGCTGGGACGAATGACACCTGCTTCCAAAAGTTCCTTGATGATTTTTTCTATTTCATTCTTTTGGGTGAACGGATATCTGTATGGGCGAACATTTGGGGGTTGGGCCCCTGGAACCAAGGTGATGCTATGATCATGTTCCCCTCGTGAGGGTGGAAGCTCATGAGGCTTGTCAAAGACCGGTAGATGGTTATTTAAAATCTGTTGCATCTCAGGATGAATTGGCAGAGGCTTGGTTTCGACTAGCTGGATGGCATTAAATTGAGCTACAACTCCATGATTACCCTTTTTTAACAATTTTTCCATCCTATGCGAGCTGATGATAGAGGGGGCTCCCGCCTGGAGTCCACGGAGGGTATGTGTGTAGTTGTTCTGCTTAAAACTCATATATAACTCCTGGAAATCCATTGTGATTGGCCCAATAGTGCGGAGCCATTCAGCGCCGAGGACAATGTCGCAACCCCCCATGTGTATGGCAAACATGTGGGTTTTCAACTGATAATCCCCCATTTGAAGTTTGACATTTTCACAGTGGCCTTCACATTTCATTGTGCCTCCATCCGCAATTTGAACTTGGAAGTTAGAAACTACTTGTACAAAACAATGCACTGCTTCTGCGACTTTTTGATGGATGAAATTATGTGTACTTCCACTATCAATCAAGACTACTACTGGGTGATGTTTAATAAAACCTCTGATTTTGAGAGTTTGAGGGGAAGAAATCCCTACCAAAGCATGCAACGAAATAACTGGTTCGTCAGAGACATTGTCCTTTTGGTTGTCTTCTTCTAGCGGCTCATGTTCCTCAAGTGGTGGACCTTCCTCTGTTGAGCTGTAGTCAGTGGCATCAATTTGAAAAAATTTGGGCTCCTTGCATTTATGACCTGGGGAGTATTTTTCATCACAGTAGTAACATAGTCCTTGCTTTCTTATGTCGGCCATTTCCGCAGGGGACACCTTTTGGACCTGAAGTGTTTGAGTCGTGTTGTGAGCTTGTGGGGGGCGACCTTTAGCGAAGAAATTTGGGCGACTGTATTGGGCTGCTAATGCACGTTCCATGTTACAAGCTACCTTGCAAGCCTCCGTCCATGTGGGAGGGTGGTGCAGTAGGACTTGAGCTTTGATGGCTTCTTTAAGACCGCTGATAAAACATTCCATGTAGAACACATCTGAGAGACCCCAAGTGCGGAAGGCTAAGGCTTCAAAAGTTGTAATATATTCATCCACTGTACCAGTCTGTCGGAGCTTAGTAAGACAACCCAAAAAAGATGATTCTTGGTCAAAGCGGTCTTGAAGAGCTTTGGTGAATTTGGTCCAAGTCCTAAAAGGTCCAGTGCAACGTTGATGCCATTCCCACCATTGCCACCTTTCATTGTCCAAGTACATGCTCCCCAACATAAGCTGAGTCTCATCATCTAAGATGTGATTCAGTTTGAAATACTGCTCCATTTGTGCTATCCATGCTGACGGGTGAGAACCGTCAAATTTATGCATATCCAACTTGGGAGGTCGTTGACTGAGTTGTTGGTGGGTGTGCTAGACGTGAGGAGAGTGGCTAGACTCACCCTCATTGTGTCCATTGCCATTATACTCCTCCTCGTGGGCTTGCTCCTTGCCCTTCGGGATTATTTTCTCGACCATGCTACATAGTCCGCTAAGCTGAATGTGGAGGTTTTGCACTGATTCTTCAAGTTTGTCCATCCTTTCATTGGCCATCGCTTGAGCTCTAGTTTCTACTAAAAAAAATTGGGGACCGCCTAAAAAAAATTTCCACTAAGAAGTGAATGGTACCATACTGGAGTCGCCAAATCCTCAAAATGTCAATGCGGCCAAAATTCTTGCGAAAATTATACCCCGGTATAGGAACCCTTCACAACGACTCCGATCTGGTGGATCTGAGAGATCTGAATGGCGGATCTGATAGCTCTGGGCGGCGGAACAGACTGCTTCTACAGATCTGATGGATCTAATAGATCGGAATGGCTGATCTACGAACTCGAGACTGCGGGACTGATGTCTGCTGCTGCTGCACCCCTTTGCACAAGTTGATCTGGAAGAGATGATGTGTGATCCCCCGATAGAAAAGGGAACTATGGTCTTAAGGAGTGTCAGGTGCTACAGATCGCAATATACATAAGGGTCTAGTAGTAGTACTCGGCCCGATGTTTCAGGGCTCTAACTAAGGAGGATCAACCGTACCCTTAGCCGTACAACCCGACTACCCTATCGTACGGGCGAGTAATCTCTCCGAGCGCTGTTCTCGATGTACTGTAGCCGCACGATGGTCGACGGTTTATCTATGGCGAGGTTTCAAGGGAGCCTAGGGGGCTTCCGATATACCCAGAGGGTACGTGGAAGACAGTCCATGCGCGGTTTTGTCGAATGCGCTACTACTCGAAGGGGTACCCACGTGGGTTACAAGGGAGTCCAACAGACGTGACCACCTCTTGTATTTCCTGCGTGCATGCCTCCCCAAATCCGCAGGTTTATGCGCTCAACGACAGATCCAGTGGTTTAAAGACGCCGTAACACGTCTCTAGCCAAAAAAAAAATTTGCTAAGAAATGGAGATCCAATTGGCCCTGGAAAGTGCTCTGATACCACTTGTTATGTTCTTAACCTGCAAAATGATACCCAAATACAGAATATGCGAAACACAGAATAGCAATGATTTTATTATTCAGAGAGTAATGTTCACTTGCCTCTTCGAGGGGGCAACCTCCAATAGAGCAGAGCTCGATTACAAAATAAGACACGATGCTCCTCGCAGGGAGTCTCTATCCTTTATATATGACTCATACATGCAATACCACGGACCAATACCGTGGGTTTTATTAATACCATCTATCTAATACTACGACCCATTTGCAACTAATTGTGGTTCCGTCATTAATTACGGATTAACCACTTACAATTATTAATATGGGCTTTATTGACTCTTAACTATGACGTGATCCCATTACATAAATAAGGGGGTTAGGGTGGGACCCTAACAAAATGCCAAATGGGGCATTGACTTTATGACATGTAACCCCACCTTGGCCAGTGGGCATGGGTATATTATAATCGTCGTTGACTATTTTACCAAATGGGCCGAGGCAATGCCAACATTGAACAACAACAGCGAAACAACTGCTCTTTTCTTTTTTAATCATGTGGTTGCCCGGTTTAGTGTACCACAAGCCATAGTTACATATCATGGGTCACTTTTTTGCAAGCAAAAGATGGCTGAGTTGACTGCTAAGTTGGGACTGTCACATGATAGTTCTACCCCTTATTACCCACAAGTGAATGGACAAGTTGAGGACATCAACAAAGTCCTAAAGCGGATGTTGCAGAGAATGATAGGGGTTCATAAGCGAAACTAGCACTTAATCTTGTACTCTGCCTTATGGGCATATCGAACCTTGGTGAGAAATGCAACTGGATTCACACCCTTTCAGTTGGTGTATGGTTTGGAAGCAATCTTACCGATACAATGCGAAATTTCATCGCTCAAACTAGTGATTGACCTATTACTCGATACTTTTGAAGAAGAAGCGTGTTTCTTAGAATTAATCCATCCAGATGAAACCCGTCATGATGTTGCGTTGGCTAACGAAGCACATAAGAAACGTAGTAAGGTGCAATATGATAGAAATGTCAAGCCTCGTATCTTCTCAGAAGGAGACCTTGTCTTGCTTTATAATCAGGAAACTGATAAACTTGGAGCAGGGAAATTCAAACCAACGTGGATGGGTCCTTACATTATCAACTGTGTTCTGGAAAAAGGTGTCTATGAGTTAGTAGATTACAATGGGATTCCATTGTTGCAGCCCTGAAACGGGTTGTAACTCAAATGTTACTATGCTTGATTAAGTGTAGTAAAACTCACTGTATATATGCTTTCATTGCATATGTGTGTGTGTGTGTATCTTTTAGAGATTTTTATCTGGTTAGTAATCCACTTTGCATTTGTTGCAGATGTCGGAGTCTTCGGAACCTTTTGTTGGTTACATCGATGGTGCTAGTCGTAGTACGCAAAACTTGTCTTCTGCAGCATGGGCTATTTTCACTCCAAGTGGCGAGTTAGTGAGTTTCCAAGGGATTTGTATCGGTCGATCGACGAACAACATCGCTGAGTATAATGTGTTGATTGAACTAATCTTTGATGCCATTTCACTTGGCATTCGCCGAATCATCGTTAGGCTGACTCACAACTCGTTGTACTACAACTAACAAACATTTATACTGTCCAAAATCCAACAATTTTTTGTATGTTCCTTAGAGTTCATATTTTGGAAAGACATTTTGAACACATTTAATATCAACATATTTCCGGAAATCTTAACACATTAACCGATTCTCTAGCAAATTATGTGTTAAATAGACATTTGCGACACATGTGAAAGTAATATTTTCAATTTACATCATCAGTTGAATAGGATTGCATATAACGGTAGAAAACTCTGAAAGTAAAATAGATAGGTGTTTTAAAAGTTTAAAAAAAAAATTTGTCCAAGACATGTTTGGTCATCTGACCCAAAAACTCAAAATGCATGCAAAACATCTTAAGTAGATCTAGTGGTGCTCATGGTAACAGGTCAGAACCTGTGCTATCATGCGCAAAAGCTTCACCCAACGGCTAAGAACACCAATAGTGTTGTGTTGCAGCCTCATAGGTAACTCCTCGATCCGGATATCCGAAATATCAAGGGTTAATCCCTCTATGTGATCCTGCAACTCTACTAAGGTCTCGGCCAAATCCAAATCCTGGAGAACTGCTCTCCCGATGTTTCTCCGCGCTAGCCCACCTGCAACTTGTTGGTGTCCCACAGGTCGAACAATACCCACATCTGCATGCATAAGAGTAATTTTAGTTTAGTCTTGGAAACATTTAAAACACACAAAAAACATTTATAAACTTGAAAAATAAAAGAACACCTTGGTCAAACAACTACCCATAGCACCCCAATGTGCTCCAACTGGTAGAATCAAATCTTGATCTCCACGGAAACCCATCCCTGAGTATGGATGCTCCTCGATGACAAGATGTTGTCGCTCGAGCCAACTGAAGAATGTAGTGGAAAAAATGGTTGTTGACTAACCCGCATGTCGAGCCATCAATTCGACTCACCTTTGCATACGTGGATCTCTATGACCAGCTACACCCAGTGATATATGTTGTGGTTGCATCCATGGGATTCTCTCTAAGGTAAAAGCGATTAAGATCTAACCATAGAAAAAATTCTTCGTCTTACCACTTTTTACCTTAGTCAATTGTTCTTTTAGTGAAGAAAGCACAACCTCGCACCAGTTGAAAACTTTTGGCTCTAGACAATCCAGTGCATACTGCATATAAGATCTGTTCGCCAAATGTAGTGTCACACTGCCAGCCAATTTTGTGATTGTGAAGAGGATCATTTTCAAAGGCAAATCACCTACATCCCTGATGTTTCTTTTCCCATCCTTGCTAGGCTATGTACCTGGCTGACAAAACTTTCTAATATAATATCTCACCAATTCACCTCCACAGGAAAATCTAGAAAGTGAGATCGGGGCACCTCGCCTCGACAGTCCGGTAAGAAAGTAAATATCATCAATGGTAGTAGGGACCATCTTTACCTAATGCGAAAATTCTGATCTGTCGGATCCCATGCAAAAACAAGGAACTACAGTAGTTCTATTTGTTGCCTCATTTCGGACAACTTAAAGTATTTGAGTAACTCGCAGTTTTTGAGGGGCTCAACTGTACTTGGATTGTTTAGGGAAACCATGTCTTGTTCTTCGTGCTTTCTTTCTTGCCATGTAATCGACATTCTGATCCGATGAAAGCCTGAAACACAATCATAAGCTTAATTAGAATTCTTTCCATGCAAAAAACAAGACAAATTTTGGAGCAAACAACTAAATCAAACTTGGGAAATTCGCCCAGCGCAGCCCATGCACAGAGACAGTGCACTGTAGAGCATCCAACCTTATATCTGGGTGCTCTTCAGTGCAGTTTTCGATGTGAAAGCCTGCATTGATCCCAGGGCAAAAAAATGAAACCCTAGGGGGCCCAAAAAACTCTAAAACTTGCGTGAAATGACAAAAAAATGACTTGAAAAGAAAGTAGAGAGGTTTAGTTCCTACCTGGTCTGGACGGCTCGAGAAATGATCCACACAATCTTTCGCAATCAGCTGGTGAAGATCGAGGTAAAAACTAAGCTTAGAGCACAAAATTGAATGGTAAGTTCCAAATGGCAAAATGTCATGGTAAAAACTTGTTTTATCTTTATTTCATGTTCATTAATCAAGTAAACATTAGTATTTACCTATTTTTTGCCTATGAAACAAATATTTTTAATCCATTTGATGGTTTTTTGAGTAGGTTTTGCAACTGACTTATAGAATTCAACATGCTCGATTGTAAATTGTACCTTTGACCACAGAGCACACTTTTATCTTTTTTTTCGAGCTTTGTTAAAAATGAAAAGGGAACCCCCTTGGATTCCTCTTTAAGCTATTTTTAGATTCTCTAAACATGAAAAGATTGTCGAGCGCTTGTCCTTTCCAGCTCGTTAACGAATTGGAACTGATATCTCTCTTGTATTATTTTACGCTTTTTCGGGCTTGAGAGATTAATTTACAAAAAAGAACTTGTGGAGTTTTCTTTTTCTCCCTTTTCAAACTCTCTAAATATGAAAAGGATTGAGTTATCTTTGTCGTTAAACTCGTTAAAACATCAAATAACGACTAATCCGAATTGGATCCATGAAAATTATCAAAGTTCTATGACTGTATCAAATCAGGGAAGACTTCAAAAACTTGTGAACAAAGAGCTATCAGGAAGGACCTCTGGACGGTAGCAGTCTGTAGCCAGCAAGGAACGACGAAGACCTCAGTCAAAGTGCACTGATTGAGGCCCATGGAGACCGCGCAGGACTCAAACTAGTAGTTAGGAAGTCTGGATCAGGAAAATGGAGGCCGTTTCTGATGCGCGATTAGCGCTAATCGCGCATCGCTGGGCAAAACCCCTCGAAATGGAAAGGCCCCGAGCGCTCGGTCACAAGGGAAGCTGAAAACTGTGGGAAAAGCGCTAAATGTGAAAGGCGGGTCCCGCGCTCCAAAACTGGCTGAATATTGGAGGCATTTTGGGCGGTAAGTGGATTTGGTAGGAGAACGAGCGATTCCACACATTGCACGATGCGTGTCTGGCGGATGAGAGAGAAAATTGCTATCATCGCGGGCTAACGTCCGAGCAAGTCAACTGCGTGATAAGAACGAACACCATAGGATCTGGGGGCTCCAAATCTAATGGCGGAGATTGCGCCCGATGAGAAACCGGATTTGGAGGGAGAATTAAGCTACGACATATAAAAGTCTGAAGTCCGATTTGACAGCTGAGTTGGCAGATGAATCATTACACAGCGTAACCAAAATATCGAACTGTTTGAGGAAGAGCTGGTGCAGTTTATGAGAGGACAAGCAGCCACTTCCCTGTGAGACGTTACATAGTGGCGATGACGCAGAGGCAAGGAACTCCAAGCGAACAACAACAGGAAATATGAAGGGACAGAAGAGGAAGCGAACAATCATGAGACAAATTGGCTTTAAGCCATGAACAGACAGAAAACATAAAAGAAAAAAAGGAGACAGTAAAAGTAAGAAGCAGAACACAGAGAGCCAAGCTGACCTGCAGATTTAAGGCAGCATTGAGCAGACAGAACTAGGCTTGAGAGGTTCAAGCGTTCCCTCTCAGGATATCTGTCGGGAACTGAGTACCAGATTGGACTCATCCCATTAAGACCAGTGAGGTCGGGACTTGGTAAGGAAGAGTCTGTGCACTCTAGTGGCTTAGGGAATCTAAGAACCACCCTACCAAGCATCATCTTGTTCAGGAGACTCAAATTGAGCTCCTCATTGTAAAACTCTACTTTAAAGACACAATAAAAGAATGTAGAAATTTTGAATAATATAACTCTTATTCATAGAGATTGTCCTGAGTATACACTATTTTCGGAATGCATGCATAATACATAACCTCCTCTACGTTGATCATCACTTTGTAGAATCAAAACATTCGCATGCGCACATTGAAACACATCAATAACACATATCGACACAGTATGTAACCGGGGAAAGTATACAGCTGAAAACCCCCAACTATCTGTATATTATAATGATAGAGAACATGTAACAATACATAGTACAATACTCCTCACGAGTACTCAGTACTATCTCCACCCGTTACACACAAACTAGCTCAGATCTGAATCAATCACAGGTTCAAATCTCCTCCGCTGCTTGCCTGCCTCCACTGCGCAATCCTGCATGAGAATAGATGATGAATGGATGAAGCAAACTCCTATTTCCTTGGCTGAACCACGCAATCCTCATTGACATTACTCAATCCCACTGATTGTGCAAAACTCATGCACAACTATAATCACAACTGACAGCTGTCTTGCCCTTTCACTCACCTCTAACACATGTCTCCACTGAACTGTCCATGCACTGAGTTAACTGATGTATTCTTTAGTTGATTTATGAGTTAATAATTAGTGAATTAATTAATAATTAATTCACATCACTCATCACTAGTGTATTTGCAGTTAAACTAAATACAACTAGTTCAACCAAGTCAAACTGAACACAACTCCATCAACTCCTCAATCAACTCCACCAAACTCAATCACTTGAGTTCTAACTGAAGTCCACCATGCAATAGCTCAACTGACTCACAAGAAAAGCGTATTTCCTTCTGACAGCTGCATGTGCCACATCCATAGCTCAAACTGAAGTGCTCCAAGAGGATAAGATAATGTTTATAATCCAAATATTATTAAGAGCTAATAATATTCGACTATTCTATTTTTAGCCTGGCAGTCTAAAAATAGACTCCGCCCATATGTCTAAAAATAGAAGTCCATCTATTTTTACCAACATGACCAATCATCCACAAATAGCATCCTGCAACTCATAGACCATGATCCATATGTCTAAAAATAGACATAGCCTAAAAATAGACTTTGCGCCAAAAAAAGCGTGCGGGCCCACTTAGTGAAGGCGACTCCTTTCCACTAAGCTCCATCATCTTGTTGCATTTTCAACAAAGAAGGCCACCACTGAAAGCTGGACCGGAGACGTAGCCCAGGAGGATTGGGTGAACTCCTTATTAATTTGTTGTGTTCTTGTATTTGCTTACTGTGTTTCTCTTACTGTTTTCCATTTTCCAGTGTCTGTGTATTTTGCAATCTGATCGATCCGTTGCCTAAGATAACATAGACACACACCAACACATGAGTCTGTAATACCTTCATTCATTAATTAATTAACTGAGATCACTCACGAGTGATTTTCAGATCAAGTGGTATCAGAGCTTTAGGCTGTTAAGGTTAGACAAGCTTGTGTTGGATTTAGCTGTTGAATGCTAACTAGATCAAAGCTCAAATTAGGAGAAGGAGAGTTGGTCGAAACTAATCCTGAAATTGGGAGAGTCTATCCTCGAAAGACAATGTCAGAGGAAGGTTCTATGGGGCCAGACCCTCAATTCATAGATAGTTTCCTAGCCATAAAGTCCATGGTAGAGGAAATGTATAGGGACTTTAGAAAACACAAGGATGAAGATTCATCAGGCTCCAAACAAGACAAAGGAGAAGATGAGTCTCACTTCCATGACCACTCAAAAGGCAAAGGGAAAGAAGAAAGCTTTCTCACACCTCCTAATAGCCTTGAACATAAAAAGAAGGCATCTTTGATTAAACTAGATGTCAAATTTGATTTACCTATATATGATGGAGAGTTGAATGCAGAAAAGCTGGACAATTGGATTAGACAAATTGATGTTTATTGCAGAGTGCAGAGTATTGATTCAGACAAGAGCAAGATTTAGCTGGCAAGCCTATGCCTTGGAGGCACTGCCTTGGTTTGGTGGGAAGGCAGGACCCAAGCTGACCTGAAGAGACATGGTAAGACTATCTCTGTCTGGAGTGAATTTGTTTCTGCAATCAAAAAGCAGTTCTATCCATTGGCCTACATGCAGCAAGCCATGATGAGCTGGAAAACTCTTCGACAGTTGAAAGGGCAAAGTGTACAAGGATACACCCAAGAATTTAGAAAGAGAGCATTGATTCTAGGAATCTCATTAGACTCACTTGAGACTCTGTTGAAGTACATTGGTGGTCTACATAGCTACATGAGGCACACTATCCTCATGTTTAATCCCACTAGTATAGATGAGGTATCCGTTCAAGCTACTTATATAGAAGCTAGAGGAAAGAATGGAAGTCCAGAAGTTGGGGGAACATCCCAACCAACTGCAAGCAAGAATAAGGAGAAAAGAAAGCAGAAATGGAAAGCAAGGAAGGCTAACACTGCACATAAGAGCAAGGCTTCATGCACTCACTGTAAAAAGGATGGGCATGATGATGAGCACTGTTGGATTCTGCATCTGGAGCTGAGACCTAAGAAGTTCGAGGGCAAGAAGAAGAATACTGCTACAGCTATTCAGAAAGATTTGCAGTCAGACTCAGGAGATGAAATAACCATTGCAACCATAGGTATAAAAGGTAAGAATTCTGAAGCATCTACTAGTAATTCTGCACAATCTATCATTGATGAAGAAAATGAGAGAAAACGACATGAGATTTTCCATATTCGAGCTATTTCCAAACATCAAAAGATTGATACTTTGTTGATAGTGGCTCACAAGTAAATTTAATTTCTGAAACAATTGTAAAGAAGTTGGGATTAGTGACTACACCTCACAAGAAACCATACCCATTAGGATGGTTAAATGATAAAGCACAACTACAAGTGACTAGACAATGCAAACTCAAGTTTTCTTTTGGCTCAACATTTGTAGATGAGGTTGAGTTAGACATAATTCCTTTGGATATATGTGGAATTGTTTTAGGAAGTCATTACTTGTATGACAGAAAAACTATTTTCTATAGAGTTGAGAACAAGTATCTACTTGTTAAAGATAGAATGAATACTTTGTAAGAGCTCATAAGCTCAAGAATAATGATACTCTCATAAACTCAGGGCAGATGAAACATATGATAAATTCATGTAAACAATTCTTACTGATGGTTGTAAAGGAAAAGAAACATGATAAAACCAATGTATTTGAGGGCTGTAATGCTAAACAAAAAGATGATTTAGAAATGGTTGTTTCAGAGTATGATATATTGTTTCAAGAACCTAAAGGTCTGCCACCCAAAAAGGAAATAGTGCATGATATTATTTTGCAGTAAGATGCTCCATTGCCTAACATTGGAATGTACAGGTTGTCCGCTTTAGAGAACGCAGAAATCAAGAAGCAGGTGCAGGAGTTGCTCGAGAAAGGGTTCATCAGAACTAGCACATCACCATGTGGGTCACCAATCATATTGGTGAGAAAGAAATATGGCTCGTGGAGAATGTGCATTGATTACCGAGCACTGAATAAGATAACAATAAAAAACCGTTATCCCCTTCCTCACATAGATGATCTTTTAGATCAATTGAAAGAAGCTGTTCATTTTTCCAAGTTAGACTTGCATAGTGGATACCATCAGGTTAGAGTTGCAGAACAAGATGCATGGAAGACTGTCAAAACAAAGCAGGGATTGTATGAGTGGCTATTTATGCCTTTTGGCTTAACTAATGCTTCTGCTACTTTCATGAGATTAATGAATGATGTACTCAGACCTTTTCTTGATGATTTTGTTATTGTGTATCTGGATGACATTCTGATATTTAGCAAAACATGGGAAGAACATTTAAAGCATGTTGAGCAGACACTAGATGTTTTGAAAAGAGAAAAACTTCGTGCTAAACTCTCAAAATGTGAATTTGGCAAAACATCTTTGAATTATTTGGGACATATACTAGGGGGTGGTGAATTGAAGATAGATCCCTCTAAGGTGGCAGTCACTGTAAACTGGCCCAAAGCCAAATCTGCTGCAGAAGTTAAAATCTTCTTAGGAGAAACATAATATTGGAGAAAGTTCATTTCCAACTTTTCCTCAATTGCGGCTCCCTTACATGCATTAATAGGATTGAAAAAGGTGTTTCAATGGGGAGGCAAACAGCAGAAAGCCTTCGACACCTTGAAAGAAAAGATTAGCACAACACCTGTACTAGCACTGTCTGATCTTCAAAGACCATTTGAGATCCAAACAGATGCCAATGACTATGCCATGGGAGCAGTGTTGACACAACACGGTAAACCCATATGTTATCATTCTGAGACATTTAACTTTGCAGTAGTTAACTATCCTACATATGATAAAGAATTGTATGCATTAGTACAGAGTGTGAAAAAGTGGAAACTTTACTTAATGGGCAAAGAGACAGTAATACATATTGATCATCAACCACTTCAATATTTACACTCCCAAACTAGGTAGCAGCAATCAAGACACTATAGATGGATGGGGTTTCTACAACAGTTTCATTTAGTCATCAGATATAAAAAGGGCATACATAATAAAGTTGCAGATATGTTATCTAGACCCATTATAAATGCATCTACTATACTTAAGCATAATTCTGTGTTACATGAGAGTTACATGGAACAATATGCTCAAGATATAGACTTTAAGGATGTATATGCAACTTTAAGTCAAGGCAAACGAGTAGAAGAATTGGATTATCATGTAAAGGACCGACTCTTATATCATTGTGGTAAGTTATGCATTCCACAAACTGAAAGAGTAAAGATAGTTTGAGAAGCACACACTTCTCTAATATCATGTCACTTTGGGGTAAGTAAAACAGTTGCACAACTGCAAAGATTTTGTTATTGGCCAAAAATGAATGAGACAGTTTTTAGATATGTAAGAGGGTGTACTATGTGTGCTAAAAGCAAGCCCAGCAACAAAAAACTAGGCTTGTACACTCCATTACCAATTCCTTCTCATCCTTGGGAAAGTGTTTCCATGGACTTTGTTGGAGGACTGCCTAAATCTAGGAAAGGTCATGATTATCTGTATGTTTTTGTGGATAGGTTCAGCAAAATGTGTATTTTGATACCTTGTAATAAACAGAATACAGCTAAACAAACTACAAAATTGTTCTTTCAACATGTATGGGTTCATTTTGGATTACCCACTTCCATTGTATCTGATCGAGACACCTGATTTGTGGGGAAGTTTTGGTCAAGTCTGTGGGAACTGATGGACACCAAACTGAAGAAAAGCACAACTTTTCATCCACAAACTGATGGCCAGACAGAAGTAGTCAACAAGACAGTGATCCAGTTTCTCGGAGAATATTGCAGCAATCATCCTAAGCTTTGGGATGAACATTTATGTTATGTGCAGCATGCTTACAACAGAGAAAAACATTCCTCTACACAGAGATCTCCTTTTGAGACCTGTTTTGGTTTCACACCAAGGTCTCCTTTGGATTTTGTCTTTGGTAAAGACACCACAGTTGAGGGACACAGTGATGTGGACAAGGAAACTAGGTTCATTGAATAGATCCAAGGGATCCACCAGGCAGTACAGGAACAACTGGAAAAGAGCCAAGCCAAATACAAGGCAAGGCATGAAAAGCATCGGATGGAGCATAGTTTCCAAGTTGGTGACCAAGTCTTGTTGTATATTAGCAAGGATAGGATGCAAGGTGAAGGTAAAAAGTTAAAGCCTATCAGGTATGGACCTTTCAAGATAATTGAGAAAATTGGTGAGAATGATTTTTGCCTTGATCTATTAGCTTATATGCACATCTACTTAATTGTGAATGTAGATTGCTTGAGATTATTTGAACCTTCACTAGTTGAGGATCCCGAAGAGCAGAGTCAATTGCCTTCTATTGATGACCTGTTACCTGAATATCTTAATGAATTACAGGAAGACACAGTTCTGGACAGAAAGGTAAGGACGACGCGTAGGGGAGATGTTGAGTACCTCAGAGTTGGGCTCAAGGGTTGAAAGCCGAGCAGTGCAAAGTGGATAGAGATTTGACAAGTGAGACAATTGTACCCTTAGTCGAGCTTGAAAACCAACTTTTGGTGGTCCAAAAGCTTTTTCAGTGAGAAGGCCGTGATCCGGATTGGATCCATGAAAATTATCAAAGTTCTATGATTGTATCAAATCAGGACAGACTTCAAAAACTTGTGAACAAAGAGCTATCAGGAAGGACCTCTAGACGGTGGCAGTTTGTAGCCAGCAAGGAACGACGAGGACCTCGGTCAAAGCGTGTTGACCGAGGCCCATGGAGACTGCGTAGGATGCAAACTAGCAGTTAGGAAGTCTAGATCAGGAAAACGGAGGCCGTCCCTCGAAATGGAAAGGCCCTGAGTGCTCGGTCACAAGGGAAGCCGAAAACCATGGGAAAAGCGCTCAAAGAGAAAGGTGGGTCCCGCACTCCAAAACCGGCGGAATATCGGAGGCATTTTGGGCCGTAAGCGGATTTGGCAGGAAAACGAGTGATTCCACATTGCACGACGCGTGTTCGGCAGATGAGAGAGAAAACCGCTCTCATCGCAGTCTAACGTCCGAGCAAGTCAACCGCGGGATAAGAGTGAACACCGTAGGATCTGGGGGCTCCAGATCTAACGGCGAAGATTGCGCCCTATGAGAAACTGGATCTTGAGGGAGCATTAAGTTGCAGTATATAAAATTCTGAACTCTGATTTGACCACTGAGTTGGCAGATGAATCATTACACAGCGTAACCGAAATACCGAACCGTTTGAGGAAGAGCTGGTGCAATTCGTGAGAGTACAAGTGGTCACTTCCCTATGAGACGTTACATAGTGGTGATGACGTAGAGGCAAGGAACTCCAAGCGAAAAGCAGCAGGCGATCTGAAGGGGCAGAAGAGGAAGCGAACGGTCATGAGACAAATTGCCTTTAAGCCATGAATAGATAGAAAATGGAAAGGAAAAAAAGAAGGAGACAGTAAAAGCAAGAAGCAGAAAACAAAGAGCCGATTTGACCTGCAGAGTTAAGGCAGGATCGAGCAGATAGAACCAGGCTTGAGAGGTTCAAGCGATCCCTGTGAGGATATCTGTTGGGAATTGAGTACCAGATTGGACTCATCCCATTAAGACCAGTGAGGTCGAGACTTGGTAAGGAAGAGTCTGTGCACTCTAGTGGCTTGGGGAATCCAAGAACCACCCTACTAAGCATCATCTGTTTCAGGAGACTCAAGTTGAGCTCCTCATTGTAAAACTCTACTTTAAAGACACAATAAAAGAAGGCCACCATTGAAATCTGGATCGAAGACGTAGCCCAGGAGGATTGGGTGAACTCCTTATTAATTTGTTGTGTTCTTGTATTTGCTTACTGTGTTTCTCTTACTGTTTTCCATTTTCCAGTGTTTGTGTATTTTGCAATCTGATCGATCCGTTGCCTAAGATAACATAGACACACACCAGCACATGAGTCTGTAATACCTTCATTCATTAATTAATTAACTGAGATCACTCACGAGTGATTTTCAAATCAGCGACAAACTTGTCCATCTAGACAAGATCGAGTTTCACCTTCGCTAGACTCATTAAAACATCAAATAGCGATGGATTCGCCCAAAGGGTGAAATTATACAACAAACATATGTTATCCTCCTCAAGCTTGCTAAAAATAAAGAGGTACTAGTCAGCAATGACTGGGGAAAATGGGAAAAGGGGGAAAAACCACTTTATGGTAGCAGGTCGCTCTTGAACATGACACTTTCATTCCATCACCGTGACTATTTGGGTTGGGTTGTTAGCTTGACAGTTATCACACCGTTGTTCTATCATACCATCTGTCACTTTGTTTTGGGTCAATGCTACAGTTCATTTCAGTGTCGCCAACATGTTCAAGAGAATTCATTCAGTCAAAATCCATCCTTTGCAATACCATAAACCTTCATTTTCATGACTGTCATTCCTAAACCTTGTGTCATCAGTCAAATTCCATCTCTAAAAATCACTACACTTGTTTCGTGCGTTGATGTGGGATACATCAAGGCCCTCCTACGACGAGTCGCTTCTTGTCAACATCAACACATTATCCAAGAAGTTGACTTAGAAACACCCTTCCAATACCTTGAGGCTTGCATGCATCAATGGCAGGTTTCTCGCTTTCGACGATAGGCATACATCAATGGCCTTTGATCGAAAGAATTTGTATGGTGTTCGACATCAAATCATCCATTCAAACCATGCAAAATGTGCTGCAGTACCTTGAGGATCATTGTCATTATCAGCGATTTCTCTCGCATTTGTTAACAACTTACATCATTGGTTGGTAATCAGATGGTGTCTTCCCATGTTTGACTTCAGATTACATATTCACACAGTTAGACTCGTACTTGAGCGAACGATTGAACGAGATAGAAGACCCCGGATCTAGTTTCATCCATCCGGGCTGCGATTTCAGGAGTACTAAATCATATGTACAATGGATTTACATTGATGGCCATTCCTATGATGGGTCTATATTTGTAGATGACTGTTTATGTACATGTAATGAAAGTTTATAGGCTGGGCATGGGTATGCCTTCCCTCAGAAATTCATGTAAAATCAAATATGATGATACATGTATTGTAATTGATGTCGGTCACCTTCCATTTCGATACCTCCTCATCACATTGTAAAGAATTTCATTTGACATTGGCATTTTTCCGACTTCATGCTTTAGGGGACAGCTGTTACAGATCCATTTGGGCACATCAATTCCCAACATCCAGATCAGTGTTTTAGGGCTCATCAAACCCTAATTTCAGTTGCTTCATGCCCTAAACAAGTCACCCCTTTGAATGCCTCCTTCCCAGACAGTTTCATGATCGAAGACATCTAGAAACAACATCTAGAGGGACCAGCGTAGATAAGTCCTTGTGAAGGTGCATTGTAGAGCATTTGAGTCCACTGCCAGGGTGCTCTGCAGAGCACTTAGGCTTCCTTTCACCTGCGTTGGGTGAGAATGAGTGAAATTCACATAGGGTTTGGGGAATATTCTTATCTTTTGAAGTCATCTAGAAGGTTCCCTCATTTATCAACTCCTATGAGCTCAAAAATGGACGAGGAATGAGTTAAGGTGCATCCTATCCTCTCATCCCTTCCTCCATGGAACTATTTCTAAGTATGGAAGGACATTCAATGCCACCATTTATGACAAAACCTCCGTCATATTCCTATAAATTGACCACTCATCCAAGTGATTAGGGGTTGGATTATGTTGAATTGTAAGGAGATAATGTTGCTATGAGATTTGGCTTTGAAGCAAGTATTGTAATGCTACAAGTTTGTCATGCTTTTGATGTGATGTGGATGGGATCCAAGCTGGAGGAATGGCTTTGAATCAGACACCAATGGTTGCAATTCCTTCTTCTATCTAATAAAGTGTTTGAACCTTTTTCCCATATGTTTGTATTGTTTCATAATGCTTATATGTGTGAATTGTATCTCTTTCCTTTCACTTATATTCAATAGATTGTGTGCTTTGATCGGTTCTTTGTTGTTGTTGTTGTACTCACAGGGTACTTTTCAAGCGTATTAAGTACAGGAAGGAGCAACATGATCGATACAAGGGAGACAAGAGGAAAGCAGAACTACAAGCAGGTGTTCTTATCTTCTCATCTTATCTATTGCTTATAGGAAAAGTCTAAAACACTTTAAACTATTGCTCTAGATACAACTACTTATCAAGGGAATTAGTATTTATCAGTAGATACCAAATTCTCCAAAACACTATGATGTATATATTTTTTACAACATTGCTTACAGTCCAACATATCAGGGTTTTTTGTACTGAACTTATTTGACGGCCATGGGCCCAACTTTTGCATATGCCACTCTAGCATCTACAACATGTAATTTTCGTTATATATAATAGAAAATTACGATTTTTCTTGTGGGAAAAAAACTATATGCTAAGTTTGGGAAACCATATAAACGCGCCAGAGTTTAAGGTAGTATATGGTTGATATGTGCATAGTTTCCATTACACCGAATGCAATGTTTGATATGGTGCGGTTCTAAATAAATGTTAACAATAGAACCATATTGTTATATGGTTATAACATAGCGATATGTAATTTAATTCGTACTATGTTTTCCATTAGGGTTTTGTCACAAACATTATATATACATGTAATGTTATGCCATGAAGGTGGAGATAGGATAGGTGAGCTTGCTTCCTTGAGCATAATTATAATATTCTATGCAACAGAAGAGTTTTTAGGGCAATTTTGGAGACTTGGAGGCGAAATTTAAAGACTTGTTCCTGGAGCTATAAGAGGCCTCTTTTTGAGTCGTCAGTTGCTTCAAAATTATGAGGTAGAGCAAAACACAGTGGGACCAACCATGGATCTTGTTGATGTAACTTTGATGTATTTTTTGGGCTTTGAAGTTTTAATATAAAGGCCTCCCTATTGAAGACCAAGGCCTGGAGATGTAGGCTTGAAGATAGCCGAACTTCGTTAATAATCTCTTGTGTCACTTTTCTTTTCATGATTTTCTATTCTATTTTGCTGCAAAATTTCTTATCGGTTCTTCATGCTTGTGCTTAATGGTGTTTTTAAAGAATCATGCATTAACACTTTCTAAGACAATAAATCACATTTCAATTAAAGATATTTTTGGGATCAGGGACTAAATAGCTTATCACTCTAAAAGAGGCTTGCACCTCAAGGTATTTAATCTCTCTCAACACTCGGTAGATCCAGAGTTAAGATGGAACTAGGCTAGTAGTTATTGCACACCTGCCCTAACCCCTCTATAGAAACTAAATGAGCTATGTGATACATAGTTACAATGGATTACATATCCATAGAAACATCTCTTTTGAATTTTGTAGCTTTAAAGTGATGATGATGATGATTATTTGTTTGTGTGTGTGATCATTGATTTCATGTCAAGGTCCCAACCTAACTCCCTGTTGTAGCAGCTACAACCACTCTCCAAAATTTTGGCTCGCATGCAAATTTTGGAGCCTACCTTGGATCCAACGATCAATCATCCTTGGTCACTTGTTGGTAAGCTAATGATTTCAAGCTCCCCTCCATGATCTTAAGAGTTGTTCATGTTCTTACCTTTATGCATCATGTGTCACCTTTGGGCATAGGGGTTGTTTTTTGGCATACAAAGGGAATGTTGTTCTGCTTCAAGGGAATTGTGTGTGTATGAGTGGTTATCATCACATAGACATGTTTCACACTCACTGCATGCACTCTTGTCATGAAGGTTTTTGCATCAAAAAAAGTCTGTCTTATGTATTTTGGATGGTCTACATTGTGTCACTAAGTGTCCATGTTCGATCACAGTCGAGTCCTATCATTGTCTACATATGTGCAATTGATCTCACATTTAGTCATTTCCCAAGCAACCTAGCCTCATCCAGCTTCTTGGAACTTTGTACTTTGATTCTGCAACCATCAAGCTTCCTCCATTGCCCGCTGAAAACCCGCAGTGCGCAGAGACCCAACATCCCTTCGCATCCAAAACTGAATAGTGGTTCCCTCCAGTGTCCTTCCTCGAGTTGAAACCCACTGTCAACAAAAATTGCGCAGTATTGTCCCTCAGTTGCTTAGTCTACCTTGCCCCCAGAAATTGCGTAGTATTGCCTCTCAGCTGCCTGGGCTGCACTGCACTCAGAAACTGCGCATAGGTGTCCTCCAGGACCCCCACCCCATAACAGTGTCCTGTGCCTAAAAAATGCGCAGTTTTGTCCAAGCTGCCATGTCTGTCTTGCATTCAGAAATTGCGCAAATGGGCCTCCCATGGCCTCATCCCGACAACAGTCACTTCTCACTGAAATGTGTTGATCCATCGCTTAGTGACTACAGGAAAAGGTGACATGCTGAGATCACTCCCAATGAGTTGAGGAAAAGGACCAAGAGACCAAGTAATTGAAAAAGATCAGGATCAAATGCAAACTTCGTTGGATGCATGATCATCTCGAGGTAAGTAAGGTAAGTAAAGGACACCTTTTGAAGTACACCTCTTAGTTGAGTTTGCAGGACTTCTTGTCATTGTCATATCATCATGTCCTCAGTAACATGCATGTGCGCAAACACAAAAAAGTCATTTCATGTGTTTCCTCTACATGTCTTGCTTCCTTTTTTCTTGTTTGACCAATTGTAGTCTTCGGCATGTTGATTCTATGTCATGCTTGCGACCTTGTTCTGGTGGTGTTGAAGGTTTATGTTTGAGTTGTGTTCACTATGTAAATATATATCGCACTCACACATGATGTTGTAAGCATTGCCGCGCAAGTGTCGACACAGTCGTTTGAAAGTCTATCTGAAGTCTCGCACTTGTCGCTTTCACCATTAGATAGTCTTACAGTCAGTCACACTAAGACATGTTGTCTTGTTGGTTCGAGGTGTCTTGTCGTCGAGTCATGGTGAGTATGTGTTCACAAGGTCATGTATACATGAGTTCATTCACTCACACACTTAGCCATTTTGTTAACCAATCCACCCTCCATCAGATGGACCTCTGTTGAGTTGCACTATGTAGTCTTAACCCTCAATGACCAAGTATTGCTGCCTAGAATTGCGTGGAGCTTAAGGCTGCCCCCCAGGCAGTCTGTAATGTGGAACCCTGGAATCAACCTCGCTAACTATCACCTAGAACAACATAGAAGTTGCCCAAGAAGCCATCTCAATCTACGCTACCCGTAAGCCAATCCATTAAGCCTCCCGCTGATCAATAGGGGAGTTTGACCAGGCAGTGACCCCGGGATTCACTCCTCCCAAAAATTGCATAGAAGTTGTCAGCGTGCCTACCTCCACTGACTGAAGAAATTGCGGAGACAAAAGGGACATGCACTTGTTGCCTGTCACTGCACTGTCTCTTAAAATTGCGTAGTTCTGTTAGTTAGTTTCCATGTCAGCCGACCTACTTGTCCTCCTAAAAATTGCATAGTTTTCTTGGACTATCCACCAGCTGCTCGACACCCCGCTCAACCCAAAAACTGCGCAGACATGTTCAGCGTGATTGCCTCCCAGTTCTGTGTAGTTTTGGCCAAAAAGCTCTCAAAGCCTGCTCCCAGCCTCCCTTAAAAATTTATGCAATTTTCATTGCCAGTGTCCTCTAGTGCCTGCACTGCCTTCCCTGGAAAAATTGCGCAGTTCTGCCTCCCAGCTGAGCTAGATCCTGCAGAATGTCACTGCTATTCCGAACTGCTCATACCAGCCTCCTTGTGACCTCTATGCATTTTTTCTTGACAGTGCCCTAGAGCCTCACATCCTAGCGTGACATGTGCTCTGTGCTATTTCAGAGCCTTGTCCTCTCTCTTAGTCACCTGCACTCGAAAACAAAAGACAATGCATTATGGTAGACTAGGGGATTTCTAGATTTGATGTCATCTTGTCATGAGTGATTGCGGAAACGGGTACATGGATGAGACATGACGTGACGACGAATGGGATGAACAAGGAGCGCATGCTAGGAGACTTGTTTGCAAATGGAAAAACACACAAAGCATACCAAGTAGCAAGCGAAAGGGACACAGGCACACACATGAACTATCAAGCGAACACCAAGACCATTGAAGACTTCATGCACTCATCACTCAATAACACAGTAGCTCAATACAAACAACACAACATGCACGTGCATACCTACAACATCATGTCGAGTTGTGTCATGAGTCACCTCGACCACATCACTACTTTGGGTCATAACTATGTAATCATTGTAATGTAACATGGAAGTCTAAGAGACCCACGGATGAAATCAAAGAGTCATGTAAGTCGAACAACCACGAAGGAAGTCGAACAGTCACAAAGGTCAGTTTCAGCCTTGGCTATATATACCCCTCATTTGTACATGCAAAAGACTTTTCACCTTAGCTCCTCCCACTTAGCCTTGAGAGTCTGTAGTCTTTACTTTGAGGAGTGAGTAGTGGCTCCAAAGCCCCGCTATCGGGGTTAGTGATGTAATGGTGTATGGATGTGTCTTGGAACTTTCGCTTAATTTAGAAGCCTGTTAACATGCCAACATGTTTTCACACATGTATTATATTCATTTATAAGACTATTATTTGGACGCTTGTAATGCGTGTTGCTTTAACCTGTATTAAGACAGTTAAACTATTTCGGTTGTTTCAGTACATATGCTGTTAGAAATGTGTTGTATCAGTTGTTAACGTTGTCTTGCCCATGTGGACTATTCCACCAGACACTCGATAGATTCATTCACATAAACTTGTTATAATGACCATCACACTTGTGTGGACTATTCTATTGCGTGTTGATGTGCTATTTGTTCACTTTGTGTTTGTGACTACCGCATTTGTGTGGACTACTTTGCTGGAAGCTGCGCATGTCCTGCTGTGTTGTGGGTCTCTAACAGAGTTGGGAATATTCCCTTTTGACTTGAGACTCACTCTCACCTTCTCCCTCTGCAGTGAAAGAACTTAGACACAATTTACACTAAGCACTCATTAGGCACACAAAACTCGTTGTTTGAAGACTAAGTAAAACACTCTCATATGCTGACAAGCAAGATCTAAGGCATATCTTTAAGATAATTGCAACCGGGCCATTGTACCGGATGGGACTCCTACAACAAATGGTGTGAGGTCTAGTTGGGACTTCATATCAGGGAGATCCCCTGAATGTTAGCGGGTCCAGCATTGTCAACACTCCCTTAATTAAGGAAGTAGGTTGTTACTCAATATATGGTACCCGTCTTTATTAAATGATGTCCTTTATGTAGTTAAAGTATGTGATCAATGTAGAATTCTTTTTGTCAATTCATACAAAAGGTTCCATGCATAGGTTTCACTTGTCATTTAAGTAATTAATCCTGCAACTTTAACTTTTTCTTTGATTCTTTTTTAGCAATTCACTTTATTTTACTTTTTCCTTTTATTAACAAATTAGTTGTTTTATCATGATTATATGTTATTATTATTTTTTACCTTAATTAGTATCACCTTTTAAAATTTTGATATGATATATTTATTCATTTATTATAGTGTTCATTAGTTATTAATTTTAACTATGTTACATATATGTTTTTATTTTCCAGTATATCTTCTACATTGCCCTCTCTTGTAATTAGTATAAAAGGCACCCAAGTGTAACATCCCTGGGTTAAAAGTTCATGTAATAAAGTTAATAAAGGCAAAATAAGACCAAGGCCATGGGTCATGTATTCCAAGTTGAATGTTGGGCAGAACATCTTAGTAGGTGTCACTTCTGTTTATTATAGCTAAGGAAATTGGCAAAGGCAGAGAGGCATTAATTGACATTTATTTATGAAAATAAAGGAAAATAGGAGAAAAGGGAGATGAAAGGTCACAGGTTTGCATGAGAGGAAAATTGAAGGAAAAATAGAGGAAATTGAAGTAAATAGAAGCCTCAATGATAAAAAGGCTTTTGAGGATCAATCCACAACCTTTTGTTAGTTTGGATTTGGAATTAGTTTTAGAGAAAGAAGTGGACCTAGAGGGGAAAACAAGCAAAGGAAGGAAAAGGAAGGACAAGGAAAGCAAAGGAAAAGCAAGGTTGGATCAAGCAACTTCAAAACAAAGACTTGCAGGTAACAAGTCGCATGTGTGATTTCCTAGTTGGTTTGTGAATGCATGGTACATGCATTTGTGTATTTGGTTCTCTTATTGTCATTGGCATGGGTTTTGTCAGGTGCGACAATGGTTTCAGCCTTGCCTTTCCATTTTCGGATAGCCATGGTGTGATGGGGTTCTTTTAATTGGTTGAGCTTTGGACTGTCGGAAAGTTTTGGAACGAGGAGAGGTGATCTCAGAAAAATTCCCCAAGGGCTAGGGGTGTAGGTGGTTTAATCTTTGAGAAGTCCTCGACAAGTGGGTGGAGACAGGAAAATTCCTCAAGGTATTGGTGAAATTTTTTTGAGGCATCCAAGCTTGTTTTGAGCATTGTGATCTCTTTACCAGTTTTGGCAAGATAACAGGAGCCTGAGGGTGGAGGTGGTTTAATCTCTAGGAAGCCCTGGTTGATTATGTATCGGTTTTTGCTTATGTTATCTCTTGACCAGCTTTGGAAAGATCGCAAGAGCATGAAGGTGAAGGCAGTTTAATCTCTCGGAAGCCCTAGTTGTTTATGTATTGGGTCCCGCATTCATGTTTGGAATATGGCATGGGGGTGACTGGCTGAAAGAAATATTTGGTTCATCTTAATCTATGGTTGGGTGGTATGTAGAATTCCCTAACTTGGTTGGCTTTTGCATATGCTAATAAGAGCTCTTTTCGTGTTGTATTCTATGAGTACTTGTACTTGTTATTATGTGGCTTTGAAAGTTGTTCTATCATGGTTATTATTTTTGGTTATAAGCATGGTTCGATAACATATTTTAGTTATGGCTCTTGATATGTTTTGATTAGTTTATGAATGGTTAATTAATGCAAGAGTTAAAAAATGTTATTGCAGCTATTAAGAGAGGGCAATAGACCTTCTTGGTGATTCTCAGATAAGTTTAAGTCCGCTATGTTCAAATATGTATTCATGACCTATATATTACATGTTCACCATATGTTTAACAAAATGAATGTCATGGTTAGGCCTGGTGAGGTTAAGTCCTTGATCAAGTTTTGTATGAATGGAGTTTTCCTGATGTTATTTATCATTTTGGAAAGTCTCATTGAGTTCCGCGTAGTGGTCTAAAGGCTAGCCTAAAATGGTGGCTCATAATTTGGGACTGCACCCTCTGAATTGGAAGTTTTGGGCCATAACCGCACCCTTACAGGCTTATGCATGTAGTTGGAGGCCTATAACCACATGGATGCCTTTCATGCATACAGTTGTGGGCCCAAGTCACTAAAAAACCAATCCATCTTAGGGTTTGGGCACTTGGAGTGGTTGTTTAGCTCCTTGATGTCTTGTAGCTCCTAAGGAAGGTCAATAAAGTTCCAGTTGTCGATTCCACTTCCTTAATTATACTTAGGAGGTTGGTCATGTCATAGTAGCTCTTCCTCTCATGTTTACCCTAGTAGGCCAATGAAATTGGGTAAATGTGGGAGGGGGTGGTTACAGATTGGTATCAAAGCGAGTTCTGTTCTCTTTGGATAATATATGATACCATAGAGTGGTATCAAAGGATGGTTCAAACACTTGGTTTGGATGGGCTAGATGCATGTTGTTATGCATGCATTGTCATGGTTAAGGTTTTCATGCATAAGGTCATTGCATGCAATTTATGTCATCATGATGTTTTTAGTATGTTATGATGTTGATATGTTTACCAAGATGGAGTAGGAGATGCAGATTATTAGAGCAAAGTTGCAACACTAGACCTCGTGGTAAGAACAGTTTGTCGTAAAGATTTGTATGTTGGGCATGTAGGTACGATGGTTAATGGTTGTTATATGCATTATGGTTATATACATGCTTGTCATTCTATTGTTGTTTTGGTTACATGCATGATAGATGCTAGTTGATCAATGTGGTCATATGCACGTGCGTCAGATAGTCATGAATGACAGTAACTTGTTATTATATGCATTGCGGTCATATGCATGCATGATTATGGTTATTGAAAATAATATCTTCTTTTTGTTATGTATCGTGCTAATATGGATTGACCTATGCAGATGATTATGGTTATGATATTTAGGTATGGTCGATATATTTGTGATATTGTGTCATACTAATCTAGATAGACTTGTGCAGATGTGATGGCCTCCCTTGAGATACATTGAGGTATGAGTTTGATTATGCCGTCTATTTGGTAAATCTTGTGAAAATTTGGTGACCCGAATTCCCTTCTGCAGCAAACTGATATTACTCCTCTTACTTGTTAATTCATGCAAGTTATTTATTGTGTTACACCGTAAATATCGAAGTAAATATGAATGAAACCTTCACTAATTAAATTATATGCGGAAACAAGAACCAAGCAAGAAGAAATAACCACACACACAATTGACACTGTTGTTTTTGGACAAATGTCCCCAGAAAAACCCAATGCGGGAAAACCGGTGTAGCTGTTGAGGGTTTGTATTATTATGCAGTAGTTTCTGAATACAATTTTTAGATGCCTTACTGCCTATCCGATACAGAGAATTTGACTGGCAGAGAAATTAGTGATAAATACCTGACACTATCACTAGTGAACTGACATTGATCTAGGCCTTGGATGCCTGGCCCCATGTTGACTCTGCGTCAGCCTCTCTGGGGTCTGTGTCACCTCTTCCACGAATATTTTGTTGTTCAGAACTTCATTCCTCTAGCCCTCTGGTCTCACACTCCGGCTTCTATCTCTATAACTCGACTTCCCAACTAAATCTCAGACTACCTCTGAAGTTATGCACTACCTCTTATGGATCTCTCTCTGCCTTCTCTGCATTGTATACTCGGATCAGGAAACTCTCAAACCGGATAACTATCCCTGCCCCTCACTTCAAGAAATCTCCACGATGACTTCTCTGGCAACTATTGTGTTGCTCTCTTGAGAAATCGATGTCTTGATCTCACTCGATGTGTCTTCCAAATGCCTATCAAGCCTCTTCTTATAATCCTCTCGTTGATCAATCAATGACCCAAATTAGATTCTAATCAATGGCTCAACTAATTTTGACTTGATCCTCATCTTCTTCTAGAAGTTTCATCCCCAGTTTAATTAATACCCTTTAATTATTTTAATTTCCTAAGTTTACACCTAGGTATCCATTAAAAATAATTAATTATTTTAATAAAACTATCTCTAGGTGGAATTTCCCAAAATGATTTATGGGTATTTTGGAATACATGTGTCCAAGCTTCCCTGCAAATTTTGAGGCTTAGAGCACATCCGATGCTACCAAAAATCAACATATCTAACATGGTATGTTTACATGTTGTTTGAATGTTTGATTAATTGCATGATATGAGTATGTGTGTCTATAAGATTGCATGAAGGAATGATCATGTTTTAAGACGGTTGTACTAACACAATATGTGTTGAGACAACTGATATGCACTTGAGTGCAAATGGGTGCTAGTTGTAATATTATAATTAATGATTGTGAGTTGATTATGGCATGGTTGTTAGTCTTGGTAGAGGTTGATTTCAAATTGATAGACATGATGTCTTGATCTTTGGAACATGTGACTGACATGTGTGAATAGTTGTAGGGCAACATGCTTGGTGTTAGCACGACAAGGTAACAATTGATTTATTTATATAACTAACAATTGGGTGGTGTGATAACACTTAATAAGACTCAATTGTATTAAGGTAAAAGGTAAAAGAAGGAATTGGGTGAGGATTCCTTTGGCTATGTTGGCAACCGCAATTCCAAACGAATGAGTGCTTTGCATGAATTCAAGAAGTCTTCTTAACGTTGATTTTGTTTGACATTATGTGGATATGTGTTATATTCATGAACATGTATTTGATAAGTATAACCGTTGGTTTCTAGTTATGGTTGGATTCGTCAAGGAATTGGAGTCCCATGAGAGATGATATATGTACGTATTCAATTACGAGTTTGTGTGCTAGGTACAACAAGGTAAGGTCATTGGTATATTGTTATGTTTATTTATGCACTGACAGTTGTGTGTTTATGGCAGTATGATGCAGGGGATTGCATGGTGAAAGAGACTACCATGATATTTTTGAAGAAGGTTCAGGTTGAGCTTTCCCTTGGAAGCATTGGGAACAATGGGTTTGAGTCATGGTGTTTGTTGCTAGTTTTGTGCTTTTGATATTTTGTGATTTGTTTGCACTTGATTTAAAGTTTTGTTTATGTCTGGTGCATGGCCATGCCACTTTGTTTGTGGTTCCGTATTGCTATTGGATTTTCATGTTTTATTATTGTTTGTTTCTTGTTCTTTCCTTTTATGTTTTGAAGGTCTTGGAAATTGGTTGGGATAAGAGGAAGTTAATGCAAGTCAGGGAGAGATGAATGAAACCCAACAAGTAATGTAAGACCCGAATGAGGTGCAGTGCATGGGTAAAGGGTAGCGGAAGGAAATAATATGATAGTCAGTTGGAATAGTAGGGTCCATTGGGATAAGTGGACGGTGGCAAGACAATCACGAGAAAGGTAACCAGGAAAGGTAAAGTAAATGGATTTGAGGCATTAGATATTGTCTTGGCTATGTTGGGAATTGTTGTTCTCAATGTTGTGCATGTTGTGGAAGAATAAAGGGAGTACTCTTAACCTTGACCTTATGATATCTAGTAATTATGTTGTGATCATGATTATGTTGATGTTTATATGTATACAAGTATGTATGTATGTCGTTGTCTGATAGGGTTGCCGGGGATCATGATTGCTTTATGCTAATGTTTATATGTTTATTTGTATGTATGTATGTCATTGTCTGACAAGATTGTTAGGGATCATGCTTGTGGAGGAATGATTGCTTATGTAGGTGAATGGCATGAAGAGGTTCATGGTTTACGAGGAATCAAGTGGGCAGAGTGGCTCTGATTGATTTATGAGGTTAGTATCATGTGGATATGATTTGATATTATGTGTTTATACTGTGCCTATGTTTATGTTATAGTAGGCTATGTTGAGGGATACATCAACGAAATGAAAGCAGTGTGATCCGCAACATGCTAGGACAAACATGGACAGTGGAAAGACACTATAGGCAAGGTTACCTAGAAGAGACAATGTGGTTTGTGGATGTGCAGAACTACTGTTGTGTATATGTTGTGCATGTTGTACATGCATCATTGTGTATATATGGTGTTGTGTACATGTTGCATATGCGGTGTTGTGTACATGTTGCATATGCGGTGTTATGTACAAATGGTGTTGTGTGCATGTTGTATATGCAGTGCTATGTACATATGGTGTTGTGTGCATGTTGTATATGTAGTGTTGTGTGCATGTTGTATATGTGGTGATGTGTACTTGTGGTACATGTGGTGTTGTATACACATTGTGCAGGTGGTAGTGTGTACATGTCGTGTAATGTAGATGTTGTGCAGGTAGCGTTGTGTACACATTGTGCAGGTGGCGTTATGTACATGTGGTGTTGTGTACATGTGGTATTTTGTATATGTCGTACATGTTGTGTTGTGTATGTGTGGTCTTGTGTTACGAGTATTGTGCAGTCATTGTGTTGTGACATGTGTATTCATTGTATTGTATGATGTGTACATATATGTAATGTGTTGTACACCAGATGTAGGTGTATGTGTTGTGTTGGACACTAGGTGTAGGTGTATGTGTGGTTTTGTACACCAGGTGTAGGTATATGTATTTTGTTGTTCACCGGGTGTAGGTGTATGTGTCGTGTTGTACACTAGGTGTACATGTATGTGTTGTGTTGTAAACTGTGTATGTGTTGTATAATGTGATGGGATAGAGAGGTATTGGATTGTTTGGAACCTTGTTGTTGATATTGGGGGTTGAGGTGGTTTATTCTTTGGATGCCCTTATTGTTGATATTGAGGATTGAGACGCTTTAGTCTTTGGATGCCCTTGTTGTTAATATTGACGATTGAGGCAGTTTAGTCTTTGGATACCCTTGTTGTTGATATTGAGGGTTGAGGCGTTTTAGCCTCCGGATGCCCTTCTTGGTGATATTAAGGGAGGAGGCAGTTTAGTCTCTAGATTTCTTTGTTGCTTTGAAGAGAAGAGAAGGCACTGGGTGCTTGTTGGCTTTGGTAAACCAAACCAATGTATGTATGTGATTAAAGAGAGGAGAAGGCACTGGGTGCTTGTCGGGTTTAGAAAACCAAATTAGTGTGTGTACGTGATTAAAGAGAAGAGAAGTCACTGGGTGCTTGCTAGGTTTGGAAACTGATTTAATGTGTATGGAAAGGACAAATAATAAAGGAAGAAGCAAAATAACCATTTGAAAGATAAGTATCAATATTTTATTTCAATTTTAGTTATACATGTGATCTATGATTCTGATTTATGATGGTTGCATGAGATCTATGATTTTGATTTATGATGGTTGTGTTTTGAGCTAACTGGATGTGATATGTTTATACATGATGATTTGATCAGAGAGCTAGTTGACTTTTTGTGATAGGAAGTAAACATAATTACAAGTGTACCTTATTGACCGACCACCAATGAGGTGTGATTTGAATTTATTTCAATTCCTTTTTAGTCGAATGGAAATTATGTGCTTGGTATGGGAAAGCAGGGAAATTCCCAGTTTGGGTGGTTGAAACTGACTGCAAGAATTAACAACAACAGTCAAAAGGGATTGGAATAGGTAGAAGTATGTTGGTAAAGCACTTCAAGAGTATGGTCATTATGGGACACTGGTACCCAATAGTTTCCATTGATTTCCATGAGCATCCTATGACTGGTATGATGGTTTTGAGGTAGGGATGTGCCTTCATTTTTGGACCTTCCGATGCGAGGAAACCTTGACAAAGGATGGATTTATTGGGAACGGAATGTTGGGGAAATTGGAAGGTGAGTGACTACACAAAAAGGAGTGACTGGATTGCTCGAGGGATTGTGTAGCAAAGAAGGGTTGGTCGGGGAATACATTGGTTTTCGTCATTAGCATTGCCAAATGGAATCAGAAGCACATTGGGAGTGTGCCTTGGAACAATGAGCGGGTAATTGTTCACTAAGAGAATAAGTAGTGCAAGGATCATAGCTCTAGACTTTGGATGCATGTTTTACTTTCGCTGTGGATTTTGGACTTCTTGGGAAGGAGGTGAATCCTGGTACTAATTTTGAGGGTGGAGTTGTGAACCTCTGGATTCCCTTGTTATCAATGCAACATCATATCCTTTTATTTGCTAGTTAAAGCAAATGTACATATGTATGCATGTGTATATTATTGTGAATATTGTATCAAGCTAGATTTATAAATCTCGATGAAGTGTATGTTTATTTGTTGGTCGAAGAAAATGTGCATAAGTATATGTGGTTGTTATTGTAAATATCATATTGAGTTGTGTTATAAAGCTCCAGTAAACAGTATGGTTGTCATGTTTTCAACAGGATGTCAATGTAAATACTGCAACGAACTGGGTTCTAAAGCTCCATTGGTAGTATGATTTGTTTTTCAATGGTTTGTTGGTCATAGGTGTCATAAAACACCGAGGACGATGTTCCCCCAAGGGGGAGGGGGTTATAACAACCCTGGGTTAAAAGTTCATTTAATAAAGTTAATAAAGAAAAAATAAGACCAAGTTCATGGGACACGTATTCCAAGCTGAATGTTGAGTAGAACATCCTAGTGGTGCCACTTCAGTTTATTATGGCTAAGGAAATTGACAAAGGAATTTCCAAATACAAAGAGGAATTAATTAGCATTTATTTATGAAAATAAAGGAAAATAGGGGAAAAGGGAGATGAAAGGTCACAAGTTTGCATGAGAGGAAAATAGAAGGAAAAATAGAGGAAATTGAAGAAAATAGAGGCCTCAATGATAAAAAGGCTTCTAAGGATCAATTCACAACCTTTTGTCAATTTGGCTTTGGAAATAGTTTTAGAGAGAGAAGAGCACCAAGAGGGGAAAGCAAGCAAGCAAGCAAAGGAAATCAAAGGAAGGCAAAGGAAGGAAAATGAAAGAAAAGGACAAGCAAGGAAGGTTGGATCAAACAACTTTAGCAGGAAGACTTGCAGGTAATAGGTTGCATGTGTGGTTTCTTAGCTGGTCTGTGAATGCATGGTACATGAATTTGTGTATTTGGTTCTCTTGTTGTTATTGGCATGGGTTTTGTTGGGTGTGATAATGGTTTCAACTATGCCTTGCCATTTCCAAATAGCCATGGTGTGATGGGGTTATTTTATTTGGTTGAGCTTTGGTTTGCGAGAAGGTTTTGGAACTGGGTGAGGTGGTCTCAGGAAAATTCCTAAGGGTTGGGGGTGGAGGTGGTTTAATCTCCAGTAAGCCCTTGACAGGTGGGTGGAGACAAGATAATTCCTCAAGGTATTGGTGAATAAATTCCAAGTCATCTAAGCTTGTTTTGGGCATTGTGATCTCTTGACCGGTTTTGCACGGTAACCTGAGGGTGGTGGTAGTTTAATCTCCAGGAAGCCTTGGTTGTTGATGTATCAGTTTGGTTATGTGATCTCTTGACCTATTTTAGCGAGATCATGGGACCATGAGGGTGGAGGTGGTTTAATCTTCGAGAATCCCTGGTTGTTTATGTCTTGAGTCCCACATTCGTGCTTGGAATATGACATGAGGGTGATTGGCTGAAATAATGATTTGGTTATGCTCAATCTATGGTCGGGTGGTACATTGAAGTCCCTAACTTGGTTGACTTTTGCATATGTTAATACTAGATCTTTTCCTATTGTATTCTATGAGTAATTGTACCTGTTATTATGCAGCTTTGATGGTTGTTTTATCATGGTTATTATTTTTGGTTATATGTTGGTTATAAACATGGTTCCATAACAGATTCTAGATATCGCTCTTGGTATGTTTTGATTACTTTATGAATGGTTAATGAATGCATGAGATAACAAATGTTATTGCAATTGCTAAGACAGGAAATTAGCCCTTCTTGGTGATTCTCAGATAAGTTTCAGTCCCCTATGTTCAGATATGCATTCATGACCTGTAGATTATATGTTCACCATATGTTTGACGAAATCACTGTCATGGTTAGGCCTGGTTGTTATGTACCTAGGGGGGATAATATGGGGTACCAAGGGAGGTACCCAAGGTAATAATGTAATAATGGGATGGGCCATAGTAATAAATAAGGTGGTTAACCCATGTCATGTAAGGGACCACAAGTAGTTAATAATAATGTAATGGGCTCATGGTATTAGTTGATGGTATGAGGAAACCATGGTAATGATGCATGGTATTGTATGTATGAGGCCTATATAAAGGCTAGAGACTCCACATATGAATAGAAAGAGAAGAATTATTGTATGAACAAGCATATGGCTTGTGGAGTGTTCTCCTTCCTTAAGGAGTGAATGTATGGTGTTGCCCTACCATAAGGGTTTTGATAATAAAGAAGAATTTATATCTATTTTGATCTTGTTATTCTTGGGTTATTTCTATTCTCATATATCTTTTGGATTAGATCTACAACAAGTGGTATCAGAGCTATTTCATACCAGAGCTACAACAAGTGGTATCAGAGCTACAACAAGTGGTATCAAAGCACTTTCTTGGGCAAACCGTGGAGATTTTTTTTTTTTTTTTTGCAGGGATTTTTGGGTGGCGAAATTGCAGATCAGATCTGTACGTTTTGGTTCAAGATCTGCAGAATCTAATTGCAGATCTGTATTCCTTGTGAAAAAATAGCCGATTTCAAAAAAAAAATCGGTCGAATCGGAGTCCGGATGAAGGAGATATCGCTGATCTAAAAATCAGTGGGGTTGCAGACAATTTTCAGGGCAGCGTGTTTTGCGGCGCAGATCTAGAAGTCCTGGTGCCAGATCTGCAAGATCTAATTGTAGATCTGGAATATTTTGGAAAAAACACATGATTTCAAAAAAAAAATCAGTCGAATCAGAGTCCGGATGAGGGAGATATCGCTGATTTAAAATCAGCTCTTTTTGCAGAAATTTTGGGTGACGGCGGGAACGTTGCAGCGCAGATCGGGAATTCTAGAGCCTAGATAAAAATTTCTATCACATGGGTAGATGCAGAAGGGTTGTTCCATTTCCAAAAACAGGTTATAATAGAGATTCTGAGCAATATTGACAAAACTGTGACATTTTCAAATTTCGCCAAGTAAGTGAATTTTTTCAAAACTCTCTTCATGGCTTCTAGCAAGGATCTATATTTTACAGGAAAAGATGATGGTCCTACTATTGAAGAATTCATACAAAGAATGAAGTCCAAACATTGGATATGTTGGAAAGATATGATACGGCTTAATTTGACAGAAGAGGCTAACAGATGGTGGAGATCACTTGGCATCAAACAGTCCGACGACTTGTCGGATAAAGATTTTGAAAAATTACTTTTAGACAGATGGTCTCATGCTAGAAAACAAGATAAGGAGAAACATGTGGGTCTATTTCCTACTGGTATATCCTTATTGCAGGTTCATGGATTGATTCAGAAAGAGAAGATCATTGTTTCTATCAATCCTAGTTGTAAACATAATTTTATCAGTGTTAATTTGGCAAAAAAGTTGCAAGTCCCAGCAAAACAAATTCAAAATACACAGGTTGATGATAAGGAGGTTCAAATCTATAAGGATTTGAAGCTTTCTATGGATAAGTATGTGTTCCATGGTGATTTTTATGCGTCAGATATGGATAACATGGATGTTGTTTTGGGATACCCTTGGATGGAGTTAGTGGGTACTATCAATATTAATGTGCAAAAGAAATTCCTGAAGCTATGGCATAAAAAGAAGAAAATTACATTACATGATATTTCCATCCATAAGCAGGTAGAGCACATGGAGGCTGAAGCAGAAGATGTTCAAGGGACTGACATATCAGATGATGAGCCTTTGATGATCGACAATCAAACATAAACAGAGGCTGCAGAAGAAAAGGTTACAGGTGATGATACATCAGAGGAGGGCTCAGTGGTTGAAGTCATATTGACAAAGAAGACACCACAACAGGCACCACAGCAGGGTGAAGTCAAGCAAAAGCCATCGTGGGTTAAAACTTCAACATATCATCACCCACATCACCCAGCGAGACAACCACCAAGATGGAAACCAAGTCATCACAGGATGGATCGCGAGGAGAGAAGATCCACCCACTGCACATCAACACAGAAGAGCTGCCACGGTCAACTTCCATCTCAAGCGAGCGAGGCACCAGCGAGATCGAGGGTTCACCTTTCTCTTGGATGGCTAGATGCACGTGCATGGTATCAGTGGACTACTCTTTTGAGTAGATCTTATTATTTGTGTTCCTCCCATGTTTCGGGGACGAAACATGTTTAGGGGGGTGGAATGTTATGTACCTAGGGGGATAATATGGGGTACCAAGGGAGGTACCCAAGGTAATAATGTAATAATGGGATGGGCCATAGTAATAAATAAGGTGGTTAACCCATGTCATGTAAGGGACCACAAGTAGTTAATAATAATGTAATGGGCTCATGGTATTAGTTGATGGTATGAGGAAACCATGGTAATGATGCATGGTATTGTATGTATGAGGCCTATATAAAGGCTAGAGACTCCACATATGAATAGGAAGAGAAGTATTCTTGTATGAATAGGCATATGGCTTGTGGAGTGTTCTCCTTCCTTAAGGAGTGAATATATGGTGTTGCCCTACCTTAAGGGTTTGATCAATAAAGTATCATTTCATATTATTTCTGGGTTTCTTTGCATTATCTTATACTTTTATATCAGATCTCTAATATTCTGGGTTAGATCTACAAATATTGTTGTAGCTCTGATACCAATTGTTGTAGCTCTGATACCACTTGTTGTAGCTCTGGTATGAAATAGCTCTGATACCAATTGTTGTAGATCTAACCCAGAATATTAGAGATCTGATATAAAAGTATAAGATAATGCAAAGAAACCCAGAAATAATATGAAATGATATTTTATTGATCAAACCCTTAAGGTAGGGCAACACCATATATTCACTCCTTAAGGAAGGAGAACACTCCACAAGCCATATGCCTATTCATACAAGAATACTTCTCTTCCTATTCATATGTGGTGTCTCTAGCCTTTATATAGGCCTCATACATACAATACCATGCATCATTACCATAGTTTCCTCATACCATCAACTAATACCATGAGCCCATTACATTATTATTAACTACTTGTGGTCCCTTACATGACATGGGTTAACCACCTTATTTATTACTATGGCCCATCCCATTATTACATTATTACCTTGGGTACCTCCCTTGGTACCCCATATTATCCCCCCTAGGTACATAACACTGGTGAGGTCAAGTCCTTGATTAAGTTTTGTATGAATGGCTTTGTTTTGATGTTATTTATCATTCTGGAAAGTCTCATTGAGTTTTGGGCAATGGTATGAAGGCTAGCTTGAAATGGTGGCTCGGAATCTGGGATCGCACCCTCTGAACTGGAAGTTTTTGGCCATTACCAAACCCATATAGGCTTATGCATGTGGCTGGAGGCCTATAACCACATGGATGAATTTTCATGCATGCAGTTGTGGGCCAAGGTCACTAAAAATGAAATCTAGCTCAGGGTTTGGGCACTTGGAATGGTTGTTTAGCTCATGGGTGTCTTGTAGCTCTTGAAGAAGGCCAGTAAAGTTCCAGTTGTTGACTCCACTTCCTTAACTGTACATAGGAGATTGGGTCATGTCATAGTAACTCTTCCTCTCATGTTTACCCTAGTAGGTCGGTGAAATTGGGTAAATGTTGGAGGGGGTGGTTACACCAAGTGACTATAATAGGTGTAGAAAGTTCACATCACAACTCTAGGGAAGCACAAGACTTGGGACCTTATCTACTTGTTGAGGCCTCAATTGTTGCCACAACATTAGGGATAATCACCTGGTTTGGACCTTAAAACAACTCCTTTTCAGTTTGGGATAATGGTTCTAACTGGTTCAATTAGGTCCAATTACCTTCTCCCAACCGCTATCAACTTTAAATATATCTCTAATTGATAATAGCTAGGGCCATCAGATCAATTCTTCGAGCTGATCAGACAAGAAGAATGATCCTTAAGTTGTTTTTGTGGAACAACCAAACCAATCTAAAGTTTTGCCTTAAAAGAGGACTCCTATTTAGAGTTTTAAATATGCAAATAATGGTTCCAAAACATCAACTCAAATCTTTAAATACATGGATATTCCTTTAATCAACAATCACAACCACAAAAACCTATATACTTTATGCAAATGATGGTGGAGTTTAATATTTTACAATTTTTTGAACAAACGCTTTGGTGGATAAGCTTTGCCTCTACACTTCCTCGACAAGTTTTGTCATCATCACCATTGTAGATTCTAGATTCTTTATGGCAGACCATTGTAGACTTAACAATTAAATAACCTAAAATTGATGGAAAACCACTTAACCGTTCAAATTAAAAATTGATGGAAAACATGCAAATGTGAAAAAGGAATATACTAGAAACCTAGAAATTTCTTGATATATGATGTGCATCTTTTTGACATGTTTCCTATGGTCCTTAAAATCCTTTCACAAACAATGTCCATCTTTTTTTCCTTTTCTTCTTGTTTTGACATATTAAATTGAAGTTAAAAACACATTATTTTTTGTAAAATAGATTGTTAATATTAGGATTCACCTTTCAAATTTATTTGGTTGAATTATTTTTAATAAATCAATTAAATTTAAAGTCACTTCTATAATATAAATATTGTTTGGTTAATTGACCAAGGTTTCAAGTCATATTTACTATGGATAAATGAAGGACCAACAAGTATGGCTACCATGTATAACATATGTGTCAATTGATGAGGATTTGGGAAAGTGTATGTAAAGAGTATTTGCATTTTATTTAATAATCAATTCAGTTGTCTAAAAATGCCTCTACTTATATCAAGATCAACTAATATCCTTGCAATTGACCTTGCTCTTTCATAGACAAAACTATCACCCGTGAAAATAAATTTCCCTAGGTTGTTTTTAGTTATGCATAAATCTAGAATAGTCCAAGGTTCCACGGGGAGTCTATGAATCTTTATCCATTCTGGGGTGTCTAACATGATCTCATCTCTAACATAAAAAAATAGTTCATGGTTTTATAGAAAAATAATACGTATCCAGAAACCGAACTTCATTTGATATAGAAACTACACCTTCTTCCTCGCAAAAGACAAAACCAATGCATCCCTCTTGCTAATATGTGAGCTACTAGTATATAGCCTAAACTTGAATCTTTTTTCTACTTTATCTGTCTTAGAAGATAGTCCATCCCTACCTATGTCCAATAAAATTTCATGCCAAAGTGCATCCTGAAAGGTCAAGGATTTGGTTGATTGCCATATATTCCCCCACAACTAAGAACACATCCTTCCTCAACTTCTAATGACCTTACATAATTTCTACTTTCAACGAAACCAAAACCTTCCTTGGATGGCAAGCAAAGCACATGTTCCTTCTACACTCCCTCACGATCACCTTCTGTCATTAGGTATAGAGGGTTCAATCATATTGGAGGGTGTTTGTTTTTCTATACATTAACTCTAAAATTGGCAAAAATTGGATGGAGACAATAGACCCATATCCATGGCCTATTTAGGAGGTCCCTTATAATTGTACAAGACTTGAAATATTAAGCATTCGTAGCACCAATATTATCACTACTCATGCCATTTGACCGACTCAAAAAACCCTTACCTTCATATTGTATAAAGTATGTAAAATTGTGTTTAACCATCTAAAAGATCATGTTATTACATTATCCATGGACCCTATTCCATATATCTTTAAACAACACATAATTATCATTTGCTTCATCGTTTCCTTTCCCCCACTTCAAGGGTATGCTAGTATTTGTCATCAAACATTCATTTGGAACATGAATCTACTTGGTTAAGTTTTCCATTCCATGCCAACTTTACAAAGAATCATCAATACTATGAGTGCCACTTTAACATTAAGATGTCAATCATTTTTTTATTATCATTTCCTCTTCTCCCAACATGAAAGTTGATAATTTATGGGATATATATAGTCACATTATCAATATGTTAAATTTTTATTGCATTTTCCTTCACTAAATATATTGTTGAACTTTCAAATAAGCCTTCATCCTCTAGAGCCACAATATATAAACATATATTATTTTCCGCCTAGGGAAATTTAGTGATTTTAGCATGAAGTTATTATTGCCCTTTCTAGCATGTCAATAATTCACCGCTATTTAAATTATTGGTTTTGTATATATTTTGATCATTACCCAAGGTTCTGATGCCATCTTACAATTATGGCTTATTCATTTTAGGACATTTATGCCCAATATAATTTCTTAATGTAACTAAACACATCACCCTCTAACTTGGTGCCAAGGTGTTACACAATATTTTGTCACACCTCCTGCACTTCCCTATGTCATACCCCGAAGCGCCAAAATATTGACAACTATGCAGTATAACCATCTTGATATGTAGTCCAAATCCTCCCTGAAGAACTAATGAAAAGTTTCATTGAGCCTTTCCTAAGAAAAATGAGCTCAAAACCCTAATTTATGGGTTAGCGCGACTTTTGACTGGATACTTGCGCCAAACCATAAAAGGAAAGTTTTCCCAAAGTGGAGGAGAAGCTTCGTGATCTAGAGGCTTCCAGAATGACGAGCTAGATGATCTTCATTGTGGATGTGGTTGAATTCTCCCAATATTACCCTTTGATATTATCCCTATGAACTTCCTCCTTGAGATGAGGACCTTCCCCTATCTTTGGTGAGATCCTAATGTAGAAATTCCCACTTTAGATCAACAGATTACGTAATATACTAAAACACAATACAAGATCTACTTCTACAACACTTTGCGGAAGCTTAATTGAATTGAGCAAGATTAAGAGAACACATATAACTGAGAATGAGAAATCAATCACACATAACACAGAAGAAATAACCCGGGGAAAGCCTCAGCCTAAAACCATAACTTTGTATTATCATACAAGTGGAAATCTTGTTCAAGTTATAAAAATAATCAACTCTTAAGCTATCCCGCTCTCTCTGCAATCAAACAATACAACTCATAGACTGAATAGACATAGTATATGTCCTCCTCAAGCCTTCCAAGCCTCCAATTTCCTTCCGCAAATTTTCTTTGGGTCCAGTGAAGCCACATGTGTGAATTGGCCTCATTACACTCACAAACCTAAAGAAGTAACTGCGCAATCCTCAAGTAAAGAATTCCTTCTGCATGCAAGGAATATTCATAATGGAATATTCTAGCAACTAATAGTACACTACCCCTCCATCTGATCTCAACTGGGTCTTTGTTTGAACTAACATGCATGAGTTATTTATAAGATAATACTCAGTTATCTGAAGTGCAGTAGTTACATGCATGCAAGCCTTAACTAACTGAACTTACATTAATTCAACAAACTGTTTGAATTAATCTAATTGGACTTGACTGAGTTAACTAAGTCAACTAATTACAACTCATCCTTATCTCTTTAACTGATGGATAAATTCCTCAATTAATGGAGAAACTATTGCATGTCCCCAATTAGACTTCATGTTTGATTTTCCTTAACTAATTAACTCAAGATGAATTAATTAATTATTTTACAAACAACTGCTAAGATCAAATTCGAATTTTACTTCACTATTTTAGTTTAGGCACTGACTAAAATAATAAGGTATCCCGAAATGCTATTTATAGAATGCTATTTTTAGCACTTCCATTTTTCATTCCTTATAGCTATGTTCAACACTGGTTGAACTGCCATTTATAGCAGTGCTATTTTCAACACTCCCTCTCAATAAGAAAGGGATTATCAGTAACCCCAATCTTGTCTCTGTGGAACTCGAACTTGCATTTTGACAATGCCTTCGACAAAATATCTACGTCCTGTTCCTTGGTCGAAACATACAACAACAACATGATCCTCTTGACCACACAGTCTCGAAGATGATGATACCGGATATTAATGTTCTTGGACTTGTCATGAAAAACTAGATTCTCAGAGAGTTTGATACAACTTTGGTTATCACAATAGATCACTATAGGATCCATCCTCTGACCAAACAATCCCACTAGAATCTTCCGCATCCAAATGGCCTCACATGCAACCTGACTAGCAACCATGTATTCAACCTCTGCTGAGCTAAGTGAAACTGATCTCTGTTTCCTGTTGTACCAGGAAACTGCAGCTGAACCAAGGTTGAAGATTCCTCCAGAAAGTGATCTTCCGGTTTGATGGACTCCCTACCCAAACCGCATTTGTGAAGCCGTGAAGCTTCACTCCCTCTGTCCGTCTTTACCACAATCCAAACTGAGATGTGCCTTTGAGGTATCTCAGCACATGCTTTGCTACCTTCCAAAATAGCTTGGTAGGCTAAACCATAGCTTGACTTAGTTGGTTCACCACAAAGCATAATTCAGGTCGTGTGTTCACCAGATACATAAGTGAACCCACTAGCTGCTGATAAACAATAGTAGCTACTACCTCACCTGAAGTAGCAGCCTCCTTCCTCCAGTTCCCAGCTAGAGGAGTTTGCATGGGCTTGCACTTCTCCATGTGAAAGCACCTAAGTATCTCATTGACATACTTGCCTTGAGACACAAATACTTCATCATCTTTTTGCCACACCTCCATGCCTAGAAAGTAGTGCATAAGGCCCATGTCCTTCATCTCGAACTCTCTTGCAAGGTCCTCCTTGCAAGACTGTACCAACTGATCATCACCTATCAAAATCAGATCATCGACATAAAGAAAATTGATCAATGGTTTACCTTCTACCATGATGTGGTAAAGGTTCGCATCTGCTTCACTCTTGGTGAAGCCCAACTCGGTGAAATAACTGTCGATCCTAGTGTACCAAGCATGGGGTGCTTGCTTCAGCCCATACAAAGCCCTCTTGAGTTGGCACACATGCGACTCACAATCGAAGGTCTCGAAACCCTCTGGTTTCTCAATGTACACCTCCTCCTCAATATTCCCATTGAGGAATGTTGTCTTCACATCCATCTGGTGGATCTTCCACCCCATCTGAGCTGATAGTGCCAACATCGACCTAATCGATGAGTACCTTGCTATGGGAGAAAAAGTCTCATCGTAGTCCATCCCCTCGACCCGTGAGAAACCTCGGGCAAAAAACCTTGCCCTATGTTTCTCAACACTACCATCAACTGCCTGCTTTACCTTGTAAAGCCATATGGAACTCACCATTGACTTGCCCTGAGGCCTTTAGACAACATCCTACACACTATTCTGAATGATAGAGTCATACTCCTCTACCATTGCATCAACCCACACTGGTTGCTGCACTGATTCCTCAAATGAAGAAGGTTCAGTATCTACACACTCCCCAACCAGGGCCATGTACCTAGTGTGCCGCTTGGGCGACCTCCTCTGTCTGCGTTGATAAGATGGCTATCCCACATTCTCCCACGCATCCATCATCAATGTATCAGCTTCCCTTGAGCATTTCCACCCATCTCTGGAAGTATCATCATGCCTGGATGTATCCACTCCCAGATCCTCTGCATGCGGCTGCTTCGCATCAATCTGAGGCTCCTCCTCCCTAGGAACTGAAATTTCATCCTTTTCATGCAACTTGAGCTCCCTCTCAAGTGACACTTGCATGGCTTTCTGCTCGTCAAACTTTAGATCCCTGCGTACCATTGTCCTTTGAGTGGAAGGCAGCTACACCCGATAATTATGGGGTGTATCCGTGTACCCCACAAGTATTCCCAACTCAGTTGTTGGGTCTAGCTTCTTCTTGACATCTTTGGTCACATGACAGTAAAATGATGATCCAAAGATTCAGAAGTGACTTACATCAGGTCGCTTCCCGGAATAGGCCTCCATAGGTGTCTTCATTCCCAGTGTTATTATAAAACCTCACCCTGACAGGTTGTTGATCAGGTAGACCTTGAGTAACTGTTTCAAACCAACTTTTGGCTGAGGCTTAGCCTCCTCAACCTGAGAGGGCTCTCTCACTAGATTAAAGATTTTGATAATGAATTAGATGGCTAACTCTATGAAACAAATGAAGGAGTGTAAATGGTTGAAACACAATTAGAAAATATTCATTGGGCTTATGGAGTCAAAAGTGTTTTAGTATGACAATAATGTTAGCTTTACATGGAAGTAAGGGCATCTAGAGTTCAACACATGGAGAATACATCAGAAACATAAAGGACAACACAATTTACAAATGTATGAAGGAAGTTAGAGCACAATCAGTGATTTCTAAGTAATCATACATTCATACCACTGTAAATAATGAAAAGAGGACAACACAAGACATTTTGAACATTGAATTCCTTCTGATTCCTTAGAAGCAAAGCCAAATACTGTATTACTTAAAACAAAGTCTTACACAAAGCACAATATGAGTGTTTCTCTAAAAATTTCCAACCCTTGATACATTAGATTTTCTCCCATATATAGAGTTCATTACATGACTTAGATTCCTCCTCCGACATGAGGGGAATTCGAATTTTTCCTACTTTGACACCTATTGACACTTAAAACCAACTATTTAATGTAACTGACTGTTAACTGGCAGTTCTAGAGACCTAAAACAATTTTGAGTGTAACTCCTCATTATGTTGGTAGTAGCATTGATTACAATACAAACTCATTCTCTAACTAGTGGCCTTCTTCAGTTTGGCTTTGGTGGTGGCTTTAAACTCCTTGCTGACCCTTGATGCCTTATCCTTTGACTGTTCCTGGATATTAGGAAGGTGTTCCTGTTTTTCTGCTTTTGGTCTGCAAAAAAATCTTCAAATTTTCTTATCCCTGTTGTTCCTTTTAATTACATGAAATGCATTGGATTAGCTTGTTTTCCATATGTTGTAGACCTTGATCCTATACATGTGGTAAGACAAAAACTCATTTAATGCCGCTTGAAGCATCATGAACAATTCTAGCTACAAAACAATGACCACTTTCATAACATAGAGCTTAGAGTTCATAGATGTCTTTCCTTTCCTTGTTTTGCCCTTGCTTGATGTTTACACCTTGTAAGTAATCCTTTTCAGAAGCCCATCTTCAAAAAGATTTCCTTTTTCCTCTCAAAATTGGCCCACCAAATCATTATATGCAGCCACAACAATTTCGTAGTGCGCTACGAAACTGCTGTGCATTAGGCATCACCTACAGCAGTTTCGTAGCGTGCTACGAAACTGCTGCGTGATTTCAAAAACACAGTTTAATGCCAAAATTTAACTTCCTTGAGTTTTCTTTCCTTTGAAATGGCTCTTCCATATGCCATAAAGCTGTTCAAAACTGAATAAACTGACACCATTCTTCAAGGTAAACTCCAAAAGGTGGTCTACATCAAAACTTAGGATTTAGCTTTATTTTCTATGTAGTTTTTCTTAGCTGAGGATGTTCTTCAGGATGGTTCAACTGTATCTTCAAATCTTCGATTTTCCTCTTCATCATTCAGATTCCAGCTCTCAATTTTGCATTGACCTTTCTGATGTATCTTGCTTCTTTTATTACAGGCACTGTCCAGGTGAAGTATTGAGCATGACAACTAACCACTTTGGGTATTGAAATCATTTTATCTTCCCACAGAGCCTTCATTTTGTTAAAATAAGCTTTCTTGATTGCATGTTTCCTTGAGGCTTTTCTCAGTTTGGCAATTTCAAGATTTGCTAGCTTCAGTTTCTTTTTCAACTCTTCAAAACTACATTCCTTTTGTTGAGAGATAACTGCTTTACCTCTGTCATTTTTGTGCAGTTGTGATCATGTTTCTGATGAAACCACAGGTCCTTCATGTAATTTTTCTACCTCCCCTATCTCACTTGCTTCTGCCTATGCCTCTTGTATCTCTTTTGAACGCCTTATCACGGGTCTTCTTGGCTTAAAAACAAATTCAGAAGCCTGATCATTAAATTTGAGCTTTTTAGAGGTTTTGGCTTGTTTGGTTTTGCCTTTACTTGCTTCCATTAAGTCTGCTCGAACCAGAGGAGATTCTTCAATGTCAATAGCTTGAATCAAATCATTCAAACTTCCTTTTAAAATTGGGATTCCCTCAATAATCACTGTCTTACCTTTTTCTCTAGCTAGTTGGCTCCTGGTTACACTTCTTTGGACTGTTTCACCTGTGGATTGCTCTTGTACACCCTATTTGATCTGACCTTTCTTTTTTTGTGACTATTGGGGCGTGTCTTGAATTACTAGTGGTCTCATGGGCTCCTTCACTTGCTTCCTAGCTTTCAATTTCATGAATCTTCTTGATCTTGTTTCTTCCCAATGACTAACTGCTGGTGAAGAAATCCTTGTAACCTGAGGGCTTTCATTCTTGAAGCCAGACATAAACAAGAAAATGGACTACTCCCTATTTATTTTCTGGAGCTCATGCAAAACGATCAATTTGACTAAGCCATGATGAAACAACGAGGTCTCACAGGCTTCCCTCTTCAACTGAACCTTGCCACACATTTTGCGTAGGCTACGAAACAGATAGAAAGGAAAATCCAGAGATATCTTTCCAGTGAAATGAAGCATAAGTTTGAAGTGATAGGAATACACCTTATGATATCTCCCTTCATAGGTAAAGTATCTCTGTATGTAGGTAAGCAAATTAGCATATGAATCTTTGACAAAGTTCCTGGGCACTGACTTGTTTAAGTCTGAATCAACGAACTCTGGCTTCAAGAATTCCTTGCAAGGAGTCATATCAAAATTGAAGTTTTTAAACCACCTCTCCTGTCCCCTTGGAATTTCAGTGGCTACAGATATGAATTTTGGAGAGATTGGTAATTTAAGCACTCCAACCTTCGAATTTAATCTGTGAAATTTAAGGAAAATTCTTTGGTGACTTGCATGTGGCCTCCTTGAAGTTTTTCACAAAATCTCCAATAGCCAACCTATTTGAAAGCTTGTTCAACTTCACTGTTCTTCAGGAGAACATCTAATCCTTCAGGCTCATTCCTCAGACACCTGCCTGACCTATGATCCTTCCTTTCTATAGACACCTCCATGGAATTCCTCCAAAATGAAGATTGAAAGAGCTTGCACAGTCTTAATCACGATCACTGCCTCGCTTGAAATGGAAAAGGAAACTGCCTCGCTTGAACTTCAGAGAATTCTGATTAAATGCCTGTCAATTTGCTTCTCATGCATGAACACAAACATAAAGACACCTAACGAACCTAATGATGAGAATGAGCGGTTGCATGTGATAAGCATGGTGTATGGATTGACAATTTATGATGTAAGACTAACGGATTCTGATAGATTGGACAACTAGGTGAAATTTGACACGAATCTGCACGAATCCCTGATTTCGTAGTGCAGCCAGTGAAAATTCTGAGTTTTGCGCTACAAAAACTCCTAGACTGGGTTTTGCGCTACGAAAACTCCTAGACAGTTTCGTAGCGCATGAAAACCTTGGCACAAGTTTGACACAAGGAAATTTATGTGTGATGTGGGACTAGTGATAGGCAAAAACAGAGTGTTGACCCTATTTGACAATACCAAGAAGACTCTCTTTTAGATCTTAGACTCTAAAACAAACCATGGAAAGACTAGACCAAGAATAACATCTATCCTTTGGAATCAAACTGATGTTCAGAATTTAGAAATTTTTTCTTAAGTGATAACACCCAGTATACGGTACAGGCTTCTGTTCTGCAAGTATACTACTGTATTGCATGCCTCAGCCCACAAATGCATTGGTAGGATTTGGTCATGCAACATCGCTTGAGCTTCTCCCACAATCGATCTGTTCTTCCTTTCTGCCACCCAATTCTGCTGTGGGTTATGGGGTGCCGTCAATTCCTGTTTAATACCTTATGTAGCGCATAAGTTTTTAAACTGTTGGGAGACATACTCTCCACCATTATCGCTATGCAAGGCTTTTATTTTCTTTCCAGATTCTTTCTCTGCCAAGGCTTTGAACTCACAAAACCTCAAGAAGGTCTGATCCTTCTTTTGTATAAAATAGATCAACATCTACGAGAAAAATCATCAATAAAAATAACATAGTACCTTTGTTTAGCAGTGGAGGCTGTAGAGAAGGGTCCACAAACATCTGAGTGAACTTGCTCCAGGATTTCTCTAGCTCTACTATCTCGATCCGGAAAAGAAGATTTCACATACTTACTTAAGGTACAACCTTTGCATGTAGTCGTCTGCTCACGTTTTCCCTTGGGTAATCCGGTAGAAATCTACTGCATAATCTTCAGGGCTCCATGGTGCAAGTGGCCCAATCTTCTATGCCATAGCTCACCAACATCTTGGCTCTGCACCATCTCGGCTTTGGAACTCCAAGCAGCATAGTCGTCTACCTCCAGCTTGTAGAGATTCTTGACTCGAATCCCTATTCGCTTTGTCTGTCTAGTACCAATATGCCTTAAGAATACCATTCCTTTACTAAAGACTACATCATAGCCTTTATCTTATAGCATAACGAAAGCCACAAGATTGTTCTTCAGACCTGGTACATACTTTACATCAGTCAGGGTGAGGGGAGCTCCATGCTCCCTCTGAAACACAACTGTACCTTCACCTGGAACACGATACTTTCCATCATCGCCCATCTCGATCTACATCTAGAGATCCTTCTCCTCCAAGGTATTGAAAAGATTCTTATCACCTGACATGTGGAATGAAGCTGCATTGTCCAAGTACCCCACACATCCCACCATGGAAGAAACCATGCATGCAATAAGCGAGAAATCCAACTCAAACTGTGAGGCCAGTGCCTCACCATCAGATCCCTTCGAGGAACCCTTCTTGGATTTCTTCTGTGGACAATTCGTAGCATAATGACCCACTTCATGACAATAAAAGCACCGCACTTTCGATTTGTCAATCTTCTTCCCACCATGGGAAGAAGCGGATTTGGGATGGGACGCCTTCCCTTTCCCTTTCCTCGCCTTACTCGCTAAGGCTAGATTTTCCTCATCATCTTGCTTTGATGAGGATCCATCTTTGGTGCTTCTTCTTATTTCCTCCTGCATTAGATCTGACCAAAGTTGTTCCCAATCTGGCAGTTTTTCTCTTCCATTGACCGAGTCTTGATAGCTATGCTAGCTCTTAGGAAGACTGAGGAGTGCAAGACTCACCATGTCATCATCAGCGGTCGTGATCCCTACACTTCCAAGCTCATCCCTGCAGGTGGTGAGCTTGTTCAGATATGTAGAGATCGTGTGCCCTTTTCACACTTGATCTTACGAAGCTTGTCTTTAAGCACCAGCTTCCTCTGATTGCTGTTGTTATGATATAAATCTTTCAATGTTTTCCACATCGAAAATAGTGTCTCATTCCCATGGAGGCTCGAGACAATGTGGTCTCGAATTCCCTCCAGGAGGATTCTCGTTACTCTAGCCACACATTTCTTCCATTTCACCAGTTGAGTAGCATCAATCGGCTTCGGGACTTCTTGATTAATGAAGTCCTTTAGAACGTTATCCTCTAATACTACCTCCATGCGATCCTTTCAGGCTATATAATTCGAGCTGCAATCAAGGGCATACTTGAGTCTTAAACCGCTGAATGCCATTCGTGAAATTGAGATGTGATAAGAACTTGATTTCTATATTCAGGAACCACAACCTTCGAACTCCTCCTTCTTGTATATTATTCTTCGCCTTCACCACCTTTGCTCTAATACCATATAGAAATTCCCACTGTAGATCAACAGATTATGAAATATACTAGAACACAATACAAGATCTACTTCTACAACACTTTGTAGAAGCTTAATCAAATTGAGCAAGATCAAGAGAACACATATAACTGAGAATGAGAAATCAATCACACATAACACAGAAGAAATAACCCGGGGAAAGCCTCAGCCTAAAACTCCAACTCTGTATTATCATACAAGTGGAAATCTTGTTCAAGTTATAAAAAGAATCAGCTCTCAAGCTATCATGCTCTCTCTGCAATCAAACAATACAACTCACAGACTGAATAGACATAGTATATGTCCTCCTCAATCCCTCCAAGCCTCCTATTTACTTGCATAGTTTTTCTTAAAGTCCAGTGAAGCCACATGTGTGAATTGGCCTCATCACACTCACAAAACCTGAAGAAGTAACTGCGGAATCCTCAAGGAAAGAATTCCTTCTGCATGCAAGGAATATTCACAATGGAATATTCTAGCAACTGATAATACACTGCCCCTCCATCTGATCTCAACCGGGTCTCTGTCTAAACTGACATGCATGAGTTATTTATGAGAGAATACTCAGTTATCAGAAGTGCAGTAATTACATGCATGCAAGCATTAACTAACTGAACTTACATTAATTCAACAAACTGTTTGAATTAATCTAACTGGACTTGACTCAGTTAACTAATTCAACTAATTACAACTCAATATTACAACTGATCCTTATCTCTTCAACTGATGGATAAATTCCTCAATTAATGGAGAAACTGTTGCATGTCCCCACATAGACTCCATGTTTGATTTTCCTTAACTAATTAACTTAAGATGAATTAATTAATTATTTTACAAACAGCTGCTAAGATCAAATTCGAATTTTACTTCACTATTTTAGTTTAGGGACTGACTAAAATAGGAAGGTATCCCGAAATGCTATTTTTAGCACTCCCATTTTTCATTCCTTATAGTTATGTTTAAAACTGGTTGATTTGCTATTTATAGCAGTGCTATTTTTAGCATTTCTTGTTTCTATTTTCAACACCTAACTCCCTCTCCCTACCTATAAATTCATCCTCCTCCATTCGGAAATGGTTGGTCTCTGATTATTTGCACCCTTATGCTGAGATAATGCCTACACGTTATTCACTTTGACTTGGAGAAGGATTGCTTGGAGAGCTTGAGCTTGGACTTGGACATTCACTCAAGGAGGGCTACTAACATCAAGGCCTGGGTTGTATGCTTCCTCTTTTGTTTATTAATATATACAACAGTTGGTTTAGTTTCCATAAACGCTTCTGTTAATGCTCCATTTATCTTATTTCTCCTTGATCTGTTAAGTGGATTACATTTGATTACGCTTGCTACACTTTTATGATTTGTTGTGTGTTTAGCCTCTTGTGAAGGTATTCAAACGTTGTGAGGAGGAAGGAATGAACCTTAGGAGCAAGTAATCAAGATCTTCAACAAAGGAGTGCATTATAACATCAGAGCGAGGTAGGTCTCCTTCCTCTTCTCTTATTTCATTTGTAATTTAGGAAATTGACTTGTAGATTGTCTCATTTGTTCTAGACCCACCCAATGGGCTAGAGGGATCGTCTCTGTTCACAGAGAGGATTTACCTACACAACAAAATGGTGACTCCAATGAGGAAGCTATAACCTTTCCATCCATTTCTTTGATCTGATCCTCTGATGAGTTTGACCAACCGTCGATTTATCGGCTTGTGTGCATTACTATAGGTTTATACAATCATTGGTTTTTGCTTGAGACTGTTGAGTTTGGTCTTATTTTTAAAAACTTTTGTTTTTTCCTTATTTTCCTCGCCCAACACATTTTCCGTTTTTACAGAAGCGCTATCAGCGCTGATTTTGGATTAACAGTCGTGCTGCTTTGCCTTTCAATGATAGTTTGCCTTTCATAGGCGCATTGATCCCAAAGGCTATAAAAAATTAGGGTTTCCTCTCATTTTCAGCGTGTCTCAACCTTTATGAGTGTTTTTACAATGTGATCTCATTATGTTTGCCTTGATTGTTGTCTTTTAATGGTTGCAATTGTCTCTTTGCTTCTGTTGGTGTGTGATTGAAGTTAGATTGTCTTCTAAGGTTTCTAGGTCTAGGTTACCCTTCACTCATCACTTGGATTGTCTTTGTGACATTGGTTGTCTCCATTTAGGAGTTTTACTACGATGGGGACACCATTTTCAAGTCTCTTTTGGCTCATATTTGCGAAGTTGTTTTCATTAGTATTGGATCATATTTGTCCTTTGAAAATTACTTTTGCTCCATTGTCAAACATAGATTACAATTGTTTGTTTTGGTGAAACTGAAAGTATATGCTTGTTTTGGTTTCGTTGTTTCGAAAAGAAAAGTGAAAGTATCTCTTCATTTAAGTGTTTTTGAAACGATTTTTTGTTTTATTTGAAACCAAAGTGAATAAAATCTTCATTTTGGTTGTTTTGAAATCCATTTTTCTTTTTCTTATGTATTAGTTTGCATTTAGGATAGTGAAAAGTGAAAATCTTTTTTACTTTGGCATTTCATTTGGAAGACGAAAGTGAAAGTTAGTGGAAGGCATGTTGTTTGATGCATTATTGATTGAGTTTCTTCCCTTGGTTAGTCTAGCTTTCATTGAAGTGGAAAATTTCCTTTTCTCATATAGTTGCATCTTAGGGATTCAGGTGACATCATTTTGAGTCCAAAACTAAAACTTAATTGAAGATAAAATTAAAATTTACCTCAATTAACCTAAGGAGAATTTGGAACTTAAATCAAACATTTAGAGGTCTACGGTAGAGACGTGTTACGACGTCTATAAAACTAGCATCCGCCATTAATTTCCTGCATTGTATCTCTGGGGTGAAATCCCATTCTAGTACGGAAGTATATCGGAGGTTCTCCAATACTCCGGGGTATATCACAGGCACTCTAGTATGGCAAGTATATCAAAACACTCTCACCAAACGATTATGCATTAGACATCACTAACATGGACCTGTGCTCCCTGTACCATCGTGTATATATTGGGAGACCCCATTAGGTTGTTATCCTTTGGGCCACAGGTAACCGAGTCAGCCGCCTTGTAAACGTGATACACCGAACACAACATTCAGGGAGATTAGTCGTCGTACGTTAAGTCCTTGGTTTCGGATAAGGTGTATATTGCGGTTCATGGATACTTGGTAAACCCTTTGGCCTAATTACCCCTTTTGATTTCTTTGTTGTTAATTTCGAAAATTAATTAACCACATAACAACATCCTTCATGTGGAAATACTCCTTAGTAGATATTAGGTTGATACCAATGGGAACATTTCCTGAATCTACCAACCAAGGAAACATCCCTGACGGGAATCTTAGTCATTTTCCTTTTTTGGAAATGTTGGTGCTTCCTATATGGAAACTTTGTCCCTTCCTTGATTGACCATTGATCTACTAGTTTGGTTATTTTTGACCTTGGTGATTCCGAGTGTCCAAACTGATTTTCAACCAAGTTCTCCTCCACCTGAACAAGATCAAACTCATGTTGATCCTAAAGGTGACCCCTCACTTTATTTGCCTATTTCTTCACCCCGTTCTTCCTCTTTGCCTTGTGAAAGTCTAGATTCTAGTAACTAGGGAGCTAAGAAGAAGAAGAAGAGGACAAAGAAGAAGAAGCAAAATAAGCAAGGGGGAAACTAAGTAGCCATTGCTACGGATGCAAGTGATGTAGAAAAATCTTCCAACTAGCCCATGAAAGTAAAATCCCCTTGCATGTTATGTAAGGGTGACCACCTTCTTTGAATTTGTCCTGGTATTCCCAAGATCTAAGAAGTGTGGTCCATAGGTTCACATCGACCTTTGTCATCATCCTCTGGGGTTCATGTTGGTGACAAACCCTTAACTAGTAATAATAAGGTCCATGGGAAAAAGGAAAAATCAAATTTTCCTGTAAGTAATGTGAAGGTAATAATCCCATTCACATTTGTCTTCTAATGGATGAAGCTTTCGAAGATTTGGAAAACCTTACAGCTTCCCAACCTTTTCTTTCGGCTGAGTATCGAAAGCTTTCCCCCGATCCTTCACTAGTTGATCCAGTTATTTATCAAAAGTCATCTTTGGTCAACCCTACTCTATCTGAAAATGAGTCTCATGAGTCCGTTCTGAACCAACCATTGGTTGAGAAAACAGTAAACCTGGCTCCACCTTCAGTTAACCATACCTTTCTAGTAGAGAGTGATTCTCATACTGCTCAGGTTCTTTTGGTTTCTTCAGTTTTGAATGAATTGCAGGGAAATCCTCCCATTCCCGAGGTGCATGAGAGCAGTTCTCTTGTTCCCATAGTGCAAGAGGGTAGCTCTCACATCCCTACGACACCCCCTCCAAGTAGTTTAGTCACTTATTTTGATTGGAGTCGAAACAATGTAAACTTTGAAATGAGAACTGATACTGTTACCCGTTTCGTAGAGATAACAAAAAAGTGACCTGATTTTGAAAAGGGGTGATGCAGAACACACATGTTTTTTTTAGAACATAGTTTTTGGCACTTTAATTTTTTTTATGTACATTACGTTTTAGAATGGTAGTGATTTTCATGCTGATTTAAAAAAGTGGGTATTTTGCATCACACCCTTTTTTTAAAAGACCTGTTTTTTGGCTTTAAATTTTCTAATGTATAAAATGTAAATAATTATTTTGTAAATTTGATAATTTTTGAAGTGGTCGTTTTCTTCATATTTTCTTGTTTTTTATTTTAATTTTAATTTTTTTGTAGTGAGGTTTTTATTGTTTTGCATTTTTAAATTAGAAAGTCGATATTTTGAATTTTCGATATTCTACATATTTATACATCCTTAATTAATTTTTCAATCCACATGAAATAATTGTTTCTAAAAAACAATATTTTTTAACAATGGACATAAAAATAACCATTTTTAACATAAATATAACTAAAAAACTACACATTTTGATAATTTTTGCTATAATTGACATGTCAAAATCACAATTTTTATACGAAAATTTTAACTAAAAATGGTTAAATAATAGTTTTTTTTTATGAATTTCATGTCAAAAAATAATAATAATCAATTTTTTAAAAATAAGGATTAACTTAAAAATCAATGCGAAAATCACATATTACAAATATTGAACGCATAACAACCCTAATTGAGTGTTTATTCTTCTCATAAAATGTCAAAGTCAAAACATTGCAAAGCTTGATTTCCAAGCATAACTTAAATTTAATCAACAATATCACGTAATCCAAACTCTTTGTTCTCTAGAGTTTCATCATTGTCTTCTTCCACAATATTTCCTGTTTCCTTTTGCTCATTTTCCTCTTCTAATGGATCTTTGATGTCTGCGAATCTCCCAATGTATGTCTTTCCAAACATTCCATCTAATGGTGGTTGGGGTTCCTTTGCCTTTTTTGCCACACGTGATTCACTAAAGTCCCATTTCTTCAACCCAATTTCTTGCATTGCATCTGGAAGAAATTGAAGAGCATTAATTCTTTGTTGAATGAAATTGCACTGTACTGGATCTTTTTCAATTGCAATGCAATTTCTTCCTTTTTGAAGACAACATGCTAGTGTTGTACCTAATTATCAAGCACAAAATAAATAATGAACTAAATTAGTACAATGACATATTAATTAAAAAATAACATATTGAAATTCAATTCCATATAATAAAACTTACTTGAGCTAGAAAATAAATCCAGAACCCAATCTTCTTCATTTGAACATATGTCTATAAGATAGTTAATCAATAATTGTGGTTTTTGATAAATGTTAACTATCTCTCCTTTTGCTTATTTGTCTTCATATGCTAGTTTTCTCACAACAACATCATAAGTCAATATTTGGCTATGACTCTTTCTGTCTACCCGATTAAAAATCATAGATATATGGCTATCATCTTTTGCCCAATTATCAATATGAATGAACTCACAATCATTTATAAATTTTTGATCTTCATTGTTAAGAAGATTTGACTTTTGCCTGTAACATGAAATAGTAAAAGTTCAATTAACTTGTACATAAATAAATTTTTCAACATTAATCAAATATACATTTTAAATGTCTTACCATGTAAGCTGCATCCTTGAATTTGTTTTCCCCTTGATAATATCATTGCCAATTTTGTGTCTGAATGAAATGCCACAAATCTCCATAATGGTGATGACATGATTTCTACAAATCCCGCAACCACTTTACTAAGAGCTTGATAAATATAAGGGTCACTATCATAGTCAATGTTTGGAATACTGAAACCATGGGGAATATCTGCAATGACTAGGGCATAATCCCTTTAAGGTATGAGTTTAGAAATGTCTTCACAATTGCCTTGTATTACTTGATATTGAATAGTGTCTAGCCCATTTCAAATGAAATGATTAAGAGTTGGATCAAGTTGAACATTCTTAATACGTTGCTTCCTCAGTCTTTTGATCTTTATTTTTTCAATAAAGGTTTTGAAACTATATGGCGCTCCATTATCATCCTTCCTCATATTTTATAAAATAAACAGATATAGGTGTAAGTTATAAATTAAAAATAGTACACAAGTGAATAAAATGAATGTATAAATCAAGATACTTTTTTAAATGCAAGATAAAAAGCTTTTAATGTTGATGTAGAACTTGAATCCGGATAGTTTCGTACAACATCATCCCAACTATATTCATTCAACAATCTAACCATTTGTTCTTGAATTTTCATGTAAACTTTGTGACTTCATAGATAAAGTAACAAAAAGTTAATATAATGATATGCATAACAAATACTACCAAGAATAACATGTTTTATTTAAAATATAATTATAATCTAGAAATAAATAAAAATAATTCAACAAACTTACTTTTGAAATTCTTCAAACATTTCCTCCAATGATAATTCCCCTGACCTCGCACGAGATAATATTGTTTTGACAATTTTTTCATCTTTCACTCCTTGCATCGCCCTCCAAGGTGTGATAGTCATATTGTCTAGAAGCTGCTTCATTTCAGGAGCTGATTTACTATTGCTACATATCAATGGCTTAGACTTTTTGACCCTCTGGTTTTTAATGGCAATGTCTTCCCACATGCTAAAAATCTCATCAATCAACTTCCAAACATCTCCAGTTCTAAATGCCAATTGGAAAATGTTATCAACACCTCTGAATAAATCACTGTTTTTGTTCCCTTTTCCACCTTTTGAATTGGTTTTCTCTTCAATTTGATAGCCCATTTCCATACAACACTCCTTTCGGAAATCCGCAGTAACATTTATCCTATCCCTACCACATTTTTCTTCAAATTCACTATGAATAAATCTAACCCTTTGGATGAAAGTCATAGACATCCTATATTCATTATCTGAATTATGGTCCCATGCCACTAACTTTGCTTCTGTATCTGATAAACCAGTGTAAATGATACATTTCATTGTTTCAAAATGTGGGTTATTAGGATATTCCTCCATCAATTGTCTTTGAGCTTCTACAGAATGGTTCCCCCCAAGCACATAATAATTATATTCAAAACATTTTGACTTATCAAATGATTCTTTGTTGGGAACTTGAAATGGATCAACAAGAAGCACATAACTTACCACATGAGCATATGGATTGTACCTCATCAATGTCTTCAAGTTGTGAACATGCAGATGATGTGGCTTTTTAACTTGATATTGACATTGTCCTTCACTTTCCTTATAGGTTTTCCTGACATTAAGCTGAAATATACAACCACCATCAATTAAGTTTCTCTTTGTCAAATTCTCTCGAATGGCACTTTGTTTTGTTTTGATAATGCCATCCTCTAAATCAACTCCTAGTGTAATGATTTCTCTGCTTTATTTTGAAGTTTCACTAGGTTCTTGACTGCTGGAAATGACTGCTTCAAAATCTTCAACTTTACTTTTCTTCGTCATAACATTCCCAACAGATTTATTCTTGGGCATTGTTACTTTTGGTCTTTTGCAGCTCTTCCCAGTTCCATTTTCATCTTCAGTAATGGCAACATATGCTTCACTGTCAGTTTCAACTTCATCGTCCTCAAAAGTAACTTGTTTACCCTTGCTAGATTTATCCACCAGAGGCCTTTTTTATGATTCTTTGGATGTAGTTTTGTAGCATCATCAATTACTGCATTTTGCTTGTTTTCCATATCTTCTTCTGACACTAAGTAAAAACTTCTGACAACTTTCATGATATCATGCTCTATGAAATGAATGCCTCCCAACCTAATTGAACAACTTTCAACAAAATTCTGCCAAACAAAATATCATATGTCAACAAAAAACAAAGTTAAAAAAATATAGTGAGACACTTTCAAGAACACAAAATACAAATATAAATAACAATACTTACGATGTTTTGTGTCATCTCATTTAGGATTTGTTTACAAAACTTTGTAGATACCTCTCTCGTGTCATACAATGAATATGATAGTCGATATTTAATCATTTCATGTGACTTGGGAGCTTTTGTAAGTATGTAAACAACTTCAGTGTCCGGTACCGAACACAGATCTATGACTCTTCCCATCACCTCAAAAATTCCATTATCATTTGGTATATCAATATATAGAGATATATTCACATTTGTGCTTTCTCTTTCTTTCACATACCAGATTCTTGATGGAAATTTCACTTCTTTTGAATTCTTCAAGTCTGAAATCATCTTCTTATCACTTGAGTCACTTGAAAGATTTGTATCCATGAGCTCAGGTGGAGTTCGTTCACCAATGTTTCTTGAAGAGGCACCTTTAAGAGTCTTTGGTCCAGAAAGATTCATAGAAATTTTCTTTGATGTCATTTTCCTGAAAAATAGAAACACATAAATCAGTAAATAACAAGAACATATTAACTTAAATTAACAACGAAAATATATCATAAATTTTTTATTTGTATAATCAGAATCGCCCAGCCACCTCTAACGGGTGGGCGAGCGGGTCGGCGCTAGGTGGGTCAGTGGGCAGGAGGGAGGTCGGGTGAGGGACGGTAGGCAGTCGGGCGGGTCTGGTGGGTGTGGGCGAGAGGGGTGCGCGGGTGTGGACAGGCGGGCGGTGGGTGGGGGCGAGTGTGCGGGGGGGGGGGGCGGACGGGGTGGGCCGGCCCCCAACCTCCTCATCCTCACCTGCACCCGACTCCCTTAACCCGCCAACCTCCCGATCCCCACCTGCACCCAGCCCCCTTCCATCCCCATGTGCCCATGCCGACCCTCTTCCCTCACACCCACTCGCCTTTCCTCCACTCCTTTCGCCCCCCCTCACACACTCCCTCACCCCCTCACACAAACCTGCCTCTCCCCCACCCCTCTCGCCCCCCCACCTACCCAACCCCTCCCACACCCCCTCACACACCCCTTGACACACTAGGCACTCCCGCGCACCCTCGCCCACCCGACACCCCCACACAGCCCTGCCCACGGCCTCCACCTCCCTGCCCACCCTTCCACTCGCCCTCGCTCTCCCTCGCCCTCCCTTCTCTACCCGCCCCCTCACCCACACACCCTCCTTACCCACGCCCGCCAACGCCGGCCCCCTCACCCGCACACCCTTCCACCCGCCCATGCAATCTCCCTCACCCACACACGCCCTCCTCCCCCCTCACCCCCTCCTCCCTCACATTCTAAAAGGGCATGCATTAACATTCTAATGTAGAAAAAATAAATCACGAATAAAACATTTCAAAATTAACTATGTATATATTATATGAAAGTAGTGAAAATAATAAAATTCTTACATTTTATTATTTTTTAGTTGAAACCTTCATAGATCTATCTTGATTCTATATCTAATAAAAATGTAGAAGAATAAAAAATCATGTAAACATTTTTTAAACTTTACGCTCAAAATGATATTTACATCTTGATATCTACTAAACTCAAAATCTAAAATTTTCAAATTTAAAACAATTTATTTTAATATTTCATTTAATATATGTCTGTTTTTTTAATAAGTACAAAAAAAATATATGTAATGAATAAAAAAAATTGAAATAAAAAATATTTGACCAAAAGTAATTATAATATACCGCCAAAGATTTTAAATAAAAAATATATCATCTAGTCAGGCACGAAACAAAATGAACCGTGCACATTAAAAATCTTCGAAAACTTAACCATGAAAGAAGTGAATAAAATTGTTTGTAAACATAAGGTGTATAACAGAAGTTTCCATTAATTCAAAATGAGTAACAACCATCGTGAGTGACAACCCTCCACCGCCCTCCCCTTCACTCTCCGCCCCCTCACCCACACGCCCTCACCCCCACCCACCCTCTCACCCATGCTCCCCTTCCCTCCCCCTCACCCGCCTCCCCGCCCACCCCCTCCTGTGGCCTCCCTCTCACCCACGCTCCCCCGCCCTCCCCCTCACCCGGCTCCCTCTGCCTCACCCTCCCCCAGCGCTCGCCCGCCCTCACCCTCCCGCTTTCTCACCCCCCCGCGCCCTCCCCCTCACCCCCCTTCCCTCCCTCCCCCTCCCTCCTCCCCGCGTCGTCCCCCCTTCCCTGCCCTGCCCCGCGCCCTCTCCCCTCCCTCATCCCCCTTGCCCCCTCTGTCCCTCCCTCCCCCCTCTCCCCTCCCTCATCCCCCCTGCCCCTTCCCCTTACCCCTCCCCCGCCCCGCACCCTCTCCCCTCCCCCTCCCTCTCGTGACCCGCCCTTAACCGACGCCACCCCAGCGGCCCGTTCCCCCGCCCGACCAACGGCCGAGCGATTCCCGGTTGGGCCGGGGGGGGGGGGGGGGGGGCGCACCGGGGTCGGCCGCGCCGCCCCAGCGGCCCACACCCCCGCCCGACCGGTGGCCAGGCAATTCTCGGCTGTGCCACCTCGGCGGATCGCCCCCCTCCTGCCCCCCCGCTCGACCGGTGGCCGGGGGGGTGGGCCGCCGCGGTGGCACCGGTCATGCGGTTCTAGGAATTGCCCGGCCATTGGTCGGGCAGGGGAGCGGGTTGCTGGGGTGGTGTAGGCCTCGGTGGCGCCACCCTGGCGGCTCGCCCCCTCGCCCGACTAGAATGATTTCGGTTGGGCGGGAGGGGGGGGGGGGGGGGCGAGCCGCCGGGGTGGCGTCGGCCACTGCCCGACTAGCGGCCAGGTGATTTCGGGAATCGCCCGGTAGCCGGTCGGGGGGGGGGGGGGCATGGGTCGCCGGGGTGGTACAGGCCTCGGCGGCTCGCCCCCCCGCTCGATCGGCGGCTGGGCGATTTTGGGCGGGTTACCGGGGTGGCGTTGGTTGAGGGTTGGCCATGGGAGGGAGGGAGGGAGGGAGGGAGGGAGAGAGGGCGGGGAGGGGGATGGGAGAGGGCGCGGGGCGGGGGAGGGGGAGGAGGGAGAGGGAGGGGAGAGGGAGTGGGGGTGGAAGCGTGGGTGACGAAGGGGGAGGGGGCAGGGGAGGTGGGTGAGGGGGAGGGCGCGGGGGGGTGAGGGAAGGGAGGAGGGGGAAGCGTGGAGGGAGGGAGGGGAGGGGGGCGAGGGAGGGGGAGGTGGGGGGCCGCGGGGGAGGCGCAGGGCGCGACGGGAGGGGAGGGGTGTGCGGGTGAGGGGGTGTGGAGGGTGATTTAGGGGGAGGATACGAGGGTGGGAAGGAGGTGAGGGGGAGGACGTGCGGGTGTGGGGGCGTGAGTGGGGGGGTCGATGTGGGGTGTGGTAAGGTGGGTGTGGGGGGATGAGGGTGAGGGGGAAGGTGAGTGGGTGTGGGTGAGGGGATAGGCACGATGTGGGCGCGTGGAGGTGGAAGGGGTTGGTGCCGATGGGGATGGGAGGGTTAGCGAATCATGTGGGGATGTGGGGGTGAGCGGTCTGGGGGATTGGTGGTAGGAGATGAAGGTGGCGTTGAGGGGGCGAAATGTGGAGGGGGGGCTAAGGGGGCAGGGGTGTGAGGTGTGGGTGAAGGGAGTGAGGGTGTCAGGAGGGGGGGTGTGAGGTAGGGGGTGAGTCGGGCTGCGGCGCCGACCCTGGCAGCTCGCTCACCCGCCGTGGGGGAGCCTCCGGGTCACCCCCACACCCGCTACCACCCCCCCACGCCCTCGCACCCCGCCCGCTTGCCCGACCTCCCCGCCCACCCCACGACACCACAGCGACCCACTCATGGCTATTGGGCGATTGAGTTTGATCGGGCCCACCATGCTCACGACGAATGTAATTGTTATTTTGGCTCAAAAAAATTATTAATTTAAAAAAAAAAACTTTTTCATTAAACTAATTTAATATGAAAATTTTCAAGGAAAATTTTTTAACTTACCTTTCAATTGCGAGAATTCTTCGTTGAATATGTTGTTGATAGCAATGTAGCTGTTCCACAAATTCACGAGTCTTTCAACGATTTTCAGAAAACCTGGATGTGATGTGAGTAATAGTGATAATGAAATTTTATTATATAAGTGAAATTACGGAGATGTTTTACCGTATGGTTAATGTGGGATAATTTGTTTTAAAATATTATAAAGTGAATATTGTAGAATTGTTTTACAATGGGTTGAATGTGGGATTAATTTGTTTTAGAATATAAAAATTAAAAAAAAAATCAATTGTTTAGTAAATATTATATACTTTAACTATTAAAATAATTAATGTAGAAGTTGTAGTTTACAATTTTAATTTTAATGATTTATTTCTTAAAAAATATTAGTTTACATTTTTCAATAAATTGTAGAATAAAATAATGAAGGTAAATAAATCTAACAAACTTTTTGGAAGGAAATATTTTCGAAATTTTTTTTGGAGGGAAATATTTTCGCGAAACTTTTTGGAGGGAAAATTTCATTCTTTAAGCTATATAATATCTTTAGGAGACTCTCCATTTGTATCATTCGACGTCTTCTATTTGAAAGGGATGGATTGTTCTAATAGTGAAGTTTCGATTTATACACCATCAACATCTTCATCGCGTAACAACTCTATTCATATTGACGAATATAGCGGGAATTCTTCCACTATGAATAAAAAATCAATTCTTCCACTTAGTCCTGATTCTAAGGACTATGAGAGCAACACTAATGAAAGAGGGGATGGAGAATTTCAATAAAGAGTCACAGATTCCACTTAGTCCTACTTCTAAGGACTATGAAAGCAACAGCGATGAAGATCACGATGGTGAAGTTCAAAAGAATGGAGTGTCATGATGTCCACTTAGTCCTAATTCTGAGGACTATGAGAGTTGAAGTTTTGAAGAGCATGATGGTGAAGTTCAAAAGAATGGAGTGTTATGGTGTCCACTTAGTCCTAATTCCGAGGACTATGAGAGCAGCAATTTTGAAGAGCATGATGGCGAATTTCAAAAGAATGGAGTGTCACTGTGTCCACTTAGTCCTAATTCTAAGGACTATGAGAACAACAGTGATGAAAAGCGTGATAACGAATTTCAAAAGAATGGAGTGTCAAAGTATCCACTTAGTCCTAATTCTAAGGACTATGAGAGCAGTAGTGATGAAGAGCATGATGATGAATTTCAAAAGTATGGAGTGTCACGGTGTCCACATAGTCCTCATTCTAAGGCCTATGAGAGCAGTAGTGATGAAGAGCGGGATGATGAATTTCAAAAGATTGGAGTGTCACAGTGTCCACTTAGTCCTAATTCTAAGGACTATGAGAGCAACAATTATGAAGAGCGTGATGATGCATTTCAAAAGAATGGAGTGTCACTGTGTCCTCTTAGTCCTAATTCTAAGGACTATGAGAGCAGCAGTGATGAAGGACAAGATGATGCACTTAGCCCTAATTCTAATGAGTATAAAGGTAGCAGTGACAAAGGATAGGATGTAGCATCTTCAATAAGTAAACAGTCACATTTTCGACGCAGTCCTAATTCTATGGACTATGAGAGTAGCACTGACAATGCACATGAGGAAGAATATCCATTAAACATCGAGTCAAATTTTCCATTTAGTCCGAATTCTAAGGACTACGACAGTAGCACTGAAGAAGGGGAAGATGAAGAATATCCTCTAAGTCAATATTTGAAAAGCAGAGCTGATCATAGTGTGGATAACATTCCTCTTAATGATGATGAAAATCCTTATACAAATGATGATCCAACGATGGAGATGTTGCCAAGAAATATTGTATCGAGGAGTAGGAGCAGACCTTTTCATATCAATGCAAGCTGTTCTAGTTATACAAGGGGTAGAGCAGAATATCTGACGAGAAGAAGTTCTATCAGCGCTCTCATTTCAAGTGAATGTTGCCAAAAATATTGCTTGAAACATATGGATTTCAAATTTGCATTAGAAAGCAGGAAGAAATATTTTTCAATGAATAAAAGCATGCAAAATTCATATTTAGTTGGGTGCATGCAATCTACATTGTCAGGTTATGATTATCATATTGGGACTTTATTTATCTGTAGAAAAGCTTTCAAAATGTTTCATTCGATTGGGAATTTTCGTCTCTTGAGAATTCAAGAAAATTTGGAAAAGGATCCCGCATTTTATTCAGAAATACGTCATAAAAGACAGTTTGGGCCATTATCAAATACTGCAATGTCATGTATGAAAGATTTCTTTTCAAAGCATGGAGAGTGCATGCCAAATAGAGAGATAATACATATTCCAGATAATTTTTCAAGACGAGAAATCTACAACTTATACAAAGAATATGCAGAAGGTGTTGAGGGACATGGCCACTTTATTACATATCAATATTTTGTGAAAGTATGGAAGAAAGAATTCAACAATGTTCGTATTCCTAAGAAGACAAGGATGGGGATTTGCAGTACATGTGCTTCTCTTAAATAAAAAAGGTACAAATGTGAAGGGTTAGAAAGAGGTAAGCATTCATAACTTTAACTTTTAAAATTGTATAGTCATCAACTATGAAAACATATTTCTTAATGAATTTCTTTTATCTTGTGTAGATTTAATTGTCAAAGAACTTCAGGATCATTGCGAACAACAAACAAATGAAAGGAAGAAGTTGTACAAGCATCGAAATAAGTGTTATGATAATCCAAATAAATATTTGGGTTTGATAATTGATGGTATGGACCAGAAGAAAACACTTTTACCACATTTTGTTCGCGCACCCAAAAATTTACAGGAGGAAAATTTTATTCAGTTTCACTTGGTTGGTTGTATGGTCTTCAATGGGAAAATGTTGCAAAGGGTGTACTTCACAGCTCCAAATATTCATAATGATGCAAATCTGACCATAACCATAATTCATGATGTGATTTCTCATTGGTCTTGTAATCTTCCTGAAGTTTTGTATCTACAATTGGACAACACTTGCCGTGAAAACAAAAATCAGGTTGTTTTTGGATATCTAAACATGCTTGTTGAATTGAGAATTTTTTAAAAGGTAAAGGTTGGTTTCCTTCTTGTTGGGCACACTCATGACCATATTGATCAGATGTTCAGTCGTTTTTCAGTCACATTGAGGAGGAAGGAAGTTGGGAGCTTGCCATCACTAATTGAATGTATTAAGAAATCATACATGCCAGAACCTACTTTTGATGTGTTGGAAGAAACTGTTGACATGTCAAGAAAACAATAATATGGGGCAAAAAGTATTCAACTACTGTAGAATGGGCACCGTCATCAGGTTTGCAATTTTTGAAGTTCATTCCAGATCATCCAATATTTGCGTCAAAAATATTGTTATTACAATCAGTTGGTGAAGTTCCGAATGCACGCAGACAGAATAGAGATATAAATTATTCTGATTGCCTGAAGAAATTAAAAAATGTATTAGATATACATATGAGTACTTTGACATTGCTGATTAAGTTTGGTGGGAGTCATTTTTCAATAATCAAAGTGATATCATTTCAACAACAACTAATGAAGATATACCTTTGAAAAATCCATTTATTTGGCCACGAAATGTGTCGAATGAACATGAGGAAATAAAAATTGTTGAACAACAACAATCTCAAGGTATTATTAATTCTTCACAGGCAACGGAAAGAGAGATGTATATTGGTTCCAGAAGATCTCGTGCACAACGTGAAGCCATGGAAGACCTTTAGAGGGGTTCAGTGTAGGATATTAAGGAGGGTTGCATGATTGCAGCGCTAGCAGATGGAGATCCCAATGGCTATCCATTATGGGTTGCTAAAGTTATAAAGGTCTTTACAGAAAATGAGGATGTTACAAGTGTTGAAGTACATTGGTATGCCACAAATACACACCCATTCAATGGTGTGTATAAGCCAGAGATGGTAGTTGACAAAAAAAATGGTGGAAAGAGAAAAAGAAAGGGTACAAATATAAATCGCCACCGCACAGACATTAAAATTGGAGGATGTTGACATACTTGTTTATGACTTCAATTTAACAAAGAGAGGAACTCTTCGCTTCAAGACGATAGAGATTCTGAAAAGGTTGTAACCAGAAGGAACATTGTTGAGATGGGAGTCTACTGAAACCAGTCGTAGATCTAGAAGAATTTTGAAACCTGAAATGTTGGGCATGCATGTGGACTCAGATGGTGCACTAGTTGATGAAAGAGAAGAATATGGAACATCTTCGTCAGCATCTAGTCACTCATCTGAAGATGTGAATTTTGATGGTGTGCAAAAAAATATGAATGATTTTAAATAATTGTTTAAGACAGTTTATATAATTGATGTATGCATCGTATCTTCAAATAAAATTAATGATTTCCATATGGTGTTAAATTAGAAGTTATGAGGCATTTTTATGTTGTTGGATTATATGTCTTAATTATGATAAATTTTACTTTTAAAATATCTACAATGCAATATTAAATTAGAGATATAATGTATGTTTTATTCAATATACAAATAATGACTTTTGAATTCATTTAGTAATGTAATTTGTTCATAATGTCATGGTTTTTTAATTTTATAGTTGAAAAAATTTCAATTTCTTTTGTATCTAGCATGTTATAGTTGAAAACATGTTGAATTTATACTTGGGAAAGAAAAATGATATTATAACAAAAACATTAATGTGTTTTTTCCCCATAAACAACTTTGTTTGGCACATAAAAATTTGGTTTTACTAACATGTTAATTTTTTTTTGAAAATTGACCCTAAAAAAAAATCATCGTTCCAGTATCATCACTTTCGTTTTGAAGCTATATTTTGCACGAAAATTTCATAGTAAATTTTGTTGAAAAGTGTGCAACAAGAAATGCTTGTTGAGAATGCAACAAGATGATGGAGCTTAGTGGAAAGGAGTCGCCTTCACTAAGTGGTCCCGCAGGCAAGTTTTGGCGCGAAGTCTATTTTTAGACATATGGATCATGGTCTATGAGTTGCAGGATGTTGTTTATGGATGATTGGTCATGTTGGGAAAAATAGATGAACTTCTATTTTTGGATCACAACAGGAATGATCATAGTCTATTTTTAGACTACTAGTCAAAAATAGAAAAGTCAAATATTATTGTCTCATAATAATATTTAGACTATAAACTTTATCTTATCCTCTTGGAGCACTTCAGTTTGAGCGAAAGATGTGGCACATGCAGCTGTCAGAAGGAAATACACTTTCTTTATGAGTCAGTTGAGCTATTGCATGCAGGACATCAATTAGAACTCATGTGGTTGAGTTCTGTGGAGTTGGATGAGCCGTTAATGGAGTTTTGTTCAGTTTGACTTAGTTGAACTAGTTGTATTTAGTCTAACTGGCCAATAGACTAAGTGATGAGTTGTGTGAATTAGTTATTAATTAATTCACTAATTATTAACTCATAATGCAACTGAAGAATACATCAGTTAACTCAGTGCATGTAAAGTTCAGTGGAGACAGGTGTTAGAGGTTGAGATTGCTATTAGTTGTGACTATAGTTGTGCATGGGACTTTGCACAATCAAATGATTGAGTATGCCCATGAGAATTGCATATGCCCAGTAATATAGCCTGTGCTCACGTGATTTCCAGGGTGAGTGATTCTCCAAGGTAAATAGAACTTGGAATGAGTTTGGATTCATTCATTCTCTTGCAGGATTGTGCAGTGGAGGCAGGCAAAGCAGTGGAGGAGATTTGAGCAGTGCTTGATCAGATCTGAGCTAGTTTTGTGTGTAACAGGTGGAGATAGTGCTGGATACTTGTGAGGAGTATTGTACTATGTATTGTTACATGTTCTCAATCATTAATATACAGATAGTGTGGGGTTTTCAACTGTAAGCTTTCCCCGGGATACATACTGTGTTAATGTGTGCATGCGATTGATGTTTCATTGCTTTGAATGCTGCTAAATTGATGATCAACGTAGAGGAGGTTATGTATTGTGCATGTATTCCGCAATAGTGTATAATCAGGATAATCTCTGTGAATATGTGTTTATTATTCAAAATTTCTACAAATTTCGTAGTCACTGCCATTTTTAAAACATGTTCAAAATTGACGCCTAAAAAATAAAAACATCGTTCCAGTATACACACTTTTCATTTTTAGCACTGTTTTTGATGTTTTTTCGGGGTTTTTTGGCCAGAGTACCTGTTTTGAGTTTAGAGTTCCTATTTCAAAGTTTACATTGTTTCGACTAGAAGGATATCGTTTTCTATCTTATGTGCCTTTCCAGATTACAATACAAGCTTACCATATGGCAGTACCAAGCATAGTCATAGATGAGGGCACATCTATTAATATTTTGTCCTCAATTGCTTTGCAAGCTTTAGGTTCTCCGTAGCTTGTCCCCATCACCTAGAATCCATTAGCTTTTCACAGAGAAACCAATTAACCATTAAGGATCCTTCCTAAGTTACCTATTACTTTGGGAGGAAAGACTGTCTATATAGATTTGATGGTTGTGCATGGCCTGTTGGATTTTAATTTACTCCTTGGCTGTGACTATGTTTATGTCATGGGAGCTCTTGTTTCTTGTCTCTTTTGTGTGATGTGTTTCCCACATGAAAGAAGAATTGTTATCATTGATCAACTTACATTCATTGGTCCTTAATCAACCCCTAATCAACCATCATCCCTAAATGGTTCTTATATGAAAGTGGTATCACCCCCGCCACAAGTTAGTTATGTGGCCACCTGTTCCTGCCCACATCTATTCATAATATAGTAGGTGATATAGTACATCATGTACTGGGGGCATTGGAGCCCGATTTTTCATTTGGAACCCTGGACATGTATCCCTTCCAGAGTGTTGTTCTCCCATCTGATGAGAACCTCTTGGAATCCATGCCCTCTTTCGGTCTGTGATCGAATGCTTGGAGCAGAGTTCCTTTTCTTGTGTCAAGCTCGTTAAAAAATGAAACAAGGGCCACGAGGATAGTTATTTTACTATGTCAACCTCGTTAAAAAATGAAATAGGTCCCATGAGGATAATTCTTTACTGTGTCAACCTCATTAAAAAATGAAAGGAGTCCCTATGAGCATGGTTCTTCTTTTTTTTCTCCGTAAATGCTAATTCTATTAAAGAAAGATAAAAATATATACAAAGAGGTTAGAACCTCTGAGGAGGCCGCGACCATTCCTCTGCCAAAAACTCATGGACCTTACAGTTCAGGCTTGATGCCAGATTTACAAAACATACTGCAATATTTTTGGTTCGGGCTCTAACATAATTAAAAAGATTACCCTGACTGCGTTCATCATGCCCTGTAATGACCACAAAAATTAAGACACAGCTAACAAAACCATATCTAAAACAGAAGACAGAGACTGGAGTGACATTGGCCCTTCGCCGTAGCCTGAGTATGGACCAGACAGAGACATCTATCCGCAGAATTAACAACACATACCCAAAAATAGTTAGACCCCCCGGCGGAGAGAAAACAATTCTAATCTGCATGCTTAGAAGAGTCTGGCATTTCCGCTTCCGCTTGACTGGTTGAAGCAACCCAGGTCACAAATCCACTTTCATCATAAACAGGTTCGCCACCATCAGGAGTGGTCACCAAATTTAGGACACCACCAGCCCACTGAGTCGGACCGCAAGGCACAATATCATTTTGAGCTGGATCCACGGTATGTTGTGGCACCTCCGCTACATGGCCACCTTCTTGCTGGTTGTCTGCCTGGAACACCATCCCAGTCAGGTCCCCAAGAAGCACGCTGTCTCCCTGAGACTGAGAGGGGTTAGTATTTTCCGAGCTCCCCTGATTACTATCTTCCTCCGCAAGGACAATAGTGAGGCTCGTAGTCAAGATGGGCCTATTAAGCCGGCTTTGGAAAGTGAATCTGGCGGTCTGGAAAGAGCTGTTTGGAAGGGGCCTGGCTTGTTCCGGAGGCGGGGAAGAAGGAGACGCAGAGGCAAGAGGAATAACATTTTGAGGAGCTGGGCGAGACGATTGGCCTCTATCCCCTGTATGACTACCTTTGCGAGGAATCCCGCGGCGTCGAGGCATTCTCCAGAGCACAAATTGACTAGCAGATAGATTGAAACAGAGAAAATCAATTACCTGAGGAACGCGAGCAGCTGCAAGGAATTTACCAATCCACGCTAATAACCAGATTCGAAATACAAGACATAGGTTCTGAGACAACTCTGCCACACAATGAAACACTCCAGCGACTGAACCAGGTGTGAAGAACCAATCCATGCCAATATAGCAAATTCTCTGCCGATCATGCATGCCTGCATTAACTCCGGCCTGCTGAACCCACATTCGAGACTGCCCAACAATGAATTCACATACCTTTAAGCACTGCTGCCCACCTGCTACGCGTCCTCAACAGACATTCCACCTGCCGTCTGCCCTGCCAACTGCCTTTGGTATGCGGCTTAACATTTAATTGACGTGATACCACCCGCATCCGGGTTATGAGCATGGTTCTTTTCCTATGTCAAGCTTAGTAAAAAATGAAACAAGATGTCATGAGCATGGTTCGTTTCCTATGTCAAGCTGGTTAAAAAACAAAACAAATCCCCTTCCAATTCGTGTCTTTGATTTGATCTCATAAAATCCCAGTCGAGTCTTTCATTTGATCTTGTAAGTAAACCTTCATTCCATATCCCTGTTAGTAACCAGTAATCTACTTAGGTATATGAAATGAGGCTTGGGGGGCATGTACATCGAATTGAGTCATTATGCTAGGGGAATGTGAATTTATCTCAAGCATAGTTTATCTTTGTTTCAAGCTTGTGTAAAAATGAAACCAAACCCAATAATAGTTTTTTTATCATGTTTCAAGCTTGTGAAAAATGAAACCATCCTCAAGTATACTCAAGGATAGTTTCCCATGTTTCAATCTTGTGTAAAAATGAAACCATTCCCACTTTACATCTCATGATTGTCGGTTTTATCAGCCGATTTTTGCTAGATCAGCCTTGGTTTTTTCATTCCATCACCACCATCTCTTTGGCCGATCATATGCTTTCACTTGGTTGTTTTACCATTGCCTGAGGAACATATGCAATGAGTGGTCTTATTAGCCAATCTCTTGACCCTTACATGTTTTGAGCAGTTCCATCATGACCGGAACCAGTTGCTATACTTTTATACCACTCGTTCCTCCAGGAGGAGTCATCTTTCAACTCTTTTCTGACTCTCAAAAAATGAAAAGATTGTCGAATACTTATCCTTTCAAAATCATAAAAGTAAATGAAATGACATCTACTCAGTATAAGTTTAACCCTTTTTCGAATTGAGATAGACTATTGTACGAAAAAGGAACACCTTAGTCGAACATGATTAGGAGGTTCTCTTGAATATTGTTTTCTACCTTTTCGGGTTCAAGAGACAAATTACGAAAAGGGACTTGATGGAGTTTTCTTTTTTGTCTCTTTTTCAAACTCTCTAAATATGAGTTGCTCTTCTGTCGAGCTCGTAAAAATTAAATGATGAAAGCCTTATCACCATGATGAGACCAAGTTTATCCTTCCTAGGACTCGTAAAACTTACTAGGATGGATTCATTCGAAGAATGAACTTATACAACAAGAATATGCTATCCCCTTCAAGCTTGTGATTAAAAATAGTTGGGGTACTCAATAGAAATAGTGGGGGAAAAAGTGAAAGTGAAACATCTCTTGTATAAGTAGCATGTCTCTTTTGAACATGACACCTATATGTTTCTCGTGTTAGGTTTAGTATATCCTCACTCAGTCACTTGTCCTTCCAGGTTTTGGTGATCCATTTTGCCTCTCATTTGATTATTCCACTTCGTCGTCATGACCCTTGGCCCTATGTTCAGTCAAACGCTGCCATAGTTCGGAGTCGTGTCACTAATATGTTCAAGAGAAGTCCTATATGCAATTTACTACCTATACATTGTCTGGCCTTTTGCCACATTCTTGGATCATACTCGTTTATTCCACTTTATTCCTTGTTTCGTGTCGATGATGAGGGAATCATTATGGCCCTCCTTCGATGGGCCATTTCCTGTTGACTTTAGCTCATTATATAGGAAGATGACTTAGAAACTCTCTTTCAGTACCTTAGAGGTTGCATGCCTTAATGGTAAGTTCTTCGCATTTGACGACATGTTTTCCTCATTGGCCTCCGATTGCATGATTTCATGAGTGTTCGACTTCAGCTTCATTTTCACATTCACGGATTGTACTATCGTATCTTGAGAGACATTGTCATTATTGGTGGTTTCTGTTGTGCCCGTTAACGGTTCACATCATTGGTCGGTAGTCAGGTGGTTTTCTAGCATGTTCAACTTTGATACATTCATTCACATGTTAGAATTCGTACTTTGATCGGGTTGGGATGGAGTGCAAGACCTTTATTTTTGTCTAATATAACTCAGGCTACATGGGGTTATGTATTATTCATGATTGTATACATGGTTCCTCTATACTGATGGTTGTGACCATACCATGGGACCTTATATCTATGATGATGATGATGATCCTTCTATATCGGGTGGCTTCATCCATACCATGGATCTTAGATTTCCATACGATCCTTTTTAATTCGGATGGTTGTGCCCATACCGTGGATCTTTTTACACGGTCCTTCCTATCCAGGTGGTTACGTCCATACTGTGGATTCATGTTTTGATATATATGACAGAGGTATTAGATACGAATATGTATATACATCCTTGATTTGCAAGTCTCCTGAAAATGTTTGTTCTAGTCCTTGCAATATCTCGTAAAGCATCTCAACCATCACTCCTTGTTCTGCCTTCATGCTTTAGGGGGCATCTATTACACATTATTTTGTCACATCTCCTACACTTCCTTGTATCATACCCCATAGCACCAAAATCTTGACAGCTATGCAGTGTACCCATCCTGTTATGCAGTCCAGATCCTCCCTGAAGAACTAATGAAAATTTTCCTTGAGCCTTTCCTAAGAAAAATGAGCTCAAAACCCTAATTTCTGGGTCAGTGCGACTGTGACACTGCCCTCTTGTGCTGATGGCAGGTTGCACCATATGAGCCTCACGCTGCCAATGTGACTTTTGACTGGATACTCGTGCTGAACCCTAAAAGGAAAGTTTTCCCAAAGTGGAGGAGAAGCTTCATGATCTAGAGGCTTCTAGAACGACGAGCTGGATGATGTTCGTTGTGGATGTGGTCGAATTCTCCCAATATTACCCTTTTATATTATCCCTATGATATTTTTCCTTGAGATGAGGACCTTCCCCTATCTTTGGTGAGATCCTAACTCCCTCTCCTTCCCTATAAATTCATCCTCCTCCATTCTCAAATAGTTGGTCTCTGATTGTTTGAACCCTTATGCTGAGATAGTGCCTACATGCTATTCACTTTGGCTCGGAGAAGGATTTCTTGGATAACTTGGGCTTGGACTTGGACATTCAGTCAAGGAGGGCTACTAACATCAAGCCCTAGGTTGTATGCTTCCTCTTTTGTTTATTAATATATGCAATTGTTGGTTCACTTTCCATAAATTCTCGTGTGAATGCTTCATTTATCTTAATGCTCCTTGATCTTTTAAGTGGATTACATTTGATTATGCTTGTTACACTTTTATGCTTTGTTGTGTTTTTGGCCTCTTATGCAGGCATTCAAATGCTGTGAAAAGCAAGCACTGAACCTGAGGAGCAAGTGATCAAGATCTTCAATAAAGGAGTGCATTATAACATTAGAGCGAGGTAGGTCTCCTTCATCTTCTCTTATTTCGTTTGTAATCTAGGAAAGTGTCTTGTAGATGGTCTCATTTGTTGCTAGACCCACCCAATGGGCTATATGGATTGTCTCTATCCGCAGAGAGGATTTACCTACACAATAAAATGGTGACTCCATTAGGGAAGCTATAACCTTTCCATCCATTTCTTCGATCTGATCCTCTGATGAGTTTGACCACTCGCCAATTTCTCGGCTTGTGTGCATTACTGTAGGTTTATACAGTCACTGATTTTTGCTTAAGAGTGTTGAGTCTGGTCTGATTTTTGAAACTTTTTGTTTTTTCCTTCTTTTCCTCGCTCAACGCGTTTTCTATTTTTACAGAAGCACTGCCAGAGTTGATTTTGGATTAACAGTCGCACTACTTTGCCTTTCAACGCTGATTCTTATCATGTCACTATCTAGAAACATTTATATGATTCAACAACCATTTTCCATAGGGTTATTTGTTCACTAAATATGTCAAGAGTTTTAAGTTATTGTATCGTGATGTGATTATTCCATAATCCAAAGTCTTCCATCATGTTGGAACATAGGCTACTACTTCTATTTTGACTATAGATTGCAATCAGAACTTTCATTTGTGAAACTTCAGACAACTCACCTTATCAACTTTGAGAAGTATCTACCTATTTTTTTTGTTCATCTCATCTTTCTAAGTTGGCTATAGTTACAAGGACTATCATAAGTTATTGTCATTAGGAATTTGCAAGTTCATCATTTTCCCATCCTTAATAAGGCAACTCCTTGAAATGTTGAATAAGTCAAATACCTATGGCTAACATTGGGGATTAAAACTTGAAAACTTTCATTCTTGTTTTATAATCCTTGTCTCTCTATACATATTATTTTCATCTTCTCATACCAATAACATGTCAATTATTGTTCTAGGTGTCATTACATATTATCTTAAGGTTATATACAAAATTATTTGATACTTAACTTTGTTTAATATGCACTATCAAGTAATTGTATTACTATTCTCTCAAATTGATCAATTATATGTGTTTCCACATATTTGCCTAAGTAGTTGGTGTTTCATTTACTTCCTCAAGTTACATATGCTAGTTTGGTGAATTAAGTGATAATATAATACTTCATATGAGATTGTCTCTTCTCAATGTCCATATCGAGGATTCTAAGTCTAAAATATATGGCACAAGAAAAACTCATAAAACATGTTTTGAGTATTATCCAACACTCATCAATGTAAATCAATATAATTCCATTATATTCTCACTTTGATTATAAGCTTTGACATGCTACAAGGAATGTATCAAAAAATGTGTCATCCATAAGAAACATGTTAAAACATCCCCAACACTTAAAAATATAATACAAATATACATAATTTTTTTATTATTAATACATGCTTATTTTTTTAAACTTAAAGCTACATTTAATCCACAAATTATATAGTATTAAGTATTTTATAACTATTCTATGTTTTGAAGTTTTTGGTCAGGATTTGGTGAAACAACTTATGGTAAAATCACTATCTTTTGTTGTTTAGATGTGCTTTTGATTGCATATATGGATTAAACGCCCCGAAAACTCTTGAAACACTCAATTTATGGGGAGTTCACAACTCAAACTTGTAATTCCAACAAATTCTTTCCATATTCTAGACAAATTCAATTAGAAAACATGCCTAGAAAAGCTCCAAAACATATAGCAGATAGACTATGACTATATTATTAGTTTCCCAAAATATTATTTTAAATATGATATATTTTATTTCAAGGCTACTCATTTTTTGGGGAGATGAATTTCTAATAAACGAAGTTGCCTTTAGTGCGAGCTTTTGTACTTTCCGGTGCTAGAATCCGGTAGAAAAAATTGAGGTGAAATCTTGATTTGTGTTATTTAAACTGGTTTTTTCACGGTATATATGGATTCAACACCCTAAAGAACCTTTAGGGCACTTCGATTGTGTAGGGGTTACCCATCAAGCTTGCGATTTCAATAAATTCCTACCGGATTTTAGAGAAATTAGACCAGAAAAGCTTCCAAAAATTCTCACTAAAAACAACCTGCTAATAAATACCTTTCCCATATTACTATGTTGCGAGGAGCTATATAATCTAGTGTGAGGGAGATATTGTAGTAATTGTAAATGGATGTAAATATTTAAATGTCAACTCAATATGGGATAGATGTCGTAGTGACCATCAAATGAAGCATTAAATAAAATAATAATAATAATAAAGCATAATATTAACTCAATTAAAAAGTATTAAAAGTTATTTGTTTTATTAAGGAAATTACAAATATTTTTTTTAGAAAAAAACCATGGTGTGCATATGACATTAAATTAAATATAAATAATAATGATTCATATTTATATAAAAAACTTCGTATTTAAATTTACTTAATAAATATATATATATATATATATATATATATATATATATATATATATATATATATATATATATATATGTATGTATGTATGTATTCAATTAAAAAATATAAAATGGCTCAAAGAAAAATGACACACACATATATATGCAATTATATGTATTGTTAGGTTTCAATACAAATAAAAATAAAAATAATTTGATATGTTGAGATGATAAATTTATATAAATATAAATAATATGATTAAGAAATATTATAGATTTATTTTAACTCTAGATTTACCAAGGGTAGAGAGGAATCAAATCTCTAGAGTTGTAAACATTCTTTTAAGTTTTGCACTAAAAAAGAGGTTTGCATCTTGGCATATTTGATCACTCTTCGCACTTAGTAGATCCATAGCCAAGATGGTTGATTAACAAACACTTAACTTATGAATTTAAGAAATCATGTATATTAAATGTGGGTAAAATTAAATAGAGATAAACATCATGTAGCCATGAAAGGGTAAAATCAAATCTCTCTCTCTCTCTCTCTCTCTCTCTCTCTCTCTATATATATATATATATATATATATATATATATTTTCCCTGGGAAAAGTATCGTAATTTTCATTATCAAGGAAAATTACATGTTGTAGATGCCATAGGCATATGCAGAGCTAGTGACCGTAGTCATCTGTAATCTGTTAAGATCTGTAAAAGTCTATACAAAAAACCTAGAGGAGGGTATGCATCCTGTATCTGAACATATACATAATATATACATAATTCAAAAAATTTCAAAATTTCACCCATGGTGATTATTGTTCTGTAGTCAATAGATAAAACTGTAAATAAGTTAGGGCCTGTTAGCCCTCTGCAAGTCCTGATCGATGTATGGTATGTGGTAGTACTAGTAGATCTTCTCTGGTCTGTGCTCACAGATCAACCATTCCCCTCTGGGATGGTGTGCTGCCACTTTAGAAAGTTGATCCGCAAGTTCGTTGCGCTCCCTGTAGATATGAGCACATGAAATTTGATAAAAATGAGTTTTTAAAAACAAGCATCATCCAATATGGTTCTGAGTGTATGAGCGTGGTGTGTGTGTATATATATATATATATATATATATTTTTTTTTTGAATTCCAATTGCCTTTTTTTTATTGTGTTAGGTTAGATTGTTAACCTAGACATTATGAGGTTTCTTGATGTGATAGACCCTGCTAGTTTTATTAGCATACATATGAGGTATGCATATATTAGTTGCATACTCACAACTCACAGGAATATGCTAGTATTCTATAGTTTATTGTGTTAGATGATTAATTAATGGTTAAGCTTGACTAATGGTTAATTAATCGATTAACCGTCTAGCGGACAGAGGCAGGTGATCCAGAGAGCCGGGAAGCGGAAACGAACAGTCAGGGAGCAGATTGGCTTTAAGCCATGAACAAACAAAGAGCAGAGGGGACAGAAGCAGAGAAAGAAGTGAATTGCAGAGAACAGAGAAGCGAGCTGACCTGCAGAGTAAAGGCAACATCGAGCAGACAGAGACAGAGAGAGTCCGAGAGTCTGTGAACTCCAGAGAAGGCTTGAGAGGTTCAAGCAACTCCTCTGTGTATACCTGTCAGGTATTGAGTACCAAATTGGACTCATACCATTGAGACCAGTTGAGGTCGAGATTTAGTAAGGGGGAGTCTGTGTACTCTAGAGGCTTGGGGGATCCAAGTACCACCCTACTGATCACCATTTGTTAAGTGAGACTCAAATTGAGCTCCTTATTGTAAAATCTCTGCTTTAAGACACAATAGAAAATGCCACCACTGAAGGCTGGACCAGGAGACGTAGCCTGGAGGATTGGGTGAGATCCTTATTAAATTTGTTGTGTTTTGAATTTTCTTACTGTGTTTCTCTTACTGTTTCAAGTGTCTGTGTATTTCACAATCTTATCGATCCGTTGCTTAAAATAACATAGGCACACCCCAGCACATGAGTCTGTAATACCTTCATTAATTAACTAAGATCATTCACGAGTGATTTTCAGATCAATTATACTACCATTCGACCATTGCTGTTAAAACCCCACTCCCATCAACGTCTATTATAGGCATACCCTTGCCTCAAATAGTTAAATCCCCATAGAATATAAATTAAGTATAGTGTGTTTTTTCCTCATTATTTTCATTCATCCATCTTGTAGCCACACGGGTTCGTTACGAGTAGTATTGACGTGCAACATCTTTCACTACACCAACCAGTAAATTTCCTAGTAAAATGACATTTTATTATCAAATTTCTTCTTTCAGCATGTCGTATTCTAAAGGAAAATCAAAGGTAGTTGTAGAAAACCCATTGCTACCCACCGTTATAGATTTAGATAAACTGCCCTTAGTTGACAAGCAATATAAGATGTCTGAAATCGAATTTGAGTTAGACCTATATGAACTTCACAATTGGGTAGACCATAAATTCTTAGATGTTAGCGATGAAATGAGTACATGGGACTCCTTCCTTCCTTAATTCATTTTCCCTCAGACTCATTCCTTCCTTGAATTTGTAACCTGGTGTCACTTTAGGTATATCCCGAGTCAGAGAGCCACCATTGCCCAAAATAATGATATTTTGTTTACAATTTCCCCTGAGTCAATATGCCAAATTCTTCAAATCAAACCCTCAGCTCCTCTGCACCCACTTTATGTAGATTCTCTCATGGAAATCTATCAGAAACTTACTTTTCCCTAGAGAGTCAAGATCTTTGAAATGTTTTTACTTGAAAATGTAAAATTGCCAAGAAAAAATCCACCATACCCTTCCTCAATGTTTCCAGAAATGACTAGATAGGGTATTTCAATGGTTTCATGTCTGTTAGGTTATCCAACCGATCAATGGGTCGATGAAGTAATTCTGGGAATTTTATTAGTGTTTTCAATATATGATAAACCATCACTTATGTTTAATTATAGTCAAATTTGGCAAAAGCTATTCATGATCAATTTCTAAATTTTTCTACTGAAGGAGCCTTCAAATATAAATCAGTTCTTGTGTACTTGTTCCTATTTTATCAAGCAGACAGTTTTCAATTTTGATTACAAAATCTAGATCAACAGGGAAATCCTCAGTCTGTAATTCGTTGGACTTCCTTGGTGAGGAAGAACACTAATGACTTTATTTTAGTGATTATGTAAATCTGTTTCTACATATGGCTTTGTGCTTGCTTAGTAGTGATATTATTCCTAGGATTTCACCTGAAATCAAATGAATCCTTCACCTTAGTGAGAAAACAAGAAGTGGATATTGGTATTTATATAAGAATTACAAAGAAATCAGAATATATGGATGTGAGCTTCTTCCATATAGACTGCCAAAGTTTGTGCCAATCATAATTTTTGCGTTAGAATATATGAGACATATGATGAACATGAATGCGGTACATTTTGTATAATGTAAAAAGAAGTCTCAATTTTAGTTGAAAGCACATATTGGACCATTCATTTGTAACACCAGAGCAACAACGAAGGAGGCATACCTTCTCTTGAAATAAATGAAGTTTAAATTAAGCTTTACCTGGTCTTATGATCCCTTGGGGATTATTTCTAAGTTAAGGGTAGAATAGAAAACTACACCTTATGCATACACACCCAAACCAGAAATAGAACAATACATGAATCAAGAAGAGTGTTAGGGTCCCACCCTAACCCCCTTATTTATGTAATGGGATCATGTCATAGTCAAGAGTCAATAAAGCCCATATTAATAATTGTAAGTGGTTAATCCGCAATCAATGACGGAACCACAGTTAGTTGCAAATGGGCCGTAGTATTAGATAGATGGTATTAATAAAATCCACGGTATTGGTCCGTGGTATTGAATGTATGAGTCATATATAAAGGATAGAGACTCCCTGCGAGGAGCATCGTGTCTTATTTTGTAATCGAGCTCTGCTGTATTGGAGGTTACCCCCTCAAAGAGGCAAGTGAACATTATTCTCTGAATAATAAAATCATTGCTATTCTGTGTTCTGGGTATCTTTTCTTCGCATATTCTGTATTTGGGTATCATTTTGCAGGTTAAGAGCATAACAAGTGGTATCAGAGCACTTTCCAGGGCTGGTGGGATCTCCATTTCTTAGCAATTTTTTTTTTTTTTTGGCTAGAGACATGTTCCAGCGTCTTTAAACCATGGGATCTATCGTTGAGCGCATAAACCTGCGGATTTGGGGAGGCATGCACGCAGGAAATACAAGAGGTGGTCACGTCTGTTGGACTCCCTTGTAACCCCTGTGGGTACCCCTTCGAGTAGTAGCGCATTAGACAGAACCGCGCACAGACTGTCTTCCACGTACCCTCTGGGTATATCGGAAGCCCCCTAGGCTCCCTTGAAACCTCACCATAGATAAACCGTCGGCCGTCTTGCGGCTACAGTACACCGAGAACAACACTCGGAGAGATTACTCGCCCGTACGATAGGGTAGTCGGGTTGTACGGCTAAGGGTACGGTGATCTAGCCCATCAGAATTAGGACGACAAGCTGAGCATGGTGGTACCATTCACTTCTTAGTGGATATTTTTTTTAGGCGGTCCCAATTTTCAAAAAATCAGGTTGGTGTATGGTAGAAACTAGAGCTCAAGCGATGGCCAATGAAAGGATGGAAAAACTTGAAGATCAGTGCAAAACCTCCACATTCAGCTTAGCGGACTATGTAGCATGGTCGAGAAAATAATCCTGAAGGGCAAGGAACAAGCCCACGAGGAGGAGTATAATGGCAATGGACACAATGAGGGTGAGTCTAGCCACTCTCCTCACGTCTGGCACACCCACCAACAACCCAGTCAGCGACCTCCCAAGTTGGATATGCATAAATTAGACGGTTCTCACCCGTCGGCATGGATAGCACAAATGGAGCAGTATTTCAAACTGAATCACATCTTAGATGATGAGACTCAGCTTATGTTGGGGAGCATGTACTTGGACAATGAACGGTGGCAATGGTGGGAATGGCATCAACGTTGCACTGGACCTTTTAGGACTTGGACCAAATTCACCAAAGCTCTTCAAGACCGCTTTGACCAGGAATCAACTTTTTTGGGTCGTCTTACTAAGCTCCGACAGACTGGTACAGTGGATGAATATATTACAGCTTTTGAAGCCTTAACCTTCCGCACTTGGGGTCTCTCAGATGTGTTCTACACGGAATGTTTTATCAGCGGTCTTAAAGAAGCCATCAAAGCTCAAGTCCTACTGCACCACCCTCCCACATGGACGGAGGCTGCAAGGTAGCTTGTAATGTGGAACGTGCATTAGCAGCCCAATACAGTCGCCCAAATTTCTCCGCTAAAGGTCGCCCCCCATAGGCTCACAACACGACTCAAACACTTAAGGTCCAAAAGGTGTCCCCTGCGGAAATGGCCGATAGAAGAAAGCAAGGACTATGTTACTACTGTGATCAAAAATACTCCCCAGGTCATAAATGCAAGGAGCCCAAATTTTTTCAAATTGATGTCACTGACTACAGCTCAACTGAGGAAGATCCACCACTTGAGGAACATGAGTCGCTAGAAGAAGACAACCAAAAGGACAATGTCTCTGACAAACCAGTTATTTCGTTGCATGCTTTGGCAGGGATTTCTTCCCCTCAAACTCTCAAAATCAGAGGTTTTATTAAACATCGCCCAGTAGTAGTCTTGATTGATAGTGGAAGTACACATAATTTCATCCATCAAAAAGTCGCAAAAGCAGTGCATTGTTTTGTACGAGTAGTTTCTAACTTCCAAGTTCAAATTGTGGATGGAGGCACAATGAAATGTGAAGGCCGCTGTGAACATGTCAAACTTCAAATGGGGGATTATCAGTTGAAAACCCACATGTTTGCCATACACATGGGGAGTTGCGACATTGTCCTCGGCGCTGAATGGCTCCGCACTCTTGGGCCAATCACATTGGATTTCCAAGAGTTATATATGAGTTTTAAGTAGAACAACTACACACATACCCTCCGTGGACTCCAGGCGGGAGCCCCCTCTATCATCAACTCGCATAGGATGGAAAAATTGTTAAAAAAGGGCAATCATGGAGTTGTCTCAATTTAATGCCATCCAGGTAGTCGAAACCAAGCCTCTGCCAATTCATCCTGAGATGCAACAGATTTTAAATAACCATCTGCCGGTCTTTGACAAGCCTCATGAGCTTCCACCCTTGCGAGGGGAACATGATCATAGCATCACCTTGGTTCCAGGGGCCCAACCCCCAAATGTTCGCCCATACAGATATCCGTTCACCCAAAAGAATGAAATATAAAAAAATCATCAAGGAACTTTTGGAAGCAGGTGTCATTCGTTCCAGCATTAGTCCTTATTCATCCCCAGTGGTCATGGTGCTCAAGAAAGATGGGGAGTGGCCGATGTGTCCTGACTTCAGGGCCCTCAATAAGTTGACAGTCAAAGATAAATTTCCCATCCCGGTGGTTGATGATTTTCTGGATGAACTCAATGGGGCTCAATTCTTCACTAAGCTGGATCATCGCTCAGGCTACCAGCAAATTTGCATGAAGGAAGTCGACATTCCCAAGACTGCTTTCAGAACTCATGAAGGCCATTATGAATTCCTGGTCATGCCATTTGGTCTTTGTAATGCCCCTCTACTTTTCAGAGCCTGATGAACCACATTCTCAAACCATATCTCAGGAAATTTGTCCTTGTCTTCTTCGATGACATCCTCATCTATAGTTGCACTTGGGCCGCACATCTTTAGCATGTAGATCTACTATTGCAACTGCTCCGCAAGCATAAATTATTTGTCAAGATGTCCAAGTGTTAGTTTGGCATGGCAGAAGTAGAGTATTTGGGCCACATTGTGGGGCGTGATGGTGTCAAGGTGGACCCCAAAAAGATCCAGGCAATGCAGGAATGGCCTCAACCTAAGACCTTGAAGAGCTTGAGAGGATTTTTGGGTCTCACAGGCTATTATCGTAAATTTGTCTGCAACTATGGTCACATAGCGAAGCCCCTCACCCAACTCCTAAAGAAAAATTCATTCTTCTGGAATGAGGAAGCACAACAGGTCTTTATAGCTCTAAAAAATGCCATGTGTTCCACTCTAGTCTTAGCACTACCTGAATTCACCAAATCTTTTGTCATTGAATGTGATGCTTCGGGTACAGGTATTGGGGCGGTCTTAATGCAGGAAGGGCGACCGTTGGCCTTCACAAGACAACAACTAAGTGGGAGGAATCTGGGCCAATCTACCTACGAGAAGGAAATGATGGCCATCTTACATGCAGTCGAGACCTGACGACCTTACTTATTGGGGCGACGTTTCCAAATCCGCACAGATCATCACAGTCTTAAGTATTTTTTGGAGCAACGCCTACCCTCCCCACAACAAAATAAATGGCTCGCCAAAATGCTGGGATATGATTATGAGATCATTTACAAGAAAGGGAAAGACAATAGTGTAGAAGATGCATTATCTTGCCAATTTGAGGAGGAAAGTACTTTGCTAGCAATTTCCCTCCCCATTCCCGAATGGATTGAAGAGGCTTGCAGGGAATGGTTTTCACACCCCGGGCTCTCCCAACTCATTTATCAATTGCAGGTAGATCCAAATTCCACCAAGGGCTACTCGTGGCAGGATGATATTCTTCGCTACAAGGACCGAGTTGTAATATCACCAACATCCACCCTCAAAAGTTGCATTTTGGCAGAATTTCACTCATCTCCCATTGTAGGACATTCAGGCTTTCAGAAGACGTATGCTCACACCAGAAGATCATTTTTTTGGACAGGCATGAAAAAGGACATCCTTACTTTCGTAGCAGAATGCGATGTCTGTCAACGCCACAAAGGGGAAACCGTCAACACACCAGGCACATTACAACCATTTCCCATTCCGGCATCAATTTGGACGGAGGTTTCTATGGATTTCATTACATGTCTTCCAAAGTCAGGGAACAAGTCAGTCATCATGGTGGTTGTGGACCGACTGTCGAAGTATGCTCATTTCTGCGCCCTACCCCACCTGTTTACACCAACTTTGGTCGCTCAATCTTTCATGGATCAGATCTTCAAATTGCATGGCATGCCCACTTCTATTGTGTCCGACTGCAACCCGATATTCACCAGTAATTTTTGGCAGGAACTCTTCAGGCTACAAGGCACTCAACTAAAACTTAGTACTTCCTATCATCCGCAAACAGATGGTCAAACCGAAGCCGTCAACAAATGTCTAGAACCTACCTTAGGTGTTTCACTTAAGAAAAGCAACACCTTTGGGTACAGTGGTTACCTCTGGCTGAATGGTGGTATAACACCAACTATCATGCCACCACCAAAATGACTCCCTATGAAGCAGTATATGGTCAACTCCCGCCTTCAACTACTTCATATCTCAAGGGGTGCTCAAAAGTACAAGCAGTGGATCAACTCCTACAACACCGCGCAACCATGCTCGCCCATCTTCGAGAGAATCTTCATCAAGCTCAGAACCGCATGAAGCAACAAGTAGACCAGCATTGCTCCGAGCGCCAATTTCAAGAAGGGGATCAGGTCTTTTTACGGCTACAACCATATAAGAAAACATCACTCAAAGACAAGGGGTGTCAGAAACTATCTCCCAAATTCTACGGACCATATCAAGTAATTCAGCGCATTGGAGAAGTGGCTTACAAGTTGGCCTTGCCACTTACTACAAAAATCCATACAGTTTTCCATGTCTCATGCCTCAAGAAAGTGATTGGGAACAATTGCAGAATTCATACCAGTCTACCTGAATTGGACGAAGAAGGGTCCATCTGGCTTCAACCTGAACAGGTCCTACACACACGAGACAAGCAACTGCGCGGCCGCATGATTAAGGAAGTCCTCGTCAAATGGAAAGACACCTCTCCGGAAGATGCAACTTGGGAACCAGCCACTATTCTTCAGCAGTTTCCGCAGCTTCAGCCTTGAGGACAAGGCTAGTCTTAAGGGGGAGGGCATGTTAGGGTCCCACCCTAACCCCCTTATTTATGTAATGGGATCACGTCATAGTCAAGAGTCAATAAAGCCCATATTAATAATTGTAAGTGGTTAATCTGAAATTAATGACGGAACCACAGTTAGTTGCAAATGGGCCGTAGTATTAGATAGATGGTATTAATAAAACCCACGGTATTGGTCCGTGGTATTGCATGTATGAGTCATATATAAAGGATAGAGACTCCCTGCGAGGAGCATCATGTCTTATTTTGTAATCGAGCTCTGCTCTATTGGAGGTTGCCCCCTCGAAGAGGCAAGTGAACATTACTCTTTGAATAATAAAATCATTGCTATTCTGTGTTCTGGGTATCTTTTCTTCGCATATTCTGTATTTGGGTATCATTTTGCAGGTTAAGAGAATAACAAAGAGTGGCAAGAAAATACATTGCAGGAAGCAGAAGAACATGTTTTCATTTAAGCAACATCACATACTCTAGTTCCACAAGAGAAGCAGACTAAGAGTGTAAGGGAAAGTGTTTCCCCTTCCGTCTTAGAAGTTCAAGAGACAAATTTCATAATGTTTAAAAAAAGAAAGAAAAATAATGCTCTTGAAGAACATTTTCATGAAGAAAGTTCACAGGAAAAAAAAACATTGGTTTTGATAGGTCCCCATGCTACAACTTTTCCAGGAATTGAGGAGATTTTCTCAAGTTCTCGTGTATCCTCAGTTTCTCAAGGTGCATTAGAAACATCTCAGACATGAAAGCCAACTCAGAGTGCAACAAAACCAATTATTTTCGACATATATTGGGAGAATAAAAGGAAAAATGAAGCGCTAAAGGCCACTACCTATTTTGAATTTTGGAAATAGGCTGCAACTTCTCAACACAAACTTCTTTTTGCACTTGATACCGAGAAAGGATAGTTTCAGATGGTCTTCTTGGAACCTAAAGTTCCATTCCCTAGGACTGCAGAAGATTATAAGAAATCTATCTTTGCTTTTAATACTAAACAGATTCATTGTATTGATCTGATTGACTTACACAAGCAAGCTAGAGAAATGATTTATTCCACTCTCTTTAGCTCAGCAATGGCAACATCCATGCTGCAAGTTTCATTAAATAATATTCAGTCACAGTTAAAGTTGGAAAAAAAATCATCTCTGGCTAAGGATACTAAGATTAAATCTTTAGAAGATTTGGTGATTAAGTTAGGATATGATCCTAGTGATGTGAAAGCAGCTGAAGAAATGATCAAAAGCAAAAATGTTGATATTTTAGCATTAAGGAAGCACCTTAAACTCCCTACTACAAAGGATCCACAAACTAAAGAAGTTAGAGAATTGGAAAAGGATAAAGGAAACATGTTCATAGTTGAACAAAATCTTACAATACAAAAGATGGAGACTGAGTTGGAGACATTATTAAAAGAAAAAGAACAACAATCTAATGTATCATCAACTATTCCCATAGCAACAAAATCCATTACAGGTACTTCAACAACAGGAAATTCTATTGCAACAACCATTACAATAGAAACACAATCCACTGATACAACAAATGATTTAGCTAAAGCTATGGGAGGTATATTGTTAAAGGACCAAGATATTGAAAATTTAAAAGCTCAACTTAACAATATTCAGGAGCATAAAATCAAAACTGACAATGCTTGCTTGGCATAAATACAAAAGAGTCATAGGTTGACTCAGAGAATAGTGGCCCTTGAAAATGGGTCTACTATTTCTCAAACTATTGCACAAGATAAAGAAAATATTTGGCTAGATATCAATGAACCCATAACTCATTTATGGTCTTCAATAGAAATAATTTTTGACGAAGGACAATTATTGGAGAAATCAAAAGAAGTAGTAGCAAAAGTGAAGGAGGAGCCGGGTCACAAACAGGAGATGCAACAACAATAATCAAGATTTTAAATTCAAAAACAAAGGAAGAGCTTGAATATTATGAGATTGAAGATAGGACTGAAAACATTCTGGAAGTCAGGAGGATAGTTACCAAGAGGAATTTAATGCTGCAATTACAAAACAAGTGTAATAATCTAGAAATTAAAATCAGTAAGTTTCATAAAAAATTTAATGTACTACATCAGAAAGAACTTCCAAGTTTGTGAGGTATAGAAGACATGTCGATTACTCTCGAAGAATACCAACGTAGATTACATTTTATAGTAAGCGTAGATTGCATTCTATAGCTATCGATAAATCAAAATTTGCTAAGATCAAAGGAACCATTACGAGAAAAGCTTTTATCGAAGGAAAAAGTTTTGATTTACTAATTCAACATGAGATTAAACACTTGTTCATAGTCAAGCCTACCTTTCAGAAATACACTGAAGTGGATGAGACTTACAGGAAATTAATAAAGTTTACCATTCTTGATGAAGACAGATGGGAAAAAATATGTCAGCTCATTGATTGACAAGACAACAGGTTTCCAATAGCAGGCAAAAAACTTTTAGCAACATGATGCAAGTTTGTAGGAACAAAGGGACAATAACTTGGAAAAACAACAAAATAACAACTTTACAACCTCAATCATCAACATAAGCCTCGAATTCTGTGCAAGGTTTCCAAGTAGTTCAAAATTCTTATTTTCTAGTTCTATTTTTGTAATTAGTTTAAAAAGATATTTTATAAATAAATCTTGATTTTTAAAGCAATATATTTTGAAGAAAACCCTATAAATACTTTGTAGTTAAAAATATGAAGGGTTGAACCCTTTTGATAAAATAGTAAGCATAATTGTAATTCTCTGAGTTGTTCTTAGATTAATACAAAGATTCTGGATTCATCTTGAAGCGACTTATGTTCCTATGAGTATTTATGTTTTCTATTATGTCTCCATTTTGTTTTTTTTTGTAAGCTTGGTAGGACCTTCTCATTTTCGAGTTTTTACATGTCTATTATTTACCCCATTTCCGGGGAGGGTAGCAGAAGAATCAAACCCAAGATCTCTGGTTCGGTGAGACTTCATTTCCACGGCCATTGCCACTTGAGCTACCCCATGCGGACAATTATGTCTCCATTTTGTTTATCTCTGCATATGTTTGAAATTAATGGGAAAATTTGGGTAAGATAAGATTGAATATCAATCTATCTGAAAACCCCTTTGAAGTTATGATCAATTACATATATTAGTTAATTGAAACTTTATGTTTTAACTAATTCCTCCACAACTTTTAATTTTCACTTCCCTTTAGGTTTAAATATATTTTGTTTGGATGTAAAAGGATTTTACACAGATCATCTGTATATTATTAGTTGAATACTCAGTTTGAAGGTTTAATGAATCATATATTTCCTTAAGTTCAACCTTACATATCATTTCAAAGCTAAATTCTGTTAAAGATGAAGAATAAACCATTCTAGTATATCATAAATAATTAAGAGTCTGCATCTGTTTAATAGTTTAAAACATCAGTTATCCAAAAATTAAAATTAGAAAAAAAAAAAAAAAACATTTTATATGCTTTGGCACAATTTCTTAACCTATAATTGTCTATAGAGGAACAACATCAGATTGACGTCGTTGTCGGGGAATGAAAAAAATTGAATTTTCTTTTCCTCGGGACAATGATTAGGATTTCCTTTTAATGGTGAATAAAAGTTCAGTGAGTTAAAATATTTCACCTAGCGATTCCAAAAAACAAATATGGCTTCCCGTAAACACACCAAATATCGCTCAGATCCTCATCTTTATTCTCCATTGTCAGATCCAGAGAGGCTGGTGAGAGTTTCCTCTTTAAGACAAAGATTGGAAGCTTCTACTTCTGCTTCTATTTCACTTCCACCTGAAATTGTTTCAGAAACTGATCCTTTTAGACCTGTTTCAATTCCCCCTGAACTATCAGATCTGCCACCAAAAGTGTTAAAGATTTTATCCAAAGGGGTTGATCTTTAGTCAACTCTTCTTGTTCATCAATTAGAATCTTATCAAATTCCTGAAACTGTTTCAAAATCTTCCAAATCAGAAGCATAATTAGGGTTAGAATTACCTGAATTAAAACCTGGTGATTTCATCTCTTCTGTCATTCATACCTTTCCATCTACTTCTGCTAGACCTGAAGATAGCTTTTCTATTTATAAAAATCCTTTATTTGAAAGTGAAGAAAAATTTGGCCCAAAAGTGCAGAAGTTGATTATTCCATCACCATCTATAAAAACTTCCACAAATCCTACTCAATCATTTTCCTCTTCATCCCCCCAAAGTTCACTTTCACTTTCAATCTCTTCACCTAATCAAATGATTGGTTTTCAAGCTATTATTCAGGCTCGTTATGTAACACTAATCCTTCCTGTTTAGCTTAACAATTTTCTAGATGGATATCTAAAGCACTTACCTAGGTTTAATGGAGAAACTGGTTTGTCTATTAAGGATCATTTAACTGCCTTTTTGGATTTTGTTGATAATATGAACATAGAGCATGAACATGTGTACATGAGATTATTTGTTCAATCTCTTGAGGGAAATGCTAGGATCTGGTTCAACCAATTGCAACTTCGTTCTATTCTTACATGGAATGAATTAATCAATATATTTAAAAATCAGTGGGGAGTAAAAAAGGATCCTGTTTATTATCTTACAAAATTCGATGATTTGAAAAGAAATCTCGTTGAACTTGTTTCTGATTTCATAAAAAGATTCAATAAAATTTATAACAAAATTCCACCAGACTGTAAATCACCAGTGGCTGCAGCGAAGGTTAGATTTTCTAAAGGTTTTGATGATGATTTCCCTGTCATGTTTAGAGAAAGGAGATCTATCACCCTAGCATACATGCAAACCAATGCCATTGAAGTTGAAGCTAATAGATCAACATCAAATAAACTTAAGGCAAGAGCAGAAAAAGATGAGAGAAAGATGAAAGTGAGGGAAGAAAGTACTTCTTCTTCGAAAAATAAGGATGAAGATCATAAAATAGATGAAATTACTTGTCTACTAAGAAATGATTCAAATATAATTTCAAAAATGGAAGCACAACCCAAAGTAGTTCAACTAGTGTTAAATAGACCTCAAATTCAATATAACAGACCTTTTCAACCTCAAATCTTGCAAAGACCTAATACTGATCAACATATCCAACCCTCATTGATGATTGATGATCAAGATCCTGAAGAAACTGGTCCTGTAGTTATTAATGTTATCAATTATTTTGATGATCCATCATCATAAAATGCTATTATTCCAATTTCTCATGTTCAACCTTTAGTCCAAAACCAAGAGGCTTCTCAAGTTTCAAAATATCAAGCCTTCCTTGAATTTCTTATTGCTGAATTAAATAGAAGATCTCATTTGAGACTAAGACTAGGACTTGGTAGACCAGCTAAAAATGTTACTATTAATGAACCATAGGTCAAAACAATTGAAACACAAACAACATTTATTCAACCACTAAATCAACCAAATGAACATAATACATTTGAAAAATCTGTTCCAACAATTTGTAATATGGAGAAAGAATTAGAGAGAGTTAAGATTCCAATTCAATTATCTGAACTCTCTAAAAATCTAGGTTATAAGAATCAAGTATCAAGATGGATTCAATCTTCAAGTATTGATGCTGAAGGAGATGTAATTAGTTTACAAGACAAAAAACCTTTAGTGGTTTTTGGTCCTAGTTTTGATATGATTGATGAAAATGTCCCTCCTTTTTATGTTACTTTGAAGGTTCATGATTATCTCTTATATAATTGTATGTTAGATTCTGGGGCCTCTCATAATCTAATGCCTAAAGTAATTATGGACCAACTTCAATTGCAAATCACAAGACCCTATCATGATCTATATACCTTTGATTCAAAGAAGGTACCTTGTCTTGGATTAATCAAAGATTTAGTTGTAACACTTGCTCAGATCCCTGTTAAGAGTGTAGTTTTAGATATTTTTGTTACAGATATTCCCCCAAAATTTGGGATGTTATTATCCAGATCTTGTTGTGCCAAGTTAGGGGGAAGTCTGCAAATGGATATGTCTTTTGCTACAATTCCTGTTTATGGGGGAGAGCATTTGAGATTATACAGAGAGGTGAGATTTATAAATATTGTTTGCAAAGATGATCAAGCAATAAACCATCCTATTTATGCAGTTGATCAGGATTTTGGATGTTTTACTTTAACAACTAATAATTTCCAAAATTCTCAACTTAGTATTGAACATATTGTAAATAAACCCCAATGTATAAATACTGATGTTTGGAAGTTGTACTTTGATGGAGCCTTTTCCAAAGATGGAGCTGGAGCTGGAATTGTACTTATTTCTCCAGAAAAAAGAAAATATAACTCAATCTTTCAAGTTAGACTTTGATGTTACAAACAATGTAGCAGAGTATGAAGCCTTACTTTTAGGATTAGAGTTAGCTAAAAGTTAAAAGTCCAAAACTTAAGTGTATTTGGTGACTCAGAGCTAATTTTGAAACAAATTAGAAATCTATGCCAAGAAAAACACCCTAGGATTAGATGTTATCGGAATGAAGTATGTGATTCTATGGACAATTACTTTCAAGATTTTAATATTACAACAATCCCTAGAGATGAAAATGTCTATGCAGATTATTTAGTAGTCTCTAATATCTCTTTCAAAATTCTCGATCCTATGCAGTTGCAATATCAAATTAAAGTAAAGTACATGCCCTTAATCCTTGACAACCTTAAACATTGGCAAGTTTTCGAAGATGATGAGAAATTAAAAATTTCTTATAAGCAATTGATGAATTCTTAGCTCTACAAATTGAACAAGAACAAATCAATGAAAGTAAGTCAAATGATGAAAATGAAAGTTCATAGTTAAATCATAAAATAGTTGATCATAATATCATTCAGTTGCCTAATAATTACATTCCAAAAGGATTAATTCCTCTTGAAAAACTCTTTGATAATAATGATGTCTCAAAAACTTCATTATCAAGTTCACAACAAGAGGATGTGGAGGATTGTAATATTGGAACCAATGAAGAAATTAGAAATGTAAAAATTTCAGCATCATTACCTCAGGAAACAAAAGACAAATATGTTAATCTTCTTAAACATTATAAAGATGTCTTTGCATGGTCATATGAAGAACTTAAAACCTATGACACAACTCTTATTGAACATAAAATTCCTCTCAAGCCAGAAGCTAAACCTTTCAAACAAAAATTGAGGAGAATAAATCAAGTTTTACTTCCAACTATTGAAAAAGATCTTAAGAAATTATTGGATGCAAAAAATATTGTTCCCCTAAGATACTCTGATTGGATAGCAAATCTAGTTCCTGCTAGGAAGAAAAATGGTGAAATAAGATTGTGTAGACTTCATAAACCTAAACAAAATATCTTTAAAGGATAATTATTCATTGCCCAATATGGATCAATTGCTCGAAAAAGTTTTAGGCTCAAACAAAATTTTAATGTTGGATGGATTTTTTGGATATAATAAGATCTTGGTAAATCCATAAGATAGGGGAAAAACAACATTCACAACTCCTTGGGGTACATTTATGTATGCTAGAATTCCATTTGGCCTAACTAATGTAGGAGCTACCTTTCAAAGAGCAATGGACCTAGAATTTGTTGGTAAGGTTAACAAATTTGTTGTTATTTATCTTGATGATTTGACTATATTTTCAAGTTCTGATGAGAAACATTTAAAACACTTGAGAAAGGTTTTTGATAGATGCAAGAAATATGGAATTTCCCTTAATCCCAAGAAGTCTCTATTTGCTATAAAAGAAGGAAAACTACTTGGACACATATTTTCGAAGGAAGAAGTAGTGATTGACCCAAAAAGAGTCTCGACCATTGAGGTAATTAACTTACCTAGAAATAAAAAGGAAATTCAAACTTTTCTAGGAAAAAATATATTTTTTAGAAGATTCATACCAAATTATGTCGAGATAGTCAAGGATATTACTGATATGCTTAGAAAAGATCATGAAGTCAAATGGACAGTGTAGGAAAGGTATGCTTTTACACAGATCAAGAAAGTTATTTTTGAAGCCCAGTACTAGCCAATCCTGACTATTCAAAACCTTTTAGCATTTTCTCTTTTGCCTTTGATACTACCTTAGTTGTTGTCTTATTACAAAAGAATGATAATGAAGATGACCAGCCTATTGCCTTTTTCAACAAAGTAATGAGAGATGTTGAGTTAAGATATGATATCATAGAGAAGCAAGCCTATGTTCTTATACACACCTATGCTCTTGTACAAGCCTTAAAAGCCTTCAAAATGTATGTCCTTTATTCTCCGATTATTTCCTATGTTCAAAATAATGTTGTAAAGACTGTCTTAACACAACATGATACATATGGTAGGAGCGGAAGATGGATTGAAAAAATACTAGAATTTGACTTAGATATCAAATCTACCAAATTGGTGAAAGGTCAAGGCTTAGCCAAACTGTTGGTTGAATCAAATTGTAAAGTTCTAGGTATCAACACTATAATGAAAGTTTCAATAGAGAAGAAAACATCAGAACCTTCTCAGAGTTTAGAATAACACACAAGAACCTTCTCAAAGTTCTGAAGAGAAGAATACACAAGAACCTTCTTCTACTGCAGATTCAATTCCTCTCCCGCTTCATATTGATGAAAAGTTCCTACCGTTTGAATGGTATGATGATATTATACATTTTCTTCGTGAATATAAGTATCCTCTTGGATTCATAAGGAATCAATGTAGAACTCTCAGACTAAAGGCTATGAAATATTGCATCATCAATGCCAATTTGTACTGGAAAGATCCATTGAATATGCTTCTTTTATGTCTAACTGAAAATGAGACAGAAGGTGTTATAGAACAATTCATGAACGTATATGTAGAGGACACTATGCTTGGAGAGGAACAACATATAAAATTATTAGAGAAGGATTTTACTGGCCAATTTTTTTTCATAAGTGGGAGTAAAGGTTAGAAGTTGTATTCCATGTCAGATATTTGTTGGGAAGCATAGGTTAGCAAAACTTCCACTTGTTCTAGTATTGATTGAAGCACCCTGTTTATAGTGGGGGTTAGATTTCATAGAAGAAATAATTCTAGCATCCAATAATCAACACAGATGGATCCTAACTACTATAGAATACTTCACCAAATGGGTAGAAGCCATCCCTGTCAAGAATGCAACAAACAGTGTCGTCATCAAATTTATTGAAGAAAACATATTATCCATATTTGGTTATGCACATCAAATAGTCATTGATAATGCACAAGTATTAAGTAGCATCAAAATGATGGAGCTTTTCCAAAAGTATCAGATTTTATTGCATCATTCTACCCCATATTACCCTCAAGGAAATGGATTAGCAGAATCATCAAACAAAAGTTTGGTCAAAGTTATAAAGAAGGTACTAATAGATCATAAAAGCAGTTGGGAAAGTCATCTCAAATATGCAATTTGGGCTAACAGAGTATCACCTAAGAGATCTACTGGTAAATGCCCTCCAACTTGTTTATCGAACTAAGGGAATATTTCCCACATAACTAGCTTTTCCTGTTATGAAATTTTTAAAGGAATCATATGAGGAACCTACTGATTTCTCAAGAAGAATCAATCAAATAACTAAGTTAAACCAAGACAGAGATGAAGTCCAACACAAGCGTCGTCAATATCCGAACAAGATGAAGATATTATTTGACATAAGGCTAGGGAAGAGACTTAAGGCAAGGAATTTAGTTTTGAGATGGGATGCCAGAAGAGAGGAAAGAGGCAAACATGGTAAATTTGATAATCTCTAGTTAGTACAATTCAACATTGCAGAAGTCAAGGGTAATAACACTTTTATTTTGCAGAACCTGGAAGGAAGATATTCTTCATTTCTTGTTAATGGAAAATATCTTAAACATTACATTCAATATTAAAATTGCTCACAGTCATAATTCATTGTACATCACTGGTTTTCTTTAAATTCTATTGTCAAGTGTGATTTTCACAGCAAAGACTCCATAGCCTGAAAGGAAGGCACATGGATCTGCATGTTCTCTACATCCCATAGGGGGAAGCAGGACCCAAATGTATCCAATGTTGTAACCTATTTGTATCATGTAAATTTTATTTTTTGGTAAAAAAGAACAAAGAAAAATAAATATAGAAAAAGAAAGGGATATAAAAAAGGAAATAAATCCCATTGAAAATGGCATGCTAGTCTAAATGCCACCGTGGATGTTATTAGTTGTTAATTCATTATTTAAACATTGATTAGCAATTAATTAACTATTCATAAAGTGTGATTTGATGTTTTGTCGAATATCGTACTCATCGCGCAACAATAAACCACTGGGATTTCCCCCGCCCAGATTAACGGTTAGGGAAACATTTCGGACCCCCCCCCCCCCCGCTACCGAATTTTAACAAGGGGGGGGGGGGGGTCTGAAAATATGTTTTGAAAATACTGCCTGTACCGATGTGTTTCCCTCACAAATATTTCAGACCCCTTCTCTCCAAAACCGTAAACCACCTCCCCCCCGGAAAACTACCGCTCATTCACTCTACTGCCGCCAAGGATCGATCACCATTCCGCTCTCGCCATCTGTCAATTATTCATTCATTCGAAATCATTTAACCATTGTAATTCCATTAAATTGTTACGGTTAAAGCCCCGCTCCCATCAACGTCTATTTTAGACATACTTTTGCCTCAAACAGTTAAATCCCCACAAAATATAAAGTAAATACAATGCATTTTTTTCCTCATTCTTTTCATTCATTCATCTTGGAGCCGCATAGGTTCGTTACAAGTAGTATTAGTGTACAACATCTATGACTACGCCAAATAGTTAATTGATCGGTAAAAGGACATTTTATTATCAATTTTCCTCTTTCAACATGTCGTCTTCTAAAGGAAAATCAAAGGTAGTTCCAGAAAACCCATTACTACCACCTGCTATAGATTTAGATAAACTGGCCTTAGTTGACCAACAATATAAGATGTCTGAAACCAAATGTGAGTTTGACCTATATGAAATTCATAATTGGGAAAAACATAAATTCTTATATGTTAGCGATGACTTGAGTATATGGGACTCCTTCCTTCCTCAATTCATTTTCCCTCAGACTCATTCCTTCCCTCAACTTGTAATATGGTATCACTTTAGGTATAAACCGAGTCAGAGAGCCATCAATACCAAAATAAGGATATCTTGTTAACAATTTCCCCTAAGTCAATATGCCACATTATTCAAATCAAACCCTCAACATCCATTTTTTTGTATATTCTCTCATGGAAATCTATCAAAAACTTACTTTTTCCTAGACAGTCCGGATATTTGAAATATTTTTACTCGAAAATGCAAAATTGCAAAGAACAAATCCACCATACCTTTCCTTAATGTTTCCAGAAATGACTAGAGATGTAATTTCAATGGTTTCATGTCCGTTAAGTTATCCAACCGATCAGTGGGTCGATTAAGTAATTATGGGATTTTAATCAGTGTTTTCAGTATGTGATAAAACATCACTTATGTTTAATTACAATCAATTATTGGCAGAAGCTATTCATGATAAGTTTCTAAAGTTTTTTACTGAAGGAGCCTTCAAATATAAATCATTTCTTGTGTACTTATTCCTGTTTTATCAAGCAGACATATTTCAATTTCCATTACAAAATCTAGATGAACAGGGAAATCCTTAGTCTGTAATTCATTGGACTTCCTTGGTGAGGAAGAACACTAATGAATTTTCTTTTAGTGATTATGTAAATTAGTTTCTACATATGGCTTTGTGCTTGCTCAATAGTGATATTATTCCTAGGATTTCACCTAAAATCAAAAGAATCATTCACCTTAGTGAGTAGACAAGAAGTGGAGATTGGTATTTATATCAGAATTACACAGAAATCAAAATATATGGATGTGAGCTTCCTCCATACAGATTACCAAAGTTTGTGCCAATCATAATTTTTTCATTAGAATATATCAGACAGATGATGAACATGGATGAGCTTCATTTTGTATTAGGTAAAAAGAAGTCTCAATTTAAGTTGAAAGCACAGATTGGACCATTCATTTGTAACACCAGAGAAACAACAAAGGACGCTGACCTTCTCTTGAAATAGATGAAGTTTAAATTAAGCTTTACCTAGTCTTATAATCCCTTGGGAATTATTTCTAAGTTAAGGGTAGAACAAAAAGCTACACCTTATGCACACACACCCAGACCAAAAATATAATAGTACATGTATCAAGAAGAGTGGTAAGAAAATATATTGTAGGAAGTAGAAGAACAAGTTTTCATTTCAACAACATCACATACTCCAGTTCCACAATAGAAGCAAACTAAGAGTGTAAGGGAAAGTGTTTCCCCTTTCATCTAAGAATTTCAGGATACATATTTCATAATGTTTAAGAAAAGAAAGAAAACTAATCCTCTCGAAGAAAATTTTCAGGAAGAAAGTTCACAGGAACAAACAACATTGGTACTGAAAAGTACCCATGCTACAAATTTTCCAAGAATTGAGGATATTTTTTCAAGTTCTCCTGTATCCTCAACTTATCAAGGTGCATTAGAAACATCTCAGACAAGAGAGCCAACTCAAAGTGTAATAGAACCAAGTAGTTTGGCGAGATATAGCGAGATTAAAAGGAAAAATGAAGCATTAAAGGCCACTACCTATTTTGAATTTTAGAAACAGAGTTTAGCTTCTCAGCACAAACTTCTTTCTGCACTTGATACATAGAAAGGATAGTTTAAAATAGCCTTCTTGGAACCTAAAGTTCCATTCCCTAGGGCTGCAAAAGATGATAAGAAATCTATTTTTTCTTTTGATACTAAACAAATTCATGCTATTGAACATATTTACTTACACAAGCAAGCTGGAGAAATGATTTGTTCCACTCTGACTAGCTCATCTATGGCAGTATCCAAGCTACAAGTTTCATGAAATAATATTTATTCACAATTACTGTTGGAAAAAATATCATCTCTGGCTAAGCATACTAAGATTAAATCTTTAGAAGCACTGGTGATTAAGTTAGGATACGATCGTAGTGACGTGAAAGCAGCTGAAGAAATGATCAAAAGTAAAAATGCTAATATATTAGCATTAAGGAAGTAACTTAAACTCCCTACTATAGAGGATCCACAAACTAAAGAAGTTGGAGAATTGGAAAAGGAGAAAGAAAACCTTTTCAAGATCATAGTTGAATAGAATATTCAAATATAGAAGATGGAGACTGAGTTGGAGACATTATTAAAAGAAAATGAACAAAAAGGTAATGTATCAATAACTATTCCCATAGCAATGACATCCATTGCAGGTACTTCAACAAAAAGAACTTCTATTGCAACAACCATTACAACAGAAACATAGTCCACTGATACAACAACTGATTTAGATAAAGCTATGGGATATTTATTGTTAAAGGACCTAGAGATTGAAAAGTTAAAAGCTCAACTTAACAATCTTAAGGAGCAAAAAAGCAAAATTGACAATGCTTATTTGGCAGAAATACAAAAGAGTCATAGGTTGACTAAGAGAATAGCAACCCTTGAAAATGCGTATGCTATTGCTCAAACTATTACACAAGCTAAAGAAAATATTTGATTGGATATCAATGAATCCATAACTTAGTTATGGCCTTCAATAGAAATCATTTTCAAACAAGAACAATTATTGAAGAAATCAAAAGAAGCAGTAGCAGAAGTGAAGAAGGAGCTGGGTCACAAACCAGGATATGCAACAATAATAATCAGGATTTTAAAGTAAAAAACAATGGAAGAGCTTGAATATTATGAGATTGAAGATAAGAATAGAACCATTCTAGAAGTCAGGAGGATACTTACCAAGAGGAATTTTATGCTGCAATTAGAAAACAAGTGTCATAATCGAGAAATTCAAATAAAAAAGTTTCATAAAAAAATTAATGTACTACATCAGAAAGGATTTCTAGGTTTGCGAGAGATAGGAAACAGATGGTTACTCTTGAAGAATACCAACGTAGATTGCATTATATAACAAGCATAGATTGCATTCTATAGTTGTAGATAAATCAAAAATTTCTAAGATCAAAGGAACCATTACAGGAAAAGATTTTATTGAAGGATTAAGTTTTGATTTACTAATTCAACATGAGATTAAACACTTGTTCATAGTCAAGCCCACCTTTCAGAAATACACTGAAGTGGATGAGACTAACAAGAATTTGACAAATTTTTCCATTCCCAATGAAGACAAATGGAAAAAAATATGTCAGCTCATTGATTGAAAAGACAATAGGTTTCCAACAACATGCAACAAAATTTTAGCAACAAGATGCAAGTTTGTATGAGAAAAGGGGCAAATAACTAGGAAAAACAACAAAATAACAACTTTATAGCCTCAGTCATCAACATAAGCCTCAAATTCTGTGCAAGATGTCCAAGCAATTCAAAATTCCTATTTTCTAGTTCTATTTTTGTAATTAGTTTCAAAAGATATTTTGTAAATAAATCTTGATTTTTAAATCAAGATATTTTGAAGAAAACTCTATAAATATTTTGTAGCTCGAAGTATGAAGGGTTAAACCCTTGTGATAAACTAGTAAGCAGAATTGTAATTCTATAAATTTTTTTAAGATTAATACAAGGATTCTGGATTCATCTTGAAGCAACTTGTGTTCATGTGATTATTTATATTTTCTATTATGTCTCCATTTTGTTTATCTTTGCATATGTTTGAAATTAATGGGAAAATATGGGTAAGATAAGATTGAATATCAATCTATCTAAAAACCCCTGTGAAGTTATGATCAATTACAGAGATTAGTTAATTGAAACTTTTTGTTTTAATTAATTCCTCTACATATTTTAATTGTCACTTCCCTTTAGTTTTAAATATATTTTGTTTGGCTGTAAAAGGATTTTACATGCATCATCTGTATATGATTAGTTGAATACTTAGTTTGAAGATTTAATGAATCATATATTTTCTTAAGTTCAACCTTACATATCATTTCAAAGCTAAATTCTGTTAAAAGTGAAGAATCAATCATTTTAGTATATCCTAAATAATTAAGAGTTTGCATTTATTTGACAGTTTAAAACATTGGTCATCCAAAAATCCAAATTAAAAAAAATAAAATTAGATGCTTTGGCACAATTCCTTAACCTAGAATTGCCTACAGAGGAACAACAACTGACACAAAATTGCTTGAAAAAGGCCACAATCGCATGGAGGCCTTGCTGCGAGAGTGACTAGAGGAGCTCAGTCGCATGGAAGGCTTGTCATTGTAGCGACTAGGTGTCTAGTTCAACAAAATATCGAGTTCTCTCAGGTGTTGGACACCTGGAGGGGTTGGTTGGCTCCTGAAGGTTCTGTAGCTCTTGAAGAAGGCCAGTTTGGTTTTCTTTTGTTGATTCCATTTCCTTAACTATTCTTGGGGAGTTGAATCATATCATAATAACTCTTTGTCACATGTTTACTCTAATGGACTAGTTAGCTTGGGTAAATGTGGTAGGAGGGTGTTACAAAGTGGTACCAGAACATGGTTCAACCCTTAGACTAGATGGGAAACAAGTGTTGTCATGCATACATGTCAGTTGCACATGTGTTCAATATGTTTGTTGTCTATGTGTTTGTTATGTATGCATAATGGAAATCATGGTTACAATTGTGTTGTCATGTAGACTTGATGATGTTATTATTGGGATGTGTTTTTCATGAATGCATGACAATTTTATATGCATTGGTTATGCATGTTAGTATCTATATGTTGTTGTGCACGAATTGTGTCTAGTTGGTGTTGTAGTTGTGACATCATGCATGGTAATTTGGATGATGATTGAGATGATGTTTATATACTGCTATGATTATGTTCATACATGTATTGTGCTAATCTGGTTGATCTTACAGATGAGATATCCTCCCTTGAACTATATTGAGGTATGTTGATTATGTTTATGTGTTGGTTTAGCTGACATGATATACTTATAGGAAGAAGAAGATCAAATATGAATAGCAAAATGGTAGACTAAATTCCCAAGACTCTCCCTATAAATCAGATGAGCAACATGGTGATGGGTACTCTCTTGACATAGCAGACATTTTGAGAAGTTTGAAGGCAAAAATAAGTTGTTGCAAAACAGATAATGAACGAATCATACGGTTATAAGAGAGAATTTCTAGGGCACATGAGAAACAAGTAGAAGTTAATTTATTTATCCTTTAGAGCTTGTTAGACTTGCAGAGACAAGGATCGCTTAGAATCAGTCATGGACAAGAGGATAAGACTGATGGAGCATATGGTAGCAGGTCTCATGGTGGGCACATATCAGATAACGATGACACATTTAGAGATGGTAGGTTCTTAGATACATCTGATAGATAATGTAGTGAACATGGGATTTACTCTAGTTCTGGTTCTTACAAGTACCATGGTCATCATCACTATCATCCGTACAGGAGGAATGGCATGGGATATTTGATGGATGAGTTATAGAAAGAAAATCCACCTACATTTGATGGAGAAATGAAGCAGTCACAGGATGCCGAAGCATGGTTTATTGGGATGAATGAGTACTTTAGATTGCATGATTACTCAGAGAACATGAAGACCATAATAACTACGTTTAGTCTTAAAGGTAAAGAAAATATTTGGTGGGAAGATGTAAAGAATATTAGGGGAATTCGGGAAGAGGAGTTGACTTGGAGTGAGTTCGAGAGACTTTTTAGGAAGAAGTATCTATCAGATGGATACTACGATGATAATGAAAAAGAATTCCATGAGCTAAAGATGGGATCTATAATTGATGAGGAGTACACTAGTAGATTCTGGGAGTTATTGAGATATGTGCCTTAACTCAAGGAGGAGAAGGAAAAGATTCAGAGATTCATCAATGCATTGCTGGTAGCATTCAAAGACATGATTGAGTTTGATGAGCCTAGATTGTTGGAGGAAGCCATTAGAAATCTAAAGCATCGTTATGAATAATTGAAGCACATATATGAAACTAAGCAAGATTGGAAAAGTAATAATAAGGATAAGGGAAAGTGGGATAAGAAGAGAACAAGACCTCAGGACACATGTAACAAAGAGAATGAAACACCACCTAAGAAATTCAATGCATCTGACAGAGGACAGGGATGTCAATTTAAGGAGCAGAATAAGGGTGATGGCAGGAAGCCTTTACAGTGTTGGACTCATGGCAAATATCACTGTAGGAGATAATGTACACAAATTTAAGAATTTATAGGGTAATTTCTTCATATAGAACACCAAAGGACACCACTCACAAACAGATCACATATCAATGCACTAGTATTCTTGATGTGGTTAAAACCCTCAAAGAGGGAAACAGTCCATGGCCTGAGCCAATGCGGCCACTTTAGGCAATTTATTAATAAAAGAATTAAAATTTACATAAGCTTCTATCATGAATGGTCACCTTACAAATGACCCTCCACGATCTTTAAATAGAGATCATGTACCAATCAAGTGTTAAGCCATGGATCAAGTGTCGATAATACCGAGGAGAGAATGAATCGTCGGATTACTACATATCATGATCGTCAGATTGTAAGTTACAAATGTACATAGTGAAGAAACACACTTTACCTAATTCTACACTAGACCAAGTTATGCTTAACTATTTCCTATGTGTCGAAATATCCTAACATCCCCCCTTAAGAACAACTTGAGATAGGATTGAAGGATGTACAAATATGAAAAAATAGGAGAAGGAAGGAGGCATTAGAGCCTATCCCCCCTTAGTGACAACTTCTTGAACTCCAACCGTAAATCGAAGTTTAATAAAATTCACCTCTGTGAGAGCCTTTGTAAAGATGTCTGCAACTTGATCATCGGTTGAACAATATTTCACTTCAAGAACATGGTCATGAATGAGCTTTTTGATGAACTGCATGTGTAATTCAATGTGTTTGTTGCACTGGTGTTGGACTGGATCTTTGCATAGTTGAATGACACTTTGATTATCACACCAAAGTCTAGTCGGATGCTATTGCTGAAAGCCAAACTCTGATAGGATCTGACGAAGCCACAAGGCTATCTTACTAGCTTCTACGGTGCCATGATACTCTGCTTCTACTGAAGAAAGAGAAATGACACTTTGTTTCTTGCAAGCCCATGTAATAGGTCCAGAACCAAGAGTGAAGACATAACCTGTAGTAGACTTCTGATCATCAGGGTCACCAGCCCAATCAGAATCAGTTAAACCAACCAATATAGGAGATGCTTCGGTACTGTAATGAATCCCAAACTGAACTATACCTTGAACATAACGAAGTATTGTTTTAACTGCTTTCCAATGACTTTCATGTGGGTTTTGCTTAAATCGAGCAATAAAGCCAACAACACAGGAAAGGTCAGGATGAGTATGGGTCAGATACAAAAGTTTGCCTACAAGCTAACGGTATAAGGTAGCATCGACTTCAGGGGAAGTACAAGTGATTGAAAGTTTGGCTCCACACTGAAAGGGAGAAGGGGCTGGCTTACAGTCTTCCATGTGAAAGTGGCGTAGAAGATCACAATCATACTTGGACTGGGAAAGGGAAATACCTTCCTTGGATTGCAAGACTTGAAGACCAACGAAATAATGCAAGTGTCCTAAGTCTGTCATTTCAAACTGCTTATTAAGGCTAGACTTCACATGGTTTATAAGGTTGGGATCACTACCAGTAAGGATAAGATGATCAACACAAATAACAAGAATGATAAGAGACTTACACACTTTCTTGGTGTAGACAGTATTGTTAGAATGACACTTAGAAAAGCTAGTATCTAAAAGAAATTTATCCACTTTGGCATACCAAGTCCAAGGGGCTTGCTTGAGACCATAAATGGATTTCTTAAGACGACATACAAGGCTGGAGTTTGTTTGGATAAAGCCAGGAGGTTGTTCCATATAGATTTCTTCATGCAAGTCCCCATGCAAGAAGGCAGATTTAACATCCATCTGATGGACTTCCCATTTGAAAGAGGTAGCAAGGGAAATAATAAGGCAAATAGAGTTCATTTTGGAAATAGGGGAGAAGGTTTTAGCATATTCAATGCCTTCAACTTGTAAAAAACCCTTAGCAACATGACGAGCTTTATGTTTATCAGCTTTTCCATCTGGTCCAAACTTGGTTTTGTAAACCCATTTGCATCTAACATGTTTTCGTCCCTTTGGAAGAGGAACAAGATCCCATGTATCATTTGCCAATCATGAACAATATTCTTCATTCATAGTTGCGTCCCAATGTGGATGGATTGAATCTTCTGCAAAGGTGTCGGGATCATAATTTGCTGAAGCTTGAGCCAATAAAGAAGAGGCTCTATTGAACTGAGAACATGTATGTCGCTGATCTGTAGGATCACCTGCTCCATCCCGAGTAGCACAGACCCATTTTGGAAGTTGAGGAGATGAAGGAGGATCCTGAGAAGGTGGGGGAGGATTGTCATCCCAGCTGTCATCATCTGATAAAGAAATAGTTTCAGAAGTAGAAGGGATAAAGAGAGGTGGCACATCCACCGAACTAGGCTCGTAGGCCGATATATTTTCAACAAAATTTACATCTCTTCTAATGATAACATTTTTAGACTTAAGTGGAATATGTTTATATCCTTTGTCATCTTCAGAATATCCAAAAAAACATTTTTCACTCTTAGGTTCTAAAGCATTATGTTTCTCATTTGGAATATGGGTCCATGCTTCACTTCCAAAAATATGAAAGTGACTTACATCTAGTTTAATTGAGCTCCATGCTTCTTCTGGAGTGATATTCTTTAAAACCTTAGTAGGAGTGTGATTTACTATGTAATTTTCACAGTTAATTGCTTCTGCCCAAAAATTAAGACTAAGTCCTTTAGATTGAAGCATAAAATTAGCCATTTCCTTTAAGGTGCGATTCTTAAAACTACACCATTTTGTTGTGGAGTATATGGTATAGTATGTTTCATTTGAATTCCATGATCAGTGAAAAAGTTGATGAATTTGTTGTTAACATATTCGCCGCCATTATCAGATCTTAGCTTAAGAATTTAATGTTTAGATTGTTTCTCAACAAAGGCCTTAAAGGCCAAGAAAATGTTAAATACTTCAGTCTTTAGTTTTAAAAAGTATACCCAAGTGCGTCTGAAGAAATCATCAATAAAATTTAAGAAATACTTGTAGCCAGAGAATGAAACAACTAGAAGTGGACCACATAAATCACTATGCACAAGCTGTAAAGGGGTTGAGGCGTGCGAAGAGGCACGTTTTTCAAAACTATCCTGATGATGTTTTTTGAGTAAACATCTGGAACAAACACCATCTCTGCAAGATACCATAGGAATACCTGTCACCATATTTTCTTTACATAGATTTTGAAGGGAGCGATAGTTTAAGTGACCAAATCGCTCATGCCAAAGTTTGCTCCCTTCATCATTATAAGAAACAAATACCGAAGCAAGAGTTGATGACCCAAAGATGTTAAACTTAGACAACCTTGTAGAATCATTAGCAATGCCAGTAGCTAAAATCTGTCGAGGATCTCTTAGGTCCTTAATTACAACATCGTGAGGTGAAAATTCAACGGTTTTATCTTCACCTGAATGAGTTATCTGATATACAGATAGAAGGTTGTTGGATAAGGTTGGAACACATAATACATAATTAAATTGGCCATTGTCTAGATGAACAGTTCCAGTCCCTACAACACTAGGAGATCTATCATCACCAACATATATAGTTTTGGTGTTACAATCATTTAAAGAAGAAAACATGGCTTTGTTTTTGGCCATGTGATAAGAGGCTCCAAAATCAATGAGCCACTCATGAGAATGATAAGAAGAAGATACATTTAGTATATAACCAGACCGAGATGTTTGACAACCACATGCAGAAAGTGCTATTCCTGAAGATGAAGTTGAAGTTGAAGAGTGCTCCAAATGGATGTTATGTTTCTTCATTACTGCTTCCAAGGCTTCCATATTCTTCAAGCATTTGGATTCTAAGTGGCCATCTTGATTACAAAAGTTGTAATGTCTATCAGTCTTCTTACCTTTGTTTTTATTTTCCTTATCATTTTGTTGAATTGATTTTTCATTTTGAGACTGAAATTGCTTAGGACCCTTGTTTGGTTTAGGACTATTCCTGTTAGGATACTGCTTCTTAGGATTCTTTGAATTTAGTTGATGTTGGGCAGAAACGCTTTCTTAGAAGGGTTTCCAAGATTAAGAAGACCAATATGTAAGAGTTCTTCCTTTTCTCTTAATAAAGAATCACAAAAGGCATGAAAAGAGGGGGACTTATAGTCTTATCCTTGAGAAATGAAGGCTTCTCTAGTAGAATGGAAGGTGGAAACAAACACAGAGTAGGCTGGTCCCAACTTAGTCAGAATGGAATAGATAAGGCTACCATCTTCTTTCTTAACCTTAACACCTTCCAAGAGAAGTCTAAGGGTCTTGAACTTGACAAAAATCTTCAATGAAGGAAAAATTATTTGGGTCCAACGTAAGCAATTCATTTTGGAGTTGATGGGCTCTAATTTCATTTTTAATTCAAAAAAATTTAGTGAGCTGTTTCATTGCTTCATTAGGGGTATCAAGTTCTACAATATGGAATTTAAGCTCTGGAGAACTAGAAATCCCTATCAAGCCACATGCTTGATCTTGCCTATTTTCCCATTTGGCTGCGTTATGTTCATATTTAGGTTTAGTTTCTTGGCCTGAGGCTATTCTGTAAAGACCTTTACTTCTAAGTAAATCCACAATGTAGGATCACCATTGGAAGTAGTTGGTGTTGTCAAGAATAACTTGGCATGGACTTTCCATTTTAACAGAAACTGAACCTGTAGATGCTGAAACTAAGTGTTCTAATGGAAAGATCTCGAGAAATTAGGCCAATTAAAAAAAAGCGGCTCTGAAAACGACTTTCGGATGAAGAAGTTATGGCTTTTTGAAAAAACATTGTTGACGATGCCGACGAAGTGCGTGAATGTGCAGAAGTGAATGATAATGTTATATTTGAAAAAAAATCCCGCCTTTCCAAACTTAATCTAGTTAGGTCACTTAATTTTAATTTTAATTTTTTTTTTTTTTTTTTAAGTGACCCACTTTCATAAATAAGTGAAAATCACTTTTATAATGGTACTTTATGAGCTACCCACTAAATTGTAACTTAAATAAAAGATAAAGAGACTTTAGAATTATAGGTGACTCACTTTTTATAATGGGTGAGAACACTTTTACATAAAGTAACTTTAAAACATAAGTTACTTGTGTTTTTTGAAAAAGTGACTCAACAAAAAGAAAGACTTGAACCCAAGAGCTTTATTCTCATAAAGTAACTTTGGACCAAGTGAGCTAGATTAAAAGGTTAGTAAAGGAAAAGAGGAAGGTTTTTTTTTTGTTTTTTGTTTTTTCAAGTCACTAAAGCTTTGGGGTGCGTGCTTACTTGGAAAAACTATTTTTGCCTAAAAAACAAAAAACCACACAATCCAACACAGACATAAAAAAAACCAAACCTTACGGCTTCAAGTTAGCTTTTGCTAGAAACTAAATATTTTCCTCTATGTTTCTGATTTTCGAGATCACACTAAGGCGCAACTAAAAAGAGCATACGCATGAGAAAAATCCTTCCTTTGTGTTTCTGTTTTGCCCAGATCGCACAGAGTCACAGGGCAAAGAGCATACACAGAAATGAAAGGTATAGATCCAGTAATAAAAACCAAAGAGCTAAATAAACTGAAATAAACAGAGAGATGAATAACTAAAACTCCAAAAAAAATTGTATACCTCCAGATCTTAAAAATGACATTGCTGGGGCTACCTGAAACCTTTTCGCGTGAAACGAAAGGGGTTCCTCACTGGAATAGATGCTCCTAACACAATAGTGCAATCCTCTCAGCTCGAAAGCAGTTAGAAACAATATATCTAGGAAATGACAGTCAGATGCAGTTGTATTGGCTTTGAATTTGGATCACCAACGGATGCGGCTCTCAAATAGCTCTGATACCATGTAGGAATTTACAGGGTAAGTTCCTCAGATAGAACACCAAATGGCACCACTCACAAACAGATCATAGATCAATACACCGGTATTCTTGACGTGGTTATAACCCTCAAAGAGGGAAATAGTCCACGACCTAAGCCAATGCGACCACTTTAGGCAATTTATTAATAAAAGAATGAAAATTTACATAAGCTTCTATCATGAACGGTCACCTTATGAATGACCCTCCATGCTCTTTAAATAGAAATCATGGACCAATCGGGTGTTAAGCCATAGATCAAGTGTCGGTAATACCAAGGAGAGAATGAACCATCAGATCACTACATATCGTGACCGTCAGATTGTAAGTTACAAATGTACATAGTAAAGAAACACACTTTACCTAACTCTACACTAGACCAAGTTATACTTAACTATTTCCTATGTGTCAGAATATCCTAACAACAACATCAAGGTGGTAGGCTGCAAATCTATAGTGATCAAGAGGCACAGACAGTGGGGGATGTTGGACAAAGTATTCCTCAGATTTATGTAGTGTTGAATAACAGACAGGCGGATCAATAGGCATCCATTATTGAGATGGACAGTAAGCTTTGTGATCAAGTTGTTTCCATTTTTATTGACCTAGGATCTAATTATAATTATGTTAACCCTGACCTGGTGGATAAGTGTGGTTTGAACAAATAAGTGCATGCAGAATCTTGGTTAATACAGTTAGCTACAGGTACGAAGAAAAAAGTTCATCACTGGGTAAGAGCTTGTGCATTTGAGTTAAAGGGTATGCCTACATCAACGCATCTGAATGTACTTCCATTGGGATCATATAATATGATTTTGGGTATGGATTGGCTATATCTTCACAGGACCAAGGTGTATTGTTATGACAAGGATATTGAATGCTTGGATGAAAATGGAGAAAAAAGGATATTGCAGGGTAAGAAGAAGGAAACATTAGTTAGAATGGTAACAACCATTCAAGAAAAGCGTAGTTGTAGGAAAGGGTGTGTGTTATTTGTAGTGCATATGTCCAGTGATAAAGGTAAGGATGTTGAAGATGCAGAGGTATTGAGTAGGTACCTAGTTTTACAATAGTTTCAGGATGTATTTCCCGCAGAGATTTTAGAGTTGCTGCCTCATAGAGAAGTGGACTTTTCTATTGAGTTAGTACTAGGGGAAAAACAAATATCAATGACATCATACAAGATGAGCACACTAGAGTTAGTGGAATTGAAGTTCTAATTGAAGGAAATGCTTGACAAGGGATACATCAGGCCAAGTGTATCACCTTGGAGCGCACCAGTGTTATTTGTGAAGAAGGATGGTACTCTTAGGTTATGCATTGACTATAGGTAGTTGAACAAGGTAACCATCAAGAACAGGTATCCATTGTCGAGGATTGATGACTTTTTTGACCAGTTGAATGGAGAAACGATGTTCTCAAAGATTGACATTAAAGAAGAGGACATATACAAGACTACTTTCCAGACCAGGTATGGGAATTATGTGTTTATTGTAGTTCCTTTTGGTTTGACTAATGCTCCAACTACTTTTATGTGCTTGATGAATAGTCTGTTGCGTTCTTATCTAGACAAGTTTGTTATTGTGTTCATTGATGATATATTGATATATTCTAATAATGAGGAAAAACACATAAAACATTTAACAACAATGTTGAGATTGCTAAGAGAGAATTAGTTGAATGCCAAGATTAGCAAATGCATTTTCTTTTAGATAGAGGTACATTATTTGGGACATGTGGTTTCCAAGAAGGCATAATAATAGATCCAGAAAAGATAAAATATATAATGGAATGGGCAATTCCTAGGAATGTGGACGAGGTAATGTCATTGATGGGGTTATTAGGTTATTACAGGATTTTCATCAAGAAATTCTCACAGATTTCTTATCCTATTACATCATTGCAAAGGAAAAGTAGGAAATTTGAATGGACAGAAGAATGCACAACTAATTTTGATCAATTGAAATAGTTGTTGAAAAATGCACTAGTTCTAAAGATTGCAGATCTAGATAAAGAATTTGTGGTGTGCATAAATGTCTATAAGAGAGGAATTGGTGGAGTTTTGATGCATGAGGGACAAGGGGCATGTTATGAATCAAGGAAACTGAATGAGCATGAGAAAAATTATGTTACACATGATCTTGAGTTAACATTGATCATTCATGCATTAAAGATGTAGAGGCATTATCTTCTTGGTAGGAGGTTTGTATTGATTAGTTCCTTTTGGTTTGACTAATGCTCCAACTACTTTTATGTGCTTGATGAATAGTCTGTTGCGTTCTTATCTAGACAAGTTTGTTATTGTGTTCATTGATGATATATTGATATATTCTAATAATGAGGAAAAACACATAAAACATTTAACAACAATGTTGAGATTGCTAAGAGAGAATTAGTTGAATGCCAAGATTAGCAAATGCATTTTCTTTTAGATAGAGGTACATTATTTGGGACATGTGGTTTCCAAGAAGGCATAATAATAGATCCAGAAAAGATAAAATATATAATGGAATGGGCAATTCCTAGGAATGTGGACGAGGTAATGTCATTGATGGGGTTATTAGGTTATTACAGGATTTTCATCAAGAAATTCTCACAGATTTCTTATCCTATTACATCATTGCAAAGGAAAAGTAGGAAATTTGAATGGACAGAAGAATGCACAACTAATTTTGATCAATTGAAATAGTTGTTGAAAAATGCACTAGTTCTAAAGATTGCAGATCCAGATAAAGAATTTGTGGTGTGCATAAATGTCTATAAGAGAGGAATTGGTGGAGTTTTGATGCATGAGGGACAAGGGGCATGTTATGAATCAAGGAAACTGAATGAGCATGAGAAAAATTATGTTACACATGATCTTGAGTTAACATTGATCATTCATGCATTAAAGATGTAGAGGCATTATCTTCTTGGTAGGAGGTTTGTATTGATTAAATCTGAATGCTAGACAAACTAGATGGTTGACCACGATTAGTGAGTTTGAATTTGAGATCAGGTATATTGAAGGGAAAGAAAGTAGGGTGGAAGATGCTCTTAGCAGAAGAGTGCCGATGAATCATATAGTGACTATGAGTTCATATGGGATGGATTTACAGGATCAGATCTTATAGGAAGGACAACATGATGACAGGTATAGGGAGCTTAGGCATAGGTTACAATAGGATACATGTGATGAGGATGTGGACTATCATCTCAAAACACATGGTTTAGGCAGATTTAGGGACAAGGTTTATGTGTTAGATAATAGTGAGCTCAAAAAGCTTATCTTGAGGGAATTTCATGCTAAACCATATTTAGGTCATGTAGGATATCAAAAGACATTGACAGCGGTGAAGAAGTTCTATTATTGGCCAAATTTTAAGAAATAAGTGGCAGAGTTTGTGGCTAGGTGCTTGGATTTTCAACAGGTAAAAGTAGAGTGTAAGCATCCAAGTGGATTACTACAACCGATTCTGATTCTAGAGTGGAAATGGGAGGTCATTTCCATGGATTTCATTATAGGTTTGTCAAGGACATCTAGAAAACATGATTCTATCATGGTTGTGGTGGACAGGTTGACAAAGGTAGTGCACTTCATTCCAGTGAAGTCTACTTATTCAACTAATGATGTAGCACAGGCCTTCATCAGAGATGTAGTAAGATTGCATGGTGTTCCGAAGAAGATTCTATCAAACAGGAATGCTAAGTTCACTTCTAGGTTCTTGAAAGAGTTATTTGTAGGTTTGGGTACAAAGTTAGCCTTCAACACAAATTATCATCCATAGATAGATGGACATACATAGAGGGTCAATAGGATCTTGGAAGACATGTTAAGGATGTATGTGTTGCATCATCAATGGAAGTGGGAAGAGTATCTTCCACTGGTTGAGTTTGTATACAACAATGGGTATCAGGAGTCACTCATGAGGAGTTCATTTGAGCCACTATATGGGTGGAGTTGTAATACTCCTATTAGTTGGAGTGATCCAGTTAACAGGGTATTGATTGGACTGGGCATGTTGGCAAAGATGGAACAAGAAATGCAGGTTATCAAGAAGAATTTTAAGGCAACACAAGACAAGCAGAAGAGTTTTTAAAATCAACACAAGTTGTTTAAATAGTTTCAAGTTGGGGAACATGTGTACTTGTGCATCAAGCCAAAGAATATCTCCTTGAGGATTGGGTCATGTGTGACGCTGGCACCTCGGTATTTTGGGTCTTTCGAGATCCTTGAGAGGATTTGATCAATGGCCTATCGACTTGCACTGCCTTCGATAGTGAAAGTCCATGATGTTTTCCATGTTTCTTTGCTTAAAAGATACATGAAAGATGTTGATCATGTTATTGATTGGTTTGTATTGTAGGTGGATTCAGAAGGAGAATTCCATTTGAAACCTCAGTGCATGTTGTAGAGAAAGATGCTCATGCTTCAGAACTGAGAAATCGAGTAGGTTAAAGTGCAGCAGAAGAACTTTGAGCCCGATGAAGCTACATGGGAGATGACTAATTAGACGTAGGCTATGTATCTTCGTTATTTGCTGGTTAAGGCAAAGTAGTTTTGGTGTATGTATTTATGTATATTGATGTAAATACCACTATGAGTTGTGTTATAAAGCTCCAATAAGCGGTATGGGTGTCATGTTGGTTTGGTTTTCATCAGGTTATTCATTGTAAATACTACAACAAGAAAAGTTATAAAGCTCCATGGGAAGTATGTTTTTCTTTTCAATGGTTTTGTTGGTTTTAGGTGTCATTAAACACCAAGGACGGTGTTCCCCTAAGGGGGAGGGGTTTGTAACAACCTCAGGTTAAAAATCCATGTAATAAAGTTAATAAAGGCAAATTAATAACCAAGGTCACAAGACACATATTCCAAGCTAAATTTTGGGAAAAAACATAGTGATGGGGATTACTTGTGATTAATTAATGGCTATGGAAATTGGCAAAGGAAACGACAAAGGATTTGGAAAGGCATGAGGCATTAATTGACATTTTATTTATGAAAATAATGGAAAATAGGAGAAAAGGAAGGTGAAAGGTCACATGTTGCATGTGAGGAGGAAAATTAATAAAATAGAGGCCTCATTGATAAGAATGATTCTAAGGATTAGTTCACAACCTTTTGTCAATTTTAACTTGGAGTTCTCTATTCTACTCTCTCTCTCTCTCATACTCTTGTACACTTAGAGTTTTCTTGGGGCACTCTTGGAGGAGTGTGGAATACTTGGGATTTGGAGCAAGGAGGCAAAGGAAAAGTTGGAGAGTACAAGAGGACAGGTGGATCAACAACTACAATGGGTCCTACTTGTAGGTACCGAGTTGCATGTATGATTTCCTTGGTAGTTTTGGCATGTATGACACATGCATGTGGTTTCTTGGTTATGATATGTCATTGGCATGGAGGATTGCCTAGATTGATAATGGTTTTTCCTAGCCTTGCCAATTCCTGGACAACCTTGGTGTTGTGGGTTTTATCTTTGTTTTCTAGTTGGTACTCATCTTCCTTATGGCTGTGGGTTGAGTTACTAGTTCCTGGAGCCTTGGTTGGACAAACGCTTTGGAAGCCATGTAACAACTTGGGCTAAGTTACTGGTCCTGGAAGACTTAGTTGACAAACCCTTTGGAGCCCTTGGTGGGTTGAGCTACTAGTCTTGGAAGCCCTAGTTGGACAAATGCTCTAGAGCCCGATAGTAGTTATGGGTTGAGTTACTAGTCCTGGAAGCCTTGGTTGGAACAAACACTTTGGAGCCCTAGACAACTTGTATAGAGATTTATCTGGTGATGGTTAGTGATGTTTGACCGTGAGGTGGAATCACTGGTTGAGGGCTGAGGTGGTTTGGCCTATGGAAGATGTGGTTTGCTTTTCTTGGTTTATTCTAGGAGATCCCACATTCATGCTTGGAAAGGGCACCGAGGTGATTGACTAAAAGAAATATTTGGTTCAACCCAATCCATGGTCGTGTGGTACGTGGAATTCCCTAACTTGGTTGGATTTCATATGTTAAAAAGAGCTCCTTGTCCTTGGTATTTCATGAGTAAATATTTTTGTAATTATGTGGCTTTAATGGTGGCTCCATCCTTGATATTTATCTGGTTATTTGCTGGTTATAAGCATGTTTTATGATAAACTTGAGTCATGGATCTCATCATGTTCAGATTAGTAAATGAATTGTTAATGAATGTATGACCTAATAAGAAACTATTATGATAGGGCATCAATCCTTCTTGATGATTCTCAAATAAGTATGAAGTCCCTATGTTTAGATCAGTTGTTATGACCTATACATTACATGTTTATGATATGTTTGACGAAATGCATATCATGGCAAGTAGGAGCTAGGTCAACTCCTTGTTCAAGTTTTTGCATTAGTAGCATTATTTCAATGCTATTTATCATTTTCGGAAGTTTCATAAAGTTCTGGGAAAAGGCCTGATTCCTAACCTTGAAAAGGTGGCTAAGAATCCGGGTCGCTGGCACATAATTGCCTAAAAAAGGCCATGGCCCCATGGAGACCTTTCTGTGGGAGGGACTGGAGAGCCTTAGTCACATGGAAGGCTTCGCATGGGAGTGAATAGGGGTATATTTCAAAAAAATATCAAGTTCTCTCAGGGGTTGGACACCTGGAGGGGTTAGTTGGCTCCTGAAGGTCCTGAGGAAGGTTAGTTTGGTTTTGTTTTGTTGATTCCACTTCCTTAATTGTACTTGGGGAGTTGAATCATATAATAGTAACTCTTTGTCACGTGTTTAACCTAGTGGATAGGTTAGCTTGGGTAAATGTGGGAAGAGGGTGTTAGATATGTTACCCATGACTTAGAATTAGCAACAATGATGCTAACTTTGAAACTTTGGAGGCATTACCTCATCGAGAGAAAATTTGAGCTAAAGACTGATCATGAGAGCCTAAAGTATCACTTCACTCAAAGGGATTTGAATGCTAGACAGAGGCGATGGAGTGAATTCTTGAGTGAGTACGATTTTTGGATTTCATACATCAAGCAAAAGAAGAATGTGGTGGTTGATGCACTAAGAAGAAGACAATGAATATACATTACCTCATTAGGAGAAGATTTAAGATAAATACTAATAATGAGAACCTAAAGCATCTCTTCGCTCAAAGGGATTTGAATGCTAGACAAAGTCGATGGAGTGAATTATTGAGTGAGTACGATTTTTGGATTTCATGCATAAAGGAAAAGGAGAATGTGGTGGTTGATGCACTAAGTAGAGGACCGCATATCTTCTCCTTGGTGCCATTAAGAGTCAATTTGAGGGGGTGTGTCTGATATAAAACATATTTGGAAACTGTTGGTAGTTAAAGGTTAAATTATTGCACTAGAGTAGGAAGCAGATAAAACCAAAATTTGGGGGCTTTTCCCTTGAGGTAGATGTGATATTGATATTTCAAGGAGAAATGCACATCCTTGAGGAAGGGAGTATAAGAAGAACCATCCTCGAGGAGTCACACAAATAACTTTATTATCCACATCTTGGCATGAAAAAGATGTATGCTCACATGAAGAATATGTATGCTGACATGAAGAAGCTTTTCTTTTGGGGTAGACATGAAGCATGATGTGGTTCAATTTGTTGCTAGATGTCTTGAATGTAAGAAAGTGAAGGTTGACCATCATGACCCGATAAGACTTATACAAATGCATGACATCCCTATGTCTAAATGGAAGGTCATCTCTATTTGTTTTTTTGTAGGTTTTCTAGTCACGTCATAAAGTCACAACACTATCTTGGTCATGGTTGATAAGTTGAGAAAAAGTGCGCATTTCATCCCAATTATAGACACTTTTTTTGTCCAAGGAAAAAACAACATTCTTTAATTAGTGAATGAAAGAGTGTTACATATTCAACTATTGCTTTCCAATAAGCTAGAGACAAAAAAAGAGCAAGTTCCAAAAAGTCCACTACATGAAAACATAACAATAACTATTCGAGTTAGCCTGATATAAAAATGAACTAACTAGATCCAAAGATTCCCACAAATAAGAGTAAGGTAGAAACCAAAACATTGTTCATAATAGAAACCAAAGTGGGTCATGGCAGAAAGTGAATAGTATCCAAGAAATTGCCCAAAAATATCGTGCACCCATGACTTCCATATTGTATACAAAAATTATAGACACTTATGATGTCACTAATGTGGCACGGGTGTTTACAAGTGAAGTTATCCAGCTACATATATTACCCAAAAAGATCATTTTTTACATATAATCTTGATTTACATTTAGGTTTTGGATAAGTTTGCAGTCAACATTGGGGACTTAATTGAAGTTATGAAGTGGGGCCCCAAGCTTTTATTCATATCCAACCCAACAAAAGCATAATTCGGTTTGGGAAAGGGATGAAGTTTTCACTTCGATTTATAGGACCTTTTAGGTTCAAACAAAAAATTGAACCAGTTTCCTACCATCTTATATTACCATCAAACTTGCATAAAAATCATGATGTTTTTCATGTATCTATTCTATGACATTATGTCTCTGATAAATATCACAAACTAAATTAAAGTAATTGCAAGTATCATACATGAGAACTATTATGGTCGAACCATTATGAATATTAGATTGTGGGGTTAGAAAACTCAGACATCACTTGGTGGACCAAGTTAAGGTCTAGTGGGACAAATATAGCCCAAGGTATGCCACATGGGAGGATGAAAAGGCCTTACATCGAGACAACCCCTCAATTTTTGACCACGTGTGATGCCACATGCTGACCTAGACAACTACTTTTACTAAGGCCCTATTTATATTTTCATGATGTATTATTGATGAATGTTGTGTAATATTATTACATTTCAAATTGTATGGATGGAATTATTTATATAGATAACTCCATGAACTATGCTTTGTGATTAAAATAGTTGATGCATGATTTATTTCCAGTATACTGATGTTAATTGAGAAAATTTGGTACATGGATACTGAGTTTGATATATGGTGATTAAGATTACATGTTTGTATATATGTCATTTTTGTATGCTGGAACGAGAACTAACCTATTGTCTAGGAGGAGACTATGTAATGGCTAGAGATCCATGCTAGAAATTAGATGATGCTGAGACATCGAATGAGTGATGGTATGATGTACATTGTTCTATTATATTTTATATTAATTTGTATGCACAATTATGACATTAGAGGTGCAGATTATAGGTAACATAAATAGCCAACTAAATAATTCGATGATAAGCATCCAAAACGATGTTGTAGTGTGGTATATGTTAGGGTGTTGACCCTAGTTCTTTGAGGGTAGGTAGAGACACTTCCCATTGTATAAAACCCAAACCTAGGGTCATGGGAGGTCTATGATTGACATACTCCCTTAGATGTGTAATGACAATTGCTAGTTTTCTGTTGGAGAAGTAAGGTAAATATAAATGATGCTTTCACCATTTTTGTTTTATTAGTGGTTAGATTGTGTAGCCAATGGGATAATATATTGCAACAATAGATGGATATGAGGGGAACATAAGTAGTTTGGGGTTGATGGGAGGATTTAGGTTAGATTTGAACTCTATATGGGAGGTGATTTATTCTTATTCTTTTACTTAGTTTCAGTTACCACACCTTTATCATTGTTCAATTATGTCTCACTGCTATTTACTCCTTGGTTGTTGTATCCTCTTCTTCAATTATGTCTTACTGTCATTTACTCCTTGGTTGTTTTATCATCTTAACTCCAACTTTGGAATAACGGTTTTTGAAGGAGGGGTGTATGTAATGCCAATCCCTTATTTTATTATGTTATGTTAGGCTTTTAATCTAGTTGTTGTGAGGTTTCTTAATGTGATAGACCCTGCTAGTGTTATTAGTATATGTACAAGGTATGTGTATGCTAGTTGCATACCCACACCTTGAATGAATATGCTAGTATTCTAAGGTTATTATGTCAAATGATTGTTTAATGGCTAAGATTCATCAATGAATAAGCTATTATTAACCTTAAGCTTTATTAATGATCAAGCTTATGGTTAACCTTAAGCTTGATTCGTGAATAATTAATCGATTAACACTTTATCCTTATTTAAAATTAATTAATTATATTTTATCATGATTTCATTAATATTTTAGGATCCTTATGAATCCATACATTAGACTAATATTTAAAATAAATTATCATTTTATTCATTTATGGATGGTAGTTGGGTGAATCGGCCACCCAAGATATTAATTACGAGGCAAAGGAGTGGGTGGAAATATAAGGTGTTGGGGGGGGGGGGGTGTGTGGCTCGAGGAAGGGGTCAAGGGGGGGATTTGAATGACATGAAGGGGATACGGGGGCTTTGAAAGAGGAGAAGGGGCATTATTTTTGTTTTATCTTTTAGGGAGAAGCAAGGGAGATGAGAGTCGAGATATAGTGGAGGAAACATGGACAATGAGAACTTGGATAGTGGAATGGAGTTTGGATTTGGGAAGGTGTTGGATTGAGAACTCAGACATACTACAACTATGGTCTAGACTTTGTCTCAGAGGGCTAGGGAATCTATGGAGGTTTCCTAGGCTAGGAAGTCAAAAGGTTGTTCCTAGTTGGTAGGGTGGCATATTCAGTTGTGTGGTCCCAAGAGGAGCACTTCAACCAAGCCACTGTAAAACGATATTTCCTTGTTAATTGTTATTATCAAACTTATTATTAATTGTTATCATTAAACTATTTGATTTACATATGTTATTAAATAGGAAAAAAAAGACAAAAAAAACACAATGTTATGGAGTAAATAAAAACAAAATATGTAGTAGTAATGATAGAAATATTTCTTAATTTTTCTTTCTGAGTAGTTCTTTATACATACTTGAGACCCCAATAAGGGTGTCACACACACACAAATTTTTTCACAGATAAATATTTGTATATTCCTTATGAGGAATATACATATTATATCCATTACATCAAAGTTAATCATGTCACTTGCGAGAATTGAACCTGGGTTGGGAGGATCCCAATCATTCCTCCCAACCACCTAGGATAAACCTAACTTACCTACACACACACACAAAGGGTTCAATTCCTAGATGTGATGTTGAGCTCATAATGAGTATATCCTTGTGATGGCTTCAAGCCTCTCTCTCTCTCTCTATAAAGCTCAGGAAAGCCCAAAGTCTTGCCCCATGGTGAACCAGCTAAATTGTTGGACCTGATTATAGGGTCTCTCCCTAATATAATTAAAGAGAGTCAAACCCGCGATTAATAACAATGAGAAAAAATATAAAAGAACTTCACGTCTATCTCTAGATCACTTGAGGTAACGCTTAGGGGAGGATCCCAATAATTCCTCTCAACCACCCATGATAAACCCAACTGACCTACACACACACAAAGTGTTCAATTCCTATATGTGATGTTGATCTCATAATGAGTATATCCTTATCATCACTTCAAGCCTCTCTCTCTCTCTCTCTAAATCCTGGGAAAGATCGAAGTCCCGCCCCATGGTGAATTGGGTAAACGTATGGCCCTGATTATAGGGTCTTTCTCCAAGGGAATTGAAGAGAGTCAAACTCGCGATTAATAAAACCTAGCAATAATATAAAAGAACTTCATGTCTGTCTATAGACTACTTGAGGTAACACTTAGGGCTTGTATATAACATATACCTAGGTTCGATTCCCTACCTAAGGTTCAATTCCCTGCAAGTGACATGATGACAAGAAATATTGATGTAATGGCTATGTGCCTATGAATATTGTTGTATTGACATTCAATCTCACCCTTAGGCTCAGAGAGATGATAATTTCCCTTCTAGTATATATAAATATATAGATATATACATACATACATACATATATATATATATATATATATATATATATATATATATATATATATATATATAGATAGATAGAGAGAAAATAAAGAGAGAGAGAGAGAGAGATTCAAAATAAAATAATTATTAAAATGGATATCTATGTTGCATGAGGTTTTGGAATGTTGGAACATCGAGAATGTGGATACAAGTGTTTGGAACAGTTAGAAGTTTTGCCCAAATTTGTAACAAACATCAAGTTGGAAGTGACAATATTATATATTAAAAAAAAAAAAACTGTAGACTATAATGTATCTAGATAATGATACATTCATGCTACATGAGCACACTAGATTATGTGTTGATAAATATCATATTTCAATTTTTAAGTCTTTTGAAGGTACAACTTGTTGAATATTGAGAGTGGGGGTGAATCAATATTCTAAAAGTATTTACCCTATTTAGCACATGAAATCAAATTCAAAACATTTAAATAGGCATCGCACATAATATAACACAAATATTTTTATGTGGAAACCCATACGAGAGAAAAACATGAAATAACTTCTTATTTATGGATGAATGTAGGCACTAACCTATTGTTACATTGTTTGCAAGCACCCACTTGCAAGAGATACCAATCCCATTTCACATTTATAGACCCCTGTTGATGGTCTAAAATGAACTCATGAACATGTAAGGGAGACAACCTGTTGCAGGTCTATTTGGGCACGTCACTCTCGACGATCAAATTAGTACAATTAAGGCTCATAAAACCCTAATTCAGTTGCTACATGCCCTAGAAAAGTCATCAAATCGAATGCTTTCATCCATGAAAGTTTGCTAGCTTGAAACCCTACTGAAATGCCTCCTTGGGATACCAGCGTAACCTTGGTTAGGGGCAACTGCGTTGCAGAGCATGTAGGCCCATTCAGGCCTGCACTGCAGTGCACTTAGGCCCATGTTGACCTGCGCTAGGCGAGAATGAGCGAAATTGGCATAGGATTATGGGAATATTCCTTGATTCTAAAGCATTCTAGAAGGATTCCCAGGTCTTATCTCATCCTATGAGGTTGGATTTGGATAGGCTATGGATCAATTATCCCTATATCCTCTCATCCCTTTCTCCATGGAAACTAACTCCAATTTTGGAAAACCATTCAATGCTCAATTTATGACAAAACCACTTGCATTTCCCTATAAATTGACTTCTCATTATAGTGATCACGGGCTGGAATTTGAAGATTGTAGAGAAATACTATTGGTTTGAGATTTGATTTCATTGTAAAGTAATGTTATGCTGCTAGATTGATGTGTTATTAGTGTGATGAGGGTTTGGACTAAGCTGGATGAGTGACACAAGATCAAACCGCATTGGGTGTAACTCCTCCTTCTACATCAATAAAGTTGTTTGTTCCTTTTCCCATATTCTTGTTTATATTTATGATGAGTATATGCTTAAATGTTGTTGATTGCATTTGTTTATAGTAGATAGATCATATGATTTGATCATTGTCGTCTTCTATTTATGATTGGCAGGTACCGATTGAGTGCATTCAGTTTGAGTGGGAGCAAGGAGCAATTCAAAGGGGATCAAAGGAAGCGAAGGATCTCAAGTAAGTTCCTTCATCTCATCTATCTACTATAGGAAAAGGTAAACCTACTTCCTTTCTATTGTTCTAAGTGTAACTACCCACTTAGGGAAGATGTAATTATCCATAGGTATAAATTCCATATAGCAAATTGGCGACTCTGCTGGGGATCGACTATCATTCCTGGTAGTTTACCCTTATCATATTAATCCTAGTAGACTTTACTTGACTTCATTGATATCTTTTGGGTCATCTTGGAGTGTTTTTTGGTCAAAAAGTATGCTTAAATGTCTCCTGATTGGACTCTCTGGAACCAGCGTAGTGTTGGTCTTGACACAGTGCACTGCAGAGCAACCTTAGCTTAGAGACAATGCACTGCAGCGCACTGTCTCCCACTCAGGGCTACGCTGATCCCTGTTAAGCTAAAAAACCCACATTTTGCTTGTTTTTTTCCAAATTTGCTTCTGATGTTGTTTGCTAAAAGATCAATGTTTTCTATGGCTCTGAAATCAATTTGCATTTCTTCTCCTAGCCCTACTTTGGCCTTGATTGTTTAGTGTTTCTTAAGATATTTCTTTATCATTATCAATTCATTGTCAAAGTTAGCTTACATCGATCAGTCTTTTCTAAAAAGGAATTCTTGTAAAGTCCTCATTTCTTTGAAAAAGAAACTGTTGTGAAGTCTTCATTTCTTATGAAAAGCATTGATTGATCGTTTGTGCATTTTGTTTCCTTATGTTCATCTAAACATTAAAGGGATGAAAATAAAAACATGCATTATGGATTTAGAAGTTTGTGTGTGCTTGTAGGAATAGTATATGGAACGCTGCAATAGATGTGCTCTATGCTCTTTGTTTAAAGATTCTGATTGCTCTATCCCTTTTAGTTATGGTTTTCATTGTTTAAATCAAATGAAAAGAATGTTTCTCATCATAGTTGCATTCTAGGAGTTTCAGAAACATCATGCGGTGAACCTGAAAGGAAAACTTTTAAACAAGATCAACTAAAATTTATCTCAATTAACCTAATGGAGCATTGTAACTTAACACATAACATTTAGAGGTCTAGGCTAGAGATGTGTTCCGACGTTGTTAAACATAGCAGTTGTCACTAATGGTTTGTGATACATTCTGAGTCTGATACCTCATTCCACGTACATAAGTATATCATAGCTCGTCCACATAATTTCGTGTATATAGAGTGGTGTTATAGTACGAAAAGTATAAAGGAATGCTCTCACTATGCGGTTTCGCATTAGACAACGCTAACACAGATTGGGCCTCCACATACTTTCGGGTATATATGGGAGGACTACATTAGGTTGCTATCCATCCATAGGTAACTAAGTCGGCCGCCTTGTATACTGTGATACACAGAAACAACATTCAGGGAGATTTCCTGCACGTATTTTAAGTACTTGGTTTACTGAGGCAGTATATTGTAGTTCACAGTTACTTGGTAATCCTTTTGCCTAGAATATCCCTCTTTTGTTTTGTTATGTTATTTTGATTAAAATAAAATTAATTGGCCGCGGATAACATCCTCCATGTCACTCTTTATTTTATCATAGGTTGAAAGATATGGCAACAACTCTAGAATCCACCGATCAAGGAATTCCTTTTGATGGGAATCCTAGTCCTTTTCCTCCTTTCGGAAATATTGGTGCTCCTTATATGGCTACGTTGTCCCTTTCAGGACTTACCATCGGCTTGAAGTATGGTTTTTCTCAACCTCCTTGGTCCCGCAACTGAATATTCCTACAACTGGACAAAATCAACCTCTAATTGATCCTAAATTTGACCCTTTACCTTCTTCGTCAGTTGTTTATTCCTCCCCTTCTTCCTCTTTGCCTGGTGAAAGCATTGACACTAGTAACCAGGTGGATAAGAAGAAGAAGAAAGGGAAGAAGAAGAAGAAGAAGAAGAAGAAACATCAATAGGGGGGCAACCAAGCAACCATTGCTTCGAATGCAACTTCCGATGAGAAACCGTTTGAGAAGCCTCACAAACCTCGATATCCTTACAAACTTTGTACCAGAGAACATATTCTTCGAAATTGTTCTGGTATTCCTCAAATCTTAGAAGAATGGTCTTCTCGTTCACATCATCCTGTGTCATCAACTTCTGGAGATCATGCTGGTGACACACCATCAACTAGTGGTAGTAAAGTTAATGGAAAGAAGGGTAAATTTAAGTTTCCCTGTAGGTTATGCAAAGGGAATCACCCCATTCACCTTTTTCCCTATCTAGATGAAGCCTAAAAAGTGTTGGATAACCGTCCTGCTTCTCCATAGTGACTTCCATCTGGTTACAGGAGACTCTCCCATAATCCTTCACTAGTTGATGAAGTGACCGACCCAAATCAACCGTCAGTTAAACTCACTCTCTCTGGATGTGAATCCCATGAGTCTATACCCAACCAATCATAGGTCGAGGAAACAATTGACCCGATTTCATTTTCAGTTAACCGTACCTTTCCCATAGAGAGTGAGTATGATACCACTCAGGTTCTTTTTGTTTCTTTAGATTCCAATGAGCTTGGAGGCAATCCTCCTGTTCCATCAAGATAAGAGGAAAATCCTCCCGTTCTCGTAACTTAAGGGGGTAATTCCCCCATTCTTACGGTACCCCCTCCAAGTAGTCTGGTCATTTCCTTCGATTGGAATCAATTGGCAAGATTTCGTCTTCCTTCTTATGTGCCTTTCCAGATCATAGTACAGGTTTATAATATGATTATATCTAGCACTATTATATGTTGGAAAAGTGTGCAACAAGAAATGCTTGTTGAGAATGCAACAAGATGATGGAGTTTAGTGGAAAGGAGTCACCTTCACTAAGTGGGCTCGCAGGAAAATCATGGTGCAAAGTCTATTTTTGGATCACAGCAGGAGTGATCAGAGTCTATTTTTAGACTGCTAGTCAAAAACAGAAAAGTCAAATATTATTGTCTCACAATAATATTTAGACTATAAACTTTATCTTATCCTCTTAGAGCACTTGAGTTTGAGCTACAGATGTGGCACATGCAGCTGTCAGAAGGAAATACGCTTTCTTTATGAGTCAGTTGAGCTATTTCATGTAGGACATCAGTTAGAACTCATGTGGTTGAGTTTTGTGGAGTTGGATGAGCAGTTAATGGAGTTGTGTTCAGTTTGACTTAGTTGAACTAGTTGTATATAGTCTAACTGATCAATAGACTAAGTGATGAGTTGTGTGAATTAGTTATTAATTAATTCACTAATTATTAACTCATAATGCAACTGAAGAATACATCAGTTAACTCAGTGCATGTACAGTTCAGTGGAGACAGGTGTTAGAGGTTGAGATTGCTATCAGCTGTGCATGAGATTGTGCACATGCATGGGATTGAGTTATGCCAATGATCTCTGCATAGTGTGGGCCAATACCAAGTGAAGTATAGCTTGTGCTCACATGATTTACAGTGTGGGTGATTTTCACAAGGTAAATAGGAGTTTGGATCAGCCATTCTCATTCATTCTCAGCAGGTATTGTGCAGTGGAGGCAGGCAAAGCAACAAAGGAGATTTGGAGATCAGATCTGAGCTATATTGTGTGTAACAGGTGGAGATAGTGCTGGATACTTGTGAGGAGTATTGTACTATGTTTGTTACATGTTCTCATCAATATAATATACAGATAGTTGGGGTTTTTAGTGAGATTCTTTCCCCGGGAAAATGCTGTGTTGATATGTGTGATTGATGCTTCTATGTGCGCATGTTATTGTTTCTGCTTCTGTAAATTGATGATCAACGTAGAGGAGGTTATTTATTATGCATGTTTTCGGCAATAGTGTATAATCGGGATAATCTCTGTTGAATAAGTGTCATATTATTCAAAATTTCTACATGGTATCAGAGCGAGCTGATTTGTAGAAGAAGTTCTACATGATATCAGTGCTGTATTGATCATCAGATCTATTATTCAGAAAGTGTTTACATTTTATTTCTTCAGGCAGAGTCTGTAATCGTGCCAGGTAGCCTCTGGATTCATCCTTCTTTTGGAAGGTGAGATATCCGGTGAATGCCCATACAGTCGATCTCTATACGAGAAATACTTTGTTCTCACGAATTTTAGATCAGAAGCGGTTGAGTTTTTGAGCTGTGGAATGGCGCTCAAGGATAAAACTCAGAAACATTAAGTGTGAGAATGGAGACAGTATCCCCAGTATCTCATGAAGTTCACCCAGTGCCGGGATGAGCTGGGAAGTGTGGCGGTAGCTGTTGAGGATGAGGATATGGTGAGTCTAGCACTCCTTGGCCTTCCTAAGAGTTGGCATAGCTACCAGGACTTAGTGAATGGAAGGGAGAAATTGCCAGGATGGGAGAGACTTTGGTCAGATCTTGTGCAAGAGTAGATTAGACGGCGCACCAGAGACAGTTATTCATCTATGCATGATGAGGAGAACTTTGCCTTAGCGAGTAAGGCTAAGAAGGGGAAGGGGAAGGTTTCTCTTTCTGAATCCAGTTCTTCCAATGATGGGAAGAAGGTTGACAAGTCGAAGGTGCAATGCTTTTGTTGTCATGAGTTGGGCCATTATGCTACTAATTTCCCAAAGAAGAAGTTCAAGAAGGGATCTGAAGGTGAGGCAGCCTCACTTGCTTCACAGTTTGAGTTGGACTTCACACTCTTCACATGCATGGTTTCATCCATGGTGGGAAGTGGTTGGTTTCTTGACAGTGGAGCTTCTTTCCACATGATCGGTGACAAAATTTTGTTCAGTACTTTGGAGGAGAAATATCTCCAGATACACATAGGGATGGGCAATGATGAGAAGTATAGTGTCTCAGGTGTAGGCACGGTTATTTTTCAGAGGGAGCATGGAGCTCGCCTTACCTTGACCAATGTCAAGTAAGTACCAGGACTGAAGAGAAACTTGGTGTTGATCGTGATGCTGGAAGACAGAGGCTATGATGTAGTCTTCAGTAAGAGAAAGGTTTTCCTTAGACACATCATCACTAGACAGGTGAAGCAGATTGGTTCACGGGTCAAGAACTTGTATGCTCTTGAGGTTCAAGATGCATGCAAAGCCTTGAGTAGTGAGGCAACTAATGGAGACTTGGTGGTTGAGAGGGAGCGTATATTACTTCTCAACATCCAGAGCCAGAAGAAGTCTCAGACAATTATGGAGGAACCATGATTGGTGCAACAACTTCAGGAGGTTGTGGAGCATCCACAACAAGGGAAGCTGAGAGGAGATCGAGTAGAGACATCTACTCATGCAGAGACCTCCAGTAGTGGGAAACTTCAAGCCAGGTGGGTAGAGGGATCGCATGCAGCCATACCTACAGGTAGGAGGTGGGGTGATGTGGATTGATCGTCCCAAGGAGGAGGGGCAGGATCCTTGAGGTACCCAACCTCTTGGATGAGACCTTGCTACGGGAGCTCCGATGTGGAGTAGCAGGAACTGATTGATTGGGTAGAGACATATGCGGATGGAGCGGCAGAGAGAGCGATAATGCAGGGAATCCCAGGATAGCGCATAGCATGCAGGCTGCAACAATGTGAGAGGCACAAGTGTTTTGCACAGTGTTAGGTGGCACAGAGAGGTGTGCAATGGTGCGAGATGCATGGAGATGTTGCAGTAGCGCAGATGTTAGAGAGGGAGCACTTGTCAGCAGCAGGTAGAGCTTCAGCATCAGAGTATGTTCCTAGCCCAACAGAGTGGTAAGTTGGGAGTATTTTTGTTCCAAGTGTTGTTGGAGCAAAGTGGACTGGGCAGATGTGTTGCATGCAAAACATTCCAGAGTTTCAAGATCGGGTTTGAGAGGAAGCCTTTCTTGTTGAGAGGGAGTGTTGGAAAAGTGTGCAACAAGAAATGCTTGTTGAGAATGCAACAAGATGATGGAGCTTAGTGGAAAGGAGTTGCCTTCACTAAGTGGGCCCGCAGGCAAATTATGGTGCAAAGTCTATTTTTGGATCACAACAGGAGTGATCACAACAGGAGTGATCACAGCAGGAGTGATCACAACAGGAGTGATCAGAGTCTATTTTTAGACTGCTAGTCAAAAATAGAAAAGTCAAATATTATTGTCTCACAATAATATTTAGATTATAAACTTTATCTTATCCTCTTGGAGCACTTGAGTTTGAGCTACAGATGTGGCACATGCAACTGTCAGAAGGAAATACGCTTTCTTTATGAGTCAGTTGAGCTATTGCATGCAGGACATCAGTTAGAACTCATGTGGTTGAGTTCTGTGGAGTTGGATGAGCAGTTAATGGAGTTGTGTTTAGTTTGACTTCGTTGAACTAGTTGTATTTAGTCTAACTGATCAATAGACTAAGTGATGAGTTGTGTGAATTAGTTATTAATTAATTCACTAATTATTAACTCATAATGCAACTGAAGAATACATTAGTTAACTCTGTGCGTGTACAGTTTAGTGGAGACAGGTGTTATAGGTTGAGATTGCTATTAGTTGTGCATGAGATTGCACACATGCATGGGATTGAGTTATGCCAATGATCTCTGCATAGTGTGGGCCAATACCAAGTGAAATATAGCTTGTGCTCACGTGATTTACAGTGTGGGTGATTTTCACAAGGTAAATAGGAGTTTGGATCAACCATTCTCATTCATTCTTAGCAGGTATTGTGCAGTGGAGGCAGGCAAAGCAGCGGAGGAGATTTGGAGACCAGATCTGAGCTGTATCGTGTGTAACAGGTGGAGATAGTGCTGGATACTTGTGAGGAGTATTGTACTATGTTTGTTACATGTTCTCAATCAATATAATATACAGATAGTTGGGGTTTTTAGTGAGATGCTTTCCCCAGAAAATACTATGTTGATATGTGTGATTGATGCTTCTATGTGCACATGTTATTGTTTCTGCTTCTGTAAATTGATGATCAACATAGAGGAGGTTATGTATTATGCATGTTTTCCGCAATAGTGTATAATCGGGATAAGCTATGTTGAATAAGTGTCATATTATTTAAAATTTCTACATTATAGATGAAGGTGCATCTGTGAGTATCCTTTCCTCCACTGCTTGGCAAGCGCTCGGTTCGCCGCCACTTGTGCTTGTTACCTAAAATATGTTGGCTTTTAACAGAGGAACCAGTAAACCATTAGGGATACTTCCTCAATTTCCTATTACTTTTGGAGGAAAAATTGTTTATCTCAATGTGATGGTAGTCTCAGGCCCTTTAGATTACAATTTACTTCTTGGGCGCGGCTATGTTTATGACATGGGACCTATTGTTTCAACACTCTTTCGAGTGATGTGTTTCACATGAAAGCAGAATTGTCATCATTGACCAAATTTCATTTCCCGGTCCAAATATGGCTTCCAGATAACCAACTTCCCTAAATGGTCCTTTTTTACCAATGGTATCTTCCCTGCCACGGGTCAATTATGTGGCAACCCGTTCCATGCTTACATCAACTAACAATCAATTCCGTGATGTTGTGAATTATGTATTGGGGGTATTGGAACCAGATATCTCTAATGGATTCCTTGCTATATATCCCTTCCAGAGCATTACTCTCCCATCTAATGAGAACCTATTGGAAGTCATGACCTCTTATGGGTTGTGATCAAGGAATCATGAGCATAGTTCCTTGTCTTGTGTCAATTTCATTAAAAAATGAAACAAGGAATATGAGGATAATTCTTTTACTGAGTCAACCTCATTAAAAAATGAAATAGGTCCCAAAGCATAGTTCCTTGTCTTGTGTCAAGCTCGTTAAAAAATGAAACAATGAATCTGAGCAGAGTTCCTTGTCTTGTGTAAAGCTCATTAAAAAATGAAACAAGGTCCCCTAGATCAAAGTTCCAATTCGAGTCTTTGATTAGATCTCGTAAAATCCCAGTCGAGTCTTTCAATTGATCTCATAAATGAACCTTCATTCCATCCACCTGATAGCCACGAGTAGTCTACTTAGGTGAATCTAATGAATCTTGGGGGGCATGCATCTAGAATCGAGACATCATGCTGGGGGCATGTAAACCAATCTCAAGCATAGTTTTTTCATGGTTCAAGCTTGTGTAAAAATGAACCTTGGTGTAAAAATGAAACTGAATCCAAGCATAGTTCCCTATGGTTCAAGATTGTACAAAAATGAACCCATCTCCATTTTAACCCTCATGATTGCCATTCTATCAGCCTCTTCCATCAGATGAGCCTTAGTTTTTCTCCTTCGATCATCACTATCTGCTTGGCCGATCATATGCTTTCACTTGGTTGTTTTACCCTTTTTGAGGAACATTTACAATGAGTGGTATTATTAGCCAGCCTCTTCACATAAATCAACATGTTTTGAGAAGTTACAACATCACCAGAACCAGTTGCTACCCTTTATACCACTCGTTCCTCTAGGATGAGTCACATTTAAGCTCTTTTTTGACTCATAAAAAATGAAAAGACTGCCGAGCACTTATCCTTTTCAGATCGTAAGCGGATTGGAAATGACACCTACTTAGTATAAGTTTAACCCTTTTCTGGACAGAGATAGATTACTTACAAAAAAGGAATACGTTGATTGAACATGGTCAATAGGTTCTCTCTTGTATTATTTTACACTTTTTCGGACTTGAGAGACAAATTTACGAAAAATAACTTGTGGAGTTTTCTTTTTGTCCCTTTTCAAACTCTCTAAACATGAAAAGGACTGAGTTCTCATTGTCATTAAACTCATTAAAACATCAAATAATGACAAACTTGTCCATCATGACAAGACCGAGTTTCACCTTCACTAGACTCGTTAAAACATCACATAGCGATGGATTCACCTGAAGGGTGGAATTATACTACAAGCATATGTTATCCTCCTCAAGCTTGTTAAAAAATAAAGAGGTACTGGTCAGCAATGACTGGGGAAAATGGGAAAAGGGATAAATCACTTTATGGTAGCAAGTCGCTCTTGAACATGACACTTTCACTTCATCTCTATGACTATTTGGGTTGGGTTATCTACTTGATGGTTATCATACCTATGGTCTATCACACCATCCATCACTTTGGTTTTGGGTCAATGCTGCCAATTCATTCAGTGTTGCTGACATGTTCAAGAGAAGTCACTCAGTAAACTTCATCCTTTGCAATACTCATAAACCTTCATTTTCATGACCGCCATTCTTGAACATTGTGTCATTAGTCACATTATGTCTTCAAAATAATTACACTCGTTTCGTGTCATTGATGGGGGATACATCAAGGCCCTCCTGCGACGAGTCGCTTCTTGTCGACATCAACACATTATCCAGGAAGTTGACTTAGAAACACCCTTCTAGTACCTTGGGACTTGCATAAATCAATGGCAAGTTTCTTGCTTCCAGCGATAGGTTGACATTACAGGCCTTCGACCGAAAGACTTTGTATGGTGTTCAACATCAAAACATCTATTCATACCATGCAGAATGTACTGTAGCACCTTGAGAATAATTATCGTTATCGGTGATTTCTCTCGCGTCTATTAACAACTTACATCATTGGCTGGTAATTAGACAATGTATTCCCATGTTCGACTTCAGATCACATTTTCACATGGTTAGACTCATAATTGAGTGAAAAGTTGGATTAGATAAAAGACCACAGATCTAGTTTCATCCATCAGGGCTACGATTTTAGGAGAGTACTAAATCATCTGCATGATGGCTTTACACAAATGGTCATCCTATCATGGGTCTATTTCTGTAGACGACTATCTGATTTATGTACATGTAATGACAAGTTTATATGTTGAGTATGGGTATGCCTTTCCTCAGTAATTCATGAAAAATTCAAAAATATCATGATATTATGTATTGTAATTGATGCAGGTCACCGTCCACTTCAGATCCTCCTCATCACATCATAAAGAATATCACTCAACATTATCATTTTCGACTTCATGCTTTAGGGGAAGTTATTACAGGTCTATTTGGGCACATCACTCCCGATGATCAGATCAATACAATTAGAGCTCATCAAACCCTAATTTAGTTGCTACATTCCCTAGATAAGTCATCAAATTGAATGCTTTCATCCATGAAAGTTTCCTAGCTTGAAACCCTGCTGAAATGCCTCCTTGGGACACCAGTGCAACCTTGTTTAGGGGTAATTGCACTGCAGAGCAGGTAGACCCATTCATGCCTGCACTTCATTGCACTTAGGTCCACTTTGACCGGCGCTGGGCGAGAATGAGTGAAATTGGCATAGGATTGTGGGAATATTCCTTGATTCTAGGGCATTCTAGAAGGATGCCCAGCTCTTATCTCATCCTATGAGGTCGACTTTGGATAGGATATGGATCAATTATCCCTCTATCCTCTCATCCCTTTCTCCATGGAAACTAACTCCAATTTTGGAAAACCATTCAATGCCCAATTTATGACAAAACCACTTGCATTTCCCTATAAATTGACCACTCATCATAGTGATTAGGGGCTGGAATTTGAAGATTGTAGAGAAATACTGTTGGTTTGAGATTTGAGTTCATTATCAAGTAATGTTATGCTGCTGGATTGATGTGCTATTGGTGTGATGAGGGTTTGGACTAAGCTGGATGAGTGACACGGGATTGAATCGCATTGGGTGTAACTCCTCCTTCTACATCAATAAAGTTGTTTGTTCCTTTTCCCATATTCTTGTTTATATTTATGATGAGTATATGCTTAAATGTTGTCGATTCCATTTGTTTATAGTAGATAGATCATATGCTTTGATCGTTGTCGTCTTATGTTTATGATTGGCAGGTACCAATTGAGTGCATTCAGTTCGAGCGGGAGCGACGGAAGCAATTCAAAGGGGATCAAAGGAAGTAAAAGATCTCAAGTAAGTTCCTTCATATCATCTATCTACTGTAGGAAAAGGTCAAACTACTTTCTTTCTGTTGTTCTAAGTGTAACTACCCACTTAGGGAAGATGTACTTATTCGTAGGTATAAATTCCCTATAACACTACCCAGCTAGGAACTTAAATAAGCTCCTTTTCCATTTGGAATGCTGGTTCCAACTGGTTCAATTGGGTCTAGTTACCCTCTTTCCCTTCCTACTAACTTGTGATGTTTCTATTTCTTACCAATAAGAAGAGAAATATTGAATCTACCTTCTTGCAAAGATTTTGCAAAGAAGTAAATCCTTATGCTGAATTAATGGCTCAGCTAAACCACACCCAGGGTTAACCTATGTCAATCCAAGTGTTAGTCTAGCCTAATCTAAGTGTTATTCTTATCTAAACTAATAGTACTTATCCTATGTCAGGATAACATTAATTGTTAATCCTAAGACACTTTGGTAAGAAAATGTTAATATTAATGTTATGTTAGTTTTATGTTAATATACATATCTATCAAGTTATGTTATCCCTATTTTTATTGTTAATATTAATGTACTATAATATAATAATTATAATAATCCCTCAATCACCGGGCGAGGTATGGAGCTCCCGTATGACCTATGGTGGGAGCACAACTAGGGTTTCTAGAACATCGTCTGCAGAACCACAACTGCTCACTTCCAATGTCACAACTGCGTTGTCATCTTCACTGTCATGGTCGGCAGATGCCCTCTTCGATTTCATTGTCAATGGACCGCACCTTTCGTTGTTTTCGAGATTGTCTGTAGGATGTCGAACATGGACATGGACGAAGACGTGGTGGATTACTCGACAGACCCTAATCCCTACAAGCCTATCTAGATGATCCCTAACGATCTGCCAGAGTTAATAGTTGCTCGGTCTCTAGGAACACCATTTCCATTGTATTCTGATATTCCACCTGCCCATTTCGATCCCAGTCCTTCTATGCCCAGTTTTCTATTTTCTGCCCTCTCTATTGAATCTCTGGGCCTTGACTTCTCACCCCTCTTTGACTACATTTCACCTTCTCGCCTCTTGCATACTGCCCTCAACCACATTCGACTCATTGCCTCCTGTTTCATCGCCTCATCAGGTCTCCATTTCCTTCCCCACCTTTGTATGGTTTGGTTTTGTAGCGGGCACCTCTACACTCCAACCGGCTTCTCTCCCCTTCAATCACTTCATGGTGGAGCCAAGTCCATTTACCTCCCCTTCTGGTTTCTTTGAAAAAGACAATGATAAACCCTCAGGAAAATACCTCTTTACCTCAGCAGGAGAATCAGGGTGCATCGGATCCCTTGCAGGACCATCCGACAGTGCCTCGCATTGGTAAGGTCAAAAAATTGAAGTGTGTTAAGGCTTCCCGCAAGGATCTATCACTCAGTTTTGGAGAGGGGGTACAAATGGGGGAAGTTGTTGATACAGCTAGTAAGGTATTAGTGGGCAGAGTTAGAGGCAAAGCTTATTCTGCTGCGCGTCTTCACCTCTAGGTCATGGAAATTTGGGGGAATATCTTCAAGGAACTCCCGAAAGTTACTACCCTAGCTCGGGGTTGGTTTGTGCTCAACTTTCAAAGGGAGGAATATACCTCTTGGGCACTCTTGAGGTATTGGCATATAGAGATGGCCCTAGTATTGCTCAAACGTTAGAGCCCATTATTCAATCCTGAGCGGGAACACACTGGAGCTGGACCGCTCTGTGTCGGGTTGCCTGGGTTAAAATTCAATTTTTGGTCTGAAGAAATTTTCACTCACATTGGGAATGCATTTGGAACCTTTCTGGACTACGAAAAGACATACATTACTTCAAGCAATAAATCTATGGCTCGCATTTTGGTATACCTCCATACTAGAGAGGGTTTGGAAGAGAAGATTACACTGCATTGGAAGAGATTCACGTGCATACAAATTATGGACTACGAAGTAGTGTCGTTTAGATGCTGAAGGTGTCATAAAGTTGGACACCTCTATAAAGAATGCCTTTTGGTCCGCCTTGCTGCCTATCCTTCCAAAGAAGCTGATGGAGTTGCTCCTGCTGCACCTCCATCAACTGAAGGTCAAATACCCCAATCAAAAGATCCTATGACAATAGAGTGTGGATTGACACAGGTGCCATCTTCGGCCTCCCCACGTCCTCCCTCCCTGCCTATAACAAGATCTAGGGCGGCAGCTGTGGCTGCTCGCTCATTGGGTACTCCTCCTCCTCTTTTCTCTGTATCTTCTATTTCTTTAAATTGTTCTGTTTAGCACTTGCATCCATACCTAGCATACATTCATATGATATTACTTTCCCAATGGATATTCACCAACCTGCTATCTTGACTAACCCACCATCTATCCTTGGATTGTCTCTCTCATCCACACACCCAGATATTTTGACCACCTCTGGTCACTCTCCTTCATACAACCTTCGATCCCATGTGTCACATCCACCTGAGCTTGTTGGGATTGGGCTGATCTCCCCTCCTTTCATATCCAAGACCACCAGGGGTTGACACTCACACATTTCAAAAGCTATCTTGTAGGATGGGGTGGAAGTGGCACATGGCAGACAATCCACACTTGACTAGGTTCTTAGAGTGTCGAACACCCTTTCTCAACCACCCCCATGAAGTGGATCTCCTTTAGTTACAGAGATAGGCTAACCCTCCCAAAAAAATAATCCTCAGGAGAAAATTTGATTATGAGCATATTGATATCTTTTTCCTTCAAGAAACCCTTGGTTTGGCTAATCAGGTCATTCCTGCCTTGCAATCTCTGAAGCTAGGCTGGACCTTCGATGCACTCGATGTCATTGGTCGATCTGGGGGCATTTCCCTGGGAATTAATCCCCAAACTATCAGACTCAATGCTTCTTGGGGAGGATTTGGGTTCATTGGTATGGATATCTACACCTCGGAGCTTAGCATCGATTTCAAAATTATCAATGTATATGTCCCCTGTCACAACAAAGCTAATTTTTGGAACCATCTCCTCAACTTATCTTTAACCAGATCCGAAAATATTATTATAGGGGGGACTTGAATTTCTCCATTGGATATGGCGAATATTGGGGCTGTAATGCTCAATTGGATCGCTTATCAGACACTATGGAACGTCTCCTTGAGCAACACCACTTTGATTGATATACCCATGAATAAATCACAGCCCACTTGGCGCAAAATAAGAACATGGGATGCAGCTCTGGCCAGGCGATTGGATAGATTCCTCATCAAGGAGCATCTGGTAAGAACCTTGTCCAATTACAGATAGTGGGTTAGACCAAGTGGCATATATGATCATTCTCCCATCTTCCTGGAGTTGTTGGGTCCCTTACAGAATCCCATGACACCTTTTAAATTCAATTTTACTTGATTAAAAGACCCCAATTACATCAACATGGTCAATGATTACTGGCACACCCATCCACCTTCTCAGGGAAGAACCATCGCTGAAGGTTTCTGTCATAACCTTCTCGAAATTAAGAGCTTATATATTAAATGGGAAAAATATAAGCGAGACCAGGATGAATAGGCTCTCAATATCATTGAATCCAAGCTGGCAGATCTCTTGGATGAGCAGGGTCGAGGGTTTACATATGCAGAGGCAAAATCAATTCTCATTGACTTGGAGACTCAGAGATCCAAAATTCTCAAAGACCGGGAAGAAACTTGGCACCTCAGGAGTCGAGCTATTTGGCTGCAGGCTAGAGATGAGAACACCAAATTTTTCCACAATTATGCAAAGGGAAGAAATGCCAACAACACGATTTGGCACATTCCTAATGAGGATGGTCACCTTGTAAAATCTTTTCATCAATTGGCACACCTGGGCAATTCACACTTTCAGAAACTTTTCATGCCCTCCCCTAGTGCCTCACATGCTGAGATTGTTTGAATTGCTGGACTCTTCCCTCAGTTTGTTGATCCTGAGGAGGAAGAGGAGCTCTCAAATCCTGTTACTATAGGAGAATTGGAAAGCACACTAAAGTGTTTCAAAAAAGACAAAAGTCGGGGACTAGATGGATGGACTATTGAATTTTACTTAGCCTTTTTTGATACCATTGGACATGATATCCTTAAGATGGTGGAGGATTGCAGGTTATCTTGGTGAATGTACGAGGCTATCAACTCTACCTTCATCGCTCTCATTCCTAAATTAGACTCTCCTCTCTCATTCCATGATTTTAGACCTATATCTCTTTGTAACTGCCTCTACAAGATCATTGCCAAGATTATTTCCAACTGCCTTAAGCCTATTTTATCAAATCATATCTCGCTTGAACAATTTTCTTTCCTTCATAACCGACAAATTCATGAGGCTATTGGCATAGGTTAGGAGGCCCTCCATTCCATCAAGACTAAGCAGCTTAAAGGTGCCATCCTCAAAATTGATCTCTCCAAAGCTTTTGATCAGGTTAGCTGGCTCTACCTAAGAATTCTTTAACCCACTTAGGCTTTCCCCTCCCCTTCATCAATTGGATTATGTGTTGCATCACTACTGTCTCTTTCAGCGTCCTGATCAATGGTTTTGCCTCTAATTTTTTTCATGTAGAACGTGGCCTCAGACAAGGATGCCCTCTCTCCCCACTCCTCTTCCTTCTGGTCATGGAAGGACTTAGTAGATTAATAGCCATGGCTAAAAGAGAGGGGCAACTACTGGGACTCAATATTACAGACCAGTGCATTCTTACCCACCTCCTCTTTGTTGATGACATGCTTATCTTTCTCAATGGAGGCATTCGAGATACCACTGTATTCTATGACATCTTGTTGCTATTTTCTACAACCACTGGTATGGATCCTAACAGATTGAAATCAACTATCACTCTCTTAGCCTGCACTCCACAGGAAGCCCAAATTACACATCAAAAATTCCCATTTCAAAGCCTTATTATGGATTATGGGCTCAAATATCTAGGGTTTCGAATCAAACCCCACGGTTACAAAATCGTAGAATGGATATGGCTTGTGGCCAAGGTCGAAAAGAGACAACTCAAATGGAATCAAAGGTTCTTATCTAGAGCATGTCGATTAGTGCTTATCAAATCAGTATTGGAGGCTACACCAGTGTATTGGATGTCTTTGGCATGGATTCCCAAAGGAATTCTTTCATGGATACAAAAACTTTGCTGCAGATTCCTTTGGAATGGTTACAAGGAAGGGAAACCTTTTGCCTGGGTAGGTTGGAGACACATTGCAATTCCAAAGAAATGGGGTGGATGGGGTTTGAAAGACTTACCCTCTTTTTCTCATGCACTTGTTGCAAAGATGGGGTGGCTTATTCTTACCTCCCATAAATATATTTGACCTCATAAACTTTTGGATTGGATTCACTTACCTACTTAGCAGAGACCTGGGATATCCATGATTTGGCGTGCAGTCTTACATTCTCTGCCCACCATCAGAAAAGGTTTCACTTGGAGAATTAGAGATGGCTCATTTGTGCGAATTGGCATCGATCCCTAGACATGATCTGGCAACATGTATCGTCTCCCAACTGAGCTCACTCAATTTCTCAAGAACAGAGATATTCTCATGATCGCCAATATTGCTGACCCTGAGAATACCTCCCTTTTTGGTCAAGCATGGAAATCCACTGATCATCTTGGTATCTCTATGCAGTGGCAACAATATTGGGAGGGATACATCAATGCGTCGAAAAAATCTCATGTACGCATTAAGGAGGGAGCCGATGAACTCATTTGGGCCCCTACTCGGCATGGTGCATACACTCCCAAAGATGGTTATCCCATCATTCATGCTGCCCATATGCCGCCTGTGCTTATGGAATGGTGGCATAGTCTTTGGAAGCTTAAAGCTCCTCCTCGAACCAAACTATTCATGTGGAACATTTTAAGGAATAAGATACCAACCGGGATTAATTTGATGAAATGATCTTTCTTTGACCCCCCTTGGTGTGTTCTTTGTCAACGAGCAGAGGAAACAAATGATCATCTTTATTTGCTTTTCCCTTCAGTGAACCACATATGGGACCAAGTTCTATCAACATTATCCATTTCCAACAGATGGCATGGGCATAATGTATTGGAGGCTTGGAATCGATGGAGGGATGGGTCCTCGAACCAAAAAGTTCACTGTCTTCCTCTGATAACATGCTGGACTATCTGGCTCAATAGGAACGGGATCATATTCAGAGACAAAGAGGCTCGATGGCCATCATCTATTGCCCAAATTGTATCTGCCTATCATGATATCCCAGAAGATGATCCCACAACTACTAGCCGTGTTGTGACCCCTGAAGTCATTGATCATAATCTCCCTTGGGCATACTTTGATGGTGCAGCACAAGAACAAGGATGTGGGGGGGGGGGGGGGGTGGGGTGGGTGGGTGGGTGGGTGGGGGTATACTGTTGCATAAAACTGAAAATCATCTCTTCTGAATACAGATGGGCTTGGGGATGGGCACAAACAATTATGCTGTTGAACTAATCTCTCTTAGACATCTCCTCCATTTTGCTCTTGCACATGCATGTAATCATATTCAGATTTTTGGAGACTCTAAAATAATCATAAACTGGTTCAACACCACATTTTCATGTTATATGCACTCTCTTAGAAACATTTTAGATGAAATCACGCTCTTAAAAGCACAATTTACTTATATCTCTTGTCAACATATTTATAGGGAGCGTAATATGGTTGCCGACCAACTTTCCAAGGCGGCCACAGTACAACCCAAAGGACTGTGGATAATACAGGAGCAGCAGGGAGAATCACACTTCCAATATTATCACCGTCCCTACATAGATCAGTTCTACTAACAAGACGATAGGCCCTAATTTTTGCAGTATATAGCAATGATTACTAACAATACTTGTTTTATACATTGTATATATTTTTTCTATGAACAATTACAGTATACCCTGCATGGTAAATATGTACAGACTTATATTTTTTGATGGCTATGGCCAACCTTACAGCATATGCCATACAGGCATCTACTACATGTAATTTTCTATATTAATGGAAAATTGTGATTTTCCCCAGATATATATATATATATATATATATATATATATATATATATATATATATAATATAATAATACTATAATAATAATACCTTATCTATTAACTCTATATATATTTCTATACTAATACTAAATAATTATTCCTAATTTTACAGTGATATTCTATTTAATGTTAGTCCCAAGAAAATGTTAATATTATTCTAATATATACATAACAATATTCTAATCTATTATATCTAAATTAATTTAATGTTTCATAAATTATATTATGCTATGATATCAATATAATAATCTAGTTCTAATACTAAAAGGTTTTTAATATACTATTCTACACCTATAATGTTATTACCTTTTACTACAATATTAAATTAGATTAATGCAAAACTAACTCTACAATCAATGTCAAATTACATTATTGTTAAATAATTAAAGACACAAATTAATGTACAACAATATACAATTCCTTTCTTATTGTTTAATCTTTAATAATTAAAAAAAGGTTTTAAGATCAAACAATTAAGAAACTTGCCTCTAAAAAGAGGACTTTATGATAGGTGAAAATGAAGATGTAAATAATGAGAGAATGAAAAGGGGATGCTTGAGAGAAGCTTTGATGAAAGGAAATAGTTCTTGTTCGTCAAAGATGTAATGAATTGCAAAAACACTGGGGAAGTTCAAGAGCTTTCAATAATCTCACTGCTGCAGAAATAGTTCTTGTTGGTAGTGAGTAGTAAAGCAATTTATTCAAAAAAACCTGAAGGTGCAAGGAAACTGATGAGATGATAAGGCAGAAAGGAAGTAGTTCTATTTTTGTTGGTCATCAGATCAGATGCTATCATTTCATTCGAATAACAGATAGATGTCATAAACAGAATTGACAAGAGGTTACAATAGTGTATCAATTGTCAATTCGAGAATGAAACATTGCATAACTTCGCCATTAAACACATAAAAGTACAGAGTTTAAAAGCAAAAATAATAGGTCAAAACGCACAAATCCCTGAAAGCATAATGGTTGTTGAATAATCAATCTGCAAATGAAATGATCCACGATAGCGCTAAATCATCCATTGGACAACATCAATTACACAACATTTTGAATAATTTTTTTTTCTTGAGATCATAATTTAAATTTTAAATACAAAAGAAGTACTGAGAAAACAAAAGTGATTTTCTTAGTGCTTCTTATTTGCAGCTTTTTCACCTTCTCTATTGATTCAAATTCTCCCTCTCAAGCTAAAAACAATACAAAAAACAAAAAATGAAAGGCAATAGTGCCATTTCGATTTTGTTGGTCTGCATCCTTTTTTCCCCTCTTTTCAATCTGCAAATTTTTGAAACAAAAAGAACACTAATAGGGTATGCCATGTAGTGGATTCGACACCCCCCCAAAATACATATCCATGCTCCTTTTATAAAAGCTTTTAAGTTTGTTTGACTTCCTTAATTCCATGCACCAAATCTTGTATTTTCTAACTACAACCCAAAATCCATTACATTAAATACATATTATAGCTAAAATAAAATTTAAAATAATTAAACTAAATCTAATTAATAATACAATTAAACGAAATCTAAAATAAAAATAAACTAAACTCAAAAACTAAATTTCAAATAAACTTAACTAATAAAATCCACTTATATTAAATGCAACCAAAACCAAAACTAAAAATTAAATTAAGTAACACAAAACTAAAATGAAGATTAAAGAAAAAATAAAAACAAAACTAAAATGAAGATTAAGTAACACAAAACTAAAAATTAAATTAAGTAACATAAAACTAAAATGAAGATTAAAGAAAAAATAAACACAATCCTATCATAATCTAAGAAAAAGTTAAAATAAACCAAAACTAACCATGAAACTATAACTAAAATCCAAACAAAACCAAATTAAAACTATTCATAATTAAAAACACATCAAACTAACAACGTAAATTGAAAAGTGATTAACTCAGAAGTATGGGAAGTAAACTAATTTTGGGAAGTAAACTAATTTTGAAGTTGAATAAACGTCCGGGGGAGATTTTCTTTGTGTTATTTGCCATCTCATTCGATGCCATAGAGTTTGGGTCAATTTCGGTGCGACCCTCACTCCAATGCTACTCCTGCAAATAAAATCAACTTTTGAAATCAAACAAGAAATCAATTTCCTAGGAAAACAGTAAGACCCATTCAGTTTACGGTTAAGCTCTTTGTTTCTCAAATTCCCACAAAAGAAAAGAAGAAAAGAAAAGAAAGAAAAATGTTGGGAGACCACTTTCACTTTCAATGAACGATTGCCTAATTTAACTTGATGTTTTTAAATAATGAGATGAGATCATCATTCAATACATATTCCCACAATGATCGTACAATTTAACTTCATGTTTTTGAACTCCACCTCCACCAACGATTCCGCAATTTAACTTGATGTTTTCGAATAGTGAGATAGGACCATCATTCACAACGATCACGCAATTTAACTTGATGTTTTTGCAATTTTGAGAAGGGGCTTCCACGAAGCTTGACACCGTAGTACTACAGTAGTGCTATAGTGCTGCTACAATAGTGCTGCAGTGCTGTTACAGTAGTGCACTCTACTGAGTCTTTTCTCTCTTGGCCTTGTTGAGCCTCTTCTTCCTTGCTATTATGAACTCAAAACTATCTGTAACCTTTCACGCACTCTGAGACCTTCACAACGGCACTCCTGGCCTTACACGGTCTTTGGATTCCCTTCAGCTAGTTGATGTAGTGACGAACTTTTATGCAAGAGTTACTATCTCAGTAGCACAAATTAAAGCACACAGTACTCGAAAGCGGAAAATGAAATAACACTCTTTATTGATCTCAAAATGGATTACAATAATAGCAATGTTCAAACCAGAGTTTGACTGTGTTCGCATTTACCAGACTTGAGCTGTCCAATGTTGAATGAGTTTTATTGGAGGCTACCTGGTGAATACACAAGCTTTGTCTGTGAGCAAAGACTCAACACACACATATACCACACACATATACCTCAACACTCTAATGTTCTGGCCACTTTAGGTTCTCACCAGTGGGTTACACTGATGCGCAGGCTTCTCAGAACACTTAAAGACTTGAGTTCTTTACGTGATGCAAGCAGATCAGACAGATCGTTCGCAGTTGCAGAGCAGGCAAAGAGCTCAGACTCCAAAATACAAGACTTACAAACTCACAATGACTAACAACCGATGCCTGAATGAGCCTAGACTCCTTGCATATATAGCAAAAGGAGGGGACAACCATTCGACAGTCGAACCAACAAACTGAAGTACGAAGGAATCTGTCAGTACGAGATGTGGTTCAATATCCACAAAAAGTCGGAGAAGTGCTCTAAGTCTCGTGAATTATGGGATCAATCGTACTGTGGATGCCTTTTAACCAGTGAAGGCCCATGAGAAAAGTGGTCATGAATAGTCCTCATGACTGGACCCTTGTACAATGTGGAGCTTTATGGCATAAGCCCACGGGAACCAAAAGTACTGGGGCCACCAAGGGTCGTTATTCCGGGATAAACTCTGGGATATAATATACCATCACAAGCTTTGGTAAAGATCCTTCTTACAATCATAGGTTTATTAAACACAAATTGGTGTTTTATCTTTGTCATTACCAACCATTCATCATGACGGCACATGAGTTATTGTAAGATATGATGGTTTGGGTAATTATACATGTGTCTTACATCTCTAAATGGTTCATGAATACATTCCATGTTATTTTTGTGAAAACATTTATCACAATTTAAGCGGAAATAGGCCTCATAGCAGATTGGATCAATGGCTGTACGGTTAACACCATAGTCATCCCACCAATCCTCTAGCCATTTTGACTGTTGTGATCTTTGTGCAGTTCTGATAGTTCCAAACTTAAGCTTAGTGTAGTGTGTCTCATTTTTTCCATCTACATTAAGCAGATCCCACCATAGCTACTTATAACCTGCAAAATCAAACACTGTGTCAGGGAAAATGAGTTTAGGATCATTTTGGGGCCATAAGACTGGATTAGTAATTGGCCATTCTGTATTCCAGGCTCTGTTTATAGTGAAGTATCTATGATTAATTTTTCTTCTGTCACTTCCTTCATTCCATATCATTGTTATATCTTTAAAGACATTTTGTAGTACTTCTTTTTCCCTCTGTGCTCTGACCATATTATCTGAGTAAATCATGTCATGTATCCATTTATTGCCTTTTGGGAAGACTCTTATTTCTGGCACAAGATGAAGGAGATCAGTGTGGGCTTTAGATTAGCATCCAAGCCTTTTGTGCTTCGAAGCTGCCATGTGGGTTTCCAATTTTTTCTGTATTCAGTCCAACTTTGATCTTGATTTATTGTTCTGAGGACTTCTTGGTTTTGAGTTGGATCCCATTTAGTTAGTATGACCATAATATGATCTTGTTCTTGATGCTGGATGTTTTGAAGGTGTTCCCTACTTAAAAATTCAGGGAGACAATTTTCATTACCCTTTATATGTTCCCCCTAAAAATCAAAATTTGCAAACAATGCTTGCCATCTTGCGAATTTAGCTTCCCCAGGTTTTTTGATATTTTTTGTCGAGACTTTATTTAATGTTGATGCATCAGTCCTGAGGAGGAATGTTTTGTTGATAAGATGAATTTCAAATTTATCGATGCAATTCCATGCAACTTTAACTTCTTTTTCAATGGTGGAATAATTATTCTCAGTAGGGTTCCATGTTCCTGAATAAAATTGAATAATTTTCTTTTCTGACACTTTTCTTTGTTTCAAAATACCTCCCCAGCCAATATTGCTGGCGTTTGACTCCACAATTTTGAATGCAACATCATCTGATATGTATAAGATGGGGGGAGTTTTTACCTTAGATTTAATATTTTGTACAACTCTGGTATGAGCTGGAGTCCAGGGTTCAGGATTCTTGCGTAGACGTTGGTTCAACAGACTTCTGTCCTTTGCGCAATCTTGATAGAAATTACTGACATAATTTAGGCAGCCAAGAAAACGTTGCAGCTGAGTCTTGTCAGTTATTATATCTGGAAACTTGCTCGAAAATTCAAGAGCATGTTTCTGCAGTGAAATTTGGCCATTAAAAATATTGTGGCCTAAAAACTTAATGGAGGTTTGGAAAACCTCAATCTTCTTCTTACTTAGGACTAAACCATTTCTTTTGATGGTATTTACAAAGATCTGGATATGTTTGAAATGATCTTGCAAGTTCTTGGAAAAGATCAGAATGTCATCTATGTACACGATTAACCAATCAAAGAATGGCTTAAAAATGTTATCCATTACCTTCTGAAATTTTGACGGAGCATGTTTGAGGCCAAATGGCATAACATTCCATTCATAGTGCCCTACTGGGATACTGAAGGCGGTCTTAAATTTATCTTTCTCTGAAATGGCGACTTGCCAAAAACCTGATTTTAGATCAAATTTTGAAAATACTTTAGCTCCTGCAATTCTACTGATCAGATCACCCTTGTGGGGGATTGGATATGTATCATCTGATAGTACTGCATTCAGAGGCTTGTAATTTATGACCAGTCTCGGGATTCCTCTGATTTGTTCTGATCTTTTATTGACATAAAACCCATAGCAGTTCCATGGACTGGTTGATTCTCTGATCAGTTTTTTGTCTAGCAGGTTCTGGACCTCTTTCTGGTAGAGTTCTCTATATTCTTTATTCATTGGGATTGCCTTGCTTTTACAAGGTCTGCCTGTGTATTCTGCTTTGTATGGGAGCTCAACTGAGTGTTGCTTCCTATGCCAAAATGCATTTGGTTCTTCAACACAACATTCATTTTCAATCTGGACTTTTAGCTCTGAAATCTTTTTTTGTACTGCTGGAGAAGTTAACTACTTTGAGATACTGAGAGTGGATTTCAGATATTTTAAGTTTGATAACTTGGCTTCTGCTTTTTCCAGTGCTTTCATAGTTTGGACCATTGTCGAGATTCTTGGGGTCAATACATATGGCAATTCTATCCTTCTGGATTGGCCACTGGAAGTAGGAAGAGTGATAAAATATCCACCTCTGTTGTTCTTTGTCCTGTATGAACCATGAGGTTCTACAATAGCTAGAAAAATGTTTCCTAGGATGCAATCAATTGGGATGTCAACAATAGCAAATTTCAATTTTATACAATGTCTGCCAAAACATATAGAAGCTTTGGGCACTTCATAATTCAATGTATTATTGCTTAGACCAATAACTTCTCTTTTAGTTGCCATCCAAAATTTTGTTGGGATAACTTTATTGTTGAGTATATTCACATCTGCTCCAGAATCAATAAGTACAGTCAAATTAAAAATTTTGTTATGTATACAAATTTGTACCTGTACGTGGTGTTGTTGATACTCGACTGCGAGTATCTGCATTCCTTGAAAACTAGAATCATTAACTTTTATTCCTTCATAGATCTGGACGTTTGCTTTATATTAATCTTCTGGATCAGATTCTTCTTCTGGTTTTGTTTCTTTATGCATTTTTCCTTTTTCTAATCCCTGAACTTGAATTTTTAGTTGGGAAATTTCAGATTTGAGATTTTGTGTTTCATGGCTTACTTCCCCTAAGGTAAGTGGGCAGACTTTGTCCTGTTGTATTTGTCTTTGAAAAGATTTTGCATTTCTTGCATATGAGGCATCAATAAAAAGTGGCTTCTCACTAGAATTTTTTTTGTTATTTGAAAACTTCAGCTGGTCCATGAAGGCTTCTGTGAGGCGAGTCTTCATTTCTCCATCCTCCATTGCACGGATCTGAGATACGATTTTTATTTCATCTTCCTCTGTTTGAGCCATAAGAACTTTTTCTTTGAGTTTCTTATACTGTGCCTCTTCTTCTAAAGATGATTATGTAGAATCAGATTCATTGTCAGTAAAAATGCATTTACAATTTTATGAATCTGAACAATTACAGGCATTAGCATGAAGATTTATTTCTTCAAATTCTTCAGATGAATAGACAAGACTATTATTTGAATTTGAGAATTCATCAGATGAGTACAACAATTCTTGTTGTTGAATTTGGGGGCGATCACCAATTGTAACATTAGGACAATGCTCTGTCCTATGAGATTTGGACCCACATTTCATGCAAAAATATTGGGTCTCAGTTTTGACTTGTTTTAATTTTTGATTTTATGGCTGAGATTTCTTACCACGATTCTTTTTCGACTCTTCTCCTATAGGACAGTGATTTGTAGTGTGTCATGTTTGGCCACAAAGCCAACAAGTCAGTTTGTTCCACTTTTCTTGTTTATGACTGTGTAAGTGGATATCAGATGGCTTGTAATAGTGTGCTTTTGGGATATACCTGTAATATCCCTTTCTTTTCTATTGTGCACGGGGCCTAGATGGAGGCCTTTTCTTATTGAATCTATTATAATTTATTCTGGTTGTGTGCAAATTTTCTTTCTTAGCTCTTCTTTTTAGTTTCTTTTTCTTAACTAGTGGATCTTCTAGAGATAGGCCATATTTGTTGCAAAAAGATTTGCTGTCCAGAAATCTGGACAATTTTTCTAATGAATTATTTACCTTTGCACTAGTACAAAGGCCAACCAATGTTTTAGTAATCAAACTATAAATCTGTCCCCATGTATAGGACTAAAATGGCACCTGGAAGACTTCTTGTAATCGAAGATAGTCTACAAACTTTGATGGAAGTGCTGCCAAGTAAACCTGTTTCCACAATATATTTTTGGAGTCCTTTGTCTCATATATCCTTTGCATCCAGTCTCTATGGAAGTCTTCATATTGGGATACCTTGTAACATTTGAGGTTCATTAGAAAAACTTCATTTTTATCAGTTATGTCAGCTTCTAAACCACATCAATGTTCAACGATCATGGAGGTTAGAGCTCCAATCATATTGTTTTGGACCATCCCATCTGGATTGTGGATTATGTTACCTTGATTATCTTTGAGAAATTGATCTTCCATTTTCTTAATCAGAGCAGGAGAAGATTCTGTTTCCCACCATCTCAGAAGTGTGCCTGTAAAGCACTGGATAATGGTCTTACAAGCATCTACCTTAGGTTTTTCTCTGAGACACATGAGTTTATACTCTGTGTACATCATATTTATCAATTCTATGATTTGTCCTACACTGAGGTTGTCTATAGACCACTTTCTATGAGAATCAACAAAGAATGTGTGAGTTTATGGAATTTTACCCTTGCCACGGATATCAGGCACATCATACCTGGTGTATTGACTTTCTAGTAGCTCATATATAGGTAAAACTTATGTCTTCTCTTCTTCTTTAAATAAAGTTGAGAATGTGATATGCTCACCTTTTGGTGTTTTTGCAACCTTAGATGATTCTTCTTTGTCTATTTCCTCTTTTATTTCTTGGGATGTAGACTGCTTGGGGAATAAGAATGGAAATCTATCAAGGGTTTGACAAGGTCTTGTATTCGCACAGATCCTTTGTGCATAAATGCTATTGGAATTGGTTTCTCTATTTTTCCAATAGATAATTTGTCTACTTTATTTATCAATTCCGTCAATTGACTTGATGTAGAATCAATGTGCTCTATTACTTTTTCTTCTACGTTCTCTAATTTTTCTAGAGATTCTCTCATATAAGTCTTGACAACTGACTTATCAAATTGTACTTTATCTAGAGCATTATTTACAGTATTGAGGGACACCTGTATAGTATCAAACTGATCTTTGACTACGGAAGCTTTGGAAATATTCATTTCAAGGCCTTTCAAAGCAGTATTTGTCCAGTTCAACTACTCTGCTATTTTTTGAATTCTGCCTTTAGTGCCGATTGCATTATCATCCTTTAAGACTAAAGGAACTGCTTTGGCAGAACTTTGTCCTTCTCCAAGCACAATTCCCTTATAAGGTGGAAATGTGGTTGGAGTCGCAACCTTAAGGCCATCTAGAGCTTGCCAGAGATGTTGGGATGGAGAGGATGCTGATGAGTCAGTCATTAAAACATTAGCAATATGTCTTCTTTCTAACCAAGTATAGAAAGAAATCCAAGTATCAGTGGATTCCATGTGGTTTTTCCATTCTACAGACAGTGCTATTTTCTGAGGAACAGTATGACTGCTTCCAAATTCTTTAGCTTTGGGATTTGTGAAAATATCCCAATTTAACATTTCTTTCATCCATTTTTCTGGGATTTTGTTTTTTGGACAACCATCCATAAGTGTAAAGAACTTATGCATCTCTGTTGTACTAGGCTTTTTACAATCTTCCGGAACTCGGCCAAATCTATAGTTGGGAATCAATCTTTTTGATTTTTCAGGATAACTGAGACCATATCTTGGTTTTACTGGTCTTGTAAGCCTTGGATCTTCTTCTTCTAAGGTAGGAACTGTATGTATCATGAGAACATGCTCAGATTCATGCAGGAATGGAATATCAGAGCATTTAGGATTTGGACATGGAGTAACAGAAGTAGAAGGAGGTGCTTCACCTGTTCTAGGATTATGGTTCTCATGTAGGACCAGATTTGCAAGTTGGCTTATATTGATAACATTTTTACACTCAGGACATTTGACTTCTAAAGAATTAAAATTCACAAGCTGGGCTAACTCAAAAAGAGAAATATGCTTACAAGAATTTACAGAGGAATTGGAGGAAGCAGTATCAGCCAGGTCTGGAGAAACATAAAAGTGAGACATTCTGTAGTATTCATCAATCCTTTTTCTATCAATTGTGGATCTATGGGGAAAGAAGAGAATGGCTTTGGATGATTCTTCATGTATATCTGCAGAGGTTATCTTTTTGACAGAAGGAGGCTTGGGATTCGAGACAACCCAGTGTTCGAGGAAAGTTAGATATTCCCATTTGATTGTTTGGTGCTCAATCTTATGCTTTCTTGCATCTGTGAGTACGACAACACTGGATTTTGAATCCTTGCTTGCGGCATGCAGGACTGCTGGATATAATGTATTAGTATGTCTAAAACACCCTCGGGTCTGGATTGATATATTATGTTGTTTTCTATTGATGTCAAATCCAGTGGTCTGGATTTGTAATTGAAGGATGTCTTTTATGGTTTCATCAAAGGCATAAATAGAGAAATTTGGATAGGAATCAAAATATACTGGCCCGTTTGATAGAGGTGTGACTATCCCACATGTTAAGGAATCTGTGTATTTATTGTGGGTAAGGTCACGGATAGTAGCTAATACAAATGTATTGAGACCTTGATGAGTAAGTGCATGTATCCCTATTCTTATACAACCCAGATGAAGATATTGAGTTTTTAGCCATTTAGCCTCGGCCTGTAATGTTTTGGGATCAAGGAGGGATATACTCTGTACACAGTCAGAATTTTCTTGTATCTGACTTATGGACTCCTTTATACTAATACGGGTAGCAGCAACGAGATGAAATGCAGACAGATCTGCATAGAATTGTGAAGCATTAATAACAGGTAACTACCATCTAGCAGTGGGTTGACTTTCCTCATATGCAAGTTTGGAAGAATTAAGAACCCGACTGGAGGCAGTGGCGAACATATCCCACAAGGGATTTTCTTGAGTGGATTTTTCATAGTCTTCAATATCTTGGAATGAAACAGATTTGCGGAAGGGATCCATTATACACTGAAAAATAAAAAAGTGATATCTGTTGAGTAATTACCAGCGAACCAAACGTTACTGGTTCTGATACCAATTTTGAGCAGGGGCTTCCACAAAGCTTGCTACAGTAGTGCTATAGTGCTGCTACAGTAGTGCGCTCTGCTGAGTCTCTTCTCTCTTGGCCTCGCTGAGCCTCTTATTCCTTGTTGTTATGAACTCAAAACTATCAGTAACCTTTCACGCACTCTGAGACCTTCACAAAATTTAACTTGATGTTTTGGAATAGTGAGATAGGACCATCATTCAATACATCCTCCCACAACGATCGCGCAATTTAATTTCATGTTTTTGAATAGTGAGATAAGACCATCATTAACTCCTAATTCAAAGAAAGAGAAACTCTACATCTGCCATCTTGATTGACATAAATATTGTTCCTGCTTTTATAAGCTTATGTCTATAGTTTGCATATTATTTGTAACCAACTGTTTTGTTAAATTTTCGTCAGGTAATAGCCTTTGTTACTTCAAATGCATCATTAAGTTGAGTGAATGATAAGCTTATTTCCATAGTTTCCTTATTATTTGTAATCGCCTGTTTTATTAACTTTTCGTAAAATAAAATAATAGCCTTTGTTACTTCAAACACATCATTAATTTGAACAAATAATATACAATATCAAGTATCAAGGCTTTTTTAAATTCGTCAACTCAACTCCTTGTTACTTTGATGGGCTTCCATAAAACACAACGTGAACCATGAGTCATTTAATATATATATATATATCTATATATATATATATATAAATAAAATATGTGAGCATGGGTATGTATCCTACACTGGTTAGTGGGCTATACTACACTACATGGTGAACTTTTAGAAGATGGTGTTTATAATACATTTTTTTATATTTTAAATACATGTGACTTGTTCTGTAATGTTATATAATTATAAATAACTTTACCAATGTGATGTTTATTGTTTATATAATTTTTATTTTATATAATATTTGTACATGTTATTTATAGTATTTTTATTATCTTAATATAATATAAAATACTAAAAAATAAAATAAAATATAATTGTTTTATAATTATTTATCATATATATATGTTAAATATATTTATAATTTATTTTAAAATATATTTATAATATGGTTTACTAATGATCCGTCTTTTTATGTATGTAGGTGTCAAATTAAGTATAAGAAATAAACAATCCATGTGACTCGATGTGAAATGTAAGGGGATGTGGCAACCAAAGGTGCCACATCATCTTTTCATGACTAACAAGAGAGTGTTTCCATGAAACAAAAGATAGCGAAGAGGTGCCAATGATCTAACAAGCAAAATAATGACCATAATGAAGCATACGCAAAAAGACAAAAAACCAAGCAATAAAGACTAGAAAAATCATAATTTACCTAAACGCTAATAAAGAAGGGAGTGAAAAATGAAGGGTTCTCATGATTTTATTGAAAAATTATGGGGGGGGGGGTGGGTGTGTGTTATAGACATTTTTGTGCCTTATAGCTCTAAGCATGAAATGTCCATAAACCAAGGGATCCTAAGTCCCTAAAAGTGTTGTTCCTGCCCCTAAAGGAACAAGGTCAACCAATTACAGCTTCTCCCAGAAGTTCTCCACCAGAAACTACTCAGAATCAGTCAAACCAGGATCATTTCAGCTGCTCCACTAGCTACCTGCGTTGCATAGCACCCCAGTACACTAGCTAGGTGCGTTGCAATGCACCTAAATGCACTACCAGGGTGCGCTGAATTTTGTTCTTTGCAGAGAATTGCTGTTGGTTTTGAGATAGAGATCAGTGCATTGGGTGATTTATGCTTTGTTGGAGGTGAAGAAGGGATTCCTTTGCTGGGAGGTTGATGCTGGATCGGGACTCACTTGGTTGTATCTCCTCCTAGATCTTCTTGTTATATCAATAAAACTATTTGAGTTTCTCCTACATGCTTGTGTATCAATGATGTTTTGTTATATTTGCATGTTTAGCTTAAATCTGATCCTAAGCTAGTTATGAATGTAAATCTATGTCTTTGTGTAGTTTTCCTCTTCTGTGATCTTGCAGGAACTTGGTGAAGCTGGGCAAGTAAGGGAGCAGGTAGCTGTCAAAGAGGAGAGCGATTGGATCAACGGACTAGCGCAAGATACAGGTTAGTTCATCCTATTCCTCTTCGTTTACATTTCATAAAGAAGAATAAGAAAGTAGTTTTCCTTGTTTGTTGCTAAGGCACTGTCACACCTTAGTGGGATAGGGGCGTTCTGAGTAGACACTTTTCCCAACAACAAAATGGCGACTTCGCTGGGGATCGAACCCAGAATCTCTGGGGATCGTGTAGTTAGTTTATTTGTGTTTCTCTTGTTGTTTGTTTCATAAACACAGAAGTAGCTATCGAACTGCATTTGCCATTATCAAATGCAAAGTAGCTGCTACTTCAATCCACTCACTGGATTTGTTTATGATTTGAACAACTGATCCACAAATGATCTAATTACCCTTTCTGATAGCTCTTAGTCCTCCTTTAAATCATCCCTCTGATTGTACCTTACTGATTGCTTTTACTCGGCCAAAAACCATAGATTAAACTGCAAACCGTGACCCAGAACCCAGATAGAAGTCTCGTTTCTGCCCCAGCGCAGGCTCTGTGAAGAGGTTCTGCATTTCAATGCAGGTCCTGAGAGGGATACCTGCGCTGCAATTCAGTTTCTCTGTGCAACAGGTGCGCTGATCAGCCTTTGCCCTGTGCAACTGAGGTTCTTTGCTTCATTTTGCCCAGTTTTATCTCTGATTTTTGCAGCCTGTTATCAGTGTGTGTACCTGTCTGAAAACCCTTTTCTTTGCCTTAATTCTGCCTCCTTTGTACAAAAAGACTGTAGATGTTCTTTGTGTGTTTGTTACATCATTTACAGTTTTCCATTGAAAAGTAGAATAGTCATACTGTCGTCCTTGGATTTAGATCTGTCGTAAGTGTCGATTTTGATCTTAGGAGAAAGGTTGTTTGCTGTTGACAGTTGATTATACCTTTTACTTTTACCTTTGGTTTGAATTTGTCACTTTCTAGTGTCGAAACAAGTGTTTATTTCAAAATCATAGAGTGTCGTAATCTTCTCTACCTTTTTGATTTCGAAAAGAAGCTTGTTTATGTTTTTCACTTGAAAGCAAATTCAGATTTGTACATCAACTTTCTTTTTAGGCATCAATATTAAGAAAGTGAAAACAAATACATGCATATGTGCATTTTCATATTGATAGTTTGTATGGCTTGATTTAGGAAAAGTGCATTTACAGTGTGCTCTTTGCTCTTTGAGAAAAGATTGTGTCTTTCTTTTCCCCTTGTAGCTAGGATTTTCATTGTTGAAAAGAGATAAAAGCTTGCTTATCATCTTTAGATTGCATTTAGGAATTGCATCTACATCTCGTGGTGATCCAAAAAGGCAAACTTCTAAGAAAGATCAACTTAAAATAAATTGAATGAATCTAACAACGCATTGGAACTTAACGCACAACATAGAGGTCTAGGCTAGAGACATGTTCCGGCGTCGTAAAACCTGGTAACTATTGTCCTCACTGATGGTTGGGTGATTCCTCCACTGTGAGACGATAAGTGCCAGTACGGACTTGTGCTCCCACGTACCGTCGAGTATATATTGGGAGACCCCTATAGGATTAAAACCTTTTATCCATAGGAAGCCGTGTCGGCCGCCCTACTGATCACAATGCACCGAACACAGCATTCGGGAAGATTGACTGCCGTACCGTAAAACGTATTCTGCAGTTTTGTGATTGGTTTGGCACACCCTCTACCTAGATCTCCAGAGAAGTCCCTTTCGTTCCTTTTCAGACTCCTTAACAGAAAAGGTCCATCTGAGCACTTGTCACTTCAGGCTCATTAAAAATCGAAGGAGACTAGAGTCATCTTTTGTTTTTTCTCGACTCTTTAAAATTGAAAAAACAAGTTGTGTCCAAGTGTCGTAAAATTTATTTTAAACGGAATATGTATACCCTTTTTCCTACGTTGATTTTAGGTTGAGAAAATGGAGTCTACCAATCAAGGAATTCCCCTTGGTGGAAATCCTAGTCCCTTCTCCTCTTGGGGAGATGTTGGTGCACCGCATATGGCCACATTGTCGCTTCCAGGACTGACAATTGGCTTGCCAGTCTGGCTCTTCTCAACCAATGTCATTCAGAACACCACTATTCCTGAACAATCGAATCAACAGTTAGACCAGTCCAGAGTTACCCACCAACCTTCTACTTCCTCTAATTCTTCCTCTCCTCCTTCCTCTTCGCTTGATGGGGCTGGCAAAACCAAAAGTCAAGTTCCTAAGGAGAAGAAGGAAAAGAAGAAGAAAGAGAAAAAGAAGAAGGAGCCAAAAGCGAATGGGGGAAAACGAGTGTTGTCTAACGAAAATCCACACACTGCACTGACCAGGCCTAAATCGCCATGTGTCATTTGCAAGGGAGACCACTTTCACAGAGATTGTCCTTGCATCCTTCGGATACTAAGAGACTGGTCTCCCCGTTTGCACAATCCGGTGTCGTCAACCTCTGATGGCCATGTTGAAAGCACATCGTCAACTAGCGAAAGTGAAGCCCCAGGACAAAAAGGGAGAACTAGATCTCCCTGTAAACTGTGCGAAGGCAATCACGCCATCCACCGTTGTCCCTTCTTAGACGAAGCTAAAAGAGTTTTAGATGATCATCCAGTTTCACCGTTACGACTTCCTCCTGGATATAAAAAACTCTTGCCGAGTCCTTCGTTAGTTGAGAATCCAGCTGGCCCGCTCAAGTGGTCAGCTGAAGCGCCTGTCATTGAAGATGAACCAGCTGAATCCATACCCGACGAAAGTCAAAAGGTCGAGGCAGCAGTCGACCCGGTCTTGCCTTCAGAGGTTTTATCTTTGAATGACACAGTCACTGGAGAGAACAAGGATGACACCATCCAAATTCTCTTCATCAACACAGACTCCGATGAACACGGGGGCAACCTACCCACTCCTTTACCGCAGGAAGGAAGTTCGTCAGAGCCGTACCCGGCCGTCTACTCGGTCCCACCTCCAAGCAACCTAGTTGTCTCCTTCGACTGGAATCAACTAGGCAGACCCCGTTTGCCAGCAAGCATACCATTCAGAATTATCGTCCAAATATATAGAATGGTCATGGTTGGTACCATCATAGATGAGGGGGCTTCTATGAGTATCCTTTCCTCTACTACTTGGAAAGCGCTTGGTTCGCCATCGCTTTTGCCTGAGATGAGAAATCTGACAGGCTTTGATAAAGGAACCAGTCGACCTTTAGGGATCCTCCCCAATGTGCCCATAACATTGAAAGGGAAGACGGTTCAAATGAATGTAATGGTCGTTCAAGGACCCTTGGATTATAACCTACTCCTTGGACAAGACTATATTTATTGCATGGGAGCCATCGTCTCCTCACTCTTTAGAGTAATGTGTTTTTCGCACGAAGGAAGAGTGGTCAAGCTCGTGGACCAGCTTTCATTTCCCGGATCACGCATCGCAAATAGTCATATACCATCCCTAAATGGTCTCTTCACACAAGAAATGTCTCAACCCACGGTCCATCCTCCCGATGAGCGCGAGTAATTCGGAGGGATATGATTGGAACCCAGGGGGCATGCGTCCTGGTCTACTTCGGCAGGAAAACTTCGGGTATAGGGTAGGTTTCCGCGGGAGAATATGACTAGTCTGTACCCCGTCCGTCAGTGGAAGAGGGGTTATTCTAGAATAAGATTCTCTTTTCAAAGTTATGTGTGTGGCGCTCGTTGTCACTCACCTTTGTTTATCTCGGTAGACATCACCGAGGAAGTGTTTCATTTGTAACGCGAATGAGACAATCTTTGGTAACCTGAAAGAGGTAGGCCTTTCCTGATAGAACAAATGTTTTGTCTGCAAATTGAGGGGTAAACTTGAAATCGTATTTTATACCTGGGGGCATGCAAACCTTTTGGAGTGCAGGCAAGGGGCGGCTATTTATTTTTTAAATTTTTAGGTCCTCCCTTTAAACTCGTAGGATTAGTCGTTTCCTAACTTACATAAAGAAAGGATGTGGGGCAAAAATCTAAATGTTGCCGTTTTATATGAGACATTCTTATCATATGACTGGATTATCGAGCAGTTTTAGCACATAGTTCATGCTCATTAAAAAATAAACATAAGACTGAGCAAGTGTTTCAATCCGCGTTTAAGCTCGTTAAAAAATGAACTATCCTCCGGTAAATAACCACTGTGAATGTAACATTATCAGCCATTAAAGCCTTGGTCGTGTTTGCACCGTCACCTCCACTTTTCCATTGGCCGATCATTCACCTCCATTTGATTGATTACCCATTTTGAGGAACAACTGCGAAGAGTGATTTCACTAGCCATCCTTGTGACACTGTCGTGCTTGGAAAATTCCAACCCTTACCTGGAATCAGCTGCTACCCATTTTATCACTCGTTCCTCAAAAGACGAGTCTTCTTTAAGCTCTTTTCATCTGACTCGTAAAATATGAAAAGATTGCCGAGTTTTGGCCTTCCAGCTCATTAAAGCGACTGGAAGTGCTATCCCTCCTCTAGATTTTAATATTTTTGGACTTGAGGGATTATTGCACAAAAAGATCGAGTGCTTGTTTTGTTCGGCTCGTTAAAACTATCGAAAATTCATCCCTTCTGTATTGTTTTATACTTTTTCGGACTTAAGGGATTAGATGACGAAAAAGGAATTCCGGAGTTAACTTTACGTACCTTTTCAGACTCTCTAAAAATGAAAAGGACCGAGTTATCTTTGTCGTTAAACTCGTTAAAAACATTAATAACGACAAACTTGTCTTTAGACGAGAACGAGTTTCACTATCGCTAGGCTCGTTAAAACATAGCGATGGGTTTGCCTGAAGGGAAAATTATAGAACAAGCATATGTTATCCTCCTCAAGCTTGACAAAAATAAAGAGGTACTGGTCAGCAATGACTGGGGAAAAATTGGGAAGAAACTCAAATAATCTTTATTGGTAGTAAGTCGCTCTTGAACATGACACTTCCACTCCGTGCCTGAGTTGGGTTGGGTTGTTTCATTCACCGGTCACATCACCATGGTCACGCCATACCATCCACATTTGGGGTAAATGCTACCGATCCATCACATAAGTGTCGCCGATATGTTCAAGAGAAGTCATCCAGAGAAGTCACCCGTGTTCCATCCACTACCATACATTATACTTCATTCCTTCATGACCGCCATCCTGAACCATATATCATCAGATCGTTTTCACCTCCATCAAAATCATTTTCTCCATTCCGTGTCATTGATGTGGGATTCATCAAGGCCCTCCTTTGACGGATCGCTTCTTGTCGACATCAGCTCATTATCCGAGAAGTTGATCTAGGAACACCCCATTCAGTACTTTGAAGCTTGCATGCCTCAATGGCAAGTTTCTCACTTCCGGCGGAAGGTATACATCAATGACCTTCGACCGAAAGATTTTGCGTGGTGTTCGACGCCAAGTCCTTTATTCACACCACGTGAATTGTACTGCAGTACCTTGAGGGTCATCATCCTTATCGGTGATTCCTCTCGTGCTTGTTAACAGTTTACATCATTGACTGGTAATCAAGCGATGTCTTTCCATGTTCGACTTCAAAACATTTTTCACATGGATCGACTTGTACTTTGAGTGAAGATCAGATGAGATTGAAGACCCCGGATCTAGTTTCATCCATCCGGGCTGTGATATATATTCAGGAAAAATAAAAACATTGACATGTACAACATTGCAGCACAGATAATCATCCTACCAAAATGATGATGACTTCATCAGAATCATCAGTCTACCATCAGACGATTGTCTGTCCTATGTACATAAAAATGAATTTATAAAGCTGAGCATGGGAATGCTCGCCTCAGCTAGATCATGAAAATAGTATGAAGATAATGTATTGTATTGTATCTTATTACAGGTCTCCTCCAGCATTGAAAGAACTTCGGATCCTCCTAATAAAGCATTTCACCCGATAAACGACCTCATACTTTAGGGGGCAACTGTTATAGACATTTTTGTGCCTTACAGCTCTAAGCATGAAATGTCCATAAACCAAGGGATCCTAAGTCCCTAAAAGTGTTGTTCCTGCCCCTAAAGGAACAAGGTCAACCAATTACAGCTTCTCCCAGAAGTTCTCCACCAGAAACTACTCAGAATCAGTCAAACCAGGATCATTTCAGCTGCTCCACTAGCTACCTGCGTTGCATAGCACCCAAGTACACTAGCTAGGTGCGTTGCAACGCACCTAAATGCACTACCAGGGTGCGCTGAGCGGGAAATGACAAATGGCAGTGTTATTCCGCGAGGTGGACAGACAATGAAAGCTTTCAGAATCTTCCCCAATGACACTTGCCTCACTGAGTTCGACCAAGGATGAGTAAGAGGCTCTCAGTCTCCAAGTGGAAGCAAGAACTGACAGAGAGAAGCCACAAGTCAAATCATAAGCTGACTCATCCTCTTTGCATACATCTATATATGGATCCCTCATCCCAGAGATCCAGAGGCTGGAATTTTGTACTTTGCAGAGAATTGCTGTTGGTTTTGAGATAGAGATCAGTGCATTGGGTGATTTATGCTTTGTTGGAGGTGAAGAAGGGATTCCTTTGCTGGGAGGTTGACGCTGGATCGGGACTCACTTGGTTGTATCTCCTCCTGGATCTTCTTGTTATATCAATAAAACTATTTGAGTTTCTCCTACATGCTTGTGTATCAATGATGTTTTGTTGTATTTGCATGTTTAGCTTAAATCTGATCCTAAGCTAGTTATGAATGTAAATCTATGTATTTGTGTAGTTTTCCTCTTCTGTGATCTTGCAGGAACTTGATAAAGCTGGGCAAGTAAGGGAGCAGGTAGCTGGAAGCTGTCAAAGAGGAGAGCGATTGGATCAACGGACTAGTGCAAGATACAGGTTAGTTCATCCTATTCCTCTTCGTTTACATTTCATAAAGAAGAATAAGAAAGTAGTTTTCCTTGTTTGTTGCTAAGGCACTGTCACACCTTAGTGGGATAGGGGCGTTCTGAGTAGACATTTTTCCCAACAACAGTGTGTGACAGGCATTGTGGCCACAACAACTCCAACCTGCTGGAGAATGCAATCCCCAAATTTTTATAGGCACCCATCTACAAGGAATTCCAATCCCCTTTTAGATATCTAGTTTGTATACAATCAAATTAGCTCTATGGCCTAATATCTACACCTAATATGCAATTTATCTTCAACCATTCTGTACACTATAATATGATCTTCTCTCTATTATACACTTTATCCTCTAACCTGTCTCTCAACATTCACACTTGCTCACTTGATGTCCCACAACATTCATACTTGTTGTCCTTATAGTCACACATAGTTGTTGCCACTCAACATCTACATTTGCCACCCTTATAGTCACATGCACTTGATGTCTCACTTAGCATTCAACCTTGTTGTCGCCAAATTCACACACATTTGTTGTATTATTCAATCATTCAAACTTGTTGTCCCCACATACACACACCTACAACGTTCAAACTCATAGTGACATTTGTTGCCCCCCTCTCAAACTCTCACATTTGTTGTCGCAATCACACATGCACACACTACATTTTGTTTGCTTTATAGGGTATACATATACATATTTGTTGCTTTTTGTCCATGCTTGTAGTTTAAATTGATCCATGGTATTGATCCATAGTGTTGTCCCAGGGTATTGGCACATAGTATGGCGGGCATTGTCGATCAGTTTGCAAAAAAAATTCTACCCTTTTATGAATACATTAACCTCATTATTTATTGAAGCCTCTCATTACATCAAACATCAAAATCAATAAGAACATTTACCAATAGATGCATTTGGAGAGATATTTAAAACCTTTACAATAAGTTGTCCATTTTGTTCAGCGGCCTCACCAACTAGTAAGAGAACCATATTGAAAAAAATGCATATACCACCTGCATTTGTGGAAATTTTTTCACTAATTTGACAACCGCCTTTTACACCAAGGTCAATGGGCATCATATACCCTTGATCAACTAAAAAGGTGTCAAGACTCTCTACTACGCAACTAGCTTCACAAACCAAGATGCCACCAACCTTATCCCAATAATTTATGTTGTTCATGAACCCTCTATTAACAATCACCTAAAAAAATAGCACTCCCACTCATGAGGCCAATATTACCACCTTATGGAACAATTTCTAAACATCTTGAATTACAATATTTCAGGATCTTTAAGACTTCTTCAGTGTTCCTATGATGATGTAGGAGTTGGCTTGAATCCCCATATTTTGCATCTAATCACAATTTATTTTAGCCAATTAATATTTATCCTAAAATATTTTTTCTATCTCTATGTATATTTTGAAAATGAAGAATATCTCTATGTTTTGGAGAATTTGGTATCTACGAATAAATACTAATTCCCTAGATAAGTAGCCATATCTAGAACAACAGTTTAAAGTATTTTAGTTTTTCCCTATAAGCAATAGATAAGATGAGAAGATGAGAAGACCTACTTGTAGTTCCGCTTTCCTCTTGTCTCCCTTGTATCGATCCCGTCGCTCCTTCCCGTACTTAATACGCTTGAGAAGTACCTGTAAACACAACAGAAAACAAAAAATTGATCAAAGAAAAAGATCTATTGAATATAAGTGAATGGAATCATATACATTTCATACATATAAGCATGATAAAACAATACAAACATATGGGAGAAAGGTTTAAACACTTTATTGAATAGAAGAAGGAATTATAACCGTTGTGTCTGATTCAAAGTCATTCCTCCAGCTTGGATCCCACCCACATCACAACAAAAGCATGACAAACTTGTAGCATTACAATACTTGCTTCAAAGCCAAATCTCATAGCGACATTATCTCCTTACAATTCAACATAATCTAGTCCCTGATCGCTTAGATGAGTGGTCAATTTATAGGGAGATGAAGGAGGTTTTGTCATAAATGGTGGCATTGAATGGCCTTCAATACTTAGAATTAGTTCCATGGAGGAAGGGATGAGAGGATAGGAAGCATTTTAACTCATTCCTCATCCATTTTCGAGTTCTTAGGAGTTGATAAGTGAGGGAACCTTCTAGATGACTCCAAAAGATAAGAATATTTACCAAACCCTATATGAATTTCACTCAAACTCGCCCAATGCAAGTGAAAGGAAGCCTAAGTGCTCTGCAAAGCACCTTGGCATGGATTTAACTGCTCTGCAGCGCACCCTTACATGGGCCTTGTTACACAACAATTTGTCACCGTTTGTCACCGTCCCTGTTACCCCTCTCCCACACACTGGAGGACTCATTTCGAGACCTGTGAGAAGTGACATGACCTAGAAGCACTTGCATCATATTCCTCTAAGTATGAGCTTCATTTTCCCTGAAGACATCTCCTGCAAAATCTCCATGAAAACAACTCTTTTTGCATTAGCGCGGGTCCATAGTTCACTGCCCGCGCCAATGAGGGAAATCCTCTAAAAAGGGCACGCCATTGGCGCTCTGTCTCAGAGTCGCACTCGCGCCAACCGAATTGAGTAAAGTTTTTAACCAACAAGCTCCCGAAGGTTCTCTTCTACCCATTCACCAACTGAATCTATGTTGAGCTAGGATGGTTTGGCTTCGAATCTCCATAGAAGGGAAAGTGGTTTGCCACCTTTCATCGAAGTTTCCAAGTGATAAATCCAATCCCATGAATAATGTCGTTGATCCTATCTCTTTCTTCTCTATCTATAAAAGCTTGCCTCTATGCCTTGAGCAAGCTAGTCATAGTTACAATAGCTCCAGTTCCAGCAGAGTGATAGAGAGTTTGAAGCTGCAAGAGCCTTCTTTGCACCCATAAGGCCAAATCTAAGTAAGGAGATTCTTGTCACCCAAAGAGAGAGAGGGTTGTTCCTCATCCCAACAAGCTTTGCAAGACTTGTGTAGCTGACTACCCAGCCAAAGGAGGATTTGACGTGAGAACAATGGTTGTATTCTTCTTTGTTATTTATTAATAATAGATGACTATCATTATGGTTCCACTCTCACTGTCTTATGTTTGATGTTGAGTTATATCTTTTCTGACTGATATATAATTGCATCTACTAGATTTTATGCTTATTTTCGTGTTGTTCTTTGCATGTGTAGGTGTTCAATCACGGAGATCGTGGGGATCGTGACCAGCCAAGGCAAAGGAACGAGGGCGACATCTCTTCTACGAACACTAGCGTTGGAATCCAAGTAGGTTCTCACCATCCACTTTATATTTGCAATTAGGGACTTGCGTGATAGCATTGTGTGATTGTTGCTAGACCCGGTCTAGGCTAGTAGGGATTGTCTCTGTCCGCAGAGAGGACTTACCTCCACAACAGGCCTACCTGTGCTGGTCCCTCTAGAGGCCATTTCTGGATGTCTTTAAGTAATGAAACTGTCTGGGAAGGAGGCATTCAAAGGGGTGACTTGTTTAGGGCATGTAGCAATTGAAATTAGGGTTTTATGATCCCTAAACCACTGATCTGGATGATGGGATTGATGTGCCCAAATGCATCTGTAACAACTGCCCCATAAAACATGAACTCAGAAAAATGGTAATGTCGAATGAAATGCTTTGCGATGTGATGAGGAGGTATCGAAGTGGAAGGTAACCTGCATCAATTACAACCCATATATCATGATTTTTGATTTTTACATGAATCGCTGAGGGAAGGCATACCCATGATTAGCTTATAAACTCTCATTACATGTACATAAACAACCGTCTATAGATATAGACCCATGATTGGAATGACTATCAATGTAAGGCCATTGTACATATGATTTAGTACTCCTGAAATCGCAACCCAGATGGATGAAACTAGATCCGGGGTCTTCTATCTCGTTCAATCGTTCACTCAAGTACGAGTCTAACCATGTGAATATGTGATCTGAAGTCGAACATGGGAAGACACCATCTAATTACCAGCCAATGATGTAAGCTGTTAACAGATGAAAGAGAAATCACCGATAATGAGAATGATCCTCAAAGTACTGCAATACATTCTTCATGGTGTGAATGGATGATTTGATGTCGAACACCATACAAAGTCTTTCGGTCGAAGGCCATTGATGTTAACCTATCGCCGGAAGCGAGAAACCTGCCATTGATGCATGCAAGCCTCAAGGTACTGGAAGGGTGTTTCTAAGTCAACTTCTTGGATAATGTGCTGATGTCGACAAGAAGCGACTCGTCGTAAGAGGGCCTTGATGTATCCCACATCAATGACACAAAATGAGTATAGTGATTTTGGAGATGGAATTTGACTGACGACACAAGTTTCAGGAATGGTGGTCATGAAAATGAAGGTTTATGGTATTGCAAAGGATGAATTTTGACTGAATGACTTCTCTTGAACATGTCGGAAACACTAAAATGAATTGGTAGCATTGACCCAAAACAAAGTGATGGATGGTATGATAGACCAATGGTATGATAACCATCAAGCTGATAACCCAACCTAAATAGTCACGGTGATGGAGTGAAAGTGTCATGTTCAAGAGTGACTTGCTACCATAAAGTGGTTTTCCCCTTTTTCCCATTTTCCCCAGTCATTGCTGACCAATACCTCTTTATTTTTATCAAGCTTGAGGAGGATAACATATGCTTGTTGTATAATTCCACCCTTCGGGTGAATCCATCGCTATTTGATGTTTTAACGAGTCTAGCGAAGGTGAAACTCGGTCTTTTCTAGATGGAAAAGTTTGTTGCTATTTGATGTTTTAACGAGTTTAACAACAAAGATAACTCGGTCCTTTTCATATTTAGAGAGTTTGAAAAGGGACAAAAAGAAAACTCCACAAGTTCTTTTTCGTAAATTAATCCCTCAAGCATGAAAAAGCGTAAAATAATACAAGAGAGATATCGCTTCCAATCTATTAACGAGCTGGAAAGGACAAGCGCTTGACAATCTTTTCATGTTTAGAGAGTCTGAAAAGATCTTAAAGAGGACTCCAAGGGGGTTCCTTTTCATTTTTAACAAAGCTTGAAAAAGAGATAAAAGTGCGCTCTGTGTTAAAAGGTGCAATTTACAATTGAGCACGTCGAATTCTGTAAGTCAATTGCAAAACCTGCTCAAAACACCACCAAATGGATTAAAAATACCTGTTTCATAGGTAAAAATAGGAAAATAATAATGTTTAATCGATTAATGAACATGAAATAAACATAAAACAAGTTTTTACCTTAACATTTTTACCATTTGGAACTTACCATTCAGTTTTGTGCTCTGAGCTAGTTTTTTACCTCGAACTTCATCAGCTGATTGCGAGAGATTCTATGGACCATTTCTCGAGCTTTCCGGACCAGGTAGGAGCTTAACCTCTCTTATTTCCTTTTAGGTAATTATTTTTTCATTTCATGCAAGTTTTAGGGTCTTTTTTCTTGAGCACCCAGATAGAAGGCTGCATGCTTTGCAGCGCACTGTCTCTGTGCTTGGGTTGCGCTAAGCGAGTTTTCCAAGTTTGATTTAGCTGTTTGCTCCAAAATTTGTCCTGTTTTTTCATGGAAATGATCCTAACTAAGCTTATGATTGTTTTTTAGGCTTTCATTGGATCATAATATCAATTACATGGCGAGAAAGAGAGCACAAAGAAGAAGACATGGTTGCCCTAAACCATCCGGGTACAGTTGAGGCCCTAAAAAACTGTGGGTTACTTAAATACTTCAAGTTGTCTAGAATGAGGCAACAAATAGAACTACTACAGTTCCTTGTTCATGCATGGGATCTGACAGATCAGAATTTTCACATTAGGGACAAGATGGTCCCTATTACCATTGATAATATTTACTTTCTTACCGGACTGTCGAGGCGAGGTGCCCCCATCTCACTTTGTGGCATTGCCCGTGGAGGTGAATCGGTGAGAGATTATATTAGACAGTTTTGTTGGCTAGGTACACAGCCTAGCAAGGATGGGAAAATAAACATCAGGGATGTAGGTGATTTGCCTTTGAGAACGATCCTATTTACAATCGTAAAATTGGCTGGCAGTGTGACACTACATCTGGTGAACAGATCGTATATGTAGTATGCACTGGAGTGTCTAGAGCCAAAATTTTTCAACTGGTGCGAGGCTATGCTTGCTTCACTGAAAGAACAAATGACCAAGGTAAAAAGTGGTAAGACGAAGAATTTCTGCTATGGTTCGATCTTAATCTCTTTTACCTTAGAGATAATCTCATTGATGCAACCACAACATGTATCACTGGGTGTAGCTGTTCCTCGAGATCCACATATGCAGAGGTGGGTTGAATTGATGGCTCGACATGCAGGTCAGTCAAAAATAATTTTTTCCACTACATTCTTCAGTTGGCTCGAGCGACAACACCTTGTCATCGAGGAGCATCCATACTCAGGGATGGATTTCCGTGGAGATCCAGATTTGATTCTACCAGTTGGAGCACAATGGGGTGCTATGGGTAAATTGTTTGACCAAAAGTGTTTTTTGATTTTTCAAGTGTCTACATGTTTTTTGTGTTTTTAATATTTCCAAGACTAAAATAAAATCATTCTTATGCATGCAGATGTGGGTACTGTTTGACCTGTGGGGCACCAACAGGGTGCAGGTGGGCCAGCACAGAGAAACATTGGGAGAGAAGTTCTCTAGGATTTAGATTTGGCCGAGACCTTAGCAGAGTTGTAGGATCACATAGAGGGATTAACCCTTGGTATTCCATATGTCTAGATTGAGGAGTTACCTATGAGGCTGCAACGCCACACTATTGGTGTTCCTAGCCGCTGGGTGAGGCTTTTGCACATGATAGCACAGGCTATGACCTGCTATCATGAGCATCACTAGATCTACTTAGGATGTTTTGAATGCATTTTGAGTTTTTTGGGTTAGATGACCAAACCTGTCTTGGACACAAATTATGTAAAAAAATTTAAAACACCTATCTATTTTACTTTCAGAGTTTTCTATGGTTATATGCAATCCTATTCAATTGATGTTGTGAATTGAAAATGTTACTTTTACATGTGTCGCAAATGTCTATTTAACACATAATTCGATAGAGAATCAACTAATGTGTTAAGATTTCTAGAAATATGTTGATATTGAATGTGTCCAAAATGCCTTTCCAAAATACGAACCCTAAGGAACATATGAAAAATTGTTGGATTTCAGACAATATAAATGTTTGTTAGTTGTAGTACAACGAGTTGCAAGTCCAACCTAACAATGATTCGGCGAATGCCAAGTGAAATGGCATCAGAGAGAAGTTAAATCAACACAATATACTTAATGATGTTGTTCATCGATCGACCGATACAAATCCCTTGAAAGCTCACTAACTTGCCACTTGGAGCAAAAAAAGCGCATGCTGCAAAAGAGAAGTTTTGCGTACTACGACTAGCACCATCAGCGTAACCAACAAAAGGTTACAAAGACTCCAACATCTGCAACAAATGCAAAGTGGATTACTAGCTAGATAAAAACTCTAAAAGACACACACACACATGCAATGAAAGCATATACACAATGAGTTTTACTACACTCAGTCAAGCATAGTAACGTTTGAGGTACAACCCGTTTCGGGGCTGCGACAATGGAATCCATTCATATTCTACTAACTCGTAGGCACCTTTTTCCTGAACACACTTGACAATATAAGGACCCATCCACATTGGTTCGAATTTCCCTGCTCCAAGTTTATCATCTTCCTGATCGTAAAGCAAGACCAGGTCTCCTTCTGAGAAGATACGAGGCTTGACATTTCTATCATATTGCGCCTTGATTCATTTCTTATGCACTTCATTATCCAATGTGGCATCATGATGGGTTTCATCCAGATGGATTAATTCCAAGAAATGTGCATCTTCGTTAGAAGTGTCGGGTAACAGGTCAATCACGAGTTTGAGAGATGAAATTTTGCATTGTATCGGTAAGATTGCTTCCAAACCATAAACCAACCGAAAGGGTGTGAATCCAGTTGCATTTATCACCAAGGTTCGATATGCACACAAGGTAGAGTATAGGATTAATTCCAGTTTCGCTTATGAACCACTATCATTCTCTGCAACATCCGCTTCAGGACTTTGTTGATGGCCTCAACTTGTCCATTCGCTTGCAGGTAATAAGGGGTAGAACTATCATGTGACGGTCCTAACTTAGCATTAAACTTAGCCATCATGTGATTGTGAAAATGCAATCAATGATCTGTAACTATGGCTTGAGGTACACCAAATCGGGCAACCACATGGTTAAAAAAAAAGAGCAGCAGTTTCGCCACTGTTGTTCAATGTTGGCATCGCCTCTGCCCATTTGGTAAAATAGTCAATGGTGACTATAATATACCCATGCCCCCCGACCGAGGTGGGGTTACATTTCATGAAGTCAATGCCCCATTTGGCGAATGGTCCAACAACAATGACTGGATTCCATGGTGCAGGTGGTAATCTGGTTTTTCGGTCATATATCTGGCATGCGTGACAACTTCTGACAGTAAGAATACAATCTTGGAATATAGTTGGCTAGAAGTAACTGGCACGGAGAATTCTCTGTGCGGTTGCATATCCAGATAAGTGTCCACCACAGGCACCTGAATGACAATCATTCAATGCTTTCTTGGCTTCCTCATTCATGAGGCATCTCCGTAAGATCGTATTGATACCACAATGGTAAAGGGTGTCGCTAATGATCAGATAATATTTGGCTTGGTATCAAATACATTGCTGTTGCAAGCGAGAGGTATCAGGCCAAAAAGTTTGGTTCTGGAGATAGATCAGTATATCTCCATACGATGGGTTAGATGACAATATCAGAAACAGAGACTCATCCAAAATCGATGGTTCAGATGTTGAATCAATGGAGGTTGAGGGAAGGTCGCAAAGTAACTCTGCAAAAACTAGAGATTTCTTTGATTTGGACTTGATGAATTCTAGATCAAACTCCTATAAAATGACTATCCATTTTGAGTATTTGTCCCCTAGAAATTGACATGACAAAATGTATGTCATAGGGTTGCAATCCGAAATGATAGTTGTTTTATGGAGCAGGATGTGATGGTGAAATATTTGAACAACTTGCACAACTGCCAAAGCTAGTTTCTTGACATAAGAGTACTTACTTTCTGTATCATTGAAATTGCATCTCAAATAATAAGTCAGATGTTCAATCCCATTTTCCTCTTGGACTAAAACCATGCCAATAGTTGTATCTGCAGCGACGAGATACAGGTAATAGTCGTTTTGATAATTTGGGGAGTACATTAATGAAGATATAATCAAGGTATATTTAAGAGCATCAAAGGAAGCTTGCACAACTTGATCCCAATGGAAGGGTATCTCCTTTTTCAAAATACGCGTAAAACCTTTAGCCATCTCAGCGTAATTAGGAATGAAACTCCTCAAAAGGTTAGCCTTCCCTTGGAGTCTCTATGACTGTAAAAGATTTGAAGGTGGAGGAAAATCAAAAATTTCCTGAACCTTTAATGGATCGAGTTGAATCCCCTCTCTAGACACTACAATTCCAAGCAATCGACTAGAACCAACACAAACCACACATTTGTGTGGATTGAGTCGTATCTTGTAGTGTCGACACAATAAAAATATTTCTCGCAAATGTTGCGGGTGATAAATCCGCTTTCGTGAATGAGCAGGTAAATCGTCAAGATAAGGTTGAACAATGCGTTTGATGTCACGGAAGGCATAGTTCATTGCCCTATGAAATGTGGCCCCTGCATTCTTCAAATCGAATGGGAGTTTCCTATATGCGAATGTGCCCCATGGACAAATAAAAGTTGTTTTAGGTTGGTCTTGTGGGCGGATATTGATTTGATTGTAGCTGGAAAAACCACCGATAAATGAGAATATTTCACATCTAGCACATTCGTCAATAATCTGGTCGATAAAAGGAGTAGTATAATTTTCCTTTGAACATGCCTGATTTACATCCCTATAATCAATGCACACTCGAATTGTCCCTTGTTTCTTCATGACAGGAACAATGTTGGAAACCCAGTTAGTAAGAGGTACAGGGTAAATGAAACTAGCACACAAAAGTTTTTCAACTTTTGCTTTAATTGCAGCTGCCTTCTTTGGATGAATAGGTCGAAACCGCTGTCGTACTGGCTTGGCATCAGGGTACATTTTGATTTCGTGTTAAACAATACTAGAGTCAATTCCTGGCATCTCCTCGTAAGACCATGCAAATGTATCTTGAAATTCATGAAAGAGAGTACGGTAACTATCAAATTCTGATGGAGAACAAGATTTGCCAACATGAATGTTCTCTACAACATTAGGTTTGGTCGAAATATTAATAGAAATCGTTTCTTCAATACTTGACAGGTTTCGCTCAGATTCTACAATGTCTATGAAAACTGAATTCGAAAGGAAATCAACAACTGAAGGGTGGTTTAGTTCATTTGAATAATCTTCGATGTCATCTGGAAGATGGGAACGATGATGATAATCCTCCAAAGGTTCTTCTCCTATCATCATTGATTGGATGATTCCTTCATCTGTAGAATATATATGTGAGAAAGGATCCGAAGAAGTACCATATTCTAACGAACGATATACCCATATAATTGGTGAATGTGGATTTGGGTTTGCGGCACAAGCCAGAAAATTGATTGTTATGCTAGCTCAATGGGGCTTAGCGACATAACCTCAGTATTACTATCAACTTCAGAATTGTTGGTGATCCTCCTTAAATCATATGAGGTGGAGGAAATCATGTTACAAGTCTCTACTCTTGCCACTTCCGCCAAATCAGATGGTGACTGTAGTGTAAAAGTACCCATTAGGGAAGGATCTTTAAAGAGACCTACTCCAACACTTTGAAGTGACAGAGGGGGTCTGTGTACTAATGGAATGCTTCCTGAAGCCTATGAAATATTGGCAAAGAAGGCAAGCTAATTGATAACTGCGATTCCACCCTTATGAGGGAATGCAATAGTACAAAAGTACTTGGAAACCACAACAACCATAGCATATACCCATGGCCTTCCCAGTAAAATGTTGTAATCGAGGGTTACATCAACTGCCTCAACTTCAAAAGTAACTGTTTTTCCCCCTAGTTTGATTTGAAGGTTACTCAAAATCCCACAAGGAGAATATGTTCGTCCATCAAAATCTTTTAACGTGGTTGGTGATCATGACAACAATGGTGAACCAAGTGTTTTCCAGCAGCTCATTGACATAATTCAAGTAGATGCCCCCTCGTTAATAATAGTTCGGTGAGCATTTTTATTGAGAGATTTTACTTGAATTAGGAAAGCTAACTACAACGGTAACTATGGTGTATATCCCGCATGGTTAAAAACCACAAGATTGGAATCCATAGGGTCTATTCCGCCAATTCTTGACAGTAAAGCCTGCGTTTCAGAGGGATAATTTTGTAACACCTCGATTGTCGACATAGAAGAAGGTGATGAGCAAGATCTTCCACTCTGTTATAGTACTGAGCTGCTCGAGCTTGAGGGTTAAATGTTGATTTATGCACAACTCCCTTTGGTGGTTTTATTGTCAATTTTGGTGCAATAGGTGGTGGAATATTTTCATATGAAGTCGAAGTTGAAGGATTAGGTTGATTAGTGGCCTAGTTATTTGATGATGACGATGGATTTCCGTAATATTTATTCCTCGTTGACACCAAAATTTCGTTTTGTGGCTTTGTGATGGATAACATGAGTACTTGGGATGTGTAAGCATGGTCTGTCACAACCAAATGTGTCTCCGGGTTTGGAAACAGATCAGTCAACACTACAGATGTGTTAGAAGTCTTTAGAAGTTTAGAGACTTCTGAGCGGTGTGGAAAATCTCTTGTAAAATGCTTGTCATTATATATTAGACATGGATAACAAGGTTTCCTTGCCAAAGTAGAGGAATCAGATGATTTCTTTTGAGGGGAATTATCGTGTTTCTTCTTATTTTTCCCCTTCTTCTTGCCTCCTGGTTGCTTTTTATTTTTTTCCTTTGTTAGATGACACGCCATTAACTTCGAAATCAAGAGTGTTTTCTGATGCATTGGTAGTTTGATTGGTAATGGAAATATTTTGACCAGATGGTGTTCTTGCCATTTGCATGCTCGAAGAACCGATCACACCATTGCTAGCATGAGAGTCCTTACTCGATTGTGGAGGAGGAGGAACAATGAAATCTGGTCGGGGTGCATCGGGAATTTTGTCGTAAAGCGTGCTGGATTGTATGTAAATCAAATCCAAGTATTGGGCATGAGAAATTACTTGCTCTTCTGTGACAACTCCACCTTTTGCCACATCCTTGGTGATTGATGGCAATAAGGATTTTATGAACCACTCAGCCAAAAGCTGATCAGGAACACATGTCTTAACCATTCGATGATGACGCCACCACTCATGAATATGATATGATATATGGGTAGCAGTAGTCTGTTTAAATCTAGTTAGGAGTTCCATTCCAGTCTCTTATCTGATAGGTAACTGAAAGTGGGTTAGAAATGTGGTGGCTAAAGTCGTAAAGTTTTTGAAAGAAGCTCATGGTAACTTAATGTACCACTTAGCAACCAGACCAGTAAGCGTTCTTTAGAAAAGACGGTGTATAAATGAATCATCATTTAAGGAGTTTGATGAACACCACAAATGAAAGGTCATGACATGATTTTATGGGTCTTCTCTAGGATTTCCATTGAATTTTGGAATGTCAAAAGGTAACTTATGCAGAATCACCAGCCACCAAGGTGACTATAACATTGGATCATTAGTGAGCCGATTTAAATCTCGTAATTCTAAAGTTGCTACAAATGGAAACTGTTGATTTAGGTCAGGTTGAGCATACCCAGGATATGATGGAATTGCCTGAGCAATAGGTCTTTGCATATCAACATAGGGAATCTTCATTTGGTAACCTTGATAAGGTTGTTGAACAAATCTGCCATAAGGTGGTTGTTGATAATGAACTTGAATTTTCGGTTGTCCATAACCTGCAAAGCCTTGTTGACTAGGACCTTGGTAAGCTTGATATTGTCCAAACCCAGGTTGAGCCTGTTGGGCAAGTCCAAATTGGGGTTGGAATTGCTGGAATTGAGGCTGTTGAAATTGGGGCTACCACGGTTGTTGAATCAACTGTTGTTGTTTTTGGTACAACTGTTGTTGATTTAATGGTTGTTTCTGCCCAATAATGAAAGGTTGGCCAGGTCGTGAATAAACTATACTAGTGTAAGCCTGAGTCAGTCCAGATAAGGGTATACTAACCTGAGGTTGTTGAACCCCAGACACAAGTGGTTGTTGTACAAAAACTTGAGAAACTTGAACTTCTTGACCCGAAACCTGTGGTTGTGAGGTAGAAGGACCAATTTGTACCGGTTGAGATACAACAATTTGAACTTGTGACTATGTTACAATAGTAACAACAAGTGTAATAGGAATAGCTGACACAATTTTCATTGGTTGTGTTGGATACACAAGCCTTGGTTGAACTGGCATTGTTGGCTGCCAATGACAAACTCGAATTCTAGGCTGACCTAAATACTAAGGGATACTACCATATGATGGTCCTCCATAGGGAGGATAAGGTGAATAAGCATATTGCTCTCCATATGGTGGCAATCCAATATTTAATGGATACATAGGTCTTTGTTGACTAGATTTCCCAACTTGATATTGATATGCAGGATCAAAATGTTGAGTTTCCGTTAAAGAAGAACCAAGTAGAATTCTGGTTGAGGACATGGGTGATGCCCATGGTGTAGAAGCAACCCCTGAGTGGGGTCTCCATAAAGATTGATAACCAAATGGGATGGACGATTCACCATATAGGTGCGATTCGGGTGTGATATAAAACATCGAGGAGGTTGCAACATAAGATTATGCCGCAGCTGCATCAAATGGTACAGTCTGGGATGTTGACGGTTGTTCAGCCATAGTTAACTGACACAAAATTTGTCCTAAAGAATCGACAGGTACTTGAAAAGAAGCAGGATCAAACAGAGAAATAAAATGAGGAGTATGAGGGTAAAGATAAAGCCCAGTTCCAAAGTGGAATGGGGTTCCAAGTGTAGAATCTTCTTCCAATTATTCCTCGAGAACAATTAAACTAGGTGGAAGAACTTCACCGTCTGGTCCATAAAATATTTCTGGTGTTGATAAAGTGGAAGTTTTAGTAGTTACTGATGTCTGAGGGGTAACCGGTTGATCGTCTTCTGGTAAAGTAACAACTTCTGAATGTTCAAATTCGAAGTCCAGATGTTCGGGTAAAAGAACAACAGTTTCAGAAAGAGGTTCCTGAACAACTTCAGGTTCAGATGTAACTTCTGTTTGAACTGTGATAGGTTTTGGATTAACTTCTGGTTGAACTGATTCAAGTTCAGAAGTAATTTCTTGTTGAGCAACTTCAAGTTGAGGATCAACTTGTTGTTGAAAAAATTTAGTTACTGTTTCACTAGGATCTAATGGCAGAAGTGTCCTCAGACACGTAATTTTATTAATCAGAAAAAATAATTACATAATTTGATTTTGCAAGAGTTTACACCCAAACAACCCAAATACTCTTGCAATGAGCTATATATAAGCTCCATGTCCTAACTACCTCTAATTATGGATCACTTATTAAATAACAAGTGTCCATTTACAATAAATGCTATTCAAACCAACTAGCTAACTAATCTCCTAAAATAGAGCCTAAGATACGACACATTCGGAGAATCATATCTAGTTACAACAGTATGCTAATTCTAAAAGTCTCCATTAAATAAATAAACATTCTAGAATAATAATTATTAATTTAATATCTTAAATTAATAATTATTTTATTCTAATTTTATAACCTATGATAAAATTGTATTTTTGGATCATCTAACATTCCCCCCTATGATCCAAAGATACATTAAAACAGATACCAAGTTCATCCCTGAACTTAGTAAATTTTATTCTGCCGAGCGGTTTCGTGAAAATGTCGGAGATCTGATCTTTGGAAGGACAATAAACTGGTTTGAGGACATATTTGGCAATGAGAGACCTGATATGATGATACTTGGTGTCCACATGCTTTGTCTTTGAATGAAAAACTGGGTTCTTGGCAAGTTTGATGGCTGACTGGCTGTCAATGAATAATGATGTAGCTTTTGCCTGAGAAATGCCCAAGTCCTGCAAAATTCGGCGCAACCAAACAATTTCACATGCTGCTTCCCATGCTGAAATGTACTCTGCTTCTGCTAAAGAAGTGGCCACTGTAGCTTGTTTCTTACAACTCCAAGATACTGCTGCTGACCCCATGTTCATTAAATATCCTGATGTTGATGCTCGATCATCAATACTCCTAGCAAAGTCGGCATCAGAAAATCCACCAAGTACAAAATTTCTAGTCTTTGTGTAAAGAAGACCAAAATATTTTGTTCCTTGGATATATCGAAGAACTCTTTTCGTTGCATTCCAGTGGCTGTCTCGTGGTTCCTGCATAAAACGTGAAAGAATACTGACTGCATAAGATAGATCAGAACGAGTATTTTTCAAATAAATCAAGCTGCCAATCAACTGTCTGTAAGTTGTACTGTCCACCTTTTCCCCCCCTTCAAATTTTGAAAGTTTCAAGTTTTGTTCCATGGGGGTAAGAACGGGCTTGCAATCCTACATGCCAAAACGCTGAAGAACCTTTGCTGCATTGTTACACTAAAAAATGTCACCATGACTATTTGCAGTTAGTATGGCTCCATCCATGGTCATACTATCCTCCTTGGCAAGTCTCATGCCTCTGCTCTTCATGTCAAACTTCAAGAAAGAGAGAAAAGTCATTTAAAGTCAATTATCTCTGGTACGTAGTTTCTCTTAGCCTTACCTGCTTGTACGCAACCCAAGTTCACAATACTTGCGTACTTGTACGCTCTGTATGTAAAGGGGTGGGTGCGTACCCTTGTAAAGGTCAAAAGGTGTGAGTTTCATCTTAAAAAAGTTACTTGTGGTCATTTCTAGAGTCTTCTAGAAGCTTGTTTGACGTGTATGAAGCGCCTCCAGATGGTTCATGTATCCCTACCAAAGAGGAACTTATCCCATCAAGAGGGGAGCTATCCCATCCAAAGAGGGGCTTATCCCATTGATGGTGGACCTGAATAACTTCTTCTAGAGCACTATAAATACATGCATTGGGCCAAAGGGAGGGGAGGTTGAAAGCTAAACATTCCTAAGGGTAGATGCTGCTGGAATTAAGACTTCCTTGTAGAAGCTTGTGAGGAGAGATTACCATCTTTGCTTGTTTCATTTGGAAGTGGGTGAGCTGATCAAAGTAAAGGAGAACTCTTGTGGACCCTGGGAGGGACTTGCACAACACCAAGGCTCAGGTTGTAATGGTTCCTTTTGTTACCTTTTAATACAAATTAGTCCATTCTTCTCAAAAATTTGTTATTTATGAGTTGTTTCATATACTCCTTGGTCTATATGTTAAATATGTTTTATTTTATGTGATATTCAGGTGCTACTCCTTGGTCTATATGTTAAATATGTTTTATTTTATGTGATATTCAGGTGCTATTTAGTCGTTTGATTGTTAGTGAATGCATGTTTCGAAGGGAAGGAGGAGCTCATCCGGATCAACGAAGCTGGACTACTACAACAACGTTGGGTTATAGGTAGGATCTAAACACTTGATTTCTCATATTGTAAATGCATATTTAGTGAAGGATTGCTCTTATTTGTCTTGTTTGTCACTAGAAAGTCTTAGGCTTCTAGGGAGGTCGGTTGTGTCCGCACTAACGACTCTTTCCGTATGACAAAATGGCGACTCGACTGGGGACACAACGGAAAGAGTCGTTAGTGCGGACACAACCGACCTCCCTAGAAGCCTAAGACTTTCTAGTGACAAACAAGACAAATAAGAGCAATCCTTCACTAAATATGCATTTACAATATGAGAAATCAAGTGTTTAGATCCTACCTGTAACCCAACGCTGTTGTAGTAGTCCAGCTTCGTTGATCCGGATGAGCTCCTCCTTTCCTTCGAAACCTGCATTCACTAACAATCAAACGATTAAATAGCACCTGAATATCACATAAAATAAAACATATTTAACATATAGACCAAGGAGTATATGAAACAACTCATAAATAACAAATTGTTGAGAAGAATGGACTAATTTGTATTAAAAGGTAACAAAAGGAACCATTACAACCTGAGCCTTGGTGTTGTGCAGGTCCTTCCCAGGGTCCACAAGAGTTCTCCTTTACTCTGATCAGCTTACCCACTTCCAAATGAAACAAGCAAAGATGGTAATCTCTCCTCACAAGCTTCTACAAGGAAGTCCTAATTCCAGCAGCATCTACCCTTAGGAATGTTCAGCTTTCAACCTCCCCTCCCTTTGGCCCAATGCCTGTATTTATAGTGCTCTAAAGGAAGTTATTCAGGTCCACCATCAATGGGATAAGCCCCTCTTTGGATGGGATAGCTCCCCTCTTGATGGGATAAGTTCCTCTTTGGTAGGGATACATGAACCATCTGGAGGCGCTTCATACACATCAAACAAGCTTCTAGAAGACTCTAGAAATGACCACAAGTAACTTTTTCAAGATGAAACTCGCGCCTTTTGACCTTTACAGGGGTACGCACCCACCCCTTTACATACAGAGCGTACAAGTACGCAAGTATTGTGAACTTGGGTTGCGTACACGCAGGTAAGGCTAAGAGAAACTGCGTACCAGAGATAATTGACTTTAAATGACTTTTCTCTCTTTCTTGAAGTTTGACATGAAGAGCAGAGGCATGAGACTTGCCACGGAGGATAGTATGACCATGGATGGAGCCATACTAACTGCAAATAGTCATGGTGACATTTTTTAGTGTAACAGATTGCCCCCTAAAGTGCGAAGCCTGTAGTAGATTAGGGTTTTATATGATCTAGGAAGGGTGAAGTACTTTATCATTTCAAGGAGTATCTTGCGGAGGGCCCGGTCAGAACCTGCAAATATTCAACAAAAAATACATATATAAGATGATATCATCACTGAGGTAGGCATTCCCATACTCAGATTGAAAACTTTAACTAACAATCTAACTACTGCTCTGATACAAGAATGATTTCGCAGTACATCACAATGGTAGACTTTTGTAGACACAGTATGGACGCAACCATCTGTTTATGGTTAGTCTACTATATAATGAATACAAAACTCCTCGCAGCCTGGATGGTGGAAACTAGATCCAGGGTCTTCATCTCTACTTCCTGAATTGGTACGATTCTATCCATGCGAATAAATGAGTTGATGTCGAACATGGTAGAAACCACTTGATTACCAGTCAATGATGTAAACTGTTAACAAGCGTGAGAGAGACCACCAGTGATGTCAATGGTTCTCAAAGTACCCAGTACAATCCATGAAATGTGAATGAATGGGTTGATGTCGAACACGTCACGGAATCCTTTGATCGAAAGTCAATGATGTAAACTGTCGTCAAAGGCGAGAAACCTGCCATTGATGCATGCAGACTTCAAGGTACTGACAATTTCTAAGTCATCTTTCTAGATAATGTGCTGATGTCGATAGAAAGCGACCCGTTGCAGGCAAGCCCACAACACGAAATCATTGTTCAAGTTGAAGAAATGTTGCTGTAAGGACTGACTCAGGGATGGTCAAATGGATGACAAGTATTTTGCATATGAATGGTTTATTTGCAGAGACCTCTTGAACACATAACGACACGACAGATGGCTTGGTGACGATTGACCCAAAGTTAATACCCAGAAACGGTTGAAGACTTTCAAAGTGGTTTTATCAGCTTTAAGGCAAAGGATTTCCCAATCCAGGTGAATGAAACGTGTTGTGTTCAAGAGCAGTGATAAGTTTCTTTTGTAACAAAGGATAACAAATAGGTTCATTCTTCTCTCTTTTCCCCCACCATTTCTGGCAAGTACCTCTTTATTTTTTACAAGCTTGAGGAGGATAACATATGCTTGATTATAAGCTCATCCTTCGGATGAGTCCAACTTAGTTTAGATTCGGACCCTAAGAAGGAGTGGTCCGTTCCTGTTTGTAATCGAACAGGTCCTTTACTGTGAAATTTTAACGAGTCCAGTATAGGAGAAACTCGGCGTTTTTCAATTTTAGAGAGTCTGAAAAAACTAAAGAAGACTCCAAGGTGAACTTTTTCGTAAATTTGTGTCTCCCAAGCCCGAAAAAGTATAAAATAATACCTGAGAGAACCGCTTGATCTTGCGACCAAGGAGTACTTTCATGATTAATGCCTTTGACCTGAAAAGTAAAAAGTGATCAGAGGCATGTCGTTTTATTTCCAGTATCGAATTTGAAACGAAAAAAATCCGACAATCTTTTCGTGTTTTTACGGTTAGAAAAGGGCTGTAAGAGGACCGTCTTTTAATTCCATTTTAACGAGTGTAAAAGAAACGCTCGGCAATCTTTTCATGTTTTAGGAGTCAGAAAATGGCTTAAAAGATAACTCTGATGTCTTGGTTCGTGAAAAATGATGATTTTACCCTAAAGTCCTTTTGTCCTGCACAAAAACAACACATTACTCATACCTGTTTAAGATGGGCAAAAATACATTGAAAAATATCCTTTCATGGTGAAAAATAAACAAACTTAGCATTCATTTATCCAAAAAACCTATAAAAATACTTTTTACCATGTCATTTTTACCATTTTACTGTTGAGGGTGAGAAAAGGGCTTTTGACGAGAAACTTCTCGTGGACTTTGCGGAGAATCCGACCGTCGGAATCGAGCGCCGTCTCTTTCAGGTATTTCACAACATCCTCCTCTTTAATTTCATCCATTTAGAATTCCATTTTAAGTTTTAGTTTGATTTTTTGGAGGGTTTGGGGTTTTAGGGTCCGCTTTTCGGGGGACGCAAGTGCCCCATGGGTGACCTGCGTACCCCGACATTTTCGTATATGGGAAAATGGTCGGAGTACGTAGCCCACCTTCAGAACAACTGCGTACCCATGCTCTGTTTTCTGAACGCGGGGTGCGTACTCTGCGCAAAGCGGATTTTCAAAACCCAAACTCAAAACCTAACCATCAAAATTTGATTTAATGAATTCTAATCAATGTTTTTTGGTGTGTAGATTGCCCACCATGTTAGATTGGTGTGAACGAGAGCACGAAGATGTCGATTTGGCCGCAATAGGTCATCAACCTTCCATTGATGCTTTAAAGGCATGCGGTCTCTACAAGTACTGGGCCATACCTGGCATGAGGGCCCAGGTGCCATTCTTAGAGTGGCTGGTTGAAAGGTGGAACATTCAGGATCAATGTTTCTACATCGGAGAACACCAGCTCGAGATAGAGTCCTCCGACATATATTTTATCACTGGCTTGCCTAACAGGGGCGAGCAACTGTCTCTATTCGGGACTAGGTCGGGTGGCCAATCCCTTGCTAGTCTCCGGCTAGAGTGGTGCAACAATCAAAACCAGGAGAAGGGGATAGAAATCAAATACATATCCCGACCTGAACTTATGGTAATTGCCTTTACAGTTACCAGACTTTGTGGTGCTGCCGCTTTGCACATAGCCACTGGTTCCCAAATGCGGATGGCTATAGATTGCTTCTGAGGCACCATTTTCAATTGGTGCGATGCTGTGCTGGCCAATATGAAAGGCCAACTGACTAGGGCAAATAACGGACAATTGAAGACCTTTGGATATGGGCCTTTAGTTGTGAGCTTTTCCCTAGAGAGAGTTCCAATGCTGATCCCACAGCATCTTACTGTTCCAGTTGGGCCTCCTCGGGAGCCTAAGTTGACGCGGTGGGTTTCGGTAATGGCCCGGCATCCTGATGAGGGAGCGGGAGTTGTCCGATTTCCTGCGGGTTACTTTCACTGGTTGGAGAGCCAGGTCTTTGCGATACATGATTTTCCTTATGCCGGAATGGATTTTCGCAATGATCCGGACATGGTTCTTCCACAGGGAGAACAATGGGACGACAGAGGTACTTCGTTTTTCACAAATTTTTAAATTATCTATTTTTTTTGTTTTTTATATATCGTCTCAAAACTGACAGTAAATTTTTTTCAAAATGAAAATGTAGGCCCACGGCGTCAGGCCAATCTCCGGGCTTTTGAGAGAAGAGTACCAGTTGCACCAGCACCAGCCCCACAGGATGCGGCCGCAGAGACCTTAGCTGAGCTGGAACAGGACTTAGAGCGTCTCACGGCGGGCATACCAGAGACGACTATAGACGATATTCCTATCCGACTTCAGCGCTATGTGGTCGCAGTCCCAGGACCTTTCAGGAGGTTCCTGTGTAGGGTAGCGTGGGCAGTGGTCTCATATAGAGAGCACCACCAGTGATTGGCTAGTCACTTTTTGTTGACACATGTGACATTTTTGGTTTTTTGTACTTATCATTTTTGTCGATCATAAGGTGTTTTTCAACCTATGATCGAAGACGATGTATATTTTTGACACACTCCTATCTATATATATCATTATTACCGGCTTATTTTGTTAAACATGTGTGATGAAATGTTTATAAATTTACATTTATGATTGTTACAAATGTCTATTTAACATTCGAGACGCCATTGCATCTGCTAATGTATTTAAAGACCTTGGAATATGCTGATATTCAATGTAATCAAATTCACGTTCCAAGAGACGCACCCTCAAAAACAATCATAATAACACTGGATTTCTAATGGCATAGACTCTATTAAGCTGAAGTACAACGAGTTCATAATCTAACCTCACTATCAAAATCCGAATCCCAAATGAAATAGATTCAGATAATAATTCAATCACTGCACTGTATTCTGCAATGTTGTTTGTTGTTTGACCGAGGCTCACCCCATGCATAGAAACTAACTCGTCAGAGGGCGAATAGATAACCCAAGCTGCGGAAGAGATATTCCGTGTACTACGACAAGCACCATCAGCAAATCCAATGTACGTTTGGAGAGGCGTCGACATCTGAAAAATCAAGAGTAAAACCAAGATAAGCCAGAATAACGACGAAAAACACACTCTCTAAGCTAAGCACACTGTCTAAACTAACCAAACACACTAGCTAGAAAGAAAAATTAGCCTAACTAACCTAACTGAATCTCCATACCCACCATTTAAGCATAATACGTCTTTAGGTAAAGTCCATTTCTGGGCTTACCCAAAGAGTCCCCATCAAAATCTACCAGCTCATAGGCCCCTTTTGCTAGCTTTCGCTTGACAATGTAGGGCCCATGCCACATAGGAATGAATTTTCCAGCACCTAATTTATCGTTAGCTTGATCATATAATAGCACTAGGTCTCCTTCTGAAAAATTACGAGGGGTCACGTTGCGATCATACTGAGCTTTCATCCTTTTTGCGTGAGTCTCGATTGCTAAAGCAACATCACGTCGAGTCTCATCTAATTTAGCTAAGTATAACAGACGCTTCTCCTCTTCGGAAGTAGCTGGGAGTAATTCGATAGCCATTTGAAGTGATGGGATTTCGCATTCAATGGGCAACACTGCTTCCAAACCATAAACTAGTTGGAAAGGAGTGAACCCTGTTGATGTTTTCACTGAGGTTCGGTACGCCCAAAGTGCTGAAAATAACATGTTATGCCAATTCGACCGATGAATACCAATGATTCGTCGGATCATGATAACTAGAACTTTGTTGATGGATTCAACCAAGCCGTTTGCTTGAGGATAATAAGGAGTAGAACTATCATGGCATAAACCAAGCTGGCTTGTAAGTTCTGTCATCATAATGTTTCGAAAATGGCGTCCATGGTGAGTGATTATCGCTTGTGGGACACCAAACCTAGCAATAATATGATTGAATACGAAAATCGCAGCTGTCTTGCCATCTGCCTCGAATGTAGGCATCACCTCGGCCCACTTACTAAAATAATCAACCGCAAGGATGATATACGCACGCCCCCCGACCGAGTGAGGGTTACAGGTAATAAAATCGATACCCCATTTAGCAAAAGGACCAACGGCAATTATAGGGTGGAGAGGAGCAGGTGGTGCGCGCATCTTGCGATCAAACACTTGACAATTGTGGCATTTTCGGACCGCAATGATACAATCTTTAAACATGGACGGCCAGAAATAGCCAACACGCAACACCTTCTGAGCTGTGGCATACCCAAACATATGACCGCCACATGCTCCAGAATGACAGTCATTCAGAACCCTTTCTGCCTCTTCATGAGTTAAGCAACGACGAAAAACCAAGTCTGCCCCACGACGATAAAGTGTATCTCCAATAATTTTGTACTGTTGGGACTGGAATCGTATTTTCCGACGTTCCGACTTTGAAGCTTCGGGCCGAAAGGATTGGGTTTGGAGATAGACGATTATATCCCCATACCACGGATCTAAAGTGCTGATGAGAAACAGAGATTCGTCCGCAATGGGTTCCTCTGCCACAGTTTCCGTGTCAGCACGCGGGAAGTCACACATCAATTCCGCAAAAACTAAGGATTTCTTAGAATTGGACTTTTCGAACTCCAAATCGAACTCCTGCAGGATAACAATCCATTTGGAGTACTTGCCCCCTAGCAATTGTTTAGTCAGAATATAGATCATAGGGTTGCAATCCGAAATCACTGTAGTTTTACGGAGAAGAATGTAATGACGAAAACGTTGGACAGCCTGAACAGCTGCCAGGGCCAATTTTTCCACATGCGAATATTTTAGCTCAGTGGGATTTAACGTCCTACTAAGATAATATATCACATGTTCCGTTCCGAATTCGTATTCCTGAACTAAGACCATTCCAATGGTGGAGTGGGAGGCGGCGAGATACAAAAAGTAGTCCTGGTTGTAGTTGGGAGGATGCAGCAACGGTGCATGGGTCAACGCGTGCTTAAGTGCATCAAAAGATTTCTGAGCTATCTCATCCCAAGAGAATTGTGCATTTTGTTTCAACAATCGGGTAAAACCCTTTGTAACCTCGGCGTAGTTAGGAATGAATCGACGTAAAAAGTTTGCTTTCCCCTGCAAACTTTGGAGTTGGCGCAAACTCGAAGGAGGAGGCAATTTGATGATAGCTTCGACCTTCGAGGGATCGACGCGGATACCGGCTTTCAAAACGACAAATCCTAGCAATCATCCCACTTCTATGCAGAAGACACATTTGTGTGGGTTCAACCGAATTCGATAATGCCGACACCTCATAAAAATAGCGCGTAAATGGACAAGGTGATCAGCTCGATGTAAAGAATGAGCATGCAAATCATCGAGATACGGTTGTACAATGTGCTTGATGTCGTGAAACGTGTAAGACATTGCCCGTTGGAAAGTGGCTCCGGCATTCTTAAGTCCAAACGGTAATTTGCATTAAGCAAATGTCCCCCAGGGACAAATGAAAGCCGTTTTTGGTTGATCGGCAGGTAGAATATTGATTTGGTTGTAACCGGAAAAACCGTCCATAAAGGAAAATATTTCACTGCCGGCACAATCATCAATTATTTGATCGATATAGGGCGTAGGATAGTTGTCTTTTGGACAAGCACGATTTATATCCCTATAGTCGATGCATATTCTTATTGTTCCTTGTTTCTTGTTAACCGGAACAATATTCGATACCCAATCCGTTAACGGGATCGGATAAATGAAACCTGCTTTCAACAGCTTCTCGACTTCTGCTTTAATCGCAGCCGCTTTCCTAGGGTGTATCTGACGTAGACGTTGCCGAACGGGTTTAGCATCCGGGTAGGTCTTGATTTCATGAACAACAATGGAGGGATCAATTCCTGGCATTTCCTCATAGGACCAGGAAAACACATCGCGGAATTCTTCAAATAGGTCCTTGTATGTTTGAATTTCGTCATCTGTACACAAGGCACCTATATGAATGTTCTCAATAATTCCAGTTTTGACTGAAATGTCAATGGAAATAGTTTGGGAAATGTTTCCCAAATTCAACTCTGAATCAGGATGTTTCATGGGATTCTGAGCGTCCTTGACATATTCAGCTGTAAAAATTGATGAAAAATCATTTTCAAAGTCATCACCCTCAGGTAAAAACGAAGATCGATGATGAAGATCTTCCCATGGTAGATCGTCTACACTTAGGATTTCGCGAAGTTATTCGTCAGATGACACATCTTCAGGAAACATTATCTGTTCTGAGGTCGATGTGAAAAGTGATTCCCCACGGACCACATTCATTTGGTCGATTTGGGTTGAACTTGAGTCGGAAAAAGACCGCACGGCCTCATAAGCAATTTCATATGGACTCAAAGGCATTTCATTACCGAATGAGTCTATCTCAGATTCAGATGGGACAATCCAAGGATCATCATAGATAATAGTGTCTGAAGTAATCATATGAATGGTTGCGAATGAAGGGTCTGTGTTGATTGGAGGGAAAGGAAAAGTTCCCAGTAAACCGGAATCTTTAACTAATCCTATACCAACATCCTTGTAAGGGATAGTCGTTTTACCGACATGCTGGATACTCTCTGAAGAGGCTGGGTCGGATGAAAAGTAAGCCAGCTGGTCTATCGTCACGATTTTAACATTGTGTGGAAACTTTATGACTCTGAAAACCGATGACACGACCGCTGTCATAGCGTAAGACCAACTGCGACCCAAAAGAAGGTTGTAGTCTAGAGGGGCATCAACCACCTCCACATCCAGACTAACGGTTTTTCCTTCAACTCCTATAGGCAAATCCTGTAGAATGCCATACAGATGGAACCCACAGCCATCAAAGGCCTTAAGAATCGTCAGGGATTGGTTCAGTGAAGGAGAACCAAGCGATCTCCAACACTGAATCGACATAATACACGTAGAAGCTCCTTCATCAATTACAGTCCGATGAATTGGCCTGTTTTTGACTATCACTGGAATCTGGAAAGCCATCTGATGAGGGAGACGCCGTGTACTATTTTCTAGATCAAAGATTATCAGGTTCGGGTCCTGAACGACAATAGCTCCTATAGCCGACAAAAGTAATTTTCTTTGTGCTGGGCATGATTGCAGCAATTCTAAAGCCGACATTGATGAGGGTGAAACAACTAAATCCTCAACAATGTTGTAATTTTGGGCCGCTCTCGCATGTGGATTGAAAGCAGACCTTCGAAGTACACCTTTGGCGGGCGGTTTTATTACTAAGTCAGGGTTAGGTTTCTCGATCTGTAGTGGATCAGAACCGGGAGCTGAGGTTGATGGATTTGAACGAGAAGATTCTGCTTCTTTCGATCCATCAACAGGACTTTTACTACCATAATCTTGTGATCGAGTCGCAATCCGTACATGAGACATCATCAATATGGGTTCTTCACTGGCACTCGAGGAAGAGCCTATCATTTTACTCTCCTGCTTTGGAAATGGATCTTTCAAAACAGCAGGAGTTGGGGAACCTTTAACGATTTTCACAACCTCCGCCTGATGAGGGCAATCTCTTGTGAAATGATCTTCTTCACAAATTAAACAAGGATAGCGAGGTTTGCGCTTTTCGTTGTTAGATTCCGACTTCTCTTTTTTCTCCTTTGGAGCCTTGTCTGCTTTATCCTTCTTCTTGCCTTTCTTCTTACCACCGTTTTTTGATTTAGCCGTAGATGACTCTACAGCGTGAATGTCGGCGGTAATTTCAGGAGAAGACTCTCCTGTCGGGGAGTCTGGTAAGGTTATTATTGGAGAAGAATTCTTTGAGGATTTCTTCTTACTTTTAGTATTCACCGTACCAATCATGCCATCAGCAGCATGAGATCTCGAAGGAGCAGCAGCGATTTGATTCGACTTAGGAAGATCTGGGATCTTCTCGTGCAACGTACCCGACTGAGTCTAAACTAAGTCAAGGTACTGGGCTTGAGCAATGACTTGCTCCTCAGTAACTACTCCGGCCTTAGCTACATCTTCAGTAATCTTCGGTAATAATGATTTTACAAACCATTCAGCTAAGATTTGGTCCGGAATAAAAACTTTCACTAATCGCCGTTGACGTCTCCATTCATGTATATGATCTGAAATATAAGTGGAGGTCGACTGTTTTAATGAAGTTAATAGCTCCGTGCCGTTATCGTATCTGACCGGCAACTGAAAATGAGTTAGGAACGAGGTATCTAACTAACTAAAATTGTAAAAAGAGGCCCGTGGTAACTCAATGTACCACTTGGCCGCGAGACCAATGAGCGTACGCTGGAAAAGACGTAAGCGGATCGAATCATCCGAGATGGAATTTGAAGCACACCAGAGGTGGTAAGCCATCACGTGATTGGACGGATCCTCTCCAGACTTACCTTCGAACTTGGGTATATCACTGGGCAACTTATTTGGCATTGGCGGCTAGAACGGAAGATATTGTATTGGATCGTTCGTTAGGCGCATCAAGTCTGGTAAATCCAAAGTTGCGATAAACGGTAATTGCCGATTAGGATCCCTAAAACTTTGGGTCACAAGACCAGTCCTAGGAGGAGGATATCCAGGATAACTTGGAACAGGAATCGCATTCGGGATATTATATCCTCCTGGAAAACCAGGATTAACCGGACCATACTGGGGTTGTTGAGGTTGTTGATAAGTGTACCCAGGATACGGTTGATACTGGTAAACCGGCTGTTGGACAGCAGGACCGAATTGGTACTGTCCCTGTTACTGTTGATAGGTAAATTGAGGTTGACTTGTTACAACAGTACTTAAACCAGGCTGCCCTACAGGGATCTGGACCGTGGTTTGAATCGTAGATCCAGACAACGGTGAAGATGTCTGAGGAGTGGTTGCAGAGACAGCAGAAACCGGAGCTGTCGATACTCCAGAAGTAAGTGCGGTAGATGTTGCGGTAGTTGCAGTAGTTGTTTGAGATGGAGTACTAGGTGCAATTGGCGGTTGCGTAACTACCGAAGTTACAGAAGTTTGAATATTTGACTGGACAGGTTGCGGTTGCTGTGGTGAACCAGAAACTACGGGTTGTCTAGTTTGAGGTACCAACTGTATACTTGGCTGCAACACCTGTTGACCTTGTGATGGATCCCACACTATCATTCCGGGGTATTGACCCGTAACAGGTTGAGGATACTGAGATCCATAACCGGATTGAGGATAGGATTGATAACTGAAAGGCACAGTTCCCATACCTTGAACATATGACTGAACTTGAGGTGGTTGATAACCTTGACTCGAGTATTGACCTTGAGGTTGATAACCTTGGGGTAAATACTGATACTGGGGTTGACCTTGACCTTGAGGTTGATACCCTTGAGGTAAATATTGATACTGAGGTTGACCCTGGGGTACATATTGAGACTGGGGTTGACCTTGAGGCATGTATTGTACTATGGGTACATACTGTCCTTGAGGTTGCCCCCCAGATGCAATTTGTGTACCTTGAGGTTGCCCCCCAGGCGTTAATTGAGGCTGCCCCCCAGGCGGTAATTGGCCACCTTGAGGTTGAGAACTGGGAACTGAACCTGACATCATGTAAATGTCCCCTACACCCAACGGTTTATTACCATTGTTTCCAGCTAATAACCCATGATCAATGGGTTGAGGAGATGCCCCCGCAAAGGTACCAGAAAGTGACTGATACCCGGAGGGAACAGAAGGACCGCCGTACAAGAAAGATTCAGGAGATTGAGTGAACACGGACGACTGACCAAACATATTTATAGGAGTATAAATACCTCCAGGTGGAAAAGGAGTACGAGGTGGAGAAAAACTTATCCCTGAGTTGTCTAAATAATTGGTTAACGAAAGGTACCAAGTAGTACTTCTAGGAGGACTGTAAAAGATATATTCACGCTCCCTTAGATCAATAGTAGGTTGATCTCCAAGGATAGATACGCCTAATTCTTCCTCTGGAGCAAGTTCTTCAATAGCTATTAAACCAGTAGGAAGATTGTCGGTGATGACTCTTTCTACCCTAGGTGAATCTGATGCGCTAGAAGTTGGAGTAACAGGTTCAGATACTTCAGGTTCTTCGCCTATATCACTAGTAGATGAAAAACTACCAGCAAGCTCGGAAACTGCAACTGCCTCAGGATTATAACCTGTTTCTAGACCTTGGTAATCTGGATGGACTACCAATGACGATTCTCCTTCTTCAGGTGAACCTACTTTACTGCCACTAGGAGTAACAAGGACCTTTAAACCTTCGTAATGACTTGGGACGTCTTGAGGAGGTTCACCCCGAAGTCTATGGGATTTCCTCAACAATTCGGCCACAGAAACAACCTCAGGAGACTTGCCCCGAAGTCGACGGGACTGTCTCGGTAATTCCGCCACAGTTAAAAACTTTTAACTACTGCACACGCAAACAAAGTAAAATCTCAAAGCAAACCACCTAAAGTCTCTAAAGAACCAAACAAATTTGAATCACACACCTAAAGAATCTAGGGCGTCAAACCAAGCACAAACAGTAGCCTTCCAGACCAAAAACGCTAGTTGGAGATGAAACCCAACATCGCCGGATTCAGTACAGAAGTGGTGGGTGGAACAGTTACCCCGGCAACCTGCTTAATGAATAGACCGGCACAAGTTCCTCCACTTTAACCCTCTCGAGTGAAGTGAACCCCTCGGAAAATCCAAGTGAGTCTAGCCGACGTCTACTCCAGGTACAGTGGGATCTTCCCTCCACCGTCACCTCGGTAGAATCCTAAAGATAATGGTCACTAAGGTTACCAACAACAACAAATGCACCTGGGGGAACAGTCTACACTCTGACAACACGCAAGGGCAGAGTATCAAGCTCAATCCCCTTGCTGGCTCCTTGACAATAATCCAAGGTTTACCGACAAGTGACCCCTGGCTCCTCGACAATGGTTAATCTGAGGTTTACCGTTTGTAATACGTGCGTGTCTGGCGTCTGATGATAGCAAATTTTTGGTATAATTTGGGCTCATTTGGCCTACTTGTTTTGCTCAAACCATTCACTTTTTACTGCTTATGCATGCATTTCTTAGTTTATTCGTGTTGTTTGTAGGAAGAAGGGTAGACACTTTATCTACGTGACTAATGCATTATGATCTCAGGTTTTTGCATTAAAAGGGAGAAAAGACCACGTGAAAAGGAGACAAGGAGACAAGGAGGTGGCACTGCTGGTTTTTAGGAGAGGATGTCCACAGTCTTGGGACCTTCCTCGTGATTCCCACCAAGAACTCCGAGCTCCAATCCATCTCCCCACCGAGCTTAGAAGCAGCCAGCTGTTCTACAGGAACAACAGTTATAACTGTTCTATAGGAACATCAATTATGACTATCCTACAGGATCAGCAAGTTAAACTTCAGTTGGACAGCCGAGCTCCTAAAATCAAGGACACTTGTTGGATGATCGTTTTTGCATAAGTATGGAGGCCGTAGCCTTTGATAGGTTGTTGAAACTCTCGCATTACTATTGTAATTTTGAGCACAGCTCGGTCTTTGTTCCTTTTTGTAAGCCAATTTGGCATGATATCAGATTATGAATAAAGAAGGCAGATTTTGATCTAGTTCTGAGTTTTCTCAAGGAGCTATAGCTCTGAGGTTAGGGCCCAACCTGAGAGCAATAGATTTCCTCAGTGTTGTAATGTGTTTGCATTTCATTCCAGCACCTTGAGTTTGTTTATTTTCACATGCAATTCGAATTCACAGTTTGGTAATTTAGTCGTTTTCATGAGCATAGATAGGACTAGTTTATGGTTGAATTGATTTCGGTTGTTTAGTTAGATTAGCAGGTTGATAATATATTGGAGCTCCAGCAAAAAAAAGGTTGAGAAAGTCTCCACTGCCATCTCTATTTGGAGATTGGAGTGCAGCCTATGCCAGCCACAAAAATACGCAGTCCTTTACGTTATACATGCTGCAACATAGTCTCGTTTATGATAGATCTTCCCATGCACTTCACTCTTGCACCATACACCTTCATCACCACTTCATGCACATTCCTTTACACGCTTTATCTTGCTGTTCATTGAGTTCAGGTAGTTTAGGTTAATGAATTTTCATCTTGGTGACAGTCATAAGCATTTGTTTCATTTACACTGCCTTTCCTCATTCTATTACCTCCTTCTTCGTCTTGATCACGCATACAACCACATCCTCGACCTCTGCTCCGCCCTGTTATCTCCTAAACTCCTCCACTCCTCACGTAACTCCATCCTTTAGACATTTCGTTGTTATAACCTTTCATCCATCAACCCATGTCACACACTCGTTCTCCATCCCACTTCTCCACTCCTGAGCCATCACCAGCCTTATTCCCACCTTACACATCTCCCCCTACCATTCCATCACTCCACCATCACTTCAAACACCCACGGTAGGCCATCCTGTAGCAATTTGTAGACATCCTGTAGAAACCCCTGCGTATCCTGTAGAATCCCCTGCAGACATCCTGTAGGAGGCCACTCACTCGGTTGTTGAGCTTCTGAACGTGAGGAACCTCTGTGGACGGATGATAAGGATCTCTGGGAACCTCTCCTAGCCTCCCCAACCTTTCCCAAGCTTTCCTTCCTTCCGCATCACATCTGCACAACCAAACCCTAATAAGCACAAAATCACAATCACTCCATCCACTTAAAGGAAAATTACAAAAACATGTCTTTTATGCTGCAAGTAGATTAGATTCATGCACTTTCACTGATTAGAGGTAATGGCATCATTGGTAGAAGTTTCCTTCACATTCTTTGCATCATAGAGGTTAGACTAGTTAAATTAGGGTTTCCTAGGGTTTCCTTGTTTTGATTTGCTTTTAGTTCATTTTTGCCAAGTAGATTAGTCTTCTTTGAGCTAGCTTTCGTCCATCATTGATAAAGCTTCTTCTGTGAGCCTATAGAAGTTGGCTTGAGCCCTAGCGGACTTGTGCCAGCTGACCAAGTGACAGCTGCGACAAGAGCTAGTACTTGTGCATACAGCACCGTCGCTTCCAAGTTTGTACGAACTACCGGGTTGATATAATTAAGAGACAGGAAGCCCAAGGAGTTGTAGCTCACCATCTTTTTGGCGCCGTTGCCGGGGAAGCGTCAGAGTATTAGTAATTGTTTCTTTTCTTCTACTTTCTTACTCTTACCTTCTGCTAGTAGTTTACTTCATTTCCATTCTGCAAAAGTAGCATAGATTAGCATTTCCTGCTTTCATAGCTTGGAATTTCCTGCTTTCATAGCTTAGCATTTCCTGCTTTCATAGATTAGCATTTCCTGCTTTCATAGATTAGCACTTCCTGCTTTCATAGACTAGCATTTCCTTTCTGCAATTTCATTTGAGCAAAGTAGATTAGTCCTTTCCTGCTTTCAGTTAATTTTGCATCTTTCATAGTTAGTTGTAGATCAATCTGTCTCAGTTTTGCAGGTACCAAAAGAAAAGCAAAGCAAAAGCAAGCAAAAAGAAAAAGAAAGTCTTTTCCATTTCATGCCTCGTAGGAACCGAGATAGATCAGGCAAATTCCTACCAAACACCCCACCACATCACTGAGTCACCCTTCTCTCTTCTTTGGTGACAGTGACCCAGAGGAACCTATAGGTGAACAACCTGAGATATCCAAAGACCCTATAGTAGAAGAAGAGTTAGAGACCAATCCATTTGAAGCTATGGCTGACAATAGCAGAGAAGATGAGAGAATAGAAGGTGCCTTCCCCATCCGAGAGACCAATGGAGAGATGAAAATGAAGAACATTAGCCCCTCCGCCTTACCTCACTTCCATGGGTTGACCACTGAAGATCCAGATACCTTCCTGTTTGAGTTTGCTGTCCTTTGTAGAACCTATGACTATACTGAGGATGAGCAAAAGTTGAAACTTTTCCCTTCCACTCTCAAGGATGCAGCACTACGCTGGTTCATGGGTTTACCTGGGAATAATATCACTACTTGGGCTCAGATGCAGCAAGCTTTCAACACCAAGTACCGGGATTACTGTAGGTCCAAGGAAACAAAGGGGGAAATCTTTCGGATGTCCATGGGAAATGATGAGTCCTTAGAGGATTATGAGGAGAGGTTCCAACTAAGCTATAAGCGGGCCAGGTGCACACTTGACCCTGAATCCCTCAAGTTGGTCCTACTCTGAGGAGTCCCTGAAGACCTCTTAGATACCCTTCACATGTTAGCTGGGGGGGACATTTACCAACTGCCTTATGAGGACATCAAGACTGTATTTGAAAACCACTCCAGGGCAGCTTGGAAACGAGGTAGAGGAAACCACCTCTCCACTAGTGTCCCTTTCTCCAAACATGAGCTTGCAAACCAATTAGAAGATCTTAAGAGTGAGGTGAGACAAACCATTGCCATGCAGCTTGATACATTCAGGATTCAACAAAAGAAAGAAGAGGCTGAGAGAGCCTTGGCTGTCTTCTGTCCTAGGTGCACAAGGAGGCACCCTAAGAACGAACGTCCATTACATTCGGTTGAAGTGTGTTTCGTTTGTGAGGAGGACCATCACACAAATCAGTGTCCAACCTTACCTGGGTTTAAAGCCATGTACCGAGGGACCGAAGCTCCCACAGAGCCTCTCTATTAACTCAACCAAAGGAGGCCACAAGGATCTAGACCTTATCAGCAGGGGATGCAAGGGGCATCTCAAGCTTATTACAACCCCAACCAGTCAACTCCTATGCCTTCCTGGGGTCCCCCTGCTCATCCTTCATGGTCCATGCCTCCTCCATGGTCTTATCCACCTCAGTACCCCACTCAACCTACTTCTCATCCATATCACTCACATACCCAGCCACAGCCTCAATGGAATGCACCTCAGTCGGGGTGGAGGCCCCAATACAACACTCCTCCTGCCATTTTGCCTCCACCACCAGTGCAACCTCAACCATTACCTCCTGCTCCTCCAAGGCAACCTCAAATGCCTGCTCAACCGAACCCGAACCCCAACAATAGACAGGCCCAACAGGTATACACTGGGGAAATCTCATGCCCTACCTATGCTGTGGAGATCCAGGAGATCAATCTTAGATCTGGAAAGACTCTTCCAGATCGCCAGCCTCCTCCCCCAGAGGATGAGGAAGACCATCAGGAGAGCGAACCAAAGCCTATTCCACCCTTTCCTGAGAGACTAACAGCCACCACACAACCTAACCCAGAAGAAGATGAGCTTTTGGGTGAGCTCAAGCAGTTGTGTGTAAAAATCCCACTTCTCTAAGCCATCAAGGATGTGCCAATATATAACAAGCTGGTTAAGGAGAAGTGTTTCAAACACCCAGGCAGACGGAAGAAAGATGCCTCAACTATCAATGTCATAGGACAACTGTCTGACCTTATGCTAGGACAAGTCATCTGCCCAAAGTACCTAGATCCTGGAAGTCCGGTAGTAGATGTTCACATCAATGGCACCATTATCCCCCACACCTTGATTGATCTGGGGGCGGCCATCAATGTGATGACCAGGGATACCATGCTTAAACTCAATCTACAGGGTTCCTTGAGGAAGACCTCGACAGTACTGCAATTAGCAGATCGCTCCACCGTGACTCCCGAAGGGATTGTGGAGGATGTCATGGTCTCCATTGATTCTTGGGAATACCCTGCAGACTTCCTGGTTCTGCAACCAAAGGCCAAACTTACTGGATATCCTCTCATTTTGGGAAGGCCTTGGTTAGCTACTGCAGATGCTTACATAAGTTGTCGGGCATGAAACATGACCATCAAAAATGGTCCCATGTCCAAGCAGCTAGTCCTATACCCTCCTTCCCAACCCTCTTTAGAGCATGATTTACCACTCTGGTTGGAAGAAGGAGAAGAAGACGAGGTGTATTCAGCACCTCTGTGCACCTTAGATACCACTAGAAGAAACCCCCCAACCGAGGATGACTTGATCGAGAACTTGATCCAAAACCCACCTTCCAGTGCACTACCCTTAGAAAAATTGGTGGAGGATGCCCAAGCTAGCACCTTAGTGGATCTTTGTACAACCAACCCTGTTACTCCCAGAGTCAAGAATGTGGAGTTCGGCCCTGAGAAAGCATTGAAGATCAGCTCCTCCTTATCTCCTTCTCAGGAGAAGGAGCTGTGTAGTCTGTTGGCCAACCACCTAGATGCTTTTGCTTGGAGCGATAAGGAGATGAAAGGAGTCCATCCTTCGGTCGGTACTCATCATATATACATCAAGGAGGATTGTAAACCGGTTAGGCAACCTCAGAGGAGAATGAATCCAGCCCTTAAGGACATTGTCAAGGAAGAATTGCAAAAACTGTTGGATGCCAGATTCATCTACCCCATCTCAGATAGTGAATGGGTGTCCCCTCTAGTGTTGGTTCCCAAGAAAAATGGGAAATGGAGAATTTGTGTGGATTACCGAGAATTGAACAAAGCTACCAAGAAAGACCATTTCCCTCTACCTTTCATAGATCAAGTGTTGTATGGACTGGCAGGAAAGAAGTTCTTCTCTTTCCTGGATGGGTTTAGCGGGTACAATCAAATCCAAATCAGCCTGGAAGACCAAGATAAGACCACCTTCACTTGTCCTTGGGGTACCTTTGCCTACCGAGTCCTTCCCTTTGGGCTATGCAATGCTCCTGCTACTTTCCAGAGAGCTGTCTTAAGCATCTTCTCGGAGCTGGTCCATGATGCAGTGGAAATATACATGGATGACTTTACTCCATATGGGGCCAACTTCCAGGAAGCATTGTCCAACCTAGGGAAAGTCCTAACCAAATGCACCGAGATGAACCTGTCCCTCAGTCCTGAAAAATGTGAATTCTTGATGACTGAAGGGACCGTGCTAGGCCATACCATTTCTTCCTAAGGATTGCAGGTGGATCCTAACAAAATTGCTCTCATCAAGAGGGTTCCACCTCCTCAAAAGGTAAGGGATGTCCGGAGTTTCTTGGGATTAGCAGGATACTACCGGAGATTCATTAAAGATTTCAGCAAGCTAGCCTCGCCATTGTTTGGTTTGTTGGCAAAAGATGTGGAGTTTAAATGGACTGACGATTGTCAGAGGGCTTTAAATGAGTTGAAGGACAAGTTGGTGTCAGCCCCAATCCTGAGAGGTCCAAACTGGGCCCTACCTTTCCACATCCACACTGATGCCTCGAACAAAGCCATAGGTGCAACTTTAGGACAAGTTGAGCAGAAACTTCCATATGCCATTTACTTTGTTAGCAAAAACTTGTCCAAAGCTGAGCTGAATTACACTGTAACCGAGAAGGAATTCTTGGCTGTGGTCCATGCATTGAACAAGTTCCGGCATTATATTACTTACCAGACCTTTGTACATACTGACCATGCTGCTATTAGATATTTAATGAATAAACCAGATGTGAATGCTCGTATCATTAGATGGTTACTTTTATTGCAGCAGTTTGATCTAACCATTGTTGATAAACCAGGTAGAGAAAATGTTGTTGCTGACTTCTTGTCTAGATTGGATTTGTCTGCAGATGAAGATGGGACGGTGGATGACCAGATGCCTGACGAGCATTTGTTTGCTATCTCAGTACTCTCTCCATGGTTTGCTGATATAGCAAACTACCTTGTTTCAGCTCAGTTCCCTCCGCATCTCTCTTCAAAAGAGAAGAGCAGAATCATCAGAAAAAGTGCCTCATTCACTTGGATCGGGGGCAACCTGTTCAAGCTTGGCCCCGATCAGATCTTAAGGCGTTGTGTAAGGGAGGAGGAAGTCTTTGATATCCTCCTCACTTGTCATGATGGGCCTTGTGGAGGGCATTTTGCAGCAAAGAGAACTGCCTTCAAGATCCTGCAGGCAGACTACTATTGGCCCACACTTCATCAAGATGTCAGAAGATATGTCAGTCAGTGTGACCAATGCCAAAGAATGGGGAAACCGACCCAAAGGGATGAGATGCCTCTCCAACCTCAAGTGACTCTTGAGCCATTTGAGAAGTGGGGCATGGACTTTGTGGGTCCAATCAATCCCTCTTCGAAGCAAAGATCCTACATCATTGTGTGTACTGACTACTTGACAAAGTGGGCAGAGACTAAAGCAATCAAAGCAGCAACTGAAGAGAAGGTGGCCGAGTTCCTAAGAGAGAACATCTTCTATAAGTTTGGCTATCCAAGAGAGCTGGTCACCGATCAGGGGAGTCAGTTCACCTCCAACCTGGTTGAAGATCTCCTAGCTCATCACAAGATCAAGCATAGGACTTCCACTCCCTATCATCCTCAAGCAAATGGGCAGGTGGAAGTCACCAACAGAGCATTAGAAGGGATCTTGACCAAAGTGGTGAGCAGCAGCAGAAAAGATTGGGCAAATCGCCTGGTTGAGGCCACATGGGCCTACAACACCACTTGGAAGACCACCACCGGTTTCACACCATATGAGCTGGTCTATGGGAAGAAAGCTTTGCTGTCCATTGAGTTTGAGTATAACACTTTGAGGATGGCAGCTCAGCTGGACCTAGATCTCAGCCATGCACAACAAGAAAGGCTGCTGTAGCTGAATGGCCTGGATGAGCACCGCATGCAGGCCCTCCTTCACTCAGAAGTGGTTCAACTTCAGAGGAAGGTGTGGCATGACCAACATCTCCATGACAAGCAATTTCAGCCGGGAGATTGGGCTTTGTTGTATGATTCCAGATACAAAGATTTCAAGGGGAAGTTGAGAACCAGATGGCTAGGACCATATACAGTGGAGAAGTGCCATGACAATGGATCTGTCCTCATTCGAACCATTGATGAGGAAGCCATTCCCATGCTTGTCAATGGGCATCGATTGAAGATCTACAGGAGACCTCTCTCAAGACAAGAGTTTATCAAAACTATGGAGAAATCTGTATTGGTCATAGAGAAGGGTTCTGCCTCTGCCTCTGGCACACCCTGAAAGAAGATCTGAAAAAAAAAAAAAGAAAAAAAAAGAAAAAGAAAGAAAAAAAAAGAAAAAAAAAAGAAAAAAAAAGAAAGAAATAAAGATCCTTGGGTGAAAACCTCTCTGAGGCGCCCAAGGCAGGTAGTAGGGGTGAAAACCTCATTAAGGCGCTCCTATTGCTTTTTCAAAAAAAAAGGGAAAAGGTTGAAAAAGATCCTTGAGTGAAAACCTCTCTGAGGCGCTCAGGGCAGGTAGCAAAGGTGAAAACCTCTTTGGGGGCACCCCTGTTATCTTTTCAAAAAAAAAAAAGAAAAAAGAAAAAGAAAAAATAATAAGCACAATATGAAAATTGCATGCAAGTTGCAGATGTTTTATGGAGGAGAAGAAGCCTCTTCAATCACAGCCAAGGGTCCTTATCATGCTGTCAAGGAACCTCATCAGTACCTCCTCCAAGAGCACCCATGTTTTTCAAGGTATGTGCCATTTTATCATGGTCTGAATCTTCTACAGGAAGCTGCTGTCTTTCTACAGGAAGGCGCAGTCTTTCTACAGGAAGGCGTGGATTTTCTACAGGAAAGCGCAGACTTTCTACAGGAAGGCCGAACTTTCTACAGGAAGCTCTGTGTCTACAGGAAACTTCCTGTAGAAGTCTGGGACAACCAAAAATTTGTTTCAAACAGAGATCTAGTGGCTGAGGAATGGGTTGGATGCATGCATGCCACTGATTGGCACCCCTGAACATTGCTGTAACCTTGCTCCACCATCCTCGTCGCCATGCAACCAAGATCCCTGCACCAGCAAACCAGATCAATGAGTTCTCGCGGTAAAATCATTTGTCAAAGAAAAACAAGCACCGAGAGCTCATACCACATCCATGTCGAGCATCAGAAGCTCCTGGAGCGCGATCAGAAGATTCTATCCATCGTCGTGCAACATGCACCCAAGGAGGCGAGACTGTTACAAGGCACCCCGCGGGAATCCTGTGACAGTCAAACCTGCATGAGTGGACACCATTCACAGCACCGGCCTCTGCAAGCAAAACACGGGCGCAGGCAACCAGAGCATCCACTCCATCGCCAGCATCCTGTAACCACGAGCCTCCGGGACTGTGTAAGCCGCATGCAGCAGGTAGATCCGCTCCCTGTCGTCAAAAAACCGAAAAATCGTGTGCAGCCGCGCGCAGGTAAGTGTCTCAACCCTTCCTTCCACCAAATCGCATGAGTATTACTTTGATTTGTTTTGCATGGCGTAGAAATGAATGGTTGAGCGGCCATATGGCCAGTTGACTGGCCACGTCGGCCAGTTATGGTATAGTCGGATGCTTGGGTGGCAGCCACGACAAAGAAATACGCAACACGCACGTGAGGATAGTCCCGTCAGCCGAGAAACGAGTTTAACCGAAAAGGGCGGCGGCAGATCTGTGGGAAGGAATGCGGCAGCGAGTGAATATGCAGGTGAATGATGGGTGACGTCGCCCAACGGTCCGGCGGGGACAGCTCACCCCCCGCGCCACGAGCTGCGCCGATTCAAAATCTAATCGGCTAGATTATGCGCATGTATTCATCAACCTCCACTTCAAAACTCGAGCAGCTCTTCTGATTTCCTTTAACGTTGATACGCCGAGCTTTCGGCTACCAGAACACCGGTGAAGCACCTCTCGACCGCTGGCCAACTACAGTCCTCCCCGAAGTTTGCACACTGCTCCTACAGGAACAGTTTCTACAGGAACGCAGTCCTACAGGAAGCAATCTCTACAGGAACGCGGTTCTACAGGAAGGTGAATTCCTCACGTAAGAAAAGGTGGCAGAAAAAAGGTAACCCTGAAACTCCTTCCGCAATTGGCTTTCAAAGGTGGCAAGATCATTATTCACAGTCTGGTCATAAAAATATCGAATTGCTGTGCCTATACTATCGCTTCTACAGGATAGCAGTATAATTAGACTGTGTTTTGTGAATTGTATGCATGCTCTGCCTGAAATAGGCCGAATCTCCTTTGCATTTGTCACCTTTAGTCAAAACCCCCGTGTTCATCATGCCGGGTGGGTTTATCAGGCGGGAACCCACAAATCCCACCAAATTAAGGAGAAATCCCGCAGTGGTAGAGCTCTTCACCAGAGCACAATGGATGCCTTTTTGTGATAAGCTGCAGGGCTACGATGATGAAGTAGCCGAGGAATTCTTGCAGGCTTTGAAGCCTAAATCCCAGACACTGGCCACAGTAAGCTTCAGAGGTCTAAGCCTCAAACTCACCCCAGAACATATCAGTCGGATCACAGAACTGCCCATGGGTCTGCCGTGGGATAAAGAAGAGCGGAAGCAGAGCCAGCAAGCAAAGAAAGAATTCTTTCCACCTGAGGAAGAATTCTTAGAGGATAAAAACGGGGTGAGAAGAACGAGTTTATCACCACCTTGGAATGAAGTCAGTTTGCAAATCATGAAATATATTACGTGTGAAGGCCGGTTCAGCATCGTGTATGCATATCACTTTCGGTTACTCACTGAGTTGAGGCACCGAATTGACCTTCCTGTAGAGCAAAAACTGAGCATCCCTCATTATCTCCTGCAGTCCCTAATGGAATGTGCTACAAAGCTAAGAGAAGGCATACCTGATCAGATAGCCCACCATGGGTTAATAAAATTGCTTGTGGAGGATGCACTGCACTCATATAAAGTTCCCCTCTCCTGGGAGTCATTTAGGAATCTAACACGAGATGGGGACATTAAAATGTTGATTGAAGATAGTGGCTCCTCCAACAGCGAAGACAAAGAAGCAGTGGCTGAGGAAAAGAAGGACAAAGAAAAGGGTGGCACACCTATTCTGTCAGCAAGGGAAAAGAGGATGAAGAGCATAATGGACAAAGCAGAGGTGGCCCATGTCAGCCCAAGTACCTCAGCAGCACCTGCACCCAAAGCAAAAAGCAAATTTCAGGCAGGCAAGCAAGCGGAAGTGGAGACACCTGTGTCTACAGGAAAGCAAAAACTGGCTTCTACAGGAAGCCCGAAAACACAAACTCAGGCTTCTACAGGAAGCCCAAAAATCATTGAAAAACAGGCTTCTACAGGAAGCCCGACAACAAAGACAAAGGCTTCTACAGGAAGCCCGAAGATCAGTAAGGAGCAGGCTTCTACAGGAAGCCCAAGAGCAAAGACCAAGGCTTCTACAGGAAGCGCGAAAATCGTTGGAGAACAGGCTTCTACAGGAAGCCCAAGAACGGAGACAAAGGCTTCTACAGGAAGCCCAAAAGTGCAACCACAGGCTTCTACAGGAAGCCCGAAGACAGAGACAAGGGCTTCTACAGGAAGCCCGAGATTGGAAAAAGGGGCTTCTACAAGAGGCCCGAAAGTCATTGAGAAACAGCCTCCTACAAAGAGTCCGAAGACAGAGAAAGAATCTTCTACAGGAGGCCCGGAAGTGGGCAAAGCAGGGTCTTCCACAGGAAGCCCGAAATCTGAAAAGGAGGGGCCCTCTACGAGGAGCTCTGAGAGAGCAAAACGCAGGAAAGAGAAGGCTGGCATTCTCGAAAAGGAGGTAGCAACGGCACTGGCTGCCCTCAGCACACCTCCAAAACCGAAGGAGAAAAGGGAGAGGGAGACCCCTCTACCATCTGAAGCCAGGAGAAGCAAGAGAATGACCATGGGCAAGCCACAGCCTCCACCCAGCAGCCAAACCACTTCAGGGGACGTCCCTACTTCACCCAGTGCAAGAACCCCCTCTAAAACATCAGCCACCCCCGAAAAGGGGAGCCCAAAAATAACTTCCTCGACAAGAAAGATAGGCCAGTCGCCTTCCGAAGCCTGGCTCAAGGAAATAGGAAAGGGGAAGGAAGCATCACCTTCGTCACCACTAGGGGCAGCAAAGGCAGGGCCGCCCAAAAACGGGAAAGGAAGAAGTGCCACCCTCGGCAGAAAAGGAAAAACCACCAAAATCAAGCGAGGAAAAGCATGCTCTGGGCTCTAGTTCTCGGCCAAAGACGAGGAGCCAGGGCAAAGTTGCTCAAGGATGAGCAAATAGTTTAGCTGGGGGGTGATGATGAGCCCCAAATTTTTGGTATAATTTGGTTTCATTTGGCCTACTTGTTTTGCTCAAACCATTCACTTTTTACTTCTTATGCATGCATTTCTTAGTTTATTCGTGTTGTTTGTAGGAAGAAGGGTAGACACTTTATCTACGTGACTAATGCATTATGATCTCAGGTTTTTGCATTAAAAGGGAGAAAAGACCACATGAAAAGGAGACAAGGAGACAAGGAGGTGGCACTGCTGGTTTTTAGGAGAGGATGTCCACAGTCTTGGGACCTTCCTCATGATTCCCACCAAGAACTCCGAGCTCCAATCCATCTCCCCACCGAGCTTAGAAGCAGCCAGCTGTTCTACAGGAACAACAGTTATAACTGTTCTACAGGAACAACAATTATGACTGTCCTACAGGATCAGAAAGTTAAACTTCAGTTGGACAGCCGAGCTCCTAAAATCAAGGACACTTGTTGGATGATCGTTTTTGCATAAGTATGGAGGCCGTAGCCTTTGATAGGTTGTTGAAACTCTCGCATTACTATTGTAATTTTGAGCACAACTCGGTCTTTGTTCCTTTTTGTAAGCCAATTTGGCATGATATCAGATTATGAATAAAGAAGACAGATTTTGATCTAGTTCTGAGTTTTCTCAAGGAGCTATAGCTCTGAGGTTAGGGCCCAACCTGAGAGCAATAGATCTCCTCAGTGTTGTAATGTGTTTGCATTTCATTCCAGCACCTTGAGTTTGTTTATTTTCACAGTTTGGTAATTTAGTCGTTTTCATGAGCATAGATAGGACTAGTTTATGGTTGAATTGATTTCGGTTGTTTAGTTAGATTAGCAGGTTGATAATATATTGGAGCTCCAGCAAAAAAAAGGTTGAGAAAGTCTCCACTGCCATCTCTATTTGGAGATTGGAGTGCAGCCTATGCCAGCCACAAAAATACGCAGTCCTTTACGTTATACATGCTGCAACATAGTCTCGTTTATGATAGATCTTCCCATGCACTTCACTCTTGCACCATACACCTTCATCACCACTTCATGCACATTCCTTTACACGCTTTATCTTGCTGTTCATTGAGTTCAGGTAGTTTAGGTTAATGAATTTTCATCTTGGTGACAGTCATAAGCATTTGTTTCATTTACACTGCCTTTCCTCATTCTATTACCTCCTTCTTCGTCTTGATCACGCATACAACCACATCCTCGACCTCTGCTCCGCCCTGTTATCTCCTAAACTCCTCCACTCCTCACGTAACTCCATCCTTTAGACATTTCGTTGTTATAACCTTTCATCCATCAACCCATGTCACACACTCGTTCTCCATCCCACTTCTCCACTCCTGAGCCATCACCAGCCTTATTCCCACCTTACACATCTCCCCCTACCATTCCATCACTCCACCATCACTTCAAACACCCACGGTAGGCCATCCTGTAGCAATTTGTAGACATCCTGTAGAAACCCCTGCGTATCCTATAGAATCCCCTGCAGACATCCTATAGGAGGCCACTCACTCGGTTGTTGAGCTTCTGAACGTGAGGAACCTCTGTGGACGGATGCTAAGGATCTCTGGGAACCTCTCCTAGCCTCCCCAACCTTTCCCAAGCTTTCCTTCCTTCCGCATCACATCTGCACAACCAAACCCTAATAAGCACAAAATCACAATCACTCCATCCACTTAAAGGAAAATTACAAAAACATGTCTTTTATGCTGCAAGTAGATTAGATTCATGCACTTTCACTGATTAGAGGTAATGGCATCATTGGTAGAAGTTTCCTTCACATTCTTTGCATCATAGAGGTTAGACTAGTTAAATTAGGGTTTCCTAGGGTTTCCTTGTTTTGATTTGCTTTCAGTTCATTTTTGCCAAGTAGATTAGTCTTCTTTGAGCTAGCTTTCATCCATCATTGATAAAGCTTCTTCTGTGAGCCTATAGAAGTTGGCTTGAGCCCTAGCGGACTTGTGCCAGCTGACCAAGCGACAGCTGCGACAAGAGCTAGTACTTGTGCATACAACACCGTCGCTTCCAAGTTTGTACGAACTACCGGGTTGATATAATTAAGAGACAGGAAGCCCCAGGAGTTGTAGCATTATTGCTACAATACTGGAGCTCACCAGCGTCGTTCCCAACGAGGGAGGATTGATCCCCTCACTGGTTCGGACACGAGCTCGTGTTTCTCCTTTAAGAGGAGCTTTCCCAGAGTACAAATGAAACAATTGGATTTATTCTATCACAAGATAAGCTACTTGTTTGGTTTTGTTGTCTTGAAGAGTTAATTACTCTCTTACTCCAAGACAGTAGCCTGATCTATATTGGTGTTTCAGAGCCCTAGTAAATAAAAGTTACTAAGTTGATTTTACTTTAAGCGTTAATTTTATGGTTTTTCTTAAAGACAAAAAGGTAGTGGAGATGAAACTGGTGGTGTGTAGACTCAACTCGCAACCACTACAAAGATGCACCTAAGATGATTTACACTACTTTTCTTTTTCAATGAATCTCCTAGCTAAAAGAGTTGGAAAATGCAAATTTTATAGAAAACAACTTTCTTGGCAAAGACAATCAAAGAAACAATTTCTTTATCTTTTCAAAACATATAACTCATGACCACTAATTACCTCACGAGATTTTCTTTTCTCTCCCAAAAGACTACAAATGCTACCAAAGCAAAATTTTTCCAAAAGAATTTTTGTGTTTTTGCTATATTAATAAAGCATATAAAACTATTTATCAAATCAAATTTAACAAATCTAAGGCAATCAAATCAAATTCACTCAAAAGCAAATTAAAAGGAAATTTACCTAAAAGCAAAAAAAAAAATAATGAGGACAAAAACCTACAAGGATAATTCCCGGATGTTTTACTCAGTCAAAATGCAACTAAGGATTAGTTTATGCAGAATCATAAACTAATCAAAAAACAAAATCAAAATCTTTTTGTTCTTTTTTCTCAAGAATGAAATTCAAGGTTTTATCAAACAAACTTTTCGAGATTCGCAAAGAGAAGACACAAAGGCAGGTCTCTCACAAGGGTGACTTCTATGACAGGCTCGAATCCTAAGAGGACTGATCAAAACCAGGGAGATCCAAAGTTTCACAACCTCTAACGCCAAAGTCACTACACGACCAGTTAAAAATCAAACCCTAAGGCAAAATCCCTATGAATTCCACCAAAACCCTCGACACTAATGGGACAAGTTCAGGTGAAAATCTCTGACAGTAAACCAATGGATCTGGGCAGTAAAAACAATTTAAAAACAAAATCTAAAGAGAAAAAAGAGGAAAAATGAAATTTTCTCAAATTTGACAGGGGTACGCAGGTGATCAGTTGACACAGGCGCGGGGACGCCCAGTGCACAAAGACCCAGTGCGTACAAGTACGCACTGTGCCTAACTTAGAGGCCGCGTACTGCTGGCAAAGCTAAGAAAAATAAAAATCTAATTTGACTCTAAGCTAACCCACCCAAATACACAGTTAGACAGCCAAAAATCAGAAAACAAGCAATTTTTCTCAGACCAAAATATCAAATCAAAAAGAACTCAAACACATTCATGGATTCCCCAGCGGAGTCGCCATTTTGTCATACGGAAAGAGTCGTTAGTGCGGACACAACCGACCTCCCTAGAAGCCTAAGACTTTCTAGTGACAAACAAGACAAATAAGAGCAATCCTTCACTAAATATGCATTTACAATATGAGAAATCAAGTGTTTAGATCCTACCTGTAACCCAACGCTATTGTAGTAGTCCAGCTTCGTTGATCCGGATGAGCTCCTCCTTCCCTTCGAAACCTGCATTCACTAACAATCAAACGATTAAATAGTACCTGAATATGACATAAAATAAAACATATTTAACATATAGACCAAGGAGTATATGAAACAACTCATAAATAACAAATTGTTGAGAAGAATGGACTAATTTGTATTAAAAGGTAACAAAAGGAACCATTACAACCTGAGCCTTGGTGTTGTGCAGGTCCTTCCCAGGGTCCACAAGAGTTCTCCTTTACTCTGATCAGCTCACCCACTTCCAAATGAAACAAGCAAAGATGGTAATCTCTCCTCACAAGCTTCTACAAGGAAGTCCTAATTCCAACAACATCTACCCTTAGGAATGTTCAGCTTTCAACCTCCCCTCCCTTTGGCCCAATGCCTGTATTTATAGTGCTCTAGAGGAAGTTATTCAGGTCCACCATCAATGGGATAAGCCCCTCTTTGGATGGGATAGCTCCCCTCTTGATGGGATAAGTTCCTCTTTGGTAGGGATACATGAACCATCTGGAGGCGCTTCATACACGTCAAACAAGCTTCTAGAAGACTCTAGAAATGACCACAAGTAACTTTTTTAAGATGAAACTCGCGCCTTTTGACCTTTACAGGGGTACGCACCCACCCCTTTATATACAGAGCGTACAAGTACGCAGGTATTGTGAACTTGGGTTGCGTACACGCAGGTAAGGCTAAGAGAAACTGCGTACCAGAGATAATTGACTTTAAATGACTTTTCTCTCTTTCTTGAAGTTTGACATGAAGAGCAGAGGCATGAGACTTGCCAAGGAGGATAGTATGACCATGGATGGAGCCATAATAACTGCAAATAGTCATGGTGACATTTTTTAGTGTAACATGCATACTTATTCTGAGAAATGAAAATATGATGTGGACGTTGGAAGACTTCAACTCCAAGATAGTAGTGAAGTAATCCCAAATCTGTCATCTTAAAACCTGCATGTAACTCCTTTTTCACCTATGCAATATGATCATCATGGTTGCCAGTAATGATCAAATCATCTACATACATAACAAGAATTACCAGATATTTTCCTGTTGTCGCCCATACAAAGTATCATTAGATTCACTTCGTTGAAAACCAACTTTCTTAAGGTATTCATCCATCTTTGCATACCAAGCTCGGGGAGCTTGTTTTAATCCATATAAAGCCTTGATAAATTTGCAGACTTTATGTTCTTGTCCTTCAACTTCAAAACCTGGTGGTTGGGTCATATACACTTCCTCCTGTAAATCCCCGTTGAGAAAAGCACTTTTCACATCCATTTGATGAAATTTCCATCCTTTTTGAGCGGCCAATGCAAGTGTTAATTGGATGGTGTTCCATTTAGCTATAGGAGCAAAAGTTTCCTCATAATTAATGCCTTCCTGCTGCGCAAAACCTTTTGTGACAAGTCGTGCTTTATACTTTTCAAGTTCTCCCTTTTGATTATACTTAATTCTGTAAACCCATTTGCATCCTATGGGTTTAACATTTGCTGGACAATCAACAAGTTTCCAAGTGTTGTTATCAATTACTGCTTGATATTCTTCAACCATAGCCTGTTGCCATTCTTTATGTTTTACTGCTTCTTTGTAAGTGGAAGGTTCAGTAAAATCATTTGCTATCAAGGCAAAATTGCCTTCACTTCTATGTGCCCTTCTTATGCCAGTTTTATTCTGTTCATCAGGATTTACATCTTTCAAAAGTTGAACTTCCCATTTCGGAAGTTGGTGCTCACTTGTTTGCGCTTCTGTAAAGTCCCCATCATTGTAAAGAGGATTAATATAAACTGATGTTCATCGTTCAGGTGAAGAATGTGGAGAATCACTGTCAGAAGAACTGTTGCTGCTTGGAGATGCGGATGAACTGCTAGAAGACCCAGATGATGTTGTTGGTGTAGATGGACTGGATGACTCATCTTCAGAGGAAGGAAAATCAAGTTCATACCAATTTGGTGAAGTTGGTTGACTTTGCATTTTTCCATTTCTTTTACTTCCCTTAGTTTCTAACTTGTGAAGAAGATTTTCAATTTCTTCAACACTCTTACTCTCTGTTTCATCAAAAATGACATCCCTGCTCACAATGAATTTTCCATTGGTCAAAAGACGATACCCTTTCTTCTCATCATAATAGCCAATCATTGTGCATTTTAAACTTCTTGAGTCAAGGTTAGTTCGTTTTTCTTTCAGAACTAAGGCATAACACACTGACCCAAAAAATCTAAGATGTTTAACTCGAGGTTTGAAACCAAACCAAGATTCATAAGGTGTGATTCCATCTAAAGAAGCAGTTGGAGATCTATTTCTTAAATAGACAGCTGTATGGATTGCTTCTGCCCAATATGTTGGACTTAACCTTTTGAAAGTTAACATGGATCTCGCCATGCCTAACAAAGTGTGATTCATTATTTCGACTACTCCATTTTGCTGTGGAGTGTAAACATTAGTAAGATGTCGTCTGATGCCAATTTCACTGTAATAAGTTTTGAATTCATTTGAAGTGAATTCTCCCCCATTATCTGTCCTGAGAGTACCTATCTTTTCTTTGACTTCATTTTCAACAAGTTGGCGAAAAATTTTAAACTTATCAAATGCTTCTGACTTGTTCTTCAAGAAGTAAACCCAAGTCATTCTGCTGAAATCATCAATGAATAGTAAGAAATATTTGCAACCACCAAATGAAGTTTGTAGTGGACCACAAACATCACTGTGAACTAGTTTTAGCCGCCTGTTTGCACGCCATGAACTTGTTGGAAAACTTTCTCGATTTTGTTTGCCATAAATGCAAGCTTCACATTTTGCATTTTCCCTTTTGAATGTGGGAAGTCCTTTAACCATTCCTTGTTTCTGCAATTGAGAAAGACTCTCAAAATTCAAATGTCCATATCTTACATGCCATAGTCTTATAGGTGAAATACCTGTAGTCACTGCCCCTGCAAAATCAGAATGCCTTGGAATAACTGTCCCTTTCATCCGTAACAGTTTTCCATATTCATAACCTGTCATGACTGTTTTCAAGTTCTGTTTGACTGAATTAATCTTGACTAAACCATCTTCCATAATCACTTGATGTCCTGCTTGTCGAATTGTGACTAAAGAGAGAAAATTTTTCTTGAAACTGTGTACATACCATACATTGGAAATCATTTTTTCTCCAATGCCCGGGAGAAAAACTTTTACTACTCCTTTTCCATAAGGAGTATGTTTTGTATCATCAGCAAGAGAAATGGAATTAAGTTGGCAATCTTGAAAATTCCAGAAAAAATCACGTCGACAAGTCATGTGCTGAGTTGCCCCGGAATCCAAGATCCAGGCATCTTCATAGTCACTTCTAAGATGGGATGAAAGTTGTGATGCTGGTGAGGAAGTAAAAACATATTCTGAGTTATCTTCATCTTGATCATTTGCAAGTTGTGCTGAATGCTGCTGAAACTTGGGAATTTTATTAAGTGATGTTCGACAATCTTCAGCATAATGGCCAACTTTGTTACATCTTCGACACACAATTTGACTTAAGTCTCTTCCTCTTCCTATAGATTGTCCTCTGCCTCTGCTTTGACTTCTATTTTGAGATTGTCCTCTACCTTGATTATTATATCCTTGTCCTTGAAAATTGCCTCTTCCTTGGTTGTTTCCTCTACCTTGAAAATTATTTCTTCCTCCTCTGTTAAAATAGTTTCCTCTGCTTTGGATTCGACCTCGATTATGTGCTGCTTGATTCTGATTCCATCTGCCTCTGCCTCGAGAACTATCGGCTGATGACTTACTAGTGCTGGCCTCTGTGAGAAAAACATCTTCACCAACTTTCTTCTTCTTCCCAAAATTTTTATCATGTTGAGTTAACATTTCACAGAGTTCATCAAACTTTAATTTCTCTAATTTCCCAGTTACTTGTAGAGTCTCCAAAAAATGCGTATAGGAAGAAGGAAGCCCAGCAATTACAATTGTGACCATAAAGCTATCATCAATTGTGGGAAAACCAACATTAATAATTTCTTGCTTAATATTTTTAAGTCTTGAGATATACTCAAGAACATCACCGCCTTCAGTTAATTTTTGTTGCAACAATTTTAATTGTAGATCAACTTTCTTTGATTCAGGCTGTGTATCAAAGAGGTCTTTAAAAGTTTTCAAGGCAGACCATGCATCTATAGCATTTTCTATATGGACATACATTTCATCATTCACAGACGATTTAATAAGAGCTAAGGCTTTAGCATTCTTGATTTCCCATTTTGCTAGTGCAGCTGCATCTGTGGGTTTATTTGGCTTAACATCTCCATCACATATTCCCTGCCATAATTCATTGTAAATGAGTGTGCTTTCGATGAGACGATGCCATGTTTTATAAGATTTGGTGCCTTCAAGTTTGTCGGAATCAGAAAACAAATTAATCAACTTAGACATTTTAACGTTGAAGCGTGGCACCAAGAATCAGAACATAAATGACAAGATAGTCAACACAACACACCACGCAAAAAAAACATGATCTATCGGGGCTTGGCCTTGACCCTCGAATAGTTGTCAAAATAGGAGAAAATTGACTGAGCTTTGCACTTGGCTCTAGTCAATTTCTCAAATTTTTACAAGGCAACTTTCAAAATTTGACTTTTTACAATGGTGCTTTTGCACAATATGGTAAAAAAAAAAATTACCCCCCCCTCAATGTAAAATTACTTTGAGTTACACTGTCACTCCATGAACAAATTTACAAAACAAAAAGCTCCTTATTACTCCAAAAAAAATAATACCCTTATTACTCCAATTAGAAAATATTACAACAAAAAAAAAAATTCTACGTATTCCTCCAAATTCCTCCCAATATGCCACAAAGAACTTCCTTATCTCTCCAAATATGATGTCATTTACAAATCACAATTAAAAACAATTATAACGTGAACAATTTGCTTCAATGATATATTGCAAAAACCTAGTTTCAGCGCTTTCAGATCTTTCACACACTTTTGAAGATTTTTTATACGCTTTTAGCTGTAGACGTTGAATACTGCAGATCCAGTCTCTTGGTTTTCATTTTCGTTTTATTCCTCTGCCCTTGGTTATTAGATCCCTGCATATGAATACCCAAATACACACCTTGGTAAAATCAAACCATTCACAATAAAATAGACCGGCCGGAATCCGTGGGCTTCCTGGTGCTTGATAATATACATGTGCCCAAAACAACACAAGTAATGCATACGCGGACAAGAATAGTAATCCTGGAAATTCTAGCACTGCAACTGCAAAATACTCTTGGCTCTAACGCGAGCACGCGACTGTGGAACCAAACCAATTTTCTTGATTATCCTTTAGAGCTTTCAATCAATAGCAGCCTCTGAAACCTTCCAGCAGGCATTCCTGCTCAATAACCATTTGGGTTCCTGCACACCATCGTTATACCTAAGAGAAAAAGCCCACGACCCATCACGCAAAACCCTGTCTATCACATGCACAGCCGTGGCACCATCTTCTACAACCCTATGAACAGGATTCTCAGATCCAGTGCAGGATGAAGGTCGCGTGTTCAATTTCGCCGCAGGGCCAACGACTCTGCCCGAAAATGTTATAAAAAAAGCTCAGGCAGAGCTCTACAACTGGAGGGGCTCGGGGATGAGCATAATGGAGATGAGCCACAGAGGTAAAGAATTCACTTCAGAAAATTTCTGTCATTGAACGCTGGTTCTTATTGCTGGAGGACGCTGGTTCAAATGCCAGACCACAAAACGCGGAATCGATGCCAAAATGCTTAACGCATGAGATTTGAGCATAAATTAATGTAAACCACTCTCATAAAAATGCAGAATCGATTTGAATGTTTTGAAAAGACTTTAAAAACAATTAAAATATACAACGCTGTCCTTTTTGTTTTGTTTTTATTCACTCAAACAATTTGAAAAAGTCACACAGATTTGCATTTGCTGCTTTAAAAAATGATTTTAGAATTTGCAGATCTAAAATCAATAAAAAAATTTGCAAATTTCATACCAATCTTTTGTTGATCACTTCAACGGAGTTGAGTTTTCCACGATCTGATAGAGCTGGAATCTCCTCCTCAAATCAACTGCAGCATTACTGGAGCTCTGATACCACAATAATGGCAGAAGTGTCCTCAGACACATAATTTTATTAATCAGAAAAATAATTACATAATTTGATTTTGCAAGAGTTTACACCCGAACAACCCAAATACTCTTGCAATGAGCTATATATAAGCTCCATGTCCTAACTACCTCTAATTATGGATCACTTATTAAATAACAAGTGTCCATTTACAATAAATGCTATTCAAACCAACTAGCTAACTAATCTCCTAAAATAGAGCCTAAGATACGACACATTTGGAGAGTCATATCTAGTTACAACAATATGCTAATTCTAAAAGTCTCCATTAAATAAATAAACATTCTAGAATAATAATTATTACTTTAATATCTTAAATTAATAATTATTTTATTCTAATTTTATAACCTATGATAAAATTGTATTTTTGGATCATCTAACAGGATCAGTGCTAATGTCCTCATGTATTTGTGAAACTTCTTCTTTAGATTTTGATGTACCAGAAATGGTTGGAGTAACTGGAGTTTCAGTACTTACCGCGATAGATGATTAAGGTAATTTAGATGAATAACTAGGAGTTCTTGATGTACTTGACTCAGTTAAGTGAGACCGCTTTGACCGAATAGGTGTAGCTTCGAGCGGCAGAGGCAGTTTAGTCACTGTTCTTTGTGAATGACGGGGTAAGGGTTGATGTTCCTCCACGATTGCTAATCAATTTTATTATCAAAAAAGAAATAAACAAAAAGGGGTAAGCTAGGAAAAAGGTTTACCAAGCAACTGCAAACTGCAGAATACCTCCTGGCGAGCCAAGAAGTACGGGAAGGTAATCTCCTCGGATGCTATGTTCGGTGTATCACAATGTACATAGCGGCCGAATCGATTACCTAAGGATGGATAGCAACCTAGTGTTGTCCTCCCATATATATACCCGAGGGTATGTGGAGGTCCGGTCCGTATAAGCGCTGTCTAATGCAAAACCGCACAATGAGAGCATTCCCATATACTTTATGTACTGTAACACCGCCCTATATACTTGAAGGTACGTGGAAAAGCTATGATATACTCACGTACGTGGAATGAGGTATCACACGGGATGTATTGCAAACAAGTTAGTGACAACTGCTTTATTTTACGATGCCAGAACATGTCTCTAGCCTAGAACCACTAAATGTTTTTGTTAATGACAATGCTCCATTAGGTAAATTGATGTTAGTTTTAAGTTGATCTTGCTTAGGAATTTTCCTTTCAAGTTCACCACGTGATGTACTATGAAATTCCTAGGAATGCAACTATCACGATAAGCATTCTTTCCATTCAATTTAAAGATGAAAATCCTAGCTACTTATGGATAAAGCAATCAAATTTCTTTCAATCAAAGAGCAAATAGCACAATCTAATGCAATTTCCCTACACTATTCCTATGAGCACACACAAATTTTTTCAGTGCAACATGCATGTATTTCTTTTCAATTTCCTTAATGTGAATATGAACAAAAGGAAATATGCACATACAATCAATCAATATTTCATAAGAACGAAGACTTTTATGACAATTATGTTTTGAAGGAAAAGAAGACTTTACGACACTTTATTTTGAACGAAGATTAATCAAATATAATCTAATTTTGACTATAGACTGATAATGACAAAGAAAAGATTAAAGAAACATTAATCAATCAAATCAAAGTAGGGCTAGACAAGGAGATAGAAACTTGTTCTCTGAGACATAATATTCATTGATCAATCAACAAACAAACAAATAGAGAAAAGTTGGCAAAAAACACATTCAAAAGGTGGGAAACTAACCCTATGAGGATCAACGCAACCCTGAATGGGAGACAATGTGCTTCAGAGCACTGTCCCTAAGCCAGGGGTGCTTTGCAGCGCATTGTGTCCCTCACAAGCCTACACTGGTGACAGTGAGCCATTGAAAAAGGCAATTTGACACAATTTTGATCAAATTTTCAATGCAAAAGAGCTGAATTACAATATATGAACATCAGTAGGGTCTGCAAGGATGTCTTAGGAGGTGGATAAGCTACTAGGAAAGAGGATCTTCCCAAGTGGAGTCGCCAATTTGTTTTGGAGAATTTGGTATCTACGGATAAATACTAATTCCCTAGATAGGTAGCTATATCTAGAACAATAGTTTGAAGTATTTTAGTCTTTCCCTATAAGCAATAGATAAGATGAGAAGATGAGAAGACCTACTTGTAGTTCCACTTTCCTCTCGTCTCCCTTGTATCGATCCCGTCGCTCATTCCTGTACTTAATACACTTGAGAAGTACTTGTAAACACAACAAAAAATAAAGAATCGATCAAAGCAAAAGATCTATTGAATATAAGTGAATGGAATCAGATAAATTCACACATATAAGCATTATTAAACAATACAAACATATGGGAGAAAGGTTCAAACACGTTATTGAATAGAAGAAGGAATTACAATCATTGTTTCTGATTCAAAGTCATTCCTCCAGCTTGGATCCCATCCGCATCACATCAAAAGCATGACAAAATTGTAGCATTATAATACTTGCTTCAAAGCCAAATCTCATAGCAACATTATCTCCTTACAATCCAACATAATCCAACCCCTGATCACTTAGATGAGTGGTCAATTTATAGGGAGATGAAGGAGGTTTTTTCATAAATGGTGGCATTGAATGGCCTTCCATACTTAGAATTAGTTCCATGGAGGAAGGGATGAGAGGCTAGGATGCATCTTAACTCATTCCTCATCCAGTTTCGAGCTCATAGGAGTTGATAAGTGAGGACACCTTCTAGATGACTCTAAAAGATAAGAATATTACCCAAACCCTATGTGACTTGAGCTCAAACTCGCCCAACGTAGGTGAAAGGAAGCCTAAGTGCTTTGCAAAGCACCCTGGCATGGACTTAACTACTCTGCAGTGCACCCTTACATGGGCCTACCTGCGCTGGTCCCTCTAGAGGCCATTTCTGGATGTCTTCAAGTCATGAAAATGTCTGGGAAGGAGAATTCAAAGGGGTGGCTTGTTTAGCAACTGAAATTAGGGTTTGATGAACCCTAAAACACTGATCTAGATGATGGGATTGATGTTCCCAAATGGATCTGTAACACTCTAGCTTCTATTTGAGATAATGGAGGATTTATCTGTTTTTTCATGGTTTCATCTCCATAAGATATTTTATGGGAATTATATAAAACTTCTAGATTTGAAATAGGAGGAAAATGAGAAAACCAAAAAGACTTGTATGCCAATTAAAAGGGTTATCAATTATTCATAGGACTCATGTTGAATTAAGGGACTTTTCTACCACTAGTTCCCAATTGAGGTACAAATTCAAAACATAAATTTTCATCCAATCTATATAGCATTTTATTGTTTTCTCCATTTGTTGAAATTTCCTTAGAAACATCACCTTGATGATTACGAGGACCAAGAGCCTCAGGGTCATTATTAGTGATGTATGTTTTTCTGTTTGTAGAAACATAAGAATTATCCTATATCCTCTCCATAGGATTATTGTACTTAGTTGACATAATATTCCTAGTATAGTTTTGTCACTCCTATCAAGTGTGATTTTTGATGAGTTATATATATGGCAGATTGATCACTTGATTGAGGAATAATGTTTTATATACATAGTTATATTTCCTTCTATGTTTATGTATGGCAAATTCATCACTGGATTGGGGAACAATGTTTTATATAGTTATATTTCCTCTTATGTGTGGTATCTTCGATTATGTGTATTAGATGGTTTTGGTTAAGTAAATGTTATACAAATGTTTCTCTTTTTGCATTTGATTTATGAAGAAGGTGTATGGCATGGACGATGATCCAAGATTGAGACACATAGACCCATGGATGCTCATGGTTATGTGGAATAGATGGTTAATTGTGATTCATGGACGATACATGATTTGTGTGATTATATATGTCTAATATTGTACTAAGCAGGATGTGGTAGGGGACTTGGTCATTTTCCAACAAGGATGTTCAATTATGAATGATAGTGGAAGTAATTTCTCCGAAACCAAAATAACTATGGAAGTCATGCACCATTCTTGGTAAAATGTAATTAAGTTAATTTCATTACGAAATTCATTTGATTCCTTTGATCTATGAGATTGTAATGTGTGCAAGTCTTTGAAAAAGGCCTTACTAGTGAACCATCAGATGGGAAAAAGCTCGCAATCAGTACCATAAGGAGAAACACAGAGTTTCAAAGCACATTAGATGAGAAGACATGGAAATTAGGGCGTGGAGTCCTAAATCCAAGAAAGATAAAGTACGTTGCATCTTTTATATTTAGGGTGGAGTCCTAAATATTTAAAAAGATCAAGTTATGGAATCATGGATCTTTGGAGTAGATCAAGGCATAGAGTCCTCAATCTACTAAGGCATGGAGATGCATGGAATAGGGGCACAAAATCCATATTCTCTGGAAGAAAAATACCACCCATGGATGATTGAAAATCAGCAGTGCATGGATGATTGAAAATCGGAAACTCATGGATGAATTTCCTTAAATAAAATTTCATTCTCACAATTCTCGAATGACTTTGTAAAAATAGAAAATCATGTCTAGAATATCAAGTATGAATTTCCAAAAATAGTAATTTGCCTTGCATAAATTGGTAATCAAGCGTAGTTGAAGGAAAACCACTTAACTTATCATTAATCAATCCTAATAGTTCAATATTTACTAAATCCTCAATATTATTAATATTAATGTTATCTTTTATGAGACTATGATAATAAAAAGGAATTACAAGTCAACTTCATCTCCTCAGTCACTTCACACCTCTCTCCTTCATGACTCTCACGACTCTATGTAAATATCTGTCTCTTTTAAATAATACATTACACTCTATTTTGTGCACTCATCAAAGAATGACATATTCCTCTTACACTCATTAAATAAATGTCATAAAATATTCCTCTTATGCTCTCTTTAATGCATATGTTACACTCTCCTTAACTAAGGCATGCATATCTCTCCTTAATGGAATAAGTTACACTCCTTTAAATGGAATACAAGGCATGCATATTAGCCCTCCTTTATGACAATAATTGGTTTCTCCTCCTATATATGAGTCTCATGTATTCTCACTTGGGTGTGTGGAATATGATGCCAAGAGTGGAAGAGACTCGAAGAAGATGGTGAGAGGGAGAGATATGGAGAGTAGCCAATTGATTTCAAAATAAATATGAAATTCTTACTAAAATCCTAAGAGCTTTAGTTATTGAGGTTGAACATGAGTGGTATTGAGAGGAAGTGAAATTTTTTTTCCTTAGTTTGACTTGCAAATCTCTCTACTGTTGTCTTTAGGCACAAATTGTGAGATTTTGCAGCTCGGGGGTTCCAGGGGGAGAAGTTCTTCCTAGATATGGTTGGGAGGAAAACCAGGTGGTTCATAATGAGTTGGCAAGGATATTGGAGCTGGATCATACTCCCATATTTTTGGATTTGTATAAATTCACTGCTAGGTATGCTGACAACATTATATTGTGTTTTCTTTTGTAGTTCATTACATGGTTTTTGCTTATTTGGTTGTTGGCTTAAACTTAGATGTATATCAAATGTTGCACACTAAATGTTGAAGAAATTTTGCAATAATTGTAGTTCATTTTATGTAAGTTTTTTTGTACAGTTTTGTTGCAAGTTGATTGACAACAGGTCTTAATGGCTGAAGCATTCAAGCTGCCATGAGTTTTATGAAAACATATTAATAACATAAATTTGGTTTTTCCTTCTCCTTTTACAACTGTAGATAAGTTTGCACATTATATGTTTGACAAAAGTGATAAATGAGATAGTAGGAATTTGTTTTTGGTTGTGGTTTTAAAGAATCACATTTTTGGGAATTTCTATTTCAATTCATCTTAACTTTAGGGGGTATCTGTGCCTTACGACCATGTCACCCCAACTTTGATTTCAAAAAGTAGAGTTTCAGAATCCGGTTCTCTAATCTGGGGTATTTTGTAGATTTTTTGTTGCTGCCTATTGGTTTGTTTTGTTGTTTTTTTTAGTTGTGATTTACCTGGTAATCTCTATATATGAAACTGTCTTATTCTATGAACTTGGAATTCTTGTTTTAAAGTCTCAATGGTAGTTTAAATAATTTGTGACAACTTGTTTGATAGTTTAATAGTTAGAAACTTGTTTTGTGACTGCTAATAATTGTTCAAAATTCTCCAATTGATGTAGCTACATCATTGCAAGCTATTTGTAAAATTTCCTAAATGTTTATAATCATTTATGTGCCTAAAGTGTTGTATATGCAACACTGAAGATGGATGAAAGTTACACTTATATATTAGGTTAAATTATTGGCATCAATGACAATGAAAAATAAGTTATTTAATCTTAGATTCATGTTAGCTAATTGTTGTAAAATCACCTTAAGGGTTATGGTTGTAAGTGTTTGAAAAAATGCCTCAATGGCTGTACAATTCATGCTTGCAAACTGTTTTACATAATGCTTCAATGGTTGTAGCTAATTACATCTATGAATTGTCAGTAAATATGACTAAGTGAATTTAGGATTTGCAACCAAGGTGTTTATGGAAGTATGTCAATGAATAAGCACAATGATTCCATTGAATTAAAAATTCACACTAACAAAGTCAAATTTGGGTAAGTGAATTGTTGTAATGTTAGCTCACATATGAATTCATAATCAGTGGATACCACTCCTTTAGAAGTTGAATTATCTTGTTTTTCTTTCCTTTTTTTTTACCAAAGAATTCATAGGCATGTTATTTAAAACAAAATCAAATTAGTCACTCCTAAACACATTTAATTGCAATAGAATGAACAATCAGCTTATTGGAAAGATTGATATTATTTATCCCACTAAAGACTCTATCATTTAAATGTGATTTTAAGCTTGGGAAGCAAGTATTATGGTTGTAAGTTTTGGATCTTGATGAACCATGACCTTGTAGCTTTGATGAGAAGATTAAAATTACCATGGGTTAGTTAGTTAGTAGAAATTAGTGTGTAGTGTAAGAGATATCAATGTGTGTGTGTGTGTGTGTGTATATATATGACCTTGCGTTAACTTTTATGCCTTAAAAAATTAAATTAAATTAAAATAAAATAAAATAAAATAATATTGCATTTTGAGTCAGCCTTAGTATGATATTGATGGTTGGTAAGGTGGGACTTTACAGTTTGACTCCCACAACATGTGGCAGAATCCAACTTATGAGATGTAGTATATAGCTTGGATCAAATAAAGTTGAAGTCTCAAAATGTTGCACTCTATCTATCGCAGAGGATGGACATGATTAGAGTCACAAAAGTTAGAGATGGGGTAGTTGTATGTATACTACATCCTACCTTGTTTGTTGTCCATTGACAACAACAAGAACAACCAACAATAAATGACAATTAATCCCACGCTCCACTTGATTGTTTGAAAATTTTATTTTATTCAAGTTTGGAATCCGAGACAATGTTGAAGGAATAAGACCCATTAAATTGTTATTCTTCACAATCAATTATTATAGCTACATTCAATTTTGATTTTTAGATTTCTAATCACTTTTGAAATTTCTCCTTCGAGGCTCAAATGGGAGAGATTCAATGCAACCACAAAAATATGACATTTCCACAGATGACACCCCTCCAAGAGCAGTGATCACTGGAAGTAGCATCAATCCAGTTCTGTAGAACATTATCACTATCATCAATATATTATTAATTGCTAAGAGAGTTGCTTAATCATAAAAAAAAACAAATATATGACTAAAGGAGTGAATAAATATGACTATGGAAGACAAATACACATCGAATTTTCTTCAATGCTAAAAGAAATAGATGAGTTCCATGGCTACATCTACACATAGTGGCAATGTGAAACAAGATACTATTATGAGTATGCCAAGTATCAACCAACATCGCCTATTCTTCGACCAATTTCCCAACAACATTCAATAAGCCTTGTGCCTCAAAATATGGGGTTTTCTCCTTGATCATATACTTTGCCTCTTGAATGCAATAAGTAATTGCTAAGCCATCAATGACAACATATATCCAACAATCTCCCCCTTTGGTATTGATAACAACACCACCAACCATAATCTAGACGTTGATGTACTTTGGTAAAAAACACCCCATATTGGCTAGTTGGCTCTTCTTCTCCCCATGTCTGATTATTTATACCCCTCCAAAATTAATGACAAAGGGTTGCATTATGTCTACTCATGCATTCTTTTACCTTTCTTTATGGAAACATAACTCTCCCTCGTAGCAAATTCTTTGTCTCTATAAATTTTCCCACTAATTATCTACTTCCCCTATGATTGTGCTATATATCAACACTTTATCCCACATTACACATTATGAAAAATAAATGGTGTGGAGGACTATAGTTGTTTACTACTTCTATTACTTAGAGAATGGAGAAGAAAGTACTCCAAACCTCTATTTAAGGTACTTAAAAGTCTTTCTAGGAAGAGATTTGGCAAATATATCTGCAACATGCTCTTTTGAAGAAATGTATTCTATTTTGAAAATTTGATTAGTAACTCATTCTCTGAGAAAATGATACTTGATGGGTATATGCTTTGTCTTAGAGTGCATAAAACAAATTTTAGAAATGTTAATAGAACTAGTGTTATCAAACATAATGGGCACATATTGATCACAATTTACTTGGATATCCTTGATATTTTGCTTCATCGATAGAACCTGGGTGCAACATGATGATGCTGAAATATAATATACTTCATCTACAAAAAGGAAATGAAAATTTGTTTCTTGTCAAGCTAGGAGACTAGACAATCGTCTAGGAAGAATCCTCCTCCACTGGTGCTTTTCTTGTTATGAACACTACCAACCCCAAATACATTTGTATAAGCTTTGAGAGTGAATTATGTGCTCCTTAAAAACCATAAGCCAAAATATATGGTTCCAGGAAATTACTTATATATTCCCTTCACAACATGCACATGAGTTTCCTTTGGATTTGACTGAAAGCTACCCACTAATCCTATTGCCTACATAATGTATGGTCTTGAGGATGCTAGATAAAGTTAACTACCAATGATATATCTATGCATTGTTTGATTTTCTTCTAGAGACTCATCATTCTTTCTAAGTTTACAAATTGTTACCATGGGTGTTCTCATAGGTTCACAACTCTCCATACCAAATTTCTTCAATATTTATTTAATATATTTAGTTTGAGAAATAAAAATATCATTTTTCTGATTGATGAATCTACCATTTAAGAAAAATGACAATTCTCCCATCATAGACATTCCAAATTTCTTCTGCATATTAGTTGGAAAAATTTGACTCATTAAATCAACATCACCACCAAAAATTATGTTGTCAACATAAACAACAATAATTAGCAAGTTATCATACTCAAATTTGGCATAAACATTATTGTTTTATTTTCCCTTTCTAAATCCTTGTTGTTATAGATATTTTTCAAGTCTGTAATACCAAGTTTTGGGGGCTTGTTTCAATCCATAAAGGGTTTTCTTCAATTTTTAAACACGAATTTCATTATTAGACAATTGGAAACCATATGGCTATTCCACATATACTTCTTCTAACTCTCCATTCAGAAAGGCTAAATTGACATCCATTTGATAGACTTTGAACTTTCTATGACATGCAAAATCTGAGAACATTTTGAATGCTTCAAGTTTGGTAACTTGATAAAAAGATTCTTTAAAGTCTACACCTTCTACTTGTGAACACTCTTTGTGTTAGGTTCCTATAGAAATATGATTCATAATTTTTGAATGCTACGACTAAACCTGTAATATGTACATACCCTCGCTTTTTGCAAATGTTTTCCATATTCAAAAAATTAAAAAATGTAAAGAGGGTATGTCCTAAAAGGATAATCAAAGGAAAAAAAGAATAAAGAGGTCAAAAAGGTTCTTTCCAAAAGAAACCTTATGCTAAACTTGGAAGAAAAGTGCCACACCATGCAGGTGGCCATTGAAAAGTTTATGACCAAATTTCAAATTTTGAGAGACAAAGGCCTTCCTAGTCCTATGGTCATCCATGATAAACTCATGACCCAACTGGACTACACTGATAGACTTAGGAAATTGGCTAAGGAACAAGCCAACTCTTCAGGTATTAAAGCCTTGCCAACAGGGAAAGTACTATATGACACTTTTGAAAACTTGTTCTTTTTAGAGCATGAAGTGAAACATTTGTTTATCACTAGGCCTAATTTTGATAAATACACAGAGGTAGAAGAAATTTACAAGAGAATGTTGAAATTAAAGTTACCTGAGGATGAACGGTGGGAGAAAATGACAAATTTACTATACGTTTTACATCGGAAAGTTACCACAGTAAGTCTGAAGGCAGCTAGATGAAGCAGGTAAAGATAGATCAATAGGGTCAAAGAGTAACAGGGTCAAAGAGTATCAGTGAAAGATCAAACTGAAGAAGATTCCAACATACAAATATCAGCCAACTTAAAGGGCTACAACTCAACTGCAAAAGCCAACACTACCACAATAAAAGGGACAACATGATGCAGTTTTCCATCTATCTCTATCTTCATGCTTGAGGATATTTTTATTTCCTAAATTAAATCTCAAACTATTATGAGATATTTTGTAATTATTTTTTGTATAAATACTTCATATTTTGAAGTATTTAGGGTGGATTCAATGACATTTCTATAGAATTTTTCTCTCAACTCAAAGTTCTATTATATCAATGACTGGATTGGCTTGTTGGATCAAGGAATAAAGATCAGATATTTTACAGGATTCTTGTGTAAAGTGATATACAAATAAGTGTTCTCTCATGTTTAATATTATTTCTCTTACGTGTTCCATAATATTGTTTGTTTGTCTAAAATTTAAAGGTATGACATGGAATGATATTTCAGAAATTGCTTTAATGCACTCTGTCTTGACTGTTTTACATTCTGAATGTTTTTTGCTAAACTATCTTAGTTAGGGAATTCTCAATTGTTCCTTAGCTTCCGTAGTTTATCCCCTTGGTCTAGATCAAAGGATTCTTAATTGCCCTTTGTTCATGATCACCTGCTTTCCTTCTTTCTGATCTCGGTCCAAGGATTCTTCATTGCCCTTTCACCCTGGTTAGAACCATTTCATCCATTAGACCTGAAGATTTGCCTTTTGCTTTGCTAGCCTGCCCTGTGAACATTCCCTTTGATGATTTGGTCCAGTTATGCTATCCGTTGATTGAATCCATAGCCCAATGGTTTGAAGACCTAGCTCTATCCATCTATTCCAAGAATTCCACCACCCCACCTTCAATCTAAAATCAAAATCCTCATGAACACTAAGAACTAGCCTAAAATCTAATAAAAAACAAAGCTAAATTATAAAGAGAGAGCCCTCTCTGGACTTAAGTTGGCTAGAACCTGAGTCTAAAAGATTGGTTTGTGGTTACCTCAGACGATTCCTTCTTTTGATAACTTCTAGGGAAGACTTTTGACTGATAACATGGTGGCGACCATACTGGGAACTCAAATCCTTAGTCTTAATAAACCTTCGAGAAAATTTCAAATCTTTATTTCAAGCCTCTTGAAGGGTTTATTAGAAGTTATTTACAAAATTTCACAAAAGAAAGCAATTAGAAAAGCTTGAAACTCTGGCTTCAAGAAGAACTCACTATACTAGGGCAAATCCAAATCAAATCCTGCCCCAGTAGTGGATAATCCCAACCTGATTTCGAGAAGATCCAGAAGACAAGAAAGTTCAGCCAGTCCAACACCTTCAATCAAAGCAGATTCATGCCCTCATGAGTGGTTGTTTTTAGAAGACCTCCCCTTTCATGAGTCATTTGACCTTTCCCTATTCAGAACCAAGTCTGAAAGTGCACTTGATGACATATTTCTAGATCTAAAGTTTATTGTAGATCTTGAAGTCCAAAAGACAAATCGATCAATTGATGAGTATATTCTAAATTCCCCTTAGTCATCCCTTACTACTGCTAAGATCCCTGAGCTTTCTGAACCAGTGTCAACTACTCTTAGTTCACCATTATTCCCTTCCACCTCTAAAGTTCACTCCTCACCCCCATTTGTACATTCACTTCCCTACCAATCTATCATTACACATCAATCACCTATTCCTACCAGTTATCCATCAACTACTATATCATCTCCTGGTACCCCAAACCCACTTTTTAGTCCTGCCCAACTTAGATCCATGGAAAATAGATATTCTCCTCTTGTGTTACCTGACCCACTTGGTCCCATGCCGCAAGATTACCAGAACAAAATTGTCCAATTTGATGGAATAAGACCTTACACAACACAACATCATGTAAACAAAATGACAGACTACTTTGAATTGCATGAAATTGATATTGGATATGTTCAAATGAGACTTTTTGCTCAGAATCTAGCAGGTGATGTAAGAACATGGTTTAGAGCTTTACCTGCTAACATCATATATACTTTAGAAATATTTTATCAACAATTTTTAAATAGATGGGAAAAGAAAAAGAACCCTCTGCAGATCCTTTCAGAATATGAAAACATCAGGAGAGGACCAAATGAAACAGTCCAGGATTACTGTACCAGATTTAACAACATATACAATGCAATACTAGTCAATCTTAGACCCCCACATGATTTAGCTCTGATAAATTTTCCTGATGGATTTGATACTAATATGGCCTTTCAACTCAGAGAGAGAAATCCTCCAACTTTAGAACATATGCAAAGTGTAGCAGTTAGTGTGGAAGCTAACTTGCTAGCAAAAAGAGCTAGGGTTAGGAATGAAAGGAGAGGACCCTTGAAAGATGAAGCCTCACCCTCTGACCTCAAAATATATGTTCTAACCAAGGGTATAGAAAAACTGATGGATAGGATAGAGAACACTGAGAGGAAGCCTCAATGGGATAATCAACAGGCACCTCCAATGAGAAATCCAAACTTTAGAAAGAATCAAAATCAAAAAAAGGATGGAACTGATCAGAATATTAGGCCTCCCTTTCAAGAAAACTATGTTGAAACATCCCATTTAGATGACCCTAAACAAGACACACAAATTAACTTGATGGGATTAGACGATGAGGAAACTGTGTTTTTGACCCACGATGAGCAGGAACTGCATATGCTGTAGCAATTGTAGACCCAATCTAGAGAATCATTTGATTATAAGAAAGGGTATGATTCTGCAATTTTTGAAGTACATAAACAATACAATCTAAGGAGTAAAATGAATTCTGACACTCTTGACCAGGCCAAGAAAACAGTGCCACATCAACCTAAGAAAATCAAAACAACTCCAGTTACTAAAACTATTCAAATCCTCCTTAGACCAAATCAGAACCCTTCTGGCCCCGCCATTGTAGATATAACCCATGACCAACCCCCTGATGATCAGCCATCCACTTCAATCCCCTCCAAGGAGACAGTGGAGAAATCTCCAGACATCATATTAGATAATCCACAGAAAAAGACCTCAAATGCAGAAAAAGAAGAGGAATCTACCCCAATTCCTGCTATGAAAATTCAAAGCACTCAAATAGAGAAAGCCCCGTTGCCTTTCAATTTGGAGCAGAGGTGGCTAAACTAAAAATTTCAGTTCCTTTAACAGAGCTATTTAAAAATGAAACCTATAAGTCTCAAATAAGCAAAACCTTAAACTTTGTGAAAAATGAAGACTCTTTTAACTTGTTTGATGATCAACCTAAGCTTATATTCGGTCCTGATGTTAATGGAAAACTAGTAGAAGGAGGGATACCACCCTTTTATATTAGCCTTAGCATTCATGATAAAATTTTACACAATGCAATGTTAGATTCAGGAGCTTCACACAATTTAATGCCTAAATCAGTTATGGAAAAGTTAACTTGGACATCACTAGACCTTACAAGGACTTATTTTCATTTGATTCAAGTCAAGTAAAGTGTCTAGGGTTAATCAAAGACATGTGTGTTTCCTTAGTACAATATCTTGCTAAAACTATTCTCATGGATATAGTAGTAGCTGACATCCCACCTAAATATGGCATGCTATTGTCTAGATCATGGGGTTCTAAACTCCAAGGATCTTTGCAACTTGACATGTCATATGCCACAATCTCAGTCTTTGGGAAACCTAAAAAGCTGTACAGAGAGACCCTAATGAAATATGTAGTGAGTAGCTGGGATAGGCCTCAAAACTTCCCTATCTACTCCTTACATTCTGACATTGATTCTTTTATTTTGTATAATGCTGAACAAACACAACAAACCACTTCAAACAATATTATTTCAGAACCAAAAGAAATTGCAGTTACAACTAAAAAAGAAATTGTCCAAACTCAAGAGTTACAACTAAAAAAGAAACTGTCCAAACTCAAGAGATTCCAATAAACAAGATGATCAAAACACCTCAAACAAGAAAACTTTTCTCCCCCCTGACAGTGAAAATTATGAGCATGAGATATTATGGCACCTTGAATTTGATGGATCAATGAATAAGTTAGGAGTAGGAGCAAGAGTGTGGATATATAATTTGGAGAATGATCACTTAGAGGGCCATGCTTACAGACTGAATTTTAAAATGCACTAACAACATGGATGACTATGAAGCACTTATTTTAGGTCTTAAATTAGTTAGAAAGTTAGGAGCTATAAGAGTTTCCATCATGGTAGACTCTGAATTAGTGATAAATCAGATTAAAGTTGTAAATATGACCAAAGACCCTAGATTAAGTTGTTACAAAGGAACCATTATAGAAATACTAAACACTTTCCTAGAAACCAAAGTTGTTGTAATTCCTAAGAAGCATAATATGCAAGCTCATAGTTTAGCAATGTTTGCCAGCACTTGTAAGTTACCATTCCAACCTAACCATCAGTACACTGCTGAGGTCAGGCACAAAACTGCTATCCTAGATAACTTGAAAAACTAGCAAGTATTTGCTAATGACCAACAGATAAATAATTTTTTAACCTTAGAGGAGGAATTTGTAAATAGAAATATAGATACTGACATAACATTAGATCCTGATTTCAAAGATGAAATATAAATTAATGAGATAGAAGATGAAGGGAAAGATAGATTCCATCCCACTAAATCTACAAAATTAGATGTAGAAAACCTAAAGAAAGTTGAAATTGATGAGATAATTAACGAAGATGCTGAAATCATTAATCTCAAAGACAACTTTTTGCCCAAAGGATTAACCCCTTTGGAAGACTTGTTTGATTCAAATGATGTCCCTAGAAAACCAAAAATGGAACCCTTAAAATCTGATATAGAGGAGTGTAATATAGGCACTAAGGAAAATCCCAAATTGATCAAACTTTCAAAGTCCTTACCTCCTACAGAAAAAGTGAAATACATTGAACTGTTAAAAGAATTCCAAGATGTCTTTGCTTGGAGTTATGAGGACCTCAAGTCCTATGACACCAACATAATACAACACACCATTCCCATAAAAGAAAACCAGAAAACTTTTAGACAGAAGCTTAGGAGGATCAATCCCATTCCATTTCCTTCTATTGAAAAGGAAATCAGAAAGATGTATGAAGCCAAGATAATAGCACCAATTAGATTCTCTCATTGGGTTTCAAAATTGGTGCCAACAAGAAAGAAGACTGGTGAGATTAGACTTTGTGTTGATCTCAGAAACCTTAATAAAGTTTCACTCAAAGACAATTACCCTCTCCCTAAAATGGATCATATATTACAAAGGGTAGTAGGATCAACCAAAATCTCTTTATTGGATGGGTTTTTTGGTTACAATCAGATTTGAGTCCACCCAGATGACCAGGCTAAAACTGTATTCACTACTCCTTGGGGCACATTCATGTATGTGAAGATGCCTTTTGGATTAAAGAATGCAGGGGCCACTTTCCAAAGACCCATGGACATAGCTTTTGCTAAGGAAATTCATGACTTCCTAGTAATATACTTAGATGACAACACTGTATTCTCAAAATCTGATAAACAACACCTATATCATCTAAGGAAGGTTTTCATCAAATGTAGGAAGTATGGAATTTCCTTGAATCCTAAAAAATCTTTATTTGGGTTAGAAGATGGAAAGTTATTAGGCCATATAATCTCTAAATATGGTATCCGAATAGATCCTACAAGAATTGAAGCCATTTTATAGATACAACATCCTAGGAGCATAAGGGAATTACAAGCCCTTTTAGGGAAAATCAACTTTCTTAAGAGATTTATTTCTAACGTAGCAGAATTAATTAGGTCATTAAACAATATGTTGAAAAAAGATTCGACCATAAAATGGACAGTTGAAGCTAAGAAATCCTTTGAAGACATTAAGCTAGCCTTAACTAAAACACTAGTTTTGATCAGTCTAAAATTTGATAGGGATTTCATTTTATTTTCCTTTTCCTTAGAACATACAATCGCTGCAGTTTTACTGCAAAAGAATGATCAGGGTTATGAATAGCCTATTGCCTTTTTTAGCAAAGCCCTGAGAAATACCCCTCTAAAATACAATATAATGGAAAAGAAAGCCTTTTCTTTGGTCAAAGCTATCAAAGATTTTAGAGTTTACATTTTATATTCTCATATAATAGACTATGTCCCCAATTTAGTAGTCAAGGATATCCTAACTCAGGATGCCCCAGATGGAAAGATAGGGAAATGGATTACTACTATTTTAGAATATGACCTAGAAATGAAGCCAACAAAGTTAATCAAAGGCCAAGGTTTAGCCAAGCTCATGGCTGAATCGAACTGTCAGGCCTTAGATATAAATTTTATTACAGAAATGGATAATGGAGAGGAGATGGCGACTCCGTCGATCAGCTAGGCCTTTACTAAATCACTATGGTATGCTGACATCATATATGTTTTACAAAATCTACAAGCTCCTCCTAAATTATCCAGGACCAAAAGCAGATTTTTAAAAATGAAATCTTTAAAATTTTGCATAATTGACCATGCTTTGTTTTGGAGGAACCATGAAGGTATCCTTCTTAACTGTTTATTGAAAGAAGAATCTGACAAGGTGTTACAAGAGTTTTATGCAAGTGACTGTGGGGGACATCTTTACTAGAAAAACATTGCTGACAAGATTCTTAGAGCCGATTTCTATTGGCCTACCTTGTTTTATGATGTAAAGAAATTTGTAACCTCATGTCATAAGTGCCAAATGTTTGAAGGAAAGAAAAAGCTTTTATCCCTGCCAATAAAACCAATCTCTGCTGAAGCACCTTTTCAACAATGGGGTCTTGACTTCACTGGTGAAATCCACCCACCTTCTTCTGCGCAACACAAATGGATCCTCACTGCTACAAATTATTTTACCAAATGGATAGAAGCCATACCATCAAGGCAAGCCATTGATACTGTTATATAACCTTCCTTGAGTCCAACATCCTATCTAGATTTGGGTGCCCAACCAAGATCATCATTGATAATTCAACAGCTTTCAAATCTAGGAGAATGATTGATTTCTGTAGTAAGTACCATATAAATTTGGGCCATGATTGATTTCTGTAGTAAGTACCATATAAATTTGGGCCATTCCACATCTTACTACCCCCAAGGAAATGGACTAGTCGAGTCCTCAAACAAAAGTTTGGTAAATATCATTAAAAAATTGTTAGAAGATAACAAGAAAACATGGAACAAGAAGCTAGTAAATGCCTTATGGGCAGACAATCTAACCACAAAGAAATCCATTGGTACTAGTCCTTATCCATTATTTTATGGAATGGAAGCTGTTTTCCCATCTTCCTTGGGAACACCAGTGATGAAACTGCTCCAAGAGTTGTAGGTTGAACCAAATGAAATCCAAAGAAGAATCAACCAAACAATTCATTTACAGTAGACCAGGGAAGAAGTGTACATTAGATCTCAAATTGTGCAAGAAAGGATCAAGAAATTTTTTGATAAAAGGACTAAGGCAGAAGATTTTTACCTAGGAGACAAAGTTCTAAAATGGGATTCAAGAAGAGAGGATAAAGGTAAACATGGGGAATGTGATTTCCTATGGAAAGGCCCATATATCATTTATGCTTTCTGAGGTAATAATGCTTTCTTCCTCAAAGAAATGGATGGCATAGAAGCAGAAGGAGGACCAGTTAATGGTTGAATGCTCAAACACTATATTGAGCCCAGTTATTGATTTTTACTAATCATTTGTACATACTTTACTTTCAAAAAGTTTAGAGTGGATTGGACGGTTATTTTTGAAGTTGAAGCCCGAAGAGAAGGCCCTAAGCTTCAAAAGTTTTTACTGTCATAAATAGCAATAATGCATAAATATGAAAAGGAAAAGTTGCAGAATAACATCACAGCAATTCAGAAGGCCATTGGTCTACAAAATTCTTTACATTTCACCAGGAAATGTCATCCCCAAGTGGAAACACTATTAGGTTCCTATACCAATAGTAGCCATAATTTTTGAATGGCTGAGATTAAACCTGTAATATGTACATACCTTTGCTTTTTGCAAATGTTTTCCATATTCAAAAAATAAAAAAATGTAAAGAGGGTATGTCCTAAAGGAATAATCAAAGGAAAAAAAGAATAAAGAGGTCAAAAAGGTTCTTTCCAAAAGAAACCTTATGATAAACTTGGAAGAAAAGTGCCACAACATGCAAGTGGCTATTGACAGGTTTACGGTCAAATTTCAAATTTTTAGGGACAAAGGCCTTCCTAGTCCTATGGTCATCCATGATAAACTCATGAACCAATTGGACTGCACTGACAGACTTAGGAGATTGGCTAAGGAACAAGCCAACTCTTCAGGTATCAAAGCCTTGCCAACAGGGAAAGTACTATATGACACTTTTGAAAACTTGTTCTTTTTAGAGCATGAAGTGAAACATTTGTTTGTCACTAAGCCTAATTTTGCTAAGTACACAGAGGTAGATGAAATTTACAGGAGAATGTTGAAAGTAAAGTTACCTGAGGATGAATGGTGGGAAAAAATGATAGATTTACTATAAGTTTTACATCAGAAAGTTACCACAGTAAGTCTGAAGGCAGCCAGATGAAACAGGTAAAGACAGATCAACAAGGTCAAAGAGTAACAGGGTCAAAGAGTATCAATGAAAGATCAAACTGAAGAAGATTCCAGCATACAAATATCAGCCAGCTTAAAGGGCTACAAATCAACTGCAAAATCCAAAACTACCACAATAAAAGGGATAGCATGATGCAGTTTCCCATCTGTCTCTATCTTCATGCTTGAGGGTATTTTTATTTCCTAAATTAAATCTCAAACTATTATGAGATATTTTGTAATTTTTTATTTATTTATAAATACTTCATATTTCGAAGTATTGAGGGCGGATTCAATGACATTTGTATATACTTTTTCTCTCAACTCAAAGTTCTATTGTATCAATGACTAGATTGGCTTGCTGGATCAAGGAATAAAGATCATATATTTTACAGGGTTCTTGTGTAAAGTGATATACAAATAAGTATTCTCTCATGTTTACTGTTATTTCTATTACGTGTTTCCATAATCTTGTTCGTTTGTCTAATCTAAATGTATGGTATGGAATGATATTTCAAAAATTGCTTTAATGCACTCTGTCTTGACTGTTTTACATTTTGAATGTTTTCTGCTAAACTATCTTAGTTAGGGAATTCTCAATTTCTCCTTAGCTTCTATAGTTTCTCCCCTTGGTCTATAGCAAAGCATTCTTAATTGCCGTTTGTTCATGATCACCTGCTTGCCTTCATTCTGATCCCAGTCCAAGGATTCTTCATTGCCCTTTCACCCTGGTTAGAACCATTTCATCCATCAGACCTGAAGATTTTCCTTTTTCTTTGCTAGCCTACCCTGTTAACATTCCCTTTAATGATCTGGTCCAGTTATGTTATCCATTGATTGACTCCATAGCCCAATGGCTTGAAGACCTAGCTCTATCCATCTGTTCCAATAATTACACCACCCTACCTTCAATCTAAAATCAAAATACTCATGAACACTAAGAACTAGCCTAAAATCTAATAAAAAACAAAACTAAATTATAAAGAGAGAGCCCTCTCTAGACTTAGGTTGGCTAGAACCTAAGTCTAAAAGATTGGTTTTTGGTTACCTCGGATGATTCCTTCTTTTGATAACTTCTAGGAAAAACTTCCGAGTGATAACACTTTGCACACTAATTTGGCTTTATTCCTGACAACTTGACCATCCTCATTCAATTTATTCTTGAAAACCCTCTTGGTACTAACCACATTATTGTATTTTTGTCTTATAACTAACTCCCATGTATGATTTTTCTCAATCTAATTTAGTTCTTCCTCCATAACATTCACCCAATGCTAATCTTTACTAGCTTGAGAAAAATCCGTGGGTTCTATTGTGGACACAAGTGCAAAATTTGCATGATTAGATGTGCTTACAAATTTCCTTCTAATTCAAACCCCTTTTTCTTTATTACCAAGAATTTGACCCTCATAATGTTTTTTCCTAACATACCTTGATGGAATCTTTGGATGTGGTAAAAGAAATCTCTCTTCTTTTTCATCTTGGTCTTCTTGTTCTTTCTCTTTAGGCTCATAGTTGATTGGATCACCTAATTTTCCATACTATTGTTGTCTTCATTTTTGTAGAGGTGCCTCATCAATTCTCATGCCAGTGCTTTCAACTATCTTGCAAATTCTTTCATTGTAACACCTGTAGCCTTTCCTTCTAGTGGAGTAGCCAAGCGAAATTCCTTCATCTACTCTTGAATCAAATTTTCCTAAGTTTTCCTAATTTATTTTGATGTAGCATTTTCTTCCAAAGAACTTTAATTGTTTTTATTGAAGATGGTTTTCCATACCATAGTTGATAGGGTGTCTGGTTGCTATTTACTCTAATATGAGCCTTGTTAAGGATGTTGACTATTGTCTGAACTACTTGTCCCCAAATATTATTTGGTACTTTTGACTCATCAAGCATTACTCTGGCCATTTCTTGAAAAATCATATTTAGTCTGTCACCCATACCATTATGTTGAGGAGTTTTTGTTATTTAAAATTTTCTCTTAATCACATGTATCTCACAAAAAATATTGAGTTAATTAGATATGAATTATCCTCCTTTGTCTGGTCTTAAGAACTTAACATTCAAGTCCATTTTATTCTCAACTCATGCTTTGAAGGTCTTGAACTTATCAAATACTTTAAATTTATCTTTTAGTAAACCAACCCATGACATTCTAGTATAATCATAAACTATGAGAATGGAGTATTTCTCACCTCATGGAGATTCACTTCTTGTGGGTCCATTGAGATCCATCCAAATAAGCTCTGAAGGCCTTGTTGTTGAATGCTCCTTTGCCTTGAACTAAACTCATGTTTGTTTTCCAAAGTGACATGACTTGCAAATAATATTCTACGACTTTGAAATCTTGGCCATATCTCATACTGCATCCTTTTTTCCTAGCTTGACAAGCTGATCAAAGTTGATATGACCTAGTCTCTTGCGCCATAACTAAATGTCATCCATTTTTCCCATACAAAGCTCTATTTTCCTTGTTATTTACATATACATTACTTGAGGTTCTAATTTCCTTCACCATTGTTTTATCTTAATCTAATTTTTTTACTTCACAACCATCTGAATTGAATATGACATCATATCCTTGGTCACACATTTGGCTAACAATTAAGAGATTATGTTTAAGACCATCCACATATAATACATTACGAGCTTTGGTCTTTCCCCTATCCAAAATAACTATCCCTTTTCCCATTATCCTTGTGGGTGCATTATTACCAAAAGTAACACTACCTCTTCTATCTTCATTCCCACATACAAACTTGCTCTTGTCTTTTGTTATGTGCTTTGAACAACAATGATCAATTTGTCATTGGTTTTTTTGATTTTGAGCATAGAGAGAAAAAAAATCCACACTCTTCTTCATTCTTAGGCTTCTTTCTCCATGCCTTAGTATATTCTTCTTACATGTATTTATTATAAGAACTTATCATCTTGCTTCTACATTTCTTTTCCTTATGTCCAAAGCTATTGCATACATAAAATTTAATTTCATCCAAGATAGGAGAAAATGCATTGTTCTTTCCAACATAATTAACACAAGAATTTATAGATACATTTATATTTCTGATATATCTGTAGGATTTGCAATCTACAACCTTATGACAAAAGTTATGACATGAAAAAGTAGCCATAAAAGAGATCTGGGTACCTTGGTGTGAAGAATATTCTTGAAGGGGTTGTTATTTGATACTTGCTTTGTTTGTTGGCTTGATGAGGTCTGGGCTTCTGCAACTTACTTGTTCTACTATTATTTATGAGGTTGAGCATATTTTGTTTATGCTGGTTTTTGGCTTCATTCCTCGCTTTATTATACTAGTTTCTTAGTCCTTTGAGTACATTAGCATATCTCTTGGGTTACTTTGTCCTTGATGTGTTGGAGCTTGATTCTCCTTTGACAACTTCATGAATTTCTTTGTAGCCAAGGCATGTATTGATTATTAAGGATGTTATCTAAGATTTCAAACCTTAGGTTTGTATTCATTTGAGCCTTGGTTTTCTCTAGATCTTTCCTTAGAGAAATAATATCTTCTTCTATTCTTTCACAATTGTTTTCCTTTTCCTTTAACTGATTTAACGAAATGTATTTTGTTCTTTCAGCCTCTTCTAGCTGTGTTTTTAAAAGAATTGTTTCCTCAAGAGAAACATGGTGTTTCTACTTATAGGCATGTAGTTGTTCCTTCTAGTTTTGGTTGTTTCTCCTTAGCCTATGTATTCCATCCAAAGCACTTATGAGTTGTTCTTCCATAACTACGTCTACATCACATTCTTCATCTTCTAGATCACTCCTATCTTGATCAAAATTTTGATTCTCAAGAGGCATGAGAAGTTTTTCACCTTGACTTGCTTTCATATTCACAATATTCATCATCGATGAGCTACTATCCTCTTTGGAATAAAAACTCTTATTTTTAAGATATTTTCCTTTATTATTCCTCCTCGACTTCTTTTATTTTTCTCCCTTTTCCTCATTACTATTATCTCTATATGGACATGTAGATGAAAAAAGACCTATTTTACCACAATTGAATAATTTTGAAAGGTAACTTACCTTTATATTTTCTAAAGCCTCTTTTTAACTTTCTCACAAATTTAGCTTCTTTTTCATCCTAATTGGGGTTGGATAAATCATGATCTTGATGGCCTTTTGATTTATTTGAGACTTTTAAAGGCTACTTTCTTTAGTTCTGGCTATTCTTTCTTCATATTCATTTCATAAGCAGTGAGAATCCCATGAATCCCATCCATAGTTAATTTATCTAGTTCCTATAATTATTCTATGGAAGAAACCTTTGCATCAAGTCTAGAGGGAAAATATCTCAACACCTTTTGTACCACTATAGCTTCATCAATATTTTCACCAAGGTTATATACCTTGAGTAAAAAAATAACTATATTCTCATCCTCATCCATTTTTAGACTTTCAAATTGCATTATGTGTTTGATGTTTTTCATACTTTACCTTGTAATCTCCTTCATAACTTCCTTGAATCTTATCCCACATATCTTTCAGCGAGTCTGAATGCATAACTTTAACAAAATTTGATTCTACAAGGCCACATAGGATAACATTCATAACTTTTGTATTATTCTCAAATTTGTTCGCACCAACTACATTAGTTGGAGGAGTTGTTGGATTTTGCTAACCATTCATCCAAACTTTCCAAATTACATGTCAAGAGACATTATATAGGTTCTCATTTTAATTTTCCAAAAAGAAAATTTGACTCATTGAACAAAAGAGGTTTGTTTAAGGAATAACCATCTTAGTTGTACATTCTCCTTATAAAATATTCCTTCCAGTAGTTAGGCTATCATTGAAGGAACCTGCTTTGATACCAGTTGTTGAAGACTGAGAGGGGGTGGGGGTGAATCAATATTCTAAAATTCCTTACCCTATTTAACACATTAAATCAGATATACATCATTTAAGTAAACATCAAACATAACATAACACAAATATTTTTACATGGAAACCCATACGAGAGAAAACCACAGAGAAAGTTCTTCTTTACAAATGAATGTAGGCACCGATTTACTGTTACCTTATTTACAAGCACCCACTTACACGAGATACCAATCCCCTTTCACATTTGCTCGCTCTAACCTATTGGAGATACTAATACCAAAATTTTTGTGGGCACCCACCTGCATGGAACCCCAACCCCCCTTTAGATCTCTAGTTTATATATTATTTTTTGTTGATCCAATCAAATCTTTGGTCTCATCTCTATACTTGATTTGCACTATGTCTTTAACCATTCTTCTCACTATAATATGAACTGCTCTCTATTTCTCACTTTATCCTTTAATATTCCCCTCAACATTCACACTTTCTGTCCCACAACATTCATACTTGTTCTTGCAGTCACACACACTTGCTGCCACTTAACATCTACATTTATAGCCCCTATAGTTAGATGAATTTTCTATTTCACTTAGTATTCAATCTTTTTGTTCTTGAATTCATGCACACTTTCTATCTAAGTTATTCAACCTTATTGTCCCTACATAAACACACCTACAAGATTCAAACTCACATAGTTTTCTATCCCCTTCTCAGACTCTCACACTTGTTGTCACACTCACTCACACACACACACACACACACACACACACACACACACACACACACACACACACACACACACACACACACACACACACACACACACACACACACACACACACACACACACACACACACACACACACACACAGATTGATGGTTAAGACCCTTGTTATAGTGGGAATCATTGATCAATTTGCACAATGTCTTCTACCTTTTTTTGAATACATTATCCTCATTATTTCTTGAAGCCTCTCATTACATCCAAAATCACAATAAATAAGAACATCTACCAATGGATGCATCTATAGAGGGCTCTAAGACCTTCACAATCAGTTCTCCATTTGGTTCAGTGGTTTCACCGGCTAGCAAGAAACCCATATAAAAAAAGGCATGAATTTGACAACTACCTTTCCACCAATTTGAAAACTACCTTTTGGACCAAGGTAAATGAACATCATATACCCCTAACCAACTAAAAAAGTGTCAAGATTCTCTAAGATGCAACCAAATTCACAAACCAAGATGCCACCAACCTTATCAAAAGAAATTGTGTTATTCATCAACTCGAGATTAACAATCACCTCATAAAAAATAGGGACACTCCCACTCACGAGGATAATATTACCACCTTGTTGGATTGAACCCCCATTTTTCCCATCTAAACATGATTTGTTGTAGCCAATTCATCTTTATCCTAAAAGACATTTTTCTCCCCAAGTATATTTTGAAAATGAAGAATATATCTATCTTCTATTTTAGAAAACAAAGGATTCTCTGTATTTTATAGTTGCAGCTCTATAAGATATTGTCTGGGAGTCATATAAACCTTATAGCTTTGAAATTGGAGGAAAAGGAGAAATCCAAAAAGATTCTCATGTAGATTGAAAGGGATGTTGGTTATTCATAGGAATCTTGCTGAAATGAGTAACTTTTCTGCCACAAGTTCCTAATTGAGGTACAAATTCAAAGCATAAATTGTCTTCTGATCTATATGACTTGTAGCACATAAATCATGCATATTTCACATCTAATTGTTTTCTCTATTGGCTGAAATTTCCTTAGAAACATAACCTTGATGATTATAAGAACTAGGAGCCTCGAGATCATTATTAGTGATGTACATGTTTATGTTTATAGTAACAAAGGACTTATCCTGTATCCTCTCCATAGGATTGTTTTCCTTAGCTAACATAATTGTTGAAAATGGTTGTTATTAATGTTTAAGGCTATCCAAATGAAATAGGAAATTACATAGTCAAATAACGTATCATGATAACTTTAAAGGGTTATATGGAACTCCCTCTAATTCCATAAGAATGAGGATATATTAAATATTTTGTCAAGATGACCCAACCAAAGTATAATTAGGCCCCATTTGGATATCCTATCTTTGCATAAATTTTTACTCCAATTACCTGGCTAAAATGGGAACATAGGATATATGGTTGGAAAGCTTATTTCGAGACCTTTCCAACAATATATGGAATGCCTTATAATGCCTCATGGTTGAGGAGAAATATAATTTTTTAATATTCACTATACATTTTGCTAGTTTCCCCAGTTGATCCAGCCAGTAGAGAAGTTTGCCCTAACCCAACATCTAGATGCACTATACATAGGAGTGAGAAGGAGCATTTCTAACCACTTAACTCAAGAATTCGGTTCTATTTTTAGGTGTGAGAAGGAATATGTCTGAAGTTCATACCTTATGAAGTAAGAAGAAGTGAAGCGAAGTTGAGTTGAAACAAATTTGTAACAACCCCCTATTCTACCCCTTCTTATTGTAATGATGGTTGTGATTGTAATGCCAATGTGGAAGGACCATGACTAGCTGAACCTTTGATTAAATATATGATAATTATTAATAATTAATTAACAAAACTGAAGGTTGGATAATCTTGCAAATCCTTGGTCTAAGGGAAGCTTATTGCTTGCTTGTTTTACTTAAAGCGATGACCCCTAACAGCTGAATTAAAAGACACAATTACTGGTGGTGTGTGGGTGGGTTACACTTATTGCTTTCCTGTTGGGTACTGGGTACCTATTCTGTGCTATGAATAGGTCCATATGCACCCAAAGAGGGAGGAAGTGGAAAGCCACCACCTGCCACCTGGAAAATATGGGATTGGATCGAGGAAAGCATGGATGTTTCATGTTGGGATGTGAAGAAAAGGAAGGGACACACTCGTAGGATGATACAAAAGGAACGAAAAAAAAGGAGAGGTAGATCAAGACAAACAAATCTTGATGGGTAGAGAGAAAGAGGTTCTCAAGATATTTTAGGGACTCGTTCTGAGTCCTAGCTCACCAGCATACACTGGTTTAAGTTACAATCATAAGGAATTCAAGGCTAATGTGAGGCAGCATGTATAGTGGTGGAGGCATGGAATAGATAACTGGGGGTGGAGCTAGAGAAGATTATCGAGTTGTAACCTAGGGTTGTTGCTTGGTGACCTTGAGCTTGTGCTCTGTGACTCTGGGCACTAATTCCCTGGCAGTGCTTAAGACCCTGTTTGTCCAAGCCTAAGTGGATGGTATGAAGCATGGTAAATGACAAAATCACATTTTAAAATTCCCTTGTGCAACTAATTCCTTAGACCCTAGATCCAAATTGGGGGTGGTTAGCTGCAAGAAAGGTTGCATGGTAGCTGACCTAAGGTTGGGTGGAGAGTGGAAATCCCTCATTCAGTTGGTAGTCTTTTCAATTCATTCAGATAAGTATTATTGAATTATGCATGTTGGATTATAGTATGCCTTATTGGATTTATCACCAATTATTAATATTGTGCCATTTATATACAGATGCCCGATTCATTGTTAAATCACGATTGACCAACTAACTTGCATATATATGGTGATCATGAGTTGTTTGAGTTATGTGGTTGTAAATTTCTTAGTTATGTGAAGGTTGCTTGATATGTCAGGACTAATATGTGATTTCATGAGTTTCAACCATATTTATATATTTATAAGTTTAGGTAGCTCACTACCATAACCACAATGGCGAGCTATCTAATTAGGAGTGCAGTTTATGTGTTGTGTGCATGGAATAACTCTATCTCAGGAAGTTGCTAAGATCTATGTATGATCATTGTGTGTGATTTGCTTTAGGTGGTTGCATGGTTATGATTTAACTTATGGATGTGTGTTTATCGATATTCTCATGATTTATAGAGTTACATGCATGAATATGCACGATTTCTCAATATGGTGACCTATTTTGGTGTGTGATTTCTATAATCTAGCATGTTGCAAATATCATGGTTCATGGCCTTCTTGGAGGCTATTGACTCCCTCATAAGAGTAGGAAGTAGTCTAGTGCATGGTTTCTTGAAGTCTTTTAGTTAATATGTTATAACATGTGATTTCATTCATCTAACATGTTTGTGAATATGAAGATTCATTACCTTGTTTTAGAGTATAAGTTACTTAATAGATTATTAAGGCCATCCATGTGCCGTACTCTATTTAGGGTTCAACATAGATAATTGTTATTTACTATTAATAAGAGCACTTTGTGGATCTACACACCTATATAATGTGTCGTTGTATTGATATTTATAAGAGGAAGTATGTTATGAGAGTATCTTGATGAAATGCCATATGTGATTTTTCATGGTTATGAGGGATTTGGAGGCCTTTGTGGTTTCTTATAGGGGCTTGGAGATCTTTGTGTTTTCTAATATATTTATGTGTGAAGAGCTATTTAGATGGTAGGATATGAATGTTTCTTGATTTTATATGAAATGGTGACTAGTTGCGTGAAGTCACGCAGTGAACTGTTATTACCAACATTTTTTAACTTGCTTATGAAATGGAAGGCTCACTTTATTGCTTAATATTGTAATGTATTTTTTGTGTGTGTTACCCATGATAAGACATTTAAAAATGTTTAATTTAAAGGCTATTGTAAATAATTTTACAGAGCAATAACAACTATGATTTAACTGGTATCAGTGCTTAATAGTAGACTTGGTTGAGAGCCCATTGTTATCATCGCAGTGAATTATATTATGTTTGTAATATTAATGTTATGAATGAAGGATTCATTCATATTATGAGTATGCTCCGAGTCACACTTAAATCCAAGGAAAAATCAATATAATAAGCCCAAATAAGCCTTTGAATCAATGTATATAAAAGAAACTTGGTGTTAGCACTATTAACAATGGTACATGACGAGAATTTTCCCTATCATCCAATGTGAAACTTCATGTCGTGCCACACCCCCCCCTAAGATGTATGCATCGATTGCCTTGGAAACAGGTGTTGTAAATAGAGAGAGTGGGACAAAGTTTTCCCCCATTTCTCGACATAAAAAATTGTGTCACGCCACACCTCCCTTTGCATGTATATGTATTGACCATTCGGGCTTAGGAATTATTGATGGGGCATAGGATGGGAAACAATTCCATTACCTAACATGAAATTTCACTTCATTCCATGCCCAAGTTGGCACAAGCCCTTGCTGTATGGAGGCATTATGGCGTGATAGCGGGACAAGAATATTTTTGGTTTGGGAAATGGAAATAAAGAATGATGTGTAATGGAGAAATCATGCCTTGGTCCCCAAAAAATTCATATAACATAAAAATGTTGTTTTGTACAAAATGGCTTAGCCATATGGGAACCCCCCTATATATGTTGAGGTGGTAGGTGCCATGTAGGCCAGGTAGGGTTGCATGGATGCCACAAGGGCTAGTGACTTGGAATATTGCTAATGTGTTGCCTATGTGGCATGCCATGTAGTAAGTAGAATCAACCCTCTTGGATGGCCAAAGAATACATTTTTGGATGACACATGGCATCATCAAAGGATTCCATGTGGCAGGGTGACATCATCCTTATGTCAACAATAAGCGAAGGAGATAGGTGACATGGAGAAGGATGATTTAGCTACCAGGTGGCGCCACAAGTCATGCCATGTAAGAGGGAAAAATGCATGATGCTAATTCTTGGAATTAAGAGACGGGAAGGTTCTCGTTAGCGCCTTCCATCTAGTGCCTAACCAAGAGTGCTGGATTGGAAACCTCCGTAGATAACGTAAATTTTTACATCTTGCTGTGGCAATTTGGGAATGGCATTCACATCTTTCCTTGGGACGATGGAATTGGGTGTGCTAGTTAAAAGGAACCACATTGTATTTTGAACAACATATCAAAGCCACGTATGCCATTAAATATTTCCACATGAAAGTTCATGTTGATGTGGCAAGAGTTTAAAGTGCTAAATATTCAAATGGGCATAACTTTCAGTCTCGAGGTTAGATGGAGATAAAATTTATATTGCGGGAAAGCTATTGACTAGCCAAATGCGATGGTGACATTTGTTTTAAGTTTCGAGGAGGGTTTAGAAAGATGATTTTTGTGATGCCATATTCATAATAAACCATGAATATTGGGCTAATTTTAAAGTAACACCTTCCAGAACCTGAGAGTAACCCAAGGGGGTAGGAGGGAGTGTTACAAAGTGGTATTAGAGCATGGTTCAACACTTGGACTAGATGGGATCAAGAAAAGATGGAATGGGAGCTCAGAACATGGTTCAACACTAGACCTGAAGAGGTTTGTGCATAAATGATTAAAATTTATTCTAATTTGATTCTTGTTATATATGTATGCATATGATGACCTTTAAACTTGCATATGTCATGGCTACTAAATTTGGTAAAATACTAATTTCAAGACTAGTAATAACATGGTTATAAACATGCTTATATGTCCATTTTGTTTCTAAATATACGTTATTGACATGAGTTTTAGATATGTGAACAACATCAAACCCCATGCTTCATACCAACATGCATATTATTGGCATGACAAGGTAAGAATTCAATTTGCTTATGCTTGATATAACTAACAAAGATGTGTGTATGACAACACATAAGGGGACACAATTATGAAAAGAGATAAAGGGATGGATAATAGTATTGTACAACATAGCATGGACCAAGCCCACCATGAGCAAGAATGGAAAAACTCCCTTGATGGACTAGAAATCATCAGGAAGTTGAAAGTTGTGTTAAAGAATTGTAAAGCAAAAAATAAAAGGTTCATTAGAAAGAAAAAAGAGTAGGAAAGGTTGAACAAGATAATGCTACAAGCCTTGTCATACATACAAGGTTTTTTGCAACATGCCTAAACATCTAGAGATATAGAAAAGTGTCATGTTTAAAATTCTAGAAAGAAACCTTGTAAGGCTAGAGAGAAAAGAAAGCCATTGACATGTTTGAACTTTGGAGAGGAACATTTGAGAAGAGATTGCCTAGACTACCAACAAGGGAATAAAAGTTCATGCCAATACTCGACACATGAACCAGTAACCTATGATGCAATGAAATATGAGGGAGCATCCCCTAAAGCTCTTTGAAATACTGAAAATTTCCCTCTTGAGCTAGTTAGAGGGATACAAAAATTTTGAGGTTGCTATAAACCTCAGAAAGGAATCCAACTAGAATTTTGTGCATATGTTGGTGATGGGCACTCTGAACACCAGAACTCAAAGGATTGTGTTTTTTGTGGAATAATGGATGGTATGTAAAGGGAATGTTTTTCATGTCCTTTTTTATTATTATTTTTGACCACAAATTTTCTTGTTGCTTTTATTTGTTGTATTTGATCATGGTTATGCTACTTGTATTATTGTCATGTGTTACTATTGTGGTCTTTCTCTATTTTTCATTCTTCTTGCCTTTTTGTGGATTGGTATTGGTTGGTTGTTAGGTTTGGGAAAGGAAATAAAAGGAGGTCATGAAGAAGAGCTCAATAAAACCAAACTATATGTGCAAGACCCTGATTAAACCTTGTACATCAAAAGAATGACAGTGGAAGGCAGAATAAGGTGACAAAACAACTAGGTGGACCTGGATGGGTTCACATGAACAAAATGGATAATGACATGATAACTATGGAAATGGCATAAAAAGGAAGTTTTACTAACCTTAATATTGTTTAGTATATGAATATTCTACATTTTATGAATATGTTAATGTTGAAATGAATGTGTATGATGCCATTTTATTTGACAAGTCATTATTGAGAATCATCCCAATTGAGGGTGATTAATTAATGTTCTTAAAAAAATAATGACCATGTGAATGGTATGTTTGGGATAACATGGTGAGGTTATTCAATCAGATCCACTATTATATAAGGGATCCATTGAGCAAGTGTCCAAGAATTAGCTCTTGTTGTTAACTATTATTATGCTCATGTGTTTACAACATTTATGTGCCCATGTTTATATTATGTTTATGACAAGGAAATGATAAAAAAATTGTATCAATGAGTATACTAACAACTAACTAGATTCCTTGGTCAAACCATGAGGCACATATTCCATTGAGTACTAGCTTGGGAATGAGAAACCAATCAGTGCATACAATTCAACTATTACCACCACTAAGTGCTAGCTAGCCACACATATACTTGCCAAACGATAACACCTTCCCTATGGAGGTGTGATGATAATGGATTCCTTTCAATAAATGACTACCTTGATGGTAGTTCCCATACTCAATAGGAGGTGAGTGAGTGATTCTCCTAGTGATGAAACTATTCAGTGAGCTAGACTTAAGGATGGAGTTATACGAAAATACTTCATGGAGAAGTATATCCACCATTGAGTGATTTCCATGGTGGTGAAACTACATAGTGAGTTTCACTTAAAGAAGGAAGTGGTTGAAGACTCCATAGAAATAAGGATCAATTATCAATTTGAAGAATTTCTCTTTTGAAGTTGTGATTTGAACTGATTTAAACTTCAATGGTTAAACTCATAAATAGTTTGCAGATGAAAGTGGTTTAATTTTGTTTGTTTGTTTGTTTGTTTTTTTTAATGATTAATCTCAAAATAATCATGTGCTTATGGTGTTGGCGAATTATTTAACTATCCAACACAAATACATGTCGCTGACTATAAAAGGAAAAAAAAAATCATCATGATAATATCAAAGTGCACAATGTCAACATAATGGAGTTGAAGACCTCAAAAACTAGGCCACTATAATGATGTTGGAAACTTATGATATGCTTTGATTTCCATGAGATATGCCATGAATAATATGTTGTGTTAATAAAGAGTGTCAGAGGGATGGCTTGGTTGTAAAGACCCTTCCTGTGTGAGGAAGCCTTGCCAAGGGATGGATTTCTTGAGGGATTGGGGAAGTAGAGAAGGGCATGCCTAAACTTGGAAGGTGTGTGACTGCTAGGAAGAGGAAATTTAAAAAAATTGTTTTGGAAAAGGTTATGCACATACTTAGTGGGATCAAGCATACATTGGATGTGACCCAGGAAGTAGTGAGTTTAATTTGTTCGTTGAAGGAGCCCAAACAAAATGAATAACATGGATATACATGGCCATTTAGCATATGGGAAATGTTGGTGACATAAAGAGTTGTAAATGTAGAACTCAGATTTTGTTGATATCCTTTGTTTTCAGAACACCAAGGATGATGTTCATTTAAGGGGGTGGGGTTTGTAACATCCCCCTATTCTACCCCTACTTATTATAATGATGGTTGTGATCATAACACTAACATGGAAGGACCATGACTAGATGAACCTTTGATTAAATATATGATCATTATTATTAATCAATTAATAGAACTAAAGGTTGGATAACCTTACAAATCCTTGGTTTGAAGGAAGCTTGTTTCCCACTTGTTTTATTTAAATCCATGAACCTTACAAGATGAATTAAAATATGCAATTGTTGGTGGTGTGATGGTGGTTTACACTTGTTTCTTTCCTTTTGTGTATCTATTGCGTGCTATGAATAGGTCCATACACACCTGGATAGGGAGGAAGTGGAAATCCATTGCCTGAAACCTGGTAAAGATGGGATTGGACATATGAAAGCATGGATGTTTCATGTTGGGATGTGAAGAAAAGGAAGGGACACACTTGCAAGAGGATACAAAAGGACCCAAAGGAAAAACAAAAGAGAGGTAGATTGAGACAAACAACTCTTGTTGGGAAGAGAGAGAGAGAGGTTCTTTGAGGGATTTTGGCGACTCGTTCTGAGCCTTAGCTTGCTAGTGTACATTGGTTTAAGCTACTATCAGAAGGCATTCAAAAGTAATGCGAGGTGACATGAATAGTGGTAGAAGCATGAAATAGTTGATCAAGGGAAGAACTAGAGTTGATTATAGATTTGTAACCCAAATTTGGTGCTTGGTGACCTTGAGCTTGTGCTTTGTGACTTTGGGCACCAATCCCCCTAACTTTGTTTGCGACCTTATTTGTATAAGCCTATGTGGGTGATATGAAGCTCGATAAATGAGAAAACCACTAGTATAAACTTCCCTTGTGCAACCAATTCCTCAGAACTTAGATCCAGCTCAGGGGTGGTTGGCTACAAGAAAGGTTGCAGTGTAGCTAGCTGAAGGTTGAGAGGGGAGTGGAAATGCCTAGTTCAATTGCCAATGTTTTCAATTCATTAAGATAAGTATTCTTGAATTATGCATGTTGGATTATAACATGCCTTATTGGATTTATGACCAATGATTAATATTGTTCCATTTATATATAGATGCCTGATTATAAATCATGATTGACCAACTTACTTGTATAGCTATTGTGATGATGAGTTGTTGAGTTATGTGGTTGCAACTTTCTTAGTTATGTGTAGGTTTTCTCATATGTTAGGATTGATATGTGATTTCATGATTTTCAACCATTTTTATATGTTTGTAAGTTTGGGTAGCACATTACCATAGCCACAATGGTGGGTTATCTCATTAGGAGTGTAATTTATGTGCTTTGTGCATGGAATATCTCTCTCTCACGAAGCCATTTAGATCTATGAGATCTCTATATGATCATGGTATATGCTTCACTTTAGATGCCTACATGGTTATGATTTAACTTATGCATATATGTGTTTGCTGATATTCTCATGATTTATAGATTTGCATGAATATGCATGATTACTTAATATGCTAACCTGTTTCGGTGTGTGATTTATATAATCTAGCATGTTGCAAATATCATGGTTCATGGCCTTGTTGGAGGATACAAACTCCCTCATGAGAGTAGGAATTAGTCTAGTGCATGGATGATTGAAGTATTTTGGTTAATATGATATAGCATGTGATTTCATTCATCTAACATTTTTATGAATCTCAATATTGTTTGCCTTGTTTTAGACTGTAAGTTACTTAATAGGTTATGAAGGCTATCCATGTGTTGTATGATATTCAAGGTTCAACAAAGTTGATTGTTATTGACCATTAACAAGAGAACTTTGTGGATGTATACACTTGTATAATGTTGCAGTGTATTGAGATTTATAGAGGAAGTATGTTATGAGAGCATCTTGATGAAAAGTTGTCTGTGTTTTCATGGTTATGAGGGATTTGGAGGCCTCCGTGGTTGTCGATAGGGGCTTGTAGATATATGTGTTTGCTGATATTTTTCTATGTCCAAAGCTATATACAATGTTGAATAGGAATGTTTCTTGATTTTATATGAAATTATGACTAGTTGTATGAAGTCACATAGGAAATTATTATTACTAGTATTTTTTAACATGCTTATGAAATGAAAGGTTCACTATCTTGCTTAATGTTGCAATGTTTTTTTTCTATGTGTTATGCATGCTAATTTGTATGTAAATGTTTAATTAAAAGGCTAGTGTAATCAATTTTACATAACAATAACAACTATGATTTAATTTGTACCAGTGCTTAATAGTATATCGCCTTGAGATCCCATTGCTATCATCGTAACTAGTTATATGATGTCTGTAATGCTACCATTACAAATGAAGGCTTCATTCACATCATGGATATGGTCCAAGCCACACTTAAATCCAATAAAAGATTGACAGAGTCAAGAGAATTTGTTGTATCCTCTAATTCTATGCATTGCAAGAAACATGTTTACATCCAACCGAATAAGCCTTTGAACCAATGTATATAAAAGAACCTTGGTGTTGGGGCTAATGACATTGGCACAAGATGAGAATTTTCCCCATAATCTGACGTGAAAATTCATGTTGCACTGCACCTACACCTCTAAGTTGTATGCATTGTTTTCCTTGGAAACATGAAATATAGATAGAGATTGTGAGACAATTTTTTTTTTTTTTAATTTTTTAATTTTTATTTTATTTTAATTTTTAATTTTTTAATTTTTTACTTTTTTTTTTTGTTTATTTGCGTAAAAATGTGTGTCACACCATGCCTCCCTCTGCATGTGTATGTATCGGCCATTCGAGCTTGGGAGTTATTGATGGGTGCCAGAACAAGAGACAATCCCATTACCTAACGTGAAAGTTCAAGTCACGCTGCACCAATGTTGGCATAATCCCCTGTTGTATGGAGGCATTGTGGCATAATGGTGGGATAGAAATATTTCCGTCCCAAGAAACATAAATAGTGAATGGTGTGTAACAGATAAATGTGACTTGGGCCTCAAAAACATCATATAACATAAAAGTGTGGTTTTTCACAAAAGGGATTGGCCCTGCAGGACCACCCTCAGCGTAATATGAGGTGGAAAATGCCACATAGGCCAAGTAGGGTAATGTCCATGCCACGAGGGCTAGTGAAGTGGAATATTGTTGATGTGGTGCCTCCATGGTGTGACACCTGGAAAGTAGAATTGGACCTATTGGATGGTTAAAGAGTCCAATTTTGGATGAAATGTGGCACCATAAGAGGATACATCACCTTAACATCAACATGATACTAGAAATAAGTGAAGGATACAACTTTTGTGGAGCTAGATGATATGGCTTCCAGGTGGCACCACAGGTCATGCCATGTTAGCGGAGCATAAGGTGAAAAATAAATTATTAGCGTTAAGAGATGGGAAGGTTTCGGTTAACACCTTCCATTTAATGTTTGACAAAGAGTGCTAGATGGGAAACCATTCGATAGGTAACATAAATGTTATGTCTCATCATGCCAGTTTGGGAATGGTGTTCACACTTGCCTTGGCATGATGGCACGATGGATTTGGGTGCTCTAATGTGGTGGGAGACACATTGAATTTTGATCACGTAGTAGAGCCACATATGTGATTCAATATTTCCATGTGGTGGTGCATGATGATGTGGTCAGGGTTTAAAGAGTTAAATCTTCAAATGGGCATAAATTTCAATCCCAAGGTTAGACTGAGATAAAATTTATATCGCTAGAAAGCTCTTGACGAGCCAAACGTGACGGTGAAGTTTGTTTTGATTTTTGAGGAGGTTCAGAAAAAGGATTTTTGTAACCACATATTCATAATAAACCTTGAAAATTGGGTTAATTTTAAAGTAACACCTTCCACAACTTGAGAATAGCTCAATGAGGCGGGAGGGAGTGTTATAAGATTTTTGTGGAAGGGTTTTGACACAACTTTTGAAGTGTTTTTGACATTTTTCTTAGGAATGGTTTTGGTATGTTTGAGGTGTAATTTTCATGGTTGAGTACTATCGTTTTGAAGGCTAAGTTTCAGGGGACGAGTTATGTTGTTTGAAGGTCGGGTTTTAGGGGACAAGTTCTAGTGTTTGAAGGCCGAGTTTGAGCGTTGAGTTTTATTATTTGAAGAACTAGTTTAGGCCTAATTTGAAGTCCATGTTTTGGTATATTGAAGGTTGAGTTCATTAATTTTGATCCTACAATTACTATAAGTTGGTGCTTACTAAGGATTGGTGTCCTCGTCTTCTTGATAGTTTGGAGCCTAGAATTTTTGTATGTTGGTGTTTATATAGGATTAGTGTCCTCATAAGAGATTGTATTAAATTAAAGATTGTTTTCAAGAATTTCTTCTTCAAATTTTGATTGTCACTTTAATTTCTATATTCATATATTTTGGATGATTCATTATGTGATTTGAATTCAATTTCAAGATTAACTAAGTGGAAAATTGTCAAAATTAATGAAATACAAATTCACCCACTACAATATTTCCAACAATTTATATCAGAGCATGCTTCTTCAAGAACATCCTAATCATTGGAAGAAAATATTACAAGAGACCATGGCTAGTCAAGAAGCATCAATCAAAATTCCTTTCGTTGATGGAGCAAATTTTGTATTTTGGAATATAGAAATGAGAGCACACTTGATGTCTCTTGGTGTTAAAGTTTGGTAGTCTATTACGGATGGATATAAGGTCCCATCCTTTCCTCCAACTAATCAAGATGGGAGAAAGGATTATGTATCCAATGCAAAAGCTATGAACTCCATTTTAAGTGGTTTGTCATATTCAAAATTTGTTAAAGTTATGTAGTGTGAATCAACTAAAGAGATGTGGGACAAGCTTGTAAGCAACTATGAAGGAGATGACAAAATAAAAAAGGAAAATATTCAAACTTTCTAAAGAAAATTTGAAAGCCTGGAAATGAATGACGAAGAAGATGTTGCTTCTTATTTTCTTTGAGTAGATGAAGTATCTAATTCTATCAAAGTATTTGGTGAAGAAGTTAAAGAAGCAATAGTTGTTCAATTTTTTTTATGTCTCTTCCTATGCATTTTGATGCTAAGGCCTCTACCATAGAAGAATTAAGAGATTTGGAGAATCTAAAAATTGACACGCTTCATGAAATTCTCACTACTTATGGAATGAGGACATGAAACTCATCACATAAGGGAGCAACATTTAAAGGATCTAAGAATACAAGAAAATGCAAGTCTAATCATTTTTCTAGTGATGAATTTGATATAGAAATGGCTCGTCTAGTTAGAAAACTAAGGAGAAAATCCAAATATATTCTCCCATTTATTTTAAATGTGGTAAGTTAGGAAATTTTTCTACCAATTTTCCTTACATGGAAGATAGTGATGATAAAGAAGAACCCCTAATAAGATTCTTCAAAGGAAAATATTCGAAAAATAAAAATCTCTATTCCAAAGAGGATAATGATTTTTCTGAAGAAGAAATGCTAAACAAAAAACATGTACAGTGAAGCAAACCATCAAAGAGACACATTAACATAGTGTTTTGATGAAGGAGTTCGCCCCTCCTAGGCTACATCTCCTTGGTCTAGCCTCCATGGCTTGGGCCTCTATATTAGATCAATCTGGAACCAATGATATTTACAAATCTCTATGGATCCTGATACTTGCACCAATGTGTTCATAATATCAAAATTAACCAAAAATGACTATTAGATCTCTGAAAACTGACTCTGGCCGACCATTAATTTCTCACTTATCTCTTCGCCACATATCCTAGTTCCCTGAACTTCCCTATGGAAAAATCACCTATAGAAGTCTTCTATTGCCTCTGAAACCTATACCAATGAGTTTAGAATTTCTAAATCATCTAGGAATGACTATTCATTTTCCAAAGTGGGTCGAAAATTGAGCAATATATGCTTCATTCAATTTCTCCTTAGGAAACCCCACTAAAACTGGAGAAGACTCTAGTTAGCATCGCCAAAATGGCAGTTCCCATCGAAAATGGCACGCCTCTAAAACTGCCACCAACTTAATCTATGGGTTAATTAATGTAAAACACAATTAATTAAGTTAAGCGTGATTAGGGGCACGCTTATCCGTTGGCGCAAGCCCTTGGTTCTAGCGCTCAGTTGCATGGGGAGGGGCTGGCTCCCTCCTCTCTTGCCGTCGGAATACACTATCGCATAAATAAATTTTTGTGGCCAATGTTTAACAAGGCTTGCGATGGTTCAATGGTAAGGCAACGAAGTTGGGAGGGGGAGGTCATGGGTTCAACCTACCCTCTGCCCATCCCTTACACATTTTGCCCATCTAATATTTATAACATTGCCATCCGAAATATATTTGCGCCTTTGTATAGTTTAGATATTGTACCATATTCCATTTTTATAATATATGTGGATTTATAATGTTTAATATATATATATATATATACAATTTCCATCTAATATTCACCATGAACCATAATTCCACCTTGTAGGACATTGGGCAATTTCACCTTCACACAACCAAACTGGCGAATCCTAAAGTGACACTTGTCACAACCTCAATAGGAAAAAACTGAAGAAGATTCCCATCATGATGACTATATTTCCATGTCATCATCCTGTCCTGTTCTGCAATCTTTTTAGCTGTTTAGGAAAACGAATAGCAAGCCATTTATCGTTCATTCGGACTCGGTTTTCAGTGAAACAAATTGTGTTGTAGTCATCTTAATGAGACGGACACATTCGTATCATTTTTGTGCCAATCTGAAAACTTTGAATTTTGAGCTAAACACTGAGCACCTGATCATTCCTCCCCACTAGAAGCCTTTTGGACCCCAAAAGATACTATTATCTGACAAGTAGATGAGTGTACAACCCCCTCACCTTTCCAAGATAAACATTTACGAAACATGTGAAAGATAAAAAAACCATTTGTACCATAGTAAACAGGAAAATACAACATATATATATATATATATATATATATATATATATATATATATAGATATATGGTGATAATGTTTGATACATAAGAAACCCAAAAAATAATATGTGTGTCCAAAATAACATAGGCAACTTGCAGGGCTCATATATCTGTGGCACATAGGCCTCAAAAAATGTAAATGCTGGACCTAGGAACTAATCAGCATGGTGATCATGGTAGCATGATATGGCTTGTGAACCACGAGTCAGCAATCGGTGAATTCGATCTGAGACTCCCACTATGTGTCTCTGGTACTGATGAGGAATGTCTCCTACCCGAGCATACTCTAGGATGCCACGAGTCAACCCCTCAAGGTTCCTCATGATCTCCTCTTCGTTGTCACTCCCTTCCTGATAAGGAGCGATAACATCAATAGGGAGGGGGATGCACTTGGCTATTGGGGACATCCCATCAGGCTGCTCTGGTCCAACGTCTGCATTAACAAGAGAAATGTTATAACATATATACCAAAAACAATTAAAAATCTCAAAATTAAAAACTTGAATTTTTACCTTCATCGTGAAAATCCTCTCCATTTCGTAAGGGCATATATGGATCTCCACGGAAGTCGGTGCCACTTTATGTCCAGTCCTCCACAACGATTTTATGTCATCGTAGCCATGAAAAGAATGCAGGTCGGTATGACATGTGCTGACCCCCAGTGATCTTGGGCATCAAACAACTCCAGCGAGCCATCCACAGATCACGTGGCATAGGAGGATCTACCTTAGTCAGCTGATACTGGAACAGTGGTACCCATTCCAAGAAGAAGGTCACAAGCATCGATCCGAAGCAAAATTTCTTCAGATTCCCTGCCTTGGCTTTGGACAGCTGGCGCTTGATATTGATCTTCATGGCCTCGACCCAGTTGAAGATCGTAGGAGCTGTATAGTTGATAGCATAAAGGAACTTCAACTTGTTAGTCTCATGTTCCGCCTGGGACCCCACCACTCTATTGATGGTCAACAGAAGCACTCTCAGTGTCAGATCTCGAACACTGGAAATCTCTATCTTCCCACTTTTGGATTTCAGGGCCTCAGGGCAGTGTTCGGCAAGCAAGGAAGATATGCTTGCCCCAATCGGTCGTGACCCATACAAGTTCACTGGTTCCCCTCTGCAGGACAATCTAGTGATGAAGTATATATCTGAAGTTTCCAACTCCAGCTCCTGGTCGCCAATGACAAAAATCTCCTGATTAATGTCCCAAATACTAATTAGGTACTGAAGCAACTCGGGTTGGGCTTGCATCCCTAGCGTGAGAAATAATTTGAGGAGCCCGCAAGCACTCAAAGCTTCTTGGCAATTTGGGTCATTCATTGCCAGGATGTCAACATTTTCATGTTCCCGTTCTTTCTAGTCCACCATTTTCAACGATTATTTCTCGCAAAAGCCATTAATTTGAGTCAAAAATCATGCTTGGCCCATAAGATTTAAGTTTAAACGGTTAATTTTTGAGAAAATAGGGGTTTTCCCTATTCACGGCGCCTACACATCTATTTTGAAAACAATTGCGCTGATCGACACAGCTGGCTTTGTTAATCAACCTGGGCCAGCGTGATTCCATGCCCAGAAATCACGCCGACCAACATGGCTAGCTTTGATAATCACCCCCTTTCAGTGCGATTCTGTGCCCAGAAATTGCCCCGACCGAGGGCGAAAAAGTTTTTCAAAAAACCCCTCAAAAAACTAAAAAAATGGTTAAAAATAGAAGTAAAGGACATGAAAATGGAGCTCAGAGCTTTAGCTGTTACCTGGAACTGTCGGCTTGTTAATTGACCTCCAAGATCTCCCGTAATATGCTCTAAAACAATTAGGGAAAAAGTGAGTAAAAAGTTTTCATAGCAAAGGTAAAATGGTAAATGGTAAAAATATATTTACTTTTCTCCTTTTTATTCATTTTTTCAGGAAAATATCAGGTTTTGTAAATATTTTAACCTATTTTTCCTCAAGAATTGGATAATACACTTTACCTTTTTGTGCAACGATAGGTGATGGATGTTTGACGATGATGACGAGTCACGTTTTAGCTCTTTTCTCGGCTTGTTAAGCTCATATGAAAAGATTTCCGAGTGTTTTCCCTTTTGACTCGCAAAAAAATAAAATGGGGGGTCTGCTTTCAAGTTCTTTTCTGACCCTTTAAAAAGAGAAAAGATGGCCAAGCCCTTATCGTTTCGAACTCATTAATGGATGCGAAACATCGTGTGCCCAGTATAAGTTTACCCATTTTTTTGGGCTAGGAGGCACTATTTACGGAAAAAGTACTCCTTGATTGAAATGGTCAAGTGGTTCTCTCAAGTATCACTTTCTACATTTTCGGGATCGAGAGACACAAATGTACGAAAAGGGACCATGTGGAGTTTTCTTTTACTTGTCTTTTTCAAATTCTCTAAACATGAAAAAGATATCGAGTTACACCTTTGTTGGACTCGTAAAACTATTAAACGACATCGGATTCGTCACCATGATGAATGCGAGCTTCTCCTTCCTAGGGCTCATTAAACTTACTAGGTAGGATTCGTCCGAAGGATGAACTTACAGTGCAAGAATATGGTATCCTCTTCAAGATTGTGATTAAAAAATAATTAGTGTACCTGCCAGAAATGGTGGGGGAAAATTTGGAAATATATCAGTTGTGTCGGTAGCTCACTCTTGAACATGACACTCTCTGCTTTGTGTTGGGTTGGGATATCCTCCTTTGTATCGTCGACCTTCTTGGGTTTGGGCCATTCTTTTTTGCCTTCCATTTGATCTCTGCCACATCAGCATGACCATTGATCCTATGGATCCAAGAGCTGCCAAACTTCTAGTTGTGTTGTCGATATGTTCAAGAGTTGTTCTTCTGTAGTTACACTTACCTCTGATTCTCTGTATCGTCCAAAATCATTTTGCATCCTTTCGTCTCACATCAATGATGTGGGATTCATTATGGCATCCCTTCGACATGGTCTTTTCCCATTGACTTCAACTCATTATCTGGGAAGTTGACTGAGAGACTCCCTTCTAGTACCTTAGAGCTTACATTCCCTAATTCACATCATTGGCTTTCAATCGAGTGATTTCATGAATGTTCGACTTCAGTTCCTCTATTCACATTCTGCAGATTGTGCTAATAGTACCTTGAGGAACATTTTCATTATTGGTGGCTTCTCTCGTGCTTGGGTCATATTGGAGTGCAAGACCCTGGAATTAGATCACAAAAGTCCAGGTTGCGAAGTGGTGTGACATGGTTATGATGATATGCTTGTCTATTTCAGATGGATGGCTGCAACCAAACCATGAGTTATCATATGTGATCCTTCTCATTAGATGGCTGTGACCATACCTTGGTTTAATTATGATCCTCTTTGGCAGGTGGCTGCGCCCATACCTGGATCCATTTTCATCATCATTCTCTAGATGTCTATGTCCATGCTACAATTCATGTATATGTATTTGTACTTGCTTTTAGGTTTTCTGATGGCATACTATGGTTCCCCGCATTGATTCATAAAGCATTTCATCCCTCACTCTAGCTCGGTCTTCATGCTTTAGGGGGCATCTGTTACATAACATTTTGTCACTGTCCCTATACTCCCCATTCCTTGATCCTGGAGGACCTCTATAGTGAACCTCGCATGCTTTTCCTTCATGAAGAAACTCCCATTGTGTCCCTCTTCATGAGCAAATTAATTCCCTTTTGCACCATTTCCCCTGAAACTTCTATTTTTCTTAGTTTACAAGACCAACGCTAATGACTTTTGTCTTGCCCACATTGATGTGAAGACATTAGCACTATCCTTAGCACCGATCGAAGTGACTGAGCTGTGTTCTAGTTGTTCCAGTCTTGTTATGGAATTTTTTTTTAAATTATGAGCTGAAGCTTCCAGCTCCAAAAGCTTTGTAACGAAAGTTTGGTAAATGGTTTCGCTGGATGGGGTCGAGGATGTCAGTTTTGGCTCCTTTCCCCTATAATGATGGAACTACTTCAAGGGATAAGATCTAATCCCATGAGAAGAGGATCCATCTCCCATCCATTCATCCTATATAAACCTCCCTTCTTCCCAAGCACAAGCTAGTGTTAATGTGTGTGTGCTAATGGTATTTTGGTTTGGAGTAGACAACAAGCTATTACTAGTTGCAGCTATCTCGTTGTGTGAGGGAGAAGTGTGATTTGGTTTGGAGTGAAGCCTAAAGGGAAGAGCCTTAAAACTATTATGGATTGACACCATCATGTGATGCTAGTAGAAGTGTGTGGGAACCTGGTCTTGCCAGATGAGGACTGCAACGTGAAGACAAATGGTTGTAATCTCTCTTTGATATTAATATATGCAACTATCGATTGATTTCCTACATGATTTTTCATCTTACGTATCATGGCTTAATGTTTCTTGACTTGTTAAATAGGTTGAATTACAATTTGTCTATTATCATGTTTGTTGTCTGCGGTTGTTTACTTGTTTCAGGTGCTTGAAGAAAGAAGCGAGAGATAGCTGGAGCGAGCGAGCAAGGACATCATCAAATAGGATAAACGGACTAAGGGGTAGGCCTTCTTAATTGGTTCTAACCTAAGGAAATATTCCATAGAATGTATCTATTGTGGCTAGACCCATTATCAGGCTAGAGGAATTTGTTTGTGTCCGCACTTATAATTTTACTTCACCAGAAGATGACATGTGCATAAGAAAACTTTCTAAACATCTTTATGTCACCCAAGTGGAAAATTTCTTCAAGAAAGAACTCTTTTTTGCCATAATTCAAATACATGTATGTAATAGAAGTGCCACAAAGAACATACAACATTAAAATCTACACAAACCATTCTTGTTTGGTGTGATGTATATCCCTGCACTGACCTCTTTTTACAACTTTGCTTTGGCGAAAACTACTCTTTTTGTACTCTTTCTTGAAATACTTACCAATCCTCTTTGGCACCATAACTATCACTGCACAACATGGCATAAGAGATGATTGAATGAGCCCATTGTTCAAGAAACTTTTGCATTGCATTGGTGTCTCTACACTTTGTAGTTTTTTCAACCCTTGCATGCTAACATCACAAAGACAAACCTCTTGATGCAAAGACATTTCATGTAAAGTTTATTTCTCCTTGAAGGATGATTCTTTCACAACCTAAAATACTTCATCACTCTGATGAACTGAACCAACCAAATCAGAATTGAAACTTGCGTTACATGCAACAAAATTTTCATAAAAAATATCATCATTTGGCTTGAACATGAGAAGTACTAAACTTTTACTTGAATTCACTAGTCTTTTTTCCTCCCCTGCATTAACAACTGATTGTTTAACTTTTTGCAATGGGCTCCCACTATATACTCCACACCATCCTTGAACAAGTGATACTTGTTTTCATGGCGGTAAAAGATTGCTTTCTGGTCATACAAATATGGAATACCCAACACCACACCTGAAATATCAAGCAGTACCACATCTAACGCTACTTTGTCAACAAAATTTGCAGTGATTGCAAACTTAAACAAACATTTTCTTGTAACCTATAAATTGACATCTCTTGTTATCCATCCCAAAGGGTATGGTTTATGGTGAGGTACAATTTCAAGATTCAATCTATTGACTAAGTCTTCAGGGATTATATTCTCTTGTGACCCTCTATCGAAGAGTGTGTCAATATTGGTGTGTTTAGATATGACCCTAACATGAAATAACTCAATGCATCTCTTTTCATCTAGAGTAGTAGTAGTGTTACAGTTTTGTGAACTAGTGCTTGCAATATCTTGTTTTCCTCTGATTCCCATGACAATGATTTTGTTTTCATCACCTGATTCAGAACCTAAATATTCTTGAGTGATAGCAGTGGGTTTCTATTTCCCTTTATTGTTGAACTTATTTGGTCTCATTTCTGGATGGAGTTTCCGACAATGATCCTCATTATGTCCCTCTTTTTTACATATAACTTTCTCCCCTTCTTTCTTCACACTTGCATTTTTCTTCCCTTTGCATTTTCCTCCTTTCTCTTTCTCCTTACCCTTAGGTAGCTTTTTATTACTACTCTCTTCCTGAATGTTCTTTCCTCTAGATTCAAGGTGCGTGGCTTGCACACATACCTCATCTAGATTGTTTGGATTAAACATAAGAATAATGTGTTTAATATAGGAATGTAAACCCCTAATATATTTCAACAGTGTATCTTGGGAATTCAAATTTACTCCTAATAATAAATCCCTTTTCCTAAACTCCTGTGTATAATCTTGGAATGTTTGGCCTTTAAGCTGCCTAAAATTCTGCCAACTCATAATGGCTTTTTGCATATAGGTTGAAGGATAAAACTGTATTTTAATTGCAGAAACAAATTCAACCCAAGTAATGGATATCTTACCATGGATTCTCATTTCCTCTTGAGTCTTTGCTTCCCACCAAACTAGTGCAACTCCTTCTAGCCTCAGTGAAGCCAAATGGATCTTTATGTCGTCTTCTTGAAGGTTCTAAATTCTGCAGTATACCTCCAACTGTCGAATCCAATTGTCCAACTTTTTTGCATTCACCTCTCCATTGTACATGGGAAGTTCGAATTCTATATCCAAATTTAGTAATGGAGTATTTCCTTTTGGGGTTTTGGAATGAGTATGAGTAGTCTCAGTGGTGGTGGTGGAAGATGATGTTGTGTGAGATGATGAAGATGATGAGGATGGTGGTGATGGAGGTGGATATCCACCATTCCCTTTGGAATCCTTCTTCTCATCTTTTTTGTCTTCTGAGCTTCCTTCTCCATGTGGAGGTTTAGAACTCTCTCTAAACATTATAGTGTTCCTCTATTCATAGAGGAATTTAACCATATCAGTCAAAGTGTAGAAATATTTCTTGAATTCTTCCTCTTCTGAAGAGGGACCTTCATGCTTTCTTTCTCCAAACATAATGGCTATGGATTCAGGCTCAGAAATTTGTACTACTTGTACTTCTTCAATCTCAATTTAAGGCAAAAGTTGAAGAGTTTCAAGTGCAGATAGAATTGGAACTTTGGGTGGTGGAGATTGTGGCCTTGTGGCTCTACTTCTTTTGGTCATTACCTCAGGAGCCACAACCAATAGCTTCCCTTATCCTTTATGCAACTTTAACCTTGTAAGAATCAAAATTTTGCAACCATTAAAACCCTAAATGCGCAATTTCAAGTAATCAAGAAATTCAACCTTTGCTCTGATACCAACTTGATTTTTTTTGTATGATAAGTTTTTCTATGTTAATAACAATTACCGATTTATAAATATGTGCTTCCTTGTTCCTTGTGCTGAGGTTTCATTAGTTGTTTGTGCATAAAATCAGTTAAATTTCCTTAAGTTTTAAAAGACATTCATGAGAAAAATAGCTTCAGAAAGAAATACTAAACAACAAACATGTACACTACAACAAATCATCAAAGAGACACATTAACACAATGTTTTGATGAAGGAGTTCAACCCTTCTGGGCTACATCTCCTTGTTCCAGCTTCCATGGCTTGGGCCTCTGTATTAGATCAATGTGGAAAAAATGCTATTTACAAAGCTATATGGATCTTGATACCTTCACCAATGTGTTCAGAATGTCCAAATTAGCCAAAAAATACTATTAGATCTCTGAAAACTGACTCTAGCTGATCTAGGTATGACCTCATTCCTTGGTGGCCCTAGGCTTCCCTAAACTTCCCTGTGGAAAAATCATTTGTAGAAGTCATATATTGCCTCTAGAACCTATACCAGTGAGTTCAAAATGTCAAAATAATCTAGGAATGACTATTCATTTTCCAAAATTGGTCGAAAATTGAGCAAGATATGCTTCATTCCATTTCTCCCTAGGAAACCTTGCTAAAACTGGAGAAGTCTTTAGTTAGCACCGCCAAAATGGCAGTTCTCGCCGAAAATGGCGTGCCTCCAAAATTGTCTCCAACTTAATATATGGGTTAATTAATGTAAAATGAGATTAATTAAGTTAATCGTGATTAGGGGCATGCTTATCCATTAGCACAAGCCCTTGGTTCTAGTGCTTGGTCGCATGGGGAGGGGGTTGGCCCGTAGGGCTAGCTCCCTCCTCTCCCATCGTCGGAATACATTGCCGCATAAATAAATGTTTGTGGCCAATGTTTAATAATACTTGTGATGGTTCAATGGTAAGGCAATGGAGTTTGGAGGGGGAGCGCCCTCCGCCCATCCCTTACACATTTTGCCGATTGAATATTTATAACATTGCCATCCAAAATATATTTGCGCCTTTGTATAGTTCGGACCTTATACCATATGACATTCTTTATAATGTATGTGGATTTATAATGTTTAATATTTAATATTTAATATTTAATATATATATATATATATATATTAAATATATATCTATATATATATATATATATATACACACAATTTCCACATAATATTCACCATGAACCATAATTCCACCTTGGAGGACATTGGGCAATTTCACCTTCACACAACCAAACTAGAGAATCCTGAAGTGACACTTGTCACAACCTCATTGGGAAAAAAACTTAATAAGGTTCCCATCATGCTGACTATACTGCCATGCCATCATTTTGTCCAGTTCTGTAATTTTTTGAACTGTTTAGGAAAATGAACAAGATGCCTTTTCTCCTTCATCCGGAATCAGTTTTCAGTGAAAGGAATTGTGTTGCGATCGTCTTGACGAGAAAAACATAGTCGTACAATTTTCGAGCCAATATGAGAAATTTTAATTTTGAGCTAAATACTCAGCACCTGATCAAATGTTGTGTCATCGAATGTTATGAATGTGTGATCATGATCTAGTTATTTCTTTTCTCACTTAAGCCTTATTGATCCCACACTTGGCCTTATCTGGAAAATTTTGTTCCCAGACAACTTCACTTCACTTAGCCTTCGTGAACTATGCATTGCATAGTCTCAACTCTCAAGCCCCGACCTTGCTTCTTGGAACTGCACACTACGTAGTCTTAGTGCTCATTCCAAGTCCTTGAGCTCCCAAACTACGCAATCCTTACCTTTATCTAGCCTTCCCTGCACATTACACAACCTCAAGCATCAAGCCTCAACCTTGATCTCTTGAACTATGAAATTGCATAATCACTTAGCCTCTCTCCCTCTACAATTGTGCATTGGGAAACTTTAAGCTTCAAGACTCAAGCTTGAGGCCTTGAACCCCTCAACTGCAAAATATCCTAGCATGTTCTCCTGTCTGAACTAGGAATGGGGAAACTTCAAGCCTCAAGCTTGACCCCTTGAGTCCCTTGACTGCACAATCACTCAGCCCAGGTCTTCAGAACTGCGCACTGCATAGCCTCAAGCCTCAATCTTCAAGCCTCCAACATGAGTCCTTGAGTCCATCAAATGCACAGTCCCTTTGCCCAGGCCTCCAAAACTATGAATTGTGCAGTCTCAAGGCTCAAGCCTCCAACCTAAGCCCTTGAGTCCCTTAACTACGCACTCCTTTGACCCTGGCCATATTGAACTGCACATTGCGTAGTCTTAAGTCTTATTCCCAGACCTTGGCCTCTAGAACTGCACAATCCCTGAGTTAGTCACTCAACCAATCACCAGTTCTAGCCCTAATAAGTGATTTCATGAAGCATCTTAGGCTAGGGGTTTATTAGACTGATGTTGTCTTGTCATGGGTGGATTACAGTCATAGGTATTCCATTATGTCATGATAGGATGATGATGAAGGAGATGGAGAAGGAGACCATGCTAGAAGACACCTAAGGAGCTGAGGAGATAATATGATCATCAGGAAAGAAGATGAAGGAGCATTCGCTTACAACAGAAGACCAAAGATTAGGACTACAAGAAGAATCCATTTGATTTACAACCCTTTGGAGGAAAGATATGAAGAAAAAAGCATATCTCTCATGAAGATGAAGTATTGGATACATATTTTATTGAAGAAAAAGTAGAAAGAAGGACAATTTAGCACTACCACATCATCATGCAGTCCATGTCATCAATTTCATGTCATGTACTGTCACGAGTCATTATTTTCCACATCATTTATGGAAAATGTACATTCAATATTGGAGAAATGTAATGTAAAGTGGAAGTCCAAGAGCCATCCATGTAATATGAAAAGTCATGTAGGACGTCTAAAGGTCATTGAGAAGTCAAACAATCATGAGGGTAGTCCAAGAGTCACAAGGGATGTGAATGATCAACCCATTTGTTATATATACACCCTCATTGCTCATGTAATGTATTTGTCACCTTGGATCCTCCCACAAGGGATTAGAGAGAAGAATAATTGTTTTAGAGGAGCAAGTGTCTGCTTTAATGCTCCACTATTGGGGCTAGTGGTGCTCATTGCCTTGATGTATCATGGAACTCTTAATTCAGAAGCTCATTGAGCTAGCACTCTTTCATGCATATGTCGTGAATATTGTGAGACTATTCTTTAAATGTTTGAAATGTATGTTTTTTTTCATCTGTACTAAGGAAATTGAACTATTTCAGTTGCTTTGATACTTATCTTGTTGAAGGTGTGTTGTATTTTCTTTAACAATCGTTGATTCCTTGTGAACTATTTCGCTGGTTTATTAACGATTCATTTATATGTATATGCTCGTGTGCCTTTTCTAGACTAGTACTATTACTTGTCTTTAAAGGGCCCATTTTTCTTTTCCCTTTTGGTAGAAGGACCTTGATATTATTCACAACTGAACATTTCACAAGGAATACTCACTTGCTGATCCAAGATTACTTGTGCATTACTCTCTTGCGTTGGAATTTGTAGCCAAGGAAAATCTATAAGAATATATGGCAGTCGAGCCGATACCCTGGATGGGGCTCCTATTCCAAATGGTGTGAGGTCTAATTGGGACTCCACATTAGGGAGACCCCCTTTGTTGATGGATTTCCAATACCCGTCAACAAGAGGTTCTCATCAAATCTCTAAAAATAAGTTCATAGACATCAGAATTAGAGATACTGATGATAGTATAAATCATAATTCATTTACACCATTATCCAAGTATAACATAAATTCTTATAAATGCAAAAACTTTGGACATGTGGCACGAGACTATCCTAAAAGATAAAGAGAAGGGTTTTGGAAGATAAAATAGGAAGAACCACTAATAAAAAAATGCAGACTAGTTATGATGCTCAAAAAATCAAAGTTAGTCGTTCATTAATAGTGGGTGCTCTAGACACATTACCGAAGATCAAAATAAATGTATTACTCTAAAATAAGAAAAATAAGGAAATGCATCTTTCGGAGACAACAGATTTGCAAGAATCACTGGAAGAGGTATTGTAATCCTTGATGGTGATAGGACTAAAGCACAAAATCTTTTGTATATTAAAGGACAAAAATGTAATATTTTAAGTGTCAACCAAATGTGAAATTAAGGTTATGATCTCACTTTTCATGCTAAAGATTGTGAAATAAGGAAGATTAATTTGGGAAGATTAGTGGCAAGAATGATAGGAACTCCAAGAAATGTATATATTATTGATGAAATTTAAGGAGAAAAATGTTGCATTGGATGATCCAGGTGGATATTGGTGGCCACCCGCCTATTCCACTTGGACCCCCAACACTGTCTCTTTCAGTTTTTTAGTTTCTTTAATTTTAGCACAGTTTACCATTTTTGGCAGTTTTTCGGGTCCTGAACTTCCAGAGCCTTTTTGAGGGCCTAAACAATGTTTTTAGGGAAAATGGAGAGACCCAAAGGTCCCAAATTGACTTGCCACTTTACTTTTGGGATTCTCTTCAAGATCTTTGAAATGAGGTATTATGATAGAAAAATGAAGATCGTATGCCAAAGTTACGACCCCGGGAAGATGATGTACCAATTTACCCAAATGGGGCCCACAATTTTGTCGCTTCATCTCCTAGGGTTAGTGTTGGCTTAGGGGGTCTTGACCCAAGTTCAGAGTTAGTTGCGCCAACCAACAAACCCTACACCACTGGCCCTTTCGGTAACAACCCACGTAGCGTAGGCTACAGTCTCACCCGAAGTAGTATGGGGGGATGCAAGAACCAAGTTTCTGCATCTAGAGACTAGTGTGATGTCTTAGAGTACCTTGGATCTACCTTTGCGCAGATCAATAAAATCTTAGGGCTTGTTACTACAACTTAGTTAAAGTGGTCTTCAGGCCTTCGCAAAGGCCCGCGATCAGCCCTTGCATACCTTTAACAAACGACTCACCTACTTACGTGCATCAAAAAGCAATCCTAATTCAGAGTTTGTGTAGATCTACTTAATTTGCTAGAAAACATAAGAGAAATCACCAGAGTCTTCATGGAAGTGTTTAAACATGCATTGTGTACATTATTAAGATAGATTCAAGATAATCGTGTAGCATTCAAAGAGTATTTGATAAAACAAGTCATTTATCAACAACATATAACATTAACAGATATAACATAAATACTCAGTTATTATTTGAAAAACTGTATTTTATTGATCTTCAATTCACAGATTACATACTCAAACTACCCTGCACAAACAACTACAAGGGTCTGCGCACTCAACTGCGAACTCTATCTAGGCCTCCACGCACTCAGATGGGAAGCCTTTCTTTTCCTATCTAAGTGAAGGAAGCATAGCCTTCATGCCTTAGCTCCCACCCAAGACTATTTAATCAACCCAATCCTCTATCTTAGTTCCATTTAGTTACCACTTTCTTTCTCTAAGACTCAACTATTTATGAACTTTTTCATACAATGCCATGGTCCGCTAACCATGGGTGAACAGACTCAAAACTTATCCAAAACAAGAGGCTAAGCCCCTTTGACTCCTATTCCTCTACACGCTCTGCATCCACAAATCATAGAGACTTTACATCTTTTACAAAATTGCACCAAAATTTGGGTCGTCTAACCCCAAACTAACTGAGAGGACCCCATCCCAACAAGACCCCAACACAAAGATCGTGAGTCACTCTGCTGGCATTGTGATCTTACTGCGAAGACCCCCCAGCTCCACCTAGATCACTAGAACTTCAACAACACTCTGTGTTGCTGCCTATCGAACCTCCTCGACCAATTTTTTAGTGGTTGGTCCTTCAACTGCCACCCTCATCATCTGTTGTGTCTGTTGCAGTCCCTTAAGCTTATCTTGAAGGGAGATCGTGATCTAATAAGCCTCATCCAACCAAGGTTGCAACTTGGCATTTAGCAAGGCCTCTTTCTTCTGCGCTTCCTCTACCTATGCCATTAGCTACTTTCCTTCTTATAACTTGGCAAGGCACTGCATTGGTGCTAAGTTGTGCGCAGTCACCCTGACCTCATCATATTGGTGTTGGATCTCCCTTACCGCTATGTTTAATGTATGCAGGTTGGGATCCTCCTGCAGATTGGTGCATAGCTCTATAGCCTGATCAAACATTGTCGCACAGTCAGTGATTATGGTATCCAAGGTAGCCATGCCTTCCTTAATTGCAATTATGTGCTACTCCCGGACCTCAGGTGGAGTTGTGGGCTGCAACTTCAACTGTAGCTCTACAATCTTCATATTGAACTCGAAAGCTACTTGTCCAAATTCTACTCTAGCCTCGCGCACACCAATGGCTAATTTTCTGATTTTGGCTTCAAGTTATGTGCCCTCCAGGATGTGAAGTTTAGGTACTGTCTTATAGGCCTTCGCTACTGCTAACTCTAGAATTGAACTACGCGTCTGTAGTTCCTCCTTTTCCTTCAGAGCCTGTGTCTTCTCAATGAAATTTTTTTCATTATTGACTTCTTATGAGGTTGAGAGAAAGTTACTCCTTGGTTCTCAACTCATCTGTCACCCCCTTATGTAGCACATGGAGGGTTTCGAGGGAGAGCGCCGCTATATTTTGTCCTATATCCTTGAATGTACTAAGTACAATACGATCCTCATCTAATTTTGTGTGAATGGACCCATCTGGAAATGGTATAGTTCTGAGCTCCAAGGTCCTTACTAGCTCTGTTGCTTGATTTGTCTCGGGTGTCAGGCTTGCTTGTCCAACACCCACCTGTATTCATCTTGTTTAGTTCTGTAGCTCGCGCAAATCCTTTTGGACGCTCCCCAACATCTACATGTATTGCTACTCGAACTTCTGCAACACTTCTGTCATGGTATCTCGAATTTTATTTCCGATCTCATCGAGATCGCCCTTTCTTATCACCATGGGATGCACATGCATCTGCTTGTTAGACTTCTATTTCTATCGTTGCCCACTCTGCTTCTCCTATGTGCGCTTCTTCAGGACGAAAGAGTTGTTTCCTCTTCACTACCACCTCCTCCTTTCCTAGATAGTTCTTTCTCATTAGTATGGTGGGAAGCAGAATGTTCACTGTCCTCTGCATCCTTCTGCTTGCACTCTACCTGGGCCATGGCAACACGCTCCTTATCCATGCAAGCCTTCTCTCCGGCTGCCATAGTAGCATCTTTCTTCTTTTGTGAAACCAATCTGTGAATAGCTTCCTTGGTGGCATCCTTTTTCCTCTACACAACTAATCTTTCTTTGCATGTGCTCATTCCTGCATCCAACTTCGTAGGCGTGCACCATTCCCACAGCCAAAGTCCCACAACTTCCTGGATATCTGTGTCTATCACCATATGTGGAGTAGGAAGATTCTCTCTGTGGACAGAGACAATCCCTCTAGCCTAGGGGAGAGGGTCTAGCCATAAACAAGACAATCTGACATAAGTTCCCTTAGATTGAGAATGGACAAGATCCTACCTCTTGTATCTCTAATCCTTGTTTGATGAAGTCCTTGTGTATTTTCTCCAACGATCAGCTCCTTAACGTCAATCAAACATTTGAAACAAATAGACAAGAAACAAATCACACATGATAGCATATAATATAAGAAACTTACTTAAGGGGATAAGGAGTCTTAAGCTACAAAATAACATATGCAATTGATATAGGAAACAAAATATCAGTTGTATTATTATGAAAAAAAGGAAAGTACAACCTTCGCCTTAGTGTTGTAGGTTTCCTTCGATGTGTCCGGGTTCTAGCACCATTGTTAGCATCTTATGATTCACCTCAAACAATGGGAGTTCAAGGCTTCTTCTTGTTTTCTCCAAACCAAACAAACTACAAACTTATTCTCCCTTTACAAGCATAGTCTAGAAGGCTAAGGCTATCAAGAGTTGTTTTGGCTATCAAGATTTTTCAAATTATTCCATCCCTTTCATTAGCTATCTGAGGTTGGAAAATGAGAAGTTTATATAGTTTGAGAGATGGGACATGGATCCTCTTATGATGGGAGAGGCCTTATCCCTTTGGTTTGTTCCATTTTAATAGGGGAAAGGATCCCAAACAGTCTCTCTCTGCTCTATCTCGACTAACCATTTACCAGACTTCCGTTCACGAAGATTTTAGACGTGGAAGCTTCGACTCCATTTTTAAAAACTTTCCAAAAGAGGGTCGGTGCAAGTCACGAATGGATTACCAACACTGATCGGTGCTAGGCTCAGTGTTAGACTCTGCAAATTGACACAAGGAAGAAACTGAGAGATAACGTCGACCTTGAAAACTGAGTTTGAAGGAATATTCTTCAGAAATGATGTAAGAGGGAAATGTTCTGCAAATGAAGAGGGATGTAAAGACATGTTCTTCATGATAGGAAAACATATGAGGTTCACTATAGAGGTTCTCCAGGATCAAGGAATGGGAGTACAGGGACAGTGACAAAATGCTATGTAACACCATATAAGGCAACACGTGTTATTTTTTCTTAGGGTCTTTGTACACTTTGATCGAGACCCTGTGAAAATCAACTTTAAATTATACATAAGCTGAAAGATGTGAATACAAGGTGGGGGACAACCTTGGCCACTAGCTAATTTCCATGTGCATGTCAATCTCCATCAACACCCAAAAGATATTTTTCTCCTTAACCCGTTCTATATCTTTTAAGGCCCATAATGAGGCATACCGTGAAGCCTCGGGAAATTTCTCTTTATGCAGAGGAAACTGGCTATCCTCCGGCAACCTCCAAGCAACCAACACAATTGATGATAACATCTAGGCATAATGAAATTCCCTGAACTCCTCTTGGGCCTCGCAACAGTTTGCGAGGAACTCCTAACACAAATACTTGGCCCAGTTGTACTGAACCCCCTTCGTGCACTGAGATGCGAGCAATATGACTGCACCAGAACTTCATTCGTGCAAAATTTTCTCATGAATTTTATAGCTAGGATCTGGGTAGCCAACCGGACTGCCAAGTATGGGATGTGATGGAATAGCCTCAAGAATTTTTAATCAGACCAAACTCTTTCTTGATTTTATCGGCCAATTCTTTCTCTCCTATTTTTCTTCCAAATTCTTTTGCAGGGTTCACACCTTTGTAGGGAAACTTAGTGATCCTATGGATCAACATGTCTGTGATAGGGATAGGCTCTCCTAGCCATAAGAAACCATCATGCACCAGTGCAAGGGGCTGATGCACACATACCATATTAATGGGGGTGCGGTGATAATGTGGCACCAATAGCAGGATGAGAAAGCCTGACTGCTCAACACCGTACACCCACTTCATGGGTTCCAAAGTTGTAACCCCTGTGTCTTCAAAGTAGATTTTCTGCATGTACTTATTGTGGTGAAGTAAAATTATAAGAGGACACGAATGAATTCCTCTAGCCTGATAATGGGTCTAGACACAACAGATACATTCTATGAAAGATTTCCTTAGGTTAGAATCAATCAAGAGGGCCTACCTCTTGGTTCGCTTATCCTTCTTGATGATGTCCTTGCTTGCTCGCTCCAGCTATCTCTCACTTCCTTCTTCAAGCACCTGAAACAAGTAAACAACAACAAACAATAAACATGGTAATAGAAAAATTGTAATTCAACCTACTTAACAAGTCAAGAAACATTAAGCCATGAATATCTAATATTACAAAACATCTAGGAAATCAATCGATAGTTTCATATATTAATATCAAATAGAGATTACAACCATTCGTCTTAACATTGCAGTCCTCCTCTGACAAGACCAGGTTCCCACACACTTATGCTAACATTCCATGATGGCCTCAATAAACAATAGTTTTAAAGCTCTTCCCTCTAGGCTTCACTCCAAACCAAATCACACTTCTCCCTCACACAACTGGATGACTACAACTGTAATAGCTTGCTCTCTACTCCAAACCAAAATAGCATAAGCACACCAACATCAACACTCTAACTGGCTTGTGCTTGGGAAGAAGGGAGGTTTATATAGGAAAAATGGATGGGAGATGGATCCTCTTCTCATGGGAGAAGGTATTATCCCTTGAGGTAGTTCCATCATTATAGGGGAAAGGAGCCCAAACTGTCATCCTCAACCCCATCTGGCCAAACCATTTACCAAACTTCCATTACGAAGCTTCTAGAGCTGGAAGCTTCGACTCCTAATTTAAAAAACTTTCCATAATAGGACCAACACGATTGGAACACAACTCAGTCTCTTCGGTTGGTGCGAGGGACAATGCTAATTTCTGTACATCGGTGCGAGCGAGACAAGGGTCATTAGTGCCGATCTTGTAAACTAGGCAAAACAAAAGTTTTAGGGGAAATGGTGCAAAAGGGAATTGATCTACTCATGAAGAGGGACATAATGGGAGTTTCTTCATGAAGGAAAAACATGCGGGGTTCACTGTAGAGGTCCTCCAAGATCAAGGAACAGGGAGTACAAGGACAATGAAAAAATGTTGTGTAATAGATGCCCCTTAAAGCATGAAGGTCGAGATGGAGAGAGGGATGAAATGCTTTATAAATGAGTGCGGGGAACTGGTATGCCATCGGAAAACCTACAAGAAATTACATATACATATACATAGATTTGTAAAATAATACATTAATCATGGCATGGATGCAACAATCCAGAGAATGATCATGTAAATGGATCTAGGTATGGGCACAACCATCCGTTAAAGAGGATCATAACGAAACCAAGGTATGGTCGCAACCATCCAATAATGAGAAGGCTCACATATGATAACTCATGGTCTGGTTGCAGCCAACCATCTGAAAGAGACATGCATATCATCATAACCATGTTACATCACTTCGTAACCTGGACTTTTTGTGATCTGAGTCCAGGGCCTTGCGCTCCAGCACAACCTGATCAAAGTACAAATACTAGCATGTGAATAGCTGTGTTGACATTGAACATGCTAGAAAGTTACTTGATTACAAGTCAATGATGTAAACTATTAACAAGCGTGAGAGAAACCACCAATAATGATAATGGTCCTCGAGGTACTATCAACACAATCCACGGAATGTGAATAGAGGAACTGAAGTCGAACACACGTGAAATCACTCGATCGAAAGCCAATGACGTGAACTTGTCGTTGAGTGTGAAGAACTTGCCGTTAGGGCATGCAAGATCTAAGGTACTGGAAGGGAGTCTCTCGGTTAACTTCCCGGATAATGAGTTGAAGTCGACGGAAAGTGACCGTGTTGAAGGAGGGCCATAATGAATCCCACATCATCAACGCGAGATGAGAGGATGCAAAATGATTTTGGATGATACATAGAATTAGAGGTAAGTGTAACTATAGAAGGACAACTTGTGAACATATCGACGACACAACTGGAAGTTTGGCAGCTTTTGGATCCATAGGATCGATGGTCACGATGACGTGGCATGGATCAAATGGAAGGCAAAAATGAACGGCCCAAACCCAGGAAGGTCAATGATACAAAGGAGGATATCCCAACCTGACACGAAGCAAAGAGTGTCATGTTCAAGAGTGAGCTACCGACACGACTGATAGATTTCCAAACTTTCCCCCACCATTTCTGGTAGATAACCCAATTATTTTTTAATCGCAAGCTTGAAGGGGATAGCATATGCTTGCACTATAAGTTCATCTTTCAGACGAATCCGACCTAGTAAGTTTAACAAGCCCTAGGAAGGAGAAGATCATGTTCATCATGGTGACAAATCTAATGTCGTTTAATAGTTTAAGGAGTCCGACAAAGGTGTAACTCGGTATATTTTTCATGTTTAGAGAGATTGAAAAAGACACGTAAAAGAAAAACCCACATGGTCCCTTTTCGTACATTTGTGTCTCTCGAGCCCGAAAAGGTTGAAAATAATACTTGAGAGAATTGCTTGACCATTTCAGTCAAGGAGTACCTTTTTCGTAAATAGTGCCTCCCCGCCCAAAAAAGGGGTAAACTCATACTAGGTGCACGACATTTCACATCCGTTAATGAGTTCAAAACGACAAGGGCTCGACCATATTTTAACTTTTAAAGGGTCGGAAAAGAGTTGAAAGTGAACCCCCCAGTTTTATTCTTTTTAACGAGTCAAAAAGGGAAAAATTTCTCAGCAATCTTTTCATATGATTTTAACGAGTTGAGAAAAGCGCTGAAATGTGACTCATCATCATCGTCGAACATCCATCATGTGTTGCTACACAAGTAAGGTACAGTGTATTATCAAGTCCTTGAGGTAAAATAGGTCAAAATATTTACAAAAAACTTGATATTTTCATGAAAAAAACGAATAAAAAGGGAAAAAGTAAATACATTTTCACCATTTACCATTTTACCTTTGCTGTGAAGACTTTTTACTCACTTTTTCCCTAATTGTTCCGGATCAGATTGTGGGAGATTCGGGAGGTCAATCGACGAGCCGCCAGTTATAGGTAACAGCTGAAGCCTTGCGCTCCATTTTCATGTTGTTTTTGAAAATATTTTTTGCCCTCGGTTGGCGCAATTTCTGGGCATGAAATCGCACCGGCCAAGGGTGATTAACAAATCCATATGCACTAATCGGCGAAACTGTTTTTAAAACAGGCACACTGACGTCGTGGATAGGGAAAAACCCTATTTTCTCAAAAACTGATTGTATAAACTTAATTTTTATGCGACCAAGAGCTGGAGTTGGAAACTTCAGATATATACTTCATCACTGGATTTTCCCTCGGAGTGGAGCCGATGAACTTGTATGGGTCACGTCCGATTGGGGAAAGCATATCTTCCCTGCTTGCCAAACACTGCCCTGAGGCCCTGAAATCCAAGAATGGGAAGATAGAGATTTCCAGCGTGCAGGATTTGACACTGAGGGTTCTTCTGTTGACTATGAATAGAGTGGTGAGGTCCTAGGTGGAACATGAGACTAACAAGTCAAAGTTACTTTATGCTATTGATTGCATAGCTCCTACGATATTCAATTGGGCAGAGGCCATGAAGATGAACATCAAGCCCTAGTTGTCCAAAGCCAACGCAGGGAATCTGAAGCACTTTTGCTTTGGATCTATACTTGTGATCTTCTTCCTAGAACGAGTACCACTGTTCCAGTATCAACTAACTGAGGTAGATCCTCCTATGCCACGTGATCCGCGGATGGCCCACTAGAGTCATTTGATGCCCAAGATCACTGGGGGTCAGCACATGCCATACTGACCTGCATTCCTTTCATGGCTACGATGACGAAAGATCGTCGTGGAAGACTGGTCATACAATGACACTGATTTCTGTGGAGATCCAGACATGCCCTTACTAGATGGAGAGGACTTCGATGGCGAAGGTAAAAAATCAAATTTTAAATTTTGAGATTTTTTAATTGTTTTTGGTATATATGTGCTTATAAAATTTCTCTTGTTAATGTAGATGTTGGACCAGAGCGGCCAGCTCGGATGTCCCTGATAACCAGGTGCATCCCCCGCCCTATCGATGTTGTTGCCCCTTATCAAGAAGGGAGTGACAGTGAGGAGGAGGTCACGAGGAACCTTGAGGGGTTAACTCGTGGTATCCCAGAGTATGCTCGCGTAGGAGACATTCCTAGTTAGTACCAGAGGCAGACAATGGGAGTCTTGTATTGGATATGCCAATTACTGACTTGTGTTGCACAAGCCGTATCATGATACCATGATCACCATGCTGATTAGTTCCTAGGTCCAGCACCTACATATTTTTTGAGGCCTGCGTACCACAGATATATGAGGCCTGCAAGCCGCCAATGTTATTTTAGACACACATATTATTTTTTATGGTTTTGATGTATCAAACATTATCACCATATATATATATGTTGTTTTTTCTTGTTTACTATGGTACAAATGGTTTGTTTTATCTTTTACATGTTTCGTAAATGTCTATCCAACACGTAATTAGCTAATGCATTTGTTAATGTATTCATGCATTTAGGAATATGATGATATGTAATGTAATCAAAATTCCTTTCCAATAGATGGATACGAAGATATATTCTCAATATTTGAGGGTTCCTGATGAAATATTTCCCATTGAGTTGAAGGAAAATAAGCTCTAAATCCAGGTTGACAACCAATTTTTTGATGCCCAGAGTGATGGCTTCTAACAACAGTTTGATGACCACATTGTATTCAGCAATGTTCTTGGTTGTACGACCTAGAGAGATATCTTGCAGGTCAATCAAATCACCATTAGGGTCATAAATAGACCATGCCGCAGATGATAGGTTTCGGGTACTATGACAAGCACCATTAGCAAAACCAATGTGGGGAGTCACAGACATTTGCAAAGCAAGAAAAGCATAGTAAACATGAACGCTGTTTGAAAACTATCACACAAAACCACACTGTACAAAAATGAATGACACACTAATGTACATAAGTAACCATGCAAGATGACCTAAGCATAGTACTTCTTGAGGTAGAGCCTGTTTTGGGGCTTATTGAGAGGATTTCCTTCATAATAAATAAGCTCATAGGCTCCTTTTTGCAAAATGTGTTTCACGATGTAGGTCCCATGCCACATAGGTTCAAACTTGCCTGCCCCTTGTTACACAAAAATATTGTCACCATGATTATTTGCAGTCAGTATGGGTCTATCATCACTTGTACTGTTCTCCTAAGCAAGTCTCAGACCTTAGCTCTTCAAATCAAGCTTTGGAAATGAGAGAAAGACATTAAAAATCAATGTAACTATGGTTCCGCACTTTCTCTCATAGTCACCTGCGGTCCCGCACCTTTTGTGTACAAAAGCTGCGTACTTGCCCACTCTGTCCCTAATGGTGTAGGTGCGGACCCCTGTGAAAGTCAAAAGGCGCAAGTTTTATCTTAAAAAACTCACTTTGGGTTAATTCTAGAGGTTTCTAGAAGGAATTTTGACGTGGATTGTTCGCTCTGAGGTGGTTCATGCATCCCAAAAGAGAAGGAGCTAATCCCTTGATGAGAGGAGCTATCCCTTTGAAGGAGGGATTTATCCCTTTGAAGGAGGACCTAGTAACCTCCCTCCATTGCACTATAAATACGAGCATTGGGCTGGTTGCTGGGGAGGTTAGAAGCTGAACATTTTTGAGGGTAAATGCTGGTGAAATCAAGACTTCCTAGTTAAGCCTAAAGAGGAGAGATCACATACCTTTTTGGTTTCATTGGGGAGTGAGTGAAACTTGTCAAAGTAGAGGAGACTTCTTGCTGGACCCTGGGAGGAGCTTGTACAGCGTCAAGGAAGAGGTTGTAAGGTTCTTCTTCTTTTGAATTAATACAATCAAACTCATTTTTCTCAACAAGTATCTTATGTTATTTGTTTCATGGACTCCTTGACTTTCATGTTAAATATGTTTTATGCAATTGGCTTTTCAGGTGCTATTTAATTTGTTTGCCTTGTTTGTGTTTGCAGATTCGCGAAGAGGAGCTCATTTGGATCAAAGGAGCGAAGGCATCCACAAGCTAGTGTCGGACCTAAGGTAGGCCCTAAAAACACTTGTTTGCTATTGTTTATTAAAGCATATTTAGAGAAAGATAGTGTCTAGTTGGTTTGCTTGTCATTAGGTCTTCTTTAGATTCTAGGAAGGTCTATCTTGTCCACAAGATCAACTTATTCCATGTGACAAAATGGCGACTCCGCTGGGGAATTGATTTTTTTCCTTGTTTATACTTTGACCTGAGAAACTCTATTTTTGTTTCTGTTTTTGGCTTGATGATTGTGGGATTGGGTGGATTTAGTTAATTTTGAGTTAGTTTTTATTTTTCATAGTTTTGGGAGAAGTACGCACCCTCTGAGTTAAGCACAGTGCGTACCTGTACGTGCTTTTGCTTTGTGCACAGAGCGTGAACGCACCTGTGTAAACAGGCTGCCTGCGTACCCTGTCAAAATTTTGAGAAATTTTAAATTTTTCTCTTTTTTATCAGTTTAGAATTTGTTTATAGGTTTTAGCCATTGCCCAGACCTGTGTGTACCCTGTCAAAAACTTTCCTTGGTTTAGTTTCACTAGTGTTAGGGTTTTAGGTGAAATTCCTAAGAGTTTTGCTTGTTGGGTTTGTTTTTCATTTTGGTTGTGTAGTGGCTCTGAGCTTAGAAGCTGTAGGGACTTCAGATCACCTTAGTGTCTACCAACCTTCTTATGAGTCTGACCATGTATGAAATCTCCCCTTGTTTGAGGAATCCGCTTTGAGTTTTCTCTTTACAAAACTTCGAAAAGCTTGTGTTTGAGAGTTTGGATTTTCATTTTCAAAAAGAAAACGAAATTGGTTGTTCTTGACTGATTTGTGATTCTGCATAAATTAGTCCTTAGCTTGCATCTAGCTGAGTAAAACATCCTTAAAAAATACTTTTAGTAGGCTTTGACTTCAAATAGGTTTTTATAATTTGTAGATCTCAAAGTTAGTCATTTTCATTAGTTTTGAGTGTTTTGCAAAAAATATATAAAAAAAAAATCTCTTTTGGAAAAGTTTGTTTTTTGTAGTGATTGAGTGCTTTGAAATGAAAAAGGGAAATTTTTGTGAAATAATTAGTTGTCTCGTTTTGAGTGCTTTGGAAAGGAAAAGCTCTTCTTTTAATTTGTTTAATTGAGAAAGATTTGTGTTTCTAAAGTATTTGCATTCTCAAACTCTTTCTTAGTTTAGAAATTCATCGAAGAGAAAAAGATTGTTTAGATCATCTTAGGTGCATTTTTAGTGATTTTGAGTCGAGTCTTCATACCACGAGTTTCATCTCCACACCTTTGGACTTAAACAAAAACCACTAAAATTAACGCTTAAAGTAAAATTCACCTAGTAACATTTTTATTTCTAGGGCTCTGATACACCAACTTAGCTTAGGTTGGTGTCTTGGAGTAGGAGAGTAATTAACTCTCCAAGACAGTAAAAACAAACAAGTAGTTGTATCTTGTGGTAGGGAAGAAATCCAATTGTTGCATTTATGCTCTGGGAAAGCTCCTCTTAAAGGAGAAGAACGAGATCGTGTCCGAACCAGTGTGGGAATCAATCCTTCCTCATTGGGAACGACACCAGATATTCACGTATTAAAAATGGTAAACCTCGGATTAACCATTGTCGAGGAGCCTGGGGTCACTTGTTGGTAAACCTTGGATTATGTCAAGGAGCCTTCAAGGGGATTGAGCTTGCTACTTCACCCTTGCGTGCGTATCGGATCATAGACTGTTCCCCCAGGTGTATTTGTCTCAGTTGGTAACCTTAGTGGCCATATTCTTTAGGACTCTTCCTGAGGTGACAGTGGTGGGAAGATCCCACTGTACCTGGAGCAGACGTCGACTAGACTCACTTGGATTTTCTGGGGGGTTCACTTCACTCGAGACGGTTAAGTGGATGAACTTGTGCCAGTCTATTCATTAAGCAGGTTGCCGGGGTAACTGTTCCAACTGCCATTTCTGTACTGAACTCTGCGAAGTTGGATTTCATCACCAACTAGTGTTTTCGGTCTGGAAAATTACTATTTGTGTGTGTTTGATCTCCTAGATTCTTTAGGCGTGTGATTCAAATTTGTTTGGTTCTTTAGAGACCTAAGGTGCTTTTTATTGAGATTTTAAATTGTTTGCGTGTGAAGTAGTTAAAAGTCTTTAACTGTGGCTGAATTACCAAGACAGTCCCGTAGACTTCAGGGCCAGTCTCCTGAGATTATAAACGTGGCTGAGTTACTGAGGAAGTCCTGTAGACTTCGGTGCCAACCTCCTGAGGAAGTACCAAGCCAACTTGAAGGCTTAAAAGTCCTCGTAACTCCTAGAGACAGTAGAGTTGGGTCACTAGAAGAAGGAGAATCTTCTTTGATAGTTGTTGTGCTCTACAACAACCCCCCATTTCATAATTTTCTATTCACAAAACTATCATATGAAATGGGTCCCTTTAGAGTTTGATTGGTAAAAATTTTGTATTATTTAAAAGGGTCTGAAAACCAAATGATAACATTATAAAACCCTTTTTGAAAAATCCCATTTTCATCAAATAAATCAATCTTTATCATTGCGATAAAGCGATCGCAAGATCGCATATCGCAATGACATAAGGTACACAAGTAAGTGGCACATTGGTTTCCGCCGATGCGATATCGCTATCGGCTATCGGCAATGTTCTATGCACATTGTTAAAGCGCCCCATACCAATGCCCCCGATGCGATGCGATATCGCTATCGGCGATCGGCGGTATACCATACATGTCTCATATAATGCCAATGCTCCCGATGCGATGCGATATCGCTATCGGCGATCGGGGTTTTCAAAAGGTGTCCATATTTAAGATTTAAGCTTTCCCCGATGGCCGATTGCGATAAAGCGCGGATTTCAAAAAACCGTTAAAACAAAGGGATATCACGATTAATTCATATTAAAAGCTTGATTCATTCAACATTGATTCACCTGCGCTCAACCGCCAAAACATCTACAGCACACTTAAATGAATCGTTTGGCCGATTAATGATATAATGGGCATTTAAGGATTGGTAGGTTTTAAACATCCATTTAATGTAATTGTAAGTCCCAAAATCCTCCCATGGATTGTATCTGCGCCCATTTTAAAAGTTAATCTCTTATCACGCATCGATCAATATATGTCATCATATTGAAGTTTTCATTCCCGATTCTCCGTGTTACGTTTATTTTCGCCTCTATGCAGAATTTATCCAAAGGAGAAAGCTCAAGCAAAATGGGGAAGAAATCCAAGAAGACCACAGGCGCTTCTGTTGCGCCTGCCGCAGGACAAGCTGTCGCTGATCCCTCAAACAAGAAGAAAGGATTGATTTCCGATACCACATGTTCTGGTCTCGGTAGAACTACTTGGCAGAGCACTTACAACTTGATTGAAGTTGAAGAACCCAAAGTGACAATAGTAGAAGCTACTGCAGATTCTACTCGGAAATCTGATGCCACTCTAAAGGACTTAGCTGACTCCTTCCTTCATCGGATATCAGCTAGGGAACAAATTCTCCCATACACAGATGTAGTGCGGTGGGGAATTGAGGAAATCCCAATCCTGGATAGAACCTTCAGCACCAGAGACGGGAGAATTTTCGGGTCGTTCAAAGCTGATGATTTGAGGCAAATGTATCATTTACCTGAGCCAGAGAAGATATACCATAAAGAGTTCCTGGAAAAATTCTCAAACGAGAACGAAGTTGAATCCGAACCCATCCGGCAAAGAACAAAAATCTGGCAAAGCACAAACATGAGTCTTCCGGTAAGTACTCTGTTGATTCCCTAGCTTCTCCTTATTGCTACGCTGGAATAATGATGTGTAGATTGTGGGGATTGCATGACTCTTCTAATTTCACTATAGAAATGGTTCCTTTAATGGAAGTCGCATGCAACAGTATAATAATGGATTGGGCCACTATTCTCTCAGATAAACTAGCCAAAGCTGTTCTTGAGTTTAGAAATAAGACCCGCATCTCTAAAAGGATAATCCCCCCATTTTATTACAGTGCCTATATCCTAGATACCTTCTATTTTAATTCTGAATTTCCTGTGCTCGGCTGGAGGTGGACACCACAAGAATCCATGCCTATTCACATTTACCACCAGAAATTATGGAAATCCTCTTACAAGCACCATCTGTACCAAGTCTGCAATGGCTTTATGTTGCCTATTTATTATTCCATTTTTGATAAACCCATTCCCAAGATTTCCTACCAAGCTGGGATTGATTTAACAACAGTAGGGAGATGGTTTGGAGAGGAGAAGTTCACTTACATAAGAGTTTTCGGTAGCCAAGCCGAACCTCATGTTCTCCCTTTATACATACCAGATAAACTGTTGGCAAGGGAAATCTCTTACCAGATTATTGCTGAGAGTGTTACACAGACTCTCAAGAAAAATAAGAAGCAAGGCTGGCCCTCTTTTCCTTTGAGATGCGGTGTTTATACTCTACATGATCTAAAACATGCAGAAAAGGAAGCTACGAAGATTAAATCATTAACTCTGGCGACTCTCCCAAATAGGCAATTTGATCCAAACAAAGTTGCCTATAACGCACTAGAACAGGCCAAATTGTCAAAATTTGACCATAAAGAAGATTTGTTTGACGACCTGTTCTCTTCAGCTGAGTCAATAATGCAGGTTAAATCATTGGCCAAAATGAAATATCATGATGAAGGGTTGACTGAATTTAACACACTTAGAGAACAGAGGTTGCAAAATCTGCCTCTAGATCTACTAGCGACAACCCCAGCGACATCGTCAAGCGAGCCTGATCGGAAACAATCCAAGGAACCTCCAGTTATAACAAAAGAACAAGAGAAGCCACAGGAGGAAAATCAAAAGAAAGAACAGGAGGAAAAGCAGAAGAGAGAGCAGGAAAAAGTGCGGGAAGAGACCCAAACTGAAAAGGAAAAACAGACCACCATTGATGTCAATGTGGATACTCATATCGACCCTAAGTTGCTCCAGGAATGGAAGCAATTTGATTCCATTATCAGTGGTTTGGAATGTTCAAAGGACACAGACACTTCAAAGGCAACAGACACACAGGAAATCACTTCACCACAGGTTCTAAGTGGAACCAGCGGCCCACCCATTTCTAAAGAGGTAGAGATAATACCAAAGGACCCCTCCGACCAAATCATTTTGCAGGTAGAAGATATTCCTCCCCTGGATGTCTTCTACAGCCCAAGGCATAAAGTTGTGGTTAAATGAAAAAGGAAAAGAAGAAGGACTGATCAACCTTCCCTTTTTCCAGAGCAAACTGTCACGGGCAATGTGGTTTGGAAGGAGGAATTCGACCCCTCCGATGACCTGACAAAACTGTCATAGTATGCGGGAGCTTATTCGCCAACGAAAATAGACAAGGCATCGGAGGTAAGCCTTTTACTGAAAACAAAGGATCAGGAGATTTTCTCATTACAGGCACAGCTAAGTGAAGCAAAGTAGAAAGTGGAGCAGGCAGAGCAGCAATTGTTGACGGAACAACAAGTGAACAGTCAACTAACTCAACAATTGCAGGCAGAAAAACAAAGGATTGACCAAAGCGAAATCCAAAAGCAGAAAGAATTATCATAGGCATTGGCACAATTGAAGGCAGCGAACGAGCAAATGGTGAAAACAAAAGATGAGCAAATTGCTCAATTATCATCACAGCTCAAGAAAACAAAGGGCGTTCCACAAGTGGCTGAATTTAGAGCAGAAGCATTACAAATAAATACTGCATTAATATCCCAAATTAAGCTTCTGTGTCAACAAATCGCCCAGGCAGAGCCACTATGTGAATTAACGGCATCCATAAGTAAGCAAGTATACAAGGCCGGGACTGAATTGGATCAAGCTGAAGAAACGATAGCTACATTTCTCGACTGGCAAGATTCTGACCAAGGACAAGCGGCCAATTTACCCAGGATCTTAGAATCACACAAAGATATACTCTTCACAGAATGGCAGTCCCAGTTAATGAAAGCAGAGAGGGCGGTTTCAAGATGTAAATCAACTTCTAGCAATTTAGTTGAATTGGTCAATAACACTCTCTACTTATCAAACATGATTTCCCAATGCACACCAGGAAAGTTGACAACAATGAAAACATTGGAGCAATCATGTTATCCAGATCTAGAAGAAAAGGGGAGATTAATCGCTGGGATTAACAGTTTAACCTGGGACACCTATTGGTTCTTCTTGGTAAAGCCGCACACACAGAGAGCCACCCTCAAGTGCCTTACGGATGCAATCGGGTATATTATCCCCGATATTCAGGATGCCACCTATGCCGCCCAGCTCAGCTCGCGCCTCAACAAACCACCAGAAGTAGAGCCGATGCTTGTGATAAGTCAGCTCAGATTTAAAGGCAAGCAGCCTACTTGATGAATCATTCCGCCGACTGCCAGATCGCTGAAGAGAATAGGATCAAAATTTATTGATACCAATTAAGTAGGATTTCTGTTTTATAGATAGGTAGATTAATTAAGTATTTATAGACCCTTTCATTGTTTTGGAAAGGGTCGTAAAGTTTTGTACCTGACTTAAAGACTGAAGTTGCACTATTGTGCTTCAGTCATATTCTTTTATGAAACTGGACCAGTTGTTCTTAATTTGACAAGGAAGCTTTTTATGCAATTGTGCACTATTGTCTTTGTTTGAAAGTATTTCTGCGTTGAAGGAAGAATCACAAGTAGCGATTGATATTGGGAGTGTCCAGCAGCTCATATGGTATTTCTATCTATGTCTGAATTCATTCCTTTCATATGAATTGTTATTTGATTATCTTTGCTATTATCGATTATATATATGTGTTTTAACAGCAGTTCTGTATTCCTTCCACTATTGGATGTTTATGGTGTGCTTTCCTTTTAATCATATATGTGTTGATGATATAAATGACAAGTGTAGTAATGTTGCTTTAATCACTTTGCTTAACTATTTAAGTAAAGTAATCCTTGAATGCATTAATGTCTATGTCTGTTAGATGGAGTCATCTATATGCCTATCCATAGACACAGACCATCAAGCGCTACACTTCAAAGCTCAATAAGTTCCCGGGATAAGTCATAGTTCTTATATTTTTGTTGATATATTTAGTTATCCGCCCATCAATAGATTAGTCAATCAATTATCTATTCATCTCGTTTATCCATTGCTGGGAAACTGGTCCCATTATCCCCAGTCGGAGCCACCATTCCAAACGGAAAAGGAGCTGTACTAAGGTCCGGACCGGGTGGTTATCCCCAATGTTGTTGCAGCGATTTTCGAGGCATCAACATTTTTGGCGCTAGAAGGAGGGCCCAACTGTGAATGGCACACAAACTAAAATCTACAAGCCATTCCAAGAGTAATTCTCCCTCAGTATCCCGTCAATCTTCCCATTTGCATGCTGGTTCTCCAGTATCCAAACAAGAAGAAGAGGAATCAACTACCACTGCTCAAACCCATCATACTCCAAAACAATTAAGTCTTGAATCACCTGAAGTCCAGTCTCTTATCCACAAACTTCAGAGCTTCTCGATTTCACCACAGAAATCTGAGGTATCACAAAGCAGTGCGACTTCATAGTTCAATTTACCTCACCCTCTTACCAGACTTCAGAGCGAAAAGCTCGGTATTGAACCCACTGAGTTCCCTTTACCCAAGAGGAAAAAGGCGAAGAAATATACTGAAGAATTTGACAGTGAAGAGCTTTCATCCACATCCTCCATTGCATCTTCCCCTATGCAAAGTCAACCATCCACTCCCCCATTACATATTGTTGTTCATCAGGGATTAGGAGCTTCAACATCCCAACCTGCTCACTCCTCAATATTATTTCCTTCCCAGACATCTGGAATTCCAACAATAGTATCAAACACTACTGCTATTATAATGGCAGATCCGTGGACCAGACCTGGTGCAGTCAATATGCCTGCACCATTGCATCCATTACTAGATGCTCCTGAAAAATGGCTACCCAAATTTAATTCAGATGATGGGACCCAGGTTAAGGAACAAATTAATAATTTCATGTTGGCAGTCGACTTGAAAGGAGTAACAGAACAAGTTGTTGTTGTTAGACTTTTCCCTTACGCCTTGTAAGGATCAGCAGGATCTTGGTATTTTTCTTTACCCTCTGGTTCCATTACCAGTTGGAACACTTGCCAAGAGCAGTTTCTTACTAAATATGGAGATGATAGGTCTTTGGCTACCCTAATAAACAATCTCTCCAATCTTAGGATAGAGCATCGAGAACCAATTAAGGAATTTAATGCTCGATTCAATAAACTCCTGAACAAAATCCCGACGGCCTCCAAACCAAGTGAACAAATTCGAAGCGAATGGTATATAACCGCCCTACCTGCCAATATAGCCATTTTTGTAGATAGGGCTGGGAAACCTACCTTAGCCGAAAACATGAAAGAAGCACTTGCTGTGGAGAAACGCATTAATGCTCTAGAGAAGAAGGCTGCTCTGGAAGACAGAAAAGCCAAAAAAGTCTCTTTTAAAGATGACTCAAGAAAGAAAACCCCAAAAGACCCATATGACATGGAGGGTTTGCAAAAGGTCCTAAAAACTTTATCAAATGAAATGGTTGAAATAAAAAAACAGGTAGCCGAAACCTCAACCAAAAGACCCTTTAGGACTTATAAGAAAAATGAATCAAAGCCACCAAATGTCATATCTAATGCAGATTCAGAGCAAGAAGAAGAGGAAGAGGAAACAATCTCACCAACTGATGATGAAGAAGAAGTAGTAGAATGTCATGGAATGTGGGATTTTATACTCCCCAACTCCGATACCGATAATGAAGAAGAGGCGTTCCCGGTCACTACTAGGAGTAAAAGTACTTCCGAACCTGTTCAGGTAACGTCAAAGAAAAGGAGTGCAGGCGCTGCTACAACCAAAGAAAAAATACCCGCAAAGAAATCACCTGCAGCAGTTCCCCAAAATCAGCCTTCAACTTCTAATACTCCTTCAACATCTAAAACATTAGTGGTATCCGATTCAATGGAGTACAACATTGTTGATGACATGAAGAAAACTAAAGCAAACATTACTATGTTTGAACTTAGTAAATTAAAACATCAGCAAAAATTGCTTCTCAAAGAATTGAATGCTGTTCCTTCTACACCTCTTCCCAGTGCTAAAGCTGCTAATGATTTAGGCCAACCTCCTCCCGGTATGGTTGAAGATACCGATTTAGTTCTGATTGGAGATAGATCAAATTCTCATACTCCACCTTTCCTTCTAACCTATGAGATCTATAACAGAAACCTGCACAACTGTTTGATTGACTCAGGGGCATCTTCTAACATAATGCCAGCTTCAGTTTTTTCCAAACTGAACATTGAACCCCAGAAGTCTGCTATTCATATTGTACAGTTGGACAGGACCAAAGTGCAGGTTGTGGGAGAAATTAATTCCGTAACTATTAGGTTATCTGCTGATCCCAGAGTAGTACAAAGGATTGATATCCTGATAGCCGATATACCTGAATTTTACGGTTTAATATTGAGTAGGGATTGGTCTGAAAAATTACATGGGTATATTTCTACTGATTGGTCACATATGTGGCTTCCCTATAAGGGTAAGCCAAATCAAATAAGGATTGATCGAGAAAAAAATATGACCCATACAGTTACTGAATTTGAGCAAGAAAACCAACCTGTAGCATTTAATAACAACATTTTGGGAAATTATTCATCTGAGTCATTCTTTGGTAACTTTATTGCCCAGTCATCCCCTTTCTCAGTCAATCATTTTTCATCTCAGATTGAGATTTTTTCACAAACAGATAGGTCTAGATGTTTCAATGATGCTGAGAAAACTGTAAATACATTTGTTAATACCTCTTTATTTTGGTCATTATATTTCGATGGGTCCAAATCTAGTGAGGGCTCAGGAGCAGGATGTATTTTGGTTAGCCCACTACGAGAAAAAACAATGCTGTCTTGTAGGCTGGAATTTGAATGCACTAACAATACAGCCGAATATGAAGCCTTAGTCCAAGGACTGTATAAAGCGATCGGCCTTAAAGTGAAATATTTAAAAGTATTCGGTGATTCTGAAATTATTATCAAACAGGTGAGAAATACAATTCATTGTCTTTCAAATCATCTTAAACATTATCAATCGCTAGTACAAGAACTCACCTCACACTTTTCGGCATTCAATATCTCCTCCATTCCTAGGTCTCAAAATTCGGCAGCCGACCTGCTAGCCAATGTAGCTTCCAAACTCCTACCTTCTGAAGACTACATCCCAGATAGATTTTCAGTAGAATTGCTTTTTAGGCCTTCAATTCCTGACAATGTCACTAATTGGAGAGTATTCAACCATGATGAGGATATTTTACAATTCTTAACTTCTGAAAAGTCCTATGATAATCAAATTATTGAGGAAAATGAGCATGACTCCCAAATGAGAGAAACACCTCAGGAAAATTCAATTCCTAAGCCTGTGGTAAAGCTGGAGGATCTTTATGATATTAAAGACAGGTTTAAACCTGTGACTAATGCAAAGCTCCAAAGCTCTACCCTAAGGTTTGAGTTGATAAATCTTGGTACTGAGTAAGCTCCTCAAAATATTAATTTAGGATTAGGACTTTCCTTGGAAGAGAAAGAGGCATTCATTAAACTGTTAAGGAAAAATAAACAGGTTTTTGCTTGGAAATATGATGATTTGAAGACATATGATACATCCATTATCCAGCATACCATTCCAGTGCTTCCCGATCAGAAACCAATTCAACAGAAGTTATGGAAATACATCCAAGTTTAGAGAGTCAAATAAAGACTGAACTTAACAAACTCTTGAAAGCCAAGATTATTTTTCCAGTCCGACACTCAAACTGGGTCTCCAATATGGTGCCAGTCAGAAAGAAAAATGGCGACATTCAGATTTGTATTGATTTCAGAAATTTGAACAAAGCAAGCTTAAAAGACAATTTCCCATTACCTACCATGGAGAAAATACTCCAATCAGTAGCAGGCTCTAAATTAATGTCCTTTCTAGACGGTTTCTCAGGATATAACCAAGTTTTGGTCCATCCTGATGACCAGCTTAAAACCACATTCAGAACCAAATGGGGAACATATGCATATCAGAAAATGCCCTTTGGACTTATTAATGCAGGGGCAACATTCCAAAGAGCGATGGATACAGCTTTTAGAGGGATGATTAATAGAACAGTAGTCGTCTATCTAGACGATATTACTGTATTCTCTAAAGAGAGGTCTAATCATTTGCATGACCTAAGTCAAATCTTTCAACGCTGCAAAAGATATGGTATTTCTCTTAACCCTAAAAAATGTTTCTTTGCTCTTGACCAAGGAAAGCTCTTAGGCTTTATTGTGTCTAAAAATGGCATTTATATTGATCCTGATCGGATCAAATAAATCTCTGAAATCCCTTTCCCGCATAATAAGAAATACATGCAGTCATTTTTAGGCCAAATCAATTTTGTTAAAAGATTTGTTCCAGACTTTTCTCAGATTATTTTGCCACTTCAAACTATGATCAAGAAAAATTCAGTCTTTAAGTGGGGATCAACAGAAAAAGAAGCGTTTGATTTAATCAAACAATCAATAATCGATGCCCCAACCTTAAATACTCCCAATTTTTCTAATCATTTTACATTATACACTATCGCCTCCACCTCTTCTTATGCAGCAGTACTCACGCAGCTCAACGATCACAATTTGGAAGCACCCATTTCATTCTTTAGTTCAAATCTTCAGGGTGCTGAATTGAATTACTCCGAAGTAGAAAAACAAGCCTTTGCTGTATTTAAAGCAGTCAAACATTATAGACCCTTCCTTTTGAAAACCCACACAAAAGTTATAGTTCCTTTCCGTACAGTTAGGAAACTATTAATCCAAAAAGAACTGGGTGAAAAAAGGGCAAATTGGGTCACAGCGCTTCAAGAATTGACTTAGAAATTAGGCCAGCAAAGATTGTTAGGGGCCAAGGTTTTTGCAGGTTATTGGCAGGAGCATCCAATATTCCAGAATCAAGTGATACAGATCAAACTGAAGAAATCAACTAGATAAGTGTTACTGATTCTGAGTCTCAATATGCAGATTTAATCTTTTATTTGAAAAATGGTTATGCACCTCCTAACCTGTCTTACAAAAAAAAAAGGGCCATTAGGTTAAAAGCAAAGAATTTTACAATTATTGATGATGTGCTTTTTAAGCAGAATTATGGTTCCATCTTATTAAGATGCCTTGAGAAACCTGAAGCACAAAAGGTTTTGCAGGAGTTACATGATGGACCAGCAGGAGGACATTTTGGAGCTGACACAACATCTCACAAAATCATTCATGCTGGATACTATTGGCACACTCTGTTTAGAGATGCCCACGAGTATGTAAGGAAATGCCTCAATTGTCAAACTTCTAGTGGAAGACAGCGTAAACCAGCTTTCCCTCTGCAACCAGTCAACATTGAACAACCATTTGAGCAATGGGGATTGGACATCATTAGGGAAATTACTCCACCTTCTTCCAAACAACATAAGTATATCCTTACTGCTACCGATTATTTACTAAGTGGGTTGAGGCAATTCCTTTGAAGACAGCAAATTCTGAAGCAATCATTGAATTCATAGATCAATTCATCATTACCAGGTTTGGTGTCCCAAATGCTCTTGTTTTTGATAATGCATCTTATTTCTCAGGCAATGCTATGTTTGATTTCGCTATTAAAAGAGGATTTAAATTGAAATATTCTGCTAATTACTATCCCCAGGGTAATGGGTTAGCAGAGTCTACTAATAAAAATCTGATCAAAATCATTAAGCGAACTATCGAATAGAATCATAAAACTGGCACAAATCCTTAATGTTTGCATTATGGGCTGATAGGATAACACATAAAGCTTCTATAGGATCCTCTCCGTTCAACCTTGTGTATGGAAAAGAAGCAGTAATGCCCACAAATCTTGTTCTTCCTTCTCTAGCCCTAGTTCAATTCATTGAGGAAAGTCCTTCCTCTTCTATTCAGCTTAGACATGATCAAATTCTAAAATTAGAAGAGGGAAGAGAAAAAGCCAGGGTTATTCATGCCAAACATCAGCAAGTCATCAAGGCAGCTTTTGATTCAGTCTCATCCGGTTCAAAACAATTTCAAGTCGGTGATTTAGTTCTGAAATGGGACAAAGCCCATGAGGACAAGGGAAAACACACCAAGTTCCAGAAGATGTGGCTTGGACCATTTCAGATCTGTGAGAAGATAGGCCATTCAACCTTCATATTGCAAGATTTATCAGGTTTGAGAGATTCTCTCCCTTTAAATGGCCTTATCTTGAAGAAATTCTTTAATTGAGGAGGTAACCCCTTCTCCTTTCAGTTTGATAGAGTTTTGTAGTTTTTAGGATTTGTAGAAAATAATGTTGTAAGGTATCTTCCATTGACCTTTGCTGTGTTTGAAAACTTGATCCATAGAAGTAGTGTGATATTTGCTTTTAAAATAATAGAAGTCTTAACCAAAAGGGATAACTTTCTAGGAAACTAGGTATCATTGTATTCTGAAACCACATTTCAAGTTTTGTGAACCCCTCTCAAAGTTTACAAGTATTATAAATCATTTTCTGTTTTCAAATTGGTCACAAAAGGTTATCAATATCAAGATAGAATCTAATCCAACTTCAACATCTTCAACTCTTACCCTGTCATCCATCTACTCTTAAAAGAGAAAATTGTCCATCCCATTCACCAAAGTTTATGATTACTCAGAGTGTAATTCTAAAATTTTGATATAAAAGATAAGAGGTCTTATTACAAGCCTGCTTACCATGATCATAGGGAAATAGTTTAACCGACTTTACCAATACTGCATGCCATAACAGGGTAATGGCTTAAGAATTATAAGACAAGGGGTCTCATCACGAGCCAGCTTGTTCGGTTAGATTATTACCAGTGAATGGCGTTGTCAATAGCTGGTTACCAAACCAGGACAATGGCTTTTTATCTTATCAATAATAGGAAAAGAAAGAAATACAAAATATGAAAACATATTTTGAATTCATTCTGTTAATCACACTCTCAAATTGGATGGGACAATGGACAATAACATGGTTAAAAGGTATCCCTGTCGAAACTATGAACGTTTGCTGGCAGCAGAGGCTCTACCTATGACAGACGAGTTCACTATAAAAGCTGATTTGGAAAGGTTTTCTGTTTTATCATTATAAACCAATAAAGGCCTATTTAAAACTTAGAATGTATCTATTGTCTTAGAAAAGAGAGGAAATTAACAAAATAATTTCATTTTACTCGGAATGCATTTATACCTAGTTATATTAGAATTTTCCCCTTTGATTAGAACTCTATTTTGAAAAAGTTTAAGTATTTCTATACTTTTCAGAGATAACTGTTTCTTCCAGTGAATCGCCAATTGTTGTGCTCTACAACAACCCCCCATTTCATATCATTCTATTCACAAAACTATCATATGAAATGGGTCCCTTTAGAGTTTGATTGGTAAAAATTTTGTATTATTTAAAAGGGTCCGAAAACCAAATGATAACATTATAAAACCCTTTTTGAAAAATCCCATTTTCATCAAATAAATCAATCTCTATCATTGCGATAAAGCGATCGCAAGATCGCATATCGCAATGACATAAGGTACACAAGTAAGTGGCACATTGGTTTCCGCCGATGTGATATCGCTATCGGCTATCGGCAATGTTCTATGCACATTGTTAAAGCGCCCCATACCAATGTCCCCGATGCGATGCGATATCGCTATCAGCGATCGGCGGTATACCATACATGTCTCATATAATGCCAATGCTCCCGATGCGATGCGATATCGCTATCGGCGATCGGGGTTTTCAAAAGGTGTCCATATTTAAGATTTAAGCTTTCCCCGATGGCCGATTGCGATAAAGCGCGGATTTCAAAAAACCGTTAAAACAAAGGGATATCACGATTAATTCATATTAAAAGCTTGATTCATTCAACATTGATTCACTTGCGCTCAACCGCCAAAACATCTACAACACGCTTAAATGAATCATTCGGCCGATTAATGATATAATGGGAATTTAAGGATTCACAGGTTTTAAACGACCATTTAATGTAATTGTAAGTCCCAAAATCCTCCCATGGATTGTATCTGCGCCCATTTTAAAAGTTAATCTCTTATCACGCATCGGTTAATATATGTCATCATATTGAAATTTTCACTGCCGATTCTCCGTGTTACGTTTATTTTTGCCTCTGTGCAAAATTTATCCAAAGGAGAAAGCTCAAGCAAAATGGGGAAGAAATCCAAGAAGACCACAGGCGCTTCTGTTGCACCTGCCGTAGGACAAGCTGTCGCTGATCCCTCAAACAAGAAGAAAGGATTGATTTCCGATACCACATGTTCTGGTCTCGGCAGAACTACTTGGCAGAGCACTTACAACTTGATTGAAGTTGAAGAACCCAAAGTGACAACAGTAGAAGCTATTGCAGATTCTACTCGGAAATCTGATACCACTCTAAAGGACTTAGCTGACTCCTTCCTTCATCGGATAGCAACTAGGGAACAAATTCTCCCATACACAGATGTAGTGCGGTGGGCAATTGAGGAAATCCCAATCCTGGATAGAACCTTCAGCACCAGAGACGGGAGAATTTTCGGGTCGTTCAAAGCTGATGATTTGAGGCAAATGTATCATTTGCCTGAGCCAGAGAAGATATACAATAAAGCATTCCTGGAAAAATTCTCAAATGAGAACGAAGTTGAATCCGAACCCATCCGGGATTGGAGACAAAATCCGGCAAAGCACAAACATGAGTCTTCCGGTAAGTACTCTGTTGATTCCCTGGCTTCTCCTTATTGCTACGCTGGAATAATGATGTGTATATTGTGGGGATTGCATGACTCTTCTAATTTCACTATAGAAATGGTTCCTTTAATGGAAGCCGCATGCAACAGTATAATAATGGATTGGGCCACTATTCTCTAAGATAAACTAGCCAAAGCTGTTCTTGAGTTTAGAAATAAGACTCGCATCTCTGAAAGGAAAATCCCCCCATTTTATTACAGTGCCTATATCCTAGATACCTTGTGTTTCAATTCTGAATTTCTTGTGCTCGGCTGGAGGTGGACGCCACAAGAATCCATGCCTATTCACATTTACCACCAGAAATTATGGAAATGCTCTTACAAGCACCATCTGTACCAAGTCTGCAATGGCTTTATGTTGCCTATTTATTATTCCATTTTTGATAAACCCATTCCCAAGATTTCCTACCAAGCTGGGATTGATTTAACAACAGTAGGGAGATGGTTTGGAGAGGAGAAGTTCACTTACATAAGAGTTTTCGGTAGCCAAGCCGAACCTCATGTTCTCCCTTTATACATACCAGATAAACTGTTGGCAAGGGAAATCTCTTACCAGATTATTGTTGAGAGTGTTACACAGACTCTCAAGAAAAATAAGAAGCGGGGATGACCCTCTTTTCCTTTGAGATGCGGTGTTTATACTCTGCATGATCTCAAACATGCAGAAAAGGAAGCTACGAAGATTAAATCATTAACTCTGGCGACTCTCCCAAATAGGCAATTTGATCCAAACAAAGTTGCCTATAACGCACTAGAACAGGCCAAATTGTCAAAATTTGACCATAAAGAAGATTTGTTTGACGACCTGTTCTCTTCAGCTGAGTCAATAATGCAGGTTAAATCATTGGCCAAAATGAAATATCATGATGAAGGGTTGACTGAATTTAACACACTTAGAGAACAGAGGTTGCAAACTCTGCCTCTAGATCTACTAGCGACAACCCCAGCGACATCGTCAAGCGAGCCTGATCGGCAACAGTCTAAGGAACCTCCAGTTATAACAAAAGAACAAGAGAAGCCACATGAGGAAAATCAAAATAAAGAACATGAGGAAAAGAAGAAGAGAGAGAGCAGAAAAAAGTGCGGGAAGAGACCCAAACTGAAAAGGAAAAACAGACCACCATTGATGTCAATGTGGATACTCATATCGACCCTAAGTTGTTCCAGGAATGGAAGCAATTTGATTCCATTATCAGTGGTTTGGAATGTTCAAAGGACACAGACACTTCAAAGGCAACAGACACACAGGAAATCACTTCACCACAGGTTCTAAGTGGAACCAGCGGCCCACCCATTTCTAAAGAGGTAGAGATAATACCAAAGGACCCCTCCGACCAAATCATTTTGCAGGTAGAAGATATTCCTCCCCTGGATGTCTTCTAAAGCCCAAGGCATAAAGCTGTGGTTAAACGACAAAGGAAAAGAATAAGGATTGATCAACCTTCCCTTTTTCTAGAGCAAACTGTCACGGGCAATGTGGTTTGGAAGGAGGAATTCGACCCCTCCGATGACCTGACAAAGCTGTCACAGTGTGCGGGAGCTTATTCGGCAGTGACAATAGACAAGGCATCGGAGGTAAGCCTTTTACTGAAAACAAAGGATCAGGAGATTTTCTCATTACAGGCACAACTAAGTGAAGCAAAGCAGAAAGCGGAGCAGATAGAGCAGCAATTGTTGACACAACAACAAGTGAACAGTCAACTAACTCAACAATTGCAGGCAGAAAAACAAAGGATTGAACAAAGCGCAATCCAGAAGCAGAAAGAATTATCAGAGGCATTGGCACAATTGAAGGAAGCGAACGAGAAAATGGTGAAAACAAAAGATGAGCAAATTTCTCAATTATCATCACAGCTCGAGAAAACAAAGGGCGTTCCACAAGTGGCTGAATTTAGAGCAGAAGCATTACAAATAAATACTGCATTAATATCCCAAATTAAGCTTCTGTGTCAACAAATCGCCCAGGCAGAGCCACTATGTGAATTAACGACATCCATAAGTAAGCAAGTAGACAAGGCCAGGACTGAATTGGATCAAGCTGAAGAAACGATAGCTGCATTTCTCGACTGGCAAGATTTTGACCAAGGACAAGCGGCCAATTTACCCAGGATCTTAGAATCACACAAAGATATACTCTTCACAGAATGGCAGTCCCAGTTAATGAAAGCAGAGAGGGCGGTTTCAAGATGTAAATCAACTTCTAGCAATTTAGTTGAATTGGTCAATAACACTCTCTACTTATCAAACATGATTTCCCAATGCACACCAGGAAAGTTGACAACAATGAAAACATTAGAGCAATCATGTTATCCAGATCTAGAAGAAAAGGGGAGATTAATCGCTGGGATTAACAGTTTAACCTGGGACACCTATTGGTTCTTCTTGGTAAAGACACACACACAGAGAGCCGCCCTCAAGTGCCTTACGGATGCAATCGGGTATATTATCCCCGATATTCAGGATGCCACCTATGCCGCCCAGCTCAACTCGCGCCTCAACAAACCACCAGAAGTAGAGCCGATGCTTGCGATAAGTCAGCTCAGATTTAAAGGCAAGCAGCCTACTTGATGAATCATGCCGCCGACTGCCAGATCGCTGAAGAAAATAGGATCAAAATTTATTGATACCAATTAAGTAGGATTTCTGTTTTATAGATAGGTAACTTAATTACGTATTTATAGACCCTTTCATTGTTTTGGAAAGGGTCGTAAAGTTTTGTACCTGACTTAAATACTGAAGTTGCACTATTGTGCTTCAGTCATATTCTTTTATGAAACTGGACCAGTTGTTCTTAATTTGACAAGGAAGCTTTTTATGCAATTGTGCACTATTGTCTTTGTTTGAAAGTCTTTCTACGTTGAAGGAAGAATCACAAGTAGCGATTGATATTGGGAGTGTCCAGCAGCTCATATGGTATTTATATCTATGTGTGAATTCATTCCTTTCATATGTATTGTTATTTGATTATCTTTGCTATTATCGATTATATATATGTGTTTTAACAACAGTTCTGTATTCCTTCCACTATTGGATGTTTATGGTGTACTTTCCTTTTAATCATATATGTGTTGATGACATAAATGACAAGTGTAGTAATGTTGCTTTAATCGCTTTGCTTAACTATTTAAGTAAAGTAATCCTTGAATGCATTAATGTCTATGTCTGTTAGATGGAGTCATCTATATGCCTATCCATAGACACAGACCATCAAGCGCTACACTTCAAAGCTCAATAAGTTCCTGGGATAAGTCATAGTTCTTATATTTTTGTTGATATATTTCGTTATCCGCCCATCAATAGATTAGTCAATCAATTATCTATTCATCCCGTTTATCCATTGCTGGGAAACTCGTCCCATTATCCCCAGTCGGAGCCACCATTCCAAATGGAAAAGGAGCTGTACTAAGGTTCGGACCGGGTGGTTATCCCCAATGTTGTTGCAGCGATTTTCGAGGCATCAACAATAGTACATCCTGATTTTCAAACGCCAGTAGCAGGATATAATCCATAGTCAGTGTCTGTCTCCGAAATCGCTGGTAGCTTTTCATCTACTAGTGGTATAGGTGAAGAACCCGAAATATCCGAGCCTGAAAGTGAATTTGCTGCTACTCCGACATCGGGGTTTGTTTCTCCAACTTTTAGTGGTCCTGGTTCACCTAGGGTAGAAAGAGTAATCACTCAAGATCTTCCTTCTGGACTTATTTCTATTGAAGAACTTGCTCCGGAAGAAGAAGAAGTAGGCATCCCTATCCCTGAAAATCAACCTGTCATTGAACTAAGGGAGCGTGAATCAATTTTTTACAGTCCACCTAGGAGTAGTTCTTGGTATCTTTCTTTAACTAATTATTTAGAAAACTCAGGGTTAAGTTTTTCACCACCTCGTGCTCCTTATCACTCAACACCTAGAGGTTTTTATACTCCCGTAAACATGTCAGGGCAGTCGTCCATGTTTACTCAATCGCCCGAATCTTTTTTGTACGACGGTCCATCTCTTCCCTCTGGGTATCAGTCTCTTTTTGGTACTTTTTTGGGAGCATCTCCTCAACCCATTTAGCAATGGTTATTAACTGGAAGCAATGGTACAAAGCCGTTGAGCGTAGAAGACATTCTTATGATGTCAGGTTCTATTCCCAATCCTCAACCTCAAGGTGGCCAGTTACCGCCTGGGGGGAAACCTCAATTAACACCTGGGGGGCAACCTCAAGGTACACAATTTGCATCTGGGGGGCAACCTCAAGGACAGTACATACCTATGGGGTAGTACGTTCCTCAAGGTCAACCCCAGACTCAATATGTACCCCAAGGTCAACCCCAGTATCAATTTATACCTCAAGGTCAACCCCAGTATCAGTATGTGCCTCAAGGGTATCAACCCCAAGGTCAATACTCAAACCAAGGTTTCCAACCACCCCAAGGTCAAACATATGTTCAAGGAACGGGAAATGTACCTTTCAATTATCAATCCTACCCTCAACCTGGTTATGGTCCTCAGTATTCTCAACATGTTATGGGTCAGTACCCCGGAATGAATATAGTGTGGGATCCATCGCAAACCCAACAGGTGTTGCAGCCAAGTGTACAGTTGTCATCTCAAACTGGACAACCCCTAGTTTCTCATACACCCCAGCAACCAGTCCAATTTAACATTCAAACTTCTGTACCTTCGGTAGTTTCACAGCCTGGGCCCAATACACCTCGTACTCCACCTCAAACGACTGCTACAACTATCGCTACATCTGTTCAATCTACCCCACCTACTTCTGGAGTATCGACAGCTCCGGTTTCTACTGTTCCTGTATCTACTCCTCAGACATATTTACCACCGTCTGGATCTACGATTCAAACTTCGGTTCAGATGCCTGTAGGACAACCTGGTTTAAGTACGGTTGTCACAAGTCAACCACAATTCACCTATCAACCGTACCAGGGACAATACCAATTCGGTCCTGCTGTCCAGCAGCCAGTTTATCAGTATCAACCATATCCTGTGTACACTTATCAACAACCTCAACAACCCCAGTACGGTCCGGTTAATCCTGGTTTTCCGGGAGGATACAATATCCCGAACGTGATTCTTGTTCCTAGTTATCCTGGATATCCTCCTCCTGGGGCTGGTCTCATGACCCAGAGTTTTAGGGATCCTAATCGGCAGTTACCATTTATCGCAATTTTGGACTTGCCTGACTTGTCACGCCTAACGAACGATCCCATTAATTATCTTCGGTTTTGGCCGACAATGCCGAATAAGTTGCCCAGTGACATTCCCAAGTTCGAAGGTAAATCAAGAGAGGACTCGTCGAACCATGTGATGACTTACCACCTCTGGTGTGCGTCTAACTCCATCACAGATGATTCAATCTGTCTTAGACTTTTCCAGTGCACTCTAATTGGTCTTGCGGCCAAGTGGTACATTGAGTTACCGCGAGGAACTTTTTATAATTTTAGTCAGTTAGCTACCTCGTGTTTAACTCATTTTCAGTTGCCAGTCCGATATGACAATGGCACGGAATTGTTAACTTTGATAAAACAATCGACATCCACGTACATTTCAGATCATATTCATGAGTGGAGACGTCGACGTCGTTTAGTGAAGGTATTTATTCCGGATCAGATCTTGGCTGAGTGGTTTGTAAAATCTTTGTTGGCAAAGATCACTGAAGATGTTGCTAAAGCTGGAGTGGTTACTGAGGAGAAAGTCATTGCTCAAGCACAGTACCTTGACTTGGTCTATACTCAGTCAGGTACGTTACATGAAAAAATCCCCGATCTTCCCAAGCAAAATCAAATCGCTGCAGCTCCTTCGGGATCTCATGCCGCTGATGGTATGATTGGCACGGTTAACACTAAAAGTAAGAAGAAGTCTTCCAAGAATTCTTCCCCTGTCATAACCTTGCCTGATTCCCCAACAGGAGATTATTCTGCAGGGATTTCCGCCGATATTCACGTTGTAGAATCATCTACAACCAAATCAAAATCCGGTGGGAAGAAGAAAGGAAAGAAGAAGAACAAAACAGACAAAATTTCAAAGGAGAAACCTGAAAAGATGGAATCCAATGACGAAAAGCGCAAACCTCGTTATCCTTGTCTCATTTGTGACAATGAACATTTTACAAGAGACTGCCCTCATCGTGCAGAGGTTGCGAAGATTGTCAAGGGTTCCCAAACTCCTACTGTTTTGAAGGATCCTTTTCCGGATCAAGACAGTAAGATGATAGGTTCATCCTCGAGTGCCAATGAAGAACCCATACTGATGATGTCCCATGTTAGGATTGCGACTTGATCGCAAGATTATGGTAGTAAGAGTCCTGTTGATGGTAAAGAAGCAGAATCTTCCCATTCTAATCCATCAACCTCAGCTCCCGGTTCCGATCCACTACAAATCGAGAAACCTAATCCAGACTTGGTAATCAAACCGCCCGCCAAGGGTATACTTCGAAAGTCAGATTTCAATCCACATGCGAGAGTGGCTCAGAATTATAAAATTGTTGAGGATTTATCTATTTCACCCTCAGCAATGTCGGCTTTGGAAGTGCTGCAATCATGCCCAACACAACGTAAATTACTTTTTTCGGCTATAGGAGCTGTTGATGTTCAGGACCCGAACCTAATAATTTTCGATCTAGAAAATAGTACACCGCATTTGCCTCATCAAATGGCTTTCCAGATTCCAGTGATAGTAAAAAACATGCCTATTCATCAGACTGTAATTGATGAGGGAGCCTCAACGTGTATTATGTCGATACAGTGTTGGAGATCGCTTGGTTCTCCTTCACTAAATCAATCCCCGACGATTCTAAAGGCCTTTGATGGCTGTGGGTTTCATCCTTTTGGCATTCTACAGGATTTACCTATAGGGGTTGAAGGAAAAACCGTTAGTCTAGATGTGGAGGTGGTTGATGCCCCTCTAGACTACAACCTTCTCTTGGGTCGAAGTTGGTCTTACGCTATGACAGCGGTCGTTTCATCGGTCTTTCGAGTAATAAAGTTTCGATACAATGGGAAGATCGTAACAATAGACTAGCTGGCTTACTTTTCATCCGACCCAGCCTCTTCGGAGAGTATTCAGCATGTTGGTAAAATGACTATCCCATATAAGGATGTTGGAGTAGGATTAGTTAAAGATGCTGGTTTACTGGGAACTTTTCCTTTTCCTCCAATCAACACATCATCTTCATTTGCAACCATTCATATGAATACATCAGACACCATTATTTATGATGATCCTTGGATCGTCCCTTCTGAATTTGAGATAGACTCATTTGGAAATTCCATGCCTTTGAGTCCATATGAAATTGCCTATGAAGCCATGCAGTCTTTTGCCAACCCATGTTCAACCAAAAATGACTTAATGAATGTGGTCCGTGAGGAATCACTTTTCACATCAACCTCGGATTTAACTACGTTTTCTGAACTTGTTCACTCTGATGAGCGAATTTGTGAAATCCTATGTGTAGATGATTTACCATGGGAAGATCTCCATCACAAATCTTCGTTTTTACCTGAGGATGATCGTTTTGAAAATGATTTCTCATCAATTTTTACAACTGAATATGTCAAGGAACCTCAAAATCCAATGAAACCTCCCGATTCAGAGTTAAATTTGCGAAACATCTCTTAAACTTTTCCTATTGACATTTCGGTTAAGCTGAGAATTTTTGAGAACATTCATATAGGTGCCTCATGTACAGATGACGAAATTCAAGTATATAAGGCCCTATTTCAAGAATTCCGCGACGTGTTTGCCTGGTCCTATGAGGAAATGGCAGGAATTGATCCCGAGATTGTTGTTCATGAGATCAAGACTTACCCGGACGCTAAACCCGTCCGACAACGTTTGTGTCAGATTCACCCACGAAAAGCTACTGCAATTAAAGCAGAAGTTGAAAAATTGTTGAAAGCAGGTTTCATTTATCTGATCCTATTAACGGATTGGGTATCGAATATTGTTTCGGTTAACAAAAAGCAGGGAACAATAAGAATATGCATCGACTATAGGGACATTAATCAAGCTTGTCCAAAGGACAATTACCCAACCCCCTATATTGATCAAATCATTGATGATTGTGCCGGCAGTGAAATATTCTCCTTTATGGATGGTTTTTCCGGATACAATCAAATCAACATTCTACCTGCCAATCAACCAAAAACGGCTTTCATTTGTCCATTGGGGACATTTTCTTATTGCAAATTACCTTTTGGGCTTAAGAATGCCGGAGAAACTTTTCAAAGGGCGATGTCTTATGCGTTTCATGACATCAAACACATTGTGCAACCGTATCTCGATGATTTGCCTGCTCATTCATTACATCGAGATGATCACCTCGTCCATTTACGAGCAATATTTATGAGGTGTAGGCATTATCGTATTCGGTTGAACCCACACAAATGTGTCTTCTGTATAGAAACGGGTCGATTGCTGGGATTTGTAGTTTCGAAAGCCGGCATTCGCGTTGATCCCTCGAAGGTCGAAACTATCATCAAATTGCCTCCTCCTTCGAGTCTTCGCCAACTCCAAAGTTTGTAGGGGAAAGCAAATTTTTGACGACGATTCATTCCTAACTACACCGAGGTTACAAAGGGTTTTACCCAGTTGTTGAAGCAAAACACTCCATTCTATTGGGATGAGATAGCTCAGAAATCTTTTGATGCACTCAAACACGTGTTGACCCATGCACCATTGTTGCATCCTCCCAACTACAACCGGGATTACTTCTTGTATCTCGCCGCCTCTCATTCCACCATTGGAATGGTCTTAGTTCAGGAAGATGAATCAGGAATTGAACATGTGATATATTACCTTAGTCGAACGTTAAATCCAACTGAGCTAAAATACTCACATGTGGAGAAATTGGCATTGGAAGCCGTCCAAGCTGTCCAACGTTTTCGTCACTACATTCTACTACGTAAAACTACGGTAATTTTGGATTGCAACCCTATGATCTAAATTTTGACCAAGAAATTGCTAGGGGGAAAGTACTCTAAATGGATCGTTATCCTGCAAGAGTTCGACTTGGAATTTGAGAAATCTAAGTCTAAGAAATCTTTAGTTTTTGCAGAGTTAATGTGTGACTTCTCGCGTGCTGACACAGAAACTGTGGCGGAGGAGCCCATTGCAGATGAATCCTTGTTTCTAATCAGCACTTTAGATCCGTGGTATGGGGATATCATCGTTTATCTCCAGACCCAATCCTTTCGGCCAGAAATTTCAAAGTCAGAACGTCGGAAAATTCGATTTCAGTCCCATCAATTCAGGATTATTGGAGATACTCTTTATCGCCGTGGGGCAGACTCTGTTTTTCGACATTGCTTGAGTCATGAGGAAGCTGAAAGGGTTCTAAATGACTGCCACTCTGGAGCATGTGGCGGTCATATGTCTGGGTATGCCACAACCCAAAAGATATTGCGCGCTGGCTACTTCTGGCCGTCTTTATTTAAAGATTGTATTACGGTGGTCCGAAAATGCCACAACTGCCAGATTTTTGATCGTAAGATGCGCGCTCCACCTGCTCCTCTCCACCCTATAATTTCCATTGGTCCTTTTTCCAAATGGGGTATCGATTTTATTACATGTAACCCTCACTCGACCGGGGGGCATGCATATATCATCCTTGTGGTAGATTATTTTACTAAGTGGGCCGAGGCGATGCCTACATTCGAGGCAGACGGCAAGACAGCTGCAATTTTCATGTTCAATCATATAATTGCTAGGTTTGGTGTCCCACAAGCGATAATCACTGATCATGGGCGTCATTTTCAAAACGTTATGATGACCGAACTTACAGGCCAGCTTGGTTTACGTCACGATAGTTCAACCCCTTATTATCCACAAGCAAATGGTCTGGTTGAGTCCATCAACAAAGTTTTAGTTATCATGATTCGACGAATCATTGGGATTCATCGGTCGAATTGGCACAACATGCTATTTTCAGCGCTTTGGGTGTACCGAACTTCAGTAAAAACATCAACAGGGTTCACCCCTTTCCAACTAGTCTATGGTTTGGAAGCCGTCTTACCCATTGAATGCGAAATCCCGTCACTGCAAATGGCCATCGGGTTACTTCCAGCCACTTCCGAAGAGGAAAAACATTTGTTATACTTGGCTCAATTAGATGAGAATCGACGTGATGCTGCATTGGCGATCGACACTCAGACAAAATGGATGAAAGCTCAGTATGATCGAAATGTGACCCCTCAAAATTTTTCGGAAGGGGATCTAGTCTTAGTTTATGATCAAGCTAATGATAAATTAGGCGCTGGAAAATTCGTTCCTATGTGGCATGGTCCCTATGTTGTCAAGCGAAAGCTAGCCAAAGGGGCTTATGAATTGGTAGACTTTGATGGGGACTCTTTGGGTAAACCCAGAAATGGCCTTTACTTGAAGAGGTATTATGCTTAAAAGAATGGGTATGGAGATTTTTAGTTACGATAATTTTTCTTTCTAGCTGGTGTGTTTTAGTTTAAACAGTGTGCTTAGCTTAGAGACTGTTTTTTCGTCATTATTCCTGCTTATCTTGGTTTTACTCTTGATATTGCAGATGTCGATGCCTCTCCAAACATACATTGGTTTCACTGATGGTGCTTGTCGTAATACACAGAACATCTCTTCCGCAGCTTGGGTTATCTATTCGCCCTCTGACGAGTTAGTATCTATGCATGGGGTAAGCCTCGGTCAAACAACAAACAACATTGCCGAGTACAGTGCAGTGATTGAGTTATTGTCTGAATCTATTTCATTTGGGATTCGGAGTTTGATAGTGAGGTTAGATTCTGAACTCGTTGTATTATAGCTTAATAGAGTGTATGCCATTAGAAATCCAATGTTATTAAGATTATTTTTGAGAGTGCGTCTCTTGGAACGTGAATTTGATTACATTGAATATCAGCATATTCCGAGATCTTTAAATACATTAGCAGATGCAATTGCTTCTCGAATGTTAAATAGACATTTGAAATAATCATACATGTTGTTACACTAAAAAATGTCACCATGACTACTTACAGTTAGTATGGCTCAAATCAACAGTCATGCTACCCTCTTAGGCAAGTCTTATGCCTCTGCTATCCATCTCAAACTCAAAGAAGAGAGAAAGTCTTGTAAAAAATGTGTTTATCTCTGGGGTCGCAGGTTCTCTCTAGCCTTACCTGCGGGGACGCTCACAATGTTCACAAAAGTTGCGTCCTTGGACGCTCTGTATGTTAAGGGACAGGTGCGTCCTTCTGTAAAAGGCAAAATGCGCGAGTTTCATCTTAAAAAAGTTACTTGTGGTTACTTCTAGAACTTTCTAGAGGTCGGTTTGATGAAATGGATGCGCCTCCAGTTGGTTCATGTATCCCTATTAAGGAGGAACTTATCCCATCAATAAGGGAGCTATCCCACCCAAAGAGGGGGATTATCCCATTGATGGTGGACCTGAATAACCTCTTTACAGCACTATAAATAAAGGCATTGAGCCAGAAGGAGGGGAGGTTGGAGCTATACATTTTCTTTGGGTAAATGCTGCAGGAATTAGGAATCCCATTTAGAACCTTGTGAGGAGAGATTGTCTTTGCTTGATTCTACTTGGAAGTGGGTGAGCTTTGTCAAAGTAGAGGAAAACCCTTGATGGACCCTGGGAGGAACTTGCACAACACCAAGGCCAGGTTGTAAGAGTTTCTTTGTTTCGTTATTAATACAAACTGGTTTATTTTTCTCAATAGCTTGTGTTAATGAGTTATTTCATGTGTTCCTTGGTCTGCATGTTGAATATATGTTTTATTATATGAAATGCAAGTGCTTGGTAATTGTTTGATTGTTTGTGGTTGCAGGAATTGACATGAAGGAGGAGCTCATCCGGATCGGCAAGGACGGACTACAACAACAGCGTTTTGGAATAAGGTAAGCCTAAACACTTGTAGTTTTCATGTTTTAAAAGGTATATTTAGAGAAAGATCACTCCATTTTGTCTTGTTTGTCGCTAGAGAGTTTAGACTCCTAGGGAGGTCAGTTGTGTCCGCACAAACGAATTTTTCCGCCACGACAAATTGGCGACTCCGCTGGGGATTCCATTAATGAGAAAGTCTTTTCCTTTGTGTGAACTTTGCTCTGAGAAAATCATTTTTATTTTCTGGTTTTTGACTGTGAGAATTAGTATTTGGGTGGCTTAGCTTTAGATTTAGTTAGATTTGGTTTTTCTTAACTTTTCCAGAAGGACGCACCCTCTGAGTACTGCAAAGTGCGTCTTTGGACGCGCTGTTGCCGTTTGCACAGAGCGGGCCCACACCTGTTATAACGGGTTGCCTGCGTCTTCCTGTAAAATTTAGGAAAATTCCATTTTTTGCTTTAATTGCTTTTAGATTTTGGTTTTTCTTAGTGTTTTCTGCCCAGATCCTTTAGTACCCTGTCAAAAATTTTCACCTGAACTTGTTTCATTAGCATTCCTGCTTTTAGCTTTCATCAATTGGGTGTTTTGAGTCTCTTTTTTGAGAAATTCTTAATTTGATTTCCTTTGGTCATTACTTGGAGGTTTCTCTCAGTCTTTTCACAATTTCGCATCTTTTTGCTTTTGTTTTTGCAAAAAATTTTCCCCCTCATTCGCCGGGGGGAGCTAAATTGTGTATGAGTGTTAATCGCCTTTGAGTGTTTTTATGTTTTGATCTTTGGAACTCTCACCCAATTTTCTCGACTTGCACTTGATTGGTTCTTAGATTACATTAGAATCATCTTGTGTTTGAGAATTCTCTTGCATAGATCACATTTGCATAATTAGAGTTCTCAGTTTCAGAATATGAATGAAAAATGTGCATAGATTACATTTGCATACTTTTCATGTGAATTGTGCATAGATTACAATTGCATAGTTTACATTCTGAAAAATCAATCGTAGATTTAGATCAGCTTTCTTTGATTTGAATTTACACAAAAATAAAAATAAAAATTGGTTTGGAATTGATTTGCATTAGTTTTTCTTGATGAAATTAGTGCATTAGAGAATTTGTTAAATTTTCTCTTAATGATCAATTTTTTGCATTGTTGGAAGTGAATGGAAACTCTCTCCTTACTCTAGTTAGGATTCATCGAATTGAAAGGATTGCATTATCATATTCGATTGCATTCAGTTGAGTCGGGTCATAACACCATTGGTTTCATCTCCATTTACCCATTTGAGTAATAACAGCCTTAATAACACAGCGCTTAATTAAAATTCATCTAGTAATTTTTACATTTCTAGGGCTCTGAAACACCAACATAGCTTAGGCTAGGGTCTTGGAGTAGGTGAGTACTTAACTCTCCAAGACTACAAAACCAAACAGATAGTTTATCTTGAGTAGAATAAATCCAATTGTTTCAATTGCACTCTGGGAAAGCTCCTCTTAAAGGAGAAGCACGAGCTCGTGTCCGAACCAGTGAGGGGATCATTCCCCCCTCGTTGGGAACGACGCCAGACAGTACGTATTACAAACGGTAAACCTCGGATTAACCATTGTCGAGGAGCCAGGGGTCACTTATCGGTAAACCTTGGATTGTTGTCAAGGAGCCGGTAAGGGGATTGAGCTTGCTACTCTGCCCTTGCGTGCTGTCGGAGTTTAGACTGTTCCCCCAGGTGTATTTGTTACTGTTGGTGACCTTAGTGACCATAATCTTTAGGGTTCTACCGAGGTGACGGTGGAGGGAAGGTCCCACTGTACCTGGAGCAGACGTCGGTTATACTCACTTGGATTTTCCGGGGGGTTCACTTCACTTCGAGACGGTTAAAGTGGAGGAACTTGTGCCGGTCTATTCATTAAGCAGGTTGCCGGGGTAACTGTTCCACCCGCCATTTTTGTACTGAATTCTGCGAGGTTGGGCTTCATCACCAACTAGTGTTTTCGGTCCGGAGAGCTTACTGTTTGTGTGTGGTTTGACTCCTAGATTTGATAGCGCGTGTTAATTTGTTTGTTTTTACTTTTAGAGACCATAGGTGTAAATTGTGAATTTTAGTTGTTAAGTGTGAATTGTGAATTGTTAATTTTAGTTTTAAATTGTTAATAAAATTCACTGAAGTTGAATATAATGGCAAATGTTCCGGAATTTATCAACCTAGGAACCCCTCCTAATGAGAATCCTAGTACTTTTCCTTACTTTGGAAATGTTGGTCCTCCTTATATGGCTACTTTGTCATTACCTGGATTTACAATAGGTTTACCGATATGGTTATTTTCAACTTCGTTGGCCCAAAATACTCCAATTGTTCCATCTCAACCGGATGCTTCACCTCAACAGAGTTCACCATCTCAACATCACCAACTTTCTGTTGACCCTTTACCTTCTTCGCCTAATCTTTCTTCCTCCATTTCTTCCTCTTCGCTTGGTAAAAGCCTTGATGTTAGTAACCAGGAGGCTAAGAAGAAGAAGAAAGGGAAGAAGAAGAAGAAGAAGAAGAAGCAAGATAAGAAAGAAGTCAGCCAACCAACCATGGCTGTAAGTGTTAGTTGTGTTGAGGAAAATTCCGACATGCATCGTAAACCCAAATACCCTTGCAGGCTTTGTAAGGGTGACCACTTCCTTGTCAATTGTCCTGGTATTCCAAAGGTCTTGGAAGTATGGTCAGAAAAATCTCATCAACTTTCCATTGATCCATCAACCAGTGATAGTCAGGTTCCTGGGAAAAAGGGTAAAGTTAGGTTTCCTTGTAAGTTATGCAAAGGGAGTCATCAAACTCACATTTGCCCTCACATGGATGAAGCCTCAACATTGTTGGAAAACCTTACTGTTCCACAGCAAGAATTTCCAACTGGTTACCGTAAACTTTCTCCCAACCTACCGTCAACTGACGGAGTGATTGATCTAAATTCAAGTACAGTCGATCACACTCTCCCATTGGAGAGTGAAACTCATGTCACTCAGGTTGATGATCCATTAGTTGATCAAGTGGTCGATTCAATTTCACATTCGGTCGATCACACTCTCCTTTTCGAGAGTAAATTTCATACCGCTGATGTTCTTCTTGTTACATCGGATTCTTCTATGCCGGGGGGCATTTCACCTGTTTCTACAGAACCCCCTCCAAGTACTGAGGTCTTTTCCTTTGATTGGAATAGACTGACAGAACCTCGTCTTCCTTCCTCCATCCCTTTCCAAATCATTGTCAAGGCTGGTGGTAGGGACATACATCGTACTCAGGTAGATGAAGGTGCTTCTGTTAGTATTTTATCCTCAACTGTTTGGAAAGCTTTGGGTTCCCCTCAGCTTGCGCCTATTACGCAGAATCTGAAAGCTTTTAACATAACAATTAGTGAACCTTTAGGGATCCTTCCTAAGTTTTCTATTACCTTGGAAGGTAAAACTGTTTGTGTTGATCTTATGGTAGTTCGAGGTCCCTTGGATTTCAATTTACTCCTTGGGCGAGACTATGTTTATGCAATGAAAGCTGTCGTATCGACACTGTTTCGCGTGATGTCTTTCCCTCACAATGGCAGTATTGTGACTGTAGACCAGCTTTCGTTCCCTATTCTTGTTTCAACTACCAATAATATGACACCCCTAAATGTTCCTGATTCTAAAGTGGTATCTACCCTGCCACGGGTTAATTATGTGGCAACTGATCCCATGTTTTCAGTTACCGATGTAAGTGAGCCTCTCACTATTGATTTAGATCCGGTAATTGACATGGAAAACTCTATGGGATTATTTGAACACGATGTTCTTATCCCTTTTGAATCCCTTGACATGTGTTCCTTCCAGAGAACTATTCTTCCTTCTAATGAAGACCTCTTGGAAGCCATGATCAAGGTGTGTCCATTGACATGTCTTTCTTCTAGTTGGAAACCATGATCAGTGTGTGCGAGGATAGTTCCTTTTCCTGTGCCAACCTCGTTAAAAAATGAAACAGGTGTCAGTGAGGATAGTTTGTTCCCGTCTCAACCTCATTAAAAAATGAAACTAGATGTACCGAGGAAAGTTCCTTTTACTGTGTCAACCTCGTTAAAAAATGAATCAGTGTGAACGAGGATAGTTTTTTCCTGTATCAACCTCGTTAAAAAAAAAATAAAAATGAAATAGGCTGTGCGAGGATAGTTTTTTCTTGTATCAACCTCATTAAAAAATGAAACGAGATGTAGTGAGGAAAGTTCCTTTTACTGTGTCAACCTCGTTAAAAAATGAATCAGTATGTATGAGGAAAGTTCCTTTTACTGAGTCAACCTCGTTAAAAAATGAATCAGGTACGAGGATAGTTTGTTCCTCTCTCAACCTCGTTAAAAAATGAAATTGGATGTTACGAGGATAGTTTTTTCCTGTATCAACCTCGTTAAAAAATGAAACAGGCTAGTTTGAGGACAGTTCTTTTACTGAGTCAACCTCATTAAAAAATGAATCAGCTAGATTTTAGGATATGTAGGTAGATTGTAGAAAGTAGGGTTTTGAGGACAGTTCCTGTTACTGAGTCAACCTCATTAAAAAATGAATCAGGTTTGAGGATAGTTCCTGTTACTGAGTCAACCTCGTTAAAAAATGAATCAGGTATGAGGATAGTTCTTTTCTTGTGTCAACCTCTTTAAAAATGAAACAACTCCCTTTTCAAGTTAAATATTGAAAGTAAACCTTCATTTCATCCAGCCGGTTGAATGCAATGAAGCCTGGGGGGCATGTACCTCGCTTTGCATCATTATGCTGGGGGCATGCGAATTTTTTGAGCATAGTTCCTTGTCTTGTGTCAAGCTCGTTAATAAATGAAACAAGGGTAGGTTAAGTAGATAGATTAGAGAGTAGTCATGAGCATAGTTCCTTGTCTTGTGTCAAGCTCATTAAAAAAAATGAATCAAGGATTTTAGAGCATGGTTCCTTGTCTTGTGTCAAGCTCGTTAAAAAATGAATCAAGGTTTTTAAAGTAAAGTTTTTGTTAGGTAGATTGTAGAGAGTAGTTTTGAGGATAGTTCTTTTCCTGTGTCAAACTCACTAAAAAATGAAACAACTCCCTCGAGTCTTTCCAAGATTTTGAAAGTAAAGCTTCATTCCATCCACCTCATTGAATGCAATGAAGCTTGGGGGGCATGTACCTTGATTTGCATCATTATGCCGGGGGCATGTGAACTTGTAACAAGCATAGTTTTTCGTTTCAAGCTTGTGTAAACATGAAACCGAATCCGAGCATAGTTCTTTTCCTGTGTCAAGCTCGTTAAAAAATGAAACAAATCCTCCTCTACTTGAGTCGAGAGATTGACTAGATCTCGTAAATGTTAAGTGTTTAGGTTAGTTATTTCAGTTTTTTGCATAATTTTCTTACAGTTTTAGGTCAAGTCTTTCAAATGATCTCGTACTTGAACCTTCATTTCATCCTACTGGTTGAATGAAATGAAGCTGGGGGGGCATGCGCTCTAGCAGTTACGCTTAGGGGGCATAAAGCATAGTTTTTATCTGTTTCAAGCTTTTGTAAAAATGAAACCTATCTCGAGTCAATTTTAGTTATTTTCAAGACTCGTTAAACTCATGAAAATACCGAGATTATTTTGCTATCTTTCATTCTCGTAAAACAAATGAAAATGCCGAGTTCTTTCCGTCTTTTCCTACTCGTAAATTAAATTGAAAGTCGGCCATATGAGTACATTTTTATCATTTTTTTCGAACTCGTTAAAACTTACAAAAAAGTGAAAACCATGAGTACATTTTTATCCCTTTTTCGAACTCGTTAAAACTTACGAAAAAGTGAAACCTTGGAGTTCTCTTTTAAGCCCTTTTCAGACTCCTAAAACATGAAAAGATTGCCGAGCGTTTCTTTTACACTCGTTAAAACGGAATTAAAAGACGGTCCCCTTATAGCTCTTTTCTGACCGTAAAATCAGGAAAAGATTGCCGGGTTTTTGTCGTTTCAAACTCGATACGGAAATAAAACGACGTGTCCTTGATCGTTTTTTACTTTTCAGGTCAGTGGCACTAATTATGAAAGTACTCCTTGGTCGCAAGATCAAGCGGTTCCCCCAGGTATTATTTTATACTTTTTCGGGCTTGAGGGACACAAATGTACGAAAAAGTTCAACGTGGAGTCTCCTTTAGTTTTTTCAGACTCTCTAAAATTGAAAAACGCCGAGTTTCTCCTATACTGGGCTCGTTAAACTTTTACAGTAGAGGACCTGTTCAATTACAAACAGGAACGAACCACTCCTTCCTAGGGTTTGAATTTAAACTAGGTTGGACTCGTCCGAAGGATGAGCTTATAATCAAGCATATGTTATCCTCCTCAAGCTTGTTAAAAATAAAGAGGTACTTGCCAGAAATGGTGGGGGAAAAGAGAGAAGAATGAACCTGTTTGTTACCTTTTGTCTCAAAAGAAACTTTATTACCACTCTTGAACACGACACTTTTCATTCACCTGGGTTGGGAAATCTTTTACCTCACAGTTGATCAAACCACTTTGAAAGTCTTTAACCGGGTTCCGAGGATTAACTTTGAGTTATTCGTCACCAAGCCATCTGTCGTGTCGTTATGTGTTCAAGAGGTCTGCAAGAAAAACTTTCATCTGCAAAATACTTGTCATCCATTTGACCATCCCTAAGTCAGTCCTTACAGCAACATTTCTTCAACTTGAACAATGATTTCGTGTTGCGGGCTTGCCTGCAACGAGTCGCTTTCTATCGACATCAGCACATTATCTAGAGAGATGACTTAGAAATCGTCAGTACCTTGAAGTTTGCATGCATCAACGGCAGATTTCTCGCCTTTGACGTCAGTTTACATCATTGACTTTCGATCGAAGGATTCCGTGAAATGTTCAACATCAACTCATTTATTCACATCTCATGGATTGTACTGGGTACTTTGAGAACCATTGACATTACTGGTGGTCTCTCTCACGCTTGTTAACAGTTTACATCATCGACTGGTAATCAAGTGGTTTCTACCATGTTCGACATCCAATCATTTAATCACATGGCTAGAATCGTACCAATTCGGGAAGTAGAAGTGAAGACCCTGGATCTAGTTTCTACCATCCAGGCTGCGAGGAGTTTTGTATTCATTATCTATGTAGACTAATCATAAACAGATGGCTGCGTCCATGCTGTGTCTACAAAAGTCTATAAAAAATGATGTACTGCAAGATCATTCCTGTATCAGAATAGTTAGTCCATTAGTTAAAGTTTTGAATCTGAGTATGGGAATGCCTACCTCAGTGATGATATAATCTTATACATGTATTTTGTGTTGAAAATTGCAGGTTCCAACCAGGTCATCCACAAGACAATCCTTGAAATGATAAAGCGCTTCACCCTTCCTAGAATTACAAAACCCTAATCTATTCCAGGCTTCGCACTTTAGGGGGCAATCTGTTACACTAAAAAATGTCACCATGACTACTTACAGTTAGTATGGCTCAAATCAACAATCATGCTACCCTCTTAGGCAAGTCTTATGCCTCTGCTATCCATCTCAAACTCAAAGAAGAGAGAAAGTCTTGTAAAAAATGTGTTTATCTCTGGGGTCGCAGGTTCTCTCTAGCCTTACCTGCGGGGACGCTCACAATGTTCACAAAAGTTGCGTCCTTGGACGCTCTGTATGTTAAGGGACAGGTGCGTCCTTCTGTAAAAGGAAAAATGCGCGAGTTTCATCTTAAAAAAGTTACTTGTGGTTACTTCTAGAACTTTCTAGAGGTCGGTTTGATGAAATGGATGCGCCTCCAGTTGGTTCATGTATCCCTATTAAGGAGGAACTTATCCCATCAATAAGGGAGCTATCCCACCCAAAGAGGGGGATTATCCCATTGATGGTGGACCTGAATAACCTCTTTACAGCACTATAAATAAAGGCATTGAGCCAGAAGGAGGGGAGGTTGGAGCTATACATTTTCTTTGGGTAAATGCTGCAGGAATTAGGACTCCCATTTAGAACCTTGTGAGGAGAGATTGTCTTTGCTTGATTCTACTTGGAAGTGGGTGAGCTTTGTCAAAGTAGAGGAAAACCCTTGATGGACCCTGGGAGGAACTTGCACAACACCAAGGCCAGGTTGTAAGAGTTGCTTTGTTTCGTTATTAATACAAACTGGTTTATTTTTCTCAATAGCTTGTGTTAATGAGTTATTTCATGTGTTCCTTGGTCTGCATGTTGAATATATGTTTTATTATATGAAATGCAAGTGCTTGGTAATTGTTTGATTGTTTGTGGTTGCAGGAATTTACATGAAGGAGGAGCTCATCCGGATCGGCAAGGACGGACTACAACAACAACGTTTTGGAATAAGGTAAGCCTAAACACTTGTAGTTTTCATGTTTTAAAAGGTATATTTAGAGAAAGATCACTCCATTTTGTCTTGTTTGTCGCTAGAGAGTTTAGACTCCTAGGGAGGTCAGTTGTGTCCGCACAAACGACTTTTTCCGCCACGACACATGTAAATTTAAAATCATTCTATAACATGATCAACAAGATAAGCCGGTAATAGTGATATATATATATATATATATATATATAGGAGTGTGTCAAAAAATACATCGTCCTTGATCATAGGTTGAAAAACACCTTATGATCGGAAAAAATGATAAGTACAAAAAACAAAAATGTCACATGTGCCCACAATAGGCGATCATCCTATCACTGGTGATGATCTCTATAAGAAACAACTGCACTGGCTACCTTGCAAAGGAACCTCCTAAAAGGTCCCGGGACTCCAATCACATAGTGCTGAAGTCGACGAGGAATGTCGTCTATAGTGGTCTCAGGAATATCTCCTGTCAAGCGCTCAAGATGCCCCTCCAACTCGGCCAAAACCTCTGCTGATTCATCCTGTGGGGCTGGCGTGGGTGCAACTGGTTGCCTCCTCTCGAAAGGTCGGAGAGTGGCTGGTCGCTGCGGACCCACATCTGCATTTTAAAATTTTTACTATCAATTTTGAGACGATGGAAAAAAAAAAAAAAATTAAAATAGGAAAAAAGTTGAAAAGGATTTTACCTGACTCGTCCCATTGCTCTCCTGGTGGAAGAACCATGTCTGGGTCACCACGAAAATCTATCCCAGCGTAAGGGAAATCCTGAATGGAAAAGACCTGGTTTTCCAACCATTGGAAATACTTAGGTTTGAAGCGAGCAACCTCTGTCCTCTCGTCCGGGTGACGGGCCATGACTGCGACCCATCGCATCAGTTTGGGCTCTCGAGGAAGCCCACCTCTAATAGTAAGGTGCTGTGGGATCAGCATATGAACCCTCTCCAGGCCAAAACTCATGACCAAAGCCCCATAACCAAAGGTCTTTAGTCGTCCGTTCTTGGCCCTGGTCAGTTGGCCTTTCACATTGGCCAACACGGCATCGCACCAGTTGAAGATGGTGCCTCGAAAGCAATCAACTGCCATACGCATCTGAGATCCGGTGGCAATATGTAATGCGGCAGCTCCGCAAAGTCTGGTGACAGTGAATGCAATCACCATGAGCTCACGACGGGATATCGTCTTTATGTCTATCCCTTTGTCTCTAGCCTGGCTGTTGCAGTACTCTAGCCGAAGGCTATCGACATACTGGCCACCTGGCCTAGTCCCGTGCAGAGTCAAGTCTTCGCCTCTCTTAGGCAAACCAGTCAAGAAATAAATGTCCGCCGGCTCGATTTCGAGCTGGTGGCAGCCAATGAAGAAGCACTGGTCCTGTATGCTCCATCTGTCAACCAGCCACTGTAAGAAATCCACTTGAGCCCTCATTCCAGGAATGGCCCAGAATTTGTACAGTCCGCACGCCCTCAAAGCATCAAGTGAAGGCTGATGATTCCATGTGGCAACATCCACGTCCTCGTGCTCTCGTTCACGCCAATCTAGCATGATGTACTCTCTGCATCAAGTATAAAGATTAATTAAATTGCTAGAAAATATTTTGATTGGTCCATTTTTGAGAATTTTTGGGTTCAAAACCCTTGCGGTGGGGTACGCACCCTCCAGGTTAGACACAGTGCGTGTGACCACACTTTGTCTACACGGAAGGTGCGGACCCCGAGCTTTTTCCCAATGGAGAAAAAGTCGGGGTCCGCAATGGTAAACCTGCAGGCCCCCGCGCGCGGGTTTTGCGCCTAAAAACCCTCCCAAAAGTTAAAATAAAGGACTAAAACAAAAATTAAACGGTTAAAAATGAAGAGTAGGATGATGTGGATTACCTGGAGAAGACGGCGCTCGATTCCGATGGTTGGATTTTCCGCAATCTTCACGGGAAGTTTTCTAAGCAAAAGCACTATTTTCTCACCCAAACTCAAACGGTAAAAATGATTTGGCAAAGGCCCTTTTTATAAGTTTTTTGAGTAAATAAATCACAAATTTGTTTATGTTTCACTTTGAAAAGGTATTTTGCGACGTTTTTATCCATTTCAAACAGGTATGAGTAATGTTTGTGTTTTTGTGCAGAACAAAGGATTATTCAGGCGAAATCTATCATTTTCAATAGGAAAACATGTAGAGTCATCTTTAAGCTCTTTTTTGACTCCTAAAACATGAAAAGATTGTCGAGTGTTTCTTTTAAATTCGTTAAAATAGAATTAAAAGACGGTCCACTTACCGCTCTTTTCCGACCGTAAAAACATGAAAAGATTGCCGGATTTTTGTCGTTTCAAATTCAATATTGGTTATAAAACGACGTGTCATTGATCGCTTTTTTACTTTTTTCGGGTCAAAGGCACTAATGATGAAAAGTACTCCTTGGTCGTAAAAGATCAAGCGGTTCTCTCAAGTATTATTTTATACTTTTTCGGGCTTGGGAGACGCAAATTTACGGAAAAGGTCAACCCTGGAGTCTTCTTAAGTTTTTCAGACTCTCTAAAATTGAAAAATGCCGAGTTTCTCCTATACTGGACTCGTTAAAATTTCACAGTAAAGGACCTGTTCAATTACAAACAGAAACGAACCACTCCTTCTTAGGGTTCGAATTTAAACTAAGTTGGAATCATCCGAAGGATGAGCTTATAATCAAGCAAATGATATCCTCCTCAAGCTTGTAAAAAATAAAGAGGTACTTGCCAGAAATGGTGGGGGAAAAGAGAGAAAAATGAGCCTGTTTGTCATACTTTGTAACCACTCTTGAACACAACACTTTTATTCACCTGGGTTGGGAAATCCTTTGCCTAACAGTTGATCAAACCACATTGAAAGTCTTCATTCGGTTTCTGGGTATTAACTTTGGGTCAATTATCACCAAACCATCTGTCATGTCGTTATGTGTTCAAGAGGTCACTGCCAATAAGCCATTCATCTGCAAAATATCTGTCATCCATCTTGACCATCCCTGAGTCAGTTCTTGCAACTAAATTTCTTCAACTTGATCAATGATTTCGTGTTGTGGGCTTGCCTACGGCGGATCGCTTTCTATCGACATCAGCTCATTATCTAGAAAGATGATCTAGGAATTGTCAGTACCTTGAGATCTGTATGCATCAATGGTAGGTTTCTCGCCTTTGACGACAGTTTACATCATTGACTTTCGATCAAAGGATTCCGTGACATGCTCGACATCAACACATTTATTCGCATCTCATGGATTGTACTGGGTACTTTGAGAGCCATTGACATCACTGGTGGTTTCTCTCACACTTGTTAATAGTTTACATCATTGACTGGTAATCAAGTGGTTTCTACCATGTTCGACATCAACACATTCATTCGCATGGATAGAATCGTACTGTTCCGAGAAGTATAAATGAAGACCCTGGATCTAGTTTCCACAATCTAGGCTGCGAGGAATTTTGTATTCATTATATAATGGACTATTCATAAACAGATGACTGCGCCCATACTGTGTCCACATAAGTCTATACTTGTGATGTTTTACAAGATCATTCCTGTATCAGAAAAGTAGTTAGTTTCTAGACAGTTTTTATCTGAGTATGGGAATGCCTACCTCAGCGATGATATGATCTCATATATATATCTTGCATTGAATGTTTTTACAGGTTCCGACCGGGTTCTCCACAAGATGATCATCGAAATGATAAAGTACTTCACTCTTCCTAAATGATAAGAAATCCTCATCTACTACAGACTTCGCACTTTAGGGGGCAATATGTTACACAAAAATATCGTCACCATGATTATTTGTAGTCAGTGTGGGTCTATCATCACTTGTACTATCCTCCTAAGCAATTCTCAGACCTCAGCTCTTCAAATCAAGCTTTGGAAATGAGAGAAAGACATTAAAAATCAATGTAACTCTGGTTTCTCACTTTCTCTCATAGTCACCTGCGGTCCCGCACCTTCTGTGTACAAAAGCTGCGTACTTGCCCGCTCTGTCCCTAATGGTGTAGGTGCAGACCCCTGTGAAAGTCAAAAGGCGCAAGTTTTATCTTAAAAAACTCACTTTGGGTTAATTCTAGAGGTTTCTAGAAGGAATTTTGACGTGGATTGTTTGCTCTGAGGTGGTTCATGCATCCCAAAAGAGAAGGAGCTAATCCCTTGATGAGAGGAGCTATCCCTTTGAAGGAGGGCTTTATCCCTTTGAAGGAGGACCTAGTAACCTCCCTCCATTGCACTATAAATACAGGCATTGGGCTGGTTGTTGGGGAGGTTAGAAGCTGAACATTTTTGAGGGTAAATGCTGGTGAAATCAAGACTTCCTAGTTAAGCCTAAAGAGGAGAGATCACATACCTTTTTGGTTTCATTGGGGAGTGAGTGAAACTTGTCAAAGTAGAGGAGACTTCTTGCTGGACCCTGGGAGGAGCTTGTACAACATCAAGGCAAAGGTTGTAAGGTTCTTCTTCTTTTGAATTAATACAATCAAAATCATTTTTCTCAACAAGTATCTTATGTTATTTGTTTGATGGACTCCTTGACTTTCATGTTAAATATGTTTTATGCAATTGGCTTTTCAGGTGCTATTTAATTTGTTTGCCTTGTTTGTGTTTGCAGATTCGCGAAGAGGAGCTCATTTGGATCAAAGGAGTGAAGGCATCCACAAGCTAGCATTGGACCTAAGGTAGGCCCTAAAAACACTTATTTGCTATTGTTTATTAAAGCATATTTAGAGAAAGATAGTGTCTGGTTGGTTTGCCTGTCATTAGGTCTTCTTTAGATTCTAGGAAGGTCTATCTTGTCTGCAAGATCGACTTATTCCATGTGACACCCCTAGCTTATCGTTAGCTTGGTCGTATAATAAGACCAAATCACCCTCAGAGAATGTGCGAGGGGAGACCGACTGATCGAAATGGGATTTGACCCGTTTCTTTTGTGTTTCGATGACCAAGGCAACGAGATGGAAAGTCTCATCCAATCATTCTAAATATGAGAGGTGTTCCTCTTGAGGTGACGTTTCGGGGAGGAGTTCAACAACTAACTTGAGTGAAGGAATCTAGCATTTGATCGGAAATGTTGCTTCCAGACCATAGACCAACTGGAATGGTGTGAAAACAGTTGCATCTTTGGTTGAGGTTCGGTAGGCCGATAGAGTTTAAAAGAGCATGAGATGCGAATTTGACTCGTTCATCCCAATAGTACGCTGAAGCATTGTGACCTATACCTTGTTCACATATTCAACTTAGTTGTTGGCTTGAGGGTAATATGAGGTCGAGCCATCGTGGTGCAAGCCCAATGCAGATGTCAGCTCAGCCATCATGAAATCTCTGAAATGGGAGCCATGGTCTGTGACAATGGCTTGGGGTATGCCAAACGTTGAAATAACATGGTTGAAAAGGATTTGAGCTACTGTCTTACCATCTACACAATATGTAGGCATTTCTTTGGCCCATTTTGTGAAATAATCCATAACAACGATAATATAGCCATGCCCCCAGGCCGAATGAGGGTTACATGTCATATAATCGATGTCCCATTTGACAAAGTGACTAACGGTAATGACGGGGTGTAGGTGAGGAGGTGGGGCACGCATCTTGATTTGGTAAATTTGGCATTCGTGGCACTTGCGAACAACAAAAATGCAGTCCTTGAAGATAGAAGGCCAAAAATAACCAACGCGAACGATTTTTTGAGCTGTAGCGTAACCAGACATATGACCACCATATGCCTTGGAGTGGAAATCATTGAGAGATCTTTCAGCTTCCTTGGTTACAAGGCATTGGCAAAGAACTAAATCGACACCGACATGGTATAAAGTACCACCAATAATACGGTAGGGTTGGGAGTGAGGCCGAATCCTTTGTTGATCATCCTTGGTCAACAAGGATCAAAATGTGGACATTTGGAGATACATGATGATATCACCGTACCATGGATCAAGGGTGCTAATAAGGAAAAGGGTCTCATCTGGAAGCTGTTCATCTGCACCAGTAGGGAGAGCCTTGGAGGGAAGGGAACAAATCAATTCAGTGAAAACAAGTGACTTCTTAGATTTGGATGTAGTGAATACCAAATCGAATTATTATAGGATGACGATCCATTTAGAATACTTGCCCCCTAGAAACTGACGAGTTAGGATATAGGTCATAGGGTTGCATTCAAAAATCATTGTAGTCATGCGCAAAAGGATATAGTGCTGAAAGCATTGAACAACCTGAACGACAACCAAAGCCAATTTCTCAACATGTGCATAACATGTTTTAGTGTCAAGGAGATTCTGACTAAGGTAGTAGATTACATGTTTGTTTCCTTTATCATCGTATTGGATCAAGACCATAACAATGGTGCTAGGGGCCGCAACTAGATAAAGGAAGTAATATTGATAATAGTCTGGCAGATGCAATAGAGGAGAATTTATGAGGAAATTCTTGAGATCATCAAAAGATTTTTGGGCCACCTTGTCCCATACAAAGGGTATTCCTTGTTTGAGAAACCAGGTAAATCCTGTCGCTAGTCCAACATAGTTGGGTATAAAACGATGGAGAAAGTTGGCCTTTCCTTGCAGGCTCTGGAGTTGGTGTAGTGAGGATGGAGGGGGTAAATTTACAATGGCCTCGACTTTTAGTGGATCCAAGCGAATACCATCCTTGGAAATGATGAAGCCGAGGAGTCATCCTGATTCTACATAGAAAACACATTTGTGCGGGTTTAACCGAATGTTATAGTGTCTGCAACGTAGAAAAATATGCTGAAGATGGCCTGGGTGATCTTAGCGCTTACGAGAATGAGTGGGACGGTCATCCAAGTAAGGCTGGACATGTCGCGAATATCATGAAACACATAGGACATTTCCCATTGAAACGTGGCTCCAACATTTTTGAGGCTAAAAGGGAGCTTCTTGTACGCGAACGTACCCCATGGGCAAATAAAGGTTGTATTTTCTTGATTGACTAGTGTGATGTTGATCTGGTTATAACCAGAAATACCATCCATAAAGGAAAAGATCTCACTCCCAGCACATTCATCAATGATTTGATCAATGAAGGGAGTAGGATAGTTGTCTTTAGGAGAAGCACGATTAAGATCACAATAATCCACACAAACACGGATTGCGCCTTGTTTTTTAGTCACCGGGACAATATTGGACACCCAATCTGTAAGGGGGATGGGATAGATGAACCCAACTTTGAGAAGCTTTTCAACTTCACCCTTAATAGAGATGACCTTCCTAGGGTGCACCGGGTGAAGCTGTTGGTGAACGAGATTTGCATGCAAATATGTTGGTATTTCATGCACCAAAATGCTAGGATCAATGCCAAGCATTTATTTGTAGGACCATGCAAACACATCACAGAATTCCTGAAATAGACGAGTATATGTCTTGATCTCATCCGGAGAACAATATACCCCAATATGAACGTGCTCAACAATACCGGGTTTGATAGAGATGTCAATCGACATCGTTTGGGTAATATTACCCAGATTTCCTTCCGACCATACTTCATGAGTAACAATCGGTGGGGGAAACAGAGAAGAGGACTCTTTGAAAACTATAGACATGCCCACCGGGCGAGGCGGGAATGAGGAGCGATGATGAGTATAAATCCATGGTGGTTCCTCAAGAGACATGATTTCCATGATACCTTCATCAAGAAGGAAGGTCTTGGCTAAGGGATCAGGAAATTCCAAAGTGCCAAACCAAGGGGGTTGAGAGTACATATTGAGAGAGGTCTTCGACATATGAGAATTAGAAGATGTAGAGTTCAAAGCCAAAACAATTTCCACGTAATTGACTTTGGCTGGACTAAGCAACATAACCTCGCCCCTAGTATCAACAAGATCTGGTGCAGGTATGACCCAGGGATCAGATTTGACTGAGATTCTGTTGACAGAGGCAACATGAGGAGGTGGGAGTGGAAAAACTCCCATTAAGGCAAAATCTTTAAAGAGACCTGTCCCCACACCAGTGTGCTTGATGTATAGAACATTTCCATCTGAGGAGGAAGAGGCAAAGAAAGATAGCTGGTCGACGGTGACCATCTTCCCTTGATGGGGAAAACAGATCATGTGAATTAAAGAGGAGGCCATGGCATGAGTCCAACTTCAGCCAAGTAGAAGATTATAATTGAGATTGGCATCAACAATTTCTACTTCGACTTGCACTGTCTTGCCTTACAGTGTGATGGCAAGGTTAGGTAAAACATTGAAGGGTCACGAATCGCGTCCATCGAAAGCTTCCAAAGTGTTCGGATATTGGTTCAATGCAGGGGAACCAATATCCTTCCAACATGCAGTTTATATGATGCGGGTGGAAGCACCTTCATCAATTATAGTTCAGTGGATGGTCTTTTCTTTGATGATTACCTCAATAAGAAAGGAAATCTGATGAGGGAGCCGAGGAACATGGTTCTCTAGGTCAAAACATATCAAATTGGAATTGGTGGGATCAATGCCCCTGATAGCTGACAACAAAGATTTCCACTGTGATGGGTAGCTTTGGAGTACCTCGAGCGCTGACATGGTTGACAGTGCTTGAGCCAGATCTTCAACAATATTGTAGTGCCAAGTAGCTTGGGTGTTGGGATTATACGACGATTTCCACAGTACACATCGAGACGGTGGCCGCATAGCGGAAACGGGGTTAGGGCACTCAATATGCAGAGGGCTAGAACTCACGATAGAAGAAGAAGGTGCAACTTCTTTCTCTTTCCTAGTTGCCAAAGCAGGAGTTTGATAGTCTTTCAATTAGGTAGCCACATTAATAGGTGTACTCATCATGAACACTTGAGATCTAGAGGAAGCATATTGGGGTTGGTCTACCATTTGGGTCTACTGAGACAAAAAAAACTCTTTGAGGATAGTAGGGGCCCCTTTGAGTAGGCAACTAACTTTGAATCATCGAGGATAATCATTTGTGTAGTGATATTCCTCCTAAATGAGGTAAGGATACTTAGGTTTCCATTGAGAAGATTTGCCAGTAGACGGTTTGGGAGGACCCTGTTTCAAGGCATCGGCTTTAGCTTTTCCTTTCCCTTTCTTCTTTCCTTTCGAGGATTTATCTGTTGTGGTAGAATGGACAGTGTGGACCTTTGAGGGTTTACCAAGGCCATGTGGATTCTAGGATGAACTATTAGGGACAACATTTGAGACCGACTTTTGTTAGGTAGAAGTTTTAGCAGGGGTCTGGGATACTGAACCAATATCTCCATCAATAGGAGGTACAACTGGTGACTTTGATGCCGTGAGATCAGATGATGGTCGTGGAGCATTGGGTAATAACTCATATAAAGTGCCACACTGAGAGTAAACCAGATCCAAGTACTGGGCACGAGCGATGGTCTACCCTTCAGTGACACATCCACACATAGATATATTGCGAGAAATTGGGGACATGAATGATTTGGTAAACCATTCAGTAAGAAACTGATCAACAATATTGAATTTGATTAGGCAACATCTACATCTCCATTCATGGATGTGATTAGAGATGTGTGTCGCAGTATCTTGCTTAAGTGATATGAGAAAATAGGTGGCAGTTTCATAGCGAATCGACAACTGGAACTGCATGAGGAAAGCCATGGCTAAAGAGTTAAAGTCATGGTAAGTACTTCGAGGTAGCTTGATGTACCATTTCGCTGCAACACCCATGAGGGTTCGTTGGAAAAGATGGAGACGGATGGAATCATCCACATACGAGTTTGATGAGCACCAGAGGTGATATGTCATCAAATGGGCCTAAGGATATTATTTAGCTTTCCCATCAAACTTTGGGCAATCACTTGGTATCTTGGACGATATCGAAGGCCAGTACGACGAATGAAGGATCGGATCATTCATAAGGCGCAATACATCTGGAAATTCGAGTGTAGCCAAGAAAGGTAATTGGGTGTTAAAAGGCATGGTAGGTCGATAAGCGGGCCCATCGGGAGGAGACCATCCTTGCTGGTAAGGATTTTGGCTCCACAGTGGGGGATTTTGTCCATATGGCATCTGAGGTTGCCCCCATTGAGGATTACCTTGACCATAGGGAGAATTTTGACCTTGAATACCTTGGAACTGTCCAGCCATAGGTTGCTGATAAGAAACGTATGGGTTAAAGGGCTGTTGAGCATGTTGACTTTGGACATGTGGATATGGGACCTGTTGCCCTTGAACATAGGGGTGATGAACCTGTTGTCCCTGAACAAGAGGGTTTTGGACTTGCAGTCCTTGGGCATAAGGTTGATACAGTTGTTGCCCTTGGACGTAGGGATTTTGTACCTGATTCCCTTGGCTGGCAGGATTCTGAACCTATTGACCTAGGTCATGAGGATTTTGAGCCTGCTGCTGCAGGACTTGACCTTGACTCTGCCCCTGCAAGAGTTGACATTATTGATATGTATATAAGGGTTGTTGCTACCCTGGTTGGTTTTGCTGTTGCAAGGGTTGACCTTACAGTTGCAAAATTTGTCCCTGGGGCTGTAGAGGTTGGCCTTGCGAGGACATGGGTTGAGACGTGTGCGAAGCATATTGCATCTACTGCTGTGCGACTTGCTACAACTATTGTAAGGATTGACCTTATGGTTGTTGCAGTTGACCTTGTTGCGGGATAATTTTCCCTTGCTGTTGCACAGAGAGACCTTGCTGCAACAAAGGTTATCCTTGTTGTTGTAGAGGCTATCCTTGCTATTGCAAGGGTACTTGAACAGTGCCCAGGAGATTACCAAACTAAATCTGGCCATAGCCAGGCTGGATGTACTGCCCAAATTGGAGGGTGTAAGGTTGATTAACCATTCCTTAAGAACCATATGGAACGTAAGGATTTTGGTATTGGACCTGAGCCCCATAGGGCTGCTGATACTGAAATTGCTCGATCTAGACGGAACAACGGGATTTTGAACCTGTTGGTACTGGATATTGCTTATCTAGTAGGATTAGCAGGGTTATAAATAATACTAGAATAATGTTGGTTTATACCAAGCATGTGAGCTTGTGAGCCACTCACATTAGTGGCACTTGAAACCATAGAAACATTTAGGTTCTACCCCACAGGCGGTGGCATAGCCTGGCCATTGACTAGAGGGATGGAGGAACTAACATAGACAATATTTGAAACTGCCGGTTGTGCCTGACGGGTAACTGGGATTGACGATACAAGAGTATTCAGAACAGTGGGTTGCACCAGGATTGAAGTAACAACCTGTTGGGAATTCGTGTTCATAATGAACAGACCTGAGGTAGGCTTGGCACCTGAAGCCAAAACATGATTATGGTAAAGTGATGAGGCACTATGTGTACTGAAACCAATTGCGCCAAAGATGTGTAGTTGGGTGGAAAACTAGCAGGAATGCCTTATGAAAAGGGGAAACTCTCGGGAGGAAACTAAAACTCTTCCCCTTGAATGGTGTGTGGAGTAGAAACTTCGAACTCATTCAGAGATGTGACTGGAGCATTGCCTTCGGGTTCCATGTCTGAAAACAGATGACAACGAATGACTGAACGAGTATGAGGAGATAGTTCCAAAGGAACACCTGACTAGTCGTATAGACTGTAAGGATGTTGTGGTGATATCACAAAAAGGTCAAACAAAGGGTTCAGAGGTAGATAACCATTCCAAGCTGACCGTTAGTGGTCGACAAGTTCTCTAGAGTTTGAACGGGGTTGCTGGAGATTCCGCACCAAGATCAACAAATGACCCAGTATAGAAAGTAGGCAGAGGACGAGATGACAATGGTTGAATACTCAAAACAATTGCGAGTTCAGCATCTTGGTCCTCGAGTGACTGTGGTAACTCAGGAAGTGGCTCCTCAGACAATCTTTTAGACAAAGGAGAGGAAGAGGAATTGGGTGAACTAGGTGGTTCAACCACGATGACCTTGTCTTAGTCAACGAAATAATCAACTTTAGGGCTTTAAAATTTTCTTTCAAGTAAACTCACGATTTGGTCTTAGAAAAAGACTAATAAGGTGTTTTGGGTCGTGTGAAATCAATTATTAAGATGCATAAAATACTGATTCTCTTTTATTTTTTAAGAGTCGAGAAAGAAACAAAGATGACTCTATCGCTTTCGATTGGAAACGAGATCGAAAGGACACGTGATCGAATGATATTTTAAGTTTAATGAGTCAAAAATATAAAATGATTTCTCGGGATGATCTAGGTAAACAAGATTACCATGCAACCGTGAACTGCAGAATACCTCTTGGCGAACCAAGAAGTACGAGCAAACAATCTCCTTGAATGTTGTGTTTAGTGTATCATGTTTGCAAGGCGGCCGACTCGACTTCCTAAGGATAAAAAGATTGCATCCTAGTGGGATCTCGCATTATATACTTGATGGTAGGGGAGCACAAATTCGTACTAGCGCTGTCTAATACTGAAGCTAATGGGAGCTGCTAGTTTTAAAGATGTCGGAACACATCTCTAGCTTAGACCTTATAGATATGATCGTTAATGTCAAATGTGCCTTAGGTTAATTAAATTAATTTTAAGGTTGATCTTGAGTTATGTTTTAGTTTCAAGTCTTAGCGATGCTACTCGAAAAACCTTAAATGCAACTAAATGAGACAAGACCCTTTCAATTCGATGAAATGCCTACACTAGAGAGGGTATAAACTACTCAATCAAATGCAAACAATCAAGCAACTACAAAATGAAATGATATTTCATTACCTTACTTTTTCAAAAAATAAACTAATGAAAAATGCGTTCCAATTCCTAATTCCTTGACAAGCACTTACCTATTAGTCCTTTCAAAAGCAAAAAATTCTCTTCCTTTTTGAAATGCTGATGCAATTCTAGTCTTTTAATGATGCAAATTATCATAGCACAATGATGCAACAAGCTAGAATTTCATACTTTTTCATGAAACAACGAAACAAACTTTTCGCATATAATCTTTCAATGATTTTTTTTTCGAGTCAATAATCTCTTCAAGCAGATGAAAACATGAAAAGAGAAGTTCATTTAGATAATGAAACACCGAATTTACCAAACACAAGACAAGCAATGTAATCCATGCTGGAAAATAAACGTTTAGGCAAGCAAACGAAAACTTTTCAAACTTGTGCAAAAAGAGGTCAAAGTCGTAAAAAGGACTAAAAACAAAATGCAAAGAGCAAGCACACCTACAACTTGACTTACTGAGTTTGCAAACTACTGAATGGATGACCAACTATATTCCCTAGTGTCGCTGGCCACTCAATGGCTTAATCAATCAAGAAGAAATATGATAAGCCAACAAGCAAACAAAATCAAATGAAAAATAGCTTTCTAATTAGGGAGAAAACGATCCAAAAGGCTTACGGGGTCAAAACTACAAGAGAAAAACACACTGGCCAAGATTGGGGTCAAGCCCTAATCTTCACTTACATGCATCAACGTGACTGCGTAACTGGCAACAAGCGCCAAAGGCTAGTCGACGTGATTGTTTCTCAGCAACTCACGTTGATCAACGCGACTGTCAGCGAATTAAGCGCGCTGATCGAGGGAGCTAAGGAAAATTAAAATTTGATTGAAACAGGGACCAGATCTACTACTATGAATTTTAGACTCAGAACAGTAAATAGGAGAAAAGAAACAGAACCAAAGGGAAAACATGGAACTAGAAAAGTTCTCATGAAATCATGAAATCCAAGGCAAACAAAAAGATGGGTTTCCCTGCGGAGTCGCCAATTTGTGGTGAAGTAAAATTATAAGTGCAGACACAAATGAATTCCTCTAGCTTGATAATGGGTCTAGCCACAACAAATACATTCTATGGAATATTTCCTTAGGTTAGAATCAATCAAGAGGGCCTACCTCTTGGTCCACTTATATTGCTTGATGATGTCCTTGCTTGATTGCTCCAGCTATCTCTCACTTGCTTCTTCAAGAACCTGAAACAAGTAAACAATAACGGACAACAAACATGGTAATAGACAAATTTCAATTCAAACTACTTAACAAGTCAAGAAACATTAAGCCATGAATATGTAATATTACAAAACATGTAGTAAATCAATCGATAGTTTCATATATTAATATCAAAGAGAGATTACAACCATTCATCTTGACGTTGCAGTCCTCCTCTTACAAGACTAAAGTCCCACACACTTCTGCTAGATTTCCATGATGGCCTCAATCAAAAATAGTTTTAAAGCTCTTCCCTTTAGGCTTCACTCCAAACCAAATCACATTTCTCCCTCACACAACTAGATAGCTACAACTAGTAATAGCTTGCTGTCTACTCCAAGCCAAAATAGCAGAAGCACACCAACATCAATACTCTAACTAGCTTGCGCTTGGGAAGAAGGGAGGTTTATATAGGAAAATGGATGGGAGATGGATCTTCTTCTCATGGGAGAAGGTCTTATCCCTTGAGGTAGTTCCATCATTATAGGGGAAAGGAGCCCAAACTATCATCCTCAACCCCATTTGGCCAAAACATTTACCAGAATTCTGTTACAAAGCTTCAGGAGCTGGAAGCTCTGGCTCCTAATTTAAAAAAATTTCCATAACAGGACTGACGTGACTGGAACAGTGCTAATTTCTGCACATCGGCATGGTGGAGACAAGGGTCATTAAACTCGGTCTTGTAAACTCGGAAAAACAAAAGTTTTAGGGGAAATGGTGCAAAAGGGAATTGATCTGCTCATGAAGAGGGACATAATGGGAGTTTCTTCATGAAGGAAAATCATGCGGGGTTCATTGTAGAGGTCCTCCAGGATCAAGGAACGGGGAGTACAGGGATAGTGACAAAATGCTGTGTAACACTTATGGGTTGCCAAGTGTGGAAAATTTGTGTGGTCTCCAAGGTCCCAATCTTCCATTTTGAGCAGTGGAATACGTGCTAGCCGAAGACCTTCGAACACCACTTGAAATATGTTGACACCATAAATTTCCCCGTATCAGGGTCCTTAGTGACCTTAGATTTTCCCATGCATGGAGGGATATACTTAGGTAACCTCATCATAGGCTCCACTCCTTCGGCATCAATATCTTCCATTCCCTGGAATTCTACCTCCTCCAGGTCCACTACTTTTTTAGGCATCTTATCCTTTTTCTGCTTTCCCTGTGTTTTGGTACGCTTCCTCGGTGATGCGCGCACCGACACGGCTTCTTCGATTTTTCATTTGTGGCCAATTTCTTTTCCTTCGTAGTAGGTTGCTTTTCTTTAGCCATAGTCTGCTTTGGCCTAGGTGACCTCGGCACTGTGGGCATTGCAGGCGTAGCCTCTACACTAGACACTTCTGGTCCTGGCGCGTCAGACACAATGAATTTTGAACTCAGGACTTCAGTGGGGTTAGTGGTAGTCATTCTCTCCATAAATAACTCTGGCTATGGGAGAAACATTTTCTCGTGAGAGGAATTCTTCCTAGAACGCTTGGCTCATAGGCAACAGATAACAAAATTCAATGACAAGTCTGGGTAAATTCCTTAATAAATTTAGTGAATTTACTATCATATAACATGACAAGATCGTTTACCTTGAATTTGAAAAGCTTGATATGGCGATCATACCATGATTTTCGTGTTCCTTCTATACTTGTTGATGGAATATTGCCAAAAAATGGTCTTCTTCGAGCTCCATGAGCTACGCGAGCCATTCTTCCAAGGCCTCGTGATCTGCCATATCCGTTAAAGCTGCTATGCATAGACTAGGCACAATGTATTCCATCGGCATCATGACTTCGACCCCATAGACCATTCTGAACGACGTTTTTTTGGTCAACATCTTACAAGTAGTCCTATAATCCCATAACACTACAGGTACACTTACATACTAGTCATTCCGTTGTGTGTTGCAAATATTCGTCAGCGCGATCTCCAAAATCTTGTTAAAGGCTTCAAAAGTTCCATTTTCCTGTGAGTGATATGGTTTAATCTTCTGATGGTAGACTTGAAACTCCTCAGTCAACGCGCTGATCGTTTCATTCAGAAAGTGCGTACCCATGTCACTCATCAACACTTTCAGGCATCCAAACCTTGTTAAGAGATACTCAAACAAGAATTTTTAGCTGTAGCCCCTATACAGTCCTTAACCATATACGCTTCCACTCATTTGGTTAGATATTCCAGCACAGTGATAACATAATGTGCGCCTGTTTTCTTTCCAGGGGGCTGAATTGGCTCCACAAAATCAATTGCCCACTTCTCAAAGGGTTGGAAAGATACCTAAGGGTGTAGTGGTAGCTCATCTCTTCGCGACGATCTACTGATTCTTTGACGGGCATCGCATGCCTTACAATTTGTCCAGAAATCTCTCAACTGCTCTATCGGGTGCTCAAACAATGCTCTCAACAGGTTAAACAGGTCTCGGTTCAGAACACTCTAGGCACACGACAGCTAAATTCTCAAATGGTTGAGTGTTGTTTGCTGGGAAGCCCTTTGCAATTTATAACGCATTTTGAATTCAAATTTGACCGTTTCCCCCAAATCTAGTCCATTAATGCTCCCTTGTGTTGGGGGGAAAAGTATCTAATGCAGAATGCCTCTATCCCACTCTGAAGGTGATAGTACTTCAACAACAACTGAATGCAAAGCTATTCAAAGTTTCTTCTTTATAAGATGAGAGAGGGAATAAAAGGATGATCTACTAACCGTTATCTTGCGCTAATAGTCGATCCAGTCTTCACTCCTTGCCGCTTGCTCCTAGCTCCTCGTTCTTTCACCGGCCCAGCTGCACACAGATCCTGTAAAAGCACAAGAAAAGGAAACTACAAGAAGCATACATCCATAATCGATTATAGGATTAGCATAAATCAAATATACAAGCATCTATTCATCAGAAAGACACATGCATATAGAAGAACCTCAAATACTTTATTGATAATAGAAGTAAAGTTCTGAGAGAGTTACAACCACAATGGGCCCAATCCAGCAACACCTCCCAGCTGAAAGAAATCTCCTCTTCACCTCCTTCAAGCAAAACACCCAATAGCTCTATACACAAACCAACAGCACTTCCTTACTTGCACAAAATTCCAGCCTCCCTAGACCTCATGAGAGAGATCTATATATAGGGTTTTGGAGAAAGGATGAGTCATCTTGAGACTGGCCTGAAGCTGACTTGTGTCCTCTCCCACTTTAGTTAATCTTCAGTTCTTGAGTCCACTTGGAGAATCTTGCTTCCACTTGGAGATCAAGACCCTCTTACTCATCACTAGGCGAATTCCTTGACCCAAGTGTCAGTTTGGAAGCTTCCTGGGCAGTTGACACCTTGCAGAATGACTGTGCCACTTGGCCAATCTCGCCCAGCGCAGGTAACCTTCATCAGTTTTTACCTTCAGCGCAGGTACAAGGAGGAGCAGTTGACATTCAGCGCAGATGCTCAGTGGAGCAGCTGACATGATCCAGAAATAGCCTGTTTTTGAGTGTTTTCAGGTGGAGAACTGATTTTCAGTGCTGTGGTTTGTAGACCTTGTTCCTCTAAGGGTAAGAACAACATGTTTAGGGACTTTGGATCCCTCAGATTATTGACATTTCATGCTCCATGCTATTAGGCACAAAAATGTCTATAACAGTTGCCCCCTAAAGTATGAGGTCGTTTATCGGGTGAAATGCTTTATTAGGAGGATCCGAAGTTCATTCAATCGGCTGAGAGGTGCCCTGCAATAAAATACAATACAATACATTATTTTTCATTCTGCTTTCATGATCTAGCTGAGGCGGGCATTCCCATGCTCAGCTTTATAAATTCATTTTGGTACATATAACAGACGACCGTCTGATGATAGACTAATAATTCTCTACTGAAATTATCATCCTTTGAGTAGGATGATCATCTGCTGTACTAATGTACATATCAAATGTCTTTATATTTCCTGAATATATATCGCAGCCCGGATGGATGAAACTAGATCCGGGGTCTTCAATCTCGTTCGATCTTCACTCTAAGTACAAGTCGATCCATGTGAGAATTGCGTTGAAGTCGAACATGGAAAGACATCGCTTGATTACCGGTCAATAATGTAAACCGTTAACAAGCGCGAGAGGAGTCACCAATAATGACAATGACCCTCAAGGTACTGCAGTACAATTCACGTGGTGTGAATAAAGGACTTGGCGTCGAACACCACGCAAAATCTTCTGGTCGAAGGTCATTGATGTATACCTGTCGCCGGAAGTGAGAAACTTGCCATTGAGGCATGCAAGCTTCAAAGTACTGGGGGGGTGTTCCTAGATTAACTTCTTGGATAATGAGCTGAAGTCGACAAGAAGCGATCCGTCAAAGGAGGGCCTTAATGAATCCCACATCAGTGACACGGAACGGAGCTAATGACTTTAGTGGAGGTGAAAACAAACTGTGAAATATGATTCAGGGTGGCGATCATGGGTGGATGAAGGATAATGTATGGCAGTGGATGGGTCACGGTTGACTCTTTCTGAACACATCTCTTGAACATATAACGACACTAACGTGATGGATCGGTAGCATTACCCCAAATACGGATGGTTTGGCGAGGACCATGGTGATGAAACCGGTGAATGAAACAACCCAACCCGATGTGGTACGGAGGACAAAGTGTCATGTTCAAGAGCGACTTGCTACCATCAAAGCTTTGAGGTTCTCCCAATTTTTCCCCAGTCATTTCTGACCAGTACCTCTTTATTTTTGTCAAGCTTGAGGAGGATAACATATGCTTGTTCTATAACCTGCCCTTCGGGCAAGCCCATCGCTATGTTTTAACGAGCCTAGCGATAGGGAAACTCGTTCTCATCTAAAGACAAGTTTGTCGCTATTTAATCATTTTAACGAGTCTAGCGACAAAGACAACTCGGTCCTTTTCATTTTTAGAGAGTCTGAAAAGGTACAGAAAGTTAACTCCAAAATTCCTTTTTCGTCATCTAATCCCTTAAGCCCGAAAAAGTATAAAACAATACAAAAGGGATGAATTTTCGATAACTTTAACGAGCCGAATAAAACAAGCGCTCGACCTTTTTGTGCAATAATCCCTCAGGTCCAAAAAGATTAAAATCTAGAGGAGGGGTAGCTCTTCCGGTCCTTTTAACGAGCTGGAAGGCCAAAACTCGGCAAACTTTTCATATTTTACGAGTCAGATGAAAAGAGCTCAAAGAAGACTCGTCTTTTGAGGAACGAGTGATAAACAGGGATAGCAGCAGATTCCAGGTACAGGTTGGAATTTTCCAATCACGGCAGTGTCACAAGGATGGCTAAGTGGAATCACCTTCGCAGCTGTTCCTCAAAATGGGTAAACAATCATATGGGGGTGAATGATCGGCCAAATGGAATGGAGGTGGCGGGTGCAAACACGACCAAGGCTTTTATGGCTAATAAATTTACGATCACAATGGTTATTTACCGGGATATTTTTTAATGAGATTGAACTCTGGTGGAACTTTTGCTCACACTTTTCTATTTTTAAACGAGCATAAATTCCGCGGTAAAACTGCTCGAAAGCTTATGTTTATTTTTTTTAACGAGCATGAACTATGACGCTAAAACTGCTCGGATCTTGTGTTTATTTTTTAACGAGCATGAACTTTATGCTAAAACTGCTCGATAATACCAGTCATAGGATAAGAAATGTCTTCCTGCAAGATTCCAATTTTTATAGAGCTTGCACCTCACATAAGCTATGCTCTAAATTTGGCAATTTTTGACCTTTGCCCCTCATCCTTTCTTTATGTAAGTTAGGGAACGATCAATGACCGCTCTTAGCTTACACTCCAAAAGGTTTGCATGCCCCCAGGTATAAGGTACAATTTCAAGGCTGCCCCTACTTATCCGATAAAACATTTGTTTTAAAGGGTGAGGCTTGCCTCTTTCTGGTTACCCAAAGAATGGTTTTATTTGCTGCCCCAAATGAAACTCTTTCTTCGGCGATGTCTATCATTAGGTTACTCAAAGATGGTTACTACTTGTTGCAGCAAAAGGAATTCCCTTCTTTGGAGGCTGCCCCTACTTATCCTCTAAAACATTAGTTTTAATGGGTGAGGCTTACCTTTTACCCAAAGATGGTTACCATTTGCTGCCGCAATAGAATCTCTTTCCTTGGTAGCCTACCTGTTTAGACAAAGTTGAATGACCTTTGTCAGACAAGTAACCTTATCAAAAGAATCCTATTCTAGAACAACCCCTCTTCCATCCACGGACGGGGTACGGACTATTCATATTCTTTCGCGGAAATTCTACTTTATACCCAAGGTTTCCTCTGCCCGAAGCAGACTAGGATGCATGCCCCCTGGGTTCCATTTCTATCTTTCCGAATCACTCGCATTCATCGGGAAGGAGGACTGGAGGTGGAGACATTTCTTGGGTGAATAGACCATTGAGGATTGGTATTTGACTATTTGCGATGCGTGATCCCGGAAATGAAAGTTGGTCTACGAGCTTGACCACCCTTCCTTCGTGTGGAAAACACATTACTCTAAAGAGTGAGGAGACTATAGCTCCCATGCAATATATATAGTCACGTCCAAGGAGTAGGTTATAATCCAAGGGTCCTTGAACGACCATCACGTTCAAATTAACGGTCTTCCCTTTCAATGTAACAGGCACATTGGGGAGGATCCCTAATGGTCGACTGGTTCCTTTATCAAAGCCCGAGAGATTTCTTATCTCAGGCAAAAGTGCCGGGGAACCCAGTGCTTTCCAAGCAACAGAGGAAAGGATACTCACAGATGCCCCTTCATCAATGATAGTTCCAGCCATCACCATTCTATAAATTTGGACTATGATTCTGAATGGTATACTGGCTGGTAACCGGGGTCTGCCCAGTTGGTTCCAATCAAAGGACACAACCAGGTTGCTTGGTGGTGGGACTGAATACACGGCCGGATACGATCCTGACGATGTTCCTTCCTGCGATAAAGGAATGGGCGCATTGCCCTGATGCTCATCAGAATCTGTGTTGATGAAAAGAATCTGGATGGTGTCATCCTTATTCTCTCCAGTGAGGGTGTCATTTGAAGATGAATCTTCAGTGACGGTGTCATTTGAGGATGAAACCTCTGAAGGAAGAACCGGGTCAACTGCCGTATCGACCTTTAGACTTTCGTCTGGTCTGGATTTAGTAGGTTCATTTTCAATGACTGACGCTTTAGCTGACCACTTGAGCGGGCCAGCTGTATTTTCAACCAACGAAGGACTTGGCACGATTTTTTTGTATCCAGGAGGAAGTTTTACCGGAGAAACCGGATGATCTTCCAAAACTCTCTTCGCTTCGTCTAAGAAGGGACAACGGTGGATGGCGTGACCGCCTTCACACAGTTTGCAGGGGGATCTTGCTCCCCCTCTTTGTCTTGAACCTTCACTTTCGCTGGTTGACGGTAAGCAATCAACATGGCTATCAGAGGTTGATGCTCCTGAATTGTGCAGACGAGGGGACCAGTCCCTTAGTATCCGGGGAATACAGGGACAATCTCTATGGAAGTGGTCTCCTTTGCATATGACACATGGCGATTTAGGCCCGGTCTGTGCTATGTGTGGGTTTTTGTTAGATGTCTTTTGCTTTCCCCCAGTCGCCTTAGGCTCCTTCTTCTTCTTTTCTTTCTTCTTCTTTTCCTTCTTCTCTATGGGAGCTTGGCTTTTGCCAGCTTTACCTTTTGAAGATGAAGGATCGGAGGAAGGGTTAGAGGAAGTAGAAGGCTGGTGGGATGCTCTAGACTCATCTAACTGTTGACTCGACTGCTCAGGAACCATGGTGTTCTGAACTACACTAGTTGAGAATAGCCAAACAGGCAGGCCAATTGTCAGTCTTGGAAGCGACAATGTGGCCATGTGGGGCACACCAACTTCTCCCCAAGAGGAGAAAGGACTAGGATTTCCATCATGTGGAGTTCCTTGGTTGGGGCGTTCCATGTTCTCAACTTAAAGATCAACGCGGGAATAGGAGGTGATTATGTTCCGTTTAAAATAAATTTTATAACGACGCTTAGACACAACTTGCTTTTTCACTTTTTAAGAGTCGAGAAAAAGCTAAAGATGACTCTAGTCTCCTTCGATGTTTTAACGAGCCCGAAGTGACAAATGCTCGGATGAAATTTTTCAGTTATAGAGTTTGAAAAAGGCCAAAAGAAACTGCTCTGGAGTTCTAGGCAGAGGGTGTGCCAAACCTTTCGCAAAACCACAGAATACGTTTTACGGTACGAGTGGTTGATCTTCGTGAATGCTGTGTTCACTGCATTGCGATCAGTAGGGCGGCCGACACGGTTTCCTATGGATAAAGGCTTTGATCCTATAGGGGTCTCCCAATATATACGCGACGGTATGTGGGAGCACAAGTCCGTATTGATACTTATCGCTTCACCGTGGAGGAATCACCCAACCACTCAACGCTAAGATATCACGTTTAACGACGCCGGAACACGTCTCTAGCTTAGACCTCTAGATGTTTGCGTTATGTTTCAATGCATTGTTATGTAAATTCAATTTATTTTAAGGTTGATCTTGTTTAGCAGTTTGCCTTTATGGATCACCACGAGATGTATAGAAACACTCCTGAATGCAATCTAAGATGATAAGCAAGCTTTTCAATCTTTCAACTTTGAAAACCTTAACTACTGAGGGAGAAGGAAGATAACACCTTTTCACACAGATCATAGAGCACACACTAATGCACTTTCCTAAATCAACATGCAAACTGTCATAATGTACATGCACAATGCAAGTATTTCTTTTCTCTTTCTTAATGTTGATGAAATACAAAAAGAAAGCTGTTGTATAACTTTGAATTCAATTTCAAGCGAAAGCAAACAAGTTTGTCCAAAATCGAAAGACACCTTACGATTCACTTGTTTCGACACTTAGAAATATATAAATTCAAACCATATAACGAAAGCGACAAACTCAATCAGCTATGAACAGCAAATAAACTAACTCTTAAGATCAGAACGACACTTAATCACAGGTCTAGATCTAAGAGGTCAATGCAAGACTGGTTCACTTTCGTTATGGGAAACTGTAAATGACACAAGAAATACAAAAGAACAAATACAGTTTCTTTATACAACTGAGGCGGAATAATGACAAAGGAAGATGGTTTCATATAGGCCTACTGACTGGCAACAAACAACAAAAACAAGAGTGAAAACAAATCAAGACACAGCAAGAAACCCCAGTAACTCAAGCCAAGACTGGTCCAGCGCAGGTGTAACACTGCCTGTTTGACCTTCAGTGCAGGTAGCCCCTTCGGGAACTGCGCTGAAATGCAGACTGCCTTTGTACAGCCTGCAATGAAGAACGAGACTTTCGTCCGTCTTGGTTTCCGGGTCACAGATTGCTCAAAAATTCACAGTTTTTGCTCAAATCAGAAGCTATCAGTCAAGGACACACTAAGGGATGTAAAGGAGGATGAAAAGCTATCACTAAGAGCTTATTAGAGTCCTTGTGGATCAGCTCTTCAAATCATAAACTTGCCCAGAAAACTGAGCTAGAGTAGCTGCCCTCTACTTTGTATTTGATGGATTCAAACACAGTTCGATTCGGTACTCCCCTTGTTTATGAAATGAATAGCAAGAAACACAACAAACCAACAAGATACGATCCCCAGCGGAGTCGCCAATTTGTTGGGGGGAAAAGTATCTAATGCAGAATGCCTCTATCCCACTCTGAAGGTGATAGTACTTCAGCAACAACTGAATGCAAAGCTATTCAAAGTTTCTTCTTTATAAGATGAGAGAGGGAAGAAAAGGATGATCTACTAACCGTTATCTTGCGCTAATAGTCGATCCAGTCTTCACTCCTTGCCGCTTGCTCCTAGCTCCTCGTTCTTTCACCGGCCCAGCTGCACACAGATCCTGTAAAAGCACAAGAAAAGGAAACTACAAGAAGCATACATCCATAATTGATTATAGGATTAGCATAAATCAAATATACAAGCATCTATTCATCAGAAAGACACATGCATATAGAAGAACCTCAAATACTTTATTGATAATAGAAGTAAAGTTCTGAGAGAGTTACAACCACAATGGGCCCAATCCAGCAACACCTCCCAGCTGAAAGAAATCTCCTCTTCACCTCCTTCAAGCAAAACACCCAATAGCTCTATACACAAACCAACAGCACTTCCTTACTTGCACAAAATTCCAGCCTCCCTAGACCTCATGAGAGAGATCTATATATAGGGTTTTGGAGAAAGGATGAGTCATCTTGAGACTGGCCTGAAGCTGACTTGTGTCCTCTCCCACTTTAGTTAATCTTCAGTTCTTGAGTCCACTTGGAGAATCTTGCTTCCACTTGGAGATCAAGACCCTCTTACTCATCACTAGGCGAATTCCTTGACCCAAGTGTCAGTTTGGAAGCTTCCTGGGCAGTTGACACCTTGCAGAATGACTGTGCCACTTGGCCAATCTCGCCCAGCGCAGGTAACCTTCATCAGTTTTTACCTTCAGCGCAGGTACAAGGAGGAGCAGTTGACATTCAGCGTAGATGCTCAGTGGAGCAGCTGACATGATCCAGAAATAGCCTGTTTTTGAGTGTTTTCAGGTGGAGAACTGATTTTCAGTGCTGTGGTTTGTAGACCTTGTTCCTCTAAGGGTAAGAACAACATGTTTAGGGACTTTGGATTCCTCAGATTATTGACATTTCATGCTCCATGCTGTTAGGCACAAAAATGTCTATAACACCTTGGCAGCAGATTTTCCCAAATATTTCCCATAAAGCTCGCCTTAAATGCTTGCCATTTGCTCCATTTGGTCTCAAACCAAGCATCACATCGTGAATAGTGACTATAATGATCACTTTCCAGCCAACTAGCATGGCAGCACAACTACCTATGCATTGTCGCGAACCCTATGACACTTCACTCTTGCACGCAACCCTGACATCATGCAACTCTCAGGCATAGTAGTTTATAGTCCCGTGCCTCCTTTCAATTGCCTGGAGCACTAAGACTATGCTTCCCATGACTAGTCAAATGGCCGCACCACCTATATATGGTTTTGACCGACCATCACTTACATTTTCTGGGAAAAGTTCACCTTTTAACTTTAATACCTACATCACGCCACTATCTGTGATCCCCTTAGTAATACACGGTCCAATCCAAGGCATCAAACTGATCAACTCTTAGTGGTAGTCTCCAAATTTATCATCGTAATCGCGCGCATCTTGTTGTATCACCACAACCTTTTTATCAAGAAAATCCCTTTTTATTCCTTCCTCCAGCTTTTTGACTTCTTCTTCCGCCATAGCGCTTTCCTCCCTCAAGTGAACTTTTTCCTTCATAAGTTGTTGGAGCCTAAGATCACCCTGCTAGATCTCTTCATTAGGTCCCAAGAATTCCTCTTCTTTCAAGGCTCTGTGATCCATCATATCCGTGGGCGTTGCTATTCGCAGACTAGGCATGATATATTTCATCGGTAATTCAGTGTTTGCTTCATAAACCATCATAGAAGGCATCTGTTTCATCAGTTTCTTCTGTCGTTCCAATTTGAGGGATTGTTCATGCAATTTCCCCCCAAACACATGCTTATTGACTATGTTCCACAACACAAAGTCCATGTGAATTTGTGCAAGTTATTTACCATATGCCTATACGCACCTGGACAGATGCGGTGCGGACCATCCCATACATTGTATTTATCTGTTAGTCACATCTTAGGCTTCCCAAAATGCATGCGCATCATTCTCCTACATTCATGCCACTCCTCAAAGTTTCCTTGGTGCGTACCCCACCACCTTGCGGGCATAGCGCGTAGTACCCACTTCAAAGCCTAGAAATGTTGCTTTTCCGACACCTCCCTTTCAAATCTATCCAAGAAAGCATCTATCTCACCTAATCCATCATAAGTAGGCATATCCCTCACTTCTGTTGATATGCAGTGCAATGATCTTATCATCATATTATAGTTCAGCATGGTTACCTCGTGTAACTGTTTCTGCCACTGCTTTATCTCCTCATCCAAATCTGAAGTACAGGAGCTTTCATGCTCCCATGAAATTCATCCATCTGCGGTAGGATTTACCTTGTCTTGCTCTCGCACGGTTATTTTGTAGATGTAGTCCAAATCATCGTTACTTTTGTATTCGCGCACCAACTCTGTATAACACGATCCCTCAGTAGGATACAAAGGTTTAACTACGAGCAAAAATTATTCTCAAAAATCATCTTTTGCTTCTTCAGATTAATCACCCCGTTCATGTCAGTGGCCCAATCGATTCCTAAGAGCTCGGGGTAGGGATTGTTGTCATCAAAAATATCTATTACTTCAAAGTCTGCTAGCATGCTCTCTCCTTCAATATCCATGGTGATTCCCTACAATCTCCCCATAGTATTATTTTTTTGCTGGTTCGCCATTCACAGCTGCATAAGAGACCATTACAGCGTAGGTCTTCCCATGTGCTCCCATGTCTGCTTCCATAGAACATTCACATACAATCCTAAATCCATAATTACTTGGTCCATCTCATATTCTCCAATCTGCGTGGTTAACCTCATTTCTCTTCCCGTCCTCATCGCATGCTTTCCAATCTTTCAGACTACGCATGGTTCTCCTGGCGTGGTCCCAACGCATCTGTTAATGAGTTCTTGCAATCCCTTTACAACCTTATTGTCACGCAATAGCTTCATGCTGTTTCTAGGAATGTCGTAAGCATATATGGGTCCATTTCTGGCTCCGGTCTATCCTTTCTTCTTGAAGTGGAGGCATCAATGAAACTCTTCTTAGCTTCCATGAAGGTTTCCTTAGCGCGCTCCAAATCAAACTTTGCTTCTTTCGTCAGAGCCTTGTGAACCCAAGTACTATCTTTGGGTTGTTTGCCTTTATCATCTCCCATCCTAATTCCACTTCGGAGCATAATGTTCACATTTGAATCTTCCTCGCACAGCTCAGACCTCATCATCTGCAGGTTTTGAGTCTGGGGAGGTGGTAGCGCTCCCTTGTCACATATCCTAGCTATCAGCGTAGGAAAATCCTTCATCTCATGATCAAAAAAGGTACAATATAGACATGATGGACACATTGGATTCATACAATCATGGGCATAATGTCATGGCCCTCCAAAATTGTAGCATATCAGCTGTCCATGACCTCTTCTAGGTTCTCCTCAGCCTCACTTGCGCCCCTAAAATCTGGTTCGCGCCACTCCCACGTTCTGGTCAAGGGCTACGGTTCGGCCTGAACTCTATAGGTGGGAGTTGTATCCATCATCAGCTCATAGATTCTACAAGTGCGCTCATCGTTTCCAACCGATCTACCAAAATTACAGAACAACTGTTGCAAATTTTGTGTGTACTTTTGCAACAAATGGCAATTGTTCGTAGCATTATTTCCTCCTATTTGAGAAATAGTGCACCACAAAGCAAGCACCGTTCTAGGTCTTACTTGTGACTCCAGTCTTAGCGGCATTGGTGCTCCTCTTGTGAGGTAATTCATGAATACCAGGCAATGGTACTTATCATGACCCTTACCCTTACATTTAACACACCATACCTCTTTGCGCACTTCTGGTCAGGCTATCCTGTCTTGCTTCAGACTCTGCATCTCAAGGCATAAGTTTTTAACTGCGCGTGGATCTAGTGAACTCCCAGGTTAGGATCCTCTATCACGGTCTCATGCAGCCTCATCGTGATCTCTAAGGCCTTTGCCTGAGTCATTAACCTTTGTTGTGATAGCGCATTCCTCAAATGCGGCATTAGTGATGATACAAACCATTTGTGGTGCTGTCCATCTGTCAAAGTCATATTAGCTTCACGAATCGTGCACTTCAGCCTTTGATCCAGCTTCAAGGAATCTCACCTGGTAGCATTGTGATCCCATTGAATCTAATGATCGACAGTGCCTCTGACTTCGGCCTGCTAAATTCTCTGTTCAACGCAATTTGGATATCCGTGATCCCCGCATTCGGATTATCATTAGAATGCTTAATATACTAGGTCATCACACAATCCTGCAGAGTGCTGACCAACGTTGCTTTCTTTATATTATCATCTGTAACACCCTATGCTTCCCATACGGCTCTTATCATGAACCAAAAATGGTCCAAATCTTTATTTCCTACTCCCTTGAACACTTGAAACTTTATTGTGCTTGCCATATTGACTCGTGGTGGTGGCAGAGGTGGTACGAGTGAAGATGGAGGTGAACATGGTGAAGCTGGTGGTAGTGTGGGTGGGAGTGGTATACGTGTAATCCTCTTCCTTATCCAATTGATCGCACTTTGTGGCGAGACCTTCGCGAGCTCTTCCTCGTCCCTTCGCAGAGGTGAAATCAAAGGACTATTCTCTGGTCCCTTACTTCCTTCGTTTATGTAGGTTTTTCCACTTCACTTAGCTCCGGACATCAAGGTAATTGCATAACACTCTTTTCACACAATAACATTTTAATCCAAGTATTCATATAGTTTACATACTTACCTCATGGTCCTTTGAGAAAGCATCGCTCAGCCTTGCTATAGCTAACTGAAGTATCTACCACGAAGTCAATAATGAATCCTCCTATAATCCGATCGAGCCAGTGATCAACAACGCACATGATCTTATCCTCCAATGCTTCCAATATGTGCACCAACTCTGGGGTCCACACAATAGGATTGTCGAGCTTTCACCTTCCTTGGCTAGCTTCACGATCCACTCGTACAACTCAATAGGGAAATATGCGAAGAAAATTTTATGGATCTCTTTGTACAGGTAGCAATCTAACCACTCTTCCTTTGATAGTCACTGATTCCTGTTCTCCTGTGCCGTAAACTTGTGAATTCTCCTGTCCAACCAACGTTCAATTTCCCTCTTAGTTGGATTCCAATGATATGACATTAGACATCTATATGCAGATTCCGGTCCCATTTGTTGGCTTGAGGGGGCCTAACCTAGGTTTATAGTTCTTTAGCCAAACAAATCCTATACTACTGGCCCTTTTGGAAACAACTTGTGGAGTGTGGACTGAGGTCTCACCCAAAGTAGTATGGGGGGATGCTGGAACCAAGTTTCCGCACCCTTGAGATGTCCGAGGGGTCAGTTTAGTCCAACTGTGAATACCTTCATGCAGGTCACTTTATGCACTTTCTTGACCTGCGAGGCCTTTTCGATATGTTATAATCGCCTTTGCGCAACCCTAACCAGGGGCTAAGGTGCTTCCACATTACTAAAGCAATGATCTATGCTCTTTTCCTAAGTTACACTGTAGATATTACTTATCTTCTTATAATTGTAGTTAACTTCACGTAAACATATGCTTATCTTATATTCGCTAATTTAACACATTCATATAAGTTCGCGTAGAAAATAAACAGTAAACTTGCAATTCATACCCAATATACTTCAATGCATAAAATAGGAAAAAGACACATAGAATGATAAAAAAATTCTCTTTATTATTTTCTCAATGGTTACAGACTCGAATAACCCTACGCACTCAGCTGTAGGGGTTTGCACACTCAACTGTGGACTACTAGGCCTCTATGCACTCAGCTGCAGAGCTTTCTCCTACTCTACAACCCAAAGACTCAACTTTACATTTCAACTTAGACTCAATGCTTCATCTTTACTTAGATTGTTCGATCTCCCTTTACACTTAGAGACTCACTCTATTTATACAATCCCATGGTCTGCAGACCATGGGTAGAATTCTCAAGCCGAAATTACATTACAAAAGTAAGGGCAGACAACCCTATGACTCAATTACAACTTCGCGCTCCACGCCCACAAATCGTGGAGTCTTTACATCAGACTTAGTCAAAACTTGGGCTTTAAGCCCCAAAACTTGCCTTGGGGGATCCCTCACCCAACAACCTTGGAATATTTACGAAATGTTGGCCACCATAGACCTGCGCACAGAATCTTATGCGCAGTTACCTTGCCTACATAATGGCCTCTCGTAGCTCCCCCATGAGCTTCAACTAGAATGCTGTCCCGCTCAAAGTCCGACACATATCTTCATAATATTTCATATGTGCCCATTTTATACAAATGTCCCACAATAATTGAAAAATCGGTTGCGTGCACTACTAATTCCTTCTTTTTCTAACTTGTATATCCTTCTAGTGCCATCCTCGTGTTATCGGGAAATCTAGTGTCTATTCAGAGCTGCTAGTCCCACTAAGACAGGTAGCTATCTTAGAAACAAACAGATTAAAGTCACTTGTTTTTCCTTTACGAGAGAGAGATGAGAAAGAAGCAGAGAGTACCAACCTCAGTCTTCCACTTGGCTCCTTGCTCGTTTCCTTTCCCCTTTGACAGAATCTCGCCACTGCTTCCTTACTTGTCCTGCTTCAAAGAGCACTCGTAGATTCATAGTAGCATAATACCATCAAAGCATAGAGACCTTTCACTGTAAACAATATAGGATCAGATATATATTGACCATACAAATGCATATATCAACATAATATTCAGAGATACACAAGAATATGGAGGAAAACTCAAATAACTTTATTAGTAAAAGTAGTAGAAGAGAGGATTACAACCACTTGGTCTGACCTAGTGCCATCCTCCCAGCTTGAAAGCCCTCTTCACCTCACACAAAGGAAGATCACCCAACAATGTCTTCAAAGAGAAACCAACAGCACCTCTTTGCAAATTACCAAATTCCAACCTTCCGCCTTTGGACCTCTAAGATGAGGGATCCATATATAGATATTTGCAGAGGTGTGAGTCAGCTCTGGGTTTTTGATTAGTGTCATTCCACTGATAGTTCTTGGTTCCACTTGGAGATTTCATTGATCTCTTACTCATCCCTGGGCGAATTCTGAGAGGCAAGTGTCATATGAGAAGTTTCTAGAAGATTCCTTGATCATCCACTTAACAAAATGTCTCTGCCATTTGTCTATTCTCGCTCATCGCACCCTACAAAAGGCCTTTTCAGTATGCATCACACCTCTCGTGTGTACAAGGTGAGATGCATCGCACCCTGGCCATGGAGCAAGTGAGATGATCCAGTTTTGACCAGTTCTAAGCATTTTTTCAGGGAGAACTTCTGGGAAATGATGTAATCAGTTGACCTTGATCCTTTAGGGTATGAAACAACAATTTTAAGGGTTTAGAAGCCCCTGGTTTATGGACATATATGATTAGGGTTGCAATGCCCAAATATGTCTATAACAGTTTCCCCCTAAAGCATGGGGTCGTAAATCTTTTGATGTCGGGTGAAATGCTTTATAATGAGGATCCAAGGTTTTTTGAACTAGAAGGTGACCTGTAATAATATACAATACAATACATTATCTTCATAATATTTTCATGATCTAGCTGAGGCAGGCATTCCCATGCTCAGCTTGATAAATTCATTTTCATGTACATAGGATAGATAACCGTCTGTGTGCAGACTGATGATTCTGGTAGAGCCATCATCCCTTAGTTTGGATGATTATTTGTGCAGCAATGATGTACATTTGATGTTTTTATTTTCCTTAATATATCACAGCTCGGATGGATGAAACTAGATCCTGGGTCTTCAAAACTTGTTCAATCTTCGCTCAAAAGTACAAGTCGATCCATGTGAAAAGATGTTCTGATGTTGAACATGGAAGGACATCGCCTGATTACCAGCCAATGATGTACGCTGTTAACAGGCGCGAGAGGAATCACAGATAATGATGATGACCCTCAAGGTACTACAGTACAATTCACGTGGTGTGAATAAGGGACTTGGCGTCGAACACCACGCAAAATCTCTCGGTCGAAGGCCATTGATGTAAACCTATCACCGGAAGTGAGAAACTTGCCATTGAGGCATGCAAGCTTCAAAGTACTGAAAGGGTTGTTCCTAGATCGACTTCTTGGATAATGAGCTGATGTCGACAAGAAGTGACCTGTCGTAGGAGGGCATTGATGGATCCCACATCTACGACATGGAATGGAGAAAATGATTTTGTAGAGGTGAAAATGATCTGATGCTACAAGGTTCAGGGTGGTGGTCATGAAAGAATGAAGCGTGAACGTATTGCAGCGGATGAGACACAAGCTGGGTAGGTGAATTATCTGAGTGACTTCTCTTGAACATATCGGCGACACTGAAATGGATTGGTAGCGTTAAACCCAAAAGTGGATGGTACGGTGGACCAATGGTGATGTGACCGGTGAACAGAATAACCCAACCCAACTCAATCATGGTGATGGAGTGAAAGTGTCATGTTCAAGAGCGACCTACTACCAATAAAGTTTCTTCAAGTTTTCTTCCCAATTTTCCCCAGTCATTTCTGAGTAGTACCTATTTATTTTTGTCAAGCTTGAGGAGCATAACATATGCTTGTTCTATAATTTTCCCTTTGGGAAAACCTGTCGCTATGTTTTAACGAGCTTAGCGACAGTGAAAATCACTCTTTTCTAAATGGACAAGTTTGTCATTATTTTTTTAACGAGTTTAATGACAAGGATAACTCGGTCCTTTTCAATTTTAGAGAGTTTGAAAAGAGACAGAAAGGAAACTCCAATATTCCTTTTTTCATAGTGTTGTGGAGGTAAATCCCCTCTGTGAACAGAGGCGATCCCTACTAGCCCAAATAGGGTCTAACAACAATCAAACAACGCTAACACGCAGGTTCCTAATTGCAAATTAAAGACTGATGATGAGGGCCTACCTGGATTCCAACGCTAGTACTTGTAGAAGAGTCGTCGCTCCCATTCCTTTGCTCCGGCCAGTCACAATCCCCACGATCCTCGTGAACGGACACCTGCACATGTAAAGAATGACACAAACACAAGCATAAAATCCAATAGATGAAACTATATATTAGTCAAAAAGGATATAACTCAATCACCATTACAAAGACAATAAGAGTGGAACCATAATAATAGTCGTCTATTATTGATAAAAAAAGAAGAATACAACCATAGTTCTGATGTCGAATCCTTCTCAAGAGGGTCCAACCAACAAGTTCCTCAAGCATTCACCCTCGAAGATAGATGTCCCAAAACAAAGCTCTCTCACTCACAAGTTCACACAAGATCAAAACACTTCACAACCTTCCTCAAGCTCTCAATCAATCCCACACTTGTCATACCAACTACCTATCAAGCTCACAACACTATCAGCAACACTCCAAAGACTAAGAATTCCAAACTAGCAGCTCATAGCAATGGTGGAGGCTTAAATAGGAGAAGGAGTCTCCATGAATGGTGGGAAGATGAGCTTATCTCCAAGGAAGGCAGCTCAAATGACGGAACAATCATGCCATAGAAGGGAGGGCGACATAAACAAGGCCAACAACCAGGTCTGGAGTCATCTGGAAGGCCGGCTGTTAGAACAAACTCGCCCAGACTGGATCATCATGGGTACATAACTGTACTGGAGCACTGACATCACCACTGCATAATGGAGAAGGTCATGTCATTGCAATCAAATATAAGCAACAGTCGTGCTGTCTCATCCGATCACCACGGGAATCACGTGTACTTCCACGATGGCAGCGTGTATGTTCTGTTTTGGAGCGCTCATCAGCTCATTTATTTTGACAACAGTCGCGATGATGCAGAAAATTTGGCAAAGTGGGTCATTTGGCAACATCAGAGAGCATGAGCATGAATGATTTGGACTCAGGACACAGTAGGAAGACTCGAATGAAGGCAGTGACAAATTACTATGTAACAGATGCCCCCTAAAGTATGAAGCCCGAGAGAGTGGGAGGGGTGAAATGCTTTATGAAACTGACTGAATTGGAACGCCACCGGGAAGAACCTGCACGCAAGTACAACTGATATCTCTGATAATGAATTACATGTAGTCTAGGCATGGGCGCAGCCATCCAAAAGACATACGAAATAGGTCTGTGGTATGGACGCAGCCACCCAGCTAATGAGACCATGATGATAACAAAGGTATGGTCGCAGCCATCCATGAAGACTCAGGTATGGTCGCAGCCATCCATCAATGAGTCATGTAATGATCATAATAATCCACAAAATCGCAACCTGGATCTCAACAGACAAAATCCAGGGTCTTGCGCTCCATCTCGACCTGAACAAAGTACAAGTTCAAGCATGCGAATACGGGAGTTGAAGTCGAACATGCAAGTACATCGTTTGATTACCAGTCAATGATGAAAACTGTTAACAGACACGAGAGGTGCCACCAATAATGACAATGGTCCTCAAGGTACTATAGGTACAATCTATGGCGTGCAAATCAGTGAGCTGGCGTCGAACACCCGTAGAACCATTCGATCGGAGGCCAGTGATGAAAACCTCACGTCGAACACGAAGAACCTGCCATTGAGGCATGCAGGCTCCAAGGCACCTGAAGGGAGTCTCTAGGTCAACTTCCTGGATAATGAGTTGAAGTCGACAGGAAGTGACCTTGATCGAAGGTGGGCCATAATGTTTCCCACATCATCGACACGAGACAGATAAGGATAAGATGTTTTGTGTGAGGTATCAGAGGGAGGTTGAGTATTCTGCATAGGTCAAATTCTCTTGAACATATCGGCGGCACGACAGTGGACTTGGAAGTATTTGACATTAAATGATCAGGGGTCATGGTGACAAGGCAATGAGCAGATGAGAGATCAAACAGGATAACCTAAACCCACGGAGGCAAGTGTAAAAACAAGATGAGATGTCCCCACCCAGACTCGAATGCAGACAAGTGCCATGTTCAAGAGCGACATACTGCTGACATGACAATGATTGTGGTTCAATTTTCCCCACCATTGCTTGCGAGTACCCCGGTTATTTTTTGATATCAACCTTGACGGGGATAGCATATGCTTGAAAGGCGTCATTTCGACAGAATCCGATGTCATTAAGTTTTAACTAGTCTGACAAAGGAAGGACTCGGCGTCTTTTCATGTTTAGAGAGTCTAAAAAGACAGCAGAAAAGGAAACTCCAGGGGGGTCCTTTTTCGTAAAGTTGTGTCTCCCAAGCCCGAAAATGTATAAAACAATGCTCGAAAGAACCGCCCAACCAGTATGATCGAGGAGTACTTTTCGTAAGTAGTAACTTTGACCCGAAAAAGTAAAAAAGTGGTCAGAAGCACGTCGTTTCGTAGCCAATAACGAGTCTGAAACGACAAAAACCCGATGATCTTTTTAAGTTTAAACGGTCGAAAAAAGAGCTTAAAGACAACCGCCTCTCGCTTCTTTTAACGAGTTGAGAGGGAAACTCGGCTATCTTTTCATGTTTCACGTCAGAAAAGAGCTTAAAGACGACTTCTCAGGACCAAGTGCATATAAAATTGTCGTAATTCCACCATCTGAGATCCTGCACAAAGAACACTGCACACGTAAACCCGTTCAAGATAATATAAACAATGCGCATAAAAACATAGTGAAAAACCATATTTTGACCAAGCATATAGTAAAAACCATGATAAAAACCAACATTTATGGAAAATAATATTTAATTTTACAAAATTACCATAAATAGGGGGGGTTAAACCATATTTTTTACCATTGTTACCATTGAGCCTTTGTGGAGCGACTTGGAGCATTGAGGTTGGCGAACGAAATTCGGCCCCGTACGTGCATCATTCGTCCCGAAACCAGTTCCAGGTAGACACACATTTCCCTACGCTCTGTTTTGATGTCTTTTTACTGCATTTTGACGGTGGGATGTGGTCATTTGGGCGGATTTTGAATTTGCATTCCGCTCTCGGTCATCGCGGATTTCGCTATCGGGTCTGCGATGACTGATAAAAATTTCCACAGGCCACGCCGGATCAACGCGGAAAAGTGATGTACTTCCGCGCTGACCCGCGAAAAATAACAAAGGCACCCATTATCATTGCGACTGTTTGATGATGTCGCATGACAAGTTTTTAATAAAATTTACGTTTGAAACTTTGCAAGCAGAGCACTAATGAGATTTTTGGTCATGCAGGGTTATAATGGCGTTCGTCTGGCAAGAACGCGCTCATGATAACGATGATATAGCGGCTTTTGCTGATGCTGGGTGCCGGAACGCATTGCGGGGGTGTGGATTACTCAAATTTTTCTTAACTCCACGCTTACGGGCACAACCTGACCTTCTGGAGCTACTGATCAGGGCCTGGAATCCCACGGATGGGAAATTTGTTATCCGAGGCCGGGATATTGAGTTCGATTATACAGACATCTATTTTTTGACCGGGCTATCTCGTCGAGGTGAGATGCCTATTCTGGAGGGGCAGCGACCCGGGGGTGATACTTTAGATATGCTGATGGCTCAGGTGTGCCCACAGGCACGCAAGTCGAGGAGCAGAAAAGTGGCAATCCCTACGGTGGAGGACATAATCCTTCGTGCGATGCTCTTCATGGTGACACGGGTAGCGGGCTCCCAGGCCCAACATGAGGCCTCGAAGACTCATCTTCGACTAGCCCTCGAATGCCTAAATCCCACCACGTTTAACTAGGCAAGGGCTATTGGAAATAATACTGAGAGGGGGGGTGAATCAGTATTATCAAATTATTTTCAATATATCTTCCTTATTTATACTTTGAATAATTCTTCAAATATTGATCATTACTTTGTATGTCAGTATCATAAAATAATGAGCATGAACAAGAAAAGCAAATAGTCACACAAAAGAACACCAGATATAAGGTGGAAACCCAATGTGGGTGAAAACCACCTACTGCAATATGTCTCTATCTTCTTTCAATTAGAAACTCCTTTTACAATGATTTTGTATTGGTGCAGTCCTTTACCAGTACACAGGCTACAACTTGCAGAGAGCTACAACTCTCTCTCGTTTTCCAGTCTCTCCTGGAAGGGAGCTACAACCCCCTACTTCTTTTCTTTCAAGGACCACTTTTCATAAATTTTCAAACTGGATCCAAGAATATCAAATAATCATCAAGTACATGCAAATCACCCAAACTCCTTATACAATCACCCAACTTCTCAGAATGCTGTAAACAGAAAGATAATACCAGAAATATAAACCCAGAACTCTGCAGCAATAGATAAAAGATAACCAACAAATGTTTTAAGATAGATCCGCAGCTTTTCCTTATCTGGACTGCATGACTCCGCACCCCGCCTTCTATTTCCCTGCGTATCCACGCAGAGCGACTTCTGCTTCACTGCGTATCACCGTAAATCACCTTCTGCCTTTCTGCGTACATTTATTGTGCCAATGCCCCTGTTCCTTCTATCGCGCCACGTACTTCTATGTACCTCCGCAGGCTTTCCTTCTATCGCGTCGCGTACCTCTGATCTTGTTCCGTACTTCTTCTTCTGTCTTGCTGCGTGCGTCCGTGCTATGCCCTTTTGTTACGCCGCGTACCTCTACTGTATCTACGCACTGCGTCTTTGATCGCACTGCGATCCCCCGCACTGTGCCTTTCTGTTAACCGCGTAACACCGCACTAGACCTTTCACCGAGCTGCGTTCCTCCGCACCTAAACCATGAAATACCTACGAACCTTTGATTTGAACTGAATTAACAAACCTCCGAAGAGCCACTGACAGTCAGATGCCTAGATCTGATCATGCGCCCGAGAGATCACACTTCATAGATTCACTTTCAACTTCACTTTTATATAGATCAAGCTTTTTAAATCGATAACCCAATATTTTAGATCTTAAGATATTCAATTTGCAAAGGTACCTTGGCAAAGTGATCTCCTTCCCTATTTATAGTCAAGCCCTCATTCACACCATGGGGCAAAACCATCAAATAACCAAAACAAGGGATCCAAACTGGGGCTAAATTAGATCCTATACCACGGGCCAAAACCATAGGATCATGAATGACGGGCCAAATACCACGGGCCAAACATAAGAAAACCCACGTGAGTGCGCTTCTCTGCCTTGAGTGAACTGGGGGACCGCACCTTCTGAATGGGTAACCTGCGGGTATGACCGCATTTCCTGCACGGCGTGCCTGCGGATCTGCACCTTTTGAACCATTCACCTGCGAACCTCTTAATTTCCAACATTTTGAGAGCCTGAACAAAACATTTCCACTAGAGTGAGTTGCCATCAAGTACAACACCTGTAACATAGAGCCATACCAGAATCATAATGCCAACAATCTCCCCCTTTGGACTTGATGGCAACCTCAAGATCCTCAACATCATTCTCCCCCTTTGACATCAAGGGTAAAGGGTTATGCTCCCCCTAAGAACATGCTCCCCTTGACTATAAACCAGATCTTCAAAGAAGAACCATAATCCACCAAACACCATAAATGACCATGAAAGTGATAGAGACATATTGCAACAATATTCAGACCAACATCCATGATCTCCTTCTGTACTTCCTCCATAATGCCAACAATGCATGATATGCTCCCCCTGAACCTGTGCCATTCGATCTTCGACCAATCCGCAACCCAGCACATGTACGCATATACTCCAGATGAACCTTGCGTACAACCAACAATCAGAAGAGATTCAACAAAAAGATGATGCATCAACAACCCCCAACTTTTGCCTGAGGTATTCAAAGGTCTCCCTAGGCAATAGTTTGGTGAGTATATCAACAACCTGTTCCTTAGAAGGAACATACTCCAACTTGACCTTTTGTTCAAGCACTTGTTCCTGGAGAAAGTGATACTTGATTGGTATGTGCTTGGTTTTTGAATGCATGACTGGGTTCTTTGAAATGCTGATTGCACTTGTATTATCACATAAGATGGAGATAGGTGGTGTACAAGTGATTTGAAAATCCTGCAAGGTCTACATCATCCAAAGGAGTTGAGTGCAGCAAGATGCAGCAGGAACATATTCTGCTTCAGCTGTAGACAAGGCAATCGAACTCTGTTTCTTGCTGAACCAAGATACTAATCTGGAACCCATAAATAATGCACCACCACTTGTGCTCTTCCTGTCATCCACGCTTCCGGCCCAATCTGCATAAGTATAAGCATGAAGTGTGAGATCTGTATCTCTAGGATACCATAAGCCATAATTTTGAGTCCCTTGAAGATATTTGAAGATTCTCTTTACTGCCTGAAGATGAGTTTCCTTTGGATTTTCCTGAAATCTTCCAACTATTCCCACTGCATGCATGATGTCTGGTCGGGTACCTGTCAAATAAAGTAGACTTCCAATCATAGATCTGTAGGTTGGTTGATGTACTGCTGCTGATTCATCATTTGCACTGAGGCTACATCCTGTGACCATGGGTGTACATACTGGTTTTGCATCTTCCATGCCATATTTCTTCAAAATCTGCTTGAGATACTTGGTTTGAGACAAGAAGATCCCTCCTTCCTTTTGTTGGATTTGCAGGATAAGAAAATATGTCAATTCTCCAAGCAAGGACATTTCGAATTCTTTCTGCATCACCAAGGCAAAGCTTTGACTCATAGATTCTTCATTGCTACCAAAGATAATGTCATCTACATACACAACAAGTATTAACAATTTGTCATTTTCAATTTTTATATAAAGATTGCTATCTGCTGATCCTTTTGAAAAACCTTGTTGATGAAGATATTTGTCCAAATGATAGTACCAAGCCCTTGGAGCTTGTTTAAGACCATAGAGATCCTTTTTCAGTCTGCATACAAGATTTGGATCATTTCCAAGAATGAAACCATCTGGCTGCTCAATGTATACCTCTTCTTCTAAGTCTCCATTCAGAAAGGCTAATTTCATGTCCATTTGAAATACTTTGAAATTTTGAAAGCTTGAGAGAGCAAGGAACATTCGGATGGCCTCAAGTCTTGCAACAGGAGCAAAAGTTTCCTCAAAATCTATTCCTTCTTGCTGCGCATACCCTTTACAAACAAGTCTTGCCTTGTTTCTAATTACTCCCCATTTTCATTCAACTTATTTTTGAAGACCCATTTTGTCCCTATAACATTCTTATCCTTTGGTCTAGGAACCAACTCCCAAGTGTTGTTCTTTTTGATCTGCTCAAGTTCTTCATCCACTGCTTTGACCCAACATTCATCTTTGCATGCCTCTTTTACATTTTGTGGTTCAGTGGAGGAGAGTAATGCCAAATAGCTTGAAGCTTCTGCAATTGTTCTTCTTGTTTGTACACCTGCTTCTTTCTGCCCCAAAATCTAAGATTCTGGATGATTCTTCTAAACGTACCGGGATGGAGTCTTGTCTTCTATCCTTATCTGTTCCTCTGGTGCTTCTTGAGGTTCTTCTTCTTCATCATTCTGTCTTTGAGGGTAGTCTTCATATTCTTTGATATTTTCATGATTTACTTGCCTAGGAATGTATCCCTTTTCATCAACCACTACATCAATGCTGTCAACAATTCTTCCAAGTCTTTTATTGTAGCACTTATATGCTTTGCTATGTGGAGAATAACCAAGAAGAATGCCTTCATCTGCTCTAGGTTCAAGTTTGCCAAGTTGCTCATCAGTATTCTTAATATAGCATTTGCTCCCAAAGATTTTGAAGTGCTTTACCGAAGGAGTCTCACCATACCAGATCTCATGAGGAGTTTGAGTGTTGTTCACTCGGACATTTGTTTTGTTGAGAATAACAACCGCAACATATGCAGCTTCACGCCAGAAAGTTGCAGGAGTTCCAGACTCATCCAGCATAGCACAAGCCATTTGTTGGACTGTTCTGTTCATCCTTTCCACCACTCCATTTTTCTGAGGAGTTCTAGCTGTAGAGAATTCTCTTCTTATCCCATGTTCTTCACAGAAATTGAAAAATTCATTTGAGGTAAACTCCCCACCTCTGTCAGACTTGAGGCACTTAATTTTGTAACCTGATTCATTTTCAACCAAGGCTTTGAAGGATTTGAATTTCTCGAATGCTTCGTCTTTGTGCTTCATAAGTCCTAACCAAACAAACCTGGAGAAATCGTCAATGAATAATATCAAGTATTCTTCTCCTCGAGGTGTCATTTTCCTAAATGGACCACATACATCTGTATGGACTAGCTCAAGAGGCATGCTAGCTGATCCTTCCTTCTCCAGAAAGTTAGTTCTGGTTTGCTTTCCAAACTGACATGATTTGCATATGGTGTTGTTTGGAATTTTGATATCTGGAAGACCACGAACTGCTTGATATTTGCATGCTTTCCTTATTTGTGAAAAGCCTAGATGCTCCAACCTCCGGTGCCATAACCAGTGTTCATCATCCTTGCTCAAATATCATTGTTGTTGTCCTTCTTCAAATATGTATAGATTATTTGGAGTTCTTCTACCTTTGATCACTGTTTCACCTGTATCAAGATCACGAACACGACATCCATTTGATCTAAATATCACCTCGGTTCCTTGATCACACATCTGGCTGACACTTAGAAGATTATGCTTCAATCCATCAACATACAAAACATTTCCAGCTTTGACCTTTTCTTTTAACTGAGCAGTGCCTTTTCCTTTTATAGATGTAGGAGTATCATTTCCAAAAGAAACTTTCTTTCCCTTTTCTAAAGCAGAATATGATTCAAGTTTTTCTTTATCACCTGTCATATGTTTCGAACATCCACTGTCAATGTACCATAGATTTTCTTGTCCTTCTGCATAAAATGCTATCCCACATCTTTCTGTTTGTGGTTCCTTTATTCTCCATGTTCTGGTGCTTGAGGCTTGTTCCTTTGTCTGCTGAAACTTTCTCCTGCATTTAGAATCTTCATGACCAAAGTTATTGCAAATAGAACATTCAACTTCATTTTCAAGAGCCGAAAAGTTGTTATAGGTCCTTTTTGTAATCCCGGTCATACTTCTTTGTTTTTGAGCTTCTCTAGTCATGATTGTTTTATATGCAACACATTGGGTTGCTTTGTGACCAAAGTTATGGCAAGAGAAACATTTCCCATTGAAGAAACTTCTGTGATTATCAAATCTACCGGCCAAATGATTGTAATTTCTATTGTCATCCATTCTTGAAGCAAATTGAGAATATTTTACCTGTGGCTGGTTGTAGCTTTTGTTCACCCTTAAGACAGATTGCCCCTGGTTTACCTGATAGTCTTTGTTCGTTATTGATGTAATTCGTCCCTGCTTTACTTTGTGATCTCCATTGTGATTTTGCTCATTCCTTCTTGCTGCATCAAGATAACTCTTTGAGGTGGATGCTTGAGATGTTTCACCATTATACCCCAGACCTGTCTTGTTTAGCGGAGAATGCTGTACATTGATGATCTCATCCAGAGTTTCAGATCCTTTGACAAACTTAAGATTAATAGCCTTTGTTTTCTCAATTTCTTTTCTAAGGCCAACAATTTCACCTTCTAACTTTTCAAGATATTTTTCTTTTTCATCAATTTGAAATTGTAGAGTATCAATGATCATATTCTTTTCTTCTATACATGTCTTGAGTCTAGAAATCTCTTCATAAAAACTATCCACATCTATAGCATCTATGTAATCATCATCTTCAAATGCCATTAAAATTTTATAGTCATTACCTCGTTCATCTTCATCACTATTTGATAGACCATCATTGTCTTCATGAGTGTAGTAGCTTTTCTTATTTGCATTCTGTTTCTTGTTCCATCTAGCAGGTTCCTTTCCTTTGTCAATCTTATCCTTATGAGGAAATTTGGAAGCATAATGACCTACTCTTCCACAAGCAAAACATTTAAAAGGTAGCTTACCTCTGAACCTTCCAGTACCCCGTTGAAGATTTCTGACAAAATTTGATTCTTCTTCTTCTTCTGGCACGTGACTTGATTCATAGTAGTCTCCTTTGCCTGAAGCCTTAAAAGCAACTTCTCTCCTGTCTGATGGACCTCCTTTTCTCATTTCATAAGCAGTTAGAATTCCGTGTAGCTGAGACATAGTAAGAGTTCGTAGATTTTCCTTTTCTTATATTACAGACACTTTAGATTCAAACTTGGGGGACAATGATCTTAGGACTTTTTCAACCACAACAGCCTCTTTTATTTCTTCACCCAAGTTTTTCATGCAATTAACAATCTCATCTACCCGAAGGAAATAGTTAGCCACACTTTCATCAATATACATTATGAGATTCTCACACTGAATCCTGAGGATTTGAAGTTTTTCACGTTTTACCTGTTCATCTCCTTCGTAGCTCAAAACAATCTTGTCCCATATTTCTTTTGCGGATTTATATTGCATAACCTTCACGAATTCAGATTGAGATAAACATCATAGAAGAGTATTAACCGCCTTTACATTTGTTTCATATTTCTTCTTCTCAGCTGGATCTGTAGGAGTAGCTGATAGAAAAGTATACCCTGTTTCTATAATGTCCCATACTTCTGTACCCAAAGATTGAAGATAGGCAGTAACTCTTACCTTCCAATATACGAAGTTTGTCCCATCAAAAATCGGTGGCCTGATTGATGCTTCCCTCTCGTAGTTGCTCATGATGTTAGATCTTCCTTCAAGCGATCAATCTTCTTCAGAAGGACCTGCTCTGATACCAATTGTTGGAAATAATACTGAGAGGGGGGGTGAATCAGTATTATCAAATTCTTTTCAATATATCTTCCTTATTTATACTTTGAATAATTCTTCAAATATTGACCATTACTTTGTATGTCAGTATCATAAAATAATGAGCATGAACAAGAAAAGCAAATAGTCACACAAAAGAACACCAGATATAAGGTGGAAACCCAATGTGGGTGAAAACCACCTGCTGCAATATGTCTCTATCTTCTCTCAATTAGAAACTCCTTTTACAATGATTTTATATTGGTGCAGTCCTTTACCAATACGCAGGCTACAACCTGCAGAGAGCTACAAATCTCTCTCGTTTTCCAGTCTCTCCTGGAAGGGAGCTACAACCCCCTACTTCTTTTCTTTCAAGGACCACTTTTCATAAATTTTCAAACTAGATCCAAGAATATCAACTAATCATCAAGTACATGCAAATCACCCAAACTCCTTATACAATCACCCAACTTCTCAGAATGCTATAAACAGAAAGATAGTACCAGAAATATAAACCCAGAACTCTACAGCAATAGATAAAAGATAACCAACAAATGTTTTAAGATAGATCCGCAGTTTTTCCTTATCTGGACTGCGTGACTCCGCACCCTGCCTTCTGTTTCCCTGTGTATCCACGCAGAGCGACTTCTACTTCACTGCGTATCACCGCAAATCACCTTCTGCCTTTCTGCGTACATTTACTGTGCCAATGCACCTGTTCCTTCTATCGCGCCACGTACTTCTATGTACCTCCGCAGGCTTTCCTTCTATCGCGCCGCGTACCTCTGATCTTGTTCCGCACTTCTTCTTCTGTCTTTCTGCGTGCGTCCACGCTGTGCCCTTCTGTTACGCTGCGTACCTCTACTGTATCTACACACTGCATCTTTGATCGCACTGCGATCCCCTGCACTATGCCTTTCTGTTAACCGCGTACCACCACACTGGACCTTTCACTGAGCTGCGGTCCTCCGCACCTGAACCGTGAAATACCTGCGAACCTTTGATTTGAACCGAATTAACAAACCTCCGAAGAGCCACTGACAGTCAGATGCCTAGATCTGATCATGCACCCGAGAGATCACACTTCATAGATTCACTTTCAACTTCACTTTTATATAGATCAAGCTTTTTAAACCGATAACCCAATATTTCAGATCTTAAGATATTCAATTTGCAAGGGTACCTTGGCCAAGTGATCTCCTTCCCTATTTATAGTCAAGCCCTCATTCACACCATGGGGCAAAACCATCAAATAACTAAAACAAGGGATCCAAATCGGGGCTAAATTAGATCCTATACCACGGTCCAAAACCATAGGATCATGAACGATGGGCCAAATACCACGGGCCAAACATAATAAAACCCATGTGAGCGCGCTTCTCTGCCTTGAAGTGAGTGAACTGGGGGACCGCACCTTCTGAACGGGTAACCTGCAGGTATGACCGCATTTCCTACACGGCGTGCCTGCGAGTCCACACCTTTTGAACCATTCACCTGCGAACCTCTTAATTTCCAACATTTTGAGAGCCTGAACAAAACATTTCCACTAGAGTGAGTTGCCATCAAGTACAACACCTGTAACATAGAGCCATACCAGAATCATAATGCCAACAGGGGCAGTAGCAGCAAACATGAAGAGGCAACTGACCAATTGTCGTCGCGGTGAGACGAAACAGTTTGGCTATGGATCGATCTTACTCTCGCTCATGCTGGAGCGGGGGCTGGCACTGCAGTTGCAGGATATGGTTTTGGACTCACCCAGGCCATGCGAGACGAGGGCCACACAATGGGCCCACGTCATGCCACGAGGAGGTGGCGGCCGACCAGTGGCATGGGAGACATACTTCCGAGAGTGGTTGGAGTGACAGACGATCTTCATGGAGGACTGGCCGTATGCCGGCCTAGACTTCCGCAAAGATCCTGACATGCAGCTGCCCACTGGACAGCAGTGGGATGACGATGGTAAGACACTTGATCTCATTTTTTGATTTTTTTATTTTTATGATGTATTTGATTTTTTCATGTACATTTCCTAATGACGAATGCTATGGTATGTAGATGTAGGACCAGCGAGAACCCTTGGCCTGGCTCCAGAGGCGCGGAGGGATGCACAGGGCATTGGAGCTCTAGCCCTGGCTCCTACGGGAGATGACACGATGGAGACAGTGATTCGGAACCTTGAGGGTCTGCTAACAGGGATTCCAGATTACATGGGGATAGAGGAGGTCCCCATAGCGTCCCAGATCCATACAGTAGGAGTAGAACCTAGGATGCACCGCCTGTTAAGGCGGGTGGCACGAGCGGCTGTGTAGTATAGGGAGCACAACCCGCCGCAGTAGATATCTAGGTCTTTATTTCCTGCTGGTGATTTTTTGAGAGACATGTGTCTCAGATGTACAGAGAACAGAGGCCCCATTTAGACATGTACACTTAGTTTTGAGCGCCTCGGTGAGCCACACGATATCTATATCTATATCTATATATATATATATATATATATATATATATAGATACATATTCCTATGGTCTATTATTGTTCTTTATGTGCTTGCTTGTATGATGTTTTGATTATATGTTACGCAAATGTCTGTCCAATACATGATTAGCTAATGCATCAGATAACGTGTTTAATCGTCGTGGAATATGCTGATATGTAATGAAATCAAAATTCCTCTCTAACAATTTAACACGTAAATACAACCTTAAAATGTGATGGTCTCTGACGGAATATCGCCCATTGAGCTGGTGGACAACAAGTTGAGAGTCCAGGTTCACAACCAATGTACGAATATTGAGATTAATTGCCTCAGCCAGTAATTCAATCACAACACTATATTCAGTGACATTGTTTGTGGTACAACCTAAACACACACCTTGAAGATCTATCAACTCACCGTGAGGATTGTAGATCACCCATGCCACAGAAGACAAATTGCGAGTGCTGCGGCAGGCACCATCAGCGAAACCAATGTAAGGTGCACCAGACATCTGCAGAAGAAGCAAAAGACACAATAAGTGGCAATCACGCCTTCACACCAAGTCGAAAACATGAAAACACACACACACAACACACCTACTAAAACACACGCATGTACAAACCGAAGTGCATGGAATCATGCATAGTACTTTTTCAAGTACAGCTCGTTTCAAGGCTTATCGAGAGGATTACCTTCGTAGTCAATTAGCTCATATGCCCCTCTCTGCAAAACTCTATTTACAATATAAGGGCCTAGCTACATGGGTTCGAGTTTGCCTGCCCCCAGCTTATCATTTGCTTGATCATATAGCAGGACTAAATCTCCCTCAACAAAGGAACGAGGGTGGATGGTATGGTCGAAGTGAGCTTTAACTCTCTTCTTCTGTGCTTCGATAGCTAGAGAGGCTAGGCGATGGGTCTCGTCCAGCCATTCTAGGTAAAGAAGGCGTTCCTCTACCGGAGTAGTGTCGGGAAGTAACTCGACGACCAATTTTAACGAAGGGATATTGCATTCGATAGGAAGGGTAGCCTCCAGTCCATAAACTAATTGAAATGGAGTGAAACCAGTGGCATCCTTCATAGAGGTTCGGTAGGTCCATAAGGCGGGGAACAACATCAAATGCCAATTAGACTTATGCATGCCAACGGTTCGTTGAAGCATCGTAACCAAAACCTTGTTGACGGCTTCAACCTAGCCATTGGACTGAGGATAGTATGGATTCGAACTATCATGCCGTAAGCCTAGCTGGGTTGTTAGTTCGGTCATCATGTGATTACGGAAATGCTTCTCGTGATCCGTGACGATGTCCTGAGGAACTCCGAACCATGAAATAACATGGTTGAACAAAAATTGCACCGCTGTGTGACCTTCTTCAGTTAATGTGGGCATCGCCTCGGCCCATTTTGTAAAGTAATCGATGGCAATGATAATATGCCCATGCCCCCCGGCCAAGTGAGGGTTGCAGGTCATATAATCAATGCCCCATTTTGCAAAAGGGCCAACGGTGAAAACAGGGTGCAACGAAGCTGGAGGCGCATGCATCTTCCACTGGTATATCTGGCACTCGTGACAGGAGTGGACGGAAAGAATGCAATCCTTAAAGATGGAGGGCCAGAAATAACTAGCGCGGAGGATTTTTTGAGCAATGGCATATTCGGACATGTGACCACCACAGGTGCCAGAATGGCAGTCATTCAAAACTCGCTCAGCTTCTTGGAGAGTTAGAAATCGGCGGAGGACGGAGTCAGCGCCGAGACGGTACAGGGTGTCCCCAATAATACGGTAGGGTTGAGACTAATGACGGATCCATCGCTGAGCATCCTTGGACACCGCGGGATGGAAAGAGGATGTCTGCAGGTATACAATGATATCCCCAGGGATCAAGGGTGCTAATTAGGAATAGAGTTTCGTTCGGGATATGGTCCTCTGAGTGAGAGGGTGCGGTAGGAGATGGCAAAGAGCAAAGTAACTCAGCAAAGACCAGGGACTTCTTAGACTTGGCAGTGGTGAATTCCAAGTCAAACTCTTGGAGGATGACGATCCACTTTAAGTACTTTCCCCCTGCAACTGACGTGACAAAATGTACGTCATCGGGTTGCAATCATAAATCATGGTCGTAGTACGCAACAAGATATAATGCCAGAAAAGTTGGACGGCAAAAAAGGCAACCAATGCCAACTTCTCGATGTAAGCATATCGAGTTTCTGTATCTAAAAGGTTGCGGCTGAGGTAATATATGACATGCTCAGTGTCATCATCGTTGTCTTGCACGAGAGCCATGCCGCTAGTGGTATCGGCGGCGGCCAAATACAGAGTATAATTGCGATGGTAATTCGGAGGACGCAATAATGGAGCAGAAACAAGGAGACCCTTGAGACGCTCGAAAGACTCTTGAGCGATAGCATCCCAATGAAAAGGGGTATCTCGCTTCAATAACCGTGTAAATCCTTTAGCCACTTCAGCATAGTTCGGAACGAATCATCTTAAAAAGTTTGCTTTGCCCTGCAAGCTTTGCAATTGCTGCAAGGAAGCACGGGTAGGAAGATTCAGAATAGCCTCGACTTTAAGGGGATCCAAACAGATGTCCTCTCAGGAGACAATAAACCCGAGCAGTTTCCTGACTCAATGTAGAAGAAACATTTATGAGGATTAAGCCTGATGCAGTAGTGTTGACAGCGGAGAAATATTTCATGAAGATGAGTGGGGTGGTCCTGGCGTTTGACTGAATGAGCTGGTAGATCATCCAGGTATGGTTGTACAATGTGACAGATGTCATGAAAAGCATAGGACATTTCACGTTGGAAGGTAGCACCGACGTTCTTCAAACCGAAAGGGAGCTTTTTGTAAGAAAAAGTGCCCCAAGGACAGATAAAGGCAGTCTTATGCTGATCAACGGGTGCAATATTGATCTGGTTATACCCAGAAAAACTATCCATAAATGAATACATTTCGCTCCCCACACACTCATCAATGAGCTGATCAATGAAGGGTGTGGGGAAGTTATCCTTAGGACAGGCCCGGTTAATGTCATGGTAATCAACACAGACTCGAATGGTACCCTGTTTTTTGTTCACAGGGACGATATTGGAAACCCAATCTGTGAGTGGAATGGGGTAAATGAAACCAGCCTTGAGAAGCTTTTCAACTTCCGCTTTAATGGCTGCAGCCTTTCGGGGGTGCACGGGGCGTAGACGTTGGCGAACAGGCTTAGCACCCGGATACGTAGGTATCTCATGCACCACTATGCTAGGGTCAATTCCGGGCATTTCTTCATAGGACCAAGCGAAGACATCACAAAATTCGCGAAAAAGGTCGGTATAGAGTTGAATTTCCTCTGGAGTGCAAGTGACTCCAATGTGAATGTGCTCGACAATCCCTGGTTTCGTAGAGATGTCGATGGGTTGGGTCTGCGTGATGTTTCCCATATTTCCTTCAGAGGACACTTGATAAACTTGGATAGGTGTTTGAAGGGGTTGACATGGGAGACAAGGAGAAAACCGCTCGAGACAGGTGATCATTTCCTGATGGGCAGGGAGAAACGAGGAACGATGGTGATGGTCAGACCAAGGAGGTTCCTCGAGAGACATGGTCTCGATAATGGCTTCATTGGAAGGAAATATTTCCTTTAAAGGATCCAAAGTAGCGTCATCTCCAAGCCAAGGGGAATGAACATACGAGTCGGGAGCCCTACTCAAAGGAGAAGGTTCAGGAGGGGGAGCCGATGCAACAATGATTTCAACGTAGTTGAGATTGGCAGGACTCAATTGCATAATATTGCCCCAAGATTCTATCTGATTAGCGGGGGGAAGAACCCACGGATCAGAGCACACGGAAATCATATTAATAGGAGCGAGATTAGGAGGTGGGAGGGAAAAGACACCCATCAGGGCAGGATCTTTAAAAAGTCCAGCTCCCACACTCTCACATGATTTGGAGGTATGCTCCACAAAAGGCACGTTGCCTTCGGAAGAGGAGGCGAAGAAGGAGAGCTGGTCTACGGTGACAATCTTCCCCTGATGAGGGAAACGAATGACACAAAAAAGAGACGAAGCCACGGCTTGCATGGTGTATGTCCAACTATGTCCGAGGAGGAGGTTGTAGGTAAGATTAGCATCAACAACTTCAACTTCCACTTCGACCGTCTTCCCTTCCAAAGAAATGGGCAAACGTTGGAGTATACCATAAGGGCGAGACTCTCTTCCATCAAAGGCTTCCAAGGTTGTAGGAGACTGGCTCAGCGTTGGAGAACCAATAGCCTTCCAACAGGCAACAGACATGATGCAAGTTGAAGCACCTTCATCAATGACTGTACGATGAATCGTTTTGGTGTTGATAATGACCTATATGAGGAAGGCAATTTGGTGAGGCAGTCTTGGTGTATGGCCTTCCAGGTCAAAAGTAATCAGATCCGAGTCAGCTGGGTCTATGCCACCGATGGCCGATAGCAAGGACTTCCTCTGGGAGGGGCAGCTCTGGAGTACTTCTAAGGTGGACATATCAGACGAAGCCTGAGCTAAGTCCTCAATGATGCTGTAGTGCTGGGTAGCACGAGCATTAGGGTTGTAAGAAGATTTCCGGAGTACACCTTTTGGAGGGGGTCGGATGGGCATCTCAGTGCTAGGTCTCTCGATATGGAGTGGACCAAAACTAGACAGAGGAGCGCTGGAGGGGACCTCAGGCTCTTTCCCAGCATGCGACGGATATTCTTTTGCCTGAGTACTGATGTGGACGGGGATCGTCCCAGCCATAAATACTTGAGAGCCAAATGAAGAAGAGGGTTGTGATGGATCAGCCACCATTTGAGTTTGCTGTGAGGGGAAAGGTTCTTTGAGCACAGCAGGAGTCCCGGGAGCACCTTTCAACAATCGACTAACCTCAGACCGCCTCGGGCAGTCTTTGGTATAGTGATCCTCGTCGCAGATAAGACAAGGATACTTGGGCTTACGTTTGGCTCCTTCCTCGGGTGGAGGTTTAGGGGAGTCCTGTCTGGGCTGCTCAGATTTATTCTTCGCTTTCCCCTTCTTCTTTCCTTTCGAGGCTTTATCCGCCGTGGTGGACTGGACGGCGTTGACCTCGGAAGTATTTCCGGAATTAGATACACCCTGAGAAGTGTTTTCGTTTGAAGCATTCGATTTTTGCTTCCCAGGGTTCGCGGATGATTTCTTCGAAGATGGATTTACAGAGCCAATAACACCGTCAACAGATGGCTTTGGCAGAGCTTTGGATGTTCCGGGTCTCGGGGCATCAGGAAAATAATCATATAAGGTACCTGACTGAGAATAAACTAAGTCGAGGTACTGAGCACGCGCGATAGCTTGCTCTTCAGTTACACAAGCTCCCATAGCAATGTCTCGCGCGATTGCAGGGACAAAGGAGGTTGTAAACCAATCGGTCAGGAGCTGATCAGGAATCCAAAACTTGATCAAACGACGACGCCATCTCCATTCATGTATATGATCAGATATGTGCGTGGCCGTGTCCTGTTTAAGAGACGTGAGGAGATGCGTTCCTGTCTCATACCGAATGGGCAACTGAAAGTGAGTTAGAAATGCCATTGCCAACGAGTTGAAATCTTGAAAAGATCTGCGATTCAACTCAATGTACCACTTAGCGGCCGAGCCGGTGAGAGTTCTACGGAAAAGGCGGAGCCGGATGGAATCATCAAGCCACGAATTTGACGAACACCAAAGGTGATAAGTCATAACGTGGGCTTGAGGGTCTTCTCTAGATTTGCCATTGAATTTGAGACAATCACCGGGTATCTTGGTTGGAACTGGTGGCCAATATGGATTATGAAGAATAGGATCATTAGTCAATTTGGACACATCCGACAGTTCCAACGTTGCTAAGAAAGGTAACTGAAGATTGAAGGACATCTGTGGCCGTGGATAAGAGGTAATACCAGAGTTCCAACTAGTTGGTGGTTTCCCCCATGGACTTTTTCCAGACGGGCCTGGCCCATAAGGGTTCTGTCCGTAGGGATTCTGTCCATAGGGGTTGTAGCCATAACCGGACGGTTGACTCTGGATCTGCCCCCTAGCACCCCATTGATTACCAACTTGACTCGCAGGAGCAACATACTGTTGCTGGTAATTCTGATAAGGAGTGACCTGCATTTGTTGATAATTTTGGTACGGGGCGAACTGAGTTTTCCCCTGGGGTTGCTGGTAACCATATGGTTGTTGAGCTCCATACTAAGCCTGGGGACTAGGCTGTGCTCGGTAAGAAGGTTGGGATTGAAACCCACCTTGCATCTGAAGACCAGTTTGAGTCTGGGGCCCAGCCCGGGGCTGAAAACTGGGTTGAGTTTGAGAAGCAACCACCATTTGAGTGCCCGGTTGAGCAGGCCCAGAAGGATGGAGATTGGGCCACCTGGCCGGAAGGTTGTCCTGGTTGAGTTTGGGATGGACCTATTTTCCCACAAGGATGTCCTTGCTGGGTGTTATGTTGTCCTTGTACAACTGAGGGTTGTCCTTGCGGAATAGATGGCTGAGCGGACTGGACGGCTGGTTGACCCTGAGGTCGACCAACTTGTCCAGATAGTTGACTAGGCTGGGCAGTGGGTTGGCCTTGCTGCATGTAAGGTTGACCACCCTACCTAGAAGGGTACCCTTGCTAGATTCCAGGTTGTCCTTGTTGCATATAAGGTTGTCCCGCTTGTCCAGATGGGTAACCTTGCTGGACACCAGGTTGACCTTGTTGGATGTAAGGTTGTCCCGGTTGCCCAGATGGGTAACCTTGCTGGACACCAGGTTGACCTTGTTGGATGTAAGGTTGTCCCGGGTTACCAGAAGGTTGAGAAAAATAAGTAAAGGACGGACCACCAGAGGCCGAAGGTTGTCCCTGAAAGGGTTGTCCTTGTGGGCCCCCAGGTTGCCCTGGGTGAGACTGGCCGTAATACTGTTGCCCTTGGGAGGTTTGCACGTAAGACGACTGGCCTTGATTAGGCGGTCCCTGAAGCTGTGCAGGCATTGCTTGGCCACCATGATAAGTGGTGGTGCCCCAAGCAACGGATAATGGCACCGAGACCTCAACAGCAGGCTGAGATGGCAAGGGCCTGGAAAGATAAAGGTACTGACCTGTGGAATCATAGTAATAGAATGGACCTTGCGAGCTCGGATCCTGGACAACTTGCAAATAGCGATCATATGACCCCCCGTTAGAGTGGGACCAGAAGAAGGTGGGGCACTTTGTGAAGGATGAACAACTCTGGGTGTATGTACCGGCTGGCTACTATTTACTGGGCCGTGAGACGGAGCAGCAATAGTAGTCGCAACCGAAGATGACGTACCGGCACTAGCAACCGGTGTCGAATACGCTACACAAACAGTCATAATAGTTAGAACTGAAGTGACGGGTGTATTGTGAACTTGTGGAATAAAATATCCCGTAGTGGGAGTGATGTGGTGATCCCACATGGTACCTGAAGAGGGGTTCCTAGTACCCATATTATCCCTCAAAGACTTATAGCGTGAGGGTACCGGGGATGTGGCCGGGATAGGAGTTTCGATACTTGACAAAACAGGTGTCTCACTCGCTCTAGGAGATGTGTCATCCATGTCAGAGGAAGACATTGGGGCCGAAACACCAGTAGGAGTAAAAGGAATATCATCTTTGTAAGGCTCCCAAATGGGGTTCCAGTGAAGTTCGTAAGCCTCGTCATCTGGAGTGCGAGAGTTTATCGGTTGGATACTCAGAATAATAGGGAGAGTATCACTCACAATCGGTACCTCAGGAGCAACATAAGAAGGAGACCATTGGTCACTTGGAACGGGAGATGGGATCGATGATTCCGCCAGGATGACAAACTTCAAAAAATCCTAGGGAAACTAACGAGAAAGGACCCTACTCAAACTAATGCAAACAAGATCTAACTGGGTAAATGTTAATCGTGGCTGAATAAATTTTAAGACGCAAGGACATAACTTGACCTTTTCATTTTTTAAGAGTCGAGAAAAGGACAAAAAGATGACTTTAGTCGCCTTCAAATGTTTAATGAGCCTGAAGTGACAAGTTCTCAGATGGACCTTTTCTTTTAGGGAGTCTGAAAAGGAACGAAAGTGACTACTCTGGAGAGCTAAGCAAAAGGGTTTACCAAACAAATCTGTAAAACTGCATATACACCTTCGTAGTCATATGAAAACCAAGGACTTTCCGTACGACAGTCAATCTTCTCGAATGCTATGTTAGGTGCGTTACGACTTGTAAGGTGGCAGACACGGCTTCCTATGGATAAAGGATGATAACCTAGTGGGGTCTCCCCATATACTCGATGGTACGTGGGAGCTCAAATCCGTGCTAGACCACTATTGCGTCACGGAAGGAGGAACCACCCAACCTTGAGTGAAACAAAAATGACTAGGTTTAATGACGCTGGAGCACGTCTCTAGCCTAGACCTATAAATAGTGTGCGTTATGTTCCAATGCGTTTTTAGATTCATTCAGTTCACTTTAAAGTTGATCTTGTATTAGGTTTCAGTTTTCAGGCCTTACCGTATGTAATCTCTCAAAATTCCCTAAATGCAAACTATATGCCAAAATATGTCATTTCATTCGATGAATGCTAGTTACGAGAGGGTTTGAGGGCTTTCACGCAAACGAAATGATCACAAAACAACAAATAACTTCCCTAATGCAGCTAATGGAAATTAAGAAACTTTTCTTCGAGATCACTAATCACTAATAAAAATGAATCATTAACTAATACAAAGCAAAAGAGATTTTTCCTTTTGTTGATGGCAAAGTGCACTAAACAAACTTTGAGAAATGATAACAAACAAATGTGGAAAACCGGTTGACCCCAAAGAATTGTGATCTATGTTCGGGTAGTGAAAAGAAATCGAAACAATGTCAAGATTGGTTCAACAACGATCACTTAAACAATCAACCAAAAGCAAGCAAAGGGGAAGGCTCAATCAAACCAATAGAAAGCAGTAAACAAACCTTTGTGTTGTTGAGGTAAATCCTCTCTGCGGACATAGATGATCCCTACTAGCCCAGACCGGGTCTAGCAACAACCACACAATGCTACCACGCAAGTTCCTAATTGCAAATAAAAAGTGGATGGTGAGAACCTACTTGGATTCCAACGCTAGTGTTCGTCGAAGAGATGTCGCCCTCGTTCCTTTGCCTTGGCCGGTCACGATCCCCACGATCTCCATGATTGGACACCTACACATGCAAAGAACAACACAAAAACAAGCATAAAATCTAGTGGATGCAATTATATATCAGTCAGAAAAGATATAACTCAACATCAAACATAGGACAATGTGAGTGGAACCATAATGATAGTCATCTATTATTAATAAATAACAAAGAAGAATACAACCATTGTTCTGACGTCAAATCCTCCTTTGGCTGGGTAGTCAGCTACACAAGTCTCGCAAAGCTTTTTGGGGTAAGGAACAAGCCTCTCTCTCTTTGGATGACAAGAATCTCCTTACTTAGATTTGGCCTTATGGGTGCAAAGAAGGCTCTTGCAGTTTCAAACTCTCTATCACTATACTAGAACTGGAACTATTGTAACTCTGACTACTACTACTACTACTAGCTTGCTCAAGGCATAGAGGCAAGCTTTTATAGATAGAGAAGAAAGAGATAGGATCAACCACATTATTCATGGGATTGGCTTTATCACTTGGAAACTTCCATGAAAGGTGGCAAACCACTTTCCCCTTCTATGGAGATTCGAAGCCAAACCATCCTAGCTCAACATAGATTTAGTTGGCGAATGGGTTAAGGAGAACCTTCGGAAGTTTATTCATTGAAAACTTTACTCAATTTGGTTGGCGCGAGTGCGACTCTGAGACAGAGCGCCAAAGGCGCGCCCTTTTTAGAGGATTTCCCTCATTGGCGCGGGTAGTGAACTGTGGACCCACTCTAATGCAAAAAGAGCTGTTTTCATGGAGATTTTGCAGGAGATGTCCTCAGGGCAAATGAAGCTCATACTTAGAGGAATATGATGCAAGTGGTTTCAGGTCATGTCACTTCTCACAGGTCCTGGAATGAGTCCTCCAGTGTGCGGGTAAGGGGTAACAGGGACGGTGACAAATTGCTGTGCAACAGATGCCCCCTAAAGCATGAGGCCCGAGAGAGAGAGAGGGGTGAAATGCTTTACAAGAACATGCGTGACTGAAAACACGACCGCTAGAGAACCTGTGTAAAGAAGTACAACTGATATCTCAAGTACATGATATATGTGGTATGGGCGCAGCCATCCATAATAGAGTACATAATAATCTAGATCCGAGGCATGGACGCAGCCATCCAGAGAGGATCGATAAAGAGACTCAGGCATGGTCGCAGCCATCCAGTGAATGAGTCATGTAATGAACATAATAATCGACAAACCGCAACCTGGATTCCAACAAACAAAATCCAGGGTCTTGCGCCCCATCTCGACCTGAACAGAGTACAAGTTTAGGCATGTGAATACATGAGTTGAAGTCGAACATGCATGAACATCGTCTGATTACCAGTCAATGATGAAAACTGTTAACAAACGCAAGAGGTACCACCAATAATGACAATGGCCCTCAAGGTACTATAGGTACAATCTACGTCGTGCGAATAAGTGAGCTGGCGTCGAACACTTGCAGAATCATTCGATCGGAGGCCAATGATGAAAACCTCTCGTCGAACACAAGGAACCTACCATTGAGGCATGCAGGCTCCAAGGCACCAGAAGGGAGTCTCTAGATCAGCTTCCTGGATAATGAGTTGAAGTCGACAGGAAGTGACCTTGATCAAAGGTGGGCCATAGTGTTTCCCACATCAGTGACACGAGACAGAGGAAGGACGTTGTGGTGAATCAAAATTATGTGAGGCATCAGAGGGAGGTTGTAATTCTGTAGAGGTCAACTTCTCTTGAACATATCGGCGCACGACAGTGGACTTGGCAGTATTTGACATCAAATGAGCAGAGGTCATGGTGACAAGGCAATGAGCAGATGAGAGGTCAAATAGGATAACCCAAACCCACGGAGGCTAGTGTAAAACAAGATGAGGCGTCCCCACCCCGACATGAATGCAGACTAGTGCCACGTTCAAGAGCGACATACTGCCAACACGACAATAATTATGGGTCCATTTTCCCCACCATTTCTGGCGAGTACCCCAGTTATTTTTAACAAGCTTGACGGGGATAGCATATGCTTGGGAGCATCATTTCGACAGAGTCCGATGTCATTAAGTTTTAACGAGTTTGACAAAGGAAGAACTCAGCGTCTTTTCCTGTTTAGAGAGTCTGAAAAGACAACAGAAAAGAAAACTCCAGGGGGGTCCTTTTTCGTAAAGTTGCGTCTCCCGAGCCCGAAAAAGTATAAAACAATGCTCGAAAGAACCACCCGACCATTATGATCGAGGAGTACTTTTCATATGTAGTGACATCGACCTAAAAAATTAGAAAAGTGACCGAAATCATGTCGTTTCATAACCATTAACGAGCCTGAAACGACAAGGACCCGACAATCTTTTCGTTTTACACGGTCGGAAAAGAGTTTAAAGACGACCACCCCTTATTTACGTTTAGCGAGTCAAGAGGAATACCTTGGCAATCTTTTCGTCTTTAAACGGTCGGAAAAGAGTTGAAAGCAGACCTCCATTTTTATTCTCTTTAACGAGTCAAAAAGGGAAAAATACTCGGAAATCTTTTCATATTTTACAAGTAAGAAAAGAGCTTAAAGGTGACTCGTCCTGGAGGAACGAGTGATATAAAGGGTAGCAACTGGTTCCAGTAATGGTGGAACTACTCAAAACATGTAATGGTCAAGAGGCTGGCTAACAAAACCACTCATCACTGCGGTCCCTCAGGAAAGGAAAAACAACCAAGTGAAAGCATATGATCAGCCAAAGAGATGGTGGCGATGGAATAAAACAAACAAGGCTCATCTAGCAGAATTCAGCGGATAAAAATGGCAATCACGAGATGTAAATCAGGTATGGGTTCATTTTTACACAAGCTTGAACCATGGAGAACTTTTCTTGGATTCGATTTCATGTTTACACAAGCTTGAAACAAAAAACTATGCTTGTTATAAGCTCGCATGCCCCCATCATAATGACGCAAATCGAGGTACATGCCCCCCAAGCTTCATTGCATTCAACAAAGTGGATGGAATGAAGGTTCACTCTCGAGATCGATGAAAGACTCGACTGGTATTTTACGAGATCTTAATCAAAAGACTCGATTTGGAAAGGGAGTTGTTTCATTTTTTAATGAGGTTGACACAGTAAAAGAACTATCCTCATAACCCTTGTTTCATTTTTTTAACGAGCTTGACACAAGATCAGGAACTATGCTCGACCACCTTGTTTCGTTTTTTAACGAGGTCGACACAAGATCAAAACTATCCTCGGGACACAAGCGTGAACCAGGAAGGACTCTGCTTGTTGGAAATGCGCATGCCCCGGTGCAATGGCACAGGATGAGGTACATGCCCCCAATCTTCATTGCATTCAACAAAGTGGATGGAATGAAGCTTCACGAGATCTTAATTGAAAGACACAATTGGAAAGGGGGAATTGTTTCATTTTTTAACGAGCTTAACATAAGATCAAGAACTATGCTCGGGACTCTTTGTTTCATTTTTTAACGAGATTGACACAAGACAAGGAACTGTGCTCCGACACCTAGTTTCATTGTTTAAGGAGCTTGACACAGGGAAACGAACTATGCTACATTGGAACTTCACCATAATGAAGAGGAAGTTGAGGCTCCCAAGAGTGCCACTCCTAATGGACGACCAACATCTTGGAAGTCAGGGCCCAATGCCTCTAGGACACTATGCACGATGGCGGCATCACTGGATCCAGGCATGGGATAGGTGGCCACGTAGTTGATATGTGCTGGGGTAGATGCAACTGGTGGATGAAAACTAGGAGGGGACGACAATGGCATAGGAGGCATCGGGGGACTAATGAATGACACTTGATCGATAGTCACAATTCTTCCATCGTGCGGAAAGCAAACCACATAGAAAAGTGAAGAAATGAGGGCCCCCATGGCGTAAAGATAGTTGCGACCAAGGAGAAGACTAAAGTATAAAACACCTCGGGTAACCAAGACGTATATATAGACGGTTTTTCCTCCCAAAGTAATAGGGAACTTCGGGAGAACTCCTAGAGATGGACATGCTCCTCCGTCGAAGGCCAACATATTCTGAGTGACTGGCCCAAGCTGCGGGGAACCTAAAGCTTGCCAAGTAGTGTACGACATAAGACTGACAGACGCCCCTTCATCCAAAATAGTGCCAGGTACTACCTTAGCACAGGCATGTACTGTGATATGGAAAGGCATATGGGATGGAAGGCGACCAGCGATCAGGTGATTCCAATCAAAGGAAGCGACCAGACTACTTGGTGGGGGAATCGTATGATTGCCCCCATGTGCTAAAGGAACCAAAGGAGAACCTTCGGGAGCAGCTGGGTTAGGAGAGTCATTTCGGGACTCAGGAGAATCTGAAGAGACGAGAAGAACATGGGCGTGATGCTCTTCCGAAATAGAGTGATCGATGGGTGGTGAACTCGAGTCGACACTCTTTCCGACCAATGGTTGGTCTGGAACAGGTTGGGAACAGCCGGGTTCGGGAAGAGGGGCCTGGACAAAAGAAGAATTTGAAGCAATCTCTTTGTCAGCAGGAGGACGATCTGCAGCTGCAGAGAGACGTTGATAACCAATGGGAAGTTGGGGTGAAGGAGCTGTAAGACTTTCCAAGACAACGGAGGCTTTATCCATGAGTGGACAAAGGTGAAGGGGATGATTGCCTTCACAAAGTCTACAGGGGATTCAAATCTTCCCTTTTCCCTCAACATTCCCGACTGATAAGGTAGCATCGCCGTGAGCTTCAGAGGACGATGAGGGGCAGGCCGGATTGCGAGACCATACTTCTAGTACCCTGGGAATGCCAGGACAATCGCGAAGAAGATGGTCCTCCTTGCATAATCGACAAGGAAACTTGACCTTCCGCGGAGGAGCGGAAGGGGGCCCGACTTCAGGTGTACTTGAGGGGTAGATGCACTTGTAACCTCTCCTTTAGGAGCCTTCTTCTTCTTCGTCTTATTTTTCTTCTTCTTAGCCACCTGGTTACTCGAATCTAGACTTTCACCAGGTGAAGTAGAAGATGAGGACGTAAAAGTGGGCGTAGAAAGGGAGAGATCCACCTTAGAATCAACATGATGTTGTTCAGGTGGAGGGACGGATTGACTAGACGGTGAGACGGCAGGAACCAAAGAGGTTGAGAACAACCAAACCGGCAACCCAACAGTTAACCCTGGGAGGGACAACGTTGCCATATAAGGAGCACCAACATTTCCAAAAGGAGCGAAATGACCAGGGTTCCCGTCAGAGGGGATCCCTGGGTTGGTGAACCCCGGAAAAGTTGCCATCGAGAACAAAAAGAAGCCTACTCAAGCTAACGCGAACAAGATCTAACCGGATAAATGTGAACGCGGTCGAATAAATTTTAAGACAAAGGAACTGAACTTGACCTTTTCATGTTTTAAGAGTCGAGAAAAGGACAAAAAGGTGACTCTAGTCGCCTTCGAATGTTTTGTGAGCCCGAAGTGACAAGTGCTCAAGATGAGCCTTTTCGTTTAAGGAGTCTGAAAAGGATCAAAAGTGACTACTTTGGAGAGCTAGGCAAAAAGGTTTACCAAACAAATCCGTAAAACTGCATATACACCTTAGCAGTCATATGAAAACCAAGGACTTCCCGTACGGCAGTCAATCTTCCCGAATGCTGTGTTCGGTGCGTTACGGCTTGTAAGGTGGTAGACACAGCTTCTTGTGGATAAAGGATGATAACCTAGTGGGGTCTCCCCTATATACGCAACGGTACGTGGGAGCTCAAGTCCGTGCTATACCACTCGTTGCGTCACATAAGGAGGAATCACCCAACCTTAAGTGAAACAAAAGTGACTAGGTTTAACGACGTCGGAGCACGTCTCTAGCCTAGACCTCTAAATAGTGAGCGTTATGTTCCAATGCGTTTTTAAGTTCATTCAGTTCATTTTACGGTTGATCTTTGATTAGGTTTCGATTTCCAGGTCCTACCGTATGTAATCTCTCACAATTTCCTAAATACAAACTATATGCCAAAATATATCATTTCGTTCGATGAATGCTAACTACGAGAGGGTTGAGAGCTTTCACACAAACAAAAAGACCATAAAACAATCAACAACAACCCTAATGCAGTGAATGGCAATTAACGAAACTTTTCTTTAAAGTCACTAATTGCTAACAACAATGAAAAGCTCTAATTTCCATTAACTAATTCAAAGCAAAAGAGATTGTTTGTTTTCTTTTCAATGGCAAAGTGCACTAAACAAATTTTGAGAGATAGTAACACCGAGAAAAAATACCAATTTCACTCAATGAGAACACAATCAAGTCCCCGAAATACCAAGGCAGTCCTTCAAAACGAAGAAAAACACCAAAGACTTCAAAGAGCCATGTGATCTAGGCCCAAAACGAAGCCGAGCGGAATCCAAGTGAAAAAGAAGCAAATCACTTGAATATAAAAAAAAAAACTTTGACAACTACCGAGCAAATGCAAAAAGAATAATCACAAAGTTGATTGGACGATCAAAGAACCCAAAACACCTATGGAAGGCTCGACGCACAAAGCCACTAGATGCCCTAGGGCTAAAATGTGAAATCGATAGAAAGAGGAAAACACCCGAAGGATGAAGGTCTAAAACCAGTCAAACAAGGATCAAACACACTCCAGTAATTGAAAAAGACACAGCAAGATACAAATCCAAGCTCAGAGGGCTTGAAGACAAGCGAACTGGAAAAATTGACAGGCCTGGCGCGACTGTCAGGCTGCAACTCGCGCTTTTATAGGATTCGTGCGTGTTGTCTTTGAGCAACTTGCGCCAATAGCGCGACTGTAAGGCTAAAAAGCGCGCTAATCAAGTTTTCTAAATCAAAAACAAAAGCAAGCGACCCAGGGCTTGAGAACAGTATCTAGGCAAACCAGGAAGCAAGAAACAGCAAGAAATCCAACCCAGAAAGCTATCTAAGCAATCAAATGAGAAACCAAAGAGACAAGACAAACTCCAAGTTTTTTAGTCTGTAAACCAAACAGGAGATTGACTGAAGTGGTGTTGATCTACTTCGCTAATGCAAAGCCATAACGTTTCGAAGGCTATTTGGCCATACTTCAGGCTCCGTCTAAAGTTTACAAATCAAACAACAAGTTAACTCCCCAGTGGAGTCGCCAAATTGTTGTTGAGGTAAATCCTCTCTGTGGACATAGACAATCCCTACTAGCCCAGACCGGGTCTAGCAACAATCACACAATGCTACCACGCAAGTTCCTAATTGCAAATAAAAAGTGGATGGTGAGAACCTACTTGGATTCCAACGCTAGTGTTCGTCGAAGAGATGTCACCCTCGTTCCTTTGCCTTGGCCGGTCACGATCCCCACGATCTCTGTGATTGGACACCTGCACATGCAAAGAAAAACACGAAAACAAGCATAAAATCTAGTGGATGCAATTATATATCAGTCAGAAAAGATATAACTCAACATCAAACATAGGACAATGTGAGTGGAACCATAATGATAGTCATCTATTATTAATAAATAACAAAGAAGAATACAACCATTGTTCTGACGTCAAATCCTCCTTTGGCTGGGTAGTCAGCTACACAAGTCTTGCAAAGCTTTTTGGGGTAAGGAACAAGCCTCTCTCTCTTTGGATGACAAGAATCTCCTTACTTAGATTTTGCCTTATGGGTGCAAAGAAGGCTCTTGCAGCTTCAAACTCTCTATCACTATAATAGAACTGGAACTATTGTAACTCGAACTACTACTACTACTACTACTAGCTTGCTCAAGGCATAGAGGCAAGCTTTTATAGATAGAGAAGAAAGAGATAGGATCAACCACATTATTCATGGGATTGGCTTTATCACTTGGAAACTTCCATGAAAGGTGGCAAACCACTTTCCCTTCTATGGAGATTTGAAGCCAAACCATCCTAGCTCAACATAGATTCAGTTGGCGAATGGGTTAAGGAGAACCTTCGAAAGTTTATTCGTTGAAAACTTTACTCAATTCGGTTGGCGCGAGTGCGACTCTGAGACAGAGCGCCAATGGTGTGCCATTTTTAGAGGATTTCCCTCATTGGCTCGGGTAGTGAACTATGGACCCGCGCTAATGCAAAAAGAGCTGTTTTCATGGAGATTTTGCAGGAGATGTCTTCAGGGCAAATGAATCTCATACTTAGAGGAATATGATGCAAGTGGTTTTAGGTCATGTCACTTCTCACAGGTCCCGGAATGAGTCCTCCAGTGTGCGGGTAAGGGGTAACAGGGACAGTGACAAACGGTGACAAATTGCTGTGTAACACTTTGCAAACAAGTAACCAAGCAAAGCTGATCCAACAAACTTGGAACAATAAAACTAGGTCACAGAGCAAAAAGGCAAGATTTGCTCAACAAAACCCACAAGAGAGTGTTTCAACCTCCAGATAGTGAAAAACAAGTCATAATCCAAGTGAGAACAACAGGGGATAGCAAGGCTAACAGGTTCAGGAGGCAGAATTGAAGAAATTCAATTCTACAGGAATCAACGCGGATGATACATAGCAACAAAGCGCTGATAAAGAACTACGCGTAGCAACAATGCGATGTCAGCACGGAAGTACACACCTTTCCCGTGATGGTCCGATTTACAGAACCATCACAACTGTTAGGTGTATTAAAACGATGAACAGGAGATCACAGAAAGGGGTGTGCAATGACAGTGCGACTGTTTAATTATAAAGCGCGATGATGTTCAAAAACAGCCACAATCAAGCCAAAAACTCCCAAACCAAGACAGTCAATCTTTAAACAAACAAAGCATCTCCCAGACCAAACCAGGAAACCAAGAAACAGAGAACTAATCCCCAAATTTTTGAAAAGAGACCAAAACGAAACTCAAGGGAAGAATGAACAAAAAGGGACAAAGGCCAGCTCCAAGCTGTTTAGTTCGTAAACCAAACCAGAGATTGACTGAAGTGGCATTGATCTACTTCATTAATGCAGAGCAATAGCATTTCAAAGGCTATCTGGCCATGCTTTAGGCTCCGTCTAAAGTTTACAAATCAAACAACAAGCTCCCCAGCGGAGTCACTAAATTGTTGTGGAGGTAAATCCCCTCTGCGGATAGAGGTGATCCCTACTAGCCCAAATAGGGTCTAGCAACAATCAAACAACGCTAACACGCAGGTTCCTAATTGAAAATTAAAGACTGATGATGAGGGCCTACTTGGATTCCAACGCTAGTACTTGTAGAAGAGTCGTCGCTCCCATTCCTTTGCTCCGGCCGGTCACAATCCCCATGATCCTCGTGAACGGACACCTGCACATGCAAAGAACGACACAAACACAAGCATAAAATCCAATAGATGCAACTATATATCAGTCAGAAAGGATATAACTCAATCACCATTACAAAAACAATAAGAGTGGAACCATAATGATAGTCCTCTATTATTGATAAACAAAGAAGAAAAAACCATAGTTCTGACGTCGAATCCTTCTCAAGAGGGTCCAACCAGCAAGTTCCTCAAGCATTCACCCTTGAAGATAGATCTCCCAAAACAAAGCTCTCTCACTCACAAGTTCACACAAGATCAAAACACTTCACAACCTTCCTCAAGCTCTCAATCAATCCCACACTTGTCACACCAGCTACCTATCAAGCTCACAACACTATCAACAACACTCCAAAGACTAATAATTCCAAACTTGCAGCTCATAGCAATGGTGGAGGCTTAAATAGGAGAAGGAGTCTCCATGAATGGTGGGAAGATGATCTTATCTCCAAGGAAGGCAGCTCAAATGACGGAACAGTCATGCCATAGAAGGGAGGGCGACATAAACAAGGCCAACAACCAGGTCTGGAGTCATCTGGAAGGCCGGCTGTTAGAACAAACTCGCCCAGACTGGATCATCGCGGGTACATAACTGTACTGGAGCATTGACATCGCCAGTGCATAACGAAGAAGGTCATGTCATCGCGATCAAATATAAGCAACAATCGCTCTGTCTCATCCGATCATCGCGGGAATCACGTGTACTTTCGTGATGGCAGTGCGTATGGTCTGTTTTGGACCGCTCATCAACGTGTTTATTTTGACAATAGTCGCGATGATGCAAAAACTTTGGCAAAGTGGGTCATTTGGCAACATCAGAGAGCATGAGCATGAATGATTTGGACTCAGGACACAGTAGGAAGACTGGAATGAAGGCAGTGACAAATTACTGTGTAACACGTAGTATGATCCCTTAAGTCCAAAAAAGTATAAAAAATGTGAAAGGGATGAATTTTCGATAGTTTTAATGAGCTGAACAAGACAAACGCTCGATCTTTTTGTGTAATAATCCCTCAGGTCCAAAAATATTAAAACCTAGAGGAGGGATGGCACTCCCAATCACTTTAACGAGCTAGAGAGGCCAATTTCTCGGCAATCTTTTCATATTTTACGAGTTAGATGAAAAGAGCTTAAAGGAGACTCGTTTTTGAGGAATGAGTGATATTTCAGGTAGCAGCTGGTTCCAGGTGAGGGTTGGAACTTTCCAATCATGGTAGTGTTAAGAAGATGGTTAACAAAATCACTCATCGTAGCTATTCCTCAAAAGGGGTAAACAATCAAATGGAGGCAAATGATTGGCTAAAATAGAGTGGAGGTGATAGTAAGAACATGACCAATGCTCAAAAGCTGATGATACTGCGTTCACAATGGTTATTTACAGAAAGTGGGTTCATTTTTTAATGAGCTTAAACTCTGGTGTAACATATGCTCATTGCTAGGTTTAATTTTTAACGAGCTTCAACTTCGCGTAAAACTGCTCGTTGCTAGGTTTATTTTTTAATGATCTTGAACTTTTCATAAAACTGCTCATGGCCTGGTTCATTTTTTAATGAGCTAGAACCATGCAACAACATATGCTTAGATTCGGTTTCATGTTTACACAAGATTGAAACAAGAAACTATGCTTGTTATAAGTTCACATGCCCTTAGCATAATGACGCAAATCGAGGTGCATGCCCCCCAAGCTTCATTGCATTCATCGCGGTGGTTGGAATGAAGGTTTACCTTCGAAATCTTTGAAAGGCTCGACTTGGCTTTTATGAGATTGTAATCAAAGACTCGTTTTGGAAAGGGATTTGTTTCATTTTTTAGTGAGGTTGACATAGTAAAAGAACTATCCTAATAATCCACCGTATTTACTATATTTGATAGAAAATCAAAAACTAAAGGATGATTAAGGTTGCTGGAATAATCTTCGTGGTGATTTGGAATATGGGAACGATGGTGGTAATCTTCCCATGGTGCCTCTCCTATCATCATTGACTGAATGATTCATTCATCTATAGAATGTACATGCAACCAAGGATTTGAAGATGTGCCATATTCCTTAGACCTATCTATCCAAACTCTCGATGAGCGTTGATTTGGGTTTGCCCCCCAAGCCAAGAAAATTGATTGCTACAATATTTTTAAAATGGTGATGATCCATGCTGACAAAATGTTCAGGAATCTTCTAAATATTTTAGATATAGAAGATATCATATTGCAGGTTTCCACCATGGCCACTTCCACCAAATTACTCTAAGGAGGTAGGGAAAAAGTACCCATCAATGTAGGGTCTTTTAGTAGGCCTACTCTGATATTTTGAAGCAAATGAGAGCTTCCATGGATCATCGAGATGCTTCCTGTAACTTGTGAACTGTTGGGGAGAAAGGTTTGTTGGTCGACGATTGTAATTCCTCCTTGAAAAGGAAATGCAATCTTTCTGAAGTACGTTGGCACAACAGCAGCCATTGCATAAATCCAAGGCCTTCCCAGTAGGATGTTATAATCGAGGTTTCCATCGATAACTTCAACATCAATTTCTACTGTTTTGCCCCCCAGTTCAACTTGTAAGTTACTGAAAATCCCGTATGGAGTGTATGTCCGTCCATCAAATGCTTTTAACGTCATTGTTGATCGCGACAAGGGTGGTGAGCCTAAATTTTTCCAGCAACTCATTGACATAATACATGTAGATTCCCCCTCATCAATAATTGTTCAATGAACAGTTTTGTTGAGGGATTTCACTTGAATGAGGAAAGCGAGTTGAGCTGGTAACTGAGGCTCATATCCTTTATGACTAAAGTCCATGAGATTGGAATCCGCTGGGTCAATCCCACCTATTGCTGATAATAGAGCCTGCTTTTGGAAGGGGCAATTTTGCAGTACTTCAAGTGTCGACATAGCGGATGGCGATTGGGCCAGGTCCTCTACTATATTATAATTCTGTGCTGCTCTGGCACAAGGATTAAATGTCGATTTGTGTACTACTCCCTTTGGTGGCTTTATCGTTAGCTCAGGAATGATGGGTGGTACAACTTTGGTCGAAGTTGTTGTTGAACTACTAGGTTGATCAGTAGCCTTGTTGTTCGATAGTTGTGGATTCTCGTAATCTTTATTCCTTGTCGATATCAAAGCATCATTTTGTTGTTTTGAAATGGACAACATAAATGTTATAGACATTTTTGGGCACTGCAACCCCAATCATAAATTTCCATAAACCAAGGGCTCTTAAGTCCCTAAAAGTGTTGTTCCAACCTCTAAAAGAACAAGGTCAACTGATTACATCTTCTCCCAGAAGTTCTCCATGAAATACTGCTCAGAACTGGTCAAAACTGGACCATCTCACCTGCTCCATGGGCAAAGTGTGCTGCATCCCACCTAAATACACACAGGAGGTGCGATGCATCTTGAAAAGCCCTTCTATGGGGTGCGATGGGCGAGAGTGGACAAATGGTAGGGTCAATCTGCAAGGTGGAGAACCATGGAATCTTCTAAAAACTTCCACTGTGACACTTGCCTCTCTACATTCGCCCAGGGATGAGTAAGAGATCATCAATCTCCAAGTGGAATCAAGAACTATCAGAGAGAGGATACTAATCAACTCTCAAAAGCTGACTCACCCCCCTTGCAAACATCTATATATGGATCCCTCATCCTAGAGATCCAGAGGCTGGAATTTTGTATCTTGTAAGGAAGTGCTGCTGGTTTCTTGGTGCAACATCATAGTGTTGGGTGATCTAAGCTGTTCATGAGGTGAAGAAGGGTTTTCTTGCTGAGAGGATGATGCTGGGTCAGAACAATCAAGAAGTAGCTTCCTCCACATTCTTGTATGATTGATGATATATGCATTTGTGTGGTCAATATATATCTGGTCCTATATTGTTTATGAAAATAGATCTATGTTCTTATTGATAATCAAGAAGTAGCTTCCTCCACATTCTTGTATTTTTGATGATATATGCATTTGTGTGGTAAATATATATCTGGTCCTATATTGTTTATGATAATAGACCTATGTTCTTGGATAGTGTTATGCTACTTTGATTCTACAGGTGCTCTTTGAAGCTGGGTAGACTAGGAAGCGAGTGGAAAAGATCTATCAGAAGGGAGAGGAATCAAGTAAGGAACCAAGCGCAAGACAGAGGTTGGTCTCCATTATTCCCCTCTTATCTATTTCTCATAAAGGAAAACGGAAGTAGTTTTAGTTTGTTTGTTTCTGAGGTAGCTACCAGCCTTAGTGGGACTAGCAGCTTTGCATAGACACTAGTTTTATGTTCGGCATAATTTGGAATGAACCTCATCAGAAAGTTTGATTTCCTTTGGAGTTTCTGAATCTGAAGCAAATTTGAAGGTGGAGGCAAATTTATGATTGCCTGAAACTTACATGGGTCGAGACGAATCCCGTCTTTTGAGACTACAAAGCCAAGAAAACGACCTGAACTGACACAGAACACACGTTTGTGTGGATTGAGTCGTATCTTGTAGTGTTGGCAATGTAGAAATATCGCTCTCAAATGCTGCGGATGATCGGTTTGCTTTCACGAATGAGCCAGAAGGTCATCGAGATATGGTTTAACGATGTTTTTGAAAAAGGATGTACCTTCATCTGGGATCAGGTTGCGCAAGCTTCCTTTGATGCTTTAAAAGAATCCCTAATGAAAGCATCATTAATGTACGCTCCTGATTATCGAAAAGACTTTAACCTGTATCTGGCTGCAGTGGATACAACCATCGCAATGGTTTTAGTTCAAGAAGACAATGGAATTGAACATCCTATATATTATTTGAGTAGGAACTTAAATGATACAGAAAGCAAGTATTCCTATGTTGAAAAGCTGGCTCTCGCAGCTGTTCAAGCGATACAGAGATTTCGACACTATGTCCTCTTTCGAAAAACTACCATTTTGTCAGATTGCAACCCCATGACTTATATATTGTCGTGACAGTTGCTGGGGGGAAAATATTCAAAATGGATAGCAATTCTCCAAGATTTTGATCTAGAATTCGTAAAATTTAAATCAAAGAAATCCCTGGTTGTCCCGGAATTACTATGCGATCTCCCATCATCGTCCAACGATGAAACATCTGAAGAAACCATCGTGGATGAATCTTTGTTTCTGATATCTTCAAGCAATCCGTGGTATGGAGATATAATAATCTATCTCCAAACCCAAAAATATAGGTCTAATACCTCTTGCTCGGAACAAAAACGTATTCGATACCAATCAAAAGACTACATGATTTTCGGTGATACACTTTACCGTCGTGGTGTCGATACAGTTCTGAGGAGGTGCCTCACCCACGAGGAGGCCGAAAAAGTCCTGAATGATTTCCATTCAGGCACGTGTGGGGGGCATCAATATGGTTATGCTACAACGCAAAAAATCTTACGAGCAGGATACTTCTGGCCAACAATGTTCAAAGATTGCATAACCGCAGTCAGAAGTTGCCATGCATGTCAAATTTTCGATAGCAAAACCAGAAAACCACCCACACCTCTGCAACTGATAGTTACTGTTGGGCCATTCACCAAATGGGGCATTGATTTCATGACATGTAACCCCACCTTGACCAGGGGGCATGGGTATATCATAGTCGCGGTGGACTATTTTACCAAATGGGCCGAGGCGATGCCTACATTAGATAACACTGGTGAAACAACTACCCTTTTCTTTTTTAATCATGTAGTCGCTAGATTCGGCGTTCCACAAGCTATAGTCACATATCATGGATCGCATTTTCGCAATCACATGATGGTCGAATTGGCTGCCAAATTAGGGTTGTCCCATGACATCTCTACTCCATATTACTCGCAGGCCAATGGACCAATTGAAGCAATCAACAAAGTCCTGAAGCGGATGCTACAAAGGATGATTGAAGTCCACAAAAGGAGTTGGCACCTGATCCTGTACTCAGCTTTGTGGGCATACCGAACATTGGTAAGAAATGCAACCGGGTTTACACCTTTTCAACTGGTGTATGGCCTAGAAGCAATCTTACCAGTTCAGTGTGAAATCTCGTCCCTCAAACTCGCAGTCGACCTTCTTTCTGGAACTTCAAAAGAGGAGGCTCATTTCTTGGAACTAATCCAATTGGATGAAACCCATTGTGATTCCACTTTGGCTAACGAAGCCCATAAGAAACGAGTCAAACCCCGTGTCTTCTCAGAAGGTGACTTGGTCTTACTTTATGACCAGGAATCCGATAAATTGGGAGCAGGTAAGTTCAAGTCTTTATGGATGGGCCCCTATATTGTTAAGCGAGTGTTAGCAAAAGGAGCCTACGAGTTAATGGATTATGACGGGATTCCACTGGCGCAACCCCATAACGGGTTGTACCTTAAGCGTTACTACACATGATTCAGTGTGGTAACCTATATGCTTTTGTTACATTTTTGTTTTCGCTAAGAGTAATTGTTTTGGTCAAGTAATCCACTTTTTACATTTGTCGCAGATGTCGGACCCATTGGAATCTTTCGTTGGATATGCCGATGGAGTGAGTCGTAGTTCGCGGAACCTATCTTCTGCGGCTTGGGCCATTTTTGATTCAAACGGCGAGTTAGTAAGTTTCAGAGGGGTATGTATTGGTCAGTCAACAAATAACATCGCTGAATATAGCGCATTGATAGAACTTCTCTCTGATGCCATCACACATGGCATAAGCCGACTTGTCGTCAGGCTAGACTCACAGCTCATCATACTACAACTCACTGGTATCTACTCCATCCGAAATCCAGCTATCTATCTTATGTTCCTAAGGGTCAAGATTTTGGAAAGACAATTTGATTTTATTCAATATCAGCATATTTCCAGAAACTTAAACACATTAATAGACTCATTGGCAAATTATGTGTTAGATAGACATTTGCAACATTTATAAAAAGAAGCATTTCATCAGTATTTGCATCAGGATCATGTAACTTAACCAAAATAAAACTCCGAAAATAAAAAATATATATATAACTATTTATGGTTTACACATAATGTTCTGTAACCAAGACAAATTTGGTCAAATGACCCAAAACTCAAAACGCTAGGGGGCACCTTAGTCTAATGATGCTGGTGATAGCAAGTCACTGCCTGTGCAATCATGCATAAAATCCTACTCCACCGACTCGGCACACTAGTAGTATGTCGATGCAACCTCAGGGGCAGCTCGTCGGTCCTCACGTTCGGAATATCAAGAGTAAGGCCCTTGACCTGATCTTGCAATGCTGAAAGAGTCTCGACCACATCAAGGTCGTGAAGGATAGCCCTTCTCACACCCTCTCTTATTGGAGCGGTAGCTGGCACTCTTAGGCATACTACTGGTCGAACTGGTCCAACATCTGCATGAGCACATGAGTTTTGATTAGTCCTGATAGAAGAAAGCATAAGAAAATTATAAATAGAAATGATAAACAGAGATATGGTCAAAGAATTTACCGATGACACCCCACTGCTCGCCAGCAGGCAGTACCAAATCCGGATCACCCTGGAAATCCATACCAGCATATGGATACTCAGAAAAAACCATCTCCTGATGGTTGAACCACTCAAAAAAGGCATCAAAGAAGGAAATCTGGGACTGACCAGCATGTCTGGCCATAAGGTCGACCCATCTCTGCATCTGTGGCTCAATCGGTCAAGGTAAACCAAGTGAAACATACTGCGGTTGCATCAGCGGGATCTTTTCCAAGGCAAAAGCTGTCAAGATAGAACCATATCCAAAGTTCTTCAATCTTCCATTTTTCACCTTGGTCAATTTTTCTTTCATCACAGAGAGTACTACATCACACTAGTTGAACACTTTTGGTTCAAGGAATTCCAAGGTGTACTGCATATAAGACCTGTTGGCCACGTGAAGTGCCGCACTACCAGCCAGTCTAACAAAAGTGAACAGAATGGTCCTCAGGGACCTGTCAGTGACATCTCAGATAATGATCTTTCCATTCTTACTCGGTTGAGATCCCTCTTTGCAATACCTGCGAATGTAATCTCTCACAGATTCACCCCCACGGGCCGAACCTGATAATGAGATAGGGGCACCCCGCCTCGATAAGCCAGTCAAAAAATAGATGTCCACAACAGTCAAGGGGATAGATTTTCCCCTAATTTGGAACACTTGGGTGGTAGGATCCCATGCATCGAGAAAATATTGCAATAGGTTGATTTGTTGCCTCATGCAAGAGATGTAGAAAAACTTGAATAGGCCACAGTTCCACAGTACATTTACCGTAACCAGATCATGTAAAGCAAGCATCTCCTCCTCTTCAAGCTCATGTTCTCACCATGTAATAGGCATTTTGCTCCAATGAATCTCTGAAAAAAACAAGAGAAGAATCAAGATCCTGATTTGGTGAAAAACAGACAAAAATTTCCATGAAAAACTGTGAATAAATGGCCCTCTTTGCGCCCATCGCACCCCCAGCAGTGTTCTAGGTGGGATGCATGCTGACTGGCCAATGGCCAAGCCAGCATGCATCACACCTTTCAATGTAGAAGAGGTGCGATGGAGCCAGGGCGAGTTTTTCAAACCCCAGAGGCTCAGAAAAACCATAAAACATGCTCAGAATGCAAAAAGGAAAGGATGAAATTAAAGAGCTCAGGTTTAGCTCCTACCTGGTCCAGACGGCGCCGAGAATCGTCCACAAAATCTCCCGGAATCAGCTAGTGAAAATCAAGGGGGAAAGCACCTCCAAAGCTCCAACAAACCAAAGTTCAAATGAAATGGTAAAATGAGAGGTAAAAAACACTTTTAAATTACGTTTCACGTAATTCAAGTAAAATATTAGTGTTTTAACTCATTTTTCAAACATATATTGTTCGTTTCTAACTAGTTTGATGAAGCAATTGAGCAGGCAGTACAACCTTTGAAAGAACGAAGTTGCCAATGGTGAAATCAAGACAATAAATGAACATTTTATCGAGCAGTTTAAACGCGGAATTCAAGCTCGTTAAAAAATAAACATAAGCAATGAGCAAATGTCCCCCCAGAGTTTAAGCTCTTTAAAAAATGAACCAATTTCCGGTAAATAACCATCGTGAATGTATTATCACCAGCCTTTGAAGCCTTGGTCGTGTTCTCATCATCACCTCTACTCTGTATTGGCAGATCATTCACCTCCATTTGATTGTTTACCCTTTTTTGAGGAACAACTATGAAGAGTGATCCTGTTAGCCTTCCTTGTGACACTACCGTGATTGGAAAATTCCAAACCTTACCTAGAATCCGCTGCTACCCATATTTATCACTCGTTCCTCAAAAAACAAGTCTCCTTTAAGCTCTTTTCAGCTGACTCGTAAAATATGAAAAGATTGCCGAGCCATTGGCCTCTCCAGCTCATTAAAGGGACCGAAAGTGTTATCCCTCCTTTAGATTTTAATCTTTTTGGACTTGAGGGATTATTACACAAAAAGATCGAGCGCTTATTTTGTTCGGCTCGTTAAAAGTACCGGAAATTCATCCCTTTTGTATTAATTTATACTTTTTCGGACTCAAGGGATCATATGATGAAAAAGGACTATTGGAGTTTTCTTTATTTCCCTTTTTCAGACTCTCTAAAATTGAAAAGGACCGAGTTATCCTTGTCGCTAAACTCGTTAAAACCGAATAGCGACAAACTTGTCCATACAGACAAGAACAAGTTTCACTATCGCTAGGCTCGTTAAAACATAGCGATGGGTTTGCCCGAAGGGAAAATTATAGAAAAAGCATATGTTATCCTCCTCAAGCTTGACAAAAATAAAGAGGTACTGGTCAACAATGACTGGGGAAAAATTGGGAAGAAAACTTGAAGAAACTTTATCGGTAGCAAGTCGCTCTTGAACATGACACTTTCACTCCGCATCCGGGTCGGGTTGGGTTGTTCCATTCACTGGTCACATCACCATGGTTCTGTCACACCATCCATATTTGGGGTTAATGCTACCGATCCATCATGTCAGTGTCACCGATATGTTCAAGAGAAGTCACTCAGAGAATTCGCCTGTGTCTCACCCACTGCAATACATTTATGCTCCATTCTTTCATGACCGCCACCCTGAACCTTATATCACCAGATCATTTTCACCTCTATTAAAATCATTTGCTCCGTTCCGTGTCATTGATGTGGGATTCACTAAGGCCCTCCTATGATGGATCGCTTCTTGTCGACATCAGCTCATTATCCAAGAAGTCGATCTAGGAACAACCCTTTCAGTACTTTGAATCTTGCATGCCTCAATGGCAAGTTTCTCACTTCCGGCGACAGGTTTACATCAATGGCCTTCGACCAAGAGATTTTGCATGGTGTTCGACGCCAAGTCCCTTATTCACACCACATGAATTGTATTGTAGTACCTTGAGGGTCATCATCATTATCGGTGATTCCTCTCGCGCCTGTTAACAGCTTACATCATTGGCTGGTAATCAGACGATGTATTTCCATGTTCAACTCCAGAACATCTCTCACATGGATCGACTTGTACTTTGAGTGAAGATCAAACAAGATTGAAGACCTCGGATCTAGTTTCATCCATCCGGGTTGTGATATATATTCAGGAAAATAAAGACATCAAATGTACATCATTACTGCACAGATAATCATCCAACCTAAGGGATGATGGCTCTACCAGAATCATCAGTCTACACTCAGACGATTGTCTGTCTTATGTACATGAAAATGAATTTATAAAGCTGAGCATGGGAATGCCCGCCTCAGCTAGATCATGAAAATATTATGAAGATAATGTATTGTATTGTATCTTATTACAGGTCGCCTTCCAGCTTGAAAAAACTTCAGATCCTCATGATAAAGCATTTCACCCGACATCAACAGATTAACGACCTCATGCTTTAGGGGGCCACTGTTATAGACATTTTTGGGCACTAAAACCCCAATTATAAATGTCCATAAACCAAGGGCTCTTAAGTCCCTAAAAGTGTTGTTCCATCCTCTAAAAACAAGGTCAACTGATTACATCTTCTCCCAGAAGTTCTCCATGAAATACTGCTCAGAACTGGTCAAAACTGGACCATCTCACCTGCTCCATGGTCAAAGTGTGTTGCATCCCACCTAAATACACACAGGAGGTGTGATGCATCTTGAAAAGCCCTTCTATGGGGTGCGATGGGTGAGAGTGGACAAATGGTAGGGTCAATCTGCAAGGTGGAGGACCATGGAATCTTCTAGAAACTTCTCTTGTGACACTTGCCTCTCTGCATTTGCCCAGGGATGAGTAAGAGATCATTAATCTCCAAGTGGAATCAAGAACTATCAGAGAGAGGACACTAATAAACTCTCAAAAGCTGACTCACCCCCCTTGCAAACATCTATATATGGATCCCTCATCCCAGAGATCCAGAGGTTGGAATTTTGTATCTTGTAAGGAAGTGCTGCTGGTTTCTTGGTGCAACATCATAGTGTTGGGTGATCTAAGCTGTTCATGAGGTAAAGAAGGGCTTTCTTGCTGACAGAATGATGCTGGGTCAGAACAATTGGTTGTAATCCTCTTTGCTACTTCTTGATTATCAACAAAGCTATTCAAGTTTTCCTCCACATTCTTGTATGATTGATGATATATGCATTTGTGTGGTCAATATATATCTAGTCCTATATTGTTTATGATAATAGATCTATGTTCTTGGATAGTGTTATGTTGCTTTGATTCTACAGGTGCTCTTTGAAGCTAGGTAGACGAGGAAGCGAGTGGAAAAGATCTATCAGAAGGGAGAGGAATCAAGTAAGGAACCAAGCGCAAGACAGAGGTTGGTCTCCATTATTCCCCTCTTATCTATTTCTCATAAAGGAAAACAAAAGTAGTTTTAGTTTGTTTGTTTCTAAGGTAGCTACCAGCCTTAGTGGGACTAGCAGCTCTGCATAGACACTAGATTTCCCGATAACAATAAGCACTTGGGATGGGGAAGCATTATCACTAGCAACTAGATTGGTTCCTGGGTTTGGAAATGGATCAGTCAATACCCCTGAGGTTTTTGAATTCTTAAAGAACTTCTTAAGCTCAGATTTATGTGGACAATCTTGCGTCCAATGATCCTCATCACATATAAAGCATGGATGACTGGGCTTCCTTTCTCCAGAACGGTTTGCAGAAGATTTTTCAGGAGACGAATCATCCTTTTTCTTCTTTTTGCTTTTCCCTTTCTTCTTGCCCCCTGGTTGCTTCGGTTCTTTGCCCTTGTCGATCGATATGGCATTAACCTCAAGGCAAGAAGTTCTTCATTTGCATTTTGACCAGAAACCGTGCGGGCTTTCTTAGATGTAGCCTTTGTGGTTTTTGTGCTTGTTTTACCTATCACACCATCACCGGCATGAGAGTCTTTGTTTGATTTAGGAGGGGGAGGAATGGAAAATTCTAGGCTCGGAGCATCAGGTATTTTTTCATAGAGCGTGCCAGACTGAGTGTAGATCAAGTCTAGATATTGCGCATGAGCAATGACCTGCTCTTCAATGACGACCCCTCCTTTTGCCACATCTTCTGTTATAGAAGGTAACAAAGACTTAATAAACCATTCAACTAGTAGTTGATCAGGTACATATGTTTTTACCATTCTACGACGACGTCGCCATTCATGAATATGATCAGATATGTGAGTGGTCGTCATTTGCTTGAAATTGGTAAGAAGATCTGTTCCTATTTCATACCTTATTGGTAATTGAAAATAGGTTAAAGAGGTTGTGGCAAGGGTGCTGAAGTTATCGAATGTAGCTCTGGGCAATTCAATGTACCATTTTGCTACCAGAACAGTTAACATTTGCTGAAAAAGGTGAAGCCGAATTGAATCATCATTGAGAGTGTTGGAAGAACACCACAGATGAAAGGTCATCACATGATTCGATAGGTCTTCGCCCGGATTACCATTGAATTTAGGAATGTCTGACAGAAGTTTATGAGGAATCGCCGGCCACCAAGGGGCATAAGTGATTGGATCGTTCATTAGCCAATTTAGATATGGTAACTCTAGAGTCACCACGAAGGGCAACTATTGGTTTAGGTTCGGTGAAGCGTACCCAGGATAAGATGGGATCACCTGAGCAGTGGGTTTTTGCATACCAGCATAGTGTATTTGATGCTGATAACTTTGATAAGGTGGTTGGGCATAACCAATTTGAGACGATTGGTGATAACCGTTTTAAATATATGGCTGCCCGTTACCTGCAAAGTTTTGTTGCTCAGGTCCTGGGTAAGCTTGTTGGAATTGCAGTTGTTGATGTTGCACCAGCCATGGTTGTGAAACCATTTGTTGTTGCCCAATACTGGACATTTGACCAAGATGAGGGGTAATATTACCCATTTGAGTCTGAGTCAATCCAGTTAATGAGCCACTAATTGGGGATTGCGGTTGTGTCGCGGAGACAAGAGGCTGTTGTACAACGACCTGAGAAACTTGAGGTTGGCATACAACAGGCAATGCTTGTACTTGCGACACTGTCACAATAGCCAGTGTAGTGGGGATATTCAACACAGGTAGACTCAGTTGCATTAAGTATACAAGTCTTGGTTGTTGAGGCAGTATTGGCACCCAACCGCTAGATGTGATTTGAATTTGACCTGAATTCAGTTGTGAACTCTCATATGGTTGTTCTACTAGAGGGAACAATGAAAGTGTGTAGTTCCCCCCATATGGCAGCAATCTAGTGCTCAAAGGAGTGATTGTCCTTTGGAGACCAAAATGCCTAAATTGATATTGTTGTGAAGGATCAATTTGTTGAGATTCAACATAAGAGATTCCAGATACTATTTCGGATGAACAAACGGGAACAAAACATACTATCGAAAAATTCCTTGGGTGGACTCTTTCTAGTGGTTGAGAGCTAGTTGGGATAGATGGTATACCAACGAACATCGTCAGAGTGGTGGCAGGAGGTTCTGCTACTGCTGTATCGGACGACACAGTCCTAGATGTCAATGGTTTTCCGGACATATCGAGTCTATCCAAAAGACTTCCTAGCGATTCTATAGGAACTTGCGATGAAGGGGTATTAACTTCTGAAGTAGAAGGATATAGGTGGATCTTAGTCCCAAAATGTGATGGAATACTGGATGGGAGATCCTCTGTAATCACTTCTATAGCAATCAATTCGGGTGGAAGAGGCAGACCGTCAGGTTCGTAAAATATTTTTGGTGCCGAAGAGGGTATAGATTCTGTAGTGACAGATGCCGGAGGGGTAACACCTTCTGAATAAATTCTAGATGGAGCTAGTTTAGGAATCAAAGTGTTTACTGTTACACTAGGATCAATCCCAATGTCCTCTTGTAATTGTAGAACTTCTTTTGTAGAGGTAGGGATACCAGAAATGGTTGGAGTAACCAGAGTATCAGAGGATGTTGAAACACAAGTTTCAAACAAACTAGGAGACTTTGACCCAGTTAAACGAGTTCGCTTGGCCCAAAATGGTTTCTTTTCTAGAGTCAAAGACAGTTGACTCATCAGTCTCCGTGAACGACGGGGTTTTGATTGACTTTCTTCCACAATTGCAGATTATTTGATCAACTCAAAATAAGAGGGAAAAATGTTATTCCGAATTAAATGAATTTTAGACGCTTTGACACAACTTGCTTTTTCAAATTTTAAGAGTCGAGAAAAAGCTAAAGATGACTCTAGTCACCTTCAATTTTTAATGAGCCTGAAGTGACAAGTGCTCAGATGGACCTTTTCCTTTAAGGAGTATGAAAAGGAATGAAAGGGACTACTCCAGAAATCTAGATAGAGGGATTACCAAACCAATCGCAAAACTGCAGAATACTTTTTATGGTATGACAATCAATCTTCCCGAATGCTGTGTTCAGTGCATTGCGATAGATAGGGCGGTAGACATAGCTTCCTAAGGATAAAGGGTATAACCTATTGTGGTCTCCCAATATATACTTGACAGTACGTGGGAGCACAAGTCCGTACTAGAACTTGTCGTCTCAAAGAGGAGGAATCACCCAACCTATGATGAAAGTGACAGTTACCAGGCTTTACGACATTGGAATACGTCTCTAGCCTAGACTTATAAATGTTGTGCGTTAGGTTCCAAAGCGTTTTTATGTTCATTGAATTTATTTTACCGTTGATCTTTCTTAAGAAGTTTTCCTTAAGGTTCACTGCGTGATGTAGATATACAATTCCTAAAATGCAATCTAAGATGATAAAAAGTCATTTAATCTTCTTTTTGCAATGAAAATCCTAGCTACTAAGGAAAGAGAAATGAAATCCTTTCAACATAGAGCAGAGAACACATACTAGATGCACTGTCCTAAATCAAAGTCAACAAGCAGTCTAAATGCAAATGCACATACATGTATTTTTTTTCGCTTTCTTAATGCGTGAATGACAAAAAGAATTCTAAGTACAAATCTGAATTATTCCTTCTTTCAAAGCGACAATACTAACGATTTTCTTTTCAAAAAATGAAAAGGATACAAGACGAAACTTTACGATTTTGAATTGAAAACTGCTTTCGACACTTGAAATACTACTAATTCAGATCAAATACAAGAGTAACAGTGTAATCGACTATAAAAAAGAGAAGGATTCTTTTCCTTGACTGAAAACGACACTTATGACACTTTCAAATCCAAAGACGATAGTTCGATTAAGCTACTATTTTGTAAATGAGAACTGTGAATGGAGAAAAATACACAAAAACATTCACAAATCTTTGCACAATGGAGGTTGGATGATGCAATTAAAGGGAATTTCAACAGTGGTCTACTGATCACAGACAAAAAAACTCCTGAATAACGCTGAAGAGAGTGAAGAAAAAACCAAAATCTGGAGGAAGATCTAGTCTTGTCTGATCATTGCACTTGTAACATAGGGAAACAAGGATGCATCCCACCTACTGCACACGGGAGGTGCGATGCATCCAGATTGCCAAGAAGAGAAGGTGCGATGGTCCAGAGATGAGACTTTAACTTGGTTTTTTGTCACAGTTTGCAGCCTAGTTCAGGGATTTAAGCCGAGAAAATGATAGTTAGTAACTACAAAGTACAGGGGCTGATCTAATGAGGTTACTGAAGCTACCTCTAGGGCACTTATGATGTTTGCAAGTCAATCGTTCAGTTCATAAACAAACCCAGAGATTGACTGAAGCAGCATTGATCTACTTTGCACTTGCATAGTAAATGCAGTTCGAAGGCTAGCTAGCTTAACTTCAGGCTCCGTGTGTGGTTTATGAATCAAAGAAATAGAGACAAGCAATCAAACTAATCGCTCCCCAGTGGAGTCACCATTTTGTTAGCGACAAATATAGTGTCTATTCAAGGCTGCTAGTCCCCCTAATACGGGTAGCTATCTTCGAAACAAACAGATTAAGGTCACTTTTTTTTCCTTTACGAGAGAGATATGAGAAAGAAGCAGAGAGTACCAACCTCAGTCTTCTGCTTGGCTCCTTGCTTGTTTCCTTTCCCCTTTGACAGAATCTCACCACTGCTTCCTTACTTGTCCCGCTTCAAAGAGCACCTGTAGATTCACAGCAGCATAATACCATCAAAGCATAGAGATCTTTTACTGTAAACAATATAGGATCAGATATATATTGACCATACAAATGCATATATCAACATAATATTCAGAGATACACAAGAATATGGAGGAAAACTCAAATATATTTATTAGTAAAAGTAGTAGAAGAGAGGATTACAACCACTTGGTATGACCCAACACCACACTCCCAACTTAAAATCCCTCTTCACCTCACACAAAGCAAGATCACCCAACAATGTATTCAAAGAGAAACCAACAGCACCTCTTTGCAAATTACCAAATTCCAACCTTCCGCCTTTGGATGTCTAAGATGAGGGATCCATATATAGATATTTGTAGAGGTGTGAGTTAGCTCTGGGTTTTTGATTAGTGTCATTCCACTGATATTTCTTGGTTCCACTTGGAGATTTCATTGATCTCTTACTCATCCTTGGGTGAATTTTGAGAGGCAAGTGTCATATGAGAAGTTTCTAGAAGATTCCTTGATCATCCACTTAGCAAACTGTCCCTGCCATTTGTTTATTCTCACTCATTGCACCCTACAGAAGGCCTTTTTAGTATGCATCACACCTCCCATGTGTACAAGGTTATATGCATCACACCCTGGCCATGGAGCAAGTGAGATGATCCAGTTTTGACCAGTTTTGAGTAGTTTTTTAGGGAGAACTTCTGGGAAATGATGTAATCAGTTGACCTTGATCCTTTAGGGTATGAAACAACACTTTTAGGGGTTTATAAGCCCTTTGTTTATGGAAATATGTGATTGGGGTTGCAGTGCCCAAATATGTCTATAACACCTCGTAGTCAAGAAGTGAATAATGTCTGCAAAATGGTCTTCTGCTACGCACACTTCAAAGAGTTGTGCATCTGACAACCCTTACTCTAGATTACTAGGTTCCTCTCTTGTTTCAATCTATGATAGATGGTCAGGGCCCACATTTAAGCTTCCTGGCTTCATAATGAATTCAAAGTCATACTCCTGAAATAATAACATCTATCTACAAATTCCCCCCCTCGCAACATAAGCTTGTTGACCAAGTATTTTAAGGCAAAATGATCTGTATACATCTTGAAATGTCCTCCTAACAAATAATGCTGGAATTTTTGCAACGTGTAGACCATGGCTAGCCCTTTGAGCTCATTCATTGAATAATTTTTCTTGACCTTTGATAAATTCCTACTTGCGACGTCTATAGGATGGTCCAGTTATCCTTCACCGGTCTGTGTTAGTACTGCACATAGCGCAATGCAAGAAGCATCCACATGTACATGAAACTCCTTTTTCCAATCGGGGAATACCAAGATCAATGTAGTGACCATCTTTTCTTTTAACACATCTAAGCTACGTTGACATTCTTCATCCCAACAGAATGTCACGTCCTTCTTTAGTAGTTTCCCCATGGGCACAGTAATTTGAGCATAAGATTTGATAAATTTTCTATAGTATCCTGTATGTCCCCGCATTGCACGCAACTGCTTGACATTCCTAGGGGCCTCTAAGTTCACAATTACTGCAATCTTTGCAGGGTCTACCATCAATCGTTTCTTGCACACAACATGACCCAAAAAGAACCCAAAAGGAACACAAAATATAAATTTTCCCAAATTCAGCATGATCTGGTATCTGTGATATGTATCCAACATCAGGCGCAAACTTGCTACATGGTGCTTCAATCCAAACAACCTCTAGTCATCAAAGTATACCTCTAGAAACTTATGAAGGCACTCCTTGAATGTTGCTATGACTACACGGGAAAATATCGTAGGCGCATTCTTTAGTCCAAATGGCATCACAGTGTACTGGAAACAACCCCACTCTGTTGCGAAGGTTGTTTTTATTCTATCCTCTGGCGCGATCTTGATTTGATGATACCTTGAAAACCCATCAATAAAGGAATAGGCCTCCTACCCTCCAACATTGTCTAGTACTTTGTCTATGAATGGCATCAGAAATGGATCGTGGACACATGCATCGTTAAGCTTTCGAAAATCTATGCAGATCCATATTTCTCCCTTTTGTTTCTTTTCTTGAACTACATCAGGCTCACCTAATCGAATTCTTAAATAGGTACTATGATGCCTACCTCCAACATCTTATACAACTCCTGGCGAACTTTACTTATACTTAGGATTAAGGTGGTAAGATCTCTATTTAACAGGCTTTGCATCCAGCTTTAGTGTGATCTTCATAACACCCAAATCACTGATTATGCCATTTACATCTAAAAACTTTGTTGGAAAGACGTCCTAGTACTTGTGGAGTAATTGAAAAACTTTATCTACTGTAGCATTGTCCCAGTAATCTCCAATTTTCATGAACTTCGGTTCTTCCTTAGTGCCAATGTTTACTTGCTTTATTTTGAGAGGTGCAGAGATGTTTGGGTTTTCTATTTGTGGTCCTTCGACTTCGCGATGCCCTTTTGCCTCTAGAATATTGATTTTCCTTGGGTCTTCTTCTCCCTCTTCAGTGGTCACATTATAACATTCTAATGCATGGTGCAGTTGGGTGCTCCAGTCTGGTTGGGTCCATTCCGTAGATTCCTTCAGTGTTCTGAAGATAATCGCCTTAATCTCTTGCATCACTTCATCGATGCTTGCAAAGCCATATTCAAAGCTGAAAGTCAATAAGAACCCTTCCTTCAATACATCCCACTCCATAGTGCCATGGTGAAGCTTTGTTTCCAAATACCAGTTCATGGAAATTGTGTCCAAGGTATGGAAAAATATATGTACCCATTCTGGCTACGGTTCTATTCCCCAAACTTTAGTCCACTTTGCTAGGTGATCACATGGATTGTCCCTTCCATTATACTTCTCAGTGATTTTGGTGTTAGCACGCCCAAACCGTAGCTTCATCATTCTTTTGTAATCTCGCCATCCAGCAAAACTATCCTTATGCGTACCCCACCATTGTGTAGGTGTAGCGCATAGTGCCAACTCTAATGCTTGCAAGGAGTGGTCCTCAGGGACCTCACGCTCAAATTCCTCCAAAAACAGATCTATGTTAGTTAAACTACCAAAATAAGGTAATTTTCTTACCTCCGTCGAAACACAGCACAATGAATTCATCATCATATTACATCACAATGTAGAAACTTCATGTAAGAGATTCTGCCAATGCTCTAACTCCTCATTCGAATCAGAGGTGTAGAAACTCTCTCAGTCCCATGCAATCTGCCCATATGCTATAGGATTGATCCAGTCCCAGTCTCGTGGTCTTATTTTGTAAATTTGATCCAATTCATTGTCACTTTCTTCATAATCATGGACTGGTTCAGTATAGCGCGCCCATTTTGTGGGTTCCAGAGGCACTATAACCCTAAGCGACTTTCTTTCAAATAACATCTTGATTTTCTTCAAATTGATGATCCCATTCATATTAATATCCCAATCGATTGCTAGGAGTGTGGGGTAAGGATTACTTTCATCGACAATTTCTATAACTTCAAAGTCTTCCATCGCACTCACACCTTTGATATCCATCGTTACCCCATATAATCGTCCCATGGGGATGATTTTCTGTTGCTTCACCATCTTGAGGTAAATTAGAGACCATTGCAGCGCATGTCTCACCATCCTTTCCCATGTCTGTTTCAGTAATACGTTCGCATCGGACCCCAGATCCAAAATGACCTGGTCCATCTCATAATCAACTATCTGTGCTGTTAGCCTCATCTCTCGCCCTGTTCATGCCTTATTCTTTCCAATCTTTCTGACCGTGTGGTGCTCATCAGGGGCCTTTTCCTTGCTGGTACATTTATTTATTAGTTCATGCATGCCTTCCATAGCCTTGCCATCGCGCAAAAATTTCATGTAGGTCTCCAAAAACTTAGTGAGTATATAAGGATCAACATAGGCAGGCATGTTGAGTTCTTGTATCTTTCCCTAGCTTTCTGAGGTGGAGGCCTCCGCGAAGCTCTTCTTAGCTTCCAAAAATGTTTCCTTAGTGTGGTCTAGGTCAAAATCAACTTCTTTCTATAGTGCTTTGTGGACCTATCCTTCTTCTTCAGGCTGTTTACTGTTATCAGCGCCAGTCATCATTCCATTTCTTAGCACAATATTAACGCTTTGATCTTCTTTGTGGGGCTCAACCCTCATCATTTGTAAATCCCGTGTCGGTTGTTGAGGCTGTGTTTTCTTCTCTTGCATTTTAGCTACTAGCAACGGGAATTCTTCTATAGTATGGTCGAACTGTCTGTAGTATTGACATGATGGGTTTGTAGGATTTTGGTAGACTCACGTATAGTGACTGGACTATCTGTAGTTGTAGAAGATAATCTAATCGCGACCTCTACCAGGTCCTCCTCCTTGACCCCATCCTCGACCCTGATAACCTTCATGCACTCCTCCGACACCTTGATCTGGAGGCCAAGTTTCTACTTGCATATGGTACGTAAGGGTTCTTTCCATCATTAGCTCATAGCTTCGGCAGTGGTGCTCATCGTGGCCCACAGATTTGCAAAAATTATAGAACAACTGCAGGGGTGTCTGAACGAACTTTTGAAGTAAATGGAAATTTTCCATCGCATGTTTCCCAATAACTTAACAAATGGCGCACCACAATGCAACCCCCATGTTCGGCCCTGCTGGGGCTTCTAGTTTTAGGGGAACCACCCCCCTTATAATATGATTCGCGTACAAGGGACAATTATCCTCATCGTTCCCATGGCCATTGCGCTTCAAACACCAAAATTCCATGCATACTTCAAGCTTAATTTCCTTATCTTTCTTCAAACTCTGTAATTCTAGGTGCATGATTTCTAATTGTGAGTGGATCTACTGTACCCCTAGGTTCGTGTCCTAGATAGGTGATTCGTGCAGCCTCATCGCGATCTCCAAGGCTTCTGCCTATGTTTCTATCTTCTTTTGTGACAAAGTAATTCTCAAGTGGGGTAAAAGCAATGTTATAAACCATTCATGATGTTAGATATCTATGATCTGCATGTTAGCCTGTCTGATCTAACACTTCAACCTCTGATCAAAGTCCCAAGGCATCTCCTTGACCTTCATCAAGATCTCTTTAAATCTAATTACTGACTATGATTCAGATTTAGGTTTACTAAACTCTTTGTTCAAAGCCATATTAGTCTCTGCTATCATTGCTAGAGGATTATCAGAGTAATACTTAAGGTACCAGGTTACCACGTGATCTTGCAAAGAGGTAACGAACTACGATTTCTTTATATTATCATCGGTGATTTGTTGAGCTGTCTATTCAACATTCGCAACAAACCAGAACTTCTCATGATATTCACTTACTATGCCCTTGAAGATCGACATTTTCATTGCGTTAGTGATGTTGGAAGGTGGCGGTGGAGGTGGAGGTGTGGGTGAAGGTGTATGCGGTGGAGGTGGAGGTGGTGGTGGAGTGGATGGATGGTTTGTTCTAGGAATCCCCTGAGTGATTAGCTGAACAGTGCTACGTGACATAGTCTTCCCCGCCCCTTTGTTGTCACTTGAAGGAGGTCCAATCAAGGGACTATACTTTGGTCCCGATCCTTCGTGAATTATAAAGAATCTTGCACTTAGCTCCAAACATCAAGGTAATGGCATCACCCATTTTTCACATAACAACATTTTAATCCAAGTATTCAATGATCTTAAATACTTACCTCGCGGTCCCTTGAAGAATCTTCACTCTGCTTCGCTATAGCTGACTAAGGTATCAACTGCAAATTCTGTAACAAATCCTCCTAGAATTTGACTGAGCCAATGATCAACAACCCACGTGATATTGTTTTCAGAGGCTTCTAGTCGTCGTACTAATTCTGGAGTCCACACTATAGGACTATCGACCTTCCACCTTCCTTGAATTTTTGTCAACTTGGCTAACCACTCGTATAGTTCAATTAGGAAGGTGCAAAAGAATATTTCGTGTATCTCTGTATACATATATCTGTCCAACCAATCTTCCTTTGACAGGTTTGGATTCCTGTTTTCTTGCACTGTGAACTCGTGAGTCTTCTGATCTAACCACTTTTCAATTTCTTTCTTGGTCGACTTCCAATGATCCAACATCACACATCTCTTTCAAGCAGATCCCGGTCCCGAAGATGGAACCATTTGTTGGCTTAGGGGGTCTTGACCCAAGTTCAGAGTTAGTTGCGCCAACCAACAAAACCCTACACTACATGTCCTTTCAACAAAAACCCATGTGGCGCAGGCTGCAGTCTCACCTGAAGCAGTATGGGGGGATGCACGAACCAAGTTTCTGCATCTAGAGACTAGTGTGATGTTTTCCAGTACCTTGGATCTGCCTTCTTGTAGATTGATAAATTCCTAGGGCTTGTTACTGAAACTTAGTTAAAGTGGCCTTCAGGCCTTTGCGAAGGCCTGCAATCAACCCTTGCGGATGTTTAACAGATGACTCACCTACTTATGTGCATCAGAATACAATCCTAACTTGGAGTTCACGCAGATCTACTTAACTCACTGGAAAACATAAGAGAAATCATTAGAGTCTTCGTGGAAGTGTTTAAACATGCATTGTGTACATTATTAAGATATACATAAGATAATCACGTAACATTCATCCAATATTTCATAAAACAAGTCATTTATCAAAAACATATAACATTAACAGATTTATCAGAAATACTTAGTAATTCTTCGAAAAATTGTCTTTTATTGATATTCAATTAACGGATTACAGACTCAAACTACCCTGCACACACAATTGCAGGGGTCTGCACACTAAACTATAGACTCTACCTAGGCCCTTTCACACACATCTACAGAGCCTTTCTTTCCCTATCTAAGTGCAGGAAGCAGAGCCTTCCTTCCTTAGCTCCTGCCTAATACTCTTCAATCAACCTAATCCCCTATCTTAGTTACATCTAGTTACCTCTTTCTTTTGCTAAGACTCAACTATTTATAGAATTTTTCATACAATTCCATGGTCCACTGACCATGGGTGAACTAACTCAAATGTTATCCAAAACAAGAGGCTAAACCCCTTTGAATCCTATTCATCTACGCGCTTCGCATCCGCAAATCATAGAGAATTTAAATATTTTACAAAATTGTACCAAAATTTGGGTTATCTAACCCCAAACTAACCCAGGGGACCCCGTCCCAATAGCTAGGCTTTTGGATGTTTAGGGTTTTCCATTGTTTCTCAATAATAAATAGGCCTTTGAGTTTCATTGTAACATAGTTTAGAGGCATGTAGTTGCCACATCTCTCCTTAGATATAAGCTACCATTGCCTAAGCTATATTATTTCCCTTATGCTTGTAAGCATAGTTCAGTATTTTTCTATTAATGAAATGAAGTGTTTTTCTGCTGCATCTATGTGTTTATGATTATATCTATAAGTTGTTACATTCCTATTTAATTTCAGATCAATGGTATCACAACGGTCTGCTCCTTCTCTATTTTTCTTTGGATGTCCCCAACGAGGTCAGGGTATAAGGAGTTAGGGTTCGATTTGGTTGAATCATTGCAGGATCAACCTCACAAAACCTAATGACCTCCCATGGAAAAAGAAAATAAAGACAAGGGGGAAGGAGATCCTTTCAAAATGTTGCTCGAAGAAGCCCTCGAGTGACATAGGGATGCGATGATGGATATGTTTGCCTAGATATTTCAACGACTACCCACAAGAGATGCATATTCATCCAACAACCACTCTGGAGGTGCCAATACTTTTAAGGTACAAGTTAACTTCGATATTCCCATATTCGAAGACCTCACAGATGCAGACGTCATAGATAAATGGTTAAATATATTGGAAGGATATATTTTGTTAGGCCCCTATACTACTAGTGTAACCCCTTATTGTTATTAGTACAACCCAGTTATTATATTGATGTACCCATGTAGTGCCCATATTGTTACTATTGTGCCCCATAGAAGCCCACTATTGTTATTATTGTGCCCTTACATTATTATTGTTATGTCGGCTCTGATTATGTTATGACCCCTTAGACTCCTATATATAGAAAGGAGGTCTTTTCATTTGTATCATACAAGAATTGTTCATTTATGTAATATAAATGAGGTTGCCCCCTCGAAGAGGCTGAATTCTAAGGCGTTGATCTATCTTTCCTATCTTTTCTTGAGCTGGTTTCATAACATTTGGTATCAGAGCTTTAGATTTTAGGGTTTCGCTGCTCCAAACAGGTCATCATGGCATTTTTGCTATAACTTTTTTCTGCGATGTTTCAAAAGTTGCAAAGAAAACCCATTTGAGAAGAAATTGCGCTGAACCTCAGGTTTGAATTTTAGAGATTTTCGAGCTATATTTGCAGAGATATGATCTGAGGAAGTTGGTATTTTTGCAGACTCCTGAATTACATTCCAAACAAGTGACCTAGGAAAAATCGTCATAACTTTCTCTCTGGGGATCGGATTGAAATTTCGTAAGAAGGTACAGAAAGAGGATGGACTATAGTCTCTTGTATGCATTTTTCAGATCCAAAGATCGAAACAGTGACTCATGGCATGTCGTACAAGTTCGCTCTACTGAAATAGTCTATAATCAAGTCACTGTGGGAGATTTCGCATAACTCTTCCTTGGAGAATCCAATTTGGGTCAGACTTGTGGCATTGGAAAGAGGACAAAGAGGGCTACTATAGGTCACAATTTCAGAACTTAAAAATCCAAAATTAGAGTTAGATTCATTTCAAGATCGAGCTCCTAAAATCAAGAAAAAACAAGATGAGGAAGTTTGATGGTAAGGATCCAGTAAATTGGATGCTTCAGATGAGCAATATTTTGATCTACATGGTGTACTACTGTTAAAAAAGGTATGTATTGCATCTTCATATTTAGAACCAGTTCAATTTTTATGGTATGAAGGGCTTTGTTCTCGTAAACAACTTGTTATGCGGTTAATTTTCACGGAGGAAATGGTAGCACATTATGAGGATACAAAGAGCAACACCTTCTTTAGAGCAACACCACAACAATTGGAAAGAGTAAAAGGGATTTGTGACATATTGGAAAGAAAAATTATGGAAACCAGGAAGCATACCCCTCACAACTATAAATATGGAAGTGTTGTTTCTCCTAGCCTTCCACAACCTACAAGGGTTACACCACAACAATTGGAAGAAAAAAGAGAAAAAGGGCTTTGTTACAATTGTGATAGAAAATGCACTAAAAGTCATAAGTGTGCTGAGAAGAAATTATTTTACATAGAATATGAAGAGGAGGAAGAAAAGGATCAAGAAACATCAAAAGAAGAAGATATACGCCAGGACCCCACCCCAGAGAAAGAAGAAATGAATTAGACCATATCTTGTAAAGCATTGGCAAGAATTACCACTCAAACTCTCAAGATAGAAGGACATATCAAGAAGAAAAAGGTGCAAGAAGTGAAAGATCACATCGAGAAAGAAGAAATGAATCCAACCATATCTTGTAATTCATTGGTCGAAATTACCCCTCCTCAAACTATCAAGATAGAAGGACATATCAAGAAGAAAATTGTTCAAGAAGTGAAAGATCACATCAAGCATCAAGAAATGAATTCGACCATATCTTGTAAAGGATTGGAAAAAATTACCACTCCTCAAACTCTAAAGATAGAAGGACATATCAAGAAGAAAAAGGTTCAAGCAGTGAAAGATTACATCGAGCATCAACAACAAGTTCTCCAAATTTTAAAAGATAACGACACTTTGGTGCAAAATCAAACGAAACAACAGGTAGATCAACATCATAGTGAAAATTGTTTTGATGTAGGTGATTGGGTATTTTTATTGCTACATCTCAGGCAAGCTATTTATGAGAAGGAAATGTTGGCAATACTACATGCACTTAAAAAATGGCAACCTTACCGAATGGGAAGACTCTTCAAGGATGAGGATGTGGAAGAATTGTTTTGTGCTATCTCTATTATCCAACCAGATTGGATAAACGAAGCAAGGGATGAATGGAAGAAGGATGAAGAAGTATGGCCAGTTATTCAAAAGTTGCAAAAGATCCCAATTCAAACAATATTGCTAGAAATTGAAGAGGAAGGAAAAATCATATTGGAACCTGGAGCAGTCATAGAAACAAGAACCCAACAGATACGAAATCGATCAATTTTAGAGTATCTCATCAAGTGGAATAACTTACCCACTGAAGATTCCACATGGGAGGACAAGAATTTTATACAGAAGCATCAAGAACTACTCAAGCATTGAGGACAACGCTTTTTGAAGGAGAGGGGCATGTTAGGCCCCTATACTACTAGTGTAACCCCTTATTGTTATTAGTACAACACACTTATTATATTGATGTACCCATGTAGTGCCCATATTGTTACTATTGTGCCCCATAGAAGCCCACTATTGTTATTATTGTGCCCTTACATTATTATTGTTATGTCGGCTTTGATTATGTTATGACCCCTTAGACTCCTATATATAGAAAGGAGGTCTTTTCATTTGTATCATCCAAGAATTGTTCATTTATGTAATGTAAATGAGGTTGCCCCCTCGAAGAGGCTGAATTCTAAGGCGTTGATCTATCTTTCCTATCTTTTCTTGAGCTGGTTTCATAACATTTGGTATCAGAGCTTTGATTTTAGGGTTTCGCTGCTCCAAACAGGTCATCGTGGCATTTTTGCTATAACTTTTTTTCTGCGATGTTTCAAAAGTTGCAAAGAAATCCCATTTGAGAAAAAATTGCGCTGAACCTCAGTTTCGAATTTCAAAGCTTTTCGAGCTATATTTGCAGAGATATGATCTGAGGAAGTTGGTCCTTTTGCAGACTCCTGAATTACATTCCAAACAGGTGACCTAGGAAAAATCGTCATAAATTTCTCTCTAGGGATCGGATTGAAATTTCGTAAGAAGGTACAGAAAGAGGACAGACTATAGTTTCTTGTATGCATTTTTCAGATCCAAAGGTCGAAACAGTGACCTCGTGGTACGTCATACAAGTTCGCTCTACTGAACTAGTCTATAATCAAGTTACTGTGGGAGATTTTGCATAACTCTTCCTTGGAGAATCCAATTTGGGTCAGACTTGTGGCATTGGAAAGAGGACACAGAGGGCTACTATAGGTCACAATTTCAGAACTTAAAAATCCAAAATTACAGAGTTAGAGTCATTTCAAGATCGAGCTCCTAAAATCAATAAAAAACAAGATGAGGAAGTTTGATGGTAAGGATCCGGTAAATTGGATGCTTCAGATGGAGCAATATTTTGATCTACATGGTGTACCACTGTTAAAAAAGGTATGTATTGCATCTTCATATTTAGAACCAGTTCAATTTTCATGGTATGAAGGGCTTTGTTCTCGTAAACAACTTGTTATGTGGTCAATTTTCACGGAGGAAATGGTAGCACATTATGAGGATACAAAGAGCAACACCTTCTTTAGAGCAACACCACAACAATTGGAAAGAGTAAAAGGGATTTGTGACATATTGGAAAGAAAAATTATGGAAACTAGGAAGCATACCCTTCACAACTATAAATATGGAAGTGTTGTTTCTCCTAGCCTTCCACAACCTACAAGGGTTACACCACAACAATTGGAAAAAAAAAGAGAAAAAGGGCTTTGTTACAATTGTGATAGAAAATGCACTAAAAGTCATAAGTGTGCCGAGAAGAAATTATTTTACATAGAATATGAAGAGGAGGAAGAAAAGGATCAAGAAACATCAAAAGAAGAAGATATACGCCAGGACCCCACCCCAGAGAAAGAAGAAATGAATTAGACCATATCTTGTAAAGCATTGGCAAGAATTACCACTCAAACTCTCAAGATAGAAGGACATATCAAGAAGAAAAAGGTGCAAGAAGTGAAAGATCGCATCGATAAAGAAGAAATGAATCCAACCATATCTTGTAATTCATTGGTCGAAATTACCACTCCTCAAACTATCAAGATAGAAGGACATATCAAGAAGAAAATTGTTCAAGAAGTGAAAGATCACATCAAGCATCAAGAAATGAATCCGACCATATCTTGTAAAGGATTGGAAAAAATTACCATTCCTCAAACTCTAAAGATAGAAGGACATATCAAGAAGAAAAAGGTTCAAGCATTGAAAGATTACATCGAGCATCAACAACAAGTTCTCCAAATTTTAAAAGATAACGACACTTTGGTGCAAAATCAAATGAAACAACAGGTAGATCAACATCGTAGTGAAATTTTTTTTGATGTAGGTGATTGGGTATTTTTATTGCTACATCTCATGCAAGCTATTTATGAGAAGGAAATGTTGGCAATACTACATTCACTTAAAAAATGGCAACCTTACCGAATGGGAAGACTCTTCAAGGATGAGGATGTGGAAGAATTGTTTTGTGCTATCTCTATTATCCAACCAGATTGGATAAACGAAGCAAGGGATGAATGGAAGAAGGATGAGGAAGTATGGCCAGTTATTCAAAAGTTGCAAAAGATCCCAATTCAAACAATATTGCTAGAAATTGAAGAGGAAGGAAAAATCATATTGTAACTTGGAGCAGTCACAGAAAAAAGAACCCAACAACTACGAAATCGATCAATTTTAGAGTATCTCATCAAGTGGAAGAACTTACCCACTGAAGATTCCACATGGGAGGACAAGAATTTTATACAGAAGCATCAAGAACTACTCAAGCATTGAGGACAACGCTTTTTGAAGGAGAGGGGCATGTTAGGCCCCTATACTACTAGTGTAACCCCTTATTGCTATTAGTACAACCCACTTATTATATTGATGTACCCATGTAGTGCCCATATTGTTACTATTGTGCCCCATAGAAGCCCACTATTGTTATTATTGTGCCCTTACATTATTATTGTTATGTCGGCTCTGATTATGTTATGACCCCTTAGACTCCTATATATAGAAAGGAGGTCTTTTCATTTCTATCATCCAAGAATTGTTCATTTATGTAATGTAAAGGAGGTTGCCCCCTCGAAAAGGCTGAATTCTAAGGCGTTGATATATCTTTCCTATCTTTTCTTGAGCTGGTTTCATAGCATATTTCAATTCATGACTTTTCCAATCGGGAAAAGATTACGTTTTCACTTCTAAAAGTCGCCCCACATGTCAAGGACTGGTGGGAAACCTACTGTGAATAAAAGGACGAGAGTGAGCCCTCACTGTTTTCATCTACACCCACTTGGAATTATTTCTGAGACACCATCAAGGAATAGCATTACCCTATCGAGAGTTATGAAGATAAATATACAAAGTGGAACATGCTATGGTAGGGAAGGGACCAATATGTGTCGGAGTTCACAAATAATTTCCATACCTTTCGCACGAAGCTGGGTATCAAGGATAATGAGCAACATTTGGTGCTCAAGTACCGCAACTGTCTACACAAGTACATGCAGGACGATATGGAGTTATTGGACATTTCCTTGCTCAGCACAGTGTATTGGTAAGATGTAAAGATTAGGCAGAAGTTTAAACAGGAGAAGCGAGACTTTGGATCTGCGAATCCAAAGAAAGGAAAAGGCACCCCCAAACCATAGAATAAGGGACCAAGCCAAGGCGGGGCTACCTAGGACAAAATGTCGAAGCCGAAAGAAAATAACAACACCACGAAGACGAAAGAAGGACATGGGAAGATGGTGTGAGTTCCATAAGAGCTCCACTCACAATATAAGTGAGTTTTGGGCCAAGTAGTCACTGGTGGTTGAGATGAAGGCTTCCAAATCGGACGTAGATTTTGACTCTAAATCAACACTCAATAAGGGGAGTGACAAAGGGAAGAATATCATTGATGTGGAGCCCATTACCACCGCGGCCACCCCAAATATCCAGAAAAATGAGCTTGAAGATCCAGAGGAGGGGGAACACCTCTTCCACTCACAGATGTGGGTGAAGGGTTCTCCCCTGCGGTTCATTGTCGAAAGTGAGAGCCAAAAGAACCTCATTTCAACAGAAGTCATGAAGTGGTTAGGCCTAAAGACCATAACACATCCACAACCGTACACAGGGTGTCTTCTCAAGGATGAGATCTTAGTGTCAACCATTTATGCCACCTTCCCTATAGCATCAAGCCCTTCATGGATGAGGTATAGTGTGATGTTTCTCCTCTTGAAATTTCTGATGTATTGTTAGGACAACCATATTTATGGAAGTGACATGATTTATATGAGTCTAGACCTTGCTCTATGATTATTACTTTGGCTAGTAATTTCTAAATGATACCGGAAGTAGCCCTACCTACCGCCATCTCTTTGATCAGTGCAAAGAAATGCAGTAAGATCATTTCCTAGACTAGGAAATTCATTTTCCTTATGATTCACCCCCAAGGTAAGAAGAAGGTTGTGGCCATGACTTCCAGGTAGGGATCCTCTGCACAACAACAATATATGGACAAGGTTTTCACCTCACCCACAGGGGTACCTCTGCACTTTCAGGTTAAGCAGTCCATCTATCTGACCTCGGGTGCACTGATGCCCGGTGCGCTGATGCCCAATGGATTGATCTATCGACGCTCTGTTATGGAGAATGATGAGATAGAGAGACAGATTCAGGAACTACTACAGAAAGGGCACACCAGGCCAAGATCATCACCCTGTGGGAGCCAAATTGTATTGGTACAGAAGAAGGATGGGACCTGGACACTTTGTATTGACTATCGGGCGCTAAACAAGATCACTGTCCATAATAGGTACCCAATCCTGTGGATTGATGACCTTATGGACCAGATCAATGGGGCCAAATATTTAAGAAGGATTGACTTGAAGTCAAGTTATCACCAGGTTCCTATCGAACCCTCTGATGTGTGGAAGACTGCCTTCAAATCCAAGGAGAGCCTTTTCAAATGGTTTGTCATGCCATTCGTATTGATGAATGCCCCTACAACCTTCATGAGACTAATGGACGACATATTGAAGCCCTTCACAAATGAATTGGTGGTGGTGTATTTAGATGACATCTTGATCTTCAGCTAGAGTTTGGAAGAGCACTTCCACCATATTCGATAGGCGTCAAACCCTTCAACAACACAAGCTGTGTGCTAACTTAGATAAATGCACCTTTGGTCTAACCCAGGTTCAATATCTGGGGTACGTCATTGATGAGCAGGGTGTACATGTAGACCCATCCAATATACAAGTCATTCAAGATTGGCCAGCCCCATCCACTCTAACAGAGCTCCGCAACATTTTGGGTCTTGCGAATTTCTACCATAGGTTCATTTTGGGGTTCTCTCATATCACTTGGCCTTTAAGTCAAGTCACCAAAGGTGGAGCGAAAGAAAATTTCTTTTGGTTGGAAACCCAACAACGAGAATTCTTTGAGTTGGAGAATCACCTTTTTTCTGTACCAGTGCTCACATTACTAGACCTGCAACAACCATTTGAGATTGAGACATATGCCTCCAACTATGCTATTGGGGTAGTTCTTACTCACCATGGGCATCCAGTGGCTTACCACAGTGAGACACTTTCAGACACAGTTTGAAAGTACCCCACTTACGACAAATAAATTTATTCCATTGTGCATGTCTATTGTCAATGGAAGAATTACATTATGGGGAAGGAAACAATCATCCACACAGACCAACGACCTCTACAGTTTACACAGACACAAGGGAAGTTGCAGAACGATCACCATCATAAATTGTACCACTATGTGCAATAGTTCCATTTGAACATTAAGTATAAGAAGGGTAACACCAATAATATCATTGATTACCTCAGTAGACCACCAGTCATGGCGCTGATCACTGTGCTCGACTCCTATGGGCATGAGACATCGGGGTGGATGCATGTTTACAAGAGCGATCCAGAATTTGACAACATATACCAAACACTCCTGGAAGGGAATACAGTTCCAAATTTTCACCTTGAGGATGCACTATTATTCCACTTGGGACACATATGTGTTCCTTCAAGTGAGCATGCCAAGATGATTTGGGAGGCACACTACAGTTGGGTCACTAGACATTTTGGAGTAGAGAAAATAGTGGCGTATTGCAGAAGTATTTTTATTGGCCGAAACTTCATCAGGATGTTGGAGAGTACATTAGATCCTGCACCGCCTGTGCCATTTCCAAAACAACCATTAAGAAGCAATGTTTGTATACTCCTCTACCTACTCCTAGTTGGCCTTGGGAATCTGTCTCCATTGATTATATGTCGGGCCTTCCTTCTACTAAGCATGACAACGATTTCATTTTCATGGTTGTCGACAGATTCTCTAAGATGGCCATCATTGATCCAGATTTAAACATGAATGCAACAAATTACAGATATAACCATAAATACAAGGATGAAGTAGAAATAACACTCCATTTCATTAATATCAAATACTGAAATATGATTACAAACAGAATGGAAATAAGACTAGCTCGGGCGATGGTAGCTTATCTCTAAGAAGAGATGTGGTGGCTACATCCCTCTAAACTGCGTTACAATGAGGCTTAAGGGAATTTTTATTATTGAACAATAAGAGAAAACCCTAAATAACCAAAACCTTAACCCGAGGAGATGTAACACCAAGGGTTTATGGGTCCAGTTGCAGTGGGTTGGACAACCAACTTCCTGGGGTTGCGACTTGGTCATATTATCTTCGTTAGATGCACATGATAACCTGTTGGAAAGATCTCTCCAAGGACTACGGCAGAAAATATGATTTTAGTTAGAAAATTTATTTGTGATAGATTGCCAAAAAAACGTCATTTATGGCCTCAAATCGGCTCCGAAAGTTTAGGACTCGAGAAACTGCTAAAAATAGTAAATTGTGCTACAATTAAGGAAAATAAAAAATTGAAAGAAACAATGGTGGGGGTCCAAGTGAATTGGTGAGTGGCCACCAATATACACTTGGATCATTCGTCCTCCCTTAGGAGACAATGGTCCCCATTGTGTTAAGTTCCTCCATTAGATGAGGAAACTTCTACTGAACTTGGTCCCTGGTGAGCCACATGCCTTGGTGAAGGAGTTGGCATGCTTTGACAACTCGATACAATTGGATCTTCAGTTGGAAAGTGTTCTTGATATGCGTGTCCATGATCTGATCATTTTTGGCTTGATTCATGCAATCTGGATTTAAATCTGTAGGTGTGAGTTGTTCTACAATGTTTGATGTGTCCAACAATGGTGGGAAGTATGGTCGAGGCTGTCCACATTGAACACTAGGTGTAGACTAAGGAATGGGGGAATTCTGAGCTCAAATGCATTTTCTCCCACAACCTTGGCAATGGTGTAAGGACCATATTGGAGTGGTTTGAGTTTACGATAGGCTCCGGTAAGGTGTTCCTTCTGCAAATACAACCAGACTTTTTCGGCCACACAAAACTTGTGTGCATCCAATGTTGATCATGTCATTGCTTGTACTTGGCATTTGATTTCTCCAGAATGTCATGGACCTATTGGAGGATATGTTGAATGCACTCAATGAAGTTGTTTTCCTTATCGACTTCAGACTGGACATGAGCCGAATCTGCCTGAGTAGCTGCAAATGGTATGGCTACATCAATGAGACATAGTGGCTGGAATCCCAAGCCCACCTGAAAAGGATTGTGGCCATTCGAGTTGTGGAGAGCTCGGTTATAGCTGTGCTGGACATAGGGAAGGTTCTCATCCGATGTGCATGGATGCTTTGAGTTGTACATGTGCAGAATGTGTACGATCATACTATTAGGGATGGAAAGCAATGGACTTAGTGAGCTTGATGTCTAGCATTGACCAAAGGCTGGACCAAAATAAACTGAGGAACCCGCTGTCCCAATTTGAGATGATAGATTGTGGGATCCCAAAGTGTACCCACACTCGTTCAAAGAAGTGTTTAGCAGTGGATTTTGTTGTGATATTCTTCTTGCAGGTCGCCATAATGGCCATCTTCGAGAATCTGTCGATGACCACAGAAACAAAATCGTTGCCATGCTTAGTAGAAGGAAGGCTCGACATGTAATCCATGGAGATGAATTCCCAGGGTCAACTAGGGGTAGGTAGCAGAGTATAGAGGCCTTACTTCTTGATGGTCAGTTTGGCAATGGCACATGCAGTGCAGGATCTGATGTACTTACCGACATCTTGTGGAGATTCTGCCAGTAGAAATACTTCTGTAGTACTTCCATTATTTTCTCAACCCAAAAATGCTGAGAGGCATGATTGTAGTTCTCTTCCCAAATCATCTTGGCTTGCTCACTTGAAGGAACACAAAGGTGTCACAGATGCATAGCAGGCCATCCTGGAGGTGAAAATATGGAACTTGTTGACCCTCCAAGAGCATTTGGTATGTGTGGCTGAACTCTGGGTTTCTTTTGTAGATATGTGGCCAATCAAAAGTTTCATGCCCACAAGAGTTGAGCACAATGGTTAACACCATGACTGATGGTTGGCTGAGGTAGTCTGAAACATTATTGGTGCTAGCCTTCTTATACTTGGTATTCAAATGGAAATACTACAAGTATGTGGACCACTTTTGATGGCAATCATTCTGCAACTTCCCTTGCATCTGTATGAATTGTAGGGGTCAGTGGTCTGTGTGGATACCCGTTTCCTTCCCCAAAATGTAATGTTTCCATTGTCGGCAAGCCTGCACAATGGAATACATCTCTTTTTCATAAGTGCGATACTTCCGGACTGTGTCTAAAACTGTCTCACTGTTATATGCTGCTGGATGCCCCTGTTGAGTAAGGACTGCCCCAATAGCATAGTTAGAGAAATCTGTCTCGATCTCAAATGGCGGTTGCAAGTCTGGTAAAGTGAGCACTGGTGCAGAGTATAGGCGATGTTTCAACTTTGCGAATGCCTTCTGTTGATATTCAAACCAAAATAATTTTTCTTTCACTCCTCCCTTGGTGAATTGACTCAAGGGCCAAGTGATATGAGAGAATCCCAACATGAACTTGCGGTAGAAATTGGCAAGACCTAGAAAGCTATGGAGCTCTATCAAAGTGGTTGGGGCTCGCCAATCCCGAATGACTTGGATCTTGGCTGGATCCACATGCACCCCTCGTTCATCAATAATGTATCCCAGATATTGAACCCGGGTCATGCCAAAAGTGTATTTCTCCAAATTGACACACAACTTGTGTTTCTGTAGTGTTTGGAGAACCTGTCGGATGTGGTGGAGGTGCTCTTCCCAACTCTGGGTGAAGATCAGTATGCCATCCAATTATACCACTACAAATGAGTTGGTGAATGGCCACAAGATGTCATCCATCAACCTCATGAAGGTTGCAAGAGAATTTGTCAACCCAAAAGGCATAACCAACCATTTGAAAAGGCCCTCCTTGGCTTTGAAGGCAGTCTTCCACACACCAGAGGGTTCAATTGGTACATGGTGACAACCAGACATCAAGTCTATATTACTGAAATATTTTTTTCACTTCAGTTGGCCCAGAAGGTCATTAATCCATGGGATTGGGTACCTATTCCAGACAATGATCTTGTTCAATGCCTGGTAATTAATACAGAGTCTCCAAGTCCCATCCTTCTTCTGTACAACCACGATTGGGCTCCATCTTGAATCTGCCTCTTGATTTCATCATTCTCCCGAACGAAGTGCCGATAGATTGGTCCATTGGGAAGTGATGCACCTGGGGTCAGATCGATGGAGTGCTTGACCTGACAGTGCAGAGGCACCCCTGTGGGGGTGTTATATGGAATTTGCATCCATGGATAAACACATTTTCCCTAGGTGGATAGCTACACCTAGAACGACAGAAAGAAAGTAGTTTAACCTTTTCATATAGTAGATAGATGAGATGAAGGAACTTACTAGTAGTCTTTCGCTTCCTTAATTCCCTTTGAATCACTCTCGTTTCTCCCACTTGAACTAAACCTGCTCAATTGGTACATGTATCAAGAGAAACATAAACAGAAAACGATAAAAGAATACATGATCTATCTACTATAATCCAATTGAATCAAAGACATTGAAGCACATAATCATCATATGTATGAAAAATAATATGAGAAAAGGAATAAACTCTTTATTAATGTAGAAGGAAGAGTATCACCCAATATAGTTCGATCCTGTGTCACTCCTCCAGCTTCAGTCCAACCCTCGCCACATCAAAAGCACACCAATCTAGCAACATAACATTGCTTGACATGAACTCAATTCTCAAACCAACAGAATTTCCTTACAAACTTCAAATTCTATCCCCCTGATCACTATGATGAGTCCTCAATTCATAGGAAATGAATGTGGTTTTGTCATAAATGAGGGTATTGAATGGCTTTCCAAACTTGGAGTTAGTTTCCATGGAATAAGGGATGAGAGGATGGGAGGTTTATGGATCCTTAGCCTATCCAATTTTGAGCTCATATATGGAGATAAGAGATGGAATCCTTCTAGAATCATCTAGAATAAATGAATATTCCTAGAAACATATGCAAATTTTGCTCAATCTCGCCCAACACAGGTCAAAGAGGGCCTAAGTGCACTGTAGTGCATGTTAGAATGGGCCTACTTGTTCTTCAACGCATTTACCCCTGACCAAGGCTGTGCTGGTGTCCCAAGGAGGCATTTCAGCAAGGCTTCAGGCCAGGAAACTTTCATAGAAGGAAGCATTCAATGTGATGACTTGTCTAGGGTATGTAACAACTGAATTAGGGTTTGATGAGCCCTAATTGTACTTATCTAAATGTCAGGAGTGATATGCCCAAATATACCTGTAACAGTTTCCCCCTAAAGCATGAAGTCAAAAATGATAATGTTGAGTGATATGTTTTATGATGTGAAGGAGAGGATCTGAAGTGGATGGTGACCTGCATCGATTATAATACATAACATCATGATATTTTGAATTTTTTCATGAATTGCTAAGGGAGGGCATACCCATACTCAACTATGTACATAGATAGTTGTCCATAGATATAGACCCATGATAGGATGACCATCCGTGTAAAGCCATTGTACAGATGATTTAATACTCTCCTGAAATCGTAGCCTGGATGGATGAAACTAGATCCGAGGTATTCTATCTCATCCAATTGTTTGCTCAAGTACGAGTCTAACCATGTGAATATGTGATTTGAAGTCGAACATGGGAAGACACCATCTAATTACTAGCCAATGATGTAAGCGGTTAACAGATGCGAGAGAGATCATGGATAATGATAATGATTCTCAAGGTATTGCAGTACATTCTACATGGTGTGAATAAATGTTTTGATGTCGAACACCATAAAAAATATTTTGGTTGAAGGCCAGTGATGTCAACCTATTGTCGGAAGTGAGAAACTTGCTATTGATGTATGCAAGCCTCAACTGGAAGGGTGTTTCTAAGTCAACTTCTTGGATAATGTGCCGATGCTGACAAGAAGTGACTCGTCGTAGGAGGGCCTTGATGTGTCCCCCATCAATGACACGAAACGAGTGTAATGATTTTGGAGATGGAATGAGATTGATGACACAAGGTTTAGGAATGGCGGTCATGAAAATGAAGGTTTATGATTATTGCAAAGGATGAATTTTACTAGGTGAATTCTTATAGGTTTTAACCCCATACAGAAATTACCTGCATACGAATTCTAAAACACAAAAAATAAACAATGCGAGACCATAACACATAAAACACATATACACAGAGATTTTCCCCTGGATCCCAAAACCGGGACTACCAACTTGATTTTTTTCATCATGTTCCTTTCAATGTACAATACATATTTATACATGCCAAAGCATCATATACCATGGACTGAAAACCATCGTGTCCAAAACCACGGACCGGAAACCATCACGTCCAAAACCATGTGTGAAAAACATGCACAAAAACATAGGTAGGTCTGCCCAACCTAATATAGGGTCCAAAAAACAAAATTTTATGGGGCGCTGCCCCAGACCCATAGAGGGGGGTTACCTACACCCCTCAAACCCCATGTGACCCCCCGCTACGCAATCAACAAAACGAAGAGTGGGTTCCACCCCCCCTCTTACCCCCCGATTAACTATGTGGGCTAGTCGTGGAAAGAATATAACACAACCCAACATTCTCACACTTGTTGTTTTATTTCCACAAGGGGCCACAAGAGAGCTTAGTCATTTATTCATCCCTACAACACCCATTGTTTCTATACACCAAGAGAACTTCTCATAGATCACAAATTTTGTCAATGCATCTACAGTATTCTTCAAAGTGTCCACCTTTACCAGCAACACCTTTTTGTCTTCTATCATGTCGCTCATAAAGTGATACTAAACATCAATGTGCTTTTTCTTTGAATGATATGCAGGGTTCTTTGCTAAGAAAATTGCACTTTGGATGTCACAGTATATCGTTATAGCTCCCTGTACTAACCCCATACTTGAACACAATCTCTACAACCAAACTACTTCCTTGCTTGCATGAGTGGCTGCCATGTATTCTGCCTCTGTAGTTGATAGTGCCACTACAGATTGTTTCTTATTCATTCAATTGCCTGCACCTCCAAATAGGTTAAACACATGCCCACTTGTAGATCTTCTTTGATCCAGATCTCCAACCCAGTCTACATCAACAAAGCCACGAATATCCAGCACTTTGACCAATCCTGGTCTTCCTTGGTAGCACAAACCATAATCACTAGTGCCACGCAAATACCTGAAAACCTGCTTCATTGTTGTCTAGTGCTCCTTCCCTGGCTTTGACATAAACTTGCTCAATACTCCCACTGCATGTGCAATGTTTGGTCTAGTACAGAGCATTGCATACATTAGGCTACTGACTGCACTTGCATATGGAACATGAGACATGTCCTCTTCATCTTCTTGTGTCTTGGGACACTGTTTAGAAGATAACCTCACACCTACAAGAATATGAACCTTCACTGGTTTACTATCTTGCATATTAAACCTCTGCAGTATTATCTCGACATACTTCCTCTGGTTTAACCGAAGCTTCCTCTTTTCTCGGTCTCTTTTAATTTCCATGCCCAAAATATAGTTTTCAGCACCAAAATATTTCATGTTGAATTTGGAGGACAATTGGGTCTTCAAATCCTGGATAATTTCTTTTTCATTTCCAACCAACAACATATCATCCACATACAAGACCAGATCAATAACATGGTCACCAATTAATTTAAAATACACACAATGATTTGCTTTGCTTTTGGTGAAGCCAAGTCCCCATATAAATGTATCAAATTTCTGATACCACATCCTTGGTGACTGTTTTAGCCCATACAAAGACTTCTTTAACTTGCATACCAGTTCTTTCTTACCCTTCACCGCAAAGCCTTCAGGTTGCTTCATGTAGATCTCCACTTCCAGATACCCGTGAAGAAATGTTGTCTTCACATCCATCTATTCTACCTCAAAATCAAAAGCAGCCGCAACAAGTAAAAGTAATCTAATAGAAGTTACCTTGGCAACAGGAGAACAAATATCACCAAAATAAATTCTCGACACCTGGGAATAACCTTTTTCTATCAATCGAGCTATGTATTTCTCCACCTTTCCTTCTGCATCTGTCTTCTTCTTGAACACCCATTTGTAGCCAATGGGTTTCCTTCCAGCTGGAAACTCCACCAGATCCCAAGCCTCATTTTTGTGCAAAGATGCCATTTCATCAACCATGGCCTCTTTCCAGAGTTTTCCACCCTCTGAATATACTGCTTCCTTCATAGTTCTAGGATCATCATCAGTAATATATAAAGAAAAATTTGAACAGAAAGCAGATGGACTATACCTTTTTGGCGGCCTTCTTTCTTGAACTGATCTTCTCACACCCGAAGTTTGTGGCTCTTCATCTTTTGATTCCTCCTCTGCTGTAGAGTCTGATTCTTCCTCCTTTAGCTCAAAATCTATCTTCTCAGGTTCCTTTGCTTGGACTTCATGTTTAATAACATCTTTCACCTCTCTAAACACAACATCTCGGTTGTACACAACCATCCTTGTTACTGGGTTCCAAAGCTTATAACCCTTTAAACCATCCTTATACCCAATAAAGATGCACTTTTCAAATTTACTATCCTACTTGGTTTGTTTATCCTTTGGAACATGTACACATGCATCACATCAAATACCCTCAGATGTGAAAGAGAGGGTTTATTACTAGTCCATACCTCTTGTGGAGTCTTATCCTCACCTTCTTGATGAAGGTGATTTGTTGACAAGGTAACATGTTGTCTTCACTTCCTCTGCCCAGAATTCCTATCCCAACCCGGCACCACTGAGCATGCTTCTTGCCCTTTCCATCAAGGTCTTGTTAATTCTTTTTACAACTCCATTTTGCTGAGGTGTATATGGAGTAGTCTTCTGCCATGCTATACCACACTTCATACAGAATCTTCAAATTCCTTACTGCAAAAATCTCCATTGTTATATGTCCTCAACACATTCATCTTCTTCTTTGTCCGTTTTCCACTAGAGCCTTAAATTCTTTAAACCCGTCAAAGACTTTAGATTTCTTCTTAAGGAAATATATCCATGTATTCCTTGAGAAGTCATCTATAAATGATACATAGTACAAAAACTTACCCAGTGATGGAACCTTCACAAGTCCAAACACATAACTGTGCACAAGCTCTAATATCTGTTTTGCCCTCTTACCACCAAAGGGGAAACTCACCTAATTCTTCTTCTCATATACACAATTTTCACAGAAATCAAAATCTAGAGAGCTATTACTCATACCTTCTACCATACCTTTAGCATGAAGTATTCGAAGGCCCTTCTCTCCAATATGTCCAAGCCTTTGATTCCACAACATGGTCTTCTCTCTAGAGCCACTAGATTTTCTGCTCCACTTTCAGGAACCACGGAACTATGACACCCATCAACAATAGTGCTACCTTGCAGCTTGTACAAAGTTCCAATTCGAACTCCCTACAACAATACCAGTGTCCCCCCAAGCATCTTTCAGGTATCCTTTTTGAACATTGTTTTTACACCTGCATCATCCAACTTGCCTACAAAAATAATATTTTTGGCTAATGCAGGAATATGTAGAACACCCGGAAGTGTTCTAACCCTTCCACCTTGCAAATTCAACTCTACTTTTCCGCAACCAATGATTCTATCCTTCCTTTCATTCCCTAAGAAGACATCACCACCATCATATTTCTCATACTCGCAGAACCACTCTCTATGGGGAGTGAAGTGAAAGGATGCGCCTGAGCCAATCAACCATGCCTCATGATCTACATGTGTACTTGAAGAAGCCAAGTACACATCCCCACCTTCATATGAGGTGGTTTTCACCTTTGCAGAAGGAGCACCATCAGATCCCTTTCCTTTATCAGGAGCTTTAGATTTACAGTCCCTTTTGTAGTGCCCTTCCTTTCTGCAGTTCCAGCACACCACCTTTACAGGTTTTCCTGGAGATTTAGATCTCCCACTCGATGACTTATTTTTGTTTCTGTTCTAGGAATGTCCTCGTATAGGCAAGGCATCACCATTCTGGCTCTCCATATTTTTCCGTCTCATCTCCTCTGTCGGCAAGGATGAGATTATTTCATCAAACTGTAAGGTAGTTGTATTGCTACCTATTGCAATAACTAGACTATCCCACGAATCGAGTAGAGAACACAATAAACTAATGCACTTACGTTCATATGAAATTTTAATATCAACAGATAATAACTGACTTACCACAGTATGAAATGCGTTTAGATACTCTGTCACCAAGTCTCTATCTTTCATCCTAAGGTTATACAAATTTATCCACAGGAACAGTTTATTCACCAGAGACTTATTTTGGTACAAAGTCCCTAACTTTTCCCACAAAGCCTTAGCCGTAGCTTCTCCTGATACATTCAACAATACTGAATATGAGACACACAATCATAGTGTGCTCTTTGCATTCTGATCTAACTTCTTCCATTCTTCATCGGACAATCCCGTTGGTTTAGTACCCAAATCTATCACGATCCACTGATCTTTATCCAAAAAAAGATCCTCCATCTTGAGTTTCCACAACTCAAGACTTTGACCATTAAATTTCTCGATCTCTATCTTTCCACTGCTCGCCATCTTCTTTCACCACCAGAATCGATCTCGCAGATCTCCCACTGAATAGGGTCTACCATAGGCCCAAGCGAAACCCCTTGGCAACAAAGGCATCCCCTTGAACCCAAAACCCGGCTCTGATACCAAATGTAGGTTTTAACCTTGTACAAAATTACCTGCATATGAATTCTAAAACATAGAAAATAAACAATGCGAGAACATAACACATATACACAAATATTTTCCCCTGGATCCCAAAACTGGGACTACCAGCTTGATTTTTTTCATTATGTTCCTTTCAATGTTACAATACATATTTATACATGCCGAAGCATCCAATACCATGGACCGAAAACCATCCTATCCAAAACGATGTGCAAAAAACATGCACAAAAACATAGGTAGGTATGCCCAACCTAATATAGGGTCCAAAAAACAAAATTTTCTAGGATGCTACACCAGACGTCATAGAGGGGGGTACCTGCACCCCTCAAACCCCTGTGACCCCCCCTCTACTCAATCGGTGCAATGAAGGGGGGGCTCCACCCCCCCTCTTACCCCCAGTTAACTATGTGGGCTAGTCATGGAAAGAGTATAACACAACCCAACACTTCTCTTGAACATGTCAGCGACACTGAATGAATTGGCAACATTGAACCAAAACCAAAGTGATGGATGGTGTGCTGGAAATGCGGAAAGGAAGGGCACTACTACCATGTTCAAGAGTGACTAGATACCATGAAGTGAATTATCCATTTTCCCATTTTCCCCAGTTATTGCTGACCAATACCTCTTTATTTTTTAACAATATTGAGGAGGATAACATATGATTGTAGTATAATTTCACCCTTCGGGTGAATCCATCACTATGTGATGTTTTAACGAGTCTAGCGAAGGTGAAACTCAACCTTGTCATGATGGACAAGTTTGTCACTATTTGATGTTTTAACGATTTTAACGACAATGAGAACTTGGTCCTTTTAATGTTTAGAGAGTTTGAAAAGGGACAAAAAGAAAAATCCGCAAGTTCTTTTTCATAAATTTGTCTCTCAAGACCAAAAAAGCATAAAATATTACAAGAGAGAACCTATTGACCATGTTCAATAAACGTATTCCATTTTCATAAATAATCTATCTCAGTCTGGAAAAGGGTTAAACTTATACTGAGTAGAAGTCATTTCCAATCCGTTAACGACCTAAAAAGGACAAGTGCTCTTGAGAGTTTGAAAATAGCTTAAAGAGGACTCTAGGGGGTTCCTTTTTTGATGTTTAACAGAGCTTGAAAAAGAGATAAAAGTATGCTTCATGGTCAAAAGTACAATTCATGATCGTGTATGTCATTGTATCAGCTGTAAATCTGTTCAAAGAAACACCAAACAGATTAAAAATACTTGTTTCATTGGTAAAAATAGGTAAAAAATATAGTTTATTCACTAAATGAACATGAAATAACCATAAAAAAGAATTTACGAAGTCATTTTCACCATTTGATATTTACCATTCAGTTTTGTGCTCTGAACTAGTTTTTACCTCGAACTTCAGCGACTGATTGCAAGAGATTGTGTGGGTCATTTGTGGTGCCATCAGGACCAGGTAGGAGATCTACCTTTTCTCTTCCATTTAGGCTCATTATTTTGCAGTTTCAAGCAAGTTTTTAGGGTTTTGGGGTCCCTAGGGAAAATATACCTCACCCTGGGATCAACGCAACATATCACATCGAAAACTGCATTGCAGTGCACCCAAACAGAAGGGTACCTGCTCTGCAACACACTGTCTCAAGGCTTGGGCTGCATTGGGTGTAGTTGAGAAATTTTTTCCTCCCATTTTACCCAAAAAATCTTCAATTTTTTGCATGAAATGGATCCTAACTAAGCTTATGGTTTGATTTCAGGCTTTGATCGGATTAGAATGACTATTACTTGGCGTGAAAGAGAGCATGAAGAACATGATATGGTCACCCTAAATGTTTTGGGTATTGTTGAGGCCCTCAAAGACTATGGGTTACTCAAATAATTTAGGTTGTTTGGGATGAGGCAACAATTAGAACTATTGCAGTTCCTAGTTCATTCGTGGGATCCAACGGATCAGGATTTTCACATAGGGGGCAAAGTGCTCCCTATATTGATGGATTATGTTTACTTCCTTACAGTATTGTCGAGACACAGTGCCCCCATATCTCTTTCAGGTTCTTCCTATGGGGGTGAATCAGTGAGGGACTACATTCGATAGTTCTGTTAGCCAAGTACACAACCTAGCAAGGATGGGAAGATCAACATCAAGGATGTTCGTGATTTGCCCTTGCGAACAATCCTTTTCACTATCACAAAGTTGGCAAGTAGTGTGACACTTCATCTGGCGAACATATCATATATGCAGTTTGTGATTGAGTGCCTTGAGCCAACTACATTCAACTGGTGTGAGGAGGTTCTCTCTTTGATGAAAGAGTAGCTAACCAAAGTAAAGAGCAGCAAGACAAAGAATTTTAGTTGTGTTTCAATCTTGATCACCTTTACCTTATAAAGAATTCCATTGATGCAACCTCAACATATATCACTGAGTTTGACTGGTCCTCGAGATCCACGGATGTAGAGATGGGTTGAGTTGTTGGCTCATCATGTTGGTCAATCATCAATCTCATTTCCTTATGCATTATTTAGTTGGCTCAATCGACAACACATTGTTATCGACGAGCATCCATACGCAGGGATGGAATTTCGTGGAGATCCCGATTTGAGGTTACTAGTGAGTGTCGAATGGGGTGCTATAGGTAAACTGTTTTGACCAAGTGTTTTTTCATTTTTTAAGTTTCTACATGTTTTTTTGGTTTTGATGTTTCCAAGACTAAAATAAAAATTTTCTCATTGTTGGGTTGTGTTATATTCTTTCCACGACTAGTCCACGTAGTTAAAGGGGGGCTTAGAGGGGGGGTGGAACCCCCCTTCGTTGCGTCGATTGTGTAGCCACACCTGGGGGGGGGGGTTACAGGGTGTTTGAGGCATACTCATAACCCCACTTTTGGTTTTGGACCCTATGTTAGGTTGGGAGGACCCACCTATGGTTTTGTGCATGATTTTCGCACATGTTTTTGGATGTGATGGTTTTCGATCCATGGTATTGGATGCTTCAGCATGTATAAATATGTATTATAACATTGAAAGGAACATAATGAAAAATCAAGCTTGTAGTCTCGGTTTTGGGATCCAGAGGAAAATCTCTATGTATATGTGTTTTATGTGTTATGCTCTCACTTGTTTATTTTCTGTGTTTTATAATTCGTATGTAGATAATTTTTGTATGGGGTTAAAACCTACATTTGGTCTTAGAGCAATTTTGGCTTCAAGGGGATGCCTTTGTTGTTGAGGGGTTTTGCTCGGGCCCGTGGTAGACCCTGTTCAGTGGGAGATATGCGAGATCAATTCTGGTGGTGAAAGAAGATGGTGAGCAGTGGAAAGATAGAGATCGAGAAATTTAATGGTCAGAGTTTTGAGTTGTGAAACTCAAGATGGAGGATTTGTTGGTGGATAAAGATCAGTGGATCGTGGTAGATCCAAGTACTAAACTAATGAGAGTGTCTGATGGAGAATGGAAGAGGTTGGATCGGAAGGTCAAGAGAACAATACATTGTGTGTCTCAGATTTAATATTGATGAATGTATCAAGGGAAGCTACGTCGAAGGCTTTGTGGGACAAGTTAGGGACTTTGTACCAATCTAAGTCTATAGTGAATAAACTGTTCCTGCGGAAAAAGATGTATAACCTGAGGATGAAAGATGGAGACTCAGTGACAGAGCATCTGAACACATTTAATACTGTGGTAAGTCAGTTAGCATCTGTTTATATTAAAATTTCAGATGAAGATAAGTGCATCAGTTTGTTGTGTTCTCTACCAGATTCTTGGGATAGTCTGGTTATTGCAATAGGTAACAATGCAACTGCTTTGAAATTTGAAGAAATAATCTCATCCTTGCTAACAGAGGATATGAGACAGAAAAATATGGGGAGCCAGACTGGTGACGCCTTGTCTGTACAAGGACGGTCCCAGAATAGAAACAAAAATAAGCCATCGAGTGGGAGATCTAAATCTAGAGGGAGATCTGAATATCCAAAAATACCTATAAAGTTGGTGTGCTGGAAATGCAGAAAGGAAGGGCACTACAAAAGGGACTGTAAATCTAAAGCTCCTGATAAATTAAAGGGATTTGATGATGCTCCTTCTGTAGAGGTGAAAACCACCTCAAATGAAGGTGGGGATGTGTACTTAGCTTCTTCAAGTACACATGTAGATCATGAGGAATGGTTGATTGACTCAGGTGCATTCTTTTACTTCACTCCCCATAGAGAGTGGTTCTGCGAGTATGAGAAATATGATGGTGGTGATGTCTTATTAGGCGATGATAGGAAGGCTAGAATCATTGGTCGCGAAAAGTAAAGTTGAAGTTGTAAGGTGGAAGTGTTAGAACACTTCCGAGTGTTTTTCATATTCCTAGATTGGCCAAAAATTTGATTTCTGTAAGCAAGCTAGATGATGCAGGTGTAAAAACAATGTTCAAGAAGGATACCTGCAAAATGGTTCGGGGAGCACTAGTATTGATGCGGGGAGTTTGAATTGGAACTCTATAGAAGCTACAAGGTAGCACTATTATTGTTGGGTGCAACAATTCTGTGGTTCTTGAAAGTGGAGCAGAAAATCTAGTGGTCTCTGGAGAGAAGACCATGTTGTGGCATCAAAGGCTTGGACATATTGGAGAGAAGGGCCTTCGAATACTTCATGGTAAAGGTATGGTAGAAGGTAGGAGTAATAGCTCTTTGGATTTTGATTTCTATGAAAATTGTGTATATGGGAAGCAGAATCGGGTGAGTTTCCCCTCTGGTAGTAAGAGGGCGAAACAGATATTAGAACTTGTGCACAACGATGTGTTTGGACCTATGAAGGTTCCATCACTGGGTAAGTCTGTGTACTATGTATCATTTATAGATGAATTCTCAAGGAATACATGGATATATTTCCTTAAGAAGAAATCTGAAGCCTTTGACAGGTTTAAAGAATTTAAGTCTCTCGTGGAAAATCAGACAGAGAAGAAGATAAAGGTGTTGAGGACAGATAATGGTGGAGAGTTTTGTAGCAATGAATTTGAAGAATTCTGTAACAAGTGTGGTATAGCACGACAAAAGACTACTCCATATACACCTCAGCAAAATGGAATTACAGAAAGAATGAATAAGACGTTGATGTAAAGGGTAAGAAACATGCTCAGTGGTGCCGGGTTAGGACAGGAATTCTGGCGGAGGTGGTGGATACTGCATGTTACCTGGTCAACAGGTCACCTTCATCAGCGTTGGAGGATAAGACTCCACAAGAGTTATGGACTGGTAAGAAACCCTCTCTTTCACATCTGAGGGTATTTCGATGTGATGCATATGTACATGTTCCAAAGGAGAAACGAACCAAGTTGGATAGTAAATATGAAAAGTGCATCTTTACTGGGTATAAGGATTGTTTAAAGGGTTATAAGCTTTGGAACCCAGTCATGCAGAAGGTTGTCTACATTCGAGATGTGGTGTTCAGAGAGGTAAAAGATGTTATTAAACATGAAGTCCAACCAAAGGAACATGAGAAGATAGAGTTTGAGTTTAAGGAGGAAGAATCAGACTCTACAATAGAGGAGGAATCAGAAGATGAAGAGCCACAAAATCTAGGTGTGAGAAGATCAGCTTGAGAAATAAGGCAGCCATAAAGGTATAGTCCATCTACTTTCGGTTCAAATTTTCCTTTATCTGTTACTGACGATGATACCAGAAATGTGAAGGAAGCAATAGATTCAGAGGATGGAAAACTCTGGAAAGAGGCCATGGTTGATGAAATGGCATCTTTGCAGAAAAATGAGGCTTGGGATTTGGTGGAGTTGTCAACTGGAAGGAAACCATTGGCAGCAAATGGGTGTTCAAGAAGAAGACAAATGTAGAAGGAAAGGTGGAGAAATACAAAGCTCGGTTGGTAGAAAAAGGTTATTCCAAGGTGTCGGGAATTGATTTTGGTGATATTTTTTCTCCTGTTGCCAAGTTAACTTCTATTAGATTACTTTTATCTATTGCTGTTGCTTTTGATTTTGAGGTATAACAGATGGATGTGAAGACAACATTTCTTCACGAGGATCTGGAAGAGGAAATATACATGAAGCAACCTGAAGGCTTTGCAGTGAAGGATAAGAAAGAACTGGTATGCAAGTTAAAGAAGTCTCTGTATGGGTTAAAACAGTCACCAAGGATGTAGTATCAGAAATTTGATACATTTATACGGGAACTTCGCTTCACCAGAAGCAAAGCAGATCACTATGTGTATTTTAAATTAATTGGTGACCGTGTTATTTATCTAGTCTTGTATGTGGATGATTGTTGGTTGGAAATGATAAAGAAATTCTCCAGGATTTGAAGACCAAATTGTCCTCCAAATTCGACATGAAAGATCTTGGTGCTGCATACTATATTTTGGGCATGGAAATTAAAAGAGATCAGGCAAAGAGGAAGCTCTGGTTAAACCAGAGGAAGTATGTCAAGACAATACTTAGAGGTTTAATATGTAGGATAGTAAACCGGTGAAGGTTCCTATTCCTATAGGTGTGAGGTTATCTGTTGAACAGTGTCCCAAGACACAAGAAGAGGAAGAGGACATGTCCCGTGTTCCATATGCAAGTGCAGTCAGTAGCCTGATGTATGCAATGGTCTAGACTAGACCAGACATTGCACATATAGTGGGAGTATTGAGCAGGTTTATGTCAAAACTAGGGAAGGAGCACTAGACAGAAGTGAAGTGGGTTTTCAGGTATTTTCATGGCACTAGTGATTATGGTTTGTGCTACCAAGGAAGATCAAGATTGGACAAAATGTTGGATATTCATGGCTTTGTTGATGCAGAATGGGCTGGAGATCTGGATCAGAGAAGATCTACAAGTGGGTATGAGTTTAACCTATTTGGAGGTGCGGTCAGTTGGATGAGTAAGAAACAATATGTAGTGGCACTATCAACTACAGAGGCAGAATACATGGTAGCCAATCATGAAAGCAAGGAAGCAGTTTGGTTGTAGAGATTGTGTTCAAGTATGGGGCTAGTACAGGGAGCTATAAAGATAGATTGTGATAGCCAAAGTGCAATTTTCTTGGCAAAGAACCCTGCATATCATTCAAAGACAAAGAATATTGATGTTCAATATCACTTTGTGAGGGATATGATAGAAGACAAAAAGGTGTTGCTGGTAAAGGTGGACACTTTGAAGAATACTGCAGATGCATTGGTCCTCGAGATTCACAGATGTAGAGATGGGTTGAGTTGCTAGCTCGACATGCTGGTCAATCATCAATCTCATTTCCTCCTGCATTCTTCAGTTGGCTCAATCGACAACACATTGTTATCGATGAGCATCCATATGTGGGGATGGAATTTCATGGAGATCTCAATTTGAGGTTACCAGTGGGTACCAAATGGGGTGCTATAGGTAAATTGTTTTGACCAAGTGTTTTTTAATTTTTTAAGTTTCTACATGTTTTTTTGGTTTTGATGTTTCCAAGACTAAAATAAAAATGTTCTCATGCATGTAGATGTTGGCACTGTTCAACTAATGGGTCATCAATAAGAGGTGGGTGAACCAACGCAGAGAAATGCTAGAAGAGTAGTTCTCCAGGATTTGGATTTGACCGAGACACTAGCAGAGTTACAGGATCATATAGAGGGGTTAACCCTCGGTCTCCTAGATGTTTGGATCAAGGAGTTACCAATGAGGCTGCAACGTCATACTATTGGTGTACCTAGCCATTGGATGAGGCTTTTGTGCATGATAGCTCAGGTTGTGACCTGTTATCATGAGCATCATTAGGTCTACTCAGGTTGATTTTTTGTTTGCATTTTGAGTTTTGAGGTCAGATGACCACCATGTCTTGGACACAAATTTTGTAAAAACTTTAAACACCTATCTATTTTAATTTTAGTGTTTTTATATATGGCTATGTGCAATCCTATTGAACTATTGATACCAATTGAAAATTTACTTTTTACATGTGTCGTAAATTTCTGTTTAACACATAGTTTGCTAAAGAATCAGTCAATGTGTTAAAGTCCTTGGAAATGTGTTGATATTGCATGTAATCAAAATGTCTTTCCAAGAGACGAACTCTAAGGAAAATATGATAAATATTTGGATTTTGGATGGTATAAACATTTGTACGTTGCAGTACAACAAGTTGTGAATCCAGCCTAATGATGATTCGACGAATGCCAAGCAAAATGACATCAGAGAGGAGTTCAATCAATGTGCTATACTCAACGATATTGTTCATAGAACAATTGATACAAATCCCTTTAAAACTCACTAACTCGCCACTTGGAGAGAATATGGCCCATGTTGCAAAAGATAGGTTCTGCATACTATGACTAACAACATCAACATAACCAACAAATGGTTCCAAAGATTCTGACATCTGCAACAAATGAAAAGTGGATTAATTAACCATGTAAAAACTCTAAAAGTCACATTGCGATACACACACGCAATCAAAGCATATAAACAATGCTTATTACTACGCAAAATCAGGCATAGTAACGTTTCAAATGCAACCCGTTTTGGGGTTGCGACAATGGAATTTCATCATAATCAACTAACTCGTAAGTGCATTTTTCCAAAACACGCTTGAAAATATAGGGGCCCATCCATAATGGTTCAAATTTCCCTGCTCCTAGTTTATCAGCTTCCTGATCATAAAGCAAGACTAGGTCTCCTTCTGAGAAAATGTGAGGCTTGACCTTTCGGTCATATTGCACCTTTATTAGTTTCTTATGTGCTTTGTTAGCCGATGTGGCTTCACGACATGTTTCATCTAGATGGATGAGTTCTAAGAAATGTGCTTCTTCTTTAGAAGTATATGGTAATAGGTCAATCACAAGTTTTAATGATGAAATTTCACATTATATAGGCAAGGTTGCCTCTAGACCATACAACAATTGAAAATGTGTGAATCCAGTTTCATTTCTCATCGAGGTTTGTTAAGCCCACAAAGCCGAGTACAGGATTAAATGCTAGTTTTGTTTATGAACTCCTATCATTCGTTGGAGCATTTTCTTAAGGATTTTGTTGATGGCTTCAACTTGTCCATTAGCTTTCGAATAATAAGGAGTAGAACTATCATGTGAAAGTCCTAACTTGGCAGTTAACTCAGTCATCATATGGTTGCAAAAATGTGAACCATGATCTGTAACTATAGCTTGTGGTATGCCAAACCGTGCAACCACATGATTGAAGAAAAAAGAGCAGCTGTCTCATCGCTATTGTTTAATGTAGGCATGGCCTCGACCAATTTCGTAAAATAGTCCACGACGACAATGATATATCCATGCCCCCCGTCCGAGGTAGGGTTACATGTCATAAAATCAATGCCCCATTTTGCAAATGGTCCAACTACAATGATAGGATGTAGTGGTGCAGGTGGTAATTGAGTTTTTTGGTAAAAAATCTGGTATGCATGACAATTTATGACAACAATAATGCAATTGTTGAATATAGTTGGCTAGAAGTAACGAGCATAGATAATCTTCTATGCGGTAGCATAACCAAATAAATGTCCACTACAAGAACTAGAATGGAAATCATTCAAAACTTTCTCGGCTTCCTCATGAGTGAGGCACCTCCATAAAATCATATCGATACCAGGATGATAAAGGGTGTCACCAATGATCAAATAATATCTATCTTGATATCGAATATATCACTGTTGCAAGCAAGAGGTATCAGGCCAGAAAGTTTGGGTTTGGAGATAGATCAGTATATCTCCATACCACTGGTTAGATGACGAAATCAGAAACAGAGACTCATCCAGAATTGATGGTTCCATCATTGAATCAATATCGGTAGAGGGAAGGTCGCAAAGAAGCTCGAAGAAGACTAGAGATTTATTTGAATTTGATTTGATAAATTCCAAATCAAATTCCTGCAAAATAACAATCCATTTCAAATATTTCCCCCCCAGCCATTGATGTGACAAGATGTATGTCATAGGGGTGTAATCCGAAATGGTAGTAGTCTTTCGAAGCAAGATATAGTGGTGAAATATTTGTATAGCTTGAACAATAGCCAAAGATATCTTTTCGACATAAGAGTACTTAGCTTCCATATTATTGAGATTGCGACTCAAATAATAGATCAGATACTCAATCCCATCTTATTCTTGGACTAAAACCATAGAAATGGTTGTATCCGCAACGACGAGATACATGAAATAGTCATTTTGATAATTTGGGGCATACATTAATGATGCTTGAATTAGGGTATCTTTTAGAGCATCAAAGGAAGCTTGCGCAGCCTAGTCCCAATGGAAGAGAATCCCATTTTTCAAAAGACAAGTAAATCCTTTAGCCATTTCAACGTAGTTAGGAATGAACCTCCTTAGAAAGTTAGCCTTCCCTTGGAGTCTCTGTAATTGTAGTAAATTGGAAGGTGGAGGCAGATCAAGAATTGCCTTAACCTTCAAAGGGTCGAGTCGAATTCCTTCTTTAGAAACTATGAAACCAAGCAAATGAATAGAACCAACAAAAAACACACATTTATGTGTATTGAGTCAAATTTTGTAGTGTCTACATTGTAAAAAGATAGCTCTCAGATGTTGCGGGTGGTCAATCAATTTCCGTGAATGAGCAGGTAAATCGTCTAGATAGGGTTGAAAAGTGTGTTTGATTTAATGGCATAATTGTTTACCCTACGAAATGTTGCCCCAACATTCTTCAAACCAAAAGGGAGTTTCCTATATGTGAATTTGACCAGGGAAAAATAAAAGTAGTTTTATATTGGTCTTATGGGAAGATACTGATTTGATTATAGCCGGAAAAACCATCCATAAATGAGAATATTTCACATCCAACACAATCATCAATTATCTGGTCGATAAAGGGAGTGGGATAGTTGTCTTTTGGACACGCGTTATTAACATACCTATAATCAACACATACTCATATTGTTCCTTGTTTGTTCATGACATGAACAAGATTAGAAACCCAATCTGTAAGAGGAACGGGGTAAATGAAACCAACATGCAATTTTTTTTCAATTTCTACTTTTATGGAAACAACCTTCTTTGGATGAATAGGACGTAGGTGCTATTGTACCAGTTTTGTTGAGATTGCAACAAGATGATGGATCTTAGTGAAAAGAGTCGCCTTCACTAAGTGGGCCCGTAGGCAAATTATGGCGCAAGTTCTATTTTTGGATCCTAGCAGGGATGATCACAGCAGGAGTGACCACAACAGGGATGATCACAGTAGGAGTGACCACAGCAGGAGTGATCACAGTAGGAGTGACCACAACAGGAGTGATCACAACAGGAGTGATCACAGCAGGAGTGATCACAGCAGGAGTTATCAAAGTCTATTTTTAGACTGGCTGTCCAAAATAGAAAAGTCAAATATTATTGTCTCATAATAATATTTGGACTATAAACTTAATCTTATTCTCTTGGAGCACTTTAGTTTGAGCTACATATATGGCCCATGCATCTGTCAGAAGGAAGTACGCTTTTCTTATGAGTCAGTTGAGTTGTTTCATGCATGACTTCAGTTAGAACTCAATCAGTTGAGTTTGGTGGAGTTGATTGTGGAGTTGATGGAGTTGTGTTCAGTTTGACTTGGTTAAACTAGTTGTAGTTAGTCTAACTACAAATAGACTAATGATGAGTTGTTCAACTAATTATTAACTCATGATACAAATATAGAATACATCAGTTAACTCAGTTGCATGTCAGTGCATGTTCAGTTCAACAGGGACAGGTGTTAGAGAATCAGATTGCTATCAGTTGTGACTATAGTTGTGCATGAGGATTTGCACAATCAAGGGATTGAGTATGCCAATGAGTTTGCTCATGTATTTGCCCAGTATTATAGCCTCTTCTCATGTCTAACATAGTGTGAGTGATTCTTTGGAGGTGAAATACTAGTTTGGTAAACCATTCTCATTCATTCTTGAGCAGGTATTGAGCAGTGGAGGTAAGCAAGCAGTGGAATAGATTTGGAGATCAGATCTTAGCTGTATTGTGTGTAACAGGTGGAGCTGGTACTGGATTGCTTGTGATAAGCATTGTAATTTGTAATGTTACATGGTCTCAATCATTAATATATAGATAGTTGGGGTTTTTAGCGAGATGCTTTCCCTGGGTTACATACTGTGTTAATGTGTGAATGCTCTTGATGTTTTATTATTATTGATGCTGCTATATTGATGATCAACATAGAGGAGCTTATGTATTGTGTATGTATTCCACAATAGTACATGATCAGGATAATCTCTATTGAATATGTGTTAAATTATTCAAAATTTCTACAAGTTTGACATTAGGATACATTTTAATTTAATGTTTAATTATACTAGAATCAATACCTAGATTTTCCTCATATGATCAGGCAAATATATCATGTAATTCATGAAAAATAGCACGGTAAGTTTCAAGTTCCAACTGAGAACAAGATTTTCCAACATGGATGTTTTCTACAATTCCAGGTTTGGTCGAAATATCTATAGAAATGGTTTCTTCGATATTTGATAAATTTCATTCGGAATCAATCATGTCTATGAATACATAATTCGAAAGGAAATCAACAATTGAAGGGTGATTTAGTTCATTTGAAACATCTTCTATGTGATCTGGAAGATGGGATCGATGATGATAATATGCCCATGGTTCTTCTTCTTTCATCATTGATTAGATGATTCCTTCATCAGTAGAAAATGTACGTGAAAAAGGATCAGAGGAAGTACCATATTCTAATGAACGATCAACCATACAATTAGTGATCTGGATTTGGGTTTTGCCACACAAGCCAAAAAGATTGATTTCTATGCAAGTTCAATGGGGCTTAGTGACATGGTTTCATTATGCATATCATCTTCAAAATTATTGGAAATCTTCAATGAATCAGATGAAGTGGAAGATGTCATGTTGCAAGTCTCAACTTTTACAACTTTCACCATTTGTGATGGTGACGGTAGCAAAAAGGTACCCATTAGGGAAGGTTCTTTAAAGAGACCTACTCCAATGTTCTGAAGGGATATCGGGGGTCTGTGAACTAACGAAATGCCTCTAGTAGCCCGTGAACTAGAAGTTGATTAATTGTTGTGATTCCACCTTTATGAGGGAAAGCGATCATACGAAAGTATATTGAAACCACAACAACCATAGCATAAACCCATGGTCTTACTAGTAAAATGTTGTAGTCAAGGGGTCCGTCAACGACCTCAACTTCAACAATTATATTTCCCCCCCCTAGTTCTATTTGCAGGTTACTTAAAATTCCGCAAGGTGTATAAGTGCGACCATCAAAATCTTTTAACGTTGTAGGTGATCGTGACAAAGGCGAGGAGCCAAGTGTTTTCTAGAAACTCATTGACATGATACAAGTAGATGCACCCTCATTAACAATGGTTTGATGAGTGATTTTATTCAAAGCATTTACTTGGATCAAGAATGCTAACCGAGCTAGTAATTGTGGCATATAATCTGCATGGTTAAAAACCACAAGAATGGAATCCGTTGGATCAATTCCACCAATTGCTGACAATAAAGTCTGCTTTTGGGAGGGACAATTTTGAAGCACCTCAAGCGTCAACGTAGTAGAAGGTGACTGAGACAAATCTTCTACTATGTTATAATTTTGAGCTGCTCGAGCTCGAGGGTTGAGTGTAGATTTATTTGAGTAGCAGTAGTCTATTTAAAGTTGGTCAACAGTTCCGTTCAAGTTTCATATCTGATGGGTAATTGGAAGTCGGTTAAACAAAGCTCGTGGTAATTTAATATACCACTTTGTAGCCGGACTAGTAAGCGTTCGTTGGAAAAGACGTAGTCTAACTGAATCATCATTCATGGAGTTGGATGAACACCATAAATGAAATGTCATAACATGGTTGGATGGATATTCTCTAGGGTTTCCATTGAACTTTGGAATATAAGAAGGCAATTTATGAGGAATCATCGGACACCAATGTGCATAAAGAATTGGGTCATTGGTAAGCTGATGTAAATCCAGTAATTCAAGTGTTGTGACAAAAGGAAACTATCAGTTTAGGTCAGGTTGAGCATAACTAGGGTAAGATGGAATTGCCTCGGAAATAGGCCTTTGCATACCAACATAAGGAATCTGCTGCTGGTAACCTTGATAGGGGTAAGCTTGTTGAGAAAATCCGGTATAAGGTGGTTGTTGGGCACCAGGATAAATTTGTTGTTGTCCAAACTGTTATCACTCAGGTTGTTCCCTTTGACTCACAAGGGAATACGGCTGAGGTAACCACAAACCAACTTTGGATTACAGGTTCTAGCCTACCTGCAATCAGAGAGGGCTCTCTCTTTTGATTTAGCTTTGTTTTTAGGATTTTAGGCTAGTTATGAAGTATAATGTTTTGTTTGAATTTTGGTTGTCATCTGTTGTCTGAAGAAGGGTTTGCAATGATCAAAGAGGGTTTATTCCATTGGGCTAATGGATTCCATGACTAATTATTACTTAGTGTCTGTGATAAAAGAGTGTTACTGCAGAGCCAGATAGGTATCCATGATACAAACCTTTGATTTGAGAAGAAATAGTATAGAATCACACCATGAAAGGCAACAAAGGTTTCTTTCTTGGTGATACAGAACATAAAAGGCTAAATCTTATTCAAGAGCAAAAGAGAATTCTCGAATAGAATTTACCATAAAATTAGAGTAAATAGGAGCATTTAAGAATTCCATATTTACAGCTAATCTTGAAGAAAACATAGTTAGCAGGAATGATTGAGTTTAGGGTGTCTTACTGGACAAATCCTGAACTATTCATTTTCCTTCCTACTAAGATTGTCAAACATATATCATAGATGAGTTGTGTAAACATATAAAACATAGAGACAGTTAGGAAAACACTTATTGTATCATGAGAAAACACGAGAGTTCTGCAATAGCCAACAATCCCATCACAACACATCCAAGCATAGCTGATTTGAGAAAACCAGCAGCTTCTTGTGTTATACTTCTCAAAACATACAGTCGAGTTCTTCAGAACAAATAAACAACAACCCCCAAATAAGCTAAGCGGGGCGTATATATACAAAATTATCTTTACAAAATATCTCAGAATGAGTCATTGACTCATAACTTTCTCTACCAACTCTCAAAAATAGTGGATACAATAGTTATTGCTATTAAAGAAGATTGATTACAGCTAGTCATTCCTGTCAGAGATCTTTGACTTTTGGAGCGTCCTAGGAGGGCTGAGCACCTTTGCATTGATTTTGAGAGTTCTTGCGTTTATGCTGCCCTGTCATGATGTTGCTGCGTTGGACACATTAATTGCATTATCCAGCTGTACCCAGACACTGTGCTTTTCATCTAGCTGTCTTCCACTGTTGCTTTAAGTAGATTTGATACATGAGTCATTTTGAAAATGCTGACTTTAGGCCAAAATTAATTTATCAAAGTATAGTTTCTATCATACTCCTCCACCATTCTTCAGTGGGCAATTGGTGCCTCTGCATTTTGATTAGAATTTCATCAGCTTCAGTGTATTTGTAATAATTGGGAGTAACTGCAAAAAGGTTCCTGATCTCATGCTCAACAAAAAATAGATTTTCTAGCTTATCGTAAAGATCCTGCCCAGATGGGGGCCCTGCTTCCTCTGGAGCGCTTGCAGATGCTGTTATTTGATTTGTTGCAAAGCTGTTGACCCTTTTGGCATAATGTTCATGTGATAACAATCTTCCTGCACTGGTCACCAAACTGGGGAGGCCCCTGTTATGTAGAACTGTGTTTTTTGCAATAAATTCATTCACTTCTGCTTGTATTTCCTGACACTTTCTCTCCAATGACTGGACATAACTTCTCAGGGTAAGCACCCTTTTTATCAGTAGAATAGTATCAGTCCTATCTCTAATGCCCATTGCTGCTAGCTGAAGGCCAGTCCGATTGTTAAGGACATTTATCATTCTGTTGGCTATTTCAGGCATACTCCCTAAAGATGCCTCGGCTCTTTGATTTTCAGCTTGAGCTCTGCCCAGAAGATTCATTTGTTCATGAACTATTTCAATGGACTGCCATTGATCTGTAATGGATTGGCCAATTTTAGCCCATAGAATTTTCTTTACATCAGCTATAGTTTTGTTCATGGTTAATTCATTTTCCAACTCCTTTATCTTCTTTTCCAGGGTTCTTATTTCTCTTGTCCTCTTAGCCACATTCTACTTTGATTTATCATATTTCTCTTCCAGTGTAGCCAATTTTTCTTTTGCTACCTTTAGTTCTGCCATCTGTGCCTCAAGAGCCTCCAGTTCCTGCTAAGGTGGCTGAGACACCTGTTCTCCTTCCTTTTGCTTTAGGGCCGCCTCCAAGGCACCCTATGTTTCCACTAGCCTTTTATGCAAAGCCAGCAACATAGCCGTCACATCTTGATCTTTTCTTTGCTGGGCAACATCTTCAGTCTGAGGGTGAAGGGTTGGTGGTAGCTTAACCAGCTTCTTCAAAGCTGCTATGTCCTCATATTTCTTCTTCATTAATGCTTGCACTCCCTTAGGGTCATTTGGATCATGGCCCAGTTCTATGATGATTTCTTCCAAGGACTTGATTCTATTATCCTTGGCTTGAGAGGAAGATTTCTCTAGCTCCAATTGAGCAGTAGTGTTATTTAGGGAGTTTTGCAACCTATGTGCCAATAGAGTCTTATCACCCAATGTAGCATAAACCATCTCCCCTATTTGTTTGTGCAGTTCTATCTGATCCATAGGATGGATGTCCTTGGCAAAGACCTCTAGGTTGGTCCTAATATAGTCGGCATCTGACTGAGGCTATAGCATGGTGGGCCTAAAATGACTAAGAGTCATTTTTCCCTCTTGAATATCATAGGCCGACATAAGACTTTCTTGATTGGTTGGCCCCATCTTGAGGAGCTGGTTATAGAGTTGGATTCTAATTGGCTCATTTCTTGCTTTTATCTCTATAAACTTCTTCTTGATGCGAGACTCAGACCTTGTCTGCTGCCCTGATGAACTAACTTCTCCTCCATGCTGTATTTCTTGTTCCTGCTGAAAGGAACTGGCTGATGTTTCAATGTTGTGAGGGAGCATGGTACCAGTGGGTCTTTCAAGCATCTCCTCCTCAGAAAAGGGATTCAGCCTTTGTCTTTTCTCACCTTGTTGATCTGTTGAAGTGGTGAGAGGAGTTTCCTCCTGCCTATCTCTCTTCCTTGTTCTTTCCTCATTAGCTGGAGTTTGCAGCACCGATGTTTCCACTGTTACCTCCTGCCTAGGAGGGAATTTTTCCTGAGTTTGCTGCTCTGTATTTGAAGGTGCCTCAGCCATCTCTTCTTGTCGTTCTGCTTGCTGCTCTATGTTAGAGAGTGGCTCCTTTTGTTGCATCTCTTTTCCTTTAGCTGTAGTTGCTGCTTGAGTAGAGGCTTGGGCAGATTTCTAGGGAGTAGTAGAAGAGGAAGCAGCTACTCCAAGATGCTTGAGTACTGGGGAGCAAACCTGTCCAAAAAATTCTAAGTCAACTGATTTTTCTAACTACATTTCTTTTTGTGCCATTTCTTCCCTAGAACATGCCTCCACTAGGGTGCCCTCCTTCCATTCTAACTGATTTGCATATTTTTCAATGTGTGGGATTCTGACATGGTCATAGCTGGCAAGTCTGTATCTGACTCTTCTAAGACTTATAAAATGATTGGGGTCATAGGGTGACCAAAGGAAGCTTGTTTGCAGCTGGAAGCTCTTTAGAATTTTATTTGCTTCTTGCCATGCTTCTTCTCTTTTGTTGAAAATGAATGGGCCCAGTTGGTGTTTGATTTTGAGCTGTGCTTTCTTATTTCTGCTATGAAAGTGAATCATGTCTGCATTTCCAAATTGCCGGAAATACTCTAATGCAAAAAGTCTCATGGGGACATACTTTGGCAGTCTGTAAGGGGCTAGCTCACAGCCATATATTCTAATTATTGTGTGGTCTTGGTAGAAGTACCAATCTCCAATGCTATAATTCTTTGAAAGCTGGAGGATCTTCTGCATATCGTCAGTGAGTCTAGGAGGAGGAGAACTCTGTAGCAGAGACAAGGCCGGATAGATGAATAGATCGATGAACTCACAATAGCTGTATGGGGAGCAAGAGATATGGTGACAAACTGATGACCAAAATACCACTGACCTCCTGTTTCCTTTTGCATCCAACTTTCTCAAGGAGACAGGGAAACTATCAGGCTGAAACTATAACATTAAGTGATATATATAGGAGGTGTATTTGAATACCCTTTCCCTCTCCAGATTCATGAATCACTCATGAATCTTGTCAGCAATGAATGTGGCATAATCATACTCGGAGGCAGGAGGCTGCCCTGGAGTGAACATGGATAACATCACCAAGGTTGTATCATCCACAAACTCACTGGTATTGAATCCCAGAATGCAGGATATCATGTCCACTAGCAGTCTCCCTGTATCATTGAACCAGACATGTAGATAAGGAGAAGGTTGCCGAGGCTGATATTCTGGTTTCATGAACAACTGACCAATCTTTGTGACCTCTGAGCTGGGCAACTTGGAAGCTTCTTGGAGCAGAAAATTCATAGAAAGGGGGACCAGAGGTTTAGTTGGCTTAAAGTTCAACATCTGATTTATGGATTGTGAAGTGATGTGGAATAAAACATTCCTAGATGAACTCAAAATTGCTCTTTGTGAGGGTTCATAGTGTTCACAACACTGATGGATGAGGTCTGAGAACACATTGACTTGAGGTAGGTAATAAATGGGCAAATTAGACTCCCAGATACCTATGTCATCAGTACCACTCATATATTTATCCTTCAGCTCACAAACAGTGTGTATGTGATATTTGGTAGTTATCTCAACTGTCTCATTAATTTGATGATCCCTATCAGCAAGGGCCAGCCAGTCTAGGTTCCTTTGTGGGGCACTCAGGGGAGTAATGTTCAAGGCCACAGGGGTCTCAATGCTTCACTTATCCTCTGAACTGGATTTATACTTGAATTGTGGATGAAAGTGGTGAGTTTTGATAGAGAAAGAGATTTTCAGGGAGAAACAGGGTAGCTTTGGCAAAATTGAGGTGAAATGTTGTCAAAAGGGGGTGAAACAGGGTGAATTATCTTGCTGTGGCGCGCCCTGCGACACGAAAACTTTGTGAAGGGTCTGGGTTAAGCACAATGCAGTGAATGAGGGGATTTTGATGAATTTGGGACCTCCAAGGGATACTAGTTCAGTCTTTGAAGGTATAGGAGTTCAGAATGCCGGATAGTGGTTATCTTGTATTTTTAGCAGAGGAAGACTGAAAAACCAGTTGGTGGGAGAAACAGGTAAATACCTGGTTGTGGCGCGATGGGGGAAGATGACCGTGTGGAATTCCAGGCGGTAGCAGCTCAAGGACGAATTTCTGGAGGTTGGCGGAAGAACGACGTAAATGCATGCAAGTTACACAGTGCCCATTTAGTGAAAAAATGGGAAAAAATATGATTTTTGTGCGATAATATGGAAAAAATTGGTTTTTGGCGCCTTTTTGATGGATGACGTCAGCATGATGTCATTGGTGGGGTCGGGTACGGCGGGATGACGTGTCAACCAGTGATTGGGTCGACGTGGACGAGCGGCGTGGCGGACAGGTCGGAACAATGGCGGAATGGAAGCTGACATAACGCTGATGCGGCAATGGCGTGAGTGGTATTATCGGACCGCTTTTGGTACGGGTCCGGTTTGTGTCGGAAGCCGCCCGATCCAACGAGAAATCGACATGCGCCACAGGCCCTATGTCATCCTCTGACACTTTTTGGGCGCTAAAGGACGACGATCGAGGGCGGTCCGAAATCGCCGAGGACCGTCGGATGGGAGGGCCCGGATCCGATGGATGACCGGACGTGGAGATGGCAGAGCGATATGGCGAGGCCCGTCTAATGAACAATTGTTATTTCTGGAAAATTGCGACGGGACGAAACTTTGGATAAATGAAATTGTGGGTTTTCTAAGGTTTTCGGGGATAAATGGTAAACGATATATCCATTTATAAGGTGCGCTTAGGGTTATTAAATCAACCGGGTGTTGATTCAATTCCCAAAAATAAAGTATGAACAGATATTCCATGGGACTCCGACTTTTTCTCCCTTCCAAACTTTGGGATATATGGCTAGATTGCCCAAGGGGGGAAATATATATATTTCTGGGATTTTTTGCACAATAATGTTATAATAATAGGGATTGGGAGAACTTAGGGAGCTATATAGTAAGTTTAGAAGTTAATATGAATTTTGAGATGTGGAAGAGAAACAGAGAGCTAAGTTTAAGGAGTAAACTTAGATTTAGAAGCAGATGAGGGGAGGAATGATTTTACACAAGAAATGTGGCTTCTTTTCAGAGAAGAAGGTCACAATTTGTCATGAATTTTTCAAAGGAGAAATGTAAGGAGGACTATTTAGGGAGATCCTAAAGTCCTCAAGGGGATGTTAGAAAGAGAATCTCTGGGGAAAACAGGGGAAGTTAGACATGCTTCCATATTTTATCATCAAACTGCTACATGGATACCTCTGCAAGTGCTAATATGTGCCTTATTGATCAAGGCCAAAACTGAATAGAACCAGGCTTCTGCAACTTCTGGCTACCTACCCAGCTTAGTACCTAGCATTTTTTGTTACTTTAAGGAGGGTGCACTTAGACTTGCAAACCCTCAATTGATCTTTCTTTTTCTTTTCTTTTCCTTTTGAGTTTCTATCTACAACTACCCTTATCACTTCCAAGGCCCGAGATTAAGCAGTTGGGAACCTTTATTCTCTACCTAATCTACTAATCTGCCAAGATTAGACAGTTTGGATAGATTCTCTTTCTCTATTCTACAACATCAATTTAAATATGGCATGATCCAGATTAGGCTGTTGGATCACCCATCCAGAAGTAGGACACTATCCAAACTATGTATAGACATGTTCTTCCACAGAAATATGGGATCTTTGCATCATCAAAGTAGAACATGTTTGGAATTTCCCCTGCCAATCATGAAAAATGAAACCTATTGGTATAGGAGGCTAACAGTGGCTCCACTTGGGGATGGTTTTTACCTATGAAAGACCAAGAGCAGCAGGTCAGAATGCCTTGTTCCTTAATTTCTTGCCAAAATTGGGAACTTTGCTTTTGATGATCAACACTGAGGCTTTTCAAAAAATGAGAAATCTTGCAATTATGGCCTTTCCTTGCTCTCTTTCAAAAATTTGTGAAGCTGTAACGCCTTTTTTCTGCTGAAAACAAACTACTATAATTAAGTAATAATGTACAAGGCAATGTCAGATTATATACATGGAAAGTAGTCAAAATAGTGCTTTAACATCCGGCCATTTACAGGGCCCTCTTGAACTTCAGTGTCATCCAATTTTTTCAAGAAATATGTGTTATTTCCTTGTATTTCCTAAATAACAAAGGGTCCTTTCCAAAGGGAATCAAATTTGCCATGTTTTCCCTTATCTCCTCTTCTTGAGTCCCATTTAAGCACTTTATCACCAATGAAAAAGTCTTCTGCTTTTGTTCTTCTGTCAAAGATTTTCTTTAGCTTCTCTTGTAAAACTTGAACTCTGTTGTATACCTGGTCTCTGGTTTGCTGCAAACAGATTGTTTGGTTGATCCTCCTTTGCATATCATTGGGTTCAGCTTGGGTTTCTTGAAGCAATTTGATGACAGGAATCCCTAGTGATGAAGGAAATTTGGCCTCCATTCCATAAACCAACTCATATGGGCTGATCCCAATAGATCTCTTGGTTGTTAGCCTATCTGCCCATAAGGCATTTGCAAGCTTTTTATGCCAATTTTTCTTATTTTCCTCCAACATCTTCTTGATGATGTTAATAAGACTCTTATTAGATGATTCAGCTAAACCATTGCCTTGAGGGTAGTATGCTATGGAATGACCCAACGTAATATGGAACTTATGGCAAAAATTGACCATTTTCTTGGATCTGAAAGCAGCAGCATTATCTGTAATGATATTTTCAGGGCAACCAAATCTGGATAAAATATTAGTTTCAAGGAACTGAATGATAATGGAACCATTCGCTTGTCTGCATGGAACAACCTCAAACCATTTGGTAAAATAGTCCGTGGCTGTTAGGATCCATTTGTGTTGACCTGAAGATGAAGGACGAATCTCTCCAATGAAGTCTAAGCCCCATTGCTGAAAGGGCCTTTCTGTTGAAATAGGTTTCAGAGGTAAGGGCAATAATTTTCTTTTTCCCTCAAACACCTGACACTTATGACATGAAGTAACAAATCTCTTGACATCTGCAAATAGAGTAGGCCAATAGTAACCTGCCCTCAATATCTTATCCACAGTGGACTTCCAATATAAATGTCCACCACAGTCACCTGCATGAAAATATTTCATAACATTGTCAGTTTCATTGATTGTTAGACAATTCAACAATATACCCTCATGATTTTTCCACAGTAAATTACCATCCATAACACAAAATCTTGAAGCTTTCATTTTTAAAAATATGCTTTTGGTTCTGGACAATCCTGGGGGAGCACACAGGTTTTGCAATACATAACAGATATCAGCATACCAGGGGGATTGTTCAAAGGCTATATTGATCTGTGGAGTTGCCAGCTCCGGTTCATTGTCTAGTTGATTAATATCCAAGGCTTGAAAATTTACTTCAGACATGAGTTTAGCCAAACCTTGTCCCTTTATCAGTTTTGTTGGTCTTATTTCAATGTCATATTCCAAAATACTAGCAATCCATTTTCCTCTTTTGCCCTCTAATCCTTCTTGAGTCAATATGTCTTTCACAATGGCATTTGGAACATAAGCAATAACATGAGAATATAGGATATAAATCCTAAAATCTTTGATGGCCTTTACCAGGGCATAAGCCTACTTTTCCATGTAGAAATTTTGAATAATTTAACACATATTCACAGAGATTATCCTGATCATACAATTATAAGCGGAACATGTATAATACATAATCTCCTCTACGTTGATCATCAATTTACAGAAGCAGAAACATTCACAGGCGCACATAGAAGCATCAATCAAACTCATTAACACAGTATGTATCCCGGGGAAAGCATCTCGCTAAAAACCCCAACTATCTGTATATTATATTGATTGAATCATGTAACATTACAAAGTAAAATGATTATCACAAGCAATCCAGTACCAGCTCCACCTATTACACACAATACAGCTTAGATCTGATCTCCAAATCTATTCCACTGCTTGCCTGCCTCCACTGCTCAAAACCTGCTCAAGAACTGATGAGAATGGCTTCCCAAACTCGTATTTCACCTCAAAATAATCACTCACACTTTGTTGGACGTGAGAAAAGGCTACAATACTGGGCAAATACGTGAGCAAACTCATTGGCATACTCAATCCCTTGATTGTGCAAGATCTGGTGCACAACTATAGTCACAACTGATAGCAATCTGATTCTCTACCACCTGTCCCTGCTGAACTGAACATGCACTGACATGCAACTCAGTTAACTGATGTATTCTATAGTTGTATTATGAGTTAATAACTTGTGAATTAATTAATAACTAATTCACCCAACTCATCTCTAGTCTATTGATCAGTTAGACTAAATACAACCAGTTTAACAAAGCTAAACTGAACACAACTCCATCAACTGCACCTCCAGTCCACTAAACTCAACTCACTTGAGTTCTAACTGAAGTCCTGCATGAAAATATTAGTCATCCCATATGTAACCACGTATTTCCCTCTGGGATCTGCATGTACCACATCCGTAGCTCATCCTGAAGTGCTCCAAGAGAATAAGATCAAGTTTATAGTCCAAATATTATTATGAGACAATAATATTTGACTTTTCTATTTTTGACAGCCAGTCTAAAAATAGACTTTGATCACTCACACTGTGATCACTCACACTTTCATCAAAAATATAAGTCCATCTATTTTTCCCAACTTGACCACTCATCCATAAACAACAACCTGCAATCCATAGACATGATCCATATGTCTAAAAATAGACATAGTCTAAAAATAGACTTGCGCCAAAAATAGCCTGCGGGCCCACTTAGTGAAGGCGACTCTTTTCACTAAGCTCCATCATCTTGTTGCACTCTCAACAAGCATTTCTTGTTGCACACTTTTCAACACTCCCTCTCAACAAGAAAGGCTTCCTCTCAAACCCGATCCTGTAACTCTGGAATGTTCTCCATGCAACACATCTGGCCGGTCCACTTGCTCTGTCATCAAAGTCTCTGACTGCTATTGCCTCTGTCGACTGAAACTCTGCATCTCTGTGCTCTTCAGTATCTGACTGCTCTAGCCTCTGTCACTTTGATCTCTGACTGCATCCGTGCTGTTGCTGGTTCTATCTCCCAGCATTGCATCCGCACTACACCTCCCAACTGACCTCCCTGTTGGGATAGAAACATCCTCTGATGTTGAAGCTCTACCTGTTGCTGACAAGTGCTCCCTCTCTGACATCTGTGCTACTGCAACATCTCCATGCATCTCGCACCATTGCACACCTCTCTGTGCCACCTAGCACTCTGCAAAACACTTGTGCCTCCCACATTGCTACAGCCTACTAGCTATGCGCTGTCCTGGGATTCCCTGCACTGTCGCTCTCTCTGCCGCTCCATCCACATCTGTCTCTACCCAATTAGCTAGTTCCTGCTACTACACATTTGGGGCTCCCGTAGCAAGGTCTCATCCAAGAGGTTGGGTACCTCAAGGATCCTGCCCCTCCTCCTTGGGAGTATCAATCCACATCACCCCACCTCCTACCTGGAGGTATGCCTGCATGCGATCCTTCAGCCCATCTGGCTTGAAGTTTCCCCCTACTGGAGGTCTCTGGATGAGTAGATGTCTCTACTCTATCTCCTCTCAGCTTCCCTTGTTGTGGCTCCTCCACAACCTCCTGAAGCTGCTGCACCAATCGTGGCTCCTCCACAATCGTCTGAGACTTCTTCTGGCTCTACATGTTGAGAGGTAATATACGCTCCCTCTCAACCACCAAGTCTCCATCAGTTGCCTCGCTACTCAAGGCTTTGCATGCATCTTGAACCTCAAGAGCATACAGGTCCCTGACCCGTGAACCAATCTCATGACAACGAAAGCATCTCACCTTCGACTTGTCAACCTTCTTCCCATCATTGGAAGAACTGGATTCGGAAAGAGAAACCTTCCCCTTCCCCTTCTTCGCCTTACTTGCTAAGGCACAGTTCTCCTCATCATGCATAGATGAAGAACTGTCTCTGGTGCTCCGTCTAATCTCCTCCTGCATCAAATCCGACCATAGTCGTTCCCAATTTGGCAGTTTCTCCCTTCCATTCACCGAGTCCTGGTATCTATGCCAACTCTTAGGAAGTTCAAAGAGTGCTAGACTCACCATCCTCATCCGATAGTCACCCCCACACTTCCCAGCTCATCCCGGCATTGGGTGAACTTCGTGAGATACTGGGGCATACTGTCTCCATTCTCACACTGAATGTTTCTAAGTTTTATCTCTTGCTTTGGAATAAACAAATTCCACCAGCTCAAAACTCAACCGCTTCCGATCTAGAATTCGTGAGAACAAAGTATTTCTTGTACAGAGATTGACTGTCTGGGCATTCACCGGATATCTCACCTTCCAAAAGAAGGATGAATCCAGAGGCTACCTGGCCCGATTACAGACTTTGCCTGAAGAAATAAAATGTAAATACTTTTTGAATAATAGATCCGATGATCAATCCTCGCTTGATATCCTGTAAAAATCTCTTCTACAAATCAAGCAGCTCCGATACCATGTAGAAACTTTTTCTACAAATCATCTAGCTCTGATACCATGTAGAAATTTTGAATAATTTAACACATATTCACAGAGATTATCCTGATCATACAATTATAAGCGGAAGATGTATAATACATAATCTCCTCTACGTTGATCATCAATTTACAGAAGCAGAAACATTCACAGGCGCACATAGAAGCATCAATCAAACTCATTAACACAGTATGTATCCCGGGGAAAGCATCTCGCTAAAAACCCCAACTATCTGTATATTATATTGATTGAATCATGTAACATTACAAAGTACAATGCTTATCACAAGCAATCCAGTACCAGCTCCACTTGTTACACACAATACAGCTCAGATCTGATCTCCAAATCTGTTCCACTGCTTGCCTGCCTCCACTGCTCAATACCTGCTCAAGAACTGATGAGAATGGCTTCCCAAACTCGTATTTCACCTCAAAATATTCACTCACACTTTGTTGGACGTGAGAAAAGGCTACAATACTGGGAAAATACGTGAGCAAACTCATTGGCATACTCAATCCCTTGATTGTGCAAGATCTGGTGCACAACTATAGTCACAACTGATAGCAATCTGATTCTCTACCACCTGTCCCTGCTGAACTGAACATGCACTGACATGCAACTGAGTTAACTGATGTATTATATAGTTGTATTATGAGTTAATAACTTTTGCATTAATTAATAACTAATTCATCCAACTCATCTCTAGTCTATTGATCAGTTAGACTAAATACAACCAGTTTAACAAAGCTAAACTAAACACAACTCCATCAACTGCACCTCCAGTCCACTAAACTCAACTCACTTGAGTTCTAACTGAAGTCCTGCATGCAAATATTAGTCATCCCATAGGTAACCACGTATTTCCCTCTGGGATCTGCATGTACCACATCCGTAGCTCATCCTGAAGTGCTCCAAGAGAATAAGATCAAGTTTATAGTCCAAATATTATTATGAGACAATAATATTTGACTTTTCTATTTTTGACAGCCAGTCTAAAAATAGACTTTGATCACTCACACTGTGATCACTCACACTTTCATCAAAAATATAAGTCCATCTATTTTTCCCAACTTGACCACTCATCCATAAACAGCAACCTACAATCGATAGACATGATCCATATGTCTAAAAATAGACATATTCTAAAAATAGACTTGCGCCAAAAATAGCTTGCGGGCCCACTTAGTGAAGGCGACTCTTTTCACTAAGCTCCATCATCTTGTTGCACTCTCAACAAGAATTTCTTGTTGCACACTTTTCAACATTCCATAATCTGATATTTCAAGGGTGCATCTCTAAGGGCTCTACTAAAGAAAGCAATAGGTTTCTCATTTCCTTGGTCATCCTTCTGTAGTAAAACTGCAGCAATAGTATGTTGGGAGGTAAAAGAGAAGATAATGAAATCTTTATCAAATTGAGGACTTGTAAGAACGGGTGTTTGAGTCAATGATACCCTCAAAGGCATGTTTAGCTTCTAGTTTCCATTTTACCTTGGAATCTTTTTTCAACATGTGGTTTAATAGCCTTATCAATTCTGCTAGATTTGGGATAAATCTTCTTAGAAAGTTGATCTTTCCCAAAAAGGCTTGTAATTCCTTAATGTTTCTTGGTTGTGGGACTTCTAGAATAGCCCAAATTCTGTCAGGGTAAATTCTAATTCCCTCTTTAGAAATGATATGACCTAGCAACTTACCCTCTTCCAGGCCAAACAGAGACTTCTTGGGATTTAAGGAAATGCCATATTTCCTACATGTCAAAATTTTTTTCCTCAGATGTCTAAGGTGTTCTTGGTCAGATTTAGAAAAAGGAGTGAGGTCATCAAGATAAACAACTAAGAAGTCATGAATCTCCTTGGCAAAGGCAATATCCATTGCTCTTTGAAAAGTAGCTCCTGCATTTTTCAGTCCAAAAGGCATTTTGACATATTTAAACGTTCCCCATGGGGTTGTGAATGATGTTTTATCCTGGTCATCAGGCTGGACCAAGATTTGATTAAAACCTGAAAATCCATCAACTAATGAGATTCTAGAAGCCCCCACCACTCTTTGAAGAATGTGATCCATTTTGGGTAAGGGATAATTGTCCTTGAGGGAAACTTGATTCAAGTTTCTAAGATCAACACAAAGCCTAATCTCACCAATTTTCTTCCTTGTAGGAACAAGATTGGATATCCATTCTGAAAATCTGATGGGTGCTATGATACCTGCTTCAAACATTTTTTGCACCTCTTTCTCAATTGAAGGGAGAAGTATAGGATTAATTCTCCTTAATTTCTGTTTGAAAGGCTTTTGATTTGGTTTGAGAGGAATAGTGTGTTGAATGACTGAAGTATCATAGGATTTTAAATCCTCATAACTCCATGCAAATACATCTTGGAACTCTTTAAAGAGGTCAACATACTTGGGCTTCTGATCAGGGGGAAAAGACTTTGATAGTTTTATTATCTTGGGATTTTCAATTGTTCCAATGTTGCACTCTTCAATGACAACATTTAGGGGCTGCATCTTTGGTTTCCTAGGAATATCATTTGAATCAAAAATTTCTTCCAAAGGGGTCAGGCCTGTGGGTAAAAAATTGTCCTTTAGTTGTATGACCTCAGCCTCTGCTCCAGCTATTTCATCAAGATTGATTTGTTTAAGCTCTTGTACATTCTTATTATCAAAGGTTGTTGGGTGAAGTATTTGATTAGCTGTTTTGACTAATATAGTTGTCTGACCTTGGATGATCTGTGGTTGGGAGTCTTCTACAGCATCAATATCAACATTTAAGCCCGAAAACTCTTTTTGCAGAGTTAAAAAGTTATTTATCTATGTATCATCTTCAAATACTTTCCAGTATTTGACATTGTTTGGGATGGAAGGTCCGTGTCTTATCTCAGCTGTAAAACAATGGTTGGGTTCAAAGGGTAATTTACAAGTACTAGCAAAAGTAGCTAGACTGTGTGCATGAAGGTTGTGGCTTCTAGATATTTTGGTCAGTTGAAATTCAGTAAAGATATCAAGTGTTTCAATAGCAGCAGTTCTATAAGACCCTAGCCTTTTGTCATTGGTGACAAAATTGCCTTTCATTTGTTGGATAATGAGGTCTGAATCTCCCAAGATTGACACTTTTGTTGCCTGTAAGGATTTGATCAGTTTGAGGCCTAGCAAGAGAGCTTCATATTCTGCCATATTATTAGTACATCTGAAATTTAACCTATAAGCTTGACCCTCTGCATGATTGTTTTGTTTGTTGTGGATCCACACTCCTACTCCTGCCCCTAACCTGTTAACTGATCCATCGAACTCAAGAAACCAAAAGATTTCTTGATTTAAAGCAGAATTAGGGGACTCATTAGGACTTGGAATAGGGAGTTGGAGGTCTTGTTTTTCATCAGATTTGTTTTCTAGAGCAGTTTGATCAATTGATTGCATAATTTCAAGAGCTTGGGTAGCTGATTGCTCATTTATATGCATGTTTTGTTCAAGAGTGAATGATTTGCTATCAGCTGTAGGACATGTGTTATCATTGAACAGAATGAAGGAATCCATATCAGAATGGATTGCATAAATGGGAAAATTTTTAGGTTTTTCTTCACTGCTCACCATATATTTCATAAGTGTCTCTCTATATAGCGTCTTTGGTTGCCCAAAGACAGAGATAGTTGCATAAGACATGTCTAATTGTAGGGACCCTTGGAGCTTGGCTCCCCATGATCTTGATAACAACATTCCATATTTAGGTGGGATATCAGCTACCACCACATCCATTAGAATAGTTTTATTTGGATACTAGACAAGGGAAACACACAAATCTTTGATCAGGCCCAGGCATTTGACTTGGCTGGAATCAAATGAGAATAGGTCCTTATGCGACCTTGTGATGTCTAGGTTAAGTCTCTCCATTAAAGATTCAGGCATAAGATTATGTGAGGCGCCTGAGTCAAACATTGCATTGTGTAGTATCTTGTCATGAATGTGCAAGCTAACATAAAAGGGTAAAACTCCTGTGCTTATTGTTTTCCCATCAACTTATGGGCCAAAAAGTACCTCTGGTGTATCATCCAGCACATTGACATCATCTTTATTCTGAGTTAATTGGAGGGTTTTTTTGATTTGCTGCTTGTAAATGTCATGCTTAGCCAGCTCTGAAAGAGGGATGGCTATCTTCAACTTACCAATTTCAGCTTCTAGGTCAAAAGGTTTGTCAGATTGGGTCTTGGCATTGTGGTTAGCAGCTGTTTCTTTGTCAACTGATTTTACAGAGGCACCCTCTTGAGTTTGAGTTTTATCTTGGGGTTTATCTTTTTTACTAACCTTTTGAGGACTATTACTTTGATTTGGCTATGAAGGAGATGTTACCAGTTGCTCTTGACTTGGGGGGTGTATTTCAGTTACATCCTCCACTGTTACTTCATTTGTAATAGAGCTGGTTTTGTCAATTGGTTTTGTAAAAGTGACCTTCTCCTTTAACATCTTGGGCTGTTGGTCATCTTTTGTTTTTACAGGCTGTGGCACATTTATGGTCCTACTTCTCAGCTTGTATTGTTTATGAACTTCAAAAACAACAGTGTCATAGCCCTGCTTGAAGTCAAATGACTCACCAGATTTGGTTTGGAACTGATCAACATCATCATCTTCCTGATCTTCTTGACTTAGAAAAACCTGCTGTTCATTATTTAGACCCATCAGATTAATGTGAGTATCATCTATCTGTTCACTAGAGGTGGATGCTTCAGCATAGTTTTCTTGGAAAGGCGGTCTTATGTCTTGTTCTGGGCTGGTCCTTCCAGCATTTGGGTTTTGGTTTCTTCTAAAGCCAGGATTTCTGACAGCATTATTTTGTGGTCCCTCCCATGATGATTTTCTTTCAACTGATTCTACTCTATCTCCAAGCCTATGCATACCGGTGATTATTGCATCTAGTTTCTGATCCCATCCTGAAGGCTCTTCTTTGAAGGTAGTCTTTCTCTCAGTCCTTGCCCTATTTCTCTTGGCTATCAGGTTGGCTTCCACACTGACTGCTATATCTTGCATCTCAGCTAAAGTTTGGGGGGCTCTTTCTCTCAATTGGTATGCCATGTCTGAATCAAACCCATCAGGAAAGGTGTACAAGGCCAGATCAGGTGGAGGCTTCAGATTCTGGGGGATGGCGTTGTATACATTATTAAATCTAGCACAATAGTCCAGGATAGTTTCTTGAGGACCTCTTTTAATAGAATTGTACTCAGACAATATGTGAAGGGGGTCTTTCTTCTTTTCCCATCTGTTTAGGAAATTTTGGTAGAGGGCTTCTAGGTTAGCAATAGAATTTACTGGAAGAGATCTGAACCAAGACCTTACATCTCCTGTCAAACTTTGAACAAAAATCTTCATTCTAACCCCCTCATCATCTATCTCATAATTTTCAAAGTATTCCTGCATATTTTTGGTATGTTGCAGGGCTGGATAGGAACTAGCACCATCAAAATATGAGATCTTGGTCTGGTAATCCTGAGGCATAGCCCCTAGATTTGCTGGTAACTGTAAAGGGGCATACCTGTTAGCCATGTTTGCTAAGATAACTGGACCAACAGGAACAAATGGAACAAGTGGAGGGAAATGGATGATCAGGGTGTTTGTAGTTAATGGGGGAGTTGAACAAGGGCTATGTGAAGTAGATGTAGAACTGGGAGACTGTGAAGTTGTGATATGAGGATGAAAGGGGACTTTAGCAGGTGTAGGAATGTTACTCTGAAATCCTGCTTCAGGGCTTGAATCTGGACTAGTTTCTTCCTTTTCTTGTTTCCTAAGAGTCCTTGAAATAAGGTTTGGATTTTCAAATACAGGTGATGGATTTGGATCTGGATTAGACCTAGTGTAATGTGTCTTCTTCTTGGGAGCCAGCTTCCAAGTTTTCTAACCTCTTTGAAATTTTGTAGGAAGTATTGTGAATTCGGCAGTGGTTAGGAATTTAGTTCAGGTCCCCAATGGAGTCGCCAATTATGTTATCACTCAGGTTGTTCCCTTTGACTCCCAAGGGAATACGACCGAGGTAACCACAAACCAACTTTGGATTACAGGTTCTAGCCTACCTGCAATCAGAGAGGGCTCTCTCTTTTGATTTAGCTTTGTTTTTAGGATTTTAGGCTAGTTATGAAGTATAAGGTTCTGTTTGAATTTTGGTTGTCATCTGTTGTCTGAAGAAGGGTTTGCAATGATCAAAGAGGGTTTATTCCATTGGGCTATGGAGTCCATGACTAATTATTACTTAGTGTCTATGATAAAAGAGTGTTACTGCAGAGCCAGATATGTATCCATGATACAAACCTTTGATTTGAGAAGAAATAGTATAGAATCACACCATGAAAGGAAACAAAGATTTCTTTCTTGGTGATACAAAATATAAAAGGCTAAATCTTATTCAAGAGCAAAAGAGAATTCTCGAATAGAATTTACCATAAAATTAGAGTAAACATGAGCATTTAAGAATTCCATATTTACAGCTAATCTTGAAGAAAACATAGTTAGCAGGAATGATTGAGTTTAGGGTGTCTTACTGGACAAATCCTGAACTATTCATTTTCCTTCCTACTAAGATTGTCAAACATATATCATAGATGAGTTGTGTAAACATATAAAACATAGAGACAGTTAGGAAAACACTTATTGTATCATGAGAAAACACGAGAGTTCTGCAATAGCCAACAATCCCATCACAACACATCCAAGCATAGCTGATTTGAGAAAACCAGCAGCTTCTTGTGTTATACTTCTCAGAACATACAGTCGAGTTCTTCAGAACAAATAAACAACAACCCCCAAATAAGCTAAGCGGGGCGTATATATACAAAATTATCTTTACAAAATATCTCAGAATGAGTCATTGACTCATAACTTTCTCTACCAACTCTCAAAAATAGTGGATACAATAGTTATTGCTATTAAAGAAGATTGATTACAGCTAGTCATTCCTGTCAGATATCTTTGACTTTTGGAGCGTCCTGGGACGGCTGAGAACCTTTGCATTGAGTTTGAGAGTTCTTGCGTTTATGCTGCCCTGCCATGATGTTGCTGCGTTGGACACATTAATTGCATTATCCAGCTATACCCAGACACTGTGCTTTTCATCTAGCTGTCTTCCACTGTTGCTTTAAGTAGATTTGATACATGAGTCATTTTGAAAATGCTGACTTTAGGCCAAAATTAATTTATCAAAGTATAGTTTCTATCATACTCCTCCACCATTCTTCAGTGGGCAATTGGTGCCTCTACATTTTGATTAGAATTTCATCAGCTTCAGTGTATTTGTAATAATTGGGAGTAACTGCAAAAAGGTGCCTGATCTCATGCTCAATAAAAAATAGATTTTCCAGCTTATCGTAAAGATCCTGCCCAGATGGGGGCCCTGCTTCCTCTGGAGCGCTTGCAGATGCTGTTATTTGATTTGTTGCAAAGTTGTTGACCCTTTTGGCATAATGTTCATGTGATAACAATCTTCCTGCACTGGTCACCAAACTGGGGAGGCCCCTGTTATGTAGAACTGTGATTTTTGCAATAAATTCATTCACTTCTGCTTGTATTTCCTGACACTTTCTCTCCAATGACTGGACATAACTTCTCAGGGTAAGCACCCTTTTTATCAGCAGAATAGTATCAGTCCTGTCTCTCATGCCCATTCCTGCTAGTTGAAGGCCAGTCCGATTGTTAAGGACATTTATCATTCTGTTGGCTATTTCAGGCATACTCCCTAAAGATGCCTTGGCTCTTTGATTTTCAGCTTGAGCTTTGCCCAGAAGATTCATTTGTTTATGAACTGTTTCAATGGACTGCCATTGATCTGTAATGGATTGGCCAATTTTAGCCCATAGAATTTTCTTTACATCAGCTATAGTTTTGTTCATGGTTAATTCATTTTCCAGCTCCTTTATCTTCTTTTCCAGGGTTCTTAATTCTCTTGTCCTCTTAGCCACATTCTACTTTGATTTATCATATTTCTCTTTCCAGTGTAGCCAATTTTTCTTTTGCTACCTTTAGTTCTGCCATCTGTGCCTCAAGAGCCTCCAGTTCCTTCCTCATATTCTGCATGTCAAGGCTGCGTGCCTGCTCTGGTGCTAGTGCTGAAGGGCCTGCTTCTGATGTCCTTTCTGGGGGAGGAATTATTACTTGAGGAGTATCCTCAAGATTTATAACCTGCTGAGGTGGCTGAGACACCTGTTCTCCTTCCTTTTGCTTTAGGGCCGCCTCCAAGGCACCCTCTGTTTCCACTAGCCTTTTGTGCAAAGCCACCAGCATAGCCGTCACATCTTGATCTTTTCTTTGCTGGGCAACATCTTTAGTCTGTGGGTGAAGGGTTGGTGGTAGCTTAACCAGCTTCTTCAAAGCTGCTATGTCCTCATCTTTCTTCTTCATTAATGCTTGCACTCCCTTAGGGTCATTTGGATCATGGCCCAGTTCTATGATGATTTCTTCCAAGGACTTGATTCTGTTATCCTTGGCTTGAGAGGAAGCTTTCTCTAGCTCCAATTGAGCAGTAGTGTTATTTAGGGAGTTTTGCAACCTATGTGCCAATAGAGTCTTATCAGCCAATGTAGCATAAACCATCTCCCCTGTTTGTTTGTACAGTTCTATCTGATCCATAGGATGGATGTCCTTGGCAAAGACCTCTAGGTTGGTCCTAATATAGTTGGCAGCCGACCGAGGCTGCAGCATGGCGGGCCTAAAATGACTAAGAGTCATTTTTCCCTCTTGAATATCATAGGCCGACATAAGCCTTTCTTGATTGGTTGGCGCCATCTTGAGCAGCTGGTTATAGAGTTGGATTCTAATTGGCTCATTTCTTGCTTTTATCTCTATAAACTGCTTCTTGATGCTAGACTCAGACCTTGTCTGCTGCCCTGATGAACTAACTTCTCCTCCATGTTGTATTTCTTGTTCCTGCTGAAAGGAACTGGCTGATGTTTCAATGTTGGGAGGGAGCATGGTACCAGTGGGTCTTTCAGGCATCTCCTCCTCAGAAAAGGGATTTAGCCTTTGTCTTTTCTCACCTTGTTGATCTGTTGAAGTGGTGAGAGGAGTTTCCTCCTACCTATCTTTCTTCCTTGTTCTTTCCTCATTAGCTGGAGTTTGCAGCACCGAGGTTTCCACTGTTACCTCCTGCCTAGGAGGGACTTTTTCTTGAGTTTGCTGCTCTGTATTTGAAGGTGCCTCAACCATCTCTTCTTGCCATTCTGCTTGTTGCTCTATGTTAGAGAGTGGCTCCTCTTGTTGCATCTCTTTTCCTTTAGCCGTAGTTGTTGCTTGAGTAGAGGCTTGGGCAGATTGCTGGGGAGTAGTAGAAGAGGAAGCAGCTACTCCAAGATGCTTGAGTACTGGGGAGCAAACTTGTCCAAAAAATTCTAAGTCAACTGATTTTTCTAACTACTTCATTTCTTTTTGTGCCATTTCTTTCCTAGAACATGCCTCCACTAGGGTGCCCTCCTTCCATTCTAACTGATTTGCATATTTTTCAATGTGTGGGATTCTGACATGGTCATAGCTGGCAAGTCTGTATCTGACTCTTCTAAGACTTATAAAATGATTGGGGTCATAGGGTGACCAAAGGAAGCTTGTTTGCAGCTGGAAGCTCTTTAGAATTTTATCTGCTTCTTGCCATGCTTCTTCTCTTTTGTTGAAAATGAATGGGCCCAGTTGGTGTTTGATTTTGAGCTGTGCTTTCTTATTTCTGCTATGAAAGTGAATCATGTCTGCATTTCCAAATTGCCGGAAATACTCTAATGAAAAAAGTCTCATGGGGACATACTTTGGCAGTCTGTAAGGGGCTAGCTCACAGCCATATATTCTAATTACTGTGTGGTCTTGGTAGAAGTACCAATCTCCAATGCTATAATTCTTTGAAAGCTGGAGGATCTTCTGCATATCGTCGGTGAGTCTAGGAGGAGGAGAACTCTATAGTAGAGACAAGGCTGAATAGATGAACAGATCGATGAACTCACAATAGCTGTATGGGGAGCAAAAGATATGGTGACAAACTGATGACCAAAATACCACTGATCTCCTGTTTCCTTTTGCATCCAGCTTTCTCAAGGAGACAGGGAAACTATCAGGTTGAAACTATAACATTAAGTGATATATATAGGAGGTGTATTTGAATACCCTTTCCCTCTCCAGATTCATGAATTGCTCATGAATCTTGTCAGCAATGAATGTGGCATAATCATACTGGGAGGCAGGAGGCTGCCCTGGAGCGAACATGGATAACATCACCAAGGTTGTATCATCCACAAACTCACTGGTATTGAATCCCAGAATGCAGGATATCATGTCCATTAGTAGTCTCCCTGTATCATTGAACCAGACATGTAGATAAGGAGAAGGTTGTCGGGGCTGATATTCTGGTTTCATGAACAACTGACCAATCTTTGTGACCTCTGAGCTGGGCAACTTGGCAGCTTCTTGGAGCAGAAAATTCATAGAAAGGGGGACCAGAGGTTTAGTTGGCTTAAAGTTCAGCATCTGATTTATGGATTGTGGAGTGATGTGGAATAAAACATTCCTAGATGAACTCAAAACTGCTCTTTGTGAGGATTCATAGTGTTCACAACGCTGATGGATGAGGTCTGGGAACACATTGACTTGAGGTAGGTAATAAATGGGCAAATTAGACTCCCAGATACTTATGTCATCAGTACCACTCATATATTTATCCTTCAGCTCACAAACAGTGTGTATGTGATATTTGGTAGTTATCTCAACTGTCTCTTTAATTTGATGATCCCTATCAGCAAGGGCCAGCCAGTCTAGGTTCCTCTGTGGGGCACTCAGGGGAGTAATGTTCAAGGCCACAGGGGTCTCCATGCTTCACTTATCCTCTGAACTGGATTAATACTTGAATTGTGGATGAAAGTGGTGAGTTTTGACAGAGAAAGAGATTTTCAGGGAGAAACAGGTAGCTTTGGCAAAATTGAGGTAAAATGCTGTCAAAAGGGGGTGAAAAAGGGTGAATTATCGTGTTGTGGCGCACCCTGCGACACGAAAACTTTGTGAAGGGTCTGGGTTAAGCACAATGCAGTGAGTGAGGGGATTTTGATGAATTTGGGACCTCCAAGGGATACTAGTTCAGTCTTTGAAGGTATAGGAGTTCAGAATGTCGGATAGTGGTTATCTTGTATTTTTAGCAGAGGAAGACTGAAAAACCAGTTGGTGGGAGAAACAGGTAAATACCTGGTTGTGGCGTGATGGGGGAAGATGACCGTGCGGAATTCCAGGTGGCAGCAGCTCAAGGACGAATTTCTGGAGGTTGGCAGAAGAACGACGTAAATGCATGCAAGTTACACAGTGCCCGTTTAGTGAAAAAATGGGAAAAATATGATTTTTTCACGATAATATGGAAAAAATTGGTTTTTGGTGCCTTTTTGATGGATGACGTCAGCATGACGTCATTGGTGGGGTTAGGTACGGCGGGATGACGTGTCAACCAGTGATTGGGTCGATGTGGACGAGTGGCGTGGCGGACAGGTCGAAACAATGGCGGAATGGAAGCTGACGTAACGCTGATGCGGCAATGGTGTGGAGCGGAAAGGGAGAGCGGTAAGCGGTATTATCGGACCGCTTTTGGTATGGGCCCGGTTTGTGTCGGAAGCCGCCCGATCCAATGATAAATTGACACGCGCCACAGGCCCTATGTCATCCTCTGACACTTTTCAGGCGCTAAAGGACGACGATTGGGGGCGGTCCGAAATCACCGAGGACCGTCGGATGGGAGGGCCCGGATCCGATGGATGACAGGATGCGGAGATGGCAGAGTGATACGGCGAGGCCCATCTAATAAACAATTGTTATTTCTGGAAAATTGCGCCGGGACAAAACTTTGGATAAATGAAATTGTGGGTTTTCTGAGGTTTTCAGGGATAAATGGTAAACGATATATCCATTTATAAGGTGCGCTTAGGGTTATTAAATCAACCGGGTGTTGATTCAATTCCCAAAAATAAAGTATGAACAGATATTCCATGGGACTTCGACTTTTTCTCCCTTCCAAACTTTGGGATATATGGCTAGATTGCCCAAGGGGGGAAATATATATATTTCTGGGATTTTTTGCACAATAATGCTATAATAATAGGGAATGGGAGAACTTAGGGAGCTATATAGTAAGTTTAGAAGTTAATATGAATTTTGAGATGTGGAAGAGAAACAGAGAGCTAAGTTTAAGGAGTAAACTTAGATTTAGAAGCAGATGAGGGGAGGAATGATTTTACACAAGAAATGTGGCTTCTTTTCAGAGAAGAAGGTCACAATTTGTCATGAATTTTTCAAAGGAGAAATGCAAGGAGGACTATTTAGGGAGATCCTAAAGTCCTCAAGGGGATGTTAGAAAGAGAATCTCTAGGGAAAACAGGGGAAGTTAGACATGCTTCCATATTTTATCATCAAACTGCTGCATGGATACCTCTGCAAGTGCTAATATGTGCCTTCTTGATCAAGGCCAAAACTGAATAGAATCAGGCTTCTGCAACTTCTGGCTACCTACCCAGCTTAGTACCTAGCATTTTTTGTTACTTCAGGGAGGGTGCACTTAGACTTGCAAACCTTCAATTGATCTTTCTTTTTCTTTTCTTTTCCTTTTGAGTTTCTATCTACAACTACCCTTATCACTTCCAAGGCCCGAGATTAAGCAGTTGAGAACCTTTATTCTCTACCTAATCTACTAATCTGCCAAGATTAGATAGTTTGGACAGATTCTCTTTCTCTATTCTACAACATCAATTTAAACATGGCATGATCCAGATTAGGCTGTTGGATCACCCATCCAGAAGTAGGACACTATCCAAACTATGTACAGACATGTTCTTCCACAGAAATATGGGATATTTGCATCATCAAAGTAGAACATATTTGGAATTTCCCCTGCCAATCATGAAAAATGAAACCTATTGGTATAGGAGGCTAACACAAACCCAGCATAGGCTTGTTGACCAAACCTAGCATAGGCTTGTTAACTAAGTCTAGGATAAGTTTTGTATTGTTGGAATTGTTGTTGTTGATATTGTGGCTACCACGGTTGTTGCCCACCAATGTAAGTTTGACCAGGTTTTGAATAAATTAAACCAGTATAAGTCCGAGTCATTCCAGTAAATGGTAAACTCGCCTGAGGTTATTGGATTCCAGGCACAAATGGTTGTTGTAAAATTAATTGAGAAGACTGAAGGACTAGCTTGAAAAGGTTGAGATACAACTAACTGAGCTTGCGACTATGGTAAAGTTGTAATGACAGGCATAGTAGGTATGGATGAAACATATTTCATTGGATGTGATGGATACACAAGCCTTGGTTGAACGAGAATTGTAGGTTTCCACTGACAAATATTCATTCTAGGCTGGCCTAAAGATGACGACATACTGCCATATGGTTTCCCCCCAGAAAATGGAGGATAAGGAGATTGGGCATATTGTTCTCCATATGGAGGTAATCCAGTGTAAATTGGATACATTGGGCGGTAACTAGATGGACCAACTTGATATTGAATTGATGGATCAAACTGTTCAGTATCCATAAGTGAATAACCAGGTAAAATTCTTGTGGATGACATGGGTGAAGACCATGGACTAGAAGAACCACCTGAGTGGGTTCCAGATAAATATTGGTGACCCAGTGGGATGGACAGAACACCATACAAATGTGACTTAGGTGTTGTTGTAAACATCGAAGAAGTAGCAACAGTAGATTCTGCCACAACTGTAACAGATGGTACATTATGGGATGTTGATTTAGCCATAGTAAAATGACCCAAAAAATGTCCTAATGAATCAACGAGAGTCTAAAAGTAACTAGGATCAAAAGGAGCAGTAAATGAGGACTATGAGGATAAAGATAAAGCCTAGGTCCAAAGTGAGTTGGAGTTATGGGCGTTTCTTCTTCAAGTTCCTCTTCAATTGAAATCAAACTAGGTGGAAGGATTTCACGTCAAGTCCGTAATAGATTTCCGGTATTTGACTCTGCAGTAAAGGGGAAGTCTCAACAATTACAAATGTTTGAGAATAAACCATTCAATCGTCTTCCGGTACGGGAAAAACTTCTTATTGTTCAACTTCAAGATCCAAGTGTTTTGGTAAAAGAACAACATGTTCAGGTTGAGATTCTTGAACAACTTCTGGTTCAGAAGTAATTTTTGGTTGAACTGTGATAGGTCTAGGATCAACTTCTAGTTGAACAGATTCAGGTTCAAAATTAATTTCTTGTTGAAAAACTTTGGGTTGAGAATCAACTTCTTGTTGAACAACTTGGGTTACCGTTTCACTAAGTTCACTTTTAGTGTCCTCAGGTAATTGTAAGGGTTCCACTTTAGTAACAGATGTACCCGTAATTGTAGGAGTAATTGGGTCACATCACTTACCGATATAGGTGACTCTGGTAATTCAGATGAAGAACCAGAAGTTTTTGACGTACTAGATTCAGTTAAACGAGAATGTTTTTGCTGGCTAGGTGTAGCTTTAGGGGGTAAAGACGGTTTACTCGCTGTCCTCCACAAACGGCGGGTAAAGGTTGATGTTCCTCCATGATTGTTGATTGATTTTATTACAAAAAGAAATAAACAAAAAGAGGGTAATATAGGCAAAAGGATTACCAAACAACTGTGAACTACAATATACTGTCTTAGTAAACCAAGGACTTAACATACGTGTAGGTAATCTCCTCGAATGTTGTTTTTGGTGTATCACAGTGTACAAGGTGGATGACTCAGTTACCTAAGGATGGATAGAAATCTAATGTAGTCCTCCCATATATACCTGAAAGCGCATGGAGGCCCAATCCGTGTTAGCACTGTCTAATGCGAAACCGCACAGTGAGAGCATTCCTTTATACTTTTCATACTATAACACCACCCTATATACCCAAAGGTACGTGGACGAGCTACGATATGATTACGTACATGGAATGAGGTATCACACTCAGAAGGTATCACAAACAATTAATGACAGCTGCTATGTTTACGACGCCGTAACATATCTCTAGCCTAGAACCTCTAAATGTTATTCGTTAGGTGACAATGCTCCATTAGGTATATTGAGATAAATTTTAAGTTGATTTTGTTTAAGAGTTTGTCTTTCAGGTTCACCGTGTGATGTCTTTGAAATTCCTAGAATGCAACTATGATGAAAAACATTCTTTCCATTTTATTTTGGACAATGAAAACCTTAACTACAAGGGATAGAGCAATCAGAATGTTTGATCAAAGAGAAAAGAGCACTTCTAATGCAACTTTCCCTATACTATTCCTACAAGCACACACAAACCTCTAAATGCATAATGCAAGTTTTTATTTTCATTTCCCTTAATGTTTACATGAAAAAAATGAAACTAAATGCACATACAATCGATCAATACTTTTCACAAGAAACGAATACTTTACGACAATTCCTTTTCAAAGAAATGAAGACTTTACGACACTTCCTTTTCAGAAAATATTAATTGACTATAAGCTAACTTTGACAATGAATTGATAATGATAAGGAAATCATTTAAGAAACACTAAACAATCAAGGCCAAAGCAGGTCTAGGAGGAGAAATAGAACTTGATTTCAGATCCATAAGAAACATTGATCTTTCAGTAAACAACAACAGAAGCAACTTTGGAAAAATCAAACCAAAGGTGGGTTTTTAGCCTAAGAGGTATTAGTGCAAGCTAGAGTGGGAGACAATGCATTGTAGTGCACTATCTCTAAGCTAGGAGCTGCTCTGTAGCACAATGTGTCAAGACCAACACTGCGCTGGTGCTAGAGAGTCAAATCAAGAGACATTCAAGCACAATTTTTGACTAAAAACACTTCAAAAAGACTGAAATAAGATCAATGAACTCAAGAAAAGTCTACTAGGGTGTAATATGATGAGGGTAAGCCACTAGGAATGACAAACATTCCCAAGTATGGTCACCAATTTTTCATATGCAATTTTCATCTATAGATAAACACATTTTCCTTAGGTGGGTAGCTACACCTAGAACAACAGAAAGAAAGTAGTTTAACCTTTTCCTATAGTAGATAGATGAGATGAAGGAACTTACTTGTAGTTTTTCACTTCCTTAATCCCCTTTGAATCACTCCCATTTCTACCACTGAACTAAACCCACTCCATTGGTATGTGTATCAAGAGAAAAAGAAACAACAAACGATCAAGGAATACATGATATATCTATTATAATCCAATGGAATCGAAGACATTGAAACACATAATCATCATAGATATAAACAATAATATGAGAAAAGGAATAAACTTTTTATTAATGTAGAAGGAAGAGTATCACTCAATATAGTTTGATCCTGTGTCACTCCTCCAACTTCAGTCCAACCCTTGCCATGTCAAAAGCAAACCAATCTAGCAACATAGCATTTTTTGACATGAACTCAATTCTCAAACCAACAGAATTCTATTACAAACTTTATATTCTAGCCCCCTGATCACTATTATGAGTGCTCAAATGATAGGAAATGGAGGTGTTTTTGTCATAAATGAGGGTATTGAATGGCTTTCCAAACTTGTAGTTAGTGTCCATGGAGCAAGGGATGAGAGGATAGGAGGTTAATGGATCCTTAGCCTATCCAATTTCGAGCTCATAGGAGGAGATAAGAGATGAGATCCTTCTAGAATCATCTAGAATCAAGGAATATTCCCAAAACTGTATGCATATTTCACTCAATCTCACCTAATGCAGGTCAAAGAGGGCGTAAGTGCACTACAATGTAGTCTAGAATGGGTCTGTCTGCTCTGCAGTGCATTCATCCCTTATCAAGATTGCGCTGGTGTCCCAAGGAGGCATTTCAGCAAGGCTTCAGGCTAAGAAACTTTCATAAAAGGAATCATTCAATGTGATGACTTGTCTAGGGCATGTAACAACTGAATTAGGGTTTGATGAGCCCTAATTGTACTGATCTAAATGTCGGGAGTGATGTGCCCAAATAGACCTGTTATAGACATTTTTGTGCCTTACAGCATTGAGCATGAAATGTCCATAATCCAAGGGATCCAAAATCCCTAAACATGTTGTTACTACCCCTAGAGGAACAAGGCTAACAAACCACAACAATTCACAGAAGTTCTCCACCAGAAACTGCTCAAAAACAAGTCAATTCGGGATCAATTCAGAGGCTCCACTAGCTGTCTGCATTGAAATGCAGAGATTGCACTGGCTAGGTGCACTGCAACGCAGGTAGAAGCACTACCAGGGTGCGCTGAGCGGGAAGTGACAAATGTTAAGTTCATTCAACGAGGTGGAAAGACCCTGGAAGCTTCCAGAATCTTCTCCAATGACACTTGCCTCAAGGAATTCGACTAGTGATGAGTAAGAGGCTCTTAGTCTCCAAGTGGAAGCAAGAACTGACAGAGGGAGAGGACACTAGTCAGATCTCAAGCTGACTCATCCTCTCTCCAAACATCTATATATGGATCTCTCCTCCATGAGATCTAGAGGCTGGAATTTTGTTATTACAAAGAATTGCTATTGGTTTGAGATTGGAATCATTGGGTGCTTAATGCTTTGAAGGAAGGTGAAGATAGGAATTTCATTTGCTGGGAAGGAGATGTTGGATTGGAGCCCTCTGGGTTGTATCTCTTCCTGAACCTTGTTATTCATCAATAAAGCTATCTTGGTTTCTCCTATATGCTGATGTGTCTTTGATGTATGATTGCATTAATGTATTTAGTTTATTTCTAAAACTGAACTAGTTATGAATATGAATCTATGTCTTTGTGTAGTGTTCTCTTCTTGTGATCTTGCAGAAACCTGTTAAAGCTGGGCGAGCGAGAAGGCAAGTAGCTGGGAACTCTCAAAGAGAAGAGAAACCGGATCGAGGGACAAACGGAAGACACCGGTTAGTCCATCCATCTCTCTTCATTCTTAATTCATAAAGGAAGAATACTAGAATAGTTGTTTCTGTTTGTTGCTAAGGCACTGTCACACCTTAGGTGGATAGGGTCGTCCTGCATAGGCATTTTTCCCCACAACAAATTGGCGACTCCGCTGGGGAGATCTGTTTAGTCATTTTATTTGTGTTTCTATCATTGTTTGTTTCATAGACTCAACAGCAACAATCGAACTGCATCTGCTATTCTCAGATGCAAAGTAGACAGCTGTTGCTTTGATCCAATCACTGGATTTGTCTATGATCTGAACAATGGACTCACAAATGATTTGATGATCCTTTGTGATAGATCTTAGCCCTTCCTCAAAGCATCCCTTTTATTGTACCTTGCTTGTTGCTTTGATTTGGCCTGAAACTGTAGATTAAATAGAAAACTGTGACCCAGAACCCAGTGAGAAACTCTTGTTTCTCCTTCAGCGCAGACTCTGTGAAGAGGTTCTGCATTTCAGCGCAGGTCCCGTGAAGGCTACCTGCGCTGAATTTCAAAACCTCTATGTTAGGGGTGCGTTGATCCAGTTAGGCCTTGTGCAGCTGGGGTTCTTTGCTCTGTTTTGCCTTGTTTTGATCTCTGTTTTTTGCAGCCTGTAACCAGCACAGGTACCTGTCTGATAACTCCATTTCTCTACTTAAATTCTGCCTCCTTTTGTACAAAAATACTGTGAGTGTTTTTATGTGTTTGTGGCGTCATTTACAGTTTTCCTTTGCAAGAGTGAAATAGTCATCCTGTAGCCCTTGATTCAGATCTATTGATTGTGATCTTAGGAGAGAGTTCATTGGCTATTTACAGTTGATTATACATTCATTTTTGCTTTTGGTTTGAGTTTGTCTCTTTTGAGTGTCAAATACAAGTATTCATTTCGAAAATCGTTAAGTGTTGTAATCTCTTCTACCCTTTCTGATTTCGAAAAAGTAAACTTGTTTGTATTTGTCATTTAAAAGAAAATTCAAAGTTGTACAAAAAGCTTTCTTTTTAGGCATCAATACTAAGAAAGTGGAAAACAAACACCTGCATTGTGCATTTTCATCTTGATAGTTTGCATGCTTGATTTAGGAAAAGTGCATTAGAGTGTGCTGATTGCTCTTTGAGAAAAGATGGTGTCTTTCTTTTCCCTTTGTAGCTAGGATTTTCATTGTTGAAAAGATAGAAAAGCTTGCTTATCATCTTTAGACTGTATTTAGGAATTGTATCATACATCTCGTGGTGAACCTCAAAAGGAAAACTTCTAAAAAGATCAACCTAAAATAAATTGAATGAACTTAACAACGCTTTGTAACTTAACGCACAACATAGAGGTCTAGGCTAGAGACGTGTTCCGGCGTCGTAAAGCTTGGTGACTGTCGATCTCACTGATGGTGGGTGATTCCTCCTGAGGGACGATAGCGCCAGTACGGATTGTGCTCCCACGTACCGTCGAGTATATATTGGGAGACCCCTATAGGCATAAAAAATTTATCCTTAGGAAGCCGTGTCGGTCGCCCTACTGATCGCAATGCACTGAACACAACATTCAGGAAGATCGACCGCCCGTACCTTAAAAAGTATTCTGCGGTTTTGCGAAAAGTTTGGCACACCCTCTACCTAGAACTCCAGAGCAGTTCCTTTTGGCCTTTTTCAGACTCTATAACGGAAAAAGTCCCTCCGAGCATTTGTCACTTCGGGCTCGTTAAAACATCGAAGGAGACTAGAGTCATCTTTAGCTTTTTCTCGACTCTTTAAAATTGAAAAAGCAAGTTGTGTCTAAAGCATCGTTAAAATTTATTTTAAACGGAACAATCACCCCTATTCCTGCGTTGATCTTTAGGTTGAGAAAATGGAGCACACCAACCAAGGAATTCCCCTTGGTGGAAATCCTAGTCCCTTCTCCTCTTGGGGAGATGTTGGTGCGCCCCATATGGCCACATTGTCGCTTCCAGGACTGACAATTGGCCTGCCGGTCTGGCTCTTCTCAACCAATGTCGTTCAGAATACCACTATTCCTGAATAGTCGAATCAACAGATAGACCAGACCAGAGTTACCCACCAGCCTTCCACTTCATCTAATTCTTCCTCTCCTCCTTCCTCTTCACTCGACGAAACTGGTAAAACAAAAAACCAAGTTCCTAAGGGGAAGAAGGAGAAGAAGAAGAAAGAAAAGAAGAAGAAGGAGCCAAAAGCGACTGGGGGCAAGCGAATGGCGTCTAATGAAAATCCACACACTGCACTGACCAGGCCTAAATCGCCATGTGTCATATGCAAGGGAGACCACTTCCACAGAGATTGTCCCTGCATCCCTTGGATACTAAGGGACTAGTCTCCCCGTTTGCACAATTCGGTGGCGTCAATCTCTGATAACCATGTTGACAGCACACCGTCAACTAGTGAAAGTGAAGCCACAGGACATAGAGGGAAAGCTAGATTTCCCTACAAACTGTGTGAAGGCGACCATGCCATCCACCGTTGTACCTTCTTAGACGAGGCTAAAAGAGTTTTGGAAGATCGCCCGGTTTTACCAGTGCAACTTCCTCTTGGATATCAAAAACTCCTGCCAAGTCCTTCACTAGTTGAGAACCCGGCTGGCCCACTCAGGTGGTCAACCAAAGCACCTATCATTGAGGATGAACCTTCTGAATCCATACCTGACGAAAGTCAAAAGGTTGAGGCGGCAGTTGACTCGGTTTTGCCTTCAGAGGCTCTATCTTCGAATGATACCATCACAGAGGAGAATAAAGACGACACCGTCCAAATTCTCTTCATCAACACAGAATCCGACGAACAAGGGGGCAATTTGCCCATTCCTTTATCGCAGGAAGGAACTTCGTCAGAGTCATACCCGGTCGTCTATTCGGTCCCACCACCAAGCAACCTAGTTGTCTCGTTCGACTGGAACCAACTAGGCAGACCCCATTTGCCAGCAAGCATACCATTCAGAATTATCGTTCAAATATACAGAATGGTAATGGCTGGCACCATCACTGATGAGGGGGCATCTGTGAGTATCCTTTCCTCTATTGCTTGGAAAGCGCTTGGTTCGCCAGCGCTTTTGCCTGAAATGAGAAATCTGACAGGCTTCGATAAAGGAACCAGTCGACCTTTAGGGATCCTCCCCAATGTGCCTATCACATTGAAAGGGAAGACCGTTCAAATGAACGTGATGGTCATTCAAGGACCCTTGGATTATAACCTACTCCTTGGACGAGACTATATATATTGCATGGGAGCCATCATCTCCTCACTCTTTAGAGTAATGTGTTTTCCGCACGAAGGAAGAGTGGTCAAGCTTGTGGACCAGCTTTCATTTCCCGGATCACGCATCGCAAATAGTCATATACCATCCCTAAATGGTCTCTTCACGCAAGAAATGTCTCAACCCACGGTCCGTCCTCCCGATGAGCGCGAGTAATTCGGAGGGATATGACTGGAACCCAGGGGGCATGCGTCCTGGTCTGCTTCGGCAGGAAAACTTTAGGTATAGGGTAGGTTTCCGTGGGAGAATATGACTAGTCTGTACCCCGTCCGTGGTTGGAAGAGGGGTTATTCTAGAATATGATTCTCTTGTCAAAGCTACGTGTTTGGTGCCTCACATTTTTCTATCTCGGTAGACACCGCCGAAGAAGTGTTTTGTTGAAAGAATAACAGAACAATCTTTGGGTAGCCTGAAAGAGGTAGGCCTCTCCCGGTAAAACAAATGTTTTATTGGACTAAGAAGGGGTAACCTTGAAATCATAATTTATGCCTGGGGGCATGCAAACCTTTTGGAGTGCAAGCAAGGGGCGGCTATTTATTTTTTTAAATTTTTAGGTCCTCCCTTTAAACCTGTAGGTCTAACCCTTTAAACTCGTAGGATTAGTCGTTTCCGAACTTGCATAACGAAAGGATTCGGAGCAAAGATTTTTAAGATGAAGCTCCATAAAAAATAGAATCTTAATGAGACATTCTTATCATATGACTGGATTAATTGAGCAGTTTTAGCACACAGTTCATGCTCGTTAAAAAATAAACGCAAGATCCGAGCAGTTTTAGCGCATAGTTCATGCTCATTAAAAAATAAACATAAGATCGAGCAAATGTTTCCACCCACGTTTAAGCTCATTAAAAAATGAACTATCCTGGTAAATAACCACAGTGAATGTAATATCATCAGCCATTAAATCCTTGGTCGTGTTTGCACCGTCACCTCCACTTTTCCATTGGCCGATCGTTCACCTCCATATGATTGTTTACCCATTTTGAGGAACAGCTGCGAAGAGTGATTTCACTATCCATCCTTGTGACACTGCCGTGATTGGAAAATTCCAACCCGTACCTGGAATCATCTGCTAACCTGTTTTATCACTCGTTCCTCAAAAGACGAGTCTTCTTTAAGCTCTTTTCATCTGACTCGTAAAATATGAAAAGATTACCGAGTTTTGGCCTTCCAGCTCGTTAAAGCGACCGGAAGTGCTATCCCTCCTCTAGATTTTAATCTTTCTGGACCTGAGGGATTATTGCACAAAAAGATCGAGCGCTTGTTTTGTTCGGCTCGTTAAAACTATCGAAAACTCATCCCTTCTGTATTGTTTTATACTTTTTTGGACTTAAGGGATTAGATGACGAAAAAGGACTTTCGGAGTTGACTTTACGTACTTTTTCAGACTCTCTAAAAATGAAAAGGACCGAGTTATCTTTGTCGTTAGACTCGTTAAAAGCATTAAATAGCGACAAACTTGTCTTTAGACGAGAACGAGTTTCACTATCGCTAGGCTCGTTAAAACATAGCGATGGGCTTGCCTGAAGGGAAAGTTATAGAACAAGCATATGTTATCCTCCTCAAGCTTGACAAAAATAAAGAGGTACTGGTCAGCAATGACTGGGGAAAAATTGGGAGAAACTCAAGAAAACTTTGATGGTAGCAAGTCGCTCTTGAACATGACACTTTTCCTCCGTACCACAGTCGGGTTGGGTTGTTTCATTCACCGGTCACATCACCATGGTCTCGCCATACCATCCATATTTGGGGTAATGCTACCGATCCATCACATAAGTGTCGCCATATGTTCAAGAGAAGTCGTTCAGAGAAGTCAACCGTGTCCCATCCACTGCCATACATTATCCTTCATCCTTTCATGACCGCCACCCTGAATCATATGTCATCAGATCATTTTCACCTCCATCAAAATCATTTGCTCCGTTCCGTGTCACTGATGTGGGATTCATTAAGGCCCTCCTTTGACAGATCGCTTCTTGTCGACATCAGCTCATTATCCAAGAGGTTGATCTAAGAACAACCCCTTCAGTACTTTGAAGATTGCATGCCTCAATGGCAAGTTTCTCACTTCCGGCGACAGGTATACATCAATGACCTTCAACCGAAAGATTTTGCGTGGTGTTCGACGCCAAGTCCTTTATTCACACCACGTGAATTGTACTGTAGTACCTTGAGGGTCATTATCATTATCGGTGATTCCTCTCGTGCTTGTTAACGGTTTACCTCATTGACCGGTAATCAAGCAATGTCTTTCCATGTTCGACTTCAGAACATTTCTCACATGGATCAACTTGTACTTAGAGTGAAGATCGAACGAGTTTGAAGACCCCGGATCTAGTTTCATCCATCCGGGATGCGATATATATTCAGGAAAGATTAAGACATTGACATGTACATCATTGCAGCAGATAATCATCCTACACAAAGGATGATAATTTCATCAAAATTATCAGTCTACCATCAGACGATTGTCTGTTCTATGTACAGGAAAATGAATTTATAAAGCTGAGCATGGGAATGCCCACCTCAGCTAGATCATGAAAGCAGTATGAAAAATAATGTATTGTATTGTATTGTATTACAGGTCTCCTCCCAGCAATGAATGAACTTCAGATCCTCCTGATAAAGCATTTCACCCGATAAACGGCCTCATACTTTAGGGGGAAACTGTTATAGACATTTTTGTGCCTTACAGCATTGAGCATGAAATGTCCATAATCCAAGGGATCCAAAGTTCCTAAACATGTTGTTCCTACCCCTAGAGGAACAAGGCTAACAAACCACAGCAATTCACAGAAGTTCTCCACCAGAAACTGCTCAAAAACAAGTCAATTCAGGATCAATTCAGAGGCTCCACTAGCTGTCTGCGCTGAAATGCAGAGATTGCACTGGCTAGGTGCACTGCAACGCAGGTAGAAGCACTACCAGGGTGCGCTGAGCGGGAAGTGAAAAATGGCAAGTTCATTCAACGAGGTGGAAAGACCCTGGAAGCTTCCAGAATCTTCTCCAATGACACTTGCCTCGAGGAATTCGACTAGTGATGAGTAAGAGGCTCTTAGTCTCCAAGTGGAAGCAAGAACTAACAGAGGGAGAGGACACTAGTCAGATCTCAAGCTGACTCATCCTCTCTCCAAACATCTATATATGGATCTCTCCTCCATGAGATCTAGAGGCTGGAATTTTGTTATTGCAAAGAATTGCTGTTGGTTTGAGATTGGAATCATTGGGTGCTTAATGCTTTGAAGGAAGGTGAAGATAGGAATTTCATTTGCTGGGAAGGAGATGCTGGATTGGAGCCCTCTGGGTTGTATCTCTTCCTGAACCTTGTTATTCATCAATAAAGCTATCTTGGTTTCTCCTATATGCTGATGTGTCTTTGATGTATGATTGCATTAGTGTATTTAGTTTATTTCTAATCCTGAACTAATTATGAATATGAATCTATGCCTTTGTGTAGTGTTCTCTTCTTGTGATCTTGCATAAACCTGTTAAAGCTGGGCGAGTGAGAAGGCAAGTAGCTGGGAACTCTCAAAGAGAAGAGAAACCGGATCGAGGGACAAATGGAAGACACCGGTTAGTCCATCCATCTCTCTTCATTCTTAATTCATAAAGGAAGAATACTAGAATAGCTGTTTCTGTTTGTTGCTAGGGCATTGTCACACCTTAGGTGGATAGGATCGTCCTGCATAGGCATTTTTCCCCACAACAAGACCTGTAATAGGGGGAGGTGAAGATGTCCTCGTACTCCTCCACAACCTTGTCCATATGTTGTTGCCGTGCAGAGGGGCCCTGTCCGGAGGTCGTGGCCACCATCTTCTTCTTTACATGAGGGTGCATCATCAGGAAAACAAATTTCATGGTTTTGGAAATGATCTTACTGCATTGTTTAATAGTAACCAAAGAGATGGTGGTAAGTGGTGCTACCTCAGGTATCCTGTACAACTTATTTCCCAAAGTAACAATAATAGCATGAGGCCTTGACTCATACACAACATGTCGCTTCCATAAGTATGGTTAGCCTAATAATACATCATAAACATCAAGGGGACCAACGTCACATATTACCTCATCTGTGAAGGGCTTGATGTTGTATGGAAGGTGGCACTGTGGGCTCACACGAAGATCTCGTCCTTGGTGAAGCCACATAAAGGTGTATAGTTGTGGATGTGCTGTGGTCGGTAAGCCCAATGCCTTCAGGACCTCTGCTGAAATGAGGTTATTTTGGCTCCCGCTATCGACAATGAACTGTAGTGGGGAACCCTTTACCCACATTTGGGAGTGGAATAGGTGCTCCTCCTCCTTTGGATCTTTGGGTTTCTCCTTCTAGATCTTCGTGGTGGCAATGGTGGCGTTTGGCTCCGCATAGATACTCTGCTTCCATTTGCCATTCCCCTTGTCAAGTTTTGACTTAGAGTCATAACATGCATCTGATTCTGAAGCCTTTAGCGTGGCCACCAGTGACTTCTTGGCCCAAAACTCACTTGTGTTGTGAGTGGAGCTCTTATGGAACTCACACCACTTTCCGTGTCCTTCTTCGACTTCACAGTGTTGTTCTTTTCTTGCAGATTTGGTGGGTTTTCCTGAGCCACCCTGCCTTGGCTTTGTCCTTTGTTCTGTGGTTTTGGGGCACCTTTCCCTTGCTTCAGATTTGCAGATGCAAAGTCTCGCTTCTTTTGTTTAAACTTTTTCTCAATCTTGACCACATATCGGTATGTCGTGGCGAGGGAGGAGATGTACATGAATTCCATCTTGTCCTGGATGTACCTGTGCAGGCAATCGAGGTACTTGAGAACCAAATGCTTCTTAGAATCCTTGATACCCAAATTCGTGTGAAGGGTATGAAAAATATTGGTAAACTCTGACACATCTTGGTCCCTTCCCTGTCGCAGCGTTGTCCACTTTATGCATTTATCCTCATAGCTCCTGACATGGTAGTAGTTCTCCTTGATGGCATCCCAAAATGCTACAAGTGGGTGCAACTGAAAATAGTGAGTTTGTACTTTCATCCTTCTGCTCATAGTAGGATTCCCACCAGTCCTTGACGTGGGGGGCTACTTTGAGAAGTGCAAAGGTGATCTTTTCCCAGATGGAAAAATCATGAACGGAAAAATATCCTTCTAGTAGATTTAACCATTTGGCTACAGCGTCTGCATCTATCTGACCCTCAAATACATGAATGTCAAAGTTAAATTGTACCTTAAAGGGTTTGGCGCTTCTAGAGTAGCTGCTAGAAGTAGATGTGTCACCCCTGGGTAGTCGCTAAAGGAGGTGGGCAAAGTTGTCCGTCATCACGTTCCTTTGTCGCTCAAGGGCTTCCTCGAGCAAGATTTTGATAGGATCTCCTGCCCCTCGTCTTTATTTTCATCCACCATGGGAGGCCATCGGGATTTGCGAGGATGGTCTTGCAAAGGTTCGACTAGTTCAAGCCCTAACTCCTTATATCTCGACCTCGATGGGGACATGCAAAGAAAAAAAAAGAAAGAGCAGATTGCTCTGATACCACTGATCCAGATTTAAACATGAACACAACAAATTATAGATATAACCATAAATAGAATGATGCAGTAGAAATAACATTTCATTTCATTAATATCAAATACTAAAATATGCTTACAAAAAGAATGGAAATAAGACTAGCTTGGGCAATGGTAGCTTATCTATGAGAAGGGACGTGGTGGCTAAATGCCTCTGAACTATGTTACAATGAGGCTCAAGGGCCTTTTTATTAATGAATAATAAGATAAACCCTAAAAAACCAAAATCCTAACCCAAGGAGATGTAACACTAAGAGTTTATGGGCCCCGTTGGGGTGAGTTGGACAACCAACTTCCCGGGGTCACGACTTGGTCATATTATTTCCATTTGACGTGCATGATAACTTGTTGGAAAGATCTCTCCGAGGACTATGAAAAAAAAGACAATCTTAGTCAAAAAATCCTTGGTAGTAGATTGCCAAGAAAACGTCGTTTAGGGCCTAAAACGGCTCCGAAGTTTAGGACCCAAAAAACTGCTAAAAATAGTAAACTGTGCTACAATTAATGAAACTAAAAAACTAAAAAAAATGGTGGGTTTCCAAGTGGAATTGGTGAGTGGCCATCAATATCCACCTAGATCAATCATGGCGGCTTGCAAGAAGAGTATCTCAGTAGAGGCCATTGCTAAGCTCTTATTTGAACGAGTGTGGGTACATTTTGGGATCCCACAGTCCATTATATTAGATTGGGACAACAGATTCCTATGTGCATTTTGGTCAAGTCTCTGGTCAATGCTGGATACAAAACTCACTAAGTCCATGACTTTCCATCCCCAAACTGATGGCCAAACATAGGTTGTCAACATGATGATCGTACACATTCTGCACATCTACAACTCGAAGCATCCACTTGGATGGGATGAAAGTCTCCCCTATGTCCAACATAGCTACAATAGAGCTCTCCACAGCTTAACATGCCACATCCACTTACAGTTAGGGCTTAGATTTAAGCCATTATGCCCCATTGATCTGGCCATACCATTTATAACCACTTAGGTAGATTTGGCTCACGTGCAGTCCGAAGTTGAAAGGGCTAACAACTTCACTGAGTGCATTCAGCACATCCGCCAATAGGTCCATGATATATTGGACAGATCCAATGCTAAGTACAAGCAGCACCATGATCAACATTAAGTGCAGCACAAGTTGCAGGTGGTGTTATAGACATTTTTGTGCCTAACAGCATGAAGCATGAAATGTCAATAATCTGGGGGATCCAAAGTCCCTAAACATGTTGTTCCTACCCCTAGAGGAACAAGGTCAACAAACCGCAACACTAAATATCAGTTCTCCACCTGAAAACACTCAAAAACAAGCTAATTCTGGATCATGTCAACTGCTCCACTGAGCATCTGCGCTGAATGTCAACTGCTCCACTCTGTACCTGCGCTGAATGTCAAATCTAATGAAGGCTACCTGCGCTGGGCGAGATTGGCCAAGTGGCACAGTCATTCTGCAAGGTGTCAAAAGCCCAGGAAGCTTCCAAAATGACACTTGGATCAGGGAATTCGCCTTGTGATGAGTAAGAGGATCTAGATCTCCAAGTGGAAGCAAGAAACTCCAAGTGGACTCAAGAACTGAAGTATAACTGAAGTGGGAGAGGACACTAGTCAGCTTCATGCCAAGCTCAAGCTGACTCATCCTTTCTCCAAATCTCCTATATATAGAGCTCTCTCATGAGGTCTAGGGAGGCTGGAATCTTGTGAATGTAAGGAAGTGCTGTTGGTTTGAGTATAGAACTATTGGGTGATTGCTTTGAAGGAGGTGAAGAGGAGATTTCTTTCTACTGGGAGGTGTTGCTGGATTGGGCCTCTTATGGTTGTAACACTCTCAGAACTTTACTTCTTCCATTAATAAAGCATTTGAGGTTCTTCTATATGCATGTGTCTCTGTGGCGTATTGATGCTTGTATATTTGATTTATTCTAATCCTTGAATCAATTATGGACGTATGCTTCTTGTAGTTTCCTTTTCTTGTGCTTTTGCAGGATCTTTGTGTAGCTGGGCCAGTGAAAGAGCAAGGAGCTGGGAGCAAGCAGTAAAGAGGGAAGATTGGATCAATCATTAGCGGAAGATAACGGTTAGTGGATCTCTTTCTCCTCTCTCTTACATCTCATAAAGAAGTAATCTTGAATAGCTTTGCTTTGATTGTTGCTGAGGTACTATCACCCTTAGAGTAGGATAGGGTCATTCCGTATTGGATACTTTTCCCAACAACAAATTGGCGACTCCACTGGGGAGCGTATCTTGTTGGTTGTTTGTGTTTTTGCTATTCATTTCATAAACAAAGGGAGTACCGAATCGAACTGCATTTGGATCTTTCAAATGCAAAGTAGAGGGCAGCTACTCTAGCTCAGTTTCTGGGCAAGTTTATGATTTGAAGAGCTGATCCACAAGGACTCTAATAAGCTCTTAGTGATAGCTTTTCATCCTCCTTTTCATCCCTTAGTGTGTACTTGACTGATAGCTTCTGATTTGGCCAAAAACTGTGAATTTTTGAGCAATCTGTGACCCGGAAACCAAGAGAAACGAAAGTTTCGTTCTTCAGTACAGGCTGTGTGAAGGCTGTCTGCATTTCAGCGCAATTCCCGAAGGGGCTACCTGCGCTGAAGGTCAAACTTCCTGTGTACCACCTGCGCTGGACCAGTCTTGCCTTGTGCTACTGGGGTTTTCCTGCTGTTTCTTGCCCTGTTTTCACTCTTGTTTTTGCTGCCTGTTACCAGTCAATGTGCCTATCTGAAACCAACTTTCCTTACCACTATTCCACCTCGGTTGTATAAAGAAACTGTGTTTGTTCTTTGTGTATTTCTTGTATCATTTACAGTTTCCCATAACGAAAGTGAACTAGTCTTGTTGTGGCCTCTTAGATCTAGACCTGTGATTAAGTGTCGTTTTGATCTTAAGAGTTAGTTTATTTGTTGTTCATAGCTGATTGAGCTTTTGCTTTCGTCATATGGTTTGAATTTATATATTTCTAGTGTCGAAACAAGTAAATCTTAAGGTGTCTTTTGATTTTGGACAAGCTTGTTTGCTTTCACTTGAAATTGAATTCAAAGTTATACAACAACTTTCTTTTTGTGTCGCACAAACATTAAGAAAGAGAAAAGAAATACTTGCATTGTGCATGTGCATTATGACAGCTTGCATGTTGATTTAGGAAAAAGTGCATTAGTGTGTGCTCTATGATCTGTGTGAAAAGATGTTATCTTTCTTTTCCCTCAGAAGTTAAGATTTTCAAAGTTGAAAGATTGAAAAGCTTGCTTATCATCTTAGACTGCATTTAGGAGTGTTATCATACATCTCGTGGTGATCCATAAAGGCAAACTGCTAAACAAGATCAACCTTAAAATAAATTGAATTTACATAACAACGCATTGAAACATAACGCAAACACATAGAAGTCTAAGCTAGAGACATGTTCCGGCGTCGTTAAACATGATATCTTAGCGTTGAGTGGTTGGGTGATTCCTCCACGGTGAAGCGATAAGTATCAATACGGACTTGTGCTCCCACGTACCGTCGCGTATATATTGGGAGACCCCTATAGGAACAAAGCCTTTATCCAATAGGAAACCGTGTCGGCCGCCCTACTGATCGCAATGCAGTGAACACAGCATTCACGAAGATCGACCACTCGTACCGTAAAACGTATTCTGTGGTTTTGCGAAAAGTTTGGCACACCCTCTGCCTAGAACTCCAGAGCAGTTTCTTTTGGCCTTTTTCAAACTCTATAACTGAAAAAGTCCATCCGAGCATTTGTCACTTCGAGCTCGTTAAAACATCGAAGGAGACTAGAGTCATCTTTAGCTTTTTCTAGACTCTTAAAAAGTGAAAAAGCAAGTTGTGTCTAAAGCGTCGTTACAAAATTTATTTTAAACGGAACATAATCACCTCCTATTCCTGCGTTGATCTGTAGGTTGAGAACATGGAACGCCCCAACCAAGGAATTCCACATGATGGAAATCCTAGTCCTTTCTCCTCTTGGGGAGAAGTTGGTGCGCCCCACATGGCCACATTGTCGCTTCCAGGACTGACAATTGGCCTGCCAATTTGGCTATTCTCAACCAATGTAGTTCAGACCACCATGGTTCCTGAACAGTCGAGTCAACAGTTAGATGAGTCTAGAGCTACCCACCAGCCTTCTACTTCTTATAACTCTTCCTCTAATCCTTCATCTTCACAAGGTAGAGCCGGCAAAAGCCAAGCTCCCATGGAGAAGAAGGAGAAGAAGAAGAAGGAGAAGAAGAAGAAGGAGCCTAAGGCGAATGGGGGCAAGAAAAAGACATCTGACAAAAATCCACACACAACACAGACCGGGCCTAAATCGCCATGTGTCATATGTAGAGGAGACCACTTCCATAAAGATTGTCCCTGTATTCCCCGGATACTAAGGGACTGGTCACCTCGTTTGCACAATTCGGGAGCATCAACCTCTGATAGCCATTTTGAATGCTTACCGTCAACCAACGAAAGTGAAGGTTCAAGACAAAGAGGGGGAATAAGATCCCCCTGCAAACTGTGTAAAGGCGATCACGCCATCCACCGTTGTCCCTTCTTAGACGAAGCGAAGAGAGTTTTGGAAGATCGTCCGGTTTCACCGTTGAGACTTCCTCCTGGATACAAAAAACTCGTGCCAAGTCCTTCGTTGGTTGAAAATACAGCTGACCTGCTCAAGTGGTCAGCTGAAGCGTCAATCATTGAAAATGAACCTACTGAATCCAGACCAGACGAAAGTCTAAAGGTCGATACGGCAGTTGACCCGGTTCCGCCTTCAGAGGTTTCATCTTCAAATGACACCGTCATTGAAGATTCATCTTCAAATGACACCCTCACTGAAGAGAATAAGGATGACACCATCCATATTCTTTTCATCAACACAAATTCTGATGAGCATCAGGGCAATGCGCCCATTCCGTTATCGCAGGAAGGAACATCATCAGGGTCGTATCCGGCCGTGTATTCGGTCCCACCACCAAGCAACCTGGTTGTGTCCTTTGATTGGAACCAACTAGGCAGACCCCGGTTACCAGCCAGTATACCATTTAGAATCATAGTCCAAATTTATAGAATGGTAATGGCTGGAACTATCATTGATGAAGGGGAATCTATGAGTATCCTTTCCTCTATTGCTTGGAAAGCACTGGGTTCCCCGGCGCTTTTGCCTGAGATGAGAAATCTCTCGGGTTTTGATAAAGGAACCAGTCGACCGTTAGGGATCCTCCCCAATGTACCTGTTACATTGAAAGGGAAGACCGTTAAAATGAACGTGATGGTCGTTCAAGGACCCTTGGATTATAACCTACTCCTTGGACGAGACTATATATATTGCATGGGAGCTATAGTCTCCTCACTCTTTAGAGTAATGTGTTTTCCACACGAAGGAATAATGGTCAAGCTCGTAGACCAACTTTCATTTCCGGGATCACGCATCGCAAATAGTCAAATACCAACCCTGAATGGTCTATTCACCCAAGAAATGTCTCCCCCCCAGTCCTCCTTCTCGATGAGTGCGAGTGATTCGGAAAGATGGGACTGGAACCCAGGGGGCATGCATCCTGGTCTGCTTCGGGCAGAGGAAACCTTGGGTATAAAGTAGAATTTCCGCGAAGGAATATGACTAGTCCGTACCCCGTCCGTGGAAGGAAGAGGGGTTGTTCTAGAACTGGATTCTTTTGATAAGGTTACTTGTCTGACAAAGGTCATTCACCATTGTCTACTTCGGTAGACAGTGTCGAGGAAGTGTTTTCGTTTGATGGTGTTAACAAAACAATCTTTGGGTAACCAGGAAGAGGCAAGCCTCACCCTTTAAAACAAATGTTTTATCGGATAAGTAGGGGAAGCCTTGAAATTGTACTTTATACCTGGGGGCATGCAAACCTTTTGGAGTGCAAGCTAGGAGCGGTTATTTTTCTGTTTTTGGGATTAGCCGTTTCCGAACTTGCATAAAGAAAGGATGAGAGGGAGCATAGTTTATGTGAGGTGCAAGCTCTATAAAAATTGGAATCTTGCAGGAAACATTTCTTATCTTATGACTGGTATATCGAGCAGTTTTACCGCGGAATCTATGCTCGTTAAAAAATAGAAAAGCGAGATCCGAGCAGTTTTAGCACATAGTTCATGCTCGTTAAAAAATAAACATAAGTTCAAGCAGTTTTACCGTGGAATTTATGCTCGTTAAAAAATAGAAAAGCGTGAGTAAGAGTTTCCTCCAGATTTTAAGCTCATTAAAAAATGAACCTATTTCGGTAAATAACCATTGTGATCGTAAATTTATTAGCCATAAAAAGCCTTGGTCGTGTTTGCACTTGCCACCTCCATTCCATTTGGCCGATCGTTCACCCCCATATGATTGTTTACCCATTTTGAGGAACAGCTGCGAAGAGTGATTTCATTTAGCCATCCTTGTGACACTGCCGTGATTGGAAAATTCCAACCTGTACCTAGAATCTGCTGTTATCCCTGTTTATCACTCGTTCCTCGAAAGACGAGTCTTCTTTGAGCTCTTTTCATCTGACTCGTAAAATATGAAAAGTTTGCCGAGTTTTGGCCTTCCAGCTCGTTAAAGTGATCGGAAGAGCTATCCCTCCTCTAGATTTTAATATTTTTGGACCTGAGGGATTATTACGCAAAAAGGTCGAGCGCTTGTTTTATTCGGCTCGTTAAAGTTATCGAAAACTCATCCCTTCTGTATTGTTTTATACTTTTTCGGACTTAAGGGATTAGATGACGAAAAAGGAATTTTGGAGTTAACTTTCTGTACCTTTTCAGACTCTCTAAAAATGAAAAGGACCGAGTTTTCCTTGTCGTTAGACTCGTTAAAATGATTAAATAGCGACAAACTTGTCTTTAGACGAGAGCGAGTTTCCCTATCGCTAAGCTCGTTAAAACATAGCGATGGGCTTGCCCGAAGGGCAGGTTATAGAACAAGCATATGTTATCCTCCTCAAGCTTGACAAAAATAAAGAGGTACTGGTCAGAAATGACTGGGGAAAAATTGGGAGAACCTCAAAGCTTTAATGGTAGCAAGTCGCTCTTTAACATGACACTTTGTCCTCCGTATCACATCGGGTTGGGTTGTTTCATTCACCGGTCTCATCACCATGGTCCTCGCCAAACCATCCACATTTGGGGTAATGCTACCGATCCATCACATCAGTGTCGTTATATGTTCAAGAGATGTTGTTCAGAGAGAGTCAACCGTGTCCCATCCACTGCCATACATTATCCTTCATCTACCCATGATCGCCACCCTGAATCATATTTCACAGATTGTTTTCACCTCCACTAAAATCATTAGCTCCGTTCCGTGTCACTGATGTGGGATTCATTAGGGCCCTCCTTTGACGGATCGCTTCTTGTCGACTTCAGCTCATTATCCAAGAAGTTGATATAGGAACACCCCCCTCAGTACTTTGAAGCTTGCATGCCTCAATGGCAAGTTTCTCACTTCCGGCGACAGGTATACATTAATGACCTTCGACCAGAAGATTTTGCGTGGTGTTCGACGCCAAGTCCTTTATTCACACCACGTGAATTGTACTGCAGTACCTTGAGGGTCATTATCATTATCGGTGATTCCTCTCGCGCTTGTTAACGGTTTACATTATTGACCGGTAATCGAGCGATGTCTTTCCATGTTCGACTTCAGCGCAATTCTGACATGGATCGACTTGTACTTAGAGTGAAGATCGAACGAGTTTGAAGACCCCGGATCTAGTTTCATCCATCCAGGCTGCGATATATATTCAGGAAATATAAAGACATTTGATATGTACATCATTGCAGCAGATGATCATCCTACCCAAAGGATGATAATTTCAGCAGAGAATTATCAGTCTACCATCAGACAATCGTCTGTTCTATGTACCAAAATGAATTTATAAAGCTGAGCATGGGAATGCCCGCCTCAGCTAGATCATGAAAGCAGAATGAAAAATAATGTATTGTATTGTATTTTATTACAGGGCGCCTCTCAGCGATTGAATGAACTTCAGATCCTCTTGATAAAGCATTTCACCCGATAAACGACCTCATACTTTAGGGGGCAACTGTTATAGACATTTTTGTGCCTAACAGCATGAATCATGAAATGTCAATAATCTGGGGGATCCAAAGTCCCTAAACATGTTGTTCCTACCCCTAGAGGAACAAGGTCAACAAACCACAACACTAAATATCAGTTCTCCACCTGAAAACACTCAAAAACAAGCTAATTCTGGATCATGTCAACTGCTCCACTGAGCATCTGCGCTGAATGTCAACTGCTCCACTCTGTACCTGCGCTGAATGTCAAATCTAATGAAGGCTACCTACGCTGGGCAAGATTGGCCAAGTGGCACAGTCATTCTGCAAGGTGTCAAAAGCCCAGGAAGCTTCCAAAATGACACTTGGATCAGGGAATTCGCCTTGTGATGAGTAAGAGGATCTAGATCTCCAAGTGGAAGCAAGAAACTCCAAGTGGACTCAAGAACTGAAGTATAACTGAAGTGGGAGAGGACACTAGTCAGCTTCATGCCAAGCTCAAGCTGACTCATCCTTTCTCCAAATCTCCTATATATAGAGCTCTCTCATGAGGTCTAAGGGGGCTGGAATCTTGTGAATGTAAGGAAGTGCTGTTGGTTTGAGTATAGAACTATTGGGTGATTGCTTTGAAGGAGGTGAAGAGGAGATTTCTTTCTGCTGGGAGGTGTTGCTGGATTGGGCCTCTTATGGTTGTAACACTCTCAGAACTTTACTTCTTCCATTAATAAAGCATTTGAGGTTCTTCTATATGCATGTGTCTCTATGGCGTATTGATGCTTGTATATTTGATTTATTCTAATCCTTGAATCAATTATGGACGTATGCTTCTTGTAGTTTCCTTTTCTTGTGCTTTTGCAGGATCTTTGTGTAGCTGGGCCAGTGAAAGAGCAAGGAGCTGGGAGCAAGCAGCAAAGAGGGAAGATTGGATCAATCATTAGCGGAAGATAACGGTTAGTGGATCTCTTTCTCCTCTCTCTTACATCTCATAAAGAAGTAATCTTGAATAACTTTGCTTTGATTGTTGCTGAGGTACTATCACCCTTAGAGTGGGATAGGGTCATTCCATATTTGATACTTTTCCCAACAACATGTGGTGACAATGTTTGGCTTCATTTGCAGAAAGAGAGCCTTGCTAGGCCCCATCGCAAGCTTCGCCTGCTCCAATATGGGCCATACACCATTACCAAGGCCACCAATGATAATTCCTTCGAGATTGACATCCCACCATTCCTTGGTCTGCACCCAGCGTTCAATGTAGATCACCTTTAGCCATACTTCCCACCATTGTTGGACACATTTGACATTGCAGAACAACTCACACCAATAGAGCTAGACCGAGACTGAATGGAACATGCCACCACTGATCAGATCATGGACACACAAATCAAGAGCACCCATGGACTAGGATTTGCATAAGAGATGTTTGATGTCATGTCACTAGAATCCGACAAAAAAAGAAATTGAAGAGTGGATGGATAGAAAGATTCACGAGTTCATGATGCAGGAAAACAGGAATCTGCGAGTATCAAAGGAACAATGGTTAGAGCGCTACTTATATACAAAAATTCACAAAACTTTCTTTGCATCCTTCCCCTCTGAGTTGTATGAGTGGATCGCAAAGCTAGTAGACAGTCAGGGAAGGTGTAGGCCCGACAAACCTATTGTGTGGACTCTAGAGTTGGTGCGCAGACTAGAAGCATCAGGAGATAAGATCGCGCGTGCTGTGGACCACTGGCTCGATCAAATTATAGGAGGGTTTATCACTGAGTTTGTAGTAGATACGTCAGTCAACTACATCGAGGCAGAATGACGCTTCCTCAAAGGACCATGACGTAAGTACATTAAATCTTTGAACACTTGGATTAAAATGCTACTGTGTGAAAAGAGGTTTATGCAAATAAATTGATGTTTGGGGCTATGCGAAGTGGGAGGATATACAAAAACGAAAGTAGCCAAGAATTAGATACTAGTCCCTTGATTTCACCTCCGTGGTAGAGCGAGGAGGAGCTCACGAAAGTTTCACCAAGAAGTGCGATCATTCTGATAAGACAATGGATTCCGCGCGTACCACCCCTACCTACACCACCACCAGTTTCACCATCTTCACCCCCACCTTTGCCCACACAACCTCTGCCACCACCACAGTTTAATATGGCGAGCGCAATAAAGTTTCCGGTGTTCAAAGGAGTAGGGAACGAAGATCCAAACCAATTTTGGTTCATGGTAAAGGTTGTATGGGAAGCACAAGGAGTAGTAGATGACAATATAAAGAAGGTAACACTGGCAAGCGCATTGCAAGATCACACACTGATGTGGTACATTAAGCATTCAAATGACAATCCAAATGCAAGGATATTAGATATCCAAGCTGCGCTAAACAGGGAATTCAGCAAGTTGAAATCAGAGACAATCGATTATTGGATTTAAGGAAATCACGATGCTTCTAAGTGAGACCCCCTGGGAGCTGGATCAAAAATTGAAGTGTATGATTTGTGAATCCAACATGACCTTGACAAATGGGCAACACCATGCATGGTTTGTAGTGTCTCTAACGTCGCATCTAAGGAACACATTGTCATAATAGAAGTTGTCAACTCAGGACGAGGCCTTGGAGATCGCAATGAGACTACACAATACCTCGATACAAGATCCTAATTTGGGAGTCCAACAGATCCACGCGCAGTTGAATAACTTGTGTTTTGATATGTAGAGCGTAAAACAAGACAGGACAACTCACCCAGAAGCGCATGAAGAGGTATGGTGCATAAAGTGCAAAGGCCAGGGACATGACAAGGACCATTGTTGAGTCTTCGTGAACTACCTAGTGAGAGGAGGGCCAATGCCATTGAGACCAGAGGCATAAGAAGGACCGAGCGTGGTGCTAGCATTATGGTGCATGATTTGTCAGATAGGAGGGAAGCATGCCACATATAATTGCCATCTATTACAGAAGTAAATGTCCCAACAGTTGTTCTATAATTTCTATAGGTCAGTAGGCCATAATGAGCGTACTTATAGAAGTTCTAAACTGATGATGGATCAAACTCCTACCTATAGGGTTTGGACCGAAACGTGAGCCCTCGATCAAAATGAATGGATGGTGTGTAGTGGATTTCAGGGGCACAGATGAGGTTGAGGTGGGATGGGACCAGGAAGGGGTCGTGGACAGCTGATCTGTTATAATTGTGGAGGGCCAGGGCATTATGCCCATGATTGTACAATTCCGATGAGAGCATCATGTTTATATTGTACCCAGTTTGATCATGATATGGAGGACTGCCCCACACTGATAGCGAGGTTGTGCGATAAAGGAACACTCCAACCTTCGCCGACTCAGAACCTGCAAATGATGAGGTCTGAGCCACGTGAGGCGGACCCAAATGTAAACATCGTGCTCTGAAGCAATATCATGATAGGAGATGACAAGGGAAAGCAACCCGAAGAGAGTGCCTGGGTTCACAAGGCTCCAACAAAGGAACCAGAGTTTGATTTGGAGCGCGCGAAGAAGACATTAATGGAAGCTAAGAAGAGCTTCACAGAGGCCTCCACTTCAGGTAGTAAAGACAAACTAGAATGAGAGATGGACCCATTAATGCTCACTACCTTTCTATAGACATGCATGAAGCTGTTGCATGACAACAAAGCGGTGAAGGGGCTGCAAGAACTCATCACTGGATGTGCTAGACCCAGAGAACCACACGTAGTCTGGAAGCTCAATGCACATAATGAGAATAGGAAGGAATATGAGATTGATTACACAAATCGAGGAATATGAAATGGATCGAGAGATTTTGGATCTAGGATTAGATGCAAACGTCCTGCGAAAGCAAATGTGGGAGCGCATGGGCAGAACCGCGTCGTAATGGTCTCCTATTCAATTGAAAATGGTGAACCAGCAAAAGATTCTACCTATGGGAAGATTTCAGGGAATAAAATAAATATCGAAGGTGCGAGTGCGCTTGCAGATTTTGAAGTGATAGATATTGTTGATGACAACAATCCCTATCCTACGCTATTGAAATATATTGGGCCACTGATATGAATGGATTGTGTAGTAGCTTCAAATATCACCCTTGGTATTTATGATGCTTGGTTTATGGCCTAAGGCAACCCTTCCTTCCAGACTTGGTCCAGATATTTTAAAAATAGTGTTTTACTCCCTGTACGCTACTTTGCCTTGTGTTAAAAGCGTGGACATGCAGGTCAGTCAATACCCAACCCACGTATATGTGTTAAAACACTTAAACAAATTAAATCTCCTTAACTATGGGAGAAGTTCACGTGTTTTACGTGTTGATTACCTCCTAGTGCCTATGGCCCAACTGTTCCTAACTGATTCCCAACTAAAAAAATAATTTGGGAGAAGTATAAAAAGGCTTCAATAGGAAGGCCTTAAGGAGGAGAGAAATGATAGAATTACTATACTGAGATTATCCCTTGATCAAGTTTGAAGTATCCCTATGCTTCAAGCACTTCCCCAAGTTCAGGAAACCCTTGTTTCCTTGAGTGTTGATATTCTCCCACTTGCTTGAGATATCATGATATTGTTTATGGAAGGAGGCTGTTGAAGACCGGAACTGGATGGACCCAGAGGACGGTTCCACTTGGAGCCGGAAGAGGAAGACTCAGGTGAACTCTTTCCATTTTTATTATAGTTTTCTACAATAAAAAGAAACATTGTCTTGTTCCCGATATCGAATTTTTTATGCATTAGATGTTATTGTTATGGTTTATGTATGAATGACTATTTTGATGTATAACTAACTATCTACTTATATGATATAAAGTTTATTTCACTACAATGCTTTATCTATATGCTGCTATGTGTATTTTAATTGGTTTATTTGTAGATTCAAAGATCATCAGGAGTTGCAGAGGGTTTGAACCCTGACCCCAAACGAAGGACATTCGGGTATGTTCATCCTCGCATAGTTTGTTTATTTAAGCATGTTTCCTGAGTTGAATGCTTGTTTATTACTGTAGATTACTCCTGCTTTGCTAAGGTTCTGACCCAAAGCCCTAAGGGACTTATTCCATTAATAGAATTGGTGACTCCGCTGGGGATAACAATCTTGTTATTCCTAGTTTGGGTCATTTAGTGCCAATTATGGCTCAGTTCTTAGTTTGCTTGCTATGACTGTATTGCTTGCTCTTGTAGGAACTCAGACTTCAAGTCTAATATTTTTCATCAAGCCTCATTTTTTTATTTTTCTTGTAAAACTTCATATACGCATATTTATCTGTTTACAGAAGCTTACACATGCTTGTTTCTGTGAACTGAAACCATGTATACACGAGTTTCTTTTGGCAGAAGCACGTGTACATGCACTTGTGTAAGGACACAGTCGCGTATACAAATTTTTGCATGATTTTTTCAAATCATTTTGCCTAGAAAGATTTGTTTCTTGGTCTGTGTGGTTTCTAGTGGTCAGTTTCTATTTTCAGAATTTAATTTTTCAGTGAGATTACTGTTACGATTTCTCTCCTTCTTTGAAAAGTTTTTGGCCTCGGTTTTCTTTAGAGTGATTTTTATGATTTGTGTTTGAACACACAAGGCTTCTTATAGAGGTTCTTGATTGTTCTGGTCTTCCGGAATAGAAGATTGTTTGCAATCTTTGTGTCAAACTTCATTTTTATGGTTTTCTTGCTTTGCTTCCCGTCATTTTTGTGGCCATACACTTTTTCTTGCTTTTCGAAAGTTTCTTGTTGATGAATTTGAAAGTGTGTCTTTCCTGATTTCTTGATCAGTTTCTCAAAGCTCTTTTTGCTGCTTTTGGATCGTTTAGTGCAAGTTGAAACACTTTTTTGTTCAAGTTTTCATTCATGTTGAATTGATAACTTACAAAGTTTCCTTGTGCTTTGCTTTCAGTATTTGAGTCTTTGGTGGCATTTTGAGTGCTTTTGAAAAGTTGTTTTTATTGTTTCTTGAAAAAGATAAGTTCTTCAAAAACATTGTTTTTGCTTTCTTTTGCCGAATTTGAGTTTGGTTTCTTTTGGTTTTTGAGAGTGATTTGGGATCTTTTTGATTAGTCCTTCTTGTTTGGGAAAGATTTTGTGTTCAAAATTCATATTCCTTTCAAACACTTAAGTTGGCTTATAAATAAATTGCTTTCATTTCTTTTTAGAGTAATCTAGAATTTTGCATTATCATGTACACCTTGCATTAGGGTAGCTTTGCATCATTAAAGCATCAACATTATTTTAGTTTTTATGAATGTGAAGTTTGCTATAAGAAAAGAAAAGGAAAAAGTTTTGCTTTATAGAAGTTTCTTAGAACCCAAGTAGAAGTTGCTTTTCATCGAAGAACATACGTGCATTTCATATAAGTTAGTTTTTCATTAATTTCTTTTGCGTCATATGAACACCATCAGTTTCACTTTCATATTGTCCCTTTGACTTTAAAAGAATAGCCACTTAAAATAGGGCGCTTAATAAATAAACTAGAACTTTTTATATTTTCAATCAGTATACACCAACAAGTTTTAGGTTTATTTAGGGCCTTGGATTAGGCGAGAGGAGAGTAAACTCTCCAAGGCCACTCTAAATTGTAAAATATAGAAGTGTGAATAAAGAGTGAAATACAATAGTGTTAGGGAGACCAGGAAAGCTCCATGACTAGGAGTAAAGCACAAGGGTTAGTGAAGACAAGGACGAGAGATATCCCCTCTATTACTTGTCAGATCCTACCTCACGACTGTTCCACCTGGCTTCTGATACGAGTTGGTGTCCATAGTTGCCTATTCTAGGAATCCACACAAGTCACTGCGGAGGGGAATCCCATGGCACCTGAGGTTGACGTTGGATCATGTTCAATAGTACTTTTGGAGGGCACCCTTGTGAAGCTTGGGGCCTTGCATCAGAAAAGGATGTTGTCTAGAGGTCAGCGTAACTACCTTTGATACCTTCGCTGGTAGGCTTGGGCCATCATTATCCCAGACTATCTTTGGAAGGTCCCTTACTTCACTTTCTTGTATTTTGGTGTCCGGTCCTCATCACCCGGAGCGGAAATACTTGGAAGTTGCTTGATTGGTCATATCTTTAGGGACTTTATAGTTGAGTGCTCTTTGCTCCTTGTATATAATTGGCTTTAGGTCTTTTTGTCTAGTCACTTTTGGACTTTAGATTTTGAGTGATTGACCTACCACTCCACCAATCTTGAAAGGCTTTTGATCTTTCTTTCGAAATTTGTGGAGTTGCCTCCTTAAGGGAAAAGGTTTTGATTGTGTATCTATCTCCCTTGAAAAGTCTTTTGTACATTCCCGTAAGGGAAGGATCTGTGAATAAGTTAGATATGGCCCATATTCTTGTGGAAACCAACCAAGGTACCCTCCCAAAAGGGGATCCTTGTGATTTTCCTTTCTTTGGAAACGTTGGTACTCCCTTGATGGCCACTTTGAATATTCATGGATTGAATGTTGGACTACCTGTTTGGCTATGGTCCACTCCAAATATTCCAGATGTTCTTGAAGCTTCTGAGATGAATGCTTTATTTCAGGGGCATCACATGGATGTTAATTGTTCATCTTATTTCAAAGGGAAATCTAGGGTTGCTCTTTCTCCTCCTTCTTGTAATAAGAAATCTAAAAAGAGGAGAAAGAGGAAGATGAAGAAGAAGAATAATTATATCCATTCATCATCAACCTCTGCTAGTCATGTTGAAGATGAGATTTTAGCCGTTGCAAGTCATGATGGGGGCACAATTCTAGTCACTGCAAGTCATACTAGCAATTCATCATCAACCTCTGCCAGTCATGTTGAAAATTAGCCTTTAGCCACTGCAAGTCATGCTGGGGGCATAAGTCTAGTCACTGCAAGTCATACTAGCAAAGAGTCACCGACCTCTGCAAGTCATGTTCATGACTCTCTGTAAACCACTGCTAGTCATGTTTGCGGAATGGATGTTGATAAGAAACCTGGACGTAGCAGTTTTAAACCTAAGTTCCCTTGTAAGATATGCAAGGGAGACCATCTTACTCATTTATGCCCTGGTATTCCAGAGGTACAAAGGATATGGTCTGAGTCTGAAAGTTCTTCTACTCCTAGATTTGATATGGTTTCTCATCACTCCCATCAGTCATTGGTTGATAATGTGGTTGAGCCAGTGCAATCTCTGGCTGATTACACCCCTCTTTTGGTGGGTGAAGTGCCTAACAAAAGAGTATGTTTGATTTCTAGTATAGAGTCTTCTAGTATAGGGGGCATTTCGGTTTCTTCGAATGTTCCCCCTCTAAGTTCTAAGAGTGTCTCCTTTGATTGGGATAGTCTTGTCAAGCCTCGTCTTCCTTCCGTTGCACCTTTCCAAATAAAGGTAAGAGTTAATTCCAAAAACGTCTATCGATGTATGTTGGATGAAGGATCCTCCGCAAGTATTATATCCTCTTTGACTTGGAAAGCTTTGGGTTCCCCAAAGTTGTTGATAGCTCAGAGTCAGTTGTTAGCCTATGATAGAAGACCTGGTGAATCTATGGATGTTCTTCATCGATTGCCTATTATTTTAGGTGGGAAGACTGTCTTAATTGTATGATGGTGGTTGATAGACCTTTAGACTTTAATATGCTACTTGGGCATGATTATGTCTATGCTATGAATGCTGTGGTGTCTTCACTCTTTCGAGTGATGTTTTTTTCTCATAAAGGGAATATTGTCACTATTGATCAGCTTGCATCTGACAATCACCACCTTAATTCAAATTTACTGTAAAATACCCCTTGGTTTGTTCCAAGTGTTCAAGTAGACTCTACCCCACCACGAGTGAATTATGTGGCATTGAATCCTCAATGTTCAATCGCTTCTGAGAAGGATCCTTTGACCTATTATTCTCCTTCTTGGGACTTGATCCCGGTAGTTGATCGAGAGATTCTTCGTATAGGAACATGGGACCCCTTAATTCCCTCTTTTGATCCTTGAAGTTCTCATGATTTCTGAGAATTTTATTTGCCTTCACAGGAGGAACTCTTTGAAGCCATGAGTTTTGAATACCAAAGGAGTCCTTGGCTTGAGCCCTGCAAGGGGTTTTTCTAGAAGAACTATTATGTGTAAACCGCAAGGTTGCGTGGTTCCTTGTACCATATTGTATATATAAGGAACGCATTTTCAAGTTTTGTATTCTATGACACAAGATTTTATCTGAAGTTTATATATGGGGTGAATTAAATTCTTGTATAGTGTTCCTATTTATGTTTATAGAACTTGGAAGATTTCTCCTTTGGAAATTGTTATGGTTGATTAGTTCTGAAAGGTACTGGTTCTCGAAACTGGCATATAGGTTAGGTTTTCACCTGCATTATACACTTATTAGTTCCCTTTCCCATTTTTGCCTTAGGATTGACCCCACCAAGTTATGGTGTAGAACCTTCTCATTGATTAGAAGTATCATGACTTGGGTGGTAGAGCCTACATTATCATGGGTGCCCTAGATAGTACCTTGTTGTCACTTGGCACCCATGCTGATTTTTTGTTCTTAGGCTCGGTAGTCCTCTTTAGTCGTACCATGACTTGTGCATTGAAGACTATTTTTTTTTTCTTCTTCACTTCGTTCTGGCCTTATACCCTAGAGGCGCCTTTGTGTTGAGTTGTACTGCTGCATTGTATTTTGACTATTTGCACCTTTTAGCCTTGAGCCGACTTCACTTGGACTCATGTTTAAGCCACTTTTTGACTATGTCTTCTGCAAACTCAAACTTTCAATCCCTTAGCTTCTGCAACTTGACACACCATCAAACCCGTGGAACGAACATCCATTTAAGTGTTCTTGACCAGCTTCGCCTCCCTGCATTGAGCATAGGAATGTTCCCATCCCAGGAACTAGATCAGCTGCTTCATTGGCTCTCGTTCTTTCCACTATACTATAACATTATTTTATTATCTTTCCAGCTTAAAGAAAAAGACAAAAAAATTATATATTCCAGAAAGAGCAGGAATGGGACGACGTTTCCATATATTGTTGGCAGCTAGAGTCAGTTGTGTCGCCCTTGAACAAAGCACTCAAAAGAAAGTCTCTCCTCCATTTGGGTGGGATTTAGTTTGACTTAGGTACACCTTAACCTTGTTATTGAATCAGTTTTCCTTTGATTGGTTATCTCTTCCAATCATATGGAGAGTTCGTTCGTGCCTCCTGCATGACGAACTTATACAAAGTTATCATATGCTACCACATAGTCATCATTGAGTCATGATTTTGTTCAAGGGAAGTAAGCCTGAGTCAGCCTCTTTGTGATGTCTCTTGACCTATTTTCAGTCAGCCATCCCTGGTTTTCAGTATCTTGTTTTTCATCACATCAGTTATATTGGTCCTTTACTCGTGCCAGTTTGAGAAGGTCTCCATTGACTTCTTACTAGCGGGTCTTGTCCTTTTCGACGATGACATATTTCTATGAGGACAGGCCTAGAGCCGCACCCTAGCCCTATTTCCATTATTGATAGGTCACCTTGTGCTCAACATCGATCAATATCATGGGTCTTTGACTGAGTGGTTTCCCTTGTGTTCGGCTTCAACTTTCATTATCACACATTGGGATTCATGCAGTGCCTTGGTTTCCATTTGACCCTATTGGTGGATTCCTCACCTCTGTGTTAGCTTTCATTATTGGTTGGTTAAGATGGTTTCTATCGTGCGCTAGCTACATCTTGTGTACACCGAAAACGTGCTTTGGTTGGGTTACTACATCTTTTTTCGTCCGATTCCTTCCACATTATTGGCCTACAGGTTACACTCGCGCTAGATTGATGAAGGATGCCTTAATGCCTTCCTTCTAATGGATCTTTCCCTATCGACTTCGACTCATTACTCTGGGGAAATATCTAGAGTCCATTTGGTAGTACCTTGGGTTTTGCAGTCATCAGTTGCAGATCCTTTGCTATCGACAGTGGGAAACCATCATTTTCCCCTAATTGATAGATTCTTCTAGGTGTTGAACTCCAGCTCATGCTCCAAATATCACCCTTGGTATTTGTGATTCTTGGTTTATGGCTTAGGGCAACCCTTCCTTTCAGACTTGGTCCAAATATTTTAAAACCGGTGTTTTACTCCCTATACGCTACTTTGCCCTGTGTTAAAAGCGTGTACATGTAGGTCAGTCAATACCCAACGTGCGTATATGTGTTAAAACACTTAAAAAAAGTAAATCTCTTTAACTATGGGTGGATTTCACGGGTTTTACCTGCTGATTACCTCCTAGTGCCTGTGGCCCAACTGTTCCCAACTAAAAAACTAATTTGGGAGAAGTATAAAAAGACTTCAATGGGAAGGCATTAACGAGGAGAGAAATGATAGAATTACTATACTAATATTATCCCCTGATCAAGTCTAAAGTATCCCTATGCTTTAAGCACTTCCCCAAGTTCAGGAAACCCTAATTTCCTTGAGTGTTGATATTCTCCCACTTGCTTGAGATATCATGGTATTGGTTATGGAAGGAGGCTGTTGAAGACTGGGACTGGACAGACCTGGAGGATGATTATGCTTGGAGCTAGAAGAGGAAGACATAGGTGAACTCTTTCCATGTTTATTATAGTTTTCTACAATAAAAGGAAACACTTTCTTGTTCCCGATATCGACTTTGTTTATGCATCAGATGTTATTGTTATGGTTTATGTATGAATGACTGTTTTGATGTATAACTAACTATCTACTTATATGATATAAAGTTGATTTCACTAAAATTCTTTATCTATATGCTGCTATGTGTATTCATATTGGTTGATTTTTAGATTCGAAGATCGTCAGGAGTTGCAGAGGGTTTGAACCCTAGATGGAACTACCCAAATGAAGGACATCCAGTATGTTCATCCTTGCATAGTTTGTTTATTTAATAATGTTGCCTGAGTTGAATGCTTGTTTCTTGTTGTAGATTACTCCCGCTCTGCTAGGGTTCTCACCCAAAGCCCTAGGGGACTTATTCCCTAGCGGGAGTCACTAATTCTGTTAAGGGAATAAGTCCCCTAGCGATTTGGGTCAGAACCCTAGTAGAGCAGGAGTAATCTACAGCAAGAAAAAAGCATTCAACTCAGGCAACATGCTTAAATAAGCAAACTATGCGAGGATGAACATACCCAGATGTCCTTCGTTTGGGTAGTTCCAGCCAGGGTTCAAACCCTTTGCAAATCTTGACGATCTTCGAATCTGCAAATCAACCAATTCGAATACACATAACAACATATAGATAAAGCATTGTAGTGAAATCAACTTTATATCATATAAGTAGATAGTTAGTTATACATTAAAATAGTCATTCATACATAAACCATAACAATAACATCTGATGCATAAACAAAGTCGATATTGGGGACAACACAACATTTCTTTTTATTGTAGAAAACTATAATAAACATGGAAAGAGTTCACCTGAGTCTTCCTCTTCTGGCTCCAAGCGGAACCATCCTCCAGGTCCGTCTAGTCCCAGTCTTCAACAACCTCCTTCCATAACCAATACCATGATATCTCAAGCAAGTGGGAGAATATCAACACTCAAGGAAACAAGGGTTTCCTGAACTTAGGGAAGTGCTTGAAGCACAGGGATACTTCAGACTTGATTAGGGGATAATCTTAGTATAGTAATTCTATCATTTATCTCCTCCTTAAGGCCTTCCCATTGAAGTCTTTTTATACTTCTCCAAAATTAGTTTTTTAGTTGGGAATCAGTTGGGAACAATTGGGCCATGTGCACTAGGAGGTAATCAACATGTAAAACCCATGAACTACGCCCATACTTAAGGAAATTTATTTTTTAAAGTGTTTTAACACATATACGTGGGTTGGGTATTGACTAACCCACGTGTACATGATTTTAGCACAGGGCAAAGTAGCATACAGGGAGTAAAACACTGTTTTAAAATATTTGGACCAAGTATGGAAGGAAGGGTTGCCCTAGGCTATAAACCAAGTATCATAAATACCATGGGTGATATTTGGAGCTATAACAGAGTGATAAATCTAAAGAAGCACAAGATGATTTTTGAGAAAAAGTCACTGCGTGCAGTGGTACATTTAGACCCTGTGGAAGGATCACACTACACAGAGGCGGTGCGCGACTGTGACAGTGATGATGATCTAGACTGTATCTACAAGATAACCACTCAAGAGTAGGATTTGGTGAATCCAACAACGGATTGCAGGATTTCGTGGGAGCGCAAAAGCTCCTGCACTTCAGATTGAGACGAAGAGATAGAATGATGGTAGAATTGGTTACATGAGGTAACCACACTCAACTGCAACATGATGATGAGGTCACTACATTTCGTGACAAAAGAGGTAAGAGATCTACCTATGTATAGTGGGTTGACCAAGGTAGATGATTTCCTAAACAAATTTAAAAAATAAGTACCAGAACAACAACGTTTCGATGCTCTAAAATGGGCACTGTGCACTACGCCCACAAGGTGGTGGGTTACGCACCAGCAAAATTTTGAGGACTGGCGGGAATGTAGAAGGATGATGTGCCTATAGTTTGGGAAACCTTAGATGTGGCTAATAGAAAAGTATGACGGACGGGACAATCCACATGCACACCTCGCGAAATGGACCAAGGTCTACGGGGAAGAGCCACAACCTAAGTGGGTGCATCTGTTCTGTCATACCCTGGATATCATACCCATGAATTGGTATATTGAGATGGAGTTTCGCCATGGCATGAGAAAATGGGATATCTTGCGCGAAGGATTCCTATTAACCTTCACATTTGAGGATCGTTGGTGGGATACTGTTGATGATGTGCTACAAGCAGTAAAAGCAACTATCTTCTAAATACCCCAGGAGCCAATGGAAGTGCTTCAACTGAAATAGGCGACCTAGCTAAATTGCGCGCATAAGTGTTACTGATCCGAATCGGATCTTAAAACACTCTCTAAGATTTCATAACTCTGTAAAATTCATGACAAAGTTCCAAAGACTTACAAAGGCCAATCTTATCAGGAATACCCTCGGAACAGTTGTAATTTGTGAGTAGCTTGAAGCAATGAGGACCCTTAGTTAAGCGCGCAGACCATTAGCCCATGGTAGCGCGCGCTGTCATGAAACAACAAAACGGGAGGTCTTTTGGAGAAACGGGGGAGGTTTCTGATATGTGATTAGTGACAAGTCGCTAATCGCATATCGCCGGGCAAACCCCTCAGAGAAGGAAAAGCCCCAAGCGATCGGAACCAAAAAGTCAAAAACCTATGGAATTCGCCGATTCCGTCAGAGGTGGGTCCCACACAAAAATCAACAGGATATTAGAAGGGCTTCGAGTGGTAAGCGGTTTCAACCGAATCCCACCCGATGCCACACACTGGGTGCCACGCATCAGACGGAAGAGAGAGAAAACCGCTCACATTGGACAGGTAAATTTCATGCAACTTACTCGCCCGATATGAATGGATACTGTAGGATCTGGAGGCTCCAGATTGACGACGGACATGCAATCTGACAGATGACCAGATTCAACGCGGTAAACAGGCCAAGTTATATAAAGTTTGAAGTTTGGTGTGAACGATGAGTTAGAAGGGGAATCATGTTTATGGGTAATCTGGGAGTTAAATGGAAATAATGACTGTTCAAACATTTCCAAGATAACTGACACTTAGTTCGTTATGAAATAGGTGGCCACCTCCTTGTGAAGCGTTACACATTGATGATGACACAAAATAGGGGAATTCAAATGGACAGGGGCATAATAACCAGAATGCCAGGAAGCAGAAACAAACAGTCAGAAAGTAGATTGGATTTAACGCTACAAACTGACAGAGACAAAGCAAGCAACTAGAAAGCAGTGAGAAAAGCGAGTAATAAAGCTAAGAGCAGAGAACAGAGAAAATAAGTCGACCTGACCTGCAGAGCAAAGGCAACATCGAGACAGAGCCAGAGAGAGTCGGAGAGTCTGTGTACTCCAGAGAAGGCTTGAGAGGTTCAAGTGAAATCCTCTGTATATGCCTGTCATGTATGAGTCTCAGATTGGGCTCATACCACTTTGACCAGTAGAGGTCAAGTTTCAGTAAGGAGAGTCTGTGTACTCCAGTCCTACTGATTCATATCTATTGAGTGAGACTCAAATTGAACTCACTGTTGTAAAAAATCTGCTTTGAAAACATAATAGAGAGGCCACCACTGAAGGTAGGACTAAGAGACATATCCTAGGAGCATTGGGTGAACTCATTATTAATCTTGTTGTATTTACATGTTTTCCTGTTGTGTTTTCTCTAACTGCTTCAGTGTCTATGTATTTCGCAATCTTATCACTCCGTTACATAAAGTAAGATAGGCACATCCAAGCACATGAGTCTATAATACCTTTAATTCTTTTTCCTGGATAAATTCCAGATCAGTTACAATGTAAATATTGAGGATGATGATGAGGATCCCTGAAAAATTAACATTCCAAAAACTGAAGGCTATTGCAAGGTTCGAGGACCATTAATTGAAGATCCTGACATCATTGCACCGCTAAAAAAAAAGCAGGTAAATATTGGTATGGAGGCTAAACCAAAATATGCAAAACTCGGTGATTATGACGATGATGCTACGGTGGATAAGGTCGTTGAGTTACTCCGCGAGTACCAAGACTTATTCCTGACCAAGATTACGAACTAAAAATGTATCGTTGGTGACTTAGGGATGATGAAGATCAACTTGAAACCTGACACCAAGACGATTAAGTAGAGGCCTTACCACTTGAATCTGAAGTATAAGGAAAAGGTCCACGTAGAACTAGACAAAATGGTCGCAGCCAGAATGTTTGATTATTGGAGCCTGACCTAGGTTCGGAGGTGATTTAACCAAACAAATCCTGGTGCTACTGGCCCTTTCGGCAACAGACTGTGGAGCACAGACTGAGGTCTCACCTGAAGTAGTAGGGGAGGCTGCTAGAACCAGGTTTCCACACCCTTGAGATGTCTGATGAGTTCAAGTGGTCTGTGGCTAGACCCTGCGCTCACGTCGCTACGCGCACTGTCCCGTACCTCACAGCCTAAGATGCTACCTTTGCGCAGCCCTACTCTAGGGCCGAGCGTTGTTGTTACCCAAGTCCTTACTAGTATTCTACTGTTAGTTGATTAACTTAGCTTATTTGTATGCGTTAAGTTAGTAAGACTTAGCAATATAAATCATTCATACATGTGTGCGTAGTAAACAGACAATATATTTATAATTTACATCAACCATGAATTAATCCAAAAATAGATACACGAATTGGTAACAAAACCTTTCGTTATTAATCTATTCTTCGGTTACAGACCTGACTCCGCCCTGCGCACTCAGCTACAGGGGTCCGTGCACTCAACTGTAGACTACTAGGGCTCTGCGCACTCAGCTGCAGAGCGTTCTCCTACTCTACGGCCCAAGAAACACTTAGATACTTAGACTCTTGCTCTTCGCTTCTCACCTACTTAAAACTCTCTTTTACACTTAGAGACTCGCTCTATTTATACAATCCCATGGTCCGCCAACCATGGGTAGGTCGAAATTACATCCAAAACTAGGGCGGACAACCCTATGACTCTAACATACTTCTGCACCCACAATTCGTAGGGATTTACAACATTATTCGGTAAAAGCATGGGCTTTGAGCCCAAAAAAATGCCTCAGGGGGATTTCATGCCCAATAGGCCCCCAACACAAACATCATGACTCGTCTTCGAGTCACTCTGTCAGTGCGACGATCTTGGCACAGAGTTCCTCCAACTGTCCTCGAACTGTGCTCATGTAGGCAACACACTGAGCCGCTACTTGTTGAATCTGTTGCATCCTCTGTTCTGAGACCTTCATGTTTGGGGTGTTTCTTTGCATTAATGTGTGCATCCCCTGTATGTGCACGAGATTTCCTTTGATTTTTTCCGTGATATTCAAATCCTCATCGATCCATGGGGGGACATGTGCTTTGAGAACTGCCTCCTTATGTTGTGCTGCGTCCACCTGCTCCTTCAGTGCCTTAGCATACTGCATCCCTGCAAGCCGCTGAGTGAGGACTACTGTCTGTGCAGTTCCTCAGACACTATCATATTGCTAGTGAAGTTCTCATACCTCTGTCTCCTGGCGCTGGATGTTGGGGTCCTCCTGTAGAGTTGTGGGGACTGGAAGTGCTTGGTTCAACAAAGTGGTATAGTCTTGCACTGCACTTCCAATTTCTTCCAATCCCACTACGATAGTGCTAACGCACTATTCTCAGACCTCTGGGGGAGTGGAAGGCTGTGCCTTTAACCGCCACTCGACAATTTGAAGATTCAGCTCCAGCTGAACCTTGGTCGTTTCTTCTCTAGCCTTGCAGACTTCGATTACCAACCTATGGATCTGCACCTCTACTGGTAGATCTGTTGGGATGGCTAGCTCCTGGACGTGGTGGTAGGTGTCATCTACCACTTGCACCAACTTTTGATTCTACGAAACCAATTCGTTGTGCTGCAAGCTGAGCTGTTCCATGTTTATCTTCTGCTTGCTAATGACTTGGATCGCACGACTCTTCCTAGCGCATAGCTCTGCCATTATCCCATCTTGTAACAGATATTGTGTTTCTCGCAGAAGGGCAGCCAAATTAAGGCCAAGGCCTTTCATCATGTTAATAAAAAATCTATCAGTCTCATTTGTTGTGACTAGGGCCCCTTCCAACAACACTATTGTGTTTTCCATCTGTGCGTGCAACATCTGCTCTGCTGCTAAGGATCCTGCTGCAAGGTGGATCGAAAGGGTACCCATCTGAGGGGGTCACACTTATAACTCCTATAGCTGCACCCTGAGGGCCCCCACATAGTCTGGTGCTCCTGCATAAAATCCTGAAGAGCCTCATTTGTGACATCGTGAACTGTTTCACCATTGTCATGGAGATCACCTTTGGTTAAGGTGAGCAGGTCAATGGCCAATTTCGAGGCCTTGATCTTCTTCCTCGGTCCTTCTCTCTCTGCCATGTGTGGGAACTTTAACTATGTGGATTCAATCCCTGGGTCCATGCTCCCTTTTGCTATTTCGGCTTCCTCTACCTCCTGATCCTACGAGGACTTTGCTTGGCCCTCATCCACCTTCGCAAATCCTGCCTCTGCCGCTTGCGCTATTGTTGCTTCTGTGGCCTTCTTCTGCTCGACGACTTTCTGTGCCGCTTCATGCACTTCCCTTACCTCAGCTGCTTCTGTTTCCTACCATCTTTTCTTGGCCAATTGTGTGACACGCAGCTTGGCATCGTCCTTCTTATTCTGTGCTGCCACCTTCTCAAGTTCTGCAAGATTTGGGGCGCACCATTCCATAGGCCATGTCTCCAAGACAGTAAAGATGGCATCGTCAGTGGCTTCATGAGGTTCCTGGTTTCTAGGTGAGGAACTTCTCGTGGTCAACAAGGTCCCAATATTCAAACTTCATGGTTGGCACGTGGCCCAAGTGCGTGCCTTCAAACACAATGCCGTTTGGGAGGAGCAGGGTCTGGAGTGAAATCTTGGTTTCGTCCAGGTCCTTCGGCACTTTGGTCTTCCCTTTCCAAGGAGGGACATATGTGAGCAGTTTTGTTACAAAGAGTGTAGGTGGAATATCCTCCTCCATGCCTTCGTCTTCTTCCTCAGTGATGATCAGGGCTTGCAAATCTTCTTCTTCCTCATATGTTTCTATCGTGATAGCTTTCCCCTTCTCGGCCATTGATAGTTTGCTGTGTAGCGGGTTCCTCGGGGACACGTGTATTGGAGCCATTGCCTGTTTATCCTTCTTGGGCTTTGGCATATGCGGTGATTTGGGGATCTCTGCTACAACCCAACACCTTTTGGAACATCCACCACCATTTGGGTCTACGTGGCCTCACCGAAGGTTACCTCTCCAATTCCCAAACCATCCTTAGTTGTTGTCATCATATCTAGGTTGTATTTTGTCACTCGCAAACTCAGGGGCTCAATTATCACTCAGCTCTCAATGCTCAGTGCTCTACTTAATCGCTCAAGTCTCAATTGACCAAGTGTTGTTTGCTGGGTAGCCCTTTGTGTTTTATAGCATCTTTTGAATTCGAATTTGACCGTTCCCCCCTAATTCTGGTCCATAAATGCTTTACTGGTGGCATATTTTCCCAAATCTTGCCCATAAATCACGTCTTAAATGCCAGCCACCTGCTCCATTTGGCTTCAAGTCATACATCCCATCGTGAATAGTGACCTCAATGGTCACTTTCTAGCCAATTTGCATGGTAGCACAACCCTCTGTGCGTGGTCGTGGACCTTGTGACACTCTGCTACTGCACGCATCCACAATATCATGCAACTCCTCGACAGAATATTTTATAGTCCTGCTCTTCCTTTCAACTCCCTAGAGTGCTAATACTATTCTTCCTGCGGTTAGTCAGGTGGTCGCACCAGACATGCGGGGCTCCATCCCGTCCTCCACCATAGTTCGCTGAGAGTCCTCACCTTCCATTGTTGTGGTCGGCATCATGCACTTTACTACTTGCAACACGCTACCTTGGTCACTACGTTTGGTGATATGCGGTCCAAGCCAAGGTAGCAGACTAACCAATTCACTAAAATAGTTCTCAAACTTGTCAGTATGATTGTACACACCTTGCCTTACCATCCCGGGTTTTCTAATGAGAAAAGATTCCTATATCTCGTCTTCCAGCTTCTTGACCTCCCCATCCATCATAGCACTTTTATTCCTTAATCGTGCCCTTTCTTTTTCAAGTTTGCAGAGTCTAAAGTTTCCCCGTCAGATTTCTTCCTCAAGTCCAATATGTTCTATTTTTGCGGATGTGTGATTCCTTCATTTCGGGCTCCACAGACCGTCGTATCTATGGGTGCTATTATGCACGGACTAAGCTTCACATGCTCCATAGGGATTATAGCCCCTGCTTCATACTTCAGCTTCGGAAGTGCTCGCATGGTCATGGTTTTTCACATGGTCCTATAAGCTCATAGAACCGCTAGTACGCACAAGTCCCAGTCAGTGCGTCTCACATGGTGGACCTTGTTCAGCACCTCACACACCTTGTCAAAGGCTTCAATGCAGATAATATTTGGTGTGCTTGGGGCTTTCCAAACTATATAAGAATCACCCTTCTGCATTCGTTCCAGTCCTCAAAACTATGCTGGTGCATACCCCACCACCTTGCGGGCGTAGCACGAAGTGCCCATTTCAGAGCATCTAACCGCTACTGTTCTGGCACCTCACTTTCAAATTTGTTTAGGAATTTATCCACTTCTATCAACACATAATACATAGGAAGATCCCTTTCTTCTGCTGCTACAAAACATAGTGATTTTATCATCATGTTGCAATTGAGTGTGGTTACCTCGTGTAACTGATTCTGCCATAGTTCTATTTCCTTGTCCGAATCTGACGTGCAGGAGCTTTCGTGCTCCCATGAAATCCTACCATCCACTGTAGCATTTAAACAATCCTGTTCCTCAGTGGTTATCTTGTAGCTACAGTCTAGATCATCGTTGCTCTCATCGTTGCGCACTGGCTCTGTGTAGCGTGATCCTTCCATAGGGTCTAAAGGTACCACTACTTGTAGTGATTTTTTCTCAAAAATCATTTTGCGCTTCTTTAGATTTATCACTCCATTTATATCAGTGGCCCAATATATTCCCAATAGCACTGGATAGGGATTGTTGTCATCAACAATCTCTATCACTTCGAAATCTGTAAGCATGCTCGCACCTTTGATATCTACCATTATTCCTTGCAATATTCCCATCAGTAGGATCTTTTTTTGGTTCGCCATTCACAATTGAATAGGAGACCATTGCAACGAGGGCCTGCCCATGCACTCCCATGTCTTCTTTGCCAGTACATTCACGTCCGATCCTAAATCCAGAATTACTTGATCCATTTCATATTCCCCGATTTGCGCAATCAACCTCACCTCCCTTCCCATTCGCATTGTGTGCTTTTCAAGCTTCCGTACTACACGTGGTTCCCCTGATCCAACACATCTAGTGATGAGTTCCTACAGTCCCTTCACAACCTTTCCATCGTGCAGCAACTTCATGCATGTCTCTAGAAAGATAATAAGCATTGATGTGTCCATCTCCGGTTCTAGTTTGTCTTTACTACTTGAAGTGGAGGCCTCTGTGAAGCTCTTCTTAGCTTCCATGAATTTCTCCTTCGTGCGCTCCAAATCGAACTCTGGTTCCTTTGTTGGAGCCTTGCGAACCCAAGAACTCTCTTCTGGCTGCTTACCTTTGTCATCTTCTGTCATGATATCACTTCAAAGCATGATGTTTACATTTGGGTTCTCCTCGCGTGGCTCAGACCTCATCATTTGTAGGTTCTGAGTTGGAGGAGGTTGGAGTATTCCTTTGTCGCGCAACCTCGCTATCAGTGTGGGGCAGTCCTCTGTCTCATGATCAAACTGGGTATAATATAAACATGATGCTCTCATCAGATTTGTACAATAGTGGGCATAATGCCATGGCCCTCCGCAATTGTAACAGATCAGCTGTCAATGACCCCTTCTTGGTCCCATTCCTCCTTTACCTCGTCCACGCCCTTAAAACCCAATGCGCACCATCCCTGGATTTTGATCGAGGGCTCGCGTTTCGATCTGAACCTTGTAAGTAGGATTCCAATCCATCATCAGTTCATAAATTCTACAGGTACGCTCATCATGGCCTATAGACCTGCAGAAATTATATAATAACTGTTGGGACATCCACATATACTTCTGTAATAGATGACAATTATCTGTAGCATGCTTCCCTCCTATTTGACAAATCGTGCACCATAACGCAGGTGCCATACTTCGCCCAGCTTGTGCCTCTCGTCTCAATGGCGTTGGCCCTCCTCCCACTAGGTAGATCGTGAAGACTGGAAAATGGTCCTTGTCATGTCGCTGGTCTTTGAACTTTATGCACCATACCTCCTCGCATGCTTCTGGGCGAGCTGTCCTATCTTGTTTTAGACTCTACATCTCAAGACACAAATTTTTCAACTACGTGTGGATATGTTGCACTCCTAGACTAGGATCTTGTATTGGGGTCCCGTGCTGCCTCATTGCAATCTCCAAGGCTTCGTCCTGAGTAAATAGATTCTACTTTAACACCGCGGTCCTTAGATGCGGTGTTAGTGACAATACAAACCATGCGCGGTGCTACCCATCTATCAAGGTCATGTTGGCTTCATGAATCATACCCTTTAGTCTCTGATCTAGCTCCAAGGGGGTCTCACTTGGAAGCATCGTGATTTCCTTAAATCTGATGATTGACTGTGTCTCTGATTTTGGTATGCTAAATTCCCTGTTTAGCGCAACTTGGATATTTGCGATCCCTGCGTTTGGATTGTCATTAGAATGCTTGACGTACCATGTTAGTGTGCAATTCTGCAAGGCACTAACCAATATTTCCTTCTTGATATTATCATCTGTGACTCCTTGCACTTCCCATACAGCCTTTACTATGAACCAAAATTTGTCCGGATCTTCATTCCCTACTCCTCTGAATACCGACAACTTTATTACGCTCGCCATATTGAACTGTGGTGGTGGTGGAGGTGGTGTAGGTGAAGATGGAGGTGATGATGGTGAAACTGGTGGTGGTGTAGTTGGAGGTGCTATGTGTGGAATTCGTTGCCTTATTAGACTGATCGCACTCCTTGGTGAAACCTTCACGAGCTCTTCCTTGCTTTCCTGCTGAGGTGAAATCAGGGGGTTAGTTTCTATTTCTTTGCTACCTTTGTTTCTGTAGATCCTCCCACTTCGCATAGCCCTAAACATCAATTTATTTGCATAAACCGCTTTTCACACAGTAGAATTTTAATCCAAGTGTTCAAAGATTTAATGTACTTACCTCGTGGTCCTTTGAGGAAGTGTCGTTCCGCCTTACTGTAGCTAACTGATGTGTCCACCGCGAATTCGGTGATAAACCCTCCTATGATTCAATTAAGCCAATGATCCACATCACACACAATCTTATCTCCTGATGCTTCTAGTCTGCACAACAACACTGGAGTCCACACAATAGGTTTATCGAGCCTACACCTTCCTTGACTTTCTGCTAGCTTCGCGATCCACTCGTACAACTCATAGGGGAAAGATACAAATAGAATATCATGAATTTCTATATATAAGTAGCACTCTAACCATTGTTCCTTCGATACTCGCAGATTCCTATTTTCATGCACCGTGAACTCATGAATATTTTTGTCCAACCACCCTTCAATTTCTTTATTTTTTGGATTCCAGTGACACGACATCAGACATCTCTTATGCAGATCCTGGTCCTAGCAACAGAACCATTTTTTGGCTTATTGGGGCTTGACCTAGGTTTGAAGGTGCCTCAACGGTTACTTTCTAGCCAATCTGTGTGGTAGCACATCCCTTTATGCATGGTCACAAACTCTATGATGCTTTGCTTCTACACGCATCCCCAATATCACGCAGCTCCCTGACATAATAGTTTATAGTCCTGCGCTTCCTTTCAACTGCCTGGATCACTAAGACTGTTCTTCCTGTGGTTAGTCAGGTGGTCACACCACTCGTGTGGGGCTCCTTCCCATCCTCCACCATAGTTCACTGAGAGTCCTCACCTTCCAATGTTATGGTCGGCATCATGCACTTTACTACTTGCAGCGCACTACCTTGGTCACGACGTTTGGCGATATGTGGTCCAAGCCAAGGCAGCAAACTAACCAATTCACAGTGATAATTCTCAAACTTGTCAGTATGATCATACACACCTTGCCTTACCATCCTGGGTTTTTTGACGAGAAATGCTTCCTATATCTTGTCTTATAGCTTCTTGACCTGTGCATCCATAATAACGATTTTCTTCCTTAATCATACCCTTTCTTTTTCAAGTTCGCAGAGTCTAAAGTTTCCCCGTCGGATTTCTTCCTCAATTCCCATATGTTCTATTTCTTGCAGCTGTGTGATTCCTTCATTCTAGGCTCCGTGGACTGTCGTATCTATGGGTGCTATTATGCGTGGAATAAGCTTCACATGCTCCATAGGGATTATAGACCCTGCTTCATACTTCCTCTTCGGAAGTGATCACATGCTCAGGGTTTTTCACATGGTCCTATAAGCCCATAGAACCACTGGTAGGTGCAGGTCCCAGTTAGTGCGTCTCACATGGTGGACCTTGTTCAGCACCTCGCACACCTTGTCAAAGGCTTCCCTGCAGATAATATTTGGCATGCTTGGTATTATCATACTTTGTCATTCGCAGCCTCGTCTCGTTGGTCTTACTTGTTGGCCCTGTTTCCTATCGTGAGGATGGTGTGCGTTCGTGCAGGTTGCGTACCATACACCTGTACCCATATGCAGAGGTGGGTGCACAGGATGTTTCATCCATGATACCTGGTTTTTATCTATGGATGGGGCTTTACAAACCATATAAGCATCACCCTTCTACATTCGCGTCAGTCCTCAAAACTCTGTTGATGCGTACCCCACCACCTTGCAGGCGTAGCATGTAGTGCCCATTTCAGAGCATCGAACAACTATTGTTCTGGCACCTCGCTTTCAAATTTGTTCAGGAATTCATCCACTTCTATCAACCCGTCATACATAGGCAGATACCTTACCTCTATTGCTACAGAATGTAGTGATTTTATCATCATGTTGCAATTGAGTGTGGTTACCTCATGTAACCGATTCTGCCATTGTTCTATTTCCTCGTCCAAATCTGATGTGCAAGAGCTTTCGCGCTCCCATGAAATCTTGCCATCCACTATAGGATTTATCCAATCTTGTTCTAGAGCGGTTATCTTGTAGATACAATATAGATTGTTGTCACTCTCGTTGTCATGCATTGGCTCTGTGTAGCACGGTCCTTCCCCATGGTCTAAAGGTACCACTACGCGTAGTGATTTTTTCTCAAAAGTCATTTTGCTCTTCTTTACATTTATCACTCCATTCATATCAGTGGACCAATCTATTCCTAGTAACGTGGGATAGGGATTGCTTTCACCAACAATCTCTATCACTTCGATATATGCAAGCTTGCTTGCACCTTCGATATCTACCGTTATTCCCTACAATCTTCCCATCGATAGGATATTTTGCTGGTTCGCCATTCGCAATTGGATAGGAGACCATTGCAAAACGAGCTTGACCATGCGCTCCCATTGTCTGATTTGGCAGTATGTTCATGTCTGATCCTAAATCTAGAATTACTTGATCCATTTCATATTCCTTGATTTACGTATTCAACCTCATCTCCCTTCCTCTTCACGTTGTGTGCTTTCTAAGCTTCCATACTATGCATCGTTCCCTTGATCCAACACATCTAGTGATGAGTTCCTATAGTTCGTTCACATCCTTGCTGTCACATAGCAGCTTAATGCATGTCTCTAGAAAGAGAGTAAGCATTGATGGGTCCATCTCTGGTTCTAGTTTATCTTTACTACCTGAGGTGGAGACCTTAGTGAAACTCTTCTTAGCTTCCATGAATGTCTCCTTCACGTGCTCCAAATCGAACTATGGTTTCTTTGTTGGAGCCTTGCGAACTCAAGCACTCTCTTCTAGGTGCTTACCTTTGTTATCTTCTATCATGACACTACTTCGGAGCACGATGTTTACTCGGGTCCTCCTCATGTGGCCCAGACCTCATCATTTGTAGGTTCTGAGTCGAGGGAGGTTGGAGTATTCCTCTGTCGTTCAACCTTGCTATCAGTGTGGGACAGTCCTCTATCTCATGATCAAACTGGGTACAATATAAACATGATTCTCTCATCAGATTTGTACAATCGCAGGCATAATGCCTTGGCCCCCTGCAATCATAACAGATCAGCTGTCCATGACCCCTTCTTGGTCCCATTCCAACTCGACCTCGTCCAAGCCCCTGAAACCTAGTGCATGCCATCCCTACATTTTTATCAAGGGCTCGCGTTTTGGTCTGAACCATGTAGGTATGAGTCTGATCCATCATCAATTCATAAATTCTAAAGGTACGCTCATCATGGCCTATAGACCTGCAAAAATTACATAATAATTGTTGGGACATCCACGTATACTTCTGTAATAGATGACAGTTATCTATAGCATGCTTCCCTCCTATCTGACAAATTGCGCACCATAATGCAGGCTCCCCGCTTCGCCCGGCTTGTGCCTCTGGTCTCAATGGCATTGGTTCTAGTTTGTCTTTACTACGTGAGGTGGAGACCTTAGTGAAACTCTTCTTAGCTTCCATGAATGTCTCCTTCGCGCGCTCCAAATCGAACTATGGTTTCTTTGTTGGAGCCTTGCGAACTCAAGCACTCTCTTCCAGCTGCTTACCTTTGTTATCTTCTATCATGACACTACTTCGGAGCACGATGTTTACTCGGGTCCTCCTCATGTGGCTCAGACCTCATCATTTGTAGGTTCTGAGTCGGGGGAGGTTGGAGTATTCCTTTGTCGTTCAACCTTGCTATCAGTGTGGGACAGTCCTCTATCTCATGATCAAAATGGGTACAATATAAACATGATTCTCTTGTTGGATTTGTACAATCGTAGGCATAATGCCTTGGCCCCCCACAATCATAACAGATCAGCTGTCCATGACCCCTTCTTGGTCCCATTCCAACTCGACCTCATCCAAGCCCCTGAAACCTAGTGCATGCCATCCCTACATTTTGATCAAGGGCTCACATTTCAGTCTGAACCATGTAGGTATGAGTCTAATCCATCATCAATTCATAAAGTCTAAAGGTACGCTCATCATGGCCTATAGACCTGCAAAAATTACATAATAACTGCTGGGACATCCACGTATACTTCTGTAATAGATGACAATTATCTATAGCATGCTTCCCTCCTATCTGACAAATTGCGCACCATAATGCAGGCTCCCTGCTTTGCCTGGCTTGTGCCCCTGGTCTCAATGGCATTGGCCCTCCTCCGACTAGGTAGTTTGCGAAGACTGGAAAATGGTCCTTGTCATGTCCCTGGCCTTTGCACTTTATGCACCATACCTCCTCGCGCGCTTCTTGACAAGCTGTCATGTCTTGTTTCAGTCTCTGCATCTCAAGACACAATTTTTTCAACTGCGTGTGGATATGTTGCACTCCCAGACTAAGATCTTGTATTAGGGTCTTGTGCAGCCTCATTGCAATCTCCAAGGCTTCGACTTGAGTAGATAGCTTTTGCTTTGATAGCGTGGTCCTTAGATGTGGCATTAGTGACACTACAAACCATGCGCGATGCTTCCCATCTGTCAAGTTCATGTTGGCTTCATGAATCATACCCTTCAGTCTCTGATCTAGCTCCCAAGGGGTCTCACCTGGAAGCATCGTGATTTCCTTATATCCGATGATTGACTGTGTCTCTGCTTTTGGTATGCTAAATTCCCTATTTAGCGTAGCTTGGATATCCATGATCCCTACGTTTGGATTTTTATTGGAATGCTTGATGTACCATGTCAGTGCATGATCCTGCAAAGTGCTAACCAGTGTTTCCTTCTTGATATTATCATCTGTGACTCCTTGTGCTTCCCATACTGCCTTTATTATGAACCAAAAGTGGTCCGGATCTTTGTTCCCTACTCCTCTGAATATTGGCAACTTTATTGCGGTCGCCATATTGGATTGTGGTGGTGGCAAAGGTGGTGTGGGAAAAGATGGAGGTGATGATGGTGAAAATGGTGGTGGTGTAGGTGGAGGTGGTATGCGTGGAATTCGCTACTTTATCAGACTAATCGCACTCCTTGGCGAAACCTTCGCAAGCTCTTCCTTGCTTTCCCGCCAAGGTGAAATCAAGGGGCTAGCTTTTATTTCTTTGCTACCTTTGTTTCTGTAGATCCTCCCACTTTGTGTAGCCCCAAACATAAATGTATTCGCATAACCCACATTTCACACAATAGAATTTTAATCCAAGTGTTCAAATATTTAATGTACTTACCTCGTGGTCCTTTAAGGAAGTCTTGTTCCGCCTCGTTGTAGCTGACTGATGTGTCCATCGTGAATTTGGTGATAAACCCTCCTATGTTTCGATCGAGCCAATGGTCCATATCGTACGCGATCTTATCTTCTGATGCTTCTAGTCTTCACACCAACTCTGGAGTCCACACAATAGGTTTATCGAGCCTACACCTTCCTTGACTGTCTGCTAGCTTCGTGATCCACTCGTACAACTCAGAGGGGAAGGATGCAAAGAAAATCTTGTGGATTCCTGTATATAAGTAGTGCTCTAACAACTATTCCTTTGATACTCGCGGATTCCTATTTTCCTGTGCTGCAAACTCGTGAATCTTTCTGTCCAACCACCCTTCAATTTCTTTATTTTTCGGATTCCAATGACACCATACATCTCTTATGGAGATCTTGATCCTAACAACGAAACAATTTTTTGGCTTATTGGGGCTGACAAAGGTTCAGAGGTGATTTAGCCAAACAAATCCCGGTACTACTGGACCTTTTGGCAATATTCCGCGGAGCGTGGATTGAGGTCTCACCCGAAGTAGTATGGGAGGGTGCTAGAACTAGGTTTCCGCACCCTAGAGATGTCTAATGAGTTCAAGTGGTCTACAGTTAGACCCTGTGTGCACGTTGCTACGTGCACTGTCCCGTACCTCACAGCCTGAGATGTTGCCTTTGCGCAACCCTACTCAGGGACCGAGCGATGTTGTTACCCAAGTCCTTACTAGTATTCTACTGTTAGTTGATTAACTTAGCTTATTTGTATGCATTAAGTTACACATAGAAATATAAATCGTTCATACATGTGCGCGCAGTAAATAGGCAATATATTTGTAATTTACATCAACCATGCATTAATAAACAAATACACAAATTGCTAACAAAACCTTTCTTTATTAATCTCTTGTTCGGTTACAGACCTGACTCCACCTTGCGCACTTAGCTGCAGGGGTCCACGCATTTAGCTGCAGACTACTAGGCCTCTACACCCTCAGCTACAGAGCCTTCTCCTATTCTACGACCCAAGACACACTTAGATACTTAGACCCTTGCTCTTCGCTTCTCAGCTACTTATCATTCTCTTTTACACTTAGAGCCTCGATCTATTTATATAATCCCATGGTCCGTGGACCATGGGTAGGCTGACATTACATCCAAAATTAGGGAAGACAACACTATGACTCTAACATACTTCCGTGCCCACGATTTGCGGAGCTTTACAACATTATTCGGTCAAAACATGGGCTTTGAGCCCCAAAACAAGCCTCGAGGGGATTCCATGCCCAACATGGAATTATTGAGCCGGTGGAAGAATCCGATTGGGTGAGCCCTATGGTAGTACAAGAGAAAAACTAGAAGGTCAAGATAAGAATATGCATGGACCTCAGGAAGTTGAATGATGCCTGTGTACATGACCCATTCCCAACCTTATTCACAGATGAAGTATTGGAAAATGTTGGTGGATAAGAAGCATACTCTTTCATGGACAGGTTCTCAAGGTACCACCAGATCAAAATCATGCCAGAACATAGGAGCAAGATGACCTTCGCAATGGAATGGGGCTGGTTTCAATGCACTGTTATGCCATTTGGGTTGAAGAATGTGCCAACCATATTTTCGCGCATCGTTGTTGCCACATTCAAACAATACATTCACAAGTTCCTAGAGGTGTATCTGGATGATTGGACTGTCTTTCGATTGGTTAAGCACCACGTAGTAAGCTTATGCTTGATACTGGATACTTACCGACGACACCAGATTGTGCTAAACCTTAAAGAGGTGCACATTCCTCGTTCCCGTTGGGAACCTGTTGGGACATGTGGTATGCAAACAGGGACTAATGGTGGACCCTGTGAAGATTGTAGTGATTCTAAATTTGGAAGCACTGCGAAGTGTTAAACATCTACGCACTACCTTGGGACACATAGGGTACTATAGGAAGTTCATCAAAATCTATGCCAAAATCACCACGTCAATGGAGAAACTATTGAAAAAGGATGTCACATTTTGCTGGAATGATGATTTCATGAAGAGCTTGGATGTCCTAAATGGGAAATTGGCCTCCGCTCCAATCCTGGTCTTCCCAAAATTGGATGTGGAGTTTCATGTCCATGTTGATGCATCGTGTATCATGCTCGGAGTAGTGCTCACACAAGAAGGCGGAGAAGGCTTGGATCACCCTATCGTGTTTGCAAGTTGTAGATTGTCCAAAGCCAAGAAGAACTATTCCACAATTGAGTGCAAGGGGTTGGCGATGGTGTATGCGCTCCAAAAATACCGACACTATTTGTTAGGAGGACATTTAAAAATGTATATAGACCATTCCATGCTAAAGTACTTGGTCAATAAGCGTGTGTTGGGGGGGCGCATATGTAGGTGGCTCTTATTGTTCCAAGAATATGACTTTGAGTTCATGCTAAAACCTGGATGCCTGAACGCAAAACCTAATGACTTGTCATGTATTGAGACAGGCAAGGAACCTACTAGTTTGGAGGAAGGATAATTTGATGCATAGCTCTTTGCTTTACGTGTCATGGATGGGCACTTTGAAGATATAATCCAGTTTCTAACAATAAGGATTGCGTAGAAGAAATACTCTGTCCAACAGAAGAAGGAATTGGTGGTGCATGCGGCGGGATTTTCTGTCATCGCAAGGCAACTATATAAAATGGGAAATGATGAGATATTACAAAGGTACGTACCTGAATTTTAACAAAGTCAAATCCTCACGGAAGCACATGGGGGCATTGCAGGAGGAAACTATGCAGGACGAGCGACTGCACAAAATATTCTTCGCGCAGGGTTGTGGTGGCCAACCCTTCACTAGGATTCAAAAGCACATTGTAAGGCCTGCGATATATGTCAAAGAACCAGAAAACCATCGCAGAGGTACGAGATTCCATTGAATCTAGAAATGACACTACAACCATTTGAGTTTGCCGTACCCATCAAACCTCAGGGAAAAATGGGCACGTGCTACATCATCACCGTGATGGAGTACTTAACACACTAGGTGGAAGCACAGCCAGTCAAAGACTGCATGACTGCTACGGCTGTGAAGTTTTTTTTTGAAAACGTGTTGACCCGATTTGGCTATCTAAAAATATTAATGAGTGACCACAGAACACATTTATTGAACGAAACCATCAGTACGCTCACAAAAGAGTTCGAGACGTATCATCAGAAAAGCACACTGTATCACCCACAAGGCAATGGGATAGTAGAAGAATTCAACAAAATATTGGAGATTGCACTAACCAAAGTGTGCAACACTCAGCGAAACACTTGGGACCTATGCATACCTGCAATACTATGGGCTTATAGGACAACGTGCAAGAAACTGATGGGACAAACACCTTTCTGGTTAGTTTATGGCATGGAAGCTATCATGCCAATGGAGTATATTTTACCTAGTCTAGGAATAGCCGTGCTCACAAGTATGATGGACCATGAAGCTCTGGAAGAAAGGCTCATGCAATTGGAAGAACTTGAGGAATAATGGTTCTTGGATAGTTTTTATCAGTAGGTACAAAAGTAATGTGAAAAGGCCTGGCACAATCACCATATTAAGTTGCGCACCTTCAAGGTAAATGATTTAGTGCTGCTGTATGACAATAAGTTTGAAAAATTCTTAGGAAAGTTCAAATTGCATTAGCTGGGACCATAAATGGTTAAGGAGGTCATAGACAGAGGCACAATACAACTGGTCAAACTAAATGGAGAACCTTTCCCAAGCAAGGTGAATGGTAGTCGCTTGAAGGCCTACATGAGTGGGCTAGCTATCTGACTAGCCGGCAGAAGCACAATCTTCACGCTCCAAGGAACTGGACAAAGGTGTGGGACTATAAACATATGCAGCAGATGCCAGTATAGATGTATGGAAACAATTCAGACACAGAGGTCTCAGAACATCGTATGTAGCAGATCCAACAAGTAGTAGCTCAGTGGGCTGCTGACCTCAGCACGGTTCGAGAACATTTGGAGGGAGTCCGTGCAAATGTTGCTGCACCGGCAGAGTGACTCAAGGATGAGTAGCGATGTTTTTTTGGGGGCCTGCTGGGCATGGAATCCCCCCAAGTCATGTTTTGGGGCTCAAAGCCCAAGCTTTGACATAATATTGTTGTAAAGACTTCGCGAATTGTGGGAGCGGAGCGTGAAATGTATGATAGAGTCATAGGGTTGTCCACCCTAGTCTTGTAATGTAATGTCGTCCTACCAATGGTCCACAAACCATGGGATTATATAAATAGAGCAAGGCACTAAGTGTAAAAGATAATTAATAGGCATAGCGGAGAAGTAGAGAGAAGAAAGAGTTTAAGTGACTAAGTGTGTCTTTGGGTCATAGAGTAGGAGAAGGCTCTGCAACTGAGTGCACAAAGGCCTAGTAGTTCAGAGCTGAGTGAACGGACCCCTGCAGTTGAGTGCGTAGGGTAGAGTCGAGTCTGTAATCGAGGAAGAAAATAATAAAGAGAAGTTTTATCATAATTCTATGCATCTGTTATTGGGTTAATGCATGTTTGTTATAAACTACAAATGTACTATTTATTTACTGTGCGCACCTGTATGAATGATTTATATTACTAAGTATAACTTAACACATACAAATAGGCTAAGTTAATCAACTAATAGTGGAATACTAGTAAGGAATTGGGTAATAATAGCATTCGGCCCCTGAGTAGGGCTGCGCAAAGGAAGCATCTTAGGCTGCGAGGTACGGGAAAGTGCGCGTAGCGACGTGCACAGAGGGTCGAACCTCAGACCACTTGAACTCATCAGACATCTTCAGGGTGTAGAAACCTAGTTCTAGCACCCTCCCATACTACTTCGGGTGAGACCTCAGTATGCGGTTCATGGATTGTTGCCGAAAGGGCCAGTAGTACTGGGATTTGTTTGGCTAAATTAACTCTGAACCTGGGTTAGGGCCCAATAAGACAACACCGCCTTCACCACATAAGTTGTGTGATGGCCTGGGAAACCACCTCCCTGCTCAACCCACTAAACCACCTACTGTTCATTCGAAATCACCCGCCAAAAAATAACCGTTGCTCCATAAAAAGACCGAGAAGCCCTTTTTTACCCTTTTTCGCTCATTTTCTCTATGAACTAGTGTAATTACTAGAAATGTCAAATTCACCATTTAAACTCTAAATTCACTCCTAAAGAAAGTTGCAGAGACCCCACTCGACCTCTCAATCCGTACCAAAACCATTCGAACCTTTGCAGCTGCCTCCAAATTTGCAGATTATTCACCCAATTCCAGGTATTTCACCACAAATCACCACTCGCCCTTTCAAATTTGAAAATGCTCAACATTGTACAATGTTTCAATTAAGTAAAATTAATTGAATAAATACTTTAAATTTAAAAACCCATGACCAAACCCTCTGAAAAATCCCAGTTCCCATGAGAAACTTCTGAATAAACATGTAAAGCCAAATTTAAATCCACAAGAACTAAATTATGGCTACCCCTGTTGCCTTGGACGTTATACCTATCACAACTCCCCATTTGTACCTTGATCACCTTCCCTTAGCTAACAGGGATTTCCAAATTAAGGATACATCTACCCAGAAACTCTTGCTTAAAATCCATTGTTTAAGTAGGGACAGATACCTCAACCATGCTAATGATATTGGCCTTTGGGAGTCAAATTTGCCCAAATACCAGTTCCCATTGGTACATGTTTTCCCTGAAATTGTCCACCAGTGCCATACCTGTTACATTCCCAGCCTGAGAGCTATTATGTCCCCTCACAAAAATCTTCTATTCACCATTATAGCTGATTCCATAAATGAAATGCTACAACTCCAACCAGGACCAAACCTGATTCCACTCTCAATTGGAGATTTGTTAGACCAATATTCGAAGTTAAGTCCCTCTATGCTGGCCCAATTGTTCCAAGATTTCATTGTTGAAGATCAGCACATTCCTAAAATGCCCCCCCCCCCATATCTTTATTCCATGTTCTCTGAAAGGGGAAAAAATCATTACCATGATATCATGTGTCCTAGGATGCTCCGCTGATGAATTTGTTGATGAAATTGTCTTGGCCTTCATGTCCATCTATACCCCAGGACAACCTCCTGCTATTTTTTACAATTATGTTGAGTTCATAGCTGAGAGAATGCATGAACAGTTCACCAGGATGCACAATGAGAGAGTTTTCAAATACTCATCCATCTTATATCATATGTTCCTATATTATCATCCAGACAGATTTCCTTTTCCCTCCAAAAGCTAGATAACAAAGGCCAACCCAGGTCTGCCATTTTTTGGACCCCACTGTTCCATAAGTTTGAGTCACCATATACCTATTCATATTTCATAGATTCTTTTGTCCATGCAGTCATGACTATGCTAAAAGGAAGCCCTCCACCCAGGATAAATCCAGAGATCAAAAGGGTCCTTCAGTTGTCTAAACAAAGAAAAGTGGGATTGGTACCTTTGCCAAAACCACATAGAGATAAGAATTTATGGTTGCCATCTTGCACCATATAAACTACCTAAATACCTCCCCATGAGGTTATTTTCTCTAGAGTACTATAGACAAATAATGAACTCTGATGAGATAAATTTTGTCTTGGCCAAGAAAAGATAACAATTCAAAATAAAAAACCAGTTAGGCCCCTTCATCTGTAATTCTAAAGAGGCAGGGAAGGAGGTAAACCAAATTTTGAAGCAAATGAAGTTCCAAAAGAGTTTCATGTGGAGGTATGACTATCAAGAATTTATGACCAAATTGAGAAACAAGGCCAAGTTGGGACCTTATATTCATCACCCCATACCAGAGATAGAAATATATGCAAATCAATCTGAGTGGGTGGAAAACACTCTTGTAGACAGAGACAGTACAAAGGTAGATGTAGAGAATTCCTTATGTGACTTAGAAACACAATTTGATGAGAGCTCGTTTCTGTAGGTACCTAAACAGCAAGAGCTAGCCATGAGAACCCCTCCTATCATCTAGACCCCTCAGAATGAGGAAAATAACCCCAAAAGGACCAGGGAGGAACGCTCAAGTTCAGGAATGGGCACATCAAACATACAATATGAGACCAGTCAGAGTAGAAGGCCTAGGCTAAACCTTGTTTCAGAGTAGGAATACACATAAGGCCCAACATAAATAAATGACACTGAGCTGGATAAAAGTAAAGATATAGCTCTATCTGAGGAAACACAATGGCCATCTACATCATAGACCCAGATTTTGGAAAGACAATTAAATGTAGAAGTATCCTCATTCAATAGGCCTGCTGATAAGGATAAGGATATAAAAGATAGATATAAAGAAATCAAGATGAGAAATGAAAAACTAAAGGCTCAAACTTATGCTCAATATCTCAAACTCATAGCTACTAATAAGACCAAGTTGATGTCTGCTTTCGACATCAAAAGGGGAAAACTACAGATTTCCTTTATAAAAACAACTGCACAGCAACCAAGGTCATCTGCAGATTACAAGAGAATTGATTTTGAAGTAATGGAAAGGGATATTCATCCCATTGACCAAATAGAATTACACAAACAAGCTGGAGAGATGATATACTCCACCCTCACAGGTAAAGCCATAGCTGCCCATCAACTGCAGAATTCATTGAGCAATATCTTAGCTCAATATCAATTAGAGAAGGCCTCCTCACAGGCCAAGGATATTAGAATCAAGTCTTTGGAAGACTTAGTGATGGAATTGGGACATGATCCCAAAGATATCAAAGCCACTGAACAACTGATTAAGAGAAAAAATGATCACATTGGTGCAATGACAAAACAATTGAAAATACCTCAGCTGCAACATCCCCAAACACAGGAGGTTTTAGAGACCCAAACTAGACATGAAGAGTATAAGGACTTGGTCCTAAAACTTAATGATTAGTTAAAGGAGATAGAGAAATAACTAGACACTTTAATTCAATTGAAGCAAAGTGATATTGCCACTACATCTGCAAATGTCATCCCAATGGTCTCAACAACAATCCCTTCAATGTTGGCAGCCTCATTGGATCCCACAGCTCCCATGCCTACAGCACAACCAGTTTCAGAGTCTACATCAGTAGCAGGCGCATCAGGAGAAAAAGCAGCAAAGTTGGTCAGAGCCATGGAGGAAATGTCTATTCAGCCTACAGAAATGAACAAACTAAAAGAAAAGGTGACAAGCTTGGAAACAGATTGCAGTCTTGCCAATCATGCAAAAGGAAGAAGTGTAGAAAGCTACCAGAATGAATGAAATATTAAAGGCCATGGAGTAAGATCTGACACTAAAGGAACCCCTTGGACAAGCCAAATAATGAACTCTGATGAGATAAATTTTGTCTGGGCCAAGAAAAGATAACAATTCAAAATAAAAAACTAGTTAGGCCCCTTCATCTGTAATTCTAAAGAGGCAGGGAAGGAGGCAAACCAAATTTTGAAGCAAATGAAGTTCCAAAGAGTTTCATGTGGAGGTATGACTATCAAGAATTTATGACCAAATTGAGAAACAAGGCCAAGTTGGGACCTTATATTCATCACCCCATACCAGAGATAGAAATATATGCAAATCAATCTGAGTGGGTGGAAAACACTCTTGTAGATAGAGACAATACAAAGGTAGAGGTAGAGAATTCCTTATGTGACTTAGAAAGACAATTTGATGAGAGCTCGTTTTTGTAGGTACCTAAACAGCAAGAGCTAGCCATGAGAAGCCCTCCTATCATCTAGACCCCTCAGAATGAGGAACATAACCCCAAAAGGACCAGGGAGGAACGCTCAAGTTCAGGTATGGGCACATCAAATGTACAATATGAGACCAGTCAGAGTAGAAGGCCTAGGCTAAACCTTGTTTTAGAGTAGGAATACACAGAAGGCCCAACATAAATAAATGACACTGAGCTGGACAAAAGTAAAGATATAGCTCTATCTGAGGAAACACAATGGCCATCTACATCACATACCCAAATTTTGGTAAGACATCTAAGTGTAGAAGTATCCTCATTCAGTAGGCCTGATGATAAGGATAAGGATATAAAATATAGATATAAAGAAATCAAGATGAGAAATGAAAAACTAAAGGCTCAAACTTATGCTCAATATCTCAAACTCATAGCTACTAATAAGACCAAGTTGATGTCTGCTTTCGACATCAAAAAGGGAAAACTACAAATTTCCTTTATAAAAACAACTGCACAACAACCAAGGACATCTGTAGATTACAAGATAATTGATTTTGAAGTAATGGAAAGGGATATTCATCCCATTGACCAAATAGAATTACACAAACAAGATGGAGAGATGATATACTCCACCCTCACAGGTAAAGCCATAGCTGCCCATCAACTGCAAAATTCATTGAGCAATATCTTAGCTCAGTATAAATTAGAGAAGGCCTCCTCACAGGCCAAGGATACTAGAATCAAGTCTTTGGAAGACTTAGTGATTGAATTGGGACATGATCCCAAAGATATCAAAGCCACTAAACAACTGATTAAGAGAAAAAATGATCACATTGATGCAATGAAAAAACAATTGAAAATACCTCAGCTGCAACATCCCCAAACACAGGAGGTTTTAGAGACCCAAACTAGACATGAAGAGTATAAGGACTTGGTCCTAAAACTTAATGATCAGTTAAAGTAGATAGAGAAAGAACTAGACACTTTAATTCAATTGAAGCAAAGTGATATTGCCACTACATCTACAAATGTCATCCCAACAGTCTCAACAACAATCCCTTCAATGCTAGCAGCCTCATTGGATCCCATAGCTCCCATGCCTACAACACAACTAGTTTTAACAGAGTCTACATCAGCAGCAGGTGCATCAGGAGAAAAAGTAGCAAAGTTGGTTAGAGCCATGGAGGAAATGTCTATTCAGGCTACAGAAATGAACAAACTAAAAGAAAAGGTGACAAGCTTGGAAACAGATTGCAAGCTTGCCAAGATCATGCAAAAGGAAGAAGTGCAGAAAGCTGCCATGAATGAAAGATTAAAGGCCATGGAGTAAGATTTGATACTAAAGGAACCCCTTGGACAAGCCAAATAATGAACTCTGATGAGATAAATTTTGTCTTGGCCAAGAAAAGATAACAATTCAAAAAAAAAAACTAGTTAGGCCCCTTCATCTGTAATTCTAAAGAGGCAGGGAAGGAGGCAAACCAAATTTTGAAGCAAATGAAGTTCCAAAAGAGTTTCATGTGGAGGTATGACTATCAAGAATTTATGACCAAATTGAGAAATAAGGCCAAGTTGGGACCTTATATTCATCACCCCATACCAAAGATAGAAAGATATGCAAATCAATCTGAGTGGGTGGAAAACACTCTTGTAGACAGAGACAGTACAAAGGTAGATGTAGAGAATTCCTTATGTGACTTAGAAAGACAATTTGATGAGAGCTCGTTTTTGTAGGTACCTAAATAGCAAGAGCTAGCCATGAGAAGCCCTCCTATCATCTAGACCCCTCAGAATGAGGAAAATAACCCCAAAAGGACCAGGGAGGAACGCTCAAGTTCAGGAATGGGCACATCAAACGTACAATATGAGACCAGTCAGAGTAGAAGGCCTAGGCTAAACCTTGTTTCAGAGTAGGAATACATAGAAGGCCCAACATATAAATAAATGACACTGAGCTGGACAAAAGTAAAGATATAGCTCTATCTGAGGAAACACAATGACCATCTACATCACAGACCCAGATTTTGGAAAGACAGCTAAGTGTAGAAGTATCCTCATTCTATAGGCCTGCTGATAAGGATAAAGATATAAAAGATAGATATAAAGAAATCAAGATGAGAAATGAAAAACTAAAGGCTCAAACTTATGCTCAATATCTCAAACTCATAGCTACTAATAAGACCAAGTTGATGTCTACTTTCGACATCAAAAAGGGAACACTACAATTTTCCTTTATAAAAACAACTGCACAGCAACCAAGGACATCTGCAGATTACAAGAGAATTGATTTTGAAGTAATGGAGAGGGATTCATCCCATTGACCAAATAGAATTACACAAACAAGCTGGAGAGATGATATACTCCACCCTCACAGGTAAAGCCATAGCTGCCCATCAACTGCAGAATTCATTGAGCAATATCTTAGCTCAGTATCAATTAGAGAAGGCCTACTCACAGGCCAAGGGTACTAGAATCAAGTCTTTGGAAGACTTAGTGATTGAATTGGGACATGATCCCAAAGATATCAAAGCCACTGAACCACTGATTAAGAGAAAAAATGATCACATTGATGCAATGAAAAAACAATTGAAAATACCTCAGCTGCAACATCCCCAAACACAGGAGGTTTTAGAGACCCAAACTAGACATGAGAGTATAAGGACATGGTCCTAAAACTTAATGATCAATTAAAGGAGATAGAGAAAGAACTAGACACTTTAATTCAATTGAAGCAAAGTGATATTGCCACTACATCTGCAAATGTCATCCCAACGTCTTAACAACAATCCCTTCAATGTTAGCAGCCTCATTGGATCCCACAGCTCCCATGCTTATAGCACAACCAGTTTCAACAGAGTCTACATCAGTAGCAGGTGCATCAGGATAAAAAGAAGCAAAGTTGGTCAGAGCCATGGAGGAAATGTCTATTCAGGCTACAGAAATGAACAAACTAAAAGAAAAGGTGACAAGCTTGGAAACAGATTGCAAGCTTGCCAAGATCATGCAAAAGGAAGAAGTGCATAAAGCTGCTAGAATGAATGAAAGATTAAAGGCCATGGAGTAAGATCTGGCACTAAAGGAACCCCTTGGACAAGCCAAAGAAATATTATTGGCCAATATTATTGACTCTGTCAATGATATTTGGCCATCAATTCAAGTGATTTTTGAATAGATAGACCTGATAAAGGTAGCTACAGAAGCTATCCAAAAAGCCAAGGAAGAACTATGGTACATGCCTGAAGATGCAACCGGACTTATCCACTTTCTCAACAATAAAAACAAATATGAACATCAGGAATTAGATATAGAGGATAGGATAGAAACAATTTTGGAGGAAAGAAAGGTCCATTCCAAGAGAAACTTAATGTTAAACTTGGAGGACAAGTGTCAAAATATGCAGATAGCAGTTGATAGATTTATGACCAAGTTTAAAATTTTGAGAGAAAAAGGGTTACCTAGTCCCTTTGTCATATATGACAAGCTCATGACACAACAGGATTATGACAACAAAATCAAAGAGCAAGCTAAAGAACAAGCCACTACATCATCAATTAAGGCATTGCCAACAGGCAAAGTTCTTTACCAGACATTTGAAAACTTGTTTTTCCTCTAGCAAGAGGTGAAACACCTATTCATCACTAGGACTACTTTTGCTAAGTATATCGAGGTAGATGAGATATATAGAAGGATGCTGAAAATCAAGTTACCTGATGATGAATTATGGGAAAAGTTGACTGATTTACTATAGTAAAGTATAGTAAAAGGTTAATGTACAGTCAGCAGGGTAAAAGGTAAAGGCAGGTCAACATGGTTAAAGAGTATCAGTGCCAAAGAGTATTAGATGAAATCCAAAAGTAACTAAAGTCCTCGACGTGAAAGTTAAAACAAAAAAGTGCATCAAGGGCTAAACCAAACCGTAAAGGCTAGCAACACCATAATAAAGGGACATCATGAAAGAAGTTCAATAGCTACCTCTATCTTCTTGCAAGAAGATATTTGTATTTCCTAGATTAAATCTCAAGTTAGTTTGAGATATTTTGTAATAAATTTTTGTATAAATACTTCACAAATCGAAGTATGTAGGGGCGGATTCTTAGACATTTCCATAGAGTTTTTGATCAAAAGATTGTAAAGCTATTGTATCACTGACTAGACCAACAAGCTGGATTGATGAATAAAGACAAGATATTTCACAAGATTCATGTGTAAAATGAAGTTTAGACAAGTATTTTCTCACGTTGTTGTTTTCTTTCTTAAAAAAATTTCTACAATGTATATCTGAATCTAAATGCTATAACATGCAATGATATCTCAGAATTTTCTTAATTGCACTCTGTTTTAACAATTATGCATTTGAATGTTTTCTATTGATATCTAAGTTAAAGAATTCTTAATTGCTCCTTCGATTAGGTTGTCTCTTTATAATCTATAGCAAAGGATTCTTAATTTCCCTTTGTTTCCAATTACCATCTGTTCCTCGTTTAAGTCCCGGTCTAAGTATTCTTGATTTCTCTCTCACCCTGATTCAAACCATTTCACCCCACTAGCCCAAAGACCCGCACTCTACTATGCTATATTGCCTTTTGAACATTCCCTTTAGTGAGTTAATTCTAGTTCTGCTGCCCTTCTGTTGACTCCATATCCCAATGGTATAAAGCCATCATTCTATCTGTTAGACATAAATTTGTCACCGTTTGTCACCGTCCCTGTTACCCCTCACCCGCACACTGGAGGACTCATTCCAGGACCTGTGAGAAGTGACATGACCTGAAACCACTTGCATCATATTCCTCTAAGTATGAGCTTCATATGCCCTGAAGAAATCTCCCGCAGAATACCCATAAAAAGAACTCTTTTTGCATTGGCGCGGTTCCACAGTGTATTGCTCGCGCCAATGGGGGAAATCCTCTAAAGAGGCCACGCCATTGGCGCTCTGTCTCAGAGTCGCACTCGCACCAACCGAATTGAGTAAAGTTTTTAACAAACAAGCTTCCGAAGGTTCTCCTTAACCCATTCACCAACTGAATCTATGTTGAGCTAGGATGGTTTGGCTTCGAATCTCCATAGAAGGGAAGTGGTTTTCCACCTTTCATGGAAGTTTCTATGTGATAAAGCAAATCCCATGAATAATGTGGTTGACCCTATCTCTTTCCTCTATCTATAAAAGCTTGTCTCTATGCCTTGAGCAAGCTAGTTCCAGTTCCAGCATAGTGATAAAGAATACCAGGAGTTCAAGAGTTTGAAGCTGCAAGAGCCTTCTTTGTACCCATAAGGCCAAATCTAAGTGAGGAGATTCTTGTCACCCAATAGAGAGAGGCTTGTTCCCATCCCAACAAGCTTTGCAAGACACGTGTAGCTGACTACCCAGCCAAAGGAGGATTTGACGTCAGAACAATGGTTGTATTCTTCTTTATTATTTATCAATAATAGATGACTATCATTATGGTTCCACTCTCATTGTCTTTTGTAATGATTGATGTTGAGTTATATCTTTTCTGACTGATATATAATTGCATCTATTGGATTTTATGCTTGTGTTTGTGTTGTTCTTTGCATGTGCAGGTGTCCAATCACAGAGATTGTGGGGATCGCGACCGGCCGAGGCAAAGGAACGAGAGCGACATCTCTTCTACGAATATTAGCGTTGGAATCCAAGTAGGTTCTCATCATCCAATTTTAATTTGCAATTAGGAACTTGCGTGATAGAAATGTTTGATTGTTGCTAGACCCAGTCTGGGCTAGTAGGGATCGTCTCTGTCCGCAGAGAGGATTTACCTCCACAACAATTTGGCGACTCCACTGGGGAGTTAGCTTGTTGTTTGATTTGTAAACTTTAGACGAAGCCTGAAGTACGGCCAGATAGCCTTCAAAACTCTATTGCTTTGCATTAGCGAAGTAGATCAAAGCCACTTCAGTCAATCTCCGGTTTGGTTTGCGGACTAAACAACTTGGAGTTTGTCTTGTCTCTTTGGTTTCTCTTGTTTTGATTGCTTAGATAGCTTTTTGGGTTGGATGCTCTGTTGTCTCTTGCTGCCTGGTCTGTCTGGATACTGTCGACCAAGCCTTGGACTGCTTGTTTTTATTTTTAAGCTAGCAAACTTGATTGGCGCTCTTTTTTGCATGACAGTCGCGCCAATTGGCGCCACTTGCCAGTGTACAGCCCGTGCCAATCCTCAATTGGCGCTAGTTTTCCGCCTGACAGTCGTGCCAGGCCTGTGAACTTTTCCATTTTTCTTGTTTGTAGCCTTCCAAGCTTGGGTTTTGTGTCTAGCTACACCCTTTTCAATCACTTGAGTGTGTCAGAGTCTTGTTTGACTGGTTTTGAGTTTTTTTGGCAAATTATTAATTTGATTTCCTTTGAGTGTTAGTCGCCTTTGAGTGTTTTTAGTTTATGATCTTTGGAACTCACACCCGTTTTTCTTGATCTGCACTTGATTGGTTCTTAGATTACATTAGAATCATCGTGTGTTTGAGAATTCTCTTGCATAGATCACACTTGCATAATTAGAATTCTCATTTTCAGGATATGAATGAAAAGTGTGCATAGATTACATTTGCATACTTTGGGTGTTTGCCATTTTCCACCGATTTCACATTTTAGCCCTAGGGCATCTAGTGGCTTTGTGCATCGAGCCTTCCTTAGGAGCTTTGGTCTTTTATCATTCCAGTCGACTTTTTGGTTACTCTCTTGCACTTGTTCAATGGTTGTTAAGTATTTTATTGCGTTATTCGAGTGATTTACTTCTTTTTTACTTGGATTCCGCTCGGCTTCGTTTTGGGCCTAGATCACATGGCTCATTGAAGTCTTTGGTGTTTTTCTTCATTTTGAAGGACTGCCTTAGTATTTCGGGGACTTGATTGCGTTCTCATTGAGTGAAATTTGTCTCTTTTACTCGGCGTTATTATCTCTCAAAAATTTTTTAGTGCACTTTGCCATTGAAAAGAAAACGAACAGTCTCTTTTGCGTTGAATTAGTTAATGGAAATTAGAGCTTTTCATTAATTAGTGACTTTAAAGAAAAGTTTCGTTTATTGCCATTAGCTGCATTAGAGTGGTTCTTGATTGTTTATGGTCATTTTGTTTGATTGAAAAGTTCTCAACTCTCTCGTAGTTAGTGTTCATCAAACGAAATGATACTTTTTGGCATATAGCTTGCATTTAGGGAATTGTGAGAGATTACATACGGTAGGACCTAGAAATCGAAACCTAATCAAAGATCAACTGTAAAATGAACTGAATGAACTTAAAAATGCATTGGAACACAATGCTCACTGTTTAGAGGTCTAGGCTAGATACGTGCTCCGGCGTTGTTAAACCTAGTCACTTTTGTTTTACTTAAGGTTGGGTGATTCCTCCTTCTGTGACACAACAAGTGGTCTAGCACGGACTTGAGCTCCCACGTACCATCGAGTATATGGGGAGACCCCACTAGGTTATCATCCTTTATCCATAGGAAGCCGTGTCTGCCACCTTACAAGTCGTAACACACTGAACACAACATTCGGGAAGATTGACTGCCGTACGAAAAGTCCTTGGTTTTCGTATGATTGCCAAGGTGTATATGTAGTTTTATGGGTTGTCTGGTAAACCCTTTGCCTAGTTTCTCCAGAGTAGTCACTTTTGATCCTTTTCGGACTCCTTAAAAGAAAAGGCTCTCTTGAGCACTTATCGCTTCGGGCTCAAAAAACATTCGAAGGCGACTAGAGTCACCTTTTTGTCCTTTTCTTGACTCTTAAAACATGAAAAGGTCAAGTTCAGTTCCTTTGTCTTAAAATTTATTCGGCCGCGTTCACATTTACCCGGTTAGATCTTGTTTGCGTTAGCTTGAGTAGGCTTATTTTCGTTCTCGATGGCAACTTTTCCGGGGTTCACCAACCCAGGGACCCCCTCTGACGGGAACCCTGGTCATTTCGCTCCTTTTGGAAATGTTGGTGTTCCTTATATGGCAACGTTGTCCCTCCCAGGGTTAACTGTTGGGTTGCCGGTTTGGTTGTTCTCAACCTCTTTGGTCCCTGCTGTCTCACCGTCTACTCAATCCATCCCTCCACCTGAACAACATCATGTTGATTCTAAGGTGGATCTCCCCTTCGACGCCTACTTCTACGTCCTCCTCTTCTACTTTGCCTGGTGAAAGTCTCGATTCAAGTAACCAGGTGGCTAAGAAGAAGAAGAAGAAGATGAAGAAGAAGAAGGCTCCCAAGGGAGAGGCTAAAAGTGCAGCTCCTACCCCGAGTACACCTGAAGTCGGGCCACCTTCTGCTCCTCTGCGGAAGGTCAAGTTTCCTTGTCGATTATGCAAGGAGGACCATCTTCTTTGCGATTGTCCTGGCATTCCCAGGGTACTAGAAGTATGGTCTCGCGAACCGGCCCGCCCCTCATCGTCCTCTAAAGCTCACGGCGATGCTACCTTATCAGTTGGGAATGGTAAGGGAAAAGGGAAGATTCGAATCCCATGTAGACTTTGTGAAGGCAATCATCCCCTTCACCTTTGTCCACTCATGGATAAAGCCTCTGTTGTCTTGGAAAGTCTTGCAGCTCCTCCACCCCAACTACCCATTGGATATCGACGTCTCTCTGCAGCTGCAGATCGTCCCCCTGCTGAGAAAGAGATTGCTTCAAATTCTTCTCTTGTCCAGGCCCCTCTTCCCGAACTCGGCTGTCCCCAGCCTGTTCCAGACCAACCATTGGTCGGAAAGAGTGTTGACTCGAGTCCGCCGCTCGCTTACTCTGTTTCGGAAGATAATCACACCCATGTTCTTCTCGTCTCTTCATATTCTCCTGAGCCCCGAAATGGCTCTCCTAACCCAGCTGCTCCTGAAGGTTCTCCTTTGGTTCCTTTAGCACATGGGGGCAATCATACGATTCCCCCACCAAGTAGTCTGGTCGCTTCCTTTGATTGGAATCGCCTGATCGCCAGTCGCCTTCCATCCCATATGCCTTTCCAGATCACAGTACATGCCTGTGCTAAGGTAGTACCTGGCACTGTTTTGGATGAAGGGGCATCTGTCAGTCTTATGCCGTACACTACTTGGCAAGCTTTAGGTTCCCCGCAGCTTGGGCCAGTCACTCAGAATCTGTTGGCCTTCGACGGAGGAGCCTGTCCATCTCTAGGAGTTCTCCCGAAGTTCCCTATTACTTTGGGAGGCAAAACCGTCTATATAGACATCTTGGTTACCCAAGGTGTTTTAGACTTTAGTCTTCTCCTTGGTCGTGACTACGTTTACGCCATGGGGGCCCTCATTTCTTCGCTTTTCCGTGTGGTTTTCTTTCCGCACGATGGAAGAATTGTGACTATCGATCAAGTGTCATTCGTTAGTCCCCCGATGCCTCCTGCGCCATTGTCATCCCCTCCTAGTTTTCATCCACCAGTTGCATCTACCCCACCACAGATCAACTACGTGGCCACCTATCGCGTGCCTAGATCCAATGATGCCACCGTCGTGCATAGTGTCCTAGAGGTATTGGGCCCTGACTTCCAAGATGTTGGCCTTCCATCAGGAGTGGCACTCTTGGGAGCCTCAACTTCCTATTCATTCTAGTGAAGTTCCAATGGAGCATAGTTCCTTTCTGTTGTCAAGATCCTTAAAAAATGAAACTAGGTCTGGCCGAGGATAGTTTTGATCTTGTGGCGACCTCGTTAAAAACGAAACAAGGTGGCCGAGGATAGTTTTGATCTTGTGGCGACCTCGTTAAAAAATGAAACAAGGGTTATGAGGATAGTTCTTTTACTGCGTCAACCTAATTAAAAAATGAAACAACTCCCTTTCCAAATCGAGTCTTTTGATTAAAATTTCGTAAAATACAAGTCGAGTCTTTCCTAGATCTCGAGAGTGAACCTTCATTCCATCCACTTTGTTGAATGAAATGAAGCTTGGGGGGCATGTACCTCGATTTACGTTATTATGCTGGGGCATGCGAACTGATAACAAGCATAGTTTTTCATTTCAAGTTTGTGTAAACATGAAACCGAATCCAAGCAAAGTTCTCCATGGTTCAAGCTTGTGCAAAAATGAACCCATACCCGATTTACATCTCGTGATTGCCATTTTTATCCGCTGAATTCTACTAGATGAGCCTTGGTTGTTTTCATTCCATCGCCGCCATCTCTTTGGCCGATCATATGCTTTCACTTGGTTGTTTATCCTTTCCTGAGGAACCGCAGCGATGAGTGTTTTTATTAGCCAGCCTCTTGACCATTACATGTTTTGAGCAGTTCCACCATTACCAAAACTAGTTGCTACCCTTTATACCACTCGTTCCTCTAGGACGAGTCTCCTTTAAGCTCTTTTCTGACTCGTAAAAGATGAAAATATTGCCGAGTATTTTTTCCCTTTTTGACTCGTTAAAGAGAATAAAACATGGAGGTCTGCTTTCAGCTCTTTTCCAACCGTTTAAAGATGAAAATATTGCCGAGTTATTCCTCTTGAATCGCTAAACGTAAATAAGGGGTGGTCGTCTTTAAACCCTTTTCCGACCGTGTAAAAACGAAAAGATCGTCGGACCCTTGTCATTTCAGGTTCGTTAATGGTTATGAAACGACATGATGTTGATCGCTTTTTTACTTTTTCAGATCGATATCACTACTCATGAAAAGTACTCCTCGATCGTAATGGTCGGGCAGTTCTTTCGGGCATTGTTTTATACTTTTTCGAGCTCAGGAGACACAACTTTACGAAAAAGGACCCCCCTGGAGTTTACTTTTCTGCTGTCTTTTCAGACTCTCTAAATAGGAAAAGACGCCGAGTTCTTCCTTTGTCAGACTCATTAAAACTTAATGACATCGGATTCCGTCGTAATGACGCTCACAAGCATATGCTATCCCTGTCAAGATTGTTAAAAATAACTGGGTACTTGCCAGAAATGGTGGGGAAAATCGAACCATAATCATTGTCGCGTCGGCAGTATGTCGCTCTTGAACATGGCACTTGTCTGCATTCGTGTCTGGGTGGGGACATCTCATCTTGTTTCACATTAGCCTCCGTGGGTTTGGGTTATCCTATTTGACCTCTCATCTGCTCATTGCCTTGTCACCATGACCTCTGCTCATTTGATGTCAAATACTGCCAAGTCCACTGTCGTGCCACCGATATGTTCAAGAGAAGTTGACCTCTGCAGAATTACAACCTCCCTCTGATACCTCACATAATTCTGATTCACCACAACATCTTTCCTCTGTCTTGTGTCAATGATGTGGGAAACATTATGGCCCACCTTTGATCAAGGTCACTTCCTGTCGACTTCAGCTCCTTATCTAGGAAGCTGATCTAGAGACACCCTTCGGTGCCTTGGAGCCTGCATGCCTCAATGGCAGGTTCTTCGTGTTCGACGAGAGGTTTTCATCATTGGCCTCCGATCGAATGATTCTACGGGTGTTCGACGCCAACTCATTGATTCACATGCCGTAGATTGTACCTATAGTACCTTGAGGACCATTGTCATTATTGGTGGTACCTCTCGCGTTTGTTAACAGTTTTCATCATTGACTGGTAATTAGACGATGTTCATGCATGTTCGACTTCAACTCATGCATTCGCATGCTTGAACTTGTACTCTGTTTGGGTCGAGATGGAGCGCAAGACCCTGGATTTTGTCTATTGGAATCCAGGCTGCGATTTGTGGCTTATTATGATTATTACATGACTCATTCACTGGATGGCTGCGACCATGCCTGAGTCTACTTTTCGATCCTCTCTGGATGGCTGCGTCCATGCCTTGGATCTAGATTATTATATACTCTCTTATGGATGGCTGCGCCCATACCACATACATCATGTACTTGAGATATCAGTTGTACTTCTTTACGCAGGTTCTCCGGCGGCCGTGTTTTCAATCACGCATGTTCTTATAAAGCATTTCACCCCTCTCTCTCTCGGGTCTCATGCTTTAGGGGGAATCTGTTACACAGCAATTTGTCACCGTTTGTCATCGTCCCTGTTACCCCTCACCCGCACACTGGAGGACTCATTCCGGGACCTGTGAGAAGTGACATGACCTGAAACCACTTGCATCATATTCCTCTAAGTATGAGCTTCATATTCCCTGAAGACATCTCCTGCAGAATACCCATAAAAAGACCTCTTTTTGCATTGGCACGGTTCCACAGTGTACTGCTTGCGCCAATGGGGGAAATCCTCTAAATAGGCCGCGCCATTGGCACTCTGTCTCAGAGTCGCACTCGCGCCAACCGAATTGAGTAAAGTTTTTAACAAACAAGCTTCCAAAGGTTCTCCTTAACCCATTCACCAACTGAATCTATGTTGAGCTAGGATGGTTTGGCTTCGAATCTCCATAGAAGGGAAGTGGTTTGCCACCTTTCATGGAAGTTTCTAAGTGATAAAGCCAATCCCATGAATAATGTGGTTGATCCTATCTCTTTCCTCTCTATCTATAAAAGCTTGTCTCTATGCCTTGAGCAAGCTAGTTCCAGTTCCAGCATAGTGATAGAGAATACCAGGAGTTCAAGAGTTTGAAGCTGCAAGAGCCTTCTTTGTACCCATAAGGCCAAATCTAAGAGAGGAGATTCTTGTCACCCAAGAGAGAGAGGCTTGTTCCCATCCCAACAAGCTTTTCAAGACACGTGTAGCTGACTACCCAGCCAAAGGAGGATTTGACGTTAGAACAATGGTTGTATTCTTCTTTGTTATTTATCAATAATAGATGACTATCATTATGGTTCCACTCTCATTTTCTTTTGTAATGATTGATGTTGAGTTATATCTTTTCTGACTGATATATAATTGCATCTATTGGATTTTATGCTTGTGTTTGTGTTGTTCTTTGCATGTGCAGGTGTCCAATCACGGAGATCGTGGGGATCGCGACCGGCCGAGGCAAAGGAACGAGAGCGACATCTCTTCTACGAATATTAGCGTTGGAATCCAAGTAGGTTCTCATCATCCACTTTTAACTTGCAATTGATAGCAATGTTTGATTGTTGCTAGACCCGGTCTGGGCTAGTAGGGATCGTCTCTGTCCGCAGAGAGGATTTACCTCCACAACACTATCCATTTGTTTTAAGGATTCCACCATCCAATCTTCAATACAAATAAAAAACCCCCCCCGAACATTCATAACTAGCTTGAAAACCCAACAACAAATCTAAATCATATAAAGAGAGCCCTCTTCGAGCCATAGGTTGGCTAGAGCCTATGCTTAAAATTTGGTTTTGTGGTTACCTCGGGCATTTCTTCTAATAACTTCTAGAGAAAATTCTGAGTGATAATAGGTACTTTAAGGTTTGTCACCAAAGCAATTTTCAATGACACTTTTGGTGAGGGTCATTAAAGGCTCGTCACTAATTCTATCTTTGGTGACACTTTTGGTGAGGGTCGTTAAAGGCCCACCACTAATTCTCTCTTAAGTGGCACTTCTAGTGATGATCTTTTATTGACCCTCACCAATGCTCTTTCTGGTTACTTTTGGTGACGGTCAAACAATGTTCATCACCATTGATCATTCCAATGAGATTTTGATGAATCTATGTACCTATTACTATATTTTTTTTCAAAAGCAATGATTTAAGACCATTGTTGTGGAGTCCTTTCCATTATGTGTCCAAGGCCATAATGGTTAGAGTCATTCAATTTGTTAGGAAGTAACTATTGCATGTCATTTCCCTCAAGTAATAAGAATAAAGTTTTCTGATGAGTCAACACATGACTCATCTCTATTAGGTTTATTATCTAGAAAATTCCCTTTTGATAAAGTTCCACTAGTGTGTGTAGGAACTATATTATTTAATAAATAATCAAGTATGTCAATTATATTAACGAGAGAGACCTAACACTCGTCAACACTCATGGCACACCTTAACATGTTTTGGAATAAACTAATATTCCTTGGCACCTCACATGTCTTGGAACATATTTGTACCTAGAACATCTTGCCATGAGTAGGATGCCCAAGCACATGTTGGCATGCCCTAGTAGAGCATAGAACTCCCCTAGCACGTGTGGGCATGCCCTGTAGTCCCTAGCGTGCCCTAGAACACCTTGGCATAATATTGCATTGACATACATTAACACTTGGCACACATTGGCACTTGGCATGTATTATAACCTATTATTAGGGTGCCTAGCATGACCCTTTTGAAAAAGATAAATCCCAACTTATTAACCCTATTATGTGTTCATTTCCTTGCATTTCAGCTTGGTTGTTCCTTTTGTTTCCTTGAAACTCCTAGACACATATTGACATACTCTGGCACCCTACACATCCTAGCATGTCTTAGCACCTGACATGTCTTGGCACTATTTGGAAAATGTTAGTACACCTAAAAACTACCTAACACACTCTAGCACTTCTTGACATGCCCTAATATTCCTTTCCATGCCTTACCAGTACTTAGCATACCTTGTCACTCCCTCCTTGGCGTGTCATCTATCACTCATTGAAACTCCTCGATACACCCTCATATTCATCCACTTCTATGCATTTTGACCTAGTGCTCCCTTGTATGTTGGGTTGTGTTATATTATTTCCATTCTGGACCCTCTATTAGGTTTGGCAGACCTACCTATGGGTTTGTGCATGGGTTTCGCACATGGTTTTGGACATGATGGTTTTTGGTCCATAGTTTTGGATGTGATGGTTTTCGGTCCATGGTATTGGATGCTTCGACATGTATAAATATGTATTGTAACATTGAAAGGAACATAATGAAAAATCAATCTGGTAGTACTGGTTTTGGGATCCATGGGAAAATCTCTGTGTATATGAGTTTTATGTGTTATGCTCTCGCATTTTTTTATTATATATATATATATATATATATATATTTTTTTTTTTTTTCTGTGTTTTAGAATTCGTATGCAAGTAATTTCTGTATAAGGTTAAAACCTACATTTGGTATCAGAGCTGTTTTGGCTTCAAGGGGATGCCTTTGTTGCTGAGGGGTTTCGCTCGGGCCTGTGGTAGACCCTGTTCAGTGGGAGATCTACGGGATCGATTTTGGTGGTGAAAGAAGATGATGAGTTGTGGAAAGATAGAGATCGAGAAATTTAATGGTCAAAGTTTTGAGTTATGGAAACTAAAGATGGAGGATCTGTTGGTGGATAAAGATTAGTGGATCGCGATAGATTCAGGAAGTAAACCAACGGGAGTGTCTGATGAAGAATGGAAGAAGTTGGATTGGAAGGCAAATAGCATAATATGATTGTGTGTCTTAGATTCAGTATTCCTGAATGTATCAAGGGAAGCTACAACGAAGGCTTTGTGGGACAAGTTAGGGGCTTTGTACCAATCTATGTCTCTGGTGAATAAACTATTCCTACGGAAAAAGTTGTATAACTTGAGGATGAAAGATGGAGACTCGGTGATAGAGAATCTGAAATAATTTAATACTATGGTAAGTCAGCTATTGTCTGTTGATATTAAAATTTCAGATGAATATAAGTGCATTAGTTTGTTGTGTTCTCTACCAGATTCGTGGGAAAGTTTGGTTATTGCAATAACTGGCAATGCAACTGCCTTGCAGTTTGATGAAATAGTCTCATCCTTGTTGATGGAAGAGATGAGATGAAAAAATATGGAGAGCTAGAATGGTGATGCCTTGTCTGTATGAGGACGGTCCCAGAATAGAATAAAAAATAGATCATCGAGTGGGATCTAAATATGGAGGGAGATCTAAATCTCCAGGAAAACCTGTAAAGGTGGGGTGTTGGAAATGTGGAAAGGAAGGGCACTACAAAAGGGACTGTAAATCTAAATCTCCTGACAAAGGAAAGGGATCTGATGATGCTCCTTCTATAGAGGTGAAAACCACCTTAGGTGAAGGTGGGGATGTGTACTTGGTTTCTTCAAGTACACATGTAGATCATGAGGCATGGTTGATTGAATCAGGTGCATCTTTTCACTTCACTCCCCATAGAGAGTGGTTCTGCGAGTATGAGAAATATGATGGTGGTGATGTCTTCTTGGGGGATGACAGGAAGGCTAGAATCATTGGTCGTATAAAAGTAAAGTTGAAGTTGCAAGGTGGAAGAATTAGAACACTTCCGAGTGTTCTGCATATTCCTGCATTGGCCAGAAATCTGATTTCTGTAGCAAGCTAGATGATGCAGGTGTAAAAGGAGTGTTCGAGAAAGATACCTGCAAGATGGTTTAGGGAGCATTGGTATAGATGCGGGGAGTTCGGATTGGAACTTTATACAAGATGCAAGGTAGCACTATTATTGATGGTTGCAACAATTTTGTGGTTCCTAAAAATGGAGGAGAAAATCTAGTGGTCTCTCGAGAACAGACCATGCTATGGAATTAAAAGCTTGGACATATTGGAGACAAGGGCCTTTGAATACTTCATGGTAAAGGTATGGTAGAAGGTATGAATAATATCTCTCTAGATTTTGATTTATGTGAAAATTGTGTATATGGGAAGCAAAATCTGGTGGGTTTCCCCTCTGGTCGTAAAAGGGCGAAACTGTTATTAGAGCTTGTGCACAGTGATGTGTTTGGACCTGTGAAGGTTCTATCACTAGGTAAGTCTATGTACTATTTATCATTTATAGATGACTTCTCAATGAATACATGGATATATTTACTCAAGAATAAATATGAAGTCTTTGACAGGTTTAAAGAATTTAAGGCTCTGGTGGAAAACCAGATAGGGAAGAAGATAAAAGTGTTGAGTACAGATAACAGTGGAGAGTTTTGTAGCAAGGAATTTGAAGAATTCTTTAAGAAGTGTGGTATAGCACGACAGAAGACTACTCCATACACACCTTAGCAAAGTAGAGTTGCAGAAAGAATGAACAAGACATTGATGGAAAGGGAAAGAAGCATGCTCAGTGGTGCCAGGTTAGGACAGGAATTCTGGGTAGAGGTGTTGGAGACAACATGCTACCTAGTCAATAGATCACCTTCATCAGCGTTGGAGGATAAAACTCCACAAGAGGTATGGACTAGTAAGAAACCCTCTTTTTCAAATCTGAGTGTATTTGGATGTGATGCATATGTACATGTTCCAAAGGAGAAAAGAATAAAGTTAGATAGCAAATCTGAAAAGTGCATCTTTATTGGGTATAAGGATGGTTTAAAGGGTTGTAAGATTTGGAACCTAGTAACAAGGAAGGTTGTGTACAACCGAGATGTGGTGTTCAGAGAGGTGAAAAATGTTATTAAACATGAAGTCCCATCAAAGGAACTTGAGAAAATAGAGTTTGAGCTAAAGGAGGAAGAATCAAACTCTATAGTAGAAGAGGAATCAGAAGATGAAGATCCATAAACGTTGGTTGTGAGAAGATCAGTTCGAGAAAGAAAGCAGGGAGAAAGGTATAGTCCATCTAATTTTTGTTCAAATTTTGCTTTATCTATTATTGATGATGATCCTAGAACTGTGAAGGAAGTGTTGGGTTCTGTTTTATTCTTTCCATGACTACCCCACATAGTTAACCGGGGGTTAGAGGGGGGGAGATCACAGGGGGTTTGAGGTGTACTCGTAACCCCACTTTATGGGGTCCAGGGTAGCGCCCCAAATTTTTTTGGTTTTGGACCCTATGTTAGGTTGGGCAGACCCACCTATGGTTTTGTGCATGATTTTTGCACATATTTTTGGACGCGATGGTTTTCAGTCCATGGTTTTGGACGCGATGGTTTTCGGTCCATGGTATTGGATGCTTCAGCATGTATAAATATGTATTGTAACATTGAAAGGAAAATAATGAAAAATCAAGCTGGTAGTCCCAGTTTTGGGATCTAGGGGAAAATATCTGTGTATATGTGTTTTATGTGTTATGCTCTCACATTGTTTATTTTTTGTGTTTTGGAATTCGTATGTAGGTAATTTCTGTACGAGGTTAAAACCTACAGGAAGTAGTAGACTGAGAGGATGGAAAACTCTAGAAAAGGCCATGGTTGATGAAATGGAATCTTTGCACAAAAATGAGGCTTGGGATCTAGTGGAGCTGCTGGTTGGAAGGAAACCCATTGTTAGCAAATGGGTGTTCAAGAAGAAGACAAATGTAGAAGGAAAGGTGGAGAAATAAAAATCTCGGTTGGTAGAAAAAGGTTATTCCCAAGTACCGGGAATTGATTTTGGTGATATTTTTCTCATGTTGCCAAGGTAGCTTCTATTAGATTACTATTATCTATTGTTGCTGCTTTTGATTTTGAGGTAGAACAGAGGGATGTGAAGACAACATTTCTTCACAAGGATCTGGAAGAGGAGATCTACATGAAGCAACCTAAAGGCTTTGCCATGAAGGGTAAGAAAGAACTAGTATGCAAGTTAAAGAAGTCTCTATATGGGCTAAAACAATCACCAAGGATGTGGTATTAGAAATTTGATACATTTATACGGGGACTTGGCTTCACCAGAATAAAAGCAGATCACTGTGTTTACTTTGAATTAATTGGTGACCACATTATTTATCTGATCTTGCATGTGGATGACATGTTGCTGGTTGGAAATGACAAAGAAATTATCCAGGATTTGAAGACCCAATTGTCCTCCAAATTCAACATGAAAGATCTTGGTGCTACAAACTATATTTTGGGCATGGAAATTAAAAGATATCGAGCAAAGAGGAAGCTCTGGTTAAACCAGAGGAAATATGTAGAGACAAGACTATAGAGGTTAAATATGAAGGATAGTAAACCGGTGAAGGTTCATATTCCGGTAGGTGTAAAATTATCGGCCGAATAGTGTCCCAAGATACAAGAAGAGAAAGAGGACATGTCCCTTGTTCCATGTGCAAGTGTAGTTGGTAGTCTAATGTATGCGATGGTATATACTAGACTAGACATTGCACATGTAGTGGGAGTATTGAGCAGGTTTGTGTCAAAACTAGGGAAGGAGCATTGGACAACAGTGAAGCGGGTTTTCAGGTATTTGCGTGGCACTAGTGATTATGGTTTGTGCTACCAAGGAATACCAGGATTGGATAGAGTTTTGGATATTCATGGCTTTGTTGATGCAGATTGGGCTGGAGATCTGGATTAGAGAAGATCTACAAGTGGGTATGTGTTTAACCTATTTGGAGGTGTAGTCAGTTGGATGAGTAAGAAATAATCTGTAGTGGCACTATCAACTACAGAGGCAGAATACATGGTAGCCACTCATGCAAGCAAGGAATTGGTTTGGTTGTATAGATTGTGTTCAAGTATGGGGTTAGTGCAGGGAGCTATAAGGATAGAATGTGACAGCCAAAGTGCAATCTTCTTGGCAAAGAACCTTGCTTACCATTCAAAGACAAAACACATTGATGTTGAGTATCACTTTGTGAGGTATATTATATAAGACAAAAATGCGTTGCTGGTAAAGGTGGACATGTTGAAGAATACTATAGATGCATTGAAAAAATCAGTGAGCTCTGAGAAGTTCTCTTGGTGTAGAGAAACAATGGGTATTGCAGGGCTAGATAAATGACTAAGCTCTCCTGTGGAAAGAAAACAATAAGTGGTAGAATGCTGGGTTGTGTTATATTCTTTCCATGACTAGCCTACGTGGTGAACCGTGGGGTTAGAGGGGGGGTGAAGCCCCCCTTCATTGCGCCTATTGCATAGTGGGGGGGCCATAGGGGGGTGCAAGGGGGGTGGGTAGCACCCTGGGGAAATTCTTTTTGGACCCTATATTAGGTTGGGCAGACCTACCTATGGTTTTGTGCATGTTTTTCGCACATGGTTTTAGACATGATGGTTTTCGGTCCATGGTTTTGGACGTGATGGTTTTCGGTCCATGGTATTAGATGCTTCTATATGTATAAATATATATTGTAACATTGAAAGGAACATAATGAAAAATCAATCTGGTAGTCCCGGTTTTGGGATCCAAGGGAAAATATCTATGTATATGTGTTTTATGTGTTATGCTCTAACATTGTTTATTTTCTGTGTTTTAGAATTCGTATGCAGGTAATTTATGTATAGGGTTAAAACCTACATTATGTTGTCCTAGTACTCCCTAACACTCCTCAACATGCATTGTCACTCTCTAGCACACCTTATCACTCTTCGACATGCTTTGCCATTTCATAGCATGCATGACACTCCCTGACACACATTGGAAGTTGACATGTGTTGGCATGTTTGGCATGCGTTGACATGACTTGGTATGCTTTATGATGGTTTAATATTAAAGTTATTTTAGATCAATTATTGGAATCTAGATGAGAAGCAACAGAGGAAGATTTGGAACTTAGAATGTGCTGACACTTGGCACTTGGAACCTATTGGCACTTAGTGTTGGTGTGCTTAGCATGCCCATCATGGAAAAGGTAAATTGATGACTTATTAACCCTATTATCTGTTCATTTCCCAGTAGTTTAACTTGTTTCTCCATTTTGTCACCATGACAGTACCTAGCATGCATTTTCACACCCTTTCACATCTTGGGATGCCTTAGCACTTAGCACATCTTAGCTTGTTTGACATGCCTTCACACTATCTGACACATGTTAGCATGCCCTAGCATTCCCTAACACACCTTGGCAATCATGCCCTTGCAGCTAGCATTAGATTTTCCCACGACTTTGGAACCTTACATTTTGTAGAACGCCTTGGCACTCCCTAGTTGTCATACCCTCATAGATAGCCTTATTGTTTTTGCGACTTGGGAACCCAACCAATTCATTAGAAAAACAATATTGTACCCAACCCAAAGTCTCCCTTTCTCTAAAATTTCTTTGTCCATGCCTTATCAAAACCATAGGCTTGCCTCCGGCAAGTCCTATTCCGAACTTCTCCTAAAACACTTCATCCTTGTGATACCCAAAATCCACTGACCCTTGTTGGCACACACTCCTATTTGTTCATTTCTAAGAATTTTGAATTCTCTCTCTCTTGCGTTCCCCTAACACTCCGTAACACTCCTCAAAATCTATTGACATTGTTTTCCATGTGTTAGCATGCCTTTTCATTCCTTGGCATGCCTTGGCACTCCTTAGCTATCATGCCCTCACAACTACCCTTACTTTTTTTGAGACCTAGGAACCCAATCAAGTCTTGTCTCAACTACAACAACTTAATAAAGTTATAGTTACTATAATGAGACTATGCCTTGTTCACCTAAGAACTTCCTATAACACATATTAGGCTACTCATGTCCAATCTCAACTCATCCCACTTGACAAGTTACCAAGTCAAGGCTCACATCCAAACATGGCCATAAAACAACTAAGAAACACAGTTACATCTTGACATGCCATAACACCTAGCACTTCTAACAATCCATTGGAACTATGTGGCACGTGTTAGCATCCCTTGCATTTCGTGGCATGCTTTGCACTCCCTAGCACACCCTAGCAATTCTTGACATGCCCTAGCACTCTAGCATGCCTTGGCATTGCCTAGCATATAACATTTTCACTCCCTCCTTAAAACACTTGGAACTCACTGACACTCCCTATCACACACTCTTATCTATTCATTTCCATGCATTTTGAACTAGTTCTCCCTTGTGTTTTTGTGGCACTCCCTAACATTCGTTGACATGCATTGACAACCTTTACAGCTAACACATCTTCACATGTTGCCCTATCACTCTAGCATTCCTTGGAACTACCTAACATATATTGTCACTCCCTCCTTACCACACCTAGAACTCACTAACACTCCCTGTCAAACACTCTTATTCATTCATTTCCATGTATTTGAAACTAGTGATCCCTTTTGTTTCCTTGGCACTCCATAACACTCCCTGACATGCATTAGCACACAATAGGACCTGGAACATCTTAGCATGTTTCCCTGGCCTCTAACATACCTTAGCATTGCTTACATAGCTCATTACTCCCTCAGCATACCTGTAAGTCACTAAAACTTCATGTCACAAACTCTTATTTTCTCATTTGTATGCATTAATTTGATCTAGTTCTCCCTTGTGTTTCCCTGCATGTGTCCAAGGCCATAGTGGTTAGAGTAAGTCAATTTCTTAAGAAGTAATTACTGTGTGTCATTTCCCTCAAGTAATGAGAATATAATTTTCCTATGAGTCAACACATGATTCATCTATATTAGGTTTATTATCTAGAAAATTCCCTTTAGATAAACTTCCACTAGTGTGTGTAGTAACTATATTATTTAATACATAATCATGCTTTGTCAATTCTATTAATGAGAGAGACCTAACACTCCTCAGTGCTCCTACAACACCTTAACATGCTTTGGCACACACTAACAAATTTCTTGGAACCTCACATGTCTTAGAACATCTTTGTACCGAGAGCATCATGCCACGACTAGGATTCCCAAGCACATGTTGGCATTCCCTAGCATAGAATAGCACTCTCCTAGCATGTGTTGGCATGCCTTGTAGTACCTAGCATGCTCTAGAATGCCTTGGCATGCATTGACATAGATTAGCACTTGGCATGTATTGGAACCTATTATTAGTGTGCTTAGATAAAACCTGACTTATTAACCCTCTTATGTGTTTATTTCATTGCATTTTAGCTTGTTTATTCCTTTTGTTTCCTTGAAACTCCTTAACACATATTGGCATACCCTAATACCCTGCACATCCTAGCATGCCTTAGCACCTAGCATGTCTTAGCATGCCTTGGCACTATTTGTCACATGTTAGCACACCCTAGAACTACCTATCATACTCTGGCACTTCTTGACATGCCATAATATTCCCTAGCTTGCCTGAGTAGTGCTTAGCATACCTTGTCACTCCCTCCTTGGCATGACAACTAGCACTCATTGACACTCCCTAACACACCCTCATATTCATTCACTTCCATGCATTTTGACCTAGTGATCCCTTGTGTTGTCCTAGTACTCCCTAACACTCCTCAACATGCATTGGCACTCTCTAGCACACCTTAGCACTCTTCGACATGCCTTGCTACTTTATAACATGCATAACACTTCCTAACACACATTGGCACTTGGAAAGTATTAGCATGTCTGGAATGTGTTGAGATGACTTGGTATGCTTTGGAATGGTTTAATATTAAAGTTATTTGAGATCAATTATTGGAAAGTATATGAGAAGCAACATAGGAAGATTTGGCACTTATAATGCACTAACACTTGGCACTTGGCACCTATTGGCACCCAATGTTGGTGTTTCTCCCTTTTGTTTCCTTGACAATCCCTCACACATCGCATAGCACTTGACACATCTTAGAATTTTGACATAACTTTGCACTATCTGGCACATGTTAGCATTCCCAAGCACGCCTTGGCACTTTTGCCCTAACCTATGGCCTTACATTTTTCCATGACTTGGGAACCTTACATTCCCTGGAACACCTTGGCACTCCCTGGCTGTCATGCCCTCATAGATAGCCTTACTTTTATTGCAACTTGGGAACCCAACCAAGTCATTAGCAAATAAATGTTGTGCATAACCCAAAGTCTCCCTTTCTTTGAAATTGCTTTGTCCATGCTATATCACAACCATAAGCTTCCCTCTTGCAAGTCCTATTTTGAACTTCTCCTAGAACACTCCATCCTTGGGACTCCTAGAATTCTCTACCACTCCTTGGCACACACTCTTATTCATTCATTTCCAAGCATTTTGACCTAGTTCTCCCGTGTGTTCCCATGGAAGTCCCTAACACTCCTTAGCATGCATTGACATTATCTGCCATGTGTTAGCACACCTTTTCATTCCTTGTCATGCCCTGACACTCCTTAGCTATCATGCCCTCGCAACTACCCTTACTTTTTTCTAGACTTGGGAACCGAACCAAATCATGTCTCGACTACAAGTTTGACCAAGTTAGAGTTACTACAACTAGATTATGCCTTGTTCATCTAAGAAAAACTGATAACTCATCTTAGGCTACTCATGTCCAATCTCAACTCATCCCACTTAACAAGTTACCAAGTCAAGGCTCACGTCTAACTGTGGCCATAAAACAACTAAGCAACATAGTTTAAATCTTAACATGCCATACCAACTGGCACATATAACAATCCCTTAGCACTATGTGGCATGTCTTAGCATCCCCTACATTTCATGGCATGATTTTTACTCCCCGGCACAACCTACACTCCCTGACATTCCCTGGCACTCTAGAATCCCTCGACACTACCTAGCATATAACCTTGTCACACCCTCCTTAGAACACTTGGAACTCACTGACACTCCCTATCCCACACTCTCATCTATTCGTTTCCATGCATTTTTAACTAGTTCTCCCTTGGGTTTCTGTGGCATTCCCTAACACTTCTTGACACACATTGGCACACTCTGGCACCTGACACATCTTGGCATGTTTCCATGGCACTCTATTACTCCTTGGAACTACCTAGCATACCTTGTCACTCCCTCCTTAGCACACCTAGAACTCACTGACACTCTTTTTCACCAACTCTTATTCATTCATTTCCATGCATTTGAAACTAGTTCTCCCTTGACTTTCCTTGGCACACCATAACACTCTTTGGCATGCACTGACACACCCTAGCACTTGACACATCTTGGCATGTTTCCGTAGCCTCTAGCATGGATTAGTACTATCTATCATACCTTGTCACTCCCTCCGTAGTACATCTGGAACTCACTGACACTTCCTATCACAAACTCTTATTTGTTCATTTTCATGCATTAATTTTACCTAGTGCTCCCTTGTGTTTCCTTGACACTCCCTAACACTTCCTAGCACATGTTGGCACACCTTGGCATCTAGCACATCTTGGTCGCATTCCACCCTGACACTCTAGCATGACTTGGCACTGCCTAACACACCATGTCACTCTTTGCTTAGCAAAACCTGGAACTCACTGACACTCCCTGTCACACGCTCTTATTCATTAATTTCCATGCATTTTTACCTAGTGCTTCATTGTGTTTCCTTGGCACTCCCTAACACACCTTAGCACACATTGGCACTGTTAGTCCTTACAATCTCCTAGGCTGAAAAGGAAATCGACAAGGGTAACCTCAAACCACTTTAGCTCAGTAGCTAGCCCTATCAATGATATCACTTTAAAGCAAATGAATCTTAGGCTATATATATATATATTTATGAAAAATTGGTTTTTAAAGGGTTTGCTGAACTTAGGGTTTGGGACAAAAAGTAAGTCTAGGTTGTGGGAATATAAGAGAAAGCATAAGAAGGAGCTAGATGTCAGAAGTCATGGTGTAATTGGAGTATTCTATTAGTGTAGTATAGAGGATATAGAAAGGAAGAAACTAATGAGCATTAAAAGATGATTTCATTAGCTTAAGAAGACAAAACATATAACCATGAAAACCTAGATAATAGAGCTTGATAATACAAGAATTCTGAGTATTTTATCACAATTTATTCATATAGAGAAGAAATATAATGTATGTAAAGATGTTTAGACCATGATAAAACAAAAAAAGTGAAGCACAAACACCATGAACTCACTATACTAGAGTTCCTTGAAAATAGTTGCAACCTGTATCTGTATTAGCTCAAAGATGATTACAATGCAAGCCTTCCTTTACAAAAAGTTCAACCCCCTTCTCCTAAGGTGAAAAAGTATTTATATACTCTCCTGACCTCTTTCCAACCTTCAAGAGTTGAACCCCTAGGTGGAGGTACTAACCCCAATATTCTATCAATTAATAGGTGAGAGTGAGAAGGTGTAACTCAAACACCTCATGAAGAGTTTGATTATGAGTTTTCTTCTTTTATGAGGCCTAATGAACATAGAAAATAGCCTATGATATGCATTTATTAATGCCTACATCACCTAGCCTTGTAACTTGTGCCATTACAAAGAGAATCTTGACTTTGACCAAGTTTGAGTAGAAACTAGAAAATTTGCACAGGGAATTTTTACAAACAAAAACACAGAAAATGTAGAAGCGCAATGCCAAATTTGAGCTGATTTTCAGGTGCCTTCCATGGGTTAAAATTCAAATCTGAGAGAACGATCAACTAGCCCTTCAAGTATCGTTTCCATAATAGTTTGAATTTTTGAATTTGGAGCACGGGGAGACCTTCAAAAATCCATTCTCCCAAGGTCACTCCACAAGTGCAGTGCTTGTCAAAAAATGGTCCAGAATGCTAGTTTTTTGCCACTTTTTTGCCTTTTTATCCCAACCGGAGCCACCTCTGCAAAATTTGGGCAAATGGGTTTTTATAGTATGCCAAGACCTTTCCAAAAATATAAACTTTTCTTCAAATTGATGCTTGAGGAAAAAGCGCAGCGCCAAGGCGTTGCGCTTCTGGATAGGCCAATTTTCTGAATTTAGACCAAAAATTCTCAAAAAACACAAAATGCTTAGAATTGGCTCAAAATTGGAGGTAAGGTGTAAAAATGAGTTTGATAAAGCTTCATGGACATTTCATCAAGCATCTCCAAGTTCCCCTCATCCTTTTTCTCTTTTTTGGTCTCCTTGAGCTTGTTTTTGAGCTGTTTCACTTTGACATTGGCGATCATGTGTTGAGCTCGATAATGATGTGCCATATGTCTAAGCATTTGATTATCTCTATTTTCCTTATCTAGGAGCTTTTCCAAATGTTCATTCACCTTGTTGAGCCAATATTCTTTATCTTGATGTACTTCAAGGGCAATCCCCTCTTCTAGGTCAAGGTCTTCATTTAGCAATATTTGTTTTTGTTCCTCTTGTAAAGCTTCTTTGAGACCTCAGGTTCTTGGTCTTCTCCTCTTTATTTTACCTTTGATCCTTCAGGCTCACTTGATTCTATGATCTTTTTACCTTTTCCAATTTGCTGCAATAACTTGGCTTTTTCCTTTTCCAAGATCAACTCTTTTGCCTTGAGTTGGTTGTTTTCTTATTCTAGGAATGATTTAATGAACTTAGCTCTTTCCATGTTTATTTCCAGCTCAATGATTTGGTAGTCCCTGTCCCTAATGGTCTGTTTCATGATTGAAATCTCATATTCCTCTTCTAGATCAATGATCTCAAATTCCTGCTCAACTACCTTCTTACCCTTTGTTGCTGGTACCTGCTTTGCCAATGAAGAAGGCTTGGCCCCTTTCTCTTTGTGAGAAGAAAACACAAGCCTATGCCCTTTCTTATACACTTTGGTGACTTCTTGCCTAGGTAGCTGAATCTTCTCTACTGGTTTGCTAGATGACCCCATCTCTGCTTGTTGTTTTGGTTCGCTTGTGGACTGAGATGATGCATTTTCCTCATGCCATTTTAGAGTTTTTTCTAAGAAGGCTTCCCAAGTCATACCCCTGTCTGCCAACTGATGAAGGACAATGGTTTTGATGAGATTATGATCGAATAGGCTTGGAGAGCGCTCTTTGTCTTTCAAAAATATCTTTTCAGACATTTTTGAAATACTCCTGAACAAGTAATGGCACATGTTGAGTGGCTTTTGAGATGTGAAGTGCATCAAGAGGCGAATGTGATATGCATACAACCTTGAGAATCTATCTTCATAGGTAAAGAACCTCATGATGGTCTTCATTAAAGGAGAATACTTCTCAAGCAAATATTTGAAAGGCATAAGTTGAGTATGCATGTCTCTGTATGGAGTCTTTAAGAAGGGCTTGTAGTTTTCAAGATCTAGATTCATCCCTTTGAACCAGTATTCACCATTGTCTGGTAAACCAATTGCTAGTGAGATGGAGGCCATTGAGAAGCTAAAATCAATACCAGCAATGACAACAGTCTCCCCTTTCAAGTGTGTAGCCAACCAATCTGTCAGCTTCTCATAAAACCCTGCTTCACTTACTCTTTTACAAAATTCCAAATAGTGAACATCTTCAAAACATTGTTTGATGAAAGGATAGGAGTTGATTTGATTGCAATCTGATGGTTCATATCTGAGAATCCTCCCTCCTTTGTGCTTCCTCTTTCTCTCTGGTGAAGAATCAATCTGCATGATGACACAAAATCCTAGCAGCAGGAAGTGAAATACATGTGATGTGAGTATGAAAATGAAGTGATATATGAGGGATTTTGACAAAATGATGGGAGGGCTTTGTGAAAGATGAAATGGCTTTAAGAAACTGATGGAAATGAGTGTGGAAAATGGTGAAAAAATGTATTGCTGGTAAGTGAGACCAAGAAGGTTTTATGGTGTGATTTTGCCAAAATAACTCTAGGAATGAGCTAGGGTTTTGTTTTTTTAGTGTTTAAACTTGATTTGGAGGTGGATGGACTAGTCAAGATGACTCATCATACATGTGTGCAGGTGTAGAAAGTCAATTTACATGTTTAGGAGATAAAAAATTGTGATGATCATTTCAACCCTAGCATTTCCCATGACATTTTTTCTACAAACCATAGCTTGAGATATAATCAATATGAAATGCAAATGTGAAAGAAAAAATCAAGGGAAATGATGTACTTACTTGTTCCTCAGCCCTAGAAAGCAATTTGACCAAGTTTGAAGGCAAGAATTTTGAAATTTGGGAAAATTTGGGTGATTTTCGGGCACTCTGTCCTACGCGTAGCGCAATTCTTCTATGCGCAACGCCAAAGCACAACACAATTCTCCTATGCACAACGCTTGCTTCAAAAGTTCAATGCATTGTATCTATGTGCAATGCCTGCAAATTTTGGCCAAATTCTCCTAGGGAAATGAAATTTTTGCTTTTTAAAGTGAGTAAGCTCGATGATGAAGAGTGAATGAGAGGTGAATGAAAAGGTATTGAGTCATTTTGAGTTTATATAGGGGTGACTTTTTCACTTTTTCCAAAAAGAGAAAAGAAACTAATCCTCTTTTGTGAACTAATTTCACTTTTCTGAAGGAAGCTTTTACCTTGCCTTTGCAAATGTGCTTTTTTCATCTCCTAAGTGCTGGTGCTTTCTGCTCCTGAAACTTTTTATGTCATGAAAATGTAAATAAACCATGTTTCATTTCTTGAACTATTTTCTCTGTCAATTTTGACTTAATTCTGACTTTTTATGAAAATGGTGGACCTTGGGGACCCTTATGACCTAATGGATGACTTAAGACCTAATGAAATGATAATGATGACTTGACCAATTTTCATGGTATATGACAAGCAATCAGCATGAGAGAAATTTCAGACAATGACTCTATCTTTGGCTAACCATATAATGACCAAATTTGTTGTGTAAACCTAGTAACAGAAAAATTTGACGATGAAAACCTGAAAAGACCATGGTAAAAGCATTTTTTGATCCAATTGACAGGCTAGCAAGACTGACACTAACATTGGCTCCAATTTGGTATGGTAGCTCCTTGGAGGTGTCAAGAACACCATAGACCAAGTAGCCTTGTTCATTGGGCAAATGGAGTCAACATGCAGAAAAACTATATTTTTTTACAGACAAAAGAACTAAAAAGATAAAAACAATACTAATTGAAAGAGCCTTAGGTTCTTGACTTTGGGCTTCAAACTCTATTAACAGTTATCTAAAATGCTAGAAGTAAAATACACATCGGTATGTACAATGATGATGACATTTCTTGATTTTTAGACATAGTAGTGCTTGAGAAGCCTACCATTGGTCGCCCCTCCTGAATAGTCTCTTCCATCCATCTCTTCCAACAAGAAAGCATTCTTTCCTCTGAATGCAGGATTTTTGTATGGTCCCTTCCATAAGTTCTCAAAATTACCATGTTTTCCCTTGTCTTCATTTCTGGCATCCCATCGAAGGAATACATCTCCCAAATTGAAATTATCTTCCTTGGTTTTGTGATCTTAGATCTTCTTGATTTTCTCTTGGAGTTTGGATGTGTTCTGAAAAAATTCCTCTCATGTCTACTGTAAATGAATCATCTGGTTTATTCTCCTTTGTATGTCATGAATTTCAATATCAAAATCTTGTAGGATTTTCATTACCAGGACAACAAGAGATGAAGGAAATATTATGTCAACTCCATATACCAGCTGAAAAGGAGACATACCTATTGACTTTTTGGTGCTGACCCTATTCGCCCACAAAGAATTGATGAGTTTTTTATGCCAATTATTCTTGTTTGTCTCCAGGACCTTTTTTATGATGTTGATCAAAGATTTGTTGGAAGATTTAGCTAAGCCGTTTCCTTGTGGATGATATGCAGTGGAGTGTGCTAGCACAATATGATATTTGGCACAAAAATCCACCATTCTTTTTTATTTGAAAGCAACAACATTATCTGTTATTATTTTTTGTGGGCAGCCAAATCTAGACAAGATATTAGATTCCAAAAATTGAATAATGACAGAATCAGTAGCTTGCCTAGTTGGGATAGCTTCAATCCACTTTGTAAAGTAGTTGGTGGTTGTTAATATCCATTTGTGTTGTGCTGAAGATGATGGATGGATTTCTCCAATGAAATCAAGGCCCCACTACTGGAAAGGAGCTGAAATCAAAATTGGTTGTAATGGTAATGGTAGAAGTTTCCTCTTTCCTTGAAAAATTTGACACTCATGGCAACTCATGACTGTTTTGTATGTATCAGAAAAGAGGGTGGGCCAATAGAAACCAGCCCTTAAGATCTTGTTTGCTGTAGTTTTCCAAAAATGATGACCTCCACAATCTCCCTTATGAAAATCCTTCATTACATCTTTAGCTTCATTCTCTATTAAACAATTCAGCAACACATCTCCAAGATCTTTCCAAAATAAAACACCATCCAGAATGCAATATTTTGAAGCTTTGAGTTTCAGTGATCTGACTTTACCATTGGGAAATTCTGGGGGAGGATTCAAGTGCTATAGGACGTAAACAATGTCAGCGTACCAAGGAGATGACATGAACATATCAGACACTTGCATGAAAGGGTCCCTTTCTTTTGATTCTTCTGATAGTGCAGCCATCAAATTAATATCCAGTGCATGTAGATTTGATTCCACCATAAGCTTGGCTAACCCTTGTACTTTGACGAGCTTTGTAGGTTTGATCTCTAGGTCATATTCTAACATTGCTACAAACCATTTTCCTCTTCTGCCTTCTGGATCTGTTTGTACAATAATTTCTTTTACTGTTGTAGTAGGGACATAAGCAATAGTATGTGAATGTAGGATATAAACCCTGAAATCTTTGAGGGCCTTTACCAATTCCAATGCCTATTTTTCAATAATATTGTATTTTAATGCTGCATCTCTTATAGTGTGACTGAAGAATTCTATAGGATGCTCATTTTTCTGATATTTTTTCTGCAATAGCACTGCGGCTAGTGTGTGCTCAGAAGCAAAAGAAAAAATGATGAAATCTGAAGTATAATATGGGCTAATTACAATAAGAGCAGTAGATATTACAAACTTTACAGCATGAAATGATTTCCTAGCCTCTAAAGTCCACTTTACCTCACTATCCTTCTTCAACATATTTGTCATTTCTTTCAAGTGTTCAACTAGATTAGGAATAAATCTCCTCAAAAAATTGATTTTCCCATTAAATGGCCGAATCTATTTCTTGTTCCTAGGGAAGTCTAATTGCTGAATAGCCTCCACTCTGGTAGGATCAACGTGGATTCCATCTTTAGAGATGATGTGTCCTAGTAGCTTACCTTCTTCCATGGCGAACAAGCTCTTCTTTGGGTTAAGTGAGATGCCAATTTTTTTCATTTATGAAAAACAATCCTCAAGTGATGCAAATGATCTTCATCAGATTTTGAAAATACTGTTAGATCATCAAGATAAATAACTAGAAATATATCTTTTTCATTTGCAAATTCTATATCCATAGCACGCAGAAAGGTAGCTCCTGCATTCTTTAGCCCAAAAGGAATCTTGACATACATGAATGTACCCCATGGCATTGTGAAGGCTGTCTTGAGCTGATCGTCTTTCTGTGCCAGAATTTGATTATACCCAGAATATCCATCAAGCAATGACATCCTAGAGGATCCCACCACCTTTTGAAGTATGTGGTCCATCTTAGGTAGGGGATAGTTGACTTTCAGGGACACCTTATTAAGATTTTTGAAATCAATGCATAGATGAATTTCCCCGGTATTTTTTCTCACAAGCACTGAATTATACATCAATTCAGAAAATCGAATGGGAACAATTATTCCAGACTTATAAAGTCTATTTACCTCTTTTTCAATTGATGGTAGCAACTTGGGGTTGATTCTTCTCAATTTTTGGCGAAATGGCTTATAATCTGGCTTTATAGGAATGGTGTGCTGAATGATACTCTTATCATAAACTTTTAGATCTTGGTAATCCCAAGAAATGCATCATCAGACTCCTTCATTAAAGAAATGTACTTTTCTTTTGTTTCAGGAGATAGAGACTTTGATAGTTTGACCAATTTAGGATTTTCAGTTGTGCCAATGTTAACATCTTCTACTCCTTTTTCAGTAGGAACCATGGTGGGCTTCTTGGTGATATCATCCTTGTCAAATAACTCTTCCAAAGGCACCAAGCCTCTTGGAATGTTGTTGTCCTTGAGCTGTAAAACTTCAATGTCAACTGAATGAGTGTGGGAATCATCAAGATTGTACACATCATCAATGTGAGAATTATGAAATTCTCCTTCCAACTGCAGAAAACTATTTATTTGCTTATCATCACCAAATACTTGCCAAAACCTCATGTTATATGGAATAGTTGGGCGATGCTTAACATGGGTGGAGTATTTATGATTAGAATGAAAAGGAATTTTCACCATACTGGTTGCAGTGGTGAGCGAATTAGCTGTGAGATTTTGAGTTCTAGGAATAAGAGATAATGTATATTCTAGAAAAGTTTTGAGAATATCAAGTACAACATTGTGATAAGCTCTCATTGTTGGATGTTTGGCCTGGTATTTCCCTTTGACTTGCTTCATTACTAACTCGGAGTCTCCACATAAACATAAATCATTTTTGCTCCCACCTTCTTCAGAATTTTAAGGCCAACAATCAACGCCTCATATTTCGCCTCATTATTCGAACATTCAAATGCAAAATTATAAGAAATCATTCTCACATTTGGAGGGATTTTGTTTGGCTGATGTAATGGCCTAAGTATCCAAACACAAATTCCTACCCCTTCTCTTCTTGGTGCACCATCAAACTCCATAGTCCAAAGAACATTTTCTTCTTCTGGAAAAAGAATTTCTGAAATCTTAATTTTTTTATTTTTAGGATCTTGAATGACTAGCTCAGAATTTTCTATTTTCTACACTATTATTTGTTTCTCCTCAATAGGATTTGCAGGTTGTCTTGATTCTTCACTAATCTCTCTACTTTCTGTTGTGATAGTTTTATGTATGTTGCCCATTAGGTTAGGACTTCTGAAATCTCTACTAACTAACTTTCTTCATCAACAAAATCCATATCACTAAACATAATGAAAGAGTCAAGATCAGTATGAACAACATGTATAGGATGATTGACTGGCTTGTATTTACTACTGATAAATTTCAACTTCTTTTCTCTATAAAGTTTTTGGAGCTGTACAAAAATAGGGATAATGGCTTCTGAAAAATCAAGTTGTAGTGTGCCCTTTAGTTTTTCTCCCCAAGATCTTGAAATCAACATGCTGAACCTAGGAGGAATATCAACTACTGCAACATTCATAAGTACATTTTTGGCTGGGATTTTATCTAAGGACACAACCAAGTCTTTAATAAGGCGAAGGCATTTAACTCTTCCAGAATCAAAAGAATAAAGAGCATGGTAAGGTCGAGTGATGCTCAGTCCTAGTTTATCCATGATGGCTTTAGGCATCAAATTATGAGAGGCACCAAAATATAGCATAACATTATGAAGGATAAGGTCATGAAGTTTAAGAATCAGATAAAAAGGAGGAATTTCACTATCTTCAGGAACTCCTTCTAAGGCTGGACCAAAAAGGATGGTTGGCTCATCATAAACTACATTGACTGTATCAGACATCTGATCAACTCTAAGAATTCTTGCAATCTATAATTTGTATTTGTCATTCCTTACCAATTAAGTGAGGGAAATGACTATCTTCAATTTATAAATTTCATTTTCCAAACTAAAAAGATTAGATTGCTTATCTACCTCTTTTGAAGCACTGTCCTTCCTTTCTATTTGACATTTAGCTTGAGTTTCCTTCTTTTGGCTTTCAGTTTGCATTTCCTTGTCCTTCCTCACATTGCTAGTGGAAGCTTCATTAGTTCTATCCCGATTTTGTGTGACAATAGCTTTGTATTTATTCTGGCCTGTAGGAAGGGATTCTTTGCTTGGTGCGTCCTTTTGCAAATCTTTTCTTTTTTTAATTATAGTAACAGGCACATTTATGTTTCTCAAACTGTACTGCTTTTGGAGATGACTGAGGGCGTTCGGATATCCTCTTTGGTACTCTTCAGTCCTATCAGCCCACATATATTCGCTTGCAAGCAGAAATTGTTGATCATCTGGTATAAAAGAATCTTCAGAAAACTGATCTTCTTCAGTTAGGAAAGTAGGCAGTTCATCTTCTTGAAAGAAGTGATTTGCTTCTACCATTTCCTCTTCATCTTCTTCCTGGCTTTTAGTATAGTTTTGCTGAAATGGAGCTTTCACCTGAACTTGAGGATCTCGATTTCACTGCTCTCTCTGTCGATTTCTGAACTACTATTGTTGCTTTCCATGAAAGTTAGGATTCCTCACTGATGGTTTAGCTTATCGATCAATTACTGCTATTTTATCCATAATCCTTTCCATAGTTTTTATCAGTCTATCAAGCTTTGCATCAGATGATGATGCAGGGTCTTTTATGAAAAAAACTCTCTTTTCTACCCTCTCTGGCTTTGATTTTGACTTCTTAATGAGAATATTGGCTTCAACACTGATTGCATTCCGGTGCATTTCTTCAAGAGTACTTGGGTCTCTTTCTTTGAGCTGATAGGCCAGCTCTGGATCGAAAGCATCAGGATAATGAAGAAGAGCTAAACCAGGAGGAGGTTTCATATCATCAGGTATAGTATTGTACACTGTATTAAATCTTGATGTGAATTCTTGAACTGTTTCATTGGGGCTCCTTTTCATTGAATTATATTCAGCCAATATCTGTAATGGATTTTTATTCTCTTGCCAACAAGCTAGAAATAATTCAATCAATGTTTGAGAACTGTTAATGGAATTTGCAGCTAGACTTTGAAACCATTTCTTGACATCTTTTGAGAAACTCTGAGTGATAATCCTCATTTTAGCATTCTCATCATCAATTTCTTCTAAGTCAATGAAGTCTGTTAACTTGTCAACATGTTGCTGAGCTGTAATTTCTGCAATTCCATCAAACAAAGGAAGTCTTTGACCATAATTCTGAGGCAAAGTAGTAAGTTGAGCAGGCATTATAAGAAGCACAAATCTTTCCATGACTGCTCAAGGAAGTGGAGGTGTTACAATGGGTTGTGTAAGTGAAGGTTGTGATGAGGATGATGGAACTATTAAAATGGGTTGTGGAGGCAAGGATGGAATGAACGGAGGAGGAAAGAAAGATGATGAAACTGAAGCTTTAGGAGATGTGGTAGATGACCTTGGAGGTGTAAAAGAGGATGAAGTTGTGGCTAAGTATTCAAGTTGATATTGAACAAAATATTTTTCAGTTGTGATTTGGAGTTGGTCAGCAAGGCTCTGAAGCTTATCAAAGTTTAACCATAGTTGATGATCAGTCTTAGTAGACAAAGACTCTGAAGAAAGAGAATGAGTTTCAAAATTTAAAGGTTCTAGTGTTGTATCAGAGATGCAAGAGTCAGACTTAGACCTGGTAAGTGATAATTCTATCTGCTCTTTGAATGGAATTTGCTCAAAGATGAATAGGTTTTTAGGCAGAGAAGTTGTTCTTTTAATATTTTGAACTACACTTTTAGTGATAGGTAGTCTAATTTTTCTGAGTAGTCTTTCAGGGTCTTCAACAATAAAGGTTGGGTTTGGGTCAGGATTTGAACTGGTATGCCTTTTGGAAGCCAGAATGTATACACCCTAAACTGATGAGATTTATGAATTTAGCCTAACATAGGATACTGGAAACTGAGAGGTACAAAATCAACTCTTGAAAGATCTTAAGATTTTTCCTAGGGATAATTTAACAGTCGTTCCCCGGTAACGGCACCAAAAATGTTAGTCCTTACAATCTCCTAGGCTGAAAAGGAAATCGACAAGGGTAACCTCAAACCACTTCAGCTCAGTAGCTAGCCCTAATAAGCATTAGAGGGATCTCTCTAAGTTTCTTATCAATGATATGACTTTAAAGCAAATGAATCTTAGGCTATATATATATATATATATATATATATATATATATATATATATATATATATATATATTTGTTTGTGAAAAATTAGTTTTTAAAGGGTTTGCTGAACTTAGGGTTTGGGGCCACAAGTAAGTCTAGGCTATGGGAATACATGAGAAAGCATAAGAAGGAGATAGATGTCAAAAGTCTTGGTGTAATTCGAGTATTTTGTCAGTGTAGTATATAGGATATAGAAAGGAAGAAACTAATGAGCATTAAAAGATGATTTCATTAGCTTAAGAAGGAAAAACATATAACCATGAAAACCTAGATAACAGAACTTGATAATACAATAATTCTGAGTATTTTATCACAAGGTATTCATATAGAGAAGAAATATAATGTATGTAAAGATGTTTAGACCATGATAAAACAAAAAGAGTGAAGAACAAACACCATGAACTCACTGTGCTAGAGTTCCTTGAAAATAGCTGCAACCTGTATCTGTATTAGTTGAAAGATGATTACAATGCAAGCCTTCCTTTAAAAAACGTTCAAACCCCTTCTCTTGAGGTGAAAAATTATTTATAGAATCTCCTGACCTCTTTCCCACCTTCAGGATTCGAACTCCTAGGTGGAGGTACTGACTCCAATATTCTCTCAACTAACAGGTGAGAGAGAAGGTGTAACTCAAACACCTCATGGAGAGTTTGATTAGGAGTTTTCTTCTTTTATGAGGCCTAATGAACATCAAAAACAACCTATGATATGCATTTATTCATGCCTACATCACCTAGCCTCGTAACTTGTGCCATTACAAAGAGAATCTTGACTTTGACCAAGTTTGACTAGAAACTAGAAAATTTACATAGTGAATTTTTACAAATAAAAACACAGAAAATGCAGAAGCGTAGCGCCAACTTTGAGCTGATTTTCAAGTGCCTTCCAGGGGTCAAAATGAAAATTTGAGAGAACATTCAAATAACCCCTCAAGTCTAGTTTCCAGAAAAGTTTGAATTTTTGAAGTTGGGGCACGGGAAGATCTTCAAAAATCCATTCTCCCAAGGTCGCTCTAGAAGCGCAGTGCCTGTCAAAAAATGGTCCAGAATGCTAGTTTTTTGCCACTTTTTTGCCTTTTTCTCCCAAACTGAGCCACCTCTGCAAAATCTGGGAAATGATTTTTTAGAGGATGCCAAAAAATTTCCAAAAATATAAACTTTTCTTCAAATGGATTCCTGAGGAGCGCTGCACTTTTGGACAGGCCAATTTTATGAATTTAGACAAAAAATTCTCAAAAAACACAAAATGCTCAGAATTGGCTCAAAATTGGAGGGAAGCTGTAAAAATTAGTTTTTTAAAGCTTCATGGATGCTTCAGCAAGCATCTCCAAGTTTCCCTCATCCTTTTTCTATTTTTTGGTCTCCTTGAGCTTGTTTTTGAGCTATTTCACTTTGACATTAGCGATCATGTGTTGAGCTTGATAATGATGTGCCATATGTCTGAGCATTTGATTATCTCTATTTTCCTTCTCTAGGAGCTTTTCCAAATGTTCATTCACCATTTTGAGCCAATATTATTTATCTTGATGTACTTCAAGGGCAATCCTCTCTTCTAGGTCAAAGTCTTCATTTAGCAATATTTGTTTTTGCTCCTCCTGTAAAGCTTCTTTGAGACCTCTGGTTCTTGGTATTTTCCTCTTTTCTATACCCTTTGATCCTTCAGGCTCACTTGATTCTATGATCTCCTTACCTTCTCCAATCTATTGCAATAACTTGGCTTTTTCCTTTTCCAAGATCAACTCTTTTGCCTTGAGTTGGTTGTTTTCTTGTTCTAGGAATGATATAATGAAATTAGCTCTTTCCATGTTTATTTTCAGCTCATTGATTTGGTAGTCCCTGTCCTTGATGGTCTATTTCATGATTGAAATCTCATCTTCCTCTTCTAGATAAATGATCTCAAATTTCTGCTCAACTGCCTTCTTACCCTTCGTTGCTGATACCTACTTTGCTGATGAAGAAGGCTTGGCCCCTTTCTCTTTGTGAGAAGAAAACACAAGCCTTTGCCTTTTCTTATACACTTTGGTGACTTGTGGCCTAGGTATCTGAATCTTCTCTGCTGGTCCGCTAGATGACCCCATCTTTGCTTGTTGTTTTGGTGCACTTGTGGATGGAGATGCTGCATTTTCCTCATGCCATTTTAGAGCTGTTTCTAAGAAGGCTTCCCAAGTCATACCCCTCTCTACCAACTGATGAAGGACAATGGTTTTGATGAGATTATGATGGAATAGGATTGGAGAGTGCTCTTTGTATTTCGATTGTATCTTTTCAGACATTTTTGAAATACCCCTAAACAAGTAATTGCACATGTTGAGTGGCTTTTGAGATGTGAAGTGAATCAAGAGGTGAATTTGATATGCATACAACCTTGAGAATCTACCTTCACAGGTAAAGAACCTCATGATGGTATTCATTAAAGGAGCATACTTCTCAAGCAAATATCTGAAAGGCATAAGGTGAGTATGTGTGTCTCTGTATGGAGTCTTTAAGAAGGGCTTGTAGTTTTCAAGATCTAGATTCATCCCTTTGAACCAGTATTCTCCATTGTTTGGTAAACCAGTTGCTAGTGAGATGGAGGTCATTAAGAAGCTAAGCTCAATACTAGCAATGACAACTTTCTCCCCTTTCAAGTGTGTAGCCACCCAATCTGTTAGCTTCTCATAAAACCCTGCTTCACTTACTCTTTTGCAAAATTCCAAACAATGAAAATATTCAAAACATTATTTGATGAAAGGATAGGAGTTGATTTGATTGCAATATGATGGTTCATATTTGAGAATCCTCCCTTCTTTGTGTTATCCCTTTCTCTCTGGTGAAGAATCATGCTATAGACATTTTTGGGCACTGCAACCCCAATCATACATGTCCATAAACCAAGGGCTCCTAAGTCCTTAAAAGTGTTGTTTCATACCCTAAAGGAACAAGGTCAGCTGATTACATCATTTCCCAGAAGTTATGCATGAAAAATTACTCAGAAGTGGTCAAAACTGGACCATACTGATTGCTCAGTGCTGAGGGTGAGATGCATCACACCTACTACACACGGGAGGTGCGATGCATATTGAAAAGTCCTTCTATAGGGTGTGATGGACGAGAATAGACAAGTGGCAGAGACAGTTTGTGAGGTGGATTATCGTGGAATCTTCCAAAAACTTCTCCTATGACACTTGCCTCTCAGAATCACCCAAGGATGAGTAAGAGATCAATGAGATCTCCAAGTGGAATCAAGAATAATTAGAGAGCAGACACTAATAAAAAACCTAGAGCTGACTCACACCTCTGCAAATATCTATATATAGATCTCTCATCCAAGAGATCCAGAGGTTAGAGGCTGGAATTTTGTATCTTGCAAGGAAGCGCTGCTGGTTTATTGGTGTAACATCATAGTGTTGGGTGATCTAAGCTTTTCATGAGGTGAAGAAGGGCTTTCTTGCTGAAGGGATGACGCTGGGTCAGAACAATTGGTTGTAATCCTCTTTGCTATTCTTGATATTAATAAAGCTATTCAAGTTTTCCTCCACATTCTTGTATGATTGATGATATATGCATTTGTGTGGTCAATATATATCTGGTCCTATATTGTTTGTGATAGTAGATCTCTGTTCTTGGATAGTGTTATGTTGCTTTGATTCCATAGGTGCTCTTTGAAGTTGGGTAGACGAGGAAGCGAGTGGCAAAGATCTATCAGAAGGGAGAGGAATCAAGCAAGGAACCAAGAACGAGACAGAGGTTGGTCTTCTTTGTTCCCCTCTTATCTACTTCTCATAAAGGAAAACGAAAGTAGTTTTAGTTTGTTTGTTTCTAAGATAGCTACCAGTATTAGTGGGACTAGCATCTCTCCATAGACACTAGATTTCCCGGTAACAAAATGGCGACTCCACTGGGGAGCGAATAACTTTTTTTCTTTTCTATACTTGTTCATTTTATAAACTTATAGACGGAGCCTGAAGTCAAGCAAGCTAGCCCTCAAACTGCATTTGTTATGCAAGTGCAAAGTAGATCAATGCTGCTTCAGTCTATCTCTGGGTTTTGTTTGTAAACTGAAAAATTGATTTGTAAACATCCTAATTGCCCTTGTGGTGGCTCTAGTAACCTCCTTAGATCTACCCCTATGATTTATTTACTGATTATCACTTGCTCGGCCTAAATCCCTGAATTGTGCTGCAAACTGTGATCAAGAACTGGATCAAAAGTCTCACTCTGCACCATTGCACCCTCTCTTCAAGGATATCAATATGCATCTCACTTCCTGAGTGCTGTAGGTGGGATGCATATTGGAATCCCTGTGTAACAGGTGCAATGGTCAGAGAAGGCTAATTTTGCCTCCAGACTTCGGTTTTTCTTCACTCTTTTCAGCTCTATTAAGGAGTTTTGTTGTCTGTAGTCAGTATACCTCTATGGAAAGAAACCCCCTTCCTTGCCATTATTCCACCTCCATTGTGCAAAGAACTGTAAATGTTTTTATGTATTGTGAGCCATTTTTAGTTCTCTTTTACAAAGAAGTAGCATAATTGAACTGCCGTTTCTTGATTTGAAAGTGTCGCAAGTGTCGTTTTCAGTCATAGAAGAGAATCCAATTGTTCTTGATAGTCTATTACACTGTTACTCTTGTATTTGATTTGAATTAGTATTTTTTCAAGTGTCGAAAGCAAGTTTTCAATTCCAAATTGAAAAGTGTCGTCATTGTCTTCAGTTTGTCTTGAAAAGAAGTTTGTTAGTAATGTCACTTTGAAAAATAATTCAGATTTGCACTTAGCTTTCTTTTTATCATTCACACATTAAGAAGGATGAAAAAAAATACATGCATGTGCATTTGCATTTAGACTGTTTGTTGGTTTGATTTAGGATAGTGCATATAGTGTGTGCTCTCTGCTCTATGTTGAAAGAATATCATCTCTCTTTCTGTAGTGGCTAGGATTTTCATTGCAAAAAGAAGATTAAACGATTGTTTATCATCTTAGATTGCATTTTAGGAATTGTATATCTACATCACGCGGTGAACCTGAAAGGAAAATTTCTTAAACAAGATCAACTGTAAAATAAATTTAATGAATCTAAAAACACTTTGGAACCTAACAAACAACATTTAGAAGTCTAGGCTAGAGATGTATTCTGGCGTCGTAAAGCCTGATAACTGTTGTTTTCATTGCTGGTTGGGTGATTCCTTCACTTTGAGACGAAAAGTGCCAGTACGGACTTGTGCTCCCACGTACTGTCAAGTATATATTGGGAGACCACAATAGGCTATATCCTTTATCCATAGGAAGCCATGTCTGCCACCCTATCGATCGCAATGCACTGAACACAACATTCGGGAAGATTGACTGTCGTACCGTAAAAAGTATTCTACAGTTTTGTGATTCATTTGGTAATCCCTCTATCTAGATTTCCAGAGTAGTCTCTTTCGTTCCTTTTCAGAATCCTTAAAGGAAAAGGTCCATCTGAGCACTTGTCACTTCAAGCTCATTAAAAATCGAAGGCGACTAGAGTCATCTTTTGTTTTTTCTCGACTCTTAAAAATTGTAAAACAAGTTGTGTCAAAGCATCTAAAATTCATTTAATTTGGAAACATATTTCACCTTGATTCTTAGTTGATCGAGTAATCTGCAATCGTGGAAGAAAGTCAATTGAAACCCCATTGTTCGTGGAGGCTTACAAGTCAACTGTCTTTATCTCTAGAATCAAAACTGTTATGGATGAAGCAAACTCGTTTAACCGGTTCAAAATCCCTTGGTAAAGTTGGAACAAGTGTTCCGACACCATCAGAGACTCCGATTACTCCAAGCATTTATGGTATCCCTACCTTAATAGAAGAAGTTCCACAGCCACCAGAGGATAGTAGAGCTGATCCTAGTGTGAAGGTAAACACTTGTATTACTGAACTAGCTCCATCTACAACTAATTTGGAAGGCGTTATTCCCCAAACATCTGTCGCTGCAGAATCTATACCTTCTTTGACACCGCAAATATTTTACGGACCTAATGGTCTACCTCTTCCACCTGGTCTGATTGCTATAAAAGAGATTGTGGAGGATCCTCCATCTAGTACTCCATCGCAATTTGGAGTCGGGATCACCCTATATCCTTCTTCGTCAGAAATTAGTCTACCATTATCGAAAGCTCCTGTAGAATCACTAGGAAATATTTTGGATAGATTAGAAATGTCTGAACAATCGTCGACATCTAGGACTATGTCATCTGACACAGTGATGGCAGAACTTCTTGCTATCACTCCAACAATGTTCACCGGCATACCATCTATCCCAACTAGCTCTCAATCGCTAGATGGGGCCCACTCAGGGGCTATTTCGACAGTATGGTCTATTCCCATTTGTTCATCCGGAATAATATCCAGGAGCTCTTATGTTGAGTCTCAGCAAATTGATCCTTCACGGTGTCAATTTGGGCAGTCTGATCCTCAAGGACAAATCATTCCTTTGAGTACTGGATTACCGCCGTATGGGGGGCAATATACCCTTTCATTGTCTCCTTCAGGAGAACAACCATATGAGAATTCACAACAAAATTTAGGTTATGCTGGAATTACGTCTAGAGGTTGGGTGCCAATACTGCCTCAACAACCAAGAGTTGTATACTCAATGCAACAATGTTTACCTATGTCAAATATATCAACTACACTAGCCATTGTGACGGTGTATCAAGTACAATCATTTCTTGTTGTATGTCAACCTCAAGTTTCTCAGGTTGTAATGCAACAGCCTCTTATCCCTGCGACTCAACCACAATCACCAACTAGTGGAATGACACGGGCCCAAACAGGTACAATTACCCCTCATCTTGGTCAAACAACAAGTATTGGACAATAGCACATGGCTTCACAACCATGGCTGGTGCAATATCAACAACCGCAATTACAACAAGTTTACCAAGGATCTGAGCAACAAATATTTGCAAATAATGGGCAACCGTATATTCAAAACGGTCAAAATCAACCATTCTATAATGGTTATGCCCATCAACCTTACCAAAGTTACCAACATCAAATGCATTATGTTGGTATGCAAAGACCAACTGCCCAGGCAATTCCATCTTATCCTGGGTATGCTTCGCCAAACCTGAATCAACAGTTACCCTTCCTGGCGACTTTAGAGCTACCATATCTAAAGCAACTAACGAATGATCCAATTTATTATGCCCCTTGGTGGCCAGCGATTCCGCATAAACTTCTGTCATATATTCCTAAATTTAATGGAAATCTGGGTGAAGACCCGTTGAATCATGTGATGACTTTTCACCTGTGGTGCTCATCAAACACCCTAAACGATGATTCGATTAGGCTTCGCCTTTTTCAGAGAACGTTAACTGGTCCAGCAGCAAAATGGTATATCGAATTACCTAGAGCTTCGTTTGATAACTTCAGTACCCTAGCCACAACCTTTTTAACCCATTTTCAGTTACCCATAAGGTACGAAATGGGAACAGAACTTCTTACCAATTTTAAGCAAACGACGGCCACTCACATATCCGATCATATTCATGAGTGGCGACGTCGTCGTAGAATGGTAAAAATGTACGTTCTTGATTAGCTTTTAGCTGAATGGTTTATTAAGTCATTATTACCTTCCATTACAAAAGAAGTGGCAAAGGGAGGAGTTGTCACTGAAGAGCAAGTTATTGCTCGTGCACAATATTTAGACTTGATTTATACTCAGTCTGGCATGCTCTACGATAAAATCCCTGACGCTCCCAGACCGGAATTTTCTGTTCCTCCTCCTCCTAAATCGAACAATGACTCTCATCCCGGCGATGGCGTGATTGGTATGATAGACATGAAATCAACGAAGGCTACATCTAAAAATGCCCGTAATATTTCTAGTCAAAATGCAAAAGAAGAACTTCTCACCTTGGAAGTAAATGCCGTCTCAACAGACAAAGCCAAAGAAACCAAGAAACCAGGAGGCAAGAAGAAAAACAAAGGGAAGAAGAAGAAACGGGAGGAATCATCACCTGAAAAATATTCTGCAAACCCTTCTGGAGATAAGAAACCAAATTTTCCATGTCTTATATGTGATGAGGATCATTGGATAAGAGATTGTCCATATAAAGCTGAGCTTAAAAAATTCTTCAAGAATTCAAAAACCTCGGCAGTATTAACTGATCCGTTTCCAAATCCAGGAACAAATCTGGTTTCCAATGACAATGCTTCCCCATCCCAAGTGTTGGTGTTGTCGGTTTCGAAGTAGCAAAATGATGCTTTGATAACGACAAGGAATAAAGATTACGGGAATCCACAGCTGTCGAACAACAAGGATAAAGATCAACCTAGTAGTTCAACAATAACTCCGATAGAAGTTGTGCCGCCCATCATTCCAGAGCTAACAATAAAACCACCAAATGGAGTAGTACACAAGTTGACATTTAATCCTCGTGCCAGAGCAGCACAACATTATAATATAGTGGGAGATCTGGCCCAATCGCCATCCGCTATGTCGACACTTGAGGTACCGCAAAATTGCCCCTCCCAAAAGCAGGCTCTATTATCAGTAATAGGTGGGATTGAGCCAACAGATTCCAATCTTGTATCCTTTAATCACAAAGGATATGACCCTCAGTTACCAGCTCAACTAGCTTTCCTTATTCAAGTGAAAGCTCTCAACGAAACTGTTCATCAAACAATTATTGATGAGGGGGCATCTACATGTATTATGTCGATGAATTGCTGGAAAAATTTAGGCTCACCACCCTTGTCGCGATCATCAACGATGTTAAAAGAATTTGATGGACGATCATACACTCCATACGGGATTTTAAGTAACTTGCAAGTTGAAATGGGGGGAAAATAGTAGAAATTAATGTTGAAGTAATTGACGGAAACCTCGATTACAACATCCTACTAGGAAGGCCCTGGATATATGCCATGGCCGCAGTTGTGTCGACCTACTTCAGGAAGATTTCATTTCCCTTCCAAGGAGGAATTACAATCATCGACCAACAAACATTTCTCCCCAACAGTTCACAAGTTACGGGAAGCATTCCAATGATCCATGGAAGCAATCATTCGCTTCAAAATATTGGAGTAGGCCTCCTCAAAGACCCTGCCTTAATGGGTACTTTTGCCCTACTGCCTCTGAGTAATCTGGCAGAAGTGGCCACAGTGGAAACTTGCAATATGAAATCTTCTATATCTAATGGATTTGGAAGATTCCTAAACATTTTGTCACCATGGATCATCGCCATTTTAGAAATATTGTAGCAATCAATTTTCTTGGCCTGGGGGGCAAACCCAAATCACTCATCGAGTGTTTAGATAGATAGGTCTAAGGAATATGGCACCTCTTCAGATCCTTGGTCACATGTACATTCTACAGACGAAGGAATCATTCAATCAATGATGATAAGAGAGGCACCATGGGAAGATTAGCACCAACACTCCCATCTTCCGGATTACCATGAAGATTATTCCAGCAACCTTAATCATCCTTCAGTTTTGATTTTCTATCAAATACTGTAAATACGGTGGATTCTGAGGATGGTTCTTATCTCGTGTCGACCTCATTAAAAAATGAAACAAGGAGTCATGAGGATAGTTCTTTTACTGTGTCAACCTCATTAAAAAATGAAACAACTCCCTTTCCAAATCGAGTCTTTGATTACAATCAATCGAGTCTTTCAAAGATCTCGAAGGTAAACCTTCATTCCAACCACCGTGTTGAATGCAATAAAGCTTGGGGGGCATGCACCTCGATTTGCGTCATTATGTTGGGGGCATGCAAACTTATCATGAGCAGTGTTACCGCAAGGTTAAAGCTCGTTAAAAAATAAACCCATCACGAGCAGTTTTAATGTGGAATTCAAGCTCGTTAAAAAATAAACATAAGAAATGAGCAAATGTTCCCAAGAGTTTAAGCTCATTAAAAAATGAACCAATTTGCGGTAAATAACCATTGTGAATGCATTATCATCAACTTTTGAGCCTTGGTTGTGTTCTCATCATCACCTCCACTCTGTATTGGCCAATCATTCACCTCCATTTGATTGTTTACCCTTTTTGAGGAAAATCGTGAAGAGTGATCTTGTTAGCCATCCTTGTGACACTACCATGATTGGAAAATTCCAAACCTTACCTGGAATTAGCTGCTACCCGAATTTATCACTCGTTCCTCGAAAAATGAGTCTCCTTTAAGCTCTTTTCATCTAACTCGTAAAATATGAAAAGAATGTCGAGTAATTGGCCTCTCCAACTCGTTAAAGTGACCGGAAGTGCTATCCCTCCTTTAGATTTTAATATTTTTGGAACTGAGGGATTATTACACAAAAAGATCGAGCGCTTGTTTTGTTCGGCTCGTTAAAATGACTGAAAATTCGTCCCTTTTGTATTATTTTATAATTTTTCAGACTTAAGGGATTATATGATGAAAAAGGATTGTTGGAGTTTTCTTTATGTCCCTTTCAGACTCTCTAAAATTGAAAAGGACCGAGTTGTCTTTGTCGTTATACTCGTTAAAACCGAATAGCGACAAACTTGTCCATACAGACAAGAACGAGTTTCACTATCGCTAGGCTCATTAAAACATAGTGACGGGTTTTCTCGAAGGGAAAATTATAGAACAAGCATATGTTATCCTCCTCAAGATTGACAAAAATAAAGAGGTACTGGTCAGCAATGACTGGGGAAAAATTTGGAAGAAAACTTGAAGAAACTTTATTGGTAGCAAGTCGCTCTTGAACATGACACTTTCACTCTGCATCCGAGTCGGGTTGGGTTGTTCCGTTCACTAGTCATATCACCATTGGTCCATCACACCATCCATATTTGGGGTTAACACCACCAATCCATCATGTCAGTGTCGCCGGTATGTTCAAGATAAGTTGCTCAAAGAATTCACCTGTGTCTCATCCACTGCAATACATTCATGCTCCATTCTTTCATGACTGCCACCCTGAACCCTGCATCATTAGATCATTTTCACCTCCAAAATCATTTACTCCGTTCCGTGCCATAGATGTGGGATTAATTAAGGCCCTCCTATGGCGGGTCGCTTCTTGTCAACATCAACTCATTATCCAAGAAGTCGACTTAGGGACAACCCTTTCAGTACTTTGAAGCTTGCATGCCTCAATGGCAAGTTTCTCACTTTCGGCGACAAGTTTACCTCAATGGCCTTCGACCGAAAGATTTTGCGTGGTTTTCGACACCAAGTCCCTTTTTCACACCACGTGAATTGTGCTGTCATACCTTGAGGGTCATCATCATTATCGGTGATTCCTCTCGCGCCTGTTAACAGCTTACATCACTGGCTGGTAATCAGGCGATGTCTTTCCATGTTCAACTCCAGAACATCTCTCACATGGATCGAATTGTAATTTGAGTGAAGATCGAACGAGATTAAAGACCCCAGATCTAGTTTCATCCATTTGGGCTGCGATATATATTCAGGAAAGTAAAGACATCAAATGTACATCATTGTTGCACAGATAATCATCCAATCTAGAGATGATGGCTCTACCAGAATCATCAGTCTGCAAACAGATGATTGTCTATACTATGTACATGAAAATGAATTTATAAAGCTGAGCATGGGAATGCCCACCTCAGCTAGATCATGAAAATATTATGAAGATAATTTATTGTATTGTATCTTATTACAGGTCGCCTTCCAGCTCGAAAAAACTTCATATCCTCATGATAAAGCATTTCACCCGACATCAAAAGATTAACGACCTCATGCTTTAGGGGTCAACTGTTATAGACATTTTGGGCACTGCAACCCCAATCATACATTTCCATAAACCAAGGGCTCCTAAGTCCTTAAAAGTGTTGTTTCATACCCTAAAGGAACAAGGTCAGCTGATTACATCATCTCCCAGAAGTTCTCCATGAAAAACTACTCAGAAATGGTCAAAACTAGACCATACTGATTGCTCAGTGCTGAGGGTGAGATGCATCACACCTACTACACATGGGAGGTGTGATGCATACAAAAATTTCCTTCTATAGGGTGCGATGGACGAGAATAGACAAGTGGCAGAGACAGTTTGCGAGGTGGATGATCATGGAATCTTCCAAAAACTTCTCCTGTGACACTTGCCTCTCAGAATTGCCCAAGGATGAGTAAGAGATCAATGAGATATCCAAGTGGAATCAAGAACTATCAGAGATAAGACACTAATAAAAAACCTAGAGCTGACTCACACCTTTGCAAATATCTATATATAGATCTCTCATCCCAGAGATCCAGAGGTTAGAGGCTGGAATTTTGTATCTTGCAAGGAAGTGCTGCTGGTTTCTTGGTGTAACATCATAGTGTTGGGTAATCTAAGCTTTTCATGAGGTGAAGAAGGGATTTCTTGCTGAGAGGATGACGCTGGGTCAGAATAATTGGTTGTAATCCTCTTTGCTATTCTTGATATTAATAAAGCTATTCAAGTTTTCCTCCACATTCTTGTATGATTGATGATATATGCATTTGTGTGGTCAATATATATCTGATCCTATATTGTTTGTGATAGTAGATCTTTGTTCTTGGATAGTGTTATGCTGCTTTGATTCCACAGGTGCTCTTTGAAGCTGGGTAGACGAGGAAGCGAGTGGCAAAGATCTATCAAAAGGGAGAGGAATCAAGCAAGGAACCAATCGCAAGACAGAGGTTGGTCTCCTTTGTTCCCCTCTTATCTACTTCTCATAAAGGAAAAGGAAAGTAGTTTTAGTTTTTTTTGTTTCTACGATAGATACCAGTCTTAGTGGGACTAGCAGCTCTGCATAGACACTAGATTTCCCGGTAACAAATCAATCTCCATGATGACACAAAATCCTAGTAGCAAGAAGTGAAATAGATGTGAGGTGAGTATGAAAATGAAGTGATATATGAGGGATTTTGACAAAATGATGGGAGGGATTTGTGAAAGATGAAATGGCTTTGAGAAACTAATGGGAATGAGTGTGGAAGATGGTGAAAAAATGTACTGCTGGCAAGTGATACCGAGAAGGTTTTATGGTGTGATTTTGCCAAAATAACTCTAAGAATGAGCTAGCTTTTTTTTTTTAGTGTTTAAACTTGATTTGGAGGTGGATGGACTGGTCAAGATGACTCATCATACATGTGTGCACGTGTAGAAAGTGAATTTACATGTTTAGGAGATAAAAAATTGTGATAACCATTTCTACCCTTGCATTTCCGATGGCATTTTTGCTACAAACCATAGCTTGAGATATAATAAATATGGAATGCAAATGGGAAAGAAAAAATCAAGGTAAATGATGTACTTACTTGTTCCTCAGCCTTAGAAAGCAATTTGACCAAGTTTGAAGGCAAGAATTTTGAAATTTGCGAAAATTTGGGTGATTTTCGGGCACTCTGTCCTGTGCGTAATTCCAAAGCGCAATGTAGTTCTCCTACGCATAGCACCTACTTCAAAAGTGAAACATAGTGTATCTACGTGCAACACCTACAAATTTTTGCCAAATTCTCATAGGGAAATGAAATTTTTTCTTTTTAAAGTGAGCAAGCTCGATGATGAAGAGTGAATGAGAGGTGAATGAAAGGTATTGAGTCATTTATAGTTTATATAGGGGTGTCATTTTCACTTTTTCCAAAAAGAGAAATGAAACTCCTCTTTTGTGAACTGATTTCACTTTTGTGAAGGCAACTTTTACCTTGCCTTTGCAAATGTGCTTTTTTGATCTCCTGTGTGTTGGTGCTTTCTACTCCTGAAACTTTTTATGTCATGAGAATGTAAATAAACCATGTTTCATTTCTTGAACTATTTTCTTTGTCAATTTTGACTTATTTATGACTTTTTATGAAAATGGTGGACCTTGGGGACCCTTATGACCTAATGGATGACTTAAGACCTAATGAAATGATAATGATGACTTGACCAGTTTTCATGGTATATGACAAGCAATTAGTGTGAAATAAATTTAAGACAATGACTCTATCTTGGACTAACCATACAATGACCAATTTTTTTGTGTAAACCTAGTAATAGAAAAATTTGACGATGAAAACCTGAAAGGACCATGGTAAAAGCATTTTTTGATCCAGGTGACAGGCTAGCAAGAATGACAATAACAGGCACATCTTGGTATGCTTCCCTAGCACGTTATCATGCCTTGGCATTGCATAGCATACCTTGTCACTCTCTCCTTAGCACACCTGGAATTTGTTGACACTTCATTTCCATGCATTTGAAGCTAGTGCTCCCTTGTGTTTCCCTAACACTTGGCCCTAACACTCCCTAACATGCATTTGCGCCACACCTTGGCACCTGGAACATCTTGGCAATGCCTTAGCAGTTGGCTTGTCTTGACATGCCTAACGTGCCTTGGAACTGTCTATTATGTGTTAGTAATTCCTAGCATTCCTTGGCACACCTTAGAACTCCCTAGCTGTCATGCCCTCACAGATAGCCTTACCTTTTTTGTGACTTGAGAACCCAACCACGTCATTGGAAAAACAATGTTGTGCCTAACCCAAAGTCTCCCTTTTTCTGAAACTGCTTTGACCAACCCTTTATTGTAACCATAGGCTTCCCTCCTGCAAGTCCTATTTTGATCTTCTCCTGACACACTTTGTCCTTGAGACACCTGGAATTCGTTGACACTCCTTGTCACACACTCTTATTTGTTCATTTCCATTCAACTTGACCTAGTTCTCCATTGTGATGCCCTGGCACTCCATAACACTCCTCAACATGCATTGACAATGTCTGACATGTGTTAGCATGCCTTTTCAATCGTTGGCATGTCTTGACACTCCTTAGCTATCATGCCCTCACAACTACCATTACTTCTCATTTTTTGGGATTCAACTGCATTAAGTAAGTCATTAATCTATAACCATTTTTTGGGATTCAACTGCATTAAGTAAGTCAACTTCTTGCTACAAAGTAGTCATAACTGACTAATTTGTCATGATTTTTGACTAGTCCAATTAGCACTCATTGCATCATGTGATTCTCATAGGGGTGAATATGTGGGATTAAAACTAGTGAAATGAATCAGATAGCATCAATGATCACTTCCAGGGCTTGCACCCAGTAACTAGGAATTCCTGGGAGGTCACCTTACTTTTTTTTGGGACTTGGGAACCCAACCAAGACTTTCCTTGACTAAAACAACTTTACCAATTTATGGTTACTACATAGACTATTCCTTTTTCACTTAAGAATTGACTATAAATCATCTTAGGTAACTCACATACACTTTCAACTTATCCCACTTAACAAGTTACAAATTACCAAGTCAAGGCTCATGTCCAATCATGGCCATAAAACAATTGAGAAACACAGTTTACACCTTGACATGCCATAACACTCGACATGTCTAACAATCCATTGGCACTATGTGGCATGTGTTATCACCCCATTCATTCCTTGGCATGTTTTGACACTCCCTAGCACACCCTACTACTCCTTGATATGCCTGGGAATTTCCTAGCATATAACCTTGCCACTCCCTCCTTAACACACTTGAAACTCACTAACACTCCCTATCACACACTATTATTCGACATTTGTTTCCATGCTTTTTGAACTAGTCCTCCTTCGTGTTTCCATGGCACTCCCTAACACTCCCTGGCACACAATGACACACCCTGGCACCTGACACTTCTTGGCATGTCGCCCTAGCACTCTAACATTCTTTGGCACTACCTAACATACCTTGTCACTCCCTCAACACACCTAGAACTTACTGATACTCCCTGTCACACACTCTCATTCATTAATTTCCATGAATTTGAAACTAGTGCTACCTTATGTTTCCATGCCACTCCCTAACATGCAGTAGCACACCCCAGCACCTAACAAATCTTGGCATGTTTCCTTGGCCACTAGCATGCCTTATCACTACCTAGAATATCTTGTTGCTCCCTCCTTAGAACACCTGGAACTTATTGACACTTCCCGTCACAAAATCTTATTCATTCATTTCCATGCATTATTTTGACTTAGTTCTCCCTTGTGTTTCCTTGGCACTTTGTAACACTTCCTAGCATGCATGGGCACACCATGGCACCTGGCACATCTAATCTGCATGCTTCCTTTTCACTCTAGCATGCCTTAGCACTACCTAACATACCATGTCAATCCCTCAACACACCTAGAACTCGCTGACACTCTCTGTCACACAATATTATTCATTCATTTCCATGCATTTTGACCTAGTGCTCCTTTGTGTTTCCCTAGCATTCAATAATACTCCTTAGCACACATTGGCACACATTGGAACTTGGTACATCTTGGCATGATTCCCTAACACTCTAACATGCCTTGGCACTGCCTAACATACCTTATCACTCCCTCCTTAGCAAACTTGGAACTAACTAACACTCCCTATCACACACTCTTATTCATTCATTTCCATGTAATTGAAGCTAGTGCTCCCTGGTATTTTCTGGCACTCCTTAACACTCCCTAGAATGCATTGGCACCACACCCTAGCACCTGGCACATCTTGCCATGATTTAGCACTTGGTATGTATTGGCATGCCTAACATGCCTTGGAACTATCTAGCATGTGTTAGCACTTCTTGGCATTCCTAGGGACACGTTGGCAATCCCTAGTTGTTATGCACTTATAGATAGCCTTACTTTTTTCACGACTTGGGAAATCAACCAAGTCATTGAAAAAATAATGTTGTACCTAGCCCAAAGTCTCCCTTTATATTAAAATGCTTTGTCTAGCCCCTTATCAAAATCATAGGCTTTCCTCCTACAAGTACTATTCTAAAATTCTCCTAACACACTTCGTCCTTGGGACACTTGGATTTCACTTACACTCCCTGTCACATACTCTTATTCGTTCATTTCCATGAATTTTGACCTAACACTCCTTGACATGCATTCACATTTTCTGGCATGTGTTAGCATGCCTTTTCATTCCTTAGCATACCCTGACAATCCTTAGCTTTCATGCCGCCACAACTACCCTTACTTTTTTTGCAACATGGGAACCCAACCGAATCCTGCCTTGACTACAAAAACTTGACCAAGTTACAATTACTACAAATAGAATATGAATTGTTCATAAAATAACTTCCTATAACTCATATTAGTCAACTCATGATGAATCTCAACTCACACAACTTAACAAGTTACAAAGACAAGGCTCACATCCAACTGTGGCCATAAAACGACTAAGCAACATAGTTTACATCTTGAAATTCCATAGCACCTGGCATGTCTAACAATACCTTGGCACTATGTGGCACGTGTTAGCATCCCATGCATTCCTTAGCATGCTTTTCCACTCCCTAGCACACCCTATCACTCCCTGACATTCCCTAGCACTCTAACATGCCTTGGCACTACTTGACATATAATCTTGTCACTCCCTCCTTAGCACAATTGGAACTCGCTGATAGTCCATATCACACACTCTTATCTATTCATTTCCATGCATTTTGAACTAGTTCTCCCTTGTGTCTTTATGGCACTCCCTAACACTCCCTCACAAATATTGGCACACTCTATCACCTGGGACATCTTGGCATGTCACCCTGGCACTCTAACATTCCTTGGCACTACCTAGCATACCTTGTCAGTCCCCCCTTAGCACACCTTAACTCGTTGACACTCCCTATCACACACTCTTATTCATTCATTTCCATGCATTTGAAACTAGAGCTCCCTTGTGTTTCTGCGGTACTCCATAACACTCCTCGACATGCATTGGTACACACTAGCACTTGACACATATTGGCATGTTACCCCAACCTCTAGCATGCCTTAACACTACCTATCATACCTTGTCACTCCATCCTTAGCACACTTGTATCTGATTGACACTTTCTATAGAAAACTATTATTCATTCATTTACATGCATTAATGCTCCCTTTTGTTTCATTGGCTCTCCCTAACACTTCCTAACACATGTTGGCACACCTTGACACTTGGCACATCTTGGCCACATGCCACCCTAACACTCTACCATGACTTAGATCTACCTAGCATACCATGTCATTCCCTCCTTAGCACACCTGTAACTCACTGACACTCCCTGTCACACACTCTTATTCATTCATTTCCATGCATTTTGACCTAGTTATCCCTTGTGTTTCCTTGACACTCCCTAACACTTCCTAGCACATGATGGAACATCTTGGATGCATGCCGCCCTGACACTCTAGCATGACTTAGCATTGCCTAACATATCATGTCAATCCCTCCTTAGCACCTCTATAACTCACTTAACTCCCTTTCACACACTCTTATTAATTTATTTCCATGCATTTTGATCTAGTTCCCCCTTGTGTTTCCCTAGTACTCGCTAAAAATCCTTAGCATACATTGGAACAACTTGGAACTTGACACATCTTGGTATGCTTCCCAAGCATTATATTGTTGGGCATGGAATCCCCAAAAAACATATTTTGGGGCTCAAAGCCCAGGTTTTGGTCAAATATGTTGTAAGACTCCGCAAATTGCGGGCGTGAAATGTATATTGAGTCATAGGGTTGTCTGCCCTAAGTGTTGTAATGTAATGTCATGTCGGCTTACCCATGGTCCACGGACCATGCGATTAAATAAATAGAGTGAGGCTCTAAGTTGTAAAAATAACAAGAGATGGATTGATGTAATGATCTAGTAGCGAAAAGAGAAGAAGTCTAAGTGTCTTGGGTCGTAGTAGTAGGAAGAAGCTCTATAGCTGAGTGCGCAGAGGCCTAGTAGAGTTTGTAGCTGAGTGGGCAGACCCATGCAATTGATTTCACAGGGCGAAGTTGAGTTTGTAACCCAAGAAGAAGAATAATAAAGAGAAGTTTGATTCTAAATATTGTTTATCTGTTTTTGTATGATTTTCTATGCATTTATACTATTTTGTTTATCACGCGCACATATATGAATACTGAACATTGTTAAGTATAATTGGGCTCACACAAATAAGTTAAGTAATCGGATAATCTTGGGTTAATAGTAAGGAACTTGGGTGATAACATGGAATGCGTCTCGAACAGGGCTGCGTGAAGGCATCGTTGTAGGCTGCGAGGTACTGATAGGTGTGCATAGAAATGTGTGCATAGGGTCAAAACGCAGACCACCCAAAAACCATATGACATCTCCAGGGTGTCGAAACCTGGTTCTAGCACCCTCCCATACTACTTTGGATGAGACCTCAGTATGCGCTCCGTGGAATGTTGCCGAAAGGGCCAGTAGTACTGGTATTTGTTTGGCTAAATCATCTCTAAACCTAGGTCAGGCCCCTAAAAGCCAACAAATGGTTTCATTCCTGGGACCGAGATCTGCATAAGGGATGTCTAATGTCGTGTGACTGGAATCTAATAAAGAAAGAAATTGAAGGGTGGTTGGATAGGAAGATTCATGAGTTCGCGATGCAGGAAAACATGAATCCACGAGTATCTAAGGAATAGTGGTTGGAGCGCTACTTATATACGGAAATCCACGAAATTTTCTTTGCATCCTTTCCTTCTGAGCTGTATGAGTGGATCGCGAAGCTAGTGGACAGTCAGGGAAGGTGTAGGCTTGACAAACCAATTGTGTGGACTCCAGAATTAGTACGTAGACTAGAAGCGTCAGGAGATAAGATCGCATGATGTGTCGACAATTGGCTCGATCGAATTATAGGAGGATTTATCATTGAGTTCGCGGTAGATACGACCGTCAGCTGCAGTGAGGTGGAGCAATGCTTCCTCAAAGGACCGCGAGGTAAGTATATTAAATATTTGAACACTTGGATTAAGATGCTATTATGTGAAAAGTAGGTTATGCAAATAAATTAATGTTTGGGACTACGCGAAATTGGAAGAGCTACAGAAGCGGAGGTAGTGAAGAATTATGAACCAGTCCCTTAATTTCACCCTCGCAGGAGAGTGAGGAAGAGCTCATGAGACTCAGTTAGTCTGATAAGGTAGTGAATTCTGTGCTTACCACCTCCACCTATAGTACCACCTGTCTCACCCTCTTCACCCCCATCTCCACCCACCCCACCTCCGCCACCACCGTAGTTCAGTATGGAAAGTGCGATCAAACTACCAGTATTCAGAGGAGTAGGGAATGAAGATCCATACGAATTCTGGTTCGTGGTAAGGGCGGTATGGGAAACAAAAGGCATCGTGGATGACAATATCAAGAAGGCTACGCTGGTAAGTGCATTGCAGGATGGCACATTGACATGGTACATCAAGCATTTTAATGACCATCCAAAAGCAGAAATCGCAGAAATCTAGACCACGCTGAACAGGGAATTTAGTAGGCCGATGTCAGAGACACAATCAATTATTGGGTTTAAGGAGATCAAAATTCTCCCAGGTGAGACCCCTTGGGATCTAGACTAAAGATTGAAGAGTATGATTCGCGAAGCCAGTATGACTCTGACGGATGGACAACACCACGCATAGTTTGTAGCATCACTAACACTCCATTTAAGGACTACACTGTCACAACAAAAACTCTCCACCCAGGCCGAAGCTTTGGAGATGGAAATGAGATTCCATGAGACCCTTATAAAAGAACCTAGTCCGGGAGTCCAAAAAATCCATGCACAACTGCAAAATCTATGTCTGGAGATGCAAAGTTTGAAATAGGATAGGACACCTCATCCAGAGGCGCGCGAGGAGGTATGGTGCATAAAATGCGAAGGCCAGGGGCATGACAAGGACCATTGTCCAGTGTTTGTGAATTACTTGGTGGGAGGAGGGCTGATGATGTTAAGACCTGAGGCACAAGTAGGACTAAGTGTGGCACCTGCACTATGGTGCTTGATCTGTCAAATAGGAGGAAAGCACACTACGGATAATTGTCATCTATTGCAGAAGTATACATATACGACCCAACAATTGTTTTGTAATTTCTATAGGTTGGTAGGCCATGATGAACACACTTGCAAAAGCTATGAAATGATGATGGATCATACTCCTGCCTACAAGGTACAAAATGAAATGCGATCCTTGAACCCAAATATAGCGTGCACTGGATTTCAGGGGCACGGTCATGGTCAAGGTGGAATGGGACTAGGAAGGGGTCGCAGGAAACTAATTTGTTACAATTGCAGAGGACCAGGGCACTATGCCTGTGATTGTATGAACCCGACAAGGACATCATGTTTGTACTGTACTCAGATTGATCATGAGGTAGAAGACTGCCCCACCTTGATAGCAAGGCTACGTGAAAAATGGGTACTCCAGCCTCCTCCAACTCAAAATTTGTAGATGATGAGGTCTGAGCTGCGCGAAGAACACTCAAATGTAAACATGATGCTCAAGAGTGGTATGACCACTGGCGATGATAAAGGAAAGTAGTCAGAAGAAAGTGAGTGGGTTCACAAGGCTCCCACAAAGGAACCTGAATTTTATTTAGAATGCATGAAGGAGACATTCATGGAAGCTATGAAGAGTTCACGGAGGCCTCCACTTTAGGTAGTAAGGATCAACTAAAACTAGGGGTGGATCCTTCAATGCTCACTACCACTCTGGAGACATGCATGAAACTGCCATGCGAAAACAAGGTAGTAAAAGGACTACAAGAACTTATCACTAGGTGCACGGGGTTAGGAGAACCGTGCGTGGTCTGGAAAGTTGGAAAGCATGCATTGCGCACAGGAAGAGAAATGAGGTTGACTGCACAAATTGGGGAGTATGAAATGGATCAGGTAATACTGAACCTTGGCTCAAATGTGAATGTACTGCTGAAACAAACATGGGAACGCATGGGCAGACCTGTGCTACAATGGTCTCCTATTCAGTTGCAAATGGCGAACCAACAAAAGATCTTGCCTATGGGAAGATTGCAAGGGGTAACAATGGATAGTGAAGGTGTGAGTGCACAGGCAGATTTTGAAGTGATAGAGATTTTCAATGATAGAAATCCCTATCCCACGCTACTAGGAATAGACTGGGCCACTGATGTGAATGGAGTCATAAACATGAAGAAGTGAAAAATGATCTTTGAAAAAAAATCACTACGCATAGTAGAACCGCTAGATCCAACCAAAGGAGCGTGATACATTGAACCAGTGCATGACGATGATAGTGATGATGATATTGATTGCATCTACAAGATAATCACGTGAGAATAGGATTGGGTGAACCCGATTGCAGATGGAAGGATTTCGTGGGAGCGCAAAAGCTCCTGCACTTCAGATTTAGATGAAGAAGTAGAGCACTGGTAGAATCAATTGCATGAAGTAACAACGCTTAATTGCAACATGATGGTTAGATCACTACGCTGGGTGACAATAGAGGCAAGGGATCTGCCTACATATGATGGTTGACAGTGGTGGATGAATTCTTGAACAAATTTGAAAGCGCAGTACCAGAACAACAATGGTTCGATGCTCTGAAATGGGCACTGCACGTAACGCCTGCAAGATGGTGGGGTACACATCATAGAAGTTTTTAGGACTGGCGCGGATGCAAGAGGATGATGCACTGATGATTTGGAAAACCTACTAAGGATGAGAGTTGGTTACCAGGGGCAGAACAACTTGCGTGCCCACCTTTCCCGATGGGTATAGACATATGACATGCAACCTGCACAAGTGCACACCACCCCCTGAATATAGAATTGGAAAAAAACGCAGCAGTAGGAAAGGAAACGCGTGCTACCAATTATCCATGAAGAAGAATTCGACAGGGTGTGTGAAGTGTTGAATAGTGTTCACTAGGTGAAACGCATTGACTGGGACCTATGCATACCAGCAGTTCAATGGGGCTATAGGACAATGTGCAAAACCCTAACCGTGGAAACAATTTTAAGGTTGAGGAACAAGGTAGGGACCGTAATTTTTGAGGGGCATGCAAAGAGGAATTCACACATAATAGCACCTGTAGGTGTGACAGTGTGCGAAGCCCAAGACGAAGAAATCTCATAGCTACGCAAAGTAGAACACATAAGACTTCTAGAAACCATTCAGCAAGGGAACCTTAGACTTGACGCACTTGAAAGGGATCAGGTATGACCAAGAAAGAAAATAGTTTTGATGGACACAGAGGTCAAGAGGCTGGAAAATGAGATCAAGTGAGCATGTCTCATCGATAAACCAAGGATGGCAAGGAAAGGTGCGGATGATTATAACAATGAATTAGAAGAGTATCGCCAAGAATTGATTAGTCTGCTGCCATGGCTAAGACCACATATCACCCAATGTAGTAACCAGGGGAACGCACTGCATATAGTAGAGTGCGCGACACCGATTATTGTGAGGGAAATTAAGGATTTTCCACGGACTATCCTGGAAGGTGAGATGGAGGCCTCGCACAGGCAGTGTGACCGCCTGACTAGCCGTCGGAAGAACAGTCTCAGCACTCTGGGCAGTTGAAAGGGAGTGTGGGAATATAAAAGAGTCTTCTTGGGAGCTGCACGATGAGGGAGGTGTGTGCAGAGTCAACATGTCACAAGGTTCATGCCTGCATAGGGGGGGCTGCATTTCCATGCGGGTTGGTTGGGAATTGACTGTTGGTGTCGCTGTTCATGACGAGATTTGAGGCCAAATGGAGTGGGTGGTGGACATTTAAGTCAACAATTATGGGCAATATTTTGGAAAATCTACTGCCAAGAAAGTATTGATGGCCTGTAATTGGGGGGAACGGTCGAATTTGAATTCAAAAGGCAATATAAAACTCCAAGGGATAGCTACAAGACAACACTTGTTCACTTGAGACTTGAGCGGTTGAATAGAGCACAAAGTGTTGAGCACCGAGTGATATTCGAGCCCCTAAGTTTGCGAAAGACCGCATATAGTACAGGCGAGATGACAGACACTAGGGTAGGTTTGGGCTTTGAGGAAGGAACCGCCGATGAGGCTGCGCTGACCCACATGGTACATGGTGTTCTTGAAGATACTGGGGTCACGCTAGAAATCTCGAAAACCCCTCGGACACCAAGACCAAAAAAAGATAAGCAGTAAATGGGATGAGTCCACATGTCTCTGAGTAATCAACAGTTCAATAAACTATCAATGGAGGAAAAGGGAAAGGCTGTCACCATTGAGTCAAATGAAGAGGAGGAGGACTTACAGGCTTTGGTTGCTGAGGTAGAGGAAGAAGAAGACGTGGAGGTGGACATACAACCAATGCACTCTGTAGCAAAATTGCCCGAGTATGTCCCTCCGCGAAAGGGGAAAGCTAAGGTACCAAAGGATCTGGATGCAATGAAGAGTGCGATCTAGAGCCCGCTCCTCCCTGTTGGAATTACCTTTGAGGTTCCACTCCTATGATGTGTGCCTACCCTAGAATTTGAAGACTGGGACCTCACGGATAGCGATAAGTTCCCACACTTAGATATAGAGAGCATAATAAAATAGAATACGTAGGGGTCGGTGATCACATTACAACCACGAAAATGGTTGTGCAGTGTGGAGAAGTCTAGGTTGCTTCATATATTGTGCATACCACACTTTCAATAGTCGCCCATCGCCATTTTTATCATCAAGAAACTGCTTTTCCTAGTGCATGATGGGTACTTATGGCTCGAGGAGCCTATTCCCATCACAGTGGATCTCATCCACAAAATTTCTCGGCTTCCCTGTAAGGGAAAGGACCCCGCGATGATAGCAGGAAAAAGCCACGATTTGGCTCTCACAGAAGCCATGAAGAAAAAATATAAGCTCGAGAAGAAAAAAAGGGGTTACACCATCACCAGTATCAAGGATAAAGGGGTGCACGTAGCCACCCAACTCCTAGCCGGTAAGGTAATGAGAAAATTCAGCGGTGCCGAATTATCAGCGCCGGTAGTTGCATTGGCTGAATAGTATGCGGAAGGGGTCCAGTTCAACTAGGCTGAGTTCCTCTGCGAAGAATATTTTCTCAACTGCAAGGAGGCCCATGAGTAGGGTAAGGTCTTCCACTACACGTGGTTTCTCTTGTCCATCTTGCTAGTAGTGAGAGAATTGCCAGAGGACAATCATTTCCCAAGCATTTAGCATGATATACCAGAGGCTACAAAGTATGCGTTACTCTAGGCTACCAAGGACATGAAGTGGATTCGTGATACAAATATCTTTTGGGTGCTCATGGAGGCGAGCATCCGAATGTGGATTAATAGGAGGTCGTGCCTATCTACCACAATGCACAATAGTCTACGGATCTTTGCAAACTTCAAGGCAGACATGCACAATATTTACATCAGGGCATGAAAGGATCCGACGCAGTAGTGGACAAAGCTCCCATTCATAGCCATTAATGACATGATCTTTACAGTGTTAGAGTCATGGCCTCCTGAATGGCACGCCCTGGATTTGGTGGAGTTGGATAAGACAACAACGTAGAAAAGGAAGAAAGATGCTAAGTAGCACGTCACCCAACTGGTCGAGAAAAGGCACAACGAAAAAGTGGCAACTGAGGTCAACGCAGCCCATGAAGTAGCACAAGAATCCACAGAGCAAAAGAAGGGAGCTAAAGTAGCAGCAGTGCAGGAAGAAGAGGTCGAATTAGTGCAGGCAGCGGAGGGCCAAGCAGTGTTTGCAGGATAGGAGGCAGAGGACACAGACCTTGCAGAAGAGAATGCAGACCTAGGAACCACCTCCACCCAACTCAAATGACTGCACATCACAAAATGATCGGTCCAAGAAAAAATGTAAAGACCTCGAAGCTAGCCATCGACCTGATCACCTTAACTGAAGGTGACCTCGATGACATCGACGAGACGGTTCACGATGTCACTAGTGAAGCACTCCAAGACTTCATGACGGTGCAATAGAATGTGTTTGGGGGCCCTCAGGATGCAGCTACAGGAGTTAAAGGTGCACCCCCCTCAGGAAGGTAACCAGTCTACCCACGTCGTAGTGGTCACTTCAATAGCAGAACAAATGCTGCGCGTGAGGATGGCCAACATAATAGTGTTTCCAGAAGGAGCGTTGGTATCAATAGATGTGATGGACTGAATGACGGTTAGCATGATGAAAGGCCTTGGCCTTAATCTAGCTGCCTTTCCTTAAGAAACGCTCTATCAGCTATAGGATGGAATAACAGTAGAGATGCGTGCCAAGGAGAGACACGCAATCTAGATTTTGAGTGAGAAGAGGATTAATATAGAAAATCTTAGCTTGCAGCGCAACGAGCTGGTGTTGTAGAATAAACAGTTGGTCCAGATGGTAGATGACACTTGCCGACGCATCCTAGAGCTGGCTATGGTAGCAGATCTACCGGTAGAAGTGTGAATTCAGAGTCTAGCAAGTGGAGTCCGCGATGCTAGAGAAGAGACAACGAAGGTACAGCTAGAGATGAATCTCCAAATTGTTGAACTACGGTTGAGGGCAGAACCTTCCACTCCCCCAGAGGTCAGAGAGAAATGCGCCAGTGCAATTGTAGCAGGGATGGAAGAGATTGGAGGTGCAGTGTGTGAATATACCACCATGTTGGAGCAGGCGCTTGAGGTCCTCATGACATTGCAGGAGGACCCCAACATGCAGTGGCTGGAGACAGAGGCACACGAACTCCAGCAACAATATGACAACGTCAGAGGGACTGCGCAGATAGTAGTCCTTACTCAGCGGCTTGCTAAGATGCAGAAAGTGTTTCTGGGAAAATTAGTGTCTTGTCGAACGACTAACCCTCTAGGTTTGGTAGCTAACCTAGAAACAACGGTTTAAAGCAATCCAATATCTTTCCTATGAATGATAGATAAGAGAAAGATTGTAGAAGACCAACCTATAACTTTCATTTGATTCCTCACTTGATCTCCCTCTCCTTTAGCTGATCCCATAACTCCTCGTGTACTTAACACGCTTGGAGAGTACCTGGACATCTACAACAACAAATACCTATCAAAGCATCATGATCTATCATAACATAAACATTATAGAATCAGAAATATAATGAACAAATGAAAGCATTTATAGTTAACACAATCAATTGGCAAAAATCTCAAAGAAATTTATTAATAATAAGGAGAATTACAACCCAGTTGTCTGATCCAGTGCCATCCTCCCAGCTTCAATCCTTCTTCACCTCATGAATTAGCAAGAACACACCAACAATAATACAATGCTCTCTCCTCAATACTGAAACTAGCAGCACTTCCTTACAATTCACAACAATTCAGCCTCCTGATCTCTTGGATGGGAGATCCTTTTATAGATGATTGAAAGAGGGTGAGTCATCATTGGGGATGATGAATGCCATTCCATTTGTTGAAATTAGTTCCATAAGAGAAGGGAATTGGAGATGGTTTCCTAGTTCCCTTGGTCATCCTTGGGCGAATTCAGAGAGGAAAGTGGCACAGGAGAAGTTTCTAGAAGATTCGATGAGAAACCAACTAACAAACTGTCCTGGAATTTTGTCCATCCTCGCCCATTACACTTACTAAAGGGCCAAACTATGATGCATCTCCCTTAGACAGTGTAGCAGGCGATATGCATCTCACCCTAACACAGGGCTTTCAGATATGGTTTAGTTTAGGCACTTTCTGGATGATTTCTGAGATGGAACTTTTGGGGAATGAGGCATTCAGATGACTAAGTTTCTTTAGGGTATAAAACAAGTATTTTAGGGGTTGATGAGCCCTAATATCATCAACCTAAGAGTTTGGGGTTGATGTGCCCAAATATGTCTATGACAGTTGGCCCCTAAAGCATGAGGTCGTAAATTTTCATGTTGGGTGAAATACTTTATCATGAGGATCAGAAGTTTTGAACTAGAAGGTGACACACATAGATTATAATACAATACATCATGATAGTATGATTTTTTCATGAAATAGCTGAGGGAGGAATTTCCATGCTCAGCTTTATAAATTTTCATTTCATGTACATAGATCAGATAGTCATCTGCAGATACAGACTTCTGATTCTACAGATATAGAGTCACAATCTATGATTAGGATGACCCTCTGTGTAGAGCCTTTGTACATTTGATGTTTTTGTATCCCTGAATATATTGTAGCCTGGATGGATGAAACTAGATCTGGGGTTTTCAAACTCATTCACTATTCACTTGATGTACAAGTCAAACCAGGTGAAGAGATGTTCTGAGGTCGAACATGGAAAGACATCGCTTGATTACCAGCCAATGATGTGAGTTGTTAAGAGACGCGAGAGGGATCACTGATAATGATAATGATCCTCGAGGTACTATAGTACATTTCACATGGTGTGAATACATGATTCGATGTCGAAAACCATGCAAAATTTTTCGGTCGAAGACCATTGATGTCAACCTATTGCCGGAAGAGAGAAACTTGCCATTGATGTAAACAAGGTTCAAATCACTGGAGGGGTGTTTCTAAGTCAACTTCTGATCCGAATTGGATCCACAAAAGACTGTCGAGAACCTTCACTGTATCGAGTTGAACAAATCCTTGAAAATTCCAAAACAGCGATCAAAGACGCCTTGAACCAGTGGCAATGGCCACCGAGGCCCATGGAGACTGTGCAGGAGGTCAAAGCAGCCCTTGGGAGCCCTGGGTTGGGAAAAGGAGGTGATTTTGATGCATGATGCTGGGAAAATAGGGCCAAAGTGGAAGAGCCTTAAGCACTCAGCCGCGTTGGGAGCCGGAGAACCACTGGCAGCGAAACAAAAAAAGTGCTAGAGGATAAAGGCGGGACCCGTGCTCTGGAAAATCGGCGGTATTGATTGGGGTGCCCTTGAATGGTAAGAGGTTTTGGAGGAGAGCAGAGCGATCCCACTCAGCGATCGATGCGTGGCAGCAGAGGTGAGAGAAAAACTATTGTTGATCGCGCGCTATCGGTCGAGCAAGTCAACCGCGCTCGACGTGCGTATGACGTTGGATCTGGAGGAGCCCAGATCAGATGGCTGAGATTGCACCCGATGGAGGAAGCGGAATTGACAGGGGATTAAGCTGAGTTCTAAAGAGATTTGGAGTCCGTTTGACCACCACGGTGGAGAAAGAACACATACATGACGTAACGGAAGAATGAACAGATGGAGCGTGCTGGCACCAGTTAGATGGAGACACATGGCCACTGCCTAAGCGTTTGTGCTGACGCTAAGCAAGGAATTCCAAGCGCGGCTACAGAAGGTGAATCACCGCAGGTGGGAGAGGAACTGAACAGGAAAAGGGATCGAATGACTAAAGCCATGAACAGAGACAGTCAAAACGGAGATCAAGTGGTAAGAGATAAAAAGAGAGAGACAGAGAGAAGAGAAGAGTTACTTGGAAACTCGAATAGAGGAGTCCAAGCAACTAAGGGAGACAGTGAACACAGAGAGCAGTAAAGCTAAGCAGAGAAGATAGAGGGCCGCGCTAACCACAGGCAACATTGATCACCAGAGAGCTTGAAGATTCAAGCCTTCCCATAGAGGAATCTGTCCAGATCGAGCATCATAGTTGGCTCTTTCCACTATAGACCAAGGGTCACAGAGCTGGTAGGAAGAACAAGAGTATGTGTACTCTGAGTGGCTTGGGGAATCCAAGAACCACCCTGCCAAGCAAAACTGCTTCAGGAGAACTTGCATTGAGTCCCTGTATTTGTAATTCTCTGCATAAATACACAATAAAACAAGGCCACCACTGAGATTTGGACTGAAGATGTAGCCCTCGAGAATAGGGTGAACTCCTTATTAAAAATTCTTGTGTCTTTGTGTTGCTTACTATGTTTCTCTGCTGTATTTCCACTTATTTTCTGTGTATTGGCAATTTGATCGATCCATTGTTTCAATAACACAGAACACACACACACACACCAGCACATGAGTCTGTAATACCTTTTGTTTAATAAGTTTTCAAACTGAGGTCACTCATAGGGTGATTATCAGATCAACTTCTTGGATAATGAGCTGATGTCAAAAAGAAGCGACTCGTCGTAGGAGGGCCTTGATGTATCCCACTTCTACAATACAAAACGAAGCAAATGATTTCTAGAGGTGAAAATGAACTGACAATACAAGGTCCAGGAATAGCGGCCATGAAAAAGAAGGTTTGAGGTATTGTAGTGTATGCGACATTAACTCGATGACTTCTCTTGAACATATTAGCGACACTAAGATGAATTGGTAGCGTTAATCCAAAAGATGGATGGTATGAAAGACCGATGGTATGATGACTGTTGAATGGAATAACCCAACCCAACTCAATCACGGAGATGAAGTGAAAGTGTCATGTTCAAGAGCGACTTGCTACCATAAATTCTTCAAGATTTTTCACTTTTTTCCCCAATCGTTGCTGACCAGTACCTCTTTATTTTTGTGAAGCTTGAGGAGGATAACATATGCTTGTTATATAATTCACCCTTCGGGTAAACCCTTCACTATTTAATGTTTTAACGAGTCTAGCGACGGTGAAACTCGATCTCGTCTAGATTGACAAGTTTGTTGCTATTATTTTAACAAGTTTAACGACAAGGATAACTCAGTCCTTTTCATGTTTAGAAAGTTTAAAAAGAGACAAAAAGAAAACTCCATAAGTTCTTTTTTGTAAAATAATCCCTCAGATCCGAAAAACGATAAAATAATACAAGAGGGATGTCATTTCCAATTCTTTAACGACCTGGAATAGACAAGCGCTCGACAATCTTTTCTTATTTAGAGAGTCTGAAAAGAGTTTAAATACGACTCCATTTTGAGGAAAGAGTGGTGTCTAGGGTAGCAACTGGTTCTGGGGATGTTGGAACTTCTCAAAACATGTTGATTTATGTTAAGAGGATGGCTAATAAGACCACTCATTACAATTGTTCCTCAAAAAAGGGTAAAACATCCAAGTGAAAGCGTATGATCGGCCAACAGGATGGTGGTGATGAAAACGACCAAGGCTCATCTGATGAAAGAGGCTGATAGAATGGAAATCACGAGGGTTAAAAATGGAAATGGGTTCATTTCTACACAAGCTTGAACCATAGGGAACTATGCTTGGATTCAGTTTCATGTTTACACAAGATTGAAACGAAAAAACTATGCTTGGATTCAGTTTCATTTTTACACAAGCTCGAAATGAAAAATGCTTGAAAATGGTTTCCATGCCCCCAGCATGACGAAGGGGAGAGTCTCCTGTAACTAGATGGAATTCACTGTGATTAAGCAGGATGGTTATCCAACACCTCTTTGGCTTCGTCTAGATAGACAAAGGTGAATGGGGTGATTCACTTCACATAACCTACAAGGAAACGTATCTTTACCACTAGGTGCATGCCCCGCAAGCTTCATTACATTCACCTAAGTAGACGACTCATGGCTATCAGGTGGATGGAATGAAGGTTCTTTTACAAGATCAAGTGAAAGATTAGATTGGGATTTTACGAGATCTAATCAAAGACCCGACTTGCAACTTTACTCCAGGGGTCCTTGTTTCATTTTTTAACGAGCTTGAGACAAGACAAGGAACTCTACTCATACCCTTTTGTTTCATTTTTTAATGAGGTTGACACAAGATAAGGAACTATCCCCATATCCTTAGTTTCATTTTTTTAAAGAGGTTGACACAAGACTAGGAATCACCCTCATACTCCTTGTTTCATTTTTTTTTTAATGAAGTTGAAACAAGACAATGAACTATCCTCATACCTATTTCATTTTTTAACGAGGTTGACACAGAAAAATAACTATCCTCATAGACCCTTGTTTCATTTTTTAATGAGGTTGACACAAGACAACAAACTATCCTCGGACCCTATCACAACTCATAATAGGTCATGAAGGAGAGATCTGGTTCCATTGCCCCCAGTACGTGATGTACAACATCAATGAATTGATCGTCAGTTGATGTAGGTATGGATGCTATGGGGTAAAATGCACGGTGCATGTAGAATGAAAACTACCCTCAAAGGCCTTCCCAGGACCTTTGATAGATTGTAAGATTATCTGAAGAAGCTACCAAGTTATGCACATGTTCATTTATCAAACATAAATTGACAAGCTATGGAAAGAGGATCACCTTTAGTTCCTTCTAGATTTGTTTGGAGATCTCTATGCGGCAAGAAGAACTCCTTCAAGGCCGGCTCCAAGACAATTCCTGCACAAAGGACAAGGTAAACCAATCACAACATACACTCTTGAAAACTAATGTAAGAATGCACAATAAACATGTATTAGTGTATAACTTAACTACTCATCTCGACAAGCATCAAAATGAATAAATCAATGAAAAACATTACCAACACTATGGAGTAGGGAACACAACTGCAGTTCTGTATTTATAATGGAAGAGTGATTACGACCATCCGTTGTAACAACCTTCCCTTGCCCCTTCTTCCTATCTCTCTCTCTCTTTCAACTCACTTCTTCAAGTATATGACAATTCACAATAACTTAATGGGCTATCCTTCCAATTGCTCTGACCCTTTTCACAATGGCCCTCTCGCTGCTTATGTAACAATCGAATGTTTTCAAGCTTTTTCCCATTTTCCTTCATTATCAGATTGGAATTTCCCCAAATAATTCAATTTTTGGAGTTTCCTTGCTTTTATTGAGAAAATTAAGGGATAAATATCTATATATTTGTGAGTAGATTCATTGGCTTGACCCACTGAACTTCCCTTAGTTTCACTAATGCTCCCCCTGTTCTAACAACTTGATTTAGTAGGGTGACTAATGCTCCCCTATGCTTGGTAACAAGCTTTATAAAGTAGGTTAGCAGTGTGCAGAGAGCGTTAGTGTGGAATCAAGGCCTGCAATTGTGGTTTTTGCTTCAGTCATCCTGTCTTTCACCTCTGAGTTGATGAGGAGGTCATTTTGTCCTATAATAGATGCCCCCTAAAGTATGAGATTAGAGGTAGAGACGATGGCCAAAATACTTTACTAAAATTGTAATTTTCTGTCAAAATTTCGTAGAGAGAGAGAAGTTTTGGGCAGCAAGGAAAACCTGATACGACACATATACATATATATAAACTGATAAAATCATGTCCTGAGTCGGGTATTCCCATGCTCAGTAGCTATGTCAGAGTAATTTTCTCTTCTAAGATATAAAAATGATGGCTACCGATAAGCACAGAGCAGATCCAGTGTCATAATAGATCATCCTGAAATAGCTGTCTCCAAAGAACAATATTCGTAGCTTGGGAGAGGAAACAAGGCTAAATGATGCAAGATTTTATCCAAGGTCTTTATTTTCGCTTCACCGAACAACATAGATCGGTACATGTGATAAGATGTGTTGACATCGAACATGCATGAAATCATCTGATTACCAGTCAATAATGGAGACCATTAATAGATGCGAGGAAGGCCATCGATAATGGTGATGGTCTCCAAGATGCACAATGCAAACTAGCGAGTCTGAAAGATTTCTTTGTCGTTGAACACTCGTAGAATCGCTTAACTAGGAGCCAATAATGAAAACCCGTGATCAAACACAAGGTAACCTGCCACTAATTTCTGCAAGTACCAAGGCACTAAATGTGTTTTTGGGTTATCTTCCTAGATAGAGTGCTGAAGTCGATAGGAAGAAACCTGTTGAAAGGTAGGCAATGATGTGTCCTACATCAATCGACACAAAACTGGACAAGAATTATTTTGTTTTTTGAGGAATCTTTTGAGCATTTGGGTCTAAACAACAGAGGGAATGATGAAAGGATGTGTATGATCGGTTGATAGAGGAAACAAATGGGAACCCTTGAACGATAGAAGGCACGACAACGGTATTAACCAGACAACGTTAGACTCATGGAAACTACAGAGTGTTAGGATACGGAGATGCAATTACATCAGGGTATATAAGCTAAAAATAATAGGTTGGTAGGGTTCATATTGAGAGGCCATAAAAATGAAGGTTTATATGAGGGAGTTCCATGTTCAAGGGAATGATTACTGCCAAACCACGCTTTCAAATTACCTACAACCTCCTTCTCGGACGTAGCTAGACATACGCCATGCGAGCCGTGGCTTCATCTCTATTTCGTGTCATTTGTTTCCCTCATCAGGGGAAGATTGTCACCGTAGACCTGTTGTCCTTCTTCGCCTCCTCTTCCGAAGGCAACGTGCCTTTTGTGGAGCATACCTCTACCCAATATGAGAGTGTGGGAGCTGGACTTTTTAAAGATCCTGCCTTGATGGGTGTGTTTTCACTCCCATCTCCTAACATCGCTCCTATCAACATGATTTCTGTACGCTCTAATCCATGGGTTCTTCCCCTCGCTGATTAGGTAGAATCTTGGGGCGATGAGATGCCGTTGAGTCCCATCGAACTCAACTACGTCAAAATTGTTGCTGCATCGGCTCCCCCTTCTGAACCTTCTCCTTCGAGTAGGGCTCCTCACTCGTACGCTCATTCCCCTTAGTTTGGAGATGACGCTTCTTCAGATCCTTTAAAGGAAATATTTCCTTCTGATGAAGCCATTATCGAGACCATGTCTCTCGAGGAACCTCCTTGGTCTAATCATCACCATCGTTCCTCGTTTCTCCCTGCCCATCGGGAAATGCTTACCTGTCTCGAGCGGTTTGCTTCTTGTCTCCCATATCAACCCCTTCAGACACCCATTCAAGTTTATCAAGTGTCTTCTGAAGGAAATATGGAAAACATCATGCAGACCCAGCCCATCGACATCTCTACGAAACCAGGGATTGTCGAGCATATTCATGTTGGAGTCACTTGCACTCTGGAGGAAATTCAGCTTTATACTGATCTTTTTCGCGAATTTCGTGATTTCTTTTCTTGGTCCTACAAAGAAATGCCCGGCATTGATCCTAGCATAGTGGTGCATGAGATACCTACATATCCGGGTGCTAAGCCTATTCACCAGCACCTACATCTTGTGCATCCCTGAAAGGCTGTTGCCATTAAAGCGGAAGTTGAAAAGCTTCTTAAGGATGGTTTTATTTACACCATCCCACTCACAGATTGGGTCTCCAATATCATCCCTATGAATAAAAAACAGGGTACCATTCGAGTCTGTGTTGATTACCGTGACATTAACTGGGCCTGTCCCAAAGATAACTTCCCCACACCCTTCATTGATCAGCTCATTGATGAGTGTGCTGGGAGTGAAATGTATTCATTCATGGATGGTTTTTCTGGGTATAACCAAATCGATATTGCGCCCGCCGATCAACACAAGACTGCCTTTATCTGTCTGTGGGGCACTTTCGTCTACACAAATCTCCCTTTTTGTTTGAAGAACGTCGGTGCTACCTTCCAACGTGCAATGTCCTATGCATTCCATGACATTCGTCACATTGTGCAACCATACCTGGATGATCTACCAGCTCATTCAGCCAAACGTCAGGACCATCCCACTCATCTTCGCGAAATATTTCTACGTTGTCGACACTACCGCATCAGGCTTAATCCTCATAAGTGTGTCTTCTGCATTGAGTCAGGTAGACTACTCGGGTTTATTGTCTCCCGAGAGGACATCCATTTGGATCCCCTTAAAGTTGAGGCTATTTTGAATCTTCCTCCCCCTGCTTCTTTGCAGCAATTGTAGAGCTTGCAGGGTAAAGCGAATTTTCTAAGATGATTCATTCCGAACTATGCCAAAGTGGCTAAAGGTTTCACGCGGTTACTGAAGCGAGATACCCCTTTTCATTGGGATGCAGTTGCTAAAGAGTCCTTTGAGCGTCTCAAGGGTCTCCTTGTTTCTGCTCCATTGTTGCATCCTACGAATTATCATTGCGACTATACTCTGTATTTGGCCACTGCCGATACCACTATTGGCATGGTTCTCGTTCAAGATGAAAAGGATGACACTGAGCATGTCATATATTATCTCAGCCGCAATATTTTAGATACGGAAACTCGATATGCTTACGTCGAGAAGTTGGCATTGGCTGCCATTTTTGCCGTCCAACGTTTCTGCCATTATATCTTGTTGCATACTATGACCATGATTTCTGAATGCAACCCGATGATGTACATCCTGTCACGTCAGTTTCTGGGGGGCAAATACTCGAAGTGGATCATCATCCTCCAAGAGTTCGACTTGGAATTCACCACTGCCAAGTCTAAGAAATCCCTTGTCTTTGTTGAGTTACTTTACTCTTTTCCATCTCCTACTGCACCCTCTCGGTCAGAGGACCATATCCCGGACGAAACTCTGTTCCTAATTAGCACCCTCGATCCTTGGTACGGGGATATTATTGTATATCTGTAGATGTCCTCCTTTCGTTCCGATGTGTCTAAATATGCTCGGTGACAGATCCGCCATCAGTCTAAGCCCTACCGTATCATTGGGGACACCCTGTACCGTCCCAGCGCCGACTCTGTTCTCCGCCAATGCCTAACTTTTGAGGAAGTTGAGCAAGTTTTGAATGACTGCCATTCTGGTGCCTGTGGTGGTCACATGTTCGGATATGCTATTGCTCAAAATATCCTCCGCACTAGTTATTTCTGGCCCTCCATCTTTAAGGATTGCATTCTTCCCGTCCGCTCCTATCACGAGTGCCAGATATACTAACGGAAGATGCATGCGCCTCCCGCTCCATTGCACCCTGTTGTTACCGTCGGCCCTTTTGCAAAATGGGGCATTGATTATACGACCTGTAACCGTCGCTCGGGCGGGGGGCATGGGTATATTATCGTTGCCGTCGATTACTTCACAAAATGGGCCGAGGTGATTCCCACATTAACTGAAGACGGTCACACATCGGTTCAATTTTTGTTTAACCATGTTATTTCATGGTTCGGAGTCCCTCAGGCCATCGTCATTGATCATGGGAAGCATTTCTGTAATCATATGATGATCGAGCTAACAACCCAGCTAGGCTTACGACATGATAGTTCGACTCCATACTATCCTCAGGCCAATGGCCAGGTTGAAGCTGTCAACAAGGTTCTTGTTACGATGCTTCAACGTACCGTTGGCATGCATAAGTCTAACTGGCACTTGATGTTGTTCTCCGCCTTGTGGGCCTACCAAACCTCTATGAAGGATGCCATCGGTTTCACTCCATTTCAATTAGTTTACGGACTGGAGGCTACCCTTCCAATCGAGTGCGAGATCCCTTCGTTGAAGTTGGCCGTCAAATTACTTCCCAACACTACTCCGGTAGAAGAACGCCTTCTTTACCTAGAATAGCTGAACGAGACCCGTCGGCTAGCCTCTCTAGCTATCGAAGCATAGAAGAAGAGAGTGAAAACTCACTTCAATCATATTGTCCATCCTCATTCTTTTGTTGAGGGAGATTTAGTCCTGCTTTACGATCAAGCGAATGATAAGCTGGGGGCAGGCAAACTCGAGCCCATGTGGCTGGGGCCTTATATTTTAAAGAGAGTTTTGTAGAAAGGGGCCTATGAGCTAATTGATTATGAAGGGAATCCTCTCGATAAGCCCCGAAATGGGCTGTACTATAAAAAGTACTATGCGTGAATTCAATGCACTTTGGTTTGTACATACATGTGTTTTAGCAGGTGTGTTGTGTGTGTGTGTTTTCATGTTTTTGGCTTGGTGTGAAGGCATGATTGCCGTTTATTGTGTCTTTTGCTTCTTGTGCAGATGTTTGGTGCACCTTACGTTGGTTTTGCTGATGGTGCCTGCCACAGTACCCGCAATTTGTCCTCTGCAACATGGGTGATCTACGATCCTCATGGTGAGTTGATAGATCTTCAAGGTGTGTGTTTAGGTTGTACCACAAACAATCTCGCTGAATATATTGTTGTGATTGAGTTAATGGCCAAGGCCATTAATCTCGGTATTCATACATTGGTTGTGAACCTGGACTCTCAACTTGTCATCCACCAGCTCAATGGGCGATATGCTGTCAGAGACCATCGCATTTTAAGGTTGTATTTATGTGTTAAATTGTTAGAGAGGAATTTTGATTTCATTACATATCAGCATATTCCACGATGATTAAACATGTTAACTGATGCATTGGCTAATAATTTATTAGACAGACATTTGTGTAACATATAATCAAAACATCATACAAGAAAGGATATAAAGCACAATAATAGACCATAGGAATATGTATATATATATATATATATATATATATATATATATATATATATATATATATATATATATATATATATATATATATATATATATATATATATATATATATATATATATATATATATATATATATCGTGTGGTGCACTGAGGCGCTCAAAAATAAGTGTACATGTCTAAATAGAGTCTGTGTTCTCCGTACATCTGAGACACATGTCTCTCAAAAAATCACCAGTAGGAAATAAAAACCTAGGTGTCTACTGCGGTGGGTTGTGCTCCCTATAGTGCATCGCCGCTCGTGCCACCCACCTCAACAGGTGGTGCATCCTAGGTTCCACTCCTACTGTGTGGATCTGGGATGCTCTGGGGACCTCCTCGATCCCCGTGTAATCTGGAATCCCTGCTAGCAAGCCCTCAAGGTTCTGGATCATTGTCTCCATCGTATCATCTTCCGGAGGAGCCACGACTAGTGCTGCAATGCCCTGCGCGTCCCTCTGCGCCTCTGGAGCCAGTCCAAGGGGTCTCACTGGTCCTACATCTGCATACCCATAGTGTTTGTCATTAGGACATGTACATGAAAAAATGAAAAAACATCATAAAAATAAAAATCAAAATGTGATCAAGTGTCTTACCACTGTCATCCCACTGCTCTCCAGCAGGTAGCTGCATGTCAGGATCTCAGTGGAAGTCCATGCCGGCATATGGCCAATCCTCCACGAAGATCGTCTATTGCTCCAGCCACTCTTGGAAAAATGTCCCCCACGCCACTAGTCGTTTGCCACCTCCTTGTGGCATGACGTGAGCCCATCACGTGGCCCTCATCTCACGTGGTCTGGGTAAGTCCAAAGCCATGTCTTGCAACTGCAGGGTCGGCACCTGCTCTAGCATGAGCGGGACTAAGATGGATCCGTAACCAAATTGCTTCGCCTCTCCTCGATGGCAGTTGGTGAGTTGCCTCTTCATGTTTGCCGTCACCATCTCTGCCCAGTTGAACATGGTGGGATTGAGACACTCGAGAGCCAGCCGGAGTTGAGTCTTTGAAGCCTCATGTTGGGCTAGAGAACCCGCTGCCTGTGTCACCATGAAAAGCATAGCACGAAGCACTACATCGTCCACTGTTGGGATTGCCACCTTCCCACTCCTTGTCTTGTGTGCCCGTGGGCACACTTGAGCTATCAGCATATCTAAGGAATCACCCCCGGGTCACTGCCCCTCCAGAATGGGCTTCTCACCTCGACGACACAACCCAGTCAAAAAATATATGTCTTTATAGTCCATACCAATATCCTGGCCTCGGATGATGAATTTCCCATCTGTGGGATTCCAGGCCTTGATCAGTAGCTCTAGCAAGTCCGGTTGGGATCGCAGGTATGGAGTTAGGAAGAATTTGAGCAATCCGCATGCCCGTAATGCGTTTCGACACCCTGCATCAGCAAAATCTTCTATATCGTTGTTATCATGCGTGCGTTCTTGCCAGACAAATGCCATTATGCCCTACAGGACGAGGAGAATTGAATTAGTACTTTGTTTGAAAATTTTGATGCGTAATTTGCAAAAAATATGAGTTTTCATCATCATCACGTCCGTTTTAAAAATAGACTCGATGACGCGAGGTCTTTAGTTCAATTTTTCCGCGATCATCATGGAAGTACATCACTTTTCTGCGATGATCGGGGCACACCTTGTGTAAAATTTTATCGGCCATTGTGGAGCCGATGGGGTAAACCCCCGATGACTGAGCGGCGGAACCCAGTTTAAAAACCCACCAAAACTACCACTTGGGACATTTAAAACGCATGAAAAAAGCATCAAAATGAAGCGCAGGGCAATGTGTGTCTACCTGGAACTATTTTTAGGATGAATGATGCACGGCAGGGCCGAATTTCGCTCGCCAACCTCAGTGTTCCAAAGTGCTCCACGGAAAACTGAATAGTGTTATGGTAAAAATGAATGGGTTAATTCCTTTTTATAGTGATTTTTGCAAATTTAAAAGTTACATTTTATAAATGTGGGTTTTTTCTCATAGTTTTACCATATGGATAGTCAAAATATGATTTTTTAACTATATTTTTATGAATATTGTTCATTTTATCTCGAGCGGGTTTACGTGTGACGTGTTTTTGTGCAGAGCTTCAGGTGGTGGAATTATGACAGTCTCATATACACTTGATCCCGAAAATTCATCTTTAAGCTCTTTTCTGACTCGAAACATGAAAAGATGGCTTAGTTTTCCTCTTGACTCAGCCTTTAAGATCTTTTTTCGATCGTTTAAACACAAAAAAGATTGTCGGGCTTTTGCTATTTCAGGCTCGTTATTGGTTGCGAAACGACATGCTTCCGACTGCTTTTCTACTCTTTTGGGTCAAAGTCACTACCCATGAAAAGTACTCCTCGATCGTAATGGTCGGGCGGTTCTTTCGAGTATCGTTTTATACTTTTTTGGGCTCAAGAGACACAACTCTATGAAAAAGGACCCCCCTGGAGTTTTCTTTTCCGTTTCTTTTTCAAACTCTCTGAACATGAAAAAGACTCTGAGTTTTACCTATGTCAGACTCGTTAAACCCTGATGACATTGGAATTGTCACCATGACGAGACTAGAGCTTCTCCTTCCTAGGGCTCGTTAAACTATTACTAGGTTGGACTCTACGACAGGTTTATCATTGATTGTCTATGGCAGCTTGTCACTCTTGAACATCGACACTTTTGCTTCTTGTTGGGTTGGGACATCCATACATCGTCATTTGGCCTTCCATGGGTTTGGGTCATCATTCTAGCTTCATTCTGTCTAATTCATTCTGTTTCCATCGAGCCTCTGATCCTTTGATTCCTAAATGCTACCACCCCCCTTCCGGAGTTGTGTCGCTGATATGTTCAAGAGTATAATCCTTCTGTAGTTTACACCCTCATTTTTACCTTGGTACTCTATTTCACCATTTGCTTCTTGTTCCTTATCTCGTGTCTTTGATGGGGGAAACATTATGGCCCTCTTGCGACGGGTCGTCTCCTATCGACATCAGCTCATTATCTAGGAGATTGATCTAGATATCCCCTTTGGTACCTTAGAGCTTCCATGCCTCAATGGCAAGTTCTTCGCACCTGACAGTCGACTTTCATCATTGGTCACCGAATGGGTGATTCCACTAGTGTTCAACTTCAGCTCCTTTTTCACACTTCGTGGATTGTACTGGACAGTACCTTGAGAGCCATCGACATTATTGGTGGTTTCTCTCGCGCTTGTTAATGGCTTTCATCATTGACTGGTAATCAAGCAATATTTTATCATGCTTGACCTCGGCACATCTATTCGCATGTTAGGATTTGTACTATGATCGGATGGGCTCAAGACCCCGAACTCAAATTACACATGTTCAGGCTACGTGGATTGGTTTTACGATTACATGACTCATTGATGGATGGCTGTGACCATACCTGAGTCTTCATGGATGGCTGCACCCATACCTTTATCATCCTCATGGTCTCATTAGCTGGATGGCTGCGTCCATACCACAGGCCTATTTCGTATGTCTTTTAGATGGTTGCGCCCATGCCCAGACTACATGTAATTCATTATCAGAGATATTAGTTGTACTTGCGTGCAGGTTCTTCTAGATGGTGTTCCAGTTTAGTCAGTTTCATAAAGCATTTCACCCCTCCCACTCTCTCGGGCTTCACGCTTTAGGTGGCATCTATTACATAGTAATTTGTCACTGTCTTCACTCCAGTCTTCCTACTGTGTCATGTGACCAAGTCATACATGCTCAAGCTAGACAAATGCTCTCTAATGTTGCCAAATGACCCACTTTGCCAAAGTTTCTGCCTCATTGTGTCTGTTTTCCAAATAAATGCGTTGATAAGCGCTCCAAAACAGTCCAGAAGCGCTGTCATTGCGTAAGTACACGTGATTCCTGCGATGGTCGAATTTCAAGTGACAACACAACTGTTTCTTGTGTTTTCCCACAATGACATGACTAGCTCCGTTATGCAATAGTGATGTCAACGCGGCAAACCAGTTATGTGCCCGCGATGATCCAGTTTGGGTGAGTTCTTTCCAACAGTCGGCCTTCCAGATGACTCCAGACCTGGTTTTTGGCCTTGTTTATGTTGCCCTCCTTTCTCTGGCATGGCTGTTCCGTCATTTGTGCTACCCTCCTTGGAGATAAGCTCATCCTCCCACCATTCATGGAGACTCCTCCCATTTAATCTCTCACCATTGCCATGGGTTGCTAGTTTGGAATTCTTAGTCTTTGGAGTGTTGCTGATAGTATTTTGAGCTTGTTAGATAGCTGGTGTGAGTATGACAAGTGTGGGATTGTTTGAGTGCTTAAGGAAGGTTTTGAAGTGCCTTTGATCTTGTGTAAAACTTGTGAGTGAGAGAGACTTGTATTGGGACATCCATCTTCAAGAGTGAATGCTTGAGGAACATGTTGGCTGGACCCTCCTGAGAAGGCTTATGATGTCAAGACCTGAGTTGTAAGCTTACTCTATTTTATATTTAATGTAATCAATGATGTTTTCCTATGTCTTGTATGCAATGTACTAGATAGCTCATGACTTCTTGACTTTATGGGTAAATAGCTCTTTGTTGTATCCAGTTACGTGTTTTGTTGTATTTCCTTTGCTTTGTTTCAGGTTGATTACTCATTAAGAGAAGGAAATGGAAGCTGGAGCAGCGCAATGGAACTCCATCGACCACCGGTTGAAGCAGGCCTCCAACTTGAACTATTTAAGGGGAATTGTTGTTGATTTGTACTTGTTTGTGACTAGACCCACTCTAGGGCTAGAGGGGTTGCCTTTGTCCGCAGAGGGAACACTTTCCTGTATCACAACTCATTTGAGTCTGTGAGTAGGGTGACCCCATGGATTGGTTAGGAACCCCTTGTGGATTCCTGACTGACACAGAACTAACCATTTGGCTTTGATTGATAGAGGGAACACTCATGTCAATCAGTGACTATCCATGCATGCTTGAGAATGGAGGGGGAACTGTGACATTCCCCACCAGCGTGTGCATATTGGGAACCCCCCCAGATATCTGAATCTGGGGGTTAGAACTATACATTAGCGGCTGACCGTGTTGTTGGTAAATGGGAACCGTGCCCATAGTGCTGCATTGAGTGTTATATGGAGCACTATATGTGGAACTTGTTGAATTTATGCATTATGGCACCATAGGAGTGGAACCTGGGATTTGCTGGGTTCCACTTATAGAGGGTGTTATGTGAGTTGTCGTACCTGGGACAAATGGGATAGCGGGATTCCACATTACCAATGTTGTGATGACCGTCGACTGGGGAAGTGGTAGAGGACCAATAGTGTCACTAAAATTCCGCAACCCGTGAGGCGTCGACTAGATAGATGGGAAAGTTCCACCTACTGAAGAAGGAAGTACAGGTACCACAGGAACCATGATAGGGTCTGACAGATTTGTGAGTGGAGTGTTAAAGTGAGGAAGGAATCCTTCCATGAAGAAATCCTCTAGCAAACTAGAATCATCGGTCATCCACACAGATATTGTGTGAGATTTATGAGATTGATTCCTCGAAGATGAGGAATATGAGTCAGTGGAACTTGGCGGATCTTCCACAATGAGTGGAGGAAGTCCTAACAATCGTTTGGAGTGATGACGAGGGCCAGATGTAGCCATAATGACCGTTAATTTTTATTAAATAAATTTTAATGTGATATTCTTTAAAGTGTCAAAAATGATAGCACTCAGGTACCTAAAAATAAAAAATACACTAAATATATCAATCAACAAACAGAGGGAAATTACCTTGTCTGATAAGCACTAATTACTGGAGATGAAACCCAATCTCTCAATGAATAACAGAGAAGGTTGGCCAAATGTATAGTTACAGTTACTCTATAGCTTCGCCTGAACCTCATATTGAGGGGCTAAGTACTCTCGTGAAGACGAGCACCCTCCCAAAAACTGAAGATAGAGTAGATCCGTCCATGTTAGGTACTAGGACAGCCCGTCCCAGTCACCTTGTGTAAGTACCTAGAAGTTTTGGCCACTAAAGATACCTCAAATCACAGACATTACTAGGGGGGACATAGTCGTAGACAACATGCTGTGTGCGCAGGAAACCTGAGTCCTTGACTTAGTTCTGAAATCCTCAAAGGGACCCCCGATACACAAAATGCCCAAAGGATTTGTAAGAGAAGGCGGGCTACCTTCAAGTACAGTCCTATTTTGTCTCGTATTTCGATCTGTTGTTAGTGGAGTGGTCTTGGTAATGAAGTACAGTCCAAAATGAAGTAGCTTATAACTATTTCGACAGAAGGATGAATACAATTTATCAGTCTTTCTTTCAAAAAAAAATGTATTTTAAGAGAGAAAAACTAAAATTTTTTCCTAAAAATAAATTTTTTAGGACACCAAATTTGTTAACATAATATAGTTGCAGATCTTACTTTAGTCCATGAGAAAATTCCCCCCCACCTTTTGGTCCACATAATCTACTGGAAATCATGGAAATGGGAGACTAACGCTCTGTTTCAGTGTAAACAGAGAGTTAGTTGGGCCACTAATGCTCCCTGTACACAGGCACAGTGCTTTATAAAGCTCTGTTTAGCCTGGAAACCTATGTTAGTGAGCGGAATAACTCAAACAAAGGGCCTTTAGGATTAGTTTCTGAGGAGAATGCAAACTAGTAGGATGTAACAAGATATTTGGTGGATCAGAAAAGGATTTGAAGAATTAGGGAGATCTTAGAAGAAAGAGAAGAACTGAGAGGAGTCCGGGTAAACCGGGAAATAGATGTATAGTCCACGGTGGAGTCACCAATTCTGCTATGGGATAAAATGCACGGTGTATGTAGAATGAAAACTACCCTCAAAGGCCTTCCCGAGACCTTTGACAGATTGTAAGATTATCTACAGAAGCTACCAAGTTATGCACATGTTCATCTATCAAACATAAATTGACAAGGTATGGAAAGAGGATCACCTTTAGTTCCTTCTAGATTTGTTTGGAGATCTCTATGCGGCAAGAAGAACTCCTTCAAGGCCGACTCTAAGACAATTCTTGCACAAAGGACAAGGTAAACCAATCACAGCATACGCTCTTGAAAACTAATGTAAGAATGCACAATAAACATATATTAGTGTATAACTTAACTACTCATCTCGACAAGCATCAGAATGAACAAATCAATGAACAACATTACCAACACTATGGAGTAGGGAACACAACTGCATTTCTGTATTTATAATGGAAGAGTGATTACAACCATCTATTGTATTAGCCTTCCCTTGCCCCTTCTTCCTCTCTCTCTCTCTCTCTTTCAGCTCACTTCTTCAAGTATATGATAATTCACAACAACTTAATGGGATATCCTTTCAAATGCTCTGACCCTTTTCACAATGGCCCTCTCGTTGCTTATGTAGCAATCGAATTAGGGCTGCCAAGATCCTCCTAGAGTTCATTAGGGAAAAAGGCATGAACTTGCCCTGTTTTCAATCTTTTTCCGATTTGCCTTCATTCTCAGATTGGAATTTCCCCAAGTATTTCAATTTTTGGAGTTTCCTTACTTTTATTGAGCAAATTTAGGGATAAATATCTAGATATTTGTGAGTAGATACGTTGGCTTGATCCACTGAACTTCCCTTAGTTTCACTAACGCTCCCCCTAGTCTAACAATTTGAGTTAGCAGGGTGACTAATGCTCCTCTATGCTTGGTAACAAGCTTTATAAAGCAGGTTAGCAGTGTGTAGAGAGCGTTAGTGTGGAATCAGGCCTACAATTGTGGTCTTTGCTTCACTCATCCCGTCTTTCACCTCTGAGTTGATGAGAAGGTCATTTTGTCCTATAACAATGGAACAGGTTGCCACATAATTAACCCATGGCGGGGTTGATACCATTGGTACAAAATGACCATTTAGGGAAGATGGTTGACTAGGAGCTATATTTGGACCGGGAAATGAAAGTTGGTCAACGGTGACAATTTTGCCTTCATGGGGGAAGCACATCACTCGAAAGAGTGTGGAAATAATAGCTCCCATGCCATAAACATAGTCACGCCCAAGAAATAAATTGTAATCTAATGGGCCTGGGACTACCATCACGTTCAGATAAATGGTTTTCCCTCCCAAAGTAATAGGTAACTGAGTAAGGATCCTTGACGGTCGACTGGTTCCTCTGTTAAAACCCAAAAAATTCTATGTAACTGCCACAAGCAATGGTGAACCAAGTGCTTTCCAACTAGTGGAGGAAAGGATGCTCACTGATGCACCTTCATCTATAATAGTGCCAGATACAATCACATTACAAACTTGTAGTATGATCTGGAAAGGCACATAAGAAGGACGGCGAGATCCTGCCAGTCGATTCCAGTCAAAGGAAGTGACTAGACTACTTGGAGGGGGTCTCATAGAAACGGGAGAGTTAACCCCTTGAGTTATGAGAACTAGAGGATTTTCCTCCTGTCTTGATGGAACAGGTGGATTGCCCCTAATCTCATTTGAATATGAAGAAACAAAAAGAACTTGAGTGGTATAATGTTCACTCTCTTCGGGAAAGATACGATTTACTGAAGGTGAAATTGGGTCAATTGTTGCCTCAACTTGTTGATTTGGGTTGGGTATAGACTCATAGGATTCACTTTTAGAGAGAGTGAGCTTGACTGACGATTGATTTTGATCAGTCAATTCATCAACTAGTGAAGGATTAAGGGATAGTTTCTTGTAACCATATGGAAGTCGTTGCAGTGAAGCAAGACAGTTATCTAACACTCTTTTGGCTTCATCCAGATAGGTACAAAGGTGAATGGGGTGATTCCCTTCACACAACCTACATAGAAACTTGACTTTTCCCTTCTTTCCATGAAATTTATTATCACTAGTTGATGGTATGTCACCAACATGATCTCCAGAGGTTGATGCCACGGGATGGTGTGAATGAGAAGACCATTCTTCCAAGATCCGAGGAATAATAGGACAATTTTGAAGAAGATAGTCTCCCGCACAGATTTTGCTTGGATATCAAACTTTGTGTGGCTTAACAGATGATGGTTTCTCATCAGCAGTTTCATTCAGAGAAATGGTTGCTTGGTTGCCCCCCTGTTGAATTTGCTTCTTCTTCTTCTTCTTCCCTTTCTTATTCTTCTTAGACATCTGGTTACTAGTACCAACACTTTCACTAGGGGAAGAGGAAGAAGGGGAGGAAGAAAAAAACAAAGAAGAAGGCAAAGGGTCAAATTTAGGATAAACTAGAGTTTCACTTTGTCCAGTTGGAGGTGTACTGGAGAAATCACGACATTTTGAACCAAGGAGGTTGAAAACAACCATACTGGCAAGCCAATGGTAAATCTCAGAAGGGACAATGTAGCCATATATGGAGCACCAATATTTTCGAAAGAAGGAAAAGGAATAGGATTTACATCAAAAGGAATTCCTTGATCGGTGGACTCCGGATTTGTCGCCATATGTTTCAACCTAATATCAACTAAGGAACAGGGATGTTATTCACGGTCAATTAATTTTAATAGCACTTGGACACAACTTTGATTTTTCAGTTTTAAAGAGTCGATAAAAAGCTAAAGGTGAATCTAGTTGCCTTCGATTTTTAATGAGCCTGAAAGGACAAGTGCTCAGATGGATCTTTTCTTTTAGAGATTCGAAAAGGAATGAAAGTGATTACTCTGGAGAATCTAGACAAAAAGGTTTACTAGACCAATCGCAAAACTGCAATATACACCTTGGTGATAAATTAAAGAGAAATTACCAAGGACTTATGTATGACAGTCAATCTTCCTGAATGTTGTGTTAAGTGCATTGTGATCGATAAGGCATCAAACTCAGTTTCCTATGGATAAAGGATTTAAGCCTATTGTGGTCTCCCAATATATATGCGATGGTACGGGGAGCACAAGTCTATGCTAGCACTTGTCGTATCAAACCAACAAGGGAATCACCCAACCTTCAATGAAAATGATAGCCACTAGGTTTAACGACGCCGGAACACATCTCTAGCCTAGAACTCTAAATGTGTTGCATTATATTCCAAAGTGTTGTTAAGTTCATTGAGGTTCATTTTAAAGTTGATCTCTCTTAAAATTTTACCTTTGAGGGTTCACCGCATGATGTATGTTCACAATTCCTAAAATGCAACTATGATGATAAACAAACTTTTGATTTAGTTTGAACGATGAAAGCCTTAGCTACTAAAGGATAGAGCAATCAGATCTCTGACAAAGAGCAAAGAGCACATATAATGCAATTTCCCTAGCTATTCCTATCAAGCATTCACAAACCTTAATGTGCACAATGCAAAATGCATGTATTTGTTTTTAGCTCCCCTTAATGTGAATGCTTCAAGAAGGAAAACTAAATGCCATAGTGACTCAAAACGTTTCACTCAAAATGACAATTTTCAACAATTTTTCTTCAAAGGGAGAAAGGAAGACTTAAAACGACACTTTAAAACTTGAAGAAATATCTTTTTGACACTTCGAACAAACTAAAATCAAATCAGATGCATAAAAATAGTTTAATCGATAAGCTATGAAGGAGGATTTTGCAACACTTCACTTTTCAACGAAAATGGAAGACTTTACGACACTTTTTCTATCGAAAACGACAAATCGACTATCACTAATTTTGACAAGGGATTGTAAATGAAAAAAAAACACACAAAAAAATTCACCAATCCTACTCTAAATTGAGGCTAATCTAAGTGATGTAAGTTGGCTTCAGTGATGAGGTATTGTTCAAATTTAGCAAGCAACCAAACAAGTCTGAAAACTAGTCAAAAGCCCTCAACTCCTACATGGGAAATTGAGTTTAGTGAATCATCGCACCTAGCCTCTACAAATAGTTAGATGCATCACATTTTTCTCACTTGGGAAGTGAGATGCATATCAAGTCATAGTGGAAGACAGTGCGATGGTCAGGGAGCGCTTCTGAAAATGGTTTTGGCTCAAATTTGCAGTAGTTTTCAATGATTCAAGCTTGGTTTTGATGAACAATGATAAGCAAAGTGTGATGGAATGTCTTATGAGACTATTAAGCTATGAACAAGGGATTTTTGATGCTTTTGCAAATCAAATGCTCAAGATATAAAATAAACCAGAGATTGATTGAAGTAGCATTTATCTACTACGCAATTGTATAACAAGAGTGGTTCAAAAGCTTCCTGGCTAGCTTCAGACTCTATCTATAGTTTATATATTTCAACATAGAACAACAAATAACAACAAACAATCATTTGGTTATTTCTCCAGTGGAGTCACCAATTTGTTTCTGGGAAAATTAGTGTCTTGTCGAACGACTAACACTCTAGTTTTGGTAGCTAACCTAGAAACAACAGTTTAAAGCAATCCAATATCTTTCCTATGAATGACAGATAAGAGAAATATTGTAGAGGACCAACTTGGAACTTTTGTTTGATTCCTCGCTTGATCTCCCTCTCCTTTGGCTGATCCTGTAACTCCTCCCCGTACTTAACAAGCTTGGAGAGTACCTGCACATCTACAACAACAAAGACCTGTTAAAGCATAGTGATCTATCACAACATAAACATTATAGAATCAAAAATGTAATGAACAAATGAAAGCATATACAACTAACACAATCAATTCGGAAAAATCCCGAAGAACTTTATTGATAATAAGGAGAATTACAACCCAGTTGTCTGATCCAGTGTCATCCTCCCAGCTTCAATCCTTCTTCACCTCATGAATTAGCAAGAACACACCAAAAATAATATAATGATCTCTCCTCAATACTGAAACTAGAAGCACTTCCTTACAATTCACAACAATTCAGCCTCCTGATCTCTTGGATGGGAGATCCTTTTACAGATGATTGCAAGAGGGTGAGTCATCAATGGGGATGATGAATGCCATTCCATTTGTTGAAATTAGTTCCATAAGAGAGGGGAATTGGATATGGTTTCCTAGTTCCCTTGGTCATCCTTGGGTGAATTCAGAGAGGCAAGTGGCACAGGAGAAGTTTCTAGAAGATTCCATGAGCAACCAACTAACAAACTATCCCTGAATTTTTTCCATCCTTGCCCATTGCACTTACTAAAGGGCCAAATTGTGATGCATCTCACTTAGACAGTGTACCAGGTGAGATGCATCTCACCCTAACACAAGGCTTTCATATATGGTTCAGTTTAGGCACTTTCTGGATGATTTCTGAGATGGGACTTTTGGGGAATGAGGAATTCAGATGACTAAGTTTCTTTAGGGTATAAAACAACTCTTTTAGGGGTTGATGAACCCTAATATCATCTACATAAGAGTTTGTAGTTGATGTGCCCAAATATGTCTATAACAAAAAGCCAAGGCATTAAAAGAGCAGGTGGACGCGATGTGCCATAAGGAAGCCGTTCTCAAAGCGCACATCCAGCCATGGATTGAGGAAACCTTCACAATCAAAGCATATATCAAAGGAAATCTCGTATAGATTCAGGGGATGAAGGTACAGATGCAGCGCAACACGCCAAAAATAGAGGGTTCAGAAGATAGAATGTAGCAGGTGCAGTAGGCAGCAGCTCAGTGCACTGTTGACATTCAAGCCATTCGGGACCAGTTGGAGGGACTTTGCGCCAAGATCGCCGTGCTGATAGAGTGACTCAAGGGTGAGTCACGATGTTTGTGTTGGGGGCCTTTTCAGCATGGAATCCCCCCACAACATGTTTTGGGGCTCAAAGCCTAGGCTTTGGTCAAATATGTTGTAAGGCTCCGCGAATTGTGGGCGTGAAGCGTGAAATGTATATTGAGTCATAGGGTTGTTCGCTCTAAGTGTTGTAATGTAATGTCATGTCGGCCTACCCATGGTCAGCGGACCATGGGATTGTATAAATAGAGCGAGGCTTTAAGTTGTAAAAATAACAATTGATGGATTGATGTAATGACTTAGTAGCGAATAGAGAAGAAGTCTAGGTGACTTGGGTCATTATAGTAAGAAGAGGCTCTACAGGTGAGTGCACAGAGGCTTAGTAGAGTCCACATCGGAGTGCGTGGACCCCTGCAGCTGAGTGCGTAGGGCAAAGTTGAGTCTGTAACCCAATATGAAGAATAACAAAGAGAATTTTGATTCTAAATATTGTGTATCTATTTCTGTATGATTTTCTATGCATTTATATTGTTTTGTTTATCACGCACACTTATATGCATACTGAACACTGTTAAATATAATTGGGCTCACACAGATAAGTTAAGTAATCATATAATCTCTGTTTAATAGTAAGGAACTTGGGTAATAACACAGAATGCGCCTTGAACAGGACTACGCGAAGGAAATATTGTAGGCTGCGAGGTACTAATAGGTGCACGTAGCAATGTGCACGCAGGGTCAAAACACGGACCACCCAAAAACCATCAAACATCTCTAGGGTGTGGAAACCTAGTTCTAGCACCCTCCCATACTACTTCGGTGAGACGTCAATTTTCACTCTGTGGATTGTTGCCGAAAGGGCCAATAGTACCGAGATTTGTTTAGCTAAATCATCTTTGAACCTAGGTCAGGCCCCTACAAGCCAAAATCTATCATTCCTTGGCACTACCTAACATACCTTGAAACTCCCTCCTTAGTGGACCTGAAACTTGTTGACACTTCATTTCCATGCATTTGAAATTGGTGCTCCCTTATGTTTCCTTAGTACTTCACCCTCACACTCCTTAGCATGCATTTATGACAGACCTTGGCACTTGACACATCTTGGCATGTCTATCATGTCTTGTAACTGTCTATCATGTGTTATTACTTCCTAAAATTCCTCGACACACCTTGGTACTACCTAGCTATCATGCCCTCGTAGATAGCCTTACTTTTTTTGTGACTTGGGAACCTAACCAAGTCATTGGAAAAATAATGCTGTGCCCAACCCAAAGTCTCCCTTTGTCTGAAACTACTTTGTCTAGTCCCTTATTATAACCATAGGATTTCCTCCTACAAGTCCTATTCTGACCTTCTCCTAACACACTTTATCCTTGAGACACCTGGAATTCATTAACACTCCTTGGTACATGCTCTTATTCTTTCATTTCCATGCATTTTGACCTAGTTCTTACTTGTGATGTTTTGTCACTCCCTAACACTCCTCAACATGCATTGACACTATTTGGAATGTGTTAGCATTCCTTTTAATTCCTTGGCATGTCCTGACACTGTTTAATTATCACGCCGTCACAACTTCCCTTACTTTTTTTGGGACTTGGGAACCCAACCAATTCTTGCCTCAACTACAACCACCTAACCAAGTTACGGTTACTACAACTAGACTATGCCTTGTTCACCTAAGAAGTGAATATAACTCATCTTAGGCTGCTCATTTCCAATTTCAACTTATCCCACTTAACAAGTTACAAGTTACCAAGTCAAGGCTCACATGCAACCATGTCCATAAAACAACTAAGCAACATAGTTTACATCTTGACATGCCATAACACCTGGCACGTCTAACAATCCCTTGGAAACATAGTTTACATCTTCTTGATTTTGGAATTATTATTTTGTAAATGTGACCCTTGACTATGCCATGAAAACCCTCCAAAACATTCTTAAATGATGGGAACTCCTCTTCATGTGTGAAGCTCGTGAAATGTGACAAGTCATCCAAGATAACTCCAAATATTTGATTTATGTCTTAGGGAATGTGAAAGATACCCTTAATAGAAAACATGCATAAAAATTTGTAGGAAAGTGCCCCAAATGTGAGATGTTTCCACTTGTGCAATTGTGCTTCCAAATATGTGAACTCAACAACAAAACACACCTTAAAATACATGAATGTGTCTCAACATGTGAAAGAAAAAGTAACCCTTACCATAGTCTTCCTCCGTTGGAAATTTGGGCATTTTGTCACAATGTATCTTCTCTTATTCAGAAAGAGGACATAAACAAGCTTTTAGATGTTTCTAAATGGAGAACTCTTCACTTATGTCCTTCTTCTTTACACCATGTGATACAAACGCCAATTTTCATAATCTTGACTATGATGTTATTATTTTATACATGTGACCCTTGACTATGCTATGAAATCCTCCAAAACATTCTTAAAGGATGGGAGCACCTCTTCATGCATGAAGCTAGTGGAATGTGACGAGTTATCCAAAATTCCTCCAAATATGTGATTCATGCCTTGGAAAATGTTAAAGGTATCCTCAATGGAAAAGCGAATAAAGATTTGTGGCCAAGTTCCCTAAATGTGAGATGTTGCCACTTGTGCAATTGTGCCTCCTTTTGGTGCTCAAACTAGCACCCTAGTTGTGCAAGACTCACAAGGTGTCACTTTGGGTCAACTCAGGGTTGTTGGCACTATCACCTTATCAATGAATCCTCTCATTTTGGATTACTTATTGAATCTTGGGGGTATCCCAAAGCACAAATTTATGAGGTCTTTTATGTGACTAGATCACTAGCACTGAAAACCATATTTACATTGGATGGTTCAACATGTCGATGATCCCTATCCTATTGAACACAAATTTTGTATTCATTATTGCTTTAATTGCAACACCTCCAATAGATATTGATGGTGTTCATGAGCCTCTCTTTGGTTCTCTTTTTTATGGAAACAATATTATCTCCAACATCATTATTCAATGAATGACTACACAACAAGTACCCTATGAGACAATCATTCATGTTGTCGATGTAGTGCCCACACAACACAAAAATTCGATGGTCTATCATAGAAAAACACTCTATCATGGGTTTCATAGATACCCAACCTATGACAACGAGCTGCATTCTATTGCCGAAACCTGTAAGCAATGGAAGAATTATATTCTACCACAGGAAATGGCCATCCACGCCAATTGAAGGCCTTTTCCTACTTTACATATTCCTTGGGAGTTAGTGCCTCTAGATTTTATGTCATGTTTTCCCTCAACCAAGCATGGTAACATATGTGTTTTTGTTATTTTTGATTGCTTCCTTAGGATGGGAATTTTGGCATCTTGTAAGAATATTGTCGCAACAAAATCCACTCATAAGTTCTTCTTCGAGCATATTTTGGTTAATTTTGGGTTTCCAAAGACCATATTTCTTGATAGGTATAGTAGGTTCCTTAGTATTTTTTGGTTTAACCTTTGGTCCATGATGGACATAAATCTTAACCAAACCCATTAATTTCCATCACTAAATTGATAAATAAAAAGCAGTAGTCAATAGATTTATATATTATAGATGTCTTTAGAGTATACAATTGTGAGCATCCACATACACGTGTTGAAATCCTTCCATATTTTCAACATAAATTCGACATAGCTCTTCACATTTCTATTGGCCACAAGCCTTTTCAGATGTAGCTATATTCATGGTATAACACATGAAGGTACCTCCTATACTTGGAACGAGGTAAGTAAAGTATCCAATTTTGATGAACGTATATGAAAAATTAAACTATGAGTTCACGATATTTTGTAGAAAGTTGCCAGATCCAAGCACAAGTAGATATGCAATCCATTGGGTTCCACATAACTCCAAGTACAAGTAGATACACAATCCATTGGGTTCCACATAAGTTTCAGGTTGGTGATGAGGTATGGTTGGACTTGCATAAAGGGAAATTGACAAACTCCTATAAGAAGCTCATACCACTTGGACATGAGCCTTACGTGATAACTAAGGCTATGAGTGATAATTCTTTTGAAGCTAGCTATAGGATGATTCATATTACTTCAAAGGTATATGTTAAGATGATTTATGCTTGATGAGGTACATGTCTAGAAAGAATTCCTTTAAAAAAATAAAAGAGATGATCACACCATTATTGACCTAAGTTATTGTGATATTCTACTTGAATGACATTAGATAACTACACGACAGATTTTAAAAATTGTGATTTTAAAGTTTATTATATTAAAGTATGTCATTGTGACTAAATTTTTTTAATATTACACCGTTCTAATAATATTTCTCTTATTACTTAATTTTTTAAATATGATCACTCTAATATTATTTTTCTTACATGCTCTAGGTTTGAGAGCTTATATGTATGAGAATACCATTGTAGGCCAACCATATCTCTACCTTGCTTGTTTCATAGTCCTCTCTACCTTAGATTTCCATAACCCAAAACTTTCTTTTGTCCATTTGGGGGATGAAATTGCCTTTGCCAATGCGGGGGGAGAGGGAGGGGGACGTGGTTGGCAGCGGGTGGTAAGGGGTGGGCAAGGGGAGGGGGATGTGGGTTGAACCCATGACTCTTGCAATCGGTCTCGATCTTAGACCATACCCATATGAAAGCACAAACGAATATGAAGATGCCTATCTTGACAACAATAGAGGATTTGATTTGAAGCCAACCATCGTGGTAGTTTTAACGATGTTGTTGCAAGAGTTAGGGTGAAAATGTGAAATGAGATGGATTGAAGAAAACTCCACTGTGTCTTTCCAAGGCATTTGGGGATGTAACAAGAGGTATGCATTCAATATGCCTATTTCTTTGTACTTTTCTGCATACTTTTTGGGTGGTTATCTCTCTCTCTCTCTCTCTCTCTCTCTCTCTCTCTCTCTCTCTCTCTCTATATATATATATATATATATATATATATATATATATATATATATATATCGAGAGAGAGAAAGAGAGAGAGAGAGAGATATGGATTTGATGACCTCCTATTATCCATTACAAGTGTTGTTGTATCTATTGAGGACAAAGATCATAAATCTTTTCACTTATTTGCCAGATCCTGTACTTCTTGGAGAAATGCTCCTTAATCATGGTCTTTCCTCCCAAAAATCACATTCAAATGAAAACTATATTTCCTCACATCCCCTATGTTCCTATGTTTTGCACAATTGTTCAATTAGGTTCAAACCAACAAGGGAAACCACAAAAAAAATTGGAATCGATGGGAAACACTGCAACCATTAAAGCCACTAATTGATTCCCACCCTATTGGATCATGTGACTTAAACTGCATGTACATATTAAGTGCTAACATAGGCTCCTAGTTGGGAATGTGGGCCTTTCTCAGGAGCACATGATGACCACATAATCTTATTCCATACATACATCCAAACATAATTCTCCATATTTTATAAATGTAATACCTTCTTCCTTTGTGCATGAAGACCATGCAAAACTTGGATATATTAATATCGGGGTATTCATAGGCTACTACCTCTGTCATTTCTAGTCTAAAAAAGAGTAAAGGCACCTCTTCTTCTTCTAAAGAAGGATGTCTAATACCATTTATATCCCTGTTACTATCCCTATTGTTCAATATTTGATGTAGGTATAGAAGGGGTGTGTTTTATCATTGTAAACATTGTGCCCTTTGAATTTGGTATGATGTTGTAAAATTTTCAGAGTGACAAGTCCTTTTCCCTTTTGGGGACAAAATGACTCATTCATCATGATAGTTTATCATATACTAAGTGTAAAAATTTCTATTCAATTCATATTTTTTTATCAGAATGTTCATATGATTCAAAGTGAGACCAACTCCATGTTTCTCAAATGCTAAAACAAAAGTTGGAGTAAGCTTAGCCAACATAATCCCAAAATCAACCAAGCTTGTGTTCTGAGGATTATCTCTGCCATGCATTTCCATTATTTCCTCTGGAAGTTCATCTTGTTTGACAGGGCCTAGATTTTCATCATCCTTTTTAAAGGCTTCTTCAATTACATGTTTCTAAGTATCTTCATCAATTTGTAAACTCCAAATCAATTCCAAATTTATTTTTAAAATCAAAGTTGGTTTGATTTTTGTTAGCTGAATTTTCATTGAACTAATCTATCAAAATAGGACATGAGGTATAATTGCACATATGTTCCTCATGCTAGACAATGAAAACATCATTTATGAAATCTAGAGTGTAATTTTGTAATTGAGCAGAGAGTTTCTCTTTTGTATAGTTAGTTTGCTCATCAATGTTCTTAATGTATTTGTCATTTTCAAATGCCAAATTTGTATTATCATACAATGAGTTTTGCAGGGAGGCTTCCTTGTCAGAGCACATTTCCTTGTCATAATGACCATGATTTTCATACAGGGGAGAACCTTCAAATGAACCATATATGACTTGAATCCGTTGTTTTCCAATTTCAATTAATGGCTTCAATGCCTTCATCATCAAGGGAGTGAGAGAATGTTACTTGAAAGTTATTACACTACTCATATATCATATTTTCCATTGTATCATAAATTAGGCAGTCATTAACATACATAAAATGGGACTTGTGACTGCTAAATTCAATTTCGAAGATCATTTTCTAAACACCTTGGCCAGAAATACTAGCCATATTAGAGTTTGAGGCACCTTCTTCAAGACTGGGTTCATCAATGCTTATTGCCTTCCATGTTCGTTTAATGAGAATGAGGGGCTTTTTCCATCAAATTAGAATAGACAGAAAGTGTCTCTTTAATTTTAGAAGGTAGATCAAGATAAACTTCATCCAAGAATCCCATAGAATGCTCATCAATAGCAAGAAGAAAGGTCTCTATTTTTATTTCATCACATGCATCCATCATAATCACTAATTTGGTGGTGAGAAAGCCACCCTAAATAGATTGGAGTGAGATCAAACATGTTTCACCATTGGGTTTGTTACCACTCAAACCAACTGGGGACCTAAAGGGGTTCCTAAGAGGGCAACTTCTAGGTCAAGGGTAATGGTGGATGCCTAGTCCACTGTCACAACAACTAAGTCTCCTTGCTCTTTACAGAGTTTCACCGATGGGAGGAGTCCGGGTAGTGCAGGGATCACTTTGTAAAGTAGACATTGATGAATAGGTGAGGAGTGACCCTTAAAACCCTTTCCCAAGGATGGAGTGATGAATCAAACTTTATTTCTGCTTAAGAAAGGGACTTTGTCCATCAAGGGTAAGGGGTGAGGATTGGAGGGTTGGAGGAGAAATGATAGACTTATAAAGGGGTTTTTATATCCCTATAATCCTTGGAAACTTGGATTCCCTAATGGTCTTTGACAAATAGTCTTTATTGAGAAGTTGGACAACACAGGGCCAAGTGGACCCAACCCAGGTTCAGAGATGGAATGTAGCAGCCAATGATGTTCCTATCCTGGAAAAGGTGAGGGGAAGGAACCAAACAAGAATATTTACTTTGAAAGGTTGAATTGATCTTATTGAGGTATAGCCTTGCGGATGCCTAGGAACTTTTTTTCATAGAGCTAGGGCTTGGGATTCCCAAAGATTCCATTGTTAGAATTGCCTCAAATTTGGAGGAGAGAGAGGGGACCCACCATCACAGTAGCCTAGAGGAGATCAAAATTTTTCCTTGGGTCAATTCCCTGGAAATTGATGCCTTAGGTGACCTAATGGGGCTAGACTTGGAGAAAGAGGGAAAAATGGTAAAAGAAAGGTTAAAATGATCACCCTTTTTAGGAACAGTGCCTAATTTACTTGGGGATATGGAGTCAAGGATAATGATGTGTAAGAACTTGGTTTCTTGATCAAGGAGTCCCAAAAAGTCAACTTCATCCAATGTTGAGAGAAAGAAAATAAATTGACCTTCAAGCATTTATACTTCAAAGAAAATGATGCAATATTATAGAGATAAATAAATATTTAGAACATTTCATTCATATAACATAGGTCCATACATTAAATTAGTTAGAACATGCCCAATTCCACATTTCAATAATGCAACAACTAGCCCTAATTTTAACAGTATGCATCAACAAGAATAATAAAAATAAAATATACTTATGATGTTATAGAGAGATCCCAAGTCAAGTGATGATATAAATGAATGTATCTAACATCAATATATAGCCTCCTAGGGAGTTCAAATTAGCCCATGGGCCCATAAGGATAAAATAATGTGAAAATAGTAAACCTTATTAGTGACAAGCCCACCAAACTAGCTCACAAGTGTAAAAATAAGCCTCACGAGGGGCCAAATAATAATATGTGAATGTCACAGGGTCCTCCAAAGGCTCAATAATATCCTGAAGTTCCATAATGAGGAATAAATTCCTTGGAATATGATGGACAAGGGGGTGGCCCCTTTTTCTCCAAGTAGTAGATCTCTAGTGCTTGCAGCGGGTCTGAGGGCACATCAATGGCCCCATGGGTATCCATATGAACCAGAGATGCATGTAGATCCTCCACAATAGTCCAAATGGTGGAATGAATGCTTCCATAACATCGTACAAGTGATGGGACACCTGCCAAGAGTGTGGGGCTCTTGTGGGAGCTTGTTAGGCATAGTGTACAAAACATATCACCATAATCCCAAAAGTGGATCGCTAGTAGTCTTTGAACATCCATGAAGATCTATGGAGTGCTATCTACTAGTGTGGAGGCCCATGGCCCTCTATGCACATCCTACATGTGCCAATGTAGACCTCTAGGGGTCAAGATCCCATATAGGGAAACCAAACACAAAAGGAAACCACCTGTAATCCTTCATAAGGTCCAATGCATCCCTTAGGATTCTAGTACAACCAATGATTAAAATAATCGGGTAAAAAAGCTTACACATCATGGATAGAAAAGTGGGTAATTCATAATGGCATGCCCTTTCGTAGTGGGATTTGGCATGTGCTAGTGTCTCCAAGCTCCAAAGGGGGTTAGCCAAGTACCTTATTAAGTGGTTTCAATCTTTAGAGGGGATAGTATGTCCAAGGTACATCCCTCTAATGGAGGTGGCAAGTGACAAATAAGTGAGATGGAATAGGGAATGAGAGGGGTAGCCCTGGGTGACATAGCGGGGTATAGGGGTAACTAGATAAGGGGAAGCCACACTTGGGTATGTAATGTATTGGAGGGAGAATTCGTGTTACATGAGGTGCCTCAACCTTGATTTTTCCACCCTTCTTTATATGCCCTTTCCCTTTTATGAATTTTCTTTAATAACTGCTCGAGGCTCAAAGGACAAGAGTATGATGTGTAAGATATAGTAGTGATTACGCCTTTTAAGGTAGGGTGGTTCATTTCCCTCAAAGGGTTGGGACAATCATGGGTTCCTGAATGATAAATGGGGCTCATCCAATTCCTATGGAACCAAGTTGATGGCCATGGATGGGGTAGGGCTCATGTATTGGCTTTTTCCCACGTGCTAATTATTTTTGTCTTGCCCATATTTTACATTTTGTGGTACAATTTCTTGTGAAATGTGGCCAATTATGATTTTTACTTTTCTTTTATTTGCTTCAACCTCTAGGGCATCATTCTAGGCCTAACCCAAGGTGGGGGAAATGGGATAGGGAGGCTAGCCCTATGTGGACCCAAAATGGGAATGTGGACCCAGGTGGGAGAAATGATGAATGGGGGTATCGTGAGTGGAAAGGGAGTAATATGTGTGGATTGCCTACCCAAAGTCAAGGTTTCCCAAGTAGTACCACCCTATAACCAAATTATCAACAAAGGAGATGCCATGGGACTAAGATTCAAGGGTAGAAACCAAAAGATATCAAGGAGACAAGAGTACAAACTAAGCCTACTCTTTCTACCAAATCCCCCCATCAATCCATACCCAGAAGTATCCATGTTACGTAAACCCAACACTCAATTATCAAATGGAAAGACATACCTTTAGATTTAGGAGGTCCACCTTCAAACATATGAAAAAATACTGGTGTTGGGCACGAGATCCCCCAAGGGACGTTTTGGGGCTTAAAAACCAGATTTTGACTAAATCCGATGTAAAGAATCCATGTTTTGTGGGCGTGGAGCGCGAGCTTGTAAATGAGTCATAGGGTTGTTCACCCTCATCTTTTTAATGTAACGTCGGCTTTAGAGATCTACCCATAGTCCGCAGACCATGGGGTTGTATAAATAGAGCGAGGCTCTAAGTTGTAAATAAGTTAGAGAAGAAAAAGTAATAGATGGAGAATTGAGTCTTATCTAAGTGTAGAGTCGAGTCTTTGGGTCGTAGAGTAGGATAAGGCTTTGAAGCTGTGTGCATAGAGGCGTAGTAGTTTACAGCTAAGTGCACGGACCCCTGCAGCTGAGTGCGTAGGGCGAGTTGAGTCTATAACCATTGGAGAAGTAATAAAAAAAAGTTTCATATCATTTCTGTGTATCTTTTTCCTATTTTGTGCATTGAATGTATTGGGTATAAATTGCATTTCTGCTATTTATAAGATGCGCGAACTTATATGATTATGTTGATTAAGTGAATATAAGATAAGGTATCAGTTTACATGAAGGTAACTAACAATTATAAGAAGATAAGTAAGATCTGTAGTGTTACTTGGGGAAATAGCACAGATTGATGCTTTAGCAGTGCGAAAGTATCTCAGCCCTTAGTTAGGGTTGTCCGGAGGTGATTATAATAGATCACGAAGGCCTCATAGGTCAGGATAGTGTGTGAAGTGACCTGCGCAAAGGCATTCATAGTTGGACTAAACCGACCCCTCAGACTGTAGAAATTCTGACTGTAGATTAACCTGATAATGAAATATAACTAAGGAAAAATAATTTAATCTACTTCTACAATCAATTAGTGGAAGCTTAAAATATTTGAGCAAGATCAAGCGAAACACATATAACCAAAGAAGAATCAATGCACATGAAAACACAGAAAATACTCAGGGGAAAGCCTTAGCTAAAAACCCCACTATCTATATTATCATTACAAGTTGGAAATATCTCGGAATTACACAAAGGCCTTCTCCTCTACCCTCCTGATCTCCTATTTCCTTGCATAGTTTCTCCTAGGTGATCCTCCTATTACCAAGTGTAACACTAATCACTCACACTAATCTCACACCCTGTAAAACTGCGCAATCCTCAAGGAATGAATTCCTTCTGCATGCATGATTTTTTTTTTATAGGAAAACACATGATAGTACATTGTCCCTATCTTTAATCTCAACTGGGTCTTTCTCAAAATAAACATGCATGAGTTAATGATAAGAGAATCTTCAGTTATCTGGAGTACACTAGTTGAGTGCATGCATGCATCAACTGACTAATAACTCACAATTAGTTCCTCAAACAGTTTGGAACTAATTTAATTGGACTTAACAGTTATAGACATTTTTGTGCCTTACATCTCTAAGCATGAAATGTCCATAAACCAAGGGATCCTAAGTCCCTAAAAGTGTTGTTCCTACCCCTAAAGGAACAAGGTCAACCAATTACAGCTTCTCCCAGAAGTTCTCCACCAGAAACTACTCAGAATCAGTCAAATCAGGATCATTTCAGCTGATCCACTAGCTACTTGCGTTGCATATCACCCCAGTACACTAGCTAGGTGCGTTGCAACGCACCTAAATGCACTACCAGGGTGCGCTGAGCGGGAAATGACAAATGGCAGTGTCATTCCGCGAGGTGGACAGACAATGGAAGCTTCCAGAATCTTCCCCAATGACACTTGCCTCACTGAGTTCGACCAAGGATGAGTAAGAGGCTCTCAGTCTCCAAGTGGAAGCAAGAACTGACAGAGAGAAGCCACAATTCAAATCATAAGATGACTCATCCTCTTTGCATACATCTATATATGGATCCCTCATCCCAGAGATCCAGAGGCTGGAATTTTGTACTTTGCAGAGAATTGTTGTTGGTTTTGAGATAGAGATCAGTGCATTGGGTGATTTATGCTTTGTTGGAGGTGAAGAAGGGATTCCTTTGCTGGGAGGTTGATGCTGGATCGGGACTCACTTGGTTGTATCTCCTCCTGGATCTTCTTGTTATATCAATAAAACTATTTGAGTTTCTCCTACATGCTTGTGTATCAATGATGTTTTGTTATATTTGCATGTTTAGCTTAAATCTGATCCTAAGCTAGTTATGAATGTAAATCTATGTCTTTGTGTAGTTTTCCTCTTCTATGATCTTGCAGGAACTTAGTGAAGTTGGGCAAGTAAGGGAGCAGGTAGCTGGAAGCTGTCAAAGAGGAGATCGATTGGATCAACGGACTAGCGCAAGATACATGTTAGTTCATCCTATTCCTCTTCGTTTACATTTCATAAAGAAGAATACGAAAGTAGTTTTCCTTGTTTGTTGCTAAGGCACTGTCACACCTTAGTGGGATAGGGGCGTTCTGAGTAGACACTTTTCCCAACAACAAAATGGCGACTCCACTGGGGATCATGTCTAGTTAGTTTATTTGTGTTTCTCTTGTTGTTTGTTTCATAAACACAGAAGTGGCAATCGAACTGCATTTGTCATTATCAAATGCAAAGTAGACACCTGCTACTTCGATCCACTCACTGGATTTGTTTATGATTTGAATAGCTGATCCACAAATGATCTGATTACCCTTTGTGATAGCTCTTAGTCCTCCTTTAAATCATCCCTCTGATTGTACCTTACTGATTGATTTTACTCGGCCAAAAACCATAGATTAAACTGCAAACCGTGACCCAGAACCCGGATAGAAGTCTCGCATCTGCCCCAGCGCAGGCTCTGTGAAGAGGTTCTGCATTTCAACACAGATCCCGAGAGGGCTACCTATGCTGCAATTCAGTTTCTCTGTGCAACAGGTGCGCTGATCAGCCTTTTCCCTGTGCAGCTGAGGTTCTTTGCTTCATTTTGCCCAGTTTTATCTCTGATTTTTGCAGCCTGTTATCAGTGTGTGTACCTGTCTGAAAACCCCTTTTCTTTGCCTTAATTCCACCTCCTTTGTACAAAAAGACCGTAGATTTTCTTTGTGTGTTTGTTACATCATTTACAGTTTTTCCATTGAAAAGTAGAATAGTCATATTGTCGTCCTTGGATTTAGATCTGTCGTAAGTGTCGATTTTGATCTTAGGATAAAGGAACCAGTCGACCTTTAGGGATCCTCCCCAATGTGCCCATAACATTGAAAGGGAAGACAATTCAAATGAACGTAATGGTCGTTCAAGGACCCTTGGATTATAACCTACTCCTTGGACGAGACTATATTTATTGCATGGGAGCCATCGTCTCCTCACTCTTTAGAGTAATGTGTTTTCCGCACGAAGGAAGAGTGGTCAAGCTCGTGGACCAGCTTTCATTTCCCGGATCACGCATCACAAATAGTCATATACCATCCCTAAATGGTCTCTTCACGCAAGAAATGTCTCAACTCACGGTCCGTCCTCCGATGAGCGCCAGTAATTCGGAGGGATATGACTGGAACCCAGGGGGCATGCGTCCTAGTCTGCTTCAGCAGGAAAACTTTGGGTATAGGGTAGGTTTCCGCGGGAGAATATGACTAGTCTGCACCCCGTCCGTCAGTGGAAGAGGGGTTATTCTAGAATAATATTCTCTTGTCAAAGTTATGTGTGTGGCGCTCGTTTTCACTCACCTTTTTTTATCTCGGTAGACATCGCCGAGGAAGTTTTTCATTTGTAATGCGAATGAGACAATCTTTGGTAACCTGAAAGAGGTAGGCCTTTCCTGATAGAACAAATGTTTTGTCTGCAAATTGAGGGGTAACCTTGAAATCATATTTTATACCTGGGGGCATGCAAACCTTTTGGAGTGCAAGCAAGGGGCAGCTATTTATTTTTTTAAATTTTTAGGTCCTCCCTTTAAACCCGTAGGCTAACCCTTTAAACTCGTAGGATTAGTCGTTTCCTAACTTACATAAAGAAAGGATGTGGGGAAAAAATCTAAATGTTGCCGTTTTATATGAGACATTCTTATCATATGACTGGATTATCGAGCAGTTTTAGCACATAGTTCATGCTCGTTAAAAAATAAACATAAGACCGAGCAAGTGTTTCAATCCGCATTTAAGCTCGTTAAAAAATGAACTATCCTCTGGTAAATAACCACCGTGAATGTAACATTATCAGCCATTAAAGCCTTGGTCGTGTTTGCACACTCACCTCCACTTTTCCATTGGCCGATCATTCACCTCCATTTGATTGTTTACCCATTTTGAGGAACAACTGCGAAGAGTGATTTCACTAGCCATCCTTGTGACACTATCGTGCTTGGAAAATTCCAACCCTTACCTGGAATCAGCTGCTACCCATTTTATCACTCGTTCCTCAAAAGACGAGTCTTCTTTAAGCTCTTTTCATCTGACTCGTAAAATATGAAAAGATTGCCGAGTTTTGGCCTTCCAGCTCGTTAAAGCGACCGGAAGTGTTATCCCTCCTCTAGATTTTAATCTTTTTGGACCTGAGGGATTATTGCACAAAAAGATCGAGCGCTTGTTTTGTTCGGCTCGTTAAAACTATCGAAAATTCATCCCTTCTGTATTGTTTTATACTTTTTCGGACTTAAGGGATTAGATGACGAAAAAGGAATTCCGGAGTTAACTTTACGTACCTTTTCAGACTCTCTAAAAATGAAAAGGACCGAGTTATCTTTGTTGTTAAACTCGTTAAAAACATTAATAGCGACAAACTTGTCTTTAGATGAGAACGAGTTTCACTATCGCTAGGCTCGTTAAAACATAGCGATGGGTTTGCCCGAAGGGAAAATTATAGAACAAGCATATGTTATCCTCCTCAAGCTTGACAAAAATAAAGAGGTACTGGTCAGCAATGACTGGGGAAAAATTGGGAAGAAACTCAAAGAATCTTTATTGGTAGCAAGTCGCTCTTGAACATGACACTTCCACTCCATGCCTGAGTCGGGTTGGGTTGTTTCATTCACCGGTCACATCACCATGGTCACACCATACCATCCACATTTGGGGTAAATGCTACCGATCCATCACATAAGTGTCGCCGATATGTTCAAGAGAAGTCATCCAGAGAAGTCACCCGTGTTCCATCCACTACCATACATTATACTTCATTCCTTCATGACCACCATCCTGAACCATATATCATCAGATCATTTCCACCTCCATCAAAATCATTTGCTCCGTTCCATGTCATTGATGTGGGATTCATCGAGGCCCTCCTTTGATGGATCGCTTCTTGTCGACATCAGCTCATTATCCGAGAAGTTGATCTAGGAACACCCCATTCAGTACTTTGAAGCTTGCATGCCTCAATGGCAAGTTTCTCACTTCCGGCGGCAAGTATACATCAATGACCTTCGACCGAAAGATTTTGTGTGGTGTTCGACGCCAAGTCCTTTATTCACACCACGTGAATTGTACCGCAGTACCTTGAGGGTCATCATCCTTATCGGTGATTCCTCTCGTGCTTGTTAACAGTTTACATCATTGACTGGTAATCAAGCAATGTCTTTCCATGTTCGACTTCAAAACATTTTTCACATGGATCGACTTGTACTCTGAGTGAAGATCAGACGGGATTGAAGACCCCGGATCTAGTTTCATCCATCCGGACTGCGATATATATTCAGGAAAAATAAAAACATTGACATGTACAGCATTGCAGCACAGATAATCATCCTACCAAAAGGATGATGACTTCATCAGAGTCATCAGTCTAGCATCAGATGATTGTCTATCCTATGTACATAAAAATGAATTTATAAAGCTGAGCATGGGAATGCCTACCTCAACTAGATCATGAAAACAGTATGAAGATAATGTATTGTATTGTATCTTATTACAGGTCTCCTCCCAGCATTGAAAGAACTTCGGATCCTCCTAATAAAGCATTTCACCCGATAAATGGCATCATACTTTAGGGGGCAACTGTTATAGACATTTTTGTGCCTTACAGCTCTAAGCATGAAATGTCCATAAACCAAGGGATCCTAAGTCCCTAAAAGTGTTGTTCCTGCTCCTAAAGGAACAAGGTCAACCAATTACAGCTTCTCCCAGAAGTTCTCCACCAGAAACTACTCAGAATCAGTCAAATCAGGATCATTTCAGTTGCTCCACTAGCTACCTGCGTTGCATAGCACCCCAGTACACTAGCTAGGTGCATTGCAACGCACCTAAATGCACTACCAAGGTGCGCTGAGTGGGAAATGACAAATGGCAGTGTCATTCCGCGAGGTGGACAGACAATGGAAGCTTCCAGAATCTTCCCCAATGACACTTGCCTCACTGAGTTCGACCAAGGATGAGTAAGAGGCTCTCAGTCTCCAAGAAGCAAGAACTGACAGAGAGAAGCCACAAGTCAAATCATAAGCTGACTCATCCTCTTTGTATACATCTATATATGGATCCCTCATCCCAGAGATCCAGAGGCTGGAATTTTGTACTTTGCAGAGAATTGTTGTTGGTTTTGAGATAGAGATCAGTGCATTGGGTGATTTATGCTTTGTTGGAGGTGAAGAAGGGATTCCTTTGCTGGGAGGTTGATGCTGGATCGGGACTCACTTGGTTGTATCTCCTCCTGGATCTTCTTGTTATATCAATAAAACTATTTGAGTTTCTCCTACATGCTTGTGTATCAATGATGTTTTGTTATATTTGCATGTTTAGCTTAAATCTGATCCTAAGCTAGTTATGAATGTAAATCTATGTATTTGTGTAGTTTTCCTCTTCTGTGCTCTTGCAGGAACTTGGTGAAGCTGGGCAAGTAAGGGAGCAGGTAGCTGGAAGCTGTCAAAGAGGAGAGCGATTGGATCAACGGACTAGCGCAAGATACAGGTTAGTTCATCCTATTCCTCTTCGTTTACGTTTCATAAAGAAGAATACGAAAGTAGTTTTCCTTGTTTGTTGCTAAGGCACTGTCACACCTTAGTGGGATAGGGGCATTCTGAGTACACTAGTTGAGTGCATGCATGCATCAACTAACTAATAACTCACAATTAGTTCCTCAAACAGTTTGGAACTAATTTAATTGGACTTAACTCAATAAACTGAGTTAACTAATTACAACTCAAATATAACTCAATCTTATCTCCTTAATTACGGGATAATCTCCTTAATTTGAGGGATAACTATTGCATGACTTCAGAAAGACTTATAAATTGAACTTCTCCAACTAATTAAGTCAAGATGAATTAATTAATTATTTTTCAAGCAACTGGTGAGACTAAATTTGGATTTTAATTCAAGGACAAATTAAAATTGGAATAAATTTGTTGCCACATTTCAACACTTCCTCTCAACAAGAAAGGGATTATCTACCACCCCGATCCTGTCTCTATGGAGCTCGAATTTACACTTTGACAATTCCTTTGTCCAAATGTTAGCATCTCACTCCTTTGTCGAAAATACTTTAGCAACATGATCCTCCTCACTACACAGTCTCTGAGATGATGGTACCAGATATCGATGTGCTTGGACCTATCACGAAATACTAGATTCTCAGAGAGTTTGATACAACTCTGATTATCACAATAGATCACAGTTGGATCTATCCTCTGATCAAACAAACCAACTAGGATTTTTTGCATCCAGATGGCCTCACATGCTGCCTGACTTGCAGCCATGTATTCAGCCTCTGCTGAGCTGAGTGCAACTGACCTCTATTTCCTGTTGTACCAAGAAGTTGCAACTGACCCAAGGTTGAAAATCCCTCCTGATGTGCTCTTCCAATCTGATGGAATCCCTGCCCAATCTGCATCAGTGAAGCCCTGTAGCTCCACTCTCTCTGTCCGCCTGTACCATAATCCATATTAAGATGTGCCTCTGAGGTATCTCAATACATGCTTTACCTCCTTCTAAAAAATCTTGGTAGGCTTAACCATCTCTTGACTCAGCTGGTTCACTGGATAGCACAAGTGTTCACTAAGTACATTACTGAACCCACAAGCTGCCTGTAAATAGTAGCCTCTACTACTTCTCCTGAAGTAGCATCCTCCTTCCTCCAGTTGCCTGCTAGAGGAGTCTACATGGGCTTGCACTTCTCCTTGTGGAATCTCCTGATTATCTCATTGGCATACTTTCCCTGAGACACAAACAACTCCCCATCCTTCTACCACACTTCCATGCCAAGGAAGTAATGCTTGAGACCCATGTCTTTATTCTCGAATTCTCTTGCAAGGTACTCCTTACAAGACATGATCAACTGATCATCACCTATCAATATGAGATCATCAACATAAAGTATAATAATCAAGTGCTTACCTTTCACCATGATGTGGTATAGGTTCACCGCTTCACTCTTTGTGAAGCCCAACCCAGTGAAGTAGTTGTCTATCCTAGTGTATCGAGCACAAGGTGCTTGCTTCAGCCCATACAAAGCTCTCTTGAGTCGGCACACATGTGACTCACGATCGAAGGTCTCAAAACCTTCCAGCTGCTCTATGTATACCTCTTCCTCAATCTTGTAATTGAGGAATGCAGCCTTCACATCCATTTGATGGATCTTCCAACCCATCTGTGTTGATAGTGCCAACATCGATATGATAGATGAGTACCTTGTGATAGGAGCAAAATTCTCATCATAGTCAATCCCCTCGACCTGTGAAAAACCATGGGCAACAAATCTTGCCTTATGCTTCTCCACACTACCATCAACAACTTTCTTTATCATGTAAAGCCAATGGGAACTCACAACTGACTTGTTCTCCAGTCTCGGAACCACGTCCCAAACACTATTACGAACTATGGAGTCATACTCCTCCACCATAGCATCAAACCAAATCGACTGCTGCACTGCTTTCTCAAAGCAAGATGGCTCGGTCTCAACACATTCCCCAACAAGGGCCATGTATTTAGTGTACCTCTCAAGTGACCTCCTTTGTCTGCATTGAGAAGATGGTTCTCCCACATTCTCTCTTGCATCCGTCAACAATCTGTCAGCTTCTCTTGTGCGCTTTCGTCCATCTCTAGAAGACTCTAATTGAGTGGATGTCTCCACTCCTAAAACCTCTTCATGTGGCTGCTCCGCATCAATCTGAGGCTCCTCCTCCTTAGGAACCAACAGTTCCTCCATAGCTTGTAGTTGGAGCTCCCTCTCAAGGGAAAATCGCATGGCTTTCTGCTCATCAAACTTGAGATCTCTACGAACCATTTTCCTCCGACTAGAAGGAAGATACACTTGATAATTGTGGGGTGTATTAGTGTACCCCATAAGTATCCCCAACTCTGCTATCAGCTCAAGCTTCTTCTATGCATCCTTTTTCACATGGAAATATACCGATGAGCCAAAGATCCTGAAGTGACCCACATTTGGTCTCTTATCGGAGAAAACGTCCTCTGGTATCTTCATCCCAAGTATGAAATGTGAGCTTATATTATGCAAATAGACCGCTGTGTTGCATGCTGCAGCCCACAAGTGAAGTGGTAGGCCTTGGTCATGCATCATCGCCAGTGCTGCCCCTATAATAGTTCTGTTCTTCCTCTTAGCCACCCCATTGTGCTGTGGGTTATGAGGTTCCGTCAACTCTCGTTTAATTCTTTCTGTTGCATAGAAGTCCTTAAACTCTTGAGAGACATATTCACCACCATCGTCGCTTCTCAAGGCATTGATCTTCTTCCCAAACTCTTTCTTGACCAAAGCTTTGAACTCACAAAACTTTGAGAAGGTTTGGTCCTTCTTCTGCATGAAATATATCCAGCATTTACGAGAATAATCATCAATGAAAATCACATAATACCTTTGCTTCGCTGTGGATGTCATCGAGAATGGTCCACACGCATAAGTATGAACTCGCTCTAAGACAACATCTTCTTTACTATCTCGATCATGAAAAGAAGACTTGGCATACTTTCCCAAGGTACAACCTTTGCATGTGTCAACTTGCTCAATTTTACCTTTGGGAAGTCCTGTAGATATATGTTGCATTATCTTCAAGGCCCCATGATGCAAATGGCCCAACCATCTGTGCCACAAATTGCCAATGCCTTGGCTTTGCATCAATTATGCTTTCGTACTCAATGCTACACAATCATCTACTTCTAGTTTATAGAGATTCTTCACCCGAATCCCTATCCTCTTGGTCCGACCTGTGGCTATGTGTCTTAAGAATACCTTTCCTTTACTACTGACAACATTATAGCCATTTTCCTCCAACATAGGGACCTATACCAAGTTTTTCTTTAGCCAGGCACATATATCACATCTATCAAGGTGAGAGGAGCTCCATGCTTCCTCTGAAAAGCAACCGTGCCCACTCTTGAAACACTATACCTTCCATCATAACCCATCTCTATGTGCATCTTGAGGTCTTTCTCCTCCAAGGTATTGAATAAAATTTTAACACCAGTCATGTGGAATGAGGCCTTACCTTCTGATCCTTCTGAGGATCCATTATTGGACTTATTTGATGGGAATTAGTCACATAATGTCCCATCTCGTTACAATTAAATCATCTCACTTTAGACTTGTCAACATTCTTCCCTCCATGAGAAGATTTTGATTTGGAATGGGAAGCCTTCCCCTTCCCCTTCCCTTTCCTTGCCTTACTTTCTAAGGCCAGATTTTCTTCATCATCATTCTTTGATGAAGAACCATCTCACATGCTCCTTCTGATCTGCTCTTGCATCAGATCTGACCATAGTCGTTCCCAATATGACAGTTTCGCCCTTCCATTCACAGAGTTCTAGTAGCTATTCCAGCTCTTTGGAAGGCCAAGGAGAGTGAGGCTCACCATATCATCATTAGAAGTAGTTATTCCCACACTGCTAAGCTCATCTCTACATGTGGTGAGCTTGTTCAAATATTTGGAAATAGTATCACCCTTCTCCATCTTGATTCTTCAAAGTTTATCCTTGAGCGCCAATTTCCTCTGGTCGCTACTGTTCTAGTAGAGGTCCTTCAATGTCTTCCACATTGAAAATGGAGTATCCTTCCCATGGAGACTCAAGAAAATATGGTCTTGAACTCCCTCAAGGATGATTTGTCTTGCCTTCTTGAACTTCTTCCACTTAGCCAACTCTTGTGCATTAGTTGAAGCTGGCTTTTGGATTTCTTGATTAATGAATTCCTTCAAGCCATTGTCTTCTAATACAGTCTCCATGCGATCTTTCCATGATATGTAATTCGAGCTACCATCCAAGGCATACTCGAGTCTTAAGCCATTGAATGCCATTGGCAAACCTTGAAGTATGATAAGAATTTGATTTTGCACCTGCAACCCCGAACTTCAAACTTCGAATTCTCTTCTTAGTATACTGTTCACAGCTTCGATAAATTTGGCTCTGATACCACGTAGAAATTCTGACTGTAGATTAACTTGATAATGAAATATAACTAAGGCAACATACTTTAATATACTTCTACAATCAATTAGTAGAAGCTTAAAATATTTGAGCAAGATCAAGCAGAACACATATAACAAGAGAAGAATCAATACACATGAAAACTCAAAATACTTAGGGGAAAGCCTCAGCTGAAAACCCCACTATCTGTATTATCATTACAAGTTGGAAATATCTCAGAATTACACAAAGGCCTTCTCCTCTGCCCTCCTGATCTCCTATTTCCTTGTGCAATTTCTCCTAGGTGATCCTCCTGTTACCAAGTGTAACACTGATCACTCACACTAATCTCACACCTTGTAAAACTGTGCAATCCTCAAGGAATGAATTCCTTCTACATGCATGAGTTTTTTTATATGAAAACACATGCAACTGATAGTACAATGTCCCTGACTTTAATCTCAACTGGGTCTTTATGATAATAGACATGCATGAATTAATGATGAGAGAATCTTCAGTTATCTGGAGTACACTAGTTGAGTGCATGCATGCATCAACTGACTGATAACTCACAATTAGTTCCTCAAATAGTTTGGAACTAATTTAACTGGACTTAACTCAGTAAAATGAGTTAACTAACTACAACTCAAATATAACTCAATCTTATCTCCTTAATTAAGGGATAATCTCCTTAATTTTAGGGATAAATATTGCATGACTTTAGAAAGACTTCTATCTTGAGTTTATTCAACTAATTAACTCAAGATGAATTAATTAATTATTTTTCAAGCAGCTGGTGAGACTAAATTCGAATTTTAATTGAAGGACAAATTTAAATTGGAATATTCTTGTTTCCACATTTCAACACAGACATATCAAGGGTGCGGAAACTTTGTTCCAGCATCCCCCCATACTGCTTCAGGTGAGACCTCAGTCTACGCTTCGTGGGCTGTTGTCGAAAGGGCTAGTAGTGTATGATTTGTTTGGCTGATTAACTCTGAACCTAGGTCAGGCCCCTTGTGGGAAGTTTTGGGGCTTAAAAACCATATTTTGACTAAATCCGATGTAAAGACTTCGCGTTTTGTGGGTGCAGAGTGTGAGCTTGTAAATGAGTCATAGGGTTGTCTTCCCTCATATTTGTAATGTAATGTTGGATTTAGAGATCTACCCATGGTCCATGGTCCATGGGATTGTATAAATAGAGTGAGGCTCTAAGTTGTAAATAAGTTAGAGAAGAAAAAGAAATATATGGAGAATTGATTCTTATCTAAGTGTAGAGTTGAGTCTTTGGGTCCTAGAGTAGGAGAAGGCTTTGTAGCTAAGTGCGCAGAGGCCTAGTAGTCCACAGCTAAGTGCGTGAACCCCTGTAGCAGAGTGCGCAGGGCGAGTTGAGTTTGTAACCATTGGAGAAGTAATACAAATAAGTTTCATATCATTTCTATGTATCTTTTTCCTGTTTTGTGCAGTGAATGTATTGGGTATAAATTGAATTTTTGCTGTTTATAAGATGCACAAACTTATATGATTATGTTGATTAAGTGAATATAAGATACGGTATTAGTTTACGTGAAGGTAACTAAGAATTATAAGAAGATAAGTAAGATCTATGGTGTAACTTGGGGAAATGGCATAGATCGCTACTTTAGCAGCACGAAAGTACCTCAACCCCTTATTAGGGCTGTACAAAGGTGATTATAACAGATTGCGAAGGCCTTGTAGGTTGGGATAATGCGCGAAGTGACCTGTGCAAAGGTATTCACAATTGGACTAAACCAACCCCTCAGACATCTCAAGGGTGCAGAAACTTGGTTCCAATATGCCCCCATACTACTTGAGGTGAGACCTCAGTCCACGCTCTGTGGGATGTTACCGAAAGGGCCAATAGTGTAGGGATTTGTTTGGCTAATTAACTCCCAACTTGGGTCAGGCCCCCTCAAGCCAATAAATGGTTCCGTTGCCGGGACCAGAATCTTCATAGAGATGTTTGATGTCGTATCATTGGAATCCAACTAAGAAGGAAATTAAAGGTTGGATGGATAGAAAAATTCATGAATTCATGGCACAAGAGAACAGGAATCCGCGACTGAAAAAAGAAGAGTGGTTAGACTGCTACCTGTACACAGAGATTCATGAATTTTTTTTTGAATCTTTCCCTATAGAGATGTATGAGTGGATAGTGAAGCTAGTAGATAGCCATGGAAGGTGGAAAATCAACAATCCTATTGTGTGGACCCCAGAGTTGGTGTAGATTGGAAGCATCAGAGGATAAAATTACGTATGTTTTTGATCACTGGCTCGATCAGATTATAAGAGGATTCATTACTGAGTTTGCGGTAGATACTTCAGTTAGCTATAGCGAAGCAGAGCGATGCTTTCTCAAAGGATCATGAGGTAAGTATGTAAAGTCTTTGAATACTTGGATTCAAATGATATTGTGTGAAAAGAAATTTATGCAATTACCTTGATGTTGGGAGCTATGCAAAGTGGAAAAACCTATAGAAACGAAGGAAGTAAGGGACCAGAGAATAGCCCTTTGATTTCACCTCTGTGAGGGGACAAGGAAGAGCTCGCGAAGGTCTCGCCATGAAGTGCGATCCATTTGATAAGGCAAAGGATTCTGTGCACACCACCCCCACCCACATCACCACCAGTTTCACCACCTTCACCTCCATCTTTGTCCATACCACCTCCACCACCATTGCGAGTCAATATGGCAAGCAGATAAAGTTTCCTGTGTTCAGGGGAGTAGGAAATGAAGATCTAGACCAGTTTCAGTTTATGATAAGGGCTATATGGGAAGCAGGGAGTTACAAATGATAACATAAAGAAAGTAATGATGGTCAGTGCTCTGTAGGACCACACACTGACCTGATATATTAAGAATTCTAATGACAATCCGAATGTGAGAATCACGGATATCCAAATAGCAATAAACAGAGAATTTATCAAGCCAAAGTGTTATAGGCATATTTGGGCACATCAACCATAGGGGTAAAGTGTTTCTATAAATACTAATTTAATTTAGGAAAATCCTCCAGTTCTCGTAACTCAAGGGGTTAATTCTCCCATTTCTACAGTACCCCCTCCAAGTAGTCTAGTCACTTCCTTTGATTGGAATCGACTGGCAGGATTTCGCCTACCTTCTTATGTGCCTTTCCAGATCATAGTACAAGTTTGTAAAATGATTGTATCTGGCACTATTATAGATGAAGGTGCATCAATGAGTATCCTTCATCTATGATTATTGTGTTAGGGTGCTATGCATAGCAGGTACCGCACTGTCAAGGTGTTATGCATCGCAAGGTGCAATGGGCGAGGTAAGACAAAATTCTAGGAGAGTTTGAGAATCAGTTGCTCATGGAAACTTCTAGAAACTTCTCCTGTGCCGCTTTCCCATCTAAATTCGCCCAAGGATGACTAAAGGAATTAGGAAACCACCTCCAATTCCCCTCTTTCATGGAACCATTTCCTAAAAATAGAATGGCATTCATCATTCGCATTGATGACTCAACCTCCTGCATTCATCTATAAATGGATCCCTCATCCAAGAGATATAGAGGCTGAATTATTCTGAGTTGTAAGGAAGTGTTGCTAGTTTCAGTATTGAGGTGAGAGTATTGTGTTATTGTTGGCATGTTCTTGCTGATTCATGAGGTGAAGAAGGCTTGAAGCTGGGAGGATGGTGCTGGATCAGACTTATGGGTTGTAATTCTCCTTATTATCCATAAAGTTCTTTAAGATTTTTCCCATTTGTTTGTGTTAACTGTAAATTCATTCATTTATTTCTCATATTTCCGATTCTATGATGTTTATGCTGTGATAGATCATTATGCTTTGACGGGTCTTTGTTTCTGTAACTATGTAGGTACTCTCCAAGAATGTTAAGTATGGGGAGGAGATACGAGATCAGCCAAAGGAGAGGGAGATCAAGCAAGGAATCAAGTAGAAGTTACAGGTTGGTCTTCCATTATCTTTCTCTTATCTGTTACTCATAGAAAAAAATAGTGAATTTCTTTGATTGTTGTTTCTATATTAGCTACCAAACCTAGAGGGTTAGCATTTCTTAGAAATACTAATTTTCCCAGAAACAAATTGGTGACTCTACTGGGGAATTGGTTCCATGAAAGAGGGGAATTGGAGGTGATTTACTAATTCCTTTAGTCAGCCTTAGGTGAATTCAAAGGGGCAAGTGGCATAGGAGAAGTTTCTAGAAGTTTCCATGAGCAATTGATTCTCAAACTCTCCTGAAATTTTGTCTTACCTTGCCCATCGCACCTTATAGAGGGCCAAACTGCGATGCATAGCACTTTGACAGTGTGGTACCTACTATGCATAGCACCCTAACACAGAGCTTTATGCAATGATCCCTTTTAGGCACTTTTTGGATGAATTTTGTGATGGAACTTTTGGAGAATGAGGCATCCAGATGACAAAGTTTCTTTATGGCATAAAACAACTATATTAGGGGTTGATGAACCCTAATATCATCGACATGTGAGTTGGGGTTGATTTACCCAAATATGTCTATAACAGTTTCCCCCTAAAGCATGGGGTCGTAAATATATATGTCGGGTGAAATGTTGTATCATGCGGATCAAAAGTTTCGAATTGGAAGGTGACCTGCATCAATTACAATACAATACATCATGATAATATGATTTTCTCATGAACTAGCTGAGGGAGGCATTCCCATGCTCAACTTATAAACTTTCATTACATGTACATAGATCAGATAGTCATCTATAGATATATACTTGTTATTCTACAAATATAGATTTGTGATCCATGATTAGGATGACCATCTGTGTAAAGCCTTTGTATATTTGACGCTTTTGTACTCCTAAATATATTGCAGTTCGTATGGATGAAACTAGATCCGGGGTCTTCAAACTCCTTCAATAGTCACTCAATGTACAAGTCTAACCATGTGAAAAGATGTTCTGAGGTTGAACATGGAGAGACATCGCTTGATTACTAGCCAATGATGTAAGTTGTTAATAGGCACAAGAGGGATCATCGATAATGATGATGATCCTCAAGGTACTACAGTACATTTTTCGTGGTGTGAGTAGATGATTCGATGTCGAACACCATGCAAAATCTTTCAATCAAAGGCCATTGATGTCAACCTGTCTCCGGAAGAGAGAAACTTGCCATTGATGTATGCAAGTTTCAAAGCACTGAAAGGACGTTTCTAGGTCAACTTCTTGGATGATGAGCTGATGTCGACAAGAAACGACTTGTCATAGGAGGGCCTTGATATATCCCACATCTACGACATGAAATGAAGTAAATGATCTTTAGAGATGAAAACGAAATAACGACACAAGGTTCATGAATGGTGGTCATGAAAATGAAGGTTTGTGGTATTGCAACGGGTGAGACTTTAACTGGATGAATTCTCTTCAACATATCGGTGACATTGAGATGAATTGGTAGCGATGATCCAAAATAAGAGTGATGGATGGTGTGATAGAACAACAGTATGATAACCATCAAACAAAATGTCCCAACCCATCTTAATCACGGAGATGAAGTGAAAGTGTCATGTTCAAGAGCGACTCGCTACCATAAGTTTCCAAGATTTTTTCCATTTTCCCCAGTCATTGCTGACCAGTACCTCTTTATTTTTTATCAAGCTTAAGGAGGATAACATATGCTTGTTCTATAATTTTCCCTTCAGGCAAACCCATCACTATTTGATGTTTTAACGATTCTAGCGATGGTGAAACTCGGTCTTGTCTAGATGGACAAGTTTGTCATTATTATGATATTTTAACAAGTTTAACGACAAAGATAACTCAATCCTTTTCATGTTTAGAGAGTTTGAAAAGGGAAAAAAAGAAAAATATGTAAGCTCTTTTTCATAAAATGATCCCTCAAGTCTGAAAAAGGATAAAGTAATTCCAGAGAGATGTCGTTTTCAATACTTTAACGAGCTAGGAAAGGCAAGCGCTCGACTATCTTTTCTTAATTAAAGAGTCTAAAAAGAGTTTAAAGAGGACTCCATTTTGAGGAACAAGTGGTGTCTAGGGTAGCAACTGATTCCGGTGATGTTGGAACTTCTCAAAACATGTTGATTTATGTGAAGAGGCTGGCTAATAAAACCACTCATTACAACTGTTCCTCAAAAAAGGGTAAAACAATCGAGTAAAAGCGTATGGTCGGCCAAAGAGATGGTGGTGATGGAATGATACAAAGGCCCATATGATAAAACAAGTTTATAAAATGGAAATCACGAGGGTTAAAATGGAAATGGGTTCATTTTTAGACAAGCTTGAACCATAGGGAACTACGCTTGGATTCAGTTTCATGTTTACACAAGCTTGAAACGAAAAAACTATGCTTGGATTTAGTTTGCATGCCCCCAACATGATGAAAGGGAGAGTCTCCTGTAACTAGATGGAAGTCATTGTGGTGAAGTAGGATGGTTATCCAACACCTTTTTCGCTTTTTCCAAATAGATAAAGGTAAATGGGGTGATCCCCTTCACATAACCTACAGGGAAACTTAACTTTACCACTAGGTGCATGCCCCCCAAGCTTCATTGCATTCACCTAAGTAGACTACTCATGGCTATTAGGTGGATAGAATGAAGGTTCTTTTATGAGATCAAGTGAAAGGCTTGATTGGGATTTTATGAGATATAATTAGAGACTCGACTTGGAACTTGGGACCTTGTTTCATTTTTAAATGAGCTTGACACAAGACAAGAAACTCTGCTCAGATTCCTTGTTTCTTTTTTTAACGAGCTTGACACAAGATAAGGAACTCTACTCATTGGCCTATTTCATTTTTAAACTAGGTTGACACAGTAAAATAACTATCCTTGGACCCTTTTTTCATTTTTTAACGAGGTTGACACAAGACAAAGAACTATCCTCGGGTATGTTTCATTTTTTAACGAGGTTGACACAGTAAAAGAACTATCCTCATGGGAGCTGTTTCATTTTTTAACGAGGTTGACACAACACTAGGACCTATCCTCGTTTCTTGTCACAACTCATAAGAGGTTTATGAAGGAGAGATTTGGTTCCATTGCCCCCAGTACATGATGTACAACATCACTGAATTGATCGTCAGTTGATGTAGGTATGGAATAGGTTGCCACATAATTAACATGTGGTGGGGATGATACCATTGGTATGAAAGGACCACTTAGGGAAGATGGTTGAATGGGAGCTATATTTGGGCTGGGAAATGAAAGCTGGTCAACAGTGACAATTCTGCCTTCATGCGGGAAACAAATCACTTGAAAGAGTGTTGAAATAATAGCTCCCATGCCATAAACATAGTCATGCCCAAGAAGTAAATTGTAATATAAGAGTTTTGGGACTACCATCACATTCAGAAAAACAATTTGCCTTCCCAAAGTAATAGGTAACTAAGGAAGGATCCCTAACGGTTGACTAGTTCCTCTATTAAAGTCCAACAGATTCTGTGTAACAGGCACACACGGTGGCAAACCAAGTGCTTACCAAGCAGTTGAGGAAAGGATACTCACTAATGCACCTTCATCTATAGTAGTGCTAGATACAATCATTTTACAAACTTGTACTATGATCTAGAAAGGCACATAAGAAGGTAGGCGGAATCTTGACAGTCGATTCCAATCAAAGGAAGTGACTAGACTACTTGGAGGGGGTACCGTAGAAATGGGAGAATAACCCCTTGAGTTACGAGAACTGGAGGATTTTCATCCTATCTTGATAGAACAGGTGGATTGCCCCCAAGCTCATTTGAATTTGAAGAAAAAAAAAACCTGAGTGGTATGGTGTTCACTCTCTTCGGAAAATGTACGATTTAACGAAAGTGAAATCGGGTCAACTGTTACCTCGATCTGTTGATTTTGGTCAGGTATAGACTCATAGGATTCACTTTTAGAGAGAGTGGGTCTAACCGACGTTTGATTTGAGTCAGTCAATTCAACAACTAGTGAAGGATTTAGGGATAGTTTCCTGTAACCAGATGGAAGTCACTGCGGTGAAGCCACACGGTTATCCAACATTTTTTGGGCTTCATCCAGATAGGGACAAAGGTGAATGGGGTGATTCCCTTCACATAACCTACATGGAAACTTAACTGTTCCATTCTTTCCATGATTTTTACTACCATTAGTTGATGGTGTGCCACCAACATGATCTCTAGAAGCTGATGACACAGGATGATGTGAATGGGAAGACCATTCTTCTAAGATCTGAGGAATATCAGGACAATTTTGAAGAAGATGGTCTCCTGCACAAAGTTTGCATGGATATCAAACTTTTTGAGGCTTAATGGATGGTTTCTCATCATATTTTTCATTCAAAGCAATGATTGCTTGGTTGCCCCTCTGCTAAATTTTCTTCTTCTTCTTCTTCTTCCCTTTCTTCTTCTTCTTAGCCACCTGGTTACTAGTACCAATACTTTCACCAAGAGAAGAGGAAGAAGGGGAGGAAGAAACAACCGAGGAAGAAGATAAAGGGTCAACTTTAGGATCAACTGGAGGTTGATTTTTTCCAGTTGGAGGTGTACTCAACTGCGGAGAAATCGCGACATTTTTAACCAAAGAGGTTGAAGACAACCATACTGGCAAGAGAATGGTAAATCATGGAAGGGACAATGTAGCCATATAAGGAGCACCAATATTTCCGAAAGGAGGAAAAGGACTAGGATTCCCATCAAAAGGAATTCCTTGATTGGTGGATTCTGGATTTGTCGCCATATGTTTCATCCTAAGATCAACTAAAAAACAAGCATGGAGGATTTTATCCGTGGTCAATTAATTTTTACGACACTATAACTTAACTTTTCTTTTTCATTTTTTAAGAGTCGAGAAAAGGCAAAAGATGACTCTAGTCGCTTTCGTTGTTTAATGAGCTTGAAAGGAAAAGCGCTCAGATGATATTTTTACTTTTAGGGAGTCGAAAAGGAACAAAAGTGACTACTCTCGAGACTCTAGACAAGAGGGTTTACCAAACAAATCACAAAACTGCAATATACACCTTGGTGGTAAATTATAGAGAAATTACCAAGGACTCTACGTACGACAATCAATCTTCCCGAATGCTGTGCTTAGTGCATTGTGATCGGTAAGGTGGTAGACTCAGCTTCCTAGGGATAAAGGATTTCAACCTATTGGGGTCTACCACTATATACGTGATGGTACAAGGAGCACAAGTCTGCACTAGCACTTATCGAATCAAAGAGGAGGAATCACCCAACCTTCAGTGAAAACGACAACCACTAGGTTTAAAGACGCCGGAACACGTCTCTATCCTAGACCTCTAGAGGTGTTGCGTTAAATTCCAAAGCGTTGTTAGATTAATTGAGGTTCATTTTAAGTTGATCTTTCGTAAAGATTTGCCTTTGAAGGTTCACCATGTGATGTATGTTCGCAACTCCTAAAATGAAACTATCATGATAAACAAACTTTTGATTTAGTTTGAACGATGAAAACCTTAGCTACTAAAGGATAGAGAAAAGAGCACATCTAATGCAATTTCCCTAGTTATTCCTATCAAGCATTCACAAACTTTAATATGCACAATGCAAAATCCATGTATTTGTTTTCATCTTCCCTTATTGTGAATGAGACAACAAGGAAAACTAAACGCCGAAATGATTCAGAATACTTCAAACAAAATGGCGATTTTCGATAATTTTTCTTCAAAGAGAGGAAGGAAGACTCAAACAACACTTTCAAGTTTGAAGAAATATATTTTTGACACTTTGAACAAAATCAAATCAAATGCAAAAATAGATTAATCGATTAGCTATGAAGGAAGATTTTATGACACTTCACTTTTTCGACGAAAATTGAAGACTTTACGACACTTTTTCTATCGAAATGACAAATCAATTAACACTACTTTTTGACAATGGATTGTAAATGACAAAAAAATACATAAAAACATTCACTAATCCTAGTCTAAATAGAGCTGAATTAAGCGCTGAAAGTTGGTTTCAATGATGAGACATCTTTCATGTTCAACAGGAAATCAAACAAAGATGAAAACTGGTCAAAAACCTCAATTCTTAGATGGGAAAATTGAGCTTCAGTCAATCATCGCACTTGCTCTTTGAAGACAGTGCTATGTATAGCACTTTGTCCATTCGGGAACTGCTATGCATAGCAGGTCATAGTTCAAGACAGTGCGATGGTCATAGGGAGGGATTCTGAAGTTGTTTTTGGCTCAAATTTGATGAAATTTCATTGGATTAAGCTTGATTTCAATGAACAATAGAAAGTAAAGTGTAGTGGAATGTTCTAAGAGGCTACTAAGCTACCAAAAGGGCATTCATATTCCCTAGTAGAGTCACCAATTTGTTTATAGGAAAACTAGTATTTCTAAGAAATGCTAACCCTCTAGGTTTGGTAGCTAACCTAGAAACAATAGTCAAAGAAATTTACTATTTTTCCTATGAGTAACAGATAAGAGAAAGATAATGGAAGACCAACCTGTAACTTCTACTTGATTCCTCACTTGATCTCCCTCTCCTTTGGCCAATCTCATAACTCCCCATACTTAACATGCTTGGAGAGTACCTGCACAGTTACAGAAACAAAGACCCGTCAAAGAATAATGATCTATCACAACATAAACATCATAGAATTATAAATATGATAAACAAATGAATGCATTTACAGTTAACACAAAAAAATGGGAAAAATCTTGAAGAAATTTATTGATAATAAGGAGAATTACAACCCATAATTCTGATCCAGCGCCATCCTCTGTGCTTCAAACCTTCTTCACCTCATGAATCAGCAAGAACATGAAAACAATAATACAATACTCTCACCTCAATACTGAAACTAGAAGCACTTCCTTACAACTCAGAATAATTTAGCCTCTAGATCTCTTGGATGAAGGATCCATTTATAGATGAATGCAGGAGGTTGAGTAATCAATGAGAATGATGAATGCCATTCTATTCTTAGGAATTGGTTCCATGAAAGAGGGGAATTGGAGGTGGTTTCCTAATTCCTTTAGTCATCCTTGGGTGAATTCATAGGGGCAAGTGGCACAGGAGAAGTTTCTAGAAGTTTCCATGAGCAATTGATACTCAAACTCTCCCATAATTTTGTCTTACCTCACCCATCACACCTTACAAAGGGCCAAACTGCGATGCATAGAACTTTGACAGTGTGGTACCTGCTATGCATAGCACCCTAACACATGGCTTTCTACAATGATCCCTTTCAGTCACTTTTTGGATAAATTTTGTGATGGAACTTTTGGAGAATGAGGCATCCATATGACTAAGTTTCTTTAGGGCATAAAACAACTATATTAGGGGTTGATGAACCCTAATATCATTGACATGTGAGTTGGGGTTGATGTGCCCAAATATGTCTATAACTCAAAGTCAGAAGCATAGTCGATCATTGGATTCAAAGAGATAATAATGGGAGCAAGTGAGACACCTTGGGAGCTGGATCAGAGACTAAAGTGTATGATTTGCGAAGCTAATATGACTTTGATGGATGGACAGCATCGTGAATGGTTTGTAGCATCGCTAATACCATATTTGAGGAACGCGCTGTCGCAATAGAGGTTAATGACTCAAGCAGAGGCCTTAGAGATTGCGATGAAGCTACCTGAAACCCCGGTGCAGGAAATTAACTTGGGAGTTCAACAGATCCACACACAGTTAAAAAACTTATCCCTTGAGATGCAAAGTCTAAAACAGGACAGGACAACCTGACTAGAAGTGTGTTGGGTAGCGGAGGTCCCGCGTAACGGTTTTGGGACAGAAAGTATAGAAATTAGGAGTAAATTATTGTAAAAACACCGAAGTATGCAGAGCGTGAAAAGTAAAAGGTTGAGTCAAAGGGTTGTCCAACCAAGAAATAATGTAAAATAATAGGAAGTAAGTCGGTCCACAGACCATAGATAGGTATAAATAGAGCGCGACTTTATGGGGGAAATGTACTTCTTGGTTGAGTATGATTTTGGAGATTGGATATGTAATGGGTGTCTGAGATGGGCAGTTTAAGAGCATCTGTAAGTCTGAGTTAGGGGTTTGGGTAGATAATAGAGGCTCTGTAGTTGTGTGCGTAGAGGCCTGGAAGAGTCTGCAGCTATGTGCGCAGTCCCCTGCAGCTGAGTGCACAGGGTAGATTTGGATGTAAGGGTGCAAAGTGGAAATAAAGATAAGTTTCTTCTGAATTTTGTGTTAATATTGAACTATCGCAACTTTGTATTTTATGGTTAATGAAACTGTTTTGATCCGCATGCGTATTCTTATTGAGTACTTGTAAATCGGGTTTAATCTTAATTTGTGAACTAAATGAAAGTAATAAATGTTTGCTTAGATACCTCTCTAAGTAGATCTGGGTTATAATACTTAATCAAATAAATTAGATATGTAATCAACGTCGTAAGAAAAAGCTAAGACTATCTGGATCGAAGTGGATCTAGCACAGCGCGAGGCTGCAAGACGGCATGTGAACCTCTCAGACCACATCTAGACATCCCAAGGGTGTGGAAACCTATTTCCAGCACCCTCCCCTGCTACCTCGGGTGAGACCTTAGTCCACGCTTTGCTGGCTGTTGCTGAAAGGGCCGGTAGCTGCGGGATTTTCTTGGCTAAATAATTCTTTTGAACCTGGGTGAGGCCCATATAAGCCAACAAATGGTTCCGTTGCCAAGACCGGGATCTGCCTAAGGGGTGTCTAGTGTGGAATGCGGAGAGAAAAACATTGAAGGATCGAAGGAATCAGGGATGGTAATAGATCAAAGGTAACGATGGCAAGCAAGATTCAGTTGTCGGTATTCAAGGGAGCAGGAGGCGAAGACTCGGAGCAATTTTGATTTGTGCTAACATCAGTATGGAATGTGCAGAAAATCATGGATGATAATATTAGGAAAGCTACCTTGGTCAGCACACTACAGGACCGAGCGCTGACATGCTAAATGAAGTATTCAACCAGTAACCCAACAGTGGGGGTAGTGGAAATCCAGACCAAATTAAAAAAGGAATTTAGCCAGCCAAATTTAGGAAAACAGTTGGTTGTAGGATTCAAAGAGATTGTAATGATGTCGGGTGAAACTATGTAGGATTTGGATCAAAGATTGAAAAACGTTATTCGCGAGGCCAACATGACACTAACAGATGAGCAGCACTGTGCTTGGTTCGTTGCATCATGAACGCCATATCTAAAGTCAGCTTTGTTACAACAAAAGATCTCAACCCAAGTTGAAGCGTTGGAGGTAGCAATGCGGTTGCACGAAACCCCGATACCAGACCCAGGGTTGGGAATTCAACAAATTCAAGCACAGGTCCAAAATTTATGCCTGGAAGTGTAGAAATTAAAATAAGAATAGACACCACGCTCAAAGGTCTGGGAGGAAGTATGGTGTGTAAGGTGTAAGAGCCAGGGACACGATAAATATCATTGTCCGGTCTCAGTGAATTTTGTGGTAACAGGGGAACCAACACCATTGTGGCCAGAGGCACAGGCAAGGCCAAGCACAACCACCCCGCTCTAGTGCACAATTTGTCAAGTGGGAGGAAAGAACAACACTGATAACTGTCATCTATTACCAAAATACAACTAGACCCCCAACAGCTCTTTTGCAACTTTTGTAGATCAGTGGGCCATGAAGAAAGGGATTTTCATATCTATCAAATGTTGATGGATTAGTCATCTGCCTATAGAATGTAGATGGAGACGCGAAGTCAGGATCTAGCCATGGCGATTGCATGCGGTGGGTTCCAAGGGCGCAGTCGAGGATGGGGCAGAATGGGACCAGGAAGGGGTCGTGGGCAGTTAATCTGTTACGACTGTGGAGGACCAAGGAATTATGCATGAGATTGTACCAACCCAACCAAAATTTCGTGTTGCTATTGTGAGAAATTTGATCATGAGCTGCTAGGCTATCCTTCGTTGATAGCACAGATTCAAGAAAAGAGGTCAGCACAACCAATAATGACCCAGAATGTGCAGATGATGAGGCTCGAACCCCGTGAGGAAGATCCCAAGGTCAACATGATGCTGAGGAGTGGCACAGTTATAGGAGCAGATGGACAGAATCCAGGAGGCGATAAGGGGACATGTCGAGAAGCTCGGGGAAGCTTCGCGGACATCTCTACCCCAGGTAATATGTGTTACATAGTAATTTGTCACTGCCTTCACTCCAGTCCTTCTATTGTGTCATGTGTCCAAGTAAAACATGCTTATATTGAACAAATGCTCTCTTGTCCTACCAAATGACCCACTTTTCCTAAGTTATCTACCTCATCGCGACTGTGGACTTAATAAACGTGCTGAAGGGCGCTCATGAATAGTCCAAATGCGCTACTAGCATGGAAGTACATCTGATTCCCGTGATGGTCTGATTTCATACTCCAACGTGAGGTTACTTAATATATTTAGTGATGATCTGACTAGCTACATTTCTCACTAGCAATGTCAGCGCTAAAGCTCAGTTATCCACCCACGATGATCTAGATTTGGTGAATTTGTTCCAACAGTCGGCCTTCTGGATGACTCCAGACCTGGTTGTTGGCATAGTTTGTATCACCCTCCTTTCCCTAGTGTGGCTATTCCGTCATTTGTGCTACCTTCCTTGGAGATAAGCTCACTCTTCCACCTCTCATGGAAACTCCTTCTCCTATTTAAACTCTCACCATTGCTATGCATTGTTAGTTTTGGATAGTTGGCTAGTTGATCAGTGCTGTTAGTGTTTGTGAGTTTTCTAGATAGTTGGTGTGAGTGTGACAAGTGTTGCATTATTGATAGCTTGTGGAAGGTTGTGAAGTTCCCTTAACCTTGTTTAAAACTTATGAGTGAGAGAAATATTGTATGTTGGTTGATCCATCTTCAAAGAGTGAATGCTTGAGGAACATGCTGGCTGGATCCTTCTGAGAAGGCTTGCGACGTCAAGACTTTGGTAGTAAGCTTACTCTTATTTCATTATTAATACAACCAATGATGTTTTCCTATGTCTTGTATGTAATTTACTTGATAGCTATGGACTTGTTGACTTTGTGAGTAAATAGATAATTGTTGTTTTCCAGTTACGTACTTTGTTGTATTTCCTTTGCATTGTTTTAGGTTGATCACTCGTTTAGGAGAAGGAAGCAGAAGCTAAAGTAGCGCAACGGAACTCCATCGACCACCAGTTGAGGTAGGCCTCCAACTATGACTGTTTAAGGAAAGCTATTGTTGATCTTTCCTCGTTTGTGACTAGACCCACTCTAGGGCTAGAGGGGATGCCTTTGTTCGCAGAGGGAACACTTTCCTGCATCACAAATTGGCGACTCCACTAGGGAGTTTGGCCCTCATTCTTCCCTTGTTTTCTCTTGTTTTAATTTTTGATTTGGTCTCTCTTGAGGTTTAAGGATTAGTTATCAACCTTTTGAGTTTCCTAGGTTGATCTGGGAAATACCCCTATTTGATTGAATGATTGACTGCTTTTGATTTGGGAGTTTTGGTTCACCTGTCATTGTTTTGAACACCATCGCAGTTTTAAATTTAACAGTCATGCTGTCATCATGCTCACCCTTTTGTAATATCATGTGCATTGCGTAATTATGTCTCACAGTCGCGACGGTTCTGAAAATCCGACCATCGCGGAAAAGTCGTGTACTTCTGCATTGACATCGCTCTGTTGTTGCAGTTAGTTCTTTATCAGCGCTAGTTGCTTGTGTATTACCCGCGCTGATTGCCATAGAATTGATTTGCTCAATTCTGCTGGTCCCTTGCTTTTCTCGCTTGCTTAGTAGATTTTTTTTCATTGTTTATGGTTAAGGCACTTTCTTGTTGGCTTCGTTGAATGGATCTCGCTTTTTTGCCTGTGTGACCTAGTTCATTATTTCAAGTTTCTTGAATCAGTTGGCTTGGTTGCTGGTTTCCTAAAGATTCGTTTGCAGCTTTTTGTTAGTTTGATTGAGCCTTCCCCATTGCTCATTTTTGGTTGATTGTTTAGTGACTGTTATTGGACCAATCTTTGGTATTGATTTGATTTCTTATCACTACCGAACATAGATCACAATTTTTTGGATCAACTGGTTTTTTTCACACTTGCTTGTTGCATATTTGTTTCTTCTAGATTTAAAGACATCAAGATAAAAAAGGATTGCATTCATTTAGTGTACAAAAGTGAAAGTGAATTTTCATTTTGAGTTTTCATATTGGAAAGAGAGTGATAAAATCTCTCATTAGTAGTATCCATGCACTTTAGGAATTGATGTTTCTATGTGTTGAGTGACTGCCTTTGTTGTCTTGGTTTTCTTGGTTTGGGAATAATCTCTCTACCCTCCCGTAGGTAGATGTTCATTGAAGAAAAAGGATATTTCATTCATTCTAGCTGTATCCTAGGATTTGTTGTATACATATGGTAAGGCCTGAAAATTGAAACATAATTCAAGATCAACTCTAAAATGAACTGAATAAACCTAACAACGCATTGATACATAACACACACTATTTAGAGGTCTAGGCTAGAGACGTGCTCTGGCATCATTAAACATAGTCACTTTTGTTTTCACTCAAGGCTGGGTGATTCCTCCTTCTGTGACTCAATAGTGGTATAGTACAGAATTGTGCTCCCATGTACCATCAAGTATATGTTTGGAACCCCACTAGGTTATCATCCTTTATCCTTAGGAAGCTGTGTCTATTGCCTTGCAAACCGTAATGCACTGAACACAACATTCGAGAAGATTGACTGCCGTACAGAAAGTCCTTGGTTTTCATATGATTGCCGAGGTGTATATGCAATTTTACGGGTTGTCTGGTAAACCTTTTACCTAGTTCTCTAGAGTAGTCACTTTCGTTCCTTTTCGAACTCCCTAAAAGAAAAGGTCCATCTGAGCACTTGTCACTTTAGGCTCATTAAATATTCGAAGGCGACTAGAGTCATCTTTTTGTCCTTTTCTCGACTCTTTAAAGATGAAAAGGTCAAGTTCTATTCTTGTGTCTTAAAATTTATTCGGCCATGTTCACATTTACCCTATTAGATTTTGTTTGCATTAGCTTGAGTAGGGTTCTTTCTCATTAGTTTCCCTAGGATTTTTGAATCGAATCATCCTGGCGGAATCACCGATCCCATCTCCTGTTCCAAGTGACCAAGGGTATCCCTCTTTTGTTGCTCTTGAGGTACCGGTTGTCAGTGATACTCTCCCTATTATTCCGAGTATCCAACCGATTAACTCTCGCGCTCCAGAAGATGAGTCTTACGATATTCATTGGAGCCCCGTTTGGGAGCCTTCCGAAGAAGATATTCCCGGTACTCCTCCTAGTGTTTCGGTCCCAATGTCTTCTTCTAACATGGATGACACATCCCCCATTACGAGTGAAGAATCTGTTGTGACGAGCGGTGAAATTCCTATCCCAATGGAAACTACACCCTTCCGTGTCACCCCTCTCAGTGTCACGCTTCCTTTACGCTATAAGGCTTTGAGGGATGTTATGGGTTCTAGGACCTCCCTTACAAGTTCCATGTGGTCTCATACTGTCACTCCGACCTCAGAGTATTTTATTCCTCAAATTCACAATGTGTCTGTCACCTCAGTCCCGACTATTCCAACTGTCTTTGTGACTTCTTCAACCCCTGTTGTTGGTGCCATCACTGCATCCTCAGTTGTGACCACTGTTGCTGAACCTTCGTCCGGATTTGCAAATAGTGGCCCCTCGGAATATACACCTGGAGTTGTTGACCCTACACTAAATGCCCCACCTTCTTTTGGTTCCATTCCAGCAGGGGGCATACGATCAATATTTTCACTCTCTTCAGAATCTGGACCCCCAATATCCATTTCATTATTACGATTCTCGAGGAGCTCATATTTATTACCTCGGACCTTTGCCCTCTCAGCCTGAGGTTGAGGTTATAGTCCCATTATCTGTTGCTTGGGGTACCACCAGTTATCATGGTGGCCAAGTACCCCCTGCCAATTTTCAAGGACCACCTTATCAAGGTCAGCCGTCTTACACGCAAACCTCCTATGGGCAGCAATATTATGGACAGCGTTATCTAGGGCAACTTGGAGGCCCATAAGGTCAACCCTTCCAGGGACAACCTTCAGACTCTGGTGGTTCATCTTTTACCTATTTCAGGCAACCTTCTGGTAATCTGAGACAACCTTACATGCAACAAGGCCAACCCGGTGTCCAGCAAGGCTACCGTTCTGGAAAAATTGGTTAGCCTCAAATCCAATCAGGTCAACCAACTGTCCAGTTTGCTCAGCCATCCGGTCCATCAGGATAGCCCTCAGTTGTGCAAGGACAACCCAATACCCAGCAAGCTCAACCTTTTGGGAAAATGGGTCAATCTCAATCTCAACTAGGTCAACCTTCTGGCCAGGTGGCTCAGCCTCAGTTCTCTCAAGGACATCCATCTAGGCCTGCTCAATTGAGCACTTAAATGATTGTTGCTTCTCAAGCTCCACCTGGTTTTCAGCCCCAGTCTGGGCTCTAGACCCAATCCAGTCTTCAAATGTAGGTTGGATCCCAATCCCAACCTGCTTATCAAACGCAACCTGGTCCCCAGGCTCAGTTTGGAGCCCAACTGCCTTATGGTTTCCAACAATCCCAAGGGTAAACCAAATTTTCCCCGTACCAAAATTATCAACAACTGCAGGTGAGTCTTTATCAGAATTACCAGCAACCGTATGTTGCTCCTATAGGCCAAGTTGGTAATCAATGGAATGTTGGGGGGTAGATCTAGGTTCAACCATCCAATTATAGCTATAACCCCTATGGGCATAATCCCTATGGACAGAACCCTCCTGGGCCAAATCCGTCCAGACAAACTCAATGGGGGCAACAAGCAGCTGGCTGGGACATTGGTGCTACCTCCTACTCGCGGCCTTAGATGTCCTTTAACCCTCAGTTACCTTTTTTAGCAACGTTGGAGTTACCGGATGTGTCCAAACTGACCAATGATCCTATTCTTCATAATCCATATTGGCCACCAGTTCCAACTAAGATTCCTGATGATTGTCCCAAATTTGATGGTAAAGCTAGAGAAGATCCCCAAGCCCACGTTATGACTTATCATCTATGGTGTTCGTCGAATTCGTGGCTTGATGATTCAATCTGGCTCTGACTTTTTCAACGAACCCTCGTTGGCTCTGCTGCTAAATGGTATATTGAGTTAGCTCGCGGATCTTTTCAGGACTTTAACTCGTTGGCTATGTTGTTTTTAACTCATTTTCAGTTGCCGATTCGATATGAAACGGGCACACATCTCTTGACATCCTTAAAAAAAACAACAACTACACACATCTCTGATCATATTCATGAATGGAGACAGCATTGCCATTTGATTAAGTTTTGGATTCCCGATCAACTTCTGACCGACTGGTTAACGATCTCATTTGTTGGTCCGATAGCACGGGACATTACTATGGGGGCATGTGTAATTGAAGAGCAAGCTATTACACGTGCTCAGTACCTTGAATTGGTTTATTCCTAGTTCGGTACACTATATGATTATTTGCCTGATGCCCCGAGGCCCAGAACTTCCAAAGCCCCGCCAACACCATCTGTTGACGGCGTCATTAGTTCTGTTAATCCACCCTCTAAGAGATCTTCTGCGAACCCTGGGAAGAAAAAGTCGAATGCTTCGAATGAAAATACTTCTCAGGCTGTGTCCAATTCCGATAATACTTCCGAGGTTAATGTCGTCGAGTCCACCATGGCAGACAAAGCCTCGAAAGGAAAGAATAAGGGAAAAGGAAAGAATAAACCTGATCAACCCAAGCAGGATTCCCCTAAATCTCCACTCGAGGAAGGTGCAAAACGCAAGCCCAAGTATCCTTTCCTTATCTGTGACGAGGATCACTATACCAAAGATTTCCCGAGGCAGTCTGAAGTTAGTCGTTTGTTGAAAGGTGCTCCCGGGACTCCTGCCATGCTCAAAGAGTCTTTTCCCTTGTAGCAAATGCAAATGGTGGCTGATTCATCCCAATCCTCTTCTCCCTTTGGTTCTCAAGTGTTTATGGCTGGGACGATTCCCATCCACATTAGTACTCGAATAAAAGAGTATCCGTCGCCTACCGAGAAAGAGCCTGAGATCCCCTCTAGCGCTCCTCCGTCCAGTTCTGGTCCCCTCCATATTGAGAGACCTAGCACTGAGACACCTATCCGACCCCCTCCTAAAGGTGTACTCTGGAAATCTTCTTACAACCCTAATTCTCGTGTTGCTCAACACTATAGCATCGTTGAGGACTTAGCCCAGGCTCCATCAGCTATGTCCACTTTAGAAGTTCTTCAGAGTTGCCCCTCTCAGAGGAAGTCCTTGCTATTAGCTATCGGTGGCATCAACCCAGCTAACTCGGATCTAATCACTTTTGACCTCGACAGTCATATACCGAGACCGCCTCACCAAATTTCCTTCTTTATCCAGGTCATCATCAATTCTGAAACGATTCATTGTACAGTCATTGATGAAGGCACTTCTACTTGCATCATGTCTGTTTCTTGTTGGAAGGCTATTGGTTCTCCAACTTTGAGACAGTCTCCTACGACCTTGGAAGCCTTTGATGGGAGAGAGCCTTGCCCATATGGTATACTCCAACACTTTCCTATTACTTTGGAAGGGAAGACGGTCGAACTGGAAGTTGAAGTCATTGATGCCAATCTAACTTACAACCTCCTTTTGGGAAAAAGTTGGACACATGCCATGCGAGCCGTGGCGTCATCTCTATTTCGTGTCATTCGTTTCCCTCATCAAGGGAAGATTGTCACAGTAGACCAGCTATCTTTCTTCGCCTCCTCCTCTTCCGATGGCAATGTGCCTTTTGTGGAGCATACCTCCATTCCATGTGAGAGTGTGGGAGCTGGACTCTTTAAAGATCCTGCCCTTATGGGTGTTTTTTCACTCCCACCTCCCAACATCACTCCTATTAATATGATTTCTGTTCGCTCTGATCCTTGGGTTCTTCCCCCCGCTGATCAGATAGAGTTCTAGGGTGATGAGATTCCATTGAGTCCTACTGAGCTCAACTACGTCGAAATTGTTGTTGCATCAGCTCCACCCTCTGAATCTACTCCTTTGAGCAGAGCTCTCGACTCGTACGCACGTTCCCCTTGGCTTGGAGATGGTGCTTCTAAGACCCTTTAAAGGAAATTTTTCCTTCTGATGAAGCCATTATCAAGACAATGTCTCTCGAGGAACCCCCTTGGTCTGATCATCACCATCATTCCTTATTTCTCCCTACCCACCGGGAAATGCTTACTTGTCTCGAGTGGTTTGCTCCTTGTCTCCCATCTCAACCCCTTTAGACACCCATTCAAGTTTATCAAGTTTCTTCTGAAGGGAACATGGGAAACATCATGCAAACTCAACCAATCGACATCTTTGTTAAACCAGGGATTGTTGAGCACATCCATGTTGGAGTGACTTGTACTCCAACGAAGATTCAACTCTATACCAATATTTTTCATGAATTCTGTGATGTGTTTGCTTGGTCTTATGAAGAAATGCCTAGCATCGATCCTAGCATCGTGGTGCATGAGATACCTACATAGAAGTGTCTACACCCTGTGCACCCCCGAAAGGCTGCAGCTATTAAAGCGGGAGTTGAAAAGCTTCTTAAGGCTACTTTTATTTACCCCATTCCACTCATAGATTAGGTCTCCAATATCGTCCCTGTGACTAAAAAACAGAGCACTATCAGGGTCTGTGTTGATTACCATGATATTAATCAGGCATGTCCCAAAGATAACTACCCCACACCCTTCATTGACTAGCTCATTGATGAGTATGCTGGGAGTGAAATGTATTCATTCATATACACTTTTTCTGGTTATAACTAGATTAATATTGTGCCCGCAGATCAATACAAGACCGCCTTTATCTATCCGTGGGGCACTTTCGCCTACAAAAAGCTCCCTTTAGATTTGCAAAAATGCCGGTGCTACCTTCCAACGTGCAATGTCTTATGCATTCCATGATATTCGACACATTGTGCAACCTTACCTAGATGATCTGCCAGCTCATTTAGCAAAACTCCAGGACCATCCCGCTCACCTTCGCAAAATCTTTCTCCGCTGTCGACACTACCACATCCGGCTTAATCTCCATAAGTGTGTCTTTTGCGTTGAGTCAGGCAGACTTCTTGGGTTCATCATCTCCCAAGAGGGTATTCATTTGGATCCCCTTAAAGTCGAGGCCATCCTGAATCTCCCTCCCCCTGCTTCTTTGTAGTAATTGCAGAGTTTGCAGGGCAAAGAAAATTTTTTACGACGATTCATTCCGAACCATGCCGAAGTCACTAAAGGCTATACATGGTTATTGAAGCGGGATACCCCTTTTCTTTGGGATGCCGCTACTCAAGAGTCCTTCGAGCGCCTCAAGGTTCTCCTTGTTTCTACTTTGTTGTTGCATCCTCCTAATTATCATCATGACTACACTCTGTATTTAGCCACTGACGATATCACTATTGGCATGGTTCTCATTCAAGATGATGACGATGACACTGAGCATGTCATTTATTATCTCAGCCGCAATCTACTAGATACAAAAACTTGATATGTTTATGTTAAGAAGTTAGCATTGGCCGTCGTTTGTGCCGTCCAACATTTCCGCCATTATATCTTATTGCGCACCACGATGGTGGTTTCTGATTGCAACCCAATGACGTACATCCTGTCGCATCAGTTGCTGGGTGGAAAGTACTTGGAGTGGATTGTTATTCTCCAAGAGTTCGACTTGGAATTCACCACTTCCAAGTCTAAGAAATCCCTCGTCTTTGTTGAGTTGCTTTGCTCTTTTCCTTCTCTTACTGTGCCCTCTCGATTAGAGGACCATATTCCGGACGAAACTCTGTTCTTAATTAGCACCCTCAATCCCTGGTACGGGAATATCATTGTCTATCTATAGACATCCTCTTTTCATCCCAATGTGTCTAAGGATGCTCGGCGATGGATTCGCCATCAATCTCAACCCTACCGTATTATTAGGGACATCCTGTACCGTCTCGGCACTAACTCTGTTCTTCACCGATGCTTAACATTCGAGGAAGCTGAGCGAGTTCTAAATGACTGCCATTCTGGTGCCCGTGGTGGTCACATGTCTGGATATGCTACTTCTCAAAGATCCTCCGTGCTAGTTACTTTTGGCCCTCCATCTTTAAGGATTGCATTCTTGCCGTCCGCTCTTGTCACAAGTGCCAAATCTACCAGCAGAAGATGCGTGCGCCTCTCGCTCCATTGAACCCTATTGTTACCATCAACCCTTTTGCCAAATGGGGCATTGATTGTATGACCTGTAACCCTCGCTTAGCCAGGTGGCATGGGTATATCATCGTTTCTATTGATTATTTCACAAAATGGGCCGAGGCGATGCCTACACTATCTGAAGATGGTCACACAACGATGCAATTTTTGTTTAATCGTGTTATATCATGGTTCAGAGTCCCTCAGGCTATCGTCACTGATCAGGGTAAGCATTTTTGTAAACATATGATGACTGAGTTAACAACCCAGTTAGGCTTGTGGCATGATAGCTCGACACCATACTATCCTCAAGCAAATGGTTAGGTAGAAGCCATCAACAAGGTCCTAGTTACGATGCTTCAACACACCATTGGCATGCACAAGTCCAACTAGCACTTGATGTTTTTCTCCACCTTGTGGGCCTACCGAACTTCTGTAAAGGATGCCACTGGCTTCACCCCATTCCAATTAGTTTACGGATTGGAGGCTACCCTTCCCATCGAGTGCGAGATCCCTTCTTTGAAATTAGCCGTCGAATTACTCCCCAACACTACTCCAATAGAAGAATTCCTTCTCTACCTAGATCGGTTGGATGAGACTCGTCGACTAGCCTCTCTATCTATTGAAGCACAGAAGAAGAGAGTGAAAACTCACTTCGATGATACTGTCCATCCTCGTTCTTTTGTTGAGGGAGATTTAGTCCTGCTCTACGATCAAGCAAATGATAAGCTGGGGGCAGGCAAATTCGAGCCTATGTGGCATGGGCCTTATATTGTAAAATGAGTTTTTTAAAAAGGGGCCTATGAGCTGATTGATTATGAAGGGAACCATCTAGATAAGCCTCGAAATGGGCTTTATTTGAAAAAATATTATGCATGAAATTCATGCACTTTGATTTGTACATACGTGTGTTTTTAACAGGTTTTTGTGTGTGTGTTTTCATGTTTTGGCTTGGTGTGTAGGCGTATTGCTGCTTATTGTGTCTTTTGCTTCTTGTGTAGATGTTTGGTGCACCTTACGTTGGTTTCGTTGATGGTGCCTACCGCAGTACCCGCAACCTGTCTTCTGTGGCATGGGTGATCTACGATCCTCATGGTGAGTTAGTAGACCTTCAAGGCATTTGTCTAGGTTGTACCACGAACAATGTCACTAAATATAGTGTTGTTATTGAGTTACTGACCGAGGCTATCAACCTCAGTATTCGTACATTGGTTGTGAACCTGGATTCTCAGCTTGTCGTCCACCAGCTCAATGGGCGATATTCCGTCAGAGACCATTGGATTTTAAGGTTGTATTTATGTGTTAAATTATTAGAAAGGAATTTTGATTTTATCACATATCAGCACATTCCACGAAGATTAAACACATTAACTGATGCATTAGCTAACCATGTATTAGATAGACATTTGCGTAACATGTAATCAAACAGCATATAAGAAGCATGTAAAACACAATAATAAACCATAGGAATATATATATATCTCGTGTGGTGCACCAAGGCGCTCAAAAAATAAGTGTATATGTCCAACAGAGTCTATGTTCTCCATACATCTGAGACACATGTCTCTCAAAAAATCAGCAGGAAATAAAACTTGGGCATCTACTGTGGTGGGTTATGCTCCCTATAGCACACCACCGCTCGTGCCACTCACCTCAACAGGTGGTGCACCCTGGGTACCACTCCTACTGTGTGAATCTGGAATGCTATGGGGACCTCCTCGACCCCCATGTAATCAGGAATCCTTGTCGTCAGGCCCTCAAGATTTCGGGCCATTTTCTCCACTGGATCATCAGCTGGAGGAGCCAAGGTCAGTGTTGCAATGCCCTATGCATCCCTCCATGCCTCAGAAGCCAGCCCGACAAGTCTCACTTGTCCCACATCTGCAATACCATGGAGTTCATCATTAGGACATGTACATGAAAAAAATTCTAAAAAACATCATAAAAAATAAAATGAAAAAATAATGTGATCAAGTGTCTTACCACCATCATCCCACTGCTCACCAGCAGGCAGCTTCATGTCAGGATCTTTACGGAAGTCCATGTCAGCATATGGCCAATAATCAACGAAGATCATCTGGCACTCCAGCCACTCTCGAAATAGTGTCCCCCATGACACTGGTCGTTTGCCACCTCCTCGTGGTATAACGTGTGCCCACCATGTGATCATGGTCTCACGTGGTTTGGGCAAATCCAAATCCATGTCCTGTAACTGCAATGCCGACACCTGCTCCAGCATAAGCGCGACTAAGATGGACCCATAGCCAAACTTCTTCGTCTCTCCTCGACGACAGTTGGTAAGTTTTATCTTCATATTAACCGTCAGTGTTTCCGCCCAGTCAAACATGGTCAGATTGAGACACTCGAGAGCCAACCAGAGATGGGTCTTCGATGCCTCGTGTTGGGCTTAGGAGCCCGCTGCTAATGTCACAATAAATAGCATAGCACGAAGAACCACGTCTTCCACTGTCGGGATTGCCACCTTCCCGCTTCTTGATTTGCGTGCCCATGGGCACACTTGTGCCATCAGCATCTCCAGAGAATCGCCCCCTGGTCATTGTCCCTCTAGGATGGGCCTTTCACCACGACGGGACAGCCCGGTCAGGAAATATATGTATGTGGCATCAAACTCGATGTCTTGGCCTCATATTATGAATTTCCCATCTGTTGGATTCCAGGCATGGATCAACAGCTATAGTAAATCGGGTTGGGATTGATGGTGTAGAGTAAGGAAGAATTTTAGCAATTTGCATGCATGTAAAGCATTTCAGCATTCAACATCAGCAAAAGCTTCCACATCGTTATCATCATGAATTCGTTCTTGCTAGAAAAACTCCATTATGGCCTGCATGATGAGAAAAAATGAATTAGAACTTCGCTTGCAAGTTTCAATATGTAATCTACACAAAAAAATAATTTTGCGTCACCATCGTGACTATTTTTAAAACAATCGCAATGGTGCAAGGTTGCCAGTTCAATTTTCTCGTGGTCATCGCAGAAGTACATCACTTTCTCGCGATGATCGGAAACTGATCTATGTAAATATTTTTGCTCATCGTGGACCCAAGTGGTATACCTGCGATGACGGAATAGCGGATTCTGATTCAAAAAATCCACCTAAACTCACATATCTAATGCCAAAATGCATAAAAAAGACACTGAAATGAAGCGCAGGATGAAGTCTATTTACCTGGAAGAAGTTTCAGGATGAATAGTGGACAAATGGGACCGAAATTAGCTCACCAACTTTGGTGCTCCAAGTCATTCCAAGGTGAAATTAACAGTACCAATGGTAAAAATGAATGAATTACCCCCCCCCCCCCCCTTTTATAGTAATTTTTGAAAATTAAAAAATTATATTTTAAAAATGTGGGTTTTTTCTCATTTTCTATCACATGGTTAATTAAAATTTTGTTTTTAAACTATGTTTCTGCATATATTGTTCATTTTATGTCGAATGGTTTATGTTTGACATGTTTTGTGCAGAGCTACAGGTAGTGGAGTTACCTTATGCTTCGTGTACACTTGATCCATAAAGTCGTCTTTAACGCTCTTTTCCGACTTGAAAAATGAAAAGATAGCCAAGTTGTTCCTCTTGACTCGTTAAAGAAAATAAGGGGTGATCACCTTTAAGCTCTTTTCCGACCGTGTAAACACGAAAATATTGCTGGGCCTTTTTTGTTTCAAGCATGTTATTGGTTACGAAACGATGCGATTTTGATCGCTTTTCTACTTTTTCGGGTTGGAGTCACTAATCACAAAAAGTACTCCTTGGTCATAATGGTTGGGCGGTTCTTTCGAGTATCATTTTATACTTTTTCGAACTCGAGAAGCACAAATCTATGAAAAAGGACCCCCCTGGAGTTTTCTTTTCCATGTCCTTTTCAAACTCTCTAAACAAACTCCGAGTTTTACCTATGTCGGACTCGTTAAACCTTGACGACATTGGACTTGTCACCATGATGAGGCTCGAGCTTCTCCTCCCTAGGGCTCGTTAAACTATTATTAGGTTGGATTTGACCAATGGTCGAACTTATATTACAAGCATATGCTACCCCCTTCAAGCTTGTTTTCAAAAATAATAGGGGTACTCGCCAGCAATGGTGGGGAAAATTTGGAAATCATCATTGGCAGCTAGTTACTCTTGAACATCGACACTTTTGCTTCTTGTTGGGTTGGGGCATCCATACATCGTCATTTGGCCTTCCATGGGTTTGGGTTTCCATTTAGCCTCATTCCATCCGATTCACGCCTCTGATCCCTTGGTACCTGAATGCTGCCACCCTCCGGAGTCGTGTCGCTGACATGTTCAAGAGTATAATCCTTCTGCATTTTACACCCTTGCCTCCTCCTCTAATACTCTGTTTTTTCATCTACCACTTGTTCCTTATCTCGTGTCGTTGATGGGGGGGAAATGATGGCTGTCCTGTGACGGATCGTCTCCTGTCGACATCAGCTCATTATCCACGATATTGATCTAGAGATCCCCTTTGGTACCTTAGAACTTGCATGCCTCAATGGCAAGTTTTTTGCACCTGATAATCGAATTTCATCATTGGTCGTCGATTGGGTGATTCCACGTGTGTTCGACTTCAACTCCTTTTTCACACTTCATGGATTGTGCTAGCTAGTACCTTGAGAACCATTGGAATTATTGGTGGTTTCTCTTGCGCTTGTTAACGGTTTTCATCATTGACCAGTAATCAAGCGACTTTCTATCATGCTCGACCTCAACACATTTATTCGCATGCTAGAATTTGTACTATGATCGGTTGGGTTCAAGACCCAAACTCAGATTACACCTGTTCGGGCTGCGTGGATTGGTTTGTGATTACATGACTCATTGATGGATGGCTGCGACCATACTTGAGTCTTCATGGATGGCTGCGACCATACCTTTATCATTATCATGGTATTATTAGCTGGATGGCTGCGCCCATACCACAGACCTAGTTCATATGTCTTTTGGATGGTTGCGCCCATGCCTAGACTGCATGTACTTCATTATCAGAGATATCAGTTGTACTTGCGTGCAGGTTCTTCTAGATGGTGTTCCAGCTCAGTCAGTTTCGTAAAGCATTTCACCCCTCCCACTCTCTCGGGCTTCATATTTTAGGGGGAATCTGTTACACAGTAATTTGTCACTGCCTTCACTCGAGTCCTTCTACTGTGTCATGTGTCCAAGTCAAACATGCTTATATTAAACAAATGCTCTCTTGTGCTGCCAAATGACCCACTTTTCCTAAGTTATTTTCCTCATTGCGACTGTGGACTTAATAAATGCGCTAAAGGGTGCTCATGAACAGTGCAGATGCGCTGCCAGCGCGGAAGTACATCTGATTCCTATGATGGTCTGATTTCATGCTCCAGCGTGAGGTTACTTATTATATTTAGTGATGATCTGACTAGTTACATTGCTCACTAGCAATGTCAGTGTCCACCCGCGATGATCTAGATTGGGTGAATTTGTTCCAATAGTCGACCTTTTGGATGATTCCAGACCTGGTTGTTGGCATAGTTTGTATCGCCCTCCTTTCTCTGGTGTGGTTGTTCTGTCATTTGTGATACCTTCTTTGGAGATAAGCTCACTCTTCCACCTTTCATGGAAACTCCTCCTATTTAAACTCTCACCATTGCTATGCATTGTTAGTTTTGGATAGTTGGCTAGTTGAGTAGTGCTGTTAGTGTTTGTGACTTTGCTAGATAGCTGGTGTGAGTGTGACAACTGTGGCATTATTGATAGCTCGTGGAAGGTTGTGAAGTGCCCTTAAGTTTGTGTAAAACTTATGAGTGAGAGAAATATTGTATGTTGGGAGATCCATCTTCAAAGAGTGAATGCTTGAGGAACATGATGGCTGGATCCCTTTGAGAAATCTTGCGACGTCAAGACTTTGGTTGTAAGCTTACTATTATTTCATTATTAATACAATCAATGATGTTTTCCTATGTCTTGTATGTAATTTACTTGATAACTCATGACTTCTTGACTTTGTGAGTAAATAGATCATTGTTGTTTTTCGGTTACGTACTTTGTTGTATTTCCTTTGCATTGTTTCAGGTTGATCACTCGTTTAGGAGAAGGAAGCGGAAGCTGAAGTAGCGCAACAGAACTCCATCGACCACTGGTTGAGGTAGGCCTCCAACTATGACTGTTTAAGGAAAGCTATTGTTGATCTGTACTTGTTTGTGACTAGACCCACTCTAGGGCTAGGGGGGTTTCCTCTGTCCGCAGAGGGAACACTTTCCTGCATCACAATAGGGATCAGCCCGAGACGGACAAGGATCCCTCGATGATAACTACCTGTTTAGAGACATGTATAAAATTTCCTTGCGACAACAGGGCAGTTAAAGGCTTACTGGAGTTGATAAATAGGGTGCGCAGGGTGGAGTGAGCCTCATGTCATTCGAAAGTTGGGAAGACATGCATCACGGACTGGAAGGGAAATGCGATTAACAACACAGATAGATGATTATGAGATAGAGTAGGTCATTTTGGATCTGGGCTCAGATGCCAACGTATTGCCGAAACAGACATTGGAGCGCATGGGTAAGCCTACACTACAATGGTCCCCTATCCAATTGCAGATGAAAAATCAACAGAAAGTGTTACCCATGGGAAGGCTACAAGGGGTGACGGTAGACCTTGATGGTGCCAGTACTCGAATAGATTTTGAAGTTATTGAACTCATGGATGAAAATATACCCTATCCTGGACTGTTAGGAATAGATGGGGCCACCGACATGAACGGAGTTATTAATATAAAGAAGAGGACAATGATATTTGAAACAAAGGCGCTCCACGTTGTTATTCCACTATATTTGGCTGAAGGACTGTGCTACATCGAATCGGTGCACAACGATGACGACAAAGATTGTAGTTACAGAGTGACTACTTCGGGGCGAGGATGGGTGAAGACATTGGAGGATAGAAGAATATCACGAGGGGATGGAGAATCCTGCACTGATGATTCAGATGAGGAAGGCAAGCAGTGGTGCAACTAGTTGAACAGAGTAACCATGCTTCACTACAACATGGTGACGAAATTGTTGTACTGCATAAAGGCCCAGGATCGCGAATTGCAAAAGTATGATGGGTTGATGATGGTAGATGAATTTCTGACCAAATTTGAAATCGTAGTACCGAAGCACCAACGGTTTGATGCGATGAAATGGGCATTGTGCGTGTGCGTGATGGTGGGGTACACATGAAGGAATGTTCGAAGATTGGCACGCTTGCATGCGTATGATGAAGATCAGATTTGGGAAGCTGGAAGTACATATAATAGAGAAATACAAATGACGTGATGACCCGAGCATGCACCTTACCAGATGGACCAAAGCCTACGACGAGGAACCTCAGCCATAATGGGTGCACTTATTCTTTCACGCCCTGGATGTCATTCCCAGAAATTGGTATACTGAAGCAGAGCTCTGGCATGACACAAGCGAGAGAGATATCTTGTGCGAAGGGTTCTTAGTGACATTCCTCTTTGAAGATCAATGGATGGACCCTGTTGATGAAGCACTCCAGCTGGCAAAGTCTGTCATTTTCAAGATGCCAATAGAACTAGAAGAACCTACACAGCCCAACTGATCACAACAGTTGAGCCAGACCCTTGCATGCTATAATGCCAAGGCAGAAGATGATGAAGATGATCGACGAAACGTCAATATTATAGAATCAGAGGGAAGCCGCATGGTGCGTGGACCCAAAATTGAAGATCCTGATATGACGGCACCGTTGAAAACAAAACAAGTCAATATAGGAACTGAAGAAGAGCTGAAGTACGCAACGCTTAGGGACTATTGGGATGGATCTATAGTAGAAAAGGTCATCGAATTGCTCCGCGAATATCGAGACTTGTTTCCAACAAATATCATGGAGCTAAAATGGATCCTAGGGGACTTGGGAGTGATGAAGATAACATTAAAGCCAAACGCGAAACCAATTAAGCAGCGGCCCTACTGATTGAATCCAAAATATAAAGCAAAGGTTTGCGAAGAACTGGACAAGATATTGGCAGCAGGAATCATTGAGCCTGTCGAGGAGTCTAATTGGGTAAGTCCAATGGTTTTGTAGGAAAAGAAACAAAAGGGCGAGATTTGGATCTGCATGGATCTCAGGAAGCTCAATGATGCCTGTGTGAATGACCCATTTCCAACATCGTTTACAGATGAGGTACTGGAAAATGTGGGGGGAGGGGACAGGAAGCCTACTCGTTCATGGATGGGTTCTCAGGATACCACTAGACTAAGATCGCACCACAAGATAGGAGTAAAATGATGTTCGCCACCGAATGGGGTTTCTTTCAGTACAAGGTGATGCCCTTTGCTTTGAAGAATGCGCTGGTGATATTTTCATGAATAGTGGTAGCAACATTCAAAGAATTTATACATAAGTTTTTAGAGGTCTATCTGGACGATTGGACCGTGTTTGGACTAGTCAAGAAGCATGTAGCGAGCTTACAGTTAATGTTGGATAGTTGTCGATGACACCAGATTGCACTGAATCTCAAGAAGTGTACTTTCCTTGTCCCATTCGGGAACTTGCTGGGCCATTTGGTTTGTAAGCAAGGCTTGATGGTGGATTCAACAAAGATCGTTGTCATACTCAATCTGCAAGTGCTGCAAAGTGTCAAACAATTACGTGCCACTCTGGGTCACACAGGCTACCATCGGAAGTTCATCAAAAGTTACACCCAGATCATGGATCCGATGGAATAATTGCTGAAGAAGGATGCTACTTATTGCTGGAATGAGGAATGCAAAAAAAGCTTGGAGACGCTTAAGGAAAAAATGGCTTCATCCCCCATATTAGTCTTTTTGAAATGGGAAGTTGAGTTTCATGTGCATGTTGACGCATCATGTATCGCACTGGGGGTGGTACTTACTCAACCAGGAGCAGAGGGACTGGACCATCTGATTGCATTCACAAGTCGTTGGTTGTCAAAAGATGAAAAGAATTACTCCACCACTAAGCGCGAGGGATTAGCGATGGTATATGCGCTTCAAAATTCCACCATTATTTGCTGGGAGGTCACTTTAAGATGTATACCGATCACTTGGTGTTAAAATACCTAGTGAATAAGCTTGTGTTGGGGGGGGGTGTATCTGTCGATGGCTACTATTATTCTAGGAGTATGACTTTGAGGTCGTCGTCAAGTCGTGATGTCTAAATGCAGGTCCAGACCACTTGTCCTGAATTGAGACTGATGAAGAACCCACAAATCTAGAGATGGACTTCTGGATGCTCAGCTCTATGCGATGTGCATAGAAGATGGTCATTTTGAAGATATAATCCATTTATTAACTATAGGGACCGCGCCGCAGGGATTCTCCATTCAAAAGAAGAAGGAATTGGTGATACATGCAGCAGATGTCACCGTGATTGTAGGACACCTCTACAAAATGGGCAACGATGAGATTCTGCATTGATATGTCCCAGCGTTTGAGCGAGGACGGATCCAGGCCGAAGCCCATGGGGGGGTTGCTGGTGGACATTATGCAGGTCGCACCACAGCCTAGAAGATGCTTTGTGCAGGATTATGGTGGACCAATCTGCATCAGGATTCTAAATCTGACTACCGAGCCTGTGACGTCTGTCAACGGACAAGGAAACCGTCACGGGGAGATGAAATGCTGCTCCAACCGCAGATGACACTACATCCCTTTGAGAAGTGGGGAATAAAATTTGTAGGACCTATTGAGCCACAAGGAAAAATGGGTGCGTGCTAAATCATCATCGCAATAGATTATTTAACCCAATGGGTTGAGGCACAACTAGTTAAAGATTGCACGACTGCAATAGCTATGAAGTTTTTGTTCGAGAATGTACTAACAAGGTTTGGCTATCCCAAAATTCTCATGAGCGATCAGGGAACACATTTTCTGGATGAAACCATCAGCGCACTCATTCAATAATTCCAAACATATCATCCATAGAGTACGCCATACCACCTATAAGCAAATGGGATCGTGGAGGCATTCAAAAAAATCTTAGAGACTCCATTGACCAAGGTCTGTAATGCGCGATGAAATGACTGGGACTTGCACATCCCTGCTATGCTATGGGCATATCGAACCACGTGAAATAAATTGATGGGCCAGACACCTTTTCAGTTAGTCTATGGAAAGGAGGGCATCATACCTATGGAATATATTGTACCTAGTCTATGGATCGTGGTAATCACAGGTATGACAGACCACGGGGCTTTGGAGGAAAGGATCGTGCAGCTCGAAGAAATGGAGGAGGAATGATTTTTGGTTGCATTCCATCAGCAAGTGTAGAAATAGTGGGAGAATGATCTAGTATTGCTATATGACAGTAAATTCGAGAAGTTCCCTGGCAAACTCCGAATGCATTGGTTGGGAACTTACGTCGTCAAAGAAGTTACCAATGTGGGCATGGTTCAGCTGGCTAAACTTAATGGAGACCCCTTCTCGGGCTGAGAATGGCAGTCGCCTGAACCTCTACATAGGTGGGTTGGCCGCCTAACTAACCGTTCGAGGAACAGTCTCACCACTCCAACTAGTTGAAAGAGAGTGCGGGACAGTAAAGAAGTCTAGAGGAAGGCATGAGTACCAGGCTACGTGTCAAGCTAGGTTAGTGATAAGTTCGTGGTCACACGATCAAAAGTGCGCCACTGTGTGACCATGAAGAAAGGTGACCGTTTCTGTCACTATTCATGACATGATGTATTCATTATGGCCAAAGGGAGTGGGTGGCAAGCAATTAAGAATGGAAGTACGAGTCAGATATGGCATGAGCCACCATAGATTTTACACAAAGATGCTAGGATAGGTGGGAATTAATGAATTTGAAATTTGCATGGCTTATAAATCACCGAGGGGCATCCACTAGGTGACATACACTCCTGAAAAACATACATTAGGTATCGATATGGGGTTGTTCATTCTCTCTACACAAGGAGTATGCTTGAGGGTGGAGATATGGCCATTGAAGAAGTAGGACTCTCTAAGGGGTATGGTGGTGACAGCTGCAGGCATCCCACAAATGGAAGCACCACCGGTGGGGGATGTACAGGAAAAAGGGAGACACGAAGCAGAATTGGTCCGGATGCCATCCCTCCACCCGGGGATCGGCTAACAAAATACAACAGAAAAGCAAAAGGATCGACAGATGAAGACCACAAGTAGATATGCAAATACTAAGGCAGATCTGTTGTCTCTTCAAAATTTGGATCTTGCGGACAACAGTAAGGGTCTTGCAAAATTACAACACAGGCTGCAACAGATAGTGCTAAGAGAAGATATACTGGTCAGAAGTGACTGTGGTGGTACCAAGGGGTCCTGTAGGTGGCTTCCTCGCTCACGCTAAAATCTTATCAGGGTGTGTTCTATGTTAACCAACCAAAGCAGAATGAGCATTATCGGTTGCAAGAAGTGGGAGAAACAACAAAGTTGGAGATAGACAAAGCGTTGCAGGAGACAACAAAGGAGCATCAGGACGACGAGCGTCACTCAAAGGGAGGCAAACTGTGAAGTTAAGGTAGAGCATCTTGCTGTGCCGGCAAGTGACTCAGGATGAGTCATGATGATTGTGATGGGGAACTATTGAGTAGCGGAGGTCTTGCATAACGGTTTTGGGATAGAAAGCCTAGAAATTAGGAGTAAATTATTGTAAAAACTCTGAATTATGCAGAGCGTGAAATGTAAAAGGTCAAGTAAAAGGGTTGTTCACCCAAGAAATAATGTAAAATAATAGGAAGTAAGTTGGTATGCGGACCATAGATAAGTATAAATAGAGCGAGACTCTATGGGGGGAAAGGAAGTTCTTGGTTGAGTATGATTTTGGAGATCGGATATGTAATGGGTGTCTGAGAAGGGCAGTTTAAAAACGTCTGTAAGTCCGAGTCAGGGGTTTGGGTAGAGAATATAGGCTCTATAGCTATGTGCATAGAGGCTTAGAAGAGTCCGCACCTGTGTGCGCGAACCCCTGCAGCTAAGTGCGCAGGGAAGATCTAGATGTAAGGGTGCCAAGTGGAAATAAAGATAAGTTTCTTCTGAATTTTGTGTTAATCCTAAACTATCACAACTCTATTTTTCATGGTTAATGAAATTGTTTTGATCTACGCGCGAATGATTATTGAGTACTTGTGAATCGGGTTTAATCTTAATATGCGAACTAAATGAAAGTAATAAATGTTTGCTTAGAGACTTCTCTAAGTAGATCTGGGTTATAATACGTAATACAATAAATTAGATCTGTAATCAGTGTGGTAAGAGAAAGCTAAGATTTTTTGGATCTGCGTAGATCTAGCATAGTGCAAGGCTACAAGATGACGTGCAAACCTCTTAGACCACATCTAGACATCCCAAGGGTGTGGAAACCTGGTTCTAGCACCCTCCTTTCCTACCTCGGGTGAGACCTCAGTCCGCACTTTGCGGGCTGTTGTTGAAAGGGCCAGTAGTTGCGGGATTTTCTTGGCTAAATAATTCTTTCGAACTTGGGTCAGGCCCATATAAGCCAAAAAAGTGCACGAAGAGGTGTGGTGTGTAAAATCCAAGGGTCAAGGTCATGATAAGGACCACTGCCCTGTGTTCGGAATTACCTCGTGGGAGGAGGACTAATGCCATTAAGGCCAGAAGGGCAAGTAAGACCTAGCGTGGCACCTACTTTGTGGTGCACGATTTGTTAAATAGGAGGAAAGCATGCTACAGACAACTACCATTTGTTATAGAAGTACACGCAGAATCCGTAACAATTGTTCTGTAATTTTTATATATTGGTTGGACACGATGAGTGCACCAATAGAAGCTACGAGTTGATGATGGATAAAACTCCCACCTATAGAGTTCAGGCTGAAACACGGCCCCTAGACCCGAATGCAAGAATGGCGTGAACCAGATTTCAGGGGTATGGATGAGGCCGAGGTGGAGGAGGACTTGGACGAGGTCGTGTTTGTATTGTACCTTTTTTGATCATGAGACGGAAGATTTTCCTACACTGATAGCTAGGATACACAATAAGGGAGTGCTACTGCCTCCCCCAACTTAGAACCTACAGATGATGAGGTCTGAGGCGCGAGAGGAAGATCCAAATGTGAACATTGTGCTATGAAGTGGAATCGTGACGAGGGATGATAAAGGAAAACAACCTGAAGATAGTACTTGGGTTCACAAGGCTTCGACGAAAGAAGTAGAGTTTGATTTGGAGCGTGCTAAAGAAACCTTCATGGAAGCTAAGAAAAGCTTCGTTGATGCCTCCACTTTAGAAAGAAAATATTGAATAGAGCTAGAAATTGACCCATCTATGCTTACGACATTCCTCGAAACATGTATGAAGCTATTGTGTGACAGTAAGGCTATAAAAGGATTGCAGGAAGTCATTAACAAATGTGCTGGGACTGCGCTAGGAGAATCGCGCGTAGTCCGGAAGATTGGAAAACACAAGACTAGGATAGGGAGAGAAATGAGGCTAACTGCATGGATTGGAGAATATGAGATGGACCAAGAATTCTAGACCTAGGATCAGATGCGAATGTTCTACCGAAGCAAACATGGAATGCATGGGGAGGCCTACATTGTAATGGTCTCCTATCCAGCTACGAATGACAAACCAGTAAAAGATAATACCTATGGGGATATTGTAGGGAATCACCGTGGATATTGAGGGAGCGAGCGTTGTAGTAGATTTTGAAGTGATAGAGAGTGTTGATGGAAAAAATCCCTAACCTGCGCTCTTAGGAATTCATTAGGCAACTATCATGAATGGGGTGATTAATCTAAAGAATCAGAAGATGATTTTTGAGAAGAAGTCTCTGCGCGTAGTTATACCCTTAGACCTTGTTGAGGGATCTTGCTACATAGAGTCGGTGCATGATTATGAAAGAGACGACAATTTGGACTGCATCTACAAGATAACTACATGAGAGCAAGACTAGGTAAATCCCACTGCATACGGACGCATCTCATGGGAGTGAGAAAGATCCTGTACCTCGAATTCTGATGAGGAGATATAGCGATGGAAGAATCAGTTACATGAGGTAACCACGTTGAACTGTAATATGATGACAAGATCATTGCGCTGCGTATCGACAAAAGTGAGGGATCTTCCTAATTATGATGGGTTAAGTGAGGTAGATACTTTCCTAAATAAGTTTGAAAGGGAGGTGTCAGAAAAGAAATTTTTCCAGGCCTGGAATTAGGTATTGCGTGCTATGCATGCGAGGTGGTGGGGTATGCTCAAAGGGAGATTTGAGGACTGGCGTGAATGAAGAAGAATGATGCACACGTGGTTTGGGAAGCCTAGAGTGCGATTGACATATAAATGTAATGGGCAGGATAAACCATGCACACATCTAGCCAGGTGGATACTGACATATAAGAAACAACCTATGTAGATACAAATGAAAATCACATTGGGAAATACAGTCAATAAGCATGTGTTGGGGGGGGGGGGGGGGAATTGCGCAAACGACTCCTCAAGTTGGAAAGATATAATGTGGAGAGAACGATCGAGTAGAAGGTTATCCACACGGAAGAATTTAACAAGGTGTGTGAAGCACTGAAAAAGGTATGTAGTGCACAACGAGTGATTGGGACCTACGCGTACTAGTGGTTTTATGGGCTTATAGGAAAATGTGCAAGAAATTGATGGGACAGGTGCCTTTTAGGCTGGCCTATGGAATGAATGCTATAATATTGATGGAGTATATCATGCCTAGTTTACGCATAGTAGCGCTCGTAGGTATGACGGACCACGAAGCCCTAGAGGAAATACTCATGTAGCTGGAAGAACTCCAGGAAGAACAATTTTTGGCTGGCTTTCACCAATAGATACAAAAGCAACATGAAAAGGCCTGGCGTGTTTGAAATATTAAGTTATGCACCTTCAAGGTGAATGATTTGGTGTTACTGTATGATAGCAAATTTGATAAATTCCTAGGAAAATTCAGAATGCATTGGCTAGGACCATGTGTTATTAAGGAGGTCACAGATGGAGTCGCGGTGTAGTTGGTAAATTTAAATGGAGAACCTTTCATAGGAAGAGTCAATGGCAATCGGTTGAAGCCATACATGGGTGGCCCAACTATCTAACTAGCCCACCAAAGCACAGTCTTAGCGCTTTAGGTAGCTAAAAGGAGGTGCGAAACTATAAATAGATGCAGGGAATGCAGGAGTAGATACAAGGAAGTAGTTTAGATACATTAGTCTTTGAATAATGCGTATAGGAGATAAAGCAGGCAACTTCTCAATGCGTTTCTGATCTTGTAGCAGTTCGGACAGAGTTGGGAGGTCTTCACACGAAGATCTCCACACCAACAGAGTGACTCAAGGGAGAGTCACGATGTTTGTGTTAGGGGCTTGTTGGGCACTGGATCCCCCAAGGGAAGTTTTAGGGCTTAAAACCCAAATTTTGACTAAATCTGATGTAAAGACTCCGCGTTTTGTGGGCACGGAGCGCGAGCTTGTAAATGAGTCATAGGGTTGTGTTGGGCACTAGAGAAGGTATGTTATTTTCATTTACTTTTTTATCTTTTCTTCAAAATTCACATCCTTTTCACATCATGAGCTAGACATATGACACAAGAATATGATAGAATCTAGAAGATTTATATTTAATATGGAATAACTAATAATTACCCTTTTCTATGTAGAAAAAGGAGAAAATGGAAGATGGTCATCCCAAAATAAAGAACAAGACCAAGTTAACTACTATCCCTTCGGCAGGGAACCGCGTTCAAACAAGGTGATCCAAATTGGAGCGTAACAACTAGAAAAAGGAAAAGGAAATCTCCAATCGGCGCAACAGAACAAAAGGATAACTGCAAATTAACAGCTTAGAGAATCCCTTAGGATCCTTCGATCCTGAGGGATCGCTATCTTAACAATTATCTGTATTGTTGGTATCACCGCTCGGCTATTATAAGAAGAGGCAGCACCAAAGGGGGACTGGTTGTTATTTTATGTAACTTTTATTTGTATTTGAAACTTTGATCATCGATTCTCGTTGAAGATCAATCCACTGTAACTTTGTTTTGATTTTAATATAAATCTAGTTGTCGTTCCAGCTTTGATTCTGGAGTAATTTCAAGCAGTGTGTCCCTGGAGGCTGAGGACCTGGCCCTAGTGGATCACTCGCTCTTGTAACATATTTTTGATTCATGTGTGGTTTGATTTCTTTCATTTACTCTATTCAGTAATCTGATGTGCTTTACTATTTTACATATCAGCTCTGTTATATATACTTGGTTAAATACTATTGTTATCTGTAACAGGAATGCTATGTTATCGTTCTAACATTGTATCGCATTGTTGTTCCTTTTGAAAATTGATATAACATTGTTGTTCCTTACATATTTCCATTCGACTATAGTTCAATTGCACTGTATGTTCCTACATCGGTACTACCGTATGAATTATTCTTAAATTGTGGCTGTTGTTCATTCGAAATTGTTGTTTCGTTACAACTGCTATTCCGTTATAATTGTTGTTACTTTATAGCTGTGATTCATGCGTATTGAAGCTCAGGTTACTGTTCCTTTTGATGTTAAGTGTGTTGCGTGTTTAACTTGAGTTGTTGTACATTCAGATCCAAGTTATTGTTCTATACTTTATTTCTAATAGTCTGTTGTTCCATTTCTGTTTGCTGTTCAATTCGAAAGTTTTTACTTAATTTCTGTAGATTATAATTATTGCTGCATTCATTTCCATGGATTAAGGGTTTTCTGTTCAATCATGTTAAATAGAGATAGTTGCTATTCTATTTCCTGTCATATGAAGATTATCATTGCTTTGGTGTGTAGAAGGTCTAAGACTATAGTGAACATCGACATATGCTGTCTAGTTCCCAGTTTGATGATCCTTCCTTTGAGTGCCTTTTTGATTGTATCAGTTTACAACAGGAAGAGGTACTGTTACTGTACCCTTGAATGATGAATTTTCTGAATGCATGATTTGAGTCCTAGGTTTCTTTTTGCAAATAAATTTCATTCCAAGCATCCATTTACTCTTGTATTGAGAGTGCTATACTACTAGCATTACTCTGAAAAATGACTGCCTCAAACTGAGTACACTCTTTGAAATAGCAAACCGTTCCTGAATTGACAATTAATGTAGGGTAAATAGAGGTAAAAAAAACCCTTTTTACAGCTCGACATTTTGGTGTCGTTGCCAAGGAAGAGTGTAGCCATTTGTTTCTTTTCTAGAGTGATGTAAGAACCTGTTAGGAGAGAACTGGGTTTTAAAAACAGAAGGTAAGAACTTGCGTATGGAGCATGTAATAGCCCTGCTCCCCTGCCCACTTTCCTGCAGATTTGTTGTTGTTTTCTTTGGGTAGAAATTAGCATTTTATTTGTGTGCATGACTAGGCAGAAAAAGCTTTAAAAGAATCCTAAACCTCTACCCAAGCCTGATAAAGCTAAGGGGCCGGTGACCCTTGGCTGATTGACCTTTATAGACGAAATCCTTAAGAAAGCAAAATCTCAGCCTTCGGTAGGACCTAGAAAAGTTGCTTCTAGACAACCTACTAGTTCGCTTCAGGTCACAAGATCACCATCTGTAGGCTTTGTTGAGGTGCATAGTCACACCGAAGAGCAATATTTTCAAGAAATTGAGAATTCTAGCCCAAAATCATTGCAAGAAGGGAACCTCAGCAACCTTTGTGAAGGAAGAGGAGAAATAGGAGAAACTGAAGAACCAAGATCTCCTTTTGGGATAATTTAGCCATTAAGTAGCCCAGATAAGAGAAGTGCTGCAAACATCATTTATAACGAAGTTGAAGAACCTTAAGAACCAGAATCTCCCCAGACATTAGGCACTCTCATCGTCCTAGATAAAGGAAGTGTTGTTAAGGCCATTCCTATTAAAGTCATTCCTTCTCAGCCTAGGAATACCCTCTTAGATATCCTAGAAGGTTATTGGAATATATTTGACCAAATGGCCTAGAACCAGCCAAACACCCAAACCTCTACACTGCAATACCCCATTGTGGATACTACAGCTAATGCACCTATGAAAGCAATCCCTCTCCAGCATATCCCTACATTCCATGGCCTTACATCAGAAGATCCAGATGCATTCCTATTTGAATTTGATGTACTGTATAGAGGATATTACTATACCACTGATCCCCAGAAACTGAAACTCTTCCCCTCTACATTAAAAGGGGCTGCTTTAAGATAGTTTATGGGATTGGGTGTTGGTGCTATAAATAACTGGGATCAAATGAAAGAATCCTTTCTAAAAAAATATCAGGATTATTGCAGGTCTAGAGAGTTAAAAGATGAAATATTTCAAATGGTAGCTATACCAAATGAAACATTAGAAGATTATGTTGAGCATTTTCAGTATAATATTCAAAGATCTCCTTATGCATCATTACCCTTACCTGATAATGTATTAAAAACAACATTAATTAGAGGAATAAAGGAATAATGGATTGAAACATTGAATATTATGGGAAAAGGAGATATTTATGAGGAAATTTTTTTTTGACATTATTGATTTATGTATCAGGAGCTCGAGAGGCAACACAAGACTAAAACCAACAGAACATGATAGGTTTACAAGAGACAACAAGATCTCTGCAAAGGGAGAAACTCGCGCAGAAATTGGAAATTTATTAGAAAATTTTAAAACTGACATATTTGGGACACTGATGACACGAATTGATGTTATGCAGGCCAAACAAAAGCAAGCAAAGGCAGAACAAAATTTCGCAATCTTCTGCCCCAGATGCAGAAAGAAATACAGCCACAAGGAGTGTCCATTAGATGCAGTCCAAGTTTGCACCATTTGTACAAAAGACCATTCTATAGAGAGTTGTCCCTCACTTCCTGGATTGAAAGCAGTATATAAGGAAGCAGAATAAGAGCCAGAACTGGTGTACCTATTCAATCAGTGTCGTCAATGGTAGCCGCGACAATCAGGTATATTCCCAGACCAAGCTTCTTCTTTTCAGCGTCCACAATATCATGCTCAACAATATAATACAATATGGCAAAATCAACCTCCATTCTGAAATTGGCCACAACAACCGTTTCCTTCATCATCACCAAGGCCGAATCAAGTAAGCCAACCCAATTGGCCAAATTTTCCCTATACCCCACCATATTGGAAAAACAATGTATATACCGCACAATGGTCCCCTCCTACTTCACAGAGTCAAGCCTGGCAGACAAACTGGAAAAGGTCGATGAATCAACCAGTAGGAACCATTCCACTCCCTCAACCTACACTGCCAGCATTGCAACAAAACCCCCAGCCTAATTTAAGACTGCAACTCCCAGCCCAACCCAACCCTAATCCAAATAACAGACCGGTCCAATCTATTCAAATAATTGAAACACCAGAGATAGGAACTGACCTAAGGGAGTGTAATGATATTCGATTAAGATCTGGGTGCATCATTGAAACAGAGGGAGATAAAACCATTCAAGTTGAAAATCAATTACCTATAGAACAACCACTACAAGAAGACGATGTTATCAGACAACAAACTCATAATAAAGTAATCACATCTTCCCCTCCATTCCCAGAGCGATTAACTATACCTCGACCTCTACAACATCCTGATTTCAACATCCTGGGAGAACTTAAAAATCTATACATAAAAATTCCACTCCTCCAAGACATCCAAGACATCTCGATATATGCGAAGACCATTAAAGAGCTATGTATAAAAAAACCAAGGAGGAGAATAGCAAATAACCCAACAATCCAAGTAGTTGGTACCCTATCTGATCTATTATCAGGAAAAGAAACACCCGTTAAATATGAAGACCCAGGAAATCCAATAGTAATAGTACAAATCAATGGACAAACCTTCTCAAATTCCTTAATTGATTTAGGAGGTGCAATCAATATATTAACAACCACCACTTGTCAAAAACTGGGCATTACATCAATAGAACCAACTTCCACTTTATTAGAACTGGCTGACCGATCGTGGTTAGGTCAGAGGGCACATTACATGATGTCATGGTATCTGTTGATTCTTGGGAGTATCTTGCCGACTTTCTGATAATAAACCCCAAAAACTGACTTGATGGACATCCATTGATTTTAGGCAGACCTTGGCATGAAACCACTCACGCTTATATTAGCTACCGACAAGGCAAAATGACCATAGCTAGAGGATCTAATATCAAGAATCTAGCTTTATATCCTCCAGCCTAGCCAAGTGTCACAATAATAAAAACTAATAAACATCCTGTATCATACCTCACCGAAAATATTAGATCCCCATTAACCATAGAAGATGCCCTCAATTTCAAAGACCAAACAAAGGATGATGTCATTAACAACTTTCTTAGCCAGACTAAATCCAGATCCCACATACAATGTCACATGATAGAAGCAACATTTTATAATGAATTAGAAGAAGATCCTCTTAAAGATACTCACGACCAAACAATACCTACTACCTCTGTCTCAAATAGAAAAATTGTAGAAATTGAACCAGGAAAGACTTTAAACATCAATGCCAACCTGACTTCTAAACAAGAATACAAGCTAATCCAGCTACTAAGGAAATACAAAGAAGCATTTGCATGGGACTACCCTGACATGAAAGGAATTGATCCCCAATTATGTACACACCACATTTACATAGAGAAGGATGCAAGACCCGTTCGCCAACCACAAAGGAGACTTAACCCCCATCTAAAAGACATTGTAAAAGTGGAACTTCAAAAACTTTTAGATGCAAATTTCATCTACCCTATCTCCAATAGTAAATGGGTCTCTCCACTTGTTATGGTGCCAAAGAAGAATGGAAAGTGGAGGATTTGTGTGGATTATAGAGAGCTAAATAAAGCAACACAAAAAGACCACTTTCCCCTTCCATTCATTGACCAAGTATTAGACACTTTGGCAGGAAAGAAATTCTTTTCTTTCTTAGACGGCTTCAGTGGATACAATCATATTCAGATTGCCCCTAAAGACCAAGACAAAACCACTTTTACTTGTCCTTGGGGAACATTTTCCTACAGAGTTTTACCTTTTGGCATATGTAATGCCCCTGCCACATTTCAAAGGGCTATCCTCAGTATCTTTTCAGATTTAATAAATGAAGGGCTTGAAGTATACATGGATGATTTTACACCATATGGGGATGATTTCGACCCAGCATTGGACACACTAGAAAAAGTGCTACAGTGATGCATTGCCACCAGGCTCTGTCTGAGCCATGAAAAATGCTATATGATGATGACTGAAGGACTTATTCTAGGCCATTATATTTCAGCAGCTGGAATATAGGTAGATCTAGCCAAAATTCAAATAATTTTGTTAAAACCTACTCCTACCACTCAAACAGAGGTACACAGTTTCTTGGATTCTATGGTTATTATAGAGAATTTATAGAACATTTTTCTCATATTGCTGCACCTTTATATGCACTGACAAGGAATGTTGACTTTGTTTGGATAGAAAATGTGACCGTGCTTTCAAGAATCTAAAAAAACTAGTGTCAATAGCCCCAGTACTCCGAGGACCAAATTGGGGCCTGCCATTTAAAATTTCATCAGATGCTTCAGACACAGCTATTGGAGCAGTCCTTGGGCCGGAAGAAGATAAAAAACCATATGCAATTTATTATATTAGCAAAAGATTGTCGCCTGCTGAATTGAACTATACTATGACTGAAAAGGAATTTTTAGCTATAATACATGCCATCAACAAATTTAGGCATTATATCATTAGATATCTTGTCATTTTATATACATATCACTCTGCCATAAAATATTTAGCAAATAAACCAATCGCAAACGATAGAGTAACTAGATGGCTAATTTTATTGCAGGAATTCGATATCACAATAAAGGACAGAGTAGGAAACGAAAATCCTAAAGCTGATTTTCTCTCGCAAATGCCAAAACCAGTGGATGCAACAGCGGTCGAGGATCAATTATCAGATGAACATTTGTTCGCTATTACTGTTAAAACACCTTGGTATGCTGATGTTGCAAATTATTTAGCAGTAGGAAAATTACCAAAACATCTGACCCCTAATGAATGAAAGTAGATTGTCCAGCGTAGTACTTGATTTTCTTGGATTGGGGGCTACTTGTTTCATATAGGGGTAGATATGCACATCAGAAGATGTGTCCGCAAAGACAAAAATTTTGACATTTTGAAAGCTTGTCATGATGGAGCGTGTGGCAGACATTTCGCCGATCAAAGAATTAGACACAAGGTGATGCAAACAGGGTATTATTGGCCCATGATCTTCAAAGATGCAAATAAGTTCGTTCAAGCTTGTGACAGCTACCAAAGAGTAGGATGCCTTGGATAGGCTGATGAAATGCCCCTAAACCCACAACTAGTTATTGAACCATTTGAACGATGGGCACTTGATTTTTTTGGTCCAATCAACCCATCATCAAATCAGAAAACATACATTCTGGTAGCAACAGAATATGTCACCAAATGGGTTGAAGCAGAGGCATTGTTGAGAGCTACAGAGGACTCTGTTATTCAATTCCTATTCCACATATTTGTGCGAGATGGCCTCCCAAGAGATATAATTACAACAGGTGGACCACAGTTTGCTGGTAACAAGATTGCTAAAACACTAAAAAACTATCATATCCAGCATAAAATTACTACTCCATACCACCCACAGGAAAATGGTCAAGTAGAAAGCACAAACAAAATAATAGTAGCAATACTGAAAAAAAACATTGCGTCACACAAATGCGATTGTGCTACAAGACTGCTAGAAGCATTGTGGGCATACAGAAAAACACAGAGAAGTACTATTGGTTATTCACCATACCATCTAGTATTTGGAAAGGAACCCATATTTCCGATAGAATTTGAAATACAGACATTATGAACAACATAAGAGGTTGGTCTAGATTTAGATGAGGCTCAGACTAATAGATTACAGTAGATCAATGAGCTAGATGAAATCAGGCTCTCTTCCCTTCAACACAGTGTGTTAATACAACAACAACGAGCCAAATGGCATGACACCCTCATTAAAAAGAAAGTCTTCTGTGAAGGAGATTGGGTGCTCTTATATGACTCTAGGTTCCAGGATTTCCCTGGGAAAATTTAGACTCATTGGCTGAGACCATACGAAATCCAGAAGGTAAATGATAATGGCACCATTACTCTAACCACCATTGATGGATCCAGACATAACTTTAAGGAAAACAGCCACCGAGTTCGATTATACCGCAAACCACTTACTCAGGAATCCTTATACGAGCAACTCTGTGAAGACTCTGACATGCAGATTCTCGTTGAGGAAGAGAAATCTTCCTCACCTTTGGTTAAGTAATTCGACTACTCTTACACACTGTACATAATTCTTTTATTTTGTATATATATTTTTCTTGCAGTTGTATAACATTTTCACTTTGCTATTCCTTTCGAAAGGAACAACATTTTCACCATTTTGTTGTTCATTTTTCAAGGAATGGTACTTCTGCACTTTGTTGTTCCTTCCGAAAGGAACAAAATTTTCACCATTCTGCTGTTCCTTTTTTTTAAATGGAACAATAAATTTGCACTACTGTTGTTCCTTTTAAAAGGAACAACATTTTCATTTTCTGTTGTTTCTTTTAAAAGGAACAACATTTCTGCCATTTTGTTGTTCCTCTTCGGAAGGAACAACACTTGCATTTTTTGTTGTTCCTTTTCCCAAAGGAACAACATTTTTTTTCTCGCTGTTCCTTTTTCAACGGAAGGGCACATTCTTGTTTCTGCTGTTCCTTTTTCCAAAGGAATAGCATTTTCATTTCTACTATTCCTTTTTCTGAAGGAACGACACATTCTTGTTTCTGCTGTTCCTTTTTCCAAAGGAACAACATTTTTGTTTTTGCTGTTCCTTTTTTCGAAGGAATGACACATTCTTATTTCTGCTCTTCCTTTTTCCCAAGGAACAACATTTTCATATCTGCTGTTCCTTTTCCCAAAGTAACGACACATTTTTTTCACTGACGTTCCTTCTTCTGAAGGAACATCATTCTTGTTTTCTTCTATTCCTTTTCCCGAAAGAACAACATTTTTGATTCTACAAAGCACATTTTTGTTTCTGCTGTTCATTTTTCTGAAGGAACAAATTTCTTATTTTCTGTTGTTCCTTTTCGCGAAGGAACAACATTTTTGTTCTGAACAGCATGTTTTGTTTTTTGCTGTTCCTTTTGTGGAGGAATAGCACTTGCGATTTCCGCTGTTCCTTTTTTGAAAAACACAGAATTTTTGAATTATTTCTCTTGCGCTTGTTTTCTTTCCTGATATTATTCTTAGTACACAACAATTAAGAGTTTTTCTCGAAAAGGAACAACATTTTTGTTCTAAACGGCGTGTTTTGTTTTCTGGTATTCCTTTTTGTGGAGGAATAGCACTTGCAATTTCCGTTGTTCCTTTTTTGAAAAACACAAAATTTTTGAATTATTTCGCTTGCGCTTGTTTTCTTTCCTGATATTCTTCTTAGTGCACAACAGTTAAGAGTTTTTCTTCCTTTTTTCTTGCGATTTTGTACATAGCACCTGTTTTATCTTTTTCCTTTTTTTGTGTGTGTGTTTTGTCATTCAGATCACGTCTGAAAAATAGCTATACACTTATGCAATGAATATGAGAACTAGAAGATGCTAAAATCACCAAATTACATAAAAAGTCGCTATCTTTACAAGAATTTGCTTTGAATTGATAAGAGAAAAGAGGAAAGGACACAACTATTAATTATCTTGATGTCACTGTTCTACTAATACCGATATGGTTGGTTATCTTTATCATGATGGTTCCTTCTAAAATCTCATAATCCTCTTTGATCACTATTAAGAATAAGAATGAAGGGCATATTTTTCTATTCAGATGTTAAGACTTCTTCCACCATCCCTACTCTTAAGGAGTACTGAACCACCCTTTATGTATAAATATAGAAAGTACTCTATAAAAAGAAAAAGTAATAAAAAGAAAAATGTTTATATAATTTGCTAACATGGTTTGTCAATGAAGGATAGGGGGTCTCATTGGGAGCCAGCCTACCATGATCATAAGGAAGAAAGTGAAGTGGCATTCCCACTATGTCTACCACACCAGGGATATGATGCAAAAGGCACATTAGCAAAATAAAAAATTCCTTAGAATAGGAGGTCTCATCACGAGCCGGCTTGCCCACCTTTCACTCCTTCCTAGTGAATGGAATTATTATTTATCTGGTTACCAAGCTAGCATAATGGCTTCCATTCTGACATTCCACAACACTTTCCTAAGCATACACAAAGGATCATGGTTCCATGGGTGAAATAAACAACTCTGTTAAGGTTATGGACACCTGTGGGCAACAGAGCTCTATTCATGGTATTGCGGTCACATTCTTTATACACCAATAGCACTTATGAATCCCTTCTTCTACCTTTGTAATGGGTCAAAAAAAGATTATGAACATAATTCTTTCAAACCGCTAATTCATGAAATCTATTACAATCAATCATGATGGAAAAATTTGATCGTGACTGCACTGAATGTTTTGCGCACGTCAGTTGTCTTATCCTCCAAATTTCGCATCATATCATGGTATTCTCTTATTTATTAAGTGATTCTATGATATACCTCGATTTTGGTAATCTACTTGTTCTTGTAAACATGGCATCTCGGTATACGTTGTTCCTTTCTGACTCTGTATCATGTCAGTCTAGCATGTTTCTTCCTCATTTGACGGTCGAGGACAGCCTATCACATTGCAGGGGGGAAGCAGGTGACCTCATAATTCACTGGCATACATCTTAGTTTTTCATTTGGAGAAATTTTACTTGGGAATAGAAAGGCCTAACGATATATCATTTTCCAACTTGCATGGCTTGTTGTTTCAAAATTATTTCTGTGTTATGATCTGCAACAATTAGCAATAATTTGAACTCTAAACGAGCTTGTTGTTCTGTTATTTTCTCTGTGGTTGCTAACAGCTTGAAAAACTTGTTGTTCCATTGTTGTCTCTATGTTTTTACAGTTTGCTAACAAGGGAGGAAGATCAATTCGTAGAGAATCACAAGTGTTGACAATCTCTGATGCCACACAGGAAATTCTAACAAGGGTAGGATAGAAATCTTATCTTGATCGTCTGCAACAATCCAATGAAACCGTGGCAATTGAATTTTTGTAGAACTTGCAAGAATATCACTCCACAGTAAGGGGGAGACAGATAGCAGTCACCGAAGACATAATTGTAGAGGTTTTGGGACTTCCAACCACTGGATCTGTGTGGAATCTGAAGAAAGTAAGGCCACGAGATGCCATCAAAATCTTCCAAGATGAAGGTCAGAAGCTGACTCGAAGTGGAAAAGGAGTTCTACCAACAGCCTTGGGAGAATCGTGGGCAGAATTGGCAAGAGTCATCTAGAGCTACATCACCGTAGGAAAGATGTGGTAAGACCACGACACCTTAAACTTTTAGTCGTATTAAAATAGAAATGTTCTGTGAATTTGCCTGCATTTTTAAGTTGTCTACTACATGATGTTGCCCGAAGCATGAAAAAATCACGACACGTAGAATCAGTAGTAATTCACCATGGGCTGATACGACTAATAGTTAGCTACAGTCTTGCTCAACTATAGAGCAGCTGGGAAGAACTAATTTTTACAATAGATGGGGGACTGGTTTTACCAGCCCCCAAACAAAAGCATACTATAAGCACGTCAAATAGACCATTGAAACAGAGGAAATCTATCAGATTGGCATGGATTAGAGGGAGGCTAGAAAATTCCCAAGGGAAACCAGTCAACCGATGGAAATAGTTGATTTAGGGGATGAGAAACCCCAGCAATTGGAAGGAGAAGAGAACGAAAGAGAATTGAATGAGAAATAGGGGAAGAGACCGAACAATCTGGTCAGGCTGAAGAAGAAACAAGCAGCATGAGGAGAGCCCGTTGCAAAATCCGATGTGAGAGGATGAATTGGCCTAGATTTTGGCCAACATGGGAGAATATACTCAACCTCTCAGTTCACTAAACCTCCACACATAGGAAGAGCCAAAAAAGCACTCTGTTCGTGATAAGAGTGCATCCAAAGAATTATGCGACGAGGAAGAAGAAGAAGAAAATCACTCCAGCCATGATGAAAGTGCATCTGGAGAGGAAAATGATGAAGATGAAGAAGAGGAACAATTTGTTCCAAGTCAGAATACACATGAAGAAGTCTATGAAGAAGAGAGGGGGGAAGAAGAGGTTACCCAGGAAATTGCAGAGCAAGCTAGGGTTTCTACCCTCGAACAACCTAATCAGTGGAATAATGAGGAAGTACCCCAAGAGAAAAATCAAGAAATTGGTCAAGAAGAAAGTCCAGGCCCGAGTGCGCAAATGGCCATTCCTTTCGATAAAACGGAAGAAATCAAAAAATTACATAAGGAACAACAACGACTACTTAATGTAATTGTACGACTTCGACAACAAATCAGGATTCTGAAGATGGGGAAGAGAGCACAGAGGACTTCGGTAGTAAGGCATGCAACCACCCCAATAAAACCTCTCAAGAAAAAGATCAGGAGGACTTAAGTCTAGCCTGCTGTTCAAAACCAAAAGGAACAACATTCAACTGTTGCCTATGTTGAAGTAAAAACAGATGACATAATGGCCTGTGACAAAGAAATTCAGACAGAGACACAGTCCTCCGAGGAAATTCGAACCATAATTATGGAACAACACAATAAGAAGATTCAGGTGAACCTTCTACTTACAACCACTATGTGGGATAGTGATTTGAGGACAGTAACCCTACGAGAGGGTTTGATTCAAGCCCAAAAAGTAGTAGAAAATCTTACAGAACAAACTGTCTCTCGCAAAAAGTATGAAGAATTACAACAACAGCTAAGGAATGTCAATTTATCTAAAAGCCAGGATTTTGAAGGATGGCAAAGGGAAAAAGAAAGAGTCGCAAAGGTAACTCATAGGCTAGATGTAGTTATCAAAGAAATGGATACCTTATGCTCTTTATACACTGACGTCCTAGCATTTAGAGCACCTGCTAAGAATTATGCCTTGTTTTTAATGGAACGATATATGCAATTGAAAATTAAAGCTGCTAAAGTAGGAGACCCGATAGAAATAAATATTTTTGATGATTTCATAAATTGTTGTAAGCACTAAGGGGTAAAGGTGTAGAGATTATTATGGGAGTTCTATTTCCACAACTTTGTGTTAGACCAAGAAACAAAGCAAAACCCTAGCCCTTTCGTTGGGGATATCCAACTGCAGGCATTCATTTCATTTGGAGTTAATCAAATAAAATGGATTAAGGCCTATAATGCCTTCCAAAGACAAGAAAACGAATTAGACTTATGGGTAAGAGCTGAGCCTAAAGATCCATTGCAGCTATGGAATAAACATAGGAACCTCATGAGGACTCCGGGCGTGATTGAAGCATTAGGACCCATTCATACAACAATCAATCGGCAAGGGATATAATACTTTTTTACCATCAAAGACCTTGCCATTGCAGCTGCTAAATTTCGATATCAGACTTCTAATCCGAATATCCAACTCAGGGAACCGTTTAATTATGAGAACTTTAAGTTAGCTGCTGATCGCTTGAGCCTCTACGGTGATCTTATTTTGAGGGAAGGGCCATCTTGGTTAGGTTATAGGTTCCGCAGTCTGGTTATCTGGCACCCTGCACCTGGATACCAAGCCTTGTATGAAATGCCTGAGGGTCAGACAGGGCATCTTTTTGAACACCTAGCTAGGCATCATGGCTGTAGACCACCTCATGAGATCCCGTCTCTGGCCTACTCTCTCACCGCCTTGCATGTCAACTACAATGTTTTCATGAGGGCATGAAAAAGGGTAAGCAGGGGGGTGTGTTGGGCACTGGAGAAGGTATGTTATTTTCATTTACTTTGTTATCTTTTCTTCAAAACTCACATCATGAGCTAGACATATGACAAAAGAATATGATAGAATATAGAAGATTTATATGTAATATGGAATAACTAAGAATTACCCTTTTCTATGGAGAAAAAGGAGAAAATGGAAGACCATCATCCCAGAAGAAAGAACAGGACCAAGTTAACTGTTGTTCCTTTGGCAAGGAACTGCGTTCAAACAAGGTGATCCAAATTGGAGCATAACAGCTAGAAAAAGGAAAAGGAAATATCCAATTGGTGCAACAGAACAGAAGGATAACTGCAAATTAATAGCTTAGCTAATCCCTAGGGATCGCTATATTAACAATTCTTTGTATTGTTGGTATCATCGTTTGGCTATTATAAGAAGAGGCAGCACTACTAGCCAAAGGGGGACTGGTTGTTATTTTATGTAACTTTTATTTGTATTTGAAACTTTGATCATCGATTCTCGTTGAAGATCGACCCACTGTAACTCTGTTTTGATGTTTTAATATAAATCTGGTTATCGTTCCATCTTTGATTCTAGAGTAATTTCAAGCGGTGTGTCCCTAGAGGCTAAGGGCCCGGCCCTGGCGGATCACTCACTCCTGTATCATATTTCTGATATATGTGTGGTTTGATTTCTTTCATTTAATCTATTCAGTAATTCAATGTGCTTTACTATTTTACATATCAGCTCTGTTATATATACTTGCTTAAATACTATTGTTATCTGTAATAGGCATGCTATGTTATCATTCTAACATTGTATCACATTGTTGTTCCTTTTGACAATTGATATAAAACTGTTGTTCCTTACAAATTGTTGTTCGATTATAGTTCAACTGCACTATATATTCCTAAATCGGTACTATCATATGATTTATTATTAAATTGTGACTGTTGTTCATTCATAATTGTTGTTTCGTTACAACTGCTATTCCATTATAATTATTGTTACTTTATAGTTGTGATTCATGCGTATCGAAGCTCAGATTACTGTTCCTTTTGATGTTAAGTGTATTGCATGTTTAACTTGAGTTGTTGTACATTCAGATCCGAGTTGTTGTTCTATACTTTATTTCTAATAGTCTTCTGTTCCATTTCTGTTTGCTGTTCAATTTGAAAGTTGTTACTTAATTTTTGTAGATTATCATTATTGTTGCATTCAATTTCGTGGATTAAGGGTTTGTTATTCAATCCTGTTAAATAGAGATAGTTGTTGTTCTATTTCTTGTCAATTTAAGATTATCATTGCTTTGGTGTGCAGAAGGTCTGAGACTCTAGTGAACATCGACATATGCTTTCTAGTTCCCAGTTTGATGATCCTTCCTTTGAGTGCCTTTTTGATTGTATCAGTTTACAAAGGGAAGAGTTATTGTTACTGTACCCTTGACTGATGAATTTTCTGAATGCATGATTTGAGTCCTAGGTTTCTTTTTGCAAATAAATTTCATTCCAAGCATCCATTTACTCTTGCATTGAGAGCACTATACTACTAGCATTACTTTGAAAAATGACCACCTCAAACTGAGTACACTCTTTGAAATAACAAATCGTTCCTAGATTCACAATTAATGTAGAGTAAATAGAGGTAAAAAAACCCTTTTTACTGCTCGAGAGGTTGTCCGCCCTCATCTTTGTAATGTAATGCCAACTTTAGAGATCTACCCATGGTCCGTGGACCATGGGATTGTATAAATAGAGCGAGGCTCTAAGTTGTAAATAAGTTAGAGAAGAAAAAACAATAGATGGAGAATTGAGTCTTATCTAAGTGTAGAGTCGAGTCTTTGGGTCGTAGAGTAGGAGAAGGCTCTGAAGCTGAGTGTGCATAGGCCTAGTTGTCTGTAGCTGAGTGCACAGACCCCTACAGTTAATGCGCAGGTCGAGTTGAGTTTGTAACCATTGGAGAAGTAATAAAAATAAGTTTCATATCATTTCTGTGTATCTTTTTCCTATTTTGTGCATTGAATGTATTGGGTATAAATTGAATATAAGATAAGTTATCAGTTTATGTGAAGGTAACTAATAATTATAAGAAGATAAGTAAGATTTGTGGTGTAATTTGGGGAAATAGCATAGAACGCTGCTTTAGCAGCGCGAAAGTACCTCAGCCCTTGGTTAGGGCTGCACAAAGGTAATTATAATAGATCACGAAGGCCTTGCAAGTCGGGATAGTGCACGAAGTGACTTATGATAAGGTATTCACAGTTGGACTAAACCAGCCCCTCAGACATCTCAAGGGTGCGAAACTTGGTTCTAGCATCCCCCCCTACTGCTTCGGGTGAGACTTCAGTCCGCACTCTGTACGCTATTGCTGAAAGGGTTAGTAGTGTAGGGATTTGTTTGGCTAATTAACTTTGAAACTAAGTCAGGCCCCCTTAAGCAAACAACAACTGGGGGAGGGACCACATGGTTGGCTTAGGTCGCAAAGAAATGACACAATGAGCTAGTAGGAGGCATCAAAGGGCTGTCGGTTGAGGCTCATTATGGAGAAAAAATTTCTCCTAGGGATATCACCCACAAAGTGGTGGGTAACAGGGTGCATTGCCGTGGAAGATAAATTTGGCATTGATGCAGACTGGGGAGGTTTTGGGAGTCACTAAGGCAATAATCTCTTGAATTCTTCCAAAAATAAATTTGCCATGAGATATATTTGTAATTACATATTTGAATAGTGAAGTTCTAGAGATTTTGAGGTTCACTTCTCCTTCTATTGGTGTCTGAAATTCCCTATGGTAAATAAGGGTCGAAATGTATTATGGAAAGGGATATTGGAGGTTAAATTGAGGGTGTTTATTCCCCAACAATTGCTAAAGGAAATATTGAGAAAAATAATTTAGTGTGGATTGGTTCTCATTGGCTTAGAGGGTGTGTTACACTAAAAAATGTCACCATGACTATTTACAGTTAGGATGACTTTATCAATAGTCATGCTACCCTCTTAGGCAAGTCTTATGCCTCTGCTCTCCATGTCAAACTCCAAAAAAAGAGAAAGTCTTTCTAAATGTATTTATCTCTGGGGACGCAGGTTCTCTCAAACTTACCTGCGGGGACGCACCCAATGTTCACAAAAGCTGCGTCTTTGGACGCTCTGTATGTAAAGGTGCAGGTGCGTCCCCCTGAAAAGGTTAAAATGCGCAAGTTTCATCTTTAAAAAGTCACTTGTGGTCATTTCTAGAGCATTCTAGAAGGTTGTTCGACGTGTATTGAGCGCCTCCAGATGGTTCATGCACTCCTACCAAAGAGGAACTTATCCCATCAATAAGGGAGCTATCCCATCCAAAGAGGGGATTATCCCATTGATGGTGGACCTGATTAACTTCCTCTTGAGCACTATAAATATAGGCATTGGGCTAGAAGGAGGAGAGGTTGAAAGCTATACATTTCTAAGGGTAAATGCTGCAGGAATTAGGACTCCCATTTAGAAGCTTGTGAGGAGAGATTGCCATCTTTGCTTGTTCTATTTGGAAGTGGGTGAGCTTTGTCAAAGTAAAGGAGAACTCTTGATGGACCCTGGGAGGGACTTGCACAACACCAAGGCTCAGGTTGTATTTGTTCCTTTTGTTACCTATTAATGCAAATGAGTCCATTCTTCTCAATAACTTGTTATTTATGAGTTGTTTCATGTACTCCTTGGTCTATGTGTTAAATATGTTTTATTCTATGAGATTATCAAGTGCTATTTAATCGTTTGATTGTTAGTGTATGCAGGTTTCAAAGTGAAGGAGGAGCTCATCTGGATCAGCGGAGCTGGACTGCTACAACAGCGTTGGATTACAGGTAGGATCTAAACACTTGATTTCCCGTATAGTAAATGCATGTTTAGAGAAGGATTGCTCTTGTTTGTCTTGTTTGTCACTAGAGAGTCTTAGGCTCCTAGGGAGGTTGGTTGTGTCCGCACAATCGACTCTTTCCGCCTGACAAATTGGCGACTCCGCTGGGGACTCCATTGATGTGAAAAGTCTTTTCCTTTGTGTGAACTTTGCTCTGAGAAAATTGGTTTATTTTTCTGGTTTTGGCTCTGTGACTTTGTCTTTGGGTGGGTTAGCTTAGGATTAGATTCATTTTGGTTTTTCTTGAGTTTTTCAGTAGGACGCACCCTCTGAGTGTTGCACAGTGCGTCCCTGAACGCACTATCGCTGTGTGCACAGAGCGGGCCCGCACCTGTGCTAACGGGTCGCCTGCGTCCCCTGCTAAAATTTGAGAAAATTCCATTTCTTGCATTTTTACTCTTAGATTTTGTTTTTTCTTAGTTTTTACTGCCCAGATTCATTAGTCCCTTGTCAAAGATCTTCACCTGAACTTGTTTCCATAGCATTGAGTGTTTTAGTGGATTTCATCGAAGTGTAAGCCCTAGGGTTTGATTTTGAGTAGGTCTTGTAGTGACTTTGGCGGTAGAAGTTGTCAAGCCTTAGATCTCTCTAGTTTTGTCAGCATTCTAAGAAGTCAGACCTGTCATAAAGTCTACCTGTGAGAGCAACTTACCATTGAGTTGCCTCTTTGGGCAAATTTTGAAGTACTTGTTGATTAAGTCTCGAATTCCATTTTACAAAAAGAACAAAAAGATTTGAGTTTTGTTTTGACTAGTCTTTTGATTCTGCATTAGCTAGTCCTTGATTTGATTTTGGTCAAGTAAAACAACCTAGAATCATCTTTGTGAGCTTTTGCCTTGTTAGGATTGCTTAGAGTAATTTCCTTTTTGATTTGCTTGTGAGTCCAGTTTTCATAGATTTTATAGCTTTTGAGATTGTTTTTTGTTAAGATAGGTTTATATGCTTTATTAAAAAGAGAAAATACAAAAACATCTCCTTTGAAAAGTTTTTTTTCAAGTAGCTTTGAAAAGTTTTGAAAGAAAAAGAGTTTTTTTCGTGCACGTAAGGAGTGGTCATGTTTGTATGCTTGAAAAGATAAAGAGAATTGTTTCTTTGATTGTCTTTTCTAAGGAAGTGGTTTTCTATAAAATTTGCATCTCTCAACTCTCTTAGTTAAGAATTTCATTGAAAAAGGAAAGTAGCGTAAATCATCTTAGGTGCATCTTTGTAGTGGTTTGAGTCGAGTCTACACACCATTGGTTTCACTTCCGCTACCCTTTGTCTTTAAGAAAAACCATAAAATTAACGCTTAAACTAAAATCGACGTAGTAACTTTTATTTACTAGGGCTCTGAAACACCAATTTAGATCAGGCTAGTGTCTTGGAGTAGGTGAGTAATTAACTCTCCAAGACAACAAAACCAAACAAGTAGCTTCCCTTGTGATAGAATAAATCCAACTGTCTCACTTGTACTCTGGGAAAGCTCCTCTTAAAGGAGAAGCACGAGCTCGTGTCCGAACCAGTGAGGGGATCAATCCCCCCTCGTTGGGAACGACGCCAGACACGCACGTATTACAAACGGTAAACCTCGGATTGACCATTGTCGAGGAGCCAGGGGTCACTTGTCGGTAAACCTTGGATTATTGTCAAGGAGCCGGCAAGGGGATTGAGCTTGCTACTCTGCCCTTTCGTGCTGTCGGAGTTTAGACTGTTCCCCCAGGTGCATTTGGTGCTGTTGGTAACCTTAGTGACCATTATCTTTAGGATTCTACCGAGGTGACGGTGGAGGGAAGGTCCCACTGTACCTGGAGCAGACGTCGGCTAGACTCACTTGGATTTTCTGGGGGGTTCACTTCACTCGAGACGGTTAAAGTGGAGGAACTTGGTCCAGTCTATTCATTAAGCGGGTTGCCGGGGTAACTGTTCCACCCGCCACTTCTGTACTGAATCCAGCAATGTTGGGCTTCATCACCAACTAGCGCTTTCGGTCTGGAAGGCTACTGTTTGTGCTTGGTTTGACGCTCTAGATTCTTTAGGCATATGATTCATATTTGTTTGGTTCTTTAGAGACTTTAGGTGGTTTGATTTGAAATTTTATTTTGTTTTCGTGTGTAGTAGTTAAAAGTTTTTAACTGTGGCGGAATTACCGAGACAGTCCCGTAGACTTCGGGGCCAGTCTCCTGAAGTTGTTTCTGTGGCCGAATTGTTGAGAAGATCCCGTAGGCTTAGGGGATCACCTCCTCGAGACGACCCGGGTAATCTAGAAGGTTTAAAGGTCCTTGTAACTCCTCCTAGTGGCAGTAGAGTAGGTTCGCCTGAAGAAGGAGAATCTTCCTTGGTAGTCCATTCAGATTACCAAGGCTTAGAGACAGGTTATAATCCCGAAGCTGTTACAGTTTCTGAGCTTGTTGGTAGTTTTTCGTCTGCTAGTGATACAGGTGAAGAACCAGAAATATCTGAACCTGTTACTCCGACTTCTAGTGTTCCTGATTCACATAGAATAGAAAGAATTATCACCGAAAATCTTCCTACTGGTTTGATTGCTATCGAAGAACTTGCTCCAGAGGAAGAAATAGGCGTCTCTAACCTTGAAGATCAACTTATTATTGATCTAAGGGAGCGTGAATCTATCTTTTATAGTCCTCCTAGAAGTACTACTTGGTACCTTTCGTTAACCAATTATGTAGACAACTTTGGGCTAGGTTTTTCTACACCTCGTACTCCTTTTCCACCTGGAGGTATTCACACTCCTGTAAATATGGCTGGTCCGTCGTCCGTGTTTACTCAAAGTCCTGAATCTTTCTTACATGGCGGTCCTTTTGTTCCCACTGGGTATCAATCTCTTTCTGGTACCTTTGCGGGGGCATCTCCTCAACCCGTTGATCATGGGTTATTAGTTGGAAAAAGTGGTAATATACCATTGGGCGTAGGAGACATTTACATGATGTCAGGTTCAGTTCCCGTTTCCCAACCTCAAGGTGGCCAATTACTGCCTGGGGGGCAACCTCAAGGTACATCATTTGTGTCTGGGGGGCAACCTCAAGGTCAGTACGCGCCTATGGGGCAATACATACCTCAAGGTCAACCCCAGCCTCAATATGTACCCCAGGGTCAACCTCAGTATCAATATCAACCTCAAGGATGGCAACCTCAAGGATGGCAACCCCAAGGGTATCAACCCCAAGGGTATCAACCTCAAGGGTACCAACCTCAAGGTCAAGGTCAACCCCAGTACCCGTATTTACCTCAAGGTTATGAACCTCAAGGTCAATACTCAGGTCAAGGTTATCAACCACCTCAAGGTCAATCATATGGTCAAGGTATGGGAACTGCACCTTACAATTATCAATCCTATCCTCAATCCGGCTATGGATCTCAGTATCCTCAACCTGTTACGGGTCAATACCCTGGAATGTTAGTGTGGGATCCGTCACAGGGTCAACAGGTGTTGCAGCCAAGTATACAGTTGGTACCTCAAGCTGGACAACCCGTAGTTTCTGGTCCACCCCAGCAACCGCAACCTGTCCAGTCAAGTGTTCAAACTTCTATAACTTCGGTAGTTACTCAGCCGCCAATTGCACCTAGTACTCCATCTCAAACGGCTGCTGCAACTACCGCCACATCTACTATACTTACTTTTGGAGTATCGACAGCTCCGGTTTCTACTGTCTCTGTAACCACTCCTCAGACATCTTTACCGTTGTCTGGATCTACGATTCAAACCACGGTCCAGATGCCTGCAGGCCAGCCTGGTATAAGTACGATTGTCACTACTCAACCTCAATTTGTTCACCAACCGTACCAGGGACAGTACCAACCTGGGCAAGCTGTCCAACAACCGGTTTACCAGTATCAACCGTATCCTGGGTATACTTATCAACAACCTCAACAACCCCAGTACGGTCCGGTTAATCCTGGTTTTCCAGGAGGATACAATATCCCAAATGCGACTCCTGTTCCTAGTTATCCTGGATATCCTCCTCCTGGGGCCGGTATTGTGACCCAGAGTTTTAGAGATCCTAACCGGCAGTTACCGTTTATCGCAACTTTGGATTTACCAGACTTGACGCGCCTAACGAACAATCCAATTCAATATCTTCCGTTCTGGCCGCCAATGCCAAATAAGTTGCCCAGCGATATACCCAAGTTCGAAGGTAAGTCTGGAGAGGATCCGTCCAATCACGTGATGACTTACCACCTCTGGTGTGCTTCAAATTCTATCTCGGATGATTCGATCCGCTTACGTCTTTTCCAGCGTACACTCATTGGTCTCGCGACCAAGTGGTACATTGAGTTACCACGGGCCTCTTTTTACAATTTTAGCCAGTTAGCTACCTCGTTCTTAACTCACTTTCAGTTGCCGGTCAGATACGATAACGACACGGAGTTATTAACTTCACTAAAACAATCAACGTCCACGTATATTTCTGATCACATTCATGAGTGGAGACGTCGAAGAAGGCTAGTGAAGGTTTTTATCCCGGACCAAATCTTAGCTGAATGGTTTGTTAAATCATTATTACCGAAGATTACTGAAGATGTAGCTAAGGCCGGAGTAGTTACTAAGGAGCAAGTCATTTCTCAGGCGCAATACCTTGACTTAGTTTACACTCGGTCGGGTACGTTACACGAGAAGATTTCGGATCTTCCAAAGTCGAATCAAATCGCTGCTGCTCCTTCGGGATCTCATGCCGCTGATGGTATGATTGGTATCGTGAATACAAAGAGCAAGAAGAAGTCTTCCAAGGCTTCAACTACTCCTATTATCACTTTGCCCGATTCCCCGACAGGAGAGTCTTCTCCTGAACTTACCGCCGATATTCACGCTATAGAGTCATCTACGGCCAAATCAAAAAACGGCGGAAAGAAGAAAGGAAAGAAGAAGACTAAAGCAGACAAGGCTCTGAAGGAGAAAACGGAAAAGTTGGAAACCAATGACGAAAAGCGCAAACCTCGATATCCTTGTCTTATTTGTGAAGAGGATCATTTTACGAGAGATTGCACTCATCGGGCCGAGGTTGTGAAAATAGTCAAAGGTTCTCCCACTCCTGCTGTGTTAAAAAATCCATTTCCGGAGCAGAAGAATAAGATGATAGGTTCTTCCTCGAACGCCAGTGAAGAACCCATTTTGATGATGTCTCATGTGAGGATTGCGACTCGATCGCAAGATTATGGTAGTAAGAATCCTGTTGATGGTAAGGAAGCAGAATCTTCTCACTCTAACCCATCAACCTCAGCTCCTGGTTCCGATCCACTACAGATCGAGAAACCTAACCCAGACTTAGTAATTAAACCACCTGCCAAGGGTGTACTTCGAAGGTCTGCTTTCAATCCACATGTGAGAGCAGCCCAGAATTACAACATTGTTGAGGACTTAGCTGTTTCACCCTCATCAATGTCGGCGTTAGAAGTGCTGCAATCATGCCCAGCACAACAAAAATTACTTTTGTCGGCTATAGGAGTTGTTGATGTTCAGGACCCGAATCTAATAATCTTCGATCTAGAAAATAGTACACCGCATCTCCCCCATCAAATGGCTTTCCAAATCCCAGTGATAGTAAAAAACAGGCCTATTCATAGGACTGTGATTGATGAGGGAGCTTCTACGTGTATTATGTCGATTCAATGTTGGAGATCCCTTGGTTCTCCTTCGTTGAACCAATCCCCCACCATCCTTAAGGCCTTTGATGGCCGTGGGTTCCGTCCATTTGGTATTCTACAGGAATTGCCTATAGGAGTAGAAGGTAAAACCGTTAGTCTGGATGTGGAAGTGGTTGATGCCCCTCTAGACTACAACCTTCTTTTGGGTCGAAGTTGGTCATATGCTATGACGGCGGTCGTTTCATCGGTCTTCAAAGTAATTAAGTTTCCACATAACGGTAAGATCGTGACTATTGATCAGCTGACATACTTTTCATCCGACCCAACCTCTTCAGAGAGTATCCAGCATGTCGGTAAGACGACAATCCCTTATAGGGACGTTGGTGTAGGTTTAGTTAAGGATTCCGGTTTACTGGGAACTTTTCCTCTCTCTCCACTCAGCGTAGAACCTTCATTTGCAACAATTCATATGATTACATCAGAAAACATTATTTATGATGATCCTTGGATTGTCCCATCTGACTCTGAGATAGACTCATTCGGTGATGCTATGCTTTTGAGTCCATATGAAATTGCTTATGAAGCTGTCATGTCTTTTACCGACTCTCATTCAACCGAGATCGACCAAATGAATGTGGTCAGTGAAGAATCACTTTTCACCTCAACCTTAGAATGGATAGCGTTTCCCGAAGTCGTGTCATCTGACGAACAACTTCGCGAAATCCTAAGTGTAGACGATCTACCATGGGAGGATCTCCATCACAGATCTTCGTTTTTACCTAAGGATGATGCATTTGAAAATGATTTTTCATCTATCTTTACCGCTGAATATTTCAAAGACGCTCAGGATCCAACGAAACATTCTGATTCAGAGTTGAATTTAGGGAATATTTCTCGTACTATTCCCATTGATATTTCAGTGAAGCCCGGAATTGAGGAGAACATTCATATAGGTGCCGCATGTACAGAAGATGAAATCCACACTTACAAGGCCCTATTCCAAGAATTCCGCGATGTGTTTGCCTGGTCTTACGAGGAAATGCCGAGAATCGATCCTGCCATTGTTGTTCATGAAATAAAGACCTACCCGGATGCTAAACCCGTCCGGCAACGGTTGCGTCAGATTCACCCTCGAAAAGCGGCTGCGATTAAAGCAGAAGTCGAAAAGTTGTTGAAAGCAGGTTTCATTTATCCGATCCCGTTAACGGATTGGGTATCGAATATTGTTCCAGTCAACAAGAAACAAGGAACAATAAGAATATGTATCGAATATAGGGATATTAATCGAGCTTGTCCAAAAGACAATTATCCTACGCCTTATATCGATCAAATTATTGATGATTGTGCCGGAAGTGAAATGTTTTCCTTCATGGATGGTTTTTCGGGCTATAATCAAATCAATATTCTACCTGCCGACCAACCAAAAATGGCATTCATTTGTCCATGGGGGACATTTGCTTATTGCAAATTACCTTTTGGGCTTAAGAATGCCGGGGCCACTTTTCAACGGGCAATGTCTTACGCATTTCATGACATCAAGCACATTGTGCAACCGTATCTCGATGATTTGCCCGCTCATTCATTCCATCGAGTTGATCACCTTGTCCACTTACGAGCAATCTTTATGAGGTGTAGGCATTATCGAATTCGGTTAAATCCCCACAAATGTGTTTTCTGTATAGAAACAGGTCGATTGTTGGGATTTGTTGTTTCAAAAGCCGGCATCCGCGTCGATCCCTCGAAAGTCGAGGCTATCATCAAATTGCCTCCTCCTTCGAGTTTGCGCCAACTCCAAAGTTTGCAAGGGAAAGTGAACATTTTACGCCGATTCATCCCAAACTACGCCGAGGTCACTAAAGGTTTTACACGGTTGTTGAAACAGAACGCTCAATTCTTTTGGGACGAGATTGCCCAACAATCTTTTGATGCACTTAAACATGCGTTGACCCATGCACCGTTGTTACATCCTCCCAACTACAACCAAGACTACTTCTTATACCTCGCAGCTTCGCATTCCACCATTAGAATGGTGTTAGTTCAAGAAGATGAATTCGGAGCGGAACATGTGATATATTATCTCAGTAGGACCTTAAATCCCACTGAGCTAAAATATTCGCATGTGGAGAAATTGGCCCTGGCAGTCGTTCAAGCTGTCCAGCGTTTTCGTCACTACATTCTTCTCCGTAAAACTACAGTTATTTCAGATTGCAACCCTATGCTTTACATTTTGACAAAACAACTGCTAGGGGGCAAGTACTGTAAATGGATCGTTATCCTGCAAGAGTTCGACTTGGAATTCGAGAAGTCCAAGTCTAAGAAATCCTTAGTTTTTGCGGAATTGATGTGTGATTTCCCGCGTGCTGACACAGAGACTGTGGCAGAGGAGTCCATTGCGGACGAATCTTTGTTTCTTATCAGTACTTTAGATCTGTGGTACGGGGATATAATCATCTATCTCCAAACCCAAACCTTTCGGCCTGAAGCTTCAAAGGCGGAACGTCGAAAAATTCGATTTCAATCCCAGCAATACAAAATTATTGGAGATACACTTTATCGCTGGGGGGCAGACTTAGTTTTTCGACGTTGTTTAACTCACGAAGAGGCTGAGGGGGTTTTGAATGATTGTCACTCTGGAGCATGTGGCGGTCATATGTCTGGGTATGCCACAGCTCAGAAGGTGTTGCGCGCTGGTTACTTCTGGCCATCTATGTTTAAAGATTGTATCATTGCAGTCCGGAAGTGCCACAACTGCCAAGTGTTTGATCGAAAGATGTGTGCACCACCTTCTCCTTTCCACCCTATAATTGCCGTTGGTCCATTCGCCAAATGGGGTATCGACTTTATTACTTGTAACCCTCACTCGGCCGGGGGGCATGCGTATATCATCCTCGCGGTTGATTATTTCACTAAATGGGCCGAGGCGATGCCTACATTCGACGCAAGCGGCAAAACAGCTGCAGTTTTCATATTCAATCATATTATAACTAGGTTTGGTGTCCCACAAGCAATCATTACTGACCATGGGAGCCATTTTCAAAACATCATGATGACTGAGCTTACAAGCCAGCTTGGTTTGCGCCACGATAGCTCTACTCCTTATTATCCGCAAGCCAACGGTTTGGTTGAGTCTATCAACAAAGTTCTGGTTATCATGATCCGACGAACCATTGGTATTCATCGGTCGAATTGGCACAACATGTTATTTTCAGCGCTATGGGCATACCGAACCTCAGTGAAAACTTCAACAGGGTTCACTCCTTTCTAGCTAGTTTATGGCTTGGAAGCTGTGTTACCTATTGAATGCGAAATCCCATCACTTCAAATGGCTGTCGAATTACTCCCAGCTACTTCCGAAGAGGAGAAACGTTTATTGTACTTAGCTAAATTAGATGAGACTCGACGTGACGCTGCATTGGCAATCGAGACTCACGCGAAGCGAATGAAAGCTCAGTATGATAGAAATGTGACCCCTCGAAGTTTTTCGGAAGGAGACCTAGTGTTATTATATGATCAAGCTAACGATAAGCTAGGTGCTGGAAAATTCGTTCCTATGTGGCATGGACCCTATATTGTAAAGCGAAAGCTAGCAAAAGGGGCTTATGAGCTGGTAGATTTTGATGGGGACTCTTTGGGTAAACCCAGAAATGGACTTTACCTAAAGAGGTATTATGCTTAAATGGTGGGTATGGAGAAGTTTTAGTTAGGTTAGGTTTTCTTTCTAGCTAGTATGTTTGTTAGTTAGTCAGTGTGCTTAGCTTAGCAAGTGTGTTTTTCGTCGTTATTCTGGCTTATCTTGGTTTTACTCTTGATATTGCAGATGTCGACGCCTCTCCAAACATACATTGGATTTGCTGATGGTGCTTGTCGTAGTACACGGAATATCTCTTCCGCAGCTTGGGTTATCTATTCACCCTCTGACGAGTTAGTTTCTATGCATGGGGTAAGCCTCGGTCAAACAACAAACAACATTGCAGAATACAGTGCAGTGGTTGAATTATTATCCGAATCTATTTCATTTAGAATTCGACGTTTGATAGTGAGGTTAGATTCTGAACTTGTTGTATTACAGCTTAATAGAGTTTATGCCATTAGAAATCTTGTGTTATTAAGGTTGTTTTTGAGAGTGCATCTCTTGAAACGTGAATTTGATTACATTGAATATCAGCATATTCCAAGGTCTTTAAATACATTAGCAGATGCAATTGCTTCTCGAGTGTTGGACAGACATTTACGATAAATCATGCAAGTAAATTTAAAAACATTACATCACATATGTTAAACAAGATAAGCCGGTAATAGTGATATATATATAGATAGGAGTGTGTCAAAAAATATACATCGTCTTCGATCATAGGTTGAAAAACACCTTATGATCGGCAAAAGTGATAAAGTACAAAAAGTCAAAAATGTCACATGTGTCTACAAAGTGACTAGCCAATCACTGGTGGTGCTCCCTATACGACACCACTGCACGGGCTACCTTACGCAAAAATCTCCTAAACGGTCCAGGGACTGCGACTACATAGCGCTGAAGCCTGATAGGAATATCATCCATAGTAGTCTCAGGCATATCCGCCGTCAGACGCTCTAGATCATGCTCCAACTTAGCTAGTACCTCTGCAGCCGCGTCCTGTGGGGCCGGTACCGGTGCAACTGGATGTCTCCTCTCAAAAGGCCGGAGGTTGGCTGGGCGCTGTGGACCAACATCTGCATTTTGAAAATTTTTACTGTCAGTTTTGAGACGATATATATAAAAAACAAAAAAAAATACATAATTTAAAAACTTGTGAAAAATAAAGTACCTCTGTCGTCCCATTGTTCTCCCTGTGGAAGAACCGTGTCCGGATCACCTTGAAAATCTACTCCGGCATACGGAAAGTCCTGGATCGAGAAAACCTGGTCCTCTAACCAGTGAAAATAACTATCAGAAAATCGAACAACTGCCGCGCCCTCGTCAGGATGCCGGGCCATCACCGCAACCCATCGTACCAGCTTTGGCTCCCGAGGACCCAAGATATCAACAGTGAGTTGCTGAGGGATCAGCATCGGAACTCTCTCTAAGGCAAAGCTCACGACTAAAGGCCCATATCCAAAAGTTTTCAGTCGTCCGTTCTTTGCCTTAGTCAGTTGGCTCTTCATATTAGCCGACACAGCATCACACCAGTTGAAAATGGTGCCTTGGTAACAGTCAATTGCCATCCGCATTTGGGACCCGGAAGCAATGTGTAAAGCGGCTGCGCCGCAAATTCTGGTAACCGTGAAAGCTATAACTTTGAGTTCACGCAGAGAGATGTGTTTGATTTCCACGCCTTTCGCATGGTGTGCATTGGGTGTGCACCAATCTTCCTGGAGACTAACAAGGGATTGGCCACCCGGCCTAGTCCCGGCTAGATTGAGTTGCTCGCCTCTATTTGGCAAGCCAGTGAGAAAGTATACATCGAAGGGCTCTATCTCGAGCTGGTGCCCTCCTATGTAAAAGCATTGCTCTTGAACGTTCCATCTCTCAACCAGCCATTCTAAGAATCTCACCTGAGCCCTCATGCCAGGTATGGCCCAGTATTTATATAGCCCGCATGCTTTTAGGGCATAAATGGATGGTTGATGTTCAATTGCAGCTAAATCAATGTCCTCGTGCTCTCTTTCTCTCCAATCCAACATGGTGAGTGCCCTACACACCAAGAAACAATGATTAGAATTAATTTGGGGAAATTTGAATGGTTCTTTGTGAGGATTTGGGTTTCAAATTTCGCATTCCACGGAGGACGCACCCCGCATTTACAACACAGGGTGTTCGGACGCAGCTGGCCTGAAGGTGGGCTGCGTCCCCCGACCATTTTCCTGTATAGGAAAAAGTTGGGGGACGCAGGTCACCCGAAGGGAACCTGCATCCACCGAGGGGTGCATTTTGAAACCTAAACCCCCCCAAAAAACAAAACTAAAACCTAAAATACAATTTTAATCGGATGAAATTGAAGAGTAGGATGTTGTAAAATACCTGGAAGAGACGGCGTTCGATTCTGACGGTCGGATTTTCCGCAGCAACCATGGGAAGTTTCTTGCGAAAAGCCCTTTTTTCAACCTCAACAGTAAAATGGTAAAAATGATATTGCAAAAAGTCTTTTTATAGGTTTTTTGGATGAATTTGTTCATTTTTCACCATGGAAGGATGTTTTTCGATGTATTTTTTCCTATCTTAAACAGGTATGAGTAATGTGTTGTTTTTGTGCAGGACAAAGGGACTTAGAGGGAAAATTGTCATTTTTCACGAACCAAAATATCAGAGTCATCTTTTAAGCCCTTTTCTGACTCCTAAAAAATGAAAAGATTGCCGAGCGTTTCTTTTACACTCGTTAAAACAGAATTAAAAGGCGGTCCCCTTATAGCTCTTTTCTGACCGTAGAATCAGGAAAAGATTGCCGGGTTTTTGTCGTTTCAAACTCGATACGGAAATAAAATGACGTGTCCTTGATCGCTTTTTACTTTTCAGGTCAGTGGCACTAAATATGAAAGTACTCCTTGGTCGCAAGATCAAGCGGTTCCCCCAAGTATTATTTTATACTTTTTCGGGCTTGAGGGACACAAATCTACGAAAAAGTTCAACTTGGAGTCTTCTTAAGTTTTTCAGACTCTCTAAAATTGAAAAACGCCGAGTTTCTCCTATACTGGGCTCGTTAAACATTTCACAGTAAAGGACCTGTTCAATTACAAACAGGAACGAACCACTCCTTCCTAGGGTTCGAATCAAAACTAGGTTGGACTCATCCGAAGGATGAGCTTATAATCAAGCATATGTTATCCTCCTCAAGCTTGTTAAAAAATAAAGAGGTACTTGCCAGAAATGGTGGGGGAAAAGAGAGAAGAATGAGCCTATTTGTTACCTTTTGTCTCAGAAGAAACTTTATTACCACTCTTGAACACGACACTTTTCATTCACCTGGGTTGGGAAATCCTTTACCTCACAGTTGATCAAACCACTTTGAAAGTCTTCAGCCGGGTTCCAGGGATTAACTTTGAGTTATTCAGCACCAAGCCATCTGTCATGTCGTTATGTGTTCAAGAAGTCTGCAAGCAAAACTTTCATCTGCAAAATACTTGCCATACATTTGACCATCCCTGAGTCAGTCTTTACAACAACATTTCTTCAACTTGAACAATGATTTCGTGTTGCGGGCTTGCCTGCAACGGGTCGCTTTCTATCGACATCAACACATTATCTAGAGAGATGACTTAGAAATCGTCAGTACCTTGAAGTCTGCATGCATCAATGGCAGGTTTCTCGCCTTTGACGTCAGTTTGCATCATTGACTCTCGATCGAAGGATTTCGTGAAATGTTCGACATCAACTCATTCATTCACATCTCATGGATTGTACTGGGTACTTTGAGAACCATTGACATTACTGGTGGTCTCTCTCACGCTTGTTAATAGTTTACATCATCGACTGGTAATCAAGTGGTTTCTACCATGTTCGACATCAACTCATTTATTCGCATGGCTAGAATCGTACGAATTCGAGAAGTAGAAATGAAGACCCTGGATCTAGTTTCCACCATCCAGGCTGCGAGGAGTTTTGTATTCATTATCTAAGTAGACTAATCATAAACAGATGGTTGCGCCCATACTGTGTCTACAAAAGTATATGATTATGATGTACTGCAAGATCATTCCTGTATCAGAGTAGTTAGTCTGTTAGTTAAAGTTTTAATCTGAGTATGGGAATGCCTACCTCAGTGATGATATAATATTATACATGTATTTTGTGTTGAAAATTGCAGGTTCTGACCAGGCTCTCCACAAGATAATCCTTGAAATGATAAAGCACTTCACCCTTCCTAGATAATACAAAACCCTAATCTACTTCAGGCTTCGCACTTTAGGGGGCAATCTGTTACACTAAAAAATGTCACCATGACTATTTACAGTTAGGATGACTCTATCAACAGTCATGCTACCCTCTTAGGCAAGTCTTATGCCTCTGCTCTCCATGTCAAACTCCCAAAAAGAGAGAAAGTCTTTCTAAATGTATTTATCTCTGGGGACGCAGGTTCTCTCAAACTTACCTGCGGGGACGCACCCAATGTTCACAAAAGCTGTGTCTTTGGACGCTCTGTATGTAAAGGTGCAGGTGCGTCCCCCTGAAAAGGTTAAAATGCGCAAGTTTCATCTTTAAAAAGTCACTTGTGGTCATTTCTAGAGCATTCTAGAAGGTTGTTCGACGTGTATTGAGCGCCTCCAGATGGTTCATGCACTCCTACCAAAGAGGAACTTATCCCATCAATAAGGGAGCTATCCCATCCAAAGAGGGGATTATCCCATTGATGGTGGACCTGATTAACTTCCTCTTGAGCACTATAAATACAGGCATTGGGCCAGAAAGAGGAGAGGTTGAAAGCTATACATTTCTAAGGGTAAATGCTGCAGGAATTAGGACTCCCATTTAGAAGCTTATGAGGAGAGATTGCCATCTTTGCTTGTTCTATTTGGAAGTGGGTGAGCTTTGTCAAAGTAAAGGAGAACTCTTGATGGACCCTGGGAGGGACTTGCACAACACCAAGGCTCAAGTTGTATTTGTTCCTTTTGTTACCTATTAATGCAAATGAGTCCATTCTTCTCAATAACTTGTTATTTATGAGTTGTTTCATGTACTCCTTGGTCTATGTGTTAAATATGTTTTATTCTATGAGATTATCAAGTGCTATTTAATCGTTTGATTGTTAGTGTATGCAGGTTTCAAAGTGAAGGAGGAGCTCATCTGGATCAGCGGAGCTGGACTGCTACAACAGCGTTGGATTACAGGTAGGATCTAAACACTTGATTTCCCGTATAGTAAATGCATGTTTAGAGAAGGATTGCTCTTGTTTGTCTTGTTTGTCACTAGAGAGTCTTAGGCTCCTAGGGAGGTTGGTTGTGTCCGCACAATCGACTCTTTCCGCCTGACAGGGTGTAATTCTCTAAGAAATCTATGGGATTCATTGCAAAGGTTTTGTAAGGGTAAAATCCCATTAAGTATGGAACACAAGTTCATTAAAAGAGGAACATTCTCTTGGATTTATTGAATATTGTTGCTAAGAATAAATTGTGGGTCGAGTTTACCCTCTAAGAAAGGTATATTAGTCAAGTTTTAGAGGGTGAATCTATATGTGTTATTTACAGAGTGTTAACAGTGTTTATATCTTCTATATGGGTCGAGTTGTTATGGCAGGAGGGAAAACTTATAGGCTATAGTTGTCCCTGATTAATAATAGTGATTTAGAGGGGTTTCCTTAGCATAAAAAGGGGAGCACTTTGAAGAAGAGATAGGGTTGCACCAACTGGTATCAACAATATTTCATGAGATGACAGCTAAAGTAGATTTTTGAGGGCCATGGAAATATGAAATAGAGTGGAAATCATCCCATACTTCTCACTATTTTCAAATAGAACTAAGGTACCTATTGTGGGAGGAACATACTTGTGTTTTAGGGCTGGAAAGTGGCAGAGAATAGAGGAACATGACTTTAGTCCAAGTTTGGTTGTGATTTGGACCAATAACAGTCATCTACAATAGTCCATATTTCCACATCCATACATAAAAAGAGAGGACAACTTGTAATGCATTGGTTTATAACAAAGACTTGTCCATTATCTTTGCACAAACTTTTGTTGTGTTGTTATATTATTGTTGGATTTTATTTATCTTGTATTTTCAATTCCATTACATGTCAAAAACGCCAAAATATAAGTTCAAACCCACAATGAAAAAACAAAGCAAATAGTCAAATTGTTTGATGAAATGCCAAAAGCAAAAATTTTGCAAAAGTAATGAGAAGTTTCCAAACCTTGGAGCGATAAGGGCTTGGTACACTACAACAATATGAGTGACTAAGGTATTTGGGAATGTAGAATCCATTTATGCATTAAAAATCACATTTTAAACAATGAAAAATCAGAATCTTGATCAAAATGCTATAGCCAAATTCCAACAAAAAAAGTCAAAATGTATAACAATTAGGATTCACCATTATTAAGCCATCCACTAGTGTCCATATGTGTGTTCCAGGCCACCATAACAGAATGTCAAAAATGGATGGGTGAAGTGAAATCATTGGGTTGAATTTGCAAAGTACTTACATCTTGAACTTGGCATATGAACTTGTTGTACTGCAAAACAACCCCCCGATTTAGGATAATAAAACCCTAACTCTAAGAAAATACTTAGCAAAACCTTGCAAAACTAACTAAGGATGAAAACCATATCGCAAATCGCAAATCACACTTTTCCACATGACTATGTTTAAAAACCTTTAACAAATTGTGATATGCGATTAAGTCTTCCGCTGCGATCGTTGGGCGATAAAATGTGTCTTTTTATCTCCTATTTATCCCACATTAATTATCAATCCGGGCAAGATTTTCTATTTCAAGAGTGTACACAGTTTGTGGTAGCTATTTACTCAAGAGTAATGTTTCTAAATTGCAGTACAGTGCTTTCAAATACAAGATTAAACAGATGATTTAAATAAAACTCACTTGCAATTAAAGGAAACTCAATGCTCTGAAACTAAATCATTTATTCGACAAAGTAACAACAATTATCAGTCAAGGATACAGTAGCAATAACTCATTCCTTGTTTAACTGATATAAATTAAATCAAGCATAAATAAGATCCCCAATCTGAGAGCTTTGACAACAATAACCAATGTTCTTTACAGTTGTTGACCTCACACACAACACTAAATAACCAATTGGAAATGGCAAAGAACTAAGTTAATCGTGCTACTGCAACTTAATCAAAATGAGACAATTGTGCTAACTATAAGAATGCTAAAAGGCAAGCTTAAATAATTGCAAAAAGTAAATGAACAACAATGCTAAGTATTAGAAATGAATAGCCAAACTTATATAGCCATAACGAATAACAAGCTGTTAAATTACTGGAATGAACAACGAAGCTTTGTAGATGAAATGAACAACAAAATAATATGCTTACGAAAAGTAGTGATCTCTGTTAAGAAGGAAATGAACAACAATGCAATTTAAGTACAATATATAAAACAAATCAATTCATTCAGTCTGGAAATACCAAGCAGTAAAGTAATATGATTACGATAAATAGAAATAAAATCGAACCATCACATGGTAAAGATCATGAAATAATGGTATAGGAACAACAAGTGAATCCACCAAGGTTAGGCCCTTAGCCACCAGTGATCATCGTAGGTAGTGCCTCAAGAGATGCGAAGGAACAACTCTACTTATATATTAATCATCAAATCGGACATCATTACAGTAGTTTGTGTCTCCTCAACAACGAGAGTCTGCAAATAAAATTACAATTCAAAATAATACTCGTTCCATCCCCCTCTCCTCTTATCCTATCCCATCTATCTCTAACCTAATAATCCATCTAATTCCCTCTCTAATAATCCATCATGAATCCCCTTCTCTGATCTATGTTTTCATTTAAATACAGAGAAAGCAGAGAGCAGTTATAATAGAGATGATTACAATATGATTCTCATTATAGAATTGTATTGCTCACAACAAATTGATAAACAAGATCATATTTGGAATATCTCTTCATCAATCATTCAACAGGAACAGGTCGAATTTGGCAATGTAGCTGAGATATTTTGGAAAATGGCCACAAAAACGAATCTAAGAAAAACATCTTCAGAGAACCTTCCATTTCTCTTAGTACAGACCAAATTTGGGAAAATGGCTCACTTAAAAAACTAATTTGGTATGTTCTGGACAAAACCCATGTTTCGGATTTTCCAAATTCTTCTCCATTTTCCCAAAATGTCCAATGCAAAATTGTCACTTCTTATTCCAACGAATTTCTGAGTTGGAATATTTAATAATGAGTTGGAGATAAAATATTCAATTTGGAAAATATCTTGGAGGCTAAAATAGTGAACAAATTTATTAATAAACCATCATTGGTAAAAACATGCATTATAATCATTTTTTTAAAAATAAAGGAGAAGAAATAATATTTATTCATAAGAGCATAAATAATTATAAAATGGAATTATATGATAAAGACATGATAAAGAATGGTAGAAATGGATGAAACATGTGTTAAAGGGTCATAATAAGAATGACATATTAGCGACCCAACATACCCCCAAACTGAATATATTGCATGTCCTCATGCAACCCAAAACTAAATATATTGCATGTCCTTATGCAACCCAAAGACTCTGTGTTAACCAAGCAATAAAAATAAAATGTCCATCCCAACTCATGAAATGGATGGAAGAAATGAATTCTTCCTCAAATAATGAATATTCAATTTTAGCAATCTTGATGAAGGTGTAACAATTTTTACATTGACGTTCAAGTTATGTGTATATAAAGTTGCAACAAAATATGATATAAGTAACAACAAACTTCATTAATCATTTTCTCAAAATCTACAAACCAGATTTTGTTGAAATTTTGCAAATAGATTTCTACTATATTAATGCTTCTATGATCTGAAAATCAGATTGTTTCGATGCAAAGATCATGAGATATAAACAAAATGGTTATAGGTGATAGTGCATGATTTCGGAAATTTTATGAACTAATTTAACTTGAAATTATATGGGTTTGTGTATTTTAATGATACGTCTGTGTTTTCTAGAGATCACAAGAATTAAGTTCATAGTTTTAAAAATATATGGAATCAATTTCTGCACTGTATAAAAATGAAATTGCATGCCTTAAATGAGAAAGAAAGTAGAAAACATCCATCAGGCGTAGCAATTCCTCTCCCAGACTGAAGAATTAGCATGTCCTCATGCAATGCTAGAAAACAAATTGAGGTGGTTGCTACCATCTATTGAATTCTATGCTTGGTGTAAAACAACATGGAATAAGGGAGGTGTTGAGAATGAATAAGAATAGCAATGGATGATAAAGAATATTAATGGCATGGTCATAAGAAAGAAATAAATGAAAGCAACACTCCCCCAAACTGAAAGATGATATGTCACTGAAAAATGGGAAGTGGTAAAGATGTGGAATGAAGGATGATAAATAATGTTCAAAATGGATTTTCATGAAATTCTCCTAAATTCATAATAAATCAGAAAATTATGCTATTTTACTTTAAGTTTTACCTCCAAAAAGAAAAATGTGGAATGACATATATGGACTGGCATTTGTTAAAGCTGATGTAGGTTGATTGGATATTTAAAGTGATGCAAAAGGTGGAAGCCATGCAAGCACATCATGTCTGAAGAATTGTGCACATTCGCGAGTTGCTTGAGCCTCTTCTATTAGTTGAAATTGTGTAGTCATGCTGCGAATAGAGTTCCCCCCCCATACTTGTTTCTCTCCTATAAACAAATTACTATTTTGCATACAATGTTCTTGAATCCACAACGTTAGTTTTGAATAGCAACAGATAAGATGCATGCAAAAATCTCAATCAGAAAAACGTTTCTATACATGCAATACTAATATTTTGTCAAATCAACAAGTTATTGCAGAGTGTAGTAATTATATCGCATGTTATCCCATAATGCATACATTCCCCCCTCCAATTGGAAAAGGGTGTTCATGACCATAAAGCATAGGAAAAGTGTTGTGCTAACGGCAAGGAAAGGGAATGAAAAATACGTTAGTAAATGAAGCAGAGTACACATATCAACGATAGAACGATAAGAAGTATGGTTATAATGAGAGCAGAGTGTATAAACATAGTTATTAATAAGAGATAGGATGTTTTGGATTGATGATAAGTTATGAAAAAAAGAAAAAGAACAGCAATATGCCAAAAAGATGCTTTTCTGACAGTATTCTAGCTGAAAATGATGCGATTGATCTGAAAACAATTTCTCATGCATAAAGGTTCAAAACAGGGAAAAAAATAAGGAAATAACTTCTTCGATAAAAATAAGGAAAGGGTATTATAGTAATAATTGACGATAAGATATAACTTCAATACCATAAGTAGAGCCTTGACTGCCAACAGGCGTCCATAGCCTCGACAGAGTTGCTTTTTAACCCATATGAGCCAGGATCCTCAATTTATAACTAGAGAGTTCTAGTGTTGTTCTACAGAAGAGATCAGTGTGCTAGCGTGGTAACCAGATAACCACGCTTCCATTTACTAGGATGTAGAAAAATTGATTAAGCCAGCTCGTGATGAGACCTCATGTTTCAAGAATAATTTGGCTATCCAATGGATCATAACCCTGGTGCGGTGGCCATAATGGGAATGTCACTTTGTTATAGCCTTATGAGCATGGTAGGCTAGCTCATAATGAGACCCCCTATCCTCCATCTGCAAACAAAATTTTGCTGTTATTACACATTTTTATGATAAAAAGAGGGAGGCTCAATACTCCTTAAGAGCAGGGATGGTGGAAGAAGTTGAACATGTCAATAGAAAAAAATATACCCATAATCTCATTTATTACAAACATAGAAGATTATAACCAGGAAGGGTGGAACTAGCATGGTATTAAGATGATCAATCAGTATCATGTACAACAGAAAACAATGCAGTAAAGTAGTATATAAATAATTGTGTCCTTTTTTAAAACACTCTATCATCAAGGAGTTGTTCTATTAAAGATCATAACATGAATGATATTAACTCGCTTCAATAATATCCATAATTCTTGTCCTCATTAAAGTAGTGTACTCAGTAAAATGTGGTTGAGATAAACTAGGAATAATACCACAAGAGGAAGGAAGGGTTGTTCTTAAAAATACTCCTAAAGTGTTGCACCTGTGAAAGAACAACAAAAACACTCAAAAAAAGTGTTGTTCCTTGTAGGGAACAACAAAAGAAAATACACACCAACAACAAAAATACACACAAAAAAGTGTTGTTCCTTGTAGAGAACAGTGAAAAATGTACATGAAAAAGTGTTGTTCCCTGTAAGGAACAACAAAAATATACACCCAAAAAAAGTGTTGTTCCTTAAAAGGAATAGCAAAAAAAATGCATGCGAAAAAATGTTGTTCCTTAAAAGGAACAGCAAAAAATACACCCAAAAAAATTGTTGTTCCTTAAAAGGAACAACAAAAAAATGCATGCGGAAAAGTGTTGTTCCTTAAAAGCAACAACAAAAAATACACCCGAAAAAAGTGTTGTTCCTTAAAAAGAACAACAAAAAATACATGCGGAAAAGTGTTGTTCCTTAAGAGGAACAACAGTTGTTACTTAAGAGGAACAACATCAGTTCCTTAAGTGGAACAACAACGGTTCCTTAAGAGGAACAACAGTTGTTCCTTAAGAGGAACAATAGTTGTTCCTTAAATGGAACAACAAAAAGACAAACATACGAAACTGTTGTTTCTTAAATGGAACAGTTGTTGTTCCTTAAGAGGAACATCGGCGATTCCTTAAATAGAACAACAAAAAGACAAACACGTGAAACTATTGTTCCTTGAGAGGAACAACAAAAAGAAAGAAAAGTTTATATACAAAATTCAAAAACGAATTAATTGTTCACTGGATTGATGCTGAGGATGGGTTACAATTTGAAGGAAGCAACACCTGAAACACAAAAATATAAGAGAAATAAGAAAAGAAACAACATTTTATTTAAAAACAAGATGTAAATAAATAAATTAAGTTACAACAGCTATGATGTTATGTAAAAAATGATCTCTTTGAAAAATGTTTTGGCAACAGAGTCATGACATGAATCTTCAAATGGAAATAAATTTTTCATTTTCTCTGTTATGAATCAATTGGGTAATTAATTGGATAAAATTCCCTTGTTTCATTAAAATTTCTTTCAAGAATCGCTCGTCCATAAATTGACCTTCTTTATTCTCCTAGGACTTGCAAAAAACGAGTGTCTACCGGCAATAAAACATTAAATCATGGAGAAAGAGAGGTAATAAGACTCCCCTAATCCAAGAATTATGATAAAAACAACAAGTATTACCCTGGATAACAAATCCATGGAGAAAATAACAAAGTAAAATTTCGTTATTACTTGCAGGAGAGCAGTGGCCAATCATGCTAACCTGCAGTGTTTTAATCACAACTTCTTTGTTTTTTGTTAAAATTGAGTGATTCAAAAGCCAAAGGAGAGCTAATTCAAAGGTATATCTCTAATAGAAACATGTTTTAAAAATTCAATGATATGTTATGTCAATTTTACTTAGAACAACCTGCATAATAGAGTCATTTTGGATTACCCCACTCAGAACAACAATGGATATTTTAAGCATAGATTTTTCGTTTGATGTCAGATTCAAATGATTCAAATTGAAAATGAAAGTAGATTAATTTATTTATCTCCAATAGAAATAGGTTTTGATGAAAAGAATAATTGATAGGTCAAATACTCTAAAGAACAACCGAAAAGATAGAGTTTTAAGAGTGCTAATTTACGATAGGCAGTCAGTATTTTGGTAATAACTTCGTCATACTATATAAAAAATGAGTGATTAAAATTTTCTTGTAAACTAGATTCATAGGGGAATATACCATAGAAATCTTTTTTCAAAATATGGTCATTTAGGCCTCCAAAAACTGACTGTCCCAACTCTGTTCCTCAGCTGCCCGCTAGACACCCTGTCAATGTTTTGGTTCTAACTTTTTTCGTTTCAAATCCAAATTGAGTAATTAAAATTGAGTTGGAAAGTAGAAATAAAGGGTTACCGAGGATATAAACATGTTTTAGAAATATATTCATTTAGGCCTCCAAAAAATGACTGTCCATCTATGTTCCTGAGCTACCTACTAGACACCTTGTCAATGTTTTGGTTCTAACGTTTTCGTTTCAAATCCAAATTGAGTGATTCAAAATGGGTTGGAAAGTAGATATCAAGGGATACTTAGGATAGAAACAATTTTTAAAAATATTCCCTTTTGGTCCCTTAAAACATGACTGTCCCGAATGTGTTTTTAGAAATTTCATCAAGTTCGCAAGCCAAAAAATATGATATTCAAGCATTTTCTCAAGTTGGTGATAAAAATGAATATGAGTGTTTGTAAAAATATTATTTCCATTATAATTCATCTACATACACAAATGAAAAAATTTATCACCGATGTTGGTTTCCACAGCGTGTTGCAACAAGAACAATTATTTTTATATTAAAAAAATGTGTCTATTTTATTTCATTTTTTATTTTATTTTCTACACTAACCTATTTTTGATTTGAAAAGTGAATATGATTACGTATAACAGTGCTTCCAGTGGAACCATTTTCGAAATAAGGCTTCAAATATGTACATACCCAAATTTGAAAAATGCATATTAATGAATATTAGGGTATGAGAAGCCAACTTTCCTTGAAAATATGGTGTAAAAAATTGTTGAAGTATGGAGTGATGCTGCAAACAAATGATGGTGTGAAACCAATCTTCAATATATCCTTTACTTTGTTGATTTCCCATATCCATCATATCATGAAGTTCTTGAGCTTTTAAAATGGTTTCTTGATGCAAACTAGAAGAAACCTCATTTTTTTCCATAACTTCTACAATTTTTTAATATGAAACATTTTGAATCTCAATATGAGTTTTCTCCAATGGTGCATGTGAGATAAAATGGGTGGGAATGGTGGGTAAATTTTATAGTTCAATATTGTAAGCATCTTGTACTGGTTTATTATGGTGAGGGTGTGGAATGAGTTGAGCAGGAAATTGTGTACGGAATGGAGCATTTTGATGATGTAGTTGATAGGGTTGAGTGGATGACTTTGATAGGTAAGCAAGATTTTATGGAAGAGCCGGTGAAGAATATAGAGAATGTGTTTGTGCTACAAGATGAGGGAGAGTAGTAATGCAATCATAAGATGAACCATGCCAAATTTGTAGACAAAATTGGTGGTGTTTATATTGAGATTGACATGGCTGCCCTATCACATTAGTATTCCATAATGGATTATGCAAGTAAGAGAATGGAGAAGAAGTGTTTTGAACCATACCTGTAGGCCATGATTTCCATGGTTTTGACTTTATTGCAGCTTCCTCATCTCTTTGATATGCTACTTCCATCCTAGATAAGGAAGAACAACTATCTATGGGATGCTCCTTTCGGTCATGAGGCCAAAACACTTCATCAAATTCTTGATTTTTCTGAACCTGCAAAGCATCCGATTTTGAACTTAGAGAGCTAATAAAATCAACTTTAAAATTTTCAAATAAAACATTAATTTCATCTCTTATGTCTCCTGTTCTTGTAGCAGATTTGGAAAATAAAGAAGAAAATTATCTAGAATTATTACCAGCCTTGGAGATTCCTCTTGAATACCTTATGCACAATTCATAAACATCATCATATGACAACTGAAAAACATCACCTTTTCCTATCAAATTTAAGAGTTCTAAAAATTCATCTTTGACTCCTTTAAGGAGGAGTGTTTTTAAGATCTCTTTTTCCAAATACTTATGCTTTGATTTTTGAAAGTTGTAATGAAATCGCTCTACATAGTCCTCCAAGCTTTCATCTTCCCCTTGTATCATATTGAAACAATCTTCATCGGCCTTGCAATAGTCTTGGTATTTCTTCAAGAATATGTTCTTCATGTCCTCCCATGTTTGGATGTAGTTCCAACCTAGGCTCATGAACCATCGGATAACTACTCCTTTTAGAGTAAGAGGAAACACTTTCAACCTTTGATCATTAGTACAATAATCATATCCTCTACAAAGTATTTAGAACTCAAATAAGAATGTATCTAGGTCTTCATTTATGAAGCCATGAAAATTTGGTAGTGAAGATGGGGGAATTATGTGCATTTGTGTCACTCCTCCTAGATCTTTGATAGGAAATTCAAAAGTAGAAATGTGAGCCATTTCCTACCATAATATAAGATGTTCTTCATGTGTTTATGTGAGGCTCCTTCTTCATGTGTTCCTGTCAATTGGTTAGTGAAATGGGTGGTGCTTACATCACCACTTAAGTGAAATCATGAGATTTGTTTTTCAAAATTTCTATTTTTTTTTTAGTCATTCACACAGAAATTCAAACATTTATTTCTACCCTAAGTTCTTTAACAATCCTGCTAGAAAGCGAGCGGGGAGCAGGGCTTTTACATGCTCCATATGCAGGTTATTACCTTCTATTTTTAATACCCAACTCTTTCCTAACAGGCACCCATCAGATGCACACTACTCTTTCGAAATGGCTACACTCTCCCCGGAAAAGATGCCAAAATGTTGAGCGATAAAAGGTGTATTTTTAACTCCTATTTATTCCACATTAATTATCAATCTAGGCAAGATTTTCTATTTCAAGAGTGTATACAGTTTGTGGAAGCTATTTACTCAAGAGTAATTTTTATAAATTGCAGTATAGTGCTTTCAAATACAAGAGTAAATGGATACTTTAAATAAAACTAGCTTGCAATTAAAGAAAACTCAATGCTCTGAAACTAAATCATTTATTTGACAAAGTAACAACAATTATCAGTCAAGGATACAGTAGAAATAACTCATTCTTTGTTTAACTGATATAAATTAAATCAAGCATAAATAAGATCCCCAATCTGAGAGCTTTGAAAACAATAGCCAATGTTCTTTACAGTTGTTGACCTCACACACAACACTAAATAACCAATTGGAAATTGAAAAGAACTAAATCAATCGTGCTACTACAACTTAATCGAAATGAGACAATTGTGCTAACTAGAAGAATGCTGAAAGGCAAGCTTAAATAATTGCAGAAAGTAAATGAACAACAGTGCTAAGTATTAGAAATGAACAACCAAACTTATATAGCTATAATGAATAGAAAACTGTTAAATTACTGGAATGAACAACGAAGCTCTGTAGATGAAATGAACAACACAACAATATGCTTGCGAAAAGTAGTGATCTCTGTTAAGAAGGAAATGAATAGCAATGCAATTTAAGTATAGTATATAAAACAGATCAATTCATTCAGTCTGGAAATACCAAGCAGTAAAGTAATATGATTACGATAAATAGAAATAAAATCAAACCATCACACGGTAAATATCATGAAATAATGGTACAAGAACATCAAGTGAATCCACCAGGGTTGGGCCCTTAGCCACTAGTGATCAACGCCGGTAGTGCCTTAGGAGATGTGAAGGAACAACAACTCTACTTATATATTAATCATCAAATCGGGCAGCATTACAATAGGTTGTGTCTTCTCAGCAGCGAGAGTATGCAAATAAAATTACAATTCAGAATAATACTCGTTCCATCCCCCTCTCCTCCTATCCTATCCTATCTATCTCTAACCTAATAATCCATCTAATTCCCTCTCTAATCATCCATCATGAATCCCCTTCTCTAATCTCCATTTTCATTTAAATACAAAGAGAGCAGAGAAAAGTTACAATAAAGATGATTACAATATGACTCTCATTAAAAAATTGGATTGCTCAGAACAAATTGATAAACAAGATCATATATGGAATATCTCTTCATCAATCATTCAACAAGAATAGGTCGAATTTGGCATTGTAGCTAAGATATTTTGGAAAATAGCCACAACAGTGAATCTGATAAAAATGTCTTCAGAGAAACTTCTGTTTCTCTTAGTATGGACCAAATTTAGGAGAACGACTCACTAAAAAAATTAATTTGGCCCGTTCTGGACAAAACCCATGTTTCAGATTTTCTAGATTCTTCTCCATTTGCCCAAAACGTCCAATACAAAATTGTCACTTCTTATTCTAGCGAATTTCTGAGTTGGAATATTTAATGATGAGGTGGAGATCAGATCTTCAATCTGGAAAATATCTTGGAGGCTAAAATGGTGAACAAATTTATTAATAAACCATCATTGGTAAAAACATGCATAATAATCATTTTATTAAAAATAAAGGAGAAGAAATAACATTTATTCATAAGAGCATAAATAATTATAAAATGGAATTATATGATAAAGACGTGATAAAGAATGGTAGAAATGGATGAAATAGTCGTTAAAGAGTCATAATAATAATGACATATTAGCGGCCCAACAACAATAACATCACCTTTTCATTTTGCAATCACATTTCGCACTTTGCATAGTTCGCAAGAAACTTTACCATGCCATTAAAACAACCACAAACGCTTTGTGAAATGCAATATTGCGATATGCGCAATTGCATTTTGCTTAATGCATCTAATAGTGTTATACTGTATCCCTTTTAAGACCACGATTAAGAGCATAAAACATATGGAATAATTACGTTTTAAATACAAAAAAAAACAAGTTGACAGGTTAATAAATATTTAGCAGCCCAAGGAAGGATAATCATTTTCGAGGCTATGGTTAGTTATAATCGAGTATCTCATTAAAACCTTTCTCACAATCCAAAGTCATTTCACAAAAGCTTTCAATCTTAATTACTAGATATCATTTGCATTGATATATCTTGTCTATTTCAAGAAAGTGACAAAAGACATGTCACTAAGAAAGGTGATGTAGAAACAAAGCAAACAGATCATTGTTGAAGTTGAGTTTACAGAGATGGCTCCTATCTTTGCTGATATAATTTGTGATGCTACTAGAGGCGCAATAGTTTGGAAGTAATTTGCATTAGGCTAGATAACGAGTGTCCTAAAATCACTATTACGAGAGAAACAATTGACTCAAAAAGGCCTTTAGAACTTCAGCGTAGAGATGCTTCCTGTTCATTCCTTCATAGGATAGGGGCAAGGGCTAAAATCCTCCCCTATACAGATATGATCAAGTAGGTGATCTAAAACCTTATAATTGAATATAGGAAGTTCAATAATTCAAGGATGGAGCTCATAGGGTCATTCAGAGCAGGAGATTTGAAGAAGATGTACCACATACCTGATCCGCATGATATCTACGACAACACATTTGTGGCTAACTTCGCAAAGAAGAACCCATACCCCTTCAGCTAATTCAAGGTTGGAGGGTGTTGGAAATCAAATTCAAGTATGAAAAATTGGGTATGCATGCTACAGCCTCTTTGGAGAACCCCTACAACTATGCAACAACCATGTTATGTAGAGTGTATGGGCTACCCAATAATACTTTGCTTTCAATAGAATGGATTCCTCTGATTGATGCTTGCATTAATTCCCATATCATGAATTGGAATTCCATCGTATCTAATAACCTAGCCACCACCATTACCGAATATCGATAAAAGAAAGCCTCCTTTTCAGATAGCATCCCTCCCTTCTATTTTAGTGCCTACATTATGGATGCTATCTGTTTTTGCATGACATTTCCAACCATGGGTTGGAAATGGACCTTACAATATCCTTACCCAATCATTCTCAGTCATAAAAAATATGGGAATCACATTACATACCTCACTTCTATAAGATATTCCATGTTGTTGTGTTGCCTCTACATCAAATCATTTTCAATAAGAAAGCCCCTAGGTTTTCCCAAGAAGCTATAGCAGACTTGCTTACTATCGGAAAGTATTTTATTGAAGAGTAGTTCACCTATATTAGGGTTTTTGGTAGCACAGTTGATCCACACGTCCTTCCTTCATATGTTTCTGATATGTTATTAGCAAGAGAGATTGCCTACCAGACTGTGGGAAAGGGCATGACTAAAGTTCTCAAAGACGGCAAGAAGTCATTATGGACCATTTTCCTTGTCAAATGTGGTTCTTTTGCTTTAGCAAATTTTGTTCATGCCACAAAGGAATTAGCACATATGGAAGCCCTTAGGCTTCATACATTGCCTAAGAGGAAATTTGATCCAAACAAAGTGGAATATAATGTCATTACTGGAGTAAAGCTCAAGCCATACAATGATGATGATAATTATTTTGAGGATTTGTTACAGTCAGTTGTATCCTTCGAACAAGCATTTGAATGGGAAAAAGTGAATATGAAACCTGAATATTTTCAAAGATTTCAAGAATTCAGAGATGAGAGGCTCTGGGTGATCCCAATGCATCTATGAAAACCTGAGGATAACTCTACTCCAAGCTTCACTGTTGATAGTGGAGGTGATAGCTCTCAAATAGACTCTTAGGTAAACATTGAGAAGACACTAGAAACATGGAAACCCAAAGACACCGGCAACACAGATGAGTCCAATAGGAAGTTAGCTGAGAAGCAAGTGATGAGCACCCCGACTATAGAAATCAGTTCAGAGTCCAAAGGCGGTAGTTTGGAGCAGGAGTGGGATTAGTTTAATCAGAAATTGAAAGGCACTCCCAAAGCCTCAAATGCCCAAGAAACAGAGGAATGCAAAACTCCTCCTCATGTTCATAAAGATGCAGAGCCCAAGTCTATCATCGAACAATCTATAGCTATGGAGGAACAAGCAACAATGTTCCATCATACTAAAATTATCTTTGCTCTACCCACATCATAGATTGTTATGAAAGTAACTAAAATACCTCCACTTGATGTGTTATATAGCCCTCTCCACAAGGTTGTAGTTAGAAGGTAGAGAAAAAGTAGAAGGGTAGATGCACATGAATTCCCACCCGGAAATGAGCCCATGGACATTGTCTAAAAGGACATTCCTTTCATTCTGACCAAGAACTTGACTAGAATATCATAGTTCATTGGAGCATAGGCATCAACCACTATGGACAAGGTTACCGAGGTCTATACTTTACTAAGGGAGAAAGAGGAGAGAATTGCACAGCTCGAACAAGAGCTCGAGGTAGAAAAAGCAAGCGCAAATAGGTAGGTGGCAGAGCAAATGATGCAATTGCAGGAAGACATGGAAATCCTGAAAAGAAACCATATGCAACTCCAGGAAATGCAGAAATCCATGGAAAGATACAAGGACATTCCCACAACTGAGGAGTTCATCAAAGAGGCCCTAGAATTAAATTCCCTTCTGGTGAAACAGCAAGAGTATTTCTGCCAGAAGATGTCACACATTACTCCCTATATGACTACTAGCAACTAGCTGACATATAAGTTAATTGACCAGAGAAAAAATTTTAACGATTTAAACACGAGAATCTCTTGGTTCATTGAGTGGTAGGAAACAGAAGATGGAAAGAAAGCCAATCTACTCGAGATTGAAGAAACTAATAAAGACATTTACTTCACAGATTGGGATGCCAAAATCAAATAGACTGAGCTAGTAGTTGCAAGGGCAGCTTGAGTATGAAAGAACATCATTAAAGCAGTCAATCACATCCTGTTCACCACCAATCTCATCAAAGAAGGAAATACGAGAGAAATGCCCGATTTAACTGCTATGTATAAAGACTGGCAAGAAAAGGTGGGGAGTCAAAGAGAGGTAATTACAAAACTGACCAAGACCAACTGGGAGTTGTATTGACAATATTTTGTTAAGCCACATAGCCATATTATGACTCTCAATTGTTCCCTTCACATGACTCAAAGGATATTTCCATCGCTCACCAATGCGATCTTCACAGGACAACTTAGGACTCATTTCGGGCCACCTCCTCAAATTCGACCGATGACCAATATTTGCGATTTAAAGCACAATATGATAGATAACAAGTCATCCTCTTAGTTTTGTTTATTTAGCCTCTATTTATTTTTGGATTTAGTTACCTAGTTAGCAGGAATGTTCACCTCAAATTTTGTATAATCTATTTTTGCACATTTAGTTAGAATAGTATTTATACCCTTCTCATGCATTTAGAGAAGGGTTCATAATTTTATCGAAAAATTTTGCAAAGAATGCACTATTGTAAGTTTGTGAATGCTTTGGTGAAATTATGGAACATGATCATTTCTTTTAGATATCATACTACTTTCCTTTGTTGATGCACTTTTGTATTCTTGGGAGACAATTTGATTTGAAGAAAGAAGTTGGTCTATGTCATTCATCACATGAGCAGGAATTCACACATATGGTACTATTATTATGTAGTATTGATTCTGTTTACATTTAGTTAGTGGAAAAACTCTACTTTCATGAATTATATGTGAGATTTATTATTTCTGTTAAGCGTTAATTTCACTTTTGTGTGATGCCTAGTCGAAGTTTTGATTTTCATATATAACTCATCATATATGCGATATACTTTATAAATTCCTTTGACTAACTATTTAGTCAAAGGAATTATCTTTTACGTTATCATCTCTATTTAGTTGTGTTCAATCTTTATTATCAAATGCTAAATAGATATCCTTGTAGATATAATATCACACAAGAACACCCGGGTTTATATTGGAATAAGTTAGTTATAGAAATTTCATTGTAGCATAGGTAACTTAGATTATCATTATTCTATTGCAAAGCACTCATAAACCATCCACTCTCATCTTAAAACCCACACTAGGAAACTGGTCCCATTATCCCCAGTCAGAGTCACCACTTTAAACAGAAAATGAGCTGCCTTAAGGTTTGGATTGGGTGGTTATCCCCCATGTTTCGGTAGTAGAATTATGAGGCCGCAACATTTTGGTGCTAGAAGGAGGGCATTCAACTGTGAATGGCAGATGAAGCTAAAATTCATTCGAAAAGCATTCATAAGAGTTAAAATTCCTCCACCATTTCTACACCTTCTTAAACTCTTTCAGAATCTCCTGATCAGAAGTCTGTAGTTATTGAAACATCTCTTGAGTCTCCCAAAGTTCATTCTTTGATACAGAAATTGGAACAGAAATCCATTTCTTTAGAGAAACCATAGAGACCTGAAGTATCTGAAGAAAGTGTTACCTAATTACAACAAATTGGTGTATTGACTAGACTACAAAGTGAGAGACTTGGGGTCACCCTTTTCAAGTTCCCCATTCCTCCATGATGTAGGAAAGTCACTTCATCAACATCTGAATCAGATACTAGTGAGATCACATCACCTTTCCATCCATTTACTCCTCCATCCACTTCTATTCAATCCACGACTTCTCAAATATCCACTTCTCCAATTAGTACTACAATTGTCAGTACTAATCTAGTAGTAAGTTCTTCACAATCTATACCTACTTTTGGACCGACCTTCCCATTTTCTCAGTCCCCAACTCAATTTATGGCTAATCAACCTTGGAAAAATCCTGGTGTTGTCCTATTTGCAAATCCAAATGCACTCCCAGCAAACCCAGAAAAATGGCTACCTAAGTATAATCTGAATGATGCTCTCCTGGTCGAAGAACATCTAAATAATTTTATGTTAGCCATGAATCTTAATGGGGTTGCACGTGAAGATGTTGTAGTCAGAGTGTTTACTTATACTTTCTAAAGATCTCCTAGGTCTTGGTATTTTTCCCTCCCAATAGGTTCAATTAGAGACTAGGATACTTTTCAAGAAGTATTTCTTGCAAAATTTGGTGATGATAAGACCATATCATCCTTGATCAATGATCATTCTAATTTGAAAGCTAATCCAGATGAAAATATCAAATATTTCAACTCCAGGTTTAACAAATTTCTAAGCAAAATCCTAGGTGCCTCTAAACCTGCTATAGATGTACAAATAGAATGGTATATATCATCTCTTCCTTATAATATTGCAATTTTTGTAGATAGAGCCAATAAGGCTACCCTTGTAGAAAACCTGAAAGAGGCCCTGCCTATAGAAATAAGAATCATAACTTTGGAAAAAAGATCACAAATGGATGAAAGGAAGACCAAAAAAGTAAGATTTAAGGATGACTCAAAGAAGAAAGCTTCAAAGGACCCTTTCGATCTTGAAGACCTTCAAGAAGTGTTAAAAATGATGTCTAATGAAATGGTCGAAATTAAAAAACAAGTCCTAGAATCCTATGCTCCTAAGAAACCTTTTCGATCATTCAAAAGAAACCCTTCTTCTACATCACAATCCCCAAACACCATTTCAAATGATGAATTTGACCAAGAAGTAGAGGAATATTCTTCAAATGAAGAGGAAGCTGAAATAAAAGAAGAAATTGAACTAAATGGGATGTGGGATTTTATTCTCCCAACTGAAGAAGAGGCACACGCAATGCCAGTGACTACAAGAAGCAAAAAATCTCCTGACATGTCTATCACAAATCACAAGCAAAAATTTGCTACTCCTGCAAAGGAGAAAAGAATAGCTAAGAAATCTAAGACTAGCCAAACCGATCATATCCCTCTAGATTCCCCAAATGCCTCAAAAACATTGGTAATCTCAGATATGGTCAAATAAAATATAGTGGAAGACATGAAAAATACTGGAGATAACATCTCGCTGCATGAGCTCAATAAACTCAAACAAAAGAAAAAGATTTTATTAAGGGACTTGAAAGTAGTTCCAGTATCTCCTCTATCATTTTCTATAGTTACTCAAGCTACCTACAATATGGGAAAACCTCCCTCATCCTCAAACAAAGTAGATCCTTTAGATCTAGTTCTGATTGGTGATAGGTCTATTTCTCATGTTCCTCCATTTCTACTCACGAAATTTTCAACAAGAATGTTCACAACTGCCTTGTTGATTTAGGAGCCTCCTCAAATATAATGCCAAGAGCTGTGTGTACCAAATTGAACATTACACCTCAAAGATTTGCAGTGCACATAGTTCAGTTAGATAGGACAAAAGTCGAGGTGCTTGGAGAAATAGCATTAGTGTCAATTAGGTTTTCCTCTAATCCAAAAGTTTCACAAACAATTGATAGTTTGGTGGCTGATATCCATAAATTTTATGGTTTAATTCTTAGTAGGGATTGGTCTGAAAATTTGCATGATTATTTCGGAACTGATTAGTCTCACATGTGGTTGCCACACAAATGTAAACCTAACCAAATCAGGGTAGACCGAGAGAAATTCATGAAATATACGGTCACCAACCTCAAGGGAAGCAATGAAACTATTGATTTCACTAATAATATAATTGGAAATTACTCAGCCGAGTCCTCTTTAGGATCCTTTAATGCTTAGAGGTCTCCCTTTTTATGTAGTATCTCAAATCGATTTTTCTCACAAACGAATGCTTCAAAATGTCTAAATTTAGTAGATAAAGTTTCTAATAACTCTCTATTTTGGACTCTCTATTTTGATGGTTCTAAATCGGAATACGACATAGGTGCAAGGTGCATTTAGATCAATTCACAAGGAGATAAAACCATGTTGGCATGCAGACTTGAATTCTAGTGCACTAACAATGTCGTTGAATATGTGTGGAGCGATAAAAAGGTGTCTTTTGAACTCCTAATTACCTTCACATTAATTATCAACCCAGGGACGACTTTTTATTTCAAGAGTGTACTCAGTCTGAGGCGGCTATTTACTCAAGAGTAATGTTTAGTAGTATAGCGTTCAGAGAACACAAGAGTAGACGGATGCTAAACTATTACTAAATTACTTCAAAAGGATAAAATCACACAAGACAGCTTATCAGTCAAGGGTGCGGAAGTGATAACCCATCCCTCTAGAAACTGATGGAAAGGAAATTAGAGCATGGACCATAGGTCTGGGAGCTAGGCAGCGACTGCTGAGGCTCACTACAGCCTTAGACCTTCTCTCACACCAAAGCAGCAAATGCAAGTAAATGGAACGACAGAAAGTAAAATAGAACAGCAAATAGGAAATGGAAGAGCAAGTCTAAAATGGAACGGCCGTAAATGGAACAACAAACTAGAATTAAAGGAACCGAACAACAAAACTAAGTAATTGGAAAGACACAACAAACTATAAATGTAATTGAATCAGCAACCTTAATCCAGCAGCATGAACATTAATCGCAGTTATTGAAGCAATTACAATCGCAGTTATATTTGAGTAGTAACTTAATTGAACAACCATGGAAATTATAAATGAGCAGCAGTTCAATGGACCACGGTTCTTAATTGACAACGCAGTATTAGATCGAAATTATCAGCAGTACATTTCAAGTTATAATTAATAATTCTATCACTCACGCAATCCAATTATGATTTCAATATAACAAAGTAATTTCTGCGAAATGTTCATAAACAAAAGATCGCTGAACAAAACAATTTAAAGAAATGAAAAGGAAAACAAACCATCACACAGCAGCAGCGTACTCCACCAGAGGCTGGGCCCTTAGCCACCAGCGGACGCTGCTGGGTTACTTCAGAAGGAAAAGAGTGAACAGCAACGCCTAAATTATGTATTAATAATTAAATAGTGAAATCATTACAATAGTTGAAGCTTTGAGACTTACAACATAAAACAATCCTTCCTTCCTCCTATCCTATCATGAATCCTTGCTTCTAAATCTCTAATTCAAATCATCAATTCGCCATCATTCGAATCCCCAAAGTCATCCTGAAGTCTCTTCAGATCATCCCCCTCTCTGATCTCTTTTTTCATTTAAATAGAGAGAGATCAGAGAGAAGTTACAATAAGGATAAGTACAACATGATTCCTATTACAAAATTGGTTTGCTTCTAACCATTTGATCAACAAGAACAAGGCGAATTTGGCTTTGCAGCTGAGATTTGGAGGACTGCCGCAACTGCAAATCTGAGAAAATCGTGGTCAAAGAACCCTACGTTTCTCTCTGTACAAGCCGAATTTGGGCAAACCGTTTTTTGCCAAAGTTAATTGGGCCCGTTTTGGACAAAACCCATGTTCCAGATTTCTCAAATTCATCTTCATTTGCTCAGAATCTCAACCGCAAAATTGTCACTCCTTAAACCAACGAATTCCTGAGTTGGTCGTGCTCAAAGAACCCTACGCTTCTCTTTGTACAAGCTGAATTTGGGCAAACCGTTCTTTGATAAAGTTAATTGGGCCCGTTCTGGACAAAATCCATGTTTCGGATTTCTCAAATTCGTCTTCATTTGCTCAGAATCTCAACCGTAAAACTGTCACTCCTTAAACCAGCGAATTTCTGAGTTGGCAGATTTAAAAATCAAATCTTCAATCTGGAAGTTACTTTGGAGGCTAAAAATGGTGAATAATGTTATAACCAACTTATTAGAACTATCATTGATAAAATAATGCATAATCATCAATTTATTAGAAATAAAGGAGAATAAATAATATTCATCCATGAGAGCATAAATTATTTATAAAATGGATTTAAATGATAAATTATAATAGATGATATAATAGAGAAGAGTAAAAATGGATGAAATAAGTGTTACAAAGTGGTTGTATTCATGGCCCAACATACCCCCACACTCAATATGTTGCATGTTCTCATGCAACGAAAACTGAATATATTGCATGTCTTCATGCAACCCAAAGACAAAAACCCATGTGTTAACCAAGCGATAAAAAATATGTTCATCTCAGCTCATGAAATGGATAGAACAAATGAATTCTTCCTTAATTAATGAATATTCACTTTTAGTAATCTTGATGAAGGCATAACAATTTTTACATTGACATTCAATTATATGTATATATGAAGTTGCAACAAAATATGACATAGATAACAACAAACTTCATTAACCATTTTCTCAAAAACTACAAACCAGCTTTTGTCGAAATTTGGCAAGTAATTTATAATATATGAAGGCTTCTATGATCCAAAAATCAGATCGTTTTGATGCATGGATCATGAGATATAAACAAAATGGCTGTAGGTGAGAATGCATGATTTCCGAAATTTTATGAACCAATATTTCTTGAAATTGTGTGGGTTTGTATTAATGATAGGTATGTGTTTTCCAAAAATTACAAGAAATGGGTTCATAGTTTTTAAAAATATGTGGAAATCAAAAAATGAAATTGTATGCCTTAAATAAGGAAGAAAGTAGAAAATATCCATCATGTATAGCAATTCCTCCCCCTCTCTGAAAAATTAGCATGTCCTCATGCGATGCTAGAAAACAAATAGATTCTATGCTTGGTGTAAAACAACATGGAATAAGGGAGGTGTTGAGAGTGAATAAGAATAGCAATGGATGATAAAGAATATGAATGGCATGGTGATAAGAAAGAAATGAATGAAATGAACACTCCCCCACACTCGAAAATGACATGCTACTGAAAAAGGGGAAGTGGTAAAGATGTGGAATGAAGGATGAAAAATAATGCTCAAAATGAATTTTCATTAGATTCTCCTAAATTTATAATAAATTAGAAAACTATGCAATTTTACTTCAAGTTTTACCTCCAAAAATGTGGAATGGCATATAAATACTGGCAGTTGTTGAAGCTGATGTAGGCAGAGTTGGTGTTAAAAGTGATGCAAAAGGTGGAATCCAGGGAAGCACATCATGTCTGAAGAATTGTTCACGTTCACGAGCCCCTACTGTGAAGTGCAATAGTGTGGTCATGCTACGAATAGAATTCTGCCCATACTCGTTGTTCTCCTGTAAACAAAGCATTATTTTGTATACAATGTTCTTGAATCCATAGTGTTAGCTTTGAATAGCAACAGATAAAATGCATGCAAAATTTCAATTAGAAAAACTTATGTATACATGCAATACTAATATGTTGTCAAATCAACAAGGTATGGCAAAGTGCAGTAATCATATCGCATGCAATCCCATAATGCATACATTCCCCCCTCCAATTGGAAAAGGAATTCCATGACCATAAAGCATATGAGAGGTGTTGGGCTGACGACAAGGTAAGGGAATGAACAATACAATAGTAAATGAAGCAGAGTACAGAGTACACATATCAATGATAGGACAGCGAGAGTTATGGTTATAATGAGAGCAGAGTGTATAAAGATAGTTATGAATAAGAGATAGGACGCTTTGGATTGATGATAGTTTATGCAAAAATGAAAAAGGACAACAATATGCTAAAAAAAATGCTTTGCTGACGGTATTCTAGCTGAAAATGATGTGATTGATCATAAAACAATTTCTCATGCATAAAGGTTCAAAACAGGGAAAAAGTTAAAGAAATAACTTCTCTGATAAAAAGAAAAAATAAGAAAGGGGTATTATAATAATAATTGACGATAAGATATAACTTCAATACCATAAGCAGAGCCGCTACTGCCAGCAGGCGTCCATAGCCTCGGCAGGGTTGCTTTTTAACCCATATGAGCCAGGATCCTCAATTTATAAATGGAGAGTTACAGTGCTGTTCTACAGAAGAGATCAGTGTGCTGGCGTGGTAACCAGATAATCACACTGCCATTCACTGGGATGTAGCAAAAGTGATCAGGCCGGCTCGTGATGAGACCTCCTGTTCTAAGGATAATTTGGCTATCCAATGGATCATAACCCTGGTGTGGTGGCCATAATGGGAATGTCACTCTGTTACATCCTTATGAACATGGTAGGTTGGCTCGTAATGAGACCCCCTATCCTCCATCTGCGAACAAAATTTTGCTATATTTACACATTTTTATGATAAAAAGAGGGAGGCTCAGTACTCCTTAAGAGCAAGGATGGCGGAAGAAGTTGAAGATGTCAATATAAAAAATATACCCATAATCTCTTTTATTACAGACAGAGAAGATTATAACCAGGAAGGGTGGAACCAGCATGGTATTAAGATGATCAATCAATATCATGTTCAACAGAAAACAATGGAGTAAAGTGATATATAAATAATTGTGTGCCTTTTGAAAAGAATCTATCATCAAGGAGCTGTCCTGTTAAAGATCATAACATGAATGATATTAACTTTGCTTCAAAAGAATCCATAATTCTTGTCCTCATAAAAGTAGTGTACTTCATGCCATAAAAGGGAATCGGTAAAATGTGGTTGAGATGAATTAGAAATAATATCACAAGAGGAAGAAAAGGGTTGCTCTCAAAAATACTCCCAAAGTGTTGCTTTTTTGAATGAATAGCAAAAACACTCAAAAAAGTGTTATTCCTTGTAGGGAACAACAAAGGAAATGCACACCAAAAAGCAAAAATACACACAAAAAAAATGTGAGAATGTGAATGCCGTTCCTTTGGAAAAAGGAACAGCAAAAATCAAAAGTGTCGTTCCTTTGAAAAAGGAACATCAAAAATGAAAAGTGTCGAAGTGCTGTCCCTTTCGAAAAGGAACAGCAAAACGTGAAAGTGCAAAAGTGTTGTTCCATTTCGAAAAGGAACAGCAGCTGTTCCATTTCGAAAAGGAACAGCAAAATGTAAAAGTGCAAAAGTGTTGTTCCATTTCGAAAAGGAACAGCAAAACGTGAAAGTGCAAAAGTGTTGTTCCATTTCGAAAAGGAACAGCAAAACGTGAAAGTGCAAAAGTGCTGTTCCATTTCGAAAAGGAACAGCAAAATGAACTGTGAAAAAGGAACAGCAAAATGAATGGCTGAACCAAAAAGTGTTATTCCTTTAGAAAATAAATAGCAAAACGAAAATGATGTCCCTTTGAAAAAGGAACAGCAGGAACGACAAAAATGCACACAAATGATGTCCCTTCAGAAAAAGAACAGCAAAATACACAACCATAAACACATAAAGAATGAATTAGATGTTCACTGCATTGATGCTGAGGATGAGTTGCACTTTGAATGAAGCAACACCTGAAACACAAAATATAAGAGAAATTAGAAAAGAAACAACAAAAAGCAGTATGTAAATAAATAAATTGAGTTGCAACAGCTATGATGTTATGTCAAAAAAATGATCTATTCGAAAAATGTTTTGGCAGAAAAGACATGACATGAATCTTCAAATGGAAATAAATTCTTCATTTGTTCTATTATGAATCCGTTGGGTAATGATTTGGATAAAATTCCTTTGTTTTATAAAAATTTCTTTGAAAAATCACTCGTCCATAAATTGACCTTCTTTATTTTCCCAGGACCTGCAAAAAACGAGTGTCTACCTGCAATAAAACATTCAATCATGGAGAAAGAGAGGTGATCGGGCTCCCCTAATCCAAGAATTATGCAAAAAAACAACAAGTAGTTACTCTGTACAACAAATCCATTGAGAAAATAACAAAGTAAAATTTATCTGTCACTTGCGGGAGAGAAGTGGCCAATCATGCTAGCCCGCAGTGTTTTAATCACAACATCTTTGTTTTTCATCGAAATCGAGTGATTCCAAAGCCAAATGAGAGCTAAATCAAAGGTTTATCTCCAGTAGAAACATGTTTTATAAATTCAATGATATGATATGTCAATTTCAGTTAGAACAACCTGCATAATAGAGTCATTGTCGATTACCCGGCTTAGACCAACAGTTGATATTTCAAGCATAACTTTTTCGTTTGATGTCAGATTCGAATGATTCAAATTGGAAATGAAAGTAGATTTATTTATTTATCTCCAATAGAAACAGGTTTTGAAGAGAAGAAGAATTTATGGGTCAAATACTGTAAGGAACAACCGGAAAGACATAGTTTTAAGGGTGCTGATTTACGATAGACAGTCAGTATTTTGATCATAACGTCCCCATACGATATCAAAAATGAGTGATTCCAATTGCATTGTAAACTAGATTCATAGGGGAATCTACCATAGAAACAAGTTTTAAAAATTCATTCATTTAGGCCTCCAAAAACTGACTGTCCCAACGCTGTTCCTGAGCTGCCCGCTAGACATCCGGTCAATGTTTTGGCTCTAACTTTTTTGTTTCAAATCAAAATTGAGTGATTCAAATTGGGTTAGAAAGTATGAATCAAGGGCTACGTAGGGTAGAAACAGGTTTTAAAAATATGGTCATTTAGGCCTCCAAAAACTGACTGTCCCAACTCTGTTCCTGAACTGCCCGCTAGACACCCTGTCAATGTTTTGGTTCTAACGTTTTCGTTTCAAATCCAAATTGAGTGATTCAAATTGGGTTAGAAAGTAGACATCAAGGGCTACTTGGGGTAGAAACAGGTTTTAGAAATATTCACTTTTGGTCCCTCAAAACATGACTGTCCCGACTGTTTTTCCAGAAAGTTCATCAAGCCCGCAAGCCAAAAAAATGAAATTCAAGCATTTTTTCAAATTGGTGATAAAAATGAAAATGAGTGTTTGTAGAACTTATTATTTCTATTATGATTCATCTACATACACAAATAGATTGAAATATTTATCACCGATGTTGATTTCGATAGCGTGTTGCAACAAAAGAAACAACTAGTTTTACAAAAATAAAAAAAATGTGTTTGTTTTATTTCTTTATTTATTTTATTTTCTCCACTATCCTACTCTTCTTTGAGAATTGATTATGTTTATGTATAAGAGTATTTCCAGTGGAACCATGTTAGAAATAAGGCCTCATGTATGCACATACCCAAATTCGAAAAATGCATGTTGATAAAAATTAGGGTATGAGAAGCCAACTTCCCTTGAAAAGATGATTTCAAAAATTGTTGAAGCATAGAGTGATGTTGCAAACAAGTGATGGAGTGAAACCAATCTTCAATATATCCTTTACTTTCTTGATTTCCCATAGCCATCATACCATGAAGTTCTTGGTCTTTTAAAATAACTTATTGATGCATCCTACAAGAAACCTCATTTTCTTCCATAGCTTCTACAATTTTAGAATTTAAAACATTCTGAATCTCATTGTAATTTTTTTTTAATGGCGCATGTGAGATAGAATGGGTGGGAAGGGTGGGTAAATTTGGCAGTTCAACATTGTAAGCATGTTGTACTGGTTTATTGTGGTGAGGGTGTGGAATTAGTTGAGCAGGAAAATGTGTAAAGAATGGAGCATTTTGACGATATGGTTGATTGGGTTGTGTGAATGGTTTTGATGGGCAAGCAAGATATTGTGGAAGAGCTGGTGGAGAATATGGAGAATGTGCTTGTGCTACAAGATGAGGGAGAGTAGTCATGCCATCATAAGATGAACCATGCCCAACTTGTAAACAAGATAGGTGGTTATATTGAAATTGACATGGCTGCCCTAACACATTAATATTCCATAATGGATTATGCAAGTAAGAAAGTGGAGAGGGAGTGTTTTGAACCATACCTGTAGGCCATGATTTCCATGGTTTTGACCTTGTTGTAGCTTCCTTACCTCTTTGATATGCTACTTCCATCCTAGATAAGGAAGAGTGAGTATCTATGAGATGCTCCTTTCGGTCATGAGAACAAAACACTTCATCAAATTCTTCATTTTTATGAACCTGCAAAACATCCAATTTTTCATTTAGAGAGCTAATAAAATCAACTTTAAAATTTTCAAATAAAACATTGATTTCAGCTCTTATGTCTCCTATTCTTGTAGCAGATTTGGAAAAGAAAGAACAAACATCTCTAAATTCTTACCGGCCTTGGAGATTCCTCTTGAATACCTTATGCACAACTCACAAACATCATCATATGATAACTGAAAAACATCACCTTTTCCTATCAGATTTAAGATTTCTAAACATTCATCTTTGATTCCTTTAAGAAGGAGTGTTTTTAAGATCTCTTTCTCCAAATTCTTATATTTTGATTTTTGAAGGTTGTATTGAAATCGATCTACATAGTCCTCCAAACTTTCATCTTCCCCTTGTATCATACTGAAAATATCTTCATTGGATTTGCAATAGTCTTGGTACTTCTTCAAAAATATGTTCTTCATGTCCTCCCATGATTGGATGCAATTCCCACCTAGGCTCATGAACCATCGGAGAGCTGCTCCTTTTAGAGTAAGAGGAAACACTTTCAATCTTTGATCGTCAATACAATAATCATATCCTCTACAAAGTATTTCGAACTCAAATAAAAATGTATCTGGATCTTCATTTACTAAACCATGAAAATTTGGTAAAGATGGGGGAATTATGTGCATTTGTGTCACTCCTCCTAGATCTTTGATAGGAAATTCAAAAGTAGAAACGTGAGCCATTTCTTACCATAATATAAGATGTTCTTCATGTGTTTCTTCAAGGCTCCTTCTTCAAATGTTCCTGTCAATCGGTTAGTGAAATGGGTGGTGCTTACATCACCACTTGCGTGAGATCATGTGATTCATTTTTTTAAAAATTTCTATCTTTTTCCTAATAATTCACACAAAAATTCAAACATCTATCTCTACCCTAGGTTCTTTAACAGTCCTGCTGGAAAGCGGACGGGGGAGCAGGGCTTTTACATGCTCCGTACACAGGTTCTTACCTTCCGTTTTTAAGATCCAACTCTTCCCTAGTAGGCACTCATCAGATTCACACTACTCTTTAGAAATGGCTACACTCTCCCCGGCAATGGCGCCAAAATGTGGAGCGATAAAAAGGTGTCTTTTGAACTCCTAATTACCTTCACATTAATTATCAACCCAGGGACGACTTTTTATTTCAAGAGTGTACTCAGTCTGAGGCGGTTATTTACTCAAGAGTAATGTTTAGTAGTATAGCGTTCAGAGAACACAAGAGTAGACAGATGCTAAACTATGACTAAATTACTTCAAAACGATAAAATCACACAAGACAGCTTATCAGTCAAGGGTGCGGAAGTGATAACCCATCCCTCTAGAAACTGATGGAAAGGAAATTAGAGCATGGACCATAGGTCTGGGAGCTAGGCAGCGACTGCTGAGGCTCACTACAGCTTTAGACCTTCTCTCACACCAAAGCAGCAAATGCAAGTAAATGGAACGGCAGAAAGTAAAATAGAATAGCAAATAGGAAATGGAAGAGCAAGTCTAAAATGGAACGGCCGTAAATGGAACAGCAAACTGGAATTAAAGGAACCGAACAGCAAAACTAAGTAATTGGAAAGACACAACAAACTATAAATGTAATTGAATCAGCAACCTTAATCCAGCAGCATGAACATTAATCGCAGTTATTGAAGCAATTACAATCGCAGTTATATTTGAGTAGTAACTTAATTGAACAACCATGGAAATTATAAATGAGCAGCAGTTAAATGGACCACGGTTCTTAATTAGACAGCGCAGTATTAGATCGAAATTATCAGCAGTACATTTCAAGTTATAATTAATAATTCTATCACTCACGCAATCCAATTATGATTTCAATATAACAAAGTAATTTCTGCGAAATGTTCATAAACAAAAGATCGCTGAACAAAACAATTTAAAGAAATGAAAAGGAAAACAAATCGTCACACAGCGGCAGCGTACTCCACTAGAGGCTGGGCCCTTAGCCACCAGCGGACGCTGCTGGGTTACTTCAGAAGGAAAAGAGTGAACAACAACGCCCAAATTATGTATTAATCATTAAATAGTGAAATCATTACAATAGTTGAAGCTTTGAGACTTACAGCATAAAACAATCCTTCCTTCCTCCTATCCTATTATGAATCCTTGCTTCTAAATCTCTAATTCAAATCATCAATTCGCCATCATTCGAATCCCCAAAGTCATCCTGAAGTCTCTTCAGATCATCCCCCTCTCTGATCTCTGTTTTCATTTAAATAGAGAGAGATCAGAGAGAAGTTACAATAAGGATAAGTACAACATGATTCCTATTACAAAATTGGTTTGCTTCTAACCATTTGATCAACAAGAACAAGGCGAATTTGGCTTTGCAGCTGAGATTTGGAGGACGGCCGCAACTGCAAATCTGAGAAAATCGTGCTCAAAGAACCCTACGTTTCTCTCTGTACAAGCTGAATTTGGGCAAACCATTTTTTTCCAAAGTTAATTGGGCCCGTTCTGGACAAAACCCATGTTCCGTATTTCTCAAATTCGTCTTCATTTTCTCAGAATCGCAACCGCAAAACTGTCACTCCTTAAACCAACGAATTCCTGAGTTGGTCGTGCTCAAAGAACCCTACGTTTCTCTTTTTACAAGCTGAATTTGGGTAAACCGCTCTTTGAAAAGTTAATTGGGCCCGTTCTGGACAAAACCCATGTTCCGGATTTCTCAAATTCGTCTTCATTTGCTCAGAATCTCAACCGCAAAACTGTCACTCCTTAAACCAGTGAATTTCTGAGTTGGCAGATTTAAAAATCAAATCTTCAATCTGGAAGTTACTTTGGAGGCTAAAAATGGTGAATAATGTTATAACCAACTTATTAGAACTATCATTGATAAAATAATGCATAATCATCAATTTATTAGAAATAAAGGAGAATAAATAATATTCATCCATGAGAGCATGAATTATTTATAAAATGGATTTAAATGATAAATTATAATAGATGATATAATAGAGAAGATTAAAAATGGATGAAATAAGTGTTACAAAGTGGTTGTATTCATGGCCCAACAATATGAAGCACTAATCCAAGGACTATATAAAGCCATTGATCTTAATTTCAAATACTTGCAAGTCTATGGTGATTCGGAGATTATTGTGAAATGGGTGAGAAATACAATCCATTGTGTCTATGTGCACCTCAAACACTATCAATCTTTAGCTCAGAAATTGACTTCTCATTTTTCTGTTTTCAACATATCTTTAGTCCCTAGATTACAAAAAACAAGTGCTAACTTACTTGCTAATGTGGCATCTAGGCTTATACCCTCAAAATAATTTATTTCAAACAGATTTTTAATAGAATTAATATTTAGGCCATCAATTCTCGACAATGTAACAAATTGGAGAGTATTCAACAATGATGAGGATATAGTTAATTTCCTTACATCAAAGCGATTGTATGAAGAACAAATCATAGATGAACATGAGCATGATCTAGAAATCAAACTTAATCATGATCATAACCAAATCCCAAAGTATGTGGTTAAAATGGAAGACCTTTATGACATAAAGGATGGATTTAAGAAAATTACTAACTCCAAAACTCAAAGTTCTACTTTGAGATTTGAAGTAGTAAACCTAGGGTCAAATGAAAAACCTCAAAATATCAACCTAGGTCTAGGCCATTCATATGAAGAAAGAATATAATTCATCAGGTTATTGAAGACATATAAAGGCATTTTTGCTTGGGATTATGTAGATCTCAAAAATTACAATGCCTCTATAATTCAACATACCATACCCATGACTTCGAATGAAAAGCCAATTCAACAGAAGCTTCACAAAATTCACCTGAACCTTGAAAGTTAAATCAAATCGGAATTGAACAAGCTTCTGAAAGCCAAAATAATCTTCCCTGTTAGACATTATAAGTGGGTATCAAATATGGTACCCATAAGGAAAAAGAACAGAGATATTAGGATTTGTATTGATTTTAGAAACCTAAATCAAGCTTGCCAAAAAGATAATTTTCCCTTGCCGACTATGGAACAGATATTGCAATCAGTTGGAGGTTTTGAATTAATGTCCTTTCTAGATGGATTCTCATGATATAATCAAATACTTGTGCATCCAAATGACAGATTAAAGACAACATTCAGGACCAAGTGGGGAACACATGCCTATCAGAAGATTCCTTTCAGACTCATTAATGCTAGTGCCACATTTTAACGTGATATGGACATTGCCTTCAGAGGTCTAATCAATAAATCGGTGGTTATTTACTTGGATGATCTCACAGTCTATTCCAAGGATAGGAACAATCATTTAAGTGACTTGAAACAAATTTTCGAGAGATGCAAGAAGTATGACATTTCCTTAAATCCCAAAAAATCCTATTTTTCTTTACCAGAAGGAAAAATCCTTGGGTTTATAATATCCAAGAAAGGAATTTACATTGATCCTCATAGAGTCCAAGAGATTGAAAAAATTCCCCTCCCACACAACAAGAAAATCATGCAACCATTGCTGGGCCAAGTAAATTTTGTAAAAAGATTTGTCCTAGATTTTTCACAAATTGTTCTACCCCTTCAAGCGATGATAAGAAAAAATGCAGTTTTCAGATGGAACAAGGATGAAAGAGAGTAATTTGAGTTGATTAAAAAAGCCATTATTAATGCTCCTTCATTGAAAACCCTGGACTTTCTCAAACCTTTTGTATTATATACTTTTTCATCTGATACATCATATGCAGCAGTTTTGAAACAGCTGAACGATGAAAATATCGAGGCACCCATCTCCTTTTTTAGTTCTAACTTGAAAGGCACAAAATTAAATTATTCAGCTGTAGAAAAAATGCATTTGCTGTTTTTAAAACTTTGAAACATTTCAGACCTTTTCTTCTTAAAACCCATACAAAGATAGTTGTACCCTACCCTATAATAAGACAACTATTGATCCAAAGAGAAGTAGGGCATAAAAGAGCTAATTGGGTGACTGCACTCCAAGAATATGATGTAGAAATCTGGCCAGCTAAAATTGTCAGGGGCCAAGGTTTTTCCAGGATGTTAATAGGAGCTTCCCAGTTACCACCAGCAGAAGATCAAGGTAATGAAGTACAAATATCAAAGGTAAGCCTCAATGAGACATAATCACAATATGCTGATTTGAGATTGTATCTAAAAAATGGATATGCTCCTATGCATATTAATTATAAAACAAAGAGAGCTTTAACATTGAAATCAAATCAGTATGATCTAGTCAATGATGAATTGTTTAGAAAGAATTATGATTTAGTATTTCTGAGATGCTTAAAGAAACCTGAAGCCAAAAAGGTCATGCAGGAATTACATGATGGACCAGCTGGAGGAAATTTTGGAGGAAATACCATGAATCATAAAATCCTACATGCAGGGTATTATTGGCCAATTGTTTTTAAAGGTGCACATGAATATGCAAGGAAATGAAAAACTTGTCAAACCAGAGCTGAAAGAGAAAGAAATCCAACATTCCCTTTACAACCAGTTAACATCCAACAACCATTCGAACAATGGCAATTGGACATAATTGGTGATATTGTTACTAACTCTTCCAAACAACATAGGTGAATCCTTAGAGCTACTAATTACTTTACTAAGTGGGTAGAATTTGTCCCATTAAATATAGCTAATATAGAAAATATTACAGACTTCAATGATCAGTATATAATTACTAGGTTTGGCTTAACCTCAACTTTAGAGTTTGACAATGCATCTTACTTTTCTGGAAATACAATGGTAGAATTTTCTCTTAAGCAAGGTTTCAAGTTGAAATATTCAGCCAATTATTATCCTCAAGGTAATGGATTAGCAAAATCAACAAACAAGAACCTCACTAGAATTATCAAAAGGACTATTAATCAAAATCACAGGAATTGGCACAAAGCATTAACATTTGCTCTATGGGCAAACATGATTACTCAGAAAGCTTCTATTGGTAATTCTCCTTTCGCTTTAGTTTATGGAAAAGAAGTTTTTCTTCCCACAAACATAGCAATCCCATCTCTTTCCCTAGTACAATTTATCGATGAAAGCCATTCATCTTCTCTCCAGGCTAGACAAATTCAAATTCTCAAGCTTGAATAAGAAAGAGAAAATGCTAAAGCAACCCACTTCCATCATCAACAATTAGTTAAAGCTTCTTTTGATACAACTTCTGCCAGTCATAAAAATCCTGAAGTAGGTGACTTGGTTCTAAAATGGGACAAAGCACACGAGGAAAAAGGGTATATGTATGAAATTCCAAAGACTATGGCTTGGCCCTTTTAATATCATTGAAAAAATTTGACAATCAACATTTATTTTACAAGACTTGTTAGGTAAGAAGGATTCTTTACCTGTCAGTGGGAAAATTTTGAAAAATTACTTCTCCTAGGAGATGACCTCTTCCAATTTTGTAACATATTGATTTCTAGAAAAATAATGGTTAACTAGTATTTATTTTTGGCTTTTCAAAATAAAATCTTTGATAACATTTTTGTTTTTCTCTTTTATAAGAAAGTAAGAGTTAAAAGGAATAATTAGGACATTTGAGTACTAAAGTAAAATTCATCTGTTTGGAAGAACTTGACCTTGATCAAAATATTTATTGTACGAACAAGCTCTTATAGAATATGAAGGTTTTGTTATAAGTCAAGAAAAGAATCTTTAACCTAGTAAGGACTTTCTGCAAACCAGTATCTTAAAAAAATCGCTCATTATCACCCAAAACTCTCAAAAGAACCAATGATCCACTCCATTTGTTAAAATTTTCCTTTTTTAGATTTTAATTCTAAAATATATAAACTTAAAAGATAAAAAGTCTCATTACGAGCTTGTTTACCATTTTCATAGGGAAGTGATTAAAACAGATATTACCGTTGCTGGATATCAAACAGGGTAATAGTTAATGGTCTCTTCGATCAAAAGACAAGGGGTGTCATTAAGAGGCAACTTGTTCAGTTTAGTTACAACCAGTGAATGGCAATGTCACTAGTAGGTTAGCATGCCGAGAAAATGTCTTTTAAGAAAAAAGATTACATTCAAAAGGAAAAAAAGGGATAAGGTCCAAGTGAGATTCAATCCAAGTGAATATCATTTTGAAATTTGAAAATTCATACAGATAGGATAATGAATCGTTATTGGTTAAAAAATAACTTTGTCGATGCTATGAATGCCTGCTGGAAGCAAAGGCTCTATCTGTGATAAATAAGTAAACACCAAAAAACTAATTTGCAGAAGACACTCGATTATGCCTATGTTAATTCCCATATCATGAATGGGAATTCCTATGTTAATTCCTCTGATTGATGCCTATGTTAATTCCCATATCATGAATGGGCATTCCATCGTATCTGACAACCTAGCCACCACCATTACCGAATATCGACAGAAGAAAGCCTCCTTTTCAGATAACCTCCCTCCCTTCTATTTTAGTGCCTACATTATGGATGCTATATGTTTTTTCATGACATTTCCAACCATGGGTTGGAAATGGACCTTACAAGATCCTTACCCAATCCATCTTAGTAATAAACAAATATGGGAACCACATTACATACCTCACTTCTATAATATATTCCATGCTGTTGTGTTTCCCCTACATCAAATGATTTTCAATAAGAAAGCCCCTAGGTTTTCCCAAGAAGTTGCAGCAAACCTGTTTATTTTCGGAAAGTATTTTATTGAAGAGTGGTTCACCTATAATAGGGTTTTTGGCAGCACATATGATCAATGCGTTCTTCCTTTATATGTTTATGATAAGTTATTAGCAAGAGAGATTGCTTATTAGACTGTGGGAAAGGGCTTGAATAAAGTTCTCAAAGATGACAATAAGTCATTATGTAGCAAGAGAGATTGCTTACTAGACTGTGGGAAAGGGCCTAACTAAAGTTCTCAAAGATGACAATAAGTCATTATGGCCCATTTTCCCTGTCAAATGTGGTTCTTTTTCTTTAGCCAATTTAGTTCATGCCGCTAAGGAATCAACACATATGGAAGCCCTTAGGCTTCATACATTGCCTAAGAGGGAATTTGATCTAAACAAAGTGGCATATAATGTCACTACTGGAGTAAAGCTCAAGCCATACAATCATGATGATAATTCTTTTGAGGATTTGTTACTGTCAACCATATCCTTCAAATAAGCATTCGAATGGGCAAAAGCGAACTTGAAACCTGAATATTTTTAAAGATTTTAGGAATTCTGAAATGAGAGGCTTTAGGTGATCCCATGCATCTATTGAAACCCGAGGATAAGTATAGTCCAAATGTCACTATTGATAGTGGAGGTCCTAACTCTCAAATAGACTCTCAGGTAAACACTGACAAGACACCAGACATAGGGAAACCCCAAGACGCCGACAACACAACTGACTCTAGTAGGAAGTCAACTGAGAAGCAAATGATGAGCAATCTGACTACAAAAATCAGTTCAGAGTCCAAAGGCAGTAGTTTGGAGCAGGAGTGGGATCAGTATAATCAGAAATTGCAAGGCACTCCCAAAGCCTCAAATGCACAAGAAACAGAGGAATGCAAAACTCCTTCGCATGTTCGTAAAGATACAGAGCCCAAGTTTGTCGACAAAAAATCTACACCTATGGAGGAACAAACAATAATGTCCCAACATACTGAAATTATCCCTGCTCTACCCACATCGGAGATTGTTTTGAAAGTAATTGAAATACCTCCACTTGATGTGTACTATATCCCTCTCCACAAGTCTGTAGTTAGAAGGCAGAGAAAAAGGAGAAGGGTAGATGCACCTGAATTCCCACCCGAAAATGAGCCCATGGACCTTGTTTGGAAGGAAATTCCTTTCAATCCGACTGAGAACTTGATTAGACTATCACAGTTCATGGGAGCATACACATCGACCACTATGGACAAGGCTACCAAGGTCTCTACTTTACTAAGGGATAAATAGGAGATAATTGTGTAGCTCGAACAAGAGATCGAGGTAGAAAAGGCGAGCAAAAATAGGCAGCTGGTGGAGCAACTGATGCAATTGTAGCAAGACATGGAGGTACTGAAAATAAGCCATGAGGCTGATATATTGGCCAAAAATATGCAAATTCGGGAAATGCAACAATCCATGGAAAGACACAAGGATGTTCCCACTAATGAGGAGTTCATCAAAGAGGCCCTAGAATTAAATTCCCTTTTGGTGAAACGACAAGAGTATTTTTTACATAATATGTTACGCATTAATCCCTATTTGACTACTAGCGACCAACTGATAGATAAGGAAATCAACCAGAGAACAAATTTAATGATTTAAACACCAGAATCTCTGAGTTCATTGAGTGGCAGGGAACAAAAGATGGAAAGAAAGCCAATCTACCTAAGATTGAAAAAATAATAAAGTCATTCTCTTCACATATTGGGATGCCAGAATCAAACAGGCTAAGCTAGCAGTCGCAAGGGTAGTTGGAGTATCAAAGAACATCATCAATGTAGTGAATCACATCCTACTCACCACCAATATCATCAAAGAAGTAAATACGAAAGAAATGTCTGATTTAACTGCTCTGTATAAAGATTGGAAAGAAAAGGTAGGGAGTCAAAGAGAGGAAATTACAAAACTGACCATGACCAATTGAGAGTCATATTGGTAGTATCTTGTGAATCCACATAACCAAATTATGACTCTCAATTTTTCCCTTCACACGACTCAAAGGATGTTTCCACTGCTCACTGATGAGATCTTCACAGGACAACTCAAGACTCATTTCGGGCCACCTCCTCAAATTCAACCGATGACCGATATTTGTGATTTAAAGGACAAGCTAGTAGACAATAAGTAATCCTATTAGTTTCTTTTATTTAGCCTTTGTTTATTTTTGGAGTTAGTTACCTAGTTAGGAGGAAGGTTGTTTAAAACCTCAAATTTTGTATAATCTACTTTTGCACATTTAGTTGGAATAGTATTTATACCCTTCTCATGCATTTAGAGAAGGGTCCAGAATTTTATAAAATTTTTTTGCAAAGAATGCACTATTGTAAGTTTGTGAATGCTTTGGTGAAATTATGGAACATGATCATTTCATTTAGATATCAGACTACTTTCCTTTGTTGATGTACTTTTGTATTCTTGGGAGACAATTTGATTTGAATAAAGAAGTTGGTCTGTGTCATTTGTCAAATGAGAAGGAATTCACACATATGGTACTATTATCATGTATGATTGATTTTGTTTACATTTAATTAGTGGAAAAACTTTACTTTCATGAATTATATGTGAGATTTATTGTTTCTATTAAGCGTTAATTGTAATTTTGTACGATGCCTAGCTGAAGTTGTGATTTTCATATATAACTCATCATATATGAGATATATTTTATAAATTCATTTGACTAACTATTTATTCAAAGGAATTATCTTTTACGTTATCATCTCTGTTTAGTTGTGTTCAATATTTATTACCACATGTTAAATAGATATCCTTGTAGATCGCATAACACAAAACGACACCCAGGTTTATATTAGAATAAGTTAGTTAGAGAATTGCATTGTATGTTAGGTCACTTAGATTATAATTATTCTATTGCAAAACAATCATAAACCACCCACTCTAATCTTAAAACCCACACTCAAAAACTAGTCCCATTATCCCAAGTCGGAGCCACCACTTTAAATGGAAAATGAGTTATCTTAAGGTTCGGACTGGGTGGTTATCCCCCATGTTTCGGCAGTAGAATTTTGAGGCCACAAAAAAACTACTGGAACTCTATTATGTGGTGCAACTTGCCATGTCATAGTGTGTTTCTCAAAATAATTTATAAAAATGAACATCGAGTTCTAGAAATTGTCAAACACTTACATAAATCATAAGAGATAACACTTTGTTACAAATTTCGTGAAAGTATTAACACCAAGGGAGAAAAAATCTTTGAAAGTGATAGGATCAAATTGAAGGATGATATGGAAGATGGGTTGTTGGTTTTCAAGGTCATGTATCTATTGCAAGCGACAAAGAAAAGTGATTGATTGCTATGTTTGGTCTAGTGGATACATTAGAGCTTGGTGCTTATTGAATGGTTGGTTTCCCCCTGCTTTGGCCTTTGTGAATACAACTCTATTGTTTCAAATTCTTAAGATAGTTGAATTTCCCAACAAATTCTCTTATCTCCCCTAATCAATCTATATTAATGATGTGGTCTATGAATTTTAATGTTATTTGCTGGCCATATTAATCTAGATATCAAGAGGGGTGTGGTATACAGTAAGGGTTGGGCCTAGGTAGATTTGAAAATTCGTATCTGCTAGCTTTCTGTAGGTGTAATGACATTCAATCAATCCTCATAAAGTTCAATAAGTTCCCTTACAACTAGCTAAACATTCATATTTGAAGAAGATTTAATGGTCTTCTAATTTTTCACAATGTGTCTTTCTTACATTGGGTGGAATTTTCAAAGTACTTACATCTCAAACTTGGCATATAAACTGTAGGAACTCTATTATGTGGTGAAACTTTCCACCTCATAGTGTTTTTCTCAAAATAATCTATAAAAAGGAACATTGAGTTTTGGAAATTGTCGACACTTACATAAATCATAAGAGATAACGCTTTGTTACAAATTCTGTGAAAGTCTTAACGCTAAGGGAGAGAAAATATTTCAAAGTGATAGGTTCAAATTGAGGGATGATATGGAAGATGTGTTGTTGTTTTTCAAGGTCATGAGATACTAACATTATATGTGCAAGGTCTAGGACATGAATGAACTATCTTATCTATGAGAAAAGAATAAAAAACTTTGACACACTATTGCAACAGAGGATAACTCAAAAGAATTAAAGATGCTACAAAAATCTCTCTCATTGGTTAGTGAATTTGAAAAATATTTTATTGGGCAGACAATGCAATATTTCACTCATGTGATATTTCTAAATGTTCATGTATTTGTCTATAAACCAAATCTCTATTTCATTTTCTTCAATGATACCTATACTTCCATAGGTTTGTTATATCATATTTCAAATGAAAACATATAAGAAAATATCGAAAAGACAATCAATATATTGTACTATTCAACACTTCACAAAGTAATAGTTCAATCATTAGATTTAAAAATACATATTTCACAACATGCAAATCTCTTCATGGTTAGAGTGTTCTTACAATGGAATGAGAAAACACATTATATCATTAACCTTCAAGCAGAGCTTGTTTTTATTTGGAAAAAAATAATACAATAGGAATATAAGCCATGGAAACAAGGTGAATAAACTTAACAATCAGACATACTCATGAAATAAAAGGTGAATAAACTTAAAAATCACACATATTCATGAAATAAAGAATTAATAAATACTCAACAATATATGTTCCTCATTCCTCATTCACATTTCCTTTCATAAGATTTTGCTTTTGCGTTTTAATTTTGTATAATTTTTCAAATGTTTTTAGATGGGAAGACATTCAAGAATCTCTGGGGCCCTACGAGAAGGAGTGGCTAGACACAGAGCTGAAATTGGTGGAAGAATAAGGGCGTTGAAACAAGAGAAAACTCTAGAGGGTTCAATACATGCTGAGTCGCATATGAAATGTTGCGCGTATGATTCTGATGCTGGATGACAAAAATCCTCTTTGGATATTCAAAGGAGAAGCCCTGCTACAGTGTATGAATATGTTATGAAACCATCTCAAGAAAAGATAGAAAAGATAGGTCAACGCCTTAGAATTCAGCCTCTTCGAGGGGGCAACCTCCTTTACATTACATAAATGAACAATTCTTGGATGATTCAAATGACAAAACCTCCTTTCTATATATAGGAGTCTAAGGAGTCACAATATAATCCAGTCGACCTAACAATAATAATATAAAGCCACAAAAATAAAAATAGAGGGATTCTATGGGGCACAGTAATAACAATATGGGGGCAATAGGGGCACAACAATATTAATAAGGGGTATAACTACAATAGTAATGGGGTAATCACTAGTATTATAGGGACCCAACATGCCCCTCTCTTTCAAAAAAGTGTTGTCCTCAACGCTTGAGTAGTTCTGGATACTTCTGCATAAAATTCTCATCCTCCCATGTGGAATATTCAGCGGATAAGTTCTTCCACTTGATAAGATACTCTGAAATTGAACGATTTCGTAGCTGTCGAGTTCTTGTTTCTGTGACTGCTTCTGGTTCCAATATAATTTTTCCTTCCTCGTCAAGTTCTGGCAATATTGTTTGAACTGGGAGCTTGTCGTCTATAACCTTCTTTAAACATGAAACATGGAAAACTGGGTGCAATCGAGAAGCTGCAGGAAGCTCCAATTTGTATGCCATAGTACCAATCTTTTGCAACACCTTGTACGGACCATAATACTTTGGTGATAATTTATTATCCTTCTTAGCTTGCTTGAGGGACGTTTGCTTATATGGCTGTAGCCGTAGGAATACCAAATCACTTGCATCAAAACTTCTTTCACTGTGATGTTGATCTGCCTGTTGTTTCATTCTATTCTATGCCAACACGAGGTTATCCTTTAAGAGTTGGAGGACTTGTTGTTGATGTTGGATGTGATGTTCCACTGCCTGAACCTTAGAATTTTCTCTTAAATATGATGTGATGGATGGTGGTTGATACCCATAAAGTGCCATAAATGGGGTCATTTTTGTTGCTGTATGGAAGGAAGTGTTATACCACCATTCAGCCAGAGGAAACCATTTGACCCATTGTGTCTGTTTATTAGATACAAAGCAACGAAGGTATCCTTCCAAACATTTGTTTACTATCTTAGTTTGCCCATCAGATTGAGGATGATAAGATGAGCTATGAGCTAACTGAGTACCAAGACAAGAAAATAATTCTGTCCAAAAATTTCCAGTGAAAATGGGATCTCTGTCACTTACAATAATCTTTGGGTTTCCATGTAGCTTTTGAATTGTTTCCATAAATGCAGTAGAAACTGTACTGGCTTTAAATGGATGTGATACTGCACAAAAGTGTGCATACTTGGTAAGTTTGTCAACTACCACCATGATGACATTCTTTCCCTCAGACTTGGGTAAACCTGTGATAAAATCCATTGAAACCTCCTCCCAACATTGGCTTGGAATGGATAAAGGTTGTAATAGACCAGGTGTCTTAATTGTTTCAACTTTATTTTGTTGGCAAACCAAACATTCCGCCAAAAACTTTTGAATATCAGATTTAAGGCCATCCCAAAAAAAATCCTTCTTAACCTTGTGGTAAGTTTTTAAAAATCCTGAGTGCCCTCCTAAGGGAGAAGTGTGCAATTCCATAAGAATATTTTGTTTTAGCTGGGAATTCTTACAGAGGTATAAGAAATCTTTGTACCATAATGAATCATTTTTCCAGCTAAATGTATCAGACGTACTGGAAGCTTGTTGTAACTTTCGAATAAGTGTCCACGCTTCTTCTTCATTCTTCCATTCCTCCCTTGCTTCGTTTATCCAATCTGGTTGGATAATAGAAATGGCGCATAACAATGTTTCCACATACTCATCCTTTCTTGAGAGTGCATCTGCCACCACATTTTGCTTCCCTTTTTTGTAGATGATTTCAAAGTCATAACCCAACATCTTTGTGACCCACTTTTGTTGCTCTTTAGAGGATAATCTTTGTTGTAAAAAGTATTTAAGGCTATCATGATCTGTTTTTACCTTGAAGTGTCTACCCATTAGGTAGGGTCGCCATTTCTTAAGTGCATGGAGTATTGCCAAAATTTCCTTCTCATAAATAGCTTTGCTTAAAAACTTTCCCTTGATTGGACAACTTTCAAAAGCAATGGGTCTTTCATCTTGCATTAGAACAATACCAATTCCATTTCCTGAAGCATCACATTCCACAATAAAGGTTTTTGTGAAGTCTGGTGTAGCTAAGACCGGTGCTTGGCACATTTCCTCTTTAAGATGTTCAAAGGCCTTTGTTGCTTTCGGAGTCCATGAAAATGCATCTTTCTTCATGTTGTTAGAGGTGCTGCTATTCTCCCATAATTCTTAACAAACTCGCGATAATACGCTATCAACCCAAGAAATCCTTGCAGATGCTTTATGGATGTGGGGATTTGCCATTACTTAATGGCTTTAATTTTTCTAGGGTCTACCTTAACTCCATGAGATACAATATGACCCAAATATTCCACCTCCTAGACTCCAAAGAAACATTTGGATCTTTTTGCATATAATTGTTTCTCCTTCAATATTTGTAGCACCCTGTCAACATGTTCAACATGATCCTTCCAAGACTTGCTGTAGATTACTATATCATAAAAAAATAATAACACAAATTTTCTAAGGAATGGTTTGAAAATTGAATTCATCAAACCTTGAAATGTTGAAGGTGCATTGGTAAGGCCAAAAGGCATGACCAAAAATTCATAATGACCCTCATGAGTTCTAAATGCTTTTTTCGGAATGTCTTCAGTCTTCATTCTGATTTGATGATATCCTGAACGAAGATCCAACTTGGTGAAGTAAATTGATCCATGCATTTCATCCAGTAATTCATCAATGACAGGAATGGGGAACTTATCTTTACTAGTGAGCTTGTTGAGCTCCCTATAATATGGACACATGCGCCATGATCCATCCTTCTTGTGCACCAATACTACTCGAGTAGAGAAAGAACTTTGACTCGATTGAATTATACCAGCCTTTATCATTTCTGCAACCATACGTTCAATTTCACTCTTTTGGACATAAGGATATCTGTACGGCCTGATGTTTGGAGGAACACTTCCTGGAATCAGATGAATAGCATGATCATGATCACGCCTAGGTGGGAGACCTTTGGGAGTCTCAAATACCTTGGAATGATTTTCCAGGACTTTCTGGAGATCTGGAGAAATAGATGATTCTGATGTGGAAACATCTAGTGAGCATAATTGTGTAATTACACCTCTTTGCTCCTTTTTTAGAAGCTTTGTCATACTATTAGAGCTGATTATCTTTCCTGGTTTCCCTGCAATACCCCTTAATTCAACTTCATTTCCTTCCGTAGAAAATTTGATGAAAAGTTCTTGAAAATTAAAAGCTATTGTACCCAGGGATTGTAGCCATTGGACTCCTAGTACAACATCAACACCTTCCATTGGAATGGAAAGCATTGGGCTAGTCAATACATATTCTCCCATGGATAGCTTGATATTATGGCACTTTCCAGAGAAATTTATTGTTCCTCAATTTGCAATCATCACTTGACACTCTGGTGCTGGATATAGGAAGCAATTCAATTCTTTTGCTACCTTACAATGAATAAAATTGTGGGTGCTTCATGAATCAATCAACACTATTACCTTTTTCTTCTTGATTTGTCCTTCTATCTTGATGGTTTGAGGAGTGGTAATTCCCACCAATGCATTACAAGATATGGTCAGATTTATTTGTACTTCATCTAGGCTTTGTTCCTAGAATATATCCTCTTCTTTTGACCTTTCTTGCTCCTTTTCTTCTTCCTCTTCACAATCTATGTAGAATAATTTCTTCTCAGCACACTTATGACCTTTAGTGTATTTGCTATCACAACTGTAACAAAGCCCTTTTTCTCTTTTTTCTTCCAATTGTTGTGGTGTTGACCTTATAGGTTGTGGAAGACTAGGGGCAACATCACTTCTGTCTTTATAGTTGTGAGTGGTATGCTTCCTAGTTGCCATAATTTTGCTTTCCATTTTTCTTGCTAACCTAAATGCCTTCTCTAATGAATCAGGTTCCCAAAGGCAAACATCATGTTGGATATTATCCTTTAAAGACCCTATGAACACATCAATCCTATGCTCCTCTAGAATATCTTTTACCCTTATGTTCAATTTTTGGAACTCCTCAATGTGCTCCATTATTGAACCCTTTTGTTTGAGACTTATCAATTGGCTAAAAAAAGTGTTGCTTTTTGTATCCTCATAATGTGCTATCAATTCATCCGTAAAAATTTCCCAAGTGATAAATGGTTTACGAGAGCAAAGCCATTGATACCATACAAAGTGATTTGGTTCCAAATATAAAGTTTCCATACGTACCTTTTGTGTGTTTTGCACATTATTGAGATCGAATAATTGCTCCATCTGTAATATCCATGTGGCAGGATCCTTGCCATCAAACTTCCTCATATCAATTTTTGGAATATGGTGAGTCTTTGATCCAACATTAGTGTCTATGGAATCATGATTAAAATTTCTTCTGTTCTCATCATGAGTTTCCTTTAGTACCCTTTCACCCTTAGGGACCATTTCTTGTAGCAACTTATTCATATTTATCTTCAATTCGTCCATGTCTGTCTTCAAATCTATTTTCAAATCATCCATCTTAGCTTCCACGTCAATCATCTTAGCTTTTATGCCTTTCTTTAAACAGTCCATCTTAGCTTCTACACCTTTCTTTAAACCATCCATATTAGATTTTGTTCCTTTTTGTCCAAGGGACAGTTGTTGCACTTGGTCTTGTAATTTTGATATATCATGTTGCATTTCTTCCTATTCTTCATGATTCATGCTAGAGATTTCAGGTTCCTTACTAGGTGTTTGCATTTTCTTTCCTTGAGGCATCAGTTACCGATAATAATGCTCTACTATGCCCTTTGAATTCATTCAAAATAAATTTTCAAACCAAGCTTAAGAAAAATTTTAAGAAAATCTACACACCTTTTTTCACTTTTTAGGAGCTCGATATTGCCTCTGATGTATCTCTGTACTTTACGATCATCTAGTTCTGAATTTGTGACCTATAGTATCCCATTGTGTCCTCTTTCCAATGCCACAAGTCTGACCCAAATTGGATTCTCCAAGGAAGATTTATGTGAAATCTCCCACAGTGACTTGCTTATAGACTAGTTCAGTAGAGCGAACTTGTACGACATGCCACGAGTCACTATTTCGACCTTTGGATCTGAAACATGCATACAAGAAACTACAGTCCGTCCTCTTTCTATACCTTCTTCCGAAATTTAAATCTGATCCCCAGAGAGAAAGTTATGACGATTTTCCCCAGGTCACCTGTTTTGAATGTAATTAAGGAGTTTGCAAAAAGACCAACTTCCTCAGATCATCTCTCATCAAATATCGTGCGAAAAGCTCTGAAATTTGGACCCAAGGTTCAGCGCAATTTCTTCTCAAATGAGTTTTTTTTCGACTTCTGAAACATCACAGAAAAAAAGTTATAGCGAAAATGCCATGATGACCTGTTTGGAGTAGCGAAACCCTAGAATCCAAAGCTCTGATATCAAATGTTATGAAACCAGCTCAAGAAAAGATTGAAAAGATAGGTCAACGCCTTAGAATTCAGCCTCTTCGAGGGGGAAACCTCCTTTACATTACATAAATGAACAATTCTTGGATGATTCAAATGACAAAACCTCCTTTCTATATATAGGAGTCTAAGGAGTCACAATATAATCCAGCAGACCTAACAATAATAATATAAAGCCACAAAAATAAAAATAGAGGGATTCTATGGGGCACAGTAATAACAATATGGGGGCAATAGAGGCACAACAATATTAATAAGGTGTATAACTACAATAGTAATGGGGTAATCACTAGTATTATAGGGACCCAACATAATAGGTATGCTCTCCTGGACGAGACTCAAAGCAACCTCCATTACGTCCTATCTCTCACTATTGAGAACTTCCTCTAGCACTGCCTTCAATATCGTATTCAAATCGGGCATGGCCAATTCCATCCATCATGCTCTTGTTCTCATCCAACAATGCCACATCAAGTATTCTACCCAATTCCATTCTATTGTTAAATAACCATAAAATATTCTTTCCATTTTAATCAACACACTTTGATATAAAATAACTAAATTATTTTTCAGACTATAAAATTTCATATAGGATATTTATTACAAATGGGGTATTTATTTGGGTAGTTTTTTATCTTATAATTTCAACTTACCCCAGTCTAGGAGAGTACAAATTCCCGGTGTCAGATTATGATATTCTGATCCTTTAGCTGAGAGGCTATATATTCCTATGTTTTTACCAAAAACTTGTACCTGTCCCCCAATAAAAATCCAGATAGAGAAGCGGAAGAAATCCCAAGTAGCGAACCAGAAGCACGACTGTCAGTGAGAAGAAATGTTGCTAGATGACTTGAGCCTTAGTGGGGGTAATAACAATACCATTTTTTCACTAACACAACAAGCTTCTTCATCTAGCAACCAGTCTTGAGGGTAGCTCTTATATCAAAGTCACACTGGGCTTTGAACTTGGAAACATTTGAATGAAAGATTGAGCTAGCACAATTAGTGAGACCAATAGTTTTTTATCCTAGCCAATAATTGTTGTTGGTGTTCAAACTTGGAACTAGAGAATGGTTGGATGAACCCATTATTAGGTAATTGTGTTAAATAACTAAGGCTTAGTTTATGAAATACAGAAGTCATGATTACCTGTTTAGTGCACAAAATTATATAGATTATTTACACGAAAAACAAGTTACATTTGATTAAGGTATGTTTTTGAGGAGTATCTATTTTGTTAAAGTAATCAAGGACTTAAACCATGCTTTATCTGCATAGAAGGCCATGTTGGTATGCATAATGAACCCTCGGGCTTTGTATTGTGTTAGGCAATTCGTCATGGTAGTAACAGTGCCCCACTTTTACCATCCAAGAAAGCCCCCATTGATGAAACAAGCCAATTATGAATAGTAGTTCCCTCTATTTGTTCTTTCAAATTCACTTAGGAGTCAAATATCCCAGGACTTGGACCAAAAATTATCTTAATAGAAGATTGCACTAGCACAGGTAGTGAGCCAACTAGCTTTTGCAAGCGTTCAAACTTACTACTAAATGATTATAAAATTCATAGATGAACCACACTACAAAGAGGTCACCTTTGGCTAAGGGGTGCTATCAAGTAGTATCTATTCTGTCAAAGTAACCCAAGACCTAATCATGGCCTGATTTGTGCATAGAATACGATTAATATGGGTAGTGAGCCCCTCGGGAATTTTGATTTAGGTGGATCTCCAGACACCAGTGGCATGGAAAAGGCTCAAAATTCAAAATGGTGGAAGGTCAATTAAATTTACATCCAATCAAAGTGCTCGTCGTTCTGATTCCAACGGTGAAAACGACACTCTAATCCGAGTTTGAATGAGGAAGATAGAGACAGTCAAAGTTTTGGTTGACTTTTTCTAATTGGGCAAGTTTAATGGAGACACAATTTGGACTCTTTTAGGAAATGGAACCCAGCCAACTCTGGCTGGATTTCGGGCAAAATTGTCACCTCCTTAAAATGTCTCCTTTGGTAAAAAATCTGGATTTTTAAAAACTTCCATATTGTTTTTTATAACAAAAAATTATTAAAAAAAGGGTGCCGGGCCACCAACCCCGCCACCCCAATCCTTATCAAATATACATAATATTGGAGGGGTGGGCCACTACTCCCAACCCCTCCCACCATACTTGGCATACCGTTGGGGACCCGTGGTTTATGAACAAGTCGGAACCGTTGCATGCAGAAAAATAGGTGGTGGGCTGACCCTTGGGGCACGGGCCCAACCACCATTAAACAAACTACCGCCCACTTAAATGCATATGGGCCACTGTAAAAGGGACAGGTGAGGTTGGTGGGTTGCCCAAGGCAGGTCCATCCCAACCTCCCTTCCAATTTAATATTTTTGTTATGTAAAAAAAGGGAGGGGGTGGGGTTTGACCGCTTGACTTCGTGCACAAAAATAGATCTTCAACCATTCCACCAATGGTGATTTTGTAAACTCCACCCAGAAATATATTAAAACCCATCATTTTGTCAGTGTGCCCATGTTATCGGGAAATCTAGTGTCCACTCGGATCTGCTAGTCCCACTAAGACTGGTAGCTATCTTAGAAACAAACAAACTAAAACCAATTTCGTTTTCCTTTATGAGAAGTAGATAAGAGTGGAATGAAGGACAACAACCTCAGTCTTGTGCTTGATTCCTTGCTAGCTTCCTCTCCCTTCTGACAGATCCTTACCACTTTTCCTTCATCTACCCAGCTTCAAAGAGCACCTGTGGAATCAAAGCAGCATAATACTATCGAAGAACAAAGATCTACAATCATAAACAATATAGGAACAAATATATATTGACCACACAAATGCATATATCATCAAACATACAAGAATGTGGAGGGAAACTTGAATGGATTTATTAATAATCAAGAATAGAAAAGAGCATTACAACCAATTTTTCTGACCTAGTGTCATCCTCCAGCATGAAAGCCCTTCTTTCACCTCATGAAAAGCTTAGATCACCCAACACTATGATGTTCCAACAAGAAACCAACATCACTTCCTTACAAGATACAAAATTCCAACCTATGGATGTCTGGGATGAGGGATCCATATATAGATGATTGTAGGGGGGTGAGTCAGCTTCTGGGATTTGATTAGTGTCCTCTCTCTGATAGTTCTTGATTCCACTTGGAGATTGATGATATCTTACTCATCCCTGGGCGAATTCAGAGAGGCAAGTGTCACAGGAGAAGTTTCTGGAAGATTCCATGATCATCCACCTCGCAAACTGTCTTTGCCATTTGTCCACTCTCACCCATCACACCCCATAGAAGGGATTTTCAGTATGCATTGCACCTCTTGTGTGCATTTCGATGGGATGCATTGCACTTTGACCATGGATCAGGTGAGATGGTCCAGTTTTGACCAGTTATGAGTAGTTTTTCATGGAGAACTTCTGGGAGATGATGTAATCAGCTGATCTTGTTCTTTTAGGGGATGGAACAAAACTTTTAGGGACATAGGAGCCCTAGGTTCATGGACATGTTTGATTGGGGTTGCAGTGCCCAAAAATGTCTATAATAGTTGCCCCCTAAAGCATGAGGTTGTTAATCTTTTGATGTCGGGTGAAATGCTTTATCATGAAGATCCGCAGTTTTTTCGAGCTGGAAGACGACCTGTAATAAGATACAATACAATATATTATCTTCATAATATTTTTCATGATCTAGATGAGGCGGGCATTCCCATGCTCAGCTTTATAAATTCATTTCCATGTACATATGACAGACAACCGTTTATGCGGGAGATTGATGATTCTGATAGAATCGTCATCCTTTGATTCGGATGATCATCTGTGCAGCAACAATGTACATTTGATGTCTTTATTTTCCTGAATTTATTGCAGCCCAGATGGCTGAAACTAGATCTAGGGTCTTCAAAATCGGTCAATATTCACTCGGAGTACAAGTCGATCCATGTGAAAGATGTTCTAGAGTTGAACATGGAAATACATCGCCTGATTACCAGCCAATGATGTAAGCTGTTAACAGGCGCGAGAGGAATCACCGATAATGATGATGATCCTCAAGGTACTACAGTAAAATTCATGGGGTGTGAATAAGGGACTTGGCATCAAACACCACGCAAAATCTTTCAGTCGAAGGCCATTGATGTCACCGGAAGTGAGAAACTTTCCATTGAGGCATGCAAGCTTCAAAGTACTGAAAGGGTTGTTCCTAAGTCGACTTCTTGGATAATGAGCTGATGTCAACAAGAAGTGACCCGCCGTAGGAGGGCCTTAATGAATCCCACATCTATGACACAGAACAGAGTAAATGATTTTGGAGGTGAAAATAGTCTGATGATACAAGGTTCAGGGTGGCGGTCACGAAAGAATGGAGCGTGAATGTATTGCAGTGGATGAGACACAGGTGAATTCTCTGAGCGACTTCTCTTGAACATACCGGCGACACTGACATGATGGATTGGTGGTGTTAACCCAAATGTGGATGGTGTGACAGACTAATGGTGATATGACCAGTGAACGGAACAACCCAACCCGACTCGGATGCGGAGTGAAAGTGTCATGTTCAAGAGCGACTTGCTACCAATAAAGTTTCTTCAAGTTTTCTTCCCAATTTTTCCCCAGTCATTGCTGACCAGTACCTCTTTATTTTTTTCAAGCTTGGGTAGGATAGCATATGCTTGTTCTATAATTTTCCCTTCGGGCAAACCCATCGCTATATTTTAACGAGCCTAGCGATAGTGAAACTCGTTCTTGTCTGTATGGACAAGTTTGTCGCTATTTGGTTTTAACGAGTTTAACGACAAAGATAAATCGGTCCTTTTCAATTTTAGAGAGTCTGAAAAAGGGACGTAAAGGAGACTCCAATAATCCTTTTTCGTCATGTAATCCCTTAAGTCCGAAAAAGTATAAAATAATATGAAAGGGATGAATTTTCGGTAATTTTAACGAGTTGAACAAGACAAGCGCTCGATCTTTTTGTGTAATAATCCCTCAGGTCCAAAAAGATTAAAATCTAGAGGAGGGATAACACTTCTGGTCGCTTTAACGAGCTGGAGAGGTCAATTGCTCGGCAATATTTCCATGTTTTACGAGTCAGGTGAAAAGAGCTTAAAGGAGACTCGTTTTTGTGGAACGAGTGATAATTTCGGGTAGTAGTTGATTCCAGGTATGGTTTGGAATTTTCCAGTCATGGTAGTGTCACGAGGATGGCTAACAGGATCACTCTTCGCAGCTGTTCCTCAAAAGGGGTAAACAACCAAATGGAGGTGAATGATCGGCTAAAACAGAGTGGATGTGATGATGAGAACACAACCAAGGCTCAAAAGCTGAAGATAATGCATTCACAATGGTTATTTACTAGAAATTGGTTCATTTTTTAATGAGCTTAAACTCTGGGGGAACATTTTCTCATTGCTTATGTTTATTTTTAACGAGCTTGAATTCTGCATTAAAACTGCTCGCGCCAGTCGTATAATAAGGATGTCTCATATAAGATGCCATTTTTTATGGAGCTTGCACCTTACAAAGCTTTGCCCCGGATCCTTTCTTTATGCAAGTTAGGAACGAACAATCCTACAAGTTTAAAGGGTTGCGAAACTACAAATTAAGAAAATAAATGGTCGCTCTTCGCTTGCATGCAAAAAAGGTTTGCATGCCCCCATCAGGTGGACGGAATGGAGATTGACGAGACATTCCTTTCGTGAAAAGACCATTTAGGGATGGTATTTGACTATTTGCTATGTGTGAGCCAGGAAATGACAGCTAGTCTACGAGCTTGACCACTCTGCCTTCATGCGGAAAACACATTACTCTAAAGAGTGAGGAGACAATGGCTCCCATGCAACAAATATAGTCATGCCCAAGGAGTAGATTATAATCCAAAGGTCCTTGGACTACCATTACGTTCATGTGAATGGTTTTCCTTCTCAATGTTATCGGCACATTGGGAAGGATCCCTAATGGTCGACTAATTCTTTTGTCAAAGCTTGTCAGATTTCTCATCTCAGGCAGAAGCGATGGCGAACCAAGTGGTTTCCAAGCAGTTGAGGAAAGGATACTCACAGAAGCCCCTTCATCTACGATGGTACCGGCCATGACCATTCAGTATATTTGTGTAATGATTCTAAATCCGGTAAACGAGGTCTGCCTAGTAGGTTCCAATCGAAGGAAACAACTAGGTTGCTTGGAGGTGGGACCGAATAGACAGCCGGATATGACTCTGACGAGCTTCCTTCCTGCGGTAAAGGAATGGGTAGACTGCCCTCATGTTCATTGGAGTCTGTGTTTATGAAAATAATTTGGATGGTGTCGTTCTCATTCTCTTCGGTGATTGTGTCATCTGAAGATGGACCTTCCAAAGACAAGACTGGGTCGACTGCCACCTCAACCTTTTGACTTTCGTCTGGTGTGGGTTCGGCGGGTTTATATTCAATGACAGATACTTCGACCAAACACAATGGCATGTCAGTTGGATTTTCAACCAGCGATGGACTTGGCAAGAGTTTTTTATATCCAGGAGGAAGTTGTAACGGTGAAACTGGACGGTCATCCAAAACTCTTTTAGCTTCGTCCAGGAAGGGACAACGATGGAGGGCATGATTGCCTTCACACAGTCTACGAGGAAATTTACATTTTCCTTTTTGTCCAGGTGCTTTGTTTTCACTAGTTGATGGTGTACTTTCAACATGGTCCTCAGAGGTTGATGACACCGAGTTGTGCAAACGAGGAGACCAGTCCCTTAAGATCCGAGGGATGCAGGGACAATCTTGGTGGTAGTGGTCTCCTTTGCAAATGACACATGGCGATTTAGGCCTGGACGGTGCAGTGTGTGGATTTTTGCTAGACGATGCATGGTTGCCCCCTTTCGCCTTTGGCTCTTTCTTCTTCTTCTCCTTCTTCTTCTTAGTTACTTGGTTTTGGGCCTTATGAGGTGCACCAACATCTCCCCGAGAGGAGAAAGGACTAGGATTTCCTCCAAGGGGAATTCCTTGGTTGGTGGACTCCATTTTCCTCAACCTAAGATCAATGTGGGAATGGTGATATTATTCCAATTAAAATAAATTTTAGACGCTTTGACACAACTTGTTTTTTCAATTTTTAAGAGTCGAGAAAAAACAAAAGATGACTCTATTCGCCTTCGATTTTTAATGAGCCTGAAGTGACAAGTGCTCAGATGGACCTTTTCCTTTAAGGTGCCTGAAAAGGAATGAAAGAGACTACTCTGGAAATCTAGATAGAGGGATTACCATACCAATCACAAAACTATAGAATACTTTTTACGGTACGACAGTCAATCTTCCCAAATGCTATGTTCAGTGCATTGCGATCGATAGGGTGGCAGACACGACTTCCTATGGATAAAGGATATAGCCTATTGTGGTCTCCCAATATATACTCGATGGTACATGGGAGCACAAGTCCGTATTAGCACTTGTCATCTCAAAGAGGAGGAATCACCCAACCAACAGTGAAAGCGACAATTACCAGGTTTTACGATGCTGGAATACATCTCTAGCCTAGACTTCTAGATTTTGTGCGTTAGGTTCCAAAGAGTTTTTAAGTTCACTAAATTTATTTTATAGTTGATCTTTCTTAAGAAATTTTCCTTTCAGGTTCACCGCGTCATGTAGATGTACAATTCCTAAAATGCAATCTAAGATGATAAACAATCATTTAATCTTCTTTTCGCAATGAAAATCCTAGCTACTAAAGAAAGAGAAATGATATTCTTTCAACATAGAGCAGAGAGCACACACTAGATGCATTGTCCTAAATCAAAGCAACAAGAAGTATAAATGCAAATGCACATGCATGTATTTGTTTTCAGACTTCTTAATTTGTGAATGACAAGAAGAATGCTAAGTACAAATCTGAATTATCTTTTCAAAGCGATAGTACTAACAGATTTCTCTTCAAAAATGAAAGGAAGATAATGATGACACTTTACTATTTCGAATTGAAAACTGCTTTCGACACTTGAAAAACTACTAATTCAAATCAAATACAAGAGTAACTGTATAATCGACCATCAAGAAAAATAGAATTCCTTTCTTTGACTGAAAACGACACTTGCGACACTTTCAAATCAAAAGACGACAGTTCGACTATGCTACTACTTTGTAAAAGAGAACTGAAAATGGCGGAAAATACATAAAAAAATTCACATTTCTTTGCACAATGGAGACGGAATGATGGAAAGGAAGGGGGTTTCCACAGTGGTATACTGATCATAGACAACAAAACTCTAGAATATAGCTGAAAAGAGTGAAGAAAAAACCAAGACCTGGAGGCAAAATTAGCCTTTTCTGATCATCGCACCTGTAACATAGGGAAACGGGGATGCATCCCACCTACTGCACACGGGAAGTGCGATGCATCCAGATTTCCTTGAAGAGAGGGTGTGATGGTACCACGACGAGACTTTAGTTAGCTCTTGGTCACATTTTGCAACTCAATTCAGGGATTTAGGCCGAGCAAATGATGTATAGTAAATAGAAATCACAGGGGATGATCTAATGAGGTTACTAGAGCCACCACTAGGGAAATTAGAAAGCTTGCAAATCGATTGTTCAGTTTATAAACAAAACCCGGAGATAGACTGAAGCAGCATTGATCTAGTTTGCACTTGCATAGAAAATGCAGTTCGAAGGCTAGCTGGCTTGACTTCAGGCTCCATCTGTAAGTTTATAAAACAAAAAAATATAGACAAACAAACAATCTATTCGCTCCCCAGTGGAGTCACCATTTTGTTATTGGGAAATCTAGTGTCCACTTGGATCTGCTAGTCCCACTAAGCCTGGTAGCTATCTTAGAAACAAAAAAACTAAAAGCACTTTCGTTTTCCTTTATGAGAAATAGATGAGAGTGGAATGACGGACACCAACCTCAATCTCGCGCTTGGTTCCTTGCTCGCTTCCTCTCCCTTCTGACAGATCCTTGCCACTTTTCCTTCATCTACCCAGCTTCAAAGAGTACCTATGGAATCAAAGCAGCATAATACTATTGAAGAACAGAGATCTACAATCATAAACAATATAGGACCAGATATATATTGACCATACAAATTCATATATCATCAAATATACAAGAATGTGGAGGAAAACTTGAATAGCTTTATTAATAATCAAGAATAGCAAAGAGGATTACAACCAATTGTTCTGACCCAGCATCATCCTTCAGCATGAAAACCCTTCTTTCACCTCATGAAAAGATTAGATCACCCAACACTATGATGTTCCAATAAGAAACCAATAGCACTTCCTTACAAGATACAAAATTCCAGCCTCTGAAACTCTGGGATGAGGAATCCATATATAGATGATTACAGGGGGGTAAGTCAGCTTCTAGGATTTGATTAGTGTCCTCTCTCTGATAGTTCTTGATTCCACTTGGAGATTGATGATCTCTTACTCATCCCTGGGCGAATTCAGAGAGGCAAGTGTCACAGGAGAAGTTTCTGGAAGATTCCATGATCATCCACCTCGCAAACTGTCTCTGCCATTTGTCCACTCTCGCCAACCGCACCCCGTAGAAGGGATTTTCAGTATGCATCGCACCTCCCATGTGCATTTAGGTGGGATGCATCGCACTTTGACCATGGAGCAGGTGAGATGGTCCAGTTTTGACCAGTTCTGAGTATTTTTTCATGGAGAACTTCTGGGAGATGATGTAATCAACTGACCCTGTTCTTTTAGGGGATGGAACAACACTTTTAGGGACTTAGGAGCCCTTGGTTCATGGACATGTTTGATTGCGGTTGCAGTGCCCAAAAATGTATATAACAGCCCAGTGCATGGAGGAGTAGGAGCGTGCATGGAAATCGAGGCGATAAGTTTTTTAATTAATTTATTGCAGGTGGAACCATGATTGGGAAAAATTCTTAGGAGGGTGAAATTTTTGCTGTGTCCAAATTGAAAAAAAAATTATTTGGATCCTACACCTCTCAGCTACACAAACCCAATGGTGCAGTTAGTTTCTTGATCTGAGTAGAAAATTTGCAGAGGACCCAGAAGAGGGAAGCTTTGAGGAATCTAGGGGAATCTAAAAGATTCCTTAAGCCCCAGATTTCCACTTTCTCAGAATTTAGAAATTTGATAATCGATTTTTCACTACTCGATGCCACAATTATGATGGGGCATTCAAATTTTCCATTTGCTCATTTCATTTTTCGGCCACTTTTCTAAGTGGAGTGCAGATGTCAGCATTCATATGCGAGAAATCATTCCATGAGATTCGACGTCGCGAGATTGATGGTGCAGACAACTTCAATAGTTTGACATCCTTTTCTTCAGATGGCCCCAAGATGTGAGGTATATGGAACGTGTTCATGTACTTCTTTTTCTATGAGCTATATTGTGTTGCACTAATCCCTGTTTGATGTGGTATCTTGTTTCTTACATGTGTCATTATTCCTTCTTGATGTGATGCAGAATAATTTGTGGGATGTACTTGTTGTCATGATTTGTCATGTTTTATTTGAGATGCCTTTGTTGTATGTTGATGGGATACTCATGTCTCACCATGTATGCTTGCATTGAGATCCATTTTATGTCATGTTGGTGCGATGCTCATTATCATCATGCATTAGTTTATGTCATACTGATAGGAGTCCTTTTTGACTGAGAGTTCCTGTAGTAGAACATCTCTTGGAGCCACTCCTCAGTAGGTTATTTTCCTTGTATGATATTGATGTCACCTCTTATGTACATCATCACTATTGATAGCACTTAATGCACCAGCCTAAACCATCTTGACACTGAGGCCCGAAGATGTAGTCCCTCTTGGACGAACTCCGTTATCAATACTTATGTTTTCATGTGTTTGTTGGCATTATGACACAGGTTTAGCACTATGGCACAAGTGTTGTCCTTGATGGCAACTCACTCTGGTGACAGATCTCAGTTCAGGCTCTCAGAATGAAGGAAAAATATATATACACAGGTTCATCGTGACAAAGTCATGTACACACGCGGGTTAGATGTTCCAAAGATGCGTATGCGCATACACGCACTTTCACGCAAGGAAAAGCGTGTACATGTGGGAGAACTTATGTTTGGTCCGTGGTATTTAGTCCTTGGTATTTGAACCTATGGTTTTGGACCATGGTATCTCATCAGAAGTGTTGATCCCAAGTATTGGGTCCATGGTATTGATTTGTTATGGTTTTGGACCGTGGTATTGAGAAAGGCCTAAGACTATAAAAGCGGAAGGAGGTCATTATGCAAGGTCACCATTTGAATTATTGAATATCTAATGCAAAGCTAGATCTGGAATATTGGTGATTGGTTTATGATGCATAGCTGGATCTGAATGAAGGAGGAACCTAAGCGCAAGGAGAAGTATAATTTCTATTGATGGGTCAAAATCTCAAGTCTTGAATAAGTAGAATCTTTGAAGTGATTTTTGATCTATTATACTTGGCGCACGCTTGATCTATAAATTTGATAATCTGGGTATAGCTAATGTCTAAATATTTGAAAAAGTGAATTATCTTTTATAGATCTATACGTAGGTTCGTCTCATCAGAGGTGCGCATATACGCTGGTTCTGCAAATCAAAATAGCATATACACAGGTTGGTCTTAACACAGAAGCGTATACATGTAGGTTTCTGATTATTGAAGTAGCATATGTCTCTTAAATTATGTTCTAGCTGCTTCTATGATTAGTGCAGTGATCTGGGTTCAGAATTGGTGTATGGTTACTGTTAATGTGTTCTGGGTACAGCTGCCAGAGAAGTGTCTATTTGATTCAGTTTTAACTGGTGAAAAGGAGATTTTTGATGCAGAAATTATTGATGTTTGATTGATGTTATTCATGGATCCAGTATGAAAATTTATGAAACGAGATCCCTGGAAGAAAAAGAAGGTTGTAGCCTTCTGCAGGTCAACACCTACGTACTAGCACCTGAACTAGTACAAGAGCTAAGGGGGTTGTAGCTCCCTTCTAGGAGAAGCTGGAGAATGAGAGAAGGTTGTACTCTTCTGCAGGTAGAAGCTTGTGTACTGGTATAAGTCTGCACCAGTACAAAAACATTGTAAAAAGAAGTTTCTAACTAAAAGAAGATAGAGACGAATTGCAGTAGGTGGTTTTCACCCACATTGGGTTTCCACCTTATATCTTGTGTTCTTGTGTGTGATTGTCTTCTGCTCTGTTTTACTATTCCTGGTTACTTTTTATATGATTCTAATACCTAGATTAATGATCAACATCTATAGAATAAATTAAATTATAAGTCTGCATGGTATACGCTGGTTTTCTTATCTGTAGTTGCGTATATACGCAGTTTTTCCTAACTGAAGTAGCGTATATGATCTGGGTGTGAAAAAGAAAATAATTGATTAGATAATACTGATTCACCCCCCTATCATTATTATTTCCAACAATTGGTATCAGAGCGGGTCCTTCAGAAGAAGCTTGATCGCTTGAAGGAAGATCTATCATCATGAGCAACTACGAGAGAGAAGCATCGATCAGGCCACCAATTTTTTATGGGACCAACTTCGTCTATTGGAAAGTAAGAATCACAACCTATCTTCAATCTCTTGGTTCAGAAGTCTGGGATATCATAGATACAGGGTACACATTTCCATTAGCAACTCCTACAGATCCGGCTGGTAAGAAGCAGTATGAAACAAATGCAAAGGCTGTCAATACTCTATTAGGGAGTCTATCTCAAACAGAATTCGTCAAGGTTATGCAGCTCAAAACCACAAAAGAAATATGGGACAAGATTGTTCTGAGCTATGAAGGAGATGAATAGGTAAACAAGCCCTCGGAATTCAGTATGAAAATCTCAGAATGCACAATGATGAAAGTGTGGCTAACTATTTCCTACGTATAGATGAGATTATTAATTGTATGAAAATCTTGGGTAAAGAAATAAAAGAGGTTGTTTTGGTTGAAAAGGTTCTAAGATCTTTGTCTTTTAAGTTTGAATCAAAAATTTCTGCAATAGAAGAAAAACAGAATCTATAGAGCATTACCATGTCGCAGCTACACGGAATTCTAACAGATTATGAAATGAGGAAAGGGGGACCATCAGACAGAAGAGAATCCGCATTCAAGTTCTTAGGAAAAGGATATTGCTATGACTTAGGACATATGTCAGAAGAAGAGGAAGAATCAAATTTTGTCAAAAACCTTCAACGGTTGTTGGAAGATTCAGAGGTAAGTTACATTTCAAATGTTTTTCTTGTGGAAGAGTTGGTCACTATGCTGCAAAGTGTCCTCATAAAGATAAGCTTGACAAAGGTAAGGAACCAGTTAGATGGAACAGAAAACAGAATGTAAATAAGAAAAGCTATTACACTCATGAAGACAGTGATGGACTTTCAAATAGTGATGAAGATGAACAAGGTAATAATTATAGACTTTTAATGGCTTTTGAAGATGATGATTTCTTGGATGCTATAGATGAAGAAGGTCTTTATGAAGAGATTTCTAAACTCAAAATTTGTTTAGAAGAGAAGAATATGATTATTGATACTCTGCAATTCCAACTTGCTGAAAGGGAAAAACATCATGAAAAGTTAGAATGTGAAATTGTGGGACTTAGAAAAGAGATTGAGAAAACAAAAGCTCTTAATATTAGATTTGTTAAAGGATCTAAAACTTTAGATGAGATTATCAAAGTGCAGAATTATCCACTAATCAAGACAGATCTGGGATATAATGAAGAAGCATCTCAAGTGCAGAATCCATCCGCCTCCAAAAGTTATCTTGATGCAGCAAGGAGAAGTGAACAAGTTGACAATCGACAACAAAAGCACAATGCTGCTCACCAGGTAAATCAGGGACATTTTACTTCAAGAATTAACAGAGATCACCAAGTAAATCAGGGGCAATCTACTTCAAGGACAAACAGAAGCTACAACAAAACACAGGTAAATCATTCTCAATTTTCCTCGAGAATAGATGTCAATGAAAACTACAATCATTTGGTCCGCAGGGTTGACAATCACAGGAATTTCTTCAATGGCCAATGTTTCTCTTGTCATAACTTTGGACACAAAGCAGCTCAATGTGTTGCCTACAAAACTATCATGACTAGAGAATCTCAAAAATAGAGGAGTATGATTGGGATCATGAAAAGGACCTACAATAACCTTTTTGCTCTTGAGAATGAAATAGAATGTTCTATTTGTAACAACTTCGGTCATGAAGATTCTGAATGCAGGAGTAGGTTTCAGCAGACAACTCAGAAGGAGCAAGCCTCAAGTGCCAAAACATGGAGAATGAAAGAACCGCAAACAGAAAGATGTGGTATAGCCTTATATACGGAAGGACAGGAAAATCAATGGTACATCAATAGTGGATGTTTGAAACATATGACAGGTGATAAAGAAAAACTTCAGTCATATAGTGCCTTAGAAAAGGAGAAGAAGGTATCATTTGGAAATGACACCCCTGCACTCATAAAAGGTAAAGGTTCTGTTCTTTTAAAAGAAAAGGTCAAAGAAGGAAATGTTATGTATGTTGATGGCTTAAAGCATAATCTATTGAGTGTCAGTCAAATGTGTGATCAAGGAAATGTGGTGATATTTCGATCAAATGGTTGTATTGTTTGTGAGCTTGATATAGGAGAAATAGTGATCAAAGGCATAAGGACTCCAAATAATCTATACATTCTCAAAGGAGGACAACAAAAATGTTATTTGAGCAAGAATGATGAACACTAGCTATGGCACCGAAGATTAGGGCATCTAAGCTTCTCACAGATAAGGAAAGCATGCAAATACCAGGTAGTTTGTGGTCTTCCAGACATCAAAATTCTAGACAATACACTATGCAAATCATGTCAGTTTGGTAAGAAAACTAGAACCAACTTCCCTGAGAAGGAAGGGTCAACTAGTAGGCCACTTGAACTCGTCCATACTGATGTATGTGTTCCATCTAGGAATAGGTCACCTCGAGGAGAAGAATACTTTATATTATTTATTGACGACTTTTCCAGGATGTGTTGGATAAGACTTATGAAGCACAAATATGAAGCCTTCGAAAAATTCAAATCTTTCAAAGCCTTGGTTGAAAATGAATCAGATCACAAAATCAAATGCCTCAGGTCTGATCCAGGAGGATAATTTACCTCGAATAAATTTTTTGATTTTTGTGAAGAATATGGAATAAGAAGGGAATTCTCTATAGCTAGGACTCCTCAGCAAAATGGAGTAGTGGAAAAGATGAACAAAACAGTTCAAAAAATGGCTCGTGCTATGCTTGATGAGTCTGGAACTCCCACAACCTTCTAGGGTGAAGCTGCATTTGCAGCAGTTACTATTCTCAACAAGACAAACGTCCAGGTAAACAGCACTCAGACTCCTCACGAACTATGGTATGGTAAGACTCCCACGGTAAAATACTTCAAAATTTTTGGAAGCAAATGCTACATCAAAAATACTGATGAAAATCTTGGCAAGTTTGAACCTAGAGTAGATGAAGGCATTCTCCTTGGTTACTCTCCCCACAACAAAGCATACAAGTGTTACAATAAAAGACTTGGAAGAATTGTTGATAGCATTGATGTAGTGGTTGATGAAGAAGGAAACATTCCTGGGCAGGTAAGTTCCAAAATTTTTGAAGATGATGAGGACTATCCTTCAACATCAAATCAGACTTATGATGAAGAAGAAGCTCAAGAGGCACCAGAAGAAAAAATAAGGATAGAAGATAAGATTCCATCCAGATACATTCAAAAGAATCATCAAGAAACTCAAATTATAGGGTAGAAAGAGGTAGGTATACAAACAAAAAGAACAATTGCAGAAGATTCAAGCTATTTGGCATTGCTCTCCTCCACTGAACCACAAAATGTAAGAAAGGTATGCAAAGATGAATGCTGGGTCAAGGCAATGGATGAAGAACTTGAGCAGATTGAAAAGAATAATACTTGGGAGTTGGTTCCTAGACCAAAAGATAAGAATGTCATAGGGACAAAATGGATATTCAAAAACAAGTTGAATGAAAATGGGGAAGTTATTAGAAACAAAGCCAGACTTTTTTGTAAAGGGTATGCTCAACAAGAAGGAATCGACTTTGAAGAAAATTTTGCTCCCGTTGCTAGACTTTAGGCCATTAGAATGTTCCTTTCTCTCTCTAGTTTTAAAAAGTTCAAAGTATTTCAAATGGACGTGAAATCTGCCTTTCTGAATGGAGACTTAGAAGAAGAAGTGTATATTGAGCAACCAGATGGTTTCATCCTTGGAAATGATCCAAAACTTGTATGCAGACTTAAGAAGGCTCTCTATGGTCTTAAACAGGCTCCAAGGGCTTGGTATCATCATCTGGACAAATACCTTCATCAACAAGGTTTTTCAAAAGGATCAGCAGATAGAAATCTTTATATAAAAATTGAAAATGACAAATTGCTAATAATTGTTGTGTATGTTGATGATATCATCTTTGGTAGCAATGAAGAAGCCATGAGTCAAAACTTTGCCTTGGTGATGCAGAAAGAATTCGAAATGTCCTTTCTTGGAGAGCTGACATATTTTCTTGGTTTACAAATCCAACAAAATGAAGACGGTATCTTTTTATCTCAAACCAAGTACCTCAAGCAGATCTTGAAGAAATATGGCATGGAATATTTGAAACCAGTATGTACCCCTATGGTCACAGGATGCAGCCTCAATGAAAATGATGAATTAGCAGCAGTGCATCAACCAATCAACAGATGCACGATTGGAAGTCTTCTCTACTTAACAGGTACCCGACCAGAAATCATGCATGCAATGGGAATGGTTGGAAGATTTCAGGAAAATCCAAAGGAAACTCATCTTCAGGCAGTGAAGAGAATTTTCAAGAATCTTCAAGGAACTCAAAACTATGGCTTATGGTATCCTAGAGATACAGATCTCACACTTCATGCTTATACAGATGCAGATTGGGTTGGAAGCGTGGATGACAGAAAAAGCACTAGTGGTGGTGCATTCTTTATGGGTTCGAGATTAGTATCTTGGTTCGGAAAGAAGCAAAGTTCAATTGCATTATCTACAGCTGAATCAGAATATGTGGCTGCTGCATCTTGTTGCACACAAATTCTTTGGATGATGCAAACTTTGCAGGATTTTCAAATCACTTGTACTCCACCTATCTCCATCTTATGTGATAATACAAGTGCAATCAACATTTCAAAGAATCTTGTCATGCATTCAAAGACCAAGCACATACCTATCAAATATCATTTTCTTCGGGAACAACTTCTTGAACAAAAGGTCAAGTTGGAGTATGTTCCCTCTAAGGAACAAGTTGTTGATATACTCACCAAACCACTGCCCAGGGAAACATTTGAATACCTCAAAGAAAAGCTAGGAGTAGTTGATGCATAATCTTGGTGTTGAAACCTGTCTGTTTCAGAGAAATGTGGTTGTACACGAGTTGCATGAGGAGGATCCGCGTACATACGTCGATTTATACAGATATAGTCGCATATATGGTGGTTTGAAGGAAATCAGTGGGGACAGACTCTGGTTGAAGAGAGTATGATATGGGTCTGACAAAGACCATCTGGCACAGGTTCAGGGGGAGCAGATAAACTTCTAATAATGCATTGTTGGCATTACATTAGAAGCTCTTGGTTCGAGTACACAAGCTGTTTTGGGTTCAGGTGGATCAGTTGCAGAAGGAGAACAGAAGGAGAACATGGTTGCTGATCTGAATAGTGCTGCTGATATTAGTTATTGGTGACTTTCATAGTCTTGCTCTAGATATTTCGTCTCTATGTCATGTATATCTTTTATTATTATCAAGGTCATGTAATGACCTATTTTGGTTTCCCCACTATGCTTGGGATGAATGATGTAATGTACTTGGTTATCATATGTAAGTTTATGATGTATCCCCACTTGGTTGGGTGGATGATCCCCACTTGGTTGGGTGATAGATGTATGTATAGAGTCTTTGATGATAGGAAGGTCAGTTATGATGTATGAGTCATGGTTCTTCTTGAAGAACATCTTTTTGCAGATCTTGCCTACAGTTAGGGGGAGCATGGCTAGCACAGCAGAGCAGAGATTTCAGCATGTACTCAGGGGGAGCATAACCCTTTGCCCTTGATGATAAAGGGGGAGAATGACTTTGAGGATCTTGGGGTTGCCATCAAGTCCAAAGGGGGAGATTGTTGGCATTATGACATAGGTTTGGCGTTATGGCACAGGTGTTGTCCTTGATGGAAACTCACTCTGGTGACAGATCTCAGTTTAGGCTCTCAGAATGAAGGAAAAATATATATACGTAGGTTCATCATGACCAAGCCACGTATACAGGCAGGTTAGACATTCCAAAGATGTGTATGCGTATACACTCACTTTCACGCAAGTAAAAGCGCGTACATGTGGGATAACTTATGTTCGGTCCATGGTATTTAGTCCTTGGTATTTGAACCTATGGTTTTGGACCATGGTATCTCGTCAGAAGTGTTGATCCAAAGTATTGGGTCCATGGTATTGATTTGTTATGGTTTTGGACCGTGGTATTGAGAAACGCCTAAGACTATAAAAGAGGAAGGATGTCATTAGGCAAGGTCACCATCTGAATTATTGAATATCTAATGCAAATCTAGATCTAGAATACTGGTGATTGGTTTATGGTGCATAGCTGGATCTAAATGAAGGAGGAACCTAAGCGCAAGGAGAAGGATAAGTTCTATTGATGGGTCAAAATCTCAAGTCTTGAATAAGTAGAACCTTTGAAATGATTTTTGATCTGTTATACTTGGCGCACGCTTGATATATAAATCTGAGAATCTGGGTATAACTAATGTCTGAATATTTGAAAAAGTGAATCATCTTTTACAGATCTATATGCAGTTTTGTCTCATCAGAGGTGTGTATATACGCTGGTTCTGCAAATCAAAACAGCGTATACGCAGGTTGGTCTTAACACAGAAGCGTATACACGCAGGTTTATGAATATTGAAGTAGCATACGTCTCTTAAATTATGTTTTAGCTGTTTCTGTTGATTACTGCAGTGATCTGGGTTCAGAATTGGTGTATGGTTACGGTTACTATGTTATGGGTACAACTATTAGAGAAGTGTCTATTTGATTTAGTTTTAATTGGTGAAAAGGAGATTGTTTGATGCAGAAATTATTGACGTTTGATTGATGTTATTCATGGATCTAGTATGAAAATTTATGAAACGAGGTCCCTGGAAGAAAAAGAAGGTTGTATCCTTCCGCAGGTCAGCACCTATGTACTAGCACCTAAAATAGTACAAGAGCTAAGGGGGTTGTAGCTCCCTTCCAGGAGAAGCTGGAGAATGAGAGAAGGTTGTAGCCTTCTGCAGGTAGAAGCCTGTGTACTGGTATAAGTCTGCACCAGTACAGAAACATTGTAGAAAGAAGTTTCTAATTAAAATAAGATAGAGACAAATTGCAACAGGTGGTTTTCACCCACATTGGGTTTCCACCTTATATCTTGTGTTCTTGTGTGTGATTGTCTTCTGCTCTGTTTTACTGTTCCTAGTTACTGTTTATATGATTATGATACACAGATTAATGATCAACATCTATAGAATAAATTAAATTATAAGTCTGCATGGTATATGCTGGTTTCCTTATCTGTAGTTGTGTATATAAGCGGTTTTTCTTAACTGAAGTAGTGTATATGATCTGGGTGTGAAAAATAAAATAATTGACTAGATAATATTGATTCACCCCCCCTCTCAGTATTATTTCCAACAGTGTTGATGAATGTCATGCTTCTCTTCTTTACAACATGCAGATGTATTCATTTATGTTCTTTTAAAAATGCAATTTAGCACATCACAGAAGTAAAAGGTCTTGGAAGGGTCCTTCGTCACACCCAGATCCAAATCACTTTTTAACTTCATCATCATTGAAACCATTGTGGCATTATTAAGTAATTGGATAAAACATCTGTTAAACCCACTTTATGTTGGAGGTTTGTTGTCACTTTTTACGATGTGGTTGGTTAGACTTACCTTTTGGAAGAGAGTACAATCATCCACATTTAAATGGGAAACTTAGTGGGGGGCAATAGCAGTGCCTTATTTTTCCTGCTACAACAATCCCTTTTTGATCAAACATGATTGTTTTGATGCGTGGCTGCTTCCAAGCGTATCTATTCTATTAAAGTTGCCTGGGACGTGAATACCCAGTAGTCCGAGTACTTGAACTTGAAATAATCTGAATAGAAGACTACACTAAAACATGCATTGAGTCTACCAGTTTTTGAACTTGTTCATCATTGTTTCCATGTTCACAGTTTCCACTAGAACATTCTTGGATGGACTTTCGTTATGGAATTCTATTTAAAATTAAAATAACTATTTTATCCATTTTATATAGCCTAGTCTATAGAATAGAGGAGGCCCAAACATATGTCTATGATTTAAAAATTCATATATGATCCATACTAACAAAATAGGTTACCCCTTCCTAAGTAAGTTCCATTTAGGAGTATCTATTCTATCACAGGAAACCATGTTTTGAAACTAGCCTTATCTTCTGCTAGCTTTTGAACCTTGTTTATTATTGTTTCTTGTGTCCTAATTTGCGACCAGACAACAGTTGGGTGGTACTTTGATAGCTAATTCTTTTAAATAACTAAAAGAACTATTTTATCTATTTTAATTAGCCCAATCCATGAAACAAACAAGGCATACTTTTCCTTTTTAGGGCACACAACTTCTAATATGATCCACACTAAAAACATGTTACGTTTGATTAAATTATGCAAAGAGGAGTATCCATTGTGTCAAATTAACCCAGGTCTTGAACCTAGCTTGATTTGATACTAGTATTTGAACATAGGCCATCATTGTATCTAGCGTTCAAATTTGTTGCTATACCATGGTTGGCTGGACTTTTTTTAGGCGACTAAGTCATATCTCACATGTGTGGGGGGAGTTTAAATGGTGAGCATGTAAAATAATGAAAAATATTAATGCATTAGAGAGTTGATGGATTCATATTTGTTTTCCTATGGCATCTTTGATAGTCTATAGTAGTTATAGTTGGATTACCAATTAAACCTATTACACCCAACTTAAAATTGACAAGCCACTGGAAGAGTATTTCATCATCTTGTTCATTATTTGTTCCCATCAAACATAAAAGGCAACATAATCTTTAAATTGCTATTTCTTTATTTTTGTGGTAAATTTTGTAGTGACCTAGGGTGACTTTTGTTTCTTCCTAAGGATTTAATTCTAGGGGTTTCAATAGAAATTCAATAGATCTTTACACAACAATAGATATCACTTTACAAAAAAAAAATATTCCAGTCAATGGTAATATGATCTCTTGATGGCACAATACATGAAATTGACTTGTTCAACAACCAGTAATTGTTCCACCAATATTTCACAACATTATCTGTCAAATAATTTAAATTTTTTAAAATTACTAGTCGAATTGTACTCTTCTAGAACCTGCATAACATGTATTGATCTGCATAATTCTCTATGGAAAGAGAAATTGTAGTTCCAGACCACTTTGCAGATGTATTCTTTCTTCACTGAAACCTCGGGAAATCTTTCACCAAATCTTAGCAATACATAATTTTCCTCAAGGAATGTGGCGAAGTTCCACATGAACTAATAAAGTTCCTCAAATGTGCCTTCGAGGTATGAACAATATTTTCTCAAAGATCTGTCAAACCATAACTTAGATGATGATCGAATAACCTCATAATGGAACAAAAAACCCTAAAAATAGGGTTCCAATGCTCAGCCGAAGTGCCTCAGGGGAGATGACGACTCTGCTTCAGGGGGGGATGAGCTGATTCTATTGTAGTAGATTTTGGCCCTACAGCTAGGTTGTGGCTCATGCGGGTTGCGGATGTCCGCAGGTGGCCTCAGGATGTTGAACTCTACTTCAGGGAGACTGAAGTGTCTCAATATTTCTCTCTAGAAATGCTAGGATACCCTTTGTAATTCTACTAACCAAAATCTGTATGTCAGAAAGGGGAAAGAACCCAAAAAATAGACCTGAATAATCCAATAGATTTAAGTTTTGGTACTTGATTGGGCACTGACTTTGATGTCTCTAGATAGATAGATTACCTGCTTTTTCTAGAACAAAACAAAAGATAAGAGTAGGTTTACTAACTAGGGTGGAATCTTTCACGAGGTATAACAAGTGTCCTTAATGAAAGTTTACCAAGTGGTTCCATGAGAATAGTGAAAAGGAATAGGGAGAGAGGGAAACCTTGTCGAGGTCCTCTAGAGGCCTTGAAGAAATCAAAGGGGCCCTCACTGATGAGAAAAACCAAGGAGGCAAAAGAAAAGAAACATTACTCCCATTTGAGAAAATGGGTTGAGAAAATAGTTTAAGTAGAATTTCATGAAGAATGTCCCATCTAATCTTCTTGTAGGCTTTATCTAGATCAAGCTTGAGAACATTACATCCTCCTCGTATTTGGAGAGTGGGTGACTTATTGGACTATCAAAAGGAAATTGAAGATTTGGTGTCCTGACAAATCTCCTTGTTCAACTTAAATCAATACTGGTAACTGAGTCTTAAATCTCAAAGAGATAATTATAGTTATAATCTTATATGCAGAATTGTATAATGATATTTGTCTAAAGCTATTAAAAATCAAAGCTCGTTCCTATGGGATGTTTTTTATTAGAAAATTTGTGTTTAAAGCTTTGAGCATAACCCTTGATTTCTTCAATTCTTCAACTGCTTCTAAGAAGTCTATTTTAATGATCTCCCATGCCATCTGGTAAAAGTTAGTAGTGAAACTGATTGGGTCCTATAATTTATAGGATCTCAAGGTATTTGAGTATTGTATCTTAGGAATCTTATATTGTAAATAATTGTCAATCTGCCAATGATTTCTAGAAACAAAAAGAATAAAAAATGAAAAGAGGGTATAAATAAAAATGAGGAAAAACAAAAATATTGAAAAAAGAATGAAAAATAGAACCCCATCAAAAGAAAAACAAAAAGAAATAATACTAAAAGTGTTGCAAGTCTAAATTCCACTACTGATAGATAGTTTTATTTATCATTGTTAAATAAAGGTTGTGTGCAAATTGTTTAAAATGCCACAATCACTAGCTATGTGTTTAATAATATAGTGTAATCATGGTTAAACATGTTTAAATTTTTGTAAATTAGGTTAGAGAATAAAGATTTGCCAAATAGTTTAATCTTGGTAAATCAGTAGTTAGGTAGAAAATGACATTGATTCAACTGTCTAATTTGAATCAATAGGAGACATAAGTGATAGGATTTAAATAGTTTTTCATTTTGTATAAAAGAAAATAATGTCGGTTTTCTAGTCTAAGTGCACCCTTTAGAAAAAATAGAATGTTAGTTTAGTCAATGGTAGGTAAATTAGATGGTTTTTTATAAATATATCCCTATGCCATTTATATCCTAAGTTTAAGGATATGGTAAAAAGGCAAACAGGTGCAATGGGATAAATTTCTTTTCCATGATTTTATTCCTAAACCTTTATCCTATGTCAAGAAGGAAAAACATAAGGGCTCATATGGACAAAGTTTCTTTGTCGTATATGGTTAATCAACAATGTTGTCAGATTATTAGGATCCTCCCCCCCTTGTGATCCACGATTCATATTGTTCTTCGGCCCACCTCTCCATCCTGCCTTTACCATGGGGGGGTGGTGTTCTGAAGAGACGGTTTCTTCCACCGGGCCCCATCCTAACATGGTAACCTCTCCCGATTTTGCACCCCACCATTGCAATCCCTCTTACCACTCGCTACCCCCTCTGAAACTGCCTTCCTTTCACCTGCTTTACCACGTCCCCACCACGACAACTCCTCCACTCACCTCTCGCCACGTCGCTTGGATGCTGTCCACTTAAATGAACTCCTGACAAAAAAACAGTTCGACATTTAATTCAATTCCTGGGTAACCATTCAAACTTAACGGTTCCACGCCATTTCCAATAGACTTTCATAGCATTGTTTAAAAATATTATGAAGTTGTCTCTCTCCTTTCGTTTACTGCTCATCTCCTATAATTGACAACTTTTATACAGTGAACATGCTTAGAGCATTTCCTCAACCAAAACTAGATCCAAATTGATAGTTCTCTATCTCCTTCCCTTGACAATTCGTTACCCCAACTATTTCCTGGTAAGATCTTCTGTCGAATTCTCTTATCTTTCACTAATACAATCATGCCTCCCAAGAGAAAAACTCAAGATAAAACTGTTAATCCCTTGATCCCTCCCTCCATAGATTTAGATCACATCCCTTTTGATGATATGTACTATCGAATTAATGAAACCCAATGTGATTGTGAATTTTTAGAGTTATATTGTTGGTTGGAAGACAAGCATGCAGACAAAATTGATGAAATTGGACTTTGGGAGTCAAAACTTCCTCATTATATCTTCCCTTTGACCTTCCAAGCCCCTGAATTCACCAGAAAATGTCACGTCTGTTATGTCCCTGCCCAAAGAGCTATCATGGCCTCATCTAGTGACATCCTCTTTACCATTACTGCCGAGTCTATAAAACAAATGATGCTAGCTCCTCCTATGGAAAATAATGCTCCTTTCTCCCTAAAAGAACTCACCCAACTTTATCAGAAGTTGAATTTTTCCACTAGAGCTAGAATTTTTGAGATATTATTGCTTGAGAATGCCCAGTTACCTAAGAAGAATCCTCCATACCCTTCCTCCATATTCCTTGATCAAGATAAAAAAAATTGTATCTATAATTTCCTATATTTTGGGTTATTATTTTGGTCAGTGGGTAGATGATCCCATTTTAGGATTCCTCTCCATATTTTCCACAGACAGTAAACCATACATTGTATTCAATTTTAGTCAATTCTTGGCTGATAGCATTCATGAACAATTTATGAAATTTCCCATAGAGTAGGTGTTTAATTACACTTATATTTTAGTTTACATGTTCCTTTATTATCAAGCAAACAAGTTCAATTTTGCAATGCAGAATCTTGATGATGCAAGAAACCAACAACCAATGATCTTTTGGACTTCATTGGTCATGAATGAACAACATGAATTTTCTTATAAGAAGTTTATTGAAGAGTTTGTTCACCCATCAATGATCATCCTTAACTGTTCCAAACAACCCAGAATTAGTGAAGATATCAAAATAATTTTACATCTGACAGATCAAGCCAAAACTGGAGATTGGTATTTATACCAAAACTAGACAAAAATCAAAGTTTATGGCTGTGAATTGGCACCATAGAGACTCCATAAATACCTTCCCACAAGGATTTTTTGCCCTGGAATAGATCACACAAATATTAGTTTGTGCCGACATTCATTTTGTAGTGGCTAAAAAGAAATCACAGTTCCTCATAAAGACATAGGTGGGCCCATTTGTAGGTAATACCAGGACAACAGGTGAAGAAGAAAACAAAATTCTTAAAGAGATGAAGTTCAACTTGAATTTTACACGGTCTTAAGAACATTGTGGCATTATTTCAAAGCTCGGAGTAGAAAATAAAAGCACTCCCTACATCCATACTTCAAGGCCTAAAAAAGAAAAGTATGCAAATAAATTGGAATGGATAGAAAACGCCTTGCAAGAAGTTGAAGAACAACACTTTTCTACTTCTAGTTTGTAGACTCCCACTCCTTAGGAGAAAACGAGTAAAAGACAAAGGAAGGAGGGATCTTCATCAGCAATAGGAAGTGAGGAAAAAAAATTCAGAATTAGTGATAGGAAAATACCAAAATTGACTTCTAGGACAAATGTAGAAAACGATACAGAAACCATTGTTCAAGGAAGGGAGATGCTTGGAGAAATTCCCAAAGAAGCCTCTAACATTATCAGATTCCTGAATTCTAAGTCAAAATATGAACTTTAAGAATTAGGAATCAATGACAAAATTTCCACTATTTTAGAAGTCAAGAAAGTTTTGAGCAAAAGGAACCTTATTGATTAGTTAAGGAAAGATGTGAAACATTGGAGCTGGAAGTAAACACGTTCTGCAACAGAATTGAAGAATTGATCTAGAAAGGACTACCCGAAATCTATGTAATAAATGATAAATTGATCACTCAGTGGTTGAAGGGAAAGTACCCCTAGGGTCCTTTGGGCTAAGACTCTACCAGACTGAAAATTGCTTATTCAAAGAAACACACACACAGCCATTATCTTTACTTTTAAGCAAATTCTAATGTTAAGGGTACGTACCTAAGGTCCTACGTTCGAGAAGGCCTTTAGGGTCCAAACCCTTCTTGGAGTTCCCTTTCTTCTTCCTTTGACCTGTAAGACAAACAAATCAAAGAACACAACAGTACATGTACAAATACTTATGTATAAAATATCTTTATGCTCCACTGTGGCAATCATTAAGAACAAACTCTGCTTCCTCTAAGGTTAAACAACGTCGAAGAATTGAATCAACCCCTCGACGGTATAATGTGTCACCAATGATAACATAGTTTTTAGCCAGGTGACGTAACTTGCGTCGTTCATCCTTGGAGAAAGTAGAGGGAAACTTCGAATTCTGGAGATAAACAATGATATCTCCATACCAAGGGTCTTGTGAAGAGATGAGGAATATATGTTAGTCGGGTAAACTTTCCTCATAAAAAATATCCTCTCCGCAAGGAAGCTCAGAAATTAGCTCCGCGAAGACCATAGATTTCTTAGACTTGGCGGACAAGAATTCGAGATCGAATTCTTGTAAAATGACTATCCATCTATTATATTTTCCCCCAATCACTCGCCTACTGAGGACAAATTGAAATGGATTGACCGCCGCTAAGACAAAAGTTTTGCGTAGAAAAATATAATGACGAAGCCTCTGGATAGCATGGACAACTGCCAAGGCCAATTTCTCAACCGGAGAATAGCGGAGTTCAGGACCTATTAAGCCTCAGCTTAGATAATAAATCACGTGCTCGACAAGAGCATCGTCTTCCTGAACTAGAACCATACCAATGGTAGATTCTGCTGCAGCGAGATATAAAAGGAAGTCTCTACCATAATCCGGTGGACTCAAAAGCGGGGCAGAGACTAATGCTTTTTTCAAAGCATCAAACGACCGCTGCCAAAGTTGTCCCACACAAATGGAACTCCTTTCCATAGCAAACGCATGAACCCTTTAGTGATCTCAGCATAGTTTGCTATAAACCGTCTTAAGAAATTAGCCTTCCTTTGAAGACTTTGAAGTTGACGAATTGAGAACGGGGGAGGCAACTGAACTATTTCCTCAACCTTGAAGGGATCAACCCGAATCCCTTCATTGGACACAATAAACCCTAACAGCCGACCGGATGTAACCGCGAAAACGCATTTATTGGGATTCAACCGTATTTTATAGAAACGACATCGCTCAAAGACTAATCGAAGGTGACTCGGATGATCAGTTCTCTTTCGAGAGCGAGCAACGAGATCATCTAAGTATGCCTCGATGACATGTTTGATGTCGTGGAAAGCGTATGACATGGCCCGCTGAAAAGTGGCTCCAACATTTTTAAGACCAAAAGGCATCTTTCGATATGCAAAGGTACCCCAGGGACATATGAAGGCTGTCTTATGTTGGTCTTCAGGACGGATAGAGATTTGATTATAACCCGAAAAACCATCCATGAAGGAAAAAATTTCATTACCCGCACACACGTCGATAATCTGATCAATGAATGGCGTGGGGTAATTGTCTTTCGGACAAGCTTTGTTTAAGTCCCTAAAATAAATGCATACTTGGATTGTTCCTTGCTTTTTGTCCACAGGGACTGGATTAGAAGCCCAATCCGTAAGAGGAACACGGTATATAAAACCCGCCCTTATCAGCTTCTCAACCTCAGCTTTGATAGTCGCTGCTTTCCTAGGGTTAACCGGCCGAAGCCTTTGACGAATCGGTTTTGCGTTTTCGTACGTCTTGATCTCATGTTGGACTATAGAAGGATCAATGCCGAGCATTTCCTCATAAGACCAAGCAAACACATCACGATATTCCTTGAATAGGTCGGTGTAAATTTGAATTTCTTCAGGGGAACACTCAATTCCGATGAAGATATTCTCGATGATGTTAGGATCCTTAGAGATGTTTATAGGTATCGTTTTTGAGATTACCGACATATTACCTTCGGCACGTATGTGTGTTGGAGCCAAAGGGTTCGACACCGTACAAACATCACTACCAACGAGCTCGAAGAATCTAGATTCTACTTCCTGCAATGGAGGAAGAAAATATGAACAATGGTGTAAGTCTTCCCAAGGTCGATCTATACCCATCATTACTTCGAGGATTGCTTCTTCAGAAGGTAGAATCGAATCTAAGCAGTCCAAGGCAGAGTTAGAATCAAAGCTCCAAGTGGGGGCCACATGACCATCTAACTCCTCTTCGGAAAAAGGAGTAGAATGGTTATCTGCAGAGTCTACAATAGACTGATATCTAAGCTCAGCTGCAGATATAGGAAACGCCATTCCATTAACTTGTCCTTCAACTAATGTGGTCATAGGTGAAGGCAAGGTCCAAGGGTCAGAAAAATAATGAGTTCGGAAGAACTCTTCTCGAGGAGACTCCTTGGATGATGAAATAGCATTGATTCTTGCAAAAGGAGAGGGAATATCAAACGTACCCATCAATGAGGAATACATCCCTACTCCTAAATTCTCAGTCGGTGGGCGAGGGTTATCCACCAGAGGAACAGTAGAGTCGGAGCTTGCTTAAGGATCGATTGGGGAATAGTCCAATTGATCAACCTTAACGATTTTCCCCTCGTGAGGAAAGCAAATGACACGAAACAGAGTCGACACGATGGCTTCCATCTCGTACACCCAGTTCCTTCCTAACAGGAGATTATAATCTAGGTTAGCATCTACGACTTCAACTTCGATATTAACGACCTTCCCTCCAACACATATAGGAAAGGCCGGGATAATCCCATGCGGCTTGTGAGAATGGCCATCAAATGCAGTTAAGACGGTTGGTGAAGGAACAATCGAAGGTGAACCAATAGCCTTCCAACATGACATGGACATGACACATGTGGAAGCTCCTTCATCTATAATGGTGCGAAAAATATTGATTTTCCGGTATGTAGACTTTATCTGGAAAGCCATGTGATGAGGGAGTCTCTTTTTGACATTTTACATGTCAAAATAGAGCACTAAAGAGTTAGCTGGATCGACTGCTCCAATTGCGGAGAGTAAAGCACTTCTCTGAGACGGACACGACTAGAGAACCTCCAAAGCGGACATAGCACACGGGCTTTGAGCCAAATCCTCCACAATGGAGTAATTTTGGGCAGCCCTAGCATTAGGGTTAATCGTCACGCGTTTGGCGGAACCTTTCGGTATCCTAGGTATAGTCTCAACAGGAGGCCGCTCAATATGAAGGTCATTACCTCCGGGAATAGTTTTATCCTTAGATGTTTCAGCTTCACCATAATCACGTGACCGAGTAGTCACATGGACGTTTGAACCCATCATAAAAACATTTGATGCTTTTTCCCCTTCCTGGTTGCCCCCAGAGGAGGTTCCAGGATTCGAACTCGCGCCAGCAAGAAGTTGCTGCCCTTGGGGAAACGGGTTAGTTAACACAGCTTGCGAACTAGAAGTCCCTTGCTGTCCTAACAAGCGCTGAGCGTCTTCAATTCTAGGGCAGAGATGAGTTAGATGGTCCCCACTGCATAACTTGCAAGGAAACTTAACTTTCTTTCTCGACTCACCTTTACCACCACCAGCGTTGTTGCCGGATTTATTTGCATCGGGCTTCCCATCTGAGTTCTTCTTCTTACCACGTCCTTTCTTTTTCCCATTGGAATTTTGATTTCCTTTGGGGTTATCGGATTGGACGGCGTTAATGGAAGAATTTTGGGAAGCGGGAGGATTAGACAATGTGATTTGGTTGTTAGAAGCAGTTTGCAAAGACAACTGCTGCAATTGATTCAACAAGTTCACTGTAGATGTGTCTACAGACCCAACGATACCGTCCGCGTGCGGACCTGGCTTCGGCTTAGCTAAATCAACCTTAGATCCAGGAGCATCTGGCAAGTACTTTTGGAGGATCCCAGACTGAGAGTAAATCAGTTCTAACTGCTGGGCCCTGAAAATGGCTTGCTCCTCAGAATAGACCCCAGACATGGAGACATCCTTGGAGATCTCAGGTTGCAAAGACTTCAAAAACCACTCTAGACGGTACTCCGGAGGGATTTCGGCTTTGATGAGCCTCTTTCTCCGTCTCCATTCCTGAATGTGATCAGAAATGTGGGTTGCCTTATCCTGACGAAAGGTGGCCATAAGTTCAGTTCCAGCATCATAGCGGATAGGCAACTGGAAGTGATTTAAGAAGATATTGGCTAAGTCAGCGAACGATGTAAAGCTGCCCCCTGGCAACTCTATGTACCATTTAGCCGCATTACTAGTCAAGGTGCGTGAAAGAGTCTCAACCTAATCGAATCCTCAATGAGGGAGTTGGATGAGCACCACAAATGGAATGTGGTTACATGATCGCCCGAATCTTCACCACTCTTCCCTTCGAATTTTGGGATATCCGAAGGGAGTTTGGTTGGGACCGGAGGCCAGGCTAGATTATACCTGATTGGGTCATTTGTTAACTTTGTGAGATCTGGCAGGTTTAACGTTGCCAGAAACGGAAGCCTAGGAGGACCTAGGGGATTCCACCCAGACTGGGCAGAACTCCCTAAGTTCTGAAAAGATTGTCCTAGGATTTGGTAGGCACCAGGCTGCCTGAAGTGACCAGTAGAACCAGCTGAACCAAAAGGCAAGCCTTGTGGTCCAGCAAAATTCGGAGTTTGACCAACTCCTGCCGTGTAACCTCCATAGCCTGCAAAGTTTCCTCCTAAATAATGGTAAGGAGTTGATAACCCCTGATATGGGTTCCAAGCCGAAGCAAGGGGAGGAATACTTTGAAATGAACTAACCGTGGTGTACGGCCTATTCCCTTGTTGGCCGATAAATGGATTCCCAGTTCCTGCACTACTAACCCCAGGGTTATTCCAACCTTGGAAAGGATTGCTGCTTTGTCCTATAGAAGAAAAAGGCATGGATCCTAACGTCGGGTTGGAATGTGGTATATGACCACTTCCGAAAGGAAAACCCTGGAATGAGGCCGATCCGCACATCATGGATGTAGCCGCACTAAACGGAACCGATGGAATACCCTGTGATTGGGTGCCAAAAGAGAAGAGTCCAGTACTAAAAGCATTGGTTTGGGCATTTCCACTCGTGGACGGAATGGAGGTAGACCCAAGTAGAGATGTGCTCGCGAAAGATCCAAACAAGGAAGTGGAGGGGATGGAAATGGTTCCTCCCCCTTGCACCGATGTAGGGGTTTGCATAGTCGTAGCACTCGCAGAAGCCATGCTTCCAATAGTGATCATAACTGGTAAGCGCGTAGCGTAACCTGGACTTGCCGGTCTATGTGACGGAGTCCCAACGTATTGCAATACGTCTGGATGACTAAATGGTAGAGGAGAATTTGGAACCACTAATGATTCTGAAAGTTCTTCTACCTCTACGTTATTCTCCACTTGAAAGCGAACTCGAGAAAGGACTGGAGTGTCCCTCTCTTGCTCAGAAGTACCAGGCCTTGCTTGGCCACTAATATCCCCGAGAGGAGGATCAATCGCCGATGCGTCAACCGGCGTGGGACGGACCCCACCGGTAGTATCCCCTCTGCGCCTTCTAGGAGAAGGCTCTAAACTAGGTGGCGAGAGACCACGAAGTCTTGGAGACCGGTCAGCCACTTTGAAGTTTTTGTTATGATCTAACTAAAGACTCAAAAAATTAAAAGCTAGGCCAACTAGGAGCACAGAGCACACACTATAAAGTCCCTAAAGATTACAGCCAGTCAAACAACTTCCATGTATTTCCGCTCCGGGTGATTAGGACCGGACACCAAAATGCGAGAAAGTGAATCAAGGGGCCTTCCAAAGATAGTCTGGGATGATGAGGACCCAGTCCTATCAGCGAAGGTATCAGAGGAAGTTACGCTGACCTCCTAACAACAGCCTGCGCCGGTGCAAGCCCCCAAGCTTCGCAAGGGTGCCCTCCAGTAGTACTGTCGAGAGTGATACAACGTCGACCTCAGGTGCCACGGGATTCCCCTCCACAGCCACCTATGCGGATCCCTAGGAGAGGCAACTATGGGTACCAACTCGTCGCAGAAGCCAGGCAGAACAGTCGTGAGGTAAGCTCGGACAAGTAGGAGAGGGGGTATCTCTCTTCCCTGTCTTCACAGACCCTCGTGCTTAACTCCCAGATCCGGAGCTTTCCTGGTCTTCCTATTGCTATTGGATTTACTCTCGTTAATTAGACTCTTATGTTTGACGTTTTATGTGGCCTTGGAGAGTTAACTCTCCACTCGCCTAATCCAAGGCCCTAAAATCCTAAACTTGTTGGTGTGACTGACTAAAACAAAAAAGTTCTAGTGGATTTTAATTTAGCGCTTGATTTTATTAGGCTGTTCTTTAAGTCACAAGGTAATGGAGATGAAACTTGTGGTGTTTTTATGGATGCAAAAGAAATTAATAAAACTTAGCTACATGCACATGCACTTTTGTTTTCGATGAAAAGCAATTTCTATGAGGTTCAGAGGTACTTCTAATATAAACAAATTTTCTTTTTCTTTTCAGACTCCACACTCACAAAAACTAACAAAACTAAATATGCCTAAAAAGAGATGCAAATATATCCTAATGCAAGAACTATATGTGGATGCAAGATTTAAAGACTACTTCTAAGAACAAAGAAGGAAAGTTGCTGCTTTACCAAATTTTGTCTTGCCACTAAAATGCTTAGATAGAAGATGATGTGTTACCAATCATTTCGTCCAAACAATAAAAACAAGTTTTAAGATAAAAACAAAGCACTTTCACTTCGCAAAAAAGGAAATCAAATGAAAAGCAAGTTTAAGAAAGCGAAACTCAAAACTTTCAAAAGATTTTCTTTCAATCAAACCAAAAAGTCTTTTTCAAAGGAAAGCTCTCAAAAATACTGACACCAATGATTGATAAATAGGCAACTAAACACTTTTGTGAATTGACACCTTCCAAATGATGAAAACTCAACAAAAATAAATGTGTTTGAAATCACTTTTGACAATCAGAAGTAGCAATGAAAGTCCAAAAGATCAAAAGACAAGTTTCAAGAAAATGATAACAAACAACTTTCCCGAAACGAAGGAGAAAATGGTCACAAAAATGATTTCGTTAAGCAAACAAAAGTGTCATGAAAGCAAAATGGACACAAAGATTGAACCCAATCTTCCTACTCTGCCGAAACAGAGCAATCAAGATTTCTAAACAGAAATCTTGTGTGTCAAAAATCAATGACACTTGCAATCAACGAAAACAAGATTAATGCTCCTTATGACTAGAGAGAGTTCAGAACAAGATGCCCCTTGTTAAACAGAGGACTGTTACTGGAAAATGACTGCTTGAAACTGACCCAAACCACCAGACAAACATTCAGCAAAAAGAAAATTTATAAATCTTGAAAATTATGTAATATACGCGCCTGCAATTATGTGCAGAATGCGTGTACACATGACTGTAACTAAGGAAACCTGCATATACGCGGTTTCACTTAGTGAAACTTGCGTATATACGCTTCTGTAATCCAGAAAAAAAGCGTATATGAAGTCTTTCAAGAAAAATAAAAAACACAGACTGAAAAACTGGAAAAGCTTGGAGTTCAAGAACAGATCAGACAGTCAGAGCCAACAAACAGAGGGGCTGAGCCTTGATTGGCTTGAAGACTACCCAAACTAGGAACAACAAGAGTGTTGTCCCCAGTGGAGTCGCCAATTCTGGTTGAAGGGAAAGTACCCCTAGGGTCCTTTGGGCTAAGACTCTACCAGACTGAAAATTGCTTATTCAAAGAAACACACACACAGCCATTATCTTTACTTTTAAGCAAATTCTAATGTTAAGGGTACGTACCTAAGGTCCTACGTTCGAGAATGCCTTTAGGGTCCAAACCCTTCTTGGAGTTCCCTTTCTTCTTCCTTTGACCTGTAAGACAAACAAATCAAAGAACACAATAGTACATGTACAAATACTTATGTATAAACCATCTTTATGCTATAAAGTTAGTTATAAAAATCTTTAAGTAACCACTTGCATAAGAATTCAAAACAAGAATCTCATAAGCATAAAGAAAGATTGTTTCGGGAACAAAGACGTGTTTCTTTATATATAAAGGAAAAAAAGTACATATAATGGAAAGATATCACCTGAACACCTTCAGCAGGCTCCAAGCAAAGCTTCCTCCCGGATTCGTTCCAGCCTCAAGCCTCCAACAAGAGCTCCTTCCAAGTCTTACTCAATGATGATATCAAGGATGAATGGTCACCAATACACATGGAAACAAGGGTTTCCTATGCAAAATGGGGGAAGTGCAGAAAGCACCAAGGACTTCAGACCTGGTCTATGGGGAAAATCTCAGCATAATAATCTTGCTCTTCTTTTCTCTCTCCCTTAGGCCTTCCCTTTGATGTCTTTTTATACCATCTCCAAAGTAGTTTTTTAGTTAGGAGTTGGTTGGGAACAGTTGGGCCACGGGCACTAACAGGTGATCCAGCAGGTAAAACCCGCGATCTCCGCCAGAAAATAAGGAATTATATATTTTTTTAAGTGTTTTAATACATACACGCGGGTTGGGTATACACAGACCCGCGTGTACACGCGTTTAACTCAGGGCAATGTCGCATATAGGGAATAAAACATTGTTTTTTAAATTTTAGGACCAGGTCTGGAAGGAGGGGTTGCCCTAGGCCATGAGTGCAGCATCACAAACCATAAGAGTGAGATTTGGAGCTATAACACTCAGGAAGACTATGTCCCGAAGATGAGCGAAATGGCGAAAAGCAGTATCAAGTTCAGTGGGATAAAGGGCAGTATGACATCAAGGAAATTTTTAGAAACCATGTCAAATGACTTTTACATACAGAATGAGGTAAAACATGTTTTTAAATTCAAGAAAATTTTTTCCAAATACATAGAGGTTGATGAAATTTACCAGTGGGTGATTAAATTAACTGCACCTGATGAAAAGAGATGGGAAGGAATTTGTGATTTACTAGATTAAAAAGGTAATTTGGATGCAGTAAGACAATGACCAGCACATTAGCTAGCACAATGGTTAGCATATCAAAGAAGCACAGTTTCATGTTGACTTAGCAACTGAATCCACCAAAACAGAGCCACATTTCCTTTCAGTTGTCTACATGGCCTATTTTTTGTGCCAGAGATAAATCTTATTGTTTGTAATTAGGCTAATAATATGATGTCAGTTTTGAATTTTTTTTGTATAAATACTTCACTGTTTGAAGTATTAAGGGTTGATTTCTATGTGTAATATTTCTGCATATTGTAACTTTTCAAAGTACTGGAGCATTAATAATACAGGGAACTTTCATAGGATTCGTGTGGTGTACCAAATGGTGATGTGTTTCTTCTATTTATTTGTTTAAACATTGTTTTTCTTTTTTTGTTATTCTGAAAATCTTAATTACTTAACATAAATTGTGATGAATAGGATTTGTTATTTAGAGCACCCTATTCTAGCTATTAGTAATTTTCATGTTTTATGCTGAAGTCAAATTAAGGAATTCTTAATTTCTCCTTAATTTCTACTGAACCTTACTTTTTCTTCTATTTCACAATCCATTTAAATTTATGAAAAGATCCAAATAGTGCAACATAGATTGCCCTATGATAATCTAAAACTTGATTCCAAATCTAGCTTAATTTATAGACTCCATAGCCCAATGGAATTATGACAGTTTAATCAACCAAACCTTTCAAACAAAACAACCAGCACAATCATAACTAGCCTAAAATTCACATAAAACAAAGCTAAATTTTACAGAGAGATCCCTCTCTGAAGCTAGTAGGGCTAGATCCCAGCTTCCAAAGTGGTTTTGATGCAGTCATATGTGTTTACTTCCTCAACCTCAAATGTGGTGACCATACTGGGGAAGAAAACTCTTTAGATTGAAAATTCATTATTCCTTGGTATTCAATCAATATTTCTATAAATTAAAGCTTATATATCATTATGAAATACATTATATGAGGTTTTGTTGAAGCGACTACAACCACCCTCCAAAATTTTTCCTTAGCTTCACTTTGGAGCCTCCCTACTGACCATCCTCAGCAACATGTCTTGCATTGTCAAGCACATCAACTTCAGCTATTTCATAGAGTCTTGTCAGCATGTGCATGTAAGTTTGTTCCATCCTCTTCATAGGATGCTTTCCGGAGTTAGTGTCAATTGCTGGTTGAGAAGATCCCTCTAGGAATTGTGCAATTCTTGAGGGGAACCAGCCTTCCCTCCAGAAATTGCGCAGACCCAGCTAGACACCCAGCTGGGCTCCAAAATTGCGCAATTCTTCCTCTCAAAAATTGTACAATTCATGCTTGGACAACTTCTCATACCATAAATTTTGAAATTCTTGGCAACAGTCACCTATTGCTCCTAGAAATTTCATAATCTCTCTAGGGAAGCCAACCGAGTAGCTAGCAAAAATTGTACAAATCTACCCATGAAAACTGTTTAGCTTAGAAATTACGAGATGCATTCAGACAAGCTTCCTTGAGAAAATTGTGAGGTCTGACCCAGGACAGCTCCTCAGCCCAGAAATTGCGTAATCCTGGGAGACAGTCACCTATTCCTCTAAGAAATTGTGCAATCCATTTGGGACAACCATATCTGATCAACCCAAAAATGTGCAGATTTTCATCCTAGGCTCGCAAACCGATGCATGTGCCTTTAGATTAATTGGTTCCCTTCTAGACCGAGAAAAACTTATTTTCATGCATGGATTGCTTCTGCCAAGGCAACATACACATGCATCCCTTGATTCAGGGATCTAATTTTAGCAACTGGAGCTTACATGCAAGGATCATTTCAAAAACCTCTCGCCAAGTGTCGCTTTTCCTATATTTTTGGCATGCGTGTCACAACCTTGATTTTATCAAAACTCATCAACCGAATGCTGCAGAGCTCATTCCTCACATTTACCTTACATCTATGACATCCCACATTGTATCTAGGAGTCGTCGGCACATTTAGCTCATCTATTTTGGGGTAAGCCCACTTTGCATATCTTACACTATGTTTCTGTCACTTTTTGTGTTTTGCTTTGTGTGAGTGTTGTCTGCTTGATTTCAGTGAATGCTTGCTGGCATTTTGATGCATGGTAGCTTTTAGAAGCACCATTTTAGTTTTTGTTTGCATCTCAATGTTGTCGAATGCGTGACACTATTTTGAACGAATGGTTGCCATTGCGACGACTCGCTTCACACACATGCATGCTTTACCATTTTCTAAATCCTACACTTGTTGTTTTCATGTATGATCATTCACTCTTGTTTGCAATCATCTCATCATGCATTCATACTTCTCATGTTTCAGTCGCCCGTCGGCCGGCCTAGGCTGCGTTGTCCCAAACCGTGCCTTGCCTGGCTAGCTCAACACATTTCCGAAAGCGAAGGCTCTTCCTTCCCTCCAGGAATTATGCAATTCTAGCCCAACACTGACCTCTAGGCTAGGCATTGCGCAATTACTGGAGGCAGTGTACTGCTGGCCCCAAAAACTGTGTAATGTAGTCTGTTGGTTGCATGTCACTGCTGACTAAAATTGCACATTGTGTAGTTTCAGCCCTCAGCAAGCTAGGCTAGACTATGCATTACGCAGTTCTAGTAGTTATTCATACTCTCGATAGCCTAGACTGTGCTTTGCGTAGTTTTGGCAGTCAGTCTCCCGACCTCCACAGAAATTGCGCAACCTTCACAATCAATCACACAGGTATGTTGCAAGTCAGTCCTCAAGTTTGTTTTGGTCTTCGACTGAGAAATTTATTGCCATGAGTGTTTCTATGTCTCTAGGCATCACAATTGTTTGTCTATCTCTCAACAACACAAGAATATTGGCCTTCGGGAGAGTAGAGTCAAAGGACACTGTTGAAAGCACAACAGGGGTTGCAACCAAGAAAGTGTCTATGGGATTTCCTACCTATGAAGAAATCAAGTTGTTTGTAGACAAGGACATCAAGATAAGATGCTAGAAGAATCATAGCAAGCAGCACCATCAGCAGCAGTAGAAGGTAGCACACCCACATGCCGTGAGTGCAAGATGAAGGTTGTTGACAACATAGAGGCAGAGCAAAGTTGTAAGTTCAAAGCAGATCCACTCATGAAGAAAGTAGATTTGGAGATTGAGGCTATGAGGTGACGGTGTCACACAAATATCACAGGAAGGAAGAGAATGGAACAGAGAAGGAGTTGCATGTGCTGAAGTAGAAACTCAAGGAAGAACATGGGTTGAACTCATATTTCATTAAATTTGGAAGTAAATAGTGGATCTAGAATTTCAAAATAACCAAAAAGCTCAATTCTAGTGATGTCCTTGTAATAAAATATTTCCAAATTTAATGAAATATGTGTTGTTGCATAGATGAGAGAATGAGTTGTAGCAGGAACATGTACAGCAGGGGGTGCAACATGCACAGACATATGAAACTGCACCTATACAAGTTATAGATCCATTCTAGCAGCTGGCACGAAGAAAACAAGGTGAGCAGTGTTGTTGATCGCATGCAAGGGAATTTAGCAGCATGCATGTCATTATGTGCACATATGCAATCCCACCCATTTGGCACACTCACCGAGGCGAAGATGAGAAGCAATTCCAACTAGAGTTGAACATGTACTTCGACAAGTTGATACGCATGGTCACCAATACATACTTTGATATCAGCATAGACACTATGCATCAGTATGTTGCTAGTCCAGCCACACTCAAGACAATGATCCACATGTTATCAAATGAGTTGGATAGAGGGGCCATATCAATGTACCTAGATGAAACAGAGGCAAGAGTTCGCTTTCATCAAGATGTCACCATTGAGTGCACAGACACCATCATGGATGACCAAGCTTGGCATCAGTTCAACACCATCGACCATCATAAGGATGTCAAAGAGTTGGTCTCACCATAATGGTCTGAGTGTTAGTGATGTCTTACATGGCTTGCTCAAGCCATTTTGTCTCACATGGGTACATGTCCAGATTGTATGTAACGTCTTGTCAAGTGGAAGTTCAAGTGTCGATAGTTGGATGTAACAATCATAGAGTAGATGAAGTGTCATGAGGGTAGATGAACTGTCACAAAGGGGAATATCAAGGGCCACCCCACCCTTTGCTATAAATAATCCCTCATAACTCAGTGTAGAGGCTTTTTGTTAGCCAAGCTTTTGATAGGAGTATCTTAGAGAGAGCTTGGACAATATTGTAACGAGCCTTGGCTTCTCCATTATGCAGAGCTAGTATATCTCTTTGGAGGAGTAGGCGACAGTGGCTGTAACATTCCTCTGTCGGAACTAGTGGTTGGTCATGGATGTATTGTATGAAACTTACACTTATTAATATAATAGAGTCAACACTTTTCATGCATATGTCGTATTGTATTTTCAGCTATCTTGTTTACTTTAAATGATATATGTATTTGTTTGCTTACGCATGCATGTGTAGCTATTTTTTGTATATGTATGTATGAACCTTACTCAAATGTGTTGTTGGTTTAACCATCACTTTGGATTTCCATCTTACTTGCCTTCCATGTTGTGATGCATCTTTTCTTGTGTGTTCCCTTCTTAACAATATGCATTCACAAGTTTCCAAGGGGTGCACTCACCTCACCCTCCGTGTGTTAGAACTGCTCATGCACCTTCCTTGACTTACTGCATATGTCACACCCTTACTACCAACAAGGAAATCTTACTTTCCTCTGTGCGAAACCATGGTCAAGGAAATATAGTATGACCCACTGTTGGGACTCCTACACCAATTGGCCTGAGGTCTAATTGGGACTTATTACCGAGGAGATCCCCTGACATGTTGGCGGGTCCAAAACCATCACCAGGTCGCTATTTTTTATATATTTCAGTGTGTCCTTGATATTGATTTTATGAAGTTGTGTGATGAATTTTAAATAGACCCAACTCCAAAAAGAATTTTCACTAGAGCTCACCCTGATCCCAACCCTATTGAATTTGTAGATAATCCAGAGAAATTGCTGAGAAAGAAAAGTTTTACAGAAAGTCAGGGTAGTAATAGTCCTTTTTCTAGGTTCAATTCTCTTCTTGAGAATAATCCTTTGTCTAGGTCTAACTCTCTTCTAGAGAAATTTGAAACTAATAAGGATATAAAGTTTTATTTTCCTTTCCAGCATAGCTTGTTTAGATCAAAATTTGAGACTTTTGTGGATCAGATTGTCATTGATAAAGCCATACTGCAACCATATATACCCCAAACACAGCCTCTTAAAACATATCTTGATCTTGAATCCCTACAACAATTTGATAAGTTACAAGGTCTAGTTTCAGTTTTGGATCAAGCTAGTGAAGAAGCCTATATTCAACAATCTGTTGAATTTTCATCTTTAACAGTTTCAACAGCCTCTTTGTCCACCCAATATTCCCAGTCTGTTCATCTACAACCCCCCAATCCTACTCATTCTATAGTCTCTACTTTTTCACCTATAGTTATCACAACTACACCTACAACAGGTCCATCTTCCAGTCAATCTTCTAGACTAGTTATGGCAGGTATTTATGCACCTTTGGTGTTACCGGGCCAATTAAATGTTATGTTTGGAGATTACCAATCTAAAATAGTGACCTTTGATAACACTAGTTCTCATAGTGCTCAACAGCATGTGGATAGAATTAATGATGTGTTTTACCTTCAAGAAGTAGATGAAGCCGATGTAAAAATGAGATTGTTTGCCCAAAGTTTAGGAGGTGATGTCAAGAAATGGTTTAGGAGTTTACCTGCAGGAAGCATAGTTAACATTGATGCTTTCCATCAAAATTTCTTAGCTATATGGGAGATCAAGAAAAATCCACTTCAACTCCTAAATGAATATGAAATATTGAAAAAAAATACAAATGAAACTGTGGGGGAATACTATGAACAATTTAACACTATCTATAATGCAATTCCACCCTCCCCTGGTCTAGATTTGATTGATTTTCTGGAGGGTTTTGATGTAGACATGTAATATCAACTGAAGGGAGATACCTAACAACTTTGGAAGAAATGCAAGCTAATTCTATAAAAGTTAAAGCCAACATCTTAGCTAAGAAGGCCAAACTAAAATCTGAATGTAGGGTTACCATTAAAGAAAAGCCTCCACTTCTGCCTTTGATCATAAAATTGATAACCTAGTGAGGGTAGTGAAAAAGATGATGCAAAGAGTAAACATAAATAATCAAGTTCAAATGAGAGAAAACCAAAATGCTCCTCAAAATAGGAACCAAAAATTCAGAAGGAATGTTCCCCAAATCAAACAACGAGAACAAAAGGGTCTAGACTAGTAGGTCCGACCTCCTTTTTAGGAAAAGTATACTAATTATGAGGGTAATATTATTGAATATTTATATGATAGTCAAATAAATCTAATGGGAATCAATGATGATGAAACTGTTTTCCTCACTCAAGAGGAGCAAGAAATTTTCCTCTTAGCTCAAAATGAACTTGATTATGAGGAATCAGATGAATATAAACAAGGTTTTCAAAATGCCATCATGGAAATCCAGAGACAGTATAACTTTAGGATTAAAAAGAATTCAGATAATCTCAAGACTAAGAACTCTGAGAATCTTGCTAAGAAATCCTCTGACATTGATACTAAGAAAACCACATATAATTCTCACAAGAACACTGTTGATAATTCAAGAAAAAAGAAAGTAGAAACTCCTTCCAAAAAGTTGATAATATTTCCAAAACTACTCAAAATCATATCCAAACCACACTTCAACAAAAAGAGCCTATAACAAAACAAATTACAGAGCAATATGATCTTCCCAACCTGATTAAGATTCAAACATCGTTCAACATTGAGAATGAATTAGAAAAACTGAAAATTCCTATTCCCCTAACAGAGTTAATGAAAAAACACGTGTACAAACCCCAAGTGATGAAAGCTCTAAACATAGGGGAAAACACAGATTCCGTTAGTTTAAATGATGACCAACTAGAACTCTTATTTGGGCTTGACATTGAGGGAAAATCATAATAAGGGGCATTCCTCCATTCTACGTTAGCCTAAATATTCTTGATAAGATCCTCCATAATGCTATGTTAGATTCAGGGGATTCCCACAACTTAATGCCTAAATCTGTTATGGATAAATTAGGACTTGACATTACCATACCTTATAAATACTTATATTCCTACGATTCTAGTAAGGTATGATGTCTAGGTCTCATCAAATACATGTGTGTTACTTTAGGTCAAATCTCAGCCAAAAGTTTGGTGATGGATATATTGGTTGTAGATATTCCTACTAATTATGGCATGTTTTTGTCACACTGATGGGGAGAAAAATTACAAGGAACCCTACAAATGGATATGACCTTTTCCACAATACCAGTTTTTGGACAGCAAAGAAGATTATATAGGGAAACCTTGATGAAATTCATGGTGAGTAGTCAAGAGAAACCCCAAAACTATCCTCTTTATTCTGTCCACTCAGATTTAGACTCTTTCATTCTTTATAATGATGGAGACTTAAACACTCAGGTAATAAAAGTAGAAACTAAGATTTTGTTGTAGCGGCTACAACCACCATTCAAAGTTTTGGCCTACACCAATTTCGGAGCCTCCCTTGAAGAGTTCACTTGATGACTACACACACTAAGGTTCACTCTATGAGATCATGTGAGTATTTACATCCACATTGCTTGTTCATTACATTCAAGTCTCTGCATGTTGATGTCCAAGTCATGCTTTTCCACCATGTTTTGGTTATGCTCGAAGTCTTCGCCTTGTATGTGTTTGTTGTGTTCGCAACAAAAACATATGTCTCACTCACACACGAAGTCACATTCGTTGTTGTGCAAGCATCATATCAATTAATGATCTATCAATAATGAGTGTCACACTTGCATTTGCACTATCGGTCATTCATGTTGAACATGTGTGTTTGGATAGTTTGGTCATTTCGTCATCAAGTAATGCGAGTATGTGTTTGTATGTTCACCCATGCACCTTTCGACTATTCACACACTTAGTCATTTTTGCTGAAGTTTTAACCAGAATCCTCACTAACATCCAGACCATCACCCTGCTTTCGACTTGATCTACTATCAACTAAAACAACATAGAAGCACCAAGCTAGTCCTTCCAAGTTGCGTTGCCGGCAATCTATCCAATCAAGTCTCATGCTGGTAACCTGGACAATTGGACCCGACAGTCACCCTGAGAATGACTCCCCTCCTTTTACAGAGGCTACTAACCTCACTAGCTCAACTGACTAAGGAAGTTGCGTAGATAGGCTGGACAAACACCAAGTGCCCGTAACTGTCTCCTTTAGAAAATATCGCAGTTTTCCAAGTCAGTCATCCAAACAGTCTACTGACTGTTCATATTAGAAATTGCACAGTTCCCATGAGCAAGCTTTTCACTGCGCATCAGTCAGATCAACTCAAAAATTGTGCAGAGATTATTAATAGGCCAACCTCTTGACCTTAGTGCAGTTTTCTTAGCCAACAGCGCCTAGCAGTAGACTGCCTGTTCCCCCTAGGAATTATGCAGTTCTTGCTTCCAGTGATTGAGTAGCCAACTACCAGCTCCCTACGGTAATTTCATGGTTCTGGCTGCCAGTGACCCCAACATCCAACTGGCAATTCCCTCCAGGAATTGCATAGTTTTGGCCGCCAGTCTCCGGGGTAGTTCCCCAAAAAAACTGCACAATCCTTGCTTGCTGACCCTTCATGCAGCTCGACCCATTCCTCTACAGAATTGTGCAAATTTGGCTATCCAACCCCCACTGACTGTTCATTCTGGAAAATGCGTAGATCATGCCTGCCTTGCCCTCCTGTAGCCTGGATTGTACATCCCATAATTTGTGTAATTTTTCCTCCCAGCTGAGCCAGATCTTGTAGACAATCACTATTGACTCAGAGTGTCTGTCTCCATCTCTCAGTGACTCTTTCCCAATTTTCATTAGTTGTTGCCCGAAGCCATCATACCGCATCACAACCTTACTGCCTCTCCTGGTCTCCTACATCTGAATGATCATGTGTCATGGTAGACTAGGAGTTTTTGGATTTGATGTCATCTCATCATGAGTGACCGCAGGTATAGGTACACTAACAAACATGTCAAGACGACGAACATGATGAACAAAGGGAACACATGTAGATCGATAGGTTCACCAATGGATGAATGAATGAAGCATGTGAAGTGGAAAAACATGACGAACATGCACCTTAGCGAACAAGTGAGCCTATCAAGCCTTCCATCGTGAAAGCAAGGAACAACATGCTAAAGCTTCATCAAGTGAACCAAGGACCATCAAAGACTCCGAGAACTTTGCCATGTGGAGGTGAAGCTATGATACACCATGAAGACATCCATCACTCAGAAACATTGTAGCTTGACATGCACTCCAGTAGCAACACGAATGTACCAACATTGTCATGTCAAGTCGTGTCAAGTCAAGTCATGAGTCATGTTTCCCACATCTCCACTATGGGCTTATTATCAATCAATGTGATGTAACATGGAAGTCCAAGAGACCCACTTGTTGAACATAGAGTCATGTAAGTTAGAAATTCATGGAAGTCGAATGGTCATGAGGGTAGTCGAACAACCACAAGGGTCAGTTTCACCCTTGGCTATAAATACCCCCTCATTTGTACATGAAAGGACCTTTCACCTCGGCTCCTTCGACATAGCCAAGAGAGTCTGTAATATTTTCTTTGAGGAGTAAGTAGTGGCTCCAATGCCTCGCTGATGGGGTTAGTGATGTATGGTGTAACGATGTGTCTTGGAACTTTTGCTTAATTCAAAAGCCTATTAACATGCCAACACGTTTTCACACATGTATTTTATTTGTTGTAAGATTGATCTTTAACACTTATAATGCATGTTGCTTTAACCTGTGTTCTACATATGAATTGATTCATTTGTTGTAATGCATAATATATTAATGGAAATTTGTTGTATATGTTGTTAATTCTGACCCGTCCATGTCGACTGCTCTGCTGGACATCATACAGACATTTCACATGAACCATGTTGTAACAACCATTGCACTCGTTTGGACTGATCCGTGTGTGTTGTATGTGTTATCTTAACTTGTATGTTGTGACTTCCGCATCTGAGTAGGCTGCTCCACTGAAAGCTGTGTATGTCCTTTTGCGTTGTGTGTTCCTTGCTGAGTTGGGATAGATCCCTTTCAACCTGTAACTCACCTTCACTCTCTTCCCCTCACAATGACATAACCATTGACACAAGTACACTTATACTCACCAGGCACACGAACCTCACTTCCCAAAGAAAAACAATACCACTCTCCTACATTGACAAGCAAGAGTTGAGGCAAATCCTTAAGACAATGGCAACCTGGCCATCATACCGGATGGGACTCCCACACCAAATAGTGTGAGGTCTAGTTAGGACTACATACCGAGGTGATCTCCTGAATTTTGGTGGGTCCAACACCATCAATGTTTATGGCACTAGAATGAGGGTATCCAGTTGTACATGGTTGAAATTCCCCTCACACCCATTCAACAAACATCTAGTCAAGGCAGTAACTTGCACTCTCTCTCACCTACATGTGACTTAGTGGTTGATTACTCCTCACCTCCCAGTGTTGATCATGAGACTTTAGATCAACACCTTCGCTCCATTCATCCCATCACTTGCAAGTTCATGAAAGTAGTTAGACTAATCCTAGATAGACAACATCTTCCACATGTAGAAAGGAAGCCAAAGGCCACTCCCACGAGTGTTGTTGTATCATTAGTGGAAGAAGCAACCCTTGCCACACTTGAAGGTCCAGGAGAAGCTATCGAAGACGAAAAAAATCTCCAATCCTCTAGCAAAGTGAATAAGGAACTCTTGTGATATTGGGATCAGACTTTGGTGTAGGAGGCAGAGAAGAAGGCATTAGAGGAGGCAGAGGTAGAGGTGAACCAACAAACTCAAAGTTGGAAACATCAGAATCTAAAGGAGAGGAAGAGTATGAATAAGACGAAAAATGGCTGACCCAAATCTTGAATGGATGACTCAGGGACCATTAGCTCTCCCGGCTATCTTCCATAAGATGCCAAGGCGAGTGGAGAGAATGAATGTCAAGTTCGATCTTGATAGCATGGTAAAGGCAAAAGACCACCTAGACAAATTTTGTTGGATTGTGTTATATTCTTTCCACAACTAGCCCACGTAGTTAACCGGGGGGTTTTTGGGGGGGGGGGAGCCCCCCCCTTGTTGCACCTATTGCATGGTGGGGGAGTCACATGGGGTTTAAGGGGTGCAGGTAACCCCCCTTTATGGGGTCCAGGGAAGCTCCTTGGAAAATTTTGTTTTTTGGACCCTATATTAGGTAGGGCAGACCTACCTATGGTTTTCTGCATGTTTTTCACACATGGTTTTGGAGGCGATGGTTTTAGGTCCATGGTATTGGATGCTTCAACATGTATAAATATGTATTGTAACATTGAAAGGAACACAATGAAAAAAAATAGAGCTGGTAGTCCCAGTTTTGGGATCTAGGGGAAAATCTCTGTGTATATGTGTTTTATGTGTTATCTCTTGCATTGTTTATTTTTTGTGTTCTAGAATCATATCCAGGTAATTTCTGTACGGGGTTAAAAGCTACAAATTCTACCTACAACTGTAGACCCTCGAGGTGCATTATGATGATGTCACATGTAGATTGTTCCCATGTACGTTGGTTGGTCACATAGTTGTTTGGTATCATAGCCTTCCACCGAACACTATACACAATTGGGTCATATTGAAACGCCTGTTCCTTGAGAAGTTTGTTAATGACAAAACCCTAGCCATGCTACTCAAAGAGTTGGGAAAACTCAAGATGGAGGGAAAAGAGAGAGTGAAATATTTCAATTAGAGGTTTACGCATATATTGAACAATTTCCCAACAGACACTAAGGCTCATTACTCCATCACCATTGATTAATACACGTCTGTACTGCCAACCAGTATTGCACAGTTCATCAAGCAAGCTATGAGACCAACACTATTGGAAAACTATGAAGAGGCTATCATTGTTAAGAAAGACCCGTGTGTAGTTGGAGTCATCAAGGATGATGAATCAACGAAGGACTACAAGGACGCAAGCTGGAAGTCCCAAGCAACGATGAGCAAGGGTAGAGACAAGAAAGCAATCGATTTTGAGACCCTCACTCACCTTGTAAAGAGCTTGACCACTGAAGTTTCTGAACTCAAACAATGTAAATTTTGGGAGTGGAATCCCCCAAGGCATGTTTTGGGGGTTAAAGCCCAATTTTTGACCAAGTCCTTTGTAAATACTCCGTGATTTGTGGGCACAGAGCGCGAAGACATAATAGAGTCACAAGGTTATCTGCCCTTGTTTTTGTAATATAATGTCAGCTTGATAGACCTACCCATGGTCCACGGACCATGGGATTGTATAAATAAAGCGAGGCTCTAAGTGTAGAAATGATCAATCAATAGAACAAAAGCATGATGAGTTTAAGGGATTGAGTCAAAGTGTAAAGTGTGTCTTTGGGTCGTAGAGTAGGAGAAGGCTCTACAGCTGCGTGTGGGGACCCCTGTAGTTGAGTGCACAGGGCAGGCTGAGTCTGTAACCATTGGAAGCATTAATAAAGAGAAGTTTTATTACATTTTTGTGTATCTTTTCATGTTTTATGTATTATTCGGTGTAAATTGCAAGTGTACTGTTTATTTGTTGTGCAAACTCATATGAATGTGCTGTATAAATAAATATAACGTAAGACATCCATTTACGTGAATATAAATAACTGGTGTGGGAAGATAAGTAAAATCTCAAGCATGACTTATGGAAATAGTGTAGAGCGTTGCTCCAATAGCATGGAAACCCCACAACCCCTAGTTAGGGTTGCACGAAGGCAAGGATATTAGGGTGCGAGGGACAAGGAAGTACGCGAAGTAACCTATGCGAAGGGACTAACAGTTGGACCAATTCAACCTCTTAGACATCTCAAGGGTGCAGAAGCTTGGTTCCATCACCCCCCCATATACTACTTCGGGTGAGACCTTAGTCCACTCTCCATGGACTGTTGCCAAAAGGGCCAGTAGTACAGGGATTTGTTTGGTTAACTAACTCTGAACCTGGGTCAGGCCCCAACAAGCCAATGGTTCCATTGTCGTGACCTGGATCTGCATAGAGATGCCTAATGTCGTATCACTGGAATCCCAAAAAGAAAGGAATTGAATATTGGTTGGATAGGAAGATTCACGAGTTTGCGGCACATGAGAACAAGAATCTGCGACTATCAAAAGAAGAGTAGTTAAATTGCTACTTCTACACAAAGATCCACAAAATTTTCTTCGCATCTTTCCCTACCGAGCTATATGAGTGGATTGCAAAGCTAGCAGATAGCGAAGGAAGGTGCAAGTTCGACAAACCTATTGTGTGGACTCCAGAATTAGTGCACAGATTGGAAGCATCAGAGAATAAGATTGTTAGTGTCGGTATCTTCATCCCTCCATCAATGATCAAAATTCTCTTGTTGAATGCATTTCTAGGTGTCTCATTCAATTAGCTGCATTCCATTAGGTCATGGATCATCTGATGGCAATGGCATATTATCATTTTTCCCTCATGGTCTTTACCTACTGACCTATTTTCCGAAATTCAGGTCATTTACAATCATTTTCTGTCTTTACATTTACAAAAGCCATTTTTAGGGTTTAGGTCTCATTAGGTCTAGGGTTTGTCCTCATAATCTTGTAAAAGTTCAATAATGGTCAGCAGGCATAGGAGGAGGTATAATAAGGTCTCAACATCAAAAATTTCAATAATGACATGCTCAGTGATTGATTTTTCCTCAAAACCCCGTTTTGAGGAAAAACAGAGTTTTTATGTTTTACGTATAAAATTTGATGTAATTTTAATTTTCCTATATGTAATAAGTGTGGAAATGTAGCCCTGGGTCACCTTGCCAAACTCTTGCACTCCAGCTCCTACAAAAGAGACACGAAATTCAAAGCATTAGTCCATAAAAAGTAAAAAAGAAAGTCAAACTGCAAAAAAGAGTTTTAAAAAGAACAAAGTGAAAAAACAAACATTAGAAAGTGGGTTTCTTTTAAATGAAAAATTAAATTCACTTGTATATAAAGTGCCCATTGTATTGAAGACTTCATTTTTCATGCTAAAGAGAGAGTGAACAAGAGAAAATCGTGTTTTGAGGTAAAGGGAGAAAAATTGTAGCAAGAGTTTGAAATATCCTAGGCACGACGCACCTGGGTAGTGGTGCAGCATAGCTATCTGGCGTAGCGCATAGAGAAAGTAATTGCATTGAAACCTGAATGGGTGTGGCGCACCAGTTGAGCGTGGTGCACTTGTGTCTTGGCGCAGTGCACTGATCCTCCAAGCCTAAAATTCACCCAAATGATCTTGCCAAGCTCCAAATTTTGCAAACTTCATTCTTCCAAGTAAGTGGAAACTCTCATTGTGCCATTACAAGAGATTTGATCAACTTTGATGGTATTTTAATTGGTGAAAAAACAAACCCTAGTTTGCTGCACAGTTTCACTACAAAAATTGTCTAGGGTTTGCAATTTTGTCATTATTTTTTTTTACCCCCTGTATCATTTTCACATTCCCCTCCACTACATTTCCCAAATTTCATTTCCCTTTCCCTCTCTCATTTGCACTCATCCTACCCCCCACCCCCAAAACCATAAAACCCTATCAAGTTCCCACTATTCCCAAACCCTAATTTGCATCCCCAAACCATATGACTCCCTAAAAACCCTACATCCAGCATCAAATCCCTCATTCATTAGTCCCATTCATCAAACAACAGTCACCTATTCTTGATTTTAAATCTCTTCATACTCATCATTTTACACCAAATAGTGGTAAATATGGAAATAGATTCAACTTATGAAAGGGATGAAGAAACTTCGAGTGATTCCTCCCAAGAGATTCATGCACCGAGAAATCCACATAAGGTAGGAAAACACATTTGGGAGGAGCCCACTACACTCACAAAATTATTGGCTTATCCTCTTGCAGTAGCATGTTTTAAACATCAGTCTTGCTACCTGTTTTGTGAGATGAAGGAAAGGGTGAAATACCACCATGAGCTTGCTAGACTATTTGTCCTTCATCTTCACAATGACCAGGTCAATTTAGTAGGTGTTACCTTCACTTTGACACCTGAAACTATAGCTGAAACAATAGGTATTCCGAATGTGGGTGAGCAGTGGAACAAAGGACAACTGGTGGAAAAAGAGCATTATGAGCCTTATATCAATGCTAGTTATTAGAAGCAAATTAGTAGGGTCTTTCCTTTTAGATACCTATAGGATACATATGCTCCACTCATGAAGCTAATTATCAAATACTTCAGCTGTGAAGGGAGATTTTCTCACTTGTACACTTATCATGTTAGGTTATTGATGCATTTCACTAGAGTGAGGATGATGAACCTCCCCTATTTCATATGTAAAAATATTGATAAAATGACCACATTGGTGCAAAGAAAACCTCCTCATCAATAATACAACAACATTTATCACTTTTCATTGATCAAGATTGTGGTTTTTCATCAGCTGAGCTTGTTGAATGTTTCATGGGATAATTTCGTTTCGCATGAGGTTTTCACAAACCCTCAAGTGACCCCATCAGTATTTCAAGAGGAAGGAGGGCCTTCAAATCAACAAGAAGTGCATGAGACTCAAACTACTATTGTGCCAGTATTTATCACTTATCAATAATGCACAAGGATATTATTTGCAGCTGCCAAACAAGTACTATCTCCACGTGGGGTGGAAGGGATCTCTTTTCCTTCATCAGACCATAGGCAAATGCTATCTTCACCTGGGGTGAAAGGGGCTTTGCCTTCTTCTTCAGTAAAGTAGGTACAAGACAAAGGTAAACAAGCATTCCATGATGAAGGGCCTTCTGAATGTCAAGAGAGAGATTTCGTTTTGATTTAGGATGAGGACACTGACTTGGGCTTCCAAAGCTCAAAACTCAAGGAGATCATCAAAGAACAAGAAGCTGACATTTATGAATTATCTCTCAACCTTGAAAGAGATAAGTGGATCATAAACTACCTTGAGCAAAGGAACAAGTAGTTGGAGGACAAGCAGACAATCATGGAGCTGAAAAGCATAAGGGAAAACAGGGAAGCAACAAAGAGGAGGAAAGTCAAGTTGACACCGCTTGAGCAAGAGGTTGATGCTGATTGGGAATCTTGGTTACAGAGGGAAAATATGCACTTAGAGAAGCTATTGGAGAAAGCCAATAAGGAGATAAAGGTGTTTAGGCACATGGCTTTTCATTATTTGGCAAGAACCAAGATTTGCAAAGCAAGGATAAGGAGCCTAAAAGCCAAGTTGAGGAAAACTTTGGGGAGAAAGAAAGAGCACGATAAACTCAAAATCTTGGCTGAAGCTTCCTTGGACCAACATAGTACTTGATTTAGGTCACTCATGCCAAATTTCAAGAAATTTGGCACGCTTTTTGGCAATTTTGAAAATTTGAAGGAAAAAACAGGTTTTTCTACCTACTGCGTAGCGCCACCCAGCACTCGCTTTTGATAGGGACCTCCTCTGGAGGAAAACTATAAATTTTTGGATCTTTGTGAAAAATCATGCATACCCAAAAATTACTAGAAAGTTTTGACAAGTTTTGAGCTTCCAAAAGGGTCAAAAACACTTCAAAAATGTCCTCTCTGCCACGTTTTGGCCATGCAGGAATCAGTGTTGGAAGAACTGATTTTTGGAGGGGAAAATGGACACCAAATTCAAAAATTCTACTTGTTCTTGAAAGTAGATAGATAGGAATTTCCAACAAGCCCACTTGAAGCAAATTTGGTGAAGGGGAAGGCCTCCAAAATCAGCTAGAAAAAAACGCTACGCACAGGATGGAAAAGTGCCCTTTTTGCCAAAAAAACTCTGTTTTTCGCCTAGTTTTTTCTCAGTTTTAATTTTTCTCTCTCATGGTCAAACTCAAGATTTAAATTGATGTAAATTGATGGAATTTTATGTAAAATGATGAAAATTCACTCATGGAGGTAGATACATCATGTATAGGTGGTTTTGAACTAAATGAATCAGTTTCCTAGGTTTTAGAGGCACGTTGTTCCACTACCTATTTTTTAGTTCTTAGTTTAGATCTTGTTGAAACAGCTCCTAAACTCATGAATTCGACCCCTAAAGCCTAGCATGAGTTGTTTTTTGCCTATATATGGTACTTTTTCAGTCATTTGTAAAAGTTGGACTCTTGTGAATTCTTTGAGCATTATTATACATTCATCCCTATAGTTTGGCAAGGAAATAGACCAGGGTTTGCAGATTTGTGGGATTCTTGTGGCAAGGTGATTTAGTACTTTTTTTTTCCTTTTGTGATTCAAGTTTACATGTGTTTATGTGTGCCATCATCTCTTTCTTTTTAGCTTAACTATGTGAATCAAGGATAAAGGTAGGAATCATTGATGTTGCAGTGCTCTACCCAGGGTTTGTTTAGTTTTATATGTTTTCAATAGTTTGAAGAGGATTCTTGATAGTTTCATGCCCTCTCCAATTCCTCACCAGTCTTAAGACTCTCCATTTCACTCAATTTAAATTACTAAACCATTTTCTTACCTCATCCCAAAAACCTCTGCAACACTGAGTCCATTCCCTGAACCCAAATATTCCTTTCACATTTGATCCAGCAACCCAACATAAAATTCAATCAAACTCCTCTGAGCATATACCTAGCCTAAAATTAGTCTTTAAATCAGTCATCTCAATCTTTATTAGTCATATTTTCTTGATATTGACAAGGAGAGAGCCCTCTCCCGACCTGGTAGGGCTAGATACCAAGTTAAGCGTGGTTTGATGTTACCCTAGACCTGCCTTTCTCAACCTGAGGTAGATTTAGGCCATAACATATTAGTGATCGTATTGGGGAAGAAAAGTTTTTTATCTTTGTTAGATTTGTAGACTATAGACAGAGCCTGAAGTTAGCCAGGTAGCCTTCGAACTGCTCTTGCTAGGGGTGATTTTAGGGGCGAATGTTCGCCCTTTGGCGAAATTAAGGGATTTTAAATTTTTAGTGGGCGATTATTTTGTATCATATTAAACTTTTACAAATCACCTCAAATAGCCCACCTTCTTTTAAGGGAGAGGGTAAAAAAGGTAAATTTAGCCCTTGAAATTAGGAGTTACAACCTTCCATTCGCCCATTTTCAAGAATAGGTTTTATTTAAGTGAATCCATTCACCCATTTTCAAGAATAGGTTTTATTTAAGTGAATCCTATGGGCCAAAGGCCCAAATACCATATTTATAAAAGAGGTATGGTAAATTAATAAAAATATAAATAAATGAGAAGTATGGTAAATAAATAAATAAAAAAATTATATTTACTCCATAAATCACCTTATATACATGCAAGGGTGTAAACAAATAAAAATATAAGTAAAGTGGAGGTATGGTAAATAAATAAAACTTTTTTTTATACTTACTCAAAAGGTATGGTAAATAAATAAAAATATAAATAAAATAGACGCATGGTAAATAAATAAAACCTCTTTTTATATTTAGTCCATAACCCTTGTTCTATTTATGAAGGCTTAAGAAAGAGGTTTTATTTAAGTGAATCCTATGGGCCAAATACCATATTTGTAAAAGAGGTATGGTAAATTAATAAAAATATAAATAAACGAGAGGTATGGTAAACAAATAAAACATTTTTTTTTATTTACTCCATAAGTCACCTTATATTTACGAACACTCAAAAAATGCATTATATTTAGGTGAAACCTATGGGCAAAATACTATGGGACAAATACCATGGACTAGATTGTTATTAATACCATGCAAAAAAACATTATTAACCCTAATATTAGTATTAATAAAAATAAAAATGGCACATGGTATTGACCCATGGTATTCACCAAAATGGCACATGGTATTCACCTGGAATGTAGCCTTTTTAAATGGGGGAATTAAACCAGCATAGATCCATCTTTACTCTGGATCTACTAACCCCTGAAAGGTATCAAATATAGGTAACTTTGATTTCAAAATATATTTTAAAGAAATGCAATGATTTCATTTGTGTATTCAATAAACACAAGATTTTATAACTGAGTAAAATATTTGCCATGCCTGGTGAGAGATTCGCCAAAAAAATTATATATACATATCATATTATTGATAAAATCGCCTTCCATTTTTCCTATATACCATGGAGATTCGCCCATTTATTATACACGTAAATTTAGGGGGGCTTCTTAAAATTTTCCCTCGCTCTTCCTTTGTAAGTGCATAAGTAGATGAATGCTGCTTCAGTCAATCTTCGGTTTTGTTTATAAATGGAACATCTGAAACTAAACGATTACCCCAGTATCTTAAAGCAACTCTAGACTTTGGATGATGATTTTAGAGTCTGATAGGCTAAACAAATTGATAATGTCCATTTGATTTTTGGGAATAATTCAACACACTGGCTTCTAGACGATACACCAGGGCCAGTTGTTGTTGGGAAAAGTATCCAATACGGAATGACCCTATCCCACTCTAAGGGTGATAGTACCTCAGCAACAATCAAAGCAAAGCTATACTAGATTACTTCTTTATGAGATGTAAGAGAGGGGAGAAAGAGATCCACTAACCGTTGTCTTCCGCTAATGATTGATCCAATCTTCTCTCTTTGCTGCTTGCTCCCAGCTCCTTGCTCTTTCACTGACCCAGCTACACCAAGATCCTGCAAAATGACAAGAGAGGGAAACTACAAGAAGCATACATTCATAATTGATTCAAGGATTAGAATAAATCAAATACACAAGTATAACAATACACTATTGAGACACATGCATATAGAAGAACCTCAAATGCTTTATTAATGGAAGAAGTAAAGTTCAGGAAGTGATACAACCATAAAAGGCCCAATCCAGCATCACCTCCCAGCAGAAAGAAATCTCCTCTTCACCTCCTTCAAGCAAATCACCCAATAGTTCTATACTCAAACCAACAGCACTTCCTTACATTCACAAGATTCCAGCCCCCATAGACCTCATGAGAGAGATCTATATATAGGAGATTTGGAGAAAGGATGAGTCAGCTTGTAGTTGGCATGAAGCTGACTAGTGTCCTCTCCCACTTCAATTATTCTTCAGTTCTTGAGTCCACTTGGAGGTTCTTGCTTCCACTTGGAGATCTAGACCCTCTTACTCATCACAAGGCGAATTCCCTGATCCAAGTGTCATTTTGGAAGCTTCCTGGGCATTGACACCTTGAAGAATGGCTGTGCCACTTATCCCAACTCGCCCAGCGCAGGTAGCCTTCCTTGCAGTTGACATTCAGTGTAGGTAGACAGTGTAGCTCTTGACATTCAGCACAGATGCTCAGTGGAGCAGTTGACATGATCCAGAATTAGCCTGTTTTTGAGTGTTTTTAGGTGGAGAACTGATATTTAGTGCTGTGGTTTGCTGACCTTGTTCCTCTAGGGGTAGGAACAACATGTTTAGGGACTTTGGATCCCTTAGATTATTGACATTTCATGCTTCATGCTGTTAGGCACAAAAATGTCTATAACAGTTGCCCCCTAAAGTATGAGGTCGTTTATCGGGTGAAATGCTTTATCAGGAGGATCCGAAGTTCATTCAATCGCTGAGAGGTGACCTGTAATAAAATACAATACAATACATTATTTTTCATTCTGCTTTCATGATCTAGCTGAGGCGGGCATTCCCATGCTCAGCTTTATAAATTCATTTTGGTACATATAACAGACGATCGTCTGATGATAGACTGATAATTCTCTGCTGAAATTATCATCCTTTGAGTAGGATGATCATCTGCTGTAATAATGTACATATCAAATGTCTTTATATTTCCTGAATATATATCGCAGCCCTAGATCCGGGGTCTTCAAACTCGTTCGATCTTCACTCTAAGTACAAGTCGATCCATGCGAGAATTGCGCTGAAGTCGAACATGGAAAGACATCGCTTGATTACCGGTCAATAATGTAAACCGTTAACAAGTGCGAGAGGAATCACCGATAATGATAATGACCCTCAAGGTACTGCAGTACAATTCACGTGGTGTGAATAAAGGACTTGGCGTCGAACACCATGCAAAATCTTCTGGTCGAAGGTCATTGACGTATACCTGTCGCCGGAAGTGAGAAACTTGCCATTGAGGCATGCAAGCTTCAAAGTACTGAGGGGGGTGTTCCTAGATCAACTTCTTGGATAATGAGCTGAAGTTGACAAGAAGCGATCCGTCAAAGGAGGGCCTTAATGAATCCCACATCAGTAACACGGAACAAAGCTAATGATTTTAGTGGAGGTGAAAACAATCTGTGAAATATGATTCAGGGTGGCGATCATGGGTGGATGAAGGATAATGTATGGCAGTGGATGGGATACGGTTGACTCTTTCTGAACAACATCTCTTGAACATATAACGACACTGATGCGATGGATCGGTAACATTACCCCAAATGTGGATGGTTTGGCGAAGACCATGGTGATGAGACCGGCGAATGAAACAACCCAACCCGATGTGATACGGAGGAAAAGTGTCATGTTCAAGAGCGACTTGCTACCATTAAAGCTTTGAGGTTCTCCCAATTTTTCCCCAGTCATTTCTGACCAGTACCTCTTTATTTTTGTCAAGCTTGAGGAGGATAACATATGCTTGTTCTATAACCTGCCCTTCGGGCAAGCCCATCGCTATGTTTTAACGAGCTTAGCGATAGGGAAACTCGTTCTCGTCTAAAGACAAGTTTGTCGCTATTTAATCATTTTAACGAGTCTAACGACAAGGAAAACTCGGTCCTTTTCATTTTTAGAGAGTCTGAAAAGGTACAGAAAGTTAACTCCAAAATTCCTTTTTCGTCATCTAATCCCTTAAGTCCGAAAAGGTATAAAACAATACAGAAGGGATGAGTTTTCGATAACTTTAACGAGCCGAATAAAACAAGCGCTCGACCCTTTTGTGTAATAATCCCTCAGGTCCAAAAAGATTAAAATCTAGAGGAGGGATAGCTCTTCCGGTCACTTTAACGAGCTGGAAGGCCAAAACTCGGCAAACTTTTAATATTTTACGAGTCAGATGAAAAGAGCTCAAAGAAGACTCGTCTTTTGAGGAACGAGTGATAAACAGGGATAGCAGCAGATTCCAGGTACAGGTTGGAATTTTCCAATCACGGCAGTGTCACAAGGATGGCTAGGTGAAATCACTCTTCGCAGCTGTTCCTCAAAATAGGTAAACAATCATATGGAGGTGAACGATCGGCCAAATGGAATGGAGGTGGCAGGTGCAAAACACGACCAAGGCTTTTTATGGCTAATAAATTTACGATCACAATGGTTATTTACCGGAATAGGTTCATTTTTTAATGAGATTAAACTCTGGAGGAAACTCTTGCTCAATCTTATGTTTATTTTTTAACGAGCATGAACTATGTGCTAAAACTGCTCGAATCTCGCTTTTCTATTTTTTAACGAGCATAAATTCCGCAGTAAAACTACTCGATATACCAGTCATAAGATAAGAAATGTCTCCTGTGAGATAGCTATTTTTTATGGAGCTTTATCTCACGAAGCTATGCTCCTCATATCCTTTCTTTATGCAAGTTTGGAAACGGCTAATCCCAAAAATAGATAAATAACCGCTCCTAGCTTGCACTCCAAAAGGTTTGCATGCCCCCAGGTATAAAATACAATTTCAAGGCTGCCCCTCCTCTCCCCCACCTCTATTTTTCTTTGGGTGTTCACAGCTACTTGTCGTCTTGCTAGTCTAATGTTAACGATACTTGTCTTCTCGTTATTTTTAACGGGTCTTATGCGGTACTTGTCTTCCCGTCAGCCCAACTTTTAACAGATCTTTTGCAAGATCGCAAGAGAACAGCTACTTGCGACAAGAGAAGAACACTACTCAAAGACAAAACATTGGTGTTATTGAGGGAGGCTTGCCTCTTTCTGGTTACCCAAAGATTGTTTTGTTAACACCTTCAAACGAAAACATTTCCTCGGCACTGTCTACCGAAGTAGACAATGGTGAATGACCTTTGTCAAACAAGTAACCTTAACAAAAGAATCATGTTCTAGAACAACCCCTCTTCCATCCACGGACGGGGTACGGGCTAGTCATATTCTCTCGCGGAAATTCTACCTTATACCCAAGGTTTCCTCTGCCCGAAGCAGACCAGGATGCATGCCCCCTGGGTTCCAGCCCCATCTTTCTGAATCACTCGCACTCATCGGGAAGGAGGACTGGGGTGGAGACATTTCTTGGGTGAATAGACCATTGAGGGTTGGTATATGACTATTTGCGATGCGTGATCCCAGAAATGAAAGTTGGTCTACGAGCTTGACCATTCTTCCTTCGTGTGGAAAACACATTACTCTAAAGAGTGAGGAGACTATAGCTCCCATGCAATATATATAGTCTCGTCCAAGGAGTAGGTTATAATCCAAGGGTCCTTGAACGACCATCACGTTCATTTGAACGGTCTTCCCTTTCAATGTAACAGGCACATTGGGGAGGATCCCTAATGGTCGACTGGTTCCTTTATCAAAACCCGAGAGATTTCTTATCTCAGGAAAAAGCTCCGGGGAACCCAGTGCTTTCCAAGCAATAGAGGAAAGGATACTCACAGATGCCCCTTCATCAATGATAGTTCCAGCCATTACCATTCTATAAATTTGGACTATGATTCTGAATGGTATACTGGCTGGCAACCGGGGTCTACCTAGTTGGTTCCAATCAAAGGACACAACCAGGTTGCTTGGCGGTGGGACCGAATAGACGGCCGGATATGACCCTGACGATGTTCCTTCCTGCGATAAAGGAATGGGCGCATTGCCCTGATGCTCATCAGAGTCTGTGTTGATGAAAAGAATCTGGATGGTGTCATCCTTATTCTCTTCAGTGAGGGTGTCATTTGAAGATGAATCTTCAGTGACGGTGTCATTTGAGGATGAAACCTCTGAAGGAAGAACCGGGTCAACTGCCGTATCGACCTTTAGACTTTCGTTTGGTCTGGATTTAGTAGGTTCATTTTCAATGACTGACGCTTCAGCTGACCACTTGAGCGGGCCAGCTGTATTTTCAACCAACGAAGGACTTGGCACGAGTTTTTTGTATCCAGGAGGAAGTCTCAACGGTGAAACCGGACGATCTTCCAAAACTCTCTTCGCTTCGTCTAAGAAGGGACAACGGTGGATGGCGTGATCACCTTCACACATTCTGCAGGGGAATCTTGCTCCCCCTCTTTGTCTTGAACCTTCAATTTCGCTGGTTGACGGTAAGCATTCAACATGGCTATCAGAGGTTGATGCTCCCAAATTGTGCAACCGAGGGGACCAGTCCCTTAGTATCCAGGGAATAAAGGGACAATCTCTATGGAAGTGGTCTCCTCTACATATGACACATGGCGATTTAGGCCCGGTCTGTGCTGTGTGTGGATTTTTGTTAGATGTCTTTTGCTTGCCCCCAGTCGCCTTAGGCTCCTTCTTCTTCTTCTCTTTCTTCTTCTTCTCCTTCTTCTCCATGGGAGCTTGGCTTTTGTCGGCTCTACCTTGCGAAGATGAAGGATTGGAGGAAGAGTTATAGGAAGTAGAAGGCTGGTGGGCAGCTCTAAACTGATCTAACTATTGACTCGAATGTTCAAGAACCATGGTGTTCTGAACTACATTGGTTGAGAATAGCCAAATAGGCAGGCCAATCGTCAGTCCTGGAAGCGACAATGTGGCCATGTGGGGCGCACCAACTTCTCCCCAAGAGGAGAAAGGACTAGGATTTCCATCATGTGGAATTCCTTGGTTGGAGCGTTCCATGTTCTCAACCTAAAGATCAACGCAGGAATAGGAGGTGATTATGTTCCGTTTAAAATAAATTTTATAACGACGCTTTAGACACAACTTGCTTTTACACTTTTTAAGAGTCGAGAAAAAGCTAAAGATGACTCTAGTCTCCTTCGATGTTTTAACGAGCCCGAAGTGACAAATGCTCAAATGGACTTTTTCAGTTATAGAGTTTGAAAAAGGCCAAAAGAAACTGCTCTGGAGTTCTAGGCAGAGGGTGTGCCAAACTTTTCGCAAAACCACAGAATACGTTTTACGGTACGAGTGGTTGATCTTCGTGAATGCTGTGTTCACTGCATTGCGATCAGTAGGGCGGCCGACACGGCTTCCTATGGATAAAGGCTTTGTTCCTATAGGGGTCTCCCAATATATACGCGACGGTACGTGGGAGCACAAGTCCGTATTGATACTTATCGCTTCACCGTGGAGGAATCACCCAACCACTCAACGCTAAGATATCACGTTTAACGACGCCGGAACACGTCTCTAGCTTAGACCTCTATGTGTTTGCGTTATGTTTCAATGCGTTGTTATGTAAATTCAATTTATTTTAAGGTTGATCTTGTTTAGCAGTTTGCCTTTATGGATCACCACGAGATGTATAGTAACACTCCTAAATGCAGTCTAAGATGATAAGCAAGCTTTTCAATCTTTCAACTTTGAAAATCTTAACTACTGGGGGAAAAGAAAGACAACATCTTTTCACACAGATCATAGAGCACACACTAATGCACTTTTTCCTAAATCAACATGCAAACTGTCATAATGCACATGCACAATGCATGTATTTCTTTTCTCTTTCTTAATGTTAGTGCAATACAAAAAGAAAGCTGTTGTATAACTTTGAATTCAATTTCAAGTGAAAGCAAACAAGCTTGTCCAAAATCAAAAGACACCTTAAGATTTACTTGTTTCGACACTAGAAATATATAAATTCAAACCATATGACGAAAGAAAAAGCTCAATCAGCTATGAACAGCAAATAAACTAACTCTTAAGATCAAAACGACACTTATCACAAGTCTAGATCTAAGAGGCCACAACAAGACTAGTTCACTTTTCGTTATGGGAAACTGTAAATGATATAAGAAATACACAAAGAACAAACACAGTTTATTTATACAACCGAGGTGGAATAGTGGCAAGGAAAGTTGGTTTCAGATAGGTACATTGACTAGTAACAGGCTGCAAAAACAAGAGTGAAAACAGGGCAATAAACAGGAGGGAACCCCAGTAGCACTAGGAAAAACTGGTCCAGCGCAGGTGGTACACTATCAGTTTGACATTCAACGCAGGTAGCCCCTTCGGGAACTGCGCTGAAATGCAGACTGCCTTCACAGCACCTGCACTGAAGATTCAAACTTTCGTTTTTCTCAGTTTCCGGGTCACAGATTGCTCAAAAATTCACAGTTTTTGGCCAAATCAGAAGCTATCAGTCAAGTACACACTAAGGGATGAAAAGGAGGATGAAAAGCTATCACTAAGAGCTATTTAGAGTCCTTGTGGATCAGCTCTTCAAATCATAAACTTGCCCAACAACTGAGATAGAGTAGCTGCCTTCTACTTTGCATTTAAAAGATCCAAATGCAGTTCGATTCGGTACTCCATGTGTTTATGAAATGAATAGCAAAAACAAAAACAACCAACAAGATACGATCCCCAGCGGAGTTGTCAATTTGTTGTTGGGAAAAGTATCCAATACGGAATGACCCTATCCCACTCTAAGGGTGATAGTACCTCAGCAACAATCAAAGCAAAGCTATTCGAGATTACTTCTTTATGAGATGTAAGAGAGGGGAGAAAGAGATCCACTAACCGTTGTCTTCTGCTAATGATTGAGCCAATCTTCTCTCTTTGCTGCTTGCTCCCAGCTCCTTGCTCTTTCACTGACCCAGCTACACCAAGATCCTGCAAAATGACAAGAGAGGGAAACTACAAGAAGCATACATTCATAATTGATTCAAGGATTAGATAAATCAAATACACAAGTATAACAATACACTATTGAGACACATGCATATAGAAGAACCTCAAATGCTTTATTAATGGAAGAAGTAAAGTTTAGGAAGTGATACAACCATAAAAGGCCCAATCCAGCATCACCTCCCAGCAAAAAGAAATCTCCTCTTCACCTCCTTCAAGCAAATCACCCAATAGTTCTATACTCAAACCAACAACACTTCCTTACATTCACAAGATTCCAGCCCCGTAGACCTCATGAGAGAGCTCTATATATAGGAGATTTGGAGAAAGGATGAGTCAGCTTGTAGCTGGCATGAAGCTGACTAGTGTCCTCTCCCACTTCAGTTATTCTTCAGTTCTTGAGTCCACTTGGAGGTTCTTGCTTCCACTTGGAGATCTAGACCCTCTTACTCATCACAAGGCGAATTCCCTGATCCAAGTGTCATTTTGGAAGCTTCCTGGGCATTGACACCTTGAAGAATGGCTGTGCCACTTGTCCCAACTCGCCCAGCGCAGGTAGCCTTCCTTGCAGTTGACATTCAGCGCAGGTAGACAATGTAGCTCTTGAAATTCAACGCAGATGCTCAGTGGAGCAGTTGACATGATCCAGAATTAGCCTATTTTTGAGTGTTTTCAGGTGGAGAACTGATATTTAGTGTTGTGGTTTGCTGACCTTGTTCCTCTAGGGGTAGGAACAACATGTTTAGGGACTTTGGATCCCTTAGATTATTGACATTTCATGCTTCATGCTGTTAGGCACAAAAATGTCTATAACACCAGCCCTGATCTTGATCCTCCTCCTGTGTATGAAATCCCAAATCTCATCCCAAGAATTCTCCGACAAGAAATTTCTGTGATTCCCATGTTCAGATCTCATTCATGTCCAGTTGTTTTTAAATACCTTGAAGATCTTGAGTTTGATGAACATTTTTATCTATCGTTGTTTGAAACTAAATCTGAAAGTGTTGTTGGTTCTACTGTCCTAAATTCGGAGTTTGTCAAAGATCTTGAAACTGAAAAGGCTAATAGATCAATTGATGATTATATCTTGAATCTTCAAACTTCCATTGTGGCTACAAACATTCTCTAGTTCTTAGAATCTGCATCTACAACTCTTGGTTCATCTGTTGTTATATCTGGTTCAGAAATTCCTACTGAAACTCTGTTCAGTCCCACCATATTTGATCAGAGACCCCCTGTCTCTTCTCCCCCATCAACCCCTTCAACACCTTAAACATCTCATATTCCTCCCCTCCTTCTACACCTCATACACCAACTAAATCATCTAATATCATTGTTCTGACTCCTCCTACATCCCCAAGGCCAGTTTCAAATCCACCTAGAGCAATGGCTGCCAAATATGCACCTCTTGTTTTTCCACAAAACTTGGATGCTATGCCTGCTGATTACCAAAGCAAAATTCCATTGTTTGATGGTACCCAAGGAATCACAGCGCAGCAGCATGTGGATAAGATGACCAATTTCTTTGACCTTCATGAGATAGATGAAGAAAATGTGACCATGAGATTATTTGTGCAAACTTTTGGAGGCGAAGTGTGGAAGTGGTTCAGAGCATTGCCGGATGCAACTACCACTACATTGGCTGTTCTTCAGAGACAATTCTTGGATCACTGTGAGGTAAAGAAAATTCCTCTTCAAATTCTTTTCGAATATGAAAACATAAAGAGGAATGTTGGTGAGAGTAACCAAGATTATTATGTTAGATTCAATACTGTCTATAATGCAATTCCTGCTGGTATAAAGCCACCAATGGGGTTGGATTTGATTAAATTTCCTAATGGCTTTGATCTTGACATGGCATATCAATTGAGAGAAAGAGATTCGACCACATTGGAGGACATGCAGAAGATTGCAGTCAGCGTAGAGGAAAATCTGCTTGCCAAGAGAGCTAGAGCAAAGGCTGAGAAGAAGGTGACCATAAAGGAGGAAGCTTCTTCCTCAGATCATTTGCTTCACAAGATCGAGAAGATGTTTGATAGAATCACTATTGTAGATATGCCTGAGACACATATTAGAAATCCAAACTTCTGTGGTCAGCCGCAACCACAATTCAGAATCAAACAACGAGAACAAAGAGCCCAAGACCAAGCAGCACAGCAGCAAGTTAAGACACCCTTACAGAAAAATTTTGTACATGGTCCAGAATTAGATGATGATGAGAACATAATAGGAGAGGAGAATTATTTCTTTACACCTGATGATTTGCCAATTTATATCATGAAATATGAAGAATATTCAGAAAGCCTAGTTGAACAAAAGGATGAATATTTCATCTTAGCAAATGAAACAATTCTAGAAGAAGAATCTGATGAATATCAGAGGGGATACATGAACGCTTTGATAGCCCAGCAATGACAATATTCACTCAAGAGTAGAGAGGTACCCATCAATTCAATTCAAAAGATGAAGGAAGCAACACCACTAAAGAACGATTCTCCAAATGTGCAGAAAAAAGGAAAGGAGGCAGCAGATCCTACCACCAGCAAAACACAATCAGCAAATGAAAGGTCAAATCAGCCAAATGTATCAAAGGAGAAGACTGAAAAGAAAGATGCTCCAGTCAAAGAGGTAGAGAAAACTTCAACCTTTAGCTTAAAAAATGAGATTTCTAAGTTAAAAGTGTCAATACCTTTGACTAAATTAATGAAGAATAGCAGCTACAAAGGTCATGTGTCAAAGATTTGAATTTCGATATGTTATTTGATATGGTTAATGTGGAGGATGACCAGCCCGAGCTTATCTTTGGTCCGACATTAGAAGGTCAATCTGAGGATAGTGATGTAGCTCCTTTTTACATCAGCCTTAGATTGCATGATTATGTCTTGCACAATGCCATGTTTGATTTAGGAGCATCTCATAATTTGATGCCAAAGGAAATTATGGAAAAATTGGGTTTAGATATCACTTGCAAGTACCATGATCTTTATTCCTTTGATTCTGGTAGGGTTAGATGTATTGGTCTTATTAAAGATTTGGTTGTCACTTTAGATCAGATTCTTGCGAAGAATGTTCTTATGGATGTGGTTGTGGCTGATATTCCTCCTAGATTTGGCATGCTTCTATCTAGATATTGGGGAGCAAAACTCAAAGGGACATTGCAACTAGATTTTTCCTATGCCACTATTCCCGTGTTTGGTCAGTTGAGGAAATTATACCGGGAGAAAAAGATGAAGTACATGATCACAAGCAAGGAGAAACCTTTAAATCATCCAATCAATTATGTACATACTGATTTAAAATCTTTTGTTCTTTTTTTCTGATAGTTTTAATGATGTAAATAGTCAATTAGTTGAAGTAGAAGATATTCTACAGATCACTGAAAATTTCAGAGCTGTAATTGATCAAGAAAGTCAAGGGCTTGATAGTATTGTTGAATAATCAACTTTCCGACAGTAGCAGAAAATTGATGGACAACAAGCAAAGGTAGAAGAGCAAACAGAATTTCAGCATTTGGAGGATGAAGCCAATTTGTGGAGTATGGATTTTGATGGAGCAGTAGGTAAGGAAGGTGCTGGAACTGGTATTTGGATATGCAGCCTTGCATTTCTACCAAACAAAGTCCCGAGTAATGTAAGAGTTTGTTCGTATAAATTGGCTTTTGATTGTTCCAATAATGAAGTTGAATATGAGGCTTTAATTACTAGTTTGAAAATCCTTAAGAAGTTAAATGAAAAAAGAATTTCAGTTTATGGCAACTTCGAATTAGTAATCAAGAAAGTTAAGGGTGAATACCAAGCTAAAAATCCTCGAATGCGGGCTTACCATAATGTGGTATTAGATATTTTGAGGTTGTTTCCATATTACACTTTGACATGTGTCCCTCGTGTACAGAATGTTATTGCAGATTCCCTTGCAATAGCTGCAAGTAATTTGAAGATCCCAATGAATTAAAATAATAAGTTTGAAATTCTTGTGAGAGATTGTCCAACTGTCCCTGATAATCAAAGATATTGGCAGGTGTTTCAAGATGACAAAGAGATTGAATAATTTCTGCAAAATGAAGGCAAGTACAAAGACACTTCTATCGATGGAGAGCAAGATGATGGAGAAGTAGATATAGAGGTAAATTAGATGGATGTTTTGCAGCTAAAGGACAATGTCATTCCTAAAGGTATAATACCTTTAGAGGAGTTGTTTGATCAAGATGATGTAGCCTGGAAACCGAGATTGGTGCTAACTGAGAAGGGAGTTGAGGATGTGAACATTGGAACAACAGAAAATCCAAAAATGGTGAAGTTGTCAAAAGCGTTGCTGCCACAGGTAAAGGCAAAATACATTAGTTTATTGTCTTCATTTACTGATGTATTTGCATGGGACTATTCATATTTAAAGGCATATGATAAGAGTATAATTTAACACATCATTCCAATCAATCCAAACCATAAATCATTTCGACAAAAGCTAAGAAGGATAAATCCAAAGTTACTACCATCAATAGAGAAGGAGGGGAATCGATTGTACAAAGTTGGTATAATCATTCCAATAAGATTTTCAGATTGGATTTCCAATTTGGTGCCTGTGCAGAAGAAAACATGTGAGATTAGATTATGTATTGATTTCATAAATCTGAATAAGGTGTCTTTGAAAGATAACTATCCATTGCCAAAAATGGACCACATACTTCAAAGAGTAGTTGGAGCATCTCGTATGTCGCTACTCGATGGGTATTCCGGCTATAATCAAATTCTGTTCCATGAGGATGACATGGACAAAACAACATTCACCACTCCGTGGGGGACTTTCCATTATGCCAAGATTCCATTCGGATTAAAGAATGCTGGTGCAACTTTTCAGCGGGTGCTATGAGGTAAAATGCACGGGATGAAAACTACCCTCGAAAGTCTTCCCAAGACTTCCAACAGACCGTAAGGTTATCTATAAAAGGTAACTATTACACACATGTTCATTTATCTAACATATATTGATAGGATATGGAGAAAGGATCACCTTTGTTTCTTTCTAGATTCGCTTGGGGATCTCCGTGTGGTAAGAAGAAGTCCTCCTGACTGGCTCCAAGATGATTCATGCACAAAAGAATGAAGAAAACCAATCACATCATATACTTATGAAAATTAATTTAAGAATCTTTAACAAACATGTACAAATGTGTAACTTATCTACTCAACACAACAAGAATCAGAATGAACAAATAAATGCACAATATCACTGACACTTCGAGTAGGGAACACAACCGCAGTCCTATATTCAGAATAGAAGAGTGATTACAACAACCCTATTGTATCATTCTTCCTTATCCCTTCTTCCTCTCCCTCTCCCCTTCTTTCAGCTAGCTCCTTCAAGAATATGACAATATCACAACAACACCATGTACTATCCTTTTAAATGCTCTGACCCTTTTGCAATGGCCCTCTCATTGCTTATATAGCAATCGATTTAGGGCTGCCCAACTCCACCTGTATTTCATTTGGGTAAAACCCATGAACCTGCCTTGCTTACCAACTTCTTCCCATTTTCCTCTATTCTCAGAATAGAATTTCTCCAAATATCTTGATTTTTGGAGTTTCCCTGCTTTTATTGCACAAATTTAGGGAAATAATATCTAGATATTTATTGGTAGATTCATTGGCATAACCTCTTGAACATCACTAAAGTTCACTAACGCTCCCCCTGGTCTAACAACAAGAGTTAGCAGGTTGACTAATGCTCCTTTATGCTTGTAAACAGGGTTAATAAAGCATGTTGTCAGTGTACAGAGAGTGTTAGTGTGGATTTTGGGCCTGCAACTTGGTCATTCTTTTAGTCATCTTGTCTTTATCCTCTGAGTTGATTAGGAGGTCAATTCGTCCTATAACAGATGCGCCCTATTGTATGAGATTAGAGGTAGAGATGATGGATGAAATACTTTATGAAAATATTGTAGTTTCCCATCAAAATCTTTGTAGAGAGAGAGAGAAGTTTCGGGCGGTAAGGAAAACCTGATAAAACAAAAGTACATATATATGAACTGCTAAAATCATGTCTTGAGTAGGGAATTCCCATGCTCAGTAGCTATGTTAGAGTAACTTTCTCCTTAGAGATATAACAATGTTGGCCGCCAATATGGCATAATGCAGATCCAGTGTCATAACTTATCCTGAAATGGATGTCTTTAACTAACAATATTGTAGCTTGGGAGAGGAAACAAGGCTGAATGATGCAAGCCTCTACCCAAGGTCTTGATTCTTTCTTCACCAAACAACATAGATTGGTACATGTGATAAAATGAGTTGATGTCAAACATGCACAAAATCATCTGATTACTAGCCAATAATGGAGACTGTTAACAGATGTGAGGAAGGCCATCGATAATGGTGATGGTCTCCAAGATGCACAGTGCAAACTAGCGAGTGTGAAAGATTTTTTGTCGTCGAACACTCGTAGAATTGCTTAACCAGGAGCCAATAATGAAAACCCATGATTAAGCAAAAGGTAACCTGCCACTAATGTTTGCAAGCACCAAGGCACTGAATGTGTTTCTAGGTTACCTTCCTAGATAGAGTGTTGAAGTCGATAGGAAGGAACCTGTCGAAAGGTAGGCAATGACGTGTCCTACATCAGTCGACACGAAACCGGAAAAGGATGATTTTGTTTTTTGAAGAATCTTTTGAGCTTTTGGGTCTAAAAAATGGAGGGCATGATGAAAGGATATGTAGGGTCAATTGATCGAGGGAACAAGTAGTGACCCTTGAACAATAGAAGGCATGACAACGGTTTTAACAAGACAACACTAGACTCATGAATACTACAGAGTGTTTAAGATACAAAGATGCAATGGAATTAGGGTGTATAGGCTAAAAACTCATAGGTTGGTAGGGTTCATATTGAGAGGCTATCAAAATGACGGTTTATCTAAGGGAGTGCCATGTTCAAGGGAACTTTTGCTGCCAAACCACGCTTCAGGATACGATTGTATTTCCATTTTCCCCGTCTGATTTTTAATGAGTCCAGATGGGTAAAATCATCGATCTTTTCATGTTTAGAGAGTCTAAAAAGGATCGCAAAAAGAATGACTCTTTGCCCTATCTGATTAGTTTAATGAGTCCGGACAGGCAAACTCATCGATTTTTTCATCTTTTAAGAGTCTGAAAAGTATCGTAAAAAGAATGACTCTATATCCTGTTTGTGTATTTAAAGAGTCCATACTAGACAACTCAGTGATCTTTTCATCTTTAGAGAGTCTAAAAAGATCGTAAAGAGAGACTCCATGGTGGTCCCTTTGTCATAGTTGTTAACCGGGTGCGACAAAAGGTTAATAGTATACCCGTATTGGTTACTTTTTTGTATTTAATCTATTGGACCTGGATAAAGAGAAACCTTTTTCCAATAAATGTCAACCTCATTTTGTTATGAGTACAAGGCAATGGACTAAACTCGTGTTTTGTCGTGACACTTTAATGAGCTCAGTAACAAAAAGTCGGGATTTTTCATTTTTCAACGAGCTTGAAAAAAGTACCTGAAAGAATGCTCGAGTCATCTTTAGCATGTTTAACGAGCAGCAAGACACAGCTCAAGATTTTTTCAATTTAAAGAGCGAGAAAAAAGTTCCTAGAAAGGATGCTCCATTGGTCTTTTTCAGTTTATGAGCTGGAACAAGATCAAAAAAGAGGTGCTCAGAGCATTATTTGCATATATTTAATAAGTGCAAATGATGAAAAACTCGGGGAATTTTATATTGTTTAAAGAGAGATAAAATATCCCTAAAAGTGCTTTACAGGTTGTGGTATATATGTTTAACGAGCCCTACTACAAAAACTCAGAGATTTTTATAATTTTTAAAGAGCGATAAAATGTCTCAAAAAGTGCTCTATCTATCGTTGAATAGATTTAATGAGCACAAGGATAAAAGCTCGGGGATGTTTATATTTTTTAAGGAGCAATAGAATATCCCTAACAGTGCTCTAAAAAGACTTGCATGCAACTTTTACTACTTTTCACTCCTGAAGTACTTTCATCAAAAGCAGTAAAAAAACAGCAATTCCTATTATCTAGGTTCATGCATCATAAAAAGTCATATAGAATGGAATATTTCCTCTTTAATGATTTTCAAAAAATCATGTCTCTCAAAGTTATATAAATAAATGCTTTGAGCTTTCACATGCATCATTTTCACTAGTTTGAAGTTTGTGCGAGCTAGTTGGAGCTAAAGAGGAGCGGATTTTTCATGGACCATTGCAAGAGATCCGAACAACCATTTGACATGTTGTCAGTCCCAGGTGAGAGATAAAACCTTGCTCTATGCTTTATTAAACCTTTTTTTTATCAGTTTTGTGGGTGGAAATTTGCAGATCTGAGGTGCCCTAGAGCCATGTTTGCGCACTAACTCTCTCCAACAGGCTAGTAGGGAGCGTTAAACACTCTGTACGAGCCATGGGAGGGTGTTAATCCTCCCTGTGCAGCACTGGGAGGGGAGTTAGGATAGTATGGTTCATTTGAAACCCTCATGCATGGATTCCTTAAGTGATTTTGCCCCATTTTAACTAATTTTAGGGTTATTTTGTGCAGGTTTTGAGCTAAAATGACTCACCTATGGAGAGAATGGGTCCATGACAATGAGGAATTGCTGATGCAAAATGATCCATGTTGCATACTTGCATTGCGCCACTACGGTTTATTGAAATATGAAAGGCTAGAGCTAATGAAAGGATAGGAGGAGCTACTAAGATGGATCATACATCATTGGGATGAACACGAGCAAGTGTTCAGGATTGGAGATCAAGAGCTGGCAATTGACCAGGATGACATTTACTTTTTGACTGGTTTGTCGTGTCGTGGGGCACATGCAAACCTTACCAGTGGTAGGTCAGATCCACGATCTACTTCAGAGCTAGTAGATATCTACTAGATCCCTTGGAGTGGACTAGTCAGCAACAAAGTCCCGATAGAGAGGATTCGATCTCGGTCTATGAGGGCGGTTTTCTGGTTGATTGTGTGATTGGCAAGGTTGAAAAGTCCCCACGTAGCAACAAAGGCCCAACTATTGCTTGCCATTGACTCTATCTAGCCCCAGATGTTCAACTGGTGTGAATCAGTGCTTCATCAATTGAAGGCAGAATTGATAGCATGCAAGACCCATACCCAACACAGTTTTGGGTATGGTACTATCATAGTCTCATTTTTCCTTGAGAGGGTACCTGTCATGCACCTATGGGTGAGCTTAGGTCCCTTTGATCCGAGGGATTTGAGGCAGGGTCACTAGTGATCACTTGATCCTCGCACAGGAGGAGGACCACTTCGACACTTCTTTGACGAAGACTTCTTCCAGTGGATTCACAATAAGATTGTGATTGTTGACGACTATGCCTATGAAGGCATGGACTTTACTGGGGACCCAGACTTGATGCTACCACTCGAGACTAACTAGGGTCTCAAGGTGAGAATAATTTGTGATAGTACTTAAGTTTTTTTATACTTTTGAATTTATATGTAGTGTTTTTTAACGGTGAGATAAGAACTGACATGAAACTTTTATGCTTAACACAGATGTGGTGCCAATACGACTTGCAAGCAAACCTCACTATGTACGACGAGGTGGCCAACTACATGCTGGAGGGGGTGATGCCGACAGTCTCCGCTAGGTTCTGAGGAACCTAGAGGGTTTGACTATGGATGTGCCTCCCCTTCCTATGAGGGAGATTCCTGCTCATATGCAGCGACACATCGTTGGTGTACCTGAGTGGTTTTTGATTCCTCTTCAGAGGGTAGCTAGATCTGTTTTAGCTTTTCTAGAGCAATAGGCTCATTTTAGAATGTGTTTTGGCGTAGCCATATGAGCCTTTATAGCTGGGCTTTGAGCCATTTTGTACTTAACTCATCCAAGTTTTGGAATATTTTTTATGTAAAAAACTGGATTTCGATATATCTATCTATCTATCTATATATATATATATATATATATATATATATATATTATTGGTATTTTTGGTGGTGTAAATGCGTTTAAAAAATGTTTTTTGTGACAAATTTTTAACTTTAGTAAATGTTTTTACTTCTCATGCATGTTGTTATAATAAATGTGACAAATGCCAATCTAATACATAGTTAGCTAACGAATCAGCGACGATATTTAATTATCGAGGAACATGCTCATATGTGATTGTGTCAAATTGGCGTTCCAAGAGACGTACCCTTAGATAGTTAAGTAACAAGGTTGGATTACGGATGTGATAATGGTTGGTCAATTGCATAACAACTAGCTGGGAGTATAACCTAACCACCAAATTAAAGATGCCCCTTGATGACACTTTCGTGAGAAGCGAAATGACAGACATGTACCCGGCAATATTATTGGTGGTAGTACCAAGAAAGACCCCCCCGGAGCAAAATAGTTCCGACTCAGGTGTATATATGACCCAAGCAGCTGATGTAATGTGTCGTCTGTGACGACTGACACCATCTGTGTATCCTACGTATGCTAGGGGCAACGATGACATCTGCATTACGAACAGAATGTATGAGACAAGTACTCCACTAAATAACATAAACAATCCAATCACATCAAAAAAGGGGATGTGAAACTTATGAATACATAAAATTATAAAGCACCTACCCAGCATGACACTAGGAAGAATAATTTTTCAGATGGAGCCCATATGTGGGCTCCTTGAGTGGGTTTCCATCCCAGTCCTGTAGTTCATGTGCCCCTGAGGAGAGGAATTTAGTTATGACATAGGGACCTAGCCAAATGGGTTGAAGCGTGCATGCCTCCAAGAGATTATCTTTTGGATGATAGAGTGATACGAAGTTACCCTCTTAGAAAGAAGAAAACCTAACCGCTTGTGCAAATCTAGCTTGTACCCTCTCCTTGTGAGCTGTGCGTGCTAAATCGGTAGCTCTACAGGTTTTATCCAATTGTTTGAGGTATAGTAGGTGTTCTTCTTCGGCCATAGGGCCAGGCATGGGTTCAATGGCTATATCGAGGGAAGGAAGTGGCCACCCATTCCATTTTGCCTCATCATAAAGTTGGATCTCATGCACGACAAATGATGAGTTAAAGTCAGGCATTTCCTCTTGAGACCAAAAAAATTCTTCATGGAATTCCTCATGTAGGCAGGTGGAGTTTGCAATTTCCTCAAGACTGCAATCTGCGCTCATTTGGGTATCTTCCATTGCACCTGTCATGACTGAAATATCTATGGGCATTGACCTGGAAGTATTGTCCATATTTTCTTCTGATGCTTGTATAAGGTGGGGAAATGATTTCGTTTGTGTCAAAGGATAGGACTTGAAGTGGCATCATGTCCGAATCAGATGTCGGACCTCGAATATGCTATTCCTCCCAGTGTTTCTCTCCAAAACTCATGATTTATCTAATGGATTCATTTGTTGAGGGGAGTTGATCACATGGATTTAAAGGAAGAGCGGTTATGGGAAGGGGGGTGGAACCATCGGTGATAGCCAACTTGACTGGAGATGTGGATGCTAATTGAATGCCTTGGTAGGCTAATTTAGCTGATGACAATGGCATCTGGTCTCTGAATATGTCAAATTCTGAAGGTTCCGTTGGGATCTAGGGATCGGTCATTTCATGAGGAATTGATGAAAGCATGTTGACCGATTGTGGAACTTGTGGTGGTCGTAGAGGAAAACAACGCATCAGGGAGGATGCCTTCAAAAGACCGGTATCGATACTGACAAAACTGCCAGTTACACCTCCTACTAAGGGTACAGAGCCATTTGGTAATGGTGAATAATCAGAGGTGTAGAAAGACAATTGATCCACTGTTATGACCTTTCCATCCAATGGAAATAAGATGATACGAAAGACAATGGATACGACGACCATCATGGCATATGTCCAACTACGACCGAACAACAGATTATAGTCGAGTTTTTGGTCTACGACTTCTACATCCACCGTTATTGTTTTCCTAGCCAAAGTGATAGGAAAATTGGCTAAGTATCCTTTTGGGAAAAAGGTGTGGCCGTTGAAAGCTTTAATGGAGTTTGACGATGGGGAGAGGGTTGGGGAACCCAAGGTGAGTCAACATGAAGCCGACCTGACGCAGGTTGAAGCACCTTCGTCGATGATAGTTCGGTGTATACCTTTACCTTTCGAAGTGATATACACCTGAAATGCAAGATGGTGGGAAAGGGGAGGTTTATACTTGTCCATGTTGAAAATGGAAAGCATGTAATCCGCAGGGTCAATACCCTTGATAGCCGAAAGCGAAGCTTTCCTTTGGGTGGGGCATGTTTGTAATACTTCGAGCGCTGACATGGCTGGCGATGCTTGCGCCAAATCCTCTACGATGTTGTAGCGTTGGGTGGCACGTGTAGATGTGTTGTGTGTCAAAGTGCCCCCTTGGGGGGTCGAATTATAAAGTCCTCAACTAGCCTTTTGATTCACAAATCGTTGGGCGGTGATGGTTTTTAGCCTGCGGATGATTTTGCTGCTGGAGCGAGAGGGGATTTATAATATTTGTTTCTTGTGGTTAGTTCTACCGTTTCAAATGTGTAAATGCTAGAACTTCCTTCACCAGCTGAAGGTTGTTGCGAACCATCGTTGCCCCTTGGCGTGGGTGGCAGTTGGTTGGCAATGAGATGTTGCTGCTGTTGATTAGGAAAAGGATTCTAAGGACCACAAGTATCTTACCAGAATATTTCTTGGTAAGGTAATCCGTGCATTCTTGAAGCTGCAGATAACACTAGGTTACATGATCTTCAAGACAGAGTTTGCATGAATAGTTGGTGCCTTCATCCTTTTCCACATCAGTAGGCACAACAGCCTTCTGTTTCGGGTTGGGCTGCTTAGGTGACTACTCCTCAGAAGGAGCGGTCTTGTTCTATTTCTTCTTGTTCTTGCTACTGGATTTCTATGTAGACTGCACAGAGTTAATCACAGTGGCAGGAAGAGCAATCATTTTGGTAGAGGGGTCCACTGCCAACTTGGCAACGAACCCATTGAGTTTTTTTACAGCACTCGTGGAGGTTGCGTCGATGATCCCATCAGCATGTGCTCTAGGGCACTAAGTTGTGGGAGGATTGGGGTTACCAGGAGCATAGGGGATTATGTTGTAGAGAGTGCTAGACTATGAATAGATTAAATCCAAGTGCTGGGCACAACGTATGGATTGGTCCTCTGTGACCACACCACCTAGAGTGACATCTCTAGCGATTTGTAGGAGCAATGACTTACAGAACCAGTCTGTTAAGAGAAAATCAGGGACGGGAGCTTTAACTAACCTCCACCTATGTCTCCACTCATGGATATGATCGGAGATGTGGGTGGCAGCATCCTGACGAAATGAAGTAAGGAGCTCTGTCCCTGTCTCATAATGGATAGGTAACTGAAAGTGCTTTAGGAACTCCATCCCTAAAGCATCAAAGGTATTCACTAACGCACGTGGTAACTCAATATACCAATTTGCAGCATTACCAATGAGGGTGCGGGGCAAATGATGCAACCCAACACTGTCATCCACTATGGATTTAGAAACACACCATAGATGGTAGGTGGTGACATGAGTGCCTAGATCCTCCCCTTGTTTTCCGTTGAACTTAGGAATATCCACCGATATTTTATGTGGGATCAGCGGCCATTGTAGGTTATGGTAGATGGGGTCGTTAGTCAACTTGTATAAGTTGGGCATATCCAATGTTGCCAAAAAGGAAAATTGTTGGGTGCCCCCGACTCGGACCATTGTGATGATGGATGACCTGAGGAGCTCTGCGCTCCTCCCATCGTTTGGTTTCCCATGGTGTACATAGGCTGCGTGGTGTAGCAATTGCTTTGCAGTACGGTGTTGTAAAGTGGATTACCATGAGGATTTTGATATTGGGGTATGAAGTTGCCTCCAGTATAAGTGGTGCCCCCTTGACTCATCTGAGTTTGTGAGTAGGGTGCTCCCATGGTTTGGGTGGGGATCCCTTGTGGATTCCCAACTGACACAGAACTAACCATATGGCTTTGATTGACAGAGGGAAAACTCATGTCAATCAGCAATTGCGCATGCATGCCTGAGAACGGCGGGGGGACTGTGAGATTCCCCGCCGGCATGTGCATATTGGGAACCACCCCAGATATCTGAATCTGGGGGCTAGAACCATACATTGGTGGCTAGCCTTAGTGTTGGTAAACTGCAACCATGCCCATAGTGCCACATTTAGTGTTATATGGAGCACTATATGTGGCACTAGTCGAAGGTATGCTTTGATGCACCATAGGAGTGGAACCTGGCATCCGTTGGGTTCCACTGATAGAGGATGTTATGTGAGTTGTAGTACTTGGGAAAAAAGGGATTGCGAGGTTCCACATTGTCGGTGTTGTGATGACCGTCGACTGGGGAAGTGGTAGAGGACTCACAGTGTCTCTATAATTCCACAACCCTTGAGGTGTCGACTGAATAGATGGGAGAGTTCATCCCACTCAACAGTGAATTACTGGTATTACGGGAGAAATAATAAGATTTGACAGATCCGTAAGTGGAGTGTTAAAATGAGGAAGAAATCTTTCCATGAAGAAATCCTCCAGCAAACTAGAATCGCCGGTCATCTAGAACGATCCCGTGTGCGATTTAGGAGACTGATTCCTTGAAGATGAGGAATCCGAGTCAATGGATCTCAACGGATCCTCCACAGTGAGTGGAGGAAGTCCTAACAACCGTCTGGATTGACGGTGAGGGCCGGATGTAGCCACAATGACTGGTAAATTTTATCAGATAAATTTTAAGGTGATATTTTTTAAGTCTCAAAAATGATAGCACTCAGGTACCTAAAAAGAAAAAATACACTAAATATGACAATCAACAAACAAAGTGAAATTACCTTGTCTAATAAACACTAATTACTGGATATGAAACCTAGTCTCTGAATGAGTAACAGAGAAGGATGGCCAAATGTACAGTTACGGTTACTTTTGAGCTTCGCCCGAACCTTAGATTGAGGGGCCAAGTACTCTCGTGAAGATGAGCACTCTCCCAAAAAATGAAGACAAAGTAGGTCCATCCATTTGAGGTACTAGGACATCCCGTCCCAGTCACCTTAGGTAAGTACCTAGAAGTATTGGCCACTAGAGATACCTCAAATCATAGACATTACCAGGGGGGACATAGTCATAGACAACACGCTGTGTGGGTAGGATAACTGAGTCCCTGACTCAGTTTTGAAATCCCCGAAGGGACCCCCATTACATAGAATGCCTAAAGGAGTTGTAAAAGAAAGCACACTACCTTCGATTACAGTCCGATGTTGTCTCGTATTTAGCTCTGTTGTGAGTGGAGTGGTCCTGGTAATATTAGTTCAGAAGGATTTTTCACTCATTAACGACACTAGTTTGATTTTCAACCTTAGGTAGTTGAGTCACTCTCTTGTCCCAAGGTCCTAATCTATCTAATGTTGGTTTGCTCTAAAAAGAGTATTTGATTGGTTTTAGTGTAAATTTTAGTGTAATTTCTTATTTTTCTTCAGAGGGGGTGTTGACGTATGAATATGATGAGACCATCGACTCAATAAACCGTGCAGAACAATGCTTTAATTTTTTTTTTCAATTTCTTATGCAAACAAGTCTTATTCTACACATGTATTATTTCACATATTCATGTATTTGTCAGTGCATCTAAAGCCATTCAACACTTTGCATAACCAAAAGTTCCTTTTCTCAATATTCCCTATTGTGGAGGTAAATCCTCTCTGCGGACAAAGACGATCCCTACTAGCCCAGACCGGGTCTAGCAAAAATCAAACAATGCTATCACGCAAGCTCCTAATTTCAAATTAAAGGTGGATGATGAGAACCTACTTGGATTCCAACGCTAATATTCGTAGAAGAGACGTCGCTCTCTCTCCTTTGCTTCGGCCGGTCACGATCCCCACGATCTCCATGATTGAACACCTACACATGTAAAGAACAACACAAATACAAGCATAAAATTCAATAGATGCAATTATATATCAGTCAGAAAAGATATAACTCAACATCAATCATTACAAAGGACAATGAGAGTGGAACCATAATGATAGTCATCTATTATTGATAAATAACAAAGAAGAATACAACCATAGTTCTGACGTCAAATCCTCCTTTGGCTGGGTAATTAGCTACACAAGTCTTGCAAAGCTTGTTTGGATAGGAAACAAGCCTCTCTCTACTTGGTGACAAGAATCTCCTCACTTATATTTGGCCTTATGGATGCAAAGAAGGCTCTTGCAACTTCAATCTCTTGAATTCCTGGAATTCTCACTATCACTAGCACTCTGCTAGAACTAGCTTGCTCAAGGCATAGAGACAAGCTTTTATAGATAGAGGGGAAGGAGATAAGATCAATCACAATTTCCATGGGATTGGCTTTATCACTTAGAAGCTTCCATGAAAGGTGGAAAACCACTTCCCTTCTATGGAGATTCAAAGCCAAACCATCCTAACTCAACACGGATTCAGTTGGTGAATGGGTTAAGGAGAACCTTCGGAAGTTTGTTTGTTAAAAACTTTACCCAACTGGGTTGGCGTGAGTGCGACTCTGAGACAGAGCACCACTGGTGCGCCCTCTTTAGAGGATTTCCCCCATTGGCGCGGGCAGTACACTGCGGACCTGCGCTAATGCAAAAAGGGCTATTTTTATGGGTATACTGCAGGAGATGTCTTCAGGGCATATGAAGCTCACACATAGAGGAATACAATGCAAGTGGTTTCAGGTTATGTCACTTCTCACAAGTCCCGGAATGAGTCCTCCAATGTATGGGAGAGGGGAAACAGGGACGGTGATAAATGGTGACAAATTACTGTGTAACATTCCCTAACAACTATTGAACCAAAACAAAGCAGCCTACAACTATTTTGACGGAAGGAGATGTACAATTTATTAGCTTTTCTTTCAACAAAAATTTCTTTTATGAGAGAAAAACTAAAGAATTTTCTTAAAAAATAAAATTTAAGACACCAAATTTGTTAGCATGATACTGTTGCAGATCTTAATTTAGCCCTTGGGACAACTTTCCCCTTTTGGTTCACAAAATCTATTGAAAAATATGGAAATGGGAGACTAACGCTCTATTTGTGTGTAAACAGAGCTTTAGTTTGGCCACTAACGCTTCATGTGCACAGTCAAAGAGCTTTATAAAGCTCTGTGTAGACTAGAAACCTGCGTTAGTGAGGGAAAGAGATCAAAAAGTGGGCTTTTGGGATCAGTTTCTGAAGAGAAAGCAACTTTGCAGGTGCAACAAGTTAGATGGTGGACCAGAGAAGGATATGAAGAAGAGAGAACCTCATAGAAGAGAGAAGAGATCTGAGAGGAGTCCGAATAACCGGGAACTAAATGTATAGTCCCCAGCGGAGTCGCCAATTATGCTATGGGGTAAAATGCACAGAATGAAAAATACCCTCGAAAGTCTTCCCGAGACTTCTAACAGACCGTAAGGTTATCTGCAAAAGGTACCTATTACACACATGTTCATCTATATGACATATATTGACAGGATATGGAGAAAGGATCGCCTTTGGTTATTTCTAGATTCGCTTGGGGATCTCCGTGCAGTAAGAAGAACTCCTCTTGACCGGCTCCAAGATGATTCCTACACAAAATAACAAAGCAAACCAATCACAAAATATACTTCTGCCAATTAATTTAAGAATCCGTAACAAACATGTATAAATTTGTAACTTATCTACTCAACACAACAAGCATCAGAATGAACAAATAAATGCACAATATCACTGACACTTCAAGTAGGGAACACAACCGCAGTCCTATATTTAGAATAGAAGAGTGATTACAACAACCCTGTTGTGTCGACATTCCTTATCCCTTCTTCTTCTCTCTCTCTCTCTCCTTATTTTAGCTAGCTCCTTCAAGAATATGACAATATGACAACAGCACCATGTACTATCCTTCTAAATTCTCTGACCCTTTTGCAATGGCCCTCTCGTTGCTTATATAGCAATCGATTTAGGGCTGCCCAACTCCACCTGTAGTTCATTTGGGTAAAAACCATGAACCTGCCTTGTTTACCAGCTTTTTCCCATTTGCCTCTGTTCCTGGAATAGAATTTCTCCAAATATCTTGATTTTTGGAGTTTCCCTACTTTTCTTGCACAAATTTAGGGAAATAATATCTAGATATTTATTGGTAGATTCATTGGCATAACCTCTTGCACATCACTAAAGTTCACTAATACTCCCCCTGGTCTAACAACAAGAGTTAGCAGGTTGACTAACGCTCCTTTATTCTTGTAAACAAGCTTTATAAAGCAGGTTGTCAGTGTACAGAGAGTGTTAGTGTGGATTCTGGGCCTGCAACTGTGGTCATTCTTTCAGTCATCTTGTTTTTATCCTCTGAGTTGATTAGGAGGTCAATTTGTCCTATAATCGCGGGCTATGGATATCGCCTTTGTAAATGAGAAAGACGTATTTTTAATAGTCTATATTGATGATTTGACAACCTTTTCCAATTCAGATGAAGAGCACCTTTACCATTTGAAGATTGTTTTTCAGTGGTGTAGAAAGTATGGCATATCTCTTAATCCAAAAAAGAGCTTGTTTGCCATGGATGAAGGGAAGCTTCTCGGTCACATCATATCCAAGGATGGCATCTACATCGATCATGCTCGAGTGGAAGCCATTCAGAAGATTGATTTTCCACTAAGTAAAAAGGAGATCCAAGCATTCAACGGTAAGATGAACTTCTTACATCGTTTTGTGCTAAATCTAGCTAAACATTTGAGGGAAATCACAAATATGTTAAAGAAAGATAGTGTAGTAAAGTGGTCCAAAGAAGCTATCAAGTATTTCAATTTGGTAAAGTTGGCTAGTTCCTCTGCTCCAATTTTAATCAGCCCGGATTATTCCCAAGATTTCATTTTGTTTTCATTTTCTTTGGATCATACTATGGCAGTGGTCTTAATGCAGAAAAGAGACTAGCTTGAGAAGCCAATTGCTTTTTCAGTAGAACAATAAGATATTCAGCCTTAAAGTATAACATTATTGAAAAGTAAGCTCTTGCCTTGGTAAAAGCTTTGAAATATTTTCGGGTATATATTCAACATTCTCATATTCTTGCTTATGTCCCTAACTCAGTTGTTAAACATGTCTTAGTACAAACAAATTCGGAAGGGAGATGAGGTAAATGGATCACAACTTTGATAGAATATGATGTGGAGATAAAGCCAATAAAGCTCATCAAGGGTCATGGGCTGGCAAAACTGATGGCGGAGTCTAATTTCCATGCCTTGGACATAAATCTGATTGCTGCTATGTCCAAAGAAGATGAAGAAAGTTCGCTTGTTGAGGTATCTGAAATGTTTATTCTTTCTACTTGGTATTCAGATATTGTATATGTGCTCCAACATCTTTCACCACCACTGGGGATGGCTAGAAATAAAAGTAGGACTCTGAAATTAAAGTTTTCCAAGTTTTGTATTATGAATAATGCACTCTATTGGAAAGATCCCGACAGTGTCTTGCTGAATTGTTTGGTTGGGGAGGAAGCAAAACAGGTCATGGATGATTTTCACAAGGGAGATTGTGGAGGTCACCTATTTTGGAATACAATAGCCAATAAGATTTTTGAGCTCGGGATATTATTGGCCTACCCTCTTTGCTGACATGTATAAAATTGTTACATGCTGCCACAAATGCCAGATTTTTCAAGGAAGGAGAAAGTTGCAGCCCTTACCTCTCAAGCCGGTTGAAATAAGTGTTCCATTTCAGTAGTGGGGTTTAGATTTCATTGGCAAGATTCATCCTACATCTTCAGCTCAACACAAGTGGATCCTCACAGTGACAGATTATTTTACAAAAGGGATTGAGGCGATTCCCACTTGGCAGACCACCGACTTGGTAATAATTCAGTTGCATGAAAATAATATTTTGTCACGTTTTGGCTGTCCTAATAAGTTGATTACAAATAATGCAGGAGCTTTCAAATCTAAAAATATGATTGATTTTTGTAATAAATATAAAATTACCTTGGGGCACTCTACTTTCGAGATTGTATATGGTGTTGACACGGTGTTCCCGACATCTCTCACAGTCCCGGTTGTTAAACTTCTATAGGAAGCTGGCAGCGAGGAAGATCATTTACAGTGAAGAATCATCCAAATGATCCATTTACAATAGATGATAGAGGAAGTTTTTCAGAATACCTCCAGGCTGCAAGAGAGAATCAAGAAAATCTATGATTGGAAGGTAAAGGTGGACAAGTTTTAGATTTAAGACATAGTGCTAAAATGGGATGCTAGAAACGAGGACAAAGGAAAGCATGGCAAGTTTGAGAATCTATGGAAAGGACCATTCAGGATTACTGCATATCAGGGTCAAAATGCTTTTCTGCTGAAAGAAATTAATGGAGAAGATTGTCCAGGTGGTCCGGTCAATGGTCGGCTCCTGAAACGGTATTATCTTTGAAATGTTTTCTACTATCACATATGTCATTGTACATACCATTTTATTTCCTTCATTGCAAAGGGTGTACTGTTTTCATTCATTCAGTTTGGGGCCCGAAGTGAAGGCTATAAAACTAAAGGTCTGATTTCAATTTTAGTGTGGATTGTTTGAGTCAGTTTTCAGTCTTGTAATTGAGTTAGTTTTGAGTCAAGATATTGGTTTTGGTTTGTTGAAGTTATTAACTCCATAGCCCAATGGAAGAGGCACTGTCTGCTTTCCAGATATCTGTAGTTCTTGGCACCTCCAAGGAGCTACCATCCCCATTGGAGCCAATGTTAGTGTCGATATCTTCATCCCTTCATCAGTGATCAAAATTCTCTTGTTTCATGCATTTTTAGGTGTCTCATCTGATCAACTACATTCCATTAGGTCATGGATCATTTGATGGCAGTGGCATATTATCTTTTTTACCTCATGGTCTTTACCTGCTGACCTATTTTCACAAATTCAGGTCATCTATAGTCATTTTCTATCTTTACATTTACGAAAGCCATTTTTAGGGTTTTAGGTCTCATTAGGTCTAGGGTTTGTCCTCATGATCTTGTAAAAGTTAAATAATGGTCAATAGGCACATGAGGAGGTCTAATAAGGTCTTAGCATCAAAAATTTCAATAATGACATGCTCAGTGATTGATTTTTCCTCAAAACCCTGTTTTGAGGAAAAACAAATATTTTACGTTTTATGTATAAAATTTCATGTAATTTTAATTTTCCTATATGTAATAAGTCCGGAAATGCAACCCTAGGTCACCTTGCCAAAATCTTGCACTCCAGCTCCTGCAAAAGAGACAATAAATTCAAAGCATTAGTCCATCAAAAGTAAAAAAGAAATTCAAATTGCAAAATAGAGTTTTAAAAAGAATAAAGTGAAAAAGAAAACATTAGAAAGTGGGTTTCTTTTAAATGAAAAAATAAATTCACTTGTATATAAAGTGCCCATTGTATTGAAGACTTCATTTTTCATGCTAAAGAGAGAGTGAACAAGAGAAAATCGTGTTTTGAGGTAAAGGGAGAAAAATCGCAGCAAGAGTATGAAATCTCCTAGGTGCAGCACACCTGGGTAGTGGCGCGGCGCACCTGCCCAGTGCGGCGCACAAAGTGCAATAATTGCACTGAAACCTGAACATGCACGATGCACCAGTTGAGCGAGGCGCACCGGTCCTCCAAGCCTAAAATTGACCTAAATGATCTTGCCAAGCTCCAAATTTTGCAAACTTCATTCTTCCAAGTAAGTGGAAACTCTCATTATGCCATTACAAGAGATTTGATCAGCGTTGATGGTATTTTAATAGGTGAAAAAAAAAACCCTAGTTTTCTTCACAGTTGCACTACAAAAACTGTCTAGGGTTTGCAATTTTGTCATTATTGTTGTTTTACCCCCCGTATCATTTTCACATTCCCCTCCACTACATTTCCCAAATTTCGTTTCCCTTTCCCTCTCTCATTTTCACTCATCCTACCCCCTATCCTCAAAACCCTATCAAATTCCCACTATTCGCAAACCCTAATTTTCATCCCCAAACCATATCACTCCCTAAAAACTCTACATCCAACATCAAATCCCTCATTCATCAATCCCACTCATCAGTCCCATTCATCAAACAATAGTCACCTATTCTTGATTTAAAATCTCTTCATACTCATAATTTTACACTAAATAGTGGAAAATATGGAAACAGATTCAGCTTATGAAAGGGATGAGGAAATTGTGAGTGATTCCTCCCAAAAGATTCATGCACCAAGAAAGCCACATAAGGGAGGAAAACACATCCGGGAGGAGCCCACTACACTCACATAATTATTGGCTTGTCCTCTTGCAGTAGCATGTTTCAAACATCAGTCTTGCTACCAGTTTTGTGAGATGGCGGAAAGGGTGAAATACCACCATGAGCTTGCTAGACTATTTGTCCTTCATCTTCATAATGGTCAGGTCAATTTAGTAGGTGTTACCTTCACTTTGACACCTGAAACTATAGTTGAAGCAACAAGTATTCCGAATGTGGGTGAAAAGTGGAACAGAGGACAACTAGTGGACAAAGAGCATTATGAGCCTTATATCAATGCTAGTTATCAGAAGCAAATCAGTAGGTTCTTTCCTTTCAGCTACCTACAGGATACATATGCTCCACTCATGAAGCCCATTATCAAATACTTCAGCTGTGAAGGGATATTTTCTCACTTGTACACTTATCATGTTAGATTATTGATGCATTTCACTAGAGTGAGGTTGATGAACCTCCCCTATTTCATATGCAGAATATTGAGAAAATGACCACATTGGTGCAAATAAAACCTCCTCATCAACAATAAAACAACATTTATCACTTTGCATTGATCAAGAATGTGGTTTTGCTTTAGATGAGCTTATTGAATGTTTCGTGGGATGATTTAATTTCACATGAAGTTTTCATAAACCCTCAAGTGACCCCATCAATATTTCAAGAGGTAGGAGGGCCTTCAAATAAAAAAGAAGTGCATGAGACTCAAACTACTAGTGTGCCAGTAATTATCACTTATCAAAAACGCACAAGGAGATTATTTGCAGCTGCAAAACGAGTACTATCTCGACCTGGGGTGGAAGGGGTCACGTTTCCTTCATCAAACCATAGGCAAATGCTATCTTCACCAGGGTGAAAGGGGCTTTTCCTTATTCTTCAGCAAAGAAGGTACAGGACAAAGGTAAACAACCATTGCATGATGAAGGGCCTTCTGAAGGTCAAGAGAGGGATTTCATTTTGATTCAGGATGAGGACACTGATTTGGGCTCCCAAAGCTCAAGACTCAAGGAGATCATCAAAGAAAAAGAAGCTGAAATTCATGACTTATCTCTTAACCTTGAAAGAGCTAAGTGGATCATAAACTACCTTGAGCAAAGGAACAAGTAGTTGGAGGAAAAGCAGACAATCATGGAGCTGCAAAACATAAGGGAAAACAGGAAAGCAGTAAAGAGGAGGAAAGTCAAGTTGACATCGCTTGAGCAAGAGGTTGATGTTGACCAGGAATCTTGGCTAGAGAGGGAAAATATGCACTTGGAGAAGCTGCTGGAGAAAGCCAATAAGGAGAAAAGGCTGTTGAGGTACATAGCTTTTCATTATTTGGCAAGAAATAAGATTTGCAAAGCGAGGATAAGGAGCCTAAAAGCCAAGTTGAGGAAAACGTTGAGGAGCAAGAAAGAGAAAGATAAGCTCAAAATCTTGGTTGAATATTCCTTGGCCCAACATAGTACTTGATGTAGGTCACTCATGCACTTTTTGGCAATTTTGAAATTTTGAAGGAAAAAACAGGTTTTTCTACCTGGTGCATAGCGACACCTGTCGCTCGCTTTTGATAGGGACCTCCTCTGGAGGAAAAAGCTACATTTGTGGATTCCTTGTGAAAAATCATGCATACTCAAAAATTACTAGAACGTTTTGACAAGTTTTGAGCTTCCAAAAGGGTAAAAAACACCTAAAAATGCCCTCTCTGCCACTTTTTGGCCACATAGGAAGCAATGTTGGGAGAACTGATTTTTGGATGGGCAAATGGACACCAAATTCGAAAATTCCACTTGTTCTAGAAAGTAGACAGATAGGAATTTCCAACAAGCCCACCTGGATAAAATTTTGTGAAGTGGAAGGCCTCCAAAATCAGCTGGAAAAAAGTGATACACACAGGAAAAGTGGTGCTATGCACAGGATGAAAAAGTGCCATTTTTGCCAAAAAGCTTTTTTTTCGCCTAGTTTTTTCTCAATTTGACTTTTTCTCTCTCATGGTAAAACTCATGATGTAAATTGATGTAAATTGACGGACTTTGATGTAAAAATGATGAAAAATCTCTCATGGAGGTAGATACATCATGTATAGGTGGTTTTGAAATGAATGAATCAGTTTCCTAGGTTTTAGAGGCAAGTTGTTCCACTACCTATTTTTCAGTTCTTAGTTTAGATCTTGTTGAAAAAACTCCTAAACTCATGAATTCGACCCATAAAGCCTAGCATGAGTTTTTTTTTCCCTATATCTAGTACTTTTTCAGTCATTTGTAAAGGTTGGACTCTTGTGAATGCTTTGAGCATTATTGTACATTCATCTCTGTAGTTTAGCAAGGAAATAGACCAAGGTTTGTAGCATTTTGTGGGATTCTTGTGGCAAGGTGATTTAGTATTGTTTTTCCTTTTGTGATTCAAGTTTACATGTGTTTATATGTGCCATCATCTCTCTCTTTTCATCTTAACTAAGTGAATCAAGGATAAAGGTAGAAATCATTGATGTTGCAGTGCTCTACATAGGGTTTGTTTAGTTTTATATGTTTTGAACAGTTTGAAGAGGATTCTTGATACTTTCATGCCATCTCCATCTCCTCACCAGTCTTAATACTCTCCATTTCACTCAATTTAAAGTACTAAACCATTTTCCTACCTCACCCCACAGAAACCTCTGGAAGGTTGAGTCCCTTCCCTGGACCCAAATCTTCCTTTCACATTTGATGCAGCAACCCAACATAAAATTCAATCAAACTCCTCTGAGCATATACCTAGCCTAAAATTAGTCTTTACATCAGTCATATCAAGCTTTATTGGTCATATTTTCTTGAGATTGACAAGGAGAGAGCTCTCTCCCGACCTGGTAGGGCTAGCTACCAGGTTAAGTGTGGTTTGATGTTACCCTAGACCTGCCTTTCTCAGCCTAAGGTATATTTAGGCCATAAAAAAGATCATGCGCGATGTTAATCTCTGGATCGATTGGATTATAGGAGGATTCATTACTGAATTCGTGGTAGATACTTCAGTCAACTACAGTGAGGTAGAGCGACGCTTCCTGAAAGGACTACGAGGTAAGTACGTCAAGTCTTTGAAAACTTGTATTAAAATGATACTATGTGAAAAGTAGGTTATGTGAATAAATTGATGTTTGAAGCTTCGTAAAGTGGGAGAATCTATAGAAATGAAGGTAGTGCAGAACTAAAGACTACCCCCTTGATTTCACCTCTGTGAGGGGATGGGGAAGAGCTCGCAAAGGTCTCACCAAGAAGTGTGATCAATTTGATAAGGCAAAGGATTCCGTGCATACCACCCCCACCCACACCGCCACCGGTTTCATCATCTTAACCCCCATATTCGCCTATACCACCTTCTCCACGACCATGAGTTAATATGACAAGCGCGATAAAGTTACGAGTGTTCAAGGGAGTAGGAAGTGAAGATCTGTAACAGTTTTGTTTCGTGATAAAGGTTGTATGGGAAGCACAGGGAGTCATAGATGACAACATAAAGAAGGAAACGTTTGTCAGTTCTCTGCAAGATCGCACGCTGACCTGGTAAATTAAGCATTCTAATGACAATCTGAACGCGGTGATCGTGGATATCCAAACTAATCTAAACAAAGAATTTAGTAGGCCGAAGTCAGAGGCGTAGTCGATCATTAGGTTCAAGGAAATCACAATGCTACCAGGTGAGACCCTTAGGAGTTGGATCAGAGACTGAAGTGCACAATTCGCGAAGCTAACATGATGCTGATAGATAGACCACACTGCAAATGGTTTGTAGCATCATTAACGCTGCATTTAAGGGACGGGTCGTCACAACAGAGGCTAACAACTCAGTCTGAGGCCTTGGAGATTGCAATGAGACTGCATGAGACCCTAATATAGGATCCCAACCTGGGATTTCATCATATTCATGCGTAGTTGAAAAACATGTGCCTTGAGATGCAGAGTCTGAAGTAAGACAAGACAGCTCACCCAAAAGTGCGTGATGAGGTATGGTGCATAAAGTGCAAGGGTCAGGGACATGACAAGGACCACTTGTTGTGGGGAAAAGTATCCGATGCGGATGACCCTATCCCTACTCTAAAGGTGACAGTCTTTAGCAACAACTGAAAGTAAAGCTTTGATGTTTTCCTTTATGAAAGTACAGAGAGGGGGAAGAAATGATCAACCAACCTGGTATCCTTCGCTTAGTTGATCTTGATCCTCTCTCTTTGTCTCTTGTTCCCAGCTCCTTACTCTCTTTGCCGGTCCAGCTACACACAAGCCCTGCACAAAACGAGAGAGGAAACTACAAGATACAAGTACTCATAACTGATGCATGGATTAGAGTGAATCAAATATACATGTAAATACAATACATCAATGCAATACAAGTATATAGGAGAACATACAAAACTTTATTGATAGAAGTAACAGGGTTCTGAGAAGGTTACAACCAATGATGGCTCCAATCCAGCAGCACCTCCCCAGCAGCAAGAACTCTCCTCTTCACCTCTAGTAAAACAATCACCCAATAGCTCTAACTGTAATCCAACAACACCTCCTTGCTTTACACAAAATTCCAGCCTCCTTAGACCTCATAGAAGAGCTCTATATATAGGAGAGAAGAGGAAAGGATGAGTCAGCTGGAGGCTGGCATATAGCTGACTAGTGTCCTCTCCATCTTCAGTTAATCTTCAGTTCCTGTGTCCACTTGGAGATCCTTGCTTACACATGGTGATCAAGTACCTCTTACTCATCACAAGGCGAATCTGATGAACCAAGTGTCAGTTTGGAAGCTTCCTGGGCAGTTGACACCTTGCAGGATGACTGTGCCACTTGGCCAATCTCGCCCAGCGCAGGTAGCCTTCATTACTTTTGACTTCCAGCACAGGTACAGAGTGGGACAGTTGCATTCCAGCGCAGAAGCTCAGTTAAGCAGCTGACATGATCCAAAATAAGCCTGTTTTGAAGCGTTTTCAGGTGGAGAACTGATTGGAAGTGCTGTTGTTTGATGACCTTGTTCTTTTAGGGGTAAGAACAACATGTTTAGGGACTGAGGATCCCTGTAATTATTGACATTCTATGCTCCTTGACGCGAGGCACAAAAATGTCTATAACACCACTGCCCTGTGTTCATGAATTACCTCACAAGAGGAGGACCAATGCCATTGAGATCGGAGGCACAAGCAAGACCGAGCGCGATGCCTAAATTATGGTGTGTGATTTGTCAGATAGGAGGAAAGCATGCTACAGATAAATGCCATTTATTATAGAAGTACACAAAGAATTCATAGTAGTTGTTTTGTAATTTTTGTAGATCAGTGGGACATGATGAGCACACCTGTAGAATTTATGAGCTGATGATGGATCAAACTCCTACCTACAGAGTTCAGGCAAAAACGCAGCCCCTTGACCAAAACACAGGGATGGCGTGAACTGGATTTCAGGGGTGCGGATGAGGCTGAGGTGGAGGAGTACTTGGAAGAGGTTGCAGATAGCTGATATGCTACAATTACAGAGGGCTAGGATATTATGCCCGTGATTGTTCAAATCCAACACGTCCATCATGCTTGTATTGTACATTGTTTTATCATGAGACAGAGGCTTTTCCCACACTAATAGCGCAGATATGCAATAAAGGAGCACTCCAACCTCCCCCGACTCAGAACCTGCAAATGATGAGGTCTAAGTCGCGTTAGGAAGACCCTAATGTCAGTATTGTGCTCCGAAGTGGAATTACGACAGGGGATGACAAAGGCAAGCAACATGAAGAAAGTACTTGCATTTGCAAGGATCCAACAAAGGAACCACATTTTGATTTGGAGCGCGATAAGGAAACCTTCATGGAAGCCAAGAGGAGCTTTGCTGATGCCTACACTTCAGGAAGAAAAGATAGAACAAAGCCGGAAATGGACCCATCAATGCTCACAACGTTCCTGTAAACATGCATGAAGTTGTTGCACGACAGCAAGGCTATAAAGGGGCTGTAAGAAATCATAAATAGATGCACTGGGATCGCACCAGGAGAACCGCGTGAAGTTCGGAAGCTCGGAAAGGACATGACACAAACGGGAGGGAAAATGAGATTGACCACACAGATTGGAGAATATGAGATGGACCAAGTGATTCTGGATCTAGGATCAGATGCGAACATTCTGTTGATTCAAACATGGGAATGCATGGGAAGGCCTACGCTACAATGGCCTCCTATCCAACTATGAATGGTGCATGTTACAAAAAAATATCGTCACCATGATTATTTGCAGTTAGTATGGGTCTATCACCACTTGTACTATCCTCCTAAGCAAGTCTCAGACCTCAGCTCTTCAAATCAAGCTTTGAAAATGAGAGAGAGACATTAAAAATCAATGTAACTCTGGTTCCGCACTTTCTCTCATGGTCACCTGCGGTCCCACACCTTATGTGTACAAAAGCTGCGCACCTGCCCGCTCTGTCCCTAACGGTGTAGGTGTGGACCCCTGTGAAAGTCAAAAGGCACAACTTATACCTTAAAAAACTCACTTTGGGTTAATTCTAGAGGTTTCTAGAAGGAATTTTGACGTGGATTGTTCGCTCTGAGGTGGTTCATGCATCCCAAAAGAGAAGAAGCTAATCCCTTGAGGAGAGGAGCTATCCCTTTGAAGGAGGGCTTTATCCCTTTGAAGGAGGACCTAGTAACCTCCCTCCATTGCACTATAAATACAGGCATTGGGCTAGTTGCTAGGGAGGTTAGAAGCTGAACATTTTTTAGGGTAAATGCTGGTGAAATCAAGACTTCCTAGTTAAACCTAAAGAGGAGAGATCACATACCTTTTTGGTTTCATTGGGGAGTGAGTGAAACTTGTCAAAGTAGAGGAGACTTCTTGCTGGACCCTGGGAGGAGCTTGTACAGCGTCAAGGCAAAGGTTGTAAGGTTCTTCTTCTTTTCAATTCATACAATCAAAATCATTTTTCTCAACAAGTATCTTATGTTATTTGTTTCATGGACTCCTTGACTTTCATGTTAAATATGTTTTGATGCAATTGGATTTTCAGGTGCTATTTAATTTGTTTGCCTTGTTTGTGTTTGTATATTTGCGAAAAGGAGATCATTTGGATCGAAGGAGCGAGGGCATCCACAAGCTAGCGTTGGACATAAGGTAGGCCCTAAAAGCACTTGTTTGCTATTATTCATTAAAGCATATTTAGAGAAAGATAGTGTTTGGTTGGTTTGCTTGTCATTAGGTCTTCTTTAGATTCTAGGAAGGTCTATCTTGTTCGCAAGATCGACTTATTCCGTGTGACAAAATGGCGACTCCACTGGGGAATTGATTGTTTTCCTTGTTTATATTTTGACCTGAGAAACTCTATTTTTGTTTCTGTTTTTGGCTTGATGATTGTGGGATTGGGTGAATTTAGTTAATTTTGAGTTAGTTTTTATTTTTCATGGTTTTGGGAGAAGTACGCACCCTTTGAGTTAAGCACAGTGCGTACCTGTACATGCTTTTGCTTTGTGCATAGAGCGTGAACACACCTGTGTAAACAGGCTGCCTGCGTACCCTGTCAAAATTTTGAGAAATTTTAAATTTTTCTCTTTTTTATTAGTTTAGAATTTGTTTATAGGTTTTAGCCATTGCCCAGACCTACATGTGCCCTGTCAAAAACTTTCCTTGGTTTAATTTACTAGTGTTAGGGTTTTAGGCGAAATTCATAGGAGTTTTGCTTGTTGGGTTTGTTTTTCATTTTGGTTGTGTAGTGGCTCTGAGCTTAGAGGCTGTAGGGACTTTAGATCACCTTAGTGTCTACCATCCTTCTTATGAGTCTGACCGTTAATGAAATCTCCCCTTGTTTTAGGAATCCTCTTTGAGTTTTCTCTTTACAAAACTTCGAAAAACTTGTGTTTGAGAGTTTGGATTTTCATTTTCAAAAAGAAAACGAAATTGGTTGTTCTTGACTGATTTGTGATTCTGCACAAATCAGTCCTTAGCTTGCATCTAGCTGAGTAAAACATCCTTAAAAAAAACTGTTAGTAGGCTTTGACTTCAAATAGGTTTTTATAGTTGTAGCTCTCAAAGTTAGTCATTTTCATTAGTTTTGAGTGTTTTATTTACAAAATATAAAAAAATCTCTCTTTTGAAAAGTTTGTTTTTCGTAGTGATTGAATGCTTTGAAACGAAAAGGGAATTTTTTGTGAAATAACTAGTTGTCTCGTTTTGAGTGCTTTGGAAAGGAAAAGCTCTTCTTTTAATTTGTTTAATTGTGAAAGATTTGTGTTTACAAAGTATTTTCATTCTCAAACTCTTTCTTAGTTTAGAAGTTCATCGAAGAGAAAAAGATCGTTTAGATCATCTTAGGTGCATTTTTAGTGATTTTGAGTCGAGTCTTCATACCACGAGTTTCATCTCCGCACCTTTGGACTTAAACAAAAACCACTAAAATTAACGCTTAAAGTAAAATTCACCTAGTAACATTTTTATTTCTAGGGCTCTGATACACCAACTTAGCTTAGGCTAGTGTCTTGGAGTAGGAGAGTAATTAACTCTCCAAGACAGTAAAAACAAACAAGTAGTTGTATCTTGTGGTAGGGAAGAAATCCAATTGTTTCATTTATGCTCTGGGAAAGCTTCTCTTGAAGGAGAAGCACGAGATCGTGTTCGAACCAGTGTGGGAATCAATCCTTCCTCATTGGGAACAACGCTAGATGTTCACGTATTAAAAACGGTAAACCTCGGATTAACCATTGTCGAGGAGCCTGGGGTCACTTGTTGGTAAACCTTGGATTATGTCAAGGAGCCTTCAAGGGGATTGAGCTTGCTACTCTGCCCTTGCGTGCGTATCGGATCGTAGATTGTTCCCCTAGGTGTATTTGTCTTAGTTCGTAACCTTAGTGGCCATATTCTTTAGGACTCTTCCTGAGGTGACAGTGGTGGGAAGATCCCACTGTACCTGGAGCAGATGTCGGCTAGAATCACTTGGATTTTCTGGGGGGTTCACTTCACTCGAGACGGTTAAGTGGAGGAACTTGTGCCAGTCTATTCATTAAGCAGGTTGCCGGGTTAACTGTTCCAACCACCATTTCTGTACTAAACTCTGCGACGTTGAATTTCATCAACAACTAGTGTTTTCGGTCCAGAAAGTTACTGTTTGTGTGTGTTTGATATCCTAGATTCTTTAGGCGTGTGATTCAAATTTGTTTGGTTCTTTAGAGACCTCAGGTGTTTTTCATTGAGTTTTTACTTTGTTTGCATGTGAAGTAGTTAAAAGTCTTTAACTGTGGCTGAATTACCAAGACAGTCCCATAGACTTCGGGGCCAGTCTCCTGAGATTATAAACGTGGTTGAGTTACTGAGGAAGTCCCGCAGACTTTGGGGCCAACCTCTTGAGGAAGTACCGAGCCAACTTGAAGGCTTAAAAGTCCTCATAACTCCTAGAGACAATACAGTTGGGTCACCGGAATAAGGAGAATCTTCTTTGATAGTACATCCTGATTTTCAAACGCCAGTAGCAGAATATAATCCACAATCCGTGTCTGTCTCCGAAATCGCTGGTAGCTTTTCATCTACTAGTGATATAGGTGAAGAACCCGAAATATCTGAGCCGGAAAGTGAATTTTCTGCTACTCCGACATTGGGGTTTGTTTCTCCAACTTTTAGTGGTCCTGATTCACCTAGGGTAGAAAGAGTAATCACTCAAGATCTTCCTTCTGGACTTATTTCTATTGAAGAACTTGCTCTGGAAGAAGAAGGAGTAGGCATCCCTGTCCCTGAAAATCAACCTGTCATTGAACTAAGGGAGTGTGAATCAATTTTTTACAGTCCACCTAGGAGTAGTTCTTGGTATCTTTCTTTGACTAATTATTTAGAAAACTTAGGGTTAAGTTTTTCACCACCTCGTGCTCCTTATCACTCAACACCTAGAGGTTTTTATACTCCCGTAAATATGTCTGGACAGTCATCCATGTTTACTCAATCGCCCGAATATTTTTTGTATGACAGTCCATCTGTTCCCTCTGGGTATCAGTCTCTTTCTGGTACTTTTTTGGGAGCATCTCCTCAACCCATTGAGAAAGGGTTATTAACTAGAAGCAATGGTAATAAACCGTTGAGCGTAGAAGACATTCTTATGATGTCAGGTTCTATTCCCAATCCTCAACCTCAAGGTGGCCAGTTACCGCCTGGGGGACAACCTCAATTAACGCCTGGGGGGCAACCTCAAGGTACACAATTTGTATCTAGGGGGCAACCTCAAGGACAGTACATACCTACGGGACAGTACGTTCCTCAAGGTCAACCCCAGACTCAATATGTACCCCAAGGTCAACCCCAGTATCAATTTATACCTCAAGGTCAACCCCAGTATCAGTATGTGCCTCAAGGGTATCAACCCCAAGGTCAATACTCAAACCAAGGTTTCCAGCCACCCCAAGGTCAAACCTTTGTTCAAGGAATGGGAAATGTACCTTTCAATTATCAATCCTACCCTCAATCCGGTTATGGTCCTCAATATTCTCAACCAGTTATGGGTCAGTACCCCGGAATGAATATAGTGTGGGAACCATCACAAACCCAACAGGTGTTGCAGCTATGTGTACAGTTATCATCTCAAACTGGACAACCCCTAGTTTCTGGTACACCCCAACAGCGAGTCCAATCTAACATTCAAACTTCTGTACCTTCAGTAGTTCTCAGTCTGGGCCCAGTACACCTCGTACTCTGCCTCAAACGACTGCAACAATTGCCGCTACATCTGTTCAATCTACCCCACCTACTTCTGGAGTATCGACAGCTCCGGTTTCTACTATTCCTGTATCTACTCCTCAGACATCTTTACCACCGTCTGGATCTATGATTCAAACTTCGGTTCAGATGCTTGTAGGAAACCTGGTTTAAGTACGGTTGTCACAAGTCAACCACAATTCACCTATCAACCATACCAGGGATAGTATCAATTCGGTCTTGCTGTCCAGTAGCCATTTTATCAGTATCAACCGTATCCTGGGTACACTTATCAACAACCTCAACAACCCCAGTACGGTCCGGTTAATCCTGGTTTTCTGGGGGGATACAATATCCCAAACGCGATTCCTATTCCTAGTTATCCTGGATATCCTCCCCCTGGGACTGGCCTCATGACCCAGAATTTTAGGGATCCTAATCGGCCATTACCGTTTATCGCAACTTTGGACTTGCCTGACTTGTCGCGCCTAACAAACGATCCCATTAATTATCTTCCATTTTGGTCACCAATGCCGAATAAGTTTCCCAGTGACATTCCCAAGTTCGAAGGTAAATCGGTAGAGGACCCATCGAACCATGTGATGACTTATCACCTCTGGTGTGTGTCTAACTCCATCACAGATGATTCAATCCATCTTAGACTTTTCCAACGCACTCTAATTGGTCTCGCGGCCAAGTGGTACATTGAGTTACCGCGAGGCACTTTTTATAATTTTAGTCAGTTAGCTACCTTGTTTTTAACTCATTTTCAGTTGCCAGTCCGATATGACAATGGCACGGAATTGTTAACTTCGCTAAAATAATCGACATCCACATACATTTCAGATCATATTCATGAGTGGAGATGTCGACGTCGTTTAGTGAAGGTATTTATTCCGGATCAGATTCTGGCTGAGTGGTTTGTAAAATCTTTGTTGCCAAAGATCACTAAAGATGTTGTTAAAGGCGGAGTTGTTACTGAGGAGCAAGTCATTGCTCAAGCACAGTATCTTGACTTGGTCTATACTCAGTCAGGTACGTTACATGAAAAAATCCCCGATCTTCCCAAGAAAAATCAAATCGCTACAGCTCCTTCAGGATCTCATGCCGCTGATGGTATGATTGGCAAGGTTAACACTAAAAGTAAGAAGAAATCTTCCAAGAATTCTTCCCCTATCATAACCTTGCCTGATTCCCCAACATGAGATTCTTCTGCAAATATTTCCGCCGATATTCACGTTGTAGAGTCATCTACAGCCAAATCAAAATCCGGTGGGAAGAAGAAAGGAAAGAAGAAGAATAAAACGGACAAAAGTTCAAAGGAGAAACCTGAAAAGGCAGAATCCAATGATGAAAAGCGCAAACCTCGTTATCCTTGTCTCATTTGTGACGATGAACATTTTACAAGAGACTGCCCTCATCGTGAAGAGGTTGCGAAGATCGTCAAGGGTTCCCAAACTCCTGCTGTTTTGAAGGATCCTTTTCCGGCTCAAGACAACAAGATGATAGGTTCATCCTCGAGTGCTAATGAAGAACCCATACTGATGATGTCCCATGTTAGGATTGCAACTTGATCTCAAGATTATGGTAGTAAAAGTCCTGTTGATGGTAAAGAAGCAGAATCTTCTCATTCTAATCCATCAACCTCAGCTCCCAGTTCCGATCCACTACAGATCGAGAAACCTAATCCAGACTTGGTAATCAAACCGCCCGCCAAGGGTATACTTCGAAAGTCAGCTTTCAATCCACATACGAGAGCGGCTCAGAATTATAACATTGTTGAGGATTTAGCTATTTCACCCTCAGCAATGTCGGCTTTGGAAGTGCTACAATCATGCCCAGCACAACGTAAATTACTTTTGTCGACTATAGGAGCTGTTGATGTTCAGGACCCGAACCTAATAATTTTTGATCTAGAAAATAGTACACCGTGTTTGCCTCATCAAATGGCTTTCCAGATTCCAGTGATAGTAAAAAACAGGCCTATTCATCGGACTGTAATTGATGAGGGAGCCTCAACATGTATTATGTCGATACAGTGTTGGAGATCGCTTGGTTTTCCTTCACTAAATCAATCCCCGACAATTCTAAAGGCCTTTGATGGCCGTGGGTTTCATCCTTTTGGCATTCTATAGGATTTGCCTATAGGGGTTGAAGGAAAAACCGTTAGTCTAGATGTGGAGGTGGTTGATGCCCCTCTAGACTACAACCTTCTCTTGGGTCGAAGTTGGTCTTATGCTATGACAGCGGTCATTTCATCAGTCTTTCGAGTAATAAAATTTCCACACAATGGAAAGATCGTAACAATAGACCAGCTGGCCTACTTTTTATCCGACCCAGCCTCTTCGGAGAGTATTCAGCATGTTGGTAAAACAACTATCCCATATAAGGATGTTGGAGTAGGATTAGTTAAAGATGTTGGTTTACTGGGAACTTTTCCTTTTCCTCCAATCAACGCATCATCTTCATTTGCAACCATTCATTTGATTACATCAGACACCATTGTTTATGATGATCCTTGGATCATTCCTTCTGAATCTAAGATAGACTCATTTGGTAATTCCATGCCATTGAGTCCATATGAAATTGCCTATGAAGCCGTGCAGTCATTTGCCGACCTGTGTTCAACCGAAAATGACTTAATGAATGTGGTCCATGAGGAATCACTTTTCACATCAACCTCGGATTTAACTATGTTTTCTGAACTTGTTCACTCTGATGAGCAAATTCGTGAAATCCTATGTGTAGATGATTTACCATGGGAAGATCTCCATCACAGATCTTCGTTTTTACTTGAGGATGATTGTTTTGAAAATGATTTCTCATCAATTTTTACAACCGAATATGTCAAGGAACCTCAGAATCCAATGAAACATCCCGATTCAGAGTTAAACTTGGGAAACATCTCTCGAACTATTCCTATTGTCATTTCGGTTAAGACCGGAATTGTTGAGAACATTCATATAGGTGCCTCGTGTACAGATAACGAAATTCAATTATATAAGGCCCCATTTCAAGAATTTCGAGACGTGTTTACCTGGTCCTATGAGGAAATGCCAGGAATTGATCCCGCGATTGTTGTTCATGAGATCAAAACTTACCCGGACGCTAAACCCGTCCGGCAACGTTTGTGTCAGATTCACCCACAAAAAGCTGTTGCAATTAAAGCAGAAGTTGAAAAACTGTTGAAAGCAGGTTTCATTTATCCGATCCCGTTAACGGATTGGGTATCGAATATTGTTCCGGTTAAAAAAAAGCAGGGAACAATAAGAATATGCATCGACTATAGGGATATTAATCAAGCCTGTCCAAAGGACAATTACCCAACTCCCTATATCGATCAAATCATTGACAATTGTGCCGGCAGCAAAATATTCTCCTTTATGGACGGTTTTTCCGGATACAATAAAATCAACATTCTACCTACCGATCAACCAAAAACGGCTTTTATTTGTCCATGGGGGACATTTTCTTATTGAAAATTACCTTTTGGGCTTAAGAATGCCGGAGAAACTTTTCAAAGGGCGATGTCTTATGCGTTTCATGACATCAAGCACATTGTGCAACCCTATCTCGATGATTTGCCTGCTCATTCATTACATCGAGCTGATCATCTCGTCCATTTACAAGCAATCTTTATGAGGTGTAGGCATTATCGTATTCGGTTGAACCCACACAAATGTGTCTTCTGTATAGAAACGGGTCGATTGCTGGGGTTTGTAGTTTCGAAAGCTGGCATTCGCGTTGATCCCTCGAAGGTCGAAGCTATCATCAAATTGCCTCCTCCTTCGAGTCTTCGCCAACTCCAAAGTTTGCAAGGGAAAGCAAACTTTTTACGACGATTCATTCCTAACAACGCTGAGGTTACAAAGGGTTTTACCCGGTTGTTGAAGCAAAACACTCAATTCTATTGGGATGAGATAGCTCAGAAATCTTTTGCTGCACTCAAACACGCGTTGACCCATGCACCGTTGTTGCATCCTCCCAACTACAACCAGGATTACTTCTTGTATCTCGCCGCTTCTCATTCCACTATTGGAATGGTCTTAGTTCAGGAAGATGAATCAGGAACTGAACATGTGATATATTACCTTAGTCGAACGTTAAATCCCACTGAGCTAAAATACTCACATGTGGAGAAATTGGCATTGGAAGCCGTTCAAGCTGTCCAACATTTTCGTCACTACATTCTACTACGTAAAACTACGGTAATTTCGGATTGCAACCCTATGATCTACATTTTGACCAAGCAATTGCTAGGGGGCAATTACTCTAAATGGATCGTTATCCTGCAAGAGTTCGACTTGGAATTTGAGAAATCTAAGTCTAAGAAATCTTTAGTTTTTGCGGAGTTAATGTGTGACTTCCCGCGTGCTGACACGGAAACTGTGGCGGAGGAGCACATTGCGGACGGATCCTTGTTTCTAATCAGCACTTTAGATCCGTGGTATGGGGATATCATCGTTTATCTCCAGACCCAATCCTTTCGGCCAGAAATTTCAAGGTCAGAACATCGGAAAATTCGATTCCAGTCCCAACAATTCAGAATTATTGGAGATACTCTTTATCGCCGTGGGACAGACTCTGTTTTTCGACGTTGCTTAACTCACGAAGAAGATGAAAGGGTTCTAAATGACTGCCACTCTGGAGCGCGTGGCGGTCATATGTCTGGGCATGCCACAGCCCAAAAGATATTGCGCGTTGGCTACTTCTGGCCGTCTTTATTTAAAGATTGTATTACAGCGGTTCGAAAATGCCACAACTGCTAGATTTTTGATTGTAAGATGTGCGCTCCACCTGCTCCTTTGCACCCTATAATTGCCGTTGGTCCTTTTGCCAAATGGGGTATCGATTTTATTACATGTAACCCTCACTCGGCTAGGGGGCATGCATATATCATCCTTGCGGTAGATTATTTTACTAAGTGGGTCGAGGCGATGCCTACATTCGAGGCAGACGGCAAGACAGCTGCAATTTTCGTGTTCAATCATATAATTGCTAGGTTTGGTGTCCTGCAAGCGATAATCACTAATCATGGGCATCATTTTCGAAACATTATGATGACCGAACTTACAGGCCAGCTTGGTTTACGTCATGATAGTTCAACCCCTTATTATCCACAAGCGAATGGTCTAGTTGAGTCTATCAACAAAGTTTTAGTTATCATGATCCGAAGAATCATTGGGATTCATCGGTCGAATTGGCACAACATGCTATTTTCAGTGCTTTGGGCATACCGAACTTCAGTAAAAACATCAACAGGGTTCACTCCTTTCCAACTAGTCTATGGTTTGGAAGCCGTGTTACCCATTGAATGCGAAATCTCGTCACTGCAAATGGCCATCAAGTTACTTCCAGCCACTTCCGAAGTGGAAAAGTGTTTGTTATACTTGGCTCAATTAGATGATAATCAACGTGATGCTGCATTGGCGATCGAGACTCACGCAAAATGAATGAAAGCTCAGTATGATCGAAATGTGACCCCTCGAAATTTTTCGGAAGGAGATCTAGTCTTAGTGTATGATCAAGCTAATCATAAATTAGGCGCTGGAAAATTCGTTCCTATGTGGCATGGTCCCTATGCTATCAAGCGAAAGCTAGCCAAAGGGGCTTATGAATTGGTAGACTTTGATGGGGACTCTTTGGGTAAAACTAGAAATGGCCTTTACTTGAAGAGGTATTATGCTTAAAAGAATGGGTATGGAGATTTTTAGTTAGGATAGTTTTTCTTTCTAGCTGGTGTGTTTTAGTTTAAATAGTGTGCTTAGCTTAGAGAGTGTTTTTTCGTCATTATTCCTGCTTATCTTGGTTTTACTCTTGATATTGCATATGTCGCTGCCTCTCCAAACATACATTGGTTTCACTGATGGTGCTTGTCGTAAAAAACGGAACATCTCTTCCGCAGCTTGGGTTATCTATTCGCCCTCTGACGAGTTAGTATCTATGCATGGGGTAAGCCTCGGTCAAACAATGAACAACATTGCCGAGTACAATGCAGTGATTGAGTTATTGTCTGAATCTATTTCATTTGGGATTCGGAGTTTGATAGTGAGGTTAGATTCTGAACTCGTTGTATTACAACTTAATAGAGTGTATGCCATTAGAAATCCAGTGTTATTAAAATTATTTTTGAGAGTGCATCTCTTGGAACGTGAGTTTGATTACATTGAATATCAGCATATTCCAAGGTCTTTAAATACATTAGCAGATGAAATTGCTTCTCAAATGTTAAATAGACATTTGCAATAATCATACATGTGAATTTAAAATCATTCCATAACACGATTTACAAGATAAGCCGGTAATAGTGATATATATATAGAAGTGTGTCAAAAAATACATCGTCCTCGATCATAGGTTGAAAAACACCTCATGATCGGAAAAAATGATAAGTAAAAAAAACAAAAATGTCACATGTGCCCATAATAGGCAATCATCCTATCACTGGTGATGATCTCTATAAGAAACCACTGCATGGGCCACCTTGCAAAGGAATCTCCTAAAAGGTCTTGGGACTCCAATCACATAGCACTGAAGTCGACGAGGAATGTCGTCTATAGTGGTCTCAGGAATATCTCCTGTCAAGCGCTCGAGATGACCCTCCAACTCGGCCAAAACCTCTGCTGATTCGTCCTGTGGGGCTGGCGCGGGTGCAACTGGTTGCCTCCTCTCAAAAGTCCGGAGAGAGGCTGGTCGCTGTGGACCCACATCTGCATTTGAAATTTTTACTATCAGTTTTGAGATGATGGAAAAAAAAAAAAAAAATTAAAATAGGAAAATGTTGAAAAGGATTTTACCTGACTCGTCCCACTGCTCTCCTGGTGGAAGAACCATGTCTGGGTCACCACGAAAATCTATCCCAGCATAAGGAAAGTCCTGAATGGAAAAGACCTGGTTTTCCAGCCATTGGAAATACTCAGGTTTGAACCGAGCAACCTCCGTCCTCTCGTCCGGGTGACGGGCCATGACTGCGACCCATCGCATCAGTTTGGGCTCTCGAGGATGCCCAGCTCCAACAGTAAGGTGTTGTGGGATTAGCATAGGAACCCTCTCCAGGCCAAAACTCACGACCAAAGCCCCATAACCAAAGGTCTTTAGTCGTCCATTCTTGGCCCTAGTCAGTTGGCCTTTCACATTGGCCAACACGGCATCGCACCAGTTGAAGATGGTGCCTCGAAAGCAATCAACTGCCATACGCATCTGGGATCCGGTGGCAATATGTAATGCGGCAGCTCCACAAAGTCTAGTGACAGTAAATGCAATCACCATGAGTTCAGGACGGGATATGGTCTTTATGTCTATCCCTTTGTCTCTAGCTTGGCTATTGTAGTACTCTAGTCGGAGGCTATCGACAGACTGACCACCTGGCCTAGTCCCGTGCAGAGTCAAGTCTTCGCCTCTCTTAGGAAAACCGGTCAAGAAATAAATGTCCGCCGGCTTGATTTTGAGCTGGTGGCCGCCAATGAAGAAGCACTGGTCCTGTATGCTCCATCTGTCAAACAGCCACTGTAAGAAATCCACCTGAGCCCTCATGCCAGGAATGGCCCAGAATTTGTATAATCTGCACGCCCTCAAAGCATCAAGTGAAGGCTGATGATTCCATGCGGCAGTATCCACATCCTCGTGCTCTCGTTCACACCAATCTAGCATGATGTACTCTCTGCATCAAGTATAAAGATTAATTAAATTGCTAGAAAATGTTTTGATTGGTCCATTTTTTGGAACTTTTGGGTTCAAAACCCTTGCGGCAGGGTACGCACCCTCCGGGTTAGACACAGTGTGTGGGTCCGCACTTTGTCTACATGGAAGGTGCGGACCCCGAGCTTTTTCCCAATGGAGAAAAAGTCGGGGTCCTCAGGCCCGCAATGGTAAACCTGCGGGCCCTCGCGCGCGGGTTTTTGTGCCTAAAAACTCTCCCAAAAATGAAATGAAGGACTAAAGCAAAAAACTAAATGGTTGAAAATGAAGAGTAGGATGATGTGGATTACCTGGAGAAGACGGCGCTCGATTCCGACGGTTGGATTTTCCGCAATCTTCACGGGAAGTTTTCTGAACAAAAGCACTATTTTCTCACCCAAACTCAAATGGTAAAAATGAATTGACAAAGGCCCTTTTTATAAGTTTTTTGAGTAAATAAATCGCAAATTTGTTTATGTTTCACTTTGAAAAGGTATTTTGCGACATTTTTATCCATTTCAAACAGGTATGAGTAATGTTTGTGTTTTTGGGCAGAATAAAGGATTATTCAGGCGAAATCTACCATTTTCAACAGAAAAACATGTAGAGTCATCTTTAAGCTCTTTTCTGACTCCTAAAACATGAAAATATTTCCGAGTGTTTCTTTTAAACTTGTTAAAACTGAATTAAAAAGACGGTCCCCTTACAGCTCTTTTCCGACCGTAAAAACATGAAAAGATAGTCAGATTTTTGTCATTTCAAATTCGATATTGGTTATAAAACGACATGTCATCGATCATTTTTTTACTTTTTCGGGTCAAAGGCACTAATGACGAAAAGTACTCCTTGGTCGTAAAAGATCAAGAGGTTCTCTCAAGTATTATTTTATACTTTTTTGGGCTTGGAAGACACAAATTTACAAAAAAGGCCAACCCTGGAGTCTTCTTAAGTTTTTCAGACTCTCTAAAATTGAAAAACGCTGAGTTTCTCCTATACTGGACTCGTTAAAATTTCACTGTAAAGGACCTGTTCAATTACAAACAGGAACGAACCACTCCTTCTTAGGGTTCAAATTTAAACTAAGTTGGACTCATCCGAAGGATGAGCTTATAATCAAGCAAATGTTATCCTACTCAAGCTTGTCAAAAATAAAGAGGTACTTGCCAGAAATGGTGGGGGAAAAGAGAGAAAAATGAGCCTGTTTGTCATACTTTGTAACCACTCTTGAACACGGCACTTTTATTCACCTGGGTTGGGAAATCCTTTGCCTAACAGTTGATCAAACCACATTGAAAGTCTTCAGTCGGTTTCTGGGTATTAACTTTGGGTCAATTTTCACTGAACCATCTATCGTGTCGTTATGTGTTCAAGAGGTCACTGCCAATAAGCCATTCATCTGCAAAATATCTGTCATCCATCTTGACCATCCCTAAGTCAGTCCTTGCAACTAAAATTTCTTCAATTTGATCTATGATTTTGTGTTGTAGGCTTGCCTACGATGGATTGCTTTCTATCGACATTAGCTCATTATCTAGAAAGATGATCTAGGAATCGCCAGTACCTTGAGATCTGCATGCATCAATGGCATATTTCTCGCCTTTGATGACAGTTTACATCATTGACTTTCGATCAAAGGATTCCGTGACATGCTCGACGTCAACACATTTATTCGCATCTCATGGATTGTACTGGGTACTTTGAGAGCCATTGACATCACTGGTGGTTTCTCTCACGCTTGTTAACGGTTTACATCATTGACTAGTAATCAAGTGGTTTCTACCATGTTCGACATCAACACATTCATTCGCATGGATAGAATCGTACTATTTCGGGAAGTAGAAATGAAGACCCTGGATCTAGTTTCCACAATCCAGGCTGCGAGGAATTTTGTATTCATTATATAATGAACTATTCATAAACAGATGGCTGCGTCCATACTGTGTCCACATGAGTCTATACTTGTGATGTTTTACAAGATCATTCCTGTATCAGAGCAGTAGTTAGTTTTTCTAGTCAGTTTTGATCTGAGGATGGGAATGCCTACCTCAGCAATGATATGATCTCATATATATATTTTGCATTGAATGTTTTTACAGGTTCCAACCGGGTTCACCACAAGATGATCCTCGAAATGATAAATTACTTCACTCTTCCTAAATGATAAGAAATCCTCATCTACCACAGACTTCGCACTTTAGGGGACAATCTGTTACACAAAAATATCGTCACCATGATTATTTGTTGTCAGTATGGGTCTATCATCACTTGTACTGTCCTCCTAAGCAAGTCTCAGACCTCAGCTCTTCAAATCAAGCTTTGAAAATGAGAGAGAGACATTAAAAATCCATGTAACTCTGGTTTTGCACTTTCTCTCATGGTCACCTGCGGTCCCGCACCTTATGTGTACAAAAGCTGCGGACCTGCCCGCTCTGTCCCTAACGGTGTAGGTGCAGACCCCTGTGAAAGTCAAAAGGCGCAAGTTTTACCTTAAAAAAACTCACTTTGGGTTAATTCTAGAGGTTTCTAGAAGGAATTTTGACATGGATTGTTTGCTCTGAGGTGGTTCATGCATCCCAAAAGAGAAGGAGCTAATCCCTTGAGGAGAGGAGTTATCCCTTTGAAGGAGGGATTTATCCCTTTGAAGGAGGACCTAGTAACCTCCCTCCATTGCACTATAAATACAGGCATTGGGCTGGTTGCTAGGGAGGTTAGAAGCTGAACATTTTTTAGGGTAAATGCTGGTGAAATCAAGACTTCCTAGTTAAGCCTAAAGAGGAGAGATCACATACCTTTTTGGTTTCATTGGGGAGTGAGTGAAACTTGTCAAAGTAGAGGAGACTTCTTGCTGGACCCTGGGAGGATCTTGTACAACGTCCAGGAAAAGGTTGTAAGGTTCTTCTTCTTTTGAATTAATACAATCGAACTCATTTTCATCAACAAGTATCTTATGTTATTTGTTTCATGGACTCCTTGACTTTCATGTTAAATATGTTTTGATGCAATTGGCTTTTCAGGTGCTATTTAATTTGTTTGCCTTGTTTGTGTTTGCAGATTCGCGAAAAGGAGCTCATTTGGATCGAAGGGGCGAGGGCATCCACAAGCTAGCGTTGGACCTAAGGTAGGCCCTAAAAGCACTTGTTTGCTATTATTCGTTAAAGCATATTTAGAGAAAGATAGTGTCTGGTTGGTTTTCTTGTCATTAGGTCTTCTTTAGATTCTAGGAAGGTCTATATTGTCCGCAAGATCGACTTATTCCGTGTGACAGCGCACCAGTAAAAGATCCTACCTATGGGAAGATTGCAGGGAATCACAGTAGATATCGAAGGAGCAAGCGCGCTAGAAGACTTCGAAGTGATAGAGATTGTTGATGACAATAATCCCTACCCCGCACTATTAGGAATAGATTGGGCCACTGACATGAACGAGGTGATAAATATGAAGAAGAGCAAGATGATTTTTGAGAAAAAGTCTCTATGCGTAGTTGTACCTTTGGACCCTGCAGAAGGATCCCGCTACACGGAGCCAGTGCGCGACTATGACAATGACAATGATTTGGACTCCATCTACAAGATAACTATGCGAGAACAGGACTGGGTGAATCCAACCATGAATACACGAATCTCATGGAAGTGCGAAAGCTCCTACACATCAGATTCAGACAAGGAAATAGAATGATGGTAGAATCGGTTACACAAGGTGACCACACTAAACTATAACATGATGACGAGATCGCTGCGTTGCGTATCAATGGAGGTAAGGGATCTACCTACGTATGATGAGTTATGTAAGGTGGATGACTTCCTGAACAGATTCAAAAGAGAAGTGTCGGAACAACAACATTTCAAAGCTTTGAAATGGGTACTGCATGCTACGCCTAGGAGGTGGTGGGGTACGCATCAAAGAAGATTTGGGAACTAGCGCAAATGCAAGAGAATGATACGCATAAGGTTTGTGAAGCCTTAGATGCGATTAACAGACAAGATTATCGGACAAAAGGGTCCGTGCGCCCACCTGTCCAGATGGATATAGGCATATGGTACAAAACCTGTGTGATGCACACAATCTTCGCATTAAGAGACTCGGTCAGTAATCATGTGTGGGTGAGGCAATGGCGCGAACTACCCCTCTGGTTGGAACCATGAAGAATGGAAAGACCAAGTACGTAAAAAGTTATCCATGCAGAAGCCTTTAATGAAGTGTGCAAAGTGCTGAACAAGGTACACAGTGTGCATAGGATTGATTGGGACCTACGCATACCAATGGTTATATGGGCTTATAGGATCACATGCAAGAAACTGATGGCATAGATGCCTCCGAGGTTGGAGTATGGAGCAAACATTGTAATCCCCATAGAGCATAAAATGCCTAGTACGCGCCTGGCAGCACTGGAAAATACGATGGTTCATAGAACCTTGGAAGAAGGGGTAGCGTAGCTGAACGAAGTAGAATACTTGGGACCTGCCGAGGAAATCCGACAGGGTGACCTTCGGCTCCAAGAACTTATGAAAGATAGGGTGTGATTAAGGGATAAAAGTGCTCTGATGGAAGTGGAATTCAAGAAGCTTGATGATGAGATAAAGGAATATTTTCTCGATAAGAAGACCAAGGTGATAAAACGGGGCATTGACACATTGGGGGGCTATCACTGTGAATTGATCAATCTAATGCCTTGGATTGGACCGCATATTACTAAATGAATCAGCCAAGGTGGTGCGCTATAGATGATAAAGTGCGTGACGTCGCCAGTGACAATAAAAGGTGGGTATTTTCCAAGAAAAGTGATGGATGAGCGGATGAAACCCTATGGAGGTGGCGCAGCCACCTGACTAGTTGGGGGAAGTATAGTCTTAGTGCTCTAGGCAATTGAAAGGCGGCGCGAGACTATAAACTACTTTGACTGGGAGCTGCGTGCGGGACTATAAACTACTTTTCCCGAGAGCTGCGCGTGGGAGTAAAGTGTCACAAGGTTCACGACCAGGCAAGGGGTGTTGTGTTATTGCAGGTTGGCCGGAAAATGACCATTGGAGTCACTATTAACAATAAGATGTTCGACTTGAGACCAAATGGAGGGGGCGACAGGCATTTAATACATGATTTATGGGAAATATTTGGGAAAATATGTTGCCAAAGGAGCATTAATGAACTGGATTTGGGGGGAGTAGTTGAATTCAAATTCAAAAGGTGTTATAAATTACAAATGGCTGCCCAACAAACAACAGTTAGTCATTTGCAAATTTAGTTGTTGTATATGCCACGTATTTTGAGTAGAGCCCTATTTGACCTATGTAGAGCATTGATTGAGCCCTTGATTACGAGAGTGATAGTTTTCTAGACGAACACGATGGCAACAACTGAGGAAGTTATGGAATTTTCGGAGATGTGTTGCACTAAAAATTTTCACCTTTGCATTTTGCAATCTGTGTGAGTCCATTATCACTCATACTTTCCTCCTTTGTAAGTATTAAGCCTTAGTTCCTCATATCAAGCCTTGAAAATAAGAGAAAGCCCTCAAAAGTCTCTAAAACTTTGGTTCCGCACTTTCTCTTTGCATTACCTATGGTCCCGCACCTAATGGTCATGTCTCCTGCGCACCTGACCGCTCTGTCTCTGTGTTATGTGCGGACCCCTATAAAAGTTAAAAGGCGCAAGTATATTCTAAAAATACTCACTTTCAATCATTTCTAGAAGCTTCTGGAAGGAATATTGAGAAGGAAAGTTCACTCTTTTAAGATTCATGCATCCCATACCTTAAGGAGCTAACCCCTTGATGTGAGGAGCTTATCCCTTTGAAGGGGGACTCTATCCCTTCATAGGTGGACCTGTAACCTCCTCCTCTGCACTATAAAATGAAGCATTGGGCTGGTTACTTGGGAGGTTGAAAGTTGAATATTTTTGAGGTAAATGCTGGTGGAACTTAGTCTTCTTAGTTGAGATTTTATGAGGAGAGATTACATACCTCTAAGATCTAATTTGGAAGAGTGCAAGGCTTGTAAAAGTAAAGGAAATTCCTGTTTCAGACCCCAAGAAGAGCTTGTTCAACATCAAGGCTGAAAAGGTTGTAAGGTTCTTCTACTTCAAAGTTAATACAAATAATTCTGTTTTTCTCAATAAGTTGTTCATGTATGGTTTATTTTATGGATTCCTTGATCACCATAATAGACATGATTTATGATATTTTCTATGCAGGTGCTATTTGATGTTTGCTTGTTTGTGTTTGCAGGTCTTTAAAGGATAACTCTTTCGGATGATCGAGGGATGACTAAACGAACAAGCGTTGGATCTAAGGTAGGATTGTAACACCTCTATAGTCTTTATTTGTAAATTGAATATGTCTATAGAAAGATAGATTTATTTGTCTGTTTGTTGCTAGATTATCTTGTGATACTAGGGAGATTGGTCTTGTTCGTAAGATCGATTTATCTGGCCAACAAATTGGCGACTCCGCTGGGGAAGTGAATTTGGTTTTTGGTTTTCCTTTGTCTTTGACTTGAGAAACTTGTTTTCGTTTCTGGTTTTTGATTGATGAATGCTGGCTTGGGTAGTTTTTAGAATCTAGATTATTTTTTGTTTTTTTCGAAGGTTTCAGGGGACCACACTTTCTCTTTACAAACAGTGTGGGCATCTCCGCACTTTTCCTTTAGTAAACAAAGCGGTACCGCACCTAGTTCTACTGGAAGCTTGTGGACCCTGTCAAATTTTTTGAAAAACCTAAAATATTTTCTTCCAGTTAAGTTTAGGTTTCATTTAAGGTCTTTAGTGTATCTGCATTTGTCTTGTCAAAAATCTCTTGTGAGTGAGCTCTGATGGTATTTTTGTTTTAAATGATTTTCTAGAAGTTTTGCACGCCTGGAGTGGTTTTCACTTGGTCTCTGTAGTGACTCAAAGATCAGAAGCTTGAGAAACCTTAGATTTCCCTCGTGTTTTTTCGTCTTCTTGATGAGTCTTACTTGGTTGTGAAATCTATCGTTTGTGAGAAATAGATTTAGTTTTCTCCTTGCAAATCTTTGAACAAGCTTTGTTATAAGTTTTGAATTTCATTTTTATAAAAGAAAACATATTTGGATGCTTTTTTATTGATTTTTTATTCTGAATGAATGAATCCTTAGTTTATTGAACAACTAAGTAAAATGTCCTCAAAAAGATTTGAAGCTTTTATTCAATTAGGTTTTAAAGGTTTTTAGATCTCAAGATTAGTTTTTGTAGTTTTGAGTGTTTTTTAGAACTTGTAGATCTCTTTTGAAGAAAATTGTTTTTTGTAGTTTCAAGTTTTGAAAAAGGAAAGGGATTTATTGTGAGCATTAATTAGTAGTCTCATTTCGAGTTCTTATTGAAAAAGACAAAAAAAAATTCTTTTCATTTACATGTTGAAAGAAAGGATTGTTTTTCAAAGAATTGCATTCTCAAACTCTTTCTTTTAGCTAGATTTTCATTGAAAGAAAAACGAATTGCTCATCATTTTAGGTGCATTTTTTAGTTTTTTTGGAGTCGAGTCTTCACACCATCAAAGTTTCATTTCCTTACCTATTGACTTAAAGAACAACCCATAAAAGCAACGCTTAATTAAAATTGATCTAGTAATCTTTTTTATTTCTTGGGCTCTTATCACCAATATAGCTTAGGCTAGTATCTTGGAGTAGGGAGTAATTAACTCTCCAAGATAGTTAAAACAAACAAGTAGCTATATCTTGTGGTAGGAAATAAATCCAATTGTAATTGATGCATTCTGGGAAGCTTCTCTTAAAGGAGTCAATCACGAGATCATGTCCGAACCCTTGAGACAATCAAGTCTGTTTCATTGGGAAAGATAGAATATTTGCACGTATTATAAACGGTAAACCTTAGATTAACCATTGTCGGGGAGCCTGGGATCACTTGTTGGTAAAACTCGGATTGATCATGTCAAGGAGCTTTCAAGGGGATTGAGCTTTGTTACTCTGCCCTTGTGCGTAGATCGTATTGTAGAATGTTCCCCTAGTTATATTTTTTGCTATTGGTAACCATAATGTCCATCAACTTAAGATTATTTCCTAAGGTGACGGTGAAGGACAGGTCTCACTGTACTTGAAACAGACGTTGACTAGACTCACTTGGACTCTCTGGGGGGTTCTCTTCACTCGATATGGTTTTGTGAAGAGACTTGTGCCAGTCTGTTTCATTAAGCAGGTTGTTGGGGTAACTATTCCAACTGTCCTTTCTGTATTAAAATTCTACGATGTTGGATTTCATCACCAACTAGTGTTTTTAGTATGGGAAGTTACTGTTTGTGTGTGGTTTGAACTCTTAGATTTTTTAGGTGTGTGATTCAGATTGTTTGTTTCTTTAGAGAATTTAGGTGGATTTATTGAAATTTTCTTTGTTTTTGTGTGATTAATTAAATATTTAATCATGGCTGAATTACCAAGACAATCTCGTAGACTTCAGGGGAAACCTCCTGAGTACACACCAAGTCAGCTTGAAGGGCTACAAGCTCTTGTATCACCTAGTGAAAGTAGATTTGGATCACTAGAAGCCAGAGAGTCATCTTTAATTTTTCACCCTAATTATCAAATACAAACAACAGATTTCATTCAAGAGCCATTTCATTTTCTGAAGTATTGGTAGTATTTCTCCTACCAGTGAATTAGCTGAAGAACCTGAAATTTCTGAGCCTGAAACTGAACCTGCTACTCCAACTTCAGGATTCGCTTCTCCAACTTCCAGTGGTCCTGGTTCACTCAGGGTAGGAAATATCATTACCCAAAATCTTTCTTCTGGCCTCATTGCTATTAAAGAGATTGTCAGTTCGGATGAAGACGTAATTCTTCCCGAAAATAAACCAACTTTAGAGCTTAGGGAGTGTGAATCAATATTCTACAGTCCTTTTGGGAGTGACGCTTGGTACGTATCATTGAAAAATGCTTTAGAAAGCCCGGGTCTTAGTTTTTCACCACCTCGAATTCCTTTTCATCCTACCCCAAGAGGTTATTATCCTCCATTGAATATGTCAAGACAGTGATCTATGTTTTCCCAAGCACCGGAAACACTTTTATATGGCGTTCCTTCCGTTCCTTCGGGGTACCATTCACTCAATGGTACTTTTTCAGGAGCATCTCCTCAACCAATCGAACATGAGTTATCAACTGGTAATAATGGAACTCAAGTGTTGAATGCAGAAGAAATCCTTATGATGTCTGGTAGTATTCCAAATCCTCAACCTCAAGGTAGTTAGTTACTACCTGGGGGGCAACTCCAAGGTAGTCAGTTACCACCTGGAGGGCAACCTCAAGGTAGTCAGTTACCGCCTGGGGGGAAACCTCAAGGTAGTCAGTTACTGCCTGGGGGGCAACCTTAAGGATAATACATACCGTCAGGATAATACATACCTCAAGGTCAACCCCAGACTCAGTACATACCTTAAGGTCAACCCCAGTTTCAATATATACCTCAAGGTCAACCCAGTTTCAGTACGTGCCTCAAGGTTATCAACCTCAAGGTCAGTACCCAACTTAACATACCTTAAGGTCAACCCTAGTTTCAATATATACCTCAAGGTCAACCCAGTTTCAGTACGTGCCTCAAGGTTATCAACCTCAAGGTCAGTACCCAACTTAAGGTTTCCAACCACCTTCTGGTCAATCATTTTTACAAGGAGCTGGAAATGTACCGCTTAATTATCAGCCCTATGTTCAACCAGGTTATGGTTCTCCATATGCACAACATTTTATGGGTCCATACCCCGGAATGAATATGGTGTGGGATCCATCTCAAAATCAACAGACTATGCAACCTAATGTGCAGTTATCAAGTCAAATTAGACAAACTTTGGTTTCTGGTCCAACCTAGTAACTTGTCCAGCCTACTATTCAAACCCCTGCATCTGGTACAGTTCAGCAGCTTGGGCCTAGTTCACCTCGAACTCCGCCTCAAACTACTGAAACTATTGCAGCTTCTGTTCAACCTACCACACCTGTTTCTGGAGTATCTGTAGCTCCGGTTTCTACTCTTCCTGCATCAGTGCAAACGCCTCAAGCCTCTTTACCGTAGTCAGGACCTAGAGTTCAGACTTCGGTCTAGATGCCTACAGGACAAGCTAGTTCAAGTACAATTGTCACAAGTCAACCAAAATTTACTTATCAACCGTACCAGGGATAGTGTCAATTCGGTCCTACTGTACAAAATCCAGTTTATCAGTATCAACCATATCCTGGCTATACTTATCAACAGCCTCAACAACCCCATTTTGGTCTAGTTAATCCTGGTTTCCCAAGAGGTTATAACATTCCTAATGCAAATCCAATTCCAAGTTATCCTAGATATCCTCCTCCTGGGGCTAGTCTTGTTACCAAAGGTTTTTGTGACCCTAACCATCAGTTACCATTTATTGCAAATTTGGATTTACATGATTTGTCGTGCCTTACGAATGATTTGATTTACTATCTTCTGTATTGGCCGCCAATTCCTAGTAAGTTGGTCAGTGATATCCCGAAATTCTTGGGTAAGTCAGGAGAGGATCCATCAAATCATGTTATGACTTATCACCTCTGTTGTGCATCTAATTCCATCATTGATGATTCAATTTGATTACGTATTTTTCAATGAAATTTGATTGGTCTTGCTGCCAAATGGTACATTGAGTTACCACAAGGCTCTTTTTATAATTTCGGTCAATTAGCCACTTCTTTATTAACTCATTTTTAGTTTCCTGTCAAATATGACAATGGCACGGAACTGTTAACTTCACTGAAACAATCCACATCCACATATATTTCTGATCATATTCATGAATGGCAACGTAGAAGGATTTTGGTGAAAATTTTTATTTCGAATCAAATTTTAGCAGAATGGTTCGTTAAATCATTTTTACCTAAAATCATTGAAGATGTAGCGTAGGAGTTGTTACTGAAGAGAAAGTCATTGCTTAGGCTTAGTACCTTGACCTTGTCTATACGCAGTCAGGTACTTTACATGAAAAAATCCCTGATCTTCCAAAACACGGTCAAATAACTGCAGCTCCTTTAGGGTCTCATGCCGCTGACGGTATGATTGGTTCAATTAGTACTAAAAGGAAGAAGAATTCTTCAAAGAATTCTTCTCCTATTATAACTTTACCTGATTCCCCGACAGGAGATTCTTCTGTTGAAATTCCTATCGATATTCATGTCGTAGAATCATCTATGGCCAAATCAAAAACTGGTAATAAAAATAAAGGGAAGAAGAAAAACAAACAGAACTCAAAGGAGAAAACAGATAAAAATGAATCTACTGACGAAAAACGTAAATATCACTATCCTTGTTTCATTTACGATGAGGATCATTTTACCAAAGACTACCCGCATTGAGTAGAGGTTTCAAAAATGTTAAAGGTTCTCAAACGCCTGTTATCTTAAAGGATCCCTTTACTAATCAGATAGTAATATTATTGGTTCTTCCTCAAATGCCTCAGAAGAACCCATTATGATGATGTCTCATGTCAGGATTGCGACGCGATCACAAGATTATGGTAGTAAAAATCCTGTTGGTGGTAAAGAAGCATAATCTTCTAATTCAAACACATCAACTATAGATCCTCCTGGTTCCGGTCCACTACAAATCGATAAACCCAACCCTAACTTAGTAATTAAACCACCTTCTAAAGGTATACTTCAAAAACCAGCTTTCAATCCACTTGTGAGAGCTGCTCAGAATTATAACACTGTTGAAGACTTAGCTATTTCCCCTTCAGCAATGTCGGCTTTGGAAGTGCTGCAATCTTGCTCAGCACAGTGTAAATTACTATTGTCTACCATAGGAGATGTCAATATTCAAGATTCGAACCTAATAATCTTCAATTTATAGAATAGTACACCCTACCTACCTCATTAAATGGATTTCCAGATTCTAGTGTTAGTAAAAAACAGACCTTGCTTTCGGACTGTAATTGATGAAGGAGCTTCTATGTGTATTATGTCGATCCAGTGTTGGAGATCGCTTGGTTCTCCCACACTCAATCAGTCTTCGATGATTCTAAAGGCTTTTGATGGCCGAGGGTTCCATCCTTTTGGTATTTTGCAGGATTTACCTATAGGGTTTGAAGGCAAAACCGTAAATCTAGATGTGGAAGTGGTTGATGCCCCTCTAGATTACAACCTTCTCCTGGGTCGCAGTTGGTCTTATGCTATGACTGCTATTGTTTCATTGGTATTTCAGCTGATCAAGGTTCCTCATAACAGAAAGATCATTACGATAAACCAATTGACTTATTTATCATCCGACCCAGCCTCTTCGGATAGTATTCAACACGTTGGTAAAACAACTATCCCTTAGAAGGATGTTGGAGTAGGTTTGATTAAAGATTCTGGTTTACTAGGAACTATTTTCTTCCCTCCTCCTAACGTATCACCTTCTATTGCAACTATTCATATGATTTCATCAAACACTATTGCTTTTGATGATCCTTGGATCGTACCTTCCGATTTTGAGGTGGAATCATTTGGTGACACGATGCCTTTGAGTCCCTTTAAAATTTCATATCAGGTTGTACAGTCATTTTCTGACTCTTATTCAACCAAAATTGATCCAATGAATGTGGTCTATGGGAAATCACTTTCGATATCAACCTCAACTTCAACAACATTTTCTGATATTGTTCATACTGATGAGCAGATTTGTGAACTTTTGTCTGTTGATGATTTACTATGGGAAGGTCTTCATCATCGATCCTCGTTTTTACCTGATCTTGATCATTTTGAAAATGACTTTTCATCTATTTTTACTACTAATTATGTCAAAGACCCGCAAAATCCATTTCAACATTCTGATTCTGAGTTAAATTTGGAAAATATCTCTTGAAAGGTCTATTGACATTTCAGTTAAGCCCATAACTATTTAAAACGTTCATATAGGTGCTTCTTGTACGGACGATGAATCCAAACTTATAAAGCCCTATTTCAAGAATTCCACGACATGTTTGCCTGGTCATATGAAGAAATGCCAGGAATCAATCCATCAATAGTTGTTCATGAAATTAAAACTTACCCGGATGCTAAACTCGTTCGGCAGCATTTGCGTCAGATACATCCAAGAAAAGTCATTGCTGTCAAAGCTGAAGTTGAGAAATTCCTTTGTGCAGGTTTCATTTATCCAATTCCTTTAACTGATTGGGTATCAAATATTGTTCTTGTTAACAAAAAGAAAGGAACGATAAGAATATGTATCGATTATAGGGATATTAATCGAGCTTGTCATAAAGACAACTATCCAACCCCCTATATCGATCAAATTATTGATGATTGTGCCAGCAGTGAAATGTTCTCCTTCATGGATGGTTTTTCTGGTTACAATCAAATCAACATACTCCATGCTGATCAACCTAAGACAACTTTCATTTGTCCATGCGGAACAATTTCTTATTGCAAATTACCTTTTGGATTGAAGAACGTTGGAGCAACTTTTCAAAGGGCTATGTCTTACACATTTCATGACATCAAGCACATTGTGCAGCCTTATCTCGATGATTTACCTACCCATTCATTGCATAGAGCCGATCATCTCACCCATTTACGAGCTATTTTTTTGAGATGTAGGCATTATCCAATTTGGCTGAATCGACACAAATGTGTATTCTATGTATAAATGGGTCGTTTACTGGGATTTGTTGTTTCAAAAGCTGGCATTCGTGTCGATCCCTTGAAGGTTGAAGCTATTGTTAATCTACCTCCTCCTTCGACTCTTCACCAACTCCAAAGTTTGGAAGGGAAAGAAAACTTCTTACGTCATTTCATTCCTAACTACGCCGAGATAACGAAAGGTTTTACCAGGTTGTTGAAACAGAATACTCCATTCTTTTGGGATGAGATAGCTGACAAATCTTTTGATGCACTTAAACACGTGTTAACCCATGCACCATTACTGCATCCTCCCAATTACAACTAGGATTACTTTTTATATCTTCCCGCTTCTCATTTCACTATTGGGAGGGTTTTAGTTCAGGAAGATGAATTCATCAACAAACATATGATTTACTATCTTAGTAGAACTCTGCATCTGACTGAGCTTAAATATTCACATGTGGAGAAATTGGCATTGGCAGCTGTCTAAGTTGTCCAAATATTTCATCACTACATCTTATTACACAAAACCACGGTAATTTCTGACTGTAACCCTATGATGTGTATCTTGACCAAAACATTTCTAGGGGGCAAGTATTCCAAATGGATAGTTATCCTGCAGGAATTTGACTTGGAATTTGAACAATCCAAGGCAAAGAAATCTTTGGTTTTTGCCAAACTGATGTGTGATTTCCCACATACTGATACTAAAACTGTGGCAGAAGAGCCCATTGCGAACGAATCCTTGTTTCTTATTGATCCTTGGTATGGAGATATTATTTTTTATCTCCAAACCCAATCTTTTCAGCCTGAAATTTCACGATCTCAGCGGCGAAAAATATGTTTCCAATCCCAACAATGCAATATTATTGGTGATACACTCTATCGTCGTGGGGAAGATTCTGTTTTCTGACGTTGTCTAACCCATGGAGAAGCTTAAAGGTTCTGAATGATTGTCACTTTGGAGCATGTGGCAGTCATATGTCTAGGTATGCCATAGCCCAAAAGATATTGTGCGCTGGTTATTTCTCACCATCCTTATTCAAAGATTATATCTATGCAATCCGAAAATGCCACAATTGTCAAATTTTTTATTGTAAGTTGCGTGCTCCACCATCTCCTCTCCACCCTATAATTGTTGTCAATCCTTTCGCAAAGTAGGGTATTGACTTTATTAGATGTAACCCTCATTCGGCTGGGGGGCATGCATATATTATCCTAGCGGTATATTATTTTACTAAGTGGGCCGAAGTGATGCCTACATTTTCAGTAGACGGCAAGACTACTACAACTTTCATATTCAATCATATAATTGCTAGATTCGGTGTTCCTCAAGCTATTATTATTTATCATGGAAATCATTTTCGAAACATCATGATGACTAAACTGATAGATCAAGTTGGCCTGCATCACGATAGTTCTACTCCGTATTACCCACAAGCTAATGGTTTGGTTGAAGCTATCAATAAAGTTTTAGTCACTATGATCCAATGAATCATTGGTATTCGTAAATCGAATTGGCATAACATGTTATTTTCAACGCTTTGGGCATATCGGGCCTCAATAAAAACATCAACTGGTTTCACTCCTTTTCAACTGGTCTACAGTTTGGAAGCAGTGTTACCTATTGAATGCGAAATCCTGTCATTACAATTAGCCATAGAATTACTCCTAACCACTTCTGAAGAGGAGAAACGTTTCTTGTACTTAGCTCAGCTAGATGAGAATCGACACACTGCTGCAATAGAAAACGAGGCTCATGCAAAATGGATAAAAGCTCAGTACGACTGAAATGTTACGCGTCATAATTTTTTAGAAGGAGACCTAGTTTTACTATATGATCAAGCAAACGATAAGCTAGGGGCTAGAAAATTTGTACCTATGTGGAATGGTCCTTATATTGTTAAGCAAAAGCTGGCAAAATGGGCCTATGAATTGGTAGATTTTGATGGTGTCTCTTTGGGTAAACCCAGAAATGGGCTTTATCTAAAGAGATATTATGCTTAAATTCTGGGTCGAGATTTTTTGTTAGATTAGTTTCTTTATAGCTTGTCTGTTTTAGATTAGAAAAGTGTGCCTAGTTTAGAGAGTTTTTTTATCACTATTCCTGCTTATCTTGATTTTACTCTTGATATTGCAAATTTTGATGTCTCTTCAAACATACATTGGTTTTTCTGATGGTGCTTGTCTGATCCAGGTAGATATTGGTGGCCACCTGCCAAGTCCACCTGGACCCCCACCATTGTCTTTCTCAGCATTTTCAGTTTCCTTAATTGTAGCACAACTTACTATTTTTAGCAGTTTTTTGGGTCCTGAACTTCCGGAGCCGTTTTGAGGCCCTAAACGACGTTTTTTGGGGAATCCAGGGGCATCATTGGTCCATGGAATGGATCAATGTTTCCCGTTCCAACAATGATAGTACTCGGATAGATCTTTCTAACGAGCTATTGTACGCGTCAAACGGAGATCATATTCCAAAGTTACGACCCCGGGAAGTTGATGTACCAATTTACCCCAAACGGGGCCCATAGTTTGGCGTTTCATCTCCAAGGGTTAGGTGTTGGGAAGGTTAAGGGTTTTACATTGTTTCTCAACGATAAATAGGCCTTCGAACCTCATTTTAACGCAGTTCAGAGGCATGTAGCCACCACATCTCTTCTCAGAGATAAGCTACCATCGCCCTAGCTGGTTTATTTCCATTTCTGGTTGTAAGCATATTTCAGTATTTTTCCATTAATGAAATGAAGTATTATTTCTGCTGCATCTTTGTGTATATGGTTATCTCTGTAATTTGTTGCGTTCCTATTTAAATCCGGATCAGTGGTATCAGAACGATCTGCCTTTTCTCTTTTTTTCTTTGCATGTCCCCAACAAGGTCGGGATATAAGGAGTTAGGGCTTGAACTGGTTGAACCTTTGCAAGACCAGCCTCGCAAATCCCGACGGCCTCCCATGGCGGACGAGAAGAAAGATGAGGGGGCAGGAGATCCCATCAAAATCTTGCTCGAAGAAGCCCTCGAGCGACAACGGAACGCGATGATGGACACTTTGCCCAGATCCTTCAGCAGCTACCCAGAAGCAACGCATCGACTTCCAGCAGCTACTCTGGAAATGCCACACCCTTTAAGGTACAAGTTAATTTTGAAATCCCCATATTCGAGGGTCAGATAGACGCAGATGTCGTAGATAAATGGTTAAATCTGCTAGAGGGTTATTTTTCTGTTCATGAATTTTCGAGTCAGGAAAAGATTGTTTTTGCTCTTCTCAAAGCAGCCCCCCACGTCAAGGACTGGTGGGAAACCTACTACGAGCAGAAGGATGAAAGTACTGGCTCACTATTTTCAGCCGCACCCACCTGGGATTCATTCCGGGATGCCATCAAGGAGTAGTACTACCCTGTCGGAAGCTATGAGGATGAATACATAAAGTGGACCACGCTGCGGCAGGGAAGGGACCAAGACGTGCCGGAGTTCACTAATCTTTTCCATACCCTTCGCACAAATTTGGGTATCAAGGATTCGGAGCAACATTTGATACTCAAATATCGTGTCTGCATGCACAAGTACATCTAGGAAGAGATACAATTCCTAAACATCCCCTGGCTCGGCGCAGCATACCGATATGCCGTCAAGGTCGAGCAGAAGTTTAAACAAAAGAAGCGAGACTTTGGATCCGTGAATCCAAAGCAGGGGAAAGGTGCCCCTAAACCACAGAACAAAGGACAAAGTCAAGGCGGGACAGCCCAAGACAACCAGCCGAAGCCGCAAGCAAAGAACAGTGCCGCGAAGCCGAGAAAGGACACTGGAAAATGGTGCGAGTTCCATAAGAGCTCCACTCACAACACAAGCGAGTGTCGGGCCAAGCAGTCACTAGTGGCTGAGCTAAAGGTTTCAGAATCAGATACATGTTTCGACTCTGAGTCAGAACTCGATAAGGGGTATGAAAAAGGGAAGCAGATCATTGATGCGGATCCCAGTGCCACTGTTGCTACAGCGAAGATCCAGAAAAATGAACCCGAAGATCCAGAGGAGGAGGAGTGTCTCTTCCACTCCTAGATGTGGGTAAAGGGCTCCCCGATACAGTTCATTGTTGATAGCGGGAGTCAAAAGAACCTCATTTCGGCAGAGGTCGTGAAGCGGTTGGGCTTACCGACCACAGCACATCCACAACCATACACCATTGGGTGGCTTCACCAAGGACGAGATCTTCGCGTGAGCCAGCAGTGTCACCTTCCATACAACATCAAGCCCTTCACGGATGAGGTATTGTGTGACATTGCTCCCCTTGAAGTTTGTGATGTATTACTAGGACAGCCATACTTGTGGAAGCGACATGTTGTGTATGAATCAAGGCCCTGTGCTGTTATTATAACATTGGGAAATAAGTTGTTCAGGATACCAGAGGTAGCACCACCTGCCGCCATCTCTTTGATTACTGCAAAACAATGCAGTAATATCATTTCCAAAACCAGGAAATTTGTTTTCCTGATGATACGCCCTCAAGGAAAGAAGAAGACAGTGGCTGCGGCCTCCAGACGGGGTCCCTCTGCACGACAACTACATATGGACAAGATTGTGGAGGAGTATGAGGACATCTTCACCTCCTTGGCAAGGGTTCCTCTGCACTGTCAGGTCAAGCACTCCATCGATCTAACCCCAGGTGCGCCGCTACCCAATGGACCAATTTATCGGGGCTCTGTTCTAGAGAACGATGAAATCAAGAGGCAGATTCAGGAGCTCCTGCAGAAAGGTCACATCCGTCCGAGTTCATCGCCCTGTGGGAGCCCGATCGTGTTGGTACAGAAGAAGGATGGGACGTGGAGACTCTGTATTGACTATCGGGCACTGAACAAGATCACTGTCCGTAATAGGTACCCGATCCCGCGGATTGATGACCTCCTAGACCAACTAAAGGGGGCGAAATATTTCAGCAAGATCGATCTGAAGTCAGGATATCACCAGGTACCAATCGAACCCTCTGATGTATGGAAGACTGCCTTCAAATCCAAGGAGGGCCTCTTCGAATGGTTGGTCATGCCTTTCGGATTGACGAATGCTCCTGCAACCTTTATGAGGCTAACGGATGACATCTTGCGGCCATTCACCAACTCCTTTGTAGTAGTATACTTGGATGACATTCTAATCTTCAGCCAGAGTTGGGAAGAGCACCTCCACCACATCCGACAGGTTCTCCAAACACTGCGGAAACACAAGCTATGTGCCAATTTGGAGAAATGCACTTTTGGCATGACCCAGGTTCAGTATCTGGGATACATCATTGATGAACAGGGGGCGCATGTCGATCCAGCAAAAGTCCAAGTCATTCGGGATTGGCCCTCTCCAACCACTCTAACAGAGCTCCGCAGCTTTCTAGGTCTTGCCAACTTCTACCGCAGGTTTTTGTTGGGGTTTTCTCATATTTCTTGGCCCTTGAGTCAAGTCACCAAGGGAGGGGTAAAAGCAAAATTCTTTTGGTCTGAATCTCAACAGAAGGAATTCATGGAGTTGAAGGATCGCCTCTGCACGGCATCAGTGCTCGCATTACCAGATTTACAACAACCATTTGAGGTCGAGACAGATGCCTCTGACTATGCTATTGGGGCAATCCTTACTCAACATGGACATCCAGTGGCATATCACAGTGAAACACTTTCAGACACAGTCCGGAAGTACCCCACTTATGACAAAGAGATGTATTCCATTGTATAGGCCTGCCAACAATGGAAGCATTACATTTTGGGGAAGGAAACGGTCATCCACACAGACCACCGACCCCTGCAGTTCATACAGACCCAAGGGAAGTTGCAGAATGATCGCCATCAGAAGTGGTCTACATACCTGCAACAGTTCCACTTGAATATCAAGTATAAGAAGGGTAGCACCAATAATGTTGCAAATTGCCTCAGTCGACCACCGATCATGGCGTTAACCACCGTGCTCAACTCTTGTGGGCACGAGACTTCTGATTGGCCACTTCTCTACAAAAGCGACCCAGAATTCGGCCACACATACCAGACACTCTTGGAGGGTCGGCATGTTGCAGATTTTCACCTCCAGGATGCCCTGTTATGCCACCTCGGTCACCTTTGTGTTCCTTCAAGCGAGCGTGCCAAGATGATTTGGGAAGCACATTACAGTCGGGCTGCTGGGCATTTCGGGGTCGAGAAAACAGTGGCAGTACTGCAAAATTATTTCTATTGACCGAATCTTCGACAAGATGTTGGGAAGTACATCCGATCATGTACTGCCTGTGCCATTGCCAAACCGACCATTAAGAAGCACGGCCTCTATACCCCGTTGCCTACCCCTAGTCAACCTTGGGAATCCATCTCCATGGATTACAGTTCAGGCCTTCCTTCCACTAAGCATGGAAATGACTGTGTTTTTGTGGTCGTCGACAGGTTCTCGAAGATGGCCATTATGATGGCCTGCAAGAAGAATATCACAGCAGAAGCCACTGCTAAACTCTTCTTTGAACGAGTGTGGGTGCACTTTGGGATCCCACAGTCTATCATCTCAGATCGGGACAGTCGGTTTCTCAGCACATTTTGGTCCAGTCTCTGGTCAATGCTGGACACCAAACTCACGAAGTCCACAACCTTCCATCCTCAAACTGATGGCCAGACAGAGGTTGTCAATAGGATGATTGTGCACATTCTGCGCATGTATAACTCCAAGCATCCACGCACATGGGACGAGAGCCTCCCCTATGTTCAACACAGCTACAACTGAGCTCTACACAGCTCCACTGGCCATAGCCCTTTTCAGGTGGGTTTGGGATTCCAGCCACTATGCCCCATTGATGTGGCCATGCCACTTGCAGCTACTCACATGAATTCAGCTCATGTCCAGTCCAAAACAGATAAGGCCACCAGCTTCATTGAGAACATCCAACATATTCGCCAGCAGGTCCATGACATTCTTGAGAAATCAAATGCCAAGTACAAGCAATGACATGATCAACATCGGGTGCCACACAAGTTTTAGGTGGGCGACAAAGTCTGGTTGCATTTGCAAAAGGAACGCCTTAGTGGAGCCTATCGGAAATTGAGACCACTCCGATATGGTCCTTACACCATCACTAAGGCTATGGGAGACAATGCATTCGAGCTCAGCATTCCCCCATTCCTTGGCCTACACCCAGTGTTCAATGTGGACCGCCTTCGGCCATACTTTCCACCATTGCTAGACACATCCGACATTGCAGAACAGCTCAAACCCACAGAGTTAAATCCAGATTGCATGGAACAAGCTGCAACTGATCGGATCATGGACACACAGATCAAGAACACTCGCCAATAGAATATCCAACTGTATCGAGTTGTCAAAGCAGGCCAACTCCTTCAGCAGGGCAAGTGGCTCACCAGGGAACAAGTTCAGCAAAAGTTTCCGCATCTCATGGAGGAGCTCAATGAAATGGGGACCATTGCTTCCTAAGGGGGGAGGAATGATCCAGGTGGATATTGGTGGCCACCTGCCAAGTCCACCTAGACCCCCACCATTGTCTTTCTCAGCATTTTCAGTTTCCTTAATTGTAGCACAACTTACTATTTTTAGTAGTTTTTCGGGTCCTGAACTTCCGGAGCCGTTTTGAGGCCCTAAACGATGTTTTTTGGGGAATCCAGGGGCAACATCGGTCCATTCCATGGACCGATATTGCTTGTTCCAACAATGATAGTACTTGGATAGATCTTTCTAATGAGCTATTGTACGCGTCAAATGGAGATCATATGCCAAAGTTACGACCCCGGGGAGTTGATGTACCAATTTACCCCAAACAGGGCCCATAGTTTGGCGTTTCATCTCGTAGGGTTAGGTTTTGGGAATGTTAAGGGTTTTACATTGTTTCTCAACGATAAATAGGGCTTCGAGCCTCATTGTAACACAGTTCAGAGGCATGTAGCCACCACATCTCTTCTCAGAGATAAGCTACCATCGCCCTAGCTGGTTTATTTCCATTTCTGGTTGTAAGCATATTTCAGTATTTTTCCATTAATGAAATGAAGTATTATTTCCGCTGCATCTTTGTGTATATGGTTATCTCTGTAATTTGTTGCGTTCCTGTTTAAATCCGGATCATTGTCGTAATACATGAAACATTTCTTCCGTAGCCTGGGTTATCTATTCACCCTCTGAGGAATTAGTATCTATGCATGGGGTAAGCCTCGGTCAAACAACAAATAACATTGCAAAGTATAGTGCAGTGATTGAGTTATTATTTGAATCCATCTCATTTGGGATTCAGAGTTTTATTGTTAGGTTAGATTCTGAATTCATTGTATTACAACTTAATATGGTTTATGCCATTAGAAATCCAATGTTATTAATATTATTTTTGGGAGTTCCTCTCTTGGAACATGAATTTGATTACATTGAATGTCAGCATATTTCAAGACATTTAAATACATTAGCAGATGCAGTTTCTTCTCGTATGATAAATAGAAATTTGCAATAATCAAAACAGTAAATTTAAAAACATTCAATAACATGTTACACAAGATAAGCCGGTAATAATGGTATATCATAGCATAGAAGAAGTGTGTCAAAATATACATCATCTTCGATCATAGGTTGAAAAACACCTTATGATTGGCAAAAATGATAGTAAAAAAAGACAAAAATGTCATGTGAGTCTACAAAAGCGATCATCCTATCACTGGTGATGATCACAATAAGAAACCACTGCTCGGGCCACCCTACAAAGGAACCTCCTAAAAGGTCTCGGGACCCCAATCACATATCGCTGTAACCTAAGAGGAATATCATCTATTCCAGTCTCTGGAAAGTCTACTCTCAAGTGCTCTAGATGATGCTCCAAATCGGCCAGGATCTCTGCTGATTGGTCTTGTGGGGCTAGTGCTACTACAGCTAGGTGTCTCCTCTTGAAAGGATGGAGAGCAGCTGGTCATTGTGGACCCACATATGCATTTAAACTTTTGATTATCAGTTTTGGACGATTTAAAAAAAAAAAATTAGAACTTAGAAAGTGTTGAAAATGATTTTACCTGAATCATCCCACTGTTCTCCTAGTGGAAGAATCATGTCTGGGTCACCACGATAATCCATCCCAGCATATGGAAAATCCTGAATCATAAAAAGTTGGTTGTTTAACCAATGAAAATACTCAGCTGGAAATCGAACAACCTCTGAACCCTCCTCAGGGTGACGGGTCATCAAAGAAACCCAACGCATTATCCTAGGCTCTTGAGGAACACCAGCATCAATAGGAAGATGTTGCAGGGCTAGCATAGGTATACTCTCTAGTGCAAAGCTGACAATGAGAAAACCATATCCAAAGTTTTTCAATTGTTCGTTCTTTGCTCTAGTAAGTTGGCCTTTCACATTCGCCAACACAGCCTCGCACCAGTTGAATATGGTGCCTCGATAATAGTCTACAGCCATACGCATCTGGGATCCAGTAGCCACATGCAATGCTGCACTCCTGCATAGCTTGGTGATAGTGAATGCAATAACCTTAAGTTCAGGACAGTTGATCATTTTAATATTAATTGGTTTGTCCTTTGTTTGATCATTGCAAAGCTTCAATTGAAGACTAGCGTCAGACTGGCCACCTGGCCTAGTCCTGAAAAGACATAATCATTTTCCTCTCTTGGGAAAACTAGTCAAAAAATATATGTCCTCTAGCTTGATTTCGATCTGGTGGCCACCAATCATGAAACACTGGTCCTGTATGTTCCACATGTCTACCAGCCATTGCAAAAAGTCTACTTGGGCCCTCATGCCTGGTATGGCCCAGAACTTAAACAGTCCACATGCTCTCAATGCATTCAATGTGGGTGGGTGATTTATTGCGGTAAGATCCACATCCTCATGCTCACGTTCTCGCCAAATAAGCATTTTGAGTGTCCTATAATGAAAACAAGACATATTAGAACAATTTAGTTCAAAAAAATTTGGGCGAGATTGAGAAATTTAGGTTTTTCAAATCCATTTCACGGGGTCTACACCCACTGCTTACAGACAGTGCATAGGTTCGCACTCGTAATAAGCAACATGTGTAGACCCACGACTTTTTTCTTTGTAGAAAAAATTCAGGGTCCGCAGGGGACACTTGTTGCACCTGCGGACCCCCGCGAGTGATTTTCTAAACTAAATTCTCCTTCAAAAATCAAAATATAAGCCTAAAAATGAAATGTAAACTGTTGAAATGCAAGATAAAGAAGATGTGGATTACCTGGAGCTGACAATTTTTAATTCCAACGGATAGATTTTCCAAAATCTTCACAGGAACTTTTTTACCCAAAATCTCTCACTTCTCACTCTGAAATCAAATGGTAAAAATGAACTTACAAAGGACCTTTTTATAAGATTTTTTGAATAAATGAATTTTTAATTTATTTATTTTTCACTTTAAAAAGGTACCTTTTTAAATACTTTTTTATTTATCTTAAACATGTATGAGTAATGTTTTGAGTTTTTGTGTAGAATATTTGATTTTTCAGGTAAAATGAATCATTTTTCAACAAAGAGTATATTTTTATCACTTTTTCGGACTCTTTAAAAATTTACGAAAAAGCAAAACATTGGAGTCCTCTTTAAGCTCTTTTCTAACTCGTAAAATATCAAAAGATTGTCGAGTTTTTCCCCTTTTAACTCATTAAACGGAATTAAAATAGCGGTCCACTTACAGCTCTTTTCTGACCGTATAAACATGAAAATATCGCTGGACTTTTGTTATTTCAAGTTCGATACTGGTTATGAAACGACGTGTCTTTGATCACTTTTTTACTTTTTCGGATCGGAGTCTCTAATTATGAAAAATACTCCTTGATCGTAATGGTCAAGCGGTTCTCTCAAGTATTATTTTATACTTTTTCAGGCTTGAGGGACACAAATTAACAAAAAAGGACACCCATGGAGTTTTCTTAAGTTTTTCTTCTGACTCTCTAAAATTGAAAAATATTGAGTTTTTCCTATACTGGACTCGTTAAAATTTAACAGTAAAGGACCTGTTCAATTTCAAACAGGAACAAACCAATCCTTCTTAGGGTTTGAATTTTGAACTAAGTGGGACTCATCTGAAGGATGAGCTTATAAACAAGCAAATGTTTTCCTCCTCAAGCTTGTCAAAAATAAAGAGGTACTTGCCAGAAATGGTGGGGGAAAAGAGAGAAAAATGAACCTGTTTGTTACACTTTGTTTTGTAAAAACCCATCAACCACTCTTGAACACGACACTTTTTGTTCACCTGGGTTGGGAAAATCCCTTGCCTAACAGTTAATCAAACCATATTGAAAGTCTTCAGCTGGTTTCTAGGTATTAGCTTTGGGTCAATTTTAACCAAACCATCTGCAGTGTCGTTATGTGTTCAAGAGGTTAGTTCAAATAAACCATTCATTTGCAAAATATCTGTCATCCATTTTTTACCATCCATGAGCTATTCCTTGTAAATATATTTCTTCAAAACTTGATCTATGATTTCTTGTTGTGGGCTTGCCTACGACAGATCACTTTCTATTGACTTCAGCTCATTATGTAGGAAGTTGATCTAGAAATTGTTAGTACCTTGAAAGCTGCATGCCCTAATGACAGTTTTCTTGTCTTCGATGTTATAGACATTTTTGGGAACTGCAACCCCAATCATAAATGTCCATAAACCAAGGGCTCTTAAGTCCCTAAAAGTGTTGTTCCAACCTCTAAAAGAACAAGGTAGAATGATTACATCTTCTCCTAGAAGTTCTCCATGAAATACTGCTCAGCACTGGTCAAAACTGGACCATCTCACCTACTCCATGGTCAAAGTGCACTGCATCCCACCTAAATACACACAAGAGGTGTGATGCATCTTGAAAATCCCTTCTATGGGGTGGAATGTGCGAGAGTGGACAAATGGCAGGGTCAATCTGCAAGGTGGAGGATCATGGAATCTTCTAGAAACTTCTCCTGTGACACTTGCCTCTCTGCATTCGCCCAGGGATGAGTAAGAGATCATCAATCTCTAAGAGGAATCAAGAACTATTAGAGAGAGGACACTAATCAACTCTCAAAATATGACTCACCCCCCATTGCAAACATCTATATGTGGATCCCTCATCCCATAGATCCAGAGACTGGAATTTTGTATCTTGTAAGGAAGTGCTGCTGGTTTCTTTGTGCAACATCATAGTGTTGGGTGATCTAAGTTGTTCATGAGGTGAAGAAGGGCTTTCTTGCTGAGAGGATGATGCTGGGTCAGAACAATTGGTTGTAATCCTCTTTGCTACTTCTTGATTATCAATAAAGTTATTCAAGTTTTCCTCCACATTCTTGTATGATTGATGATATATGCATTTGTGTGGTCAATATATATCTGGTCCTATATTGTTTATGATAATAGATCTATGTTCTTGGATAGTGTTATGCTGCTTTGATTGTACAGATGCTCTTTGAAGCTGGGTAGACGAGGAAGCGAGTGGCAAAGATCTATCAGAAGGGAGAGGAATCAAGTAAGCAACCAAGCACAAGACAGAGGTTGGTCTCCATTATTCCTCTCATAAAGGAAAATGAAAGTAGTTTTAGTTTGTTTGTTTCTAAGGTAGCTACTAGCCTTAGTGGGACTAGCAGCTCTACATAGACACTAGATTTCCCGATAACAAAATGGCAACTCCACTGGGGAGCGAATAGATTGTTTGTTTATCTACATTTGTTTGCTTTATAAACTTACAGATGGAGCCTGAAGTTAAGCGAGCTAGCCTTCGAACTGCATTTGCTATGCAAGTGCAAAGTAGATCAATGTTGCTTCAGTCTATCTCCGGGTTTCGTTTATGAACTGAACAATTGATTTAAAAGCTCTCTAATTTCCCTTGTGGTGGCTCTAGTAACCTCTTTAGATCTACCCCTGTGATTGATTTACTGATTACCACTTGCTTGGCCTAAATCCCTGAACTAAGCTGCAAACTGTGACTCGGAACCCAGTTAAAGTCTCGTCCCTGGTCCAGTGCACTGTCTTTTCTGTGAATTCTAGATGCATCGCACTTCCCGAGTGTAGTAGGTGCGCTGCATCTCTTTTTCACTGTGTTAAAGGTGCGCTGATGAGACAGGGCCTTTCCTGCTCCTAGATTTTGGTTTCTGTGTTCACTCTTTTCAGCTCTATTCAAGGGTTTTGTTGCCTATAGTCAGTACACCTCTGTTGAAACCCCCTTCCTTGCCATTATTCCGCCTCCATTGTGCAAAGGACTGTAAATTTTTTTATGTATTTTGAGCCATTTTCAGTTCTCTTTTACAAAGAAGTAGCGTAATCGTACTGTCGTTTCTTGATTTGAAAGTGTCGCAAGTGTCGTTTTCAGTCATAAAAGAGAATCTGATTGTTCTTGATAGTCGATTACACTGTTACTCTCGTATTTGATTTGAATTAGTAGTTTTTCAAGTGTCGAAAGCAAGTTTTCAATTCCAAATCGCAAAGTGTCGTCATTGTCCTCATTTTGTCTTGAAAAGAAACTTGTTAGTAAACGTCGCTTTGAAAAATAATTCAGATTTGCGCTTAGCTTTCTTTTTATCATTCACAAATTAAGAAGGGTGAAAAGAAATACATGCATGTTCACTTGCATTTAGACTGTTTGTTGGTTTGATTTAGGACAGTGCATATAGTGTGTGCTCTCTGCTCTATGTTGAAAGAACGCCATCTCTCTTTCCTTAGTAGCTAGGATTTTCATTGCAAAAAGAAGATTAAACGACTGTTTATCATCTTAGATTGCATTTTAGGAATTGTACATCTACATCATGCAGTGAACCTGAAAGGAAAATTTCTTAAGCAAGATCAACTATAAAATAAATTTAATGAATCTGAAAACGTTTTGGAACCTAACGCACAACATTTAGAAGTCTAGGCTAGAGACGTATTCCAGCGTCGTAAAGCCCGGTAACTGTTGTTTTCATTGATGGTTGGGTGATTCCTCCACTTTGAGATGATAAGTGCTAGTACAGACTTGTGCTCCCACATACCGTCGAGTATATATTGGGAGACCACAATAGGCTTTATCCTTTATCCATAGGAAGCCGTGTCTGCCAACCTATCGATCGTAATGTACTGAGCACAACATTCGGGAAGATTGACTACTATACCGTAAAACATATTCTGCAGTTTTGGGATTGGTTTGGTAATCCCTCTGTCTAGATTTCTAGAGCAGTCACTTTCGTTCCTTTTCAGAGTCCTTAAAGGAAGAGGTCCATCTGAGCACTTGTCACTTCAGGCTCATTAAAAATCGAAGGCGACTAGAGTCATCTTTTGTTTTTTCTCGACTCTTAAAAATTGAAAAAACAAGTTGTGTCAAAGCGTCTAAAATTCATCAAATTCGAAAACATACTTCCCCTTGATTTTTAGTTGATCGAGTAATCCGCAATCGTGGAAGAAAGTCAATTGAAACCCCGTCATTCGCGGAGGCTTACGAGTCAACCGTCTTTGTCTCTAGAGTCGAAACTGTTACGGACAAAGCGAACTTGTTTAACCAGTTCCAAATCCCCTATTAAAGTTAGAACAAGTGTTCCAACACCATCGGAAACTCTGGTTACTCCAAACATTTCTGGTATCCCTGTCTTTATAGAAGAAGTTCAGTAGCCACCAAAGAATAGTAGAACTGATCCTAGTGTGAAGGTAAACACTTGTATTATTGAACCAACTCCATCTACATTTGATTCAGAAGGTGTTATTACCCAAACATTTGTCGCTGTAGATTCTATACCTTCTTCGGCACTAGAAATATTTTACGGACCTGATGGTGTACCTCTTCCACCTAGTCTGATTGCTATAGAAGAGATTGTGGAGGATCCTCCATCTAATAATCCATCGCGATTTGGAGTCGGGATCACTCTATATCCTTCTACATCAGAAATTAGTCTACCATCATCGGAAGCTCCTGTAGAATCGCTAGGCAATCTTTTGGATAGACCATAAATGTCTGAACAACCGTCGACATCTAGGACTGTGTCATCCGACGCAACGACGACAGAACCTCCTGTCATCACTCCAACAATGTTTGCCGGCATACCATCTGTCCCGACTAACTCTCAATCATTAGAAGGGGCCCACTCAAGGGCTATTTCGATAGTATGGTCTGTTCCTATATGTTCATCCGGAATAGTATCCGGGAACTCTTATGTTGAGTCTCAGCAAATTGATCCTTCAGGGTGTCAATTTGGGCAGTCCGGTTCTCTAGGACAAGCAATTCCTTTAAGTACCGAATTACCACTGTATGGGCGGAAATATACCCTTTCATTGTCTCCTCCGGGAGGACAACCATACGTGAGTTCACAACAAAATTCAGGCTAAGATGGAATTACATCCAGCTGTTGGGTGCCAATACTGCCTCAACAACCAAGAGTTGTATATTCGATGCAACAATGTTTACCTATGTCAAATATACCAACTATGATGGCTATTGTGATGGTGTCACAAGTACAAGCATTGCCTATTGTATGCCAACCTCAGGTTTTTTAGGTTGCAATGCAGCAGCCTCTTGTCCCCGCGACTCAGCCACAATCACCAACTGGTGGAATGACACAGGCCCAAACGGGTACAATTACCCCTCATCTTGGTCAAACGGTCAGTATTGGACAACATCACATGGCTGCACAACCATGGCTAGTGCAATATCAACAACCGCAATTCCAACAAGTGTACCAAGGATCTGAGCAACAAATCTTTGCAAATAGTGGGCCGCCGTATATTCAACACGGTCAAAATCAACCACTCTACAATGGTTATGCCCATCAACCTTACCAAAGTTACCAACATCAAATGCATTATGCTAGTATGCAAAGACCAACTGCTCAGGCAATCCCATCGTATCCTGGGTATGCTTCGCCAAACTTGAATCAACAGTTACCCTTCATGGCAACTTTGGAGTTACCAGATCTAAATCGTTTGACGAACAATCCAATTGCTTACGCCCCTTGGTGGCCAGTGATTCTGCATAAACTTCCGTCAGATATTCCTAAGTTTAATGGAAATATGGATGAAGACCCGTCAAATCATGTGATGACATTTCATCTGTGGTGTTCATCAAACATTCTAAACGATGATTCAATTAGGCTTCGAATTTTTCAGAGGACATTAACTGGTCCGGTAGCAAAGTGGTATATCGAGTTACCCAGAGCTTCATTTGACAACTTCAGTGCCCTAGCCCTAACCTTTTTAACCCATTTTCAGTTACCGATAAGGTACGAAATGGGAACAGAACTTCTAACCAATTTCAAGAAAACGATGGTCACTCACATATCCGATCATATTCATGAGTTGTGACGTCGTCGTAGGATGGTAAAAATGTATGTTCCTAATCATCTTTTAGCTGAATGGTTTATTAAGTCATTATTACCTTCCATTACATAAGATGTGGCAAAAGGAGGAGTCGTCACTAAAGAGCAAGTTATTGCTCGTGTGCAATATTTAGACTTGATTTATACCCAGTCTGGCATGCTCTACGATAAAATCCCTGACGCTCCCAGAACGGAATTTTCCGTTCCTCCTCCTCAATCGAACAATGACTCTCATGCCGGCAATGGCATGATTGGTACAACAGACACGAAATCGACAAAGGCTACATCTAAAAAGGCCTGTAAGATTTCCAGTCAAAATGTAAAAGAAGAACTTCTCGCCTCAGAAGTAAATGTTGTCTCGACTGATAAAGGCAAAGAAACCAGGAAACTAGGAGACAAGAAGAAAAGCAAAGGGAAGAAGAAGAAACAGGAGGAATCATCACCTGAAAATTCTTCTGCAAACCTTCCTGGAGATAGGAAACCAAAAAATCCATGCTTAATATGTGATGAGGATCATTGGACAAGAGATTGTCCACATAAAGCTGAGCTTAAAAGATTCTTCAAGAATTAATAAACCTCGGCGGTATTGACTGATCCGTTTCCAAATCCAGGAACAAATCTAGTTGCTAGTGAAAATGCTTCCCCATCCCAAGTACTGATGTTGTCAATTTTGAAACAGCAAAATGATGCTTTGATATTGACAAGGAATAAATATTATGGGAATCCACATCTGTCAAACAACAAGGATAAAGATCAACCTAGTAGTTCGACAACAACTTCGACAAAAGTTGCGTCGCCCATCATTCCAGAGATAACAATAAAACCGCCAAAGGGAGTAGTACACAAGTCAACATTTCATCCTCGTGCCAGAGTAGCACAGCATTATAACACAGTGGAAGATCTGGCCCAATCGCCATCTACTATGTCGACACTTGAAGCACTAAAAAATTGCCCATCCCAAAAGCAGGCTTTATTATCAGCTATAGGTGGGATAGACCCAAAGGATTCTAATCTTGTGTCCTTTAATCACAAAGGATATGATCCTCAGTTACCAACTCAACTAGCTTTCCTCATTCAAGTGAAAGCCCTCAACAAAACTGTTAATTGAACAATTATTGATGAGGGGGCATCTACATGTATTATGTCGATGAGTTGCTGGAAAACTTTAGGATCTCCAACCTTGTCACGATATTTGATGACATTAAAAGCATTTGACGGACGAAAATATACCCCGTATGGTATTCTAAGTAACTTGCAAGTTGAACTAGGGGGGAAAACAATAGAAATAGATGTCGAAGTAAGCGATGGAAACCTAGATTACAACATCCTACTGGGAAGACCATGGATATATGCTATGGCTACGGTTGTGTCGACCTACTTTAGGAAGATTGCATTTCCTTTTCAAGGAGGAATTACAATCATTGACCAACAAACATTTATCCCCAATAGTTCCCAAGTTACGGGAAGCATTCTGATGATCCATGGAAGCCCCCATTCGCTTCAAAATATCGGAGTAGGCCTACTAAAAGACCCTATATTAATGGGGACTTTTGCCCTCTCGCCACCAATCAATCTGGCGGAAATGGCGATGATAGGAACCTACAATATGATATCTTCAATTCAAAAGATCTCAGAAAACGATATTAACATGGATCATCTACAGGTATTGCCTCCAATCCCAATAGAAATATTGTAGCAATCAATGTTTTCGGCATGGGAGGCAGGCCCGAATCAACGCTCATCAAGCGTTTGGATAGATAGGTCTAAGGAATATGGCACCCCTTCAGATCCTTGGTCGCAAGTGCCTTACACCAACGAAGGAATTATTTAGTCAATGATAATTGAAGGGGCGCCATGGGAAGATTACCACCATCGTTCCCATCTTCCAGATTGTCAAGAAGATACTCCTGATGACCTGCATCATCCTTCAGTTTTTGATTTCCTATCAAATATTGTAAACACGGTGGATTCCGAGTGAAACTTGTCCAATATTGAAGAGACTATCGCCATAAATATCTCGACCAAAACGGATGTTGTAGAAAATATTTATGTTGGCAAATGTTGTTCTCCTTCAGAACTGGAAATATATAACGCTCTTTTTCAAGAATTCAGAGATGTATTTGCTTGGTCATACGATGAAATGACAGGCATTGACTTGAGTATAGTTGAACACGAAATCAAGATGTATCCAGATGTCAAACCGGTACGACAACGGCTACGGTAGGTGCACCCCAATAAAGCCGCTGCTATCAAGGCAGAAGTTGAGAAACTTCTCCATGCTGGTTTTATTTACCTGGTTCCTCTAACCGATTGGGTATCGAACATTGTTCCTGTGATGAAAAAACAAGGAACAATTAGAGTGTGCGTCGATTATAGGGATGTAAATCAAGCTTGTCATAAAGACAACTACCCTACACCCTTTATTGACCAGATAATTGATGAATGCACCAGATGTGAAATTTTTTCATTTATGGATGGATTCTCTGGGTATAATCAAATAAATATCTGCCCACAGGACCAGTCAAAGACTGCATTTATTTTTCTGTGGGGCACATTTGCATATCGCAAATTGCCCTTTGGTTTAAAGAGCGCAGGGGCAACATTTCAGAGGGAAATGAATTATGCCTTTCATGACATCAAAAACATCATTCAACCATATCTCGATGACCTTCCGACTCATTTGCGAAAGCGGATCAATCATCTGCAACATTTGAGAGCGATATTTCTACATTGCCAACACTATAAGATACGACTCAATCCACACAAATGTGTGTTTTGTGTCAGTTCGAGTTGTTTGCTTGGCTTTGTAGTCTCAAAAGATGGGATTCATCTCGACCCATGTAAGGTTTAGGCAATCATAAATTTGCCTCCACCTTCAAATTTGCTTCAGATTCAGAAACTCCAAGGGCAAGCAAAATTTCTGAGGAGGTTCATTCCAAATTATGCTGAACTTGCTAAAGGTTATACACGTCTATTGAAAAAGGAGGTACCCTTCGTCTGGGAACAGATCGCGCAAGCTTCCTTTGATGCTTTAAAAGAATCACTAATGGAAGCATCATTAATGTAAGCTCCTGATTATCGAAAAGACTTTAACCTGTATCTGGCTGCAGCGGATACAACCATCGCAATGGTTTTAGTTCAAGAAGACTAGGGAATTGAACATCCTATATATTATTTGAGTAGGAACTTAAATGATACAGAAAGCAAGTATTCCTATGTTGAAAATCTGGCTCTCGCAGCTGTTCAAGCGATACAGAGATTTTGACACTATGTCCTCTTTCGAAAAACTACCATTTTGTCAGATTGCAACCCCATGACTTATATATTGTCGCGAAAGTTGCTGGGGGGAAAATATTCAAAATGGATAGCAATTCTCCAAGAGTTTGATCTCGAATTTGTAAAATCCAAATCAAAGAAATCCCTGGTTTTCGTTGAATTACTATGCGATCTCCCATCGTTGTCCAACAATGAAACATCCGAAGAAACCCAAAAATATAGGTCTAATACCTCTCACTCGGAACAAAAACGTATTTGATACCAATAAAAAGACTACATGATCATCGGTGATACACTTTACCGTTGTGGTGTCGATACAATTCTAAGGAGGTGCCTCACCCACAAGGAGGCCGAAAAAGTCCTGAATGATTTCCATTCAGGCGCGTGTGGGGGGCATCAATCTGGTTATGCTACAGCGCAAGAAATCTTACGAGCAGGATACTTCTGGCCAACAATGTTCAAAGATTGCATAACTGCAGTCAGAAGTTTCCATGCATGTCAAATTTTCGATAGCAAAACTAGAAAACCACCCACACCTCTAGAATCGATAGTTGTTGTTGGGCCATTCGCAAAATGGGGCATTGATTTCATGACATGTAACCCCACCTTGACCGGGGGGCATGGGTATATCATAGTCGCAGTGGACTATTTTACCAAATGGGCCGAGGTGATGCCTACATTAGATAACACTGGTGAAACAGCTGCCCTTTTCTTTTTTAATCATGTAGTCACCAGATTCGGCGTTCCACAAGCTATAGTCACAGATCATGGATCGCATTTTCGCAATCACATGATGGTCGAATTGGCTGCCAAATTAGGGTTGTCCCACAACATCTCTACTCCATATTACCCGCAGGCCAATGGACAAGTTGAAGCAATCAACAAAGTCCTGAAGCAGATGCTGCAAAGGATGATTGGAGTCCACAAAAGGAGTTGGCACCTGATCCTGTACTTAGCTTTGTGGGCATACTGCACATTGGTAAGAAATGCAACCGGGTTTACACCTTTTCAACTGGTGTATGGCCTATAAGCAATCTTACCAGTTCAGTGTGAAATCTCGTCCCTCAAACTTGCAGTCGACCTTCTCCTCGGAACTGCAGAAGAGGAGGTTCGCTTCTTGTAACTAGTCCAATTGGATGAAACTAATCCTGATGTCACTTTGGCTAACGAAGCCCATAAGAAACGAGTCAAGGCATAGTTCGACAAGAATGTCAAACCCCGTGTATTCTCAGAAGGTGACTTGGTCTTACTTTATGACCAGGAATCCGATAAATTGGGAGCAAGTAAGTTCAAGTCTTTATGGATGGGCCCCTATATTGTTAAGCGAGTGTTAGAAAAAGGAGCCTATGAGTTAATGGATTATGATGGGATTCCATGGGCACAACCTCGTAACAGGTTGTACCTTAAGCATTACTACGCATGATTCAGTGTGGTAACCTATATGCTTTTGTTACATTTTTGTTTTCACTAAGAGTAATTGTTTTGGTCAAGTAATCCACCTTTTACATTTGTCACAGATGTCGAACCCATTGGAATCTTTCGTTGGATATGCCGATGCAGTGAGTCCTAGTTTGCGGAACTTATCTTCTGCAGCCTGGGCCATTTTTGATCCAAACGACGAGTTAGTAAGTTTCAGAGGGGTATGTATTGGTCGGTCAACAAATAACATCACTGAATATAGTGCGTTGATAGAAATTCTCTCTGATTCCATCACACATGGCATAAGCCGACTTGCCGTCAGGCTAGACTCATAGCTCGTCATACTACAACTCACTGGTATCTACTACGTCTGAAATCCAGCTATCTATCGTATGTTCCTAAGGGTCAAGATTTTGGAAAGACAATTTGATTTTATTCAATATCAGCATATTTCCAGAAACTTAAACACATTAACAGACTCATTGGAAAATTATGTGTTAGATAGACATTTGCAACATTTATAAAAAGAAGAATTTCATCAGTATTTGCATCAGGATCATGTAACTTAACCAAAATAAAACTCCGAAAATCAAAAACATATATATAACTGTTTATGGTTTACACATAATGTTCTGTAACCAAGAAACAATTGGTCAAATGACCCAAAACTCAAAACACTAGGGGGCATCCTAGTCTAATGATGCTAGTGATAACAGGTCACGGCCTGTGCAATCATGCGTAAAAGCCTAGTCCACCGACTCGGCACACCAGTAGTATGTCGCTGCAACCTCAGGGGCAGCTCATCGGTCCTCACATCCAGAATACCAACAGTAAGGCCCTTGACTTGATCCTGCAATGCTAAAAGAGTCTCGACCACATCAAGGTTGCGAAGATAGCCCTTCCCGCACCCTCTCCTGTTGGAGCGGCAGCTCGCACTATCAGGCGTACTACTGGTCGAACTGGTCCAACGTCTGCATGGGCACATGAGTTTTGATTATTCCTGATAGAAGAAAGCACAAGAAAATTATAAAGAGAAATGATAAATAGAGATATGGTCAGAGAAATTACCGATGACACCCCACTGCTCGCCAGCATGCAGTACCAAATCCGGATCACCCCGGAAATCCATACCAGCATATGGATACTCGGAAAAAACCATCTCCTGACAGTTGAACCACTCGAAAAAGGTATCAAAGAAGGAAATCTGGGACTGACCAGGATGTATGGCAATAAGGTCGACCCATCTCTGCATCCGTGGCTCAGTGGGTGGAGGTAAACCAAGTGAAACATACTGTGGCTGCATCAACGGTATCTTTTCCAAGGCGAAAGTTGTCAAGATAGAACCATATCCAAAGTTCTTCAATCTTCCATTTTTCACCTTGGTCAGTTGTTCTTTCATCATAGACAGTACTGCATCACACCAGTTGAAAACCTTTGGTTCAAGGCATTCCAAGGCGTACTGCATATAAGACCTGTTGGCCACGTGAAGTGCCGCACTACCAGCCAGTCTAGCAAAAGTGAACAGAATGGTCCTCAGGGACCTGTCGATGACATATCGGATAATGATCTTGCTGTCCTTACTTGGCTGAGATCCCTCTCTACAATACCTGCGAATGTAATCTCTCACAGATTCACCCCCATGGGCTGAACCTGATAATGAGATAGGGGCACCCCGCCTCGATAAGCCAGTCAAAAAATAGATGTCCACAACAGTCAAGGGGATAGATTTTCCCCTAATCTGGAACACCTGGGTGGTAGGATCCCATGCATCGAGAAAATACTGCAACAGGTTGATTTGTTGCCTCATGCAAGAGATGCGGAAAAACTTGAACAGGCCACAGTTCCGCAGTGCATTTACCGTAACCGGATCATGTAAAGAAAGCATGTCCTCTTCTCCATGCTCACATTCTCACCATGTAACAGGAATTTTTCTCCAATGAATCTCTGAAACAAACAAGAGAAGAATCAAGATCCCGATTTGGTGAAAAACAGGCAAAAATTTCCATGAAAAACTATGCATGAATGGTCCTCTTTGCACCCATCGCACCCCCAACAGTGTTCTAGGTGGGATGCATGCTGACTGGCTAATGGCCAAGCCAGCATGCATCGCACCTTTCGATGTAGAAGAGATGAGATGGAGCCAGGGCAAGTTTTTCAAACCCCAGAGGCTTAGAAAAACCAGAAAACATGCTCAGAATGCAAAAAGGAAAGGATGAAATTAAAGAGCTCAGGTTTAGCTCCTACCTGGTCCAAACGGCGCCGAGAATCATCCACAGAATCTCGTGGAATCAGCTAGTGAAAATCAAAGGGGAAATCACCTCCAAAGCTCCAACAAACCAAAGTTCAAATGAAATGGTAAAATGAGAGGTAAAAAGCACTTTTAAATTACTTTTCATGTAATTCAAGTAAAATATTAGTGTTTTAACTCATTTTTCAAACATATATTGTTCGTTTCTAACTAGTTTGATGAAGCAATTGAGCAGGCAGTACAACCTTTGAAAGAACGAAGTTGTCAATGGTAAAATCAAGACAATCAATGACCATTTTATCGAGCAGTTTTAACACGGAATTCAAGCTCGTTAAAAAATAAACATAAGCAATGAGCAAATGTTCCCCCAGAGTTTAAGCTCATTAAAAAATGAACCAATTTCCGGTAAATAACCATTGTGAATGTATTATCACCAGCCTTTGAATCCTTGGTCATGTTCTCATCATCACCTCCACTCTGTATTGGCCGATCATTCACCTCCATTTGATTGTTTACCCTTTTTTGAGGAACAACTGCGAAGAGTGATCCTGTTAGCCTTCCTTGTGACACTGCCGTGATTGGAAAATTCCAAACCTTACCTGGAATCAGCTGCTACCCGAACTTATCACTCGTTCCTCAAAAAACGAGTCTCCTTTAAGCTCTTTTCAACTGACTCGTAAAATATGAAAAGATTACCGAGCCATTGGCCTCTCGAGCTCGTTAAAGGGACCAGAAGTGCTATCCCTCCTTTAGATTTTAATCTTTTTGGATTTGAAGAATTATTACACAAAAAGATAGAGTGCTTGTCTTGTTCGGCTCATTAAAAGTACCGAAAATTCATCCCTTTTGTATTGTTTTATACTTTTTCGGGCTCAAGGGATTATATGACGAAAAAGGATTATTGGAGTTTTCTTTATGTCCCTTTTTCAGACTCTCTAAAATTGAAAAGGACCGAGTTATCATTGTCTTTAAACTCGTTAAAACTGAATAGCGACAAACTTGTCCATACAGACAAGAATGAGTTTCACTATCGCTAAGCTCATTAAAACATAGCGATGGGTTTGCCCGAAGGGAAAATTATAGAAAAATAATATGTTATCCTCCTCAAGCTTGAAAAAAATAAAGAGGTACTGGTCAACAATGACTGGGGAAAATTGGGAAGAAAACTTGAAGAAAAATCGGTAGCAAGTCGCTCTTGAACATGACACTTTCACTCCGCATCTGAGTCGGGTTGGGCTGTTCCATTCACTGGTCACATCGCCATGGTTCCGTCACACCATCCATATTTGGGGTTAATGCTACCGATCCATCATGTCAGTGTCGCTGATATGTTCAAGAGAAGTCACTTAGAGAATTCGCCTGTGTCTCACCCACTGCAATACATTTACGCTCCATTCTTTCATGTCCGCCACCCTGAACCTTATATCACCAGATCGTTTTCACCTCTATTAAAATCATTTGATCCATTCCATGTCATTGATGTGAGGTTCACTAAGGCCCTCCTATGATGGATCGCTTCTTGTCGACATCAGCTCATTATCCAAGAAGTCAATCTAGGAACAACCCTTTTAGTACTTTGAATCTTGCATGCCTCAATGGCAAGTTTCTCACTTCCAGCGACAGGTTTACATCAATGGCCTGCGACCAAGAGATTTTTCATGGTGTTCAATGCCAAGTCCCTTATTCACACCACGTGAATTGTACTGTAGTACCTTGAGGGTCATCATCATTATCAGTGATTCCTCTCGCGCCTATTAACAGCTTACATCATTGGCTGGTAATCAGGCAATGTCTTTCCATGTTCGACTCCAGAACATCTCTCACATGGATCGACTTGTACTTTGAGTGAAGATCGAATGAGATTGAAGACCCTGGATCTAGTTTCATCCATCCGGGCTACAATATATATTCAGGAAAATAAAGACATCAAATGTACATCATTACTACACAGATAATCATCCAAACTAAGGGATGATAGCTCTACTAGAATCATCAGTCTACACTCAGACGATTGTCTGTCTTATGTACATGAAAATGAATTTATAAAGCTGAGCATGGGAATTCCCACCTCAGCTAGATCATGAAAATATTATGAAGATAATGTATTGTATTGTATCTTATTACAGGTCGCCTTCCAGCTTGAAAAAACTTCAGATCCTCATGATAAAGCATTTCACCCGACATCAATAGATTAATGACCTCATGCTTTAGGGGGCAACTGTTATAGACATTTTTAGGCACTGCAACCCCAATCATAAATGTCCATAAACCAAGGGCTCTTAAGTTCCTAAAATTGTTGTTCCAACCTCTAAAAGAACAAGGTCAACTGATTACATCTTCTCCCAGAAGTTCTCCATGAAATACTGCTCAGAACTGGTCAAAACTAGACCATCTCTCCTGCTCCATGGTCAAAGTGCGCTACATCCCACCTAAATACACACAGGAGGTGTGATGCATCTTGAAAATCCCTTCTATGGGGTGCGATGGGTGAGAGTGGAAAAATGGCAGGGTCAATCTGCAAGGTGGAGGATCATGGAATATTCTAGAAACTTCTCCTGTGACACTTGCCTCTCTGCATTCGCCCAGGGATGAGTAAGAGATCATCAATCTCCAAGTGGAATAAAGAACTATCAGAGAGAGGACACTAATCAACTCTCAAAAGCTGACTCACCCCCCTTTGCAAACATCTATATATGGATCCCTCATCCCAGAGATCCAGAGGCTGGAATTTTGTATCTTGTAAGGAAGTGCTGTTGGTTTCTTGGTGCAACATCATAGTGTTGGGTGATCTAAGTTGTTCATGAGGTGAAGAAGGGATTTCTTGTTGAGAGGATGATGTTGGGTCAGAACAATTGGTTGTAATCCTCTTTGCTACTTCTTGATTATCAATAAAGCTATTCAAGTTTTCCTCCACATTCTTGTATGATTGATGATATATGCATTTGTGTGGTCAATATAAATCTGGTCCTATATTGTTTATGATAATAGATCTATGTTCTTGGATAGTGTTATGCTTCTTTGATTGTACAGGTGCTCTTTGAAGCTGGGTAGACGAGGAAGCGAGTGGCAAAGATCTATCAGAAGGGAGAGGAATCAAATAAGGAACCAAGTGCAAGACAGAGGTTGGTCTCCATTATCCCCCTCTTATCTATTCCTCATAAAGGAAAACAAAAGTAGCTTTAGTTTGTTTGTTTCTAAGGTAGCTACCAGCCTTAGTGGGACTAGTAGCTCTACATAGACACTAGATTTATCGATAACATTCAATGATAGGTTGCATCATTGACCTTTGATCGAATGATTCTGTGACATGTTCGACTTCGACCCATTTATTCACATTTCATGGATTGTACTGGGTACTTTGAGAGCCATTGACATTACTAGTGGTTTCTCTCACACTTGTTAATAGTTCACATCATTGACTGGTAATCAAGTGGTTTCTACCATGTTCAACTCGACACATTCATTCACATGGATAGAATCGTACTAGTTCGAGAAGCGAAAATCAAGACCCTAGATCTAGTTTCTACCATCTAGGCTATGAGGAATTTTTTTATTCATTATACAATGAACTATTCATAAACAGGTGGTTGCATCAATACTGTGTCTACACATGTCTATACTCTTGATGTATTACAAAATCATTCCTGCATTAGAACAATTTAGTTAGTTTTCTAGTCAGTTTTGATCTGAGTATGGGAATTCCTACCTCATCGATGATATGTCTATATATATTGCATTGAATGTTTTTATAGGTTCCAACTGGTGTTTCCACAGGATGATCCTTGAAATGATAAAGTACTTCACTCTTCATAGATGACAAATTCTATCTTCATCTATTACAGACTTCGCACTTTAGGGGGCAATCTATTGCACTAAAAATTGTCACCTTGGCATTTTGTAATCTGTGTGAGTCCATTATCACTCATACTTTCCTCCTTTGCAAGTCTTAAGCCTCAGTTCCTCATATCAAGCCTTGAAAATAAGAGAAAGCCCTCAAAAGTCTCTAAAACTCTGGTTCCTCACTTTCTCTTTGCATTACCTGCGGTCCCGCACCTAATGGTCATGTCTCCTATGCACCTGACTGCTTTGTCTCTGTCTTATGGGTGTGGACCCCTGTAAAAGTTAAAAGGCGCAAGTATATTCTAAAAGAACTCCCTTTCAGTCATTTCTAGAAGCTTCTAGAAGGAATCTTGAGGTGAAAAGTTCTCTCTTTTAAGGTTCATGCATCCCATACCTTAAGGATCTAACCCCTTGATGTGAGGAGCTTATCCCTTTGAAGGAGGACTCTATCCCTTCATAGGTGGACCTGTAACCTCCTCCTCTACACTATAAAATGAGGCATTGGGCTAGTTGCTTGGGAGGTTGAAAGCTAAATATTTTTGAGGTGAAATGCTGTTGGAACTTAGTCTTCTTATTTGAGCTTTTATGAGGAGAGATTACATACCTCTAAGATCTCATTTGGAAGAGTGCAAGGCTTGTCAAAGTAAAGGAAATTCCTGTTTCAGACCCCAGGAAGAGCTTGTTCAACATCAAGGCTGAAAAGGTTGTAAGGTTATTCTACTTCAAAGTTAATACAAATAAGTTTGTTTTTCTCAATAATTTGTTCATGTATGGTTTATTTTATGGATTCCTTGATCACCATAATAGACATGATTTATGATATTTGCTATGCAGGTGCTATTTGATGTTTGCTTGTTTTTGTTTACAGGTCTTTAAAGGATAACTCTTTCAGACGATTGAGGGATGACTACAATGAACAAGCATTGGATCTAAGGTAGGATCGTAACACCTCTATAGTCTTTATTTGTAAATTGCATATGTCTAGAGAAAGATAGATTTATTTGTTTATTTGTTGCTAGATTATCTTGTGATACTAGGGAGATCGGCCTTGTCCACAACATCGATTTATCCGGCCAACAAGATGACCGTCGAAGAGCCTGCACAGGCCTTGACTATGGGGGATGCCCTTGAAGGCGAAGGGATTGTGACTGAAATCCCTAAATCATCGCGCATGGCGAGGTCGAGGAAATACAAATAGGTGATGATTCTTGTATGTGTGTCCCCTTGAAACCCGTTGCGCACCAGGTTAATGATGGAGGAGAAAGGGAATGCAGTTAACATGGAAACTGATGAGGAAGAGGAAGACCTGAAGGACCTTATAATTGAAGAAGACGAGGACAAAGGCATGGAGGAAGAAACTGAGCATGTGCACCCTCCAACAAAGTTGCATGCCTATATCGCCTTGCAGAAGTGGAAGGAAATAGTGCCTATGGATCTTGACGAGAGAAAGAGATCTCTATAGACTCTGCTCCTCCTAGATGACGTAATTTTTGAGGGCACGCACCTGGGATGGGTGCCGAGATTGAAATTTGAAGATTGGGATCTCGCTGAGCACGCGAAATTCCCTCACCTAGAGACCACGTAGCTCATGAAGCCCAAGCAGAACATCGTAGTGGGGGTTATTGAATTGGAGCTGCAAAAATGGTTATGTGGAATGGAAAAGGCATGGTTACTAAACCTACTCTGGGTGTTGTATTTCCACTGCACCCTAATAATAATATTTGTCATGAGGTAGTCGCTCTACCTAGTGCATGGTGGGTGTTTGTGGCTGGAGGAGCCCATCCCCATCACGAACCACTTAATTCACCACATTACCTGACTTGCATGCAAAGGAGAGGACCCCACAGACATCTCAGTGGGGAAGAGCAGTGACTTGGCCATCACGAAGGCCATGAATAAGAAATATAAATAGGAGAAGAAGAAAAGGGGCTATGCCATATCCAACATAAAAAAAAAAGCATTTAAAGTGGCAACCCAGATACTGGAAAGTAAAGTTATGTGTAAGTGTCGTGCGGATGAGGTACCCATGCCATTGGTGGCACTTGCTGAACAGTGCGCGAAGGGGGTCCAGTTCAACTAGTCCTAGTTTTTATGTAAAGAGTTCCTAGAAAATTTCTATGAGGCCCAAGAACAAGGCAAAATGTTCCATTATGCATGGCTTCTACTATCCATAGTGCTAATGGTAGGGGAATTGCTGGAGGACAGTCAGTTCCCCACAATTGATAGGGATCTACCTGTTGTTGGGAAAAGTATCCAATACGGAATGACCCTATCCCACTCTAAGGGTGATAGTACCTCAGCAACAATCAAAGCAAAGCTATTTGAGATTACTTCTTTATGAGATGTAAGAGAGGGGAGAAAGAGATCCACTAACCGATGTCTTCCACTAATGATTGATCCAATCTTCTCTCTTTGCTGCTTGCTCCCAGCTCCTTGCTCTTTCGCTGGCCCAGCTACACCAAGATCCTGCAAAATGGCAAGAGAGGGAAACTACAAGAAGCATACATTCATAATTGATTTAAGGATTAGAATAAATCAAATACACAAGTATAACAATACACTATTGAGACACATGCATATAGAAGAACCTCAAATGCTTTATTAATGGAAGAAGTAAAGTTCAGGAAATGATACAACCATAAAAGGCCCAATCCAGCATCACCTCCCAGCAGAAAGAAATCTCCTCTTCACCTCCTTCAAGCAAATCACCCAGTAGTTCTATACTCAAACCAACAGCACTTCCTTACATTCACAAGATTCCCCGCCTCCTTAGACCTCATGAGAGAGCTCTATATATAGGAGATTTGGAGAAAGGACGAGTCAGCTTGTAGCTGGCATGAAGTTGACTAGTGTCCTCTCCCACTTCAGTTATTCTTCAGTTCTTGAGTCCACTTGGAGGTTCTTGCTTCCACTTGGAGATCTAGACCCTCTTACTCATCACAAGGCGAATTCCCTGATCCAAGTGTCATTTTGGAAGCTTCCTGGGCATTGACACCTTGAAGAATGACTGTGCCACTTGTCCCAACTCGCCCAGCGCAGGTAGCCTTCCTTGCAGTTGACATTCAGCGCAGGTAGACAGTGTAGCTCTTGACATTCAACGCAGATGCTCAGTGGAGCAGTTGACATGATCCAGAATTAGCCTGTTTTTGAGTGTTTTCAGGTGGAGAACTGATATTCAGTGTTGTGGTTTGCTGACCTTGTTCCTCTAGGGGTAGGAACAACATGTTTAGGGACTTTGGATCCCTTAGATTATTGACATTTCATGCTTCATGCTGTTAGGCACAAAAATGTTTATAACACTACCAGAGGCCACGAAGTATGCTTTGCTATGGGCCACAAAGGATGCAAACTAGATCTGCAATAATAAGATATTCTGGGTGTTCATGGAAATGAACATCAGAATGGGGATTAACCGCAAGGAATGGTTATCACCCACTGTCTACAATAGCGTGTAGAGTTTTGCAAAATTTAAAGCGAACCTCCACAACATCTATATCAGAGCACACAAGGACCTGACAAAGAAATGGAGAGAGCTACCCTTTGTAGCCACGGATGACGTAGTTTTTTATGTACTAGAGACATGGCCGCCAGAGTGACGTGCCCCAGACATCATGGAAATGGAGAAGTCTTTGATGTAAAAGAAGAAAGAAGAGGCGAAACTGCGCATGGTGCAGTTGGTAGAGAAGAGAAGGCAAGAAACAATGGCAGCAAAAGTGCAGGAGGCGCGGGACACTACACAGACAACAGCAGAATAGAAAAAGGCTACAACAGTAGCACAAGAGGCAGTTGAGAAGGTGCATGAGGGCTAGAAGTTGCCTTCGCATGGTCAAGAAATAGAGGAAGAGGAGGGTGGTGCAGACCCACAAATCGAATCAACACAGCTGAAGTGCCAGTGCCCAAGCGAGCATATGGGGCCGTGCAAGAAGGTCAAGGTATCAAAGTTGTTTATTGACCTGATCACCCTTACTAAGGGTGATCTGCATGAAATTGGCAAGACAGTGCACGATGTTACCTCCGAGGCCCTCCAAAACTTCGCGCAAGAGAATTAGATTGTGTTGGGGACCCTCAAAGCATAGTTGCAGGTGTTGTAGGTGCACACTCCTAAGGCTGGTACCATTTCGATCATCTTCACAGTAGGGACAACTACTGCAGAGTAGATTCTGCGCACTTGGACAAAAAATACAATAGTGCTGCCAGAAGGTGCACTAGTGACAACAAATGAGGCCGACAGGCCTACGATTAGTGCCCTAAAAGGTATCAGGATCAACATGGTTGCACTCCCATGGGAGACACTATACATTCTGTAGGATGGGATTACTATAGAACTATGGGCTAGGGAGAGCCGTACGCTACAAGTGTTGGGCGATGAAAAGGTCAACATGGAGCAGTTGAGCTTGTAGTGTGACGAAGTGGTGTCGCAGAACAAGTAGATGGTACATGTACTGGAAGAAGCTTGTTAGATGGTCCCTAAGCTGGCCATCCCAGTAGATTCACCAATAGAGGCACTCATCCATAGACTAGCAGCAGGGTGTGCAAGAAGAAATGGCTAAGGTTTAGCTGCAGCTAAACCTTCAAATAGCAGAGTTGCAGTTGAAGGCACAATCGTCCACCCCTCCAAAAGTAAGAGAACAACATGCCAACACTATTGCATCAGGGCTAGAAGAGATCGATAGCGCAATAATTGACTGCACCAGAATTTGGAGGAGTCATTTGAGGTCCTCACAAACCTACAAGAGGACCCCAACATCTAGCACTTAGAGACAGAGGCACGTGAAATCCAGTAGCAATATGACAATGTCAAAGGGACCGCATAGACATTGGCCCTCACCCAGAGGCTCGCTCGAATGAAACAGGCCAAAGTACTAAAAGAGCAAGTGGATGCTGCATGACATTGAGAAGCAATTTTGAAGGTGCAAATTCAACCTTGGATTGAAGAGGCCTTCACCATTACCGTAACAATTGAAGGAAAACTCACACAAATGCAGGGGACACAGGAACAGATTCATGGAAGAAGTTCTGACATCGCAGTCTTAGAACAACGGGTATAGGAGATTCAGTAGGCAGCCGCTCAGTGTGATGTTAACCTTGCAGCACTTTGAGCAAAATTGGAGGGACTCCACGTGAAGATCTCTGCACCAATAGAGAGACTCAAGGGCTAGTCATGATGTTTTTGTTGGGGGCTTGTTGGACATGGAATCTCCCCAAGGCATGTTTTGGGGCTTAAAACCCAAGTTTTTACCAAGTCATTTGTAAAGAATCCGCGATTTGTGGGCACGAGCGCGAAGACATAATAGAGTCACAAGGTTGTCAACCCTTGTTTTTGTAATGTAATGTCAACTTGATAGACCTACCCATGGTCCGCAGGTCATGGGATTATATAAATAGAGCAAGGCTCTAAGTGTAGAAATGATCAATCAATAGAACATAAACATGATGAGTTTAAGGGATTGAGTCAAAGCGTAAAGTGTGTCTTTGGGTTGTAGAGTACGAGAAGGCTCTACAATTGTGTGTGCAGAGGCCTAGTAGTCTACAACTGAGTGTGTAGAGGCCTAGTAGTCTGCAGCTAAGTGCGCAGACCCCTACAGCTGAGTGCATAGGGCATGTCGAGTTTGTAACGTTTGGAAGCATTAATAAAGAGAATTTTAATCATATTTCTGTGTATCTTTTCCTGTTTGATGTATTATTGGGTGTAAATTGCGAGTGTACTATTTATTTGTTGCATGAACTCATATGAATGTGATGTATAAATAAATATAATGTAAGGCATCCATTTACGCAAAGATAACTAACTGGTGTAGGAAGATAAGTAAGATCTTAGGCGTGACTTAGGGGAATAGTGTAGAGTGTTGCTCCGAGAGCGCGAAAGCCCCACAACCCCTAGTTAGGGCTGCGTGAAGGCAAGTATATTAGGGTGCGAGGGACATGGAAGTTCGTGAAGTAACCTGTGTGAAGGGACTAACAGTTAGACCAATTCAACCTCTCAGACATCTCAAGGGTGTCAAAACCTAGTTCTAGCATCCCCCCATACTACTTCAAGTGAGACCTTAGACCATGCTCCGCATCCTGTTGCCGAAAGGGCTAGTAGTATAGCGATTTGTTTGGCTAGTTAACTCCAAACCTGGGTCAGGCCCCAACAAGCCAACATCAAAACAAACACTTTTACAAGCAGTCATTTTCCCAAGTAGAGACAGGCAAGTAGCTCATTAAGCATTGATTGTTTCATTTTAAAAACTACCCAAAAGCCTGTGTTCTAGCTCGAATAGTGTGCAGATCCTAAGTTCTAGTCTTTCCACAAAGATCATCCCGAGAACTCTTGTTCAGATCGGAAGTGAGTCACAAATGATTTCTACAGTCATACACTCAATGAGAAAAGAAATATGCAGGAACAACCAGAAGACATTGACAATGATCAAGAGGTTGCACCTGATGAGCCATCAGTCTTTGGGCATGAGGTGAGCATGTATTAGTGTTCGCAAACGAACATGAAGAAGCATCCCTTTAAGAAAACTGACCATTACAATATTAGAAGTAAAGGGGCTCCCCCTACACTTGGGGAGATGCAAAAAATATTATACTTTTGGTAAGGAAGTTTGATCCATCGGTCTCCCTAAAGGAGAAAACACAAAGCAAGTCTGGGAAGACATATAAGAGTACAGCCATGAGTAGCAAGTTGCGAAACACTTTGTTGGACAACACGAACATCCGTTCCACCCCGGACACCTCAATGAGTCAACCACCTTTGGACTACAACATTGTTGATGACATGAATAAAAAGAAAGTGAACATTAGTTTGTTTGAGTTGGCTAAGATCCAAAGTTAGCGAGATATCCTGCTTCGTGCTTTAGGACATGCAACAGTAGACAGTGCAGCCTCTACTAGCCAGGGAGCAAGGACACCTCCTAGATGACTTTCCATAATACTTGATATGCTCATGATGGAAGAAGAAAACTCAGGCTACCCTCCATTCCTACTTTCATTTCAAGTTTTTAACTATAATGTTCACATCTACTTGGTTGATTTTGGTGCGAAAACCAACATCATGCCACTCTCCATTGCTAATAAGATCAATGCACAATGGAGCAAGACATCCATGCGAATCATCCAAATTGATCGAACATCAGTACCATCCATTAGTGAATTGTGGGACGTGAACATCCGACTATCCCATGACAGTCGAGTCCACCAATGCATCAACATAGTTATTGTGTACATACTAGAAGCATATGGTCTATAACTCAGCATAGACTGGTCCAACAAGCTAGATGGATATTTCGCTACAGATTGGTCTCACATGTGGCTTCTGTACAAGGGAAAGTGCAACCAAATCTGGGTAGAATTTGAGAGGTACATGAAGCATAATGTCACTCCCATCAATGGTGGGAATGAACCATTGGCTCTCACAGAAGTCATGTTTGGAAATTGTTTCCTTGAGACAATGTTGGGGTGTTATCCTGCACAACCAGCTCCAACCCCACCAGAGACATAGTTGGGACACCTTCCTTGCCAAACTGATGGTAATGAAACATGTACAACACATTATACCAATAGTGATAGTAGTAGCAACGAAAGTAGTAGCATAAATACTAGCACATCAAGTGGTCCACGTATAGCTGAGTTATGGACTTTTTATTTCGACGAATCAAAGATACAAGACGGCTCAGGATCCGAGTTTGTTTTGATCAACCCTTACAAATGAAACCATCTTGTGTCAATATTCTTGGAGTCTGAGTGCATGAACAATGTAGTAGAATATGAAGCACTCGTGTTGGGCTTGCAGAAAGCCATCAACCTCAAAGTGGTCATTCTTAAAGTGGTAGGTGATTTAGAGATAGTGGTATGACAGGTACGTGACAACATTCACTATTTATCACCACATATAAAAGACTACCAAGAAGAGGTATGGTGACTAATATCAAACTTCCAAGCATTCAATATCATTTTTGTGCCACGTACGTGTAATGCAGTTGCCAATGCACTAGAAAATGCAACCTCAAGAATGTCACCAATTAGGGATAGATTTACTATTGAAATTTTGTACAAACCATCTCTCCCAGAAAACATAACTAACTTACGTGTGTTTAATGATGATCAACATATACTAAATTTTATGGCCAACACTAACATTTTCAAAGATGCAGCAATAGACGATGATGAGCACGAGTGCTCTCTGCAAGCAGGAGCTGATGGCATGAAAGGCCATATTATCACAAAAGGTGTGGTATTGCTGGAAAATCTATATGACTTGCAATAGTAGTTCCAAGGGCCAAGGAACAACAAGACCCATAGTTCCACCATGAGGCACGAACTGATAAACCTGGGAAAAAAAAAGGATTCGATGTTTGTTAATATTGGTACATGTTGTACACAACAATAACGACAAGCCTTCATCTGCTTGTTCAAACAGTACCGAGATGTGTTCGTGTGGATGAATGATGACCTGAAAACTTATGACCCATGTACCATCCAACATATCATCCCAATCAAGGAAGGGGTCAAGCCATATCAACAAAAGTTGAGAAAAGTACATCCGTCACTTGAACCCCTCATACATAAATAACTTACTAAATTGTTGGATGCACGGATCATACATAAAGTTCACCATTCCACTTGGATCTCCAACCTTGTGCATGTACGAAACAAGTTTGGGGAAATCCACTTGTGCGTTGATTTCTGGAACGCTAATCGCACCACGGACAAAGACAACTACCCCATGTTGTCTATGGACCATATTTTGCAAAGAGTACCTGGGGCACATATGTTCTCTCTCCTTGACGGTTTTTCAGGATACAATCATGTTTTGGTAGCAAAACTTGACAAACTCAAAACTACTTTCCGTACCAAGTGGGGTATGTTTGCATATAGACGAATACCATTTGGGCTTGTAAACACAAGCACAACATTTCAGCACACTATGGACATCGCCTTTCGCAAACGCATTGGGAAAAGCGTGGTGGTATACCTCGATGATGTGACTATTTTCTCGAGAAGACTAGAAGACCACATATGCCATCTTAAGAAAATTTTCGAGAAATGTCGAAGATAGGGGATTTCCCTAAATCCCAAGAAGAGTGTATTCACTATGTCAGTGGGGAACCTCCTCGGATACATTATTTCCAAGAGCAGGATGAAGGTGGATCTAGACCGGGTCACAGCTATCATGCAGATTCCTCACACAGTAAAAAAGAAATCCATGTAGTCCTTCTTGGGCAAGATAAACTTCATAAATTCATCTCGGATTATGTGCAAATAGTCAAGCCCATGCAGGACATGATTAAGAAAGATGTAGTGTAAACCTAGGGCAAGAAAGAAAAGCACGCATTCACCCAGATTAAGCAAGCCATCGCTGAAGCACCTACACTTTACAACCTAGATTTCAAAAAACATTTCTTGCTATGCACCTTCATTTCCAATAACTCACTAGCTACAGTACTCACTCAGAAAGGCAAAGCTAATGACGAACGTCCCATCTCTTTCATGAGTGCAAGCATGCAGGGACTAGAAATTAACTACCCCACCATTGAAAAACAAGCTTATGCAATTCACAAGGTGATTAAACACTTTAGGTCCTACTTGCTGAAGAACCACTGCATAGTCTTTGTCCCCCACCCAACAGTTCGTACATTGCTGGTAAAACAAAATCTAGGAGAACGACGAGCGAACTGCATGATAGGTTTGCAAGAATATGATCTTGAAATTAAGTCAGTAATCATGATCAAAGGACATGGGCTCTAAAAACTTGTAGCTAAAGTAGTACACACTTGGAAGAATGAAGAAGAGCTCGTCGGTTGGGAGCAAGAGATTGAAATGTATGAAATAATGCGAGCAACCCCCATGGAAAATGAAACCTCTTGGTATGCAAATGTACGCTAGTACCTTGAGCATGGAACCATACTCTCTCACTTTTATATCAGATAGAAGAGGTAATTTCCCCTCAAATCCTTGGCATATCAGTTATTGCACTGAGTTATTTACAGAAAACACAGAAATGGAGTTTCGCTCAAGTGCCTGGAGGCATAGGAATCAGAGAAGGTACTTCAATATCTGCATGACGGAACCGCCGGGGGTCACTTTGTGGGAAATACCATTGCACACAAGGCTATGCGAGATATTTTTTACTGACCCACATTATTTAAGGATGCACATGCCTATGCCCGCAAATTCCCAGTCTATCACCGATGCACTGACAGAGCACAAAGATCAGCAACCCCACTACACCTTGTTGCAGTGACTAAACCATTCCAACAATGGGGATTGGACATCGTTGGGAAAATTTTCCCTCATTCATCAAAGCAACACCACTATATCCTAATAGTAACTAACTACTTTACACGGTGGACAGAGGCAGTTCCACTCAAACAAGTGAATGACTAAGAGGTCATCAGCTTCCTCCAACAGAATATCATCTCATGCTTCAATGTTTTGGTATCACTTGTTTTTTATAATGCAACTTATTTTTAATCTTTGGAACTCTATGAATTTGCATTACAGAATGGTATTATGCTAAAACATTCATCGAATTACTATCCGCAAGGAAACAATCTAGTAGAGTCTACGAATAAAAACCTCATTCGTATAATTAAAAAGATTGTTTTCTCTGAGCAGCGTAACTGGCATACTACCTTGGAGAATGCACTATGGGTTGACCATGTAACACCTAATCCCTCTCTGAATACCTCACCGTAATTCTTGGTTTACAGTAAAGAATCTATCCTCCCATTGAATATCTACTTTCCTTCTCTTCAGCTTTCCTCGGAATATCAAGGCGAGCCTTGCCAACTAGTTCGGCGTAGGATGGATGCTCTCCATAAGCTCCAAGAAGAAAGGATGAAAGCAAAAGAAAAATTCACACTCCACTAGAACTAGTTCGGCGTAGGATGGATGCTCTCCATAAGCTCCAAGAAGAAAGGATGAAAGCAAAAGAAAAATTCACACTCCACTAGAACCATATCCAGAGGTGGTTCAATAAGAAGTCTGCAGGGAAAGCTAGCTTTGATGTGGATGACTTAGTTCTAAAATAAGATAAGCCCCATGAAGACAAAGGAAAACATACGAAGTTCTAGTCCTTATGGGTTGGCCCGTAAATAGTTCATGAGAAGCTTGGCCCATACACGTATCATTTGCAATCACTCGATGGGAGGATTAACAACCTTCCTATCAATGGCCAAGATCGCAAGCATTATTTTCAATAGGTTGGGCCATGCCCTTGCCATGTACATAGTTTTCTTGCTGCTTGTTGTTTCATTTGGTTTGTTTTAATTATTATCTTTGCTTTTGATTTGTTTGATTCTGCTTACTATTTTTATTCACGTTCATTTTTTTTGTTTGGTATATTACTATTTTTGTTTTCAGAAATAAGTGATGCAAACTACTATGTCCTAGCTTTTGAATAGAGTATGTGGCTAAAATTTGAAGAGACTTCTGACACTGCAACACTTAGCTAGTCTTTTGTCCATTTTCTCTGTGCTTGGTTACAACCTTTGGTCAATGAAGTCCTACCAGAAAATATGAACCATCTATAAGGGAAGCTTTGGTCCAACCATGAACCTATGTCCACACTAGGAAGCCCCATGCCTATACTCAACCTTCTTCTCTGTGTTAAAACTCATCCAACTAGTAGAGACAGAGAAGAGGAAAATATAAACGAGCAAACCTATGTCATAGGTCTTACATGCTTCTCTAAAGGAACATCCTCTTCTGCTCTTAATAAGTTGGGATCCCTCTTCTGCCCAAAAATAAATAAGTTCCTATGCACAGTCCTCTTGAAAAATATAAAGGAAAAAGAATAGAAAGGCTTCCTGAGTAGAGAGGTGAAGCATGCAACTCCACTAGGGTACTGAGCAAGCTCACTGGTAGTGGAGCAATGTTTGTGTTCATGCGTGACTCCACCATGGTACTGTCTAGGTCTGCTAGTAGTGGAGAAACACTAGAGATGAAAACTTATACATTGAAAATCTTCAAATCACGAGCTAAGATACCCTTCCCAAATTCGAAACACTAAGATTCAAGCTGAACTTTTGATTGTGTTTAACTGAGTTGGAAAAGGGTGAACCATGTATTTCCATGGGGTAAGTGGAGAAACGGAGGTAACCCTCACAATGATTCAATACTCCTCGAAAGACCAAGGCCCTGTACTAACAATTAATAAAAATAGAGAAGCTAGAGTTCTACCAGTGTGTTGCCAAGTGTTGTAGCAGCTATAACCACCCTCCAATATTTTGGCCTACAGTAATTTCAAAGCCTCCCTTGAAGAGTTCACTTGATTACTACACACACTAGGGTTCACTCTATAAGCTTGTGTGAGTCTTTACATTCACCTTGCTTGTTCATTACATTCAAGTCTCTACATGTTGATGTCCAAGTCATGCTTCAACCATGTTCTAGTTATGCTCAAAGTCTTTGCTTCGTATGTGTTTTTTGTGTTCGCCATGAAAGAATCTGTCACACTCACACATGGAGTCACATTCGTTGTCATGCAAGCATCATCTTGATAAATGATTGATCAATCATGAATGCCGTGCTTGTTGCTTACACCGTCGGTCAATCATGTTGAACATGTGTGTCTGGATGGTTTGGTCGTTTCGTCCTCAAGTCATGCGAATGTGTGTTCATATGATCATCCATGTACCTTTCAACTATTCATGCACTTAGTCATTTTTGTTGAATTTCTAACGTCCAGGCTCCTCACTAACATCCAAACCATCATCTTCCTTTCGACTCGATCAACTATCAACTAGAACAATGCAAAAGCACCAAGCTAGTCCTTCCAAGCTGCGCTACCCACAAGCAATCAAATCAACTCTCATGCAAGTCACCTGGACATTAAAACCTAGCAATCAGCCCGGGAATAAATCCCCTCCAAATTTGTGCAAAGGCCACTGAACTCACCCACTCATCTGACTGAGGAAATCGCATAGACAGGAGGGATAAACGCCAAGTGCCTGTCCCTGTTGCCTTCAGAAAATTGCGCAGTTTTTCAAGTCAGTCATCTAGACAGTCGACCGACTATTCCTATCAAAAATTATGTAGTGCTCATGAGCAGGCCTTCCGCTACCCATCAATCAGCTTAGATCAAAAATTATGTATAGATGACGAGGAGGCTGGCCTCCCGGCCTCAATGTAGTTTTCTCAGCTAGCAGCAGACTGCCCATTCCCTCCAGGAATTATGTAGTTCCTGCTACTAGTGACTGAGCATCCAACTGTTACTTCCCTCTACGACTTACACAGTTCTAGCTGCGAGTGACATCAACATCCAACTAGCAATTCCCTCTAGGAATTGCGCAGTTTTGGCTGTCAATCTCCCAGGTAGTTCCCTAGAAAAATTGTGCAATCCCTGCCTGCTGACCCTTCATGCAGCCCGATCCATTACTCTAGAAAATTGCACAAATATGGCTATCTAGCCCCTGCTGATTGATTGTTCCAGAAAATGCATAGAGCATGCCTGCCTTGCCCTCCTGCAGCCCGGACTGTACCTCCCAAAATTTTCACAATTTTGCCTCCCAGACGAATCAGACCTTGTAGGCAGTCATTGTCGACTCAAAATGTTTGTCTCCATCTCTTAGTGACTCTTGCCCAGTTTTCATTAGCAGTTTCCTGGAGCCATCATCCTGCATCACAACCCTGCTACCTCTCCCGGTCGCCTGCATCCGAATGATCATGTGTCATGGTAGACTAGGAGGTTTTGGATTTGATGTCGTCTCATCATGAGTGACCGTGGGTACAGGTACACCAGCAAACATGTCAAGATGACGAATGGGATGAACGAAGGGACATGTAGATGGACAGGTTCACCAATGGACGAACGAACGAAGCATGTGAAGTAAATGAACGTGACAAACATGCACCTTTGTGAACAGGTGAACATGTCAAGCCTTCCAGCATGAAAGCAAGGAACAACATGCTAAAAGTTCATCAAGCGAACTGAGGACCATCAAAGACTCTGCACACATAGCCATGTGGAGGTGAATCTGTGATACACCATGAAGACATCCATCACTCAACAACACTGTAGCTCAACATGCACTCCAGTAGCAGCACGAATGTACCAGCATTGTCATGTCAAGTTGTGTCGATTCAAGTCATGAGTCATGTTGCCCACATCTCCACTATGGGTCATTGTCAATCAATGCGATGTAACATGGAAGTCTAAGAGACCCACTTGTTGAGCATAGAGTCATGTCAGTCAAAAATTCATGGAAGTCGAATGATCATGAGGGTATTTGAACAACCACAAGGGTCAGTTTCACCCTTGGCTATAAATACCCCCCTCGTTTGTACATGAAAGGAATTTTCACCTCAGCTCCTCCCACATAGCCAAGAGAGTCTGTAAAATTTTCTTTAAGGAGTAAGTAGTGGCTCTAATGCCCTGTTGACAGGGTTAGTGATGTATGGTGTAACGATGTGTCTTGGAACTTTTGCTTAATTCAGAATCCTATTAACAGGCCAACATTTTCACACATGTATTGTATTTGTTGTAAGACTGATCTTTAACACTTATAATGCATGTTGTTTTAACTGATGAGTCTCATCATTGGGTAATTATATGGTCCTTAATTCACTTCCTAGCTTAGTCAAACCAACTATTCTCATAACTTATTGCATACTTTTGATTATATTTTGTTTATGAGATGAGTTAGAGTTGGATATTTTGCTTTGTGGTCTAATGTGCATTTAATGCAGGATTAAAGGATAAAAGCAAGGAATTTTGGCAAAGAGCATGGTCAAAACTTGAATGGGACAAGAGAGAGGGATTATAGGAGGTAAATTCTCCTCATTTACTACCCCTCCATTCGAATATTCCTCCATCATTTCAAAGTGCAAACAGCCAAATCATGAGGACTAGAAGGCAGGAAAGCAAGTGAAAGACAAAGCACCAGTTTGTCTTGAGTTTGGTAGTTGAGCCTACATAATTTTAAGGAAGTCACTGGAGAATTCAGATGTATAAGTAGAGAGGCCTAGGACCTCAGTAGGATTCAGGTAAAAGTCTACTCTATTTTCGAGCTACAAGACTTGTGACTATTTTTGATGTAATCCATTGTTTTGGTAATAAGAATGAGTTTTTCTTTGAGCCAGCACTGAGTTAACTCAGAGGGCTGAAGCTCTAGGGTAAGGGACCAACCCTAGCAGCCAAGGCTCCTCTTTATTATACATGTATGGTAGTATATATTCATATTTTAATTGTTCATTTGCTTAGTAGATGCATTTCCATTACAACAGTGTAGATTAGATTGGTTGTGTGATAGTTTGCTTCTGTTTGTGCCTTCATTCAAGTAACAAGTTAGCAAGGGGAAAAAGGGATCACCATAAGGTTTTCAGCGGGTGTCCCAATCTCACTTCCTCCCTCTGGGATCATGACGTGAGGAAGGGACCCTTTAGCAGCCCCGAAAACATAGATTTCTAGTTCTTGCATGAGCTTTGGAGTTTGTTGTCTTTGATTCAGTATTTGGTTCATGTTGCAAGGTAGATTTCATTGTGATCTTTTTCCATCTCCATTTCTACAATAATATCTCACCCATGCTTTCATTCCCTTCAACAACTTTCTTCATGCATAATATAGGTAATTGATTCATGTTTTTCTAGTTTATGAAAATGTATCTTGTTGCATAGTTCTCGGAAGACACACACGTTTTAAGAAAAGCAGGTACTTCAGGAGGAGACACAAAATTCATCACCATAAACCACCTTCCAATTCATCCACCTTAGTCGTTTCTTGTTCCACCATCACCCTCACTAGTTTTTTTATCATTTCTCATTGAAATTACCCTAGTTACATTGAGTGAATCTAGCCATCTCTTATCTTGGATATTGACTTCTGAGTGCTCCTAGACTTTCTAACACCCCATTACACTCATCATACACCTTTCCCAAGCTTCCCAAAACCTCCAACCCCTCACAATTAGCTCTCGCTCATATCCTTTAGGTTTCCTGTAATTCCTACAAGATCATTGTAGGTTTTTAGTACATCCTATAGGTTTTCTTGAAGCGACCTTTTTGAGGCTGAATTGATGGGAAATCTATAGGAAGTCAGATAAAGCCTCCTAGGACCCTTCCACACCATCCAACTACTCCATAAACCTTCTATCCATCCTCCATCACCTTCCATTCACCTGTCACATCCACAAGAACCATTAATTTGCATACTTGATTTTGCCTTAAAAAACAAAACAAAAGTGAAAACAAATTTAGTTTATTTTTTTTGCTTACACACTAGTATGGTTTGATGCTCTTTACTTCTGCAGCTTAGATAGTAACATTTGTTTACTGTTGATTTAGTAATTCTTCTTAGCATAGTTGTTTAAATGGTTAATTAAGATATGGTTTGATTTAGCATTACATGTTGTTTTCTTCATTACTGCAGTAGAGTAGTTCTCTTAGAGTAGATTTTCTCTTCTTCGAATAAAGAATCAAACTTCTTCTAACTCTATAAAGTCTAGCTGGGAACCCCTGGGGTCTCTCATCAGATGAATAGTGACAACAGGCAGGACCTTCACTTTTACTTGTGAATACAACACTATCACCTCCAAGTTTGTACAAACCCCGAGTTGATAAGTAAAGCTGGTAGCCTAGGAGTTGCAGCATCCTTGCTGCAATACTGGCGCTCATCATTAACCTATGTTCTACATATGAACTAATTCATTTGTTGTAATTCATAATTTATTAATGGAAATGTGTTATATATGTTGTTAATGTTGTCTTGTCCGTGTCAACTTATCTTTCGGACATTAGACAAACATTTCACATGAACCTTGTTGTAATAACTATTGCACTTGTTCAAACTAATATGTGAGTGTTGTATGTGTTATCTTACCTTGTATGTTGTGACTGTCGCATCTGAGTGGACTTCTCCAATGGAAGTTTTGTATGTCCTTTTGTGTTGTGTGTTCCTAGCCAAGTTGGGACTAATCCCTTTCAACATGGATCTCACCTTCACTCTCTTCCCTTCACAGTGAAAGAACCATTGAAAGAAGTACACTTACACTCACCAGGCACATGAACCTCACTTCGCGAAGACAAAGCAGATGACTCTCCTATACTGACAAGAAATTGTTGAGGCAAATCCTTAAGGCAATGAAAATTGGGCCATCATATCGGATGGGACTCCCACACCAAACGATGTGAGGTCTAGTTGGGACTTCATGCTGGGGTGATCCCCTAAATGTTGGTAGGTCCAACACCATCAAAAGATTCCTAAAATAGATCCAAACCAAACACAAAGAATAGAACCCAACACTCTTTCTAAACATCTTTGGAACGTGGGTTTTGATGGTTCTTGTAGCAAATATGGTTATGGAGCAGGAATTTGGGTGGTAAACACATGAAAAAATCATGCTTAAGGTCATTCATACAAGCTCAAATTTCAATGTACCAATAACATAGTAGAGTATGAAGCCATTATATTAGGATTACAGTTGTTGAAAAAATTAGGTGCCAAGAGGATCTCCATTCAAGGAGATGTTGAGTTAATTATAAAACAAACTAAAGGAGAGTATTCATCCAAACACCCTAGAATGAGAGCATATAGAAATGTCATGCTTGATTTTCTAGAGAGTTTTCTTGAATATGACCTTTCTGCAATTCTTAGAAAACATAATATCATTCCAAATAGTTTAGCTTTTTCAACCAAATATTGTAACCCTAATAGAGAATATATAGTGGAAGTGAAATATTGACCAAATGTACTAGATAACATGAAGTATTGGTAGGTGTTTGGCGGTGATAAACAAATTGAAAATTTTATACAATCTAAAGATGAATTTCAATATGATAGTATTTATTTGGAATCTGAAGTAGAAAATCAGATAGTTGGACATTCTGATCTAGAAAGGCAATTAGAAAAATCAGATGTAAATACACCCATAGATAAAGTTGTAAATAAATTAGAATTGCTTGAGATAGATCTAGAAAAAGAAGAGTTTGAAACGCTTCAGTTAAAGGATTAGGTTTTACCTAGAGGTCTAGTTCCATTGGAAGAATTATTTGATTTCAATGATGTGGAAAAAAAGCCTAAGATTGGGACCACATGAGCAACAGTTGAAGAATGTAAATTAGGTACTGAAAAAGATCCCAAAGTCACAAAAATCTCCAAATCACTCCCAATTGAAAAACAAAAATACAGTGCTTTATTCAAGGAATTCAGTGTTGTTTTTGCCTGGAGATATGAATACATTAAAACATATGATACAAAAATGATACAACACAAAATTCCAATTAAAGAGGATCAAGAACCATTTACACAAAAACTTTGAAGAATAAATCCTATACTGATGCCTTTAAGTGAAAGAAATTAAAAGAATGTATGAATCTAAAATCATAGTCCCTCGTAGGTACTCTAAATGGGTTTCCAATATTGTGCCAACTAGGAAGAAGACATGTGAAATCAGATTGTGTATATATTTTCGTAACCTTAATAAAGTCTCCCTAAAGGAGAACTACCCTTTACCAAAAATGGATCATATTCTACAGAAGGTAGTTGGGTCTTCTTGGATTTCTTTATTAGATGGTTTCTCAGGGTATAATCATGTTTTAATTCACCCTGAGGATCAAGATAAAACAACCTTTACTACTCCGTGGGGTACCTTCATGAATGTGAAGATTCCCTTTAGGTTAATGAATGATGGAACCACATTTCAAAGAGAAATGGATATTGCTTTTGCTGATGAAATTGGCAGCTTTATTGTGATTTGTCTAGATGACATCACTGTTTATTATAAAAATGATGAAGAAAGCAGTGTTTGGCCTTGAGAGGGAAAACTTCCTGGTCATATCATCTCTAAGGAAGGTATTAAAATTGATCCTAAAAGGATTGAATCTATCCTGATAATCAATCATCTTAGAAACATCAAGGAACTTCTATCATTTATCGGTAGAATACACTTCCTGAGAAGATTTATCCCTAACCTTGCAGAACTTCTCAGAAACATAACAAATATGCTAAAACGAGATTCATAAATCATATGGAACATTGAAGCTAGGCAATCATTTGACCAAGTTAAAAAAGCATTGACAAAAGCACTAGCCCTAATCAGTCCATATTTCACTAAGGATTTTATAATCTTTTCATTTTCTTTTGAACACCCTATTGCAGATGTCCTTTTACAGAAAAATTATGATGGATTTGAACAACCCATTGCTTTCTTTAGCAAGCCTTTAAGGGATACTACACTCAAATATAATATAATGGAAAAACATGCCTTTGCATTTATGAAAGAAATTAAATATTTCAGGGTGTATATCCTTCATTCTCACATAATTTCTTATGTACCAAATGTTGTAGTTAAGGATATTTTAACACAAAATGAACTAGATGGAAAAAGAGGCAAATGGATTGCCATCATTCTTGAGTATGATATGGAAATCAAGCCAACAAAACTTATCAAAGGACAAGGATTAGCAAAATTGATGGATGAATCTAACTTTAATGCGTTGGATATCAATTTTGTAGATGCATTAGATGATCAAGAGGAGCAGCCGACTCCACAATTAGATGAGGCTTTTAGAACCTCACCCTAGTATGTAGACCTCATTTTTATTTTATTCAATTTAAATGCTTCTCCTGGTTTAACTAAGACCAAGGCTATATTTCTAAAATTGAAAGCAGTGAAATTTTTCATCATAGATAGTGTTTTATATTGGAAAGGTTCTCATGATATTTTATTAAAGTGGCTATTGAAAGATGATGCAGAAAGAACAATGAAAGAATTCCATGAAGGTGATTTCGATGGACATCTATACTGGAAAAGAACTGCTAATAAGATCCTTAGAGTTGGTCTTTACTGGCCTACCCTTTTCCATGATGTTCATAAGAAGGTAACCTCTTGCCATAAACTTTGAAGCCCATATCTACTGAAAGTCCTTTCCAACAAATGGGATTGGATTTCATTAGAGAAATCCATCCACCATCCTCTTCCCAACATAAATGGATACTCACCACTACTTACTACTTCACCAAATGAATTCAGGCCACACCTTCCAGACTAGCCACGAATGTTGTTATTATTAAATTTCTAGAAACCAATATCCTGACTAGTTTTGGTTTTCCAAACAAGCTCATTACAAATAATGTTGTAGCTTTTAAATCTAAGAAAATGATAGATTTCTGCAACAAATACCATATTACTTTGGGAGATTCAACTTCTTATTACCCACAGGGTAATGGATTGGATGAATCTTTAAATAAGAGTCTGGTAAACATTTTTAAGAAGTTATTAGAAGACAACAAAAAGTCATGCCACAACAAGTTGATAAATGAACTTTGGGCTGATAGGCTCAAAACTAAGAGATCAATTGGCATGTCACCATACCAATTGGTTTATGGAATGGATGTTGTTTTTCAATCCTCTTTGGGAGTTCCAGTCATGAATATAATTAAGGAATTGCAGTTTGAGCCAAATGACATCCAAAGGAGAATTGATCAGACAATCCAATTTCAAAAATATAGGGAAGAAGTCTATAATAAGGCTCATGTCATCCATGAGAATATCAAAAAGGTTTTTGATAGAAGAACTAAAGCAGATGATTTCACTTTGGGTGATAGAGTCTTAAAGTGGGATTCCATAAAAGAGGACAAAAAGAAGCATGTAAAATTTGACAATCTATGGATAGGGCCTTATGTCATTTATTCTTTCAGAGGACACAATGCATTTTTTCTCAAACTTCTAGATGGGACAAAAATGCCTGGTGGACATGTGAATGGAAGAATGTTGAAGCACTATTTCTCTTAGCAATAGAAAATTTTCTAGCATTAATCATTGTATTTATTATTTTGATTGGGTGACCTATTAATAGAAGTTGAAGCCCACAGAGAAGGCCCTAAGCTTCCATTGATATGTTACCATATGATACCACAAAGGAAATCAGGTGTCGATATTGCTGAAATAGAACACTCAAGGCTACTGATCAAATGTTCTTGGCACCTCATAGGGAGAGTGCCATCCCCAACTGGAGCCACTGTTAGGGTCCTATAATTTATAGGATCTCAAGGTATTTGAGTATTGTATCTCACGAACCTTATACTATAAATAATTGTTAATCCGCCAATGATTTCTAGGAAAAAAGAAGAAGAAGAAGAAGAAGAAGAATAAGAAGAAATGAAAAGAGTGTATAAATAAAAAAGTGTAAAAACAAAATTATTTAAAAAATAATGAAAAATAGAACCCCATCAAAAGAAAAACAAAAGTAAATAATACTGAAAGTGTTGCAAGTCTAAATGCCACTACTGTTAAATAGTTTTTTTATCATTGTTAAATAAAGGTTGTGTGCAACTTGTTTAAAATTCCACAATCACTAGCTATTTTTTTAATCATAGAATGTAATCATGGTTAAACATGTTTAAATTTCTGCAAATTAGGTTAGAGAATAAAGATTTGCCAAACAATTTAATCTTGGTAAATCAATAGTTAGGTAGAGAATGACATTGATTCAATTGTTTAATATAAATCAATAGGAGAAATAAGTGATAGGATTTATATAGTTTTTCATTATGTATAAAAGACAATAATGTGGGTTTGCTAGTCTAAGTGCACCCTTTAGAAAAAATAAAATGTTAGTTTAGTCAAGGGTAGGTAAATTACATGGTTTTTAGAAATATATCCCTATGCCATTTATATCCTAATTTTTAATGATATGGTAAAAAGGCAAATGGGCGCAATGGGATAAAGTGCTTTTCCATGATTTTATTCCTAAACCTTTATCTTAAGTCAAAAAACCAAAACATAGGGATGCATATGGGTAAAGTTTCTCTGTTGTATATGGTTAATCAACAACATTGTCAGAGCATTAGGATCCTCCCCCCCCTTATGATCCACGGTCCATCTTGTTCTTCACCCCCCCTTTCGATCCTGCCTTTACTGTCAAGGAGGCGAAAAGGCAGGTTTCTTTCGCCGGGCCCCATCCTAACATGGCAACCTCTCCTGATTTTTTACCCCCCATTGCAATCCCACTTACCACCTACTACCCCCTCTGAAACTGCCTTCCTTTCTCCCGCTTTACTGCACCCCCACCATGACACCTCCTCCACTCACCTCTTGCCATGTTTCCTAGCCATTGTCCACTTAAATGCACTCTCGGCAAAAAACAACCATTCAAAGTTCATTTCAATTCTTGGGTAACCATTCAAACTTAATAGTCTCGCGCCATTTCCAATGGGACTTTCACAACATTGTTTAAAAAACTTCTAAAGTTGTAGCTTTCCTTCTGTTTACCGCTTATCTCTGTAATTGACAACTTTTATACGGAAACTATGCGCAGAGCATTTCCTCGACCAGAACCAAATCCAAATTGACAGTTCTCTGTCTCCTTCCCCTGATAATTCGTTACCCCAACTGTTTCTTGGTAAGCTCTTTTGCTAGTTTCTTTTATCTTTCACTAATACAGTCATGCCTCCCAAGAGAAAAACTCAAGATAAAACTGTTAATCCCTTGATCCCTCCCTCCATAGATTTAGATCACATCCCTTTGGCTAATAGGGATTATTAGATTAATGAAATCCAATGTAACTGTGACTTTTTAGAGTTATATTGTTAGTTGGAAGACAATCATGCAGACTAGACTGATGAAATTGGACTCTGGGAGTCAAACCTTCCCCGTTATATCTTCCCTCTGACCTTCTGAGACCCTGAATTCACCAAAAAATGTCAAGCCTCTTATGTCCCTGCCCAAAGAGCTATCACGGCCCCATATGGTTACATCCTATTTACCATTACTGCCTAGTCTATACACCAAATGATGCTATCTACCCCTATGGAAAATAATGCTCCTTTCTACCTAGAAGCCCTCATTGAACTTTATCAGAAGTTGGATTTGCTAATAGAGCTAGAATTTTTGAGATCTTCTTGCCTAAGAATTCCCAATTACCTAAGGAGAATCCTCCATACCCTTCCTCCATCTTCCCTGACCAAGCTAAAGAAATGTATCTATAATTTCTTATATTTTGGGTTATTATTCTGATCAATGCGTAGATGATCCCATTTTAGGATCCCTCTCCATATTTTCCACAACTAGTAAACCATATATTGTATTCAATTTCAGTCAATTCTTGGCTAATAGCATTCATGAAAAAATTCTGAAATTTCCCACAGAGCAGGTGTTTAATTACACTTCTATTTTAATTTACATGTTCCTTTATTATCAAGCAGACAAGTTCAGTTTTGCAATGAAAAAGCTTGACAATGCAGGAAATTATCAACCAGTGGTCTTTTGGACTTCATTGGTCATGAAATAACAAGAAGAATTTTCTTATAAGCAATTTATTGAAGAGTTTTCTCACTGAGCAATGAACATCCTTAACAGTTCCATACAACCCAAAATTAGTGAAGATATCAAAAGAATTTTACATCTGACAGATCAAGCCAATACTAGAGATTGGTATTTATACCAAAACTACCTAGAAATTAAAGTTTATGGATGCAAATTGGCACCATACAAACTCCCTAAATACCTCCCCATGAGGTTTTTTTCCCTGGAATACATCAGAAAAATGTTAAATTCTGATGACATTCATTTTGTAGTGGCTAAAAAGAAATCACAGTTCCGCATAAAGACATAGGTGAGCCCATTTGTATGCAAAACCAGGACAACGGGTGAAGAAACGAACAAACTGCTTAAAGAGATGAAGTTCAGCTTGAGTTTTACATGGTCTTATGAACCTTGTGGTATTATTTCAAAGCTTAGAGTAGAAAATAAAAGCACTCCCTACATCCATACTTCAAGGTCTGAAATAGAAAAATATGGAAATCAGTTGGAATCAACAGAAAACACCTTGCATGAAGCTGAAGAACAACTCTTTTCTACTTCCAGTTTACAAACTCCCACTCCTCAGGAGAAAATGAGTAAAAGACAAAGGGAGGAGGGATATTAATCAATAATAGGAAGTGAGGAAAAATAATTCAGAACCAGTTATAGGAAAGGACCAAAATTGACTCCTAGGACAGATGTAGAAAAAGCTACAGAAATTGTTGTTAAGGGAAGGGAGAAGCTTGGAGAAATTCCCATAGAAGCCTCCAACATTATTAGATTCTTGAGTTCTAAGTCAAAATATGAACTTAAATAATTAAGGATCAGTGACATAACTACCATTATTTTAGAAGTCAGGAAAGTTTTGACCAAAAGGAACCTTATTGATCAGTTGGAGGAAAGATGTGAAACATTGGAGCTGGGAGTAAATAGGTTCTACAACAGAATTGAAGCATTGATTGAGAATAGATTACCCACCATTTATGCAATAGATGATAAATTTATTAATCAGGAACACTATGTCCTGAAGATGAAGGAAATGGCCAAAAGCAGTATCAAGTTCCGTGTGATAAAGGGAAGTATGACAACAAGGGCATTTTTAGAAACCATGTCAAATGACTTTTACATACAAAATGAGGTAAAACATGTTTTTACAGTGAAGCCAACTTTTGCCAAATACATAGAGGTTGATGAAATTTACTGGAGGATGATTAAATTAACCATACCTGATGAAAAGATATGGGAAGAAATTTGTGATTTACTAGATTAAAATGGTAATTTGAATGCAGTAAAACAACGACCAACACATTAGCCAACACAATAGTTGGCACATCAATGCAACACAATTTCAGGTTGACTTAGTAACTGAATGCACCAAAACAGAGCCACCTTTCCTTCCAGTTGTCTATGTTGCCTATTTTTTGTGGTAGAGATAAATTTCATTGTTTATAATTACGCTAATAATACACTCACAATTTTGACAACTCTTTTGTAATTATTTTGTATAAATACTTCACTATTTGAAGTATTAAGGGTTGATTTCTGAATGTAATTTCTTCTACATATTGTAATTTTTCAAAGTACTAGAGCATCAATAATACAGGGACCTTTCACAGGACTCATGTGGCATACCAAATGGTGATGTGTTTCTTTTATTTATTTGTTTAAACATTGTTTTTCTTTCTCTGTTATTCTTAAAATCTTAATTACGTAACATAAACTACGATGAATAATATTTGTTATTTAGAGCACCCTATTATGGATGTTAGTAATTTTCATGCTTTCCATTGAAGTAAAATTAAGGAATTCTTAATTTCTCCTCAATTTCTATTGAACCTAACATTTTATGCTATTTCACAATCCATTTAAATTTCTGAAGAGATCCAAACAGTGCAACCTAGCTTAACCTGTGAAACTCCTCTAAAATTTGATGCCAAATCTAGATTAATTTATAGACTCCATAGCCCAATGGAATTATGACAGTTTAATCAACCAAACCTTTTAAACAAAACAACTAGTATAGTCATAAATAGTCTAAATTCACATAAAACAAAGCTAAATTTTATATAAAGATCCCTCTCTGAAGCTGGTAGGGCTAGATCCCAACTTCCAAAGTGGTTTTGATGATTTCCTATGTGTTTACTCCCTCAACCTCAAAAATACAGAATGAAAATAGAAGCCATTGATACCATGCTCTTGAATGTGATTAAGAAAGTTCTCAATGGACTTCTTGGAGATCGTGCTTGGAAAAATTTGAGAATTATGTCTTTTCTACTTCAAACTCTTTCCATGCTCTGATTGAATTTTTTTGAAGTAATTTACTGCTTCCATATAGATATTATTGTGCCTTTCCATTTCATTATGTCTACATTTTTTGCTGTCTTTTTAGAGATGTGTTTAATTGATATTCGACCAACAAAGTTGTTACAAGTCCATTTGGGAACATCACTCCCATTATTTAGATCAGTGCCATTAGGGTTCATCAAACCCTAATTCAGTTTCTACATGCCCTAGACAATTCATCACTTTGAATGCCTCATTCCCTTAGAGTTTCTTGGCCTGAATCCCTCTAGAAATGCCTCTTTGAGGGACCAACACAGCCTTGGTCAGGGGTAAGTGTGCTTCAGTGCAGGTAGGCCCACATCAGGGTGCTTTCCAGAGCATTTAGGCCCACTTTCACCAGCGCTAGGCGAGATTGATCGAAATCATCATAGGGTTATCAGAATATTCTTATCTTCTGGAGCCATCTAACAGATTCCCACACTTATCATCTCCTATGAGCTCAAAATTGGATAGGGAATGAGTTAAGTAACCTCCTATCCTCTCATCCCTTCCTCCATGGAAACTAACCCTAAGTTTGGAAGGCCATTCAATACCCTCATTTATGACAAAACCTCCTCCATTTTCCTAAAAAATTGAGCACTCATCTAAGTGATCAGGGGCTAGACTTAGAATTTATAAGGAGATATTGTTGGTGTGAGGATTGATATTGTAAGCAAGTATTGTTATGCTGCCAGAGTGTTTTTCTTTTGATGTGATGTTGGTTGGAACCCAAGCTAGAAGAGTGAAAATGGATCGGACTTCATGGTTTTAATTATTCCTTCTACTTAATAAATTTGTTTACACCTTTTCCCATATTCTTGTATTCATGAATGATGATTGCATGTGTAAATTATTTTGATTCCATTTGCTTATAGTAGATAGATCTCTTGCTTTGATTGGTTTTTGTCCTCTATTTATGATTGCAGGTACTTGTCAAGCGGATTGAGTTCGAGAAGGAGCAATGGGAGCCATACAAAGGAGACAAAGGGAAAGTGAAAGATAACAAGTAGGTCCCTTATCTTATTTATCTTCTATAGAAAAAGGTTAAGTGCTTTAAATCTATTGTTCTAGGTGTAGCTACCCATCTAGGGAAATTGTGTTTATCCATAGATGTAAAATTCCACATAACAAATTGACAACTCTATTGGGGAACGATCATCATTCTGGTAGTTTGCCTTCATCCTAGTACACTCTAGTAGACTTTACTTGCTTCCATTGATCTTGTTTCAACCCTTTTTAAGAGTTTTCTGGTGACAATTGTGCTTGAAAGCCCCTAAGATGGCCTCTTTGGCACCAACACAGGTTTGGTCAAGAGACAAAGCGCTGCAGAGCACCCTTGGCTTGAGGACAGTGCTCTGAATGGCACTATCTCCCATTCAAGGTTGTGTTGATGCTCCTTAGGTAAAAAATTCAACCTTTGACTTGATTTTTCCCAAATTTCCTTCTGTTTCTTCTTGCTGAAAGATCAATGATGCTTGTGCCTCTAAAATCAATTTGTGTTTCCTTTGCTAGCCCTACTTTGGCCTTGATTGTTTAGTGTTTCTTAAATGATTTATTTATCACTTTCGATTCATTGTCAAAGTTAGTTTATAATCGATTAATCTTTGTTCAAAATAAAGTGTCATAAAAGTCTTCATTTCTTTCGAAATGGATCGGTCATAAAGTCTTGTTTCTTGCAAAAAGATTTATTGATTGTATGTGCATTAGCTTCCTTTTGTTCATTTCAACATTAAGAGAATTGAAAAGAAAAACTTTCATTGTGAATTGAAAGAGTTTGTGTGTGCTCATAGGAATAGTTAAGGGAAATTGCATTAGATGTGTTCTTTGTTCTTTGATTAAAAGAATCTGATTGCTTTATCCCTACTAACTACGGTTTTCATTGTTGAAATTGAATGAAAAGAATGCTTATCATATTAGTTGCATTCTAGGAATTTCAAAATACATCACGTGGTGAACCTTGAAAGGAAAATTATTAATCAAGATCAGCTTAAAATTAACATCAATTAACCTAATGGAGTATTGCCACCTAACACAAAACATTTAGAGGTTCTAGGCTAGAGACATGTTTCGGCGTCGTCAAACATAGCAGTTGTTGCTAACTTGTCTGCAATAAATTCTGAGTCTGATACCTCATTCCATGTACGTGAGTATATTGTAGCTCGTCCACGTACCTTCAGGTATATAGGGTAGTGTTACAGTATGTAAAGTATAAAGGAATGCTCTCGCTATGCAGTTTCACATTAGACAACACTAATATGGATTGGGCCTCCACGTACTTTCAGGTATATATGGGAGGACAACACTAGGTTTCTATCCATCCTTAGGTAACTGAGTCAGTCGTTTGTACACTGTGATACACCGAACACAACATTCAGGGAGATTTCCTACCTGTACTTCTCGATTCGTTGGGAGGTATTTTGCAGTTCACAGTTGCTTAGTAATCCTTTTTCCTAGTTTACTCCTTTTTGTTTATTTATTTTTGTAATAAAATCAATTAGGAATCGTGGAGGAAAATCAACCCTTATCCCATCATTCACGGAGAGCAGTGACTAAACCACCTTTACTGCCCAAAGCTACACCTATCCGATCAAAGCGGTCTCGTTTGACTGGATCCAGTACTTCACAAGCTTCTGGTTCTTCATCTGAATTACCAGAAACACCTATACCGGTAAGTACTATGAACCCAGTTACTCCTATAGTTACTCATACATATGTTACTGAAGTGGAATCTTCACAATTACCTGAGGAAATTAGAACTGAATCTAGTGAAATGGTAACCCAAGTTGTTTAACAACAAGTTGATTCTCAATACGAAGTTTTTCAACAAGAAATTACTTATGAACCTGAATCTATTCAACCATAAGTTAATCATGAACCTATAATTATTCAATCAGAAGTTACTTTTTCTTTTACCAAAACATTTGGATCTTAATGTTGAACAATCATAATTTGTTACCTTACAGGAAGAAGATTGACCAATACATCCTCAGACATCTGTAACTCTCGATTCTTCATATTTATCTAAGGAACAATACCATAAATCTATTACATACCTGATAGTGAAATTCTTCCACCTGGATTGATTTCAATAGAAGAGGAACCTGAGGTAGAATCACTGAGAAATCCATTCCATTTAGGAATTGGAATTTATCTGTATCCTCATACCCCTCATTTTACTTCTCCTTTATATATTAATTACTTTCAGACACCCGTTGATTCATTAGGAAACTATTTGGACATTTGACCATGGAAGAGTGAACATCCCAGACTGTACCATCTGTTATAGCTACGATAGAATCTTCTGTCACAACCTCTTCGATGTTTACTATGACACCTGAGTCACACTTGTATGGTGTTCCATCCATCCCATCAGGTTACCAATATTTATTTGGAACCCACTCAGGTGTTGCTTCTAGCCCTTGGTCTTCACCAATGTTCTCTATAGGAATTTTATCTAGTTCCTCATTAGTGAATATCGAACAACTAGGCCCATCAAGTCAATATCAAGATGGTTCATTTGGTTACCATCCTATGTACCTGCTTTACACTGGACTATCCCCATACGGAGAACAATATTCACATTCTCCTTATCCTCCATTTTCTGGGGGGAAACCATATGTTGGTATGCCATCATCTTTAGGTCAACTTGGAATGACTGTCTATCAGTGGCAACCAATAATGCCCATTCAACCTAGGCTTTTGTATCCATCACAACCTATGCAATCTATCTCATCCATACCTACAACACCTGTTGTTACAACTTTACCATAGGCACAAGCTCAGATTGTTGTATCACAACTTGTGTAAGCGGGTCCTTCCATCTCAGACCTCCAAGTTTTAGGTGTATAGATCCAACCTTCTAAGGTCATTTTACAACAACCACTTATGTCTAGAGTCCAACACTTCAATCTAGTTTACCTTTTACCAGAAGGACTCAGACTTACACAGGTTTAGTGTATTCACAACCTGGTCAATCTTACATTAGTGGGCAACAATCGTTAAATCAGCAACCATTGTATCAACAGCAACAATATTTTCTTCAACAACCTTGGTAGCCCCAATATCAATAGCAACAATTCTAGCAATACCAACCTCAACCTAGACTTGGTCAACAAGCCTATGCTGGGTTTGGTCAACAATAAGTTTACCCAGGTCCTGGTCAACAAGCCTATGCTAGGTTTGGACAACAACAAATGTATCTTGGTGCTCAACAACAACCTTACACCAGATTTTCTCAACAAACTTACCCATATCAAGGTTACCAACTGCAGATGCCTTATGCTGGTATGCAAAGGCCTATTTCCCAAACAATCCCTTCTTACCCTGGATATGCTCAACCTGACCTCAATATATAGTTGCCTTTCATTGTGACACTTGAGTTACTAGATCTAAATCAGCTCACCAATGACCCAATTCTTTATGGACCTTGGTGGCCAGTGATTCCTCATAAGTTACCTTCCAATATTCTGAAATTCAATGAAAACCCTGGAGAAGACCCGTCCAACCATGTCATGAATTTTCATTTATGGTGTTCATCAAACTCCTTGAATGATGATTTTGTTAGACTACATCTTTTCCAGATAACGCCTACTGGTCCGACTATGAAGTGGTACATTGGGTTACCACGAGCTTCTTTTGATAAATTTACAACCTTAGCTACCATGTTTTTAACCCACTTCCAGTTACCCATATGATATGAAACTGGAATGAAACTATTAAGCAACTTTAAACAGACTACTGCTACTCATATCTCTGATCATATTCATGAGTGGTGAAATCATCATTGAATGGTTAAAACTTATGTTCCTGGTCAACTCTTAGCTGAGTGGTTTATAAAATCCTTAATTCCATCTATCATTGAGGATGTGGCGAAAGGTGGAGTTGTCACTGAAGAGAAAGTAATTCCTCGTGCCCAATATTTGGACTTGATTTATACACAGCCTAGCATGCTCTATGACAAGGTCCTGAATGCACCCTGACCAACTTTCACCATTCCTCCACCACCATCGAGTAAGGACTCTCATGCTCGTGTTGGTGTGATTGGTTCTTTGAGCACACAAACAGCAGGTAGACCATCTGGTCAAACACTTGCCATTTCCAATCAAACTTCAAATGCATCAGATAACACTCTTTCTTCTGAAATCAATGTTGTGTCATATAACAAAGTAAAGAATGAAAATAAACTAGGAAGTAAGAAGAAGGGGAAAAAGAAGAAGAAACAAAATAATTCCCCACAAGAGAAATCATTTGATTCCTCTCCTTTGGATAGGAAAGCTCATTACCCATGTTTAATCTGTAATGATGAGAAATTTACGTGAGATTTTCCTCACCGCTCCGAAGTCTCAAAGATTATAAATAATTCTAATACATCTGCAGTGTCGACTGATCCTTTTCTGAACCCGGAGACACAAATGGTTTCTACAGACCATGCTTCCACTTCCCAAGTGCTTATGCTATCCGCCTCTAAGCCTAAAAATGATATTTTGGTGTCAACACTAAGTAAAGATTATGGAAATCAACTGTCGTCATCGAATAACCAAGTTGATCAACTTAATCCTTTGACTTCAACTTTGTCTAATCATATTCCACCACCTATTGCACCAGAGTTAACAATAAAACTGCCTAAGGGATTTGTACATAAATCAACATTTAACCTTTGAGCTCAAGCTGCACAGAATTATAACATAGTAGAATATTTGGCTTAGTCACCTTCTGCTATGTCAATGCTTGAGGTGCTTCAGAATTGCCCCTCCCAAAAGCAGGCTTTGTTGTCAACAATTGGTGAAATCGATCCAACTGATTCCAATCTTGTGGTTTTCAACCATGTGGGTTATACACCATTGTTACCAACACAATTAGCATTCCTGATTCAAGTAATTTCCTTGAATAAACTTATTCATTGAACCATTATTGACGAGGGGGCATCTACTTGTATTATGTCCATGAATTGCTGGAAAACACTTGAATCACCACCTTTGTCATGTTCACCATTAACAATAAAAAAAAATTGCAGTCGCACATATACGCTTTGTGGAATCTCGAGTAAACTGCAAATTGAACTAAGAGGAAAAATAGTAACTATCGAAGTTGAGGTTGTTGACGGACCCCTTCACTACAACATTTTTCTAGGAAGACCATGGGTTTATGCTATGGCTGCTATGGTTTGATCTGATAATCACCATATGAGTGACATCAGTTGAAGATTTATTAAACAAAGGTATTACAGACTCATGTGTTGGTGTGTGTTCTGTGTTATTTAAGCAACAGATCGATCAGATTGCCAATACACATACATTTAAATGGAAAGATAGTAGAGAAATACAACAAGCAAATACAAGAACACAAGAAATTAATAAGGAGTTCACCCTATCCTCTAGGGCTACATCTCCGGTCCGGCTTTCAGTGGTGGCCTTGTTTTATTGTGTCTTTAAGTAGAGAATTACAATGTAGGGACTCAAAGTGAGTTCTCCTGAAGCAGATTTGCTTGGCAGGGTGGTTCTTAGATTCCCCAAGCCACTGGAGTGCACAAAATCAGCTTTTCCTACCAGCTCTATGACCTTCTGGTCTATAGTGGAAAGAGCCCAATGTGGTGCTCAGTCTGGATAGATCCTCACTAGGATGACTTGAATCTCTCAAGCTCTTTGGTGCTCAATGTTGCCTTTGGTTAGCTCGGCCCTCTATCTTCTACTGCTTTTGCTTCACTATCTTCTTCTCTCTGTTCTCCCATCCTCCTCTCGGGATTCTGGTCTCTCTGTCTCTCGGGGTTCTGGTTCCCTCTCTGTATCTCGACTAACTGTGTATTCTGTCTCTATTCATGGCTTTGAAGCCATTCATTCCAAGATTGTTCGGTTCCTCTACCGCCTCCATCGATTCGCCTTCTACAGCTGTGCTTGGAGTTCCTTGTTCGGTGTCATCATTAGTGCTCAGGGAGTGGCCACATGTCCTCCTCTAAACGGTGCCAGCCTGCTTCGTGAGTTTGTTTGTTCGGTTACATTGTGGATGAAGTTTTCCTCCACCATGGTGGTCAAACCAACCTCAAATATTTACAAATTGTGTCTTATTCCCTCGTCAATTCCGCTTCCTACATTGGGCACAATCTCAGCCGTTAGATCTGGGGCCTCTAGATCTGACACCATACGCACGTTTCGCATAGTTGACTTGCTCGACCGTTAGTATGCGATCAATGGTGGTTTTCTCTCACCTCTGCTTGCCACGCATCGATCGTTGAGTGGGATTTCTCTGCTTCCATCCAAAACCACTTACCGTTTGAGGGCGCTCTGATCAATACTTCTAGTTTCCAGAGTGTGGGTCCCGCCTTTGTCCTTTTGGCGCTTTTCGCCTGTGGTTCTCCGGCTCCCCCATGCATCCGAGTGCTCAGGGCTCTCCATTTCGGCCCTATTTTCCCAATAATGCGTGATTAGCACTAATTGCGCATTAAAAATCACCTTCTTTTCCCGATCCGGGGCTCCCAGGGGCTACTTTGACCTCGCGTGCAGTATCCATGGGCCTCGATTAGCGCGCTTTGACCAAGGTCCTCATTGTTCCACGCTGGCTGCCATTGCCACTAGTTCAGGGTGTTTTTGATCACTATTTTGAATTCTTAGAAGTTTGTCCCGACCTGATACAATCATGGTTCTTTGGCAGTTCCTTATGGATCCAATTCAGATCACGGCCTTCCCACTGAAAAAGCTTTTGGACCACCAAAATTTGGTTTTCAAGCATCGACTAAGTGAGGGTGTTGTTTTCTCACTCGTCCAATCTCAATCCACTTTGCACTGCTTGGCTTCAAACCTTTGAGCCCAATCTTGAGGTACTCAACATCTCCCCTACGTGTCGTCCTCACCTCCCTGTCCAGCACTGTGTCTTCCTGCAATTTATTAAGATATTTAGGTAGTAGGTCATCAATAGAAGGCAATTGACTTTGCTCTTCAGGGTCCTCAATCATTGAAGGTTCAAACAATCTCAGGCAATCTGCATTTACGACTGAGTAGATGCGCATGTAAGCTAGTAGATCAAGGTGAAAAGCATTTTCACCAATATTCTCAAGTATTCTAAAGGGTCCATACCTGATAGGCTTTAGCTTTTTACCTTCACCTTGCATCCTGTCCTTGCTGATATACATCAAGACTTGGTCTCCAACTTGAAAACTATGCTCCATCTTCTGCTTATCATGCCTAGCCTTGTACTTGGCCTGGCTCTTTTCCAGCTATTCCTGTACTGCCTGGTGGATTTCCTAGATTTGTTCAATGAACCTAGTTTCCTTGTCCACATCATTGTGTCCATCAACCATGGTATCTTTACCAAAGACAAAATCCAAAGGAGACCTTGGTGTGAAACCAAAACAGGTCTCAAAATGAGATCTCTTTGTAGAAGAGTGTTTTTCTCTGTTGTAAGCATGTTGCACATAACACAAGTGTTCATCCCAAAGCTTAGGATGTTTGCTGTAATAACCTCTCAATAACTGGATCACTATCATGTTAACTACTTTGGTCTGGCCATCTGTTTGTGGATGAAAATTTTTGCTTTTCTTCAGTTTGGTGTCCATCAGTTCCCATAGACTCGACCAAAACTTCCCCACAAATTGGGTGTCTCGATTAGATACAATGGAAGTGGGTAATCCAAAATGCACCCATACATGTTCAAAGAACAATTTTGTAGTCTATTCAGTTGTAATCTATTTATTACAAGGTAACAAAATACACATTTTGTTGAACCTATCCACAACAACATATAGATAATCATGACCTTTCTAATATTTAGGCAGTCCTCCAACAAAATCCATGGAAGCACTTTCCCAAGGCTGAGAAGGAACTGGAAATGGAGTGTACAAGCCTAGTTTTCTATTACTGGGCTTGCTTTTAGCACACATAGCACACCCCCTTACATATCTAGACACTATCTCATTCATTTTCTGCCAATAACAAAATCTTTGCAGCTATGCAACTATTTTACTTATCCCAAAGTGACTTGATATCAGAGAAGTGTGTGCTTCCCTAATTATCTTTACTCTCTAAGTTTTTGGAATGCAGAGTTTCCCACAATGATATAAGAGTTGGTCCTTCACATGATAGTCCAATTCTTCTACTCTTTTTCCTTGACTCAAAGTTGAATATACATCTTTAAATTCCATATCCTGAGCATATTGTTCTATGTAGCTTTCATGTAGCATATAATTATGCTTAAGTATGGTAGATGCATTTATAATGGGTTTAGATAACATGTCTGCAACCTTTTTATGTATGCCCTTTTTATATCTGATGACTAAATGAAACTTTTGTAGAAACCCCATCTATCTGTAATGTCTTGATTGCTACAACTTAGTTTGGGAGTGTAGATATTGAAGTGGTTGATGATCAGTATGTATTACTATCTCTTTGCCCATTAAGTAATGTTTCCATTTTTCACACTCTAAACTAATGCATACAATTCTTTATCGTATGTAGGATAGTTAAATATTGCAGGATTAAAAGTCTCAGAATGATAACATATGGGTTTACCGTGCTGTGTCAACACTGCTCCCATGGCATAGTCATTGGCATCAGTTTGGATCTCAAATAGTCTTTGTCGATCTAGCAATGCTCGTACATGTGTTGTACTAATCTTTTCTTTCAAGGTGTTGAAGGATTTATGATGTTTTCCTCCCCACTGAAACACCTTATTCAATCCTGTTAAAGCATGTAAGGGAGCTGCAATTGAGGAAAAGTTAGAAATGAACTTCCTCCAATATTGTGCTTCTCCTAAGAATCTTCTCACTTCTGTAGCAGACCTAGATTTCAGCCAGTTCAGAATTACCGCCACTTTAGAGGGATCTATTTTCAATTCACCTCCCCCTACTATATGACCCAAGTAGTTTAGAGATGGTTTTCCAAATTCACATTATGAGAGTTTAACATAATTTTTTTCTCTTTTCAAAACATCTAATGTCTGCTTAACATGCTTTAAATGTTCTTCCCACATTTTACTAAAAATCAAAATGTCATCCAGGTACACAATAACAAAATCATCAAGAAAAGTTCTAAGTACATCATTCATTAATCTCATGAAAGTAGCAGGAGCATTAGTTAAGCCAAAAGGCATAACTAGCCATTCATACAATCCCTGCTTTGTTTTGAAAGCAGTCTTCCATGCATCTTGCTCTACAACTCTAACCTGATGGTATCCACTATGCAAATCCAGCTTGGTGAAATAAACAACTTCCTTCAATTGATCGAAAAGATCATCTATGCGAGGAAGGGGATAACGATTTTTTATTGTTATCTTATTCAGTGCTCGGTAATCAATGCACATTCTCCACGAGCCATCTTTCTTTCTCACCAAAATGATTGGTGACCCATATGGTGATGTGCTAGGTCCGATGAACCCTTTCTCAAGCAACTCCAGCACCTACTTCTTGATTTCATCATTCGCTAAAGCAGACAACCTATACATCCTAATGTTAGGCAATGGAACATCTTGCTACAAAATAATATCATGTACAATTCCCTTTTTGGGTGGCATACCTTTAGGTTCTTGAAACAAGACATCATACTCTGAAACAACCTTTTCTATATTAGCTTGCTATTCTGCATTATATCCCTCAAATACATTGGTTTTATCAGGTTTGTTTTCCTTTACAACCATTAGTAAGAATTGTTTGCATGAATTTATCATTCTTTTCATCTGCCCTGCGTTTATGAGAGTATAATTATTCTTGAGCTTATGAGCTCTTACAAAGCATTTGATTCCATCTTTAACAAGTAGATAGTTGTTCTCAACTCTATAGAAAATATCCTTTCTATCATACAAGTAAGGACCTCCTAAAACAATTCCACATATATCCAAAGGAATTATGTCTAACTCAACCTCATATACAAATGCTGACCCAAAAGAAAACTTGAGTTTGCACTGCCTAGTCACTTGTAGTTGTTCTTTATCATTCAACCATCCTAATGGGTATGGTTTCTTGTGAGGTATAGTTTCTAATCCCAATTTCTTTACAATTGCTTCAAAAATGAGATTTACTTGTGAGACATTATCAAACAAAGTATCAATCTTTTGATTTTTGGAAATAACTCGAATATGGAAAAGCTCATGTCTTTTTTCTCTCATTTTCTTCATCAATAACAGATTGAGCAGAATTACTAGTAGATGCCCGAATTCTTACCTTTTATATCTGTGGTTGTTATAGTTGTTTCATCTCCTGAGTCTGACCCCAAATATTTCTGAATAGCTGCAACAGTCTTCTTCTTCTTGCCCTCATACTTCTTAGGTCTCAGCTCTGGATGAAAAATCCAACACTACTCATCATCATGCCCATCCTTTTTACAGTGAGTGCATGAAGCTTTGCTTTTCTGTGCAGTGTTAGCCTTCCTTGCTTTCCACTTCTACTTTCTTTTCTCCTTGCTCTTGCTTACAGTGGGTTGGGATGGTCCCCCAAATTCTGGATTTCCATTCTTTCCTCTAGCTTCTAGATGAGTAGCTTGTACAAATACCTCATCTATACTAGTGGGATTAAACATGAGGATGGTATGCCTCATGTAATTGTATAGACCACCAATGTACTTCAAAAGAGTCTCTGGTGAGTCTAATGATATACCCAACATCAATGCTCTCTTTCTAAATTCTTGAGTATACCCTTGCACACTTTGCCCCTTCAACTGTCGAAGAGTCTGCCAACTCATCATGGCTTGTTGCATGTAGGCTAATAGATAGACCTGCTTTTTGATTGCAGCAACAAATTCACTCCAGAAAGAGATGGTCTTACCATGTCTTTTCATATCAGCTTAGGTTCTGCCTTCCCACCAAACCAAGGCAGTGCCTCCTAGGCATAGGCTTGCTAGCTGAATCTTACTCTTTTCTGAATCTATGTTCTGTACCCTGCAATACACATCAATTTTTCTAATCCAATTGTCCAACTTTCTAGCATTTAGCTCTCCATCATATATAGGCAAATCAAATTTAACATCTAGCTTGATCAAAGATGCTTTCTTATTATTCATAGGGCTATTAGGAGGTGTGAGAAAGCTTTCCTATTTCCGCTTTCCTTTGGAGTGGTCATGAAAGTGAGACTCATCTTCTTCCTTATCTTGTTTAGAACCTAATGAATCTTCAACCTTATGCTTTCTAAAGTCCCTATACATTTCTTCTACCATAGACTTTATAGCTAGGAAACTTTCTATGAATTGAGGGTCTTGCCCCACAGAACCTTCCTCTGGCATTGTCTTCTAAGGATAGACTCTCCCAATTTCAGGATTAATTTCCACCAACTCTCCTTCTCCTAATTTGAGCTTTGATCTAGTGAGCATTCACAGCTGAACCAGCACAACCTTCTCTAACCTTATAGCTTAGAGCTCTGATACCGCTTGATCTGATAATCACCCTATGAGTGACATCAGTTGAAGATTTATTAAAAAAGGTATTACAGACTCATGTGATGGTGTGCGTTATGCATTATTTAAGCAACATATTGATCAGATTACCAATACATATACATTTAAATGGAAAGACAGCAGAGAAGTACAACAAGAAAATACAAGAACACAAGAAATTAATAAGGTGTTCACCCTATCCTCCATGGCTACATCTCTGGTATAGCTTTCAATGGTGGCCTTGTTTTATTGTGTCTTTAAGCAGATAATTACAATGCAGGGACTCAAAGTGAGTTCTCCTGAAGCATATTTTCTTGGCAGGGTGATTCTTGGATTCCTTAAGCCACTGGAGTGCACAAACTCAGCTTTGCCTACCAGCTCCATGACCTACTGGTCTACAGTGGAAAGATCCCAATGTGGTGCTCAATCCAGATAGATCCTCACTAGGATGGCTTGAAACTCTCAAGCTCTTTGGTGCTCAATGCTGCCTATGGTCAGCTCGACCCTCTGTCTTCTACTACTTTTGCTTCACTATCTTCTTCTTTTTGTTTTCCTGTCCTCCTCTTGGGATTCTAGTCTCTCTGTCTCTCGGGGTTCTAGTTCCCTCTCTGTCTCTCGACTGACCGTGTATTCTGTCTCTATTCATGGCTTTGAAGCCATTTGTTCCAATATTGTTTGGCTCCTCTGCCACCTCTATCGATTCACCTTCTATAGCTGCGTTTGGAGCTCCTTGTTCAGTGTCATCATCAGTGCTCAAGGAGTGGCCACATGTCCTCCTCTAAACGGCGCCAGCCTGCTTCATCAGTTTTTTTCTTCGGTTACATTGTGGATGAAGTCTTCCTCCACCATGGCAGTCAAACAGACCTCAAATCTTTACAAATCGCGGCTTATTCCCTCGTCGATTCCACTTCCTCCATCGAGCGCAATCTCAATCATTAGATTTGGAGCCTCTAGATCCAATGCTATATGCAAGTTTCGCGCAGTTGACTTGCTTGACCATTAGTGCATGATCAATGGTGGTTTTCTCTCACCTCCGCTTGCCACGCATCAATCGTTGAGTGGGATCGCTCTGCTCCCATCCAAAACTGCTTAACGTTTGAGGGCACTTGGATTAATACCATCGGTTTCCAGAGTGCAAGTCCCGCCTTTGTCCTTTTGGCGCTTTTCTGCTTTTCACCCATGGTTCTCCGGCTCCCCCATGCGTCCGAGTGCTCGGGGCTCTCCATTTTGGCCCTGTTCACCAAATGAGCACTAATCGGGCATCAAAAATCACCTCCTTTTCCCGATCCGGGGCTCCCAGGGGCTACTTTGACCTCCCGCGCAGTCTCCATGGGCCTCGGTCAGCGTGCTCTAATCGAGGTCCTTGTCGTTCCACGCTAGCTACCATTGCCACTAGTTCAGGGTGTTTTTGATCATTGTTTTGAATTCTTAGAAGTTTTTCCTAACCTAATATAGTCATGGTTCTTCGACAGTTCTTTATGGATCCAATTCGGATCATGGTTTCAACATACTTTCGTACGATTGCATTCCCTCACAAGGGTGGAATCATAGTTATCGACCAACTCACCTTCTTCACCTCTAGTTCATAGGCTAATGGAAGCATTCTGTTAGTTAACGGACCCCCGCTATCTCTTCAAAACATTGGTGTAGTTCTCTTCAAGGATTCTTCCCTAATGGGTAATTTTTCACTACCACTACCATCAAACATGGTGGAAGTGGCAAAACTTGAGACTTGCAATATGATATCTTCCACTTCATCTGACTTAAGGGGGATTACCAATAATTCTGAAGTTGATAGTAGTAATTAAATCATGCTGCTAAGCCCTATTGAACTTGCATAGCAATTAATCTTTCTGGTTTGTGTGGCAAACCCAAATCCATCTTCATCAATTGTATGGGTAGATCGTTTATTAGAATATGGTACTTCCTCTGATCCTTTTTCACGTATATTTTCTACTGATGAAGGAATCATCCAATCAATGATGACGGAAAAAAAGAATTGTTACATAGTAATTTGTCACTGTCCTCATCTCAGCCCCTCTACTGTGTCATGTGTCAAATAAACATGTTCATATCTTCCCACCAGTGTAAGAAGATTAAACAAATGCTCTATAATCCTGAAGATTGACACTTTTTGACTAAATTTCTGCATCGTCGCTAGTAAACCCTTAAAATCTGCGATGGTTCTCAGTCATGCATTGTATCATTGCGACGTCATTGCTAGTCCCCATTTCATGACCCGCGACGATCCAGATTTGGTGAATTAGTTCAAACAGTCGACCTTCCGGATGTTTCTAGAGCTGGTTGTTGGGTCAGTTTGGGTCGCCTTTCTGCCTCTGGGATGGTGGTTCTATCTTTTGTGCTACCTTCCTTGAAGATAAGCTCCCTCTCCCTCATTTCATGGAGGCTCCTCCTCCTATAAAATAACTCACCATTGCTATGATCTGCTAGTTCCTTAGTTGCTAGTTCCTTTGGTTGTACAGTGTTGCTGCTGCTTTTAACTTTGATAGATAGTTGGTGTGAGTGTGATAAGTGTGGGATTTCTTTATAGTTTGCAAGAAGGTGTGGAGTGCCCTTAACCTTGTGTAAAGCTTTTGAATGAGAAAGAGAGATATATTGCTATTTGGGAGACCCATCTTTGAGAGTGAATGCTTGAAGAAACACATATCAAACCACAGATATAGTAGATTCTGAGCGAAACTTGTCACATATCAAAGAAACTATTTCTATCAATATTTCGACCAAACCTAACATTGTAGAAAACATTCATGTTGGTAAATCTTTTTCTCCATCAGAACTTGATATTTATTGTGCTCTCTTTTGTGAATTCCAAGATATATTTGCATGGTCATATGAGGAAATTCTAGGTATTGACTCTAGTATAGTTGAACTTGAAATCAAAATGTATCCTGATGTCAAACCAATACGACAACACCTCCATCTTGTTCATCCAAAGAAGGATGCTGCCATTAAAACAGAAGTTGAAAAACTTTTGCATGCTGGTTTCATTTACTCTATTCCTCTTATTTATTGGGTTTCAAATATTTTTCCTGTCATGAAGAAACAAGGGACATTACGAGTGTGCATCGATTATAGGGATGTTAATCAGGCTTGTCCAAAAGACAATTATCCCACTCCCTTTATCAACTAGATTATTGATGAATGTGCTAGATGTGAAATATTCTCATTTATGGATGGATTTTCCGGCTATAATAAGATCAATATCTGCCTAGAGGACCAATCTAAAACTACTTTTATTTATCCATGGGGCACATTTTCTTACAGGAAACTCCCTTTTAGTTTGAAGAACATAGGGGAAACTTTTCATAGGGAAATGAAATATGCCTTCCATAACATCAAACATATTGTTCAACCATACCTTGATGATTTACATCCTCATTCACGAAAGCAGAATGATCACCTGCAACATTTGAGAGCTATATTTTTACGGTGCCGACAATACAAAATATGACTCAATCCACACAAATGTGTGGAATGAGCCCAATGTGGTGCTCGATGCTGCCTTTGGTCAGCTTGGCCCTCTGTCTTCTACTGCATTTGCTTCACTGTCTTCTTCTCTCTGTTCTCCCATCCTCCTCTCGAGATTCTAGTCTCTCTGTCCCTCGGGGTTCTGGTTCCCTCTCTGTCTCTCGACTGACCGTGTAGTCTGTCTCTATTCATGGCTTTGAAGCCATTTGTTCCAAGACTGTTCGGTTCCACTGCCGCCTTCATCGATTCACCTTCTACAGCTATGCTTGGAGTTCCCTGTTCAGCATCATCATTAGTGCTCAGGGAGTGGCCACATGTCCTCCTCTAAATGGTGCCAGCCTGCTTCGTCAGTTCGTTTCTTTGGTTACATTGTGGATGAAGTCTTCCTCCACTGTAGCGGTCAAACCAACCTCAAATCTTTACAACTTGTGGCCTATTCCCTCGTCAATTCTACTTCATCCATTGGTCACAATCTCAGTCGTTAGCTCTGGGGCCTCTAGATCTAACACCATACACACATTTCACACGGTTGACTTGCTTGACTATTAGCACGCGATCAACGGTGGTTTTCTCTCACCTCCGCTTGCCACGCGTCGATCGTTGAGTGGGATCGCACTGCTTCCATCCAAAACCACTTACCATTTGAGGGCGCTCTGATCAATACTGCCAGTTTCTAGAGTGCGGGTCCCACCTTTGTCCTTTTGGCGCTTTTTCACATTTCGCCCGTGGTTTCCCAGCTCCCCCATGCGTTTGAGTGCTCGGGGCTCTCCATTTTGGCCCTGTTCGCCCAACGATGTGTGATTAACACTAATTGCACATCAAAAATCACCTCCTTTTCCCAATCCGGGGATCCCAGGGGCTACTTTGACCTCCCGTGCAGTCTCCATGGGCCTCGATCAATGCGCTTTGACCAAGGTCCTCATCGTTCCATGTTGGCTGCCATTGCCACTGGTTCAGGGTGTTTTTAATCATTATTTTGAATTCTTAGAAGTTTGTCCCAACCTAATACAGTCATGGTTCTTTGATAGTTATTTATGGATCCAATTCAGATCACGGCCATCCCACTGAAAAATCTTTTGGACCACCATAAGTTGGCTTTCAAGCATCGACTAAGTGAGGGTATTGTTTTCTCACTTGTCCAATCTCAATCCACTTTGCACTGATTGGCTTCCATCCTTTGAGCCCAATCCTGAGGTACTCAACATCTCCCCTACACATCATCCTCACCTTCTTGTCCAGCACTGTGTCTTCCTACAATTCATTAAGATATTCAGGTAGTAGGTCATCAATAGAAGGCAATTGACTTTTCTCTTTAGGGTCCTCAACCATTGAAGGTTCAAACAATCTCAAGCAATTTGCATTTACGATTGAGTAGATGTGCATGTAAGCTAGTAGATCAAGGTGAAAAGCATTTTCACCAATCTTCTCAAGTATCCTAAAGGGTCCATACCTGATAGGCTTTAGCTTTTTACCTTCACCTTGCATCCTGTCCTTGCTGATATATAGCCAGACTTGGTCTCCAACTTGAAAACTATGCTCCATCCGATGCTTATCATGCCTAGCCTTGTACTTGGCATGGCTCTTTTCCAGCTATTCATGTACTGCCTGGTGGATCTCCTAGATTTGTTCAATGAACTTAGTTGCCTTGTCCACATCACTGTGTCCATCAACCATGGTATCTTTACCAAAGACAAAATCCAAAGGAGACCTTGGTGTGAAACCAAAACAGGTCTCAAAAGGAGATCTCTTTGTAGAAGAGTGTTTTTCTCTGTTGTAAGCATGTTGCACATAACACAAGTGTTCATCCCAAAGCTTAGGATGTTTACTGCAATAACCTCTCAATAACTGGATCACTGTCCTGTTAACTACTTTGGTTTGGCCATCTGTTTGTGGATGAAAAGTTGTGCTTTTCTTCAGTTTGGTGTCCATCAGTTCCCATAGACTCGGCCAAAACTTCCCCACAAATCGGATGTCTCGATTAGATACAATGGAAGTGGGTAATCCAAAATGAACCCATACATGTTCAAAGAAAAATTTTGCCGTCTATTCAGCTATAATCTGTTTATTACAAGGTAACAAAATACACATTTTTTTGAACCTATCCACAACAACATATAGATAATCATGACCTTTCTTAGATTTAGGCAGTCCTCCAACAAAATCCATGGAAACACTTTCCCAAGGCTGAGAAGGAACTGGCAATGGAGTGTACAAGCCTAGTTTTCTATTACTGGGCTTTCTTTTAGCACACATAGCACACCCCCTTACATATCTAGAAACTGTCTCATTCATTTTCAGCCAATAAAAAAATCTTTCCAGTTGTGAAACTATTTTACTTATCCCAAAGTGACCTGATATCAGAGAAGTGTGTGTTCCCTAATTATCTTTACACTCTTAGTTTGTGGAATGCAGAGTTTCCCACAATGATATAAGAGTTGGTCCTTCACATGATATTCCAATTCTTCTACTCTTTTTCCTTGACCCAAAGTTGCATATACATCTTTAAATTCCATATCCTTAGCATATTGTTCTATGTATCTTTCATGTAGCACAGAATTATGCTTAAGTATGGTAGATGCGTTTATAATGGGTCTAGATAGCATGTCTGCAACCTTGTTATGTATGCCCTTTTTATATCTGATGACTAAATGAAACTGTTGTAGAAACCCCATCCATCTGTAATGTCTTGATTGCTGCAACTTAGTTTGGGAGTGTAGATATTGAAGTGGTTGATGATTAGTATGTATTACTGTCTCTTTTCCCATTAAGTAATGTTTCCACTTTTCACACTCTAAACTAATGGATACAATTCTTTATCGTATGTAGGATAGTTAACTATTGTAGGATTAAAAGTCTCAAAATGATAACATATGGGTTTACCATGCTGTGTCAACACTGCTACCATGGCATAGTCACTGGCATCAGTTTGGATCTCAAATGGTCTTTGTAGTTCTGGTAGTGCTAGTACATGTGTTGTAATAATCTTTCCTTTCAAGGTATCGAAGGCTTTCTAATGTTTTCCTCCCCACTAAAACACCTTATTCAATCATGTTAAAGCATGTAAGGGAGCTGCAATTGAGGAAAAGTTAGAAATTAACTTCCTCCAATATTGTGCTGCTCCTAAGAAGCTTCTCACTTTTGTAGCAGAACTAGGTTTAGGCCAGTTGACAATAACTGCCACTTTAGAGGGATCTATTTTCAATTCACCTCCCCCTACTATATGACCCAAGTAGTTTAGAGATGTTTTGCCAAATTCACATTTTGAGAGTTTAACATAAAGTTTTTCTCTTTTCAAAACATCTAATGTCTGCTTAACAAGCTCTAAATGTTCTTCCCACATTTTACTAAAAATCATAATGTCATCCAGGTACAAAATAACAAAATCATCAAGAAAAGGTCTAAGTACATCATTCATTAATCTCATGAAAGTAGCAGGAGCATTAGTTAAGCCAAAAGGCATAACCAGCCATTCATACAATCCCTACTTTGTTTTGAAAGCAGTCTTTCATGCATCTTGCTCTGCAACTCTGACCTGATGGTATCCACTATGAAAATCCAGCTTGGTGAAATAAACAGCTTCCTTCAATTGATCTAAAAGATCATCTATGTGAGGAAGGGGATAACAATTTTTTATTTTTATCTTATTTAGTGCTCGGTAATCAATGCACATTCTCCACGAGCCATCTTTCTTTCTCACCAAAATGATTGGTGACCCATATGGTGATGTGCTAGGCCTGATGAACCCTTTTGTCGAGCAACTCCAGCACCTGCTTCTTGATTTCAGCATTATCTAAAGCAGACATTCTGTACATCCAAATGTTAGGCAATGGAACATCTTGTTGCAAAATAATATCATGTACTATTCCCTTTTTGGGCGGTATACCTTTAGGTTCTTGAAACAAGACATCATACTCTGAAACAACCTTTTATATATCAGCTTGATATTCAGTATTATAGCCCTCAAATACATCGGTTTTATCAGGTTTTTTTTTCCTTTACAACCATCAGTAAGAATTGTTTGCATGAATTTATCATTCTTTTCATCTGCCCTAATTTTATGAGAGTATAATTATTCTTGAGTTGATGAGCTCTTACAAAGCATTCAATTCCATCTTTAACAAGTAGATACTTCTTCTCAGTTCCATAGAAAATATCCTTTCTATCATACAAGTAAAGACTTCCTAAAACAATTCCACATATATCCAAAGGAATTATGTCTAACTCAACCTCATCTACAAATGCTGACCCAAAAGAAAACTTGAGTTTGCACTGTCTAGTCACTTTTAGTTGTGCTTTATCATTCAACCATCCTAATGGGTATGGTTTCTTGTGAGGTGTAGTTCCTAATCCCAATTTCTTTACAATTGCTTCAGAAATTAGATTTACTTGTGAGCCACTATCAAACAAAGTATCAATCTTTGGATTTTTGGAAATAACTCGAATATGGAAAAGCTCATGTCTTTTTCTCTCATTTTCTTCATCAATAACAGATTGAGTAGAATTACTAGTAGATGCTTCCGAATTCTTACCTTTTATATCTGTGGTTGCTATAGTTGCTTCATCTCCTGAGTCTGACCCCAAATCTTTCCAAATAGTTGCAGTAGTCTTCTTCTTCTTGCCCTTGGACTTCTTAGGTCTCAGCTCTGGATGCAAAATCCAACAATGCTCATCATCATGCCCATCCTTTTTACAGTGAGTGCATGAAGCTTTGTTTTTCTATGCAGTGTTATCCTTCCTTGCTTTCCACTTCTACTTTCTTTTCTCCTTGCTCTTGCTTACAGTGGGTTGGGATGGTCCCCCAACTTCTGGATTCCATTCTTTCCTCTAGCTTCTAGATGAGTAGCTTGTACAGATACCTCATCTATACTAGTGGGATTAAACATGAGGATGGTATGCCTCATGTAGTTGTGTAGACCACCAATGTACTTCAAAAGAGTCTCTAGTGAGTCTAATGAGATACCCAACATCAATGCTCTCTTTCTAAATTCTTGAGTATACCCTTGCACACTTTGCCCCTTCAACTGTTGAAGAGTCTACCAACTCATCATAGCTTGTTGCATGTAGGCCAATAGATAGACCTACTTTTTTATTGCAGCAACAAATTCACTCTAGACAGAGATGGTCTTACCGTGTCTTTTTATATCAGCTTGGGTTCTACCTTCCCACCAATCCAAGGCAGTGCCTCCTAGGCATAGGCTTGCCAACTGAATCTTACTCTTGTCTGAATCTATGTTCTGTACCATGCAATACACATCAATTTTTCTAATCCAATTGTCCAACCTTTTCGCATTTAGCTCTCCATCATATATAGGCAAATCAAATTTAACATCTAGCTTGATCAAAGATGCTTTCTTATTATTCATAGGGCTATTAGGAGGTGTGAGAAAGCTTTTCTATTTCCCCTTTCCTTTGGAGTGGTCATGGAAGTGAGACTCATCTTCTTCCTTATCTTGTTTAGAACCTGATGAATCTTCAACCTTATGCTTTCTAAAGTCCCTATACATTTCTTATACCATAGACTTTATAGCTAGGAAACTTTCTATGAATTGAGGGTCTTGCCCCACAGAACCTTCCTCTGATATTGTCTTCTGAGGATAGAGTCTCCCAATTTCAGGATTAGTTTCCACCAACTCTCCTTCTCCTAATTTGAGCTTTGATCTAGTGAGAATTCACAGCTAAACCAACACAAGCTTGTCTAACCTTACAGCCTAGAGCTTTGATATCGCTTGATCTGATAATCACCCTATGAGTGACATCAATTGAAGACTTATTAAAAAAAGGTATTACAGACTCATGTGCCCGTGTGTGTTATGCGTTATTTAAGCAATGGATCGATCAGATTACCAATACACAGACATTTAAATGGAAAGACAGTAGAGAAATACAACAAGCAAATACAAGAACACAAGAAATTAATAAGGAGTTCACCCTATCCTCCAGGGCTACATCTCTGGTCTAGCTCTCAATGCTGGCCTTGTTTTATTGTGTCTTTAAGTAGATAATTACAATGCAGGGACTCAAGGTGCGTTCTCTTGAAGTAGATTTTCTTGGCAGGGTGGTTCTTGGATTCCCCAAGCCACTGGAGTGCATAGACTCGGATTTTCCTACCAGCTTTGTGACCTTCTAGTCTACAGTGCAAAGATCCCAATGTGGTGCTCAGTTCGGACAGATCCTCACTAGGATGGAATGAATCTCTCATGATCTTTGGTGCTCGATGCTGCCTTTGGTTAGCTCGACCCTCTGTCTTCTACTGCTTTTGCTTCACTATCTTCTTCTTTTTGTTTTCTTGTCCTCCTCTCGGGATTTTGGTCTCTCTGTCCCTTGGGGTTCTGGTTCCCTCTTTGTCTCTCGACTGACCGTGTATTCTATCTCTATTCATGGCTTTGAAGCCATTCGTTCCAAGACTCTTCAGTTCCTCTGCCACCTCTGTCGATTCGCCTTCTACAGTTGTGCTTGGAGTTCCTTGTTCAGCGTCATCATCAGTGCTCAAGGAGTGGCCACATGTCCTCCTCTAAATGGCGCCAGGCTGCTTTGTTGGTTTGTTTCTTCGGTTACATTGTGGATGAAGTCTTCCTCCACTGTGGCGGTCAAACAGACCTCAAATCTTTACAAATTGTGGCTTATTCCCTCGTCGATTCCACTTCCTCTATCGGGCGCAATCTCAATCGTTAGATCTAGGGCCTCCAAATCTGATGCCATATGCAGGTTTCACGCAGTTGACTTGCTCGACCGTTAGTGCATGATCAATGGCAGTTTTCTCTCACCTCCACTTGCCACACATCAATCATTGAGTGAGATCGCTCCACTCCCATCAAAAACTGCTTACCATTTGAGGGCGCTTTGATTAATACTGTCAGTTTCCAGAGCGTAGGTCCCGCCCTTGTCCTTTTGGCACTTTTTTTCTTTTTTCCCACGGTTCTCTAGCTCCCCCATGCATCGGAATGCTCGGGGCTCTCCATTTCGGCCCTGTTCACCCAACAAGCACTAATCGCGCATCAAAAATCACCTCCTTTTCCCGATTTGGGGCTCCCAGGGGCTACTTTGACCTCCCGCACAGTCTCCATGGGCCTCGGTCAGTGCACTTTGACCGAGGTCCTTGTTGTTCCACGCTGGCTACCATTGCCACTAGTTCAGGGTGTTTTTGATCGCTCTTTTGAATTCTTAGAAGTTTGTCCCAACCTGATACAATCATGGTTCTTTGACAGTTCTTTATGGATCCAATTTGGATCATGGTTTAAACATACTTTCGTACAATTGCATTCCCTCATAAGGGTGGAATCACAGTTATCGACCAAATCACCTTCATCACCTCTAGTTCATAGGCTACTGGAAGCATTCTGTTAGTTAACGGACCCCCGCTATCTCTTCAAAACATTGATGTAGTTCTCTTCAAGGATTCTTCCCTAATGGGTAATTTTTCACTACCACCACCATCAAACATGGCGGAAGTGGCAAAAGTTGAGACTTGCAATATGATATCTTCCACTTCATGTGACTTAAGGGAGATTACCAATAATTCTGAAGTTGATAGGAGTAATTAAATCATGCCACTAAGCCCTATTGAACTTGCATAGCAATCAATCTTTTTGGCTTGTGTGGTAAACCCAAATCCATCTTCGTCAATTGTATGGGTAGATCATTTATTAGACTATGGTACTTCCTCCGATCCTTTTTCACGTATATTTTCTATTGTTGGAGGAATCATCCAATCAATGATGATGGAAAAAGAATTGTTACACAGTAATTTGTCACTATCCTCATCTCAGCCCTTCTACTGTGTCATGTGTCAAATAAACATGTTCATATCTTCCCACCAGTGTAAGAAGATTAAACAAATGCTCTCTAATCCTGAAGATTGACCCTTTTTTACTAAATTTCTGCATCGTTGCTAGTAAACCTTTAATATCCGTGATGGTTCTTTGTCATGCACTGTATCATTGCGACGCCGTCGCTAGTCCCTAGTTCATGACCCGCGATGATCCAGATTTGGCAAATTAGTTCAAACAATCAGCCTTCTGGATGTTTCTAGAGCTGGTTTTTGGGTCAGTTTGGGTCGCCTTTCCACCTCTGGGTTGGTGGTTCCATATTTTGTGCTACCTTCCTTGAAGATAAACTCTCTCCCTCATTTCATGGAGGCTCCTCCTCCTATAAAATCACTTACCATTACTATGATCTGCTAGTTCCTTTGGTTGTACAGTGCTGCTGCTGCTTTTAAGTTTGATAGATAGTTGGTGTGAGTGTGAAAAGTGTGGGATTGCTTTGTAGTTTGCAAGAAGGTGTGGGGTGCCTTAACCTTGTGTAAAGCTTGTGAATGAGAGAGAGATATATATTGCTATTTGGGAGACCCATCTTTGAGAGTGAATGCTTGAAGAAACACATTGGTTGGACCCTTTGAAAAGGCTTGCGATGTCAAGACTTGGTTGTAAGCTTGCTCTTATTTTTATCATTAATACAATCAATGATGATTTCCTATGTCTTGTATGTGATTTACTTGATAGCTCATGACTTCTTGAATTTCTGAGTAAATAGATCATTGTTGTTTCCTAGTTATGCGTTTTTTCGTTGTCTTGTGTTGTTTCAGGTTAATTACTATTTAAGGAGAAGGAAACAGAAGCTGGAGCAGCGCAATAGAACTTAATCAACCACCGGTTTGAGGTAGGCCTCCAACGGTGACTATTTAAAGGAATCAATTGTTTTTTTGTCCTTGTTGTGACTAGACCCACTCTAGGGCTAGAGGGTTTGCCTCTGTCTGCAAAGGGAACACTTTCCTGCATCACAAGAACAATGGGAACATTATCATCATCGTTTCCATATTCCAGATCACATAGAAGATTTTTCAAATGAACATAATCACCCTTTAGTTGTTGATTTCCTTTCGAATTCTATTTTCATAGATACAGTAGATTCTGAGCGAAACTTGTCAAATATCAAAGAAACTATTTCTATCAATATTTTGACCAAACCTAACATTGTAGAAAACATTCATGTTGGTAAATCTTGTTCTCCATCAGAACTTGATATTTACTGTGCTCTCTTTCGTGAATTCCAAGATATATTTGCATGGTCATATGAGGAAATTCTAGGTATTGACTCTAGTATAGTTGAACATGAAATCAAAATGTATCCTGATGTCAAAACAATACAACAACACCACCATCTTGTTCATCCAAAGAAGGCTACTGCCATTAAAACAAAAGTTGAAATTTTTTTTCATGCTGGTTTCATTTACCTTATTCCTCTTATTGATTGGGTTTCAAATATTGTTCTTGTCATGAAGAAACAAGGGATATTACGAGTGTGCATCGATTATAGGGATGTTAATCAGGCTTGTCCAAAAGACAATTATCCCACTCCCTTTATCAACTAGATTATTGATGAATGTGCTAGATGTGAAATATTCTCATTTATGGATGGATTTTCCGGCTATAATAAGATCAATATCTTCCTAGAGGGCCAATCTAAAAATGTTTTTATTTATCCATGGGGCACATTTTCTTACAAGAAACTCCCTTTCAGTTTGAAGAACATAGGGGAAACTTTTCATAGGGAAATGAACTATGCCTTCCATAACATCAAACATATTGTTCAACCATACCTTGATGATTTACCTCCTCATTCACGAAAGCAGAATGATCACCTGCAATATTTCAGAGCTATATTTTTACAGTGCCAACACTACAAAATATGACTCAATCCACACAAATGTGTGTTTTGACTACAAAATTCAACTCGACCCACTTAAGGTTCAAGAAATTCTTGACTTGCCTCCACCTTCAAATCTACTACAATTATAGAGACTCCAAGGGAAGGCTAACTTTTTGAGGAGGTTCATTCCCAATTATGCTGAAATGGCTAAAGGATTTACTCGTATTTTGAAAAATGGGATACCCTTCCATTGGGATCAGGTTGCGCAAGATTCCTTTGATGCTCTTAAAGATACCTTGATTAGAGCATCATTAATGTATTCCTAGAATTATCAAAATGACTATTTCTTGTATCTCGCTACTGCAGATACAACCATTGGAATGGTTTTAGTCCAAGAATAAGGTGGGATTGAACATCTGATATATTATTTGAGTCACAATCTCAATGATACAGAAGTTAAGTACTCTTAGGCCGAAAAGTTAGCTCTGGCGGCTGTTCAAGCTATACAGATATTTCACCACTATATCCTGCTCCGAAAGACCACTGTTATTTTGGATTGAAAACCTATGACATATATTTTGTCACGTCAATTGCTGGGGGGAATAATCAAAATGGATCATCATTTTGTAGGAATTTGATTTGGAATTCATCAAATCCATATTAAAGAAATCTCTAGTTTTCGCCAAGCTTCTTTGTGACCTTCCCTCGAATACCATTGATTCAATATCAAAACCATCAATTCCAGATGAGTCTCTATTCCTAATTTCATCATCTGACCCGTGGTATGGAGATATACTGATTTATCTCTAGACCCAAGCTTTCTAGCCTGATACCTCTCACTCGCAATAGCCATGTATCCGATACCAAGCTAAATATTATCTAATCGTTGGCGACACTCTTTACTGTCGTGGTACCAATACAATTTTTCGAAGGTGCCTCACTCATGAGGAAGCCGAGAAAGTTTTCAATGATTTTCATTCAGGTGCTTGTGGTGGACACTTATTTGGTTATGCTACCGCACAAAGAATTATCCGTGTTGGTTACTTCTAGCTTACTATATTCAAAGATTGCATTATTTCCATCATAAATTATCATTCATGCCAGATTTATGGCTGTAAAGCTAGATTACCACCTGCACCATTGCATCCTACCATCGTTGTTGGACCATTCGCTAAATGAGGCTTTGACTTCATGACATGTAACCCAACCTCGACTGGGGGCATGGGTACATTATAGTCGCTATTGATTATTTTACAAAATGGGCCGAGGTGATGCCTACATTAAACAAAATTGGCGAGACGGCTGCACTTTTCTTTTTCAACCACGTGGTTGCCTAGTTTGGTGTACCACAGGCTATAGTTACAAATCATGGGTCACATTTTCGCAATCACATGATGATTGAGTTAACTGCCAAGTTATGACTTTCACATGATAGTTCTACTCCTTATTATCTGCAAGCTAATGGACAAGTTGAGGCCATCAACAAACTCCAGAAGTGAATGCATCAAAGAATGATAGGGGTTCATAAACAAAACTAGCATTTAATCATGTACTCTGATTTGTGGTCATATCAAACCTCAGTTAGGAATGCAATTGGATTCACACCATTTCAATTGGTGTATAGTGTGGAGGAAATCTTGCCGATACAATGTGAAATTTCATTTCTCAAACTCGTGATTGACTTGTTACCCGACACTTCTGATGAAGAAGTGCGTTTCTTAGAAATTATCCATCTGGATGAAACCCATCGTGAAGCCTCATTGGCTAATGAAGCACATAAGAAATGAATCAAGGTGCAATACGACTGAAATGTCAAGCCTCTCATTTTCTCAGAAGGAAACCTGGTCTTACTTTATGATCAAGAAGCTGATAAACTAGGAGCAGGAAAATTTGAACCACTATGGATGGGTCCTTACATTGTCAAGCGTGTTTTAGCAAAAGGTGCCTACGATTTAGTGGATTATGATGGAATTCCATTGTTTCAGCCTCCAAACGGGTTGTATCTCAAACGTTACTATTCTTAATTGAGTGTAGTAAAATCACTGTATATATGCTTTAATTGCATGTGTGTGTGTGTCAGTGTATATTTTAGAGTTTTTATGTGGTTTAGTAATCCACTTTGCGTTTGTTGCAGATGTCAGAATCTTTGGAACCATTTGTTGGTTACGCCGATGGTGCTAGTTGTAGTATGTAGAACCTATCTTCTGCAACATGGGCCATTTTTGCTCCAAGTGGCGAGTTAGTGAGTTTTCAAACATAGTCCCTATCTTTTTGTCCTTGATAGGTTGTGTGCCTGGCTGATAGAATTATCAAACATAGTCCCTCACTAACTCCCCTCCATGGGAAGAACCCGAAAGAGATATGGGGGCACCACATCTCGACAACCCTGTAAGAAATTAAACATCATCAATCACAATAGGGACCAATTTTTCCATTATGTGAGAAGCCTGATCCGTTGGATCCTGTGCATGAACTAGGAACTACAATATTTCTGATTGTTGCCTCATTCTGAAGAACCTGAAGTATTTGAGCAACCCACAATTTTTTAGGGCCTAAACTGTACCCATATTATTTAAGGCAACCATGTCTTGTTCTTCATGCTCTCTTTCTAGCCAAGTAATATACATTCTTATGCAATGAAATCCTAAAATCAAACCATAAGCTTAGTTAGGATCCATTTCATGCAAAAAACTGGAGAAATTTTGGGCCAAATAGGTGAAACAAGTTTGTGAAACTTGCCCAAGGAAGCCCAGGCAAGGAGACAGTGCATTGCAGTGCAACTAGACTTCTGTCTAGGTGCTCCCCAACATAGTTTTTGACATGGAAGCCTGCGTTGATCCCAGGGTGAAAATTTCTAACCCAAGGGGCCCTAAAAACCCTTAAAACTTGCATGAAATTGTAAAAGAATGACGTGAAAAGAAAGAGAAGGGGTAAATCTCCTACCTAGTTCGAGTGGCATGAGAAATTATCTGCAAAATCTCTCACAATCAGTTGCTGAAGATCGAGGTAAAAAATAGGGTCATAGCACAAAATGAATGGTAAATATCAAATGGTGTAAATTACATGGTAAATTCATGTTTTTATGTTTATTTCATGATCATTAAATGAGTAAACTTTAGTATTTACCTATTTCTACCAATGAAACAAGTATGTTTAATCTGTTTGGTGTTGCTTTCAATAGATTTATAGCTGACTTATAGAATTTGACATGCACAATCGTGAATTATAATTTGAGCACAGAGAATACTTTTATCTCTTTTTCAAGCTCTGTTAAATATCGAAAAAGGAACCCCCTTGGAGTCCTCTTTAAGCTCCTTTCAGACTCTCAAAATATGAAAATATTATTGAGTGCTTGTCCTTTCAGCTTGTTAACATATTGGAAATGACATCTACTAAGTATAAGTTTAACCATTTTCTGGAGTAATATAGACTATTTATGAAAAAGAAATACGTTGATCGAACATGGTCAATAGGTTCTCTCTCGCATTGTTTTACGCTTTTTCGGACTTGAGAGACAAATCTATGAAAAAGAACTTGTGGGATTTTATTTTTGTCCCTTTTCAAACTCTCTAAACATGAAAAGGACCGAGTTATCATTGTCATTAAACTTGTTAAAACATCAAATAGCAACAAACTTTTCCATCATGACAAGACCGAGTTTCACCTTCGCTAGACTCGTTAAAACATCACATAGAGATGGATTCACCCGAAGGGTGGAGTTATACAACAAGAATATATTATCCTCCTCAAGCTTGATAAATAATAAAGAGATACTAGTCAGCAATGACTAGGGAAAATGGGAAAAGGGGTAAACCACTTTATGGTAGCAGGTTGCTCATGAAAATGACACTTTCACTTCATCATTGTAACTACATGGGTTGGGTTATTTGCTTGATGGTCATTTTTGTGGAGGTAAATCCTCTCTGCGGACAGAGACGATCCCTACTAGCCTAGACCGGGTCTAGCAACAATCACACAATGCTATCACGCAAGTTCCTAATTGCAAATAAGAAGTGGATGGTGAGAACCTACTTGGATTCCAACGCTAGTGTTCGTAGAAGAGATATCACCCTTGTTCCTTTGCCTTGGCCGGTCACGATCCCCACGATCTCCGTGATTGGACACTTGCACATGCAAATAACAACACGAAAACAAGCATAAAATCTAGTAGATGCAATTGTATATCAATCAGAAAAGATATAACTCAACATCAAACATAAGACAATGAGAGTGGAACCATAATGATAGTCATCTATTATTAATAAATAACAAAGAAGAATACAACCATTGTTTTGACGTCAAATCCTCCTTTGGCTGGGTAGTCAGCTACACAAGTCTTGCAAAGCTTGTTGGGTTGAGGAACAAGCCTCTCTCTCTTTGGGTGACAAGAATCTCCTTACTTAGATTTGGCCTTATGGGTGCAAAGAAGGCTCTTGCAGCTTCAAACTCTCTATCACTATGCTAGAACTGGAACTATTGTAACTATTGACTAGCTTGCTCAAGGCATAGAGGCAAGCTTTTATATATAGAGAAGAAAGAGATAGGATCAAACACATTATTCATGGGATTGGATTTATCACTTGGAAACTTCCATGAAAGGTGGCAAACCACTTCCCCTTCTATGGAGATTCGAAGCCAAACCATCCTAGCTCAACATAGATTCAGTTGGTGAATGGGTTGAAGAGAACCTTTGGGAGCTTGTTGGTTAAAAACTTTACTCAATTCGGTTGGCACGAGTGCGACTCTGAGACAGAGCGCCAATGGCGCGCCCTTTTTAGAGGATTTCCCTCATTAGCACGGGCAGTGAACTGTGGACCCGCGCTAATGAAAAAAGAGATGTTTTCATGGGTATTCTGTAGGAGATGTCTTAAGGGCATATGAAGCTCATACTTAGAGGAATAGGATGCAAGTGGTTTCAGGTCATGTCACTTCTCACAGGTCCTGGAATGAGTCCTCCACTGTGTGGGAGAGGGGTAACAGGGACGGTGAAAAATGGTGACAAATTGCTGTGTAACAGATGCCCCCTAAAGCATGAGGCCCGAGAGAGAGAGAGGGGTGAAATGCTTTACAAGAACATGTGTGACTAAAAACATGGCCGCCGAAGAACCTGCGTAAAGAAGTACAACTGATATCTCAAGTACATGATGTATGTGGTATGGGCGCAGCCATCCATAATAGAGTACATAATAATCTAGATCCAAAGCATGGACGCATCCATCCAAAGAGGATCGATAAATAGACTCAGGCATGGTCGCAGCCATCCAGTGAACGAGTCATGTAATGATCATAACAAGCCACAAATCGCAGCCTGGATTCTAATAGACAAAATCCAGGGTTTTGTGCTCCATCTCAACCCGAACAGAGTACAAGTTCAAGCATGCGAATACATGAGTTGAAGTCGAACATGCATGAACATCGTCTAATTACCAGTCAATGATGAAAACTATTAACAGACGCGAGAGGTACCACCAATATTGACAATGGTCCTCAAGGTACTATAGGTACAATCTACGGCGTGTGATTCAATGAGCTGGCGTCGAACACCCATAGAATCATTCGATCGGAGGCCAATGATGAAAAACTCTCGGCGAACACGAAGAACCTGCCATTGAGGCATGTAGGCTCCAAGGCACCGAAGGGAGTCTCTAGATCAGCTTCCTGGATAATGAGTTGAAGTCGACAGGAAGTGACCTTGATCAAAGGTTGGCCATAGTGTTTCCCACATCATTGACACGAGACAGAGGAAAGATGTTGTGGTGATTCAGAATTATGTGAGGTATCAGAGGGAGGTTGTAATTCTACAGAGGTCAATTTCTCTTGAACATATCGGCGACACGATAGTGGACTTGGCAGTATTCGACATCAAATGAGCAGAGGTCATGGTGACAAGGCAATGAGCAGATGAGAGGTCGAATAGGATCACCCAAACCCACGGAGGCTAGTGTAAAACAAGATGAGATGTTCCCACCCAGACACGAATGCAGACTAGTGCCATGTTCAAGAGCGACATACTGCCGACACGACAATAATTATGGGTCCATTTTCCCCACCATTTCTGGCGAGTACCCTAGTTATTTTTAGCAAGCTTGACAGGGATAGCATATGCTTGTGGGCATCATTATGACAGAATCCAATGTCATTGAGTTTTAATGAGTCTGACAAAGGAAGAACTCGGCGTCTTTTCCTATTTAGAGAGTCTGAAAAGACAGCAAAAAAGAAAACTCCAGGGGGGTCCTTTTTCGTAAAGTTGTGTCTCCCGAGCCCGAAAAAGTATAAAACAATACTCGAAAGAACCGCCCGACCATTACGACCGAGGAGTACTTTTCATATGTAGTGATATCGATCTGAAAAAGTAAAAAAGCGATCAACATCACGTTGTTTCGTAACCATTAATGAACCTGAAACGACAAAGGTCCGACGATCTTTTCATTTTTTTACACGGTCGGAAAAGGGCTTAAAGACGACCGCCTCTTATTTACGTTTAACGAGTCAAGAGGGGTAACCTGGCAATCTTTTCATTTTTAGCGAGTCAGAAAAGAGCTGAAAGATGACTCCATAGTGACTTTTTCGTGTATTTACCGAGTCCAAAAAAGTATAAAATACAACTCGTTTCACCATCGAAGTTGCAAAAAGGACCTGTCATAGCACCAAAAGCAAGCGTAAAATCCATTTTCGACCAAAAATATATTAAAATATTAAAAAAAGAACTCTTTAACCCTAATTACAAGTCAAAAAGTCTATAAATATGGTGAAAATGTAAAAAATAGAATTACTTTTACTTTTTACCTCTTGCATAGTAGTAGTGGTCCATTTGGAGAGCATACTTCGAGCAGTGATTACCTCCAATTCGTGCAACCATTTGAGATTCTGCCAGTTCCAGGTAAGAGGCGCTTCCCTTAGCTCCATTTTCATACTCTTTTTATGCATTTTATACCCTGATTGAGCCTTCGCAAGGGGGATTTCAAAATTTAGGGTTGCGCTCCATTGGCGCGGGTATCCGGCACGGGTCCGCGCCAATGGGGTGATTTTCCCAAAGGTACCGCGCTATTGGCGCGACTGTTTTAGAAACAGTCGCGCCAACCGCGCGACCTAACTTTTTACTTGAATTTTCTCCTCAATTTTGAAATTTTCCCGGTTTGTAAGCCTACCAGGGTTTCATTAATGACTTATTCATCCTTGTGGGTGCAGGAAACAAGCAAAAATGGTGGTGGAATGGAAAGAACGGGAGCATGATGCCGTAGATGCCTTGGCCATAGCGGATGAGGGATGTATGAATGCTTTGAGAGACTGTGGTCTCAAAAAGTTCTTCCTCACCTCTTATCTGCGAGCTCAACCGGAGCTATTACAGTTCATAGTGGATGCTTGGGATGTCGATGACCAAGTATTTCGCTTACGGGATCAGACCTTAGAGCTGGATGTATCTGATGTGTACTTTATTAGTGGGCTATCACGAAGAGGGGCGAGCCCCATTTTGATCGGAAGCAGGCCTTCCAGGGAGAAGATAGGTGAAGTGAAGGCTCGTGTGTGCCCAGAGGCACAATTTGGGAAAAACAGTGCTAAGGTGGATATTGCCACCATCCATGACTTGGCTCTTAGGGTGATACTGTTCACTATCATGCTTGCAGTTGGGGTACAGGTGCCCCATGAAGCAAGCAAGAATCATCTGTTACTAGCGACAGAATGCCTTAGCCCCACCATTTTTGACTGGGCTACAGCGGTGACTACAAATATCAAAAGGAAGCTTACAAAGTGTAAGCACGGGGGAGTGAAACAGTTCGGGTATGGCTCGATTGTGGTGTCATTCTTCTTGGAACAATTACCCCTCTTCCAGTACCCATTGCCGCGAGAGCCTAGGATGGCTCGCTGGGCAGCATTGATGCCCAGAGGAGGAGGGGGCCAGCAGATGTCTTGGCGGCCCGAGTTCTTCATATGGCTTCTCCGTCAGCTGATCGTGGTAGAGGATTGGCCATACACGGGAATCAACTTCATGGGGGACCTAGACCTCCCACTGACAGAGGGAGAGGAGTGGGAAGAGGAGTTAGGTATGATCTTCTCTTTTTGGTGTTTTATGTACTTTCAATTTTTTTTGTCAATACATGCATGTTCTAATGACAGTTGTATGTATATGCAGATGTGGGCCCAGAGCGACCAGCCGGCTTGTCTCCTATAGCGCGGAGGGACCAACCTACAGCTGACCCTCAGGAAAGAGGTGCTGTGGGGGAAGAGCTGGTGTAGAATCTCGAGGGACTTACCCAAGGGATTCCAGGCTACGCTAGATTGGCGGATGTGCCCTTTGCATACCAGAGGCACACCGTGGGGGTGCCGACCCGCATCCATCGTCTGTTGAGACGCTTGGTGCGTGCAGTGACGTGCTATCATGAGCACCACCACGAATAGACTCCTAGGTTTCTTTCATGCATATTTTTTGAGGGACATGTTGTCCGAGGATGTATCAGGATGAACATGTATTATTTTTTGGGTTTTGTAACGCACGCGGTGCAAACATTGTGACACACATATATATATATATATATACATATGCCTATGGTTTATTATTGTGCTTTTATGTGCTTGCTTGTATGATGTTTTGATTATAAATTACGCAAATGTCTATCTAATACATGATTGGCCAATGCATCAGATAATGTGTTTAATCGTCGTGGAATATGCTGATATGTGATAAAGTCAAAATTCCTTTCTAAGAATTTAACACGTAAGTACAACCTTAAAATGTGACGGTCTTTGACGGAATATCGCCCATTGAGCTGATGGACGACAAGCTGAGAGTTTAGGTTAACAAGCAATGTAGAAATACCGAGATTAATTGCCTCGGCTAATAATTCAATAACAGCGCTATATTCAACAACATTGTTTGTAGTACAGCCTAAACAGACACCTTGAAGGTCTATCAACTCACCGTGAGGATCGTAGATCACCCACACCGCAGAGGACAAATTACGAGTGTTGCGGCAGGCACCATCAGCGAAACCAATGTAAGGTGCACCCGACATCTGCACAAGAAGCAAAAAGACACAATAAGGGGCAATCACGCTTTCACACCAAACCGAAAACATGAAAACTCACACACACACACACGCATGTACAAATCGAAGCGCACTAAACTTGAGAATAAAGGGACGGGCATGCCCCCCAGCATGGTGTCTCAATTCGAGGTACATGCCCCCCAAGCTTCAGTCCATTGAAAATAGAGTGAAGGTTGACATCACTATTATTGCGCTCGAATGGCATCATATCGCCCTGAGATTCTATCTGATGCACGGAAATCGTTTTAATAGGGGCGAGATTCGGAGGTGGGATTGGAAAGACACCCATTAGAGCGGGATCCTTAAAGAGTCCAGCTCCCACACTCTTGAATGATTTGGAGGTATGCTCCACGAATGGCACATTACCTTCGGAAGAAGGGGCGAAGAAGGAGAGTTGGTCCACCATGACAATCTTCCCTTGATGAGGGAAACAAATGAAACAGAAAAGGGAGGAAGCCACGACTTGCATGGCGTATGTCCAGCTACGTCTGAGGAGGAGGTCGTAGGTAAGATTAGCGTCAACAACTTCGACCTCCACTTCTACCATCTTCCCTTCCAAGGAGATGGGCAAGCGTTGGAGGATACCGTAAGGACGAGACTCTCTTCCATCAAAGGCTTCTAACGTCGTAGGAGACTGGCTCAATGTTGGAGAACCAATAGCTTTCCAGCAAACAACAGACCTGATGCAAGTTGGGGCACCTTCATCAATGACTGTACGATGAATCGTTTTACCATTGATGATGACCTGTATAAGGAAAGCGATTTGGTGAGGCAGTCTCGGCGTATAGCCCTCGAGATCAAAAGAAATAAGATCCGAGTCAGCTGGGTCTATGCCACCGATGGCCGATAGCAAGGACTTCCTCTGGGAGGGGCAGCTCTGGAGGACTTCTAGAGCGGACATAGCAGAGGGAGCCTGGGCTAAGTCCTCAATAATGTTGTAGTGCTGAGCAGCATGAGCATTCGGGTTGTAAGAAGACTTCCGGAGTACACCTTTTGGAGGGGGTCGGATCGTCGTCTCAGTGCTAGGTCTTTCGATGTGAAGAGGACCAGAACTGGATGGAGGAGCACTGGAGGGGGCCTCTGGCTCTTTCCTGGCATGAGATGGATATTATTTCTCTCGAGTAGTGACATGGATGGGAATCGTCCTAGCCATGAAGACTTGAGAGCCGAATGAAGAAGAGGGTTGCGATGGATCTGCCACCATTTGAGTTTGCTGTGAAGGGAAAGGCTCTTTAAGCACAGCAGGAGTCCCAGGAGCACCTTTCAATAATCGACTAACTTCGGACCGCCTAGGGCAGTCTTTAGTGTAGTGATCCTCATCACAGATAAGAAAAGGATACTTAGGTTTACGTTTGGCTCTTCCTTGGGTGGAGGTTTAAGGGAGTCCTATTTGGGCTGTTCGGATTTATTCTTGGCTTTCCCTTTCTTTTTCCCTTTCGAGGATTTATCCGCCATGGTGGACTGAACAACATTTACCTCGGAGGTACTTCCAGAATTAGATTGACCCTGAGAAGTGTTTCCATTAGAAGCATTCTATTTTTGCTTCCCAGGGTTCGCGGATGATTTCTTTGAAGACGCATTTACAAAGCCAATAACACCGTCAACATATGGTTTTGGCGGAGCTTTGGATGTTCCGGGTCTCGGGGCGTCTGGAAAATAATCATATAAAGTACCTGACTGAGAATATACCAAGTCAAGGTACTAAGCACGCGCAATAGCTTGCTCTTCAGTTACACAAGCTCCCATGGCGATGTCTCGTGCAACTGCAGGGACAAAGGAAGTCGTGAACCAATCGGTCAGGAGCTGATCAGGAATCCAAAACTTGATTAAGCGACGACGCCGTCTCCAGTCATGTATATGATCGGATATATGTGTGGCCGTGTCCTGTTTGAGAGATGTAAGGAGATGTGTCCCTATCTCATACCAAATGGGTAACTGAAAATGAGTTGGGAATGCCATAGCCAGCGAGTTGAAATCTTGAAATGTTCCGCGATTCAACTCAATATACCATTTAGCGGTCGAGCCAGTGAGAGTCCTTTGGAAGAGGCGGAGCCGGATGAGTCATCAAGCCATGAGTTGGATGAGCACCAAAGGTGATAGGTCATGACATGGGCTTGAGGGTCCTCACCAGCTTTTCCATCGAATTTCGGGCAATCACCGAGTATCTTAGTTGGAACTGGTGGCCAATACGGATTATGAAGAATGGGATCATTCGTCAACTTGGACACATCTGGAAGTTCCAACGTCGCTAAGAAAGACAACTGAGGATTAAAGGACATTGGTGGCTGTGGAAGGGAGGTAGTACCAGGGTTCCAACCAGGTGGTGGTTGCCCCCATGGACTTTGTCCGGATGGGCCTGGCCCATAAGGGTTCTTCCCATAGGGATTTTTCCCATAGGGGTTTTGTCCATCAGCAAACAGTTTACCTTGGGTCTGCACCGAGCACCCCATGGATTAGCAACTTGACCTGCAGGTGCAACATACTGTTGCTGATAATTTTGGTAAGGAGTGACCTGCATTTGTTGATAATTTTGATAAGGGGTAAATTGAGTTTGCCCCTGGGGTTGATGGTAGCCATACGTTTGCTGAGCTCCATACTGAGCCTGATAAGAAGGCTGCGCTTGGTAAGAATGTTGGGGTCATGGCCCACCTTGCATTTGATAACCAATTTGAGTATGGGGCCCAGAAGGATGTCCTTGAACAGGTTGAGCTTGGACCATCTAGCCGGAAGGATGGCCTGGTTGGGTTTGGGACGAACCTGTTTGCCCAGAAGGATGTGCTTGCTGGGTACCAAGTTGTCCTTGCGGAACAGATGGTTGAGCGGGCTGAACGACCAGTTGACCTTGAGGTTGGCCAGCCTGTCCAGAAGGATGACTAGGCTGGGCAGTGGGTTGGCCCTGCTGTGCAGGAAGCTGACCTGCTTGCCTAGAAGGATACCCCTGTTGGACTATCGGTTGACCTTGTGGAATATAAGTTTGTCCAGCTTGTCCAGAGGGATAACCCTGTTGGATACCAGGTTGGCCTTGTTGGATGTAAGGTTGTCCTGGTTGTCCAGACGGGTAACCTTGCTGGGTACCAGGTTGCCCCAGATAACCAGAAGGTTGATTTAGATAAGTAAAATATGGACCACCAGCGGCCGAAGGTTGTCCCTGATAGGGTTGTCCTTGTGGGCCCCCAGATTGTCCTGGGTAAGGCTGGCCATAATATTGTTGCCCTTGGGGGCTTTGCACATAAGATGGCTGGCCTTGGTTAGGCAGTCCTTGAAGCTGTACAGGCATTGCTTGGCCCCCATGGAAAGTGGTGGCGTTCCAAGCAACAGATAATGGTACCGAAACCTCAACAAAAGGTTGAGTAGGCAAGGGTTGAGAAAGCTGAAGGTATTGACCAGTAGAATTGTAATAAAAGAATGGACCTTGCAAATTCGGATCCTGAACAACTTGTCCATAGGCATCATATGGCCCCCCTCCTGGGATGGGACCAGAAGAGGGTGGAGCACTTTGTGCAGGGTGAACAACTTTGGGTGAGTGTGCCGGATGGCCACTACTCACTTGACTGTGAGGGGGACCAGCACCAGTATTCAGAGCTGAAGATGTTGTAATGACACTAACAACCGGAGTTGAATGTGCTACACAAACAGTTGGATTTGTCGGAACTAAAGTGACAAGTGTATTGTGGACATGTGAAACAAAATATCCCGTGGTGGGAGTGATATGGGGGTCCCACATAGTTGAAGCAGGGATCCTGGCACTTACTCTATCCCTCAACGACTGGTAGCGTGGGGGGAGCGGAGAAGTAGCTGGGATGGGAGTGTCGATATTCGACAAAACAGGTGTCTCACTTACTCTAGGAGATGTCTCATCCATGTGAGAGGTAGACATTGGAGACGAAACACCAGGGGGGGTAAAAGGAATATCGTCCTCTTCAGGCTCCCAGATGGGGTTCCAATGAATTTCGTAACCTTCATCGTCCGGAGGGCAAGAGTTGATTGGTTGGATACTCGGGATAACAGGAAGAGTATCACTTACAACCGGTACCTCAGGAGCAGCGGAGGACGGAGACCCCTGATCACTTGGAATGGGAGTCGACGGTTCAGCTGGGATGACAAAATTCAAACAAAACCTAAGGGAATCTAATGATAAAGGACCCTACTCAAACTAACGCACACAAGATCTAACCAGGTAATGTTAATCGCGGCCAAATAAATTCTAAGATGCAAGGACACAACTTGACCTTTTCATGTTTTGAGAGTCGAGAAAAGGACAAAAAGGTGACTCTAGTCGCCTTCGAATGTTTTGTGAGCCCGAAGTGACAAACTGCTCAAGTGAACCTTTTCTTTTAAGGAGTCCGAAAAGGATCAAAAGTGACTACTCTGGAGAGACTAGGCAAAGGGTTTACCAACAAATCCGTAAAACTGCATATACACCTTGGCAGTCATATGAAAACCAAGGACTTCCCATACGGCAGTCAAATCTTCCCGAATGCTGTGTTCGGTGCGTTACGACTTGTAAGACGGCAGACACGGCTTCCTGTGGATAAAGGATGATAACCTAGTGGGGTCTCCCCTATATACGCGACGGTACGTGGGAGCTCAAGTCCGTGCTAGATCACTATCGCGTCACAAGAGGAGGAATCACCCAACCATAATGTGAAACATCAGTGACTAGGTTTAACGATGTCGGAGCACGTCTCTAGCCTAGACCTCTAAACAATGAGCGTTATGTTCCAATGCGTTTTTAAGTTCATTCAGTTCATTTTATGGTTGATCTTTAGTTAAGTTTCAATTTCCAGGTCCTACCATATGTAATCTCTCACAATTCCCTAAATGCAAACTATATGCCAAAGAATATCATTTCGTTCGATGAATACTAACTACGAGAGAGTTGAGAATTTTTCAAACAAAATGACCACAAACAATCAAGAAGCACTCTAATGCAGCTAATGACAAATAAACGAAACTTTTCTTTGTTTTAAATCACTTAATCAATGAAAAGCTTCTAATTCCAATTAACTAATGCAACGCAAAAGAGATTATTCGTTTTTCTTTGTTGATGGCAAGATGTACTAAACAAATTTTGAGAAACAATAACAAAGAGTAAAAAGACAAATTTCACTCAATGAAAACACAATCAAGTCCCCAAAATACCAAGGCAGTCCTTCAAAACGAAGAAAAACACCAAAGACTTCAATGAGCCATGTGATCTAGGTCGAAAACGAAGCCGAGCAGAATCCAAGTGAAAAAGAAGTAAATCACTTCAATAACACAATAAAATACTTAACAACCACTGAAAAAGTGCAAGAGAGTAACCAAAAAGTTGACTGGGATGATAGAACACGAAAAATTCGACACGTAAAGCCACTAGATGTCCTAGGGCTAAAACGTGAAATCGATAGAAAAAGGCAAACACCCGAAGGATGAAGGTCTAAAACCAGTCAAACACGGATCAAAAACACTCCAGTAATTGAAAAAGACACGGCAACATACAAATCCAAGCTCAGAGGGCTTGAAGACAAGTGAACTGGAAAAGTTGATAGGCCTGGCATGACTGTCAGGCTACAACTCGCGCTTTTATGGGATTGGCGCGGGTTGTCTTTGAGCAACATGCGCCAACTGGCGCGACTGTTAGACTAAAAAGCGCGCTAATCAAGCTTGCTAGGCCAAAAATAAAAACAAACAGTCTAGGGCTTGGTTAACAGTATCCAGGTAGACCAGGAAGCAAGAGACAACAAGAAATCTAACCCAGAAAGCTATCTAAGCAATCAAACGAGAGAACCAAAGAGACAAGACTAAGTCCCCAGCGGAGTCGCCAAATTGTTATGGAGGTAAATCCTCTCTGCGGACAGAGACGATCCCTACTAGCCCAGACCGGGTCTAGCAACAATCACATAATGCTATCACGCAAGTTCCTAATTGCAAATAAGAAGTGGATGGTGAGAACCTACTTGGATTCCAATGCTAGTGTTCGTAGAAGAGATATCACCCTCGTTCCTTTGCCTTGGCCGGTCACGATCCCCACGATCTCCATCATTGGACACTTGCACATGCAAAGAACAACACGAAAACAAGCATAAAATCTAGTAGATGCAATTATATATCAGTCAAAAAAGATATAACTCAACATCAAACATAAGACAATGAGAGTGGAACCATAATGATAGTCATCTATTATTAATAAATAACAAAGAAGAATACAACCATTGTTCTGATGTCAAATCCTCCTTTGGCTGGGTAGTCAGCTACACATGTCTTGAAAAGCTTGTTGGGATGAGGAACAAGCCTCTCTCTCTTTGGGTGACAAGAATCTCCTTACTTAGATTTGGCCTTATGGGTGCAAAGAAGGCTCTTGCAGCTTCAAACTCTCTATCACTATGCTAGAACTGGAACTATTGTAACTATTGACTAGCTTTCTCAAGGTATAGAGGCAAGCTTTTATAGATAGAGAAGAAAGAGATAGGATCAACCACATTATTCATGGGATTGGCTTTATCACTTGGAAACTTCCATGAAAGGTGGCAAACCACTTCCCCTTCTACGGAGATTCGAAGCCAAACCATCCTAGCTCAACATAGATTCAGTTGGTGAATGGGTTGAAGAGAACCTTCGGGAGCTTGTTGGTTAAAAACTTTACTCAATTCGGTTGGCGTGAGTGTGACTCTGAGACAGAGCGCCAATGGCGCGCCCTTTTTAGAGGATTTCCCTCATTGGCGCGGGCAGTGAACTGTGGACCCGCGCTAATGCAAAAAGAGTTTTTTTCATGGGTATTCTGCAGGAGATGTCTTCAGGGCATATGAAGCTCATACTTAGAGGAATATGATGCAAGTGGTTTCAGGTCATGTCACTTCTCTCAGGTCCTGGAATGAGCCCTCCAGTGTGTGGGAGAGGGGTAACAGGGACGGTGACAAACAGTGAAAAATTGTTGTGTAACAGTCATCATACCATTCATTACTTTGGTTTTGGGTCAATGCTGCCAAAACATTTAGTGTCGCTGACATATTCAAGAGAAGTCACTCAATTAAAATTCATCCTTTGCAATACTCATAAACCTTCATTTTAATGACTTCCATTCCTAAACCTGGTGTCGTCAGTCAAATTTGATCTCCAAAATAATTACACTTGTTTCGTTTCGTTGATGTGGGATACATCAAGGCCCTCCTATGACAAGTTGCTTCTTGTCGACATCAACACATTATCTAAGAAGTTGACTTAGAAACACCCTTCCAGTACCTTGAGACTTACATATGTCAATGATAGGCTTCTCGCTTCCGGCGAAAGGTTGACATCACTGGCCTTCAACTGGAAGACTTTTAATGGTTTTCGACATCAAAGCATCAATTCACACCATGCAGAATGTACTGCAGTACCTTGAGTATCATTATCATTATCAATGATTTCTCTCACATTTGTTAATAGCTTACATCATTGGATGGTAATCAGACGTTGTCTTCCCATGTTCAACTTTATATCATATATTCACATGGTTAGACTCATACGTGAATGAAAAATTGAACAAGATAGAATACCTCGAATCTAGTTTCATCCATCCAGGCTTCAATTTTAGGAAAGTACCAAATCATCTGTACAATGGCTTTACATTGATGGTCATCCCATCATGGGTCTATATCTATAGATGACTATCTATGTACTTGTAATGAAAGTTTATATGCTGAGCATGGGTATGTCTTTCCTCAGCAATTCATAAAAAAATCAAAATATCATGATATTATCATGTATTGTAATCGATGCAGGTCACCATCCACTTCGGAACCTCCTCATCACATAGTAAAGCATATAACTCAACATTATTATTTTTGACTTCATGCTTTAGGGGGTAGATGTTACAGATCCATTTGGGCATATAACTCCCATCATTCATTTCAGTACCATTAGGGCTCATCAAACCCTAATTCATTTGCTACATGCCCTAGACAATTCATCACTTTGAATTCCTCCTTCCCTAAGAGTTTCTTGGCTTAAAGCCCTCCATAAATGCCTCTTTGAGGGACTAGGGCAACCTTGGTCAGGGGTAAGTGCGCTTCAGTGTAAGTAGGCCCATGTAAGGGTGATTTCCAGAGCACTTAGGCCCACTTTGACCTGCAATGGGATGGATTGAGCGAAATCATAATAAGGTTATGGGAATATTCTTATCTTCTGGATCCATCTAGAAGATTCCCACACTTATCATCTCCTATGAGCTCAAAATTGGAGAGGGAATGAGTTAGGTAACATTCTACCCTCTCATCCCTTCCTCCATGGAAACTAACTCTAAGTTTGGAAGGCCAGTCAATACCCTCATTTATGACCAAACCTCCTCCCTTTTCATATAAATTGAGCACTCATCTAAGTGATCAGGGGTTAGAATTTGAGAATTTGTAAGGAGATACTGTTGGTGTGAGGATTGAGATTGTAAGGAAGTATTTTTATCGTGTCAGAGTGTTGTGTTTTTGATGTCATGTTGGTTGGAACCAATGCTAGAAGAGTGACAGTGGATCAGACTTCATGGTTGTAATTCTTCCTTCTACTTAATAAAGTTGTTTACACCTTTTCCCATATTCTTGTCTTCATGAATGATGATTGTATCTGTAAATGCTTTCGATCCCATTTGATTATAGTAGATAGATCTCTTGCTTTGATTGGGTTTTATCCTTTGTTTATGATTGCAGGTACTTGTCGAGGAGATTGAGTTCGAGAAGGAGTGATGGGAGCCATACAAATGAGACAAAGGAAAGCAAAAGATAACAAGTAGGTCCCTTATCTTATTTATCTTCTATAGAAAAAGGTTAAGCGCTTTAAATTTGTTGTTCTAGGTGTAGCTAGCCATCTAGGGAAATTGTGTTTATCCATAAATGAAAAATTCCACATAACAATAGGATTTTGAAAGAATATAAAGTTAGGGTCCGCTACTTGAAGCCAATGAACTCTATATTTATGACACAAGCAAATTTCCTCTTTTTTTAAAGTTCTCCTCCAACTTGGCTATTGGCTTAACTTCCTTATTTTTAAAATCTAGAGATAGATCACTATTTCAAGAGATGATTGAAGGGTTTTCATTCCTAAATCCAAGGATTCCTTCTCTTTCAAAAATCTACTAATAAGATCAGTATTTCAAGAGATGATTGAAGGGTTTGCATTTGTAGCTTCAATGATTTCTTCTCTTTTAAGAGTATTATTAGAGATATCCTTGTTCGAAACTATTGGTTTGAATTTTTATATGTTGGAGTTTCTTTTGCATGATAAACATTTTGGATCCCACCACTTGATAATCTTGCCACAACTTTTGAATTTTAAGAAGGAAATTAGAGTTAGAGGGCCACATAAGCTCTAATTTCAAGGGTTCATTGTGTGGTTTGTCATAATTTTCTATGATTAGAGAGATCACCCAAAGATCTAAGAGGGATTGACCTGCTAATGATTTGAGAGGGTTCCTCTATATATGAGAGGATCTAAGTCAAATATGTGTAATATTTTCATAACAAAAACTTTCCCATTTATATTTTATTTCAAGTGAAATCTCCATTTCTATGGGTAATGTTAATGTGGAAATCCTTTTGGATAAAATCATACAAAATTGAAGTTGGATTTCCATACAGGTTGCTACCAACCTTTCTTCTTATGCACCCCTAGAATTATTTTCAACTCCCTACCAACAATCCATTGTAAGTTATTCAAGACTTTCTCTCTCTAGATAACAAATATTAGCAATTAGACTTGAGGATTGTTAAAATAGGACCATAAAATGATAAACATTAGTGAGGTAGAAATGTTTGTCCCATATTTTGGAGGGAGCCTTAAGGTTATCCAGAATATGGTTTTATTAACATCCAGAACATCCAATATTTTCAAGGTCATCCATGTAGCTATCCCTCTACTTTTTCCCTCTGGCCCTTATAGAGATTTCTTCAACATTCTTTTGTATTCTCCTTTTGGTGTCTTCCATCCTGCTTTCATCAAGCTTAGATTCTTGAATGAATATGATGTCTATTTTTCTAGGATGACCTTTATATAAAGTAACATTTGTTTAGCCTTTGGGCCCATGCCTCTTACATTTCATGAGGATGAAGAGGACTAGCCATTGGATTTTCATTTCTTATATAAGACATAGTCATAGATGATCATTGAACAATAACAAATTTGTTTCGTGAAACCAACTTTTGGAACCATCTTCACCGATCTCTATAAATGGAGCTCTATATCCTAGGAGAATTGAACCTTAGTTATAATGTCAAATAATCCCCTTTTATTCCTTAAACAAATCTTAAAATATTTTGTTGTCATGTCTCTTTGAAGATTTGTGCACAAATATTGGACTTGTTTTTCATGATTCAATGACTTGGCCATTCCAAGAAATTTTTGGGATGTTTCCTTATCGTCTTTTATACGATAAAATCTCTAAATGATTTTCTAGTGAAACTTATGTGTCCTCCTCCTTGATTGTTTGCCACCAAAAAATTTTTAGGTGTGGGAATTCACTCCATTTGAGCTGAAGTTACATGTCAAATCTACTTTCCTGAATTGCATGGATTCTCTCATTAGATTCTACATGATTTTGGGTTTTTCAAAAAGAATTAATTCCCATGATTTTCCTATTTGTAGCCAAAACTACTGTCTTTTGGAATGAAGGCTACAATCACCATTAATTTCCATTCAGCCAACCTTATCTATCGGATTTGGCACTTAGCTCTTTATTCCACATGAATTGTGCAAATAAAATTCTTACAAACAAAATGACATCATATTGTGTGGTAAAGTAGAGTCTCCATATACCTTGTTTCTCATGCATGCTGCATGTTATTTTTAGAGTCCAATTCATCATCATGCCCCTATGCCAAGTCATTCTCTATGCTATGTGCCATTTTACTTCTAGTTTCCACTTGTTTTCCATTCCATGGTCACTGCTCTAGATTATTTTAATCTGGGATGGAGATAGGCATGATGTAAGGGAGTGGAATGAAGTGGGACAATATTTTCTGCCTTCCTCCCCTCTCCATCCTCTTTATATTGATTTTTGAGGAGGAAAAGAATTAGGATGGAACTGATGTAGAGAAATGAAGCAGGGTGGGTGGTGTGCTTGATGAATAATGACTGGATAAGGGCATGGATTTTCTTATCATATTTTGGATATCCATGACTTGGTCTTGGCTCTCTTATAAAAGTTGAGTTTTCTAATATAATATTTCTCTTTAAATTATCTAGATTCATGAGACATTTTGTGTGCCTTTCCCCTCCATCATTCTAGATAAGACAGTAAAGAGGCCAAGGAACTGGTGCAGGATAATGGAATTCATTGCTACATTTTCTATTGGCTTAACCTTTGTGGCTACAAACCCAACACTATTTTATGGGGATTTTAAAGTCACATCAGCACCTAATCATGTGAAGATAATGACGGACAAGTCAATAGAGCTCATCTTGGATAAAAATTCAAGTGGGTATTGCTCAGTCCTTTTTATGATAGTTATAGTCTATGGAAGTTTTTTATTCGAATTTGTTTGGAAAATATTATGCAACAAGTCCTCTATGTAATTTTCATTTGGTTGAGTGGGTGCAAGATTTGTATCGAAGCATGAGTACATGTTCAGTTTTGTAAGCATGAAAATCAAACTTGTAGTAGGGGATTTGGTAGGGATGGTCACTGCTTTTTATGTGAGTATTCATGATCTTTGTTATTGAACAATTCAATCTGAAATAAGATTAACACAATTTCAATTTGAAATAAGATTAAGATTTGTGTCAAGTGTGAGACCAAATCAAAGTAAAATAAAATATAAATTATTTTTATTTTTTCATCCTCCTCTGGAATATTAAGGAGCCAAGTGAGTATTCATGATCTCTGTTACTGAACATTTCAATCTGTAATAAGGTCATAGTTTCTAATGTGAGTATTCATGGTCTCTATTGTCAAACATTTCAATCTGAAACAAGGTCACTTCTTTTCATGGGAGTATTCATGATCTCTGTTATTGAACATTTCAACTTGAAACAAGATTTGTGTGTTTTTTGTGAGTATTCATGATCTCTATTGTTGAACATTTCAATCTGAAACAAGGTCACTGATTTTCATGTGATTATTCATGATCTCTTTTATTGAACATTTCAATTTAAAAAAAAATTTGTGTTAGGTGTTAGACCAAATCAAGAAATAAAATAGAAACTATTTTAATTTCTATTATTTTAATTTTTTTCATTCTCTCTGTAGGATTCAAGTGAGTTGTTCACAACCTATTGCATGGGTAACCCAAGGTAATTGTCCATGATAACAGTTTTTAGGATCATGAAACATCAAGAGATAAATAATCACCAAGAGATTCGAGAGAAGTGGTAGTGTCTTTGCTGGATCCCACTGGACACAAGGACATTTTCCTAGAGTCTTTCTCACCAGACAAGAAGAAAAATTTACCTGGAGTCTTTTCCATTGGAAAATGGACAAATTTACTTGGAGTCTTTCAACTTTTAAAAAGGTTACATTAATTAAATATAGATACAAGACTCCACTAGACAAGAAGACAAATTTATCTGGAGTCTTTCCCACTAGACATAGGACAAATTTACCTATAGTCTTTCAACTTTTAAATAGGTTATATTAAGTAAAGATAGATACGGGGAAAAACCATGGGTTCTGAAAAACATAAACTTGGAGCTTGAAACCAACGATTGGAACTTGAAACCATCTGTCAAATGTCAAGTCAAGTTTACCTAAATTATAATTACTAAGCCACCGACTATAAATTATGATTTTAATAAGAGATAAATAAGTTATTGGCAATGCTAATAAATTATAATTACATCTTTATTATATTATATAAATATAATACAAACATAAACTTATATGTTACTTTCTATAATATATAATGGAAAACCTCATCCAAACCATTTCAGAGGATTTGAATGTGAATCAAATCTAATAATTGCTAAACTTGAAGTGTGTGACATATCCTTTAATTGAAACTCCTTGAAGCTAAATTTAGCATCAACTTTCGAAGTCAAGTTAGTGGATATTATCATATAATGCAACCAAAGTTTAATTTTATAAGGATATTGATTCATTCAAGGTTGGAGCTTAAGGCCATTGACACTTCTCACTCTTATTGGTCAAGGAAGCCATCATGGGTAACACTTATTCCATAGATACAATACTTTTTGTAATAGTCTTGCCTTTTAATTGTAATATAAGAAGCATTACTTTCCCTTTAGAGGGAAGCAACATTATGTGATATTGAAGGGGACAAAAAGAATTATAGTTTGTGTGGAGAGATATAGAATGAATTAAATCTCTAAATGAAGAAGTGAGGTTGAAATTTGTATAGTAGTTAGTCCTTCTTAATTTGGTATCTTGAAGTTTGGAAGTTGTTCTAGTGATCAAATAAGTTGCACAATATTTGATTTGGAAAATTTCAATTTGTTAGAGAGTGTTTAGGTATGACCATGCCTTGGATAATTTTGCAAATGGAACTAATTTCTAAATTTGGATGGTAAGAAAAGTAACATATAGTACACAAACTTTATGTTTATAATTTTAATATTTGTTTAATGGTTGCATTTTAGGGTCATTGTTATTGATTGTTGTATTTGGACATCTTGAATTTGTTAGTTCCTAGATTTACCTTAGGCTGAGGAAGGTAGGATCTAGGACCAACATCAAACCATGCTTAACCTGGTAGCTAGCCCTACCAAGTCGAGAGAGGGCTCTCTCTGGGTCAATCTCAGCAAGTTATAATCGATGAGGGCTTGAGATGATTGATAGAAATACGGATCTTAGGCTAGGTATATGTGTGAAAACGTTTGATTGAATAAAATGATGTTTTTGTTGGCTCAGATGGAAAGGTAGATTTTGGGTACGGGGATTGAGGCTCAGTCTTGCAAAGATCTCAATGGGGCAAGGTAGGCAAATATTTTTGGCACTTCAAATCAAATGAGATGGAGGGATTAGACAGGTGAGGAGTTGAAGAGGGAAAGAAAACTCATGGATCCTCTCCAAATAGCTGAAAACATCAAAGACTATAGCAAACCTCAAGTAGAGCACTGCAATTTCAATGGATTCTACTTACACTCTTGTTTGATTTAGTTGAGAATAAATAAGAGAGATAATGGCATACAATCACATAAATAAATGCAAAATTACAAAGGAAAGCACTATACCAAGACAATTTTCCACATGGATCCCAAAGAGTGCTACAAACCATGGTCTCAATTCCTTAGCCAAAATGCTGATATGAGTGTACAATGAAGCTCAAGGCTTTCTCAAAAGTCCAACCATGCTAATGACTGAAAATCAACATAATATAGGCAAACCATAGCTCACCCTAGACTGTAGGGGTCGAGCTCACATGTTTAGGATTTGTTTCAACTAATTCTAAATTGAGAACTAGAAATCAGGCAACAGAACAACATGCCTCTAGAAACAAGGGAACTGATTCATTCAGTTTCAAGCAACTTTTTAACAGATGAATCTAGCTCCATAAGTGAAAATTTGACATATTTACATCATGATCCATCCATTTACATTGAATTACATCAAAAATTTGACACTAAGAAGGTGAAAAGGTCAAACTGGCAAAAGCTGGGCGAAAAACAGAGCTTTCCTAGTCAAACTGGGCCAAATTTCCTCTATGCACCGCGCCTGATTCTCTATGCGTAGTGCCTGTTTGGAGCCACTTTTGAAGGCCTTACTGGTGTCTAAATTCGCTCTTGTGCTTGTTGGAAAGGTCTACCTGTCTACTTTCCAACCCAAGTGGAATTTTCTAATTTTTCCTCCATTTGCCCCTCCAAAAGTCAGTTCTGCCAACACTTCTTCATGTGTGTCAAAATAGGGGTAGTGAGGTCATTTTTTGAGTGTTTTTGACCTTTTTTAGGGCTCAAAACCTGTCTAAATTTCTTGGCCATTGGTAGGAAAGCATATTTTTTCATGCAAATCCAAAAATTCTGAGTTTTTGTGATTTGGAGGCTCCTAGCAAAAGCGAGTGCCACGTGGTGCGGCGCATAGGGTAGAAATTTTGTTTTTTGTGCCAAAAATTTCAAAAATGCAAAAAGTACCCAAATTTTTTTGAACTTTGGGCTGAGTCTTCTCCATCAAACATTGTGTTGGGCCAAGGAATCCTTAGCCAATATCTGAAGTCCTTCATGCTCTTTTTGCCTCCTTGATGCTCTCTTCAACTTTGCCTTTAAGCTCCTGATTCTAGCTTGGCACACCATGTTCCTCGACAAGTAATGATATGACAGGTTTCTAAGCATATTCTTCTCATTGATGGCCTTTTACAGCTTCCTCTCTAATTGGATATTGGCTCTTTCAAGCCATGGCTCCCGATTGGAATTAACCTCCTGCTCAAGTGAAGTGAACTCCACCCTCCTCCTTTGGATAACTTGGCGATTCTCCCGAATGTTTTGCAACTCCATAATCACTTGATGGTCTTCAAGCTACTTATTCCTTTGCTCTAGGTACTACATTGTCCATTGGGCTCTATCCAAGCTGATGTACAAGGCATCAATGTCTGCCTACTACTCTTGAATGATTTCTTTGAGATTTTTGCTTTACCGGCCCATATCAGTATCATCACTCTCAATGAGAATGAAATCAGTCTCATGCGCACCTGATGGTCCTTCCTCCTGAAGTGGCCTCTTTCCTTTGTCCTTAACCTGTTGTGCTGATGATGGAAGTGAGGCCCCTTCCACCCCGGGTGGAGATAACACTCGCTTTGTTGCTGTAAAAAATCGTTTAATGCCCTTCTGATAAGTGATAAACACCGACATACTAGCGGTCTGTGTCCCATGACCCTCATGCTAATAAGAAGGTCCACCTATCTCATGCAAAGCCTCTGAAGGTCCCTGAGGAGCTCTGAAAAACTCATGAGAGATGAAATCCTCCCAAGTAATGCCCTATAAGCCAAGCTGATGGATGACCACAATTTTAATGAGATCAAAATGGTAAATACTGTTGAACTGCTATTGAGGAGTCTTGTGCTGCACCAGGGTGGTCATCTTCTCTATGTTTCAACACATGAAGTAAGGGATGTTCATCATCCTTACCTTAGTAAAATGCATCAGCAGCCTGATATGATAAGCATATAAATGTGAAAACTGGCCCTCACAGCTGAAATACTTCATGATCAATTTCATCAAAGGAGCATAAGCATCTTTGAGGTACCGGAAAGGAAATACTCTACCGAGTTGTCTCAAATAGCCAGGTTTGATGTATGGTTTATAATGATGCTGGTCAATTTGCTGCCTCTTATTCCATTTCTCTCCAATGTTAGGAATACCGGTTGCTAGTGAAATAGATTCTGGTGTTAATGTGAAAGTGACACTAGCCAGAGTGGCTTGACCATCATGTAAATGCAACACAAACAAACGAGCCAACTCATGATGAAACTGAACGCTAGCAACCTTCTCACAAAATTCATAGCAGGACTGGTGCTGAAAACAAGTGATGGCAAGAGGGCAGGCCTGTAACTCAGCAAGAGTGGTTGGTTCTTCTCAAATATGCTAGCCACCTCTATGAGGCCTCCTGGTTGCATGTACCTCTGTAGGCGAGTCAATATGTGTCTCCTCTTCATAATCATATGAGGGATCAGATGCCATTTTTGCTAGTGGATGAACTGTTTTGATGAGAAATAGGTGATTTATGATGTGCTTTTCCTTTTGCCACCAAGGGGAAAAAGTGATATCAGGAACTGTGGAGGGAGGAAACAGTGAGGGATTTGGGGACTATTGGGACAGGTTTTAATTAGGGAAATAGGGGATTATGGAAAAATTTAGGAATTTTAGGTATAGCACTAGGGTTTGGGAATTATATTTAGGAATTTGGAATATGGGATTGGGATATGGGATTAGTGAATTTAAGGATATATGAGTTTAGGGAATAGGTAAATGAGGGAAAATGGATTGAGGGAGTAGAAGGATGATGGAATGACTTGGCAACCAAATATTTGATACAAACCCTAGCAGTGATTTCTTTGGAGAGAGAGGTAGGGTTTGATTTTCTTAGCCAACCACCATAAGATAAACACCATAAAACAACCACCAAAATTGGATGAAAAATAGTGATAGAGGCTCCACCTACTTGTACAAGTGAAGATCCAAGAGTATTAGGCAATTTGGAGCAAGTTGATGAAGGTTTCAGGCTTGTTGGCTGTATGCGCCACGCACCAAACCCAACGCATTGTGCCCTCTATGTGCGTCGTGCCTGTGCAAACTTGAACTGGAGGTTGTGTTTCTATGTGCCGCGCCTGATATGTGCGCCACACCACCTTCCCAGTGCGTCGTGCCTCTGTTTTTTGGCAATTTTCTCCAACTTTGCCTTGCTCGCCCCCAAAATGACTTTGCTTTGCTTCCAAGAGTGCAAATGAGCTTTTCAAATTTGGAGACATGACTTATATATGGAGCTTTCAAATTTTTGGTTGATAAAACCCACTTTTACAATGTTTTGAATTTGACTTTATTTTTAAACTCTGTTTTTGAACTTTTTCACTTCTTTGAGCTTGTGATGAACTAAATGACCTATGTTTTGTTTGTTTTGCAGGAGGTTGGAGCTACTGGGGCTAGGGAAAGTGATCAGGGTTTCCACTGAAGTTATTACATATGGAAAAACTGAAATTACATCAAATTTATACATACAAACATAAAAAACTATGTTTTTCGAAAAATACATTTCTGAGTGAAATTCATTGGTACTGGAACCTTATTCAACCTCCTCATGCGCCTGCTGACTGTTATTATACATTTTGGAGACCTTTTTGATGAAACCTTAAACCTAATGAAACTGACACCCAAGAAAAGACTTTTGCGAATTTGAAGACAAAAGGTGACTGCAGATGATTTTGATGAATGAAAATGGGCCAGCAGGTAAAAGACATGAGGGAAAATGTACAACAAGCCACTACCGTCAGATGATCCATGCTCCTAATGGAATGTAGATGACTGAGCAAGACACTTAATATGTAATGCAACAAGAGTATTTTATCTCTAACAGAGGGATGAAGATACCGACACTAACAGAATTAATTAATAATGAGAAGCACTCCCAATTAGTTTTATAGACCCTATAGCTAGTAGGATTCAAGCATATAACTCATTATTCATAATTGCATCATATATACTTGTTGTTTTTTAGTTTTTGACATGAAAATAAGTCTTTTAGAGGAAGATTTTTATTTATCACAACAAATTTACAAGGTCATAAATCAATCTTTGGTGTAATTGCATATTTTAGGTTTGATAATTATAGATCATTTATAGGCTATAAATGTCTTCAAAGTTTCACTTCTTAATTTAGTATTCAATTGAACATATTGAGTATCTTATACATAACTATTTTTCCCTCCACCCACTTCTTGTAACTTCCATAACCATTAGGTAGGGACATGCAATTTCAATGCTATTTTGCTTGTTTAGTAAAAGATTTTCCAAGCATTTACAAAGTTTTATAAAGTTTCAAGACCTAATTTTTTAAAGTATAATTATTTAAAGGGTGCTAGCTCAATGGAAGAGAACCTGCTTTATAAGAAGGAGGTTGGTGGTTCAATTCCATTGTGCCCTGATATTCATATGAAATTGTGACAATTAGTTTTTGGTGACAAAAGCTCTTTTGACCATCACCAATGAGCTTATGCTAACATTTTTCAACCCTCACAAATGTATGAAATGGTTACGGTCAATGAACACCACCATATATATATGCATCAATAGTGATGACCATAAAAGGTCTATCACCATAAATCATTGTTGTTCATATGAAATGGTGATGATCACTATCTATCATTATAATACTTATTCATGACGGACCTTGAATGTCACCACAACATCGATATTTTTGGAGATTTAGCCTTTGGTGACATTCAATTTTTGGTGACAGACACTTTTTTGACCATCACCAATGAGCTTATGGTAACATTTTTTGACCCTCACCAAAATATGAAATGGTGACGGTCAATGAACATTGCTATATATATGCATCAATAATGACGACCATTAAAGGTCCATCACAATAAATTGTTGTTGTTCATATGAAATGGTAACGATCACTATCTGTCATTATAATGATTTTTAATGTGAGACCTTGAATGTCACCACAACACCTATATTTTTGGTGGCACCACCTTTGGTGATGTTCAATTTTTTGGTGACAGATGCTAAGGTCCATCACCATTTTTCATATGAAATGGTGATGGTCACTATCCATCATTATAAATCATTATTGGTGACAAACTTTGAATTTCACCATAATACCAATACTTTTGGCAATGCCACCTTTGGTGACATTCAGTTTTTGTTAACAAAGGCTCTTTTGACCATCAATAATGAACTTATGGTGACGGTTTTTGACCCTCACCATTGTCCTTTTTTATTGTAGTGAAAGGAATAACAAGAAGAAGAAGCACAATATCCATCCAAAACAACTTTCCAATTTGTACAAAAACATTACCCACATAACCAAATCATTGGGGATGTTGATGTAGGGATATAAACCCAAAGAAAAATGACTAGTAAACTAGGAAAAAGAAAAAAAATATTTGCTATCCAAAACAGAGCCAAAGGATTTTGTAAAATATAGTAAGGACCAACATTAGCTGAAGATTATGGAAGAAGAAGTGAAACAAATTAAGAAAAATGGAACTTGGTAACTTGTTCCATGAAAAAAAAGATAAAAACATATTGGGACTAAGTGGGTATTCAAGAACAAGATGAATGAAGAAGGACAAATTGTTAGAAGGCATCACTTATTTGTAAGGGTTACGCACAAATTGAAGAATTTACTTTTACTTCGATTCCCAGATTAGGAGCAATAAGAGTGTTCTTAGTATTTGGATGTTCAAGAGGCATCAAATTTTATCGAATGGATGTTAAATCAACCTTTCAAAATGGATATTTAAAGGAAGAAGTGTACACTGAACAACTAAAAGGCTTTGAATTGTCCAAAAATAAAGACATTGTGTGAAAATTGAATAAAGAACTTTATGGATTAAAATAAACTCGAAGAGCTTAGTATGCCAAACTAGACCACTATCTTCAACAATAAGGCTTCAAAAGAGCTTTAGCTGACAACAATCTCTACATCAAGATGGAAAAGGACAACTTACTATGTACACTTATATATGTGGATATCTCATTTTTGGAAGCAATAACAATGATATGAGTCATGGATTTTCTCAAGAAATGCCAATGATTGGAGAATTGTCCTTCTTCCTTAGACTACAAGTTTCTAAAACCAATAAAGGAATATGCATTGGAAAAATAACTCAAGGAGATGCTCAAGTGATTCAGAATGGAATAATATGCACTAGCCAGTACGCCTATGATTAGTGGATGCAAGTTAAGAAAGGATGATGAATCTCCTAAAGTCAATTCAACACTTTATAGATCTATGATTGGGACTCTACTATACTTGACCGCATTGAGACTAGACCTTATGTAGGCAGCTGGAATGACTGCAAGATTTCAATCAACACCAAAGGAATCACATATGAAAGCGGTAAAAAGGGTACCTCAATACTTATAGGGAACATTAGATTTTTGGTTTTGGTATCCCAAGAGTAAATATTTCACATTAATAACATACACATGTGTTGATTCGACATGTATCATTGATGATAGAAAAATCACTAGTGGGAGTGCATTTTTCTTGGGAGATTTCCTTGTATCATGGTATAGAAGAAAATAATCATCAATTTCTCTTTCTACAGTTGAAGCAAAATACATAGTAGCAACATAATGTTGTACCCAAGTTCTTTAGATGAAACATTCTTTACGACACATCAAAATGGAATATGATAAGGCCATTGTCATTTTCTATGACAACACTAGTGTAGTAAATATCTCAAAAAATCCCATCACGCACTAAAACAAAATGCATATTCCAATCAAGTATAATTTCCTCAGAGAAAAATTTGTTGAGAAAAATGCTAAGATGGAATATATTGGCACCAAAGAATAGATTATTGACATCTTTATCAAACCTTTTCCTACAGAAACTTTTGAATATCTTAGGGAGAAGTTGGGAGTGATCTCCCCTTTATCTTAGTAAAGTAAGAAAAAACTCAGGGGGAGAACCTTATTGATTTTTCAAGTGCAATAGAAACTAGCACAAATTCCCAAGACACTAATAATTACTTCTAATGATATAGATCTCGTTTTAACAACTCTAGTTTATCATTAAGAAATTACACTTTATAAATGCATCCATAAAATAACAAGGATAGTATATATCACAATACACAAAGAGAAGACAAGATTTACCTCGGGAAAACCAACTTGGGGGAAAAAACCAACAACCTTTTATTTAGATAAATTCTTCAGTTCAACAAGAGATACACCTAATGCATCTAATCAACTATTATTTCAAACTGACCAGCAATGTTATCATAAAAACTAGTCAAGTGGCCCTTTTGTCAAGTCAAACTTATGCCTTTCAACTTTGACCCTGTTAGTGTTGGTATCTTCATCCCTCCATCAGTGATAAAATTTCTCTTTTGCAAGCATATTAGGTGTCTCATTTGATCAGCTGCACTCCATTAGGTCATGGATCATCTGATGGTAGTGGTTCTTTGTCAATTTCCCTCATGCCTTTCATCTGCTGGCCTATTTTCACATGTACAAGTCATTCACTGTCATTTTTATTTTATTCCATTTGCAAAAGTCATTTTAGGGTTTTTAGGTCTCACTAGGTCTAGGGTTTGCCACCATGGTCTTCAAAAACTCAATAAGAGGTCAATAGCCACATGAGGATGTCTAATAATTTCATAAAATCACAAATTTTACTGATTATTTTCTTCATAAAGGTTTTTTATCTCAAAACTCTGTTTTGAGGTGAAAACAAGGTTTTTTTTATTTCATGTACAAATTTTATGTAATTTTAATGTTTTCATATGTAATAAAGCTTCATCTATAGTCCTTGGTCACCTTTCCAACTCCAGCACTCTAGCCACTACAAGAAACAAAAATATCCAAGCATCAGTTCATCAAATGATAAAAAGAAAGAGCCAAACTGCAAAAAACAGGGTTTTTAAAGCAAAGTGAAAAGGAACTTTAGAAAAATGGGTTTCTAAATGAAAAATTAAATTCAATATGGATATAAAGTTCTCCTTGGTGTTTGAGAACTTCATTTTGTGCAAAAGAGAGAGCAAGAGGGAGAAAATCGCATTTTGAGGAGAAAGAGTGAAATTTTCAGCAAAATTTCAAATTGTCACTGGCGCGACGCACCTGGGCACTGGCACGACACACCTGCCTAGCGTTATGCACCGGCACAGGTTTTTCATAGGAAATTGAACATGCGCTATGCACAAAATGTGTGCTACGCACTTGGGTGTTGGCGCGGTGCATCTGTTGGATGAGCTCCAAAATGCATTGTATTGATTTCACAAGCCTCAAAATTTGTAAATAATCTCTCAACAAGTAAGTACATTCCCCCATCTAGTCTAACAATGGATTGTTTCATCTATGGTGATGATTTGAGTGTTTAAAAATGAAACCCTAGTTTCCTCCAAAATTGTCTTGCCAAAATTGTCTAGGGTTTTGTTGTTTTTGTTGTTTTCACTCCTTTGTGATTATTTTCCTATATCCCATCCCCCTGCACTAAATTTCCCTAAATCCCTTCCTCTTTCCCTCTCCCATTGGCACTCACCTTACCCCCTATCACCAAACCCTAAGCCCTATACATAATTCCTACCATTCTCAAAACCCTAATTCCCTTTTCGTAAACCCTATCATTCCCTAAAACCATACCTCCATCATCAAAAACTTCCTTTGCATTTATACTATTAGTCAACCTCTCAAATCCCAAAAAAGAAAACAGCAATCACCCTATACTTAAAAAGAAAATCTCTTCATACTCATCATTCTTCACTCCACATTTGTAAGTATGGAAACAGATTCAGCATATGAGAGGGATGATGAAACTATCAGTGATTCTTCTTAAGAGGCTCATGCACCAAGAAAACCACATAAAGGAGGAAAACACATCTGGGAGGAGCCCACCACTCTCACATAGTTACTAGCTTGCCCTCTTGTAGTGACATGTTTTAAACATCAGTCTTGCTACTAGTTTTGTGAAATGGTGGAGAGGGTGCAATATCACCATGAGCTTGCTAGGTTATTTGTTCTTCATCTTAAAAATGGCTAGGTGAACCTAGCTAGTGTCTCCTTCACTTTGACACCTGAAACTATTGCGGCAACAACAGGGATTCCTAATGTGGGAGAGCAGTGGAATAAGGGACAACATGTAGGTAGAGAGCATTATGAGCCTTACATCAAAGCTAGTTATTAAAGGCAAATCAGTAGGCTCTTTCCTTTCAAATACCTACAAGACACTTATGCTCCACTTATGAAACTCATTAGCAAATATTTCACCTGTGAAGGGAGGTTTTCTCACTTGTATACTTACCATGTTAGATTGCTGATGCATTTCACTAGAGTGAGGATGATGAAACTCCCATATTTCATATGTAGAAATATTGAGAATATGGCTAAATATGTGCAAAGGAAACCTCTTCCTCAGTAGTTCAGTAGCATTTATCATTTTTCATTGATCAAAATTGTTGTTTTGCATCAGCTAAGCTTGTTGAATATTTCATGAGATACCCTCATTTCACATGAGGTTTTCAAAAGCCCTCAGTTGACCTCATCAGTGCTACAAGAGGAAGGAGGGCCTTCAAATTAGCCAAAGGGTCATGAGACTAAAACAACAGGTGTGCTAGTGTTTATCACGTATGAAAAAGGCACAAGGAGACTATTTGCAGTTGCCAAACGAGTATTATCTCCACCAGGGTGGAAGGGGTCTCGTTTCCTTCACCAGACCATAAGAAAATGATATCTTCACTTGGGGTGAAAGGGGATTTACCTTCTTCTTCAGCAGTATAGGTACAAGATAAAGGAAAGCAGCTATTGCATGATGAAGGGCCTTCTGAAGGTCAGGATAGAGATTATGTTTTGATTCAGGAATAGGACACTGATTTGGGTTCCCAAAACTCAAGACTCAAGGAGGTTATCAAAGAGAAAGAAGTTGACATCCATACCTTATCACTAGAAGTTGAGAGGGCTAAGTGGATTATTAACTTCCTTAATCAATAGAACAAACAATTGGAGGATAAACAAATAATCATGGAGCTACAAACCATAAGGGAAAACAAGCAAGAAACAAAAAGAAGGAAAGTCAAATTGACATCCCTTGAGCAAGAAATTGATGCTGACCGGGAATCATGGCTAGAGAGGTTGAACATTCACTTGGATAAATTACTTGAGAAATCCAACAAGGAGAAAAATATGTTATGCCATATGGCTTATCATTATTTGGCCTAGAACAAAATTTGTAAAACAAGGATAAGAAGCCTAAAAGCCAAGTTAAAGAGAACTTTGAGGAGCAAGAAAGAGAAAGATAAGCTCAAAATATTAGCTAAAGCTTCATTGGCCCAACATAGCACCTAAATCATACCAAATTTCAAGAAATTTGGTGAAATTTTGGCATTTTTGAATTTTTCAGGAGAAAAACAGGTTTTTCCGGCAGGTGCGTAGCGCCACTGGTGCTACGCTTTTGATGGGGACCTCCATTTGCAAAAAAATTGCATTTTTGGATTCATCATGAAAAGTTATGCATTCTGAGAAATGGCTGAGAAATTTTGAGAAGTTTTGGACCTCCAAAAGGGGCAAAAAACCCAAAAAAATGCCCTCTCTGCCACTTTTGGCCACACAGGACGTAGTCTTGAGAAATTGCATTTTTGGAGGGGCAAATGAACTCCAAATCAAAACATTCAAGTCATCTCAGAAATTAGACTGGCCAAGCTTTCCAATGAGCTATCCTACACCTGATTTGGACTTCGAGAACCCTTCCAAAAGGGGCTCGGAGAAAGGGCTACGCACAGAAAAAATGGCGCTATGCATAGGATGAAAAATTGCCAATTTTGCCTATTTGCTCAGAATTTCGCCTAGTCTTCTTCCAGTTTGACTTTTTCTCTCTTATGGTAAAATTCATGATGTAATATGATGTAAATTGATGTACTATGATGTGAAAATGATGAAAATTGACTTAAGGGAGGTAGATACATCAATTGTAGGTGGTTTTGAGTTGTAATGAATTGGTTTCCTACGTTTTAGAGGCACGTTTTTCCACTGCCTATTTTTGTGTTTCTAGTTTAGATATGGTTGAAACCACCCCTTTTCTTATGGATTTGACCCATGATAGATAGCACAGGTGTTTTTATGCCTATATCTTTTACTTTCTTAGTCATTTGTCAAGGTTGGACTCTTGTGGATGCTTTTAGCACTAATATTGTACATCATTTCTGCAATTTGGCAAGGAAATAAACCAAGTTTTGCAACATTTTGTGTGATTCTTGTGGCAAGGTGAATTAGTATTGTTTTTTCCTCTATGATTGAAGTTTTCATATGTTTATGTGCGCCATTATTTCTCTCTTTTCTTCATAACTAAATGAATCAAGTGTAAAGGTAGAATTCCTTGATGTTTCAGTGCTATGCCTTAGGGTTTATTTAGTTTTACATGTTTTCTATTGTTTGAAGAGGACTCATGAAATTTTCATGCCCTCTCAAACTCCTCACCAGTCTTAAGACTCTCCATTACACCTAATTTAAAGTACTAAAACACTTGCCTACCTCGCCCCACAGAAATCTCTACAAAACTGAGTTCATTCTCTGTACCCAAAATTGCCTTCCTCATCTGATCCAGCAAACAACCATAAAACTCAATCAAATTCCTATGAGCATATACCTAGCCTAAAATTAGTCTTTATATCAGTCATCCTAAGCTTTTACTTGCCATATTTTCCTGAGATTGATAAGGAGAGAGTCCTCTCCCGACCTGGTAGGGCTAGCTACCAGGTTAAGCATGGTTTGATGTTACCCTAGACCTACCTTTCTCAGCCTAAGGTAGATTTAGGCCATAAAAGCCCCTATTTGATCTATCTATGCCGAATTTTGGCCTCCTAGAATATGTGTTATCACCCAGCGAGTTTTATTGTCTATAAAAGAAAACTCCCTAAGGCAACCTTTTCAAACCAAGCTTGTAGATTGAAGGCTAGCCCCTTCAATCTAGAGAGGGATATGTCTAAAAACATAATCACTAATCTTAGCAACTGGTTGTGTCTTCAAACAATGGATACATATTTATTATATTTTTTGGATCTTGAGTGTGGTGGTTGGGTGAAGCAATTAATCCTTTGGGCAATGGGGTTAACAAATCGGGTTTTTAGATGCAACTACCAAGAACTTGACCGTATGAATCAAGAGGGATAGAGGTAGGATAGATGGAAAACTATAGACATATCAAACATCATTTGAATGGTATTAGAAGGAGAAAACAATCCACTATGGCAGGGCATGAAACATGAATCCTGCAAGCTTTAGGAGAAATAGTGTAGATTTCTAAATCATATGAAACAAAGCATTAAACTAATGAATTTTGTCACATAATCTCATTTAAACACCAAAAGATAACAAATAAATTATATCACATAGAAAGGAAACTATCTCAAAAGACAATTGACTGAGCATATCATCACAAGAATCTCTGTATCATGAACGTAATATCCTAGTTCCCTTGGAACTTGAAAATATGAATAATTTGATCACACACACAACAAAAGAATACTTTGTTTCAAATTCCAACCCTTCTTCCTTTTTTTCATTAATTATATAGGAAAAATACATAAATATAAGATCCATAATGTTTAGGAAAGTATTAATTACAATAACCATCAAGATACAAAATAAATGGATTTGAAAAAACTCTTCACCTATCTTTAGTTTGATCCCCAAGTATAATTTGATGAGGTGGCCTTCAGCTATTGACTTCACATTTTTATAGGAAACAAAATTTCGAAAAATCTAGGAAATGTCTAAAAAAGGGCTTCAAAGAGGCACTCGAATCTCCCAAACTGTGATAGTTGTGTAAAAATTGAAATATGTTTGCTTAAATTAGCTCACTACCCATAATAACCTATTTCATATCTGGAAATTCATCTCCATATTCTAAAAAACCATGCCCAAAGTGTATGACTAGAACAAGATATAATTAAATATTTAAATATTGAAAAATAGGGTGCAAATATTCCTTGATATCCTTCAAACCATGCTAGCTAGGTAAAATATGAGAGATAATTTTTAAATCGGTATGTTACCAACAAAAACCTTTTTTTGTTTTTACAAATTCATCTCCATATATTCGGAAACTTCATTTGAAAATAATGGCTAAAATAGGAAAATAACAGAATTACAAAATTTGGAAAAATAGGCCTCAAAGATTCTTTTGCAATTTCCAAACCATGATGTATGGGTAAAATAAGAAAGAGGATTTTTGATATCATACTGTTACCAAAAAATGTATTTTTTTTTTTTGAAATTCGTCACCACCTGTTTGAAATCTATGTTTGAACATAGTGACTGAAATAGGACAAATGTTGGAAATTTCCATTTAGGGCAAATTGCCGTTTTAGGGTTTAATTGAAAATCCCTCTTTTAGGATTGAAAACTATTCCATATGTCATATCAAGGTTTAATAAGGGTAAAAATTCTTGAAAAATGGTTTGGATACTTGAAAAGAAGTTTCAAAACTCATATTTTTAAACTTGCTTTGGCCTTTATTAAATATATTCGTAGCGCCACCTGTAGACTTCCGATAGGTTGATTTCACTGCAAAAAGTTATGGAAAACTTAGGATTAGGTGAAATAATCATGTAGAAATGTTCCTAATCTTATGTTACAATTCCACAAAAAAATTCATAGGCCATTACATAACCCCTTGCATAATGAACTGATACTCATAACCTTTGGACCTTTAGGAAAGGTACACACTTGGTGCTAACAACTAGATCCAATGGGGATACTATCACCCCGAGAGGTAGTAAAGAACATGTAGACACTGTGCTTGATCCATCAGGATATTATCAAGCTTTACCCTGCAACATGTAACCTTATTTGCAACTGAAACCAAACTGAAATCCATGTTGTACAATACTGCAAACTGAAAAACTTACAAAACTAAACTCAAATCTTCCTGAAAGAAATGTTTGGCCATACAAGCTTATTCCACACACCCTATTTACTCTTAGCTACTAAAAATCTATGCTCAATTAGATGATACAAAATTTCCAGTGCAACCACGTAAGGAGATGGCCACTCGCTAGAATTTTGTTGACACCTTCTTTGAGCAGACAAAAAATATTAGAAAGTGGCAACTCACTTTGATACTTGAATCCATAGTCTCTAAATATCACAAAATATTCCCTCACTAATGTTCATAACAGGCTAGAAAAATGATATTGAAAATCATGCAAACTTTCCTCATCTTGAGGAGCAATAAGAGGAAGAAAAGTTTCATTCATAACTGCTTCTTGTTCTAGTTTTATACCTTGATTGTTAACATCATTCTCAAAAAGCATGGCAACAAGTTGTTCATTATTCACATAAGAAAAAAAAACTTTGTACATTCATGAACAGGTTCAAATATGACAACCACATAATTTTCATTGAAAACAATCAAAATTAACCTTTCTTGTGATTCAATGAGACTGTTATCTTGGCCCTTAAAAATTCCTGACTCTTTCAATTCCAAAGGCATAAAATAAGAGATAACTTCAGTGTCATTCAAGGTGTTTAAAAAATCCTACTTTTCCTCAGTTTCTCCTTGTAGTTCTAGGTGACTATCATCATGACTGGTTTCACTGCTTAATGTTTCCATACATGCATTTTCAAAAATATGATTTTGACAAGTTTCTTCATGATACAAAATCTTAGAAAATGAATGAGCTAAAAAACAATTTGAATGATTCTTCTCATACTTTTGACTGTATAAAGATTGATAATGTTGCAAATATTCATGGGATGTAACTTGACTGTCAAGATGTAAAACTATTTCATCTCCATCAATTTCAAGGGAAGGATCATAAATTTCAGATCTAAGATCTTGATCTATTTTACTTTCAGCCAAGGAAGAAACTAGTGTTTGTTGTTGGGATGAAAATGCATAAAGGGCTTCCATAATTTCATCATCCATACACTCCTCATTACCATACAAATCTTCAAAAAATTTAATGAAGTATCCATAATATTTACAACAATTTCTAGACAATAATAAGGAAGGGTAGCTTTCCTTATAATATTCAAAGTATGTCGTGTGGAAATCTTTCAGAGAATACAACCTACTAGGTTGTAGTCTTTCATACCATGATATTTAATCTTCTTCTAGGGTAGCCATGAACATATTCATCAAATGATATTCATGAAACTTAACTCCAAGTTTATGTACATATATATGAAATTTAATTAAACGAAGCACAACATCATCCTCATTTTGATCTCTAAATTTTGGCAAATATGATTGCCAATATATGCACAGAATGCGATATGGAAAACCTAGTATATGTTCACGGTTCATTATAGCATACCTTGTAGATTCGTAAGCCTCCATGGAAGTCATATTTTTATTTTGGAATCAACAATGAAACTTTAAATTATGGATCTCGTTGACAATGGAACCTCCAAGTGAATGATGTACAACCTCTTTTGTGTGTTTGATTTTTGTCCACCATCAAGAATCAAATACGAAACAATAGTAATAGGTTATGGGAAGATGAGTCACTCTTCCCTAGTGGTCACAAAGATGTTATCACTCAATAAGTTTTCTTTGTTGTAACAAAAAACTCCCCAAGGTAAGCTTTTCAAACCAATATTGTAGATTGAAATCTAGCCCCTTCAATCAAGTGAGGGCTCTCTCTGACAACCTAATCACTAAGCTTAGCAAATGGTTGTCTCTTCAAACAATGGCTAGATATTTAGTATCTTTTTTCCACCTCAAGTGTGGTTGGGATGAAGAAATTAATCCATTAGGAAATGGGGTCAACAAATCAGGTTTTTGGATGCAATTACCGAGATATTGACTACATGAATCAAGAGGGATAGAGGCAGGATAGATGGAAAAATTTAGACATATCAAACATGATCTGAATACTAGTAGAAGGAGAAAACAATCCACTATAGTAGGGCATGAAACATGAATCCTCCAAGATTTAGGAGAAATAGTGCAGATGTATAAATCATATGAACCAAAGCACTAAACTAATGAATTCTATCACATAATATCATTTAAACACTAGAATATAATAGATAAATGATATCACATAGAAAGGAAACTATCACACAAGAAAACTGGCTGAGCATACAGTCACAAGAATCTATGTATCATGAACATAATATGCTAGTCCTCTTGGCACTTTAAAATAAGAATAATTTGATCACACATACAACAAAAGAATACTTTGTTTCAAAGTCCAACCCTTCTTCCTTCTTTTTCATTCATTATATAGGAAAACTATATAAATTTGAGATCCACAATGTTTGGTAAAGTATTAATTACAATAACCATCACGATCCAAAAAGTCTGATCTCCAAGTCGAATTTGATGAGATGGCCTTTTGCTGTTGACTTGGAATTTTTATAGGAAACAAAATTTCAAAAAATTGGCAAATTTATAAAAAAATATGCTTCAAAGAGGCATTCAGATATCCCAAATTGTGATAATTGTTTAAAAAATGAAAGAGGTTTTTTAAATAAGATCATTCTCCAGGAAAAAATATTTAATATTTGGAAAATTCATCTTCATATTCTTGAAAACCGCACCCAAAGTGGATGACTAAAACTGTAATAATTAAATATTTAAATCCTAAAAATAGGCTGCAAATATTCCTTCATATCCTTCAAACCGTGCTATATGGGTAAAAAATAAGAGATGATTTTTTAAATTGGTATGTTACCAACACAAGTTTTTTTTGTACAAATTCATCTCCATATACTTAGAAACCTAATTTGAAAATAATGGCTAAAATAGGAAAATAATAGAATTACGAAATCTTAAAAAATAAGCCTCAAATATTCCTCTATAATTTCTAAAGCATGATGTTTGGGAAAACTATGAAAGAATTTTTTTGAAATAATATTGTTACCAACAAAAAACTCTTTTTTTTTTTTTAAATTCATCACCACCTATTTGAAATTTATTTTTGAACATAATGACTAAAAAAGGAAAAATGTTGGAAACTGCCATTTACAGTAAACTATCGTTTAGGGTTTGATTCAAAACCCCTATCTTAGGCTTAAAAACTCTGCCAAATGTCTTATCAAGGTTTAGTAAGGGTAAAGCTTCTTGAAAAATGGTTTGTACACTTGAAAAGTAGTTTGGAAACTCATATTTTTAAACTTGTTATGGGTGCTACGAAATATTTTCGTAGCACCCCCTGTAGACTTTTTATGGGTTCATTTTGCTGTAAAAACTTAGGGAACACTTAGGATTAGGTGAAATAATTGTTTAGAAATGTTCCTAAGATTATGTTACATTTCCAAAAAAAAATTCATAGGCCATTACATAAACCCTTGCATAATGAACTGTTAATCATAACCTATGGACCTTTAGGGAAGATACAATCTTGGTGCTAAAAATATGCATAGAAAGTTGACCCTGCTACCTAGAAAAATATACCCAAAATTTCATCCCTAAACTATAGATTCATTCTACACTACATATTTGTCCTGCATCACCTATTCGTCCTGCACTATAATTTCATCTTGCACTACTGATTCAATGAGATGCTCAAAATATTACTTGTCTTATGTGAATTTGAGTGGTGCCTTGTGGAGGAGGTTGAATGCTCTTTATATAGTTTTTTTCCTGTTCGAATGGGTGTGACTCTTCATTGGGGATTACTTGACAAGTTTGGATCCAAAATTTCAAAACTCAAACTTCATTTTTTTTTCTTTTGTTACTGACATGAAGAATATGTCTTACAATTACATTATATATTTCAAGGGCTAAAATATAAATTATGTAGATCTACCATAGCTACAAAATTCAACACCACCTCTTAGCTAGGGAGGTAGGCATAATGAATAGACACATGTACTTTTTGTTGACAATTTTCTCTAAGAAAATTGTATAACAAATCATTACCATAATAGGGTCAAAAAATATGTGACTCATGGTAAACAAGTAGCATCAATCATTTACCATAATCTTGTCAAGCAACTTTGACACATGGTAAGTCAACAACATCAACAAATTACCATAGTTTTTTTTAGTACCTCATACCTATGGTACCCCACCATAATTTTGGTCAATACTTCAAAAATATGGTACACCATAATTCAGGTCAATATCTCATGCCTATGGTATATCCTCAGGATAATACCGGTCTATACTTTAGACACATGGTACATCATCAACTATTCACCATAATTTAGGTTAGTACCTGACACATGGTATCTAGACTAGTATTAGTTCACCCTCATTCAGATCAATATCATTGACACATGGTGAATCTCCAAGGGCCACACTCTAATTGAGTAATTTGGGGCATGATTCTAAAAAAATAGAGGCTTTAGGAGTGTTCTTCTTTATTCAGGTCAACATACTAGACAAAGGAAGAGTAACTATCCTCTGTCCAATCAGTCTCCCTAATTTGGGTCAACATAATTGACACAGGGAAAATGTTAGTCCATGATACTATCTCATCAACACTCCCTCTCACTGAGAGAGGCATTCTCATCAAGTCCAAGCTTATACTTGAAGTATACAAACTTCACTTTGGATAAAGGATTTGTAAAAATATTAACTATCTTCTCATCAGTAGAGACATACTAAAGCTTCAATGCTCCCTTTTGTACCATGTCATGGATGAAGCAATACTTGATCTCAATGTGATTTGACTTGTCATGGAAAACTGGATTATTTATCAACTTTACATATCTTTGATGATCACAATATATCATGGTCGGCTTTAGCACATGATCAAATAATCTTGCGAGTAACTTAGAGAGTCAGTCATACTGCTTCAAAACTCGCTAAACTAGCTACAATATATTCTGCCTCGACAATGTTGAGTGCAACAAATGTCTACTCCCTGCTCATCCACAAAATCATAGTGGAGCCCAAACTGACAAAACCTTTGGATGTACTCTTTTTGTCTTCAACACTCCCTTCCCAATATGCATTTATATATCCCTACAACTCTATACCATCATTTGAGACATATCTCAAACAATGATCTACTATACCATGCAAATACCTTAATACATGATTTGCTGCAATCTAATGATCATATCTCGGTTCCACTTGGAACTAACCCAGGGTGTTCATTGCAAAGAAAATGTACAAATTGGTATTAACTAAATACATCAATGATCCAATTAGCTTCCTGTACATGGATGGATTTACCAAATATGATTAATAGTCTCTCAAATTTCTTAGATTTGTCACCATGGGTGTTAGGTAGAATCTACAATTGCGGACCGGAGTATCTTTCCTAGGCTTGGTGGATTGACCTAGAACAACAAAAAATACAAAGGCACTATTTTTTCCTTAAAGTAAATATATAATGGGATGAAGCCTACCTAGAATATGTTGTATGCTTCACTCCTTCCTTGGCTTGAATGCTTCAATCCTAGCTCAAATCACTATTATTAGAACCTGCACAGTTAGAAAACACAAGCGAACGATCCACAAAATGTACATAGCACCATCTATTCACTTTATTCAGTAGATCAACATGGTATTGAAATATATGAAACCATAACATCATATATATGAAAACAAATAAATCTTTGCACTAATAGAAATGGAATTAATTACAACCAAAAATAGGTGTTGATCCTGTAAAAGAGCTCCTTTGTAAGACCCTCCTCCCACATCTACTCATGTAACTGACCAACCGGGGTAAACATGTGATGAGAAGTTACTATGATATGAGTCAACCTCTTAAGTCATGTTAAGGAAGTGGAATTGACAAAAACACCATATATACCTTCAACATCATTAGTAGGACTCTCAGGAACCATCCCAACCTTTCTTCAAACCAATCCCTGAGTCCCACTGAGTTTTAGACTACTTGACCATTAGATGCTACCATGATATGGGAATTACAATGTCGAGAGTGCTCTTGACACTCCCACAAACCTAGATGCCTGCGTCCAAGGACTATTCCCAGTAGACCTATGTCAGAGTCCATTGAATTTAAGTCATTTTTCAACCCTATAATTCTGGCTACTACCCAGAACTTGTTGTAACTTACAGAATCCATTAAACACATGATGACAAAAATAATAAACCAAAAACAAACTCTGGGACTAGGCCTAACCATCCCCAACTGAGACTGACATTCTGTCAAACACTTGGCATGAATGAAATCTACAAGTTTAAATAACAAATCTAAACATAGGGGTCTCATACTTATCTGAGATTCATTGTGAGGCATTGTTTCCTTATCACTTTATATGCAGTTTTATCCATTAGGCCATAGATACATTGTTCATGCATATACAGGTAAAATCATGATGGTAGCCATACATAGCCACTATCATAGTACATATTCATAACCATCATAATAACAATAGAAGTACCAAGGAAAAAACAACCATATAATCCACATATAAACCAATATAATACTCATGAGATAACAAGGACAAATAACCTCGTATTAATGATGAAAAATCCAACCCGATATGGGACTACCATGTCCCACCTGATTGTAGACATGACTGAACCAAATATCTCTTCAACCAGTCACCCCTGTGCCATTGTCCAAGCATGAATGTGGTATCTCATAAAACACATCAAGCAAAACCATCTAGGGCTTCTAGAGGCCAAACCACCTCAACCCATCAAACAATGATTCCACCTCATATTCAGACATCACAAAACCATCATCATATTGGTATTTACCCAAGCCTTCCAGGGCTCAAGAGCATTTGCTCCAACCAAGGCTTCCAGGACTAGTAACTCAACCCACAACTGCCGTAGTGTTATGCAACCAACTCACAAAATATAAGAAAAGATATATCAACACCTTCAAAATCATCCTCTTCAAGGGGACAACCTCCTTTACATTACACAAATGAACAATTCTTAGATGATACAAATGACAAAAATCTTCTTTCTATATATAGGAGTCTAACGAGTCACAATATAATCAAATCCGACATAAAAATAATAATATATGGGCACAATAATAACAATAGTGGGCTTCTATGGACCCCCAATCGGGTGATGAAAGGGGAGCGTACGAGCAGGGGGACCGTGCAGGGGAGAGGATGGCTAGGATGACCACCTACTGCCCTCAATCTGGATCAACTGAATGTGGTGGCATCCTACATGACTGCGGGAATTTCGAGGAAGCAAAGTGGCAGGAGTGTGGGGGGAGAGGTGGGAAGAAATGGCAGTGATAGTGGGATGGGACGTAGGGTAGATGGGAAGGGGTACATGAGGGTGGAAAGGGTAGGAAGAGAGCCCAGTTTTCAGTGAAGGAAGGAGGGGAATAGGCCAGTGTGGGCGACAAGATCTTCTGCGGCCGAGCTCAATTCTGGGTATGTTTCCTTTGGCTTACCTCCTGCAATTCACTCTTTGATGCATGGTATGTTGGAGGAGGGGGGAAGGTTGGGACTCACAGGGGAGGGGTTGTGTCTGAGTGGGTCTGAGGACTGCATTGTGAGGTAGCAAGAGGAACAGAGCATAGGCATGCCTGGGGAATGTATTAGCAGGGAAAAGGGTCAGCCCTGGAAAACTAAGGCTGAAATCCATGCGAAGGACAGGATGGTAGAGGGCTTGACCACCAACCTTAGTTCGGGGGGGAAAGACCATTAATTCTCCAAAGTGATGGGGGAGGCTGGAGTGGGGAAGGAATGCTAAGTGACAAGGACATGCTGGCTTATGGGAAGATAGAAGTTCCTAGAAAGCTAATGTTTGCTGTTGATAATTGTAAGCAGGAGTCAGTAAAGGAAAAGATGGCATGCCTGGGTAGAGGCCGGGGTCATGGGGGCAAAGGGTGCCAGAGCCAGCTGTGTAGAAGCGATCCTACAACTTCAACACTAGCAGGTCAGAGAAGAGGCAAGAAATCTATCAAGATGGCTATCCATGAAGCCGCTCACGCATATAGAGAAGGGATGGATGCTGACATTCGTCAGCTAATACAGGAGATGGAGGATAGCATCATGGAAGAAGATTCTGAGCCAGAGATGGAAGAATGGGGGGATATTGTCCCCGACCTAGGGCACACCAGAGGTAGGATGACGCTATACAGACAAGCCCTGCACATGTACTGGGTTATGAAGCACTTACTGGCCAGAGCCCTGGAGCAGGTGGCGGGGGAGATGGCAGAAATAGCTCAAGGTATGCCCAATATCAAAAAGGACATGAAAAATCTGCAAATTATCTTGATTATGCAAGACAGTAAGCTGGATGAGATCTAGCAATGTTTGATGAAGCTGTCTCCAGTGCCAGGAAACTCTGCTACCACACTAGCTACTGTGGAATCTAACAAAGATGATCGAAAGGAATAGTTTTTTTAGTTTCTAGTTTTGAACATTTAGCAGATATCATTTTCTTTTCCTGTGTTTTATGTTAGTTCGGAACCTGAATAGTGTTTCTAGATGTGAAGTTTATTTAGCTTGGATTGAAAGACTGGTTAAATTTTGTTATTGGATGGCATATAACAGACTCAGGTGGCCAAAAGACTTGGTTTCCCATATGGGCAAGTTGAGACCACCAAATTTCTGTACATGCAACAACTTGATTTATAAATAGAAAAAGAAGGAACTATCGTAGATTATAAAAAAAATAGTGGGCTTCTATGGAGCACAATAATAACAATATGGGTACAATAGGGGCACCACAATAACAATAAGGGTTACGATGACAATAGTAATGAGGGAATCACTAGTGTTATAAGGACCTAACATGCCCTTCTCCTTCCAAAAAGAATTGTCCTCAACGCTTGAGTAGTTTTGGATGCTTTTGTATAAAATTCTCACCCTCCCACGTGGAATCTTCAGCAGGTAAGTTCTTCCACTTAATGAGATACTCTGAAATTGATTGATTGTGTACATGTCAATTTCTTGTTTCTGTGACTACTTCTGGTTCTAATATGATTTTTCCTTCCTTGCCAGTTTCTAGAAATATTTTTTGAACTAGGAGTTTGTCACCTATAACCGTCATTAAGCATGAAACATGGAAAATTGGGTGCACTTGGGAAGCTGCAAGAAGCTCCAACTTGTATGCCATAGTACCAATATTTTACAACACCTTGTACAAAACATAATACTTTGGTGATAATTTATTATCCTTAGCTTGCTTGAGGGACATTTCTTTATATGGTTGTAGTAGTAGGAATACTCAGTCACCTACATGAAAACTTTTTTCACTGTGATATTGATTTTCTTGTTGTTTCATTCTATTCTGTGCCAAAGTGAGGTTATCCTTTAAGAGTTGGAGAACCTGTTATTGATGCTCGATGTGACCTTCCACTACTTGAACCTTATAATTTTCTCTTAAATATGATGTGATGGATAGTGGATGATATCCATAAAGTGCCATAAATGGGGTCATTTTTTCTGTAGTATGGAAGGAATTGTTATACCATCGTTCAGCCAGAGGTAACCATTTGAGCCATTGTGTCTGTTTATCATATACAAAGCAACGAAGATATCCTTCCAAACATTTGTTTACTATCTTAGTTTTCCCATCAGATTAAGTATGATAAGATGAGCTATGAGCTAATTGAGTACCAAGACAAGAAAATAATTCCTTCCAAAAATTTCCAGTGAAAATGGGATCTCTATTGCTTACAATAATCTTTGGGTTTCCATGTAGCTTTTGAATGACACTCTTGGGTTTCCATAAATGTAGTAGAAACTATACTTGCTTCAAATGGATGCAATAATGCACAAAAGTGTGAATACTTGGTAAGTCTATCAACTACCACCATGATGACACTCTTTCCTTTAGACTCGGGTAAACCTATGATAAAATCCATTGAAACCTCCTCCCAACATTGGCTTGGAATGGATAAAGGTTGTAATAGACCCTGGGTCTTAATTGTTTCAACTTTATTTTGTTGTAAAACCAAAAATTCCACCACAAACTTTTGAATATCAGATTTAAGGCCATCCAAAAAAAATTCCTTCTTAACCCCATGGTAGGTTTTTAAAAATCTCGAGTGGCCTCCAAAGGGAGAGGTGTGCAATTCCATAAGAATATTTTGTTTGAGTTGGGAATTCTTACATAGGTATAAGCAATCTTTGTACCATAATGAATCATTTTTCCAGCTAAATGTATCAGATGTTCTGGGATCTTGTTGTATCTTTTGAATAAGTGTCCACACTTCTTCATCATTCTTCCATTCATCCCTTGCTTCGTTTATCCAATCTGGTTGGATAATAGAAATGGTGCAAAGCAATGCTTCCACATCCTCATCTTTTCTTGAGAGTGCATATACCACAAAATTTTTCTTCCCTTTTTTGTAGATTATTTCAAAGTCATAGCCCAACATTTTCGTGACCCATTTTTTATGCTCTTCTGAAGTTAATCTTTGTTCAAAAAATTTAAGACTATCATGACCTGTTTTTACCTTGAAGTGTCTTCCCATTAAGTAGGGTCTCCATTTCTTAAGTGCATGTAGTATTGCCAACATTTCCTTCTCATAAATAGCTTTGTGTAAATAATTTCCTTTGATTGGATGACTTTTGAAAGAAATGGGTCTTTTTTCTTGCATTAAAACAACACTAATTCCATTTCCTGAGACATGACATTCCACAATAAAGGTTTTTGTGAAGTCCGGCATAGCTAAGACCAGTGCTTGGCTCATTGCCTTTTTAAGATGTTCAAAGACTTTTGTTGCTTCTAGAGTCCACAAAAATGCATCTTTCTTCAATAATGTTGTTAGAGGTGTTGATATCCTCCCATAATTCTTAACAAACTTATGATAATACCATGTCAACCCGAGAAATCCTCGTAGATGCTTTATGGATGTGGGGATTTTCCATTCCTTAATGGATTTAATTTTTTATAAGGTCTACCTTAACACCTTCATGAGATATAATATGACCCAAATATTCCACCTTTTGTACTCCAAAGAAACATTTGGAGCCTTTTGCATATAATTGTTTCTCCTCCAATAGTTTGAGAACCATGTCAACATGTTAAACATGATCCTTCCAAGACTTGTTGTAGATTAGTATATCATCGAACAATACTAACACAAATTTTCTAAGGAAGGGTTTGAAAATGGAATTCATCAAACCTTGAAATGTAGAAAGTGCATTGGTAAGGCCAAAAGGCATGAAAAAAAAATCATAATGACCCTCATGAGTTCTAAATTTTGTTTTCATAATGTCTTCAGTCCTCATTTTGATTTGATGATATCCTGAATGAAGATCCAACTTGGTGAAGGAAATTGATCCATGCAATTCATCTAATAATTCGTCAATGACAGGAATGGGAAATTTATGTTTAATAATGAGCTTGTTGAGACCCTATAATCCATACATATTCTCCATGAACCATCCTTTTTGTGCACCAATACTACTAGAGCAAAGAAAGAACTTTGACTAGGTTGAATTATTTCAGCCTCTAGCATTTTCTGCAACCATACATTCATTTTCACTCTTTTGGGAAGATGGATATCTGTAAGGCTTGATGTTCGGAGGAAAACTTTCTAGAATCAAATGAATAAAATGATCATGATCACGAATAGTGGGAGGCCTCTGGGAGTCTCAAATACATTAGGATGATTGTCCAAGACTTTTTGGAGATTTAGAGAAATAGATGATTTTGATGTGGGAACCTCTTGAGAACATAATTGTGCAATTATGCCTCATTGTTATTTCTTTAGAAGATTTGTCATTCCATTAGAGTTGATTATCTTTCCGAGTTTCCCCATGATACCCCTTAATTCAACTTCCTTTTATTCTGAACAAAATTTCATGAAAAGTTCTTGAAAATTAAAAGCTATTGTACCCAAGGATTGTAGCCATTGGAATCATAGCACAACATCAACAACACCCATTAGAATGGAAATAATTGGGCTATTCAATAAATATTCTCACATGGATAGCTTGATATCATGACACTTTCCAGATAAATTTATGGTTCCTTCACTTGAAACCATCACTTGACACTCTAGTGTTGGATATAGGAAGTAATTCAATTCCTTGGCTATCTTACAATGATTAAAATTATGGGTATTGCCTGAATCAATCAACAATATTACCTTTCTCTTCTTGATATGTCCTTCTATCTTGATAGTTTGAGGAGTGGTAATTATGGCCAATGCATTACATGATATGATTGGATTCAATTATTATTTCTCTAGAGTTTTTTCATGGTGTATATCCCCTTCTTTTGACGTTTCTTGTTCCTTTTCTTCCTCCTCTTCACAACCTATGTAAAATAATTTCTTCTCAGCACACTTATGACCTTTAGTGTATTTGCTATCACAACTGTAACAAAGCCCTTTTGATATTTTTTCTTCCAATTGTTGTGGTGTCAACCTTGTAGGTTGTGGAAGGCTAGGAGAAAAAACACTTCCATCTTTATAGTTGTGAGTGGTAGGCTTGTTGCCATAACTTAAATTTCTTTCCATTTTTCTTGCCAACCTGAATGCCTTCTCCAATGAATCAAGTTCCCATAAGTGAACCTCATGTTGGATGTTATCCTTTAAAGTCCCTATGAACACACCAATCCTATGCTCCTCTAGAATATATTTTACCCTTATATCCAATTTTTCGAAGTCCTCAATGTGCTCCATCATTGAACCCTTTTGTTTGAGATTTATCAATTGGCTAAAAAAGGTGTTCCTTTTTGTATCCTGATAATGTGCTATCATTTCTTCCGTAAAAATTGCCCAAATTACAATTTGTTTATGAGAGCAAAGCCATCGATACCATATGTTAGAGCCTAGATTTACCTTAGGCTGAAAAGGTAAGATTCTAGGTCCACATAAAACCACGCTCAGCCTTGTAGCTAGCCCTACGAGGATAAGAGAGGGCTCTCTCCGGGTCAATCTCAGCAAAAGATAATCAGATGGGGCTTGAGATGACTGATTTAACAACTAATCTTAGGCTAGGTATGAAGTGCAAGGATTTGATTTGAATTTTCAGAGGTTTTTTGTTGGAAAAGGGGAAAGGCAAATTTGGGTCCGGGGATGAGGCCAAATTTTTGCAGAGTTCTGGTTGGGGCAAGGTAGGCAGTAGTTTTGATGCTTTAGATTCAATGAATGGATAGAAAAGACCATTGAGGAGCTGAAGAGGGAAATAGGCTACAAGGATCCTCTCCAAACAGATGAAAACATGTAAAACTAAACAAAGTTTAAGGTAGAGCACAACAAACTCATGGATTCTACCTTTGTCACTCAATTTGTTTAATTTTAGAAGTAAAGAGAAGGGAAATGGCATACATAAAACATCAATGAACTTACAATTACATGAAGAAAAACACCATAAAAACACAGAGCCACAAGGATCCCAACAAGTGCTGCAAAATCCTGGTCTTTCCTTTGCCAAAAATGTAGAAATCAAATGTATAATGGAGTGCCAAGCAATCCCGAGTGTCCAACCATGCTAATGGCTGAAAAACAACATAATATAGACAAACATAACTCATCCTTACCTCTAGGGGTCGAGCTCACATGTTTAGGAGCTGATCCAACTGATTCTAAACTAGGAACTATGAATTAGGCCATGAAACTACCTGCCTCTATAAACTAGGGAACTGATTCATTCAGTTTCAAACAACCTCTAAACTAATGAATCTACCTATACAAGTGAAAATCCAACATATTTACATCATAATCCATCAATTTTCATCAAATTACATTATAAATTTTCCATTAGGAAAGTGAAAAAGTCAAACTAGGCGAAGCTGGACAAAAAACAGAGCAAAACTTGGTCAAAATGGCAATTTTTCCTCTATGCGCCACGCCTGATTCTCTATGTGTAGCCCCTGTTTGGACCCACTTTTGGAGGCCTTCCTGAGGTCCAAATGAGCTCCAGGTGTGATTTATGGAAAGGTCTACCTGTCTACTTTCCAACCCAAGTGGAATGCTTCAATTTTTCCTCCATGTTCCCCTCCAAAAGTCCATTCTCCCATCACTGCTTCCTGTGTGTCAAAATAGGGGCAGTGAGGTCATTTTTTGAGTGTTTTTTACCCTTTTGAGGGATAAAAAACTGAAACAAAATTCATAGCCATAGGTAGGAAAGCATATTTTTTCATTCAAAATCCAAAAATTCTGAGTTTTTGTGCTTTGGAGGTTCCTAGCAAAAGCGAGCGCCACGTGGCGCGGCGCATAGAACAGAAAACCCTGTGTTAAAAAGTTCTGTGCGTAGTGCCTTTTTGAAAACCTGTTTTTAGGGCCTTCCTATTGTCAAAATTAGGTTCACAATATCTCATTGGAAATATTATTGAGTCTAATTTTCAACCCAACTGGAATTTTTCAATTTGGAGTTCATTTTGCCTGTCAAAAGTCAAATCTCCCAAGACTAGTCAAAATGTGCCAAATGAGGTTGCCTCAACACAGAGTGTTGTTGCAGTCAACTTTTGAAGGTCTTCCTCAATCCCAAATTAAGCTCATGATAGCTCATTGGAAATATCTTTGTGTCTAATTATCATTTGACTCATCAAGCAAGTCATTTGGCCAACCAAGCTAGGATAAATCTTGATTTTCCCAAAGTCACTTCAGAGGTGCATCAATTCTCCTGAGGCAACTATATTTTTGACATTTATCTAAAACCATGACACTTGTGTAAAAAGTGAAGGAGGTTTTTCTTTCTTGGAATATTTTGGACAAAAAACTCTCTCAGTGTTCCCAAATTAATCTTTTATTTCTCAGAAACATCATTGAAGTAAAACCTATCCCGATGTGTGGAATAGGGGATTTTTCGAAATGAAGCGAAATAAAGGGGATAAGGGGCTTCTAAATTCTTAGGAAAATTCTTGGAATTAGGGAGGGATGTTAGGAAGAATGGGAAAGTGGAATTTCAAATATTGAGTGAGGGGAAGGGGTCCAAAAGGGCAAAACACAGGCCTAGCCCAGAAAATTGTCAAGTTGTAGCAAGAAACTAGGGTTTGTGCGAAAATGAGGAATTTGAGGGATATCAGTGATGGGAAGTGTTTAATAAGGTATATTAAGGATAGGGGAAGGTGTATGAACATCAGGATACAAGTTTTACTGATGAATTGACCATCCAAGAGAAATTTCCTTCAAAACCCTGGGAGAGGGAAATGAACCTTACCTAGGTGCAATTGAAGCATGAACAAGGTGTCAAATGACTCGTTGGACCCGGAAATGATGATGAAAACCCTCTGAATGATGGTACACTTAGCCGAATGGTGACATGAAGCTCTTGGGACAGCCATTAGGGTTTGGGAATTTTTAACTAGGGTTTGGGATAGTTAGGACTAGGGATTTGGGAAAATGGGAATTGGGGATAGGGATGAGTGAATTTAGGGGTATGTGAATTTGGGGAATAGGGAAAACAAGGGAAATATGAAATAAGGGAGTGATGAGGTGAGGGGATACTTGGTAGAAAAACAGTCAATACAAAACCCTAGCAGCAATCTCCTTTGAAAATTTTGAAGAGATAGGGTTTGTTTCCCTTTAAACATTCACCATGCAACAAGCACCATAAAACAAACATCAAATTTGGACAAAGAGCAATGGCAAAGGGTCAACCTACTTGGACAGGTGACAATCCACGTGCTTTGGGCGATTTTGGAGCAATTATTTGAAATTTGGAGCTTGCTGGCTGTGTGCGTTGTGCACCAAACCCAATGCACCCCAGCCAATGTATGCGCTGCGCCAGTACAAAATAACACTGAAAATCACGGCCCTATGCGTCGCGCCTTTGGATTTGCACAGTTTTGCTTCAAAATTGCTTCATTTTTCCAACACGACCTTCTCTTGCTTAATATGTCTTCTTTGAATGCAAATGAGCTCTTTGAACATGACCAATGAGTTATATACAAGAGATTTTAAGTTTTCACTTATCAACAACCCACTTTGTAATGTTTGCATTTAACTTGCTTTTCAAACCATGTTTGGCCAGTTTGCTTTATTTTTGCCTGTGATGAACTGAATGCTTTGATTTTTTGTTTGCCTTTCAAGTGATGGAGCAACTGAAGCTTGGTAAGGTGACCAGGGTTGCCACTGAAGTGATTTACATACAAGAGAACTGAAATTACATGAATTTATAAAACAAAAACCTAGAATACTCTGTTTTTCCTCAACAGAGTTTTCAGGAAAAATACATTTCTAAACAAGTGATTATGAATTTATTGGTACTGGAACCTCCTCATGTGCCTGATGGTTACTATTGGACACTTTGAAACCCTTTTTGATGAAATCCTAATGAAACCCTAGACCTAAATGACAATGAAACCCTAGAAAAGACTTTTGCAATTTTTAAGACAAAAAGTGACTGTACATGATATTAATGAGTAATCATGAGCCATCAGGTAAATGACATGAGGGAAACTATAGGAGAAGCCACTACCGTCAGATGATCCGTGCTCCTAATGGAATGCAGCTGACTGAGCGAGACACCTAATATGCAATGCAACAAGAGAATTTGATCTCTGATGGAGGGATGAAGATACCGACACTAACACCATACAAATTAATTTGGTTCCAAATATAAAGTTACAAAGTGTACCTTTTGTGTGTTTTTCAGATTATGGAGATCGAAATATTATTCCATCTATAGTATCCATGCTACAGGATCCTTGCCATCAAACATCCTCATATCGATCTTTGGAATGTGGTGAGTATAATTTCCAATGTTAGAGTCCATGAAATCATGATTAACATTTCTTTTGTTCTCATCATGAGTTTCCTATACTACCTTTTCGTCATTAAGAAGTCTTTCTTGTAGCAACTTCTTCAAACGTTCCTTCAAACCTTCCACGTGTTAATTAAAATCTACAATGTTGTCATTCTTTGAATCATGATTAACATTTCTTTTGTTCTCATTATGAGTTTCCTCTACTACCTTTTCGCCATTAGGAAGCATTTCCTATAGAAAATTTGTCAAACCTTCCTTCCAATATTCCATTTCTTTCTTCCAATATTCAATATTTTCTTTCATACCATCTCTCTTAGCTTCCACACCTTTCTTTAAACCGCCCATCTTATCTTCTGTGACTTTTTGTGAGAGTGAAATTTGCTGCACTTAGTCTCGTAATTTTGATATATCATGTTGCATTTCTTCCTCTTCTTCATGAGTCATGCTAGAGATTTCAGGTTGCTTACTAGGTGTTTCCATTTCATTTCTTGCATCAATTAATGATAATAAATTTTCACTATGCCCTTTTAATTCCTTCAAACTAATTTTTCAAACAAAACTTATGCAACATTTTAAAAACACTACACACCTTTTTTCTCTTTGTAGGAGCTCGATATTGAATCTTTTGTATCTATGTAATTTCGGATCTCCAAGGTATGAAATTACATCCTGTAATAGCCCTCTAATTCCTCTTTCTAACTCCACAAGTCTGATCAATATTGGATTCTCCAAGGAAGATTTATGCCAAATCTCTCATGAAGACCTGATTATAGACTAGTTCAGTAGAGCGAACTTGTACGATGTGCCCCATGTCATTATTTCGATCTTACGACTTGAAACCAATACAAAGAAAACTAAAAGACATCCTCCTTTTGTATATTCTTACAAAATTTCAATCTGATGCTCAGAAAAAAAAAAAAAAAAGTTATGACAGTTTTCCCCAAGTCACCTGTTTGAGATATAATTCGGGATCCTGCAAAAACCCTAAATTCTTTGGATCATATCTCTGATAATACAGCGAGAAAAGATCTGAAATTAAGACCCAAGGTTTAGAGAGATTTAAGCTCAAATGGTTTTTTTTTAGCTTCTAAAACATTGCAAGAAAAAAGTTATAGCTAAAATTCCACGATGAACTTTTTGGAGCAATGAAACCCTATAATCCAAAGCTCTGATTCCAAATGTTATGCAACCAGCTCACAAAATAGAAGAAAAGATAGATCAACTCCTTCAAAATTAACCCCTTCGAGGAGGAAACTTCCTTTACATTACATAAATGAACAATTCTTGGATGATACAAATGAAAAAACCTCTTTTTTATATATAGGAGTCTAACGGGTCACAATATAATCAAAGCTAACATAAAATAATAATATAAGGGCACACCAATAACAATAGTGGGCTTCTATGGGGAACAATAATAATAATATGGGTATAATAGGGGCATAACAATAAAAATAAGGGCTACAATGACAATAGTAATGGAGGAATCACTAGTATTATAGGGACCTAACACGTAGGGCTTCAAGAGTGTTTGTCTAACCAGGGCTTTTAGGACTAGTAACTCAACACACCAAGGGCTTCCAAAGCATTTGTTCAACCAACTTCAAGGACTAGTAACACTAATCATACATACCTTGCTCATATTTGAAATATAAACACTAATCATACATACCTTGCTGTAGGAGACTTATACCCTTGACTTTTGATGTGTGGTCCTTACTGTAGTGATCCTTGAATGAATGCTTTTTCCTGCCTTCTAGGAGCTCGATATTGAATCTGTTGTATCTATAATTTTGGATCTCCAAGGTTTGAAATTTCATCTTGTGGTAGCTCTCTGAGTCCTCTTTCCAACCCCACAGGTCTAATCAAAATTGGAATCTTCAAGAAAGAGTTATGCCCAATCTCCCACGATGACTTGATTATAGACTGGTTCAGTAAAGGGAACTTCTACGAAGTGCCACGTGTCACTGTTGTGACCTTCAACCTTGAAAATGATAATCAACAAACTACAATCCGTCCTCTTTCTATGACTATTTACGAAATCAGAAACTATAGTGAACCAAGATCTGAAATTCGATCACGAGGTTCATCAAGATTTTGGCTCAAACGGATTTTAATTTCAACTTTTGAAGCTTCGAAGAAAAAAATTATAGCGAAAATGCCACGATGACCTATTTGAAGCCACAAAATCCCTACTAGAGGAGGATATGAGGGTGTTAATTTTAGGTATGTTCTATGCTTAGAGCAATTTATTTCAATTTTCACAGTTAGCTCCATAACTTTTCCAGATTAGTAATCACATCAATGTTAAAGTAAACTATAGATAGAACATAAACATAAATCACGGAAGACAAGCCAAGACAAGAGGACACAAGATGTGGCGCTAGCCAGGGACAAACTCCAATGTGGGGAAACCTTGATCAATTCTTCTTTTATGTTCTTCAATAGTTTAGCAGAGAGAGAGAGAGGGAAAGTACATTTACAACAGAAGCCAACACTTTGACTTTCTAGATAAGAGACTAGATCATCTCTACATGAGATCGGTTGAATACATGCTGCTTCAATTGATTATCCATGGTGACTCCTTGACCTATCATTGTGCTGCATCTTGTCCATATGCTGCACCTCACTGTGATGCACCATGTTGCTCTTCATGTTGCTACACTTGTCACTTTGCTGCTCCAATCATTGAGCTACTCTTATCACGGATCTGCATCTAATGTTGTACTCATCGCTGATTAGCACTCAATGACAGCTATGTTACACTGTGTTTCACCCAATAAGGAAAACTCAATACATCATCGTCATCATGCTACAATACTCACATCATGCTGCCATATGTATATAAGACTTAGCTTCTTGCTATGGCTTATAACCTAGCAAAGTAGTTAGGCTATAGTTCCAGATTCCTAGACCCAAGGTAGCAACTTAGCCCTCTGACTTCTAATCTAGTGAAAGTTGCTCCTAAACGTATCTCATCCATGCTTTTGACCAGCAGTGAGATAGTTGTAGCTATGGCTAGATGTGACAGTGTATGAGGTCATCTTCATGTCTGAGATAAGGGACTCTTTGGGCCTCCTTGCTGCGGCTTGATATCTCAATAGAAAATGAATTAGGTGACTCCTTTTAGAGAGAAGAATTGGGCTCTTAGGGCTATGGATAGGAGCCTTTCAAGACAGCAGAATAAGGTCTCCTTTAACATCATTTAGAGGATCTTCTTTGGCTATGGATTAGGGATGTGTATGAAGCTACCTTGGATAGCGAATAGGTCCTCCTCATAAGTCAGCTGCAAGGGCTTCCTTCAACTACGTCTAGGCTTCATGACTGTGGCTAAGATATGGCTAAGTCTCCTTGATATAACAACAACTAAATCATCTCCTCTAGGGCTGTGTATAGATCCTCTTTCTGACTGCGGATAAAGAGTTTCTTTCTTGTTGCATATAGGGTCAATAGATAGTGGATTCAGGCCTTCATTTAGGTCCTATATTAGCCCTCCTGTCATATATGGATTGAGCCTCTTGAGGCAGTGTATAGGGGCTTATTTATGTTGCACATAAGTCTCCTCTTTTCTGCGTGTAGATCTCCTCATAAGCCTACGGCTTACTGTGGCTAGGGCATCACTGCGACTAGGGCATCATCTGTGGCTAGGGCATCGCTGCGGCTAGGGCATCAGCTGCAGTTAGGGCATCATCTGTGGCTAGGGAATCATATTTAGGCTAGCGTATCCTCTTAGTGTCTCTCCCTCACCAAAACCCAAAGACGTGGAGAGGAGGAGATCACATGAAGAGTTAGTGTGACAAATGACTTCAAGTCCTCTTCTATTTATACTAAAAATGTAGAGGTTGAATAAACATGATTGTTGGGCTTCTGAGCCTACATAAGATGCTGGCCGACTTCACAATTTGTCCATAATCAAAATAAATTCATATCTTCATAAATACTTATCGGAATCAGATGACCTTTATATCAATCCTACACCTCTCAATGAGAGGGATTGAAGAAAAATATCAGCTGCCATAAATAAGATGACCCATATGGAGTTTGGCCCTAGTTGCCAATTTTAACACTCCCTCTCAACTAGGGAGAACTCCATTCTCTGATCCATATGTCTGAATGTACTATCTCTGCCATCAGTGCCCTGCACTACTCTGCTTTGGTCTACTGAGCTCTGCTTAGCTATGCTCTACTTTGTTCTGTTCTGCTCTCCTCAAAGTATGAAGAAGAAGAAGTGATCGAGGATGTATCATACCATCCTCCACTGACCTAAAGTGAGTCAGGAGTGTGTACCACTTTCATTGGTCCCATACCAGTCCTCTATTGATGTGAAGTTAGTTTCTGAGGGTGTACCACTCTCACTGGTCCTAGACCAGTATCATTGATCCTAGATCAATGGAGGTCATCCTAGAATAGGGAGTACGGTAGATACAATGATGCGTCCATCAATAGAACTACTATGGTCCCTATCCTCATTTCCCTACTCATTGATCAAATGAGAGGTACTTCCCATGAGTCCCAGACTGCATGGGTAGGATGCCTCAACAGGAGAACTAATCATCCTATCCATAGGAGAATGAATCATCTTATCCAGTGGATGCCACAGAGAACTAATCATCATGGCCCATAGGAGAACGAATCATCCTATTCCACAATCACCATAGAGAATGAATCATCCTGGCCCATAGGAGAACTAATCATCCTATTCATAAGGCACCAACACGGGAGGGTGAGTCACCCTATGGTCGTATGTTGCCCCAATAACTACTCCAAGCCCCCCAGAGCTCCCAGATATCAATGCATGCAACATGTAGGATCCTTATAAGAAGGTCTCTCAATGACTCCAAGTTGTTCAGGAAAGTCATAGATTTGACCTTCCCTGGGGCTTTGACAAAATGTCTATGACCTGTACATCAGCCTCAATGTGATGGAGCCTCCCTGCTCATCGATTTACCATATCCCAGATAAGGCAGTATCTGATGTCTATCTGCTGGAGCAATCATCAAATATAGGATTCCTCAATAATCGAATCCCACCTCTGGTTTTCATAGAGAATCAAAGTGGTATTCATCATGTGTACAAACAGCTCACTTAAGAGCTTCTACAACCATGCAACTTCACACGAGATCATACTCGTAGCTGTGTATCCAGTTTCGGTGGTGCTTATAGCAACTGATTTCTGCTTCATGCTCATCCATGATATTGAAGCAGAATCCAAAGAGAACCAGCACTGAGAAGTGGTTTAATGATCCTCCACACTGCCTACCCACTCAACATTTGAATAATCATGCAGTTTCATATTTTCGGCAGTGTATCTCAATCCATGAGAGATTGTGCCCTGAAGATATCTCAAAGGATTCTTGGCATCAATCCAGTGAGGCTCAACCAAATATGAGCTCACCATGCTAACTGCAAAACATATGTCCGGACGAAAGTTCACCAAAAACATCAACAGAAATGAGTTTATGAAACTCATAGGAATTTCCCAAATCTGGTCCGACATCACTACCATATAACTTCTAAAAGTTAAGATCCTCAAGGTAGTCACAGGCTTGCAGTTTATCATTCCACTTCTGGATTCCAACTCCCTCTTACTTCTGAAAATGAGAGGGTCTGCACCTGTTAGAAATAGGTCATCCTCATAAGGTTCCGGTATGAGAGGTCTATCATCCACAACCTTCGGGTAATGGTTTGGATCGGTTTCACTCCTAGTGAATCTCAGCTTCATCTGACAACTATCAATCCTCTCATACTATGCCCCGGGAGTTTTGCTTCAAGCCATAGAGGGCTTTCTTCCACCTGCATATGTGAGATTCCTTTTCATCAATCTCAAACCCCTTGGGTTGTTCCAAACCTATGGACCTGCTACAAGAGGGGAATGGTCCCCTTGAAAGATATTCCTTCGGTACATCTCAAACATGTACTTTCATGCTCTTTTTGAATTTAGGCATTCTTGTCACCATCTAACTCCCAAACTTTTGGTGCAATGTGTTAATGGAGATCATCCCCAGTGGACTTCCTGCAACTTGATACAACCCTGAACTCAAAAACATCTTTGAAAATTACATTTTCAAACACGTACCTTTCCATCGATGAGTGCCACCTTGAAACCTTTGACTTCCATTGCTGAAATGGACACTAGGTTCTTTTTGTGATCAGGTACATAAAAGAGATTTCGTAAATGAATCGAGTTACCCTCATTCAATTAAGAGTTAACATTCCCTACACCCTTTCCGGGATAGGTGGCATTGGCTCCAAGTATAATCCCACGATTGTTTCCATCTATAGTAAATTAGAGAGTGCATCCATCTATCCGATGGAGTGCCTTGAAGCACTAAAATCAATAAGCCAGATTCCCAAAGAATCTAAAGGAGAGGGCCAATACAAGATAATGCCTCTTTATCTTATCACAAAACAACATTTGATTCTTCATACCTGGGGTTCCCTGCTTTCTCTGAAGAGTCGGTCATTTCCTTGATGATCTGCATTACCTGTCATTCCTTTGATCATGTCCCTATTGTTATCATCATCAAGTGATGTTTCCCTTCCATTTAGAAACTCCTTCACATAATGGTCGAACTAGTTATCTGCATTTCCTTCCACCCTGAGATCCGGTCTTCCAATGAAGTGATCTTTAGGTAGGCCATATTCCGTTGCACCATTCTGATAATATTTCCTGCTTCAACTTCATCCTTGGTGAACTCGAAGAGGGATAAGGAATCCACTGATCCTTTTTTCCTTACCCAATTGTCTTCAGTGATTGTCTTCCACTCTAGCTTGGGCAATCTCTTCACCTCAGCTTTGATACCATGTTAATTTTAGGTATGTTCTATGCTTAGAGCAATTTATTTCAATTTTCACATTTAGCTCCATATCTTTTCCAAATTAGAAATCACATCAGCATTAAAGTAAATTGCAGATAGAACATAAACATAAATTGTAGAAGGCAAGCCAAGAAAAGAGGACACAAGATGTGGCGCTAGCCAGGGACAAACCCCAATGTGGGAACAAACTTGATCAGTTCTTCTTTTATGTTCTTCAATATTTCATCACAGAGAGAGAGAAAGTACATTTACAACAGAATTCAACACTTTGACTTTCTAGATAAGAGACTAGATCATTTCTACATGAGATCGATTGAAGACATGCTGTTTCAACTGATTATCCAAGGTGACTCCTTCACCTATCATTGTGTTGCATCTTGTCCATATGCTGCACCTCACCGTGATGCACCATGCTTCTCTTCATGTTGCTACACTTGTCACTTTGCTACTCCAATCATTGAGTTGCTCTTATCATGGACCTGCATCTAATGTTTTACTCATCGTTGATCAACACTCAATGAAAGCTATGCTACATTGTGTTTCACTTAATAAGGCAAACTCAATACATCATCGTCATCATGCTGCAATACTTACATCATGCTGCCATATGTATATCAGCCTTAGCTGCTTGCTATGGCTTGCAGCCTAGCAAAGCAGCTAGGCTATAGTTCCAGATTCATAGACCCAACGTAGCAGCTTAGCCCTCCGACTTCTAATATGATGACAGATGCTCCTAAACGTATCTCATCCATGCTTTTGACCAATAGTGAGATAGTTGTAGCTATGGCTAGATGTGACAACATACGAGGTCATCTTCATGTCTGAGATAAGGGCCTCTTTGGGCCTTGTTGCAGCTTGATATCTCAATAGACAACAAATTAGGTGACTCCTTTTAGACAACAGAATAGGGCTCTTAGGGCTGTGGATAGGAGCCTTTCAATACATCAAAATAAGGTCTCCTTCAATTTTGTTTAGAGGATATTCTTTGACTGTGGATTAGGGCTATGTATGAAGCTCCCTTGGACAAGGAATAGGTCCTCCTCATAAGTCAGCTACAAGGGCTTCCTTCAACTACGTCTAGGCTTCATGACTACGGTTAAGCTATGGCTATGTCTCCTTGCTATAACAACAGCTAAATCATCTCATCTAGGACTGTGTATAGATCCTCTTTCTAACTACGGATAAGGAGTCTCTTTTTTGTTGTGTATAGGGTCAATAGACAATAGATTCAGGCCTTCATTTAGGTCCTATATTAGCCCTACTCTCATTTGTGGATTGAGCCTCTTGAGACAACGTATAGGGGCTTATTTATGCTGCACATAAGGCTCCTCTTTTCTGCATGTAGATCTCTTCATAAGCCCATAGCTGACTGCGGCTAGGGAATCACTGTGGCTAGGGCATCACCTGTGGCTAGGGAATCATCTACGGCTAGGGCATCATCTGCAGCTAGGGCATCATCTTTAGGTCAGCATATCCCCTTAGTGTCTCTCCTTCACCAAAACCCAAGGAGGAGATCACATGAAGAGTTAGTGTGACAAATGACTTCAAGTCCTCTTCTATTTATACTAAAAACGTAGAGGTTGAGACATGACTGTTGGGTTTCTGAGCCTACATAAATTGTTGGCCGACTTGACAATTTGTCCATAATCAAAATAAATTCATATCTTCATAAATACTTATCGGAATTGGATGATCTTTAGATCAATCCTACACCTCTCAATGAGGGGGATCCAAGAAAAATATCAGCTACCATAAATAAGATGACCCACATGGAGTTTGGCCCTAGTTGCCAATTTTAACAGAGGATCATTATTTTTATGAATGTCCTGAGTTGAGAGGTTCCTCAACAAGTGAACTTTGGAGGGATTTTAGGAGCAATTTTTATTATTATTAATTATTGACTATTCAATGACCACAACCAATTATGAGTGTCATGCCACAACCCCATAGGGTTTAGCCCACTAACTGGGGTTACTAACTTCAAACAAAAATATCTCTCAAACCGTGAAGAATTGCATGGCGTGTTTTTTTATTATTTAATATTGACTATTCAATGACCACAACCAATTATGAGTGTCATGCCACAAATCCATAGGATTTAGCCCACTAACTTGGGTTATTAACTTCAAACATGAATATCTCTCAAACCGTGAAGAATTACATGGCATGCCATATATCAACGGAAACATCTTGATGAGTAGAATCCATACAGAAGATCCTTGACTCAGAATAGAGTAAGTTTTCAAGTCAAAATTCCCATGCAAGATTAGGGTAGCCCCTAATGCTACTTGGATTAACATCAATGACAACCACTGATCAACACAATGAATTCCTCCAATGACTAAGGCTCATCATACTCAATCTGATCTTTAAATGCTAAAGACAATCCATAGATGAAGCTTTGGACCTTTGTCTTCTCATCCTTGAGGTAGGGCACATACCTACACAGCTCCAAAAACTTGCTTGTGTACTCTTCATCTATCATGGAATCCATCTTCAACTCATAAAAATCCTTTGACCTTTCTTTCATAATATCTCTTAGACAAGTACTTCTTGAATCATCTCTCAAACTCATGCCAACTAAGCTCTTCTACCCTAATGACTCTGACACGCTTCACATCTTCCCACAAGATATCTACTTTTCCCTTCAACCTGAAGATCACTATCTTGGCTTTCATATTCTCTGAATAATCATGCAATCCGAAGAACTTCTTCATCCCAAGCACCCATGCTTTTGCATCTTCTAATTTCTTCACATCCCCATGAAAAGTAGGAGGCTTGGATTTGTTGAACTCTTTTGGCAAACACTACTTCTCACTCCTCCTATAAGGATGTTGGCGGTAATGACAATGATGTCTCTCAGAAATGGAACTAGAATAAAATCCATGAGTGTTAGCCCATTTGTCAGGTGTATCCAAAGATCTGCCACCTCTGACTATGTCATCCTTGTCCAACCTGTATCTGGATCGAGACCTACTGCCATATGCCCCATTAGTCTTTTCCTCTTGTCCATAATTGATCCTCAACTATCTCTACTTCTACAAAACTGAAAGGCTCTAAAGGATAACTGCATTAACCTTTGCTTGCTTTTCTTGAGCTCTCGAAAGCCTTTCCAGTGCCTCAATCAACCTATTATTCTCTGCCTTACAACTTCTGATTTCTTCCTTCAAACTTCTCAGCGTATCTAATATATAAGGAAAGTACTCTTCTCCTTGTTGCTCAACTAACTTGTCTCATTCCATTGAGTACACATCAGGCCTGTAAGGGGAGTCATGTGAACTGTAGTCCACCATTCTACTCTTCATCTCCGATCTTCTATCTACTGTAAACATGTCATGTTAGATACAACAAATAGAGACATAATCAAAATCATACATTAGTGTATTTCAGGGGAGGTTATCTCATCTACACAATCAATCCATATTAGCATGATACAGATACATAATGACATCAACATCTCAATCATCATGCATGATAACACAAAACTGCAATAATGGCCATATGCATAATAACAATAACCACCACAATGCATCCATAGCAGACACATACACAATTAACATTCATGCATAACAATATTCATTTAGCCCATCCAGTTCAAGTGCTTAAACCTAGAAGCCCTCCCACATTTACCCACTTTGAAAAAAGCTCTCTAGGGTAAACATGCATTGAGTGTCATTATGATATGACCTAACCTTCAAATTCCAGTTATGGAAGTGGGGCCTACAAACCAAAAGTAAACTGACATCCCGCAAGAACTATAGACCACTCAGGACCCTACCAACCACCCCAAGTGATCAATCCCTTAACTGGAACTCTTTTTCACCAGGTTTACTCCCCAATCACACACTTGACACTATGCATGTGGTTATGAGGCTCAAACCGCACTCATAAGCCTGCTTGCATGCGGTTGTGACCCAAATTCCTCAGTTCAATGCATGGGATCGCGAGATCTATGCCACTTTTTTAGGCTAGCCTCCATACCACTGCCCAGAACTCCCTGCAACTTTCTGAAATCATGAGAATGATGACAACAATGCTAAACAATCAAAACTTCAGCAAGACCTTGACCTAGACATGCCTAATGCAAGATAGACATTTCATCAAACATATGACAAACATATAAGTTAGAGGTCATGAATGCATATATGATCATAACCTTTTGAACTTCATTTGCGGATTACCTAGAAGGATCTATCAACTCTCTAGGTAGCTGCAATAACACTTGTTAGCCCATGCATTCATCAATCATCTAGTAACTTATCAAATCATGAACAAGAGTCATATCTAGAACACATCATAATACCATAAATATAACCATAATAGAAACTATGACAAATCAGCTATAATATCACCATAATAACTAGTACGAGCGCTCATAGATCACAATAGAAAAATAGCTCATATTAACATATGAAAAGGCCAACAAAGTTAGGGACTTCCATGTACCACCAGGCCATTGATTGGGCTAACCCAAATCTCTCTTTAAGTCAATCACCCCCACGCCATATTCCAAGCTTGAATGTGGGATCATAAGGGTTAAACAAAAATAAACCAACCAAGGCTTCCAGAGGCCAAGCCACCTCAACCCTCAAGCACAGTGACCTCACCTATACAGTCCAAAAATCACTAACATCAACTAGATTGGTCTCTACCCAAGTTGTCCAGGGCTCTAAGAACTAATAACTCAACCCACAACCTCCAAGGAACCCGCATTGTTTCAGGGCTCCAGAGTGTTTGTCCCAACCCACAGGCTCTAGGGACTAGTAACTCAACCCACAACCATAGGAAGCCCAAGTTGTTCTAGGGCTCCAGAGAATTTGTTCCAACTCAAACACAACTATAGAGAACCTGAGAACCAATTAGAAATCCAAATGGAAAATCCACTACACCATAGCTATCCAAGAAATGGCAAGGCAAGGTTGAAGCCACTATCAATCCAGGCAAATATCCATGCCAATGACAACACATAACCAAGGAATCACATGCATATACCAGGCATCCAAAAACCTGCAAGGAGATCACACATGCAACCTGTTACCTACAAATTCAGTCTATTGTAACTATTGATCCAACTATCTCCTTGCACTTCCTTGCTTTCCTTTGCTTGTTGTTAAAATTGGTAACTAGGGCCAAACTCCATGTGGGTCATCTTATTCATGGATGATAATATTTTTATTATATTCCTCTCATCGAGAGGTGTAGGATAAATCTAAAGATCATCCGATTTTGATAAGTATTTATGGAGATATGAAATTATTTTGATTATTGAATAATTATCAAGCCGACCAGCAACTCATGTAGGCTCTGAAGCCCAACAGTCGCATCTATTCAATCGTCAACAGTTGTGTATAAATATAGGAGGTCTTTTCCTCATTTGGACTCATTCATCTCATCACATCTATCTCTCTCCTGTGTAGAAAAGAGGCTCTTCTCCTATTGCGCTGAAAGAGACTCTTCTCTCACATGTGTGGAAGGAAGATGCAGAATTTAGGGCTGTAACTGCAGATCAGAAGTTTTACCAGCATTGACCATCAGACTCTCTCTTAGAACTGCATTGTAGGTGGAACTGACTCTCCTCTAAAGGCTACATTTTTTGGTGAAGGAATCAAGCCGATCCAACAGTTGGTTTGCAAGATATTGTCTACCCTAGTTTAGGGGTGATCTAGGGTTTGCTGCTGCTGATGTAAATTAGATTTATGTACTATTTCTCTCTGCTGAATTATTCAAGATAAAGGAAGATTTGATAAAAGGGTTTCTCCATATTGGGGTTTGTCCCTGGCTAGCTACCACATCTTGTGTCTCTTGTCTTGGCCTGTTTTCTATCGATCGTTTAATGTTCTATTTGCACTTTAATTTATGTAAATGTGATTGCTAATCTGTGGATAATAATAAGAAAGATAAGTAAACTTCTCTAAGCATAGAACATACCATAACTTAACATGGGATCAGAATTGAGGTGAAGACAAAGTAGAGCAAGAGTAATCACCAAAGAGAAGATTGGAAAGGCTATCTTAAAAGAACTATGGGGTCCTCAACACTCTTCCCTACCAAAGAAAAGCTCCATGAGAAATTTGACTATCATGGATGGAAGATGACTCTCGATCTAACCTTAGAAGATCCAAGAGTGTTGGACCATGTGAGAGGCAATATTGTTGAGCCCCCATCAAATGCACCCACTACTGCCAGGAACAAATGGAAAACCAACGAAGTCAAAACAAAGAAGATCATCCAGGACTCTATTGATAAGCGCTTGGTGGCCTACATCTCTGACCTAAACACCTCCAAGGAAATCTACGATAGACTGGTGAGTTTATTTAAAGTTAACAATGCAAATCAAGTCTTGTTTCTTAGAAATAAGCTGAAGGAAATTAAGAAGGGGAAAGATGAGAGTATGGAAGCATACTTCTTAAGAATCACCGAGATCAGGCACGATCTTCTATCTATTGGGGAGATTATAACTGATAGGGAAATGGAACTCATGACTCTTAAAGGATTACCATCCGAATGGTATGTATTCAGAACTACTCTTCTGAACAATAATATAATTCTTGGTTTCGAGGAATTAATTTCAAGATGCATTCAAGAAGAAACAAGGTTAGAAGAGCAAGAAATTCCCATGCCTAAAGGTCCTCCTACTGCCTTTTCTTGTCATGCTAAGAAAAGAAATAATTCCGGGACTAAACCAAAAAGAAAGGCTGGACCTAAGGGTGGAAGAAAAGGATGATGTTAAATTTGCGATAACACAGGTCACTATGCAATGGAATGCCTTGATAGAAGGGACTCACACCAGGACGATGATCAAAATCCCTCTCATGACAATCAAAGAATGGAAAATCTAATAGCAGAGGTAAAAGGAGTGCTGGAAATCAAGGAAGAGGAAAACCATTCAAGAAGGCTAGAAATTCTAGGTATGAATCTAACATTGTTGACAACAAGTAGGATGAATATTATCTACCAGCTGCTCTATCTACCTTTGCTCCTTCAGACTCACTGGGAATTTGGCTTATTAATAGTGGTACCTCAAGGAACTTCACTAGTTACAAAGAAGTTCTCCATAATCTGATAGAGAAAGAAACTAACCTGGAAATTGTCCTTGGAGATAATATGAAATATCTCGTGAAAGGTGTAGGCAATGTCTCTCTTAAATTGAATCAAGGTAATATGATCCACTTATAGGATGTATTATATGTACTTGAGCTCAAAAAGAACCAGGTTTCCATCTCGGCAATGGAAGACAAAGGCTACAAGGTGACCTTCAGCGATGGCAAGGTATGTATATGGAAAAATAATGTTAAAGATGCCTTCACTCTTGGGTTTTGAGTTGATTCATTATATCAAGTTGGTGGAAGTTCACTAGGTGTCACGTCTTGTGACACATCTCTTCAGTCCGAACTTTGGCATCAAAGGTTTTCCCACATTCATTATAAAGCTCTACCCGATGTAAGACAAATGGTAATAGGGATGCTCGAATTCCTAGTAGAGAGAGAAGGTGTATGTCTAGGATGTGTCGAAGGAAAGCTCAAAAGGGGACCATTCCCCTCAAGCCAAAGCAAGACCTCTGATATATTACAACTGGTTCACTCAGACATATCTGGTATGATGCATGTGAACTCCTTGGGAGGATATTCATATTACCTTACTTTTATAGATGACTATTATCAAAATACGTGGATATACTTCTTGAAAAAGAAGGATGAAGCGTCCTCTTGGTTTCGATGCTTCAAAGCCTTGATCGAGAATCAAACCGAAAAGAAGATCAAGATATTAAGGACTGATAATGGGACTAAATATGAATCTAACGAGTTTCATGACTTTTGTAAAGAGGCTGGCATTAAGCGGGAGACTACTACACCATATACTCTTGAACAGAATGGTGTGGAGGAAAGGAAGAACCGTACGATTGTGGAAGCTGTCCATGCCATGCTCCATGATCAAAGACTTCCGAAGTTTTTATGGGCTGAAGCTGCAAACACCGCTGTATATGTACAAAACCAATGCCCTCATCAAGCATTGGGTTCCAAGACTCCTGAAGAAATGTTCATCAGTAAGAAACCTGATGTATCTCATTTTACAATTTTTGGAAGCCCTGTATATTTTCATGTGCCAAAAGAGAAAAGGAATAAATTGGGTGCATTTGGAAAGAAATGAATCTTCGTGGGCTATGGTGAAAATACTAAGGGTTATAGAATCTATGTAGCCAGTCAAAGGGAAGTCGTGATTAGTCATGATGTCACCTTTGACGAAGATATAGCTCTCAGCAAGGTGGACAATTTTCCGACTTTGAGGAGCTCTCAAGAAACCAACACTAGGGAACCGAAAGAAAAGATGATCAAGCAATGCTTGATGTGGAAGAACCCATGGATCCTATTGATCCACCTGAGCCTTCCTCTTCTAGGAAGAGGCCCTCTTGGCTTAGGGGCCTGCTCGTCGAGAGGTGTAGGATTGATCTAAAGATCATCCGATTCCGATAGGTATTTATGGAGATATGAATTTGTTTTGATTATGGAATAATTATCAAGCCGACCAGAAACTCATGTAGGCTCAAAAGCCCAACAGTCGCATCTATTCAATCATCAACAGTTGTGTATAAATACAAGAGGCCTTTTCATCATTTGGACTCACTCATCTCATCACATCTCTCTCTCTCTCCTGCGCAGAAAAGAGGCTCTTCTCCTACTGTGCAGAAAGAGACTCTTCTCTCACACGTGTGGAAGGAAGACACAGAATTTAGGGCTACAACTGTAGATCGGAAGTTTGACTAACGTTCACCATTAGAGTCTCTCTCAGAACTGCGTTGTAGGTGGAACTAACTCTCCTCTGAAGGCCACATTTTTTGGTGAAGGAATCAAGTTGATCCAATGGTCGGTTTGCAAGATATTGTCTGCCCTAGTTTAGGGCTGATCTAGGGTTTGTTGCTGTTGATGTAAATCAGATTTATGTACTATTTCTCTCTACTTAATTATTGAAGATAAAGGAAGATTTGATCAAAGGGTTTCCCCATATTGGGGTTTGTCCTTGGCTAGCCACCACATCTTCTGTCTCTTGTTTTGGCTTGTTTTCTGTTGATCGTTTAATGTTCTATCTGCACTTTACTTTATGTACACGTGATTGATAATCTGTGGGTAATAATAAGAAGGATAAGGAAACTGCTCTAAGCATAGAACATACCATAACTTAACACTTTCTTTCTCCAAATCCAAGTGAATGCTAGAGAGCTCCAAGAATACTCTAAGTATACAAGAATATGAGAGAATGAGAGTGTGAAAGGAGATAACCAAAACTAAATTGACAAAAGTTGTAATGACCAAAAACTAAGCCAAAAGATGTGAATTTCTTCTCTGATGCCTTTTTATCATTGATGTCTCATTTTTTCTTCATTTTCCTTCATTTTTCCTCTAATTTCCTTTCCATGCAAATTTGTCTCTTCACCTTCCTTTTCTCCTATTTTTCTTTATTTTCATAATTAAATTCCATTTACTATCTCTTTTCTTTTTCCAATGATTTTTCCAATTTCCATAGCCATAATTAATCCACAAGTGATGCCCACTATAATATTTGTCAACCATTCAGCTTGGTCTTATTTTATTTACATGGAAAATCAACAAGGGGCTATTACAATTGTAGTATCAACATCATTATGGAAACTCCAACAAATAAGCTTGGATATGAAGAAGAAAAAGGTTCCAACTTTGAGTTAAGATCGAAAGGATAATTATAGGATCGAGAAGAACCAAAGGACTCCCAGAAAGAACCCAAAAAAAAGTAGTCAATTTTGAGCACCATGAACCATTCACAGTCCCTCTACAAGATGGAAGCAAATATCAACATTGAGCCATATCAAGGTGAGACTAATGCTTTGAAACTAAATCAATGGTTGTAGCAGTTAGAGGTTTACTTTAGTGTTCACTGCATAGATGAGGAACAAAAAATTAGAGGGCCACATGAAAAACCTTAAACTAGAGGGAGATCCTCTACTAACCAAGTGAGAGAATTTAAAACTCTCATAATGTCCCAATTCTACTGTTTCGAGCATGTAGAGGACTAGTGGATCTAATGGCATTTCTTTAGGAAAAGACAAGGGAAAAGTTTACACAAGTAAACCACAAAATTCAAGAAGATGGCAATAAAGCTAGGTATATCTCCCAAGAACTCAAACATACTCCTCAAGTATCCAAGCGGTCTACAAATCCATTTGCGAAGGCAAGTGATGTTGTTCAAACCCAAAACAATGTATGAGGTTTTTGTGTAGGCATACTACTTGGTAAACATGGGCTTGAAGAAACGATACTCAAGTGGTTCAATGCAGATCAAACACTTGGAAGCTTCTAAGGAGGGGAAGAAGAAGTAGAAAGGGGGAAGGACAAGAAAATAGCAACCACAACACACTTGTGAAAAGATCCTAGCAACCACTACAACATTAAGGGTCACATAGAAGAGAAGTTCTAGAAATTACATCTAGATCTAAACCCAAAGAACCGTAAGGACACAAAGAAGAAAATCTCATAACTGTTAGAGTCGGTCTAGTTATCCCTCCATCAGAGATCAAAGCTCTTTTGCATTTTATGATTAGGTGTCCCACCAGTTTTGATCAGTTGCATTTCGTTAGGCATGCGATAACTCTGATCGAGTGGGTTGTGTCACTTATTCCCCTTGTGCTTGGCACTGCTGGTTCAGGCCTGTTTATTTAAATAAAGTCTTCAAAGGTCATTCACCATCATGTTTTAAAATTTTGAGGTCTTAGGTATAGGGTTGAGTCAATCTTGTCTTGAGAAGTCTTGAAAGACCAGCAGGCCAGTGGGATGTCCTTGATAGATCATCACTTCAATAATTTTCATCATTGTATAGCTAAATCAAGACTTTGTTTTCAAAACTTTGTTTAAAAAAAAAAAAAAAAAAATCACCATCTCATTTTTGTAAAGAATTGTCAAAACTTCAAGTTCTTCAAATGTTCAAGCACAGCCTTGGTCTCCTTTGCCAGAGCATATCAGAGCTATCCCTGCAAAAAATTATCAGAAGAAATCATTATTTCAACCAATTGTTTTTAAAGGGAAACCAAAAAATTAGAGCCTATTTAATCTGAAAAAGTGTCAACAACCAAACATTACAAAATGGGTTTTGGTCAAGTAAAAATTAAAAGGGAGTCTATATAAAGGCATTTCTCCTCATAACCAACCCATTCACATCTCAAGAGCAAAGTGCATCCATTCTAGGGCGATTTTACAAGCTGGTGAGCAAATCGGGCTAGTTCCAGGGGCGCACTACACATCAGCATTGGCGCGCTACGCACCCAGGGCACGCTACGCATCAGCACACCTTTTTCAGTGTAAATTTGATCACGCGCTAAGCACCAGGGGCGCGCTACGCGTTGGGTGAGGCACGCTACGCGTTGGGATTTTTTCTCAGAAATTTGCCAGCAAGTGTGCAACTCCTCCTCTAACTCAGTTAAAACACAGGTAGGCTTCATGTCCATGGTTTGTACTCAGTTTTGCAAGATGTATGTAAATAAATTATGCTATCTATGCCATGAAAATTAAATGTAAAAACCCTCAGTTTGCTGTGAGAATTCAAAGGTCTAGTTTGCTGTAGGGTTTTCAAAATTATATGTTGGCAAGGTTTTCCCACTTTTGTGTTTCCTACCCCCCATGTTCACCAACATTTTCCTTAAAAAATTCCTCATAGAACCCTACACTATCCCTCTACTAAATTCTAAACCCTCCCTTCTATTACAAACATAATATCCCCTAATTCACCCCAAACCCTAAAAATTATCAGAATTTCTATATCCTTTCCCTTCCCTAAATTCCTTGTTTATTTCCATTGCCCCTATGTCCCTAATGTTTCCCCTTCCCTAACAATTCCCTTGTATTTGTGTCCCCTTGGTCACAACATTTTGAAAAACAGGAAAAAGTCTACAGTCAATTGTGTGCACAGTCAGCATATATATTCCAGCCATCTTGTCTTCAACAATATGTTAGAAACCGAGTCAGCTTATGAGCAGAGTTATGACAGTGATTCTACACCAGAAATAGAGGTGCCAAGGAGGTATCACCAAGGTGGAAAAGGTGGTCGGCATGTTAGGGAGGAGCCCACTTCTTTGGTTCATTTGCAAGCTTGTCCACTTGCAATGAATTGTTTTCGGTATCAATCATGTTTTGAATATTGTGAGAGGATCTCACAAATCCAGCATCACCGAGAACTAGTTCGTTTATTTGTTCTACATTTGCAGAATGGTCATGTAAACCTTGCTGGAGTGGATTTCACCTTGTCACCCGAGATTATTGCTCAGGCCACTAGGATACCAAATGTAGGGGAGGAATGGAATAAGCGCCAGTAGTTAGACAGATTTCACTATGAGCCATATATCAAGCCCGGGTGTATGAGACATTTAACCGTTGTTTTTCCTTTCAAATTCCTAAGGGATGAGTATGCACCATTGATGAGACTCATCATTCGATATTTCACTTGTGAGGGCAGATTTTCACGTCTCTATTTGTACCATATCCATTTTTTAATGCATTTTACAAGGGTACGTATGATGAACCTCCCATTTTTCATGTGTCGCAACATAGAGAGGATGGTGCCCTTAGTACAAAGGAAGAGCCCAGCACATCAGCATAAAAGCATCTATCATTATGCATTGACCAAAATCATAGTGATGCATCAATTGGCATAGCAGGGTATTGCTTGGGAGGAGTTCATTTCTCGCGACTTTTTCACAGTGCCACAGCCACCTCTTGAGATTGTCCATGATGAGGGAGGGCCTTCACATCAGTTTGAAATTCTTGAGCCCGAGCATGTTAGCGCTCCTTCATATGTTACATATCAGAGAGGCCACATGGCCTTATTTGCATCTGCACGACGAGTATTATCTCCGCATCAGGTGGAAGGGGTCTCGTTGACTTCATCAGCACAACGAGTGTTATCTCCACCTCGTGTGGAAGGGGCCTCGCTTTCGACAGCAGCACCGTAGGTACAGGATAAGGGCAAGAAGCCCAAGCATGAGGAGAGACCTTCAGGTGAGCCATCAGGTTTTGTTACTAGTCATGATGAGACAGCTTCATATATCAGGTATCTAGAGCAGCGCAATAAATAGTTAGAGGACGAGCACACACTTATAGAGCTGCAACGAATTCGTGAAGACCGTAGGTTGGCTCGTAAAATACCGGGTGATTTGACACCTTTTGCGCGGAAATTTGTGCTTGAGAAGGTCAACCGACACTTGGAGGGGTTGTTGGTGAAATCCAATAGAGACAAAGACTTGCTTCGTCACATGAAGAATCATTACTGGGCCCGCATGCATGTTTGCAAGGCCAAAATTAAGATCCTTAAAGGGCGATTGAGCAAGGCACTAAAACGGAGAAAAAGGCCCGATCCACTCCAACTTTTGGCTGAAGCCTCTTTGAAGGAGCATGGTACTTGATGAGACACCCCCAGCTCAAATTTCAAAAAAATTGGAAAAGTTTTTGTCAATTTTGAAATTTTTGTATTAAAAACAGGTTTTTGCCCTCAACGCGTAGCACGCCGCGTGCTACCCTGAAGATGGGGAGGTCCAACTCAAGAAAGGTTTGCATTTTTGGATTTTTCATGATGAAATAGAGCTTCTCAGCCACTTCCAAGGCATTTCATCAAGTTTTGGGTCCCCAAAAGGTCAAAAAACATGCAAAAAATGACCTCACTGCCCCTTTTTGGACACACAGGAAGCAGTCTTGGGAGAATGCATTTTTGTAGGGGCAAATGGGCACCAAATTGAAATATTCTACTTGGGTTGGAAATCAGACATCTAGACCTTTCCAACAAGCCCACCTGAGCCCAATTTGGATGCCGGGAAGTTCCCCAAAAGTGGGTGGAAAGGCGCGTTATGCGTAGGGTTTTGGCGTGCTACGCATCAGGATATTTTCCAAAATTTTCATCTTCAGCTCAGGAAAACGCAGCCAGTTTGACCAATTTTGACTTGTGGTGGGATTTTTCACCCTCCTTGATGTAATTAATGAAATTTTATGTTGACATGACACTTATTTACCTATTCTAGAAGATTCATTCATAAAATAGCAAAAAATTAATGAATGAATTGGTTTCCTAGCTTATAGAGGCAAGTTGTTTTGATTGCCTAGATTGTAGTGCTTTGTTTAGAATTGGTTGAAACAGCTCCTAGGATGATGAGCTCGACCCCTAGAGGTAAGGAAATGTGTTAGCTTGCCTATATTATGGATCTTCTTAATCATTTTCATGGTTGGACTCTTTGGGAAGAGGCTTTGAGACTTTATTGTACATTTTACTTCAGCATTTTGGCAAAGGGAAGACCAAGGATTTGCAGCACTATTTGGAATTCGTGTGGCTTTATGTCTTGATGGTGTGCTTCTTTCAGTACTTGTAAGTTTTTTATGTGTATCATTTTCCCTCTCTCATCTTCTACAATTGAACAAATGAAGTGTTAAGGTAGAATCCATAAATTTGCTATGCTCTGCCTTTAAATTTGTTTAATTTTCCATGTTTTCTTCAGTTTAAGGAGAACCCTCACGCTTGCTTGCTCTCCTTAGCTCCTCACCTGTCTGATCTATTCACCTCATCACTTTAAAAGCATCAAAACAATTGCTTACCTTGCTCCAATCAGACCTCTACAAAAACTGTGTCTCATCCCCGCACCCAAAATTGCTTTTCCCTTTGATTGAACAAAAATCCCAAAAAATCACCTTTAAACCTCTACACTTCATACCTAGCCTAAAATTAGTCATCAATTCAGTCATCTCGAGCCTCTTTGATTACCTTTTGTCGAGATTGACCGGAGAGAGCCCTCTCCTGTCCTCGTAGGGCTAGCTACGAGGTTGAGCGTGGTTTGATGTGGCCTCGAGTTTTGCCTTCCTCAGCCTGAGGAAAATTCAAATGCTAACAATAACCACAGAATCAGGTAATCAAGTGAAAAGTGGCTCTAATGTGGGTGAGAAGATTATGTGCAAATCAATGTAGATGGAATATCCCTTTTAATATAATTCACAAATTTTCTAGCAAATTTCTTCATAAAATTTCCAAAAATAAATTTGTTGAAAATTTTAATATATTTTAAAAAAATTGGACAATGATTAATCACAATTTTTTTATTGAAAAATGCTACAACAAAAACGCAACAAAATTTATTAATAATACTTAGGAAAGTTTACATTAATTTATTTTGGAAAAACCTGGCAAATTGACAATTGAGATAATTCGGCCTCCTTTTGAGGATTCCCTAGCTACAAATCCTTTGGAAAATTCAGTTGGCTCCAATTTGGCCTCTTCGAAAATTAAGATTTGGCTGGAAAAATTTGGCCTCCTTTGAAAATATTCCCTAGCACCTGAATCTCGCTCTTTCTAGATCCAATTCAACCTTTGGAAAATTGCTCTTCTCTCCCTTGCAATAGATCAACCTAATATATGGCCTCTCAGTCATCCAATGGTACTAATTATATCACCATTGGAAAACATAAGCACGGATTTTATTCGGTTGTTAGTGGAAAGTTAATTGAAGAGGAAGATGTTGTGATGATGTTTTTAATCTTGTCCTTAGAAGGAAGTGCTAGGGATTGGTACTTAGATTTTCCTACAGGTACCCTTAAAATCTTGAACCATTTCCATCAAGGATTTGACAAAAGATGAGCCATGGTCAAAGAAGGCATACAAATTATAGATAAGTTCTAGGGAGTTGAGAAAATAAAGAATGAAACTGCTAAAGAGTTTACACAAATATTTGTCAAATTACTCAAGGAAGTCCCTCTCTTATACAAGCTAGTTGATCAAAATAACTTTGAGATATACATAGAGGTTTTCCACAAACACTTGCATTATGTTCTAAATGACAAGGGACCTAAGACCTTGGATGAAGCTAAGGTCCTAGCTGTGAAAATTGAACATAACATAAGCTCATCCAAGACTGGTTTGCTTTCCTACCCAAGAGCTAATGTTGAAGTTAAAGTTAAGCCTATTGCCCAAGTTGACCCTACCTTGCAAGTTTTTGCCCAAGAATTTACTAAAGTTACCACTAAGTTAATGCAAGGGCATTTTATTGGGTTGTTAGTGGAAAGTTAATTGAAGAGGAATATGTTGTGATGATGTTGTTTATCTTGTCCTTAGAAGGAAGTGCTAGGGATTGGTACTTAGATTTTCCTACAGGCAACCTTAAAATATTGAACCATTTCCATCAAGGATTCAAAAAAAGATGGGCCATGGTCAAAGAAGGCATACAACTTACAGATAAGTTATAGGGAGTCTAGAAAACAAATAATGAAACTACTAAAGAGTTTACACAAATATTTGACAAATTACTCAAGGAAGGCCCTCTCCTATACAAGCTAGTTGATCAAAATATCTTTGACATATACATAGAGGTTTTCCACAAACACTTGCATTATGCTTTAAAGGACAAGGGACTTAAGACCTTGGACAAAGCTAAGGTCCTAGCTATGAAAATTGAAAATAACATAAGCTCATCCAACACTGGTTTGCTTTCCTACCCAAGAGCTAATGTTGAAGTTAAAGTTAAGCCTACTACCGAAGTTGACCCTACCTTGCAAGTTTTTTCCCAAGAATTTGATAAATTTAACACTAAGCTAATGCAAGGGTAACTATACATGATGAACAAGCCCTCTATATTAGAAATAGAAAAAGCTTCCCAACAAAACTTCCCTCCCAAACCATAATTTAATAAAGATAGGTCACCCAACAAGAACCCTTACAATGGAAATAATGTCTCACAACAAAATGTGCCTAATACTCTTGCCCCAACTAACGTGGTTGGTGAAGAAGGACCCTCTTGGTGTCACACATGTAACAAATTCCATAGTCAAGAGGAGTGCCCATATAAACACATGGAAGAAGAGGAAAGTCGAGAACATCTTAATATGATAAATGATAATGCTCCATTTAATACTTTGTTGGGTGAATCATTCTTTTGTTCTCAACAAGAGCATGAAGAAACCATTGAATAACCTAGTAATGATTGTGATTAACTAATCATAGTTGTTTAAGAGGGAGGAAGTTTTAAAGGCTTGCATTACTCTAGGAGAAATAACGAACAAAACCACCCTCAAGCAAGTATTATCAATAATAGTATCCCTCAAAAGAGCGAGATGCTACCCCCACCTCCTAAGAGCATCCTAAAACCCAATGCACCTAATCCTAACATGTCCCTGGATGTTGACCTAGGAAGTGTTTTAGTAAAGATGAATGTGCAAGTGCCGCTATTAGAATCAGCTAAACTTGAACCCCAAAGAGGGAAAGTTAGAAAGGGACTTAATGGACAAAATGGAGGGCATCTGCCTTTCTTGTTATCTCTAGTAGTAAATAATCTAATCTTACACAATTTTATGCTTAACTACAATGCCTTCACAAATGCTACACCTCTAAGAGTCATGAATTAGTTGGAAATGCAAATCACTAGACTATATAGGAATATGTGTGGCTTTGACTCAAAGTTTATCCCTGTGTATGGTTTGATGAAGGAAGTTAAACACTGCCTACTAATAAGGATATTTCAGTGCTAATGGATATTCTAGTTGTTGATGTGCCAGATGCTTGGGGTATGCTTGTGTCCAAGAAATGGTGTGCATCTATAGGTGGGAAACTATAGATGGATTTGTCATACTCCACCATACACCGTGGATGAGAAACCATTTATTCTGAATAGAGAAACCCACATGCCTGATCATGTGGAAATCCTCTCCCAAAGACCTACATTCCTAAAAAAATTAATAAACAATTAAATAAAATAAAAAAACACTTTGAGCCAAAGATTAGTGATAGACCCAAGCAAGTTGAGTCAACATCAAGGAATGTATGTCAAATCAAAACAACCCCTGTCAACAAGAATAAGAAACAAACATTCCAAAACATTAAAACAGAAACAATGGGTTTAAAGCCAAGGAAAGGATTTTCAAGTTGGTGCCTTTGTAGTCCTCATCAATAACCCATATCCTTTTACGGTCCATGGGTACGTGTCAATAACAACCCATATCCTTTTAGGATCTATGGAAAAGTAGGGGTTACGTATCTCTACATTGCAAAACTTGATTGTGAGATGTTGCCCTCTCTTATTCGAGGAAAACACCTTACTTTGTTTAATGGAACCTAATGCATTCATATTTGGATAGTTGCATTGGATTTTCATGTTTACATTTTTGTGAGTGCAACCTACTTATTAAGTATTCATGTTAATGTGTTTGCATACTAGATTAGATGACATTTCGCTAACTTTCCCTTCCAGGTTTTTTTTATATTTCATATAATCACAACAGTGATGATCAACACCGATTCACATGCTATCAAACAAGTTGATTTGGGTGTGCATTTAAAAGGTCAACAAGCCTATGGAATACTAGAACACTGTAGTTCTCATGAACTCCCCGTTCAAGCATATGGTTCATACACTTTACGATGAGCACATGTCCTTGAGTTGGATAAGGATATGTCCTTGAGTTGGAGCCAGATGTTATCCAGAAACTTTGTCATAGAGGTTAATGCAGCTAAAAGAAAAGAAAAAGCATAAGATGGCCATAATAAAAAAAAAGATAAAATGCAAATGATGGCTAGAACATTAATTATCACATCGGGAAAATCCTACAGTGAGCTCTACCCCATTATTAGCCATCACCTGATTCCTAAGCACTTGATTCTCCATCACATAATAAACGAACCCTTGCATGTCCCAACCTCGATCAGTGAGTTGACTCTTCATTAAGGGGTAAATAAAATGTCATATCATTAAAACCAAACTTGAGCACCTAAGTTATGCTTCTTATCAAAGCATTATCAAAAGTAATTAAAAGGCATGCTAGCAGGGTGAAACTCATGCCTCCACTATTGCTCCCTCCACACATCTGTACACTCAAGATGATGGACCTCCATCAATTGGTCCAATGACCGTGGAACCTTGCCATGAAGCATTTCCCCTCCATTGCCACATTATCAAAAACAATTATGGATTAAATCACTGATCTAGGACATGTTACCTTCTCTTAGGGGTTGAACGAACCAAATAGTATTGACCATCCATCCATCCCTCACACAGGTAGGGAACACTTACATGACTTGGTCTAGTTAGATATTTGAAGGTGATCCCAGTTTGAAGTATTATTATGCCTTTAACAATCAAGTACAGTCCACTTCGATGCATCTATGGTCATTGTCCCAGATGATTGGTAACCCACACTTGATCTTGAGATGGTTTTGCGAGGTGGTGGTTCACACAACAACAGAGGGCTTGAGGGAACATTTCATGTCTCCACTACACATCATGCCCAGGCCATTTTACATTTCCTATGAGTATTGATAACATTGAAAATGCATTGTTGCCCCTCTAGAGCAAAACATTGGGCACTTTGAAGACTCCAACAAATGGTTGACACCTCAGAGCACCCTCAAATGCTGAAACATTGAGCTCCTATTGCTTGGTTTTGGAGATTCTTGATGATTGCATCCAGGCTCGCTTTGACACTATTTGATGGACATGGCTTCATCGAAAGTCTAGATGATGGTCATCCCAAAGATGACAAGGCAGGGCTTGTAATAGCACTTGACAAGGCAGGGCTTGTAATAGCACTTGGGGTCCCAATGCCAGAGAGAGATGATGCCATGTTGCCCTTCTAGCCCTTGACAAGGTGACATAGAGTACCCAAAGCATGGTTTTCACACTTGGAGGAATTTTAAGGCACTTCTTGAGGGCTTCCCCTCAATTATTAAAGGTGATTATGGTGATGGGACATTCCACTAGCCCATCCATTCACTTTTACAACATTTATTGCCAAAAAAGGGCATGATGTCATGTTTATGGATAGTATTGACCCACATGTGTGGGCTTTCTTTTTTTCTATGTGGTTCATGGACCCTGGAGATCAGTGGTTGCTACGTCCACGAAATATTTGTACTAGGCAAATCCACCTAAAGGGATCACTAACTATCAGCTCAACCACAGATCCTGACCTCGACGGTGTCGAGAGAATTGAACCCATGACTTGTCAATAACAAAGGTACTTTAACGATGAGGACCCGACCAATTCAACTAACCCTTAGGGCTCATACCTGTGGGCTTTTATGGCATCCTTTTATTATTTTGAGCTATGGGGTTGACTTGTAACCTCGTATTTTGATGAACACTTAAAATTAGACTTGTTTTAGGGTTTGTAGTCTAATTTTGATTTGTAAAAGTGAGTGATAGGCCTCATATAAATAGAGTAACTCACTTGACTCTATTCATCATCACACTTGAGTTCCGACCTCTCTTCTAACACTCAACTTAGCCTTTATGTAACTTGCTACTCGGAAAGATGTTATTTGTTTTATCTTTTTGATATTTAAGATTGGTTTGTGTTTTTGAGATGTCTTTTTGGGATTGAAAGAAAGCCTTTTCATGGAAGAATTGTTGGTTTATTGTATATTTTCATTGTTTTATATATATTTGAATTATTTCTAGGGTTTTTATATGATCCATGTCTAAATGGAAGGCTTTTATAGTCATTATGATAACCATGAGGCTAGAATTGATAATGACAATTGGGGAGTTGGACCAAGGTTTGCAGGTCTGAGGAGGTGTCGAGGGTTTGCAGTCAGATCCAATGTTAGAGTGCAACCACAAAAATAGTAAACGGAGGACTCTTACAATCTGAGGAAAGGTAGACAGGACTTGTATAGACAGTCTGTAAACAGAGGGTTGTCAAAGCTAGCAGCAATGTAGGTGGATAGGAAGTTGAGATCCTGGGACCTTGATGATTTGGCATAAGGTGGAATAATAGAGGAGGAAGAGCTCATTGACTACGAGGTAGAAGCAAAAGGAGATGGTCCAATATGGGAAACCTCCCAAGAATTCTTGCCCAGCTCAGTCGGTTTGTGCAACATGGATGTGGTGGGCTTATCTATGTTTCCCCGATCCTCTTCAATAGCTCTAGACACAATAGAGGTCCAAGGCCAAGTAGACGACTTCGATGCAAATGTCTCTTTTTTGGTTGACCCAAACTTGGGGTTTTCACAAAACCTTGTCTCTACCATGGAGGTACCAGTCCTACCCTCCTCAAGGTTTCTGGGTACTTTCTCCACACATCCTTCCCCTATCTTTTTTAATCTTTCCAGTCATGAGCTAGATTCTTTGCTGGTGGGTTAGAGTGGTTTTCTTAATTTTGGTTTGTCAGGGGGTCTCCCCACATCAGAACCATTATGCCAATCAATTGATTTTCAGGCTTAGGTGGTTTTCAGCTAAATGCAGAACCTTCTTTGCCATTTGTCAGTCCGTTCCCTCTTCATGAAACCGTACATCCAACTACCAATAGTTTCATAAATGAAGTTTTGGCTATAGCAAGAAGTGAAGGGCAAAACTCAAATGGAAGTGTAGACAAAGTAGGTCAGTATCCATGTCCTAAAGGAAAGAAGATGATACCTCTTTCGAAAAAAAAACGTTGGACGGAAAAGAATCCTTGTGGACAACACAAAAGGCTTGGCATATCACCTCTACCCTGGTTCTTTTCAAATTTTGGATCCCCTTGTTTGATGCAAGCAGAGAATGAATGGATGTCGTCCTAATATGGGTCAAGTTACCAGGGCTCCCCCCTTTAATATTGGGACAACCTGATCTTTAAAGACCTTCAGAATTCTTTAGGTTTTTATTTGGAACATGATACATCTTATGAACAAACAAGGAACAAGTCTATGGCCAAAATTCTATTAAATATAATTCTACATGACGGTCTAGCAAGCATGAATGCCAATGGCAGATTCTCAACTGTGAGGGAGTCCCCTTTAGGTATCATTGATGTCACAAGTATGGAAAACTAGCAAAAGACTGCATGCTCCCTCTGCACAAAGAGCCCTATGATTCCAAGAAGGGAAACACCAAGAATCAGGGCCCTTTAATCTCGGATTTAAGGGTTGATGAACTGGTCTTGGATGTCCAAGAACAAGCAACGCTAGCAATAAATCCACAGTCACCACAAATATAGGTGGAAGCATTTCATTCAAAGGAGAACAACCTTCAAGACCAGGCGGAAGAGGACTTGATGCAGCGACCACATGAAGGTACTCAAACATTTTAGATCTTTATTTTTTCCTCTTCCCCTGTTTCTCTTGTGTTAAGCTCATGTTAAGTTGAAAGGGGTTATAGGGGTTTGGAATATTTTGTCTTCCCTTCTCATTCCTTGAATCCACTTGTCTCCTCCCCCCTCCTCTAAACCCCACTTGCCCTTACTTAAGTGTTGTTTCCAATTTCACTTCTCTAGTGATTTCGGTGTCACAAAACCTTTCTAACAATGCACTAGAGGAGGAAATCGCTTGCAACCTTTGATCCCGAACAATTTTCCATGTACCTGAAAGAATTGCATTGGGGCTTGGTAAACCCTCCCTATCAAATCATGGGGCCAAAGGGAAAGGGAGGAAATCTCATCTGTTAAAATCCAAAGAAAAGGCTTGAGAGGAACTTGTTGAAGGAAACAACAATCTATTCATGGGGCACTAAGAGCAATGATAGCCCTCAACAATGTTCCCCAATGAAAATTATTTCTTTCAACTACAAGAGTTTAGCATGTTCCTCCAAAAAACATGTTTTTGTAGATTAATTGAATTAAACAAACCTAACTAGATCTTGCTTCAAGAAACTCTGGGGGATGGTTGTCTTGTTTCTAAATCATTGGAATCTATCTTGAGTGGGTGGAATTTATAGGCCTCAATGTCAAAGGTGGTTCCAAGGGTCTTGTTATTGGATGGCACTCTAGAGTCTCCAGTTCTTAGAGTGTTGATTTTGGTTTAGTTATCGATTTATTATCCGAAGAACTTGAAACTTCCCTGACTCTCATCAATATTTATGGCCCATACCAAAACAAGGTGGATTTTTGGTATATATTCTTTTCAAAAATATTTGGTCAATTCAAATTCACTAATTATTGGTTGGGATCTCAACTTTTCCCTAGGCGTTTCTGAGCTCTGGGGTTAGAGGGCTAAACTGGATCCTCTAGCTGATTTCTTTACTCGTAAGTTGTTATCCTCCAAGTTAGTATATATCGAACCGATGAAGCTCAAGTCGACTTGGAGAAACTGTCGAACAGACGATGATTGCATTACAAAAAGAACTGATCATTTTTTTTTGAAAACTTACTTGAGCGTTTCCATCTAATCAAACAATGGGTTGGTAGTGGGGGGGAGTCTAATCACTCTCCAATTTTTAAGGAAGTCAAAGGGATAGATGACAAGCCAACAAGCCCTTCCAAAATGAACTCCCATTTGTTAAAAGTAGAGGAATTTGTTTCTCCTGTAAATAAGCACTAGAAAAGTTATGACCTCCATGTGGGAACTTCTACAGCAAGCCAATTTGAAACCAACCTCAAACTCACAAAAAGTCTTTCTAAAGAATGGGCCTTCAAAAAAGGACAGGCTGAGGATCTTGAACTTCAAAAAGTAGAGAAGGATCTACTCTCATTATCAAATAAAGGGGATGAAGGATTCACCAATTCTTATTCAAGGGAGGCAGTGTTTCGGGTTGACGGTACGTGAATATCACTCTTAGAAGTGAAGGAAGTAGCTTGGAGACTTAAAAGCAAGGAAATTTGGTTGAAGAGTGGCAATGAAAATACAAAATTCTTCCAAGATTTTGTCAATGGTTGCAATTCTTTCAACAATATCTAGTCCCTGAAGGATCGGGATGGGAATGAACTCTCAAGCTTCAAAGAGTTAGCCGATCTTGGAAAGAATCATTTTCACGAACTTTTCAAAGCACCCAAAGGAGTCTCTCTTGCAGAGATAATTCGAGTAGAACAAGCCTTCCCAAGTTTTGTCGAGGAGGAGGATAACAATTACTTGTGAAGGAGGTATAAGACGCAGAACTCAAATCGGTTCTTCACTCCTTTCAAGGGATAAAACCCCGAGCCCTGATGGATGGTTAGTTAATTTTTTTTCTGGAACTCTTCTAGGCTTTAATTCCTATCTCTCTATGCAATTGCATCTATAAAGTCATTGAAAAAGTTATAACCATGATACTGAAGCCCATTTTATCCAAATCCATCTCTAAGACGTAATTTGGCTTCCTATAAGGTCCTCAAAATCATGAAGCAATTGGTGTGGTATAGGAAGGCATGTAGAAATTCTCACTCTAGATTAAACTGATTATGTAATGTACTAAAGCAAAATACTTAACCTACTTCTAAAATAAAACTTGCGGAAGCTTAATAAATATTGAGAAAGATCAAACATAACACATATAACAGAGAAGAAGAATCAATCACACATGAAACACAGAAGAATACTCTGCGGAAGGTGATCCGAATTGGATCCATAGAAGACTGTCAAAGTACCATGACTGTATCAGGTTGAAAAAATATCTAATGAAATCCAAAACTATGATTAGAAACACCTTGAACCAGTGGAAATGGCAGCCAACATGGAATGATGAGGACCTCAGTCAAAGCGCACTGATCGAGGTCCATGGAGATCACACAGGAGGCCAAAGTAGTCCCTGGGAGCCCCGGAATGGGAAAAAGAGGTGATTTTTGATGCGCGATTAGTGCTTAGTGCTAATCACACATCACTAGGTGAATAGGGTCATGAAGGAAAAGCCCAAGCACTCGGTCACACAACGGAAATAGAGGACCGTGGGCAGGAAAAGGAAAAAGCACTAAAATACAATGGTGGGACCTGCACTCTGGAAGCTAGCGATTTTGTTTGGGGCGCCCTTAAATGGTAAGAGGTTTTGGATGAGAGTGGAGAAATTGCATACATCCATCGATGCATGATAGGTGGATGTGAGAGAAAACTATCGTTGATCACGCGCTATCAGTCGAGCAAGTCAATCGCGCGAAATATGTGTATGGCGTCAGATCTGGAGGGCCTAGATCGGATGGCTGAGATTGTGCTCGTTGGAGGAAGCGGAACTGACAGGGAATTAAGTTGTGTTTAAAAGGGATTTGGAATCCGTTTGACCACCATGGTGGAGGAAGAATGCATCCACGGAGTAACTGAAGAAACGAACCGACGAAGCATGTTGGCGCCGTTTAGAGGAGGACAAGTGGCCACTCCTTGAGCACTGATGATGACGCCAAACAGGGAACTCCAAGCGCAACTGCAGAAGGTGAATCGACAGGCAGAAGAGGAACTGAACAATCATAGTATTCGAATGGCTAAAGCCATGAATAGAGACAGTTGAATCAGTCATTGTAGAGTTGAGAACATAGAAGTCGAGAGACAAAGAAGTGGAACAGTGAACCCTGAGAGGAGGACTGAACACAGAGAATAGTAAAGCAGAGCCGAAGGAGACAGAGGGCCAAGCTGACCAAAGGCAACATCGAGCACCAGAGAGCTTGAATATTCAAGCCATCCCATAGAGGAATATGTCCAGACTGAGCATCACATTTGGCTCTTTCCACTGTAGACCAGAAGGTCACAGAGTTGGTAGGAAGAAGAAGAGTCTGTGCACTCCAGTGGCTTTGGGAATCCAAGAACCACCCTGCCAAGCAAACCTACTTCAAGAGAACTCACATTGAGTCCTTGTATTGTAAATTCTCTACCCAAAGGCACAATAAAACAAGGCCACCACTGAAAGTTGGACTGGAGACGTAGCCCTGGTGAATAGGGTGAACTCCTTATTAAAATTGCTTGTGTCTTTGTTTGCTTACTGTATTTCTCTGTTGTCTTTTCCATTTTAATGTCTATGTATTGTAAATATGATCGATCCGTTGCTTAAATAACATTGAACACACACCAGCACATGAGTATATAATACCTTTGTTTAATAAATCTTCAACTGATGTCACTCATAGGGTGAATATCAGATCAAGTGGTATCAAAGCAGTCTAGGTTGTAAGGTTAGACAATCTTGTGTTGGTTTAGCTGTGAATGCTCACAAGATCAAAGCTCAAATTAGGAGAAGGAGAGTTGGCGGAAACTAATCTTGAAATTGGGAGAGTCTATCCTCGAAAGACAATGTCAGAAGAAGGTTCTCTAGGGCCAGACCCTCAATTCATAGAGATTCTCCTATCTATAAAGTCTATGGTTGAAGAAATGTATAGAGACTTTAGAAAGAAAAAGGTGGAAGATGCATCAGGCTCTAAGCAAGAGAAAGAAGAAGATGAGTCTCACTTCCATGACAACTCCAAAGGAAAGGGGAAAGAGGAACACTTTCTCACACCTCCTAATAGCCCTGTGCATAATAAGAAAGCACCTTTGATTAAGTTAGATGTTAAATTTGATTTGCCTATATATGATGGAGAGCTAAATGTTGAAAAGTTGGACAACTGGATTAGACGAATTGATGTGTATTGCAGGGTACAAAACATAAACTCAGACAAGAGTAAGATTCAGTTGGCAAGCCTACGCCTAGGTGGCACTGCCTTGGTTTGGTGGGAACGCAAAACCCAAGCTAATATGAAAATACATGGCAAGACCATCTCTGTCTGGAGTGAATTTGTTGCTACAATCAAAAAGCAATTCTATCCATTGGCCTACATGCAACAAGCCATGATGAGTTGGCAAACTCTTCGATAGTTGAAAGGGAAAAGTGTGCAAGGGTATACTCAGGAATTCAGAAAGAGAGCATTGATGTTGGGTATCTCACTAGACTCACCAGAGACTCTTTTGAAGTACATTGGTGGTCTACACAACTACATGAGGCATACCATCCTCATGTTTAATCCCACTAGTATAGATGAGGTATCTATACAAGCTACTCATTTAGAAGCTAGAGGAAAGAATGGCAATCCAGAAGTTGGGGGACCATCCAAACCCATTATAAGCAAGAGCAAGGAGAAAAGAAAACAAAAGTGAAAAGCAAGGAAGGCTAACACTGCACAGAAAGCCAAAGCTTCATGCACTCATTGTAAAATGGAGGGGCATGATGATGAGCATTGTTGGATTCTGCATCCAAAGATGAGACCTAAGAAGCCCGAGGGCAAGAAGAAGAAGACAGCTGTAGCTATTTAGAGAGATTTGGGGTCTGACTCGGGAGATGAAACAACTATCGCAGCCATAGGTATAAAAGGTAAGAATTCTGAAGCATCTACTAGTAATTATGCTAAATCTATTATTGATGAAAAAAATGAGAGAAAAAGACATGAGCTTTTCCATATTTGAGTTATTTCCAAAAATCAAAAGATTGATGCTTTGTTTGATAGTGGCTCACAAGTAAATTTGATTTCTGAAGCAATTGTAAAGAAATTGGGATTAGAAACTACACCTCACAAGAAACCATACCCATCAGTGTGGTTGAATGATAAAGCACAACTACAAGTGACTAGACAGTGAAAACTCAAGTTTTCTTTTGGGTCAACATTTGTAGATGAGGTTGAGTTAGACATAATTCCTTTGGATATATGTGGAATTGTTTTAGGAAGTCCTTACTTGTATGATAGAAAATCTATTTATATAGACCTAAGAACAAGTATCTACTTGTCAAATATGGAATCAAATACTTTGTAAGAGCTCATAAGCTCAAGAATAATTACACTCTCATAAACTCAGGATAGATGAAAAGAATGATAAATTCATGTAAACAATTCTTACTGATGGTTGTAAAGGAAAATAATCTTGATAAAACCAATGTATTTGAGGGTTGTAATGCTGAACAACAAGCTAATATAGAAAAAGTTATTTCAGAGTATGATGTCTTATTTCAAGAACCTAAAGGTCTGCCACCGAAAAAGGGAATAGTGCATGATATTATTTTGCAGCAAGATGTTCCATTACCTAACATTGGGATGTATAGGTTGTCTACTTTAAAGAATGATGAAATCAAGAAGCAGGTGCAAGAGTTGCTCGAGAAGGGATTCATTGGGCCTAGCACATCACCATGTGGGTCACCAATAGTTTTGGTGAGAAAGAAAGATGGCTCTTGGGGAATGTGCATTGACTACCGAGCATTGAATAAGATAACAATAAAAAATCATTATCCCCTTCCTCGCATAGATGATCTATTAGATCAATTGAAAGAAGCTGTTTATTTCACCAAGTTGGATTGGCACAGTGGATACCATCGGGTCAGAGTTGCAGAGAAAGATGCATGGAAGACTGCTTTCAAAACAAAGCAAGGATTGTATGAATGGTTGGTTATGCCTTTTGGCTTAACTAATGCTCCTCTGACTTTCATGAGATTAATGAATGATGTACTCAAACCTTTTCTTGATGATTTTGTTATTGTGTATCTGGATGACATTTTGATTTTTAGTAAAACGTGGGAAGAACATTTAAAGCATGTTAAGCAGACATTAGATGTTTTGAAAAGAGAAACACTTTATGTTATACTCTCAAAATGTGAATTTGGCAAAACATATCTAAACTACTTGGGTCATATAGTCGGGGGAGGTGAATTGAAAATAGATCCCTCTAAAGTGGCAGTCATTGTGAATTGGCCTAAACCCAGGTCTGCCATAGAAGTGAGAAGCTTCCTAGGAGCAACAGAATATTGGAGAAAGTTCATTTCTAACTTCTCCTTGATTGCAGCTCCCTTACATGCTTTAACAGGATTGAATAAGGTGTTTTAGTGGGGAGGAAAACATCAAAAACCCTTCGACACCTTGAAAGAGAAAATTAGTACAGTGCATGTACTTGCACTGCCATATCTACAAAGACCATTTGAGATCCAAACTGATGCCAGTGACTATGCCATGGGAGCAGTGTTGACACAACACGCAAACCCATATGTTATCATTCCGAGACTTTTAATCCTGCAGTAGTTAACTATCCTACATATGATAAAGAATTGTATGCATTAGTTCAGAGTGTGAAAAAGTGGAAACATTACTTAATGGGCAAAGAGATAGTTATACATATTGATCATCAGCCACTTCAATATCTACACTCCCAAACTAGGTTGCAGCAATCAAGACATTACAGATAGATGGGTTTTCTACAATAGTTTCACTTATTCATCAGATATAAAAAAGGCATACATAACAAGGTTGTAGACATGTTATCTAGACCCATTATAAATGCATCTACCATACTTAAGCATAATTCTGTGCTACATGAAAGCTACATAGAATAATATGCTCAGGATATGGAATTTAATGATATATATGCAACTTTGAGTCAAGGAAAAAGAGTAGAAGAATTGGAATCTCATATAAAGGACTTACTCTTATATCATTGTGGGAAACTCTGCATTCCACAAATTGAGAGGATAAAGATAATTAGGGAAGCACACACTTCTCTAATATCAGGTCACTTTGGGGTAAGTAAAATAGTTTCACAACTGCAAAGATTCTTCTATTGGCTGAAACTGAATGAGACAGTTTCTAGATATGTAAGAGGGTGTGCCATGTGTGCTAAAAGCAAGCCCGGAAATAGAAACTAGGCTTGTACACTCCATTGCCAGTTCCTTCTCATCCTTGGGAAAGTGTTTCCATGGATTTTGTTGGAGGACTGCCTAAATCTAGGAAAGGTCATGATTATCTATATGTTGTTCTGGATAGGTTCAGAAAAATGTGTATTTTGATACCTTGTAGTAAACGGATCACAACTGAAGAGACTACAAAATTGTTCTTTGAACATGTATGGGTTCATTTTGGATTACCCACTTCCATTGTATCTGATCGAGACACCCGATTTGTGGGGAAGTTTTGGTCTAGTTTGTGGGAACTGATGGACACCAAACTTAAGAAAAGCACAACTTTTCATCCACGAACAGATGGCTAGACAGAAGTAGTAAACAAGACAATGATCCAGTTACTGAGAGGATATTGCAGTAAACATCCTAAGCTTTGGGATGAATACTTGTGTTATGTGCAGCATGCTTACAACAGAGCCAAACACTATTCTACACAGAGATCTCCTTTTCAGACCTATTTTGGTTTCACACCAAGGTATCCTTTGGATTTTGTCTTTGGTAAAGATACCATGGTTGATGGACACATTGATGTGGACAAGGAAACTAGGTTCATTGAACAGATCGAGGAGATCCACCAGGCAGTATAGGAACAACTGGAAAAGAGCCAGGCCAGTTATAAGGCCAAGCATGATAAGCATCGGATGGAACATAGTTTTCAAGTTGGAGACCAAGTCTGGTTGTATATCAGCAAGGACAGGATGCAAGGTGAAGGTCAAAAGCTAAAACCTATCAGGTATGGACCTTTTAGGATACTTGAGAAAATTGGTGAAAATGCTTTTCGCCTTGATTTACCAGCTTACATGCACATCTACTCAGTCGTAAATGCAGATTGCTTGAGATTGTTTGAACCTTCAATGATTGAGGACCCTGACGAGTAAAGTCAATTTCCTTCTATTGATGACCTGCTATCTGAATACCTCAATGAGTTGCAGGAAGACACATTGTTGGACAGGAAGGTGAGGACAACGCGAAGGGGAGAAGTTGAGTACCTCAGGATTGGGCTCAAAGGTTCGAAGCCAAGCAGTGCAAAGTGGATTGAGATTGGACAAGTGAGGAAATGATATCCTCACTTAGTTGATGCTTGAAAACCAACTTTTGGTGGTCCAAAAGCTTTTTCAGTGGGAAGGCCATGATTCGAATCGGATCCATAGAAGACTATAAAAGTACCATGACTGTGTCAAGTCGAACAAATCTCTAAAGAAATCAAAAACTGTGATTAGAAACACCTTGAACCAGTGACAATGGCAGCCATCGTGGAACAAAAAGGACCTTGGTCAAAGCGCGCTGACCGAGGCCCATGGAGACCGCGCAGGAGGCCAAAGTAGCCCTTGGGAGCCCCAAAATGGGAAAAAGAGGTGATTTTTGATGCGTGATTAGCGCTTAGGACTAACCACGCATCGCTAGGTGAACAGGGCCATGAAGGAAAAGCCCGAGCACTCGATCGCAGGGGGAACCGGAGGACTACAGGCGAAAAAAGGAAAAAGCGTTAAAATACAATGGCGGGACCTGCACTCTGGAAACCGATGGTTTTAATTGGGGTGCCCTTAAACGGTAAGAGGTTTTGGATGAGAGCGGAGAGATTCCATACATCGTGTGGCAGACGGAGGTGAGAGAAAATCATTGTTGATCGTGTGCTATTGGTCGAGCAACTCAACTGTGCAAAACGTGCATATGACGTTGGATCTGGAGGGCCCAAATCGGACGATTGAGATCGCACCCGATGGAGGAAGAAGAACTGATAGGGAATTAAGCCGCGTTTTAAAGGGATTTGGAATCTTTTTGACTACCACGGTGGAGGAAGAATGCATCCACGAAGTAACTGAAGAAACAAACTGACGAAGCATGTTGGTGCCATTTAGAGGAAGACAAGTGGCCACTCCTTGAGCTCTGATGATGACGCCGAACAGGGAACTCCAAGCGCAGCTGCAGAAGGTGAATCGATAGGTGGAAGAGGAACCAAACAGGCATAGGATTCGAATGGATAAATCCCTTAACAGAGACAGTCGAATTAGTCAATGTAGAGTTGAGAGATGAAGAAGTGGAATAGTGAACCTTGAGAGGAGGATTGAACAAAGAGAACAATAAAGCAGAGCAGAAGGAGACAAAGGGCCGAGCTGACTAAAGGCAGCATCAAGCACCAGAGAGCTTGAAGATTCAAGCCATCCCATAGAGGAATCTGTTCGGACCGAGCATCACATTTGGCTCTTTCCACTGTAGACTAGAAGGTCACAGAGCTGGTAGGAAGAAGAAGAGTCTGTGCACTCCAATGGCTTGGGGAATCCAAGAACCACCTTGCCAAGCAAACCTGCTTCAGGAGAACTCACATTGAGTCCCTATATTATAAATTCTCTGCCCAAAGGCACAATAAAACAAGGCCACCATGAGAGCTGGACCAGAGACGTAGCCCTGGAGAATAGGGTGAACTCCTTATTAAAATTGCTTGTGTCGTCGTGTTTTATTACGGTATTTCTCTGCTATCTTTTCCATTTTAATGTTTGTGTATTGGAAATATGATCGATTCATTGCTTCAATAACACAGAACACACACCAGCACATGAGTCTGTAATACCTTTGTTTAATAAATCTTTAACTGATGTCACTCATAGGGTGAATATCAGATCAGAAAGCCTCAGCTAAAAACCCTACTATCTGTATTATCATACAAGTGGAAATATCTCAATATTACAAAGTTTTAGCTCTCAAGCTATCCATCTCTCAGTACAATCCCTCATTGCTGCTCATAGATAGAATAGACAACACATATCCCTTCCTTCAGTCCTCCAAGCCTCCTATTTCCTTGCATAGTTTCTCCTGGGTCCTCCAGTTGCCACTTGTGTGATTCTCAACTCACACACTACTATGACCTCTGTAGTAACTGTGCAATCCTCAAGGAATGAATTACTTTTGCATGCAAGAGATATTCACATGGGAATATTCTAGCAACTGATAGTATACTGTCCCTACCTTTAATATCAACCGAGTCTTTGTCTGAACTGACATGCATTGGTTATTTATGAGAGAATATTCAATTATCTAGAGAACACTAGTTGCATGCATGCATGCATTAACTGATTGAACTCACAATTAGCTCCACAAACTATTTGGAACTAATTTAACTAGACTTAACTCAGTTAATTGAGCTACCTAATTACATCTAAAATAAAACTCATCCTTATCTCCTTATTTAAGGGATAACTTCCTCAATCAAAGGGATAGTTATTGAATGTCTTCACAAAGACTTCATGTTTGAATTTCTTCAACTAATTAACTCAAGATGAATTAATTAATTATTTTTCAAACAACTGGTAAGACTAAATTGGAATTTTAATTCAAGGACAAATTAAAATTGGAATATATCTTGAAGTGCTATCTATAACAATGTTATTTTTAGCATTTCTTGTTGCTATGTTCAACACTCCCTCTCAATAAGAAAGGGATTATCTGCCACCCTGATCCTGTTTCTGTGGAACTCAAATTTACACTTTGACAATGCCTTAGTCAAAATGTCAGCATCTTACTCCTTGGTCGAAATATAATGCAACAACATGATCCTCCTCGTCACACAGTCTCTGAGATGATGATACCGAATGTCTATGTGCTTGGACCTGTCATGAAATACTGGATTCTCAGACAATTTGATACAACTCTAATTATCACAATAGATCACAGTTGGATCCATCCTCTGAGGAAACAAACCAGCTAGAATATTCCGCATCCAAATGGCCTCACATGCTGCCTACCTTGTAGCCATGTATTCAGCCTTTACTGAGCTCAATGAAACTGACCTCTATTTCCTGTTGTACCAAGAAACTGCAGCTGAACCAAGGTTGAAAATTCCTCCTAATGTGCTCTTCTAATTTGATGGACTCCCTGCCCAATCTGCATCTATGAAGCCCTGTAGCTTCACTCCCTCTGACTGTCTATACCGTAATCCATACTTAGATGTGCCTCTGAGGTATCTCAAAACAAGCTTCGCTGCCTTCCAAAACAGCTTGGTAGGCTGAACCATAGCTTGACTCAGTTGGTTCACCGTGTAGCACAAATTTTGTCATCTGTTCACTAAGTACATTAGTGAACCCACAAGCTACTGATACCAGTAGCCTCTACTACTTCTCCTGAAGTAGCATCCTCCTTCCTCTAGTTACCTGCTAGAGGAGTCTGCATGGTCTTGCACTTCTCCATGTGGAATCTCCTGAGTATCTCATTAGCATACTTGCCTTGAAACACAAACACTTCCCCTTCCTTCTGCCACACTTCCATTCCTAGAAAGTAGTGCATGAGACCCATGTCTTTCATCTCGAACTCTCTTGCAAGGTCCTCCTTGTTGCAATACATGATCAACTAATCATCACCTATCAATATCAGATCATCAACATAAATAACATTGATCATCTACTTACCTTCCACCATGATGTGGTACAAGTTCGCATTCTCTTACACTCTTTGTGAAGCCCAACCCGGTGAAGTAGTTGATGATCTTGGTGTACCAAGCACGACATGCTTACTTCAACTCGTACAAAGCTATCTTGAGTTGGCACACATGCGACTCACGATCGAAGGTCTCAAATCCTTTCCGCTGCTCTATGTACACCTCTTCCTCAATATTTCCATTGAGGAATGCAGTCTTCACATCCATTTGATGTATCTTCCAACCCATCTGTGCTGATAGTGTCAACATCGATCTGATAGATGAGTACTTGCTACAGGAGAAAAAGTCTCATCATAGTCGATCCCCTCGACCTATGAGAAACCATGGGCAACAAAACTTGCCTTATGTTTCTCCACACTACCATTAGTAGCTTGTTTTACCTTGAAAGCTAATGGGAACTCACAACTAACTTGTTCTTCGGTCTTGGAACCATATCCCAAACACTGTTCTGAACTATGGAGTCATACTCCTCCACCATAGCATCAACCCAAACTAGCTGCTGCACTGCTTCCTCAAAGGAAGATGGTTCAGTCTCTACACATTCCCCAACAAGGGCCATGTAACCAGTGTACCGCTCAGGTGACCTCCTCTGTCTTTGCTGAGAAGATGGTTCTTCCATATTCTCTCTCGCATCCATTAACAATATGTCAGCCTCCCTTGAGTGTTTCTGCCATCTATGGAAGACTCTGAATTAGTGGATGTCTCCACTCCTAGAACCTCTGCATGCGGCTGCTCCCCATCAGCCTGAGGCTTCTCCTCCTTAGGAACCAAAAGTTCCTCCTCTGCATGCATCTTGAGCTCCCTCTCAAGGGAAACTCGAATGGACTTCAATTCATCGAACTTAATATCTCTGCAAACCACTTTCCTCTGACTGGTAGGCAAATACACTCGAAAGTTGTGGGAGTATCAGTGTACCCCACAAGTATCCCCAACTTTGTTTTCGACTCTAGCTTCTTCTGGGCATCATTGTTCACATGGAAATAAACCAATGAGCCAAAGATACTGAAGTGACTCACATTTGGTCTCTTCTCGGAGAAAGCTTCCTCTGTTGTCTTCATCCCGAGTATGCAATGCAGGCTTCTATTCTGCAAGTAAATCGATGTGTTTCATGCCTCAGCCCACAAATGAAGTGGTAGGCCTTGGTCATGCAACATCGCCCAAGTTGCTCCCACAATCGTTCTGTTCTTCCTTTTAGACACCCCATTCTGCTGTGGGTTATGGGGTGCCATCAACTTCGGTTTAATTCCTTCTACTGCACACAAGTCCTTAAACTCTTGAGAGACATACTCTCCACCATTGTTGCTTTTCAAGGACCTGATCTTCTTTCCTGATTATTTCTCAACCAAGGCTTTGAACTCACAAAACCTTGAGAAGGTTTTATCCTTCTTCTGCATGAAATAGATCCAGCATCTATGAGAAAAATCATCAATGAAAATAACATAGTACCTTTATTTAGTGGTGGAGGCTGTCGATAATGGTCCACACACATCTGTATGAACTCGCTCCAAGATTGCTTTAGCTCGACTGTCTCGATCATGAAAGGAAGATTTTGCATACTTACCTAAGGTACAACCTTTGCATGTGCCCACTTGCTCAAGTTTACCTTTGGGAAGTCCGGTAGAAATCTGCGGCATGATCTTCAAGGTCCCATGATGTAAGTGGCCCAACCTTCTATGCCATAACTCGCCAATATCTTGGCTTTGCACCAATTCTCCTTTGGAACTCACTACAACACAGTCATCTACCTCTAGCTTGTAGAGATTCTTCGCTCGAATCCCAATCCTCTTGGTCTAACCCATGGCTATGTGTCTCAGGAATTCCTTTCCTTTACTGAAGACTACATCATAACCTTTTTCTTCCAACATAACGACCGATTCCAAGGTTTTCTTCAGTCCAAGCACATACTTTACATCAGTCAGGGTGAGAGGAGCTCCATGCTCCCTTTGAAACACAACCATACCTTCACTTGAAACACGGTAGTTTCCATCATCACCCATCTCTATGTGCATCAAGGTACTGAAAAAACTCTTATTTTCGGTCATGTGGAATGAAGATCCACTGTCCAGGTACCAAACACAACCCACCATCGATGAAACCATGCATGCGGTGAGGGTAAAAGCCAATTCGAACTGTGAGGTTAGTGCCTCACCATCTGATCCTTTCGAAGATCCCTTCTTGGATTTCTTCAATGGACAATTAGTTGCATAATGGCCCACCTCATGACAATTAAAGAATCTCACTTTAGATTTGTCAATCTTCTTGCCACCATGGGAATAACTCGATTTGGAATGGGAAGCCTTCCCTTTCCCTTTATGTGCCTTACTTGCTAAGGCTAGTTTTTCTTCATCATCATGCTTTGATGAAGAACCATCTTTGGTGCTTCTCCTGATCTCCTCCTACATCAGATTCGACCACTGTCGTTCCCAATCTGGAAGTTTCTCTCTTCCATTCACTAAGTCTTGGTAGCTATGCCAACTCTTAGGAAGATCGAGGAGATAAAGACTCACCATATCATCATCAACTATCATGATTCCTACACTTCCAAGCTCATATTTGCAGGTGGTGAGCTTGTTCAGATACGTAGAGATCGTGTTTCCCTTTTCACACTTGATTTTCCAAAGCTTGTCTTTCAGCGCCAACTTCCTCTGGTCATTGTTGTTCTGATATAGATCCTTCAATGTCTTCCACATTGAAAACGGGGTCTCCTTCCCATGGAGACTCGAGACAATATGGTCTCAAACTCCCTCCAGAAGAATCCTCCTCATTCTCACCACACATTTCTTCCATTCCGCTAGCTCTTGGGCATTAGCTGCTGCTAGCTTGGGGACTTCTTGATCAATGAAGTCCTTCAAACCGTTGTCTTCTAATACCACTTCCATGATATGTAATTCGAGCTGCCATCCATGGCATACTCGAGTCTCAAGCCATTAAATGCCATTGGTGAACTTTGAGATGTGATAAGAAATCTATTTTGTACCTACAATCAAGAACTTCAAACTTTGAACTTCTCCCTTCTTTGTATATTGTTCTCCACTTTGATCACCTTTGCTCTAATACCATGTAGAAATTCTCATTGTAGATTAAACTGATTATGCAATCTACTAAAGAAAAATACTTAATCTACTTCTACAATCAAACTTGCAGAAGCTTAATCGATTTTGAGCAAGATCAAACAAAACACATATAATAGAGAAGAAGAATCAATCACACATGAAACACATAAGAATACTTTGGGGAAAGCCTCAGCTAAAAACCCCGCTATCTGTATTATCATAAAAGTGGAAATATCTCAGGATTACATAAAGCTTTAGCTCTCAAGCTATCCAGCTCTCATTACAATCCCGCACTGCTGCTCATAGACAAAATAGACAACACATATGCCTTCCTTCAGTCCTCCCAGCCTCCTATTTCCTTGCGCAGTTTCTCCTGGGTCCTCCAACTGCCACCTGTGTGATTCTCACCTCACACACTGCTATGACCTCTGTAGTAACTGTGCAATCCTCAAAGAATTAATTCCTTCTGCATGCAAGAGATATTCACATGGGAATATTCTAGCAACTGATAGTACACTATGCTTCCCTTTAATCTCAATTGAGTCTTTATCTGAATTGACATGCGTTGGTTATTTATGAGAGAATATTCAGTTATCTAGAGAACACTAGTTGCATGCATGCATGCATTAACTGACTGAACTCACAATTAGTTCCACAAACTGTTTGGAACTAATTTAACTGGACTTAACTCAGTTAACTGAGCTAAGTAATTATAACTCAAATACAACTCATCCTTATCTCCTTAATTAAGGGATAATTGTTGCATTTCTTCACAAAGACTTCATGTTTGAATTTCTTCAACTAATTAACTAAAGATGAATTAATTAATTATTTTTCAAACAACTGGTGAGACTAAATTCAAATTTTAATTCTCAATTTTAATTCAAGGACAAATTAAAATTGGAATATATCCTGAAATTCTATCTATAGCAATTCTATTTTTAGCGGTTCTATTTTTAGCATTTCTTGTTGCTATTTTCAACAAGACATACACAAAATTAAAATGCATAAGATGAAAGAGGTTATCCTCAAGATAAACCTCTCAAAATCCTACGACAGGGCCAATTGGTTATATATCAAGCTCCTTTTAACTCACACAGGCTTTTGTCCAAACTCTATGTTAAGATAATGAGTTGTCTTCAATATGTGTCTTTCGCAGTTCTTATAAATGGCTTTGCATCCCCCTTTTTCCACGCTCATAGGGGCCTTAAGCAAGGATGTCCACTTTCTCCTCTCCTCTCCATGTTGGTGGCAAAAGGATTAAGCATACTAATAGAAGAAACAAATAGGAGAGGTGAGATCAATGGTTAAATCATTGCTCAAGCTTTAGCTGTTACTCATCTACTTTTTGTAGATGAGATCTTATTTTTTGTAATGGATCCTTTTGAGATGTAAATGAGATTCTTGAAATTCTACCTATATTTGGGAAAGCCACTAGAATGATTATAAATGACAAGAAATCCACCATCCCTTTTCACAACCTGAATGATAGGGAAAACCAGTACTTCAGGTAGAACTTCTCATTCGATCATAAATTTCCAGTTGAAGGTCTAAAATATTTAGGCTTCCATCTCAAACCAAATAGCTACAACAAAGAGGATTGGAATTGGCTTTTAGCTAAACTATGTTGTTGTTTCAGGTGGTTATCCAGAGCAAGAAGGCTAGTCTTGCTAAAATACATTTTAGAGGCAACTCTAGTTTACTAGATGTCTCTAGCTTGGATACCCAAATGTATCTTGTTAAAAGCAAGAAGACTCTACTTTAGGTTCCTATGGGTTGGCCATAAAGAACAATATGTTCTTCCTTCGGTGAAGTGGAATTGGATGGCAACACCAAAATCTCTCAAAAGGTGGGGGCTAAAATATATTTTTCTTTTCTCAAAATCCTTGGTTGCAAAATGTGGTTGGCAGCTTCTATCATCCCATAGCCTTTGGACTATAGTTGTCACGCATAAGTATGTCACTCCAATTACACTCTAAGACTAGATTAGAAGAGTAGAAAAGACTCGTACAAACATCTCTGTCATTTGGAGGGCCACTTTGAACCAGGGTTGCGAGGGAGTGCCCCCCCCTCACAACCCCACTCCCAATTTGAGGGAGAAATTTCATGAGCACGATGCTGGCAAAAAAAAGGCTCCCTGGTTTTTCGGGAGCATTTTTTCTTTTACGTAAATATACTTTTGTTGTAATATTCAAAATGCTATTTGATATGTGATTCATGGTAATGTTAAATTCTTAAAGTAAAAGTGACATTCCCCTTAATCTTCATTTTCATCATTATATTTCTAACATTACCATGAAATGACTCGGGATGTTTGAGAGTGGTTCCAACCTCATTGGATTTCGTATGGAGAAAGTAGAATTTTAGATTTCATTCAAAATCTAACAGACTTATCAATTTTTCAGGATTTCAGGGTTGGGCATTGCATTGTTTCTGTTGGATTTTGTCATGTATTAGGGTATGGAACTCATATTTAATCAAGAGCACCAATCCCTCTATGTACCTTGATGTTAGTGACATTGCTTGTTGAGCTCCTCTATCATCACCCTCCTAAAAATGTACGCATCGCTCAAACAAAATCTTGACTTGACATGCTATGCTTTTTCTATCTTATGTTAATGCTTAGAGGGTGATATTAATGACAAAGATCCATATCGGTGTTGCGAGGGAGCGCCCCCCCCCCCCCCCCCCCCCCCCCCCCAATCCCACTCCTAATCTGCGCTCCGAGGGGGAGTGACTCGGGAGCGGGTTGGAGGGAGTGATTTCGGGAGCGTGCTCCCTAAAAAAAAATTTGCTCCTTACCTTTTTGAGATCGTTTTCAGGAGAATTTTTCCTGTTTTGCAATTTTTTTTTGTAGTAATGTTCGAAAGGCAATTTTCTGTGAAAGAAACAAATAATCTTTGAGTGGGGCAGCTTAATGATTAAGTATAGGCCCTAGTATTGATATGCTATTAATGGTAATGTTAAATTCTTAAAGTAAAAGTGACATTCTCCTTAATATTCATTTTCATCCTTTTACTTAACTGACTCAGGATGTTTGAGAGTGGTTTTGGCCTCATTGGATTTCATATGGAGAAAGTAGAATTTTAGATTTCATTCAAAATCCAGCAGAGTTATCAGTTTTTCAGGATTTCACAATTGGGGATTGCAATGTTTCCATTGAATTTTGTCATGTATTAGGGTATGGAACTCATATTTAATCAAGAGCACCAATCCCTCTATGTACCTTGATGTTAGTTACATTGGTTGTTGAACTCCTCTATCATTACCCTCCTAAAAATGTACGCATCACTCAACAAAATCTTTTGACATGCTATGCTTTTTCTATCTTATGCTAATGCTTAGAGGGTGATATTAATGACAAAGATCCCTATACAGATACAAAGGTAATGACAAAGATACCTCTAGATATTAATGCTTAGACGGTGATATTATTGACAAAGATCCTGATTTTCCAACAAGACTAAAAAATTAGACATTCCTCGTGGTGGCAAGAGGCCCAAGCATAAGAAATAAAAAATAGATTTACTTCTCTTTTCTAGTTTCTAGTAGCTTTTATAACTATTGACTCTTTCATATTTATTATGATATATTTTTTTAAACAACATATGAAAATTGAAGTTTGAAGTTGGCAATTATAACTCATTAGTAATGAATTATGAATATGATGCTTCATGAAAGTTGAAAGTTGTTTCATTTCATTTCATTTTATAACATTTCATTTCATGTTAGATATTATTTGTTGTAATGGTTACACTTAGCTTACAAGTACAACTTTGGTGATCAATGATGATAAATGTTATATATTGAATTTTGAAAGCTTGAAACTTTAAGATTAATGAATCATGAGACTCAATATGTTGTATGTTACTATGTTACTAACTTGTGGATGTGGTTGATGAAGATTATAACTTCTAGATGATTGTTGTTATATGGTTCAATCTATATTTTTTTTATGTTTTTTATATCTAATTCATTATTCTACATGTTTTTGTTGACATATATGGATCAAAATATAAAATATATATATATATATTATATAAAAAACGCTCTGGGATTCATTCCCAAACTAGGAGCTTCTGAAAATGTTTCTACCACTCTCGTTTTTGCTCCCGCTCCCCGCTTTCACTCCCGCTCCCAAGTAACATTGATCCCTATATAGATCCAGAGGTAATGACAAAGATACCTCTGGTATTAATGCTTAGAGGGTGATATTAATGACAAAGATCCTAATTTTCCAACTGTTAGGTTCCTATACCAATAGGTGTCATATTTCATGATTGACTATTGAAATGCCAAATATGATCATCCTTTTCATGCTGCAAAGGTTCCATATTTTCAAAAAATAAAAAATTTAAAAAATGAAAAGAGGGTATGCCCTAAAAGAAAAATCAAAGGGAAAAAAGAATGAATTGGTCAAAAAAAAAAAAAATGAACCCCAAAGAAAAGACCAGGAAAGTGTGCTAGTCAAAATGCCACTACTATCCTATTTTTTTGCAAAGAAGTCCAAATATGCGATCAGAGACTTCTGTCACACTTGATGGATGACCCAGCAGCTTAATCTTGGCCTCTCCATGTTTAAATTTCTTGTTTTAGAACTAGAGAATATTAAAGTCTGTTCAAACAGTTTAAGCTTGGCAGATCAGTAGTTAGGTAGTGAAGCAAGGGTGCTCAACAACGAAATCTGAGCCCCTGGAAGAAATAAGGGCAAACTTAGATAGGACGGCAGTTAAAAGAAAAAAAGAGTGAAAGGGTTTGCTAGCTCAAATGCACCCAAGGAAAAAGAAGAAAAAATGTTAGGTGTATTAGGATGGGTAGGCAGTTTGATGTTGCAGAAGCAAGTTTATGAGAAATTTTGTCTCTTTTAAGATACTGCATATCATGGATATCAGTACCATGGCAAGGTGGCTGTAGAACAGTTGAAGCATGACTAATTTCCCCTCTTCTCCAAGAAAATTTACTAACATCCCCTCAAGGACATTGAGATCTGCTCAGTGCACCTAGTTCACTTCATTTCATAGAAAAGACCAAGTGAAATTCTGGTTTTACTTAAGAGAACTAAGCCACATTTCTTGTGTAAAAATCTTGTTCTTCCATTGTGCTAATTCTCTATAAATTCATGACTTGGATCCCTTTTATTCCCTAAGCCTAAGTTTTACTTATTTGACTTAGTGTCTTGATCAAACATACCATTTCATATTGACATCTTAACTCTTTTATATAACTCCTATATAAAGTTTTCCCCGCCCCTATTATATATAAATACACAAAACCCCAAAGTTTAATACTCCGCCCCTGGTTTGATTAAATCCATATGTTAACGTTTTAAGGGGTCCAAGGTTTATCCGAAACCTTGTGGACAACCCTTCCCCGTGCATGCATATAAACTATGGACTTCATTTAATATTTGGTCAAACGAATAACCAACCCACCCAACCCAAAGTTTGAATACATTCTAAAAACCCACAAAAACCTTATAAAGCGTTAAATATATCGCGTGGGTCCCGTGGCATAGCCTTCCACCTATTTTATATGCCGCCAGCTGTCAGATCATAGTCCATAGACCCAAAAGCCCACATGTATATCACAAGCCCTTATGTATCGAAAGATAGCGTCCGGGGGATGGGCGGTATTTCCCCGTATAGAAGACACGTGGCGGGCGCCTGGTGTGATCGCTGCCCCCCCCCTCCAATACCACTATGGCCCAAAGGCAGTACAGGGACCAAACAACTTATTGCCTATGCCCCAGCCCCGCTGACGTCACCCTCTCGTCACCTTCTTGTCATTCAACACGTCATACACCACCCCGCCTCCGCATCATCCTCCAAGTCACCCGCCATGTCACTGCCAAGTCAGCCTTCATACCCCCCGCTATACAACAAAATCATTGCATCATGTTGATGTCACTTGACCGAAGCGCGCCAAAACCAAATTTTTTGTCAAATTGGCGTGAAAAGGTCGTTTTTGTCCATTTCTGTTTGTTTGTTCTATGCAACATATTCATGCAATTTTCGACCAAAATAGTTGTTTTACTGCACAGTCCGCCACCCAGATAAGTCCAACTTTCAAACCAGTCTTCAAGCTCGGCCCGCCACCTACAAATTGCACAATTCACTGAATAAAGCAAGTATTTACCTACAATTCATTCCCGAACCCCATTTTTCTTAAATTTCTCTGCAAAAAAAATTGCCTCGTGAATCCAAATTTCAATTAAAAAAATCGTGCTACCTTTAAAAACTACACATTTTAACTACTGTTTTGCCCATTTTTTCCAAGAAATTCCTCAGAATTTGTCTCCCTCTGCAATTTCGCCCATTTAGCTAAAATTCAAGCTCATTTCGGCCTGTGATTCCCGCAGAAAGCCCCAGAAATTGATATTTTACCTGCTGTTGCTGCAAAAACCCGAATTTCAAATTAAAAAATCACAGAATATTGAAAAATGGAGGCTCCAGTGGCCTTCAATGTTTCTCCCCTTAATGCACCTCACAAGGAGCTAGAATGGTTACCCTTAGCTGATAGGGACTTCCAAATACAAGACTTAATGGGTATCATAGACCATCTGCAAACATTTTGTGAAATTAGAAACAGTTACCTCAACAAAACTGATTTCTATGGGATATGGGAGTCCAATCTGCCCATATAATATCTTCCATCAGTTAATGTATTTCCAGATATAATCCGATTATGTTGTGCCAACTATGAGCCTACTCAAAGAGCAGTCATGTCTCCAAATGGCACTGTCCTTTTCTATATCTCTCCTGACTCAATCAATGAGATGCTGCACTTCAAACCTAGTCAGCTTCTAGCTTCTCTGTCCATGAAATATTTGCTGGACCAAGGCTCCAAACTATCCACTGCAGAAATAGACCGGATTTCCAAGTTGTTCATGAGCCCAGACTCCCAGCCCAGATATTCACCTCCTTTTCACCATGTCTACTTCAATGAAGCTGGGAGATCCGTTATTGATATGATATCCTATGTCCTGGGCTTTAGAAGAAGTGAGTATGTTGATGAGACCATTTTAGCTCTGATGTCCATATTTATTCTAGGACACCCTCCCACGATCAAATTTGACTTTGCTACCTTCATTAGCAACAAAATCCATGAACAATTCATGAGTCTAAACAGAGAAGGAGTCTTCAAGTATACAACATATATATATCATCTGTTCTTGTACTATCAAACAGATAGTTTTCAGTTCCCTGTAAGGAAATTGGATGCAAAAGGAGAAAAGAGATCTGTCATATTTTGGACCTCAGTTTTCCATTTGGTCCATAATTCTCCTTATACTTATTGTGATTTCATTGATCTACTTATATATCCAGTCTCATCTCTGCTGATGAGAAGTCCCCCTCCTAGACTCTCAGGTGACATGCAGAAAATCTTGCAGCTGTCCAAAAGCTATAAAATAGGTGACTGGTACTTTTACTAGAATCACACAGAGATCGGGATTTATGGTTGTGAATTATGTCCCTACAAGCTGCCAAAGTAAGTACCTATGAGATTGTTTTCCCTTGAATACTTTAGGTAATTTATTAGCTCAGATCTGACTCATTTTTATGCTACCAAGAAAAAGGCTCAGCTCAAGCTAAGAAACCAATTAGGCCCCTTCAGAATTAACAAAAAGGAAGGGTGGAAAGATGCTGAAAAGATATTAGGTGAGCAACTCAAACTAAAAAGGAGTTTTTGGTGGGCACCCTATGACCCAAATGGATTCATCCCTGATAGAAAGATAAAAATTAGGCTATCAAGCTATGGCCATTGTAGTATCCCTGAATTAGAGCAGTATGCTAATCAAGATAAGTGGATAGAGGGCACATTGGTAGAGTAAATTACTGAAGAAGAAAAAATGGAACAAGCAATGAAAAACCTTGAAAAAACTCTTGACCTGGGCTCTTTTGGACAGGTCTCTTCCAAATTGCCTCAACACATTGGAGCGGGCACATCATCTTCTACAACTTCACAACAACCTGCCCAAGAAAGTACTCCACCTGCAGGGACATCCAAAAGCAAAGAAGTGTTGCATTTAGAGCAACAAGAAATGACAGATCAACCAACATCATCAAAGCAGCAAAGCGAAGTAAAAATTCCTCCTACCCAGACAAATGCACCAGAGATACCAGCATTGCAGACTCCTCTTAATGAGGAAAAGGGTATAAAAAGGGACCGAGAAGAGGCCACACCCATAAGTGGGCTAGCAGAGTAGCCAGAAGCAAAGAGGTAAAGAGTGGATCCTCTACCTGAAGAGGAAGTCATAGAGAAGATCATTGAAAGTCCAAGAAGTGAGAGGGCAACCAGCCCACTGATTTCCCCAGTGATAGAAACATCTACCCGTTCTCATGAGCAACAATTGGGAAAATAACCTAGTGTGGAAATTTCATCAGCACGGTCACAAAGCAAACAAAATTCTGATATTAAGAGAACATTCATGGACATCAAAGCACAGAATGAGCCCGTAAGACTACAGCTTTATGATCAATTTCTCAAAATGACCCCCGCCAAACAACAGAGATTGATGTTTGCATATGATATTAAGGAAGGGAAAATGATCTTGAGTCACTTCAATCACACAGTGCAGTAGCCACAGATAGCTGCCGATTATATTAGAAAAAATTTGGAGGCTCTTGCCAAAGACATTCACCCTTTGGACCAGATTGAGTTGCACAAGCAAACCGGTGAACTGCTCTATTCCACGTTGGCAGACAAAGCCATACTAGCTCAACAATTGCAGAATTCATTAAACAACACATCTGCCCAATTAGAGTTGGAAAAGGCATCCTCTTTGGCCAAGGACAATAGGATAAAGTCCTTGGAAGAAATCATCATTGAGCTGGGACATAATCCCAAGGATCCCAAGGGAATAAAAGCACTAATAAAGAAAAAAGAGGATGACATAGCTACCCTCAAGAAGCAGTTAAAGCTGCCAATTACTATGCATCCGCAGACCACAGAGATAGTGAAAGAAAAAGAAGAAGAAGACATGATGGAGTTGCTAATAAAAATGAATCAAAGGCTAAGTGAAATGAGCAGGCTTTGGAGAAAGCATTACAGGAAAAACAGGGAGTGTCAACCTCCCAGCCACCTCAAACAGCTCCAACAGTTACAACTGCTCCTCCTACAGCAACAACAGTAGACCCTCCCACTGCCCTAGCATCGACAGCAACACTACCATGACTACTGAAGAACTGGTAAAGGCTATGGAGGATCTAAGACTCGAAGTATCGGAATTAAAGGATGCCAAAGAGAAATTGGCCAAGTTTGAAATTAGTTATGATAAATCTAAAATGAAAGTGGTATAAAAAACAAGGGAGGTGAAAGCATTGGAAAATAAGGTAAAGGCATTGGAAAAGGACCTCTTATTAGACAAACCTTTGGCAGAAATTAGGAGCATTCTATGGGCTAACATTGGCCAATCCATCACTGATACATGGACATCAATACAGATAATTCATGAGCAGATTAATTTGGTGACAGTGGCTCAAGAAGAAATTCAAAGGGCCAGGGATTCTTTGGGACACATGCCCGAGCAGGCTAATAGGCTGATTCGATTTTTGAACACCCACACCAAGGAACAACTGGCAAAACTAGATATCAGGGATAGGACAGGCACTCTTTTAATAATTAAAAGGGTTCTGACAATGAGGAATTTCATACAAAATCTGGAAAGGAAGTGCCAAGAAATGCAAATGGAGATAAATGCCTTCACACAGAAGTTTAGAGTTTTGGAGGAAAAGGGTCTGCCCAGTTTGTTAACTGATGATGATAGACTAATGACACATGCAACCTATGTTCACAGGTTAAATACATATGCAGATAGCCAAGCCACAACATCATCAAGTTCTGCAGGAGAGAAGGCACTCCCATCTGGATAGAGCCTGTATGAAAATTTAGAAAATTTGTTTTTTATTGAACATGAAGTGAGTCATCTTTTCACATTCCAGCCTACTTTCTTCAGGTACACGGATGCTGATGAAACTCTAATTAAAATGCGTAGACGCCAGCTACCAGATAACTAGTGGTAGAGTATGCTGGAAATTTTGTAGGAAGATATAAAAGTTTTGTTTTCCCAGAAAGCTACAGATGTTATAAAGTGAAGAAAAGAGCAGATAAGAGATCACGCTGGGTAGTCAATCAAAGCGCAATCAAAGCACCCAGGAACGCAACACCAGCAGCGCGGAAGTTCACTAAAGTATCCATCGGCTAATTACTGAGCAAGTAATTAATGCATCTCACCAAAAAAACGGCCAGCACAACATTTCTTATCTCTGCATTCATTTCTCTCTGTTCCCAAGAGTATTTACTCCTTCTGTAGAGTAGGTGAAAACAATTATTGCAAGATATTATCTCTTTTGAGATATTTTGTAAACATTTTGTACAAATACCTCCCCAATCTAAGTACTAAGGGTTGGTGAATATTATTCTGGAACTGCACCATAAATTTGAGAACTCTTCTGAATAAAGATTGCTGGAATGCTTTGATGATGAACTCTCTGGTTATGGAATTGATGGCAGAAGCCCATGTTGCAGAATTCTTGAATTATTTCATGGAGCAATAAGTCTTTTCTAACTCATGTTTTACTGTTTCTATGTTTTATATATAATTTACATATCATACTCGAAATTACAGGAAAAAAGAATAGCTCAGAATTTACTTAACTGTAGTCTGTGTTCAATTCCTGACATTTTTTATGTTTTCTTCAGGACTAGCATAGGCAGGAATTCTTAACTACTCTTGTTTCCCTAGTTCTTGCACTCTGAATATAATTAAGGAATTCTTAACTGCTCCTTGGTAATATTTATACACATTCCCTCTGTCAACATGATGAAAGATTCTTAATTTCCTTTCATCCCCTGACTCCATTTCACTTGATTCCAGCTTGAAAATTGTTCCATGATTATTTATCTTGCTCTGTAGTTCCTCCTTTTTTCAAAGAAACCATATCCAGCAGTTCACCTTAACTGACTCCATTAACCCAATGGTCTGAACTTCTCATACTTTGCAGCCCTATTCTATCAAATGTCACCATCCAAAACTCAAACAAATACTTGTACTTCATAACTAGCCTAAGATATAGCAAAACAAAGCTAAATCATAAAGAGAGAGCCCTATCTGGCTGCAGATTGGCTAGAATCTGCATCTAAAAGATTGGTTAGCGGTTACCTCGGCCGTATTCCCTTTTCTCACAGCTTTTGGGGAACAACCTGAGTGATAACATCATTGGTGACTCCACTAGGGAACTGAATGACTGTGTTTGTTACTACTATCTATTTTCTAAAGCTACAGATGGAGCCTAAGTTATCCAGCTAGCCTCTGAAACTATTTTTGTTATGCGATTACAAGAGTAGATAAAAGTTGCTTCAGTCTATCTCTAGTCTAGTTTTAGGCTTTAAACAACTGTCTCAAAATTTGATCAGTTTCCTTTTTTATTTTAAAGGGTCTTCAGGAAATTTCAGAAGCTCTCAAAATTCATAATTTCTTGGAAAGATATTGTCAAAAGCAACGTTCTTCAAATACTTCCAGAAAATGCCAAAAATAGATTTAGAAGCTGTCTCCAAAGAAGAAAGTATGTTACACTAGATAAAATCTAGATCCGAATCCTCCAGCTATCTTTGACAATCCTAATTTGATCTCAAAAAACTGTAGAAGCCAAAATAATCAAGAAAATCATGTTGATTTAAACCTTGACACACTTCAGCAAAACCTTACTCAATCTGAGCTTGCTCCCTGAAAAGCAGCAGTCCTTTCTACTGTTGCTGCAACATCTTCGACTTCACCATCATCACTTCAAAGCATTTTTTCCACTCCCCCATCCACAACACTTATCTCAGTTATTATCCCTGTGCTTCCAGCTGTCCCATTTATACCTGTTAACATGGCAAACTGATATGCTCCTCTGCAGTTGCCTGCAAATCCAGGGGCTATGCCGCAAGATTACCAAAGCAAAATCACCTATTTTGATGGTACTGGCACCTACACAGCACAACAACATACTAAGAAAATGATGGATTATTTTGAGAACTATGAAATTGATGATAATGATGTCAGAATGAAAACTTTTGTCCAAAGCCTAATAGGTGATGTAAGGACCTGGTTTAGGGCACTCACTGTAAACAAAATTGTTGATCTAGATGCCCTTTATCAAACCTTTTTGAACAGATGGGAAAAGAAGAAGGACCCATTGCATATCCTATCTGAATATGAAAGCTTGAAAAGAGGCCCACAAGAAACTGTCAAAGACTACTGTGCTAAATTCAATAATGTGTACAATGCTATTCCTTAGAACCTTAGACCTCCACCTGAATTAGCCTTGATCAAATTCCCTCATGGATTTGATTCTGACATGGCATATCAACTAAGGGAAAGAGATCCTTCAAGCTAGAAGACATGCAGAGCATAGCTGTTAGTGTAGAGGCCAATCTGATTTCTAAAAGAGCCTGAGCTAGAGTTGAAAGAAGGACTCCCTTCAAAGAAGAGCCTTCTGCATTTGAGCAAAAACTAGATGCAATCATTAAAGGAATGGATAGATTGGGTGACAAAGTAGAAACTATTGAAAGGAAATCTTCTTGGGAAGGTCAACCAAGTAACACCATAAGAAATCCAAACTTTAGGAAAAATCAAAATCCTAATACCGGAAAGGCTGGTCCTAACCAGAGCATCAGACCTCCATTTCAAGAAAACTATGCTGAAGCTTCAACCTCTAGTGAGCCAACAGAGGATACTCAAATCAACCTAATGGGTCTAAACAGTGAACAACAAATCTTTTTAACCCAAGATGACCAAGAGGCTCATACTTTCAACCAATTTCAAACCAAATCGAGAGAATCATTTGATTTTAGAGAGGGATATGATGCAACTGTCTATGAGGTTCATAAACAATACAAATTGAGAAGCAGAACGATAGATGTTCCTGAACCCAGCAAGCAGAAAGATACCAAGCAGCCTAAAAAAGCAAAGGATAAAACTTCCCCTACAGAACTCCCTACTAAAATAGACCTCAACCTAAGAGAGCCCACGGTTGAGGACATATCAGACTTACAACCATCAAACAATCAGCCATCTACCTCCTTTCCTCCAAAATAAAATGTAAACAGCTCTCCTGAAAGTAACTTTAAAGCAAATGCAATTCATAACAACACTCCTGGTAGAGAAAAAATCACTAAAAACACAGCAGAAATGGAAAATCTTGCTACCCGGAAGGCAAAAATTCAAGTGGAAAAACCCTTCAATCTGGAAACCGAAATAGGCAAGTTAAAAATTGCCATTCCATTGTCCAAATTGGCTAAACATGAGGTTTATAGACAACAAATCAGCAAGTCACTTCAAATATTAGAGAATAGAGATGCAGTGAATGTTTTAGATGACCAACCAGAACTAATTTTTGGCCTTGAAGTAAATGGTAAAACAGTAGATGGAGGAGTTCCTCCATTTTATGTAAGCCTAAACATTCATGACAAGGTACTCCACAATTAAATGTTTGATTCAGGAGCTTCCCATAATCTAATGCCTAAGTCTGTGATGGAAAGATTGGACCTAGATATCACGAGGCGATATAAAGACTTGTTTTCATTTGATTCTAGCCAGGTCAAGTGTCTAGGCCTAATCAAATATTTTTGTGTATCTCTAGTGCAATACCCTGCCAAGATAATTTTAATGGATGTAGTGGTAGCTGATATCCCACCAAAGTATGGAATGCTTTTGGGGTGTGAAACTCCAAGGATCTTTGCAGCTAGACATGTCATATGCCACCATTTCAGTCTTTGGCCAGCCAAATAGATTGTACTGGGAAACATTGATGAAATATGTGGTCAACAGCCAAGAGAAGCCCCAAAATTTCCCCATTTATTCCATGCATTCTGATATGGATTCTTTCATACTATACAATGCTGAAATGTGTCCCAAAACCGATGACAAGCTTCTAGAATCGGCACAAGCAAGAAACATAAATGAAGAATCTACTACTCAAGATTTAGAAATTGTTGAAATAATTGATCTAACAAAGACACAAGGAAAACCATATGAGTTACAAAATCCAAATCTGCCCACTAAGCAAGTTTTCAAAATTCCTAATGCTAGTTGTAATCAAGAAACCCTATGGTATCTAGAATTTGATGGGTCAGTGAATAAATTAGGAGCAGGGGTAGGGATTTGGGTACACAATATGCAAAATGATCATGCTGAAGGACATGCATATAGGCTGAATTTTAGATGTACTAATAACATGGCTGAATATGAAGCCCTTTTGCTAGGACTCAAATTGATTAAGAGTCTAGGGGCAGCTAGGATTTCAATTTTGGAAGACTTTGATCTGATTATTCAACAGATGAAGGGAAACTTTGTTACAAATGATCTCAGGCTAAGAGCTTATAGAGGGGTAGCAATGGAAATACTCAACACCTTTCTAGAGTCACAGCTCACCAAAATCTCAAGGAACCACAATTTACATGCTCACAGTTTGGCAACATTTGCCAGCATTTGTAAGCTTCCATTTGAGCCTAACCATCATTTTACTGCTGAAATAAAACACAGACCTGTTGTACCAGACAATGTTAAAAATTTGCAAGTGTTTGAAAATGACACACAAATCAATAATTTCTTGACTTTGAAAGAGGAATTTTCAAGCACAAACATAGATACAAGCACCAGTGGCGAAGAATAGAAAATAGACAAAATAGAAACTAATATATCGGCTGAAACAACAAATCAGATTTTGCATCCGACAATCTTTACCAACAAAAATTTACAAGAGCTAAAACAAATGGACTTAGATGAGATTGCTGAAGGAGAGTCTGAAGTAATTGAGTTGAAGGATAATATTTTGCCCACAGGTTTGACTCCTCTGGAGGATATTTTTGATTCAAATGATATTCCAAGAAAATAAAAAATGCAGCCTTTGAACACAGAAATTGAGGACTGTAATATAGGAACTGCAGAAGATCCTAAGATGGTAAAATTGTCCAAAGCCTTACCTTATGACCAAAAACTAAAATACATTGAGTTGTTTAAAGAATTTCAAGATGTTTTTGCATGAAACTATGAAGACCTCAAGTCCTATGATACTTCTGTGATCCAGCATACAATACCCTTAAAAGAAAATCAAAAACCTTTTAAACAAAAGCTTAGAAGGGTGAATCCTGTTTTCCTCCACCTTATTGAAAAGGAAGTCAAAAGAATGTACCAAGCTAGAATAATTGCACCTATCAAGTTCTCAGAATGGATCTCAAATCTAGTGCCCACTAGGAAGAAAATGGGAGAGATAAGACTGTGTATTGACTTAAGAAATCTGAATAAAGTTTCTCTCAAAGACCACTACCCCTTACCCAATGTGGATCACATTTTACAAAGGGTAGTAGGAGCTTCTAGGATTTCACTGTTAGATGGATTCTCAGGCTTTAATCAGATCCTAGTTCACCTAGATGATCAAGATAAAACTGTATTTACAACACCTTGGGGAACTTTCAAGTATGTAAAAATGCCTTTTGGACTTAAAAATGAAGGGGTAACATTTCAACGAGCCATGAACATAGCCTTTGCAAAAGAAATCCATGACTTTCTAGTCATATATCTTGATGATCTCACTGCTTTTTCCAAATTAGACCAAGAACATTTAGAGAATTTAAGACAAGTGTTTCTAATTTGCAAAAAATATGGCATATCATTGAATCCAAAGAAATCATTGTTTGGCCTAGAAGAAGGCAAACTATTAGGTCACATAATCTCAAAAGATGGCATCAGAATTGACCTGGACAGAATACAAGTTGTTCTCCAAGTGCCTCACCCAAGGAACATCAAGGAATTGCAAGCTTTTCTAGGAAAGATCAATTTCCTAAGAAGATTCATACCCAATTTGGTTGAACTGATAAGATTGTTGAATAACATGCTGAAGAAAGATTCTAAAGTAAATTGGACAATAGAAGCTAAACAAGCCTTTGAGGAAATCAAAATAGATTTAACTAAAACACTAGTCCTCACAAGCCCGAAATTTGATAGAGACTTTATCATCTTTTCCTTTGCATCTGAACACAATATTGCTGCTGTCCTATTACAAAAAGATGACCAAGGATGTGAAAAACCAATAGCCTTCTTCAGCAAAGCACTTATGGATGCACCTTTAAAGTATCCAATCATGGAAAAACAAGCTTATGCCCTTGTAAAAGCTATCAAGGATTTCAGAGTTTATATCTTATACTCTCATGTAATAGCTTATGTACCAAATACTGTGGTCAAGGATATTCTAACTTGAGAAGAAATTGAAGGCAAGAGAGGCAAATGGATAGCTAACATCTTGGAATATGACATTGAAATTAAACCAACAAAGCTGATAAAAGGACAAGGATTAGCTAAATTGATGACTGAAACCAACTTTCAAGCCCTTGACATCAATGAACTGGATAACGAGCAGGAGATGGCGACTCCACAGATCAATCAATCCTTCTTACAATCACCTTGGTATGTTGATATAGTCTATGTATTGTTAAACCTGTAGGCTCCTCCAGGGTTATCCAGAACTAAAAAGAGATTCTTGAAAATGAAAGCTTCAAGGTTTTGTATTGTAGACAATGTTTTATTTTGGAAAAATCATGAAGACATTTTACTAAGCTTCTTAACAAAAGATGAAATTGACAAAGTGCTGAAAGAATTTCATGTATGGGACTATGGTGGACATTTGTATTGGAAGTCAACTGTTGATAAAGTTCTAAGAGCTGGTTTTTATTAGCATTCCCTGTTTGCGGATGTAAAGAAATTTGTAGTTTTTTGTCATAAATGTCAAATCTTTGAAGGCAAGAGAAAGTTGTTGCCTTTACCCCTAAAACCAATTTCCACTGAGAGACCATTTCAACAATGGGGTTTAGATTTCATTGGGGAAATTCATGCTCCCTCTTCTGGCCATCATAAGTGGATTTTAACGGCCATAGACTACTTCACCAAGTGGATAGAGGCCATCCCTTGTAGGCAAGCCAATGACTCAATCATCATGCAATTCCTAGAGACCAATATCCTATCTAGATTTGGTTGTCCGGAGAAGATTATAACTGACAATGTTGTTGCTTTTAAATCCAAAATAATGATCAATTTTTGTCACAAATACCATATTACCCTAGGCCATTCCATAGCCTATTATCCTCAAGGTAATGGTATAGCTGAATCATCCAATAAAAGCTTGATCAATATCATAAATAAAGTATTGGAGGAATGTTATAGACATTTTTGGGCACTACAACCCCAAGCATGAAATGTACATAAACCAAGGGCTACTAAGTCCCTAAAAGTGTTGTTCTAACCCCTAAAGGAACAAGGTCAACATATTACAACTTCTCCCAGAAGTTCTCCATGAAAAACTGCTCAGAATTGGTCAAAACAGGATCATTTCAGCTGCTCCACAGGCCAGGTGTGTTGCATCTCACCTAAATACACTGTATGGGTGCGTTGCATTTCAAAAAGACCTTATGTGGGGTGCGATGGGCGAGAAATGACAAATGGAAGTATCATTCCGCGAGGTGGAGAGGCAATGGAATATTCCAGAAACTTCTCCTGTGACACTTGCCTCTCTGAATTCGACCAAGGATGAGTAAGAGATCATCAATATCCAACTGGAAGCAAGAACTATCAGAGGGAAGACACTAATCAAATCATAAGCTGACTCATCTCCATTACAGATATCTATATATGGATCCCTCATCCCAGAGATCCAGAGACTGGAATTTTGCATATTGTAAGGAATTGTTGTTGGTTTCTTGAGACAAACATCAGATTGTTGGGTGATCTAAGCTTTGTATGAGGTGAAGAGGGGCTTCCTTTCTGAGAGGTTGATGCTGGGTCAGAACAACTGGTTGTAACTCCTCTTGGTTTTTTCTTGTTTATCAATAAAAGCTATTCAAGTTCTCCTCCATACTTTTGTGTCATTCATGTTTGCTGCATTTGTATGGTCAATTTATATCTGATCCTAGATTGTTTATGATTATAGATCCATGTCTTTGTATAGTGCTATGCTACTGTGATCTTACAGGTACTCTGTGAAGCTAGGCGTGCAAGGGAACAAGTAGCGAAAGACTATCAAGGAAGAGAGGAATCAAACCAGGAGATTAGCGCAAGACAAAGGTTGGTCTTCTTTGTTCCTCTCTATTTATAATTCATAAAGGAAAAATGAAGTAGCTTTACTCTGTTTGTTTCTAAAGCAGCTGTCACACCTTAGTGGGATAAGTAGTTATAAGTAGACACTTTTCCCTGTAACAAAATGGCGACTCCGCTGGGGACGAATTAGTTTGTTTGTTTATCTTCCTTGTTGTCTATTTCATAAACTTACAGGTAGCATTCGAACTGCATTTTTCATAGCAAATGCAAAGTAGATAAATGCCAGTTTAGTCCATCTCCAGGATCTGTTTATGATTTAAACAACTGATTCACAAACTCTCTGATTTCCCTTGTGATAGCTCTTAGATCCTCCTTAGATCTACCCCTGATTGTTGCATTACTGATTACCTTTTGCTCGGCCAAAACCCATGAACTGAACTGCAAACTGTGACCCGGAACCCAAGCAAAGTTTCGTTTCTGGCCCAGCGTAGGTACTGTTCTAGGAATCTGAAATTCAGTGCACTTCCCAAGTGTAGAAGGTGCGCTGCATTTCAAATTCCCTATGTTGCAGGTGCGATGATCATGCTAGGATTTGTGCAGTTTTGGTTTCTATGATTCATTCTTTCCAGTTCTATTCCTGAATTTTGCTACCAGTGATCAGTATATGTCTATTTGAAACCCCTTTTCCTTGATGTTATTCCGCCTCCTTTGTACAAAAGAACTATAAATGTTTTTGTGTGTTTTTTGGGTCATTTTCAGTTCTCCTTTGCAAAAGTAGCATAATCGTACTGTCGTCCTTTGATTTGAAACTGTCGCAAGTGTCAATTTCGATCATAGGAAAGAGTTTGATTGCTGTTGATGGTCGAGTATCCTGTTACTATTGTTTTGGGTCTGAATTTGTAATTTTTCTAGTGTCGAAAACAAGTATTCATTTCAAAATCATAAGGTGTTGTGATCGTCTCCATTTTTTATTTTGAAAATAAACTTGTTAATATTTGTCACTTGAAAAGAAATTCAGATTTGTGCATCAATTTTCTTTTTATCATTCATATTCTAAGAAATTCGAAAACAAATACATGCATGTGCATTTCATTTAGACAGTCTGATTGGTTTGATTTAGGAAAGTGCATTTAGAGTGTGCTCTTTGCTCTTTGTGAAAGGATTCTGTCTTTCTTTCCTTAGTAGCTAGGATTTTCATTGCACAAAGAAGATAAGATTGTTTATCATCTTAGATTGCATTTTAGGAATTACATCTACATCTCACGGTGAACCTGACACGCAAACTTCATAAACAAGATCAACTATAAAATAAATTCAATGAATCTAACAACGCTTTGGAACTTAACGTGCAACATTTAGAAGTCTAGGCTAGAGATGTATTCCGGCGTCGTAAAGCCTGGTAACTATTGTTCTCACTGATGGTTGGGTGATTCCTCCACTTTGAGACGATAAGTGCCAGTACGAACTTGTACTCCCACGTACCGTCGAGTATATTTTGGGAGACCACAATAGGCTTAATCCTTTATCCATAGGAAGCCGTGTATGCCGCCCTATCGATCGCAATGCACTAAGCACAACATTCGGGAAGATTGACTGTCATACCGTAAAAAGTATTCTGCAGTTTTGCAATTGGTTTGGTAGTCCCTCTACCTAGATTTCCAGAGCAGTCCCTTTCGTTCCTTTTCAGACTCTTTAACAGAAAAGGTCCATCTGAGCACTTGTCACTTTAGGCTCATTAAAAATCGAAGGAGACTAGAGTCATCTTTTGTTTTTTCTCGACTCTTAAAAATTGAAAAAACAAGTTGTGTCAAAGCGTCTAAAATTTATTTTAAATGGAATATGCATTACCCTTTCCTACGTTGATCTTGGGTTGAGAAAATGGAATCCACCAACCAAGGAATTCCCCTTGGAGGAAATCCTAGTCCCTTCTCCTCTTGGGGAGACGTTGGTGCACCCCATATGGCCACATTGTCGCTTCCAGGACTGACAATCGGCTTGCCTGTATGGCTCTTCTCAACCTCTGTCGTTCAGAACACCACAATTCCTGAACAATCGAGTCAGCAACTAGACGATTCCAGAGTTTCCCACCAACCTTCTACTTCCTCCAATTCTTCCTCTCCTCCTTCCTCTTCGCTTGATGGGGCTGGTAAAGCCAAAATTCAAGTACCTGAGAAGAAGAAGGAAAAGAAGAAGAAAGAGAAGAAGAAGAAGGAGCCATAAGCGAATGGGGGCAAACGAGCGTCGTCTAGCGAAAATCCACACACTGCACCGACCAGTCCTAAATCACCATGTGTCATTTGCAAAGGAGACCACTATCATAGAGATTGTCCTTGCATCCCTCGGATCTTAAGGGACTGGTCTCCTCGTTTGCACAACCCGGTGTCATCAACCTTTGATGATCATGTTGAAAACACACCGTCAACTAGTGAAAGTGAAGCCCCAGGAAAAAAAGGAAAATATAGATTTCCTTGTAAACTATGCGAAGGCGATCATGCCGTCCATCATTGTCCCTTCTTAGACGAGGCTAAAAGAGTTTTGGATGATCGTCCGGTTTCACTGTTACGACTTCCTCCTGGATATAAAAAAACTCTTGCCGAGTCCGTCACTGGTTGAAAATCCGGCTGGCCCAGTCAGGTGGTCGGCTGAAACATCTATCATTGAAGACAAACCATCTGAACCCATACCAGACGAAAGTCAAAAGGTCGAGGCGGAAGTTGACCCGGTCTTGCCTTCAGAGGTTCCATCTTCAGATGATACAATCACCGAAGAGAACAAGGATGACACCGTCCAAATTCTTTTTGTAAGCACAGACTCCAATGAACATGGGGGCAATTTACCCATTCCTTTACCGCAGGAAGGAAGTTCGTTAGAGTCATACCCGGCCGTCTATTCGGTCCCGCCTCCAAGCAACCTAGTTGTCTCCTTTGATTGGGATCAACTAGGAAGACCCTGTTTACCAGCTAGTGTACCATTCTGAATTATTGTCCAAATATATTGAATGGTTATGGCTGGTACCATCATAGATGAAGGGGTTTCTGTGAGTATCCTTTCCTCGACTGCTTGGAAAGCGCTTGGTTCACCATCGCTTTTTCCTGAGATGAGAAATCTAACAGGTTTTGATAAAGGAACTAGTCGACCATTAGGGATCCTTCCTAATGTGCCAATAACATTGAGAAGGAAAACCGTCCAAATGAACATAATGGTAGTTCAAGGACCCCTGGATTATAATCTACTCCTTGGACGAGACTATATTTATTGCATGGGAGAGATTGTCTCCTCACTCTTTAGAGTAATGTGTTTTCCGCACGAAGGAAGAGTGGTCAAGCTCATAGAACAGCTTTCATTCGCCGGTTCACGCATAGAAAATAGTCATATACCATCGCTGAATGGTCTTTTCACGCAAGAAATGTCTCAATCCCCAGTCTGTCTGTCCGATGAGCGCGAGTAATTCGGGGGACATGACTGAAACCCAGGGGGCATGCACCCTGGTCTGCTTTGGCAGGAAAACTTCAGGTATAGGGTAGGTTTCCGCGAGAGAATATGACTAGTCTGTACTCCCGTCCATGATTGTAAGAGGGGGTTATTCTGGAACAAGATTCTCTTGTCAAAGTTATGTGAGTGCATTGTCTCACCTTTTTCTATTTCGGTAGACATCGCCGAAGAAATGTTTTGTTTGCGTTGTGAATAGAACAATCTTTGGTAACCTGAAAGAGGATTACCTTTCCTGATAAAACAAATGTTTTGTCGGTAGAAAAAAAGGTGGCCTTGAAACTTTATTTTATACCTGGGGGCATGCAAACCTTTTGGCATGCAAGCGAAGAGCGACTATTTATTTTTTAAATTTGTAGGTCCTCTAACCCTTTAAACTCGTAGGATTGGTCGTTTCCTAACTTGCATAAAGAAAGGATGTGGGGAAAAACTCTAAAAATTGCCATTTTTAAATGAGACATTCTTATTATACGATTGGATTAATCGAGCAGTTTTAGTGCATAGTTCAAGCTCATTAAAAAATAAACATAAGCCATGAGCAAACGTTTCCCCCTGCGTTTAAGCTCATTAAAAAATGAACTATTCCCCGGTAAACAACCATCGTGAATGTAGTACTTCAGCGTTGAAAAGCCTTGGTCGTGTTTGCACCATCACCTCCACTTTTGCATTGGCCAATCATTCACCTCCATTTGATTGTTTACCCATTTTGAGGAACAGCTACGAAGAGTGATCTCACAAGCCATCCTTGTAACACTTTAGTGATTGGAAAATTCCAAACCTTACCTGGAATCAGTTGCTACCCATTTTATCACTCGTTCATCAAAAGACGAGTCTCCTTTAAGCTCTTTTCAACTGACTCGTAAAATATGAAAAGATTGTCGAGCCATTGGCCTCTCCAGCTCGTTAAAGGGACCGGAACTGTTATCCCTCCTCTAAATTTTAATCTTTTTGGACCTGAGGGATTATTACACAAAAAGATCGAGCGCTTGTTTTGCTCAGCTCGTTAAAAGTATCGAAAATTCATCCCTTCTGTATTGTTTTATACTTTTTCGGACTTAAGGGATTAGATGAAGAAAAAGGAATTTTGGAGTTTCCTTTACGTTCCTTTTTAGACTCTCTAAAATTGAAAAGGACCGAGTTATCTTTGTCTTTAAACTCATTAAAATTTTAATAGCGACAAACTTGTCTATAGACGAGAACGAGTTTCACTATCGCTAGGCTCGTTAAAACATAGCGATGGGTTTGCTCGAAGGGAAAATTATAGAACAAGCATATGTTATCCTCCTCAAGCTTGATAAAAATAAGAGGTACTGGTCAGCAATGACTGGGGAAAAATTGGGAAGAAAACTTGAAGAAACTTTGTTGGTAGCAAGTCGCTCTTGAACATGACACTTTCACTCCGCATCCAAGTCGGGTTGGGTTGTTTCATTCACCGGTCACATCACCATGGTCCCATCATACCATCCACATTTGGGGTTAATGCTACCAATCCATCACGTCAGTGTCGCCGATATGTTCAAGAGAAGTCATTCAGAGAATTCACCTATGTCTCACCCACTATAATACATTTATACTCCATTCTTTCATGACCTCCACCCTGAACCTTATATCACCAGATCGTTTTCACCTCCATTAAAATCATTTGCTCCGTTCCGTGTCATTGATCTGGGATTCATTAAGGCCCTCCTGTGACGGATCACTTATTGTCGACATCAGCTCATTATCCAAGAAGTTGATCTAGGAACACCCCATTCAGTACTTTGAAGCTTGCATGCCTCAATGGCAAGTTTCTCACTTCCGGCGACGGGTTTACATCAATGACCTTCGACCGAAAGATTTTGCGTGGTGTTCAATGCCAAGTCCTTTATTCACACCACGTGAATTATACTGTAGTGCCTTGAGGGTCATTATCATTATCGGTGATTCCTCTCACGCTTGTTAACAGCTTACATCATTGGTTGGTAATCAAGTGATGTCTTTCCATGTTTGACTCCAGAACATCTCTCACATGGATAGACTTGTACTTCGAGTGAAGATCGAACGAGATTGAAGACCCCAGATCTAGTTTCATCCATCTAGGCTACGATATATATTTAGGAAAATAAATACATCAAGTGTACATCATTGCTGCACAGATAATAATCCAATCAAAAGGATGATGGCTCTACCAGAATCATCAGTCTACACTCAGACGATTGTCTATCCTATGTACATGAAAATGAATTTATAAAGTTGAGCATGGGAATTCCCGCCTCAGCTAGATCATGAAAATATTATGAAGATAATGTATTGTATTGTATCTTATTACAGGTCTCCTCCCAGCTTGAAAGAACTTCGGACCCTCATAATAAAGCATTTCACCTGACATCAAAAGATTAACGACCTCATGCTTTAGGGGGCAACTGTTATAGACATTTTTGGGCACTACAACCCCAAGCATGAAATGTCCATAAACCAAGGGCTCCTAAGTCCCTAAAAGTGTTGTTCTAACCCCTAAAGGAACAAGGTCAACAGATTACAGCTTCTCCCAGAAGTTCTCCATGAAAAAACTGCTCAGAATTGGTCAAAACAGGATCATTTCAGCTGCTCCACAGGCTAGGTGCATTGCATCTCACCTAAATACACTGTATGGGTGCGTTGCATTTCAAAAATCCCTTCTTTGGGGTGCGATGGGCGATAAATGACAAATGGCAGTATCATTCCGCGAGGTGGAGAGGCAATGGAAGATTCCATAAACTTCTCCTGTGACACTTGCCTCTCTGAATTCGACCAAGGATGAGTAAGAGATCATCAATCTCCAAGTGGAAGCAAGAACTATCAGAGGGAAGACACTAATCAAATCATAAGTTGACTCATCTCCATTACAGATATCTATATATGGATCCCTCATCCCAGAGATCCAGAGGCTGGAATTTTGCATATTGTAAGGAATTGTTGTTGGTTTCTTGAGACAAACATCAGATTGTTGGGTGATCTAAGCTTTGTATGAGGTGAAGAGGGGCTTCCTTGCTGAGAGGTTGATGCTGGGTTAGAACAACTGGTTGTAACTCCTCTTGGCTTTTTCTTGTTTATCAATAAAAGCTATTCAAGTTCTCCTCCATACTTTTGTGTCATTCATGTTTGCTGCATGTGTATGGTCAATTTATATCTGATCCTAGATTGTTTATGATTATAGATCCATGTCTTTGTATAGTGCTATGCTACTGTGATCTTACAGGTACTCTGTGAAGTTGGGCATGCAAGGGAACAAGTAGCGAAAGACTATCAAGGAAGAGAGGAATCAAACCAGGAGATTAGCGCAAGGCAGAGGTTGGTCTTCTTTGTTCCTCTCTATCTATAATTCATAAAGGAAAAATGAAAGTAGCTTTACTCTGTTTGTTTCTAAGGCAGCTATCACACCTTAGTGGGATAAGCAGTTCTGAGTAAACACTTTTCCCTGTAACAAGGAAAACAAGAAAAACTGGCATAAAAAGCTTGTTAATGCATTTTGGGTAGACAGGTTAACTACAAAAAGATCTATTGGAACAAGTCCCTGTGAGTTGGTTTATGGCATGGAGGCAGTATTCCCTTCATCTTTGGGAATCCATGTGATAAAATTGCTGCAAGAAATACAAGCAGAACCCAATGACATTCAGAGGAGAATCAATCAAACCATTCATCTACAGCAGATTAGAGAAGAAGTGTATCAAAGATCTCGGATCCTACAAGAGAAACTTAAGAAGATTTTTGACAAGAGGAAAAAGGCGGAGGATTTTTTCATAGGAGACAAAGTGCTGAAATAGGATTCCATAAGGGAAGATAAAGGAAAACATGGGAAGTTTGACTTCCTCTGGAAAGGACCTTTTGCTATTCTTGTTGTACAAGGAAACAACACCTACTTTTTAAGAAGCCTGGATGGTACAAAAGCAGAAGATGGGCCAGTCAATGGTCGAATGCTCAAGAATTATTTTGATCCACTTTGTTGAGATGACAGGACTGTAATTTGTACATAATAGTGTCTATTTTCTACAGTTTATTACAACAATAAGATAGGGAATAAAATGCAGCAAGTTTTGAGAAGAAAGCAACGAATTGTACCACCTTTTGAAGTACCTTTTCAGTTTATCAGAAGACTTGAGGAAGAAGACTTGGGAGCTATAAGAATGATGACAATATTCAGACAAACTATCAAATACAGAGCTATAATTGTTCAAACCAGCTTATGAAGAATGCATATATGTTACAGAGATACAGTTTTGTTTGTTTACAGAAAAAGGAAATTTCAGGTTGCAGCCAGAGTTGAACATAAGGCCTCTGACCTGCTGTTCTTGGCTTTTCACCTGGAAAAGCCATCCCCAAGTGGAGCCATTGTTAGGTTCCTATACCAATAGGTGTCATATTTCATGATTGACTGTTGAAATGCCAAATATGATCATCCTTTTCATGCTGCAAAGGTTCCATATTTTCAAAAAATTAAAAAATTAAAAGAGGGTATGCCCTAAAAGAAAAATCAAAGGGAAAAAAGAATGAACTGGTAAAAAAAAAAAAAAATGAGCCCCAAAGAAAGACCAAGAAAGTGTGCTAGTCAAAATGCCACTACTATCCTATTTTTTTGCAAAGAAGTCCAAAATATGTGATCAGAGACTTTTGTCACACTTGATGGATGGCCCAGCAACTCAATCTTGGCCTCTCCATGTTTAAATTTCTTGTTTTAGAACTAGAGAATAAGGTCTGTTCAAACAATTTAAGCTTGGTAGATCAGTAGTTAGGTAGTGAAGCAAGGGTGCTCAACAATGAAATCTGAGCCCCTGGAAGAAATAATGGCAGACTTAGATAGGAGGGAAGTTAAAAGAAAACAAGAGTGAAAGGGTTTGCTAGTTCAAATGCACCCAAGGAAAAAGAAGAAAAAATGTTAGGTGTATTAGGCTGGGTAGGCAGTTTGATGTTGCAAAAGCAAGTTTATGAGAAATTTTGTCTTTTTTAAGACACTGCATCTCATGGATATCAGTACCATGGCAAGGTGGTTGCAGAACAATTGAAGCATGACTAATTTCCCCTCTTACTTCTCCAAGAACATTTACTAACATCCCCTCAAGTACATTGAGATCTGCTCAGTGCACCTAGTTCACTTCATTTCATAGAAAAGACTAAGTGAAATTCTGGTCTTACTTAAGAGAACTAAGCCACATTTCTTGTGTAAAAATCTTGTTCTTCCATTGTGCTAAGTCTCTATAAATTCATGACTTGGATCCCTTTTATTCCCTAAGCCTAAGTTTTACTCATTTGACTTAGTGTCTTGATCAAACATACCATTTCATATTGACATCCTAACTCTATTATATAACTCCTATATAAAGTTTTCCCTGCCCCTATTATATATAAAATACACAAAACCCCAAAGTTTAATACTCCGCCTTGGGCTTGATTAAAGCCATATGTTAACGTTTTAGGGGGTCCAAGGTTTATCCGAAACCTTGTGGACAACCCTTCCCCGTGCGCGCATATAAACTATGGACTTCATTTAACATTTGGTTAAATGAATAACCAACCCGCCCAACCCAAAGTTTGAATACATTGTAAAAACCCCACAAAAACCTTATCAAGCATTAAATATATCGCGCGGGTCCCGTGGCATAGCCTTCCGCCTATTTTATATGCTGCCAGCCATCAGATCATAGTCCACAGATTCGATGGCCGACATGTATATCACAAGCCCTTATGTGCCGAACGATAGCGTCCGGGGGATGGGCAGTATTTCCGCTGTACAGAAGACATGTGGCAGGCGCCCGGTGTGATCATTGCCCCCCTCCAATACCACTATGGCCCAAAGGCGATGCGGGGGCCAAACCACTTACCACCTACGCCCCAACCCCGCTGACGTCACCCTCTTGTCATTCGACATATCGTCCACCACCCCGCCTCCACATCATCCTCCGAGTCACCCACCACGTTACTGCCAAGTCAACCTCTGTACCCCCCGCTATACGAAAAAATCATTGCATCATGCTGACATCACCCGACTGAAGCATGCCAAAACCTACCAAAACCAATTTTTTTGTCAAATTGGCGTGAAAAGGTCATTTTTGTCCATTTTTGTTTGTTTGTTCTATGTGACGTATTCATGCGATTTTCGACCAAAATAGTTGTTTTACTGCACAGTCCGCCACCCAGCTAAGTCCAACCTACAAACTAGTCTTCAAGCTCGGCCCACCACCTGCAAATCGCACAATTCACCGGATAAATCAGGTATTTACCTACAATTGATTCCCGAACCCCGTTTTTCTTAAATTTCTCTGCAAAAAAAATTGCCTGGTGAATCCAAATTTCAATTAAAAAAAATTGTGCTGTCTATAAAAACTGCACATTTTAACCGTTGTTCTGCCATTTTTCCGAGAAATTCCTAAGAATTTGTCTCCCTTTGCAATTTCTCCCATTTAGCTAAAATTCAAGCTCAATTCAGCCTACGATTCCCACAAAAAGCCCCAGAAACTAATATTTTACCTGCTGTTGCTGCAAAAACCTGAATTTCAAATTAAAAAATAACAGAAGATTGAAAAATGGAGGCTCCAATGGCCCTCGATGTTGCTCCCCTTAATGCACCTCACAAGGAGCTAGAATGGTTACCCTTAGCTGATAGGGACTTCCAAATACAAGAATTAATGGGTATCAAAGACCGTCTGCAAACATTTTGTGAAATTAGAAATAGTTACCTGAAAAAAACTGATTTCTATGGGATATGGGAGTCCAATCTGCCCATATACTATCTTCCATCAGTTAATGTATTTCCAGATATAATCCTCTTATGTTGTGCCAAGTATGAGCCTACTCAAAGAGCAGTCATGTCTCCAAATGGCACTGTCCTTTTCTATATCTCTCCTGACTCAATCAATGAGATGCTGCACTTCAAACCTAGTCAGCCTCTAGCTCCTTTGTCCATGAAATATTTGCTGGACCAAGGCTCCAAACTATCCACTGCAGAAATAGGCCAGATTTCCAAGTTATTCATGAGCCCAGACTCCCAGCCCAGAGATTCACCTCCTTTTCACCATGTCTACTTCAATGAAGCTGGGAGATCTATTATTGATATGATATCCTATGTCCTGGGCTTTAGAACAAGTGAGTATGTTGATGATACCATTTTAGCTCTGATGTCCATATTTATTCTAGGACACCCTCCTGCTATCAAATTTGACTTTGCTACCTTCATTAGCAACAAAATCCATGAACAATTCATGATTCTAAATAGAGAAGGATTCTTCAAGTATACAACATATATATATCATTTGTTCTTGTACTATCAAACAAATAGGTTTTAGTTCCCTGTCAAGAAATTGGATGCAAAAGGAGAAAGGTGATCTGTCATATTTTGGACCTCAGTTTTCCATCTGGTCCATAATTCTCCTTATACTTATTGTGAGTTCATTGATCTATTTATATATCCAGTCTCATCTTCGCTGATGAGAAGCCCCCCTCCTAGACTCTCAGGTGACATGTAAAAAATCTTGCAGCTGTCCAAAAGCTATAAAATAGGTGACTGGTACTTTTACCAGAATCACACAAAGATTAGGATTTATGGCTGTGAATTATGTCCCTACAAGCTGCTAAAGTATGTACCTATAATATTGTTTGCCCTTGAATACTTTAGGCAATTTATTAGCTTAGATCTGACTCATTTTTATGTTGCCAAGAAAAAGGCTCAGCTCAAGCTAAGAAACCAATTAGGCCCCTTCATAATTAACAAAAAGGAAGGGTGGAAAGATGCTGAAAAGATATTAGGTGAGCAACTCAAACTAAAAAGGAGTTTTTGGTGGGTACCCTATGACCCAAATGGATTCATCCTTGATACAAAGATAAAAAATAGGCTATCAGGCTATGACCATTGTAGTATCCCTGAATTAGAGTAGTATGCTAATCAAGATGAGTGGATATAGGGCACATTGGTAGAGCAGATTACTGAAGAAGAAAAATGGAACAGGCAATGAAAAACCTTGAAAAAACTCTTGACCTGGGCTCTTTTGGACAGGTCTCTTTCAAATTGCCTCAACACATTGGAGCGGGCACATCATATGCTACAACTTCACAACAACCTGCCCAAGAAAGTACTCCACCTGCAGGGACATCCAAAGGCAAAGAAGTGTTGCATTCAAAGCAACAAGAAATGACAGATCAACCAACATCATCAAAGCAGCAAAGCGAAGGACAAATTCCTCCTGCCCAGACAAATGCACCAGAGATACCAGCATTGCAGACTCCTCTCAATAAGGAAAAGGGCAGAAAAGGGTACTGAGAAGAGGCCACACCCATAAGTGGACCAGTAGAGCAGCCAGAAGCAAAGAGGCAGAGAGTGGATCCTCTACCTGAAGAGGAAGTTATAGAGGAGATCATTGAAAGTCCGAGATGTGAGAGGGCAGCCAACCCACTGATTTCCCCAGTGATAGAAACATCTACCTGCTCTCATGAGCAGCAATTGGGAAAACAACCTAGCGTGGAAATTTCATCAGTACGGCCACAACGCAAACAAAGTTCTGATATTAAGAGAAAATTCATGGACATGAAAGCACAGAATGAGCCCGTAAGACTACAAATTTATGATCAATTTCTCAAAATGACCCCAACCAAACAATAGATATTGATGTCTGCATATCATATTAAGGAAGGGAAAATGATCTTGAGTCACTTCAAGCCCAGAGTGTAGCAGCCACAGATAGCTGCCGATTATATTAGAACAAATCTGGAGGCTCTTGCCAAAGACATTCACCCTTTGGACCAGATTGAGTTGCACAAGAAAACCGATGAAATGGTCTATTCCACTTTGGCAGACAAAGCCATACTAGCTCAACAATTGCAGAATTCATTAAACAACACATCTGCGAATTAGAGTTGGAAAAGGCATCCTCTTTGGCCAAGGACAACAGGATAAAGTCCTTGGAAGAAATCATCATTGAGCTGGGACATAATCCCAAGGATCCCAAGGGAATAAAAGCACTAATAAAGAAAAAAGAGGATGACATAGCTGCCCTCAAGAAGCAGTTAAAGCTGCCAATTACTATGCATCCATAGACCACAGAGATAGTGAAAGAAAAAGAAGAAGAATACATGATGGAGATGCTAATAAAAATGAATCAAAGGCTAAGTGAAGCCAAGTAGGATTTGGAGGAAGAATTACAGGAAAAACAGGGAGTGTCGACCTCCCAACCACCTCAAACAGCTCCAACAGTTACCACTTCTCCTCCTACAACAACAACAGCAGACCCTCCCACTGCCCTAGCATCGACAATAGGTACTTCACAACAACAACAACAGGCAGTAGCACTACCATGACTACTGAAGAACTGATAAAGGCTATGGAGGATCTAAGACTCCAAGTATCGGAATTAACGGATGCCAAAGAGCAATTGGCCAAGTTGGAAATTAGTTATGATAAATCTAAAATGACAGTGGTAGAAAAAACAAGGGAGGTGAAAGCATTGGAAAATAAGGTAAAGGCATTGGAAAAGGACCTCTTATTAGAAAAACCTCTGGCAGAAATTAGGAGCATTCTATGGGCCAACATTGGCCAATCCATCACTGATACATGGACATCAATACAGATAATTCATGAGAAAATTGATTTGGTGACAGTGGCTCAAGAAGAAATTCAAAGGGCCAGGGATTCATTGGGACACATGCCTGAGCAGGCTAATAGGCTGATTCAATTTTTGAACACCCACACCAAGGAGCAACTGGAAAAACTATATATTAGGGACAGGATAGGTGCTATTTTAATAATTAAAAGGGTTCTGACCATGAGGAATTTCATACAAAATCTGGAAAGGAAGTGCCAGGAAATGCAAATGGAGATAAATGCTTTCACACAGAAGTTTAGAGTTTTGGAGAAAAAGGGTCTGCCCAGTTTGTTAACTGATGATGATAGACTAATGACACATGCAACCTATCTTCACAGGTTAAATACATATGCAGATAACCAAGCCACAACATCATCAAGTTCTGCAGGAGAGAAGGCACTCCCATCTGGACAAAGCCTGTATGACAATTTAGAAAATATGTTTTTTATTGAACATGAAGTGAGTCATCTTTTCACATTCCAGCCTACTTTCTTCAAGTACATGGATGCTGATGGAACTCTGATTAAAATGCACAGACACCAACTACCAGATAACCAGTGGTGGCAGAGTATGCTAGAAATTTTGTAGGAAGATATAAAAGTTTTGTTTTCCCAGAAAGCTACAGATGTTATAAAGTGAAGAAAAGAGCAGATAAGGGATCACGCTGGGTAGTCAATCAAAGCGCAATCAAAGCACCCAAGAACGCAATGCCAGCAGCACAGAGTTCACTAAAGTATCCATTGGCTAACTACTAAGCAAGTAATTAATGCATCTCACCAAAAAAACAGCCAACACAACATTTCTTATCTCTGCATTCATTTCTCTCTGTTCCCAAGAGCATTTACTCCTTTTGTAGAGTAGGTGAAAATAGTTATTGCAAGATATTATCTCTTTTGAGATATTTTGTAAACATTTTGTACAAATACCTCCCCAATCTAAGTATTAAGGGTTGGTGAATATCATTCTACAACGGCGCTGTAAATTTGAGAACTCTTCTGAATAAATATTGTTGGAATGCTTTGCTGATGAACTCTATGGTTATGGAATTGATGGTAGAAGCCCATGTTGCAGAATTCTTGAATTATTTCATGGAGCAATAAGTCTTTTCTAACTCCCATTTTATTGTTTCTATGTTTTATATATCATTTACATATCATACTCCAAATTACAGGAAAAAAGAATAGCTCGGAATTTACTTAATTGTACTCTGTGTTCAATTCCTGTCATTTTTTATGTTTTCTTCAGGACTAGCATAGGCAGGAATTCTTAACTGCTCTTGTTTCCCTGGTTCTTGCACTCTGAATATAATTAAGGAATTATTAACTGCTCCTTGGTAATATTCATACACATTCCCTCTGTCAACATGATGAAAGATCCTTCATTTCCTTTCATCCCCTGACTCCATTTCACCAGATTCCAGCTTGAAAATTGTTCCATGATTAATTATCTTGCTCTGTAGTTCCTCCTTTTATCAAAGAAAAAATATCTAGCAGTTCACCTTAACTGACTCCATTAACCCAATGATCTGAACTTCTCATACTTTTCAGCCCTATTCTATCAAATGTCACCATCCAAAACTCAAACAAATACTTGTACTTCATAACTAGCCTAACATATAGCAAAACAAAGCTAAATCATAAAGAGAGAACCCTCTCTGGCTACATATTGGCTAGAATCTGCATCTAAAAGATTGGTTAGTGGTTACCTTGGCCGTATTCCCTTTTCTCACAGCTTTTGGGGAACAACCTGAATGATAACACCAACAAGACTAAAAATTTAGACATTTCTTGTGGCAGCAAGAGGCCCAAGCATTAGCAATAGAAAATAGATTTACTTGTCCTTTCTAGTTTCTAGTAATTTTTATAACTATTGACTCTTTCATATTTATTAGGATATTTTTTGTAAACGATATATTACAATTTGAGTTTGAAGTTTGAAGTTGGCAATTATAACTCATTAGTAATGAATTATGAATATGATGCTTTGTGAAAGTTGAAAGTTGTTTCATTTCATTTCATTTTTTAACATTTCAATTTTCATTTCATGATAGATATCATTTGTTGTAATGTTTACACTTAGCTTACAAGTACAACTTTGGTGATCAATGATGATAAACGTTATATTTCGAATTTTGAAAGCTTGAAACTTTAACATTGATGAATCATGACACTCAACATGTTGTATGTTACTATGTTACTAACTTGTGGACATGGTTGATGATGATTATAACTTCTAGATGATTGTTGTTATATGGTTCAATACATGTTTTTTATATCTAATTCATCATTCTACATGCTTTTGTTGACATATATGCATCAAAATATATTAAAAAAAAAACATTAAAAAAAAAACATATTATATAAAAAACACTCCCAGAATCGCTCCCAAACTAGGAGATTCTAAAAATGTCACTCCCACTCCCAAGTAGCCTTGCTTTGAACTCCTTCGACTTCATAGGCTTGGGTGTTGCTTGGTTTGTTGGCAAAAAAAGCACAGTAAGTATAGGGGTTGACCCCTAGCTAGGTAGTAGTAGGGAGAGACACATCTTCCCACAAGCTCTTATTTAATTCTTAAGAGACTCAGATATTTTAAAGCAATCACATCTGGAAAATCCTGCAAATTCATCGATTTGGAGGGAAGGATGGAAGTCTGCAGTGCAACTTTGAATTAAGGAATCCTAATAGGAAGACTGGTCAAGATATTTGGAGGCACTCCAAGATAGCCATATTAGACTAACAGATAGGGAAGAAGTTTGGTAGGCTAAATGCCCAGGTAAATCTCGCATTTTTATGTGGTGTGTGCTAGAAAATAGGGTTCCAACTTGGGATATTATGCAACAAAGATTTAAAATAGGTTGAGGGTTGTGTTAGTTGTGTAAAATGCATGAAGAATCAATTACCCATCTCCTTCTAAGGTGCACATTTACTATTCAGATTTGGAACAATTATCACTCAACCCTCAAACGGGCATGCATCTAGAATGGCATCTTCGTAGAGGAGGCATGGAGATCTTGGTGCCCTTCTCCAACAACTAGAATTTTTCGAGCCTTGTCATTAATCAAGTGTTGGGGACTCTGCCTAGCTCAAAACAAAGCACTCTTTTAGGACTTATCATATTTTCCTCTATGTGTGGTTGGGTAAGGCCTTGCAACCCTATCTCATTATCCACAAACCAAAGAACTCTCCCATCCCTGGTGTGTCAAAATAGAGGAGCCCGATAAATCAACCCCGTGGGTATAATTTGACAGGGCATCACAAGAAGAAAATATGAAAAGTGGAGGTGGAGTTATCTTATATCTCTCTAAGAAACATTTCTATAAAATTAAAATGGGTTTTGGCAAGAGATCTAATAATGGAGCAAAACTTTTGGCATGCAAATATTTGTTGCGATTTGCAAAAGAGAAAGGATGCAATAAAATTCAAGTTTTTGGTGACTCTCTTCTAGTGATTAATTGGATCAATGGTGCACAACTATGTAGAAATATTTTTCTTGCCCCAATTTTAGATGAGGTTTTGAGGATAAAATCAACATTTGACAATGTTTTATGTGCACATGTTTTCAGGGAAAGGAACACTCAAGTGGATTGCTTATCGAGTTAGCTCTTGAGTTGTATCTATGGCATATTTTTTAGCAGCAAAACACAAATCTTTTGAATATTATCATAGGTCCTTTATAAAGGGAAGTAGACTTGTCAAATCTATGAGCTCCTAATTATTTGTTCTCTCCTTTTCTTTTTTGTTACAATTTCTATTTCTTGATATTGATACAATACATTTTTTGAACAATTTTTAAAGGTGATGTTCCACTTTACATCTTCTATATTATACAGACTCTAACATGTAATGAGAGGGAAGTGATAAACACTTCTTCACAAGGCTTAGTCAATTTGATAGATCCACAAAGATCTCATTTAGAATACATAGTGATGTGTATATGCAAAATGTAATTTTGTACCATTCCAAAAAATTAAACAAAATTACACTTTTTTTAGGAGGAAGAAAAAATTGATCCATGTCTAAATGCAAATTCTTTATGGAAAATCTTGGTTAGTTTTTGCATGTTAAATATTTCTTCCTTGAAATACATAGGATAACTCCTAGTGTGCATCTCCTATTTAATTTCTCCCCTCATGGAAAATATAGTTAGGGTTTTATTAAGTGGAAAAAATAGTTTCCCCCCTAACTCCAATCATTTGTCACTTATCTCTTAAAGTTGCCCTAAAAATCCATTACCCAATTAGGATTAGGCACTAACAAAATTTTGTGCTGACCAAAATGTTGAAAAACTATATATTTCTCTTCCTTTTTATTTTCCTAGACCTTTAAGGCAAATCACTAGGGTTTTCTCCTAGGGCCGAATTGATTTAGGGCATTGTGGATGAGTGTTTGTAGAAGGAAAACCTAAGATTTATCCTCGTAATCCTTTTTAATGCAAAGTCTAGACTTATCAATGGTAAATCTTCCCCTGTGAGGGTTGTCGTCATCCTTCTCTAGGTAATTGTGTGCCTTGGAAAACCTAATCCTAACCTAGATTCAACATGAGGTTGGTTTGCTCTAATTTTTTGTTGACTTAACATCCTAGCAAACCCTTTCTTTCACTCTTATGTCTAGGTACTCCCTTGTTGTGTAACAAAAACTCCTAGGTGCATGATATGCTTTTCCTTATCAAGAAGAATTAAGCCTTTGTCCATTAAAGATTGTCTTCACTTAGCCTCATATATCTACATCACCTTGAATTCTAAAACTTAGAATATCCTTATAAGTTAGTACTAGGAAGCCTCCCTTGTGGTGAAATTCCACTAAAGAGGAGAAGGAAGATTGTTGAGGTGAAAATAACAATCTCTCCCATTGTTGCTACAAGGCCTTGTGAGTCGCCTCACAAGGTCTGCTAGATTTTGCAACAACAGTGGGAACCTAACTATAAGCCATTTTTTAAAATATACCACCCTTGCTTATATTTCATCTAGTTTGGTTTCAATTTCACATCCCATGAAACAAAGTCAGCATTTCCAACACACAATAACATAGGTGGCTATGAGACAATTATATTATAAGCCAAAATATTTCAAACTAACATGGAAATGACATTTATTTAGATATGAATGTTCATTCCATGTTACATTTTGGTCATCTAAAATATAGAAACAAGAGGCACAATTAGAATAAATTTGGTAACCAAAATATGATCTACATTGGAAACCAAACAAGAACGAACTTACAGAGAATCGAGTGAATCCCGAATTATGGGTTTTGGCACTTGGGTGGACTACAAAGGCACATACATCTATATTGGGTTTCAAGAAGTTTATGCAGTCATTCTCATTTGCTTTCCTTGATCTAAGTCTGAGATGGTCTATGGAGATCTCCTTGTCATATTCTTGCCCAAGATTTTGAAAATGAGAAATAAGTGAGCCCCCTTTAATTTTGAGTTCCTCAACATCCCACCATGATTCACAATCAAATGCCTCCAACACTGACACAACGAAAAGAATCATAATTTTTAAATTGTGTGAAAAAATTGATATGTACAAGAGTAATAAGACAAATTCTTAGATATTGTTTCGATAATTCAATGATAATCTTGATACAATGGCTCACTTAATTTTTCCCATGAACTGTTACAATCTGATTTTCATAGGGATTATGATGTATAACACAACAAAACAGTGACACTACCTAAAATTTTAATCATATTATCAAATAATAAATGTACTTACAAAGTTTTTCCATTGATGCCTTCAAATGTGGATGTTTCATAAACTGTTGTTTATTTCTCATTCTTGTTTTCATTTTTTTGTGCTTTTCAGCTTTTCTAGATCAAATCCACTACTGCAGGAAAACGAAAAATGTATTAAAATGTTAATCAACCTTCATATCTGCAAAGAAGTCTAACAATTCTAAACTTCAAGGGAATCATGCATGCTTTCATACATACATGAAAGGATAAACGCTGGTTGTCCTACAATCAAATAGAAATGTGTCAAATTTCCATCAGTCAATGCACCCCGACATCAACAATTCAACTTGAAAAACATATCTAATTATGAGCGTAATCTACAGATTAAAGACTACCACTCAATGCATGTGAAGATATCTTGAACTGAAACAAAAAAACGATGAGATCAACATACCCATGCAACTCGTTAAGGATATAAAAAATAAAAACTGTTTTATTAGACATTAAATGACAATTGTAACACGTGTTAAACAGAAAGCATAAAACTCATTTGATAATGGATGCCACAGCTGATGTGTATAAAAAATAAAAACTGTTTTATTAGACATTAAATGACAATTGTAACACGTGTTAAACAGAAAGCATAAAACTCATTTGATAATGGATGCTATAGCTGCAACGTGCATTCAATAACACATGTAATCAGTAATAAATAACATATGCGACTGTCTTTACCCGTTAATGGCAATTACAGATATTAATAGTAGGTCGTCCCACATGATTGGGTTTACAATAAATAGGTGGAAATAGTATCTCGAGATCAATAGAAGAGGCTTCAGATTAAAAGACGCCTCAGTGCTACCGACCACCTGCATCTTTTAAGAGAAGCGTACTAAAATCCCTAATTTGCCATTGCTCACACAATCACCATTCAAGGGGACATTGCTATAGAATATCTTCTGAAATTCAAGTAGACACCATTTCGAAATTCAAGGGGACATTGCTATAGAATATCTTCTAGAATTCAACTAGACACCATTTCGACATTCTCGAAATGAAGAGATTCACACCCACTAAAACACACAATTTCTCCATTCCCACATTTGCTTTTTAGGAAGAGTTAGCCAAGAAGTTTTATCCTCGATACCAAATAGCCAAAATTGGTGGTCTCATTACCAATGACTGTCCCGATTGTTGTAAAAGAAACCTTCCAGAATTCTCAAGGAGGCCCTGAGAAATATCGTTGGCTGCCAAGGAGTCATCTGCAAGTGAGTATTCCTCTCATGGGTCGTTTTCAATTGAATGCTCATCACCTCACCTCATTCTAGAATCCCTTCTAATTTCCCTTGATTCTAAGATCTACACCTTCACAATAGTATTATTAGAGAACACGTTCCATTAAAAGAAACAAATCATTGACCCAAAATTCCCTTGATTCTAAGATCTACACCTTCACAATAGTATTATTAGAGAACACGTTCCATTAAAAGAAACAAATCATTGACCCAAAACCCGTTTCAGAAAGCATATCAATGATGAAAGACCAATCAACCCTCTCATAAGTTTGGTCAAAACCAATCTTTAACAAGAAAATCTATCAGCTTGATGCTTTTTTCCCACGTACCACCCTCCCACCCAATCAAGATTGTCTCTGGTATAAATCTTCCAAGAATAGCTTTTATTTGTTCAATTCTAAGTTTCTAACAATAGATCAACAATTCTTTGAATTTCAATCAAGCTCAAGAGATTCACGTCAAATCTTATATGAAACATTACGAGATATTGAACACAACGACCCGATGATGTCACTAGTTGCGTTCTTTGATATAAATTAAATGAAACTTTAATTTTAAACTTCAGCCACTCTCCTTGTAGAGTAAACCCCCTTGCTCAATCCATACCAAATTCTTGCAGATTATTTTCCCCACATTCTTTAAAAAATTACAAGGAAGTTTAGCCACTCTCCTTGTAGAGTAGACCCCACCTCTCAATCCATACCACATTCTTGCAGATTAGTTTCCATACATTCTTTAAAATATTACAAGGGAGTGCACCTATGCTTATGAGATTTTCTTGCAAGGAAACCTTAATTTTAAAATTCAGTCACTCTCCTTGTAGAGTAGACCCCCTCTCTCAATCCATACCACATTCTTGCAGTTAGTTTCCATACATTCTTAACAAAATTACAAGGAAGTTCATTCACTTTCCTTGTAGATTAGAACCCCCTCTCTCAACCCATACCACATTCTTGTAGATTAGTTTTCATACATTCTTAAAAAAATACAATTTCACCTATGCTTATGAGTTTTTTCATGCAAGGAACTCCACCTGTAATTAAGAGATTTTTCATTTTCCATTTTAGATGGTGCCTCTCACAACTTTTTTTTTTCAACCTAAGAAAATCTCTTTTCCCATAATATCCACCACAATGTCATCCATCAAAGGATAGTTTTACAAAGATATTTTGAAACGACAAACAAAGCATATTTCCCATTTCTACCAAATCCTCCACAAAGATGCAATCTGAATTACGAAAGCCCATAATTCTTTCAAAAGTGTTCTTCCCTTATTAAATAATCAAAGCTAAATTTGGGAGGATTGCAAGGTTTTTTTATTTTATGCTCATGGGATCAAATTCATGCCCTTCACGTCCATCCTCTAAGAACCTAATAAAAGCCTTAAAGCTATGACAGTAGGTGTAATTTCCAAATACATGCAAGAGCTGCATTAGCTGCCAAGTGCATACTCAGATATGTCAAGGGAACCATTAGCTATGGAATTCATTATGTGTCAGAATGTACTTGGGATCTCATTGGCTACTCTAATTCAGATTGGGTTGGTGATAAATTTGATCACAAATCCACTTCAACATATGTTCTCAATTTGGGTTACCGCCCCATTCGTTGGTCCAGTTGAAAGCAATCCTTGATTACTTTATCATCAACAAAGGTTGTATATAGAGGTGCAATCGACATTGCCATTTAGGCCATTTGGTCGCTCAACTTGTTATCATATTTCATCATCTACTGTCAACTGCAAACAAGTAAAACACATTGAGGTCCACATGCCCTACATCCATGAATTGGTACTTGATGGGATCATTGACTTGCATTATTGTTCCACTTTTAAACAAACTACCAACATCTTCACAAAGAATTCCACTGAACAGAAGTTTCACTTTTTGCGACACTGCCTAGGCGTGAAGGACACAACTACCTAGCAGTTGTATTTCTTTTTCAATATTGTATTTTGTCAGGTCCCCTTCAGTAAATTTCAATGGATTGTGGAACACCATAATATCACTTTAATTTAATTCACAATTTTTTTCTATCAGTTTCTTTAGATAACCTCCAGAAATATTTATTTTTTTAATTTAGTATCTAAAAATATTTTTCTAAAAAAATTAATAAATTCCAACGAAATTGGACAGCCAGTAAATGACAATTTTTTTTTTTTAAGTGTTATGAAACTAGCTCACAAAAAGATAGAAAAGATAGATCAACGCCTTAGAATTCAGCCTCTTCGAGGGGACAACCTCCTTTACATTACATAAATGAACAATTCTTGGATGATACAAATGAAAAGACCTCCTTTCTATATATAGGAGTCTAAGGGTTCATAATATAATTAGAGTCGACATAACAATAATAATGTAAGGGCACAATAATAACAATAGTAGGCTTCTATGGGGCACAATAGTAACAGTATGGGCACTACAAGGGTACATCAATATAATAAGGGGGTTGTACTAATAACAATAAGGGGTTACTGTTATGAAACCAGCTCACAAAAAGATAGAAAAGAGAGATCCACGCCTTAGAATTCAGCCTCTTCGAGGGGGCAACCTCCTTTACATTACATAAATGAACAATTCTTGGATGATACAAATGAAAATACCTCCTTTCTATATATAGGAGTCTAAGTGGTCCCAATACAATCAAAGCCTACATAACAATAATATTGTAGCGCACAATAATAACAATAGTGGGCTTCTATGTGGCACACTAGTAACAATATGGGCACTACATGGGTACATCAATATAATAAGTGGGTTATACTAACAACAATAGGGGGGTAATAGGGCACAACAATATAAATAAGGGGTATAACTACAATAGTAATGGGGTAATCACTAGTATTATAGGGACCCAACATGCCCCTCTCCTTCAAAAAAGTGTTGTCCTCAACGCTTGAGTAGTTCTGGATACTTCTGCATAAAATTCTCATCCTCCCATGTGGAATCTTCAGCGGATAAGTTCTTCCACTTGATAAGATACTCTGAAATTGATCGATTTCGTAGCTGTCGAGTTCTTGTTTCTGTGACTGCTTTCGGTTCCAATATAATTTTTCCTTCCTCATCAAGTTCTGGCAATATTGTTTGAATTGGAAGCTTGTCACCTATAACCTTCTTTAAACATGAAACATGGAAGACTGGGTGCAATCGAGAAGCTGCAGGAAGCTCCAATTTGTATGCCATAGTACCAATCTTTTGCAACACCTTGTATGGACCATAATACTTTGGTGACAATTTATTATCCTTCTTAGCTTGCTTTAGGGACATTTGCTTATATGGTTGTAGCCGTAGGAATACCCAATCACCTACTTCAAAACTTCTTTCACTGCGATGTTGATCTGCCTGTTGTTTCATTCTATTTTGTGCCAACACGAGGTTATCCTTTAAGAGTTGGAGGACTTGTTGCTGATGTTCGATGTGATGTTCCACTGCCTGAACCTTAGAATTTTCTCTTAAATATGATGTGATGGATGGTGGTTGATACCCATAAAGTGCCATAAATGGGGTCATTTTTGTTGCTGTATGGAAGGAAGTGTTATACCACCATTCAGCCAGAGGCAACCATTTGACCCATTGTGTCTGTTTATCAGATACAAAGCAACGAAGATATCCTTCCAAACATTTGTTTACTATCTCAGTTTGCCCATCAGATTGAGGATGATAAGATGAGCTATGAGCTAACTGAGTACCAAGACAAGAAAATAATTCTGTCCAAAAATTTCCAGTGAAAATGGGATCTCTGTCACTTACAATAATCTTTGGGTTTCCATGTAGCTTTTGAACTGTTTCCATAAATGCAGTAGAAACTGTACTGGCTTTAAATGGATGTGATAACGCACAAAAGTGTGCATACTTGGTAAGTCTGTCAACTACCACCATGATGACACTCTTTCCCTCAGACTTGGGTAAACCTGTGATAAAATCCATTGAAACCTCCTCCCAACGTTGGCCTGGAATGGATAAAGGTTGTAATAGACCCGGTGTCTTAATTGTTTCAACTTTATTTTGCTGGCAAACCAAACATTCTGCCACAAACTTTTGAATATCTGATTTAAGGCCATCCCAAAAAATTCCTTCTTAACCCTGTGGTAAGTTTTTAAAAATCCTGAGTGCCCTCCTAAGGGAGAAGTGTGCAATTCCATAAGAATCTTTTGTTTTAGCTGGGAATTCTTACAGAGGTATAAGCGATCTTTGTACCATAACGAATCATTTTTCCAGCTAAATGTATCAGAAGTACTAGAATCTTGTTGTATCTTTCGAATAAGTGCCCATACTTCTTCGTCATTATTCCATTCCTCCCTTGCTTTGTTTATCCAATTTGGTTGGATAATAGAAATGGCACACAACAATGCTTCCACATCCTCATCCTTTCTTGAGAGTGCATCTGCCACCACATTTTGCTTCCCTTTTTTGTAGATGATTTCAAAGTCATAACCCAACATCTTTGTGACCCACTTTTGTTGCTCTTCAGAGGATAATCTTTGTTCTAAAAAGTATTTAAGGCTATCATGATCCGTTTTTACCTTGAAGTGTCTTCCCATTAGGTAGGGTCGCCATTTCTTAAGTGCATGGAGTATTGCCAACATTTCCTTCTCATAAATAGCTTTGCTTAAAAACTTTCCCTTGATTGGACGACTTTCAAAAGCAATGGGTCTTTCATCTTACATTAGAACAGCACCAATTCCATTTCCTGAAGCATCACATTCCACAATAAAGGTTTTTGTGAAGTCCGGTGTAGCTAAGACCGGTGCTTGGCACATTGCCTCTTTAAGATTTTCAAAGGCCTTTGTTGCTTCCGGAGTCCATGAAAATGAATCTTTCTTCAATAATGTTGTTAGAGGTGCTACTATTCTCCCATAATTCTTAACAAACTTGCGATAATACCCTGTCAACCCAAGAAATCCTCGCAGATGCTTTATGGATGTGGGGATTTTCCATTCCTTAATGGCTTTAATTTTGCTAGGGTCTACCTTAACTCCTTCATGAGATACAATATGACCCCAAATATTCCACCTCCTGGACTCCAAAGAAACATTTGGATCTTTTTGCATATAATTGTTTCTCCTCCAATAGTTGTAGCACCCTGTCAACATGTTCAACATGATCCTTCCAAGACTTGCTGTAGATTAGTATATCATCAAAAAATACTAACACAAATTTTCTAAGGAATGGTTTGAAAATTGAATTCATCAAACCTTGAAATGTTGAAGGTGCATTGGTAAGGCCAAAAGGCATGACCAAAAATTCATAATGACCCTCATGAGTTCTAAATGCCGTTTTTGGAATGTCTTCAACCTTCATTCTGATTTGATAATATCCCGAACGAAGATCCAACTTGGTGAAGTAAATTGATCCATGCAATTCATCTAGTAATTCATCAATAACAGGAATGGGGAACTTGTCTTTAATAGTGAGCTTGTTGAGCTCCCTATAATCTGGACACATGCGCCATGATCCATCCTTCTTGTGCACCAATACTACTGGAGCTGAGAAAGAACTTTGACTCGGTTGAATTATACCAGCCTCTAGCATTTCTGCAACCATACGCTCAATTTCACTTTTTTGGACATAGGGATATCTGTACGGCCTGATGTTTGGAGGAACACTTCCTGGAATCAGATGAATAGCATGATCATGATCACGCATAGGTGGGAGACCCTTGGGAGTCTCAAATACCTTGGAATGATTGTCCAAGACTTTTTGGAGATCTGGAGAAATAGATGATTCCAATGTGGAAACATCTAGCGAGCATAATTGTGCAATTACACCTCTTTGCTCCTTTCTTAGAAGCTTTGTCATACCATGAGAGCTGATTATCTTTCCTGGTTTCCCTGCAATACCCCTTAATTCAACTTCCTTTCCTTCTGAAGAAAATTTGATGAAAAGTTCTTGAAAATTAAAAGCTATTGTACCCAAGGATTGTAGCCATTGGACTCCTAGTACAACATCCGCACCTCCCATTGGAATGTAAAGCATTGGGCTAGTCAATACATATTCTCCCATGGATAGCTTGATATTATGGCACTTTCCAGAGCAATTTATTGTTCCTCCATTTGCAATCATCACTTGACACTCTGGTGCTGGATATAGGAAGCAATTCAATTCTTTAGCTACCCTACAATGAATAAAATTGTGGGTGCTTCCTGAATCAATCAACACTATTACCTTTTTTTTCTTGATTTGTCCTTCTATCTTGATGGTTTGAGGAGTGGTAATTCCCGCCAATGCATTACAAGATATGGTCGGATTTATTTGTTCTTCATCTAGGCTTTGTTCCTAGAATCTATCCTCTTCTTTTGACCTTTCTTGCTCTTTTTCTTCTTCCTCTTCACAATCTATGCAGAATAATTTCTTCTCACCACACTTATGACCTTTTGTGTATTTGCTATCACAATTGTAACAAAGCCCTTTTGCTCTTTTTTCTTCCAATTGTTGTGGTGTCAATCTTGTAGGTTGTGGAAGACTATGGGCAACAACACTTCCTTCTTTATAGTTGTGAACGGTATGCTTCCTAGTTGCCATAATTTTGCTTTCCATTTTTCTTGCTAATCTGAATGCCTTCTCTAATGAATCAGGTTCCCAAAGGCGCACATCATGTTGGATATTATCCTTTAAAGACCCTATGAACACATCAATCCTATGCTCCTCTGGAATATCTTTTACCCTTATGTTCAATTTTTGGAACTCCTCAATGTGCTCCATTATTGAACCCTTTTGTTTGAGACTTATCAATTGGCTAAAAAAAGTGTTGCTTTTTGTATCCTCATAATGTGCTATCAATTCTTCCGTAAAAATTGCCCAAGCGATAAATTGTTTACGAGAACAAAGCCATTGATACCATACAAACTGATTTGGTTCCAAATATAAAGTTGCCGTACGTACCTTTTGTGGGTTTTGCACATTATTGAGATCGAAGAATTGCTCCATCTGTAATATCCATGTGGCGGGATCCTTGCCATCAAACTTCCTCATATCGATTTTTGGAACATGGTGAGTCTTCGATCCAACATTAGAGTCTATGGAATCATGATTAACATTTCTTTTGTTCTCATCATGAGTTTCCTTTACTATCTTTTCACCATTAGTGACCCTTTCTTGTAGCAACTTCTTCAATTCATCCATCTTATCATCCATGCCATCAATTTTAGCGTCCATGCCATTCACCTTAGCTTCCATGCCATCCATCTTAGCTTCCATGCCCTTTATCTTAGATTCCACGCCATTTACCTTAGATTCCACGCCATTTATCTTAGATTCCACTCCATTTATCTTAGATTCCACACCACTTATCTTAGCTTCTGTTAGCTTTTGTGAGTGTGACATTTGTTGCACTTGTTCTTGTAATTTTGATATATCATGTAGCATTTCTTCCTCTTCTTCATGAGTCATGCTAGAGATTTCAGGTTCCTTACTAGGTGTTTGCATTTTCTTTCCTCGGGGCATCAGTTACCGATAATAATGCTTTACTATGCCCTTTGAATTCCGTTAAACCAAGCTTACACAAAAATTTAAAAAAAAACTACACACCTTTTTTTTCACTTTATAGAAGCCTGATATTGAATCTGATGTATCTCTGTAATTTCAGATCATCCAGTTCTAAAATTGGTATCTGTAGTAGCCTTCTGCGTCCTCTTTCCAATGCCACAAGTCTGAGCCCAATTGGATTCTCCAAGGAAGAGTTATGTGAAATCTCCCACAGTGACTTGCTTTTAGACTAGTTCAGTAGAGCAAACTTGTACGACGTGCCACGAGTCACTGTTTCAACCTTTGAATCTAAAACTCACCCACAAGAAACTGCAGTCCGTCCTCTTTCTATACCTTTTTACGAAATTTCAATCCGATCCTCAGAGAGAGAGTTATGAGGATTTTCCCCAGGTCACCTGTTTTGAATGTAATTCAGGAGTCTGCAAAAAGGCCAAATTCCTCAGATCATATCTCCGAAAATATCGCGCTAAAAGCTCTGAAATTCGGACCCAAAGTTCAACACCAATTCTTCTCAAATGGGTTTTTTTTTGCGACTTCTGAAACGTCACAGAAAAAAATTTATAGCGAAAATGCCACGATGACCTATTTGGAGCAGCGAAACCCTAGAATCCAAAGCTCTGATACCAAATGTTATGAAACCAGCTCACAAAAAGATAGAAAATAGAGATCCACGCCTTAGAATTCAGCCTCTTCGAGGGGGCAACCTCCTTTACATTACATAAATGAACAATTCTTGGATGATACAAATGAAAATACCTCCTTTCTATATATAGGAGTCTAAGTGGTCCCAATACAATCAAAGCCTACATAACAATAATATTGTAGGGCACAATAATAACAATAGTGGGCTTCTATGTGGCACACTAGTAACAATATGGGCACTACATGGGTACATCAATATAATAAGTGGGTTATACTAACAACAATAGGGGGTAATAGGGCACAACAATATAAATAAGGGGTATAACTACAATAGTAATGGGGTAATCACTAGTATTATAGGGACCCAACAGTTACACTAGTAGTATAGGGGCCTAACATGCCCCTCTCCTTCAAAAAGTGGTGTCCTCAACGCTTGAGTAGTTCTTGATGCTTCTGTATAAAATTCTTGTCCTCCCATGTGGAATATTTAGCAGGTAAGTTCTTCCACTTGATGAAATACTCTGAAATTGATCGATTTCGTAGCTGTCGGGTTATTGTTTCTATGACTGCTCTAGGTTCCAATATGATTTTTCCTTCCTCTTCCATTTCTGACAATATTGTTTGAATTATGATCTTTTGCAACTTTTGAATAAGTGGCCATACTTTTTCGTCCTTCTTCCATTCTTCCCTTGCTTCGTCTATTCAATCTGGTTGGATAATAGAAATAGCACTAAACAATGCTTCCACATCCTCATCCTTTCTTGAGAGTGCATCTGCAACAAAATTTTGCTTCCATTTTCTATAGATGATGTCAAAGTCATAACTCAACATATTTATGACACATTTTTTCTATTCTTCTAAATATAATAGTTGTTCTAAAAAGGATTTAAGACTATCATGATCTATTTTTACCTTGAAGTGTCTTCCCATTCGGTAAGGTCGCCATTTTTTAAGTGCATGTAGTATTGCCAACATTTCCTTCTCATAAATAGCTTTCTTGAGATGTAGCAGTAAAAATACCCAATCACCTACATCAAAACATTTTTCACTACGATGTTGATCTACCTGTTGTTTCATTCGATTTTGCACCAAAGTGGTGTTATCCTTTAAAAGTTGGAGAACTTGTTGTTGATGCTCAATGTGATCTTTCACTACTTGAACCTTTTTCTTCTTGATATGTCCTTCTATATTTAGAGTTTTAGGAGTGGTAATTTCTTCCAATCCTTTACAAGATATGGTCGGATTCATTTCATGATGCTCGATGTGATCTTTCACCTCTTGAACATTTTTCTTCTTGATATGTCCTTCTATCTTGATAGTTTGAGGAGTGGTAATTTTGACCAATGAATTACAAGATATGGTTGGATTCATTTCTTATTTCTCGATGTGATCTTTCACTTCTTGCACCTTTTTCTTCTTGATATGGCCTTCTATCTTGAGAGTTTGAGGAGTGGTAATTCTTGCCAATGCTTTACAAGATATGGTCTGATTCATTTCTTCTTTCTCTGGGGTTGGGTCCTGGCGTATATCCTCTTCTTTTGATGTTTCTTGATCCTTTTATTCCTCCTCTTCATACTCTATGTAAAATAATTTCTTCTCAGCACACTTATGACCTTTAGTGCATTTTCTATCACAATTGTAACAAAGCTCTTTTTCTCTTTTTTCTTCCAATTGTTGTGGTGTAACCCTTGTAGGTTGTGGAAGGCTAGGAGAAACAACACTTCCATCTTTATAGTTGTCAGGGGTAGACTTCCTTGTTGCCATAATTTTCCTTTCCACTATGTCACAAAGCCCTTTTACTCTTTCCAATTGTTGTGGTGTTGCTCTAAATAATGTGTTGCTCTTTGTATCCTCATAATGTGCTATCATTTCCTCCGTGAGAATTGACCACGTAACAAGTTGTTTATGAGAACAAAGCCCTTTATACCATAAAAAATGATCCAGTTCTAAATATAAAGATGCAATACATACCTTTTGTAACAATGGTACACCATGTAGATCAAAATATTGCTCCATCTGAAGTATCCAATTTACCAGATCCTTGCCATCAAACTTCCTCATATCGCTTTTTCTTGATTTTAGGAGCTTGATCTTGAAATGACTATAACTCTGTAATTACGATTCTTCCAGTTCTAAAATTGCGACCTGCAGTAGCCCTCTATGTTATCTTTCCAATGCCACCAATCTGATCAAATTTAGATTCTCCAACAAAGAGTTATGCACAATCTCCCAAGATAACCTGATTATATACCTTTTCAGAAGGGCAAACTTGTATGAAGTGCCATGTGTCACTATTTTGAACTTCAGTCTAAGAAATATGCACAGGAAACTAAAGTCTATCCTCTTTCTGTAACTTCTTATGAAATTTCAATCCGATGCTCAGAGAGAAAGTTATGATGATTTTATCCAGGTCACTTGTTTGGAATGTAAAATTCAGGAGTCTGCAAAAAGACCAAATTTATCAGATTATATCTCTGCAAATATAGTGCAAAAAGCTCTGAAATTAGGATACGAGGTTCAATGTGATTTCCTCTCAAATGGGTTTTGTTTTTAGCTTCTAAAACTTCGCAAAAAAAGAGTTATAGCGAAAATGCCACGATGACCTATTTGGAGTATCGAAACCCTAGAATCCAAAGCTCTGATACGAAATGTTATGAAACTAGCTCACAAAAAGATAGAAAAGATAGATCAACGCCTTAGAATTCAGCCTCTTCGAGGGGGAAACCTCCTTTACATTACATAAATGAACAATTCTTGGATGATACAAATGAAAAGACCTCCTTCCTATATATAGGAGTCTAAGGGTTCCTAATATAATCAAAGCCGACTTAACAATAATAATGTAAGGGCACAATAATAAAAATAGTGGGCTTCTATGGGGCACAATAGTAACAATATGGGCACTACATGGGCACATCAATATAATAAGGCGGTTGTACTAATAACAATAAGGGGTCACACTAGTAGTATAGGGGCCTAACAAAAAGCCACATCAAAAACTTAGCTAATCTGATTAATAATAATGAGGAAGAATTATTTCAATTTATTTTATTGAACCTCGTAGCTGTTATACCAATGGAATGACTAGTTCTTCCTCAATCAATTCAGCCTTCAAAATTTTAATCAACTACTGCAATAACACAACCTCTCTACAAATAAACTCAGTTGTTGTAATAAAGTGACCTTTCCATAAATGAATTCAACTTTTGCAAAAACTTAACCTCTCCACCAATAAAGTTAGCTACTGCAATATCTTGGTTTCTCCATGAATAAATTCAGTTGTTGCAATAACTCAACCTCTCCACGAATAAATTCAGTTGTTGCAATACTCGACCTTTCCACAAATAAAATCAGTTTCTAAAATAATTCAGCCTCTCTACAAATAAATCCAACTGCTACAATACTTGACCTCTACACAAATAAATTCAACTGCTGCAATGATTCAGCGTCTCCACGTATAAATTCAGCTGCGGCGATTCTCGGCCTCTCCATGAATAAATTCAACTGCTGCAATAACTCGATCCAACAAAATAATATTGGCCCAACAAGATAAATTTGGCCCAGCAAGAAAAATTTAGCTCAGCACAATAAATTAAGCCTTTACAAATAAACTCAACCTCCTCAATGGGACTCAAACTCGACAGTTCATCAGCCTCCATAATTAGTATTTTGGCCTCCTCTACTTACTAGGGAAATTCGTCCTGCATAAATATGTCTCAATTGATGAATTTGACCTCATGATAGTAATGTAGCAAGAAAAATAGGAATTGTTGCAATGATAAGCGCTTCTCCTTCAGCTCCTATAAATAAAATTGTTCAGTTGAGCTCCAGTGAGGAATATGGATGATCCCTCCTCTTTACCATCGATATGAGGCACAATTCTATAACCACCCCTCCCACATTTACCCAATTTCATTAGCCTACCGAATTAACATGAGATGAAGAGCTACTATGACATGGCCCAATCTCTAAGCTTCAATTATGAAAGTGGGGCTAACAACTAACGACAAACTGGCAACTCACCTCATCCCTCAGTGCTATAGGACACTCAGGGGCCAAAGAACCACCCCAGGTGACCAAACCCTGAGCTAGGGTTCTATTTCACACACTTTAACCCATGCATGACAAGGCGTCCATGTGGTTATAGGCTTCCAACTGCATGCATAAGCCTCCTTGGGTGTGGTTGTGACCCAAATTGTTTATTTTTTGAGAGTGCAGTCTCAAGACCTAAACCTAAATTCTAGGTCACCTCCAAACCACTACCCAGAACTTCCTGAAACTTATCAGAATTAATAATGACATGACAACAATGCTAAACATACAAACTTGAAGGCAGAACTTGACCTAGACTATGTAGAATATAACAAAAATTTTGTCAAACGCATGGCAAACATGTAAGCTACAGGTCATGAATGCATATTTGGTCACAAAAGTCTGAGAATCACCAAGAAATCCCTATGCCCTTTTGAAGGCCTGAAAATCGGGTCTACAACAAGGGGGATAACCACCCGGTCCACACCTTGAAAGCAGCTCCTTTTCCATTTGGAATAGTGGGTCCGATTGGGGGTGATGGGACCAGTTTCCCAATTTGTTTATGATGGTACACTAAGGGGATGATGTTTTTATTTTTAAAGGTTTATGGGGAGAATTCTTTATTCTAAATCTAATCTAACATATGCAATTTTATTCTAATGACGGAAAACATCTAACTTAAACTATCCTAGGAGTAACACTTTTTTTATGCGATCTAAAATAATTTCCAACGATAATTGGTAGTAAAATTCATTCAATCACTACAAGAAAAGAATACATTAAATAGGATTATTTCATATAAGAAATTAGCCAAAAGATATTATGATAAACACAATCGCATAATAAGTCATTCATACACTTAGCATAAAAAGAATAGTTATCATGTATCTGTTCTTTTAAGTTGCAAATGTCCAGCATGGACTTCAAGAGCGTTGGTTGGCCAACCTTAGCTTTCAATTGACCCAAGAATACGGAATCGATGAGCACTGGCGCTATCTTCTCGGCGGAGGTTATGAGGCACTTCAAAGTCATCCATTGGCTATGTGGTTTTACCAAGAACTACTAGTAAGTATCCAAGTTTAACTTGATTATCTGTTTAATTGACTCTACCTTTTCCTCTGCCATTTGCTTCCACCTAGTTTGAAGCTATTGTGCCTTTGGGAGGAATCCTAGAGTGGTCTCTAATATTAAACTTGCTGTATGCAAATTTTCATTGATGCAGTGGATGATGTTGCTTGCTGCAGTTGCTGCCTCTGCCATCGCTTGCTCTGCTTCCTTGAGTTGTGCATCCCATTTTGAAAATAGCATTTCTTTATGGGATTCATCAATCCTGGGCAATTATTCTCTTTTTCCCTCCTCTCATTTTTGCCAATTCACAAAGACAAAAACTTTCTTAAAAACTAAATCATAATCAAGTCGTAAGTCTACGACTTGATTTGTAATGTAGTTGCTTTTTTCGCAATGGGAATTCCATTGTGAGATCCTTTGGAAAAGCATTTCTTCCTATTGTAAGAGTTGATCATTGAGTGCAAGGGCTTCTATGATGAATTCTTTAATTTTAGGGTCGTCCTTATGTAGTTCTATTGTGGCCTATAACTACTATTCTTTATCGGCCAGATTGTTTTGATAAGCCAACTGCATTTGCTGGAAGTCTTGTTGTAACTTTGCCAATTGTACCTCTACTTCTCAGCTGACGCTGGCCTACTATATTTGTTTTTCCAAAAATAGGATCTTATCCTCCTTTTCTTTTAATAGCGTTTTCACTTCTGATGCTTTATCAATGATTGCAGAAGCATATGCCCCCGCAATCTGAGAGAGCATAGTGAGGTTTTCTATTGGATCGGTGGTTGGGTCTTGCCAAAGAACATCCAAAGGTTTAGCCTCTGGAGAAAGTACAATATCTATTTTTCATTTCTTCCTTTGTCTCCTGACAACAACCTTATGCTGCGGGCTATAAAATACATCCAAAGGAGGGATCTCCTCTATTTTCAGCACAATTTCAGACAATGGAGCAACAGGAATATGCTCTGTCTCTTGAGTATTAATAACCTCTTCTATTATCATCTTTGTGGTTGTCTCTTCTAGGTTTATTAATGGCTCTACACTCTATTGCTCGGTGTTGATTAGCTCATTAAAATTCTCCCACTCCTTTTCTAGGTCTACTACAATTGGACTTGTTGGCTTTGCGAGGGGAGCGGGAGCATCAACCTGTTTTGGGGACAAAATCTACTAGTCAGGATTTTCTATAGACTGAGTTGTATCTTTGATTGATGCTTCACTTTTGCTGTGATCACTTTTTGACTGCTCATCAGATTTTTCAACTGATTCCCTCTCGTACGTTGATTTAGACTTCTCTTCTCATGAACTTCCACTTATGCTAATACTGGGAGTGGGCTCCCTTATTGGTTCAATGCACAATTTGTCCAATGGGACATTTGCTAATCTCTGTTCTCTATAATGGTTAAACTCTTGAAGCTTTGCTTGGTAAAATTGAATTTGTGCCATATGTAGAATCTCTCTGAGAGAGCTCTTATGCCGAAAGACATCGTTAAAGATATCATCTTCTTTAGTAAACACTTTTATTTTGACCATAGTTGTAAAATTCTTGATAGTATCTAAGGGATCATTGATCCAGGTGGATGTTGGTGGCCACCCAGCTATCCCATCTGGAACCCCACAACTGTCCCTTTCAGTTTTTCAATTTCCTTAATTATAGCGCAATTTAATATTTTTAGCAGTTTTTCGGGTCCTAAACTTCCAGAGCCGCTTTGAGGCCCTAAATGACGTTTTTTGGGAAATCTACCAACCAACGATTTTTCTGTCAAAAAATCGTCTTTTATGTCATAGTCATCGGAGATATATTTCCAACGGGCTATCATGCACGTCAAATGTAGATAATACGACCAATTCGTGAACCCGGGAAGTTGATGTACCAACTTACCCAAAAACGGGGCCCACAATTTTGCGTTTCATCTTCTAGGGTTAGGTTTTGGAATGTGAAGGGTTTTCCATTATTTCTCAAAAATAAATAGGCCTTCGATCCTCATTGTAACACAGAGTTCATAACAGTTCAGAGGCATGTAGCCATCACATCTCTTCTCAGAGATAAGCTACCATCACCCTAGCTGGTTTATTTCCATTTCTGGTTGTAAGCATATTTCAGTATTTTACAGTAATGAAATAAAGTATTATTTCCGTTGCATCTTTGTGTATATGGTTATCTCTGTATTTTTTTGCGTTCCTGTTTAAATCCGGATCAATCGTACTACCTCCCTCGAAACTTTGGTAGCTTCAGACTTAGCATATTATCAACCTCTTTAAAAGTGTGTCCCAAATCAAATAATGCAAAGGCCCCACAGACCACAGGGAATTGAGGCCAGATGGCCTTCTTCTTATCCTTGAGTTCTCTATTCATTCCCCCAACACCACAAGTCTAGTATGCTATCTCTCGGGCCATAATTTTGTCAGGAACATATAAAGGAAGCACATGACGTGAAGCAATGCTCCCAAATACCCTAAGGAAGGTGAATAACTCCTCCCCAAACCACCTTCCCACAGGGAGAATTTCAATTTCAACTTCTGGGGAGAATCTTGGGGCGTCTATGTTATATAACATTTTATGAATGGGAAGCATTACTCCATGACAAATCTTATAGAAATGTGGGATGAAATTAGATTCCCACAGTTCTTTATGGTAGACTTGAATAGGTAGAGGGTTTTCTACTGTCCATTTCCACCCCATGGTGGGAAAATCAAAGACGAAACAAATAGCATCGATGACATAGGTAGCTAAAAAGAATGGAGGATAAAACCTCTGAGAAAAACTTCTTTTAGTTCGATAATTCAAAATAGCAAAAGCTAAATTATCTGATAAAATTTGGGCCCAATCCATGATGGTGGCATTGGTGGCCGTATCCAATAAAGGCAACCATTCTGATGAAAACTTATTTATATTTGGCTTCCCAAATAGTCTACATAGCATTGCAGCAACAAAACAATAGGGAGAAGTGAGGGAGCCAATGGCGTACATAACATTTTTGTCCTTCTTTAATGGTTCTTCCTTCGCAGACCAGCTCTTTGTGCAGTCTGCTAAATCCTCGTTCTCTTTGGCAAATTTTTCCACAAACTATTTGTTATAACTCGCTTGGGGTTCTAGCAGGTGATACATATGCCTCAAATTACCTAGGGTAAATGGCCCCATAATCTCTTGGTTCCATGTCTTGAATTCTTTGTCAGATATATCAACATGGTCTATAATCCATTTTACCATATCCGTGTAAGGGAGTATCTTCGGCCTAGCTGCAATATGGTTCAGACATGAGAATGAAAGTTCTGTTAGTGATGCTTCGGATGACCCAAGTCCATCTTCTGTCACTGTAACCTCCATAACTCTCAGGTTTTCTTCTTCTAACAGTTGATACATGCCTTCCCAAGTAGATATCCCTACTTCCCTAGTACAAGTGGTGTCTGTAAATAACAGAGTCATCTCTGATTTTTCAGATGCAGGAGCTTTGCCTTTCTTTCCCATTACGTTCTACGTGTTGTTCTGCGTTCTTCTCTGCGTACTGCTCCTGAAAATAGTAAGCAGAGAACAAAGATACAATAAGGATGATGGCGAATAATGAACAACAATAAGGTGACAGGAAAGATTTTAATTTTTTAAAATCATATCAAAGATATCACCTTACGTGAAATAACCCTTTAAACCAGATCTGATTGGATTTTAATAAATACCATCAATGGATTGTTAAGCTAACATTAATGCTCATAAGTCTTGCATAGAATGACGAAAAGTACTATGGAGCCCTTAGATTTGTGATAAGGCGATTTTGTGATTTGCTTCGCAATATCACAGATCGCGATATCACAAAACCTATTATCTTTAACAATCATTTGTTTCATCGTGCGACTGCGAGATGCGATTTGTGAGAGCTTTATCGCATTTTGCAATATCTGGGCATTTTGTATTAAGTGGCACTGCGTTCAATGGAATTTTCGATATGCGATAAGTTTGTAAGGTTTGCGATCTCACATTATCACATTCTCACTTTTTCGCATTTCGAAGAGTTTCTTAGTAAAGGATTCCCTCCGTTACCCTTTTTGCAATGTGATGCTTATCATTAAAAGATCGGGTTCATTAAAGTTTTTCTTAGTATTCAAGACTTTCTACTTACAAGGGTTTTCCTAACTTTGTGGTTGTATAGCACTTTTCATATGGAGGCTTAACAATTATAGCATTTTTCATGCGCATGAAGCATGAAAAGGTAGGAATTCATGTTGTTGGGATTTTTGCTTTGATATCATGTTTTATTGAAAACAAAAAGACAATCTTAAGTGATAAGTATTGATTTTTTAGAAGGGTCCGCATTTATTAATGTTATTGCTAACACTAATAAAAAGGGGGGTTGTTGATGGTCACAACAATTGGTGATTCACTTGAAAGAATCAGTTATCTCTAATAGTTCTTTGAATTTTCTAAAAATTCTAAATGTTGGGTTTTGTTATATTCTTTCCACGTAGTTAACAGGGGGTTTGAGGGGTACCCGTAACCGCACTTTATGGGGTCCAGGGCAATGCCCCGAAAAATTTTGGTTTTGGACCCTATGTTAGGATGGGCGGACCCACCTATGGTTTTGTGCATGATTTTCGCACATGTTTTTGGACGCGATGGTTCTTGGTCCATGGTATTGGATGTGATGGTTTTCGGTCCATGGTATTGGATGCGATGGTTTTTCGGTCCATGGTATTGGATGCTTTGGCATGTATGAATATGTATTGTAACATTGAAAGGAACATAATGAAAAATCAAGCTGGTAGTCCCCATTTTGGGATCCAGTGGAAAATATCTGTGTATATGTGTTTTATGTGTTCTGCTCTCGCATTATTTATTTTCTATGTTTTAGAATTCGTATGCAGGTAATTTCTGTACAGGGTTAAAACCTACATTTGGTATCAGAGTAGATTTGGCTTCAAGGGGATGCCTTTATTGCTGAGGGGTTTCGCTCGGGCTTGTGGTAGACCCTGTTCAGTGGGAGATCTGCGAAATTGATTCTAGTGGTGAAAGAAGATGGTGAGCAGTGGAAAGATAGAGATCGAGAAATTTAATGGTCAGAGTTTTGAGTTGTGGAAACTCAATATGGAGGATCTGTTTCTGGATAAAGATCAGTGGATAGGAGTAGATATAGGTACTAAACCAACGAGAGTGTCCAATGAAGAATGGAAGAAGTTGGATCAAAAGGAAAAAAGCACAATACGTTTGCATGTATCAGATTCAGTATTGCTGAATGTATCATGGGAAGCTACAACAAAGGCTTTGTGGGACAAGTTAGGGACTTTGTACTAATCTAAGTCTCTAGTGAATAAACTATTCCTGTGGAAAAAGCTGTATAACCTGAGGATGAAAGATGGAGACTCAGTGAGCATCTAAACGCATTTAATATTGTGGTAAGTCAGTTAGCATCTGTTGATATTAAAATTTCTGATGAAGATAAGTGCATCATTTTCTTGTGTTCTCTACCATATTCGTGGGATAGTCTAGTTATTGCAATAGGTAGCAATGCAACTGCCTTGCAGTTTGATGAAATAGTCTCAGCCTTGCTGACGGAGGAGATGAGATGGAAAAATATGGAGAGCCAAAATGGTGATGCCTTGTCTATACGAGGACGGTCCCAAAACAGAAACAAAAATAAGTCATCATGTGGGAGATCTAAATCTCCAAGAAAACTTGTAAAGGTGGTGTGCTAGAAATGCGGAAAGGAAGGCCACTTTAAAAGAGACTATAAATCTAAAGCCTGACAAAGGAAATGGATCTGATGAGGCTCCTTCTATAGAGGCGAAAACCACCTCAGATGAAGGTGGGGATGTGTACTTGGCTTCCTCAAGTACACATGTAGATCATGAGGCATGGTTGATTGACTCAGGTGCATCCTTTCACTTCACTCCCCATAGAGAGTGGTTCTGTGCGTATGAGAAATATAATGGTGGTGATGTCTTCTTGGGGGATGATAGGAAGGCTAAAATCATTGGTTGTGGAAAGGTAAAGTTGAAGCTGCAAGGTGAAAGGGTTAGAACACTTCCAGGTGTTCTGCATATTATTGCATTGGCTAGAAATCTGATCTCTGTAAGCAAGTTGGATGATGTAGGTGTAAAAACAATGTTCGAGAAGGATACCTGCAAGATGGTTCGGGGAGCATTGTTATTGATGTGGGGAGTTCGGATTGGAACTCTGTACAAGCTGCAAGGTAGCATTGTTGTTGATGGGTGCAATAGTTCCGTGGTTCCTGAAAGTGGAGCAGAAAATTTAGTGGTCTCTAGAGAAAAGACCATGCTGTGGCATCAAAGGCTTGGACATATTGGAGAGAAGGGCCTTCGAATACTTCATGGTAAAGCTATGGTAGAAGGTATGAGTAATAGCTCTCTGGATTTTGATTTCTATGAAAATTGTGTATATAGGAAGCATAATCGGGTGAGTTTCCCCTCTGGTAGTAAGAGGATGAAACATATACTAGAGCTTATGCATAGTGATGTGTTTGGACCTATGAAGGTTCCATCACTGGGTAAGTCTATGTACTATGTATCATTTATAGATGACTTCTCAAGGGATACATGGATATATTTCCTTAAGAAGAAATCTTAAGTCTTTGATAGGTTTAAAGAATTTAAGGCTCTAGTGGAAAACCAGACAGAGAAGAAGATAAAGGTGTTGAGGACAGATAATGGTGGAGAGCTTTGCAGTAAGGAATTTGAAGAATTCTGCAAGAAGTGTGGTATAGCACGATAGAAGACTACTCCATATACACCTCAGCAAAATGGATTTGCAGAAAGAATGAACAAGATGTTGATGGAAAGGGCAAGAAGCATGCTCAGTGGTACCAGGTTAGGACAAGAATTCTGGGCAGAGGCGGCGGATACTACATGTTACTTGGTCAACATGTCACCTTCATCAGCGTTGGAGGATAAGACTCCACAAGAGGTATGGACTGGTAAGAAACCCTCTCTTTCACATCTAAGGGTATTTGGATGTGATGCATATGTACATGTTCTAAAGGAGAAACGAACCAAGTTGGATAGTGAATCTAAAAAGTGCATCTTTATTGGGTATAAGGATGGTTTAAAGGGTTATAAGCTTTGGAACCCATTAACAAGGAAGGTTGTGTACAACTGAGATGTGGTGTTCAAAGAAGTGAAAGATGTTATTAAACATGAATTCCAACCAAAAGAACCTGACAAGATAGAGTTTGAGATAAAGGAGGAAGAATCAGACTCTACAACGGAGGAGGAATCAAAAGATGAAGAGCCACAAACTCCAATTGTGAGAAGATCAGTTCAAGAAAGAAGGCAGCCAGAAAGGTATAGTCCATCTGCTTTCTGTTCAAAATTTTCTTTGTCTGTTACTGATGATGATCCAAAATCTGTGAAGGAAGCAGTGGATTCAGAGGATGGAAAACTTTGGAAAGAGGCCATGGTTGATGAAATGGCATCTTTGCACAAAAATGAGGCTTGGGATTTGGTGGAGTTTCCAGCTGAAAGGAAACCCATTAGCAGCAAATGGGTGTTCAAGAAGAAGACAAATGCAGAAGGAAAGGTGGAGAAATACAAAGCTCGGTTGGTAGCAAAAGGGTATTCCCAGGTGTCGGGAATTGATTTTGGTGATATTTTTTCTCCTGTTGCCAAGGTAACTTCTATTAGATTACTTTTATTTGTTGTTGCTGCTTTTGATTTTGAGGTAGAATAGATGGATGTGAAGACAACATTTCTTCACGGGGATCTAGAAGAGGAGATCTACATGAAGCAACCTGAAGGCTTTGCGGTGAAGGGTAAGAAAGAATTGGTATGTAAGTTAAAGAAGTCTCTGTATGGGTTAAAACAATCAACAAGGATGTGGTATCATAAATTTGATACATTTATACAGGGACTTGGCTTCACCAGAAGCAAACAATATCACTGTGTGTATTTTAAATTAATTGGTGACCGTGTTATTTATCTAGTCTTGTATGTGGATGATATGTTGCTGGTTGGAAATGACAAAGAAATTATCCAGGATTTGAAGACCCAATTGTCCTCCAAATTCGACATGAAAGATATTGGTGCTGCAAACTATATTTTGGGCATGTAAATTAAAAGAGATCGGGCAAAGAGGAAGCTCTAGTTAAACTGGAGGAAGTATGTCGAGACAATATTGCAGAGGTTTAATATGCAGGATAGTAAACCGGTGAAGGTTCCTATTCCTGTAAGTGTGAGGTTATCTGTTGAATAGTGTCCCAAGACACAAGAAGAGGAAGAGGACATCTCTTGTGTTCCATATGCAAGTGCATTTGGTAGCCTGATGTATGAAATGGTCTGTACTAGACCAGACATTGCACATGCAGTGGGAGTATTGAGAAGATTTATGTCAAAACTAGGAAAGGAGCATTGGACAACAGTGAAGCGGGTTTTCAGGTATTTGCATGGCACTAGTGATTATGGTTTATGCTACCAAGGAAGACCAATATTGGACAGAGTGTTGGATATTCATGGCTTTGTTGATGCAGACTAAGCTGGAGATCTGGATGAGAGAAGATCTACAAGTGGGTATGTGTTTAACCTATTTGGAGGTGCAGTCAGTTGAATGAGTAAGAAACAATATATAGTGGCACTATCAACTACAGAGGTAGAATACATGGCAGCCACTATTACAAGGAAAAGTGTCTATGCAGAACTGCTAATCCCACTAAGGCTGGTAGCTACCTTAGAAACAAACAAAGTAAAACTACTTTCGTTTTCCTTTATGAAAGATAAATGAGAGAAGAATAAAGGAGACCAACCTCTGTCTTGCGCTTGGTTCCTTACTCGATTCATCTCTCTTATGATAGTCCTTTTCTACTTGCTTTCTTGTATACCCAACTTCACAGAGTACCTATAGAATCAAAGCAGCATAACACTATATAAGAACATGGATCTATTATCATAAACAATCTAGGATCAGATGTAAATTGACCATACAAATGCATAAAACATAAATCACACAAGAGTATGCAGGAAAACTTGAATAGCTTTATTGATAATCAAGAAAGAGCCAAGAGAGTTACAACCAATCGTTCTGACCCGACATCATCCTCTCAGCAAGTGAGCCCTTCTTCACCTCATGAAAAGCTTATATCACCCAACACTATGATGTTGCCTCAAGAAACCAACAACAATTCCTTACAAGATGAAAAATTCCAGCCTCCGGATCTCTGGGATGAGGGATCCATATATAGATGTCTGCAAGGGAGGTGAGTCAGCTTTTGAGATTTGATTAGTGTCTTCCCTCTGATAGTTCCTGCTTCCACTTGGAGATTGATGATCTCTTACTCATCCCTGGTTGAATTCAGAGAGGCAAGTGTCACAGGAGAAGCTTCTGGAAGATTCTATGCTTCTCCACCTCACGGATTGACACTGCCATTTGTCCCTTCTCACCCATCACACCCCATAGAAGGTCTTTTTGATATGCAACACACCTACTGCGTGTATTTAGGTGAGATTCAATGCACTTTGCCTATGGAGCAGGTGAAATGGTCCAGTTTTGACCAGTTATGAGCAGTTTTTCATGGAGAACTTATGGGAGAAGCTGTAATCAGTTGACCTTGTTCTTTTAGGGGTTGGAACAACACTTTTAGGGACTTAGGAGCCCTTAGTTTATGGACATTTATGCTTGGGGTTGCAGTGCCCAAAAATTTCTATAACAATTGCCCCCTAAAGCGTGAGGTCGTTAATCTTTTTTGATGTCAGGTGAAATGCTTTATCATGAGGATCTGAAGTTCTTTCAAGCTGGAAGGAGACCTGTAATAAGATACAATACAATACATTATCTTCATAATATTTTCATGATCTATCTGAGGCGGGCATTCCCATGCTCAGCTTTATAAATTCATTTTCATGTACATAGGACAGACAATCGTCTGAGTGTAGACTGATGATTTTGGTAGAGCCATCATCCCTTAGATTGGATGATTATCTGTGCAGCAATGATGTACATTTGATGTCTTTATTTTCCTGAATATATATCGCAGCTCGGATGGATGAAACTAGATCCGAGGTCTTCAATCTCGTTTGATCTTCACTCAAAGTACAAGTCGATCCATGTGAGAGATGTTCTGGAGTCGAACATGGAAAGACATCGCCTGATTACCAGCCAATGATGTAAGTTGTTAACAGGCGCGAGAGGAATCACCGATAATGATAATGATCCTCAAGGTACTGCAGTACAATTCACGTGGTGTGAATAAGGGACTTGGCGTCGAACACCACGCAAAATATTTCGGTCGAAGGCCATTGATGTAAACCTGTCACCGGAAGTGAGAAACTTGCCATTGAGGCATGCAAGCTTCAAAGTACTGAAATGGGTGTTCCTAGATCGACTTCTTGGATAATGAGTTGATGTCAACAAGAAGCAATCCATCATAGGAGGGCCTTAATGAATCCCACATCAATGACATGGAACGGAGCAAATGATTTTAATGGAGGTGGAAACGATCTGGTGATATAAGGTTCAGGGTGGCGGTCATGAAAGAATGGAGTGTAAATGTATTGCAGTGGGTGAGACACAGGTGAATTCTCTGAGTGACTTCTCTTGAACATATCGGCGACACTGACATGATGGATTGGTAGCATTAACCCCAAATTTGGATGGTGTGATGTGACCATGGTGATGTGACCAATGAATGAAACAACCCAACCCGACTTGGATGCAGAGTGAAAGTGTCATGTTCAAGAGTGACTTGCTACCGACAAAGTTTCTTCAAGTTTTCTTCCCAATTTTTCCCCAGTCATTGCTGACCAGTACCTATTTATTTTTTCAAGCTTGAGGAGGATAACATATGCTTGTTCTATAATTTTCCCTTCGGGCAAACCCATCGCTATGTTTTAACGAGCCTAGCGATAGTGAAACTCGTTCTTATCTGTTATGGACAAGTTTGTCGCTATTAGGTTTTAACGAGTTTAACGACAAAGATAACTCGGTCCTTTTCAATTTTAGAGAGTCTAAAAAGGGACGTAAAGGAAACTCAAAAAATCCTTTTTCGTCATCTAATCCCTTAGGTCTGAAAAAGTATAAAACAATACAGAAGGGATGAATTTTCGGCACTTTTAACGAGCCGAACAAAACAAGCGCTCGATCTTTTTGTGTAATAATCCCTCAGGTCCAAAAAGATTAAAATCTAAAGGATGGATAGCACTTCTGGTCACTTTAACGAGTTGGAGAGGCCAATGGCTCGGAAATATTTTCATATTTTATGAGTTAGTTGAAAAGAGCTTAAAGGAGACTCATTTTTTGAGGAACGAGTGATAAATTCGGGTAGCAGCTGGTTCCAGGTAAGGTTTGGAATTTCCCAATCACGGCAGTGTTACAAGGATGGCTAATAGAATCACTCTTCGCAGCTGTTCCTCAAAAGGGGTAAACAATCAAGTGGAGGTGATGATGAGAACATGACCAAGGCTTCAAAGGCTGAAGTACTACATTCACGATTGTTATTTACCGGAAATTGGTTCATTTTTTAATGAGCTTAAATGCTGGGGGAAACATTTTCTCATTGCTTATGTTTATTTTTTAACGAGCATGAAGTCCGCGTTAAAACTGCTCGAGACGGGTTTATTTTTTAACGAGCTTGAACCTTGCAATAACACTGCTTGTGATAAGTTTGCATGCCCCCAACATAATAACACAAATTGAGGTGCATGCCCCCCAAGCTTCATTGCATTCATCTCGGTGGTTGGAATGAAGGTTTACCTTCGAGATCTTCGAAAGACTCGGCTTTGATTTTACGAGATCGTAATCAAAGACTCGATTTGGAAAGGGAGTCATTTCATTTTTTAATGAGGTTGACACAGTAAAAGAAATATCCTCATAATCCACCGTATTTACAGTATTTGATAGAAAACAAAAACTGGAGGATGATTAAGGTTATTGGAATAATCTTCGTTGTAATATGGGAGACGGGAACGATGGTGGTGATATTCCCATTGTGCCTCTCCTAACATCATTGAATGAAAAGAGGTACCATATTCCTTAGAACTATCTATCCAAACATTCGATGAGCATTGATTTGGGTTTGCCCCCCAGGCCAAGAAAATTGATTGCTACAATATTTCTAAAATGGCGATGATCCATGCTGACAAAATGTTTAGGAATCTTCCGAATCCATTAGATATAGAGGATTTCATATTGCAGGTTTCCACTGTGGCCACTTCCGCAAGATTACTCGAAGGTGGTAGGGAAAAAGTACCCATTAAGGCAGGGTATTTTAGGATACCTACTTCGATATTTTGAAGCGAATGATTGCTTCCATGGATCATTGGAATTCTTCCCATAACTTGTGAACTGTTGGGGAGAAATGTTTGTTGGTCGACGATTGTAATTATTCCTTGAAAGGGAAATGCAATCATCCTGAAGTAAGTCGACACAACTGTGGCTATGGCATATATCCAGGGCCTTCCCAGTAGGATGTTGTAATCGAGGTTTCTGTCGATTACTTCAACATCAATTTCTATTGTTTTTCCCCCTAGTTCAACTTGCAAGTTACTTAAAATCCCGTATGGAGTGTATGATCGTCCATCAAATGCTTTTAACATTGTTGATGATCGCGACAAGGGTGGTGAGCCTAAATTTTTCCAGCAACTCATCGACATAATACATGTAGATGCCCCCTCATCAATAGTTGTTCGATGAACAGTTTTGTTGAGGGCTTTCACTTGAATAAGGAAAGCTAGTTGAGTTGGTAACTGACGGTCATATCCTTTGTGATTAAAGGATACAAGATTGGAATCCATTGGGTCAATCCCACCTATTGCTGATAATAAAGCCTGCTTTTGGGAGAGGCAATTTTGCGGTACCTCAAGTTTCGACATAGCAGACGACGATTGGGCCAGGTCCTCTACTATATTATAATTCTATGCTACTTTTGCACGAGGATTAAATGTCGATTTGTGTACTACTCCCTTTTGGAAACTTTATCATTGGTTCAGGAATGATGGGTGGCAAAACTTCGGTCAAAGTTGTTGTCAAACTACTAGGTTGTTCATTAGCCTTATTATTCGATAGTTGTGGATTCCCGTAATCTTTATTCCTTGTCAAAGCATCATTTTTCTGCTTTGAGATAGACAACATAGCACTTGGGATCAGGAAGCATTTTGATTAGCAACCAGTTTGGTTCTCGGGTTTGGAAACGGATCAGTCAATACTGCTGAGGTTTTTGAACTCTTAAAGAGTTTCTTAACTTCAACTTTATGTGGACAATCTCTCGCCCGATGATCCTCATCGCATATTTGACATGCCGCAGGGGGTTTCCTTTGCCCAGAAGGTTTTTCAGGAGATGACTCATCCTGCTTCTTTTTCTCCCTTTCTTTTTCTTCTTGCCTCCTGGTTGCTTGGCTTCTTTGCCTTTATCAGTCGAGATGGCATTTACTTCTGAGGCGAGAAGTTCTTATTTCGCATTTTGACTGGAAATCTTACGGGCCTTTTTAGATGTAGTCGTTGTGGATTTCGTGTCTGTCGCTCCAATCACGCCATCACTGGCATGAGAGTCATTGTTCGATTTAGGAGGAGGGGGAACTGAAAATTCCAGTCTGGGAGCGTCAGGTATTTTATCGTACAACATGCCAGACTGAGTGTAAATCAAGTCTAAATATTGCACACAAGTAATAACTTGCTCTTCGGTGACGACTCCTCCTTTTGCCACATCTTCTATGATGAAGGGAAATAATGACTTAATAAACCATTCAGCTAAAAGCTGATCAGGAACATACGTTTTTATCATTCTACGACGACGTCGCCACTCATGAATATGATCGAATATGTGAGTGGTCGTTGTTTGCTTGAAATTGGTAAGAAGTTCCGTTCCTGTTTCGTACCTTATCGATAACTGAAAATGGGTTAAAAAGGTTGTGGCTAGGGTACTGAAGTTGTCAAACGAAGCTCTGGGTAATTCTATATACCATTTTGCTGTTGGACCAGTTAACGTTCGTTGAAAAAAGCGAAGCCTAATCGAATCATCGTTTAGAGTGTTAGATGAACACCACAGATGAAAGGTCATCACATGATTCGACAGGTCTTCACTTGGATTTCCATTAAATTTAGGAATATCTGACAGAAGTTTATGCGGAATCGTCAGCCACCAAGGGGCATAAGCAATTGGATCATTCGTCAGCCGGTTTAGATCTAGTAATTCTAGAGTTGCTACAAAGGGCAACTGTTGATTCAGGTTAGGCGAAGCATACCCAGGATAAGATGGAATTGCCTGAGTAGTGGGTCTTTGCATACCAGCATAATGTATTTGATGCTGGTAACTTTGATAAGGTTGATGGGCATAACCATTGCAATATGGTTGTTGATAACCGCTTTGGAAATGTGTTTGCCCATTACTTGCAAAGACTTGTTGCTCAGGTCCTTGATATGATTGCTGGAATGGCGGTTGTTGAGATTGAATCAACCATGGTTGTTGGACCATTTGTTGTTGCCCAAAACTAGATGATTGACCAAGATGAGGAGTCATAGTACTTGTTTGAGCCTGAGCCGCTCCAGATAAGGAGGCACTAACTTGAGGTTGTGGTTGAGTCGTTGAGACAAGAGGCTGTTGTATTGCAACCTGAGAAACTTGGGGTTGACATACAACAGGTAGCGCTTGTACTTGCGACGCAGTCACCATAGCAGGTATAGTGGGAATATTCAACACAGGGTGGACTGGTTGCATTGAATATACAACCCTTGGTTGCTGAGGCAGTATTGGTACCCAACTGCTGGATGTAATTCCAGTTTGACCTGAACTTTGTTGTAAACTCCCATGTGGTTGTTCTCCGGGAGGGAACAATGAAAAGGCATATTGCCCTCCATATGGTGGCAATCCAGTACTTAAAGAGTAGATTTGCCTTTGAAGACACATTGGATCAAGTTTTTGAGTTTCAACATAAGAAATACCATTTGATAATCCGGATGAAGAAATAGGAACTGACCATGTCGTCGCAACAGTCCCTAATTGGACTCCGGCTTGTTGTTGATAACTTGCTAGGATAGATGGTATACCAGTAAACATCATTGGAGTAGCAGCAGGAGGCTCTGCTGCTGCTGCGTCAGATGACACAGTCCTGGATGTCGACAGTTGTTCAGACATATCTAATCTATCCAAAAGATTTCCTAGCGATTCTAAAAAAACTTGCGATGAAGGGAGACTAAATTCAAAGACCAACGAGGGAACAGTGATGTTATTTCGATTAAAATAAATTTTAGACGCTTTGACACAACTTGTTTTTTCAATTTTTAAGAGTCGAGAAAAAACAAAAGATGACTCTAGTCGCCTTCGATTTTTAATGAGCCTGAAGTGACAAGTGCTCAGATGGACCGTTTCCGTTAAGGAGTCTGAAAAGGAATGAAAGGGACTTCTCTAGAAATCTAGACAGAGGGATTACCAAACCAATCACAAAACTGCAGAATACTTTTTACGGTACAACAGTCAATCTTCCCGAATGGTGTGTTCAGTGCATTGTGATCGATAGGGCGGTAGACACGGCTTCCTATGGATAAAGGATTAAGCCTATTGTGGTCTCCCAAAATATACTAGACGGTACGTGGGAGCACAAGTCCGTACTGGCACTTATCGTCTCAAAGTGGAGGAATCACCCAACCATCAGTGAAAACAACAGTTACCAGGCTTTACGACGCCAGAATACATCTCTAGCCTAGACTTCTAGATGTTAAGCGCTAGGTTCCAAAGCATTTTTAGATTCATTAAATTTATTTTATAGTTGATCTTGCTTAAGAAATTTGCCTTTCAGGTTCACCGCGTGATGTGGATGTACAATTCCTAAAATGCAATCTAAGATGACAAACAATCGTTTTATCTTCTTTGTGCAATGAAAATCCTAGCTACTAAGGAAAGCGAGATGGCATTCTTTCAACAAAGAGCAACGAGCACACACTATATGCACTATCCTAAATCAAATCGACAACAGTCTAAATGCAAATGCACATGCATGTATTTGTTTTCAACCTTCTTAATATGTGAATGATAAAAAGAAAGCTAATGCGCAAATCTGATTTTTTTTTTAAAGCGACAATTACTAACAAGTTTCTTTTCAAAATCAAAATGAAGACAATGACAACACTTTGCGATTTCGAAATGAAAAATTGCTTTCGACACTAGAAAAACTACTAATTCAGATCAAATACAATAGTAACAAGGTAATCGACTATCAAGAACAATCAGATTGTCTTCTATGACTGAAAACGACACTTGCGACACTTTCAAATCAAGAAAAGACAGTACGATTACGTTACTTCTTTGTAAAGGAGAACTGAAAATGACTCAAAAAATGCATAAAAACATTTACAGTTCTTTGCACAATGGAGGCGGAATAACAACAAGGAAAGGGGTTTCAAACAGAGGTGTACTAACTATAGGCATCAAAACTCTTGAATAGATCTGAAAAGAGTGAACACAGAAACCAAAATTTAGGAACAATGCCTAGTCTGATCAGCGCACCTGTTACACAGTGAAATTGAAATGCAACACACCTACTACACTCGGGAAGTGCGCTAAATTTGAGATTCACAGAACAGATAGTGCGCTGGACTAGGGACGAGACATTGATTAGGTTCCGGGTCACAGTTTGCGGTTCAGTTCAGGCATTTTGGCCGAGAAAGTGGTAATTAGTAAATCAATCACAGGGGTAGATTTAAGGAGGTTACTAGAGCCACCACGAGGGAAATTAGAAAGCTTGTAAATCAATTTTTTAATTCATAAACAAAACCCGGAGATTGACTAAAGCAGCGTTGATCTACTTTGCACTTGCATAGAAAATGCACTTCGAAGGCTAGCTAGCTTGACTTCAGGCTCCGTCTGTAATTTTATAAAGTAAACAAATGTAGATAAACAATCAATCTATTCGCTCCCCAGTGGAGTCGCCATTTTGTTACAGGGACAAGTGTCTATGCAGAACTGCTAATCCCACTAAGGCTGGTAGCTACCTTAGAAACAAACAAAGTAAAACTACTTTCGTTTTCCTTTATGAAAGATAGATGAGAGAAGAATAAAGGTGACCAACCTCTGTCTTGCGCTTAGTTCCTTGCTCGATTCCTCTCTCTTCTGATAGTCCTTTGGTACTTGCTTTCTTGTATACCCAGCTTCACAAAGTACCTGTAGAATCAAAGAAGCATAACACTATACGAGAACATGGATCTATTATCATAAACAATCTAGGATCAGATGTAAATTGACCATATAAATGCATAAAACATAAATCACACAAGAGTATGGAGGAAAACTTGAATAGCTTTATTGATAATCAAGAAAGAGACAAGAGAGTTACAACCAATTGTTTTGACCCAACATCATCCTCTCAGCAAGTGAGCCCTTCTTCACCTCATGAAAAGCTTAGATCACCCAACACTATGATGTTGCCTCAAGAAACCAACAGCAATTCCTTACAATATGCAAAATTCCAGCCTCCAGATCTCTGGGATGAGGGATTCATATATAGATGTCTGCAAGGGAGGTGAGTCAGCTTTTGAGATTTGATTAGTGTCTTCCCTCTGATAGTTCTTGCTTCCACTTGGAGATTGATGATCTCTTACTCATCCCTGGTCGAATTCAGAGAGGCAAGTGTCACAGGAGAAGTTTCTAGAAGATTCCATGCTTCTCCACCTCGCGGATTGAAACTGCCATTTGTCCCTTCTCACCCATCACACCCCATAGAAGGGATTTTTGAAATGCAACGCACCTACTATGTGTATTTAGGTGAGATGCAATGCACTTTGCCTATGGAGCAGGTGAAATGGTCCAGTTTTGACCAGTTCTGAGCAGTTTTTCATGGAGAACTTCTGGGAGAAGCTGTAATCAGTTGACATTGTTCTTTTAGGGGTCGGAACAACACTTTTAGGGACTTAGGAGCCCTTAGTTTATGGACATTTATGCTTGGGGTTGCAGTGCCCAAAAATGTTTATAACAGCCACTCATGCAAGCAAGGAAGTAGTTTGGTTACAAAGATTGTGTTCAGGTATGGGGTTAGTACAAGAAGCTATAAGGATAAACTGTGACAACCAAAGTGCAATTTTCTTGGCAAATAACCCCGCATATCATTCAAAGACAAAGCACATTGATGTTCAGTATCAATTTGTGAGGGATATGATAGAAGACAAAAAGGTGTTGCTGATAAAGGTGGACACTTTGAAGAATAATGTAGATGCATTGACAAAATTTGTGAGCTCTAAGAATTTCTCTTGGTGTAGAGAGACAATGGGAATTTCAGGGCTGGAAAAATGACTAAGCTCTCTTGTGGCTCCCTATGGAAAGAAAACAACAAGTGGGAGAATGTTGGGTTGTGTTATATTCTTTCCACGTAGTTAACAGTGGGTTTGAGGGGTACCCATAACCCCACTTTATGGGGTCTAGGGCAGCGCCCTGGAAAATTTTGGTTTTGGACCCTATGTTAGGATGGGCGGACCCACCTATGGTTTTGTGCATGATTTTTGCACATGTTTTTGGACACGATGGTTTTCAATCCATGGTATTTGACGCGATGGTTTTCGGTCCATGGTATTGGACGCGATGGTTTTTCGTTCCATGGTATTGGATGCTTCGGCATGTATAAATATGTATTGTAACATTGAAAGGAATATAATGAAAATTCAAGCTGGTAGTCTCGATTTTGGGATCCAATTGAAAATCTCTGTGTATATGTGTTTTATGTGTTCTGCTCTCACATTATTTATTTTCATTGTTTTAGAATTCGTATGCAGGTAATTTCTATACAGGGTTAAAACCTACACTAAAATAGAAAATAAAATATCACGTAGACTTTTGAAACACGCCCAATTTTGTAGGTATCAATTTCGAAACAACTAAACTATTTTGTATACCTTATGAGGGATCTCAATGTTACTACCATTTATGATCAACAAGTCAAAGGAACAAGGAGATTCCCTAAGTTTTTGTATAGGTACAACGCTTGGAACTAGAAAATGGATGTTACACTCTTACCACTGAGTGGGATGGACATAATGTTTGGAGTAGAATGATTAATGCAATTGGGTATAGATATAAGAAACCTCAAAAACAAATTATGGAATTCAAATGGCAAATAGAAGAATTGCAAATTATATGGATTATGAAGCCTACATCATCTACTCAAAGAACTCACAAATATTTATAAACAAATCCAAAATAAAAATGGCCCTCCACCATGGAATATGAAATCATCCAAATTACTTTGAGGGCTAAGCATTTCTAAAGGAAAAAGTAATAATAAAATATAAAAATAAACATATATACCAAAACTATACAACTTTAAATATTAATATCATTATGAAAATGAGTTATCTTATGTGCAAGGTCACCTTGAGATTTACAAATTTCCAAAGGCCATTGTCACACTAATCATCTAAATATTCACATTATATACATTTATATTTCATCAATTTTTCATTCAATATTAGAAATTGAATATTTTCAGCTTTTATGCTCCACTTGTCAATCATGTCCCTATTTCTCATTAATTTGTCAATGTTATTTAGGAAACATCTCTGCAACGTTTCACATCTCCTTGTAACTCATCCTTTCTCACCAGTTGGAGTTGGTTTTTCTCATCACAAAATCCACTTTATTAATTTGGTTTATATATAAGGGTTTGAAATCAATGTTTTTTTCTAAAGGTAAATTTTCAAAGAAAAAATTAAATATGGTCAATAAAACAAAAACAAAAGGACATGATGTTGGGAAAAACCATATAGAATAATCACATGTGGGCAACAAGAAGTCAATCTATGAGTTTGTATAACAAATTTTCCCAGGATGGATGCAACATCTAGTCCAATAGCTATTTGAAATTGTATGAACGTACAACTTAATTATCATATGGCGTTGCTAGCAAACACAGTGCAAACAACATAATTTTTGCGATGGTAGTTTACTATATGATATATTGCAATGTATAGATCATACAACAAGAAGACGAATTAATTGGCAATTGGGCATAAAACAACATAGTAAGATGACAATGGTCCACGGGGTCTTGGATAGACAGTGATCGGGTGCTCTGTTAAGGCACTCCTTGATGTGAAGTCACTGGTTTCCCTGCCCCGATCGGGGTGATATATTGGACATGATGAAGATGTAGTCCTACCAAGCTTAAAAAAAAACATAGTAAGATGACAATGACCATTGTAGTAGATTGCATATGGTAGATGTGTATGGAATGACAACATGTGAGTATAGACTATATGAACCATTTCTAGAGGTATTTCTAACCTACAGTTGAATAAAAGCATGGTGTAATACCAAATGGAATAAAAAAACTATGTTTTTTCCATATTGATTGAGTATTTCTACAATCTATAAGATAGAATATTGAATAAAAAATTACTAATATAAATTTTGTGATGTTATGATGAACCTCATGATGATATACATATATGGTAAACTTGTGGCCTTTAACCTTCCATTAACCTAATTATTGTTATTGTCACAATGTCTCAAATCAATTCATTGTAACATTGTCATTCCTAAAATCTTCCCTGGGTGGCTTATGTATGGCACCTTGAAATGTTTTAATCATTTACCCATGGATATTTCATCCACTTTCAATAGCCAATACATTACTTTATCTAGTGATTTCACATTACTAAACCATAATGACATGAGATCCAATCTTCTTGTATCATTGAAACAAGGGTCCAATAGATCTTTCTTGAATTATCTTAAATGATTATGTAAAAACATCTACTCTCGTAAAACTTCAATTCAGTTTAGCTAGTTCTTTGATATCTTTACACATTAGTTGAAGCCTCATACATATCTAGAGATGTTGACTTAATGACCACTTTCCTAAGAAGATATAATAAAAAAATCTCAAATATAAGTCAAAGAATATTTGGGTTGGCATGGTTAATCATGATATATAGAATCCCATTGCACTTGTGGATCATAACTTCAACCTTGTCAACAATAATCCTATTTAGACTAACAATGTTAAAAAATAAAACACACTTCGTATATAAATTTCTATGGAGAAGAAGGTACCAAAGAAAAACTACAAAAATCTTCTCGTAATGATCCCCTTCAAAATTCTACAATTTCTATTAAGTCTTAGTTCCTAATGATGTGACTTGTGGCAAAACCTTGGTTCTTAAATATGTGAGTTATGTCTCATAACAAGAAAAAAACATAGAAAATTTTCAAACAAACAAAACCCTCCCATCAATGCATCCTAATGAGAAAATTTAACTTTAAATTAATCCTATTCTAAATCATTACAAGTAAATCCCCTCAAATAATTATAACTAAATCCCCTCAACCCTTCAGACTTCAAACTCTAAAGGCACATGTATACTAAACAAGTAAATCCCCACCACCCTTTAGACCTCAAACTCTAAAGGCACATATATACTAACCAAGTAAAATGTTATTGGCACACTTAGTATACAACATGGCTCGCTAACACATAAAAAAATTAAAATTCCTTGATGTGAAGTCATTGGTTCAATTCCCTGACCCGATCGGGGTGATATATTGGACATGATGAAGATGTAGTCCTACCAAGCTTACAAAAAAAACATAGTAAGATGACAATGACTATTGTAATAAAGTGCATATGGTAGATGTGTATGGAACAACAACATGTGAGTATAGACTATATGAACCATTGCTAAAGGTATTTCTAACCTACAATTGAATAAAAGCCTGGTGTAATACCAAATAGAATAAAAAAATCATGTTTTTTTCCATATTGATTAAGTATTTTTACAATCTATAAGATAGAATATTGAATAAGAAATTACTAATATGAATTTTGTGATGTTATGATGAACCTCATGATGATATACATATATGGTGAAAGGCTAGTGGCCTTTAACCTTCCATTAACCTAATTATTGTTATTGTTATAATGTCTCAAATCAATTCATTATAACAATGTCATTCCTAAAATCTTCCCTTAGTGGCTTATGTATGGCACCTTGAAATGTTTTAATCATTTACCGCATAGAGCTTTTGTCCACTTTCAATAGCCAATACACTACTTTATCTAGTAATTTCACATTACTAAACCATAATGACATGAGATCCAATCTTCTTGTATCATTGAAACAAGGGTCCAATAGATCTCTCTTGAATTATCTTGAATGATTATGTAAAAACATCTACTCTCGTAAAACTTCAATTCATTTTAGCTAGTTCTTTGATATCTTTACACATTAATTGAAGCCTCATACATATCTAGAGATGTTAACTTAATGACCACTTTCCTAAGAAGATATAATAAAAAAATGTCTCAAATACAAGTCAAAGAAGATTTTGGTTGGCATGGTTAATCATGCTTTATAGAATCCCGTTGCACTTGTGGATCATAACTTCAACCTTGTCAGCAATAATCCTATTTAGACTAATAATGTTAAAAAATAAAACACACTTCGTATATAATTGCTATGGAGAAAAAGTACCAAAGAAAAACTACAAAATTCTTCCCATAATAATCCTTCAAAATTCTACAATTTCTATTAAGTCTTAGTTCCTAATGATGTGACTTTGGAAAAACCTTGGTTATTAAATATGTGACTTATGTCTCATAACAAGAAAAAAAACAAAAAAAATTCAAACAAACAAAACTCTCCCATCAACACATCCTAATGAAAAAATTTAAATTTAAATTAATCCTATTCTAAATCATTACAAGTAAATCCCCTCAAATAATTATAACTAAATCCCCTCAACCCTTCAGACCTCAAACTCTAAAGGCACATGTATACTAAACAAGTAAATCCCCACCACCCTTTAGACCTCAAACTCTAAAGGCACATATATACTAAACCAACAAAATGTTATTGGCACGATTAGTATACAAGATGGTTCGCTAACACATAAAACAATTAGTGTATGCTCATTCATTGAATTCACATACGAAAAGGAAGTAACATTTAAGAGAGGTGAATGTATTTATCTCATGGCCGTATGGTGTTTATATGTGTCTAGAAGTTCATGAAATTTGTTGTTTATATATGGCTTAAATATGCTACTTTATTTGTATGTACTATCTAGAATGATAATATCTCCTATGAAGATCACAATTTTGTGTATTTTTTTATTAAAACTGGTTAAAGTTGAATTATAATGAACCAATAAAAATTTTGTAAGAGATTTTCTCTCTTACAAAAAGCATTTTTTTTATAAAAATTGATTTGAATAACACAAAAAGACACATGAGAAGTTTCCAAACAAGAAAAAACTTATCATCAACACATCTGTTAAAGCTCAACCTAAGTTGCATGAAACGTTGAAATGTTTCGAAGTTTCCAAAACAAGTATATTTAGAAACATCACCTCCCAAAAAAGGAAACGTCGGCTGAAACGTCATATATATATATATATATATATATATATATATATATATATATATATATATATATATATATAAGTGAATAACACATTATCTTGCAAGAAAAAAGGGTATAAGACCCATAAATGACAATTTAGAAGGAAAACAAGGCTATATTAACTTTCATAGATGATTACATGATGGTCGAGTTTCAGCTAAGTTTTGGAGTTTCGGGTACAGGTACGGCCTGAAACGTCAAGTTCTTAAAAGTTTCGTGCAACATAAAGCTCAACCTTTAAAATACATCTATACTAATAAACAAAATGTTGTGCACGTGATATGTATACAGGATGGTCCACTCATATTTCAAAAATTATTTTATTAGAATTAACATTAAATAATTAGTATATACTCATTCATTGAATTCAGATGGCAAGAACACAAATTGTTTGCTTATATATACCTTAAACATGCTACTTATTTGTATTTATTTACCTACCTTCAAAGGATGATAAAGATAAAAAATTTGTCATTTTGGGTTTTGGGTTAAGATTGTGTTGAAGTTGATTTATAATTGGATAATAAAAATTTTCTCTCTTTACCAAAAAAATCTTTTTTATAAAAGAGAGTCATTTTTTTAAGAATTAGTTTAATTTAGACGACAACAACAAGTTTAGAGGTGCTTCAGAACCAAAATTGGATGATGGATGATGCAAAGGGGAAAATTCTATAAAAAAGAAAGGTCGGTGGAGCAGAAATTAACCTCATATTTTTCAAAAACTTTAAAATCCTTTTCTCAGAGTCCATAATTCCATAAACATTGAGCTCTCAACTTACTCAAATCTTCCATAACGACCATAAGGTGAATGCCAATCAACAACTCACATGAGCTTCTCTTCGAGCATCCTCTTAAGCATTGAGGGAATACCTCTCTTATCCTCTTCCATCAAATACACACATAACTTCTCTTGAGATTCGAACAAAGCCTCCTTTAAGGGAATCCTATTATTTAAACCCATATTCATGGGTTATTCAATTTGTTATTCTTAGTCCCATTTAATGCAATAGTGATGTTACTCTTTCCTCGTGCTATATCGTAACATGGTGAGTAATTATTATAAAATATATTAATTAGGTTTAGTTTAAAAGATTGAAAAAAATTATTTTTTTATTTACTTTTTAATAATTAACTAAAATTTTATATACTTTATAAAAGATATTTTATTTTTATAAATTAAATATATATTTTTTAAGTTGAAAATTAAAGAAAATAAAATATATACATTTTAATAAATTTTAGTAATCAAATTATTATGTAAAAACAGTATTTTGTTTTGCAAGCAAACGATCTCAATATGATGTATGAATTCTAAACTTAAAAATAAATTATTACTATTATAACATATTCGATTTACTTATACAAAAGTCGTACAACTTATTCACTTTTATATGTACAAAAGCTGTAAAACTTAATCACTGTTGCAGTAGGGTTGCCAACTTTATACATTTAATTTTGATAGGTTGATGTTTCCGTTTTGAAAAATATATATTCTATATAAAAAGGTTTTGTTTTCCAAACTAGCAAGGCATTAGACACTCACAATTTAAAAGCAAAATATAATAAAATAAAGATGCAACATTCCATTTATGTTTCCTTCTTGCACTGTTTTCCATCCCTATATCAGAAATGTATAAAACCAATAGCAATATAATAAAATAAACATGCAAAATTCCATCTATGTTTCCTTCTTGCACGGTTTTTCCGATCCCTATATAAAAAATGTATAAAACCAAGAGCAAAATTATGCTTTTTGTGAGCTCCTTGGGAATATGTGGACTCATTTTGCCTATTAACTTTAACCCGTGATCAGAAAGTTATGTGAAAAATATTGTTTTTATTAACATTCAAAGTTAACTATAACCTTAACATCAATTGCATAAACTACGAAATGATATGAGGAACAATTTTCATCACATTAAACACTACCCTCACTTCAACATTTGACTCAATCTAACCTATATTTAACTTGTAATTTCAAATTTTCATTGGGTGTAACTTATCCTTAGATTTTTTCTCTCCCTTTCTTCATATTTCTATTTATTTTTATATTGTATTCAGTGTAATTATTATTTAACTACAATTCTGAGTAACTTAATAACATTCTTGTTGATTTATCATTTAATCAGAAATAAATCACCACTAAAGGTTGTTGTTTCCCTTATCTTGTAGTTGGTCAATTATCTGGTATTAACATGGATGCAACTTAAACCATGATTAAGATAAGATATTGGGAATACCAGAGTGATGGCATAATAATAGAGCATAATTAAAGCAAATGTATAATACAAGAAGTCATAAGAGTGTATCTAGATGGACAATATTTTTTTTTTGAATACTTCTGTAATGTATTGTAAACATTCCTTAATTGCTAAATAATATATTGAGTGTGCATTGGAGTGTTTGGATTTTCTCAAAAACAGTTTTTACTCATAAATCATCATCTAATGGTGGTATGTTTCTTTGTTGTTTATTACTATAATTGTGTTTATTAATTTTCTAAATATTATTCTCTCATTTGATTAGTGTATAAAGTGTATTCACATATTTTTGTTCTTTTTCATTAGGTATTAGAGCCTTATCACCTAAGATCCGAGGTTACAAATGAAGTTTTTTTAATATAATTTTTTGTTTGAATGAGAGTTTGCATTGAAGGAAATCTTGTTGCAAGGAAATAATGAGCACATATAAATTATAAATGGAGAAGTTTAATGGCACTGACATTAAGCTATTGAAGCTCAAGAGTATTTACTCATATATCGAGATCTTTGAGTTGCAATATCTAGAACCAAACCTACTAACATAAAACATGGAAAGTGGGTAGTGTTGGAGAGAAAGCCAAGAACCATTATGAGGCTATGTTTGGCCGATTCGATGTTATTGAAAATTTATAAAGAAAAAACCACAAAAAGTCTCTAGAATAAGTTGGGAGATTTGTACAAGGCTAAATAACTGGTTAATAATTTTTTTGGACATAAAAAAATTCACATTGAGAAGGGGTGATTATTTCTATATCCAAGCATTTAAATGTATATAATACTATTGGGGCCCTGTTGATCTCAATTGGAATGAGAATGGATGAAAAGGACCCACTATATGACCCTTTTGTGTTCTTTGACAAATTCATGGAACAACATAGTAATGGACATTAAAAGCACTATAGAGAACTTGGTGTTTGCTGAGGTTGTGTCTACTTTACTCCCATAAGAGGTGAAGTAGAAAACATGTGAATCCACTAATCAAGCCTTGATTGTTAAAATAAGATTAAAAGAGAAATGAAAAAAGAGGAAAAAGCACAAATGTAAATCCCCATTAGAGACCTATATCTCATAGAAAGTTCAATGAAAAGTATTGGAACAATGAAAAGGTCAAGCAAAAAAGCGATTGCAAGGAAGAGAACTAAAACAAGTTAAAGAAAACAAATGAATTTGATGATTATTTTTAAAGATTTTGCAATGAGGATGGTGTAGATGCCTTTGTTGCAACTTTGACAACCCACACACGCCAAAGTGCATGCTTGATAAAATTTGGAGCTTCTTTCCATATGACTTCCTGTGAGCATTGGTTTTCAATCTATGAGTAATATGATGGTGGCATGGTACACCTCACCGATGACTCTCCTCTCAATATCATTGATTATAGTAGATTCTTAGTCAAAGTCCTTAATTGCAGAGTGAAGAAAATCAATGCAATTTCTCATATTTCAAGTTTGGCATAGAGCCCACTATTAGTAAGCAAACTTAATTATGTGGTTGTGCAATTTTTTTATCTAACAAAGGGTGTAAGATAGTCCAAAGAGCTATGGTGCTCACTAAGGCTGTTCATGTGGGTATTTATTCCATGTTTATGTATGCACCATTTAATGTCATAATTCTTGACTTTTACAACAAAGGAATTTATAAAATATACTATAGTTCCATAATCAAAACTTATATCTACTTTTAATGGCCAAATCTTCAAGCTACCTAAAGCTACCTAAACAACTTCTTTATTGAAAAAGCACGTTACCTACAAAGAAGACAATGTTATGGCACCAGAGAATAGACCATAGGTGAGAAGGGATTATATGCATTGAAAAGAAAAAATTATGTTGATGAATTGAATGGATGTGCTCTTGAATTTTACTTTTACGACCATTGCATATATGTAAAACAAAAATGTGTTTAATTTTATTTTAGTTATCATAAATCTTTTGAGTGGTTGGATTTAGTTTATTCTGATGTATTTGGTTTTGTTAAAGTTTATTCAGTTTTTAAGTTTATCATTCATTGATGATTTTTTAGGACATGTGTCAATTGACTTTAGCTTGGGTGTTTGGGTGAAATAGTTGTTATCCTTGCCACCCAAGTTTAAGTCTTATAAGTTGACATGTTTGTGTTCTGGAATAGAGTAACTATGTTGCGCTCTTAAGTGAATCTATATTAAGGGTTGACCTATTACCAAAAACCTCTCTCTTGACTACGGGTTGAGAGGGAGGCTAAATTTCTTCCCCGAGAAAAATATTCTAGGACATGGGTATATTTTCCTAGAATGATATCTGAAGTTTTTAGTTGGTTCAAGCAATTTAAAACTACATTGGAAAATCTAATTGGTAATAAGATTAAGGTGTTGAGGAGCAATAATGGTGATGAGTTTTGTTCTAAGGGATTTGATAAATTTGTAAAGAGAATGGCATTATAAGATGTAAAATAACTCCACATATCCCTCAATAAAATGGAGTTCCAAAATGGATGAACAAGACGTTGATGAAGAGAGTATGCTTAGTGGCATCAACTTAGAGTAGAAGTTCTAGGTAGAAATGGTGCGTTACATGTTACCAAATTAATGAGTTTCCACATTAGCTCTTGGGGATAAGACCCCTATGGAGGTTTGGTATGCAAGAAGCCCTCACTTCAATATCTTCATGTTTTGGTTGTGAGGCATATGCTCTTGAGCTTAAAGAGAAATAATCAAAATTGCATAACAAGGCTATAAAATGTATCTACATTGGCTATTCCACTTGTGTGAAAGGTATAAGACTTGGGATTTGTTGTCATGCTAGAATGTCCCACCAAACAATAAATGGATTCAACCCAAGGAGGAGGCCCAATTAAACTCTTCCTTCTTTCATATATTTGCATCGTCCAAATTGATTTCTCAATAACCGTTTTCATATGGACTTTAAAAAGTGATATTATTTTGGATATGTTCTATTCTTTTCTAAATTAGTGCTAACGTAATTACTTCTTCGAGACACAAATTAACCTAAAATTGTTTGTGAAAGAAAATATGTCAACAAACTATAATTAGTTTATGGTTCTAAACAATAATACATGAAATATTATTAAAATTGTAACTAAATAAAGATTATTTAAATCAAATGACATAACACTAACTATTATAATTTAACATATTCAAGTGATTGTTCTAGTATACATAAAAAAGTTCTAGTATACATCAGAAACAAACGTACACAAAGTAAGGTGAGACATACATATCTCTTCAACACATCCATGGAATTGCAATTCAATAAAATCCTCATGTGAAAAACCACATAGCACCATTAGCTATCTTTAGCTTTTGGCTAGTATTGGCTTCTCAATATTAAAGAGTCTCTTAAAAACAGTTCTTGCAAATAGTTTTGCAAGACTCCTCACATCGATCTACACAAAACAATATTCAAAAACAATATTCCCAATGAAGAAGGATAGGATTTCACTCTCCTTCAATGCCCCTTCTCATGGGGTCATTAGAGGAAATTTTAACCTAAAAGTGGCTTCCTAAGGAAAAATATTAAAATCATAGTTAAAATAATAAAATAAGAGTTATGAATTTTGGAGGGAAAATAAGAAAACTACTTTTTCTAATTGTATTTTTGGTTTATCTCCTTATAAGTTTACTAAAATTTCAACTGTAGATACTCGTTGGATGTGGAATTAAATTCTTCATCCAATGAATACCCAATATGCATACTTTTGAGAAGATCCACATAGACAAAAATTGAAGATACATTAAAAAAGCGCGTTGAACATGTTTTTTTAATGTATCTTCAATTTTAGTCAATGTGGGTCTTCTCAGAAGTATCCATAATGGGTACTCGTTAGATGTGGAATTTAATTTTGCATCCAATGAGTGTCTATAGTTGAAATTTGAGTAAAGCTATAAAGAGATGAGCCAAAAATACAATTAAAAAATGTAATTTTTCTTCTTTTCCCTCCAAAATATTTACATGTACCTCTTTTTAAATTTAAATGATTTTGATTGGTTTAAATATTATGACATGGAAATTATATGAAAATTTCATGGGCACTTTTAGGGTGAAATTTCCTCTAATGATTGTCCATATATATACACTTTCAAGTTAACAAAATTTGATGAGATGACCCTAACTTACAACTGACACAAAATACTAAAGTTAGTGATCGTGGGGATGAAGGGATGTTTCCTCTGTGCCCCACAAGGGCCTCACACTGGTTTTGGACCTAGTTGATCAACTCCACCCAAGGAGGAAACATTTACTCCATCACTAGCTCACACTCACTTAGAATTTGGGTAACCTAATCCAACATTGTTTTGGTGTCCTTATCAAAGAGTGATAGATGGATGACCTTTTTTGAGGAGGAGGTGAGGAGGATTGATAGGGACATCGAATCCACACCTCTCAATTCTCGAATTGCATCCTCTTTCTCTTGAAGTTTTTGGTTGGAATCTTCAACAATACCCTAAGTTTGTGCTTGATTTAACCTTATTATGGAAGACACTTCAAATTTATTAGTGATTTGTTTTACTATCTCCTCCCATAGGATGATGCTTTCCTTAATGCTCCTATGTCTATTGTCTTGTATATCCTAGATGATTTCAATCTATGCACTGATCCTTGATTGATTTTTAGATTAATTCCCTCATCCCTCTCAAGGATGTAAGTTTCGAGCTCCGACAATTTCAACTGCTATTCCTTAATTTTTTCTTGGGCCTTCTATGATTCCACTTGGTCCATTATATTGAATGTTTCATTGTGGTGAACCTAAAGGTCTGTTGAGGGCCCTGAAATCGAGTCAACAACAAGGGGGATACCCACCCGGTCGGGAACCTGGTTGGCGGCTCCGTGCCTGTTTGGTGTAGCGGGTCCGACTGGGGATAACAGGACCAGCTTCCCGTTCTAAGGGGGTGTGTGTGTGTAGAGTTTGATGATGTGTGTGTGTGTAGAATATGATAGTGAAAATGTAGAATTATTTCTAAGCTAATATAGTTCTAAACTCTGAGACTGAATTGTATACTACTTTAATCTATCAAGAACAACACATCTAATCTACGCTAACCCGGGATAGAACTTTTTCCATTATGCGATCTAGAAAGATTTCACACAATAACTGGTAATGAAGATTATTCAGCTATTATGAGAATATAAATCAATTAAGATGAACCATTCTGCATAAAAATTTAAGCAAAACGATTGTGAACAACATATCGCATAATCAGTTATTCATGTATTAAGCATAAATCAATGACTCCACCGTACAAAATTTCCAAATGGTAGTCCACTTATTCATACGTTAACATATCAACAACATCAGCTGTATATTACTCTAAGAATGCAAGCAGAAACTCGTCAAGAGATAAAAGTACCATTTATGACTGACTTTATACTCACAGACCTGAAGCAATAATGATCTATTTCTACTTACTTCTAATGCCTACTAAGAGTACAGAAGTGCAACATCAGTAGCAGGTATTAAAATGCAAAGATAAATAAATCTTGATCCGTCCATTCATCAAAAACCCCCTCCGAGGGTGCAAAAGTGCATGTTCTGAGGACAAGTTTTTTGACAAATTTCCGGACCCTTCTCCAATGCAACGAGAAGGGTTAAATACTATTAACCGGCTAATTTTAATTACACAAATTTAGGGAACAACTTCAAAATGACCGCCCTTTTACTAAAACAAATTTATTTCTAAAAACTGAATCTAATTTCTAACCATTTATGTATCTGCTCCTTAGTGCTGTAAGCGATGCGCTGTTCGCCGTGAAAGAGTCAGCTGCTTGTCCTTTCCTTTTTCTGACAAACAAGAGCTGGCACCTCTTTCTGACAAACTAGAAGATATTTTTGAAAGTGTTCTTCTGGAGGAGTGTCTTCACGGCATGTATACTTAGTACAACTCAGATTTCTTTCAAACTGATTGTGTTGTTGCTATTTCGGTTTCCGGCCATTCGAATGACTCAATGAGCTGGGGATTTTGTTGCCTGAACGATTTTCTCAATTGAAACTTGTTTCCATTCTTTGTTCCAGGCTTTTCTGAGATGTCTTTCCCCTTAAGCATTTTTCTTTTTGCTTTACCCAATTTGGGACTCAGGATCTTTCATAAACGCTTTGCTTTTGTGCGCCTTTGACTCTGAGTACTAGATAGCCTATTTCCATCAGCATTTGTTGAGTGATACTCTGAGATCCGCGGTCCTGCTGTATGCGGTATCCATCTGCGACGTCATCTCCTCTCTTTTCTTCTAGTTCTGGCGCTTTTCCTTGGATGTTTCCTGCATATAGATTTATATCAGTTGCTGACTTATAGTTCACGTAAATGAAAAGAGACAGAAGAAAAGATTGACATGAAAGCAATTAAGTTCTAATGAATGCATAATCATGTCACCCATTATGACTTGACTCTTCGAAAAACGCAACATAATCATCTTGGGATACACAGGCGTACAATCATTAATTTCCCGTAAGGTGCGCGCCTAACTTTAGGTTCCCAGATCATGCCGAGGAATGCCTACGACGATTGGCTTCTGCGATTTGCATTGCAGCATCGAAGATTGTGAGGTAAATAGGTGGCATCGCAGCGATTGATAGTCTCATTTGTCGCACACCATAGATCGCAGGTCGCAGCTTCGCATGGTCGCAGATCGCATATCACAAAATCGCAAGGTCGCAAGGTTTTTTGCTTCGTCACTTTGTGTTGCTTATGCGACATTGCGATGTGCGACGTCGCATATCGGCCGTCGACTGTTCTTTAGGTTTTCCCTTTTTGAGTGCCTTTAATGCACGCGATGCGATGAGTTCTCGCGTCGCTCTTCATTGGTGTGTTTATGCGCTTTGGGAAAGCGCTCCTTTTTCCTTTGCGACGCAATATAGCTCTTAGGGAGTTGATACAAAAGATTTTTCAAACAAAAATAATTTTGGATTTATTGGTTAAGGGTCCCCCTTTGCTTGATGTTATTACTAATATCAAACAAAGAGGGGGGTTGTTGGTGACCACAACAATGGCGATTCACTGTGAAGAACCAGTTATCTCTGCATTTCTATTGACCGTTCACTTCCGAAACAGCAAAATTTTTTATATGTCTAAATTTTGTTATGGACAGATAGAGTAGATTGCCCCTCACCTTGTCGACGATATTTTTTCTCAACCCTTTTTATATCTCAATTTCTTGCTTCCTCAGGTTTCTTCTTGCATTTGTATCAGACATTACTTGGTCTTGATAAAAGATAAAATAAGGTCTTCTCTGCGTACTGGCTTAAAAGTATGCTCATTTGTCGTAGGTAGAGCCTTCACTGCCCGCAAGCGTCCATAGCCTCGACAGGGTTACCATGTTATCCAGAAATGATCCTTTTTCCTGCTTGAGGTTACTCGCAACATTCCAGAGAAAAATCCTTTTTAACACACTTTTCCTTTTTTAATTCTCTAAAGAACAATGTCTTGGTTTGGTGGCCAAATTATGACACAGTCATTCACCTGATTTACACTTTTGCTGAACAAGCCGGCTCGTGATGAGACCTCTTGTCTTTTGATTGCAACAATCTTAAGTCGTTGCCCTATTTTGATAGACAGTATTGGCAAAGTCAGCAAGTTATAATATCTGTGATCATGATAAGCTAGCTCGTGATGAGACCTCTTATTCTTTGGGATATAGTGTTTTGTTTGGATTGTTTCTCTGGATGTTGTAGTTTCCTTTTAGCAGGGAGGAAGTCATTGTTTTTCCTTAAGAAAGATCTGGATGACAATAATAGAGTTTTTGAAAACAACAGCTTTGCAGAGAATGCTTATTTTATTATTGATGATACCTTTCATGGTGCTGATACAAAACAATTCTTTTACCAGAGGTTGCTTTTGTCAAAGTTTTTTTTTTTTTTTTTTTTTTTTTTGAGAGGTTGAAATGAGTATCGTAATCAAAGTTAAGTTAACTCTATTTGTCAATAATAAAATTCAGATTTTCAAAAATTTTGCTATTTGTACAAGCGAAATCAAAATCTGATAGAGAATTGGCGTGCTCTTTCATGAATCCTTTTTAAATGATCATTTACAACGGGTTTTATTAAAAAAAAAGAGAAAAGCAAAACAAAATAAAAACTAAAAACTAAATCTATCCTACAAAAATTAGAAGATTTCTCTTCTATGGAAAATATAATTTAAGAATCAGTCCATTGACAGGTAAAGAATCTCTCCTTCCTGCCAGATCCTGCAACACGAATGTAGAAGAGCCTACGACTTCTACAATCTGAAAAGGGCCAAGCCACAGCTTCTGAAATTTCGTATGTTTGCCCTTTTCTTCATGAGCCTTATCCCATTTCAAAACTAAATCACCCATCTGAAAGTTTTTTCTGGTTATGATGGCTGAGTCAAAAGAGGATTTTATTAGCGCTTGGTGATGAGCATGGGTTTTCCTAGCTTGTTCTCTTTGTTCTTCTAGTTTGATTATTTCCATTTGTCTTAATTGTAAAGAGGAAGTAGATACTTCATCGATATATTGCACTAAAGACAAATAGGGAATGACTAGGTGAGTTGGAAGAACCACTTCTCTCCCATAAACTAAATTAAAGGGAGAAGTGTCGATTGAAGCTTTCTTTGTGATTCTATCAGCCCATAAAGCATTTACCAGCGCTTTGTGCCAATTCCTTTGGTTTTGGTCGACTGTTCTTTTGATAATTCTGATTAGGTTCTTGTTTGTTGATTTAGCCAATCCATTACCTTGCGGATAGTAGTCGGCATAATATTTCAGTTTGAAACCTTTTTTAAGTGCAAACTCAGTCATAGTATTTCCAGAAAAATATGAAGCGTTATCAAACATTAATGTTGTTGGCAATCCAAACCTAGTGATGATAAATTGATCTATGAATTCAATAATATTTTCAGAATGAACTGTCTTGAGAGGAATCGCTTCTACCCATTTGGTAAAATAATCAGTTGCCGTAAGGATATACCTATGCTGCTTAGAAGAGTGAGGAACGATCTCACCTATTATGTCCAAGCCCCATTGACTGAATGGTTGGTCGATGATGACTGGTTGTAGCGGCATGGACGGTTTCCTTTGTTTTCCTGCAGCAGTCTGGCAGACTTGGCATTTCCTTACGTGATTGTATGAGTCTTTGAACAGTGTGGGCCAATAATATCCTGCACGCAAGATTTTATGTGCAGTCGCATCTCCGGCATAGTGTCCGCCCGCTGGTCCATCGTGGAGTTCCTGCAAAACCTTTTCGGCTTCAGTTTTCTCAAGACACCTAAGAAGCACAGAATCGTAATTCCTTTTAAACAAGACATCATTTACGAGTTGGTATTGTTTAGCTTTTAATCTCAGAGCTCGTTTCTTGGTATGATCCAGACGTGATGGAGCATACCCGTTCTTAAGAAAATAAATGGTGTTAGCGTATAATGATTCTGCATCGTTTAGGCTTACCTCGTACGCTTGTACCTCTTTAGATGAGTTCTTCGGGATTTGCGATGCTCCGGCTAACATCTTGCAGAAGCCTTGACCTCTTACGATGTTTGCTGGTTTGATCTCAAGATCATATTCTTGTAAAGCGGTAATCCAATTAGCTCTCTTTTCGCCCACGTCTTTCTGCACCAAAAGGTTTCTTACCGCCGGAAACGGTACTACAACTTTAGTGTGGGCTTTAAGCAAGAAAGGTCTGAAATATTTGATCGCTTTAAAAACAGTGTATGCTTGTTTCTCTACGTCTGAGTAATTAATTTCAGCACCTTGTAAGTTCGAGCTAAAGAATGCGATTGGAGCTTCCGCTTTCTCTTGATTTACTTGGGTCAAAATCGCGGCATAGGATTTCTCTGAGGCAAAAGTGTATAAGGTAAAAGATTCCGAAAAATTTGGGGTGGCCAAAGATGGAGCATTGATGATAGCTTGTTTGATTAAGTTGAACGCTTCGTGCTCATCTAGACCCCATTTGAAATTTGAATTCTTTTTTATCATATTTTGTAAGGGAGAAATAATACGTGAAAAATCCGGGACAAATCTTTTGACAAAATTGATCTGTCCAAGGAAGGATTGCATGGCTTTCTTGTTATGAGGTATGGTTATTTCGGAAATTTCCTTGATTCTGTCAGGTTCTATATCAATACCAGATTTCGACTCTATGAATCCGAGCAATTTCCCTTCGCTTAACGCAAAGAAAGATTTCTTTGGGCTGAGCGAAATCCCATACCTCAAGCATATTTGAAAGATTTGCTTCAAATATTTGAGGTGGTTGTTTCGTTTTTTGGAGTACACTGTTATATCATCCAAGTAAATCACCACTGATTTATTGACTAACCCTTTAAACGATGTCCATGGCTCTCTGAAAGGTAGCTCCGGCATTGATCAACCCAAATGGCATCTTCCGATATGCATAAGTGCCCCATTTGGTTCGGAACGTAGTCTTTAACTGATCATCAGGATGCACCAGTACTTGATTGTATCCTGAAAATCCATCCAGGAATGACATTAATTCTGAGCCTGCTATTGCCTGTAATATTTGCTCCATAGGTGGGAGGGGAAAGTTATCTTTCTGACAGGCTTTGTTGAGATTTCGGAGATCGATATAGATTCTAATGTCTCCGTTTTTCTTCCTAACGGGCACCATATTGGATACCCATTTAGAATGCCTGACGGGGAAGATTATTCTGGCTCTCAACAACTTATTAAGCTCAGTTTTTATCTGATTTTCTAGGTTAGGGTGTATTTTTCTGAGCTTCTGTTGGACAGGATTTTCATTGTCAATCATAGGGATAACATGTTGAATGATAGAAGTGTTGTATGTTTTTAGCTCATCGTAATTCCAGGCAAAAACGTTTTTGTATTGTCTCAGAAGACGGATATATGCTGATTTCTCTTCAGGGGCTAGGCCGTGACCTAGGTTAACGTTTTGTGGCTTCTGATCGGTCCCTAGGTTTACTAATTCATAGTTCAGGGTAGAACTACAAAGTTTAGCATTGGCGGACCTTTTAAACCGACTTTTCAAATCATATAAATCTTCTAACTTGACCACCGATTTCGGTATAGCATTGTCGGAGCCATTTTGTTGTATTTGATGATCATGATGGTCTTCGTCGATTATCTGATTTGAGTAGGATCCTTCAGAAGTAAGGAAATTTATGATGTCAGGATCGTTTTTGAACACTCTCCAATTGGTGATATTGTCAGGGATGGATGGTCTAAAGATTAATTCTATTGAAAACCTATCAAGACTAAAATCTTCAGGAGGGATAAGTCTAGAGGCTATGTTAGCTAACAGGTCTGCGCTCACGTTTTGAATTCTTGGAATTGACGAGATGTTGAATGCTACGAAATGTGCAGTGAGATCTTGAACTAATGATTGATAATGCTTTAAATGACTTGACAGGCAATGTATGGTGTTACGTACCTGTTTTACAACGATCTTCGAATCTCCAAAGACTTGAAGATACTTAACGTTCAATCCGATTGCTTTGTATAGGCCTTGAACCAAGGCTTCGTACTCCGCTGTGTTGTTCATGCAATTGAACTCAAGTCTGCATGTGAGCATAATCTTATTCCCATCTGGGTTAATCAGGACGCATCCTGCTCCTGCCCCCTCATTGGATTTTGATCCATCAAAATATAATTTCCAAAATAAAGATGTATTTATAGAATTATCTAAAAAACTAAAACATTTTGAGTCATCAGTTTGGGAGAAATTTTCAACTTGGGATAAAACTGAATTCTCTAAGTATGGTGAAATATGAGCATTGAAATTACCTAGGAAAGAATCTATTGCGTAATTGCTTACAATGCTGCTATTGTACGTTATGGCCTCATTTTCTCCTTCCAGTTCTGTCACTATGTATTTTTGGTGCAATTCTCGTTCAACCTTTATCTGATTTGGTTTACCATTGTATGGTAACCACATGTGCAACCAATCGGTTGAAAAATATCCGTGGAGTTTTTCCGACCAATCCCTGCTAAGAATCAAACCATAGAACTCAGGGATATCAGCTACTAGAATGTCGATAACCTGACACACTTTTGGGTTAGACGACAATCTTATGGTCACCTGATTGAGTTCACCAATCACTTCGACTTGGGATCGATCAAGTTGAACTATACGTACTGCGGATTTTTGAGGTTGCACATTCAATTTGGCACATATTGACCTGGGTAAAATATTCGTTGAAGCACCAGAATCGACCAAGCAATTGTGCACGTTTTTGTTGAAGATTTCATATGTGAGAAGAAAAGGAGGAGTATGAGATCTTGATCTTCCTCCAATCAAGGCGATGTCATTTGGATCAATTTTATTGATCGTGTTGGTTGGAGGCCTTCCTAGATTGTGAGAAGCTACAGCTGTAGGTAAAGATGTAGTAGGCACAGCATGTAATTCTTTCATCATTATTTTCTGCTGGTGTTTCAATTTACTCAATTGGTATAGAGTGATATTAGCCCTAGTCTTCTTCATATCATCAATGATGTTATATTCCATTTCATCCGACACTATTAGTGTTCTTGATGGAGGCGTTTGATCAGATTGGACTGGGCTAATCTGGGTCGCTTTAGCAGTTGTCTTTTTTGTTGCGACCTTTTCTTTTGTTGCAGGGCTTGCGCCCTTTTGTTTTGGGGTAGTTAGGGGAGGATCAAGTTGATTTCTGCTTCTCGTGCTAACAGGAAATTCTTCCTGATCCTTTTCTTGTGGGAGGATGAAGTCCCACATTCCTTGTAGTTCTACGACCTCTTCCTCGTCGGTCTGCCCTTCAGTGGTATTCTCTTCTTCTTTGTCTTCTTCAGATTCAACGTTTGAGACAACACTAGGTGGTCTTACCTCCATGGGAGGATTTCTTTTAAAAGTCCTAAAGGGATTTTTCGAAGAAGTCTCTGCTACTTGTTTCTTAATATCAATCATCGCGTTTGACATGGCTTTCAACACTTTTTGTAATCCTTCCAAATCGAAAGGATCTTTCGTTTGCTTCTTTTTGGTGTCTTCTTTGAAAGAGATCTTCTTAGATTTGCGTTCTTCTATAGCGGATCTCTTTTCTAGGGCTACCACGTGTTTTTCCACTGTTAACGCTTCTGTCAAGTTGTCGACTAAGGTGGTCTTGTTTGCCCTATCTACGAAGATAGCCAAGTTTGGAGGTAAAGCCGTGATGTACCATTCACATCTTACTTCCTCGCTGGGTTGTGAGGCAGCGGGGATTTTGTTGAGGATCTTATTGAACCGTAAGTTAAAATGTTTAATGGGTTCTCTAGCCTCAGCCTTAAGATTAGATAGGTCATTGATCAATGTCGCCGTGGATCTGTCATCACCAAACTTAGTGAGGAACTGACTTTGAAAAATGTCCCAGCTTGTGATGGATCCGGAAGGTAACGAAAAGTACCATGACCCGGTTGTTCCCTGCATTGTATAAGGGAAAAGCCGGACAACAGCGTCTTCGTTAGTGACTCCGTTGAGATTAACAGAAAGCATGAAATTATTGATATGTTCCTCGGCTAGCATTCCTGCTTCCGGATTGAATTTAGGCAGCCATTTCTCAGGATGGGCCGGTATAGGGCTCAGGGGTGGAGGCATTAAAACCGCCCCAGGATTGTTCCATGGAGACTGGGCCATCGTTGAGCTGCTAGTTAATGGAAGTGCAGAAGATGATCCCTGATGCTGAGAAGATGAAGATATTAAGATCTTTGATGTTTGAAGAGGAAGGTTTGTAGAAGATGGGTGAGTGAGTTGGAACGAAAGAGTGGTTGGTTGACTTCGCGGTGAGGGAGTTGATATGGACGAAGTGGATGAAGGAGTCTGATTGTCAGACTCCGGTGGTGTTTTCCTTGCTCTTTTCCTGGTAGGGAGAGGGAGTTCACTTGGTTGTATGCCAAATTTTTCACTCTTCGATCTGGTAAGGGGATGAGCAGGGTTGTACTGCGAAGTCACGCTGCTTTTAGATTTATCAGACTTCTGGTTAAAAATAGAGAATCCCTGGAGTTTACGAATCAAAGTTCGAATTTCAGGGGGTTCAATGATAGATTGGTCTGATATATTCGAATATGTAGCAGCGGTAGATACTCGAGCGACTTCAAATTCTGGGTTTAACCGTGTCAGAGAAGTCGAGGGAGTTGATGAGGGTGTATTACTCTCAGAATGGTATTTTGATATTTCTTTAGGTGCCATTCATAGTTCGTGCCCTCCTTCTAGCGCCAAATATGTTGAGGGCCCTGAAATCGGGTCAACAACAAGGGGGATACCCACCCGGTCGGGAACCTGGTTGGCGGCTCCGTGCCCGTTTGGTGTAAAGGGTCCGACTGGGGATAACGGGACCAACTTCCCGTTCTAAGGGGGTGTGTGTGTGTAGAGTTTGATGATGTGTGTGTGTGTAGAATATGATAGTGAAAATGTAGAATTATTTCTAAGCTAATCTAGTTCTAAGCTCTGAGACTGAATTTTATACTACTTTAATCTATCAAGAACAACACATCTAATCTACGCTAACCCGGGATAGAACTTTTTCCATTATGCGATCTAGAAAGATTTCACACAATAACTGGTAATGAAGATTAGCTATTATGAGAATATAAATCAATTAAGATGAACCATTCTGCATAAAAAGTTAAGCAAAATGGTTGTGAACAGCATATCGCATAATCAGTTATTCATGTATTAAGCATAAATCAATGACTCCACCGTACAAAAGTGCCAAATGGTAGTCCACTTATTCATACGTTAACATATAAAGAACATCAGTTGTATATTACTCTAAGAATGCAAGCAGAAACTCGTCAAGAGATAAAAGTACCATTTATGACTGACTTTATACTCACAGACCTGAAGCAATAATGATCTATTTCTACTTACTTCTAATGCCTACTAAGAGTACAGAAGTGCAACATCAGTAGCAGGTATTAAAATGCAAACATAAATAAATCTTGATCCGTCCATTCATCAAAAACCCCCTCCGAGGGTGCAAAAGTGCATGTTCTGAGGACAAGTTTTTTGACAAATTTCCGGACCCTTCTCCAATGCAACGAGAAGGGTTAAATACTACTAACCAGCTAATTTTAATTACACAAATTTAGGGAACGGCTTCAAAATGACCGCCCTTTTACTAAAACAAATTTATTTCTAAAAACTGAATCTAATTTCTAACCATTTCTGTATCTGCTCCTTAGTGTTGTAAGCAATGTGCTGTTCGCCATGAAAGAGTCGGCTGCTTGTCCTTTCCTTTTGTTCAAGCTTGAAAATTAGAAATAACAAGAGCTGGCACCTCTTTCTGACAAACTAGAAGATATTTTTGAAAGTGTTCTTCTGGAGGAGTGTCTTCACGGCGTGTATACTTAGTACAACTCAGATTTCTTTCAAACTGATTGTGTTGTTGCTATTTCAGTTTCTGGCCGTGCGAATGACTCAATGAGCTGGGGATTTTGTTGCCTGAATGATTTTCTCAATTGAAACTTGTTTCCATTCTTTGTTCCAGGCTTTTCTGAGACGTCTTTCCCCTTAAGCGTTTTTCTTTTTGCTTTACCCAATTTGGGACTCAGGATCTTTCATAAACGCTTTGCTTTTGTGCGCCTTTGACTCTGAGTCCTAGATAGCCTATTTCCATCAGCATTTGTTGAGCGATACTCTGGGATCCGCGGTCCTGCTGTATGCGATATCCATCTGCGACATCATCTCCTCTCTTTTCTTCTAGTTCTAGCGCTTTTCCTTGGATGTTTCCTGCATATAGATTTATATCAGTTGCTGACTTATAATTCACGTAAATGAAAAGAGACAGAAGAAAAGATTGACATGAAAGCAATTAAGTTCTAATGAATGCATAATCGTGTCACCCATTATGACTTGACTCTTCGAAAAACGCAACATAATCATCTTGGGATACACAGGCGTACAATCATTAATTTCCCGTAAGGTGCGCAACTAACTTTAGGTTCCCAGATCATGCCAAGGAATGCCTGCGACGATTGGCTTCTGTGATTTGCATCGCAGCATCGAAGATTGCGAGGTAAATAGGTGGCATCGCAGCGATTGATAGTCTCATTTGTCGCACACCATAGATCGCAGGTCGCAGCTTCGCATGGTCGCAGATCGCATATCGCAAAATCGCAAGGTCGCAAGGTTTTTCGCTTCGTCACTTTGTGCTGCTTATGCGACATTGCGATGTGCGACGTCGCATATCGGTCGTCGGCTGTTCTTTAGGTTTTCCCTTTTTGAGTGCCTTTAATGCACGCGATGCGATGAGTTCTCGCGTCGCTCTTCCTTGGTGTGTTTATGCGCTTTGGGAAAGCGCTCCTTTTTCCTTTGCGACGCGATATAGCTCTTAGGGAGTTGATACAAAAGATTTTTCAAACAAAAATAATTTTGGATTTATTGGTTAAGGGTCCCCCTTTGCTTGATGTTATTACTAATATCAAACAAAGAGGGGGGTTGTTGGTGACCACAACAAGGTCCTACATAGGGACAAAGAATCCATTGAAGGCTTCATTCAACTCCTCCAATGTTGTGAGGGCCAAGGGCTTGCATTCTTATGCCCCCCTCTATTTGAGCACTTGAGCCTCAAACTACCCCTTAAGCATGCATAACTCCTATTGGTGTTGTTTTTCTACCTCCTCCAACTTTTTTTCCTTGCAACTGCCTCATCACCGCTACACACTAGCCAAATTATTCTCTTACAATCGTGAGCTTTTGTTGGTATATTTCATGTGTTGAAAATATTGTGTTGATGGTGCTGGAAATTTTCCAACCAAGGGGGTCTCCCCGATGTGAAGTCCCAATTAGACCTCACACCGTTTGGAGTAGGAACTCCATCTGGAGTATCGGCCCGATTGCCATATTTTCTTATAGATTTGTCTCGACTTTAATTGTTGGCAAGAAAAAGAAGTGTATATGTGCCTAGTGAATGTTTGGTTGCAGGTGTATCTAGGTTCTTCTACTGCAAAGGGAGGAAAGGTAAGCCTCTAAGAGAAACATAATAGTACCACCCTAGTAGAAGTGCACACAAGCGAAAAGATAACCGCCTAACATCAAGCATAATAGTTTGCATAGATGCGGCAATTTTTACAACCATTACAACACATTCTCAATCAGATAAGCACTAAAATAACTGAAATAGTTCAACTACTTTAGTACAGGTGAAAGAAAACATGAATCATAAATATTCACATAAAAATCTTACAAATATTCACAATCCATGCATGAAAACATGTCGACCATCAACTTCAAGTATTAAGTAAAAGTCTCAAGATACATGAATACAACGAGCATCACTAGCTCCAATAGTGGAGCATTGGAGCCACGACTTGCTCCCCAAAAGTACTAACTTTGTCTCTTTGATGCCTTATGGGAGAAGCGAAGGTGAAAATTCCTTTGCATGAACAATGAGGGTGTATATATAACAAATAGGGTGATCCTTCACTTCCCTTATGACTCTTGTACTACCCTCATGATTGTTTGACTTCTCATGACTTTTCGACTTCCTACATGACTCTTCACATTACATAGATGACTCTTGGACTTCCACTTCACATTACATTTTCCAATATAGAATTACATATCCACGAATGATGTGGCACGTGATGGCTCATGTCACGACATGACATGACACTGATGACATGGACTGCATGATGACATAGCAATGTTAAGTCATATTTTGTTGTTGCTTTCTTTGTGTCCACTTGAAAATATGGTGCATGTTCTTCTTCTTCCTCCTCATTATGATTTGAAGATAAAGAGTCTTCAATGGGGTCTTGATCTTCCATCTTGTGTTATAGTCCGGTGTTCCTTCATTTTCTTGCTTGATGATCATCTTATCTCCTCAGCTCCTTAGTTGTCTTCTAGCATGTCCTCCTTCTCCATCTCCTTAGGTTTCTTTTTCATCATCTTGTCATAGCATGATAGAGTACCTACATCTCCAATCCACTCATGACAATACGACATTAGTCTGATAAACCCCCAGTCTAAGATGGTGCATGTTGATCAACTAACTGAGATGAAACCGAGTTGCAGGATGAGGGAGAGGCTCAGTGACTGTGAGAATTGTGCAGCTCAGACAATCAAGGGTGAAGCGTGAGCCTTAAGACTGTGGAATGCAGAGTTCAGGTTAGACTCGGCAGGCAGATTGCGTAGTTTTGGGACTCAGTGAGCTAGGTTGAGGGGTTTTGTATAGTTTCAACCAACTACGCACTTCTGGGAGACTAGGAATACCTAATAATTGTGAAATTGCACAACACAGGAGCTCAGGGGCTGAGATTGAGCTCAGAGAGTGCACAATGTGTAATTGGGCCAGGCTGGAGGGATGAATTGCGCAATTTTGGAGGCCTTTTGGTACGAGCTTCAGCACTGGAACTGCGCAGTGCATAGTCCTGGGATGCAAGAACTATGAATTGCGCAGTGTCAAGGGGTAGGGTTGCAAATTGAGGGTTGGAACTACACAATGTGCAGTTGAGGAGGGCCAGATGAGGCTAAGTTGCTGGGAAATTTCCAAAATTTGGCTAAGTGTGGGATCAATGAAACTAGTGTGAATTGTGATATGACCTGACTGTGATCACACACAGAGAAAATTTGACGACATAGCAACATAGATCATCCAAAGACACGTGAACAACATGCTTCCCTTAATGCGATAACTTTGCGATGACTTACGAGAAGTGCGACACTAAATATACACTTTGCGATGACCGTGATGACACTTGTGTGACAATGCTTAAAACTTTGGGAATGAGTGCGACAGATGTTTACATGGTTAGATAAACTCATTTACACAATAATAAGCCCTTGAAACTACCAAAACAAGCTTATACACATTGTGCAACAATTAACATGTGAAAAGACAACATTTACTATATGAAGAGAAAAGGGGGAACAACACTTGTGATACATGAACAACAGTGAAAGCGACACATGCCACAGTGAAAATAACATCAAAGCGACAGTAATTAAAGTGAAAGAAAGAAAAAGCGACAGTCGAAAACATGAAAATGACACTCGTGAAAGCAAAGATGTGCAAAAGTGAAAGATTGGAAAACTCACCAAAATGGAAGTACAAATGTAGCCAAAAGTGAGGGATTGTTAATAGCAATGCTCACTAACTCTCGACATGGGTTGAACATTGCACAAACATTGTATTGACGAATTGTGTTATGCTTGTTCAAGCTTGTGTAGATGAATGCATTCATGAACTCGTTGCAAACTGAGCATGTGTGAACAAGTGACTTCATTCGATCAATAAGTGACCATGGAACAACCGATCGCAAGATCCACAGTAGGCTCCAAAATTCAAGTGTAGGTAAAGTTTCGTAGGGTGTTTGTCGCAACGAAAACATATTGAAATTGGGGTGAATCAATATTTCACTAATAATTATTTAATTATTTCAGAGCATTAGAAGAAAATCAAACAAGAATAATTTTCACATCACAAGATACTCTAGAAAAGCATTCAATTTATTAGGAAGATCCAACTCCCAAAAGGATGCTCCAACACCCTAGTTCACCTTGCAAGCTCCAACTTGCCCTAGCACCACCCTGCCCCCATGAAGTATTTTCAGGCTACAACCTGATGGAGACTTCACTCTCTTACATTACACCAGCCAACCACCCTGAATATATTTATAAAACAGAGAAACAATGTGTGGGCTCCTGTACCAGGGACAATGACCCACTTACAATAACATTCAATGAAACCCTTTCTGCTAATGTGTTCTTCAGAATATTAGACATCTTCAAGCTTCAATATTGCTACTAAATGATGTACAATGTGACTAAGCAATAATTCATGTACCTTAGAGATGCCTTAAAATATGTTTATGCAAAGTGTATCACAATTGGTCCTAAAGATGTCCTCCACTGTAGAACTGTCTTTACCTTTATGCTCTTATCTTGCTTTTAATGTACTGATGCTACTGCCCTTTAATTTCACTGTTGTAGATGAAACCTTTTTCACAAAGAGGCCTAAAGCTAATTAGTATTTACAATTTCTTGATTTTGAGACTTTTGGAAGAATTCTAAAATAGTCCACAAGTTAATGACGAGGTCTTCTATACCCAATGCACCCCTTTTTCAACCTAAAGTGAAAATAAGGAGACCTGGCTTGATATAGAAGGGATCGAGAACCACTGACAATGCTAAAGAGTAGTCTTAATCCCACATGAAGTTTCTCAGTTCGAATTTTAGATTATCTATACCATAGGCCTTAACATCTCAAATATACTTTTGCAATTTTACTAGAACTTCAAGCCCTCGAGAAAATCTTTGTAACATGTCATACCTTGAGTAGTGTATCGTTTATCTATCTAACGCAAACCACAAGAATGGAGAAGCAGATTCAAGATATATCCACGCAATAACAAGTAGCTTTCGTACAATTGTCAGATGGGTCTTTCAGCCACTGAGGAATATGAGTTTTAGTCTCAAAATTTGTCAAGAGGACTCTTCCAAAAAGGGACTGAATAGGCCTTAGATTAATGCTACCACCAACCAGAAATTGCTCCCGTAGATGTATCAATGAAGGGTCAGCAAATGGTCTCACTTCAAAGATTGACCTTAGAATAATGCCACAAAGTTGATCTGAAATTTTCCTTAGAGCCCACAAAAACTTCGGATTTGCCTCAGAAAAGGAGGTTGAATACCCTCAGAGAAGATCTCAGACTTGCCTTTGGCATTTACCTTGATTCGTTGCTCAGAAAACATCATGCTAATCACTGATTAAGAGAAAACATTGAAGCCTCAGGGTATGCACACCTATTTCAGCAGTAACCATGGAATATGTGTGAATATACCCTTAAAAATGAGCTCAGATTAGGATAGAATGGAGGTCGAATAGCCACAAATACTCATCCATACTCCAGCAAAAACCATAACGAAAAGCATAAAAACTAAACCCAAATAAGAGCTTCAAACTTGGCTCCTCTTTAGATATATCGTTACTCCTTAGGGCTGCAAATGAATATTTCTTATGCACACTTCTTTCGTTGTTATTTTGGAGGGCTAAAGTGCCCTATTTATACTAGATGTGGAGGCTTTTAGGAGGGAGGATGACCTAGACTACTAAAGGGAAAAATAATTTCCAAATGTGAATTTTAAATTTTCATTTTGGAGCCAAAATCCCCAATAATATTAGGGTCGACATACCCTTCAATTATGTGCCCTTTGTAAGATTTGTTTTTGCACCAAGATTGTCCTTGAAAATATTTGATTAATTTTTTAATGAATAATCCTCTTAACCGCATGAATTAAACAATTATTTAGCCAATTGTTAAGCTACCACATCATCTAATTTTGGGGGCTTTGACCACAAGACAGGTGAACAAACTTTGATTGAGCATATCTCCTCAACCGTGAGGAGTTATGAGGCATGCAACCTATCATTAGAGTTGGCATGATGAGGACCATCAAATGAAGGTGATATTAACCCCAAAAATCTTGATTTGCCTTGTCATATTTGTCATCAAAAGTGGGGCTTCTTCTGGTGTTTCTTGGGTTGGCATCAATGACAACCAAATTTCAACAATCTCCCCTTTTGTAATTGATGGAAACACACATACTCCCCTTAGGATCATTCCTCCCCCCCAACTCCATGCTTATGATCTTCTTCCCTTGATTTATCTCTCCCTTTGACATCAATGACAAAGGGTAACTCCCCCCTGGCAAGGAATCTTCTTCGCTCTTCCTATAGCATGCCTTTCTCCCCCTATCTGCTTGGATGGATGGAATGTATATCAATGTGAACCTGATAGAATCCCAAGCTTCTCTCGAAGATACTCAAAGGTCTCTCGAGGTAGAGGTTTGGTGAATATGTTGGTTATTTTCTCCTTTGTCCCAATGTATTCTACCTTGATATTCTTTTTTGCAACCTACACTTGAAGAAAGTGATATTTAATAGGGATATGTTTTTTCTTTTAGTGCATGATAGGATTCTTGGAGATACTTATGGCATTGGCATTATCACAGAACATTGGAATTGTCTCATCATATTTCACTTGGAGATCCTATAAAGTTTGCTTCATCCAGAGAACCTGAGTACAACATTCGGTTGTTGCAATATATTCTGCTTTTGTTATGGACAAAGAGATTGAACACTGCTTCTTGCTCAACCATGATACAATACAATCACCCAAGAAAAATCCTACGCCATTGGTGCTTTTACGATCATCAACATTGCATGCCCAATCAAAATCTTTACAAGCTATGATTGTAAGAACATTTCATTTCGTATACCATAGCCCAAAATCTCTTGTTCTCTTGATGTATCGAAAGACCCTTTTAACTGTAGCATAATGGGATTCTTTGGTGCTTCTTGGAAACGTGCTCCCTATCCAACTGTCTCCATCACATCTAGTCTCAAAGTTGTCACATATAGAAGGTTGTCAATCATCGATCTACACAGTCTTTGATCTGCTTCCTTGGATATATCGTCCTTGCTTAACTTACAATCGGTCACCATGGAAGTGCTCACTGGCTTACAATCTTCTATATGGAGCCTCTTCAATATTGCTTTGATGTACTTGATTTGAGAGATGAATATGCCATCATCTTTCTGAGATATTTGGAGTCCAAAGAAGAAGGTCAACTCACAAAGTAAGGACATCTCAAACTCATTCTACATGTCATTGGAAAACTTCTTACTTAACCTGTCATCATCACTTCCACAAATGATATCATCCACATCTACCTTAATGAGAGTCAATTTATCTTGTTCAAGTTTTATATATAGGTTGTTATCAACACTTCCTCTTTTAAATCCTTGTTGTTGCAAGTACCTGTCCAAGCATGCATACGAGGCTCTAGGGGCTTGTTTAAGACTGTACAAGGCTTTCTTCAACTTGCACACACAGTCTTTCTTGTCTATAAGAGAAAATTCTTCTCACTGCTCTATGTAGACCTCTTCTTCCAATTCTCCATTTAGATAGGTTGATTTGGCATCCATCTAGTGCACCTTAATCTTTTTGGACCAAGCATAAGCCAAGAACATCCTAATAGCTTCCATCCTGGAAATAAGAGCAAAAATTTCTTCAAAGTCTATTCCCTCAACTTGCACATATCCTTTACAACTAATCTTGATTTGTTCCTAGTTACCTGTCCATCTTCATTCAACTTGTTCCTAAAGACCCATTTTGTGCCAATGACATTTTTGTCCCTAGGTCTTGGAACCAATTCTCATGTTTTATTCTTTTCAATCTAATCTAGTTCTTCTTCTGAGGCTTTGATCTAATGCTCATCAAGGTTGGATTTTTCAAAGTTGGTAGGCTTGTAAGTGGATAATAGCACAAGAAATCCTTGCTCTGGCCTGCTTATTCTAGTGTTGATTCTTACATTAACATCACCAATGATCTGATCTAATGGATGATTCTTTTGATACCAGCATTTGGGATCTTTAGAGGATTCCTATTGACTATCTTCTTGATTGATAGTTGGTTCCACTCTCTTATGCTTCTTCTTCCTTAACTCTTTTTTCTTGCTCGGGTTGTTGTGTTTCTTCATTCCTTGAAGATGAGGATCCTTTCTTTGTCTTTGAATGACAAATTTCATTGAAGGTCACATTAATGCTCTCCATGATCTTGTTGAGCCTCTAATTTTAGCATTTGTATGCCTTGCTCTTTTGTGAGTACCCAAAAAATATGCCTTAATCGACCCGAGAGTCAAATTTCCCAATCTTCTTATCTTCTCTGTTAATGTAGCATTTTCTCCCAAAGATTCTAGAGTGTTTGATGTTTGTCGGTAGCCCCTTCCATAGTTCGTACAGGGTCTTGTCATTGTTTCTCCTAATAATTCCTCTGTTTAGAATATGCACAATTGTCTCCACTACATGAACCCAGAAAACATCACTCAATTTGGAATTTATCATCATGGTCCTAGCCATCTCTTCTACTATTTTGTTCTTTCTTTTGGCAACTCCATTTTGTTGTGGTGACCTGGTCACTGAGAATTTTCCTTTTATTCCTTGTTCCTCACAGAAATGTTGGAATTATTTGGATGTGAATTCACCTCAATTGTCAAATCTTAAACATTTGATTCTCAGTTCAATTTCGTTTTCAACCATCTCCTTGTAGATTATGAAGCATTCAAAAGCTTTTGACTTATTTTTTAGAAAACTAACAACTGTAATTCTGGTATAATCATCGATAAACAATATGAAATATAGTTCGCCTTCCAGTCCTCTAATTCTCATGGGACCACATAGATCAGTGTGCACTAAGTCTGATGGTCTCGAAGTAGAGTGTTCCTTGGTCTTGAATTCAACTCTTGTATGTTTTCCATGCCTGCAGTTCTTCCATGATGTGCTAGTTGGTTTTGAAACCTCGACATTTCTCTCACAACTTCCTTTTTACTGATTCTAACAAGGTTATCGAAGTTTATATGTCCCATACTTTTGTGCTCGAGCCAACTTTCATCCTCTTTAGCCAAGAAACAACCTTCTTTTCCGATAGCATCCAATGTGTATATATAATTTGGAGTCCTTGTTGTAGTCACCACCAACTTGCCAAATTTCTCCCTTCTTGTTTCACATTTCTTTGAGTTTAATAGCACTATGTGTCCTTGATCACACATGCTCATGCTTAGTAGATTATGGTTCATGTTTTCGATGAGTAACACATCCTTTGTTGTAGTATCCTTGCCTCCAAGCTTAATGTTCAAGTTTTTGTGGGTTTTGAGGCAAATTTTGGATCATCTTTGTGGCATTATTCTAAGGTCAAATTTTGAAGTGAGATCTCTAGTTTCCTTTGTGGGGATCTTCGTAAGAAGTGTGATTAGACCTATGGTATTCTAGCCCTCCAAAAGTCTTGAATTTGAGGAAATTCAAAGATTTGTAGTAGTTTAGTAATACACACTTTTGGCCCCCCTTTTAATCAGCTCTCTGAGGCCTAATTCGCTTGATCATTGGAGATAACTCATGGAATGTTTGAAGCATATATCCTGAAGCTTCAATTTGACCCTTCTAAAGAAGTTATGGGCTGATTTTATAGCCAATTTTGGGCGTCTTCCTTGACCATCAATGGCAAAAGCTCCTCCAAAATCATAAGATAGTTATTTAGTTGCTTACCTTTCAAATAGTTGATGGGATTTTCTAAAAATATCCAAACTAACAATCTCTAAAAATATCTCTCAAAAAATGACTTCGCTTGACAACTATTGGATTTGACCAGTGAACAAAGGAGGTTATTTTTAACACTACCCTTTAATATCAACTATTACATTTGTCAACACTAACAACTCTTTAATTAAGACCACTACTGCTTATTGGTCTTAGTCCCAGCTACAGTTACAACACTAAATCAATTCAAAACCTTGTTTTACTTCTATATGTTGGCACAGGTTGTTCTCATCACTATGTTGTACAAGCTTTTTCTTCTTTTTACTCCAAACTTTATACTCTACATATCTTTTTTTTTCAATATTTCCTTGTTTTCATTGTTGGGTTCATCTAATTCTTCATCTACATTTGCTTGTACTTCAGCTACTATTGATTGAACTTCTTTGTTGACTTGTGTAAGATTAAATATCTTTGTGTTCCATTATCTCCACTTCTGTTGTTGCAATAGCTTCAACACCTCTAATAATTTTCTTCAAATTTTTTGTTCCTTCTTCTGTTGTAGTTATGGTAAATTTTCCATAACCACTTTCATCTTTATCATCATACCTAATCTTTGCAAGCTACTCTTCAAAAAAAGCTAATTCAACTTTCACTACTAGGTTATCCTCACCTGTTGTTGCTACAAAGGTGGTTTCAATTTCATCATTTTCAACATTAATTTCATCTTCCACACATGTATCTACACAATGTGATTCACTTTTTGCATGATGTGGATACTCTGAATCTTGTACAAATTCACTTTTTTCTTTTGTAATTTCTTCAAAATTTTATGTAGTGTTTAGGTCAATTGTACTCTCCATATCTTGCATATCTTCTTTTGTTTTTCTATCTTTTCTACAATATCAAAATCTCATGCTTCTCCTGTTAGAGTGGGCACTTCATTAACACATGTAATTCTCTGTGACTTAGCTCAATGTTGGTCAATGTTGCTCCCCCTTTCACTATATGTCATTTCTAGAATATTCAAAGCTTCTTTAGATGTGGTTGCTATGGAAATATTGCAAAGAACATTGTCATCCAAACATTTTTGAATGAGAACCAATGTTATTGCGTCCTCCTTCTTGTTCACAAAGAGTTGGTCATTTTGATCTTGTCACATAGCATCATAAGGTACTTGACTTAAGGGTTATTCAAATCCATTCGAAACAATGTTTCTATAAACCATTTATTTGTTATTTGGTTCTCATTTTAATGGCCAATAATTCATAATTAATAATAAAAATAGATGATCGCAGATAAAAACCAATAACAAGTCCATACTAATAAGTTGTGGCAGATAAGAATCACTAGGTAAATAGGTACTGATGAAGAACAAAGACTACCACGGCATGAATAAGCTACTCCACACTACAACCAACTCTTTTTTATTAAAATGACGATAAACCAAAACTCTTCTTTTTCAATAACCTCTACTTAACCCTTTTTTAAAGAAAGGTCCGTTAATTTTTCAATTCCCAACCAATAATTAATCCAAACTAATTATTATTACTCCACAAATGTAAATGCATTACGCATTACTCCCAATAAAGAAAGAAAGAAAGAAAGAAAATTATTTTAACATCCACGAGGCTAAATATAGCCTATGCGACAAATTGCTTTTTCATTTGGTTGATGTATTCGACACTTTTCGTATGAAGCCTCACAATAAAATCTCCCAACTTCTCGACAAACCCCTCACTAAATATATTATCCCAAGAAGTAGTTGCCAGAATATCTACAAACTTTCCTTGTTGTCTCTGAAGGCCTCGCATTCTAAAATGAAATGTTTTTATGTTTCCACTTTTCTCGAAGAACAAAAAATACATACTCTTCCTCCCACACTTCCTTTGGCCTTTTCCAGCGCCCTTTTTCACAATGGAGTTGATGATAATTAGTCCTTAACTGAGCAATAAGAATCTTGGCTCTCCAAGAAATATTGGCCTCTATGTATGCTTTTTGTTGATGACTATGAGTGGGATTAAACTCTTCAATATAGTATTTTTTCTTTCTCCCTAGCTCCTTATCCCAAGTATGCTTGTGGAACTTATCCATAAGAAAAGATTTTATCTCTTTATTGCTTATAGGACACGTGTGTTAGCACCTAAATCTACCTTAGGCTGAAGGAAGGCAAAAATTAGGGTAACCACAAACCACGCTCAGTTTGGTAGCTAGCCCTACCAGAACAGGAGAGGGCTCTCTCCGAGTCATGCTCAATGAATAGGTAAGCAAAAAACGGTCTGAGATGACTTACGATGAAATATTGATCTTAGGCTAGTAAGTGAAAATGGGTACAAGAAACAAATTTTATGAATGACCAAGCTTCTGGGATGGTATGGGACCAACACTCAGCAAAGAACAAAGAATTTAATACAAAGGCACAGATTATTCAGTGAGGAAAGGTAGGTGGAAAATGTAACAATTTAGTTTTAGGTACCGCGGCGTGAATAGATTACTGGAGAAAGTGAAAAGGGCATAGTGACATGAATCCTTTTCAACAGAAGAAAAACACTGAACATGAAATTTTCCCACAGGCAGAGCAATAAAATTGAATTCTACCTAATCTCACTCAGAAAATTTCACTGGAAATGAATATGAATTGAATTATGAAACATAAAAAAATACATATGAAAACATAAGAGACACATTTGCTACACTCACAACCACAAGAATCTCATGAAACAGAGTCGATGCCTTTCATTAATTCTCTCTCAAAATTACACAGTGAAGAAACAAAGTTTCTTTCCCACAATCTCCCAGAAGTTACAAGTCAACCAACCCTTTGCAAATAACTTGCATACAATATATAGAATGTGTAAGGAAGAGATAGAACGCCCAAGGGTTGGGGAGTTACTCGAATCATTGCAAAATGGAGATGGAGAACCAACCATCAGCTACAGGTGCAGTGCTACAAACATGACATTTGGCTTGGGTGACCATTTTCCTTCCTTTGCCACTTGGATGGGAGCCAATATGGAGAAAAAACACTTTAAATGCCGCCTTTGGTGCCAAAAAACCGAAGTGTAGATGAGCGGGCCCACTTGTAGAAGTCGCGAACATAAATTTCGCGAAACGGAAGCAAATTGGGCAATTTTTCCTCTATGCGCCGCGCTACTTTGGGGCATGTTTTGGGGCACTTTGAGGTGTCCAAAATGTGCCCAAGTGGGCTTGTTGGAAATACTGTCCTGTCTACCTTCTAACCCCACTAGAATTTTTGAATTTGGTGCTCATTTTCCCCTCCAAATCTTCATTCTCCCAATACTGCTTCCTGTGTGTCAAAAAAGTGGCAGAGAGGCCATTTTTAGGTGTTTTTTGACATTTTGGAGACTCATACCTTGCCAAACTTTCTTGTCCAGAAACCAGTAGTCATGATTTTCCATGCTAAATCCAAAAATGCAAACCATTCCTCATTTGGAGCTCTAGAATTTTAGCGTCGTGCCACAGGGAGAAAAACCCTATTTTTTGCCCAAAAATTTGTGAAGTGACCAAAAATTCCCCAAATTTCTTGAAATTTGGGCTGGAGTTTCCCTATGGGGTGTTATGATGGGCTAAGGAAGCCTTAGCCAATATTTGAAGCCAATCTTTCTCTTTTACCTCTTTTGCCTTTCTTGTTGCTTTCCTCAATTTCGCTTTCAAACTCCTTATTCGGACCTGTGCACTCATGTTTCGCACCTTGTAACGGAAAGCCACGTGTCTCAGTAGAGAAAGGTCCTAGTTGGCCTTGTCTAGCAACCTCTCCAAATGCATGTTGACCCTCTCAAGGTTGGCCTCCCAATCCTCATTGATTTCGTGCTCCAAAGAAGTGAGCTCAACTCTTCTCCTTTGAGCATCTTGGCGATGCTCACGAATGTTTTGCAGCTCCATAATCATCTGCTGATCCTCAAGTTGCTTGTTTCTCTGCTCCAGGTACTTCATGTTCCACATGGCCCTCTCCAAGCCAAGGGATAAGGAATCAATCATAGATTTCTACTCCTGGATGATCTCTGTAAGCTCTGCATTTGTTGGTTCTGCATCTGTCTCATCATCATGGACGAGAACGAATTCGGTCTCTCGTTCACCTGATGGCCCTTCCTCCTGCACTAGCTCCTTACCCCTGCCTTACTCATGTGATGTTGATGTCGGAAGTGAGGCCCCTTCCACCCCGGGTGGAGATAACACTCACTTTGCTGCTGCAAATAAGGGTCTACTGCCTCTCTGATAGGTGATGTATACTAGCATAGTAGTAGTCTCATGTCGCTCATACTGATGAGATGGGCCTCCTATCTCATGCTCTACCTATGATACTACCTGTGGAGCACTGAAGAAGTCACGGGAGATGAAGTCCTCCCAAGCAATACCCTGCAATCCCAACTAATGGTCCACCAAAATCCGAATAAGAGCAAAGTGATAAACATCGTTGAGATGCTGTCGAGGGGTCTTGTGCTACATGAAATTTTTCATTCACTCTATGTTACCGCAAATGAAAAATGGGAGGTTCATCATCCACACCCTGGTAAAGTGCATGAGCAACATGATGTGATAGGCATTGTTACACAGTAATTTGTCACTGTCTTCCTACCAGTCTTCCTACTGTGTCATGAGTCCAAATCATCCATGCTCATGCTCTCTAATGTTGCCAAATGACCCACTTTGCCAAATTTTTGCTATCATCGCGACTGTTGTAAAAATAAACGCGCTGATGAGCGCTCCAAAACAGACCGAATGTGCTGCCGGTGCGGAAGTACACGTGATTCCCGCGCTGGTCGAATTTCACGAGACAGCGCGTATGTTATTTATATATGATTGCGCTGATATGACTTTCTCTGTTATTCAGCAGTGATGTCAGCACTCCAGTGTAGTTATGCACCCGCGATGATCCAGTCTGGGCGAGTTTGTTCTAACAAGCAGCCTTCCAGATGACTCCAGACCTGGTTGTTGGCCTTGTAAATGTCGCCCTCCCTTCTCTGGCATGTCTGTTTCGTCATTTGAGCCACCTTCCTTGGAGGTAAGCTCATCCTCCCACCATTCATGGAGACTCCTTCTCCTATTTAAGTCTCCACCATAGCCATGAGCTGCTAGTTTGGAATTCATAGTGTTTGGAGTGTTGCTGATAGTGTGTGAGCTTGATAGGTAGCTAGTGTGACTAGTGTGGGATTGCTAAAGACCTAAAGGAAGGTTGTGAAGTTTTTTGATCTTATGTAAACTTGTGTGAGAGAGATTTTTGTCTTGGGAGATCTACCTTCAAGGGTGAATGCTTGAGGGACTTGCTGGCTGAACCCTCTTGAGAAGGATTTGACGTCAGAACTATGGTTGTATTCTTCTTTGTTTATCAATAATAGACGACTATCATTATGGTTCCACTCTCATTGTCTTTATGATGGTATTTGAGTTATATCATTTCTGACTGATATATAGTTGTATCTACTGGATTTTATGCTTGTGTTTGTTTCGTTCTTTGCATGTGCAGGTATCCATGCACGAGGATCATGAGGATTGTGACCAGCCAGGGCAAAGGAATGGGAGCATCAACTGTTCTACAAGTATTAGCATTGGAATCCAGGTAGGCCTTCATCATTGCCAATTGGTCTTTAATTTTCAATTAGGAACCTCCCCAGTTGAGTCGCCAAATTGTTGTGGAGGTAAATCCCCTCTGCGGACAGAGGCGATCCCTACTAGTCCAATAGGGTCTAGCAATAATCAAACAATGCTAACAACGCTAACGCTAACAAGGATTTGACATCAGAATCTTGGGGCGATATGATTCCGTTGAGTCTTGCCGAGCTCAACTACGTTGAAATCGTTGCTGCATCGGCTCCCTCTCCCGAACCTGCTCCTCCGAGCAATGTTCCCAACTCGTATGTTCATTCCCCTTCGCTTGGAGATGATGCTACTTCGGATCCATTAAAGGAAATATTTCCTTCCGATGAAGCCATTATAGAGACCATGTCTCTCGAGGAACCTCCTTGGTCTGATCATCACCACCGTTCCTCGTTTCTCCCTTCCCATCAGGAAATGATCTTCTGTCTTGAACGGTTTGCTTCTTGTATCCCATTTCAACCCCTTCAAACACCTATTCAAGTTTATCAAGTGTCCTCTGAAGGAAATATGGGAAACATTACGCAGACCCAACCCATCGACATCTCTACGAAACCAGGGATTTTCGAGCATATTCACATTGGAGTCACTTGTACTCCGGAGGAAATTCAGCTCTACACCGATATTTTTCACGAATTTCGTGATGTCTTCGCTTGGTCCTACGAAGAAATGCCCGTCATTGACCCTAGCATAGTGGTGCATGCGATTCCTACGTATCCAGCTGCTAAGCCTGTTCGTCAACGTCTACGCCCCGTGCACCCCCGAAAGGCTGCAACTATTAAAGCAGAAGTTGAAAAGCTTCTCAAGGCTGGTTTCATTTACCCCATTCCACTTACGGATTGGGTTTCTAATATTGTCCCTGTGAACAAAAAGCAAGGTACCATTCGAGTCTATGTTGATTACCGTGACATAAACCGCGCTTGTCCTAAGGATAACTTCCCCACACCCTTCATCGATCAGCTCATTGATGAGTGTGCAGGAAGCGAAATCTATTCATTTATGGACGGTTTTTCTGGGTATAACCAGATCAATATTGCGCCCACTGATCAGCATAAGACTTCCTTTATCTGTCCTTAGGGAACTTTTGCTTACAAAAAGCTCCCTTTCGGTTTGAAGAATGCCGGTGCTACCTTCCAACGTGCAATGTCCTATGCTTTTCATGACATCCGTCACATTGTACAACCGTATCTGGATGATCTAACAACTCATTCAGTCAAACACCAGGACCACCCTTCCCATCTTCGTGAAATCATTCTCCGCTGTCGACACTACCGTATCAGGCTCAATCCTCATAAATGTGTCTTCTGCATTGAATCAGGCCGACTACTCAGGTTTATCGTCTCCCGAGAGGGCATTCGTCTGGATCCCCTTAAAGTCAAAGCTATTCTAAATCTTCCTTCCCCTGCTTCTTTGCAGCAGTTGTAGAGCTTGCAGGGCAAAGCAAATTTCCTAAGACGATTCATTCCGAACTATGCTGAGGTGGCTAAAGGTTTTACACGGTTATTGAAGCGAGATACTCCATTTCATTGGGATGCTATCGCTCAAGAGTCTTTCGAGCGTCTCAAGGGTCTCCTTGTTTCTGCTCCATTATTGCGACCTCCGAGTTACCATCACGATTATACTCTGTATTTGGCCACCGCCAATACCACTATCGGCATGGTTCTCGTGCAAGAAGACGATGATGACACTGAGCATGTCATATATTACCTCAGTCGCAACCTCTTAGACACGGAAACTCGATACGCTTACATCGAGAAGTTGGCATTGGCCGCTGTTTGTTCCGTCCAATGTTTCCGGCATTATATTTTGTTGCACACCATGACCATGATTTTCGATTGCAACCCGATGACGTACATTTTGTCACATCAGTTGCTGGGGGGCAAATACTCAAAGTGGATCGTCATCCTCCAAGAGTTTGACTTGGAATTCACTGCTGCCAAGTCTAAGAAGTCCCTTGTCTTTGCTGAGTTACTTTGCCCTTTGCCATCTCCTTCTGCACCCTCTCACTCAGAGGACCATATCCGGGATGAAACTCTTTTTCTGATCAGCACCCTCAATCCCTGGTATGGCGATATTATTGTATATTTGTAAATGTCCTCTTTCCGTCCTGCTGTATCGAAGGATGCCCAGTGACGGATCTGTCATCAGTCTCAACCCTACCGTATTATCGGGGACACCATGTACCGTCTTGGCGTTGACTCCATCCTCCGCCGATGTCTAACTCTCGAGGAAGTTGAGAGAGTCCTGAATGAATGCCACTCTGGCGCCTATGGTGGTCACATGTCCGGATATGCCAAAGCTCAAAAAATGCTCCGCTGGTTATTTCTGGCCCTCTGTTCTCAAGGATTACATTCTTGCCATCCGTTTGTGTCATGCGTGCACCACCAGCTCCGCTGCACCCTGTTGTCACCATTGGCCCTTTTGAAAAATGGGGCATTGATTATACGACCTGTAAACCTCGCTCGACCGGGGGGCATGGGTTTATTATTGTTGTCGTTGATTACTTTACAAAATGGGCTGAGTCAATGCCCACATTAACTGAAGACGGTCACACAGCGACGCAGTTTTTGTTCAACCATGTTATTACGCAGTTCGGAGTTCCGCAGGCCATCGTCACGGATCACGGGAAGCATTTCCATAATCACATGATGACCGAACTGACAACCCAACTAGGCTTATGACATGATAGTTCGACCCCGTACTATCCTCAATCCAATGGCCAGGTTGAAGTCGTTAACAAGATTTTGGTTACGATGCTTCATCGTAGTGTTGACATGCATAAGTCTAATTCGCATCTGATGTTGTTTCCGCCTTGTGGGCCTACCGAACCTCTGTGAAGGATGCCACCGGTTTCACTTCATTTCAACTAGTTTACGGACTGGAGGCTACCCTTCCTATAGAATGCGAAATCCCTTCGTTAAAATTAATCGTCGAGTTGCTTCCCAACACTACTCCGGTAGAGGAACGACTTCTTTACCTAGAACGGCTGGACGAGACCCGTCGCCTAGCCTCTCTAGCTATTGAAGCACGAAAGAAGAGAGTTAAAACTCACTTCGATCATACCATCCATCCTCGTTCCTTTGTTGAGGGAGATTTAGTCCTGCTATACGACCAAGCAAATGACAAGCTGGGGGTAGGCAAACTCGAGCCCACGTGGCTAGGCCCTTATATTGTAAAGAGAGTTTTGCAGAAGGGGGCATATGAGCTAGTTGACTACAAAGGTAATCCTCTCGATAAGCCCCGCAATGGGCTGTACTTGAAAAAGTACTATGCATGATTCCATGCACTTCGATTTGTACATGCGTGTATTTTAGCAAGTGTGTTGTGTGTGTGTTTTCATGTTTTTAGCTTGATTGCCACTTATTGTCTCTTTTGCTTCTTGGGCATATGTCTGATGCACCTTATGTTGGTTTCGCTGACGGTGCCTGCCGCAGCACTCGCAATTTTTCCTCTGCGGCGTGGGTGATCTACGATCCTCACGGTGAGTTGATAGATCTTCAAGGTGTGTGTTTAGGCTGTACTACAAACAATGTTGCTGAATATAGTGTTGTGATTGAATTATTATCCGAGGCAATTAATCTAAATATTCGTACATTGGTTGTTAACCTGGAATCTCAACTTATCGTCCATCAGCTCAATGGGCGTTATTCCGTCAGAGACCGTCACATTTTAAGGTTATATTTATGTGTTAAATTGTTAGAAAGGAATTTGATTTCATCACATATCAGCATATTCCACGACGATTAAACACATTATTTGATGCATTGGCTAATCATGTATTAGATAGACATTTGCGTAATTTATAATAAAAACATCATACAAGCAAGCACATAAAAGCACAATAATAAATATATATATATATATATATATATATATATATATATCGTGTGGCGCACCAAGGCGCTCAAAAATAAGTGTACATGTCTAAATAGGGCCTGTGTTCTCTATACATCTGAGACACATGCCTCTCAAGAAACCACCTGTAGGAAATAAAGACCTAGATATCTACTGTGGTGGGTTGTGCTCCCTATAATCCGCAGCCGCTCCTACCACTCGCCTCAAAAGGTGGTGCATCCTAGGTTCTACTCCCACTGTATGGATCTGAGATGCTGTGGGGACCTCCTCTATCCCCTGGTAATCTAGAATCCCTGACAGCAAACCCTCAAGGTTTCGTATCACGGTCTCCATCACATCATCCCCTGGAGGAGCCAGGGCCAGAGCTCCAATACCCTGTGCATCCCTCTGCACCTCTGGGGCTAGGCCGAGGGGTCTCGTCGGTCCTACATCTACATACCATAGCATTCATCATTAAGACATGTACATGAAAAAATAAAAAACATTACAAAAATAAAAAATAAAAAAATGAGATCGTGTCTTACCACCGTCATCCCACTGCTCTCCAGCACGCAGCGGCATGCCTTGGTCTCCACGGAAGTCTAGGCCAGCATACGGCTAGTCCTCCACAAAAATATTCTGCCTCTCCAACCACTCTCGGAAGTATACTCCCCATGCCACTGGTTGACCGCCACCTCCTCGTGGCATGACATGGCCCCATCGTGTGGCCCTCGTCTCTCGAGGACCTCTAGGTGGGTCCACGACCATATCCTACAGTTGCAATGCCGGCACCTGCTCCAGCATGAGCGGGAGTAAAATCGACCCATAGCCAAACTACTTCGACTCACCATGACGGAAGTTGGTCAATTGTCTCTTCATACTTGTCGCTACAGCCGCTGCCCAGTTGAATATGGTAGGATTCAAGCATTCGAGGGCCAGTCGAAGATGGGCCATCAAGGCCTCGTGATTGGCCAGGGAGCCCACTTCCTGAGTCACCATGAAGCGTATAGTTCGAAGGATGATGTCCTCCACCATAGGAATTGCTACCTTCCCACTCCGCGTCTTGCGTGCCCGTGGGCACACCTGGGCCATGAGCATGTCTAGAGTATCACCACCAAGTCGCTGCCCCTCCAGAATAGGCATCTCTCCCCAACGTGATAACCCGGTCAAAAAATAGATATCTGTTTAATAAAACTTGATGTCTCGGCCTCAGATAACGAACTTCCCATCAGTGGGATTCCAGGCTCTGATCAAGAGTTCAAGAAGGTCAGGCTGTGCTCGGAGGCGCGGAATTAGGAAGAATTTAAACAACCCGCAAGCCCGAAATGCATTTCGGCACCCAACATCGGTGAATGCTGCTAAGTCCTCGTTATCATGAGCTCGTTCCTAGCAAATGAACGCAATTTTACCCTGCATGATCAAAAAATTTCATTAGGGCCTTGTCCATAAAGTTTCATACGTTAAATTTGTCAAAAAACTTGTTGCGCGGCGTTAGCGCGACTATTTTTAAAATAGTCGTGCTGATCATGGTGCCCTTTGATATTTTTTCCGGGTCAGTGCGGAAGTACACCACTCTTCCATGCTGATCCGGGAGTGACCAGTGGAATTTTTTTTCGATCAGCGCAGACCCGATAGGGAAATCCGCGCTGACCGAGAGCGGAATGAGTTTCAAAAAATCCGCCCAAACTGCCACTTCCCACCGTTAAAATGCAACAAAAAGACTTCAAAATGGAGCATAACGGAAGATGAACCTACCTGGAATAGGTTGCAGGATGGTTGATGCATGTACGAGGTGGAATTTGGCTCGTCAACCTCACAGCTCCAAGTCGTTCTCCAAAGCTCCAAATGGTAACAATGGTATAAAAAAATTGTTTACCCCCCTATTGATGGTAAATTTTGAAAATTAAATATTATTTTTCATAGATATGGGTTTTTTATAATAGTTTTTACCATATTCTTGGTTCCGACATAGTTTTACTATGTTTTTATGCATGTTGTCTATATTATTTCGAACAGATTTATGCGTGCGGAGTTCCTTGTGCAGATGCTGGTGGAATTACGACATTTCTATACACACTTGGTCCCAAAACATTGTCTTTAAGCTCTTTTTCGACGTCAAATAATAAAATATAGCCGAGTCTCCCTCTCGACTTGTTAAAAGAAGCGGGAGGCGGTCGCCTTTAACGCTCTTTTTCGACCATTTAAACTTAAAAAGATCGTCGGGTTTTTGTCGTTTCAAACTCGTTATTGGCTCCAAAACGACGTGCTTCTGACCGCTTTTCTACTTTTTCGGGTCGAAGTCACTACTTACAAAAATTACTCCTCGATCACACTGGTCGGGTGGTTCTTTCGAGCATTGTTTTATACTTTCTCGGGCTCGAGAGACACAACTTTACAAAAAAGGACCTCCCTGGAGTTCACTTTTCTGCTGTCTTTTCAGACTCTCTAAACAAGAAAAGACGCCGAGTTCTCCCTTTGTTAGACTCGTTAAAACTTAATGACATCAGATTCCGTCGAAATGACACCTTCCAAGCATATACTATCCCCGTCAAGCTTGTCATCAAAAAATAACCGGGGTACTCGCCAGAAATGGTGGGGAAAATGGAACCATAATCATTGTTGTGTCGGCAGTATGTCGCTCTTGAACATGGCACTTGTCTGTATTCATGTCTGGGTGGGAATCATCTGTTTTTCCACTGGCCTCTGTGGGTTTGGGTTCTCCTGCTTGACCTCTCATCTGCTCATTGCCTTGTCGCCATGACCCCTGATCATTTAAAGTCAAATACTGCCAAATCCACTGATGTACCGCCGATATGTTCAAGGGAAGTTGACCTCTGCAAGAATACTCAACCTCCCTCTGATACCTCACGCAAAATATCTGATCATTCTCTGTCTCGTGTCAATGATGTGGGAAACATTATGGCCCACCTTCGATCAAGGTCACTTCCTGTCGACTTCAGCTCATTATCCAGGAAGTTGACTTAGAGACTCCCTTCAGGTGCCTTGGAGCCTGCATGCCTCAATGGCAGGTTCTTAGTGTTCAACACGAGGTTTTCATCATTGGCCTCCGATCAAATGATTCTACGGGTGTTCCACACCAGCTCATTGATTCACACACCATAGATTGTACCTATAGTACCTTGAGGACCATTGTCATTATTGATGGTACCTCTCGCGTCTGTTAACAATTTTCATCATTGACTGGTAACCAGACGATGTTCTTGCATGTTCGACTTCAACTCCCATATTCACATGCTTGAACTTGTACTTTGTTCGGGTCGAGATGGAGCGCAAGACCCTGGATTTTGTCTCTTGAGATCCAGGTTGTGATTTTGTGGATTATTATGATCATTACATGAATCATTGATGGATGGCTGTGCCCATACCTGATTCTTCATGGATGGCTGCGACCATACCTTTACTATCATCACGGTCTCATTAGCCGGGTGGCTGCGTCCATACCACAGACCTCTATAATGTGTCTTTTGGATGGTTGCGCCCATGCGTAGACTACATGTAATTGATTATCAGAGATATCATTTGTACATACATGTAGGTTCTTCCTGGTGGTGTTCGAGTTCAGCCAGTTTCATAAAGCATTTCACCCCTCCCACTCTCTCGGGCTTCATGCTTTAGGGGGCATCTGTTACACAGTAATTTGTCACTGTCTTCCTACCAGTCTTCCTAATGTGTCATGAATCCAAATCATCCATGCTCATGCTCTCTAATGTTGCCAAATGACCCACTTTGCCAAAGTTTTGTTATCATCGCGACTGTTGTAAAAATAAACATGCTGATGAGTGCTCCAAAACAGACCGAATGCGCTGCCAGTGCGGAAGTACACGTGATTCCCGCGCTGGTCGAATTTCATGAGACAGCGCGTCTGTTATTTATATCTGATCGCGCTGATATGACTTTCTCTGTTATTCAGTAGCGATGTCAGCGCTTCAGTGTAGTTATGCACCCCCGATGATCCAGTCTGGGCGAGTTTGTTCTAACAGCCAGCCTTCCAGATGACTCCAGACCTGGTTGTTGGCCTTGTAAATGTCACCCTCCCTTCTCTGGCATGTCTGTTTCATCGTTTGAGCCACCTTCCTTGGAGATAAGCTCATCCTCCCACCATTCATGGAGACTCCTTCTCCTATTTAAGCCTCCACCATTGCCATGAGCTGCTAGTTTGGAATTCATAGTGTTTGGAGTGTTGCTGATAGTGTGTGAGCTTGATAGGTAGCTAGTGTGACTAGTGTGGGATTGCTAAAGAGCTAAAGGAAGGTTGTGAAGTGTTTTGATCTTGTGTAAACTTGTGTGAGAGAGATTTTTGTCTTGGGAGATCTACCTTCAAGGGTGAATGCTTGAGGGACTTGCTGGCTAAACCCTCCTGAGAAGGATTTGACATCAGAACTATGGTTGTATTCTTCTTTGTTTATCAATAATAGATGACTATCATTATTGTTCCACTCTCATTGTCTTTATGATGGTATTTAAGTTATATCCTTTCTGACTGATATATAGTTGTATCTACTGGATTTTATGCTTGTGTTTGTTTCGTTCTTTGCATGTGCAGGTATCCGAGCATGAGGATCGTGAGGATTGTGACCAGCCGCGGCGAAGGAACGGGAGCATCAACTCTTATACAAGTATTAGCATTGGAATCTAGGTAGGCCTTCATCATTGGTCTTTAATTTGCAATTAGGAACCTCCCCAGTTGAGTCACCAAATCGTTGTGGAGGTAAATCCCCTCTGCGGACAGAGGCGATCCCTACTAGTCCAATAGGGTCTAGCAACAATCAAACAACGCTAACAACACTAACGCTAACAAAAATTTGACGTCAAAATCTTGGGGAGATATGATGCCGTTGAGTCCTGCCGAGCTCAACTACGTTGAAATCATTGTTGCATCGACTCCCCCTCTCGAACCTACTCCTCCGAGCAGCTTTCCCAACTCGTATGTTCATTCCCCTTGGCTTGGAGATGATGCTACTTCGGATCCATTAAAGGAAATATTTCCTTCCGATGAAGCCATTATAGAGACCATGTCTCTCGAGGAACCTCCTTGGTCTGATCATCACCACCGTTCCTCGTTTCTCCCTGCCCATTAGGAAATGATCGCCTGTCTCGAATGGTTTGCTTCTTGTATCCCATTTCAACCCCTTCAAACACCTATTCAAGTTTATCAAGTGTCCTCTAAAGGAAATATGGGAAACATTACGCAGACCCAACCCATCGACATCTTTGCGAAACCAGGGATTGTCGAGCATATTCACATTGGAGTCACTTGTACTCCGAAGGAAATTCAGCTCTACACCGATCTTTTTCACGAATTTCATGATGTCTTCGCTTGGTCCTATGAAGAAATGCCTAGCATTGACCCTAGCATAGTGGTGCATGAGATACCTACGTATCTGGGTGCTAAGCCTGTTCGTCAACGTCTACGCCCCGTGCACCCCCGAAAGGCTGCAGCCATTAAAGCAGAAGTTGAAAAGCTTCTCAAGGCTGGTTTCATTTACCCCATTCCACTTACGGATTGGGTTTCTAATATTGTCCCTGTGAACAAAACGCAGGGTACCATTCGAGTCTGTGTTGATTACCGTGACATCAACCGCGCCTGTCCTAAGGATAACTTCCCCACACCCTTCATCGATCAGCTCATTGATGAGTGTGCAAGAAGCGAAATCTATTCATTTATGGACGGTTTTTATGGGTATAACCAGATCAATATTGCACCTGTTGATCAGCATAAGACTACCTTTATCTGTCCTTAGGGAACTTTTGCTTACAAAAAGCTCCCTTTCGGTTTGAAGAATGCCAGTGCTACCATCCAACATGCAATCTCCTATGCTTTTCATGACATCCGTCACATTGTACAACCATATCTGGATGATCTACCAGCTCATTCAGTCAAACGCCAGGACCACCCTTCCCATCTTCGTGAAATATTTCTCCACTGTCGACACTACCGTATCAGGCTCAATCCTCATAAATGTGTCTTCTGCATTGAATCTGGCCGACTACTCGGGTTTATCGTCTCCCGAGAGGGCATCCATCTGGATCCCCTTAAAGTCGAAGCTATTCTGAATCTTCCTCCCCCTGCTTCTTTGCAGCAGTTGCAGAGCTTGCAGGGCAAAGAAAATTTCCTAAGACGATTCGTTCCGAACTATGCTGAGGTGGCTGAAGGTTTTACACGGTTATTGAAGCGATATACTCCCTTTCATTTGGATGCTATCGCTCAGGAGTCTTTCGAGCATCTCAAGGGTCTCCTTGTTTCTGCTCCATTATTGCGACCTCTGAATTACCATCGCGATTATACTCTATATTTGGTCGTCGCCGATACCACTATCTGCATGGTTCTCGTGCAAGACAACGATGATGACACCGAGCATGTCATATATTACCTCAGTCGCAACCTCTTAGACACAAAAACTCAATACGCTTATGTCGAGAAGTTGGCATTGGCCGCTGTTTGTGCCGTCCAACATTTCCGACATTATATTTTGTTGCGCACCACGACCGTGATTTCTGATTGCAACACGATGACGTACATTTTGTCACATCAGTTGCTAGGGGGAAAATACTCAAAGTGGATCATCATCCTCCAAGAGTTTGACTTGGAATTCACTGCTTCCAAGTCTAAGAATTCCCTAGTCTTTTTTGAGTTACTTTGCTCTTTACCATCTCCTTCTGCACCCTCTCACTCAGAGGATCATATCCCGGATGAAACTCTTTTTCTGATCAGCACCCTTGATCCCTGGTACGGGGATATTATTGTATATTTGCAAACATCCTCTTTCCATCCTGTTGTATCCAAGGATGCCCGGCGATGGATCTGTCATGAGTCTCAACCCTACCGTATTATCGGGGACACCCTGTACCGTCTCGGAGTTAACTCCATCCTCCGTCGATGTCTAACTCTCGAGGAAGCTGAGAGAGTCTTGAATGACTGCCACTCTGGTGCCTATGGTGGTCACATGTTCGGATATACCACAGCTCAAAAAATCCTCCGCGCTGATTATTTATGGCCCTCCATTTTCAAGGATTGCATTCTTGCCACCCGTTTGTGTCATGCGTGCCAGATATACCAGCGGAAGATGCGTGCACCACCAGTTCCGCTGCACCCTGTTGTCACCGTTGGCCCTTTTGCAAAATGGGGCATTGATTATACGACCTGTAAACCTCGCTCGACCGAGGGACATGGGTTCATTATCGTTGCTGTCGATTACTTTAAAAAATGGGCCGAGGCGATGCCCACATTAACTGAAGATGGTCACACAGCGGTGCAGTTTTTGTTCAACCATGTTATTACGCGGTTCAGAGTTCCGCAAGCCATCGTCACGGATCACGACAAGCATTTCCGTAATCACATGATGACCGAACTGACAACCCAACTAGGCTTACGACATGATAGTTCTACCCCGTACTATCCTCAGTCCAATGGCCAGGTTGAAGTCGTTAACAAGATTTTGGTTATGATGCTTCAACGTACTGTTGACATGCATAAGTCTAATTCGCATCTGATGTTGTTTCCCGCCTTGTGGGCCTACCGAACCTCTGTGAAGGATGCCACCAGTTTCACTCCATTTCAACTAGTTTACAGACTGGAGGCTACCCTTCCTATAGAATGCGAAATCCCTTCGTTAAAATTAGCCGTCGAGTTGCTTCCCAACACTACTCCGGTAGAGGAATGGCTTCTTTACCTAGAACGGTTGGATGAGACCCGTCGCCTAGCCTCTCTAGCTATCGAAGCACAAAAGAAGATAGTTAAAACTCACTTTGATCATACCATCCATCCTCGTTCCTTTGTTGAGCGAGATTTAGTCCTGATATATGACCAAGCAAATGACAAGCTAGGGGCAGGCAAACTCGAGCCCATGTGGCTAGGCCCTTATATTGTAAAGAGAGTTTTGTAGAAGGGGGCATATGAGCTAGTTGACTACGAAGGTAATCTTCTCGGTAAGCCCCGCAATGGGCTGTACTTGAAAAAGTACTATGCATGATTCCATGCACTTCGATTTGTACATGCGTGTGTTTTAGCAAGTGTGTTGTGTGTGTGTTTTCATGTTTTTGGCTTGATTGCCACTTATTGTGTCTTTTGCTTCTTGTGCAGATGTCTGATGCACCTTATGTTGGTTTCGCTAACGATGCCTGCCGCAGCACTCGCAATTTGTCCTCTGCAGCATGGGTGATCTACAATCCTCACGCTGAGTTGATAGATCTTCAAGGTGTGTGTTTAGGCTGTACTACAAACAATGTCGCTGAATATAGAGCTGTGATTGAATTATTAGCCGAGGCAATTAATCTCAATATTCGTACATTGGTTGTTAACCTGGATTCTCAACTTGTCGTCCATCAGCTCAATGGGCGTTATTCCGTCAGAGACCGTCACATTTTAAGGTTATATTTACGTGTTAAATTTTTAGAAAAGAATTTTGATTTCATCACATATCAGCACATTCCACGATGATTAAACACATTATCTAATGCATTGGCTAATCATGTATTAGATAGACATTTGCGTAATTTATAATCAAAACATCATACAAGCAAGCACATAAAAGCACAATAATAAACCATAGGAATATATATATATATATATATATATATATATATATATATATCGTGTGGCGCACCAAGGCGCTCAAAAATAAGTGTACATGTCTAGATAGGGCCTGTGTTCTCTGTACATCTGAGACACATGTCTCTCAAAAAACCACCAGTAGGAAATAAAGACCTAGATATCTACTGTGGTGGGTTGTGCTCCCTATAATCCGCAGCTGCTCGTGCCACCCGCCTCAAAAGGCGGTGCATCCTAGGTTCTACTCCCACTGTATGGATCTGAGATGCTATGGGGACCTCCTCTATCCCCTGGTAATTTGGAATCCCTGACAGCAAACCCTCGAGGTTCCGTATCACGGTCTCCATCGCATCATCCCCTGGAGGAGCCAGGGCCAGAGCTCCAATACCCTGTGCATCCCTCTGCGCCTCTGGGTCAGGCCAAGGGGTCTCATCGGTCCTACATCTGCATACCATAGCGTTCATTGTTAAGACATGTACATGAAAAAATAAAAAACATCACAAAAATAAAAAATCAAAAAATGAGATCAAGTGTCTTACCACCGTCATCCCACTGCTCTCCAGCAGGCAGCGGCATGTCTGGGTCTCCACAGAAGTCTAGGCTAGCATACGGCCAGTCCTCCACAAAAATAGTTTGCCTCTCCAACCACTCTCGAAAGTATACTCCCCATGCCACTGGTCGACCACCACCTCCTCGTGGCATGACATGGCCCCATCATGTGGCCTTCGTCTCTCGAGGGCCTCTAGGTGGGTCCACGACCATATCCTGCAGTTGCAATGCCGGCACCCGCTCCAGCATGAGCGGGAGTAAAATCGACCCGTAGCCAAACTGCTTCGACTCACCACGACGGCAGTTGGTCAGCTGTCTCTTCATACTTGTCGCTACTGCCGCTGCCCAGTTGAATATGGTAGGATTCAAGCATTCGAGGGCCAGTCGAAGATGGGCCTTCGAGGCCTCATGATTGGCAAGGGAGCCCACTGCCCGAGTCACCATGAAGAGTATAGTACGAAGGATGATGTCCTCCACCGTAGGAATTGCTACCTTCCCACTCCGCTTCTTGCGAGCCCGTGGGCACACCTGGGCCATCAGCATGTCTAGAGTATCACCACCAGGTCGCTGCCCCTCCAGAATAGGCATCTCACCCCAACGTGATAACCCGGTCAAAAAATAGATATCTGTGTAATCAAACTCGATGTCTCGGCCTCAGATAATGAACTTCCCATCAGTGGGATTCCAGGCTCTGATCAAGAGTTCAAGAAGGTCAGGTTGTGCTCGCAGGCGCGGAGTTAGGAAGAATTTAAACAACCCGCATGCCCGCAATGCATTTCGGCACCCACCATCGGTGAATGCCGCTAATTCCTCGTTATCATGAGCTCGTTCCTGCCCAACGAACCCCATTTTACCCTGCATGATCAAAAAATTTCATTAAGGCCCTGTCCATAAAGTTTCATACGTTAAATTTGTCAAAAAACTTGTTGCGTGGCGTCAGCGTGACTATTTTTAAAATAGTCTCACTGATCATGGTGCCCTTTGATATTTTTTCCGGGTCAGCACAGAAGTACACCACTCTTACGCGCTGATCGGGGAGTGGCCAGTGGAAGTTTTTTTCGATCAACGCAGACCCAATAGGGAAATCCGCGCTGACCGAGAGCGGAATGAGTTTCAAAAAATCCGCCCAAACTGCCACTTCCCACCATTAAAATGCAGCAAAAGGACTTCAAACTGGAGCGTAAGGGAAGATGAACCTACCTAGAACAGGTTGCAGGATGGTTGATGCACGTACGAGGTGGAATTTGGCTCGTCAACCTCACAGCTCCAAGTCGTTCTCCAAAGCTCCAAATGGTAACAATGGTAAAAAAAAATTGTTTACCCCCTATTTATGGTAAATTTTGAAAATTAAATATTATTTTTCATAGATATGGGTTTTTTATAATAGTTTTTACCATCTGCTTGGTTCCAACGTAGTTTTACTATGTTTTTATGCCTGTTGTCTATATTATTTCGAACAGATTTATGCGTGCGGAGTTCCTTGTGCAGATGTTGGTGGAATTACGATAGTTCTATACACACTTGGTCCCAAAACGTCGTCTTTAAGCTCTTTTTCGACGTGAAATAACAAAAGATAGCCAAGTCTCCCTCTCGACTCGTTAAAAGAAGCGGGAGGCGGTCGCCTTTAACGCTCTTTTTTCGACCGCTTAAACTTAAAAAGATCGTTGGGTTTTTGTCGTTTCGAACTCGTTATTGGCTCCAAAATGATGTGCTTCTGACCGCTTTTCTACTTTTTCGGGTCAAAGTCACTACTTACGAAAAGTACTCCTCGATCATACTGGTCGGGCGGTTCTTTCGAGCATTGTTTTATACTTTTTCGGGCTCGAGAGACACAACTTTATGAAAAAGGACCCCCCTGGAGTTCACTTTTCTGCTGTCTTTTCAGACTCTCTAAACAGGAAAAGTCGTCGAGTTCTCCCTTTGTCAGACTCATTAAAACTTAATGACATCAGATTTCGTCGAAATGACGCCTTCCAAGCATATGCTATCCCCGTCAAGATTGTCATCAAAAAATAACCGGGGTATTCGCCATAAATGGTGGGGAAAATGGAACCATAATCATTGTTGTGTCGGCTGTATGTCCCTCTTGAACATGGCACTTGTTTGTATTCGTGTCTGGGTGGGAACCTCTCATCTTGTTTTCCCACTGGCCTCCGTGGGTTTGGGTTCTCCTTGTTTGACCTCTCATCTGCTCATTGCCTTGTCGCCATGACCCCTGATCATTTAAAGTCAAATACTACCAAATCCACTGATGTGCCGCCGATATGTTCAAGAGAAGTTGACCTCTGCAAGAATACTCAACCTCCCTCTGATACCTCACGCAAAATATCTTATCCTTCTCTGTCTCGTGTCGATGATGTGGGAAAAATTATGGCCCACCTTCGATCAAGGTGACTTCCTGTCGACTTCAGCTCATTATCCAGGAAGTTGACTTAGAGACTCCCTTCAAGTGCCTTGGAGCCTGCATGCTTCAATGGCAGGTTCTTCGTGTTCGATGTGAGGTTTTCATCATTGGCCTCTGATCAAATGATTCTACGGGTGTTCGACACCAACTCATTGATTCACACGCCGTAGATTGTACCTATAGTACCTTGAGGACAATTGTCATTATTGGTGGTACCTCTCGCGTCTGTTAACAGTTTTCATCATTGACTGGTAATCAGACGATGTTCTTGCATGTTCGACTTCAACTCCCATATTCACATGCTTGAACTTGTACTTTGTTCGGGTCGAGATGGAGCGCAAGACCCTGGATTTTTTCACTTGAGATCCAGGTTGCGATTTTGTGGATTATTATGATCATTACATGACTCATTGATGGATGGTTGTGCCCATACCTGAGTCTTCATGGATGGTTGTGACCATACCTTTACTATCATCATGGTCTCATTAGCTGGGTGGCTGCGTCCATACCACAGACCTCTTTCATGTGTCTTTTTGATGGCTGCGCCCATGCGTAGACTACATGTAATTGATTATCAGAGATATCAGTTGTACATACGTGCAGGTTCTTCCTGGTGGTGTTCCAGTTCACCAGTTTCATAAAGCATTTAACCCCTCCCACTCTCTCGGGCTTCATGCTTTAGGGGGCATCTGTTACACAGTACTTTGTCACTGTCTTCCTACTAGTCTTCCTAATGTGTCATGACTCCAAATCATCCATGCTCATGCTCTCTAATGTTGCCAAATGACCCATTTTGCCAAAGTTTTGCTATCATCGTGACTGTTGTAAAAATAAACGCGTGGATGAGCGCTCCAAAACAGACCGAATGCGCTGCCAACGCGGAAGTACACATGATTCCCGCGCTGGTCGAATTTCATGAGACATCGCATCTGTTATTTATATCTGATCGCGATGATATGACTTTCTCTATTATTCAGCAATGATTTCAGCGCTCCAGTGTAGTTATGCACTCGTGATGATCCAGTCTGGGCGAGTTTGTTCTAACAGCCCACCTTCTAGATGACTCCAGACCTGGTTGTTGTCCTTGTAAATGTCGCCCTCCCTTCTCTGGCATGTCTGTTTCGTCATTTGAGCCACCTTCTTGGAGATAATCTCATCCTCCCACCATTCATGGAGACTCCTTCTCCTATTTAAGCCTCCACCATTGCCATGAGCTACTAGTTTGGAATTCATAGTGTTTGGAGTGTTGTTGATAGTGTGTGAGCTTGATAGGTAGCTGGTGTGACTAGTGTGGGATTTCTAAAGAGCTAAAGGAAGGTTGTGAAGTGTTTTGATCTTGTGTAAACTTGTGTGAGAGAGAGTTTTGTCTTGGGAGATCTACCTTTAAGGGTGAATGCTTGAGGGACTTGCTAGGTGAACCCTCTTGAGAAGGATTTGACGTCAGAACTATGGTTGTATTCTTCTTTGTTTATCAATAATAGACGAATATCATTATGGTTCCACTCTCATTGTCTTTATGATGGTATTTGAGTTATATCCTTTCTGACTGATATATAGTTGTATCTACTGGATTTTATGCTTGTGTTTGTTTCATTCTTTGCATGTGCAGGTATCCGTGCATGAGGATCATGAGGATTGTGACCAGCCGGGGCAAAGGAACGGGAGCATCAACTCTTCTACAAGTATTAGCGTTGGAATCCAGGTAGGCCTTCATCATTGGTATTTAATTTGCAATTAGGAACCTCCCCAGTTGAGTTGCCAAGTTGTTGTGGAGGTAAATCCCCTCTATGGACAGAGGCGATCCCTACTAGTCCAATAGGGTCTAGCAACAATCAAACAACACTAACAACACTAATGCTAACAAGGATTTGACATCAGAATCCTCGGGCAATATGATGTTGTTGAGTCTTCCTGAGCTCAACTACGTTGAAATCGTTGCTGCATCGGCTCCCACTCCCGAACCTGCTCCTCCGAGCAACGTTCCCGACTCGTATGTTCATTCCCCTTGGCTTGGAGATGATACTACTTCGGATCCATTAAAGGAAATATTTCCTTCCGATGAAGCCATTATAGAGATCATGTCTCTCCAGGAACCTCCTTGTTCTGATCATCACCACCATTCCTTGTTTCTCCCTGCCCATCAGGAAATGATCGCCTGTCTCGAATGGTTTGCTTCTTGTATCCCATTTCAACCCTTTCAAACACCTATTCAAGTTTATCAAGTGTCCTCTGAAGGTAATATGGGAAACATTACGCAGACCCAACCCATCGACATCTCTGCGAAACCAGGGATTGTCGAGCATATTCACATTGGGGTCACCTATACTCCGGAGGAAATTCAGCTCTACATCGATCTTTTTTGCGAATTTCGTGATGTCTTCGCTTGGTCCTACGAAGAAATGCCCGGCATTGACGCTAGCATAGTCGTGCATGAGATACCTATGTATCTGGGTGCTAAGCCTGTTCATCAATGTCTACGCCCCGTGCACCCCTGAAAGGCTACAAATATTAAAGTAGAAGTTGAAAAGCTTCTCAAGGCTGGTTTCATTTACCCCATTCCACTTACCGATTGGGTTTCTAATATTGTCCCTGTGAATAAAAAGCAGGGCACCATTCGAGTCTGTGTTGATTACCATGACATCAACCGCGCTTGTCCTAAGGATAACTTCCCCACACCCTTCATCGATCAGCTCATTGATGAGTGTGCAGGAAGCAAAATCTATTCATTTATGGACGGTTTTTCTGGGTATAGCCAGATCAATATTGCACCCGATGATCAGCATAAGACTGCCTTTATATGTCCTTAGGGCACTTTTGCTTACAAAAATCTCCCTTTCGGTTTGAGGAATGCCGGTGCTACCTTCCAACGTGCAATGTCCTATGCTTTTCATGACATCTGTCACATTGTACAACCGTATCTGGATGATCTACCAGCTCATTCAGTCAAACGCCAGGACCACCCTTCCCATCTTTGTGAAATCTTTCTCCGCTGTCGACACTACCGTATCAGGCTCAATCCTCATAAATGTGTCTTCTGCATTGAATCAGGCCGACTACTCGGGTTTATTGTCTCCTGAGAGGGCATCCATCTGGATCCCCCTAAAGTCGAAGCTATTCTGAATCTCAGTCCCCCTGCTTCTTTACAGCAGTTGCAGAGCTTGCAGGGCAAAGCAAATTTCCTAAGGCGATTCGTTTTGAACTATGCTGAGGTGGCTAAACGTTTTACACAGTTATTGAAGCGAGATACTCCCTTTCATTGGGATGCTATCGCTCAGGAGTCTTTTGAGCATCTCAACGGTCTCCTTGTTTCTGCTCCATTATTGCGACATCCGAATTACCATCGCGATTATACTCTGTATTTGGCCGCCACCGATACCACTATCGGCATGGTTCTCGTGCAAGACGACGATGATGACACCGAGCATGTCATATATTACCTCAGTCGCAACCTCTTAGACATGGAAACTCGATACGCTTACGTCGAGAAATTGGCATTGGACGTTGTTTGTGCCATCCAACGTTTCCGGCATTATATTTTGTTGCGCACCACGATCGTGATTTCTGATTGCAACCCGATGACGTACATTTTGTCACATCAGTTGCTGGGGGGCAAATACTCAAAGTGGATCGTCATCCTCCAAGAGTTTGACTTGGAATTCACTGCTGCCAAGTCTAAGAAGTCCCTGGTCTTTGCTGAGTTACTTTGCTCTTTACCATCTCCTTCTGCACCCTCTCACTCAGAGGATCATATCCCGGATGAAACTCTTTTTCTGATCAGCACCCTCGATCCCTGGTATGGGGATATTATTATGTATTTTCAAATGACCTCTTTCTGTCCTGCTGTATCCAAGGATTCCCGGTGACAGATCCGTCATCAGTCTCAACCCTACCGTATTATCGGGGACACCCTATACCATCGCGGTGTTAACTCCATCCTCCGTCGATGTCTAACTCTCAAGGAAGCTGATAGAGTCCTGAATGACTGCCACTCTGGCACCTATGGTGGTCACATGTCCAGATATGCCACAGCTCAAAAAATTCTCTGCTCCGGTTATTTTTGGCCCTCCATTTTCAAGGATTGCATTCTTGTTGTCTGTTTGTGTCATGCGTGCCAAATATACCAGCGGAAGATGCGTGCACCACCAACTCCGCTGCACCTTGTTGTCACCGTTGGCCCTTTTGCAAAATGGGGCATTGATTATATGACCTGTAAACCTCGCTCAGCCGAGGGGCATGGGTTTATTATCGTTTCCGTCGATTACTTTACAAAATGGGCCGAGGCGATGCCCACATTAACTGAAGGCGGTCACACACTGGTGCATTTTTTGTTCAACCATGTTATTACGCGGTTTGGAGTTCCGCAAGCCATCGTCACAGATCATGGGAAGCATTTCCGTAATCATATGATGACCGAACTGACAACCCAACTAGGCTTACGACATGATAGTTTAACCTCATACTATCCTCAGTCCAATGGCCAGGTTGAAGCCATTAACAAGATTTTGGTTACGATGCTTCAACGTACTGTTGACATGCATAAGTCTAATTCGCATTTGATGTTGTTTCCCGCCTTGTGGGCCTACCGAACCTCTGTGAAGGATGCCACCGGTTTCACTCCATTTCAACTAGTTTACGGACTGGAGGCTACCCTTCCTATAGAATGCGAAATCCCTTCATTAAAATTAGCCGTCGAGTTGCTTCCCAGCACTACTCCGGTAGAGGAACGGCTGGACGAGACCCATCGCCTAGCCTCTCTAGCTATCGGAGCACAAAAGAAGAGAGTTAAAACTCACTTCGATCATACCATCCATCCTCGTTCCTTTGTTGAGGGAGATTTAGTCCTGCTATACGACCAAGCAAATGACAAGCTGGGGGCAGGAAAACTTGAGCCCATGTGGCTAGGCCCTTACATTGTAAAGAGAGTTTTGCAGAAGGGGGCATATGAGCTATTTGACTACGAAGGTAATCCTCTCAATAAGCCTGGAATGGGCTGTACTTGAAAAAGTACTATGCATGATTCCATGCACTTCAATTTATACATGCGTGTGTTTTAGCAAGTGTGTTGTGTGTGTGTTTTCATGTTTTTGGCTTGATTGCCGCTTATTGTGTCTTTTGCTTCTTGTGCAGATGTCTGATGCACCTTATGTTGGTTTCGCTGACTGTGCCTACCGCAGAACTTGCAATTTGTTCTCTGCGGTGTGGGTGATCTACGATCCTCACAGTGAGTTGATAGATCTTCAAGGTGTGTGTTTAGGCTGTACTACAAACAATGTCGCTGAATATAGTGTTGTGATTGAATTATTAGCCGAGGCAATTAATCTCAATATTCGTACATCGGTTGTTAACCTGGACTCTCAACTTGTTGTCCATCAGCTCAATGGGCGTTATTCCGTCAGAGACCGTCACATTTTAAGGTTATATTTACGTGTTAAATTGTTAGAAAGGAATTTTGGTTTCATCACATATCATCATATTGCACGACGATTAAACACATTATCTGATGCATTGGCTAATCATGTATTATATAGACATTTGCGTAATTTATAATCAAAACATCATGCAAGCAAGCAGATAAAAGCACAATAATAAACCAATATATCGTGTGGCGCACCAAGGCGCTCAAAAATAAGTGTACATGTCTAGATAGGGCCTGTGTTCTCTATACATATGAGACACATGTCTCTCAAAAAACCACCAGTAGGAAACAAAGACCTAGATATCTACTCTGGTGGGTTGTGCTCCCTATAATCCGTAGTCGCTCATGCCACCCGTCTCAAAAGGCTGTGCATCCTAGGTTCTACTCCCACTGTATGGATCTGAGATGCTATGGGGACCTCCTCTATCCCCTGGTAATCTGGAATCCCTGATATCAAACCCTCGAGGTTCCGTGTCATGGTCTCCATCACATCATCCCCTGGAGGAGCCAGGGCCAGAGCTCCAATACCCTGTGCATCCCTCCGCGCCTCTGGAGCTAGGCCAAGGGGTCTCGTCGGTCCTACATCTGCATACCATAGCGTTCATCATTAAGACATGTACATGAAAAAATAAAAAACATCACAAAAATAAAAAATCAAAAAATGAGATCAAGTGTCTTACCACCATCATCCCACTGCTCTCCAGCAGGCAGCGGCATGTCTGGGTCTCCACGGAAGTCTAGGCTAGCATATGACTAGTCCTCAACAAAAATAGTCTGCCTCTCCAACCACTCTTGGAAGTATACTCCCCATGCCACTGGTCGACCGCCACCTCCTCGTGGCATGACATGTCCCCATCGTGTGGCCCTCGTCTCTTGAGGGCCTCTAGTTGGATCCACGACCATATCCTGCAGTTGCAATGCCGCCACCTGCTCCAGCATGAGCGGGAGTAAAATCGACTCGTAGCCAAACTGCTTCGACTCACCACGATGGCAGTTGGTCAGCTGTCTCTTCATACTTGTCGCTACTGCCGCTGCCCAGTTGAATATGGTAGGATTCAAGCATTCGAGGGCCTGTCAAAGATGGGCCTTCGAGGCCTCGTGATTGGCCAGGGAGCCCGCTGCCCGAGTCACCATGAAGAGTATAGTTCGAAGGATATGTCCTCCACCGTAGGAATTGCTACCTTCCCGCTCCGCATCTTACGTGCCCGTGGGCACACCAGGGCCATCAGCATGTCTAGAGTATCACCATCAGGTTGCTGCCCCTCCAGAATAGGCATCTCACCCCAACGTGATAACCCGGTCAAAAAATAGATATCTGTGTAATCAAACTCGATGTCTCGGGCTCGGATAATGAACTTCCCATCAGTGGGATTCCAGGGTCTGATCAAGAGTTCAAGAAGGTCAGGCTGTGCTCGCAGGCACGGAATTAGGAAGAATTTAAACAACCCGCATGCCCGCAATGCATTTCAGCACCCAGCATCGGCGAATGCCGCTAAGTCCTCGTTATCATGAGCTCGTTCCTGCCAAACGGACGCCATTTTACCCTGCATGATCAAAAAATTTCATTCGGGCACTGCCCATAAAGTTTCATACGTTAAATTTGTCAAAAAACTTGTTGCGTGGCGTGAGCGCGACTGTTTTTAAAACGTTCGCGCTGATCATGGCGCCCTTTGATATTTTTTCTGGGTCAGCGCGGAAGTACACCACTCTTCTGTGCTGATCCAGGAGTGGCCAGTGGAATTTTTTTTCGATTAGCGCAGACCCGATAGGGAAATCCGCGCTGACCAAGAGCGGAATGAGTTTCAAAAAATCTGCCCAAACTGCCACTTCCCACCGTTAAAATGCAACAAAAAGACTTCAAAATGGAGCGTAACGGAAGATGAACCTACCTGGAACAGGTTGCAGGATGGTTGATGCACGTACGAGGTGGAATTTGGCTCGTCAACCTCACAGCTCCAAGTCGTTCTCCAAAGCTCCAAATGGTAACAATGGTAAAAAAAAAATTGTTTACCCCCTATTTATGGTAAATTTTGAAAATTAAATATTATTTTTCATAGATATGGGTTTTTTATAATAGTTTTTACCATATGGTTGGTTCCAACGTAGTTTTACTATGTTTTTATGCATGTTGTCTATATTATTTCGAACAGAATTATGCGTGTGGAGTTCCTTGTGCAGATGCTGGTGGAATCACAATAGTTCTATACACACTTGGTCCCAAAACGTCGTCTTTAAGCTCTTTTTTGACGTGAAATAAGAAAAGATAGCCGAGTCTCCCTCTCGACTCATTAAAAGAAGCGGGAGGCGGTCGCCTTTAACGCTCTTTTTTCGACCGTTTAAACTTAAAAAGATCGTCGGGTTTTTGTCGTTTCGAACTCGTTATTGGCTCCAAAACAACGTGCTTCTAACCGCTTTTCTACTTTTTCGAGTCGAAGTCACTACTTACGAAAAGTACTCCTCGATCATACTGGTCGGGCAGTTCTTTCGAGCATTGTTTTATACTTTTTCAGGCTCGAGAGACACAACTCTATGAAAAAGAACCCCCCTGGAGTTCACTTTTCTGCTGTCTTTTTAGACTCTCTAAACAGGAAAAGATGCCGAGTTCTCCCTTTGTCAGACTCGTTAAAACTTAATGACATCATATTCCATCGAAATGACGCCTTCCAAGCATATGCTATCCCCGTCAAGCTTGTCATCAAAAAATAACCGGGGTACTCGCCAGAAATGGTGGCGAAAATGGAACAAAATCATTGTTGTGTCGGCAGTATGTCGCTCTTGAACATGGCACTTGTCTATATTCGTGTCTGGGTGGGAACCTCTCATCTTGTTTTTCCATTGGCCTCCGTGGGTTTGGGTTCTCCTGTTTGACCTCTCATCTGCTCATTGCTTTGTCACCATGACCCCTGATCATTTAAAGTCAAATACTGCTAAATCCGTTGATGTGCCGCCGATATGTTCAAGAGAAGTTGACCTCGGCAAGAATACTCAACCTCCCTCTGATACGTCACGCAAAATATCTTATCCTTCTCTGTCTCGTGTCGATGATGTGGGAAACATTATGGCCCACCTTCGATCAAGGTTACTTCCTGTCGACTTCAACTCATTATCCAGGAGGTTGACTTAGAGACTCCCTTCAGGTGCCTTGGAGCCTGCATGCCTCAATGGCATGTTCTTCGTGTTCGACGCGAGGTTTTCATCATTGGCCTCCGATCGAATGATTCTGCGGGTGTTTGACACCAGCTCATTGATTCACATGCCGTAGATTGTACCTATAGTACCTTGAGGACCATTGTCATTATTGGTGGTACCTCTCGCGTCTGTTAACAGTTTTCATCATTGACTGGTAATCAGACGATGTTCTTGCATGTTCGACTTCAACTCCCATATTCACATGCTTGAACTTGTACTTTTTTCGGGTCGAGATGGAGCGCAAGACCCTGGATTTTGTCTCTTGAGATCCAGGTTGCGATTTTGTGGATTATTATGATCATTACATGACTCATTGATGGATGGCTGTGCCCATACCTGAGTCTTCATGGATGGCTGCGACCATACCTTTACTATCATCACGGTCTCATTAGCTGGGTGGTTGCATCCATACCACAGACCTCTTTCATGTGTCTTTTGGATGGCTGCGCCCATGCGTAGACTACGTGTAATTGATTATCAGAGATATCATTTGTACATACGTGCAGGTTCTTCCTGGTGGTGTTCCAGTTTAGCCAGTTTCATAAAGCATTTCACCCCTCCCACTCTCTCGGGCTTCATGCTTTAGGGGGCATCTGTTACACAGTAATTTGTCACTGTCTTCCTACCAGTCTTCCTAATGTGTCATGAGTCCAAATCATCCATGCTCATGTTCTCTAATGTTGCCAAATGCCCCACTTTGCCAAAGTTTTGCTATCATCATGACTGTTGTAAAAATAAACACGCTGATGAGCGCTCCAAAACAGACCGAATGCGCTGCCAGCGCGGAAGTACACGTGATTCCTGCGCTGGTCGAATTTCATGAGACAGTGCGTCTGTTATTTATATCTGATCGCACTAATATGACTTTCTCTGTTATTCAACAGTGATGTCAGCGCTCCAGTGTAGTTATGCACCTGCGATGATCCAATCTGGGCGAGTTTGTTCTAACAGTCGGCCTTCCATATGACTCCAGACCTAGTTGTTGGCCTTGTAAATGTCGCCCTCCCTTCTCTGGCATGTCTGTTTCGTCATTTGAGCCACCTTCCTTGGAGATAAGCTCATCCTCCCACCATTCATGGAGACTCCTTCTCCTATTTAAGCCTCCACCATTGCCATGAGCTGCTAGTTTGGAATTCATAGTGTTTGGAGTGTTGCTGATAGTGTGTGAGCTTGATAGGTAGCTGGTGTGACTAGTGTGGGATTGCTAAAGAGCTAAAGGAAGGTTGTGAAGTGTTTTGATCTTGTTTAAACTTGTGTGAGAGAGAGATTTGTCTTGGGAGATCTACCTTCAAGGGTGAATGCTTGAGGGACTTGCTGGCTGAACCCTCTTGAGAAGGATTTGACGTCAGAACTATGGTTGTATTCTTCTTTGTTTATCAATAATAGACGACTATCATTATGGTTCTACTCTCATTGTCTTTATGATGGTATTTGAGTTATATCCTTTCTGACTGATATATAGTTGTACCTATTGGATTTTATTCTTGTGTTTGTTTCATTCTTTGCATGTGTAGGTATCCGTGCACGAGGATCGTGAGGATTGTGACGAGTCGGGCCAAAGGAATGGGAGCATCAACTCTTCTACAAGTATTAGCGTTGGAATCCAGGTAGGCCTTCATCATTGGTCTTTAATTTTCAATTAGGAACTTGCGTGTTAGCGTTGTTTGATTGTTGTTGGACCCTATTGGACTAGTAGGGATCACCTCTGTCCGCAGAGGGGATTTACCTCCACAACAGGCATAAAGGTGAGAAAACCTCCCCTCACAATTGAAGTATTTCATGATCAATTTCATGAGCGGAGCATACTCATCTCTCAAAAATCTGAATGGAAAAACTCTCGTGAGCCGGCTCAAACAGCTGGCCTTAATGTAAGGCTCATAATGATGCCTCTCCACCTTCTTCTTCTTATGCCACTATTCTCCAATGTTTGGTATGCCTGTTGCCACTGATATGGTTTCGGGTGTCAATGTGAAAGTGACCCCAACCAAGATAGACTGTCCTCCATGTAGGTGAAGTGCAAAAAGACGGCAAACTCATGATGAACTCTAACATTTTCCACCCTCTGACAAAATTCAAAACATGCTAAGTGCTAGAAACATGACATAGCAAGAGGGCATGCCTACAACTCGGTGAGGGTGTTTGGCTCATCTCTAACATGTTTTCCACTCCGGTGATGTCTCCTGGGGGCCTGTTCTCCTGAAGCTGTATCACTGTGGGTCTCCTCCTCATATTCTGATGAAACCTCGGATGCCATAACTGTTGTTTTGTAAACTGAATTTAGGCTACCCTTTGATTATAGTGAAGTTGGAGGTTGCTTTGACAATTTGCCACCAAGGGGATAATCAAAAAGGGAGTATTAGGATGGGGGATAATATAATGGGAATAGGGGTTTATAGGAAAATTGTATTTAGGGATATACAAGGGGTTTTGGGGTATTTTGATAAGGTAGTGTTTGTGTTGTTGGCAAGGTAGGGTTTGGGTTTTTTGAGAAATAGGAGGAGGGGGAAGGGAGTATGAGCTTAGTAGTGTTAGGGTAGTGATTATGGGGAAAATGTCATAGGGGAATGAGTAATAGGGGTAGGGTAGGAAAAACACCTTCGCAGCAATATCACTGTAGCACAAACCCTAACATCATGGTTTTCTTGATGTCTTCTTGTGTTTGTTTTATAAAAAAAAATTGCATTTGATTATAATCATAAAACCATCGTATCTCTTTCAAATTTGATGCACAAGTGGAGTTAGGTTGCCTACCTTGCAATTGGATGAGCTCCACAAAAAAATTTTGGGCAAAATAGGTGGTTTCTAGACGTTTTACCCCTATGGGCCGCGCACAAAGCTCAGTGCGCCGCATGCTCTGAGTGCGTCACGCTAGTGGTGATTTTAAACTGTGAGTGAGCTCTATGTGTGCTGCGCTCGGTGAGTGCACTGTGCCCCTGAGTATATGCACCGCGCTCTGTGAAACTGCCTCTGAGCTGCTCCAAAGCGCTCCAACCTCAACTCACGACCTTGCAACCTTCCTCCAATGCTTTGCTTGCACAATGAACTTGTTGTATGATGATATTTGTGTATATAGGCTTGGGGTCATATTTTTAAATTAACCTTTTAAAAAAAAGCCCACTTTTCTAATGTCTTGTTCAACACCTTTCACTGACTTTAATATAACCCTAATTTTCACCTTTTCTCTAAATTTTGGGCTCAAACGATGAGATTTTCAACACTTTTCATAGGGATTGGATAACATAGGACTGTGGCCACGGAAACCATGACTGCACCTGAAGAAATCAATTGTCGATCCTTTTTGAAAATTTTGTCACAAATGACACTATTTGACTTTTCTTCAAAACAGAGTTTTGAAGAATAGTCGAATTCTGTCAATATGATGGTGAAACGCTGCGGATCTTTACGTTGCAAGAGCATCCCTCTGGCCTGCATGGATTTACTGGACATATTTAAAGACCAAATTGATCAATCCCTGGACCTAATGACCAAAAATGACTTTTTTCCATTAAAGGACCAGACATTGACTGTTGTGGACTTTTTGATTGTTTGACGCAAAGGCATAAGCCAGCAAGAGCCAGACATGATGGGAAATGACTAGTATGACCTTCTCCGTCAAATTATGGCATGCCCCTAGCGGAATGCAGCTGAGTGAATGGAGCGAGACACTTAAACATGAAATGCATAAAGAGTTTTGATCTCTGACGGAGGACTGACCAGACCGACTCTAACATTGGCTCCAATGGGGGATGGTAGCTCCTTGGAAGTGCCAAGAACAACAGATCTCTATAGGAGCTAGATAGTGCCTTTGTCCATATGGCTATGGAGTCATCATTTCGACTAAAACACATGGCTCTAACTTATTTATGAAACTAAAATGACCAAGAAATTAACTCAAACTTGACATTGAAATGACTCAAAAAACTGACTTGACAGACTGAAACCAAACTGAAAAAAAAATGGTATTTACAATGACAGTGGAAGCAGCTTTAATAAATCAATAGTGGTACCGCTTGAGCAACCGACCATTGCTCGGCCCTCCTGGACAATCTTCCCCGTTCATTTCCTTCAGAAGAAAAGCATTCTGACCCCTATATGCTGCAATTTTGAAAGGACCTTTCCAAAGATTCTCGAACTTTCCGTGCTTACCTTTCTCTTCATTCCTTGCATCCCACTTTAGCACCACATCATCCAACTGAAATTTATCTGCCTTTGCTTTTCTGTCATATATTTTCTTTATTTTCTCCTGCAATTTGGATGTGTTCTTGAAAAATTCTTCTCTTGTCTACTGCAAGTGAACCATTTGATTCAACCTTCTCTACATGGGATCTTCTTCACTGCCAGCCTCTTGAAGAAGTTTGACTACCAGGGCAGCGAGAGAGGTGGGAAATACTGTGTCAACTCCATAAACAAGCTCAAACAGTGACATACCAATGGATTTTTTCTGACTGATCTGATCTGCCCAAAGCGCATGGACCAACCTCTTATTCCGGCTCTTTTTATTTATTTCCAGCAACTTCTTGATGATGTTGACCAATGAATTATTCGAAGATTCCGCCAATCCATTGCCTTGTGGATGATAGGCAGTTGAGTGACTCAAAATGATGTGATATTTATGACAAAATTCTACCATCCTTTTTGATTTGAAAGGCGCTGCATTATCAGTGATTAACTTATTTGGACAACCAAAGCGAGACAAGATTTTATTTTCAAGAAATGAAATGATTACGGTATCTGTAGCTTGTCTGGTGGGAGCTGCCTCAATCCATTTTGTGAAATAGTCTGTCGCTGTAAGGATCCATCTATGTTGTCTGGAAGAAGCGGGATGAATTTCCAAAATGAAATCCAACCCCCACTGCTGGAAAGGAGCGCTTACCTCAATAGGTTTAAGTGGAAAAGGCTGTAATTTTTGTTTTCCTTCAAAAATCTGACATTTATGATAGCGCTTGACCATCTTGTATACATCAGCAAACAATGTAGGCCAATAATATCCTGCTCTCAAAATTTTGTTCGCTGCTGACTTCCAAAAACGGTGACCACCACACTCTCCTCCGTGGAAATCTTCCATGACTTTCTTTTCCTCTTCTTCCACCAAACAATTTAACAAAATGCCACCGGGATCTTTCCAATACAGTGCAGAATTTAGAATGCAAAACTTGGCAGCCTTCAACTTGAGTGTTCTCGCTTTGTTTCTAGTCATGCCGGGCGGTGTTGAAAATTTTTTAAGCACATATATTATATCTGAATACCATGGGGACAGAGAAAACATTTCAGATACCTAAATTAATGATCCTTCCTCATTCTCATCAGACATAGCAACAATCAGATTTATGTCCAAGGCATGTAAATTTGATTCGGCCATTAACTTCGCCAACCCCTGTCCTTTGACCAGCTTTGTGGACTTTATTTCCACGTCATATTCCAGCAAGGTTGCAATCCATTTCCCTCTTCTTCCTTCCGGATCAGTCTGCACTAAAACATCTTTTACAGCAGTGTTAGGAACATAGGCCAGAATGTGAGAATGTAGGATATATACCCGGAAATCCTTCAATGTCTTCACAAGTGCCAGGGCTTGCTTCTCAATTATGTTGTACTTTAAAGCTGCATCTCTTATAGCCCTGCTGAAGAACGCAATGGGTCTTTCATGATCATCTCTTTTCTGCAATAATACCGTTGCCATAGTGTGTTCAGAAGCAAATGAAAACAATATGAAATCCTGAGTGTAGTCCGGGCTGACTAGAAATGGAGCTGAAGAAAGGGCCAATTTGACCAGATTGAAAGATTTTACAGCCTCCTCTGTCCATTCCACTTGGTTGTCCTTCTTGAGCATGTTGGTCATCTCTCTTAAGTGTTCAGCGAGATTAGGTACAAAGCGACGCAGAAAATTCATCTTACCATTGAACGATTGTATCTCCTTTTTGCTCCGGGACAGATCGATTTGCTGAATTGCTGGCACACGTGTTGGGTCAATACGGATGCCATCCTTTGAAATGATGTGCCCAAGTAATTTGCCTTCCTCCATGGCAAATAAGCTCTTCTTAGGATTCAGCGAGAAACCACATTTTCTGCACTTTTGAAAGACAATTTTTAGGTGATGCATGTGCTCTTCATCAGATTTGGAAAACACCATCAAATCATCCAGGTACACCACCAAAAACACATCCTTCTCATTCGCAAAATCCAAGTCCATTGCACGTTGAAATGTGGCACCTGCATTCTTTAAACCGAAAGGCATTTTAGCATAATGAAAGGTTCCCCATGGAGTGGTGAATGTTGTCTTGTCTCGGTCATCCTCATGGACAAAAATTTGGTTATATCCTGAATAACCATCAAGCAGTGACATATGAGATGCCTGCACTACTCGCTGAAGTATATGGTCCATCTTGGGCAGTGGATAGTTGTCCTCCAATGAGACTTTATTTAGATTTCTGAAATCAATGCATAGGCGAATCTCACCGGTCTTCTTTCGTACGAGAACTAAGTTAGAGATCCTATCTGAAAACCTGATGGGCACAATGATACCTGACTTGTACAACCTGTTTACCTCATTTTCAATAGATGGCAGCAATTTTGGATTTATCCTTCTCATTCTGTCTAAATGGTTTTTGATTGGGCTTGATGGGTATTGTGTGCTGAATAATATTGGTATCATAGGTATTTAAATCAGAATAGTCCCAAGCAAACACATCTACAAATGAGGCCATCAAACTGATATATTTGTCCTTGATCTTTGGCGGTAATGCTTTAGACAATTTTACCAACTTAGGATTGCCAGCTGTTCCGATGTTGACATGTTCTACACCATTCTCTGTTGGCTGCAATGTTGGCTTGTAGGCTACATCATCCTGATCAAAAAGTTCTTCTAGAGGTATCAATCCTTTAGGAATAATGTTATTCTTCAGCTGCAACACGTCCATTTCATTGATTTTCACTTCATCTGTACCATTTCCTTTGCCATCATCATTTTCTACATCAATTGAGGTTTCTTTGAACTTGCCTTTGTTTAGTAGAAAATCCTTAATCTACTCATCATCTTGAAACACCTTCCAATATCGCTGATTGTCTGGAATGGTTGGATGATGCTTGACATGGATTTCAAATTTATTGCTGGAGTTCATGGGGATCTTCAAACTACTTGCTGTCTTGGCAAGAGCATCAACAATACTATTTTGTATACGAGGTACACATGTCAAGGTGTATTCTAAAAATAACTTTAAGATGTCTAAAACTGCATTACGATAGGCCTGCATCCTAGGATGTTTTTCTTGATACTCACCTCTGACCTGCTTTATTACCAATTCGGAGTCACCATATACCGAAATCCTTTTTGCATTCAGCTTTCTAAGAATCTTCATGCCAGCAATCAGAGCTTCATACTCAACTTCGTTGTTTGAACACTCAAAGGCCAGCTTGTAAGAGCAAACCCTCACGCTGCTAGGCACTTTGTTTGGGGCAGAGAAAGGACTGCGTACCCAAATTCTAATTCCAGCACCATCATTTCCTACTGCTCCATCAAAATCCATGGTCCACAAGCCTTCTTCCTCCTCTTGTAAGTGCTGGAAATCTGTTTGTTGTGCCTTGTCTGCTTGCTGTCCATTACTTTCAGCTGATTGCCCAACATTTTTTTTCTTTTCTTGTCCTTCTTTCTTTAAAATTTCTCAGAAATTTTTTGTTATTTTCAGAATATCATCTGCTTCTACTATCTGACTATCTATATCATTTAAACTATCTGAAAACAAAACAAAAGACTCTAAATCTGTATGTACATAGTTAATAGGATGATTTATAGGTTTCTCCTTGCTTGTGATCATATATTTCATTTTTTGTTCCTGATATAATTTCCTCATTTGTCCAAACACTGGGATCGTTGCATAGGAGAAATCCAGCTGTAGTGTCCCTTTCAATTTCGCTACCCAAGACCTGGAAAGAAGCATGCAAAATCTTGGAGGAATATCTGCTACCACCACATCCATCAAAACATTTTTCATGGGAAGCTAATCCAAACTCACAACCAAGTCTTTGATGAGTCCTATACATCTTACTCTGTTGGAATCGAATGAATAGAGATCATGATATTGTCGGGTGATGTCCAGACCAAGCTTATCCATGATAGCCTTGGGCATGAGATTGTGAGAAGCTCCAGAATCAAACATGGCATTGTGTAACACAAAATCATGCAATCTTAAACTAACATAGAAGGATGGCACATTGCTATCAGGAGACTCACCATTCGATGTTGGTCCAAAAATCATTTTAGGCTGATTATCTTCTACATTTACCATGTCGGACATTGGGTCCAAATTCAACATCTTAGATATTTGTCCTCTATAACTGTTTTTCTTCATTATTTCAGTCAAGGGGATGGATACCTTTAACTTAGAAATCTCATTCTCTAAGCTAAAAGCGGGAGTCTTTTCTACCTCTTTGACTAGGATCTCTTTCTTTTCCTTTTCTTTTGATGTAGCTTGCTACTGTGATTGTTCTGTAGATTTTGATTTGCTGCTCTTCGGACCAACAACCTCCTTTCCTTTTCTTTGTGTAGCTGACGAATCATTCTTTGCTACTTCAACCTCTTTCTTTTTCTGAATTGGTTTGGCCGGCACATCTCTGTTTCTAAGTGAATATCGCTACTGCTGTTCGGACAGAGCATTCATATACCCCCTTTGATACTCCTCTGTTTCCTCTTCTAAAATAGTGTCGCTAGCTAGAACGAAATCGGTGTCTTAGTGTGCAGCTGAACTCACCGCACACTCTTCTTCTTTGGTAATGTAAGTAGGTAGCTCATCTAGAGTAAAGAGGTGGTTTTCTTCGCCTATTACATTCCCATCCTCATCTGACTCCCGTCCATGCACAAAATTCTTCTGCAAAGGTGTTTGTACAGGTTGTTGTGCTGTCTGCTCTTGGGTTCGCTGATCTCTCTGTCTTATTCTATATTGTGGCTGATGTTGGCCACAGAAGTTAGGATTTCTAACTTGTGGCTCAGGCTTGTCGAGATTCACCCTTTCAAGCATCTTCTCTACCTTTTTGAGTAGTTGATCCATTGAAGAAGACTCTTCTTTCATAGTGATTTTGTTTTCTGCTTTCGCTCTAGCTCTTTTGGATAGCAGATTTGCTTCAACGCTGACCGCAATTTTCTGCATGTATTCCATTGTGGCCGGTTCTCTCTCTCTTAATTGGTAGGCCATGTCAGCATCAAAACCATCTGGAAACTTCATCATAGCTAGTCCCACAGGTGGCTTTAGATGCTCTGGAATTTCGTTATAGGCTGCATTAAATCTAACACAATAATCTTGGACCGACTCACCAGCATTTCATTTGATTTGTTCATATTCGGCCAGAATTTGAAGGGGATTCTTTTTCACTTCCCACCGGTTTAAAAATTGTCTTTGTAGTCCAGCCAAGTTAGTGATACTTGCTGCCGGCAAACCTTTGAACCATTTCCTTACATCACCTGCAAATGTCTATACAAAGAGTCTCATTGCCACATTCTCCGCATCGATCTCATGGAGTTCATAGAAATATGTCATTTTTTCCACATGTTGTTGAGCAGTAATGCTGTTAGGAGTGCCATCAAAAAACGGGACTTTACTTTGATAATTTGTTGGCATATCATCTAGAACTTGGGGCAGAACAAGGGGTGCAAAACGGGTAGCCATCATTCTCGGTGGATTTGGCCTTGGAGGTGTTGGAGGAGTGTGAACCGTTTGTAAGGGGCTAGCAATTGGAGTTTGGGGTTGTGTTGTAATATAATTATTGATTGATCGGTTAGCTCTTTCTATTTCCAAGTCTACAAGAAATTGTGGATTAGGGATTGTATAATCAACAACCCTTTCGGATTTAGACTCAAACAACGATATCTCAAACCGTTCGTCAAACTCAAGCTCTTCAAGATACTCAAAAATGTCGGGACATGAATGGGATTTGAACACGGGAGTTATGGTGCTTTCTTGACAAAGGAGTCTCAGTATCAAATTGGGGTTTCTGTAAATATGAGGAGGATTCGGGTCTGGATTGGCTCTGGTATATCGTCTCGAAGCCAGCGTGCTATTGAGAAAAATCACAGGACACAACCAACTTACTCAGCCTTTCCAATCCTAAGCTCATCATCTGGAAGCTTAGAATTATTATGAAACAAGGGGATTTGATTTCAATTTCTTCCCCAGTGGAGTCGCCACTATGCTAGCACCTAAATCTGCCTTAGGCTGAAGGAAGGAAAAAATTAGGGTAACCACAAACCACACTCAGTCTGGTAGCTAGCCCTACCAGAACAAGAGAGGGCTCTCTCCGAGTCACGCTCAGTGAATAGGTAAGCAAAAAATGGTCTGAGATGACTTACAATGAAATATTGATCTTAGGCTAGTATGTGAAAATGGGTACAAGAAACAAATTTTATGAATGACCGAGCTTATGGGATGGTATGGGACCAACGCTCAGCAAAGAACAGAGAATTTAATACAAAGGCACAAATTATTCCGTGAGGCAAGGTAGGAAAAAAATGTAACAATTTAGTTTGAGGTACCACGGCATGAATAGCTTTCTAAAGAAAGTGAAAAGGGCATAGTGACATGAATCCTTTTCAACAGAAGAAAAACACTGAACATGAAATTTTCCCACGGGCAGAGCAATAAAATTGAATTCTACCTAATCTCACTTAGAAAATTTCACTGGAAATGAACATGAATTGAATTATGAAACATAACGAAATACATATGAAAACATAAGAGACACATTTTCTACACTCACAGCCACAAGAATCTCATGAAACAGAGCCGCTGCCTTTCATTAATTCTCTGTCAAAATTACACAATGAAGAAACAGAGTTTCTTTCCCAGAGTCTCCCAGAAGTTACAAGCCAACAAACCCTTTGCAAATAACTTGCATACAATATATAGAATGTGTAAGGAAGAGATAGAATGCCCAAGGGTTGGGGAGTTACTCGAATGATTGCAAAATGGAGATGGAGAGCCAACCATCAGCTACAAGTGCAGCGCTACAAACATGACATTTGGCTTGGGTGACCATTTGCCTTCCTTTTCCAATTGGATAGGAGCCAATCTGGAGAAAAAACACTTTAAATTCCGCCTTTGGTGCCAAAAAACCGAAGTATAGATGAGCGGGCCCACTTGGAGAAGTCGCAAACCAAAATTTCGCGAAACGGAAGCAAATTGGGCAATTTTTCCTCTGTGTGCCGCGCCATTTTCTCTGTGTGCCATGCTACTTTGGGGCCTGTTTTGGGGCACTTGTGGGTGTTCAAAATGTGCCCAAGTGGGTGTTTTTGAAAGCCGGTCCTGTCTACTTTCTAACCCCACTGGAATTTTTGAATTTGGTGCTCATTTTCCCCTCTAAATCTTCATTCTCCCAAGACTGCTTCATGTGTGTCAAAAAAGTGGCAGAGAGGCCATTTTTGGGTGTTTTTTGACATTTTGGAGACTCATACCTTGCCAAAATTTCTTTTCCGGACACCAGTAGTCGTGATTTTCCATTTTGAGTCCAAAAATGCAAACCATTCCTCACTTGGAGCTCTAGAATTTTAGTGCCGCACTCACAGGGAGAAAAACCCTGTTTCTTGCCCAAAAATTTGTGAAGTGACCAAAAATTCCCCAAATTTCTTGAAATTTGGGCTGGAGTTTCCCTATGGGGTGTTATGATGGGCTAAGGAATCCTCAGCCAAGATTCGAAGCCGATCTTTCTCTTTTTCATCTTTTGCCTTTCTTGTTGCTTTCCTCAATTTCGCTTTCAAACTCCTTATTCGGGCCTGTGCACTCATGTTTCACACCCTGTAATGGAAAGCCATGTGTCTCAATAGAGCAAGGTCCTAGTTGACCTTGTCCAGTAGCCTCTCCAAATGCATGTTGACCCTCTCAAGGTTGGCCTCCCGATCCTCATTGATTTCTTGCTCCAAATATGTGAGCTCAAGTCTTCTCCTTTGAGCAACTTGGCGATGCTCACGAATGTTTTGCAGCTCCATAATCGCCTGTTGATCCTCAAGCTACTTGTTTCTCTGCTCCAGGTACTTCATGTTCCACTTGGCCCTCTCCAAGTCAAGGGATAAGGACTCAATCATAGGTTGCTGCTCCTGGATGATCTCTGTAAGCTCTGCATTTGTTGGTTCTGCATCTGTCTCATCATCATGGAGGAGAACGAATTCGGTCTCTCGTTCACCTGATGGCCCTTCCTCCTGCACTAGCTCCTTACCCTTGCCCTGCTCATGTGATGCTGGTGTCAGAAGCGAGGCCCCTTCCACCCCGGGTGGAGATAACACTAGCTTTGCTACTGCAAATAAGGGTCTACTACCTCTTTGATAGGTGATGTATACTGGCATAGTATCAATCTCATGTCACTCATACTGATGAGATGGGCCTCCTATCTCATGATATGCCTCTGATACTACCTGTGGAGCACTGAAGAAGTCACGAGAGATGAAGTCCTCCCAAGCAATACCATGCAATCCCAACTGATGGTCCACCAAAATCCGGATAAGAGCAAAGTGATAAACACTGTTGAGCTGTTGTCGAGGGGTCTTGTGCTGCATGAAATTTTTCATCCTCTCTATGTTCCCGCAAATGAAAAATGGGAGGTTCATCATCCGCACCCTGGTAAAGTGCATGAGAAAACTGATGTGATAGGAATAAAGGCGAGAAAACCTCCCCTCACAACTGAAGTATTTCATGATCAATTTCATGAGCGGAGCATACTCATCTCTCAAAAATCTGAATGGAAAAACTCTCGTGAGCCGGCTCAAACAACTGGCCGTAATGTAAGGCTCATAATGATGCATCTCCGCCTTCTTCTTCTTATGCCATTGTTCTCCAATGTTTGGTATGCCTGTTGCCACTGATATGGTTTCGGGTGTCAATGTGAAAGTGACCCCAACCAAGATAGATTGTCCTCCATGTAGGTGAAGTGCAAAAAGACAGGCCAACTCATGATGAACTCTGACATTTGCCACCCTCTAACAAAATTCAAAACATGCTAAGTGCTGGAAACATGACATAGAAAGAGGGCATGCCTACAACTCGGTGAGGGTGTTTGGCTCATCTCTAACATGTTTGCCACTCCGGTGATGTCTCCTGGGGGCCTATTCTCCTGAAGCTGTATCCGTGTGGGTCTCCTCCTCATATTCTGATGAAATCTCGGATGCCATGACTGTTGTTTTGTAAACTGAATTTAGGATGCCCTTTGATTATAGTGAAGCTGGAGGTTTCTTTGACAATCTGCCACCAAGGGGACAATAAAAAAGGGAGTATTAGGATGGGGGATAATATAATGGGAATAGGGGTTTATAGGAAAATTGTATTTAGGGATATACAAGGGGTTTTGGGTATTTTGATAGGGTATTGTTTGTGTTGTTGGCAAGGTAGGGTTTGGGTTTTTTGAGCAATAGGAGGAGGGGGAAGGGAGTATGATCTTAGTAGTGTTAGGGTAGTGATTATGGGGAAAATGGCATAGGGGAATGAGTAATAGGGGTAGGGTAGGAAAAACACCTTGGCAGCAATATCATTGTAGCACAAACCCTAACATCATGGTTTTCTTGATGTCTTCTTGTGTTTGTTTTATAAAAAAAAATTGCATTTGATTATAATCATAAAACCATCGTATCTCTTTCAAATTTGATGCACAAGTGGAGGTAGGTTGCCTACCTTGCAATTGGATGAGCTCCACAAATTTTTTTTGGGTGAAATAGGTGGTTTCTGGGCATTTTACCCCTGTGCGCCGAGCGCAAAGCCCAGTGCGCCACGCACTCTGAGTGCACTGTGCCAGTGGTGATTTTAAACTGTGAGCGAGCCCTATGTGCGCCACACCCAGTGAGTGCGCCGCACCCCTGAGTATATGCGCCGCGCTCTGTGAAACTGCCTCCAAGCTACTCCAAATCGCTCCAACCTCAATTCACGACCTTGAAACCTTCCTCCAATGCTTTGCTTGCACAATGAACTTGTTTTATGATGATATTTGTGTATATAGGCTTGGAGGTCATATTTTTAAATTAACCTTTTTAAAAAAAACCTACTTTTCTAATGTGTTGTTCAACACCTTTCACTGACTTTAATATAACCTTGATTTTCAACTTTTCTCTAAATTTTGGGCTCAAATGATGAAATTTTCAACACTTTTCGCAAGGATTGCATGACAGAGCAATGTGGCCATGGAAACCATGACTGCACCTGAAGAAATCAATTGTCAACCCTTTTTGAAAATTTTGTCACAAATGACACTATTTGACTTTTCTTCAAAACAGAGTTTTGAAGAATAGTCGAAGTCTGTCAATATGATGGTGAAACTCTGCGGATCATTACGTTGCAAGAGCATCCCTCTGGCCTGCATGGCTTTACTGGACATATTTAAAGACCAAATTGATCAATCCCTGAACCTAATGACCAAAAATGAATTTTGTCCATTAAAGGACCAGACCTTGACTGTTGTGGGCTTTTTTATTGTTTGACACAAAGGCAACAACCAACAAGAGCCAGACATGAGGGGAAATGACTAGTATGACCTTCTCCGTCAGATTATGGCATGCCCCTAGTGGAATGTAGCTGAGTGAATGGAGCGAGACACTTAAACATGAAATGCATAAAGAGTTTTTATCTCTGACGGAGGACTGACCAGACCGACTCTAACAACGTGTTCAAGAAAATGCCCCATTTACTAAACCATTTGTTATTTTGCTACATCTAAGTCTTCCTCTTTTTGCACAATACATCATTAAAGACAACCTTAGGCCATTTTCCCTCTTCCATTTTCTCAATTTTTTTAAATCCTGTTGACTCACACCATAGCACTTGTTTCAATAGGAGCAACCCCTGTTTCACTTAACAAGATAGCATAAGGAACTATACTTTTAATTTTAAATTTGTTTGTAATCAAACACTTCTAAATTTTCTCAATTTGTTTCCACTGCATGTTGGATGTACTGTTCTCCCATAGTTCACAGCCATAGAAAATCACCGAAACCAGTAGAAGCCTAAAAAGAGTTTGAGTGGTTTTTCAGTCCCATAACTCTACCTCCCTCTACACCTATTTTGAAAAGAATAAAATGATTTCCAACCCCCAAAGTTCTTTTCTTTCTACAACCATCCCAACGTAGATTTGTGTTGAAGTCAATTCCAAGGTATTTGTAATCCACAACTTCTTCCAAAATGTTGCCTTCGGAGTAGAACTTATGCTCATTATGTTTTCTTTTTTATAGAAAACCACTACTTTCGTTTTGCTAATATTTACTTTTATCCCCACCCTTCTACAAAAATGCTCAAGGGATAGTAAGTGTTCTTGCAAACCAAGAGCAGATTTAGCAATCAGAATAAGGTCATTTGCATACAAAAGAATCCTTATAACAAACTTGCCCAAATGGATGCCATCACCCCCTTGCGAATTTAACCACTCCTCAAGCTTGTCGATATATAAACCAAAAAGGGTAGGAGACAATGGTCAACCTTGCTTGACCCCGATATCGCTTCTAAAACTTTCAGAAATGCCTGTTGAAGTTCTAATTTTGACTTTCACCTCTTCATACAACCTATGCACAACTGCTCTCAAATGTTTAGGAACCCCAAGTTCCTCCATTTTGTGCCAAAGCTTATCCCTAAGAACCATGTCAAACACTTTTCTGAAATCAACAAAGCAGCAAAAGACTCCTTCCTTTTTCTACCAAAAAATTTCAATGATGTGCCTTAAACTTATAAATGATCAACTGTGGAATGTTTAGGTCTAAAACCTGCTTGCCCTTTAGCATGCTTATCTCTTTCTTTTACCCACTTGCTGATTTTATTTTCTAGTATGCTTCCATATAACTTTGCAAACAATGGATTTGTCATTATGATCCTATAATTGGAGAGATTATTGACGTCACCACTCTTGAAAAGTGATATTGCCATACTAGTTTTTCAGTTTGTGGTGAACCCTTGTTGGCAATCATTATTTGAGCTTGATAAGTATAAGTTGAAGTGCAAAATGTACTACCCATGCTTGTCATTTCTTCATATAGCTTTTCAATATGATATTATTCAACATGAATCCATTTACATTGGGAACATGAGATTCCAAATGTGAGATATTCTAGTCCAAATAAATGGCACACCATGCTCTATTAGAAATAAAATGATCATGTCCAAGAATAACACCCAAATAGGTGGGGAATTAAAATAGTGACTTAACATCTAGCAGTGCCTTAATAATGCACATGATCATTGTCTATCCAAGACCCCATGGACAATAAAATGGTATTTTTTTTATCAATGAAGGTTTAAGTATTTAGATTCAACAAAGTAATTAAAGGGTAACAATCTCAAAAGATATTTACATATTCACAATCTTGGGGGCCTTGAAATTCAAACTATGTCTAGTGCATCTCTTTGTCTCTGTAAATTACAAGTTTTCGCATAAGATTGTTGTGTACTTTTGTGGTGAGATACAACAAAATCAAGATCATGGTTGTAACCATAGTTTGGAAATCATTATTGGGCCTTATTTTATTCTCAATGACCTTAAAAACATGATAATTTTGTCATAAAAAGTATGGGAGAGGCAAACGCATGTCTAACCTACCAAAATATAGATCACATACAAATTCAAAGGTGCATGTCTAGATAAGACACCATATTATCCTCTTTGCAGCATGGGGCGAGGTAAGCTCCAAATAGTGAAAGAATAAATGCCTAGAAACATTTTCAAAACTTGTAAAATTTCCAAGAGGTGAAAGAAACAATACCCAAAATCCATTTTCAAAATTTACATACATAATACACCTGCATCATTGGCTAAGTACACCTTTACTCTGACCCAAAAAGGAAAAGAGAATATAAAATCAAAACCAAGTAACAAGGGTCACTTACATGTTGAAATGCCATGAATTTGAAACCATGTAGGCATGTGAAATCTTTTGTACAACATAGGGTGTACCTCCCCTTAGGTGGAAAGATGCTTCAACAACATTTAGAGAACTTGTAAAACCTAATCCAGAACATAGCAATGCCACTATCATAATGATCCAAACTTAAACAAGAACGCAAAAAATTACAGATATAACCATAAATACAAAGATGCAGTAGAAATAACACTTGATTTCATTAATATCAAATACTGAAATATGCTTACAAACAGAATGGAAATAAGACGAGCTTAGATGATGGTAAATTATCTTTGAGAAGAGATGTGGTGGCTACATGCCTCTCAATTGTGTTACAATGAGGCTCAAGGGCCTATTTATTATTGAAAAACAAGAGAAAACCTTAAACAACCAAAACCCTAACCCCAGGAGATGTAACGTCAAGAGTTTGTGGGTCTCGTTGGGGTTATTTGAGCAGCCAACTTCTTAGGGTCATAACTTGGTCATATTATCTCTATTTGGTGCCTACGATACCTTGTTGGAAAGATCTTTCTGAGTACTACAAGATTTACGGGAGGCCCCTGCCTACGACTATGGGCCTGTAGCGGACCTTAAAAAAATGTTATTTAGGGGATCAAAACTATTGATTTTTGGGTAGCATCAGATGTGATCTAGCTCTGAAAGTTTATGGAGGGGCTAGAACACATGAGATCTCCAAGACCCAGAAATCATTTGGAGAAATTCCACCTGGATTGTATTTTATTAAAATAATTAATATTTTTAATGGGGTTCCTAGTCTAAACTTAGGAAAATTAAAATATTAATGGATATTAATGAAAATATGGGTGAGAAGCTTCTAAGAGATGAGGATCAAGTCTAATTTAATCTTAGCCATTGATTAGAGACTTAATCTCGACCATTGATTTCTCAACGGGAAAAGTATAAATGGAGGCTTGGGGTCAGTTGGAGAAGACACACAGTGAGAGCAACATTTGAGCTAATTCAAAATTCTAGGGCGTGGTTTGCTGACGATTTCGAAGTAAGATTCTAGTGCAGAGAAGGACAGTTTGGCAGAGGGACTTTTGTCCAAGGCCGAGAATACATAGTAGAGAGGAAAAGCAACATCAGGGAGAGACAACGTAGTTCCAGAAAGGGTGACACAGAGGCTAGAGGACTGACACAGTCACTTAGAGGCAACGTTGGGGTTTCTGTGAGGCAGATCGGGCAGCAGTTCAACATATCAATTTCTGAGTCGGGAAGGCTCACTAGGAGGGTGACGCAGCTCCTAAAGGAGGTGACGTAGACTTAGTGCAAAGCTGGGAGCAGCCATCGCTGCATAGCACTGGGGACAACGCAGTCACTTGTGGGGTTTGTTCATCCTATTACTAGATTCCCCAAAATATTTGTCTCTGGATAGAGGTTCTTCTGCCGAGTTTATTCTCATTGGGTGAGACAGATTTGGCACCCTAGTTGTATTAAAAAATCTTCTTAATAATAAAACCCTCATATCTGTTGCATCGGTTTTCTCACATTGGGTTTTTCCGGGGACGTTTAGTCAAAAAATAAGTGTGTCCTTTGTGTGGTTGTCTCATTTATTTTTCAGTACTTGATATGTATATTAGTGTAGGCTGCAGTGTATTTGCATTAATAGTTTTTGAATACTTATCAAAATAACTTGTTAAATGAAGAACACAAGTAGGTAATGCAAATCAGTTTGTTGCAGTAGGATTTTTGGTTTATTAGTTTCAGAAATTTTCACATGGTATCAAAGTGATTGCAGATCAAGGAGGATTGAAAGGGCAGAGGAAAATCTATGCGTGAAGACAATTGTCCCGAGAGACAACACAGTTTCAAGCTAGGAGAGCAGAGGAGGGGTGACGCAGTCACCAAGGGAGGCTCACCCAGAGCCTGCGTCAGCCTGATTGGGTGACATTGTTGCTGCAGAGGGCAACACAGTGGTTACTAGGCTAACGCAGAGACTGTTGAGTCTCATTTTTCCTGTTGTTGTGGCTAGAGGTGCAGCATAGATTTCATTTGGAGTTGTTGGTGGGGTGTTGATTATGTTGGTGCAGAACAATACCTAGTGGGGCAGAAGAAAACTAGAGGGAATTACTTCTGTAGAATATTTCTTGCTAAGAAATCTAGATCTAGCGTTGAGTAGCAGCAAAGAGAGATCAGAGAGGGGTGGTTCGATAGTGGTTGGTAGAAGGATTTCCAAGAAGGAAATTGAAATTAAGAGGGAGCTTGTTCCTTAAATGATTTATAGCACCAAATAAACCCATATCCGAGTTTTTTTGGGGCAGCAACGAAAGAGGGAGAAGAGAACCAGTTCGACATTTTAGTGGCAGAGATGGCAACCACATCTCTAGGAGGGAGGTGGGGTGATTTAGAGTTGTAGTTTGAAAGAGCTATAGAGGGGGCAGTGTCCTTGAGGTGCCTAAACTCTTGGATCACATACAACTACGAGAGCCCTTAATGATAGTAGTAGAATGATAGGAGTCAGTTGGTGCAAGGGATGATGGAGCGATAGTGGCAGAGCTAGAGTGCTCAAAGTCTGAAGCAACGCAGTGGAGTGTTGCAACAGTGCAAGAGGCACAAAGAAGATACAACAGTAGCCCAGTAGCATCAGAGGATCAACACAGATTAGCAGCAAAGGTAGCTTCAACATCAAGGGGAATCTAGACTGACCAACATGTTAGCTTTTGGGTGGATTTTTCAGTTGCTTACTTCTCAGCAACTGAGTTGCAGTGCAGTAGTTAGAAGTGGCAGTGCTATGGGAAGCATGATGCAACATATTGAGAGGGAGTTGCAATACAAATGCAACAGTGATAGTGGCATTGTCATGGGCAGCAGTACAAATTGCAGCAGCACAGAGTACCGATGTTGTGGATCAGTGTGATACTTCTGTTGAGACGTATTGCTAGAGAACATTCCTTGCTAAGAGGGAGTGTTGATTTTTGGGTAGCATCGGATGTGATATAGCTCTGAAATTCTTTGAAGGGGCTAGAACACATGATATCTCCAAGACCTAGAAATTGTTTGGAGAAATTCCACCCAGATTGTAGTTTATTAAAATAATTAATATTTTTAATGGGGTTCCTAAGTCTAAACTTAGGAAAATTAAAATATTAATTGGTATTAATGAAATATGGGTGAGAAGTTTCTAAGAGATGAGGATCAAGTCTAATTCAATCTTAGCCATTGATTAGAGACTTAATATCGATCATTGATTTCTTAATAAAAAAATTATAAATGGAGGGTTAGGGTCAGTTGGAGAAGACACACAATGAGAGTAGCACTTGAGCTAATTCAAAATTCTGGGGCGTGGTTTGCTGAGGATTTCAGAGTAAGATTCTAGTGCAGAGAAGGGCAGTTCAGTAGAGGGACTTCCATCGAAGGCCGAGAATACATAGCAGAGAAGCAGAGCAACATTAGGGAGAGACAACGTAGCTCTAGAAAGGGTGATGCAGTTACTTAGAGGTAGCGCTGGGATTTTTGTGAGGTAGATCAGGCAGCAATTCAACATATCGATTTCTGAGCCTGGAAGGTTCACTGGGAGGATGACGCAGCTCCTAGAGGAGGTGACACGGTCTCAGTGCAGAGCTAGGAGCAGCCATCGCTGCACAGCACTGGGGACAACACAGTCACTTGTGGGGTTTGTTCATCCAGTTGCTAGATTCTCCAAAATATATGTCTCTAGATAGAGGTACTTTTGTCGGGTTTATTCATTGTTGGGTGAGCCGGATTTGGCACCCTAGTTGTATTCATAAATCTGCTTGATAATAAAACCCTCATATATGTTGCACCAGTTTTCTCGCATTGGGTTTTTCCGGGGACTTTTAGTCCAAAAATAAGTGTGTCCTTTGTGTGGTTGTCTCATTTATTTTTTAGTACTTGATCTGTATATTAGTGTAGGTTGCAGTGTATTTGCATTAATATTTTCTGAATACTTCTGAAAATAACTTGTTAAATGAAGAACAAAAGTATGTAATGAAAATTAGTTTTCTGTAGTAGGATTTCTTGTTTATTAGATTCATATTTTTTTACAAAAACTGCTCCGGAAGTTCAGGACCCAAAAAAATGCTAAAAATAGTAAATGCTGAAATAAACAAGGAAACAACTAAAATTGATTGGAGTTCTAAGTGGAATAGGTGGGTGACCACCAATATCCACCTCGATCATTCCTCCCCCTTAGGAAGCAATGATCCCCATTGTGTGCAGAGCCTCCATGAGGTGAGAAAATTTATGTTGAACCTGGTCCTTGGTGATCCACTTGCCTTGGTGCAGGAGTGGGCCAGGTTTGACAACCTGATATAGTTGGATCTTCTATTGGTGAGTGTTCTAGACCTGTGTGTCCATAATCTAATCAATTGTTTCATGTTCCATGCATTCTAGGTTTAACTCTGTTGGTGTGAGTTGTTATGCAATATCTGATGTGTCCAGTAATAGTGGGAAGTATGGCCGAAGGTGGTCCACATTGAACACTGGGTGCAAGTAAAGGAATGGGGAAATGTTGAGCTCAAAAGTATTGTCTCCCACATCCTTGGTAATGGTGTAAGGACCATATTGGAGTGGTCTGAGATTTTGATGGGCTCTGGTAAGGCATTCTTTCTACAAATGAAACCAAACTTTGTCGCCCACCTAAAACTTGCGTGGCACCCAATGTTGATCATGTTGTTTCTTGTACTTGGCATTTGACTTGTCCAGGATGTTGTGAACCTGTTGGCAGATGTTTTGGATGCATTCAATAAATCTGATCGCTTTATCAGCCTTGGACAATACATGTGTGGATTATGTTTGTGTAGTCGTGTGAGGCATGGCAACATCAATCATACACAATGGTTGAAATCCTAGACCTACTTGAAAGGGAATGTGATCAGTTGAGCTATGGAGAGCTCTATTATAACTATGTTGCACATATGGAAGACTCTCGTCCTAGGTTCGAGGATGCTTGGAGTTGTACATGCAGAGTATGTGCACTATCATCCTATTGACGGCCTCCATCTAGCCATCAGTCTGGGGATGGAAGGTAGTCGACTTGGTGAGCTTGGTGTCTAATAATGTCTAGAGGCTCGACCAGAATGTGCTCAGGAACCTATTATCTTGATCTGAATAATGGTCTACGAGATCCCAAAATGTACCCATACTCGTTCAAAGAAGACTTTAGTAGTGTTGATCTGATATTCACCCTATGAGTGACATCATGTAACAGTCCAATAAATAAATATCTAACTTAACATTAATTTAAATGAGAGTGGCACTTACCTAGCCCAATAAACATGTAATGTTTATTATTTATTATTAAGGGGAGGGATATTACACATAAATTAAAGATTTATTGTTTAAAGGTATTACAGACTCATGTGTTGGTGTGTGTTCTGTGTTACTGAAGCAACGGATCGATCAAATTGCTAATACATAGAAAATAAAATGGAAAGACAACAGAGAAATACAGTAAGCAAACATAAAGACACAAGAAATTAATAAGGATCTCACCCTATTCTCTAGGGCTACATCTCTGATCGAGCTTTTAGTGGTGGCCTTGTTTTATTGTGCCTTTAAGCAGAGAATTACAATACAGGGACTCAATATGAGTTCTCTTGAAGCAGATTTGCTTGGCAGGGTGGTTCTTGGATTCCCCAAGCCACTAGAGTGCACAAACTATTCTTCTTCCTACCAGCTCCATGACCTTCTGGTCTACAGTGGAAAGAGACAGATGTGGTGCTCAGTCTGGACAGATTCCTTTATGGGATTGCTTGAGTCTTCAAGCTCTCTAGTGCTCGATGATGCTACTGGTCAGCTTGGCCCTCTGTCTCTTTTTGCTTTGCTTTACTTCCTTCTTTCTCTGGTTTTTGTCTCTCGGTGTTCAGTCCTCCTCTCAGGGTTTACTGACTAACTTCCACTTGACTAACTATGTCTTCTATCTCTGTCCATGGCTTTGAAGCCATCCGTTTCCAAGACTTGTTCGGTTCCTCTTCCACCTCTATCGATTCACCTTCTGCAGCTACGCTTGGAGTTCCCTGTTCGGCATCATCATCAGCGCTCAGGAAGTGGCCACATGTCCTCCTCTAAATGGCGCTAGCATGCCTCATTGTTTCGTTTCTTCAGTTACGTCATGGATGCGCTCTTCCTCCACCGTGGCGATCAAACGGATTCCAAATCCTTCTAAAACATGTCATATTTGTTCATCGATTCCGCTTCCTCCATCAGGCGCGATCTTAGCCGTCTGATCTGGGCCCCCCAGATCCAACACCATACGCATGTTTCTTGTAGTTGACTTGCTTCACCAATAGCATGCGATCAATGACAGTTTTATCTCACCTCCACTTGCCATACGTCAATCAATGTATGGAATCGCTCCACTCTCGTCCAAAATCTCTTACTGTTTGAGGGCGCCCCAATCAATGCCGCTGGTTTTCAGAGCGTGGGTCCTGCCTTTGTACGTTTAGCGCTTTTTCCTTTCCACCCACAGTTCTCTGGCTTCCCATGCATCCGAGTGCTCAGGATTCCTCCTTCACAGCCCTGTTCGCCCAACGATGCACGATTAGCGCTAAGCGCTAGCGTTAATTGCGCATCAAAAACCACCTTCTTTTGCCAATCTAGGGCTCCCAGGGGCTACTTTGACCTCCTGCGTAGTCTCCATGGGCCTCAGTCAGTGCGCTTTGACCGAGGTCCTCGTTGTTCCATGATGGCTGCCATTTCCACTGGTTCAAGGTGTTTTTGATTGTTATTTTGGAATTCTTTATAGATTTGTCTCGACCTGATACAGTCATGGTTTCTTTGACAATCTTTTATGGATCCAATTTAGATCATGGCCTTGCCACTTAAAAAGCTTTTGGACCACTAAAAGTTGGTTTTCAAGCATTGACCAAGTGAGGGTATTTCTTTCTCACTTGTCCAATATCAATCCACTTTGCACTGCTTGGCTTCGAACCTTTGAGCCCAATCCTGAGGTACTCAACATCTCCCCTGTGCGTTGTCCTTACTTTCCTATCCAACATTGTGTCTTCCTGCAATTCATTAAGATATTCAGGTAGCAGGTCATCAATAGAAGGCAATAGACTGCTCTTCAGGGTCCTTAATCATTAAAGGTTCAAACAATCTCAAGCAATCTACATTTATGACTGAGTAGATGTGCATGTCAGCTGGTAAATCAAGGCGAAAATCATTTTCCCCAATCTTCTCAAGTATCCTAAAAGGTCCATACCTAATAGGCTTTAGATTTTTACCTTCACCTTGCATCTTGTCCTTGCTGATATACAGCCAGACTTGGTCTCCAACTTGAAAACTATGCTCCATTCGATGCTTGTCATGCCTAGCCTTGTACTTGGCTTGGCTCTTTTCCAATTGTTCCTCTACTGCCTGGTGGGTCTCCTGGTTCTGTTAAATGAACCTAGTTGCCTTTTCCACATCACTGTGTCCATCAACCGTGGTATCTTTACCAAAGACAAAATCCAAAGGAGACCTTGGTGTAAAACCAAAACAGGTCTCAAAAGGAGATCTCTATGTAGAAGAGTGTTTGGCTCTGTTGTAAGCATGTTGCACATAACACAAGTGTTCATCCCAAAGCTTAGGATGTTTGCTGCAATATCCTCTTAGTAACTGGATCACTATCCTATTTACTACTTCTGTCTGGCCATCTGTTTGTGGATGAAAAGCTGTTCTTTTCTTCAGTTTGGTGTCCATCAGTTCTCACAGACTCAACCAAAACTTCCCCACAAATTGGGTGTCTCAATTAAATACAATGGAAGTGGGTAATCCAAAATGAACCCATACATGTTCAAAGAACAATTTTGCAGTCTGTTCAGTGGTAATTTGTTTACTACAAGGTATTAAAATACACATTTTGCTGAACTTATCCACAAAAAAATATAGATAATCATGACCTTTCCTAGATTTAGGAATTCCTCCAACAAAATCCATGGAAACACTTTCCCAATGGTGAGAAGGAACTTGCAATGGAGTGTACAAGCCTAGTTTTCTATTACTAGGCTTGCTTTTAGCACACATAGCACACCCTCTTACATATCTAGAAACGACCTCATTCATTTTCAGCCAATAGAAGAATCTTTGCAGCTGTGCAACTATTTTACTTACCCCAAAGTGACCTGATATCAGAGAAGTGTGTGCTTCCCTAATTATCTTTATCCTCTCAGTTTTTGGAATGCAGAGTTTCCCACAATGGTATAAGAGTCAGTCCTTCACATGATAATCCAATTCTTCTACACTTTTGCCTTGACTCAAAGTTGCATATACATCCTTAAAGTCCATGTCTTGAGCATATTGTTCTATGTAGCTTTCATGCAGCACAAAATTATGCTTAAGCATGGTAGATGCATTTATAGTGGGTCTAGATAACATGTCTGCAACCTTGTTATGTATGTCATTTTTATATCTGATGACTAAATGAAATTGTTGTAGAAAACCCATCCATCTGTAATGTCTTGATTGTTGCAACTTAGTTTGGGAGTGTAGATATTGAAGTGGCTGATGATCAGTATGTATTACTGTCTCTTTTCCCATTAAGTAATGTTTCCACTTTTTCACACTCTGAACTAATTCATACAATTCTTTATCATATGTAGGATAGTTAACTACTGCAGGATTAAAAGTCTCGGAATGATAACATATGGATTTACCGTGATGTGTCAACATTGCTCCCATGGCATAGTCACTGGCATCAGTTTGGATCTCAAATGGTCTTTGAAGATCTGGCAGTGCTAGTATAGGTGGTGTACTAATTTTCTCTTTCAAGGTGTCGAAGGCTTTCTGTTGTTTGCCTCCTCACTGAAACACCTTATTCAATCCTGTTAAAGCATGTAAGGGAGATGCAATCGAGGAGAAGTTAGAAATGAAATTCCTCCAATATTGTGTTGCTCCTAAGAAGCTTCTCACTTCTATAGCAGACCTGGGTTTAGGCCAATTCACAATAACTACCACTTTATATGGATCTATTTTCAGTTCACCTCCCCGTACTATATGACCCAAGTAGTTTAAAGATGTTTTGCCAAATTCACATTTTGAGAGTTTAACATAAAGTTTTTCTCTTTTCAAAACATCTAATGTATGCTTAACATGCTTTAAATGTTCTTCCCACGTTTTACTAAAAATCAAAATGTCATCCAGATACACAATAAAAAAATCATCAAGAAAAGGTCTGAGTACATCATTCATTAATCTCATGAAAGTAGGAGGAGCATTAGTTAAGCCAAAATGCATAACCAGCCATTCATACCATCCCTGCTTTGTTTTGAAAGCAGTTTCCCATGCATCTTGCTATATAACTCTGACCTGATGGTATCCACTATGCAAATCCATCTTTTTCATAAAAACATCTTCCTTTAATTGATCTAAAAGATCATCTATGCGAAGAAGGGGATAACAATTTTTTATTGTTATCTTATTCAGTGCTCGGTAATCAATGCACATTCTCCACGAGCCATCTTTCTTTCTCGCCAAAATGATTGGTGACCCACATGGTGATGTGCTAGGCCTAATGAACCCTTTCTCAAGCAACTCCTGCACCTGCTTCTTGATTTCAACATTTTCTAAAGTAGACAACCTGTATATCCCAATGTTAGGCAATGGAACATCTTGCTGCAAAATAATATCATGTACTATTCCCTTTTTGGGTGGCAAACCTTTAGGTTCTTGAAACAAGACATCATACTCTGAAACAACCTTTTCTAAATCAACTTGTTGTTTAGCATTACAACCCTCAAATAGATTGGTTTTATCAGGTTTCTTTTCCTTTACAACCATCAGTAAGAATTGTTTGCATGAATTTATCATTCTTTTCATCTATCCTAAGTTTATGAGAGTATAATTATTCTTGAGCTTATGAGCTCTTACAAAGTATTCGATTCCATCTTTAACAAGTAGATACTTGTTCTCAACTCTATAGAAAATATCCTTTCTATCATACAAGTAAGGACTTCCTAAAACAATTCCACATATATCCAAAGGAATTATGTCTAACTCAACCTCATCTACAAATGCTGACCCAAAAGAAAACTTGAGTTGGCACTGTCTAGTCACTTGCAGTTGTGCTTTATCATTCGACCATCCTAATGGGTATGGTTTCTTGTGAGGTGTAGTTGCTAATCCCAATTTCTTTACAATTGCTTCAAAAATTAGATTTACTTGTGAGCCACTATCAAACAAAGTATCAATCTTTTGATTTTTGGAAATAAATTGAATATGGAAAAGCTCATGTCTTTTTCTCTCATTTCTTCATTAATAACAGATTGAGCAGAATTACTAGTAGATGCTTCAAAATTCTTACCTTTTATATCTATGGCTGCTATAGTTGTTTCATCTCCCGAGTCTGACCCCAAATATTTCTGAATAGCTGCAAAAGTCTTCTTCTTCTTGCCCTTAGACTTCTTAGGTCTCAGCTCTAGATGCAGAATCCAACAATGCTCATCATCATGCCCCTCCTTTTTACAGTGAGTGCATGAAGCTTTGGCTTTCTATGCAGTGTTATCCTTCCTTGCTTTCCACTTCTACTTTCTTTTCTCCTTGCTCTTGCTTACAGTGGGTTGGGATGGTCCCCCAACTTCTGGATTTCTATTCTTTCCTCTAGCCTCTAGATGAGTAGCTTGTACAGATACCTCATCTATACTAGTGGGATTAAACATGAGGATGGTATGCCCCATGTAGCTTTGTGAACCACCAATGTACTTCAAAAGAGTCTCTAGTGAATCTAATGAGATACCCAACATCAATGCTCTCTTTCTAAATACTTGACTATACCCTTGCACACTTTGCCCTTTCAATTTTTGAAGAGTTTGCCAACTCATCATGGCTTGTTGCATGTAGGCCAATGGATAGAACTGCTTTTTGATTGCAGCAACAAATTCACTCCAGATAGAGATGGTCTTACCATGTCTTTTCATATCAGCTTGGGTTCTTCCTTCCCACCAAACCAAGGCAATGCCTCCTAGGTATAGGCTTTCCAGCTGAATCTTACTCTTGTCTGAGTCTATGTTCTGTACCTTGCAATACACATCAATTTGTCTAATCCAATTGTCCAACTTTTCAACATTTGGCTCTCCATCATATATAGGCAAATCAAATTTAACATCTAGCTTAAGCAAAGATGCTTTCTTATTATGCACAGGGCTACTAGGAGGTGTGAGAAAGCTTTCCTCTTTCCCCTTTCCTTTGGAGTGGTCATGGAAGTGAGACTCATCTTCTTATTTATCTTGTTTAGAACCTGATGAATCTTCCACCTTATGCTTTCTAAAGTCTCTATACATTTCTTCTACCATAGACTTTATAGCTAGGAAACTCTCTATGAATTGAGGGTCTAACCCCACAGAACCTTCCTCTAACATTGGGTTCCGAGGATAGACTCTCCCAATTTCAGGATTAGTTTCCACCAACTCTCCTTCTCCTAATTTGAGATTTGATCTAGTGAGCATTCACAGCTAAACCAATACAAGCTTGTCTAACCTTACAGCCTAAAGCTCTAATACCACTTGATCTGATATTCACCCTATGAGTGACATCAGTTAAATATTTATTGTTTAAAGGTATTACAGACTCATGTGCTGGTGTGTGTTCTGTGTTATTGAAGCAATGGATCTATCAAATTGCCAATACACAGATAATAAAATGGAAAGACAACAGAGAAATACAGTAAGCAAACACAAAGACACAAGAAATTAATAAGGAGGTCACCCTATTCTCCAGGGCTACATCTCCAATCTAGCTTTCAATGGCGGCCTTGTTTTATTGTGCCTTTAAGCAGATAATTACAATAGAGGGACTCAATATGAGTTCTCCTGAAGCATATTTGCTTGGTAGGGTGGTTCTTGGATTCCCCAAGCCACTGGAGTGCACAGACTCTTCTAGATGTTGTGAGGATGTTTGTAAATGCTCTCGAATGAAGAATAACATGAGTGGTTAATAATGAAGAGAGAGTTAGAAGTCAATTATAACTCTTAAGGTAGTTTCATGATTTGAGGAACTAGAGAGGATTCTTAGGGATTAACTGGAGTTAGAAGTGGACTTAGAGGACATTTAGGAGTCAGTTCATTAGATTAAGGATTTGAACCAGAATTAGTTCAATAGAACCTTTATGGTTTAAATGTATGTCTAACAGGCATAAACAAGAGTTAGATGGTTAGACAATAGATAGGTTTGACTGTAAGCCTATGAGCAAGAGAAGAGAGGCCACTGATATTAAAGATCAAGCCTGAGAGACAGAGAGTCTTGATATGTAATCAATTGTTTACACTTATATATGTAGAGGTTTATTCCATAACTGTGTAAGTGCATGAAACGAGTATTTAGTGAATGAATTATATGTGAATTTTTAGGTTCTGTAACAGAGGTTGCAGGTAGAGTTCTACATAGAGGAGGAGAATGATTCATAGGAATAATAGTGGGTCTTTGAATCCAGTTGAAGGATCATAGTGAAGCTCTGAAGAGACTGCGATGTGAGAATTCGCAGAGGTCAAGCTCAAGAGTGAGTTGAGCACTGGAAGAAAAAGTATGAAACCTTTGAAGAAAACTCGAAACCACAGAAAAAAACACTGAAGAAATGAATTAAAGTCAAAGAAAATGGATGAACGAAGAAGAGTGGTGTCAGTATACAAGAACTGTTGGATCTTGGAGATTAATGGACAAGTTTATTAGATGATAAGTGACCAAGATTAAATCACATAGTATTGAGTTAAGAGATGAACGATGGAGATGAGTTTAAGCTTTAGAGGTAGAGGAGTCATTGCAACCATTGATGGTAGAAGATCTATGGTCATCGGGTGCTAACAAGCTTAGTTGCTAGTCACGAGGGAAGGTGGATTTATAAAAAAAGCGGGTTATCAAGTGGAGAAAAAGTGGTAGTGGTATTAGAGGGTAGCCACCAGATTCCACTCATCGATTGATATGTAGCATGAGAGTGGAGAGAGAAAATTGCTTTATTGAGTGGGTATTCTCTGTGCTCGTGTCTCACCCAAAATCGTTTTGGATCATTAGATCAAGTGGATCCAGATCAATGGTCACAAAGTGTCATGCAAGTTTGGTAGATCGGGAAAATAAATTAGCCGTCAAGTCATGGGGTTGAAATCTACGGTGGAGAACAAACCTGATAAAAATAAACCTCGTAAATGTGAAAGGGCTATGAAAAGGTGGAAAGGGTAAGTTTATGAATGTTTATGTGTATTTCTATTTTAAAAGAATTAAAATAGAAATAAAGTGCCTATAGAGGGTTTTGTGGTTAAGTCTGATATAAAAAAGCAAAGTGTGGAGTTGATTATACGTGGCTTCAGGTTTAAACTAAGGTACTTATGAATTTGACATGCATACTGTGGGTGTAAGTGGGGGTAACCCTACGTCATTTGGTATCGGAGCAGAATTGTAATTAAAATAATTGGTGTTAAAACAAAACAAAGAAATTTTATGTGAAAGAATTGAGAACAAAGTTATGTGTCAAATATGTTTATGCAGGCAAGGAAGGATCAGATTCTAATTTGAAAGAAAGTAGGCACATAGAGGTGATGTGTAGAAGAACTTGTAGACGCAAGAAACAGATGACAATCCATTCAAGCTATAGGTGGAATGGTGGAACAAGATCATGTAGAGATCTTGAAGGTGAGGTGATATGTTCTGTCTTGATTTGATTGGAGAATGTGTTTTTGTACATTGATGCACAGATAACAACAAAAGAAGGTGAGAAGGTTGCAACATCTAGAGCAAGGAGTGCCTGAATTGGTTCCAAAGGAAAGAACCAGAGAAATGCTAAGAGACTGAGCTCAGAAGAGGAGAGAAGCTTAGTGAGGCATATATAGTAAGAAGGAGACTTGTTACTGTAGAGGTATTGTTGCATATCACAAAGGAAATTCCATAGAGGATGTGGGTAGAATTGCTAAGTAATGAAGAAAGCTAGTAAGACCTTCTAAGTGAAAGAAGAAGTGGTCAGAACCAAGTATTTCATGGTGATTGAAATACAAGAGGACAGTTGTGTTCTAGGAGATGCAGATGAGTTGAAGCCTAGAAGGAGCTGAGAGAAGTGTTCAAAAGAGGTTCCAAAGATAAAGAACCAAGGGCTTGCCAAAATACCGAGTATAGAGGAAAGCTTGGTGAGGTAAGAGGAAACAGGGAGGACTTTTTGTTACAGAGGCTTTAATGCAGCACATAGTAAGTCAGTAAGGAGCTCATGAAGATATAGAAGGAGAAGATGGCTACTGATAGTCATAGTAGATGTTCTGAGGAAGATCAAATCAGAAGAATGATGAAGAAAGAGGATGTCAATGCAAATGGCAAGAGGATGAGTAAAGAGGAAATTGACAAGGAGATTGCAGAGTTAAAAGAACAACTCGATACATTAACGAGGATACTTTAGGAAAGCTAGAGACTAGGTTGGGTATTGAGGAAGAAGCCAGTGAAGTAGTCTAAACAGAGAAGGCTACATTAGAGGCAAGTAAGGTGGTTGATGGAAAAACTCAGAGAAGCTGAGTTGGAAATGGAAATGGAATTTTCCATTTGTGAAGAAGAATAGGGTGAAGTTCTGAGTGAAAATGAAGACTTGAAGACTAAAACTTCAAGTGAGACCAAAAGGTCGCATGGTTTTAAATCTGATAATTTGTGTATATTTGCAGGTGAAACATGTAAATAAGGATAATTTTTTGATATTGTCATAAAGGAGGAAGAAGACAAGCATAATCTAAATTGGTTCTGGAAGAAGATGAGATAGATAGGTCTCATATACAGTTGGGGAAAGATATCAAGCAACCAAGTGAAGAGCTTGAGGAGGTTGAAGAGGAGACCATAAAAAATTTCTGAATCATCAAGATAACTTGGAACAACAAGGATATATAGTTGAAACATCAAGTGGGACCACAGGGTCTTATGCTTTTAAAATTGATAGTTTGTCTGTGGATGCAAAACAAATGCAGGAGAATATTAATGCAGATGGTGAGACAAGGATAGCTCTTGGAGAAGGTAAATAGCAAGAGATTAAAGGAAAACTTGAAGAAGAGACTATGTTAGCTGAAAACATAGTGAAGGATTGTCAGTTCACCATGATGATAGGCACAGTGGAATTAACCATGGAAGCTATTAAGACAGTCAGTAAAAAAGGACATCTATTAAAAGATGTTAAGAAGGAAGAAACCTATGCAAAGGATTTAACCTTGGGAGAAAGGACATTTGATGATTGGTCACTAACAAAGGAAGGTTTTGCAGAGGATGAGAAATATTTTGAAGCTATCAAAAGTATGGAAAAATATCTTTTAGAAGATGAATACTCTTAAGTAAATGATAAGGGAGAATATCTCTTGAATGAGGAAGGTAGTGACTTATTGCAGTAGAAAGAACTTAGTAGTGAGACTGTTACAACACAGGGACAATTTATTGTGGGAAAAAGAGATGAAGTTCAGTTTGAAGAACTGATATGTGAAACAATAGTTGAAACTATCGAGCCTTGTAATTTTCAAATTGAAAATTTGTTTATAAATGCAGGGATTATAAGTGATGATGAAGTACTTGCAAAGTGTCACAAAGAAATTGCATAGCTGGAGTATTTGCTGGGAAATTCAGAGTATGATAGTGTGATTGTAGAGGAAGGGGTTCACTACAGTGGACAAGAGTAGAAAGACATCATTAGAGCAGATGATGTGGAAGAGAGACTAGATGATAGTCTTAAGAGTTCTTCAAAAATTTCTTTAAAGAGGTTGAATCAGCATAATGATGTGCTAACAGAGGAGAAAAAAACATAGCAACAAACTGAATTGTTGCCAAAGGAAGATAAGGCACAAAAGCCTTATGTTTTTTATTTTAACAAGTGTTTTATGAGTGCAGGTTTTGTTGCATACGGTGGATTAAATTTGGCACATATGAGCAGCCAAATAAAGATGAAAGAAGAAGGATCTATGGAAAATTTTGATCCATGGAACAAAGATATTATGCTACTAAGAAAATATGTTGGGATTGATGAACAAGATAGTGTTGTATTTGAAAGGAGTCAAGTACAAAGGAAATTGGAGGACTATTTACTTTTTGAAAGTAAATTTACAGATCTGGAACAGAGGTTGTTTGGAACACAATAAGAGGGTAAGTATGAAAGGGTGGCAACAAGAATCTAACAACTTCAAAGAGAAGACAAAAATTATTAGTCATAAGATATACTAGATAGAGAAATCGAACTGATAAGAAGGATAATGATAACAGTGTCTTAGAAGAAGACAATAGCAAGAAAACAAGGGAGCAATAGAAAAAGAAAGACAACAACAGACTGTGAGAGCATAGCCAGTGGGGCAATGCAACATAAAGTATGGAAACCTGGAGAACAGCAACAGAAAACAACAACAACCAAAGACAAATTACAGAACAAAGTATGGGATCCAGGAAGACAAAGATCAGAAAAACATGATCAGGATATCATGATTATTTTAACCTTGGGAGTCTGATGCAGGAGCATTCAACTCAACAATTTAATTGTATGCTAGTAGACATAGGGGGTCTTGTATTTTCAAGGAAGTTGGATTGCTATGTATGTAATCATTAATATTTAAGTGATTAGAATAGGAATTAATTAGACTTTGTGAGGATGTTTAAATGCTCTTGAATGAAGAAGAACATGAGTGGTTAATAATGATGAGAGAGTTAGAAGTCAATTATAACTCTTAAGGTAGTTTTATGATTCGAGGAACTAGAGAGGATTCTTAGGGATTAATTGGAGTTAGAAGTGGACTTAGAGGACATTTAGGAGTCAGTTCAATAGATTAAGGATCTCAACCAGAATTAGTTCAACAGAACCTTTCTGGTGTAGATGTAAGCCTAAAAGGCATAAACAGGAGTTAGATGGTTAAACAGTACATAGGTTTAACTGTAAGCCTACGGGAAAGAGAAGAGAGGCCACTAATATTGAAGATCTGGCCTGAGAGATAGAGAGTCTTGATATGTGTTATATGTTGGAAATATTACTGAGAGGGGGGTTGAATCAGTATTATCAAGTCACATATTTTCTTTTTCAAACACAAATCATATACGCTACTTTAGTTAGATAAAACCGCGTATATACGCAACTACAGAGAAGGAAACCCATGTATGCAATGCAGACTTATAAATTAATTTATCTTACTGATGTTGATCATTAATCTGTGCATTAGGATCAAATAAATAGTAACAGTAAAATAGATTTGAAGACAATCACACACACAAGAACACAAGATATAAGGTGGAAACCCAATGTGGGTGAAAACCACCTGCTGCAATTCATCTCTATCTTCTTTAATTAGAAACTTCTTTTTACAATGTACTGGTGCAGTCCTTTACCAGTACGCAGGCTGCAACCAGCAGAGAGCTACAACCCTCTCTAGTTCTCCAGCTTCTCCTGGAAGGGAGCTACAACCCCCTTAGCTCTTGCACTAGCCAAGATACTAGTACGTAGGTGCTGACCTACAGAAGGCTACAACCTTCTCTTTCTTCCAGGTACCACGTTTCATAAATTTTTAAACTGGATCCATGAACATCAATCAATCATCAAGAATTTCTGCATCAAACAATCTCCTTTTCACCAATTAGAACTGAATCAAGTAGATACTTCTCTGACAGCTGTACCCAAAACATAGTAACAGTAACCACACACCAAATGCTGAACCCAGAACACTGCAGCAATAAACAGAAGCAGCTATATCACAACTAAAAAGATATACGCTACTTCAATAACCTGAAACCTGCGTGCATACGCTTCTGTGTTTGGAGACACCTGCGTATACATTGTTTTTATTCACTGAACCATCGTGTATACGCGCCTTCACTTCACTGAGCCTGTGTACAGATCTATAAAAGATAATTCAATCTTTCAAATGTTCAGACACTAATTAACCCAGATTATCAGATTTATGGATCAAGCATGTGCCACATATAACAAATCAAAATCATGCAAAGATATTATCATTCAAGCCTAAAGATTATGAACCATCAATAGAACTTATCCTTTTCTTTGCGCTAAGGTTCCTCCTTCATTCAGATCTAGATCTGCACCATAACCTCAATCACCAATATTTCAAATCTAGCACTTATTAGATATTCAATTAATTCAGATGATCCTTTGCCAAATGATCTCCTTCCTCTTTTATAGTCTTAGGCTTTTCACAATACCACGGTCCAAAACCATAATAAAACAATACCATGGACCCAATACTTGGGATTAATACTTCTGGCGAGATACCATGGTCCAAAACCATAGGTTCAAATACCAAGGACTAACTAACACGGACCAAAAGTAAGTTCTCCAACATATATGCGCTTTTCCTTGCATGAAAGTGCGTGTATACGCATACGTGACTTTGTAATGTCTAACCCGTGTGTATACACGCTTTAGTCTAGGTGAACCTGCGTATATATATTTTTCTTTCATTCTGAGAGCCTATACTGAGATCTATCACCAAGGTGAGTTGCCATCAAGGACAACACATGTGCCATAGCTCCAATCCTATGCCATAATGCCAACAATCTCCCCCTTCGGACTTGATGGCAACCCCAAGATCCTCAAAGTCATTCTCCCCCTTTGTCATCAAGGGCAAAGGGTTGTGCTCCCCCTGAGTACATGCTGAAATCTCTACCCTGATGTGTTGACCATGCTCCCCCTGAATGTAGGCAAGATCTGCAAAAAGATGTTCTTCAAGAAGAACCATACATCATAAAGGACCTTCCTATCACCAAAAGACTCAATACATACATCCATCACCCAACCAAGTGGGGATCATCCACCCAACCAAGTGGGGATACATCAGAAATTTACATATGACAACCAAGTATATTACATTTTCATCCCAGGCATAGTGGGGAAACCAAAATAGTTCGTTACATGACCTTGACACCATAAAAGAGATACACGAAATAGAGACGAAATATCTAGATCAAGACTTATGAAATTCACCAATAACTGATAGCAGCAGCATCTGTCAATCACCATTCAGATCAGCAACCAAGATTTCCTTTTGTTCTCCTTCTACCTTTGTTCCACCTGAAACTGACAAGAGTTGTGAACTAGAACCAAAAGCTTCTAAGATAATGTCAACAATGCATCATTAGAAGTTTATTTGCTCCCCCTGAACCTGTGCTAGATGGTCTCTGTCAAACCCATATCAGAATATCTTCAACCAGAGCCTGTCCCTACAGATATCCATCAAGCCTCCATATATGCGACTGTCTCTGAATAAACCGGTTTATGTACGCGGATCCTCCTCAGGCAACTCGCGTACACCCATTTTTCTCTGAAATAGACAAGATTTAACAACAAGATGATGCATCAACTACTCCCAGCTTCTGTCTGAGGTATTTAAAAGTTTCCCCGGGCAGTGGTTTGGTGAGTATATCAGCAACTTGTTCCTTAGAGGGAACATACTCCAGCTTGACCTTTTGTTCTAGCACTTATTCCCGGAGAAAATGATATTTGATAGGTATGTGCTTGGTCTTTGAATGCATGACTGAGTTCTTTGAAATGCTGATTGCACTTGTATTATCACATAAGATGGAGATAGGTGGTGTACAAGTGATTTAAAAATCCTGTAAGATTTGCATCATCCAAAGAAGTTGAGTGCAACAAGATGCAACAGCCACATATTCCGCTTCAGCTGTAGATAAAGCAATCGAACTCTGTTTCTTGTTGAACAAAGATACTAATCTGGAACCCATAAAGAATGCACCACCACTTATGCTCTTTCTGTCATCCATGCTTCCAGCCCAATATGCATCTGTATACGCATGAAGAGTGAGATCTATATCTCTAGGATACCATAAGCCATAATTTTGAGTTCCTTGAAGGTACTTGAAAATTCTCTTTACTGCCTAAAGATGAGTTTCCTTTGGATTTGCCTGAAATCTTCCAACTATTCCCACTGCATGCATGATGTCTGGTCGGGTACCTGTCAAATAAAGCAGACTTCCAATCATGGATCTATAGGTTGGTTGATGCACTGATGTTCATTCATCATTTGCACTGACGCTGCATCCTGTAACCATAGGGGTACATACTGGTTTTGCATCTTCCATGCCATATTTCTTCAAGATCTGGTTGAGATACTTGGTTTGAGACAAAAAGATATCGCCTTCATTTTGTTGGATTTGCAATCCAATAAAATATGTCAGTTCTCCAAGCAAAGACATTTCGAATTCTTTCTGCATCACCAAGGCAAAGCTTTGACTCATAGCTTCTTCATTGCTGCCAAAGATAATATCATCTACATACACAACAAGTATTAGTAATTTGTCATTTTCAATTTTTATATAAAGATTTCTATCTGCTGATCCTTTTGAAAAACCTTGTTGATGAAGATATTTGTCCAAATAGTAGTACCAAGCCCTTGGAGCCTGTTTAAGACCATAGAGAGCCTTTTTTAGTCTGCATACAAGATTTGGATCATTCCCAAGAATGAAACCATATGGTTGCTCAATGTATACTTCTTCTTCTAAGTCTCCATTCAAAAAGGCTGATTTCACGTCCATTTGAAATACTTTGAACTTCTGAAAGCTAGAGAGAGCAAGGAACATTCTGATGGCCTCAAGTCTAGCAATGGGAGCAAAAGTTTCTTCAAAGTCTATTCCTTCTTGTTGAGCATACCATTTACAGACAATTCTGGCCTTGTTTCTGGCCTTGTTTCGATCTGCTCAAGTTCTTCATCCATTGCCTTGACCCAACATTCATCCTTGCATGCTTCTTTTACATTTTGTGGTTCATTGGAGGAGAGCAAAGCCAAATAGCTTGAGGCTTCTGCAATTGTTCTTCTTGTTTGTATACCTGCCTCTTTTTGCCTCAAAATTTGTGATTTTGGATGATTCTTCTGAACGTACCTGGATGGAGTCTTATCTTCTACACTTATCTATTCTTCTGGTGCCTCTTGAGCTTCTTCTTCATCATAGTTCTGATTTGATGTTGAAGGATAGTCATCATCTTTGAGATCTTCAAAATTTACTTGCCTAGGAATGTTTCCTTCTTCATCAACCACTACATCAATGTTGTCAACAATTCTTCCAAGTCTTTTGTTGTAACACTTATATGATTTATTGTGGGGAGAATAACCAAGGAGAATGCCTTCATCTGCTCTAGGTTCAAACTTGCCAATATTTTCATCATTATTTTTGATATAGCATTTGCTTCCAAAAATTTTGAAGTGTTTTATCGAAGGAGTCTCACCATACCATAGCTCATGAGGAGTTTGAGTGCTATTCACCCGGACATTTGTCTTGTTGAGAATAACAACTGCAGCAAATGTGGCTTCACCCCAGAAAGTTGCGGGAGTTCTAGACTCATCAAGCATTTCATGAGCCATTTGTTGAATCGTTCTGTTCATACTTTCCACTACTCCATTTTGTTGAGGAGTCCTAGCTGTAGATAATTCCCTTCTTATTCCATGTTCTTCACAAAAATCGAAAAATTCAATCGAGGTAAATTCTCCTCCTTGATCAGACCTAAGGCATTTGATTCTGAGATCTGATTCGTTCTCCACCAAGGCTTTGAATGATTTGAATTTTTCAAAGGCTTCGTCTTTGTGCTTCATAAGTCCTATCCAACACATCTTGGAATAATCATCAATGAATAATATAAAGTATTCTTCTCCTCGTGGTGACCTTTTCCTAGTTGGACCACATACATCAATATGGACAAGTTCAAGCGGCCTGCTGGCAGATCCTTCCTTCTCAGGGAAGTTAGTTCTGGTTTTCTTACCAAACTGACATGATTTGCATATAGTATTGTCTGGGATTCTGATGTCTGGAAGACCACGAACTGCCTGGTATTTGCATGCTTTCCTTATCTGTGAGAAACTAAGATGCCCCAATCTTCTGTGCCATAGCCAGTGTTTATCATTCTTGCTCATATAGCATTGATGTTGTCCTTCTTTGAATATGTATAAATTATTTGTAGTCCTTACGCCTTTGATCATTGTTTTTCCTGTATCAATATCACGAACACTACATCCATTTGATCGAAATATTACCTCAGTTCCTTGATCACACATCTGGCTGACACTTAATAGATCATGCTTTAAGCCATCAACATACATGACATTTCCAGCTTTGACTCTTTCTTTCAACTGAACAGAACCTTTACCTTTTATGAGAGCAGAGGTGTCATTTCCAAAAGAAACTTTCTTCTCCTTCTCTAAGGCACTATATGACTGAAGTTTTTCTTTATCACCTGTCATATGTCTTGAACATCCACTGTCGATGTACCATTGATTTTCCTATCCTTCCACATATAAGGCTATACCACATATTTCTGGTTGGGGTTCTTTTATTCTCCATGATTTGTCACTTGAGGCTTGCTCCTTCTGAGTTGTCTGCCGAAACCTGCTCCTGCATTCAGAATCTTCATGAGCGAAATTGTTACAAATAGAACATTCTATTCCATTTTCAAGAGTAGAGAAGTTGTTGTAAGTCCTTTTCATGATCCCAGTCATACTCCTCTGTTTATGAGCTTCTCTAGTCATGGTTGTCTTATAGGCAACACATTGAGCTGCTTTGTGACCAAAGTTACGACAAGAAAAACATTGGCCATTGAAGAAACTCCTGTGATTATCAAATCTACCAGCCAATTGATTGTAGTTCCTATTGACATCCATTCTTGAGGCAAATTGAGAGGGTTTTACATGTGGCTGGTTGTAGCTTTTGTTTGTCCTTAAAGTAGATTTCCCTCGATTTACCTAGTAGTCTTTGTTCATTCTTGAGGTAAATTGTCCCTGATTTACCTGGTGATTTCCATTGGGTCTTTGTTCACTTTTCCTTGCAGCATCAAGATAACTCTTGGAGGTAGATGGTTTCTAAGCTTGATTTGTTTCTTCATTATATCCCAGACCTGTCTTGATTAGTGGAGAGCACTGCACTTTGATAATCTCATCTAATGTGTCAGATCCTTTAACAAGTCTAAGATTAAGAGCTTTTGTTTTCTCAATCTCTTTGCTTAGTCCCACAATTTCACATTCTAACTTTTCATGATGATTTTCCTTTTCAGCAAGGTGGAATTGTAGAGTATCTATGATCACATTATTCTCTTCTAAACAATTTTTGAGTCTAAAAATCTCTTCATAAAGACTTTCTTCATCTATAGCATCCACAAAATCATCATCTTCAAAATCCATTAAGAGTTTATATTTGTTACCTTGTTCATCTTCGTCACTATTTGAAAGTCCATCACTATCTTCATGAGTGTAATAGCTTTTCTTATTTGCATTTTGTTTCTTGTTCCATCTAACAGGTTCCTTCCCCTTGTCAATCGTATCCTTATGAGGACATTTGGCAGCACAGTGACCGACTCTTCCACAAGCAAAGCATTTGAAAGGTAACTTACCTCGGAATTGTCCAGCACCCCGTTGAAGGTTTTTGACAAAATTTGATTCTTCTTCTTCTTGTGACACGTGTCTTGACTCATAGTAATCTCCCTTGCCTGAAGCCTTGAAGGCAACTTCTCTCCTGTCTGATGGTCCTCTTTTCCTCATTTCATAAGCAGTCAGAATTCCGTGCAGCTGTAACATGGTAAGGTTTCGTAGATTCTCTTTTTCTTCTATTGCAAAAACTTTAGATTCAAACCTAGGGGACAAAGATCTTAGAACCTTTTCAACCACAACAGCCTCTTTTATTTCTTCACCCAAATTTTTCGTACAATTAACAATCTCATCTACACGAAGGAAATAGTTAGCCACACTTTCATCATTGTGCATTCTGAGATTTTCATACTGAATTTTGAGGGTTTTAAGTTTTGCTCGCTTTACCTGTTCATCTCCTTCATAGCTCAGAACAATCTTGTCCCATATTTCGTTTGCGGATTTATACTGCATAACCTTCAAGAATTCTAATTGAGATAGACATCCTAATAGAGTATTGACAGCCTTTCAATTTGTTTCATATTTCTTCTTCTCAGTTGGATCTGTAGGAGTTTTTGATGGAAAGGTGTACCCTATATCTATGATATCCTAGACTTCAATACCAATAGATTGAAGATAGGCAGTAACTCTTACCTTCCAATATACGAAGTTTGTCCCATAAAAAATTGGTGGCCTGATTGATGCTTCTCTCTCGTAGTTGCTCATGATGATGGATATTCCTTCAAGTGATCAAGCTTTTTTAGAAGGACCTGCTCTGATACCAATTGTTGGAAATAATACTGAGAGGGGGGGGGTGAATCAGTATTATCAAGTCACTATTTTATTTTTCAAACCCAGATCATATACGCTACTTCAGTTAGATAAAACCACGTATATACGTGACTACAGAGAAGGAAACCCGCGTATGCAATGCAGACTTATAAATTAATTTATCTTACTGATGTTGATCATTAATCTGTGCATTAGGATCAAATAAACAGTAATAGTAAAATAGATCTAAAGCCAATCACACACACAAGAACACAAGATATAAGGTGGAAACCTAATGTGGGTGAAAACCACCTGCTGCAATTCGTCTCTATCTTCTTTAATTAGAAACTTCTTTTTACAATGTACTGGTGCAGTCCTTTACCAGTACGTAGGCTGCAACCTGCAGAGAGCTACAACCCTCTCTAGTTCTCTAGCTTCTCCTAGAAGGGAACTACAACCCCCTTAGCTCTTTCACTAGCCAAGATACTAGTACGTAGGTGCTGGCCTATAGAAGGCTACAACCTTCTTTTTCTTCCAAGGACCACGTTTCATAAATTTTCAAACTGGCTCCATGAACATCAATCAATCATCAAGAATTTCTGCATCAAACAATCTCCTTTTCACCAATTATAAATAAATCAAGTAGATACTTCTCTGACAGCTGTACCCAAAACACAGTAACCACACACCAAATACTGAACCCAGAACACTGCAACAATAAACAGAAGCAGCTAGATCACAACTCAAAAGATATACGCTACTTCAATAACCTGCAACCTGCATGCATACACTTCTGTGTTTGGAGAAACCTGCGTATACGCTATTTTTATTCATTGAACCATCGTGTATACGGGCCTTCGCTTCACTGAACTTGTGTACAGATCTATAAAAGATAATTCACTCTTTCAAATGTTCAGACACTAATTAACCCAGATTATCAGATTTATGGATCAAGCATGCGCCACATATAACAGATCAAAATCATGCAAAGATATTATCATTCAAACCTAAAGATTATGACCCATCAATAGAACTTATCCTTTTCTTTGCGCTAAGGTTCCTCCTTCATTCAGATCCAGATCTGCACCATAACCTCAATCACCAATATTTCAGATCTAGCACTTATTAGATATTCAATTAATTTAGATGATCCTTTGCCAAATGATCTCCTTCATCTTTTATAGTCTTAGGCTTTTCACAATACCACGGTCCAAAACCATAATAAAACAATACCATGGACCCAATACTTGGGATCAATACTTCTGACGAGATATCATGGTCTAAAACCATAGGTTCAAATACCAAGGACTAACTACCACGGACCAAAAGTAAGTTCTCCAACATATACGCATTTTTCCTTGCGTGAAAGTGCGTGTATACACATACACGCCTTTATAATGTCTAACCCGCGTGTATACGTGCTTTAGTCTTGGTGAACATGCGTATATATCTTTTTCTTTCATTATGAGAGCCTGTACTGAGATCTGTCACCAAGGTGATTTGCCATCAAGGACAACACCTGTGCCATAGCTCCAATCGTGTGCCATAATTCCAACATTATAGACATTTTTGGGCACTACAACCCCAATCATACATGTCCATAAACCAAGGGCTTCTAAGTCCCTAAAAGTGTTGCTTCACACCCTAAAGGAACAAGATCAACTGATTACATCATCTCCCAGAAGTTCTCCACAGAAAACTGCTCAGAACTGGTCAAAGCTGGACCACACAGACTGCCCAGTGTAGAGGGTGTGATGCATCTCACCTGCTCAGTGTAAAGGGTGTGATGCATACTAGAAAGCCCTTCTGTAGGGTGCAATGGGCGAGAGTAGACAAATGGCAGAGACAATTTGCAAGGTGGATCATCATGGAATCTTCCAAAAACTTCTCCTATGACACTTGCCTCTCTGAATTTTCCCAGGGATGAGTAAGAGATCATCAATCTCCAAGTGGAATCAAGAACTATCAGAGAGAGGATACTAATCAAAATCCCAGAAGTTGACTCACCCCCCTGCAATCATCTATATATGGATCCCTCATCCCAGAGATCTAGAGGCTGGAATTTTGTATCTTGTAAGGAAGTTTTGTTGGTTTCTTGGTGGAATATCATAGTGTTGGGTGATCTAAGCTTTTCATGAGGTGAAGAAGGGCTTTCATGCTGGGAGGATGATGCTGGGTCAGAACAATTGGTTGTAATCCTCTTTTCTATTCTTGATATTAATAAATCTATTCAAATTTTCCTCCACGTTCTTGTATGTTTGATGATATATGCATTTGTGTGGTCAATATATATCTGGTCCTATATTGTTTATGATTGTAGATCTCTGTTCTTCGATAGTATTATGCTACTTTGATTCCACAGGTTCTCTTTGAAGCTGAGTAGACGAAGGAAGAGCGGCAAGGATCTGCCAGAAGGGAGAGGAACCAAGCAAGGAACCAAGTGCAAGACTGAGGTTGGTGTCCTTTGTTCCCCTCTTATCTACTTCTCCTAAAGGAAAACGCAAGTAGTTTTAGTGTGTTTGTTTCTAAGATAGCTACTAGTCTTAGTGGGACTAGCAGCTCCGAGTGGACACTAGATTTCCCGATAAAAAAAAGGCGACTCCACTGGGGAGCGAATAGATTGTTTTCTTGTCTATATTTGTTTGCTTTATAAACTTACAGATGGAGCCTGAAGTTAAGCCAGCTAGCCTTCGAAATGAATTTTCTATGCAAGTGCAAAGTAGATCAATGCTGCTTCAGTCTATCTCCAGGTTTTGTTTATAAACTGAACAATCGATTTGCAAACCTTCTAATTTCCCTAGTGGTGGCTCTAGTAACCTCATTAGATTAGCCCCTGTGATTTCTATTTACTGACTATCATTAGCTCGGCCTAAATCCCTGAACTAGGCTGCAAACTGTGACCCGGAACCAAGTTGAAGTCTCATCCCTGGACCATCGCACTTTCTCCTCCTGGGAATCTTGATGCATCGCACCACCCGTGTGCAGTAGGTGTGATGCATCACACTTTCCCTGTGTTGCAGGTGCGCTGATCAGACAAGACCTCTTCTGCTATCAGATTTTGGTTTCTGTGTTCACTCTCTTCAGCTTTATTCAGGAGTTTTGTTGTCTGTGATCAGTATACCACTGAAGAAACTCTCTTCCTTTCCATTATTCCACCTCCATTGTGCAAAGAAATTTGAATTTTGTTATGTATTGTGCACCATTTTCAGTTCTCTTTTACAAAGAAGTAGCTTAATCGAACTATCGTTTCTTGATTTGGAAGTGTCGCAAGTGTCGTTTTCAGTCATAGAAAAGAATCCTATTGTTCTTGATAGTCGATTATATTGTTACTATTGTGTTTGATTTGAATTAGTAGTTTTTCAAGTGTCGAAAGCAATTTTCATTTCAAAGTAGCAAAGTGTTGTCGTTATCTTCTTTTCATTTTTGAAGAGAAATTTGTTAGTATTGTCGCTTTGAAAAGATAATTCAGATTTGTACTTAGCATTCTTTTCGCTATTCACACATTAAGAAGGCTAAAAACAAATACATGCATGTGCATTTGCATTTAGACTGCTTGTTGGTTTCATTTAGGACAGTGCATTTAATGTGTGCTCTCTGCTCTATGTTGAAATAATATCATCTCTCTTTCTTTACTAGCTAGGATTTTCATTGCAAAAAGAAGATTAAATGATTGTTTATCATCCTAGATTGCATTTTAGGAATTGTATATCTACATCACACAGTGAACCTGAATGGAAAATTTCTTAAGAAATATCAACTGTAAAATAAATTTAATGAACATAAAAACACTTTGGAACCTAACGCACAACATCTAGAAGTCTAGGCTAGAGACGTATTCCAGCGTCGTAAAGCCTGACAACTGTCGCTTTCATTGTTGGTTGGGTGATTCCTCCTCTTTGAGAAGACAAGTGCCAGTACGGACTTGTGCTCCCATGTACCATTGAGTATATATTGGGAGACCACAATAGGCTATATCCTTTATCCATAGGAAGTCGTGTCTGCCGCCCTATCGATTGCAATGCACTGAACACAACATTCGGGAAGATTGATTGTCGTACCGTAAAAATTATTTTGCAGTTTTGCGATTGGTTTGGTAATCCCTCTGTCTAAATTTCCAGAGTAGTCTCTTTCGTTCCTTTTTAGACTCCTTAAAAGAAAAGGTCCATCTGAGCACTTGTCACTTTAGGCTCATTAAAAATTGAAGGCGACTAGAGTCATCTTTTGTTTTTTCTCGACTCTTAAAAATTGAAAAAACAAGTTGTGTCAAAGCATCTAAAATTTATTTTAATAGGAATAATATCACCATTCCCGCGTTGGTCTTAGGTTGAGAAAAATGGAGTCCACCAACCAAGGATTTCCCCTTGTAGGAAATCCTAGTCCTTTCTCCTCTTGCAGAGATGTTGGTGCACCTCATATGGCCACATTGTCACTTCCAAGATTGACGATTGGCTTGCCCATATGGCTCTTCTCGACCTCCGTCATTCAGAACACCGTGATTCCTGAACAATCGAGTCAGCAACTGGATGATACTAAATTTACCCCCCAACCTTCTACTTCGTCTGATTCTCCCTCTCCTCCTTCCTCTTCACTTGAAAAGCTGGTAAAGCCAAAAGTCAAGTAACTAAGAAGGATAAGAAAGGGAAGGAGAAGAAAGAAAATAAGAAGAAGGAGCCAAAGGTGAAAAGGGGTAACTGGGCATCGTCTAGTGAAAATCCACACACTGCACCGTCCAAGCCTAAATCTCCATGTGTCATTTGCAAAGGAGACCACTATCATCAAGATTTTCCTTTCATCCCTCAGATCTTAAGGGACTGGTCTCCTCGTTTGCACAATCCGGTGTCATCAACCTCTGAAGATCATGTTGAAGGTACACCATCAACTAGTGAAAGCGAAGAATTTGGACAGAAAAGGAAATGTAAATTCTCTTGTAAACTATGTGAAGGCAATCACGTCGTCCACCGTTGTCCCTTCCTAGACGAAGCTAAAAGAGTCTTGGATAACCATCCTGCTTCTCCGCTACGGTTTCCTCCTGGATACAAGAAACTCTTGCCGAGTCCATCACTAGTTGAAAATCCGACCGACACGCCATTGTGGTCGGTCGAAGCATCTGTCATTGAAGATAAACCCGCTGAATGCATTCCACACAAAAGTCAAAAGGTTGAGACGACAGTTGACCCGGTCTTGTCTTCAGAAGGTCCATCTTCAGATGATACAATCACAGAAGAGAATGAGAACGACACCATTCAAATTCTTTTCGTAAACACAGACTCTGATGAACATGGGGGAAATCTACCCGTTCCTTTACCGCAGGAAGGAAGTTCATCAAAGTCATATCCGGCTATCTATTCGGTCCCACCTCCAAGCAATCTAGTCATTTCCTTCGATTGGAATCTACTAGGCAGACCCCATTTACTGGCTAGCGTGCCATTCTGAATCATTGTACAAGCTTGCAAAATGGTCATAGTCGGTACCATCATAGATGAAGGGGCTTCTGTGAGTATCCTTTCCTCAACTACTTGGAAAGCGCTTGGTTCGCCATCACTTCTGCCTAAGATGAGAAATCTGACAGGCTTCGAAAAAGGAACCAGTCGATCGTTAGGTATCCTTCCCAATGTGCCCCTAACATTGAGAAGGAAAACCATTTATATGAATGTAATGGTAGTCCAAGGAACCCTAGATTATAATCTACTCCTTGGGCGCGACTATATTTATAACATGGGAGCCATTGTCTCCTCACTCTTTAGAGTAATGTGTTTTCCGCATGAAGGCCAAATGGTCAAGCTCGTAGACCAGCTTTCACTCCCCAGTTCACACATAGCTAATAGTCAAATGCCATCCATAAATCGTCTTTTCACGCAAGGAATGTATCATCAATCTCCAGTCTGTCCACCTGAAGAGCGCGAGTGATTCGGGAGGACATGACTGAAACCCAGGGGGCATGCACCCTGGTCTGTTTTGGCAAGAAAACCTTGGGTATAGGGTAGGTTTCCACGAAGGATATATGACTAGTTTGACACACCCATCTATTTAGGAAAATGGTATTAGACTAGAATAAGATTCCAACATCAAAGTTATGTGAGTGGAGGCAACCACGCCACTCACCTTTGTCTATTTTGGTAGACATCGCCAAGGAAGCATTTTGTCTGCAATGCCGATGGAGAGCTTTCATATGATAACCTGGAATCTCTACTTCGCTATGCCTGGGGGCATGCAAACCTTTTTGCATGCGAGCGAAGAGCGACCATTTATTTTCTTAGTTTGTAGTTTCTCAATCCTTTAAACTCATAGGATTGGTCATTCCTAGCTTAGATAATGAAAGGATTCGGAGCAAAGTTTCGAATGGTGCAAGCTCCCTAAAAATTGAACCTATCAATGAGACATCCTTATTATATGACTGGCATGAGCAATTTTTATGTGGAGTTCAAGCTCGTTAAAAATTAAACCTAAGCAATGAGCAAATGTTTCCCCCAGAGTTTAAGCTCATTAAAAAATGAACCAATTTCCGATAAATAACCATTGTGAATGCATTATCATCAGCTTTTGAGCCCTGGTCGTGTTCTCATCATCACCTCCACTCTGTTTTAGCCGATCATTCACCTCCATTTGATTGTTTACCCTTTTTGAGGAACAGCTGCGAAGAGTGATCCTGTTAGCTATCCTTGTGACACTATCGTGATTGGAGAATTCCAAACCTTACCTGGAATTAGCTGTTACCTGAAATTATCACTCGTTCCTCAAAAAATGAGTCTCCTTTAAGCTCTTTTCATCTGACTCATAAAATATGAAAATATTGCTGAGCAATTGGCCTCTCCAGCTCGTTAAAGCTACCGAGAGTGCTATCCATCCTCTATATTTTAATCATTTTGGACCTGACGGATTATTACACAAAAAGATCGAGCGCTCATTTTGTTCGGCTCATTAAAATTACTAAAAATTCATCCCTTTTGTATTATTTTATACTTTTTCGGAATTAAGGGATTATATGATGAAAAATGATTATTGGAGTTTCCTTTACGTCCCTTTCAGACTCTCTAAAATTGAAAAGGACCGAGTTATCTTTGTCGTTAAACTCGTTAAAACCAAATACTGACAAACTTGTCCACATAGACAAGAATGAGTTTCACTGTCGCTAGGCTCGTTAAAACATAGCGACAGGTTTTCCCGAAGGGAAAATTATAAACCAAGCATATGTTATCCTCCTCATGCTTGATAAAAATAAAGAGGTACTGGTCAGCAATGACTAGGGAAAAATTGGAAAGAAAACTTGAAGAAACTTTATTGGTAGCAAGTCGCTCTTGAACATGACACTTTCACTCCACATCCGAGTCGGGTTGGGTTATTCTGTTCACCGGTCATATCACCATTGGTCCATCGCACCATCCATATTTGGGGTTAATGCTACCAATCCATATCATTGTCACCGGTATGTTCAAGAGAAGTCGCTCAGAGAATTCACCTGTGTCTCATCCGCTACAATACATTCACGCTCCATTCTTTCATGACCACCACCCTGAACCCTGTATCATCAAATTGTTTTCACCTCCAAAATCATTTACTCCATTCTATGTTGTAGATGTGGGATTCATTAAGGCCCTCTTGCGACGGGTCACTTCTTGTCGACATCAACTCATTATCCAAGAAGTTGACTTAGGAACAACCCTTTTAGTACTTTGAAGCTTGCATGCCTCAATGGCAAGTTTCTCACTTCCGGCCACAGGTTTACATCAATGGCCTTCGACCGAAAGATTTTGCATGGTTTTCGACACCAAGTCCCTTTTTCACACCACGCGAATTGTACTGTAGTACCTTGAGGGCCATCATCATTATCAGTGATTCCTCTCGTGCCTGTTAACAGCTTACATCATTGGCTAGTAATCAGGCAATGTCTTTCCATGTTCGACTCCGGAGCATCTTTCACATGGATCGACTTGTACTCTAAGTGAAGATTGGATGAGTTTGAAGACCCTGGATCTAGTTTCATCCATTCGAGCTGCGATATATTCAGGAAAATAAAGCCATCAAATGTACATCATTGTTGCACAGATGATCATCTGAATCAAAGAATGATGGCTCTATCAGAATCATCAGTCTGCCACACCGACGGTTGTCTGTCTTATGTATATGAAAATGAATTTATAAAGCTAAGCATGGGAATTCCCGCCTCAACTAGATCATGAAAAATATTATGAAGATAATTTATTGTATTTTATCTTATTACAGGTCGCCTTCTAGCTCGAAAAAACTTTGGATCCTCATGATAAAGCATTTCACCCGACATCAAAAGATTAACGACCTCATGCTTTAGGGGGCAACTGTTATAGACATTTTTGGGCACTGTAACCCCAATCATACATATCCATAAACCAAGGGCTCCTAAGTCCCTAAAATTATTGCTTCACACCCTAAAGGAACAAGGTCAGCTGATTACATCATCTCCCAGAAGTTCTCCACAGAAAACTGCTCAAAACTGGTCAAAGCTGGACCATACAAACTGCCCAGTGCAAAGGGTGCGATGCATCTCACCTGCTCAGTGTAAAGGGTGCAATGCATACTGGAAATCCCTTGTGTAGGGTGCGATGTGTTAGGATATTCCGACACATAGGATATAGTTAAGTTCAACTTGGTCTAGTATAGAGTTAGGTTAGAGTTAGGTAAAGTGTGTTTCTTTACCGTTGTACATTTTGTAACTTACAATCCGACGGTCACGATATGTAGTGATCCGACGGTTCACTCTCACCTCGGTATTACCGACACTTGATCCGTGGCTTGACACCCGATTGGTCCATGAGTTCTATTTAAAGCGCATGGAGGGTCATTGTTCGGGTAATCCGTGCATGAGAGAAGCTTATGTAAATTTTCATTCTTTGATTAATAAATTGCCTGTAGTACCCACGTTGGGACAGGCCGTGGACTGTTTCCCTCCTTGCACTTTGAGGGTTTTAACCACGTCAAAAATACTGGTGTATAGATTTGAGATCTGGTTGTGAGCGGTGTCCTTTTGGTGTTCTTTCTGAGGAACTTACCCTGTAGATTCCTACATGGTATCAGAGCTATTTGAGGGCCGCGTCCATTGCTGATCCAAATCTGAAGCCGGTAGAACTGCATGCGGCTGTTGTTTCCTAGATCTGTTGTTTCTGACTACTTTCAGGCTGAGAGGACTGCTCTGTTACGTTCGGAGCATCTGTTCCAGTGAGGAACCCCTTTCGTTTCACGCGAAAAGGTTTCCGGTAGCCCTAGCTGCGTCATTTTTCAAATCGGGAGGTATACAGTGTTTTTTTGCAGTTTACTGTTATTTTCTCTCTGCTTATTTCGGTTTCGGTTTATTTAGCCCTTTTTTTAACCGAATCTATACCTTTCATTTCTGCATATGCTCTTTGCCCTGCGACTCTGTGCGATCTGGGCAAATCAGAAACAGAAAGGAAGGATTTTTCTCATGTGTATGCTCTTTTCCCTGCACCTTAGTGTGATCTCGGAAAATCAGAAACATTGAGAAAAATATTTAGTTTTTCGGCTAAAGCTAACTTTGAGATTTTTTTTAAAAAATTCTAATTTTTTGGCTAAAGCTAACTTCGAGCCACAAGGTTCGTTTTTCTTTGCATATTCGTGTTGGGTTTTGTGTTTTGTGTTTTGTAGGGAAAAAGAGCTTTCTCAAGGCAAGCACGCAAACCAAGCCCCCCCCCCCCCCTCTCTCTCTCTCTCTCTCTCTCTCAAATTTTTTGTATAGATCAATTGGTTCAAAGCTATTTTAAGAAAGTAAAGGTCTTGGGTTCAAGTCTCCATTTTGTGGGGGCGGATTTTTTCATTCCCGCACATTCGCGCACTTTGCCGGCAACTTCAAAAATTTGTTTTCAAAAAGCCATAACTTCTTCATCCGGAAGCCTTTTCAGAGCCGTTTTTTTTAAAACCGCCTATTTTTTCGAGATCTATCCATTGGAACACTTACTTTCAGCATCTTCAGCTTCAGTTTTTTTTTAAATGGAAAGTCCATGCCAAGTCATTTTTGACAGCACTAACTACTTCCAATGGGTAGCCTACATGGAAGATTTACTTAGAAGTAAAGGTCTCTTCAGAATAGCCACAGACCAAGAGAAGAAACCAAAAGATGAAGACAAGGTTGCAAAATGGGAAAATAGACAAGATCAAGCACGTGGTTTGATAGGGATGTATATTTCTCCTGATCTTAGATTCCACATTGCAGACCTTGAGACTCCTCATGAAGCATTAGAAAAACTCGCTAAAGTTTTTGGGATTAAAAATGAAATTAGAGCCCATCAACTTGAAAATGAGCTGCTTACTTTGGATCCTAATAATTTTTCTTGCATTGAAGATTTCTTGTCCAAATTCAAGACCCTTAGATATCTCTTGGAAGGTGTTAAAGTTAAGAAAGAAGATGGTAACCTTATTTATTCCATCCTTACTAAGTTGGGACCAGCCTACTCTGTATTTGTTTCCACTTTCCATTCTACAAGGGAAGCTTTCATTTGTCAAGGAAAAGACTACAAGACCCCTTCCTTTGACTCCTTTTGTGATTCCTTAATAAGAGAACAAGAAAAACTCTTACACCTTGGTCTTCTTAATCTTGGAAACTCTTCCACGAAAGCGTTAGCCGCCCAGCAACAACCAAATTCAAAGAATCCTAAGAAGTCATATCCTCAAAAGAATGGTCCTAAACCATCTCAGCCTCAAAATGAAAGATCATTTCAGCAAAATGATAAGACCAATAAAAACAAATGGAAGAAGACTGATAGACATTGTAACTTTTGTAATCAAGATGGCCACTTAGAATCTAAATGCTTTAAGAAGATGGAAGCCTTGGAAGCCGCAATGGAGAAACATAACATCCATGTGGAGCCTACTTCAACTTCAACTTCTGGAATGGCACTTTCTGCATGTCATTGTCAATCATCTCAGTCTGGTTATGCATTAAATGTATCTTCTTCTTCTTCTCATTCTCATGAGTGGCTCATTGATTCTGGAGCCTCTTGTCACATGGCCAAAAACCAAGCCATGTTTTCTTCTTTAAATGATTGTAACACCAAAAATATATATGTTGGTGATGATAGATCTCTTAATGTTGTAGGGACTGGAACTGTTCATCTAGACAATGGTCAGTTTAATGATGTATTATGTGTTCCAAACTTATCCTGCAACCTTCTATCTGTCTATCAGATAACTCATTCAGGTGAAGGTAAAATTGTTGAATTTTCACCTCATGATGTTGTAATCAAGGATCTAAAAGATCCTAAACAGATTCTAGCTACTGGTCTTGCTGATGATTCCAAAAGGTTGTATAAGTTTCACAACTTTGGGTCATCAAATCTTCCCTCAGTATTTATTGCTCATAATGATGAAGTGAGCAAACTTTGGCATGAGCGATTTGGTCACTTAAACTATCGCTCCCTTCAACATCTATGTAAAGAAAATATGGTGACAGGTCTTCCTATGATATCTTGCAGAGATGGTGTTTGTTCCGGATGTGTACTCGGAAAACATCATCGGGACAGTTTTGACAAACGTGCCTCTTGGCAAGCCTCAGCCCCTTTACAGCTTGTGCACAGTGATTTATGTGGTCCTCTTCCTGTTGCTTCATTCTCTGGCTGCAAGTACTTCTTAACTTTCATTGATGATTTCTCCAGACGCACTTGGGTATACTTCTTAAAACTCAAGAGCGAAGTATTTAACACCTTTTTGGCCTTCAAAGCCTTTGTTGAAAAACAATCTGGACATCAAATTCTTAAGCTAAGAACTGATAATGGTGGAGAATATGTTAAAAACACATTCATCAACTTTTGCACCGAAAATGGAATTCAAATGCAACATACTGTTCCATACACTCCACAACAAAATGGTGTAGCTGAAAGGAAAAATCGCACCTTAAAGGAAATGGCTAATTGTATGCTACAATCTAAGGGACTCAGTCTTAGCTTTTGGGCCGAAGCAATTAATTGTGCAAATTATATAGTCAATCGCACTCCTACTAAGGTTTTAGAGAATATCACTCCAGAAGAAGCTTGGAGTTCCATTAAACCAGATGTAAGTCACTTTCGTGTGTTTGGAAGTGAAGCATGGGCCCATATTCCAGATGAAAAGCATAAAGCTTTAGAACCTAAGAGAGAGAAATGTACTTTTGTTGGATATTCTGAAGATGTAAAAGGATATAGACTTATTCCATTTAAGTCCAAAAATGTTATCATTAGAAGAGATGTAAAGTTTGATGAAAATAAATCGGCCTGCGAGCCTAGTCCGGCGGATGTGCCACCTCTTCCTATCTCTTCTACTTTTGAAAACATTTCTTCTTCAGATGATGAAAGCGAGGATGATAATCCTCCCCCACCTTCTCAGGATCCTCAACTTCCACGATGGGTTCGTGCTACTCGGGATGCAGCAGGTGATCTTGCCGGTGATCCTACAGATCAGCGACGTACACGTTCTCAGTTTGAAAGAGCCTCTTCTTTACTGGCTCAAGCTCCAGTAAATCATGATCCTGACACTTTTGCAGAAGCTTCAGGCCATCCACATTGGGAAGCATCTATGAATGAAGAATATCATTCATTGATGACAAATGATACATGGGATCTTGTTCCTCTACCAAAGGGACGCAAACTTGTTAGATGTAAATGGGTTTACAGAACCAAGTATGGACCAGATGGGAAAGTTGATAAACATAAAGCTCGTCTCGTTAATAAGGGCTTTTCACAGGTTGAAGGCATTGACTACACTGAAACCTTCTCCCCTATTGCCAAAATGAACTCTATCCGCCTTGTTCTTTCCCTTGCTGCCTCTTTAAAATGGGAAGTCCATCAGATGGATGTTAAATCTGCCTTCTTACATGGGGACTTGCAGGAAGAAATCTATATGGAACAGCCCATTGGCTTCATACAAACAGACTCCAGCCTTGTTTGTCGACTTAAGAAATCTCTTTATGGCCTCAAGCAAGCTCCTCGGGCTTGGTATGCCAAAATGGATAGCTTTCTTTTAGAATCTGTCTTTTCTAGGTGTCATTCTGACAATACTGTCTACACCAAGAAAGTGGGCAACTCTCTTATCATCCTTGTTCTTTATGTTAATGATCTTATTCTTACTGGTAGTGATCCCAACCTTATAAACCATGTGAAGTCGAGCCTTAAAAAGAAATTTGAAATGACAAACTTAGGACACTTAGTAACTTACACTATTTTCTCGGTCTTCAAGTCTTGCAATCCCAGGAGGGTATTTTCCTTTCCCAGTCCAAGTATGCTTGTGATATTCTTCGTCATTTTCACATGGAAGATTGTAAGCCAACCCCTTCTCCCTTTCATTCTGGAGTCAAACTTTCAGTCTCTTGTACTTCTCCTGAAGTTGATGCTACCTTATACCGTCAACTTGTCGGAAAACTCTTGTATTTAACCCATACTCGTCCTGATCTTTCCTTTGTTGTTGGCCTTGTTGCTCGTTTTATTCAAAACCCCCGTGAAAGTCATTGGAAAGCAGCTAAAAGAATACTTCGTTATGTTCGAGGTACAGTACAGTTTGGGATTCATTACAGTGCCAAAGCAGCTCCTCTGTTAGTCGGTTTCACTGATTCTGATTGGGCTGGTGACCCTGATGATCGGAAGTCTACTGCTGGTTATGTCTTCACTCTTGGTTCAGGACCTATTACATGGGCTTGTAAGAAACAGGCTGCCATTTCTCTTTTGTCAGCAGAAGCAGAGTATCGTGGTGCTGTGGAAGCTAGTAAGGAAGCCTTGTGGCTTCGTCAGATCCTATTAGAGTTTGGCTTTGAGCAGCAGCATCCAACCACACTTTGGTGTGATAATCAAAGTGCCATTCAGCTATGCAAAGATCCAGTCCAGCATCAGCGCAGCAAACACATTGAACTACACATGCACTTCATCAGAAAGCTCATACATGACCACGTTCTTGAAGTGCAATATTGTCCAACAGATGATCAGGTTGCAGACATCTTCACAAAGGCTCTCACAGAGGCGAAGTTCACTAAACTTCGATATATGCTTGGAGTTCAGGAAGTTGTCACTAAGGGGGGATAGGCTCTAGTGCCTCCTTCCTTCTCCTATTGTGTCATATTTGTAAATCCTTCAATCCTATCCCAAGTTGTTCTTAAGGGGGGATGTTAGGATATTCCGACACATAGGATATAGTTAAGTTCAACTTGGTCTAGTATAGAGTTAGGTTAGAGTTAGGTAAAGTGTGTTTCTTTACCATTGTACATTTTGTAACTTACAATCCGACGGTCACGATATGTAGTGATCCAACGGTTCACTCTCACCTCGGTATTACAGACACTTGATCCGTGGCTTGACACCCGATTGGTCCATGAGTTCTATTTAAAGCGCATGGAGGGTCATTGTTCGGGTAATCCGTGCATGAGAGAAGCTTATGTAAATTTTCATTCTTTGATTAAAAAATTGCCTGTAGTACCCACGTTGGGACAGGTCGTGGACTGTTTCCCTCCTTGCACTTTGAGGGTTTTAACCACGTCAAAAACACTGGTGTATTGATTTGAGATCTGGTTGTGAGCGGTGTCCTTTTGGTGTTCTCTCTGAGGAACTTACCCTGTAAATTCCTACACGATGGGCAAGAGTAGACAAATGGCAGAGACAATTTGCAAGGTGGATCGTCATGGAATCGTCCAAAAACTTCTCCTATGACACTTGCCTCTTTGAATTCGCCCAGGGATGAGTAAGAGATCATCCATCTCCAAGTGGAATCAATAACTACAGAGAGAGGATGCTAATCAAAATCCCAGAAGCTGACTCACCCCCCTGCAATCATCTATATATGGATCCCTCATCCCAGAGATCCAAAGGCTGGAATTTTGTATCTTGTAAGGAAGTGTTGTTGGTTTCTTGGTGGAATATCATAGTGATGGGTGATCTAAGCTTTTCACGAGGTGAAGAAGGGCTTTCATGCTGGGAGGATGACGCTCAGTCAGAATAATTGGTTGTAATCCTCTTTGCTATTCTTGATATTAATAAAGCTATCCAAGTTTTCCTCCACATTCTTGTATGTTTGATGATATATGAATTTGTGTGGTCAATATATATCTGGTCCTATATTGTTTATGATTGTAGATCTATGTTCTTCGATAGTATTATGCTAGTTTGATTCCACAGGTGCTCTTTGAAGCTGGGTAGACGAAGGAAGAGCAGCAAGGATCTTTCAGAAGGGAGAGGAACCAAGCAAGGAACCAAGCGCAAGACTGAGGTTGGTGTCCTTTGTTCCCCTCTTATCTACTTCTCATAAAGGAAAACGAAAGTAATTTTAGTTTGTTTCTAAGATAGCTACCAGTCTTAGTGGGACTAGTGGTGGGCTCCAGTATTGTAGCAATAATGCTACAACTCCTGGAGCTCCCTATCTCTAATTTTATCAACCCGGTAGTTCGTACAAACTTGGAAGCGACGATGCTGTATGCACAAGTACTAGCTCTTGTCGCAGCTGTCACTTGGTCAGCTGGCACAAGTCCGCTAGGGCTCAAGCCAACTTCTATATGCTCTCAGAAGAAGCTTTTTAACTGATGGACGAAAGCTAACTCAAAGGAAGTTAATCTACTTGCGAAAAGAAACTGAAAGCCAAAAGGAAACACAAACCCTAGCAAACCCTAATTCTACCAGCTAGTCCTACTGATGCAAAGGAAAGAATGCAAACAACTAAAAGAGATGCCATTACTTCTAGGAAGGTAAAATGCATGTGTCTAAGTTATCACTATCTGAAGAAAACATCTTTTTGTATTTTTGATTAAGTTGTTGAAATTATCATGCATGTGCTTCTAACTAGTTTTCCACTGTGCAGGGATGGATCAAGGGATGAAATGCTTTGGGAAAGGTTGGGATGGTACAGAGAGGGTCTAAGGGATCCCCAGTATTCTTTCTGAGAGTTTCACAAAGTCTGGATGACATGCAACCGTGTTCATGAACTTCTACAGGAAGTCTGCAGGGGCTTCTACAGGAAGTCCTGTAAGTCTTCTACAGGATGTTCTGTAATTCTTCTACAGGATGTTTACGAATTGGATTTTTGAGGATGGATGGTTGATGGAAGATGCATGGATGGTTATGGAGTTAGGATGGGGGTCTGAAGTGACCCAGGAACTGATGGATGGAGTGATGAGATGATATGTGGAAGGCTGATTTGGCTTTAAGGTAGTTGAGACAACAATGGAGAAGAAGGTGGGGTAACGTGGCAAAAGAGCAGATGGGAGATAAGGAAACAGACTTGGTGATGGAGGAGCTGATCTGGACAAGGCTCAGATGAATGAGGAGGTGATGAAGGTGATAGAGATGCCCTGCACAATGCTCATTCAAACGAATCAATGAATTCTTGCAAACAAGCCAAGTCCTAGCTAACTCAATCCAACTGTCAATGAAATGAATAAACAATAGCTTTGTTTGGACAGAGAACCATATACATCACATGAGCAAGAACATGCCAAAAGATCTAAATGCATAACAAACTCCTACCAATCTATTATAAACATGAAAAGCTACTTGAACCATCAAAAGAAACCTAAGTAACAAAGCACGAATTAAATCTAAAGAGCAGATTTTATTTCAAGAACGCAGCAAACACATAAATATAAACAAGGGAGGTACTGGGCGCTTAAGATGGGCCCAACCCCAAGAACTACAGCCTCCCAAGAGCGATTTAGAGCTGGTGCAAAGCTGGATCCATCTTTATTAATCAAGAAATGAAAAGTTACATCAAAACTGTCCACAAGAAGAACTTGAGCATGAGCTGAAAGCAAAGCTAATCTACTGCATAAAAATCGAACTACAAACTAGCTAACTAATGGCTAAAACAAAATGACTAACTGGCTAACCAAATTGACTAACCACTAGCTACAAAAATGACTACCAACCAGCTAACCAAATTGACTAACTAGCTAACCCCAAAATGACTAACTGAAATGAGGTCTTAAGCCCTCTTATTTATACAATTTGAGGACCCAACAGTCCTCCTAAAATTTAGGGACTTGGCTGCCCAAGACTTGTAGTTAACAGCAGTCCAACTTGACTTGCTTGGCTGCCCTTGTGCTCATTGATTTGGTGGCCTTTGAACTCCGAGCTGATGGTGGAGAATTCGAGGTAAGGGCCCATAAATGAGGGGGACACCTTCCTACAAATCCTCTAGCTTGTTCTCCCACGAATTTGGCTGCCAAGTGCTCATTAAGACCTTCAATTTTGTCTCCAAGTTGACCAAAAAGGCTACACAAAGCACCCATTAGACTTGTTGGCATAATGACTAACCAAATTCACTCTATTAACATAAAAATAATAAAAAACATGCAATAAACAAATGAGAATGGTGGACTAAGCCAAATTAGGAGGTTGAATGAGCCCAAGTAATTGTACATTTTTGGGGCTCATCATCACCCCCCTACTGAAAGTGTTGCTCATCCTCTGAGCAACCAATCTCTCTCCTCGTCTTTGATGGCCCTGGTGGCTTCTTTGGCTAACATCTCGGCCGATTCCTCCTTTGGCTTCCCTATTTTCAAACTTCCTGTAGAAACAGTTCGCTTGCTTCCTGTAGAAACAACCCTCTGTCTTCCTGTAGAAATAGTCTTTGAGTCCATCACCTTGATTTGCTTCTCTCTAGGTGAAGGTTTTTAGCTTCCTCATTCATAGATGATGGACCCCTTTGAAGGAGACTCTTTCTTTTGTTTAGCTTGTGTGTCCTCAATGACAATTTGCTTCTTTGACTGTGGTTTGGGGTCTGCCAATTCTTATCTGCATGCCCTTTCTTGCCTTAAAAAAAATAGTGGAAGCTCCCTCTTTTACTTCTCCTTCGGCTTGGGAGAGGTACTTAGGGCGGCCAGCACAGCTGCTGCCTCCCTAGCTAGGATGTCCGCCTTCTTCTCCTTGGGTTTCGCCTTTTTAAGGCTTCCTGTAGAAGACCCTGTTTTAGCCAATTTTGGGCTTCCTGTAGAAGCTTGTTTCTGCTTTCCTGTAGACACGGGTGTCACCACCTTTGCTTGCTCTGCTGCATGGGTTTTTCTTTTTGGTTTGGTTGCAGGTGCTGATGAGGTACTTGGGCTGATGTGGACCACCTCAGCTTTGTCCGTTCTGCTCTTCAGCCTCTTTTCTCTTGCTGACAAGATGGGTGTGTCACCTTCTTCTTTGTCATCCTTTTTCTCATGCTTCCTCTTTTGTTCTTTCTTCTGCACTATGGTCGGGGTCTTCTGGCCTATTTCTTTCTTTCCCTCGGCCACTGCTTCTTTTTCCTCACTGCCTGTTCCTTTTCCTAGTGAATTCTCGGCCTTGGTATGAGTGTGCAAGTATATTCCTGTAGAAGGCTGAACCATGATCAGATTATTTCTAGACCTTGAAATTTAAACGGCCCCTCTGAAAAATGGTAGCTGCATGTAGAGCCTCAGTCAATCTTCACTGATAAGCATAGTGTCCGCACAAACCAAAGGCATGCATAGAAATCTATTATACCGGTCAGAACAAAAAATGAGTATGACATGATGGGCATGTAGCCAAAATATGAAATTCTAGAAACAAGTTTTGTCATCTCCAGCTTGGTGAAGAAATAGAATGTGGCATAGAGAAACAAGTAAAATGCTGAGGAGCCTGCAGTCACATAAGATCTCCACCACCAGTTGTAATTTTCACTGCACAATTCGAAGTAGCACAAGATAATGGTGATCTCTACATATGTAACAATGAGGATCACAAAGACAATGAACAGGAACCCAAATATACAGTAGAAATGATGCAGCCATATTAAACTTAATCTGAAGAACAGTCCAATGAATACAGCTCCAAAAGGCAGCATGCCTCCAATTGGTATTGAAAAAATGGGCTGCATATCAAGCTTGCTCTAGAATCTGCCTGGGGATTTGATTGGTCTTCACTGGATCTTCAATTGTAGGCTCATTGTAGCCAAAGTAACTGCTGGCACAGAAATTCCAAACCATAAAAGGACTGAGGCAAACATAGTCTCGAAAGGAACTACACCAGCTGATTCTTTCCCCATAGCGGTGCATTGTGAATAAAGAAAATGCAAAAGCCAATGCCTGGAAACAAGAATGTGGTTTCAGCGTGTTCCTCCTCTGTTCTATGCTCTTGAACATCTTAGATAGACGTGACAATGCATACCCTGCAAAGAAACCCATAAACGCCCATAATAGTAGCATAGCTGTCATTAAACTTCCACGGCTCAATGTTCGCATCATGATCATTGCAACAATTTCGGAGAGAAATAAAACAATCATCAAATGGGTTGATGATAGAGAACCAATTAACTGATTGTGCACACTTTAGTTGAGGACGTGGAAAGTGCATATGAACGGTAGTTCATGAGTTTCAGCCAAGCCGTCTTTAATTTCTCCGTGATTTGTGATGAGGCGGCAAAAACATGTGCGCTAGATTTTTCAAACTGCAGTGATACATGTCTTCTTCTCTCTGTTAATTAATTGACATCCTGTTCACTGGAGTTCAACACATTTAACTGTGTTTTCCAACTTCCATGTGAATGACCGATCCATGCATGACGCGCTAATGATCCCTGGATGAGTGCAATCATACTTGCTACCTTTCTAACTGAATCTCACCATCTCATTCATTCATGCAATGCTTTAGATTAGATCTATGCAAACAGATGAACAAGGTTTAGTCACGTACCTGAAGTCAAACGGCTGCCTGTGAAGCTTCTTGCTGCTGCATGCTTTGATCCTTTGATTGCATGAGGCTTGGCTAATGATTTTTTATTTCTTTCCCTTGTGCAGGTGTCCTCTGGCCGGATCTGAGCTGCATGCAATCGTTTCCACGTTCAACTCTGCCCGTTAAAGCTGCTGCTGCTGCATGGTCACAAAACCAGAACTTCTTTTTGCCATTTCTCCCAAACGATAGATCGGATTGATCTGAAACTCGGTGAGCATGTTCCTACCATCATTATGCATCTCCCATAGAAAATTCGTGATCAATGGATGCACGAATTTCGAGAAAAATGGAAAATGGCTGAAGATTTCAGAGGTCGATTTCTTGGAAACCGTGCATCGGAATCGGCTGAAACTGCTTGGGTAGGCTACTATCACCCATGTGCATCTCCCCATGAAACAGGTTTTAAAACGGATGCACGGATATGGAGAAAATGCAAAAATGGCTGATGGTGATGGAGGCTGATTTCTTGGAAACCGTGCACCAGAATTGCATGAAACTGCTCAGGCATGTTGTCATCAACCTTGTACAATTCCCCATAAAACGGTTTGTCAAATGGATGCATGGTTTTCAAGTTATGGCATAAACAAATTCTGCTCTATGGATTTTTGCTTCAAGGCCTTTGCATTTTGGTTGCATGGTATGACAAAATGAATTTTGGCTGTGATGCAGGTATGGAGATGATGGAGGAGGAGATGGAAGATTGCAGGAGGACTTCTGAACCTTTGAGGAACCTACCATGCTTGCCAAACCACTTTGTGAAATGCATGCCTAGTCTCCCACAATTTCTACAGGAAGTTCCTGTAGAAGCACAACGAGAAGCACAAGGAGGTGAAAAAATGATGGAGAAAGGCAAGGGATGGACACACAAGTGCTTGTAGGCCTAATCAACAGATTCCCACCATTAGATTCACTTTTGAAATTGGATTTGACTCGTCCAAGGGTTCTACAGGATGTTTCCTGTAGAAATACAGAGCTTCCTGTAGAAGGCACAAGAAAATTCCTTTGACCTTGATTTGAGTGCTCCTTCTGTCATGAAATGTCCTTCTTGCAACCTGCATTGTCATTGCTGCAACATGAAATTATTCAATGGATATTAGCTTTATTTTTCTTTTTCTTTTTTTTTTCTTTTTTTTTGAAAAACAACTAGGGCGCCTCATGGAGGTTTTCACCCTAATTGCCTGTCTTGGGCGCCTCCAAGGGAGGTTTTCACCCAAATATCTTATTCTCTTTTCTCTTTTTTTTCCAACCCATTGACCGCCTCATGGAGGTTTTCAATCAATGAGCCAATCTAAGGCGCTTCCGAGGCGGTTTTCACCTTAGATTTCTATTTTCCTCTTTTTTCATTTTTTTCTTTTTCTTTTTTCTCTTTTTTCTTTTTTCTTTTTTTTCTACCCTACCCTACTTGAAAAACAAAATCATTCTCAAGTATAAGAATACTTCCAATGGAGCCATGTGCACATCAAGATTAGAGACAAAATGATGTGAAGGCTCGGAATGCATGCTTTGACAACTATCCAAATTTCAGAGACAAAATGATCTGTTTGAAAGTAAAAAACATAGCTGAGGAAGAGAGTACTGCTGCAACTTAGTGACTGTCTGGAACCATGTCTCAATATAGCTTTGATATCCTTGGTCCTTTTTCTGATTGAATCATGTTTCATGTCACCTTCTAACATGACTTTCTCTTCTTCCTCTTTTTGTTGATCTTTCTCTTGACTACATGGAGGGTTTGATGGTAACCATGAGGAAGCTTTCTTGATCTCTGATTCTGATCTCTTCACTTGATCAAGTGCAGCCCATGGTTCTTTGATTTCCTCTTCTGAATCTTCTTTTTCCTTTGGTCCTTCAATGTTGTCAATATAATCTTTGTTTTGCAACACTCTTCCTGATCTTTGGTGAACATCATTGAGCTCAAAAGGAGTCATTTGCACATGTTGTGCCTCAGCTTTGCAATTGGGTTGAGCTACTCCATTGTATGGCTTTGGAAATGGTACGGGTAGCTGAGTGGAGGTGTGAAATTGAGATGGAGATGGATGGCATTGTGGTTGGGTAGGCATTTGGGGTTTCCTTGGTGGAGGAGGAGGCGATGGTTGTGGATGAGCAGGTGGTGGAGGAAAATAAGCGGGAGGAGTGTTGTATTGGGGCCTCCACTCCTGATAAGGTGCATTCCACTGAGGCTATGGCTGAGCATAAGAGTGAAACGAATGAGCAGCTGGTTGGGCATAATATGGATCTGTGAAGGAACAAGGAGGAGGTGTGAACCAAGAAGGATGAGCAGGGGGACCCCAAGAAGGCATGAAAGTGGCTTGATAGGGGTCATAATAGGTCTCGGGTGTCCCTTGCAGTTCCTGCTGATAAGATCTAGGTTCATGCAGCCAACTTTGGTTCATGTAATAGAGTGGTTCAGTGGCTCCTTTGGCTCTCTGATATGCAGCTTTGAATCTGGGTAAGGAAGGGCACTGATCTGTAGGATGGTATTCTTCACAGATGAAACACACTTCTAGGGAGTGCATTGGACATTCGTTCCTAGGATGCTTTCTAGTGCACCTAGGACAAAAAATGACCAAAGCCCTCTTGGCTTCTTCTTGCTTCTTTTGGATCCGCAAGGTATCCAGTTGCATGGCAAGAAACTGCCTCATATTACTCTTGAAATCTTTGATCTGATTTTCAAATTCATCTTTGGACAAGATGTTGCTCCCAACATCTCTGCTTGTAGCCATTTGCTCCATAGGAATGCTTTCTTCTTCTTCTCCCCTAGAGGTTCTTCAAATATGTCTTGATGTCCACCCAGGGGTTCTTCAATCACAGCCATCGAAGAAGAGAGAAGGCTGTGTGAAGCAGTGGGGGTGTTTTGAAATCATTTTTCTAACTTATCTCTACTCGTACAAGACATGAAATGAAATCTTTTTGGTTGATTTTTGCTCTTTTCTACTTCTACTTGCAAAACTGAAATAAATTGAACTGCAACTAACTATCTTGCTAAAATGAACATGCGGAATTGAAATGAAAGCAGGAAAGGACTAATCTATTTTGCTCAAATGAAATTGCAGGAATGAAATGCTAGTCTACGCTTGCGGAATTGAAATGCTAATCTACGCTTGCAGAAATGAAATTGCGGAATTGAAATGCTAATCTATGAAAGCAAGAAATGCTAATCTACTTTTGCATAAATGAAATTGCATAATGGAAATGAAATAAACTACTTAGCAGAAGGTTGTAGTAGAAAATAGAAGAATAGCAACAATCACCAATACTCTACCGCTTCCCCGGCAACGGCGCCAAAAAGATGGTGGGCTCCAGTATTGTAGCAATAATGCTACAACTCCTGCAGCTCCCTATCTCTAATTTTATCAACCCGGTAGTTCGTACAAACTTGGAAGCGACGGTGCTGTATGCACAAGTACTAGCTCTTGTCGCAGTTGTCACTTGGTCAGCTGGCACAAGTCTGCTAGGGCTCAAGCCAACTTCTATATGCTCTCAGAAGAAGCTTTTTAACTGATGGACGAAAGCTAACTCAAAGAAAGTTAATCTACTTGCGAAAAGAAACTGAAAGCCAAAAGGAAACACAAACCCTAGCAAACCCTAGCAAACCCTAATTCTACCAGCTAGTCCTACTGATGCAAAGGAAAGAATGCAAACAACTAAAAGAGATGCCATTACTTCTAGGAAGGTAAAATGCATGTGTCTAAGTTATCACTATCTGAAGAAAACATCTTTTTGTATTTTTTATTAAGTTGTTGAAATTATCATGCATGTGCTTCTAACTAGTTTTCCACTGTGTAGGGATGGATCAAGGGATGAAATGCTTTGGGAAAGGTTGGGATGGTACAGAGAGGGTCTAAGGGATCCCCAGTATTCTTTTTGAGAGTTTCACAAAGTCTGGATGACATGCAACCGTGTTCATGAACTTCTACAGGAAGTCTGTAGGGGCTTCTACAGGAAGTCCTGTAAGTCTTCTACAAGATGTTCTGTAATTCTTCTACAGGATGTTTACGAATTGGATTTTTGAGGATGGATGGTTGATGGAAGATGCATGGATGGTTATGGAGGTAGGATGGGGGTCTGAAGTGACCCAAGAACTGATGGATGGAGTGATGAGATGATATGTGGAAGGCTGATTTGGCTTTAAGGTAGTTGAGACAACAATGGAGAAGAAGGTGGGGTAACGTGGCAAAAGAGCAGATGGGAGATAAGGAAACAGACTTGGTGATGGAGGAGCTGATCTGGACGAGGCTCAGATGAACGAGGAGGTGATGAAGGTGATAGAGATGCCCTGCACAATTCTCATTCAAACAAATCAATGAATTCTTGCAAACAAACCAAGTCCTAGCTAACTCAATCCAACTGTCAATGAAATGAATAAACAGCAACTTTGTTTGGACAGAGAACCATATACATCACATGAGCAAGAACATGCCAAAAGATCTAAATGCATAACAAACTCCTACCAATCTATTATAAACATGAAAAGCTACTTGAACCATCAAAAGAAACCTAAGTAACAAAGCACGAATTAAATCTAAAGAGCAGATTTTATTTCAAGAATGCAGCAAACACATAAATATAAACAAGGGAGGTACTGGGCACTTGAGATGGGCCCAACCCCAAGAACTACAACCTCCCAAGAGCGATTTAGAGCTGGTGCAAAGCTGGATCCATCTTTATTAATCAAGAAATGAAAAGTTACATCAAAACTGTCCACAAGAAGAACTTGAGAATGAGCTGAAAGCAAAGCTAATCTACTGCATAAAAATCGAACTACAAACTAGCTAACTAATGGCTAAAACAAAATGACTAACTGGCTAACCAAATTGACTAACCACTAGCTACAAAAATGACTACCAACCAGCTAACCAAATTGACTAACTAGCTAACCCCAAAATGACTAACTGAAATGAGGTCTTAAGCCCTCTTATTTATACAATTTGAGGACCCAACAATCCTCCTAAAATTTAGGGACTTGGCTGCCCAAGACTTGTAGTTAACAGCAGTCCAACTTGACTTGCTTGGCTGCCCTTGTGCTCATTGATTTGGTGGCCTTTGAACTCCGAGCTGATGGTGGAGAATTCGAGGTAAGGGCCCATAAATGAGGGGGACACCTTCCTACAAATCCTCTAGCTTGTTCTCCCACGAATTTGGCTGCCAAGTGCTCATTAAGACCTTCAATTTTGTCTCCAAGTTGACCAAAAAGGCTACACAAAGCACCCATTAGACTTGTTGGCATAATGACTAACCAAATTCACTCTATTAACATAAAAATAATCAAAAACATGCAATAAACAAATGAGAATGGTGGACTAAGCCAAATTAGGAGGTTGAATGAGCCCAAATAATTGTACATTTTTGGGGCTCATCAACTAGCAGCTCCAAGTGGACACTAGATTTCCTGATAACATTATGTAATCAGTTGTTTATACTTATATATACATAGGTTTATTCCATAACTGTGTAACTGTGTGAAACGAGTATTTAATGAATGAATTATATGTGAATTCGTAGGTTCTATAACAGAGGTTGCAGGCAGAGTTCTATAGAACTACATAGAGGAGGAGCATGATTCAAAGGAATCACAGTGGGTCTTTGAATCCAGTTGAAGGTTTAGAGTGAAGCTCTGAAGAGACTGTGTTGTGAGAATTCACAGAGGTCATGCTTAGGAGTGAGTTATGCAGTGGAAGCAGAAGTACGAAACCTTTGAAGAAAACCCGAAAAAATAGAAAAAACACTGAAGAAATGAATTAAAGTCAAAGAAAAGGGATGAACGAAGAAGTGAGGTGTTAGTACACAGTAACCATTGGATCTTGGAGATCAACAAACGAGTTTGTCAGATGATAAGCGGCCAAGATTAAATCGCATAGGATTGAGTTAAGAGATGAACAGAGGAGATGAGTTTAAGATTTAGCGGTAGAGGAGCCATCATAGCCGTTGATGGTAGAAGATCTATGGTCATCAGTTGCTAACAAGCTCAGGTGTTAGTTGCAAAGGAAGGCAGATTTATAAACAAAAGTGGGTTATCAGGAGGAGAAAAAGTGGTAAGTGGTATTAGAGGGTAGTCACTGGATTCCACTCATCGATTGACACAGAGCACGAGGGTGGAAAGAGAAAACCGCTTTATCAGGCGGGTATTCTCCATGCTTGTGTCTCACCCAAAATAATTTTGGATCATCAGATCAAGAGGATCTAGATCAACAGTCACAAAGTGTCGTGCAAGTTTGTTTGATCGAGAAAAGACATTAGTCGTCAGATCGTGGGGTTGAAATCTATGGTGGAGAACAAACCTGATAAAAATAGACCTTGGTAAATGTGCAAGGACTGTGAAAAGGCGGAAAAGGTATGTTTATGAATGTTTATGTGTATTTATATTATAAAAGAATTATAATAGAAATAAAGCGCTGATAGAGGTTTTTGTGTTTAATTCTGATATAACAAAGCAAAGTGTGGAGTTGATTATACATGGCTTAAGGTTTAAACTAAGGTTAAGAGGGTGAATGAGTCCCGATAGAAAGGAACAATGGATTAAGGGTTAGACTTGGTTAGTTTATAAATTATTCTGCAGAGATTAAGAAAGGGGCCTTAACCATATTTTAAATGAAGATTTGACTCGTTTGTGAGTTAAATTCCTGGGACAAATGTGCTTATGCATTTGACATGCATACTGTGGGTGTAAGCGGGGGTAACCCTGCGTCACAACATTTCCAAAAGAATTAAAAGGACTAGGATTCCCTTCTGAGGGGAATCCTTGACTAGTGGACTCTGGAAATGTTTCCATTGGAATCGACCCTAAATAATTACTAAGGAATATAACTTTAACCAGGAATATTTCGTGGGAAGTTAATTTTAAGACATTGAAACAAAACTTTGCCTTTTCATATTTCAAGAGTTGAGAAAAGGACGAAAGGTGACTCTAGTCGCTTTTGGAATTAACAAGCTCGAAAGGACAAGTGCTCGATGACCTTTTAAAATTTAAAGAGTCAATGAAGATCAAAAATGACTACTCAGGGTATCCTAGGCAAAATGATTACCAGGTAACCGTGAACTACAGAATACCTCCTAGCGAACCAAGAAGTACGGGCAGGAAATCTCCCCAAATGCTGTGTTTAGTGTATCACATTTACAAGGCGACGGACTCAGCTTCCCATGGATAAAGGATTGAAAACCTAGAGGGGTATCCCTTTATATACACAATGGTATGGGGAGCATAAGTCTGTACTAGCATTGTCTAATGCCAAAGTGAACGACAACTGCTAGGTTTAAAGACGCCAGAACACGTCTCTAGCCTAGACCACTAAATGTGAGTGTTAAGTTTCAATGCTTCCTTAGGATAATTCGATAAATTTTAATGGTTGATCTTGAATTATGTTTCAATTACAAGGCCCTACTGTTGTCATCTGACAAAACTCTTACATGCAGCTATATGAGAAAAGAGACCTTTCTTCGATGAAAGTTAACACTAATTGAGGGATAGAGAGCACATAATCAATACAACAATCAAACAATCAAAACTTTCACTAATACATGTCCTAAATGCACTTAATCATCCTATAACAACATAAGAAGTTTCATTTCATTTCCAATGCTTATGATGATGCAACTCTAGCTTCTCAATAACGCTACTAATGTAATATTTTCGCTTAAGCAAACTAGATGTTCTCCTTTTCATAAAATGCAAAATGAATCTTTCACAAAAGAACTTTAAATGGAAATTCTCACAATTCTGAACAAACAAGCATCAATCAAATCCAAAGCATGATAAATGAAACTAAAACAACTTCTTCTATGAATGGAACCAACCAAAAACATAAATGCTTCAATCGAGAAACCAAGCAATGTAATCTATGCTTGGAAAGAGAAAAGGGACACTCTAAATAAGAGAACAAATGAGACTTTTTCACTCGTTCTATTGAAAATGAAGCAAACAAAGAATCCTAGTCACTTCTGGGAGGAAGAAGAGAGTTTAAGCGTCAAGACACATTGACACTGGAATGGGAGAAATTCTGATTTTTTTTTAAATCAAAGACTGGAGAAACTTTTGGGCCAAAATTAGCACTAACCTGCATGACTAGCATGACTTTCAAGCTAAAACTAGTTCTAATCGGCTTGATTGGCGCAAATGTTTGGCCAAAAATAGCATTGATCGAGGGATTCAAAGAAAAAAATAAATAATAACTTCACACAGGGCCAGTCTTAACACATTAGATGGTGGGCTAAACCAAGAAAGCACACAAACCAATCTAAATGAAGCTCTCTAGTTAGGGAGAATACGGTCGAAAAGGCTTACATGGTCGAAATCATGAGAGCAAAACACATTGGCCATGATTGGGGACAAACCCTAATCTTCACTTATATGAATTGACGCAACTACTTAACTGACAACAAGCACCAGAGGGAGGTCAGCACGACCGTTTTTAAGCATATCATGCTAATCGGCACGACTATCATCGGATTAAGCGCGCTGAGTGAGGGAGCCAAGAAAAAAAAAAAATTAAAACAAGGACCAGATCTGCTACTAGCCCGATAATGGGTCTAGCCACAACTGATACATTCTATGGAATATTTCCTTAGGTTAGAACCAATTAATATGGCCTACCTCTTAGTATGCTTATCCTGTTTGATAATGTCCTTGCTTGCTCATGCCAGCTATCTCTCACTTCCTTCTTCAAACACCCGAAACAAGTAAACAACAACAAACACCAACCATGATAATAGACAAATTCTAATTCAACCTACTTAAAAGGTCAAGAAACATTAACCCATGAACATGTAAGATGACACATCATGTATGAAATCAATATATAGTTGCATATATATTGAATCAAGAAGATATTACAACCATTGTCTTGATGTTGCCATTCTCCTTCGACAAAACTAGGTTCCCACACACTTCTGCTAGCATTCCATGATGGCCTCATCAATAGTAGTTTTAAGGTTCTTCCCTTTAGGATTCACACTAAACCAAATTCACACTTTTCCCTCACACAACTAGAGAGCTATAACTATGAATAGCTTGTTGTTTACTCTAAATTTAATTAGCACTAGCACACCAACATTAACACTACAACACTAACACTAGCTTGTGCTTAGGAAAAATGAAGGTTTATATAGCATCAATGGATGGGAGATGAATCCTATTCTCATGGGAGAAGGTCTTATCTCTTGATTTAGTTCCATCATGATAGGGGAAAGGAGCCCAAACTGGCATCCTCAACCCCATCCGGCCAAACCATTTACCAGACTTCGGTTACGAAACTTCTAGAGCAAGAAGCTTCGTCTCTTTATTTAAAAAACTTTCCATAAGAGGACCGGTGCAACTGGAACAAATATTAGTCACTCCAGTCGGCGCTAGGGATAGTGTTAATCCCTTCATATCAGTGCAAGGAGGACAAGGGCCATTAGCGTCAGTCTTGTAAATTGGGAAAAACGAAAGATTTTGGGGGAAATGGTGGAAAAGGGAATTTCTCTACTCATGAAGAAGGATACAATGGGAGTTTATTCATGAAGGGTAAGCATATAGGGTTCACTATAGAGGTCCTCTAGGATCAAGGAATGGAGAGTACAGGGATAGTGACAAAATGTTGTGTAACAGGGACATGTGCAGAAGTGCGAAGGAAGTCCATTGCATGGAGGAATCTTTGACCGTGTGGATCTTCACACTTCACACTAAAGTATTTAATTGCTAATATTTTAGTATTGAATAATTCGTACTTCTTGTTCAAAATAACACTGAAGTAAGCATTGGACCTGTATGATATTATTGCTAATATTTTAGTCATAAATAATGTGTATATTTGTATTCACTTATGTTGGAAGAGTACTCTGGATTATTTGTCATAATATAGAGGCACCGCTTGTTGATCAAGTGCAAGAATTTTTGGATCTTTGTGTTACGCAGTAATTTGTCACTGTCTCCCTGTCAGTCTCCCTACTGTGTCATGAAATCAAATGCACCAGGCTCATGCTCTCTAAACTGGCCAAATGACCCACTTTTCCAAAGTTTATTTCATCAGCGTGACTGTTATTAAAATAACCGCGCTGACTGGCGGTTGATAGTGTAACTGATGCGCTGCCAGCGCAGAAGCACACGGGTTTTCCGCGCTGGTCGAATTTCATGAGCCAGCGCATCCTATGAAAGTATTAAGCCGCGCTAACATAGCCTGCTCCGTAATTAAGATGCGCTGTCAGCGCTACAGTTCAGTTATATACCTGCGCTGATCCAGTTTGGGCAAATTTGTTCCAACAGCCAGCCTTCCAGATGACTCCAGACTTGGTTGTTGGCCTTGTGGGTATCGCCCTCCCTTCTATGGCATGTCTGTTCGTCATTTGAAACCACCTTCCTTGAAGATAAGCTCATCCTCCCCCCATTCATGGAGACTCCTTCTCCTATTTAAACCTCTACCATTACCATGAGCAGCTAGTTTGGATAGTGTGGAATTCATAGTGCTTAGAGTGTTGCTGCTAGTAGGTAGTTGGTGTGACAATTGTGGATTTGCTAGAGGAAGCTTAAGGAAGGTTGTGAGTATTGCTTGTGTGAGAGAGAGCTTTGTCTTGGGAGAATCTACCTTCAAGGGTGAATGCTTAAGAGACTTGCTGGCTGGACCCTCTAGAGAAGGACTTAGCGTCAGAACTTTGGTTGTACCTTTCTCTGTTATTGATTAATAATAGATAACTACTGTTATGGTTCCATTCTCATTTGTCTTTGTAATGGTTAATGTGAATTACATCCTTTCTGACTGATGTATAATTGCTTTTATTAGATTTCATGCTTGTGTTTGTCTTTCTCTTCGTGTGTGCAGGTATTTATTCACGGAGATCGTGGAGGATCGTGACCGGCCAGAGCGAAGGAGCGAGAGCGGCATCTCTTCATTAAACAATAGCGTTGGAATCCAAGTAGGTGTTCATTACCTCTCTTTTATTTGCAATTAGGAACTTGCACAGTAGCATTGATTGATTGTTGCTAGACCCATTCTGGGCTAGTAGGGATCGCCTCTATCCGTAGAGGGGATTTACCTCGCGGCACGTTTCAAGATTTCAACTCGCTAGCTATGGCATTCTTAACTCATTTTCAATTACCCATTCGGTACGAGACGGGGACACATCTCCTCACGTCTCTCAAACAGGACACGGCAACCCATATATCTGATCATATACATGAATGGAGAAGGCGTCGTCGCTTGATCAAATTCTGGATTCCTGATCAACTCCTGACCGATTGGTTCATAACTTCCTTTGTCCCTGCGATTGCGCGAGACATAGCCATGGGAGCTTGTGTAACTGAAGAGCAAGCGATCGCGCGAGCTCAGTACCTAGACTTAGTATACTCTTAGTCGGGTACTCTGTATGATTATTTGCCAGACGCCCCGAGGCCTGGACAGCCCAAGGCTCCGCCCAAACCATCTGTTGATGGAGTCATTGGCTCTGTTAATTCGTCATCGAAGAAATCAGCCGCGAACCCTGGGAAGCAAAAACAAAACGCTTCTAATGGAAATGCTCCCCAGGGCCAATCTAATCCTGGAAGTACCTCTGAGGTAAACGCCGTCTAGTCCACCGCGGTGGATAAATCCTCAAAAGGGAAAAAGAAAGGGAAAGCTAAAGATAAATCTGGACAGCCCAAGCAGGATTCCCCTAAGCCTCCACCCGAGGAAGGAGCTAAACGAAAACCTAAGTATCCTTGTCTCATCTGTGATGAGGATCACTACACTAAGGATTGCCCAAGGCGGTCCGAAGTTAGTCGGTTATTGAAAGGTGCTCCTGGGACTCCTGCCGTGCTCAAAGAGCCTTTCCCTTCCCAGCAGACTCAAATGGTGGCAGACCCATCTCAACCCTCTTCCTCGTTCGGTTCTCAAGTGTTCATGGCTGGAACGATTCCCATCCATGTTTCAACTCGCGCAAAAGACTATCCATCTCGTGCCAGGAAAGAGCCGGAGGTTCCCTCCAGCGCTCCTCCGTCTAGTTCTGGTCCTCTCCACATCGAAAGGCCCAACACTGAGACGATCCCCCGACCCCCTCCGAAAGGTGTACTCAGGAAGTCATCTTACAACCCTAATGCTCATGTTGCCCAACACTATAGCATTGTTGAGGACTTAGCTCAGGCTCTGTCTGCTATGTCCGCTCTAGAAGTCATCCAGAGCTGCCCCTCCCAGAGGAAGTCCTTGCTATCAGCTATTGGCGGCATCGACCCAGCAGATTCAGATTTGATTTCTTTCGATCTCGAGGGTTTTACACAGAGACTGCCTCACCAAGTCGCTTTCCTTATACAGGTCATCATCAATAGCAGAACGATTCATCGTACGGTTATTGATGAAGGTGCCTCAACCTGCATCATGTCCGTTGCTTGCTGGAAGGTGATTGGTTCCCCTACTTTGAGTCAGTATCCTACGACGTTAGAAGCTTTCGATGGAAGAGAGTCTCGTCCTTACGGTATCCTCCAACGCTTGCCCATCTCTTTGGAAGGGAAGACCGTAGAAGTGGAGGTCGAAGTTGTTGACGCCAATCTTACCTACAACCTCCTCCTCGGACGGAGCTGGACATACGCCATGCAAGCCGTGGCTTCCTCCCTGTTCCGTGTCATTCGTTTCCCTCACCAGGGGAAGATTGTCACGGTGGACCAGCTCTCCTTCTTCGCCTCTTCGTCTGAAGGTAATGTGCCATTCGTGGAGCATACCTCTAAGTCACTCGAGAGCATGGGTGCCGGACTTTTCAAAGACCCCACTTTAATGGGAGTCTTTCCCCTCCCACCTCCGAATCTCGCCCCTATTAATATGATCTCTGTACGCTCTGATCCGTGGGTTCTTCCTCTTGCTAATCAGGAAGACTCTTGGGGTGATATGATGTCGTTGAGTCCTGCCGAACTCAACTACATCGAGATTGTTGATGCATCGGCTCCCCCTCATGAACTTGCTCTCCCAAGCAGTGTTCCCGATTCGTATGATCATTTCCCTTGGCTAGGAGATGAGGCTACTTCGGATCCATTGAAGGAAATATTTCCTTCCGACGAAGCCATCATAGAGACAATGTCTCTCGAAGAGCCCCCTTGGTCAGATCACCACCACCGCTCTTCATTTCTCCCTCCCCATCCGGAAATGACCGTATGTCTCGAGCGGTTTGCTTCGTGTGTCCCATCCCCGCCCCTCCAAACACCCATTCAGCTTTATCAAGTGTCTTCAGAGGGCAATATGGGAAATATCACGCAAACCCAACCGATCGACATCTCTGTCAAACCAGGGATTGTCGAGCACATTCATATTGGAGTCACTTTCACTCCAGAGGAAGTTCAACTCTACACTGCTCTATTTCGCGAATTTCGTGATGTCTTTGCATGGTCCTATGAGGAAATGCCCGGCATCGATCCTAGTATAGTGGTGCATGAAATACCTACATACCCAGGTGCTAAGCCTGTTCATCAGCGCTTACGCCCTGTGCACCCCCGAAAGGTTGCAGCCATCAAGGCCGAAGTCGAAAAGCTTCTTAAAGCTGGTTTCATTTACCCCATTCCCCTTACGGATTGGGTGTCTAATATAGTCCTTGTGAATAAAAAGCAGGGCACTATCCGGGTCTGTGTTGACTACCGTGATATCAATCGTGCCTGTCCGAAGGATAACTTCCCTACGCCCTTCATCGATCAGCTTATTGATGAGTGTTTAGGAAGTGAAATTTACTCGTTTATGGACGGCTTCTCTGGCTATAACCAGATCAACATTGCACCCACGGACCAGCATAAGACGACTTTTATTTGTCCTTGGGGCACCTTCGCCTATAAGAAGCTTCCTTTCGGTCTAAAGAATGCCAGCGCTACATTTCAACGTGCAATGTCTTATGCCTTTCATGACATTCATCACATTGTACAAACTTATCTGGATGACCTTCCAGCTCATTCAGCTAAGCGTCAGGACCACCCCTCTCATCTTCACGAGATTTTTCTCCGCTGTCGACACTACCGCATTAGGCTTAATCCTCATAAGTGTGTCTTCTGCGTAGAATCAGGCCGACTGCTCGGGTTCATCGTCTCCCGAGAAGGCATCCGTCTAGATCCCCTCAAAGTTGAGGCCATTTTGAATCTTCCTCCCCCTGCCTCTTTGCAGCAATTGCAGAGTTTGCAGGGCAAAGCGAATTTCCTCAGACGATTCATTCCGAATTATGCCGAGGTGGCTAAGGGTTTCACACAGTTATTAAAGCGAGACACACCCTTTCGTTGGGATGCCATCGCCCAAGAATATTTCGAGTGACTCAAGGACCTCCTTGTCTCGGCCCCACTCTTAAGACCTCCGAACTACCACCGTGATTATACTCTCTATCTAGCTACCACTGACACCACCATCGGCATGGTTCTCGTGCAGGATGATGATGATGGCAACGAGCACGTTATCTATTACCTTAGTCGCAATCTCTTGGATACGGAAACTCGCTACGCTTATGTCGAGAAGTTGGCATTGGCAGCTGTCTGCGCCGTCCAACGATTCCGGCACTATATCCTGTTGCGCACTACGACCGTGATTTCCGACTGCAACCCAATGACCTACATCTTGTCGCGTCAGCTGCTGGGGGGCAAGTACTCGAAATGGATTGTCATCCTACAAGAGTTTGACTTGGAATTTACTGCTGCCAAGTCTAAGAAATCTCTGGTCTTTGCAGAATTGCTCTGTTCTTTGCCATCCCCTTCTGCACCATCTCGTTCGGAAGAGCATATCCCGAATGAAACATTGTTTCTAATCAGCACCCTCGACCCTTGGTATGGGGACATCATAGTATATTTGCAGACGTCTTCCTTCCATCCTAATGTATCGAAAGACGCTCGACGGAGGATTCGTCACCAATCTCAACCCTATCGCATTATTGGCGATACCCTGTACCGCCTCGGCGTTGATTCTGTTCTCTGCCAATGTTTGACTCTCGAGGAGGCTGAGCGGGTGTTGAATGACTACCACTCCGGTGCCTGTGGCGGCCACATGTCTGGATATGCCACCGCCCAGAAAATCCTCCGTGCTGGTTATTTATGGCCTTCTATCTTCAAGGATTGCATCCTTGCCATCCATGCATGTCATGAATGTCAGGTCTACCACCGGAAAATGCGTGCACCTCCTGCACCACTGCACCCTGTTGTTACCGTAGGTCCATTTGCCAAATGGGGCATCGATTATACGTCCTGTAACCCTCGTTCGGCCGGGGGGCATGGGTATATCATCGTTGTCGTGGATTATTTCACCAAATGGGCCGAAGCGATGCCTACATTGAACGAAGACGGTTACACAATGGTGCAGTTTTTGTTTATACATGTCATTACTCGGTTCGGAGTCCCCCAGGCTATCGTCACAGATCACGGAAAACATTTCCGTAATCACATGATGACGGAACTAACGACCCAACTAGGCTTGCGTCAAGATAGCTCGACGCCGTATTACCCTCAATCCAATGGCCAAGTTGAAGCTGTGAACAAAGTTTTGATCACAATGCTCCAACGTACCGTGAATATGCACAAGTCTAACTGGCATCTGATGCTGTTCCCCACCTTGTGGGCCTATCGGACCTCTGTGAAGGACGCCACTAGTTTCACTCCTTTTCAGCTTGTTTATGGACTGGAGGCCACCCTTCCTGTTGAGTGTGAGATTCCTTCGTTAAAGTTAGCTGTCGAGTTGCTTCCTAACACCACTCCGGTGGAGGAGCGGCTTCTTTATCTAGAATGGCTAGACGAGACTCGTCGCTTAGCCTCTCTAACTATTGAAGCGCAGAAGAAGAGGGTTAAGGCTCACTTGACAATACTTTTCAACCTCGTTCCTTTGTTGAGGGAGATCTAGTACTACTCTATGATCAAGCTAAGGATAAGCTGGGGGCAGGTAAACTCGAATCCATGTGGCTAGGCCCCTATATCGTGAAGAGAGTTTTGCAAAAGGGGGCATATGAGCTGATCGACTACGAAGGAAATCCTCTCGACAAGCCCCGCAACGGGCTCTATTTGGAAAAATACTATGCTTGATTTCGTGCACCTAGTTTGTACATACGTGTGTTCTTAGCAAGTTCGTTATGTGTGCATGATTTCTTGTTTTGCTTTGGTGTGAAGGCGTGTTTGCCTCTTATTTTGTTTTCTGCTTCTTGTGCAGATGTCTAGTACACCTTATGTTGGTTTCGCCGATGGCGCCTGCCGTAGCACTTGCAATTTGTCTTCTGCGGCGTGGGCGATCTACGATCGTCACGACGAGTTGCTAGATATTCAAGGCATGTGCTTGGGCCACACCACCAACAATGTTGTCGAATACAGTGCTGTAATTGAATTACTAGCCGAAGCAGTTGATCTCGGCATTCGTGCATTGGAGGTGAACCTGGACTCTCAACTTGTCGTCCATCAACTCAACGGGCGATATTCTGTCAGAGACCAACGCATTCTAAGGTTGTATTTACGTGTGAGATTGTTAGAAAGGAATTTTGATTACATCACATATCAACACATTCCGAGACGATTAAATACGTTAACTGATGCATTGGCAAACCATGTGTTGGACAGACATTTGCGTAATAGATAAACATCATACAAGAAGACATAGAAAGCATAATAAGACCATAGAATAAGCATATGTAAATTCTTTTTCAAGCATAGTTTGCATGTGTGTTTGCATGTGTGCTTTTAAGCTTGCATAAAAAATGAAAATATGTGGATCGCATGTTGTGCAACTGATACAATTAGATCACATTTGTGTTAGACATTTGCATAGCATATAAAACATCATCATATGAAAAAGATCCATCCAAAATCGATATATATATATCGTGTGGCGCACTAAGGCGCTCAAAAATAAGTGTATATGTCTGAAGTAAGGCCGATGTTCTCAGTACATCTGAGACACGTGTCTCTCAAAAAACATCAGTGGAAATAAAACCTAGATGTCTACTGTGCTGGGTTGTGCTCTCTATAGCACACCATTGCCCGTGCCACCTGCCTCAAAAGGCGGTGCATCCTGGGTTCCACCCCCACTGTGTGGATCTGAGATGCTATGGGGACCTCCTCGATCCCCTGGTAATCTGGCACTCCCGCCAGCAAACCCTCAAGGTTCTGTAGCACAATCTTCGGTGTGTTGACTCCTGGAGGAGCCAAGGCTAGGACTCCAGCGCCCTATCCCTCTCTCCGTGCCTCTGGGGCTAGACCAAGGGGTCTCGCGAGTCCCACATCTGCACATCATAGCATTCATCAAGACATGTACATGAAAAAATTAAAAACATTACAAAAGATAAAAATTAAAAGAGATCAAGTGTCATACCTCCATCATCCCAATGCTCTCTCGCGGGTAGTGGCATGTCGGGATCGCCGCAGAAGTCCATACCGGCATATGGCCAGTCCTCTACGAAAATGACCTGCCGATCCAGCCACTCTCGAAAATACACTCCCCAAGCCACTGGGCGGCCGCCACCTCCGCGCGGCATGACACGGCCCCATCGACTGGCCCTCGTCTCCTGGGGACCTCTGGGTGGATCCACGACCATGTCCTGTAGCTATAGGGCCGGCACCCGCTCCAGCATGAGCGGAAGTAAGAGCGACCCATAAGCAAACTGCTTCGACTCTCCGCGTCGACAGTTGCTCAGTTGCCTCTTCATGCTGGTTGTCACTGCTGCTGCCCAGTTAAAAACGGTGGGCTGTAAGCACTCAAGAGCCAATAGTAGATGGGTCTTTGAGGCCTCATGATTGGCCAAAGAGCCCGCTGCCCATGCCACCATGAAGAGTATGGTGCGAAGAACGATGTCGTCCACCGTCGGAATACCAACCTTCCCACTCCATGTTTTAACAGCCCGTGGGCACACTCGAGCCATGAGCTGGTCAAGGGTCTCACCACTGGGCCGTTGCCCCTCCAAGATGGGAATCTGGCCCCGGCGTGACAATCCAGTCAAAAAATAGATATCCGTGGAGTCAAACTCAAAGTCCCGGCCACGGATTGTGAATTTTCTGTCGACTGGGTTCCAAGCTCTGATTAAGAGCTCGAGAAGATCAGGTTGCGCCCTCAGGCGCGGAGTGAGGAAGAATTTTAAGAACCTGCATGCCCGCATTGCATTTCGGCATTCCGAAATGCATAAGCGGCTATATCCTCGTCATCGTGAGCTCTCTCTTGCCAAACAAAGGCCATTATGTCCTGCAAGACCATAGAAAAATATTAAGACCCTAACCGTTGAAGTTTGCACGTTCAATTTTTAAAAAATCAAATTTCACGGCGTCAGCGCGGCTTTTTTTAAAACAGTCGCGCTGATTATGGCACCCCAGTGTTTTTCTTCCTGGGTCAGCGCGAAAGCACACGAGTTTTTCGCACTGACCCGGGTGGTGGTGTGTGTAAAATAAATCGATCAGCGCGGACCCGATGAGGATATCCGCGCTGACCGAGAGCGCATTAGAGCTCAAAGAATTTGCCCAAAGGGCCACTTCCCACCGTGGAATTGCTCTCAGAAAGACTCAAATTAAAGCGCAGGGGGAGGAGAACCTACCTGGAACAAGCTGCCGGATGAACGGTGTCCACACGGGATGGAAATCACTCCATCAACCTCGCAGCTCCACAACGTTCTTCACAACTCAAAATGGTAACAATGGTAAAAGATGACTTTTACCCCCCTATTTATAGTAAAAAAATTGTAATTGACTATGGTTTTTTATAAATGTGGGTTTTTGTCATGTTTTACCATGGATTTAGTACTAATGTCACTATATTATGCTTTTATGCATGTTTTACTATGTTTTTTAACATGACGAATAGGTTTACGCGGGTGGTGTTCTTGTGCAGGTTCTAGTAACGGCGTGGTCGCAACGATTCTATGTACACTTGGTCCCAAAAAACGTCGTCTTCAAGCTCTTTTCCGATGTAAAGCAAGAAAAGATTGTCGGGTTCCCTCTCGACCCGTTAAACGGAACGGGAGGCGGTCGCTTTTAAAGCTCTTTTTTCTACCGTTTAACTTAAAAAGATCGCCGGGTGTTTGTTGTTTCACACTCGTTATTGGCCCCAAAAACGACGTACTTCCGACCGCTTTTTTACTTTTTTGGGTCGAAGTCACTATTCGCGAAAAGTACTCCTCGATCATACTGGTCAGGCAGTTCTTTCGAGCATTGTTTTATACTTTTTCAGGTTCGAGAGACACAACTTTACGAAAAAGGACCCCCCTGGAGTTTTCTTTTCTGCTGTCTTTTCAGACTCTCTAAACAAGAAAAGACGCCGAGTTTTTCCTTTGTCAGACTCGTTAAAGTTTAATGACATCGGACATCATCAAAATTACGCCTTCCCAAGCATATGCTATCCCCGTCAAGCTTGTCCTCCAAAAATAATCAGGGTACCTGCCAGAAGTGGTGGGGAAAATGAAACTGTAATAATGGTCGTGTTGGCAGTATGTCACTCTTGAACATGGCACTCGTCTGCATTCGTGTCTGGGTGGGGATTTCTCATCTTGTTTTACACTAGCCTCCGTGGGTTTGGGTTATCCTATTTTGACCTCTCATCTGCTCATTGCCCTATCACTATGACCTCTGCTCATTTGATGTCAGATACTGCCAAATCCGTTGTTGTGCCGCCGATATGTTCAAGAGAAGTTGGCCTCTGCAAGCTTACCACCTCCCTCTGATGTCTCGCACAAAACATTTTATCCTTCTCTGTCTCGTGTCGATGATGTGGGAAACATCATGGACCACCTTCGATCAAGGTTACTTCCTGTTGACTTCAGCTCATTATCTAGGAAAGTGACCTAGAGACTCCCTTCAGGTGCCTTAGAACCTGCATGCCTCAATGGCAGGTTCTTCGTGTTTGACGTGAGGTTTTCATTATTGGCCTCCGCTCAGATGATTCTGCGGGTGTTCGACACCAGCTCATTGATTCACACGCCGTGGATTGTACCTATAAGTACCTTGAGGACCATTGTCATTATTGGTGGTACCTCTCGCGTTTGTTAACAGTTTTCATTATTGGCTGGTAATCAAACGATGTTCATGCATGTTCGACTTCAGCTCATGTATTCACATGCTTGGACTTGTACTTTGTTCGGATTGGGATGGAGCGCAAGACCCTGGTTTTTGCTTGTTACGAACCAGGTTGCGATTTTGTGGATTATTATTACATGACTCATTGATGGATGGTTGCGCCCATACCTGAGTCTTTAGATGGCTGCGACCATATCTTTTTATCATCATGGTCTCTTCAGCTGGGTGGCTGCGTCCATACCACAGACCTTCTTTATATGTCTTTTGGATGGCTGCGCCCATGCCTAGACTACATGTAATCGAGATATCAGTTGTACATACATGCAGGTCCTTCCTGGTGGTGTTCCAGTTCAGCAGTTTTGTAAAGCATTTCACCCCTCCCACTCTCTCGGGCTTCATGCTTTAGGGGGCATCTGTTACGCAGTAATTTGTCACTGTCTCCCTGTCAGTCTCCCTACTGTGTCATGAAATCAAATGCACCAGGCTCATGCTCTCTAAACTGGCCAAATGACCCACTTTGCCAAAGTTTATTTCATCAGTGCGACTGTTATTAAAATAACCGCGCTGACTGGCGGTTGATAGTGTAACTGATGCACTGCCAGCGCGGAAGCACACGGGTTTTCCGCGCTGGTCGAATTTCATGAGCTAGTGCATCCTATGAAAGTATTAAGCCGCACCGACACAGCCTGCTCCGTTATTAAGATGCACTGTCAGCACTACAGTTCAGTTATATACCCGCGCTGATCCAGTTTGGGCGAATTTGTTCCAACAGCCAGCCTTCCAGATGACTCCAGACTTGGTTGTTGGCCTTGTGGGTATCGCCCTCCCTTCTATGGCATGTCTGTTCGTCATTTGAAACCACCTTCCTTGAAGATAAGCTCATCCTCACCCCATTCATGGAGAATCCTTCTCCTATTTAAACCTCTACCATTACCATGAGCAGCTAGTTTGGATAGTGTGGAATTCATAGTGCTTAGAGTGCTGCTGCTAGTAGGTAGTTGGTGTGACAAGTGTGGATTTGCTAGAGGAACCTTAAGGAAGGTTGTGAGTATTGCTTGTGTGAGAGAGAGCTTTGTCTTGGGAGAATCTACCTTCAAGGGTGAATGCTTAAGAGACTTGCTGGCTGGACCCTCTAGAGAAGGACTCAGCGTCAGAAATTTGGTTGTACCTTTCTCTGTTATTGATTAATAATAGATAACTACTGTTATGGTTCCATTCTCATTTGTCTTTGTAATGGTTAATGTGAATTACATCCTTTCTGACTGATGTATAATTTCTTTTATTAGATTTCACGCTTGTGTTTGTCTTTCTCTTCGTGTGTGCAGGTATTTATTCACGGAGATCGTGGAGGATCGTGACCGGCCAGAGCGAAGGAGCGAGAGCGGCATCTCTTCATCAAACAATAGCGTTGGAATCCAAGTAGGTGTTCATTACCTCTCTTTTATTTGCAATTAGGAACTTGCACAGTAGCATTGATTGATTGTTGCTAGACCCATTCTAGGCTAGTAGGGATCGCCTCTATCCGTAGAGGGGATTTACCTCCCCAACACTTTGAGTAGAAGCTTTGCTTATGGATTTTTTTTTTAAATTAGGAATATGTGTGGAAGAGCAAAGAAATACCATTTTGCAAAGGAAGCTTTCAATCTTTCATGGTGTGAATCTTCGCACTCTGCACTAAATGCTTTTATTGCTAATATTATATCAACATACAAACATCTGTACAAACTCGTACAAAGAACCTGCAAAGGCATCAATTGTTGCATCATTGACTAGAGCAGTGTCATTGTTAGAGCACCCCCATCTATGCTAAGGACCCCCATATTTGAAATAATATTGTGAGAATCAAGGGATCCATATGCCATTATTGTTAATGTTTTAATTATAAATAATTCTTTTATTGCTAATATTTAATATTAAATAATCCATATCTGTTGCTCGTAATATTTTAATTATAAATAATTTAAATCTCCATATCCCTGAATATCACTAGTTAATTAAGTAAAGGTTGAATTATTTTGGAATGCAAATAACCTTCAATTGCATCAATGTTCATATTATTGAGCACAAGATTTGTTTATGGTTTTCTTTCTTAAATTAGGCACATCTGTGGAAGTGCGGAGGAAGTCCATTATGTGGGGGAAGCTTTCAAGCTTTCATTATGCAAATATATGCATTCCATATTAAGGATGTTTGTATATTTTTTCTCGAAATAAGTGCGTGAGTGGAGAGACTAAGTGCAGAAAAATTCAAAGCTAAGATATAATGTTGTGCAATCACTTCATAGCCAATATATAATCAATTTCCATTTATTGAATTTAATATCACATATTGTACTCGTTATTTGTGTAGTATAACATTATTGTTTATAGCATATTTTATTACGTAATTATTGTAATGATAAGAGTTAACATACAAAATGTTGGACGAATTCAGTTTTTCTTCGCAGCCAACTTGTGTTAATTATGCATTATTTTGCTGTGTTTTGCAATTTTAACCTAAGTTTCAGGAAAAATGCTCAATATTTCTATTTTTGCATATATTCAAAAACAATTCTCAAGTTTTTCAGTAAATGTTATTTCTACATTCTCATTGGATGTGAAATCTTTGTTTATGGTTATTTTCCTAAAATTATGCACGTGTGGAATTGCAGACAAAATTCATTATGCATAGGAAGCTTTGAAGCTTTCATTGTGTGGATCTTCGGACTTTGCATTGAAGGCATTTATTGTTAATATTTTAGTATTAAATAATCCATCTTTGTTGTTCGCAATAACACCAAGGCAAGTGGTGGATCTATACGGTATTATTACTAATATTTTAATTATAAATAATGATTTTATTGCTAACATTTTAGTATTAAATAATTCATTTTTTTCTCTTCACAATATTTTAATTATAAATAATTCATATCTTCATATTCCTAAATATTAGTAGTCAATTGAGTAAAGGTTGTGTGGAGAGCGAATAAAATTGGATTATTGAGCAGAAGCTTTGTTTAAAGTTATCTTGTTGAAATTAGGGAGACGTGTAGAATTGCGAAGGAAGATTTTAAGCTTTAATTGTGTGAACCTATGCATTCTGCACTAAAGGATTTTGTAGATTTTTTCTCAGAACACATGCATGAGTGTAGAGCTTTGTTTGAGTGTAGATTCTAACTACGGAAAAGTTCAAATCTAACATACAATCTTGCGCAATCACTTTGTTGCAATATACAATATCAATTTTTATTTATCAAATTTAATATTGCATAATATATTCGTTATTTGTGCAGTATAACATTAATGTTTATACTCATTATTTGTGCATTATAACATTAATGTTTATAACATATTTTATTACGTAATTATTGTAATGATAACATCTAACATAATTGTTGGAAGTAGTTAATACTATAGCATATACGAAAGGACAAGTGTGTTATATGCAAAAACGTTTTCTAGATGTTTACGAATATGTGAAAACTTGGAAATCATACTTAGCTTTGAATAAATAATTAATACTTAGTAGTCATATTAATATATGTTGAACAAATCAATACGCACTTACATTATACCTAAAATGCAGCGTGAATTGAAAAATACATTGTTCTTTTGAAAGAGTAGTTTCGATTAGAGATGTACAATTTGTGTATTAGATATTAGGTTGCAGGAAAAGTGATAGTTAGGCGAATGGACTTGATTTTGTTTCTTCGATGCTAGATTCAATCTATTATGAAGTTTATTTTTTGACTAAATAGTTTGAGACTTATTTCTATTATGTTGTGCCTATATGAAAATGCAACATGGAAATGGATAGTGTTATGCAATCATAGTTTTCTGGTGATGTTCAGAGCAAAATGGATTTTGGAAATGCAATGATCCTGAAAGTTTTATGGATGTTAATTTTTTTTTAGACTGTTACAAAGTTTACAATCGAAGTTTTTTTTGTGCATGAAAGCTCATAATAGTTTTGGAATGTTAGTTTTTAGCTTGATGAAAAATAGCATAAAACATACGAAGTTATAAACTGTTACCTAATTTACTTATTTTAGTGAACAAAGAATTTAATATTTGGATAATGGGACAAATGCAACCAGGGATCCAAGTCACGAATTGACATCTAGGATCTAAAATTACTTCTGCAAAGTAAGAGATGGTCAATAGTAAGACAAGTCTACATAGAAAATGTGATGAATATGCGTGTGTGTTTTTTGATAATGATTTTCGCTGGAAAAACACGTGCTAAGTTATGCCTATTATGAGATGAAAAGGTCACGTGGCTAGTGCCCATTACTTTCTCATTATTGACTCTGAATTACGAAGAATCTGACACAAAAATTTGAAAAATCTTAGAGAAGCATGCAGTTTGACGAATCATTACAAATTTCTTCACTCTCTTATCTACTAACTTAAATAAAGGATAGTTCAAAAATTAATCGCATTTTTAAAAAAGTCAGTGAAAACTCCACACAAATGAAGCCTCACACAAGTATATTATTATTATTAATAATTAATTCACAAATGTAACAATTGGAACAAAGCGATTTATTTTTTGTATCACTGCAAATATCATTTTTCTCTCACTATATTATTTTTTTCAAATATTTGCAGAATTGTTTCCCTAGAAATCACCACCTACCACTATTTTGCGTTTGAAACACACTACAAAGACAAATCTGCCATCCAATTTTTTTATCTCCACAATGTCTATCCTTTTATTAATAGAAAATAACCCCGTAGGTAAATACTAGTCCTCTCAACATTCAATTCGCCAACTACACACCTACCCACGTATTCAAAAAACCACAAAAGGATTAAAACATGAAATATAGAAACATGATTTTCGTATAATTTCAACATAACACAAATGCATATGTGTAGGATTGCAAAGAAAATCCATTGTGTGCAAATATCTCTCAATCTTTCATTGTACAAACCTCTACACTTCACACAATCTATTAATAATAAAATAACCATTGGTATTGTACCATAGCGCAAGAGAATCTCTAAGGATATCAAACATACAAACATGATTTTCAAAGCATTAAAATGTTAATACTAACATATAATTTCAAAATAACATAAATGCATATGTACTCTAAATATTTCATTATGCGAACCCCTGCACTCTGCAAAATCTATTAATAATAAAATAAGCACCACTCTTGCGCACAATCTACTAATATCAAATTTCACATGTACTAACACTGAAAGAGTTGAAACGTATTACAATTAAAAGATCCCTCCACACTTCCCTCATTCAGAACAAATTCCACACACCCCTCATTCTACACATGAATTTGTTCTTCACATAACCACCACACATGCACAACCACCAATTTGTTCTTAGTTAAATTAATTACACATCGATGCTATAAATTTCCCTCTACACACCATTTTCTTGCTCACACCCCATAATCCACATGTCCTTTGAACAATCAAGGTTTAATTGTGCAGAGTTCCCCTATCACCTCTGAATTTCTTAATTATTTGGTATATGTGGATCAAGTTGCCATTAATGGAAAAGTTAGAAGATTAATATCAATGAAAGTTAGATCGATGGTATATTTTCATTATTGGAGTAAGGTATTAGAGCCATAATTTTCCAAGTTTATTAGCAAGTGTGGCACAGGTTGAAGTTTATGGAGCACGATTCTGAAGTTGCACAACAAGAGCTCAATATTTCTTTAGTTAAAATGGTCGATGCTCTAGAATTTCTCGTCGGTTTGGTCTAAAAACATGCTGAGAACATTTTATCTGAAGCACAAATCAATTTAAACCTTTTAAATCAGAAAATGGAAATAATGGAGTTAACTCTAGAGGCGTTGCAATTAGCCAATGAAATGTTGAGTTTCTGTGTGGATAATTTGACTCACACAAAGGACATCAATGCTGACGAGGATGATAATGAAACTGATGAGGATATGATGGTACAACATAGGATTTTAATGAAACATGAGGAGAGTAGCTTTAACTCTACCATTGACCAAGATTCCCCTCATTCTCAGCTTGAGCCAGAAGTTAATGAAGCCCAGGTCGCTTTTGTTATCAAGGATATGTAGTAATTTAGATACTTATTGTTTTTATTTTTGGTTATGTTATGCAAATATATTGTATTTGTAGGTGTGCTTTAGAAACTATATAAATCAAATCATTTTAGAATAACTTTTGTAGTCCAATTGTGAGTTATGTCAATCCTTCTTCAATTTTTTGGACATTAGAAGAAGAAATTTTAGTTGAATTCAAAAATAATAAAATTAATTTCCATGCATGGCATTTATATATATTGCTATTTTTAATTTTTTGTTATACCCTATGTCAAAGTAAAGTGTTATTGAGTTAGTTGTTTCTTTGCTCTCAGTAACTTAATTTCAAAATATTTGTGTAACTTAATTCGTAGAGTTGTTTATTTCCCTTTCCGGTTAACACAAATATTTATTCAAAAAAATGACATTGTATAATGATTATTTTTTCACATAATGAAACATATTAATAACATACTAATGTTGATAGTTTAACATTAGTTTCATCCCCACTTAATAATGTTCCATATGCATATCCCATTCTCTGACACATACCCCATCTTTCACACAATGAATGTTGAAAATTGGCAGCTAAGGGATGAATTTTTGTGAATGAAATTTCATTTCTAACTATTCTAGAGTGACTTTCTAAAAATATAAAGTCTTTTCTATTGCAACCACGGTTTTCCAAAATTAGTAGGTCACCTTGTTTCAATTGGTTATCATATATATATGATGGAAAATCACTAAACTTATCCTTAATCAATCTCAATTGTTTAATTTTTAAGTTAACCATCAATATATTTAATATTATTATTATTTCATGATACTATAATAATACTATTATTAAAATGAAATTACATGTAACCTCTACTACTTGGCACTCAATCATGTTGCCTCCTTTCTCTCCCCTTGATGGTGTTCATACCTTTCTCTCACTCAATGATGAATTATTCTCTCTCTTAATTGATTCATTGTAACTCCTCTTACACCTTCTTACACACATTAAATTTGTTTCATAAAAAGATTCTCTCACACATTCTTCAATGCACATGTAACTCTTCCTCTTCATAGGATGAGTTACTAAGGAATGTGTACTCCTCCTTGTGGCATGAGTTACATATGCAATACTCCTCGCTAAATGGAAAATGTGAGTTACTCCTCAAGGCATGTGATGTAACTCCTACTCCAATTTCTCCTCCTCAATTCATGCATACCTCCTTCCTCTTCCTATATATGTGTGTGCCTCTCATCCTCTCTTTACACTTACTTGTGCATTGTGAAATGATAGTATGAACTTGAGAAAGAGAGAGATATGGAGACTAGAGAAGAATTGTGTGTGTGTGTGTGTGTGTGTGTGTGTGTGTGAGAGAGAGAGAGAGAGAGAGAGCCTTGAAGAGTAAGAGCAGATCTTGGTGAGCCAAATTGATTCAGTGTATGCATCAACTACTACTATCAGAGATATTTTTTATATTTTTGTGAACTTCTTCATTCTCTCATTGTATTATGTATCTCTGCTAAAAAATTGATTTCTAATAGAAGAAGAATCTGGTTGGGTTTTTCCATTTTGGATTTTGCCCTGTCATTGGACCTAAATTCTCTATGTTTCCTTATGTTTTTGGTTGTCTTCTATTTTGCACATGGTGTATATTTTATCTACAATTTCTTAACTAATAGTGAAAATGAAAGAAGTTTTGGAATAAGTAATTGTTGCAACATAGAACTTTAGAATTTCAACATGGTATCAAAGCTTTGTTGAAGACAAGTCCAAGAAGTCAAGATATTCTCCCTTATTTTCTGCTGGAAAATCACTTGTTGTCCCTTCTATTTGCAGCTATTTTTCTGCTAAAAATCACTTGTTGTATCTTATATTTGCAACTCATTTTCTGCTGAAAGATACTTGTTGTCTCTTCTATTTGCAGCTCATTTTCTACTGAAAAATCAAGTTTTATCCACTCTATTTGCAACCCTTTTCTGTGGAAATATCACTTGTTGTTCCTTCTACTTGTTGCTCATTTTCCACTGAAAAATAAAGTGTTATCCACTCTATTTGCAACCCTTTTTTTGTTGAAATATCACTTGTTCTTCCATATACTTGTTGCTCATTTTCTACTAAAATACATCTTCTATTTTGTTGCTGAAATATCTCATTTACTGCTAAAATATCTCTTGTTTTCCCTTTCTATTAATTGTTGAAATTTTGAGTAGAGCAAGATGTCTTCCTCTTACTTTAAGAATGATCCAGTGGCTCCAGAGACACGCACAGGACAAAGAGGGCTTATGAACACTCGAAAATCAAAGTGATTAGAATGATTTTGACCCAGGACCAGAGCATAGACCTTGTCATCTTGATCGTGGCAGTGCAAATGGTTCGTCAATCTGAGCTCGTATGAGGGAGAACGAGCCAATGAAAGTTCTAGTAAAAGTTGGGCTGTGGGCCAGGTTTAAGTGTCCTACAAATTGACTGACCCCGGGGCATGAAACCTAGCTCCTAAAAATAGTCGAAATTGTGGCCTCGTTAATTTGCCCAATATCCCTTGTTTTCTAAAAATTTGGAAAAGCACCCTATTGCTAATAAAATAAAATAAAATATATTATGGTGGTCGACCAACACCCCTGCCACCACCAAAACTATATAACAAAAAATAAATTATTTAAAGGCTGATGGGCCATGACCCCTGCTGGCCTAACCACAACATCGTTCAAATTATCAAAGGTTGGGTGGGTGGCCATGACCCCGCCACACCCTTCTCCTATGTATTAACCATATTAAAACTAATTGGGGTGGGCACAGGCCACCTCCGGTGGACCCGTCCCACACCCCCCAACCTTGTACCGTATGTCATGTAGTGCGGGGCCAGTGGGTATCGAGCCCACGCCAGCCACGTGAGCTGGCCTGCCACCATGCGGCGGCCCCATGTAACGGCAAAACTATGTACAACCAACCATTAATACAATTCAATGCCGAAACTCAAGGTAATACAGAGGGGGGTTATGGGGAGCGGGCCACCAGACCGGTGGACCCACCCCTATTTTGGGTTAAATAAAAACATTATGTAACAAAAAAAGGAGGGGCGGGATTTGATCCCCCGACCCCTCCTCAATGATTATCTTTTTTAACCAAACACGCCAACAAACTTTATTGTAATGTCTGCCATTAAATTTATATAAACCCATCATTTTTTCAGTGTGCACAGGCAGGCAGATGGAAGAACTAGGAGCAGGCACGAAAATTGGGATGACATTTTTTTAATTAATTTTTTAATGCAAGTGGAACCATGAAGGAAAAAAATTTCTAGGAGGGTGAAATTTTTGCTCTCGATGACACGAACCTAATGGTGCAATCAATTTCCTGATCTGAGCAGCCGATTTTCAGAGGACCTGGAGGAGGGAATCTTTGAGGAATGTAGGGGGAATCTAAAAGATTCCTTAAGCCCCAGAATCTCACTTTCTCAGAATTTAAAAATTTGACAATCGATTTAGCACTATTCGATGCAACAAATCTGATGGTGTATTCAAAATTTCCATTGATCACTTCATTTTTTTGGCACTTTTCTAAGTGGTGTGCAGGTGTTAACATTCAATGGGCGAGTAGTCATTTCATGAGATTCGACGCCGTGATATCGATGATACAAATGACTTCAACAGCTTGACATACTCTTCTCAGATGACCCCTCGATGTGAGGTATATGTAGTGTATTCATGTACTTCTTTTGCTATGCATTGTGTTGCACAGATCCTTGTTTTATGTTTGATGAGGGATCTTGTTTCTTACTTGTTTCCATGATTCCTGCTTGATGTGATGCAGAATCATTTGTGGGATGTACTTGTTGTCATGATTTGTCATGTTTTATTTGAGATCCCTTTGTCATTATGTTGATGGGATACTCACTTTGTCATCATGTATTTTTGCATTGAGATCCCTTTTATGCCTTGTTGACTTAATGCAGTGGCCTACACCATCTTGACATCGGGGCCCAGAGATGTAGTCCCTCCTGGACGAACTCCGTTATCAACAACTTATCTTTTCATGTGTTGATTCTGGTCATGTTCCTCTTCTTTACTGCATGTAGATGTATTCATTTATGTTCTTTTAAAAATTCAATTTAACACATCACAAAAGTAAAAGGTCTTGGAAGGGTCCTTTGTCACACCCGGAATCAGAGCAAGTGGTATTAGAGCAGTCTTTGTGTGGATGTGAATCGCAAGCATAAACAATGGAATGTGAAGTGAAAAAGGATGAAAAAGCAATGTATGAGACCATGCTCAAAATTTCCAAAAGGGTGGAAATAATGTATGAGACTCTACGGAAAGAGATAGAGGAAAAGGAGTGATTGCAGCTTCAATTGCAAGCCATAGAAGAGGCTGTGGAAGAACTGAAGCACAACAACCAAAGTCTTCAAACAGAGAACGCCGAATTGAAGATGTGCATATATGAAGAGAAAGAGGACAAACAAAGTTTGCTACAACATCTGCAAGCTAAGGACGAGGCCTTGGAAAAGCTGCAGCGTGACCCATGTGAGGTAAAACGTAGTTCTCCATCTTCATGTATGTGTCCTCATGATGATTTCGTTGTTTTTGAAAATCATACCACAGGAATTGGCTCCAAACTGTTGAAGAAAATGGGTTATGAAGGAAAGGGATTGGGTGTTATGGCTAAGGAATTGTCAACCCCATCAAAGTAGAAGAATTACCTTGTCGAACAGGACTTGGGTATGTGAGAAAAGAAGTTTGGGAATGCACAAAGACAGCTAGCGAACCACCAACAATAGATGATGAGAATCCCTCATCAGTTATTTCCAAATCAATAGAGGAGGTAAAAGATGTTGATTTCCTTTCGGTTTCATCTTCACATAGATGATTTCTGTTGGAGATTTGGAGATCCCAATTATAGGGACAAACATGAGGCTCCTTACTAGGACGAAGCACGAGAAGGAAGAAGAACTTGGTGTTAATAACCAAGGCAAAACTCAACCATTGAAGGTTGTGCATAAACCTCGATTTGCAGGCTTGAGATACACTGAGGGAGAATGCTCGAAGGTGTCAGATTCTTCCGATACATCATTGAAATCATCGAGGAAAGAGAATGATGGGAACACATCCCCATCATCCCATGGCAGTTTCCATTGTAGGGAAAGAGATGAGGCAGGCTCTCATTGCCATACTTACACCAGAGATAGCAAGGAAAGGTATAACCACTCTCTACATTCGAATATTCATTTCAGTTATAATCATGTTGTCAAAGATGAACGTAAAACATGGAATCGAAAAACATGTACTTTTGTGGATAACATAACCATACATTTTATAAGTGTTGGAAAAGAATGGAAGCACACAAAAGGATGAGGCATGAAATACCCTCTCAACAGCAGGTAAAGAAACATGTTAAACATATCTAGAGGAAGAATACCTATTGCAGTCATTGCGACAGAAGTGGCCATAAAAGAACCACATGTTGGAGGCTCCATCCAGAGCAGCACCTTAAAGACAAAGTGTCGATGCATGAACCTGATGAAGCAGTTGTTCGACAAGGAAAACCGCCACAAGGAGATGACCCATTCACATTGATAAGTGAAAATGGTTTCTGGATATGTTATCTTGACATGGTCATGACTTTGTAAATCATTTGTTGCATTTTAAAAAGTAAAAGTGGTGATGTGTTTTCCATCACTTGTTCAACAACAATGATGTCTAGTCTTATTTTGAGTTGCATTTTAAACTATGAAAGTGATGTCATGTTTCCATCACTTGTCAAAGAAAACAATAGCATTATGTTTGTAAATCATGTGTTGCAGTGATGATGTGTTTTCCATCACTTGTTGAAGAAACAATGATATGTTGGTCTGGTTGTCATAGCTAGGGTATTGTGTCCATGTTGTTGTAAACTTGACCACCGAGTATGTGTTATAAACTCATGGCAAGTGTGGGATGCTTGCGTCATTAGTTGGTCATGAAATTCAAGCATGTAATTTTTGAAACAATGTGCTACAGGTTGTAGAGATTGTAGGTGTCGGCTCATTGCTTAAGGCTTCGAAGAACAAATATGAAGGAGATGGAAGCGAGACCTTTCAGGAAGCTTGTGATGCAGATAAGGTACTAAAAAGTTGTAGATTATTTCTTATGATTTTGGAGGTTCAAAAGCTCCTCAGTGGGGAGGATTGATCCAGGTGGCTCCAAAGACACACATAGGACAAATGGGGCTTATGAATGCTCAAAAATCAAAGTGATCATAATGTTTTTGACCTAGGACCAGAGCGTAGATCCTGTCGTCCTAATCGCAGTAGTGCCAACATTTCGTCAATCTGAGCTCGTATGAGGGAGAATGAGCCAGTCAAAGTTATGGTCAAAGTTGGGATGTGGGCCAAGTTTAAGTGTCCTACAATTTGACCAACCTTGGGGCATGAAACCTAGCTCCCAAAAATGGTTGAAATTATGGCCTCGTTAATTTGCCAAATATCCCTTATTTTCTAAAATTTTGGAAAACCACCCTATTGCTAATAAAATAAAAATATATATACTATGGTGGTGGGCCACCACCCCCGCCACCCCCAAAACTCTATAACAAAAAATAAATTATTTAAAGGCCAATGGGCCATGACCCCTGCCAGCCTAACCGCAACACCGTTCAAATTATCAAAGGTTGGGTGGGCAGCCATGACCCCGCCACACCCTTCTCTAATGTATTAACCATATTAAAACTAATTGGGGCAGGCACGGGCCACCTCCGGTTGACCCGGCCTACACCCCCAACCTTGTACCGTATACCATGTAATGCGGGGCTGGTAGGTATTGAGCCCATGACAACCACATGGGCTGGCCCGCCACCATGCAGCGACCCCATGTAACACCAAAACTGTGTACAACCAACCATTAATACAATGTAGCACCGAAACTCAAGGTAATACTGAGGGGGGTTATGGGGAGCGCGCCACCGGAACAATGGACCTACCCCTATTTTGGGTTAAATAAAAACATTATGTAACAAAAAAAGGAGGGGTGGGATTTTATCCCCCGACCCCTCTTCAACGATTATCTTTTTTAACCAAACGCGCCAACAAAATTTATTGTAATGTCTGCCATGAAATTTATATAAACCCATCCTTTTATCAGTGTGCTTAGGAAGGCAGATGGAGGAACCAGGAGAGGGCATGAAAATTGAGACGACATTTTTTAATTAATTTTTTAATGCAAGTGGAACCATGAAGGAGCAAAATTTCCAGGAGGGTGAAATTTTTGTAGTGTCCAAATTAGACAAACTTTATGTCGATCTTACACCTCTTAGCGACACAAACCCGATGGCGCACTCAGTTTCCTGATTTAAGTAGCCAATTTGCAGAGGACCCAGAGGAGGGAATATTTGAGGAATCTAGGAGGAATCTAAAATATTCCTTAAGCCCTAGAATCTCACTTTCTCATAATTCAAAAATTTGACAGTCGATTTTGCACTATTCAATGCCACAAATCTGATGGTGTATTCATATTTTCCATTTTCTCATTTCATTTTTCAGCCAACTTTCTAAGTGGGGTGCAGGTGTCAACATTTGATGTGCGAGTAGCCATCCCATGAGATTCGACTCCGTGATATCGATGATACAAATGCCTTCAACATCTTGACATGATCTTCTTCAAATGGCCCCTAGATGTGAGGTATATCCAGTGTATTCATGTACTTCTTTTGCTATGCATTGTGCTGCATAGATCCATGTTTGATTTTTGGTGAGGGATCTTGTTTCTCGTTTCCATGATTCCTGCTTGATGTGATGCGAAATCATTTGTGGGATGTACTTGTTGTCATGATTTTTCATGTTTTATTTGAGATACCTTTGTCATTATGTTGATGGGATACTCACTTTGTCGCCATGTATGTTTGCATTGAGATCCCTTTTGTGCCTTGTTGGCCGGATTATTATCATGCATGAGTTTGTGTCATACTGATAGGAGTCTTTTGACTGAGAGTTCCGGTAGTGGAACATCTCTTGGAGCCACTCCTGCGTGAGGGAATTTTCCTTGTATGATAGTAACATCACCTCTTATGTAAATCATCACTATTGACAACACTTAATGTAGCGGCCTACACCATCTTGACACCGGGGCCCGGAGATGTAGTCCGCCTGGACGAACTCCATTATCAACGGCTTATGTTTTCATGTGCTGATTCTTGTCATGTTCCCCTTCTTTACCACATGCAGATGTATTCATTTATGTTCTTTTAAAAATTCAATTTAACACATCACAAAAGTAAAAGGTCTTGGAAGGGTCCTTTGTCACACCTGGACCTGGATCAAGGAATGAAGATAAGTTGATTGACGCTCCAAAATTCTTCCCTTGGAAGACCAGATTGGATATTACTTATGAGGAACATGATGTTATGGAGTATGTTGAAGGATAGGTAGTATAACTAGTTGGAAACTCCAATGTTGATATCAAGGCCAGATATAAGAAATGAGAAGTCAAGGCTAAAAAGATTATCCTTGATTCTCTTGGGGACTACCTCATCACTTATGTCTCCAATTTGAAGAAAGCCAAATAAATGTATGAAAATTTGATTGGAATGTATCAAGTGAACAACTTGAGTCAAATTATTTCCCTAAAGAATTAGCTGAAGGATATTAAGATGACCAAAGGAGAGACCATTCAAGCATACTTCATGAGGATATCAAATATCAAAGATCAGTTCTCGACTTATGGTGAAGTTGTTTTCTATAAAGAGTTGGTGTTGATTACGCTTGGATGACTTTATTCTTCTTTGGAATATTTTATTACTACCATCAATAATAATGACAAGTTTCCTACATACTAGAAATGTGTAGTCAAGAGGCCAGAATGATTTCCAGAGGAAGAATTCCAAAGCATGAGGAGGGAGAAAAAATTTCCTTTGTTGTCCAAGGTAAGAAGAAGAAAGTAAGAAGCGACTCACTATTCGAAGAAACATTCTCCCAAAAATTCCTCTAAATGGAGAAGAGATTTATCAAAAGTCTAATACTACAACTACCATAAGAATGGCCATTCTACTTGTGATTTTCCAAAAAATAGAAGAGCACTAAGATCCAACTTCAACAATCATTCCAACAAATTTGATTATAGAAGAAGAAGTGAAGCTCCTTCCTCTTATAAAGAGAGTTGTTGTTCTTCAAGGAACCTAAGGTATGGTAACAATGTATCTGAAACACAATCTAAATACTTTATTGTTTATGCCTTTTTCTAGTTCCTCTCTTGCATATTCTTGTGATAGATGGTGATCCATATTGGACCATTATATTCTTTTTCATCCATCTCAATGCATTCAGAGTGGAAAAAGTGGAAGAATCATCTCATGGGACCATTTTTATCAGTGGAATCTAGTTTCGGAAAATGGGGTCTGGAACCTTCCAGAAGTGTTTTGAGGCATCAAACAAATTTTTGTGTGGGTAAAAATTTACTGCTTTGCAACACCTTTTCATGTTATTCTACACACAAATATCTTTCCAATGGTGCAAGATCAATCGGAGTTTGTATGTGAAAGTTATGCCACTCAGAAGCTAACCTCCCTGTTTTTATTACCATGGTTTGAGAGGATGCCACATCAGCCCCCATTATTCATGGAAAAGAGGATAGCCATGTGATTGTGATGTAAAATACTCTAGCAGAGTGTATATTATAACTCTGGTTAAAATTTAAGGTAGTCAAAATTAACCACTACTAGGCTATATGTTTGTGTTATAATTGGGCAACTAAGAGTAAGAGGCATTCCATTCTTTCAAGTGCATTTGTTCCATAAATGAGAAAAAATAATCAAGAGGGATATGAGGTAGAGCACACTGAGAGTATTTTTGAACTGTAGCAGCCCACGGGCCATAGGCCATACTTATTTGCACCCCCAACCATATTTCCAAACAGAGAAAAAGAGTGGAGCGACCTCACCTTCTAGCTAAGTTTTCTCCTGAAAGGGTATCCCAGAGCATATATTGTGTCTTATGTGTGTGTGTGAGTGTTTATTTTGTTTTTCTCTATTTTTTTCATAGTTTCCATTTACATGCATGCACTAATTACAGTAAAATCTATAGATATATAAATTATATAAAACTGTAATAGTTTAGAATTTTCATATTTGTAATATAATATTATTATATTTGTTGTCATGAATTTTCCAATGGAATATCCACAACCACTTAAATATCATATTGGTATCAAAGACGTTTTCTTTGGGTATTTTGTGGAGATTTGTAGGGGATCTATATCAACAGGGCCAAAAATTGTAAAACCCTAATCATGACTAACAAATTTGTAAACGACCCTCGTGATCCTACAAAGGTGAGGTTTTCGTGGTTGGAACGAAAAGTAACAGATATAAATCGCAATGTAAATCTCCTCATGGAAACCTCGAGCAATAATATTGGGATATTTGGAGAAGATGGGGGTCCATAGGACAAATTAGAAGGGGGACAGGGAGATTGGGAAGAAATGGAGAACCAGCTGCAGAAAGAACCTAGAAAAGATCAACCCAACTCGAGTTTCATGAACCAATAAAGTCCCTATTTAAAATGGAATAAAAATGTAATACCATACCATACCATGGCAAGATGGATGCTATGAAGTTGAATCATTTGTTGCAGCATCTAGAAGTTTGTTGCAGCGTCCATCAAATTGAGGAAGGACAAAAGACGTCATTTGTGTGGATGAAATTAGAGGGCCATGCACTAAATTGGTGGGAGAGCCACAAATAGACCCCAAGGTTGGAGGTAGAACCTCTAATGACTAATTGGGAGGACTTCGAAACCCTCATTAAGTCATATTTTTATCCCATTAGGTACGTAGCACACCAGTGAATCTGGTGGCACTAGTTTAGGCAAAAGGTGTGCCAAAGTGTGCGAGAGTACACCATAGAGTTTATAAACATGGTTATAATGTTGTTTATCTATCTAAAGAACCCATATGTACTCCTCAAGTATTCAAGGGATCTACATCACCATCTGCATGATCATGTGATGTTGTTTAAGCCCAAATTGGTTGACAAGGCTTGTGTACAAGCACAATGCCTAGAGAACATAGGCCTGAAGAGAGTGAAATCAAGTGGATTGAAGTAGAAGGAGCAACATGATGCTTCTAAGGAGGGAAAAAGGAAGCAAAAATGGGGAAAGATAAAAATATAGCAGCCATAACACACCAATGCAAATATCTTAGCAACCACTACAACATTGATGGTCATACAAAGAAGTGTTGGAAGTTGCATCCCAAGCTAAACCTGAACAACAAGAAGAAATAATAAGAAGAAGAATATCATGGCCATTGATTCAAGCAACCAAGTTGAAAGAAACTTGTACATGAATGAGAAAACAGTTTGAACATCAATGCAAAAGGAGGTGAATTTGAGTATCCTTTAGCAATAGGAGGAGAAAGAAATGACCAAAATCTTCCATATAAAGATATAGGTCAAGAAGACAAAGATTGATGCTCTCTTTGACTCGAGATCACAAGCAAATTTGATTTCAGCAGAGCTGGTCAAGAAGCTGGGCCTGGAAGTTCGTGATCATCCAAACCCATATCCATCAGGATTAAATAAGGATGAAGAGATGAAGGTAACAAAACAATGCAAAATTAGATTTTCTATCAATGTTGATTTTATTGATGAAGTAGATCTAGAAGTGGTTTCCCTTTATGTATGTGGAGTCATGTTTGGGAGTCCATACATGTACATGTGAGATGCAGTATTAATGAGGAAATCCAACTAGTATTGGCTCGTCATGGATGGAAAATCATTCATCATCAATGCACACAAAGGAAAGTCGAAAATTTCATCGGTAAGTGCCAACCAAGCTAATAAATTGATCAGCTCCAACAAGAAGTATGTTTTATTATTTTTAAGAGAAAGTTAGTCTGTAGAGGAGTCAATAAGAAGAAAGGCATCTCTGGAGGGGTGTAATAAGAAACAAAAACAACAATTGGAGGAGTTGTTATAGGAATACATGGATGTGTTCCAAGAGCCTAAAGGGTTACCACCTAAGAGAGAAGTGGAGTACGAGATCCAGCTATTGTAGGACTCCCCATTGCCAAATATTGGGTTGTATAGGAAGATTGTTATAGAATCAAGTGAGGTGAAGAAATAGTTGCAACAACTTCTAGAACATGGTTTCATTCGACCAAGTACATCATATTGTAGGTCATCCATCATCATTGTGCCAAATAAGGATAGGACTTGGTGGATGTGTATAGATTATAGGGTGCTAAACAAAATAACGCTCAAGAATAGATACCCCCTACGCAGGATAAATGATCTGTTAAATCCATTGCAACAAGAAAAATAATTCACCAATGTGGACTTGAAGTATAGATACGACCGAGTTTGAGTAAAAGAAGAAGATACCTAGAATATTGCCTTCAAAACTAGGCAAGGTTTGTATGAGTGGTTAGTCATTCCATTTGGCCTATGTAATGATCTAGATACATTCATGAGATTAATGAATGATGTATTTTTCCCTTTTATAGATTCATTTTGTATTGTTTATTTGGATGATATACTGGTATATAGTGCTATATGGGAGGAGCACATTTCACATTTGACGCAGGTGCTGGAAACATTGAAGAAGCACCAAATGCTAGGAAATATCAAGAAGTGCGAGTTTGTGCATCTATATTTGGTCTATCTGGGGTATGTGATCGGTGGAGGAGAATTGAAGATAGATCCTTCCAAGATGGATGCCATCACGAAATGGACGGTGCCTACAAATGTTTCTGAAGTTAGGAGTTTCATTGGGGTAACACAGTACCTTAGGAAATTCATAGCGTCATTTTCAATGGTAGAAGAACAGCTCCATGCCATAACAAAAAGTGAGAAGATTTTTTAGTGAGGAAAATGTCAACAGAAGGATTTCGAGGAGCTAAAGAAGAAGATTAGTCAAGCACCTATTCTGGTATTATCAAACTTGCAGTGACCCTTTAAAGTGGAGACAGATGCGAGTGGGTATGCTATGGGACTTGTCTTGATGAAGGGAGGAAAGCATGTATGCTACCACTTTGAAGTATTTCATGGGGTAGTTCTTAACTACCCTACATATGACAAGGATCTCTATGCCATGGTGCAAGCTATGAAGAAGTGAAAGCACTATCTGATGGGAAAGGAGACAATAATCTACACATATCACTAGTTGTTACAGTACTTGTAAGCATAGAGTAAGCTAAAGAAGACCAAGCATTACAAGTGGATGGGGTTTTTACAACAATTTTATTTGGTGACAAAGTATAATAAAGGCAACACAAACAAGTTGGATGACATGCTTTCAAGGACACCCACATCAAATATCATAGCTTTGGATACTTATGCGTATGGAGCCATTCATCCATGATGAATACAGAGAGGCATATTCAGAGGATGATGACTTCAAGGAGATGTATTAGTAGTTGCAGAGTCATATTCATGTGCACAATGATGACAACATCATTGAATACCATCTCCAAGATGGGTTAATTTACAGGATGGATAAGTTATGTGTTCTTCAAGGTGAGTAATTTTAGCTTATTAGAGAGGCTCACACCTCCAACGTTTCATGACACTTTGATGTAGGGAATATTGTGGATAACTTACATAGGTATGTGTATTGACCCAAGATGCAAGAGCAGGTAGCTAGGTTCATAAGAGGATGCATGCTTTGTAGTACCAACAATTCTAGTGACAAGAAAAATGTCTATATCATCCCTTACATGTACCTACTCATCCTTGGGAATTGGGAAAGCATTTCCATGGAATTTGTGGGAGGTTTACCAACAACCAGGAAGGGATATGACTACTTTTTCATGGTAGTTGATAGGTTTAGCATATGTGTGTTCTGATTCCCTATAAAAATACCTTCACCAGGCAAGAAGCAACAAACTTGTTCTTTGGACAACTCTAGGTGCACTTTGGGATACCAAGGAGCATTGTTCGATACAAGGATACACAATTTATCAGTGCATTCTAGACTACATTATGGGAGAATATGGACACAAAGTTGAAGAGATCTACAATATTCCCTACACAAATAGATGGGAACACAGAAGTAGTCAACAAGACTTTGGTGCAACTTTTGAGGGGATACAATGAGAAGCATATGAAGACCTAGGATGAAAATCTAGTATATATAAAACATTCTTAAAAGAAAGAAGTGCACACTTCTATAGGAAAGTCCCCATTTGAAACTTGTTTTGGATATTTTCCACCTTCACCTTCGGATATTGCATATGGGAAACAAGGAGGAGTGTGGGAAGATATTATAGGAGATGCTTTGAGGGCTAAACAATATATAGATAAGATTAGGAAAATCCTTCTACAGGTAGAAGAAACATTGCATAAGTCGCAGGAGAAGTATAAGGATGGGTATGATCAACATATAACAGAGAAATCGTTAAAGGTGGGTGATAGAGTATGGCTATAGTTGAACAAGGAGAGATTGCAGGGGCCTTACAAAAAATCAAGGCTCTAAGGTATGGTCCCTTTGAGATACTGGAAAAGACAAGTGATAATGCCTATCGACTCAGTTTACCACCATATATGTGCATTTACTTAGTTGTGAATGTAGAGAATTTGAAACTCTATGATCCTTCCAAGTTAGATAAAAAAGAGTAACAAGTCATATCTTTTGTGGAGGATTTGGCACTATATGCTTAGGTAGAGTTAACAGTAGATACAATTTTGTAGAAGAGGTCATATCCTAGCAACCACTATAATATTGATGGCCATAGAAAGAAGTGTTGGAAGTTGCATCCTGAGCTAAACCTGAAGAACAAGAAGAAAGATAATAAGAAGAATAATCTCATGGTCATTGGTTTGAGCAACCAAGTTGAAAGTAGCTCATACGTGGATAATAAAATAGTTTTTATGTAAGTGCAGAAGGAGGTGAATCTGAGTAGCCTTTAGCAATAGGAGGAGAAAGAAATGACCAAAATCTTCCATATAAAGATACGGGTCAAGAATAAAAATATTGATGCTCTCTTTGACTTAGGATTGTAGGCGAATCTGATTTCAACAGAGTTGGTCAAGAAGTTGGGGCTAGAAGTTCGTGATCATCTAAACCCATATCCATTGGGATGGGTAAATAAGGATGAAGAGATGACGATAACAAAAAAGTGAAAAATTAGATTTTCTATCAATGTTGATTTTATTGATGAAGTAGATCTAGAAGTGGTTTCCCTTTATGTATTTGGAGTCATGTTTGGGAGTCCATAAATGTACATGTGAGATGCAGTGTTCATGAGGAGATCCAACTAGTATTGGCTTGTCATGGATGGAAAATCATTCATCATCAATGCACACGAAGGAAAGTCAAAAATTTCACTGGTAAGTGCCAAACAAGCTAAGAAATTGATCAGCTCTAGCAAGAAGTATGTTTTATTATTTTTAAGAGAAATTCAGTCTGTAGAGGAGTCAATAAGAAGCAAGGCATCTCTGGAGGGGTGTAATAAGAAACAAAAACAACAATTGGAGGAATTTTTATAGGCATACATGGATGTGTTCCAAGAGCCTAAAGGGTTAGCACCTAAGAGAGAAGTGGAGCACAAGATCTAGCTATTGTAGGACTCCCCATTGCCAAATATTGGGTCGTATAGGAAGATTGTTATAGAAGAAAGTGAGGTGAAGAAACAGTTGCAAAAGCTACTAGAACAGGGTTTCATTCGACCAAGTACATCATAATGTAGGTCATCCATCATCATTGTGCCAAATAAGGATAGGACTTGGTGGATGTGTATAGATTATAGGGCGTTGACACGCTCAAGAATGGATACCCCCTACCCAGGATAGATTTATATGAATTGCATTAATAAGGATTTGTAGAGTTTTGAAGATGTCAATGATGAGTTTAGTTTTTGGGAATCCATGTTATCTGATTTTTTTCCTCAAATTCCTGATTTTCCCGACTTTTTCTCATGGTGCAAAAGCGGATATTTACCAAGCTAGAGAGCAATAGTAGCCAGAAATGGTGAAATTTTATTTTATATAACACCTGATTCCGTTATTAAAGATTTAAAAATCAATCCTCCAAGTACCCTGCATCTATTTTCAGTTGACTCATTAATGGAAATTTATCAAAAGCTTACATTTGAAGAGAGAGCCCATATTTTTGAGTCATTTTTACCAGAAGGATCTGAATTCCCACGTCATAATACACCTTATTCCTCAACCATGTTTCCTAAAATTTCCAAGAAAATAATTTTCATGGTTTGTTGTCTTTTAGGTTATCAAAGGGATGAATGGATTGATGAGGTTATTCTGGGAATCCTCTCTGTCTTTTCTTATGAAAAAAAACCTTTAGTCCTGTTTAATTTTAGCCAGTTTATCTCAGATAATATTCATGAGATTTTTTTAAAATTCAGTGAAAAAGAGCCTTCACACATCAATATGTGTTAATTTACTTGTTCTTATACCACTAATCTGAGAGGTTTAAGATGTCATTACATAATCTAGATTGACAGGGGAGGCGACAATCTGTTATTCACTCGACCTCATTAGTCAGAAAGACTTCATAAGAGTATTTATTTAGTTATCTTGTTAACCAATTCTTGTACTTAACACTTTTCCTTCTTAGTAGTTATCTAGTTCCAAGGATTTCAGTTGAAATTAAGAGAATTTTACATTTAAGTGAGCAGACAAAGGTAGGATATTGGTATTTATATCAAAGTTTCACAGAGATCAGAATTTATGGTTGTTAATTTTCACCTTATAAGCTACCAATATTTCTTTCAATGAGGAATTTTTCTTTGGAGTTCATAAGGAAAATCCTAAATGTAGATGAAATTCATTTTGTGTCCATGAAACAGAAATCTCAATTTCAATTAAAAGCTCAGATTGGTTTCATCATAGCAAATACCAGAGCGAATGATAAAGAAACATAAAATTGTGAAATCAAATGAAGTTTAAAATGAGTTTTAGTTGGCCTTGTGACCTTTTGGGAATAATTTCAGCTGTTAGACTTGTGCAGAAGTTGGCTCCTTATATTCATTTCTCAAAACTAGAAATTGAGTAGTATGTTAATTGGGAGGTTTGATAAAAAAATACTTTACAAGAAATTGAAGAACAAGTGTCAAGTCAAACAGCATTAGAAACCCCTCATCCAAAAGAAAAGGTGCTGAAAAGTACAAGTGAGAGAATTTCTCCTAGCATTTCAAGGTCTAAGTCAACAGAGTTTAGAGTGTTCAAAAGAAGAAACACCAAGGAAACAGAAAAATAATCATCTGAAGTTAGGAGTCATTGTGCGAATAAGGAGACGTGTATCAGTAGTGGAAGATAGAAGTCCAGAAAATAACTGATCTGGGATTACCTTTGGTATCAAGCTTATTCATAGAGAATGGGAATTTTTCAGTTTGATAATACAGGAAGAGGTGATACAAGACTGTGGAATACTTGAACACTCTCTCATTTTCCAAACTCATGAACTGATCATGGATTTTGTCAGCTATGAATGCAGCATAGTCATACTTGGCAGCAGGGGGCTAGCCAGGGGTGAAGATAGTCTTTAAAATGTTGACCAATGCTCTGTGGGCAGATAGGCTTACAACCAAGAAGTCCATTGGAACTAATCCTTATGAACTTGTTTATGGTATGGAAGCATTTTTTTCTTCATATTTAGGGGTCCCTGTTATGAAATTACTGTAAGAAGCTTAAGTGGAACCTGATGATATACGAAGAAGGATAAACCAGACCATCCATTTACAACAGACCAGGGAGGAACTATACCAAAGATCCCAAGTACTACAAGAGGAACTCAAGAAAATATTTGACAGAAGGACCAAAGTAGAAGACTTCTATCTGGGAGACAAAGTGTTAAGATGGGATTCAAGAAGAGAGGACAAAGGGAAACATGGGAAGTTTGACTTCCTGTGGAAAGGACCATACATAATATATGATTTTAGAGGAAACAATGCATATTTTCTCAAAGAGTTAGATGGTACAGAAGTTGAAGAAGGAAGTCAATGGTCGGATGTTAAAGCATTACTTTGATCCTAGTTACTGATATTACCATGTTCCTAACTATACATACTATATCCTTTGTAATGTTCAATGTTGATTGGATGGTAAGTTTGTGAAGTTGAAGCCCGAGGAGAAGGCCCTAAGCTTCAAAATCATTACTGTCATACATACAAATAAAGCAGCAAGGAAGAGAAGATTCCAGAGCACAATCAAAGTCATTCAAAGGCCACTAACCTACTATTCTTGACTTGAAAGCCATCCCCAAGTGGAGCCACTATTATTCCCCTATACCAATAGGTGTCATATGTCATGATTGACTCGATCTAGTTCTGAAATATGTTCATACCTTTACTTATTGCAAAGGTTTTCCATATTTGTGAAAAACAAAAAATGAAAAAATGCAAAGAAGGTATGCCCTAGAAAAAAATAAAAGGGTAAAGATAATAAAGAAAAGGTTAAAAAATGAAAGAAAATGAACCCCAACAAAAGGAAAAGAACATGAAAGTGTGCAAGTCTAAATGGCACTACTATTTCCTTTTGTGTATAATAAAGATTGTGTGAAATTGTCACCTATGCCACAATCCATGGTAACCAAACAGTTTAAACTTGGTTATTTCTTGTTTCCAATTTCATGCTTTAGAAATAAAGAATAAAAATCTGACCAAATAGTGTAAACTTGGCAGATAAGTAGATAGGTAGAGTAAAAAAGGAGCTCAACAATTTAATCTGAGCCCTTGGATGTAATAAGTGTAGATTTAGATAGGAATTCATATGTAAAAAGAAAAAGAAAAGTTTGATAAGGGTTTTCCAGTCTAAGTGCACCCTAATAAAGAAGTGAAAATGCTAGGATAAAGTAGGTAGGGTAAGCAGATGATGGTTGTAGAATAAATGTGTGGTGAATGGTTAATTTCAAAGCTTAAATCTTTTTCTTTCATCACTTGGACAAGGCATGTAGCATATGGAAGGCACATCAACATTCAAGGTCACAACAATTAACTTCCCTATTCATTTCCCCTAAATTTTCACTAATTCCCTAAGTGCTAAAGGTAATTTCCAAAGTTAGAGGGGCTCAGAGCATTTCTCTAACTTTTGGAGGGACTGGACCCTCGGCCCAATAATTGGAAATGCCTAAAGTACTTATGTCCCTTTCATCAACATTACCCCCCCAAAAATATCATTCTTTCCTTTGACAAAACTTTTCTTGAGTAAATTCCTATTTTACTTAGGGAAATTGAAATAAATCTTCATAAAAACCCTCATATTCACTTAGCCTAAGTTTTAAATGTATATGATGAAATACTTTCGGGAAAAATTAGACTTAGCGCTTTCCCATTCATTTGGTCATATTAAACAATAATGTTTTATTATATAATTCCCAAATAAAATAAAATTACCCACTCCTGTATTATTATATTATGCAAAACCCAAAATTATTACATATCCCACCCCGATGGTTAAGTATAACTGTAAAACAAATAATAAATGGAATTAATTAACTAATCTATAGTTGATTAAGAACCAACCCCACCACCATTTAATGAGGATTAATTTAGTCATTGGGACTAATTAATAACTCTCCCAACCAATCAAATCACCCCCGACATGATTAACTCCTTTAATTAATATCAGGCCCGCCCCTGTTATCCATCAGTCACATCATTACCCCGACCACCGTCCGATTGAATCCTTTAGATCTGACGGCCTTAGCTCATGTCACGAGGGCCTTTTGGTTGACCTTTAGCACGCGATGTGAGCGGTTTCATGAACAGTGCCAATGCTACTTATCGAAAGATGTATGGAATCACACTGCTCCCCACAAATACCACTTACCCTCCAAAAACAGTGCGATGAAACCCGCTTACCGCCTCCCACTAACGACAAAACGTCAAGTCGCCTCCTCGCTGATACCACCTGTCCGTATCATGAAACCCGCCAAAAGCTTTGACTTTTCGTAAAAAACAAATTTAATCTATTTTCCATCCTTATTCTAAAAACTCATGCATGCAACCAGAACGTGAATTCGACCAGCTTGTACTACAACCGGCAACTACCCCGAAAATTGTAGTCCGATGCCGCTCCAGTCCACCATTTGCACCCAGTGAACCAGTACTCCATTGGCAATCACTCCATAAACAGGTATCTACCAGTTTCCTTCTAGAAACCCTATAAATATTTAATTTCCTCTGTGATTACGTTGAAAACACCAAAATTCAGTATAATTCAGTTGCGGAACTTAAAATTAAAGACTCCTAGGACCCCCTATTTCATCCATTTTCACTCAAAAAGCCTCATTTTCATTAATAAATCCACAAGAACCAGAAATGGAAACCCCCGCGGCCCTCAATATAGCTCTATTCAATGCTACCCATAAATATTTGGACCACCTTCCCTTAGCTAATAAAGACTTCCAAATCAAAGACCTCACATTTGATTATTTTCCCCTTGAGACTGCATTGTAAATACCAGGACCTTTACCTCAATAATGTTGATAATATTGGTATATGGGAATCAAATCTCCCAAAGTACCAATTCCCTTTTGTGCATATTTTCCCAGACAATATTCACCAGTGTCATGCCAATTGTGACCCTAATCTCAGAGTTGTAATGTCCCCCGACCAGAAAATCCTTTTTACCATTACAATAGACTCCATCAATGAAATATTGTAGTTGCAACCTAGTCAGAACCTTACCCCTTTGTCTATTGTTGATTTACTTGAAAAATATTCCAAACTATCCAGCTCAGAGATCACCAGAGTTTGCCAAATGTTCATGTTAGAACAATATATTTCAGAAAAACCTCGACCCTACATGACAATTTCTTTTACAAGCTTAAGGAGGGACATTATTACCATGATTGCATGTATTCTTGGTTTCACAACTAATGAATATGTGGATGAGATGACCTTTTCTTATATGAATATCTTCACCCCTGGCCAACCCCCTGTTGCCAAGTATGACTATGCTGCATTCATAACTGACAAAATCCATGATCAGTTCATGAGATTGGAAAATGAGAGAGTGTTCAAGTATTCCACAGTGTTGTATCACCTCTTCCTATATTATCAAACTAACAAATTCCCCTTCTTTGTGAATAAGCTTGATACCAAAGGTAATCCCAGATCAGTTATTTTCTGGACTTCCATCTTCCACTACTCATACACTTATCCCTATTCGTACAATGAATTCATAGATCAATTTGTCTATCCTATAACCACCATGCTGACAGGACATTCTCCCCCAAGAATTAGTGATGAAATCAAGAGAATCCTTCAACTATCAAAGCAGTACAAGATAGGTGACTGCTACTTGTACCAGAATCACATTGAGATCTGAATCTATGGTTGTGAACTCCCTCCTTTCAAACTACCTAAGTATGTCCCTATGAGATTGTTTGCCTTGGAATATTACAGGCAAATATTAAACTCTAACCAGATTCATTTCACCAAGGCAAATAAGAAAGCCCTATTGAGGATCAAAGACCACTTAGGTCCATTTGTATGCAACAATAGAGAAGCAGGGAAAGAAGTAGAAAAAATCATAAAAACAACAATGAAATTGAAGAAAATATTTGCTTGGACTTATGACCCTCATGGTTTCATTTGCGATAGGAGAATGAAACATAAATTGTCCCCCTATATTCATCATAGAATCCTTGAGATAGAATAGTATGCAAATTTGAATGAATGGAGGGAAGGAACTTTGATAGAATAGGATAGTGATCAGGTTGAGGTTGATAATGTGATGAAATATTTGGAGAAGAGTCTTGAACTGGACTCTTTTGTACAGGTGCCAGCTGAATATTCTCAAAGGCCAACACTAGAACCTAGTGCCCCCACAGCAGAGCCACCATAGGAACAAAACCAAGGAACAAGTGTACAAACATTAGAACAGCCAGAGGTATAAGAGAAACCTGAAATCTTTAAAGAACAAGCTCCACCATAGCCAAATCCAGCTCCAACAAAAATGGGAAATCCCCCAGTTGTGCAGACTCCTTTGAATGAGGAAAAGAACTTGAAAAGAGATAGAGAAGTAGCTACCCCTTCTAGCAGACCTACAGATCAAACCTTTGCTAAGAGTCAAAGGATGAATCCTTTTTTAGAGGAAGAATACTTTGAGGAAACTACAGGGAGTTTGAGAAGGGAAGGTGAAGATAGTTTACATACATTCCCAATAGGTGGGACACCTTCCAACTCACAAAGAAAAGAGTCAGAGAGACAACCTAGCATAGAAGTATCATCTCTCAGATCTTCATCTGAGAATATCATAGGCATAAAGGGGAAATTCAAGGAAATAAAGACAAAGAATGAGAGACTGAAGGCTCAAGCCTATGCTCAACACTTAAAGACGGCCCCTACAAACCAGACCTGGTTGATGTCAGTTTATGACATCAAAGAAGGAAAAATGCAAATGAGATTTCTAAACCCCACAGTACAGTAGCCCAAGTCATTGGAAAATTACCTCAAGACTGATTTTGAGGTCTTAGCTAAAGACATCCACCCCATAGACCAGATAGAATTGCATAAAAAAATATGGGAGATGGTCTATTCTACACTAACTAGCAAGGCAATGATGGCACATAGGTTGTAAAATTCACTGAGCAACACTACTGCCCAATTGCAAATAGAAAAGGCCTCCTCACAGACAAAAGACAATAGAATCAAATCATTGGAAAATTTAATAATTGAGTTGGGCCATGACCCAAAAGATGTTAAGGCAGCAGAAATATTAATTAAGAAAAAGAATGAAGACATAGCTACACTTAGAAAACAGCTGAAATTGCCACCCCACATACATCCTCAAATGATTGAAGTTCTTGAGAAAAAGAATGATGAAGAACTTATGGATTTGATCCTCAAGTTGAATGTGCAATTGAAGGAAACAGAGTAGGAATTAGAGAAAGAAATACAGTCAAGGCAGAGTGAGTCGACCACAGAGCCTCAGACTGTAGTGCCTATAGTTTCAACGACAGTCCCTTCCACCATGGCAACTATTCTAGCACCAAACATTCCTTTGGCAACAGCCACACCAGTGGAAGTAACAGGTACATCACAAGCAAGTACAACAACACAGACCACAAAGGACTTCATTAATTCAATGGAAAAAATGAGACTTCAAGTGATAGAGCTACAAAAAGTAAAAGAGAAATTCATTACTTTGGAGCAGAAATATGATATATCAAAGTTTAGTTTTGCATATGAAATAAGGAAAAATAAAAGCATGGCCCAACAAATTAAAGCATTGGAGAAGGACCTGACATTTGACAGGCCTTTGACAGAGATCAGGAAAATATTGTGGACCAATATCATTGATTCCATCAATGATATTTGGCCATCCATTCAAATTATTTTTGAACAAATTGATTTGGTTAAACCAGCTCTTGAAAAAATTAAGAAAACCATAGAAGAGCTAGGAAGAAAAGCCGAGGAAGCTATCAGATTAATAAACTTTCTAAATAGTAAAAACAAGCATCAATTGGAGCAATTAGAAATAGAGGATAAGACTGCTACCATCCTCGAAATAAAGAAAGTGTTGACTAAAAGGAATCCGATGCAATGCCTAGAACGTAGATGTCAAAGCATGCAGGAAGACATAGATGAGTTCATGAAGAAATTTGACATCTTAAGAATGAAAGGGATTCCAAATCCTTTAGTCATCAATGATAAGCTAATGGTTCAGATTGATTACATTAATAAATTACATCAGCAAGTTGACAGTTAGGCCAGTTCATCTGCAACCAAAGCATTGCCCATAAGGAAAGTTCTCTATGATGGTCTGGAGAACCTTTTTTACATTGAGCATGAAGTGAAGCACTTATTCCCAGTGCAACCCAATTTTTTGAAATATACTGAAGCAGATGAAATATATAGGAAGTTGACAAGGATGAATATACCAAAATATGATTGGTGGACCAACATGACAAACATCCTATAAATTACCATGGTAAATAGTGAGGTAAATATATTATTTACCACAGTAAGTTTTGGTAAAAAGGGTGAATACTAGTAAGCAAGTAAAGAGTATCAGTTACAAATAAAAGAGTATCAGTGAAAAGATAAAGTCAGATGTCCAACATAGAGTTACTAGCACAACAAAAAGATGCATATTCATAAGACTTACCTCCAGCTCCTTCAACAAAAACAGGGACAACAACAATCAGTTCACATTCGGTTTCTACATTTGAGACCATCTGTCTCTATATTCATGTAAAAGATATTTAGTTTTCCTAGAATAAATCTCATTTAGTTGTGAGATATTTTGATGTAAATTTTGTATAAATACTCCCTCATTCGAAGTATTGAGTGTGGATTCTTAAACATTTCTATAGACAATTTACTTTTGGAATTGAAGTGTTGTTGAACAACTTTTGTATGGTTGGCTGGAAAAAGTAATAAAGAAAAGGACTTTTACAGGATACCTGTGTCAAACGAGAAAAAAATAAGTATTCTATATCTTGTGTTTTTATAGTTTTTTTGGTTTAAAAAATATTCATATGTGTTTCATATCTGAATGGTAAACGAAAAGTTTTTATTTCAAAAAGAGATTTATTGCATTTTGTCTTTAAAATCATTTGTTTTCTTAATGTTTTCTTCTGGGCTATTATAGGTAGGGAATTCTTAATTGCTCCTTGCTTTCATAGTTTATCACTGTGACCATTTAACAAAGAATACTTAATTTCTTTTTGTTAATGAGCACCCTCTTTTCATCATCTTGGACCCTGATGAAGGATTCTTAGTTACCCTTCCTCCCTGTTCAAGACCATTTCACCCATTTCAAGCTATCATTTGTCTTTTTTTTAGCTATCTTGACCTATGAAGCTTTCCTTTGTTAAATCAACCTGATCTAGTTAAGACAGCATTCAGTTGACTCCATAGCCCAATGGCCTAAAATACCTTGTTCTATCCATCTGCTCCCGAATTCCACCACCAAATAAAACCAAAACCCCCCAAGTTGTCATAACTAGCCTAATATCTCATAAAACAAAGCTAAATCATAAAGAGAGAGCCCTCTTTGAGTACAAATTGGCTAGATTCTGTACTTAAAATTTGGTTTGTGGTTACCTCGGACCCCTTTCCTTCTTCTAACAACTTCAAGGAAAATATGAGTGATAACATAGTGATGGTGTCAAGAGAGCATGTTTTTACACTACATCATATTGAAGAAACAATAACTGGTGCATCTACTTCTTGTCAAAGCATTTTTGCTAAATTCAGAGAGATGAAGAAAAGGAATGAACTTCTAAAGTCTACTACACATACTCAGTTATGGAAACAAACTTCCATCCCAATACTAGAAAATTTGAGTTGGCATTTCTTGAGCCAAAGGTTCCAGTCCAAAAGACTACAAATGACTACAAAAATTATTCTGTTTTCTTTTTATACTAAACAAATTCACCCTATAGACGAGATATATCTACATAAAAAAGCAAGTGACATGATTTGGTCTTCTCTAACAATTTTTGTTTTGGCTGCTTCAAAATTACAAACTTCTTTAAATAACATTCATTCTCAGTTGAACTTATAAATGATTTCATAATTGGAAAAAGTAACAAGGATAAAATCTTTAGAAGATATTGTTATCAAATTAGGATTGGATCCTAACGATGTTGATGCAACTCAGGAGATCATAACAAATAGAAATGTAGATATTCAAGCATTGTGGGGGAATTAAAGTTACCAACAACAAAGAATCCTCAAGCTCATGAAGTGGGAGAAATTGAGAAAGAAAAGGAAAACATGTTGTGTAAGATTGTGGAGTAGAATTTGTAGATACATAAAATGGAGGAAGAGATGGAAAAGCTAGTAAAGGAAAGGGAACAAAATGTTGGTACAAGAATTTTAACAGTATAGACAAGATCAACAAGCCATGATTCAATGGAACAATTATCTAAAACAATGGTGGATTTATCTTTGGTAAATGTAGAAATTGAAAAGTTGAAGGCATCATTACAAAAATTAGAGGAAAATAAAATAAAAGCAGATAATGCATACATTTCAGAGATGCAGAATAATTTCAAGGTTACAAAGGAGATTAAAAAATATTTAGATGAATTAGTTAGTGCATGTTATACAGTGTTTTGTCGCACTCCCCATCTGGTATCCTGAAAGTTTCAAAATGACAAAAGTTTTCAGTGTGTTCACCATGAAACATATTTAGAAGAATTCCTGAAGAAAAGAAGAAAAACTTTCCTTAAAAGATTTCTGAAGAAACTTGTCAAAAACCTTATTTTCAGGATCAACACATTTTGCATCATTGTTGACCTGTGCTATTAACTTGTTGCACTATACTGACCTAGTGCTTCCAACATGACTTTTATCAAGGAAACCCACGTTGAACCTCTTCAGATAATTTTTCCTAAAGTGGAGGAGAAGCGTCTCTTAGTAGAAGTCTCAAGAATTGTGAGCTAGTTACAGGTGAATGAGGATTGGAACGAGATCTCCCATTCTTGGTCCTTAATACCTCTTTCATGGATCTTTCTCTTGAGATGTGGAACCTCTCCCTCCTTTTATGGATCCTCAACTCCCTCTCCTTCCCTATAAATGAGATCCTTACTATCCACTTATTGTTGGCTATTGCTTGGCTTCCTTCCTAGTGTTGAACTATGCCCAAATGCTACCCATTTTGCTAAGGAGAAAGGAGTGCTTGAAGGTTAAGGCTAGGAATTCCAACATCAAGGCTTAAGTGGTTGTAATTCTCCATTTACCATCTATTAATAATACATTATGTGTTTGCTTTCCATAAATGTGTCAATCATTGCTCATTTAGTATAATACTCCTTGATTGTTAATATCGGAATGTTTTTGTTATGTACGTGTTTGTTGTCTCCATGTGATTTTCCTTGCAGGTATTCATCCATAACGGTGAAGAGGAGATTGATATTGGAAGTGGAAGAATCAAGGACGACACCAATGGATGTTAGCATCAGAGTGAGGTAGGTAATTTATCCTCTTATGTGTTTTCTGGTATAAATTAGTAAATTTTGCAAATATTTGCTTTGCTTGTTGTTAGATCCTCTCATAAGACTAGAGGGATCATTTATGTCTGCAAAAAGGATTGCCTTCACAACAAAATGGCAACTCCGCTAGGGAAAATATAACCCTTCAAACCTCCTTTTTATGTTTTGTCCTTTTTATTACTTTGGCCAGCCTCCTAGTGATCTGTAACTTAGGTCCAATATGGGTGTGCATTCTGAGTAGTATGTTCTTTAGAGTGTCAAGTTTGGATCTCTCTTTCAGTTTCTTTTCATTTTCATAAATCTTTCTCACCCAGCCTATTTCTCCAAAAACAGTCACGTTGTCAGCGTTGGTTTTACCCATTATAGTCACGTTGAATACCTTGTCAGCCTGTCAGGACAAGATTTTACCATTAAAGTAGCGTTGAAAACCCCTATCAGCATGGATTTTGACCATTAAAGTAGCGTTGGTCCAAAAAATGATAATTTTAATGGTTTATACCAGAAAGTTCTAGTGTGTCTTGATATCTGAAGTGTCCTCCTACTCTGTGTGTATAGAACCTTCCATTATTTTTGTTGATTTCTTATTGGTTTGCAAAATTCCTTCCCATTGCTTGAAGTAGTGAAATTGAATTTTGGTTGGGTCTTTAGTTCTTCGGGTCAATTGAATTTATTATTTGCTACTTGTATGTGTGGAAGGAATATTGATTTGTTGTTGGTTAAAGAATTATTACTTCTTTTGGAAACCATAAAAGAAGTGGAATTTGGACTTTCTTAGCTTTCATCTAAAAGTTATCATTGAGCATAGATTACATTACTTAGTGTTGAAAGCTGAAAAGTGCATTCTCATTCATTGAAAAGAAAAGTAAAATTTTCATGTAGCTACATTCTTTTGAATTGAATTTCATTTTAACTTCTAGTGAGTGCATTGGAATAGTGAAAGTGAAAGATCTAGTTAGGAAGCTTTCTTTGATGCATATTTCGTTGTTGTATCAATGTTTCAACTTCTTCCCTATGCTAGATAGCCTTCATTGAAATGGAAATAATATTTTTATCATACTAGTTGCATCATAGGTATGTTCAGGTGACATCGATTTTTGAGCCTTGAAACCAAAACATAATTGAAGATCAACTTGAAAATTTACCTCAATTAGCCTAAGGATCATTTGGAAAATTAATGAAAACATTTAGAGTTCTAGGCTAGAGACGTGTTCCAACATCGTTAAACGTAGGAATTGTCATTTTTTTCCAATGTTGCATCTCAGGGGTGAAATCTTGTTCCACGTACGGAAGTGTATATGACCACTCTCCAGTACTTTCGGGTATATCAAAGGCGCTCCATGCATGGTAAGTATATGGGAACACTCTCATTGAAACGTTATGCATTAGACAACACTACTACAGACTGCAATCCCCCTCGAAGTAGTATGGTCACTTCCTTTGATTGGATTCTACTGGCAGGATAATTTTTTTCCTTCTTACGTGCCCTTTCAGATCTTGGTACATGCTTGTAATATACCCATACTTTGCACAATCATAGATGAAAATGCATCTATTAGTATTATGCCCTCAACTACTTGGCATGCTTTAGGTTCTCCATAGCTTGTGCCCATCACCCAAAATTTGTTGGCTTTTAACAGAGGAACCAATCAACCATTAGGGATCCTTCCTAAGTTGCATATTATTTTGGGAAGAAAAATCATCTATATTGATGTGATGGTTGTCCAAGGCCCTTTAGATTTTAATTTACTCCTTCGTTATGACTATGTTTATTTCATGGGAGTTCTTCTCTCTTCTCGCTTTCATGTGATATGTTTCCCGCATGAAGGAAGAATTGTGGCCATTTATCATCTTTTGTTCATTGGTCATAATGGTCCTTATATGAAAGTGGTATCACCCCCGCCATAGGTTAATTATGTGCCCACACATTTCATGCCCACGTATACTAATGATCGAGCCAGTGATATATTGCATCATGTACTCGGGGCATTGGAATGTGATATTTCCATTAAATCCCTTAATATGCATCCCTTCTAGTGCATTATTCTCCCATCTGATGAGAACCTCTTGGAAGCGATGACCTATTATAGGTCATGATCAAGGTCATGGAGCATGCTTCATTCTCTTATGTCAAGCTCCTTCAAAAATGAATCAACGTGTCGGAGAAAAGTTCCTTTTCTTGTGTCAAGCTCCTTAAAAGATGAAACAAAGTGTCAGAGTAGAGTTCCTTGTCTTGTGTTAAGCTCCTTAAAAAATGAATAAGGGTTCCCAGAGTAGATTTTCTTTACTTGTGTCAATCTCATTAAAAAATGAAACAAGGTGTCATGAGCATGGTTCTTTTCCTGTGCCAAGCTCGATAAAAAATTAAACAAATCCCCTTCCAATTCAAGTCTTTGATTAGATCTCGTAAAATCCCAATCAATTCTTTCACTTGATGTCATAAATGAACCTTCACTCCATCCACCTGTTAGTAACTAGTAGTCTACTTAGGTGAATGAAATGAGCATGGGGGGAATGTACGTAGAATTGAGTCATTATGTTGGGGACATGCAGACTTATCTCAAGCATAGTTTTTCTTTGTTTCAAGCTTGTGTAAAAATGAAACCAACCTCAAGCATAGTTTGTCTATGTTTCAATCATGTGTAAAAATGAAACCAAATCCAAGCATAGTTTCCCATGTTCCAAGCTTGTGCAAAAATGAAACCATCCCCACTTTACCTCTCATGATTGCCATTTTTATCAACCCGTTTTTTACCAGATGAGCCTTGGTTTTTTGCATTCCACCGTCACCATCTATTTGGCTGATCATACACTCTAACTTGGTTGTTTTTACCCTTTCCTAAGGAACTACTACGATGAGTGGTCTTATTATCCAACCTCTTGACCTTTACATGTTTTGAGCAAGTTCCATCATCACTGGAACCAATTGTTATCCTTTTATACCACTCGTTCCTCCTAGTGGAATCCTCTTTCAGCTCTTTTCAGACTCCAAAAATATGAAAATATTGTCGAGCACTTATCTTTTCGAACTTGTAAAAGTAAATGAAAATGCGTCTACTCAGTATAAGTTTAACCCTTTTCTAGACTGAGATAGACTAATGTATGAAAAAGGAATACCTTGGCCACACGTGGATAAGAGGTTCTTTTGAATATTGTTTCTACCTTTCCGGATTCGAGAGATTATCTATGAAAAGGGACCTTTGGAGCTTCCTTTTTACCTCTTTTTCAAATTCTCTAAACATGAAAAAGATGTTGAGTTACCCCTCTCTCAGACTCGCAAAACTAAAACAATGAAGGACTTGTCACCTTGATGAGGCTGAGTTTCTCCTTCCTAGGGATCGTTAAAAATAATAGGATGGATTCATCCGAATGATGAACTTAAAAATAAAGAGGTACTTGCTAGAAATAGTGGGGAAAATGGAAGGAAACATATATCCTATATTGTGTATAAGAGGTAGCATGTCACTCTTGAACATGACACTTTATCTCATGTGGAGTTTGGGTTATCCTCACTTTGTCACTTGCCTTACTAGGTTTTGGGAATCCATTCGCCTCTCATCTTATTATATCATGTTATCATCATGACCTCTTATCCGATGTTGAGTCAAATGCTACAAACTTATAGAGTCGTGTCGTTGATATGTTCAAGAGAAATCCCATTTGCAATTCAAACAACTTATACCATTTTTGACTTTTCTGCAACAATCCTGAATCACTCTTTCCAACTCTTCAAAATCCTATGTTTCACATCGATGATGTGGGAAACATTATGGCCCTCCTTCAATAGATCACTTCCTATCGACTCCAACTCATTATCGAGGAATATGATCTAGAAACTCTCTTTCGGTACCTTGGAATTTGCATGCCTCAATGGCAGGTTCTTCGCATTTGATGATAGGTTCACATAATTGGCCTTTGATCAAATGATTCAATGAGTGTTCAACTTCAGCTTCATTATTCGCACTCATGGATTGCGATATTGTACCTTGAGAGCCATCATAATTATTTGTGGTTTCTCTAGTGCCTGTTAACGATTTACATCGTTGACCAATAATCAGGTGGTTTATACCATGTTCAACTCCAACCCATCTATTCACATGGTGGAATTCTCACTTTTGTTGGATCAAGACAGAGATGAGCACCTTGGGTTTCATCTGTAAATCCATATGGCGTGGAGTTATTAGATATTCATGATTGTACATATGATCCATTCTATTTGGATGGTTGCATCCACATCGTGGATCCATACACATGGTCCCTTCTATTCAGATGGTTACATCCATGTCATGGACTCATGTATTGTTAGATTCCTACTAAAAGATGTATTATTAGGCATAATTACATCATAGATGTCAGAAATCTTGTATTGTGTTTGATTTTCAGGTCTCCTGACGGCATTTCTCCGGGTCCTTGCCTTGATTTGTAAAGCATTTCACCCATCACTTCTCATTTTGCCTTCATGCTTTAGGGCACATCTGTTATACGGTATTTTATCGCACTCCCTGCCTCATATCCTAATGTATCAAAATGACAAAATTTGTTAGTGTGTTCACCATGAAACATATTCAGAATCATCCCTGAAGAAAAGAAAAAAAACTTGCCTTAAAAGATTTCAGAAGAAACTTGTCAAAAACCTTGTTTTCAGGATCAACGCGTTTTTCATCACTGGTGACCCATGCTAGTAACTTCTTACACTATACTAACCTAGTGTTTCCAGTGAGGCTTTTATCAGGAAAACTTGTTTTGAACCTCTTCAGGCAGTTTTTCCTAAAGCAGAGGAGAAGCTTCTATTACTAGAAGTCTTGAGAATGATGAGTTGGTTACACGTGAATGAGGATTGGAATGAGATCTCCCATTATTGGTCCTTGATCCTACTTTCATCAACCTTTCCCTTGAGATGTGGAGCTCTCCCTCCTTTTATGGATCCTCAACTCCCTCTCCTTCCCTATAAATGAGATCCCTACTATTCACTAATGGTTGGTTATTGCTTGGTTACCTTCATAATGTTGAACTATGCCTAAAGCTGCCCATTTTTCTAAAACATTTACAACTTTCGTCATTTTGACACTTCAGGATACGAGACAGGGAGTGTGACAAAACACTTTATAACAGATTCCCCCTCAAGCATGAAGGAATAATGGGAAGTGATGGGTGGAATGTTTTACAAGTCAAGGCAAGGACCTAGAGAAACATCGTCAAGAGACATAAAAATCGAACATGATACAAGATATCTAACATCTCTGATGTAAGTATTCCTAATAATACATCTCTGATTAAGCATTTAGTAATACATGAGTCCACAGCATGGACGCAGCCATCCAAATAGAAGGGACAATGTGAATGGATCCACGTCATGGACGCAACCATTCGAATAGAAAGGATCATGTGTACAATCATGAATATCTAATAACTCCACGAAGCCTAGATTTCTCAGACGAAAGTTAGGATCTTCATCTCCATCTCGATCCAACCAAAGTATGAATTCCACCATGTGAATAAATGTGTCAGAGTTGAACATTGTAGAAACCACCTGATTGCCGGTCAATTATGTAAATTGTTAACATGCACGAGAGAAACCGCCAATAATGACGATGGCTCTCAAGGTACAAAAAAATAATCAACGAGTATGAACAATGAAGCTGAAGTTGAACACTGGTAGAATTATTCAATCGAAGACCAATGATGTGAACCTATCATCAAACGTGAAGAACCTGTCATTGAGGCATGCAAGCTCCAAGGTATTGAAAGGGAGTTTCTAGATCATCTTCTTATATAATTATTTGGATTCGATAGGAAGTGATCCGTCAAAGAAGGGCCATAATGTTTCCCACGTCATTGAAATGAAACAAAGGATTTTGTAGAGTTAGCAAGAGTGATTCATGATTGTTGTAGAAAATTTAAACTTGATATAAGTGGTTCAAATTGCAGATGGGATTTCTCTTGAACATATCGGTGACACAACTCCTGAATTTGGTAGAATTTGACTCAACATAGGATCAGAGGTCATGATGACAATAGGATATAATCAGACGAGAGGCAAATGGACTCTAAAAACCCAATAAGGAAACTGTTGAAGTGAGGATAATCCAAACCCGACACGAGATACAGATAAGTGTCATGTTTAAGGGCGACATGCTTCCTTTACAAAATACAAGATACATGTTTCCTTCCATTTTCCCCCGCTATTTCTAGCGAGTGCCTCTTCATTTTTTATCTCAAGTTTGAAGAGGATACCATATGCTTGTTGTATAAGTTCATCCTTCAGATGAATCCATCCTAGTATTTTTAACGAGCCCTATGAAGGAGTAGCTCGGTCTCATCGAGGTGACAAGTCCGTTGCCATTTTAGTTTTATGAGTCCGACAGAGGGGTAACTTAACAACCTTTTCATGTTTACAGAGTTTGGAAAAGAGGCAAAAAGGAAACTCCAGAGGCTACATTTCATAGATAGTCTGTTAAATCTCGAAAGGTAGAAAACAATATTCAAGAGAACCTCTTAGCCACATGTGACCAAGGTATACCTTTTTTGTACATTATTCTATCTAAATTTGGAAAACGGTTAAACTTATACTGAGTAGACTTATTTTAATTTAATTTTACGAGTTCGAAAAGAAAAGTGCTCAACAATCCTTTCATATTTTTGGAGTCTGAAAAGAGATGAAAGAGGACTCCAGCTAGAGAAACGAGTGGTATAAGAGGATAAAAAATAGTTCCGATGATGATGGAACTTGAGCAAAATATGTAAAGGTCAAGACGTTGGATAATAAGACCACTCATCACAACGGTTCCTCGGGAAAGGGTAAAAATAACCAAGTGAAAGTGGTTCTGCATCTACTAATGATCTATTTAGTGATATAGCACATCATGTATTGGGGGCATTGGAACCTGATCTTTCCATTAGATCCCTTGATATGTATCCATTACAGAGCGTTTTTCTCCCATCTGATGAGAACCACTTGGAAGCCATGACCTATTATGGGTCATGATCAAGGTCATGGATCATAGTTCCTTTTCTTGTGTCAAGCTCCTTAAAAAATGAATCAAGGTGTCAGAGCAAAGTTCCTTTTTTGTGTCATGCACCTTAAAAAACGAAACAAAGTGTCGACACAAAGTTCCTTATCTTGTGTCAAGCTCCTTAAAAAATGAATCAAGGTTACTGGAGAAAAGTTCCTTACTTGTGTCAAGCTTGTTAAAAAATTAAACAAGGTGTCATGAGCATGGTTCTTTCCCTGTGTCAAGCTCATTAAAAAATGAAATAAATCCCCTTCCAATTTGAGTCTTTTATTAGATCTCGTAAAATCCCAGTCGAGTCTTTCACTTAATCTCATAAATGAATCTTCATTCCATCCACCTGTTAGTAACCAATAGTCTACTTAGGTGAATGAAATGAAGCTTGGTGGGCATGTACCTCGAATTGAGTCATTATGCCAGGGGCATGCAGACTTATCTCAAGCATAGATTTTCTTTGTTTCAAGCATGTGTAAAAATGAAACCAATCTCAAGCATAGTTTATCTCCATTTCAAGCTTATGTAAAAAATAAACCAAATCCAAACATAATTTCCCATGTTCCAAGCTTGTGTAAAAAAAAAACCATCCCCACTTTACCTCTCGTGATTTCCATTTTTACTAGCCTGTTTTTTACTAGATGAGCCTTGGTTTTTTTCATTCCATCGTCACCATTTGCTTGGCCAATCATACAATTTCACTTGATTGTTTTTACCCTTTACTATTTCACGATGAGTGGTATTATATGCCACCCTTTTGACCTTTACATGGTTTTAGCAAGTTCCATCATCATCAGAACCAGTTGTTATCCTTTTAGACAACTCGTTTCTCTAGATGGAGTCCTCTTTTAGCTCTTTTTAGACTCCAAAGATATGAAAAGATTGTCGATCAATTGTCTTTTCCAACTCATAAAAGTAAAGGAAAAGATGTCTACTCTGTATAATTTTAATCATTTTCCGGACTGAGATGGACTAATGTATGAAAAAAGAATACCTTGGTCACATGTGGCTAAGAGGTTCTCTTTAAAATTGTTTTATACCTTTCTAAATTTGAGAGATTATCTACGAAAAGGGACCTCTGGAGTTTCCTTTTTGTTGCTTTTTAAAACTCTATAAACTTGAAATATATGTCTAGTTACCCCTCCATCGGACTCATAAAACTAAAACGACAATGGAATTTTCACCTCGACAAGACCGAGCTATTCCTTCCTAGGGCTCGTTAAAAATACTAGGATGGATTCATCTGAAGGATGAACTTATACGACAAGCATATGGTATCCTCTTCAAACTTGAGATTATTGATAAAGAAGTACTTTCTATAAATAGTGGGTGAAAATGGAAGGAAACATATATCATGTATTTTCTATAAAAGGAAGCATGTCGCTCTTGAACATGACACTTATATGTATCTCATGTCGGGTTTAGGTTATCCTCACTTCGTTAGTTGCCTTACTAGGTATTTGGAATCCATTTGCCTCTCATCTGATTATATCCTATTGTCATCATGACCTCTGATCTTATTTTGAGTCAAATGATGCCAATTTCTAGAGTCGTTGATATGTTCAAGAGAAATCCCATCTACAATTCAAACCACTTATACCCTATTTGACTTTTCTACAACAATCCTGAATCACTCTTGCCAACTCTGCAAAATCCTATGTTTCGTGTCGATGATGTGGGAAACATTGATGCTAGTCTAAGTTGACTTCACCCACAGTATGCATATAAAATGCATAATCTATTATGTCCCGGGAATTTTAATTTCCCTATCTAGTCAAACCTTCACAAGTTAAGGCTTTAAGCTTCTTAATTAAACTTCATGCGAAAACATTTCATGTGATTAACCCAAAGTCTAAACTTTGCTTACTCTTTAATTTTGCACGTATTAACCATACACTCTTAACTCTGGTCTCGGATTAACTCAAAATTAACCACACCATGGTCTCAAACTTGGTTAAACTCGACTTAACCTTTTAATTCACTCATTCTGCTTTATTTCTATTATAACTCTCCTATAACAGAAATATACTATAAACCACATAACCTTGCCTTTCCACCTTACCACGAAATTTGCACATTTACCGATGCTCACCTTATCGTGTTCAACCTCCACCATTCATTTCACTCCACTAGATCAACGACTATTGCATGATCTCCATTCATCCTCTAGAACTCAAACAAATTTAACTTGCATTGATAAATACATCGGGTCCGCTCAAAATATTAACCCATGCAGACTTTTCTTCTTGATTATCATCCGATCAGTACACCAACGGACAGTCCTAATCACCAGAACTCAATGAATATTTAACCCCGTTGTATAAACTCTCAAGGGGTCCTATTTCCAAATTAAACCTCGTGCTTGTTTTCACGTGACATGCATCTAATTACCCTTTCAATGAACGGTCCAATCACCTTCGGACTTCAACTGGATTGATTTATCATTCATAACTTCATCGAATTTGTTTCTCAATTACTGCTAACAGTTTTGAGGCTACGCAAAAACCACTTCTGCCTACGAAAATTGCTCCGTCCTTCTACCAACACGTGGATTAATCTTTGTCACTCATCTTCTTGACTTCATTCTACATGACTTAATCTTGGCCACTTATCACCAACAATCCCGTCCGTTGATCTAGCTAATCCAAGGACTCCTATGCACGTTTACTTCATTCCTTTGTGCCTTTAATTTCTTCGCCTTTACATGGTTTCTCAAGGTTCTTTTGTGGTTTCGGGTTCCTCCAGGGTTTCTGGTCTTTGGTTGTTCTGCAACACAACTCCCTCTTGGACTTACTCTGCGTACTCTTAAACATTGTCACTCATGAACTTCACATCGATCCTTCAACCGAATTCAACAATCAAACCACTATCCTTCATACTCCACCTCTTCTATGTGTTCTTCTCGAATTTCACTTGCATACATATACTATGCAAAATTACACTAATTCATACACAATTCATAACTCCATTAATCAATACACACCACACAATTTAGGAATCAAATTCTCTTTATTCATAAATAAATATTTACATAAGAGTATCTTTGTCTCTCTGGCTTGATTTTCTAATCAGTGGACTCTATTTTCCTACCTGTCATAGGCTTATAGTCAAACATATCTAACTCTCGAACTAATTCCTAGTTAGCTAACCCCTAACTAGTTAATATCTTTCTAGCTAACCCCTTTCTATACCTTTTAGGCTTACATTTATACAAAGGGATTCTATAACCAATTCTTGGTTTAGATCCATAACTTTCTTAACAAAAATCCTAAAATCTCTTCTTTATCCCTAAGGCTCCTCCTTAGTTCCTCAAATCATGAAACCAACTCCTAATCTAGTATTTACAACTGATTCTGAAATCTTTCAACTAGCCTAAATCTCTGATGTTCTCCAACATTTGAGAACATTTACAAATATGCCTCACAATACTTAATTAATTCCTATTCTCATTAAAACCACTCAAAATCCTAAATAATTACATTAATTTAACACTTAGGAAACCAACTTTCTTAAAACACAAGACCCCCTATGTCTACTAAAATACAATGATCTTTCTGAGCTGAATGCTCCTACATCAGAATCCCAAGGTAGAAAACATTCATGATCTCCTGATCATGTGTCTTCACATGTTGTTAGGAAACCTCCAGGATCCCAAAATTTAGTTTGTAGTTGTCTGAAATCTCTGTACCTTTGTTGCTGCCATATGTCAGTTGTCTTCTGTTTCATATTCCTCTCCTTGTCAATCAGTTTCAAGTTCTTATTGATAACATTTTTTGCTGTTGTTAATCTTCTCATTCTGGACTGCTTCATCATTAATTTCCATAATTATTCAATATCCATCTCCAACACATCCTTGGGCTGGTCCATACTCTGCCACTTACTACTACCTCTTTCTCTTGGTCTCTGGTTGTTGTTGTTGTTCACTAACTTCAACGCCTTCACATTCTGCATTTCACTGCATGTTGTCCATTCATATTTAAATGGTTGATTACTTTGTTCAACTTTTCCTACTTCAGCTTTTTCTATTACTCTTGAGATTTCTCCAGGTACTGTTGTAGATATTGCTTCCACCCAAACTTCTTAAATATCCTTGAAGATATCTCCCTTTTCAACATCTAATTTCTGCATCAAATCCTGACTCTCTAGCTTGTTGTCCAGCAAAATAATATCTTTGTTCCATGGATTAAATACTTCCACAAAATCTTCCTCTTCCATATTTATTTGGATTCTCATCTGTGCCAAATTTCCTCCAACATTTGCAACAAAACCTGCACTCACAAAACAATTATTAAAATAAAAATCATAAGGCCTTTGTGCCTCTTCTTCTTTTGGCAACACATCAGTATGCTGCTCTGATTTCCCCTCCTCTATCAGCACATCGGTATGCTGACTCCAATTCTCTAAATAATTCTCTAAAGAATTCTCTAAAGTACTCTCAAGACTATCAGTTAGTCTCTCCTCCACACCATCTACTTCAATGATTTCTTTCTGCTCTTGTCCACTGTAGTGAACTCCTTCCTCTGCATCATACTATCATACTCTAAATTTTCCAGCAAATAATCTAGCAATTCAATTTCTCTATTACACTTCATAAGTACTTCATCATTACTTATGATTCCTTCATTTATGCAAAAATTATCAGTTTGAAAATTTATAAGGTTCAACAGTCTCATATATTGTTTCACATATCATCTCTTCAGACTAAATTTCATCTCCTTTCACAAGAAATTGTTCCCGTGTTGTCACAACTTCAAACATCAATGTATTACTAAATTATTCTGCTGCAATAATTCACTTCTTTTCTCATTCAAGAGACATTCTCCATCATTCTTTACTTCAGATTTTTTATCCTCTGAAAGATACTCTTCCATACTTTTGATAGCTTCAAAATATTGCTCATCCTCTGCAAAACCTGTAATCACATCAAAATTATTATACTCAAATATACAATGTTTTACATCCTCCTACTGATCTGAAATTGCCCAACAGTTTAGAAAATCATCAATAATTCCTTCCTCAACAAAGTAAACTTCTTGTTTTCTTGAATCCTCAAGATCTTTCACAGATCTCCAATGTTCATCTTCACCCAAAACCTCACCCTGTTCTGGTTCACAAATGGAAACTTCCATTTCCAACTCTGCTTCTCTAATTTTTTTCACCAGCCACTTCACTTGCTTCTGTTGTAGCCTTCTCTGTAACTTAGACCATTTCATTGGCTTTTTCTTCAAGACCCAACCTAGTCTTTGGTTTTCCTCCAGTATCATCCTCAATACATGGAGTTGTTCTTTTAACTCATCAACCTCCTTGTCAAGCTCCTCTTGACTCATTCTCTTGCCATTTTCCTTGGCATCCTCCTTCTTCACTTTCCTTCTGTTGTGGTTTTCCTCAGAACCTCTACTATGAATATCAGTAGTCATCTTCTTCTTCATCTCTATGAGTTCCTTACTCACTCATTATGAGCTGTACAAGTCTCTACAACAGCAAGTCCTCCCTGTTGCATGACACCTCACTAAGCTTCTCTCTTCTGAGCTTAGTATTTTGGCATCTCTCTAGTTCTCTCCTCTGGAACCATATGAGCACTCCATGCTTTAGAATTCAACTCATCTTTTGAGAACACAATTGTCCTCTTGTACTTCAAACACAATTAAAATACTAGGTTCTTCCACTTTCTCTCAAAAACCTTTACTGTCTTCCTTCATCACTGCTCTTCAAGCTGTGATCTTCTTGCTGAGATGCTTCACTAATTAGTGTTACCTGCATATCAATGATATTTAAACCAAAGATAATTCCAAGCTTTTAAAAGCTTGATATTTAGCTTCCTTCTTAGAACACTTTTATCTACTCTGTCCAACCTTCAGTTGGATTCTTCAGGTTCACTACCACCTATTTTTCCAGTATTTCATTCACTTTGTTCTTTTAGAACATATACATATTTCTTTGTCTATATACTTCTATAAATATTTACTCTGTCTTTAACCTGCAAAACTCAAACCAAAGTTAAACAGTACATGTATGACTTCACAAGCAGTCTCTATCCACTCTTCACATTTGACTGAATCTCCATTTTTCTCAAGAAAACGATCATCACTATGTTTTCTTTATGCTTATGCAATATCTTCTTAAGAGTATCACTTACTCTCATCTTATGTCATGCCTTCTACTTATCAGATTCAAATAACCTGATCTACTCTTGCCTACATACACATCCTTAAAACATAACATAGAATTTCCTTATTCTTCTTTGATACCAAATGATGCTAGCCTAAGCTGACTTCACCCATAGTATGCATATAAAATGTATAATCTATTATGTCCTAGGAATTTTAATTTCCCTGTCTAGTCAAACCTTCACAAGTTAAGGCTTTAGGCTTCTTAATTAAACTTCACACGGAAACATTTCATGTGATTAACCCAAAGTCTAAACTTTTCTTACTCTTTAATTCCATGTGTATTAACCATACCCTCTTAACTTTTTGGTCTCGTCTTAACTCAACATTAACCACACCATGGTCTCAGACTTGGTTAAACTCGACTTAACCTTTTAATTCATTCATTCTGCTTTATTTCTATTATAACTCTCCTATAATAGAAATATACCATAAACCACATAACCTTACCTTTCTACCTTACCACAACCTTTGGACATTTACCGATGCTCACCTTATCGTGTTCAACCTCCATCGTTGATTTCACTCCACCAGATCAACGGCTATCGCACGATATCCATTCATCTTCCAGAACTCAAACAATTTTAACTTGCATTGATAAACACACCAGATCTGCTCAGAATATTAACTCGCACACACTTTTCCACGCGACTACTATCTGATCAATACACCAACGTATGGTCCTGATCACTGGAACTCAATGAAGATTTAATCTCGCTATGTAAACTCTCATCGGGTCCGATTTCCAAATTAAACCTTGTGCTTGTTTGCATGTGATATGCGTCTGATTACCCTTTCAACGGATAGTCCGATCACCTCCAGACTTCAACTGGATTAAGCTATCATTCATAACTTCATCAGGTACGTTTTCAATTACCACTTATGTTTTGAGGCCACACGAAAACCACTTCCGCCTATGAAAATTGCTCTATTCTTTTTCCAACACATGGATTAATCTCCACCGCTCATCTTCTTGACTTCATTCTATGCGACTTAATACTGGCCACTTATCGCAAACAATCTCGTCTGTTGATCTAGCTGATTCAACAGCTCCTGTTCACTTTTACTTCATTCCTTCGTGCCATTACTTTCTTCACCTTTACGTGGTTTCTCAAGGTTCTTCTGTGGTTTCAGGTTCCTCCAGGGTTTCTGGTATTTGGTTGTTCTATAACACAACTCCCTCTTGGACTTACTCCGTGTACTCTTAAACATTGTCACTCCAGAACTTCAAGTTGATCCTTCAATAGGATTCAATGATCAAACCACAATCCTTCATACTTCACCTCTTCTCTATGTTCTACTCGAACTTCACCTGCATACCTATACTATGCAGAATTACACTAATTCATACACAATTCATAGCTCCATTAATCAATACACACCACACAATTCAGGAATCGAATTCTCTGTATTCATAAATAAATATTTACATAAGAGTCTCTCTCTCTCTGAACTTATCTTCTAATCAGTGTCCTCTATTTCCTACCTGCCCTAGGTTTACAGTCAAACCTATCTAACTCTCAAACTAATTCCTAGTTAGCTAACCCCTAACTAGCTAACCTCTTTCTAGCTAACCCCTTTCTATGCCTTTTAGGCTTACATTTATACAAAAGGATTCTATAACCAATTCCTGGTTTAGATCCATAACTTTCTCAACAAAAATCCTAAAATCTCTTCTTTATCCCTAGGACTCTTCCTTAGTTCCTCAAATCATGAAACCAACTCCTAATCTAAGATTTACAACTGATTCCAAAATATTTCAACTATCCTAAATCTCTCATGTTCTCCAACATTCGAGAACATTTACAAATATGCTTGACAATACTTAATTAATTCCTATTCTCATTAAAATCACTCAAAATCCTAAAAAACTACATTAATTTAACACTTAGGAAACCAACTTTCTTAAAACACAAGACCCATTATGTCTACTAAAATATAATGATCTTTCTAAGCTGAATTCTCTTGCATCAAACATTATGGCCATCCTTCGATGGATCACTTCCTGTCGACTCCAACTCATTATCCAGGAAGACGATCTAGAAATTCCCTTTCGGTACCTTGGATCTTGCATGCCTCAATGGCAAGTTCTTCGCATTTGATGATATTTTCACGTCATTGGCCTTGAATCAAATGATTTTGTGAGTGTTTGACTTCAGCTTCATTCTTCACACTTGTGGACTGTGCTATTGTACCTTGAGATCCATCGTCATTATTGGTGGTTTCTCTCATGCATGTTAATGGTTTACATCATTGACTGATAATCAGGTGGTTTTTACCATGTTTGACTCTAACACATCTATTCACATGGTGGAATTATTACTTTGGTTGGATTGAGATAGAGATGAAGACCCTGGGTTTCGTCTGATAAATCCAGGTTGCGTGGAGTTATTAGATATTCATGATTGAACACATGATCCCTTCTATTCTCATGGTTGCGTCCACGTTGTGGATCCATACACATGGTCCCTTCTATTCAGATGGTTGTGTCCATGTTGTGGACTCATGTACTATTAGATGCCTACTCATAGATGTATTATTAGGCATACTTACATTAGAGATGTCAGATATCGTGTATCGTGTTTGATTTGCAGGTCTCTTGACATTGTCTCTTCGAGTCCTTACCTTGACTTGTAAAGCATTTCACCCATCACTTCCCATTCTACCTTCATGCTTTAGGGGGAATTTTTTATACATTATTTTGTGACACTCCCTATCCCATATCCTAAAGTGTCAAAATGACGAAAGTTGTCGGTGTGTTCACCATGAAACATATTCAGAAGTATCCCTGAAGAAAAGAAGAAAAGATTGCCTTAAAATATTTTTAAGAAACTTGTCAGAACCCTTGTTTTAAGGACCAGCACATTTTGCATCACTGGTGACCCGTGTTGGTAACTCATTGTACTATAATGACCTAGCACTAATAGCACAAATTTTATCAGGAAAACCTGTGCTAAAACGCGTCAATAAATCTTTCCTAAAGTGGAGGAGAAGATTCTCTTACTAGAAGTCTCGAGAACGACATGTTGGTTACAGGTGAATGAGGATTGAAACGAGATCTCCCATTCTTGGTCCTTGATCCTACTTTCATGGATCTTTATATTTAGATGTGGAAACTCTCCCTCCTTTTATGGATCCTCAACTCCCTCTCCTCCTCTATAAATGAGATTCCTATTATCCACTAATGGTTGGATATCAATTGGTTGCCTTCCCAGTGCTGAACTATGCCCAAATGTTTCCCATTTTTCAAAGGAGAAAGGAGTGCTTGAAGGTTAAGGCTAGGACTTGGACACTCATCTAATGGAGGCTTCCAACATCAATGCTTAAGTGGTTGTAGTTATCCCTTTACCATCTATTAATAATACATTGTGTGTTTTCTTTCCATAAATGTGTCAATCATTGCTCATTTAGTATAATACTCCTTGATTTGTTATATGGTTTATATCGGAATGGTTATTGCCATGTATGCGTTTTTTTGTCTCCACGTGGTTTTCCTTGCAGGTATTCATCCATAATGGTGAAGAGGAGATTGATCTTGGAAGCAGAAGAATCAAGGACGACACCAATGTAGTTAGCATGAGAGTGAGTTAGGTCACCTATCATCCTTTGTGACTTCTAGTATAAATTAGGAAGGTTTTCACATATTTGTCTTTATTTGTTGCTAGATCCTCTCATAGGACTAGAGGGATCGTTTTTGTCCATAGAAAGGATTGGTTGCACAACAATGCACAGATTTGATCAGAAGCTAAAGAATATATTTGGGTAGACATAAATTCTGCAATTTCAAATTTATGGTCTTCCATAGAGATAATTTTTGAACAAGAGAAACTACTAGAGAAAGATAATGAAACCATTGAAGATATCAAAGAAGATCTAGACAATAGACCTAGAGAAGCAACCAGAATCATCAAAGTTCTAAATTCAAAAACCATGGAAGAACTAGAAGAAATGGGAATTGAAGGTAGAACAGATGCAATCCTTGAAGTGAGAAAAGTATTGACAAAGAGAAATTTAATGTTGCAGTTGGAGAACAAATGTTTAGAAGTTTAGATAGAGATATTTCATAAAAAATTGTATGTTCTTCAACAAAAAAAGACTCCGTCATTGAGGGATTCTCATGGTCAATTAATTCAATAAGAAGATCATCAACAAGGACTACATGATATAGCAGCAGATAAAACAAAATTTGGTAAAGTTAAATAAATTATTAGTTGTAAAAGTTTTCTTCAGGGTATAGTTGAAGATTTATCTATTTCACATGAAATTCATCATCTTTTGTCAGTAAACTAACTTTTGAAAAGTATACTGAGGTAGATGAGGCCTATAGAAAGGTGATAAAATTTTCATGCCTACATGATGATAAGTGGGATAAGTTCATTGAACTTATCATTTGAACAAGAAACATATTTCCAAGAAATATTTTGGCATGGAGCAGAAAATTAAGGAACATAATAAGAAGAATGCAGATTTATAGTTACCAGTTGGGAACAAGATCCTCGAATAATGTGTTGAGTCAGAAAATCAGTTTGAAGACCTCTATTTTGAGTTATTTTTATTAAATATTATCCAAATTATATTGGATAAACATTTAGTTTTTCATGAAAAAGTTGTAATGGGTTAGAGATTTTTGGGAAAAACTCTATATGTACTTTGTAATTTGAAGTAAGAAGGGTTGATACCTTAAGGATATTTTTGAAGTGATATTGTTGTAATATTTTCATCTTGAAGATAATCAAAGGATTTTGGTTTCCATTTATGCAACATTTGTGTACCTATGAGTGTTTTCTAGTGATTTCCATAATCTATTTTTGCATATTTTTTAGATAGTGTAGGACATTGGGAAGGGCAAGACTGACTATCAATCTCCCTGATATCCCTTACACAGGGTTATTTTCTATATTGTGTTATAATTAAATACTTAGAAATTAATAAATTATTGCTTCTATGTTATGCTTAAATAATATTTTGTTTACTATAGAGCTACATTTGTACATTTCCTATTAGCTCAGATGATTAAGTGTTCAGGAAGGATATTTAGACTTCTAAGTTTATTCTTCATTCTTCCTTCAAAGAACTTATAAAGATTGTATGTTGTCATAATGGAACACCATCACTTTGATTAATCTAAAGGACTAAGAATTACATAAGCAAGTATTTACATCTTTGGATCATCTATTTCAATCAATACCCCTCGCAATTGATGCTTTGGCACATTTCTTTGGTCAACTTCAATCTATAAATATATAAGACATTGTATCAGCCCACAGCCCATAGGCCATACTTCTATGTACCTGCATCCATATTTCTAGATAGAGAAAGAGAGCAGATTGGCCTCACCTTCCAACTTGGTTTTCTCCCCAAAGGGTTTCCCAGACCATATCTTGTGTCTTACGTGTGTGTGAGTGTTTATGTTTTCATTCTCTATTTTCTGTATAATTTCCATTCACATACATGCACTCATTACAGTAAAATCTAAAGATCTGTAAATTTAATAAAATTGTAATAGTGTAGAATTTTCATATTTTTAATAGAATATTAGATCTCTTGTGACAAAATATCCAATGGAATATCCATGACAGATTACGTATCAGTTGGTTGGTTGATAGTGGTGCCTTAAGGAACTTTATTGATTATAAAGAAGTGCTCTCAAATATGGTTAAGAGTGAGATAAATTTGAAAAACATTGTTGGAGATAACTCTACATATCCTATCAACGTATCTAGTTATGTTTCTTTCCATCTGGATCAATGTAAAACTATTTCACTTCAAGAAGTTTTGTATGTACCTAGTTTGAAAAAGAATGAAAGTTGCTTTAGAAGATAAAGGAATGAAATTTTCTTTTATAAATGGTAAATTTCTCACTTGGTCAATGAGATCTAGCATGAGATATGCCTTCACTCTAGGATCAAGATGGGAAATCATATACAATGTCAATGGAAGACAATTCATGCACTGATCCATGACAAAAATCATCAAAGTGAACTTTGGAACCAAAGGTTCACTCATTTTCACTATAAAGCATTACCTCATGTGAGTAAGATGGTTTCTAGAATGTTAGAGATCATATTTGATCATGATGGTGTTTGTCAAGGGTGCACATGTGGAAAGAAAGTGAAGGTACCATTCCATGAAGCAAAAGAAGAACTAGTCAGGTATTGCATCTTGTACATTCTGATTTATGTCTAACAATGCCTATAACTTCTCTTAGTGGTTACTTGTATTATATAATCTTTGTGGATGATTTTTCTCACAATACATGGATTTATTTTCAGAAAATTAAAAGTAAAGCATTTAACATGTTTAAATATTGCAAATCTCTAGTAAACAAACAATTTGAAAATCAACTTAAAATATTTAGATCTGATAATGGAGGAGAGTTCAATTCCAATTATTTCATTGACTTCTACAAAGAAGATGGAATTATAAAAGAGAAAATTGTTCCATATAACATAGAAAAAATGGTGTGGCTGAGAGAAAGAATAAAACTATCATGGAAGCGGTCAAAGCTATGTTTGATAAAAAACTCCCAAAGTTTCTATGGGGAGAAATTGTGAACACAGTTTTCTATGTAAAAAATAGATCTCATCACCATGCCCTAAACAACAAGACACTTGAAGAAGTATTCACTAATGAAAAGCCTGAGGTTGGGAACCTAAGGATGTTTGGTTGTCCTGCCTACTTCCATGTGGTAAAAGAAAACAGGAACAAGCTAGAAGCTTTAGGTAATACATGTACATTTGTTGGTTATTTTGAGAATTCTAAAGGTTATAGAATATATATACATGGTTAAAGAATTATAGAGTTTAGTACAAATGTAACATTTGATGAAGATGCAGCTCTAGGAAAGGAAAGAGACCCTCCTCTTCCTCCCGATAATGTTGATAAAAAAGATGATGTATTTGAAATACAAGAAGATCCTAAGGCTGAAACTAATCAACATCCTGAGGCTGAAATTTATCTTGTTGATGAACCTAAGGAGACCATGGACCTCTTGGATCCTCCTCCATGTGATCCCCATGATAGAAAGAGTCCATTATGGCTTTGAGACACTCTTCAAGATGATGATAACCATGTTGCCCCCAGAGGAACCTTTAGAGAAAGCAAGAAACCATGCCATTTCCAGGGATATGTTGTAGCCATGAGAAAAATTATTTAAGTTGAACCATGCACTTTTGAATAAGTTTTGAAAGATCAAGTGTGGAAAGATGAAATGGCTAGAGAATATGATTCCATCATTCATACTGATGTATGGGATGTAGTTCGAAGACCCCAAGGTAAATCTATTGTGTCTTCTAAATGGTTGTATGAAATTAAACATGGTGCAAATGGAAGTATTGAAAAATATAAACCAGATTTGTGGCCAAAGGTTTCTCTCACAAAGAGGGAATAGACTAGGGTGATATCTTAGAAACATTTTCTCATTATACAACCATCTGATCCATTGTGGTTCTAAGTGTGAGCCAAGGATGGTCTCTTTGCCAAATGGATGTGAATATTACTTTTCTACATGGCTGCCTCAAGGAATAAGTGTTTGTGAAGAAATCACAAGGCTTTGAATTACATGACAGGAAAACTCATGTGTGTAAACTAAAGAAATCCCTCTATGGTTTAAAGAAATCTCCAATAGCTTGGTATGCCTGCACTGACAGCTTCTTGATGAAGCTTGGTTTTACTAGAAGTAATGCAGATCCAAATATTCACTTCAAGACAGTCCAAGTTATGCCTTTTATTTTGGTATTGTATGTTGGTGATTTATTTATGACTACTAGTGAACCTCTTATTCTCTAGTGGAAGAGGGAGTTAGATTCCAAATTTGAAATGAAATATCTTCTTTTAATGAACTGCTTTCTGGCTCTTGAAGTATGGCAAAAACCTAGTGATATTTTCCTTTCTCAAGGAAAATATGTTGTCAAGATGCTAGAAAGATTTGGTATGACAAAATGTAAATCCATGAATACTCCAATGGAGATGAAATTTAAGAAGTTGTGTGGTGAAGTTGCAGGTCCTGATTTGGAAAATCCTTCTGAATACTGACAATTGATTGGGGCATTGATGTTCTTAGTGAACACTAGATGGGACATATGTTCTTTAGTCAATACTCTGAGCCAATATCTGATTAAACCATATCATGCACTCTAGATTGTTGCAAAGCATGTGTTGAGATACCTGCATGGGACCATCAATTTGGGATTAAAATATATTGGCGGTAATAAAAAATTATATGGATACTCAGGTGTTGATTAGGTTGGTAACTCTTCTAATAAAAAAACACATTTGGGTGATGCTTCAGCTCAGGATCTGCCATGATATCTTGGATGTTCAGGGAGAAAAATTTTGTATCCCTTGGCATAGCTGAAGTTCAGTAAAGTGCTGCTAGCATGGATAGTTATGAGGCAGTATGGTTGAGGAAGCTCTTTGGAGAGTTATTTGAGCATGTTATGGACATAACAACAATCATTGTGACAATAAGACTGAGATTCGACTTGCAGAAAATCCTGTGTTCCATGACAAGTCTAAGCATATTGAGATCAAATATCACTATATTCAAGATATAGTGAAAATAAGAGCAATAAGACTCCATCATATAGTGATTGATGACCAAATGACTGACATTCTTACCTGTCCTTTTCCGAAAGGGAAGTTCTTGGTTTTTAGAGAGCATATTGGACTAATGGATGTGATCCTTCTATTGATTGTGCTGGACCCACCAACATGTCAGAGGATCTCCCCAGTAAGAAGTCCCAAATAGACCTAAGACTTTTTGGAGTAAGAGTCCCAGCATTGGGTAGTAAAGTAGTGCCTTGACTACGGTAGCACGTAGAGGTAAGTAAGATATCTTTGTCATAAGCAAATGTGTGACCTTGTGACAAGTCAAGAGAGATGCATGGGGAGGTTCTAAAACATGAAGGGGAAAAGGAAGTATGTCCCTTAGAAGCTTGTAATAGTATGCAATCTTAAAGGAACACATGAGTGGAATGACATGAAGGGTTGGAAGCGGAGTAGTCCACTCTCCATGGTGACGGGTTAAACCAACAACACGAATAAAAAAGGTTCATACAATCGTACACAAAATAGTTCATACACAAATGTGTAAGTTAAACAACATACATTACTAAAGTAACCAAAATAATAGAACTACAGTAAAAACATATGCATGAAGACATGTTGGCTATGTTATATTATAAAATTGAAAGTTCCATACATATACCATGAAAACCGCTAACCCCAATAGTGGAACGTTATAGTCAACACCACCTACTCCTCCAAAGAGATGTACTCACTTTGCACTGTGGAGAAGCCAAGGCTTGTCGTCGTTACTCTCCAAGCCCTCTCTAAGAAATTCCTATCAAAAACTTGGCTCCCAAAAGTCTCTTCTATGAGTTATGAGGTTCTATATATAGCAAAGGGTGGGGTGACACTTTACATTCCCCTTTGACTCTTGGACTACCCTCATGACTCTTCAACTTCATTACATATAACTCTTTACATTACATATGACTATTTGTATTCCACTAATGACACTTGGAATTTCACTTTACATTACATTTTATTACAACGGATATGACTCATAGTAGTGAGGTGGCCGAGACAACTCATGACATAACTCGATATGACACAGTTGACATGTACTAGATGATTGTGGTGTCCATGTCAAGTTGTTGCATTGTTGAGTGATAGATGTGTTCTTGGATGTGCTTTGTCTTCACCTCCGCATAACTTGGTGTTGCAGGGTCTCCAATGGTCTTGGTCTCTGTAAGATGGTTCCGTGCATGTACTCATTTCAATTGTTGCTTGATGTGCTTTTTACGTCTGTCTAGTGCTAAACAAGTCTTCTAGCACACACCACTTCTTCATCCCCTTCGTCATCACACCATGTCCCATCAATGTATCTATTCCTGTAATTCACTCATGAAGGGATGACATAAAATCCAAAAATCTCCTAGTCCAACATGATGCATTACTTTCGGTTTAGGGTCTAGGTGACCGGGAGGGAGGACAAGACACTAAAACTACACAGAGAACAGCTCAAGCTGGGATGAGAGGCTCCAAAGTACTACAGGGAAAATATGCACAAAGATTGTTAGGAGCCAAAATTGCACAATCAGGGACAGCAGTGTTAGTTGCAAGGTGGAACCAACTAGGCAGAATGTGCATTTCCTGGGAGGAAGAGAAGGCAGGGTGTCCGGGGGAACTGCTGGACATTTTTGCACAATTTTTAGGATGAGGACGAAGGGGGTCACTCAGGTTCCAACTGAGAATCTGCGTAATTTCTCAGAGGGAGACAGAGCTGAGCATAAGAGGGAACTAGTAGGAAATTTTGCGCAATTTTCCAGAGCAGGGCATGATCAGGCTGCGGGGAGTTTTTGGTCATAATAGCACATTTTTGAGAGACAGTGTGGGACATGTGGCACTGCGCAGTTTGCAAAAATAGTGTAAAGCCGGGCAGTAGAAAGTGTACCAGTCATAAATGCGCAATTTTCAGGAGAATAGAAAATTTTAGGGGCGAATGTTCGCCCTTTGGCAAAATTAAGGGGTTTTAAATTTCTAGTGGGCAAATATTTTGTATCATAGCACATTTTTACAAATCACCTCAAATATCCCACCTTATTTTAAGGGAGAGGGTAAAAAAGGTAAATTTAGCCCTTGAAACTAGGAGTTACAACCTTCCATTCGCCCATTTTCAAGAATAGGTTTTATTTAAGTGAATCCATTCGCCCATTTTCAAGAATAGGTTTTATTTAAGTGAATCCTATGGGCCAAATACCATATTTATAAAAGAGGTATGGTAAATTTATAAAAATATAAATACATGAGAGGTATGGTAAATAAATAAAACATTCATAAGTCACCTTATATACATGCAAGGGTGTAAACAAATAAAAATATAAGTAAAGTGGAGGTATGGTAAATAAATAAAATGTCTTTTTATACTTACTCAAAAGGTATGGTAAATAAATAAAAATATAAATAAACTAGACATATGGTAAATAAATAAAACCTCTTTTTATATTTAGTCCATAACCCTCGTTCTATTTATGAAGGCTCAAGAAAGATGTTTTATTTAAGTGAATCCTATGGGCCAAATACCATGTTTGTCAAAGAGGTATGGTAAATTATCAAAACATAAATAAACGAGAGGTATGGTAAACAAATAAAACATTTTTTTATATTTACTCCATAATTCACCTTATATTTACGAACACTCAAAAATGAGTTATATTTAGGTGAAACCTATGGGCAAAATACTATGGGACAAATACCATGGACTAGATTGTTATTAATACCATGCAAAAAAACATTATTAACCCTAATATTAGTATTAATAAAAATAAAAATGGCACATGGTATTGGCCCATGGTATTCACCAAAATGGCACATGGTATTGACCCATGGATTCACCTGGAATGTAGCCTATTTAAATCGGGGAATTAAACCAGCATAGATCCATCTTTACTCTGGATCTACTAACCCCCAGAGGTATCAAATATCGTGATATGCAAACTAGCATAGAGTGAAAAAATATTTGATCCCTCCCGGGGCTTGGTGGATCAAGAGTAAAAATGGATGTTGTAATTTAATGAATGTTAAACATTTTAGCTTGGTTAAAATAAAAATAAAAAATAAAAAATAAAAAATAAAAATTCAACTATTAATTTTATTAATTTTTATAAATTACTAATAGTAATTTTTAAGCTCCAGGTTTATGATAACCCATGGTATTGACCCATGGTAATACCATGGTATTCATGTGAGCATAGACTATTTAAAGGAGAAATTCTATCATCTTAGATCCATCTTAATTCTGGGTCTACCAAGGGCTCAGAGGGATAAATAGATTTCATCCCCCTAAGAGTGGTAGATGTGGAGTTAAGATGGATATAGGTTGGTTTTTATGATAATGAAGATATTAAATAGACTTAGGAAATTATATTGTAAAAACATCTTAAGGTGAATGGTTAAAGCATAGACATTGGACAAGTATATTTGTATACTTCTGTTTTAAACTGAAACAAATCCAGGGCTAAAAGAAATGGATTGATTGCACTAGTCATCCTTCTATAACTTCCCAACATATGCTGGAGTAAACAGATTGTAATCTGGGTAATTTTTCTAACTGCAAACAGGAACATACTTGTGTATTGGCAGGGTGGTTACGAGGTCTCTAGAAGTGATGAATTTGAATTTTTCTTGGTTTTATATATAGTATTAGTTTTTTCTCATGCTTTCTGTGAATGACACGGGTGAATTTTATCTTACACCCCCTAGGTTATCGATATGTAATTTCAGTATTTGATTTCAAAAGATATTTTAAAGAAATGCAATGATTTCATTTGTGTATTCAATAAACACAATATTCTTATGCATTTGTGGTTTACCTATATAGATTCCATGGAGAAGTGTTAGTGGTGTGACATCAATTGTCCTCAAGCAAAGGCTTTAGTTTTACTCTTTTTGGAAGAAAATACTTTCTTCCAACATTTTTGAGTTCCATGAAAAATTTGAAAGTCCTAATAGTATTCAATTATGGGTTCAAGAGAGACATAGTATTCAATTATGGGTTAAAGATATCCACATTGAATGATCTATTGACCTTATCTTCACTTAGTTTAAGACTATTCACTTGCAGAGCCTGCATGTGCCCCCACTTCAAGAGCATAGTAAAGTCATGTAGAACTTAGAGAAGCTATCTTTAAGCTTTTAGTGAAGAATGGAAAAATGTTTGGGTTCAATAACAACCAATCGAGAATTAAGCTTCCAATAATGCTAGATTTTAACATGGAGCACTTTTGTGATTTGGAGGAGATGCCCCCTTGTATTTGTCAGTTGTGAATTGGACTATTACTAACTGTCATTTCCTTCGAAAGTTACCTGATGACTTGGGGAACCTCAACTCTTTAAGAATGTTAAAGAAGGAAAGAAAGTACATTATGCTAAGTTCTCTTATGATTTTCAAGTTTTTCTTGGATATCTACAATGTTTCAGGTAGGAAATTACATTCTGTTAATGAAAATTTGTCTTGATAGAAAGGCCCAATTTCAAATTCTAATGCTTTCAAAAAACATTGTATAACTATAATGTTTCTAAAAGGAAAGCATATTTTTTCAATTTAAGTATCATGATCCCATATTCCAACTTATTTTTCAGTAACCCATTAGACTTTGTAGCTTTGAATAAATCCATGTCTTTTGATAAGATCCTCTTCCAAATTAGAAAGCAGTTTCCTTTTGACAATAACCACATACAATGTCTTGATTTTGTTATTGAGAAAATAGAGGTTTTGAAACAAGCTTGTGCCATACAAGGACTTGATTCATTGATTATGTGGCTCTTGATGTAACAATGTCTTGATTTTGTTGCTTGAAAATAGAGGTTACGCTTTACTATTTCACAAAATTTCTTACAATCTTTCCATAAGTATTAATTTTTAATCTCAGTCACTGAGGGATGGCAGTAATGACAAAGGTAATATTCCATGGTTTGAAGTTACCCTCTTACTAAATATTTAAATACATCACCACAATTTAACTGTTAGTTAAAGGAATTGTATTTGATTTGTAAACAATTCATTGCTTGATTTATAGATTTTGATTTTTTCCCTTTTTTATTTTTTTCTCAGATTTGGTATGAGATATCTTCCAATATTTGGGTTCCCTAGTTTCCTCACCATAGCTATGAGGTTCAGATGTTATCATTAAATATTCTAAGAACGTTACAACTTTTCTATTAAGTGTACTTTGAAAGATTGTTGTTGCTTTTCTATGGTGTTAATGCAAATAAGAACTACAACTAGTGCCATTATTTAGATTAAGTGCCGAAATCTAGGTGGTCTTGTATTGATGGAGTGATTGTTTTCTAGCTAATAAGGCCATATGCATTTTTATCTCTTATGTTGTCTTGAGATATTCAAATTCAGAATAAGAATTGAGGTCTCATTTCCATTGTAGATTGCAGTCAGTTTCTTGAACATAATATATAGTAGATTATATTTTACTAATCAACTGTGGATGCAATCCCTCGCAGGAAAGGAAATTCAAAGTGACTTTGATTTCACATTGATTTGTCAAAACATCCACACAGGAAAGGAGATTCAAAGTGACACTGATTTCACACTTATTTGTCAAAATGGAGGCAAGAGAAAAGGAAACTTTGTATTCAACAATGCTCTTAATTTCATATGTACATGCACAGACATATTAGTAGAAAATATTGAAGGGTTGCCTAAGTAATATTTTCCATTCCACTACATTCTTTATAGCTTATAAATAAATAACTCAGAACAATTCATTACACTACTTGTTATTCTTTATTAATCAGTGTTTAAGATTTTGATACTGAACTGGTAAGGTTTTTCTTCCTTTTGTGAAATTGTGTGTTCTATAATGCTTCTTTTCCATTCACTATGTCTAGCATATAAAGTGTGTCTAATGGAGTAGGAAGATTGGAAAGTCTTGTGATCCTTGAACTATGTTACAAGGCAGAAACCCAACGGGGCAGGGTAGGTGCATCCCCACAAAGGGGTCACAAATACCAAAGTTGGTATTGGCTAGTGCCTTGAGCTAGAAAATTTCCTTTACCCTTGTATTAACAGTGAATCTGAAGAGGAGTCTAATATTATCTTTATAAGATTTATATTAGTTAAGATTGATGAATAAAATTCATGAGACATGAGCTAGGATGTCCTTGCAATGTGGTTGTTGATTATTGGAAGCTATGATGGCCATTATGTCAGGCTAGGTGGTCGCACTCCCTTGATCGTGGGCACAATTTTGATCAAGATGGAAGACTTCATAGTCTGGATTGATTGTTTAGCAGTGATAATTAGTGGACTCATTCACAAAAGCTTCTATTTCACTAATCCTTTTTATAGAGTTTTCAGATTCAATTTCCAAAGGTTTTAATTACACTATAGAGTTGAGTTCTGAGAGAGTTGTGATTCACAGTGTTAAGTATAACAACTATGACACTTGAATGAATATAAGCATAGTAGATGTATCAGATTCTATTATAAGTTTACCTGCATATTATAAGGGACTTGGTTGGCTTTTTTATAATTCTACAAACAAGTTCCATTTCACGGAAATGTGAAAAAAATAGTGATATTTCCACCATGTGGCTCTTGTCATATATGGTTTTATACTTTTTCAAAAAATTCTCTAAGAGTTCACAATGCTAAGATTCACTAGGACCTTACAAAGTTTTATTATTTAGTGAAAGACTCACCAAGATCTTAGAAGATTTTATAATTGAGTAAAATATTCGCCATGCCTGGTGAGAGATTCGCCAAAAAATTATATATACATATTATATTATTGATAAAATTGCCTTCCATTTTTCCTATATACCATGGAGATTCGCCCATTTATTATACATATAAATTTGGGGGGGTTCTTAAAATTTTCCCTGTTCAGGAGCATAAGAGAAAAAGCCAATAGGAGGCCTGACTTAACATGACTACGAAATTTCTACAGGAAGTGTAGGGTAGGCAGTTGGGAATGTCTGCACAATTATAGAGAGAAGTACAGCCCTAGGTCACAGTACAGTGAAAATTTTTGGTCGACCAGAGAGAGGCTTGATAACTAATCTTACGGGAAGCACAAATTGGTTCGGACTTGGAGAAAACTTTTGCACAATTCTGGAAGACAGACAACCTGCTCACTTCTAGGATTGCGCAATTCATATACCCTAGAGGAAAGCATCAAGCACTATGAACTTATGGGCAGCAGAGTAGGATCACTAAGAGCTAAGACTGCGCAGTGCAACTCAGTCGAGGTCCGAGTGAAGGGGTTTGTCCGGTCGACATATTTTCAAGAAAAACAGTTAAGTGCAAGAGCAAATGAACTTGTGTAGATGTGCCATTGTGAGCATACACTTAACATGACTCAAAAACAGGAAACCATAAAAGAACAAGCCAAACATGTGCTTATTGAGACTATCTTGAGGTTAAGAGCAACAAGTGCGACACTTGAGATAGACCTTCGAATGACCGTGACGACACTTGTGCAACAGTGCTTACAACTTTGTGTGTTATTACAACCGATGTTCACAGAGCGAAGACAACTCATGCACACTGTTATCACTCAGGTTTATTCCTTAAAAGTTATCAAAGAAGGAATGGTCCGAGGTAACCACAAACCAATCTTTTAGACTCAGGTTCTAGCCAACCTAAGTCTAGAGAGGGCTCTCTCTTTATGATTTAACTTTGTTTGAATAAGATTTCAGGCTAGTTCTTAATGTTCAAGGTTGTTTTGTTTTGATTGGGTGGTGGAATTAAGAAAACATATGGGCAGAGCAAATATTTAGGCCATTGGGCTATGGATTCAATCAAGAAAAGCGTAACTGGATTTGATTTATTATTAAGGTAAGAGTCCACAGGGTAGGCTAAAACAACAAGAGCAAATCTGCAGGTTTAAATGGATGAGAGTCCTAACCAGGGCTTAGGGCAATGAAGAATCCTTAACAGGGATTAAGATGACAAAGGGAAGGATGGCCGGTAGCAAAGGGTAATGAAGAATCCTATACTATGGGTCAAAAGGGGAGTAAACTATGGAAGTAAGAAGGTAATTAAGAATCTCCAGACCAAGGAAGTTTAGAAGAAAACATAAATAAAGCAAACAGTTAAAATAGAGAGCACTTAAGCTAATTCTGGTGATAACATTCCTTGTTTGCTTTTAAGATTTTATAAGAAACACATATGAATTTTTTATGACATGAAGAGAAAATAATATTTAAACATGAGAAAACTATACTTATTTGTTCCAACTATGCACAAGAATCCAGTGAAATGTCCTCAACTTTATTTCATTTCCATCAAAACCAGTCCAATCTTGAGTATAAAGCTCCTTGGCTCAAAAAAATATGTCTACAGAAATGTATTTTAATCCACCCTAATTACTTCAACTTGTGAAGTATTTATACAAAATATCTCATAACTATATGAGAATTAATCTAGGAAACAAAAATATCTTCAACACGAAGATAAAGACATATGGAAATATGTTTACTTGTTTTCCCTTTATTTGTGAATGTGCTAGCTGCTGGAATTCAGATTTGGCTCTTGCAGTTGCCTTGATAGTTATGTGCTGGATTCACTCTTATTTTTGACCTACTGATACTCTTTACCTATTTTGATTAATCCTATCTTACCTGTTTTCACTTGGTAGTCATATTTACCCTCTAGATTTACTATAGTAACTTATAGTAAATCTATAAAACTGGTCCACCATTCACTATCTAGTAATTTTATCCTCATCATTTTCCTGCAAACTTCATCAGCTTCTATATATTTGGAAAAATTGGGTTTGCTAGTGAACAAGTGCTTGATTTCAAGTTCTATGTAGAAAAGATTCTCCAGGCCATCATAAAGTATCTTTCCTGTAGGTAATGCTTTTACTCCTGAAGAACTAGCTTGGCTCCCGGCCTGTTTATTCAGTCTTTCGATGTAATATTTTTGTGTCATTAATTTTGCATGTATGACCAGAGGACTAGGAAGTCCTTTTTCTCTCAAAATGCCATATTTTAACATGAAACTGTCGATGTCTCCTTGAATGCTTTGACATCTTTTCTCCAAATTAAGCATCAGGTTCCTTTCAGTAAGAACCTTCTTTATCTCAATAATAGTTGATGTTCTGTCCTGAATTTCTAATTCATCTAGCTGGTACCTATTTCTACTATTCAAAAAATTCATCAACTGATTTTCTTCCTCAAGCTTGTCTCCCAGTTCTTCTTTTGTTTTTTGTATGGCTTCCATCGTTATTTTGACTAATTCAGTTTGCTCAAAAATAACCTAAATGGAAGGCCAAATATCATTGATGGAATCAATGATATTGGCCCACAAAATATCCTTCATATCTCCCAATGGTTCTTACAATGTTAAGTCTTTTCAAGGGCTTTAAACCTTTACACCATCCTCTGGCTTTTTTGTGCTTCTTCTTTATTCTGAATCTCTACAAGTTCACAACTTGTTTCCAAACTTGTCACTTGGTCTCTGAGTTTCTTTAGTTCTGTGACCTGGATGATCATTTGTTCCATAGCCTTAATAAATTCATCTGTTCTTTCTATTTTTGTCCCTATACTGTTTGATGTACCAGTGGCTAAAATACTACCTGCTACTGGAAGTGTCATTACTGGTGGAAGTGTTAGTGCCAAGGATGCTACCAGGGTGGAGGGTACTGCTGTAGAAACTGTAGGTATTACAGTCTGAGGAGCGGTGGCTAGCTCACTTTTCTTAGACTACATCACATTCTCCAATTCTTTCTCAGTTTCTTTTAATTGATCATTCAACTTAAGAACTAGGTCCATAAGTTCTTCCTCCTTTTGTTTTTCTATAACTTCAGCAGTTTGAGGATGGTGAAGAGGAGGGATTTTGAGTTGATTCTTTAGTGCAGCTATATCATCATTTTTCTTCTTTATTAATTGCTCTAATGCTTTCATGTCCTTGGGATCATGTCCCAATTCTATGATAAAGTCCTCTAAGGACTTTATTCTAGTGTCTTTGGGTTGGGAAGAGGCCTTTTCCAATTGAAGCTATGATGTTGTGTTATTCAATGAGTTCTGCAATTGATGAGCTGTGATTGCTTTGTTGGTCAACGTGGAGTAGACCATTTCACATGTTTGCTTATGTAACTCTATTTGATCAATTGGGTGAATATCTTTTAACAAAACTTCAAAATCAGTTTTCAAATAGTCAGCACTGATCTTGGTTGTTACACAGTCGGCTTAAGAAAGCTCATCTGCATCTTGCCTTCCTTTATGTCAAAGGCTGACATCAACCTTGTTTGGTTCGTTAGAGCAAGTATGAGATAATGAGCATAGGTTTGAGCCTTTAGTTTTCCGTTCCTTGCCTTGATTTCTTTGTATGTTTCTTTAATATCCTGGCTTTGACCAGAAGGAGCCCTGAAGGAAGATACCTCTGTGCTCTGTTGCCTTTCTAGTACCTGGAACTATGAGGTAGATGGTGTGCCTCCTGAAGGTGTAGTATGCATACTATCAGTTCTTTTTGCCACTATGTTGCCTATTGTTTCCTCGGTATATTCCTGTTCAGAAAATGGGTTTAACCTTTGCCTCTTAGCATAGGTTTGATTAACAGGTATGGTGGAAGTAGTGGCCTCCTCCCTGTCTCTTTTTGGATTTCTCTCCTCATTTAGAGGAGTCTGCAAAATTGGGGTATTCATCATATTATGTTATGTTCGATTGAGCTCCTCTGAAATCTTAAGTTTCTCTAAATCTTCTGCCTGCTCTGATGATCCTAGTTGGCCTGATGGCCCTACTTGCTCCGAAGTCTATCCACTGTGTTCTTGTGACTGACTTTGAGATTGGGTTTCTCCAGGCACCTATACAAATAAATATTCATCAATCCTCCTATCTAAATCCATCAATACATTGTCAACTGAAACCTGTGTACTATCTTGATCTACTAATGTGTTTTCCCTCCATTTAGATATATTGGCATACTGTTCAATTTCTGGGATCCTATGGTGGATGTAAGGAGATAGCTTATTTTTCTACCTCCTATTACAAATGAAGCTGTGGGGATCATAGGTCCACATGAAACTTTGTTTTAATTTCAATCTTTGGAGTATTTTATCTGCCTCCTTTCCTGCTTCTCTACTGTTACAATTGAATGGACCAAGATGATCTTTTATTCTTAGTTGGGCCTTCTTCTTGGTCTTAAAAAAATGCACCTCATCGGAATTGATCATTTGCCTGTAGCACTCGAGAGCAAATAATCTCATGGGTAGATACCTTGGCATTTTGTAAAGTGGCAACTCACATCCATAGATTCTGATATCTGTACGATTTTGGTACAGTACCAATCCCCTACTTTGTATTGCTTTGACAATTGCAATACCCTTTTCATGTTTGCACTGATCATGGGTGGTTGTTGCAAGATACACAAAGAGGTCTATGAAGTTTATGTAGGAGTATTGAGAATCAAACTAATGAATTAGGGAAGTCTAGAAGATCACTGATATGGGGCTTCCTTTAGTATCGAGTTTTTGGAGGGCAATCGGAAACCTGGGCAGCTTGATAGTACAAGAATAAATGATACAAAACTGAAGAATATTTGAACATTCTTTCATTTTATAACCTCAAAAATTGACCGTGCATTCTATCAGCAATAAACATTGCATAGTCAAACGTGATGGCTGGTGATTGGCTAAGAGAATAGATTGACATGATGGATATTACAATCTCATCGACAAATTCACTAGTGGTGTAGCTTAGCATACTGGAAATCATACCTATAATATCTCAACCAAGGCTAGAGAATATAGTTGTTATATGAGGAGGAGGGTCGTTTGGGACATACTGCTATTCTTTGATAAAAATCTGGAATAACTAGGCTAATTTGGTTGAAGTGGGTGTAGGATATCTGTTCAACATGTCTCCAATGGAGAGAGGGAATAATTTTTGGCTTGGCTTCAATTGAAGCATCTGGTTAATGGGTTCAGTAGTGATAGTAAACAGAACGGATTGGTCAGGGGCTCTTACTACCCTTTGGATAGGGTCGTAGTTCATGTGGCAGTAATGTAAAATTTTTGGGAATACATGCACTCTGGGGAACTAGTATTTAGGCAACCCTGATTCCCAAAGTCCAATGGAGTCAACATGGTTCAGGTACTAGTCTCTATACTTGCAGAAGAGTTTCAAAGGGGATTTGTCGATAGAGGTGTCTTTAATCTGGAAGTATTTGTTTGCAAGTGGGAGGTGGTCCAAATCCCTGTGGGGAGTCGTAATGGGCATGACATTCATTACAATTGGGTTTCCATCCTTGGTTCTTGTGGATTCAAGGACGGGGCTAAAGGTTTCAAGAAAATAGGGAAAAATTGGTCTATCACAAAGTATCTCAGGGCTATTAGACAACTTAACTTACTAAATTACTTAATTTTTAAAGCAACTTAGCTCAGGTTTGTCATGAAAAATAGAGTTTCTCAGTTGCAAATAGGGTAAATACCTGGTTTTGGTTGCTTGAATGGATTAATGGTACTGGCACACTATTTATAGAGAGCACACTAGTCTACATAGCAGTCTGGAGTTCAGCGGCTGTGAAAGGTTGATGATTGGTAGCGGGTTGAAAACTCGAACGTACTTTGTGTTTGCATGGAGAACAGAAGGTTCTTTTCTTAGTAAAAAATGAAAACAATGAGTATTTTTGGTTTATCTGCAAAGTTAATGATTTTGGTGGGTATAATGGAAAACGACAGTTGGTGCCAACTTGACGGAAGTGATGTTTTGTCATGTAGTGGAGGTGGTAAGCGGAGGCAGTAAGTGGATTCTACTGCACCACTTTTGGGGACTTGGTGGTATTGAGTGAGGTCTACTGGATGCCATTCATCGGGTGACACGTAGCGGCGAGATGAATAGTAAAACCGCTCACATCAGGCAGGTAAAGGTCTGCATCGGAGGGCGCCTAATATGAGTGACAACTGTTAGATCTGAAGGGGTCAGATCGTATGGAGATCGGGAGTATGATTCGGTTAGGGAGTTAATGGAGGGGCTCGATGGGATTTTAATTACGGGTTAGGGCGGCTTAATGACATTGGGGGTGATGTGATTGGAGGAAGGTTATTAATTAATCATGGTTTGATCAATTAATCCCTTTTTGTAAGGCGAAGGGTTATGGCTCTTAATTATTTGCAGATCGAATAATTAATCCATATATTTATTTACTATTATGGTTTATATTTCAAACCATCGGGGGGAGATATTTAACACATGGGATTTTGATTAAATATACGAGAAAGGGGTGTATTTTCGAGAGTTAAGTATAATAAAAATTAAAGTTAGTATGAAATGGAAATGAGAACAAATTGTGCTAAGTATAATGTCTTGACACATTTTTTTGTGCATTTAAATTTACACATTATAACTTAGGCTTAATTCTCTTTTGTGGGCTTTTATGTAAACAGAGGGGGTAAGGTTTATTACTTTCCCTAGGTGAATGGTAATTTCACCTTAGGAAAAGGGATTTTTAGGTGAGATGAATGCTTATGGAGGGAGTGAATGTTTGTAAGGGGGTTGAGGTACTTAAACCTTATAGTTATTGGGTCGAGGGTCCGGTCCCTCCATAAGTCAGAGAAATGCTCGGAGCCCTTTTAACTTAAAGTTTTAGGCACTTTGATTTTTTCTTGTGGGAAATTAGTGAAAAGTAAAATAAATGGGGGGAAATTAATCACTTGAATTTTCAATTGTTCCATTGTCATCCATACTTTAGTAACTTGATGGTGAAAGTAAATGATATGATTTCAACTAATTATTCATCATAATTCTGCAGCCATCCAACTACTTACCCATCTACTCATCCTACCAATTTTTCTACTCTTTATTAGGGTGCACTTAAGCTAGCAAACCCTTATCAAACATTTTTCTTTTCTTTTACAATAAGAAATCTATCTAAGTCTATCTTTATTACATCCAAGGTATTAGTGTTGGTATCTTCATCCCTCTATCAGTGATCAAATTCTCTTGTTGCATTGCATGTTAGGTGTCTCGTCTAATCAACTGCATTCCATTAGGGTCATGGATCATCTGATGGTAGTGGAATTTTATAAATTTTCCCTCATGATATTTACCTGCTGGCCCATTTTCATACATTTAGGTCATTTGCAGTCATTTTTTGTCCTTAAATCTGCAAGAGTCATTTTTAGGGTTTTAGGTCTCATTAGGTCTAGGGTTTTGAAAATAAGGTCTTGAAAATGCTCAATAATGGTCAGCAGGCGCATGAGGAGGTCAAATAAAGTCTCAACAACAATAATTTCAATAATCACATGCTCAGTGATTGATTTATCCTCAAAACCCTGTTTTGAGGAAAAACAAAGTTTTTTATATTTTATGTACAAAATCTCATGTAATTTCAATTTTTCTATATGTAATATTTTCAAGAGGCAGCCCTGGTAACCTTGCCAAGCTCTACCACTCCAATTCCTGCAAAAGAAACAAAATGCCAAAGTATTTAGTCCATCAAAGGCAAAAAGTAAGACAAATTGCCCAAAACAGAGTTTTAAAAAGCAAATGAAAAGCAAACATTAGCAAAATGGGTTTTCATTAGTAAAAAATTAAACCATTGGTATATAAAGTGTATTCATGTCAAATAGGTTCATTTGCATGCCAAAGGAGAGGAGAGCAAGTGAATTTGCATTTTCAAATCCAAGGGAGCCATTTTGCAGTCAAAAGGTGAAAACTTGCAGGCGCAGTGCACCGAGCCAGCGCGGCGCACACAGAGCGCACTCCACATTGTAATTTATAACTGGTGCAATGCACCAGAGAGGCGCGGCGCACCAATCTACAACACCCGAAATCCTTCCAAACGCTTCCTTCAAACTTCCAAATTGCAAATTCCTCATTTCAAAAGTAAGTTGACACTCCCACATGCCCAATGCATGAGCTTGCTTTAGTATTTATGGTGATTCAATAGGGAAAAATTTAAACCCTAGTTACTTGCACAGTTTGTTGAGAAAACTGCCTAGGGTTTACAAATCACTATTTTTGCTGCTAAATCCTACCCCTATCATTTTCACTCCCTCACTTCATTTTCTCCCTCCCTTTTCATTCATACTTACTGTTATAAACAATTTTGTGCCTTGCATGAATTGTCAATAATCCAAGGGATCCAAAGTCCCTAAACATGATGTTCCTACCCCTAGAGGAACAAGGTCAGCAAACCAACAGCTCTCAGATCAGTTCTCCACTTGAAAACACTCAAAAACAAGCAATATTGAAATCAAAGCAGGTGCTCCACTAGGCTTCTGCGCTGAAACTCAACTCCTCCATGGTGTACCTGCGTTGCAAAGCAGGTAGAACAAAGGCCACCTGCGCTGAGCGAGATGGGACAAGTGGCACACTGAGTCATTGCTCTGGAATCTTCCAAAAATGACACTTGGATCAGGGATTTCGCCTTGTGATGAGTCAGAGGCTCTGTTTCTCCAAGTGGAAGCAAGGTTCTCCAAGTGGACTCAAGAACTGAAGATCAACTGAAGAGAGAGAGGACACAAGGCAGCTACACATCAGTTGCAAGCTGACTCATCCTTTCTCAATTCATCTATATATTGATCTCTCTCCTATGAGCTCGGGGAGGCTGGAATTTTGTGCAAAGTAATGATATGCTGTTGGTTTCACTATTGAGTTATTGGGTGATTGTTTGAGAGAGGTGAAGAAGAGCAATTCTTTCTGCTGGGAGGTGTTGCTAGGTTGGAGCCTTCAATGGTTGTAATACTCTCAGAACCTTTATTTCTTCATTAATAAAAGCTATTGAGGTTCTTCTATGTGCTCTTGTTTCAATTATATATTGTGATGATTGTATGTTTGGTTTACACTAATCCATGAACCAGTTATGATTGCATGCCTCTTGTAGTTTCCTTCTTTGTTATTTTGCAGGATCTCATCGTAGCTGGGCGAGCAAAAGGACAAAGAGCTAGGAGCAAGCGGTCAAAGAGAAGAGTTTGGATTCGACATTAAGCACAAGGCAACGGTTAGTGCTTTCTCCATTCTCTTTTGCTTTCATAAAGAAGTAAACCTTAAGTAGTTTGTTTTACAGTTGTTGCTAAGGAATTGTCACCCTTAGAGTGGGATAGGGTCATCCGAGTCGGATACTTTTCCCTACAACAAACTGGCGACTCCGCTGGGGATCGTATCCGTTTGATTGTGTTTGTAGTATTTTGCTATTCATTTCCTGAACAAAAGAGTACCAAATCGAAAAGCTTTTGACTATATCGAAAGCGAAGTAGAGGGCAGCTACTCTTGCTCATTTTCTGAGCAAATTCATGATTTGAAGAGCTGATCTACAAGGATCCTTGTAAGCTCTTAGTGATAGCTTTGCACCTTCCTAATCATCCCTTTGAGTGTGCTTGACTGATTGCTTCTGATTTGAGCAAAAACCGTGCATTTTTGAGAAAATTATGACCCAGAAACTGTGAAAACGCAATTCTCGTTTTCCAAAGCAGGTAGTACACAGGCTACCTGCTTTGCAACGCAGGTCCCGAAGGGGCTACCTGCGCTGAGAGCTAGTTTGGCTGTGCAGAGCCTGCGTTGGCCCAAATTTGCCTAGTGCATTTGGGGTTTCCTCCTTTCTCTTGCCTGTTTTCACTTAGTTTTGCTGCTAGGTGTCAGTCTTGTGCCTGTTTTGAAACCAATATTACTTGCCATCATTCTGCCTCTGTTATATAACGAAATTGTACTTGTTCTTTGTATTTCTTACTCATTTACAATTTCCCATAACGAAAAGTAAACTAGTCATGCTTTTGGCCTTTTAGATCTGAACCTGTGTTAGGCATTTTGCTGGTCTAAAGAGTTAGCTTGTTTGCTGTCCATAGCTTATTAGTCATTTTACTTTCGTTAGTATGGTTTGATTTCATGTATTTCCAGTGATTAAGCAAGTGAATCTTAAGGTGTCTTTTGATTTTGGACAAACTTGTTTACTTTCGCTTTAAATCGAAATCAAAGTTATATAACCACTTTCTTTTTGTAATCCATCCACATTAAGAAAGGGAAAAGAAAATACATGCATTGTGCATTTTGCATTTGACTGTGTGCTTGACGATTTAGGGAAGATTTGCATTTTAGTGTGTGCTCTATGATCTGTGTGAAAAGATTTGCCTTTCTTTTCCCTCAGTAGTTAAGGTTTTCAAAGTTGAAAGATTGAAAAGTTTGCTTCTCATCTTAGACTGCATTCAGGAATTTGTTATATACATCTCGTGGTGATCCTTAAAGGCAAACTGATAAGCAAGATCAACATTAAAATAAATCCAATTTACATAACAACGCTTTGTAACATAACGCAAACACATAGAGGTCTAGGTAGAGACGTGTTCCGGCGTCGTTAAACATAGTGACTGTCGATCTCTACGAAGGTGGGTGATTCCTCCTGAGAGTCGGTGGCACTAATATGGACTTGTGCTCCCACGTACCGTCGCGTATATATTGGGAGACCCCTATAGGCAATTATCCTTTATCCATAGGAAGCCGTGTCGGCCGCCCTACTGATCGCGATGCAATGAACACAGCATTCACGAAGATCGACCACCCGTACCGTAAAACGTATTCTGTGGTTTCGCGAAAAGTTTGGCACACCCTCTGCCTAGATCTCCAGAGAAGTTTCTTTTGGTTTTTTTCAAACTCTATAACTGAAAAAGTCCATCCGAGCATTTGTCACTTCGGGCTCGTTAATACATCGAAGGAGACTAGAGTCATCTTTAGCTTTTTCTCGACTCTTTAAAACTGAAAAAGCAAGTTGTGTCTAAAGCGTCGTTATAGAATTTATTTTAAGCGGAATAATCATCACCCTTCCCTCGTTGATCTTCGAAGTTAGTCCACCACAAGTGGAAGTTCCTGTAGAATCGCTAAGAAATCTTTTGGATAGACTAGATATGTCTGAACAACCGTCGACATCTAGGACTGTGTTGTCCGACACAGCTGCAGCAGAGCCTCCTGCTGCTACTCCAACGATGTTCGCTGGTATACCATCTGTCCCGGCAAATTGTCAACAACAAACCGGAGTCCAATCAGGGACAACGACATGGTTAGTTCCTATTTCTTCATCCGGATTATCATCTGGTATTTCTTATGTTGAAACTCGCCAAATTGATCCATTTGGAGGTCAATCTAGGCAATCAATCCCCTTGAGTTCCGGATTAATACCATATGGGGGGCAGTATGCCCTTTCATTACCTCCTCCGGGAGGATGCCCATCCGTGAGTTCACAACAAAGTTCAGGTCAAACTGGAATTACATCCAGCGGTTGGGTACCAATACTGCCTCAACAACCAGGAGTTGTATATTCTATGCAACCAGTCCACCCTGTGTCGAATGTTGCCACTATACCTGGTATGGTAATTGCGTCGCAAGTACAAGCGCTGCTTACTGTATGTCAACCCCAAGTTTCTCAGGTTGCCATACAACAGCCTCTTGTCTCGACATCTCAATCGCAACCTCAGGTCAGTGCCTCCTTATCTGGAGCGACTCAGGATCAAACAAGTACTGTGACTCCTCATCTTGGTCAATCATCTAGTATTGGGCATCAGCAAATGGCCCAACAACCAGAGCTGGTTCGAACTCAACAACCGCAATTCCAGCAATCATATCAAGGACCTGAGCAACAAGTCTTTGTAAGTAATGGGCAACCATACTATAATGGTTATACCCGTCAACCTTGTCAAAGTTGCCAACATTATGCTGGTATGCAAAGACCCACTGCTCAGGCGATTCCATCTTATCCTGGATATGCTTCGCCTAACCTGAATCAACAGTTGCCCTTTGTAGCAACTCTAGAATTACCAGATCTAAACCGGCTGACGAATGATCCAATTGCTTATGCCCCTTGGTGGCCAGCGATTCCACACAAACTTCCATCAGACATTCCTAAATTTAATGGAAATCCAGGTGAAGACCCGTCGAATCACGTAATGACATTCCATCTATGGTGTTCATCAAACACCCTGAATGATGATTCGATAAGACTTCGCCTTTTTCAGAGGACGTTAACGGGTCCAGCGGCAAAATGGTATATTGAATTGCCTAGAGCTTCGTTCGACAACTTCAGTGCCTTAGCTACAACCTTTTTAACCCATTTTCAATTACCGATAAGGTATGAAACGGGAACAGAACTCCTTACCAACTTCAAACAGACAACGGCCACTCATATATCTGATCATATACATGAATGGCGACGTCGTCGTAGGATGGTAAAAACATATGTTCCCGATCAGCTATTAGCTGAATGGTTTATAAAGTCATTACTTCCGGCCATAACGGAAGATGTGGCCAAGGGGGGAGTCGTAACAGAAGAGCAAGTTATAGCTCGTGCGCAATATCTAGACTTGGTTTATACTCAGTCTGGCACGCTCTACGACAAAATACCTGACGCCCCTAGACCGGAATTCTCAATTCCTCCTCCTCCTAAATCAAACAATGACTCTCACGCCGGCGATGACGTGATTGGAAAGCACAAAATTTACAGTCAAAATGCAAATGAAAAGCTTCTTGCCTCAGAAGTAAATGCCATGTCGACCGACAAGGGCAAACAACTGAAGCAACCAGGGGGCAAGAAGAAAAAGACAGAAAGAAAAAGGAAACCCCCGGCAGGGTGTCATATATGCGATGAGGATCATTGGACGAAAGATTGTCCACATATAGCTGAAGTTAAGAAACTCTTTAAGAGTTCAAAAACCCCAGCAGTATTGACTGATCCGTTTCCTAATCCAGGTCAAAATATTGTTGCTAATCAAAATGCTTCCGGATCCCAAGTGCTTATGTTGTCTACCTCAAAACAACAGAATAATGCTTTGACAAGGAATAAAGATTACGGGAATCCAAAGCTGTCGAAAAACAAGGTTAACGAACGACCTAGTAGTTCAACAACAACTTTGACCGAAGTTGTGCCACCCATCGTTCCTGAGCCAATGATAAAGTCGCCAAAGGGAGTAGTACACAAATCGACATTTAATCCTCGTGCCAAAGAAGCACAGAATTATAATATAGTAAAGGACCTGGCCCAATCGCCGTCCACTATGTCGACACTTGAAGTACCACAAAATTGCCCCTCCCAAGAGCAAGCGTTATTATCAGCAATAGGTGGGATTGGCCCAATGGATTCCAATCTTGTGGCCTTTGATCATAAAGGATATGACCCTCAGTTACCAGCTCAACTAGCTTTCCTTATTCAAGTGAAAGCCCTCAACAAAACTGTTCATCGAACAATTATTGATGAGGGGGCATCTACATGTCTCATGTCGATGAGTTGCTGGAAAGATTTAGGCTCACCACCCTTGTCGAAATCGTCAACGACGTTAAAAGCATTTGATGGACGATCATACACTCCATACGGGATTTTAAGTAACTTGCAAGTTGAACTGGGGGGAAAAACAGTAAGAATTGATGTTGAAGTAATTGATGGAAACCTCGATTACAACATCCTACTAGGAAGGCCCTGGATCTATGCCATGGCCACGGTTGTGTCGACCTACTTCAGGAAGATTGCATTTCCCTTCCAAGAAGGAATTACAATCGTCGACCAACAAACTTTTCTCCCCAACAGTTCACAAGTTACAGGAAGCATTCCAATGATCCATGGAAGGAATCATTGGCTTCAAAATATCGGAGTAGGTCTCCTAAAAGACCCTGCCTTAATGGGTACTTTCGCCCTACCGCCTCCAAGTAATCTGGCGGAAGTGGCCACGATGGAAACCTACAAAATGAAATCTAATCCAATCTTCTGGTTGGATTCGGAAGATTCCTAGATATTTTGTCGGCACCGAGGACGGTTCTTATCTCGTGTCAACCTCGTTAAAAAATGAAACAAGGGGTCATGAGGATAGTTCTTTTACTATGTCAACCTCATTAAAAAATGAAACAAATCCCCTTTCAAAACTCAAAGGTAAACCTTCATTCCAACCACCAAGTTGAATGCAATGAAGCTTGGGGGGCACCCTCCTTTGACATGCGTTATTATGATGCTGGGGGCATGCAAAACAAATCGAGCAGTTTTAGCAATGTTCATGCTCGTTAAAAAATAAACGCAAGAATCGAGCAGTTTTGTACAGAGTTCATGCTCGTTAAAAAATAAACACAAGTTGTGAGCAATCTTTCCCTACAGTTCAAGCTCATCCAAAAAAAATGAACCGGTAAACAACCTCGAGAAATGTAACCTTTGAAAGCCATATTAAAAGCCCTTGGTCGTGTTTATATGCCATCACCTCCATCCGTTCATTTGGCCAATCGTTCACCTCCATATGTTTGTTTACCCATTTTGAGGAACAGCTGCGAAGAGTGATTTCACTTAGCCATCCTTGTGACACTGCCGTGATTGGAGAATTCCAACCTGTACCTGGAATCTGCTGCTATCCCTGTTCATCACTCGTTCCTCAAAAGACGAGTCTTCTTTGAGCTCTTTTCACTGACTCGTAAAATATGAAAAGTTTGCCGAGTTTTGGCCTTCCAGCTCGTTAAAGGACAAGAAGAGCTATCCCTCCTCTAGATTTTAATCTTTTTGGACCTGAGGGATTATTACACAAAAAGATCGAGCGCTTGTTTTGTTCGGCTCGTTAAAGAAATCGAAAATTCATCCCTTCTGTATTGTTTTATACTTTTTCGGACTTAAGGGATTAGAAGACGAAAAAGGAATTTTGGAGTTAACTTTTCTTACCTTTTCAGACTCTCTAAAAATGAAAAGGACCGAGTTTTCTTTGTCGTTAGACTCGTTAAAATGATTAAATAGCGACAAACTTGTCTTTAGACGAGAACGAGTTTCCCTATCGCTAGGCTCGTTAAAACATAGCGATGGGCTTGCCCGAAGGGCAGGTTATAGAACAAGCATATGTTATCCTCCTCAAGCTTGACAAAAATAAAGAGGTACTGGTCAGCAATGACTGGGGAAAAATTGGGAGAACCTCACAGCATTAATGGTAGCAAGTCGCTCTTGAACATGACACTTTGTCCTCCGTATCACATCGGGTTGGGTTGTTTCATTCACCGGTCTCATAACCATGGTCTTCGCCACACCATCCACAATTGGGGTAATGCTACCAATCCATCACATCAGTGTCATTATATGTTCAAGAGATGTGGTTCTGTAAAGAGTCAACCGTGTTCCACCCACTGCCATACATTATCCTTCATCCACTTCATGACCGCCACCCTGAATCATACATCACAGTTTGTTTTCACCTCATCACAATCACTAGCTCCGTTCTGTGTCACTGATGTGGGATTCATTAAGGCCCTCCTTTGACGGATCGCTCCTTGTCGACATCAGCTCATTATCCAAGGAGTTGATCTAGGAACACCCCCCTCAGTACTTTGAAGCTTGCATGCCTCAATGGCAAGTTTCTCACTCCCGGCGACAGGTATACATCAATGACCTTCGACCAGAAGATTTTGCATGGTGGTCGACACCAAGTCCTTTATTCCCACCATGTGAATTGTACTGCTGTACCTTGAGGGTCATAATCCTTATCGGTGATTCCTCTCGCGCTTGTTAACGGTTTACATCATTGGTCGGTAATCAAGCGATGTCTTTCCATGTTCGACTTCAAGAAATTCTCACATGGATCGACTTGTACATCGAGTGAAGATCGGAAGAGATTGAAGACCCCGGATCTAGTTTCATCCATCCGGGCTGCGATATATATTCAGGATATAAAGACATTTGATATGTACATCATTGCAGCAGATGATCATCCTTCTCAAAGGATGATAATTTCAGCAGAGAATTATCAGTCTACAATCAGACGATCGTCTGTTCTATGTACCAAAATGTATTTATAAAGCTGAGCATGGGAATGCCCGCCTCAGCTAGATCATGAAAATGTATGAAAAATAATGTATTGTATTGTATCTTATTACAGGACACTTCTCAGCAGATTGAATGAACTTCGGATCCTCCTAATAAAGCATTTCACCCGATAAACGACCTCATACTTTAGGGGGCATCTGTTATAAACAATTTTGTGCCTTGCATGAATTGTCAATAATCCAAGGGATCCAAAGTCCCTAAACATGATGTTCCTACCCCTAGAGGAACAAGGTCAGCAAACCAACAGCTCTCAGATCAGTTCTCCACTTGAAAACACTCAAAAACAAGCAATCCTGAAATCAAAGCAGGTGCTCCACTAGGCTTCTGCGCTGAAACTCAACTCCTCCATGGTGTACCTGCGTTGCAAAGCAGGTAGAACAAAGGCCACCTGCGCTGAGCGAGATGGGACAAGTGGCACACTGAGTCATTGCTCTGGAATCTTCCAAAAATGACACTTGGATCAGGGATTTCGCCTTGTGATGAGTCAGAGGCTCTGTTTCTCCAAGTGGAAGCAAGGTTCTCCAAGTGGACTCAAGAACTGAAGATCAACTGAAGAGAGAGAGGACACAAGGCAGCTACACATCAGTTGCAAGCTGACTCATCCTTTCTCAATTCATCTATATATTGAGCTCTCTCCTATGAGCTCGGGGAGGCTGGAATTTTGTGCAAAGTAATGATATGCTGTTGGTTTCACTATTGAGTTATTGGGTGATTGTTTGAGAGAGGTGAAGAAGAGCAATTCTTTCTGCTGGGAGGTGTTGCTGGGTTGGAGCCTTCAATGGTTGTAATACTCTCAGAACCTTTATTTCTTCATTAATAAAAGCTATTGAGGTTCTTCTATGTGCTCTTGTTTCAATTATATATTGTGATGATTGTATGTTTGGTTTACACTAATCCATGAACCAGTTATGATTGCATGCCTCTTGTAGTTTCCTTCTTTGTTATTTTGCAGGATCTCATCGTAGCTGGGCGAGCAGAAGGACAAAGAGCTAGGAGCAAGCGGTCAAAGAGAAGAGTTTGGATTCGACATTAAGCGCAAGGCAACGGTTAGTGCTTTCTCCATTCTCTTTTGCTTTCATAAAGAAGTAAACCTTAAGTAGTTTGTTTTACAGTTGTTGCTAAGGAACTATCACCCTTAGAGTGGGATAGGGTCATCCGAGTCGGATACTTTTCCCTACAACACTTACCTATCCCCTATTCCCCATATCCCTAAAACTACTAACCCTAATCCCTACCTTCACTTATCCCAAACCCTAATCAACAATCCTAAACCTTAAATATTATTCCCTAAACCCTTTCATTCCCCAAAAACCCTACCAGCAGCATCCCCAACCCCTCATACACAGTCCCTCCACAGTCCCTCATCAATTCATATCTTTAGCAGCAAATACCTATTGTCACTCTAAAATCTCTTCATACTCATCTAAGAAAACTAAAGCATTGGAAAATATGGAGTCAGATTCTTCTTATGACAGAAATGAGGAAATTTTCAGTGACTCTTCCAAAGAAATTCATGCACCAAAGAGACCTCACAAGAGTTGAAAACATAACCGGGAGGAACCTACTTCACTTGCTGAGTTGTTGGCTTATCCTCTTGCTCTCACATGCTTCCAACACCAATATTGTTACCAATTTTGTGAGATGGTGGAAAGAGTCAAATACCACCATGAGCCGGCCAGACTATTTATGCTCCATCTTCATAATGGCCAAGTCAATTTGGTAGGTGTAACATTCACCTTGACACCTAAGACTATAGCTCAAGCAACCGGTATTCCAAATGTAGGTGAGTAGTGCAATAAGGGGCAGCTGGTGGACAGAGATCATTATGAGCCTTATATCAAGGCTATTTTTTAGAGACATGTCAGTATAGTCTTCCCTTTCAGGTACCTATAGGACACATATGCTCCCCTAATGAAACTCATAATCAAATATTTCAGCTGTGAGGGCAGATTTTCCCGCTTATACACCTATCACATCAGATTGTTGATGCATTTTACTAGGGTGAGGATGATGAACCTCCCCTATTTCATTTGCTGGAATATTGATAAAATGACCACATTAGTGCAAGGAAGCCTCCTCATCAGCAGTATAACAACATCTATCACTTTTCACTAATCAAAATTGTGGTTTTGCATCAGCTCAGTTTACTAAATGTTTCATGGGAGGATTTCATTTCACATGAGGTCTTTGCAGGTCCTCAAGTGCCCCCATCCATTTTTCATGAGGCAGGAGAGCCTTCACATCAGCAAGAGGTGCATGAGACACAAAACAATAGTGTGCCAATGTTTGTCACTTACTAAAAGGGCACGAGGAGATTGTTTGCAGTAGCAAAACGAGTATTATCTCCACCCAGGGTGGAAGGGGTATCATTTCCTCCAACAACAAAGCAGGTACAGGACAAGTGTAAGAAGCCATTACATGATGAGGGACCTTCAGGAGATCAAGAGACAGATTTCAATTTTATTCAGGATGATGACACTAATTTGAGCTCAAAGCTCAAAGAGATCTTTCGGGAGTAGCAATATGATATTCATGGCTTGTCTCTCAACCTGGAAAGAGCCAAGTGGATAATAAACTATTTGGAGTAGAGGAGCAAATAGTTAGAGAATCAGCAAACCATCATGGAGCTCCAAAACATAAGGGAAAACTGGCAAGCTGCCAAGAGGAGGAAAACCAAGTTGACACCACTTGAGCAAGAAATTCAAGTTGATCGTGAATCTTGGCTTGAGAGGACAAACATACACTTGGAAAAGATGTTGAGGAAGGCCAACAGAGAGAAGAAGACGTTGAGGCACATGGCCTATCACTATTTGACGAGAAATAAAAGTTGCAAAGCAAGAATCAGGACTTTAAAGGCCAAGTTGAGGAAAGAATTGAGGAAGAGAAAAGAGCAAGATAGACTCTAGATCTTGGCTAAGGCTTCCTTAGCCCAACACAGCACTTGATGAAGGACACTCAGCCCAAATTTCAAGAAATTTGGGAAACAATTTGCAAATTTTGAATTTTTGAACTAAAAAATAGGTTTTTCTGTCTGGTGCGCCACGCCACCTGGCACGCGATTTTGCTAGGGACCTCCTTTTGAGGAAAACTTAGCATTTTTGGACTCCTCATGGAAAAATATGAATGACCTCACATGGCCAAGAAATTTTGACAAGTTTGGAGCTTCCAAAAAGGTCAAAAACACCTCAAAAATTACCTTTCTGCCCCTTTTTGGCCACACAAGAAGCAGTGTTGGGAGAACTCATTTTTGAAGGGGCAAATGGAGAGCAAATTCAGAAATTACACTTGTTCTGGAAAGTAGATAGGTAGAAATTTCCAAAAATCACACTTGGAGAAAATTTGGTGCATGGGAAGGCCTCCAAAATCAGCTCCAAATTAGTGTGGAGCGCAGGATGAAATTTTGTCATTTTGGCCAGAAAACTTTGTTTTTCGACCAGTTTCTTCTCAGTTTGACTTTTCTCTCTCTAATAGTCAAAATCATGATTTAATTTGATGTGAATTGACATATTTTGATGTAAATATGCTAAATTTTCACTCATGGAGGTAGATACATCATAAAATGGTAGTTTGCAACTGAATGAATTAGTTTCCTAGGTTCTAGAGGCATGTTGTTCCATTGCCTACTTTTTAGTTCTTAGTTTAGATCTTGTTGAAATAGCTCCTAAACTCATGAATTCAACCACTAAAGCCTAGCTTGAGTTTTTCGTTGCCTATATCTAGTAGTTTTTCATTCATTGGAAAAGGTTGGACTCTTGTGAATGCTTTGAGCATTATTGTACACTCATATTTGCAGTAAGGGAAAGGAATAGACCAGGGTTTGCAGCACTTTGTGAGATTCTTGTGGAAAATTGATTTGGTAACGTTTTTCCTTCTGTAATGCAAGTTGACATGTGTTTATGTATGCCATCATCTCTCTCTATTTATATTAACTAAATGAATCAAGGATAAAGGTAGAATTCATTGATGTTGCAGTGCTCTACCTAGGGTTTGTTTAGTTATTTATGTTTTCATCTGTTTGAAGAGGATCCCTGAGACTTTCATGCCCTCTCCAACTCCTCACCAGTCTAAAATCTCTCCATCTCACTCAATTTGAAGTACTAAACCATTTTCCTACCTCGCCCCATAGAGATCTTTGCAAGACCGTTTCCATTCCTCAGACCCAAATCTGCCTTTCACATTTGAGCCAACAAAACAAAATTCAATTCAAACAAACTCCTCGGATCACATACCTAGCCTAGAATCAGTCTTTACATCAGTCATATCAAGCTCCATTAACCATATTCTTCTGAGATTGGCAAGGACAGAGCCCTCTCCCTACCCAGTAGGGCTAGCTACCAGGTTAAGCATGGTTTGATGTTACTCTAGATCCCGCCTTTCTCAACCTGAGGTAGATTTAGGCCCTAACATAAGGGCTTAGATTAAACTGATGAGATCCTTTTATTAACTCTACCTATCTACTTATCTACCAAGATTAAACAGTTTGGTCAGATTTTATTCTCTATTTCTAAGCATGAAATTCAAAACATGGAACAACCAAGTTTAAACTGTTTGGTTACCATGGATTGTGGCCTAAATAACAAGTTGCACGCAATCATTATTGTAAAGAAAGTAAAATAGTAGTGTCATTTGGACTTGCACACTTTCATGGTCTTTTTATTTTTTCCTTGGGGTTCATTTTCTTTCATTTTTTTGACCTTTTTCATTATTTTTATCCTTTAATTTATCTTTTAGGACATATCTTCTTTACATTTTTTTATTTTTTTATTTTTTACAAATATGGAAAACATTTGCATAAAGCAAAGGTATGTACATATTACAGATTTAATCTCATCCATTCATATATTATGACACCTATTGGTATAGGAGCATAAGAGTGGCTCCACATGGGGATGGCATTTCCTTGTGAAATGTCAAGAACTAGCAAATCAATGGCTTTCTGAATTTCTGTGATTTTACCCTGCAACTTTCCTTTACCTTGCTACTTTATTGATATTTATTGATAGTAAAACTTTAAATCTTAGGGCATTCTCTTCGGGCTTCAACTCCAAAGTTTACCATCCAATCCACACTGAATTTTATGAAGGATATAGTATGTACAAGTAGTTAATGAAATCAGTAACTGGGATCTATATAGTGCTTAAGCATTTGACCATTGACTGGTCCTCCTTCTACTTATGCACCATCCAATTCTTTAAGGAAATAGGAATTATTTTCTCTGAAAGCATAAATAATGTAAGGACCTTTCCACAAGAAGTAAAACTTCCAATGTTTCCCTTTATCTTCCCTTCTTGAGTCCCATTTCAGTGCTTTGTTTCCTAGATAAAAATCTTCTGCCTTGTTTCTTTTGTCAAATGCTTTCTTAATTTTCTCCTGCACCACTTGGGATCTAATGTAGACTTGTTCTCTGGTTTGTTGCAAATGAATAGTCTGGTTGATCCTTCATTGAATGTCATTGGGTTCAACCTGTGCCCTGGGAGTAGTTTCATCACTGGAGTTCCCAAAGAAGATGGGAAGACAACCTCTATTCCATAAACTAGAGTCTAGATGATAGGGGCTTGTGTCAATAGATTTATTTGTGGCCAGTCCGTCTGCCCATAAGGAATTCACTAGTTTCTTATTCCAGGTCTTCTTATTGTCTTCCAATATTTTTTTGATAATATTCATTAGGCTTTTATTAGATGATTCTGCAAGTCCATTTCCCTAGGGATAGTAGGTTGTGGAGTGGCCAAGGGTTATGTGATACTTGTGGCAAAAATCAATCATCATTTTTGATTTAAAGGCTATGGCATTATCTGTGATGATTTTAGTGGGACAACCAAACCTGGATAGAATGTTCACCTCAAGAAAACCTATTATGACTGTATCAGTGGCCTGTCTTGAGGGTATGGCTTCTATCCACTTTGTAAAATAATCTGTGGCAGTTAAGATCCATCTATGCTGGGTAGTGGAAAGGGGATGAATTTCACCAATGAAGTCATGAACCCACTACTGAAATGTTGTTTCAGTTGATATAGGTTTCAAAGGTAATGACAATAATTTTCTTTTTCCTTAAAAAATTTGACACTTGTGGCAGGAGGTTAAAAACTTCTTCACATCAACAAACAAAGTGGGTCAATAAAAACCAGCCCTCAAGATCTTATCAGTTGTTGTTGTTGGCCTTATGAGACAAGTGTTGTCCTTGATGGAAAATCACATTGATGACAAATCATAGTGCAGAAGGATAGCAGCAAGGAATTGATGATTAGACTACAAGTATGAAGAGAAAATATATACACGCTGGTTCACTATATACCAAGTCGCGTATACAAGCAGGTTCACTATATACCAAGTCGCGTATACGCAGGTTCGCTATATACCAAGTCGCGTGTACACGCAGGTTGGCTTCAGTAAAAGAGCGTGTATGTGGAAAACTTATCTTTGGTCCGTGGCGGTTATTCCTTGGAAGTTGTGCCTATGGTTTTGGACCATGGTGTCTCAACGGACGTGTTGATCCCTAGTTTTGAAGTTGATGGTATTGGATTTCTATGGTTTTGGCCTGTGGTATTGAGCAATGCCTAAGGCTATATAAGGAGAAGAAGATCATTAGGCAAATGTATCTGAAAAGTCTTGAATATCTGATGAAGTATTAGATCCAGTATGCAGGTTATGGGTTAATGATGCATTGCTTGATCTGAGCTAAGGAGAGATATCACCAGTTGATAGAGAACAAGATCTAAGGAGAGATCGGGTTCAAATGGTTTGAAATGAACTATCTTTATATGGTTGATTATGCTTGTTCTAGATCTGCATACTGACGCAAATAATATTCTATAAGTGTTATAGTATGATTGATGTCTGGTACAACTGCAAAGTTATAAGAAATAATTTTAGATCTGTACGCGGGTTGGCCTTGGAAAAAGGGCGTATACACGCAGGTTGGGTTCATCCAAGTAGCGTGTACATTGTAAAGCTTGATATTTGAAGTTGCAGATGGGTCTGATGGTTATTGCAGAGTTCTGTGTCTGCTCTGTGTTCTGGTGACTGTGTTGTTGACAGAGTTTCAGTGTTTCAGTGTTTCAGTGATTAATGATGCAGGTTGTACTACAAGGTGATTGTCTTATGGATCCAGTATGAAAATGTATGAAACGTGGTCCCGGGTAGATCGTAGGCCGGCACCTACGTACTGGTAAACATATCAGCCAGTACAAGAGCAAGGGGAGTAAAGGTTGGAGCATTCTGTAGGTAGGCACCTACGTACTAGTAAATGGATCGGCTAGTACAAGAGCTAAGAGGATTGTAGCCCTCTGCAGGTTGTAGCCTGCGTGCTGGTAAAGGACTGCACCAGTACATTGTAAAAGAAGTTTCTTATTAAAGAAGAAAGAGACGAATTGCAGCAGGTGGTTTTCACCCACATTGGGTTTCCACCTTATATCATGGTGTTCATGTGTGTGGCTTTTGTGTGATGATATGTTCTGTTATACTGCACCTGTTTACTGTTAATATGGTTAATGATGTTCTGATGCAATTACTGAAGATAAGCTAACTGAATCATAAGATCTCTTGATATACGCTAGTTGCAATAAACACAGTAGCGTGTACACGCGGGTTCACTTAACTGAAGTAGTGTATATGTTTCTAAGTATGAAATGAAAAAGTTTTATTGATCTGATAATACTGATTCACCCCCCCCCCCCCCCCCCTCTCAGTATTATTTCCAATAGTTGCCTTACAATAGAGATGTCCCCCATAGTCACCTGCATGTAACTCTTGCAAAATTTTATCAGATTCCTCTTTTAATAAAAAAATCAACAATATGCCTTCATGATTTTTCCAAAATAGGGCATTATCAATTATGCAAAAATTTAAAGATTTCATCTTTAAAAACCTACTTTTAGTTCTAGATAGCTCTAGAGGAGCTTGAAGGTTTTGTAGAACATATATTATGTCAGCATACCATGGTGAATCTGTAAAGGCTTAGCTGATCTATGGAGTCGCCATCTCCTCTTCGCTATCCATTTCTGCAATGAAGTTTATGTCTAGGGCTTGATAGTTTGACTCAGCCATTAGCTTAGCCAAACCTTGGCCCTTGATCAATTTGGTAGGTCTAATTTATAAATCATACTCTAATACTGTAGCTATCCACTTTCCTCTTTTTTGATCAGGTCCATTCTGAGTTAAAATGTTTTTAACCACATCATTGGGAACATAAGCTACTATATGGGAGTACAAAATATAAACTCTGAAATCTCTTATAGCTTTAACCAAAGAAAAATCGTGTTTCTCCATTATGTTATACTTTAAAGGTGCATCTCTCAAGGCTTTACTAAATAAGGCTATTGGTTGTTCAAAACCCTGATCATTTTTCTGTAATACGACTGTAGCAATGTGTGTTCTAAAGCAAAAGAAAATATGATAAATTCCCTACCAAACTTTGGATTGATGAGGACTGGTGTTTGTGTTAAGGCTAATTTTATATCTTTGAATGACCTTTTAGCCTCTAGAGTCCATTTAACAGTCGAATATTTCTTTAACATGTTGTTTATTAATCTAACTAACTTAGCTAAATTAGAGATAAATCTCCTCAAAAAGTTTATCTTTCCTAGAAATTCTTGAAGTTCTTTGATATTCCCAGGATGTGGTATTTGCAAAATAGCTTCAATTCTTGTCAAGTCAATCCTAATACCATCTTTGAAGATAATGTGGCCTAATAATTTCCCTTCTTCCAACCAAAATAAATATTTTTTAGGATTCAGAGAAATTCCATATTTCCTGCATTTAATAAAGACTTGCCTAAGATGATCCAGGTGTTGTTGATCTGATTTGGAGAATATTGTGAGGTCATCAAGGTAAATGAGTAGGAAGTCATGGATTTCTTTGGCAAAGGCTATGCCCATTTCTCTTTGAAAGGTGGCCCCTACATTTCTTAACCCAAATGGCATTTTCAAATACATAAAAGTGCCCTATGGAGTTGTGAATGCAGTCTTTCCCTGATCATCTAGGTGAACTAGGATTTGGTTATAACCAGAGAACCCATCTAGCAGTGAGATTCTGGAGGAAACTACTACCCGCTATAATATGTGATCCATCTTTGGAAAAGGATAGTTATCTTTAAGTGAAACTTTGTTCATATTTGTAAGATCAACACACAACCTAATTTCACCCGTTTTCTTTCTAGTGGGCACCATATTGGAAACCCGGTCAAAGAACCTAATAGGTGCAATAATCCCAGCTTCATACATTCTTTTGATCTCTTTTTCAACAGAAGGTAGTAGAATAGGGTTAATTATTCTGAGCCTCTGTCTAAAGGGATTTTAATCTTCCCTTAAGGGAATAGTGTGTTGTATTATGCTAGTATCATAGGATTTCAGGTCCTCATAACTCCAGGCAAAAACATCCTGGAATTCCTTCATCAGTTCCATATATTTCATTTTTTCGTTGGGAGGTAATGATTTCAATAGTTTTATTAGTTTGGGATTCTCTTCAGATCCTATATTACATTCCTCAATGTCTAATTTCAAGGGTTCCATTTTAGGCTTTTTAGGAATATCGTTTGAGTCAAATAAGTCCTCCAAAGGAGTTAATCCTTTGGGTAGAAGGTTTATGACTTTAGTTTCATCATCAATGACTTCATCAATTTCCATATATTTTAGGTTTCGAATATCTGCTTTAGCAAACTTTGTAGGGTGAAATGTATTAATCTAATCATCTTCTAGTTTGTTAATTTCTACTTCATTAGAGCAATCAAAATCTACTGCTATGTCTGTTTCTATGTTGGTATTTACAAACCCATTTTCTAAAGTTAAAAAATTGTTAATTTGTTGATCATTCTCAAATACCTTCCAGTTATTTAAATTGTCAGGAATGGAAGGCCTGTGCCTAACCTCAGAAGTGTACTGATGGTTGGGCTGGAAAGGCAACTTACAAGTACTAGCAAACATGGCTAAGCTGTGAGCCTGCATGTTTTGTTTTTTGGGGATAAAAACAAGTTTGGTTTCTAAGAAAGTATTTAATATCTCTATGATTTTTCCTCTATAAAACCCTAGTCTAGGATCCCTATTCATATAAACAACATTAATTTGTTTAATCACTAATTCAGAATCTCCCATGATGGAGACCCTAATGGCTCCTAACCTTTTAAAAAGTTTCATACCTAACATAAGTGCTTCATATTCGGCCATATTGTTTATACATTTAAAGTTAAACCTGTAGGCATGACCTTCTGAATAATCGTTTTCTAAATTGTAAATCCATACACCTGCTCCTGCACCTAGTTTGTTGAATAACCCATCAAATTAAGATTCCATAGGATTTCATGCTCATAATTTTCATCTGGGGTAGTGGAATCCTTCTTGATTGGGGTATCTAGATCATCTTTTTTATCTGATGTTTCATGAATTTGGACATTTGAATTTTCTATTAATACTGCAATTTCTTTTGGTTCTAATGTTATACTACTTGAAGTGTTTTCTTGATTAGTTTCAGCATTGTAAAGTATGAAGGAATCAATATCAGAATGTACTGAATATATGGGAAAATTCTAAGGTCTTTCCTGGGAACTCACTACATACTTCATCATAGTTTCTCTATACAGTTTCATGGGGTGTCCAAAGACTGATATGGTAGCATAGGACGTGTCCAGTTGCAGAGATCCCTAGAGTTTGGCGCCACAAGATCTAGACAACAACATACCATACTTGGGTGGTATGTCAGCAACAACTATATCCATAAGTATGGTCTTGGGAGGTTATTAGACTAGGGAGACACAAAAAAATTTTATGAGACCTAAGCATTTAACTTGGCTTGAATCAAAGGAAAAGAGATCCTTATAAGGCCTAGTGATATCCAACTTAAGCTTTTCCATTACAGATTTAGGCATAAGATTATGTGAGGCCCCAGAGTCGAGCATGGAATTATGTAGGATTTTATCATGGATGTTAAGGCTGATGTAGAAGGGTGGTATCCCTCCTTCAATTGACTTTCCATTAACATCTGGGCCGAAAATTAATTCAGGTTGGTCATCAAATAGATTTACAGAGTCTTCATTTTCAATTAAGTTTAGATATTTACTAATTTGAGATCTGTAAGTTTCATGTTTAACCAATTCTGTCAGAGGTACTGAAATTTTGAGTTTGTGTTAAAATTGGCAACCAGGGCAAAACTTCATGTGGGTCATCTTATTCATGGCTAATAATATTTTTATTAGATTCCTCTCGTCGAGAGGTGTAGGATTGATATAAATATCATCCAATTCCGATAAGTATTCATGGAGATATGAATTTATTTTGATTATGGAATTATTATCAAGCCGACCTACAACTCATGTAGGCTCAGAAGCCCAACAGTCGCATCTATTCACCCACCAACGTTGTGTATAAATATAAGAGGACTTTTCCTCATTTGGACTCACTCATCTCATCACATCTCTCTCTCTCTGCTGCGCAGATATGAGTCTCTTCTCTACTGCGCTGAAATGGGTCTCTCTCTCTCACACATGTGAAGCCAGAAACTGCTGAAACTGAAGTTGCAACTGCAGAAGTAAAGATTGACTTGCGTGGCCTAGAAGATCTTCTCTTTGGAACTGCACTGTAGGTTCATCTGAACCTCCTTTGAAAGACGCAACTTTTGGTGGTGTAATGAAGTCAATCTGACGAACGGTTTGCAAGATATCGACTGCCCTAGTTTGAAGCCGGAAACTGTTGAAACTGAAGCTGCAACTGCAGAAGTAAAGATTGACTTGCGTGGCCTAGAATATCTCCTCATATGAACTGCGCTGTAGGTTCATCTGAACCTCCTCTGGAAGCTGAAACTTTTGGTGGTGGAATGAAGTCAATCCGACTGTCGGTTTGTGAGATATGGTCTGCCCTAGTTTGATAATGAAGCCGCTAATGCTGATGCTACTGATCTAGGGTTTGCTACTGCTGATATGAATCAGATTTATTGTACTATTTCTCTCTGTTGAATTATTGAAGATAAAAGAAGATTGGATCAAAGGGTTTCCCCACACATTGTGGGGTTTGTCCCTGGCTAGCCGCCACATCTTGTGTCTCTTGTCTTGGCTTGTTTTCTGTCGATCGTTTAATGTTCTATCTGCACTTTACTTTATGTACATGTGATTGCTAATCGGTGGAATATAATAAGAAAAAGAAGTAAATTGTTATAAGCATAGAACATACCATAACTTAACAGTTTGGCCACCTCTGCTCCCAAATTGAAAGGCAGAGGGGCTTTCTCTGTTTGAAAATTTGGAGTTTTAGAGCCAAAGTTCTGAGTAGTATGTTTTTCTTTTCCATTGTTTAGATTATTCTCATTTGGATTTTCTACTATGTTTTCTGAAGGCTGTTCCACTGTTCCTTTGAGGGGAACTGAAGTGGAAGGTTTCTTATTAGAAGGCTGGTAATCTGTTACATCTTCAATGGTGGGACTAGGAGGATTTTGATTTGGTTTATAAAGGATCTGTAAGGTTTTGTAACTTGAGGATTTTGATTTGTAGCTTTTTCTTTCTTAGGCTGGTTAGGTTTTGCTTTTTTATTCTGATTAGAAATATCAATGTTCTTCTTGCTTCTCAAGTTGTACTATTTATGAACTTTGAAAATAGCAGAGTCATACCCTTGATTATAGTCAAAAAATTCTCCTGTTTGAGTTTGTAACTGTTGAAGCATGTATAATTCTTGATCATCCTGAGTCAGAAAACAATTTCTTCATTATCTAAGCCCATAAGGTTGATATGAGTGTCTATCTTAGGGTCTTCTTGGTGGGAAGTCTCAGTATAATTTTCTTAGAAAGGTGGCCTAATGTTCTGACCAGGACCATTTTTACCAGGGTTTTGGTTCTGGTTTTTCCTAAAGTTTGGATTCCTTACTGGATTAGCTTGTTGGTAATCCCAGTGAGGTTTCCTTTCAATAACTTCTATTTTGTCCAACAATCTTTCCATTCCTTTGGATAAAGCATCTATTTTCTGATCAAAGGGTGAAGTTTCATATTTCAAAGGTGTTCTTCTCTCATTTCTAACTCTAGCCCTTTTATATATCTGATTAGCTTCTATGCTAACACCTACACTTTTCATATCTTCAAGTGTAGGGGGATTCCTTTCTCTAAGTTGAAAAGCCATATCTATGTCAAATCCATCTGGAAACTTAATCAGAGCTAAACCAAGTGGAGGCCTAAGGTCAAGAGGGATTGCATTGTACACATTGTTAAACCTAGTACAGTAGTCTTGAACAGTTTCATTTGGTCCCCTTTTAAGGTTTTCATATTCAGATAGAATTTGAAGGGGGTTCTTCTTCTTCTCCCACCTATTAAGGAATTGTTGGTAAAGGAATTCTAAACTATCTATGCTCTGAGGGGGCAAAGATCTAAACCATGTTCTCACTTCTCCAGCTAGACTTTGGACAAAGATTCTCATTTGGACATCTCCTATGTCAATCTCATGCAGTTCAAAATAATCTATCATTTTCTTAGTGTGTTGTTGTGTTGTGTATGTTCCAGTGCCATCAAATGAGGTAATTTTACTTTGATAATCTGCTGGTAAGGCACCTTGAGGAGCAAGCATTACAAGGGGGGCATATCTGAGTGTCATGGCTCTAAGCTACACAGGATTGAGAGTAGGAGTTGGGGTAACTAGAGGATTTGGGACAACAAGGGGAGTTGGTGTAACAGGGGTAATGGTTGTTTGAGGGGTAGTGATGGGTTGATGAGGAATTGAAGGTATGAATGGAGATGACGTGGAGGGATGATCTTCAGAAGTGTGGGGAAACGATGGTAAGCTAAAAGATGTTGACGTTGTCTCAAAAAGTTCAGGGATTCTGTCAGTGATAAGGGATGACTGAGGGGAGTTCAGAAGGTTCCAATTAATTGACAAGTTGGCTCCTTGGATTTCAAGTTCTTTGGTGAATTTTGGATCTGGGACTATGTTCAACAATTCACTATCAGACATGGTTCTAAACAGAGAAAGACCAAAATGCTCATCAAAATGGATGTCTTCAAGGAATAACCACTCAACGGGCATGAATTGGATCTAAAAACAGACCTAGGGCTTACTAAACTTTCCTATCTTCTGATTATCCTCGGAATAAGGTTGGGATTTTCAAATACGGGGGGAGGATTTGGATCAAGGTTGGCCCTGGTATAATGAGTTCTCCCTAAAGCCAGATTTCGATCTTTTTATGATTACCTTTTTGTTTTTTATGAAATTTTAAAGAAATAACTTCTATTAACCCTTTACGATGCTTAAAAATGAAAATTTGAATTCCTCAAAGGTTTATTAAAACTGATGGTTTTGAATATCCCCAGTATCATCACAACTATGTTATCGCTCAGGTTTCTTCCTTAGAAGTTATCAAAGAAGGAATGGCCCGAGGTAACCACAAACCAATCTTTTAGACTCAGGTTCTAGCTAACCTAAGTCCAAAGAGGGCTCTCTCTTTATGATTTAACTTTGTTTGAATAATATTTTAGGCTAGCTCTTAGTGTTCATGGCCGTTTTGTTTTGATTTGGTGGTGGAATTAAGAAAACAGATGGGCAGAGCAAATATTTAGGCCATTGGGCTATGGAGTCAATCAAGAAAAGCTTAAATGGATTTGATTTATTAATGAGGTAAGAGTCCACAGGGTAGGCTAACGTAGCAAGATAAAATCTTTAGGTTTAAATGGATGAGTGTCCTAACTAGGGCTAAGGGCAATGAAGAATCCTTAACAGGGATTAATATGAGGAAGGGAAGGATGGCTGATAGCAAAGGGAAATGAAGAATCCTATACTATCATGGGCCAAAAGCGGGGTAAACTACGGAAGTAAGGAGGCAATTAAGAATCTCCAAACCAAGGTAGTTTAGAAGAAAACATAAATAAATCAAATAGTTAAAACAGAGAGCACTTAAGCTATTTCTGGTGATATCATTCCTTGTTTGCTTTTAAGATTTTATAAGAAACACGTATGAATTTTTTATGACATTAAGAGAAAAATATATTTAAACATGAGAAAAGTATACTTATTTGTTCCAACTACGCACAAGAATCCAGTGAAATGTCCTCAGCTTTATTTCACTTCCAGCAAAACCAGTCCAGTCCTGAGTACAAAGCTCCTTGGCTCAAAAATAATATGTCTACAAAAATGTATTTTAATCCACCCTAATTACTTCAACTTGTGAAGTATTTATACAAAATTTGATACAAAATATCTTATAACTATATGAGAATTAATCTAGGAAACAAAAAATATCCTCAACACAAAGATAGAGAAAGATGGAAGTCTGTTTGCTTGTTGTCCCTTTATTTGTGAATGTGCTAGCTGCTAGAATTCGAATTTGGCTCTTGCAGTTGCCTTGATATTTATGTGTTGGATTCACTCTTATATTTGACCTACTGATACTCTTTACATGTTTTGATTAATCCTGTATTACCTATTTTCACTTGGTGATCATCTTTACCCTCTAGATTTACTATAGTAACTTATAGTAAATCTGTAAAACTGGTCCACCATTCACTATCTGGTAATTTTATCCTGATCATTTGCATATAGACTTCATCGGCTTCTGTATATTTGGAAAAATTGGGTTTGATGGTGAAAAAGTGCTTGATTTCATGTTCTATGTAGAATAGATTCTCCAGGCCATCATAAAGTACCTTTCCTGCAGGTAATGCTTTTACTCCTGAAGAACTAGCTTGGCTCCTGGCATGTTTATTCAGTCTTTCGATGTAATCTTGTTGTGTCATTAATTTTTTATGTATGACTAGAGGACTATGAAGTCCTTTTTCTCTCAAAATGCCATATTTTAACATGAAACTGTCGATGTCTACTTGAATGCTTTGACATCTTTTCTCCAAATTAAGCATCAGATTCCTTTTAGTAAGAACCTTCTTTACCTCAATAATAGTTGTTTTTCTGTCCTGAATTTCTAATTCATCAAGCTGGGACTATTATTGGGAAAAATAGTGTCCATTCATAGTTGTAAGTCCCACTAAGATAGGTAGCTATCTTAGAAACAAACAGATTAAAGTTACTTGTGTTTTCCTTTATGAGAGATTGATGAGAGAGAAGCAGAAAGCACCAACCTCGGTCTTTCGCTAGTCTCCTTGCTTGTTTCCTCTCTCCTTTGATGAAGCTTTTGCCACTCCTCTCTCGCTTGTCTCGCTTCAAAGAACACCTGTAGAGTCAAGGCAGCAAAATACCATCAAAGCATAGAGATCTATAACCATAAATAATGTAGTATCAGATGTACATTAACCATATAGATGCACACATAAACAAGATTCAGAGATATACAAACATATGTAGGAAAACTCAAATAGCTTTATTGATATAAGTAGTAGAAGATAGGATTACAACCAGGCTGTCTGATCCAGCATGAAAGCCCTCTTCACCTCATACAAAGCAAGATCACCCAACAATGTTTTCAAAGAGAAACCAACAACACTTCCTTGCAAATTACAAAATTCCAGCCTTTGGATCTCTTGGATGAGGGATCCATATATAGATGTTTTCAGGAGACTGAGTCAGCATCTGGGATTTTGATTAGTGTCATTTCACTGATATTTCTTGGTTCCACTTGGATATTTCAGATCTCTTACTCATCCCTAGGAAAATTCAGAGAGACAAGTGTCATATGGGCAGTTTCTAGAAGATTCTTTGGGTTTCCACCTAGAAAACTGCTTCTACCATTTGTCTGCTATTGCTCATCATACCCTACAGAAGGGATTTCCAATATGCATCGCACCCCCCGTGTGTGATAGGTGAGATGCATCGCACCCTATGCATGGAGCAGTCTGTATGGTCCTGTTTTGACCAGTTCTGAGTAGTTTTTCATGGAGAACTTTTGGGAGATGATGTAACCAGCTAACCTTGTTTCTTTAGGGTATGAAACAACACTTTTAGGGGTTTAGAAGCCCTTTTTTTATGGACATATGTGATTGGGGTTGCAGTGCCCAAATATGTCAATAATAATTGCCCCTAAAGCATGAGGTCGTAAATCCTTTTGATGTCAGGTGAAATGCTTTATAATGAGGATCCGAGGTTTTTCGAATTGGAAGGTGACCTGTAATATGATACAACATAATACATTATCTTCATAATATTTTCATGATCTAGCTAAGGCGAGCATTCCCATGCTCAGCTTTATAAATTCATATTCATGTACATGAGACAAACAATCATCTGTGTAGCAGACTGATGATTCTGGTAGAGCCATCATCCTTTAGTTTGGTTGATTATCTGTGCAGCTGTGATGTACATTTGATGTCTTTATTTTTCTGAATATATCACAGCCCGAATGGATGAAACTAGATCTGAGGTCTTCAAACTCGTTCAATCTTCACCCGAAGTACAAGTCGATCCATGTGAAAAGATATTCTGATGTCGAACATGGAAAGACATCGCCTGATTACCAGCCAATGATGTAAGATGTTAACAAGCGCGAGAGGAATCACCGATAATGATGATGACCCTCAAGGTATTGTAGTACAATTTATGTGGTGTGAATTCATGATTTGATGTTGAACACCACATAAAATATTTCGGTCGAAGGCCATTGATGTAAACCTGTCGCCGGAAGTGAGAAACTTACCATTGAGGCATGCAAGCTTTAAAGTACTGAAAGGGTTGTCCCTAAGTCAACTTCTTGGATAATGAGCTGATGTCAACAAGAAGTGACCCGTCATAGGGGGGCCTTAATGAATCCCACATCTATGACACGGAATGGAGCAAATGATTTTGTGGAGGTGAAAATGATCTGATGATACAAGGTTCAGGGTGGCGGTCATGAAAAATGGAGAGTGAAGGTAATGCAGTGGATAAGACGTTGGCTAGGTTGGTGAATTCTCTAAGCAAATTCTATTGAACATATCGGCGACACTGAGATGGATTGGTAGCGTTAACCTCAAGGTAGATGGTACGGTGGACGAATGGTGATATGACCAGTGAACGAAAGAACCCAACCTGACTCAATCACGGTGATGGAGTGAAAGTGTCATGTTCAAGAGCGACCTGCTACCAATGAAGCTATTCAAGTTTTCTTCCCTTTTCTCCCCAGCCATTGTTGACCAGTACCTCTTTGTTTTTTTCAAGCTTGAGGAGGATAACATATGCTTGTTCTATAATTTTCCCTTCAGGCAAACCCGTCGCTATGTTTTAATGAGCCTAGCAACAGTGAAACTCGCTCTTGTCTGCATGGACAAGTTTGTCGCTACTGTTTTAATGAGTTTAATGAGAAAGTCAACTTAGTCCTTTTCAATTTTAGAGAGTCTAAAAAGGAATGTAAAGGCAACTCCAGTGGTCCTTTTTCATAATGTAATCCCTTAAGTTCAAAAAAGTGTAAAATAATACGAAAGGGATGACTTTTCGATAGCTTTAACGAGCTGAACAAGACAAGCGCTCGATATTTTTATCTAATAATCCCTCGGGTCCAAAAAGATTAAAATCTAGAGGAGGTATGGAACTTCTGGTTGCTTTAATGAGCTGGAGAGGCCAATTGCTCGGAAATCTTTTCATATTTTACGAGTCAGATGAAAAGAGCTTAAAGGAGACTCATTTTTTGAGGAATGAGTGATGTTTTGGATAACAACTGGTTCCAGGTAAGGTTTGGAACATTCCAATCACAGCAGTGGAAAGAGGGTGGCTAATAGAATCACTCATCGCAGTTGTTCCTCAAAAGGGTAAACAATCAAATGTAGGTGTATTATCAGCTAAAAAATAGTGGAGGTGATGGTAAGAACACGACCAAGGTTCAAAACCTGATAGTCATGCGGTCAAAATGGTTATTTACCAGGGGTGGGGTTCATTTTTTAATGAGATTGAACTCTATGGAAACACTTGCTGATTGCTAGGTTTATTTTTTGATGATCTTGAACTTCACGTAAAACTACTCATGGCGAGGTTTATTTTTTAACGAGCTTGAACTTTGCGTAAAACTGCTCGTGCTAGTCGTATAATACGGATGTCTCTTCGATAGGTTCATTTTTTAGGGAGCTTTCCCCATTCGAGACTTTGCTCCTGAGCCTTTCGTTATGTAAGCTAGGAACGACCAACCTATGAGTCTAAAGGGTTGAGAGCCTACAAACTAAGAAAATAAATGGTCGCTTTTCACTTGCATGCAAAAAGGTTTGCATGCCCCCAGGTATAACGAAATAGAGTTTCTAGGCTACCGTACGGAATTTCTTGCATTAGCAAGATTGTTTCATCCATATTTGTAGACAAAACACTTCCTTGGATCTATCCATCGAAATGGACGAAGGTGATTCTAGTTCCAATCACCTAACCTTTGACGGAGCAATCCTTTTCCAAAATGATCCATATCCTAAACGGACAGGATTATCAGACCAATCATATTCCTATGCGGAAACCTACCTTATATCTGGGGTTTTTATGCTAAAGTAGACTAGGGCGCATGCCTCCTGGGTTTCAGTCACAATCACCGAATCACTCGCGATCATCAGGTGGATGGACTGGAGATTGATGAGACATTCCTTGTGTGAAAAGACTAGTTAGGGATGGTATTTGACTAATAGTTTTGTTTGAACCAGTGAACGAAAGCTGGTCTACGAGCTGGATCACTCTGCCTTCATGTGGAAAACACATCACTCGAAAGAGTGAAGAAACGATAACTCCCATGCTATAAATGTAGTCACACCCAAGGAGGAGATTGTAATCTAGAGGTCCTTGGACTACCATCACATTTAGATGAATGGTTTTCATTCTCAAAATTATAGGTAAATTTGGAAGGATCCCTAATGGTCGACTGGTTCCTTTGTTGAAGCATATTAGATTTCGAATCTTAGGCAGAAGCGATGATGAACCAAGCGCTTTCCAAGCAGTTGAGGAAATGATACTCACAAAAGCCCCTTCATCTATAATAGCACCAACCATGATCATTCTGTAATCTTTACTATGATTTGGAATGGTACATTAGATGGTAGGCGGGGTCTGCCTAGTAGATTCCAATCGAAGGAAACGACTAGGTTGCTTGGAGGTGGGACTGAATAAATAGCCAAATAAATCTCTGACGAACTTCCTTCTTGTGGTAAAGGAATGGGTATATTGCCCCTATTCTCATCGGAGTCTATGTTTACGAAGAGAATTTGAATGGTGTCGTTATCATTCTCCTTGGTGATAATATCATCTAAAGGTGGGCCCTATGAAGACAAGATTGGGTCGACTGCCATCTCGACCTGTTGAATTTGGTCCAGTGTGGACTTAGAGGGTTTATCTTCAATGATAGGTGCTTCGACCGACAACAATGGTGTGTCATTTGGATTTTCAACTAGCGATGGACTCGGAAAGAGTTTCTTGTATCCAGGAGGAAGTCACTGCGGTGATGCAGGATGGTTATCCAAGACTCTTTTAGCTTTGTCTAAGAAAGGACAATGGTGGAGGGCATGATCACCTTCACACACTCTACAAGTAAATTTGGATCTTCCTTTTTGTCCATTAACTTCATTTTCACTAGTTGACTGTATGCTTTCAACATCCTCATCAGTGGTTGAAGACACCGGATTTTGCAAGCAGGGAGACCAATCCCTCAAGATCCGTGGGATGCAGGGACAATCTCAAGATAGTGGTCTCCCTTGCAAATGACACATGGATATTTAGGTTTGGAAGGTGCAATGTGTGGATTTTCGCCACGGTTGCCCCCTTTTGCGATTGGGTTCTTCTTCTTCTTCTCCTTCCCTTTCTTCTTCTTCTCAGTTACTTGGTTTTTAGTGTTACTAGCTTCACCAAGCGAAGAGGAATAAGGAGAGGGAGAAACAAACAAAGTAGAAGGTGGGGGAGCAACTTCATCTGGTTGCTGATTTGATTGCTAAGGAATTGCGGTGTTTTGAATGACAGAGGTAGAAAAAAGCCATACAGGCAAGCCAATTGTGAGTCCTAAAAGGGACAATGTGGCCATGTGTGGAGCACCAACATCCCCCCAAGAGGAGAAGGGACTAGGATTTCCCCCAAGGGGAAATCCTTGATTGGTAGACTCCATTTCTCAACCTAAAGACCAACGAGGGAAAAATGACATTATTCCGATTAAAATAAATTTTATGACACTTTGACACAACTTGCTTTTTCAATTTTTAAGAGTCGAGAAAAAGCTAAAGATGACTCTAGTCGTCTTCGATTTTTAATGAGCCTGAAGTGACAAGCGCTCAGATGGACCTTTTCTTTTAAAGAGTCTAAAAAGGAACAAAAGCGACTACTTTGGAAACCTAGATAGAGGGATTACCAAACCAATTGCAAAACTGCAGAATACTTTTTACGGTACAGCAGTTAATCTTCTCGAATGCTGTGTTCAGTGCATTGCGATCGATAGAGCAACAGACACGGCTTCCTAAGGATAAAGGATGTAGCCTATTGTGGTCTCCCAATATATACTCGATGGTATGTGGGAGCACAAGTCCGTACTCGCACTTGTCATCTCAAATATGAGGAATCACCCAACCTACGATGAAAGTGATAGTTACCAGGCTTTACGACGTCGGAATATGTATCTAGCCTAGACTTCTAAATGTTGTGTGTTAGGTTCCAAAGCGTTTTTATGTTCATTGAATTTTATTTTATAGTTGATCTTTCTTAAGAAGTTTGCCTTTAAGGTTCACCGCGTGATGTAGATATACAATTCCTAAATATGCAATCTAAGATGATAAAAAGTCATTTACTTTCTTTCTGCAATGAAAATCCTAGCTACTAAGGAAAGATAAATGAAATTCTTTCAACATAGAGCAGAGAGGACACACTAGATGCACTTTTCCTAAATCAACTTCAGCATGCAGTCTTAATAAATGTGTTATAGACATTTTTGGGCACTGCAACCCCAATCATAAATGTCCATAAACCAAGGGCTTTTAAGTCACTAAAAGTGTTGTTCCAACCTCTAAAAGAACAAGGTCAACTGATTACATCTTCTCCCAGAAGTTCTCCATGAAATACTACTCAGAACTGGTCAAAACTGGACCATCTCACCTGCTCCATGGTCAAAGTGCACTGCATACCACCTAAATACACATGGGAGGTGTGATGCATACTGAAAAGCCCTTCTATGGGGTGCGATGGGAGAGAGTGGACAAATGGCAGGGTCAATCTGCAAGGTGGAGGATCATGGAATCTTCCAAAAACTTCTCCTGTGACACTTGCCTCTCTGCATTCGCCCAGGGATGAGTAAGAGATCATCAATATCCAAGTGGAATCAAGAACTATCAGAGAGAGGACACTAATCAAATCTCAAAAGATGACTCACCCCCCTTGCAAACATCTATATATGGATCCCTCATCCTAGAGATCCAAGGGGCTCGAATTTTGTATCTTGTAAGGAAGTGTTGCTGGTTTCTTGGTGTAACATCATAGTGTTGGGTGATCTAAGCTTTTCATAAGGTGAAGAAGGGCTTTCTTGCTGAGAGGATGATGCTGGGTCAGAACAATTGGTTGTAATCCTCTTTGCTATTCTTGATTATTAATAAAGCTATTCAAGTTTTCCTCCACATTCTTGTATGATTGATGATATATGCATTTGTGTGGTCAATATATATCTGGTCATATATTGTTTATGATAGTAGATCTATGTTCTTGGATAGTGTTATGCTGCTTTGATTCTACAAGTGCTCTTTGAAGCTGGGTAGATGAGGAAGCGAGTGGCGAAGATCTATCAGAAGGGAGAGGAATCAAGAAAGGAACCAAGCGCAAGACAGAGGTTGGTCTCCTTCTTTCCCCCTTGATTTTCACTAGCTGATTCCGGGAGATTCTGTGGACGATTCTTGGCACCGTCTAGACCAGGTAGGAGCTAAACCTGAGCTCTTCAATTTCATCCTTTCCTTTTTGAATCCTGAGCATGTTTTCTGGTTTTTTTGAGCCTCTAGGGTTTGAAAAACTCACCCTGGCTCCATCGCACCTCTTCTATATAGAAAGGTGTGATGCATGCTGGCTTGGCCATGGGCCAGTCAGCATGCATCCCACCTATAACACTGCTGGGGTGCGATGGGCGCAAAGAGGGAAATTTATGCACAGTTCTTCATGGAAATTTTTTCCTTTTTTTCACCAAATCAGGATCCTGACTCTTCTCTTGTTTGTTTCAAAGATTCATTGGAGAAAAATGCCTGTTACATGGCGAGAACGTGAGCATGAAGAAGAGGACATGCTTACTTTACATGATCCGGTTACGGTAAATGCATTGCGGAACTGTGGCCTGTTCAAGTTTTTCCGCATCTCTAGACTGAGGCAACAAATCAACTTGTTGCAATATTTTCTTGATGCATGGGATCCTACCACCCAGGTGTTCCAGATTAGGGGCAATTCCATCCCCTTGACTGTCATGGACATCTATTTTTTGACCGGCTTATTGAGGCGGGGTGCCCCTATCTCATTATCAGGTTCGGCCCGTGGGGGTGAATCTGTGAGAGATTACATTCGCAGGTATTGCAGAGAGGGATCTCAACCGAGTAAGGACAGCAAGATCAATATCCGAGATGTCACTGACAGGTCCCTAAGGACCATTCTATTTACTTTTGCTAGACTGGATAGTAGTGCGGCACTTCACATGGCCAACAGGTCTTATATGCAGTACGCCTTGGAATGCCTTAAACCAAAGGTGTTCAACTGGTGTGATGCAGTACTCTCTGTGATGAAAGAACAACTGACCAAGGTGAAAAATGGAAGATTGAAGAACTTTGGATATGGTTCTATCTTGACAACTTTCGCCTTGGAAAAGATCTCGTTGATGCAGCCGCAGTATGTTTCACTTGGTTTACCTCACCCGACTGAGCCACGGATGTAGAGATGGGTCGACCTTATGGCCAGACATGCTGGTCAGTCCCAGGTTTCCTTTTCTGATACCTTTTTCGAGTGGTTCAACCATCAGGAGATGGTTTTTTCCGAGTATCCATATGCCGGTATGGATTTCCGGGGTGACCCAGATTTGGTATTGTCGGCTGGCGAGCAGTGGGGTGTCATCTGTAAATTCTCTGACCATATCTCTGTTTATCGTTTCTCTTTATAATGTTCTTGTGATTTCTTCTATTAGGACTAATCAAAACTCATGTGCTCATGCAGATTTTGGACCAGTCTGGCCAGTAGTACGCCTGAGAGTCCCAGCTGCCGCTCCAGCAGGAGAGGTTGTGGGAAGGGCTATCCTTTGCGACCTTGATGTGGCCGAGACTCTTTCAGCATTGCAGGATCAGGTCAAAGGCCTCACTCTTGGTATTCCAAACGTGAGGACTGATGAGTTGCCCCTGAGGTTGCAGTGACATACTACCGGTGTGCCGAGTCGATGGACTAGGCTTTTACGCATGATTGCACAGGCGGTGACTTGTTATCACCAGCATCATTAGACTAGGGTGCCCCCTAGAATTTTGAGTTTTGGGTCATTTGACCAATTTTGTCTTGGTTACAGAACATTATGTGTAAACCATAAACAGTTATATATATTTTTTATTTTCGGAGCTTTATTTTGGTTAAGTTACATGATCCTGATGCAAATACTGATGAAATGCTTCTTTTTATAAATGTTGCAAATGTCTATCTAACACATAATTTGCCAATGAATCTGTTAATGTGTTTAAGTTTCTGGAAATATGCTAATATTGAATAAAATCAAATTTCCTTTCCAAAATCTTGACCCTTAGGAACATGCGATAGATAGTTGGATTTCGGACGGAGTAGATACCAGTGAGTTGTAGTATGACGAGCTGTGAGTCTAGCCTGAAGACAAGTCGGCTTATTCCATGTGTGATGGCATCAGAGAGAAGTTCTATCAACGTGCTATATTCAACGATGTTATTTGTTGACCGACCAATACATACCCCTCTGAAACTTACTAGCTCACCGCTTGGATAAAAAATGGCCCAGGCCGCAGAAGATAGGTTCCGCGAACTACGACTCGCTCCAAAACAATTACCCTTAGCGAAAACAAAAATGTAACAAAAGCATATGGGTTACCACATTGAATCATGCATAGTAACGCTTAAGGTACAACCCGTTACGAGGTTGCGCCAGTGGAATCCCATCATAATCCATTAACTCGTGGGCTCCTTTTTCTAATATACACTTAACAATATGGGGGCCCATCCATAAAGACTTGAACTTACCTGCCCCCAATTTATCGGATTCCTGGTCGTAAAGTAAGACCAAGTCACCTTCTGAGAAGACACAGGGTTTGACATTTTTGTCGAACTATGCCTTGACTCATTTCTTATGGGCTTCGTTAGCCAAATCGGCATCACGACGGGTTTCATCCAATTGGATTAGTTCCAAGAAACGATCCTCCTCTTCTGAAGTTTCGGGGAGAAGGTCGACTGCGAGTTTGAGGGACGAGATTTCACACTGAACTGGTAATATTGCTTCTAGGCTATACACCAGTTGAAAAGGTGTAAACCCGGTTGCATTCCTTACCAATGTTCGGTATGCCCACAAGGTTGAGTATAGGATCAGGTGCCAACTCCTTTTGTGGACTCCAATCATCCTTTGTAGCATCCACTTTAGGACTTTGTTGATTGCTTCAACTTGTCCATTGGCCTGCGGGTAATATGGAGTAGAGCTGTCGAGGGACAACCCTAATTTGGCAGCCAATTCGACCATCATGTGATTGCGAAAATGCGATCCATGATCTGTGACTATAGCCTGTGGAATGCCGAACCTGACGACTACATGATTGAAAAAGAAAAGGGCAACTGTTTCACCAGAGTTTAATCTCATTAAAAAATGAACCATTTTCTGGTAAATAACCATCGTGAATGTATTATCATCAGCCTTTGAAGCCTTGGTCATGTTCTCATCATCACCTCCACTCTGTATTGGCCGATCATTCACCTCCATTTGATTGTTTACCCTTTTTGAGGAACAGCTGCGAAGAGTGATCCTGTTAGCCATCCTTATGACACTGTCGTGATTGGAAAATTCCAAACCTTACCTGGAATCAGCTGCTACCCGAATTTATCACTCGTTCCTCAAGAAATGAGTCTCCTTTAAGCTCTTTTCATCTTACTCGTAAAATATGAAAAGATTGCTGAGAAATTGGACTCTCCAGCTCGTTAAAGTGACCGGAAGTGCTATCCCTCCTTTAGATTTTAATCTTTTTGGACTTGAGGGGTTATTACACAAAAAGATCAAGCACTTGTTTTGTTCAGCTCATTAAAAGTACCGAAAATTCATCCCTTTTGTATTGTTTTATACTTTTTGGACTCAAGGGATTATATGACGAAAAAGGATTATTGGAGTTTTCTTTACGTCCCTTTTTCAGACTCTCTAAAATTGAAAAGGACCAAGTTATCTTTGTCGTTAAACTCGTTAAAACTCAATAGCGACAAACTTATCCATACAGACAAGAATGAGTTTCACTATCACTAGGCTTGTTAAAACATAGCGATGGGTTTGCCCGAAGGGAAAATTATAGAACAAGCATATGTTATCCTCCTCAAGCTTGACAAAAATAAAGAGGTACTGGTCAGCAATGACTGGGGAAAATTTGGGAAGAAAACTTGAAGAAACTTTATTGGTAGCAAGTCGCTCTTGAACATGACACTTTCACTCCGCATCCGAGTCGGGTTGGGTTGTTCCGTTCACTGGTCATATCACCATGGGTCCATCACACCATCCATATTTGGGGTTAACACTACCAATCCATCATGTCAGTGTCGCCGATATGTTCAAGAGAAGTCGCTTAGAGAATTCACCTGTGTCTCATCCACTGCAATACATTTACACTCCATCCTTTCATGACAGTCACCCTGAACCTTATATCATCAGATCATTTTCACCTCCATTAAAATCATTTGCTCTGTTGCGTGTCATTGATGTGGGATTCACTAAGGCCCTCCTATGATAGTTCGCTTCTTATCGACATCAGCTCATTATCCAGGAAGTCGATCTAGGAACAACCCTTTCAATACTTTGAAGCTTGCATGCCTCAATGGCAAGTTTCTCACTTCTGGCGATAGGTTTACATCAACGGCCTTCGACCGAAAGATTTTTCTTGGTGTTCAACGCCAAGTCCCGTATTCACACCACGTAAATTATACTGTAGTACCTTGAGGGTCATCATCATTATCGGTGATTCCTCTCGCACCTGTTAACATCTTACATCATTGGCTGGTAATCAGGCGATGTCTTTCCATGTTCGACTCCAGAATATCTCTCACATGGATCGACTTGTACTTTAAGTGAAGATCAAACGAGATTGAAGACCCCGAATCTAGTTTCATCCATCCGGGCTACGACATATATTCAGGAAACTAAAGACATCAAATGTACATCATTACTGCACAGATAATCATCCAATCCAAAGGATGATGGCTCTACCAGAATCATCAGTTTGCACTCAGATGATTGTCTGTCTTATGTACATGAAAATGAATTTATAAATCTGAGCATGGGAATGCCCGCCTCAGCTAGATCATGAAAATATTATGAAGATAATGTATTGTATTGTATCTTATTACAGGTCACCTTCCAACTCAAAAAAACTTCAGATCCTCATGATAAAGCATTTCACCCGACATCAACATATTAACGACCTCATGCCTTAGGGGGCAACTGTTATAGACATTTTTGGGCACTGCAACCCCAATCATAAATGTCCATAAACCAAGGGATTTTAAGTCCCTAAAAGTTTTGTTCCAACCTCTAAAAGAACAAGGTTAACTGATTACATCTTCTCCCAGAAGTTCTCCATGAAAAACTACTTAGAACTGGTCAAAACTGGACCATCTCACCTGCTCCATGGTCAAAGTGCACTGCATCCCACCTAAATACACACCGAAGGTGTGATGCATACTGAAAATCCCTTTTATGGGGTGCGATGGGTGAGAGTGGACAAATGGCAGGGTCAATCTGCAAGGTGGAGGATCATGGAATCTTCCAGAAACTTCTCGTCTTTGCATTCGCCCAGGGATGAGTAAGAGATCATCAATCTCCAAGTGGAATCAAGAACTATCAGAGAGAGGACACTAATCAAATCTCAAAAGCTGACTCACCCCCCTTGCAAACATCTATATATGGATCCCTCATCTCAGAGATCCAGGGGGCTGGAATTTTGTATCTTGTAAGGAAGTGCTGCTGGTTTCTTGGTGTAACATCATAATTTTGGGTGATCTAAGCTTTTCATGAGGTGAAGAAGGGCTTTCTTGCTGAGAGGATGATGTTGGGTCAGAACAATTGGTTGTAATCCTCTTTGCTATTCTTGATTACTAATAAAGCTATTCAAGTTTTCCTCCACATTCTTGTATGATTGATGATATATGCATTGTGTGGTCAATATATATCTGGTCCTATATTGTTTATGATAGTAGATCTATGTTCTTGGATAGTGTTATGCTGCTTTGATTCTATAGGTGCTCTTTGAAGCTGGGTAGACAAGGAAGTGAGTGGCAAAGATCTATCAGAAGGGAGAGGAATCAAGCAAGGAACCAAGCGCAAGACAGAGGATGGTCTCCTTCTTTCCCCTTTTATCTACTTCTCATAAAGGAAAACGAAAGTAGTTTTAGTTTGTTTGTTTCTAAGGTAGCTACTAGCCTTAGTGGGACTAGCAGCTCTGCATAGACACTAGATTTCCCGATAACAAAATGCACATGCATGTATTGTTTTTCAATTTCCTTAATGTGAGAATGACAAAAAGAAAGCAAAGAGATCTGAACTATCTTTTTCCAAAGCGACAATACTAACAATTTTCTTTTCAAAAAATGAAAGTAAGGTCAAGACGACACTTTGCGATTTTGAATTTTAAACTGCTTTCGACACTTGAAATACTAATTATTCAAATCAAATACAATGGAAAAAGTGTAATCGGCTATCTAAAAGAGGAATGCTTTGTAATACTCTTTTTCTTGATTGAAAATGACACCTGCGACACTTTCAAATCAAAAGACGACAGTTCGATTAAGCTACTATTTGCAAAGGAGAATTGTAAATGATGAAAAATAAATAAAAAAACATTCACAATTCCTTCTGATGGAGGCTGGATAATGCAGAGGAAGATGGTTCCAACAGAGATATACTGATCACAGACAGCAAAACTACCGATAAAGCTGAAGACAATGAAGAAAAAACCAAAATCTGAAGGCAGAAACAGTCTTAGTCAATCATCGCACCTGTAACATAGGGAAACAGGGATGCATCTCACCTGAAACACATGGGAGGTGCGATGCATCTAGATTTCCTAGAAGAGACAGTGCGATGATCTAGGGACGAGACTGTGCTTGGTTTTCACTCATAGTTTGCAGCTAAGTTCGGGGATTTAGGCTGAGCTAATGATTGTCAGTAAACACAAAGTATAGGGGTTGATCTAATGAGGTTATTTGAGCTACCACCAGGGAACTTATGATGTTTGCAAGCTAGATGTTTAGTTCATAAACAAACCCAGAGATTGACTGAAGCAGCGTTGATCTACTTTGCAGTTGCATAGCAAAATCAGTTCGAAGGCTAGCTGGCTTGACTTCAAGCTTCGTCTATGGTTTATAAAGCAAACAACAGTAACAAAACAAACAAACTATTTGCTCCCCAGTGGAGTCACCATTTTGTTATCTGGAAAACTAGTGTCCATTCAGAACTGCTAGTCCCACTAGGATGGGTAGCTATCTTAGAAACAAACAGATTAAATTTACTTGTGTTTTCCTTTATGAGAGATAGCTGAGAGAGAAGCAGAGAACACCAACCTCAGTCTTTCACTAGTCTCCTTGCTTGTTTCCTCTCTCCTTTGATGAAGCTTTCGCCACTCCTTTCTCGCTTGTCCCGCTTCAAAGAACACCTGTAGAGTCAAGGCAGCAAAATACCATCAAAGCATAGAGATCTATAACCATAAATAATATAGGATCATATGTACATTAACCATATAGATGCATACATAAACAAGATTCAGAGATATACAAACATATGTAGGAAAACTCAAATAGCTTTATTATAGAAGTAGTAGAAGAAAGGATTACAACCAATCTGTCTAATCCAGCATCATCCTCCCAGCATGAAAGCCCTCTTCACCTCATACAAAGCAACATCACCCAACAATGTCTTCAAAGAGAAACCAACAGCACTTCCTTGCAAATTAGAAAATTCCAGCCTCTGGATCTCTTGGATGAGGGATCCATATATAGATGTTTTTAGGAGAGTGAGTCAGCTTCTGGGATTTTGATTAGTGTCATTTCACTAATAGTTCTTGGTTCCACTTGGATATTTCAGATCTCTTACTCATGCCTGGGCAAATTCAGAGAGGCAAGTGTCATATGGGCAGTTTCTAGAAGATTCTCTGGGTTTCCACCTAGCAAACTACTTCTACCATTTGTTTGCTCTCGCTCATCGCACCCTACAAAAGGGATTTCCAGTATGCATCGCACCCCCTGTGTGTGATAGGTGAGATGCATCACACCCTATGCATGGAGCAGTCTGTATGGTCCTGTTTTGACCAGTTCTGAGTAGTTTTTCATGGAGAACTTCTGGGAGATGATGTAATCAGCTGAACTTGTTTCTTTAGAGTATGAAACAACACTTTTAGGGGTTTAGAAGCCCTTGGTTTATGGACATATGTGATTGGGGTTGCAGTTCCCAAATATTTCTATAACAGGTACCTGTTTCTATTGGTCAAAAAATCTATCAACTAATTTACTTCCTCAGGCTTGTCTCCCAATTCTTCTTTTGTTTTTTGTATGGCTTCCATGGCTCTTTTGACTAATTCAATTTGCCCAAAAATACCCTGAATAGTAGGCCAAATATCATTGATGTAATCAATGATATTGACCCACAAAATATCCTTCATATCTCCCAATGGTTCTTGCATTGTTAAGTATTTTTCAAGGGCTTTAATCCTTTCCACCATCCTCTGGTTTTTTCATGTTTCTTCTTTATTCTGAATCTGTGCAAGTTAATAACTTGTTTCCAAACTTGTCACTTGGTCTCTGAGTTTCTTTAGTTTTGTGGCCTGGATGCTCATTTGTTCCATAGCGTTAACCAATTCATTTGCTCTTTCTGTTGTTCTCCCTGGACTGGTTGATGTACCTGTGGCTGAAGTAGTACCTACTACTGGCAGTGCCATTACTAGTGCAAGTGTTGGTGCCAAGGAAGCTTCCAGGGTGGAGGGTATTGCTATAGAAACTGTAGGTATTACAGTATGAGGAGCGGTGGCCAACTCACTCTGATTACACTGCATCACATTCTCCAATTCTTTCTGATTTTTTTTTAATCGATCATTCAAATTAAGGACTAGGTCCATAAGTTCTTCCACCTTTTGTTTTTCTATAACTTCACTAATTTGAGGATGGTGAAGAGGAGGGATCTTGAGCTTCTTCTTCAGTGTAGCTATATCTTCATTTTTCTTCTTTATTAATTTCTCTGTCGCTTTCACATCCTTGGGATCATGTCCCAGTTCTATGATCAAGTCCTCTAAGGACTTTATTTTGGTGTCTTTGGCTTGGGAAGAGGCTTTTTCCAATTGAAGCTATGCTGATGTGTTATTCAATGAGTTCTGCAGTTGATGAGTTGTGATTGCTTTGTTGGTCAATGTGGAGTAGACCATTTCACCTGTTTGCTTATGTAACTCTATTTCATCAATTGGGTGAATATATTTTACCAAAACTTCAAAATTAGTTTTCAAATAGTCAGCAATTGATCTTGGTTTTTGCACAGCCGGCTTAAGAAAGCTCATCTGCACCTTTCCTTCCTTTATGTCAAAGGCTGACATCAGCCTTATTTGGCTCATTGGAGCCAGTCTGAGATAATGAGCATAGTTTTGAGCCTTTAGTTTTTCATTCCTTGCCTTGATTTATTTGTATTTTTCTTTGATATCCTGGCTTTGACCAGAAGGAGCCCTGAAGGAAGATACCTCTGTGCTCTACTCCCTTTCTAGTACTTGGAACTGTGAGGTAGATGGTGTGCCTCCTGAAGGTGTAGTATGCATACTATCAGTTCTTTTTCCCACTGTGTTGTCTATTGTTTTGTCGGTATATTCCTGTTCAAAAAATGGCTTTAACCTTTGCCATTTCTCTCCTCATTTAGAGGAGTCTGTAAAATGGGGGGATTCCTCATATTATGTTTTGTTTGATTGAGCTCCTCTGAAATCTCAAGTTGCTCGGAATCTTCTGCCTGCTGTGATGATCTTGGTTGGCTTGATGGCCCTACTTGCTCTGAAGTCTTTCCACTGTGTTCTTGTGACTGCTTTTGAGATTGGGTTTCTCCAGGCACCTGTACAAATAAATCTTCATCAATCCTCCTAACTAAATCCATCAATACATTGTCAACTGCAACATGTGTACTATCTTGATCTACTAATGTGTTTAACCTCCATTCAGATTTATCGGCATACTATTCAAATTTTGGGATCCTATGGTGGATGTAAGGAGATAGCTTATTTTTTTGCCTCCTATTAGAATGAAGCTGTGGGGATCATAGGTCCACATGAAACTTTGTTTTAATTTGAATCTTTGGAGGATTTGATCTGCACCCTTTCCTGCTTCTCTACTGTTACAAATGAATGGGCCAAGATGATCTTTTATTCTTAATTGGGCCTTCTTCTTGGTCTTAACAAAATGCACCTCATCATAATTGATCATTTTCCTATAGTACTCCAAAGCAAATAATCTCATGGGGAGATACCTTGGAATTTTGTAAGGTGGCAACTCACATCCATAGATTTTGACCTCTGTATGGTTTTGGTACAAGTACTAATCCCCTACTTTGTATTGCTTTGAAAATTGCAAGACCATTTTGATGTCTGCATTGATCCTGGGTGGAGGGTTTCCTAGCAGCATGGTTGTCGCAGGATACACAAAGAGGTCTATGAAGTCTGTGTAGGAGTATTGAGAATCAAACTGATGAATTAGGGAAGTCCAAAAGATCACTGATCTGGGGTTTCCTTTAGTATCGAGTTTTTGGAGGGCAATTGGAAACCTGTCAACTTGATAGTACAAGAATAAATGATACAGATATGAAGAATATTTGAACACTCGTTCATTTTCTAACCTCATAAATTGATCGTGCATTCTATTAGCAATAAACTTTGCATAGTCAAATATGATGGCTGGTGGTTGGCTAAGAGAATAGATTGACATGATGGATATTACAATCTCATCGACGAATTCACTAGTGGTGCAGCCTAGTATACTGGAAATCATATCTATAATATCTTGACGGTTGGAGAATATGGTTGATATATAAGGAGGAGGGTCCTTTGGGACAAACTGCTCTTCTCTGATAAAAATCTGGAATAATTGGGCTAATTTGGTTGAAGTGAGTGTAGGATATTTGTTCAACATGTCTCCAATGGAGAGAGGAGTTAGGTTTTGGCTTGGCTGCGATTGAAGCATCTGGTTAATGGATTCAGCAGTGATAGTAAACATAATGGACTGGTCATGGGCTCTTATTTCCCTTTGGATAGGTTTGTAGTTCATGTCGAAGTAATGTACAATTTTTGGGAATGCATGCACTCTGGGGAACTGGTATTTAGGCAACCTTAATTCCCAAAGTCCAATGGATTCAACATGGTTCAGGTACTGGTCTCTATACTTGCAGAAGAGTTTCAAAGGGGATTTGTCGACAGAGGTGTCTTTAATCTGGAAGCCTTTGTCTGAAAGTGGGAGGTGGTCCAAATCCCTGTGGTGAGTCGTAATGGGCATGACATTCAATACAATTGGGCTTTCCATCCTTGGTTCTTGTGGATTCAAGGACGGGGCTAAAGATTTCAGGGAAATAGGGAACAATTGGTCTATCACAGAGTATCTCAGGACTATCAGACAGCTTAACTTACTAAAATACTTAATTTTTAAATGAATTTAGCTCAGGTTTGTCATGAAAATTAGGGTTTCTCATTCGCAAATAGGGTAAATACCTAGTTTTGGTTGCTTGAATGGATTAATAGTAACGGCACAATATTTGCAGAGAGCACATAGGTCTCCACAGTGGTCTGGAGTTTGGTGAATATAAAAAATTGACGGTTGGTCGCAGGTTGACAACTCAAACGTACTATGTGTTTGCATGGAGAACAAAAGGTTCTTTTCTTAGTAAAAAACGAAAACAATGAGTATTTTTTGTTTATCTGCAAAGTCAATGATTTTGGCGGGTATAATGGAAAACTAAAATTGGTTCCAACTTGAAGGAAGTGACGTTTTGTTGTGTAGTGGAGGTGGTAAGCGGAGGCGGTAAGTGGATTCTATTGCATCGCTTTTGGGGACTTGGCGGAATTGGGAGATATCTACCCGATGCCATTCATTGAGCAACACATAGCAGCGGGATGAATAGTAAAACCGCTCACATTGGGCGGGTAAAGGTCGACGTTAGAGGCTGCCTGATATGAGCGACAGCCATTAGATCTAAAGGGGTCAGATCGTATGGTTATCGGGAGTATGATTCAATCGAGGAGTTAATGGAGGGGCCCGACGAGATTTTAATTGCGGGTTAGGGCAGCTTAATTATGTCGGGGGTGATGTGATTGGATGAAGGTTATTAATTAATCATGGTTTGATCAATTAATCCTTTTTTGTAAGGTAAAGGGTTATGGCTCTTAATTAGTCGTAGATTGATTAATTAATCTATCTATTTATTTACTATTATGGTTTATATTTCAAACCATCGGGGAGCGATATTTAACACATGGGATTTTGATTAAATATACGGTAAAGGGGTGTATTTTCGGGAGTTAAGTATAATAAAAATTAAAGTTACTATGAAATGGAAATGAGAACAAATTGCACTAAGTATAATGTATTGACACATTGTTTTGTGCATTTAAGTTTACACATTATAACTTATGCTTAATGCTCTTTGTGGGTTTTTATGTAAACATAGGGGGTAAGGTTTATTACTTTCCCTAGGTGAATGGTAATTTCACCTTAGGAAAAGGGATTTTTAGGTGATATGAATGTTTATGGAGGGACTGAATGTTTGTAAGGGGGTTGAGGTACTTAAACCTTATAGTTATTGGGCCGAGGGTCCGGTACCTCCAGAAGTCAGAGAAATTCTCTAAGCCTCTTTAACTTAAAGTTTTAGGCACTTTGATTTTTGCTTGTGGGAAATTAGTGAAAAGTAAAATAAATAGGGGGAAATTAATCACTTGACTTTGCAATTGTTCCATTGTCATCCATACTTTAATAACTTGATGATGAAAGTAAATGATATGGTGTCAACTAATTATTCATCATAATTATGTAACCATCCAACTACTTACCCATCTACTCATCCTACCATCTTTTCAATTCTTTATTAGGGTGCACTTAAGCTGCCAAACCCTTATCAAACATTTTTCTTTTCTTTTACAATAATAAATCTATTTAAGTCTATCCTTATTACATCCAAGGGCTCAGATTAAACTGATGAGCTCCTTTTATTAACTCTACCTATCTACTTATCTGCCAAGATTAAACAGTTTGGTCAGATTTTATTCTCTATCTATATGCATGAAATTCAAAACATGGAACAACCAAGTTTAAATTGTTTGGTTACCATGGATTGTGGCCTAAATAACAAGCTGCACACAATCATTATTGTACAGAAAGTAAAATAGTAGTGGCATTTGGACTTGCACACTTTCATGGTCTTTTTCGTTTTTCCTTGGGGTTCATTTTCTTTCATTTTTTTGACTTTTTTCATTATTTTTGTCCTTTGATTTATCTTTTAGGAAATACCCTCTTTACATTTTTTATTTTTTTATTTTTTACAAATATGGAAAACATTTGCATAAAGCAAAGGTATCTACATATTACAGATTTAATCTCATCCATTCATATATTATGACACCTATTGGTATAGGAACATAACACACACAAAGATCAACCTTGAAAATTTCCCTATCAAGACCATAAGCATGACAAAGCAATCAACATGCCAAAAGATGGCCATTGGTAAAACAAGTGACAAGGAGAAAGACACATAGAGGACACATATGGAATGACTTTCATGCATGTCATTGAAGATAGAATAATATCATTACTTCAAGCTACACTAAGAGACGTACTTCAAAAAGGTGTACTTTACTTACCATACTTACCCTCCATATGGTTATGCATCCGACGGAGTTTTCATGCAGTCCCAATCATAATTTGGTTCCTTGGTCTCTCTCCTCAACTCCTTGAGAGTCATCTAGCATGTCATCTTTCCTTGCGGTCACTGAGAGATAGATTTGCACAGTTTCAACATCCAGTGACTGCTGCAAGGATGAGGCCCTGGGAGGCACATCTACATAGTTTCTGGATTCAAGGCAAACATGACAGTTAGGAAAACACTACGTAGTTTTGAGATCCAAGACATTGTTGTGGGATGGGGTCCTAGGAGAGCACCTCTGTGCAGTTTCTGAATGTAAGATAGACTGGGCAGTTGAGGGACAATACTGCATAGTTTCTGAATGCAAGGTAACATTACAGAATGGGGTCCTGGGAGGACACATCTGCGTCGTTTTAGGTTGTAAGATAGACTGGGCAACTGAGGGATAACACTGCACAAATTCTATAGATAGTGGGTTCCAGCTGAGGGAAAGACACTGGAGGAAACCATTGCGCAATTTTGGATGCCAAGGGAGGCTGGGGTCTTTGCACATTATGCAGTTCCAACATGCAAGGGAAAAATATTGAGGGTTGCAGAAGTGAAGTGTGCAGTTCGAAAGTTGGATGAGGTTAGGTTGCTCGAGAAACTAGCTAAGTGTGAGATCAATGAAACTAATGTAAATAGTGATAGAACTTGACTATGATCACACACTTGAACAATTAGTGATACAACATAGATCATCCAAAACATATAAAATATACTCTTCTTGATGCAACAATATTCGTGACAAGAGTGCGTGAAGTGAGTGTGAAACATGTCTATGTAATGAGAACAACTCATACGTAGAAAGGTTTCCTCTTGAAGAAGAAAAAATTATCTTTAGATGAAAAATGGTAATCTCGATGCCCAAAGATGACACATTCTGCATAAATATGAGAATGTGAACAACTCTTAAGATCAATGAGGGGGCTTGAGCTTATCAACTTACAATAAGTTACCAAGGAACGATCGATCACAGGATCCATGGTAGGCTCTGAAATTTTCATGCGAGCCAAAATTTTGGAGTGTGGTTGTAGTCACTACAACATTACTGACACACAGGTACAACTCCAACTCTCTGTATATACATTGTCTTGTGAAAGCGAGTCTAACTCTTCCGGAATTATTGTTTAATTTTTTTATTGTCATTTCTTCCTCACTAGCTTGAGTGAAAGATTTAGTTACCATTATCTTGATCAGTCAGCACACATACCAATCCAAGTAAACTGAGTTTTTTCAATTGGGGATGAGGGATATATTGATGCACAAGTAATATGACTAACAGAGTTTTAGTTTCAACTCTGGTGTTGCTCCACTGCCAATAGGCCTGGACATTACCCCAATGGAGTCACGCAGGAACACAAGCGTAACTTTACTACCACCGAGCCTATTCAATACCCCGATGAAGTTACTTAATCTACCTCTCTGTGCAGGAAGCCTTTCTCTTCTTTTGCCTTATTTATTTTCATTTTCATTTTTATTTTTTTCAAAGATCTATGCATAGGAACTTATTTATTTTAGAGGCAAAAGAGGGATCCTAACTTATTGAGAGTACAAGAGGTTGTACCTTCATAGAATTATATTATATATACCTCTGACATACTTGTTAAGGTTTTCCCCCTCACCTTACTCTATTTGATTGAGCTTACAAGGTTCAATCCAAAAACCTATTAGAGTAGGCGGTACTAGTTAAAAGTGAAAGCGTTGTGTTTTCACCAAGAGTCACTCTGAACAGAAAGTATATTCCATCAGGGTATCATCAACTGAAGATAACAAACTCTTCATAAATAGAGAGAACACCATATAACCAAATGTCGATAGTTTTACAAGCCCTCTTATATTTTTCCGACTTGTCTCAACATCCAAACACGTTTCCATGTTGTTAAGTTACGGTATGTTGTATGCTTAGAGCAATTTACTTATCTTTGTTATTATTATCCACAGATTAGCAATCACATGTGCATAAAATAAAGTGCAGATAGAACATTAAATGATCGATAGAAAACAAGCCAAGACAAGAGACACAAGATGTGGCGGCTAGCCAAGGACAAACCCCAATGTGGGGACACCATTTGATCAAATATTTCATTATCTTCAATAATTCAGTAGAGAGAAATAGTACATAAATCTGATTTACATCAGCAGCAGCAAACCCTATTTCAGCCAAACTAGGGCATACAATATCTTGCAAACCAACCATCGGATTGAATTGATTCCTTCACCAAAAAAATGTGGCCTTCAGAGGAGAGTCAGTTCCACCTACAACACAGTTAAAAGAGAGAGTCTGATGGTCAATGCTGGTCAAAATTCCGATCTATAGTTGCAGCCCTAAATTCTGCATCTTTCTTCCACACATGTGAGAGAAGAGTCTCTTTCTACACAGTAGGAGAAGAGCCTCTTTTATGCTTAGGAGAGAGAGAGATGTGATGAGATGAGTGAGTGAAAATGAGGAAAATTCCTCCTATATTTATACACAAATGTTGATGATTGAATAGATGCGACTGTTGGGCTTCTGAGCCTACATGAGTTGTTGGTTAGCTTGATAATTATTCCATAATCAAAATAAATTCATATCTCCATAAATACTTATCGGAAACGGATGATCTTTAGATCAATCCTACACCTCTCGATGAGAGGAATCTAATAAAAATATTATCAACCATGAATAAGATGACCCACATGGAGTTTGGCCCTAGTTTCCAATTTTAACACTCCCTCTCAACTAAGGAAAATTCCATCTGCAATTCGTCTGTCTATTGCTACTATTCATCCATCAAATGCATTGCCCTATACAGCTTGGCCCCTGCTCTACTCTACTCTGTTTTGTTTTTCCCTGTTCTGATCTGCTCTGTTCTACTTTTCCCTATTCTGATCTGCTTTGCTTTGCTTTGTTCTGCTCTACTTTGCTTTGTCTGAATTATGAAGAGGAAGAAGTGATCGAGGTTGTATCATATCATCCTCCACTGACTCAAAGTCAGTCTCAGATTTCATACCACTGGTCCTAGACTAGTCCTCAACCGACCCAAAATCAGTGTCATAGTGGGTACAACTCCTACCACTAGTCCCAGACCAGTATCATTGATCCCAGATCAATGATCGAGGATGTATCATACCATCCTCCATTGGGTCAAAGTTAGCCTTAGAGTTTGTACCACTAGTCCCAGACCAGTCCTCAACTGACTCGAAGTCAGTGTCATAGTGGGTACAACTCCTACCACTGGTCCCAGACTAGTATCATTGATTCTAGATCAATGATCGAGGATGTATCATACCATCCTCTACTGACTCAAAGTTAGTCTCAGATTTTGAACCATTGGTCCCAGACCAGTCCTCAACCGACCCAAAATTAGTGTCATAGTGGGTACAACTCCTACCACTGGTCCCAAATGAATGAAGGTCATCCTAGCATATGGAGTATGGTAGCTACAATGAAGTGTCCATCGGTACTACTATGGTCCCTATCCTCATTTCCCCAGTCATTGATAAGATTAGAGGTACTTCCCATGAGTCCCAGACTGCATGGGTAGGATGCCTCGACAGGAGTGTTATCACTCAGGTTGTTCCCTGCCTCTTGAAGGGAATACAGCCGAGGTAGCCACTAACCAATCTTTTAGCTGCAGGTCCTAGCCTACCTACAACCAGAGAGGGCTCTCTCTTTATAATTTAGCTTTGTTTTGGTGTATTTTAAGCTAGTTATGATGCACAGGGTTTTGTTTTAAGTTTGTTGGATGGTGATTTCAGGCAGAACTGGGATGCAAGCCCAAAACAGTCTATACTATTGGGCAATGGAGTTAATGATGGTGTACTATTGAAAGAGTTACTAGGGTGAATAGTAGTGCCACAAGGAAAGATAAGCAGTCTAGGAACAATTTTCAAATCTGGAAATCGATGGAATGAAGTCAGGGAATGAAAGGAAATCAAGAATCTTTCATTATGCTGGCAGAGGGAAAATGTATGAACATTATCTAGGAGCAATTAAGAGTTCCTAAATAGTATTCAAAGTGAAGGAATTAGTGCAAACATGAGCAGTTAAGAATTCATATTTATGACTAATCCTGAAGAAAACATAATTAATATCAGAGATTGAGCACAGGGTGCATTAAAACAAATCCTGGGCTATTCTTCTTCTCTGTTACTAAGATTATGGAACATATATGAAATTTGTAAGCACAGAATACATAAAACACAGTTTACAATAACTTATTGTTCCATTGAATGACACAAGAATTTTGTAGTATGTCCCAGAACATCATTTACACATTCAGGCGGTGCGGAAACCATGAACTTCAACAACCATTTGTATTAGAGAGTCTCAAAAATTACAGCGTAGTCTAGAAAGAAAATCACCAACCCCAAATACATTCTATGGGGAGGTATTTATACAAAAATGAGATACAAAATATCTTATGGATGAGTCTTCACAAAGATAGTCACTGGGGCGCGATGGTAATGCGACACCCAGAGCAGGTTTAACAACCATGCTTTCTCTACTCATCGCAACCACTTGTGTGGCTCCAACTCTATAACTCCCACCACTATGTTTTTCTTTGGCTGCATTAGCTGCACAGTTGCCAAATGTGGGAATTTCTCGTGGTCCATGAGATCCCAGTCTTCAAATTTTAGAATAAGCACCCATCCCAAGTGCACTCCAACAAAAATGATATCATCAGATAGCAGCGGAGTCTACAGAGAGCTCTTTCTCTCATCTAGTTCCTTGGGAACCCTTGCTTTCCCCTTCCATGGAGAAATATACGTGGGCAACCTGGCCAGAGGGTCCGCACCTTGGTTTTCTTCCTCCATTTCTTCGTCTTCCTCCTCTTCCACCAGGATTTCCTCAAGGTCTTCCTCCTCCTCATCGGCTTCCAAACTGATCGCCTTCCCCTTTTCTTCCATGGTAAGTTTAGTTCTCAGCGGGTTTCTAGGGGACACGCGCACTGGTATGATAGGCTTCTTATCTTTCTTGGGTCTCGATGTGCACGGCGATTTAGGGATTTCTGCGACTATCCAGGCACTTTCTGGGGCATATCCTATCGTCATGGCCTACGCGGCCTCTTAAGTGGTCATCTATCTGATATCCATGGCTTCTTCAGACGCTGCCATATTGTTGTTCCACAAATATTTCAACGGCTTAGGTAAGTACTCAAACAATGCCTTCAACTTCAAAAGATCAAAAAGATCTGGGTTCATAAATCTCTGGGCGCGTAATAGCTTAATTCTGAAATGGCCAAGTGTTATTTGTTGGGCAGCCCTTTGCAATTTATAGCGCCTTTTGAATTCGAATTCAACCATTCCCCCCAAATATGGTCCATTAATGCTCCCTTAGCGGCATATTTTCCCAAATCTAGCCCATAGAGTTCACCTTAAATGTCCATCACCCACTCCATTTGGTCTCAAACCAAGCATCACATCGTGAATAGTGACTATAACTGTCACTTTCCAGCCAACCCATGCAGCAGCACAACTACCCTTGCACTGTCGTGGACCCTGTGACACCTCGATACTGCGTGCAGTCCTGACATCGCGTAGCTCTCGGGCAGAGTATTTTATAGTCCCACGCCTCCTTTCAGCTGCCTGGAGTGCTAAGACTATCCTTCCTACAGCTAGTCAACTGGTCGGGCCACTTGTGTATAGCTTCAATCGATTGCAATAGAATTTTCCTGGGAAGAATTCACCATTTAACTTCACCAACCGCACCGCGCCACCATCTGTGATTTCCTGAATAACATATGGTCCCATCCCATGTAGTGAACTGAGAAACTCTCAGCGGTGGTCCCCAAGTCTGTCAATGTAATCGAGCGCATCCTTCTCTATTACTACGATCTTTCTATCAAGAAAGTCCTTCTTTATTCCTTCCTTAAGCTTCTTGACTTCCACTTCCGGCATGACACTTTTCTCCCTCGACCGAACTCTTTCATTCATGAGTTCTTAGAGCCTAAGATCACCCTACTAGATCTCTTCATCAAGTCCCAACCATTCGTCTTCGAGCTCTTCTAACAATGCGATCCTTTCTTCTAGGGCTCCGCACTCCATTACCCCTGTGAGCATCACTATGTGCATATTAGACATGATATACTCCTTACGTGTTATGACCTCTACTCTATCATCCAAACCAAAAGGTGTATGTCCGAGTACATGCAAGTCCCAACCACTTTGCTGGCGTTGCATACCTTATTCAGTGCATTGCACACCTTATCAACTGCTTCCGCGTGGATATCCTTCTACGCGATTGTTCTTTCCACATACTACCTATCAAACCTTAAGATCCAACTATACATCTGCCCCCACAACACACGCTTATTGACCATACCTCTCAGCGCGGAGTTCATGTGCATCCATGTAGGTTGTTTTCCATATGTTTGTATCCACCTAGCTAGATGTGCGCATGGATAATCTTGCCCATTATATTTACCTACCAATCGCACTCTAGGCTTCCGAAAATGCATGTGCATCATCCTTCTACATTTGTGCCAGTCACCAAAGCTCCCTTTATGCGTACCCCACTACCTCACAAGCGTAGTGCGTAGTACCCAATTCAAGACCTGGAAGCGTTGCTTTTCTAGCACCTCCCTTTCAAATTTGTCCAAGAAGGCATCTACCTCACTTAGCCCATCATAAGTAGGCAGGTCTCTTACTTTTGTTGATATGTAGAGCAATGATCTTGCCATCATATTACAATTCAGTGTGGTTACCTCATGTAATCGGTTCTTCCATCACTCTGTCTCCTCATCTGAATATGAAGTGCAGGAGCTCTCGCGCTCCCATGCAAGTTGTTCATCCACAATGGGATTCACCCAATCCTAGTTTCACGTTGTTATCTTATAGATGCAGTCCAAATCATCATCACTTTCATAGTCGTGAACCGACTCTATATAGCACAATCCTTTAGTAGGGTCCAGAGGTATAACTACGCATAGTGACTTCTTTTCAAAAATCATCTTGCATTTTTTCAAATTAATCACCCCGTTCATGTCAGTGACCCAATCAATTTCTAAGAGTGCAGGATAGGGATTGTTGTCATCAACAATCTCTATCACTTCAAAGTCTTCTAGCACACTCACTCCCTCAATATCGATAGTGAGTCCTTGCAATCGCCCCATGGGTATTATCTTCTACTGGTTTTCCATTCACAGCTGAATAGGAGACCATTGTAGCACAGTTCTCCCCATTCGCTCCCATGTATGATTCAACAGAACATTCGCATCCAACCCTAAATCCAATATAAATTGGTCCATTTCATATTCTCCAATTTACACGATTAAAGTCATTTATCTTCTTGTCCTTGTCTTATGCTTTCCAATCTTCCGAACTACGAGTAGTTCTCATGGCACGGTCCCAGCCCATCTATTAATGAGTTCCTGTAATCCTTTTACAGCTTTACTATCACGTAGTAACTTCATGCATGTTCCTAGGAACGTCGTGATCATAGATGGGTCCATCTTAGGCTCCGATTTATCCTTGCTTCTTGAAGTGGAGGCATCAGTGAAGATCTTCTTAGCTTCCATGAAGGTTTCCCTAGTGCGCTCCAAATCAAACTCCGCTTCTTTCCCTGGAGCTTCATCAACCAAAGTACTATCTTTGGGTTGTTTTCCATTATCATTTCCAGTCACGATTCCACTTCGGAGCCCAATGTTCACATTTGGATCTTCCTCGCACTGATCAGACCTCATCATCTTCAGGTTCAGAGTCGGGGGAGGTGGTAGCACTCCTTTGTCATGTATCCTAGCTATTAGCATAGGACAATCTTTTGTCTCATGATCAAACAAGGTGTAATATAAACATGATGACCACGTTGGATTCATACAATCACCGGCATAATGTCCTATCCCTCCGAAATTGTAGCATATCAAATGACCGTGACCTCTTCCAGGTCCTCCTCTGCCTCGGCTTCGTCCGCGCCCCTGAAATCCGATTCGCGCCACTCCTACATTTTGGTCTATGGGTCGTGATTCAACTGAAATTTGTAGGTGGGAGTTCTATCCATCATCAACTCATAACTCCTACAAGTATGCTCATAATGTCCCACTGACCTACAAAAATTACAGAGCAATTGCTACAAATTTTGTGTGTTCTTCTGTAACAAATAGTAGTTGTTTGTAGCATGCTTTCCCCCTATTTGACAAATCATGCACCACAAGGCAGGCATCGCACTAGGTCCTACTTGTGCTTCCATCCTTAATGTCACTAGTCCCCCCCCCCCACAAGGTAATCCGCAAACATCAGGTAGTGGTCCTTATCATGACCCCAACCCTTGCATTTTACACACCACACCTCTTCGCGCACTTCTGGTCGAGCTGTTTTGTCCTGTTTCAGACTCTGCATCTTAAGGCATAAGTTTTTCAACTGCATGTGGATATGTTGAACTCCTAAGTTAGGATCTCGCATTGGGGTCTCATGAAGCCTCATCGCGATCTATAAGGCCTCTGCCTGAGTCATTAACTTCTGCTGCGATAGCGCACTAATTAAATGTGGCATTAGCGATGCTACAAACCATTCGCGATGGTTTCCATCTATCAGATTCATATTAGCTTCACAAATTGTACACTTCAACCTCTGATCTAACTCCCAAGGAGTTTCACCTGGTAGCATCGTAATTTCTATGAATCCAATGATCGACTGTGCTTTAGACTTTGGCCTGCTAAATTCTATGTTTAGTGCTTCTTGGATACCCACGATTCCCACATTTGGATTATCATTGGAGTGCTTAATATACCAGTTCAGCACGCGATTCTGCAGGGCACTAACCAGTGTCACTTTCTTTATATTATCATCTATAACTCCCTGCACTTCCCATACGACTCTTACCATGAACCAAAATTGGTCTGGATCCTTATTTCCCAATCCTTTGAACACAAGAAACTTTAACGTGCTGCCATATTGACTCGCAGTGGTGGCGGAGGTGGTACGGGTGAATATGGAGGTGAAGGTAGTGACATTGGTGGTGGTGTGGGTGGGGGTGGTATTCACAAAATTATTTGCCTTATAAAATGGATCGCACTTTGTGGTGAGACCTTCGCGAGTTCTTCCTCATCCCCTTGCGGAGATGAAATCAAGGGGCTAGTTTCTGGTCCCTTATTTCTTTCGTTCCTATAAGATTTTCCACTTTGCGTAGCCCCGAACATCAAAGTAATTGCATAACCATCTTTTCGCACAATAACATTTTAATCCAAGTATTAAGATAATTTACATACTTACCTCATGGTCCCTTGAGAAAGCGTCACTCTGCCTCGTTGTAGCTAACTGAGGTGTCAACTACAAACTCAGTAATGAATCCTACTACAATCTAATTGAGCCAATGATCAACAACGCACGCAATCTTATCCTCCAATGCTTCCAACCTTCACACTAACTCTGGGGTCCACATAATAGGATTGTTGATTTTCCACCTTCCTTGGCTATCTGCTAGCTTCACAATGCACTCGTACAGCTCAATAGGAAACGACGCGAAGAAGAATTCATGGATATCTGTGTATAGGTAGCAATCTAATCACTCTTCTTTTGTCAGTCACGACTTCCTATTCTCCTACGTCGTTGTGAAGCAGGAAAGTGTTCCCTCTGCGGACAGAGGCAACCCCTCTAGCCCTAGAGTGGGTCTAGTCACAAACAAGGACAAATCAACAACAATTCTCCTTAAATAGTTCAAGTTGGAGGCCTACCTCAACCGGTGGTCGATGGAGTTTTGTTGCACTGCTCCAGCTTCTTTCTCCTAATGAGTAATCAACCTGAAACAAAGCAAGGAAATACAACAAAGCACATAACTGAATACAACAAAGAACTATTTACCCATAAAGTCAAGAAATCATGAGCTATCTAGTACATTGCATACAAGACATAGGAAAAAATCATTGATTGTATTAAATATAAAATAGAGTAAGCTTACAACCCAGGTCTTGACGTCACAAGCCTTCTCAGGAGGGTCCAGCCAGCATGCTCCTCAAGCATTCACCCTTGAAGATGGATCTCCCAATACAAGTCTCTCTCACTCATAAGTTTCACGCGAGATAAAATCACTTCACAACCTTCCTCAAGCTCTCAAACAATCCCACACTTGTCACACCAGCTATCTATCAAGCTCACAATACTATCAACAACACTCCAAAGACTAAGAATTCCAAAACTAGCAGCTCATAGCAATGGTGAAAGCTTAAATAGGAGAAGGAGTCTCCATGAATGGTGGGAAGATGAGCTTATCTCCAAGCAAGGTAGCACAAATGACGGAATAGCAATGCCAGAGAAGGGAGGGTGACATAAACAATGCCAAAAACCAGGTCTAGAGTCATCTGGAAGGCCGACTATTAGAATAAACTCGCCCAAACTGGATCATCACGGGTACATAACTAGTCTGACGTGCTGACATCGCTACTGCATAACGGAGAAGGTCATGTCATCGCTGGAAAATAAAATCAACATTTGCGCTATCATATGTAAATCGGCCATCGCGGGAATCACGTGTACTTCCGCGATGGCAGTGCTTCTGGATTGTTTTGGAGTGTCCATCAGCGTGTTTATTTGGACAACAGACACGATGATGTAGAAACTTTGGCAAAGTGTGTCATTTGGCAACATCAGAGAGCATGAGCATGAATGATTTTGAACTCATGACACAGTAGGAAGACTGGGATGAAGGCAATGACAAATTACATTACTGTGTAATAGATTACCCCTAAAGTGTGAAGCCCGAGAGAGTGGGAGGGGTGAAATGCTTTACAAAACTGACTGAACTGGAACACCATCTGGAAGAACCTGCATGCGAGTACAACTGATATCTCTGATAATGAATTACATGTAGTTTAGGCATGGGCGCAGCCATCCAAAAGACATATGAAATGGGTCTGTGGTATGGACGCAGCCACCCAGCTACTGAGACCATGATAATAATAAAGGTATGGTCGCAGCCATCCATGAAGACTCAGGTATGGTCGCAACCATTCATGAATGAGTCATGTAATCATAAAACCAATCCACGCATCCCGAACACGTGTAATCTAAGTTTGGGGTCTTGAACCCATCCGATCATAGTATAAATCCTAACATGCGAATAGATGTGTTGAGGTCGAGAATGATAGAACATCACTTGATTACCAGTCAATGAGGAAAACCGTTAACAAGCGCAAGAGAAACCACCAATAATGCCAATGGCTCTCAAGGTATTGTCCAGCACAATCCACGAAGTATGAAAAAGGAGCTGAAGTTGAACACTCGTGGAATCACCCAATTGACAACCAATGATTAAAGTCAACCATCAGGTGCGAATAACTTGCCATTGAGGCATGCAAGCTCTAAGGTACCAAAAGGGATATCTAAGTCAATCTCCTGGATAATGAGCTAATGTCGACAGGAGACGAACCGTCGCAGGAGGGCCATAATGTTTCCCCCATCAATGACACGAGATAAGGAACAAGTGGTAGATGGCAGAGCAGAGTACCAGAGGAGAAGGCGAGGGTGTAAACTGCAGAAGGATTATACTCTTGAGCATATCAGCGACGCGACTCAGGAAGGGGGTGTGGCAGAATTTAGGCACCGATGGATTAGAGGCACGATGGAGACGGCATGAATCACATGAAATGAGGCTAGAATGATAACCCAAACCCGCGGAAGGCCAAATGACGATGTATGGATGTCCCAACCTGACAAGAAGCAAAAGTGTTGATGTTCAAGAGTGACTAGCTGCCATAGACAATCAATGATAAACCTGTCGTCGAGTCCATCCTAGTAATAGTTTAATGAACCCTAGGTGTCTAATCTGCGTGGTGCTCATGATAACACATCAGGTTTTTATGCAACTTAGACGGTGAAACGAGTTGTATTTTATACTTTTTCAGACTCGGTAAATACATGAAAAATTCATTCTGGAGTCATCTTTCAGCTCTTTTCTGACTCTCTAAATGTGAAAAGATCGTCGAGTTATTCCTCTTGACTCGCCAAACGTAAATAAGAGGTGGTCATCTTTAAACTCTTTTCTGACCGTGTAAAGACAAAAATATTGTCGGGCCCTTGTCGTTTCAGGCTCGTTCACGATTACGAAACGACATGATTTCGATCGCTTTTTTACTTTTTCAGGTCGAAGTCACTAATCATGAAAAGTGCTCCTTGATCGTAATGGTCGAGCGATTCTTTCAAGCATTGTTTTCTACTTTTTCGGGCTCGAGAGACACAACTTTACGAAAAAGGACACTCCTAGAGTTTACTTTTCTGTTGTCTTTTCAAACTCTTTAAAGATGAAAAGACGTCGAGTTCTTCCTCTGTCAGACTCGTTAAAACTTGATGACATTGGATTTCGTCGAAATGACACTTTACAAGCATATGCTATCCCTGTCAATCTTGTTGGTAAAAATAACTGGGGTACTCGCCAGAAATGGTGGGGAAAATAGAACCACAATCATTGTCGTGTCGGCAGTATGTCGCTCTTGAACATGGCACTTTTCTGCATTCGTGTCTGGGTGGGGACATCTCATCTCATTTTTCACTTTCCTCTGTGGGTTTGGGTGATGCTGTTTGACCTCTCATCTGCTCTTTCCCTTGTCGCCATGATCTCTGATCGATTGATGTCAAATACTGCCAAGTCCACTGTCGTGCCAACGATATGTTCAAGAGAAGTTGATCTCTACGAAATAACAATCTCCCTCTGATAACTCACATAGTCCTGATTCACAACAACCTTATCTTCCTCTGTCTCGTGTCGATGATGTGGGAAACACTATGGCCCACCTTCGATCAAGGTCACTTCCTGTCGACTTCAGCTCATTATCGAGGAAGTTGATCTAGAGACTCCCTTCTGGTGCCTTGGAGCCTGCATGCCTCAATGGCAGGTTCTTCACATTCAACGCGAGGCTTTCATCATTGGCCTCCAATTGGATGATTCTACGGGTGTTCGACACCAGCTCACTGATTCGTATGCCGTAGACTGTACCTATAGTACCTTGAGGGCCATTGTCATTATTGGTGGTACCTCTCGCGTCTGTTAACAGCTTTCACCATTGGCTGGTAATCAAACGATGTTCCTGCATGTTCGACTTCGACTCCTATATTCGCATGCTTGAACTTATACTTTGTTCGAATCGAGATGGAGCGCAAGACCCTGGATTTTGTCTGTTAAGGTCCAGGCTGCGGTTTTGTGGATTATTATTATTATTACATGACTCATTCAATGGATGGTTGCGACCATGCCTGAGTCTATTTATCGATCCTCACTGGATGGCTGTGCCCATACCTTGGATCTATATTATTGTGTACTCTGTTATGGATGGCTGCGCCCATACCACATATATCATGTATTTGAGATATCAGTTGTACTTCTCCATGCAATTTTTCTGGCAGCAGTGTTTTCGGTTGGACATGTTCTCATAAAGCATTTCACCCCTCTCTCTCTCGGGCCTCATGCTTTAGGGGGCATCTGTTACACAGCAATTTGTCACCGTCCCTACTACCCCTCTCCCACATCTTGGAGGACCCATTCCGAGACCTATGAGAAGTGACATGGCCTACAAACACTTGCATTGCATTCCCCTGAACATGAGCTTTGTTTTCCTTGAAGACATTTCCTGCTAAAAAACCCTAAAAAATAGCTCTTTTTCCATTGGCGCGGTTCCATAGTGCAGCCCTCGCGCCAAGGGGAAAATCCTCCAAATAGGGCGCACCAATTGGTGCTCTGTCACAGAGTTGCACCCGGGCCAACCATAATCAGAGGTGTTTTTTAACAAACAAACGGCAGAAGTTTCATCCTAACAAATTCCTGGACTGAATCTATCTTGAGTTGGGTGGGTTGGCTACGGATTTCCATAGAGAGGAAGTGGTTTTCCACCTCTCATGGAAGCTTCCTTTATGATATGGCCAATCCCATGATTATTGTGGATGATCCCAACTCCCCTTCCTCCATCTATAAAAGCTTGTCCATTTTCCTTGGCAAAAGCTAGTTCGATAGTTCCAGAGATTAAGAATTGTCAAGTTTCCAAGAGCTTCATGCTGCAAGAGCCTTCTTAATTCCCACAAGGCCAAATCCAAGCAAGGAGATTCTTGTCCAATAACCAAAGAGAGAGAGGCTTGTCCCTATTCCCAACAAGCTTTGCAAGACATGTGTTGCTGACTACCCAGCCAAAGGAGAATCTAGCGTCAGAACTTTGGTAGTATTCTTCTTTGATGAATTGTTAATGAACGACTATTGGTTATGGTCCCACTCTTATTGTTATTTGTGATGATGATGAGTTATATCCTTTCTGACTGATATATAGTTGAATATGTTGGATTTTATGTTTGTGTTTGCATCGTTTCTTGTATGTGCAGGTGTCCATTCGCGGAGATCGTGGGGATTGTGATCTGTCGAAGCAAAGGAATGGGAGCACCACCTCTTCTACAAGCACTAGCGTTGGAATCCAAGTAGGCCTTCATCACTGGTCTATTAATTTTCAATTAGGAACTTGCACTGTAGCGTTGTATGATTGTTGATAGACCCGGTCTGGGCTAGTAGGGATCACCTCTGTCCCCATAGGGGATTTACCTCTACAACAGTCGTGAACTCGTAAATCCTCCTCTCCAACAAACCTTTAATTTCCTTCTTAGTTGGATTCCAATGATACAATATCAGTCATCTCTATGCAGATTCCAGTCCCGACAATGGAACCATTTGTTGGCTTAAGGGGGTGTGACCTAGGTTTGGAGTTAATTAGCTAAACAAATACCTACACTACTAGCCCTTTTGGCATTAGCCCACAGTGCGCGGACTTAAGTCTCACCCGAAGTAGTATGGGGGGGTGTTGGAACCAAGTTTCCACACCCTGGAGACATCTGAGGGGTTGATTTAGTCCAACTATACCTACCTTCATGCAAGTCACTTCGCACACTATCCTAACCTATGAGACCTTTGCGATATGTTAGGATCACCTTTTGCGCAACCCTAACCAAGGGCTGAGATGCTTTCACGCTGCTAGGGCAGCGATCTATGCTTTTTCCCCAAGTTACACTGTGTATCTTACTTATCTTCTTACAATTGTTAGTTAACTTTGTGTAAACAGATACCTTATCTCATCTTTACTTAATCAACACAATTATATATGTTTGCGCACCATATAGACAATAGAAATGCAATTTATACCCAATATATTTGATATAGAAAATAGGAAATAAATACACATAATTACTGTAAAACTTCTCTTTATTAATGCTTCAGTAGTTACAAACTTGACTCACCCTGTGCACTCAGCCGCAGGGATTCGTGCACTTAGCTGTGGACTACTAGGCCTCTGCACACTTAGCTGCAGAGCCTTTTCCTACTCTACGACACAAAGACTCGACTCTACACTTCAGACAAGACTCAATTCTTCGTCATTCCATCCAATTCTATTCTCTTATTATTCTTCTTAGAGCCTTGCTCTATTTATACAATCCCATGGTCCACGGACCATGGGTATATCTCTAAAGTTGACATTACATTACAAAATTGAGGGTGGAAAACCCTATGTCTCATTTACAACTTCGCGCTCCGCGCCGATAATATGTGGAGTCTTTACATCAGAATTAGAACTTTTAACCAAAGACTAGGATTTAAGCCCCAAAACTTCCCTTGGGGGATCCTGCGCCCAACAGGGATGGTGCACCATCCATACTTATATTGTTGCGTTCCACTTTTATAAAGTCTCCAGTCCTAAAAATTATGCTTCCATCAAAAACATGTATAGCGTATACTTTATAAAATAAATTAACAGTACACTAATATTTGCGTCTATATACATCCTTTTTTTCCTTTCTCCTGTTTTTTGATGCATACACCCACACACACCCGCCTACACACACACACAGAGACATGCACATACATGCACACACACACACACACACACACATATTATTTTTGAAAAGATAAAATGATAAGTGGGTACAACATAACGAATTCTCAACCTTCAACTTGTATACAATTGACCAAAAGAAACATTTGTTGGGATCAATTCTCTTGATAAAAAAGGGCATAATCATCTATGTCTACATTAGATTTCAAGACTAATTACAAATGGATTCCAACACCATTCTAATTCATCAATAAGAGGCTATTTCATAAGGAATTTTGATTTATTTAGTTGAAAATTGATGCAACATATAAAATCCATAGGTTCACCAATGACTAGAGGGACATCATGCCCAATCTGCGAAGTGACCAATGCTAATTCATAGATTCCAAGGATTATTTTGATTTTTACTTTGACCCCTAATAATTAGCCCTATAAAACTCTACCTGGAATATGTTCTCAAACTCCGTCCTCCCACAAGTCGTTGACTTTTTTGACCTCTAAGCCTAAGCCTAGGGTGGAACAATCCCTCTATCTCCTAGATATTCTAAAAGTGAGCTTCAAATACAACCATTTCTCCAGGAAGTTACATAGACAAAGGGAAGCTCCCTTACAAACCTTTCTCCTTCACTTCCACAAGTGAAGTGACTCCTTGACTCATTGTTCCCTCCTTCCTCCATGAGACTTGTTCATATAGGATAAGAAAGTGTATAAGTTTATAGGCTTGATGATTGATTATCACTTTCTCTAGTGAACTTGTACCCATTGTAAACTCATTGGTATTGAATATGGTATCTAACCAAGTATGGACATTGAGTTAGGGATGCAACAAAGGTGGCTAGCCTATGGAATCAACTTGACACCTATGTATGACGCTCCAATCACTCGTATCTCAACCAACCGATAAAATTAGCCCACTTTGTAATACCAAATCACAAAATTATTGTCACAGACAAAAGAGATTCTCTCCATATTATAGACTAGGCCAAAAATCAAATTCCTTAATATGCATTCCAAGAACATGATATTTGGGAGTTAGTTGGTTGATCAATGCCAACCTCATACTCTCATGTGAAATTATACTTTCCCATATGAAGTCTTATGAGGTTGGAACCACCATAAAACATCCTGAAGCAATTAATGGCAATGTTAAATATTTGAGTGAAAGTTGACATTCTCATTTATCTTACCTTTTAATTAATTTAATATTACCAGTAATTACCAAGGCAATAAAATATTTAGACGTCAATTCTGTATCTTTGTTTTGTCTTAAAGAATCATTGGTGTGGGCATGGTGATACTTCCCTATGGATCCCATGCCCCTCATGGGCACTGGGGTGGGTCTGAAAACTTCCAAAAAGGAACTTAAAATGTCACAAGTAATCATTGAGATGCCTTGAAAACATTTTTGGTTGTACTATATGGAATTTCCAAAGTTTTACCATATGTTGTTTCCAAGTTTGGATTTGTATATATAGACCAGTGGTGCTTCATATACCTTTTGGAAATTTTTGACATTTTGGGTACTAGGGTGTGACCAAAATATGTGTTTCCTACAAGTTAGATGATATCCCAATCATGGGATTCTTTTCTGTTTCCTCCACTTCACATTCAATGAATCAAATTTGACCAACTTGATATAGAACCAAAAAATTGTTTCAATGCCCCTGTCATCATACTAAAAAATGACCTTCTTCATGCACACCTTTCTTGCTTGCAGGTTTCATCACTACATGAGTGACTATATTTCTTCATTAGATACACATTCACAAGCCATAGCTGGTTGGATTTAAATTTTCCACTACATGTAGCTAAATTTTCTTGAGTTATTTATGGATCTTATCAATTTCTTTGTATTGATATTTATGCTGGGATGTAATATCTTTTTGTTATAAGAACAAAGTTTATGTCAAGAGTCTAACTTGTTTGGTAGTATTTCTTTAGGAATGAGTAATAACTTCAAATAATTTGTTCCATATTGCGCCAATGGAAACCTTTAAATCTGGTGAGCTCTTTATACTTGGTGGAATAGACCACAAGAATATTTCTAAGATTTTAATGTATTGAAGCTAAAGGCAGCACAAAGAGTAAATCAAACAAAATGGTTTTGGAATGGTCTTAGAATATGGAGTGTATGGGAGGATTGAAGACTAGTTTTTTCATTGGGCATATGGGGTCAACCAAGTCTCTTCTAAAGAATGAAAACAATGGATATTGGGTGATATATAATGATGTCCACTACTAACCTAGGTGATCCTCCTATATGTTTATAATTAGGTATGTCCTTTACTAAACCTGGAAGATCCTCCTATGTCCTTTAACAAGCTTTTAAGACAAAAAGGGAAGGTTTTTCAATAGAAACCTTCATAACTTTTACAAGTTAGGATCTATTCAGAAACCATATAAGGAAAATGCACCTCCACCACTTGATAAACACATTTTCACTTAATACATTTAATAAACAAATCCATAAATACTTTAAAAAAAACACTTTCTAGGTAAATAAATACTCATCCATAAACCATAGCCATGAGTCATCCATCAAATTTGAGAAAGCATCCACTATTAGTCTCTTCAATAAAGGCACCTTAGTTCCAAGAAAAAAGTACTCAAAAAATTTAGACTTTCTAAGGAATCTCCCCTCCAGACCACCCATGAGAAAATGAGAGGAAATGAATCTCTATATATAGAGAATATGCTTAATTTACTTTAAATTCAAATATTAATTTACTGGGATTTAAGCCCCTAATCTAGCCTCTGGCAGTGAAAAATGCCTTTATAATTTAATTAATCTACATTAAAATCAATATGAGCTATTCATGCGACATGTACAAGTTTACATCAAAAATAACCCTTGTAAAAGGGACACCTCTATCAAAGAAGGGCTTTCACTAGTAGCATCTTGCCTCCAAAGGCCTCTCAACATTGCATTCCACCATATGGAAATCCAACATCTCCATAATGAATGAGTGGAATAAATCCCTAAACAAGGGAAAATGCCTTCAAGACCACTCTAAAGTGGAAAATGTGGGCTTCAAGGAGGACTGTCCAACCTTAATGAATCACCCAAGGTGTGCATTTATTTACTTCGCCAATGTGAACCACAAGTTTCACTGAAAAGGTGGGCAAGTGGACCTTCAAACTTCAGGTCGTAGCCTTCCAAAGGATGGAAAATCCCCAAATCATGGTCAACAAAGGGTTCCAAAAGACACTCCTAAAATATATATCAAAATGAAAGGATACAAAGATTAGCCCTAGTTCCAATGTTAATTTCAATTATGCCCCAACGAATTCGTCATTACAAGTCAACCCTTAAATAATGAGGATTTTTTTTTCCATAGATATATATAAATATATAAGTATTGTTTTTTGTACAAATCTTCTAAATTCATTTTCTTCTCTTCAAGCCAAACTAAAATCGCTCCAACCCACATCATATCTACTGGTTATGAACTTGTTTACAGATCATATGTTTCTCCTTGATTAAGTCAATGATCATTTGACATATACTCAGATGGGTTTTAATTCATATCAGTCAGGATGTCCCAAAAACAATTCTCGTAAAGGGGGAGGGCTCTTTTAATACACCAAGAACCTGTTCCCTTCATACAAGTGTGCTAAGCATGATTTCAACTATAGGTGTATAATAAGAACCCAGGACTTCAAGGCCTTTGAAACACGTTCATAACGACAGCGACCAAGACTTGCTAAATCTAAGTGGTTACCCTATTTAAATTTGTCTTGTTTGGTGATGTGTTTCATAGCGCACATGATCTCCTTGAATCTAATCTCATTGATGGTTACATGTTTGCAAAGTGTATGGGTTTAAAATTCATCGTCCATTAAGTAATTCTTAGTTCTAATGTCCCATATCAACCTCTACAAATGCTTCCAAACCTGTAGATGAAGTGAATTTCAAACCATTCCCTGACGTCGTAAAATGAAATTATATGAAACTTTGTCTCAAATTGTCGACCTGTTTCCAAATATGTGGGTGAACTTACATCAACCAAAAGCATCAGATTTGAAGCCTTTGTGAAAAATGTGATCATAAAATGAACCCTATTCCAGTCATCTACAAAGGAATAATGTAGCTGAGTATAATGGAATTTCATATTTGTTTGTAAGGATGCAATAAAATTCTCAACCAATCGCTGTAACTTTGGAGATAAAATTTTATCTGCATCATTCACAATAAGTATTGTACAATCCCTTAAGTCATAGACATTTTCTTTGTGAGGTCTAAAACTCTATCTAGTGTCACAACTATTATATATATTGGCTGGTACAAACACATGACCTCATCTTTTAAACACGTTCCTAATATAACTACCATTATTTGAATTGTAGGATGTTATTCAATATTCTTTCATACTTCTAATGTTTGCATTATCCTTAAATTCATTTCCTTTTGTGGTAGTCACATCGTAGGATTTTAGATCTTCTTTGGTTTCAATGTCTCTCAACATATTGCAACTCCATGGCTCACGATGCTTTTGCTTACTATCTTCATAGTCCAGACTCCAAACCTCATGACTTACAACCTTTCACCAGTACATTGATCATTCATAAAATATTATAACAAGTTCCATCATCCTCATAATATTGTATCAACTCTAGTAGATTCCCCTATTTCAAGATTATCATCCTCAAGTACAAACTTTCTCCATCTTTCTTCATCCATTACATACTTGTGAGGGAAAGCTATCCACAAGCTAGTGGATAAAATCTGGCTCTTACTTGGTGACATATTCTCTTCACAAGAGCATGTGAGAACCTAAAAATCCCACCATCTCACTAATATATAGGTGGAGTTTCTAGATTGAAGTCCATGACTCAGTATAGTCACCTCAACATATCATTTGTGTAATTCTCGTTTCCCTTGTGTTTCATTATCATCAAAAAAAAAAGAGCATAAAACATGAATGGTTGTAGCTTGAAATGTCTGTCACAATGTTAGTATGAAAATTCCTAGAAGATGTACCAAAAACCCTCACTTAATTCACTAGGTGACAAGTGACCCTAACAACAAGTTAATAGCTGCTATCATTCTAGATCTGCAACACAAATGGAAAATCTGTAGTAATTGAAAACAAGATCTGAAATAAATAGCAACAGAATGATAGATCCAAAATAATAACCTAGTGGAAAGACGATTTTAAACAAATAAGTCTTTATTGATAAAACTTGGCGAAGGATATCTAAAGATTGGTTTGTGATTCCCCCTCCATGGGATGGGTCCTTTGATATCATTGATGCTTCAAAAATATATTCTCTCTCTCAATCATGTGAAAAACCCAAACAAAGTGAAGAACTCAAGTGGGAGCTCAAGAAAAAATGACGATAATATTGATGATGACAATGATCATGGTGAGGAATGAATGAAAAACCCTCCTTAATATGTCAAAGTATGGAGTTAATCTCGAAAATGGAAAATTAATATATTATTGACTAAATTAAGATCTAACTACTTGGAATACTTTATTATATTTGTTGGAGAGGGAAAAGGAATTCAAAATGGTTAAATTCCTTTATGTAGAAATATTAACAAATAAAATGATTTATTAACTATTTCGTGAGAAACAAGAAAGCTCTGAAATAAAAATAATTATTAAATAGTGATTTAATAATTATTCTAATAACAAAAATAAGGAAATTCAAATAAATAATGATTTATTTAAATATTCCTAAAGGATTTAGTCAAATGGGACAATGAGTAATTATCAAATAATAATTCCTAGAGAAAATTAAATAAATAATGATTTATTTAATTATTATCATGGGTTTTTTTGATAATAAAAGTGGTTTACTAAAGTATTTTCCACAATGAAAGTGATTTTATTATGGTAAAATTAAATCCACATGGTGTATTTCGATCCACCTAGTTAGAAATGGCTACGTGAGAATTTTTTGGTGATAACACACAACTTCACTAAAGCAAAATATGGGTACATGCTCATAAGAATTCCTATTTTGACATGAAAACACCTTATGTAGCATGATCATACTTATTCTTTCTAGAGAACCTCTATCTCTGATTAGGTATTATGAGTTTGAAAGCATCACCAAAATTCTATCCTCAAAACATAGGCTGAGGTTTCCATCTGTGTCAGATAAGATCCAGATAGAAAGTTTGCATCTCTTAAACCTAGAATTGTGGGGAACCTTTGCACAAGTTTTTGTGCTCTTTCATCAATATGAGCATCTTGCAGCATATCAAAATGACCCTGTTGGACAACAAATGTGCTCTCACGAGGAATACCACCTATAGATCCATCTTTTAAGACAATCTATTTCTAATCTAACATGCTACAAGTGTTTATAAATATCCACTTTGCAAAATTGCTTGCAAATTGAGTGTACCCATCTTTGTTTCCATTTCCAACATTGTTTCTTAGTCAACTTAAAGTTATGGAAAAAGGCAAATAAAGAATTTTCACATTGAAGGAATAAGTCATCTTCTTCTCTAGTAAAATACAACAAAGAATATCTTCTCAACTCGTCCAAGTCTGAAAATGATGACCACCTCAATCTATAATGGAATAAGACCTTTTGATATCTTCATCTCCTCTGGTTACTACAATGATCAAATTATCTATGGACTTGTTGTTTTTTAGGCCCCTATACTACTATTGTAACCCCTTATTGTTATTAGTACAACCCCCTTATTATATTGTTGTACCCATGTAGTCCCCATATTGCTACTATTTTGCCCCATAGAAGCCCACTGTTGTTATTATTGTGCCCTTACATTATTATTGTTATGTTGGCTTTGATTATATTATGACCCCTTAGACTCCTATATATAGAAAGGAGGTCTTGTCATTTGTATCATCCAAGAATTGTTCATTTGTGTAATGAAAAAGAGGTTGACCCCTCAAAGTGGCTAAATTATAAGGCATTTAACTATCTTTTCTATCGTTTTGTGAGCTGGTTTCATAACATTTGGTATCAGAGCTTTGAATTCTAGGGTTTTGCTGCTCCAAACAGGTCATCGTGGCATTTGCATTATAACTTTTTTTCTCCGATGTTTCAAACACTAAAAAAAAAATCATTTGGGATGAAATCATTATGAACCTCGGATCTGAATTTCATATCTTTTTGCACAATATTTGCGGATATATGATCTGAGGAAGTTGGCATTTTGGCAGACTCCCGAATTTCATTCCAAATTGGTGACCTGGGGAAAATCGTCATAACTTTTGTTTTCAGCATCAGATTGAAATTTCATAAGAAGTTGCAGAAAGAGGACAGACTATAGTTTCTTGTGTATATTTTTCAGATACTAAGGTCAAAATAGTGACACGTGGAACTTCGTACAATTTCGCTCTTCTGAAAAGGTATATAATCAGGTCATCTTGGGAGATTGTGAATAACTCTTTCTTGGAGAATATAAATTCGATCAGACTGGTGAAATTGGAAAGAGGATGCAGAGGGCTACTGCATGTCATGATTTCAAAACTGGAAGATCCGAAATTACAAAGTTGCAGTCATTTCAAGATCGAGCTCCTAAAATCAAGAAAAAGTGATATGAGGAAGTTTGATGGAAAGGATCTGGTAAATTGGATATTACAGATGGAGAAATATTTTGATCTACATGGTGTACCATTGTTACAAAAGGTATGTATTGCATCTAATTATTTAGAACCAAATCAATTTTTATGGTGTAAAAGGCTTTGTTCTCATAAACCACTTGTCACGTGGTCAATTTTCATGAAGGAAATGATAGCACATTATGAGGATACAAAGAGAAACACCTTCTTTTAGCCAATTGATAAATCTCAAACAAAAGTGTTCAATGGAAGAGCACATTGAGGACTTTCAAAAATTGAATATAAGGGACATGTTGTTTCTCCTAGCCTTCCACAACCTACAAGGGTGACACCACGACAATTAGAAGAAAAAAGAGAAAAAGGGCTTTGTTACAATTGTGATAGCAAATGCACTAAAGGTCATAAGTGTGTTGAAAAGAATTTTTTTTACGTAGATTATGAAGAGGAGGAAGAAAAGGATCAAGAAACATCAAAAGAAGAGTATATACACCAGGAACCAACCCTAGAGAAAGAAGAAATGAATCCGACCATATCTTGTAAAGAATTGGCAAGAATTACCACTCCTAAAACTCTCAAGATAGAAGGACATATCAAGAAGAAAAAGCTTCAAGAAGTGAAAGATCACATCAACCATCAAGAAATGAATCCGTCCATATCTTGTAAAGCATTGGAATAAATTACCACTCTTCAAACTCGAAATATAAAAGGACATATCAAGAAGAAAAAGGTTCAAGCAGTGAAAGATCACATCGAGCATCAATAACAAGTTCTCCAAATTTTAAAGGATAACGCCACTTTGGTGCAGAATCGTATGAAAATACAGGTAGATCAACATCGTAGTGAAACGTTTTGTGATGTAGGTGATTGGGTATTTTTACGGCTACATCTCAAGCAAGCTATTTATGAGAAGGAAATGTTGGCAATACTACACGCACTTAAGAAATGACGACCTTACCCAATGGGAAGACATTTCAAGGTAAAAATGGATCATGATAGTCTTAAATACTTTTTAGAACAAATATTATCTTTAGAAGAACAAAAAACATGGGTCACAAATATGTTGGGTTATCACTTTGACATCATCTATAGAAAAGGGAAGAAAAATTTGTTGCAGATGCACTCTCAAGAAAGGATGAGGACATGGAAGAATTGTTTTGTGCTATTTCTATTATCCAACCAAATTAGATAAATGAAGTAAGGGATGAATGGAAGAAGGACGAAGAAGTGTGGCCAATCATTCAAAATCTGCAAAAGATCCCAATTCAAACAATATTGCCTAACTTGAATAGGAAGGAAAAATCATATTGGAACCTGGAGCAGTCACAGAAAGAAGAACCCGACAGCTATGAAATCGATCAATTTCATAGTATCTCATCAAGTGGAAGAACTTACCTGCTGAAGATTCCACATGGGAGGACAAGAATTTTATACAGAATCATCAAGAACTACTCAAGCGTTGAGGACAACACTTTTTGAAGGAGAGGGGCATGTTAGGCCCCTATGCTACTAGTGTAACCCCTTATTGTTATTAGTACAACACCCTTATTATATTGTTGTACCCATGTAGTCCCCATATTGTTACTATTGTGCCCCATAGAAGCCCAGTATTGTTATTATTGTGCCCTTACATTATTATTGTTATGCCGGCTCTAATTATATTATGACACCTTAGACTCCTATATATAGAAAGGAGGTCTTGTCATTTGTATCATCCAAGAATTGTTCATTTGTGTAATGTAAAGGAGGTTGCCCCCTTGAAGAGGTTGATTTCTAAGGCGTTCAAATATCTTTTCTATCTTTTCGTGAGTTGTTTTCATAACATTGTTTATTCCATTCTCCATAAGCTTCACATTTTCAAATATTTTACACCTGGAATCTTGAGGCTTCAATTCCAGTGTTGTTTCAGAGAACAAGTTAGCTAGAAAGAACTCTCATTTTATTTTTATTTTTCTCTACCTGTCTCACTTTTCTCTCAAGCAGTGGGGATGAGATGGGCTCTTTTGCCTCATCTATACAATTTTTTATCAGGTTTGTTATATTTTGAGTTGTTGTAGAACTTCCTAGCATTCTTAGACATTATTGAAAAAAAATTGACTTGGCCCTCTAGATTTTCCTCCTTTCCCAATGTTTTCAATTGATCCAGGTGGATATTGGTGGCCACCTGCCAAGTCCACCTGGACCCCCACCATTGTCTTTCTCAGCATTTTCAGTTTCCTTAATTGTAGCACAACTTACTATTTTTAGCAGTTTTTCGGGTCCTGAACTTCCGGAGCCGTTTTGAGGCCCTAAACGACGTTTTTTTGGGAATTCGGGGGCAACATGGATCCATGGAATGGACCGATGTTGCCCATTCCAACAATGATCGTGCTCGGATAGATCTTTCTAATGAGCTATTTTACGCGTCAAACGGAGATCATATGCCAAAGTTACGACCCCGGGAAGTTGATGTACCAACTTACCCCCAAACGGGGCCCACAGTTTGGTGTTTCATCTCCTAGGGTTAGGTTTTGGAATGTTAAGGGTTTTTCATTGTTTCTCAACAATAAATAGGCCTTCGAGCCTCATTGTAACACAGTTCAAAGGCATGTAGCCATCACATCTCTTCTCAGAGATAAGCTACCATCGCCTTAGCTAGTTTGTTTCCATTTCTGGTTGTAAGCATATTTCAGTATTTTCCATTAATGAAATGAAGTATTATTTCCGCTGCATCTTTGTGTATATGGTTATCTTTGTAATTTGTTGCGTTCCTGTTTAAATCCGGATCAGTGGTATCAGAGCAGTCTGCTTTTTCTCTGTTTTTCTTTGCATGTCCCCAACAAGGTCGGGATATAAGGAGTTAGGGCTTGAACTGGTTGAACCTTTGCAAGACCAGCCTCGCAAATCCCGACGGCCTCCCATGGCGGACGAGAAGAAAGACGAGGGGGCAGGAGATCCCATCAAAATCTTGCTCGAAGAAGCCCTCGAGCGACAACGGAACGCGATGATGGACAGCTTTGCCCAGATCCTTCAGCGGCTACCCAGAAGCAACGCATCGGCTTCCAGCAGCTACTCTGGAAACGCCACACCCTTTAAGGTACAAGTTAATTTTGAAATCCCCATATTCGAGGGTCAGATAGACGCAGATGCCGTGGATAAATGGTTAAATCTGCTAGAGGGTTATTTTTCTGTTCATGAATTTTCGAGTCGGGAAAAGATTGTTTTTGCTCTCCTCAAAGCAGCCCCCCATGTCAAGGACTGGTGGGAAACCTACTGCGAGCAGAAGGATGAAAGTACTGGCTCACTCTTTTCTGCCCCACCCACCTGGGATTCGTTCCGGGATGCCATCAAGGAGCAGTACTACCCTGTCGAGAGCTATGAGGATGAATACATAAAGTGGACCACGCTGCGGCAAGGAAGGGACCAAGACGTGCCGGAGTTCACCAATCTTTTCCATACCCTTCGTACAAAGTTGGGTATCAAGGATTCGGAGCAACATTTGATACTCAAATACCGTGGCTGCCTACACAAGTACATCCAGGAAGAAATACAATTCCTAAACATCCCCTCGCTCGGTGCAACATACCGGTATGCCGTCAAGGTCGAGCAGAAGTTTAAACAAAAGAAGCGAGACTTTGGATCTGCGAATCCAAAGCAGGGGAAAGGTGCCCCTAAACCACAGAACAAAGGACAAAGCCAAGGCGGGACAGCCCAAGACAACCAGCCGAAGCTGCAAGCAAAGAACAGCGCCGCGAAGCCGAGAAAGGACACTGGAAAATGGTGCGAGTTCCATAAGAGCTCCACTCACAACACAAGTGATTGTCGGGCCAAGCAGTCACTGGTGGCTGAGCTAAAGGTTTCAGAATCAGATGCATGTTCCGACTCTGAGTCAGAACCCGATAAGGGGTATGAAAAAGGGAAGCAGATCATTGATGCGGACCCCAGCGCCACTGTTGCTACCGCAAAGATCCAGAAAAATGAACCCGAAGATCCAGAGGAGGAGGAGCGTCTCTTCCACTCCCAGATGTGGGTAAAGGGCTCCCCGATACAGTTCATTGTTGATAGCGGGAGTCAAAAGAACCTCATTTCGACAGAGATCGTGAAGCGGTTGGGCTTACCGACCACAGCACATCCACAACCATACACCATTGGGTGGCTTCACCAAGGACGAGATCTCCGCGTGAGCCAGCAGTGTCGCCTTCCATACAACATCAAGCCCTTCACGGATGAGGTATTGTGTGACATTGCTCCCCTTGAAGTTTGTGATGTATTACTAGGACAACCATACTTGTGGAAGCGACATGATGTGTATGAATCAAGGCCCCGTGCTGTTATTATTACATTGGGAAATAAGTTGTTCAGGATACCAGAGGTAGCACCACCTGCCGCCCTCTCTTTGATTACTGCAAAACAATGCAGTAAGATCATTTCCAAAACCAGGAAATTTGTTTTCCTGATGATACGCCCTCAAGGAAAGAAGAAGACAGTGGTCGCGGCCTCCAAACGGGGCCCCTCTGCACGACAACTACAGATGGACAAGATTGTGGAGGAGTACGAGGACATCTTTACCTCCCCGGCAGGGGTTCCTCTGCACTGTCAAGTCAAGCACTCCATCGATCTGACCCCAGGTGCGCCGCTACCCAATGGACCAATTTATCGGCGCTCCATTCTGGAGAATGATGAAATCAAGAGGCAGATTCAGGAGCTCCTGCAGAAAGGTCACATCCGTCCGAGTTCATCGCCCTGTGGGAGCCCGATCGTGTTGGTACAAAAGAAGGATGGGACGTGGAGACTATGTATTGACTATCGGGCGCTGAACAAGATCACTGTCCGTAATAGGTACCCGATCCCGCGAATTGATGACCTCCTAGACCAACTAAAGGGGGCAAAATATTTCAGCAAGATCGACCTAAAGTCGGGATATCACCAGGTACCGATCGAACCCTCCGATGTGTGGAAGACTGCCTTCAAATCCAAGGAGGGCCTCTTCGAATGGTTGGTCATGCCTTTCGGATTGACGAATGCTCCTGCAACCTTTATGAGGCTAATGGATGACATCTTGCGGCCATTCACCAACTCCTTTGTAGTAGTATACTTGGATGACATTCTGATCTTCAGCCAGAGTTGGGAAGAGCACCTCCACCACATCCGACAGGTTCTCCAAACACTGCAGCAACACCAGCTATGTGCCAATTTGGAGAAATGCACTTTTGGCATGACCCAGGTTCAATATCTGGGATACATCATTGATGAACAGGGGGTGCATGTCGATCCAGCCAAGATCCAAGTCATTCGGGATTGGCCCTCTCCAACCACTCTAACAGAGCTCCGCAGCTTTCTAGGTCTTGCCAACTTCTACCGCAGGTTTGTGTTGGGGTTTTCTCATATTTCTTGGCCCTTGAGTCAAGTCACCAAGGGCAGGGCGAAAGCAAAATTCTTTTGGTCTGAATCTCAACAGAAGGCATTCAGGGAGTTGAAGGATCGCCTTTGCACGACACCAGTGCTCGCGTTACCAGATTTACAACAACCATTTGAGGTCGAGACAGATGCCTCTGACTATGCTATTGGGGCAGTCCTTACTCAACATGGACATCCAGTGGCATATCACAGTGAAACACTTTCAGACACAGTCCGGAAGTACCCCACTTATGATAAAGAGATGTATTCCATTGTACAGGCCTGCCGACAATGGAAGCATTACATTTTGGGGAAGGAAACGGTCATCCACACAGACCAACGACCTCTTCAGTTCATACAGACCCAAGGGAAATTGCAGAATGATCGCCATCAGAAGTGGTCTACATACTTGCAACAGTTTCACTTGAATATCAAGTATAAAAAGGGCAGCACCAATAATGTTGCAGATTGCCTCAGTCGACCACCGATCATGGCGCTAACCACCGTGCTCAACTCTTGTGGGCACGAGACTTCTGATTGGCCACTTCTCTACAAAAGCGACCCAGAATTCGGCCACACATACCAGACACTCTTGTAGGGTCGGCAGGTTGCAGATTTTCACCTCCAGGATACCCTATTATGCCACCTCGGTCACCTTTGTGTTCCTTCAAGCGAGCGTGCCAAGATGATTTGGGAAGCACACTACAGTCGGGCTGCTGGGCATTTCGGGGTCGAGAAAACAGTGGCAGTACTGCAAAATTATTTCTATTGGCCGAATCTTCGACAGGATGTTGGGAAGTACATCCGATCATGTACTGCCTGTGCCATTGCCAAACTGGCCATTAAGAAGCACGGCCTCTATACCCCGTTGCCTACCCCTAGTCGACCTTGGGAATCCATCTCCATGGATTACATGTCAGGCCTTCCTTCCACTAAGCATGGGAATGACTGTGTTTTTGTGGTCGTCGACAGGTTCTCGAAGATGGCCATTATGGTGGCCTGCAAGAAGAATATCACAGCAGAAGCCACTACTAAACTCTTCTTTGAACGAGTGTGGGTGCACTTTGGGATCCCACAGTCTATCATCTCAGATCGGGACAGTCGGTTTCTCAGCACATTTTGGTCCAGTCTCTGGTCAATGCTGGACACCAAACTCACGAAGTCCACAGCCTTCCATCCTCAAACTGATGGCCAGACAGAGGTTGTCAATAGGATGATTGTGCACATTCTGCACATGTATAACTCAAAGCATCCACGCACATGGGACGAGAGCCTCCCCTATTTTCAGCACAGCTACAACCGAGCTCTTCACAGCTCCACTGGCCATAGCCCTTTTCAGGTGGGTTTGGGATTCCAGCCACTGTGCCCCATTGATGTGGCCATGCCACTTGCAGCTACTCACATGAATTCAGCTCATGTCCAGTCCGAAACAGATAAGGCCACCAGCTTCATTGAGCGCATCCAACATATTCGCCAGCAGGTCCACGACATTCTTGAGAAATCAAATGCCAAGTACAAGCAGCGACATGATCAACATCGGGTGCCACACAAGTTTCAGGTGGGCGACAAAGTCTGGTTGCATTTGCAAAAGGAACGCCTTACTGGAGCCTATCGGAAATTTAGACCACTCCGATATGGTCCTTACACCATTACTAAGGCTATGGGAGACAATGCATTTGAGCTCAGCATTCCCCCATTCCTTGGCCTGCACCCAGTGTTCAATGTGGACTGCCTTCGGCCATACTTTCCACCATTGCTAGACACATCCGACATTGCAGAACCGCTCAAACCCACAGAATTAAATCCAGATTGCATGGAACAAGCTGCAACTGATCGGATCATGGACACACAGATCAAGAACACTCACCAACAGAATATCCAGCTGTATCGAGTTGTCAAAGCAGGCCAACTCCTTCAGCAGGGCAAGTGGCTCACCAGGGAACAAGTTCAGCAGAAGTTTCCTCATCTCATGGAGGATCTCAACGCAATGGGGACCATTGTTTCCTAAGGGGGGAGGAATGATCCAGGTGGATATTGGTGGCCACCTGCCAAGTCCACCTGGACCCCCACCATTGTCTTTCTCAGCATTTTCAGTTTCCTTAATTGTAGCACAACTTACTATTTTTAGCAGTTTTTCGGGTCCTGAACTTCCGGAACCGTTTTGAGGCCCTAAACGACGTTTTTTTGGGAATTCGGGGGCAACATGGGTCCATGGAATGATCGTGCTCGGATAGATCTTTCTAATGAGCTATTGTATGCGTCAAACGAAGATCATATGCCAAAGTTACGACCCCGGGAAGTTGATGTACCAACTTACCCCCAAACGGGGCCCACAGTTTGGCGTTTCATCTCCTAGGGTTAGGTTTTGGAATGTTAAGGGTTTTTCATTGTTTCTCAACAATAAATAGGCCTTCGAGCCTCATTGTAACACAGTTCAGAGGCATGTAGCCATCACATCTCTTCTCAGAGATAAGCTACCATCGCCCTAGCTAGTTTGTTTCCATTTCTGGTTGTAAGCATATTTCAGTATTTTCCATTAATGAAATGAAGTATTATTTCCGCTGCATCTTTGTGTATATGGTTATCTTTGTAATTTGTTGCGTTCCTGTTTAAATCCGGATCATCAATTCTGGCCAAGGTCTTGAAGTTTTTGGGTCTTCTCTTTCATCACAATACCTCTGTGTTTCAAACATAACTTCCTTTTGTTTTTTCGCATCGAACTTAGGAAGTGGTACTGCTTTCCTAATTACCTCTTCTCCTCTTTGCAAAGAATGTAGTAAGCGTTGTGGGCTCTCTGGTTTCTCTCACCACCCATCACCTTTGGTGTGTGCTCCTCCTCTTGTGACTACTTTGATATTCGCAGCGTGGTCCTTTAGGTCATGTCTCTTAGTTGTGACCATGTGCACATTTCTTGCTCTTTTTGCCTATATCTTTGCTATAAGATGAGGGAAATCTTTATTTTATGCTTTGCACTATAACAGTACCTGCACATAACTTGTACTGAACTCGAGGCTTAGTACAAAACAGTTTCACATGCCCAATCTCTCCACAATTGAAGCATGTCAGTATTCTGCCACCTCCTCTTTTAAATCCTCCTCTGTTGTGGGTCCCAAACCCTTCATCGCACGCAGGTTGACACTATTGATGTGTTGCATGTGTGTTTCTCTATGGTTGAAAGTTTCCTTGTTGATATGTTTGGGTCTCCACTGCCTACAAGTTCCCTCCTTGGACTTGGTATGCATCAGATGTACTCTCTTTTATTAGATCCAATGTGTGACTTGCTTGAATGTCATGGCTTATACTTTTTTATAACTTATAGAATGGAGTGTGGTAGGTCGTTTGATATTTCTCCATCAAGTAGCAAGACCTTGGATTATGTACCCACTTCCAACATAACTCATAGTATTCTGATTTTCCTTCTCTAAGAAGTGGATCTAGTGCCCCTATCACACCATAGTTAGCCATAGGTTGTAATTTGTTTCTCAGGTATCCTTCTCTGCGACACATAGTGCACTAGAAATTATGGCATACATCTTCCCCTTTCTCCACCTCTTGCAACTAGAGAGTCCACACTACTAATTGCAATTGAACTTGTGCCATTCCTACTAATCCTTGTGCTCCACGTGGAGTTCACTCTAGTCTCATTACTATTTCTAGTGTCTTTAACTGTGATTTCACTCTCTGCTGAGTGAGAGGTATCCTTATATTAAGAAGGAGTCTTGAAATAAACCATTCCCTGTGTTGTGTGTCAAGAATTTTAAATGTTAACCTATCGAGCAATATATTGAACCTCTAGGTATAGTCCCATACTGGTTCTCCTTACACTCATTAAATTTCTTTGATGTCGGTAATGTATAGAGATTCGGGCTTAGTGTTCTGAAATTCCTTTAACAAGGTCTACTTGATCTCTAACAAGTTCATGGTATTATCTACTGGGGTAGCTTCTTTGTATTTCATATACCATGTTAAAACTCATCTCAGAACGTTGTTTCAAGCTCTGTGTTGGGAATAGGTCCCCTAGGGTCAATTTTGGGGTTAAAATCCCAAGTTTTGGGGTAGAAAGCCCAAGTTTTGTATAAAATGTGTAAATTCTCTACGTTTTGTTTCCACCCCTTGTTTATGTAAGTCATGTGGGCTTTAGGAGATTTACTGGGATTGTATAAAAAGGGAAGTCTTAGAAGAGTCTAAGGTAGTTCAGTAGTGGGGATGTCTTGAGTCATTGAGGAAGGTAATGGGTTTGTGAGAGTTAAGAGCGAAGAGTCTTAGCATAGGAAAGAGGCTCTGCAGTTGTGTGCGTAGAGGCCTAGGGTAGATGTCTGCAACTGAGTGCGCGAACCCCTGCAGCTGTGTGTGCAGGGTGGTTAGAGTTTGTAAAGAAGATCTGAAGCATCAATAAAGAGAATTATTCTGGAACTATATATGTATGATCTATTTTACTTCTGTTATAAATGCATATGATTATGTTATGATGAATACTGGTTTTATGTTTTAATGTTGTACTGATTCAAGAATCCATATGTTTTTCTTTCTTATACGAATGCAAGTAAGAATATCTATTTATGCGAAGATCATCTTAATGCATGTTGAAGTTATCATATACTTAAGCTAATTTAGGTAATTACAGAAGTAAGAGTAGTCATAGAGGCGCGTAAGTATCTGACCCACCTATCTAGGGTACGCAAAGGATAGTCTTATACCTTCATGGAGGTCCAAAAGAAAACTAAGAGGAGTATATAGATAAGCCCTAAAAAGCTTATTGACTTTCATAAAGGAAGGTTTAAGGTATAAAACGACATCACTACCATCTCTTGGTGCAGAAACTTGGTTCCTACATTCCCCCATATTGCTTAAGGTGAGACTTCAGTCTGTTCTCTATGGATTGATTTGGAAAGGGCCAATAGTGTAGGTATTTTCTTGGCTAATTAATGTTGAACATGGGCTAGGACTCATCAAGCCAACAAATGGTTATGTTGCCAGGACCAGGATCTACATAAAGAGACGTGTGATGTAGCATCACTGGAATCCAACTAAGAAGGATATCGAAGTCTAGTTGGATAGAAATATCCACGAATTCGCGGCGCAAGAAAATAGGAATCTGCGATTGATGAAATAACAGTGGTTGGATAGATATATGTACACAAAGATACAAAAAATCTTCTTATGTTCCTTCCCAGTCGAATTATACGAGTGGATTGTGAAATTGGCAGACGGCCAAGGAAGGTGGAGGCTTGACATTCCAATAGTCTGTACCCCAGAGTTAGTGCAGAGATTAGAAGCCTCTGAAGATAAGATCACATGCATTGTCGATCATTGGCTTGATCATATCATAGGAGGATTCGTGATAGAGTTCATGGTTGATACTTCGGTCAGTTACAGCGAAGCAGAGCGCCACTTCTTCAAGGGACCACGAGGTAAGTATTTAAGGTCTTTAAATACTTGGATTAAGACACTCTTGTGTGAAAAGCAAGTTATACAGCTACCTTGATGTTTGGAGCTATGCGAAGTGGAAAGATCTTCAAGATAGAGGGAAAACAAGCCCTGAATATAGCCCATTGATTGGACCTTCTCTCAGTGATGATGAGGAAGTAGCACAAGCTTCTTTGCAGAGCGTTATTCAACTGATAAGACAAGGGTTCCCGCGAATACCCCATCCACCCACACCACCTCCATCTTCACCTCTGTTGCATACACATTCACCCACACCACTTCCACCTCCACCACCATCCAATATAGTGAATTTAGTAAAATTTCCTATGTTCAAGGGGTCAGGAACTGAGGACCTGGACCAATTTTCATTGGTCGTGAAGGTTGTATGGGAAGGTTAGGGTATTACAAATGATCAGATGAAGAAATAAACATTGGTTACTACTTTACAAGAATGCATGCTAACATGGTATATTAAGTACTCCACTGATAATTCGACGGCTTCATTAGCATATATTCAAACCGCGTTGACTCAGGAATTCAGCAGGACTAAATCTGAAGCTTTATCAATTTTGGGATTCAAGGAGATCATGATGAAGCTTGGCAAGACACTCTAGGATTTGGATTAGAGGTTGAAGTTCACAATCCACAAAGCCAACGTGAATCTTACGGATGGGCAACAAAGCAAATGGTTTGTGGCTTCGCTCCTACCTCATCTAAGGGTTGCTTTGTCACAAAAAAAAATTGGAACCCAGGCGGAAGCCCTGGATATTGCAATGAGATTGCACGAGACACTGATGTAAGATGATAATTTAGGGGTTCAGCAAATTCACACACAATTGTAGAACATGTGCCTAGAATTTCAGAGTCTGAAGAAAGATGGAATAGTTCGGCCAGAGGTGCGTGAAGAAGTTTGGTGCCTGAAGTGAAAAAGTCAGGGGCATGACAAAGATCATTGTCCAGTATTCACTAATTATGTTACTACATGGCGATCGATGCCTCTGAGGTTGGAAGCTCAAGAAGGGACAAGTATAGGGCCTGCGCTATGGTGTGCTATTTGTTAGGTAGCTAGAAAACATGTGACAAACAATTTCCATTTGCTGTAGAAATTTGTACAGACACCACAACATCTCTTTTGTAACTTCTATCAATCGGTGGGTCATGATGAGAGTAATTTCCTTATTTATGAGCTAATTATGGATAGAACACCCACATATAGGGTGCAGGAAGAAACCTAGCCTCTGGATCAAGGCACTAAGGGAGCGCGAGGTGAATATTAGAGGCGCAAGCAAGGCCGAGGTGGAGGAGGACCTGGTAGAGGTCAGGAACAGGTTATTTGTTACAACTGTGGAGGACCGGGACACTACACATGAAAGTGCATGAACCCGACATGTATCTCATGCCGATATTGTACTCAGTTTGACCATGTGATAGAGGATTTCCCTGTATTATTGGCTAAGATACGCAAAAAGGGGTGCATCCTCAGCAACCAACTCAGAACATGCAGATGATGAGGGTTAAGCCTCGCGAAGAGGATCCTAAGGTAAATATTGTGTTACAGAGTGGAATGACAACTGGAGAAGATAAGGGGAAGTAGCTTGAAGAAAGTGAATGGGTCCGCAAATCTCTAGAAAAGGAGATTGGTTTTGATCTAGAGCGTGCAAGGGAAACGTTTATGGAAGCAAAAGAAAGCTTCGTTGAGGCCTCTACCTCAGGAAGTCAGGAGAAGCCAACTGAAGAGATGGACACTTCCATGCTTACTACTTTCTTGGAGACCTATATGAAGTTGTTGTGTGATAGCAAGGCTATGAAAGGATTATAGGAGTTGATAAATAAATGCGTTGGAAAAGGAAACACTCTTGACGGACCACGCGTAGTCGGGAATATTGGTAAGCATAAGGCAAGAATGGGGCATGAGATGAGGCTCACTACGCAGATAGAAGAATATGAGATGGATCACGTTATTCTAGATCTGGGGTCGAATGTGAATGTTTTTCCTAAACAGACATGGGAGACGATTGGGAGACCTGCACTGCAGTGGTCTCTGATTTAGTTAAGAATGGAAAATCATGCAGAAAATCATCCCCGTGGGAAGATTGCAGGGAGTAATAGTTGATATTGAGGGCGCGAGCGCATTGGCTGATTTCAAAGTGATAGAGATTGTGGATGACAACAATCCCTACCCTGTGCTCCTTGGGATCGATTCGGTTATTGAAATGAATGGGGTAATCAATTTGAAGAAGTGGAAGATGATATTTGAGAAGAAATATCTCTGCGTAGTAGTACCCCTAGACCCTGCAGAAGGACATGCTATACTGAACTGGTCCAAGATTATGAAAGTGATGTTGATTTGGACCATATTTATAAGATAATGCTGCGAGATTAGGATTGGGTGAATTCAATAGCAGAAGGATGCATTGCTTGGGACCGCAAAAGTTCCTACACATCATATTCAGATGAGGAGTTGGAGCACTGACAGAACCGACTGCATGAAGTATCTACGTTGCATTGTAATATGATAATCAAGTCATTGCATTATGTATCATCGGAGGTAAGGAGTTTGTGCTATTATGATGGTTTAACTGATGTCGATAAATTTTTGGATGTATTCGAAAGGGAAGTGCCAGAGAAGCATTACTTCCAGGCCTTGGATTGGGCACTGCGTGCTACGCCTATGAGATGGTGGGGTGCACATAAAGACAATTTTGATGATTGGCGTGTGTACAGAAATATGATGAGATTACGGTTTGGTCATCCATAAGTTTGACTAACATAGAAATATGATGTAAGGGATGACCTGTGCAATCACCTGGCCAAATGGACTAAGGTTTATGGATCAGAGCCTCAGCTTGAATGGGTGCATCTATTTTTTCATACTTTGGATGTAATACCAATGAATTGGTACTTGGAAATAGAGCTCCGCCATGGCACTAAAGAATGGGATGTTTTGCAATAGGGGTTCTTGATGAAGTTTATCTTTGAGGATGGATTTGAATGTATTGATGAGGCATTACAGGAATTCAAGGTAGCAATCTTCAGAATACTGCAAGATCCCTTGGACTTAATTCAACCAGATTGGACCACCCAGCTGTGCCACATGCTAGAGTGCTACAATGTGACTGTTGAAGAAGAGGACAAGGATTCAAGGAACATTAATATCCCAGAGACTAAAGGTCACCGCGATGTTGAAGGACTGCAAATTGAAAATCTAGATATCATCGTGCTGCTGAAAACAAGACAAGTGAACATTGGAACAGAGGTGGAGCTGAAATTTGCAAATATTGGGGACTACTAGGATGATGCAACAGTAGATAAAGTCACTAAATTTCTCTAGGAATACCAGGACTTGTTCCCTGCGAAGTTCTGAGAGCTAAAGGGGATAATAAGGACCTGGGAGTTATGAAAATTACGTTGAAACCGGACGCAAAGCCGATCAAGCAGAGGCCTTACCGCCTCAATCCAATGTATAAAGAAAGAGTCCACTTAGAGTTGGATAAATTCTTGTGGAAGGTATTATTGAACTAGTAGAAGGGTCTAATTGGGTAAGCCCAATAGTAGTCCAGGAAAAGAAGCAAAAGGATGAAATAAGGATATGCATAGATCTCAGGAAGCTGAATGAAGCTTGCGTGTATGATCCTTTTCTGACTCCGTTCACCAATGAAGTGTTGGATAATGTAGGAGGGCATGAAGCATATTCATTCACAGATTGGTTCTCGGGGTACCATAAGATCAAGATTGTGCTGGAGGATAGAAGTAAGATGACCTTCACCACGGAGTGGGGGTTCTTTCAGTATACCATAATGCCTTTTGGACTGAAGAATACGCCGACAATATTTTTGTGCGTGGTCATCACGAAATTTAAGGACTTCATTCACAAGTTTATGGAGGTATACCTTGATGATTAAATGGTGTTTGGTCTGGTGAAACGCCATGTAGGAAGCCTACGATTGATGCTAGATACATTCCGGAGGTATCAGATCATGCTCAATTTGAAGAAATGTTTGTTCTATGCTCCTTTCAGAATCTTGCTGGGCCATGTGGTGTGTAGACAAGGATTAATGGTCGACCCAGCTAAGATAGAAGTTATAATTAACTTAGAGGCACCAAGAAGTGTGAAACAGTTGTGTGCAACATCGAGGCATATGGGATACTATAGAAAGTTCATTAAGAGTTATGCCGAGATTATCGAGCTGATGGAGAAGTTGCTAAAGAAGGATGCTACATTCTATTGGAATGAAGAATTTCATCAAACCTTAGATGTATTAAATGAAGATATGGTCACCGTGCCGATCCCAGTCTTCCTAGATTGGAAGAAGGAATTTCATGTGCATGTGGACGCGTCATGTATTTCACTTGGGGAAATATTGACACAGGCCGATGAGGGAGAGTTGGATCACCTTATAACTTTTGCGAGTAGGAAGTTATCTAAAGCTAAGAAGAATTATTCAATGACAGAGCGCGAGGGTTTGGATATGGTGTACATGATCCAGAAGTTCAGACACTACTTTCTAGGTGGACACTTTAAGATATATAGAAACCATTTTGCATTGAAGTACTTGGTTAACAAGCCTATGTTGGTGGGAAAGATATGCAGATGGCTTCTATTTTTTCAGGAATATGATTTCAAAGTGAATCCAGGGCGATTGAATGTAGGACTGAATCATCTGTTACACATTGAAACAGGAGAGGAGCCTACTAATTTGGAGGAAGGACTTCCTGACATGTAGTTTTTGCAGTGCGTGTTGCGAGCAACCACTTTGTAGACATCATACATTTCCTGAAAACAGGAATGGCTCTAGAGGGGTATACTAGTCAACAAAAGAAGTAGTTGGTGGTGCACGCAACAGAATTTTCTGTCATTGCAGGGCACTTATATAAAATGGGCTCAGATGAAATATTGCAACATTATGTGCTTGAGTTTAAGCGAAGTAGCATCCTCACTGAAGCTCATGGAGGAGCTATGGGAGAACATTATGCAAGAAAAGCAACAGTGTATAATATTTATGTACTGGGATGTGGTGGTCGACACTTCATAAGGATTCCAAGGCTTATTGTAAGGCATGTGATGCATGTTAGAGGAAAGGTAGGCCATTGCGGAGGGATGAGCTACCTCTAAATCCACAACTGTCATTACAACCATTTGAGATGTGGGTGATTGATTTTGTAGGACCAATTTAGCCTCTAGGAAAGAAGACAGGTGCATGGTACATCATCACCATGACTGAGTATTTACCAGATGGGCAGAGGTGTAGCCTATGAAGGACTGTACTGGGGCAACATCAGCAAAGTTCATCTTTGAGTATGTACTGACCAGGTTTGGTTTCCTGAAGATTTTGATGAGCAATCATGGTATGCATTTCCTTAATGAGATGATAAGCATGTTGATAGAGGAATTCCAAGTTTACCACCAAAAGAGTGACTCAGGGGCGAGTCACCATATTTGTGTTGGGGACTTGTTGGGAATAGGTCCCCTATAAAAAGTGTAAAGTCTCCACATTTTGTGGTCATGGAGTGCGAAGATGTGAAGTGCCATAAAGGGTTTCCGCCCTTATTTTATGGAAGTCATGTCATCTTTAGGAGATCTACCCATGGTCCACAGACCATGGGATTGTATAAAAAGGGAAGTCTTAGAAGAGTCTAAGGTGGTTTAGTAGTGGGGATGTCTTGAGTCATTGAGGAATGTAATGGGTCTGTGAGAGCTAAGAGCGAAGATTCTTAGTTTAGGAAAGAGGCTCTGCAACGTGTGCGCAGAGGCCTAGGGTAGAAGTCTGTAGCTGTGTGTGGACCCCTATAGTTGTATGCATAGGGCAGTCAGAGTCTGTAAAGAAGATTGGAAGCATCAATAAAGAGAATTAGTCTAGAATTATCTGTGTATGATATATTTTACTTCTATTATAAATGCATATGATTATTTTATGATGAATACTGAGTTTATGTTTTAATGTTGTTTTGATGCGCGAATCCATATGTTTATCTTTGTTATACTAATGCAAGTAAGAATATATGTTTACGCGAAGATCATCTTAATGCATGTTGAAGTTATGAGATACTTAAGCTAATCTAGGTAATTACGGAAGTAAGAGTAGTTATAAAGGCGCGTAAGTGTCTAACCAGCCTATCTAGGGTACGCGAAGGATAGTCATAGACCTTCACGGAGGTCTAGAAGATGACTAAGAGGAGTATATCGATAAGCCCTAAAAGGCTTATCGACCTACGTGAAGGAAGGTTTAAGGTATAAAACAACATCACTACCATCTCTGGGTGCGGAAAATTGGTTTTTGCATCCCCCCATACTACTTCGGGTGAGACTTCAGTCCGCTCTCCATGGTTTGATGCCAAAAGGGCCAGTAGTGTAGGGATTTTCTTGGCTAATTAATGCTGAACCTGGGTCATGGCCCATCAAACCAACACTATGCAATATTAGCTTGTTCATTTGGGCTTTTCTTCATCACCTAGATTGCTTTGCATGTAAACCAATGTTGCTTAACATCATCCCTTATTTTCACCACATTTTGTGTGGCAGCAAGCCCCATAACCATTTCATCTTCAACACCTTAACTACATCTAGCTACTCAACATTGAAAGGAAACATTGACCATCCCTTCACTTGAGTGTGGAAATGTAGTGTATATCCTAGCAATTAATTCTAGTAATGTTCTATCCAACTTACTAAGTTATCCCATAGAATATATCAACTATATAACCTCCCTATCAAATTATTTCATGTCAATCCTAACATTTGATCAATGGTTATGCCCTCACTAAGATATAACTTGGTTTTATCTTTTAATAGTTTCACACACCTACATTTTTCCTCGTCAATTATTTATGTTGTTTAATTACATGAACAATTGGTTAAATCCCAAAGATGGAAAATAGCTTAAGGTCATATCTATGGTTTCACTCCAACAAAATGATTTTGGTTATGCATATATATCTTGTAGTGATGAAGATAAAAATTTACTTGGTGAACACTAGTTGCCAATGTGTGCCTAATACCAAGTGCCAATGCATGCTACTATGTGCGAATGAGTGCTAGGGAATGATAAGGTGTGCCAACATATGCCAAGGTGTTTTATAGAATTTAAATGTGAATCGGAGTGCCAAGGAATGCCAACAGATGATGGTGCATCCCAATAATGAGAATGGATGTCAGGTGCCAAGCCATGCCAGTCCGTGTTAGCTAGGGAGTGTCAAGGAAATACAAGGGAGCACTCCGTTAAAATGCATGGAAATTAATGAATAATAGGGATGCCATGGATTACCTGTGAGTATCACTGTGTGATAGGGAGTGTCAATGTGTGCCAGGCATGCATGAATGTGCTAGGTTCTAAGTCGTGCCATGTGCCAAGGCATTCTAGTGTGTGCCAATACATGTTAGGGAGTGCCAAAATGTCCTACAAAATTATTCACTTTTGAAATATAAGATAAAAAGACATAGACTAGTTAACTCTAAAAATATCTTCAAGGCAAGCATAATCATATATAGCACAAAATGGAGATGGTTTGTACTTAAGCTTTTGTAATAAAAATTACTATTGATAGTTAAATTGTATAACAATTTTTTTATGATCTTTACTAACGTTTATTAGAATTGTTGAATTTTTTACACCATTGGAATGATATCTTATTTGTAACTTATTTGAAATTTTCTTATCGTATGTGCACTTTGATATGATGTAATATGATTATCATTTCATTTCATATGTTGTAATATTAGATATATAACAAATAAATTAATTATTGCATGAAATAAATAATATCTTTTCATTCTAAATGTTTTTATTTGGTAGAATAAGGATCTTGTAGAAGATCCGAATGGTCCTCATCACATAGATCCGAAACACATTGGTTACGATGTTGAGATGGCAGATGATGCTCATCATGGCATAGATACATATGCCAATGAGTCCGATGCCAATACAAATGACGATGATCATGATCATGATCAAAATGGTGACAACGGTGATGATGAGGCAGCAGTTGGTACCAACCAATGACATTCATGATCATATAGCCTGCATCATGGATCATTTTTGACATATTGTTGATGCTTGTTTTCACAGTTACTATCATTGTATTATTTTCACAGCCTCCAGTACCATATTATTGAGTTGTATCTTTTTGACATGCATCATTTTGACTTATATCATTTGGATATGACATATAATTTTGACTTATATTGATTTTAGAGCATCTATCATTTTCACATGTTATTGATCTACTGGTATATGTGAATGACACTTGTTTTAGTTATATATGATGATGCTCTTATCAGTATTAACTCGTTAATTTTTATATGTTGAAAGTGGTTGATGATTTGGATGCATATTTATTATGTATGATGGTTTTGATTTTTTCTGCTCATGATTGATGTTGTAAAATTCACTTAAATTATAGATATTTAACTCACTTTTTTTAATTATAGATGATGATCATATTAAAATAATTTTCTTATTATTTTATATATACTCGAGTTGTAGATTCTATTTTGATGGATATTTAATAAGTAAAATGGTGTTGTTAATTTGTATGGATGTCTGTTTCCCTAAAAATTATTTATAAATTTTATCCTATAAAATATTTCAAATGGATTCATATGACTTACTGTATAATCATATAAATTATTTAAGAGATATGATATATTTAACTAATTAAATTGAAACAACCATATTAATTTAACTATATGAAAAACAATAATCATTTTTGCAAGAAAAAAAAAGAAGCAACAATGGAATCCAAATTGGGATCAAAATTGGAAGCCACACTAGAAGCAAAACATAAAGCAAAACTGGAAGCAAACTGGGAAGCAAAATTGGAAGACAAATCAGAAGCCAAACTGGAAACAATCCAGATGCTATTCTTAGCACTATTTCCAGTGCTTGGATGCAAAAAAATAAACAACAATGGAAGCCAAATTGGAAGCCACACTAGAAGCAAAACAAGAAGAAAAATTGGATGCAAAACTAGAAGCCAAATCATAAGCCAAATTGGAAGCAAATCCTGACGCTAAAACTAGCACTATTCCCGACTATATTCATGGTGCTATTCCTGACACTATTTCTTGTGTTATGTATGACACTATTTCTGATGTGATTTCCAACGCTATTTCTAGTGCAATTCCTAACGCTGACAATATTTCTAGCATTGTTTCTGAAGTTATGATAAACATTCGTGATTGTGCCCATTTTTGCACCGAAAAAGGTGTCCAATTCGTGAACTGAAATACACTAAATTAAGATGATATTTTAGTCGCTATTAGCCTATTTTATTGTAGTGAAACTTCTAAAATTTAATTAAGACCTTAAACATAAATTTTGAGGACAAAAAAATGTTGTTGGTGACAAGTTTTGTTGCCAATAAGGACTCAAAACCATAACCATTTTGGTATTTTCTTCCTTATTCTACCAAATATACATCACTTTTGATAAATATTGTCCACATTAAGACCATAAAAAAACATATGAAGTATTTTGGTATTCTATTTTTAAATTACAAAATTAACAAGTTAATATTGTCAAAATTTCATTTTTTTAATCAATATTTTCAGGAATTAATTTCTTTTGGTAAATTGTCATTCATCTATATGGTTGTAGTTATCCACAAGCAAAATGGCCATCTAGATTTTGATCATAGTGTTCATCAGATGATTCGATTCCTATCGGGTCCCTATAACATGATTCGTAACCCATCAATCAAAGTTGACGTCGACACAACACTCCAACAAAAGATCATACAAATTTGGGGATGACAATTTTGTATTATATTTAGAACTCGAATCCTAAACCTAAGATCACTCATTTGTTGATATCCTAGAGCTAATTAGACAAACAAAATTTTCTACAACTACTAATTACTTCCAATGATATATGATATTACTTTAACATTCTCTAGAACATCATTAAGTAACTACACAGAAAATTCAATTGATCAAACATTGATTGTTTCAAAAATTCGATTCCTTAGAAACTTCGGCCTCCTCCTAAGATAACTTATCACATGTGTGTGTGAGAGAAAAATGTGAGTGATGAGTTAGTAAGTAAATGAGAAATTCAAACGTAATTTTATAATGATATTGAGGTGCCCAAGAGACAATTTTTTGCAAATTAATTTTAAAATTAAATTTGATTTTCTTTCTTCTAATTAAAAAATATTTTTTCTTTCTTTTAACTTGTGTAGCTAGGGAATACCTCCCACAACTACCCAAAAAAATCAACATTCCCTCTTAGCTAGGGAGGTATTCTGCTTGATTTCCTTCATATGTCCACTTAGCTAAAAAAATTATCCATCCCAAGAAAATATTGAATGAGCTTGTTATGTTAATGTATCCATCCACTTCATGTTCCATTCCAGAACTGTGAGAAAAGCATCCTACATAAGTATCATGCAAAGGATCTAGTCACCCACTAGCCAAATACCTTTTATTGATATGTGTTGAAAATTGGTAGCTTCGATTAGTATTTTCAATGTTAAATTATAGAAAGAAAAGGCTTCATTTGGCTTGTGCCTTAGTCAAATGGATAAATTCAAATTTCCACATCAACGGGATGACTTGAGTTGTTGTTAGGATGAGTGACATGGCTAAGTCACTTAGTTACGTCAGTCAATTCGAGTTTGTGGGAAATAAGTAGAGTTGTGAATGAGTTGTTTGAAAAGATATAGCAATTTAGAGGAGTTATAGTTAGTGAAACTCAATTATCGAATCTTTAGTCATGAATAGGGTCAATAGGAGTTTAGTTGAGTAGTTGTAACTATTGGTAACTCACCGATCTCTTAGTTAACTTGTAAATTTACTAAAAATAACCTTATTCATGCATGTAATTCGAATTTCCTAGTCAATTGGAGGAAAAATGGCATCAATGTAATCATTATTTTATACTAGTGAGTGTACAGTGCTTGCATGTAGAAGGTGAGGCTTTTCTCTTGGGAATGTGCAAGAAGATAGGAGCTTTTCCTATTCTTTAGGAGCTAATTTCCTCAGGATTTGTGCAAGGAAATAGGAGGAGAAAGAGGCCTAGATTTGATCTAAACTTAAACAAGAAGCAACAAATTACAAATATAATCATAAACACAGATATGCAGCAGAAAACACTTCATTTCATTAATAGAAAATATTGAACTATGCTTACAAATAGAATGGAAATAAGATAGCTCAGGCAATGGTAGCTTATCTTTGAGAAGAGATGTGGAGGCTACATGCCTATGAACTATGTTACAATGAGTCTCAAGGGCCTATTTATTATTGGAAAACATGAGAAAACCCTAAACAACCAAAAACCTAACCCCATGAGATGTAACACCAAGAGTTTGTGGGTCCCATTGGGGTTAGTTGGATAGCCAACTTCCCAGGGTCGTAACTTGGTCATATTATCTCCATTTGACATGTATGATACCTTGTTGGAGAGGTCTTCCTGAGTAATATGGGTTTCACCAAAGGCCCTTTCCTATGGCTACATCCTTGTCGTGGACCCCAAAAATGTCATTTAGGATGTCAAAATTTCTCCAGAAGTTCAGGACCCAAAAAACTGCTAAAAATAGTAAATGCTGAAATGAGCAAGGAAACAGATGAAACTGACTAGGGTTTCTAGGTGGAAAGGCACTTGGACACCAATATCCACCTGGATCAAGATTTGGCTAAGTATTTTGCCAAAGAGAACTCAGGAGAAGGAGATCAATATTGCAATGTAGGTTGAGATTCAATGATTGAAGCTATAATTGTAATAGATCATTGTTCTCATCTAATAATACAAACAAAGGAGGGGTTTTTCCCAGTCGGGTTCCCAACTAAAAATACTATCTTCATTGAGATTGAATGATTGCATGTGTTTTTATTGTATGTTTTCCCTTCTGTAGATTGAGTAGAAGAAACTCGTGTCTATTGTTTTCTATTTGAATTAATTAGCAACTGCAAATTTTGAGTTCTTTCTACATGGCATCATAGCTATTCAAAACTACACATAAACCAGGTTCCTAATCTATCTCTCAAGAAATTTTGGATAACAAAGTTTTATGGTGCAGATTTTCTTGAGTGTAGGAACAATGTCTTTCAATGGATTATGGTTTGAGTATGGATTAGAGGGCACCTTCAATTTTTGTGCTTGGAAATATAGGATGAAAGTTGTGCTAGATGATAATGGAGAATTGGAGTAAACACAAAATGATATTCCAAAACCAACAACATCAGATGCACAATAATTGGCTCGATGGAAGAAAGACACAAAAAAAACTAGGGGGATTATTCTGGAGGGAGTTAGAAATCACTTGGTTTCAAATTTTCATGGAAAGGAGATCTTTTTTAATGTGGAAAACTATCACAAATCTATTCCAAAGCAATAGTGATGCTATAAGTTGGCATTGAGTGATCTAGGTGGATATTGGTGGCCACCCTCCTATTCCAATTGGACCCCCAGCATTGTACCATTATTTCTTTTAGTTTCCATAATTGTAGCACAATTTACTATTTTTGGTAGTTTTTGGGGTCCTGAACTTCCAAAGTCGTTTTGAGGCACTAAACGACTTTTTTAGAAAATGGGAAAATATACTCTCATATTGTAGTTGAAAGTTGTGGTCCTCGGATAAATATTTCTAACGAAGTATTGTGCATGTTAAAATGAGATCGTATACCAAAGTTACGACCCTGAGAAGTTGATGTACCTATTTACCCCAATAGGGTCCACAATTTTTGCACTTCATCTCCTAGGTTTAGGTTTTTTTATGTTTGCAGTCTTTCATTGTTTCTCAATAATAAATAGGCCTTAGAGCCTCACCGTAACAAAATTCAGAGGCATGTAGCAACCACATCTCTTCTCAGAGATAAGATACCATCATATGAGCTAGTTTATTTTGATTATGTAAGTAAGAAATTTTCAGTTCTTTTGATATTAATGACATGAAGATTTATTTTTGTTGCACCTCTTTTTTTACATTTATATTTGGATAAGTCCAGATCAGTGGTATTAGATTGGTCTTCTCTTTCTCTATTTTTCTTTACATGTCTCCAACGAGGTCAGGGTATAAGGAGTTAGGGCTCGAACTGGTTGAACCTTTGCAATACCGGCTTTGCAAACCTTGATGGACTTCCATGGCGGAAGAAAAGAAAGACGAGGGAGAAGGAGATCCTTCTAAAATATTTCTCGAAGAAGCCCTCGAGCGATAAAGGAAAGTGATGACAGACAAGTTTTCCCGGATCCTTCGATGGATGCACATAGGTGACACATCTTCATCCAGCAGCCACTCTAGGGGCACCACTCCTTCAAGGTACAAGTCAACTTTTACATTCCAATATTTTAAAGTCAAATAGATGCAGATGTTGTAGATAGATGGTTAAATCTGTTGGAATGATAATTTTCAGTTCATGATTTTTTAAATAGGGAAAATATTACTTTTACACTCCTCAAAGCTACCCCCCATGTCAAGGATTGGTGGAAAACATACTATGAACAGAGGGACGAGAGACAACCCTCACCATTTTCAGGTGCACCCACTTAGAATTATTTCTAAGAAGCCATCAAGGAAAAATATTACCATGTGGGGAGCTATGAGGATAAGTACATACAATGGACTATGTTGTGACAACAATGGGATCAAGATGTGCATGAGATGATGAATATTTTCCATACCCTGCACACAAAGTTGGGTATTGAAGATTCTAAGAAACATCTGGTGTTTAAGTATTGCAGTTTTTTGAACAAATATATTCAAGATGAAATGGAGTCCCTAGACATCTCCTCGCTCGGTTCAACATACAAATTTTATGCCAATATTGAGCAGAAATTCAAGAAGAAGCGATAATTTGGATCTGCAAACTCAAAGCAGGGAAAAAGTGCCCTCAAGCCATAGAGAAAAGGGTAAAGCCAGGTCGCGACCCCTAAAACAACTCCTTAAAACTTCAATCCAAGAATAATGGGAAGGTGAAGATAGACACTACAAAGTGGTGTGAGTTCCATAAAACTCCCACTCACAACATGAACGAATGTTGTGTGAAGCAGGCACTGTTGACCGAGCTAAAAGAATCAGATGCGGATGCATGCTCTGATTCTGAACTAAAACCTGACAAGGTAAATAACAATGGAAAGTAGATCATTGACACCGAACCCACTGCAATGGTAGCCACCACCAAGCTCCAAAAGTTGGAACCTAAGGATCTAGAGGAGGGGGAGTGCCTCTTCCACTGACAGATGTGGGTAAAGGGTTCACTGGTGCAATTCATCATTGACAACAGGAGAAAAAAGAACCTAATCTTGGTCGAGGTTGTTAAGATATTGAAACTTCCAATGACACCACACCCACATTCATACACCACTGGTGGCTCCACCAAGGTCGAGATCTCTATGCCAGCCAACAATGTCACCTTCCTTATAACATCAAGCCCCTTGCAGATGAGGTATTGTGTGATATTACCCCTCTAGAAGTATGTGATTTTTTATTCGGTTAGACATACTTATGAAAGCATCATGATATATGTTATCTCAAAATCAATCCCTGAAAGGCTGCTGATCAGGTAGAGCTTGAGTAACTATTTCAAACCAATCTTTTAGCTAAGGCTTAGCCTCCTCGGCCTGAGAGGGCTCTCTCAAAAGGTTAATGATATTGATTAAAGATATGGATAGATGGCTAACTCTATGGTTTGTGATTTTATGTGTTTATAGGTTGAAAGATGAAGGCTGGCTACCATTGGGCTATGGAGTCAAAGTATATTTTAGTACCATAGCAAGATCAGTTTAACATGAAAGTCAGGGCATAGAGAGTCTTTATACATCAACAAAACAAAGATACAATGCAAGGAAACACAGTTTATAAATACATGAAGGAAGTTAGAGCATCATTGATGAGTTCTAAGTAACATGTATTCATACCACTGCAAGTAAGTGAAAGAGGAAAGCCATGAGACAATAGGACATTAAAAATTCTCTTTAAATCCTGAGTAGTGAAGCCAAACCATTCTACCTAGCATGGAAGTCAAGGCATTATGGAGTTCAAGTGCAGAAATGTAGATATAAAACAGTGAAACACAGTTAGTTTATCTATGAAGGAATTCAGAGCATCATTGATGATTTCTAAGTATCATAAGTAAACACCACTTCAATGTAAGTATTGGAAGATGCCATCAAAACAAGAACATACAAGAACTCTTCATGAATCTTGAGTTGTCTAAGTAGAAACTATGCATTAGGTTAAAAATATACATAGTCTACACATAGAGCAGCAGCTGAGCCAAAAAGTCTCCAACCCTTTGCTAATTAAACCTCTTGCTTCATATATAGCATTTACAATATGGATTCCCTCATCCCTTATCAAGAGAATTCGAATTTTCTATGAGTGACACCTATTCTAACCATAAAACAAACTATTAAATACAAATGACAACTAACTAGCAGTCCTAGAGTCCTAATACAATTAGGAGTACAACTCCTTGTTATGATTACAACAACCTTATATAAACATTGAAAGCATTCTTTAACAGCTGCAACCTCATGAAGTCGAATTTGATGAAGCCTTCCACATTGTCACCTTACTGCTGATGACAAACCCTAGAAATTAGGGAACATGTTTCCCTATTTTTAGGTTTAGGATCCTTGAAAATTGGCACGTGGGACAGAGCCTTTATCTTCTCATCCATGACATATTTTTAAAAAATGAAGGAGATTTTTTTATTCCATTCTTTCTAGAACAAAAAACTCTCTTGGTTTTTTAAAACACTTCTCCAGCTGTCCAGAATCTGTCCTTGAAAAACACGCGTAAAACAGGAAAAATTTGTTCTCTGAAATTAGGGTTTCAAAGAAAGATTGGTATCTCCCAACTATTAACACTTATGAATAAAGTGAGATAGGTTATTTTATTTGGATAGTTTATGAAGAGAAACCTCCTTCAGAATTCCAAAATACCTTTTCCTGTGACCAGAAACAAAGCTTGAAAAAGAATGTTAAAACCAAAAGACAAAGCTTGACTTTCAGCAGTTTCGTAGCGCAAGTTTAACCATAAATTTCTCCCACCTCAGAAAAAATTTGAAGAAAATGAAAGAGTTTTTTGTACTTCATTATGTTAGGAAGAAAATCATCTTTTAGTTTTCAAAATTGAGTTCTCCGCTGCTCAAGAAACCTTCTGGAATTTGACTTGTAAAAGCATAAAACTGAGTCTTTTACACTGAAACAGGCTTTTTCAGCTCCTAGTTCAGTGCAAATTCTGGGTTTTGTGCTACGAAAACTCCTAGGTAGTTTTTTAGTGCATGAAAACCTTGACACAAGTTTGACACATGGAAATTTATGTGTGATGTAGGACCAGTGATAGGCAAAACCAAAGTGTTGACCCTATTTGACAATACCAACAAGACTCCCCTCTAGGTCTTAGACTCTAAGTGAAACCATGGAAAGACTAGACCAAGACTAACACCAATCCTTAGGAATCAAACTGATGTCAAAAATTTAGGAATTTTTTCTTAAGTGATAACAGTGGCTCCACTAGGGATAGTGTGCCCTTGTGGTATGCTAAGAACCTGTAGCTGCAATGCCTCTATCCATTCTCTAGAATAAAACTCCGAAATTCTACCCAATCTGCTCCTCAAACCTTTAATGATTTGCTGCAAGAATAATTAAAATTGTACCTAATGAAATAGATGCTCAGTCAACCTACCCTACGCTTATTTGCACATTCCTACCTACCCTATCAGCTGCAATCTCCACTTGTAGCTCAAGGAACATGAAATTTCCAATGAAGCCAGTCATCGATCTAATCTGACACTTAAATCTCTTGACTGCATTCAACCTCAAAATAACCATGATAGTGAGATGACCAAATCAACTTATAGTATATATGATCTTCATAATGCAAATGAAAATGAAATAATGATGTGAAAAACTTTGCCATGTATTCATTTATAGGGTCAAAGAGGACATGGTTATTTTGATGATCATCATAACATTCTATATCTTCAGACAACTAATTCTCAACCACACAAAATTCCTTTGATATGCTATCCAACTACCTTTCTGCATGATTCCCATAGACAATGTAATTTTCCTCACTATTATGATCATTATTTGAAGTAATCTACTGCAAGGAATTATAGAAATGATCAACCTTTTCCTCTGCCTGAGGGTTATAAAAAATTTCTTCCAGTATTTCTTCTTGGTGTTTGCAATTATTTTCATCTTCATTATGATCTGAAGATTGACAAGTCTGTTGCATCTCTACATCAATCTCAGAGGATGTAATATGATTTTCATAAGTAAACCCCTGTTGATCTTCATGGTGCATTTCGTGGGATGTTATCCTCTCTTCTTGGTGTTGAAATGTATTGTTATGAAGAGCCTCTAAAATTTATTCATCCATAAATTCATCATCATCATAACAATCCTCCAAATATTGAATAAGACTCAAAGAATGTTTACAACAATTTTTTACCAGCAATAAGGAAGGATGACATTCTTTATACATCTCATAGAATTCATCATGAAAATTAGCAAGCGAATATATTGAACCATTTTCCAAGCTTTTATACCAAGACCATGCTTTTCCTTCTAAAGTGGTCATAAACATCTTCATGGGACAATCTTTAGGGAACTGAACCTTAAGACTGCGTACATGCATATGGAACCTAACCAAATGAAGAGCAGCATTGTCTTTGTTTTCATCTTTGAATATTGGAAGATCATCTAACCAATCAACCTTTGGCATAGGATTTGGAAAACCAAGGATATGAGACCGATTCATAGGGGCATACCTAGCATTCATTCTTGCAATGGAACTCATCTTGAAACTTCATCAAGCTACTGATCTTCTAGCAATGGAGTCACCTTCCAATTTTTTATTTGATGTGTGGAGTCACCACGGTATTTTTGTAGCCTCGAAAAGATGTCTAAGCTCCTGCTACCTTCAAAATTTTAGCTTCTTTATTTCAAGAATGAATAGACTTTAGGCTCCCGGCAAACACACCAAAATGTTATCTCAAAATCAATCCCTGAAAGGTCGTTGATCAAGTAGAGCTTGAGTAACTACTTCAAACCATTCTTTTAGCTTAAGGCTTATCCTCCTCAGCCTAAGAGGGCTCTCTCAAAGGGTTAATGATATTGACTAAAGATATGGATAGATGGCTAACTCTATGGTTTGTGATTTTATGTGTTTATAGGTTGAAAGATGAAGGCTAGATACCATTGGGCTATGGAGTCAAAGTATATTTTAGTACCATAGCAAGATCAGCTTAACATGAAAGTCAAGGCATAAAGAGTCTTTATACATCAACAAAACAAAGATACAATGCAAGGAAACACAGTTTATAAATACATGAAGGAAGTTAGAGCATCATTGATGAGTTCTAAGTAACATGCATTCATACCACTGCAAGTAAGTGAAAGAGGAAATCCATGAGACAATAGGACATTAAAAATTCTCTTTGAATCCTGAGAAGTGAAGCCAAAACATTCTACCTATCATGGAAGTCAAGGCATTATGGAGTTCAAGTGCAGAAATGCAGATATAAAACAGTGAAACACAGTTAGTTTATCTATGAAGGAAGTCAGAGCATCATTGATGATTTCTGAGTATCATAAGTAAACACCACTACAATGTAAGTATTGGAAGATGCCATCAAAACAAGAACATACAAGAACTCTTCATGAATCTTGAGTTGTCTAAGTAGAAACTCTGCATTAGGTTAAAAATATACACAGTCTACACATAGAGTAGCAGCTGAGCCAAAAAGTCTTCAACCCTTTGCTAATTCAACCTTTTGCTTCATATATAGCATTTACAATATGGATTCCCTCATCCCTCATCAATAGAATTCGAATTTGATATGAGTGACACCTATTCTAACCATAAAACAAACTATTAAATACAAATGAAAGCTAACTAGGAGTCCTAATACAATTAGGATTACAACTCCTTGTGAATATTACAACAACCTTATCTAAACATTGAAAGCATTCTTTGACAGCTACAACCTCATGAAGTCGAATTTGATGAAGCCTCCCACGTTGTCACCTTAGTGCTGATGACAAACCCTAGAAATTAGGGAACATGTTTCCCTGTTTTTAGGTTTAGGATCCTTGAAAATTGGCACGTGGGACAGAGCCTTTATCTTCTCATCCATGAAATATTTTACAAAATTGAAGGATTATTTTGTATTCCATTCTGTCTAGAACAAAAACATCTCTTGGTTTTTTAAGACACTTCTCCAGCTGTCCAGAATATGTCCTTGAAAAACACGTGTAAAACAGGAAAAATCTGTTCTCTGAAATTAGGGTTTCAAAGAGAGCTTAGTATCTCCCAACTGTTAACACTTATGAAGAAAGTAAGATATTTTATTGTAGCTGGATAGTTTATGAAGAGAAACCTCCTTCATAATTCCAAAATAACTTTTCCTGTGACTAGAAACGGAGCTTGAAAAAGACTGTTAAAACCAAAAGACAAAGCTTGACTTTCAGCAATTTTGTAGCACAATTTTAACCATAAATTTCTCCCACCTCAAAACAAATTTGAAGAAATTGAAAGAGGTTTTTGTGTTTCATTATGTTAGGAAGAAAAGACTCTTTTATTTTTCAAAATTAAGTTCTCAGATGCTCAAGAAACCTTTTGGAATTTGACTAGTAAAAGTAGAAAATTGAGTCTTTTACGCTGGAACGGGCTTTTTCAGGGGTTTCGTAGCGCGCTACGAAAACTCCTAGTTCAGTGCAAACTCTGGGTTTTATGCTACGAAAAATCCTAGGCAGTTTTGTAGTGCATGAAAACCTTGACACAAGTTTGACACATGGAAATTTATGTGTGATTTAGGACCAATGATAGGAAAAACCAAAGTGTTGACCCTATTTGACAATACCAACAAGACTCCCCTCTAGGTCTTAGACTCTAAGTCAAACCATGGAAAGACTAGTCCAAGACTAACACCAATCCTTAGGAATCAAACTTATGTCCAAAATTTAGGAATTTTTTCTTAAGTGATAACACTATATATGAATCTAGACCTTGTTCTATTATTATTACTTTGGGTCAGAAATTGTATAGGATACTAGAGGTTGTGTCGCCTACCGCCTTTTCATTGATCTTTGCTAAACAATAAACTAAGATCATTTCCCAGACTGATAAATTTGTCATCCTTATGATTCGCCCTCAGAGAAAGAGGAATATTGTGGCTAAATCCACAACCTCCATATAGCGTTCCTCCATATGAAAACAAAAAATGGACAAGGTCATGGAGGAGTATAGGGACATCTTCACCTCACCCATAGGGGTACCCCTACACTATCAGGTCAAGCACTCCATTGGTATGACCTCAGGCATTCGACTACCCAAAGCACCAATTGACCAACGCTTTATTTTGGCGAACAATGAAATAAAGAGGAAAATTCAAGAGCAGTTGTAGAAAGGGCACATAGGCCAAGTTCGTCATCCTGTGGGAGCCTGATCGTGTTGGTACAGAAGAAGGACGGAACCTAGAGGTTCTGTATTGACTATTAGGCACTGAATAAGATCATTTTCCTAAATAGGTATCTAATCCCATGGATTGATGACATTCTAGACCAGCTCAAGGAGACAAAATATTTCAGCAACAAGATTGACTTGAATTTCGGTTATCACCAGGTACCAATTAAACCCTTCAATATGTAGAAGACTATCTTCAAATCCAAGGAGGGCCTTTTTGAATGGTTGTTCATGCCTTTTGGGTTGACAAATGCCCCCACAACCTTCATGCGGCTGATGGAAGACATCTTACAGCCCTTCACCAAGTCATTCATGGTAGTGTATCTAGGTGACATCTTGATCTTCAGCCATAGTTGGTAAGAGAACATGCACCATATTCGACAGGTCCTCCAAACCCCATGACAACACAAATTATGTGCCAATTTGGAGAAATGCACTTTTGGTATGGCCCAGGTTCAATATCTGAGGTACAAAATTGATGATCGGGGTGTGCATGTGGACCTAACCAAGATACAAGTTATTCAGGATAAGCCAGCCCCAATCACTCTAACAGAGTTTCATAATTTTCTAGGTCTTGCCAATTTCTATCGCAGGGTCATGTTGGGATTCTCTAATATCACTTGGCATTTGAATCAAGTCGTCGAGGGCCTAGCGAAAGTAAAGTTTTTTTGGCCTGAATCCCAACATATGGCATTTGCAGAGTTGAAACATCACCTCTTCTCTATACCAGTGATCACATTACCAAACCTGAAATAACCATTTCAAATTGAGATAGATGCCTCCAACTATGTTGTTGGTGTAGTTATTACCCAGCAAGGGCATCCAATGGCATATCATAGTGATACACATTCAAATACAGTCTGAAAGTATTCCACCTATGACAAAGAGATGTATTCCATTGTGTAGGTCTGCCGACAATGGAAGCATTACATTATGGGGAAGGAAATGGTCATCCGCACACACCACATACACCTACAATTCATACACACAAGGAAATTTGTAGAAAGATCTCCATAAAAAACGGTCCACATATCTACAATAGTTATATTTGAACATTAAGTTCAAGAAGTACAACACCAATAATGTTTCAGACTGCCGATTATGGCGTTGAACATTGTGCTCGACCCTTGTGGGAACGAAACTTCAGGATGGATGCATCTCTACAAGAGTGATCCAGAATTTAGCACCACATACTAGATGCTACTAGAAGGTAAGAATGTTCAAGATTTTCACCTATAAGACGCATTTTTATATCACCTGGGACACCTTTGTGTTCCTTCAAGTGAGAGTGCCAAGATGACTTTGGAGGTTCACTACAGTTAGGTTGGTGGAAATTTTGGCATAGAAAAGATAGTGGTAGTGCTACAAAATTAATTTTATTGGATGAACCTTAGATATGATATTGGGAAACATATCATATCTTGCACTGACTGTGCCATTTCCAAACCAGAAGCAAGGCATGTATACTCCTCTACCTCCTCCTAGTTGGCCCTGGGAATCCATCTCCATGGATTACATGTTGGGCCTTCCTTCTACCAAGCATGGAAATGATTGTGTTTTCATGGTTGTCGATAAATTCTCTAAGATGGCCATTCTGCTAGCCTGCAAGAAGAGTATCACAACAGAAGCCACTGCCAAACTCTTCTTTGAATGAGTGTGGGTACACTTTGGGATCCCATAGTCCATTATCTCAGATCCAGACATCAGGTTTCTAAGTACATTCTGGTCAAGCCTCTAGTTGTTGTTGGATACTAAGCTCACTAAGTCCATGACCTTCCACCCCCAAATTCATGGCCAGACAGAGGTCATCAACAGGATTATTGTGCACATCTTGTGCATGTACAACTCAAAGAATCCACACACATGGGATGAAATCCTTCCCTATGTCCAACATAGCTACAAAAAATCTCTCCACAACTCCATTGGCCACAGCCCCTTTTAGGTGGGTTTGGGATTCCAACCGCTATGTCTCATTGATGTTGCCATACCACTAGTAGCTACTTAGGCAGATTCGACTCATGCCCATTTTGAAGATGAAAAATCTACCAACTTTACTGAATGAATTCAACACATCTTCCAATAGGTCCATGACATATTGGATAAAGCAAATGCAACAACGTCATGATCAACATTGGGTGCCACACAAGTTCCAAGTGGGTGATATAATTTGGTTACATTTGTAGAAGGAGAACCTCTCTCAGACCCACCGTAAGCTTCACCCACTCTATATGGGCCTTACACCATCACTAAGGCTACCAGAGACAATTCTTTCAAGCTCAAAATTCCCCCATTCCTTGGCATGCACATGATGTTCAATGTGGATCACCTTTAGCCATATTTTCCACCATTATTGGACACATTATACATTGTAGAACAAATCATACCAACATAGCTAAACCCAGATTGTATGGAACAGCCCACAACTAATCATGATCATGGAAATTCATATCAAGAACACTCGCCATCATAATATCCAACTGTATTGGGTTGTCAAAACTTTCCAACTCATGCACCAAGGCAAGTGGTTTACCAATGACCAAGTTCAACAAAATTTTCCCCATCTCATGAAGGCACTAAATGCAATGGGGACCATTGCTTCCTAACACGTCAGGACTGATCCAAGTGGATATTTGTGGCCACCCACCTATTCCACTTGGACCCCCACCATTGTACCATTATTTATTTCATTTTTCGTAATTGTAGCATAATTTACTATTTTTGGTAGTTTTTGGGGTCCTGAATTTCCGAAGCCATTTCAAGGCCCTACATGAATTTTGTTTTGAAAATGGAAAATCTTGGGTCTTGAGATAAGTTTTAGTGCTCAGATAGATATTTCTAACGAGGTATCATGCATGTCAAATGGAGATGGTATGCCAAATTTATGCCCCTGGGAAGTTGATGTACGAATTTTCCCTAACATGGTCCACAATCTTGGTGCTTCATCTCCTAGGGTTATGTTTTTGGATGTTTAGGGTTTTCCATTATTTATCAATAATAAATAGGACTGCGAGCCTCATTTTAAAATAGTTCAGAGGCATGTAGCCTCAACATATCTTCTCAGAGATAAGCTACCATCATCTGAGCTAGTTGATTTCCATTCTATATGTAAGCATCTTTCAGTTCTTTGATATTAATGAAATGAAGATTTACTGAATCTTTGTGTTTACATTTATATTTGTATTATGTTTCATTCCTGTATAAGTTTGAGTCATTGATAGATAATATCAGGAACATTCGAATGGGAAAATATTAAATTTTTGTTCAGTTGCTATCCATATTCACTCATGTCAGAGATGAACTTGGAGGAGTAGGTGAGAATATGCCATCATCTGAACTTGTGAGCTCAGAACTCCTTGGTCTACCAAATTCCTGGCACTATCAAGATTTAGTTAATGGAAGAGACAAGTTCCCATATTTGGAGATACTTTGGTCTGAATTTGTGTTGGAGGAGATCAAAAGAAACACTAGAGATGGTTTCACATCCAGAATTGATGAGGAAGAAAAATTTTCTTTGTCAGCAAAAGGAAAGAAATCCATGTGAAAGAAGGCCCAAGTTAAGCAAAAATCCAACCAAAACTATGGCAAGAATAAATATCTCAGTAAAATTAAATGTTTTCACTGCCATGATTATTGACACTATGCAACAAAGTGTCCTCACAAGAAACATAGTAAAAATCTTGCAAGAGCAGCAGGAGGAGATTCTCTCACATCACAATTCGAGTTGGATTTTACCCTCATTACATGCATGAAAAGTAGTGTATGAGGCAATGTATAATACTTAGATTCCAGTGCTTCATTTCATATGAGAGGAATTAAGGACTTCTTTTGTAGCCTAAAGGAGAAGGACCTACAACTACACATAGATCTTGGAGATGATTGGAGGTATACTATCAAAGGGATGGACACTGTCACATTTAAGCGGGAGTCTAACTCCCTTTTTCACCTATATAATGTAATGTATGTGCCTGTTCTGAAGAAAAAATCAATTTCTATAGTTGTACTTGAAGATTGAGGATATGATGTGGTGTTCAGTAAAGGGAAAGCTTATCTGAAGCAATTTGTTACTGGATAAGTAAAATAAATTGGTGTTTTGGTTAAAAATATCTACAATCTAGAGATGGATGCATGTGCTACATTGAGAAACAAGGCAGAACATGTTCAGGGCCAAGATGTTGGATAGGTTTTGCATATGCACATTGGACACCTACACCATTAAGATTTGAAAATAACGTAGCAAATCACCATTAGACTTCCAAAATGCACCCTTAATCAACATGATGTGTGCAAGGGATGCACTCTTGGAAAATATGTTAAATACTCCTTCCAAGGTTGAGAGAGTAGAGCTGAATCCATCTTGGAACGAGTTCACTTAGATGTGTTTGGACCATTTTCTATAGTCTCAGTTGCAAAGCACATGTATTATATGATATTCATAGATGATTTTTCATATAAATGTTGGATCTATTTCATGAATAAGAAAGACAAGGATTATTCAAAATTTGTTGAGTTTAAAGCCTTAGTTGAAAATGAGATTGGAAAGAAAATTAAATCCCTAAGAAATGTTAATGGATGAGAGTATGTGTCTAATGCCTTCAAATAATTATGTTCCAAGAAGGGTATTAGAAGGGAGTTGACTACACCCAACAACCCACAAAAAAATGGGGGTGCAAAGAAGAAAAATATAAGGATTGTTGGAGTTGTTATAGCAAGGTTGCATAACCATGGATTGCCACTATATCTATGGGAAGAATCATGTAATGTGACTGTTTATTTGAAGAACAAGAGCCCTTACAAAATTCTTGGAATGATCACACCTAGGGAGGCTTTCTCTGAGAGGAAGCCAAATGTCTCCCACTTTTGCATTTTTGGATCCATGTTCTATTGTTATGTCTCCAAAGATAGTAGCAAAAATTTGGAGCCCACTATAGAGAGGGGGGTATTTGTAGGATACAGAGATACACCTCTGATTTTCCAGGTGTACATGCCCTCACTCAGGATGAATGTTATGATGAGGGATGTGAGATTTGATGAGGACAAATCCATGAGGAGTTCTCTAGAGTGAAAGTTGAGCATACCACCATAGGAGGAGATTCTATCTCCAAAGGAGGAGCCTCAATGAGGTCCACAAGATGTTGTGGAGAAACCACATGTGGAGGAATAGAGAGCAGGTTGAGTGGAGGAACCCACTCACACATAGACTTCCAGAGAAGGGAGGAAGAGAACCAGAGAAGGTAGCAGTGTAGAAATTCCTTGTAGATTCAAATTGCAGATTGTAATATGACAAAAATATTGACTTGAATCTAATCTACTCATGAGTGGAAACAATAAATGATCGATGAAATCATGAAGCATAAAAGAGAAAGAATTCAATCACACATAACAAAATAATTTTCTAGGGAAAGCCACATCTAAAACCCCCACTGTCTGTATATTGCATTCATAAGAAAATAAAAGAATATTACAATTATTTTCCCAAGCCTGAACAACCTCTACACTATCTCAATCTATCTCACTTCTTCCCAGACAAGCTCACGCCAATACTTAGCCAATTCTGCTGCCTACCAAGCTCTTATTTCCTTATGCAATTTCCTAGGGAATTAACCCATATTTAATTGGAAAATTGCATAAATATGAATTATGAAATCCTCATAGGACTTCCTTTTATTGCATGCACCACTTGTACAGTTCACATGATTATACAACTGATATTACAATGTCCTTGAAATCCTATCTCAACTGAGTCTTTCTTTGATCTGACATGCATGAGTTAATTATGAGTGAATCTTTAGCTTACTAGTTGATAAGTTTTGGTTACACCCCACTATTGGATCTCCCACCAATTCCTCCATCAGTTGGAACTAGTTTAACTGATTTTAACTCAATTAACCTAAATTAAATAATTACAACTAAAAATAAACTCAACCAGGACTCTTAAAAAGTAGGAGATACTCTATGTGACTCTAGTTAGACTCCCAACTCGAATTAACTAATCCAACTAAGTCAAATTAGCTTAGTTAACTAGTAAAAGTTGTCATGAGATGTGGAATTACAATTTAATTCCTAATTTAATTCAAGGACAAAATTAAATTAGGACTTTCTTGTTGCATTTTTCAACACACCCTCTCAACAAGAAAGGGATTATCTGCTACCCAATCCTGCCTCTGTGAAACTCGCATTTTCATCTAGACAATTCCTTTTTCAAAATATATGCATCCTGCCCCTATGTAGGAATGTATTCCAACAACATGATTCTCCTCCGCACACAATCTCATAGATGGTGATACCAGATGTCAATATTATTGGACCAATCATGAAAAACTGGATTCTCATAGAGTTTGATGCAACTCTTATGGTCATAGTAAATCTTTGTAGGATGCATCTGCTGACCAAATAAACCAACAAGGATCTTCCTCATCCAGATATCCTCATAAGTTGCTTGACTAGCAGCAATGTACTCTTCTTCTGGTGAACTGAGTGTAACTAATCTTTGCTTCCTACTGTACCAAGGAACTGTTGTTGACCCAATACTGAAGAGATCCCCTAATGTGCTCTTTCTTTTAGATGGACTCCCTGCCCAATTTGCACCTGTGAATCCTTGAATCTTCACTCCCTTTACCTGTTTATACCAAATACCAAACTGAGTGGTGCCTCTAAGGTATCTCAACACATGTTTAGCTGCCTTCCAATAGAGTTTGGTTGGCTTAACCATGGATTGACTAAGTTGGTTAGCTACAAAACAAATGTCTGATAGTGTTTTTACCAAATAAATAAGTGAACCCACACGCTATCTATAAATAGTAGCCTCCACTACTTCTCCTAAAGTAGCATCATCCTTCCTCCAATTACCTGCTAGAGGAGTCTCCATGGGTTTGTTGCTCTCCATGTGGAACTTCTTCAGTATCTTGTTGGCATACTTTCCCCGTGTGTTACAGATCCACTTGGGCACATCACTCCCATCATTCAGATGAGTACTTTTAGGTCCCATCAAACCCTAATTCAGTGGCTACATGCCCTAGACAAGTCATCACTTTGATTGCCTCCTTCCCTGAGAGTTTCTTGGCTTGAAGCCCTCCAGAAATGCCTCCTTGAGGGACCAGCGCAGCCTTGGTCAGGGGTAAGAGCACTTTAGTGCAGGTAGGCCCATGTCAGGGTGTTTTCTAGAGCACTTAGTCCCACTTTGACCTATGCTAGGTGAGATTGAGTGAAATTATCATAGGGTTATGGGAATATTCTTATCTTCTGGAGCCATCTATAAGATTACCACACTTATCATCTCCTATGAGCTCAAAATTGGATAGGGAATGAGTTAAGTAACCTCCTATCCTCTGATTCCTTCCTCCATGGAAACTAACTCTAAGTTTGGAAGGAAATTCAATACCCTCATTTATCACCAAACCTCCTTCATTTTCTTATAAATTGAACACTCATCTAAGTGATCAGGGGCTGGACTTTGAGATTTTGTAAGGAGATATTGTTGTGCTTTTGATGTGACGTTGGTTGGAACCCAAGTTGGAAGAGTGAAAATGGATCGGACTTCATGGTTGTAATTCTTCCTTCTACTTAATAAAGTATTTTACACCTTTTCCATATTCTTGTCTTTATGTGTGATGATTATATTATCCAAAATGGATCCTAAAACCCTCTAAGTCTTTATATACTTAAACACTATCGCAAAGGAAAAACCTTCACAAATGGCGGAAAACACTATCGCATGGGAAAAACATGGAGAAATGGCGAAAACAGAGTTAATTGAAGGCTTAAGAAACACTGTATAGGAGCTGTCGGATCTGGCCGAACAACTATCCATATCTAATCAGCATATCGCAATCGGAAGCATCAGGCGAAGGCTATCGGAAGCGGCCTTATGGAAATCACGATAGTGATCATCGCAATTAAATGAGGGTCGTTGATCAAACACACAAATCAACAGTCCAGATCTACTCGCGCTATCGCATCGCTAATATACATACAGGGAAGGACTTAACCCGCAGCCCAAAGGTTCAGCGATATGCAATTACGATATATCGCATCACAACTGTGTAAGGGGTGATTCCAAGAGACCAGTGACCATGCGATAACGATGCACCAATAGCTGATAAGGAAAATCAGTGCAATCGGCGAACGAAGAATAGGGAGGATATGCGATATAGATGGGCCCGATGGGGTTCATGGATAAAATTGCATATATTTTGAAGTCCGATATGAAGCCATTTTTTCGATTTTTCATGTGTATTTGGGGTTTTCTGTTATAAACCCAAATAAAAAGGAAAACCACGGCCTGCAACTTGTGACTTGAGACTTGCGATAGCGATATAGAGGCGGACTCGATGGAGTTTTAGGGAAGATTCGATATTATTTGAAGTCCGATAAGAGGCGTTTAGGCAGATTTTTCAACGTTTACTATGTATTTCTCCGTGTAAATAGAGAAACGATATTTTTGGGATTTCAACGCGCTAGTGGTCCTTTCCATTTCAAAACAGGTGGCCACCATACCTGAAGGCATTTCACAATGATTGTATAATGCTCAGAGGTGATTTGAATGGACAGAGGTCGGGGGCTAGAGAGCCGAAAGGGAAAATGAACAGCGAAGCGCTGATAGGCTTAAAAGCCACTCAGTGTCAGAGACAAGGCAGGCAGTGTTGAGACAGAGAGTGAGAGGGAGAGTTTGTGTACTCAGAAAGACTTGAGGGATTCAAGTAAAACCCTGTTGTTTATTCCTGTTGTGTTGAGACTCGATTTGAGCTCACACTTGTAAAAAATATTCTCTTGAAGACATAATAGAGAGGTCACCACTGAAAGCTGGACCAGGAGATGTAGCCCAAGAGTTTTGGGTGAACTCCTTGATTATTTGTTGTGTTGATGTGTGTTTTCCTATTATGTTTCTCTAACTACTCATTATATATATTATTCACAATCTTTTCGATCTGTTTCACTAAGTAATATAGGCATTACTGCACACGAGTCTGTAATACCTTAATATTAATCTAAGATCTCATTTTCAAATCAAGTGGTATCAGAGCTTTTGGTTTTGGTTTTGTTAAGATTAAACAAGCTTGTGTTGGATTTTGAATGCTAACTAGGTCAAAGCTCAAACTAGGAGAAGGAGAACTTGTTGAGGCTAATCTAGAGATTGGAAGAGTCTATCCTTAGAGGAGAATGGTAGAAGAAGCTCCATTGGAATCAAAATCTCAGTTCATGGACATTTTTATGGCCATGCGAGCCATGGTGGAAGAGATGTATCGAGAATTTAAGAAGGGTCGAGGTGAAAGCACTTCAACACCCAAACAAGAAAAAGGAGCAGAGGAACCTTCTCTAGTTGCCCCTCTAGAGGGCAAAGGGAAAGGGGAAATGCCTCCTCCATCATCTCCTCCACCATCACCTTCATCATCCTCATCTCCTAGCCTTGATAAGAAAAAGAAGAAAACTTCTTTGATTAAATTAGATGTGAAATTTGATTTTCCAATTTATGATGGAGAACTAAAAGAAGAAAAGATAGATAACTAGATAAGACAGATTGATGTATATTGTAAGGTGCAGAACATTGATTCAAAAAGGAGAAATATTCAGCTAGCTAGCCTTCGACTTGGAGGAACTACCCTAGTGTGGTGGGAAGGCAAGACACAAGCTGATCTGAAGAGACATGGTAAAATTATTTCTCTTGGAATGAATTTGTTTCTACCATCAAAAAACAATTCTATCCTCTAGCTTATATGTAGAAAGCAATGATGAGTTGGCAAACTCTTCGCCAATGAAAGGGTCAAAGTGTAAAAAGTTATACCAAAAATTTAGAAAAAGAGTTTTAACTCTAGGTATATCTCTAAACTCACCTGAAACTTTGTTGAAGTATATAGGTCGTCTGCATAGCTATTTGAGGCACACCATTCTCATGTTTAATCCCACTAGCCTAGATGATGTATCAGTTTAGGCTACACATCTAGAAGCTAGAGGAAAGAATGTGAACCTAGAGGTTGGGGGATCATCTAAACACTCTGCAAGCAAGAACGAGGAAAATAAGAAGCTGAAATGGAAGGAGAGGAAGACAAACGTTGTATAAATGGACAAACCTTCATGCACTCATTGCAAGAATGATGGACACGATGATGCACACTGTTGGTCTTTGTATCTGAAGCTGAAACCTAAGAAGTTCGGTGGTAATAAGAAAAATACTGTTGCTGCTATTCAGAAAGACTTGGGGTCAGACTCAGGTGATGAAACAATAGTCACAGCCACAGGTATAAAAGGTAAAAATTCTGAAGCATCCACAAGTAATTCTTCACAATCTATGGATAATGAAGATAATAAGAGGAAAATAAATGAGCTTTTTCATATTAGAGTCATTTCCAAGCACCAAAAGGTTGATACTTTATTTGATAGTGGATCACAAGTAAACTTGGTTTCTGAAACAATTGTAAAGAAGTTGGGATTACTAACAACACCTCACAAGAAGCCATATCCATTAGGTTGGGTATGTGATAAAGCAAAGCTACAAGTAACAAGACAATGTAAACTTAGGTTTGCTATTGGATCAACATTTGTAGATGAGATTGAGTTAGATATAGTTCCCTTGGATATATGTGGTAATGTTTTGGGAAGTCATTGCTTGTATGATAGGAAATCCATTTTCCATAGAGCTGAAAATAAGTATCAACTCACTAAAGATGGAATAGAATATATTGTAAGAGCTCATAAACTCAAAAATAACTATTCTCTCATAAACTCAGGGGATATGAAAAGAATTTTGAGTTCATGCAAGCAATTTTTACTAATGGTTGTAAAGGAAAAGAACCTGATAAAACCAATGTATTTGAAGGTTGTGATGCTAAACAAAAAACTAATTTAGTTAATGTTGTTTCAGCATATGATATCCTATTTCAAGAATTTAAAGGTTTGCCACCCAAAAGGGAAATAGTACATGATATTCATTTGCAACAAGATGCTCCATTACCTAATATCGGAATGTACATGTTATCCACTTTAGAGAATGCAAAGATAAAGAAGCAGGTACAGGAGTTTCTCAATAAAGGGTTCATAATACCAAGCACATCAACATGTGGATCTCTAATCATGCTGGTGATAAAGAAAGATCGAACGTGGAGAATGTGCATTGATTATAGAGCACTGAATAAAATAACGATCAAGAATCGTTATCCTCTTCCTCGTATTGATGATATATTAGATCAGTTGAAAGAAGCAGCTTGCTTTTCCAAGTTAGACTTGTGTAGTGGCTATCATCAGGTCAGAGTTGCAGAACAAGATACATGCAAGACTACTTTCAAGACAAAGCAAGGGTTGTATGAATGGTTGGTTATGCCTTTTGGCTTAACTAACACTCCTGCCACTTTCATGAGAGTTATGAATGATGTACTCAGACATTTTATTGATGATTTTGTAATTTTATATTTAGATGACATTCTTGTTTTCAGTAAAACATGGGAAGACCATTTGAAGCATGTAAAGCAGACTTTAGATGTTTTAAAAAGAGAAAATATCTATGTGAAGTTGTCAAAATGTGAATTTGGCAAAACATCTTTAAATTATTTGGGCTATATTGTAGGGGGTGGTGAATTGAAGATAGATCTCTCTAAGGTTGAAGTCATTGTGAATTGGCCTAAACCCAAATCTGCTACAGAAGTTAGGAGTTTCCTAGGAGCATCACAATATTGGAGAAAGTTTATTGCTAACTTTTCTTTGATTTTAGCTCCATTACATGATTTAACATGATTGAAAAAGGTGTTCTATTTGGGAGGAAAATAGCAGAAAGCCTTCAACACCTTAAAATAAAAAATTAGTACAGCACCAGTACTAGCACTGCCAGATCTTCAACGGCCATTTGAGATTGAAACATATGCCAGTGACTATGAGATGGGAGCAGTGTTGATGCAACACAGTAAACCCATATGCTATCATTTTGAGACATTTACTACTGCAGTAGTTAATTATCCCACATATGATAAATAATTGTATGCATTAGTACAAAGTGTGAAAAAGTGAAAACATTACCTCGTGGGTAAGGAAACAATCATACTTACAGATTGTTAGTCTCCTATACCAATAGGGTTTCATTTTTCATGATTGACAGTGGAAGTGCCAAAAATGTTCATCTTTGATGATACAAAGGTTCCATTTTTTGTGAAAGAAACAGACAGTTAAAAAATGTAAAGAGGGTATGCCTTAAAAGAATAATCAAAAGGCAAGAAAATGAATTGGTCAGAAAAAATAATTGAAATGAACCCCAAAGAAAGACCAGGAAAGTGGCTAACCAAAATGCCACTGCTATCTTGATGGATGGCCCAACAGTTCAAGCTGGGCCATGCCATGTTTTAAATTTCCTATTCTAGACTAGAGAATGAATACATGTTCAGACAGTTCAAGCTTGACAGATGAGTAGCTAGATAGAGAAAGGAAGGAGCCCAATAGCTTAATCTGGGCCATTGGAAGATATAAGGGTAGATTTAGATAGGAGGGAAGCAAAAAGAAAAGAGGATTATCAGGGTTTGCAAGGCTAAGTGCACTCATCCAAAAGAAGAAAAAATGTTAGGTCTACTAGGCAGAGTAGTCAGTTGGAGGTCGCAGAAGCAAGGTCTGATCACATGATATGATGAAAATCATATCTTATCTCACCGATAGGAGAAAGGCAAGAACAATGATCCATATGGCAAACTACCAAACCATCTCTAACTTCTCTCATTCCCTTCAAAAGGTTTCTTATTAACATCCCCTTGAGGACTTTATGATCTCCCTAAACAGTCCTCCTTGCATTTCTCCCTTGATAAAATCAAGACAAGATGTGACCTTCTTCTTCAGGAAGAAGTCACATTTCTTCTGAAAAGCCCTCACTTCATACCTCATCTATCTCTCCTTTCCCACTTCACCTCACATACCCATATTAACTTCTAACCCTATTATATAGCTCCCTAATACATCCCCACCCCTATTTCTTACAAAAAACTATAGAAAATTCCCAAAAATATATTAAATATCCCCCCCTTTTTAGCACTATAGCTAAGTAACATGTTATGGGAGACGTTAGTCCATCTAGGACTATAGTCAACCCTTCTGCGTCCTTACCCTGGAATTAATCTAACCCCTGGTTAAGATTAATAGCCTATACCTAAACCCCATTCCCCTAAACCCTTGAAAGTCACCCCGCAGTCTAAGCCCAATCTTAAATGTTTAAATACTTTTTATTAGACATTGTGGTGCTATGACCTGCGTTAATTTCAACCCCAAAACCCACCTGAACTAAGGTTTTAAACCCGCGCCATAAAATATCATTTCAATAATGGGCGGGTCCCCCTCCAAAACCTGCACGCCGCGTCGGGGGCCCCGCCAGCTGTTGATATCCCACCACGCCCGATCCAACGGTGGGCTGGTGATATGAGCCGCCAACATGCCGGCCTTTAACATCGGGGGGATGGGCGATTTTTTCATCGTACCCCCACCACGTGTCGGCAGCCCGGGGTGTTCGGAGGCCTCCCCCCCGAAACCGCTTCTCCCCAAAGGCGGTGCGGGGAAACCGGAAACCGCCTTCCGCAAACCGGCCACCCCCCATTACGTCAGCGCTCTCGTCACTGTGACATCACGCCCGGGCCCCCGCCACTGGCCCACGTCACATGCCATGCTGTCTTTGCGCCCCCCAAATTGTGCCACGGTGTCCCACCACGCTGTAATCCCAGTCAGCATCCACGTCACCCGTCCGTACCAGGGGCCCACTGATGACGTCATGCTGACGTCATCGCAGGAAAGCGCCAAAAGCTCCTATGCGCCAAATTTATCTTTAAAAAGGCCAAAAGTGACCGTTTTCGGTCATTTTCATTGTACAATTGCGGTTGCGCTGTTCTGCTGGTCACCTCCAACTGCCTCCAGATTTCAAAATTCACTACTTTGGACGCCATCACCCGCAAATTCGACGACAGTCTTCGTCCTCCAATCAATTCGACCACCCTCGGCGTTGGCTAATCCAGGTATTTGCCAAATTCAACCTGTTTGCTCGTGTTCTTCCCATTCTCTGAAAATTTTTCCACTAAAGTGCCTACAAAAGTCCTTAATTTAATGGTGCTGTCTTGTAAATGTTGGCCTAAATAATCTAAAAACATCCCCTGTTTAAGATAGTTGAGCACTATACATAATTTCATTGTCACCGAATCGTTTTCGGGCTTGAATTTCCAATATACTCTCACACCTGCCCGGCATTGTTCCCTTTTGCCATGTTTCGATTCAAGCTCTCAGTATACTAAGCTGCAATCCTTTTCTCCTCTACATTTACCCTCACTGTCTCTAAATTCTGGGAGTTCACCAGAAGAAACCAAAGCTCAAATCAAGCTCTTCAAGTTGTTCTTTTCAAAGGCAACTTTGGCTCCAGCTACACTCATTCTGCCACTCCTCTTCAAATTCTCATAAGCTATCATCTTCAGCCTGTTATACTCAAAAACTTCATTCTAAAGATAACACCTGAAAGTTATACAATGGCTACACCATCAGCTCTCAGTGTGACTCCTATGAATCCACCAAACAAGGAGCTTGAAGCCATGCCTCTTGCTGATAGAGATTACCTTATCCAAGATCTTGTTGGTGACAGAAACCACTTACAGACCTTCTGCCAGCTGAGAAATAGCTATCTAAGCAACAATGACACATATGGTATATGGGAGTCCAATCTGCCTTATTATTTCCTCCCATCTGTCAATATTTTTCCAGAGCTCATCTGCTTATGTGCTGAGAACTATGATCCAACTCAGAGAGCTGTTAAGTCTGCATCTGGGAGCATACTTTTTCACATTAATCCTGAATCCATCAACCAAATGCTCAATTTCAAGCAGACTCAGCTGTTGTTTCCCTTCTCCATGAACTATTTGCTGGATGCAGGCACCAAACTCTCCAGTGCTGACATTGAAAAGATCACCAAGACATTCATGAGGGCAGACCGCCAACCTACAGGGCCACCTCCTTTCTTATATGTCCATTTCAATAAAGTAGGCAGGCTCCTAGTTGATATGATCTCTTATGTGTTGGGTTTCAAAACTAGTGAGCACATTGATGAGACAGTGTTGGTATTATTAGTTGCATATAGTCCAGGCCAGCCCCCTGCTTACAAGTATAACTTTGCCAAGTTTATAGCCAATAAAATACATGACCAGCTTTTGAAAGTGGATAGGGAAGGAGTATTTAAATATTCATCATATATCTACCACTTGTTCATGTATTATCAGTCTGAAATCTTCCAAAGCCCCATCAAGAAATTGGATTCTAGGGGTGAAAAGAGGTCTGTCATCTTCTGGTCATCAGTTTTCTACCAAGTTCAAGACTCTCCATATTCTTACTGTGAGTTTGTTGACCAATTTGTTTACCCAGTCTCTTGCCTCTTAATGAGATCCCCTCCTCCCAGACTGTCATTTGAGATTCAGAAAACCTTGCAGCTATCCAAGAGTTATAAAATAGGTGATTGGTACCTATATCAAAACCATAATGTCATCAGAATCTATGGCTGTGAGCTCTGTCCCTACAGGCTCCCAAGGTATGTACCGATGAGATTGTTCGCCTTGGAATACTATAGGCAACTCATTAGTTATGACCTCACCCACTTTCATAGTGCCAAGAAGAAAGCACATCTCAAATTCAAAGACCATCTGGGCCCCTTCATCATGAACAAAAAAGAAGGTTGGCAAGATGCTGATCAAATTCTCAGGGATAAATATAAACTAAAGAGGAGCTTCTGGTGGGTCCCTTATGACCCAGAAGGCTTCATCAGTGCTAGAAGAGTCAAATACAGGCTGCTAGGTTATGATCACTGTAAATATCCACAAATTGAACAGTATGCCAATCAAGATGAATGGTTGCAAGGCACATTAGTTGAGGAATTAACTCAACAGGAAATAATGGAGAAAAATGTCAAGGATTTAGAAAAAACTCTTGACTTGGATTCTATGCAGCGGGTAACATTCAAACAGCCACATCAAATCGGAGAAGGTACATCCACTGCTGCAACCGCACCAGCCACCCAAGGGCCATCTACATCAGCAACAGGTACAGAAAAGGGCAACGGGATAATGGGTGCAGAAAAGGAAGTGGTCACAGAGTAGCCTGCCTCTTCAATTGGGCATTAACAAGAACAGACTCCTCCACAACAAACAAAGGCACCAACAGTGGCTGCCTTGCAGACTCCTACACATGAGGAAAGAGGCAAAAAGTGAGACCGTGAGGAGTCCACACCTGCTAGTGGATCCACTCAGCAACCCGAAGCCAAAAGGCAAAAGGTTGACTCTCCAGTTATAGAAGAAATCAGTGAAGAAATCCTTGGAAGCCCAAGGAAAGATAAAGAAGATAGCCAACAAACAGCCACAAGCTCTTTTCAACAAGAGCAAGAAAGACAGCATGGCATGGAGGTGTCCTCCTCCACTCAGCAAAGCAAGAAGCCATCTAGCACCAAGGCAACCTTCAAAGAAATTAAGGCACAAAATGAGCTGCTAAGAGTGTAGTTATATGACCAATTTCTCAAGGCAACACTGGCCAAACAAGAAATGTTGATGGCAGCATATGACATCAAAGAGGAAAAGATGATCCTCAGCCATTTTAAACCCAAAATACAGCAGCCTCACTCAGCTGCAGATTATGTTAGAACAAAATTGGAGGTCATGGAAAAAGACATTCAACCCATGGATCAGATAGAACTGCATAAGAAAACAGGGGAAATGGTCTATGCCACATTGGTAGACAGGGCCACAATGGCCCATGAATTAAAGGAATCTCTGAAGAACACCAACACTCAGCTTGATTTAGAAATAATGTCCTCCACAGCTAAAGACAACAGAATCAAAACATTGGATGACATTATTGTGGACTTAGGACATGATCCTAAAGACCCTAAGGGTGTGAGGGCCCTTATGAAAAAGAAGGATTATGACAGTGCTGCATTGAAGAAGAGATTGAGATTGCTTCCTACTGAGCACCCTCAAACAGGAGAATTGCAGAAAGAAAAGGAAGTTGAGGATCAATTGGATCTAATGATGAAGCTGAACCAAAGAGTAATCGATCTGGAAGGGGAGCTGGAGAAATCACTGCAAGACAAACGGGGAGAATTAACCTCCCAACCTCCTCAAACTGCCCCAACTACTGCAGCAACTACAGAAGCAGCAGGGACCCCTCCAACGGCTACAACAACTACAGATGTTGCAGCGGCAACAACAACAGCTCCTGAGGCTAGCATAAGCATGGATGATTTGACCAAAGTTGTCAAAGAGCTGGAGGTTCAGGCAACAGAGATCAAGCAAGCCAAAGAAAAATTGGCTGAACTGGAAACAAAATATGACAAATCCAAAATGACAGTAGCAGAGAAAACCAGAGAGATTAAGGCCCTGAAGGACAAAATAAAGGCCTTGGAAAAGGAACTAAATTTAGAGAATGCTATGGCGGAGATAAAGAAGATTTTGTGGTCCCAGATTGACCACTCTATTACCAAACAGTGGAAGTCAATCAAAACAGTGCATGAGCAGATGGAGTTAATAGGCCAAGCACAAGTTGAAAGCCAGAAGGCCAGAGTAGCACTAGGGAATATGCCTGAGCAGGCCAGCAGGATGATACATTTCCTCAACACTCACACCAAGGAGAATTTGGCAACCCTAAACATTAGCAGCAGAATAGATGTTGTTCTAACAGTTAAAAAAGTGTTGACCCTCAGAAATTTTGTGCAAACTTTGGAGAGGAAATGCAGGCCGAGGTAGATGACTACAAGCTTAGAATGGGTGCATTGCAAGACAAAGGATTTCCCAGCGTATTGACCGACGCAGGAAAACTGCTCACCCGTGAGCAATATGCCACTAGGATGACCAATTTTATTGCAAATCAGATCACAGCATCCACCAGCACTTCTGAAGAAGCAGGACCTCCATCAGGGCAGAGCCTCTATAACAAGTTGGAAAATTTATTCTACATTAAGCATGAAATTAATCACCTGTTTGAGGCCCCACCAAATTTTTACAGGTACACAGAGGCAGATGAAACTTTAATAAAAATACGAAGACACCAACTGCCTAAGAAGGATTGGTGGCAATCCATGCTGCAAATTTTGCCCCACTAATCTCAATTCGGTCTCTTCTAATTAGCCTCAGGTCAACAAAAGTTAATGCAGCCTGAAGACAGCAGGCAAAGCGGGTGAGAATAATGACTCAGCCAAGTACTGAAACAGCAAGCCAAAGAAAGGAAACACGCAAATTTTGGACAGCACGGCTCCAGCCGACTCAATGGATCACAAAAGTCAATATTTTCTGACAAAGATGGACGGCTAATGCACCAAATAGTTATTTCAGCATTTACTCTCTCAGCTGTAATTCCTCAGGGGTTGGCATAGAATTTATGAGCCATTAATTCATCAGCTAGATATTTTGTATCTAAATGTTGTATATATACCTCCCCATATAAGGTATTTTGGGTTGGTGATTTTCTCTCTGAGACACTGTTTTGTATATTTTTAGACTATCTAATACAAATGGCTGGAAAAGTTCATGATCTCTGCATTGTTTGATGTCAAAGTGATGATTTGCGTTCTGCTACAGAATTCCTGTGCTGTCTAATGGAACAATAAGTTATCCTAAACTATGTTTTGTCGTTCTATGTTTACTTAACTCAAATATATGCGTCATTATCTTAGCAATAGAGAAAAAGAATAGTACAAGAATTGTTTAAATACACCCTATGCTCAATATCTGTTGTTAAAAATGTTTTCTTCAGAACTAATCATAAACATGAATTCTTAACTGCTCATGTTTGTATTTTTTCCCTCATTATGAATGTTGTTCAGGAATTCTTAAATGCTCCTAAGTAATGTTCCCACTATTCCCTCTATCAGTTCACTGAAAGATCCTTAGTTGCCTTTCACTCCCTGATTCCATCCCACCATATTACAAAATTTAAAAAATTGTTCCATAGATGCTTCTCTGGCTCTGTAGCATAACCTTTTCCTCAAAAAAAGATATTTCCAGCAGTTCACCACCATTGACTCCATGCCCAATGATCTAGATTATTCTGCAAAAAAATACCTGTTCTCACTGAAATCATCATCCCAACAAATTCAAAACAAAATTTTGTGCTCCATAACTAGCCTAAAATTACACCAAACAAAGATAAATCAGAAAGAGAGAGCCCTCTCTGGTTGCAAGTAGGCTAGGATCTGCAGCCAAAATATTGGTTGGTGGTTACCTCGGCCGTATTCCCTTTGGAGTCAAAGGGAACAACCTGAGTGATAACATTATTGGCGACTCCACTGGGGACGAACGAATTTTTCAACTGCTATCTGCTCTTTAAAACTACAGATGAAGCCTAAATGTCAGCCAGGAATCCTTTTAAACTGTTCTTTCTTTTGCATTTACAGGACTATAAAAGTTGCTTCAGTCAAACTTCATGCTAGTTTTAGACTCTAGATAGTTGTTCCAAAATTTAAGTAGTTCCTTGTTATTTCTGAAAATATTCCCAAAAATACCAAAAACAAATTCGGAAGCTAGCTCCTAAAAAGAAAACTAGGTATACCAGGTCAAATCCTGACCCAAATCCTCCAACTGTTTTTGACAATCCTAATTTAATTCCTAGGATTCTTAGGAAGCAAGAGGAACAAGAAGAGCTTGTTGATTCTAGCCCTGAGGCAGTTCAGCAAAGTTACATCCCAACCCCTGCTAAACCATCAGTTCGTCCTCACATAACCCCGTCTTCTCCCTCTTCCTCATCCACTTCTCAAAACACATTCTTCACACCTCCATCCACTACACAAACTGCCATTGTTGTCCTTGTTGCTCCAGTTGTTCCCTTCCTACCTGTTGTCCCATTGATCCCTGTAAATATGGCAAATCGTTATGCTCCTTTGCAACTACCTGGTAATCCTGGGGCTATGCCTTAGGACTACCAAAGTAAGATCACTTATTTTGATGGTACCAGCACATACACTGCCTTACAGCATACCAAGAAAATGCAAGATTACTTTGAAAATTACGAAATAGACGATGATGATGTGAGAATGAAAATTTTTTTCCAAAGTTTAACAGGTGAAGTAAGAACTTGATTCAGAGTACTTGCTGCAAATTCCATAGCCAATTCGGGTGCTCTTTATCAATCCTTCCTGAACAGATGGGAAAAGAAAAAAGACCCACTACATATTTTATCTGAATATGACACCATAAGGAGAGGCCCATAGGAAACTGTCTTAGACTATTGTGCCAGACAATGTTTACAATGCCATCCCTCAAAACCTTAGACCTCCACCTGATTTAGCCTTAATCAAATTCCCTGATGGGTTTGATGCTGATATGGCATATCAACTGAGGGAAAGAGCCCCTGCAACCTTGGCAGACATGCAAAACATAGTTGTTAGTGTAGAGGCAAATCTTATTGCTAAAATAAATCGGGCAAGAGCTGAAAGAAGAACCACTTTTAAGGAAGAACCCTCAGCATTCGAACAAAATCTAGACACAATCATCAAGGGCATGGACAGACTTGGGGACAGGGTAGAAACCATAGAAAGAAAATCATCATGGAAAGGTCAACCAAGTACTGCTAGAAACCCAAATTTTAGAAAGAATCAAAATCCAAATGTTGGAAGGGTTGATCCTGATCATCACATTAGACCTCCTTTTCAAGAAAATTATGCTGAGGCCTCAACATCTAGTGAACCAACCGAGGATCCTCACATCAACCTAATGGGTCTAGACAGCGAACATCAGGTCTTTTTAACACAAGAAGATCAAGAGGCCTATAATTGCAATCAATTTCAAACTAAGTCAGGAGAGTCTTTTGACATTAGGGAAGGCTTCGATGCAGCGGTGTATGAGGTACATAAACAGTACAAACTAAGGAGTAGAACCATAGATGTGCCTGAACATTTCAAACCAAAGAGCAGTAAGCAGCCAAAAAAGACCAAGGATAAAACTGTTCTTCCAGAATCCGCTGATAAAACAAACCCCCATCCCATAGAAGTCACTATGGAGGATATATCAGATCAACAACCCTCTGGAAACCAGCCAACCCCATCCCATCCTTCAAAAGCAAGTTCACACAGCATCCCTGAAAATAAATTTGGTACCGATTTCATTCAATATCATACCAATCATGAAGAAAGGATTACTGAAAATCCAGCTGAAAAGGAAAAATCTATTGCATTTAATGCCAAGACTCAAATGGAAAAGGCCTTTAACTTAGAAATAGAAATAAGTAAGCTAAAGATAGTTGTCCCTCTTTCTGAATTGGCCAAACATCAAGTGTATAGACAGCAGATTAATAGGTCACTCCAAGTATCAGACAATAAGGATGTTGTGAATGTTCTAGATGATCAACCTGAGTTACTGTTTGGTCCTGAGGTTAACGGAAAGACAGCAAATGGAGGGGTTCCACCCTTCTATGTTAGTTTAAACATTCATGACAAGGTTTTACGCAATGCAATGTTTTATTCCGGGGCCTCACACAACTTAATGCCCAAATCTGTAATGGAAAAACTAGACCTAGATATCACAAGACCTTACAAAGATCTATTCTCATTTGATTCAAACCAAGTCAGGTGCCTAGGCTTGATTAAAGATCTGTGTGTCTCCCTGGTCCAATACCCAACCAAAACAATTTTGATGGATGTGGTGGTAGCTGACATACCTCCTAAGTACGGTATGCTCTTGTCTAGATCTTGGGGGGCAAAACTCCAAGGATCTTTGCAATTAGACATGTCCTACGCCACCATTTTAGTCTTTGTCTAGCCAATGAGATTATACTGTGAAACATTAATGAAATATGTGGTGAGCAGTCAAGAGAAGCCCCAAAACTTCCCTATCTATTCAATACATTCTGACATGGATTCATTTATTCTGTATAATGCTGACATGTGCAGCAAGGCTTATTCTAAACTATTAGTGACAGCACAGACAGAGGGATTGAATGAACAGTTTGCCTCCCAAGACCAAAAGACTTTTGATAAAATTGATATAACAAAAGAGGATGATGCATCAAATGACTTACAAAAAAATAATATGCCCATGATCCAACTTTCTAAGAGTCTCAATCCAAACCTTGACCATCAAACCTTATGGTATTTAGAATTTGATGGTTCTGTAAACAAGTTAGGAGCTGGGGCAGGAGTCTGGATTCACAATATGCAGAATGACCAAGCTGAAGGTCATGCATATAGGTTAAACTTTCGATGCACAAATAATATGGCTGAGTATGAAGCCCTTTTGTTAGGTCTCAAACTCATAAAAAACTTAGGTGCAACCAAAGTTTCAATCTTAGGTGATTCAGATTTGATCATACAACAGATGAAAGGAAACTTTATCACAAATGATCTAAGGTTAAGAGCTTATAAGGGAGCAGCTATCCAAGTACTTGATACCTTCTCAGAATCTCAGCTAACTAAAATTTCCAGGAAGCTCAATTTACATGCTCATAGCTTGGCAACCTTTGCCAGCACTTGCAAGCTACCTTTCAAACCCAATCACACTTTTACTGTTGAAATCAAACATAGGCCTGCAGTCCCAGATAAAATCAAGAATTGGCAAGTCTTTGAGAGTGACACACAGATAAATAACTTCCTTACTCTAAAAGAAGAATTTTCCGGCATTAACATTGATACTAGCACTATGGATGATCAACAGCAGGCATACATAATCAAGCAGAATATATCAGCTGAAACAACAAATCTGGTTTTGCACCCTACTACCTTTAATAACGAAAATATACAAGAGCTAAGGCAAACAGATTTAGATGAAATAGTTGAGACAGAAGCCAAGGTAATTGATCTAAAAGACAATTTTCTGCCCACAGGTTTAACCCCTTTGGAGGATTTGTTTGATTCAAATGATATCTCAAGAAAACCAAACATGCAACCACTGAATGCCGAAATTGAAGACTGTAACATTGGAACCACAGAAAATCCCAAAATGATAAAATTATCTAAGGCATTACTAGCTGATCAAAAGTTGAAATACATTGAATTGTTCAAGGAGTTTCAAGATATCTTTGCCTGGAGTTATGAGGACCTAAAGTCCTATGATACCTCAGTCATCCAGCACACCATACCTTTAAAATAAAACCAAAAACCTTTTAAACAAAAGCTTAGAAGAGTGAACCCTGTGCTCCTTCCCCTCATTGAAAAAGAAGTTAAACGTATGTATGAAGCAGGAATCATTGCTCCAATCAGGTTGCCAGAATGGATTTCAAACCTGGTGCCTACTAGGAAGAAGACGGGAGAGATTAGACTGTGTGTTGACCTAAGGAATTTGAATAAGGTATCTCTCAAAGACCATTACCCCTTACCAAAAATGGATCATATCCTACAAAGGGTAGTGGGAGCCTCTAGGTTCTCATTATTGGATGGGTTCTCTGGATTCAATCAGATATTAGTACACTCGGATGATCAAGACAAAACTGCCTTCACAACACCTTGGGGAACTTTCAAATATGTCAAAATGCCTTTTGGACTTAAAATTACAGGGGCCACATTCCAGAGAGCAATGGATATAGCCTTTGCCAAATAAATACATGATTTTCTGGTGGTCTACCTGGATGATCTTACTGCCTTTTCAAAATCAGACCAAGAACACTTAGAACATTTGAGACAGGTTTTCTTAATTTGCAGAAAATATGGCATATCTTTGAATCCAAAGAAATCATTGTTTGGCCTAGAGGAAGGAAAAATCCTAGGGCACATAATCTCAAAAGATGGTATTAGGATTGATCTGGACAGAATTCAAGCTATCCTTCAGGTCCCTCATCCAAGAAACATCAAAGAATTGCAAGGTTTTTTAGGTAAGATTAACTTCTTAAGAAGATTCATTCCCAATTTGGCCGAGCTCATAATATTGTTAAATAATATGTTGAAGAAGGATTCCAAGGTCAAATGGACCATGGAAGCTAAACAAGCCTTTGAGGACATCAAAAGGGCATTGACAAACACACCAGTCCTAACAAGTCCTAGATTTGATAAAGACTTCATCATTTTTTCCTTTGCATCTGAGCATACAATTGCTGCAGTCCTGTTACAAAAAGATGACCAGGGCTATGAAAAACCCATTTCATTTTTTAGCAGAGCCCTTAGAGATGCTCCCTTAAAATATCAGATTATGGAAAAGCAAGCCTATGCATTGGTAAAGGCCATTAAAGACTTCAGAATCTATATTTTGTACTCTCATATCATTGCCTATGTCCCAAATGCAGTGGTTAAGGACATTTTAATTCAAGAAGGAATTGAAGGCAAAAGGGGCAAATGGATTTCCAATATCTTATAATATGACATTGAAATCAAGCCTACCAAACTCATAAAAGGACAAGGTCTAGCCAAGCTAATGACTGAAACCAATTTCCAAGCCCTTGACATTAATGAACTGGACAATGAACAGGAGATGGCGACTCCACAGATCAACCAAGCCTTTATGCAATCTCCCTGGTATGCTGATATATGTTTTGTATTGTTAAACCTCCAAGCTCCTCCAGGGTTGTCCAGAACTAAGAAAAGGTTCTTGAAAATGAAAGCATCAAAATTTTGTATCATAGATAATGTTTTGTTTTGGAGAAATCATGAAGGAATCTTACTTAAATGCTTAACATTCAATGAAACTGGCAATGTCCTCAAGGAATTTCATGCAGGTGACTGTGGAGGACACCTATACTGGAAATCCACAGCTGATAAAATCCTAAGGGTTGGGTTTTATTGGCCATCCTTGTTTGTTGATGTGAGAAAATTTGTAATGTCTTGTCACAAATGCCAAATTTTTGAAGGCAAAAGAAAGCTATTGCCTTTGCCACTCAAACCTATCTCAACTGAGAGACCATTCCAGCAATGGGGTTTAGACTTCATTGGTGAAATCCACCCTTCATCCTCTGGTCAGCATAGGTGGATTTTGATTGCTACAGACTATTTTACCAAGTGGATTGAAGCCATTCCTTATAGGCAAGCCAATGACTCCATCATTATACAATTCCTAGAAACCAACATCTTGTCCAGGTTTGGCTGTCCAGATAAAATTATTACAGACAATGCTGCTGCTTTCAAGTCCAAAAAAATGATCAACTTTTGCCATAAATATCATATGACCTTGGGTCATTCCACAGCTTATTATCCTCAAGGCAATGGCCTAGCTGAGTCTTCCAATAAAAGCCTCATCAACATTATCAAGAAGGTTTTGGAGGAGAACAAAAAGAATTGGCATAAGAAGCTGGTGAATGCACTATGGGCAGACAGGTTGACTACCAAGAGATCCATTGGCACAAGCCCATATGAACTAGTTTATGGAATGGAAGCAAGATTTCCTTCATCTTTGGGGATCCCTGTAATCAAGTTACTATAGGAGATATAAGCTGAGCCAAATGACATTCAAAGAAGGATCAACCAGACAATTCACCTACAGCAAACAAGAGAGGAAGTCTATCAGAGAACCCAAATACTGCAAGATAAGCTCAAGAAAATATTTGACAAAAGAACCAAAGCTGAAGACTTCTTCATAGGAAGTAAAGTCTTGAAATGGGATTCCAGGAGAGAAGACAAAGGAAATCATGGCAAGTTTGACTTCTTGTGGAAGGGACCCTATGTCATTTATGTTGTACAGGGTAATAACACCTATTTTCTGAAAAGTTTGGATGGCTCAGACACTGAAGAAGGCCCAGTAAATGGAAGGATGCTCAAGCATTATTTTGACCCCCTTTGATGAAACACTGCACAATTATATATTGTACATAAATATTTGTATTTTCAGTATTTTTCATTTACAGCAGATAGATGAAGGACCAAGTGGAGCTGATTTTGAGAAAGATCGGGGTACTGCACCATTTTTTATACATGTTTTGATCCAATCATTGGAAAGCAAGGGAAATCATTTGGGAACTATCAAGGTGATGAGGAACACTCAGAGAAACAAGTAAAAAACAGAGCTATAGTTTCACAGCAAATCAGCTTGCAGGGTATTTCATACAAGTTTCTAAAGATTCAGATGAATGGTCGTTAACAAAGGGAGAATTCAGGCTGCAGCAAGATTGGAAAAAATAAGGCGATCTGACCTGTTATTCTTGACTTTTCATCTGGAAAAGTCATCCCCAAGTGGAGCCACTGTTAGTCTCCTATACCAATAGGGTTTCATTTTTCATGATTGACAGTGGAAGTGCCAAAAATGTTCATCTTTGATGATACAAAGGTTCCATTTTTTGTGAAAGAAACAGGCAGTTAAAAAATGTAAAGAGGGTATGCCTTAAAAGAATAATCAAATGCAAGAAAATGAATTGGTCAGAAAAAATAATTGAAATGAACCCCAAAGAAAGACCAGGAAAGTGGCTAACCAAAATGCCACTGTTATCTTGATGGATGGCCCAACAGTTCAAGCTGGACCATGCCATGTTTTAAATTGCTTGTTCTAGACTAGAGAATGAATATCTGTTCAGACAGTTTAAGCTTGACAGATGAGTAGCTGGATAGAGAAAGGAAGGAGCCAAATAGCTTAATCTGGGCCATTGGAAGATATAAGGGTAGATTTAGATAGGAGGGCAGCAAAAAGAAAAGAGGATTATCAGGGTTTGCAAGGCTAAGTGCACCCATCCAAAAGAAGAAAAAATGTTAGGTCTACTAGGCAGGGTAGGCAGTTGGAGGTTGCAGAAGCAAGGTCTGATCACATGATATGTTGAAAATCATATCTTATCTCACCGATAGGAGAAAGGCAAGAACAATGATCCATATGGAAAACTGTCAAACCATCTCTAACTTCCCTCATTCCCTTCAAAAGGTTTCTTATTAACATCCCCTTGAGGACTTTAGGATCTGCCTAAACAATCCTCCTTGCATTTCTCCCTTGATAAAATCAAGACAAGATGTGACCTTCTTCTTGAAGAAGAAGTCACATTTCTTATGAAAAGCCCTCACTTCATACTTCATCTATCTCTACTTTCCCACTTCACCTCACATACCCATATTAACTTCTAACCCTATTATATAGCTCCCTAGTACATCCCCACCCCTATTTCCTACAAAAAACTATAGAAAATTCCCAAAAATATATTAAATATCCCCCCCCCCTTTTAGCACTGTAGCTAAGTAACATGTTATGGGAGACGTTAGTCCATCTGGGACTATAGTCAACCCTTCTACGTCCTTACCCTGGAATTAATCTAACCCCTGGTTAAGTTTAATAGCCTATACCTAAACCCCATTCCCCTAAACCCTTGAAATTCACCCCGCAGTCTAAGCCCAATCTTAAATGTTTAAATACTTTTTATTAGACATTGTGGTGCTATGACCTGCGTTAATTTCAACCCCAAAACCCACCCGAACTAAGGTTTTAAACCCGCGCCATAAAATATCATTTAAATAATGGGCAGGTCCCGCTCCAAAACCTGCACTCCGCGTCGGGGGCCCCGCCAGCCGTTGATCTCCGATCGCGCCCGATCCAACGGTGGGCGGGTGATATGAGCCGCCAACATGCTAGGCTTTAACGTCCGGGGGATGGGCGGTTTTGCCGCCGTACCCCCGTGTTGATGCCTCGAAAATCGCTGCAACAACATTGGGGAAACCACCCGATCCGGACCTTAATACAGCTCCTTTTCCGTTTGGAATAGTGGCTCCGACTGGGGATAATGGGACCAGTTTCCCAAAAATTATAGGTAAACGGGATGGATGAATGACTTATAGAATATGCTGGCGATAAGCGAATAACTAAAACTATCAACAAAAAATATAATAACTATGATCTACCCCGGGGGACTTATCGATTTCTAAAGCGTAGCGTTTGATGATCTGTGCTTTAAGACAGGCATATAGATGACTCCATCTCTAAAACATAGATATTAAATCATTCAAGACTGTTGTGCATAAATAGTTACGCAAAGCGATAACAACGAAATTACCACACTTTATCATTTATATCATTGTTACATGCATGACTAAAGGAAAAGGCATATCGCAAAACATCCAATAGTGGAATGAGATAGAGATTTGCTGTTACAGCACATACATGTATTCAACAATAGCAAGAATAATTACACAACAATTCATATAAAAGGAATGAATACAGACACAGATAAAAGTACTATATAAGCTGCTTAACACTCCCATATATCAATCGCTATGTCGCAGTTCTTCCTTCGACTCAGAAAACATCCCCAACAAAAGAAAGTAGTGCGCAATTGCATAAAGAAACTTCCTTGTCAAATTAAGAACGATTGGTCGAATTTCATAAAAGAATATAGGCTGAAGCACAGTAGTGCAAACTTCAGTCTTTAAGTCTATTACAAAATTTTACAACCCTTTCTAAAAACATGAAAGGGTCTATAAATACTAAATTAATCTAAATATCTAAGAAACTGAAATGCTATTAAGTTGGCATCAATAAATATTCATCCTATCTTCCTTATCGATCTGGCAATCGACGGCAATGATTCATCAGGTAGGCTCTTTGCCTTTAAACCTGAGCTGACTTATCGCTAGCATTGGCTCTACTTCAGGCGGTTTGTTGAGGCGTGAACTGAGTTGAGCAGCGTATGTGGCATCTTCAATATCAGGAATTATACACCCGAGTGCATCAGTTAAACACTTGAGGGCAGACCTTTGTGTGTGTGTCTTGATCAGAAAGAGCCAATATGCATCGAAAGTCAAAGTGTTAACCCCAGCGATTAATCTCCCCTTCTCCTCTAAGTCAGGATAACTTGTTTGCTCAATCATATTTGTTGTTGTTATGCTTCCAGGTGTACACTGGGAGATCATGTTTGCCAAGTAGAGGGTGTTGTTGACCAGATCAACCATATTGCTGGCAGTTAATTTACATCTTGAAGCCGCCCTTTCTGCTTTCATCACTTGAGTGTGCCATTCTGTAAAGAGTATGTCCTTGTATGTTTCTTGGATTCTAGGCAAATTCGCTGCTTTTCCCACATCAGAATCTTGCCAATCAAGATATGCGATTACGATTTCTTCAGCTTGGTCTAACTCACTCCTGGCCTTCTCTACCTGCTGACATACTGATGTAGTTAGCTCGCACAATGGTTCTGCCTCAGTGAGTTGATGACATAGGAGCCTAATCTACGATATTAACGCACTGTTTATTTGCGATGCCTCTGCTCTGAAATCCTCCACTTTTTGGGTGCCCTTTATGACTTCGAGCCGTGATGACAATTGAGCTATTTGCTCGACCTTCGTTTTCATCATCAGCTCATTTGCCGTCTTCAACTGTGCCAATGCCTCCGATAATTCCTTTTGTTTCTGGATCGCACTTTGGTCGATCCTCTGCCTCTCTGTTTGCAATTGCTGGGTTAATTAATTGTTCGTTTGCTGTTGTGCCAGCAACTGCTCTTCTGCTTGTGCTGCCTTCTGCTTTGCCTCGGTCACTTCTGCCTGTAGTGCAAAAATTTCTTGGTCCTTAGTCTTCAGTAAAAGACTTACCTCTGATGCCTTATCAATAGTCGCTGCAGAATAGGCACCTGCATACTGTGACAGCTTTGTTAGGTCATCGGAGGGGTCCAATTCCTCCTTCCATACTACATTACCCATGACTGTTTGCTCAGGAAAGATAGAAGGTTGATCAGTCCTTCGTCTTTTCCTTGATCACTTTACAACTGCTCTATGCCTTGGGCTGTAGAAAACATCCAAGGGAGGAATATCTTCCACCTGGAGAACGATTTGATCGGAAGGGTCTTTAGGAATTACCTCAACATCCTTAGAAATGGGTGGGTCGCTGGTTCCGCTTAGAACCTGAGGAGAAGTGATGTCCTATGTGTCATTTGTTTTGGAGGTGTCCGTATCTTTGGAACATTCCATTCCACTGATAATAGAGTCAAATTGCTTCCACTGTTGGAGCAATTCGGGATCAATGGTGGTTTGTTTCTGCTTCTCGGCTTGGGGCTCGCTCCGCTCTTTTTCCTGCTCTTTCCTCTGCTGCTCCTCTTGCTCTCCCCTCTGTTTTTCTTCTTGTTCCCTTTTCTGTCTATTTGCCAGTTCTTTTTTCTGTTTCTCCTCTTGTTCCCCCTTCTGCTGTTCCTCTACCTCTTTCTTCTGTCTCTCTTCTTGTTCCATTTGTGCTCTCTGTTGTTTTTCTGCTTGTTCTTTCTTTTTCCTTTCCGCTTGTTCTTTTCTCTGCCTTTCTTCCTGTTGCTTCTTTTGCCTTTCCTCCTGTTGCTTCTTCTGATCTTTTGTTATAACAAGAGGTTGGCTTGACTGTTGCCGACCAGGCTCGCTTGAAGATGTCGCTGGGGTTGTTGCCAGTAAATCTAGAGGCAGAGTTTGCAACCTCTGCTCTCTAAGTTTATTGAACTCAGTTAACCCTTCATCATTATATTTCAATCGAGCAAGTTCTTTAGCTTGACCTATTGTTTCGACTGAAACGAATAGGTCGTCAAAACAATCTTCTTGATGGTCAAATTTTGTTAATTTGGCCTGTTCCAATGCAGTATAGGCAGTTTTATTTGGATCATATAGCCTATTTGGGATAGTGGCCAGGGTTAAGGACTGAATCTTTGTGGCTTTCTTTTCTGCATGTTTGAGATCATGCAGAGTATAGACACCAATTCTCAAGGGAAAAGAGGGCCAGCCCCTCTTCTTTTCTTTCTTGAGAGTCTGTGTAGTACTCTCTGCCATAATTTGATAGGCGATTTCTCTTGCTAGCAGTTTATCTGGAATATACAAAGGGAGAACATGCGGATTGGCTTGGCTGCCGAAAACCCTAATGTAGGTAAATCTCTCTTCTCCAAACCAACTCGCTACCGCCGGTAAATCAAATGAAGCTAGATAGGAGATTTTGGGAATGGGCTTATAAAAAATAGAATAATGAATGGGAACCATAAAGCCATTGCAGATTGGTACAAATGGTGCTTGTAAGAAGATTTCCACAATTTCTGGTGGTATATATGAATGGGTGAGGGGTCTTGGGCAGTCCACCTCCAACCGAGGACGGGAAACTCAGAATTGAAACATAATGTATCTAAAATATATGCACTGTAATAAAACGGGGGAATTTTCCTTTCAGTGACAACAGAATTAGTTCTAAAATCACGAACAGCTACGGCTAGCTTATCAGAGAGAATAGTGGCCCAATCCATAATTATGTTGTTTACTGCTGCTTCCATTAGAGGAACCATCTCTATGGTAAAGTTAGCAGATTCATGTAATCCCCATAGCCTACACATCATTATCCCCACATAGCAATAGGGAGAAGCCAAAGAATCTACTGAGTACTTACCGGAAGACTCGTGCTTGTGTTTGGCTGGATTCTGCCTCCAATCCCGGATGGGTTCAGATTCCACTTCATTATCACTTGCAAATTTCTCCAGGAACGTCTTGTTATACACTTTCTCTGGCTCAGGCAAATGATACATTTGCCTTAGATGCTCTGGCTTGAACGATCCAAAAATCCTCCCATCTCTGGTGCTAAAAGTTCTGTCGAGGATTGGAATTTCCTCAATTGCCCATCGCACGACGTCTGTGTAGGGAAGAATCTGTTCTCTTGCCACTATCCTGTGAAGGAAGGAGTCGGCTAAATCTTTGAGAGTGCAATCAGACTTTCGAGTAGGATCCACAGTAGCTTCTGTCACTGTCTTTTCTGGTTGTTCGGCTTCAATCAAATTGTACGTGCCTTGCCATGTAGCTCTGGTAAGACCCGTGCATGTAGTATCTGATATTAAGCCCTTCTTTTTATCTGCGGCAGCTTGTCCTGTAACTGATGTAGCAGCGGAACCCGCGGTCTTCTTAGATTTCTTTCCCATCTTGCTCAGGCTTCTCTTGAAAGATGAATTCTGCACAAAGGCAAGAAAAACCGTAACATAGAAATATAATAATGAGGACTTATGGTGGGAGAGATATATCAATCGAAGCGTGCTGAGAGATTAACTCTCAAAAATGGTTGTGGATCCAATCAATGAGAAGATATTACAGATATATTAAATGGCCGTTTAAGGCCTGCTACTCCTTAAATGCTTATTACACCGTTATCCGGATGAATGACTCCCTTAAGCGTGCAATGGATATTTTGGCGGTTGAGAGCAGGTGATCGTTAATCAAAAGGGCAAAACTTTAAATACGAATACATCACCTTATCCCTCCATTTAACGGCTTTTTCGAAATCCGTGCTCTATCGATCGGATATCAATAATACTTTAGATCTTCAAGCTATGCCTTTTGAAATTCCGATCGCTGATAGCGATATCGCATCGCTTTAGGAGAATAAGTATTATATAATCATAAGCATAGGATCCTCCCGAACGCCGATTGCAACGTCGCATCGGATTAGTGTGAAGAAATATAACAAGGTACATTTAGAGTGCATTGTCGATCCTCCCGAACGTCGATATCGCATCGCATCGGGGGTAAGACCTGGGCGCCTTATTAATGTGCATGGGATGTTGCCGACTGCCGATTGCGAAATTGCATCGGATCGGAGTAAATGACTTAATATGCTTTGACCGCATACGAAGTATCGCCAATAGCCGATCGCCGATATCGTGTCGCATCGGAGCTTATGTTATGTGCGTTTTTAAGATGTGTATGGAGTATTGCCGATCGCTGATAGCGAAATCGCATCGGCGGAGACCAGTGTGACACTTATATGCGTTTTCCATGTCATTGCGATATGCGATCTTGCGATCGCTTTGTCGCAATAATAAAAGATTGTTTTATTTGTTGAAAAATGGTTGTTCGAAAGGCTTAAATAAATGAGCTCATTTGATTATCAGACCCTTTTGAACTATAGAAGTATTGATACCAATTAAACTTTCAAAGGGACCCATTCATATGTTAACCTTTATAAATAAAAATGATATGAAATGGGGGGTTGTTGTAGAGCACAACAATGGGCGATTCGCTGGAAGAACCAGTTATCTCTGGAACTGATAAAAACACTTAAGCTTTTTCAAATAGAGTCTCAATCAGAAGGGGAAAATTCTAATATAACTAGATATCTATGCATTCCGAATAAAATATGCCTTTATTGGTTTAAAATGATAAAACAGAAAACTTTTCCAAATCAGCCTTTAAAATGAGATCCTCTGTCATAGGTAGAGCCTCTGCTGCCAGCAAACGTTTATAGTCTCGACAGGGATACCTTTTAACCATGATATTGTCCATTGTTCCATTCACTTAAGAGTGTGACTAACAGAATGAATTCAAAACATGTTTTCATATTTTGTATTCCATTTCCTTTTTCTTCTTTGTTATTGATCAGATAAAAAGCCATTGTCCTGGTTTGGTGGCCAACTGTTGATAATGCCATTCACTGGTAGTAATCTAACTGAACAAGCTGGCTCGTGATGAGACCCCTTGTCTTGTAATTTCAAGCCATTACCCTGTTTTGATATGCAGTATTGGTAATGTCAGTCAAATTATTTTCCTATGAGCATGGTAAGCAGGCTTGTAATAAGACCTCTTATCTTTAATCTCTTATATTTTAGAATTACACTCTGAGTAATCATAAACTTTAGTGAATGGGGTGAACAATCTTCTCCTTAAGAGCGAATGGATGACAGGTCAAGAGTTGAAGGTGCTGGAATTGGATTAGCTTCTATCTTAGTATGGATAACCTTTGGAGACCAATTTTAAAAAATAGAAAATGATTCACAGAACTTCTATGTTTTGAGAGGAGTTTACAAAAGTTGGACTGTGGTTTCAGAATACAAAGATATCTAATTTCCTAGAAATTATCCTTTTTGGTTACGAGTTCTATTTAAAAGCAAATATTCATACTACTCCTGTGAGACAACTTTTCAAATACAGCAAAAGGTCAATGGAAGATATTCTACAACTTTATTTTCTGCAAATCCTACAAACTACAAAAATCTACCAAACTTAAAAAGGAGAAGGGGTTACCTCCTTAATTAAAGAATTTCTTCAAGATCAGGCCATTAACAGGGAGAGAATCTCTCAACCTTGATAAATCTTGCAGTACAAAGGTCGAATGGCCTACTTTTTCACAGATCTGAAATGGTCCAAGCCACATCTTCTGGAATTTGGTGTGCTTTCCTTTATCTTCATGGGCTTTGTCCCATTTCAGAACTAAGTCACCGACTTGAAATTGTTTTGAACCGGATGAGACTGAGTCAAAAGATGCTTTAATGATTTGCTGATGTTTGGCATGAATAACTCTAGCCTTTTCTCTTTCCTCTTCTAATTTAAGAATTTGATCATGTCTAAGCTGGATAGAAGAAGAAGGAGTCTCTTCAATGTACTGTACTAGGGCTAAAGAGGGAAGAACAAGATTTGTAGGCAATACTGCTTCTTTTCCATATACCAGATTAAATGGGGAAGATCCTATAGAAGCTTTTTGCGTTATTCTATCAGCCAATAATGCAAACATCAAAGATTTGTGCCAGTTTTTGTGATTCTGTTCAATAGTTCGCTTAATGATTTTGATCAGATTCTTATTAGTAGATTCAGCTAAGCCATTTCCCTGGGGATAATAATTAGCAGAATACTTCAGTTTAAACCCCCTTTTAATGGCAAATTCAAACATAGCATTGCCTGAGAAATAGGAAGCATTATCAAAAACAAGAGCATTTGGGACACCAAACCCGGTAATGATGAATTGGTCTATGAATTCAATGATTGCCTCTGAATTTGTTTTCTTCAAAGGAATAGCCTCCACCCACTTAGTAAAATAATCAGTAGCAGTGAGGATATACCTATGTTGTTTGGAAGATGGTGGAGTAATCTCCCCAATGATATCCAATCCCCATTGCTCAAATGGTTGTTCAATGTTGACTGGTTGCAGAGGGAAGGCTGATTTACGTTGTCTTCCACTAGAAGTCTGGCAGTTGAAACATTTCCTTACATATTCGTGGGCATCTCTAAACAGAGTAGGCCAATAATACCCAGCATGAATAACTTTGTGAGCTGTTGTGTCTGCTCCAAAATGTCCTCCTGCCGGTCCATCATGTAGCTCCTGCAAAACCTTCTGAGCTTCAGGTTTCTCAAGGCATCTTAACAAGATAGAATCATAATTCCGCTTAAAAAGCACATCATCAATAAGAGTAAAATTCTTTGCTTTTAATCTAATGGCTCTTTTGTTTTTGTAAGACAAATGTGTGGGGGCATAGCCATTCCTTAAGAAAAAGATTAAATCTGCATATTGTGATTGAGAATCAGTGGCACTTAGCTGATTGATTTCTTCAATTTGACTTGTATCTCCTGATTCTGGAAGGTTGGATGCTCCTGCCAATATCCTGCAAAAACCTTGACCTCTAACAATCTTTGCTGGTTTAATTTCTAAGTCATATTCTTGAAGCGTTGTGACCCAATTTGCTCTTTTTTCACCCAGTTCCCTTTGGATTAATAGTTGCCTAACTGCTGGGAAAGGAACTATAACTTTTGTGTGGGTTTTCAAAAGGAAAGGTCTGTAATGCTTGACTGCTTTAAATACGGCAAAGGCTTGTTTTTCTACGTCAGAGTAATTCAATTCAGCACCTTGAAGATTAGAGCTAAAGAATGAGATAGGTGCTTCCAAATTGTCATCATTTAATTGCGTAAGTACTGCAGCATAAGATAAGTCGGATGCAATAGTATACAATGTAAAATGATTGGAAAAATTTGGAGTACTTAAGGCTGGGGCACTGATTATTGATTGCTTGATTAGATCAAAAGCTTCCTTTTCCGCTGATCCCCACTTAAAGACTGAATTCTTCTTAATCATTGTTTGAAGTGGCAAAACAACTTGAGAAAAATCTGGAACAAATCTTTTAACGAAATTGATCTGGCCTAAAAACGACTGCATCGATTTTTTATTGTGAGGGAATGGGATTTCAGAGATTTCTTTGATCCGATCAGGATCAATATAAATGCCATTTTTGGACACAATAAATCCCAAGAGCTTCCCTTGATCAAGAGCAAAGAATGACTTTTTCAGGTTCAGAGAAATACCATACCTCTTGCATCGCTGAAAATTTTGACTTAAGTCATGCAAATGATTAGACCTCTCTTTAGAGAATACAGTTATATCATCTAAATAGACGACTACTGTTTTATTAATCAACCCTCTAAAAGCTGTATCCATAGCTCTTTGGAATGTCGCTCCTGCATTTATGAGTCCAAAAGGCATTTTCTGATATGCATATGTTCCCCATTTTGTTCTGAATGTGGTTTTAAGTTGATCATCAGGATGAACCAGAACTTGGTTATATCCTGAGAATCCATCAAGAAAGGACATCAATTCAGAGCCTGCTACTGATTGGAGTATTTGCTCCATAGTAGGTAATGGGAAGTTGTCTTTCAAGCTTACTTTGTTTAAATTTCTGAAATCAATACAAATTCGAATGTCGCCATTTTTCTTTCTGACTGGCACCATATTAGAGACCCAGTTTGAGTGTCGGACAGGAAAAATAATTTTGACTTTCAAGAGTTTGTTAAGTTCCGACTTTATCTGGCTCTCTAAATTTGGATGTATTTTTCTTAACTTCTGCTGAATTGGTTTCTGATCAGGAAGCATAGGGATGGTGTGCTGGATAATTGATGTATCATATGTCTTCAAATCATCATACTTCCAAGCAAAGACCTGTTTGTTTTTTCTTAACAGTTTAATGAATGCCTCCTTCTCTTCCAAGGAAAGTCCTAATCCTAAATTAATGTTTTGAGGAGCATGGTCAGTACCTAGATTTATCAATTCAAACCTAAGGGTAGAACTTTGGAGCTTTGCATTAATTACAGGTTTAAACCTGTCTTTGATATCATAAAGATCTTCGAGCTTTACCACTGGTTTAGGAATTGAATTTTCCTGAGGTGTTTCTTTCATTTGTAGATCATGGTCATTCTCCTCAATAATTTGATTGTTATAGGACTTTTCAGAAGTTAGAAATTGCAAGATATCTTCATCATGGTTAAATACTCTCCAATTAGTGACATTGTCGGGAATTGAAGGCCTAAAAAGCAATTCTACGGAAAATCTATCAAGGTTGTAGTCTTCAGAAGGTAGAAGCTTGGAGGCTACATTGGCTAGTAGGTCGGCTGCTGAGTTTTGCGACCTAGGGATGGAGGAAATATTAAATGCTGAAAAGTGTGAGGTAAGATCCTGTACTAGCGATTGATAATGCTTGAGGTGATTTGAAAGACAATGAATTGCATTCCTCACCTATTTAACAATCATTTCAGAATCGTCGAATACTTTTAGATATTGCACTTTAAGGCCGATTGCTTTATATAATCCCTGGACTAAAGCTTCATATTCGGCTATGTTGTTAGTGCATTCAAATTCTAACCTACAAGACAGCATTGTCTTTTCTCCTTGTGGACTAACCAAAATGCAACCTGCTCCTGAGCCCTCGCTGGACTTAGAGCCATCAAAATATAAAGACCAAAATAAAGAGGTATTAACAAAAGTATTTACATTTTCCTCAGCATCATTAAAACATCTAGACTTATCAGTTTGTGAAAAAATTTCAATCTGAGATGTAAAATGATTGACTGAAAAAGGAGATGGTTGAGCAACAAAGTTGCCAAAAAATTACTCTGACGAATAATTCCCCATAATGTTGTTGTTGAATGCTACAGGTTGGTTTTCTTGCTCAAATTCAGTAACTGTGTGGGTCATGTGCTTCTCTCGATCGATCCTTATTTGATTTGGCTTTCCCTTATAGGGAAGCCACATATGTGACCAATCGGTGGAAATATACCCATGTAATTTCTCGGACCAATCCCTACTCAGAATTAAACCGTAAAATTCAGGTATATCAGCTATTAAGATGTCAATCCTCTGTACAATTCTGGGATCGGCAGACAACCTGATAGTTACGGAATTAATTTCTCCCACAACCTACACTTTGGTCTTGTCCAACTGTACAATATGAATAGCGGACTTCTGGGGTTCAATGTTCAATTTAGAGCAAACTGAAGCTGGCATTATGTTGGATGATTCCCCTGAGTCAATTAAACAGTTGTGCAGGTTTCTGTTATAAATCTCATAGGTCAGCAGGAAGGGTGGAGTATGAGAATTAGATCTATCTCCGATTAGAACTGAATCGGTAGCTTCAACCATACCTGGAGGAGGTTGGCCTGAATCATTAGCAGCTTTTGCACTGGGAATGGGTGTAGAGGGAACAGCATTCAATTCTTTAAGAAGTAATTTTTGTTGAAGCTTTAATTTACTAAGTTCAAACATAGTTATGTTTGCTTTAGTTTTCTTCATATCATCAACAATGTTATATTCCATTGAATCAGATACCACTAATGTTTTGGATGATGAAGGAGAATTAGAAGTTGAAGGCTGGTTTTGGGGAACTACTACAGGTGATTTCTTTGGAGGAACTTTTTCCTTTGTTGTGGTAGCACCTGCACTCCTTTTCTTTGAAGTTGCCTGGGCAGGTTCAGGAGTACTTTTACTTCTAGTAGTGACCGGAAAGGCTTCTTCTTCATTATCGGTATCAGAGTTGGGGACTATAAAATCCCACATTCCATGGCATTCGGCTACTTCTTCTTCATCATCAGTTTGTGAGGTTATTTCCTCTTCCTCTTCTTCTTGCTCTGAATCTGCGTTAGATATGACATTCGGTGGCTTTGTTTCAGTTTTCTTATAAGTCCTAAATGGTGTTTTGTTTGAGGTTTCGGCCACCTGCTTCTTTATTTCAACCATTTCGTTAGACAAAGTTTTCAGGACTTTTTGCAAACCCTCCATGTCGTATGGGTTTTTTGGGGTTTTCTTCTTGGAATCCTCTTTAAATGAGACTTTTTTGGCTTTTCTGTCTTCTAAAGCAGCTTTCTTCTCTAGAGCATTGATGCGCTTTTCCACAGCAAGTGCTTCTCTCATGTTTTCAGCTAAGGTAGGTTTGCCAGCCCTGTCTACAAAAATGGCTATATTGGCAGGTAGGGCAGTAATATACCATTCGCTTCGAATTTTTTCACTTGGTTTGGAAGCTGTAGGGATTTTATTCAGGAGTTTATTAAATCTAGCATTAAATTCCTTTATTGGTTCCCTATGCTCTATTCTCAGATTGGAGAGGTCGTTTATTAAAGTAGCTAAGGACCTATCATCTCCATATTTGGTAAGAAACTGCTCTTGGCAAGTGTTCCAACTGGTAATTGAACCAGAGGGTAAGGAAAAATACCAGGATCTCGTTGATCCTTGCAAGGTGTACGGGAAGAGTCTAACAACAACATCTTGTTCTGTTACTCCTTTCAAGTTGACTGCTAACATAAAATTATTAATGTGTTCTTCAGCCTGGGTCCCGTCATCTGGGTTAAATTTAGGTATCCATTTTTCAGGAGCATCTGGTAAAGGATGCAATGGTGCAGGCATGTTGACTGCACCTGGCTTGGTCCATGGATCTGCCATTATAATAGCAGCAGTGTTTGATACTACTGTTGGAATTCCAGATGTATGGGAAGAAATTAATGCTGAGGAGTTAGCAGGTTGGGATGTTGAGGCTTCTAATCCCTGGTGAACGACAATATGTAATGGGGAAGTGGATGGTTGACTTTGCAGAGGGGAAGATGCAATGGAGGATGTGGATGAAAGCTCTCCACTATCAGATCCTTCAGTAATTTTCTTCGCCTTTTTCCTTCTGGGTAAAGGGAACTCGGTAGGTTCAATACCGAGTTTGTCGCTCTGAAGTCTGGTGAGAGGATGGGGTAATTTGAACTGCGAAGTCGCACTGCTTTGCGATACCTCAGATTTCTGTGGCGAAATCGAGAAGCTCTGAAGTTTGTGGATAAGAGAATGGACTTCAGGTGATTCAAGACTCAATTGTTCTGAAGTATGATGGGTTTGAGCAGTGGTAGTTGATTCCCCTTCTCCTTGTTCGGATACTGGCGAACCAGCATGCAAGTGGGAAGATCGAGGGGATACGGAGGGAGAATTACTCTTAGAATGGCTTATAGGTTTAGGTTTGTTTGCCATTCAAAGTCAGGCCCTCCTTCTAGCGCCAAAAATGTTGATGCCTCGAAAATCGCTGCAACAACATTGGGGAAACCACCCGGTCCGGACCTTAATACAGCTCCTTTTCCGTTTGGAATAGTGGCTCCGACTGGGGATAATGGGACCAGTTTCCCAAAAATTATAGGTAAACGGGATGGATGAATGACTTATAGAATATGCTGGCGATAAGCGAATAACTAAAATTATCAGCAAAAAATATAATAACTATGATCTACCCCGGGGGACTTATCGATTTCTAAAGCATAGCGTTTGATGATTTGTGCTTTAAGACAGGCATATAGATGACTCCATCTCTAAAACATAGATATTAAATCATTCAAGACTGATGTGCATAAATAGTTACGCAAAGCGATAACAGCGAAATTACCACACTTTATTATTTATATCATTGTTACATGCATGATTAAAGGAAAAGGCATATCGCAAAACATCCAATAGTGGAATGAGATAGAGATTTGTTGTTACAGCACATACATGTATTCAACAATAGCAAGAATAATTACACAACAATTCATATAAAAGGAATGAATACAGACGCAGATAAAAGTACCATATAAGCTGCTTAACACTCCCATATATCAATCGCTATGTCACAGTTCTTCCTTCGACTCAGAAAACATCCCCAACAAAAGACAGTAGTGCGCAATTGCATAAAGAAACTTCCTTGTCAAATTAAGAACGATTGGTCGAGTTTCATAAAAGAATATAGGCTGAAGCACAGTAGTGCAAACTTCAGTCTTTAAGTCTATTACAATTTTACGACCCTTTCTAAAAACATGAAAGGGTCTATAAATACTAAATTAATCTAAATATCTAAGAAACTGAAATTCTATTAAGTTGGCATCAATAAATATTCATCCTATCTTCCTTAGCGATCTGGAAATCGGCGGCAATGATTCATCAGGTAGGCTCTTTGCCTTTAAACCTGAGCTGACTTATCGCTAGCATTGGCTCTACTTCAGGTGGTTTGTTGAGGCGTGAACTGAGCTGAGCAGCATATGTGGCATCTTGAATATCGGGAATTATACACCCGAGTGCATCAGTTAAACACTTGAGGGCAGATGTTTGTGTGTGTGGCTTGATCAGAAAGAGCCAATATGCATCGAAAGTCAAAGTGTTAACCCCAGTGATTAATCTCCCCTTCTCCTCTAAGTCAGGATAACTTGTTTGCTCAATCATATTTGTTGTTGTTATGCTTCCAGGTGTACACTGGGAGATCATGTTTGCCAAGTAGAGGGTGTTGTTGACCAGATCAACCATATTGCTGGCAGTTAATTTACATCTTGAAGCCGCCCTTTCTGCTTTCATCACTTGAGTGTGCCATTCTGTAAAGAGTATGTCCTTGTATGTTTCTTGGATTCTAGGCAAATTCGCTGCTTTTCCCACATCAGAATCTTGCCAATCAAGATATGCGATTATGGTTTCTTCAGCTTGGTCTAACTCACTCCTGGCCTTCTCTACCTGCTGACATACTGATGTAGTTAGCTCGCACAATGGTTCTGCCTCAGTGAGTTGATGACATAGGAGCCTAATCTGCGATATTAACGCACTGTTTATTTGTGATGCCTCTGCTCTGAAATCCTCCACTTTTTGGGTGCCCTTTATGACTTCGAGCCGTGATGACAATTGAGCTATTTGCTCGTCCTTCGTTTTCATCATCAGCTCATTTGCCGTCTTCAACTATGCCAATGCCTCTGATAATTCCTTTTGTTTCTAGATCGCGCTTTGGTCGATCCTCTGCCTCTCTGTTTGCAATTGTTGGGTTAATGAATTGTTCGTTTGCTGTTGTGCCAGCAACTGCTCTTCTGCTTGTGCTGCCTTCTGCTTTGCCTCGGTCACTTCTGCCTGTAGTGCAAAAATTTCTTGGTCCTTAGTCTTCAGTAGAAGACTTACCTCTGATGCCTTATCAATAGTCGCTGCAGAATAGGCACCTGCATACTTTGACAGCTTTGTTAGGTCATCGGAGGGGTCCAATTCCTCCTTCCATACTACATTACCCGTGACTGTTTGCTCAGGAAAGATAGAAGGTTGATCAGTCCTTCATCTTTTCCTTGATCGCTTTACAACTGCTCTATGCCTTGGGCTGTAGAAAACATCCAAGGGAGGAATATCTTCCACCTGGAGAACGATTTGATCGGAAGGGTCTTTAGGAATTACCTCAACATCCTTAGAAATGGGTGGGCCGCTGGTTCCGCTTAGAACCTGAGGAGAAGTGATGTCCTGTGTGTCATTTGTTTTGGAGGTGTCCGTATCTTTGGAACATTCCATTCCACTGATAATAGAGTCAAATTGCTTCCACTGTTGGAGCAATTCGGGATCAATGGTGGTTTGTTTCTGCTTCTCGGCTTGGGACTCGCTCCGCTCTTTTTCCTGCTCTTTCCTCTGCTGCTCCTCTTGCTCTCCCCTCTGTTTTTCTTCTTGTTCCCTTTTCTGCCTATCTGCCAGTTATTTTTCTGTTTCTCCTCTTGTTCCCTCTTCTGTTGTTCCTCTACCTCTTTCTTTTGTCTCTCTTCTTGTTCCATTTGTGCTCTCTGCTGTTTTTCTGCTTGTTCTTTCTTTTGCCTTTCCGCTTGTTCTTTTCTCTGCCTTTCTGCCTGTTGCTTCTTTTGCCTTTCCTCCTGTTGCTTCTTCTGATCTTTTGTTATAACAGGAGGCTGGCTTGACTGTTGCCGACCAGGCTCGCTTGAAGATGTCGCTGGGGTTGTTGCCAGTAAATCTAGAGGCGGAGTTTGCAACCTCTGCTCTCTAAGTTTATTGAACTCAGTTAACCCTTCATCATTATATTTCAATCAAGCAAGTTCTTTAGCTTGACCTATTGTTTTGACTGAAACGAATAGGTCGTCGAACCAATCTTCTTAATGGTCAAATTTTGTTAATTTGGCCTGTTCCAATGCAGTATAGGCAGTTTTCTTTGGATCATATAGCCTATTTGGGATAGTGGCCAGGGTTAAGGACTGAATCTTTGTGGCTTTCTTTTCTGCATGTTTGAGATCATGCAGAGTATAGACACCAATTCTCAAGGGAAAAGAGGGCCAGCCCCTCTTCTTTTCTTTCTTGAGAGTCTGTGTAGTACTCTCTGCCATAATTTGATAGGCGATTTCTCTTGCTAGCAGCTTATCTGGAATATACAAAGGGAGAACATGCGGATTGGCTTGGCTACCGAAAACCCTAATGTAGGTAAATATCTCTTCTCCAAACCAACTCGCTACCGCCGGTAAATCAAAGGAAGCTAGATAGGAGATTTTGGGAATGGGCTTATAAAAAATAGAATAATGAATGGGAACCATAAAGCCATTGCAGATTTGGTATAAATGGTGCTTGTAAGAAGATTTCCACAATTTCTGGTGGTATATATGAATGGGTGAGGGGTCTTGGGCAGTCCACCTCCAACCGAGGACGGGAAACTCAGAATTGAAACATAATGTATCTAAAATATATGCACTGTAATAAAATGGGGGAATTTTCCTTTCAGTGACAACAGAATTAGTTCTAAAATCACGAACAGCTATGGCTAGCTTATCAGAGAGAATAGTGGCCCAATCCATAATTATGTTGTTTACTGCTGCTTCCATTAGAGGAACCATCTCTATGGTAAAGTTAGCAGAGTCATGTAATCCCCATAGCCTACACATCATTATCCCCGCATAGCAATAGGGAGAAGCCAAAGAATCTACTGAGTACTTACCGGAAGACTCGTGCTTGTGTTTGGCTGGATTCTGCCTCCAATCCCGGATGGGTTCAGATTCCACTTCATTATCACTTGCAAATTTCTCCAGGAACGTCTTGTTATACACTTTCTCTAGCTCAGGCAAATGATACATTTGCCTTAGATGCTCTGGCTTGAACGATCCAAAAATCCTCCCATCTCTAGTGCTAAAAGTTTTGTCGAGGATTGGAATTTCCTCAATTGCCCATCGCATGATGTCTGTGTAGGGGAGAATCTGTTCTCTGGCCGCTATCCTGTGAAGGAAGGAGTCGGCTAAATCTTTGAGAGTGCAATCAGACTTTCGAGTAGGATCCGCAGTAGCTTCCGTCACTGTCTTTTCTGGTTGTTCGGCTTCAATCAAATTGTACGTGCCTTGCCATGTAGCTCTGGTAAGACCCGTGCATGTAGTATCTGATATTAAGCCCTTCTTTTTATCTGCGGCAGCTTGTCCTGTAACTGATGTAGCAGCGGAACCCGCGGTCTTCTTAGATTTCTTTCCCATCTTGCTCAGGCTTCTCTTGAAAGATGAATTTTGCACAAAGGCAAGAAAAACCATAACATAGAAATATAATAGTGAGGACTTTATGGTGGGAGAGATATATCAATCGAATTGTGCTGAGAGATTAACTCTCAAAAATGGTTGCGGATCCAATCAATGAGAAGATATTACAGATATATTAAATGGCCGGTTAAGGCCTGCTACTCCTTAAATTCTTATTACACCATTATCCGGCTGAATGACTCCCTTAAGCGTGCAATGGATATTTTGGCGGTTGAGAGCAGGTGATCATTAATCGAAAGGGAAAAACTTTAAATACGAATACATCACCTTATCCCTCAATTTAACGGCTTTTTCGAAATCCGCGCTCTATCGATCGGATATCAATAATACTTTGGATCTTCAAGCTATGCCTTTTGAAATTTCGATCACCGATAGCGATATCGCATCGCTTTAGGAGAATAGGTATTATATAATCATAAGCATAGGATCCTCCCGAACGCCGATTGCGACGTCGCATCGGATTAGTGTGAAGAAATATAACAAGGTACATTTAGAGTGCATTGTTGATCCTCCCGAACGTCAATATCGCATCGCATCGGGGGTAAGACCTGGGCGCCTTATTAACGTGCATGGGATGTTGCCGACTGCCGATTGCGAAATTGCATCGGATCGAAGTAAATGACTTAAGATGCTTTGACCGCATACGAAGTATCGCCGATAGCCGAACGCCGATATCGCGTCGCGTCGGAGCTTATGTTATGTGCGTTTTTAAGATGTGTATGGAGTATTGCCGATCACTGATAGCGAAATCGCATCGGTGGAGACCAGTGTGACACTTATATGCGTTTTCTATGTCATTGCGATATGCGATCTTGCGATCGCTTTGTCGCAATAATAAAAGATTGTTTTATTTGTTGAAAAATGGTTGTTCGAAAGGCTTAAATAAATGAGCTCATTTGATTATCAGACCCTTTTGAACTATAGAAGTATTGATACCAATTAAACTTTCAAAGGGACCCATTCCATATGTTAACCTTTATAAATAAAAATGATATGAAATGGGGGGTTGTTGTAGAGCACAACACCCCGCCACGTGTCGGCAGCCCGGGGTGTTCGGAGGCCTCCCCCCGAAACCGTTTCTCCCCAAAGGCGGTGCGGGGAAACCGGAAGCCGCCTTCCACAAACCAGCCACCCCCCATTACGTCAGCGCTCTCGTCACTGTGACGTCACGCCCAGGCCCCCGCCACTGTCCCATGTCACCTGCCACGCTATCATCCCAGTCAGCATCCATGTCACCCGTCCGTACCCGGGGCCCGCTGATGACGTCATGCTGATGTCATCGCGGGAAAGAGCCAAAAGAGCCTATGCGCCAAATTTACCGTTAAAAAGGCCGAAAGTGACCGTTTTCGGTCATTTTCATTGTACAATTGCGGCTGCACTGTTCTGCTGGTCACCTCCAACTGCCTCCAGATTTCAAAATTCACTACTTTGCACGCCATCACCCGCAAATTCGACGACAGTCTTCGTCCTCCAATCAATTCGACCACCCTCAGCGTTGGCTAATCTAGGTATTTGCCAAATTCAACCTATTTGCTCGTGTTCTTCCCATTCTCTGCAACTTTTTCCACTAAAGTGCCTACAAAACTCCTTAATTTAATGGTGTTGTCCTGTAAATGTTGGCCTAAATAATCTAAAAACACCCCCTGTTTAAGATAGTTGAGCACTATACATAATTTCATTGTCATCGAATCGTTTTCGGGCTTGAATTTCCAATATACTCTCACACCTGCCCGGCATTGTTCCCTTTTGCCGTGTTTCGATTCAAGCTCTCAGTATACTAAGCTGCAATCCTTTTCTCCTCTGCATTTACCCTCACTGTCTCTAAATTCTGAGAGTTCACCAGAAGAAACCAAAGCTCAAATCAAGCTCTTCAAGTTGTTCTTTTCAAAGGAAACTTTGGCTCCAGCTACACTCATTCTGCCACTCCTCTTCAAAACCTCATAAGCTATCATCTTCAGCCTGTTATACTCAAAAAATTCATTCTAAAGATAACACCTGAAAGTTCTACAATGGCTACACCATCAGCTCTCAGTGTCACTCCTATGAATCCACCAAACAAGGAGCTTGAAGCCATGCCTCTTGCTGATAGAGATTACCTTATCCAAGCTCTTGTTGGTGACATAAACTACTTACAGACCTTCTGCCAGTTGAGAAATAGCTATCTAAGCAACAATGACACATATGGTATCTGGGAGTCCAATCTGCCTTATTATTTCCTCCCGTCTTTCAATATTTTTCCAGAGCTCATCCGCTTATGTGCTGAGAACTATGATCCAACTCAGAGAGCTGTTAAGTCTCCATCTCGGAGCATACTTTTTCACATTAATCCTGAATCCATGAAACCAAATGCTCAATTTCAAGCAGACTCAGTTGTTGTTTCCCTTCTCCATGAACTATTTGCTGGATGCAAGCGCCAAACTCTCCAGTGCTGACATTGAAAAGATCACCAAGACATTCATGACGGCAGACCGCCAACCTACAGGGCCACCTCCTTTCTTATATGTCCATTTCAATGAAGTAGGCAGGTTCCTAGTTGATATGATCTCTTATGTGCTGGGTTTCAAAACTAGTGAGCACATTGATGAGACAGTGTTGGTATTATTAGCTGCATATAGTCCAGGCCAGCCCCCTGCTTACAAGTATAACTTTGCCAAATTTATAGCCAATAAAATACATGACCAGCTTTTGAAAGTGGATAGGGAAGGAGTATTTAAATATTCATCATATATCTACCACTTGTTCATGTATTATCAGTCTGAAATCTTCCAATGCCCCATCAAGAAATTGGATTCTAGGGGTGAAAAGAGGTCTGTCATCTTCTGGTCATCAGTTTTCCACCAAGTTCAAGACTCTCCATATTCTTACTGTGAGTTTGTTGACCAATTTGTTTACCCAGTCTCTTGCCTCTTAATGAGATCCCCTCCTCCCAGACTCTCATTTGAGATTCAGAAAACCTTGCAGTTGTCCAAGAGTTATAAAACAGGTGATTGGTACCTATATCAAAACCATACTGTCATCAGAATCTATGACTGTGAGCTCTGTCCCTACAGGCTCCCAAGGTATGTACCAATGATATTGTTCACCTTGGAATACTATAGGCAACTCATTAGTTCTGACCTCACCCACTTTCATAGTGCCAAGAAGAAAGCACATCTCAAATTCAAAGACCATCTGGGCCCCTTCATCATGAACAAAAAAGAAGGTTGGCAAGATGTTGATCAAATTCTCAGGGATAAATATAAACTAAAGAGGAGCTTCTGGTGGGTCCCTTATGACCCAGAAGGCTTCATCAGTGCTAGAAGAGTCAAATACAGGCTGCTAGGTTATGATCACTGTAAATATCCACAAATTGAACAGTATGCCAATCAAGATGAATGGTTGCAAGGCACATTAGTTGAGGAATTAACTCAACAGGAAATAATGGAGAAAAAATTCAAGGATTTAGAAAAAACTCTTGACTTGGATTCTGTGCAGCAGGTAACATTCAAACAGCCACATCAAATCGGAGAAGGTACATCCACTGCTGCAACCGCACCAGCCACCCAGGGGCCATCTACATCAGCAACAGGTATAGAAAAGGGCAAGGGGATAATGGGTGCAGAAAAGGAAGTGGTCACGGAGCAGCCTGCCTCTTCAATTCGGCAGCAGCAAGAACAGACTCCTCCACAACAAACAGAGGCACCAACAGTGCCTGCCTTGCAGACTCCTGCACATGAGGAAAGAGGTAAAAAGCGAGACCGTGAGGAGTCCACACCTGCTAGTGGATCCACTCAGCAACCCGAAGCCAAAAGGAAAAAGGTTGACTCTCCAGTTATAGAAGAAACCAGTGAAGAAATCCTTGGAAGCCCAAGGAAAGATAAAGAAGATAGCCAACAAACAGCCACAAGCTCTTTTCAACAAGAGCAAGAAAGACAGCATGGCATGGAGGTGTCCTCCTCCACTCAGCAAAGCAAGAAGCCATCTAGCACCAAGGCCACCTTCAAAGAAATTAAGGCACAAAATGAGCTGCTAAGAGTGTAGTTATATGACCAATTTCTCAAGGCAACACCGTCCAAACAAGAAAGGCTGATGGCAGCATATGACATCAAAGAGGAAAAGATGATCCTCAGCCATTTTAAACCCAAAATACAACAGCCTCACTCAGCTGCAGATTATGTTAGAAAAAAATTGGAGGTCATGGAAAAAGACATTCACCCCATGGATCAGATAGAACTGCATAAGAAAACAGGGGAAATGGTCTATGCCACATTGGTAGACAGGGCCACAATGGCCCATGAATTAAAGGAATCTCTGAAGAACACCAACACTCAGCTTGATTTAGAAATAATGTCCTCCACAGCTAAAGACAACAGAATCAAAACATTGGAGGACATTATTGTGGACTTAGGACATGATCCTAAAGACCCTAAGGGTGTGAGGGTCCTTATGAAAAAGAAGGATTATGGCATTGCTGCATTGAAGAAGAGATTGAGATTGCTTCCTACTGAGCACCCTCAAACAGGAGAATTGAAGAAAGAAAAGGAAGCTGAGGATCAATTGGATCTAATGATGAAGCTGAACCAAAGAGTAATCGATCTGGAAGGGGAGCTGGAGAAAGCACTGCAAGACAAACGGGGAGAATCAACCTCCCAACCTCCTCAAACTGCCCCAACTACTGCAGCAACTAAAGAAGCAGTAGGGACCCCTCCAACGGCTACAACAACTACAGATGCTGCAACGGCAACAACAACAGCTCCTGAGGCTAGCATAAGCATGGATGATTTGACCAAAGCTGTCAAAGAGCTGGAGCTTCAGGGAACAGAGATCAAACAAGCCAAAGAAAAATTGGCTGAGCTGGAAACAAAATATGACAAATCGAAAAAGACAGTAGCAGAGCAAACCAGAGAGATTAAGGCCCTGAAGGACAAAATAAAGGCCTTGGAAAAGGAACTAAATTTAGAGAATACTCTGGCAGAGATAAAGAAGATTTTGTGGTCCCGGATTGACCACTCTATTACCAAACAGTGGAAGTCAATCAAAACAGTGCATGAGCAGATGGAGTTAATAGGCCAAGCACAAGTTGAAAGCTAGAAGGCCAGAGCAGCACTAGGGAATATGCCTGAGCAGCCAGCAGGATGATACATTTCCTCAACGCTCACACCAAGGAGTTGTTGGCAGCCCTAAACATCAGTAGCAGAACAGATGTTGTTCTAACAGTTAAAAAAGTGCTGACCCTCAGAAATTTTTTGCAAACTTTGGAGAGTTAAATTCCAGGAAATGCAGGTCGAAGTAGATGACTACAAGCTTAGAATGGGTGCATTGCAAGACAAAGGATTGCCCAGCCTATTGACCGACGCAGGAAGACTGCTCACCTGTGAGAAATATGCCACTAGGATGACCAATTTTATTGCAAATCAGATCACAGCATCCACCAGCACTTCTAAAGAAGCAGGACCTCCATCAGGGCAGAGCCTCTATAACAAGTTGGAAAATTTATTCTACATTGAGCATGAAATTAATCACATGTTTGAGGCCCCACCAAATTTTTACTGGTACACAGAGGCAGATGAAACTTTAATAAAAATACGAAGACACCAACTGCCTAAGGAGGATTGGTGGCAATCCATGCTGCAAATTTTGCCCCACTAATCTCAATTCGGTCTCTTCTAATCAGCCTCAGGTCAACAAAAGTTAATGCAACATGAAGACAGCAGGCAGAGCGGGTGAGAATAATGACTCAGCCAAGTACTGAAATAGCAAGCCAAAGAAAGGAAACACGCAAATTTTGGACAGCACGGCTCCAGCCGACTCAATGGATCACAAAAGTCAATATTTTCTGACAAAGATGGACAGCTAATGCACCAAATAGTTATTTCAGCATTTACTCTCTCAGTTGTAATTCCTCAGGGGTTGGCATAGAATTTATGAGCCATTAACTCATCAGCTAGATATTTTGTATCTAAATGTTGTATATATACCTCCCCATACAAGGTATTTGGGGTTGGTGATTTTCTCTCTGAAACACTGTATTGTATATTTTTAGACTATCTAATACAAATGGCTAGAAAAGTTCATGATCTCTGCACTGTTTGATGTCAAAGTGATGATCTGCGTTATGCTACAGAATTCCTGTGTTGTCTAATGGAACAATAAGTTATCCTAAACTATGTTTTGTCGTTCTATGTTTACTTAACTCAAATATATGTGTCATTAGCTTAGCAATAGAGAAAAAGAATAGTACAGAAATTGTTTAAATACACCCTATGCTCAATCTCTGTTGTTAAAAATGTTTTCTTCAGAACTAATCATAAACATGAATTCTTAACTGCTCATGTTTGTATTTGTTCCCTCATTATGAATGTTGTTCAGGAATTCTTAAATGCTCCTAAGTAATGTTCCCACTATTCCCTCTATCAGTTCACTGAAAGATCCTTAGTTGCCTTTCACTCCCTGATTCCATCCCACCATATTACAAAATTGAAAAACTGTTCCATAGATGCTTCTCTGGCTCTGTAGCATAACCTTTTCCTCAAAAAAGATATTTCCAGTAGTTCACCACCATTGACTCCATGCCCAATGATCTATATTATTTTGCAAAAACATACCTGTTCTGACTAAAATCATCATCCCAACAAATTCAAAACAAAATTCTTTGCTCCATAACTAGCCTAAAATTACACCAAACAAAGATAAATCAGAAAGAGAGAGCCCTCTCTGGTTGCAGGTAGGCTAGGATCTGTGGCAAAAAGATTGCTTAGTGGTTACCTCGGTCGTATTCCCTTTGGAGTCAAAGGGAACAACCTGAGTGATAACACAGATCATCAACCACTTCAATATTTGCACTCACAAAATAAATTGCAGTAATCAAGACATTAAAGGTGGATGGGTTTTCTACAACAATTTCATCTTGTCATCAGATATAAGAAGGGCATACAAAATAAGGTTGCAGATATGTTATCAAGACCGATCATAAATGCATCTACTATACTTAAGCATATCTCAGTAATGCATGAAAGTTACATTGAACAGTATGCTCAAGATGTAGATTTTAAAGATGTATATGCAACTTTAAGTCATGGCAAGCAAGCAGAAGAATTGGATTATTATCTTAAGGACCAACTCTTATATCATTTGGGAAAGTTATGCATTCCACAAACTGAAAGAGTTAACATAATCCAAGAAGCACACACTTCTCTCATATCAGGTCATTTTGGGGTAAGTAAAACAGTTACACAATTGCAAAGGTTCTGTTATTGGCCAAGGATACATGAAACAGTTTCTATATATATTAAATGGTGTACTATGTCTGCTATATGCAAGCTCAATAATAGAAAATTAGGCTTGTACACTCCACTTCCATTTCCTTCTCATCCTTGGGAAAGTGTTTCCATGGACTTTGTTGGGGGATTGCCAAAATCTAGAAAAGGTCATGATTATTTGTATGTTGTTGTGGATAGGTTCAGCAAAATGTGTATTTTGATACCTTGTAATAAGCAGGTAACAGCTGAAAAAATAGCAAAGTTGTTCTTTCAGCATGTATGGGTTCATTTTGGGTTACCCACTTCTATTATATCTGATCGAGATTCCCAATTTGTTGGGAAATTTTGGTCAAGTCTATGGGAGTTGATGGACACCAGATTGAAGAAGAGCACAACATTTCATCCACAAACAGATGGTCAAATAGATTTGGTCATCAAGACAATGATCCAATTGCTCAGAGGCTATTGCAATAAGCATTCCAAACTTTGGGATGAGCATTTGTGTTAAGTGAAACATGCTTACAACTGTGTCAAGCACTATTCTACTCAGAGATCTCCTTTTGAGACTTGTTTTGGCTTTATACCAAAGTCTCCCTTGGATTTTGTCTTTGGTAAAGACATAGAAATTGATGGACATAGTGATGTGGACAAAGCAACCAAGTTCATTGAATAGATCCAAGAAATTCACCAGGCAGTGCAGGAACAGCTAGAAAGAAGTCTGACCAAGTACAAGGCAAGGCATGACAAGCATCGAATTGAGCATAGTTTCCAAGTTGGTGATCAAGTTTGGCTGTACATCAGCAAAGATAGAATGCAAGATGAAGGTAAGAAGCTAAAACCAATAAGGTATGGGCTTTTCAAGATAATTGAGAAAATTGGTGAAAATGCTTTTCGCCTTTCTTTGCCAGCTTATATGCATATCTATTCAGTCATTAATGCAGAAAACTTGAGATTGTATGAACCTTCATTGATTGAAGATCTCGAAGAACAAAGTCAATTGCCTTATATTGATGATCTGTTGCCTAAATATCTCAATGAGTTGCAGGAAGACACAGTTTTGGACAGGAAGGTGAGAACTATGCATAGAGGGGATGTTGAGTACCTAAGAATCAGAATCAAAGATTCAAAACCAAACAGTGCACGATGGATAGAAATTGGGCAAGTAAGGAAGTTGTATCCTCACTTGATTGATGCCTAAAAACCAACTTTTGGTGGTCCCAAATATTTTCAGTGGGAAGGCGTGATCCAAAATGGATCCTAAAACCCTCTAAGTCTTTATATACTTAAACACTATCGCAAAAGAAAACCTTCACAAATGGCGGAAAACACTATCGCACTGGAAAAACATGGAGAAATGGTGAAAACAAAGTTAATCGGAGGCTTAAGCAACATTGCACAGGAGTCGTCGGATCTGGTCGATCAACGGTCTAGATCTAATCAGCATATCACAATCAGAGGCAGCAAGCGAAGGCTATCGGAGGTGGCCTTATAGAAATCATGATAGTGATTAGCGTGATTAAATGAGGGCCATTGATCAAGCGTGCAAATCAATGATCCAGATCTACTTGCTTTATCACATCACTAATATACACATAGGGAAGGACTTAAGCTGCATCCCGAAGGTTCGGGGATATGCGATTGCGATATATCGCACCACAACTATGTAAGGGGTGATGCCAAGAGACCAGCGACCATGCGATAGCGATGCACTGATAGCCGATAAGGCCGATCGGTGCAATCAAAAATCAGAGAACAGGGAGGATATGTGATATGCAATATAGCCGGACCCGATGGGGTTTATGGATAAAAATACATATATTTTGAAGTCCGATATGAAGCCATTTGTCAGGCTTTCCTGTGTATTTGGGGTTTTCCATTATAAACCCAATTACAAAGGAAAACCATAGCCTGCGACTTGCAACTTGTGACTTGCGATAGCGATATAAAGGCAGACCCGATGGAGTTTTAGGGTGGATTCGATATTATTTGAAGTCCGATAAGAGGTGTTTAGGCGGACTTTTCAGCGTTTTTTTGTGTAAATAGAGAAACGATATTTTTGGGGTTTCAACGCGCCAATGGTCCTTTCCGTTGCAAAACAGGTGGCCACCATACCTAAAGGCATTTCACAATGATTGTTTATTGCTCAGAGGGGATTTGAATGGACAGAGGTTGGGAGCTAGAGAGTTGAAAGGGAAAATGAGCAGACAAGCGCCAATATGCTTAAAAGCCACTCAGTGTCAGAGACAGGGCAAGAAGTGTTGAGACATAGAGAAAACAGAAGACAGAGAGCGAGAGGGAGAGTCTGTGTACTTAGAAAGACTTGAGGGATTCAGTTAAAACCCTGTTGTTTATTCCTGTTGTGTTGAGACTCGATTTGAGCTCACACTTGCAAAAAATCTGCTCTGGAAGACATAATAGAGAGGTCACCACTGAAAGTTGGACCAGGAGATGTAGCCCAAGAGTTTTGGGTGAACTCCTTGATTATTTGTTGTGTTGATGTGTGTTTTTCTATTATGTTTCTCTAACTTCTCATTGTCTAGATTATTCGCAATATTTTCGATCTGTTGCACTGAGTAATATAGGCATTACTGCACACAAGTCTGTAATACCTTAATATTAAATTAAGGTATCATTTTCAAATCATTATATGTGTAAATGATTTCGATTCCATTTTCTTATAGTAGATAGGTCTCTCGCTTTGATTGGTTTTTGTCCTCTGTTTATGATTGTAGGTACTTGTCGAGTGGATTACGTTCGAGAAGGAGTGATGGGAGCCATACAAAGGAGACAAAGGGAAAGTGAAATATAAAAAGTAGGTCCCTTGTCTTATTTATCTTCTATAGAAAAAGGTTAAGCGCTTAAAATCTGTTGTTTTAGGTGTAGCTACCCAGCTAGGGAAATTGTATTTATCCATAGATGCAAAATTCTCCATAAAAATTTGGAAGAGTTAATTTGCCAGATGAAGTATCACACTACCTACCAAATTTGCGATGGTGAAAAGGATTGTTCTCAAGGGCAAATCATGAATATCTTTGATGATTATCTTTTTGTCCTTTCTAGGTTGTGTACCTGGCCAACAGAATTGTCGAACATAGTCCCTCACTGATTCCCCTCCACGGGAAGAACCTGAAAGAGATATGGGGGAACCATGTCTCGACAACCCTGTAATAAATTAAACATCATCGATCATAATAGGGACCACTTTGTCCCTTATGTGAAAAGCATGATCCGTTGGATCCCATGCATGAACTAGAAACTGCAATAGTTCTGATTGTTGCCTCACTCTGGACAACTTGAAGTGTTTGAGAAACCCATAGTTTTTGAGGGCCTCAACTGTACCTGGATCATTTAGGGAAACCATGTCTTGTTATTCATTCTCTCTTTCTCACCAAGTAATAGACATTCTGATCCGATGAAAGCCTACAATCAAACCATAAGCTTTGTTAGGATCCTTTTCATGCAAAAAACTGGAGAAATTTTGGGCCAAACAGGTGATACAAGTTTGTGTAACTCACCCAGTGCAGTTCAGGAAAGGAGACAGTGCACTGTAGTGTAGCTACTCTTCTGTCTGGGTGCTCCCCAATGCAATTTTCAACATGGATTTAGCCTACGCTGATCCCAGGGTGAAATATTCTAATCCCACGGGCCCTAGAAACTTGCATGAAACTATAAAATGATGACATGAAAAGTAAGAGGAGGGTTATATATCCGTCCTGGTACAGACAACATGAGAAATTATCCACATAATCTCTTGCAATCAGCTGCTGAAGATTGAGGTAAAAAACAGGGTCAGAGCGCAAACTGAATGGAAAAGATCAAATGGTGAAAATAACATGGTAAATTCTTGTTTTTATGTTTATTTCATGATCATTAAATGAGTAAACTTTAGTATTTACCTATTTTTACCAATGAAATGGGTATGTTTAATCTGTTTGGTGTTGATTTGAATGGATTTACAGCTGGCTTACAGAATTTGACATGCACGATTGTGAATTGCACTTTGACCACAGAGCATACTTTTATCTATTTTTAAATATCTGTTAAACATCGAAAAAGTAACCCCCTTGGAGTCCTCTTTAAGCTCTTTTCAGTCTCTCGAAATATGAAAAGATTCTCAAGCGCTTGTCCTTTTTAGCTCGTTAACGGATTGGAAACAACATCTACTCAGTATAAGTTTAACCATTTTCCAGACTGAGATAGATTATTTACAAAAAAGGAATATGTTAATCGAACATGGTCAATAGGTTCTCTCTTGTATTGTTTTACGCTTTTTCGGACTTGAGAGACAAATCTACGAAAAATAACTTGTGGAGTTTTTCTTTTGTCCCTTTTCAAAATCTCTAACATGAAAAGGATAGAGTTAACATTGTCGTTAAACTCGTTAAAACATCAAATAGCGACAAACTTGTCTATCATGACAAGACTGAGTTTCAACTTCGGTAGACTCGTTAAAACACCACATAGTGATGGATTCACCCGAAGGGTGGAATTATACAACAAGAATATGTTATCCTCCTCAAGCTTGATAAAAATAAATAGCTACTAGTCGTAATGACTGGGGAAAATGGGAAAAGGGGTAAACCACTTTACGGCAATAGGTCTCTCTTAAACATGACACTTTCACTTCATCATTGTGACTACATGGATTGGGTTATCTGCTTAATGGTCATCATGCATTGGTCTATCATACCATCCATTACTTTGGTTTTGGTTCAATGATGCCAATTCATTCAGTGTCGCCGACATGTACAAGAGAAATCACTCGATCAAAACTCGTCCTTTGCAATACTCATAAACCTTCATTTTCATGACCACCATTCCTGAACCATGTGTCTTTAGTTACATTCCATCTCTAAAAATAATTACACTCGTTTTGTGCCGTTGATGTGGGATACATCAAGGCCCTCCTGCGACGAGTCGCTTCTTGTCAACATCAACACATTACCCAAGAAGTTGACTTAGAAACACCCTTCCAGTACCTTGAGGCTTGCATACATCAATGGAAAGTTTCTCGCTTCCAACGATAGGTTGACATCACTGGCCTTCAACCAAAATACTTTGTATGGTGTTCGACATCAAAACATCCATTCACACAATGCAAAATGTACTGCAGTACCTTAAGGATCATTATCATTATCAGCAATTTCTCTCGCTTCCGTTAACAGCTTACATCATTTTCTAGTAATCAGATGGTGTCTTCCCATGTTCAACTTCAAATCACATATTCACATGGTTAGACTCGTGCTTGAGCGAACGATTGAATGAGATAGAAGACCCCGGATCTAGTTTCATCCATCTAGGTTGTGATTTCAAGAAAGTACCAAATCATCTGTACAATGGCTTTACATTAATTCTCATCCCATCATGGTTCCATATATGTAGACGACTATTTATGTACTTGTAATGAAATTTTATATGCTGAGCATGGGTATGCCTTCCCTCACCAATTCATGAGGAAAAATAAAAATATCATGATATTATGTATTGTAATCGATGCAGGTCACCATCCACTTTGGAACCTCCTCACTACATCGTAAAGCATATCACTCGACATTATTATTTTTGACTTCATGCTTTGGGGGAAGTTGTTATAGATCCATTTGGGCACATCACACCCATCATTCATATCAGTACTTCTAGGGCTCATAAAACCCTAATTCAGTTGCTACATGCCCTAGACAAGTCATCACTTTGAATGCCTCCTTCCCTGAGAATTTTTTGGCCTAAAGCCCTCCAAAAATGCCTCCTTAAGGGACCAACATAGCCTTGGTTAGGGGTAAGTGCACTTTAGTGCAGGTAGGCCCATGTCAGGGTGCTTTCCAGAGCACTTAGGCCCACTTTGACCTACACTAGACGAGATTGAGCGAAATCATCATAGGGTTCTGGGAATATTCTTATCTTTTGGAGCCATCTAGAATATTCCCACACTAATCATCTCTTATGAGCTCGAAATTAGATAGGGAATTAGTTAAGTAACCTCCTATCCTCTCATCCCTTCCTCCATGGAAACTAATTCTAATTTTGGAATCCCATTCAATACCCTCATTTATGACCAAACCTCCTCCATTTTCATATAAATTGAGCACTCATCGAAGTGATCAGGGGCTGGACTTTGAGAATTTGTAAGGAGATATTGTTGGTGTGAGGTTTGAGAATGTAAGAAAGTATTTTTATGTTGCCGGAGTGTTATGCTTTTGATGTGATGTTGGTTGGAACCCAAGCTGAAAGAGTGACAATGGATCAAACTTCATGGTTGTAATTCTTCCTTCTACTTAATAAAGTTGTTTACACCTTTTCCCATATTCCTATCTTTATGTATGATGATAATATGTGTAAATGCTTTTGATTCCATTTGCTTATAGTAGATAGATCTCTTGCTTTTATTGGTTTTTGTCCTCTATTTATGATTGCAGGTACTTTTCGAGTGGATTAAGTTCGAGGAGTGATAGGAGCCATACAAAGGAGACAAAGGGAAAGCGAAAGATAACAAGTAGGTCCCTTGTCTTATTTATCTTCTATGGAAAAAGGTTAAGCACTTTAAATATGTTGTTCTAGGTGTAGCTACCCACCTAGGAAAATTTTGTTTATCCATAGATGCAAAATTCCACATAACACTAAGATACAAAAATGTCCTCGTCTCCTTGCCATAATTCCATGCCAAGAAAGTAATGCATGAGCCCCAGGTCCTTCATATTGAATTCTCTTGCAAAATCCCCTTTACAATATTTTATCAACTTCTCATCACCTATTCGAATCAAATCATCGACATATAATACTATAATAAACAAATTACCTTCAACCAAAATATGGTAAAGGTTCACATTTTCTTCACTTTTGGTGAAGCCCAACCCGGGGAAATAGTTGTTAATTCTAGTGTGCCAAGCACGAGGTGCTTGTTTTGGTCCATACAATGCTCACTTGAGTCTGCACACATGTGATTCTCTATTAAAGGGTCTCAAAACATTTCGGTTGCTCAATATACACTTCTTCCTCAATCATACCATTGTGGAATGATGTCTTCAAATCCATTTGATGTATCTTCCATCCCATCTGCGCTAATAGTGCTAGAGTAGATCTGATTGAGGAGTACCTTTCTACTGGAGAAAAGGTCTCATTGTAATCAATTCCCTCCACCTGAGAAAACCCTCTGGACATAAATATGGCCTTGTGTTACTCCACACTCCCATATACTGCTATATTTACCTTGTAAAGTCATCTGAAACTCACCACTGACTTGTCGAATGGTCTTAGGACCACTTCTAAAATACTTTTTCTGATAATGGAGTCATAATACTCAACCACAGCATCAACCCATATCAATTTCTTCACTTCTTCCTCGAATGAGGATGACTCAACCTCTACACTCTCACTCATCAAGTCCATGTAGCAAGTGTATCGATTTGGTGACCTCCTTTGCCTGCGCTGTGATGTGGGTGCTCCCACATTCTCTCTAGCATCATGCATCAATGTCTTAGCCTCTTAGGTGTGCTTCCTTCCATCTCTAGAAGTCGTTGCATTAGTGGTTGCTTCCACTCTCTAGGCCTCTGTATGTGGCTACTCCACATCATCTTGAGGTTCCTCCTTTTGAGCTAAAATCTCCTCATCTGCATGTAACTAAATCTCCCTCTCAAGAGAACATCTCATGGCCTCCTCTTCATCAAAATTCACATCTCTACGAAACATTGTCATACTTTTGGATGGTAGGTACACCCGATAGTTGTGAGGTGTATTAGCATACCCCAAAAATATACCCAACTCAGCTGTTGGCTCTATATTTTTCCATGCATCCTTGGTAACATGATAGTAGACTGGTGAATCAAAGATGTTGAAGTGTGCCACATCTGGTTTCTTACCTAAAAAATATTCTTCTGGTGTACTCATCCCAAGAATTCGATGAGGGATTATGTTTTGCAAATAAATAACTGTGTTGCATGCTTCATCCCATATGTGCAACAGTACGCCCTGATCATGTAACATCACCCGTTCTGCTCCCACAATACTTATGTTCTTCCTTTCAGCCACCCCATTCTACTATGGGTCATGAGGTGCTATTAAATATTGTTGAAATAATTCTGATTCACATAAGTCCTTGAATTCATTTGACACAAATTCTCCATCGTTATCACTTCTGCGATATTTAACTTTCTTGCTAGTATTTTTCTCGACAACTGATTTAAATTCAAAAAAGTTAACAAACATCTGATCTTTCTTTTGCATGAATAAAATATAGCACTTACGAGAAAAATCATTAACAAATATTACATAATTCTTATGCTTGGCCATCGATGTTGTCAAGAATGGTGTACACACATCTAAGTGAACTCTATCAAGGATTTCTTGTGCTCGACTTTCTTTATCATGAAATGAATCTTTGGTGTACTTCCCCAATGTACACCCTTTGCATGTGTCTCTCTTCTCTAGTGTACCCTTGGGAAGTATTGTAGAAATTTGTTGGATGATATTCAAAGCTCTATGGTGCAAGTGACCCAATCTTCTATGCCACAACCCACTGATGTCTCGACTCTACACCTTCTCTGCTTTTTTGCTCAAAGCAGCACAATATTCTACCCAATTTGTAGAGGGTTTCCGCCCAAACCTCGATTTGCTTCACCTTTAATCAGGCTATGTGATGAAGGAAATCCTTTCCCTTGATAAATATCACATTGTAGCCACGGTTCTCCAACATGGAAACTGAAACCAAATTCCTCATTAAACCTAGAACATACATGACATACTTTAATGTGAGAGAAGAACTAGACTCCCTCTGAAAGGTAAAAATACCAATGTCGGTCGTGCTATAGCTCCCATCATTTCCCATATCGATGTGCATATGGAGGCCATTCTCCTCCAAGTCACTGAAGAAGTATTTGTTTCTGGTCATATGGAATGAGGCTCCACTATCTAGGTACCACATACTACCCATCACCAATGTCACAATGCAAGCGATGAGGGTGAAATCCAGTTCGAATTTTGAAGCAAGAGCTTCACCTACCGCTCCTCTTGAGGGTTTATTAGTGGTGTTATTGTGTAAACACTTTGTGGCGTGGTGTCCCAACTCATGGTAGTGAAAACATTTAATCTTCGACATGTCCTTCTTCTTTCCACCCTGACTAGAATCTGATTTGGAATGGGATGAATTCTCTTTCCCTTTCTTCACCTTTCTAGCTAAGGAACAATTCTCCTTGTCATCATGCTTGGATGATCCATCTCTAGTGTTCAACCAAATCTCTTCTTGTACCAAGTCAGACCACAATCGCTCCCACTCGGGTAGTCTACCCCTCCCATTAACTATGTCCTGATAACTATGCCATCTCTTGGGAAGGCCTAGAAGTGCTAGGATAACTAGATCATCTTCAACAACTATAACCTCAACACTTCCAAGCTCATCCTAGCATTGGGTGAACTTGGTGAACTATTTTGGTATTAAGTCGCCCTTCTCCATATTGATCTTTCTGATCTTGTCCTTCAGTGCTAGCTTCCTGTGGTCACTACAGTTTTGAAATGGATCTGTCAAGGCCTTTGACATTGCAAATGGAGTTTCCTTACCATGGAGTTTTGAGACAATATGATCTCAAACTCCTTCTAGGATAATCCTTCTTGCCTTTTCCACACACTTTCTCCAGTCTGCCAGATCCTAAGCATCAAGTGGCTTAGGAATATCTTTTTCCATGAATATCTTTGTCTTCTAATGCTGCCTCTATCCTGTACTTCCAAATGTTGGCTTGTATGGGCCTGAACCAGGTTCAAATATGATTTAGCCAAACAAATATTGGTACTACTGGCCCTTTCGAAAACAGTCTGCGGAGCACAGACTGAGGTCTCACTCGAAGTAGTATGGGAGGGTGCTAGAACCAAGTTTCTGCACCCTAGAGATGTCTGATGGTTTTCCAGTGGTCCACAGTTTGACCCTGCGCACATCGCTATGCACACCTATTAGTACCTAGAAAACTGCAATGATGCCTTCACGTAGCCCTGCTCGAGGAGCGATCTGTGTTATTACCCAAGTTCCTTACTATTAACCCGATATTATTTGATTACTTAACTTATCTGTATAAGCACAATTATACTTAACAGTGTTCAGTATTCATATAAGTGCGCGCAATAAACAAAATAGTATAAATGCGTAGGAAGTAATACAAAAGTAGATACATAATATTTGGAATCAAACTTCTCTTTATTATTATTCTTCTTGGGTTACAAACTCGACTCTGACCTGTGCACTCAGCTACAGGGGTCTGTGCCCTCAACTACGGACTCTACTAGGCCTCTGCGCACTCAGCTGCAGAGCCTCTTCCTACTACCATGACCCAAGGCACTTAGATTTCTTCTCTATCCGCTATCTTATAGACTTCATCCATGCTCATCTATCTCCAATTATCTTTACAACTTAGAGCCTCGCTCAATTTATACAATCCCATGGTCCGTGGACCATGGGTAGGCTGACATGACATTACATTACATTACAACACTTAGGGCAGACAACCTTATGACTCAATATACATTTCGCGCTCCGCGCCCGCAATTTGCAGAGTCTTACAACATTATTTGACCAAAACTTGGGCTTTGAGCCCCAAAACATGCCGTGGGGGGATTCCATGCCCAACAAGCCCCCAACACAAACATCACGACTCGCCCTCGAGTCACTCTATCGACGCAGCGATCTTGGTGAGAAATCCATCCAATTGGCCCTGAGCGGCCTGAATGTCTGCAATGCACTGCGCTCCTGCTTGCTAAACCTATTGCATCCATTATTTTGAGACCTCCATTTCTGAATTGTGTCCTTAAATCTTTACCAGTGTGTTGTGTATATTTATAGTCCTACACCCTTGTCCGGCTCCTCAGGTTGCGAAGACTGTGCTTTGGCTGGTTAGTCAGATAGCCGACCCACCTATGTAGGGCTTCAAGCGACTGCCATTTACCTTGCCTGGGAAGGGTTCTCCATTTAGTTTGACTAGCTCAACCATGCCTCCATCTGTGACCTCTTGAACCACATATGGTCCCAGGCAGTGCATTCTAAATTTTCCCAGAAATTTTTACTATCATACAATAGCACTAAGTCATTTACCTTGAAGGTGCGCAACTTGATATGGTGGTCATGCCAGGTCTTTTCATGCTGCTTTTGTACCTGCTAATGAAATCCAACCAGAAACCATTCTTCCTTGAGTTCTTCTAATTACGCAAGCCTTTCTTCGAGAGCTTTGTGGTCCGTCATGCCTATGAGGGATGCTATTCGCAAACTAGGTGTGATGTATTCCATCGGCATGATAGATTCCATGCGATAGACTAACCGGAAAGGTGTTTGTCCCATCAGTTTCTTGCACATTGTCCTGTAAGCCCATAGTACGGCAGGTATTCGAAGGTCCCAGTTGTTTCGTTGTGCATTGCACACTTTGGTTAGCGCAGTCTCTAGTATTTTGTTGAATGCCTCTATTGTACCATTAGCTTGTGGGTGGTACGTGTAATTTTATGATGATACACCTAGAACTCTTTTATGAGCGCACTAAGGGTTTCATTCAAGAAATGTGTTCTGCGATCACTCATTAATATTTTCATCTAGCCAAATCGGGTCAACACGTTTTCAAACAAAAACTTCGCAGCCATAGTGGTCGTGCAGTCTTTGACCGGCTGCACTTCCGTCCATCGTGTTAGGTACTCCATCGCGGTGATGATGTAGTGTGCACCCATCTTTCCCTGAGGTTTGATTGGTCCCACAAAGTCGATTTCCCATTTTTCAAATGGTTGTAGTGTCATTTGTGGATTTAATGGCATTTCGTCCCTCCGTGATGATTTTCCAATCCTTTGACATATATTGCGAGCCTTACAGTGTGATTTCGAATCTTGGTGCAGGGTTTGCCACCATAACCTTGCGCGAAGAATATTTTGTGTGGTCGCGCGTCTTGCATACTTTCCTCCTGCAGTCCCCCCATGTGCTTTTGCGAGGATCTGACCTCCTTCAAATTTAGGTACGTATCTTCGCAATATCTCATCATTGCCCATTTTGTATAGGTTCCCCGTGATGACAGAAAAGTCTGTCATGCGCACCACTAGTTCCTTTTTCTGTTGGACTGAGTATTCCTTTGGCACAGTCCCTGTTGTCAAAAAATGGATTATATATTTGAAGTGTCTGTCCGTGACGCGCACTACAAAGAGCTGTGCATCAGGTAGTCCCTCCTCCAAATTCGTTGTTTCCTCGTGTTAGCACCTAAATTTTCCTTAGGCTGAAGGAAGGAAAAATTCAGGGTAACCACAAACCACGCTTAGTCTGGTAGCTAGCCCTACTAGAACAGGAGAAGGCTCTCTTCGGGTTACACTCAGCAAAATAAACAATAGGGTCTGAGATGACTCAAAAATGGACACTAATTTTAGGCTAGGTAAATAAATATGATGGAGATGTTTGAAGAATCACTGAGATTTCTGGGATATGTGGGGCCAAGGAACAGCATGAGCAGAGAATTTAACTCAAAGACGCAGGTTGTTTCATGAGGCAAGACAGGTGGAAAGTCTAGCAACTAGAGTCGAAAAAATGTGAGGTGGAAAGATTGTTTGAGAGTGTGAAAATGGCATAAATACATGAATCCTTTTCAACAGAAGAAAACATAGAACTTGAAAACTATCCCAAGGCAGAGCAGTGCACTAAATTCTACCTTTTTTACTTAGAAAGCTTTCACTGGAAATGAATGTAAATGAAAATATGAAACATAATGAAATACATATAAAACATAAAGAAGATGCATTTTTCTAAACTCATGCCACAAGAATCTCATGAACCAGAGCTGCAATCTTTCATTAGTTCTATGTCAAAATGTACAGTGAGTGACTGGATTTTTCTCCCACAGTTCCCAGAAATTCCAACCAACCCTTTGCGAATGGTTTGCATACAATAAATAGACTATTTCATGAGGAAATAGAACGACCAAGAGTTGGGGATTTTTTCGAATCATTACAAAGTGGAAGTGGAAAGCCAACCATTAGTTACAGGTGCAGCGTTACAAAAATGACAAATGGCTTGGGTGACTGCTCGCCTTCCTTTGCCACTTGGATAGGAGCCCACCTTTAGTGAAAATGCTTTTTAAACATTTCCTTAGTTTCCGAGAAAAATGTAGTGTAAATGATTGGGCCCACTTGGAGAAAGTCGCGAATTGAAATTTCGCGAAGCGGGCATGATTTTGGCCTTTTTTTCTATATGTGTCGCGCCCAATTCTATATGCGTCATGCCACTTTGGAGGCAATTTTGAGGTACCTTATAGAGTCAAAATTGTGCCCAAGTGTTCTTGTTGGAAATCCTGGCCTGTCTACTTTCTAACCCAAGTGGAATTTCTGAATTTGGTTCTCATTTGCCCCTCCAAATCTTCTTTCTCCCAAGACTACTTCCTGTGTGTCAAAATAGGGGCAGAGAGTTCATTTTTTGAGTGTTTTTGACCTCCTGGAGACTCAAATAATGCCCAAATTTCTTGTCCAAGCACCAGTAGTCGTGATTTTTCATGTTGAATCCAAAAATGCAAACCATTTGTGATTTGGAGCTCCCAATCCTAAGCACCGCGCCACTGGAGAAAAAACCTGTGTCGTGCCCAAATTTTCCAAAAACACCAAAAATGCCCCAAATTTCTTGAAATTTGGGCTGGAGCTTCCTTATCAAGTGTCATGCTGGGCCAAGAGGCTTCGGCCAATATCTAAAGTTGATCGAGCTCCCTTTTCCTCTTTTGCTTCTTGATTTCCTTCCTAAATTTCGCCTTCAAATTCCTAATTCGGGCCTTGCACACTTTGTTTCGCGCCATGTAGTGGAAAGCCATGTGTCTCAGCAATGCATGGTCCTTGTCAGCCTTGTCCAGTAGCCTCTCTAAGTGCATGTTAACTCTCTCGATATTGGCCTCCCGATCCTCATTAATCTCTTGCTCTAATGATGTGAGCTCAACTCTTCTCCTTTGTGCAGCTTGGCGATGCTCACAAATGTTTTGTAGCTCCATGATCACTTGTTGATCCTCAAGTTGTTTGTTCCTCTACTCCAGATATTTCATGTTCCACTTAGCCCTCTCCAAGTCAAGGGATAAGGCTTCGATCTCTTATTGCTGCTCCTCGATGATCTCTTTGAGTTGTGCACTTGTTGGTTCTGTATCTGTATCATCATCATAAAGGAGAACGAATTCGGTCTCTCGTTCACCTGATGGCTCATCTGAAGGCCCCTCATCATGCATTGGCTCCTTACCTCTATCCTGTGCCTCTAGTGCTGATTTCGGAAGCGAGGCGCCTTCCACCCCGGGTGGAGATAACACTCGCTTTGCTGCTGCAAACAAATGTCTAGCACCCCTCTGATATGTGATGAAAATCGGCACACTAGCAGTCTCATGGCGCTCATACCAACGAGAAGGTTCACCCTCATGCTTAACCTCTGATAATACCTGTGAAGTGCTGAAGAGGTCACGGGAGATGAAATCATCCCAAGTAATTCCCTGCAATCCCATCTGATGAACCACCAAAATATTAATAAGGGTAAAGTGATAAACAATGTTAAGTTGCTGCTGAGGGGTCTTGTGCTGCATGAAGGTGTTCATCCTCTCTATGTTCCTACAAATGAAAAATGGGATGTTCATCATCCGTACCTTGGTAAAGTGCATGAGCAACCTGATGTGATAGGCATATAGACGAGATAACCTCCCCTCACAGTTGAAATACTTCATGATCAACCTCATGAGTGGAGCATATTCATCTCTCAAATATCTGAATGGAAAGACTCTTGTGAGCTGCCTCAAGTAACTGGCCTTAATGTAAGGCTCATAATGCTGCCGATCAACCTTCTGTTTCTTTTTCCATAGTTCTCCAACATTCGGTATGCCGGTTGCTAATGAGATAGTTTCAGGTGTCAGTGTGAAGGTGACACCGGCCAAGATAGAGTGATCTCCATGTAGGTGAAGCACAAAACGACAGGCCAACTCATGATGAGCTCGAACATTAGCCACTCTTTGACAAAATTCAAAACATGATAGATGCTGGAAGCATGACATGACAAGAGGGCAGGCCTGCAATTCAGTGAGGGTGGTTGGCTCATCCCTAAAAATTTTTCCACTCTTTTGATGTCTCCTGGGAGCCTGTTCTTCTAAGGTTAAATCACTTTGTGTCTCCATCTCATACTCTGATGAATGCTCAGATGCCATGACTTCTATGTGTACTGTACTTGGGCTGCCCTTTGATGATGGTGAGAAACTAGGTGTTGTTGTGATATCTACCACCAAGGGGAACAATGAAAAAAGGGAGTATTAGGAGGGGAATAATATTATGGGAATAGGGGTTATGGGGAGAAGTTTTGTTTAGGGATAGGTAGGGGGGGTTTGGGGATTTGATAAGGTAAGGTTTTGGGGTTTTGATAAGGTAGGGTTTTGGGGTGTTATGTTGACAAATAAGGGGAGAGGATAGGGAATGGAGTTTGGTAATATTATAGGGTAGGGGTAATAGGGAAAAATGAGATAGGGGGAAGGGAAAAATGGAGAGGAGGGAAAAGATGAGAAGTGAAAGAAGAGCCTTGGCATCAACACCACAATTTTACAACCCTAGCAACAATGGCTTTGGTGTTTTCTAGTGGTTGGTTTTATGAATTTTAGTTGCCACTATAACTAGCCATGAACCACCATAACCTTCACAAAAATACATGAGCCATCGAGATTTAGAGCCTACCTATCGATTTGAGGGGTTTCAAAGGCAACTTGAGGCAATTTGGCACGATTTCGGGCCTTTGTGGGTGTGTGCTGCGCGACAAACCTAGTGTGCCGCGCTCTTTATATACGCCACGCCCTTGTAAAATTTGCACTGTGGGGTGGCTCTGTGTGCGTCGCACTCTGTATGTGTGCCGCGCCCCTCGGTGTGTGCGTCGTGATCCTGAAAACGACTCCAACTCCCTCCAAATGCGTGCTTTGCACTCTCAAACACTTTGCTATGTTTCTCAATAACCTTGATTTGCACAATGACCTTGTTTCCTTGTGGAAATTCTTATATAAATACTTCGAAGTCATGGGTTAAATTTTTTCTTCTTCAAAAACCCACTTTGCTAATGTTTCCTTTTGACGCTTTTCACTGACTTAAAGCAACACTGAATTTCTTTCTTCCCTTTGAATTTTTAGCTAGAATGATGAAATTTTCGGCACTTTTTGTAGGGGTTGCATGACAAGGAATTTTTCCACAGAAACCATGACTGCACCTGAAGAAATCAATTGGCGACCTTTTGAAAATTTTATCACAAATGACACACTATTTGACTTTTTCTTCAAAACAGAGTTTTGAATAACAGTCGAAATTTGTCCACATGACGATGAAACTCTCTGAATCATAACTTTGTAAGGGCCCCACTCTGGCCTGCATGGCTTTATTGGACATGGTTGAAGACCAAATTGGTTAATCCCTAGACCTAATTATCGAAAATGAATTTTTTCCATTAAAGGACCAGACCTTGACTGTCATGGAGTTTAGTGATCATTGACAAAAGACCTAAGCCAGCAGGATCCAGACATGAGGGGAAATTACTAGCATGACCTTTTCCGTTAGATTATGGCATGCTCCTAGCGGAATGCAGCTGGGTAAATGGAGCGGGACTCCTAAAAATGAAATGCATAAAGAGTTTTGATCTCTGACGGAGGACTGACCAGACCGACTCTAACACCTCTCCTGTCTCAATTCGTGACAAGTGATCTGGTCCTGCGTTCAGGTGTTCTGACTTCACTATGACCTCAAAATCATGTTCTTGGAACAATATATCCATCTGCATATGCACCCCCCCAACACAAGCTTATTCACCAGTTATTTCAATGCGGAATGTTTAGTATACATCTTCAAATGTCCTCCAAGAAAATAGTGTCGGTATTTTTGGAGCGCGTACACCATCGCTAACCCCTCATGCTCGGTGGTGGAATAGTTCTTTTCTGCTTTGGACAATTTATGAATTGCAAATGTGATTAGGTGATCCACACCCTCTGCATCCTCTTGTGTGAGTATGCTCCCAGCGCAATACACAACGCATCAACTTGTACATGAAATTGCACATCCCATTTTGGGAAGGCCATGATTGGAGCAGAGGCTAGTTTCCCCTTCAAGACATCCAAACTCTTCATACAATCATCATTCCAGCAATATGTAACATCCTTTTTCGATAGCTTTTCCATCGGCACTGTTATTTAGGCATAACTTTTGATGAACTTCCTATAGTATCTAGTGTGTCCCAAAGTAGCGCGCAGTTGTTTAACACTTTAATGTGCTTCCAAATTTAGAATAATGACAATCTTTCAAGGTTCCACCATTAGTCCATGTTTGCAGACCACATGTCCCAGCAGGTTTCGAAAGGGAATGAGGAATGTGCACTTCTTAAGGTTCAATGCAATCTAGTGTCGGCCGCAAGCATCCAACATCAAGCGTAACCTTGCTACATGGTGCTTAACTAATCCAAATATAGTCCAATCATCCAGATAGACCTCCAAGAACTTGTGGATGTATTCTTTGAACGCAGCCACAATGATGCACGAAAAGATGGCTGGCATGTTCTTCAGTCCAAACGACATAATGATGTATTGAAAACAACCCCATTCTGTTGCGAAGGTCATTTTTCTCCTATCTTTCAACGCGATCTTGATCTGATGGTACCCTGAGAACCCATCCGTGAATGAGTATGCTTCCTAACCGCAAACATTCTCCAATACTTCATCTGTGAATGGTGTCGGGAATGGATCGTGTACACAGGCATCATTCAACTTCCTGAGGTCCACGCATATTCTTATTTTTCCATTCTGCATTTTTTCCTGTACTACCATAGGACTCCCCCAGACAGATTCTTCCACTGGCTCAATAATTCTGGCTACGAGCATTTCATCTAATTCGTTGTGGACCTTTTTTTATATTTCGGATTCAAACGGTAAGACCGCTACTCGACAAGATTCGCGTTAGGTTTCAGGGTGATCTTCATCATCCCTAAGTCACCAACGATCCCTTTTAAGTCTGTAATTTTGCTCAGGAGCAAGTCTTGGTAATCACGGAGTAACTCAGCGACCTTATCCACTGTGGTATCATCCCAATAATCCCCAAGCATTGCATACTTTGACTCTGCCTCCCTTACAATGTTTACCTACCTTTTTTTTTAGCGGCGTGGTAATGTCGAGATCCTCAAGTGATGGTCCTCGAATCTCGCAACAGCCTTCCGTTTCTAGAATGTTAATATTTCGTGGGTCCTCATCATCTTCCTTTATATTGTAACACTCTAGTGCGCAGCTCAGCTATGTTGCCCATTCTAGCTGAAGTACTTCCATTGGCTCCTGGGGTATTTTGAAGATAGTTTCTTTTACTTCCTATAGTGCATCGTCAATAGTATCCCACCAACGATCTTCAAACGTGAAAGTTAACATAAATCCCTTGCGCAAGACATCCCATGGCGGAGCTCCGTCTCAGTATACCAATTCATGGGTATGACATCCAGGGTGTGATAGAATAAATGTACTCATTCAGGTTGTGGCTTTTCATCATAGACCTTGGTCCACCTCACGAGGTGTGTACGTGGATCATCCCATCCGTCATATTTGTCTACTAGCCATATCTATGGTTTCCCAAATTTTAGGCACATCATTCTTCTACATTCACGCCAGTCCTCAAAACTTCCCTGATGTGTACCCCACCATCTTTGCGGGCGTTGCGCGCAGTGCCCATTTCAAAGCATCGAACCACTACTATTCTGGTACTACACTTTCAAGTTTGTTCAGGGATTCATCCACCACTGTCAACCCGTCATATGTAACAGATCCCTTACCTCTGTTGTCATGCAGCACAGTGATCTAACCATCATGTTGCAATTAAGCATTGTTACTTCGTGCAGTCGATTATGCCAGCGCTCTATTTCTTCCTCTGAATCCGAAGTGTAGGAGATTTCATGCTCCCACGAAATCCTTCCATCTATAGTTGGGTTCACCCAATCCTATTCTCGTGTAGTTATCTTGAAGATGTAATAGAGATCGTCACTATCATCATCGCGCACTGGTTCTGTGTATCGTGCTCCTTCGAATGGATCTTATAGTACTACTACGCGTAGTGACTTTTTCTCAAAAATCACTTTGCGCTTCTTCAGGTTTATGACTCCATTCATATCGGTGGCCCAGTCTATTCCTAGTAGCGCAAGATAGGGATTGCTATCATCGACAATCTCTATCACTTCAAAATCCGCCTGTGTGCTTGCACCTTCAATATCCATCGTTACCCCTTGCAATATTCCCATGGGAAAGATCTTCTGTTGGTTCAAGATTCACAACTGAATAAGAGACCATTGTAGCGCAGGTCTGCCCATGCATTCCCATGTTTTTTTGGTAGCACATTCGTGTCTGATCCGAGATCCAGGATTACCTAATCCATTTCATACTCGCCGATTTGCGTAGTCAACCTCATTTCCCTTTCTATGCGCAATGCATGCTTTCCAATTTTCCAGACTACGCGTGGTTCTCCTGACCCCGCGTACCTAGTGATAAGTTCCTGTAGTCATTTTACTGCCTTGCTGTCACGTAGCAGTTTCATGCATGTCTCCAGAAAGCTAGTGAGCATTGAAGGATCCATCCCTGGTTCTAGTTTATCCTTACTACTTGAAATGGAGGCTTCCATGAAGCTCTTCTTAGCTTCCATGAATGTCTCCTTCATGCGTTCTAAATCAAATTCAAGTTCCTTTGTAGGAGCCTTGCGAACCCACACACTTTCTTCTAATTTCTTCCCTTTATCATCACCAGTGGTCATACCGCTTCTGAGCATCACGTTTACATTTGGGTCTTCTTCGCATGGCTCAGACCTCATCATCTGCAAATTCTGAGTCAGAGGGGGATGAAGTACCCCTTTTTTGCGCAATCTTGCTATCAATAGGGTAGTCTTCTGCCTCGAGATCAAACTGAGTACAGTAAAAACATGATGTCCTTGTTGGGTTTGTACAATCATGGGCATAGTGCCCTAGCCCTCTGCAATTGTAACAAATTAGTTGTCTGCGACCCCTTCTTGGTCCCATTCCACCTCGACCTCGTCCATGACCCTGAAATCCAGTGCGTGCCATTCCTGCATTTGGGTCGATGGCTTGCGTTTTGGTCTGCACCCTGTAGGTAGGAGTCTGATTCATCATTAGTTCGTAGCTTCTGCAGGTGCGTTCATCATGGCCTACCGACCTACAAAAATTACAAAACAATTACTGGGTCATCTGCGTATACTTCGGCAATAGATGACAATTATCCATAGTGTGTTTTCCTCCTATATAACAGATCATGCACCATAGAGCAGGGGTCGTGCTTGGTCCTGCTTGTGCATCAGGTCTTAATGGAATCAGACTTCCTCTCGCCAAGTAATTCGCCAACACTGAACAGTGGTCCTTGTCATGCCCCTGGCCTTTGCATTTTATGCACCATACCTCCTCGCGCGCATCTGGCAGAGGTGTCCTATCCTATTTCAAACTCTGCATCTCCAGACATAGATTTTGCAATTACACGTGGATTTGTTGGACTCCTAGACCGGGGCCTTGTATAGGGGTCTCATGCAATCTCATTGCCATCTCCAAAGCTTTGGCCTATGTGGAAAGTTTTTGTTGTGACAGCATCATCCTTAAATGCGGTGTTAGTGATGCTACAAACCATGCACAGTGTTGTCCATCCGTCAAATTCATATTGGGTTCATGAATCATGCACTTCAGTCTTTGGTCTGGATCCCAAGGGGTCTCACCCGGGAGCATCGTGATCTCCTTAAACCTGATAATTGATTGTGTCTCCAATTTTGGTCTTCTAAATTCTCGGTTCAGCGTAGTCTCGATTTCTGTGATTCCTGTGTTTGGATGGTCATTAGAATGCTTGATGTACCATGTTAATGCGTAATCCTGCAATGCACTTACCAGTATAGCCTTATTGATATTATCATCCAATACTCTTTGTGCTTCCCATACCGCCCTTACCACGAACCAGAATTGGTCCGGATCTTCATTCCCTACTCCCTTGAATACTGGTAGTTTAATCACACTTTCCATATTGTACTGCAGTGGTGGCGGAGTATGTGGGGGTGGTAAGCGCGGAATTCGCTGCCTTATCAAACTGACCACGCTTCTCGGAGAAACTCTCATGAGATCTTCCTCACTTTCCCGCAATGGTGAAATTAAGGGACTAGTTTCTAATTCTTCACTACTTCTGCTTTTGTAGATCTTCCCACTTCGCGTAGTCCCAAATATTAATTTATTCGCATAACCTGCTTTTCACACAATAGCATCTTAATCCAAGTGTTCAAAGATTTAATATACTTAACTTACGGTCCATTGAGGAAGCATCGCTCTACCTCACTATAGCTGACGGTCATATCTACCGTGAACTGAATGATAAATCCTCCTATAATTCAGTCGATCCAATGGTCCACAGCTTGCATGATCTTATCTACTGACGCTTCTAGTCTGAACACTAATTCTGGAGTCCACATGATTGGTTTGTCGATTCTACACCTTCCTTTATTGTTTGCTAGCTTCACGATCCACTAATACAGCTTAGAAGGAAAGGATGCAAAGAAAATTTCGTGGATTTCCGTATACAAGTAGCGCTCCAACCACTATTCCTTATATACTCACGGATTTCTGTTTTCCTGCGCTGCGAACTCATGAATCTTCTTGTCCAAGCACCCTTAAATTTCTTTCTTTGTTGGATTCCAGTGGCACGACATCAGACATCCCTTATGCATATCCCGGTCCCGACAACAGAACCATTTTTTGGCTTGTATGGGCCTGACCTAGGTTCAGAGATGATTTAGCCAAACAAATCCCAGTACTACTGGCCCTTTTGGAAACAGTCCATGGAGCGCAAACTGAGGTCTCACCCGAAGTAGTATGGGAGGGTTCTAGAACTAGGTTTCTGTACCCTAGAGATGTTTGATGGTTTTTCGATGGTCCGCGGTTTGACCCTGCGCACATCGCTACGTGCACCTATCAGTACCTTGCAACCTACAATGCTGCCTTCGTGTGCCCTACTAGAGGCACGATCCATGTTATTACCCAAGTTCCTTACTATTAACGCAAACTTAACTTATTTGTATGAGCCCAATTATACTTAACAGTGTTCAATATTCATATAAGTGTGCGCTATAAACAAAATAGTATAAATGCATAGAAAGTAATACAAAAGAAGATACACAGTATTTGGAATCAAACTTCTCTTTATTATTCTTCTTCTTGGGTTACAAATTCTACTCTTCCCTATGCACTCAGCTGCAGGGGTCCACACACTCAGCTACAAACTCTATTAGGCCTCTGCGCACTCAGCTTCAGGGGTCCGCACACTCAACTGCGGACTCTATTAGGCCTCTGCGCACTCAGCTACAGAGCCTCTTCCTACTACTACGACCCAAGACACTTAGACTTCTTTTCTATCCGCTATCTTCTAGACTTCATCCATGCTCATTTATCTCCAATTATCTTTACAACTTAGAGCCTCGCTCTATTTATACAATCCCATGGTCCGCGGACCATGGGTAGGCCAACATGACATTACATTACATTACAACACTTAGGGCGGACAACCCTATGACTCAATATACATTTCATGCTTCGCGCCCGCAATTCACAGTGTTACAACATTATTTGACTAAAACTTGGGCTTCGAGCCCAAAAACATGATGTGGGGGGATTTCATGCCCAACACTAAGAAATATAGTTAGAACTACCCTCAAGGGCATATTCGAGTCTCAATCCGTAGAACGACATCATGTCGGCTCTGATGTATGGTACTCCAAATTTGATTTCTCCTACAAAAGACAAACTTGTATTCTCCTCCTCTATAGTGATTTTAGCTCTGATACCATGTATAAATTCCTTGTAGATTCAAATTATAGAATGTAATATGCTAAAACAATTGACTTGAATCTACTCTACTCATCATCGAAAATAATAAACGATCTATGAAATCACGAATCATAAAAGAGAAATAATTCAATCACACATAACACAATAATTTTCTGGGGAAAGCCACAGCTAAAAACCCCTGCTATTTGTATATATTGCATTAATTAAAAAATATGAGAAGATTATAATGCTTTGCTCAAGATCTATCAACATATGCACTATCTCAATCTATCTCACTACTTCCAAAACAAGGTCAAGCCAATAATTAGTCAATTTTGTTGCTTGCCAAGATCCTATTTCCTTACACAATTTCCTAGGGAATTAGCCGATATTTAATTGTAAAATTCCACAAATATGAATTGTGCAATCCTCATAGGCCTTTGTCTGATTGCATCCACTTGTACAATTCATATGATTATACAACTGATAGTACATTGTCCCTGAATGCCAATCTCAATTGGGTCTTTCTCTGATCTGACATGCATGAGATAATTATGAGTGAATCTTCAGTTTACCAGTTGATCAGTGTTGGTTACACCCCCACTACTATAGATTACACCCCACTAATGGATCTCCCACTAATTCCTCCATCAGTTAGAACTAGTTTAGCTGACTTTAACTCAGTTAAACTGAATTAAATAATTACAACTCAAAATAAACTCAACCGGGGATCCTAAAAAGTAGGAGACAATCTACATGACTCCCAACTTGAGGCACTCTACATGACTCTAGTTAGACTCCCAACTCGAACTAACTAAGCCAAAGAATTCAAATTAACTTAGTTAACTATTAAAATTTGTCATGATATGTGGAATTAAAATTTAATTCCTAATTTAATTCAAGGAAAAAATTAAATTAGGATTTTCTTGTTGCATTTTTCAACAGACAGGTTGGTGCAGGAATCTTAAGAGAAGGTTAGAGCTCCTAGCTCCTTACATAGACAGAGGAGATCACTTAGTTAACTATTAAAAGTTTTCATGATATGTGGAATTACAATTTAATTCAGGGACAAAATTAAATTAGGATTTTCTTGTTGCATTTTTCAATAGACAAGTTGGTGCGGGAAGCTCAGGAGCAAGTTGGAGCTCCTAGCTCATTATGCAGAAAAAAGAGATCACTAGATAGATATACCAAATATATGGCACTCATATTAAAGTCGATTTATTTTGATCCATCTTCTTTTGAAGAGGCAATTTCTCAACAGGTTTGGGTAGATGCCATGGTCGAGAAGTATGACTCCATCTTGAAGAATGATGTTTGGGAGGTTGTGCCTAGACCTAAGGACAAATACATATTGGTTCCAAGGGGGTGTATGGCAGTGAAACATGCAGCTGATGGCAGTGTTGAGAAGTACAAGGCTAGATTTGTGGCCAAAGGCTTCTCAGAGGTGGAGGGGAATGATTATGAGGAGACATTTTCCCTTGTGGCAAGATACTCCTCTATCAAGATCATACTTGCATTGGTAGCACAAATGGGGTGGAAGATCCACCAAATGGATGTCAAGACTACCTTCTACAATGGATTGGTTGAGGAAGAGATATACATTGAGCATCTTGAGGGGTTTGAGACATTTGACAAGGAGACACATGTGTGTAGACTCAGGAGAGCCCTTTATGGTCTCAAGTAGGAACCTTGTGCTTGGTACGCTCACATAGATCCTTATCTTAGTGAATTATGCTTCACTAAGAGTTAAGAAAAATCCAATCTCTACTACATTATGGTAGATGGCAGTTTACTCATCTTAGTCCTATATGTAGATGATTTGATACTAATAGGAGATGAGAGGTTATTCCAGTCTTGCAAGGAGGACATTGCAATAGAGTTCAAGATGAAGGATATCGGTTTGATGCACCACCTCCTTGGCTTGGAGGTGTGGCACAAAGATGGAGAGTTATTTGTTGTTCAGGGGAAGTACACCTCTGAAATCCTTCATAGATTCCAATGCAAGATTGCAAGCCCATGGAAAATCCTCTAGCTACTAATTGGAGGAAAGAGGATTGTTTTATAGCAGAGGTAGTAGATGCTAGTATCTACAGACAATTGGTGGGGGCTTGATGTACTTGGATAACACAAGGCCTGATATTTGTTTTGCAGATAATCAAAGTAGTTAGTTTATGGTGGAGCCTAATAAGCTTCATTGGAAGGAAAAAAAAAATGAGATACCTTAGAGGCGCAACACATTTTTTTTTATGGTATAGGCAAATAGATGGAGTGAATCTCCAAGGCTTCATAGATGCATATTGGGCAGGGAATCCCTTAGATAGGAAGAGAACAAAGGGAGAAGACTTTAGTTTTGGATCAACAATAGTTTCTTAGTACAACAGGAAACAAATTTTTGTAGTACTCAACTCAGTAGAGGCCGAGTATATAGATGTTAGTCAAGCAACATGTGAGGCTATTTGGATGAGGAAGATCTTGGTTTGTCTCTTCAGTCAGGGGATGGAACCTCCATTAATCCACTGTGACAATCAGAGTTGTATAAAACTCTCTGAAAATCGAGTGTTTCATGATAGGTCCAAGAATATAGACATCAGGTGCCATAGCCTGAGAGATTATGTGTAGAGGAGGATTGTTATGTTACAATACATTCCTATAGAGGAGCAAGACGCAAACATTTTGACAAAGGATTTGTTAAGAAGCAAGTTTGAGTTCCATAGTAGTAGGATTGGGTTTTTTCAAAACCCTTTTCTTGCTAAGAGGGAGTGTTAAATTGTAGCAAATAAAATGCTTCATTTGACTTGTGCCTTAGTCAAATGGAAAACATTGAATTCCCACATCAGTAGGATGACTTGAGTTGCAGTTAGCAAGAGTGACATGGCCAAGTCACTTAGTTAAGTAAGTAAATTCATGTTTGTGGGAAATAAGTAGAGTTGTGCAGGAGTGACATGGCCAAGTCACTTAGTTAAGTCAATAAATTCATGTTTCTGGGAAATAAGTATAGTTTTGCATGAGTTGATTACTTATATCTAGAAATCTGGTGTTGTTATAGTTAGTGAGACTTAATTATTCAATCTCTATTCATAAATAGAGTCAGTAGCAATTCAATTGAGTAGTTGTAACTATTTTTAACTCATTTATCTCTTAGTTAACTAGTAAATTTACAAACAATAACCATAGTCATGCATGCAATTTGAATTGCCTAGTTGATTGGAGGAGAAAAGGAATCAATGTAATCATTATCGTATACTACTGAGTGTACAGTGTTTTCATGTAGCAGGTGAGGCTTTTCTCTTGGGAATTGCGCACACAAATAAGAGCCTTTCCTCTTATTTAGGAGCCAATTTCCTTAGGAATTGTGCAAGTAAATAAGAGGAGCAGAAGTCCTAGATTTGGGTAAGTATTTTGCTAGAGCAGACTCAGGAGAAGGAGATTAGTATTATAGTGTAGGTTGAGCTTCAAGGATTGAAATTGTCATTATAATATATCATTGTTCTCATCTGATATAATACAAACAGAGGAGGGCTTTCCCGATGGGGTTCCCCAGTAAAAATATTGTGTTCATTGTGATTCAATGATTTCATGTGTTTCTATTTTATGTTTTCTCTTCCACATATTGAGTAGAAGAAACTCGTGTTTATTGTTTCCACTTTGAATTCATTAGCAGTTGAAAATTTCGAGTTATTTCTACATTAATTAGCAAAAATCAAAGGATAAATTATGTATTTTCTTGTTGACCAATTCAACCTCATTTGCAGAATTCAACCCTACCACATGGAGGGGTTTGACCGTATGGTCAAATCCCATCTCCTAGCACACATATATATTGGGAATTTGTTGGCCTCATTTTGCATCCATCACAACTCATCCATTTAATATGAAGCATGTAGTTTTGTTCACACATGTGAAGGAGAAAGAAGATGAATTTTTTAATGAAGTTTTACCTCTCTTATTTCTATCTTTGATCAACATTGACTTGGGTATTCTTGTTGTTGATTGACCAAGAATTGGGTTATATTTGGAGGTCTAGTTTCTTTGTGATTTTTTTACTGTGTTTGACCAAAGTTTATCTCTATTTCTGGGTTGTTGATCAAGGGTTGACTGCAAGTCAAATTCTGTAATTTGACCGATACTTTGACTGAGGAATTGCAAGCTGAGTTTTGGCCCTTTCACCAAAATCAGGCTAAAATTCGGCCCTCTTATGTAGAGTTTGACTGTGGACCTGGGTCAACTTTTTCTCTCTCCTTTGACTGGTTTTGTCTTGTAAAACATTGAGGTCAAATATTTCCATTTTGATTGGAATATTCTAATGTACATTTTGATGAATTGAACTCTCTCTAATAAGGAAAGATTATCGGGTTCCCCCCCTTGTGGGGTTTTGTCCGATGAAATTTTGATGTCTCTTGATTTATTGTTTTTTGTGATCTCTATTGATTTATTGAAGTTTATGGTTGAAAATTTTCAAGTATAATTGCTTAATTATTAGAATTCTCTAAATAAGTCAAATTGTATCATTAGAAGTATACATGAGTTTGAAAAATTTTACTAGTCTTGTTTGTAGTAGAAAATCAACATGGTTTCAGAGCTTTGGTGATGGAATAAGGGTATTAAAGAGCACCTTAAAGACCGTTTAGATCCTCATATTTTTTCTTGATTGTTCATATCCACATGAATTCCGTATTGAAGACAAAAAACAAACTTGAAGGAGCTACGAACTACATGGCATGGAAGACTAGAATTGACCTTGTCCTTGCAAGGCATAAGGTTTTGGGTATTATATTGGGAAAGGTTACTAAACCAATTGATCAAACAGGAAAGGACAAGTTTCAAGAAGATGACATCTTGGCCATGATCATCATTGTAGAATCTATTAGAGATCATCTGATTCCTTATATTGTTTATCTCAAATCCTCCAAGGAAATGTATGATGCTCTTATTGGATTATATACCATCAAAAAAATCAATCAATATATAAGTCTAAGAGGTTAGCTTCATGATGTTAAGATAACAAATAATGATATTGTGGGATCATACTTCGTACAAATATCTCAATTGAGATCTCGACTCAAAGATATTGATGAGCAAGTTCCCAACAAAGAATTAGTAGTTGTAGCAATCAATTATATGCTTGATTCTTGGGATTCTTTTGCAGCGAGAATCAGTGGTAGAGAAAATGCACCTAACTTTGACAAGATATGGGTTTCCTACACTCAAGAAGAATCCAATCTCATGTCCAAAGGTAAGATTCCAAATCCAAGTGAAGATTCTCAAGCTTTTGTAGCCCACTCAAAGAATAGCAAGGGAAGAAGAAATTTTGGAAGATTTCAATGAAGTACAGGTAGAAGACCTAATTTAAGATCTGATCCAAGACCTGCTCTAGGAAGAGGACTTGATTCACAAAGAGGACCTCCTCCTCCCTCTCAATAAAGATTTGACATGACAAATGTTCAATGTTATCGCTGCCAAGCATATAGTCACTATCAAAATAGGTACCCTCAAAGGAATACAAATCGAAAAAGGAAAGGGAAGCACCATGCTTCTACAACTGACCTTAATGAACCCTCACATAAGAGGAGGTATGGGAAGAAATATTTTGATGATGAATATTCTTTTTATTCATTTTTTACAAGTTCTATTGCAGGTAATGATGAAATTTGGTTGCTAGATAGTGGTGCCTCTAGGCACATGATTGGAAGTCTTGATAATCTCTCTGAATTGGTTGAGAAGAAGATAGCTCAAAGGGTAGAGTTTGGAGACAATGGAAAGTATGAAGTCAAAGGAATTGGTTCATCATCCTTCCAATTGGAATTAGGAGGTAATGTCTCTATTAAAAACATTTTATATGTCTCTGGTTTGAAGAATAATTTGTTTTCTACTTCATCTCTTCAAGACAAAGGATATATAATTGCATTCATTTATGGGAAAGTTCTAGTATGGAATAAAGACTCCTCCTTTGAATCTTCCAAGTTCATTGATGTACGATTAGGAGGCCTATATCATCTCCTTGGCCGCTCAATTCAAGCCTTCATACATAACACCCATGATCTTTGTGAACCATGGAATTGAAGGTACACTGATGTTCATTATAAAGCTTTGTCTATAATGAAGGATTTTGTTAAAGGTGTACCTAAAATCAAGATTGAACATGATGGAGTGTGCAAAGGACGTGATCCTGGGGAAAATGTCAAAGGATAATGTAATAGCAGTGAAAGTATATCCAAAGGAATCTTTGATCTTGTGCATTCTAATATTTGTGGGCCTATGTATGACAATTCCTTGGGTGGTCATTTGTATTATGTTACTTTCATTTATGATTACTCTCGTAAAACATGGATTTACTTCTTGAAATCCAAGGATGAAGTTTTTGAAAAGTTTCAAGACTTCATGGTATAAGTTGAAAATGCTACAGGAAGAAGGATCAAGACATATATATATGAAAATGGAGGAGAATATGTATCCAAGGAGCTGATTTCTTTCTGTAAGAATGTTGGAATTAAGAGGGAGTTTATAGTTCCCTACTATCCTCAACAAAATGGAATTACCGAAAGAAAGAAAAACGCTATTATGGAAGCTACCAAAGCCATGCTACATGATCAAGAGTTTTCTATGTTTTTATTGGGATAAGCTTCTTCAAATATAGTTGTTTATGTTCAAAATAGATGTCCACATCAAATATTGGATTATAAGACTCCTAAATAAGTTAGTAAGAGACCCAACATTGAACATTTGAGAATTTTTTATTGTCCTATTTATGTTCATGTGCGCAAGGAGAAAAGAACAAATTTGTAACCTTCCAAGCAGAAGGGAACTTTTGTTGGCTAAAGTAAAAATTCAAAGCTTTCAAAGTCTATGTACCAGGGTAATGATTTATTGAAACTTGCAAGGATGACATTTTTCATGAGGATGTTGCTTTCTAGAAGTTAAAAGGGTCACATTTGGAATCTGGTAATGAGATGCAAATGGCTCCTATGAATATGGAATCAAAACCTAAAGAACCCGAACCTATGGAACACTGTCAGGTCAATTTACTAAGTAAACTAATAAAAATGTATTACTTGTCAATCTGGGTTTGTAGACTTGGAAACATGTCCAAAACATATGGATTTCAATTACAATCAATTTCAGAAGGCAAAACTCAAAGGTTAAATGAAGTGCATATTACAAATAAGTTCTAAGTTTAAAGAAACTGAAAAGTCTCTTATTCAAGATGCAGTAAGCAAAGGAAGAGGCTCCTAACTTAGGATATCTTGGTTGTCCTTCTTCATAGTATTGTCCCCAAGAAGAGAAACTAAAGAGCGGTAGTTTGTGATGTGCAGATAGCAAGAGAAAAGGCTCCAAACTTAGGAGGTCTTGGTTGTCCTTCCTCATAGTTCTGCTCCAACAACATTACCATTGTATCAAATCATAAACTGGAATTCAAGAAATGCAAAAAAGGATGAATTTTAGTTTTAATTCATAATTTAATATAAATAGAATTTAACTTAAATCCTTCATTGTCATTTCATATGCAAATTATATCTTAAACCAAAATCATCCAAAACTCATAAATAAATGATAGCACATTTAAGCAACTGAATCATAAAATTGAAACAAGAAATACTGAATCAAAACTATGCTAATTTATACAAAATTTAACCAAAGTGTACTTAGCTTGGTATGGGGGTCATCCAACCTTGCTTTGTACACCTGAAGAACTCTTCATCTACAACTGACTTGATAAAGCACTCATAGCATGAAAAACAATAGAACAACTAGCCTGATTCTTCAAATTAACTCAAAAGTCTTCAATAGTCTTAATATAAAAGTACACACTTTGAATAGTTCATGAACAATGTTTAAATAGGAAAATCATAAACAAAATTTGCTATAATGGCTCTAATAGCCTTATCTATCTTAATCCATCCATACAGGTCAAACTCATCAAGTCTGGTTCACAAAATTAGGAAAATCTCAAAAAATAAGAAATCTACCCCTTTTTACTAGGGATTTCTGAATGACAGGTCAAGTTTGACCAGCATTAACCAAGCCTGTGTTTGTTCAGTTTGACTAAACCAATAGGAATTCATTCACCTGTGGTTCCCAATCTTTCCAAATATGTGTTTGGATCCCACCCAGGTGTCCTGCACATATGACTTTAACGGAGCTATTACAAGAATTTTTAATGTAGTCTAAATTTACTCTTAAATCCAATTTTTAAAAAAAAATCAAAAAAATGAAAAACTTAATTTAGTTACCTAAATATGAAAAATAGGACTAAAATGAAGCATATGTAATTGAAATAAGATGGATTATGGTGTTAAATCAATGGATTTAGGATAGGCAAAAAATGACCAAAATTGAGGGCCAACATCGCCCCCTTGCTGATGTTCAAGCATGTCCTCATGCTTGCTTTCTCCATTTATATCTCCTGAGTGATGATTCCCCTGTTGTCCATGAACATGTAGCTTCTTCCTGTGTAGCTCGAAGGAAAATATCAATACCCTTGTGTTCCTCTACTTTGTAAATGGCAATTTTTACTTTTTTTTTCCATATTTGTACTACCATAACTTCTTCTCCCTTAGCCATCTGTAGGATTTTTTGGAGATGAGCATATTATGAGTCTCAAGATTTTTAATCTTCTTTCTCATTTTCTTTTTCTCCTTGGATATGTCATTGTTTTTTTCTCTGTACATTTTGTTTTCCTTTTTCAAGTGTCTTTCCATGATCTTGTTGTCTTTCATCTCACTTGTCAATTATGATATTTTCTTAACATATTCTTCATTATGCAATTATTTAGACTCTTCCCTTGCCTCTTTGGCATATGAATGAGATGAATTGGATCCTACCCAAGCATCCTCAAAATGAGAGTCTTTTTCTATGGTCTCTTCCCAAGCTTCCTCCTCTAATCTTTGTATAATTTCGTCAAGTTGCTTCGATGTTTGTGGAGGTTCAGTTTTAATAACTTCAAGTTCTCGATCTTTTCCTTCATTTCTTGGTTCTTCTTGTTATTTTCTTCTAGATCTCCTAGGAATGGAGAAAAAAGGTTTTTATTTCTCTATTATATTATCCTCTTGCTTTTTCTGCAATATCGTCCTAGGATAAAAAGGAGAATTCATAATACTTCTTGTGACATGTAATTGTTCAAGTTTCTCCTCATTTTCTATTGTTTGTTCGTCAAAATGATGTGCAACCAAAAATTCTTTCCAAAGTCTCCCTTTATTCTTTTCCTGATACTCAACAAGTATCTTGATTAACCCACAATGATAGATATTGGCTTATTTAGCTTCTGATTTTTTTTTGACATTCCCTATCATTTTAGTTAATCTCTTTGAAAAGAAGTAAGGTAAGTTGATTTTACAATATCCTTTTATATGTTGAATCAATTTAATATGATATAGATATACCACACTGTATCGACTATCATAAGTGAAATACTTTTGGATAATCAAAACTAATTCTGACCATGGTTCTCTAAACCAATCTCTTTGAATCCCTTTTGTTTTATCAAATGATCCCTTGGTTTATCCACAAAAAAGGTCCATCCTTTCTCCTTAAAATGCAAACCCTTGTGATACTCTTCTCCTATCAAAGGAAGATCTAACGCCTAAGAAAGAAAGGTTGGATTCAATGGTATAGAGAGTTCACCAACTCTAGTTTTCAAAATGTTTTATGAACTCCCATGTGATTTTATCATTATGACCATTGAATTTCTTAAGAAACTCCATTAACCCTGCTTGATATAATTTCTCCACTGTGTCCTTACTCCAATTTTCTATCTTGGAGTCTTTAAGTTCCATTTTGGTTGCCATTTGTATTTTCTTTATGTGCCAATTAATATGGCCTTGTCCAGTAAATAATCTCATTATGAATATAGCAAGAAAAATATATAATTTTAACGTTCTTATTCATGCAATCCTTGGATAAAATTCATGGTAAATGTACTTACCAGATCTTTGTATCTTTGAAAAAAATGAGATTAATTCCTTTGCCTTTAAATCATCAATTTCCCTGTCTTCTACTGCAAATGGTATCCCAAAAAAAAATTATGTTTGTAAACTGAATAAAAACTCTTACTATGTAAAATACCCAAAAAAAAAATATCCACTGTAAGAAAAATCTCTCACTGTTTTGCAAATCGTATTTAAATCTCTCTTCTTTTGCAAAATTTCCTCAGAAAAAAATTATGAAAAATCCCTCTTTGTTTCAAAAACTACATACTGTGTATTTGAAATAACGCTCGCTGCATTTTTTATGTGCAAATTTTTTGACAAAAATTGCATGAGTAAATCATGGTTTTGATACCTGAAATGCAAGTAATGTGTAGAAAACTTGTAGAAATTTCTTGTTAATGGTTTAGTCCTTCCTGTGTAAACATACATTTTCAATTAGATCATGAGATTTTTTCACCCGCGCCCGCTCTGCAACTGATCTGCGCTTGATACCTTTGTCTCGGCCCTGTGGCCGCTTCAAAGGGTTTCCTACACGGCTTTGACCCTGCGCGGCGCCTCCTTTCTACCTGACACTCCTTTCCTGAGTTGAGCCCCCAAACTGCTCGGCGATTTGGCTCTCTGTTTTAGTTCTTCGGAGGTCGCTCCACTGGGTTGACTTGAAGGATTATGACCACTGGAATTTGGGTGTGCTCGCTTCGATCGAGCTAAGACATCATTTCAATGGAATCACCGTCACCTCCCCTCTCTGATGTTGAGGCTTTTATAAAACTTCTAGATTCTCTCCCAAAGAAAAAAGTGACTGAAGCTGCGAAGTTTGTCAAGCACCTGGATGACATCCCTGAGATTGAGCTCCCTCCTGAGGGGCCGATACAGGTTTCCCTCGCATTGGCAGAGTGGGCTTTGGTTTCACAGTTCACTGGACTCTGGCCCTCCCCCAAAACCACGAAGAGCTAGGTAGCAAGGAATTGGGCACCGATGATCAAAAGCAGAGTCACTTCTTATTTTCTAGGGAAAGGTTTCTTCCTATTTGAATTCTCTGAAAAGGAGGACAAGGAACTGATATTCCGGAACAAGCCTTATTTCATGGGCCCTCAAGGGCTGTATCTCAATAAGTGGATGTCTGATTTTGACCCAGCAGTCGACATTCCCACAGCCGTCCATGTGTGGGTTAGATTGCCCAACCTGCGAGTGCATTTTTGGAATTGGGAATCTCTTAAGCACATCGGACAGACATTGGGCAAGTTCATCGATCGAGCAAACAACAAAGACCAATACGACTGTTCTAGAATCTGCGTTGAAGTGGATCTTGAGGTTGGTTTGCCCGAGGCAATAAAGATTAAGGTTGGAAATTGGACGCATCTCCAAAAGTTGGACTATGAGCAGATTCTGTTCAAGTGCAGAAAATGCCATGTCTATGGCCATTTTGCTAGAGGCTGCCCAAATAATAGTGAAGGGGAGAAAGGCAAGGAGGAAGGGTGGACTGAGGTCAAAAGGACCAAATCCACTCACAAAGCCCCTAGAACTGGAAATCAAATGGCAAAGTCCCCCAGGCAGGCTCTGGGCTTCAAACACCCCTCATGGAAGAGCAAGGAAACAAATATACACTGTTAAGCTCAGCAATAGAATACCCTCAAGAAATAGAGATGCAGAATGAAGTATCGCCCCACAAAGAGCCCTCCTTGGGATCAAAGCAAGTTGAGGCCAATGAAGACAAACCGAAAGAGATACCCACAGAAGAGGCTGAGGAAGTGCAAGGAACGGAGGATTCAGAAGAAGAAGGTGAAATAGGGGATTCACAAACCTCGGCTATAAGATCATTGAGAGGCTGAAAATATACCCGTGAAAAAAGAGAACAGGAGACTTATAAAGACAAACTTCAAGGAAGCCAACCAACCCTCGAGAAACTCTTGGCATATACTCCGAAGACGACCAGAAACTAGTCCTAGAGCTCTAAAGGAGCTCTCCACTCAAAAAGCAAGTGATGAAGATTGTCTCCTAGAACTGTAGGGGTATGGGGAGCGGAATAAAAGAAGAAGCCGTCAAAAGCCTGATAAGAACCAAATATCCTGATATACTCCTCATTTAGGAGAAAAATGGAGGACAAGGCCTTCCTCCATATCGCCAGAAAATTATGGAAGAGAAGTGAAGGGCAAGTTGTTTCAGCTCGTGGTGCCTTAGGAGGCTTGGGCACCCTTTGGAACGCAAACAAATTTTCAAAGATCAAAGAGGTCACCAACACCCATTGGCTGCTCTCTAAGCTGCAACACGTCGATTCATATGAGACTCTCTGTCTGTTCAATGTGTATGCTCTAGCCAGCGCAGGTGAGAAAAAGAGTTGTTGGGAATCCATTAGAAGCATGGCAGACTCGGAAGATTTAGTGAATATCATCATTGCAGGGGACCTTAATCTTACCCTTTCTCTGGCTGAAAAGCGAGGAGGAAGCGTTGTAAGGGATCCGGCGCGAGAATGGGTTGAGGACCTGCTTCAGGATTGGGACTTGATTGATATAAAACCTTCATCGGGCAAGTACACTTGGTCCAATAAAAGACTCGGCCCGGGACACATCACTGCAAGGTTAGATCGTTTTTTTGTTCAAAGTACTTTCCTTCTTCTTGGATTAGAATCTAGAATGCATATCCTCCCTTGTAGTGTCTCTGATCACAGACCCATTAAACTTGATCTTCTGGCTCATATGGATCAAGTTCCTATCCCTTTTAAATTCAGTCCCCTTTGGGTTAAAGAACAGTACTTTTTGCAATTAGTAAAAGATACTTGGAAGCAACCAGTCAATGGCTCTGCCTTCTTTGTTTGGGAGGAAAAGCTTGGGAGAGTGAAAGCTGCATTGAAATCTTGGGTAAAATCCCTTCCTAACCCAGTAGTGGAAAGGAAAAAGATCCAAGAATGTCTCGAGACTCATCAATTGAACTCGGAAAATGAAGAGATCACAAAAGAAACTCTAGATAAGGAAGCTGAACTTCAGGAAAGATTTCTCAAGGCAAGTCTGGCCGAGGAAGAGTATTGGAGGATTAAATCCCGAAGGCTTTGGCTCAAGGCTGGAGATAGGAACTCTTACTTCTTCCACAAGCAAGCCCAAGCCCGGAAAAGTTTCAACTCCATCTCAGAAATCAAGGAAGAGAACATAAACCACAGAGACATACAAAGTATAAAAAAGGTTGCTTTCCTCCACTTCAAAAATTTGTATAGTGAAAAAGAGGGCCTGGGGCACGCATCAACTTTAGTGAACGAGGTACCCTCTCTGATTACTACCAGAAAGAATCAGCTTTTGGAAGTAGAAGTCACCAATAATGAAATAAAAACTGCCCTCTTTGCAATGGAGCCAGATAAGGCCTCCGGCCCAGATGGCTTTACTGCCAGATTCTTACAGAACTGTTGGTAGATAGTGGAAAAAGACTTATGCAGAATGGTCCAAAAATCTCAAGCTTGTCAGAAAATTGGGGGAAGCACCAACTCAACTTTCCTGGCCCTTATTCCCAAGGAAAAAAGCGCCAATTCCTTCACCAGATTTCGTCCTATTTCCCTTTGCAATATAGGCTATAAGCTGATAACAAAAGTGATCGCGAACAGACTGAAAGTCATCCTTCCAAACATTATTCCTGAGAACCAGGGAGGTTTTATTCAGGGAAGACAGATTCTGGACAATTTTATCTTGGTCCAAGAGGCGATTCACTCAAGCTTGAACTGGAAAGAGAAAGGAATGGTTATCAAGCTAGATCTTGAAAGCGATTTTGACAGGGTGAGACACATATTTCTGTTCGATGTCCTCCACAAATTTGGTTTTGGACTCAAATTTATAAACTGGACCAAGGCATGTATTAGTGAGCCCTGGATTGCCCCTTTGGTGAATGGGAGGGCTACTGACTTCTTCAAAGCCTCTAGAGGGCTAAGACAAGGGTGTCCTCTCTCCCCTTTTCTCTTCGTCCTCCAAGCTTCTGTTCTCATCTTCCTCCTAAATAAAAAGCAGACTGATCAAGAAATAATGGGACTGAACATCGCAAGAGGTGTCAAAAATATAAACCATGCGCTATTTGCGGATGACTCCCTTTTGTTGGGTGTTGCCTCCTTGCACACGGCTAAACATTTCAAAGATGTGGTGGATTCCTACTGTGAAGACTCGGGAAGCAGCCTCAACGAAGGAAAATGTCACATCTACTATTGGAATACTACTACCAGATCCCTCCAAGCTATCTCCAGCTGTTTCGGCTTCGCAGCCTCCTCTACATGGTCATCTTTCAAGTATTTGGGACTCGCCATTTTCCAAAAAAGGGCCCTCAACAGAGACTGTTTGCCTCTGTTGGAAAAATTTAAGCTCAAAATCCATTCCTGGGGCTTCAATTGGCTCAATCTAGCTGGCAAGACAGTGCTTGTCAAAGTTGTCTTGAATAATATTCCCATATACCAATTCGTAGTCATGATGGCCCCTATTGGCATCATGAGGAAAATGGAGGATTACATAAGGAATTTCTTCTGGAAAGGCGGCAAAGCAAATGAGAAAAAAATTCCTCTATTAAACTGGGACATAATCTCCTTGCCAAGAATGGAAGGTGGCATGAATTTCAAGAACATCAGTAAGCAAAATATCGCATTGGGTGCAAAACTGCTATGGAGGATAATTGCCCCAAATCCGGGTTGGGCTCAGCTAGCGTTGTGGAAAAAATACTTCTGTGGGCAGAGAACATGCTGTCTGGACAATCCAAAATCAATATCCGGAGCGATGATCCATAAATTTGCACCAAAGCTTCCTCAATTAACCTCCATGCGCACTGGATCCCTGGAAATGGCAAGCGCATCAAAATCTGGGATGACCGTATCATGGGTAGTGATCCCTTATCTGAAGATTCCTCTCTGGTTCTGTTGAGAGAATGGATGGAAAACGCGGGTCTTAAAACTATGTGGGACATATCACACTAGGAGAATGGTGAATGGCAGAGTTGGGTTAATCTCGAGGTGCCTCAGAATATTTCTAGAGACTACGCCATCTTCTGATCCCTCTTATCAAGCAAAGCTCCAATGAACAATAGGAAACCTGACACTCGGGGATGGGGTCCGATCCCTGGGCGCTACTCAGTCACGCAAGGTTATAGACAGATCTCTCTGCAACCTCATGTTCCCCATGATCCGAAGCCCTGGCAAGGAATTTGGACTCAAACAACAATCCCGAAAATAGACTCATTCTGTTGGCTTCTTTTCCACCAGAGAATCTTGACTGACGACAGGCATTGAAAATGAGGCTACATAGGGCCATCCCGATGCTCTCTATGTGGGGACGACGAAGAGAATGCCTCCCATCTAATGCTCTGCTGTAAGTTTACTAATGAACTATGGAAAGAAGCCTTAAGCCCGTGGAGCGTAGACTTCGCCCTCCCTAACCACTACTATGATTTGTTTTCAAATTGGAAGTTAAGGTACCCAGGTGGCACTCCTCAGAATGCCCACATCAAAGAAGCCTGGCTCGCCCTCCCCAAATTAATATGTTGGCATATATGGCTGGAAAGAAATCAGAGGATATTCAGAGACAAGAAGAGCAATCTCAAGATTATCTGGGTAAAAACCAAAAGCCACCTAAAAGACTGTTTGGGAGATCAGCTTGACGAGGCAGATCTAAGTGGACAAGAAGTTGTATGGGGTGCTTATCTTGATCTCCAATTCTCTGATATTGCTAGGCATCCCTCTCCTCTAAAAAAATGGCAAATATGTCTTGAAGCTTCAGACTTCTCTGAGTTTTGCATCAAGAAGGCAAGAAATGCTCTCTTTTTTGACGGGACAGCTAAAGGTAATCTTGGTATATTCAGTGCAGGTGGAATAGTCAAAAGTGCAGAGGTCAGAACTGAATTAAGATATGCTTGGGGAGTGGGCTTCAATACCAGCATTCAAGCCGAAGCTCTAGCTCTTCTCCAGGGTCTTAAGCGGCTCATTTCTCTGGGTATCAAAGAGGAAATTGGGGGACTCCCAGTCTATCATAAAGGCCATTGTAGACAATTCTTCTCCTTCAGATTTAAGGTTATCAAGATCGATGATCAGAATCATATCCCTGATAAATTCCTTTCAGAATCTGGAATTTCTTCATGTAAAGAGAGACAACAATAAAGAAGTTGATGTTGAAGCCAACAAAGCGGTTCTCATCCCTCTCAGAGTCCTTCTAAAAGACGAAGACGAAGGCTGGGATCCCATCCCTTAACTGTTAGTTTAAAATGTTTTATTGTCTTTTATTGGAGCAGTTTGTTTGTATCTGTAAATCAGGAAAGATAGAGAAGATCACTCGAAATATAGTTTACAGAATTCACAGGCTCACTAGGGGGGAAGCCATTTGGTTCTTATCCAAGGAGAAATCTAAGCTCTATCCATTTCTTTGTAACCTGAAATGAGGCATTTCTGTCGAGAATCAATATATCAAACTAACCATTTCTGTCAAAAAAAACATACATTTTCAATTAAACTCTTCTCCAACATCTCGAAAAATTGTGGATTCTACAGGTGGCAGAGTATATTTATCACGATAGAGAATTGTAAATCCATAACTAGAGTCTTGTTTCTCTCTCATTATGACACATCTGAACTAAATCTTAAGCTAAACCCTTTCTTCGAAATCTTTTAGTTGTTGAGGAGACCCCGGAATTGATTCTTACCTGACCACTGTGTGATTTTCAGAATTTGTTGGAGAGAATTGTCAGCTCAATGCAGAGGAAATATTTGTCGCTCTCTCCTTTAAACATGCTTCTTCTTATTCTCCATGGAGTTTATTCAATCCCTCCTTGCAAGTCCATGTAATTTTCACACAATTCCTCTATTTCGCAAGGTCCTTCTCTCCCACTCAATTCCCTTCACTTTCTGTGTTTGTCTCTCTGTGAATTTCTCTCTCAGTTAGAGTTCTTTTCGTTTTCTTGAGCTATGGATGAATACGCAATATTTTCCTCAATTATAATCTAGGTTTAGCTATGATGATGAAGGATATCATACGCAGAAAATGTTCAATCCTTTGAAAACATTTTTGACCGTTTTCTTGTTGCTTGATTTGACTAGCTGAGTTTTCAATTTTCGATTTTGGCTGCCACTTGTGTTAATGCATCATGGTTCATTTACTTATGACCGTGCTATCCTTTGTACACTCCTTCGACACTTTTTTTATGTTGCATTATAGTTTGTAGATTATATTTTTTAATACTCATTACCATTAGGACTTTAGCTTATGATTTTTCCATTGCATGCATTATGTTTGCTTATATCCACCATACTTTCTTGCATGATGCATATTCATGCCTTTACCATTGCATATTTGTCCCTTTTCATCATATACTTATGTGTTGATATTTGTTTTGAAATGACCATAATCTTGGGTCATTTCAAATCAAATTCTTTTTGAAAGATTAAGTATATATGTAATGATACTAACCCTCTCTATTCTTGTTTTGTAGGCACATAAACTAATCCTTCTTTGTTGTGTAGACAATTTTTCCATGAGCAACAATTTTTTTTTCTCAAAAAGGAGATGTGGCCAAAAAGTTTGGTTCAAATTTGCAAGTGATGTGATTGATGATGAGATGAATGAATGTATACAATGTAGGGTAATGTAGGATAATGTAAGATGATATATACATGGCTAGGAGTATTGCATATTCAAGTTTAAACTAGGTTATCAATCTTAGAAAAAAATTCAAAATCAAAGGCATTAAGAATATTTTAAACTTACAATACTTTTCTTTTACTTGATAACTCGTTGTCAATGCTTTTCTTCTATTGATGGTGACCTTATATCTTTTGCCAATACTTTACCTTGTGCTAATGATAATAATATTTTGACTTCAAAATGAATTCTACTAAATGAGTTTTGATGGATTGTAGATGCTTGTAGTTGCTTCTAAGGTCCCTCTCATGTTGATTTAGGATGAATAATCAAGTCCCTTCTACAATAATATATGACATTGATCTTATCCAAGTCCCTTACTGATGAATATTGATTATAGTCTCTCAGGTCCCTTCTACAAACCAATCGCATAGTTTGTTGGTTTATTATGAATCTTCCCCCTTGTTGATGTTGAGACTTGTCCTCAAGTCTTTAAATTTTGGAAGTTGATTCTGCAAAATGAAATTTGAAAAAAAACATAAAATAGAATTTATATTGGCAAAAAAATTTGGTTTTCCAATATGAATTCGGGTTTGTATTGTGCTAGTATCCTGGATTTTCACAACCAAACTCCTTATTTATTTTTTAACTTTATTTTTATTCTAGAAGTAGGTAAGGCATATCACTATGTTGTTCCAATACTTCCATATATTTTTTTGCTGAGACTCTGTTCGGAAAGTCTTCTTTATTGATAGGTTTGTTATAAACTTTGAGCTTGTGACCATTAACTAGAAATGAAATTTTTGCTTCATCAATTGTTTTAATCTTGACTACTCCATTGTCAAATATTTATTCTATTCCATATGGTCCAAGCCAATGAGTAGTAAAATTAGCTTTGAAATCTTTGTACTTGGAGTTGAAAATAAGTGCCCAGTCTCCCTTATCAAAAAAATTTCTTTTAATAAATCTGTCATGCCATTTGATTCTCTGTTGTTGTACTAGTGATGTATGCTCAACTTCTTGTTGTATGATTTTTTCTAGTTCATTCAGTTGCATAATTCTCCATTGTTGAGCTTCTAATAGGTCCAATCCCAATTTTTCTACAAGTTTGAATGTATGAATTTGAAATTCGAATGGTAACAAAACTTCTTTACCATATACCAGTTTGTATGGACTGAATCCATTAGTATTTCTCCATGTAATTCTGTATGCCCATAATGCATCTTTTAATTTCTCTAACCAATCTTTTCTGTTCATTTGAACTGTTTTTTTCATGATGTTTTCCAGAACCTTATTAGCGTATTCCACTTGTCTATTTGCTTGTGGATGATACGGAGTAGATTTTCAATGCTTGATTTTGTATTTTCCTATAAGACCTCGCACAAGTTTAGAAGTGAACAGTGATCCCTGGTCTGTAACAATCTATCTTGGAACTCCAAATCTTACAAAGATTTATTCAAAGAGGAATGAAACCATTGTTTCTTCTATTGCTCGTGCCACTGATTTTGCTTCTACCCATTTTGTAACATAGTCTGTACACACTAAGATGTACTTATTTCCATTTGAAGGCGGATTAATAGGTACCACAAAGTCAAGAGCCCATTGTTAAAATGGTTCTATAAGTACTTGTGGTTTCAATGGAATTTCATCTGATACTACAGGTCTTCCAGTTCTTTGACAACTATCACGCCTTCTAACATAGTTCTTTGAGTCCTTGAAGATTGTTGGCCAGTAGTAGCCAAGCTTGAGTACCTTATATGTTGTTCGTTTATCTGCAAAATGGCCACCTCATAGTTCATCATGACATGCTTTTAGAATATTAAGAATTTCATCTTCTCTTATACATTTTCTTATTAAAAGGCCAGGACTAGTATAGAAGAGGTCACCATTGACCCAAGTATATTTAACACTTTCTCTAATTATTTTCCTTTTCTGCTTGCCAGTGAAATGGGATGGTGATATTCCGAATGATAAATAATTTGCTACATCTTCAAACCATGAGGTTTTAGCTATTATAGAAAATAAATGACCATCAGGAAATTTGTCTAAAATAGAGATAAGATCATCAGGAGAATTAAGTCTTGACAGAAAATCTGCCACTTGATTATCTTTTTCTGATCGATCTAGAACAATGATATTGAATTCTTGCATTAGTAACAACCATCTACTAATTCTTCCATTGGTAATTGTTTTGTTCATTAAGTATTTAATGGTTGGATGATGTGTATGAATAAATACTTGATAGCTTGTTATATAATGCATAACTCTATTGACTGAATGCACAACAGCTAGCATTTCTTTTTCAGTTACTGTATAGGTTAATTTTTTCGGAGTTAAGTCTTTGCTTATGAAATAAATGGCATAGTTAAACTGATTTTTTTTTTGTCCTAGAGATGCTCCTATAACTATGTCTGATGCATCAGTAGATATTTGGAATGGAAATGACCAATTTGGTCCTCTGATAATGGGCGCTATAGACAATTTTTCTTTTAGTTTTTCCAATGCATTTTGACAATTTGTAGTCCATTGAAACTCAATGTCTTTTGCAAGTAATTTGAACACGGGTAAAGCTATTTTACTGAAGTTTTCAATGAATCTTCTGTAGTAGCCTACATATCCCAAGAAACTTCTCACTTCCTTCCGTGTTTTTGGTGGCATTAAATTTACAATGACTTATATCTTTGCTGGATCTACCTTGATTCCAGAAGAGGAAATGTGGTGTCCCGACACTATCCCCTAGTTTAACATCATAAAAAATTTCTCATTGCTGAGGGATAAGTTTGTCTCTATGCATCTCCTTATAAATTTTTCAAGGTTATTTAAAAATCATCAAATTTTATTCCATAAACAATAAAATCATCCATGTAGACTTCAACACATTCATGTATAAGATCTGCAATGATAGCTAGGACTACTCTTTGAAATGTAGTAGGTGCATTACATAATCCAAAAGGTAAAACATTGTAAGCATATGTGCCCCATGGACAAGTAAATGTATTTCTCATGATCCTCTAATATTGTCTTGATCTGATTATATCCACTAAATCCATTAAGGAAGGAAAATAACGGTTTCCATGTCAATGAGTCTAGTACTTGATCAATAAATGGTAGTGGAAAATTATATTTCAATGTTGCCTTGTTCAGTTCCCTATAGTCTACACATATTCTCCATTTTCCATTTTTCTTTGGTACCACAACTAAGGGAGAAACCCATTGACTATTAGAGATAGGGTAGATAAATCCTACCTGTACTAGTTTCTGCAATTCCTCTTTCACTATCTCCTTCATCATTGGATTCATTTTTCTTTGTGGTCATCTCACTGGTTTGATTGTTTCATTTGTGTAAATGTGATGGATACATGTTTTTGGATGGATTCCTTGCATGTCTGTATAGTCCCAGGAAAAAGCTTTTGAATATTTTTGTAATAATGCAATTACTTGTTGTTCTTGTGATGATTGTAGATTATTACCAATATTTAAATTCTTTCCAGGATTGATTTCAATGATTTTTCTTTGAGAATTGGTAATTGAGTTGACAGGAAAAATGCTTTCAAATGAATTTTGCAATGATTGAATAGTACAATTTTCCTAAAAACATTGATTTAGAAGATGATTTGTAGCTTCATATTGTGTTATTCGTAGATGCTTAGAAATATCAGGTTTTTAGATTAAAAGTTCTATTAAATCCTCATTTTCTTCTTCTTCTCTAAAATTAAAGGCTTGATTAATGCTTAAAACAAGTAGAATTTCTTCCTATTGGTCATCAGGACATGATAGTAAAGAAGGAAATTGAGCGGGAGGATAAAGTGTGATATGTTTCCTTTCATCTGCATGTGCTATAATCATGCTTTCTAATCTGCATCCAATGAAGGCATCTATTGTGGCTAACCATGCTTTGCCAAGAATTAAAGGGTGGCCTCCTAGATTAGTTTTTGGTTGTAAGATTACAAATTCTACAAGGTATTCCCATGAATTCCAAAGAAACAATGATGTCTTCAAGTATTCCTTCGGGTACAACTTTAGATCATCTGCTAATTCTAGAATTGTAGTAGTAGGTTAGATATTTGGTAGTTTTAAGTACTTCATAGTTTCTATTGTCATGACATTTATAGCAGCTCCTAGATCAATTAAAGTTTTAGGAATTGAAAAAATTATTGATTGAAATTGTAACCATAGGTATCCCCAGATGAATATATTTTTCAATTATTTTTTTTGTAGACATTAGACTAGCTAATTTGCAAATGACCTAGATTGTGGGTGGATCTCTTTTCTTTCTGCCAGTTTTCTTAATACATAATTCCTTTATTGTTTTTTTATAGACTAGAATATCTTTGACAGCTTGCAACAAATGAATTTTGACATAAGAATTTTTTAATTCATCTATGATATCAAATTCAAGAAGAGAAATTGATGTTTTTTGATCCACTAATCTTTCTAGGAAAGGTGGTGTTCATAATAGTTTTGCTTTTCTGAATTTGATTCCTTGGATCAGACTTTTTAGATTGTTCTCCTTCTTCAATTTGTTTTTCTATGATTGGTGGAGAATCCTTTTGTATAACTTTTTTAGAACTTAAGTGGATGTCTTGAATAGGAATAATAGAATATGTAGGAAATAATGTTGTTTCTTCCACATTATAGGTTGGAATTTCCACTCTATTACTCGAATTTGCTACTGGATGAGCTAGTAATTGAGCTAGTTTGGGTGATGGTTGGTTAGAAGGAAGTTGAAGCTATTGAGGTTGAGTTAGTGTAAGTATTGATTGTTGTGTGAATGGATTTTATTGAGGGGATTGTTGGAATTGTTGATATGGAAATGATCCTTGAGGATATGGCTATCGATATTGTTGTGGATATGGTTGTTGAGGGTAAAATTGTTGGGGCGGTTGGGTTCCATAAGAATATCCTCGCCAACTTAGTGAAGGTTGGTTTTGATTTTGCTGAGGAGGCCAAACCTGCCATGGCATAGGAGTATTCCATGAATTTTGATACTAAAAATTCTGGGGAATTTGTTGAGGAAACTATTGAGATATACCTGCAAAACGTGGTTGCCAATTTCTTCTTGGTGCCATATAATAAAATCCTTGAGTTTCTTCTAATTGGCCTACTTGCAACTCTTTTAATGTTTAACAATCATCTGTAACATGATTTTATGTACAAATTCCACAAACATGTATATTATCCAAAGGACATTCTCGTAAAGGATGCTCTTTAAGATAAAATATTGATAGTATTTGTTGTTGTTGTTGTTTCTTATTTTATTTTAATACATCAACTTGTGTTCCTAAGGTTCTCAAAAGATAAATTTTAAAGTTTTCTAACAAACTCCCTATTTCTTCTCTTGTTACTCCTCCTGTTGCTGATTTAGAAGCTCTTGAAGTTATATCTCTTTTTCCTATTTTGGCTCTACCTCTAGAGTACTTCTGACATAATTCAACAATTTCATCGAATGGTAAGTATGAAATATCTCATTTACCCATCACATTGAGAATATCAAGATACTCATCTCGTATTCCTTTGAGAAAAAATGTTCTAATGGTATCAGGATTTAGAGAATGTTGTTTGGATTTTTGCAAGTTGTAAAGAAATTGTTCTAAATATTCTTCCAAACTCTCATCTTCTTGTTGAGACATCCTAAAAATATATTCTTTTGAATCTCTAGGCCTACAATAGGCTTGATATTTCTTAAGAAAACTTTTCTTCATTTCTTCCCAAGAAGTAATACAGTGTTCTTGTAATCCCATAAACCATTTTAATGCAGCTGCTTTAAGAGTAGCAAGGAAAAGGCGAAGCTTATGTGTATCATCAGTATACCATAAGTTCAACATAAGATATCAAATTCAAACATGAATTAATCACGATCTTCAAAAGACATTCCATAGAAATTTGGTAAAACCGAAGGTGGAATATTCTTCATTTTTACCTCTTCTCCTAGAATTTCTCTAGTATCTACAATTGGAAATCCAAAGTAGCTTCTTCGTCATTTTATATTTTTGCATATTGTCTTCTCTTATGATCATATTATCTTTTGACATCTTATTCTCTTTTCCTTTCTACTTTTCTTCTTTCCTCTTCTTCTCTTCTTCTTTTCCATTCCTTTTGTTTCTTTTCCTATTGTAACCTTTGTTCTGGAGTGAGAATGTTATATCCATGCCCTTCTTCTACCATATGTTTTTCAACATTTTCAAATGTTTCAGTAACAACTTGAGATTCAACTTGTTTTATTTGTTCAAAGATAGGTTGATCTATTTTTTCAAGAATAAGTTGATCAATTGGTTTTCTTGTCTCTCTTTGTTTTCCTATGGAATATGTTCCTATGTGTTTTTGTTTTCTCTTCACTTCATAAGCTAACAAAATTTGTCTTTCAACAAGAGTTAACTTTTGTCCTGAACGTTGTTTTTCATCTAACTCTTCCAAAGTTGATTTTCCAGCAATTGATGTAGTTAATTCAAATGGAGGTTGTCCTTCTTCTACGAATGGTTTAGTAGTTGGGGGGTCTTGTATGGTGTATATATCATTTTCATCTCTTTGTGTAGGCATAAATGCCCATAATGAAAAATCCTAATTAATTTTTTATTTTTTTGTCTTTTATGTTTTCTAAATGATCTTCCTATTTTGATTAAATCTAAATATGCTTCCCCGGCAATGGTGCCAAAAATGTTAGGTCAATTTACTAAGTAAACTAACACATGTGTTTTACTTGTCAATCCAGGTTTGTAGACTTGGAAGCATGTCCAAAATATATGGATTTCAGGTAAAATCAATTTCAGAAGGTAAGACTCAAAGGTTAAAGGAAGTGCATATTACAAATAAGTTCTAAATTTAAAGAAACTAAAAAGTTTTTGATTCAAGATACAGTAAGAAAAGAGAGAGGCTCCTAACTTAGGAGGTCCTGGTTGTCCTTCCTCACAGTATTGTCCCCAAGAAGAGAAACTAAAGAGCAGCAATTTGTGATGTGTAGATAGCAAGAGAAGAGGCTCCTAACTTAGGAGGTCCTAGTTGTCCTTCCTCACAGTTCTACTCCAACAACATTACCATTGCATCAAATCATAAACTGGAATTAAAGAAATAATTCAAGAAATGCAAAAGGATGATTTTTAGTTGTAATTCATAATTTAATAGAAATAGAATTTAACTTAAATCCTTGGTTTTCCTTTCGTATGAAAATTAGATCTTAAACCCAAATAATATAGAAATCATAAAGAAATCACAACACATCTAAGCAACTGAATCATAAAATTGAAACAAGAAATACTGAATCAAAACTATACTAATTTATACAAAATTTAACCAAAGTGTAGTTAGCTTGGTATGGGGGGCCTCCAACCTTGCCTTGTACACTTGAAGAAATCTTCAACTACAACTAACTCGATAAAATACTCATAGGGATAAAATACTCATAGCATGAAAAACAATAGAAAAATAGAACCGATTCTTCAAATTAACTCAAAAGTCTTCAATAGTCTCAATACAAAATTACACACTTTGAATAGTTCATGAACCGTGTTTAAATAGGAAAATCATAAACAAACATTGCTATAATGGATCTAACAGCCTTATCTATCCTAATCCATCCATACAGGTCAACCTCACCATGTATGGTTCACAAAATTAGGAAAATCCCACAAAATAAAAAAGTTGCCCCTTTTAACTAGGGATTTCTGAATGACAAGTCAAGTATGACCAGCGTTGGTTGGGCTTGTGTTTGCTCAGTTTGACCGAACCAATAGGTATTCCTTCATCAGTAGTTCCAAGATTTCCAAATATGCACTCATATCTTTCCCAAGTTTCCTGCACATATGACTTTAACGGAGCTATTACGGGAATTTTTAATGTAGTCCAAATTTACTCTTAAAACCCAAATTTTACAAAAATTGAAAAAAATTGAAAAACTTAATTTAGTTACCTAAATATGAAAAATATGACTAAAATGAAGCATATGTAAGTAAAATAATATGGATTATGGTGGTAAATGAATAGATTTAGGATAGGAAAAAATGACCAAAATTGAGGGCCAACAAACGCGTTCCTCAAGAATAGTCTAATGATCCACATGAATATGTTGATTCACCAAGAGTCACCATACTTGAGACTAGAAAGAGACTAGCTTGGCTTGAAAGAACATTGAAATAAGTTGAAGGATATGAAATACCTCATGGCACCTTAAGAGAAATAAAGAGGCCAAAAAAGTATTCAGGTTATGTAGCATTGATGAGTAAGATCATTAAGTTCGAGCATCCACCTATGAAGAGGTAGTTGGACATCAAGTTTGGAAATATGTTATGATTTAATAGTACCAGTCCATATTGAAAATGATGTATGGGAAATCATTCCAAGACTTGAAAGAAAATGCGTTGTGTCTTCCAAATGGATCGACAAAATCAAGCATTCAATGATGGAATCTTAAGAATTACAAGGCAATATTTGTGGTCTATAGATTCTTCGAGAAATAGGGAGAAGAATATGAAGACACATTTTCTCCTATTTCCAAGTATTCTTATATTATATCTATTATTGATCTCACTTATATTACAAGTTGGAAATTGCATCAAATGGATTTTAGATTTCTTTTCTGAATGGAGCCATTGAAGAAGAAGTTTATATTGAGGAACCTTAATGCTTTGAGATTCATGGCAGAGAGACACATGTTTGTTAATTGAAGAAATCCTTGTATGGGTTTAAGTAAGCTCCTTATGCATGGTACTCTCATATTGATAACTTTTTGTTGAGTCTTAGTTTCAAAAGGAACAACATTAATCCAAATTTGTACTTCAAAGTTGTTGAAGGTAAGCCCTTGATTTTGTTATTGTATGTAGATGATTTATTTCTGACAGAGGAAGAGAATCTCATTGTTTTGTGTAAGAGGGAGCTAATTTTGGGCATTGAGATGAAGGAACTTGGCCTTGTGCATTACTATTTAGGATTGGAAATATGGCAAAAGTCTAGTGAAATCTTTGTTGAGCAAGGAAAGTGCATCATCAAGATCCTTAAAAAAATTGGCATGATAGATTGCAAGTCCATGGACACTCCCATTCTGAAAAAATTTGAAGAAGATGCAAGACTGTGGTTTTGATCTGGTTGATCCCTCTATGTATCACAAATTAATTGTCTCTTTGAACTATCTGGTTAATAATGGACCTAATATCTACTATGTTGTGAAAACGTTGAGCCAATTCTTTGTTGAGCCCCGTTAACTGCATTGGGTTGTAGCAAAACATATATTTAGATATCTATGTGGCACCATTGGTTATGGTCTGAGATATGTTTATAATGGAGAATGGAAACTGCATGGTTTTAATGATGCTGATTGGGTTGGATGTACGGAATATAGAAAGATCACTTCTAGTTTTTGTTTTATCTTGGGATCCTACATGATTTCATGGTCAAGTAAGAAGCAAAATTTTGTTGCTCTTAGTATGGATGAAGCTGAGCATATAGATGTTTGTTTAACCTATTGTGAATTTTTGTGGCTTCGAAAGTTGTTTGCTGGTTTGTTTGATCAAGTGCTAGAATCGACCATTGTATATTGTGACAATAAAAGTTGTGTAAATCTTTTTAAGAACCCAATTTTTCATGACAGGTCAAAGCACATTGAGATCAAGTATTATTACATCTGGAATATTGTTTAGAGAGGATTTGTGAGGCTAGAATACTTCCCTATTGATGAGTAGGTTGTTGAAGTTTTGACAAAACCATTGTACTGAATGAAGTTTTCTTATTTTCGAGAACAACTTGGAGTTGTTGAGAATCATTGATTGTATAGTATCATGAGATTGAAAATATTCCTCGGGCTTAGCTGAGAGACCCTAGTTTAGGGTTGAGAAGATTGGATTTTTACTCCCCTGGGTCATTGACATTGACTAACGAACCAATGTGGTTGGGGAGTTTGGTTTTGAGGCTTGGAGTGATCCCTTAAGTCATTTTGTTTGACTAAGAGACCAGTGCATTTGATTGGGGGCATTGATTTTGATTTCTCTTCTTTAAGTAACTTGTTTGACTGAGAGACCAAGTGGACTTGGTCGAGGAGATTAATTTTTGAGTACTCTCATGGGTCCTTGTCCTTGACTTAGAAACCATTGCATATGGTTGGATAGTTTTTCCTCATTGATTAATCCCTTGTTCAATTGGGTATTGGCCTTGATGCCAATGGGTTTTGGCTTGCGGGATGAGTTTTATGCTATGTATCTTTCCTTATGATGAGACTTACACATCTAATCTCTCTCTTGAGTTATTACTAAGAGACCAAAGGATTGGCTAGGGAGATTGATCTTGAGAGAGAGAATGAAAAGTACCTCGCTAGATAAGAGGGAGTGTTGAAAATTAGTAGCTTTAGTTAATATTTTCATTAGCAAAATTAAAGGAGAAATTATGTATTTTATTGTTGACCAAGTCGGTCCCACCACAAGAAGGGGTTTGACCCTATGGTCAAATCCCATTTCCTAGCACACATATATATTGGGCATTCATTGAACTTGTTTGGAATCAATCGTAACTCATCCATTTGATCTAAAAAAAGTTGGTTTGTTCACACTTGTGAAAGAGAAAGAAGATGAAGTTTATAGTGAAGTTTGACCTCTCTTATTTTTGTCTTTGACCAACATTGACTTGGGTATTCTTGTTGCTATTTGACTAAGAATTTGACTAAATTTGCAGGACAATTTTCTACTTGATTAATTCATTGTGTTTGACTGAAGTTTATCTTTGTTTCGGGGTTGTTGAATGAGGGTTGACTGCATGTAAAATTTTGTAGTTTGACCGAGACTTTGGCTAAGGAATTGCAAGCTGAATGTTGGCCCTTTGACTAGAAGTCCTCATGTTGAAATTCAATTCTCTTATGCAAACTTTGATTGTGGACCAATGTCAATTTTTTCTCTCTTCGTTGATTGGTTTTGACTTGGAAAATATTGATGTCGGAGATTGGCATTTTTATTGGAATAATTTTATGTACATTTTGATGAACTGAAATATCTCTCATAAGAAAAGATTACCAGGTTTTTTGTCCCAAGAAATTTTATTGTCTCTTCAATTATTGTTTTGTGTGATCTCTTTTTCTCTATTGAAGTTTATGGTTGAAAATTTTCAAGTATAATTGCTTAATGATTGGAATGCTCTAAGGAAGTCAAATTGTGTCATTAGAAGTAGTTATTAGCTAAAAAATTGTACTAGTCTTGTTTTCATTAGAAAATCAACAATATGGTCAGGTACCCCCTGTAAAAACAAAACTAGTCCTAGGTCACCAACTAACCAAGTCATCACTTGGAACCCTGTCAATTTTCCCTGGCCAATGGTGAAACCCTGGGCTCATTTACCATTCCACCATGTCATCACTTAACACTTGAATGGTAAAAAATACTTATCTGATGTTTTGAGGCACTCACTCTACCCATTAACCAAATAACCCCTGGTAATATGGTCAAAACCTTCTAACCATAGGAGCACTATGGGGCTTGATTTTATCTGGGTCTACATTCTCCCTATCCACATTAAATGGCACTCGGTCAATGCCCATGACTTAGGGATAATGTCTACCCTAATTCTACAACATCAAAACTCCCTCTCAATGAGGGAGGGATTCTTAACCACTCCAATATTGTCCCTGAAGTATACAAAATTCATTTGGGACAGAGGCCTTGTGAGAATGTCAACAACCGGTTCATCCATAAAAATGTATGGCAGCCTCACTTCTCCCTTATGTAACATGTCTTGAATATAGTTGTACTTGATCTCAATGTGCTTCGATATGTCATCACGGACCTCTGCAACATCTGATCAAAACAATCATGTGAGCAGATACTGAAGCCGCACTGCTTCATAACTTTCCAGACTAGTTGCAATATACTCAACCTCTACAGTGCTCAGTGCGACATATGTCTACTTCCTGCTCATCCATGATATCATAGCAAAACCCAATATGAAGCAACATTCTGATGTGCTCTTCTTGTCTTCGCTACTTCCTTCCCTATCAGAATCTGAATATCCCTGCAACTCTACTGCACCATTTGAGACACATATCAATTCATAATTGACTATACCACATAGATATCTCAACACATGCTTTATTGAAATCCAATGACATGCCTAAGTTCCACCATGAAATGGATTAGAGTGTTCACTTTACCAACATTGTAGTCAAGATTGTGATCAACATCACTCTTTGTGAAACTGAAACTCATCAGGTATCCAATGGTTCCCAGGAGATTTGGAACTGTATGGGAACGTTCCCTTTTCAGTGGGAACTGCAATGGGAGATGGGAAAGTTCTGGGAGATTTGAAGACTATTTTTTTTAGTTCTGACATTCCCTAGGGTTGGGGAATATAAAGCCTATAGAGAAATATGTTGAACTGCCCACAAAACATGAGCCTAAGTTGAAACCTTTACGGGAAGAAAGGCCAAGTACATCCTTAAACCGATATCCTTAATTGAGAAACTGGAGCAATCTCTTGATGGGTTAAGGAAGTGTGTCGCACCTTGATGTAAGGGCAATATCTAGGATGTCATACTGATGAGTATTTCTTTTGTTGTTTATGTATATATATCGTAGAAGATTTTGTGTGCATATTGTATTTGGCAGTCAATGCTTAAACATCAAAGTTGCTTTACTTTTTCTCTTAAGAATAACTAGAAAAACATATGTAAGATTGTTCCTTTGTATTTTTAAGCCAGATTGTTTTAAGAGTCGTGTCATAATGAACTTGACATTTTAATATTTTATATATAGGGATAGAGACTCCCAAAGAATATATTTATATATAAGAGAGATTATATATTTATTATTTATATATTTAAATTGATTTTAATATTTGAATATTTTGATTCAATATTAATTCTGATTATTATATAAATCATATAATTAAAAAAAATGTTTTTTATTTTTTTTATTATATAATATTACCGCTCCCGATTAGTTGTTTCATGTAAATTTTGGGGAAACCTCTAGCCATTCCCGACACCCATACCCAAGTTCCCAATGTTCCCACGTTCCAAAAACTCGTGCAACATAGATTTAAATATATAAATAATAAATATATAACCTCTCTTACATATAAATATATTCTTTGGGTGTCTTTCTCCCTATATATAAAATATTAAAATGTCAAGTTCATTATGACACATGAAGAGTCTTTCAAACAGTATGGCTTAAAAATACAAAGGAACAATTTTACATATGTTTCTCTAGTTATTCTTAAGAGAAAAAGTAAAGCGACTTTAATGTTTAAGCATTGACTGCCAAATACAATATGCACACATAATCTTCTGTGATATATATACATAAACAACAAATGAAATACTCATCAGCATGACATCCCAGATATTGCCCTTACATCGAGGTGTCACACACTTCCTTAACCCATCAAGAGAATGCTCTAGTTTCTCAATTAAGGATATCGATGTTAAGGATGTATTTGGCCTTTCTTCCTGTGAAGGTTTCAACTTAGGCTCATGTTTTGTGGGTAGTTCAACATATTTCTCTACAGACTTTGTATTCTCCAACCCCCACGGAACATCGTAACTAAAAAAAGAACAGTCTTCAAAGCTCCCGAAACTTTTCCAAGCTCCCATTGCAGCTCCCACTGAAAATGGAACTTTTGCATACAGTTCCAAAGCTCACGGGAGCGCGAGAACCATTGGAACAGGTTTCCCAACTCTTGGGAGCAATTCCCATGTAACAAAGAATAAAAGTCTCAAAGTAACATTTTGTAAGTGTTTGGAGTCTTGGAGTTATAATTCCTTTGTAATAAGAAAATTTCCCTGAAATCAAATATAGGCCTTTTCATATATTTGTCCCTCTCTTTTCATACCTGGATAGGTGACTTGAGTTAACCCTGCTTCAATGTTGACATGCTTTGGATCATGTGTAAGTACATTTGCTTCATGTAAATTTGTTATATTTAACTGACATCCTAAAGATAATCAACATCGTAAGATATAAGTTTTGTCACTGCCATATATTGGAGAGAGGGTGTTTTCTACTTGAGGATTGGTTGACTATTCATGGCTTCATGGATTCAATTTTTGACTGCACCAATGAAATTTTTAGTCAAACCTAGAATTTATCAACTATTTTGGGGGTTTGGAAAAAAAATTACGCTCTTGTGAGATGGAGGGTTAAAAATATGAGGAATGGACAATGTTTTAGAATCAAATATTTCCCACAAAAATGTGAAACAGGGGATTCATAAACTTGAAAAATGAGTAATTTTTACAATGAAATATTGTCCATGAAAATTGACCATAAAAAAATTGGAGATCGAGGATTCAAAAAACATGAGGAGAAATCAATTTAGTGTAGGGGATTTAGAAAAAAGGAAAAAAAAATAATTTAATTAATGAAAAATTATTGTCAAATTTTGTCCACGAAAATTTCCCACAAAAAAATTGGACGATAAGGGTTCAAAAAATGTGAGAAGTAAGCAATTTTTAACAAAAAATATTGTCCATTCAAATATTTGGAAAAATGTGTTTGACAGCGTTAATTTTTGTTCATATTCATTTTCATATTAAAAAAAATGTTGCTAAAACAATGTTATTAATTTTAGTCATTTTTTATTAATGACTAATTTCATTCCTTATGTTAGGGTATTTATTTGATAGATTGTCCCTTATATTTAAGAATTTATATAATAAATTTGAAACAATATATTAAATTTTTTTACTAAATCTTGTTATATATATATATATATATATATATATATATATATATATATAGGGTTATTTTGATAAAATTGATTTTGATAAAATTGACATTTATTTGGGTAACTTTGGTAAAAGTAAAATAATAAAAATGATATATTAAAATTTGTCTACATAACATTATTTTATTAATTTCTTTTTTTTCTTATGTAGTTATTTATTTCGTCTGATGAATGTGGGTCATTTATTGTGATGTACATTAATCATTTTTGAATTCAAATACTTTTATTTAAAGTTTAAGGAATTATAGAATGGATCAGGAGTTGACCATTTTTGGTTGTGTACTTGTTCCCTTATTTCACCTCGTGGTTATCATTTGCCCCTAGTCTAGTGTGGACTTCCTTAAGGTATTTCTTTCACTACATAGGAGAGAAAGAAATATGAGGCTTTGATGATGGTAATGTTCCATGTTATCCATACTTAACACTTGTGATTGTTCCCCATATTTTGTCCTCCCATCTTTTGATTAGTTATTATCAATATTTTGTACTAGTTTCATGTATACCTCATTCCATGGGAACAAGGAGTTGGAAATACTTAATGTTGATGTAGCTATAAGAAAAGGAAAAACATAAGTCAAATGTTAAAATGTAAAAGAATGGTAATGTATGTATAGCAATCGAAATCCAATTATAGCTTGGGATCTACCCCCTCTTATATAGCCACTCATCCCCGAGAGTATCCATGCATACCATGCTTATCAAAGTAAATGAAACTCTCAAAGAACATACCAACCTCGTTGAAGCAATAAATCGCCCATCATTAAAGGGATATTATATCATCATTATTACATGATAAATCAATCAAGCTCTTTAAACAATCCATATCAAATGAAGAAAATGGCAAAAAAGGGAGATTGAAAAAATAAAGAAGGGAGGTAACTCAAGTAGCTAAGCTCTCCCTCTATAAAGGCACTCATGGACAATAGTGTTACATAACCTATTATAAGATTATGACCCTTTTATGAAGTAAATCTCAAACCCTAACACATATCACTTGCACCTATCATTTGAAAGGGTTGGCCTAAAAACTATTCCTCCCTTTAGGGCTGAAGTAGCTAATAGGGTCATTTGATAACCCTTGTGTACCTAATTTTGATAATATATATACAATCATATGCTAGCAAGGCATTTGAAGTTGGTAATTGCATGAAGCACTTTGATGATTTTGACATTGAATATGGCTCACCTTGATGCTCTTATGGTTCTTGTACCCGTGATGTTTGTCTCACTTGATTCCTTGAGTATGTGTTAGATGGTTCTTCTTAATGCAGCTAAGATCCCTTAAGGGATGATATGATGCTTCTTTACCTCTTCGAATATTATATATAGCCACTTTGATGGTGACATAGAGCACTTTGACAAAGGACATTTATCACCTTATGATAGGCGTTGACCTCGAGTTTGGCTTGTCATAGTTGATGAGACCCTCCCTCAACCTTAGGACTTTGGATGTTGGTGATCTAAGCTCTGGCATTGCTTAGATATCAGGTGCACCTAGGAGGTGACAAGACTCCCCCAAGCTAGGATTTTACCTTCTTAGTGGATGTTTCTCTTCTCCTAACGATGTTGGTGATGATTGATGATGATGACGACATGCAACCCCTTTAAAGGGGATTGTACGCCTTCTACCATAGTGTCGCCATGCCCTAGTATGATGACATCAACCTTATGATGTATCTGATGATGACATGGCATTTCTAGAGGAGGATGTTAGGCTTGAGAGGGTTTTCCTTCGTGATGAGCCATCATTTTGATGATGAAACATGACTTTTTGGATAATTCAAACCCCTTGCATCATCCCTTGAACCTTTTCATGGAGAGACATTCCTTTTTGGAGATTATATCACCCTTGGAAGGTTTCCTACTCACACCTATAGGTTAATTAAGGTTTACTTTTAACTTATTACATTATGTTGGTTATGCTTGTGGGTTGGCTTAATGACTTATCCAACTTGTATCATGGATAACTAATTTTTAGGGTATCTTAGTGCAAATTAGAGCTAAATCAACTTAGTTGCCCTGATATATATGGGGACATCGATTTGTCTCTTTCTTCATTGTCATACTTGGAACATGACTTCTATTGATTAGTGATTCTTTTCTCATGTGTTGTGGAGTCCTAGTTGAGTGACTTTTTTTGGTGGATTTGTGATATGATGGGGTCTCTTTTCATGGATGTTACATGGTGAAGTAAGTTAGTTTATTTCATTTATCTTGGTATTAAGTTATGTAGGGTTAATGTTATTTTTCTAAGTTGGTTTATTTTGTATTTCCTTTGTTGTCCCTTATTGAGATAAACCTTTCCTCCAAGTATTTGAGGAATAGATATAGGTTTTTCCTTCCCTTAATCATCTAGAAAATGTAGAACCTAAATTTCAAAACTTAGGGTAAGTTTGATTATTTTCTCTAGTTTTCATAGATTTTGTATCATCCCAAGGAAACCCTATAATTATTTGTATCCTAGAATCGATGTGCCCTAGATTGAGAAAGCACTTGTTCATCTCTCTTGTCGCATTATTTTCAAATATAAAAGTCAATTTTATTTTTAATTCATGGTATTTTAGGGTTAAATTACATAAAAAATATCATAGTTTCAACATTTAATGACTTGTTCATGTATGCCCTAGGGTTAGACATTGTGTAAAAGTGTACTAGAGAAGCAAAATTGAAGTTTTTAATGCAACTTTTTAGCCATTTTCAAGGATTTATGTCATTGTTTTATTTATTTTTGGAGCCTTATTAACCTTCCAAATTTATTGCAACTTTTCCCTTAGTTTACTCTCTAATTTAGCCTACATTTCTCATAGTTTATTCACTATTTTCACAGCTAAATTTGTTGTTGTCATAATTTATTGTTTTGCAATAATTTCTTAATTTAAAACCTATTTTATAGAATCATTTAATATTTTATTCGATTTTGGTGTGTTTGAGAAGCATATTTGGCACTCTTTAGGATAATAATAGCCTTTCGATTGACCCATATCTCACTTGAACCAAAATTTGGAATTTATTCCTTCATCCACCTCAAACCCTAATTTTCCATGCCCTTATATCATGGATCTATGTTGTAGGATCCTTAGGGGGGACTTAGCTTAATATCCTTGGGTTACTTGATCCCTAAGCCGTGCCAAGGAAGCCTCCCTTATGTTGTATTATGTCATTCACTAAAGAAATGGAAGTAGTGATTGAAATGGCAATGGTGACACTCTCATGTGTTACACATTGTCTATGTCACGTATAAAGGCTTTTCACTAGGTGCCATATTTTTCTGTAACCTTTTTGGTGTCATTACCAGAGATCCTTGGGTTTCTTGATCCTCAACTTAAGATCCTTGGGTTTCTTAATCCTTAACTTAAGATCCTTGGGTTACTTGATCCATAAGCTATACCATCGAATCTTCCCTTGTGTTGGATTTTGTCTTGTACCAAAGGGAGTGAAGTACTAGTTGGGGTGATAGTGGTGACACTCTCGTGTGTTACACTTTTTCTATGTCACCTAGTGAGGCTTTGCACTAGGTGCAATATTTTGTTGTAACAATCACCACATGACATGACTCCTACAACTGCTTAATGTTCTTATGTCCAAATGGGAAGTTATTTCTATGGATTCAATTGTGGGTTTTCCACTCACATCACAAAGGTGTGATGCCATTATGGTTGTAGTAGATAGGTTAAATAAAAGCACACATTTCAATATAGTTATGAACACTTATGATGTCACCAATGTAGCATGCATGTTTACAAGTGAATTTATTTGATAACATGGGTTTCCCAAAAAAATCATTTTGGATAGAGACTTTTGGTTTACGTCCAGGTCTTGCACAAGCTTGCAATTAGAATTATGGGCACTTAAACTTTGGCACAACTTATCATCCTAAAATGGATGGGAAAATAGAAAGACTGAATTCAGTTATGAAGACATGTTGAGGATTCATGTTATGCATAACCAAACCCATTGGAAGAAGTACCTGCCTGTGATGGAGTTTGCTTACAATAACAATTGCAACAACTCAATAGGTATGCCTCCTTATCGAGCTCTATATGGAAGGCCACATATAACATCATTGAATTGAGAAATGTTAGAGGACTAAGTGACATTTGGAGCTAAATTGATCGAAGAAATGGAGGAACTGGTGATTCATATCAGATAATGGTTAAAGGAGGTGCACAATGGACATAAGAGTTATGTTTTTGTATAGATTAATGTTCTGAGATAGGAGATTAGATTTTTATTCAGGTCAAACATAATAGGAGCATCATTTAGTTTGTAAAGGGGACAAAGTTGTCACATTGATTTATTAAGCCATTTAATATTTAAGGAAGAATTGGACCAATTGCATGATGTCTTGTATTTCCATTCCATTTGCATAAAACTCATGATGTTTTTCATGTATCAGTTTCACAAAATTTCGTTCTTGAGGAATATCAAAAACTGAATTGGAAGGAATTGATGTGGAAACCACTATGGTTGAACCATTATGCATATTGTACTGTAAGGTTTGACAACTTAGACATTGTTTGGTGTACCGGGTTAATATGCAGTGGGACAAGTATAGCCCACGATCTTCTACTTGGGAGCATCTGAAGACCATATATCAATATCATCCCTCACTTTTTTTACCATAAATTTGGGATGAAGTTTTATAAAGGGTGGGTGTACGTAACACCCCATTTTGACCTGGGAAGCTACATTTACTTATGTCCTAATTGTATTTTCACTACTTTTTATCTTTGGAACATCGCTAAACATTGGTACTTAAAATTTATGGACATGTGGACATACATATATGTAAATGATATGAATGATTACTATTATGTTTTTAATGATGGACGTTATGTGATTTACTTCTAACATGCAATTTTTAATTGAAGGATCTTGGTACGTGGTTACTAGGTTTAATGATATGCTTAAATGTAATCACATGTAAATAATACATGGTTATGCATGAGATCATGTTGTAAACTAACTTACAAGTTAAATGGCTATGTGATAGTTGGAGAAGTGTGTTATTAAGTAGTTGATGCCATGGATATCAAATGAGAAATGGAATGATATGAATCATCCTTAAGTTATTTTATATTGGTTTGAATGCATGTCTATGATAGTTGGGAAAATGTAGGTTTTTCAAGTGGCACAACTACCTAAAACTATATAATCAATGACAATGCCATAGTATAGTCCATTATAGTGTGTTGATTGTAGTTTTATCAAGAGGGGTGAAGGCATTGTCCATTTTTATCCTTCGAAACTTGGAGTTGATGAAGAACTATGTTAAGCCACACTCCCCTAAACATGTGATGATGAATACCAATTTCCTGTTGGGGAAGCTTGGTCTTCCATTTATGAATTGTTTTTAGAGTTAGGTCAATATAGTTGATGCTCAATATATTGTAGCAAAGGAAGGAGGGGATCTAGAAATTTGAAGTAGGTGAGGGAGGAAGGGCATTCAGAGTAGTTGGAAGTGTTGTTAGGTTTTGTAGTGCCTAGCTTATTCTCTAATATTTGGTGTTAAATGCTTAACTAAGAGATGTTAATCTAGGGAAATGTTTCATTCATTTTAAAATTGTTGGGATTGGTGAATTTATGCTATTATAATTAAGTGTAATGATTGATTTATTTGCATCATGATGTTTATTACATTATCAATTGGGTTGTGAGCATATAGAAAGTTTGCATTAGATGTGATGGTTCTTGTTATTAGTACCGTACTCGTGAGCTATGTATGTGCTAAGTACACTACATACATTGTTTGTGTATATTATCATTAATATGATATATTAAGAAAATAAATAAGCTTGTTTGTCACTTGTGTATAATGTCTTAGTATATTAATTAAGTTAATTGATTTGGTTAGAATTAATATTATTGATTAAGTTGATTGATTTGATTAGAGTTGATGTGATTTATTGAGTTAATTGATTTAATGAGGTTAATGCTATTATTAATTTATTTATATGTTAATGTTTGTATTAAATTGATTGAATTAACATATGTGTGTGTGTGGAATTGCCATGTGTTAAATTGAATTAATTAAGTTTAGTATGGTTTAAAAGTTATCTATTACGTTAAGATAGGATGCCAAGAAAGGCTAGCTCTAATCATGGGTTGAGCTTTTCGAAGAGAAGGTGGAAGGAGGGGTAAGGGGATGGATTTTGGAGAAGCGAGGGGCATTGAGCATTAGGAGAAGGATTTTTGGTCTTGTGAGGGAGGAGAAATAGAATAAGGTGAATGGGAATTTTGCACTGACATTAGAAATTGGAATTGGGATTTGACTTTGTATTCTAGACATACTGGAGTTTTGTCTCTAGGACTTTGCGCACAGAGGTCCAAGAATCCCCCTAAATTATTCCTCGAGCTAGGGAGACAATGACGATATTCCTAGCTAGCTATCAAGATAAACATTCAATTTTAGGTTATGGATAATGGATAAGAGACAACTCATCTTAGCAAGATCAAACGATAGAACATAAGCAAACTTGTGTATAGGTATTTTTCTATCTTAATGCCTAGTTTAGTTATGTATAAATTATTTATTTATGGTGTTATATAAGGTTTCCAAACTAGAATTTATATTATAAATAGAAATTTTATTGTGATGTAGTTAGAAATTATAGTGATACAATGATATAGTTGAAATTAACAACATAGTATACAATTGACATAGTTAGAAATAAAAATTTCTTTCTATTAAAATGTTTATGCTTACTTCATAATTTAGTAGATTCAGATGAGGTCTTAGTGAAGGACATCACATTATTGGTTTAAAAGTGCATATTCCCCCTTCGTGAATCAATATTTAACAATAGATGCACCTCATCATGGTGACACAAACTTTATTGGGCCAAAAATCTTTTTCATTAGGTCAAAGGTATAGATTGGAGCATCTTTATAAAAAGAAAAACAAGGGAAAATATATCAATCATAATAGGCCTTGGAGTGCTTTTCATGGCCTCATTATTTAGTAAGGAAATATATAAGTCTTCATCTGCACATTTCAAGATAACCAATCATTTCTCTAAGTCGACTATGGTAGTAAGAAGTTCAATTGTTGAGTGGAGAGAGGGGATCTCACATGCTATGGATAAAACTATCTAAATTCCATAAACAAGCTAGAAGGGTCTAAAACCTTTGGTAGCCATGGCAGATATCTAATTGGCCCATGATCTCAAGAATAACATGTGACTCCAATTGGTTTTATGTTTTTTTATTATACTTTGAAAAAAATTGAGAATTAAATTGACTAAATTAACATATCCATTAGCCTCAAGATAATACATAGTGGAGAACTCACTTGTAAAGCTTGATTATGAAGCTAACTCATAGAATACCTCATTCTTGAAATTTATGTTGTGGTCGGAGATAAATTGTGTAGGTACATCGAAACAAGTGATGATAGGGTTAGAAAATAAATGGTTCTCCATGTCAGAAGTTTCATTAAATATTGACATTGCTTTAGCCCACTTGGTGAAGTCGTTTATGGCCACAATGATGTACTTATGACTTCCACTAACTAGAGGGTAACATTCCATATAGTTTATCCCCCATTGGCAAAATGGATTGATGGTAAGGATGCGGTGTAATGGAGTAAGTGAAACTTTGATTTTGTAGGTGAAATTTGGGAAATTATAACATCACATAATCACATGAATGTAACCATGAAAAGGGGAGTGACAGAAATATCCCACATTGAGGATTTTCTATGTGACAGTGATTCATAATAAATTGTTGCACCAATCATCACTATAATAGTTTTTAATAATCCATTATGTATTGGCATGAATTAGGCACTAATACACAATGGTATCAATTCCTTGTAGATAAAAGTTCTCATAGGAGGAGATAATTAGGATATCAATAGCGAATGTGTCAATGGTCATCCCAAGAGAGATGGGGGCCAAATTTTTATATTTGAAGGTAGAATGGCATTTCCATACCATTTTCAATCTAACAATATTAGGAAAAGATGCTCATTAGGAATGGCATCATTGAGAATTGTGTATATTATACTAGTTGTGAGGTTAGTGATGAACTAGGTAAGGGAAATACTTCAAGGTTGAACTCATGGAGGATGACTATCCAATGAGTGAACTTATCATTTAATAGTCATCATCCCAAGATGTACCACATGGGGTTTTAATTCACCACAATCTTGTTTGGGGAAGTTCAATGAAGTGTGGAGATTTTGGATAAATGGACCATGGGGAAGACCAACTTCTTGTCATGGTTGTATTTTTAGGGTGGTCTTGATATGTTTTTACTAATATAGTTATTGATGTGCTCACAACTATCTTCCATTTGTTGAACTAACATGTTGACGACAGTCAAAACCAAAGTTGAAATGCAAAAGATAAATTCCTCCTTAAAGACAAGGGGTTTGATAAGGGTGTTGTGGTGGGTGGGTGTTTCAATGCATAAAACGACTATTGATCTTGATCACTCCAAACAAAAACAAGGATCTAAAATAATAGTGCCAAAAAAGATGGGCATGTGTTATGTAGTTGGGAATAAACTTACTACAAAAATTTCATTTGTCTAGGAGGCTCCATAGTTGGCATAAAGGTCATGGTGGGGGAAGATTTATAATTGCCTATACTTTTAAAGTATTAATGATAATCCCTTAATTCAAGATAACAAATCGAAGTAGACATCCAACATTGACACATAAATCACAATTGGGAAGTTTTAAGAAAATGTTATTGTCAACTTCGAAGGAAGAAAATGCAAAGGTCCTTTAAGTGTTATGAGTGTTGTTTCGATCTATATGTGAGATCATCAAGGTAGAATAGAACAAAGTGGACCATATCATGCAATGAAAATGATTTGGTTTATTGAGAAGCTATTCCAATGTTCTTAAGGGAAAGGGGCATGACATGATAAAGTGAAATTCCCTAGGTTATGGTCAATGTGTTCTTGAATTGATCCTCATGGTGGATATGGATTTTATTATACATGGAGAACTTGTCCAATAAGCTGAGGAATTCATGGTTAATGCATTCATGAATCACTTGGTCAATGAAATGAGTAGAGAAGTTTCCTTTGGGACGTGTTTGGTTGATATTCTTGAAGTCAGTGCAAATATGAATATTGTCATGATTTTTAATATGAGGGATGAGATTGGATACATATGGGTAGATAAAATATATGTTGTAAGGTTTATCAATTTCTACTTTATTAGAAAGGGATTGTGTAGGGTGAATAGGTCATTATCTTGTTGAAAGAGTGTTGCATTCACTAATGTGTTGAAGTAATGTTTGATAATATAGGGGTCTATGCCTAGTACTTTAGAATATGACTAAGCAAACATTTCATGGAACTCTCAGCATAGTGCTTTCTAAGTTGTAACCTCTATGGGGGAATAATCAATGATAAGAATATTTTAATGACCCCACCAGTAGCAAAAACATCAATAGAAATGGTTCTAAAAGGGATAATAAGGAAAAGTTGGGTAAGTGTGTGAGTGGGTTAGAAACGAGAAAGAGTTTGCTTGTTAAAAGGACAAGAACCCAACAAGTTGAATATGTGATATTTATTTAGTGATTAAAGAAATTATTATATGACGGGTCATTAATTGGAATAACTAAATTCCTTAGGAATTAGGACATGTGGATCCTATGGATTAACTAGAACAAGAAACAAAAACAAAAGAAAATATCATTCATGGTTTTTCGATCATTCTTTGATATGTTGGGAGAGTTACATGGATGCTTTTGGGTTGACTGAGAAACCCATGACCACTAAATAGGAACACTTCAAGGAATTGAACATATAACAATTCCATCGCATTGATATGAAGAGGATCAAATCATGAGATGGCATTATTACAGATAAGAGCAAGGACAATGTGTTCAAGTTTATATGTCTAAGATTCAAAAGTAACCCATTGTTTTAGGTATTCCACAATAATAAATTAGGATATTAGTGAACCACGTTGGAGGTCAACATAGCCTCCAAAGATAGTTGTAACTTTTGAATTGGAAGCACACATGAACCAACTAATAAAGCTTTTAATCTTGAGCTACACATGAAAGTGGACTAGCAAAAGTATCAAGAAGAGGCATAAAAAAAGGCATGAAATTTGAAACCACGACTTAGAAAGAAAAATAATCCAAAAAACAGTACAAACATTGTGATGTAGATGGACGCATGGATACAAAGTGTTGGAAGCTTCATCGATAACTATACTTGAAAAGATACAAGTCTAAATGTGTTGGAAGTTTCATCAATAATTGTAACAAGATTGAGATAGGCTTCTCAGTGAGCTTGTGTTGCATCCTACAGAGTGCAGTAAGGTTGGTGATTAGTTTTGTATTTTCCTATTTGGGACATTATCCTAGGACGAGAGCCCAAGTAAGTTCCATTATAAATTTGTTAATGAAGAAATATTGATTGGGAAGAATTATGTTTATGTGTATGTGATTCAGATCGAGTAATTTTGCTTCAAATAAATATTTTTGGTTAGAACTTAGGAACTTAGTCATGTATTCCATGGCTTCTTGGGAGCGGGAACAAAAGTAGGAGTAGGGAGTGACATTTTCAAAAGCTCCCAGATTGGGAGCAAATTTTATATAATATATATTTTTATATATTTTGATGCATATATGTCAACAAACGCATGTAGAATGATGAATTAGTGATTAAAAAAACATAAAAACATGGATTAAACCATATAACATCATTCATATGGTAGTTATAATATTCATCAACCACGGGCCCACAAATTACAAGTTCTCATTTATATAACATGTAAGGGTGCACATAACCAAAATAACATTGAGTGAAATCCAGCTTTGAACTGCAAATATATCAACAAATAGGCTCTAGACGACCTATAGCATCCAAAAAAATCATGCTACAACAAATACCTACATATCATCAAAATCAATGCCTATCTTGAGATCTTTGTCATTAATATCATCCTCTAAGCATTAACATAAGATAGAAAAAAACATAACATGTCAAGTGAAGATTTTTTTTGAGTGATGGTTACATTTGTAGTAGGGTCATGATAGCGCAATTTGACAACCAATGTCACTAACATCAAGGTACATAGAGGGCTTGGTGCTCTTGATTAAATACGAGTGGTACACATCTAAGAAGGGAGTAATGGTAGTTACATAGATGAAATGTTTATGATAGAATGTAATTCCAATTTGGAAAGAAACATTATTTGGATTATATTGCAAGAGCCAAAGGAAAGTGAAGAAATAAATGCACTCTCTAAGTCAAGGTTTAAGAGGAGAATAAAAAGGTAAATGCTCTTTATGATAATGTTCCTTAATGTGATCAATTTTTGTAGCTTTATTTGATGAACTTGATTTTAAAACATATGAACATCCATGATCATTTCCATTGAGTTGGTTGCAAAATAATTTCACTACGTGAATCATGAGGCATTATAAAGTTAAGTTTTGCATCAATGTCAATTTTGTTGATGTGATGTGATGTTTAGAAGTTCTTATCTATGGGAGAGGGTTGCTCTCTTTTACAAAAAACAAAAACAAATATTGCTTGGTCAAAGATGGTGGGGCCTAATTCATGGAGGCACGTGGGGGAAAGGATAAAACAAGTTTGGGAAAGAAGTTAATTAACAATAGTTAGAAGAAGGGTACCTTTCAACACGTTATATGTAGGACTTGGAGAAACCTTTGGAAGTTATTTGTTTCCACCTTCTTTATAATTGAGATTTTATGTGTCCCAAAATCCTCTCATATTCTGAGGCATGTTTTGAACGGAATAAGTTCCAAGTATGGCTCTGAAAGGATAAGAAAACTAAGCAGGTCAAGTATGCAAATGACTCAAAAAACAAACAATCTGCTCATCCGAATGCCAATAATTCAAGAGGTTGACTAAATGTGTGGTATGTATTGAGTGATCAAATTCATTGTTCCAAATGGTCATTAATTATCACATGTAATTATTATACGAGTTAGAACAAAATGAAACCTTTCCAATGAGCTAAAGAAACTTAAAAGTAGAGTCCATATGAGATATATATGGCCTCTATAGGACACACACACACACACACATATTTCATTAATAGGTGCATTCTAAAACCAATCTAGAATTTGTTACATATGTCTATAATGAGACCACTATGATCCCAAGTGGAATCACCATGGGTAATGATATCGTTGAAGCACCAAGTGGAAGTCACACTAACTCTTGTTACTCACCCATCTGAATATAGCTATGTAAGAGTATACAAAACTATTCATATAGAGCTTTCCTATGATAGGTTAGAGTAGTGAGTTCAACTCAAAAATTTGGGAAAATTTTAAGGATCCATACTTATCTTAATGTGTAGAAACCTTGGCGAACCTTTTCAATTCTTAAAATGCCAACCATAAAATGTTTGACAATTTTTTTGTAAAAATACTAAAATTTATAAGAATTTTATATAGTTTCTATAAATTTTTGGTGGTGTTTAGAGTAAAATACTTATATGTTATAAAATTTGAGCAAATGGAATGGAAATTTATCAATCCCTTTTTGGGAAAAAATGGAAAATAGCCTATGGGTGAAATTTAGCCCCTCTGATTTTCTAGTTTTGGTCAACAAGGTGACTTATTCATGCAATACTAGTCGAGAAGATTCCAAGGGAAGTCAAATTTTTATACCTTTGCTTATATTTGGTTAAGTTTTTAAATATCTCTATAAAAAGAGCATAGAGGGATACTAGAGGGAGGCAATGTATAATCTAGGTAGTCTTTTGAAGATATTCAAATAAATTTCTTCCTTGTCATTGTGTTGCTCAAGAATCTAGTATGAGAAAAAAGTACAACATGATATTGGGCTAAAATATTTTGTAGAAAATGAATGTAATTCCATCTGTCTAGCTCATTTAGAATGCACAAAAAACATTTATGTGGAGAGTGTTCAAGAGAGTTGTGAGCGGAAATATTAAATTCAAGAACTTGGCATTTAGGAAGTCTCATGAGTTCCAAACCATAGTGACAGAGAATGAGGAGTAAGAGGCTCTAAAGGGAGAAAAACACTTAGAGACTTCTAGTTCAAGCAGTCAATCTTAAAGTGGGTAGTATTTAGTAGCTCCTTCCATTTCTTTCAAGAGACCTAGGTGTTTGAGTAGACATTAAAGGGTGCTCAGGAACATGCTGAGGATCTTAAGAGCACATTTAGGGAGAGTATGCCTCTGAAGAAGTTTATGAACTACATGCCATTAATGACTAACATCATTGAAGAGGCAGTAGAATAGTAGGCTTGGAGGAATTCCATTGTAAAGGATGATACATGGGACATTGTGTCAGGATTGGAGAGAAAGCTAGTTCCAGGTAGCTCTTTTAGAAGTACCTTCCTCACTAAGAGGGAGTGTTCATGATAGTAGCATTGGACAAGGACTTCTGCACAAGTTTAAGTGTTTAGACATGTGGAATGCATCCAAATAACCTTTAACCTTAGGAAATTATTTTAATTAAAGGAATTATTAAAGCAATTTCCTTTTAGAAGAAAAAAGTGAATTAATCTAATTAAATGAAAAGGTTATTTCGTTAGTGAATTAGATGAATCCCAATCGTTGATCTCAAGTGAAGTTGATATATAATATCAATTGTCAATCAATTTGGAGATTAGGGTTGTGTATTTTGTTAATAACTCAAACTTATAAAAGGAATGCTAGGCTTAGGGAAAAGATACATCAAGTGAGAACAAGATAGTGAGATAATGAGGGTATCAATGATTAGGTGAAGAAGGACATTCATCCAGGTGTGCAGGGTCAAGAGAAACATAATGATTGATAAAAAAAACTTCACTGAAGTGTTTATTTTGGGAGAGATAATAAGCAATTTTTAAAGTGGAAAAGTAATTAACTAGCAAAAAGGGTGCGACTGGGCCATACAGTGAGATAATGAGGGTATCAATGATTAGGTGAAGAAGGACATTCATCCAGGTCTGCAGGGTCAAGAGAAACATAATGAGTGATAAAGAAACTTCACTCAAGTGTTTATTTTGGGAGAGATAATAAGCAATTTTTAAAGTGGAAAGTAATTAACTAGCAAAAAGGGTGCAACTAGGCCATACAGGGAAATCATACTACAAGTCGAGAGGTGGCCATACAACATTGTCACAAAACAAGTCAAGAAATAGGTTGCACATGTAGATTTGGTTGTACAAATGATGCAAAAGTCATTGTAGTAGGTTGTACTATTAGAAAACCATAAAGGTAGAAAGATGTTCTTATATTGATAATTACTTGTGATATTCTTGTGGACTTATTATCTTCTCTTTATGTTCTTATTTTATCTTTGCTTCATAAAGAAATCATCAAAACAAAACGTGAAGATCAATGAAACCAGATGTAGGCACTGAGCCAAGGCTAAAACCCATCTCTAAGGGGAAACCTAGTCAAAATCTTCCACTAAACAAATTGAGATAGACCAAGACCTTAGACCTGACCAAAATAATTTCCTTCTCTACCAAATAAACCTTCCAATATGATTCAAAAAAATTTAATAGTATCTTCTTTTCCAACAGTGACAGTCTAACAACAACCCCGAATTTCAGCCCCCAGCAACCAAAATTTCGGCCTCCCTAGTAACTTTAGAATTTCACATGTGTGAGGGTAGAGACAGAAAATTTGACTTCCTTTTGCTTGACAAAGTCGTCCTTCTTCTTCACTAAGGTTTTCTTCCTACTCATTGAACTTTTCACCATTTTTCTATCTCCAACTATTGCAGATCAAACTCGTGGCTGATGTGCTCCAAATGAGTCAAGTTGTTGTCCTTTTATAGTGGATTCTACCTCCCTAACTAGGTTGACTTGTCCAGGTTGAGGCCAACTTGGTGGAGGAGGCCTAAATGTCCTAATTTGCATAAAATATATTTTTCTTGATTGATAATGCCTAAGAAGGGTCACCCGGATGCGGGTGAATTTACTGTGCATTAATGCAAGGGCGATGGAATGACGGCGCTCGGCCCAGCCAGCTGGTGGCCAGCGCACCATCCCAGGCTTGGCCTTGGCACCTGCATATTCACCTCAAGTGAGAGCAGGCCAGCATGCAGAAATTCATAAATGCTCGCTCTGGCCGAGAAATGCAGACAGATCAATTCATTATGGCGCCTATTAACCCCTTTGCTTGCCCTCCGTCCTTCAGTGTTTGCCCGCTCCAAGCAGAAATCCCCTGCAATAGAACTGTTGTAGGAAAATGTTGCTGCCTGCTCTATTGTCTTGCCTTTGGCAATGGATTCCATTATTCCCATTCCCAGTTCTACCCTTTGAACCATTCCCAGGCACCCTCTACTCATTCTCAGATTTCTTCCCAAGCCCTCAATTCTCCAAAGCTTCTCATCCGGCGCAGCGAGATGGTTCGACATCGCATGCGGAGTCGCAAAGGATGGGACCATGGGGGTAGCTCTCGCTCTCAGGTTGCGCGCAATGAGGCTCCGCCTCTGCCTCCTTCTCAGACCAGCTCTCTCCCTCCTAGTCTGCCTAGACGTCACTACCCTCACTCAGCTTTCCACTTGAACCATTTCAAGTTCCAGAGCAACCTAAACCGGCCCATTATTTCGGCTAATGTCACCATTATCTTTTCTGAAGAAGAAAGTCAGCTTAGTGCTCCTGCACGTTTCTCTATGGACCAAACTCATAAAATTCGAAGAATGGAATTCAGTTTGGGCCCTAAGCAGCCTCCGATGGATGAAGGCAGAGTTGCCTGTCGTGTCGACCTGAATGTTGATGGTGATTCTGGAGGCTACACCCGGCACCCAGGTGGCAACGCTCGAGGAGCCACTACTTCGTCAGCTTTCGTGGGCAGCTCGAGTGACACTCCTTTGGTTACGGAGATCCCAGGTGGCAACACTCCTGATGCCATTGTTGGTTGCTCAAGCGGCATACCTCTGGCGACTGGTCCTCCAGCTGGCAGGGCAGACGGTGATGCGGCAACAGAAGGCGTGGTTTGGTATGGAAACGAATGTCCAGTTGTCGAGGAGGCTCTAGACCAGGATTTCCCAATGTGACGACATGTGGCCTCCCAAAAGCCACCTCAGAGTTTTCATGCTAAATGGTCAGGTCCTGTTTTCTATGGTTTTGCATCTAGTTCTCTGGTTAGGCAATTCTATCTAGTATTTCGACTATTTTAGAATGGTGAATTCTCAAGTCTTCATTCTGGTTTTGTTGTTGTTCTCCCGGTCTTCAGCATGGTTTTTTGAAATTCCAAACTATTTTCCCCAAATCTGGGGCAGTTATGTTTTCCAGAAGGGACTTAGTTGTTCTATGCTAAGGCTACAGCCTCATTGTAAATATTTTTTGCCTTCCTTTTAATAGAATTAGCTTTTACAGAGAAAAAAAATGCCTAAGAAGGGTCTATTACATTATGACATGGACAAGGACACTTGACATAAACCCTAGAAGCCTAAAATGGAGGCTTTGACCTAGTAACCATTAACCCAAGCATGAAACCCATGTTTTGATAAGTCAATTTCTTTTATAATAAAAATTATTTTTCTTTCTTTGATAAATACATTACATCATGGCTTAAATACAATTATGAAGACCTACACTAGTTACATTCTTCAACACTCCCTCGTAACTATGGAGGTATTCATAGTTACATATATACAAAGGTACATGGAAGATCTCAAATGATATACACTATGAAGAGTCACAACACACGAAGTGCTATAGATTAGATACCTGACCAGGGTACTCTAATCGGGTGGGACTAAGGTGTACTCAAGCTTTAGCCACTTTAGGTACCATCATGCTTTTAAGCTCTAATACCAACCCAGGGATATAGGTGTGTATCCAAGGTCAGAGGTCCATGACCAACACTACCCTCCCTACTTCGGGATATAGACATCAACACATAGACCCGCTAGATGTCCTCCCAAGCATCTTGTTTCCATAAGATGTTTCATCTCTCCTTATCAACTAAATCAGATATATATCCACTACTCCAAGAATGTTTCAAATTTTCAACCTTCTTATGGAGAGATTTTCACACACACAACCCCAATCAGTAATAAATATTTAGATATATAGACACAAACCTTCAGGGTTCTCAATCATTTATATCGTCATCAAGCTGCAACTTGTCAGAAGCTTTCTTCTTTCATTTCTTTAGTAGCACCAAATACAACCTTAGTACTTCCTAATTCTTTTCTTTGAAAATTCATTTGTAGTACTTTCATTCATTATTCGTTTTCATTCTTTCTTCAAGGAATTCATTATGACTGTCATAATATGCCCTCCCTCTTAACTGGGGAGATATACCCTTTCTTTCATCCAAGCTCCCTCTCAACTTTGGGAGATCAACAAATTTCTTCTTTTATAACATTGTAGAGACTACAATTTTTCAAGGATTTATTTCTTTCTCATGGCATCAAGGTCATCTTGATCATCATCATTCTTATAACTTCCTTCGTCATGCTCATTATTAACATTTTCAACATCTTGAATATTATGTACCTGCAAAAACTTTAATAGCAATTACAACCAAATACAAATATATAGAATCATGAAGTTAACTATATCAAAATCATTTCATTATAATGGAAGCATTAAAACATTCAAATACCTAAACCTAGTTAGGTTCGTATTCATCGATGGTCACATATTTTATATTCTTGACTTCAACAACTCGCTAGGGTTTTGTCACAAACCCTAGACTCCATCATCAAGACTTAAATCAACTCAAACAATATATTAATCCAAGCATATAACTATACATCTACAGCTTCAATATTATTTCATAGAATTCATAATTGACTCTACTAGGGTATTTTTACAAACCATATATTTCAGTAATCAACAATCAAGTTAGCATACTCATATATACATATCTAGGATTTCATTAGCATCTCATGTCAATATTTATTAGGTAAACCCGAGATACAAACATCAATACATCAAACTTTGATATACAACAATTTTGACCAGGTTAGGATTCCGATCATACGGACAAATGTACCTAGGTTTCATTCCTAGGATCTTACTTTAGTTATTACAAGGGTTTTGTTCATAAACCATAATTCATTAAACCCTAAAAATCTAGTGTTTCATTATATAACCTAGACATTGAACAACAAACCCTAAAGGAATATGGTTTTTACCATGACATTATCAAAACCTTAAACTTCAAAAGAATAGGATTTCATCAAATGCTATAGAATTTATCAACAATCCCTAAGTAGACTAGGGTTTCACTATAAATATTGACATAGCCTTAGCACCAAGAGGTCAGGGTTTTACAGTGAACCCTAAAGGTTAGGGTTTCACAAGAATAATAAATTGACAAGAGACAGTATAATGGGGGTAGATTCAATCTAATTATTAAACACCCTAACAAGAATATTTATGATTCAAAACACTACACCTAAGATAGTTAGTAATATAACTAAAATTTCAAAATAAAAATGATCATACCTTTTGTATAAAGAAAGCCTTGTAACAAATATTGTAATTGGTGGCATACCTTCAGTTGTCTTTAACAGACATTGTAGATCAATTCTTGAAGGGATTCCTTTGCGACAGAACTTATTCCATGCTTCAAGTCTATCCTTTGAAGTCTCCTCCATAACCTTTATGTATTCTGCAAGCTTTCCTACCAAGGAAAATTATAAAGAAAAGGTTATTAGTTTACAATGAAAACAAATCTCAATGTGAGGAGGAAACCAAAAATAAGAGAGAAAACAAGGAATAAGATACTTATCTTTTGGTAAAATCGTGAAGGCTCCCTCTTAATTCAATATTTTTGAGGGATACCTATAACTTTATGAAAACAACTTCAAGAATTTTTAATAAGACATATTAGATCTATGAATCCTAAAGATCAAAACATAAAACATTACAAAACTTAGAATAGTAGATTTAGAAGGATATGTGAGAGAAGACTTAATAGTATAAACCTTTGACTTCGAATTCTTTAGTCTTGTTCTTCTTTGGTGGAGCTTCATCGACAATATTTACATGTTCTATTTCTATCTTCTTATTTCTTGGATTTTCAGCACAATGAATTCTGTAATGACCCATCTTATGACAATTGTAGCATTCAATCTTGGATAGGTCAACTCTCTTCCTAGGTCCTTTAAAATTCTTGAATACACCCTCTTCTTATGTTGAGCAGTGTAGGCATTTGAACTATTGTCTTCTTCATCCTCCTTTTTGTCACTTAGTAATGAGATACAGCCTTCTTCTTGATTGTATGCGTTCCACATTTCTTCAAAGGTTGGAGTATATTTCCAACGGTTGATCCCTGATGCAAAGGAGCTCCAAGATTTTGGTATACCTAGTAGTGTAGAAATCACGAGTTCTTTCTCTGGTACAATTTCATCTATATCTTTGAGTTCATCTCTTATCTTAGATATCCTTACAAAGTATGATGAAACAATATCATCTTCCATCATCTTAATTGTTCTTAGTTCATTCTTGAGATTAGCTATCTGACCAATATTCTTAACGGTGAACAATTTGGAGAGGGATTCATACATTTCTTGTGCAGATTCTAAGTTGGATATATATGGGATTAGCTTGTCCTTTACTCCATCTGCTATGATATTCGTGGCCAACATGTCAGTTTCCCTGTACTTCTCCTTTTATGCATCATCTGTAGGTTTCTTAACTTTTCCTTGAACAAGATCCAAAATTTTATTCTTAGCAAGAATAAGATATATCCTCTTCTTTCATGACCTATAGTTGGAGGCTCCTTCTAGCTTGTTTTTTGTCTTCATTTAGGTTTTCATATTCTTTATAGATAGAATTCTTCTCTTCTTATATTATCCTTTCCTTAATGACCTTATTTTGTTCCTTCCTCCTTAACTCTTCTTTCAATTGACCTCCAGTTGTCTTTTCCTTCCTTCTTCACCTTAGCTCTGATACCATGCTAGAAAAACCAGAAAGGCAAAAAATTATCTTACATTGATAATTACTTGTGATATTATTATGGACTTGTTATATTCTATTTATGTTCTTCTTTTATATTTGTTTCATCAAGCAATCTTTGAAACAAAACATAAATATCAACGACACTATATGTAGGCACTCAGACAGAGATAAAACCCCTCTCTAAATTAAAACCCAGTCAAACTCTTCCACTAATCAAATTGAGATAGACCAAGACATTAGACCAGACCAGAAGATATTCCTCCTCTACCAAGTTATCCTTCCAATATGATTCAAAAAACTTCATTAGTCTCTTCTTGTCCAGCTACAGCCTAGAAAATACCTAGAATTTCGTCCACCAACAACCAAAATTTCATCCCTACTGTATATCCATAATTTTGGCATCCCCAACAACTTCAAAATTTCACACGTGTGAGAGTAGAGAGAGGAAATTCGATTTCCTTTTACTTGGAAAATCCTTCTTTCTTCTTCGTTAGGGTTTTCTTCCTATTCCTTGAACTTCACACCCTGTTTTTGTCTCCAACTGTATATCGAACTTGTGGTTAATGTGCTCCAAAGGAGTCGAGTTGTTGCCCTTTTATAGTGGATTATGCCTCCTTATTTAGGCTGACTTATCCAGGTTTAGGCTGACTTGGTGGGGGAGGCCTAAATGAACTAATTCACATAAAAATAAATTGTTTCTTGATTGATTATTCCCAAGAAGGGTCTATTACATTATGACATGGACAAGGACACTTGACATAAAACCTAGAAGCCAATAATGGAGGCTTTGACCTAATAACCATTGACCCAAGCATGAAATCCATGCTTTAATAAGTCAATTTAATTTATAATAAAATTTATTTTCTTTCTTTTGATAAATACATTACATCATGACTGAAATGCAATTATGAAGACTGAAAATAGTTACATTCTTCAACATGTACAATAGATATAGGTGCCACAATAGGCCACACAGTGTAATAGTATATTATACACAATGCCACAAAGGTGCATACAGTAGGTTATCTGGAAGCATAAGGTTCAATGGGTGATTCAAGGGTTTTTAGGGGGGGTGTACCATCCGTACAGGCACCCAGTAATTTCTAGAAATTTATTGTGGCTTGTGTTTGTCTTTTATGGGTTATTTTCCCAGTAAGGGTGCCCTTGCTTATTGAAGAATTTAATTAATGAAACAACATATTTGAAGGAAATGATGTATGTGTGTGCATAGGCATGAAATTGGCTATCTTACTTCAATCGTTTGTATTTTATTTACCTATTAAAAATTCCATCGATGCTTTTATTCAGTAGATCCATTCTAAATTAATTTACAACAAGAGAATTTACTAGGTAATAAATTTCCAATAGTTAGAGTTAATAAAAATAACAAAGTCAAGGTTAATTAACCTTTGATCATATTTCACTAAGTTTTGTATATCTCCATGACAAGAGCACACAGAAAAAATAGAAGTGGGCAATTTGCAATGTGCAATCTAGACAATTTTTTCAAGATATTCGAAGAAATTTCTCCCTTGTCATTAAGTTGCTCAACAACCTAGTATGGGAGCAATATATAACATGATATTGGGTTACAATTCTTTTGTATAAAATGAATTCAATGCCATTCATCTAGCTCACTTACAACACACAATAATATTTATGTGGAGAGTGTTCAAGAGGATTGTAACACCTTGAGAATAAATAAAATGCACTTCAATGTTGAAGTTTTCCTTCATTGAGGCTTTCTCTGGAATAAATCACGTGTGTTATCCATGCACGCCATTTTTCTTTCCACAATTATTATTTAACAAAAAATGGAATGAGAATGTGTTGCTTTGAGGCATTGAGACTAAAAGTGACAAAAGCATAATATTTCTTTCCACTTAAGACATGCTTTGACAAACTATCTAGAAGCATAGATTCAACATTTTATAGATTATTTCTACGTGGATATTTCTATTGCAAGTCTTAGATGGTCATTTTACAAGGTTTGTAACTTGTAGTGTGATTTAATAACCAACCCCGTAACTTATTGCGCACACACACACATGCACATATACTCTTCCAACTAAGTGATTTGCATGCAAATTACTAAAAGAAGGGATGTCTATGTTGGAACATATTATTGTTAAATTTTGTGGTGTTCAAGAGGAATGCAATACCTTGAGAATAATAAGACAATGCATTCTAATGTTGAAACCTTTCCTTGATTGAGGTTTTCTCTTGAGAAAATCAAGTGTGTTATGCATGCATGCCATTTTTATCTTCACACTTGGTATTTAACAACAAATGGAATGGAAGTGTTGGTTTTAGGCATTAACACTAGATGTGACAAAGGCATGTCATTTCTTTTTTACTTAATATGCACTTTGAAAAAATTTCTAGAAGCATAGCTTCAACAATTCATAAACTATTTCACATGTGGACATTTTTATTAAAAGTTTTAGATGGTCATTTTACAAGTTTCTTAACTTGTCAATGTGAATATTTGAGTAATGTATTCCACAACTTACTATGAAATTATACACACATACACACCAAATTAAGAAGGGAGTGAGTTAATGAATGCAAAGAGTGGAGAGCCAAGACCAATGAACCAATCTACATGGAGGTGAGAGTGAAAACAACAAGAGAAGGCTATAGATTTGTATAGGAGTCCTCGTAGGCATGTTGAGAGTTAAACTACACCCCATTGTAGTAAAAATGGAAGGTCAATAGGAAAAAAATAATTAAATAAAGAGACATCATTACCTCATGCAAAATTGAGGGTACCAAATCACCAAGCACATAGTAGGAGTTGGTGCAGCTCAACAACAGTTAAATTCCATTATGGCCAAATATGGGGAGATTGGGGAGAGTGGTGCCCTCAAGTCGCTCCAAAATTCAAAGGCAAGTTGCCATTAAAACCATAATCCACACCAAAATCACAAAGATAATTTCACCACACTGTTTCCATATCCCATTAATGTTCATCACATGATGATCATTACCAGGTTTGGTGCAGTAGCATAGAGCAATTATTGCTCACAGTGTCTATAATATCCCGAATAGATAAATTTATAAGGATTCTGGGATATTATAATATGTTCTCTTTATTTTTAATTCTTTTAATTTTGAAAATTTGGAACAACAACAATTTTCACAAAATTGCATAAATAATAAAAATAAGACACGCTGCAAATTTAGAGAAAAATGAAACAAATGTTGGATACTCAACTTTATTTACATGATATATGTTATTAAAATGTAAATAGCTAAGGTCAGGACAATAGCATACAAAAGTTGCGAAGACAAGCAAGAGGGGAAACCAGAGAATTTTTACAATGGACCACGGCACCTGCACTTCTCCCCTACAGGACTGTGCCAACACCAGAACTCTGGTAGATGGCAAGCAAATGCATACCCGAATACTCAAATCTGGAATGAAGCAGTCACACATTCTAGGCACGAAGCACGTAAATTTGTATGCCATAAGGGTTTCTTTCAGGGATGCCGAAACCGCGTTCCAGAGGAGACCGAAGCTGAAAGTTTATGCCTGCAACGCCCTGATCAGGGGATATGATAAGCACGGATATTGTGGAGAGACCCTGGAGCTTTATGATCAGATGCAACAGGAAAGTGTGGCTCCAGACAATCTCACATTTCCCTTTGTTCTGAAAGCGTGCACGGAGCTCTTCGCTCTGCAGCAAGGGATTGGAGTGCATGATTGTATTGCCAGATCAGGTTTCGAGTCAAATGTTGTTATGGCAAAAGGCCTGTTAGACATGAATGGTAAATGTGGCCTTATCGAGGATGCACGCCAAGTGTTTGGAAAAATGCCTGAAAAAGATGTTGTCTCATGGACAGTGCTAATTACAGGGTATATTCAAAGCGGGCGGATTGATGTGGCCGGGAAGATTTTTTATGGAATGCAGAAGGAATGTGTTGAACCCAAATCGATAACCGTGGCAACCGTTATTTCAGCGTGCGCAGTCCAAGGGGCTCTGCAACAGGGTAAGGAGATTCATGATTTTTTACTTAAAAGGGGTTTTGAATGTGATATATCTGCAGGGAGAGCTTTGGTAGACATGTATGCAAAAGGACCTCCCAGACCGCCATATCTAACAAAGCAAGGATCCAGCAAGATCCATCCACTTCGCATGGACGCTGATCTGGCACAGCGAGGGCTCCACAAGACCAATCTACCCAGCACAGAAGCAGACCTGATCTAGATTTTTGTCAAAGGGGTTGAGGGTAAACACTTATGCATGCGGCTGAGTAAGGCAATGAGTATCTCTGCGCTAAAAAAGGAAATCCAGGCTCACCTTGGAACCCCTGCACGCTTTCAAAATCTTATTTACTCAGGGTACAGTATGCAGGACAACAAAACCCTCTAGTACTATGGCATAACAAAAAACTCAACCATTATCATATACCATCGGCTGAGAGGAGGATGCTCTGGGTCCAGTTCAAAGAATACAGGCTCCTTCAAGGATGCGGTGAACGGTAAAAGGGAAAACATTCAACCCAAACCAGCACCAGCATCAGAGCTACCAGGTCCCTATATTGTGGAACAAACACTGGAATCTCCAACGATACAAGTAAATTTGCCGGAGGTAACTAGTCTACACACTGATCTAGCCACTCATGCTGTTATATGTAGATTTAATGGGTTCTGGCCAAAATCAGATGCACTGCATCACTGGATCCTCTCAACATGGTCACCTGACTGTGAAATTCACCTATGCTCAAAGGGTTTCTTCATAGTTCGCTTTACAACAGAACAAGAACGTGACAATATTATCAATCAGGGGCCTTGGTTCAGGGGAAAAGCTGGACTCTTCACCATCCCCTGGTTTCCTGAATTTGATGCAAATACTATGAAAGTATCAACAGTCCGTGTTTGGGTGAGGCTCCATAACCTCCCTCTACATTTCTGGCACTACAAAGTATTATCAGCCATTGGAAATTCTTTGGGGAAATTCCTTAAAACTGATGAAGAAATAATTAACCAAGAAATATTCACCTATGCTAGAATATGTGTAGAAGTGGATCTAAGCCTGGGGCTACCTGATCACATCACATTGAACTATAATAATACGCAGAGGATACAACCGCTTGATTATGAAAATACAGCATTCAGGTGCCTTAGATGCATGCAAACAGGGCATCTTCAAAACACCTGCCCTCTGGGCAAGAAGGACCCCAAAGTGAACAAGAAACAACAAAAAAAGCCGAATGGATGGCAGCACACCGATTGGAGGGAAAAAGAGGATATGCAGACAGAACTTACAGGGAATCAAACAAAACCAGACATACAAATGCAACAGAAATATACACAGGAAGGAAATGCCCCAGACACACAACTGGAGCCTGACAATATGAAACAGCAACAAGAAATACAGTTGGAAGTAAGCGGCATCAAACGATCCCATGGATCTGAAGGCTCGAAATCTGATAAGGAACAACAAATAAACACAATGGAAAATCAGCTGGCTATCATTGCACCCAACTCCAACTCTGATGGCTGGCGAAGGGTGGAGAAGAAGAAGGGCAGGAAAGCATAGGCCAGCCGACATCTATTTTTTATTTTTATTTTTTTTCTGTAATCTCTGGTCGCTTGTGAATACAGAGACAGTCATCTGCATATGCTTAGGCATCTACAAAATGTAATTTTTTCTTATGAATAAAATTACGACTTTTTCTACGGGAAAAAAAATGGAAATAGCTAAGACAAAACAAGAATAAACGAAGCACCAGTTGAGGATTTTAATGCTCCTCACTTTAATATCGTTGAAGCTTCGTCAAACTTCTGGATGAAGTATCCTCAAGGAGTGTTGAGGTTTCGTCCAACACACACAATGAAACTCAAGGGTTTATGTCACGGGGCTTGCTAAAGTTGGGAACTTTGTTCTGCAAACCATACTATAACAAATGAACAACCAAACCAAGATGTCCCAAATGATCTCATCCTCCTCCTTTAAAGACTTGATAGATATATCTACAATCTTTTAGAAGTATTTTATTTTTATTATTTTAATATTATTCTAAAAGCTCCCCCTTGACTTCATCTAAGTGACTTTTAATTTTATTTTATTTTACTTAAGTCACTTTTGGCCTTTTTCCTTCAATTAATCATTTTCCCTTCTTTTATTTAATTAAGTGACTAATTATAGTCACTTTTAATCTAAGACAATAGTAAATTTCCTACCAATACTTATTCTGGTCACTGGAAGTCACTTCTCATCATAACATCCTATAGATATTCTTGTTTTGGTTCCAATGAGCTATTACGCTAAGGTGTTCCATCAAATATTCCTCCTAGAATGTCACCTTAATCGTAGTTAATTAAGTTATTCTCAATAATAACCCCATTTTATGGGAATTATTGAAATGCACAGAACCAAAAGAAAGTTATGTTGAACTAGCCCCAGTTATGGAATACATCAAGCAAATGTCGTCGGGTCCCATAAAACCCCTCTAAGACCCCTGATGATGTAGTCATGCTTCCGTGGCCTAACCATCACATACCCTGGAAATCCATCCTAACTGTACTATAGGGGAAACTGAAAATGGGGACTTCAAAAATCCTCCCACCCCAAGATTGCTTTCCCTCAAGTAATCTATATATGTCCACAACAGAGGCACTTGTACACTAATCCCAGGATCCCATATGAACCACTGGGTTAATCCATGCCTCCATGCCACTAAAGTATAAATGAATCCCTCAATACCTTGATCCCAAACAAACTTCTGACCAATCCTACCATTAATATATCCACTTGGATCCCAATGCCACCTAGCCCTGGGACTTATGGGTTATGATACCACTTTGGCCCTCCACCATTGTATGTGTCTAATGTCTCATGTTGTATTATACCCCCAACTAAGAATATCATCCTAAGAGTCATCCCATCAATATAGTACCAACTCATAATGTTTCGCCAAGCCATCTTGTGGGAAAAATCATATGCATGAATACATGCACATAGAACAAATATATTATGTTGATGTTGCTCGATGTCTAACTCATGTTAATCCACCCAATCAACCAACAGGATCCTCCTAGAAAACTTTTCCCCTCTCTTTCCAATGTACAGAGGTGGGTTGATAGTGTTGTAATTTCGATGTACTATTTAAGAGGGATGCTTTGAAACTCCCAAGTGTACTCCTCCTACTGTCTCACTATGACCCTAAGTCACCCCTCAATGCTAGAAAACTTGTCTTTCTACAAGGCACACTTCATTTTGAGCTTCTCGATGTTATTGTTTTGTTGCAACATGGTGCCTTAGATTTGTTGGATCTTATGCTTCAACGTCATAAGATCTGCCCTGAAATATTTAATTTTCTTCTAGTGGTTGTTGTCTAAAGGTGTTGCAGCCCTGTTGGATGTCGATGCATCTATTTGTGCCTCATTGGTGGGTGGACCGAAATATGGATGCTCAACCATCTCCACCACCGCTCCAACTTGAGCCTTCAACTGGCTCTCCAAAGATGGCTCATCATGCACACTATTCCTATCATTCTCATCATCTCACTCATTCTCCTTTATGTGCTTTCCCTATTAGATCATTATTGGTAGCTCACAACCCTAAATGTCTCCTCCTCAATCTTCTCCACTCATGGGGACAATATGTTTCTCATCACATCTATCCATTAAAATTGGATACACATCATGCCTATTGTCAACATCTCCATATGATTGTCCATGCCTTCCAAGGGTGTCTTCATGAAAACCAATGGACTTATCCATCATTATTTCCTGATCCTTCAATGGTATCTCTAAAAGAATAGGCTCGCAATGTGATTCAAGCATTTCTGATTCATGCCTTTCCTCATGATCATGTTAGTTAGAGTGTTTCGTATGCAATTATTATCCAACCATGGACCCTTCAACCCTTTATGTAATCAAATGACTTGGGTTCCTTGTCATTGCTTTTTTCTCTTCAATTTTTGCAATCCCATTTGCTTCTCTCTCTCTCTCTTACACCTGTGATCTAGAGTCCATGCTTCTTGACATGTGGAATAGATCTACTCTCTTCTCATTTGATTTTTTTCTCTTATTTGGGAGTTTTGGAGACTCATTTTGGTTTGGCTCCTCATCCTTCCTTTATTTGAGCCCTTCAAAAATTCTCCTCGCCAAATTTCTTTTTATGAGAGGTTTAGCACAATGGGCTACCAACTGCAACTGTGACTCCTCCATGAGCTGAAAATTTCTCTATTATACTAGCAATAAACTTTCCCAATAACTCATACTCAACACCTTACAACAACAATACATGTGATGACTTACAAATATAAGGTTGGATAGCATAAATAATTGTCAAAACTTGGCAACATTCAACTCAACAAATGTACTCGATGACAAATCCTTTGCTCCACGCAATTAGCAATAACCTTTATTGCACACCTATTTAAGCATTGGCAAACCCTTTCCCTTTGCTCATGCACACAACAACATACATATAAAACATTTCACTCAACATATAATCAATTTGATCTCTGTTATGGCATTTTCATCAATATATACATGGCATCAAGAATCATGGAAATGATTTGACACCACTCAAGGGACAACATCATACAACACAATGACCATGTGCTTGGTAGTACTAATCTATCGAAAAATTAAGAACAACCAACCTTTACATCTCACAACTCTATAGCAGGATCCAACTATAAAAAGTACATGGAAATGGTGTAAGGCTTAGCCTAACATCTCTCTTCCAGACTCTCTACATGCACAAATATGGCATCAAACATTTCTCATCCTCTCAATAATACAGTGACCATGAATACAACGAAACTACTTAACACACCTTAGCAATATTCAAGCTCAGCAATAATATTTTACTTAGTTGACTTAAATATGGACCCTCTTTCTTTTAATATGTTCCAAGGTTCACCTATTAGACAAAAATACTTTTACAATGTCTTTATAGGGATTGAAATTAAATACAAGGCAACATACATTTCAATGCACTGTGTTGGATCTCTCCAAACAACTATAGTGAAATATCCCAACCCAAATTCCCTTGACCAGTTTACTGAAATACTTTTCTTGCAAATCTTCAAAATGATTAAAGAAAGATCAACAAACATATGTTATACAATGTAAGATAACAATATAGAAGACCTGGCAACACACTTTTGGCAATAATATAAAAATTATATGCTTGAAGAAGTAACTTTTCCTTTGAGAATACTCCAATCAGAATTTCAACCTTCAATGTATAGCTCGACCTCCACACTTCAGCTTCATTGGATATGCAAATTAATGTGAATCTCCACCTCATATGAACTTATATCATAAATTACTATGAGATTCAGGCTCGTTGGACAAGTGATTTTTACAAAATGCTAAAGCCATGAATCTTGGTGGAAACCTTGGATAGTATTTGCTCCAGATAACTCTTCTAATGGTCAAAATTGGCCTCTAAATTCTCTGATCAATTTATTCCTTGGACTATAGTCTCATCCCCTCTAGAAATAGATAACTTGGTCTGCAATGAGGGAAAGGGATCTTCCTTCCAAAAGCTAGTGTTTTTTGTCCTCATTTGGCAATAGAAGTTTCTCAAGAGAAATTTACATAAAGATGAAGATACTTGACCTTTGTTACAACATGTTGAATTAGTTCTTTGAAACTAGGGAATTTGACCCATCAATAATGATTGATATGGTGAACAATCTCTAGTAACTAATCTCATAAAATTGAGTTCAACCTTAGGGATGTTGATGGATCTTCGACCAAATTAGTGACTCAATTAAGACCTCACTCCAATGGATTTGATGGCTTGGACAAACAATTCAGCCTTCTAAGTTTGGAAAAGATAGATTTTCTAGTATATTTTCCCATGTAATAATATTATTGTATTAGTCCTCTTATGAATCTACAAGAATTCAATACCCAAAAAGATGGCCCACTTGATACACCTATGTCCGCACTCAACTACAACAAATAGTATGAGTGCCCAGTCAACAAAGGGAATTCGACCTAGTTCTTTGACTAATATATACACCCAGAAAATGCATATATAGACTATACTTGAATCTATGAAGTCAACTTGGCCTTTAACACCAGGGATTTCTTCCTACAGTAGTCTTAGTTAAGAAGGAGATCTTTGGCTTCTTTAGTGACTGATATGTTGATTTTCTTAGTGCAATTAGGGCTAGCATAATATTTCTGAAATTCTAATAATTAATTTTGATGTAGATCTTCTTTTAACTTATTCCAATATATCATTCAGCTATTATACTCAGAAATTCAACCATAAATAATAATGGAGCAGTAGATATAACAACACACAATTGAAGACAAGATTTACCTTGGGAAAACCCCAACAACCTTTTACAATACATAAATGCTTCTCATTCAATGAGAGGCACACCTAGACCTATGGTCAACATTGGCCTTCTCCTCCAAGTCAAGTCACCCAATATGATCCTGAACTTTTCTCTCCCTACTTGACCCAACATTTCAGCCCTCTTGCAATAACCAATTTCCCTAGAAATTCCATCCCTACAATAGTTGCCCCAGTTACCCAGAAATTTCATCCCCCTACAATAGTTACAATAGAAAAAGTGAACTGGGAGAGAGAGAAACTAATCCAAATGTGTGAGTTGCAAGAGAGAGAGAAAAGAGATATTTCAGCCTCCTTCTATGTCCTACTTCATCCTTCTTTTCCTTTGCTTGCTTTCCCATAAATTGTCTTATGTGAGAGAATGTGAATGTCCAAATGGAGTACATCAAGCCGCCTTTATATAGTAGTTTGTCTTGGTGAATGGATGTGTCTCTTGGCAAGGCTTGACTTAATTTGGATGGAAGGAAAATTGTCAATTTTGGAGCCAAAATTTACATTTCAAAAATTCAAATTTTCATCTTTAAAAAGTCGCAATGGGACTTTGACTCAAAATATTTTTTTATTTGACTCAAGCATTTATAAATATGATTTATAATGATAAATATAATTACATCAAGTGACCAAATCATTATCGGGAAATCTAGTGTCTATGCAAAGCTGCTAGTCCAACTAAGGCTGGTAGCTACCTTAGAAACAAACAAACTAAAACTACTTTCGTTTTCCTTTATGAGAAATAGATAAGAGGGGAATAAAGGAGACCAACCTCTATCTTGCACTCGGTTCCTTGCTTGATTCCTCTCCCTTCTGATGGATCTTTGCCACTCGCTTCCTTGTCTACCCAACTTCAAAGAGCACCTGTAGAATCAAAGCAGCATAACACTATCCAAGAACATAGATCTATTATCACAAACAATATAGGACCAACTATATTGACCACACAAATGCATATAACATCAATCATACAAGAATGTGGAGGAAAACTTGAATAGCTTTATTGATAATCAAGAAATAGAAAAGAGGATTACAACCAATTGTTCTGACCCAGCATCATCCTCTCAGCAAGAAAGCCCTTCTTCACCTCATGAAAAGCTTAGATCACCCAACACTATGATGTTGCACCAAGAAACCAGCAGCACTTCCTTACAAGATACAAAATTCCAGCCTTTGGATCTCTGGGATGAGGGATCCATATATAGATGTTTGCAAGGGGGGTGAGTTAGCTTTTGAGAGTTGATTAGTGTCCTCTCTCTGATAGTTCTCGATTCCACATGGAGATTGATGATCTCTTACTCATCCCTAGGCGAATGCAGAGAGGCAAGTGTCACAGGAGAAGTTTCTAGAAGATTCCATGATCCTCCACCTTGCAGATTGACCCTGCCATTTGTCCACTCTTGCCCATCGCACCCCATAGAAGGGATTTTCAAGATGCATGGCACCTCCTGTGTGTATTTAGGTGGGATGCAGTGCACTTTGACAATGGAGCAGGTGAGAAGGTCCAGTTTTGACTAGTTCTGAGCAGTATTTCATGGAGAACTTCTGGGAGAAGATGTAATCAGTTGACCTTGTTCTTTTAGAGGTTGGAACAACACTTTTAGGAACTTAAGAGCCCTTGGTTTATGGACATTTATGTTTGGGGTTGCGGTGCCCAAAAATGTCTATAACAGTTGCCCCCTAAAGCATGAGGTTGTTAATTTGTTGATGTCGGGTGAAATTCTTTATCATGAGGATCTGAAGTTTTTTCAAGTTGGAAGGCGACCTGTAATAAGATACAATACAATACATTATCTTCATAATATTTTCATGATCTAGCTGAGGCGGGCATTCCCATGCTTAGCTTTATAAATTCATTTTCATGTACATAAGACAGAAAATCGTCTGAGTGTAGACTGATGATTCTGGTAGAGCCATAATCCCTTAGGTTGGATGATTATCTGTGCAGTAATGATGTACATTTGATGTCTTTATTTTCCTGAATATATATCACAGCCCGGATGGATGCAACTAGATTCAGGGTCTTCAATCTCGTTCGATCTTCACTCAAAGTACAAGTCGATCCATGTGAGAGATGTTCTGGAGTCGAACATGGAAAGACATCGCCTGATTACTAGCCAATGATGTAAGTTGTTAATAGGAACGAGAGGAATCACCAATAATGATGATGACCCTCAAGGTACTACAGTACAATTCACGTGGTGTGAATAAGGGACTTGGCGTCGAACACCATGCAAAATCTCTCGGTCGAAGGCCATTGATGTAAACCTGTCGCCGGAAGTGAGAAACTTGCCATTGAGGCATGAAAGCTTCAAAGTACTGAAAGGGTTGTTCCTAGATCGACTTCTTGGATAATTAGCTGATGTCGGCAAGAAGCGATCTGTCATAGGAGGGCCTTAGTGAATCCCACATCAATGACACAGAACGGAGCAAAAGATTTTAATAGAGGTGAAAACGATCTAGTGATATAAGGTTCAGGGTGGCTTTCATGAAAGAATGAAGCGTAAATGTATTGCAATGGGTGAGACACAGGCGAATTCTCTGAGTGACTTCTCTTGAACATATCGACGACACTGACATGATGGATCGGTAGCATTAACCCCAAATATGGATGGTGTGACGGAACCATGGTGATGTGACCAGTGAATGGAACAACCCAACCCGACTTGGATGCGGAGTGAAAGTGTCATGTTCAAGAGCGACTTGCTACCGATAAAGTTTCTTCAAGTTTTCTTCCAAATTTTCCCCAGTCATTGCTGACCAGTACCTCTTTATTTTTTTCAAGCTTGAGGAGGATAACATATGCTTGTTCTATAATTTTCCCTTCAGGCAAACCCATCGCTATGTTTTAACGAGCTTAACAATAGTGAAACTCGTTCTTGTCTGTATGGACAAGTTTGTCGCTATTCGGTTTTAATGAGTTTAACGACAATGATAACTCGATCCTTTTCAATTTTAGAGAGTCTGAAAAAGGGACGTAAAGAAAACTCCAATAATCCTTTTTCATCATATAATCCCTTAAGCCCGAAAACGTATAAAACAATACAAAAGGGATGAATTTTCGGTACTTTTAACAGGCCGAACAAGACAAGCGCTCGATCTTTTTGTGTAATAATCCCTCAAGTCCAAAAAGATTAAAATCTAAAGGAGGGATAGCACTTCCGGTCACTTTAACGAGCTGGAGAGGCCAATGGCTCAGCAATCTTTTCATATTTTACGAGTCAGTTGAAAAGAGCTTAAAGGAGACTCGTTTTTTGAGGAATGAGTGATAAATTCGGGTAGTAGCTGATTCCAAGTAAGGTTTGGAATTTTCCAATCATGGCAGTGTCACAAGGAAGGCTAACAGGATCACTCTTCACAGTTGTTCCTCAAAAAAGGGTAAACAATCAAATGGAGGTGAATGATCGGCCAATACAGAGTGGAGGTGATGATGAGAACACGACCAAGGATTCAAAGGTTGGTGATAATACATTCACGATGGTTATTTACTGGAAATTGGTTCATTTTTTAATGAGCTTAAACTCTGGGGGAACATTTGCTCATTGCTTATGTTTATTTTTTAACGAGCTTGAATTCCGCATTAAAACTGCTCGATAAAATGGTCATTGATTGTCTTGATTTTACCATTGACAACTTCGTTCTTTCAAAGGTTGTACTGCCTACTCAATTGCTTCATCAAACTAGTTAGAAACGAACAATATATGTTTGAAAAATGAGTTAAAACACTAATATTTTACTTGAATTACGTGAAAAGTAATTTAAAAGTGCTTTTTACCTCTCATTTTACCATTTCATTTGAACTTTGGTTTGTTAGAGCTTTGGAGGTGCTTTCCCCCTTGATTTTCACTAGCTAATTCCAAGAGATTTTGTGGACGATTCTCGGCACTGTCTGGACCAGGTATGAGCTAAACCTGAGCTCTTTAATTTCATCCTTTCCTTTTTGCATTCTGAGCATGTTTTCTGGTTTTTCTGAACCTCTGGGGTTTGAAAAACTTTCCCTGGCTCCATCGCACCTCTTCTACATCGAAAGGTGCGATGCATGTTGGGTTGGCCACTGGCCATTCAGCATGCATCCCACCTAGAACACTGGTGGGGGTGCGATGGGCGCAAAGAGGGCCATTTATGCACAGTTTTTCATGGAAAATTTTGCTTGTTTTTCACCAAATCAGGATCTTGATTCTTCTCTTGTTTGTTTCAGAGATTCATTGGAGAAAAATGCCTGTTACATGGCGAGAATGTGAGCATGAAGAAGAGGACATGCTTGCTTTACATGATCCGGTTACGGTAAATGCACTGCGGAACTGTGGCCTGTTCAAGTTTTTCCGCATCTCTTGCATGAGGCAACAAATCAACCTGTTGCAATATTTTCTCGATGCATGGGATCCTACCACCCAGGTGTTCCAGATTAGGGGCAAATCTATCCCCTTGACTGTCGTGGACATCTATTTTTTGACCGGCTTATCGAGGCGGGGTGCCCCTATCTCATTATCAGGTTCAGCCCGTGGGGGTGAATCTGTGAGAGATTACATTCGCAGGTATTGCAGAGAGGGATCTCAGCCGAGTAAGGATGGCAAGATCATTATCCGAGATGTCACTGATAGGTCCCTGAGGACCATTCTGTTCACTTTTGCTAGACTGGCTGGTAGTGCGGCACTTCACGTGGCCAACAGGTCTTATATGCAGTACGCCTTGGAATGCCTTGAACCAAAGGTGTTCAACTGGTGTGATGCAGTACTCTCTGTGATGAAAGAACAGCTGACCAAAGTGAAAAATGGAAGATTGAAGAACTTTGGATATGGTTCTATCTTGACAGCTTTCGCCTTGGAAAAGATCCCGCTGATGCAGCCGCAGTATGTTTCACTTGGTTTACCTCCACCGACTGAGCCACGGATGCAGAGATGGGTCGACCTTATGGCCAGACATGCTGGTCAGTCCCATATTTCCTTCTCTGATACCTTTTTCGAGTGGTTCAACCGTCAGGAGATGGTTTTTCCCGAGTATCCATATGCTGGTATGGATTTCCGAGGTGATCCGGATTTGGTACTGCCTGCTGGCGAGCAGTGGGGTGTCATCGGTAAATTCTCTGACCATATCTCTATTTTTCATTTCTCTTTATAATTTTCTTGTGCTTTCTTCTATCAGGACTAATCAAATCTCATGTGCTCATGCAGATGTTGGACCAGTTCGACCAGTAGTACGCCTGAGAGTGCCAGCTTCCGCTCCAGTAAGAGAGGGTGCAGGAAGGGCTATCCTTTGCGACCTTGATGTGTTCGAGACTCTTTCAGCATTACAGGATCAGGTCGAGGGCCTTACTCTTGGTATTTTAGACTTGAGGACCGATGAGCTGCCCCTGAGGTTGCAGCGACATACTACTAGTGTGCCGAGTCAGTGGACTAGGATTTTACGCATGATTGCACAGGCGGTGACTTGTTATCGCCAGCATTATTAGACTAGGGTGCCCCCTAGCGTTTTGAGTTTTGGGTCATTTGACCAATTTTGTCTTGGTTACAGAACATTATGTGTAAACCATAAACAGTTATATATATATTTTTTATTTTCGGAGTTTTATTTTGGTTAAGTTACATGATCCTAATGCAAATACTAATGAAATTCTTCTTTTTATAAATGTTGCAAATGTCTATCTAACACATAAGTTGCCAATGAGTCTGTTAATGTGTTTAAGTTTCTGGAAATATGCTAATATTGAATAAAATCAAGTTCTCTTTCCAAAATCTTGACCCTTAGGAACATACGATAGATAGCTAGATTTCGGACGGAGTAGATACTAGTGAGTTGTAGTATGACAAGCTGTGAGTCTAGCCTGACGGCAACTCGGCTTATGCCATGTGTGATGGCATCAGAGAGAAGTTCTATCAACGCGCTATATTCAGCGATGTTATTTTTTGACCAACCAATACATACCCCTCTGAAACTTACTAACTCGCCGTTTGGATCAAAAATGGCCAAGGGCGCAGAAGATAGGTTCCGCGAACTACGACTCGCTCCGTCAGCATATCCAACGAAAGATTCCAATGGGTCCGAAATCTGTGACAAATGTAAAAAGTGGATTACTTGACCAAAACAATGACTCTTAGCGAAAACAAAAATGTAACAAAAGCATATAGTGTACCACACTGAATCATGCGTAGTAACGCTTAAGGTACAACCCGTTACGGGGTTGCGCCAGTGGAATCCCATCATAATCCATTAACTCGTAGGCTCCTTTTGCTAACACTCGCTTAACAATATAGGGGTCAATCCATAAAGACTTGAACTTACCTGCTCCCAATTTATCGGATTCCTGATCATAAAGTAAGACCAAGTCACCTTCTGAGAAGACACGGGGTTTGACATTCTTGTCGAACTGCGCCTTGACTCGTTTCTTATGGGCTTCGTTAGCCAAAGCGGCATCACGACGAGTTTCATCCAATTGGATTAGTTCCAAGAAACGAGCCTCCTCTTCTAAAGTTCTGGGGAGAAGGTCGACTGCGAGTTTGAGGGACGAGATTTCACAGTAAACTGGTAAGATTGCTTCTAGGCCATACACCAGTTGAAAAGGTGTAAACCCGGTTGCATTTCTTACCGATGTTCGGTATGCCCACAAAGCTGAGTACAGGATTAGGTGCCAACTCCTTTTGTGGACTCCAATCATCCTTTGCAACATCTGCTTCAGGACTTTGTTGATTGCTTCAACTTGTCCATTGGCCTGAGGGTAATATGGAGTAGAGTTGTCGTGGGACAACCCTAATTTGGTAGCCAATTCTACCATCATGTGATTGCGAAAACGTGATCCATGATCTGTGACTATAGCTTGTGCAATGCCGAATCTGGCGACTACATGATTAAAAAAGAAAAGGGCAGCTGTTTCACCAGTGTTATCTAATGTAGGCATCGCCTCGGCCATTTGGTAAAATAGTCCACCGCGACTATGATATACCCATGCCCCCCGGTTGAGGTGGGGTTACATGTCATGAAATCAATGCCCCATTTGGCGAATGGCCCAACAGCAACTATCGGTTGCAGAGGTGCAGGTGGTTTTCTGGTTTTGCTATCGAAAATTTGACATGCATGACAACTTCTGACTGCGGTTATGCAATCTTTGAACATTGTTGGGCAAAAGTATCCTACTTGTAAGATTTTTTGCGTTGCAGCATAACCAGATTGATGCCCCCCACACGCACCTGAATGGCAATCATTCAGGACTTTTTTGGCCTCCTCGTGGGTGAGGCACCTCCTCAGAACTGTATCGACACAACGACGGTAAAGTGTATCACAGACGATCATGTAGTCTTTTGATTGGTATCTAATACGTTTTTGTTCCGAGCGAGAGGTATTAGACCTATATTTTTGGGTTTGGAGATAGATGATTATATCTCCATACCACGGATTGCTTGAAGATATCAGAAACAAAGATTCATCCACGATGGTTTCTTCGGATGTTCCATCGTTGGACGACGATGGGAGATCACATAGTAATTCTGCGAAAACCAGGGATTTCTTTGATTTGGATTTTATGAATTCCAGATCAAACTCTTGGAGAATTGCTATCCATTTTGAATATTTGCCCCCCAGCAACTGTCGCGACAATATATAAGTCATGGGGTTGCAATCTAACAAAATGGTAGTTTTTCGAAAGAGGACATAGTGTCAAAATCTCTGTATCGCTTGAACAGCGGTGAGAGCCAGCTTTTCAACATAGGAATACTTTCTTTCTATATCATTTAAGTTACTATTCAAATAATATATAGGATGTTCAATTCTGTTGTCTTCTTGAACTAAAACCATTGCGATGGTTGTATCAGCTGCAGCCAAATACAGGTCAAAGTCTTTTCGATAATCAGGAGCGTACATTAATAATGCTTTCATTAGGGATTCTTTTAAAGCATCAAAGGAAGCTTGCGTGACCTGATCCCAGACGAAGAGTACCTCCTTTTTCAATAGACGTGTATAACCTTTAGCAAGTTCGGCATAATTTGGAATGAACCTCCTCAGAAAGTTTTCTTTCCCTTGGAGTTTCTGAATCTGAAGCAAATTTGAAGGCGAAGGAAAATTTATGATTTCCTGAACCTTACATGGGTCAATATGAATCCCGTCTTTTGAGACTACAAAGCAAACGACCCGAACTGACACAGAACACACATTTGTGTTGATTGAGTCGTATCTTGTAGTGTTGGCAACGTAGAAATATCGCTCTCAAATGCTGTGGATGATCGGTCTACTTTCGCGAATGAGCCGGAAGGTCGTCGAGATATGGTTGAACGATGTTTTTGATGTCATGGAAGGCATAATTCATTGCCCTCTGAAATGTTGCCCCTACATTCTTTAAACCAAAGGGTAATTTGCGATATGAAAATGTGCCCCACGGAAAATAAATGCAGTCTTTGACTGGTCCTGTGGGCGGATATTTATTTGATTATACCTGGAGAATCCATCCATAAATGAAAAGATTTCACATCCGGCGCATTCATCAATTATCTGGTCAATAAAGGGTGTAGGGTAGTTGTCTTTCGGACAAGCTTGATTTACATAACTATAATCGACGCACACTCTAATTGTTCCTTGTTTTTCATCACAGGAACAATGTTCGATACCCAATCGGTTAGAGGAACTGGGTAAATAAAACCAGCATGGAGAAGTTTCTCAACTTCTGCCTTGATAGCAGTGGCTTTCTTGGGGTGCACCTACCGTAGCCGTTGTCGTACCGGTTTGACATCTGGATACATCTTGATTTCGTGTTCAACTATACTCGAGTCAATGCCTGGCATTTCATCGTATGACCAAGCAAAGACATCTCTGAATTCGCGAAAAAGAGCGTCATATATTTCTAGTTCTAAAGGAGAACAACATTTCCCAACATAAATATTTTCTACAACATCCGTTTTGGTCGAGATTTATGGCGATAGTCTCTTCAATATTGGACAAGTTTCGCTCGAAATCCACCATGTTTATAGTATTTGATAGGAAATCAAAAACTGAAGGATGATGAAGGTCATCAGGAGTATCTTCTTGACAATCCAAAAGATGGGAACGATGGTGGTAATCTTCCCATGGTGCCCCTTCAATTATCATTGACTGAATAATTCCTTCGTCGATGTAATGCACTTGCAACCAAGGATCTGAAGGGGTGCCATATTCCTTAGACCTGTCTATCCAAACGCTTGATGAGCGTTGATTCGGGCCTGCCTCCCATGCCGAAAACATTGATTGCTACAATATTTCTATTGGGCTTGGAGGCAATACCTGCGGATGATCCATGTTAATATCGTTTTCTGAGATCTTTTGAATTGAAGATATCATATTGCAGGTTCCTATCGTTGCCACTTCCGCCAGATTGGTTGGTGGCGGGAGGGCAAAAGTCCCCATTAATATAGGGTCTTTTAGTAGGCCTACTCCGATATTTTGAAGCGAATGGGGGCTTCCATGGATCATCGGAATGCTTCCCATAACTTGGGAACTATTGGGGAGAAATGTTTGTTGGTCGATGATTGTAATTCCTCCTTGAAAAGGAAATGCAATCTTCCTAAAGTAGGTCAACACAACCGCAGCCATAGCATATATCCATGGTCTTCCTAGTAGGATGTTGTAATCGAGGTTTCCGTCGATTACTTCGGCACCTATTTCTACTGTTTTCCCCCCTAGTTCAACTTGCAAGTTACTTAGAATACCATACGAGGTATATGTTCGTCCATCAAATGCTTTTAATGTCGTCGAAGATCATGACAAGGTTGGAGATCCTAAAGTTTTCCAGCAACTCATCGACATAATACATGTAGATGCCCCCTCATCAATAATTGTTCGATGAACAGTTTTGTTGAGGGATTTCACCTGAAGTAGGAAAGCTAGTTGAGCTGGTAAGTGAGGATCATATCCTTTGTGATTAAAGGACACAAGATTAGAATCCTTTGGGTCTATCCCACCTATAGCTGATAATAAAGCCTTCTTTTGGGATGGGCAATTTTGTAGTACTTCAAGTGTCGACATAGCAGATGGCGATTAGGCCAGATATTCCACTATTTTATAATGTTGTGCTGCTCTGGCATGAGGATTAAATGTCGACTTGTGTACTACTCCCTTTGGCGGTTTATTGTTAGCTCTAGAATGATGGGCGGCGCAACTTCTGTCGAAGTTGTTGTCGAACTACTAGGTTGATCTTTATCCTTGTTGTTCGACAACTGTGGATTCCCATAATCTTTATTCCTTGTCGATATCAAAGCATCATTTTGCTGTTTCGAAACCGACAACATCAGTACTTGGGACGGGGAAGCATTTCACTAGCAACCAGATTTGTTCCTGGATTTGGAAATGGATCAGTCAATACCACCGAGGTTTTTGAATTCTTGAATAATCTTTTAAGCTCAGCTTTATGTGGACAATCACTTGTCCAATGATCCTCATCACATATTAAGCATGGATGTTTTGGTTTCCTATCTCCAGGAATGTTTGCAAAAGAATTTTCAGGTGATGATTCCTCCTATTTCTTCTTCTTCCTTTTGTTTTTCTTCTTGCCTCCTGGTTGCTTGGTTTCTTTGCCTTTATCAGTCGAGACGGCATTTACTTCCGAGGCGAGAAGTTCTTCTTTTGCATTTTGACTGGAAATCTTACGGGCCTTTTTAGATGTAGCCTTTGTCGATTTCGTGTCTGTCGTACCAATCACGCCATCGCCGGCATGAGAGTAATTGTTCAATTTAGGAGGAGGAGGAACGGAAAATTCCGGTCTAGGAGCATCATGGATTTTATCATAGAGCATGCCAGACTGGGTATAAATCAAGTCTAAATATTGCGCACGAGCAATAACTTGCTCTTCAGTGACAACTCCTCCTTTTGCCACATCTTCTGTAATGGAAGGTAATAATGACTTAATAAACCATTCAGCTAAAAGCTGATCAGGAACATACGTTTTTACCATCCTATGACGATGTCGCCACTCATGAATATGATCGGATATGTGAGTGGCCATCGTTTTCTTGAAATTGGTTAGAAGTTTTGTTCCCATTTCGTACCTTATCGGTAACTGAAAATGGGTTAAAAAGGTTGTGGCTAGGGCACTGAAGTTGTCAAACGAAGCTCTGGGTAACTCGATATACCACTTTGTTGCCGGACCAGTTAACGTCCTCTGAAAAAGGTGAAGACTAATCGAATCATCGTTTAGGGTTTTTGATGAACACCACAGATGAAATGTCATCACATGATTCGATCGGTCTTCACCCAGATTTCCATTAAACTTAGGAATATCTGACGGAAGTTTATGTGGAATCGCTGGCCACCAAGGGGCGTAAGCAATTGGATCGTTTGTTAACCGATTTAGATCTGGTAACTCCAAAGTTGCCACGAAGGGTAACTGTTGATTCAGGTTTGGCGAAGCATACCCAGGATATGATGGGATTGCCTGAGCAGTTAGTCTTTGCATACCAGCATAATGCATTTGATGCTAGTAACTTTGGTAAGGTTGATGGGCATAACCATTGTAGAGTGGTTGATTTTGACCGTGTTGAATATACGGCTGCCCACTGTTTGCAAAGTTTTGTTGCTCAGATCCTTGGTACACTTGTTGGAATTGCGGTTGTTGATATTGCACCAGCCATGGTTGTGCAGCCATGTATTGTTGTCCAATACTAACCGTTTGACCAAGATGAGGGGTAATTGTACCCGTTTGGGCCTGTGTCATTCCCCTAGTTGGTGATTGTGGTTGAGTCGCAGGGACAAGAGGTTGTTGCATTGCAACCTGAGAAACTTGAGGTTGGCATACAACAGGCAACACTTGTACTTGCGACACCGTCACAATAGCCGGCGTAGTTGGTATATTTGACATAGGTAAACATTGTTGCAATGAATATACAACTCTTGGTTGTTGAGGCAGTATTGGCACCCAACTGCTAGATGTAATTCCAGCATAACCTGAATTTTGTTGTGAACTCACGTATGGTTGTCCTCCCGGAGGAGACAATGAAAGGGTATATTGCCCCCCATACGGTGGTAATCTGGTACTCAAAGGAATTTCTTGTCTTGGAGAACCGAACTGCTCAAATTGACACCCTGAAGGATCAATTTGTTGAGACTCAACATAAGAGTTCCCGGATACTATTCCGAATGAACAAACAGGAACAGACCATACTGTCTAAATAGCCCCTGAGTGGGCCCATTCTAACGATTGAGAGCTAGTCGGGATAGATGGTATGTCGGCGAACATTGTTGGAGTGACGGCAGGAGGTTCTGTCGTCGCTGCGTCGGATGACACAGTCATAGATGTCAACGGTTGTTCAAACATTTCTAGTCTATCCAAAAGATTTCCTAGTGATTCTACAAGAGCTTCCGATGACGGTAGACTAATTTCTGATGTAGAAGGATATAGAGTGATCCCGACTCCAAATTGCGATGGAGTATTAGATGGAGGATCCTCCACAATCTCTTCTATAGTAATCAGACCAGGTGGAAGCGGTAGACCGTCAGGTCCGTAAAATATTTCTGGTGCCGAAGAAGGTTGTAGAGCCTCTAACTTGCACCTAATTATCTATCATTACCTACAGCTTTTCCTCACTTATCCCTCTCTTTTGCCCTATTTTCCTCATAAACCTATCCAGATCATTACATTTGATGTCTTTAAGCATGATTGGTTAACTTTGCTAATGTTTGACTGTTTGTCTAGATTTTTGACATATGCACAGAGATTCCGCAGCTGTCTGGCAATTCCGCAGCCATTCAGCAATTCCGCAGCTATCTAGTCATTCCGCCGCCTTTTCATTGATCTCTATGTTCCACGTGTCATTTTGAAAAACGAATCACATGGGCACGTGGGAATGAAGGTGTTAAAGGTTCCTATGCTATTGGTTCGGTCAACAACGCCACGCACACCTCCGGTCAACGTGGATCAAACTTCGGTCAACAGAGCCAGCTCAAACGGTGCTGCGTAAGCTGAAAGGTCACGTCACTCCAGATGGCGATTCCTCCATGCTACGCAGCTTATGGGAGACAGGATCCAACCTTGGATTCAACCTCCATGACGACCGTACCCTCCAGATAGCACACGGACCTGTTTACGTGTTGTTGAACCATTTAATTAGCATGACTGTCAGTTAATTTCCAGTTTCATGTTTTACGCAGTAGGCAGTTGTTCATACGCCTATAAAATCCAGCGTCTGCGCACGCTTAAGGATTAGTCTTTAGTTATTTTGTTTATGTAATTGCTGCAATTTTAGCGTATCCAGAAACTCTGCTTTGAAGCTGTTGTTTCAGCACTTTTTACTGTAATTTCTGCATATGAGTTAATAGAAGACTGTGTTGTTTTGACTCTTTCCAGTAGCTGATCTTTCCTTGGGTTTTGTGGATGGAGGGCCCCCATTCATAACAGCCTTTGTACAGTAAATTTACCTTTATGTTCTTGCCATTTCCTTCTTTCGAATTCAGCAATTTTCCTTTTCTTTAACACATGTACAGTTTTGATTTACTTTCATTTCCAGCATTTACTTTAAACTGATCAGGATTGTTTTCTGCAGCTGTTAGCCCAGGATTGTGTGTCTTTGTTGTATTTGCTTTATCTCTGATGGTATTTTCAGTTGTCATATTCATAGTTGCTGCCTTTATTCTGTTTTTCTAGCTTAATTTCTAGTTTAGTTTCTCAAGCTGTATGCTAACATATTGATGGTCTCCTTATCATAAGTTGTTCATCTTTAAGAGATCAGAATACTAATAAATTACAGCTTGCTTTGAGTAGTTTTTGACTTATATCACTAACTCTTTCTTCACTTGTTACACATAACAATGTATGTTGGAAGCAGAATTCTGGAGAAAGGCATAGTGGTGTTATAATTTGTCATTTTAGAGCTTGATCACTTTTTAGACTTATCTCTAACTATTTCTTAATTGTGTTTCACATAGTACTATATGTTGGAAGCAGAGTGTTAGGAAGAGATGAACATTATAATTGGTCTTTAAAGTGGTTTTTCTTACCTTTTTATTGCAGCAGCATGAGTAGTGACTAGTGCCATTAGAAAGTGGTTCTTTGTTTTCAGTTTTATTTCAAGTTATTTCTTTCAATCTCTTTTCTTTTTGCAAGTTTAGAAGGTAGTTAGAAACCACCAGTAACACACACTCACTCATTTAGAAATCACCTTACACACACTATCACTCATCTGTTTATAAAACCTCCATTCCATCTTAAGAAGATAAATTGACCACAAACAACACCCCCAAACGACAAAAAGATCTAAGAGGTTGCTTAAGTACATATAGTACACCTTCACTTCATCAGCTTACGAGCCCCGGGTTGACATTTTATGATAGCAATTTAGACAGCACTAAATTGACTAAACATTTTGGCGCCGTTGCCGGGGAAGTGAAATTAAGTAGTCATATTCTTAGAAAAAAAAAACATAAAATTTCAAGGAAAGAAGTTGATAACCTATCAAAGTATGCTCTCCTCTTGCACTTCAAAGTGATCTGGAGGATCAGAAAATAGAAAGTTATTGATTTAGTAGTCTCTTGAGTATGCTCTCTTCTTGCACCTAGAGTGACCTGGAAGATCAGAAAAAGAACTATTAACTTGACTTGAAGAAAAATAATAAAAAATGACATGCATAGAGCTAGAGATTCTAGGGGAAGGTTTTTAGCTAGAGCTCGAAGTTCAATTTTTACAAGTCCATCTACTTCAAGGGATAGACAGGAGACACCTCCCTCATCTCCAACCGACACTCCCAGCCCTAGAATTCCTGGAATTCAAGAGCCAAGAGTTGACTCTCCCACACCTTCTATTGAATTTGAACCAGGAAGGGACTCTTCTCTTTCTCCTACAGAAAGACCAATTGTAATTGAGGAAGTAGAATCATCTGAAGAAGAAGGGGAAATCTCTTCTCATTCACCCTTTGTAGAAGAACCAGAAGATTTTGAAATCCCTAGGAGAACCATCATGGCAGAGGAAGAAGGAGGTGATAGAGGTAGAGGTAAAGGAGGAGGAGGAAACAACAACAATAATGGAGGAGGTAGAGGCCCCCTTGGAGGAGGAAATAGAGATGGGGATAACTCATTTGGGTTTCCCATTGTTAATGAGGATTCCCGAGCTACTATGAAAAACATATCGCCATCTGTCCTCCCAAATTTCCATGGGTTAAGGACTGAGGACCCTGAAACATTTTTATTTGAGTTTGAAGTTGTGTGTCGAACTTATGACTATCTGGATGACTCTCAGAAACTCAAATTGTTCCCTTCAACACTGAAAGATCAAGCTTTGAAATGGTTCATGGGGTTACTCACTCAATCCATTAGGTCTTGGGATGAGATGAAACAAACATTTTTGGATAGGTATTTGGACTATTGTATGACTACTAATCACAAGGACGAGGTATTTAAAATGATACAAAGAGAAGATGAGAGCTTAGAAGATTTACTTGAAAGATTTCAATATAACTTGAAAAGAGCAAAAATGAGTAACTTGGATGAGGAGACCTTAAAAGCCCTCCTATTAAAAGCCATTAGAGATGAATGGATAGATATCTTGAATATGATGGGGAAAGGGGATATATCTCAACTTTCACTCAATGATATAGCAGAACTATGTATCCATCTCTCAAGGGGCAAATCAAAAACTCAAAAAGGGCCTAGAGATCCTTCTCTCCTTAGAGCAAATAAATCTGCAACAGGATCAGTAAGTAGGGCTGAAATCGGCAATATGCTTGATGAATTCAAAACTGACATCTTAGGGAGTCTTAGTGAACAATTAGATACGCTTAAGATTCACAATAAACAAAAAGCAGAAGCTGAGGCTTTGGCCATTTTTTGCCCGAAATGTAGAAAGAAACATGCTTTAAGGGAATGTCCCTTGGATGCACACGTTGTAGAAACATGCGTAATTTGCTCAGAAACTCATGAGACCAAGGATTGTCCTTCAATTCCTGGCCTCAAAGCAGTCTTTCAAGAGGATCCAAATACACTTGAATCTCTCTGTTTTGTTGCAAGGAGACCTTGGCAAGGGCAACAGAATCAAGGGTTTAACAACTCTATGAATTTTCAATCCCAACCAAATTGGAATCCTTGGCAACAACCTTGGCCTCAACCTCAAAATCCTTTTCAAGCATGGATGCAAAGCATGAAAAATCCTTATGGGAGATTTGCTCAATTCTATCAATATCCTCCATATTTTCAGAATCAGCAAGCTCCACAACTTCCAAATCAAGGTCAACAATTATCATTGCCATACCCTCAACAACAACAACCTCCTCCACAAAATCAAAATTCTAAACTCTTGCTTCAATCCCAACAGAATTCAAATCAACTTCCCTCTCAGCCATTACCAAATCCAAATAATAGGAACCCTCAAAATGCTTACATGATGGAAGGTCAACCATTCCCTACCTATATGGTTGTTCCTCTCAATGAAGTACAACTCAGATCAGGTAGAATCCTAGATCAACCTTCTACAAGTGTTCAACAACCAAGCATTTCTGAGGAAGAATCTCTCAAAGTCAATAAGGGTTCTGAAGTATCACTTCAAAACCAAAATATCCAAAAAGAAAAAGAAAAAGAATCAATCCCCACAACTCCCATAGTTGAGCAACCGACATCTTCAGCTACACCTCCTTTTCCTGAAAGATTACAAATTGACAAAGGAGTGGAAAAGGAAATTTGGTTGCCTGACTATAGTTTTCTAGATGAATTGAAGAATGTCTGTATCAAGATCCCCTTGTTACAAGCCATTAAGGAAATTCCCATTCTAGCAAAGACAATAAAGGAGTTGAGTTTGAAGAAAACAGGAAAGAGAACCAGAGATACCAAAAGGATACATCTAGTTGGAAAAATTGCAGACATTATGATGGGTAAGATTACCATGCAAAAGTATGTGGACCCCGGTAGCCCTATTGTCAAAACTTATATTAATGGGGTTGAAATCCCAAATACTTTGATTGACTTAGGAGCCGCTATTAATATCATGAGTAGACAGACCATGGATCAGTTAAAGCTTCCTAACCTTCTCTTTACACCTACTTTACTGCAACTTGCAGATCGATCAATCATTAAACCTGATGGTGTATTGGAAGACATTCCAGTCTCCCTAGACTCTTGGGAATATCCAGTTGATTTTATGATTTTAACTCCCAAGAACAATCTAGGAGGAAATCCTTTTATCTTAGGAAGACCTTGGCTAGCAACAGTTGATGCTTTTATCAGTTGTAGGTCTGGAGACATGTATATATCAGATGGTAATTCCACCAAGAAATTCAACTTGTATCCTCCAGCAAAGGCAATAACAGAAATAGGTGAAGATGAGTGGGTCGATGATGAGGATACTATACAACCTGTTCTAACCATCTCTGAGATCAGTGAAGACAGTCAAATTCTAAATACATTAGAAAATTTTGAAATACCTTTAGAATATGACTCTACACAGTTTCAGTTAGATGCGGACATTGAATATCTATCCTCTAGACAGATGTCTCTCTTCTCAATGGAAGAGTTTGGTAGTTCTACAGTTGAAATCTTTCCACGAAAAACATTGAACATTAACAGAAACTTGGAAAGGCCACAACAAGAAGAATTAACCAAACTTTTGCAAAAACATTCCACTGCATTTGCATGGGAATACATTGACATGAAAGGAATCGATCCTAAGACTTGTATTCATCACATCTATATTGAAGAAAACAGCAGACCTATTAGGCAACCACAAAGAAGGATGAATCCAAACCTTAGGAAAATCGTGAAAGAAGAACTCCAGAAATTACTCAAGGTAAACTTCATTTACCCCATTTCAGATAGCCAATGGGTTTCTCCCTTGGTTATAGTACCCAAAAAGAATGGTAAATGGAGAGTTTGCATTGATTATCGAGAATTGAACAAGGCAACCTTAAAGGATCATTTCCCTCTACCTTTTATTGATCAGGTACTAGACGCTTTAGCAGGTAAAAAGTATTTCTCATTCTTGGATGGTTTTAGTGGGTACAATCAAATTCAAGTAGCACCTGAATATCAAGACAAAACCACATTTACTTGTCCATGGGGAACTTTTTCCTACCGAGTACTCCCTTTTGGATTATGCAATGCACCTGCTACTTTTCAAAGGGCTGTATTAGGTATCTTTTCAGATCTAATCCATGATTGTGTAGAGGTCTATATGGATGATTTTACAATTTACGGTAATACATTTGAAGAAGCTTTGGAAAATTTGGAAAAAGTACTGATAAGATGTAAGGAAACAAATCTTTCTTTAAGTCATGAAAAGTGTTTTATGATGTTTACTGAAGGGATTGTTTTAGGACATCATATTTCAGGAGATGGGATTAAGGTTGATAAATCCAAAGTGGAAGTCATCTCCAAGTTACCTGTTCCAAATTGCCAGAAAGATGTTAGAAGTTTTCTTGGGTTTACTGGATATTACAGAAGGTTTATTGAAAACTTCACTAAGATAGCATCTCCTCTTTTCAAATTGGTTACCAAAGACTGTGAGTTCAAATGGGATCCTGAGTGTCAGTCTGCCTTTGAAGCTTTAAAGACTAGAATATCTGAAGCACCCATCTTAAGGGGGCCAAATTGGAAACTCCCTTTCCACATTTCTACTGATGCTTCAGATACAGCTCTAGGAGCTGTTTTGGGACAAAAGGATTTGATCCCTTATGCCATTCATTACACCAGTAAAAATTTGACTCCCACTGAGTTAAATTATACTGTTACAGAAAAAGAGTTCTTAGCTGTGGTACATGTGATCAATAAGTTTAGACACTACATAACCGGCTATGAAACCTTTGTCCATACTGATCACTCTGCCATAAGATATTTAATGAACAAACCTGTTACTAATGGCAGAGTTACAAGATGGCTTTTACTTTTACAAGAATTCAACATTACTGTGTTAGATAGACCTGGAAAACAAAACACAGTAGCTGATTTCTTGTCTAGAATCCAAAACACTAATGAAGATTCTCCAGTAGAAGATAAGTTTCCAGATGAATACTTGTTTGTAGTAACTACCAAGACTCCTTGGTATGCAGATATTGCTAATTATCTAGTTACAGGGAAGCTACCTCTACACTTATTTCCTAATGAGAAAAGGAAAATCATTCAGGAAAGTTCACATTATTCTTGGATTTCTAATGAATTGTTCAAAACAGGGCCAGATTGTATAATCAGAAGATGTGTTCGGGAAGATGAAATGCCTGACATCCTTAAGGCATGTCATGATGAACCATGCGGCGGGCACTTTGCTGACAAGAGGAAAGCCTATAAAATCCTTTCTCTAGGATATTATTGGCCTTCTCTCTTTAAAGATGCAAAGCAGTATGTTAGAAGGTGTGACAGCTGCCAAAGAGTTGGGAGACCAACTCCTTCAAATGAAATGCCACTACAGCCACAGGTATGCATCGAACCCTTTGAGAAATGGGTTCTAGATTTCGTTGGACCTATTAATCCACCATCAAAGCAAAAGAAGTATATATTGGTTTGTACTAATTATGTTACTAAGTGGGTAGAAGCCAAGGCATTGCCTTCTGCCACTGAAAATTCAGTTGTTCAATTTCTTTTTGAGGATATTTTCACTCGTTTTGGTGTCCCAAGGGAAATTGTGACAGATCAGGGAAGCCAATTTACATCTAAATTGATGGAGAAGCTGATGGAGGAATATAAGATCAAGCACAGAACATCTACTCCATACCATCCGCAATCAAATGGCCAAGTGGAATCTACCAATAAAGTTCTTGAAGGCATTATCACCAAGACTGTTCATCTTCATAGAAGAGATTGGGCGGAAAGGCTTCCTGAAGCCTTATGGGCCTATAGAACTACATGGAGGAACACCACAGGACATTCTCCCTATGAACTTGTTTATGGGAAGGAAGTCCTGCTCCCCATTGAGTTCCAAATCAAGACCTTCAAGATGGCATTCCAATTGGGGATGAGCCTCTCGGAAGCCCAAAAACACAGAATGGCCCAGCTAAATGAGCTAGATGAAATAAGACAAGATGCAATTCTAAGGACCGATCTAGTTCAGCACCAAAGAACTAAATGGCATGATCGTCATATCAAAGAAAGAAAGTTTCAGAAAGGAGATTGGGCTCTATTGTTTGATTCAAAGTTTAAGGACTTCAAAGGAAAATTTCAAACTCATTGGCTTGGGCCATATGAGATTGATGAAGTCTTTAGTAATGGAGCAGTTCGAGTGAAAACTATTGATGAATTTCATACTCCTCTTATTGTGAATGGCCATCGCTTGAAGATCTACCAGAAGCCACTCTCAAAAGAGGAATTTGTCAAGTTGTTTAAAGAAGATTCTGCAATCAGGTTGGTGGAGAAGGATTCTTCTCCTCCATCAGCCTAATATTTGGTTTTTGAAAAAAAAAAAAAAAAAAAAAAAAAAAAAAAGAATAAATGTATAGGCCTGAAAACCAGTCTCTGATTGGTAGTCCTATGCAGAAAATCTGAGGTGAAAATCAGGGTCACCTGACACCTCACATTTTCCAAAAAAAAAAAAAAAAAAAAATCTCTCTCTCCTCCTTGTTCCATCTCATTTCGCCATTTCATCCAATCATTCTCACTCCACCTCATTTTTTTCCATCCATCCATCCATTACATTCCATCTCACCAATAAAGTCATTGTCAGATTTATTTCACACAGCTAAAGTTGTTTTGTGCAAACAGAAGGGTATCACTGCAGTTTCCGCAGCTGAGGAGCAATTCCGCAGCCAACATCCCAATTCCGCAGCCGATACACTTTCTGCACCTGCATAAAAAAACACAGTCTGTTTAAGAAGGAATCTGCAGTCCAAAAGTCATCAGCAAAAATTGAAAAAAAGGTCATGTAGCAGCAATAAACAATGAAAGGTTAGCACAGATGAGCAAAAGGAATCAAAGCGCGGATACATGAGGTATGATCTAATTTCTAAACCTACGGTTATAACATTTTGCATGGTTTACGGATTGTGTTTTTAGCCATTTAATGTAATGATTACCAGTCCTTTCCATTACTCGACCGGAAATCCACGTATCCCTCAACCTTGACAGTCCCTATTCATCACGATTTTTAAAACTCAAGCACGGCTGCTCTTCCATTTAAATTCCTGTACCTGAGTGACGTAGACAATTGTACTACGGCTCTCTGCGTTATGATTCCGCAGCCAAATGTACACTCATGACCGATGTCTAAGGGACTTAACCGTTTCTTCCCATTATTCATAACCCTCCTACGCATAATCTCATTCACGCTGTTGATTCACTTCCGCATTTCCCTTGTTTTCCATTGCTTTGTCTTATTCACTACTCTGCCACCGTAACCATACTCTGTTTTCTCCTCTGCTAAACTTCGACCACTGTTGTGAGTGTATTACGGCTGTTGTGGTGAAGCCGTAAATCTATTGTGTTGAAGCCACTATTGAAGCCGTATAACCCTTTCTCCAAAGTATTAAAACAGAGCTGTAAGGCAAGCCAGAGAGTTAATGGGTAAACTTTTGAGGGCAGAGCCAGAGGGCTCTAAATTTCTGGAAGGATATCCCCAAGTCAAAGACGCTTTGCAGAAGGCAAATTGGCTCCAATGCATCCAAAAATTCAAGGGTTACCATAGAGAGGTCACGAAGGCTTTTGCACGTTCTTTCAGAGACAAAGACAACCAAGTGGAGATAGGAGATCTGAAATTTACAGTCACCGAAAGCAGTTTGGCACAGGCCACTTCACTACCACAAACTGGGGAGAGATGGTTCAAAAACCAATCAGTACAAGACCAGCAATGGAAGCAAATTCTGAAAAATCCAGGTATGGACACTAGCATTTTTACAAAGGGAATTCCTGTTAATCTTGTCAAAGAAGAATGGACAGCTTTGCTTCTACTAGTACAAAAATTCTTTACATGTGAGGGAAGGTTTGGAATTCTATATGTTTACCATGCCAAAATTATGATGCAATTCTTAGGAGAGCATGACATTAACCTTCCATACTTTTTACTCTCAAGCCTTAGAAAAATGTGCTCAATAGTCCAAAGAAACCCAAGAAACATTGAGCCACATTTGTATCATCATGGGCTTGTCAAAATATTAGTTGAAGAACAGTTGAAAGCAAAAAGAGATACATGGGAAAGATTTCTTGTAAGGAATCATTTCCAAGAGATAGGGGAAGCCTCTGGTGGTTCACCTCAAGTGCCTAAAAAGAGTAGAAGGAAAAGAAGAGAGGAAATTACCCCAGAAACTGTTGTCCAAGAAGAAACTGTCCAAGACCTTGTTGAAGAAGAAATTGCTGCACATCATTCTGAAGAAGAAAATGACCCTAAGCCTGCTATAGACATTGACCAAACAGCCCAAGAAATCATTACAGAAACCCTGCAAGAAATTGTCCAAGAGGCTGCTCAAAAGAAAAAGGAGAGTAGGAAGAGACAAAAGAAAGATAAAGGAAAAGCTATAGCCCAAGAAACCTACCTTACTCCTGAAAATTCCAGTGAAGAGGACACTCAGCCATTAGCACATAGATTGGCCCAACTTCATGAGGCTGCCCTTTCCAAGAAGATGCAAAAACAAAAGCAAAAGCAACAAAAGGAAAAACAGAGCATCACCACCGTGAGAAGGAGCAGCAGGCTACAAGGCAAAATGGGGGCCACAAAGGATAAAAACTCACTCATTATTGACTTGAGCACACCTGAAAATGTTGCTACAAGACTTGACTTTGAGAAAAGCCCTCCACATATTGAGCATGTTGAGACTAGTCCTCCACGTGAGGAAATTCCTTTTGAGCATGAACCCGAATTTGAGCATGAGCCTAGTCCAAAGAGGTCACCAGAGATTGACCCAGATCAGCAGAAGGTTTATAATTACCTGGAGACGTTAGAACAAGATGTTGCTGGTCCAAGCACTGTTCTACCTCTTGAGCAGCAAATTCACTCACTCAAACAGGAAAATTTTGAGCTTGAAGTTTTAAATCGCCACATCATACAAGAGAATGAAAAATTGAAGGAGCAAGCTAAGGTGGACAAGATGATCCACGATAATACCATGCTTCATCTGGGCCTTTGGCAAAGGAAAAACAGAAAGCTAAAGAAGAAATGCAGGAAGCTAAGCGGAGCTTTGGTCAATCTAAAATTCAGATGCTTGGTGAGGAAACCAAGAGTCAATGTGGCTACACAGAGGAAGAGGAGAAGACTAGATGTCCTAGCAGAGGCATCTCAGCAGGTAGATTAAACAATGTTTTCGTTGCATGAGGACATGCAACACCCTCGTAGTGGGGGTATGTAGAGCCTCTAACTTGCACCTAATTATCTATCATTACCTACAGCTTTTCCTCACTTATCCCTCTCTTTTGCCCTATTTTCCTCATAAACCTATCCAGATCATTACATTTGATGTCTTTAAGCATGATTGGTTAACTTTGCTAATGTTTGACTGTTTGTCTAGATTTTTGACATATGCACAGAGATTCCGCAGCTGTCTGGCAATTCCGCAGCCATTCAGCAATTCCGCAGCTATCTAGTCATTCTGCAGCCTTTTCATTGATCTCTATGTTCCACGTGTCATTTTGAAAAATGAATCACATGGGCACGTGGGAATGAAGGTGTTAAAGGTTCCTATGCTATTGGTTCGGTCAACAACGCCACGCACACCTCCGGTCAACGTGGATCAAACTTTGGTCAACAGAGCCAGCTCAAACGGTGCTGCGTAAGCTGAAAGGTCACGTCACTCCAGATGGCGATTCCTCCACGCTACGCAGGTTATGGGAGACAGGATCCAACCTTGGATTCAACCTCCATGACGACCGTACCCTCCAGATAGCACACGGACCTGTTTACGTGTTGCTGAACCATTTAATTAGCATGACTGTCAGATAATTTCCAGTTTCATGTTTTACGCAGTAGGCAGTTGTTCATACGCCTATAAAATCCAGCGTCTGCACACGCTTAAGGATTAGTCTTTAGTTATTTTGTTTATGTAATTGCTGCAATTTTAGCGTATCCAGAAACTCTGCTTTGAAGCTGTTGTTTCAGCACTTTTTACTGTAATTTCTGCATATGAGTTAATAGAAGACTGTGTTGTTTTGACTCTTTCCAGTAGCTGATCTTTCCTTGGTTTTTGTGGATGGAGGGCCCCATTCATAACAGCCTTTGTACAGTAAATTTACCTTTATGTCCTTGCCATTTCCTTCTTTCGAATTCAGCAATTTTCCTTTTCTTTAACACATGTACAGTTTTGATTTACTTTCATTTCCAGCATTTACTTTAAACTGATCAGGATTGTTTTCTGCAGCTGTTAGCCCTGGATTGTGTGTCTTTGTTGTATTTGCTTTATCTCTGATGGTATTTTCAGTTGTCATATTCATAGTTGTTGCCTTTATTCTGTTTTTCTAGCTTAATTTCTAGTTTAGTTTCTCAAACTGTATGCTAACATATTGATGGTCTCCTTATCATAAGTTGTTCATCTTTAAGAGATCAGAATACTAATAAATTACAGCTTGCTTTGAGTAGTTTTTGACTTATATCACTAACTCTTTCTTCACTTGTTACACATAACAATGTATGTTGGAAGCAGAATGTTGGAGAAAGGCATAGTGGTGTTATAATTTGTCATTTTAGAGCTTGATCACTTTTTAGACTTATCTCTAACTACTTCTTAATCGTGTTTCACATAGTACTATATGTTGGAAGCAGAGTGTTAGGAAGAGATGAACATTATAATTGGTCTTTAAAGTGGTTTTTCTTACCTTTTTATTGCAGCAGCATGAGTAGTGACTAGTGCCATTAGAAAGTGGTTCTTTGCTTTCAGTTTTATTTCAAGTTATTTCTTTCAATCTCTTTTCTTTTTGCAAGTTTAGAAGGTAGTTAGAAACCACCAGTAACACACACTCACTCATTTAGAAATCACCTTACACACACTATCACTCATCTATTTATAAAACCTCCATTCCATCTTAAGAAGATAAATTGACCACAAACAACACCCCCAAACGACAAAAAGATCTAAGAGGTTGCTTAAGTACATATAGTACACCTTCACTTCATCAGCTTACGAGCCCCGGGTTGACATTTTATGATAGCAATTTAGACAGCACTAAATTGACTAAACAAAGGTATAGAATCTGCAGCGACAAATGTTTCGGTAATAACACCTTCTGAATCAGCTGTAGATGGAGCTGGTTCAGTAATACAAGTGTTTACCTTCACACTAGGATCAGTTCTACTATTCTTTGGTGGCTGCTGAACTTCTTCTGTAAAGGCAGGGATACCAGAAATTTTTGGAGTAACTGGAGTTTCTGATGGTGTTGGAACACTTGTTCTAACTTTACCAGGGGATTTGGAACCGGTTAAACGAGTTCGCTTTGTCCGTAACAGTTTCAACTCTGGAGACAAAGACGGTTGACTCGTAAGCCTCCGCGAACGACGGGGTTTCAATTGACTTTCTTCCACGATTGTGGATTACTCGATCAACTAAAAATAAAGGGGAAGTATGTTTCTGAATTAGATGAATTTTAGACACTTTGACAAAACTTGTTTTTTCAATTTTAAGAGTCGAGAAAAAACAAAAGATGACTCTAGTCGCCTTCGATATTTAATGAGCCTGAAGTGACAAGTGCTCAGATGGACCTTTTCCTTTAAGGAGTCTGAAAAGGAATGAAAGGGACTGCTCTGGAAATCTAGACAGAGGGATTACTAAACCAATCGCAAAACTGCAGAATACTTTTTACGGTACGGCAGTCAATCTTCTTGAATGTTGTGTTCAGTGCATTGTGATCGATAGGGCGGCAGACACAGCTTCCTATGGATAAAGGATAAAGCCTATTTTGGTCTCCCAATATATACTCAACGGTACGTGGGAGCACAAGTCCGTACTGGCACTTATCGTCTCAAAGTGGAGGAATCACCCAACCATCAATGAAAACAAGAGTTACCAGGCTTTACGACGCCAAAATATGTCTTTAGCCTAGACTTCTAAATGTTAGGTTCCAAAGCATTTTTAGATTCATTAAATTTATTTTACGGTTGATCTTGCTTAATAAATTTTCAGGTTCACCGCGTGATGTAGATGTACAATTCCTAAAATGCAATCTAAGATGATAAACAGTCGTTTAATCTTCTTTTTGCAATGAAAATCCTAGCTGCTAAGGAAATAGAGATGGCATTCTTTCAACATAGATCAGAGAGCACACACTATATGCATTATCCTAAATCAAACCAACAAACAGTCTAAATGCAAATGCACATGCATGTATTTGTTTTTAGCCTTCTTAATGTGTGAATGAGAAAAAGAAAGCTAAGCGCAAATCTAAATTATTTTTCAAAGTGACGTTTACTAACAAGTTTCTTTTCAAGACAAAATGAGGACAATGACGACACTTTGCGATTTGGAATTGAAAACTTGCTTTCGACACTTGAAAACTAATTCAAATCAAATACAAGAGTAACAGTGTAATCGACTATCAAGAACAATCAGATTCTCTTCTATGAATGAAAATGACACTTGTGACACTTTCAAATCAAGAAACGACAGTACGATTACGCTACTTCTTTGCAAAAGAGAACTGAAAATGGCTCAAAATACATAAAAACATTTACAGTCCTTTGCACAATGGAGGCAGAATAATGGCAAGGAAGGGGGTTTCAACAGAGGTGTACTGACTATAGGCAGCAAAACTCTTGTATAGAGCTGAAAAGAGTGAACACAGAAACCAAAATCTAGGAGCAGGAAAGGCCCTATCTGATCATCGCACCTATAACACAGTGAAAAAGAGATGCAACACACCTACTACACTCGGGAAGTGCGATGCACCTAGAATTCACAGAAGAGACAGTGCGTTGGACCAGGGATGAGACTTTAACTGGGTTCTGGGTCACAGTTTGCAGCTCAGTTCAGGGATTTAGGCCGAGCAAGTGGTAATCAGTAAATCAATCACAGGGGTAGATTTAAAGAGGTTACTAGAGCCACCACAAGGGTAATTAGAGAGCTTGTAAATTGTTCAGTTCATAAACAAAACCTGGAGATAGACTGAAGCAGCATTGATCTACTTTGCACTTGCATAGAAAATGCAGTTCGAAGGCTAGCTAGCTTAACTTCAGGCTCCATCTGTAAGTTTATAAAGCAAACAAATGTAGATAAACAAACAATCTATTCGCTCCCCAGTGGAGTCGCCATTTTTTTATCGGGAAATCTAGTGTCTATGTAGAGTTGCTAGTCCCACTAAGGCTGGTAGCTACCTTAGAAACAAACAAACTAAAACTACTTTCGTTTTCCTTTATGAGAAATAGATAAGAGGGGAATAAAGGAGACCAACCTCTGTCTTGCGCTTGGTTCCTTTCTTGATTCCTCTCCCTTCTGATGGATCTTTGCCACTCGCTTCCTCGTCTACCCAGCTTCAAAGAGCACCTGTAGAATCAAAGCATCATAACACTATCCAAGAACATAGATCTATTATCACAAACAATATAGGACCAGATATATATTGACCACACAAATGCATATAACATCAATCATACAAGAATGTGGAGGAAAACTTGAATAGCTTTATTGATAATCAAGAAATAGAAAAGAGGATTACAACCAATTGTTCTGACCCAGCATCATCCTCTTAGCAAGAAAGCCCTTCTTCACCTCATGAAAAGCTTAGATCACCCAACACTATGATGTTGCACCAAGAAACCAGCAGCACTTCCTTACAAGATACAAAATTCCAACCTCTGTATCTCTGGGATGAGGGATCCATATACAGATGTTTGCAAGGGGGGTGAGTCAGCTTTTGAGAGTTGATTAGTGTCCTCTCTCTGATAGTTCTTGATTCCACTTGGAGATTGATGATCTCTTACTCATCCCTGGGCGAATGCAGAGAGGCAAGTGTCACAGGAGAAGTTTCTAGAAGATTCCATTATCCTCCACCTTGCAGATTGACCCTGCCAATTGTCCACTCTCACCCATCGCACCCCATATAAGGGCTTTTCAAGATGCATCGCACCTCCTGTGTGTATTTATGTGGGATGCAATGCACTTTGACCATGGAGCAGGTGCGATGGTCCATTTTTGACCAGTTATGAGCAGTATTTCATGGAGAACTTCTGGGAGAAGATGTAATCAGTTGACCTTGTTCTTTTAGAGGTTGGAACAACACTTTTAGGGACTTAAGAGCCCTTGGTTTATGGACATTTATGATTGGGTTTGTAATGCCCAAAAATGTCTATAGCACAAATGTACATTATGAATATTGACCATAGTTACAAATTCAACACTCCCTCTTATCTAGGGAGGTATTCAATAATCATCATCACAGGTGTTCTCAAATTAAACAAAATTCACTAAATAAAAAGGTTATCCATCATTACCAGCATTACCATCTATTATCAGCATCTGCTAGTGGCCATATTCGGGGTGGTACCAAACCAATGGCAACGTCATTAGCATATCAAGACTCACTCCTCTAGAGTGATTGGTCCTCGAATCCCATGGTCTCTACCTAGGCCAAAATGTCGAGACCCTCAACTAGCAAGCACTCACTCACCTTTCCTAGTGAGCACTTTGGGCCAAGACCTTACTCAATCCCTACCTGGTTGGTGATCGAGTCTAGATGTTTAAATGACCTCACTCCACCAGGGCTGATGTGCGATTAGGGTCCAGGATCTCACTCCACCCTACCTTATGTGTGATCAGGGTCCAGGACCTCAATCCACCCTACCTGATGTGTGATCAGGGTCCAGGACCTCACTCCACGCTACTTGATATGTGATCAGGGTCTAGGACCTCACTCCATCATTATCGATGTGTGATCAGGGTCTAGATGTTGAAGGACCTCACTCCACCATGTCGAGTGTGTGATCAGGGTCTAGGACCTCACTCCACCATTCTTAGTGTGTGATTAGGGTCCATCTCCAAGAGATACTCACTCAACAATACCTTTTGAGCCCTCTGGATCTCTTGGACCATTTCTCCCTTTCAAGATAATGTCCATCTATGTTGCAGATATATCATCACTCCCTCTCAATGAGAGGGGTAATCTCCACGAGCCCTAGCTCATCTCTAAAGTGCACAAACTTGGTTCTCGCAATGGCTTCATTAGAACATTAGTTGTCTTCTCATGAGTGGATATGTACCCAATCCTTATTGATCTCCTCTACACCATGTCACAGATGTAGTGGTACTTGATCTCAATATGCTCTGACCTATCATGGAACACATGATTCTATGAAAGGTTCACACAACTTTGATTATCACAGTGTATCACTTTTGATTCGAACTCTTGGTCGAAAAATCCTGTAAACAACTTCCATAGCCATATTACTTTGGTACAAGCCTCATTGGTTGAGATTTGCTCTGCTTTAGCAGTGCTTATTGAAATCAAGGTCTGCTTCCTGCTCATCCACATTATCATAACGGATCCCAAACTGAAGCATATTTCTGAGGTACTTTTCCTATCTTAACCACTTCCTTCCCAGTCACCATTTGTGTATCCCTGAAGCTACATCCTTGTTTACAATAAATCTCAAACCATAATTCATTGTACCACGCAAATATCTCAGAATTTGCTTTGTTGCAATCTAATTCTCGTGTCTCGGTTCAACCTAGAATTAGCTCAATGTGTTCACACTAAATCATATGCCTAACTTGGTGTTAAAAAAATACACCAATGAACTAATATGTTTTTGGTACCTATATGGATCTACCAATATGGAGTTGGAGCCTCTTAACTTCTTCAAATTAGTCACCATGGGAGTTGCCATGGATTTGCAATCCATCATACCAAATATTTGAAGGATCTCTAACACATATTTTCCTTTACCAAGGAAGACTTCATTGGGTTTATGCCATACTTCTAATCCCAAGTAATAGTGCATCAACCCACGATCCTTAGTATCGAACTCAGAAGCCAACCGCTTCTTCCACTAAAGGATAAGAGACTCTACACTTGTCAGAAACAAGTCATAAACATATAGTAATAAGATCACAGGTGTAAACAATTGAGTTAAGTGTAGGGATTTGTTACTTATCTGAGAATCGTCGTGAACCATTGTTTCCTCATGTCATTTGTTGCCTTATCACTTATTAGGTCATAGATACAATATCCATTCAAATACAAGTCAAAACATGCTAAGAGCCAAACGTAGTTGCTTCCATATGAACATATAACCAGCATAATAGGAACAAAATTACAATAAACATATCAGCCATCAAAATCCATATATACACTAGTACATTTACACATGAAAATCAGTCGAATGAATTTCTCATTAATCAACCCAATGAACCGACCGGAGATGGGACTACCACATTCCACCCAACCATAGATTGGTTGAGCCAAGTCTCTCTTCAGCCAATCACCCCCGTGCCATATTCCAAGCATGAATGTGGGACTCAAACCAAAAGAACTCAACCGGGGCATACCGAGGCTAAACCACCTCACCCTCATCAATAAAAACTAGGATTTACTATAATCTATCCTGGATCACTAGGAAAACATAATAAACACATCATAATAGGATTTACTGTGATATCCACCTGATCATTATGCCAAACAAGCATGGATGCCACCGGATTTCTCCACCTACACCGTGAGGAATTTTCCTGTCTCCTAGTCTCTCAAGCTTTAACATAATCCAAACCCGAATCACTAGGCCCTAAACCGAGAACCACTCTCCAGGCTTTACCGCATATCCCAAACCCAAGATTACTAGGCCCAACGGAGAGCAAACCACCTTTAGGCTTTATCGTATATCCTGTCATTCACCAGTATGGATTCCTAGGCCATCTGAGGCAACACAAAATCTATCTTTACCACAACCCACAGTCCAATTCAGGGGTTACTAGCCATGTGTTCTATCATTTCGAAGATCCACCTCACTCAGCTTCGAATCCATTCAGCAATCCAACTCAACCAAACATGAGAACCCCATCACACCATGGTTATCCGGAAATGGAAAGGCTAGGCTGAAAAACATTGTTACACCTACAAAACACACACTGTGATAGAAAAGAACCACATGCATGCCAAATCTAGCAAGGAAAATACACATGCAAGTCGATACCTGCAATGACTCATGTTGTAGCTGCTTAATCCTGCCTTTCCCTGCTTGATCTTTGCTTCCTCTTTCCTTCTTTGCCTTTCTTGATCCAATACCAAAGTGCTCCAAGAAAAAACTCTAAGTATCCAAGAGTATGAGAGAGAGAGAATAATAAAGTACTCCAAAACTGAACTAATAAAAGGTTACCAACTAATCCTTAGAAGCCTTTTTATGAATGAGGCCTCTATTTTCTCCATTTTCCATTATTTTCCTTCATTTTCCTCCTCACGTGAAACCTGTGACTTTTCACCTCTTTTTCTCTTAATTTCCATTATTTTCATAAATAATTGTGCCAAAAATGCCATTTTGCCATTACAAATCCTTAGCCATTGCCTTTGCCAATTTCCTTAGCCATAAAAAACCAAATGAACACCCCCTAGGATGTCCTGCCCAACATTCATCTTGGAGTAAGTGTCTCATTCATCTGTGGCTATTGTTTTTAATGTTTATTACATGGAATTTTCACCAGGGTTGTTACAAATATGTTCATACCTTTTGTTCCATAACTCACTTGGAATTATTTCATCATGCACTGGTGCTTGATTTGGTTTACTTATAAGTCTATATAGCCTTCCATCACAAATCCCAATACCCCTAGCATCATCTATACTAGAGCCCTTGGACCAAACGAGTACTTTTTCATCCAAAAAAGCAACTCTATCTCCTTTATCTTCTAAATAAAAAATAGAGACAAGATTCTTTTTCAAACCTAGTACATAAAGAACTTTGTTGAGGTGTACATCGTTACAAGATTCCAACTCTATGGATGCCTTACCAACTCCTTTCACTGCATAGTTTTTATTGTCTCCTAGTTCAACCCTTTGAGATGACTTCTTTCTATCATGCTCGAAAGGTTCCCAAGTTCTCTAGTCATGTACCTTGATGCTCCACTATCTACTAGCCACATGTCATCATCATCTACAAAGGAAGTTGTCAAATCAAAATAGTAAAAGAAATCATTTTCACCTTTGACCTTCTTTAGTTTTTCGTCTTCAACACCTACTGTGAAGGAATGTTGCTTCCCTTTTCTCTTCTTGTTATTATTCATGTTAGGAAAATATCTCTTGAAATGTCCATATTCCTGACAGTCATAACATTGGATTTTTTATAAGCCTTTCTTCTTCTTAGAGGAAGAAGATCCTTTTGCTGACTTCTTGTGTCGAGATCCAAACTTCTTTTTTCCCTTATTCTTGAAATAAGCTTCAAGGGCTTGAACTTACTCATCTTGACGATCTCTAGTTGTCAATATTGCTTCTTCTTCAGCACATGATGTTCGTAGTTGTTCAAATGTAGGAGCTTCCTTCCAACTGCTTATACATGCTGCAAAAGCATCCCGTGATCTAGGAAGATCATTGGGTGTTGTAATCACTAGTTCTTGATCATGAATGGATTCTCTAATTGCTTGGATTTAATCTCTTATTTTATAAATCCTTATGAAGTAAGAAGACACAGTGTCATCATTTGTCATCCTTGTATCTCGAAGTCTATTCTTCAAGCTCATTGACTAAACAACATTCTTGATAGTGTATAGATTCATTAGGGAATCGTACATCTTCTTTAAAGTATCAAGTTTTGCAATGTTGGGAACCAAATGATCTTTAATGGAGTCTATTATAATGTTGATAGCATTGATGTCATCCTCTTTAAACTTTTCTTTTCCTGGATCATCTTTTGGTTCAACAACCTTTCCTTTCAAAATGTCCAAAACCTTGTTCTTTCCAAGAAGAATATCTATTCTAACTTTCCAAGCTCTAAAATTTTATGCTCCCTCTAACCTATTATTAGATTTTATGGAAGAATCCATAGAAACCAATATGCAAGAAGGACTTGAGAAAAAATTCTCTCTTGGGTTTTTTTCAAGGTGATCTCAATGTCCCCTTCTTCCTTCACCAAAGCTCTGATACCATGGTTATTTTCTTAGTGAAATTAGGGTTAGCACAATAAATTTGAAATTATAATAATTAATTTTGATGTAGATATTATTTTAACTTATTCCAATATATCATTCAGAAATTATACTTCATAAATTCAACCATAAATAATAGTGGAACAATAGACATCACAACACACAAGGCAAGACAAGATTTACCCTAGGAAAACCCACAAAGCAGAAAAACACAACAACCTTTTTCAATAGATAAATTCTTATTGTTCAATGAGAGACACACCTAAACCTATGGTCAACCCTGGCCTTCTCCTCCAAGTCAAGTCACCCAATATGATCCTGCACTTCACTTTGCATATCTAACCCAGAATTTCAATCCTCCTGTGATAGCCAATTGCCCTAGAAATTTCAGCCCTGCAATAGTTGCCCCAATAATCCTGAAATTTAGGACCCTTGCAATAGTTGCCCTAATAATCCTGAAATTTAGGACCCCTACAATAGTTGCCCCAATAATCCTGATATTTAGGACCCATGCAATAGTTGCCCCATAAATGTTAGAAAATTATATATTATAGAGCAATGGAACACATAAAATATATTGCAGAAATATAAGCACAAAAAATGCATAAAACAAGAGAGACACATATATACGTGGTTCAACCAATTTGGTCTACGTCCATGGAGAAACAGTCGGTCCTTCCTTTTATATTATCCAGCAAAAATTAAGAGATACAACCTACAGCAGATCTGTTGTAATTCCCTCTTTGCTCTCAATATCCTCTCTCTTCTTCACTCTGAAGACACATCTACATAGACGCAATACAATTCCCTCATATATAGTGAGGGGTTGCCTTCTAGGGCAAAAAAACCCTGAATTAAACTTAACTTCTACTGTTAGATTTCTGACTAATGAACGGGCCAAATTAACTACAAAATTACAATATTTTACAAGGAAATTTTACATATATTTTCAACTTCAGGGGAACTACCCTAATCCCCTGCCAGGGGGGCCCTCCAAATAATAAGCATCGCCCCCTTGTGGGCCCCCTGGAAACATACATTTACAGACGGCGTTGCCACCACATTATGAGCTTGGGTCCAATGCGGCGATACCTATGAATAAAGAAGATAATCAAGCTCCACACCCAAAAAGAAAAATGTGAAACAAGAAGAAAAAGACTAATCCACATGTGCAAGATGTAAGAGAGAGAGAGAGAGAGAAAATAGATATTTCGACCTCCTTTGTCCTCCTGGTCCTTCGCTTGATTTCCGAGAAATTGTCTTGTGTGAGAGAATGTTAATGTTCAAATGGAGGAGGTCGAGTTGCCTTTATATAGTAGTTTGTCTTGGGTGAATCGACGTGTCTCTTGTCCAGGGCCATTTTGAGTTGGAAGGAAGACAACTAGTCATTTTTGGAGCCAAAATTTACATTTCAAAAATTCATGTTTTCATCCTTAAAAAGTCACAATGGGACTTTGACTCAAAATAAAGTTTTCTTTGACTCAATTATTCATAAATATGCTTTACAACGATAAATACAATTACATCAAGTGACCAAATATAAATTATGAAGACCGACCATAGTTACAAATTCAACATGATATCAGCCCTTAAGACTTCTGATTTGGTCAGCAGAATGGTGACTACTCAATCCTCGCAAATACTCTTTATTTGGTCAACATGCTAAGAGATAAATTGACCCTAAAAGTTACAAGAAAATCTTTTCCAATTTAACAGTCATAAAGAGGGCTCTCACTCCAACAGATCAAGAGTTTACCATTAAAAAATACAACAATAATCTTCTACAATTGCATGCCTCCCTAACTGAAGATTTCAACCCTTTCAAAAATACATTTTTTAATTTATTATGATGGGATCATCAAGATCATATGCCTCTCAAATATCTTTCCAGTGCAAAGGAATAACCTTCAATTTATCATTCCCTTAAGTTGAGCGAATTAACACAAAAATTCGACCTTTGGACTTGTAATTTGTCTCATTGTTATTGGCTTATTTGACCTCCCTAGAATGCCTCAAGTTTGGGAGATAAAAATATGGCCCTTGGGTAATCGAATAATCTCAGATTTAAGGTGTGATCGATTTGGCACTTGGATGGGACATAATCTGAAATGTGTTTCCTTGATAAAGCCCATGATGCATGTAGCAACTCGACCCCTTAACAATTAATCTGAAAGAAAACTCGACCCTTTGCAACATAATAGCATACAACCTCCCTGAAATAATGTTGATCTCTAGAAGAACTCAACCTCCATGATATTATGAATTCGACCCTTTGTTTCATCAATGAAATGGCTACTTCTGATTGAGATTCTTCAAGAAATTTACCTCCTATAATTTTGAGATAATAAGGTAGAATGATGAATGAAATTGGATCCTCTTCCAATACAAAATTATACCTCTGGTGCACTAGAACTTGGACCTCAAAATAGAGAGAATTCGACCTTTAAAATTATGTTAATCTTCTGCTATTTGATCTTCAGAATTTGTCCTCGGAAATTCTTTCAATTCTCAATTAATAATGATGGTTCTCAATTTCCAACAAGGAGAATAATTTTCCCTTCCTTCATATCTGGAGAAACAAGCAACTCAACCTCAAAGCCTTAAGAATTTGATCTACTAATGGTACATCTCAACCTCTTGAGATAATGAATGGAAACTCTGCAAAACCCGTGCTCCTGCAAACACAGTATTATGGCAAATAGATTTCCTCTATGGTACTCAAAAGTCTTCTGAAAATTATCACGATAATAAGGAAATTAGGGTAGCTATAGAGAACCATCGAAACTGATGAGATTCTAGCTAGGGTGATTATGGGAGACCATTGAAACTAATTGCTTTGGAAACCCTCAATCTAAAATAAATCTATAATAAACCCTCAAGATGGCAGGATGAACAAATTTGATACCACTGTAATATCCCAAAAATATAAATTTCTAACAATTTCAGGATATTATAAAATGTTCAATTTATTTTGAATTATTTTGATTTTGAAAATTTACAACAACAACAATTTTCACAAAAATGCAGAAATAATTTGAATAAGATACATTGTGAATTTAGAGAAAAATGGAACAAATGTTGGAAACTCAACTTTGTTTACATGTTATATGTTATTAAAATAGAAATGTCTAAGATAGAACAAGAAGAAATGAAGCACCAATTGAGGATCTGAATGATCCTCGCTCCAATATCGTTGAAGCTCTATCAAACTTCTAAATGAAGTTGCCTCGAGGAGTGTTGGGGTTTCGTCAAACACACAAAATGGAAATCCAAGGGTTTACGTCCTAGGACTTGTTGAAGATGGGAACTTTGTTCTCCAAACCTCACTATAACAAATGAAAAACCAAACCAAGATGTCCCAAATGATCTCAACCTCCTACTTTTAAATACTTGATAGATAGATCTCCAATCTTTTAGAAGCATTTTATTTTGATTAATTTATATTATTCTAGAATCTCCTCGTTGACTTCATCTAAGTGACTTTTAATTTTATTTTATTTTATTTAAGTCACTTTTGGCCTTTTTCCTTTGATTAATCATTTTACCATTCTTTTATTTAATTAAGTGACTAATTAAAGTCACTTTTAATCTCAGAAAATGGTAAATCATCCACTGTACTTTATTTGGCCATTGGAAGTCACTTCTCATCATCTCATCTTGTATATCTTCTAATTTTGGTTCTAATGAGCTATTATGCTAAGGTGTTCCATTCATTCAATATTCCTCATGGAATGCCACCTTAAGTGTAATTCATTAAGTTAAGCTAAATAATAACCCCATTCTACGGGAATTATCTGAATGCAACGAAACCAAAAGCAAGTTGTGTGGAAATGAACCTAATGATGGAATATGCCAATCAAACGCGGATGGATCCCATAAAACACCCTAAAACCCCTTTGGGACCCCTGATGATGTAATCCTGCTTCTATCGCCTAGTCATCACATACCCTTGAAATCCATCCTGGTTGTGCTATAGAGGAAACTAAAAATGGGAACATTACAGTGTCATGGCTTGCATTCATCCCACTCTTCAATATTTGAGGAGCGCTTCATACCACATCCTTACTTATTCTTTCTCAATGGGACAAATACACATACACACACACACCTTGTGTGGGATGCAATGGGGTGTGCTAAGTGGGAGGGTACATGGAAACTATCCCACCATGAAAGAATAAGTGAGGATATTTCATGGTGCCCTCTTCAGAGATTCAAGAGTGGGATGAATGTGGGGCACTATACACTATGGTTCATAACTGTGTGGTGAAATCATCTTTTCACTTTTGGTGAGGATTGTGGTTTTAATGGCAACCCACCTTTGAATTTTGGAGTTGTTTAAGGTCACCGCCCACCCTCATCTCTCCATGTTTGGCCTTAATGGAATTTAGTTGTTGTTGATTTACACCAACCCCTATTGTGCACTCAATGATTTGGATAACTCAATTTCGTATTAGGCAATGATGTCTTTTTATTTAATTGTTTTATTGGTTCTTAACCTTCCATTTTCACTGTAGTTGGGTGTAGTTGATCTCTCAATGTGCCTATGAGGACTCCTATACAACACTATATTTTTTTCTTGCTATTGTTGGTCTCACCTCCGCTTAAGTTGGTTCACTATTCTTGGGCCTCCGCTCTTTCAGTTCCTTAACTCACCCCCTTCTCTCAACCATCGAGTTTCTTGGTTGCTTCACCATGGGAAATAAATTTTCATCTTTATCTTTTTCCTTCACCTCACTCCCAACACCTCAAACTCCTTCCTGCCCATCTCCAATAGTTTGATGTTTTCTTGGTTTAAGATAGCAACAATGAAATGACAACACACACATTGTCACTAGGAGGACACTTACTATGAGAATAGAGGAGGGGCATGAGCTTGTCAACAAGTAGAATCCTTCACTTGTAATTATCATGAATAGATCCCATAAGTCAAGCATAACTCAATGAAGCCTAACGAGATATAAAAAACAAATGAGGGTGTTTGTTAGACATGGACATCATGGTTGAGGTGGTCACCTAGATACCCGACATGACTCATACTAGAGGCAAGCACAACTAGTATATGTATTTAATATATTTATATTAGCATATAAAAACTTGTTGGAAAGAGTGATGTTAGAAAAGAACGAGGCTAAGGAGAAGATTTCGCTAATGCTATATGAGATCCAACTCTATATCAACAATATGGATCATCGCATGCATAGAATTGAGGACAATTTAGGCCTCCCAACGGACACTAGAAGCTCCCATCAACATGGAAAGGAGATTGTGAACTCATCCTAGCTCCATGTTCCATTACTGTTGTTTCAATTTATGGTTTTTGTTTTCTATTTATCATTGTTTTATAAATATCTTGCTAGAAAGGATTCATCTATGGATCATTTGTTTTTTTAGTTTTTGATATTCATTTTGACTATCAAACTTAGGTAGTATAAAAAAATTGCCACTAGTTTGGTTTCCTCAACAGCAAACCAAGGCCAACCAAGACTATGAAGCATGTTATTTTTATAATCGATAAATAAAATGTCAAATTCACAATATGTATGTATCTATCTACACACACACACACAGAGATATATATATGTGTGTGTGTGTGTGTGTACATGAATTAGGTTTATCTCAAGTGGTTGGGAGGAATGGTTGTTATCCTCTCCACCCAGGTTCAATTCCTGCAAGTGACATGTTGAGCTCATGACTTTGAGCCTTATTGTTGTATGAACTTAATCCTTATGGAGTATCTTACCCTTGCCTAAGGGCGTGAGAGTGAAGTGATTTCTTACATGGAATACACACACACGTTGAGCTCATGACTTGGAGTCGTATTGTTGTATGACCTTAATCCTTATGGAGTATCTTACCCTTGCCTAAGGGCTAGAGGGTGAAGTGCTTTCTTACATGGAATACACACACAGAGATAATCTTATACATGCTCTTGCAACTAAAAAATCTCCATTCAAATTACTAAAATTCAACTAAGTGTTTAGCATGTAAATTATGAAAAAATGGATGTTTCATGTTGGAATCTATTATTGTGTTGAAAAGTGCCTTACAACCTCGTATGGCAGTGATGTTATAGTGGTGTAAATGTTTGTTTGTAAACATTTACATGTCAACTCAATTAAAAATTAATAAAAGGTTACGAGTAATATAGATCCCAGTATGGAGGACATGTTTTAGTGTCTGTAAATAAGTGTAAACATTTAAATGTTGGTTCAATTAATAATAAAAAAATAAAAGTAATCAAAATAATAAAATTCAATTTGTTATATTGTAATTTTGTTTTTATTAATAAAATTATGACTAATGTTTTATTAATAAAATTATGACTAATGTTATATATATATATATATATATCACATTAAAATACATAATAAATAGTATCTTTAAATTAAGATTCATTTTACTAACCATGAATATTGACCTCCACTTTACCATGGATATTATTAAATTTTAAAAAGGCTTAATACATGCCCAAAAATCATAACGTATTTCACAATCAATTTATTTTATTTTTATTTTATTTTAAAACATTTTCTTAATTAAATTTAAAAGCAAAAATGTTATAATTGCATTTGAGATATATCTAAATTCTCTATCCTCACTACCATTAAAAATATTTTGTGCTTATTCCTTAGAGAATAAATCAAGTTTTAATAAAATTAAAAATGAGAATACTTTTATATATATAGATGTGTGAAATTTATATAATATAAATAATATTATTAAGAACTAGCATAGATCCATCTTAACTAAGGATCTACCAAGCCATGAAAGGATCAAATATCTCTAGGTGTAAACATTTCCTCAAGTTTTGCACTGAAAAAGAAGTTTGCATTTTGAGAGATTTAATCCCTCTCGATGCTTGGTAGATCTGAGTTAATATAGATCCATGTTGGTTATAAAAAATTGTAGTTTTAGAGATAAAATGTATTTAGAAAAGAATATATCATATAGTTAACCATGCATTTAAAAAACTATAATTTCCACTTATTTCTTTTGGCACACAGAAAAATAAATAAAGACTTTTGTACATGTACGAGATAAGGATACATTATACTCTCCACTTGTTTCTTTTGTCACAAGGAAAAATAAATATAGACTTTTGTACATGTATGAGATAAGGAAGCCCCAAGGGTTAGCTCAACTGGTCAAGTCCCTGTTTTCAAGTACCTCGTCGATTTGGAGGTCACGAGGTCAATTCTCCTTAACGCACATGGGGTTAGGCCCTGCTAGTCTAGCCAACGGGCTTTAAAAGATTCCCTTCGGGGTTGATCTGCCCAGATTTTTCCTACGGAAACAAAAAATGTATGAGATAAGGAGAGGTTAAATGCTTATATATATATGTATACCTTGTATTATTAAGAGGATAGGTGTGTCTATTTTGGAACATAGCTTCTAAAATTTTAGTTAAAGTAATAATAATCACTTGGTGGATGGTAGGGATTTAACCTTAATAGAATATTCTTAGTAGTATCCATAAATCAAAAAGACTTCTCTAAAAAGTAGTTATTTCTTTTTTACCTTTTTAATTAAATTGATTAACTAAAAAAAATGACATATGAACGTGTATTATGAACACAAGTTATGGTTTTTTGGGCATGTGGTATTAGTAAACCATGGTATTGGTCCATGGTATTATCATAAAGCCTATTTACAGGTTTAAAAACTTCATGGTAAACTATGGATGCACCTCCATGGTTAAATATCGTGTTACATGTTTTTTAAATCCACATATCTTTAACTCAGATATTAACTATCCCAAATCCATCTTAACTCTAAATCTACCAAACGCCGAGAGGGATCTAATCTCTTTTCACTCTAAAAGAGGTTTGCATCTCAGGAGATTTGATCCCTCTCGACGCTTGACAGATCCAGAGCTAAGATGGATCTAGGTTGGTTTAATTTCCTCTAATAGGTTATATTCAACATGAATACCATGGTTTCTCATAAACCTAAAGCTCCAAAAACCACTAGTAACTTGACCAAGTGAATTTTACCTTATTATTTTAGTTTAGAGTTATTTTTATTTTCCTTGTTGCATGCAGTAGATAATGCATTGGGTTTTTTTGGTTAAACCCATATTAGTTTGGGTTTGACCAAAGCAAATTTGCATTTTTTTATATTTTAACATTGTAGATTAAATATCAAGACTCTTCTAGATAAATCACAAAGAAATTTTTAGGGTTGACGCATTTTGAATCACTTAATGTGGTTCATCGTTAGGTGATCCAGGTGGCTCCAGAGTCATTCAGAAATCAAAGAGGGCTTATGAAAGGCCCAAAAATAAAAAAAATTATTGGATTTCAATGAAAATATATTCATATTGAAGAGCTCTTCACAATATTTCCAAAGGCGCAAACGACACCTCAATCCGACATCGTATGTAAAAATTATGGCTAGTCAAAGTTTTGGTCAAACTAGGCCCCTAACTAAATTTGGCAGGAGCACTAACTAAAAATAGAGGTCCAACTAAATTTGGCGGAAACTGACGAAGAAACAACTTGGCACTTATCGGTGACAGATTTTGGCGACCGGAACGGGTGAATTTGTCGTATTTTTTAAATTTCAGTGACCCCAAATAAACAGTTGAAAATTTTTAACCAAGTTTCTTATATAAAATAATTACAAAAAAAATTAATAAAGAGATGGGTCGGGCTTCGCGAAATTGCCCACCCCCGCGGTCAAACGTATTGGCCTAATGGTTAAGAGCATGTGTTTCCTCCTAAGAGGTCACAGGTTCAAAACCAGAGGGGGATAGAGTATGTATGCCTTCGTAGACTTAGCAGTCAAATCGCTGCGCGGAGGTGGGTCCCTTGTCTCACAAACAAGGGGGTCACATACACCAATTTGGTGTCTAGCTTGGCTATGACCTTAAAAACGGATATTATTATTATTATTATATATATGGTTGGCGGCCAATTGTAACCGACCACAGCATTTGGGGGTCAACGGAATTCGAACCCACCCGGCCTGCCGATCGGCCCGCCCACAGGCAGCCCCATTACCAACAACCCTCCAAACTTAACCAACACCAAAAAAAATCATCAATGTGCCCATTCACATGTGGCTGGGTGAGGGTTAGAACCGCTGACCTCCCAGCACACTTGCAACTTTTAAATTGGCATAATAATCGTTTGAACCAACAACTCTTATGGGAAAATTTGCCACATTTTTTTATTTAAGTTATATTGTCTACCATTCAACGGAGGATGAGAGAGGAGCGTCGAGCACATAAACCAAGGCACATGGAACCCTGAGTTCTACATAAACTAAGGCAGAACCCTAACACGGGGGAATCATGAGGAATCTGAAAGATTCCCTTGGAGGTTGATTTTTGACAAAGGCAGAAGTATATCAACTTTATACTCATTTTTCTTAGTTTTCCAGAAGGAATCCAATGGTGTAATCAGTTTCCTCATCTGGGCAATAGATATTCAGTCAACTAGTGAAAGGAATCTTTGTGGAATCGTATGGAATCTAGAAGATTCCCTTGGGGCCAAATTTTCATATTGACAAAATCATGCCAACTTTAAACTCAAACAAACCAAAATTTTGCTAGGAGACTGATGGCATGATTGCTTTCTGATCAGAGCAATGAAATTTCATTCAACTTGCAGAGATAAATTTTTGTTGAATCGTTAGGAATCTAAAAGATTCCCTAAGGGCCAAATTTTGATAATTTCATAACTAGGCAAAATTTACTAATTTCACTCAGTTTTTCACAAGGAGCACAGTGGTGAAGTCAGATTCATCATCCGAGTAGCGGATCTCTCGCCCATCTCCAAAAAGGAATCTTGAGGGGAATATTTAAGATTATTGAGTGCCCAGAATTGACAGTATCATAAAGGGGTCGAGTTTATAGTCATTTGACGATTTCGCGCCATGAATTCAAAAGTGCAGTCCATTTCTTCAGCAAAGCTATGCATTTTCAAGCCATCCATGGAAGTGGAGGTATATGATGCAACGATGCCATGTGTTTCTTTTGATTTGTTCAGATGATAATTTTCATGTTTAGATCCTTATTTACCTTTTTGTCAGAGGATACTTGTATGCCACTTCATGTGAGAATTTTATATCATGTCATGCTAAAGAAGGGCCCATATGAGTGAGAGTTCTTATAAGAGAACTTCTCATGGAGAGACATGCCACTCTAACTGAGGGAGTTTATCCTTGTAATGACAAATAATAGACTATGTACTCATCATCATCTTACGGAATTTAATGAAGTGACCTCCCCACTCTTGACACCTATCCAGGAGGTGTAACCCACACTGGGTGAACTCTGTTATCAACTTGTGTGTGTTCTTTGATTTGATGGATGTCATTATGTTTCCTCTTCTTTAAAGTATGCACATGTAGTTTTTTTCATACTCTTTCACATGCAATTCTACTAACATCACCGAAGTAAAAGGTCTTGGTTGATTTCAGTAGCTGAGAGAATCTAGATCAAGTTTGGTATCAGAGCAGTCTTCTTGTTGATGCGAATTGTGAGTGTGAATGATAACAAGAGATTGAACATGCAACAATAAGGGAAATGGAGAAAAAAAAATCTCTACGAGGACCTCCTTAGGATGGCACGCATGGTAGATATAATGTATCCAGGTTATGAGGAGAAAATGAGAAAAGAGGAACAGGAGAAGAAGAGAGTAAGGGACAATGCTCCATCTCCGTCTTCGAGTGAATATACTTTATCGTCATCTTCTTCTCACCATTCAAATGAAGAGATCAACGAAACCCTTCAAGCAGAGAACGTTGAATTGAAGAGGCTTCTACAAGAAGTAAAAGAGGAGAACCAGAGATTGTAGCTTCAATTACGAGCCATGGAAGAGGCCTTCGAAAAGTTGAAGGGCAACAAAGGCTTAGCGAAGCCATCATCACCTGCTCTAAAATCTACAGTTGAGGTAAACAATGCTGGTAGTTCTTCCGTTTCATTTCCACATGATGATGATGATTTGGGTGCTTTTGAAAAGCACACTATAAGCATTGGTTCAAGACTAATGAAGAAGATGTGATATGAAGGCAAGGCCTTGGAGCTAATGGGAAAGGCGTTGTGAATCTCATCCAAGTGGTGGAATTACCATGACATGCAGGATTGGGCTATGTAAAAAAGGACGAGACAGGAGAATATTCATGCGAACCAACGCCAAAAATAATCATCAATGTGCCAATTCACATATGGTTGGGCAGGGGTTAGAACCGCCAACCTCCCATCGCACTTGCAACTTTTAAATTGGCATAATAATTGTTTGAGACAACAACTCTTATGGGAAAATTTGCGACCTTTTTTTATTTAAGCTATATCATCTACCATTCAACATAGGAGGAGAGAGGATCGCCCAACACGAAAACCAAGGCGCATGGAACTTTGATCTGAACGCAAACCAAGGCGGAACCCTGACGCAGGGGAATCATGAGGAATCTGAAAGATTCCCTTGGAGGCTATTTTTTATAAAGGCAGAAGTATATCAAATTTATACTCATTTTTCTCAGTCAACCAGCGACATGAATCTTTGTCGAATCATGAGGAATCTAAAAGATTCCCCTGGGGCCAAATTTTCACAGTGACGAAATCATGCCAACTTTATACTCAAACTAACCAGAATTTCACTAGGAGGCTGATGGCGTGGTAATTTTTATGATCTAAGTAGTGAAATTTCAATCAACTTGCATAGAGGAATCTTATTGGAATCGTGAAGAATCTAAAAGATTTCGTAAGGGCCAAATTTTGACAGTTTCGTAACCAGGTCGACTTTATACTCATTTTACTCACTTTTTCGCAAGAAGCGTAGTGGTGAAGTCAGATTCATCATCCGAGTAAAAAAAAATTCTCCCATGTCCACAAATGAATCTTGAGGGGAATCTTTGAGATTCTCAGGTGCCCAGAATTGATGGTGTCTGAAAGGGGTCAAGTTTACAATCATTTGACATGATTTCGCGCCACGAATTCAACAGTGTAGTCCATTTATTCGGTAAAGTTGTGCATTTTTAGGACATACCTAGAAGTGGAGGTATATGATGCAGTGATGTCATGTCTTTCTTTTGATTTGTTGAGATGATAAATTTGATGTTGAGATCCTTGTTTACCATTATATTGGAGGATACTTGTACGCCACTTCATGTGAGACTTTGATATATTGTCATGTTAAAGGAGGGCCCATATGAGTGAGAGTTCCTATAGGAGAACATCTCGTGGAGAGACATGCCACTCTAGTTGAGGGAGTTTATCCTTGTAATGACAAAGAATACACCATGTACTCATCATCATCTTGCAACATTTAATGAAGTGACCTCCCCACTCTTGACATCGGGCCCAGAGACATAACCCACACTAGGTGAACTTTGTTATCATCTTGTGTGTGTTCTTTGATTTGATGGATGTCATTATGTTTCCTCCATTTTAAAGTATGCATATGTAATTTTTTTTTATACTCTTTCATATGCAATTCTGCTAACATCACCGAAGTAAAAGATCGTGGTTAATTATGGTAGCTGAGAGAATCTGGATCAAGTTTGGTATCAGAGTTGTCTTCTTGTTGATGTGAATTACAAGTGTGAATGATAACCATAGATTGAACATGTAAAAAGAAAGGAAATGGATAACAACAAAGACCTCTATGAGGACCTCCTTAGGTGTAAAACCCTCCTCCCACATCTACCCAAGCAACAGGCCATCTGAGGTAAAAATGCGACGAGAGACCACTATGATATGATTCGACTTCCTAAGTCACGTTAAGGAAGTGGAACTGATGGAAACACACTATACAGGCATTCAACATCGGCATTAGGACCCTCAGGAACCAACCCAACCTTTCTCCCAACCAGCCCCTAGGTACCCCTAAGATTTTGGACCACTTGACCCCCTGATGCTCCCATGCTATAGGCCTTCCAGCGTCTGGGAGGCTCTAGATGCTCCCATGCTAAAGGCATGCTAGCGTCTAGGGACTATTTTACTCAGTGTTGTGCCAACGTACCTAATATTTGAGCCACTTTTTGAGGCCCAGAGCCCGAGTCACTACCCAGAATTGAATGGCACCTTCAGAACAGTAAGATAATAGGGAAATGACAGTACAAATGCAATTACTTGAATAAGACCTTGACTAGACCCCTACTATCCATGAAAGGCATTCCGTCAAACATATCATGAATATGTAATCTACAGGTGTAAATATAATTTCTAACCATAGGGGTCTCATACTTAGCTGAGAATTGTTAAGAGACATTGACGTCTCAACACATTAGCTACCATTTAATCCATTAGATCATAGATACATTGTTCATTAGTTTACAAGTAAAAACATGATGAGAGCCATACATAGCTATTGTCATAAACCATATACATAACCAACATAATAGAAACAGATTTACCAAATAAATCATGGCCATATGATTCAAATATAAGCCAATATAATACTCATAGGAATACAATGAGAAATAACCTGATATTGTTGATACAAAATCCAAACCTGGGATGGGACTTCCATGTTCCACACGACAGTAGAATGGTTGAGCCAAATCTCTCTTCAGCCATTCTCCCCTGTGCCATATTCCAAGCATGAATGTGGGATCTCATAGAACACATCAATCCAAAATCATCCAGGTCTTCCAAAGGCCATCCACCTCAACCAATCAAACAGTGACTCCACCTCATGGTCGAACATCACAAAACCATCATCAGATTGGTCTCTACCCATGCCTTCTAGGGCTCCAGAGCATTTGTTCCAACACGGCTTCCAGGACTAGTAACTCAACCCACGGCTATTGTCGGGCTCCAAAGAATTTTTCCAACCAAGCCTCTAGGGCTAGTAACTCAACCCACAGTTGTTGTCGGGATCTAAAGCGTTTGTCCAACCAAGGCTCCGGGACTAGTAACTCAACCCACCAAGGGCTCCAGAGAGTTTGTCTGACCAAGGCTCCAGGACTATTAACCCAACCCACCAAGGGCTCGAGAGCATTTCTTCGACCAAGGATCCAGGATTAATAACTCAACCCAAGCCATTACAGAGCTCCAGATCATTTGTCCAACCAAGGCTCCAGGAACTAGTAACTCAACCCAAGCTAAGGAAACATGAGAACCAACTAGAAAACAAAGAAAATGAACCCACAACACCATGAATATCCAGGAAATGGCAAGACTGGGAAAATTCGCTATCGATCTAGATAATCCTCCATGCCAGTGACAGATCATGACCAAGAAACCACATGCATGTGCCTTGCATGCTGAAACTAGAGAAGAAAACATACATGCAAGTTGATACCTGCATGAAAAACCCATTGTAGTTGTTGATCCTAATGTCCTCTTGCACTTCCCTACTCTTCCTTTGCCTTCTTGCTCCAAAACTCCAAGTATGCCACACCCTCCAAGAGTGCTCTAAGAAAACCCTACGTATCCAAGAGTATGAGAGAGAGAGAGAGAAGAGAGAGAGAGCTCCAAAACTAAATTAACCAAGCTTACCCACTAATCCTCAGAAGCATTTTTATCAATGAGGCCTCTATTTTCTTCATTTTCCTTCAATTTCCTCCTCACATGCAACCTGTCACCTTTCACCTTCCTTTTCTCCTAATTTCCATTATGTTCATAAATAAATGCCAAATAAATGTCGCATGACTTTTCAAAGCCTTTCCCATTACCTTTTCCAATTTCCTTAGCCATATTAACCAAACTGAACACCCACTAGGATGTGTTTCCCGCCATTCAGCTTGGAATACATGTCCCATCACTGTGGTCTTATATATTTTTACATGGATTTTTAACTAGGGTTGTTACACCAAGATGGCATGCATGATAGATATAATGTATGAAAGTTATGAGGAGAAAATGGAAAAAGAGGAACAGGAGAAAGAGAGAGCAAATTAAAATGCTCCATCTCCATCTTCGAGTGAATATACTTCGTCGTCATCTTCTTCTCATCATTGAAATGAATAGATCAACGAAATCCTTCAATCGTAGAACGTTGAATTGAAGAGACTTCTACAAGAAGTAGAAGAGGAGAAACTTCAATTATGAGCCATGGAAGAGGCCTTGGAAAAGTTGAAGCACAATGAACGCTTAGCGAAGCCATCATCACCTGCTTCAGAATCGGCAGTTGAGGTAAACAATGTTGGTAGTTCTTCCGTTTCATTTTCACATAGTTCAGGAAACTGGTTATGAAAGAAAGGGAACACAACATATTGTAGATTATGTTCATGCTCTTGGAGGACCAAAATCTCCTTAGTGGGGAGGAATGATTCAAGTGGCTCCAAATACACTCAGAAATCAAAGAGGGCTTAAGAAAGGCTTAAAAATAAAAACTTCATGGATTGCAATGAAAATAGGGTCAAATCGAATATCTCATCGCAAGATTTCCAACAGCATAAACAACACCTCATTCTGATATCGTATGTGAAAGTTATGGCCACTCAAAAATTTTATAAAACTAGGCCCCTAACTAAATTTGGCAGGAGCACCAACTAAATTTGGAGGTCCGCTAAAATTAGAGGTCTAACTAAATTTGGGGGAAGTCGCTTGTTAGTGTCGGTATCTTCATCCCTCCATAAGTGATCAAAATACTCTTGTTGCACTGCATTTTAGGTGTCTCATCTTCTCATCTGCATTCCATTAGGGTCATGGATCATCTGATCGCAGTGGAATATTATAAATTTTCCCTCATGATCTTTACCTGCTGGCCAATTTTCATACAAGCAGGTCATTTACAGTCATTTTTGTCTTTATATCTGCAAAAGCTATTTTTAGGGTTTTAGGTTTCATTAGTTCTAGGGTTTTGTCAATAAAGTCTTGTAAAAGCTCAATAATGGTCAGCAGGCACAGGAGGAGGTCAAATAAAGTCTCAGCAACAAAAATTTCAATAATCACATGCTCGGTGATTGATTTTTCCTCAAAACCCTGTTTTGAGGAAAAACAGAGTTTTTTATGTTTTATGTATAAAATTTCATGTAATTTCATTTTTCCTATATGTAATAATTTCGAGATGCAGCCCTGGTCACCTTGCCAAGCTCCTGCAAAAGAGTCAAAATTTCAAAGTATTTAGTCCATCAAAGGCAAAGAACAAATCAAACTGCCAAAACAGAGTTTTAAAAGACAAGTGAAAGACAAACATTACAAAGTGGGTTTTTATAAGTGAAAAAATAAAATCCTTTGTATATAAAGCCTTTTTCATGTTGAAGAAGCTCATTTGTGTCCAAAGAGTGAAAGAGATCAAGAGCCAAGTCGTTTTTGAGCCAAAGGAGCGAAACTGCAGCAAAAATTTGTGAAGGTTCCTGGTGCGTTACACCTTGTCAGCGCGGTGCACGCAGTGCAGGAAATACATTGAGATCGTAACTATCGTGACGCACCAGAGAGGCGCGGCGCACCTATTAGTGGGCGCAGTGCCCCTGCCTCCAAAGCCTGAAGATTTCCAAATCACCTCCTCCAAGCTCCAAACTTGCAAATTCCTCATTCCACAAGTAAGTTAACAATCCCAAGTGCCATTGCAAGGGCTTTAGTCAGTTCTTATGGTGTTTCAATAGGTAAAAAACAAAACCCTAGTTCCTTGCACAGTCAATTAAAAAAGCTGCCTAGGGTTTGCAAAATTGCAATTTTGTTGTCTTATTCCCCCCTACCATTTTCACAGCCCCTCACTACAATTTCATTCACCTCTTTTCTCCTTCCCTCTTTTACTTACACTTACCTATCGCCCTATCCCCAAAACTGAAAACCCTAATCCTTAATCCTTGTTCCCCAAACCCTGCCATTCCCAAAGACCCTACAATCATCACAAACTTCCACATTCACAGTCCCCATTATCAAATCCCTGTCATTTAACAGAAAATGCTTATTGTTCCTATAAAATATCTTCATACTCATCTAAGAAACATCAAATAATGGCAAACATGGAGTCAGATTCATCTTATGACAGAAATGAGGAAACAGTAAGTGATTCCTCCCAAGAAATTCATGCACCAAGGAGACCTCACAAGGGAGGAAAACATATCCGAGAGGAGCCCGCTACACTTACTGAGCTATTAGCTTGCCCACTTGTTGTAGCATGCTTCAAACATCAATCTTGCTACCAATTTTGTGAGATGGTGGAAAGAGTCAAATACCACCATGAGCTTGCCAAACGTTTTGTGCTCCATCTTCATAATGGCCAGGTCAATTTGGCAGGTGTGAGATTCACTTTGACACCTGAAACTATAGCTGAAGTAACTGGTAGTCCGAATGTGGGTGAGCAGTGGAACAAGGGACAGCTGGTGGACAGAGATCATTCTGAGCATTATATCAAAGCTGGTTTTCAGAGGCATATCAGTAGGGTCTTCCCTTTCAGGTACCTACAGGACACATATGCTCCCCTTATGAAACTCATAATCAAATATTTCAACTATGAAGGCAGATTTTCTCGCCTATACACCTATCATGTCAGATTATTGATGCATTTTACTAGGGTGAGGATGATGAACATCCCCTATTTCATATGCTGGAATATTGATAAAATGACCACATTGGTGCAAAGGAAACCTCCTCATCAGTAGTATAATAGCATCTATCACTTTACATTGATCAAGATTGTGGTTTTGCATCAGCTTAGTTTACTGAATGTTTCATGTTTTGATTTCATTTCACATGAGGTTTTCACAAGCTCTCAAGTGTCCCCATCAGTTTTTCATGTGGCAGGAGAGCCTTCACATCAACAAGAGGTGCATGAGACTCAAACCACAAGTGTGCTAGTGTTTATCACTTACCAAAAGGGCATAAGAAGATTGTTTGCAGCAGCGAAACGAGTACTATCTTCACCCGAGGTAGAAGGGGTCTCGTTTCCTTCAACAGTAAAGCAGGTATAGGACAAGGGTAAGTAGCCATTGCATGATGAGGGACCTTCAGAAGGTCAAGAGAGAGATTTTGTTCTCATTTAGGATGATGACACTGATTTAGGCTCCCAAAGCTCAAAGCTCAAAGAGATCATTCAGGAACAGCAAGATGACATTCATGACTATTCTCTCAACCTGGAAAGAGCCAAGTGGATAATCAACTATCTTGAGCAGAGGAATAAGCAGTTGGAAGATCAGAAAACTATCATGGAGCTCCAAAACATAAGATAAAACCAGCAAGCTGCCAAGAGGAAGAAAATCAAGTTGACACCACTTGAGCAAGAAATTGAAGCTGATTGTGAATCTTGGCTTGAGAGGGCAAACATGTGCTTGGAAAAGATGCTGGAGAAGGCCAACAAAGAAAAAAAGATGTTGAGGCACATGGCCTATCACTATTTGGCAAGAAACAAAGTTTGCAAAGCAAGAATAAGGACTTTGAAGGCCAAGTTGAGGAAAGCTTTGAGGAAGAGAAAAGAGCAAGACAAGCTCAATATTTTCGTTGAGGCTTCCTTAGCCCAACATAGCACTTGATGCAAGACGTTCAGCCCAAATTTCAAGAAATTTTGCACACTTTTTGTCAATTTTGGATTTTTGGAGCAAAACACAGATTTTTCTACCTAGTGCGTAGCGCCACCTGGTGCTCGCTTTTGTTATGGACCTCCTTTGGAGGGAAACTCAACATTTTTGGATTCCTCATGCAAAACTATGAGTGCCCACAAATGGCCAAGAAATTTTGTCAAGTTTTGAGCTTCCAAAAGGGTCAAAAACACCTCAAAAATGCCCTTTCTACCCCTTTTTTGCCACACAGGAAGCAGTGTTGGTTGAACTCACTTTTGGAGGGGCAAATGGACACCAAATTTAGAAATTCCACCTGTTCTAGAAATTAGATAGATAGACATTTCCAACAAGCCCACTTGGAGAAAATTTGGTGCACGGGAAGGCCTCCAAAATCAGCTACAAAAAGGCGCTACGCATAAGGATAGTGGCACGGCGCACAAGATGAAAAATTGACTTTTTTGCCAAAAAACTCTGTTTTTGGCCTAGTTTTTTCTCAGTTTGACTTTTCTCTCTCTCATGGTCAAACTTATGATGTGATTTGATGTAACTTGATGGAATTTGATGTAAAAGTATTAAAATTCACTCATGGAGGTAGATACATCATGAAAAGGTAGTTTTGAACTGAATGAATCAGTTTCCTAGGTTTTAGAGGCAATCTGTTCCACTGCCTACTTTTCAGTTCTTAGTTTAGATCTTGTTGAAACAGCTCCTAAACTCGTGAATTCGATCCCTAAAGCCTAGCATGAGTTGTTTTTTGCCTAGATATAATATTTTTTCAATCATTTGTAGAGGTTGGACTCTTGTGAATGCTTTGAGCTTTATTGTACATTCATATCTGCAGTTTGGCAAAGGAATAGACCAGGGTTTGCAGCATTTTGTGGGATTCCTATGGCAAGTTGATTTGGTATTGTTTTTCCTTTTGTAATTCAAGTTTACATGTGTTTATTTATGCCATCATCTCTCTCTATTCAGCTTAACTAAATGAAACAAGGATAAAGGTAGAATTCATTGATGTTGTAGTGCTTTACCTAGGGTTTGTTTAGTTGTTTATGTTTTCAACTGTTTGAAGAGGATTCATGAGACTCTCATGCCCTCTCCAACTCCTCACCAGTCATAAGAATCTCCATCTCTCTTATTTCAAAGTACTAAACCATTTGCCTACCTCGTCCCACAGAAACCTCTTCAAGACTGAGTCCATTCCCCGAACCCAAATCTGCCCTTCACATTTGAGCCAGCAAACCAACATTAAATTCAATCAAACTCCTCTGAGCATATACCTAGCTTAAAATCAGTCTTTACATCGGTCATCTCAAGCCTTAATGACCATACTCTTTTGAGATTGACAAGGAGAGAGCCCTCTCCCGACCTTGTAGGGCTAGCTACCAGGTTAAGCGTGGTTTGATGTTACTCTAGATCCTGCCTTTCTCAGCCTGAGGTAGATTTAGGCCATAACATATTGGCGACCATACTAGGGAACATAGTTTTATGTTCCTCAGCAAAATCCATAAATTTTAGATCTAATTATTGATGGTGAACAGCGATCAGACACCGGAAGGCTGAAATTGTTCACCTGGCTACTCCAGTGTCGAAGAATCCCAAGGTTCAAACTTTTTATGGCGACTCAACTCTTCAAGAATCAGTAGCCTGAAGAATTTCTTGGTGAATTCATTATTATCAAAATGGTTTCGCTGGATCAAAGATATGCTCCCATGAGCCGAGACCAGATTTTCCAAATAAAATTCGAAAGGTAGATTAGCAAAGGAAATTACCTATGTTTAAAGATGATGATAGGAATGATGTTGCTTTACATTTGGTTAGATTTCACATTCATATTCGCAAGTTGAAGGTTGAGTTTCCTGAAGATTTCTTGATGAAGATATTCATGGCCACTCTGGAAGGTGAAACCCGATCTTGGTATGAAAGTTTGCCGCCTGCTTTTATTTACTGTTTAAAAGATTTTCATACCATGTTCTTTGAAAGGTATAAAGAATCTTATCCATCCTTAAATTTAGTTCAAAACTATTGCAGACATGCTTATTGTTTTATTGAAAGTCTTGAGAAAGTTTATGAAGATGATGATTTCATGGACGATGAGATCATGGAGGCTCTGTACAAAAATCCATTTCAGCAGCATAAAGAGAACTTAGAGGATACTTGTCAAGATGCTCAGGAAACTTTGCAGCAGGATCAAGATTTTAGTACAATGGAAAATGATGAAAGAGAAGGTCTTATTTCAGATCTATCCATAGAAGAAAACAGTATGCAGGAAAGTCAAGTTTCAATTTCAGAATGTGATAAAGTCAAGTCGGCTATTTCAGATCTAGATTCAGATCGTGATGATCAAGAGTACCTTGTTTTGAATCCCATGAAGGAGAGCTCTGTTGTTGAGATCGTCTGGAATGAAGAAGACAGAGTTATTGACCCAAGTGTTCTCATTTCAATATAACAAAGCCTTCATGAGGAGGTAATCCAGTCATTTTCTGAAAAACAAGATGAGATCTTTGTTCAAGTAAGTGAAAAATCTTCTTTCGATAACTCAATGGTAAATGATAATTTGATTGCCATGTCATATGAAGATGATCAACAATGTTTTCAAATTTTAGAAGATCGGGGAATTCAGGACTATCATTCAGGTTATTCGTGTTTTGAAATGTTATTTCAAAAAGACAATTACTATTTGAGAAAAATAAAACAAAAAGTATTATCTCCTCTGTCTGAAGATGACATAGATCAACTCCTGAAAGGTCATGTTACGGCCCAAGCTAATGCAGGTCTGCAGTGTGCACATGGTCAAGAAGGTGTTGGTGAAGCTTCTTCTACTTTTGAAAATGATAAGGCTATCATGTTTGATAATCTTGAAGAATGTTTTCTGTTTAGGAATGGCTTAGACCATGAAATTGAGGAATATGAGTCTAAGAGAGACAGTACGCCATAATTCAAGTCAGAATTTCTCATGGTCAAGGAATTTACAACTAACACTCAGATGGCATAATCTTATACCTCTCTGTGCCTTCCTATCACTCAGCAACCTGTTGTTCTTTCAGATCAGAATAAAGGGAGTACTTGTATTTTTTTGTTGCATCTCAAGACAAGCTAGAGTTTCAGGATTTTCAAGATCCTTTTGGCATTCTTTTGCAAGCATCAGAGAAGATGAATGTTGCCTGGTTCATTAGCATAAGCCTTGGTTTCAGTTGTTATGGTGAGTTGCCTACATGTACATCATTCTACCTGCTCAGGGAAAAGGAGGGCAGAATTTCAGTATGTGGCCATCTGCTGGATTGGTTACATTGGAAGGCCCACTTCACATAATTGTACATATCTCATCAGTAGGCAGGTGGTTGTCATCATGATTTGAAGCCCTCAAATCTCAATGGTCTGCTGCCATTTAAAAGCTTTGTAAGTACTTGTTTCAGTGAAGTCAGTCTTGAGTCATTTTTTGTTTGAGTCAGCTTTCAGACGATTTCAGTCTTGAAATTGAGTCAGTTTTGAGTCAGATTTCAATCTTGAAATTGAGTCAGTTTTGAGTCAGATTTCAGTCCTGAAATTGAGTCGATTTTGAGTCAAGATATTGGTTTTGGTTTGTCCAAGTTATTGACTCCATAGCCCAATGGAAGAAGGCAATGTCTGCTTTCCAGAGGACTGTAGTTCTTGGCACCTCCAAGGAGCTACCATCCCCATTGGAGCCAATGTTAGTGCCGGTATCTTCATCCCTCCATCAGTGATCAAAATAGTCTTGTTGCATTGCATTTTAGGTGTCTCATCTTATCATCTGCATTCCATTAGGGTCATGGATCATCTGATGGCAGTAGTATATTATAAATTTTCCCTCATGATCTTTACCTGCTAGCCCATTTTCATACAATCAGGTCATTTACAGTCATTTTTGTCTTTACATCTGCAAAAGCTATTTTTAGGGTCTTAGGTTTCATTAGGTCTAGGGTTTTGTCAATAAAGTCTTGTAAAAGCTCAATAATGGTCAGCAAGCACATGACGAGGTCAAATAAAGTCTCAGCAACAAAAATTTCAATAATCACATGCTCAGTGATTGATTTTTCCTCAAAACCATGTTTTGAGGAAAAACAGTTTTTTATGTTTTATGTATAAAATTTCATGTAAATTCATTTTTCCTATATGTAATCATCTCAAGATGCAGCCCTGGTCACCTTGCCAAGCTCCTGCACTGCAGCTCCTACAAAAGAGTCAAAATTTCAAAGCATTTAGTCCATCAAAGGCAAAGAACAAATCAAACTGCCAAAAAATAGAGTTTTAAAAGACAAGTGAAAGACAAACATTACAAAGTGGGTTTTTATAAGTGAAAAATTAAAATCCTTTGTATATAAAGCCTTTTTCATGTTGAAGAAGCTTATTTGTGTCCAAAGAGTGAAAGAGATCAAGAGCCAATTCATTTTTGAGCCAAAGGAGCGAAACTGCAGCAAAAATTTGTGAAGGTTCCTGGCGCGGCGCACCTGGTCGAAGCGACGCACCCGGGTCAAGGTGCGGCGCACCTGGTTGGTTTGAAGCACGCAACGCAAGAAATACACTGAGAACGTAACTAGCACGACACACTAGAGAGGCGCGGCGCACCTACCTCCAAAGCCCGAAACTCATCCAAATCGCCTCCTTCAAGCTCCAAACTTGCAAATTCCTCATTCCACAAGTAAGTTAACAATCCCAAGTGCCATTGCAAGGGTTTTAGTCAGTTCTTATGGTGTTTCAATAGGTAAAAAAAAAAAACCCTAGTTCCTTGCAGAGTCAATTAAAAAGGTTGCCTAGGGTTTGCAAAATTGCAATTTTGTTGTCCTATTCCCCCCTACCATTTTCACAGCCCCTCACTACAATATCATTCACCTCTTTTCTCCTTCACTCTTTTACTTACACTTACCTATCCCCCTATCCCCAAAACTAAAAACCCTAATCCTTATTCCCCAAACCCTCCCATTCCCAAAGACCCTACAGTCATCACAAACTTCAACTTTCACAGTCCCCATTATCAAATCTCTGTCATTTAACAGCACATACCTATTGTTCCTATAAAATCTCTTCATACTCATCTAAGAAACATGGATTCAAATTCATATTCATGACAGAAATGAGGAAATAGTAAGTGATTCCTCCCAAGAAATTCATGCACCAAGGAGACCTCACAAGGGAGGAAAACATATCAGAGAGGAGCCCACTACACTTAACTTGCCCACTTGTTGTAGCATGCTTAAAACATCAATCTTGCTACCAATTTTGTGAGATGGTGGAAAGAGTCAAATACCACCATGAGCTTGCCAGACTTTTTGTGCTCCATCTTCATAATGGCCAGGTCAATTTGACAAGTGCGACATTCACTTTGACACCTGAAACTATAGCTGAAGCAACTGGTATTCCAAATGTGGGTGAGCAACGGAACAAGGGACAACTGTTGGACTGAGATCATTATGAGCCTTATATCAAGGCTGGTTTTCAGAGGCATATCAGTAGGGTCTTCCCTTTCAGGTACCTACAGGACACATATGCTCCCCTTATGAAACTCATAATCAAATATTTCAGTTGTGAAGGCAGATTTTCTTGCCTATAGACCTATCATGTCAGATTATTGATGCATTTTACTAGGGTGATGATGATGAACATCCCCTATTTCATATGCCGGAATATTGAGAAAATGACCACATTGGTGCAAAGGAAACCTCCTCATCAGCAGTATAACAGCATCTATCACTTTGCATTGATCAAGATTGTGGTTTTGCATCAGCTTAGTTTACTGAATGTTTCATGGGATGATTTCATTTCACATGAGGTCTTCACAAGCTCTCAAGTGCCCCCATCAGTTTTTCATGAGGCAGGAGAGCCTTCACATCAGCAAGAGGTGCATGAGACTCAAACCACCAGTGTGCCAGTGTTTGTCACTTACCAAAAGGGCACAAGAAGATTGTTTGCAACAGCAAAATGAGTACTATCTTCACCTGGGGTGGAAGGGGTCCCGTTTCCTTCAACATCAAAGCAGGTACAGGACAAGGGTAAGTAGCCATTGCATGATGAGGGACCTTTAGAAGGTCAAGAGAGATATTTTGTTCTCATTCAAGATGATGACACTGATTTGGGCTCCCAAAGCTCAAAGCTCAAGGAGATCATTCAGGAACAGCAAGCTGACATTCATGACTTGTCTCTCAACCTGGAATGAGCCAAGTGGGTAATCAACTATCTTGAGCAAAGGAATAAGTAGTTGGAAGATCAGAAAACTATCATGGAGCTCCAAAACATAAGAAAAAACGGGCACGCTGCCAAGAGGAAGAAAATCAAGTTGACACCACTTGAGCAAGAAATTGAAGATGATCGTGAATCTTGGCTTGAGAGGGTAAACATGCACTTGGAAAAGATGTTGGAGAAGGCCAACAAAGAGAAAAAGATGTTGAGGCACATGGCCTATCACTATTTGGCAAGAAACAAAGTTTGCAAAGCAAGAATAAGGACTTTGAAGGCCAAGTTGAGGAAAGCTTTGAGGAAGAGCAAAGAGCAAGACAAGCTCAATATTTTGGCTGAGGCTTCCTTAGCCCAACATAGCACTTGATGCAAGACATTCAGCCCAAATTTCAAGAAATTTGGCACACTTTTTGTCAATTTTGGATTTTTGCTGCAAAACACAGATTTTTCTGCTTGGTGCGTAGCGCCACCTGGCGCTCGCTTTTTCTAGGGACCTCCTTTGGAGGAAAAATCAGCATTTTTGGATTCCTCATGCAAAATTATGAGTTCCCACAAATGGCCAAGAAATTTTGTCAAGTTTTGAGCTTCCAAAAGGGTCAAAAACACCTCAAAAATGCCCTTTCTGCCCCTTTTTGGCCACACAGGAAGCAGTGTTTGGAGAACTCACTTTTTGAGGGGAAAATTGATACCAAATTCAGAAATTCCACATGTTCTGGAAAGTAGCTAGATAGACCTTTCCAACAAGCCTACTTGGAGAAAATTTGGTGCACGGGAAGGCCTCCAAAATCAGCTGCAAAAATGCGCTATGCACAGGGACAGTGGCGCGACGCACAAGATGTAAAATTGACTTTTTTGCCAAAAAACTCTACTTTTCGCCTAGTTTTTTCTTAGTTTGACTTTTCTCTCTCTCATGGTCAAACCCATGATGTAAATTTATGTAACTTGATGGAATTTGATGTAAAAAATTTAAAATTCACTCATGGAGGTAGATACATCATGAAAAGGTAGTTTTGAACTGAATGAATCAGTTTCCTAGGTTTTAGAGGCAGGCTGTTCCACTGCCTACTTTTCAGTTCTTAGTTTAGATCTTGTTGAAACAGCTCCTAAACTCATGAATTCAAGCCCTAAATACTAGCATGAGTTGTTTTTTGCCTATATCTAGTATTTTTTCAGTCATTTGTAGAGGTTGGACTCTTTTGAATGCTTTGAGCATTATTGTACATTATTTCTGCAGTTTGGCAAAGGAATAGACCAAGGTTTCCAGCGTTTTGTGGGATTCTTGTGGCAAGTTGATTTGGTATTGTTTTTCCTTCTGTAATTCAAGTTTACATGTGTTTATGTATGCCATCATTTCTCTCTGTTCAGCTTAACTAAATGAAACAAGGATAAAGGTAGAATTCATTGATGTTGTAGTTCTCTACCTAGGGTTTGTTTAGTTATTTATGTTTTCAACTATTTGAAGAGGATTCTTGAGACTCTCATGCCCTCTCCAACTCCTCACCAGTCATAAGACTCTCCATCTCACTTATTTCAAAGTACTAAACCATTTGCCTACCTCGCCCCACATAAACCTCTAGAAGACTGAGTCCATTCCCCGAACCCAAATCTGCCTTTCACATTTGAGCTAGCAAACCAACATTAAATTCAATCAAACACCTCTGAGCATATACCTAGCCTAAAATCAGTCTTTACATCAGTCATCTCAAGCCTTGATGACCATATTCTTCTGAGATTGACAAGAAGAGAGCCCTCTCCCGACCTAGTAGGGCTAGCTACCAGGTTAAGCATGGTTTGATGTTACCCTAGATCCTTCCTTTCTCAGCCTGAGGTAGATTTAAGCCATAACACCGTTAAATTTGGTAGACACTGATGAGGCAAAAATTTGGCACATATCAACATTAGATTCATGTGGCCGGAACGAGTGAATTAATCGCCTCTTCAAAATTTCCTGTGACCCCAAAAAATTTGTTGAAAACTTTTAACCAATTTTGTTATATTAAAAAAATTAAAAATAAAGGGGAGAGTCAGCCTCGATGGAGCCACCCACCCACGTTTTCAAACATATTATAATATATATATATGGTCGACGGCCAATTATAACCGACCACCACATTTGGGGATATATATATATATATATAGATGGTCGACGGCCAATTGTAACCGACCACCACATTTGGAGGTTAGCATGATTCGAACCCCCTGACCTCTCAACCAATGCACCCACGGGTGGCCCCATTACCAACGACCCTCCAAACTTAACCAATGCAAAAGAAAATCAACAACGTGCCAATTTGCATGTGGCTCGCTGGGGGTTGGAACCACCAACCTCCTAGCCCACTTGCAACTTTTAAATTGGCATAATAATCGTTTGAGCCAATGAATCTTATGGAAAAATTCACGACTTTTTTATTTAAGCTACATTGTATACCATTCAACACATGAGGAGAGAGGAGCATTGATCATGTAAACCAAGGCACATGGAACCCTGAGCTACACACAAATTGAGGAGAAAGCCTAATGCAGGGGAATAATGAGGAATCTGAAAGATTCCCTTAGAGGCCAATCTTTTACAGAGGCAGAAGTACATCAATTATATACTCAGTTTTCTCAGTTTTTCGCAAGGAATCTAATGGTGTAATCTGTTTCCTCATCTAAGCAGCAGATCTTCAGTCAAACAGCGAGGGGAATCTTTATGGAATCACGAGGAATCTAAAATATTCCCTTAAGGCCAAATTTTCACATTGACAAAATCATGCCAACTTTTGATCCAGGTGGATATTAGTGGCCACCCGCCTATTCCACCTAGACCTCCATTCGGTTTCATCTGTTTCCTTGTTTATTGCAACAGTTACTATTTTTAACATTTTTCAAGTCCTAAACTTTCGAAGAAGTTTTGACCACCTAAATGATGTTTTTTTTAGGTCTACGACATGCCCATAGCCACAGGCAAGGGCTTGTCACAAATCCTGTACTCTAATAGATATTTCCAACAAGGTACCCTACATGCCAAACAAAGATAATATGACTAAGTTACAACCCTAGGAAGTTGGCTTCCCAACTAACTCCAACGAGGCCCGCAAACTCTTTTCGTTCCATCCCCTAGGGTTAGGCTTTTGGTTTTTTAGGGTTCTCCCTTGTTGTTCAATAATAAATAGGCCCTTGAGCCTCATTATAACATAGTTCAAAGGAATGTATTCCCCACAGCTCTTCTCATAGATAAGCTACCATCGCCCGAGCTAGTTTATTTTCATTTTGTTCGTAAGCATATTTCAGTGTTTGATATTAATGAAATGAAGTGTTATTTTTGCCACATATCTGTATTAATGGTTATATCTGTAATTGTGTACATGCTTAAGTTCAAATCAGTGGTATCAGAGCAGTCTGCTCTTTCTCTTTTTTATTTGCATGTCCCTAATGAGGTCAGGATATAAGGATTTAGGGCTCGAACTGGTCGAACGTTTGCAACACCAGCCTCACAAATCCTGATGGCCTCCCATGGCAGAACAAAAGAAAGACGAGGGGGCAGTATATCCTTCCAAAATCTTGCTCGAAGAAGCCCTCAACTGATAGAGGAATACGATGATAGACAACTTTCCCATATCCTTTAGCGGCTACCCAAAGGTGACACATCTCCTTCCAGTAGCCACTCTAGAAGCACCACGCCCTTTAAGGTACAGGTTAAATTTTACATCCCCATATTTGAAGGTTAGATGGATGCAAACTTCGTAAATAAATGGTTAAATCTACTAAAAGGATTTTTTCTGTTCATGATTTTTCCAGCTGGGAAAATATTACTTTTTCACTTCTCAATGTTGCCCCCTACGTCAAGGACTAGTGGGAAACCTACTATGAGAAGGACGAAAGTACACCCTCACTATTTTCAGGCGCACCCATTTGGAATTCATTACGAGATACCATCAAGGAGCAGTACTACCTTTTCGGGAGCTATCAAGATAAATACATAAAGTGGACCATGTTGCGGCAGGGAAGGGACCAAGATGTGTCGAAGATTACCAATGTTTTTCATAACCTTCGCATGAACTTGGGTATCAAGAATTTTGTAACACCCTCCTCCCACATCTACCTAAGAAACCAACTATACCTAGTAAACATGCGACCAGAGGCCACTGTGATATGATTTGACCTCCTAAGTTATGTTAAGGAAGTGGAACCAATGGAAACACACCATACAGACATTCAACATCAGCGACAAGACCCTCAGGAACCAATCCAATACTTTAGACAACTTGCCCTTGGGTCCCACTAAAATTTTGGACAACTTAAGCCTCGGTCGCTCTCATGCTATATGTTGTAACATTAGGTGGTTTTGATAAGTTAGTATATTAGTCAAAAATAATTTTAAAATGTTAAGTAAGGATATGGCTGCAAAAGAAAGAAAAGTTAAAATTTTAGCCCAATTTAATTTTTATAGGCATCCATATCAATAAAATGTTAGGTGTTAGCTGCCCTAAATAAAGAAGTCAAAAGAGAAATAAAATGTTAGGGAAGCAAAAAGAAAAGAATGGTTTCATTTCATATTTTTATAAATGAATAGGCTGCTAGTCAAAATGCGCCACAAGTCAAAAATCAAATGTAATCTTCATGTGTAGAAGAAAAAAGGCAAGGAGTAAAGGTTTTTCTCTAAGGTTTTATATATCAATTAATTTTGGTATTAATCCCTATTCCTAAGTTTAAAAAAACCCCTACATCATCCCTCCGCCCATATTATCCTCCACCTTCATATACCTAAGTTTTTATACCCCTCATACATTTCAAATATTCCCTATCATTCATTAAATTATTTTCCCGGCCCCACTGGTTCTCCCGTCCCATCATGATATTCCTCTGCCACCTTTTGATGCAAGAGCATCAACCCACCCCATGTCAAATTCAATTTTTGAAACCTTCAAGAAGTCGACGTGGCCTAAAACACAATATTTTCGTTAAATCAATAAGCTTTGTTGTAATTTGGTTGAGTGATCTTAGCGATTTTATGAGGAAAGATTAGATCTGGAATGATCCGATCCTCTATTTCACCACAGTTATAAAATAGAGTCTTTGTGTATTTGTAGAGGAGACCAGTATCGATGTAAGACCTGGTATAGGGTCGCCACTCCATGGGGCATATGTAATAATTTTCTGTAATACAATTATCTTTGTGTTGAATTCATGGTTTTTTTTTGTTCTCTAGATTAATGAAGATCGTGCTACCCGAGTAGTGAAGGCTCTGCGCTAAATGACTCTGTGTTTTGTGTTACTTGTGAGGTTTGGTTGCGTGGTAGTATTCGATAAGTGGGAAGTGGTATCTTGCGTGCAAAAAAATTGGTAAATGGTATTTCTAAATTCACGTGTTTAACCTCAGCGGTCGACACGTAGCACGAGAAAACTACTTTTCTCGCACACTCTCGATATGATATCGGTCGTGCAAGAATTCACGTGAGATTGTGTGATAGCCATTGGATCACGCGGGATTGATTGACAGTGGAGATCGTCCGGGCTAGTCAGCTAGCGTACCCAATAAAATCATTAAAAAGAGTTTAAACTTCGGGATTATTGGACCATTTATTCGATGACGATCCGACGATAATCGCACCACAACATGCGTATAGGTTAACATTTCTAGCGGATGTGAAATGATCATACAGGAGATTAAATTTGTTTGGGTTTCATTCATAAATGTTAAATAAATCGTGTTTATTCTGGATGTGATAAATAAATTAATAAAATGTTGTGGGCCCATAACCCACAGGTCCATGCGCGTATTGATTTCAGGATGCAGCTTTGTTGCATCAAAGTGGTATCAAAGCAGGGCAAGGTATCCTACGAGAAAGAGTTTGCGTGCAAAATAAGAGGTACAACTATGTTGAATATTGTAGAGTTTTTGGTCCTTATATTGTCGTACGGGTAGCAGTAGAAGACAATGAGAAGATTGTAGCAACCTAAAGCCAGGAGTGCTCAAATAGTTCCAAAGAAGAGAGAACCAGAGAGATGTCGAAAGACTTAGCTCAGAGGAGAGAAGCTTAGTGAGGTATCATGTAGCAGGGAAGACTTGTTACTGCAGAGGTTTTGTTGCAGCTCATGGAAAGATCATAAAGGCAATTCCAAAAAGGACGTGGGTAGAATTGCTAAGGGATGAAGAAGGCATATGACTAGGAGGTCATAAAACTTTTGTACCTCAGTAGTCTGATGCAGGAGCATCAACCCACCCCACGTTAAATTTAATTTTTCAAAACCTTCAAGAAGTTGACGTGGCATAAAAGATAATATTTTCGTTAAATCGATCAGGTTTGTTGTAATTTGGTTGAGTGATCTTAGTGATTTTATGAGGAAATATCGGATCTGGAATGATGCGTTCCTTTATTTCTCCACTGTTATAAAATAGAGTCTTTGTGTATTTGTAGAGGAGGCCCAGTATCAATGTAAGACCTGGTAGAGGGCCGCTACTCCATGGGTCATATGTAATAATTTTCTGTAATACAATTATCTGTGTTAAATTCGTGGTTTTTTTTGGTTCTCTGGATTAATGAAGATCGCGTTCTCGGAGTAGTGAAGGCTCTGCGCTAAATGACTCTGTGTTTTGTGTTATTCATGAGGTTTGGTTGCATGGTAGTATTCGATAAGTGGGAAGTGGTATCTCGTGTGGACAAAACCTGGTAAATGGTATTTCTAAAATTCACGCGATTAACCTTAGCGGTCGACATGTAGCACGGGAACGCTACTTTTCTCGCGCGCTCTCGATCTGATATCGATCGTGCAAGAATTATCACAAGATTGCGCGATAGCTATTGGATCATGCGGGATTGATCGATGGTGGAGATCGGATGGGCTAGTCAGCTATTGGACTCGATAAAATCATTAAAAAGAGTTTAAACTTCAGGATGATCGGACTGTTTATTCGGTGACGATCTGACGATAATCACATCACAACATGCGTATAGGTTAACATTTCTGGCGGATGCGAAATGATCATAAAGGAGATTAAATTTATTTGGGTTTCGGTCATAAACGTCAAAGAAATCGTGTTCATTCTGGCTGTGATAAATAAATTAATAAAATTTTGTGGGCCCATAACCCACAGGTGCACGCGCAAATTGTGTAAAGATGCAGTTTTGCTGCATCACCTCTCACTCCATATCTGCCCATCTCCCAAGATCTGACGGCCCACACTATATTTTGGCCCCCCCTCTCACCATCTGAACTTTACAGTCGAGGGGGGTCTAAAATGGGAGATATACGAAACTGCACCCTCCCCTATGTGTCAGCGCCAGAGCTTTTCGGACCCCCCTTCAGGTGAAACCACTAACCGCTCACCCCCCCCCCCCCGCCCCCCGAGAAAAGTTGTTTCCCTTACTTCCAATGCCATTCTCCTACACGTTGCGCTCCCACCACTCACCTTTCACCATGACATTCATCCATTAGCTCCACCAATTACATCTGCTCCCTTTAGAATTATCTCGTTAGGCAATTAATTGTTTAGCCATTAATCCAACGGACCTGTGCCACCTTCAACGAAAAAAAATAGATTAATTATATAAACCTCCCTTTCACTTGTGAACATGTTACTGAGTTCATGCATTATGATGAAGTGAAGTTGCACAATTGGACAAATCTGGAACTTTAATTAATTAAATCCCTGTTTAATTAAATTCACATGTCGTTTACTAAAATTATCGACCTCGATCACTTTAACGGATCCCAAAACAAATTAAATTCCTGTTTAAACCTTCAATTTGGTTATTCTACTAAGATAGTAGAATTCCTTAATTACCTGATATTTGGCAAACCTTCTTTATTATCATGAAGCCGAAAGGAAATAAAATCGCAACTCATAACCTTCTCGGGTCCAGGATTGAAATTAAATCACGCGCATCTCCTGAAGCGATATCCGTTGGATCTTGTTCCTTCATAATGGACGACCATGATCGATCCGGAGCTCAACGGGATTCAATCGCAATCCATAAAATATCGCGTCCATTTTCTAAATTAAATTACGTACCTCTTTCGACGCAGTCACCGTCGAATCTGACCCTTTCAAACAGATGGTCACAATTAGCTGAGTTATTAACTCAGTTTTATAAATTCTCGCGTCCAAATTTGGAATACTTCTTACAGCTTCAAGTGCGCGTGAGAAACAGCATCCCACTTACGAAACCCTCTCTTCTATTATGATTAACGCCCATGCTTGTTGGCACGCGATGACCGTTAGATCTATTGGATCTAAACGATCATATGGTTATGGTCTTCTCCTGAGTTTAACACGAATTTTTTCGAGGTTTCTTCATTCTGCAGAGAATTTGCACTTCCGCCAAGTTTAATCCGTCTCTAAACTATACTTATGTGACCTTGAAATATCTCTAGGATACTAACAATTCACTATAATTACAGAGGATTCAACCTACAACCAATGAAACCAAACAACATAATAAAAGATCACGCAAAAACAAGTTTTGTACACAAACTCCTTTATTCAGAACGCCTCGTGCACTGATCTACTCTCCACTTCTTAGCTCTCTCTAACTCTATAACACTCTCTAACACGCTCTAACACTCTCCTTGCAAGTTTACATATACAGATTAATTACATAATTATGGATTATGCTAAATCCATGATTTTCTCCATAATTCACTCAACTAATTCCTATTCGAGGATCTCATAATCCCTAAGTTCTCTACAAGATTTACACATATTAATTATCCATGATATTCTCACATAGTTGAGAATATTTCACAATTGAAAACCTCAAACATATATTTCTCACTCAATTTATACAATATTCCTAAAAATAATTAAAAACATCACCCCCTAAATCAACCACATGTACAATAATATTCTGAGCATGATGCTCCTACATCAGACTCCTGATGTAGAAAAAATTCATAGACTCCTGTCTATGAGGTTTGTCACTTTTCTTTAGTAATGTGGCAGCTACAACTCTGAATGACTTGCTACCTCCAGGATTCCAAACTCTATTTTGTTGATGGTCCTTCAAAGGAATTACTTCTTCATGTATCCTGGCATTAAACTCACAAAATAATATCTTCAGAGAATTATTAAACATAATCCTCTGTTCTGGAAATATATACTCGTGAACTGCATGTGGAAACTTGAATACCGATTTTCCTGGTTTCCAAATTTTAAACGAGTCTCGAACTGGTTCACCATCTGCATCTATAGCTTTGCCAGGTAACTCTGTTGTGTTGAGAATAGTAAGAACTAAATCTGAATGTTCACCGGCATCATCATCACTTGAACTGTCAACCAAATTTTGTATATCTGTAAAGAAATTTTCTCCACCATGCTCTAGGATTAATTCCTCTTTGTTAATCACATCAACATAGTTGATGTTCTCTATGGTGTCCTTTCCTCCTTTTGTTACATTTTCTTTGGTCTCAGCTTCTTTGGATTTTGTCTCTTTAGCTACTGGTTCCTTCTCTAATTGAGCTGCAAACTCAACTTCATGGAATGAAAAACAATCATCCCAATTTCCTTCAGGTTCACAAAAGACTTCTTGATCATAACAATGGTCATTAGCTATCTCTATAGCAACAAATTCTTTATTTAGTACCATACCTGCATTCACAGACAAACTATCAGTTTAAAAAAATAATCAAACCTTTCGGTCGCTTTTGATGCTTCAAGCACCAAATTCCCACCAAGGAATTTCTGGGTTTCAGCAAATCCTCTTTGTTGTGGCTCAATTACTATGAGTCTCTCCTTCTCCAACAAAGAAATATGTATTTGTTCAAGTTTTTTCATCAAAATAGCATTCCATTCTGTTGCAATAGATTCCACTTGACTCGTTTCCTTATACTCCATCCATGTCTTCGGTCTTCATTCACTTTCTCTTGAAACCATTCCTGTAATATATTCAACTCTGCAATACTTATCCTACGCTCTTCATGACTCATCTGACCTTTATTTGAACCTTTCCTACGTTTCTCCATGTTCATTTTCACTAATTCTTCAAACTCTATTCAATAAAAGAAAATATTTACCTCAATCAAATTCTAAGGCCGGCTCCTCTTCTTTTCCTTTCGCTTCCACTGCACCTTTGATTTCATTGTCATATGCTTTCAAGTCTTCGTAAGAGCTTTAACTTGTGAGTTGCAATCAACCTTTGCAGTAACAAGTATCCTCCTTGCTACACATGCCTCACCAAGGTTCTTTCCTCTGATCTTAGTCTTTCGGCATCTCTCTAGTTCTCTTTTCTAGAACCATATGAGCACTCCTTGCTCTAGGCTGCTACAAATCTTCTCACCTTCCTCTGTTTTTACTTTGCATAAAAATTATAAACACTAACACTGACAAGTCTGCAATAGAATCATAATTCACGCAGAATCTTCTTCTGCTCTGATACCCAAATGATGAAGTGAAGCTGCACAATTGGACAAATCCAGAACTTTAATTCATTAAATCCCTGTTTAATTAAATTCACATGTCGTTTACTAAAATTATCGACCTCGATCACTTTAACGGATCCTAAAACAGATTAAATTCTCGTTTAAACCTTCAATTTGGTTATTCTGCTAAACTAGCAGAATTCCTTAATTACCTGATATTTGGCAAACCTTCTTTATTATCACGGAGCAAAAAGGAAATAAAACTACAACTCTTAACCATCTCGGGTCCGGGATTGATATTAAATCACGTGCATCTCCCGGAGAGATATCCGTCGGATCTCGTTCCTTTACAACGGACAGCTATGATCGATCCGGAGCTCAACAGGAGTCAATTGTAATCCATGAAATATCGTGTCTATTTTCTAAATTAAATTACGTGCCTCTCTTGACGTGATCACCGTCGAATCTAACCCTTTCATATGGACAGTCACGATTAACTGATTTATTAACTCAATTTTATAAATTCTCGTGTCTGAATTTGGAATACTACTTACAACTTCGAGTGCGCGCGAGAAACAACATCCCACTTATGAAACCCACTCTTCTATTCTGATTAACGCCCACGCTTGTTGGCACTCGATGACCGTTAGATCTATTAGATATAAATAATCGGATGGTTCTGGTCTTCTCCTGAGTTTAACACGAATTTTGTCGGGGTTTCTTCGTTCCACCGAGAATTTTCACTTCCGCAAAGTTTTATCCATCTCTAAACTATACTTTTGTGACCTTGAAACATCTCCAGGATACTAACGGCTCATTATAATTACAGAGGATTCAACCTACAATCAATGAAACCAAACCACATAATAAAGGATGACGCAAAAACAAGTTTTGTACACAAACTCCTTTATTCATAACAGTATTTACATACATATTAAGAACACCTCGTGCTCTGATCTACTCTCCACTACTTAGCTCTCTCTAACTCTGTAACACTCTCTAACACGCTCTAACACTCTCCTTGCAGGCTTACATTTATAGATTAATTACATAATTATGGATTATGCTAAAGCCATGATTTTCTCCATAATTCACTCAACTAATTCCTATTCGAGGATCTCGTAATCCCTAAGATCTCTACGGGATTTACACATATTAATTATCCATGATATTCTCACATAGTTTAGAATATTTCACAACTAAAAACCTCTCACATAGATTTCTCACTCAATTTATACAATATTCCTAAAAAAATTAAAAACATCACCCCCTAAATCAACCAAATGTACAATAATATTCTGAGCAGGATGCTTCTACATCACATTATCACTATTATTGATTTGCTATAGGTTTGTTGGACTAAAAATTCAATTGTTTCTACCCGCCAGTGACACTGTTTGCTCATTATTTTTAGTCTATTGCCTCTGTTCTTGCCTCCAGAACCTAACTCCTCTTTGTGTATTCAAGCCTCCAATCCAATTTTCACTCCTGTCCTTAGCTTTATTCAAAGATGCCTCCAAAGGACAAAGGACCAGAGGAACCTGTTAATCCTTTGATCTATCCTCCCATAGATTTTCATCACATACCTTTGGCTGACAAAGACTTTAAAATCCATGAAACTCTTTGTGAATTAGACCTCTTTGAGATGTATTGCTGGCTTGAGGACAAATACATTGACAAGTCCGATGACATTCAGTTGTGGGAGTCCAATTTACCCCACTATATTTTTCCTCGTACCCACAACACCCCAGAGTTTATTAGAAAGTGTCATGCATCATATTTTCCAAGCCAAAGGGCCATCATTACCCCCACTAGAGAAATTTTGTTTACCATCACTCCTCAGGCCATAGATCAGATGATGCAAGCCCCCATAGTAGAGAATGCCACCCCCTTTTCCTATGAAGCACTTGTTGAGTTATACCAGAAATTAGACTTTTCCAAGAGGGCCCAAACTCTTGAGTTGTTCTTGACACAAGATGCCCCATTTCCAAAGAAAAATCCTCCCTATCCCTCCTCTATTTTCCCTGAGAGAACCAAGCAGATTATCACAGTTGTCTCCTACCTCCTTGGCTACTCCTATGATCAGTGGGTAGATAAGGCCATCGTAGGGTTTCTATCAATTTTCTCTGTTGATTCTAAACTCTCCATTGTGTTTAACTTTAGCCAATTTCTTGCAAAGTCAATTCATCAACAACTTATCAAATTCCCAACTGAGGAGGTATTCAAGTATTCTTTTGTACTAGTTTATATGTTCTTATACTTTCAGGGAGACAACATCAACCTTGCTTTGCAAAAGCTGAATGAAAAAGGAAACTAGCAGTAAATCATCTTTTGGACTACTTTAGTGATGAAGGAACAGAAGGAATATACATATAAACAGTTTACAGAAATGTTTGTTCATCCAGCAATCAATCTTCTGAGCAACAGGATAGAACCAAGGATCAGTGAGGAAATTAGAAGGGTGTTGCAGCTGTCAGACCAAGTTCAGACAAGGGATTGGTACCTCTACGAAAACTATACTGAATTGAGAATATTTGGATGTGAACTTGCACCTTACAAGTTGCCTAAATTCCTCCCGCTAAAGATTTTTGCTCTAGAGTACATAAGGCAGATGCTAAATATGGATGAAATCCAATTTGTTGCTGCCAAGAAGAAGTCCCATTTTAAAATCAAAACACAAATTTGGCCTTTCATTTGCAACACAAGCTCAGTAGAGGAAGAAGTAGACAAGCTTATAAAGGAAATGTAGTTCAGTCTAAGCTTTACCTGGTCATATGATCCGTTAGGGAAATTTTCTAAATTAAGAGTAGACACCAAATCTACTCCTTATTTTCACACAGCTAGGCCAGAGATAGAGAAGTACAAAAATCAGTTAGAATGGGTTGAGAATACCCTACAAGAGGCAGAAGAAAAACTGGTATCATCATCTACAGTACAGACTCCTACCATGCAGGAGAAAAAAGCTAAGAGAAGCAAAGAGGAAGAGTGCCCTTCAAGGACTGGAATTTTTAGTGAAGGATTCAAGATCATGTACAACAAGAAGGCAAAGCTTAGTTCCAAACTAAGCCTTAGCAAAGATTCAAATCAGGAGACCATTATCACCACTAATGAGTCACTTGTTTCCGCATTAGTGGGCGATCAAACCACACAATCTCCCATCACCTCCACGACTTCACAGGAGCATCAACAAATTATGCAAACTAATGCATCTACTTCAGGGGAGACAGAGAAAAGTATAATGGACATCTTTAAGGAGATAAAAGTCAAGAATGAGAACTTGAAGATTAACACCTACAACCAATTTTGGAAACATACTTTTGGTGCTCAAAGCAGGCTATTGTCAGCCTTTGATTCAGAAAAAAGGGAAAATGAAAATGGCATTCCTCAAAGCACAAGTTCCCCAGCCCAAGGCAACATCAAACTACAAGAAGACAACTTTTGAGTGTGATGTAAAAGATATACATCCCATTGACCACATGGAGATGCATAAGCAGACTGGGGAAATGATATTTTCAACTGTCACAAACACTGCTATAAGTTTATCAAAACTTTTGGTTACCTTAGAAAATTTCCAATCACATCTGAAGATGGAGACAGTCTAAGCGCTTGCCAAAGACACCAGGAATAAAACCCTGGAGGGCTTGGTGATCAAACTAGGTTATGACCCTTCAAACATCAATGTTGCAGAGGAACTTGTGAAGAAAAATAATTTAGACATAGCAGCATTAAGGAAGCAGTTAAAACTGCCAACTACAAAAGATCCTCTAGCTAAGGATATTGAAGAGATAGAGACACAAAAGGCAGATATGATGAATCTCATCATGGAGCAGAGTGCACAACTGAAGAAAATGGAGACAGAGATGGAGAAATTGATTAAAGAAAAGGATAAATCTGCTAAAAAAAATTGTTGTCCCTTTGGAAGCACTTCCTATCACAGCCATTCCTACAGTCATATCTGCTACAACAAGTACATGAGATGTTGCAGATCAGTTGGAAAATGCAGTACAAAACATGTCTCTCCAGACTGAAGAGATCAAAAAGCTATAGGATCAAGTGAAACTTCTACATGATCATCAAAAGAAAACTGAGATTTTTCATGCAGTAGATCTTCAGAGAGCTCAAAATCATATAGAGACTTGAAGAAGTCAGCATTTGAATCTTATATTGGCCACACCCTGTGTCATGTTAAAGAAATCATCTATAATAATATCATTGAAGAAATAGATGAAATCTGGCCATGTATGCAAATTATTTTTTAACAGAAGGAACTCATGGAGAAAGCAAAGAAGACTATTGCCACTATCAATGCTCAGCTAGGAGAAATGCCTGCTACAGCGAACAACATCATAAAGTTCCTCAATTCCAAAAACAGATATGAGATGGATGATCTAGGAGTGGATGACAGAACATAAACTATTATGGAGGTAAAGAAACTTCTACCAAAGAAGAACTTAGTTGTACATCTAATAGAGAAGTGTCACACTCTAGAGGTAACAGTCAACAAGTTTTTCACTAGGATTGATGCATTGAACAAGAAAGGTCTACCTTCACTGTTTGTAATCAATGACAAATTAATGACCAGGGAAGACTACATGAAGAAGCTTCAGGATATTGCCAAGGATACATCTAAGTCCTCCATGTTATAGACATTTTTGTGCCTTACAGCTTTGAGCGTGAAATGTCCACAATCCAAGGGATCCAAAGTCCCTTAAGATGTTGTTACAGCTCCTAAAGGAACAAGGTCAACCAATGACAACTTCTCCCAGAAGTTCTCCACCAAAAACCACTCAGAAACAGTCAATTCAGGATCAATTCAGAAGCTCCACTAGCTGCCTGCATTGCAAAGCACCCAAATGCACTGGCTAGGTGTGTTGCAACGCACTTGGATGCACTACCAGGGTGCACTGAGCGGGAAATGACAAATGGCAAGCTCATTCAACGAGGTGGAAAGACCATGGAAACTTCCAGAATCTTCTCCAGTGACACTTGCCTCAATGAATTCGACTAGTGATGAGTAAGAGGCTCTCAACCTCCAAGTGGAAGCAAGAACTGACAGAGAGAAGCCACAAGTCAAAACATAAGCTGACTCATCCTCTCTGCTTACATCTATATATGGGTCTCTCACCCAGAGATCCAAGGGGCTGGAATTTTGTACTTTGCAGAGAATTGCTGTTGGTTTGAGATTGAGATTAGTACATTGGGTGATTTATGCTTTGTTGGAGGAGAGGAAGGGATTCCTTTGCTGGGAGGTAGATGCTGGATCGGAACTCACTTGGTTGTATCTCCTCTTGGACTTTCTTATTCTATCAATAAACTATTTGAGTTTCTCCTACATGTTGTGTACCAATGATGTTTTGTTATGCTTACATGTTTAACTTAATCTGATCTTAAGCTTTTTATGAATGTATATCTATATCTTCGTGTAGTTTCTCTCCCTTGTGATCTTGCAGGAATTCAGTGAAGCTGGGCCGGTGAAGGAGCAAGGAGATGGAAGCCGCTGAAGAGAGGAGTGATTGGATCAACAAACTAGCGGAAGAAACAGGTTAGTTACATCCTTTCTCCTCATTTACATTTCATAAAGAAGAAATACTCAAATAAGTTTCCTTGTTTGTTGCTAAGGCACTATCACACCTTAGAGTGGGATAGGGGCATTTCGAATGGATAATTTTCCCAACAACAAATTGGCAACTCCACTGGGGAACGTATCTAGTTAGTCTATTTGTGTTTCTATTGTTGTTCTTCTCATAAACTTAGGAGTGTTGAATCGAACTGCATTTGCCATTTACAAATGCAAAGTAGAGATCTGTCACTCTAGTCCACTCACTGGGCCTGTTTATGATCTGAACAAACTGATCCACAAGTGCTCTAATAGCCCTTTGTGATAGATCTTAGTCCTCCTTTAAGTCATCCTCCTAATTGTACCTAATTGATAGCTTTTATCCGGCCAAAAACTGTAGATTAAACAGCAAACTGTGACCCAGAACCCAGAGACAATTCTCGTTTCTGCTTCAGCGCGGACTCTGTGAATAGGTTCTGCAGTTCAACGCAGGTCCCGAGAGGGCTACCTGCGCTGAAGTTCAGTTTCTCTATGCTGGGGGTGCGCTGATCAGCCCTTGCCTTGTGCAGCTGTGGTTCCCTGCTTCCTTTTGCTCAGTTTTATCTTTGCTTTTTGCAGCCTGTTATCAGTGTGTGTACCTATCTGAAAACCCCTTTTCTCTGCCTTAATTCCGCCTCAGTTGTATAAAGAAGTTGTATTTGTTCTTTGTGTATTTGTTACATCATTTGCAGTTTCCCATTACAAAAGTAAACTAGTCATACTGTCACCCTTAGATCTAGATCTGTCGTAAGTGTCGTTTTGATCTTAGGAGTAAGTTTATTGTTGTTGACAGTTGATTGCGCTTTTACTTTTGTCTTTTGGTTTGAATTCATGAATTTCTAGTGTCGAAACAAGTGTTTACTTCAAAATCATAAAGTGTCGTAATCGTCTTTTTGATTTCGAAAGAAGCTTGTTTGTGTTTTTTTTTCACTTGAAATCGAATTCAAATTTGTACAACAGCTTTCTTTTTAGGCATCAATATTAAGAAAGTGAAAACAAATACATGCATTTGTGCATTTGCATTTTGACAGTTTGCATGCTTTGATTTAGGAAAAGTGCATTTACAGTGTGCTCTATGCTCTTTGACAAAAGATTGTGTCTTTCTTTTCCCCTTGTAGCTAGGATTTTCAATTGTTGAAAAGATATAAAAGCTTGCTTATCATCTTTAGACTGCATTTAGGAATTGTATCATACATCTCGTGGTGATCCAAAAAGGCAAACTTCTAAGAAAGATCAACCTAAAATAAATTGAATGAACTTAACAATGCTTTGTAACTTAATGCACAACATAGAGGTCTAGGCTAGAGACGTGTTCCGGCGTCGTAAAACCTGGTGACTATCGATCTCGCTGATGGTTGGGTGATTCCTCCTGAGAGACGATAAGTGCCAGTACGGATTGTGCTCCCACGTACCGTTGAGTATATATTGGGAGACCCCTATAGGCAGAAAACATTTATCCATAAGAAGCCGTGTCGGCCGCCCTACTGATCGCAATGCACTGAACACAGCATTCAGGAAGATTGACCACCCGTACCTTAAAAAGTATTCTGCGGTTTTGCGAAAAGTTTGGCACACCCTCTACCTAGAACTCCAGAGCAGTTCCTTTTGGCCTTTTTCAGACTCTATAACGGAAAAAGTCCATCTGAGCATTTGTCACTTCGGGCTCGTTAAAACATCGAAGGAGACTAGAGTCATCTTTTGCTTTTTCTCGACTCTTTAAAATTGAAAAAGCAAGTTGTGTCCAAGCGTCGTTAAAATTTATTTTAAACGGAATATTCATACCCTTTTCCTGCGTTGATCTTTAGGTTGAGAAAATGGAGCCTACCAACCAAGGAATTCCCCTTGGTGGAAATCCTAGTCCCTTCTCCTCTTGGGGAGATGTTGGTGCGCCCCATATGGCCACATTGTCGCTTCCAGGACTGACAATTGGCTTGGCGGTCTGGCTCTTCTCAACCAATGTCGTTCAGAACACCACTATTCCTGAACAGTCAAATCAGCAGTTAACCAGTCCAGAGTTACCCACCAGCCTTCTACTTCCTCTAATTCTTCCTCTCCTCCTTCCTCTTCGCTTGACGGTACTGGTAAAGATAAAAACCAAGTTCCTAAGGAGAAGAAGGAAAAGAAGAAGAAAGAGAAGAAGAAGAAGGAGCCAAAAGCGACTGGGGGCAAACGAGTGGCGTCTAACGAAAATCCACACACAGCACTAACTAGGCCTAAATCGCCATGTGTCATATGCAAGGGAGACCACTTTCACAGAGATTGTCCCTGCATCCCTCGGATACTAAGGGACTGGTCTCCCCGTTTGCACAATCCGGTGGCATCAACCTCTGATAGCCATGTTGAATTCACATCGTCAACTAGCGAAAGTGAAGTCCCTGGACAAAAAGGGAGAGCTAGATCTCCCTGTAGACTGTGCGAAGGCAACCACGCCATCCACCGTTGTCCCTTCTTAGATGAAGCGAAAAGAGTTTTGAATGGTCGTTTGGTTTCACCCTTACGACTTCCTCCTGGATATAAAAAACTCTTTCCGAGTCCTTCGTTAGTTGAAAATCCAGCTGGCCCGCTCAAGTGGTCAGCTGAAGCGCCAGTCATTGAAGATGAACCAGCTGAATCCATACCCGACGAAAGTCAAAAGGTCGAGGCGGCAGTTGACCCGGTCTTGCCTTCAGAGGATTTATCTTCGAATGATACAGTCACTGAAGAGGATAAATATGACACCATCCAAATTCTCTTCATCAACACAGACTCCGACGAGCACGGGGGCAATCCCCCCATTCCCTTATCGCAGGAAGGAAGTTCGTCAGAGCAATACCCGGCCGTCTACTCGGTCCCACCACCAAGCAACCTAGTTGTCTCCTTCGACTGGAACCAACTAGGCAGACCCCGTTTGCCAGCAAGCATACCATTCAGAATTATCGTCCAAATATACAGAATGGTCATGGTTGGCACCATCATTGATGAGGGGGCATCTGTGAGTATCCTTTCCTCTATTGCTTGGAAAGCGCTTGGTTCGCCAGCGCTTTTGCCTGAAATGAGAAATCTGAGAAGCTGTGATAAAGGAACCAGTCGACCTTTAGGGATCCTCCCCAATGTGCCCATAACATTGAAAGGGAAGACCGTTCAAATGAACGTGATGGTCGTTCAAGGACCCTTGGATTATAACCTACTCCTTGGACGAGACTATATATATTGCATGGGAGCCATCATCTCCTCACTCTTTAGAGTAATGTGTTTTCCGCACGAAGGAAGAGTGGTCAAGCTCGTGGACCAGCTTTCATTTCCTAGATCACGCATCGCAAATAGTCATATACCTTCCCTAAATGGTCTCTTCACGCAAGAAATGTCTCAACCCACGGTCCGTCCTCCCGATGAGCGCGAGTAATTCAAAGGGATATGACTGGAACCCAGGGGGCATGCGTCCTGGTCTGCTTCGGCAGGAGAAATTTGGGTATAGGGTAGGTTTCCGCGGGAGAATATGACTAGTCTGTACCCCGTCCGTCTTGGAAGTGGGGTTATTCTAGAATAAGATTCTCTTGTCAAAGTTATGTGAGTTGACAGAACTGAGTCAATCACCTTTTTTTATCTCGGTAGACATCGTCGAAGAAGTGTTTTGTTTGCTGTGTGAATAGAACAATCTTTGGGTGACCTGTAAGAGGTAGGCCTCTCTCATTAAAACAAATGTTTTAACGGACTAAAGAAGGGGTAATCTTGAAATCATACTTTATTCCTGGGGGCATGCAAACCTTTTGGAGTGCAAGCAAGGGGCGGCTATTTATTTTTTAGATTTTTAGGACCTCTAACCCTTTAAACGCGTAGGATTAGTCGTTTCCGAACTTGCATAACGAAAGGATGCGGGGCATAGCTTTGTAAGGCGCAAGCTCCATAAAAAATGGAATCTTACATGAGACATTCTTATCATATGACTAGATTATCGAGCAGTTTTAGCACATAGTTCATGCTCGTTAAAAAATAAACATAAGATCGAGCAAGTGTTTCAACCCGCGTTTAAGCTCGTTAAAAAATGAACTATCCTCCGGTAAATAACCACCATGAATGTAACATTATCAGCCATTAAAGCCTTGGTCGTGTTTGCACCGTCACCTCCACTTTTCCATTGGCCGATCATTCACCTCCATATGATTGTTTACCCATTTTGGGGAACATCTGCGAAGAGTGATTTCACTAGCCATCCTTGTGACACTGCCGTGCTTGGAAAATTCCAACCCGTACCTGGAATCAGCTGCTACCCATTTTATCAGTCGTTCCTCAAAAGACGAGTCTTCTTTAAGCTCTTTTCTTCTGACTCGTAAAATATGAAAAGATTGCCGAGTTTTGGCCTCCCAGCTCGTTAAAGCGACCAGAAGATCTATCCCTACTCTAGATTTTAATCTTTTTGGACCTGAGGGATTATTGCACAAAAAGATCGAGCGCTTGTTTTGTTCGGCTCGTTAAAACTATCGAAAATTCATCCCTTCTGTATTGTTTTATACTTTTTCGGACTTAAGGGATTAGATGACGAAAAAGGACTTTCGGAGTTAACTTTACGTACCTTTTCAGACTCTCTAAAAATGAAAAGGACTGAGTTATCTTTGTCATTAGACTCGTTAAAAACATTAATAGCGACAAACTTGTCTTTAGACGAGAACGAGTTTCACTATCGCTAGGCTCGTTAAAACATAGCGATGGGTTTGCCCGAAGGGCAAATTATAGAACAAGCATATGTCATCCTCCTCAAGCTTGACAAAAATAAAGAGGTACTGGTCAGCAATGACTGGGGAAAAATTGGGAAGAAACTCAAAGAACTTTATTGGTAGCAAGTCGCTCTTGAACATGACACTTCCACTCCATGCCTGAGTCGGGTTGGGTTGTTTCATTCACCGGTCACATCACCATGGTCTCGCCATACCATCCACCTTTGGGGTAAATGCTACCAATCCATCACACAAGTGTCGCCGATATGTTCAAGAGAAGTCATCCAGAGAAGTCAACCGTGTCCCATCCACTACCATACATTATACTTCATTCTTTCATGACCGCCACCCTGAACCATATATCATCAGATCGTTTTCACCTCCATAAAAATCATTTGCTCCGTTCCGTGTCACTGATGTGGGATACATCAAGACCCTCCTTTGACGGATCGCTTCTTGTCGACATTAGCTCATTATCCAAGAAGTTGATCTAGGAACACCCCCTTCAGTACTTTGAAGCTTGCATGCCTCAATGGCAAGTTTCTCACTTCCGGCGACAGGTATACATCAATGACCTTCGACCGAAAGATTTTGCGTGGTGTTCGACGCCAAGTCCTTTATTCACACCACGTGAATTGTACTGCAGTACCTTGAGGGTCATTATCATTATCGGTGATTCCTCTCGCGCTTGTTAACAGTTTACATCATTGACTGGTAATCAAGCGATGTCTTTCCATGTTTGACTTCAAAACATTTCTCACATGGATCGACTTGTACTTAGAGAGAAAATCGGACGAGATTGAAGACCCCGGATCTAGTTTCATCCATCCGGGCTGCGATATATAGTCAGGAAAAATAAAGACATTGACATGTACAGCATTGCAGCACAGACAATCATCCTACCAAAGGGATGATGATTTCAGCAGGATCATCAGTCTACCATCAAACAATTGTCTGTCCTATGTACATAAAAATGAATTTATAAAGTTGAGCATGGGAATTCCCGCCTCGGCCAGATCATGAAAACAGTATGAAAAATAATGTATTGTATTGTATCTTATTACAGGTCTCCTCCCAGCATTGAATGAACTTCGAATCCTCCTAATAAAGCATTTCACCCAATAAACGGCCTCATACTTTAGGGGGCAACTGTTATAGACATTTTTGTGCCTTACAGCTTTGAGCATGAAATGTCCATAATCCAAGGGATCCAAAGTCCCTTAAGATGTTGTTACAGCTCCTAAAGGAACAAGGTCAACCAATGACAGCTTCTCCCAGAAGTTCTCCACCAAAAACCACTCAGAAACAGTCAAGTCAGGATCAATTCAGAAGCTCCACTAGCTGCCTGCATTGCAAAGCACCCAAATGCACTGGCTAGGTGTGTTGCAACGCACTTGGATGCACTACCAGGGTGCGTTGAGCGGGAAATGACAAATGGCAAGCTCATTCAACGAGGTGGAAAGACCATGGAAACTTCCAGAATCTTCTCCAGTGACACTTGCCTCAATGAATTCGACTAGTGATGAGTAAGAGGCTCTCAACCTCCAAGTGGAAGCAAGAACTGACAGAGAGAAGCCACAAGTCAAAACATAAGCTGACTCATCCTCTCTGCTTACATCTATATATGGGTCTCTCACCCAGAGATCCAGGGGGCTGGAATTTTGTACTTTGCAGAGAATTGTTGTTGGTTTGAGATTGAGATTAGTACATTGGGTGATTTATGCTTTATTGGAGGAGAGGAAGGGATTCCTTTGCTGGGAGGTAGATGCTGGATCGGAACTCACTTGGTTGTATCTCCTCTTGGACTTTCTTATTCTATCAATAAACTATTTGAGTTTCTCCTACATGTTGTGTATCAATGATGTTTTGTTATGCTTACATGTTTAGCTTAATCTGATCTTAAGCTTTTTATGAATGTATATCTATATCTTCGTGTAGTTTCTCTCCCTTGTGATCTTGCAGGAATTCAGTGAAGCTGGGCCGGTGAAGGAGCAAGGAGCTGGAAGCCGCTGAAGAGAGGAGTGATTGGATCAACAAACTAGCGGAAGGCACAGGTTAGTTACATCCTTTCTCCTCATTTACATTTCATAAAGAAGAAATACTCAAATAAGTTTCCTTGTTTGTTGCTAAGGCACTATCACACCTTAGAGTGGGATAGGGGCATTCCGAATGGATACTTTTCCCAAAAACACTCCAACATCAAAGGTTCTATGATAGGAAGAGCATTTTACGAAGCTATCAACAACATAAGTTTTATCCAACATGAGATAAAACATATTTTTACAGTAAAACCCACTTTTGCTCGGTATACTGAGGTAGATGAAATCTATTGCAAGGTAACCAAGATTGCTATTCCATATGAAGAATGGTGGGATAAGTTGTGTGAATTTCAGGATTAAAGGACAGGTCAGCTTCACCAGCGTAGCACTCGAATAGTGGCCACTCAGCAATTGTTCTCCTTCAAAGCAGGGCCAGATGTTCAGATTCATTCCTTTTGATCGAATTACTTCTTTTCTTGTTAATTCTAAGTTAATAATAGAATGTCGTGTCACTCAGGCATTAATTGTAATATTTTTGTAATTTTGCTTAAATACTTCATTATGTCGAAGTATTTAGGGTTGAACCCTTGAACCAGTTATCAAGCAGATTTGTACTAAGCTGGAGAGATAATAAAAGATTCTGGATTTTCCTCATATGGTCTGTCTCTCAGTGAGTTGTTTTCATCTTGGTTTTTCATTATGTCTTCTTCATATAAATTAATTCTTTTACAGTCATCCGATTTAAAATTTAATTGAATATTAGTTTCATTTTGAATCCTCTGTGAAGTTGTAATTTAAATAAGAGATTAATTTGTAGAACTATTTGTTATTGTAAATTCCTCTTTGAATGTAAATTACACTAGATTTCTATAATAGTTTAATTATATTTTGTTGATCAAGGAAACATTGTTTTCTTGATTTCTACTTATAAATGATTAAATACTCAGTTTGAATACTAAATCAATTATACTTCTCCACATTCTTCTTATCCATCCAACTAAAATCAAAATAACCATGTGCATGTAAAGAACACCTTTTATTTTATTGAAGATCTATCTAAGTTTAAAGCACATGTTTATAAACAATTCACTAGTCATCCAATCATTAAAATCAACAAAAAATTATAGGTGCTTTGGCATAACCAATTAACCTTAGGTTATCTCAAAGGACAACACTATAGGCATGACAGCATCTAGAAACCTAAAGTCGCTCTCATAGGCTTGCCTGCCAGAGACTAAATTTTTCAGTGCTATGTCAGCGACCTCGGGATTTGATCCACTTTTTCAAGCCCTGAGCCTAGGTCACTGCCCAGAATTGAAACATCTCTTCAAAACGTTAAAATAACATGGAAAGGATAGTATTAAAGGAACTACTTGTTTAATACCTTGACTAGACCCCTACTAGTCATGACAAGCATTTCATCAAACATATCACGAATATGTAATCTACAAGTGTAAATAACAGTTCTGAGCATAACGGTCTCATACCTAGCTGGGAATCGCTAAGAACATTTGATGTCTCAATGCATCAACTACCAATTCCATCCATTAGGTCATAAATACATTGATCATTCAGTTACAAGTAAAAGCATGATTGAAGCCATATATGGTTGTTGTCATAAAACATATACATAACCAGCATAATAGCAGCAGAAATACTCATGAAAGTACAACAATATGGACCACATATAATCCATCAAAATGCTCCAATACAAGAAGAATTAACCTTTCATTAAAGATGAAAAATCCAAACCCAGGATGGGACTTCCACGTTCCACCTGACCATAGAATGGTTGAGCCAAATATCTCTTCAACCATTCACCCATGTGCCATATTCCAAGCATGAATGTGGGATCTCATAGAACACATTAATCAAAACTCATCCAAGGCTTTCAGATGCCATTCACCTCAACCGATCAAATATTGATTCCACCACCAGATCGGACATCACCAAAACCATCATTAGATTTTTCTCCATCCAAGCCTTCTAGGGCTTCCAAAGTATTTGTTGCAACCAAGGCTTCCAGGACTAGGAACTCAACCCACAGCTTATGCAGGGCTTCCAGAGTGTTTGTCCAAACAGGGCTTCCAGGACTAGTAACTCAACCCACCAAGGGCTTCCATAGCATTTGTCCAACCAAGGCTTCTAGGGCTAGTAACTCAACCCAAGTTGTTACAGGGCTTCCAGAGTGTTTGTCCAACCAGGGCTTCCAGAAACTAATAGCTCAACCTAAACTACGGAAACATGAGAACTAACCAAAACAAACAATGAAAGTATACCCACAATCACCATGGATATTCATGAAATGGCAAGGCTCGGCAATCCATTGTCAATCCCAACCATCCTCCATGCCTATGACAGATCACAACCAAAAATCCACATGCATATGTCATGCATGCCAAAACTAGTGAAGGAAATATTCATGCAACTCGGTACCTGCAAGCAAATATGATCTAGTTGTTGATCTCGATGCCCTATTGTGATTTCCTTTTCTTCCTTTGCCTTCTTTCTCCAAGAATCCAAGTATGCCACTCACTCCAAGAGTACTCCAAGAAAACTATAAGTCTCCAAGAGTATGAGAGAGAGAGAGAATAATGAGAGAGCTCCAAAATTGAACTGACAAAAGGTTACCAACTGATCCTAAGAAGCCTTTTTATGAATGAGGCCTTTATTTTCTTCATTTTCCATTATTTTCCTTCATTTTCCTCCTCACATGCAACATGTGGCCTTTCAACTCTTTTTTCTCCTAATTTCCATTATTTTCATAAATAAATGCCAATTAATGCCTCATGGCTTTCCAAAACATTAGTCATTTCCTTTGTCAATTCCCTTAGCCATAATAAACTAAATCAACGCCCACTAGGATTATCTTGGAATATGTGTCCCATCGACCATGGCCTTATATATATTTTACATGGAATTTTCACCATGGTTGTTATAGAACCCTCCCCCTTGGGGGAACACCGTCTTTGGTGTTCAATGACACATATAACCAACAAGAATGCTAAAAAAATAATAATAATAATAATAATAAAAATAAATAAACAAATAAATAAAATAAATAAAAAAATAAAATAAAATAAAATACTCCCCATGTAGCTTTATAAAATAGCCCGTTGCAGTGTTTATAATGACCACTACTAAAACATGACAACATACTGTTTATTCGAGCTTTATAACACAACTCATTACATTATTATTTTTTTCCAAAGAAAAAATCGAACTTTTTATAACTAAATAAAAAGTTACATAGTATATGCCGAGGCATTCAGTTTGCTGTATGATTTGAAAATCATAGAGCTCCATAGGATTATACCAGTCATGTCCAAAACCATGAGAAAGAAGAGCACTGATCTGAAAACATGGACCTCCTCATATCGAGGAAAAGAGCCTCATTTTCCAGCTCAAAATAGACAGTATATAACATTTTTAAAATAGTAATCTTAACATCTATGTGAGAGGATAAAAACGATGCATCCACTTCCCGGGTCTCCTCATCGAGGAAAACAACCCAAATAGGAAGTAATGCAACTCATTACATTATTTACAATAACCACATATATACATACACATTTGCATCACCCAAAAAATAACCATAATATCTATGGAGCTTTATAAATCCAGCTCGATATAGTATTTACAATAATACACACATATGCACATTTTCTCAATGAACAAATAAAAAGGATACGATGCCTGCATCCGCAACAAGGGAATATAAAGGCACACACCTCCACCCACGAAGTAATACCAGGATTCACCTCCATTCCAGGAAGTCCTGAATCCATTGTAAAATAAAATTTGCATCCAATGTCCAGCGCTATAATCCCAAGCCACATGTCCTCTCAGTGAATAGTTACCGACTCATTGTTCCAGAGCGCACTCCCAATGTGTATATGATTCCATTTGACAATGCTAATGACCAAAACAAATCCATCCTCGGTCTTCCCTTCTCTGCTACACAGTCCCTCGGGCAATCTGGTCATCCCCTTCCGTGCAGTCACACACCTTCCAAGTTCCGTTGGCACCCTAATCTCGGGCAGTGCATCCCTTGGCAAGGCTTCCTCGCATCCGAAGATACAAAAACCAAGGCATATCCCTACCTTAAAATCATCATACCGGTCAAAGAATGCTCATGTAAATAAATGGTCACTAGTAGGTACCAGTGTCCCACAATGGCCCTGCTCCTGCAATGCTTTACCAGCATACTGCTACATGTTCCAATTTATTTTGTTGATGTTGCTAATACTTGTAGTCAGTTTCAACCACCCAACTGAGAATGTATGTGCTTCTTGTATAACTCCCATTAGATTCAAAATAAATTCAAATCATACCTCATTGGTAGCTCGTCAATAAGGCACACTCGCAATCCTGTTTACTTCCTTTCACAACAAGTCAAACTAACATCTTTGACCAAATCATCATGTATAAATATGTCACATCAAGTTGGCTCGAAACACAACCATCATAGATCAAAATCATAACTCACATGTAACCATCATAAACCATAATCATATATCACATGTAATCATCACAGACCATAATCATAAATAACATGCATAATTAAACTGAAATAAAATATTGATACTTATCCTTTATTCAATCCTTAGCTTCTACCTTGTCTTTATTCCATACACACTCTGAATCAGTTTCCAGACCCTCCAAACACCAAGTGCCTTCTCCTCAACCATGTGCACACACATAGTGTACATCCCACACATACAACCACACACTGCATACCACACCATGTAATACATGCACTTACACTTGACATACAACACGTACACCTACACCTAGTGTACAACACAACATAATACATACACTTACACCTAGTGTATGTACGTATAAGTACAAAGTGTACATCACAAGACATGCATCCGCACACAACGTGTGACACCGCAAAATGCATACACATACACTCGATATACAACACAACTCCTACATATATACCCGATGTACAATGCCACATAATACATGTACCTACACCTAGCCTACAACACAACAAAATACATGTACTACACAAAGTACAACACAAGGAATACACATGTCACGATACCATGACTACACAATGCATGTACATAGTACCGCATGTACACAACACACCATGTATGACATGCACATAATACCACATGTACACCAGTACCATATGTACCACATGTACATGGTACCACCTTTACACCGCAACCACCTGCACAATGTGTGCACAACATCACATATGGACGACACCCCTTACACAATGACATACCACACCATAGCATACCACACCATGTAATACATGCACTTACACCTGACATACCACACGTACATCTGCACCTAGTATACGACACAACATAATACATACACCTACACCCTAGTGTATGTATGTATACGTACATAGTGTACATCACAAGATATGCATCTGCGCACAACGTGCGACACCACAAAATGCATACACCCCATATACAACACAACTCCTACATATATACCCAATGTACAATGCCACATAATAAATGTACCTACACCTGACATACAACACAACAAAATACATGTACTACACAAAGTACAACACAAGGAATACACATGTCACAATACCACGACTACATAATGCACATACATATATCGCATATACACAAAACAACATGTATGACATGCACATAATACCACACGTCACCAGTACCATATGTACCACATGTACACGGTACCACCTTTACACTGCAACCACCTGCACAATGTGTATACAATGCCACATGTACACTGCACCATCTGTACAACGTCTACACAATACCACATGTACATAGTACCACATACATGACACCACCTATACACAGCGCCACATGCACGACATGTACACAACACCACTTGCACACAGCGCCACTTGTACAACATGTACAACACCACATGCACATAATACCACTTGTACAATCATGCACACAACACCATATGTACATATCACCACATCTACAACATGCACGCAACACTACATGTACATATCACTTCATATCCAACATCTATATATCATCATTTGTACACAACATTGCATATCCAACATGCGCAGAGCACCATATGCACACAACACTATTTGTACCACCTTGTACATAATCATTGCATAACAACATGTACACACACTATATACATACAACACTACATGCACACAACATCATAGATGCAACATGTACAACATATACAACATATGCACAAAAACAGTACCTCGCATCCAAAGGCAAACTATCTCTACCAAGAAGCCTTGCTTCCAATGTCTTATCCATGCTTGTCCCAACATGTCGCAGACCACACTGCTTTCATTTCGTTGATGCATCCCTCAACATTACCTGTCATAGCATAAACGCAGGCATAATACAAGCATACAATATCAATTCATATCCACATGATACTAACCTCATATATTTGTCATGACTACTCTTCACTATGGATGCCTCATAAGACTAGGAACCTCTTCATGTCATTTGCCTAGGTAAGCAATCATTCATCCATAAGAACGATTCTTGATGACCCTGTCAAACAATGACACATATACATAGATACATACACATATACAAGAATTAGCATAAACAATCATGATCATGTCAAACAACGATATGCATACATACATATAAACATCAACATAAAATAATAATGGTCTGGTCAGTCACCAACATACATATATACATGTATACGCATATAGACATCAACATAATCATGATCCCAACATAAATACATAAGGTCAAGGTTAAGATAACTTCCCGTATTTGTGCATAGCATGTGCAACATTTAGAACAATCATTCCCAACATAGCCAAGGCACCTGACACCTCAGATCCATTTACTTTACCCTTCCTAATTAACTTTCTCATGACTGTCATGTCATCATCCATTTACCACAATCGACCCAATCAATCCAACTGACTGTCATAGTCTTACCTTCTGCTGCACTTACTCATGCATAAAGCTTCATCTGGGTCTTACATTACCTATTGGGTACCACACATCTCTCCCTGAACTCCATTAAATTTCCTCCTTCCCCAACTAATTCCCAAGACACTCAAAACAATAGAGGAAAGATTGAAAAGAAAACAAGAAGAAAACCATGGAAAACCAACAACAATACGACACCACAAGCAAAGTGGCCTAGCTATGCACCAGACATAATCAAAATCGCAACAATCACAAAATACCAAAAGCACAAGACTAACCGTAGACACCATGACTCAATCCCCATGGTTCCCAAAGAAAGCTCAACCAAAACCTTCTTCAAAATTTCATGGCAATTTCTTTGCGATGAAATCCCCTGCATCATACAGCCATAAACACATAACTGTGAGTGCATAAATAAACATAATGGCATACTAGTTACACTACCTTGTTGTGGCAAACATGTTGCTTGCAACTGAACACATCCATGCCATCTCTCAAGGGACTCCAATTCCTTTGACAAATCCACCTACAACTAGAGACTAGTTAATATACCTGTCAAATACATGTTCATGATTGTAGCACATATCCACATAATGTCAGACAAAATCAAGGTTACGAAGACTTCCTATATGTGAGGCACTCATTCGTTTGGAATTAGGGTTTCCAAACATAGAAAAAGGAATTCTTGTCCAATTCCTTTCTTTTACCCTTTTGACCTTATTGCAATCTAGGCTTACTATGTATTGTCACATCACCCAACTGTTATTTATATAAACATATCAACTATTACCTTATCATACTAATACCAAAAATGTTTCCTACAACTGTTTACCCATGTCAATCCCACGTTCCAAATATCAAGACAAAAATATATATCAATTTTAAATCAACCTTTACCAAGACTAATAATCATGTCATAATCCATATTCAACTCATAGTCCTTAGACATAATGATACAATTGTCACCTACTATACTCAATTACATATCAATTGTCTCAACAAATATGTGTTACTACAATCATCTCAAAACAAGATCATTGGAACACATACTCGTATTATGCAACTCATCAAACATTCAACCAACTTGAAAACATACCATGTTAAATAAATCAACTACATGACATGATAGACACCAAACACTCAACATCAAATAGACGACATAATCAAGAATGAAGAACCAAGTCATAAGAAAACTCATACCTTAGTGTACCTCAGGGGATGCCATCTTGTCTGCACAATCAATCTAGTTAGCAAGATATAACTTTACAACATGTCAACTCAAACATAAATAAGATCACGATATCCATAACACTAACTAACATGTTCACATCATAAACTCATAAGCATTTATCGTTCATGCATAACAACCATGTGTGCAAAGTCATCACAAATATGTTGGCTCATACCTGAATATCGTAACCATAACCATCTGCATAGTCCAATCCAATTTAGCATGATACATATAAAATCAAGATATTAATGTTATAACCTTAATTGTTGAGTTAGCTAACATATAACAACAATTAGTTAACATATAACATGTTCATCAATAACATATGACATAATCATCAAGCTAACTATTATATAACAACAACGAATTAACCTATAGCATACTCATCGACAACATATAACATGATCATCAAGTTATATAACATAAAACAAAAATAGCAATGCATACAACCACAGGTTACTATCATTCATGACACATGTGCATGTGACTATACTAATCAACTATCATTTATCATGTATGTAACCATAACATCAAAAACATGTACATAAACCTAATGCATATAACAATCCTTAACTTACATACTTGCACACCAAACATACAATACATGTATGGAGATTCGCTCTTGCCTCAAGGTCCAATGTTGCAACTTCACTTTAATGATTTGCATATATTGTTCTATCTTAGCCAACACATTAGCATCATAACAACCAATAGCACCATGATGACCTAAATTTGCATACAATGACTTCACAAGGCATTTTTGACCTACTATTCATGCATAACTATAACCAAGACTATACATGCATAACAACTACATATAGACATATAACACATGAGTGCAAAACCATATACACACCATTCTAGCTAGAGTTCAGTCATCAATGCATGACCATATCAACTACACAAACCATGACCTCATGCATGACAACAACAACCACATCATGTGCACTTGATAACATGCGAACACTGACATGCATAAAAAATACATAATACTCATGATGACACACTTCAAAACAACAGCATCCTCTTTCACATGGCAATGTCACTACAACCATGATCAACATCATGTGGATGCAACAAGCACATGGAATGCAAGTCTGAGAGACACACATACAACTGACATGCATGCATGACCAACACATAGCCCATCCAGTTCAAGGGGTAAGTCATACTCTCATACCACCCTGTAATACCCTCCTCCCACATCTACACAAGCAACCAGCCAGCAAGGGTAAACATGTGACGAAAGACAACTACGATATGATTCGACCTCCTAAGTCACGTTAAGGAAGTGGAACCAACGGAAACACACCATACAGGCATTCAACATCAGCTACAAGACCCTTAGGAACCAATCCAATACTTTAGACAACTTGCCCTTGCGTCCCACTAAACTTTTGGAAAACTTAAGCTTCGGTCGCTCTCATGCTATAGGCATGACAGTGTCCAAAAACCCAAAGTCACTCTCACAGGCTTGCTTGTTAGCGACCAAAGACTAAATTTGTCAGTGATATGCCAGTGACCCCGGGATTTGAACCACTTCTTCAAGCCCTGAGCCTAGGTCATTGCCCATAATTGAACCATCTCTTCATAACAGTAAAATAACATGGAAATGACAGTATTAAAGCAAATACTTGTTTAAGACCTTGACTGGACCCCTACTAGCCATGACAGGCATTTCGTCAAACATATCATGAATATGTAATCTATAGGTGTAAATAACAGTTCTAAGCATAGGGGTCTCATACTTAGTTGAGAATCACTAAGAACCATTGATGTCTCAACACATCAACTACCATTCCATCCATTAGGTCATAGATACATTGATCATTCAATTACAAGTAAAAACATCATGAAAGCCATACATGGATGTTGTCGTAAAACACATACATAACCAACATAATAGCAGCAGAAATACTCATGAAAGTACATCTATATATACCACATATAATCCATCAAAATGTTCATAGAAATACAAGGAGAATTAACCTTTTGTTAAAGACGCAAAATCCAAACCCGGGATGCGACTTCCACATTCCACTCGATCGTATAATGGCTGAGCCAAATCTCTCTTCAGCCATTCACTCGGTGCCATATTCCAAGCATGAATGTGAGATCTCATAGAACACATCAATCAAAACTCATCTAGGGATTCCAAAGGCCATCCACCTCAACCCATCAAATAACGATTCCACAACCCAGTCAGACATCACCAAAACCATCATCAGATTTGTCTCCATCCAAAGATTCCAGGGCTTCCAGAGCGTTTTTTCCAACTAAGGCTTCCAAGACTAGTAACTCAACCCACAACTTGTACAAGACTTCCAAAGCATTTGTCCAACCAAGGCTTCCAGGACTAGTAACTCAACCCACCAAGGGCTTCCAGAGCATTTTTCCAACCAAGGCTTTCAGGACTAGTAACTCAACCCAAGTTGTTACAGGGCTTCCATAACATTTGTCCAACTAGGGCTTCCAGGAACTAATAACTCAACCCAAGCTAAGGAAACATGAGAACCAACCAAAATAAACACTGAAAGTAAACCTAGAATCACCATGGTTATCTAGGAAATGGAAAGGCTAGGCAATCGATTGTCAATCCCAACCATCCTCCATTCCAATGACAGATCACAACCAAAAATCCACATGCATATGCGATGCATGCCAAAACTAGTGAAGGAAACATTCATGAAACTCGGTATCTACAAGAAAATATGATGTAGTTGCTGATCCCAATGCCTTTTTGCGCTTTCCTGCTCTTCCTTTGCCTTCTTGCTCCAAGAATCCGCGTATGCCACACACTCCAAGAGTTCTCCAAGACAACTCTAAGTCTCCAAGAGTATGAGAGAGATAGACTAATGAGAGAGCTCCAAAATTGAACCGACAAAAGGTTACCAATTGATCTTCATAAGATTTTTATGAATGAGGCCTCTATTTTCTTCATTTTCCATTATTTTCCTTCTCTTTCCTTCTCACATGCAACCTATGGCCTTTCACCTCCTTTTTCTCCTAATTTCCATTATTTTCATAATAAATGTCAATTAATGCCTCATGCCTTTCTAAAACCTTAACCATTGCCTTTTCCAATTGCCTTAACCACAATAAACCGAATCAACACCCACTAGGATGTTTATCCCACCATTCAGCTTGGAATACGTGTCCCATCGATCGTGGCCTTATATATATTTTTACATGGAATTTTCACCATGGTTGTTACATATTTTGAGCAACATTTGGTACTCAAGTATCGTGACTATCTACGCAAGTACATCCATGATGAGATGGAGTTCCTAGACATCTCCTCGCTCGGCATGGCATACCAATACACTGTCAAGATTGAGCAGAAGGTTAAACAGAAGAAGCGAGACTTTATATCTATGAATCTAAAGCAAGGGAATGACACCCCCTAACTACAGAGGAAAGGACAAAGCCAAGACGAGGCAACTCAGGACAACCTGCTTAAGCCGCAAGCAAAGAACAACACCATGAAGACAAAGAAGGACACGGGAAAATGGTGTGAGTTCCACAAGAGATCCACTCACAACACAAGTGAGTGTAGGGCCAAGCGGTCACTGGTGGTCGAGTTGAAGGCTTCCGAATTAGATGCATGTTCTGAAACTAAGTCAAAACCTAACAAGGGAAATGACAAAGGGATCAGATCATTGATGTGGAGCCTAGTGCCACCATGACCACCACCAAGATCGAGAAGAATGGGCCTGAAGATCTAGAGGAGAGGGAACGCCTTTTCCACTCATAGATGTGGGTGAAGGGTTCTCCGTTGTAGTTCATTTTCGACAATGGGAGCCAAAAGAACCGCATTTCAATAGAGGTCATGAAGCACCTAGGCCTACCAACTACAACACATCCACAATCGTACACCATTGATGAATTCACCAAGGACGAGATCTCTACGTCAGCCAGTAGTGTCACCTTCCCTATAGCATCAAGCCCTTCATGGATGAGGTATTATGTGATGTTGCTCCTCTTGAATTTTGTGATGTATTATTAGGACAACCATACTTGTGGAAGCAACAAGTTGTATATGAGTATAGACCTCACTCTTTGATTAATACTTTGGGTAATAAGTTGTACAGGATACCAGAGATAGCCCTGCCTACCGCCATCTCTTTAATCTCTGCCAAGCAATGCAGTAAGATCATTTCACAGACCAAGAAATTTGTTTTCCTTATGATCCGCCCTCAGGGAAAGAAGAATATTATGGCCATGAATTCCAGACAAGGATCCTCCACATAGCATAAGCAGATGGACGAGGTCGTGGAGAATTACAAGGACATTTTTCCCTCACTTATGGGGGTAACTCTGCACTCTCAAGTCAAGCATTCCATCGATCTGACCTCAGGCGCGCCGCTACCTAATGGACCGATCTATTGACACTATATTCTGGAGAAAGATGAGGTCAAAAGGCGGATTCAGGAGTTGTTGTAGAAAGGGCACATCAGTCCAAGCTCATCACCCTGTCAGAGCCCGATTGTATTGGTACAGAAGAAATACGGGACCTAGAGACTTTGTATTCACTATCAGGCACTGAACAAGATCATTGTCTGAAATAGGTACCTAATCCCACAGATTTATGGCCTTCTGGACTAGTTCAAGGGGGTCAAATATTTCAGCAAGATTGACTTGAAGTCTAGTTATCACTAGGTTCCTATCGAACCCTCCGATGTATGGAAGACTGCCTTCAAATCCAAGGAGGGAATTTTTGAATGGTTGGTCATGCCTTTCAAGTTGACGAATGCCCCCGGTACCTTCATGATATTGATGGAGGACATCTTGTGACCCTTCACCAATGTATTCGTGGTGGTGTATTTAGATGACATCTTGATCTTCAACCAAAGTTGGGAAGAGCACCTCCACCATATTCGACAGGTCCTCCAAACCTTGCCACAACACAAGTTGTGTGCCAATATGGAGAAATGCACCTTTGGCATTACCCAGGTTCAATATCTGGTGTATATCATTGATGAGTAGGGTGTGCATGTGGACCCAGCCAAGATAAAAGTCAATCGAAATTGGCCAGCCCAACAACTCTAACAGAGCTCTGTAGTTTTCTGGGTCTTGCCAATTTCTACCGCAAGTTCATGTTGGTGTTCTCCCATATCACTTGGCCATTAAGTCAAGTTACCAAGGTCAGAGCGAAAGCAAAGTTCTTTTGGCTCGAAACCCAACAAAAGGTGTTTTTTGAGTTGAAACATCGCCTCTGCTCTGCACTAGGGCTCACATTACCAAACCTACAACAACCATTTGAGATTGAAACAAATGCCTCCGACTATGTTATTGGTGCATTTCTTACTTGGCGGGGTCATTTAGTAGATTACCACAGTGAGACACTTTCAGACACAGTCCAAAAGTATCCCACCTATGAAAAAGAAATGTTTTCCACTATGCAGATCTGATGTCAATGGAAGCATTACATTATGAGGAAGGAATTTGTCATCCACATAGACCACCGACCCCTGTAGTTCACACAAACACAAGGGAAGTTTCAGAATGATCACCATAAGAAATGGTCCACATACCTACAACAATTCCATTTGAACATTAAGTAGAAGAAGTACATCACCAATAATGTTGCAGATTGCCTCAGTTGACCACCGGTCATGGCACTGATAACTATGCTCAAATCTTGTGGGCATGAGACTTCAGGGTGGTTGTATCTTTACAAGCGTGATCCAAAATTTGAAAACACATACCAAACACTCTTGGAAGGTAAGAAAGTTCCAAAGTTTCACTCCAGGATGCACTATTATGCCACTAAGGACATATCTATGTTCCTTCAAGCGAGTGTGCCAAGATGATTTGGGAAGCACACTAAAGTCGGATCGCTGGACATTTTGGAGTAGAGAAAATAGTGGCAGTACTAAAAAAGTATTTTTATTGGTCGAACCTTCATCAGGATGTTGGGAAGTACATTAGATCTTGCACTGCTTGCGCCATTGCCAAACCAACCATCAAGAAGAAAGGCATATCTACTCCTTTGCCTACTCCCATTCGACCTTGGGAATCCATCTCCGTGGATTACATGTCGGGACTTCCTTCTACTAAGCACGGAAACAACCACATTTTCGTGGTCATTGATAGATTCTGTAAGATGGCCTCTATGGCAGCCTGCAGGAAGAGTATCACAACAAAGGCCACTTTTAAGCTCTTCTTTGAGCGAGTGTGGGTACACTTTGGGATCCCACAGTCCATTGTCTTAGATCAGGACAGCATATTCCTAACTGCATTTTGGTCAAGTCTATGGTCGATGTTGGATACCAAACTTACTAATTCCACGACTTTCCACCCCCAAATTGATGGCCAAACAAAGGTTGTCAACAGGATGATTGTACACATTTTGTGCATGTACAATTACAAGAATCCACGCACATGGGATGAAAGCCTCCCCCTATGTCCAACATAGCTAAAACAAAGCTCTCCATAGCTCAACAAGCCACAACCCCTTTTAGGTAGGGCTGGGATTTTAGCCATTATGTCCCATTGATGTGGCCATTCCATTTGCAACTACTCAGGTAGATTCGGCTCGTGTTCAGTGCGAAGTCGACAAGGCTAACAACTTCATTGAGTGCATTCAACACATCCGCCAACAATTCCATGATATATTGGACAAAGCCAAAGTTAAGTACAAGTAGTTCCATGATTAACATCAGGTGTCTCACAAGTTCCAGGTGGGTGACAAAGTTTGGATACATTTGCAGAAGGATTGCCTCGTTGGACCCCACCACAAGCTTCACGCACTCCGATATAGGCCATACACCATCACCAAGGTTGTAGGGGACAATGCCTTCAAGCTCAACATTCCATTGTTCCTTATCCTGCACCCAGTGTTCAATGTAGACCGCCTTTGTCCATACTTTCCACCATTGTTGGACACATCCGACATTGCAGAACAACTCACACTAACAAAGCTAAACCCAGACTACATGGAACATGCCACAACTGATCAGATCATGGACACATAGATCAAGAAAACTCACCAACAAAGGATCCAATTGTATCAATTTGTCAAAGTAGGCCAACTCCTTCACTAGGGCAAGTGGTTCACCAGGGACCAAGTTCAACAGAAATTTTCTCACCTCATAGAAGCTCTACATGCAATGGTGACCATTGCTTCCTAAGTAGGGATGACTGATCTAGGTGGATATTGGTGTTCACCCACCTATTCCACCTAGATCTCCAGTCGGTTTCATATGTTTCCATGTGTATTGCAACATTTACTATTTTTAGCAGTTTTTCTAGTCCTAAACTTTCGAAGCAGTTTTAACCTCCTAAACGACATTTTTTTAGGTTCGCAATAGGCCCATAGTTTTAGGTTGGGGTCTGCCGCAAATCCTATATTACTCCAAGAGATCTTTCCAACAAGGTATCGTACACACGAAATTGAGATAATATGACCAAGTTACGACCCGAGGAAGTTGGCTACCCAACTAACCCCAACGAGGCCCACAAACTCCTAGTGTTCCATCTCCTAGGGTTAGGGTTTTGGTTGTTTAGGGTTTTCCCTTATTGTTCAATAATAAATAGGCCCTTGAGCTTCATTGTAGCAAAGTTCATAGGCATGTATCCACCACATCTCTTCTCATAGATAAGCTACCATCGCCCAAGCTAATTTATTTTTATTCTGTTTGTAAGCATATTTCAGTATTTGATATTAATGAAATGAAGTGTTATTTCTATTGCATCTCTGTATTGATGGTTATATCTGTAATTTGTTGCATTCCTGTTTAAGTTCGGATCAACTTTATACTCAAATTAACCATAATTTTGCAAGGAGATTGATAGCGTGATCGGTTTTCTGATCTGAGCAGCGGAATTTCAGTGAATTTGTAGAGAGGAATCTTTGTGGAATCATGAAGAATCTAAAAAATTCCCTAAGGGCCAAATTTTGATAGTTTCAAAACCAGACTGACTTTATACTTATATTACCTAGTTTTTCACAAAGAGTGCAGTGGTGAAGTTAGATTCATCATCTGAGCGTTGGATTTTTCACCAATCTCCAAAAAGGAATCTTGGAGATTCTCAGGTGCCCATAATTGACGGTGTCAGAAAAGGATCGAGTTTACAGTCATTTGAAGCGATTTTTTGCCATGAATTCAACAGTGTAGTCCATTTCTTTAGCAGAGCTGTGTATTTTCAGGTCATTCCCAGAAGTGGAGGTATATGATGTAATGATGCCATGTCTTTCTTTTGACTTGCTGAGATGATAATTTTGATGTTGAGATCCTTGTTTACCATTCTCTTGGAGGATACTTGTATTCCACTTCATGTGATAATTTGATATCTTTTCATGCTAAATGAGCATCCACATGAGTGAGATTTCCTATCGGATAACGTCTCATGGAGAGACATGCCACTCTAGTTGAGGGAGTTTATCATTGTAACAACAAAGAATACACCATGTACTCATCATCATCTTGCAATATTTAATGAAGCGGCCTCCCCACACTTGACATCTGGCTTGGAGACGTAACCCACACTGGGTGAACTATGTTATCAACTTGTATGTGTTCTTTGATTTGATGGTTGTCATTATGTTTCCTCTTTTAAAATGCACATGTGTTTTTTTCATACTCTTTCACATGAAATTTTGCTAACGTCACCAAAGTAAAAGATCTTTATTAATTCCAGCGACTGAGAGAATTTAGATCATCAGGATATAGATAGATAACCTAACTAGATAACCTGACCTAAGGAGCAAATAAATAAAGTGGAGATGCAACAGTTAAATCCCAATAAATAATATTATATTTAACAAAGAATGTGAGAATGAATAAATAAATAATCTAAAAAAATAAAAATAAAATAAAAAATAACACTGAAACTAGATAAATAAAATAACAAGGGAAAAAAAATGAAAAATACCATAAAAAGGTCAAAAGTAATAGACACAAATAAATAATTTAATTAATTTTATGAAAAAATAAATATAAAAAGAAATAAGAGTAAGGAAAGAGATGAAACTCTAAAGAAATTTTACTTTTAATAATTAATTAAATAATTTCTAAAAATAAATTAATAAAATAAAGAAAATTTTAAAACAATATATGTTAAAATAAATAAATTATATATATATATATATAAAGAATAAGAAAATTAAAGAAAAAATTATTCAAATTACTAATAAAACAGAAAAGAATAAACTAAACAAAAAGAATAATTAAAATAATATTTTACAAGAATTATTAAACTAGAATCACAAAAATTCTGAAACTTAGAAGAGAAAAAAAAAACTAATAAACGGAAGAAAATATAGGCTTAAAATATGGACATTTTATTTTTATTTTAATGTTTAATATTATTTATATTTATCTATTTATTTATTATTATTATTATTAACCAAATAATAAAAATAAACCAAGCATCTACAAGCTGGGAAAAAAGAACGAGACCAATCAAATCAAATAACATAAGGAAAACATTAAGAAAGCAAGAGAAGAGCAAAGAAATAAGAGAGGGAACAACAAGGGAAAGGAGGGAAAGAATCAAGGACAACACGTAGGAATAAAAGGAAGAAATCCAACAACTACTAGTCTACCAACCGTCATCGTTATTTAGCGTCTTAGTCTTTTTTTCAATCTCAATGGCCTCCCTAAACTTATGATGGTGGAAATGATCAATTTTAGCAATGACTTGGGAATCCTATATACATATGTGGTGCTTTGTCTTCTCAGCATGCTCAGCTAAAGCTGAAGAGCGAGTCCTACAATGTTTTAAGTTAGTCGCGTGTTCTTGAATCCTTTGGTTAATGGAACAACCGGTTTCTCTAATGTAGGGGGGTCCCACAGAAACATGGGATCAAAAAAACACCTTTTATGTTTCTAGGTTCCGCAGGGTTTTTGACTGATCTCAAAGAGCTATGAAAAGTGTTCAAGAGTCTAAAAGTGGAAGAAACGTTTTGCTTCCTCATAATCCAATCTATTTTTTATTTTTTTAATACATATTGTTCTAATGTTTTCTTTATTTTATTAATTTATTTTTAGAAATTATTTACTTAATTATTAAAAGTAAAATTTCTTTATATTTTCTTCCCTCTCCTTTCTCTTATTTCTTTTTATATTTATCTTTTCATGAATTATTTAAATTATTATTAAATTATTTATTTATGTTCATTACTTTTGGCCTTTTATGGTATTTTTGTATTTCTTATGGGCTATTTCTTGTTTTATTATTTTTTTATTTTTTGGATTATTTATTTAGTTATTCTCTAGAGTTGTTTGTTGAATATAATATTATTTATTGGGATTTAACTATTGCATCTTCACTTTATTTATTTGCTCCTTGGGCTAGGCTATCTATCTTTGCCTTGAAGATTGGTTGGAAACGCGTGGAATCTAAAAATTTATTTGTGATTTATCCAAAAGAGACTTGATATATGATCATGAATCATAGAAGTCTACATTCATATATTGTAGATTGAAATTTATCTTTTTTAACAATAATTTAGTTTATTTATCTTCAACCTAATTGGTTATGAATTTTCATTTCTTATTGCTCATTTCCTAGATTGACAAACCCATAGATACAAGGATCTCATCATTAGTATGGTCTTGGGCTGATAATAGGGTACAAGCTCTACGTATGGAGGGTTTAAATCTAAGCGCATTTTATGTTAGTATTTTTAAAGATTTCTTCAAACTTATTGTAGTGGTAAATTCTAGTGAAATGTTGTTCCACCCAAATAGGTAAGGTTTTCATTTTTTGTCCGAAGACGTTTCATGTAGGTCAACAATCACCCACGATTTTTGGCATGTTTTGACGAGAACGCTCTAGCCATAACGGCCATAGTAATCACTTGTGTTCTTGCGGCCAGGTAGAGAAGGATTAAACGATATATTTAATCCTAAACAAGTATTCACTCAATTTGCTTTATCTACTCAATATTTTCCAGCAACTCGATTTGCTTATCTGCTCAATATTTTCCAAGATGTCATTAAAGTTACTCTTCCCGTCTAAGCCTAAAAATTGAAGTTGTCACTTTCATAAAAATTGGAATTGAAAACTTTAAAGCTATATCTTAGAGAAAAATTTTGAAGTCAAAACTTGGATCATATACCATTTCCTTGAATAATTAAAGTAAGAGATGCTTTATCCAGTGAAATCAAGTTGATTTGCTTTATAACAATAAAAACAAAATGAAAAGCATGAAAGTAAATGCCATAAATGTGTGTGACTCGAAGAATTAAATAGGTTTTTTGTTTGAATATCTCTATCTCTCGTTTAATAGTTAACACGTAGTCTAACGAGGCGGAGGAGTTTCTCATAAAGTTATGGAAATTTTGGTCATATTTAGAGAAAATCCGTCAAGGATTTTTGTAAATCCATGTTATAATTGTTAAACTTCAAAATTTTAGGTGTCCTAGACGTTTTTGATGGTGCTAAATCCATTTCCACCATCAAAAACACGATTCAAACACTCCCTCTACAAGATTTTTTGAAATTTTTTGTCCGGATTCCGGCCACTTTTGGTCATCCAGGCAATTCCTCTGCCTCATTAGACGACTCCAATAGTTAATGGCAAGCATTATAGTATTTAATTTGCTCTTTGATTATTATTAGTGTCACATGTGCAAGGTACCAATTAATTTTATTAAAATTATATTCACGTCTAGACTATGCAAAGTACCAAATTATAATTTTATATTTTGGTGTTATTTATACAAAGCTAAAAATTATTTTCAAATTTATAATTAAATTTAATACTTTAAATTTTGCAAACCATACTATTCAAATTTTATAATTTTAATCGAGTATTTGTCAAATTTTAAACAAAGTAAGAAAAATAAAACTTCAACATTATGATGAAAGCATTTGGACAAATCCCATATTTTCTTTAACTAATAAAATTTTATGATAAGTAATTTTAATGTGTCTTATTCAATTTATGGAGTACTTTAAGGCAAAACCTAAACATGTTTAAGAAGAAAATAAAATATGGCCATGAAAAAAAAAAAGTTCTAAATTTACCAATATAATTTTCGATGTGGGTGTATGGAACTTTTGTGAAAAGTTTAAATAATCATTTCTGTGGCAATGCAGAAAATGCTAATTTACAAAATTTAATAATACATTTAGTTATCATTTAAAATTGATCTAATTATATAGCATTTTAAAAACCCAAATCTTTATATCTCTATTGCTACTTTAATTTGACTATATTTAAATTACGCAGCACGGACTAGCTATTATGTAACACTTGTTTTAAAGTAGGTTTATTTTTATTTTTATTTTATTTTGACCAAGTAAAATTGTTTACAAGACATTACATTACATTACGTTACAACATCTCTACCATATTGGACTAAAGAGCACCTCTAGACGCAATATTTTTATAATTAATAATAGTAATAATAATTTAAAATGAAGTTATAATCTAGTTACTTTTTATGATTTTTTTTAATTCTTGGCAATGTGAGACGTATCATAAGGTAAATGTTTTCATGCCTATTGGCGTTTACTAGCCATTTAATTTATATGGTTGCACTAGTTTTAGATTATTACAATAATTAATATAATATCACATTTACAATAAAGTTTAATAAATTAAAAGTCAACCTTGCAATATATATTTTTTGTGATGATGATGTTTATTATTTTTTAACACGAATAAGGTTTATTGAACAACTAAAATGAAATTTTGCCTCAAAATCTAGCAAGCCTTGTGAGAGGCCTCACAAGGCAAAGTCCAGACCTTGTTGCAATAATGAGGGAGATTATCACTATCACCTTGGCAATCTTCCTCCTGCCCTTTAATGGAATTGCACCAGAAGGGAAGCTACTGAGTGATCACCTAAAGGGTATTCTAGATTATGTGGCTAAAGATGATGTATATATAGGTTAGGTAAGGATACATCTTAGACAAAAAAAGACGCAATTCTTTTTGTATATGAGTAGCATATCATATACCAAGCCCTAAAAGAGGCACAAATGACTTAGGGTTTCAAGATGTATATCAATAAAGGAATTACTAGGCATTCATGCACCAAAGAAAGGATTTGCAAATGATATCATGAATAAAGGGGAAACAAACCCTCAAATCAAGCCCTAGCTAGGGTTAAGGTTTTTTAGGGCACAAATTACTTAAAGAGGATGACGTCAACCCTTCTAGGGAAAATTTAACCATGTAAACTGTTATATTTCGAGTGAGATGGCTTAATAAGGTTAAATCCAAGCCTATTTTATGCCAGCCTAAGCTAACTATACCCACATTATGCAAATAAAATTGCATCTCAAGGGTCCCAGGAATTAATCACCTAATCCGTGGTGAAAACCTTCACAAATGAAGGTTTAAGGCTTCTTCATTAATCTTCATGCAGAAATGGTTTAATAACTAACCACAGTCTGACCCTTAATTAATCCTTTTGAGCGGAACCTTATAACTCAACCCTTCAACCTTCATAACAACTTTGGTTAACTTTTATTACTCACTCCAATCAACCCAAACCTTGCTCTAGGACTTTGGTAAAACCCGACTTAACCCAAAGTATATTTAATTCCTTTATTTCTATTATAACTCTAGTATAATAGAAATACACATTACTCACTTAACTTTACCTTTCCGCCAATCCATGGCCTTTGCACATTTTCCGACACTCACCTTTATCACGGTCAGCCTCCACCGTTGATTTCACTCCGTCAGATCAACAGCTATTGTGCAATCTCCATTCATCCTCCGGAACTCAAGCAAACTTAACTCCAGTCCATAACCCTATTGGGTCCGCTCGGTGTATTAACCTGCGCAGAACTTCCCCACTTGATATCCATCCAATCAGTCCACCAACGGACGATACTGATCACCGGATCTCAACAAGATTTAATCTCATTGAATAAAAGCTCATCGAGTCTATTTTTCAAAGATTCCTCTGTACTTGCTTATCACGAGATATTCGTACAATCTTGGATTCAATAGACGGTCCTGACCACCTGCGAACTTCAACTAATGAAGATATGGTTCATAAACCTAATCGGGTATGTTTTCCATAAACCACTTACGGTTTTGATGTGGCACGAAACCCACTTCCGCCTAAGAAAACTGCTCTTCTATTCTGCTAGCACTTGGGTTTAATCTACACCGTTCATCTCTTTTACTTTATGTTGCGCGACTTAATCTTGGTCGCCCATCGCCTTCAACCTCGTTCGTTGATCTTATAGATCCAACAACTCTTGTGCATCGTCACCTCATTTCTTCGTCCTTCCCTTTACTTCATTTTTATGCCATTTCTTCAGTGTTCTTCTGTGGTTTTGGGTTTCTTCTAGGGTTCTGGTCTTTAGTTGTTCTGCCACACAACTCTCTCATGAGCTTAATCACTGTCACTCCTGAATCTCGACTGTGATCCTTCGAGTGGATTCAAGCGATCCAACATGATCCTTCATCCTCCACACTACTCTGTGTTCTGCCTGAACTCCACCTGCATACATATACTATGCAGAAACTCTAGTTTTCACACAATTCATAGCTCCATTTAATCAATACACACCACACAATTCAGGAATCGAATTCTCTGTATTGATAATTAAATATTTACATCAAGAGTCTCTCTCTCTCTGGCCTGATTTTCTAATCAGTGGCCTCTGTTTTCCTACCTGCCCGTAGGCTTACAATCAAACCTATCTAACTCTCAAACTAATTCCTAGTTAGCTAACCCTTGACTATGCCTTTTAGGCTTACATTTATACAAAAGGATTCTACAACCAATTCATGGTTTAGATCCATAAACTTCTCAACAAAAATCCTAAAATCTCTTCTTTATCCCTAAGGATCATCTTTAATCCACAAATCATGAAACCAACTCCTAATCTAATATTTACAACTGATTCCCAGATCCTTCAACTATCTTAAATCTCTCATGTTCTCCAACATTCGAGAACATTTACAAATATGCCTCACAAATACTTAATTAATTCCTATTCTCATTAAAAGCGCTCAAAAACCTAAAAAATTACATTAATTTAACACTTAGGAAACCAACTTCCTTAAAACACAAGAACCCCTATGTCTACTAAAATACAATGATTTTTCTTGAGTTGAATGCTTATGCTTCAGACTCCCAAGGTAGAAAACATTCATGATCCCCTAATCATGTTTCTTCATATGTTGATAGAAAACCTCCAGGGTCCCAATATTTAGTTTGTAACTGTCTGAAAGGTCTGCTCCTTTGTTGTTGTTGTATATTTGTTGTCTTCTATTTCATCTTCCTCTTCTTGTCAATCAGGTTCAAGTTCTGATTGATCATCCTTCCTATTGTCATTTCCCTCATCCTGGACTGTTTCATCATTATCTACCATAATTCTTCAATCTCTATTTCCAGCACATCCTTGGGGTGGTTCATACTCTGCCTTTTACTGCTATCTCTTTCTCTCTCTGTTTCAGTTTGTTGTTGTTGTCTACTAACTCTTCAAACTGTTGTACATTATATTCTCTTTGAAGTTGTCGGATTCTATCACTTACTCTTTTTTCGCTTATTCTTACTGCCTCCCTTTCATCCTTACCCTCTTTCATGTTTGTCTCTTTCTGCATTGAATCCCGACTTTCCAGCATTCTTTCCAACAATTGAACATCTATGTTCCATGGATTAAATACTTCCACAGAAACTTCCTCTTTCATTTTTATTTGGCTTCTCAACTATGCCAAATTTTCTCCAGCATATGCAACTAGACCTGCACTCACAAAACAATTATTAAAATAAAAATCATAAGGATTTTGTGCCTCTTCTTCCTTTTGCAACACATCAGTATGCTGCTCTGATTTCTTCTCCTCTATTAGCACACTAGTATGCTGATTTAAATTCTCAAAAGCATTCATGAGATTGTCAGCTAGTCTCTCTTCCATACCATCTGCTTCAATGATGTCTTTCTGCTCTTGCCCACTATAGTGAACTCCTTCCTCTGCAATCACACTGTCATACTCTGAATTTTCCAGCAAATACTCCAACAATTCAAATTCTTCGTTACACTTCATAATTGCTTCATCATTACTTATGATTCTTGCATTTATACACAAATTATCAATTTGAAAATTACAGGGTTCAATAGTCTCAACTCTTGTTTCACATATCAGCTCTTCAGACTGAATTTCAACTCCTTCTCTCACAAGAATTTTTTCTTGTCTTGTAATAGCTTCAAACATTAATGTTTTACTAAGGTATTTCTGTTGTTCCAAGCCCTTTACATGACTCAGAAAGATTTCAATGGTCTTCTCTTCAATCTCATCAAGTCCTTCACTTGATTGCTTGATATCGTTCTCCACTTCTTCTTGCTTTTTGCCATCATCATGAGTCAAACTTCCTTTGCTTTTAGTCCTCGCAACATGCTGAAAAGTAAAACTTTTCCCAAACTATGTATAGGCATTTACATGAGACCTGTCTATCTCATATTCTTTCAGATCATAATTTAGATTCTTCCTGTCTTCTTCCTCCTTTATGACAATATCAGCCAATTTTCCTTCTCCACCTTTTTCACCTAGAAATTCACCCTGTTCTAGTTCACAAAATGACACTTCCATTTCCAACTCAGATTCTCTAAGTTCTTCCATCAACCACTTCACTTACCTCTGTTGTAGCCTTCTTTGTATCCTAGACAACTTCACTGGCTTTTTCTTTAAGACCCAACCTAGTCTTTGGTTTTCCTCAAGTATCATCCTCAATACATTGAGTTGTTCTTTTAACTTAGCAATCTCTTTGTCAGTTTCCTCTTGACTCATCCTCTTGCCATTTACCTTGGAATTCTCTTTATTCACTTTTCTTCTGTTGTGGAATTCCTCAGAACCTCTGTTATCACTATAAGTAGTCATCTTCTTCTCCATCTCTATGAGTTCCTCACTCACTCATTATGAGCCGCACAAGTCTCTGCAACAACAAGTCCTCCCTGTTGCATGATACCTCACTAAGATTCTCTCCTCTGAGCTTAGTCTTTTGGCATCTATCTGGTTCTCTCCTTTGAAACCATATGAGTCCTCCATGCTCTAGACTTCAACTCATCTACTCTTTTGAGAACACAATTGTCCTCTTGTATTTCGAACGCAAATGAAATACTAGGTTCTGCCACTCTCTCTCATAAACCTTTACTGGCTTCCTTCATCACTGCTCTTCATGTTGTGATCTTCTTTTCGATATGCTTCACTAATTATTGTTACCTGTATTTCAATGATATTTAACCAAAGATCATTCCAAGCTTTCAAAATCTTGTTGTTCAGATTCCTTCTGAGAAAACTCTTGTCCTCTCTGTCCAACTTTCAGTTGGATTCTTCGAGTTCACTACCACTTGTTTTCCAAAATTTCATTCACTCTATTCTTTAGAACATATACAACTTTCCTTCTCTGTCTACTTCTATCAATCTTTACTTTGTTTTTAACCTGCAAAACTCAAAGCAGAGTTAAATAAAAGAATACATGTATGACTTCACAAGCAGTCTCCATCCACTCTTCATATTTGAAAGAATCTCCATTTTCCTCAAGAAAACAAACATTACAGTGCTTTCTTTATGCTTCTATAATCCCTTATTAAGAGTATCACTTACTCTCATCTTATGTAATACCTTCTATAAATCATATTCAAATAAGTTGATCTTCCCTTTCCTTCACATACATCTTTAAAACATAATACACAATTTCCTTATTATGTTCTGATATCAATTGTTTCAACCACGATTCTGCTTTAACTTAAAAAGAGCTTCAACTTGGCTCTAATACCAAATGATGCTAGCCTAAGCTGACTATACCCACATTATGCAAATAAAATTGCATGTCAATGGTCCCAGGAATTAATCACCTAATCCATGGTGAAAACCTTCACAAATAAAGGTTTAAGGCTTCTTCATTAATCTTCATGCAGAAACGATTTAATAACTAACCGCAGTCTGACCCTTAATTAATCCTTTTGAGCGAAACCTTATAACTCAACCCTTAAACCTTCATAACAACTTTGGTTAACTTTTGTTACTCGCTCCGATCAACCCAAACCTTGGTCTATGACTTTGGTTAAACTCGACTTAACCCAAAGTACATTTAATTCCTTTATTTCTATTATAACTCTAGTATAATAGAAATACACATAAATCACTTAACTTTACCTTTCTGCCAATCCACGGCCTTTGCACATTTTCCAAGACTCACCTTTATCGCGTTCAGCCTCCACCGTTGATTTCACTCCATCAAATCAATGGTTGTTGCACGATCTCCATTCATCCTCCGGAACTCAAGAAAACTTAACTCCAGTCCATAACCCTATTGGATCTGCTCAATGTATTAACCTACACAGAACTTCTCCACTCGATATCCATCAGATCAGTCCACCAACGGACGATCCTGATCATCGAATCCCAACAAGGTTTAATCTCGTTGAATAAAAGCTCATTGGGTCCGTTTTTCAAAGATTCCTCCGTACATACTTAGCATGAGATATCTGTATGATCTTAATTCAACAGACGGTCCTAACCACCTACGAACTTCAACTAATTAAGATAAGGTTCATAAACCTCACCAGGTTCATTTTCCAGAAACCACTTACGGTTTTGATGCTGTGCGAAACCCACTTCCACCTAAGGAAACCGCTCTTCTATTCCACTATCACTTGGGTTTAATCTCCACTGTTCATGTCTTTTACTTTATGTTGTGCAACTTAATCTTGGTCGCCCATTGCCTTCAACCTCATTCGTTGATCTTATAGATCTAACGACTCTTGTGCATCGTCACCTCATTTCTTCGTCCTTCCCTTTACTTCGTTTTTATGCCATTTCTTCAGTGTTCTTCTTTCGGTTTTCTTCCAGGGTTCTAGTCTTTAGTTGTTCTGCCACACAACTCTCTCCTAAGCTTAATCATTAGCACTCATGAATCTTGATTGTGATCCTTCGAGTGGATTCAAGAGATCCAACACGATCCTTCATCCCACACTACTTTGTGTTCTGCCTGAACTCCACCTGCATACATATGCTTCTCCATTTAATCAATACACACCACAAAATTCAGGAATCGAATTCTCTATATTGATAATTAAATATTTACATCAAGAGTCTCTCTCTCTCTAGCATGATTTTCTAATCAATGGCCTCTGTTTTCCTACCTGCCCGTAGGCTTACAATCAAACTTGTCTAACTCTCGAACTAATTCCTAATTAGCTAACCCTTGACTATGCCTTTTAGGCTTACATTTATACAAAAGGATTCTACAACCAATTCCTGGTTTAGATCCATAACCTTCTCAACAAAAATCCTAAAATCTCTTCTTTATCCCTAAGGATCATCTTTAATCCACAAATCATGAAACCAACTCCTAATCTAGGATTTACCACTGATTCCCAAATCCTTCAACTATCCTATATCTCTCATGTTCTCCAACATTCAAGAACATTTACAAATATATCTCACAATACTTAATTAATTCATATTCTCATTAAAATCACTCAAAAACCTAAATAATCACATTAATTTAACACTTAGGAAACCAACTTACTTAAAACACGAGACCCCCTATGTCTACTAAAATACAATGATTTTTCTTGAGCTGAATGCTTCTGCATCAAACTCTCAAGGTAGAAAACATTCATGATCGCCTGATCCTGTGTCTTCATATGTTGATAGAAAACCTCCAAGGTCCCAAACTTTAGTTTGTAACTATCTGAAAGCTCTGCACCTTTACTACTGTTGTATTTTTGTTGTCTTCTATTTCATCTTCCTCTTCTCGTCAATAAAGTTCAAGTTCTGATTGATCATCCTTCCTACTGTCATTTCCCTCACCTAGATTGCTTCATCATTATCTATCATAATTCTTCAATCTTTGTTTCCAGCACATCCTTGGGCTGGTCCATACTCTGCCATCTAATGTTATCTCTCCCTCTATTTCAGTTTGTTGTTGTTGTCTACTAACTCTTCAAACTGTTTTTCATTATCTTCTCTTTGAAGTTGTCGGATTCTATCACTTACTCTTTTTTCGCTTATTCTTACTGCCTCCCTTTCATCCTTACCCTCTTTCATGTTTATCTCTTTCTACATTGAATCTTGACTTTCCAACATTCTTTCTTGCAATTGAACATCTTTGTTCCATGGATTAAATACTTCCACAGAATCTTCCTCTTTCATTTTTATTTGGCTGCTCATATGTGCCAAATTTTCTCCAGCATCTGCAACTAGACCTGCACTCACAAAACAATTATTAAAATAAAAATAAGGCTTTTGTGCCTCTTCTTCTTTTTGCAACACATCAGTATGCTGCTATGATTTCTCAACCTCTATCAGCACTTCAATATGTTGATTTAAATTCTCAAAAGAATTCATGAGACTGTCAGCTAGTCTCTCTTCCATACCATCTACTTCAATGATGTATTTCTGCTCTTGCCCACTGTAGTGAACTCCTTCCTCTACAATCACACTGTCATACTTTGAATTTTCCAACAAATACTCCAACAATTCAAGTTCTTTGTTACACTTCATAAGTACTTCATCATTACTTATTATTCTTGAATTTATACACAAATTATCAATTTGAAAATTACAGAGTTCAACAGTCTCAACTGTTGTTTCACATATCAGCTCTTTAGACTGAATTTCAACTCCTTCTCTCGCAAGAAGTTGTTCTTGTCTTGCAACAGCTTCAAACATCAATGTTTTACTAAGGTCTTTCTATTGTTCCAAGTCCTTTACATGACTCAGAAATATTTCAATGGTCTTCTCTTTAATCTCATCAAGTCCTTCACTTGATTGCTTGATATCCTTCTCCACTTCTTCTTGCTTTTGGCCATCATCGTGAGTCAAACTTCCTCTGCTTTCAGTCCTCGCAACATGATGAAAAGTAAAAATTTTCCACAACTATGTACAGGCATTTACATGAGACCCGTCTATCTCATCTTCTTTTAGATCATAATTTAGATTATGCCTATCTTCTTCCTCCTTTATGACAATATCAACAAATTGTCATTTTCCACCTTTTTCACCTAGAACTTCACCCTGTCCTGGTTCACAAAAGGACACTTCCATTTCCGACTCATATTCTCTAAGTTCTTCCATTAGCCACTTCAATTGCCTTTGTTGTAGCCTTCTCTGTAACCTAGACCACTTCACTGGCTTTTTCTTCAAGACTCAACCTAGTCTTTGGTTTTCCTCAAGTATCATCCTCAATACATTGAGTTGTTCTTTTAACTCAGCAATCTCTTTGTCAATTTCCTCTTGACTCATCCTCTTGCCATTTACCTTGGCATTCTCTTTCTTCACTTTTCTTCTGTTGTGGCCTTCCTCGGAACCTCTGCTATGACTCACTCACTATGAGCTGCACAAGTCTCTGCAACAAGAAGTTCTCCGTGGTGCATGATACCTCACTAATCTTCTCTCCTCTGAGCTCAGTCTTTGGTATCTATCTGATTCTCTCCTTTGAAACCATATGAGTCCTCCATGCTCTAGACTTCAACTCATCTGCTCTTTTGAGAACACAATTGTCCTCTTGTATTTCAAAAACAAATGAAATACTAGGTTCTTTGAATCTCTCTCGGAAACCTTTAGTGGCTTCCTTCATCACTGCTCTTCATGTTGTGATCTTCTTGCTGAGACGCTTCACTAATTATTGTTACCTGTATTTCAATGATATTTAACCAAAGATCATTCCAAGCTTTCAAAAGCTTGTCGTTTAGCTTCCTTCTAAGAACACTCTTGTCCTCTCTATCCAACTTTCAGTTGGATTCTTCAGGTTCATTGCCACTTGTTTTCTAGACTTTCATTCACTATATTCTTTAGAACATATACAACTTTCCTTGTTTGTCTGCTTCTATCAATCTTTACTATGTTTTTAACCTGCAAAACTCAAAGCAGAGTTAAATAAAACAATACCTGTATGATTTCACAAGCAGTCTCCATCCACTCTTCACATTTGAATGAATCTCCATTTTCCTCAAGAAAACAAACATCATAGTGATTCTTTATGCTTCTGCAATCCCTTCTTAAGAGTATCACTTACTCTAATCTTATGTCATACCTTCTACTTATCAGATTCAAAAAACTTGATCTTCCCTTTCCTTCATATACATCTTTAAAACATAATACACAATTTCCTTATTCTATTTTGATATCAATTGTTTCAACCACCATTCTGCTTTAACTTAAAAAGAGCTTCAACTTGGATCTGATACCAAATGATGCCAGCCTAAGCTGACTATACCCACATTATGCAAATAAAATTGCATGTCAATGGTCCTGTTGATGCCCCGAAAATCGTTGTATCAACATTGGGGGATAACCACCCGGTCCGGACCTTAATACAGCTCATTTTCCGTTTGGAATGGTGGCTCCGACTAGGGATAATGGGACCAGTTTCCCAGCAATGAATAAATGGGATGAATGAATGATTGATTGACTAATCTAATGATAGGCGAATAACTTAATTTATCAGCAGAATAAAATAATTACTACTAATCCCGGGAATTATTGTACTTTGAAGTGTAGCGCTTGATGATCTATGTTTATTAACAGGCATATAGATGACTCCATCTAATAAACATGGACATTTATTCATTCAAGGATTACTTTGCTTAAATAGTTAAACAAGGTGATTAACGCAATATTGCTACACTCATCATTTATATCATCAATACATATATGATCAAAAGAAAAGCATTACCCTAAACATCCAATAGTGGAGGGAATAAAGAAATGTTGTTAAAACACATACATATATTCGATAATAGCAAAGGCGATCAAATAACAATTCATATAAAAAGAATGGATTCAGACATAGATAATAGTACCATATGAGCTGCGAGTCACTCCCAATATCAATCGCTATTTGAAATTCTTCCTCTAACGCAGAAATACTTTCAAACAAAGACAGTAGTGCACATTTGCATAAAAGCTTCTTTGCCAAAATCAGAATGATTGGTCCAGTTTTATAAAAGAATATGCCTGAAGTACAGTAGTGCAACTTCAGGCTTTAAGTCATGTACAAAACTTTACGACCCTTTCTAAAAACATGAAAGGATCTATAAATATTGAATTAAACTAACTATCTATGAAACTGAAATCCTACTTAATTGGTATCAGATGATCTTGAATATCTTCTTCTTAGTAACCTGGCAGTCGGCGGCATGAATCATCAAGTAGGTTGTTTGCCTTTAAACTTGAGCTGACTTATCGCAAGCATTGGCTCCACTTCGGGCGGTCTGTTGAGGCAAGAGTTAAGCTGGGCGGCATAGGTGGCATCCTGAATATCGGGGATAATATACCCGATTGCATCTGTAAGGCATTTGAGGGCGGCTCTTTGACTGTGTGGTTTTACCAAGAAGAACCAATAGGTGTCCCATGTTAAACTGTTAATTCCAGCAATTAATCTCCCCTTTTCCTCTAGATCTGGATAACATGATTGCTCCAATGTTTTCACCGCTGTCAATTTACCTGGAGTGCATTGGGAAATCATGTTTGACAAGTAGAGAGTATTATTAACCAATTCAACCAAATTACTTGTGGTTGATTTGCATCTTGAAATTGCCCTCTCTGCTTTCATTAACTGGGACTGCCATTCTGTAAACAATATTTCTTTATGTGATTCTAAAATTCTTGGTAAATTTGCTGCTTGTCCCTAATCGGTATCTTGCCAGTCAAGAAATTCAGTTAATGTTTCTTCAGCTTGATCCAAGTCTGTTCTAGCCTTTTCTGTTTGTTTACTTATTGATGCCTTCAAATCGCATAGTGGTTCCGCCTGGGCGATTTGTTGACATAGAAGCTTGATTTGTGTTATTAATGCCTTATTTATCTGTAATGCTTCTAATTTGAATTCGACTATCTGTGGAATACCTTTTGTCTTCTCAAGCTGTGCTGATAGTTGAGCAATATGATCATCTTTTGACTTCAGCATTTGTTCGTTTGCTGCCCTCAGTTGTGCCAAGGCCTCAGACAACTCTTTCTGCTTCTGGATTGCGTTGTGATCAATCCTCTGTTTCTCTTCCCGCAATTGTTGAGTTAATTGATTATTTATTTGTTGTTGTGTTAACAATTGTTGTTCTGCCTTCTCCGCTTTCTGCTGTGCTTCTGTTAGCTGTGCTTGCAATAAAAAGATTTCCTGGTCTTATGTTTTTAAGAAAAGACTCACCTCTGATGCCTTGTCTATTGTTGCTGCCGAATAGGCTCCAGCATATTGTGATAGTTTTGTTAGGTCATCAGAGGGGTCAAATTCCTCCTTCCAAACCACATTGCCCGTGACCGTTTGTTCTGGGAAAAGGGAAGGTTGATCAGTCCTTCTCCTCTTCCTCTGTCGTTTTACCACAGCTTTGTGCCTTGGGCTATAGAAGACATCCAAGGGAGGAATTTCTTCTATCTGCAAAATAATTTGATCGGAGGGGTCCTTTGGGATTATTTCTACTTCCTTTGAACTGAGTAGGCCGCTGGTTCCACTTGGAACCTGTTGTGAAGTGGTTTCCTGTGCATCTGTCGCTTTCGAAGTTTCGGTGTCCTTTGAGCATTCAAGACTACTGATAATTGAATCAAATTGCTGCCATTCCTGGAGCGATTTGGGATCAATTTGAGTATCCACATTCACCTCTATGTTGCTTTGTTTCTGCTCTTTAGTCTGGGTTTCCTCTTGCACTTTCTCCTGTTTTTCTGTTGTAACCGGCGGTTCCTTTCAATGTTGTTGTTCAGGCTCGCTTGGTCTTGTTTCTGGGGTTGTTGCTAACAGATCTAGAAGCAGAGTTTGCAACCTCTGTTCTCTAAGTCTATTGAATTCAACTAACCCTTCATCTTTGTATTCCATTATGGCCAGCGATCTAACTTGATACATTGATTCAGCTGAGGAGAACAGGTCATCAAACTTATCTTCTATATGATCAAACTTTGTCAATTTGGCCTGTTCAAGAGCATTATAGGCGACTTTGTTGGGATCAAATCGCATGTTTGGGAGAGTCGCTAGAGTTAATGATTTCATCTTCGTAGCTTCTTTTTCCGCATGTTTAAAATCATGCAAGGTGTAGACACCACATCTTAGAGGAAAGGAGGGCCAGACCTGCTTCTTATTTTTCTTTAGAGTTTGTGTAACTCCTTCGGCAATAATCTGATAGGCTATCTCCCTTACCAGCAGTTTTTCAGGTATGTACAAAGGAAGGACATGAGGTTCGGCTTGGCTGCCGAAAATTCTTACATAAGTAAATTTCTCCTCTCTGAACCATCTTCCTATTGATGTCAAATCAATCCCTGCTTGGTAAGAAATTTTGGGAGCAGGTTTATTAAAAATACAATAATGAATGGGTAACATGAAGTTGTTGCAGACTTGGTACAAATGGTGCTTATAGGAAGTCTTCCACAATTTCTGATGGTATATGTGAATAGGCGTGGGGTCTTGCGGAGTCCACCTCCAGCCGAGTACAGGAAACTTAGAATTAAAACACAGGGTATCTAGTATATAAGCACTGTAGTAGAATGGGGGAATAATCCTTTCTGAGACCGAAGTTTTAGTTCTAAAACTAAGAACTGTTGTCGCTAGCTTATCTGACAGTATGGTTGCCCAATCCATTATCTCACTATTACATGCCGCTTCCATCAAGGGAACCATTTCTATAGTGAAATTAGCGGAATCGTGCAACCCCCATAATCTACACATCATTATCCCAGCATAACAATACGGAGAACATAGAGAATCAACAGAGTACTTACCGAAAGTTTCATGCTTGTGTTTCGCCGGATTTTGCCTCCATTCCCGAATGGGTTCGGATTCAGTTTCGTTCTCATTTCGGAATTTCTCGAGAAATGCCTTGTTGTACTTCTTCTCTGGCTCAGGAAAATGATACATTTGCCTCAAATCATCAGCCTTGAATGAACCGAAGATTCTCCCATCTCTGGTGCAGAAAGTTCTGTCTGTGATTGGGATTTCCTCAATTGCCCACTTTACTACATCTGTATATGGGAGAATTTGTTCCCGAGCCACTATCCGATGAAGGAAAGAGTCGGCCAAGTCTTTCAAAGTACCATCAGATTTTCTACTAGAACCCGCTGTAGCTTGTACTGCCGTCACCTTTGGTTCTTCGGCTTCGATCAAATTATAGGTACTTTGCCAAGTGGTCTTGGCAAGTCCTAAACATGTAGTATCAGATATTAATCCTTTCTTTTTAGTTGCTGGATCAGCGACGGCTTGTCCTGTGGCTGCTGCAGTGGAAGCGACTGTGGTTTTCTTAGACTTCTTCCCCATTCTGCATGAATCTATTACTTCGGAAGAATTCTGCACAGTAGTGGAAATAAGCGTAACACAGAGAATTGGTAGCGAAAACCAAATACGAGTGAGATATATTGATCAATGCATGATGAGGGATTAACTTAAAGTGGCCGCGGATACAATCTATGAGAAGATTTTTTAAGCTTACTATTTCATTAAATGGCCATTAAAACCTGCCAATCCTTTAAATGCTCATCATATCTCCTATCGGCCGCATGATTTGTTTAAGCGTGCCTTGGACGTTTTGGCAGTTGAGCGCAGGTGAATCAATGTTTGAAAGATAAGGCCTTAAATACGAATTAATCGTAACACCTCTGCTTTAACGGTTTTTTGAAGTTTGTGCTTTTAGCTTTATCGCAATCGGGTGTCGGGGAAAACTTAAATCTTTATATTAACACCTTTTGGAATCCCCGATCGCCGATAGCGATATCGCATCGCATCGCATTGGGAGTATGGGCACTCAAAAAAGCATGCATGGTATATCCCCGATCGCCGATAGCGATATTGCATCGCATCGGAGCGAAAGGGACGTGATCACATCGCATCGGAGCGAAAAGCATTTGATCGCATCGCATCGGAGCGGGAGGCACTTTTGTTATGGGAACTTATTATTGCCGATATCCGATAGCCTACTGCATGTCATCGCATCGGAGAAAACCAATGGGCCTTTAAGTTATGCCTCCTTTGTCATTGCAATATGTGATCTTGCGATCGCTTTATCGCAATGATAAAAGATTAATTATTTATATTGTAAGACCAAATAATTGGTTTGTCAAAAAGGTTTTTTATAATGTTCTCATTTTGTTTTTCGGACCTTTTTGAATAATACAAAGTTGATACCAATTAAAAATAAAAAGGGACCCATTTCATATTATAGTTTAAGGAATAAAATGGTATGAAATGGGGGGTTGTTGTAGAGCACAACAGGTCCCAAGAATTAATCACCTAATCCATGGTGAAAACCTTCACAAATAAAGGTTTAAGGCTTCTTCATTAATCTTCATGCAAAAACGATTTAATAACTAACCACAATTTGACCCTTAATTAATCCTTTTGAGTGGAACCTTATAACTCAACCCTACAACCTTCATAACAACTTTGGTTAACTTTTATTACTCGCTCTTATCAACCCAAACCTTGGTCTAGGACTTTGGTTAAACTCGACTTAACCCAAAGTACATTTAATTCCTTTATTTCTATTATAGACCTAGTATAATAGAAATACACACAACTCACTTAATTTTACCTTTCTGCCAAATCAATGGCCTTTGCACATTTTTTGACACTCACCTTTATCGCGTTCAGCCTCCACCATTGATTTCACTCCATCAGATCAACGACTGTTGTGCGATCTCCATTCATCCTTCGGAACTCAAACAAACTTAACTCCAGTCCATAACCCTATCGGGTCCGCTCAACGTATTAACCTACGCACACCTTCTCCACGCGATATCTGTCCGATCAGTCCACCAATGAACAATCCTGATCACCGTATTTCAACAAGATTTAATCTCGTTAAATAAAAGCTCATCGGGTCCATTTTTCAGAGATTCCTTCGTACTTGCTTAACATGCGATATTCGTTCGATATCAAATTCAACGGATAGTACTGACCACCTGCAGACTTCAACTAATTAATATATGGTTCATAAACCTCATCAGGTCCGTTTTCTAGAAACAACTTACGGTTTTGATGTCGCACGAAACCCACTTCCGCCTAAGGAAACCGCTCTTCTATTCCACTAGCACTTGGGTTTAATCTCCACTGTTCATCTCTTTTACTTTATTTTGCGCAACTTAATCTTGGTCGCCCATCGCCTTCAACCTAGTTTGTTGATCTTATAGACATAACGACTCCTGTGCATCATCACCTCATTTCTTCGTCCTTCCCTTTACTTCATTTTTATGCCATTTCTTCAGTGTTCTTCCTTGGTTCGGTTTTATTCCAGGGTTCTATTCTTTAGTTGTTCTGCCACACAACTCTCTCCTAAGCTTAATCATTGTCACTCTTGAATCTCGACTATGATCCTTCAAGTGGATTCAAGCGATCCAACACGATCCTTCATCCTCCACACTACTTTGTGTTTTTCCCGAACTCCACCTACATACATATACTATGCAGAAACTTTAGTTTTCACACAATTCATAGCTCCATTTAAGCAATACACACCACACAATTCAGGAATCGAATTCTCTGTATTGATAATTAAATATTTACATCAAGAGTGTCTCTCTGTGGCCTGACTTTCTAATCAGTGGCCTCTATTTTCCTACCGGCCGGTAGGCTTACAATCAAACTTATCTAATTCTCGAACTAATTCCTAGTTAGCTAACCCTTGACTATGCCTTTTAGGCTTACATTTATACAAAAGGATTCTACAACCAATTCTTGGTTTAGATCCATAACCTTCTCAACAAAAATCCTAAAATCTCTTCTTTATCCCTAAGGATCCTCTTTAATCCACAAATCATGAAACCAACTCCTAATCTAAGATTTACAACTGATTCCCAAATCCTTCAACTATCCTAAATCTCTCATGTTCTCCAACATTCGAGAACATTTACAAATATGTCTCACAATACTTAATTAATTCCTATTCTCATTAAAATCACTCAAAAACCTAAATAATTACATTAATTTAACACTTAGGAAACCAACTTCCTTAAAACACAAGACCCCCTATGTCTACTAAAATACAATGATTTTTCTTGAGTTGAATGCTCGTGCATCACTATTTAGCTCCAAAATTCATTCAAGAATACCCTAAATGAATTCAACCCTGCAAAATAATCTTAACGGCTTGCCTTTAAGGACTTAGAAAATAAGAAAATGGGGTGAATATTTATGTTTTAGATATTTTTTACCAACACAAAGGATTCTCAATGTCTATTCCTACTTTGTTGTTGGAGTCCAAAGGGTGATCCGAATTGGATCCATGAAAATTATCAAAGTTTTTATGACCGTTTCAAATTATGTCAGACTTCAAAAATCTTGTGAACAATGAGCTATCAGGAAAGACCTTTGGACAGTGGCAGTTTGTAACCAGCACATAACAACAAGGACCTCGGTCAAAGTGCGCTGACCGTTAGCCCATGGAGACTGCGCAGTGGCTCAAACTAGCAATTGGGAAGTCCAGATCAGGAAACAGAGGTTGTTTCTAATAATCGCGCATTGCTGGGCGAAGCCCCTCGAGAAGGAAAATCCCCAAGCACTCGGACACAAGGGAAGCCAGAGAACCATGGAAAAAGCGCTGAAACGACAGGCGGGTCCCACGCTCCAAAACTGACGGAATATTGGAGGCGTTTCGGCGGTAAGCAAATTTGGCAGAGGACCTAGCAATGCCATACATTGAATGACGCTTGTCCGGCGGATGAGAGAGGAAACCGCTCTCATCGCAAGCTAACGTTCGAGCAAGTCAACCGTGTGATAAGAGCGATAACCGTAAGATCTAGAGGCCCCAGATCTAAGGGAGGAGATTGCACCCGATGGGAGACCGGATTTGGCAGAAGAATAAGCTGAGGCATATAAAGATTTGAAGTATGATTTGACCGCTGAGCTGGCAGATGAATCATTTCACGAAGTAACTAAAATAATGAACTGTCGAGGAAAGTTGGCACTCAGTTCGTAGGGAGACAAGTGGCCACCTCTCTATGAAACGTTACACAGTGGTGGTGACATAGAAGCAGGGAATTCCAAGCAGACAGCGGCAGGTGATCCGAAGGGATAGAAGAGGAAGCGAACAGTCAAGGGATGGATTGGTTTTAAGCCACGAACAGACAAAGAACAGAAAAGAGGAGATAGTGAGATAGAGGAGACAGAATAGAGAGTGAAGCAAGAAGCAGAGAACAGAAGCTGAGCTGATTTGCAGAGCTAAGGCAGCATCGAGTGGACAGAAGGCTTGAGAGGTTCAAGCAATCCCTGTGAGGATATCTATCGGGAATTGAGTAACAAATTAGACTCATCCCATTAAGACCAGTTGAGGTCGAGACTTGGTAAGGGGGAGTCTGTGCACTCTAGTGGCTTGGGGAATCCAAAAACCACCCTACTAAGCATCATCTGTTTCAGGAGACTCAAATTGAGCTCCTCATTGTAAAAACTCTACTTAAAGACACAATAAAAAAGGCCACCACTAAAAGTTGGACTAGAGACGTAGCCCAGGAGGATTGGGTGAACTCCTTATTAAATTGTTGTGTTTTGCATTTGCTTGTTGTGTTTCTCTTACTGTTTTCCAGTGTCTATGTATTTTGCAATCTTATCGATCCATTGCCTAAGATAACATAGACACACACCAGCACATGAGTCTGTAATACCTTCATTAATTAATTAACTGAGATCACTCACAAGTGATTTTCATATCAAGTGGTATCAGAGCTTTAGGCTGTTAAGGTTAGACAAGCTTGTGCTGGAATTAGCTGTTGAATGCTAACTAGATCAAAGCTCAAGTTAGGAGAAGGAGAGTTGGTCGAAGCTAATCCTGAAATTGGAAGAGTCTATCCTCAGAAGACAATGTCGGAGGAAGGTTCTGTGGGGCCAGACCCTCAATTTATAGATAGTTTCCTGGCCATAAGGTCCATGGTAGAGGAAATGTATAAGGACTTTAGAAAACATAAAGATGAAGATTCATCAGGCTCCAAACAAGATAAAAGAGAAGAAGAGTCTCTCCTCCATGACCACTCAAAAGGCAAAGGGAAAGAAGAAAGCTTTCTCACACCTCCTAATAGCCCTGAACATAAAAAGAAGACATTTTTTATTAAACTAGATGTTAAATTTGATTTACCAATATATGATGGAGAGTTGAATGTAGAAAAGCTGGACAATTGGATTAGACAAATTGATGTTTATTGCAGAGTGCAGAATGTTGATTCAGACAAGAGCAAGATTCAGTTGGCCAGCCTATGCCTTGGAGGCATTGCCTTAGTTTGGTGGGAAGGCAGGACCCAAGCTGACATGAAGAGACATGGTAAGACTATTTCTGTCTGGAGTGAATTTGTTTCTGTAATAAAAAAAGCAGTTCTATCCACTGGCCTACATGCAGCAAGCCATGATGAGCTAGAAAACTCTTCGACAATTGAAAGGGTAAAGTGTACAAGGTTACACCCAAGAATTTAGGAAGAGAGCATTGATTCTAGGATTCTCATTAGACTCAACTGAGACTCTGTTGAAGTACATTGGTGATCTACACAGCTACATGAGGCACACTATCCTCATGTTTAATCCCACTAGTATAGATGAAGTATATGTTCAAGCTACGCATTTAGAAGCTAGAGGAAAGAATGGAAACCCAGAAGTTGGGGGATCATCCCAACCCAATGCAAGCAAGAATAAGGAGAAAAGAAAACAGAAATGGAAAGCAAGGAAGGCCAATACTGCACAGAAAACTAAGTCTTCATGCACTCATTGTAAGAAGGATGGGCATGATGATGAGCACTATTGGATTCTGCATCCGGAGCTGAGACATAAGAAGTTCGAGGGCAAGAAGAAGAAGACTGCTGCAGCTATTCAGAAAGATTTGGGGTTGAACTCAAGAGATGAAACAACCATTGTAGCCACAGGTATAAAAGGTAAGAATTTTGAAGCATCTACTAGTAATTCTGCACAATCTACTATTGATGAAGAAAATGAGAGAAAAAGACATGATCTTTTCCATATTCGAGTTATTTCCAAACCTTAAATATTGATACTTTGTTTGATAGTAGCTCACAAGTAAATTTAATTTCTGAAGCAATTGTAAAGAAGTTGGGATTACTGACTACACCTCACAAGAAACCATACCCATTAGGATGGTTAAGTTATAAAGCACAACTACAAGTGACTAGACAATGCAAACTCAAGTTTTCTTTTGGGTCAACATTTGTAGATGAGGTTGAGTTAGACATAATTCGTTTGGATAAATGTGGAATTGTTAGGAAGCCCTTACTTGTATGACAGAAAAGCTATTTTCTATAGAGTTGAGAATAAGTATCTACTCGTTAAAGATGGAATCGAATACTTTGTAAGAGCTCATAAGCTCAAGAATAATTATACTCTCATAAACTCAGAGCAGATGAAACAAATGATAAATTCATGCAAACAATTATTATTGATGGTTGTAAAGGAAAAGAAACTTGATAAAACCAATGTATTTGAAGGATGTAATGCTAAACAGCAAGCTGATTTACTAAAGGTTGTTTCAGAGTATGATATCTTGTTTCAAGAACCTATAGGTTTGCGAACCAAAAAGGAAATAGTGCATGAAATTAATTTGCAGCAAGATGCTCCATTGCCTAACATTGGAATGTACATGTTGTCCGCTTTAGAGAATGCAGAAATCAAGAAGCAGGTGCAGGAGTTGCTCGAGAAGGGGTTCATCAGACCTAGCACATCACCATGTGGGTCACGAATTGTTTTGGTGAGAAAGAAAGATGGCTCGTGGAGAATGTGCATTGATTACCAAGCACTGAATAAGATAACAATCAAAAATCATTATCCCCTTCCTCGCATAGATGATCTATTAGATCACTTGAAAGAAAATGCTTATTTTTCCAAGTTAGACTTGCATAGTGGATATCATCGGGTCAGAGTTGCAGAACAAGATGCATGGAAGACTGCTTTCAAAACAAAGCAGGGATTGTATGAGTGGCTGGTTATGCCTTTTGGCTTAACTAATGCTCATACTACTTTCATGATAATAATGAATGATGTACTCAGACATTTTCTTGATGATTTTGTTATTGTGTATCTGGATGACAATCTGATATTTAGCAAAACATGGGAAGAACATTTAAAGCATGTTAAGCAGACACTAGATGTTTTGAAAAGAGAAAAAATTTATGTTAACCTCTCAAAATGTGAATTTGGAAAAACATCTTTGAATTATTTGGGACATATAGTAGGGGGTGGTGAATTGAAGATAGATCCCTCTAAGGTGGCAGTCATTGTAAACTGGCCCAAACCCAAATATGCTACAAAAGTTAGGAGCTTCTTAGGAGCAGCACAATATTGGAGAAAGTTCATTTCTAACTTTTCCTTAATTGCACTTCATTTCTAACTTTTTCTTAATTACAGCTCCCTTACATGCTTTAACAGGATTGAACAAGGTGTTCAGTGGGGAGGCAAACAGCAGAAATCCTTTGACACCTTGAAAGAGAAGATTAGTACAACACCAATACCAGCACTGCCTGATCTTCAAAGACCGTTTGAGATCCAAACGTATGCTAGTGACTATGCAATGGGAGCAGTGTTGACACAGCACGGTAAACCCATATGTTATCATTCTGAGACATTTAATTCTATAGTAGTTAACTATCCTACATATGATAAAGAATTGTATGCATTATCATAGAGTGTGAAAAAGTGGAAACATTGCTTAATGGGCAAAGAGACAGTAATACATACTGATCATCAACCACTTCAATATCTACACTCCCAAACTAAGTTGCAGCAATCAAGACACTATAGATGGATGGGTTTTCTACAACAGTTTCATTTAGTCATCAGATATGTTATCCAGACCCATCATAAATGCATCTACTATACTTAAGCATAATTCTGTGTTACATGAGAGCTACATTGAACAATATGCACAAGATATAGACTTTAAGGATGTATATGCAACTTTAAGTCAAGGCAAACGAGTAGAAGAATTGGATTATCATGTAAAGGACCGACTCCTATATCAATGTGGGAATTTATGCATTCCACAAACTGAAAGAGTAAAGATAATTAGAGAAGCACACACTTCTCTAATATCAGGTCACTTTGGGGTAAGTAAAATAGTTGCACAGCTGCAAAGATTTTGTTATTGGCCAAAAATGAACGAGATAGTTTCTAGATATGTAAGAGGGTGGACTCTGTGTGCTAAAAGCATGCCTAGCAATAGAAAACTAGGCTTGTACATTCCATTACCAGTTCCTTCTCATCCTTGGGAAAGTGTTTCCATGGATTTTGTTGGAGGACTGCCTAAATCTAGGAAAGATCATGATTATCTGTATGTTTTTGTGGCTAGGTTTAGAAAAATGTGTATTTTGATACCTTGTAATAAACAGATTACAGCTGAACAAACTACAAAATTGTTCTTTCAACATGTATGGGTTCATTTTGGATTACCCACTTCCATTGTATCTGATTGAGACACCCGATTTGTGGGAAATTTCTCGTCAAGTCTGTGGGAACTGATGGATACCAAACTGAAGAAAAGCACAACTTTCCATCACAAACCAATGGCCAGACAAAAGTAGTCAACAAGACAGTGATCCAGTTGCTCAGGGGATATTGCAGTAAGCATCCTAAGCTTCGGGATGAACATTTGTGTTATGTGCAGCATACTTACAACCGAGCCAAACATTCTTCTACACAGAGATCTCCTTTTGAGACCTGTTTTGGTTTCACACCAAGGTCTCCCTTGGATATTTTCTTTGGTAAGGACACAACAGTTGAGGAACACATCGATGTGGACAGGGCAACTAGGTTCATTGAAAAAATCCAAGAGATCCACCAGGCAATACAGGAACAGCTAGAAAAGAGCCAGGCCAAATACAAGGCAAGGCATGACAAGCATTGGATGGAGCATAGTTTCCAAGTTCGTGATCAAGTATGGTTGTATATCAGCGAGGACAGAATGAAAGGTGAAGGTAAAAATCTAAAGCCTATCAGGTATGGACCTTTCAAGATACTTGAGAAGATTGGTGAGAATTCTTTTCGCCTTGATCTACCAGCTTACATGCACATCTACTCATTCATGAATGCAGATTGCTTGAGATTGTTTGAACCTTCACTAATTGAGGATCCCGAAGAGCAGAGTCAATTGCCTTCTATTGATGATATGCTACCTGAATATATTAATGAATTGCAGGAAGACACAATTATGGACAGGAGGTGAGAATGACGCACAGGGGAGATGTTGAGTACCTCAGAGTTGGGCTCAAGGGTTCAAAGCCAAGCAGTGCAAAATGGATAGAGATTGGATAAGTGAGACAATTGTACCCTCACTTAGTCGATGCTTGAAAACCAACTTTTGGTGGTCCAAAAGCTTCTTCAGTGGGAAGTCCATGATCTGAATTAGATCCATGAAAATTATCAGAGTTTATATGACTGTTTCAAATTATGTCAGACTTCAAAAATCTTGTGAACAATGAGCTATCAGGAAAGACCTCTAGACAATGGCAGTTTGTAACCAGCACGAAACAACGAGGACCTCAGTCAAAGCGCGCTGACTGTTGGCCCATGGAGACCGCACCCAGTGGCTCAAACTAGCAATTGGGAAGTCTAGATCAGGAAACAGAACTTGTTTCTGATGCGTGATTAGCGCATCGCTGGGAAAAACCCCTCGAGAAGGAAAAGCCCCGAGCGCTCGGACACAAGGGAAGCCAGAGAACCATGGAAAAAGCACTAAAATGATAAGCGGGTTCCGCGCTCCAAAATTGGCGGAATATCGGAGGCGTTTTGGGCGGTAAGCGGATTTGGCAGAGGACCTAGCGATGCCATACATTGAATGACACGTGTCCGGCAGATGACAGAGAAAACTGCTCTCATCACAGGCTAACGTTCGAGCAAGTCAATCGCGCGATAAGAGCGATAACTGTAGGCTCTGGAGGCCCCAGATCTAACGGCAGAGATTGCACTCGATGGGAGACCGGATTTGACGGAAGAATAAGCTAAGGCGTATAAAGATTTGAAGTCTGATTTGACCGCTGAGCCGACAGATGAATCATTTCACAAAGTAACTGAAATAATGAACCATCGAGGAAAGCTGGCGCTCAGTTCATAGGAAGACAAGTGGCCACCTCTATGAACCGTTACACAGTGGCGATGACACAGAAGCAGGAAATTCCAAGCGAACAGCGGCATGCAATCCAAAGGGACAGAAGAGGAAGCGAACAGTCAAGGGATGGATTGGCTTTAAGCCACGAACATACAGAGAACAGAAAAGAGGAGACAGTGAAATAGAGGAGACAAAATAGAGAGTGAAGCAAGAAGCAGAGAATAGAAGTGGAGCTGACCTCCAGAGCTAAGGCAGCATCGAGCGGACAAAAGGCTTGAGAGGTTCAAGCAATCCCTGTGAGGATATCTGTCGAGAACTGAGTACCAAATTAGACTCGTCCTGTTAAGACCAGTTGAGATCGAGACTTGGTAAGGGGGAGTCTGTGCACTCTGTGGCTTGGGGAATACAAGAACCACCCTACTAAGCATCATCTGTTTCAGGAGACTCAAGTTGAGCTCCTCATTGTAAAACTCTGCTTAAAGACACAATAAAAAAAGGCCACCACTGAAAGCTGGACTGGAGACGTAGCCCAGGAGGATTGGGTGAACACCTTATTCAATTGTTGTGTTTTGCATTAGCTTGTTGTGTTTCTCTTACTGTTTTCCAGTGTCTTTGTATTTTGCAATCTTATCGATCCATTGCCTAAGATAACATAGACACACACCAGCACATGAGTCTGTAATACCTTCATTAATTAATTAACTGAGATCACTCACAAGTGATTTTCAGAACAAAGGGCTAAATTTAAGAGAAAGAATTAATGCTCAGAGTAAGGGGGGACCTAGTTTTTTTACTTGTGCAAACCCTAGCTATCTTCTTTGTGAGGGGAGAAATTAAATAGGGGAAGCTCTCTAGGAGGTCACGTATGAATTTCAAGGAAGATAAATTTAAAATGCAACAATCAACCATGAGTTTCCATGAATAATATGCATTTAGACATGGCACAAGAAACACCCTAACATTAATTGATCACATGAAAAACAATAAAAATCTACAATTAAACTTAGAATTCTTTCAAGAGATAACCTCCTTTCAATCCCAAAAAGACATTTCCATGACAAAAATCAATTTCCAATAGTAATATATCCAAAAAGATCACATCTCCACAAGTAGCAAGCTGCACAAGCTAAGTCGAGCTCTCTAAAGGAGGTTGAAATCCATGAGTGATGATTATAGAAAACAAATGAGTGATCCTCTATTTATATGAGGTCAATCACTCATAATAATTAGCCTAAAATCCTTATGACAAGATTATTTTTGTGCATACATGAAGAAAATGGGTTACAAGCCAACCAATAACTCAACATAATCAAATAAGCCACTAAAATCCCACACATGTGGGTTGAAACTCCTCTCTAGCATGATATCATGCCCTTTAAGGGAAAATAAAGTTCCAAAAATGCATGAATGGGAAAGTTACATCTCTAATCATCATAATCAACTTAATAATTTAGGGGAAGCCTTCAAATCATGCCTCAAAATGACTCCCTATGTCAAACGCTTATTGTGGGTGCAATGCGTCATCTCTAAGGGGGCTATAAAGACAACATAGGTCAATCTCTCTTAAGTGTTCGGGATCTAAGAGGTGGTATCCTTTTTCATTTTGGGATGACCATCACCATCTGGACTCCAGATCAAGATATGCCCTTCAAACATTATCCAGGCTATCGTGGAGGCATGTTGGATTTGTAGGGTACATCATCAAGAGTCTCCAACACTAAGCAAAATGACCTCAATGTTTCAACATCTAGGGGTGCTCTAAGATGTCAGAAAATTGTAGAAATCATCAAAATTCCCAACACTCTACTATGGAGGGGAAACACTACCTCTGTAAGGTCATCACTGCTCTCCAGAAGTGAATTATGGCTTGGGAATCATGTGAAGTGAAAGCATGGAATGTGTGCCCTCAAACCTCAACTACTTTGTGAAGGACCACTTGGAAAATCCATCTCAAACTCAAGTGAAAGTTACCATTCACTAGAGACAACGACCATAGATGCATCACGTGGATCATACTTGATTGTTAAGGGCATAATAAGACTTTAGAATGGGTTCACCTTCAAATATCTAACTAGACCAAGTCTCGTAAAAGCGTTTCCTACCTTTCTAGGGGTGGCTAGATGGTCAACCATATTAGGTGCTTCCAGACCCTAAGGAGAGGTGACATGTCTAAGGTCAACTCTTCAATTCATAAGTGCTTGTGATAGTGGTGGAAACAGAGGGGAGTTCTTCATGGCTAGGTGTTATGGTCATGGGACTAACTGATGAAGGTCCATCATCTTGTGTATATGGATGTATGGAGGAAGAAACCGTGGAGGCATGAGGTACCCCTTTCCTTAACCTATTTTTTCCACCCCTCTAGTGTTGTAACAAACCCCCTACTAACCCTAACCCAAACTAAGGGTAGAAGGAGGCAATTACTATGATGACCCAACTACCATTGTCACGTTATGCAAATGGGGTCTAAAATTTTCAACTTCCTCAAACAAGAAATATATGAATCATTGTGTTCATATCATCGACACCTTTCCAATGATATACGCTTTGTCTCCATTCAACCCCCTGATCAATAGATAGTTCCATTTAAAAGTTAGCTAATCAAATATTGCCATGTCATCTACCTACCATGTGGTACCCATATAGCACCAACGTGACTATCCAAGTCATTCCAAGTGGAAACTATCAACATGTTCATGTCCTTTCATGCTCACGAGAACCCCCTCTTTTTCATGGTCCACTTCATAAACAACATTATGATATAACCTCTCTGCTTGACCCTCATTCAATGTTATGTTAAGTCGAGCGGGGCCCTTGAGTCCATGTCATCTCAGGGATAAAATCCCGGGAGTTTCCCCTTAGAGATCTATTATGAAAAAACCAGGATCCCTTTGATGGAAATAGTCAAGGTTACGTGCACCTCCACACCAATTCTCAAGGTGGTGTGGACATGTAACAAGGTTTCTCCTTACACTGTCATGGTATGTACACTAGCCCACTAAGCTACATCTGCTCATAAATAAAATACCAAGACTTTGGTACCCAGCCTTGTTGACTACCACCGAGGAAATAAATGTCGGGGTGACATGTCCTACCCCATTCCCCACAAAGCATCAATGCTAACTTGTTGGGCTGGCCATGGGTCCTTTTAGACCCTCCATGACGTGGTTAATGCGTAAACCATGTTATAAACATAAGTTTATCAACACTTGGCTACATCGAATGAACCAACTCTTGGTCCCACTCTACCAAGTCACCCGAGGAATAAAATCCCGTGAATTTCCCCTTAGGGCTCCCCTCAAAATCTTCGGGGACGAAGTTTCGAGACACATGGGTGGCTATGATCACATATCCTTCAACGTCCCATATTTCTCCTGCTCCACCTTCATTCGTTGCACTCGGTCACATAGCTTATCAGGCTCGAACCTCCCAACTCCTCCAAGCCCTAATCTTCTAGCCCCGCAGCAAAGGTAATATGAGAATACCTAGGGTTTTCCCCAAACTCATCCGTGGTGGTTCTATAGCACATGGGTCATGTTATACCTTAGGAGACAACCCTTGGCTGAGTAGAGGCCAGTGCCCAAAACATTTATTTAAAATGATGAAAAACTTGATTTGTTGTCCCATTTTGAAACTCCAGTAGTATTTGTTTTACAGGTAATAACTATGAAATCTTATTGGAATGAAACACCTTTCAAAGTGGCCTCTCTCATAATGAATGTGATTTTAAGTTGTAGTAAAGGAGTGAAAAATATTTTTAAAATTTTTAAACAACAGGCTACTTATGGCAGAATCTCTTGCTTTAAACTTTAGCAGAATTATGGAAGACAAATGAATGAAAATATAGAAAAGAGGAGCGCATATTAAGGTTATTTAACTTTAACTTACTGGTACTGTGAATTCAGTGAAACTATATCATTAAAGACCAACTACTTCATTACTCTTCTCCCATAGAAAAAAAAACATTAAATGATTATACAAAGATAAGAGAACACATGTCACATTCAAAATCTGTCTAGAATCACTTTGAAAAACTTTATTCAAATCTCCAACAAGATGAAAAACATTACACGACAATTTAATTTTATTTTTTTGAAGTCAAAAACTCAGAACCCTTCTTGGTTCTCCAAAATTTCCTTTTGTATGATGATTACAATGATGACAGTTATGAAACTGTCAACTGTCAAAACTACTAACTACTTGAACTGCTTTAATCTATTCGGTCCTTCGAAGGACTTTATCTATGATAAATTAAAAACAAAATTATATCATTATTACAAATACATTTTTGGAAAATTCTAATGAAATAACATATGGATTTTCTTCATTGAGTGATTTGAGATTTTGGTGTAGTAGAAGGTCCAACTTTTGTTGTTGTTGTTGTGGGAGACATCCACTCTCTGCATTTCTTCCATACTGTCACATCTGAGCTCTGACTTTTTACAAACCTTGTGTGAGCCATTCTGAAATTAGTGATTCTACTATAAGTTGGCTTCTTAGTAAAAAAAGTTCTAATTAACCATAACAACTGAAAATCCTTGTGAAGATAATTTACAATTGTTGCTCATTTCATAACTACTTTTTTTTTAATGAGAGGCACTACTCTTGCTTTTGGCTTCTACCAAAAAAGTTTCATAAGTCTCCCAGGGAAGCATATTTCCCTATTGATCCCAGCATGAAGGCAATCATGCCCTGGTTCTTTTATCAAAGTTGGTGTTGAACTTCAAAACAGATTCTTTAATTTCTCCCAACTTTGTCTCAACTGTCTTTCTATATAAATTCTTCAAAACCATTTTATTAATCTCCAACACCAATTTTGTTCTGTCCTCAATCTGCATTTCTCTTAATTCCTGTGATGACTTAGAATTAAGGAAATCAATTATCTTCTTAGCAAATTGTGCACGTTGCTGGATCTTTTGTTTACTAGCAACAATAATGCTCTCCAAATCTCTGACAATGGCTTTCTCTTCTGCTACAACTGACATAAATTCCCAAATGTTCTTCATTGTATTAATAATATCGTTCCAGATAATTTCCCTGGCTTGAATGAGGGACATATTCCCTTTTACTTTCTCCTTCAATTCTTTAATCTCATGAGAAGCAATTTGGTAGTCATTTTGGTACTTTGAGGCAGTGTCTTTGGCCATGGCCAACTCCCTTTCTATTATCTTCAGAATCTGCTTTGTATCATCTAGGTTTCTTTGCATCTTCTTCATCTCATCCTCTGATATCTTTAATTCAGTCATTACTCTGGTCAATTTCTCTATTGGGTCATCAGAATCAGGTTGTACTAAAATAGTATAGACATGTGTATCTAGTTTCTGCTGCAAGCTAGAATTCATCTCCTTGAGGGCAACTATTCATTGTTTCTCTGCAAAAGTTCATTTGTTAAAATCTATTTTTCTTTCTCCACCTGAGCTACCTCTGGGGCCATGACATGCTCCACAGAAGGTAATTTCAACTTTTTCCTCAACACCTGAATTTCAGTCTCTGCCCCTTGCAAGAGTTTTTGTACAACAGTTTTATCTTCAGGATTTACGCCAATTTTTACAATCAACTTCTTCAATTCTTTATTATGGGTGAGTAAGGCTATGGAATTTGCCTTTTTCAATTTTAGTTGAATTACAAAATTTCCTAGTAAAGCTTCTACCTTACTAGTAACCAAGGACGTTTTGCTTAAATCACTGAAAATTAATTCTCCAGTTTGCCTGTGCAAATTAATCTTGTCAGGCAATGGAATTTCTCTTGCATCCACAATCAAGTTGACAGTCTTAAAACCTGATGATGATGAAACAGTCAGAGCAGAAGGATGAGAAAAAAAACAACTTCAACTGGTTTCTTCCAAGATCCATGATAGACAACAGTATGGTGTGATATTTAGAAATAGATTGTGCTTCAAGTTGCGATTCAACACTTTCATTTATCCTCTTATTTCTTTCTTCAATTTAACTATACGATTATTTTATAACATGAACAACACTTTGAGAAGTTTCTTTAGGCACATGGGAGGAAGGTGTACAAGTTACTTCTCCCAATTCCAACTGAAAACCCAATACAGTTGAGGAGCTTCTAGCCAGAGATTCGGGCTCTTTTTCTGTTTCAAACAACCTTGGATTTTTTTAACTTTGTTATGTTTCACCCTCCAAATCAATTATTTCTTCATTGCGTCTTTTTAGACCCTTCTTTGCAGGATGTGGAGTTTCAATCTCTATCCCTCCTTGTGCTCCTGTCTTACCACCATTTGCAAATTTTTCCACATATGGTCAAGATTCATGTATATAGGGAGCATATGAATTTTCCACTCTTCTTTTAGAAATGATATGGTGAGGATCATATGACCATTTCTCACCCTGTTGCAACTGCATGCCTTCAAGAATATTCTCCACTTCTTCCATGGCCTGTCTATTGTTCACAATAAAAGGCCCAATAGTTTTTGGCAATTTGAATAAATGTCCCTTCTTTGCTGGTACAAAATGAACCTGATCAACATTTAAACTTTGTCTAATGAATTCTAAAGAAAATAATCTCATAGGTACAAATGTGGGAAGTCTATAAGGGGCAACCTCTACTCCATACAATCTAATCTCAGCATAGTCTTCAAACTAGAACCAATCACCCACTTTGACATCTTTACTAAGCTGAAGAAGAGATTGGGCCTTTGGCAAAATACAAGGTGGAGGAGAGCTATTTATAATGGAGTAAGCAACTGACATGAAAGAAGTAGTGAAGTATGTAAATCCTTCATAATTGGCATGAATTCTCAGGATCTTTGTCCAATTCACTACTGATTACCTCTTTTTATGTACATCCATTATATTTAGACCCAAATGCATGAATATCTCCACATGAGTGTACATGAAAAGATAGGTTACTAATGATGGGAATCTGAAATAGCCAGTAAGAGCTAGGTCTGACAACTAAGAATTTAATTGCAGAATTAAATTAAACATTCCCAAAATAGCTCAGTCAATAACAATTGTGTCATCCCTTCCCAAAATCTTGGCAATTATTTGCAAAACTGGTCTCACATCTTCAACAAAAGTTTCAAGAGAAAACTAAGTGGGCTCTATAGGAAATTGTTGTCCTGTAGGCATTAAAAAGAAGGTCATCTGGGCATAATTCTTCCCAGACAAATTTTGAAATCCTGGCAACAAGGTTTCTTCTAAAAATGGGGTGTAAAGGTTTGTAGGTGGAAAAATCAATGATTGTTGAATTAAAAGGGAAGATATCTCAAAGATGTTTTCTCCTAAAGCATTCATCACAAAACACTTCTGAGGGTAAAGGGCAGAGACCAACCAGTAAATGGCCCACGAACCTATGGTGACAACTTGGCACATGACCCAAATTTCAAGGATTTCTTCTTGGGTCTAACTCGTAGGAAAACATGTTCCCCAAATTGAAAATCCTTGTGAACCCTATGTTGGTCCACATAGCTCTTATGTTTGTCCTATGTCACTTTTAAATTTCGTTTAATAGCTTGCATTTCCTATTCCATGTCCTTTAACATATCAGGCCCAATAAGGACCTTGTTCACAAGATCATTCCAGCTGATAGGAGTGTTACAAGTCCACCCATAGGGTGCTTTAAATGGGCTCATCTTCAATGGCTCCTGATACCCATTGTTATATGCAAATTCTACTAGTGGGAGGTACTCTTCCCACTTCTTTGGTTGATGCATTACATACATCCTCAACATGTCTTCAAGGATTCTATTTATCCTCTCTATTTTCCCATCAGTCTATGGATGGTAAGTTGTGTTAAATGCCAACTCAGTTCCCAAGCCTACAAATATTTTTTTCTAAAACCTTGAAGTGAACTTGGCATTTCTATCTGAGATAATCTTCTCAAGAACTCCATGCAATCTCACAATCTCCTTTATGAAAATTTGAGCCACCTCATTAGCTGAAGTTTTAGACTTAACAACTACGAAGTGAGCCACTTTACTCAAATTGTCAACCACTACCATGATTGCATCATGTTGGTTAGAAGTCCTTGGCAACCTTGTGATAAAGTCCATAGAAACCACTTCCCACTTCCATTCTGGAATAGGAATATGCTACAATAAAGCATCTAGGTGCTTGCACTCAACCTTTACTTGTTGGCATTCTATCTAGTTAGAGATGAAATCTGCTACCTCCCTTTTCAAATTAGGCGAAAAAATAGAATTTCTTGATAGATGTAAGAGTTCTTTGGCAACTCGGGTGACCGAAGTATGGCTTTGCATGAAATTATTTTAAAATGAGTTTCTTCAATTCGTTGTCATTTAGCACAAAGATTATATTTTTGAATCTAATCAACCCATAATTTGTAAGGATGTATTCCTTATCATTTTCACCTTCACATACTTGCTACAATTTCCCTTTCAGTTGCCGATAATTTTCACCCTGCTGCCTAACATTTTTTATTATTTCTTCAAGATCAATTCCATAGGAACTTATGGTTGTTATATGGTGTATCTACACTCCCTTGTTGAGTGCATCAACCACTTTATTCCCTTTGCATTTTATATATTTTATTTCAAAATCAAATTCACTAAGCATGGCCAACCATCTAACTTGCCTTGCATTTAACTTGGGTTGTTCATACAAATATTTTAGCCCTCCATGATCATTCATTTGAGTAAACCTTTTACCAAGGAGGTAGTGCCTCCACATTTTCAATGCATGGATGATGGAAGCCAATTCCAAATCACGAGTTATATAATTTTGCTCATATTCATTTAATTTTAGAGATTCATAACAAACTGCTTGGCCTTCCTGCGTCAAGGCTCCGCCAACTCCTTCCTTGCAGGCATCCATGCAAACTACAAAATCATTTTTTAGGTTTGCAATTCTTAGTGTTGGTGCATTGGTTAACAACTACTTTAATTGATCAAAGTTTGTAGCATAATCAGTTGTCCATTTGAACCTCTTCCCTTTCATCTCAAATGTAGTAATTGGGTGGCCAATTTTGGAGTTCTTGATGGACTTCCTGTAATAGCCTACTAGTCCTATGAAGGACCTAACTTCAACCACACTCTTAGGTGTTGGCCATTCCATGATGGCCTTAACCTTCCTTGAATCAACTGCTACTCCCTCTTTTGAGACAATGTATCCCAAATAATGGATTTGTGATTGGAAGAAGTCACACTTACCAAGCTTTGCATATAGCTTATATTATCTTAGTAGTTGCAATACTACAACCAAATGCTCTTCATGTTCCTCCTTGGTCTTTGAATAGACCAAAATGTCATCAACAAAAACCATTACAAATTTATCTAAGTAAGTGCGCAGTACATTATTCATCAAGCACATGAAAATTGTAGGGGTATTAGTAAGTCCAAAGGGAACTACCACAAATTCGTAATGCCCATATCTCATTCCGAAGGTTGTTTTATGGATATCCTCGTCCTTATTGTGCACCTGATCATAGCCTAATTTCAAATCAATCTTGGAGAATATTGTTGCTCCTCTTAATTGATTGAATAGATCATCAATTCGTGGAAAGGGATATTTGTTCTTGATGGTCACCTTGTTCAATTGTCTATAGTCAATGCACAACCTAAGTGTGCCATCCTTCTTCTTCATGAATAGAACTAGTGCTCCCCATGGAGACACACTTGGCCTTATGTAGCCTTTGTCCAACATCTCCTTGAGTTGTAGCTTCAACTCAACTAATTTTGGGGTGCTCATTCTATATGGAGCCTTGGATGTTAGAGTTGCTCTTGACACTAATTCAATATAGAAATCCACTTCTCTATGAGGATGCAACCTAGGTATCTCTTCTAGAAAAACATCTGAAATTTGTCTTAAAATAGGGTATTTCCTCAGGATATCATTGTCATTATTCACAATGCTACAATTAGCTTTAGCACTGTTAGATATTTGCATATCAAATAAAAGGCATTCCTTTCTATAGATTCTCTTGGCTTGCATAACTGAAATTAACCTCACATAAGTAGGTTTCAATTTTCCCTGCAATATTCTATGCTCTCTGTCTTCATCAAGGAATTTGAGGGTCTTCTCTAAACAATCAACCTTAGTGTGATGTAGGTACAACCATTCCATGCCCAATAATACCCTGTATGCTCCCAATGGAAGCATATTAAGGTTCGCTACAGTTGGCATCCATTTAATTCAATTAGGAAAGCCTTCACCCAATGCTCAATTCTTCTTTTCGTCCTTATGGCTAGTTGAACTAGCCAAGACTCATTGTGTGCTTACTTCTTTATTGCACATTTCTCAACAATGGAGGGACTAATGTAACTAAAATTATAACTAGGGTAAATAAAAACTGAAATGTTTTGGTCACGGAGCATACCTTCCATCTCTATAATCGATGCTTGGTGATTAGCTTGACGATGATCCACAACTACATAAATTCTTGGTATATTTTGTGCCACGTCTTTGATTGCTTCTACTTCCTGTGTGTTGGACATTCTCAAGCCAACATGCTTTTGTTGTGGTCAATCCTTCCTCAAGTGATTGCCTCCACAACTCCAACACTTATATGGACCTTTCTCATAATTCTTGACTTCCTCTTGAGTAGAGCATCTTCTGCTGGCAACGTTGGACCTCTGTGGATGTTCTTGATTAACAAGAGTTGTGTTTGTTCCCTTAGTTCCCTTTCGCCTTTTTCCTTTAAACTTGGCATTGCTTTTGAATTTCCAGTCTAATTTATACTTAGGCTTACACCTAGACTTCTCATACCAGTGCTTCAGTTTTTGAATTGCTTTCTCTAATGTCTTGTGCTCATCGAACTTAATCCTATCCTTCAAGGATTATGGCAGTACAATGGCATACCTATGAATCTTTGTTTTTTCTTCCTTAACATAGGAAACATACCTTAACAAATGTAGAAATTTGGTGGTATACTCCTCATGATCTGTCATTTGTCACTCACAGTTTGAGCTCATAGAACTCCTTAGCCTTGTTGTCGAAGTATCTCTCAGATAGATACTTGTTCCTAAAATACTCCCCAAAATCCTTCCAGGACAACTCTTCTTCTCTTATACCCTTTAAATTCTTTAGATCTTCCCACTAGACATCAGCGTTGCCTTTTACACTAAAAGTAGCTGCCTTTTCTTCCATGTTCTCTGAATAATCATGGATTTGAAAGAACTTCTTCATTTGCAACAACCAAGCTTCTACATCCTATGACCTCTTCAACTCACCATCAAAGGTAGGAGGCTTGGCTTTCTTAAACTCCTCTGGTACATATTCTCTCTCTCTTCTTTTCCCATGATGATGATGTTAGTGATAACGACGATGTGGCCTCCTGCAAATATTCTCATGTTGTTGTTCATGGGTGCTTGAATCCTTTTCAGGAGTACTAAGCAGAGTGCCTCCTTTCACAGTGTCTTCACTTGAAAACCAATGTTTCTTTCTAGATCTACTCGCATTTTCCCCATTGGTTCTTCCTTCTTGTTCCAAAGGGCTTTGCATGTCCTTATGGATGATCCTCGACTCATGTTGCCTCTGCCTTTGCAAGTTTGAAAAGTTTTACAACATGAGTGCATTGACTTCTACTTGTTTCTCTTGCAGTTTGACAAGCCTCTAATTGTTAACCTTATAGCTCCTTATTTATGCTCTCAAGCTCCTCAACATGTTCATTAAATCAGGAGAGTCTACCCGTCCTCATTGTCTAATTCACCTTTCCTCTTCATCTGCCCTTCCTTCTTCATATCCATTTTGTGATTGATCAAATCTATATTGCACCATTCTAATATTCATTCCTTAGTCCGTTGGTTCTGTACTATACCATACTTTGTTGTTCATGTGGCCTTTAACATTCATGTGTTGTCATGCACACACATAACTATTAGATTCTAATAAATCTCAATGCGTAATAAATATTATCACATTGGCTTGCGGGTGGAAATTTGCTAGTGTAAAGGTAGCTGCAACATTACACCTCGATTAGTACATCAATATCAATAAAATCGTATAAATCATTAGCACCATGCTACATGCACATGTTCATCACCATGAAGACACGCCAAACAATGCATATAATCAATCCATACAACAGTTAGGTTTTAATGTTTATCACAAGGTGTTACGGCCTCACTGAAACTTTAAAGGTCTAATGTCGAACCTTCACTTGTTAATTTTGCAATAAATCCCATCTAGTCTAGGTGTTGAACCTGGAAGCTTTGATACCACTTTGTAACAAACCCCTTAATAACCCTAACCCCAACTAAGGGTAAAAGGAGACAATTACTATGATGACCTAACTGTTGGAAAAAATATTGAGAGGGGGGGTGAATCAGTATTTTCAAGTCACTTATTTTCTTTTCAAACCCAGATCATATACGCTACTTCAGTTAGATAAAACCACGTATATACGCAACTACAGAGAAGGAAACCCGCGTATGCAATGCAGACTTATAAATTAAATTATCTTACTGATGTTGATCATTAATTTGTGTATTAGGATCAAATAAATAGTATCAGAAACAGTAAAACAGATCTGAAGACAATCACACACACAAGAACACAAGATATAAGGTGGAAACCCAATGTGAGTGAAAACCACCTGCTGCAATTCGTCTCTATCTTCTTTTAATTAGAAACTTCTTTTTACAATGTACTGGTGCAGTCCTTTACCAGTACGCAGGCTTCTACCTGCAGAAGGCTACAACCTTCTCTCGTTCTCCAGCTTCTCCTGGAAGGGAGCTACCACCCCCTTAGCTCTTGTACTAGTCGATCCTTTTACTAGTATGTAGGTGTCGGCCTACTGAATGCTCCAACCTTCACTCGTTTTTTTTCCAGGGACCACGTTTCATAAATTTTCAAACTGGATCCATGAACATCAATCAATCATCAAGAATTTCTGCATCAAACAATCTCCTTTTCACCAATTAGAACTGAATCAAGTAGATACTTCTCTGACAGCTATACCCTAAACACAGTAACAGTAACCACACACCAAATTATGAACCCAGAACACTGCAGCAATAAACAGAAGCAGCTAGATCACAACTCAAAAGATATTTGCTACTTCAATAACCTGAAACCTGCGTGCATACGCTTTTGTGTTTGGAGAAACCTGCGTATATGTTGTTTTTATTCACTGAACCAGCGTGTATATGCGCCTTCGCTTCACTGAACCTGCGTACAGATCTATAAAAGATAATTCACTCTTTCAAATATTCAGACACTAATTAACCCAGATTATCAGATTTATAGATCAAGCATGCGCCACATATAACAGATCAAAATCATGCAAAGATATTATCATTCAAGCCTAAAGATTATGACCCATCAATAGAACTTATCCTTCTCTTTGCGCTAAGGTTCCTCCTTCATTCAGATCCAGATCTGCACCATAACCCCAATCACCAATATTTCAGATCTAGCACTTATTAGATATTCAATTCATTCAGATTGTCCTTTGCCAAATGATCTCCTTCCTCTTTTATAGTCTTAGGCCTTTCACAATACCACGGTCCAAAACCATAATAAAACAATACCAAGGACCCAATACTTGGGATCAATACTTCTGACGAGATACCATGGTCCAAAACCATAGGTTCAAATACCAAGGACTAACTACCACGGACCAAAAGTAAGTTCTCCAACATATATGTGCTTTTCCTTGCGTGAAAGTGTGTGTATATGCATACACGCTTTTGTAACGTCTAACCCGCGTGTATACGCGTCTTCGTCTAGGTGAACCTGCGTATATATCTTTTTCTTCATTCTGAGAGCCTGTACTGAGATCTATCACCAAAGTGAGTTGCCATCAAGGACAACACCTGTGCCATAGCTCTAAATCAGTGCCATAATGCCAACAATCTCCCCCTTTGGACTTGATGGCAACCCCAAGATCCTAGAAGTCATTCTCCCCCTTTGTCATCAAGAGCAAAGGGTTGTGCTCCCCCTAAGTACATGCTGGAATTTCTGCCCTGCTGTGCCGACCATGCTCCCCCTGACTGTAGGCAAGATCTACAAAAAGATGTTCTTCAAGAAGAACCATGACTTATACATCATAAAAGACCTTCGTATCACCAAAAGACTCAATGCATACATCCATCACCCAACCAAGTGGGGAACATCCACCCAACCAAGTGGGGATACATCAGAAATTTACATATGACAACCAAGTACATTACATCTTCATCCCAGGCATAGTGGGGAAACAAAAATAGGCCGTTACATGACCTTGACACCATAAAAGAGATACATGACATAGAGACGAAATATCTAGAGAAAGACTTATGAAAGTCACCAATAACTGATATCAGCAGCATCTGTCAATCACCATTCAGATCAGTAGCCAAGATTTCCTTCTGTTCTCCCTCTGCCTTTGTTCCACCTGAAACCAACAACAATTGAGACCTTGAACCAAAAGCTTCTAAGATGATTCCAACAATGTATCATTAGAAGTTTATCTGCTCCCCCTTAACCTGTGCCAGATGGTCTTTGTCAGACCCATATCAGAATATCTTCAACCAGAGCCTGTCCCTACTGATATCCATCGAACCTCCATATACGCGACTGTCTCTGCACAAACCGGTGTATGTACGCGGATCCTCCTCAGGAAACTCGCATACACCCATTGTTCTTTGAAACAGACAAGTTTTAACAGCAAGATGATGCATCAACTACTCCCAGCTTCTGTTTGAGGTATTCAAAAGTTTCCCTGGGCAATGGTTTGGTGAGAATATCAGCAACTTGTTCCTTAGAAGGAACATACTCCAATTTGACCTTTTGTTCCAACACTTGTTCCCGGAGAAAGTGATACTTGATCGATATGTGCTTGGTCTTTGAATGCATGACTGGGTTCTTTGAAATGCTGATTGCACTTGTATTATCACATAAGATGGAGATAGGTGGTGCACAAGTGATCTGAAAATCCTGCAAGGTTTGCATCATCCAAAGGAGTTGAGTGCAGCAAGATGCAGCAGCCACATATTCTGCTTCAGTTGTAGATAAAGCAATCGAACTCTGTTTCTTACTGAACAAAGATACTAATCTAGATCCCATAAAGAATGCACCACCACTTGTGCTCTTTCTGTCATCCACGCTTCCAGCCCTATCTGCATCTGTATAAGCATGAAGAGTGAGATCTGTATCTCTAGGATACCATAAGCCATAGTTTTGAGTTCCTTGAAGATACTTGAAAATTCTCTTCACTACTTGAAGATGAGTTTCCTTTGGATTTGCCTGAAATCTTCCAACTATTCCCACTGCATGCATGATGTCTAGTCGGGTACCTATCAAATAAAGTAGACTTCCAATCATAGATCTATAGGTTAGTTGATGCACTGCTACTAATTCATCATTTGCACTAAGGCTGCATCTTGTAACCATGGGGGTACATACTGGTTTTGCATCTTCCATGCCATATTTCTTCAAGATCTGCTTGAGATACTTGGTTTGAGACAAAAAGCTACCGCCTTCATTTTGTTGGATTTGCAATCCAAGAAAACATGTCAGTTCTCCAAGCAAAGACATTTCGAATTCTTTCTGCATCACCAAGGCAAAGCTTTGACTCATAGCTTCTTCATTGCTGCCAAAGATAATATCATCTACATACACAACAAGTATTAGCAATTTGTCATTTTCAATTTTTATATAAAGATTGCTATCTACTAATCCTTTTGAAAAACCTTGTTGATGAAGATATTTGTCCAAACGATAGTACCAAGCCCTTGGATCTTGTTTAAGACCATAGAGAGCCTTTTATAGTCTGCATACAAGATTTGAATCATTCCCAAGAATGAAACCATCTGGTTGCTCAATGTACACTTCTTCTTCTAAGTCTCCATTCAGAAAGGCTGATTTCACGTCCATTTGAAATACTTTGAACTTCTGAAAGCTAGAGAGAGCAAGGAACATTCTGATGGCCTCAAGTCTAGCAACGGGAGCAAAAGTTTCTTCAAAGTCTATTCCTTCTTGTTGAGCATACCCTTTACAGACAAGTCTGGGCTTGTTTCTAATCACTTCCCCATTTTCATTCAACTTATTTTTGAAGATCCATTTTGTCCCTATGACATTCTTATCTTTTGGTCTAGGAACCAACTCCCAAGTGTTATTCTTTTCGATCTGCTCAAGTTCTTCATCCATTGCCTTGACCCAACATTCATCCTTGCATGCTTCTTTTACATTTTGTGGTTCAGTGGAGGAGAGCAAGGCCAAATAGCTTGAGGCTTCTGCAATTGTTCTTCTTGTTTGTATACCTGCCTCTTTCTGCCCCAAAATTTGAGATTCTGGATGATTCTTCTGAACGTACCTGGATGGAGTCTTCTCTTCTATTCTTATTTGTTCTTCTGGTGCCTCTTGAGCTTCTTCTTCATCACAGTTCTGATTTGATGTTGAAGGATAGTCCTCATCATCTTCGAGATCTTCAGAATTCACTTGCCTAGGAATGTTTCCTTCTTCATCAACCACTACATCAATGTTGTCAACAATTTTTCCAAGTCTTTTGTTGTAACACTTATATGCCTTGCTGTGAGGAGAATAACCAAGGAGAATGCCTTCATCTGCTCTAGGTTCAAACTTGCCAAGATTTTCATCATTATTTTTAATATAGCATTTGCTTCCAAAAATTTTGAAATATTTTACCGAAGGAGTCTCACCATACCAGAGCTCACGAGGAGTTTGAGTGTTGTTCACCCAGACATTGTCTTGTTGAGAATAACAACTGCAGCAAATGCGGCTTCACCCTAGAAAGTTGCGGGAGTCCCAGACTCATCAATCATTGCACGAGCCATTTGTTGAACCGTTATGTTCATCCTTTCCACTACTCCATTTTACTGAGGAGTCCTAACTGTAGAGAATTCCCTTCTTATTCCATGTTCTTCACAAAAATCGAAAAATTCATTCGAGGTAAATTCTCCTCCTCGATCCGACCTGAGGCATTTGATTCTGAGATCTGATTCGTTCTCCACCAAAGCTTTGAATGATTTGAATTTTTCAAAGGCTTCGTCTTTGTGCTTCATAAGTCCTATCCAACACATCCTGGAATAGTCATCAATGAATAGTATAAAATATTCTTCTCCTCGAGGTGACCTTTTCCTAGTTGGTCCACATACATGAGTATGGACAAGTTCAAGCGGCCTGCTGGCTGATCCTTCCTTCTCAGGGAAGTTAGTTCTGGTTTGCTTACCAAACTGACATGATTTGCATATTGTATTGTCTGGGATTCTCATGTCTGGAAGAGCACGAACTGCCTGGTATTTGCATGCTTTCCTTATTTCTGAGAAACTAAGATGCCCCAATCTTCTGTGCCATAGCTAGTGTTCATCATTCTTGCTCAGATAGCATTGATGTTGCCCTTCTTTGAATATGTATAAATTATTTGGAGTCCTTACGTCTTTGATCACTGTTTTTCCTGTATCAAGATCACGAACACTACATCCATTTGATCGAAATATTACCTCAGTTCCTTGATCACACATCTGGCAAACACTTAATAGATTATGCTTTAAGCCATCAACGTACATGACATTTCCAGCTTTGACCCTTTCTTTCAACTGAACAGAACCTTTACCTTTTATGAGAGTAGGGGTGTCATTTCCAAAAGAAACCTTCTTCTCCTTCTCTAAGGCACTATATGACTGAAGTTTTTCTTTATCACCTGTCATATGTTTCGAACATCCACTGTTGATGTTCCATTGATTTTCTTTCCCTTCCACATATAAGGCTATACCACATCTTTCTGGTTGGGGTTCTTTTATTCTCCATGATTTGGCACTTGAGGCTTGCTCCTTCTGAGTTGTCTGCCGAAACCTGCTCCTGCATTCAGAATCTTCATGACCGAAATTGTTACAAATAGAACATTCTATTTCATTTTCAAGAGCAGAGAAGTTGTTGTAGGTCCTTTTCATGATCCCAGTCATACTCCTCTGCTTATGAGCTTCACTAGTCATGATTGTCTTATAGGCAACACATTGAGCTGCTTTGTGACCAAAGTTATGACAAGAAAAACATTGGTCATTGAAGAAACTCCTGTGATTATCAAATCTACCAGCGAAATGATTGTAGTTCCTATTGACATCCATTCTTGAGGCAAATTGAGAAGGTTTTACCTGTGGCTGGTTGTAGCTTCTGTTTGTCCTTAAAGTAGATTGCCCTCAATTTACCTAGTAGTCTTTGTTCATTCTTGAGGTAAATTGTCCCTGATTTACCTGGTGATTTCCATTGGGTCTTTGTTCACTTCTCCTTGCAGCGTCAAGATAACTCTTGGAGGTAGATGGTTTTTGCGCTTGAGTTGTTTCTTCATTATATCCCAGACCTGTCTTGATTAGTGGAGAGCGCTGCACTTTGATAATCTCATTTAACGTGTCAGATCCTTTAACAAATTTAAGATTAAGAGCTTTTGTTTACAATCTCTTTTCTTAGTCCCACAATTTCACATTCTAACTTTTCATAATGTTTTTTTCCTTTTCAGCAAGTTGGAATTGTAGAGTATCTATGATCACATTCTTCTCTTCTAAACAAACTTTGAGTCTAGAAATCTCTTCATAAAGACTTTCTTCATCGATAGCATCCACGAAATCATCATCTTCAAAATCCATTAAAAGTTTATATTTGTTACCTTGTTCATCTTCGTCACTATTTGAAAGTCCATCACTATCTTCATGAGTGTAATAGCTTTTCTTATTTACATTCTGTTTCTTGTTCCGTCTAACAGGTTCCTTCCCCTTGTCAATCTTATCCTTATGAGGACATTTGGCAGCATAGTGACCGACTCTTCCACAAGCAAAGCATTTGAAAGGTAACTTACCTCGGAATCTTCCAGCACCCCATTGAAGGTTCTTGACAAAATTTGATTCTTCTTCTTCTTCTGACACGTGTCCTGACTCATAGTAATCTCCTTTGCCTGAAGCCTTGAAGGCAGCTTCTCTCCTGTCCGATGGTCCTCCTTTCCTCATTTCATAAGCAGTCAGAATTCCGTGCAGTTGTGACATGGTAAGGTTTCGTAGATTCTCTTTTTCTTCTATTGCAGAAACTTTAGATTCAAACCTAGGGGACAAAGATCTTAGAACCTTTTCAACCACAACAGCCTCTTTTATTTCTTCACCCAAGTTTTTCATACAATTAAGAATCTCATCTACACGAAGGAAATAGTTAGCCACACTTTCATCATTGTGCATTCTGAGATTTTCATACTGAATTCTGAGGGTTTGAAGTTTTGCTCGTTTTACCTGATCATCTCCTTCATAACTCAGAACAATCTTGTCCCATATTTCTTTTGCGGATTTATACTGCATAACCTTGACGAATTCTGATTGAGATAGACATCCTAATAGAGTATTGACCGCCTTTGCATTTGTTTCATATTGCTTCTTACCAGTCAGATCTGTAGGAGTTGCTGAAGGAAAAGTGTACCTTGTATCTATGATATCCCAGACTTCAGTACCAAGAGATTGAAGATAGGTTGTTACTCTTACCTTCCAATAGACGAAGTTGGTCCCATCAAAAATTGGTGGCCTGATTGATGCTTCTCTCTCGTAGTTGCTCATGATGATGGATCTTCCTTCAAGCGATCAAGCTTCTTCAGAAGGACCTGCTCTGATACCAATTGTTGGAAAAAATACTTTAGGGGGGGGGGGGGCGAATCAGTATTTTCAAGTCACTTATTTTCTTTTTCAAACCCAGATCATATACGCTACTTCAGTTAGATAAAACCGCGTATATACGCAACTACAGAGAAGGAAACCCGCGTATGCAATGCAGACTTATAATTTAATTTATCTTACTGATGTTGATCATTAATCTGTGTATTAAGATCAAATAAACAGTAACCAGAAACAGTAAAATAGATCTGAAGACAATCACACACACAAGAACACAAGATATAAGGTGGAAACCCAATGTGGGTGAAAACCACCTGCTGCAATTTGTCTCTATCTTCTTTTAATTAGAAACTTCTTTTTACAATGTACTGGTGCAGTCCTTTACCAGTACGCAGGCTTCTACCTGCAGAAGGCTACAACCTTCTCTCGTTCTCTAGCTTCTCCTGGAAGGGAGCTACCACCCCCTTAGCTCTTGTACTAGTCGATCCTTTTACTAGTACATAGGTGCCGGCCTACTGAATGCTCCAACCTTCACTCGTTTTTTTCCAGGGACCACGTTTCATAAATTTTCAAACTGGATCCATGAACATCAATCAATCATCAAGAATTTATGCATCAAACAATCTCCTTTTCACCAATTAGAACTAAATCAAGTAGATACTTCTCTGACAGTTGTACCCTAAACAAAGTAACAGTAACCACACACCAAATTTTGAACCCAGAACACTGCAGTAATAAACAGAAGTAGCTAGATCACAACTCAAAAGATATACGCTACTTCAATAACCTGAAACCTGCGTGCATACGCTTCTGTGTTTGGAGAAACCTACGTATACGCTGTTTTTATTCACTGAACCAACGTGTATACGCGCCTTCACTTCACTAAACCTGTGTACAGATCTATAAAAGATAATTCACTCTTTCAAATATCCAGACACTAATTAGCCCAAATTATCAGATTTATAGATCAAGCATGCGCCACATATAACGGATCAAAATCATGCAAAGATATTATCATTCAAGCCTAAAGATTATTACCCATCAATAGAACTTATCCTTCTCTTTGCGCTAAGGTTCCTCCTTCATTCAGATCCAAATCTACACCATAACCCCAATCACCAATATTTCAGATCTAGCACTTATTAGATATTCAATTCATTCAGATTGTCCTTTGCCAAATGATCTCCTTCCTCTTTTATAGTCTTAGGCCTTTCACAATACCATGGTCCAAAACCATAATAAAACAATACCAAGGACCCAATACTTGGGATCAATACTTCTGACGAGATACCATGGTCCAAAACCATAGGTTCAAATACCAAGGACTAACTACCACGGACCAAAAGTAAGTTCTCCAACATATATGTGCTTTTCCTTGCGTGAAAATGCGTGTATACGCATACGCGCCTTTTTAACATCTAACCCGCGTGTATACGCGTCTTCGTCTAGGTGAACCTGCGTATATATCTTTTTCTTCATTCTGAGAGCCTGTACTGAGATCTGTCACCAAAGTGAGTTGCCATCAAGGACAACACCTGTGTCATAGCTCTAAATCAGTGCCATAATGCCAACACTAACTCCCATTGTCACGTTATGGAAATGGGGTCTAATTTTTCGACCTTTTTTTACTTCCTCAAACAAGAAACATATGATATTGTTGTGTTCATCTCATAAAGATCTTTCCAATGATATAAAATTTTCCTTTATATGACCCCCAGATTAAGAGATACGAGAATTTAAAAAATAGCCTATTAGATAGTGCCACGTCATCTACCTGCCACATGGTCCCCATGTGACACCAACATGGCAATCCAAGTTATACACCATCTCACGCCAAGTGGCAGCTGTTGACACGCTCATGTCCTTCCATGTTTAGGGAACCCCCCCTTTTTCATGGTCCACTTCATATGTTATATAACCCCTCTGCTTGACCCCCATTCAACGATATAGTAAGTCAAGCGGGGCCCTTAAGGCCATGTCGTCCCAAGGATAAAATATCGGGAGTTTCTCCTTTGAGACCTTTTACAAAAAAGTTAGGATCCCTTCGATGGAAATCATCGGGGTTACGTGGACCTTTGTACCAATTCCTGGGGTGGCGTGGACATGGGACAAGGTTCCTTCCTGCACTGTCATGGCATGTACACTAGCCCACTAAGCCATGTCTGCCCAAAAATAAAATTGTGGGACTTTGGTACCCAACCTCATAGACTACGATCGGGGAAATAAACACTGAGATGACATGTACTACCTCGATCCCCACATAGCACCAAGACTAACTTGTTGGGTTGGCCATGGGTCCCATCAGACCCTCCACAACATGGTTAACACATGAACCACGATATAAACATAAGGGGCCCTACACCTAGCTATGTAAGATGATCTAACTCCTGGTCCCACTCCGCTAATTCACCCCAAGAATAAAATCACAGGATTTTCCCCTTGGGGATCCCCTTAAAATATTCGGGGACGAAGTTTCAGGACACGTGGGAGGCTATGAGCGCATGCCCTTCAACAACCATATTTCTCTTGCTCTGCCTTTGGTTGTCGTTGTTGAGAATGCAACAAGATGATGGAGCTTAGTGGAAAGAAGTCGCCTTCACTAAGTGGGCTCGCAGGCTATTTTTGGTGCAAAGTCTATTTTTAGACATATGGATCATGGTCTATGAGTTGCAGGATGCTATTTGTGGATGATTGGTCATGTTGGTAAAAATAGATGGACTTCTATTTTTAGACATATGGGCGGATTATATTTTTAGACTACCACGCTAAAAATAGAACAGTCGAATATTATTAGCTCATAATAATATTTGGACTATAAACATTATCTTAGCCTCTTGGAGCACTTCAGTTTGAGCTACAGATGTGGCACATGCAGCTGTCAGAAGGAAATATGCTTTTCTTATGGGTCAGTTGAGCTATTGCATGGTGGACTTCAGTTAGAACTCAAGAGATTGAGTTTGCTGGAGTTGATTGAGGAGTTGATCGAGTTGTGTTCAATTTGACTTGGTTGAACTAGTTGTATTTAGTCTAACTGCAGAATACACTGGTGATGAGTGATGTGAATTAATTATTAATTAATTCACTAATTATTAACTCATAAAGCAACTAAAGAATACATTAGTTAACTCAGTGCATGGACAGTTCAGTGGAGACAGGTGTTAGAGGTTGAGATTGCTATCAGTTGAGACTATAGTTGTGCATGAGATTTTGCACATGCATGGATTGAGTATTACCAATGAGGATTGCGTGGTTAAGCCAAGAAAAATGCGAGTTTGGATCAACCACACTAATCTATTCTCATGCAGGATTGCGCAGTAGAGGCAGGCAAGCAGTGGAGGAGATTTGAACCTGTGACTGATTCAGATCTGAGCTAGTTTGTGTGTAACAGGTGGAGATAGTGCTGAGTACTTGTGAGGAGTATTGTACTATGTATTGTTACATGTTCTCAATCATTATAATATACAGATAGTGTGGGGTTTTCAGCTGTATGCTTTCCCCCGGTTACATAATGTGTTAATGTGTGCATGCGATTGATGTTTCATTGTTTTTAATGCTGCAAAATTGATGATCAACTTAGAGGAGGTTATGTATTATGCATGCATTCCGCAATAGTGTATAATCAGGATAATCTTTGTGAATAAGTGTTTAATTATTCAAATTTCTACAGTCGTGCTCGGTCACATAACTTATTAGACTCGAGCCTCTCGGCTCCTCCGAGCCCTAACCTTCCAACCTCAAGATAAAGGTAATATGAGAATACCTTGGATTTTCCCCACCCTTAGAACTTGGTCACAGTGGTTCTATAACACATGGGCCAATTACAACTTAGTGGTCACGTCCTTAAATTATTGAGATTCAGCTCCCGCTTGATGCATATGCGCATAGATATACGTAAGGCTTGAATTCGACGTTTTCCAAGGGCTTCTCCCTTAGTGCCTATCATATACATGTACAGGTTGGGACTTAGTCCAAGTCTTGGTTGCGGTGGTTTTGGTAAGAAAATCGGGGCTTGAATCCAAACTTGTCTTGTCATACTTATGATTTTATAAGGCCCATCAACCTGCAACTTGCACACACACACACACATGTATCATATACAAATATACAAATGAGTGTTATCCCTCCTTAGCTTAAATATACCTGAGCCTAGCCTTTACAGGTTGGTATACACAGATTTTCCAACACAGTGGCCATATATTGAAACATTTCAATGGAAATAGTTAATCATAAATAGAGATCACCCATCTCTTCATGTTCAGACAATTCTAGATAAATTTCAAGGTTAGAAATATACACAAAAATCGAATCATTCCTTAAATATTTACATAAGGTATTGATATTCCTCGTTCATGCAAGAAACAACACTCTTGAACATTATCATGACAATAATTTAGCACAATAAACATAAACATGATAATCACATGCACATGTACATAAGATAATACTTATCTTATAAAGAGATATGGCAACTAAGGTTGGGACTCTCACTCTCGACCCAACCATAGACAAGCGATAGCCACAGTTACATGTAGTTATCACCCTTGAGCCAAATTCCAATGCTTGAGGTGGAGTGATTTTGAGAGGAAACTTAACCAATATGGACAACTGAAACAAGATGTCACAAGGGCACTATGCCTTCATCCACCAGCTACACAAGCTTCTACTCAGTCTTTATAATCATGTTTAACATCCATGCCAAGACACCAGGATATAGAGTCTCAAATCACTTTCAAGATAAGGGAGTCCACATCAAGGGAAGCTTCATGAGTGGATAAGCTACTAATGGGTGAATAGATCACCTCTCTAAGTAGTTCATTAGTGAGTCAAGCACTAGAGCTTCAGCCCCAAGGCAACCCCTGGTGGTTCATCAGCCTTCACAAGTACCTAAGTGTCTCTTCCCAATCTAGTAGGTTCATCAATCCACAAGCTTCTAGTGGGTTCTTTATCCTTATAGGCAAGCGATTGCTCTCTATAATGCTTTCACCCAACAAGCCTTTGTGAGGCTTCTTCAATTGGTTTAATTTCTCTAGAGCTTGATTACTGTGATGATGATCACTGCTCTCTCTGTGTTTTCACCTCCACCCTTGGAGGATTTTTTCTTGCAGTGCTCTTCACAGTTTTCTCCCCCTACGTATGTGTTCTAATCCGTTTTTTCGCTACTTCCCATGCATGAGAGAATGAGAGAGTGTGTGTGTGTGTGTTTTTACCTTCTCCTCTCAACTTGGTTTCGTGCCTCCCTAACAGACCAATTGTCTGTCATTTTTCCAAGGTTCCATGCAGTCAATTCCTTGGACAACATAACCCATGCCTCCCTTAATGTTTTTTTATCCCTTGTTGCTTGCTGTTAGAGCCAATAGACACGGGATTGTTCTTTTCTTATTTATTTCCCAATCAACCCATTAACTTCTCAACCAATCATGGATGATGCATTTAAGTTAACCATTTCCTTAAGAAATCTCCCTCCCCAAGCAATTGGAATATATGTCCCTTTCTCTCAACCTTTTAAATAATTACAATTATTTACAATGAGGGAGTATTAACTAGGGGATGTCAGAGGTGCACCTTTTACTTCTTTTTGATAATACTTTGGTGAGGAGCATAACTTAGGAGTCCAAGCTTGTTTTTAATGGTATAACATTTAATTTTCCCTTCATGATGAGTTAGCTTTTTGCTCATCAGAGTTGGGACATGCAAGGGTTCCTTTATTATGTGATGGAGCATCTAATGTTCAAGAACCAAGTGATGGCTAACGAGGGGGGTATAGCTTATGCTAGGGTTTTTCCCACATGATAAATATTGTCTTGGCCATCTTTTACATTTAACTTTTATTTTTATTTCATTGTGGCCATCTTATGATTTTAGCTTTCTTTTAGCTGCATCAACCTCTAGGTAAAACTTTTCGGCCTTGACTTAAGGATATGGATATAATGGTGCCCAATCCGAACGAGCCGATGACAAGATACCCATATGATGGATGTGAAATCAAGGGAATGATGTTCAAAAGTCGTTAACTATGGAATGGTTATGGGCACGCTACTTCAATCCAATTTTCCTAAGTAGTGCCTCTCCTAAAACCCTAAGGTCTCAAATGAGGTCCCACTGGACTAGGGCCAAAGACTAAGCTCCCTTGGTAAGGTGAGATAATAAGTTTACAATCAAGATTGGTTAATCATCTAGATAACCCATTTATCCATGTTAGAATGCCCCAAACATTGAGTAAAAGCACTCAATTGCAAAAATGGTTAAAGTACATGTCGACTGATAACCCACCTTACTTCAAGAGGAACGCCATACGGTGAGAGGTGTATGACCGATGCACATGGCAAAGGTATGTGGCATATCATCATAACTGAGCAACACATATGGCTATTGGTTAGCTAGCTAGGCAAGATAAGAGAACAATTTTCCTCTATATGGTTACCCACTTTTGGTGAGTGACAGGAGACATTTTGAATAATTATTGAGAATGACATTTCTATATTTGAACATGGTGGGAATGGAAGTATCAAGGACATTATGTTTTTTTTAGGAAGCCTTTAACAATAATTAAGCTATAAATTGGGTAAGATTATGTCTTATATTATTAAATATAGTGTATATTAAAAGGAAGTGGCGTTCATCCTCAACCTCCTTTGTATCACAAATTTTACAAATACAATTATACCAAGGTGTTTTTTGATTAGTCCCAAACTTGCTTTATGATGAGGTTATGATCCCCAATCTTAATTTTAGCAATATTCATATTATTTTTACCTATATCAGAAAAGTAACTTTGATTAACTAAATGTGGAATTATTAAAATTTTGTAATATTTCAATTTCCTCTTAACAATGATTTTATTTCCATTTAAATATAATTATTTAGTTTTAATATTTCCATTAATGTAAGGATTTAATATATTACCATTGTTTGCATCACAATATTGAAATTGTATTGCAAATACATTTACAAATTAAGATTAAAAACAATGTGCATATCCTTGGATTCCAAATCCACATTTGTGGACTAAACCTATCCATATGATAGTTATAAGTTGTTGGGTGCACACAATTCATTTACCAAAGACCTATGTTGTAAAGATTGATAAATTTATAGATATCTTTTGTGAAACAAAAATACATCTTTATTCTAAGCAAAACCCGAATAATTAAATGCAAGATAAACATGCAAAATACATAATTTGTTGTGAATCTACAACTTATACACAAGTGCAAAATCTATATATCTAAATTTTACGTCATAGTTTTGTAATGCATTGTTATGAAAATCACTCGTGAGTGACCTCAGTTAATTAGTTAATGAATGAAGGTATTACAGACTCATGTGCTGGTGTGTGTCTATGTCAATTTAGGCAACGGTTCGATCATATTGCAAAATACACAGACACTGGAAAATGGAAAACAGTAAGAGAAACATAGTAAGCAAGTACAAGAACACAACAATTAATAAGGAGTTCACCCTATCCTCCAGGGCTACGTCTCCGGTCCAGCTTTCAGTGGTGGCCTTATTTTATTGTGTCTTTAAAGTAGAGTTTTTACAGTGAGGAGCTCAATTTGAGTCTCCTGAAATAGATAATGCTTGGTAGGGTGGTTCTTGGATTCCCCAAGCCACTAGAGTGCATAGACTCGTTTCCTTCCAAGTCTTGACTCTCTGATCTTTTAATGGGAGGAGCCCAATGTGGTGCTAAATTCCCGACAGATCCTCACAGGGATTGCTTGAACCTCTCAAGCTTTCTGTCTGCTCGACACTGCCTTAGGTCAGCTCAGCTCTCTGTTTTCTGCTTCTTCCTTCATTGTCTTTTCTTCGCTCTCGCTCTCTCTGTCTTTGTTCTCTTTTCCCTTGTTTTGTTCTCCGTCTGTTCATGTCTTAAAGCCAATTTGTCCTTGACTGTTCACTTCCTCTTCTGCCCCTTCAAATCGCCTGTTGTTGTTCGCTTGGAGTTCCCTGCCTCTGCATCATCGCCAATGTCTCACAGGGAGTGGCCACTTGTCCTCTCACGAACTGCGCCAGCTCTTCCTCAACGGTTCGGTTTTTCAGTTACACTGTGGAATGACTCATCCGCCAACTCATCGGTCAAATCAGACTTCAAACTTTCATAGGTCGCGGCTTAATTCCCCCGTCAAATCTGGTTTCTCCATTGGGCGCAATCTCCGCCGTCAGATCTAGAGCCCCCAGATCCTACGATGTTCGCTCATTTCGCGCGGTTGACTTGCTCGACCATTAGCGCACGATGAGAGGTGGTTTTCTCTCTCATCCGCCGGACACGCATCGTGCGTTGAATGGAATCCCTCATTTTCTGCCAAATCCGCTTACCACCCAAGGATGCCCCCACTATACCACCGGTTTTGGAGCGTGGGACCCGCCTTTCGCCTTAGCACTTCCCCCACGGTTTCCCGGCTTCCCATGCGACTGAGTGCTTCAGGGCTTTTCCTTCTAGAGGGTTTTTCCCAGCATCAAAAATGGCCTCCGTTTCCCGATCCGGGCTTCCTAATTGCCATTTTTGCCTCCTACGCGGTCTCCATGGGCCTCGGTCAACGCGCTTTGACCGAGGTCCTCATCGTTCCTTGCTGGCTGCAAACTGCCACTGTCCAGAGGTCTACTTGATCACTCTTTGTCTATAAATTCAAAGTCTGTCCTGATTTGATGCAGTCATGGCATTTTGATAATTTTCATGGATCCAACTCGGATCACGGCCTTCCCACTGAAAAAGCTTTTGGACCAACAAAAGTTGGTTTTCAAGCATCGACTAAGTGAGGGTACAATTGTCTCACTTGTCCAATCTCTATCCACTTTGCACTACTTGACTTTGAACCCTTGAGCCCAATTCTGAGATACTCAACATCTCCCCTGCACGTCGTCCTCACCTTTCTGTCCAGAACTGTGTCTTCCTGCAATTCATTAAGATATTCAGGTAGCAGGTCATCAATAGAAGGCAATTAACTCTGCTCTTTGGGATCCTCAATTAGTGAGGGTTCAAACAACCTCAAGCAATCTACATTCACGACTAAGTAGATGTGCATGTAAGCTGATAGATCAAGGTGAAAAGCATTCTCACCAATCTTTTCAAGTATCTTGAAGGGTCCATACTTGATAGGTTTTAGCTTTTTACCTTCACCTTGCATCTTGTCCTTGCTGATATACAACCAGACTTGGTCACCAACTTGGAAACTATGCTCCATCCGATGCTTGTCATGCCTTGCCTTGTATTTGGCTTGGCTCTTTTCTAGCTGTTCTTGTACTGCTTGGTGGATCTCTTGGATTTGTTCAATGAACCTAGTTGCCCTGTCCACATCACTGTGTCCCTCAATTATGGTGTCTTTACCAAAGACAAAATCTAAAGGAGACCTTGGTGTGAAACCAAAACAGGTCTCAAAAGGAGATCTCTGTGTAGAAGAATGTTTTGCTTTGTTGTATGCATGCTGCACATAACACAAATGTTCATCCCAAAGGTTAGGATGTTTGCTGCAATATCCTCTGAGTAACTGGATCACTGTCCTGTTAACTACTTCTGTCTGGCCATCAGTTTGTGGATGCAAAGTTGTGCTTTTCTTCAGTTTGGTGTCCATTAGTTCCCACAGACTTGACCAAAACTTCCCCACAAATCGGGTGTCTCGATTAGATACAATGGAAGTGGGTAATCCAAAATGAACCCATACATGTTCAAAGCACAGTTTTGCAATTTGTTCAGCGGTAATCTATTTATTACAAGGTATCAAAATACACATTTTTCTGAACCTATCCACAACAACATATAGATAATCATGATCTTTCCCGATAACATACAACCTATGCACAACTGCTCTCAAATGTTTAGGAACCCTAAGTTCCTCCATTCTGTGCCAAAGCTTATCCCCAGGAACCGAGTCAAACGCTTTTTTGAAATCAACAAAGCAACATAAGACTTATTCCTTTTTCTCCCACATTTTTTTGATGGTGTGCCTTAAAGTTATACAATGATCAACTGTGGAATGTTTAGGTCTAAAACCTGCTTGCCCTTTAGCACACTTATCTCTTTCTTCTACCCACTTGCTAATTTTGTTTTCTAGCATGCTTCCAAATAGCTTTGCAAACAAAGGGTTTATCACGATGGTCCTATAATTGGAGGGATTATTGACGTCACCGCTCTTGAAAAGAGGTATTGCCAGACTAATTGTCCAATTTGTAATGTGAGATGCAAGAATTTTTGAGCCCCACTTTAGATATTTTGATTGGAGTTCAGCTAAGTCTTTTGCTTTTCCAACACCCAACTTCTTGATACCCATCTCTACCTCTTGTATCGTGAAGAGTTCAGTACCAGTGTTGACCAAGGGAGGAGGATCAACCTTGAGAACCTACTCATAGAGTTGTCTTGCATAGTCAAACCATTTAGAAGTTGTAATATTATTTCCAATTTGCATCTTTTTCGGTTGGAGTTCCTTCCAAAATAATTTGGGATTATTTTTCCCAAGGAATATTAGTTCTTCCCTCCTTAAAGCCATGAAATCGGCCTTTTTCTTGCTTAATAATTGCTTGTAAGCTTTGAGCTTTATGTTATCCTTGTTTGACTCTTTCCACATTCTCCTTGCCTTTTTGCATTCCTCGTCAAACCAAGCATTAACCGGAAAGTAATTTATTTCAAACTTCTTAATTTTTGCTCTTTTGCACTTTGCAAGTGCGCATTGAATTAAGTGTGTTAATTCATGACTATGAGTGCTGTGAATTGTACTTTTCTCCTTCCCGAAGAGCCTCTCTAGTGTCATTTTGAAGGTATTACAATTTTATGGGGTCAAAAGAATTTTGCCTTGTGGGAGATTTTGTTGGACATGCTGAATTTTTGACTCTCACTGTTTCTTTCCAATCCAAGAGAAACATAGATAAATTGGCTTGTGGTCTGATTTCAAGTCCCACAACTGATCTCCAATCAAAACTTCCTCCATTTTTTCACACAAACCATGCGAGCAAATTACATAATCTACCACACTTGCTCCATTGTAAGTACTACAAGTGAAATTACCAGAGTTTGTCCATCTAGTCAAGCCATTACAAATGACTAAATCAAAGGCCCCACATAGAGTAAGCAATTGTTCACCAAAGAGATTGTAGCCCTTATCCTTTGAAATTCTTTCCCACTGATGATTACTTTCTTCTGTAAGCCAAATAGGGTCACAATCATCTTTACAACAAAGAATGCTAGCTTGCTCACTTGCAGTCCTAGCATTGAAATCACCCACTATAAGGACTTCACCTAGCTGCAAATATGTTGCAATATCTGCTTTTAAGGCTGCAAATGGATCTTCGTGATCAAGCCCTCTACCTTTGTAGATTTTTGAAACCTGCGGCGTAAAATAACATGCTGCAATTCTGAAGTGGTTTCCATTTTCTGATATTTTAAACCAAATGAATTGCTTATTTGAGTCTTCTTTTTCTACCTGAATGAGCCTACCTTCTTTCTCCCTTACTAAAACCATGATACCCTCGTGCCCTTTTCCATTCCCTGCCGCCTTGTTCCACACTGCCATCTTCCAATATCCTTCAAATAGAGGAATGGCCTGCTATAAAAGCCAAGCGGAGCTCCTCACAAATCGAACCTCGGACATGGGTAATGAGAAATGGTAATCCCCAAAGCATTCTGAGGCGCTATGTACTTCGAACACACAATTGACAATGAACTTTGCTAAATCTATCAGGCTCTTAGATGGCGTAGCCTGTGCCGCTGAATTTAGTGGACCTTGAAAAGACCAATGCATAAAATATACCAATTGCACTTAGAGATTTATAAATTTTAGCTCTAAGATATCCTTCAAATTCACCCACCCACCTTGTCGTACCATATTTTTGAGACATAAATGAAGATGACAAGAAGAATGTTAAAAAATAAATATTAAACAAGTGAAGCAATTCATGATATATAATTTTAATTTAAATATACAAAATAAAAACTATAATCCATTTATTTATATTGTTAACCCGTAATAAATTTTACGTAAAATTATTATATTACAACTAAACATATTTAAAATTATAATTATTATTATTATTATTATTATTATTTAAAGAGCCCCAAAAGTTAGCTCAATTGGTCAAATCCCTTTTGTTAAGTACCTCACCGATCAGGAGGTCACAAGGTCAATTCTCCTCGATGCCCTTGAGGTTAGGCCCTGTTAGTCTGGCCGGCGGGCTTTAAAATATTCCCTTCGGGGTTGATTTGCCCAAATTTTTCATAAAAAAGCCCCAAGGGTTAGCTCAATTGGTCGAGTCCCCGTTGTTAAGTACCTCGCTGATCAGGAGGTCACACGGTCAATTCTCCTCGATGCCCTTAGGGTTAGGCCCTGCTAGACTTGCCGACGGGATTTAAAAGATCCTCTTCCGTGCTAGTCTAGCTAGCGAGCTTTAAGAGATCCTCTTCCGGATTGATCTGCCTAGATTTTTTTATGAGTAATTTTTTTGTTTTGTTTTTTGTTTTTTGTTCTTTTAAATCATTAAAAATGTTAATTTCATTTTCCTTAGCAACATGATTGAAATTATTGTCCTCGGGTTAAGCGGACAATGGAGTACAAGGTATTGAGGGAGCAAGTTTTCTGAATGTGGAAGAAATATCATGTAAAGAGTTCCATTAATCGACAATTGGGGGGTTGTTGAGGTTATCCGTTGCATTACTCACTTCTAGTGCCTCTTTTACTTCCATTGTTGGCCAGTCTATACAGAATTAGCAAGTGGGCAGAAGTAAAAGAAAAAGGGGCAAGAGGACAAGCGAGTTTTAGGCCGAAACATTCTACAGTGCATCACAACATCACGTTGAGACACATTGTTGAAAAGGTTTGGGATGACAAAGAAGAAGTATTTTGCTGCTTTGTTGACTTCAAAAAAGCATTTGACACGGTCCCTAGGGATAAGTTGTGGCGTAAAATGGAAGAACTTGAAATCCTTATGCATTATAGAGTCGTTGTCCATAGACTTTATGAAGAAGTGAAAGTCAAAATTAGAACCTCAGCAGTTATTTCAGAAAGCTTTAGAAGTGACATTGGAGTCAAGCAAGGTTTCCCTCTATCCCCCACTCTTTTTGGTCTATATATTGATAAATTGGAAGAGTGGCTAAATATGCAAGGTGGAGATGGTGTTCGGTTGGGGGAGTTTGTGATAAAGCTTCTTTTATATGCTAATGATATTGTATTGATTTCTAAATCGGCCCATGGATTGCAAATGCACTTATATGCCCTTGAGCATTTTTGTAGAGCAGTGGGGATGCAAGTCAATACTAGCAAGACCAAAATAATTATTTTTTCTAATAAAAGGAAGCAGAGCCAACATACTTTCTTCTTTGAAGACAACATTCTTGAAGAAGTAAATGAGTACAAGTACCTTGGGATTGATTTCAACAACAAACTCAATTGGGAGGATTGCAGAAAGAAGAGAATTTTAGGAGGGTGGAAAGCATTATATGCTCTTCAAAACAGATGTAGAAAGGCAGAGTTATGGGATTGGAAAACGATTAAAGTGCTTTTTGGACTCCTAGTTTGTCCAGTGATGCTATATGGGTGTGAATTGTGGGCTAGTAGCGTTCCCGTTCAAAATGGAAACAAATTGAGAAAATCCAAAAACACTTGATCATGAGCAAGTTCAAAATAAAAAGTTCGGTACCTTATGAGATAATGTTGAGTGAAACATGAGCAACTTCCATTGAAGCAATTGCTATGGTGTGGCTCATAAGATACCCAAAAAGAATTGAACAAATGAGAGTAGGTAGATGGCCTAATGTTATCTTCAATAAAGGCATGAGTGAAATAAAGAAAACATGGATGAAACAAAACTACACATGGATGCAAAAATGGAATATCTACCTCAACGCGTGTCCCACAAATATCAAGGAGCTAAAAGATTTTGTTATGGAGAAGTTTCGTAAAAAGGTATAGGGAAAAGAGTTGGGTAGAAGAATAAATATTACATTGAAGAATTCAACCCTACGTGTGATTTACAACAAAAAGAGTTCATTGGAGCTAGCATTTCATGGAGGGAAAAGGTTCTTATTGCTCAATTAAGGACCAACTCACATCAACTTCGGTGTGAAACAGGACGGTGGAAAAGGCCTAAAGAAGCTTGGGAAGAACCGGTGTGTACATTTTGCATGTTTGGGGTTGTGGAATCGAGAAAACATTTCATTTTGGAATGTGATGCATCCAAAGAAATACGAGAAAGTTATGAGAACATGTTAGCATCGGTTTGTTGGCATTGTCTTTTTAGCGAGAGGATTGTTGGAAAGTTGGATTTGGGGTTGTGGAATCGAGAAAACATTTCATTTTGGAATGTGATGCATTCAAAGACATACGAGAAAGTTATGAGAACATGTTAGCATCGGTTTGTTGGCATTGTCTTTTTAGCGAGAGGATTGTTGGAAAGTTGGATTAGCTAATCATCAATTTGAATCGGAAAAACATTGAATTGCAAAGAACAAAAAAAACAAAAACTAATGATCTCATAAACTATTTTTAGTCTTCGTTTACCTTAAAATATCATTTCATTTCATTACGTAACCTACTATACCCATTTTGCATGATTTTCACCGAGAGTATGGCACTTTGATCAACTTCTTCATGATGAAATTTAATTGGGAATGCCAGAGAGGCAATAAAATATCATTTTGATGACTTACCTGTCACGCTACATTACATGGAGGAGGGACGCAAGAACGCAAGACCGACTTAATATGCAATGCAGTGCATGGATGCCACAATATTGTTCATGACCAAGTCCGTCCTTCCTGCTATGCTATGCTGCGAAGAAGCTCCTCCTGCCGTACTTGTCCCTGCTAAAAACAACTAAACACGGAAGGGGATCGCAAGATAAAGAGTGACAATGAAGAACATGCTGAGTAAGGGGTAGAGCTGTCATATAATTTATGATCGAAGGTGGGTGGAAATGGCGGAATTTGCAGAGTTAGAGGCACAGGATGGGGTGAGAATGAGCTGGAACATATGGCCAGGGACTAAAACGGAAGCAAATAAATGCATAGTACCCACAGCTGTTGTCTACACACCTTTGAAGCAATTGGAAGTGGCGGTGTTACCCTACAGCCCTTTGAGATGCAGAACCTGCCGATCGACCTTAAACCCCTTCGCAAGAGCAGATTTGGTGGCGAAGATATGGGTTTGCCCCTTGTGCTTCCAACGTAATCACTTCCCCCTGCACTATGCGGCATCACTGGCAGAGGACAATCTCCCGGCGGAGCTGTTCCCCCAATGCACCACTGTAGAATATGGGCCCTCTTCTTCAGCCCCTTCAGGCCCTTCAGCACCCCCTTCAGCTCCCCTTCAGCCCCCACCAGTGTTTCTCTTCATGGTGGACACTTGCATTCTGGAGGAGGAATTTGGGTACTTGAAGACGGCTCTTACGCAGGCCATAGCTCTCCTCTCCAATGGAATGTCCATGGTGGGCTTGATCACCTTCGGCACGCACGTACATGTCCACGAGCTGGGCTTCACTCACATTCCAAAGTCTTATGTCTGGAAAGGTTCCAAAGAAGTTACCAGCAAGGACCAAATTCTGGATCACCTCAACTTCTTTATACACAATAAAAGCACGATGAACGCAACTCTCTCTGCAGGAGTAATTGCCGGGGAGAAAGATGGACTCTCTGCCAAAAGCATTGGCCGCTTCTTGTTGCCTGCTTCGAATTGCGAATTCACCTTTAATTTGGTAAGTACTTGAAGTCGCAGGTTCAAATAAGGAAGGGTAAGGTATCTACACATATGTAGTGTAAGTAGTCATATTGCTGCACGGAGGGTCTTTCTCTCACAAATCAGGGATCTCATACATCGTTGTTCAGTTAGGCAGCGAACTTAAAGTTAAATTATTATTAGTATTATTTATATATCATTAGTTGCAAAATGATCGCCTGGTCACAAGAACTATCTACTTTTACTGGCAGATTTTGGAAGAGTTGCAAAAGGACCCGTGGCCGGTGCAGGCGGATCAAAGAGCAGCCCGTTGTACTGGCACTGCTTTGAGCGTGGCGGCTGGATTATTAGGCGCTTGTGTGCCAGGAAGCGCTGCTCGAATCATGGCTTTCATTGGTGGCCCTTGCACTGAAGGATCCGGTACAGTAAGTTATTAATCTTTACTTGATCACAGTCTATGCTATATGTGAATTCAGTCTATGCTATATGTGAAGGATTAACTGAACCTGATAAATATTTTGCAATACGTAATGTAGTAGAAAGTAACGGTGAGAACAAAAGAGAGAAGTAATGTAGTAGAAACTTGAAAGTGATTGTGAGAGCGAAGGAGAGAAGTTAGGGATGGAGATCAGTTGGGGTCACTTGAAAGATCCATGGAGAGGTTACGGGAGATAATTATGAAGATAGATAGTTGAATGAGGCTTTTAACCATATCTAATTTTAACATATTTGTTATGGTCACCTAATGCTTATATAAAAGACCTATTATACATTGAAAATGCACACGGGTATTCATTGATCGCTTAGAATTTCCCTTCGTGGTGTTTCCCTATTGTAAGCTCTCGATGTTTTTGTTTATCTGTTTGAATGTATTTATCACTGTGCGTATCAATTCTTGACAATATGTATGTAACAATTTTAAAGAAGTGTCAAATTAAACCCTACCCAGGTTTCTGAGTAACCCCGGTCCCCACTACAAAAATTTCCTGCAATTATTTGGCATGGAGTTATCGAGATCAGGATTCGGTTCAATAGGGCAGCTACGGCTGAGGTCGCATGCAATTCTAAGAGCTCTAGCATAACAACTAAAGATCAAAGTGCAAAAGAAACCACATTATCCCCAGCTGCTTCTACAGCGAATGAGCAAGCATAGCCGTAGGCACATTTGATTTTATATCTAAAATAATGCCAGAACATAAATTAAGCAAGAGGTAATCCCATTCAAACACAATTTTTGTTCTAGAAACACAATTCTTATGAAATGAAATGAAATGATATTTTAAGGTCCACGAGACTAAAAATAGTCTATGAGAGCATTAATTCCATGTTTTTCGCTTTTTGCAATTCAGTCATTTTCCGATTCAAATTGATGATGAGCTGACCCAACCTTCCAACAATCCCCTCGCTAAAAAGACAATGCCAAGAAACTAATACTAACATGTTCTCATAACTTTCTCTGATGTCTTTGAATGCATCACATTCCAAAATGAAATGTTTTTCCGATTCCACAGCCTCAGACGTGCAAAATGTACACACCCGTTCTTCCCAAGCTTCTTTAGGCCTTTTCCACCGTCCTGTTTCACACCGAAGTTGATGTGAGTTGGTTCTTAATTGAGCAATAAGAACCTTTGCCCTCCACGAAATGCTAGCTCCAATGAACTCTTTTTATTGTAAATCACACGTAGGGTTGAATTCCTCATTGTAATATTTCTTCTTTCTACCCAACTCTTTTCCCCATACCTTTTACGGATCTTCTCTATAACAAAATCCTTTAGCTCCTTGCTATTTGTGGGACAAGCATTGAGGTAGATATTCCATTTTTGCATCCATGTGTAGTTTTGTTTCATCCATGTTTTCTTTCTTTCACTGATACCTACTCTCATTTTTTCAATTCTTTTTAGGTATCTTATGAGCCGCACCATAGCAATTGCTTCAATGGAAGTTGATCCTGTTTCACTCAACATTATCTCACAAGGTATTGAACTTTTTATTTTGAACTTGCTCATGATCAAGCGCTTTTGGATTTTCTCAATTTATTTCCATTTTGAGACGAGAGTGCTGCTAGCCCACAATTCACACCCATAAAACATCACTGGACATACGAGGAGTCCAAAAAGCACTTTAATCGTTTTCCAATCCCATAACATCAAGTAGTCCCACTCAAAAACAATTAATGTGTCTTGGAAATACAAATCTTATGTCATTTCACTGAGCTTCAGCTAATTTCAGGTGGAGTATTCCAAATTTACTGTGTGCTCTTGTTGTGATACTCGAGGAAATAAGAATTAACTCCAGCTCAGAAGATGCTTCCGCTCTTGTTGTGATAGTCAAGGAAATAAGAACTAATTCCAACTCAGAAGATGCTTCCAATAATACATGCCCAAGCATGATGTAGTGTTACTTAACCCTGAGATTTGAAACATAAACAAGGTATACAGAGAATATCATTGCAGAAAATCATATTCAAGAGACAAATAAGATTAAATATGCGAAATATACCCTTGTAGTCAATATTGGAATTGGGCTTGAGGAATTTATATTTTCAATAAAATGAATGGTTGAGATTGCAAGCCAAATGAATATTCTTCGTCTAATACACGATCCAATGGACAATATGAAAAGTATGCCAATCGTTTTTCAGTTTCTGAAGGATGTTCTTCTCTTTAATTTATTAAAAAATCATTTGTGAAATGTGGCTATCCTTGTAATTTATTAAAAAAATATTTATGAAATGTGGCGTTGGCATTTGGTGTCTGTCAGGTTCATTTAGTGTGGCTATTGAAATGTGGGTTGGATCACTGCTTTTAATAATATTAGTTTTTTATTATTTTAGGTTTATAACAATATTATTATCAGTAGTTAATAATAAACATTAAGTTTAATATTAATATTATTAAACATTGTTTTTAATATTAATATGAAATTATTAATATTATTAATGAAATTAACATCTTTAACATAAATAATAATAATATTAATACTAATATTAATGTTAATAAATGTATTAAATGTGGTTGTGCTAGTATTTTATTAATCAAAAGAAAAAAAGTAATGTTCATCTGCTTTTTAATGTGGGGTGACCTTTCCTTGCGTGAAGCTCCAAATACAACATTACAAGACAAAAATTTCATAACCTTCTATTCTCTTTAAAGAGATTCTCGACAATAAAGCCCTAACTACTTGTGGTCTCATTATTAATGGGTACCAAATACCTAGTGGGCCTTATAAAGTGGATCCTTTTACATTAAATAACTTCAACTACTATCTAATGGGCCTTATTCAAAGAGGATGGTTGCATCAATTGACTAACTGCTAGGTAGCTTGAAGTAGGGAGGTTAGGGACCAGGGTAGACCCTAACATGCCTTCCCCCTTCAAAAGCAGTGTTTTTCTCAAGGTTGGAGATGAGGAAATTGCTATAGAATTATTGTTAGTTCCTATGTGGCATCTCTAGGTTGCATATCTTTCCATTGGATCAGTACTTTTTAATATCTTTCCAGGGTAGACCCTAACATGCCTTCCCCCTTCAAAAGCAGTGTTTTTCTCAAGGTTGGAGATGAGGAAATTGCTATAGAATTATTGTTAGTTCCTATGTGGCATCTCTAGGTTGCATATCTTTCCATTGGATCAGTACTTTGTAATGTCCCCAATGGATTAATTGCCCAAAGGGACAAAGTAGCCTATCCATCCTCGTAGGCTATAGTCTTTAATAAAGGGGAAAACCTGAATTACTCAATGTTTGGGGCAACATGGGGTAAGTTTTGAGGCAACTGGGGCAAAAAGCCCAAAGTTGGGGGTTGCCATGAACCCCTTTGAATTAATTGAGGAGAAACCCCCTCAAGGAAATCTATAATACATGAGAGTAAAATCATTTTGATCATCATGGAATGGGATTGATTTGTCTCTGTTTTTCTTTGAGCCTGAGGCTCCGAGGGTTTTAAGACCCCTTTCTCCTCTTGGTCTAGTTTTGGTGGAGTTGATCCCACCCTACCTAGACACCACTCTTTTCCTTTTTCTGGCACAGGTCATTGGAGCAATCCTAGTCTGATTTTAGGCATAGTGAGACGTCCTTTGTTCTGCTAAAGGGTGCGGCTTGTTGGAGTCATTTTTTGTTTCTTGTTCTGGTATAACAATAACATTTGGAGCATATTTGGTTGTAAAAAATAAACGAGTCTCACTTTGGGAATTTTTGGTGGTTTGGTTGCCAGAATCTGGCAGTGGCCACTCCAAGTATTCTAAGGCTCAGGTTGACGGCGTATGGTATCTGCGTAGAAAAAGTGTTTGTTATGAGCAATGTTGCACTAATCGTTATTGGGATTAATTCGGCGCGGGCAGTGTTGCGGGGGAGCGCCCCCCCCCCCCCCCTCTCGAACCCGCTCCCGAAGCGCGCTCCGGGCCGGAGCGGTTCGGGAGCGCGCTCCCTTAAAAAAATTTACGCTCCCTGCTCTGATAGGGAGCGTTTCAGGGAGCGATCGCTCCCGAGCTCCCAGAGCGCTTTTTAATGCCCGGGAGCGATCGAGGAGCCCGGAGCGCTTTTTAATGCCCGGGAGCGATCGGGGAGCGATCGCTCCCTGATCGCTCCCGGGCATTAAAAAACGCTCCGGGAGCGATTTTTAACCGGCCGGGAGCGGTTCGGCGGAAAAAAATTCCGCCGGACCCGAAAAATCAAAAAAATTTAACTAATTTTTTTTTGTTTATAAGCCCAATGGGCCAAAAAAAACTCATTTCAACTTCATTGAGCTTGAGATTGAGAGCTGAGCAAGAGCAAAGGAGCAAGGAGCAAGAGCTGAGGAGCAAGGAGCCAGAGCTGAGGAGCGAGGAGCAAGTGCCAAGGAGCGAGGAGGAAGCTTGCAGAGGTAAGTAACTTAATCATTTAGTTAGTTTAGCTGGTTAGGTAGTTAATTTGGTTAGTTTCATTTACCTGTTTGAGTTTAAAGATCATTAATTTAAATTAAATTAATAAATTAAATGAATTAATCCCAATAAACTAAATTAATTTGCAGATTCAAGACTCAAACCCTACAAACATCAAACACGATGGACCTGAGCATTTTTATTGGCATTTTCCTCTTCCTGGTCCCCTTTCTGGTTATTATGGTGGTGGAGAGTAGGAAACGGAGGGGGCCTGAAACTGAAGAGGTGGATGAAGAAGCCGGAGGAAGTCAAATGGGTGAAAACCCCAGTGAGGAGGATGTGGAGGAGGGTGAACATGAGGGTCAAAAAACTAAACAAGACCAAACTCCATTGTGGAAATATGTTCACAGGGCTGAAACAGGGAGAGGGGGTGGAACCACTAAATTTCATTGCCCCCATTGCAACACTGACTACACAGGCTCATACACCCGTGCTAGAAGACACCTCTGCGGGAAAAGGCCATGGGATGGAGAGAAACAAATAGGAATCAAAACTTGTGACAAGGTGTCAACAGCAGATAGAGCCAAATACATAAAGGAAGAGGAGGACGCCCAATACAGAGCAAAAAGATCAAGGGGTTTCTTTGAACCAAGCTCACAAAGAACTCCTTCAGCATCCCTCCCAAGGCAGTGGATATGGACATGGAGGCACAGGGTCATCATCTTTACGCCGTAGAACCATATCAGATTTCCTTGATGAGGGGTGTAGGAATGATGTGGATTCAAAAGTTTACAGGTTCCTCTATGCATGTGGGATACCATTCAATGTTCTACGCTCACCTTATTGGCACGAAATGGTTTCTGCCATAAATGATGCCCCTAAAGGATACAAGAGCCCTCGGTATGACAAGGCAAGAACTGTTGGCCTTGATCATGAAAAAGCAAAAATATCACATTCTTTGAATAAAATGACAAGTTCTTGGACTGACAATGGGGTGTCCATTGTATCTGATGGATGGACAAATGTAAAAGGCAAGCCATTGATAAGTGTTCTTGCTGTGTCTGTTAGTGGTCCCATCTTTCTAGCTGCACATGATTACTCAGACAAGTTCAAGACCGCTATCAACATTGCAGAAGCATTGCTTGAAACAATTGAGCGTATTGGCCCATACAATGTCATCCAAGTCATCACTGATAATGCTCCTAATTGTAAGGCAGCGGGAGCAATTATTGAGGATAAATACCCGAACATATTTTGGTCTGGATGTTTGGTTCACACATTGAACCTTCTGTTGCATGATATTGTCAAAAACAAAAATGAACAATACCAATGGATTGGTGATTTGTACAAGAAAGGAAAAAAAATGATAAAATTTATTACAAATCATAGCAATACCCATGGCCTTTTCCGCAGTCACTCGAGATTGGAGTTGCTGAAGATTGCGAGGACTAGATTTGGTAGCTATTACCTCACCTTCAGGCGCCTTTTGAAGGTAAGAGAGGCATTAGCTAGCATGGTATCAAGTCCACATTGGCAGGTGTTAAAGGAAAGGGCTACAAATGTAGCTGACATTGCAGGTTTTGAAACGGTGGAGGAGGCCGCTCTTGATGGGTAGTTTTGGACAACTGTGAGACAGGTATTGGATTTCACCAAGCCAATTTATAACATGATTCGGTTTGCAGATACAGATAAACCAGTGATTGGCGAGGTGTATGAGCAAATGGATACCATGTTGGGGGAAATAAAAGACATTGTTCATAACAAAGATCCCGACTTGTACAAACTGATTCACGATTGTGTGTGTGAACGGTGGAATAGGCTTAACCTTCCACTACATTGCTTGGCGTATATCCTTACGCCAAAATACTACTCAGATTCTTGGTTGGGCAAACCTGCAGCAGGGGGTGGTGTTAGGACCAAACCCCATTTAGATCGAGAGGTAACTAGAGGATATCTGGAAGCAGTAGAAAAGTTGGTGCTTGACAGGGAGGAATGTGCAGCTGTGCGCCTTGAAATAGGCAGATACTTCACTGGCAGTGGTTTGTATGGTAACTTCCATGCAATGGATGACAAAGATAAATTTGATTCTCTCACATGGTGGGAAACATATGGCAGCCACGGACTTTTGCGAAAATTGGCAATAAAAGTTCTTTCACAGGTTGTAAATTCTTCTTCTGCAGAGAGGTGTTGGAGAACCTACAGTTATATACATAATGTGAAAAGAAACAGGCTCAACGAAAACCGAGCAGAAAGCTTGGTTTATGTGCACTACAACTTGAGGTTGTTGAGCCATTACTGTGATCGGGCTAATGAAGATCCCACATATAAAATTTGGGACAATCACCCTGAGGACGACAATTTGGAGGATGGCATTGTACATATGGAAGAACTAGAAGAGGAGCTTGTACGGGATGAAGCTGAAGCAGCTGCAGCAGCCATGGCACCTCCACCTCCACCATCCAGTAGCAGTTCTCGGGGCCCGAGTCTTGTTCCATTGCTGTCGCCACCTCCATCGGCACCCTCGCGTGGAGGCTCTAGTTCTGATCGTCGGTCTGGGCGGGAGACTCCTAGAAGACCACCACGACCTACTTATACTCCTGGAGACTCTCGTGGCAAGGGCCACTTGTAGATTTACAGTTTACTTGTCTTTTTTAGTTTCTATTAGACTTGTCACTTTAGTTTTCATAACTGTTCAGTGTTGAGTTTTGAGTCCTTGACTCTTGACTCTTGACTCTTTCATATCATTATGACATTATGATATTTTTTGTAAACATTATATCACTGTGACAATGAAAATTTGAAGTTTGAAGTTGGGCCTTGGCAATTATAACTCATTGGTAATGATTGTGAATTATGAATATGATGCTTTGTGAAAGACTAGTCACCAAAGTTGTTTCATTTCATCTCATTATTCATGTTTCATTTTATAAATTTTTAACATTTCATATCATGTTAACAGTTAGAAGTTAGGAGTCAGGACTTAGAAATATCTTCGATATTACTTCTTGTAATGGTTAAACTTGGCTTACAAGTACAACTTGTTACTTTGGTGATCAATGATGATAAATGTTATTGAATTTTCAATTCTGAAAGCTTGAAGTTGAAACTTTAATATTGAATTTGATGAATCATGATTTATAAGACTCAATATGTTGCAGTTGTAATATGTATTTTAATTTTACTAAGGTTGATGACGATTATAATTTCTAGATGATTGATGTGATATGGTTCAATGATCAATTTATGTTTTTTTATGTTTTTTATGTCTATTTCATCATTCTACATGTTTTTGTTGACATATATGTATCAAAAATTAAAAAATATAAAAAATATATATATTTTTAAAAAATCGCTCCGGGATTCGCTCCCAAACCGGGAGCTTCTGAAAATGGTCGCTCCCGCTCCCGCTTCCGCTCCCGCTCCCCGCTTCCGCTCCCGCTCCCAAGTAACATTGGGCGCGGGGAAAAAATCGTAATAATTGGGAAAAAATCGGTAATAATCGGGGAAAAATAGTTTGGTACAAAAATATTCATTTTTTTTCAATTTTTTTAATATCTAAACCATCTACAAGATAAAATAAATACATTGACACATAAATATGATAAAAGAACTAATATATAAGATGTTTAATATTATTTCTAGTGCTAAAATTACACATAACAGTGAATCATGTCCTGAATAGTAAGTCGTGACTCCTGAGTCCCCACTCAGCCTCAAAATATCAACAAAAAATATAATAATGTATCTCATATCATGAGTCATAATGTCATATACAATGAAATGAACCAAATAACTAAAGTCTAATACTACTGATTTCCTTTGCCCCTCTAGATGTAGATGTCGATGGAGTTGGTAGTAGACTCTTCTGTGCTCTAGAAGCTGAAGAACTAGGAGCTACAGGAGGTAGACCACGTCCTCTACTTGTGACAGGGGTAGCTTGGGTCACCTCCTCCTCCTCATAAAACATATACACATATTTTTTTTCCCCGATTTTTTCATAAAAGTCCAAAAAAACCTTGATTTTTTCCCCCGATTTTATCTTCTTTTTGAAAAAATCGCGATAAACCGATTTTATCGCGATTTTTTGGCGATTAGTGCAACAATGGTTATGAGCACCCACACCTAGGTCAAAAGCGAAATTAGAGTACCAAAACCCTAACCCGTTCTATAGTATCTTCTCGCCAGTCTTGTTATAGAACTTAGATATGTGGGTATAAGTTTATGGGCAAATTTTGTTGTAGCAAAGCCTCATGTGCCAAAGGTTCCCTACGACCCTAGTCAACACTCGCAACAATAAAGAAAACGTCCATCTAATTTGAAATAGCGAGGCGGTCAAGTTTGAACAACGAATAATATACAACGCGTTTTGTGGAAATCGTGGCCGCGAAGGTCCATTCGGTTTTGGATGGGAACGAAAGCATCCAACTCAAGCATTGGAACCCGTATATTCAAACCTATTTCGTGATAGCACTGGGTCGAGCTTAGCCTGGACAAAGGCATCGGTTGTGGCAAGATCAAGACATCACCCTCCGTGTCTAGGGTTTTCCGCGACAGGGTAGAAGAACTATTTACAACTGAAGGTATATCTTGCGGTGCCCTAACCATACAATAAAAGAAACGCCCACTATTGGAAATTGTAACTAGTTCTGGTCTTCATAATTGTCATTTGACTCATGACATGAGGCAAATTTTATTTGTCTATCAAAAGGAGAAAGAATATGATGCAAAGAATAAAAGAAAATTATTTTGGAGCATGGGCTTCATGCTGAAGTTATTTGTTATCAGGTCTCCTAGGGTTTACATGAGTCAAAGAGTCATTGTTATTGTAAAAAACCCATTTGGGCACTTTTATCATGAAAGGAAAAAAATATTTTGTATTTGGAAGTGTTTATAAGGCTCCCAAGACTAAGTCGGCCAACCAAGAAGAAGTTAGTGAGGGCTATTCGAGCCCTAGGAAAGGCTATAAAAGGATGGAAATTCGACCTATTGGGACACACATAAAGCATAAGCATCTTGGATTTGGTTTGCAATTAGGAAGTAGTGCGAAAGTCCCAGGCAAGCAAGGAAAAGGCTAGTGAAGGAAGGGAGAAGTCCTAGAGAAAATCGAAGGTTTGAATTTTGTATCTTTCATCTCACACGTGCGAGAAACCTAGAGTTTTTGTGTGTATCGTAGGTCCGAAAATTGCAAGGACAGTTGTAGACTTCTCTTGGGGAGCCGAAAGGCTAGAAGAGCCTTGCTTTGGAAGGATGTTATTTCGCTACTCTTGGTAGACTTTGTCTTGCATTGCAGAAGGAAGATTGGTTGGTTGGCTTGGTTCTTAGTGGCAACCATGGTCTAGGGTTTGGTCTTGGAAGTCTCCTTTGAAGTTGATTCTATAAGAAGAGAAGTTCTTTCTGGGTTTTCCCCTTGGAGGGGTTTTGCCCTGGCTTGGAGCCTATATCTTGTGTTCATTTTTGTATGGTTGTGATCTTCATTGTTTTGGCATTTATTTGATGATAAGAACATAAGCATAATAAAGAAAAGGAAGAACATAATATCACAAATAATTGTCATGGATGGAAAAAAATGAATTAAATGCTGTCGTAATCGATTTTCCAACATGGTATCAAAGCTAAGGCCAAGAGTCTTGGCAGTTGGAAGATCACTAGAAGGGTTTTTTTCCTTGCTCGGAAAAGCCAAAAAGAATGGAATGTATATATTAGTGTTGGAAATAATACTGAGAGGGGGGGGGGGGGTGAATCAGTATTATTAAGACAAATATTTCCTTTTCAACTTCAGATAATATACACTACTTCTGTTAATAAAAACCGCGTATATACGCAACTTCAGATAGGGAAAACCGCGTATATAAAGCAGACTTATAATTTGATTTATCTTTCAGATGTCAGTTATTAATATGTGAATCAGAAGCAAATAAACAGTACTAGAACCAGTGAAACAGAGCAGAAGACAATCACACACATGAACACAAGATATAAGGAGAAAACCCAACGTGGGTGAAAACCCCCTGCTGCAATTCGTCTCTATCTTCTTTTCAATTAGAAACTTCTCTTTACAATGTTTTGCACTGGTGCAGTCTTTACCAGTACGCAAGCTACAACCTGCAGAGAGCTACAACTCTCTCTCGTTCTCTAGCTTTCCTGGAAGGGAGCTCCAACCCCCTTAGTTCTTGTACTAGCTTGAGATACTAGTACGCAGGCTCCTACCTGCAGAAGGCTGCAACCTTCTCTCTGCTTTCAGGGACCTCGTTTCATTAATTTTCAGACTGGATCCACAAGTAATATCAATCAAACATCAAGTATTTCTGCATCAACCAAACCTCTTTCACCAATCAAAAACTGAATCAGATAAACACTTCTCTGTCAGCTGTACCTAGAACACAAGAACTGTAATCAAACACCAATTCTGAACCCAAAATACTGCAACAATAAAACAGAAGCAGCTAGAACATAGATCAAGATATGTATGCTACTTCACTATTCATCAATCTGCGTGTATACGCTTCTGTACCACAACCAACCTGCGTATACGCCTCTTTCATTCACAGAAAAAGCGTGTATACGCACCTGCACTTCACTGAACCTGCGTACAGATCTATAAAGGATAATTTATTCCTTTAAACATTCAGACATTAGTTAACCCAGATTTATAGATCAAGAGTGCGCCACATATAATAGATCAAAATCATACAGTGATACCAATGTTCAAGCCTTGAGATTTTGATCCATCAATAGTCCTTATCCTTCTCGCGCTCAGGTTCCTCCTTCATTCAGATCTAGATCTGCACCATAACCCAATCACCAGTATTCCAGATCTAGCACGATATCGGATATTCAATAAATCAGATAATGCCTTGCCACATGATCTCCATTTTTATAGTTTTAGTCCTTCCACAATACCACGGTCCAAAACCATAATAAACCAATACCAAGGGCCCAAAACCTGGGGTCAACACATCTGACGAGATACCATGGTCCAAAACCATAGGTTCAAATTCCAAGGACTAACAACCACAGACCAAAAATAAGTTTCCCACCATGTCCGCGCTTTTCTGTGCATAAAAGTGCGTGTATACGCATACGCGACTTTTGAACGTATAACCCGCGTGTATACACATCTTCGGCAAGGTGAACCTGCGTATACAAGATTTCCTTCATTCTGAGCGCCTGAACTGAGATCTGTCACCAAAGTGAGTTGCCATCAAGGACAACACCTGTACCATAGCGCCACACCGGTGCCAAAATGCCAACAATCTCCCCCTTTGGACTTGATGGCAATCCCAAGATCCTCAAAGTCATTCTCCCCCTTTGTCATCAAGGGCAAAGGGCTGTGCTCCCCCTGAGTACATGCTGATATCTCTGCTCTGCTGTGCTGAACATGCTCCCCCTGACTGAAGGCAAGATCTGCAAAAAGGTGTCCTTCAAGAAGAACCATGACTTATACATCATAAAAGACCTTCCTATCACCAAAAGACTCAATACATACAACCATCACCCAACCAAGTGGGGATCATCCACCCAACCAAGTGGGGATACATCAGAAATTTACATATGACAACCAATTGCATCAATCATCCCAGGCATAGTGGGGAAACCAAAATAGGCCGTTACATGACCTTGATAGAAAAAGATATACATGACATAGAGACGAAAAATCAAGACTATGCAAATCACCAATAACTACTATCAGCAGCATCTGACAATCACTGTATATATCAGCAACCATGTTCCCCTTCTGTTCTTCTTTCTACAGCTGATCCACCTAAACCAAAAACAGCTTGAGTACTAGAACCAAGAGCTTCTAAGGTAATGCCAACAATGCATTATTAGAAGATTATCTGCTCCCCCTGAACCTATGCCTGATGGTCTCTGACAGACCCATATCAGACTCTCTTCAACCAGAGTCTGTCCTTGCTGATTTTCTTCAGAACTCCATATACGCGACTGCACCTGCATAAATCAGCGTATGTACGCGGATTCCCCTCATGCAACTCGCGTACACCAACTTTTCTTTGAAACAGACAAGCTTCAACAGCAGGATGAAGCATCAACTACTCCCAGCTTCTGTCTGAGATATTCAAAAGTTTCCCTGGGCAGTGGTTTGGTGAGGATATCAGCAATTTGTTCCTTAGAAGGAACATACTCCAACTTGACTTTTTGCTCAAGCACTTGTTCCCGAAGAAAGTGATATTTAATAGGCATGTGCTTGGTCTTTGAATGCATGACAAGATTCTTTGAAATGCTTATTGCACTTGTATTATCACATAAGATAGAGACAGGTGGAGTACAAGTGATTTGAAAATCCTGCAAGGTTTGCATCATCCAAAGAAGTTGAGTGCAACAAGATGCAACAGCCACATATTCCGCTTCAGCTGTAGATAAAGCAATCAAACTCTGTTTCTTGCTGAACCAAGATACTAATCTGGAACCCATAAAGAATGCACCAACACTTGTGCTCTTCCTGTCATCCACGCTTCCAGCCCAATCTGCATCTGTGTAAGCATGAAGTGTGAGATCTGTATCTCTAGGGTACCATAAGCCATAGTTTTGAGTTCCTTGAAGGTACTTGAAGATTCTCTTGACTGCTTGAAGATGAGTTTCCTTTGGATTTGCCTGAAATCTTCCAACTATTCCCACTGCATGCATGATGTCTGGTCGGGTACTTGTCAAATAAAGTAGATTTCCAATCATAGATCTATAGGTTGGTTGATGCACTGCTGCCGATTCATCATTTGCACTGAGGCTGCATCCTGTAACCATGGGGGTACATACTGGTTTTGAATCTTCCATGCCATACTTCTTCAGAATCTGCTTGAGGCACTTGGTTTGAGACAAGAAGATACCGCCTTTATTTTGTTGGATTTGCAATCCAAGAAAGTATGTCAGTTCTCCAAGCAAGGACATTTCGAATTCTTTCTGCATCACCAAGGCAAAGCTTTGACTCATAGCTTCTTCATTGCTTCCAAAGATAATATCATCTACATACACAACAAGTATTAGCAATTTGTTATTTTCAATTTTTATATAGAGATTGCTATCTGTTGATCCTTTTGAAAAACCTTGTTGATGAAGGTATTTATCCAAACGATAGTACCAAGCCCTTGGAGCTTGTTTAAGACCATAGAGAGCCTTTTTAAGTCTGCATACAAGATTTGGATCATTCCCAAGGATGAAACCATCTGGTTGCTCGATGTATACTTCTTCTTCTAAGTCTCCATTCAGAAAGGCTGACTTCACGTCCATTTGAAATACTTTGAACTTCTGAAAGCTTGAGAGAGCAAGGAACATTCGAATGGCTTCAAGTCTAGCAACAGGAGCAAAAGTTTCTTCAAAGTCTATTCCTTCTTGTTGAGCATACCCTTTACAAACAAGCCTAGCCTTGTTTCTAATAACTTCCCCATTTTCATTCAACTTGTTCTTGAAGATCCATTTTGTTCCTATGACATTCTTATCTTTTGGTTTAGGAACCAACTCCCAAGTGTTGTTCTTTTCAATCTGCTCAAGTTCTTCATTCATTGCCTTGACCCAACATTCATCTTTGCACGCCTCTTTTACATTTTGTGGTTCAGTGGAGGAGAGTAATGCCAAATAGCTTGAGGCTTCTGCAATTGTTCTTCTAGTTTGTACACCTGCTTCTTTCTGCCCCAAAATCTGAGATTCTGGATGATTCTTCTGAACGTATCTGGATGGAGTCTTCTCTTCTATCCTTGTCTGTCCCTCTAGTGCCTCTTGAGGTTCTTCTTCATCATTTGTCTGATTTGGAGAGTAGTCTTCATCCTCATCGATATCTTCATGATTTACTTGCCTAGGGATGTATCCTTTTTCATCAACCACTACATCAATGCTGTCAACAATTCTTCCAAGTCTTTTATTGTAACACTTATATGCTTTGCTGTGAGGAGAATAACCAAGGAGAATGCCTTCATCTGCTCTAGGTTCAAGTTTGCCAAGCTGCTCATCAGTATTCTTAATATAGCATTTGCTCCCAAAAATTTTGAAATGCTTTACCGAAGGAGTCTCACCATACCAGAGCTCATGAGGAGTTTGAGTGCTGTTCACTCGGACATTTGTTTTGTTGAGAATAACAACTGCAGCATATGCAGCTTCACCCCAGAAGGTTGCGGGAGTTCCAGACTCATCAAGCATAGCACGAGCCATTTGTTGGACTGTTCTGTTCATCCTTTCCACCACTCCATTTTGCTGAGGAGTCCTAGCCGTAGAGAATTCCCTTCTTATTCCATGTTCTTCACAGAAATCGAAAAATTCATTTGAGGTAAACTCCCCACCTTTGTCGGACCTGAGGCACTTAATTTTGTAATCTGATTCATTTTCAGCCAAGGCTTTGAAGGATTTGAATTTTTCGAATGTTTTGTCTTTGTGCTTCATAAGTCCTAACCAAACAAACCTGGAGAAGTCGTCAATGAATAATATCAAGTATTCTTCTCCTCGAGGTGACCTTGTCCTAAATGGATCGTATGGACTAGCTCAAGAGGCCTGCTAGTGTAGGAATTTACAGGGTAAGTTCCTCAGAAAGAACACCAAAATGACACCGCTCACAACCAGATCACAGATCAATACACCAGTATTTTTGATGTGGTTAAAACCCTCAAAGAGGGAAACAGTCCACGGCCTGTGCCAACGTGGCTTCTACAGGCAATTTATTAATCAAAGAATGAAAATTTACATAAGCTTCTCTCATGCACGGATTATCCGAACAATGACCCTCCATGCGCTTTAAATAGAACTCATGGACCAATCGGGTGTCAAGCCACGGATCAAGTGTCGGTAATACCGAGGAGAGAGTGAACCGTCGAATCACTACATATCGTGACCGTCGGATTGTAAGTTACAAAATGTACAACGGTAAAGAAACACACTTTACCTAACTCTATACCTAACTCTACACTAGACCAAGTTGAACTTAACTATATTCTATGTGTCGGAATATCCTAACATCCCCCCTTAAGAACAACTTGGGATAGGATTGAAGGATTTACAAATATGACACAATAGGAGAAGGAAGGAGGCACTAGAGCCTATCCCCCCTTAGTGACAACTTCCTGAACTCCAAGCATATATCGAAGTTTAGTGAACTTCGCCTCTGTGAGAGCCTTTATGAAGATGTCTGCAACCTGATCATCTGTTGAACAATATTGCACTTCAAGAACATGGTCATGAATGAGCTTTCTGATGAAGTGCATGTGTAGTTCAATGTGTTTGCTGCGCTGATGCTGGACTGGATCTTTGCATAGCTGAATGGCACTTTGATTATCACACCAAAGTGTGGTTGGATGCTGCTGCTCAAATCCAAACTCTGATAGGATCTGACGAAGCCACAAGGCTTCCTTATTGGCTTCCATGGCACCACGATACTCTGCTTCTGCTGACGAAAGAGAAATGGCAGCCTGTTTCTTACAAGCCCATGTAATAGGTCCTGAACCAAGAGTGAAGACATAACCGGCAGTAGACTTCCGATCATCAGGGTCACCAGCCCAATCAGAATCAGTGAAACCAACTAATAGAGGAGCTGCTTTGGCACTGTAATGAATCCCAAACTGTACTGTACCTCGAACATAACGAAGTATTCTTTTAGATGCTTTCCAATGACTTTCACGGGGGTTTTGCATAAAACGAGCAACAAGGCCAACATCAAAGGAAAGGTCAGGACGAGTATGGGTTAAATACAAGAGTTTTCCTACAAGTTGACGGTATAAGGTAGCATCAACTTCAGGAGAAGTACAAGAGACTGAAAGTTTGACTCCAGACTGAAAGGGAGAAGGGGCTGGCTTACAGTCTTCCATGTGAAAATGACGAAGAATATCACAAGCATACTTGGACTGGGAAAGGGAAATACCCTCCTTGGATTGCAAGACTTGAAGACCGAGAAAATAGTGTAAGTGTCCTAAGTCTGTCATTTCAAATTTCTTTTTAAGGCTGGACTTCACATGGTTTATAAGGTTGGGATCACTACCAGTAAGAATAAGATCATCAACATAAAGAACAAGGATGATAAGAGAGTTGCCCACTTTCTTGGTGTAGACAGTATTGTCAGAGTAACACCTAGAAAAGCCAGATTCTAAAAGAAAGCTATCCATTTTGGCATACCAAGCCCGAGGAGCTTGCTTGAGACCATAAAGAGATTTCTTAAGTCGACATACAAGGCTCGAGTCTGTTTGGATGAAGCCAATGGGTTGTTCCATATAGATTTCTTCATGCAAGTCCCCATGCAAGAAGGCAAATTTAACATCCATCTGATGGACTTCCCATTTTAAAGAGTCAGCAAGGGAAAGAACAAGGCGGAGAGAGTTCATTTTGGCAACAGGGGAGAAGGTTTCAGTGTAGTCAATGCCTTCAACCTGTGAAAAGCCCTTAGCAACAAGACGAGCTTTATGTTTATCAACTTTCCCATCTGGTCCATACTTGGTTCTGTAAACCCATTTACATCTAACAAGTTTGCGTCCCTTTGGTAGAGGAACAAGATCCCATGTATCATTTGTCAACAATGAATGATATTCTTCATTCATAGCTGCTTCCCAATGTGGATGGCCTGAAGCTTCTGCAAAAGTGTCAGGATCATGATTTACTGGAGCTTGAGCCAGTAAAGAAGAGGCTCTTTCAAACTGAGAACGTGTACGTCGCTGATCTGTAGGATCACCGGCAAGATCACCTGCTGCATCCCGAGTAGCACGGACCCATCTTGGAAGTTGAGGATCCTGAGAAGGTGGGGGAGGATTATCATCCTCACTTTCATCATCTGAAGAAGAAATGTTTTCAAAAGTGGAAGAGATAGGAAGAGGTGGCACATCCGCCGGACTAGGCTCGCAGGCCGATTTATTTTCATCAAATTTTACATCTCTTCTAATGATAACATTTTTGGACTTAAATGGAATAAGTCTATAACCTTTTACATCTTCAGAATATCCAACAAAAGTACATTTCTCACTCTTAGGTTCTAAAGCTTTATGCTTTTCATCTGGAATATGGGCCCATGCTTCACTTCCAAAAACACGAAAGTGACTTACATCTGGTTTAATGGAACTCCAAGCTTCTTCTGGAGTGAGATTCTTTAGAACCTTAGTAGGAGTGCGATTTATTATATAATTTGCACAATTAATTGCTTCGGCCCAAAAACTAAGACTGAGTCCTTTAGATTGTAGCATACAATTAGCCATTTCCTTTAAGGTGCGATTTTTCCTTTCAGCTACACCATTTTGTTGTGGAGTGTATGGAACAGTGTGTTGCATTTGAATTCCATTTTCGGTGCAAAAGTTGATGAATGTGTTTTTAACATATTCTCCACCATTATCAGTTCTTAGCTTAAGAATTTGATGTCCAGATTGTTTTTCAACAAAGGCTTTGAAGGCCAAAAATGTGTTAAATACTTCGCTCTTGAGTTTTAAGAAGTATACCCAAGTGCGTCTGGAGAAATCATCAATGAAAGTTAAGAAATACTTGCAGCCAGAGAATGAAGCAACATGAAGTGGACCACATAAATCACTGTGCACAAGCTGTAAAGGGGCTGAGGCGTGCCAAGAGGCACGTTTTTCAAAACTGTCCCGATGATGTTTTCCGAGTACACATCCGGAACAAACACCATTTCTGCAAGATACCATAGGAAGACCTGTAACCATATTTTCTTTACATAGATGCTGAAGGGAGCGATAGTTTAAGTGACCAAATCGCTCATGCCAAAGTTTGCTCACTTCATCATTATGAGCAACAAATACTGAGGGAAGATTTGATGACCCAAAGTTGTGAAACTTATACAACCTTGTGGAATCATCAGCAATACCAGTAGCTAGAATCTGTTTAGGATCTCTCAGATCCTTGATTACAACATCACGAGGTGAAAATTCAACAATTTTACCTTCACCTGAATGAGTTATCTGATATACAGATAGAAGGTTGCAGGATAAGGTTGGAACACATAATACATCATTAAACTGACCATTGTCTAGATGAACAGTTCCAGTCCCTACAACATTAAGAGATCTATCATCACCAACATATATATTTTTGGTGTTACAATCATTTAAAGAAGAAAACATGGCTTGGTTTTTGGCCATGTGATAAGAGGCTCCAGAATCAATGAGCCACTCATGAGAATGAGAAGAAGAAGATACATTTAATGCATAACCAGACTGAGATGATTGACAGCGACATGCAGAAAGTGCCATTCCTGAAGATGAAGTTGAAGTTGAAGTTGAAGAATGCTCCACATGGATGTTATGTTTCTTCATTGCGGCTTCCAAGGCTTCCATCTTCTTAAAGCATTTAGATTCTAAGTGGCCATCTCGATTACAAAAGTTACAATGTCTATCAGTCTTCTTCCATTTGTTTTTATTGGTCTTATCATTTTGCTGAAATGATCTTTCATTTTGAGGCTGAGTTTGCTTAGGACCCTTGTTTGGTTTATGACCATTCTTTTTAGGATATGACTTCTTAGGATTCTTTGAATTTGGTTGCTGCTGGGCGGCTAACGCTTTCTTGGAAGAGTTTCCAAGATTAAGAAGACCAAGGTGTAAGAGTTTTTCTTGTTCTCTTATTAAAGAATCACAAAAAGAGTCAAAGGAAGGGGCCTTGTAGTCTTTTCCCTGACAAATGAAAGCTTCCCTTGTAGAATGGAAGGTGGAAACAAATACAGAGTAGGCTGGTCCCAACTTAGTAAGGATGGAATAAATAAGGTTACTATCTTCTTTCTTAACCTTAACACCTTCCAAGAGATATCTAAGGGTCTTGAATTTGGACAAGAAATCTTCAATGCAAGAAAAATTATTAGGATGCAATGTAAGCAACTCATTTTCAAGTTGATGGGCTCTAATTTCATTTTTAATCCCAAAAACTTTAGTGATTTGTTCCAATGCTTCATGAGGAGTCTCAAGTTCTGCAATATGGAATCTAAGATCAGGAGAAATAGACATCCCTATCAAACCACGTGCTTGATCTTGTCTATTTTCCCATTTTGCAGCCTTGTCTTCATCTTTTGGTTTCTTCTCTTGGTCTGTGGCTATTTTGTAGAGACCTTTACTTCTAAGTAAATCTTCCATGTAGGATATCCATTGGAAGTAGTTAGTGCTGTCAAGAATGACTTGGCATGGACTTTCCATTTTTAAAAAAAAACTGAAGCTGAAGATGCTGAAAGTAAGTGTTCCAATGGATAGATCTCGAAAAATTAGGCGGTTTTAAAAAAAACGGCTCTGAAAAAGGCTTCCGGATGAAGAAGTTATGGCTTTTTGAAAAACAATTGTTGAAGTTGCCGGCAAAGTGCGCGAATGTGCGGAAATGAAAAAATCCGCTCCCACAAAATGGAGACTTGAACCCAAGACCTCTACTCTCTTAAAATAGCTTTGAACCAATTGATCTATACAAAAAATTTGAGAGAGAGAGAGAGAGAGAGAGAGAGCGGGGGGGGGGGGGGGGCTTGGTTTGCGTGCTTGCCTTGAGAAAGCTCTTTTTTCCCTACAAAACACAAAACACAAAACCCAACACGGACATGCAAAGAAAACGAACCTTATGGCTCGAAGTTAGCTTTACCCAAAAAACTAGATATTTAAAAAAAAGAACCTTGCGGCTCAAAGTTAGCTTTAGCCGAAAAACTAAATATTTTTCTCAATGTTTCTGATTTTCCGAGATCACACTAAGGTGCAGGGAAAAGAGCATACGCATGAGAAAAATCCTTCCTTTCTGTTTCTGATTTGCCCAGATCGCACAGAGTCGCAGGGCAAAGAGCATACGTAGAAATGAAAGGTATAGATCCAGTTAAAAAAAAGCTAAATAAACCGAAACCGAAATAAGCAGAGAGAAAATAACAGTAAACTGCAAATAAACACTGTATACCTCCAGATCTTAAAAAAGACGCAGCTAGGGCTACCGGAAACCTTTTCGCGTGAAACGAAATGGGTTCCTCACTGGAACAGATGCTCCGAACACAACAGAGCAGTCCTCTCGGCCCGAAAGCAGTCAGAAACAACAGATCTAGGAAACAACAGTCGGATGCAGTTCTACCGGCTTCAGATTTGGATCACCAACGGACGCGGCCCTCAAATAGCTCTGATACCATGTAGGAATTTACAGGGTAAGTTCCTAAGAAAGAACACCAAAAGGACACCGCTCACAACCAGATCACAGATCAATACACCAGTATTTTTGACGTGGTTAAAACCCTCAAAGAGGGAAACAGTCCACGGCCTGTGCCAACGTGGCTACTACAGGCAATTTATTAATCAAAGAATGAAAATTTACATAAGCTTCTCTCATGCACGGATTACCCGAACAATGACCCTCCATGCGCTTTAAATAGAACTCATGGACCAATCGGGTGTCAAGCCACAGATCAAGTGTCGGTAATACCGAGGAGAGAGTGAACCGTCGGATCACTACATATCGTGACCGTCGGATTGTAAGTTACAAAATGTACAACGGTAAAGAAACACACTTTACCTAACTCTACACTAGACCAAGTTGAACTTAACTATATCCTATGTGTCGGAATATCCTAACAGCTAGCTGATCCTTCCTTCTCAGGAAAGTTAGTTCTGGTTTGCTTACCAAACTGACATGATTTGCATATGGTGTTGTCTGGTATTTTGATATTTGGAAGACCGCGAACTGCCTGGTATTTGCATGCTTTCCTTATTTGTGAAAAGCTTAGATGCCCCAACCTCCGGTGCCATACCCAGTGTTCATCATCCTTGCTCAAATAGCATTGTTGTTGTCGTTCTTCAAATATGTATAGATTATTTGGAGTTCTTCTGCCTTTGATCATTGTTTTTCCTGTATCAAGATCACGAACACTACATCCATTTGATCGAAATATTACCTCGGTTCCTTGATTGCAAATCTGACTAACACTTAGTAGATTATGCTTCAAGCCATCTACATACAAAACATTTCCAGCTTTGACCTGTTCTTTCAACTGAGCAGTGCCTTTTCCTTTTATGGTTGCATGGGTATCGTTTCCAAAAGACACCTTCTTTCCCTTTTCTAATGCAGTATATGATTCAAGTTTTTCTTTATCCCCTGTCATATGCTTCGAACATCCGCTATCGATATACCATAGATTTTCCTGTCCTTCTGCATAGAAAGCTATCCCACATCTTTCTGGTTGTGGTTCCTTCATTCTCCATGTTCTGGCACTTGAGGTATGTTCCTTCTGAGTTGTCTTCCAAAACCTGCTCCTGCATTCAGAATCTTCATGACCAAAGTTATTACAAATAGAACATTCAACTTCATTTTCAAGGGCCGAAAAGTTGTTTTAAGCCCTTTTCGTGATTCCAGTCATGTTCCTTTGTTTTTGAACTTCTCTAGTCATGATTGTCTTATAGGCAACACATTGAGCTGCTTTGTGACCAAAATTATGGCAAGAGAAACATTGGCCATTGAAGAAACTCCTGCGATTATCAAATCTATCATCCAACCGGTTGTAGTTTCTACTGACATCCATTCTTGAGGCAAATTGGGAAGATTTTACCTGTGGCTGATTGTAGCTTCTGTTTGTCCTTAAGGTAGCTTGTCCCCGATTTTCTTGATAGTCTTTATTCGTTCTTGAGGTAAATTGTCCCTGATTTACCTGATGATTTCTATTAGGCCTTTGCTCGCTCCTCCTTGCTGCATCAAGATAGCTTTTGGAGGTAGAAGCTTGAGATGTTTCTCCATTATATCCCAGACCTGTCTTGATTAGTGGAGAACGCTGCACATTGATAATCTCATCCAGAGTTTCAGATCCTTTAACAAATTTAAGATTGATAGCTTTTGTTTTCTCAATTTCCTTTCTAAGAAAAACAATTTCACATTCCAATTTTTCAAGATGTTTTTCCCTTTCAGCCAGTTGACATTGTAGAGAATCAATAATTGCACTTTTCTCTTCTAAGCAGATTTTGAGATTAGTCATCTCTTCACAAAAACCTTCTACATCTATAGCATCCATGTAGTCATCATCTTTAAAAGCCATTAAAAGTTTATATTCATTACCTTGTTCATCTTCGTCACTATTTGAAAGACCATCACTATCTTCATGAGTGTAATAGCTTTTCTTATTTGCATTCTGTTTCTTGTTCCATCTAACAGGTTCCTTTCCCTTGTCAATCTTATCCTTATGAGGACATTTGGAAGCATAGTGACCTACTCTTCCACAAGCAAAGCACTTGAAAGGTAACTTACCTCGGAATCGTCCAGCACCCCTTTGAAGATTTTTGACAAAATTTGATTCTTCTTCTTCTTCTGACACGTGTCCTGATTCATAGTATTCTCCTTTGCCTGAAGCCTTGAAGGCAACTTTTCTCTTGTCTGATGGACCTCCTTTCCTCATTTCATAAGCAGTAAGAATTCCGTGCAGTTGTGACATTTTAAGACTTTGTAGATTCTCCTTTTCTTCTATTGCAGAAACTTTAGATTCAAACTTAGGTGACAAATATCTTAGTACTTTTTCAACCACAACAACCTCTTTTATTTCTTCTCCCAAGTTTTTCATACAATTAACAATCTCATCTACACGAAGAAAATAGTTAGCCACACTTTCATCATTATACATCTTGAGATTTTCATACTGAATCCTGAGGGTTTGAAGTTTTGCTCGTTTTACCTGATCATCTCCTTCATAGCTTAGGACAATCTTGTCCCTTATTTCTTTTGCTGATTTTAACTGCATAACTTTCACGAATTCTGATTGAGATAGACATCCTATAAGAGTATTGACCGCCTTTGCATTTGTTTCATATTTCTTCTTCTCAGCTGGATCTGTAGGGGTAGCTGATGGAAAAGTATACCCTGTTTCTATGATATCCCAGACTTCTGTACCCAGAGATTGAAGATAGGCAGTAACTCTTACCTTCCAATATATGAAGTTTGTCCCATCAAAAACCGGTGGCCTGATTGATGCTTCCCTCTCGTAGTTGCTCATGATGAAAGATCTTCCTTCAAGCGATCAAGCTTCTTCAGAAGGACCTGCTCTGATACCAATTGTTGGAAATAATACTGAGAGGGGGGGGGGGGGGGGTGAATCAGTGTTATTAAGACAAATATTTCCTTTTCAACTTCAGATAATATACGCTACTTCTGTTAATAAAAACCGCGTATATACGCAACTTCAGATAGGGAAAACCGCGTATATAAAGCAGACTTATAATTTGATTTATCTTTCAGATGTCAGTTATTAATCTGTGAATTAGAAGCAAATAAACAGTACTAGAACCAGTGAAACAGAGCAGAAGACAGTCACACACATGAACACAAGATATAAGGAGGAAACCCAATGTGGGTGAAAACCCCCTGCTGCAATTCGTCTCTATCTTCTTTTTAATTAGAAACTTTTCTTTACAATGTTTTGCACTGGTGCAGTCTTTACCAGTATGCAGGCTGCAACCTGCAGAGAGCTACAACTCTCTCGTTCTCCAGCTTTCCTGGAAGGGAGCTCCAACCCCCTTAGTTCTTGTACTAGCTTGAGATACTAGTACGCAGGCTCCTACCTGCAGAAGGCTGCAACCTTCTCTCTGCTTTCAGGGACCTCGTTTCATTAATTTTCAGACTGGATCCACAAGTAATATCAATCAAACATCAAGTATTTCTGCATCAACCAAACCTCTTTCACCAATAAAAAATTGAATCAGATAAACACTTCTCTGTCAGCTGTACCCAGAACACAGTAACTGTAATCAAACACCAATTCTGAACCCAGAATACTGCAGCAATAAAACAGAAGCAGCTAGAACATAAATCAAGATATGTACGCTACTTCACTATTCATCAATCTGCGTGTATACGCTTCTGTACCACAACCAACCTGCGTATACGCTTCTTTCATTCACAGAAAAAGCGTGTATACGCACCTGCACTTCACTGAACCTGCGTACAGATCTATAAAGGATAATTTATTCTTTTAAACATTCAGACATTAGTTAACCCAGATTTATAGATCAAGAGTGCGCCACATATAATAGATCAAAATCATACAGTGATACCAATGTTCAAGCCTTGAGATTTTGATCCATCAATAGTCCTTATCCTTCTCGCGCTCAGGTTCCTCCTTCATTCAGATCTAGATCTGCACCATAACCCAATCACCAGTATTCCAGATCTAGCATGATATCAGATATTCAATAAATCAGATAATGCCTTGCCACATGATCGCCTTCCTCTTTTATAGTTTTAGTCTTTCCACAATACCACGGTCCAAAATCATAATAAACCAATACCAAGGGCCCAAAACCTGGGGTCAACACATCTGACGAGATACCATGGTCCAAAACCATAGGTTCAAATTCCAAGGACTAACAACCACAGACCAAAAATAAGTTTCCCACCATGTACGCGCTTTTCTGTGCATAAAAGTGCGTGTATACGCATACGCGACTTTTGAACGTATAACCCGCGTGTATACGCGTCTTCGGCAAGGTGAACCTGCGTATACAAGATTTCCTTCATTCTGAGCGCCTGAACTGAGATCTGTCACCAAAGTGAGTTGCCATCAAGGACAATACCTATACCATAGCGCCACACCGGTGCCAAAATGCCAACAATTAGTTTTGATGACCGAGTCATCTAGAAGTAAATATAAGCAAGAAAAAGCTATATTTTCTAAGCATCCAACAAGAGCAGATCTCTCCTAGAAAGACTTCGCATGCCTCGGGAAGCTTAGTAGATCAAAAGTTAAAGGAAGGACATGTTTTGTCTTTGGTTTGGGTTTGTTTTGTGAAGCCTTTAGCTAGAATGTATGTAAAGTTATTATGCCTCTAATCTGAAGGGAAAGAAGTCTCTCAGGGCCGAGTTATTAGCCCATGCTTATCTCTGTTCCATTGGTGATCTCGGAGCCGAAAATTTGTAGGTGATCTTGTGTAAGATTCAAGTCACAACAAGGTTGGTTGTAGGGCTCCTACGCCTGGAAAATTTGTGGATTAGTAGGTCGAGTTTAGTCATGAAAGGGACGAGGTAATGTGTGAAGGAAAAGAGGTTCTATTGGACATATAGAAGTAATCACAATTTGAAGTTCGAACGTGTGGTTCCTCAAAACTTCTGTGAGGGCTGAAGTCACCTTCAAGATTGAAAATTCTAAAGGAATCCAAAGGATAGAAGTAGTTCCTCAATTCAACAAAGTGTGGCATCTTGAAGAGAATACTAGTAAGCATCTTTTGAAAAGTAAAAAGATCATTTTTGTGCTTACTAGAAGCCCTAGTTTGAGGGTTGAGAGCACAACAAAAACTTTAATAGTTTCAAAGTTTATAGAGGTACCAAATCTCTTGCTAGGGAAATAACAAAATAAGGAATAAGTATGGTATCCTAGTCAAGAATTGTTTGAAGCAAGGTGCTGTAATAACAGATGAATTAGAAAGATTGTCAAGAGGAGCAACAACTAGATACCTTGGGAAGAGCATCTTGATGTAAGATTCTTGTATATTGACAAGAGTCTTGGGACTATTTGAAGCAAGCCTACAATTGGATAAGGCAAATACAGTAAGCTCTTCAGGACAAAAGGTATGAGAATCTTTGAAAGAAATGAGTTATCGAATCTTTAAGGTATGTACAAATTTGTTTTTATGTACACTTCAAGTTATAAAGGGTTTGCTAAGTAATTAGGGTTTTGTGCCATGCTTTGAATGACTAGAATCTAGGAAGGTTTTGGTATCTAAGGTTTATAAACCCTAGATAGGATTAGGATTGAAAGACCCTAGAATAGTGAAAAACCCTAATTGGTTTATTCCCTCATAGAAACCCTAGGTCTTGACTTCTAGGGTTTGCAGGTAATCTAGGGTATATGGTAAAATCTTAGTGAGGGATGAATTAAATGAAATCTAGGATATGATATCGAAACCCTAGGGCTGATGTTTCCAAGAGAAATATCAAGGAATGGAGAATACCCTCTAGGAAAGCCATGGAAACCCTACATCATCATCATGCTCTTGTACTTGCATATATTTTGCTTGGTTGTACTTGTCGGTGAATGTTGTAGGTACATAATGAAGGAAGCAAAATGAGAAGGATGGATAAGCAAAGTAGTCCTTGTGCTTGTTAATGATGAGCATGATGGAAGGAGGGAACTGTAAGGACCCTGAAGAAATTGATACTAACAAGTTCATCAAAGGAGTAAGCATGTATCATTGTGGAATCTTGTTTTAGTATGGCATCATAGATAAAAGCATGTGATAGTAGCATATTGAGAGTCTACTTGATTGAATTGCTTTATAAGAATCATCTAGTATTTCAAGAATGAGAAATTTGGGACCATTTTTCATAATGTTCATCCATAAATTGTCTAACATTATGTTAGAGGTAGTCATTTTGCCAAGGTGGATCCTCAAGATCCTGTAAGAACCATCACTTTGGAGGTTCTTGAAAAAGGCATTATGACAAAGATTAGTATATATTCCATATTGTTTGGAAACAATACTCTTAAAGGGATGAAGGAATGCAGTTGGTCATGTTGTAGGCTCATTGAAGGATACATATAGCTGGATGACTGTGTGAAAGATTAATAATGCATGTTTGAAGTAACTTTTGGGTAGGATTCATGTAATCATGTAAGAAAAGTTGGTCATAAATCATGCATGATTAATCTTTCATTTGGTTAAATGATGCCTAATACAGTGAATTTGACTTACTCTAGAAGACTTTCTTTCTAGAATAATAATTCACATTTAGTATAATCTTCGGAAGAAAATGATAACTTGGTAATCAAGTTCGATCCTGGGGCGCTCTGATGCATAAAGGAAGATTCATGTGGAGATGGACCTTGAAGATGTTGATGATGAGAGAGTTGTCACGATGAGGTAAGTTTGATATTAATAATTATTATTGGTTATCTGGTTAACATATTGTTTTACTACTTGGAAAAGATGTTGTAGGAATACATGATGGTAGTAGAGGCAAGTTCAACTGTATGGATGGAATGTATGAAGAATGTTGAGGGAAGCTCAATATCTGGTACCTGGCAATTGTGAAGTCAAGATGCGCTAATCTTGGGATTGAAAGGTAGCAGTGCGAGAAGATAACTTGAAGGTCAAAGGAGATCACTTTCATGAGAAAGCTATGATCAACTTGAAGTCTGGAAAGGCTCAATATAATGCCTTCATTAATGATGACAAGATGAAAGTATTGTGCAAAACTGATGACCTGGAACTTGTCACAAGATTAAGGGAAGAAGATGGCAACATGCTCAATACGATGAGATGCGGAAGAAAGAGGGAGTGATGCTGTAGCTGAAATTCTTATAGGGACAAGTGAAGAGAAGCTTGTAGATATGACTTCCCAATTTGAAAGGAAGTCAAGAATCTTCTCTTGTTAAATTTAGCTAACAATGGTATGTTCTATGCTTAGCACAATTACTTCAATGTATTTTAAGCAGCCCAATGACAATTTCCAAATTAGTTTCCAATAACAGTCACTTTAAACATAAATCACATTGACAGTAACTGTAGATAGAACATAAAATAAAATGCAGAAGACAAGCCAAGACAAGAGGACACCAGATTTGGCGGATGCTAGGGAAAACCCCCAGTGTGGGGAAAACCCTTTGATTAATTCTTCTTATTATTATATCAAATGTTCAACAGAGGGAGAGAGAGAGTACAATAATACAAAGTCAAAGTCAAAATTGACTTGCCAAATCACTGTCCAAAACAACCCTGTAAAATCTGCAATACTACTCTCAGTCAATAGCAGTGAAATCAACCCTAACCAGGAAGTCAATGGTGGTCAACGCAACAACAAATAGTCCACTTGGAGCTCGGTCAAACCTAATCAAATTCGGCCTTCCTTGTTGGTCAAATTCATCACAAAACAGTCAACAAATTTGCAGTCAAAGTTGGTCAACCTAAAGTCCACCCTGCGGTCAAACTGGCACGCGGTCAACTCAAGTCAAATAGCCCAGAAAATCTTGATTTTTGTGCCAATCAATGCGGCTTGGTCAAATAGAAATATTCCTCCAAAAATCGCATTCAAAATTGGTCAAAGACACCTTGGTCAACATTGGCCAAACTTCAGCTAAAAACAAAAAAGTCAACAAAGTCAAAAGAACCTTCTAAAATCCGCACGTGTAAGAGAAAGTGAGATGCCTGCAATTTTGTATGACCCAATTAGATGAGGAGAGAGAAATGATGAGTTGAGATGATGCCAAATGAGGTGAGAGGTCACTTGTATTTATACAAGTCGTTGATGGTGAAGAGACACGTCCATTGGGCTTCATGAGCCTACATGATGATGTGACCGACTTGAACAATATGCACATGTGGGCATATTTTTAAAAACACACTTTTGCTTGTCCAAATTAGATGATCATTATATCAATTTTGGTCCTCTCGAAAAGAGGAATTTAATGCAATCATCATCTCCATCAAATGAGCTGTCCCAAGGTGGAATCTGTCTCTAGTTGCCAATTTTTAATGCTCCCTCTCAACTAGGGAGAATTCCTCTTGTCAATCCATCTATCATTGATCATCATGCCATCCTGTCGTCATGAACCATCTCTGTATCTCATCTCATCTCTGTTCCGTTGAACACTGATATGAATAACGAAGAAGAATTGATCGAGAGTGATGCACAAGACCTTACCACTCTCCACTGGCAAAAGTTAGTCCAAAGGTAGAACCTCAATCAGACTTGATCCCAGGTCAAGTTGTTGAACACCATGCATTCTAGACATAGGGAGTATGACAATACACGATGTGTCCATCGGTAATGTCATGTTCCCTATCCACTTTCCCAACTCATTGGCCAGATGAGCAGTCCATGTTACTTGGGAGCGGGAGCGGGAGCGACCATTTTCAGAAGTTCCCGGTTTGGGAGCGAATCCGGGAGCGATTTTAAAAAAAAAAATATATATTTTATATTTTTTAATTTTTGATACATATATGTCAACAAAAACATGTAGAATGATGAATTAGACATAAAAAACATAAAAAAACATAGATTGATCATTGAACCATATCACATCAATCATCTACAAATTATAATCGTCATCAACCATGTCCACAAGTTAGTAAAATACATATTACAACTGCAACATATTGAGTCTTATAAATCATGATTCATCAAATTCAATATTAAAGTTTCAACTTCAAGCTTTCAGAATTGAAAATTCAATAACATTTATCATCATTGATCACCAAAGTTGTACTTGTAAGCTAAGTTTAACCATTACAAGAAGTAATATCGAAGATATTTCTAAGTCCTAACTTCTAACTGTTAACATGATATGAAATGTTAAAAATTTATAAAATGAAACATGAATAATGAGATGAAATGAAACAACTTTAGTCTTTCACAAAGCATCATATTCATAATTCACAATCATTACCAATGAGTTATAATTGCCAAGGCCCAACTTCAAACTTCAAATTTTCATTGTCACAGTGATATAATGTTTACAAAAAATATCATTATGATATGAAAGAGTCAAGAGTCAAGAGTCAAGGACTCAAAACTCAACAGTTATGAAAACTAAAGTCTAATAGAAACTAAAAAAGACAAGTAAACTGTAAATCTACATGTGGCCCTTGCCACGAGAGTCTCCAGGAGTATAAGCAGGTCGTGGTGGTCTTCTAGGAGTCTCCCGCATAGACCGACGACCAGAACTAGAACCTCCACGCGAGGGTGTAGATGGAGGTGGCGACAGCAAAGGAACAAGACTCGGACCTCGAGCACTGCTACTGGATGGTGGAGGTGGAGGTGGAGGTGGCATGGCTGCTGCTTCATTTTCATCCCTTACAAGTTCCTCTTCTAGTTCTTCAATATGTACAATGCCATCCTCCAAATTGTCATCCTCTGGGTGATTGTCCCAAATTTTATATGTGGGATCCTCATTAGCCCGATCACAGTAATGACTCAATAACCTCAAGTTGTAGTGCACATAAACCAAGCTTTCTGCTCGGTTTTCATTGAGTCTATTTCTTTTCACATTATGTATATAGCTGTAGGTGCTCCAACACCTCTCTGCAGAAGAAGAATTTACAACCTGTGAAAGAACTTTTTTTGCCAATTTTGGCAAAAGTCCATGGCCGCCATATGTTTCCCACCATGTGAGAGATTCAAATTTATCTTTGTCGTCCATTGCATGGAAGTTACCATACAAACCAGTGCCACTGAAGTATCTGCCTATTTCAAGGCGCACAGCTGCACATTCCTCCCTGTCAGGTACCAACTTTTCTAATGCTTCCAAATATCCTTTAGTTACCTCTTGATCTAAATGGGGTTTGGTCCTAACCCCACCCCCTGCTGCAGGTTGGCCCAACCAAGATGTAGAGTAGTATTTTGGCGTAAGGATATACGCCAAGCAATGTAGTGGAAGGTTAAGCCTATTCCACCATTCACACACACAATCATGAATCAGTTTGTACAAGTTGGGATCTCTATTATGAACAATGTCTTTTATTTCCCCCAACATGGTATCCATTTGCTCATACACCTAGCCAATCACTGGTTTGTCTGTATCTGCAAATTGAATCATGTGATAAATTGGCTTGGTGAAATCCAATACCTGCCTCACACTTGTCCAAAACTGCCCATCAAGAGCGGCCTCCTCCACCATTTCAAAACCTGCCATGTCAGCTACATTTGTAGCCCTTTCCTTTAACACCTGCCAATGTGGACTTGATACCATGCTAGCTAATGCCTCTCTTACCTTCAAAAGGCGCCTGAAGGTGAGGTAATAACTACCAAATCTAGTCCTCGCAATCTTCAACAACTCCAATCTCGAGTGACTGCGGAAAAGGCCATGGGTATTGCTATGATTTGTAATAAATTTTATCATTTGTTTGCCTTTCTTGTACAAATTACCAATCCATTGGTATTGTTCATTTTTGTTTTTGACAATATCATGCAACAGAAGGTTCAATGTGTGAACCAAACATCCAGACCAAAATATGTTCGGGCATTTATCGTCAATAATTGCTCTCGCTGCCTTACAATTAGGAGCATTATTAGTGATGACTTGGATGACATTGTATGGGGCAATACGCTCAATTGTTTCAAGTAATGCTTCTGCAATGTTGATGGCGGTCTTGAACTTGTCTGAGTAATCATGTGCAGCTAGAAAGATGGGACCACTAACAGACACAGCAAGAACACTTATCAATGGCTTGCCTTTTACATTTGTCCATTCATCAGATACAATGGACACCCCATGGTCAGTCCAAGAACTTGTCATTTTATTCAAAGAATGTGATATTTTTGCTTTTTCATGATCAAGGCCAACGGTTCTTGCCTTGTCATACCCAGGGCTCTTGTATCATTTAGGGGCATCATTTATGGCAGGAACCATTTCGTGCCAATAAGGTGAGCGTAGAACATTGAATGGTATCCCACATGCATAGAGAAACCTGTAAACTTTTGAATCCACATCATTCCTACACCCCTCATCAAGGAAATCTGATATGGTTCTACGCCTTAAAGATGATGACCCTGTGCCTCCATGTCCATATCCACTGCCTTGGGAGGATGCTGAAGGAGTTCTTTGTGATTGTGAGCTTGGTTCAAAGAAACCCCTTGATTTTTTTGTCCTGTATTGGGCTTCCTCCTCTTCCCTTATGTATTTGGCTCTATCTGCTGTTGACACCGCTGTACAAGTTTTGATTCCTATTTGTTTCTCTCCATCCCATGGCCTTTTCCCACAGAGGTGTCTTCTAGCACGGGTGTGTGAACCTGTGTAATCAGTGTTGCAATGGGGGCAATGAAATTTAGTGGTTCCACCCCCTCTCCCTGTTTCAGCCCTGTGAACATATTTCCACAATGGAGTTTGGTCTTGTTTAGTTTTTTGAGGGTCATGTTCACCCTCCTCCAGCTCCTCCTCACTGGGGTTTTCACCCATTTGACTTTCTCCGGCTTCTTCATCCCCCTCTTCAGTTTGGGGCCCCCTCCGTTTCCTACTCTCCAACACCATAATAACCATAAAAGGGACCAGGAAGAGGAAAATGCAATAAATATAGCCAGGTCCATGGTGTTTGATGTTTGTAGGGTTTTGATTCTTGAATCTGCAAATTAATTTAATTCTTTGGGATTAATTAATTTAATTTAAATACATGATCTTTAAACTCAAATAGCTAAATTAAATTAACTAAATTAACTACTTAACCAGCTAAACTAACTAAATTACTAAGTTACTTACCTCTGCAGTCTTGCTCCTCGCTCCTTGGCACTTGCTCCTCGCTTCTCAGCACTTGCTCCTCGCTCCTTTGCTCTTGCTCCAACTCCAAACTCAAGCTCAATGAAGTTAGAATGAATTTTTTTTGGTCCATTGGGCTTATAAAACCAAATTTTTTTTCTAAATTTTTATTTTATTTATTTATTTATTTATTTTTTTCGGGTCCGGCGGATTTTTTTTTTTTTTGTTATTATTTTGCTGAACCGCTCCCGGCCCGGCTCAAATCGCTCCCGGAGCGATTTTTAATGTCCGGGAGCGATCAGGGAACGATCGCTCCCCGATCGCTCCTGGGCATTAAAAATCGCTCCGGGAGCGCCGGAGCGATCGCTCCCTATGTCGCTCCCTAACAGACCAGGGAGCGCAAATTTTTTTAAGGGAGCGCGCTCCCGAAAATCGCTCCCGTCCGGGAGCGATTTTGGGAGCGCGCTCCGGGCGGGAGCGGGTTCGAGGGGGGGGGGCGCTCCCCCGCAACATGGTGAGCAGTACTTCCCATGAGTCTCGAACTACATGGGTAGGATGTATACTGGGGCATCAACAAGAGAAGGTGAACCACTAATCCTGCTCATATGCCATAGCAGAAGGTGAACCGCTCATCCTATGCATATGTCGGTCATAAGGGAAGGTGAACCACTCACCCTACACACATGTGTCATCAATTGTAGGGGAAGGTGAACCACACACCCTACACACATGTCAACCATCATCGGGTATCATAAAGGAAGGTGAACCACTCACCTTGTACACAACGCACTAATAGGGGAAGGTGAACCACTCACCCTATGGTTGCTCATAGCTCCATGAAGTACCCCAAGCCCCCAGGAGCTCCCAGAGCTCAATGTTCAACTCAAGTGGGACGCTCATGGGAGGGTCTTTCCATGACTCCAAGTCTCTCTCGGAAGGCTAGGAATTTGACCTTCCCCAAGGGCTTCGTGAGGATGTTAGCAACCTGCTCATCGGTCTTTATTTGTTCGAGCCTTATTGCTCAACTAAATAGCCTCACAATAGGCCATACTAGCTTGCAATGTATTCGGCCTCAACTGTGCTTACAGAAACCGATTTCTGCTTCCTGCTCATCCAAGAAATTGAAGCAGATCCCAATGAGAAGCAACATCTAGACGCGCTTTTTCTATACTTTTTCCAAAAAAAAGATTCGCTAATTTCCATTTTTTTGTAAAAATGATTCGCCCAAATTTTATAGAATGAAATTATTCTACCCTAAAAATCGCCAAAAAATTATATATAGACTATATAAAAATATTATAAATTTGAATATTTCTACAAAAATATCTCCAAACATTTCACAGATTTCATATTATGGACTAGTGGGATTCGCCAAGGTTTCTAAACTTTAATATAAATTTCCATCCTTAAAATTTTCCTTGCTAGTCAGCATCAGTATGTCCATGTAGCCTCCAATTTCTGACAGTGTATCTTAGCCCATAGGTGACTGTGCCACATAGATATCTCAAGAGATTCTTAGCAACAATCCAATGTATGTGATGAGGCTCAACCATAAATTGACTTAATGTATTCACAACGAAGCATATGTCCTGATGAGATTTTACCAAGAACATCAGGGCTCCCACAAGTTGTCTATATTTAGAGGGGTTTGCCAATTCGGGCCCAAGAACACTACCACATAGCTTCTTGAAGTTGAGTTCCATTGGAGTAGACACAAACTTGTAATCCACCATCCCACATCTCTCGAGCAACTTTACAATGTATTTTCCTTGAGAAAGGAAAATCTCACCTGGCTTTTGCCAGACCTCTAGGCCTAGGAAGTAGTGCATCAGTCCTAGGTCCTTTATCTTGAACTTGGAAGCCAACTCCCTCTTGCATTGATAAATGAGAGGGTCTGCACCTAGAAAGTGATCATCTACATAAAGGACCGAAATGAGAGGCATGTCCTTTTCAACCTTGAATTATAGGTTAGGATCAACATTGCTCCTCATAAATCCGAGCTTCATAAGATAGCTATCAATCCTTTCATACCAAGCCCTAGGGGCTTGCTTCAACCCATAGAGGGCTTTCTTCAACCTGCATGCGCGTGTCCTTCGATCTTGTACTTCAAACCCCTAAGGTTGTTCCAAGTAGACTTCCTCCTTAAGCAAGCCATGCAAGAAAGCAATCTTAACGTCCATTTGATGTAGGCTCCATCCTTGAGTGGCAGTAAGAGCAATAATAGATCAGATAGTGGTATATCAGGAAACCAATGCAAATATCTCGTCATAGTCCACTCCTTCCTTTTGAGAGAAGCCTCAAGCAACGAACCTGGCCTTGTATTTCTCAACACTCCCATTTGCTCCATGTTTGATTTTGTATAGCCATTTTGAGGTGACTACGGACTTGTCCTTCGGTCTAGGCACCACATCCCAAACATCATTTTTCATGATAGATTCATACTCCTCATTCATCAGATCCTTCTAGACTTGGCGCTTTACGGCTTCTTCGAACGTACATGGCTCACTTTGAACAATAGTACTTATAGCAGCTAAGTACCCTTGATATTTGTTCGACTTCTTACTTTCACGACATGTCCCTCTTGGAGCAATATGTCTTTCAACATCTTCGAGAGTATCTTTAAGCCACAAAGGTCTTTTCCTTAAGGTAGAGGGATCACTAGGAGGTGGATCAGTAGTATCCATCAAGCCTTCAACATTGGGCATAGGCTCATCTGTCGGAGGTTCATCCTGTTTTTCTACAGCATCATCATTATCCTTCCTTCGAATGGGGAGATCTCTGACTTTCCCAAGGGTAGTGTTTTCATCGAAGGTGACATCATGGCTTATTTCCACGTCTCTTTTACCAGACACATAGATTCTATATGCCTTTGAATTTTCATTTTAGCCTGCAAATATACCTTTCTTCCCAGATGCTTCCAACTTGTTTCTTTTTTCTTTAGGCACATGAAAATACACGGCACAACCAAATATTCTAAAAATGGGAAACATTAAGTTTCTTATCGGTGAAAGCTTCCTCGGGAGTCTTGAAATCCAGTGCTTGATGCGGGTGCCTATTTTGAACATACATGACAGTGTCGGCAACTTCTCCCCATAAGAACTTCAGTAGACATTGATCATGGAGCATGGCACGGGTGGATTCCATAATTGTTCGATTCTTCCTTTCAACAACTCCATTTTGCTCAGGAGTGTATGGAATGGTTGTCTCCCTCTTAATGCCTGTCTCTCTGCCAAAGTCATTGTATTCATTTGATTCATATTCGGTTCCATTGTCAGTCCTCGATATCTTGATTTTCTTCCCTGTTTGATTTTCTACCAATGCTTTGAAAGAACGGAACCATTTGAAGAAATAGATCCATGTTTTGATTGAGAAGTCATCCACAAAGATTGCATAGTATAAGTATCCTCCCAATGATGTTACGGGAAGCATACCAGATAGGTCAAAATGCACCAATTGAAGAATATCGGTGGTTTGGCTTTCACTAGAAGGGAATGGTCCCCTTGTAAGTTTCCCTGCATAACCCTGACAAACTCCTTCATGATTCATGTTGAAATTGGGCATACCTGTGACCATCTTTGTTACTCCAGGTAAGGCTTTGTAATGTAAGTGGGCGAACCTTTGGTGCCATAACTGAGATTGAAGTGAAGCATCGCAAGTCAAGGCTCCCAAAGGACTCCCTCCAATTTGATAGAGACCATGAACCCTAAATCCAAGTGTGAATGTATCGGTAGGGTTTCTTTGCCAAATACGTACCTTTCCGTCAATGAATGCTACCTTGAAGCTTTTATCTTCCATCTCAGAAATAGGCACTAGGTTCTTCTTCAAATCGGGCACATACAATACTTCTTGTAGATGAATGGTTTGACCTTGATTCAAGTGAAGAGTGACAGTACCTATTCCTTTCACAAGGTAGGTGGCATTATCTCCAAGTATGATCTCCAAATTAGTCTTCTTTTCAATCAAATTTGAGAGTGCCTCTTTGTACCCATTGAAGTGCCTCGAGGCTCCACTGTCAATCAACCAATGATCCAAATATCCATGTTAAATTTTCTCAGGGCTATATTGTTCTTTGCTTTGATAATTGCATTTCTTGATTAACACATTAAGTTCACCCCTTAACATCATGACATTATTCATATTTACATCATTATTCATCAGCATATGCAACTATGTAGAAAGAACAATATCATCATCATCAATGCAGCAGAACATAAAGAAACAATAGAAGAAAAGCATGCAGACATAAAGACACCACGATTGGTCGGAGACCAAGGTAAAACCCACTATGGGGAAACGCTTGCAAATTCTTCTTCTTATAGATTGTCATCAAATGATTCAGCAAAAGAGAGTACAATGATCCATAACTAGAACATCCATGAAAGGAACCTGAACATGCTTGTATTCAAAACCCTGATTCTGCGGATTGTAATGTACTGTCACTGTCTGTAGCCTACTACTGAACACTACTGTCATTGAGCGAAATCTTCGGAGTACTGAAGTTTCATCTTTAAGTCCCAGACGCATGGAAGAGGAGTTGTGCAAGCGACTACGATAGTCTTGGACGCTGCTTGGTGAACTGTATACGTGCGACTGGGGACAAATACACTCGGATCTGCCTCAAACTCCCAGACACACCCTTCAAGCTACTATGCGAGTGTCTGAGGCTTCCCAAACGCACCGTTGACCACTTTGTGCGTGCGTCTGGGGACTAGACTGCCTGATTTGCTTCAAAAACCCTAGATACTCCCTTCAGGCTACTGTGCGAGCGTCTGAGGCTTCCCAAACGCACCCTGGACCATTTTGTGCGTACGTCTGGGGTAAAAAATACTCAGTTACGTGCGTGTGACTGAGAAACAGAAACCCTAGATCTGTGCGAGCTTCAATCCTGTAGTTTCGGACCCTTGTGTGAACTTTCTCTTCAGACTTGTGCAAACCAAGACAATAGAAGAGAAGAGAAGATGGCTTGATTAATGTGTCCAAATGAGCTTGAGGTCTCTTCTATTTATAGGCTTCAATGAAGGTCCACTTGATGTTGAGGCTGACTTGTCTAATTGTACATATGCATAGGGCCACCTTGATCTAATATGCATGAGTGGATTCATAAATTCAAAAACCAACTTTTGCTTATCCAAACGAGGTGATCTTTAGGTCGATTTTGGTCCTCTCGAAAAGAGGAATTCAATGCAATCATTATCTCCATCATGTGAGCTGTCCAAAGTGGAATTTGACTGCAGTTGCATAATTTTAACACTCCCTCTCAACTAGGGAGAATTCCACCTGCCAATATCTGACCATCGATCAACATGACTTCTTGTCATCATACGTCCCATCTCAAGTATCTCATCATCTCGAATCATCAATGTACATCTCTTGCTTATTCCTGCTTATCTCTTTATTGTTCCTGCTCATATGCTGAATATTCTCGAATCTAAAAGAAGAAGAATTTGTTACCGGAGGGGAGCTTAAGCTACCACCCTCTATTCATCGGGCTACAACCTGGAATCTATATCAGCAGGCTCCTACCCGGAATATCTATCAACGGGCTAACTCGGAGTATCTGTCAACGGGCTACTACTCGGAATATCAGTCAGCAGGCTACTACCCAGAATATTTGTTGGCGGGCTACTACCTGGAATATTTGTTGGCAGGCTACTACATGTATCATCATTGAAGAGCATATCATCAGGGAGCATATCTCAACTTGGAACCACATTGGGGAGCTACTACTCAACCCAGAATCTCATGGGGAAGCTACTAGTACGGCCCCATATCAAGCAATAGGTGATATAGGGGAGCTACTATTCAACCTAATCTACTGATCTTCTCAGCAATGACCCTCAATAGTCATGTGGTAGAACACCTGCATCATAATACTAGCTTGGGCGAGATACCCAACTTACCAAAGGTAAGGATCTCATGCCCCCAAGCCTCCTCAACTGTTGGCCAGACGAGGAGGGATAATCCCAACAAGCCCAGCTTGTGGGTATGATGCCAACTAGGGTATACTATGCAAAGACCAAGATAGGGTGAGCTACTACTCCAACCCTATGGGTAACAAATAGGGGTGATACCCTATTGTCTAGAGTTCCCTCAACCCCAGGAGCCCTCTATCTCAATTCCATACCCTAGGAGCTCAGACAGGGGAGGAAGAGCTTGGCTCAGTGTCCTCGATCAACGCTGCTCTCATCATACTCATATCATTGTACTTGTATCAGGTAATCATCATGTATCAGTAGCAATTGTCTCTTGTTCATATAGGACATCAAATCAAATATCATGTTAGAACATAAATAATCATATAAATCACAAAAGGATACCATAATCATCCTCCCTCTCAAGGAGGTGTCAAACACAAGCCAAGGCTTGTCTCGTACAACTACACTGTCTCAATATATGAAATTATCTCAGTCCCAACTATATATATGGGATTCTTTGCCTCTCTATGTCATCGTAATGTATCCATGTCATATTCAGAACTTTCTCAAACATCTCTTCAAATGCTTCTTCATCCTACTTCATAGCTAGCCATGCTAGCAACATCGTACTCAACCTCGGTCATGCTACGAACCTCTCATCATGGCAGATCTCATACTAAGGCAACACTCATATGTGCTCATCTCATCAATAACGATCCCAATCAACATCAGCATATCCATACAGTCATATATCATAGGAAGAATATCTCAGACCAAGAATAGATCATCTCATGCAAATATCTTGAAGGATGCTTGGCGACAACTCAATGTGTATGAAGCGGCTCAATCATGAATCGACTCAGGTTCTATGCATATCATGTATATACACAGACGAATGTTCAAAATGCTTCAATCAACTGTTGGTTGCCAATTTAATCGGAGTGTCCAAGGATTTGCATTTCCTCTTTCCAATACTTCTTCAATAGCTTCGCAATATAGATTATCTTTTCCCAATTTTAGAAATTGATTCATCATGCCATGATTTCTTATTTCGAGCTTTAGAAGCCATCTCCCTCTTACTTAGATCATCAGAGGCTCATCACTTGTCAAGAGTAGACCATCAGTATATAAAACCAAAACCAAAGTCATACCTTGGAACATTTCTGAAGTAGAGGTTTGGATCAACACATCATCCTGGCTTCACTAGATAACAGTCAATGCGGACATATCTGGATCGGGGAGCTTGCTTCATGCAATGCTCTCTGCAAACATAACACTTTACCAAACCAACTTGCTCAACTTTTCATAAATCAATGTAGATCATAATTAATATCAAAATCATCAATATCACAGTATCAAGTTCTTTAGACCAGGTGACAGGTAGAGCTCATATCAAGTCTTGACTTCATCTATTATCATGCAATATCAAACTTCATTAAGTCATTCTCATGATCATAATACAAGTCATTTATGTTACTAGATGCAAATGCATATACCAAGGATAGATCATGCAGGTTCCAAGCATACAACTGTCAATACTTCAACCTGTTGGAAAATGTAACTGTGTTCGGTCCTCATTAATGTACTTGTCAAAAGAATAAAGAAAAGAATTATTATTATTATTATTATTATTATTGTGACTTATTAAAGCATGGGTTTCATGCTTGGGTTACCATGTTTTAGGTCAAAGTCCACATTGAGGACTTCTAGGATTTATTCTGAGTCTATAGAGTTATTGTACATTTAAAGAGACCCTTCTTGGGCTTTTGAATCATGTAAAAGGGTTAAGTATTGAGTCAAATATGAATTATGTAACCTCCACACCATGTCGGCCTAGAAGAAGATCAAGTCAGCTTAAGGATCCTATTCGACCCCACAAGAAGCCTATAAAAGGAAGCTCATCGAATTCATTTGGAGCATTATTCACACACAAGTTCAAATTCTCTTATAGCTGGGAAAAAGTGCGAAATTCTCTTGTAGCTGGGAAAAGGTGCGAAATCTGTTGTTGGGGAACTAAAGTGAATGTGAGTTTGGGGAAGTCTAAGGAGAAAGGAAAAATCAAAATTTTGGTACCGCTCTCTCTCTGTTTTGTGTCTAGGATTGGCAGATCGAAGACTTCCAAGTTTCACTGTTGTCGGAAGCTGCTAGTTGTCGTAAGCTACTACCTAGTTGAAGTTGCTGGAAGGAGGTCGAAATTCTGGGAGGTTGACTTAGTGTGGAGGGAAGGTCTAGTCTTGGTCTAGGGTGAAGAGTCTCAAAGAATACTATTGAAAGGAAGAATTATCTTGACTGGGTTTTCCCCTCAAGGGGGTTTTGCCCTGGCATGTGCTTACATCTGGGGTCTATTGTTTTATGTGCTGCTGCTTTTGGTAATTGCTTGATGAACTAAAGAAAGAAGATATAAAGAATCATAATAATAAGAATCATCACAAGTAATTATCAAGATTAAGAAAATCTTTTTGCGTTTCTGATTTTCTAACATGGTACCAGAGCTTCGGTGAAGAAGGAAGAAAAATGTAGTCTCTAGCACTTGATCAAGGTACCATTCAAAAGGACTATTTCAGGGAAGGAGTCTACTATATTCAAGGAAGATGTCTAACTCAATCAAGGGAGAGAATAAACTTGAAGGAGCCTCTAACTTTAGGTCCTGGAAGAAGAGGATTGACCTAATCCTTGAAAAGAACAAGGTGCTGGACTTGGTAAGAGGAAATGTAAAGAAGCCTACAGAGGAATCCAGTGATACTGACAAAGTGAAATACATGGAATTAGAATTGGTGGACATGACTCTGATGGTAGAAGGGATAAAGGACAATCTTGTCCCATTCATAGCTAATAGCTATCATGCTCAGGAAATGTATGAAGCCTTTTCGAAGCCTTTTACTATTAAGAACATTGGACAAGTAGCGAGTTTGAAGAAGATATTGTGGCAACCTTCTTTGTGAAGATAGCTAGACTCGGGGATGATCTCTTGGCTGTAGATGAGATTGTTCTGGACAAAGAACTTGTGATCATTGCTCTATTAGGATTGCCACCTTCTTGGGGTGCATTTGCTGCAGGGCTCAACAGTTGGAAGGTAGCTCCCACCTTTGAAGAATTATGGACCGCCTGCAGTCAAGAAGAACTAAGGATCTCTATGGTTACTAATCCTAAAGGAGTATCAAATGCTTACGTTGTTCATCACAAAGGAAAGAGATCGAAGGGACCAAGGATGAAATTTGACATGTTCAAGATAGAGTGCTATCAATGTCATAAGAAGGGTCACTACAAGAGTGACTGTCTCGAGAATCGAAAGAATAATAAGAGAGGAAGGAGACTCAAAGAAAGTCAAGCCCGAAGAATCCGATATTAGGGACTTACACTACTAAGTCCTCTGCTTGTAGTTTTATATATTTTGTTTTATATGTTTTAGATTTTATAGGTTTTTGACATATTTTGGAAAAAGACATTTTTGTATTGTTTTTATAAGTTTGTAGGTATCCCTCAAGCTTTGGAGGGAGCCCCCAATAACTTCCAAAGATAAGTATCGCATGCCTTTTCAGTTTTTGGATTCATGTATTCATTTAGTTTTAATTATATTAAATACGAATCACCTTTCTCCCTCTATTGTCTTGATTAGGGAAAACATCTGAAAGGAGGATCTCTCAAAGACAAGGTTAGTCAATAAACAAAGGCGTGTTTTAAATACATTGACTGGAAAGGATTATTCTTTTGATGATCTATTACTAACTTTGTTATGACTAGCTGTATTGAATGTTAATGATTCTTGCTTTGGGTGATTCATCACCTGATAAATCTACCCACCGTACTCATATTCTTGACTGATTATGTAGAACCCTAGATAGGTTCTGGAAAACCCTAACTGAAGAGTATGCTTATGTGAATGCCTGAAACCCTAAATCTGCTTAGGTATATTGTGAAATGTTGTTTATTGATGATGTCATGTTTGGGATTTTGGTATGATTGAGAAAACCTAACTTGTTAGGTTGAATGATAAGGTCTAGAAGTCTCGAACCCTTGAAGTTTTTAGTTATGTTGGGTTTGTTATGTTTCTACATTGAAACCCTAGCTCATTAGGGTTTGGTGGAATATCCTTATATTGTCTTAGAAATGATTTCCTTGGTATGTGTGTGTTTGTTTGATCAAACCCTAATGTAATCAAGATGGTTGTGTGTCTAACTCTTATTGATCATTGTGAAGTTGGGTTTGACTAACACATGATATGAAATATATTTGCATGATGATGAAATCTAGGCATGTATAGATGTGTCCTTTTGGTTGAATCCCTAGCTTGGTCTAGGTTAGATGTATTAATGTTATTGGACATATGATATGATTATGAACTCCTAGATATGTGTGTTGACCTAGTCATTGATGGTCATAAGTCTTAGGATTTAATGGAAATCATTATCTGAGATTCTAGGATGGTGATATTTGGAAATCTAGGGTTTTTGTAGCTAAACCCTAGTGAAGTTAAATTGTCTAGTATGTGTGATATAACAATATGAGATCTATTCAAATGATTATTGAAAATGAAAATCTAGGGTTTTGCAGTTAAATCCTAGTAGTAACATTGTCTAGTCTGAAATGTAACACTCTGAGATCTATGTATTTAGTGATTGTTGAGATTGTGAAAAATGGAATTCTAGGGTTTTGGAGTTTAACCTTAGTCAAAGTAAAATGTCTGAAATATGATCTGATATTTGTGTAAGATTGTTGAAATTGTGAAAATGGAATTCTAGGGTTTTGGAGTTGAACCTTAGTCGAAGTAGAAATCTTTGATGAGTGTTGACAATATGATGATTTGAGATTTGTGAAAGATTGTTGAAATTTGAATTTTGGATGGATTTGATGATTGATAAGAAATCTAGGGTTTGCAACTAACCCTAATGGAAGCTGGTCAGGTTAATGACTAAGCTGTGATTGACTTTGATTGATTCTTTTGTATGAAATCTAGGATTTGTATGAATCTCTAGTGAAAAGTCTAACATATGAATTTTTAAAGGTTGTTGGATGCTTTCTATTTCTCTGAATTGTTTCTAGGGGTTATGTTGTAGTAAGGTATGTCATACCTTTGGAAGTGACATTGAAGCCCTAGATGGAATGAAAAGTGTTATGAAGTAGTCTAGGGTTTATGAAAAAGTCCCTAGCAAGATGTTGAAGAGTATAAAGTTTGGGTATCTGATATGTATAAAGATGAAATGCTTCCGTAATTTTGATATGGCTAACATCTTGCTTCTATGGATTTGGTTGTACTTGCTATTTAAGTTGTGTAAGTACACAATCTTCAATATGGTGAAGATGCTCATTGATGTGATAAGCATGATGAGGATAATGATAACTCTGATATGGATGGAAGCCACGAAAGATTCTCGGATGACAAAAAGAAAAAGCTGATCTCCCTAAGAAAGCATGAATAGAAGAGAACTTCCCAAGATTAAGAGGGAGTCCGGATAAAGAGATGGTTTCTGGTTGAGAGGGAGTCCATATCTTGATGTTAAATGAAGAACAAATTTCAGAGGATATGTTGCTGCATGGGAAGTAGGAAGAAAAACAAATGATTGAGGAATCTTCTGTCAAAGATTTGGTTGATAGTCCTACTATGGAAAGTTGAGAAGCAACATCAAGTTGTGTGGGAGACCTCAGAGGTTTGTATTTGATTATGTACATGTGAAAGTATATTATTAATTGGGTTTGGGTTTGTATAGGGGAATCTCTCGAAGGTCTTGATAGCATGCTGGTTACCAATCAGTTTGGTTGGGAGAGATTAGTCATTTTTGATTTGCTAGATCAAGGGGTGTTAAGGCTTTGTGAGTGAAGCATTGCCTGGGAAGACATCTGGCTGGGATTTTGTGTTGATGTGTAAGTCGCAAAGATGGAAAAGGGTGTTAGTTATTGAGCTTTGTTTTGATACACACCTGGATGTTTGGGTTGGTGGTTAGCAAGTAAGCCTGATGGTACCTAGAGGGTTGAAAGCTTGAGTCCATCTTAGTCCCACCTGGATAGATTGCCTTGGTCAGGGATATAGTCCATGGCATTGTGGTGCCTAAATTGTTGAGTGATTGTTTGGATAGATTGCCCTGGTTAGGAATCTAGTCCATGGCATTGTGGTGCCTAAAGTTCTTTATGGTTCATATAGTTTGAGATCTTCCATTGTATTTGTACATTATGAATGCCTCCCTAGTTAAGAGGGAGTGTTGGAAAATGTAACTATGTTCGGTCTTCATTAATGTACTTTAGTCATCATGTAATGTACTTGTCAAAAAAATAAAGAAAATAATAATAATTATTATTATTGTGACTTATTAAAGCATGGGTTTCATACTTGGGTCACCATGTTTTAGGTCAAAGTCCCCATTGAGGACTTCTAGGATTTATTCTGAGTCTATGGAGTTTTTGTACATTTAAAGAGACCCTTCTTGGGCTTTTGAATCATGTAAAAATGTGAATTATTGAGTCAAATATGAATTATGTAGCCTCCACCCCATGTCGGCCTAGAAGAAGATCAAATTGGCATAAGGATCCTATTTGACCCCATAAGGAACCTATAAAAGGAAGCTCATCGAATTCATTTGGAGCATCATTCACACACAAGTTAGAATTCTCTTGTAGCTGGGAAAAAGTGCGAAATTCTCTTGTAGTTGGAAAAAAGTGCGAAGCTTGTTGCCGGGTAGTCGAAGTGAATGTGAGTTTGGGGAAGTCTAAGGAGAAAGGAAAAATCGAAATTTTGGTACCTCTCTCTCTCTCTGTTTCGTGTCCAAGATTGGGAGATTGAAGTCTTCCAAGTTTCATTGTTGTCGGAAGCTGCTAGTTGCCGTAAGCTACTACCTAGTCGAAGTTGTTGGAAAGAGGTTGAAATTCTAGGACGCAGACTTGGTGTAGAGGGAAGGTCTGGTCTTGGTCTAGGGTAAAGAGTCCCAAAGAATACTATTGAAAGGAAGAATTATCTTGACTGGGTTTTCCCCTCGAGGGGGTTTTACCCTACCATGTGCCTACATCTGGTGTCTATTGTTTTATGTGCTGCTGCTTTTGTTAATTGTTTGATGAACTAAAGAAAGAAGATATAAAGAATCATAATAATAAGAATCATCACAAGTAATTATCAAGATCAAGAAAATCTTTTTGCCTTTCTGATTTTCTAACACAACCAATGTGTTAAGAACGAGAAGGCCAATGCAAAACCATTATCAAATACCAATATAAGTCATGTCAGAACTCGCAACACTGCTCATCTATATTAATCACCCAAATCATGTCAAACTCTTGTAATACAAACTTCAAACATAATGACGTATATGTATCCCGGTCACCTGCAAACACAAGTTCAATCTACATATTCATATTATAGTAAACATTCAAACTTCCCTGCTCTCAAATCTTTTTGTTATTTGCTACACCTATGTAGAACTAACATCCTTGAGGTGAACATCTTATTTCATGCACAAAACTTCATTTTTCTATGATTTGTAGGCATAGTCGCACCCATAGGCCTTCCTCTGTGCGACTGGGACCCACAGTCGCACTCTTCAAGATGATATGCGAGCGACTGTGGTTGGACCAGCCCAAAACTTATCTTCAGTGCCTTGGTCACACCCTTGAGCTTGCATCCGTGCAATTGAGAGGCTATAGTCGCACCTGTAGCCTTTCTTCTGTGCGACTGAGGCTTTGAGTGGGATAAAACCATCTTACCTTAGTTCAAACCTCTGTTGTAGATCAACAATGTCAGATACCCATAAATCATACTTCAATAGTACATAATATACATATAATGCAAATGGTAATATGAGTAAGAATCTTGAGGAGAGATTCTCCCTTTGAATGGGAATCCACTTCATTCATTTTCTTTGATGTCATCAACCTGTCTATACCAGTGTTGCACTAATCGCCAAATAATCGCGATAAAATCGTTTTATTGCGATTTTTTCAAAAAAAAGATAAAATCAGGCGATAAAATAGAGTCTTTTTTTCTGTTTTGTTTTTGTTATAGCCAATTTTTTTTGAAAAAACCGCGATTTTATGAAAAAATCGCATTTTTTATCCAAAAAATTGTAGCACCGTCGGGCAACGTGTGTTTTAAAGGGAAAAACACAATTTTGTTTGTCATTTGGACAGCAGACATGCGCACGACTGGGGTTTGGAGACTTGGTAATTTTGGAGCTAAATCAACTAACTAGAGGAGAAAAACGAAGTGTGAGCTAAGGAGGAGACACATTTTCTCCATAAAACCGGTATGGGCACCAACGTTTTGTGTTTTCACTGTTTTGTAACTTTGTTTTTGTTTTTTTTCTATGTTTTTGGTTGGGTTTGGAATGGCATTTTTGACATTTGTCCAATGTAATTTTTTTTAGTTTTTTTGGTTGGGTTTGGAATGGGGTTTTTGACATTTGTCCAATGTATTTTTTTTTATAGTTTTTTTGGTTGGGTTTGGAATTGGGTTTTTTAAATTGTATGTAATTTTTCTTTAATTTTTGTACAATGTAAATAGTAAAATACTAAATTGTAAGTTTGTAACTTGTAAATGGTAATCCTTATTTTGCCATGGTTCACTGAAACATTATTCGAGTTTTCAACTTCAAAGTTCAAAGTCAAACATGCCAAGAAATTGGACTCTTTGTGGGAATTTGGTGAACTTGATGCTCCGAATGATAGACTAAACTTGAATTGCAACTTGTGTGGGCAACATATGTCCGGGGGCGTGTACAGATTGAAGTATCACCTTGCAAAAATCCTTGGATTTGATGTAGGGCCTTGCACAGAGACAAATCCTGAAATCATCCGAAGAGCCATGAGAGCATTGGAAACTTTAGACCACACTAGAGAGGTCAAAGCAGAAATGAAGAGGCAACTAAAAAAGTCAGCTGAACAAGGAAGTGCCAGTGGTTCTACTGCAGCATCAACCAATTCGGTAGCTACCTCATCATTTTTTATTTCTCGAACCACACCTGGTTCACAGCCATCTATCAATTCAATGCTTAAAAAAACTGAGAAAGAACAAGCTGACAAGTTGCTGGCCAAATTTCTCCTTTGTAGTGATATTTCTTTCAGCATTGTAAGGAATAATCCATTTTTCTAGCCTACTGTTGATGCTATTGCAATTGTTGGCTCAGGGTACAAAATCCTTTTTTATCATGATATTAGAGGGCGAATTCTTCAAAATGAAAAGCTTGACTGCACCAGAAGATTGGAGGATTTTAGGGAATCATGGGCACAAACAGGATGCACTGTGTTGTCAGATGGTTGGACTGACCAAAAGGGGAGAACTCTTATAAACTTCTTGGTTAGTTGTCCCAAGGGGACTATGTTTATCAAATCTGTGATACATCTGCACAAATCAAAGATGCAAGAACTTTATGTGATTTGCTGGATGTGTTTATTTTGGAGGTGGGTGCAGAAAATGTTGTCCAAGTCATAACGGACAATGCTGCAAATTATGTTGCTGCTGGCAGGATGCTTATGGACAAGCATCCTACTTTATTTTGGACACCTTGTGCTGCACACTGTATTGATTTGATGTTGGAGGACATGGGGAAAATTTCCTTTGTCAAAGATATTATTGAGTCATCCAAAAGCATTACAAAATTTATATATAATCATACATCTGTGTTTAGCTTGATGAGAAAATTCACCAACAACAAAGAGTTGGTGCGTCCCGCCATTACGCGGTTTGCCACTAGTTTTGTATCTCTTCAATCCCTCTTGAATTCTATGTGGGACGTGAAGAGAATGTTTCTTTCAGAGGAGTGGCGTGCTTTGACAATGAGCCGCAAACCAGAGGGAGAGGCCATATGCAGACTAGTTTCATACCAGGAAGACTTTTGGGCGGGAGTGCAGGAGGTGTGCGCCGTTAATGAACCTTTGGTAAAAGTTCTTTGATTAGTTGATGGTGAGAAACCCGCAATGGGCCATTTGTATGAGGCCATGGACAGAGCGAAAGAATCCATTCGGGACTACTATGATGATAAGGGAGATGAGGGGTTTCAGAGACAACTCCTCCTATGGGGAGTGATTGATGAACGATGGAACAACACACTCCATCGTCCCATTCATGCTATAGGGATCTACCTGAACCCCGCATTTTCTTACGCATGTGGGTTTGTATTTGATGCTGAGATCATGGATGGATTCTTAACCTGTGTCTAGAGGATGGTGCGATCTCCAACAGAATGTACAAAAATCTCTAAAGAAATTGAGACATATAGGATGGCATGTGGCACATTTGGCTTTGACATGGATGTGACTGATAGGACGATTAAAATGCCAGGCATTTTTTAGTTTGTTTCAAATTTCATTGTCTCTTCAAATTCCATTTTTTTTCTTATGTTTATTTAAAATTTTATTTCTAATTTTGTTGTAGATGCATGGTGGAGAATGTATGGTGCCAGGGTACCCCTTCTGCAAAAGCTTGCCATTCGAATCCTCAGCCAAACATGTAGCTCCTCAGGATGTGAGTGCAACTGGAGTGTATTTGAAAAAATACACAATAAGAAGCGCAACAGGTTAACACTTAAAAATTTAAAATATTGCAAATTTCCAAATAATATTTTGAGTTCATTAAACAATATTTTTTTTTATAATTATTATTTCATGATCTTTGTACAGGTTGGAGTCCCAGCGACTTAATAACATGGTCTACATCTACTACAATCTTCGATTGTGGGTGAGGCAACTTAAGAGGACACCTGATATGGAGGCCATCTCATTGGATGGGATTGACACCACTGCTGCATGGAGGGTTGAGGCCGAGAGGCCTCTCATGGAGTTTGCTGATGATTGGTTAGTGCAGGATGTAGTGGAGGGGGAGGAGGAGGAGGAGGAGGAGAAGGAGTTGGAGCAACAGAAGGAGGAGGTGACACCACCTACCTGGGCTACCCCTGCCACCAGTAGAGGACGTGGTCTACCTCGTATAGCTCCTACTCCTAGTTCTTCAGCTTCTAAAGCACAACAACCTCCACTGTTAACTCCACCAGCACCAGTGTCTACATCTAAAGGGAAAGGGAAAGCTATGGCATTTCCTCACAAGAGGGGTAGAGGAAATCAATAGTATTAGACTTTAGTTATTTTGTTCATTGCATTGTATATGACATTATGACTCATGAGATACATTATTATATTTTTTGTTGATATTTTGAGGCTGAGTTGGGACTCGGGAGTCAGGACTTACTATTTAGGACATGATTCACTGTTATGTGTGATATAGCACTAGAAATGATATTAAACATCTTATATATTAGTTCTTTTATCATATTTATGTGTCAATGTATTTATTTTATGTTGTAGATGGTTTAGATATTAAAAAATTGAAAAAAAATGAATATTTTTGTATGTTACGATTTTTTCCCGATTATTACCGATTTTTTCCCGATTTTTACGATTTTTTCCGATTTTTTCCCCGCGCCGAAATTATCCCGATAACGATTAGTGCAACATTGGTCTATACTAGAGTTGCGCAACAACAAATTTGTTAGATCATAAATCAAACATATATCCATCATGGTCATCAACATCATGACATCAATCCTTCATTAGGTGATTAGAGTCAAGTGATTAGGGTATTAGACAAATGTAACAATATCAAGTCAATCCATCAAGTTAGGACAATTAGTTTTACCATATGCCATAGTTACTCATCACATCAAGACATGACCGTAGTTAGTAAAAAAGATCTAGAATATCAACCTCATAGTTATACCTCTATCATCAAGGTTACCATGCTTATCATTATCAATATGATCAAGTAAGGTCATTCAATAGAACTTTATCAAAACAACAAGAGTTTCAACTCTTTTTCCCATACTTTCATCATGTTCATCACAAGCATTATAAAGAGTCAATGAGCTATCCTTCTATGTGAAATGCATGACAAGTATCAAGAGTATCATCTTTAGGGGTGCTAGCCTTCTTTATGAGATCAAGATATCTAATAGATAGATGTTAGTTAAACATCAAGTATACCATAAAGATCAAAGATCAACATTTCAAAAAGATAAAAAATACCGTGTGCACCATTTCATAATAGGAAACATAAATCCAAATAATTTTCATGAGTCATAAACATTCTCATCATGCCTTAGGGTTTACCTTGCCATTCAATATAACATGCCATGCATACCTTGTGGTATTCAAATACCTGTGCACCTTCTCATTAGACATAGGAAACTTGTAGCACTTTGTCACCTTTTCATATGGTGCCTCTTTACCTTTTCCAGCGCTAGCCATCTTTTGTTGCATTTCAAATGGTCCTCAAGAAGTTATCACATCTCATCACGAAGGTTAGAAACATCTATATACTCAAATACACATGCAAGAATCATACAAGTCTAAACAAAAGTAAGAAGCATCATAGGTCAAGAAATACTTATCTTCAATGAGAGGTGATCCTCTCCATCCTTCAAGAGCCATCAATGTCCATTGTCCACATACCAATGTTGCCTTCAATTAACCAACCAGGCCTCCTAGGGACTATCCCATCTAGGGCTTCATCAAATCTTTCACAAGTGCTTGAGCATCTTCACATTGACCATGCTAGGTTTCATATCTCATATCTATTCCATAAACCAAGGTTTATCTCAAAACCCTAACCTCATAAAACCCTAATAATCAAGATGCCTAAGGTTTTCTTCAAACCCTAGAATTATTTTAGGTCTCCACCATCCTCTTCTTGCTTTCATCAATGGTGTCATCATTGGGGTGATCTCCATGGCTTTTCTTCAGTCCAACTCTGATACCATGTTAAATTTTCATAGGGCTATATTGTTCTTTGCTTTGATAATTGCATTTCTTCATTAACACATTAAGTTCATCCCTTAACATCATGACATTATTCAATTTTTGGAGGAATATTTATCATTCTAGAATGGTGAATAATGAATAATGAATATGGATCAGAGTATTTCATTATTGAATCTTGTGGTCTATGGATGAATCATGTATGTATTAGTAAGGATGATGAGTATGGATCAATGTATTTCATTATTTAATTCAAATATGTATGTATTATTGTATTTATGCTTTCGTTATAGACTATGAATTTGATATATATATATATCTATATATATATATATATATTCAGAAGGAAAAAAATTATATACCTCGATGTCCCCCCGTCCCCCCTAAATTTTCCTAAAATTTGAGGGTACTCCCACACGTCCCGTACTCCCACACGTCCCCTTTGTGTGTTTCCCCGCACCCGCATCTCCCCGTCTCGGAGCCTTGGTGGAACATTGTTGAAAAATTACTTTTGAGATATCTAGTGTGTCTTCTGGTATTACTGAATTCGGCTTCTGGTATTACTGAATTTGGCTTCATTGTAAGATCTTGTAGCGTTATTTTTTTCTTTTTGTAAAAAAATGTCAAAAACTACTTCTTCGTATTCAAGATGAAGGAACCTAGGGTTGACATCTAGGGTGAACCTAAAATAATGTCACCGTGATCGCTCCATAGGTTTTGAACTAAGAATTGTGATATGAATGTATAGTCCTCCAATGTTTAATTGTAAATTGGTTATTTCATAATTTTTTGTTGTTATAACAGTGTAATTTATCAATTATATTTGACTCGGGAATCACTAATTGGTTTGCGATTTTAGGTTTTATGTAATTTTTATCTTCGGTTGGTGAGATAGTGATAGTAACATCTTTTCTCGCAATAGACCCTTTAATTCTAAATAGCACTGAGGCATAGTTATATGATGTTTCTAGAAATCTTCCTTCCTTTATTTCCGAATTAGATTCCTTTTTTTCTCTTCAATTGTCAAAATTATAATTTTTTCTCAATCACTTTCTTTTATTTTCTTTATAATTCTACCACCTTTTTTTATAAATAATATCAATGAATATTTTTATAATTTTTTTTAAAAGAACTTTTTTTATAATTAAATATTAATTAACATATATATTTATTAAATATTAATTAATTATATAGTATAATATGATAATACAACGGTCAATGGTGACTTCGGGTGGACGCATCGAGCGAGGAACGAATGCAACAAATGAATTGACGACTTGGTAGTTGGTCACAACGACGATTGGTAAATACACGAAATGGATGGGGAAAACAGATAACAACGACGAAGATTCAGTGACAAGAGTGCAAATGATAGGGTTGTCGGGGTGTGGACAGGGAAGGCAATGGATAGGGAGACTCAGTCAGGTGGTGGGACAGGGTGAGACGGATGGAAGAGACAACAGGGTAATGAAAAGTGACGACGACAGGTTGGGAACTTGGGAAGTTTTGGCGATACGTAGGTTGGTGGTAGTAGAGGAGAACACGATTGATCGTGCAGAAGGCGGTGAAGTTTAGTGGTAGTCACGACTTGGGCCAATTTAAGCGACAACTGCGTGCGTTGGGCGATTCTTTGTATCGTGAGTTGCAGAGGGCTGCCAGATAATTGCTGGCGGCTCACGGTGCTGTGTTTTTGTTGTTTAATTTTTTTCATTTATTTTTATTTTTTTGTATTTTTTTCATATATACAAGCCCCTTATATATATTAATCCCTTCTTTTGTTTTGTTTTTTACTCTTTTATTTTATTTCATATATATGATAGAATGGAGAACATCCAACGTTATGTAGCGAAACGCTTTGATTACGACGACAACAAGGTTGACAACAAATTGATGGCCAAAGACCTGGATCAGACTGGTTCTCTGCAGCGGTTGAGAGGCCAAAGGATCGAACAACTCTGATACCAAATGGAACGATCTTCAAGTTAAATACTCCAAAAGACTTGAAATATGTAGATATCCATTAAAGAGAGTAGAAAATATATATTAAAATGTATGAATGAGAATGATACAATTGAGAGTGAGGGTCCTGTATTTATAGCTAGGTAAGTACCCTTTCATGAATGGCCATGTATGTAGAGACATTTCACTACTAATTATTAGTAAATTAATCATTGTTTATGTCTATTATTATTTATATTATTTGTATTATTTTTACTATTTTTATATATATCTTTTTCATAACATTAGATGTTCATTAGAGAGAAAGAGTACAATAATACAAAGTCAAAGTCAAAATTGACTTGCCAAATCACTGTCCAAAACAACCCTGTAAAATTTGCAATACTGCTCTCAGTCAACAATAGTCAAATCAACCCTAACCAGGTAGTCAACGGTGGTTAACACAACAACAAACAGTCCACTTGGAGCTCGGCCAAACCCAGTCAAATTTGACCTTCCTTGTTGGTCAAATTCAGCTCAAAACAGTCAACAAATCCGTAGTCAAAGTTGGTAAACTTGAAGTCCACCTTGCGGTCAATGAAGGTCAACAACCTAGAAAATCTCGGTTTCTGTGCTAGTCAATGCGCCCTGGTTAAACATAAATATTCCTCCAAAAATCACAATAAAAACTGGTCAAAGACACCTTGGTCAACACTGCTCAAACTTCAGCTAAAAACAGAAAAGTCAATATAGTCAAAAGAACCTCCTAAAATCCGCACGTGTGAGAGAAAGTGAGCCGCCTGCTATTTTGTACGACCCAATTAGAGGAGGAGAGAGAAATGTTGAGTTGAGATGTTGCCAAATGTGGTGAGAGGTCACTTGTGTTTATACAAGTCGTTGAGGGTGAAGAGACATGTCCATTGGGCTTCATGAACTTACATGATTATGTGGCCGACCTGAACAATATGCACATGTGGGCATAAATTCAAAAATACATTTCTGCTTGTCCAAATTAGATGATCTTTATATCAATTTTGGTCCTCCCGAAAAGATGAATTTAGTGCAATCATCATATCCATCAAATGAGCTGTCCCAAGGTGGAATTTGGCCCTAGTTGCCAATTTTTAACACTTCTATATTTGAGAGGGAGTAAAGGAGTCTCCTTGAATAGGAGCAAGGATCTATTCTCAAGTCAAAAGGAGAATAGGGATATCCTCTTTGGTTGAGAGGGAGTGATGTTGGACATCACATGTGCATTCTTGTCTTCATGTGTCATGCACTTGACCAGGACTAACAACCGTAAGTCTAAGTGAAGGCCTTGAAGAAAGAATGGTGGAGGATTGGATAAGCATCTATGGTTTCCTTGAGGATGGAACATCCAAGAAAGGAAAGGGACCGACACTCTTTGAGGATAAGATAGGTGTCCAAGATAAGAGTGGTCAAAGAGGACCGATATTCTTTGAGGATTTAGGATTGGAAATCCAAGATAAGAATAGTCTTAAAAGGACATACTTTGTGGACATCTGGATGGGGTATGTGCCTTGTAGAGGTAGTACAGTATCACACGTAAAGCCTTCCAACATAATGTTGAAAATTTTAACTAGTTTCGATCTTCATAATTGTCATTAGTCTTGTGTCATGATGTAATTATTATTGTTCCTGTCAAAATAAAAGAAAAAGAAAATATTTTTATAAAAGAAATTATTTATTTGAAGTATGGGTTTCTTGCCCATAGTCTTTGGTCATCATGCTGGTTTATTTATTTGAAGACAGTGCTGGTTGATCATAATGTTGATGCTTACAGATGGCTTATCAATCCTACTCTTCTTATGAGAACTTTTCAGAGGGATTACTATCCCTGTACTGGTTGAACACTTATGAATACCTCCCTAGTTAAGAGGGAGTGTTGGATATTGTAACTAGTTTCGGTCTTCATAATTGTCATTTGACTCATGACATCATGCAAATTTTATTTGTCTATTAAAAGAAGAAAGAAAATGATGTAAAGAATAAAAGAAAATTAATTGGAGCACGGGTTTCACGCTCAAGTTATTTGTCATTAGGTCTCCTAGGGTTTACATGAGTCAAAGAGTCATTGGTATTGTAAAAGACCCATTTGGGCACTTGTATCATGAAAAGAAAAAAATATTTTGTATTTGGAAATGTCTAGAAGGCTCCCAAGACCAAGTTGGCCAGCCAGGAAGAAGTCGGCCTTGTGAGGGCTATTTGAGCCCTAGGAAAGGCTATATAAAGGATGGAAATTCGACCTATTGGGACACACATAAAGCATAAGCATCTTGGATTTGGTTTGCAACTAGGAAGTTGTGTGAAAATCCCAGGCAAGGAAGGAAAAGGCTAGCGAAGGAAGGGAGAAGCCCTAGAGAAGATCAGAGGTCTGAATTTTGTATCTTTCAGCTCACACGCGAGAAACCTAGAGTTTCTGGGTGCACCTCAGTCCTGAAAATTGCAGGGACAGTTGCAGACTTCTCTTGGGGAACCAAAAGGCTAGAAGAGCCTTGCTTTGGAAGGATATTGTTTCACTGCTCTTGGTAGACTTTGTCATGCATTGCAGAAGGAAGATTGGCTGGTTGGCTTGGTTCTTGGTGGCAGCGATGGTCTAGGGTTTGGTCTTGGAAGTCTCCTTTGAAGTTGATTCTATAAGAAGAGAAGTTCTTTCTGGGTTTTCCCCTTGGAGAGGTTTTGCCCTGGCTTGGAGCCTATATCTCGTGTTCATTTTTGTATGGCTTTGATCTTCATTGTTTTGGCATTTATTTGATGATAAGAACATAAACATAAAAAAGAAAAGGAAGAACACATTATCACAAATAACTGTCATGGATGGAAAAGATGAATTAAATGCTGCCCTAACTGATTTTCCAACACCCACCACTCCACAAGTAATTACAATCAGCGTGAGGGTCTTCTCTATCACAAGTGGAAATTTGGACCCAGGAAAACAGAACAAATAGACTGTAGTTAGACATTAGTCTTAAACTAGTTACAGTTAGAAGAATTGGATTTCTGAATTTTGGCATTACACCCAAAGTATACTGGGGATTTGTGCGGAGAATCAATCTACTGTTTTGTGGGCATTCAGCCTAACTTCTGCGGGTTTTCTGAAGGATTATATCACTGTCAGTAATATAGAACAAGTGCTATACTGTGTAACATTGGTTGAATCTACTGTCCAATGGCTTATTGAAGTTTGTTTGAAGAATTATAGTACTGCTGAAGATCCTTATATTGTGCATTACATAGACAGGTGCCCACTATGAATAAATAAACTTGTCCTGTTATTGACTTATTGGAAAACCTTAGAAAAACATAAACCTTAGGGCAAGAAAATCCCCCTACGACACTACATACTTTTCCAATCATGTGCTAGTGCAGTTGACACTCACTACCACCCAATACTGCTTCCAAGTGGAGCCGAATGAAACCTTCTTTATGAAGTTTTAGTTAGCTTATTTGCACCTTGCACTTTAATCCCATGACCTTCTTCAGATAAGACACATGAAAGACTGCATGAATCTTGGAGTGGATTGGAAGCACCAACTTGTAGGCCACTTCTCCAATGCGCTAGATGATATTATAGGGTCCATAGAATTTTTGTGCTAATTTCTCAGGTATTTTGTCTTTGGGTGATGATTGTTTATAGGGTTGAAGACTTGAGAGTATAGAGAGGATGTGGGTGCATTCAAGTTTAGAGTGCAGGGTCAGCATTGGAAGTTTGCCATGAATGTAGCTTCAGTATAGTGCCAAACTTCCTCTTGAATGACAATGTTCCTCGTAAAGTGGTGATGATTTTGATTTTCCCTGCTACAAACACCAAACAATTGTTTCAGTGGGATTTAAATTTATGTAGTTTTAACTTTCACTTATACTAATAGCTTACATATAATCAGAAATCAACTGAATCCGTTGAAATATTGGGCTAACCAGCATCTACGTTGAAACATTAATTTTTCCTAAAGTAGAATCTTTTTTAACCTGTTCTTTTCTTTCAAGAAATGCATCATATATCACTTCATGGAACAAAGAGTTACACAAATCGAACAACAGGTTTACAACGAAATTCCCTTCCCAATAAAGCCAGAAATGCTAACATGTGATCCTGTGCCTCACTAGATAGGGACCAAATTTCTTTACAGGAAAGCATGCTAACAAGTGATCCCGGTTTTACACACAAAACAAATTCATGCATAAAAAGCTTCAATTTCCCTCTACTAAAAGGAGCTGGTTCTGCATGAAAAGTAGCCTCTCCCTGGATTTCCATGGAGATCCCATAACGGACAGCCAAACTGTGCACCAATAAAATTTTCAACTGTCCCTAATCATCCAAGTGTTCCCAACGAGAGGGCCTTTGCAAGAAATCAGGGCAGTGAAAAATGGCTATATTCAGCCTAAAACCATGCCCATTGTGTCTTGGCTGAAAGGCATCCCAGAAGACATTGTCAACCATTTCATCTCTTCCACAAAGCTTACATGCAACATTTATAACATCAACTGGACAGCCAAACCTTGGTAGAGTGCAAGTTACCCCAATACTTTGTGCTTGAAGGAATTGAGATTTCCAAATAGATTGGCATCTCCTTAATCAGTGTGCTGTAGAACCTCTCACCCTGAACTTTTGTGCAAGTGTGGATCTAGTTTGGACATCGGAGGTGTCTTAGAAGGTCATAAAACCCCATTTCCATGTAGTTATGGAAGGCTTCCCGCCGCTACATTTCCAATCTCTCCAGATAGGTTCTGACCTAAACTGTTTATTTTGTTAGGTAAAGCTTTCTCATACATATTTCAAAGCTCTATGATTGTGCTGAGACGTGCTTCTACAGTCCAGTATGAAGGAGATGTATAATTGCATGCTGTTTGTGCTAAAAGCCACTTTCTACGACCCATTATGAAGATGTGTAACTCTGTGCTCAATGTGGAGCTGACACGTTCTTTTAGAAAAAAAAAATATATCAATGTTGGGCTGAAGTAAAAAATGAAATATATATATATCAAAAGAAAACAAATTTATCAAAGATTGAGACATCTCTGTGGTTTGCAGCTCACATAGTAGCTAAGGGGAAAGTTACTAAAAGTTATGACAGCTTCAAATGAAATATTGGCGAAAATAACATTCTTGATCCATCAAGTAAAAACTATCTCAAGCATTTCTATAGAGTAATTGGTCACTTGCAGTGGAAACAGTAACCAGAATATAGAAGTGACCTTGATTGCATATTTAATACCTTTTTATATGGTTGTACGTGGTGATTTGGAAGACACAAAAGAGCTGAGTGATAGAGTTTATAGTCAATCAAGGATTTTACTGCCTGTGGATAAATCGTTAGCTGAAAACCTTAAATTTTGGAGAATTGACTCTAAAGCTCAAGTGCTTCTCAACAGTCACTGGTCAGTTGCAAAGCAAACAAGAAGTAGACAGTAGAACTAGCCTCAATTCCAGAAGAGGCATGTGAAACAGTGATAAAGTTTGCTGTCAATTATGTGCATGGGTAATAGAAATTTTGCATTCGAACTGCATTCAAAAAAGTTAAAAACACCTTTGAGATAAATATGTACACAGTGCATCTAAACCATTTCAGCTAACTAACTCTGTGGTCATAAGGACACCTAACTGCTGCTGAAGTTAACAAAGAATGCCTATCAATGTAATGACCAATAACAAAGGAGAATGTAAAGTATGATTCTCCCAACCAAAAAAAAAAAGTTTCAAAAATAATAATCAAACAATCTCCTGTGGTGTAGAGAAGTTATAAAAACTTTTGAAACGTGTAGATTTGCGCATGTGCAAAGACTAGCAAATCATTTGATATATTTTTGATGTGTCCACCCCTGACTGGAACCAGCATAAATCCATCTTAGCTCTGGATCTATCAGACATCAAGAGGGATCAAATCTGTGGAGTGAAAGCCTGCCACAAGTTTTACTCCCTCAAAAAGGTTTGCACCTTGATGGATTTGATTGCTCTTGGTGCTTGATAGATCAAGAGTTCAGATGGATCTACCTGGATGGGTAGTGTGCACTGTTAAAATCGAAGTACTTCATCGACTTCTTTACAGGCGATGCTCTCATCTAGCCAAAAATGAAAATTAGGGTGTACTCCAGCAAACTAACTAAAGCCAATTTGCACCAGGTCCATTGGATTTACACTTTGTTTGTTTCAACTCACATCCACACATATCCCAGCTATTATAATTTTGTAAATCTGATGTTTGCTTTTGGTTGACATGTGTCTTTTACAGTGGAATTTTGATTTGCTTGAAGTATAGATCTTTTGCAAGCCAATTTATGAGGCTGTTACGGCTATTACTTAATCTGCCTTTTTGCTTATAAATTCAGCTTTAGAAAGGTCTGTCTTACCAGCACTATCCATTGATGGTGTAATGAATTTCTTTAAATTTTTTGAAGCTGCTTGCTGCAGTAAATTTTTAATGATTGGAAAAATGATTTTATATTGTATTGTTGCAGATTGTGTCTAAATATCAGTCAGAACCAATACGCTCTCACAAGGACCTCAACAAAGATGCTGCTCCTTATTATCATAAAGCAGTCAAATTTTATGAAGGACTTGCGAAGCAACTTGTCAATCAGGGTCATGTTCTAGATCTTTTTGCATGTGCTCTCGATCAGGTTTGTGAAGCTACCATGTACCATTAATTGCTATCTATTATCTTTTTCTTGACTGTTCATTCAAGTTTGTCTTTTAGCCTGTTAATGTATATTGGAAGTACCTGTTATTTTTAATTTGTTTCTTTTGAACAATGAGAAATTCAATTAAGTTTTTAAATTCAAGGGACATAATATATCTGTGACGAGTAATTTCATCAGGGACTCCATCTAAATGAGCATTAAGAACCCGTTGAATATTTCTTTTCAAAAGATTGAGTGTATATGAAATTAGAAACATGCTTTTGGCAAATAATAAATATATTTGAAAGGGTATGTTCCTTTCACTGCTACAACCATGCCTTGAAACATCATGGAATAAATTTGAGGCTTTGCTATGGCTGGTGCCTTGATTTATAATTATAGCATATAGTTTTTTCTAAGGAAAGCCTCTTGAATCCCCTCCTGTGCCTCAGAATATCCAGATGGAGGGTAGCTCAACCACCAGCCACAATAGCGGCTGGTAACACCAATGGATTTGACGAGATTTGAAGCTGTGACCTCCCTGTTGGCAACATGCCTTGGGTGGATGGTTCAAACGATTGAGCTAACTCTTGGGGATTCCTATGGCATATTTGTTAAGACTTTTCTTATTATATTTTATTTACTGATCTAAGTCACCTGGTACATGTTTGTGTTCAAATTCGACGACAATGGAATTCGATAAAAAATTGCCATGTTCCAAATCTCTGATAAAATTATTAAATTCAAATATATGTGTGTGTGTATGAAATTCTTAATTGTAACTCATGAAATTATTGCTAAGTCATATAATTCACATTTTTAATATATAATAAAATAATGTATATAAAATTGTAAATATATTATTTGTTAAGTTTAATAAATATATTAAATAACATATATAATTTTATATTAAAAAATATATAAATGTAATAACATAACCTAAATTGATAATAACAAATAGCAAAAGTAAATCTCATATGAAAAGGATTTATGTTACATTAATATAATTTTATTCATTAAGACTACGTTATAAATTAAAATTACAGATATATCATCACTAATCAGAGCAGTAAGCTCTCTCGCAAACAAATTCCTTCAACCTTAATCACATTACAGAGAATTTTTGCATCGGTCAAAATGCAACCAGAACGGACCAAGACATTTGCATCAGCTATTCTGAGATATTCTGTGACCCATCCATGCACATGGGCTAGTGTGTAGGGGCATCCTGGCAGTGGAAACCATTTTGACATTGTACTATACAGCTGGCAACACAGCTCTTGTAGGCTGTGAGCATATTTCTGAAGTCAACTATTGCATATACAAACGATTCATAAAAACAAACTAAAATTAATTATGAAACAACAGTTCAGTTGATAAGTGAACTAAATTCGCCAAACCTTGTCGAATTTGTGTGATTGCTGATTAAATGCGCTGAATTTTGAACTATATCCTATGTTTGGTGAGAACAGTGACTATGGTACTGATCCACACTTGCCCTGATTAATATAACAGCATGATCCATTGTAGCTTGAAGGCCCTTTGGCCATTGTAATTTCATTTTTGCTCGAGGTGTCTGCATTCTTCCTGTGTGGGTTTGTTTTAATATATTTTTTTGACAGTAATATTATAAGCAAAAGCTGCAGCAATGCTCACAGCAGAAGTACAATATAGTCTGTCTCAAAACAGTACATAGGAAGACCAAAGAGACTGACTACCAGCGGTAAGCTGTACAACATAAGTAGTTTCAGATACTGTACAACATAAGTAGTTTCAGATACAAAACTGTCCAAAAAAGTCAATAGTGTAGATTTGACAGGACAGGCCTAAAGGCCTATGAACTTTATAATACATATAAACTTATTGGAGAGCATTTTGACTGGTGGCTTCATCCGCTACTTCCTTGGCTGAGTCCGAGGCTTGCATGACGAATTCTAGATTCTTCGGGAGTTGATGGTGTGATGTCCTCAACGAATTGAGGACCAATGGACTTAGTAGCCTATTCGTTCCCGTAGGCTATAGTCCTTCAAAAAGGGGATAAAACCCAAAACACCCATTGTTGGGCAAGTTTTGGGTAAGCTGGGCGAAAAAACGCAAATCTGGGGCTTTAAGTAAAACACAGTCAGCCAATTAAGAAAGTGAAACCACTTAAGGAAGTCTATAAATAAAAGAGGATTGGATTCATTTGGGGGTATCAATGTGGATCATTTTATCTGTTTTTGAGCTTTGGCTCTGGGGGTTTGTCAATTTCGGTGGTGAAAGATTCCACCCTAGTTGACTTATCTTCTCTTTTTCTCTCTGTTCTGGCACAGGAAGTCTATGAAGGGAAAACAAATCTTTCGGAGCTTGGTTTCCTCTATTGAAAAGGATTTTGTATGGGTTAGAGAAATCTCTCTTCACTTCTGTGCAGTGCACAGGTGTCTTTCCTGAGACAGCGAGTCAGTCTGGGTATCGTTTCTGTGACAGCGAGACCCCTGGGCATGATTTTCTGTCACAGCGAGTCATCTTGGCATCATTTCCTGAGACAGCGAGTTCATCTGGGCATAAATTTCTGAGACAGCGAGCTTTCTGGGTATAATTATTGACTCAGTGAGTCTCCTGGGCATGATCTCTGAGACAGCGAATCCTTCTGCCATCATTTCTGAGACAGTGAATCCTTCTGGGCTTCATTTCTGTAACAGCAAGTCCTTTTGGGCACAATTTCTGATACAGGGAGTTCTTTCTTGACACAGCGGGTTCTTTTGGACACCATTTCTGTGACAGCGAGGTCTTTGGTAGCTGCAGTTTTGATCCAGGCCAGTGCGTTAGGGCTGCGGTGGTATTTGGACCAGGTCAGCGAGGTATCTTGTGAAGCTGAGTGTGCCAAGCGAGTGCTCCTGTGTTGACATGCTGGGCTGATAAGTGGTTACAAACACCTTTCTGTAGCACGCTGCCTGTGAGGGCACTACTACCATTCAGGAAAGAAGTACTTAGGATTTTATTGCATTAATTTTGCAGGATCTGTCATTTATGTTCAATTGTTTTCTAAAGTATTGATTAGAGGGATTTTGAAGTACCATTGGGATACTGGGGTTTGGAACCAGATGTTGTAAATTCTCATGAATTTATGTTGAAATTGCACTGCTGAGTTTGAAACTTACTGTCTTTTGGCAAATTGGTTATTACTGTTGAAAAACAAAAGTTGTACAAGACTGCAATTAATCATTTAAAAATCTGAGTGACATGGCACACTTGTATCACAAACCCTAGCAACGAAACTAGGGCAAAATTTTTTGCTGGCAAACTACAGTGGTATAAGAACAAAAACATCCTGCCAGATTTTGAGTAAATGAAAGTTTATGCTCCCTGAAGACACCAGCAACATCACTGTAAGGAAGAGGAGGAACTGGAATACCCATTGTTCCGCTATGGAGACAAGGTAGAGCATGAGCTTGGTATTTTACTCCAAGAATTGATACAAGGGCAACAACAGATCCATTAACAGCTGCACCAACAAGGGCAACAAATGATTCAAAGGCAGCAACAGATAGCTCAAGTTTTGACCCAAGAGAAACAACAAATCACGATGCTGATCGCTCACCTCACTGGCCAGCCAAATGTCGCTGCCACCAACAAGACTACAATAAAAGGAAGTGGGAGCCATAATCCGGTTCCATCTAACAACCAAGCCAACAGCAGGAAGAGTAGCTGGCCACTTCTACCACAATTTACAGATAATCAAGTGCCAGCAGGCCAGGAAGCAATTGAACCAAATCAACTCCTTAATAACTATGCTCAGGACTATGCAAGATTGGAGGAGAATACTCGAGCAGCTATGTCCTTCAACGAGTACAGTAACTTCCGGTACTGGAATAGACCCCGAGGACAGCCCAATGGAGAGCTAGCACGCAAGGTAAGTAAACTCCCTTTACCTTCATTTGATGGATCATCTAAATGTTCAGCATGGGTGCAAAACTTGGATACCTATTTCAGGCTCAACCCAATGGTGAAAACTGATGCTATTCAATTTGCCACACTACATCTGGAAGGAGACGCCCATGAATGGTGGTACCATGGTTTAGTCACCTTGGGGCATGCAAATATTGTCTCTTACGAAGAATTTACACAACGCTTGATAGATAGGTTTGGCCGAAGACACCCAAACATCTATTTTAGCCTTTAGGGAATTAGCCATGATCAAACAAATAGGGTCACTAGAAGATTTCATTGCAGAATTTGAGAGGATAGCAGTAATGGTGACATGCATATCAAAAGAAAGGTTAGTCATATAGAAGCTTTGGCTGAGTCACTACCAGGTTGGGTTAGGGCATTTAAACTGTCCGCTTTCCAAGATGTAGTCAAGAAGGCTTGGGATATGAGCAACGCATCTATGACATCTAAAGCCCCAACCAAACCTTCCATTCCAGAGAAAGGAAGATTTCCCAACAAGGAGCCGAAGAGACAGGTTAGATGATGCAACCCGAAATGAGCTCAGATAGAAAAAACTATGCTTCACATGCAGGGACCCATGGGAACCAGGGCATCGTTGTATGGGAAAGGGAAAAAATCACTACATAGAAGTCGCATCCGATGATGAGGAAGAGGAAGAAGAAACACCTACACCAGTTGAAGAAGGACCACCGCAAAAGGAGGCTAAAGAAGAGGAACCCGACAATCCTAAGAGCTACCCCAAGAGGAAGCGAAAGCAAAAGAGTAGATCAACGGAGGGAAGAAGCCTCGACCACAAGTCAAGATTGCAACCCTTTTTGGCACACCCAGGTATTACACATTCAAAATAAGACAAGTTGTCAAAGGACAACGTATCATCGCATTGATGGACGGAGGAGCCACACACAATTTTATCGATGCAACACTCAGTCAAGAGAGGGCTCCCTATAGAAGAATTTGAAGGCCTTGATGTGATAGTTGCGGATGGGTACAACTTGGACTACACTCGAATGATTCCAGGTTTGAGTGTGACCCTCAGTAATTATACTTTTACTAGTGATTTTTATGTGATTGACCTGGTCGATCTCAATATGGTTTTGGGGGTTCAGTAGCTATATTCATTGGGAAGACACACTATGGATTACCAAGCTCTGGAAATGGAGTTTAAAGCTCCAAATGGCAGCAAGGTAGTCTTGAGGGGCATGGCAAATGGCGGTCCACAGGTTGTCTCAACCAGAAGAATGGAAGCAATATTCAGACATGGTGATATAGATCATGCAACGAACTGCAAGATCGTAAGTCAGAAGCCTCCTAGTGAGGACAAAACACAGTGTGCCACAAAAATTCAGCAAATGTTGAACATAGGTAGGACCGTAGGTGTTTGACAACATTCCTCTAGGATTGCTGCCCAAAAGAGGGTTTGAGCACACTATTGAGTTGGAGGAAGGAGCTAAACCTGTGATAACCACACCATATTGGCATCCGAAGAAGTTCAAGGACGAGATAGAAAAGACCATCTAGGAATTGTTGGCCATGGGACATATCCAACCCAACTCAAGCCCGTTTGCATCACCCATGGTTTTGGTGAAGAAGAAGGATGGCACATGGAGAATGTGCATTGATTACCGGCCACTTAACAAGAAGACCATCAAAAACAGGAATCCCATTCCTCGGATCAATGAATTATTGGATGAGCTACATGGAGCAGCATATTCTCGAAGATCAAGCTACGGTCCGGATATCATCAAATTTGAGTTTGGGAGGAAGACGTGCCAAAAACAACATTCTGATGACACTATGGACACTTCGAATTTCTGGTTATGCCATTTGGGCTAACCAACACCCCCGCCACATTCCAATCATGCATAATAACATTTTCAATAGGTAGATAAGGAAGTTTTTGTTGGTATTCTTTGATGACCCTCCTCAGCTATAGTAAGACATGGGATGATCATTTGGGACACTTGGATAAGATTTTGAGCATCATGCAGGAAAAATCTCTTTATGCCAAGGCATCAAAATGCGAGTTTGGGTTGACGAAGATTCTTTATTTAGGGCATATGATCAACGCATAGAGTCCACCAAGAGAAGATCCAGGCAATAATGGATTGGCCTACACCTAAAACAATAACAAAGTTACGAGGGTTTCGTGGGCTCTGCAGCTACTATTGGCGATTTGTTAAAAGGGTTCTTTGAGTTAAATGTGCCCTTGATAGATTTGACAAAAAGGGGGGCATTCAGGTGGACAGAAACAACTGACAAGGAATTTAACAAGCTCAAAGGAATAATGAGCTTGTGTCTAGTACTAGCTCTTCCTCCCTTTGGCCAACCATTTATATTAGAGTGCGATGCGTCCGGAGAGGGAATAGGGGTTGTCTTAATGTAGAAAGGTCATCCGATCGCATTTGAAAGTCAAAATCTAGAAGATACAAAAAAATTACTCCATATATGACAAAGAGATGCTGGCCATCATGAACGCATTGGCAAAGTTCAGAAAATATCTGGTGGGTAACAGGTTCATAGTCAGGACAAACCACAATATCCTGCAACATTTCTTGGGACAAAGGGACCTAAACGAAAGACAACAAAAATGTTTAAGCATACAATTTTGACATTGAATATGTAAAGAGGAAGAAAAACGTGGTGGTCGATGCACTTTCCAAGAAACCAACAACTTGTACCTTCATGGAGCTCCCGAAAGATTGGAAGGCACACCTCTCCGCTGAGTATGCCATGAACTAGTTTGCTTGCGTGCTATTCTAGAGGATTATCTAGGATGACAGGTACAAAATAGTTGATGAAGTTATTTACTATAAAGATAGGATATATCTCCAGAATCTACACTTAAGGAGAAAATTATGAAGGTTACACATGATATTCCTTCAGCCGAACATCGGGGGTTCTTCAAGACATATCATCAGATCTGAGAACGATTCTCATGGAAAGGGCTCATGGAAGATGTGATGAAGTACGTCATGGAATGCATGACATGTCAACAAAATAAGTTTGAGCATACACCTCCTGCAAGTCTTCTCTGACCTCTACCCATTCTAGAACAAAAATGGAAGAGCATATTGATGGATTTTATCATAGGATTACCCAAAGCATAGGGAAAGGATTGCATATACACAGTGGTGGAAAGATTGACTAAATTTGCACATTTCTTTGTTATCTCAGTAGATTACTTGGCCAAACAAGTGGCAAAACTCTTCTTCAAAGAAGTCTTTAGACTACATGGGTTGCCAAAGAATATATAGTCAGTGATCGTGATAGTAGATTTATGGGTGCATTTTGGCAGGAGCTTTTTAGACTAGTGGGAACTGAATTGACCCCTAGCACTAGCTATCACCGACAAACTGACGACCAAACAAAAATTGTGAATAAGTGGATTGAAGGGTATTTGCGCAACTATGTGACAGGTCAACGGAAGGCATGGATCAAGTGGTTGTACCTTGGGGAGCATTGCTACAACACTACCTACCACCTATCCATTGGAATGACACCCTTCAAGGCTCTATATGGGTATGATGCACCTTCATTCATCGACATAATCTTTGGAGACAACAGGGCGCCCTTTGCCAAGGACTATATACAGGAGAGTTAGGACATTCTCAGGGTACTCAAGGGGGATATTTAGGTTGCTCAGAATCGACAGAAGATGTACGTAGACCAACATCGGACATAACGCAGTTTTGAGGTAGGAGATCTTGTTTTCTTGCGATTGTAGCCTTATAGACAATCTACACTCAATAAGAGCAGGGTAGAGAAATTGAGGCCAAGGTTTTATGGACCTTACAAAATTCTCTGAAGAGTGGGTGAAGTGGCATATGAGTTGGAGCTACCGAGTGATAGTAGAATCCACAATGTATTCCATGTATCGTGCCTCAAGAAGGCTGTAGGCCAACAGGCCACCACCTCTGTTGTGCTGCCCCCATTAGATGATGAAGGACAATTAGAGTTGATTCTGGAGACGATCATGGTTGTTCAGGAAAATAAGTTGTTAATTTTAGTTAACAATGGCATGTTCTATGCTTGCAACAATTACTTCAATGCCTTTAGTTAGCCTAATGACAATTTCCAATAGCAATCACATTAACCTTGACATTGACAGTAACTGTAGATAGAACATAAACAATAAAAGCGGAAGACAAGCCAAGACAAGAGAACACAAGGATTTGGCAAATGCCAGGGAAAAACCCCAAGATTGAGAAAACCTTTTGATCATTTCTTATTATAAATATCAAATGTTCAATAGAGAGAGAGAGTACAATAAAATCAATATTGACTTGCCAATAGATGATCAAAACCACTGTCCAAAACAACCTAGTCAATCTGTGATTTTCCTACTTCCAATTAGCAGCAATCAATAACCCTAACCAAAGAGTCAACACAGCAACAAACAATCCTCAATGTAGCTTGATCAAACCCAGTCAAACTCGGCTTCCTTTGCTGGTCAAAGTTGGCCTAAAACAATCAACAAAACAATGGTCAACCTAAAGTCAACCTTGCAATTAACTTAAGTCAAACAACCCAGAAAATCTCGATATTTGTGCCAATGAATGCGGCCTCGCCAAATAGAAAGTTTCCCACAAAAATCGCAGTCAAACTCAGTCAAACAACCCTTGGTCAACGTTGGTCAAACCCTACATTAGTTCTGAAATTCAGCCTCCTGAAATTTGTCCTCTTTCAACCACATGTGTGAGAGAAGAAGAGCTGCTTCTGCAATTTGTAAGACCCAATTAGATGAGGAGAGAGAAATGATGAGTTGTGATGATGCCAAATGAGGTTGGAGCTCTCTCTTATTTCTACAAGTCATTGAGGGTCAAGAGACATGTCCATTGGGCTTCATGAGCCTACATGATGATGTGGCTAACCTTGACAATTTGCACGTGTGGCTTGACCTCAAAAACATATTTCTCCTTGTCCAAATTTGATGATGCTTAGGTCGATTTTGGTCCTCTTGAAAAGAGGAATTTAATGCAATAATCATCTCCATCAAATGAGTTGTCCAAAGTGGAATTTGGCCCTAGTTGTCAATTTTAACACTCCCTTTCAACTAGGGAGAATTCCACTTGCCAATCCATCATGTCAACCTGTCATAATGATCCATCTCTGAATCTCATCTCAACTTTGTTGAACATTGATATAGATAATGAATAAGAATCGATCGAGAGTGAGTCACAAGACCTTACCACTCTTCACTGACAAAAGTCAGTCCACATAACTAGGGGTAGAACCCCAATCAGAATTTACCTCAAGTGATCAAGTTGTTGAACACCATGCATCCCAGACATAGGGAGTACGACAATACACGATGCGTCCACCTGTAGTGCTATGGTCCCTATCCACTTTTCCCAACTCATTGGCTAGACGAGAGGTACTTCCTATGAGTCTCAGACTACATGGGTAGGATGTACGCTAGGGCACCCGTAGGAGAAGGTGAACCACTCATTCTGTGCATCATCAGCTATAGGGGAAGGTGAACCATTCACCCTATGCTCTCATATATCATCATGGGGTATCAGTGATCACAGGGGTGTGAAAATTCCAATATGGAATCATATTGCAGCAACTGGTATTATTTCTCCTAATCGTTAATTAATTTAACAATTTATATGCTACGACAAATATCGAAATAAAATAAAATACTGCAGAAAAATAATGCACTGGAAACTAAGAAGTGCTAGCACACACACATAAATGATAAAATATGAGACAATTATTTTTTGGACAAATGTCCCTGGAAAAACCCAACTTGGGAAAACCAGTGCCGTAGTGAGGGTTTTTATTATTATGTAGCAGTGAAAATCTGAGTACACCTTGTGCTGATTTTTGTGTAGCTTGGGAGGTACTCCAAGCCCTAGGGTTCAGGGTTTGGAGGGCAAAGCGCCACAAGAGTCACTTGTGGGCTTGGAACCCATGCTTCGGGTTTTGCACCAATCGTGTTTGGGGCATTTCCAACGCTTTGAGAATTGCCGAATTTTGAGTTGTCCTTAGTGAGATATGAATTTTTGAATTGTTGGGTTGACACCATAAGAGTCAAGGTCGACTTGAGCTTAGTAAGCTTCCTTGACAGTCGGACAACCCTTAGATGACGTTTTGGAGGAGCCCTCTTATGTGTATAAATAAGAGGCGAGGAGGAGGCATCTGAGCATCCATTTGGTGCAACACAAGGCAGGCTGCAGCAGAAAGGCTCGTAGATGAGAAGGATTACCTTTGTTGAAGGCTGCAGCTAGGAGGCAAGAACAACGAGGTAGAGGGATTGTTTTAGGGCTCGTTTCAGGGTGATCGAGCAATTGTTTGAGGGCTGAGGTACTGGATTGGAGGTCGAGTTTCAACAGAGGTAAACGCTAGTCTGTTTGGGGGCATAAATGAGGTAAGGAGAGATTGTTTGGGTGGGATGTTAGGTAACAACAAGGACTGTGGTAGGTTGCAGCCCTAACCACCTCAACACAAGGTAGCGTGGGAGGTTTTGGGGCTGCAAGGTGCCCATAACAACAACCCACAATGGGAGCACCTTACCTTGCCTAGGCTACAACAAAAGAAGGGTTGTTTGTGTGGGTATTTAAAGACTGTTGCAGCGTGAACATTCCCTAACCAGGGACAACAGTACAATCGAATTGGAACAACAATTGTGTCATGTGTTGGGTCAAAAATTTGATCGGTTTTGGATCAGTTTGTTGAGTAGCCTGTGGGAGCCAAGTGTTGGAGTTGTCTTTAGCAAGAAGAAACTCCAACTAGGTTAAGATCTTGTAGTGATTGTATTGGGTGCCATTGGTCTGGTGGAGGGCAGCGTGTTGGCTACCCAAAGTAGCCCTAAACAAGATATCTTGAAGTGACAAAGAAGAGTTGAAGGTTGGGTGAAGATTGGTGCTGAAAGTGCAACACTTTGATGGACAAAAGTGACTGCTAGCCTGGCAGATTGGAGCTCGGGAATTGGCCAGCCTAGAGAGCAGATTGGATCAACCCGTGTACATGCAGCAAAAGTGACTTGCAACAGTGTTAGGTGGCAACCCTCCTGGAGTCTTGATGTGTTGTCCTTTGAAGGACTAAGGGGTAGCTAGTGAGCAGTACGGGAGCGAAGGACCAACAAGACAAGATACGACATAGAAGCTGCAACGAAGTTTGTCATTGTATCTTGTATACCATAGACTATTGTATTATTCAGATTTGGTTTAATATAACGAAGATTGGGTTGTACATTATTGTACAATTTTGTTAAAAATTGTGTATACTTGTGCATATGTGATTTACTGTTTTATATTTTCAGCTATTCAGAGCAGTTCTTGTTGAGATTCTTGGTTTGGTAGCGTCAGGGATTTTAAGATTCTAACCTAGACCCAAGATCGTGGAAATTCAACAATATGGATACCTGAAATTGGCAATCCATAGCAAGAAAATCTGGGCAAAATTATTCAAGGGAATTTATACTTCCTCTACAAGCAATCCCGACACAAGTTGCCTACAGAAAACTAGGCCTCCTAAAGCTTCTGCGTCACCCTCTGCGATGAACTATGCAATCACTATGACGTCTAGCCTCTGACTAGTCTTTGATGAAGTCATTCTACCTTCTGTTGCTGAGAAATTCGTCTCTCCGGCCCTTTGGAACCTTTGCACGACCTCTGGATCTGAGAATGATTTTCTCTCCAGCAAATCGAACTGCCCTCTTTGAAGCTACTACACAGAGCTTTGCGCTGCCTTATTGGGTTAACTCGGCCCTCTTGCAACTGCCTCTCCGGATCTAGAAAAACTTCCTCCAGATCACTGTCTTTGCCCCTCACTCACTGCTTTGATCTATAGCTCTCTCCGACAACTGACTGCTGCTACTCTAGAAACTGATCCACCAAGAAATCAAACTGCTCAAGTGTCCTCTCCATCACCACATCAACCTCCTCTTATAATCCACTGTTGGAGCACCAATGACCAAGAATAAAACATAATCGATGGCTAGGATCATCTCTGGATTGATCCGTGCGAGTTTCTAGACTATTCTCGCCTTATCTCAATTAATACTGATTAATTAACCATATTTCCTAAGTTTAGACTTGGGAAATATTTTAAAAATGGTTAATAATCTAATTGAGACACTTCTAGGAAGAATTTCCAAAAAGGATTTATGGGTTTTTGAGATCTCATATATTCTAGCCTCTCCACCAAATTTCGTGACTAGAACACATCCGATGCTACAAAAACTAACACTCCCTCTTAATGAGGAATGTGTTCTAATGCTGCACACCCTGCCACAACACCCTGTATTTGCATCATCTCCTGTCACGCTGTTGATGTCTGACCATACTCCCACCAACTACTGCGCAACTTTGATATACGCTGCATCTGTGCTATTGTTGACGTTGCGGTATTGCTGCCAAGACTGCATCTGCACTGTAACTCCCTCTCATCTGTCGTTGCTACAACTGCAACATCTGAAACTAAAAAGCATCCAAAATACTGAATCAACTGTGTTTAGTATGATGCATCTGTCCCCCGAGTCTCTCATTGCTACTAACTACTGCAATGCCCATTGAATACCTTGCACTGCTGCTGACTCTGCATTGTGCCACCTGCACTGATGCTAACATTGCATTGCACTCCCCATCATCCGACTGCTACTAGTCTCTACAACTGTCACTCTGTTATTGACTGCATCAACTCCCACTGATCCATCTTGCTACTGAATACTGTGGGTCCTCGTAGCCAGGTACTGGTCCATGAGGTGGACTCCTTAAGGACCTTGCCCTATCTCTGTAGTTCTTTGGGACTATAGTACCAAATCTCCACACCTCACTCCTGGAGTTATATCTGCGAACATCGCGAAGTCTTCTTCCAACCTGGAGGACAATTTGTCGATGTCCGCTGAAGCTACCTACTGGTCCTGCTTCTCCTCCTTGTCCTTCTTCCTTAGAGGACACTAGGTAATGTAGTGACCAAGTTTACCACACTTGAAGCATTTGACCTTTGATAGGTCCTTCTTCTTTCTTTGCTCCCCTTGCCCCTGACTGGGACCCTTTGATGCGAGGGCCACATTCTCCTCCTTTACTGTCTTCAATCCGTTGTTGCTGCTGCCATTGATGGAGCTCTTTAATAGAGCTAGTCTCAACTCCTCCTGCTGCAAATTGGCTCACATCATGTCCCACTCTTGTAGCCTATCTCTGCCCAATATGCTTTGGACAAAGACCTGCCACTCCTCTGAGATACTGTTGAGTGCCAATCGCACTAGCTCCGCGGGTTGAGGCGCTGCCCCAACAACTGACAGCTGGTCTCAGACCTCTTGAATCCTAGTATGAAAGGGATCTATGCCTTCTCCCTTCTGCATCTGGATACATCTCAACTTCTCCTCAAGAAACATTTTCCGTTGCTCGGAAGTTCCCTGGTATAACATGGAGAGAGCATCCCACATCTGTTTGGCAGTATCTTTGGCAGCTATATGTGAGACCATATGATCTCTCTAGCAGCTTCATAGTGTGTTTTCCTTGAGAAAGGAAAATCTCACCTGGCTTTTGCCAGACCTATAGGCCTAGGAAGTAATACATTAGACCTAGGTCCTTCATCTCGAACTCAGAAGTTAACTCCCTCTTGCATTGATAAATGAGAGGGTCTGCACCAGTCAGAAAGAGATCATCAACATAAAGGACCAAAATAAGAGGCATGTCCTTTTCAACCTTGAAGTATAGGTTTGGATCAACATAGCTCCTCGTAAATCCCAACTTCATAAGATAATTGTCAATCCTTTCGTACCAAGCCCTAGGGGCTTGCTTCAACCCATAAAGGGCTTTCTTCAGCCGGTAAACATGTGTCCTTTTATCTTGTACTTCAAACCCTTGAGGTTGTTCCAAGTAGACTTCCTCCTTAAGCGAGCCATGCAAGAAAGTAGTCTTGACATCCATTTGATGTAGGCTCCATCGTTGATTGACAGCAAGAGCAATAATAGATTGGATAGTAGTATATTGGGAAACTGGTCCAAATATTTTATCATAGTTCACTCCTTCCTTTTGAGAGAAGCCACGAGCAACGAACTTGGCCTTATATCTTTCAGCACTCCCATCAACTCCATGTTTAATTTTGTATAGCCATTTTGAGGTGACCACGAACTTGCCCTTAGGTGTAGGCACCATGTCCTAGACATCATTCTTCATGATTGTTCATATCCCTCATTCATTGCATTTTTCCATACTTGGTGCTTTACGGCTTCTTTGAACGTGCAAGGTTCAACTTGAACAATAATACTCATAGCAGCCAAATACCTTTGATAACTGTTCGGCTTCTTACTCTCATGAAATATCCCTCTTGGAGCAGTATGTCTTTCCACATCTTCGAGAGTATCTTTGAGCCATAGTGGTCATTTCCCTGAGGTAGAGGGATCACTAGGAGGCGGATCAATAGGATCCATCGAACCATCAACATCAAGCATAGGCTCATCCGTCGAAGGTTCATCTTGTTTTTTGGCAACATGATCATCTTCCTTCCTTGGGATAGGGAGATCTCTGGCTTTCCCAAGGGTAGTGTCTTCATCAAAGGTAACATCACAACTTACTTGCACATCTCTTTGACTAGGTACATATATCCTATATGCTTTTGAATTTTCACTGTAGTTGACGAATATTCCTTTCTTCCCCGAAGCTTCCAACTTATTCCTATTCTCTTCAGGCACATGAAAATACACCAGACAACCAAAGATTCTAAAATGAGAAACATCAGGTTTCTTACCTGTGAAAACTTCCTCGGGTGTCTTGAAATCCAAAGCTTGATGCAGGCTCCTATTTTGAACATATATGATAGTGTTGGCAACTTCTCCCCATAAGAACTTCGATAGACCTTGATCATAGATCATGGCACGTGGCTTCCATAATCGTTCGATTCTTCCTTTTAGCAACACCATTATGCTTAGGAGTGTATGGAACAATTGTCTCTCTCTTAAAGCCAACCTCTCTACAAAAATCTTTGAATTCATTTGATTCATATTCGGTTCCATTGTTGGTCCTCAACGTCTTGATATTCTTCCTTGTTGATTTTCCACCAATGCCTTGAAAGAACGAAACCATTGGAACACTTCATCCTTCCTCTTCAAGAAATAGATCCATGTTTTGCGTGAGTAGTCATCCACAAATATTACATAGTATATGCATCCTCTCAATGAGGTTATGGGCAAGGCACTGTGGAAATTTCTAACTGAAGGAACCCCTACTGTAGCAAATCTGAATCTACTTCACCTACTTGATTTTAAATTACGTTCATCAAGTTATTCTTTTGCTGAAGCAAATTACTTCTACAACTTACACTAATTAAATGTTTTGATCTCATGAAATAGAAAACAGAGCAAAGAATGAGATACATTGGACACACTTATATTTGGACACAATAGTCCCCGAAAAAACCCAATGCGGGAAAACCGGTGCAACAACTCTGAGGGTTTATTATTATGGAGGAGAAATATTTGAATACACATCTAGGATGCTCATCTAGCAATCCTTTACAGAGAAAAATATTGGTAGAAAATCTGATTGAGTTTTACCTCACTTTTCCTAGCAGAATTCCCGCTGATCCGATAACAAGACTGGCTAACCCCGGCTACTTCTGCACTGGCCTTGTGTCAACATTTCAGGCTTTGCGTCAGCTTTTCTACCCTCTGTGTCAGCTATCCCTACTGTTCCAACAGTTCCGGATTTTGCGTGACAAGCGACTTTCCCTTCTGCGCTGGCCCTTCTGGCTATGCGTCAAGACTTCGTGGGCCCAGACTGGCCCATCGTGAGCTCTCTCGACCTCTGCGTTGCCTCTCTATAGGCTCTCTCCGTCTCTCTGCCAGTATTCTCCGGAAGGTCCTTCTCCCAGATTCTCACTACCCCTCTGCTACAGAATGATCACTTAGTTCAAATTTTTTAGCTTCCTAGCCCCAAAAATCGAACTCCAGATCAATTCGTTCTCTCCGTGTGTGTTTTCAAATGAACCCCAAGCCTCCATATTATACTTTTCCTGTTGAGTCTTCAACGACCGAGATTAAGTCTCTAATCAACAGCTAAGATTAAAAACTGACTTGATCTGCCTTCTAGATCATTCTCACCCATATTTTGATTAATACCCATTAATATTTTAATTTCCCTAAAGTTTAGACTTAGGAACTCCATTAAAAATATTAATTATTTTAATAAAATACAATTTGGGAGGAATTTCACCAAACGGTTTTTGGGTTCTTTAGAGCTCATGTGCCTTAGCCTCTTCACCAATTTCAAGGCTAGAGCACTTCCGTTGCTACCAAAAACTAACACTCCCTCTTAGCGAGGAAAGTGCTCTAGCAACAATGTCCACCTGCATGCTGCTCTGTTTCTAAAGCACCTCCTTTTTGCATTGTTGTTGCCACCAACACTGTGCTGCTGCTGCTACTGTACTGCTGCCCATGACATTGCCACTGCCATTGCTGCATCTGCACTACAACTCCCTCTCAAACGCTGCATCTGCTATGCTGCCAGCACTGCCACTGCTAACACTGCATCTGCTATGCTGCCAGCACTGCCACTGCTAACACTGCATCTGTACTGCAACTCAGTGGCTGAGAAGCAACTGAAAAACATCCAAAATTAACTAAACTTAATTGTGTTCAACATAATACAATGAGTGTTGGAATCTGAGTGCTACTGGTCTCTGACCCTCTGAATCTTTTGTGCTGCCGTTGACTTTGCACTGTGCCAACTGCATTGCTGCCAACCTTGCTCTGCGCTGATCAGTCTCTGGTCCCAAGCTATTGTATCTATCCTCCAAACAATCTACTGCATCATCTGACACTAAGTCCATCTCGCTACTGCTGAATCTTGGGCTCCCGTAGCAAGGAATTGATCCAAGTGGTGGACTCCTCAAGGATCCTACCCACATGTAGCCCTCCCGACTATAGCTCAATATCACCCCATCTCGCTCTTGAAGATGCGTGGGCACTCATGGCATACTCTTCTTCGTCTATCTTAGCGGCTACAACCTTTGGATCATGCTTCTCATCCTTATCCTTTTGCTTCAAAGGACATTGAGATGCAAAGTGACCCATCTTGCCACATTTGCAACATTTCATCTTCGAAATGTCCTTCTTCCGCTTCTGCTTCTGCTGCCCCTTCGATGCTAGAGCCGCGTTTTCCTCCTCCTCCTTCGTCTTTGTGCCACTCCCATTGCTGCCATTGAGGTTGACCTTCACTAGGTCCCTTCGTAACTCCTCCTGTTGAAGAGCTGCCCACATCTCCTCCCATGAAGGTAGTCTTTCCCTACCCAATATGCTTTGGACGAAGACTTGCCATTCATCTGAGACTCTATTTAGGGCTATCCTCACCATCGCGGTTGACTGAGGAGTGGACCCTATTGCAGCAAGCTGGTATCTAGTGTCCTGAAGATGTTGAAGATAGAGGGTCACCCCTTCTCCTTTCTGCATCAAGGTCCGCTGCAACATCTGCTCTAAATACATCTTCTGCTGTTCGGAAGAGCCTTCATATATATAGAGACAACAAGGCTTCCCACATCTCCCTGGCTGTATCCTTGCCCTGCAAGTGTGAGACCACATGATCTCGAACTCCATCGAGAATGAGCCTCTTTGCCTTCCCCTGCTCGATTTGTACTTCTTCTTTTGATCGTTGTCAGCAAGAACAACTACAACACTTTTGACGTAGGCCTCAAGATCATATTCCTCCAGAACAACTAAGATTTTGGTCTTCCCTGTCCTGATCTCTGAGCCCATGCGATGCCATTCACCCAACTATCGAATTGACTCCTCTAGTCACTGCTTAGCACTGCTCAGCGAGTGAGAAATTCGAACTTTCTGGTGGAAAGTTCTCTGAAGAGAAAATTCCCCTTCTACGTGTCTTCGTTCTCTTCCAGCGGATTTCTGCCGCAGCAGAAACTGCGACCTTCAAGCACTGCGCACTCCCTCTGCGTCACTTCCTTTGCGTTTGCAAACTCACGAACTGGAAATCGTACCTCTCTGTTGTCTCACTCAGAGAGATTTCCTCAGATCTTCTTCCTAGCAATGATTGCGCAATCCCTTCAAGGGGATTCGAATTGCTGCCAAGTGCAGGTTTCAGCCTCACTGCTCAACACTGGATCTGCTCTTCCTGTTTGAAAATCAATGCTTTGATACCATGTGAAAAGTCCTACACCAAAGGAACCCCTACTGCAGCAAATTTGAATCTACTTCACCTACTTGATTTTAAATTACATTCATCAAGTTATTCTTTTGAATACTGAAGCAAATTACATCTGTAGCCTACACTAATTAAATGTTTTGATCTCATGAAACAAAAAACAGAGCAAAGAACAAGATACATAGGACACACTTATTTTTGGACACAATAGTCCTCAGAAAAACCTAATGCAGGAAAACCGATACAACAACTTTGAGGGTTTATTATTATGCAGGAGAAATATCTGAATACAAATCTAGGATGCTCATCTAGCAATCCTTTACAGAGAAAAATACTGGCAGAAAATCTGAGTGAGTTACCTTACTTCACCTGGCAGAATTCTCGCTGATTTGGCAACAAGAGTGGCTAACCCCAGCGACTTTTGTGCTAGCCCTGCGTCAGCTCTTCTGCCCTCTGTGTCAGCTATCCCAGCTGTTCCGACAGTTCCAACTTCTGCGTAACAGGCGGCTTTCCCTTCTATGCTGGCCCTTCTGGCTCTGCGTCAAGACTGCGTGGCTCAGACTGGCCCAGCGTGAGCTCTTCTGGCTACTGCGCTCCCTATCTGCAGGGTCTCTCCGCCTCTCTGTCAATATTCTACGGAAGGTCCTTCTCCCGGATTCTCATTGCCTCTCTGCTGCAAAATGATCACTTAATTCGAATTCTCAGCTTCTTAGCCGCAGAAATCGAACTCTAGATCATTTTGTTCTGTGTGTGTGTGTTTTCAAATGAACCCCAAGCCTCCATATTATACTTTTTTTGTTGAGTCTTCAACGACCGAGATTAAGTCTCTAATCAACGACTGAGATTAAAACTGATTTGATCCGCCTTCTAGATCATTCTCACCCATATTTTGATTAATACCCATTAATATTTTAATTTCCCTAAGTTTAGACTTAGGAACTCCATGAAAAATATTAATTATTTTAATAAAATACAATCTGGGTGGAATTTCACTGAATGGTTTTTGGGTTCTTTAGAGCTCATGTGCCTTAGCCTCTTCACCAATTTTCAAGGCTAGTGCACTTCCAATGCTACCAAAAACTAACAGGCACCAGATAGGTCACAATGGACCAATTAAAGAATATCGATCGTCTTGCTTTCGCTCGAAGGGAATGGTCCCTTTGTATGTTTCCCAGCTGCACAACCCTGACACACTCCTTCATGGTTCATGTTAAACTCGGGCATACCTGTGACCTCGGGCATAGTGTAAGTGGTCAAATCTCTGGTGTCATAATTCACATTGAAGAGAAGTACCACTTGCCAAAGCTCCCAATCGACGTCCACCAAGTTGATAGAGACCATCAACCCTAAATCCAAGAGTAAATGCATCTTTAGGGTTTCTATGCCAAATACCAGTGTTACTTGGGAGCGGGAGCGGGAGCGGGGAGCGGGAGCGGAAGCGGGAGCGGGAGCGACCATTTTCAGAAGCTCCCGGTTTGGGAGCGAATCCCGGAGCGATTTTTTAAAAATATATATATTTTTTATATTTTTTAATTTTTGATACATATATGTCAACAAAAACATGTAGAATGATGAAATAGACATAAAAAACATAAAAAAACATAAATTGATCATTGAACCATATCACATCAATCATCTAGAAATTATAATCGTCATCAACCTTAGTAAAATAATAAATTAAAATAACATTCAATTCAATAACATTTATCATCATTGATCACCAAAGTAACAAGTTGTACTTGTAAGCCAAGTTTAACCATTACAAGAAGTAATATCGAAGATATTTCTAAGTCCTAACTTCTAACTGTTAACATGATATGAAATGTTAAAAATTTATAAAATGAAACATGAATAATGAGATGAAATGAAACAACTTTAGTCTTTCACAAAGCATCATATTCATAATTCACAATCATTACCAATGAGTTATAATTGCCAAGGCCCAACTTCAAACTTCAAATTTTCATTGTCACAGTGATATAATGTTTACAAAAAATATCATAATGTCATAATGATATGAAAGAGTCAAGAGTCAAGAGTCAAGGACTCAAAACTCAACACTGAACAGTTATGAAAACTAAAGTGACAAGTCTAATAGAAACTAAAAAAGACAAGTAAAGTGTAAATCTACAAGTGGCCCTTGCCACGAGAGTCTCCAGGAGTATAAGTAGGTCTTGGCGGTCTTCTAGGAGTCTCCCTCCCAGACCGACGACCAGAACTCGAGCCTCCACGCGAGGGTGTCGATGGAGGTGGCGACAGCAATGGAACAAGACTCGGGCCCCGAGAACTGCTACTGGATGGTGGAGGTGGAGGTGGCATGGCTGCTGCAGCTGCTTCAGCTTCATCCCGTACAAGCTCATCTTCTAGTTCTTCCATATGTACAATGCCATCCTCTAAATTGTCGTCCTCAGGGTGACTGTCCCAAATTTTATATGTGGGATCTTCATTGGCCCGATCACAGTAATGGCTCAACAACCTCAAATTGTAGTGCACATAAACCAAGCTTTCTGCTCGGTTTTCGTTGAGCCTGTTTCTTTTCACATTATGTATATAACTGTAGGTGCTCCAACACCTCTCTGCAGAAGAAGAATTTACAACCTGTGCAAGAACTTTCAATGCCATTTTCGCAAAAGTCCGTCGCCGCCATATGTTTCCCACCATGTGAGAGAATCAAATTTATCTTTGTCGTCCATTGCATGGAAGTTACCATACAAACCACTGCCAGTGAAGTATCTGCCTATTTCAAGGCGCACAGCTGCACATTCCTCCCTGTCAGGCACCAACTTTTCTAATGCATCCAGATATCCTTTAGTTACCTCTCGATCTAAATGGGGTTTGGTCCTAACACCACCCCTGCTGCAGGTTTGCCCAACCAAGAATCTGAGTAGTATTTTGGCGTAAGGATATACGCCAAGCAATGTAGTGGAAGGTTAAGCTTTTTCCACCGTTCACACACACAATCGTGAATCAGATTGTACAAGTCGGGATCTCTGTTATTAACAATGTCTTTTATTTCCCCCAACATGGTATCCATTTGCTCATACACCTCGCCAATCACCGGTTTGTCTGTATCTGCAAACCGAATCATGTTATAAATTGGCTTGGTGAAATCCAATACCTGTCTCACAGCTGTCCAAAACTGCCCATCAAGAGCGGCCTCCTCCACCGTATCAAAACCTGCAATGTCAGCTACATTTGTAGCCCTTTCCTTTAACACCTGCCAATTTGGACTTGATACCATGCTAGCTAAACCCTCTCTTACCTTCAAAAGGCGCCTGAAGGTGAGGTAATAGCTACCAAATCTAGTCCTCGCAATCTTCAGCAACTCCAATCTCGAGTGACTGCGGAAAAGGCCATGGGTATTGCTATGATTTGTAATAAATTTTATCATTTTTTTTCCTCTCTTGTACAAATCCCCAATCCATTGGTATTGTTCATTTTTGTTTTTGACAATATCATGCAACAGAAGGTTCAATGTGTGAACCAAACATCCAGACCAAAATATGTTCGGGTATCTATCCTCAATAATTGCTCCCGCTGCCTTACAATTAGGAGCATTATCAGTGATGACTTGGATGACATTGTATGGGCCAATACGCTCAATTGTTTCAAGCAATGCTTCTGCAATGTTGATAGCGGTCTTGAACTTGTCTGAGTAATCATGTGCAGCTAGAAAAATGGGACCACTTCGGGACACAGCAAGAACACTTATCAATGGCTTGCCTTTTACATTTGTCCATCCATCAGATACAATGGACACCCATTGTCAGTCCAAGAACTTGTCATTTTATTCAAAGAATGTGATATTTTTGCTTTTTCATGATCAAGGCCAACTGTTCTTGCCTTGTCATACCCAGGGCTCTTGTATCCTTTAGGGGCATCATTTATGGCAGAAACCATTTCGTGCCAATAAGGTGAGCGTAGAACATTGAATGGTATCCCATTTGCATAGAGGAACCTGTAAATTTTTGAATCCACATCATTCCTACACCCCTCATCAAGGAAATCTGATATGCTTCTACGGCGTAAAGATGATGACCCTGAGCCTCCATGTCCATATCCACTGCCTTGGGAGGATGCTGAAGGAGTTCTTTGTGAGCTTGGTTCAAAGAAACCCCTTGATCTTTTTGCTTTGTATTGGGCGTCCTCCTCTTCCTTTATGTATTTGGCTCTATCAACTGTTGACACCCCGTTGCAAGTTCTGATTCCTATTTGTTTCTCTCCATCCCATGCCCTTTTCCCGCAAAGGTGTCTTCTCAAACGGGTGTATGAGCCTGTGAAATCAGTGTTGCAATGGGGGCAATGAAATTTAGTGGTTCCACCCCCTCTCCCTGTTTCAGGCCTCTGAACATATTTCCACAATGGAGTTTGGTCTTGTTTAGTTTTTTCACCCTCATGTTCACCCTCCACATCCTCCTCACTGGGGTTTTCACCTATTTGACTTCCTCCGGCTTCTTCATCCACCTCTTCAGGGTCAGCCCCCTCCGTTTCCTACTCTCCACCACCATAATAACCAGAAAGGGGACCAGGAAGAGGAAAATGCCAATAAAAATGCTCAGGTCCATCGTGTTTGATGTTTGTAGGGTTTGAGTCTTGAATCTGCAAATTAATTTAGTTTATTGGGATTAATTCATTTAATTTATTAATTTAATTTAAATTAATGATCTTTAAACTCAAACAGGTAAATGAAACTAACCAAATTAACTACCTAACCAGCTAAACTAACTAAATGATTAAGTTACATACCTCTGCAAGCTTGCTCCTCGCTCCTTGGCACTTGCTCCTCGCTCCTCAGCTTTGGCTCCTTGCTCCTCAGCTCTTGCTCCAGCTCTCAATCTCTTGCTCAAGCTCTCAATCACTTGCTCAACAAAGTTGTAATGACAAGTTTTTGGCCCATTGGGCTTATAAAACAAAAAAAATTAGCTAAATTTTTTTAATTTTTCGGGTCCGGCGGAATTTTTTTTCCGCCGAACCGCTCCCGGCCGGTTAAAAATCGCTCCCGGAGCGTTTTTTTAATGCCCGGGAGCGATTAGGGAGCGATCGCTCCCCTATCGCTCCCGGGCATTAAAAAACGCTCCGGGAGCTCGGGAGCGATCGCTCCCTGAAACGCTCCCTATCAGAGCAGGGAGCGTAAATTTTTTAAGGGAGCGCGCTCCCGAAAATCGCTCCCGTCCGGGAGCGATTTTGGGAGCGCGCTCCCGACCCGCTCCCGAGCCGCTCCCGCCCGGAGCGCGCTTCGGGAGCGGGTTCGAAGGGGGGGGGGGCGCTCCCCCGCAACACTGCCAAATACATACCTTTCCATCAATGAATGCTATATTGAAGCGTTTATCTTCCATCGTAGAAATAGACACTAGGTTCTTCTTCAAATCAGGCACATACAATACTTCTTGTAGTTGAACGGTTTGACCTTGATTCAAGTGAAGAGTGACAATTCATATCCCTTTCACGGGGTAGGTGGCATTATCTCCAAGTATGATCTTTAGATAGTCTTCTTTTCAACCAAATTTGAAAAGACCTCCTTGTATCCAGTGAAGTGCCTTGAGGCTCCATTATCAATCAACCAATGATCCAAAGTATTCGGAGGAGAGGCAATAGATAGAGCGGAAATAAGATAAAACTCATCTTGTTTTTCTACAACATTATTTTCATCATACCTGACATTTCTTGTCCTTTTGGGAGGTTGACCATTTCCATTTTGAGTAGCAGGAGCATTCCTCTTTCCTTTGTTGTTGAACCTGTTGTTCCTTTGATTGCCATTGCCTTTGAAATTGTTGTTGTTGTTGTTGTCGTCATCCCTTGGAGTATTCTTCTTGTGAGGGCACTCTCTAGCATAGTGGTCGAACTTGTTGCAATTGTAGCACCTTCCTTTTCTTCCTTCCTTGAATCCATTCTTAGATCCTTGACCCTATCTCCTTGGACCAACATTATTCTTCCTTTTTGCATGAGCGAAGAAGGCAATAGGTTCATTTCTATTAGAGGGCTTATCTCTCTCCATCATTCGACTCTCCTCTTGAGTGCATCTAGCAAATAACTCATCAAAACATGGTATCCTGTCATTGTTAAAAATGGTGGTGGTAAAAAATACCATGGTCTTGAAAAACCTCCAAGTGCAATGAGAGTGAGCTCCCTATCAACAATAACTTCTCCAATGGATAGTAGGTCATTCTTGATTTGAGTTATTCTCATGAAATAGGATTGGATAGACTCCCCTTAATCCATCTTGATATCCTTCAACTTGTTCTTGAGAAAAAGGATTTGACTTGTATTGTTCACTTTGAACATCCCAACTAGCTTATCATATATTTCCTTAGAATTTCCTAAATCTGAAATATAGGCAACCAAATGCTTTTGAATGGAGTCAATCAAAATTTTCTTAGCTTTGACCTTACCTTTTCGATACTTCGTTTTAGCCTCAACTGGTGCATTTGAAGGAGGCTCCCTGCACATAGTCCAATACTTCATGCTCCTCCTAGGTCAGGTCCAAAGTCATCTTCCATGCATGATAGTCAGATTTATCATTGAGCTTGTCCTCAGTGTTGAAGTAGGATGTAAAAGCCATTAAGACTTGTCTAATAATCTTTGTCCAACAAATCTTAGTGATTGCTTTTCTCTCTTGGTTGGGCTTTGTCTTCACCTGGGCTTCGATTCCATGTTACTTTTAGTTAACAATGGTATGTTCTATGCTTGCAACATTTACTTCAATGTCCTTTACTTAGCCCAATGACAATTTCCAATTTAAGTTCCAATAGCAATCACATTTACTTTCACATTGACAGTAACTGTAGATAGAACATGAACAATAAAAACAAAAGACGAGCCAAGAGAAGAGAACACGAGGATTTGGCGAATGCCAGGGAAAAACCCTTTGTTCAATTCTTCTTATTATAAATATCAAATGTTCAGTAGAGAGAGAGAGAGTACAATAAAATCAATATTGACTTGCCAATAGATGATCAAAACCATTGTCCAAGACAACCCAATCAATTTGCGATTTTCCTGCTTCCAAATAGCAGCGGTCAATAGCCCTAACTAGAAAGTCAACGTTGGTCAATGCAACAACAAACAATCTTCAATGTAGCTTGGTCAGACCCAATCAAACTCGACCTCCTTTGTTGGTCAAAGTCAACCCAAAATAGTCAACAAAAAAATCGAACTTGGTCAATCTAAAGTCAACCTTGCAGTCAAATAGGCCTATAGTCAATGCAGGTCAAACAACCCAAAAAATCTCGATATTTGTGCCAATGAATGCGGCTTGCCCAAACAAAAAGTTTCCTATAAAAATCGTTGTCAAACAGCCCTTGGTCAACGCTCATCAAACCCTGCATCAGTTCTGAAATTCGTCCGCCTGAAATTTGTCCTCTTTCAGCCACACATGTGAGAGAAGAAGCGCTGCTTTTGCGATTTGTACGAACCAATCAGTTGAGGAGAGAGAAATGATGAGTTGTGATGATGCCAAATGAGGTTGGAGGTCTCTCTTACTTATAGAAGTTGTTGAGGGTCAAGAGACATGTCCATTGGGCTTCATGAGCCTACATGATGATGTGGTCGACCTTGACAATTTGCACGTGCGGGCTTGACCTCAAAAACATATTTCTCCTTGCCCAAATTTGATGATCTTTAGGTCAATTTTGGTCCTCTTGAAAAGAGGAATTTAATGCAATAATCATCTCCATGAAATGAGCTGTCCAAAGTGAAATTTGGCCCTAGTTGTCAATTTTAACAGAAGTTAAGGGGAAGAGTAATTCTTGAATACCTCATCAGATGGAAGAATTTACCAGAGGAGGATGCAACATGGGAAGGAGAACAAATTTAGCAGCACCCAAATTTGCAATTGCTTGAGGGCTAGCAATTTCAGGCAGGGGGACTGTGATGTCCTCAACGAATTGAGGACCAATGGACTTAGTAGCCTATCCGTTCCTATAGTCTATAGTCCTTCAAAATGGGGATAAAACCCAAAACACCCATTGTTGGGCAAGTTTTGGGTAAGTTGGGCGAAAAAACCCAAATTTGGGGCTTTGAGTAAGACACACTCAACCAATTAAGAAAGTGAAACCCCTTAAGGAAGTATATAAATAAAAGAGGATTGGATTCATTTGGGGGCATCAAGTGTGGATCATTTCATTTGTTTTTGAGCTTTGGCTTTGAGGGTTATAAGACTCCTTTCTCTTTTCAATTTCGGTGGTGAAAGATTCCACCCTAATTGACTTTTCTTCTCTTTTTCTCCCTGTTTTGGCACAGGCTGTCTTTGAAGGGAAAACAATTTTTTCTGAGCTTGGTTTCCTTTGTTGAAAAGGATTTTTATGAGTTAGAGAAACCTCTCTTCACTTCTGTGCATAGTTTTGAATATTGACACTGGTGACCGGACCAGTCCACCTAATAAACTGCGTTTAATACCGACACTGGTTAGATCTTATTGAACCGGTTTCAAAGGAACACATGAAATAATTAATTTATAATGAAAAATTTGTTTTTAAGATTTAAAACCATGATTCCAAACCAATAGACACAAAATATGGAAAGTTTGCTCATATATATACCATGTAAAGATGAAAATATCAAAACGGCACAAAGTGCAATACATATCAGCTACAAAATATATAATCAATAAGGCTCTAAAGGGCTTATAGAGTCCAAAAACAAAGCCTACAAGTTATGGGGCCACTGGCCTACTACAAGTCTACATATATGATATTAGTAATCAACATTATCACTTTAAAGTTTGAAAGGTGAAACTTCTCATTATGATCAAAGTTGGTTGCGTCTCAACCAGCATTGCACGAAACGACCCCCCCCGGATCAAAAGCCAGATTTGCAGCCTGTACGGATTCGTGGGTGATCCTGATCCGGATTTAAATAGGAGCACAACAAATTACAGAGATAACCATAAACACAAAGATGCAACAGAAATAATACTTCATTTCATTAATGTAAAATATTGAGATATGCTTACAAACAGAAAATGGAAATAAACAGCTAGGGCGATGGTAGCTTATCTTTGAGAAGAGATGTGGTGGCTACATGCCTCTGAATTGTCTTACAATGAGGCTCCAAGGCCTATTTATTGTTGAGAAACAATGTAAAACCCTTCATATCCCAAAACCTAACCCTAGAAGATGAAACGCCAAATTGTGGGCCCCGTTTGGGTAAATTGGTACATCAATTTCCCGGGGTCGTAACTTTGGCATACGATCTCCGTTTGATGCGTATAATAGCTCGTTACAAAGATCTATCCAAGCCCTACAACTTTGGGAAGGGCAACATCGGTCCATGGACCCATGTTGCCCCTAGATTTCCCAATAAACGTCGTTTAGGGCCTCGAAACGGCTCCAGAAGTTCAGGACCCGAAAAACTGCTAAAAATAGTAAACTGTGCTACAATTTAGGAAATTGAAAAACTGAAAAAGACAATGGTTGGAGTCCAAGTGGACTTGGCGGGTGGCCACCAATATCTTCCTGGATCATTCCTCCCCCTTTAGGAAGCAATGGTCCCCATTGCGTTGAGTTCCTCCATGAGATGAGGGCACTTCTGCTGAACTTGGTCCCTGGTGAGCCACTTGCCCTGGCGAAGGAGTTGGCCTGCTTTGACAATTCGATACAGTTGGATGTTATGCTGGCGAATGTGCTTGATCTATGTGTCCATGATCCGATCAGTTGCAGCTTGTTCTATGCAATTTGGATTTAACTCTGTGGGTGTGAGCTGTTCTGCAATGTCGGATGTGTCTAGTAATGGTGGAAAGTACAGCCGAAGGCGGTCGACATTGAACACTGGGTGCAGGGCAAGGAATGGGGGAATGTTGAGCTCAAATGCATTGTCTCCCACAACCTTGGTAATGGTGTAAGGACCATATCGGAGTGGTCTGAGTTTCCGATAGGCTCTAGTAAGGCGTTCCTTTTGCAAATGCAACCAGACTTTGTCGCCCACCTGAAACTTGTGTGGCACCCGATGTTGATCATGTCGCTGCTTGTACTTGGCATGCGATTTCTCTAGAATGTCATGGACTTGCTGGCGAATATGTTGGATGTGCTCAATGAAGCTGTTTGCCTTATCTGTTTCAGACTGGACATGAGCCGAATCTCTGTGAGTAGCTACAAATGGTATGGCCACATCAATGGGACATAGTGGTTGGAATCCCAAGCCCACCCGAAAAGGGCTGTGGCCAGTCGAGCTGTGGAGAGCCCGGTTATAGCTGTGCTGAACATAGGGGAGGCTCTCATCCCATGTGCGTGGATGCTTTGAGTTGTACATGTGCAGAATGTGTACAATCATCCTATTGACAATCTCTGTCTGGCCATCAGTTTGAGTATGGAAGGTTGTGGACTTAGTGAGTTTGGTGTCCAGCATCAACCAGAGACTAGACCAAAATGTACTGAGGAACTTGCTATCCCGATCTGAGATGATAGATTGTGGGATCCCAAAGTGCACCCACACTCGTTCAAAGAAGATTTTAGCAGTGGCTTCAGCTATGATATTTTTCTTGTAGGCCGCCATAATAGCCATCTTCGAGAACCTGTCGACAACCACAAAAACATAGTTGTTTCCATGCTTAGTGGAAGGAAGGTCTGACATGTAATCCATGGAGATGGATTCCCAAGGTTGACTAGGGGTAGGCAGTGGGGTATAGAGGCCTTGCTTCTTGACTATCGGTTTGGCAATGGTGCAAGCAGTGCATGATTTGATGTACTTCCTGACATCCTGTCGAAGATTCGGCCAGTAGAAATACTTCTGTAGTATTGCCACCGTTTTCTCGACCTCGAAATGCCCAGTAGCCCGACTGTAGTGTGCCCCAAATCATCTTGGCACGCTCGCTTGAAGGAAAACAAAGGTGACTCAAGTGGCATAACAGGGCATCCTGGAGGTGAAAATATGGAACATGCCGACCCTCCAAGAGTGTCTGGTATGTGTGGCCAAAGTCTGGGTCGCTTTTGTAGAGAAGTGGCCAATTAGAAGTCTCGTGCCCACAAGAGTTGAGCACGGTGGTTAATGACATGATCGGTGGACTGAGGCAATCTGTAACATTATTGGTGTTGCCCTTATACTTGATATTCAAATGGAATTGTTGCAGGTATGTGGACCACTTCTGATGGCGATCATTCTGTAATTTCCCTTGGGTTTGTATGAACTGGAGCGGTCGGTGGTCTGTGTGGATCACTGTTTCCTTCCCCAAAATGTAATGTTTCCATTGTCGACAAGCCTGCACAATGGAATACATCTCTTTTTCATAAGTGGGATACTTCCGGATTGTGTCTGAAAGTGTCTCACTGTGATATGCCACTGGATGCCCATGTTAAGTAAGGACTGCTCCAATAGCATAGTCAGAGGCGTCTGTCTCGACCTCAAATGGTTGTTGCAAATCTGGCAATGCGAGCACTGGTGCTGAGCAGAGGCGGTCTTTCAACTCTGTGAATGCCTTCTATTGAGATTCAGACCAAAAGAATTTTTCTTTCGCTCCTCCCTTGGTGACTTGACTCAAGGGCCAAGTGATATGAGAAAATCCCAACACGAACCTGCGGTAGAAGTTGGTACGACCTAGAAAGCCGCGGAGCTTCGTTAGAGTGGTTGGAGAGGGCCAATTCCGAATGACTTGGATCTTGGATGGATCCACATGCACCCCCTGTTCATCAATAATGTATCCTAGATACTGAACCTGGGTCATGCCAAAAGTGCATTTCTCCAAATTGGCACATAACTTGTGTTGCCGCAGTGTTTGGAGATCCCGTTGGACGTGCTGGAGGTGCTCTTCCCAACTCTGGCTGAAGATCAGGATGTCATCCAAGTATACCACTACAAATGAGTTGGTGAATGGCTGCAAGATGTCATCCATTAGCCTCATGAAGGTTGCAGGAGCATTTGTCAATCCGAAAGGCGTAAGCAACCATTTGAAAAGGCCCTCCTTGGCTTTGAAGGCAGTATTCCACACATCGGAGGGTTCGATTGGTACTTGGTGATATCCTGACTTCAAATCGATTTTGCTGAAATATTTTTCCCCCTTCAGTTGGTCCAGGAGGTCATCGATCTGTGGGATCGGGTACCTATTACGGAGAGTGATCTTGTTCAACGCCCGATAGTCAATACAGACTCTAGAGTCTCCAAGTCCCATCCTTCTTCTGTACCAACACGATCGGGCTCCCACAGGGCGATGAACTCGGACGGATGTGACCTTTCTGTAGCAGCTCCTGAATCTGCCTCTTGATTTCATCGTTCTCTAGCACAGAGCGCCGATAGATTGGTCCATTAGGCATTGGCGCACCTGGGGTCAGATCGATGGAGTGCTTGACTTGACAGTGCAGAGGAACCCTTGCGGGGGAGGTGAAGATGTCCTCATACTCATCCACAACCTTGTCCATCTGTAGTTGTTGTGCGGAGGGGCCCTGTCTGGAGGTCGTGGCCACCGTCTTCTTCTTTCCTTGAGGGCGTATCATCAGGAAAACAAATTTCCTGGTTTTGGAAATGAGCTTACTGCATTGTTTTACAGTAACCAAAGAGATGGCGGTAAGCGGTGCTACCTCCAGTATCTTGTACAACTTATTTCCCAAAGTAATAATAACAGCACGGGACCTTGATTCATACACAGCTTGTCGATTCCACAAGTGTGGTTGTCCTAATAATACATCACAAACTTCAAGGGGGGCAATGTCATGCAATACCTCATCTGTGAAGGGCTTGATGTTGTATGGAAGGCGACACTGCTGGCTCACCCGAAGATCCTGTCCTTGGTGAAGCCATCCGATGGTGTACGGTTGTGGATGTGCTGTGGTTGGTAAGCCTAGTCGCTTCACGACCTCTGCCGAAGTGAGGTTCTTTTGGCTCCTGCTGTCAACAATGAACTGTAGCGGGGATCCCTTTACCCACATCTGGGAGTGGAAGAGACACTTCTCCTCCTCTGGATCTTCGGGTTCCTCCTTCTAGATCTTCGTGGTTGCAACGGTGGCGTTGGGCTCTACTTCGATAATTTGCTTCCCTTTGTCATTCCCCTTGTCGGGTTCTGACTCAGAGTCGGAACATGCATCTGATTCTGAAACCTTTAGCTCAGCCACCAGTGACTGCTTGGCTTGACACTCACTTGTGTTGTGAGTGAAGCTCTTATGGAACTCACACCATTTTCCCGTGTCCTTTTTCGGCTACGCGGCACTGTTCTTTGCTTGCAGCTTTGGCGGGTTGTCTTGGGCCACCTCGCCTTGGCTTTGTCCTTTGTTCTGCAGTTTGAGGGCACTTTACCCTTGCTTCGGATTTGCAGATCCAAAATCTCGCTTCTTCTGTTTAAAATTTTGCTCGACCTTGACGACATATTGGTATGCTGTGCCAAGAGAGGAAATGTTCAAGAATTCTATTTCTTCCTGGATGTACCTGTGCAGGCAGCCACGGTATTTGAGTATCAAATGCTACTCCGAATCCTTGATACCCAACTTTGTGCGAAGGGTATGGAAAATATTGGTGGACTCCGGCACGTCTTGGTCCCTTCCCTGCCGCAGCGTGTTCCACTTTATGTATTGATTCTCATAGCTTCCGACAGGGTAGTACTGCTCCTTGATGGCATCCCGGAATGAATTCCAGGTGGGTGCGGCTGAAAATAGTGAGCCGGTACTTTCATCCTTCTGCTCGCAGTAGGTTTCCCACCAGTCCTTGACGTGGGGGGTTGCTTTGAGAAGAGCGAAAATAATCTTTTCCCGACTGGAAAAATCATGAACAGAAAAATAACCCTCTAGCAGATTTAACCATTTATCAACGGCATTTGCGTCTATCTGACCCTCGAATATGGGGATTTCAAAATTAACTTGTACCTTAAACGGTGTGGCGTTTCCAGAGTAGTTGTGGGAAGCCGATGCGTCGCCCCTGGGTAGCCGCTGAAGGATCTGGCAAAGTTGTCCATCATCGTGTTCCTTTGTTGCTCGAGGGCTTCTTTGAGCAAGATTTTGATAGGATCTCCTGCCCCCTCGTCTTTCTTTTCATCTGCCATGGGAGGCCGTTGGGTTTTGCGAGGTTGGTCTTGCAAAGGTTCCACCAGTTCAAGCCCTAACTCCTTATATCCCGACCTCGTTGGGGACATGCAAAGAAAAACAGAGAAAAAGCAAACCGCTCTGATACCACTGATCCGGATTTAAACAGGAGCGCAACAAATTACAGAGATAACCATAAACACAAAGATGCAGCGGAAATAATACTTCATTTCATTAAAGTAAAATACTGAGATATGCTTACAAACAAAAAATGGAAATAAACAGCTAGGGCGATGGTAGCTTACTGAGATATGCTTACAAACAGAAAATGGAAATAAACAGCTAGGGCGATGGTAGCTTATCTCTGAGAAGAGATGTGGTGGCTACATGCCTCTGAACTGTCTTACAATGAGGCTCGAAGGCCTATTTATTGTTGAGAAACAATGTAAAACCCTTCACATACCAAAACCTAACCCTAGAAGATGAAACGCCAAATTGTGGGCCCCATTTGGGTAAATTGGTACATCAATTTCCTGGGGTCGTAACTTTGGCATACGATCTCTATTTGATGCGTATAATAGCTCGTTAGAAAGATCTATCCGAGCCCTACAACTTTGGGAAGGGCAACATTAGTCCATGGACACATGTTGCCCCCAGATTTCCCAAAAAACGTCGTTTAGGGCCTCAAAACGGCTCCGGAAGTTTAGGACCCGAAAAACTGCTAAAAATAGTAAACTGTGCTACAATTTAGGAAACTGAAAAAATGAAAGAGACAATGGTGGGAGTCCAAGTGGACTTGGTGGGTGGCCACCAATATCCACTTGGATCAGATCCGGCCCTGGAGCCACAGTTCAGAAATACAGAACTGCGGATCGGGCTGGAAAACATGGTTCCTGGTCCCCAAAATTTTGATCCCTGCAGTTGACCATAATTTCGGCTACCTACAACAAAATGCCCAGAAAAACTACGAACTAGGAGAAAGAGACTATATCCACACGTGTGAGTTGATGAGAGAGAGAAAGAGAACCAATGCGTCTTCTTCTTTGTCCTATTTGTCCTTCTTGTCCTTCGCTTGCTTTCCCAGAAAATGTCTTGTGAGAGATGCGAATTGCCCCAAGTGGAGGAGGTCGAACTACCTTTATATAATGATCTGTCTTGGCTGAATGGGTGTCTTCTGCTAGGGCTGAGTTCACTTGGAGGGAGGCCGATTTAACTTCTTTCGGAGCTGAAAGTTATAATTCAAAAATTCAAATTTTCTTCTTTTTAAAAGTTGCAATGGGACTTTGACTCAAAATAAATTTTCCTTTTGACTATAGCATTTAAAATATGCTTTACAATAATAAATACAAGTACATCAAGTGACCAAATATGCATTATGAAAACCGACCATAGTTACAAATTCGATTCGATGTAGTTTTTCTGTTCTTCAATGACACATATAAGTTCAGAATTTGCTTCTCTCTGTACAACAACTCAAAACGTCCCACCAGAAATCAATATAAAGGTACCAGCAGTGCCATAGACACCATAAGGTGGTTGTATCACCTTCCAGCTCACCAATAATGGCTCGGACTCCACACAGTCAGTAATCTGAACCTCTCCAAGATGATATACAGGCTCATGCAGTGGGGGATAGGGGCAGCCTTTGAATAGCAGTTAACTCGTTCCACCTTTAACTGTGACTGGGCCCTGAAATTATGCAACTCTCGTCCAGCATTAACAGTGAGTGATTTCGACCCTTTTTCTCCTTGGAATCATGCCCAACAATTAAAACTTCTACCCGTATCTACATTCAACCTCCCACAGTCACGAATTTGTCAAGATATGGTCCTCTCTAGATTCAGTCACGCAAGCCTCTGCCATTGTAATTCTTTAAAGAGATCTGAACTGGCCCCACCATAAGATATGCAGCTTGCTCAATAATTCATGGGTCCCATGAAGCTGGAGTATTTACTGATATTAATTTGCCTTGGACTCTTTATTCTCCATAAAGCCTTCAGTCTGTCAGAGGAAATAGGAAACAACACCGAAGTCTGCTATGGCAGCTAGGGCTCCAAAGCCCTCAGCTTCCTCTTCCAACTCTCTCCAAGAGCTCTCTCTTCAAACTCACATGATGTACGAATGGATAAGAGTCTCCTCAATTCCCTTCTTTAATGAGTTTAGGATTGTCTTTTCATCTTCGCCTTCCCTTTTGTCTTTTCATCTTCACCTTCCCTTTTCTCTCTTTATTTTATTTATTTTTATTAAATTCACTTTTATAAAGTAACTTTATGATACTCCACTTTATAAAGTTAAAGTGACATTCAACTTGCCTAGGAAATATCAGCCTTTCTCCTTCTTTAATAAAGTCTCCTTAGGCAAATTTAAGTCGCCTTGTTAATTATTTCCAAAATTGCAAAACTCGTAAGTGATTTTGCATGCACAAAATTTGGGAACATTACAAGTTGCCCCTAGATTTCTTAACATATGCAACCAATGTCACAGGGTTGACAAACTTTAATCTGGAGGTTTGAAGTTCAGCAAACCTCAAAACAAAGATTAAATTCAACTTAGGTTTGGCTAAGGTTTGATTTGTAATCAGGTTTTCAGTTCAACCTTGCTTGTTCGTTGTCTTGAAATAAATAGTTTTCATGATATTATAAATCACGTGAAATGAAAAGCAATAAAATCTCCCTTGGATCTTCAACTATCAAATGTGCCCTTTGATAACCAATTTGACATATATGGCCATGCATTTTTAACTGGTGGTCAAACAAAAACCTCCAGGTCGCTGTCAAATTTTACCATTGTGACTCGTCTAGCATATATGACTATGGGTTTGTTTTAATGGCTGTTGAATGAAACATGGTCGAACAAAAACCTCCTGTGTGCTGTCAAATATTACCATCGTGAGTCGTCTAGCATATATGACTCAGGGTTTGTTTTAATGGCAGTTGAATAAAACCCTAAATGTGCCTGTGCAACAAAATACTGCTATTCTAAGCTATTAATAAAATTACCCATTGCAATTTTAATAAAAGATAGTTGAATACTAATAAATTATAAAAACATCTATATAGTATTATATAAATATAAAATTTTCTTATGGATATAAAATTTTATATTATATTTTTATAATAAGATATTATTATATTCATTTTTTCGTATTAATATAAATTTATTAATATATATGAAATTTGTTATAAAATCTAAATATAAAATTTATCATTTAAAATTTCCATATAAACATAAAATTATATATTATATTTATATAATAAAAGTTAACATTCATTATATATATATATATATATATATATATAGATTTGAATTTAACGGCAAACCTCATTCGAAATTTGAATTCAAATTGAAAATAATTTTTGTTTAACTTGAATTCAAACCCGAACCATGTGACATAGTATGCAACATTGGAGGTTTTTTAAAGCATGCATGACTCTTCACTAGTTGTGTTTAGTCATCTGTTGCAACTGGCTGAGTCCATGTTAATTCACTAGTAATAGCACTATTTGAGCTTGACTGTACACTGTATGGCATTGTGAATTAGCTTGTTGAACTACTTCCTTGAAGCATGGCATAGAAAATCCTTTTACATGCCTATCATTCACTTTGTGACTTGAAACTACTTTTATTTTTCTATCTCGAAGGTACTTGATATCAGATTTCTGAATAATCCATGGTCAGGAACTAATGGAAAATGCCATAAAAATTTAAAGGAAATAATATAAACTTGAATTGTGGATGGTTGCCTTCATATAGAAATTAGAATTTCAATCTACATGAAAATGTTGGCTTTCTCCTTATGATTACAATGTTTTGGACTTGTTATCATCCAAACTAGCAGGTTTGCCAAAGTCTTTGCAAACTGCTAAGATGGCGCACAGAGGACAAGTGCCCACTATTACCTCGCCACTAAATCCTTGCTCTTTATGTCCAACTCCCCCGAGAATGGCTATGGGAGGATTCTTTGGTATGTGCTTCACCCAACATTCAGTAGACTATTCCCTTGTATGGGGTATTGGGTGAAGCGAGGAGTTAATTATTTAGTGTTTTTCTGGTCTGGAAATTTAAATTATGCAGAAAAATAGTGCATACCAGCATGATGATTCAGTCAAAATTGAAGATATATAGCATGCAAACAACTCAAATGAGTCAAATTTTAATATGCTTATGAAATCTGTAAGTATTCCTTGAATTGAACCTTTGGTAAGTGAGGTTTCTGTGTAATTTTGCTTTCTGTCCTGTGACTGCAGATCTGAAATTTGCAGAAAAATGCAGGAAAACAACAGAAAACTTCCCTTTACAAGGCTACCCAATAGTGCCTAGACACTTTAGATTGATAATCTAGGTGTGGGGAAACTAGGACAAGGTTAGATTGCTTTGCCTCTTCCTGGGCTTTAAGTGAGGAGCTAATTATTTAGTGTTTTTCTGGTCTGGAAATTTAAATTATGTGGAAAAATAGTGCAGACCAGCATGATGATTCAGTCAAAATTGAAGATATATAGCATGCAAACAACTCAAATGAGTCAAACTTTAATATGCTTATGAAATCTATAAGTATTTCTTGAATTGAACCTTTGGTAAGTGAGGTTTCTGTGTAATTTTGCTTTCTGTCATGTGACTGCAGATCTGATTTACAGAAAAATGCAGGAAAACAACAGAAAACTTCCCTTTACAAGGCTACCCAATAGTGCCTAGACACTTTAGATTGATAATCTAGATGCGGGGAAACTAAGACAACAAGATTAGATCGCTCTGGGCCCTTCCTGGGCTTTAAATCTGCAACACAAATGAATTTTCATTTAGTTGGAAACTCTGTTGCAGAGGTTTTCGGATCAAATCTCATTGGTTAAATACTCGTAAATAAATTCCAGCATACAAATTTGACTTCTAGGGGCCGGAATAAGATACAAATGACCCTCAATTAAAGATATAAACTTGGAAAAAAAAATATAGTATTTATTGCAAGGGTTTAAAACAGTATTATCGAAACTAAATAGGAATCAATGGAACCAATTGATACGACCATTTTGACCCCAAAACTGGTCCTACTAGTGGCCTTCTTAACCAAACTGATCGGTTCTATACAATGCAACCAAGGACCCTCCGAATACAATTTAAAAATAATATTAATAATAGTAATTTATGCATGGGGCAGCCTAATATTCAATCTTAGGGCCCTACTAATGCTATGTAATTAATGGAATTGTTAAATTCCTAATCCTATTACTTAAATTTTTAACATTACCATTAATTGTTTCATGATGTCCGAGAGTGGTTCCAACCTCATTGAATTTTATATGGAGAGCAGAATTTTAGATCCCACTCAAAATCCAACAGACTTAATAGTTTTTAGGATTTCAGGATGGGGAGGATTGCAATATTTCCATTGTATTTTGTTGTGTATGAGGGTATGGAACTAACATTTAATCAAGAGCACCAATTCCTCTATGTACCTTGATGTTAGTGGCATTGATTGCTGAACTCCTTTATCATGACCCTAGTAAAAATGTACCCATCGCTCAAGCAAAATCTTGATTTGACATGTTTATCTTTTCTATCTTATTTTAATGCTTAGAAGGTGATGATATTGATGATGAAGATTCCAATATAGGTAATGATTTTGATGGTATCTATGTGTTTGTTTTAGCGTGTTTTTTTTTGGTTTATTCTTTGTTTAAATTTTGACACTAGAGATCATCTAGAGTCTCTTTTTTGATGTAATTTTGGTTCCGAGATGTATTGCACTAAGTGCTATTTGGTTATATGCACTCTTGCTATATAAATGAGAACTTTTGCATATTTGTGTATAAATGGTCTGGATTCATGTGGATGCACACACACACACACACACACACACACATATATATATATATATTTTGGTTGACCTGTATTTTGGTCTGGTTTCTTTCCAGTTCTCAGTTTGGGGGTCAATGAGATCATCTAGAGTCCCTTTTTTGATGTAATTTTGGTTCCGAGATGTATTGCACTAAGTGCTATTTGGTTATATGCACTCTTGCTATATAAATGAGAACTTTTGCATATTTGTGTATAAATGGTTTGGATTCATGTGGACGCACATGGATATATATATATATATATATATATATATATTAAATTGAATATTCATATATTTTTTGGTTGCCCTGTTTTTTGGTCTAGTTTCTTTCCAGTTCTCAATTTGGGGGGTCAATCTGTAATATTCCTAATAGAAATATTAAGTGAATAACATAAACATGCACTATGACAACAACTAGGAAATTCAACACATACACAGGAAATCACAACACAAGAGGAAATGCACCAAAATCTAAGCCATTTTATTTATTTTCGAGCAAATAGAGTACAAATGAGTATGAAAGAGGAACCTAGGCTGGCTACAACAAAAAAATCCAAACCCAGGTGATGATCAAGTTGCCCAATTGTCAGATGAGCTCCCCACCATGATTCTGCGCTAGCCCAGAAAATTATTACCACTGCTATTGTAGGTGAATTGAGATTTTGGGCCTCAAATCTACTCCAAAAATTTTGCAAAATTAAATGTAGGCTCTCCATACCAGCTCCAACAAAACCCATAAATATCTCACAGACCCAAGTGGTGGAAATGGTCCTGGGTTAAATTGCGCCTCTCTCCAACAATTAATGCTGCTAACTATTGAATGGAACTAGGAATTCTTCCCTCAAAAGTGCTCAGAAAATGTTGTAAAATTAATCTTAGCCTCCTCTCACCAAACCCACAAAACCCAAAAAGGGTTTGGGTTGAATCCACCGACCCCCTAACTCTTGCAAATTTCTACCCTCAATCACTAAGCAGATCCCAGCTCGAATGCTCCCCAAATCCTGAATCTTTGCAAGTGCATAGAAGCTGCCAGTAAACCCTTGCGCAGGCCCTGGGATAGATAAATTTGGTCCTCGAAAATGCAACACTCTCGGCCCTGTAAATACCCAAGGAAAAACTCGTCCTCCTTATGGATAATGCTCTGCAAATTCTTTGGCCAAAACTCCACTAGCTGCTAACTTCTTTCAGCGCTTTTGAATTTCCTTTTGCGCGCTAAGAGAAGCATGCTCCAGTTGGAAATAGTATGCAATGTAGCTCTAGAGAAGCCTTGAGATGGACTCCTTTTTAGTCCCCTAGGGTGACACTCGAAGTTCACCGAAGGTAGAGGTCGAATTCCGCTTGGAATTCTTGGTGCTAAACAACACTTTTCTTCTTGTGCTAAAAACCCCAAGAGAAGATGAAAGGTGAAATGTAATAGTCAAAAGGTGATTAGCAAATGAGTCCATCCTCCTTTTATAATTTCTCCCCATGCTTCTAGACTCCTTTTTAATTATTATTTTATTGGTGGGGGGCATTTTCCACTAAGTGACTTTGCCTCTATTTTAATAAAATAATAATTTGCCGCCTATCTCTAATAGAATAATACTTCCCACCTTTCTCCAAAATAATATTTGCCCCCTATACTTAATATCACTAAAATTAGGCAAAATTCCCATGCTCACAAAATTGGGGATATTACAGTCCTCCCTGCCAAAAATTGCTTGTCCTCAAGCAATGTTGAAACAAGCACCCCCTTTGCCTGCTAATCACCACTATCATCACCAGTAATACCAGGGTCCCAAATGTGCCACTGATTCAGCCCCGATCTCTGCACTGTTTGATCATGAAGGAATCTCTCAATACTAGGATCCCAAGGCATCTTGATCAATGTGAAGCACCCCTTGCTCCACTCACCGTCCAACCAGGTATAAGCTCTAGAAGCCCTCTGCATACTATCAATAAGTAGAGCATCATGATAATGTAGGACTTTGTCCAACTCTCCATGAAGTTGCCCTACCAAGTAGTCCACCTCATGCACACCAAGAGTAAACTCCTGAAGATACAACCCAATCCCTGTGGGGACGAAGTCTCTCCCGCATGAGCTCCTCCTGATATCCTCTTGCTGACCAACCTGCCATGTTGATGAAGTCCCCCACACCATCAGCGAGTCACTGAAGCCCAATGGAAAATCTGAGTGATCTCCCCCTATAACAGCCAACTCATCCCTAAAGGTCGTTGAGTTGTCTAGTACTACGATGCTCGGGTCCCATGCTCGTCTCAGAAAAGCGCCACCATGCTGTCAATGCGCCACTCTGACTGGAATAGGCTGCTCATTGTGTGCACACTGCGACCTCCTCCCTTGAAACCTGGAGGTGAAATATCAACAGAGGCCAAACTCATCTTGCCCAAATGTCTCTATGATGTCAATATCTACCCACCCATCGCTAGTCTCGTTCCTGAGCTGCAACTGAAGAAGCTTGCCTCACCAAATAATGTGTAAACCCCAAAGTGAGCTAGATCACCCTTTGCTATGGTCCTGCTTCTCACGAGATTGAGTGGCCTGTCAACCAACTGAATCCCTGGATCCCCTAGCTAGACCTGCTGCGACATAACTTTTGTTCCTAGTCCCTAGCCCCTGCATGCAACCAACATATATGCCCCATATATCATGAACTAATTTGATGCATGCTAAACTGTCCTGTGCCCACCACTGCATAATATTGATGACCGCTGGAAGCCACATGTGCCAAATAATTACCCCCTGTAGGCAGCGAATAGTTGGGTATTTGGTACTCGCAATCGACTCGTTGTATGTAGACTTGTCTTGCTCTTGCCAACCATCACCACTGAGTTTGCCATCTGCCCTCTCGATAATGTGCCAATACAATGTTTGGAGGCCAGACACATACTTTAAAGTTGCCTCAGCCATACACGGTGTCCTCTGCTCATGCATGGTCCTGACATGTCCTGTGGAAAGAGTGACACATGTCTCCCTTGTGACTAGCTCCCTAAGCGTAGGCTCATTGATGAACGATATGCCACCCCTGCAGATGATCACCTCATCCCCCTATGAAAATTCTACCACTGCAGCAACTAATTTACTTTTTCTACTTATTTCATCATAAGTTATTCATGAAATTACTAAAACAAACATTAAAATAAATATTGTTGCAGATATGACATCGTAATACAGAAACAAAAATATGCACACATTGACACAGTTATTTTGGACTAATGTCCCCGGAAAAACCCAATGTGGGAAAACCGGTGCAGCAAGGGAGGATTTTATTATTCAACAACTTTCTTGTACAACAGGGTGCCAAACCGGCTTACCCACAAATAGACAAACTTCCATCACTTTCATAAACCCAGTGTAGGCCCTACTGACCTCTGCTACAACCTGAAACCCTCTGCGTCAGCCTACTGAGGCTTTGCGTAGGCTCTTTGGGCTTCTATGTCACTCCTGCAACCTTTGCGTGGATGACGCAGGCCCTTCTGGCCCTGCGCAGTCTCTGTTGCCTCTGCATGGCTTCCTCTGGCTCTGCTTCTGCATATTTTGTGTTGATCTCCTGTCTCTCTGTTCTGTACTTGTTGCCTTCTGACTGCTCTCCAGACCACTGGTTCAATTTCTCAGCAAACCCTGCCCCAGAAATTGAATTGACTGGTCTCCCTCAGTGTGTTCTCCAAGTGCCCCTCAAGCCTCCTCTTATACTTTTTCTGTTGACATCTCAACGACCAAGATTACGTCCCTAATCAACGGTTAAGATTAGATCTGGCTTGATCCATGTCTTTTGGACGATTCTAACATAGATTCATATTAATACACATTAATATTTTATTTTCCCTAAGTTTAGACATAGGGACTCCATTAAAAATATTAATTATTTTAATATCTCCTGATCTATTTCTAATCTGCCCAAACCCTTTCTGGGTATTGGTGATCTCATGTGCCCCAACCTCTCCACCAAATTTCGTGGCTAGAGCACATCCAATGCTACCCCAAATCAACACCCCCAACCTGTGGCTCTAAACTTGTGCACCGACCCAATGCCACTGCTGAGAAGTCTCTCCCCTAGTGCGTTGAGTGTCATCCCAATATCTCAGGTGAGCTTCCTATCCCTCGTTGTTCACGCCCAAAGTGTCAAAGGACAACAACCAAGTCATCTGTGCCTATAAGTGATGTATAAGAGGGACATGCGTGTGTGTCCCCATGGATACCGTCGAGTATCACTCATTTGCTTCCCCGTCGATCCGTGGTGAACTACACCCAAAGGAATGCCCAGTGTCTCCGTCCATAAGTCTCCTTGGAGGCAACCGTCCAAGACGCAACCGTCCAAGACCTCACTGTGCAACACCATATGCCCCTTTATCCCACCGCGTATCCCTATACTCCTCGACCCTTCACTGTACCCTGCGGCTGATCCAAGTGGATGTTGGTGGCCACCCACCTATCCCACTTGGACCCCCACAACTGTCTCTTTCATTTTTTCAGTTTTCGTAATTGTAGCACAATTTACTATTTTTAGCAGTTTTTTCGGGTTCTGAACTTCCGGAGCCATTTTGAGGCCCTAAATGACGTTTTTTGGGAAATCTGGGAGCAACATGGGTTCATCTTCTCAAAGTTGTAGTGCTCGGATAGATCTTTCTAATGACCTATTGTACGTGTCAAACGGAGATTGGGTGCCAAAGTTACGACCTCGGGAAGTTGATTTACCAACTTACCCAAAATGGGGCCCACAATTTGGCGTTTCATCTTCTAGGGTTAGGTTTTGGGATATTAAGGGTTTCCCATTGTTTCTCAACAATAAATAGGCCTTCGAGCCTCATTGTAACACAGTTTAGAGGCATGTAGCCGCCACATCTCTTCTCAGAGATAAGCTACCATCGCCCTAGTTGGTTTATTTCCATTGCTGTTTGTAAGCATATTTCAATGTTTTACATTAATGAAATGAAGTATTATTTCTACTGCATCTCTGTGTTTATGGTTATTTCTGTAATTTGTTGCATTCCTGTTTAAATCCAGATCAGTGGTATTAGAGCGGTCTACTTTTTCTCTGTTTTTCTTTGCATGTCCCCAACAAGGTCAGGATATAAGGAGTTAGGGCTTGAACTAGTCGAACCTTTGCAAGACCAGCCTCACAAATCTCGACGGCCTCCCATGGCGGATGAAAAGAAATATGAGGGGGCAGTAGATCCTATCAAAATCTTGCTCGAAGAAGCCCTCGAGCGACAAAGGAACGTGATGATGGACAACTTTGCGCAGATCTTTCAGTGGCTACCCAGAGGTGACGCATCGACTTCCAACAGCTACTCTGGAAACGCCACACTGTTTAAGGTACAAGTTAATTTTGAAATCCCCATCTTCGAGGGTCAAATAGGCGCAGATTCCATAGATAAATGGTTAAATCTGCTAGATGGGTATTTTTCTATTCATGAATTTTCGAGTCGGGAAAAGATTGCTTTCGCTATTCTCAAAGAAGCCCCCCACGTCAAGCACTGGTGGGAAACCTACTGCGAGTAGAAAAATTAAAGTACGGGCTCACTATTTTCAGCCACCCACTTGGAATTCATTCCGGGATGCCGTCAAGGAGTAGTACTACCCTGTCAAAAGCTATGAGGACAAATACATCAAATGGACCACACTACGGTAGGGAAGGGTCCAAGATGTGCCAAAGCTCACAAATATTTTTCATACCCTTCGCACACAGTTGGGTATCAAGGACTCTGAGCTGCATTTGGTACTCAAATACCGCGACTGCCTACACAGATACATCCAGGAAGAGATGGAGTTCCTGAACATCTCCTCGCTCGGCAGGGCGTACCGATACACTGTCAAAATTGACCAAAAGTTCAAACAGAAGAAGCAAGACTTTGGATCTGCAAATCCGAAGACCAAAGGACAAAGCCAAGGCGGGGTGACCTAACACAACCAGTCGAAGCCGCAAGAAAAGAACAACACCTCGAAGTCGAAGAAGGACACAAGAAAGTGGTGTGAGATCCACAAGAGTCCCACTCATAACACAAGTGAGTGTTGGACCAAGCAGTCGCTAGTGGCCGAGTTGAAGGCTTCAAAATCAGATGCATGTTCCGGCCCTGAGTCAGAACTCGACAAGGGGAATGGCAAAGGGAGGCAGATCATTGATGTGGAGCCCAACGTCACTGTTGCCACCGCCAAGATCCAGAAGAATGAGCTCGAAGACCTATAGGAGGGGGAGCGTCTTTTCCACTCATAGATGTGGGTGAAGGGTTCGTCGCTGCAATTCATTGTCGATAGTGGCAGACAAAAGAACCTCATTTCAGCAGAGGTCGTGAAGCGGTTGGGCCTACCGACTACACCACACTCGCAGCCGTACAATATCGGGTGGCTTCATGAAGGACGAGATCTTCGCCAACAGTGCCGCCTTCCCTGCAGCATCAAGCGCTTCACAGACGAGTTATTGTGTGATGTTTCACCTCTGGATGTTTGTGATGTACTATTAGGCCAACCATACTTGTGGAGGCGACACGCTGTGTATGAGTCAAGGCCTCATGCTGTCATTATTTCTTTATGTAATTCATTATACAGGATACCGGAGGTAGCCCCACCTACCGCCACCTCTTTGATCACTCCCAAGAAAGGCAACAAGCTCATCTCCCAGACTAGGAAATTCATTTTCTGTCTGGTTCGCTCTCAAAGTAAGGGGAAGATCGTCACCACATCCATGACCCTCGTGAAGGATTCCTCCACGCAGCAGCAGCAACAAAGGGATACGGTCATGACAGAACACAGGAACAACTTCTCCTCACCCAAAGGGGTACCTCACAAGCTTCAAGTGGGCAACAAAGTCTGGTTGCACCTGCAGAAAGAACGCCTTACAAGAGTTGATTAAAAACTCAGACCACTTCGACATGGTCCTTACACCAGTACCAAGGCTACGGGAAACAATGCTTTGAAGTATAACATTCCCCCATTCCTTTGATTGCACCGAGTGTTCAATATGTACCGCCCTTGACCATGTTTCCCACCATTATTGGACACATCCGAGATTGCATAACAGCGCACTAGGGACCAAGTTCAGCAGATGGAGGAACTCAACGCAATAGGGACCATTGCCTCCCAAGGGGGGAGGAATGATCCAGGTGGATGTTGGTGGCCACCCACCTATCCCACTTGGACCCCCACAACTGTCTCTTTCAGCGTTTCAGTTTCTGTAATTGTAGCACAATTTACAATTTTTAGCAGTTTTCCAGGTCCTGAACTTCCGGAGCCGTTTTGAGGCCCTAAACGACGCTTTTTGGGAAATCTAGGAGCAATATGGGGCCATCTTCCCAAAGTTGTAGTCCTCGGATAAATCTTTCTAACGAGCTATTGCACGCGTCAAATGGAGATCGGGTGCCAAAGCTACGACCCCGGGAAGTTGATGTACCAACTTACCCAAAACGGGGCCCACAATTTGGTGTTTCATCTTCTAGGGTTAGGTTTTGGGATATTAAGGGTTTTCCATTGTTTCTCAACAATAAATAGGCCTTCGAGCCTCATTGTAACACAGTTTAGAGGCATGTAGCTACCACATCTCTTCCCAAAGATAAGCTACCATCGCCCTAGCTGGTTTATTTCCATCGTTGTTTGTAAGCATATTTCACTATTTTACATTAATGAAATGAAGTATTATTTCCGCTGCATCTCTGTGTTTATGATTATCTCTGTGATTTATTGTGTTCCTATTTAAATCCGGATCATGTGGTATCAGAGCGGTCTGCTTTTTCTCTGTTTTTCTTTGCATGTCCCCAACGAGGTCAGGATATAAGGAGTTAGGGCTTGAACTAGTCGAACGTTTGCAAGACCAACCTCGCAAATCTCGACGGCCTCGCATGGCAGATGAAAATAAAGACGAGGGGGCAGGAGATCCTATCAAAATCTTGCTCGAAGAAGCCCTTGAGCGACAAAGGAACGCGATGATGGACAACTTTGCGCAGATCCTTCAGCGGCTACTCAGAGGCAACGCATCGGCTTCCAACAGTTACTCTGGAAACGCCACACCATTTAAGGTACAAGTTAATTTTGAAAGCCCCATCTTTGAGGGTCAAATAGACACAGATGCTGTAGATAAATGGTTAAATCTGCTAGATGGGTATTTTTCTGTTCATGAATTTTCGAGTAGGGAAAAGATTGTTTTCGCTCTTCTTAAAGCAGCCCCCACGTCAAGGACTGGTGGGAAACCTACTGTGAGTAGAAGAATGAAAGTACGGGCTCACTATTTTCAGCCGCACCCACTTGGGATTCATTCCGGGATGCCGTCAAGGAGTAGTACTACCCTGTCAAAAGCTATGAGGACAAATACATCAAATGGACCACACTGCGGCAGGGAAGGGACCAAGATGTGCTGAAGTTCACAAACATTTTTCATACCCTTCGCACACAGTTGGGTATCAAGGACTCTGAGTTGCATTTCGTACTCAAATACTGCGACTGCCTACACAAATACATCCAAGAAGAGATGGAGTTCTTGAACATCTCCTCGTTCGGCAGCGCGTACCAATACGCTGTCAAAATCGAGCAAAAGTTCAAACAGAAGAAGTGAGACTTTGGATCTGCAAATCCGAAGACCAAAGGACAAAGCCAAGGCGGGGTGACCCAAGACAACCCGTCGACGCTGCAAGAAAAGAACAACACCTCGAAGTCGAAGAAGGACACAGGAAAGTGGTGTGAGTTCCACAAGAGTCCCACTCATAACACAAGTGAGTGTCGGACTAAGCAGTCGCTAGTGGCCGAGTTGAAGGCTTCAAAATCAGATGCATGTTCCGGCCCTGAGTCAGAACTCGCCAAGGGGAATGGCAAAGGGAAGCAGATCATTGATGCGGAGCCCAGCGTCACTGTTGCCATCGCCAAGATCCAGAAGAATGAGCCCAAACACCTAGAGGAGGGGGAGCGTCTTTTCCACTCACAGATGTGGGTGAAGGGTTCGCCGCTGCAATTCATTGTCAACAGTGGCAGCCAAAAGAACTTCATTTCAGCAGAGGTCGTGAAGCGGTTGGGCTTACCGACTACGCCACACCCGCAGCCATACAGTATCGGGTGGATTCATGAAGGACGAGATCTCAAAGTTCGCCAACAGTGCCGCCTTCCCTACAGCATCAAGCCCTTCACAGACGAGGTATTGTGTGATGTTTCACCTCTGGATGTTTGTGATGTACTATTAGGCCAACCATACTTGTGGAGGCGACATGCTGTGTATGAGTCAAGGCCTCGTGCTGTCATTATTTCTTTATGTAATTCATTATATTGGATAGCGGAGGTAGCCCCACCTACTGCCACCTCTTTGATCACTGCCAAGAAAGGCAGCAAGCTCATCTCCCTGATTAGGAAATTCATTTTCTGTTTGGTTCGCTTCCAAAGTAGGGGGAAGATTGTCACCACATCCATGACCCCCGTGAAGGGTTACTCCACGCAGTAGCAGCGACAAAGGGATACATTCATGACATAACACAGGGTCAACTTCTCCTCACCCACAGGGGTACCACACAAGCTTCAAGTGGGCAACAAAGTCTGTTTGCATCTGCAGAAAGAACGCTTTACAAGAGCCCATTAGAAACTCAGACCACTCCAACATGGTCCTTACACCAGTACCAAGGCTACGGGAAATAATGCTTCGAAGCATAGCATTCCCCCATTCCTTTGATTGCACTGAGTGTTCAATGTGTACCGCCCTCGACCGTGCTTCCTACCATTACTGGACACATCCGAGATTGCATAACAACGCACCAGGGACCAAGTTCAGCAGATGGAGGAACTCAACGCAATAGGGACCATTGCTTCCTAACGGGGGAGGAATGATCCAGGTGGATGTTGGTGGCCACCCACCTATCCCACTTGGACCCCCACAACTGTGTCTTTTAGTTTTTCAGTTTCTGTAATTGTAGCACAATTTACTATTTTTAGCAGTTTTTCGGGTCTTGAACTTCCGGAGCCGTTTTCAGGCCCTAAACGACGTTTTTTGAGAAATCTGGGAGCAACATGTGTCCATCTTCTCAAAGTTGTAGTCCTTGAATAGATCTTTTAACGAGCTATTGCACACGTCAAATGGAGATCAGGTGCCAAAGTTACGACCTCGGGAAGTTGATGTACCAACTTACCCAAAACGGGGCCCACAACTTGGCGTTTTATCTTCTAGGGTTAGGTTTTGGGATATTAAGGGTTTTCCATTGTTTCTCAACAATAAATAAGCCTTCGAGCCTCATTGTAACACAGTGTAGAGGCATGTAGCCGCCACATCTCTTCTCAGAGATAGTTACTATCGCCCTCGTTGGTTTATTTCCATTTCTGTTTGTAAGCATATTCAGTGTTTTACATTAATGAAATGAAGTATTATTTCCGCTACATCTCTGTGTTTATGGTTATCTCTGTAATTTGTTGCGTTCCTGTTTAAATCCAGATCAACGGCCTATCCCTGTACACCATTGGATACCTCGTGATACTGCTGTACCATCTTGTATCATCACGTATCCTTCTTGTGTCACTGTACCTGGCACTTCCCATGTGTACTCGATGCGATGTGAGTTGCTCAATGCAACCCAACATGGTACATCAAACAACCACACATCTCCATGCTCCTCTGCAGGCCACTGCTCATCACTACATATCTCTATATAGCACTGGATGCTAGGGGCTAAAATTGGGTTTGTATGCATCAGGTCACATCCCTCTGCATAACACTGGACTCTGCAACATATCTCCGTGCACCCCTGGGTACCACTACTTGTTGTCGTACCACACTGTATCATATGCCATCTCGCATGTGCTAACACATCCACCACTCGTCTAATAATCCCTCCATGATGTGGGCTACATCTCCCGATTTGCCCTGAAAGACCTAAGCAACCTGACTCCTCACATGCCAATGGGAATGACACTACTGTGCGTATCCTTAGTAGCTCCGGTGTCCAATATACCAATGAGAGAGCACCGTTTCCATTTAATGCCCAGTTTGGTGGCGTGCTGTGTTGATTTGGGGTAGCATTGTATGTGCTCTAGCCACGAAAATTGGTGGAGAGGCTAAAGCACATGAGATCTCCAATACTCAGAATTGGTTTGGGTAGATTCTAAACAGTTTGGGAGATATTAAAATAATTAATATTTTTAATGGAGTCCCTAAGTTTAAACTTTGGGAAAATAAAATAGTAATGTGAATCAATGTTGAAGTTTCTAAGTTTACTTAGTTAGAAACTCTCCATGCACTTTATCTGATTTATTCCTACCTACTTGTTATTTTTCTTAACAAGTTATTTACAATGTAAATATTGAAAATAAACACTAGTGCATGTTCAACATAATACAGATCAACAACTAAAGGAAACAAAAACAATCACACCATATGACACCATTATTTTTTGACTAATGTCCCTAGAAAAACCCAATGTGGGAAAACCGGCGCAGCTATCTGAGGGTTTTCTTATTAAGCAATATCAGAGTACATTCTGGGTGTCGAAACTGGCCTACCCAACAGAGAATTTCCTTGGCAGTAATACCTCTCAGTTTTTGACAAATATCCTGGCTGAACCCCCAGATAACTCTTTCGACAACTACACATCACAAATCTGCCGCAGAAACCCCAACGACAGGCTTTCTTTGGAATGCGTCAGCCCCTCTCTGCCTAGAGCTGGCCCTGCGTCACCTCGGATGGGTTTGCGTCAGCCTTAGGAGGCCCTGCATCAGCCCTTTGGCCCTCTATGTTAGCGACGCTGCCCTCTCCGAGGCTGTGCGCAACTCCCGGTTGCCTCTGCATGGCCCTGTGTGATCCCTGGCTGGCTCTGCGTCACTCTCCCAGGCTATTGCGTTGCTCTCCTGGCACTATCTCTGCCTCTCTGTCTCTCTGTACTCAAATGCCCCTCGGTTGCATCTTTCAATCACTAATTCTATCTCTCTTAGCAAACCCCGCTCTAGAGAATAGAATGACTGATCACTCTTGTGTATTCTCCAAGTGACCCTCAAGCCTCTTCTTATACTTTTCTCGTTGACATATCAACGGCCGAGATTAGGTCCCTAATCGACGGCTAAGATTAGATCTGGTTTGATCCATGTCTTTTGGACCATTCTAACACAGTTTTATATTAATACACATTAATATTTTAATTTCCATATGTTTAGACTTAGGGATTCCATTAAAAATATTAATTATTTTAATGTCTCCTAAACTGTTTAGAATCTGCCCAAACCCTTTTTGGGTATTGGAAATCTCATGTGCCCCAACCTCTTCACCAAATTTCGTGGCTAGAGCACATTCGATGCTACCCCAAATCAACACTCCCTTTTAGCGAGGATTGTGCTCTAGCAATACTCCTCAATAAGTATTATTCTGATCATCTTGCATCGGTCCCTGTGCTGATGCTAGGCCTGTTGCCCACCATCCTCTGCACTGTTGTATCCTGTACTACTGGCCATAGTTCTGCCACTACCATTGCTGCATCTGTACAACAGCTCCCTCTATATCCGTGCTGCTGCTGGTCCTTTCTCCCAACACTACATCCGCACTGCAACTCCTCTCATCATGCTGCATCGTGCTGCCCACCACTGCACTGCAACTTAGTTACTGAGAAGTAAGTAACTGATCTCCCAACTTTGACCTCTTTGTTGGGCTCGAGACCCAACTGATACTGAAGCTCCCTCTGTCGCTGACAAGTGCTCCCTCTCTGACCTCTATGCTGCTGCAACAGCTCCCTACATCTCGCACCATTGTAGACCTCTTTGTGCCATCCTGCATTGGTGCAACACTCCCGTGCCTCTCGCACTACTGTAGCTTGCTAGCCTCGCGCTGTCTCGGGAGTCCTGCACTGTAGCTCTCTCTGTTGCTCTATCCGCATCTATCTCTACCCGAATCAGCGAATCCTGCTACTCCTCTTCAGGGCTCCCGTAGCGAGGTCTAATCCAAGAGGTTGGGTACCTCGAGGATCCTGCCCCTCATCGCCTGTAGTCCACCTGACTATAGCTCGATGTCCCCCCACTTTCGCTCAAGTGGTGCGTGTGCACTCATGGCACAATCATCCTTTGTCAAAACTTCCTTCTTTGCCCGTGTTGTCGCTGCCTTAGTCTTGGAAGACTCTCCTTTACTCCTTCCTTGGACACTGGGTCGCATAATGACCCAGCTCCCCACAGTGGAAGCACTTGATCTTGGAGAGATCTTTCTTCTTCCACTTTTCCTGCTTTCCCTCAGATGCTAGGGCAACATCTTCCTCCTCCTGCTTGACTTTGATCCCCTTGCTGTTGTTACTCGTCTTAGACTGTCGTCTGGTCTCTTCCTGGCAAAGAGCTGCCTACATCTTGTTCGAAGGTGGGAGAGTCCCTCTGCCCAGTATACTCTGGACAAATACCTCCCAGTCTTCTGAGATAGCATTTAGGGTCTTCCTCACCATCAACTCCTGATCCGGTGTCACTTCTATAGCAGTCAACTGATCTTGGATCTCATTCAGTTCTCCGAGGAAGGTGTCAATCGGTTCTCCCTTCTTCATCTGATACAACCTCAACTGCTTCTCAAGCAACATTTTTCTCTGCACAAAAGTATGCTGGTACAATTTCTTGAGAGCCTCCCACATATCAAATGATGTTTCCTTCTCAGCTATGTGTGGTATTACATGATCCTTGACCCTGTCAAGGATGATGCTCTTGGCCCTCGCCATTGCCTCCTCGTACTTGTCGTTATCATTGGGGTCGACTTGGATAGCTATTATCTTCAAGGTGAAGTTACGATTTCTGTCAAGTACATATAAGATTCTAGCCTTCCAGGCTACGAAGTTTGACGCTCTGTCCAATCTATCCTGATCTCTTACTCCGTGTAGTGCCATGATTCTCCTCTACTTCCCTTCTGGAAGTTCTTTGTTCGACTCCTCTGAGTCTCTACTTCCTGTCTGGAAGTTCTCTTCTGGACTCCCTCTGAGTCTTGATTTCCCTCTTGGAAATCCTTCTGCTGCTGTCAAGATGCCCCTTACTCTGATTGTCTTGTGCAACCACACCACTGATCCGGGTTCCTGGGTTAGAAACCCTTGGTAGCAGCTCCTCTGGCTTTGCTTTGTCAGGTACTGTTCTTGCTACAGTACCTCGCCAGCTCCAATTTGCAATATTCCCACAGCCTTCTAGACCCCAACAACTTGAAGGTGAGAGCTCCTAGGCTCTGCGCAATCCTAGCTCCAACAACCCGACCTCCTCAGCCAACTGCCTCAGCCTTCCCAACTACTGTGTGGTTCTGTGTGAGGCTCCCTTTGCCTTCCTTAGCTTCTGCGTTGCCTCTTCTCGGCTCACCCTTGATGACACAGGCAATGCGTCACCCTTTCCTTGTTGCTGCTTTGGTAGAAACAACTTCTGTCACCTCGGGACAACTGTTTTCTGCTACTATTGCTCCGTTCGACTGATGTCCTTAGTCCTCCTGTGATCTGCAATCACGCTCTGATACCATGTTGAAGTTTCTAAGTTTACTTAGTTAGAAACCCTCCATGCACTTTATCTGATTTATTCCTACCTACATGTTATTTTACTTAACAAGTTATTTACAATGTAAATACTGAAAATAAACACTAGTGCATGCTCAACATATTATAGATCAGCAACTAAAGGAAACAGAAAGAGTCACACCATATGACACCATTATTTTTGGACTAATGTCCCCGAAAAATCCCAATGTGGGAAAACCGGTGCAACTATCTGAGGGTTTTCTTATTAAGCAATATTAGAGTACAATCTGGGTGCCGAAACTGGCCTACCCAACAGAGAATTTCCTTGGCAGTAATACCTCTCAGTTTTTGACAAATATCCTGGTGAACCCTTGGATAACTCTTCCAGCAGCTACTTAGCACAAATCTGCCCCAGAAACCCCAGCGACAACCTCTCTCTGGACTGCGTCAGCCCTTCTCTACCCAGCGCTGGCCTTGTGTCACCCCAGATGGGTTTGCGTCAGCCTTAGGAGGCCCTGCGTCAGCCCTCTGGCCCTCTACGTCAGCAACGCTGCCGTCTCTGAGGCTCTGCGCAACTCCCGACTGCCTCTGTGTGGCCCTACGTGAGCCCTGGCTGGCTCTGCGTCACTCTCCCCGGCTACTGCGCTGCTCTCTCGACACTATCTCTACCTTTCTGTCTCTCTGTACTCAAATGCCCCTCATCTGCATCTCCCGATCACTAATTCTATCTCTCTGACTGATCACTTTTGTATATTCTCCAAGTGACCCTCAAGCCTCTTCTTATACTTTTCTTGTTGACATATTAATGGCCGAGATTAAGTCCCTATCGACGGCTAAGATCAATGTTGTGAAAAGCGCGAGCGGGATTAAATCGGTGCCGGGAATGAAGCGGAAAAATCGGGAAAAAAGCGGGAAAATAGCGTTTGGTACAAAAATATTCATTTTTTTCATTTTTTTTAATATCTAAACCATCTACAACATAAAATAAATACATTGACACATAAATATGATAAGAAAACTAATATATAAGATGTTTAATATCATTTCTAGTGCTAAAATCACACATAACATTGAATCATGTCCTGAATAGTAAGTCCTGACTCCTGAGTCCCAGCTCAGCCTCAAAATATCAACAAAAAATATGATAATGTATCTCATCATGTCATAATGTCATAGACTCATATACAATAAAATGAAAGTCTAATCCTATTGATTTCCTCTGCCCCTCTTGCGAGAAAATGTCACAGCTTTCTCTTTCCCTCTAGATGTAGATGCTGGTGCCTGTGCTGGTGGAAATGGCAGTGGAGTCTGATGTGCTCTAGAAGCTGAAGAACTAGAAGTATGAGCTACAGGAGGTAGACCACGTCATCTACTGGTCCTAGTGGTAGCCCGGGTAGGCGGTGTCACCTCCTCCTCCTGCTCCTCCTCCCCCTCCACTACATCCTGCACTAACCAATCATCCGCAAAATCCATGAGAGGCCTCTCGGCCTCAACCCTCCATGCAGCAGTGGTGTCAATCCCATCCAATGAGATGGCATCCACATCAGGTGTCCTCTCAAGTTGCCTCACCCACAATCGAAGATTGTAGTAGACATAGAACATGTCATTAAGGCGCTGGGACTCCAACCTGTACAAAGATCATGAAATAATAATTAATAATTAATATTAAAAAAAAATATTGTTTAATGAATTCAAAAATTTATTTGGAAATTTGCAATATTTTAAATGTTTAAGTGTTAACCTGTTGCGCTTCTTGTTGTGTATTTTTTCAAATACACTCCAGTTGCACTCACATCCTGAGGAGCTGCATGTTTGGCTGAGGATGCGTACGGCAAGCTTTTGCAAAAGGGGTACTCTGCCACCATACATCTTCCACCATCCATCTACAACAAAATTACAAAGAAAATTTTAAATAAACATAAGAAAAAAATGGAATTTGAAGAGACAATGAAATTTGAAACAAAGTTACAAACTAAAAAATACCTGGCATTTCATCGTCCTATCAGTGACAGCCATTTCAAAGCCAAATGTGCCACCTGCCATCTTATATGTCTCAATTTGTTTAGAGATCTCTATACGTTGTTCTGGAGATCGCACCATCTTCTGGACACAGGGAAAGAATCCATCCATGATCTCAGCATCAAAATCAAACCCACATGCATAAGAAAATGCAGGGTTCAGGAAAAGCCCAGCAGCATGAATGGGACGATGGAGTGTGTTGTTCCATTGCTCATCAATCACTCCCCATAGAAGGAGTTGTTTCTGAAACCCATCATCTCCCTTATCATCATAGTAGGCCCGAATGGCTTCTTTGGCCCTGTCCATGGCTTCATACAAATAGCCCATTGCGGGCTTCTCACCATCAACCAACCGAAGAACCTTTACCAAAGGTTCAGTAACGGTGCACACCTCCTGCACTCCCGCCCAGAAGTCTTCCTGGTATGAAACTAGTCTACATACGACCTCTTTTTCTGGTTTGCGGCTCATTGACATAGCACGCCACTCCTCTGAAAGAAACATTCTCTTCAAATCCCACATAGAATTCAGGAGGGATTGAAGAGATATGAAACTCGTGGCAAACCGTGTAATGGCGGGGCGCACCAACTCTTTGTTGTTGGTGAATCTTCTCATCAAGCTAAGCACAGATGTATGATTATATATAAATTTTGTGATGCTTTTTAATGAGTCAACAATATCTTTGACAAAGGGAATTTTCCCTATGTCCTCTAACATCAAATCAATACAATGGGCAGCACAAGGTGTCCAAAATAAAGTAGGATGCCTGTCCATAAGCATTCTACCAGCAGCAACATAATTTGCAGCATTGTCCGTTATGACTTGGACAACATGTTGTTCACCCACCTCCAAAATAAACACATTCAACAAATCACATAAAGTTCTTGCATCTTTGATTTGATGAGATGCATCAACAGATTTGATAAACATAGTCCCCTTGGGACAACTAACCAAGAAGTTTATAAGGGTTCTCCCCTTTTGGTCAGTCCAACCATCTGACATAATAGTGCATCCTGTTTGTGCCCATGATGCCCTAAAATCCTCCAATCTTTGGGTGCAGTCACGCTTTTCATCTTGAAGAATCCGGCCTCTGAAATCATGATAAGAAGGGATTTTGTACTCCGGGCCAACACTGGCAATAACATCAACAGTAGGTTGGAAAAATGGATTATTCCTTACAATGCTGAAAGGAATATCACTCCAGAGGAGAAATTTTGCCATCAACCTGTCAGCTTGTTCTTTTTCAGTTCTTTTTAGCATTGAACCGATAGATGGTTGTGAACCAGGTGTGGTTCGAGGAACAAAAAATGATGATGCAGCTACCGGATTGATTGATGCTGCAGTAGAACCAGTGCCACTTGGCCCACTTCCTTCAGCTGACCTTTTTAGTTGCCTTTTGAGTTCTTCTTTGGCCTCTCTAGTGTGCTCTAATTGTCCCAATGTTCTCATGGCTCTTTGGATAAGTTCAGGATTTGTATTTATACAGGGCCCCACATCATGTCCAGGGATTTGTGCAAGGTGAAACTTCAACCTGTACACCCCCTCGCGTATGTCCTTTCCACACAACTTGCAATTCAAGTTTTGTCTATCATTCAGAGCTTTAGGTTCACCATATTCTCAGAAAGGATCCAATTTCCTTGGCATGTTTGTTCTTGAATTTTGAATTTGCAAACCTATGGGAAAACAAGGATTAGGAAATAGGAATTTAGGATTACAATTTAGCATTTACAAAATTACAAGTTACAAATTTCCAGAATCCAAAGTTCCAAACCCAAGTTACCCAACCAAATGGCAAATGCCAAAAACAATAAAAAAACATAAACAATGTTTAAAAAAAATGAAAAAAAAAAAAAATTGGTTCCCATAGTCATACCAATTTACCCATCCCAAATCAATGAAAAAATACAAAAAATTCTTTAAAAACAATGAAAACAAAAGGAAAATGGTGCCCATATGAAGTTTCCCAACCAAAAACAATGAAAAACAATGTTTTTAAACAAGGAAAACAAAAAAAATTTAATCTACATATCGTTTTTATGGAGAAATTGGTGGTCTCCTCTTGAATTTGTCCTACAATTCCTTAGATTTCCTCACAAACCCTCCAGCTCCTCTCTCCAACACCTTCTCCTCCTCCGCGCGCCCATAGTGAAAATGAACAAAAAAAAATGAAATTCTCATTATAAAACTCGCTGCCCCGCGCCCCCGTGCTTTTTTGCGAAAAAAGCGCGCTTTGCGCTATAAAAAAAGCGCTGCTTTTTCCCATAAAAAGTGCGATTAAATCGCCAGAGGGAAAAAAGCGCGATTAAATCGCGCTTTTAACAACACTGGCGAAGATTAGATCTGGCTTGATCCATGTTTTTTGGACCTTGTCAGGCCAGGGTAACTCCAGAATAGGCAGAAGAAAACTGATTGCATAATTCATTAGCTAACTATCATTTATATACAAAAATAGGACGGATCAGTTCATCTTCTTGATGACTGATCGCGTTCCAGTTCACCCATCCGTTGAGGATTAGGTGTCAACATTCCCCCCTTAATCTGAAGGGATGTTGGTGAGTCCAAGCATCGTTCTGAATCTTTCAAGCTTTTCTCTTCCAAGCGCTTTGGTGAAGATGTCTGCAATTTGCTCGTTTGTGGAACAATGACGGAGATGGATTGTTTTGGCCTCAACATGATGTCGGATCAGATGATATTTAGTATTGATGTGCTTAGTACGATCATGGAACTTTGGGTTCTTGGCCAACTTTATTGCAGAGGTGTTATCAATCATGAGTGGAGTTGATTGTATTTGTTTTACCTGCAAATCTTCAAGAATTTTCCTGAGCCACACAATTTCTTTTGTTGCTTCAGCTGCTGCCACATATTCTGCTTCTGTTGTGGAATCTGCTGGTACTGATTGTTTGCGTGATCTCCAGGAGACAGCTCCTGATCCAAGACTCATAGCATATCCTGAAGTAGATACCCCAGTTTCTTTGTCTCCATCGAAGTCTGAATCAGAGTATCCAATCGAGTTGAAGTCGTCCACCTGTGTATACTTGATTCCAAGGTCTTGAGTTCCCTTCAAGTACCTTAGAACTCTTTTTGCAGCAGACCAATGTCCCTCACAAGGCTTTTGCATAAACCTGGAGAGGATTCCAACAGCAAATGAAATGTCTGGTCTGGTAGTAGTGAGGTAGATGAGACTTCCTACAAGCTGTCTATACTTTGTTGCATCCTCAAATTCCTTTCCTTCAATAGATGTGAGCTTCAAGTTTTGTTCCATTGGAGTAGAAAGAGGATTGCACTCTGTCATGCCAAATCTGTTTAACAAATCTCCAATGTATTTCTTTTGAGAAAGAAATATGGATTTTGGATGTTGGGTTACTTCAATGCCAAGATAGTAATGAACATAGCCCAAATCAGTCATTTCAAAATTTTTTCCTAATTCTTTCTTTATGGATGCAATATAGCTTTCATTGTTCCCTGTCATTAAAAGATCATCTACATATACCACAAGATATACAACTGTTTTGCCAACTTTCTTGACAAATAAAGTTGCATCATCAAGATCAAAATGATTGAAGTTGAGTTTCAGAAGATGCTTAGTTAGTTTTTCATACCAGGCTCGTGGTGCTTGTTTGAGGCCATACAAGGACTTCACAAGTTTGCATACTTTGTGTTCATGTCCTTTCACAACAAATCCTTCAGGCTGGGACATAAAAACATTCTCTTTTAGATCTCCATTCAAGAATGCAGTTTTTACATCCATTTGATGGACTTTCCAACCGTTCTGAGCAGCTAGTGCAAAGAGTGTCCGGATGGTGGCCCATTTTGCTGTGGGGGCAAAAGTTTCCTCATAATCGACCCCTTCTTTCTGTGCAAAACCTTTTGCCACAAGCCTAGCTTTGTGCTTGTCAAGTGAGCCATCAGCTTTGTACTTGTTCTTGTAGACCCACTTGCAGCCAATTGGTTTGGTTCCAAATGGAGGATCAACCAGCTTCCAAGTGCCATTCTTTATGAGGGCATCATACTCCTTCTGCATCGCTTCTTTCCATTCATCATGAGAAGCAGCTTCTTTGAAGGAAGTTGGTTCAAAATCCGTAGACAAGTTCAATTCACAATCATAAGTAACATCCATATCAACAGGTGAATTAGAGTTATCTACATCACCTCCATCTTGTCGGTTTGTATTTCTGGTTCCTGTTTTTCCAATTTCATCAGGATGAACACTTTCAAGTGTCTTTGTCAGCCACTTTGGGGGACCTTTCTGGGATGGTCTAGGCTGTTCTGTTGATTGAGTTGGGACTGAATCAAGATTGAGTCTCCCAATTCTATCAATTACATCACTTAAAGCATCATCCGTTGTTGGAGTTTCATGCAGGGGAGATTGTTCTTCAGAAGAAGATTCCACATGTTGTTCTAGTATAGGAATCCCTCCTTCAAGATGTGGAATCTGATTATCAAACTTTTGAAATGATTTCGGTTTTATGAATCTATCCAAGCGATCAAGTTGCCGCTCAACAACACTGTCAGATTTGGATGATTCAAGAAAAATGACATCTCTAGATACAACAAACTTTTTATTTACTTCATCATAGAGACGGTATGCTTTAGATGTGTTTGAATACCCCAGGAAGATACACTTACGACTTCTAGCACCAAGTTTGTTTCTATGTACCTTTGGTATTAAAGCATAACAGGTGGAACCAAAAATCCTGAGATGTTTTACCGAAGGAACATGTCCATACCACAATTCATAAGGACTCTTGTTTCTTATAGCACTAGATGGACATCTATTCTTTATTTATGCAGCACATAGAACAGCATCAGCCCAAAACATTATCTTTACATTTTTGAAGAAAAGCATGGATCGTACCATATTCAAAATTGTTCTGTTCATTCTTTCAGCTACACCATTCTGTTGAGGATTATAAGGCACAGTTGTTTGATGTTTAATCCCATGTTGGCGAAGATAGTGTTCAAATTCATTTGATGTATATTCTTTTCCATTATCAGTGCGAATAGACCCAATATGAGATTGTGCATCATTTTCAATCCACTTATGAAAATTCTTGAATGTTTGAAAAGCATCAGATTTTTTCTTCAATAAATAAACCCAACACATTATGGTGTAATCATCAATAAATGTCATGATATATTTATTTCCATTTGCAGAAGGAATAGGCATTGGACCACATAAATCTGAATGAATAAGTTCAAGCTTCTTATGTGCTCTTGAATGTGAATCATGAAAATACTGTTTGCTATGCTTTCCTAGAATGCAAGCATCACATTGCTTATGTTTTCTAGGAATTGTAGGCAAACCAGCAACACCATTTTTCTTCAACAAGCGGAGACTATCATAGTTTAAATGTCCAAATCTAGCATGCCATAATAAACTTGATGGAAGTGTACCTTCTTCATGATGAGAAATATATGAGAAATGTTGTGCATGAGCAGAAGTTCCTTGCAGTTTAAGAAGTCTTTCTTCTTCTATACCCCTCATGACAAGTGAGTGGTCAGAGGCCTTTCTTACCTCAAGCTTGCCATCAAACATATGAATGGAGTGACCTTGCTGGCGGATGTGGACCAGGGACAACAAGTTTCTCTTGAGCTGTGGGAGATATAGAACATGATCCAGAAGAAAGTCTGGAAGACCAGGCAATTTAAGCCTGATTGTGCCAAGCCCTGATGGCTTGATTTTTGACTGATCTGCAAAGTATACTGCTCCATCAACATTGTCAGTGAAATCTTCAAAAAAATCTTTCCTATGAGTCATATGACAGGTTGCTCCTGAATCAAGCAACCAGTCATTTTTCGAAGAAGCAAGTGAAGCATTAAACAAATCTTCATTTACTCCAATGTTACATTGTGCCTCAATATAGTGAGCGGATTCAGGTGCTTTACCTTTGTCTGTGTCATCAGTTTTACCTTTCTGCTGATTTCTTCTCTGCTCAATTTTGTCCCATGGTAGCTTGCATGTAGAAGCATCATGTGATCCATTTCGTTTGCAGAGAATGCAATGCAGATCTGCCTTTTCTCCTTGAGAATGTCTGCCCCCCCTGCCTCTGAAGTATCTTCCTCTTCCTCTTCGTCCACCTCTTCCTCTTGTAGAATCTTGAGCAGGATGCTTTTCTTTATGAGCAAGGCAAACAGTCTCTTCAGAAGATTCAGGGACTGTTTTCTTTCCAAAGGCTTTCTCTCTTTCAGCAAACTTTTTCACAAGAGACTCAAAGGTTATGTTTTTAAGATTTCCATTTGCTTGTAAAGACTCAAGATAATTGGAGTAGGTAGGATAGAGTGCTTTGAGAAAGGCAATAAGAGAGATATCCAGCTCAACCTTAGTGGATTTAATATCATGCATTATAGACTTTATTTCAGATGCAAGAGCAAGGGGATCATTATTTTTCAGTTCAAGAGTGAAGAGTTTAATCGTGAGCTGAACAACTTCAAGTGCAGAATGTGAATCATAGAGTTCTTTCAGCTTTTGTAAAGCTTCAAAGGCAGTGGAATAGGATGAAATATGACGACTTACTTCTTCATTTACAGATGCTGCGATCAATGCATAGGCTTTGCTGTTCTTGTTTTCCCAAATGACAAGTTCTTCATCTGATGTAGGCTGCACAGGGTCTTTGTCTTCTTCTCCGACACACACTCCTTTCCACAACTCATTGTAGATGAGGGTGTGTTTTACCATCCGAGACCATTCAGAATAGTTCTCCTTGCCAGTGAGAACTATTCCGACCATAGAGATAATTGAATGCATTCTGTAAAAGAATGTCTCTGCTAAAAAAAAAAACTTCTGTTGATCAAAAAACTTCTGCTGAAAAAATCCTTATGCCACAGCCTTATGCACTTTATTTTCTTCTAACGTTTAATAGAAGCATCAACATTTCTTAATCTCTGCAATACTACTATGTTTTTGAAAAAAAAACTTTCAAGAGATCACTTCAGTATATCACTTTAATACATATCAATATATCACTGCAATACTATTTTGAAAGCAGCGCAGCATTTGAGAGTTCAATTACAGAGGGTGTACAAAAATTAGTGCTAATTTCGGCTTGATATGTATGCTTGTTAAAATCCAGAGATAAAGAAAATGATGAATTCGTGCAGGATTCGATACCAAACGATGATTCAAAAAATTCTTCAACGTGTTCTCTCAATACTCCAACAATGATTTAAGAAATGCTCCAACGTGCTCTCTTAATACAACTCCAGCGATGGTATCAAGTTTTTGCGACAAGTCGGCTTCAACAACGCCAAGTAGAAGTCAGAACACAATGGTTAAGTATTCAAGCGAGCCTGGTAATCCTTTGGCTAAGGCTAAAGCCTATCCACAAGCAAGCAATACCTTTCCGTCGCTTTTGTGGCGGGGTAGGACGTACCGCCCAAACAAAGTCTCGGCATTCATGCAAAGGAGCATCTGTATAATCATTCTACAATTGGCTGATATGTATATCCAAGCATCTATGCAATTCTTACCAACTAAAAATAATATAGGCAGCCATGTTCACAACACAGTCAATGTAAAATTCCTTACGCAAAAGCGGGTAGTATCAACGACCGCCCTCTCGCCACACAGAGTCCACCTTCATTGCCCTGCGGCTGCTGCTATTCGATGTGGCGCAACAAACTTATTTGGAAGGCCGCCTATAAAATGGAAGCGGAGGACGTTCGAAACGGAAATGGCACTCCTCCTCTAAATCTATCGGTTCCACTACCAGAAAGGCAGAAAGAAGCGAGTGAACTCGTGACGAAGGGCTTTGAGTCGGGTGGACGTCGTGGCCTGATGGCAGTGTAAATCCCTCAAACTCTAAAATTATTGAAAGAAAATCTCACTTTGAAGGCGGCACCAAAATGCAAGTAAACACTTCAGAGCCGAACGGTTGTAGAGTATATCCCCGTCAAGAAGCGAAGAATGATGGAAGCTCAAAAAATTTTGCAGAGAAAGGGTAACGGCTCTCTGTCTGAAGATGCAGAACGTGCCAAGGAAGCCGAGTCAAAAACGCAGAGACCAACGAGAAAATTGCCACTGAGAAGATCATCAATGCATTCGAGAACCAGACCGATGCAGAAGGAGAACGCTCAGGGAAATCAAAACGGATGCGCAGAGAATCATGAGGCGCAGTCAATCAATGATGCACAGAGAATCAATAATACTCTGGACGGATGCAGCGCTCAGAACTGAGCAGCGCTCAGGACAGAGGAGCGCTCAGAACAGAGATGGGAGTTACAAGGAATCTGGGACCTGCGCTCTGATACCATGTCAGGCCAGGGTAACTCCAGAATAGGCAGAAGAAAACTGATTGCATAATTCATTAGCTAACTATCATTTATATACAGAAATAGGACGGATCAGTTCATCTTCTTGATGACTGATCGCGTTCCAGTTCACCCATCCGTTGAGGATTAGGTGTCAACAGACCATTCTAACACAGCTTTATATTAATACACATTAATATTTTAATTTCCCTAAGTTTAGACTTAGGGACTACATTAAAAATATTAATTATTTTAATATCTCCTAAACTGTTTAGAATCCGCCCAAACCCTTTCTGGGTATTGGAGGTCTCATATGCCCCAACCTCTCCACCAAATTTCGTGGCTAGAGCACATCCGACGCTACCCCAAATCAACAATTAATATAAAAATGTGTTAGAAGGGTCCAAAAGTCATGGATCAAGCCAGAGTTAATCTTAGCCGTTGATTAAGGACTTAATCTCGGCCGTTGAATTGTCAACGAGAAAAGTATAAGAGGAGGCTTGAGGGTCACTTGGAGAACACACCGAGTTGATCAAGAATTCGATTTTCTGGGGCAGGGCTTGCTGAGGAAATCGAAGGAATGATCAGAGTTGCAGTTGATGGGCAGTGAATACAGAAGCAGAGAGGTAGAGATAGTACCGGGAGCATCAGTGCAGAAACCGGGAGAGTGGGACGCAGAGCCAACTATAGGCCACTGAGAGCCAGTGAGGGCCCATGTAGAGGCAGCTAGGAGCTGCGCAGTGCGAGAGAGAGCCAGCATGGGTGACACAGAGGCTCTAGAGGCTGACACAGGGTGAGTTGGGGTGACGCTGGGGTGATGCTTGGCCAGAGAGGCTGACGCAGTGACTAGATGCAGATGTTAGGGATTTCGTGGGGCAGATTGGAGCTAAGAGCTGTGGGATTGTTCATCCAAGGTTTTAGCCAGAATATCTATCTTCGACTGAGAGGTACTACTGCCGAGATCATTCTCTGTTGGGTGAGCCGGTTTGGCACCCAGATTGTATTCTGAAATTGCTTAATAATAAAACCCTCAGATATTTGCACCGGTTTCCTGCATTGGGTTTTTCCGAGGACATTAGTTCAAAAATAACGGTGTCACTTGCGTTCTTGTTTTTCCTTTAGTTGATGATCTGTATGTGTTGAGATTGTACTTGTATTTATTTGCAGTATTTACATGGTAAATAACTTGTTAATTAACAGAACAAGTAGGAAGAAATAAATCATAAAGTACAGGAAGGATATCTAATAGTTAGACTTAGAAATTCCAACATGCCGATGCCACTTCCTCCTACCAGCTTCTGCCAGAGTAGGCTAATCACCTTGTGACTCCATGCATAGTCAATATGCCAAGACAACTCATGAAATTTGTCTGCTCCCTTATCACACCATCCTGTCACTAGTGTTGTCTGAGGCTTTGATGGAGATCTGAAATGTGTGTGCGCCCAAACGTCAGATCCATCACGCAGCTACTACCATCACCTATGGACTTTCTGATCTGATGGGAAATCCCACTTGGATCCCAACAACTGTTTGGCCCTCGAGTCCCTCTGGTAATCGATGGCCTCTGCTAAAATGTGGCCATGGATGTATCCAACCGCCTAGCTTGCTCCATATGGTACCAACTCAATACCTCTCGCCATCCAATCCCAAAGGAGGGATCAAATGTACAATACCCTGTGGAAGGAAAAAACCCTCCACGCTGATGTGGTGTCATACTTAGCTCATCTCGCTTAGTCTAGCTAACCTGGCCATCCCCTCGAGTATGTCTAGACAACTCTGCCTCCTTCAATCAAATGCGTAAGGGTGGGCTAATAACGCTGTAGATCTTGTCAGTGTGCCTCTGAAACTAACTGTGCTGAAATCTCAACGTGTGGTCTCTATGCTGCTCCTCATTAATGGCTAGCCCAAAGGATGGTTGCACATCCTCCTTCATCATGGACTCAACATGAGTCTCCAACTTCTCCTCCATAGACAACCCACCACACAAGACATGCTTGCCAGTCAGCTGCAGGTGACTGTCGTCCGGTAACTCTGGCATAGATCTGGATGCTTGTGTACCTATCGGCTCCCCATCAACAATGGAGATGTCTCTCGACACCTCATCAACCTGTGGTACGCCGCTATCACCTAAGTACTCGGTCACAACCCCGAATAACTCATCAATGGATACCTCAACAACGGGTGTATTCTCAATTGTCTCCTTGCCAACCATAGCCCCTTCAACTACTCCTCATTTTTTGCCTTAATCCTCCTCATCATCCCTACATAATTCCACTGAATTCCCACTGATTTGTGCATGTCTCTTACTTCAGAGAACTCTCAAAAAGAGAGGAACGCCTGAATGCCATGTCCCAATGATTGGTATGCCCTCCAATTTGCTGCCAATAACTCCACATCAGTTGCAATAATGTCTTTCCATCTTGATGCATTATCCATAATTTTGGGCATAGTGGATTTGTAGTATAATTGAGAATGGTCTTGATTCCCAATTGTGGTAGGAATCAACTGTTTCCCTACATCAATCATCATTTGTTGCATCCTAATCACCTCATTCAAGGTTACTGCCATGTTGTTTGATTTTAACCTTTCTTTGGATACCATGATTTTATTTTATTTAATTTTAATTTTTATTTTATTATTCTGGTCTTGTCATAGAATGAAGGGTTTCCCACTGGTTGAGCCAAGATTATGGCTTTAATACCACTGTAATATTCCTAATGGAAATATTAAGTAAATAACAAAAACATGCACTATGACAACAACTAGGAAAATCAACACATACATAGGAAATCACAACACAAGAGGAAATGCATCAAAACTCTGAGTCATTTTATTTATTTCTGAGCAAATAGAGTACAAATGAGTATGAAAGAGGAACCTGAGCTTGCTACAATAAGCAAATCCAAACCTAGGTGACGATCAAGGTGCCCAAATGTCAGATGAGCTCCCCACCATGATTTTGCGCTAGCCTAGAAAATTATTGCCACTATTGTTGTAGGTGAACTGAGATTTTGGCCCTCAAATCTACTCCAAAAATTCTGCAAAATTAAATGTAGGCTCTCCACACCAGCTCCAACAAAACCCATAAATATCTCACAGACCCAAGTGGTGGAAATGGTCCTGGGGTAAATTGTGCCCTTCTCCAACAAATTATGCTGCTAACTACTGAATGGAACTAGGAATTTGCCCTCAAAAGTGCTCAAAAAATTCTGTAAAATTAATCCTAGCCTCCTCTCACCAAACCCACAAAATCCTAGAAAGGGTTTGGGTTGAATCCACCAACCCCCGGTGACCCCCAACAAGTGTAAATTGCTAAATTTAGCCAACTCCTGCAAATTTCTCCCCTCAATCACCAAGCAGATCCCAGCTCGAATGCTCCCCAAATTCTGAATCTTTGCAAGTGCCTAGAAGCTACCAGTAAGCCCCTGCGCAGGCCCTGGGATAGATAAATTCAGTCCTCCAAAATGCAACACTCTCGGCCCTGCAAATATCCAAAGAAAAACTTGTTCTCCTTGTGGATATTTCTCTGCAAATTCTCTGGCCAAAACTCTACTGTCTAGTATCTACTAGCTTCTCTCAGCCTCTTCGAATTTCCTTCTGCGCGCTAAGAGAAGCACACTTTAACTGGAAATAATTGCTATGTAGCTCCTAGAAAAGCCCTGAGATGGACTCCTTACTCCCCTAGGGTGACACTCGAAGTTCACTGAAGGTAGAGGTGGAATTCCGCTTGGAATTCCTGGTGCTAAACAACACTTTTCTTCTTTTGCTAAACAACCCAAGAGAAGATGAAAGGTGAAATGTAATAGTCAAAAGATGATTATCAAATGAGTCCATCTTCCTTTTATAATTTCTCCCCATGCTTCTAGATTCCTTTTTAATTATTATTTTATTGGTGGGGCCATTTTACATTAAGTGACTTTTGCCTCTATTTTAATAAAATAATAATTTGCCTCCAATCTCCAAGAAAATAATACCCTCCACCTTTCTCCAAAATAATATTTGCCCCCTTAACTTAATATCACCAAAATTTGGCAAAATTCCCATGCTCACAAAATTGGGGATATTGCACAATCGGTTCGGTTTTGATAACATTGATTCAAACGATTAAAACTTATTTGGATATAGTCTTTGTACCTTGGATTTCTGCAAAATTTGAAAATGTATCGCTGTGATTTATTGCAGATCAGCGAAAACTAGCTCAATATACCTGTGAAATGTGTGTTTGAAAACTTAAAAACAAGGTATATTTATCCCTTGGACTAAAATCAAAATATATGCTCAAAACCCCAAGGGTTATTAGCTAAACTTGGGATAAAATATGAAGAATACAAGCTTGTAAATATTTAATAAAACAAAAAAAAAAAGATTTTGGATTTTTTAGATAAGAGAATGGTTGTTGAGATATGCTTACCTTGGCCACAACTTTACCTCTCAAGTGCTAGGTTGTGAATTGCATTTACTCTTAAGTCGGACTTGCAATCTGGACATTGAGGTGAGCTTGGAGACAAGAAGACCGTGTTACCCCCACTTATGTCTAAGTAATCCACAAGCTTTTGGATCCAACTTAGAGTGTATAGAAGTGCCTTCAGTCTTCACGTCGATTATGTGGTAGAAGAAATCTTCAACCTCCAACAAGGAGACACCAAAACTAGCACCTTGGTTGTTTCCTCCACGTGATTATGTAGTGTTGGAAAATCAAGAGACTTATAGATTATAGTAGATTTTCCTTACTTGATAATTACTTGTGATATAAGTTGGCCTTTGACTACTTATTATTTCTTGTTCATTAAGCAATTACCAAAACCATGAATTTCACAAAGAGACAAAGTACACAAGATACAAGCTCCAAGCCAGGGCAAAACCCATAAAGAATATTTCTCTTCTTATAGAATCAGTTCAAAATGAGACTTCCAAGACCCAAAGACTAAAGCCAAACATCCTCCCAAACACCAAGTCAACCCACTAGCAAGATCTCTTCCAAACGAACCAAATTCTTTCAAAGTCAGCGAAAGTCAAACTTGGTCCAAGTAGCTTCAACATAGAATCTTGACCTTGCAACTTGAGTCTGCGATTTGGGCTTGCATCGCACAAAAACCCTAGAAAACTTGGCACATGTGGACATAAAAAGGTATTTCACCAAGAGACCTTCCTTTCTTTGAATTTTTCCTCGTCTTGTCTTCCTTGCTGTTCTTCCTTCTTTCCTATTGCAGATTGAACTTGAGTGAGTTGGTGCTTCAAGTGAGTCGAAGTCTCTCTTATTTATAGCCTTCTTGAGGGGTCGAATAACCCTCTTTATGCCAACTTCATCATGGCTGGGACGAATTGGTCTTGGAGGATAAATTAGCTTTCTTGACTCATAAATAATTATTTTGTTTTATTACATTGGGTCCAAATGAGACTATAATACATGACAAAAATTCTTCTTTGACCTAGAAAGCCTTCGAAGCACGAAGAACTTGCTTTGACCTAGACTTGAGCATGAAACCTGTTAGGGCCTAAATCTACCTCAGGCTGATAAAGACAAGATCTAGGGTAACATCAAACCACGCTTAACCTGGTAGCTAGCCCTACCAGATCAGGAGAGGGCTCTCTCCTTGTCAATCTCAGGAAAAGATGGCCAATAAAACTTGAGATGACTAATGTAATGATTGATTTTAGGTTAGGTATATGTCTAGAAGAGTTTTAATTGAATTTGATGATTTTTTATTGGCTCATATGTGAAAGGCAGATTTGGGTCCGGGGAATGAGACTCATTTTTGCAGAGATCTCTTTGGGGCAAGGTAGGCAAATGGTTTAGCACTTCAAATTGAGTGAGATGGAGAGCTTTTAAATTGGTGAGGAGTTGGAGAGGGCATGAAAGTCTCAGGGATCCTCTTCAACAGCTGAAAACATAAATAACTAAACAAACCCTAGGTAGAGCACTGCAATTTCAATGTATTCTACCTTTATCCTTGTTTGATTTAGTTAAGATGAAGCAAAGAGAGATAATGGCATACAAAAATCACATGTAAACTTGCAATTACAGAAGAAAACACAATACCAAATCAAGATGCCACAAGAATCCCATAAAGTGCTGCAAACCCTGGTCTATTCCTTTGCCAAACTGCTGAAATGAGTATACAATGAAGCTCCAAGCTTTCCCAAAAGTCCAACCCTTGCCAATGACTGAAAAATTACAAGATATAGGCAACCAACAACTCATCCTAGCCTCTAGGGGTCGAGCTCATAAGTTTAGGAGCTGTTCCAACAAAATATAAACTGAGAACTAAAAAGTAGGCAGTGGAACAGCGTGCCTCTAAAAACTAGGAAACTGATTCATTCAGTTGCAAACTACCTTTTGATGGATGAATCTACCTCTATAAGTGAAAATTTAGCATAATTACATCAAAATCCATCAAGTCACATTAAATTACATCATGAGTTTGACTATTAGAAAGAAAAAAGTCAAACTGTGAAGAAACTAGTTAAAAAACAAAGTTTTTTTGGCCAAAATGAGCAAATTCCCCCCTATGCGCCGCACTGATTTCCCTATGCGTAGCGCCTTTTTGCAGCTGATTTTGGAGGCCTTCCCGGTGTCCAAATTTGCTCCAAGTGGGCTTGTTGGAAAGGTCTGCCTGTCTAATTTCCAGAACAAGTGGAATTTCTGAATTTGGCCTCCATTTGCCCCTCCAAAACTGAGTTCTCCCAACACTACTTCCTGTGTGTCCAAAAAGGGGCAGAAAGGTCATTTTTGAGGTGTTTTTGACCTTTTTGGAAGCTCAAAACCTGTCAAAATTTCTTGGCCATTTGTGGGCATTCATATCTTTCCATGAAAAATCTAGAAATGCTGAGTTTTCCTCAAAAGGAGGTCCCTAGCAAAAGCGTGTGCCAGGTGGCACGGCGCATCACGCAGAAAAACCTGTTTTCTAAGCCAAAAATTTCAAAATTGCAAAAAGTGTCCCAAATTTATTGAAATTTGGGCTAAGTGTCTTTCATCAAGCGCTGTGTTAGGCCAAGGAAGCCTCAACCAAGATCTGAAGTCTATCTTGTTCTTTTCGCTTCCTCGATACCTTTTAACTTGGCCTTCAAAATCCTGATTCTTGCTTTGCACACCTTGTTTCTCGCCAAGTAATGATGGGCCATGTGCCTCAACATAGTTTTCTCTCTGTTGGCTTTCTCTAGCATCTTTTCCAAGTGGATATTTGCCCTCTCGAGCCAAGATTCACGATCAGCATTGATTTCTTGTTCAAGTGATGTGAGCTTGACTTTCCTCCTTTTGGCAGCTTGCCGGTTTTCTCGTATGTTTTGTAGCTCCATGATAGTTTGCTGATCCTCTAGCTGTTTGTTTCTTTGCTCCAGATATTTGATTATCCACTTGGCTCTTTCTAGGTTGAGAGACAAATGCTGAATGTCATCTTGTTGCTCCTGAATAATCTCTCTAAGCTTTGAGCTTTGTGAGCCCAAATCGGTGTCGTCATCCTAAATAAGAATGAAATCTGTCTCCTGCCCTCCTGAAGGCCCCTCATCATGTAATGGCCGCTTGCCCTTGCCCCGTGCCTGCTCTGTTGATGGAGGAAACAAGACCCCTTCCACCCCGGGTGGAGATAATACTCGTTTTGCCGCTGCAAACAACCTTCTAGTGCCCTTTTGATAGGTGACAAACACTGGCACACTAGTGGTTTGTGTCTCATGCATCTCCTGCTGATGTGAAGGTCCTCCTGTCTCATGAAAAACTGCTGGGGGTACTTGAGGACCTGTGAAGACCTCATGTGAAATGAAATCCTCCCATGAGATGTTTTGTAAACCAAGCTGATGCAAGACCACAATTTTGATTAGTGCAAAATTATATATATTGTTATACTGCTGTTGAGGAGGCTTCCTATGCACTAAGGTGGTCATTTTCTCAATGTTTCGGCAAATAAAATAGGGGAGATTCATCATTATCACCCTAGTGAAGTGCATCAACAATCTGATGTGATAGGCATATAGGCGAGAAAACCGGCCCTCACAGCTGAAATATTTAATTATGAGTTTCATCAAGGGAGCATATGTGTCCTTCAGATATCTGAAGGGAAAAACTCTACTGAGATGCCTCTGATAACCAACCTTGATGTAAGGCTCATAATGCTCTCTATCAATCTGCTGCCTTTTATTCCACTGCTCACCAACATTTGGAATGCCAGTTGCTTGAGAAATAGTCTTGGGTGTCAAGGTGAATGTCACACCTGCCAAAGTGACTTGACCATTATGAAGATGGAGCACAAACAATCTGGCCAACTCATGATGGTACTGGACTCTCTCTGCCAACTCACAGAACTGATAACAAGATTGGTGTTGAAAGCATGTGACAGCAAGAGGACAGGCCAGCAGCTCGGCAAGTGAAGTAGGCTCTTCTCGTACATGTTTACCACCCTTGTGAGGTCTCCTTGGTGCATGCATCTCTAGAAGAATCACTGAGTGTCTCCTCATCTCGATCATAGGAAGGATCCGACTCCATGTTTGCCAATGCTTGAGTTTTTTTGATGAGTATGAAGAGATTTATGGTGTCTTTAGGTTTTTGCTGTCAAGGATGAGAATGTATGAGGGACTGTGGAGGGAAAGTGTATGAGGGGTTTTGGGAATGTTGTTGACAGGATTTTGGGAAATAGAATGGTTTAGGGAACAATATTTAAGCTTTGGGGCAGCAGAGTTAGGGTTTGGGAATTTTTAACGAGGGTTTGGGATAGTAGATTAGGGATTTAGAATTAGTAAACTTAGGGATATGGGGATTGGGGGAATGGGTTGATGAAAATGTAATGAGAGGGAGAAAATGAATGAGGGAATGAAAGAGTGAGGGAGTGAGAAATGGCTAGGAGTGGAGTTAGCAGCAAAAAACACAAGTTGTAAACCCTATGCAATTATTTTTTGACAAAAATTGCAAGGAGGTAGGGTTTCAAGTTTTTCTCATTAAACCACCATAAACACCAAGAGAAACTCATTCACTGATCATGGAGGAATGTTTGACTTACTTAAACAACTGAAGATTGAGCAAATTTGGCAGTTTGAGAGGTGGTTGTGGATGAAATTGGCTTCCAAACCCTATGCACCGCGCCACAAACCCAGTGCGTCGCGCCACTTCAATGCGCCGCGCTTTTGTAATTTTTACACTGAAGAGTGCGGCCCAATGCGCCGCGCCCTGAAATTTTGCCAAAGTTGCTGCAATTTTGCTCCTTGGGTTTCAACACGACCTTTCTCTTGTTCACTCTTTTTCCATTAGATGCAAATGAACTATTTAAACATAACAAATGGTTTATCGACAAAAGATTTTAATTTTACACTTATAAAAACCCACTTTGTAATGTTTGCCTTTGACTTGCTTTTAAAACTCCGTTTTTGGGCAGTTTACTTTATTTTTGCCTTTGATGAACTGAATGCTTTGAATTTTTGTTTGCCTTGCAAGTGATGGAGTTGCAGAGGCTTGGCAAAGTGACCAGGGTTGCCACTGAGGTTATTACATATGAAAAAAAATGAAATTACATCAAATTTATACATGAAAACATAAAAAACTCTGTTTTTCCTCAAAACAGGGTTTTGAGGAAAAATCAATCACTGAGCATGTGATTATGGAACCTATTGTTGCTGAAACTTTATTTGGCCTCCTCATGTGCTTGCTGACCATTATTGAGCATTTTGAAGACCTTATTGACGAAACCCTAGACCTAATGAGACCTAAAACCCTAAAAATGACTTTTGCAGATTTAAAGACAAAAATTGACTGCAGATGATCTAGATGAATGAAAATGGGCCAGCACATGAGGGAAAATGTATAATAAGCCACTACCATCAGATGATCCATGACCCTAATGGAATGCAGCTGATCGGGTGAGACACCTAACATGCAATGCAACAAGAGAATTTGATCACTGACAGAGGGATGAAGATACCAACACTAACAAAACCCACGCTTATACAAATAAAATATCTTTTTCTTTTTATATACAAAATATACAATCTCATGTTTACAAAGGTCATTATGAGGACCCAAACTAGTTACATTGTCCAACATGTAGCCCCTCGGTGGATCGTCCCGCCAACTTCTATGTAACCCCTATCCTTGTGTTTTATTTTATTAAGCCCTATTATAACAAAAACTAAGGAAAAAACAAAATAGAAAAAAACCAACCTATAAATTGAATACAATATGTTTGGAAATAAGACTTCTATTATGGCATGAGTAACCTCACATTTCAACAACAACTGAAATGAGAGGAGGGACTAGCCTTTTATGGTTTTTCTTAGTAATAATTGGTTGCACCTCACTTCTCAAAATAATATTTTTTACTTGTCATTCACAACCCAGAGACTAAATAAATGCAAAATAAAATAATTTATTACAATGTTTGTCCACAAAAGAGAAGTTGTTTTGGTTTGTTTGACCTCTTTAAAGTGGCCCTAGAAAGGCAAAAATGAAGAGTAGTAGTCAAAAGATGCTCAACATTCCACTTTAGATGATCCAATGACTAGATTTGGTAACTTGGCTTGCTTAGCTCTACTTGGTCCATGAGATACTCGAATTGGCCCTTGGTAGTTTGATTTGGTTGAATGGCGGATGATTTGACTTCAGAACGACTACTTTTTGCCCACTTGAGATGCAACATTCCACATTGACTCTGTGACACTCTTTTTCACCCTCAACATTCCTCTTGTTGACCTTTAACAACTAGTTTGGGGGGTCAACTTGGTTCATTGGGCTAGATCTCCAACACCCTTGCTCATTTTGATTTGGTTCCTTTTTTATTCATTGGATCCTTGATGATGATGATGATGATGATGGTTAACGTCCACTGAGACCAAACTTTGGTCTATCGGACCTAAAGAACGAATTATTATTTAGTTTGATTTAAAATTTTATTCCTATGCTCAAAAAGCTGGAGAGAAGCCTCCTGAGCTCACTATATTTTTGACATCGTAAAAGGCTAAGAAGGTCAATATTGCAACAAAGATTATGAAATTGAGATCTAATGTGGTTGTACGCGGGGCACTCTAAGAGGAAGTGATTTTCATCCTCGATGTTCATATTCTCACAGAGATGGCAGATCCTTTCCATCCATGGTGTTGTAGGAATTGCCCAACGACCCATTCCACTATGGAGCTCATGAGAGTTCGTACTAATCTTGGCTATATTAATTTTCTTCTTTGAGCTAATTAAAATAGAGAGATACTTTTGATCTTCTAGGGTGGGTTTGATGACCTCTTTATAATATCTTAATTTTATTTTAGCTGCTAAATCTTTCTCACACGACATTTTTTCTTTGAACTTAGAAGTAACAATATGTTTAATGTCGATCTCCCAATGGTTTAACCAGGCCTTGGTGTCTTTATACCAGCCTCTTTTGAGTCTTAGGTGGTTTTGGCTGGAATTTAAAGCTAGCTTAGGAAGTCTATGGTCTCCTATGTTATTGAGTTTGTGCTTGTACGATAGAAGCCTAGTCATAGCTAGGCTCTCGATAGGGGAAAGACCCACTTCTACAAGGAGAATAGGATAACGTGTATTGCTTTTAATTTTGAGGTTATACGTTATAAAATGCTTCTGGATTTGCTCAATCTTTCTCCAGGATTCTCTAGAGATGATGAAACTCCAAACCTCACATCCATATAAGATAACAGGAGTGACTAAAGTTTCAAAGAGGAACTTCTTTCTATCCCACTTTACGAGGTTTGTCGTTTTACAATTATTTTCAAGACCAAAATAAGCTTTCCACCCCCCATTAATCCTTTTCTCAATGCTATAGTTCCAATTGAGCTTGTGATGAATATCAATTCCTAGGTACTTGTAAATTATGTCACAAGGTTCGTCGAACTTTAACCTTGAGGTTCGAATTTTGGCAAACCTTAAAAAAAAAAATTGAGGTTCGGCAAACCTCATAGCCATTGACCAAGTCCATAGATCAAAACTCATAACTTCCTGTCACAACTCAAGCTTGTAATTTATCCTTGCAGTTTCCATGTGTGTGATAGTATTTTTGATGTTTACTGATGTTGATATCTTACTATTTTATCGTATAATTCATTTTAAATTAATATATATATATATATATACAAACCTCATCAAAACATTCGAACTCAAATTGAACCTAATCATTGTCGAACCCGAACTTGAACCCGAACCATGTGACATTGCTTGTAAGAAGACACTTCCTCCAAGTTACTATTGTCATACATAAAATTAGCGTAAGTGTCCTTCTTGGATTTGATAATCATAACTTTTGTTTTGTCAGTGTTAACTGTCTTACCCATGGTAGAGCATAAATCCTTAAGAAGTTTAAGTTGCTTATCAAGATGAGATGGGCACCTTGCGAGAAGAACAATATCGTCAGCATAGAGAAGAAGGATGATGACTATCCCAGCTAAGATCGTGCCAGCACAGCCTGCTTCCTCTAAACAACCTTCTAGCTTGTCGATGTAAATGCCAAATAGGGTAGGGGAGAGGGGGCAACCTTGTTTAACTCCGATATTACACTTAATATCTTTCGACCACCCCTCATTGCTCTTTAACTTGGCAATTACATTCTCGTATAACCTTATAGCGGCAACTCTCAACTCGAAAGGAACCTTTAGCTCTTCTAATCTATTCCATAGGTTGTTTCTAGGAATCGTATCGAAAGCCTTTCTAAAGTCCACAAAGCAACAAAAGAGATTGGATTTATCATTGCGACATTCCTCCACAATGATCCTAAGCGTAACGAGGTGGTCCGTTGTTGAGTGCTGCCTTCTAAAACCCACTTGGCCTTTAGCCCACTTACCTTCACTTTCAAGCCATATGCTCAACTTCTTTTCCAAAACAATACCATTAAACTTGGCTAAGAGAGGGCTGATCAAAATTGTATCATAGTTAGAGGGGTTATTTGTATCCCCACTTTTAAAAATAGGGATAATGAGGCTCTGAGTCCATGGTTTAGGGAACCCTTGCTTGACTGCTTGATTGAAAAGCTTGTGGATGTGCGGGATGAGGATAGGACCTCCAATTCAGTGTTGCACGAAGCGCCCCCCCCGGTTCCAAGCCCCGAAGCGCGTCCCGTACGGAAGCGCCTAGGAAGCTTGGCCGGAAGCGCGCTTCCGAAATTTTTAGACGCTTCCTGGAAATTTGGAAGCATTGGCGCTTCCGAAGCGCCGAAGCGCGCCTCGTACGACGCTTCCCAGACGCTTCCAGGACGCTTCCAGAAAAGCATTTAGAAAATCGTTTTTTTTTTCAATTTTTTTAAAAATTTTAGGTGAGTTTGCTTGTTGGGGGTGGGTCCACCTTGGGTTAGGGTGACAAATGAAAGCAAAAAAAAATATAAATATAGCAGATGCTCCCTCATGGTAATGTTAAATTCTTAAAGTAAAAGTGACATTCTCCTTTATTTTTCATTTTCATCCATTTATTTAAATTTTTAACATTACCATGAAATGACTCAGAATGTTTGAGAGTGGTTCCAGCCTCATTGGACTTCATATGGAGAAAATAGAATTTCATATCCTATTCAAAATTCAGCAGACTTAACAGTTTTCAGGTATTCAGGATCAATGGGATTGTGGCATTTCATTAGATTATATCAAGTATGAAGGTATGCGATTAGCATTTAATCAAGAGCACCAAACCCTATATGTACCCTGGTGTTGGTGGTGTTAATTGTTGAACTCCTTTGTCACGCGGCACACCCTTAGCAAAAAATTACCTTTCAATCAAGTCAAAATCATCGATCAAACATGTTAAGCTTTTTCTACCATATTTTAAGTCTTGAATTAGGTAGTTTGATCAAAATTGGGCAATGTTGACTAATATCCCTAGACAATCGAGGTAGAGGCAAAGGCTAGACAAGAGGAGAAGAATCTAGATTCTAGATCATTAATGTACAATGGATGTTATATCTATCTTGATTTATGCAAAAATATGCATGTTTTCATGTCTTCTACAATTAATTTGGTATTTGGAATGTTTGTTTTGAGTATAAATGCAAAAAAATAAAAAAAAATATATATATATATAGCAGACGCTTCCGCGGACGCTTCGCTTCCTAGATTTTTGGAAAATGACGCTTCCACGCTTCCGCTTCCGCTTCCGCGCTTCCGCTTCGCTCCCGCTTCGTGCAACATTGCTCCAATTTTTAAGATTTCTGCCTAGTAACCTTCAATGTCCTTAGCTTTCCCATTTGCCAGGTGTTTAACCCCAAAATCAATGTGTTCTAATGAGAAAATTTCTTTCGTTGTGAGCAGGGTTTTAAAGTTATCCATGACATTTGGAGATTCATAAAGCTTTTTAAGATAGGAATTCCAGTCGTGTAAAGCAATTTTATTATTATCTTTAGTTTTCCTAGTTGGAATCTGCCTCCAAAATTTCTTAGGAGCTACCTTAGAGAGGTGTAAGAGATTCTTTTGTCTTTTACGAATATACTACCTTTTTTTCCTTTTAGTTAAGGCTTTGTATATTTTTATCTTGCTAATTTTAAGAGATTCATCAACAACTTCCTTAATTTCTCTCCTCGCACTTCTACAATCTTTGTCATACCATGGGTTGATTTTGCTATTTCTTTTATTACTTGAAACTTCAATTGAGAACTTGTTAATAGAATATGAGAGGGTTGTAGTAAAATTATGATAGAGGTCTTTTATGTTGTCTATACTAGATAAAGGAAGCAAATTAATTTTTAATTCATTTAGAAAGAGATCGTTTTTATTGCTATCAAAGATTAAGTTCTTTTGGCTATAAGGATTATCTTCAATGGGATCTCTATGCATGACAAAATTGAGAGTTATAAGTAAAGGCCTATGATCAGAGTCAGGCTCATGGTCGTTTAAGATGTCAAAATTTATTATTTCGTTGTATAAAGTGAGATCGGAAATAACAGTCTACCACGCTGCTACCAAGCCCATGAATGCAGGTCATCTGGCTGGAATTGGGCCACTTCTTTAGACCGTTGCAAATTATGAGATCCTGAGCACTATAGAGCTTGACTTCCTCCGACCCAAACAAATTCTCCCCGAGGTCTTCAGAGCTCCTTTTGTACCGGCTAGCCAGAGTACGGCCTTCATCCAACCAAAGAGGATTAGGGTTAGAATGATTGCTTAGAAGAACAACTTGGTTGCTTGAAGTTTGAGCATTAAAGTCACCCATTAAAAGTATATTACCTTCATTCCTTAGGCTAGAAATATCATTCTCTAAACCATTGTAAGGACTATTTTTATCTAGATTCTTTTTCTTATAGAAGTTAGAATTGATGGGGGAAAAATAACAAATTGCTATGTAGGTCTTTTTATCATTAATGTGTGTAATCTCCATCCAACTATATTGGTTGTAAGGGTCGTTTTTATAAATCCTAGCATGGGGGGGATGTTCTTCTTAATGTAACAAGCTATACCCCCAATGCCTCTACGAGAGGATCGCTTGTTCCAGGTAGATGATAGTGCAAAGCCATCTAGGTTAGGGACCTTAGATTCTTCGTGCTCCCAACTTTCAACAGGCAATATAATATCAACATCATTTGAGATCCAACTTAGCTTGGGGCCTTTGTTCCATGGAAAGCCCAGACAATTCCAAGAAAGAATCCAGAGCATGTTGAATTGCTATTTATTACTATCTTTTTGGTTGCTATCTCAAATGATGACTTTTCTATTTTTGATTATTGCCCATTTTCCTTCCTTCCTAGCTTCTTTTACCTTTTGAACCTGCTTTCTTAATTCTGCTTGATCTTTTGGAATGAGATCTTAATTTATAAATATTCTCGTTCCTTTTAGACTTAAGGTTTTACTAAGTATGTGATACTTATGGTCAGTAGAGCTCACCTTTATTCGGATCAGCCTTCCTTTATTCTCAGTTAATTTCCCCAACCTTGTTGCTTCTGTGAGACACATTGTTTCAATTTGTAATCTATTATGTAATTTTGTTTGGGCTATGGCTAAAGTATCCTCGTCTACCTCCTCTTTCAAACCAAAGATTATAAGGTTTAAGGCCCTTTTGTTATGCTCATGGTCTAATTCTATCATTTTTTTCATTTCATCTTTAATTGGTTTGATATCTAATTTACCTGCCACACTATTTAGGGTGAGGTGGATATTAACTTTTTCTTCCAGTTCCTTAATCATGTCCTTTATTTTAAGACTCTCCAAAGTATCAACATCTCCTTGCTGGGATGTTTGGTTCGTTTCTTGGTTTTGTTTTTCTTTAACCTGCAACTTAGTCTCCATTGCTTCCATTTTATTCTCCAATAGTTCTATTTTATTTTCTATTTGTTTTTGGATCTTGTCTTCAAGAGATGTGAATTTATTGTCCAGCATGGCTATTAACTTTGTTTGTAGCTTGACTTCTCTTTCTTCCCTACGTTTCTCTAAAGACGCTATATACTCATAAAGGCTCTGTAGAGTAATTGTGCTAGGTCTACTTTTGGTAATCTTTAGTAGCTGTGGTGAATTATTCATACTTGAAAATATATGACTAGATATGTATTACAAAAAGATAAGGAATGTGTGCACCTGATATCAGCAAACCGGACCGCAGACCGCACGTGCCCCAGACGAACCACAACCCATAGACCGGATTGGATCAACAAAATAAAAAATATTATCGCCCCAGATTCCCTGATTTCCGAAGAAAAGTTTAAAACACCGACAACCCAAACTTAACCAGAGTTAGCAACCCGGTTTCGTTCAGTCCTGGGCCCTGGCCTCTTGCCGCGCGTAAGGGATGTGCACCGAATATCAAAGATTGGTGATCTCCGTGCGCTAAAAGTTCAATGGCCGTTGAATACGACGAAACAAAGAGAGGGGCCTCTGTTAGAAAATAGTTTCGTAACTAACCCTTTCGGTCATCCGCCATGAGTCCATGACTCACGAGACAGACTGGAAGTATTTTCACTATCATTCGCCAAAGAACTCAGAATAGGAATGAGTGTTCTTCCTCCTCAAGGGTTGTATCCTTGGCAAATAGAGATTCGTCGGAGTTGTAGAAGTTAGGGCTTGCTTCTCCGCGCCCACGTTGGAGAAGTAATTCCACCAACTACTATATTCCTATGTTGCCTTAACGTGGGACTCCAGAATTCTTCGGCTCCACCACCTTTTCCGGCTATTCCACCACCTCAAATCCATCTTTGTACGTGCGATTGCTTGTTTCTCGAGAGGGGTTAACACACAGATCCAGATCATATATGGAGCCCTCAGCATAGTCCGTCAATTTGATGGGGTTACGCAGGATTCCATTGCAAGTCCGTTAAAGTAATGAGATTTGGGAGGAGAATGAATAGGGTTTACGTAAACCCAGGTTTCATTTATCCTGTTTTTGTCGTCGAGTTCAGCTCTTCTCTAGGGTTTATGGCGGTAGGGAAAATGGAGAGCGTCAATGGAGCTCAATGGCAGGAGCCCTCGCAAGCTTCATTTCATCGGAATATATCGTTAGGATTCGACTCTTTTCTGTTGTAGACGATGGTGGGGTACGCTATGGCTTGCAACTTATGGGCCGCAGAGATCCGAGACTACAGAGACACATAGTTACAATATCTAAGACTGCAGAGAAGCAAAGTTACCTCCTAGACTGCAGAGTTACATCCGAAATTACATGTTCAAAACTAAAGCAACTTATGGGCCGCAGAGATCCGAGACTGCAAAGGCACAGAGTTACAATATCTAAGACTGCAGAGATGCAGTTACTATAATCTACTAATACTATATGGTTCGTATCATATGCAATGCTCAACTAACCCCAACACCTAGATTGACCCCTGTGACATCCCTTTTTGACCCACATTTCGTTGGAATACCATTAACTGCCATTTTCTTGGTGATGCCTCCACATTTTGAAAAATTTCAACGTGGCATGTCATCTACATTTTCAGCTGAGCAATTTGAGACCAAGTTGAATTTTTGCCTTGTGGGGTCAAGTGCATTGGGAAATGTGAACTGCTGAAAAACTGTGAGATACCTATGTTGAGAATTGTTTGATGAATATACCATGGCCAAAGAAGACATACAAACTCAATAAAACAATCAGGTGGGAAAGACATAGGTGCACACTGGACATGGGCTGGACTGGCCCTACAATGTGTGATCACGCCTACAAAACCAATGGCTCCCCTAAATGATGAGTCCCAATGAGATTCATCCAAATCCATTCAATCCTATCCAGGATGAAAGGACTAGGAACTTAGCTAAAAGGACCAACCATGGTCGACCATAATAGGTTTAGAATACAATAATACATAACCTCCAGATGGCCTACAATTCTTCTTTGGGCTTACAATGGCGCTGCCAAAAATGAAAATGTGCATATGTACCCCTACTGCAATTAGGGTTAACAGGACCAAATAAAATTTTGACCATGTCCAATTTTTAGTAGTAAATAATATTGAGGTTGAAGGAAATGTTAAAAAGGGTCATAATCAATATGGAATTGAGTCATTCATTGCATGCCTTAAATCTCTCAGTTGTCACTTTGAATTCACATTTTGTAGTTCCACTGGCTTTAGATTGTGAAAGCTTCTGTCCTTTCTATTTGTCTAGGATTTTCTCAATACACGTGCAACAAAGATTTTGAAAAGAATTTCGATTATGACTTTATGGTCTTACATTCTAAGAAAGATTTTAAGATGGTACATTGTGGGAAAACTGATTTTGTGTTTCAAATAGTTTGATGTTTTGGTGCTTTGCTTTAAGTCTTTTCCTTGCAAGTTTTGTTTTGTAAGTGCTAGTTGCTTCCTAGAGAACCTTCCAATATTTGTTTGGACAAGTCTACCAATGCAGAGGAATTGCTCGGACAGTCCAAAATGGCTGGAATCCAGGGAAAAAAATTTCAACAAATCATGCAGAAGCAGTGTTTAAATCATGTTTTTGATGGTGGAAATGGATTCAGCACCATCAAAATCCTTTGGGGCACCCAAAATCTTGAAGTTTGACAGCTGTAACCTGGATTTACAAAAATCCCTGCCGGAATTTATCAAAATATTGCCGGAAATTCCATGATTGTCAGGGCAAAAAAACAGTCTTTTTAGACTATCGGTATTTGTTCTGTCTAGTCAAATGCATCTGCAAGTATGATGACTGCATTAATGGAATGCTCTGTTCCTTAAGTTCAACTAATAGTTGGTAAAATGACTTGTATATGGTGTATCAGTCAATGTCCTCCTAAAATCTATATTAACAGTAAGTTAACTAATGTCAAGCTGTCAAATTTTCTATTTCAGTGAAATTGCGGCTTTGAATATGGGGTGATGTTTGTGACTTTTTTGCTCATTTTCCATTTTAAATTATTTCAGCAACAAAGAAATATTCGAAGATATGCAAAAACACTCTGAACCAAATAGCATTGACGTTTTACTTTCAGGTAGGAGTGGCAGAGATTAAAGTAGCAGTAGAAAGGACAGGTGGACTGGTTGTGCTCTCCGAAAGTTTTGGGCATTCTGTTTTCAAGGATTCTTTTAAGCGTGTCTTTGAAGTTAGAGATTATGACCTTGGTTTATCATTCAAGTATGATCTTTTACTGGTAACATAAAACATATTAGACAGAAGTCAACTTTTTGAGTGAACTTGCTGTTTTGTATTTTAAGCTTTTGCAAATTTTGTGTCACATTTAAAATTTCTATTGCAGTTAATCTTGTTATTATTCTCCTATCTTTAAACAGGTTATTTGTCACGACAAATTATTTACTACAAATAACGAATAAAACACAACTGCAAATTTCACCAAAATCAACTGCAGAAACTCTGATAGAAAACCAATTACAAAATAGACACGATATTTTTGGACAAAACATCCTTGGGAAAACCCTGAAGGGAAAACTGGTTCTTCAAATATGAGGTTTTTAGTATTATTCAACAAATTTTGCAAATGATAAATATTACAACTACTTGCCAAAAACCACAACAAAGCCCCAACAAAATATTTCTTCACTTCCACAAGTCTATCTGACCTTTGGAAGGCTCGCGGCCTCCCTCTGCAACCTGACACGGCCTCTCCTGCAATTCGCACTGCTATTCCAACAATCTGCTGCGAATTCCTGCAATCCACCTTTTCTGCTATTAAACTGATTTCCTGCAAATTGCTCTGCAACTGGAAATCTTGATCTGTTAAAATGACAACTTGTATGGCCTCTCCTGGCAATCTTGGCCTCTCTATTTGCAGAATAATTTTTGGAGAATTCCTCCCCCGGATCTCGGAAACTGGAAGAATACTAATGAAAGAAAACTCTGGAAATATTTACTGCTTCAATTGCTGCTGAAACCTTCACTGGTGTCAAACACCATGCTATTAATACGCTCTCTCACTGCAATGAATGGTCTCCAAGACTGCCTATCGATTTCCTTTATAGTCTCTCATTTAGAAATCAACGACCAAGATCTAGGTCTGAAATGATTTAATCGATGGCTAAGATCACTTAGAAACTTTACTAGAAGTCTCTAGAGGAAAATCGACCATGTCCCAATTATTACTAATTAAATAATCTATTTCCCTAAGTTAAAAATTAAGAAAATAATTAAAAACTGACTAATTAATTTAATTAATACATTTACATTTTATAAAATAAACCGGGCTTGGAGGTATTTTCCGCTATTGTGTTCCTAACCTCACTGACACCACCTGAGGCTAGAACACCTTCGTGCTTTGTAGTTTTTGAATGATATTCGTTGTAGCTAACTAGCTTTGATGCATCATTACAGGCTTTTAATGAAAAAGACAAACTGACAGCTTACATGTTTTACTCCTTATAAATCTAAAATGACCTAAAACTTGCTGGGTCAAAGGTTTTTTGATTTTAAGCTGGCAAAGCTCAGGAGTCAATAATAACTCCATGCTTCTTCTGCACCCACATTCTCACCATGTCTTGGTAGTTCTGCATCTGTTGATGAAAGAGTGAAAAACTGGTTCTATTAAATATTGAAAAGTAAGTGCCAGCGGTCAATCTGAAATTAGAGAAATAAGAAATTTAAGAGATCTGCCCAACATTTGATTTGGAGCTAGTTGATTCAAATTTTCTCCTTAGTAATCCAACAATAATTCACTGTTTTCTTGGGCCAGTGGTAAAATGTACAACCATAAGTCATGTTGAAGTCATATAAGGTCTTGGGCTTCTGCAAGAATAGAGGTGTAACATTTTGTAAATTGCATATTTGGTTTGGTGTTTCTTAAAAAGATAAATAGCCATGACTTAAATTTATTGTGTATACTCTCTTTTCTTCAAGATATATATATATATATATATATATATATATATATATATATATATGATTTTGATAACTGTCTGTGAATCCAAGTGGCCTATGGGACAAAAATGCTGACATATGATGCAAAATTTTTCATTAAGTTAAAAAAGCACAGCAAATCAAAACAACATATTACAACAAAAGAAAAAGTAGAGCTCCCAACAACAGCCTGCAAGAATTCCCCAATCAGAGAATACCAGGAAGTTTCATACATGGAATACTTACAAATCTTAAATCCTAGGAACCTTTAACTTCATGATTACTATTTACTGCAAAAGACGAGTGTGAGTGGCCGTTCATGTCAGCATTGGCTTTGCTTTTCTTTCCTTGTTGGCTGCATATATCTCCAGGAGCTATTTGTGTCAGGCCTGCCTTGGGCCACAGTATTTGTGAGCTGTCTTCTGAAAGGTTGTCTGTTGGAGATAATGCATGACTTCATGCTGAGTGGATAGTTTTTGGGTAACTTCATGATTGTGATTGTGTTGGGTGGATGGTTATGAGTATGTTAGGCAGCTTTGTGATTGTGACTATGTTAATAGACTTTGAACATTGGAACAATATCAATAAAGTATCTCTTCTCTTTCCCACAAGTATCCTGAATGTAATATTTTATGTGAAAACTGCAAAGTTAATAGAACTTTTAAATTGGACAGGCCTTTATTAGGTGCAAGATTAAACGTGGGTTACAGTTGGTTCTACTTGATAAAAATGCCAATAATTATTACTGTTTGTGCTTAAGATTTGTTTTTGAAAGAAAATTTGGTTCAGTGGTAAATATGGTGCCTTACAAATATATAGAAAGAATTTTTTGTAGTGTGGATCTTCAAAATAAGCTTATACATAGAGTAGAATGGTTTCTAGTATCTATTTATTGAGAATGCTAATTTTTATTATGTTTTCAGGTATGCTTTCTTTTGAATATGATCTGATTGGGTGCTGTTACCTCCCAGACCTGCACTCAGAGATAATCATGTCCCTGAACGAAGTGTAACCTTAGAGGCACTTAAGAACATTGCCCACTGTTACTACAAGAATTATTTCTTCCACTGTAGGCTGGTTCTATTGTGACACGAGGGGAAACCCTAGGAAAGATGTGTGTGATATTCTTCTAGAAATAAAGGGATGGTGGACAACCCAGACCAGTGTCTATTCAATTGGGAGGCGGAGCCAAGATTAAAGATAAATATGGCTTGAATATTATGGAGAAGACATAATTAATCCATTCACTGATTTGCCATTGTTCAAAACAGGTTTTCAGGTCATGCACCATCACAACCATGAAATTTAAAGAAATAATTGCATATGAAGCCACAAATGATGTAGACAAGGTAGGACAGCCTTCTTATAGAACTAACAATCAACAATACTTCAATTCTTTAATATGATTTCACCACGAGTAGGAGAGCCATTATGTGTCACAGTTAATCTTCTTCCATAGCTAAAACATGCCTCACACATGGAGTAAGCAACCCTAACCAGAAAATTACAGTGACAAATTCCTTCAATTGTCCAAGGTTATATCAAGAGTTAGGGAGTGTTTCACTTCGACCCCATCATCCTCTTATTGGAGCAAGACTGCCCTTCTTTCAAGATTATTTTCATGGCAAAAACAATGGCAGTCTTTGCAAAAACCCTAGTCATCAATTAAAAGAAAGAGAGAGATGGAAAACTTCACATTGAACTTGTCCTTAACTTTTTCCTTCCAAAAGATCTTCAACTAGGCTTGGAGAGGAACTCACATATTTCTGACCATACTTTTTGCAAATTGAATCTCTCATCCATATATATGCTTAATATTAAATAATAATAAATGGGACCCAAAAGCGCTACAAGTATGGTCAGAATCAGGCTTATTCATGACTTGGAGACCCATGAGATGCAATTTTGTACCCCAAAACTATGTTTGGAGACTACAAGATGATTTTGTTGACTTTTCAAGTGCAATAGATACAAGCACAATATTTCTGAAAACTGATAATTACTTCTAATGATGTTGATCTTTTTTTTTTTAATTTTCCCAGTATATCATTAAGCAATTACCCTAGGAAAACCCACTTGGGGAAAGCCCAACAACCTTTTCAATAAAGAAATTCTTCTTTTCATTAAGAGACACACCTAGACTTCTAGTCAAGTTACAAAATTCAACACTCCCTCTTAACTAGGGAGGTATTCATAGTGACTGTCTTAGATGTTCTCAAGTTGACAAATTTCTCCAAGAAAAAGTTAAAACAAATCATCATTAGCATCATCATCAACCTTGTCAACAATTTTGGCATAAGGTAAATCATCACCATCAACTAGTTGCCACAACTAGTCAGTGCCGCTGATCCATAATCCTGGTTGGTACTCCTAACACATGTCATAACATTTAGCATCAACTAGTCATCATAACTCTGGTCGGTACTACTGACCCATAATCTTGGTCGGTACTTCTGACCTAGACTACTCTTGGTTCACTGTTCTTTGGGTTGGTACCCCTTGGTGAAACTCCAAAGGCGACACTATACATGAGCAACTAGGCCCGATGCTAAATGAGCTCCTCATCCTATTTGGAGACATTGAGGCTGATGTTGAAAGCCACACACTCAATTGAGTGATTTTGGGCTTCTAGGAACATTCTCCCCAACTAGTCAACATCTTTGACACAAGGAGAATGACTGTCCATGATGCTATCATATCAACACTCCCTCTCAATGAGAGGAGCAATCTCCATAAGCCCTAGCTTGTCCCTGAAGTATATGAACTTCACTCTAGATAGAGGCTTTGTCAAAATATCAGTTGTCTGCTCATCAGTAGAGATGTACTCGAACTTCACTGCCCTCTTCTGCACCATGTCACAGATGTAGTGGTACTTGATTTCGATGTGCTACAACCTATCATGGAACATGGGATTCTCTAAAAGCTTCACTTAACTTTGATTGTCACAATAGATCATGGTCAGTTCTAGCTCTTGGTCAAACAATCCTGTAAACAACTTTTGAAGCCACATTGCTTCAGTACAAGCTTCATTGGCTGTGCTATACTTTGCCTTTGCAGTGCTGAGTGTGACAAATCTTTGCTTCCTGCTCATACAAGAAATCATAACAGAGCCTGTTACCGCTCAAACTAGCAGGGGTCCTAGAAGGGAATCCTTGAAGGGTTACTACTAGGCTAAGGGAAAAAATGGAGCAATAGCCCACTATCACCTCGGCTAAGACTTGTTGCTCTTTATGGACTTTCACCGACGGGAGAAGACCCGTTATGATGATCACGAAATGGATAGACTAATGATAGGGCGAGGGGTGATCTTAGAAGCTTATTCACAAGAGAGGCTCAAATACTGATAGAAGCCTATTGCTTGCTTTGGAGGCAAAGTTTAAAGCTCTCAAGGAAGGGCTTAAGAGGAACTTCAAGGTTTAAGTTTAGGGTATATATATTATAATGGAGGTTCCTAGGCCTTAAAATCCTTGCGAAAGCTTGGATTCCTAGTGATCCTTGAAGAATTACCCTTAATAGTGTATGGGCCCACATGGGGCCAAGTTCATTCCCCACCAGGGTTGGGACATGTTGATTTGGGGTAGCATCGGATGCGCTCTAGCCATGAAAATTGGTGGAGAGGCTAAAGCACATGAGATCTCCAAGACCCATAAATGGTTTGGGTAGAAACTAATCGGTTTGGGAGATATTAAAATAATTAATCGTTTTAATTTCGGTCATTGATGGACCAACGAGAAAAGTATAAGAAGAAGCTTGAGGGTCAGTTGGAGGACACACTGAGGGAGACCAGTCAGTTCGATTTTTGGAGCAGGGTTAGATGAGAAATTTGAACTAGTGGTCTGGAGAGAAGCAGGAGGCAGCTAGTACGGAACAGAGAGTCGGGAGCAGCACCAGAAGACCAGCGCAGAGGTTGGAGAGGCAGACGCAGAGGCAGCAGCAGACTGCATAGTCACTGAGGGTTTGCGTGGGTGACGCAGAGAGGCCTAGTGCTGACGCAGAGAACCAGGGGTTGACGCAGAGTGTTTGGGAGCTACACATAGGTCAACCACGGTGACGCTGAGACTGGGAGAAGTGCTGGAGAATTTTTCTCTCTGTTGGGTAAGCTAGTTTGGCACCCTGTTCTACTGAAGAATTGCTGAATAATAAAATTCTCCCTTGCTGCACCAGTTTTCCCACATTGGGTTTTTCCGGGGGACTATTGTCCAAAATATATGTGTCGATGTGTTGATTCTTGTGCATGTGTTTGTTTCTGTATTATGATGTGATATCTGCAGCAGAATTTATTTTAATGTTTATTGAAGGAATTTCATAAATAACTTATTGGAAAATAATTAGGTAAAGTAAATCAGTTGTTGTAGTGATAGAATTTTCACAGGACAATCATGGGTTCATGAATGATAAGGGAGGCTCATAGGAACTAGAGTGATGGCCATGATAATGGGGTAGAGCTCATGTATTGGCTTTTGCCCATGTGCTAAATGTGTTTCTCCCAACCGTCTTTTGTATTTTGTATCAGAGCAAGTAATTAGAGACAGGAAGGGAAAATCAATGAGTCGAGACCATGATACAGAGGCATCTATGTCAGGAGACTCACAGAGCTCTTTAGAAAATTGCACAAGAGAAAGTGATTTCGATTTCTATATGTTGGCTTCCAGGCTGGAAGAAGAAGTGGCTTGTATGACTAGTTCTGCATCATCAGAGGTATTGTATATAAACAGTGGAGCCTCTTGGCATATGATGGAATTCGGGAATGTTCCTCAAATTATCGGGAGGAGAAGATGAACTTTCAGATCACCATGGGGAATAAAGAAAAGTGTATTCCAGTAGGGAGGGGCACCATAGTTTTTCAAACAGAATCAGGAGAGCGGTTTTTTGCTATCAATGTGCTGCATGTACCAAGATTGGGGATGTACTTTCCGTGTCGCAACTTCAAGGCTTTTAAAATTGGCAACCAGGGCAAAACTTCATGTGGGTCATCTTATTCATGGCTAATAATATTTTTATTAGATTCCTCTCGTCGAGAGGTGTAGGATTGATATAAAGATCATCCAATTCCGATAAGTAGTCATGGAGATATGAATTTATTTTGATTATGGAATTATTATCAAGCCGACCTACAACTCATGTAGGCTCAGAGGCCCAACAGTCGCATCTATTCACCCACCAACGTTGTGTATAAATATAAGAGGACTTTTCCTCATTTGGACTCACTCATCTCATCACATCTCTCTCTCTCTACTGCGCAGATATGAGTCTCTTCTCTACTGCGCTGAAATGGGTCTCTCTCTCTCACACATGTGAAGCCGGAAGCTGTTGAATTTGAAGCTGCAACTGCAGAAGTAAATATTGACTTGCGTGGCCTAGAAGATCTCCTCTTTGGAACTGCGCTGTAGGTTCATCTGAACCTCCTTTGAACGCTGCAACTTTTGGTGGTGGAATGAAGTCAATCCGACGAACGGTTTGCAAGATATCAACTGCCCTAGTTTGAAGCCGGAAACTGCTGAAACTGAAGCTGCAACTGCAGAAGTAAAGATTGACTTGCGTGGCCTACAAGATCTCCTCATCTGAACTGCGCTGTAGGTTCATCTGAACCTCCTTTGAAAGCCGCAACTTTTGGTGGTAGAATGAAGTCAATCCGACGAACGGTTTGCAAGATATCGACTGCCCTAGTTTGAAGATATCAACTGAAGCTGCTGATCTAGGGTTTGCTACTGCTGATATGAATCAGATTTATTGTACTATTTCTCTCTGCTGAATTATTGAAGATAAAAGAAGATTTGATCAAAGGGTTTCCCCACACATTATGGGGTTTGTCCCTGGCTAGCCGCCACATCTTGTGTCTCTTGTCTTGGCTTGTTTTTTGTCGATCGTTTAATGTTCTATCAGTACTTTACTTTATGTAGATGTGATTGCTAATTGGTGGAATATAATAAGAAAAAGAAGTAAACTGTTATAAGCATAGAACATACCATAACTTAACAAAGGCAAAGGCTATAATGTCTTCTTCATCAAGGAGAAAGTATACGTCAAACACTCGAGTTGGAAAAAGAAAGTGCAGATTGGGATCAAAAGTAACAGGTTGTATAGAATACAACTAGAATCACCAATGGCACTAATAGGTAGTCATGGAGACAAAGATTTGAACGAACTATGGCACAGAAGAATGGGACATTTGCACCATGGGGCTCTGAGAATTCTCAGGAGTACTCTAATAGGAGTTCCGGATCTTAGTACGGAACGAGATGATGTATGTAGAGGATGTGCTCTAGGAAAGTATGCCAAAACAACATTTCCTAGAAGTAACAACAGGGCCAAGAGTGTACTAGGATTGATACACTCAGATATCTGCGGACCTATGTCCACTAAAGCTCTTAGTAGTGCCGAGTACTTCCTTACCTTCATTGATGACCACCCAAGCAAAACTTGGATTTATTTTCTGAAAACCAAGGACGAGGTTTTCTGTCGATTCAAAGAGTTCAAGACTCTGGTAGAGAATTTGACTGGGAAGAAAATAAAAGTTTTGCGCTCAGATAATGGTGGAGAGTATGTCGATAAGGACTTCACTGATTTTTGCGCTAAGGAGGGCATCAGAAGAGAGTGGACAACTCCTTACAATCCGGAGCAGAATGGAGTAGCAGAAAGGAAGAACAGGACTATTGTAGAAGCAACTAGGGCCATGATGTATGATCAGGATATGCCAAAATTCCTATGGGCGGAAGCATGCAACACATCAATCTATGTTCAGAACAAGACTCCTCATAGGGCATTGGGAAAGATTACTCCAGAGAAAGTTTTCACAAGAAAAACACCTGAAGTCAGTCATTTCAGAATATTTGGGAGTTTAGCATATTGCCACGTACTCAAGGAAAAGAGGAAAAAGCTGGATCCATTGTTTTACAACCAGGCCGAGTCAACTCGGAAACGGCCGGGTCATACCGAGCCATTAAAAAAATTTGCGACCAGGCCAGCAAACCGGCTCGGTTGACCGAGTCAACTATGACTCGGCCTAGTCATCCAATGACCAGGCCGAGTCATAGTTGACTCGGTCAACCAGGCCGGGTCCGTATTGACCAGGCCGAGTCAATGAAATGCGGCTGGGCAGGCATAAAAGACATAAAAAAATTCATTTTTTTGGTATTTTTCAAATGTTTAATGGAGTTTAAGGATTCCAAACTGTTTAATGCAGTTTAAGTCACATATGTTTTAATATGGAATCGAAATCTGCCATATATCTATTATCACTGTTGACTATTCAAGTGTGAAGGGAGCTGAGTTTTGCTGTATGTGTTTCCTCATTCCACAATTATTTCAGATCGTGTCCATTGTTGGAGTGACATGGTTATGCACTGATTTTCTGAGCTGAAGAGTGAAAGGGCTGATATCACTATCATTGTTGAAGATACCAGTGGTCAATCCCTTTGAAATAAGCCCAGGTTCTTCATATCTGTTTAATGTACAGATCTTATTACAGCTAGTAAATCTGATATCTAGATTCTATATATCAGTCTATATATAAGGTATCGTCCAAATTACAATTGAAATGTCAAACGATGCCCTGGATGAGGGCCTACTCTTGCACTCAACAGAATACCTAAGAGACTCAAAGTTACAAAACAAATTAATGCAAAAAGGACCTAAACAGTACTATGCTGCTGGTTATAAGGCCTAAAATCTGCAGTTAATATAACTTTTCCTCGAGCCCTACTACACATGTCCGAGCCCTAAACACATTACTTGAGTCTTCAGTGCAAATGATTATCCACAGTCAAGCATAAGTCCTGTAGTTCATTGTTAGTGGATGTCGAGTTCTTTGGAGCAAGTCTGTAATAAAATTCTGGGTGTGCAATTGAAAAGGAATCCCAACCGAATCACAAGGGAAAAAGGAAGAGAACAGATCTTAAGGATAAAAATTTAAAATAACCCTAGACTCAAGGTAAAACAACACCAACGGATCAAAAATACAATAAAGTTCTGAAATTATACTCAAAGAATTACCCAAACAAATTCCATTGGAAATTTGGAACACACAAAGGAATAGAAATTGAAACCCTTACCTTGACACCTAGAGCTACTGTATATTTTTTTCACTTTTCTGATGATGATGATCCAGACTCCAGAGATTGGTCGAGATGATCTTGGCTCCTCTGGCAGTAGCTACTAGCCAGTAGTAGTGTAGCTGCTAGCAGTGCTGCAGTAGTACTAGTATTGGAGTCTGGTCACCATCACAGTTTACTTTTGTTGTAGAGGCCATTTCTAGCCTCCTTGGTTATTTGTATTTTGTTTTGAGTCTTTGATCATGTATGACAGTTGACTATGTATTGCCATTGGGTACCATTTTGATATAATGGATTGGTTCATGAGCCTACTTTGATCATATGTTGTCTTCCATCTATATTATAATGCTGTGTGTTTGGACTTTGGAAACATGAATGAAAATCTTTAAAATTATGTTTAAAATATTTAAAATTATGTTTTTTAATAAAAAAAATAAATATTTAATGTATTTTTTACAACGACCGAGTCATTGAAATCGAGCCGGCCGAGTCATTACCGTTTCGGAGTCGGAGTCGGAGTCGATCCTCGGCCGAGTCGGAGTCGGAGTCGGAGTCGTAAAACATTGGCTGGATCAAACTACGGAAAAAGGGTATCTAGTGGGATATAGCGAGAATGCTAAGGCATACCGAATCTATCTTCCAGGGAGAAGGAAGGGAATTGTTTGACGAGATGTGAAGTTCATGGAGGACAGGGCTTTCAGAAAATCTCGTGAAATGCCTTCCGAGGAACAGTGAAAAGAGGAGCCGTTGGTTAAACCTCTTCAACCAATGGAAGTAAAGAGTTCTTCCTTGGGTTAGGAAGATTCACAGGATGAGGAGGAGCTAACAGAAGCAGCGGGGTTAGCTGAGAAATTCGAACTAGTGGTCTGGAGAGCAGCAGGAGGCAACAAGTACGGAACAGAGAGTCAGGAGCAGCACTAGAAGACCAGTGCAGAGGTTGGAGAGGCAGGCGCGAGGCAACAACATACTGCGCAGTCATTGGAGGGCTTGCGTGGGTGACACAAAGAGGCCCAATGCTGACGCAGAGAAGCAGGGGTTGACACAGAGTGTCTGGGAGCTACACAGAGGTTAGCCAGGCTGACGCTGAGACTGGCAGAAGTGTTGGAAAATTTTTCTTTCTGTTGGGTAAGCCAATTTGGCACCCTGTTGTACTGAAGAATTGCTGAATAATAAAATTCTCCCTTATTGCACCGATTTTCCCACATTGGGTTTTTTGGGGACTATTGTCCAAAATTTCTGTGTCGATGTGTTGATTCTTGTGCATGTGTTTGTTTCTGTAATATGGTGTGATATCTATAACAAAATTTATTTTAATGTTTATTGAAGGAATTTCATAAATAACTTATTGGAAAATAAGTAGGTAAAGTAAATCAGTTGTTGTAGTGATAGAATTTTCACAGGACAATCATGGGTTCTTGAATGATAAGGGAGGCTCATAGGAACTAGGGTGATGGCCATGATAGTGGGTAGAGCTCATTTGTTGGCTTTTGCCCACGTGCTAAATGTGTTTGTCCCAACCTTATTTTGTATTTTGTGGTACATTTTCCTGTTGAATGTGGCCAATTATGCTTTTAATTTTCTTTTCAGTAGCATCAACCTCTGGGGCATCATTCTAGGCCTGACCCAAGGTGTGGGCAAGGGTAGGGAGAAGGCTAACCCTATGTGGACCCAATGGAGGAATGTCGACACAGGTGGGAGAAATGATGAATGGGGTTATAATAAGTGGAAGGAGAGTGATATATGCGGATGAAGGAGCAGGACCACGCAACCAAAATCAGGGTTTCCCATGTAGTATGATCCCTAAAGCCGAAAGGTCATTAAAAGAGACCCCACGGGACTAGTGTCCAATGTTTTAAAATTCCAATTCAGGTTCGGAACCAGTCGAGAGTCGGCTCCGACTCTGACTCCGACTCGGTATCGACTTGGCCGGTTTGATTTCAATGTCTCGATCGTTGTAATAAATACATTAAATATTTTTTTTTTTTTTTAATGAAAAAGCATAATTTTAACGATTTTCATTCATGTTTCCAAACACAAAGCATTAGAATATAGAGAGAAGACAACATATGATCAAAGTAGGCTCATGAATATATCCATTATATCAAAATGGCACCCATTGCACTGTCCAATACATACATGATATAGAGATAGAAAAAAAAACACATAACCAAGGAGGCTCTAAATGACTTCTACAACAAAATTAAATTGTAAAACATCACTAGTCACCAGTACTACTGGCTACTACTAGAGAAGCCACAATTTAAAGAGCACTCCCCCAGGAAAACCAACTCATATGAAATAACAGTGTTACATGAGTGCAGCTGGCTGTAGAGATGAATACAATAAGGGTCAAGACATGTTAAAGAACCTGTGCAACAATGCAGTAATTTCCCATTATCAAAGAGGCCGCCAAGACTCGACTGTGCAAGGTCTAGGTACAACTGATGGGCTGATAGAAGAAACAAAACAGTGTGCACTGCCTTAATTCATGTATGCCTGCTGAAATCTACAATCCCTTCAACCATTTTTGGTTGTTGAATGACATCAAAATATTTTTTTTTTCCCTAATTCTCATCTTTCTGTATCCTTCAAATAACAAAACTAGCAAGCCAAATTTTCAACACAAATCACTTTATGTGAACTTCAATTTTCAACTAGAAGCTTTGGGCATCACTGGCCGGTTCGGCTCGTTTAACTCAAACTTGGCCGAGCTGATCACCGGCTCGGCCAGTTCGGTAACAAACCGACCACCACATTGGTTTTTTTTGCTGAGCCGGACTGGCCAGGGGTATGGTTCGGTTAGCTCAGTCGAATCTGAGCTGACTTGGCCGTTTTTTAAAATAGAGCTAGGGTCCAAGGTTAACATCCAAAATAGGTCTAGGGGACAAGAGCACAAACCTAACCCGCCCTTTACACCAAATCCCCCCACTAATCCATGCCCATAAGTATCTATGATAAGCAAACTATAATACTTAATTACCAAATGACAAGGCATATCTTTAGTTTTGGGAGGCCCACCTTCAATCATACGATCATGACATATGGGTGAGGGATCACATGGTTGGCTTAGGTGGCAAAGAAATGGGACAGCAAGCTAGTTGGTGGCTGCAAGGGGCCGCCGACTGATGACCATCTTGGAGAAATTTTTTCTCCTAGAGATATCACCCAGAAAATGGTGGGTAACAGAGCCCAAACTGAAGCATCCTCTTGAAATACTCTTACTGTCATGTGCACTCCCTACCCAGTCAAACTCTGTATATCCTTGCAATCGTACATCATTTTTTGAGACACATCTCAAACCATAATTAACAATACCATGTAGATATCTCAATATGTGCTTTGCTGCAAACCAATGTTCATGTCTCGGTTCCATGTGGAACTGACTCAACATGTTTACTGCAAAACAAATGTCCATCGTGGAGTTAACCAAATACTTCAACAAGCCAATCAACTGCCGGTGCATGGATGGATCTACCAAGTTAGACTTAGAGTCTCTCAATTTCTTCAAATTAGTCACCATGGGAGTTGCCATGGATTTACAGTCTGTCATGCCAAACTTCTGAAGGATTCTTGATAACGTACTTTCCTTGACCAAGGAAAATTTGCCTAGGCTTCTGCCAGACTTCTAGCCCCAAATAATAATGCATAAAGCCAAGATCCCTCATGTCAAACACAAAGGTGTTAATATTTGCAATTTCGGTCAAATTCCACCTTGGACAGCTCAAATGACCGAGATGATGATTGCATTAGATTCCTCTTTTCGAGAGGACTAAAATCGGCCTAAAGATCACCCAATTTGGTCAAGCGAAAGTTGAATTATGAATTATTTTATTCATGCATGTATTATGGAATGGGTCTGCGCTAACCACATGAGTAACTGCTTGGGTCAGTCTTAACCCCAAGTGAACCCTCAGGAAAGCCTATAAATAGGAGAGATCTCAAGATCATTTGGACACATCTTCTCTTCTTTTTTGTCTTGGTTCTCACAGGTTTGACCAAAGGAGTTCGCACAAGGGTCCGAAATCACAAGCTAAAGGTTCGCTCTAGGTTAGGGTTTTTTGGATCTCGGACACTGGCACAAAACTGGGTATTTTAGACCCTGGATGCTGGCACACAAGCCTATGAGAGAGACCAGAGACCCATAGACGCTGACACAAAGGCTTATGGGAGCGACCTGGGCTTCAGAGATAGATCTGGAGGTATTGGTCCCCGATTGTTCGCACAGAATGGTCCTGAATGTGACCAGGCTGTCCTAGATGCATGCACATTAACTTCAAGGGAGCGACCAAGGATTTTAGGTGTGTTTCACCCTAGTCGCATGCACAGAATCTTCTTGAGAGGGACTAGGGAGTTTCGGTTGCACATAGATAATATTGATGAGAGTGACTAGAGTTCAGATCTAGGGTTTGACATCTTGGCTTCAGTGATCTGATAGATCTGGGTTTCTCTCTGCTGTTATAAAGATTTATAGATTTGTAGATTTGATTTCTTAGTATTCGCTGCAAACATATGTATTGGGCTTATTGACAGTGACAACAATGCTCAACAACGTTCGACACAGTGATAATAGTGTACAACAATTGACATTAGTTTGTGACAACACATTACAGTCATTAGTATGAGGGTTTTTATTCCTAGTATGATTAGATCCGTTTCATGGATATCATTATTGTTTTGCTGCATAAATAAAGTTATGGATCATTGTACTCTCTTTTGTTGCATCATTTGATGACGATCTAAGAAGAAAAAGATTTGCAAGGGTTTTCCCCATAGTGGGTTTTGCCCTGGTCTCGGACCAATTCTAGTGTCTTTATGTGTGTGCATGCTTTCTTCTACTGTTCCTTTTATGTTCCGCTGCATTGATGATGATGGTGATGTTGTTTCTTTCTATGTAATTGCATATGTTGATGTATAATGGTGTAGATCTGAATAATGTAATGATGATATGGGGTGAACTTAATGTATTAATGATGAAATGCAATTATCAAAGCAAAGAACAATGTCGCCCTAAGAAAATTTAACATGGTATCAGAGTTGGGCTGAAGAAAAGTCATGGAGATCACCCCGATGATGACACCTTTTATGGAAGCATGAAGAGGATGGTGGAGACCTAAAAGAATTCTAGGGTTTGAAGAAAACCCTAGGCATCTTGATGATTAGGGTTTGATGGATTCTATGAGGTTAGGGTTGGAGAGAAAACCCTGGTTTATGGCAAAGACTTGAGATTTGATGTATGAAGCCCTAGATGGGATAATCCCTAGCAGATCTGGTTGGATACTTGAAGGCAACATTGGTATATGGACCATGGACATTGATGGCTCTTGAAGATTGGTTCAAGAGGGAGAGGATCACCTCTCATTGAAGATAAGTATTTCTTGACTTATGATGCTTCTTACTTGTTATACTTATAGATATGATGATTATGTTTATTGCTTGTACTTCCTGCATATGTATTTGAGTATATGGATGTTTCTAACCTCCTTGATGAGATGTGATGAGTAGATCCTTCTTGAGGATCATTTTGAGATGCAAATCTGGAAAGAGATAAAGAGGTACTTGATGAAAAGATGACAAAGTGCTTCAAGCAACCTATGTCTAATTAAAAGGTGCACAGGGAATACCGCAAAGTATGCATGGTATGTTGTGTTTCAACTATTGGCTCAATAAGCCCTAAGGTATGATGAGAATGTTTCTTTCTTTAATGGCTCATACATGCATATGAAAGTGACTTGGATATATGTCTTCTATGATGGAATTATGCACTTGGTGTTGAACATTTTGACCTTCTTGAATTCTATGAGGCTATCTAATGTTGATACATTGATACTCTTGATGTTTGGCTAACATCTATGATCTATTTGTTGGATATCTTGATCCTATAAAGAAGGCTAGCACCTTGGCTCTAGAAAATGATACTCTTGATACTTGTCATGATGGATTTCATATAGAAGGATAGTTCATTGACTCCTATACATGAGTTTGTTGGTAATGCTTGTGATAAGCATGATGAAAGCATATGGAAAGAGTGATTGACACTCTTGTTGTTTTGATAAAGCTTTATTGAATGACCTAATTTGATCTCATTGGTCATGAAGAGCATGATAACCTTGATGTGAGAGGTATAAGTGTAAGATTGATATTCTAGATCTCTTACTACTTGTGGTCTTATCTTGATGGCATATGGTTAAACTGGATACAGTAACTTGATGGAGTGACTTGATAGAAAGTGCTATTGTGTTCATAATATTTGAGATCTATCTGCTGCATTGAGTCTAAACCTTCGATGAAAGATTGATGTCATGATGCTGATAGTCATATGTTTATAATCTAACAGATCTGTTATTGAATGACTTAAGTAGAGATAGGTTGCTTACATGAATGATGTAGATCCCCAGTAAGAGGGAGAATCTCTTCTCAAGATTCTTACCCTTATTACTATTTGTATTCTATGCTGCTGAAGTATGATTTATGTGCATCTGACAATATTGATTTGCAGCAGTCTTAGATCTGAAGCCCATACAGAAATTAGGGTTTTTGCTCCGGTCACAGTCACAGATCTAGGAGATCTCGTCCCTGGACGCACACATGCTAAGGCCTAGACATCGTCTAGGTAGCTAAAGTCGCTCTCATGCTAACTTGAAGGGAGCGACCAGAGGTTTGACTATTGTTGACCATCATCTGAAGCTTTCTAAAGCTATCTGAACTCTGAATCATGATGTCCCTAACATATTCTGCCACTGTTAACTGATTTCTGAAATTGTTGAGTTAAATTGTTGATCATATAATGAAGTATTGTGCATGAAATCAGATGGTCACCTGGAAGATGTCAGTACCATAGATGTATTGCAGATAACAACAAGATCTGCTAGCAGGAAAAGCTTGAATGTTTTCCATAACATGAACATGTAGATTGAACTTGTGTTTGCAGGTGACCGGGACATATAGATATGTCACTATGTTTGTGCTACAAGAGATTGGCATGATTTGACTGATTGATATAGATGAACAATGTTTTGTCATGATGCTTGACATTAACTTTGATGATTGAGATATGCTCTGAATATAGATCTCACTACGATAGCAAATTTGGACTTGACTTGATGTCTAATAATTCGATCTGATGATTGTTGATTTGCCCTGATGTCAATGCTATGTGGGCACTATGACTTATGTTGTGATTATGAGAATGACTTATGTTATGATTATGAGTATGACTTTGAAGCATAAAAACTGATAGACAAAAACATATTTGTAATAATAATCTATTAATATATATATCAATGTATAAGTGATGATTGCTACAATGAGGACCCGCATATATATACCTAAGCAGGTGTTCTTTCGTGATGGGGTGGGGAATGTCTTTTAGACATGCCTTTTCACTTAACTTAATGACTATTTAACCTAATCAATATTTGACTATTTAATATTTACATTTATTTTATTTATTTACTTGTTATGAATTATATTCATAACATAGCCCCTTCCTTCAAAAGCTTTGTCCTCAAAGATTATTGTTGGCGGTTTCCTTTAGTTTGCTTTTCATCTCGGCATATGTAACTCAACACCATTGGTACCTCTGCTTGTATAATTTGCTTGGTAACACTATCTTGAATCCGGGGTTATCGATTTTTTTTTTTTTTTTAAATAACTCTATTTTTTTTTGTTAACAACTTTATTCATTTTTAATAAATTGATTATTTAAATAGCAATAACGTTAGTATAGTATATATATAAAATTATTGTAAGCCAAAAAAATCACGACAACCACATCGTTTGACTGGTGAACCTGACGTGAATCCAAATTGTTGGGGCTGCACTCGTTTGACTACGATTTACCCATGCTCCAAATGACAGAGTGTGGTGTTGTGTTTGGTTCGAGAGCCCGACCGACAAGCAGTGAGGTGACTGACTGTGTGGATGGGGCAGTACGATAAGGGGAACATGTAGGGTAGACAGACGTTAGCACAAGAAAGGGTGCCGAGTGAGAATGTTGTGCCTGGCAGCGTGGCCTACGTCGACGACAACACAGGAAAGGGTGCCGACTGAGAATGATGTGCTTGGCAGTGGGGTTGACGACAGCGTGGACAACGGCGTAAGCTTGTATTGACATGTGAACCGATGTCCGATGCCATATACATATCAAGCTGAGTGAACCCACGCAAGACATGTGGGTTGACCTTTGATCGAAGAGATGCTGCTTGATGCCCAGGGGGGGCACGATGACGTTTTTGTTTTTTGTTTTGTTTTTAAACTGGGTGTCCGCCAGCGGCAACTTAACATGTGAATCATACTCATCCACCATATCGCTTCCAAGAAAATCGCCAAAAACTCGTACAACATCGTCCCTTCTTTCAGAGCCTTCTTCCTTAAGAAGTGCCACCACAATATTTATACCAAATTGCAAATGAGACGATCCCAGGCATTTGAAACCCGCAAGGACAAGTTCCATCATTCGGACAATTTGTGTTACTATATCTGATTCTTGCAGCGTCTCCTTCGACTCCGAGAAAAACTCATTTTCTCCTTCTTCATGAGACGTGGCTGTGAGTATAGAATTAATTAACCAGAGCCCTCCTTCAAGTGCTACACTAATTAGATCAACATTCTTCGCTTCATCATCCTCATTATTTTTATTTACCATTTTAGATTCATTAGTTATAGTTGCATGGTGCAAGTAATGCAAACGCGAGATGCAAAGAATTACTGAATCAACTACAATGCCATCGTAATCACACTAGGACTTGAGTATAGTTGGAAATGACATCTAGCCGTAGGGTTAGGGTTGAATTGTTCACTATATATCGTAGCATTTCTTGTCTCAACTCAGCCTGGGGAATAACATTGCTAATGTCAAAGGGCTAGAGGGTAAATGGGTTAATTTATTTGTGCTTGTCATCCCAAATAGTTCCCAGTGTCACTCCGTTGTATAGAGCCTGAGCTGGGTCTTCGATGAGTGGTAGTCTAACTAGATCATACACAAATTCTTACAACAACTAATCTATATACCTGTTAGGAATCTCAGGATCCATTTTACACCTCAATGATCTGCAAGATTTGTCTTTTATCTTACACAATGGTTGCTTCAAAGTGTCGCTTGCAGAAGGAAAAAAGTCTTCAGGGGCACTTATGAAGTCCTCATTCGAGTCAACCCCTAAGGAGGCTACAATATCAAACCACGTCTCCTCTTTGCTGACTTCGGAATTTGCTCGGGTATGACACCATTGAAGTTGTCTTACATTACTGTTTAAATTTGCAGCTTCATTTCTTGCTTGCTTATCACACGTCTGTGAAAGACTCTCAGATGATGGTTCAGTGAAATGTTTCCTTTCACCACATTCATTACCTTCCTCCCAAGAGGAATCTAGAATGCCTTGCTTTTCTTCTAACACAATGTTCTTGGAAGAAACATTTATAGCATGCTTCTCTGCATTACATTGATGAACTTCAACCCTTATCAAATATGATATTTGTTCTATTTTCCCACTATTCTTTTGGTTAACTGTTTCAATATCAACATGATCCCCAATATTACTCTTTTTTGTACTCTGCAATGGATCTGACATGTCTTGGATTTTTTTTGGCATATCAACCTCCATCGCAGTGTCTGTAACATGTTTTTTAATAGTTTCTTCCAAGCTTGTAATGTCATCTCTATCATTTCCATTTGGATCATCATTTTGATTATTTTCTGCAACACCTTCATCTTCAACATTATCATCATTCTGATCAAAATCTTCTTTTCCTACTTCACCTAGTTTCATTTCTTCATTGTCGCTATTATCTTCCTTATTATCAATTTCCTTTCGACATGCTTTAACTTCTGCAATTGATTTTTCTAAATGCTGAAATGCTTCTTGAATTTTACTAAACTGCTCAATGCATTCAGGACGTGAACGTAATGGCACATTGTGCGGCGAACAACGTTCAAAGACCCACATAATTATATTGTGCGCCATGGCTTTGATACCACTGAAGCATAAAAATCGATAGCTTGTTGACTTAAATGTAAAAACTCACAAACATATTTGTAATAATAATATATATATATATATATATATATATATATATATATATATCTATATCTATATCTATATCTATATATAAGTGATGATTGTTACAATGAGGACCTGCATATATATACCTAAGCAGATGCCCTTTCGTGACGGGGCATGTCTTTTACACATGCCTTTTCACTTAACTTAATGACTATTTAACCTAATCAATATTTGATTATTTAATATTTACATTTATTTTATTTATTTACTTGTTATGAATTATATTCATAACAGACTTATGTTATGATTATGAGAATGACTTGATGAAACCTGAGACTTATATCACATGGATGATTACAACTTGTTGATATGATAAATAATCAAATTCAGACTTGATATGAACTCTACCTATCTCCTGGTTGAAAGTATTGATATTGTGATAATGATGACCTTGATAATGGTCGTGATCTGACTTCTAAACTCTGATGAGATGATATTGATGATATGATGATACAACATTGATTTATGTAAGGCTGCTTATGATGACTTAGCAAGACATTATGCTTAGAGCATTGCATGAAGCAAGCTCCCTGATCCGATATTTCTGTATTTGGCAGTTTCCTGATGAAGGCAGGATGATGAGTTCCAAGGTATGGCTTTGATATTGATTATGATTTTGGTTTTATATCTTGATGATCTACTTGTGACAGGGGATGAGCCTCTGATGATCTAAATCAAAGGGAGATGGCTTATGAAGCCTGGAATGATGTATCATGGCATGATAAATCAATTTATGGAATTTGGGAAAGAAATTCCATACTGTAAAGCTATTGGAAAATGTTTTTGAATAATGAAAATGAAAATCCTTGGATACTCTGGTTTGAAGTTCAAGATGTTATTAAACTTGGCATGGCTTTCGATAGTTGAAGCATTGTTCCAGTATTGAACATTCGTATATATATGATGTGCATAGAACCTGAATAAATTCATGATTGAGTTGCTTCATTCACATAGAGTTGCCATCGAGCATCCTTTGAAATATCTGCATGAGGTGTTTTATTTTTTGAGATATTTCTCCTATGGTATGTGTCTGCATAGATGTATTGCTGATATTGTTGATAAGCACATTTGGATGCTGCTTTAGTATGAGATATGCCATGATATCTTGGATGAGAGGTCCATAGCATGACCGAGGTTGATCATGATGCTGCTAGCATGGCTAACTGTGAGGCAGGATACAAAAGCTCCTTAGAGAGTTGTTTGAGCATGATCTGGATATGACATGGTTATATATATATATATATATATATAAGCTCCTTAGAGAGTTGTTTGAGCATGATCTGGATATGACATGGTTATATATATATATATATATATATTGTTTGAGCATGATCTGGATATGACATGGTTATATATATATAGTTGGGAACTAAATACTCTCATATTTTGAGACAGTGCAGTTGTGCGAAACAAGATCAAGCTTGTGGTTGGCACCTCCTTGAGAGGGAGGATGATTATGGCATCCTTTTATGATTTATATGAATATATATGATCTGACATGATATTTGATTTGATGTTCTCTATGAACAGGAAGAAACTGCTATTGAGACAAACAAATTGCAAATATTGTCACAAAGGCATTACCAAAGAGAAAGTTCTTGTTTTTCAGAGAGTAGCTTGGACTGATGGATGTAGCCCCTTTGGATGAGGGGCAGCGCTAATTAAGGACACTGAGACAACTCTTTCTACCCTGTTTGATCTCTTAGGGTGAGGAATTGAGATAGAGGGCTCCTGGGGTTGAGGGAACTTTGGACAATAGGGAGTTACCCCTATCTGTTACCCATAGGGTTGAGGGTTTTACTCCCCTGTATGGTCTTTGCAGAATATACCCCAGTTAGCATCATACCCACAAACCGGGCTTGTTGGGAGTACTGCTTCTTGTCTGGCCAACGTGTTGAGAGTGTACTTGGGGGTGTACAACCCAATGCGATTATGATGCAGGGGTTCTACCACATGACTATTTAGGGTCATTGTTGGGAAGATCGGTAGATAATAGGATTCTAGGTTGAGGGTAAAGCTCCCCTATGAAATTTCAGGGTTGAGGGTGTACTCCCCTGTGTGATCCGGGGTCGAGGATGTACTCCCCTGTGTGATCCGGGGTCGAGGATGTACTCCCCTGTGAGATGGGTTATCCTATTGCTCGGTATGGGTGGAAGCTATTAGTCCCCGATGTGATTCCAAGTTGATATGTGCTCCCTGATGATATTCTCTCTGATGATGATTGATGATGATTCGGGTAGTAGCCTGCGGATAGAGATTCCAGATAGCAACCTGATGAATAGATGGTGGTACCTTGAGCTTCTCTCCAGTATCAAATTCTTCTTCTTCTTCTTCTAGATCTGAGAATGTTCAACATTTGAGCTGGAACAATCAAGAGATAAGCAAGAATAAGAAAAGGATAGATTGAGATGTACAATGATGATTTGTGATGATGAGACACTTGAGATGGACATGGCACGATGACTACATGACAAAGATGATCCGTGATGATACATGATGACACTCGAAGATTCCAGAATGACATATTGTTCGATGGACAAATATTGGCAGGTGGAATTCTCCCTAGTTGAGAGGGAGTGTTAATTTTTGCAACTGTGGTCAAATTCCACCTTGGACAGCTCAAATGACTGAGATGATGATTGCATTGGATTCCTCTTTTCGAGAGAACGAAAATTGACCTAACTATCACCCAATTTGGTCAAGCGAAAGTTAGAGTTATGAATTATTTTATTCATACATGTATTATGGAATGGGTCGGCCCTAACCACATGAGTAACTGCTTGGGTCAATTTTAACCCCAAGTGAACCCTCAAGAAAGCCTATAAATAGAAGGGACCTCAAAATCATTTCAACGCATCTTCAGCTAAGTTGGTCTCTTAGTTGAGAGATTCTTACAAAATATGAGGCCACAATGTCATCCTTACATCACAAAACTCATTCTTCAAACTCATGACTCGACCAATGTTGTTGACTGTAAATAGATTAGTTAGGGCATCATACATCTTCTTTGAAGTTTCAAGCTTTGAGATATAGGGGATCAGATGATCTCTAACGGAATCCACAATAAGGTTCATGGCAGTAATGCCATCCTCTTTGAAATTTTCTTTCTTGAATCATTTGATGATTCTTCAATCTTGCCCTTCACAATATCCAAAACTTTGTTCTTTGCAAGAATAAGATCAATCCTAGTTTTCTAAGCTCTAAAATTTGAAGTCCCTTCTAACTTGTTCTTTGGATTCATAGAGGAAGCCATGGATGTAGATCAAGAATCACCCTGGTCTCAACAATAGTGATATCAATGTCCCTTCCTTCACCAAAGCTCTGAAACCAGGTTGATTTTTCAAAGCAATAGATACAAGAATAATTTTTGAAATCTGATAATCACTTCTAATGATGTTGATCTTCTTTTAATTTTTCTAGTATATCATTAAGCATTTTCTCTTAAGAAATTCAACCATATAAAAACAATAGGACAATAGAGATCACAATGCACACAAAGAACACAAGATTTACTTTGGGAAAACCCACTTAGGGATGAAACCCAACAACCTTTTCAATAGAGGAATTCTTCTTTTCAACAAGAGACACACCTAGACTTCTAATCAACAAATCTATGGTCAAACTTGGTCAACAACCTCCAAGTCAAGCCTTCAATTTGTCCCAACAATTTGGCCCTCTTGATTTGCCTTGGGCCAAAATTTGTCCTCAAAGCAAATGTCCAGAAACCTAGAATTTCGGTCCCGCGATTGCCCAAGGAATTTCGGCCCTGTAATTGCAATTGCCCAAAAACTTATGCAAGCTGGAGAGAGAGAGAGAGAGATCCTTCACACGTGTGAGTTGCATAGAGAGAGAAAGAGATGAATTCATCCTTCTTTTTTGTCCTCCTTGTCCTTGTCCTTCACTAGGATGCCTAGAAGATTCTTGCGTGAGCGAGATCAAATCACTACTTTGAGGAGGAGCTCGAACAATCTATATATAGAGATGCGCTGGGTCGAATGGGTGTCTCTTTTGCTTGGGCTTACTTGACTAATTTTGGAGCCAAAAATTCAATTGCGAAAATTCAATTTTTTCTCTTTTTAAAATTCCATTAGGACATGACTCAAAACTATTTTTTTTTGACTCTAGCAAGAAGAACATGCTTTACATTAATCAATATTAATACATGAAGGGCTAAAATATACATTATGAAGACCGACCATAGTTACAAAATTCAACATATTTGTGGAGAAATCTAGGGGCCAAACCATAGACCTTGATTTTATGAGCTCTATACACTCATCATGGCACTAGAGTAGCTCAATGCATGCCCTAGAAGGGCCTACAACAACATTACGTCAACATGTCGATGGAGATTTATCTTGTTTTTACATTAGCTATAAGGTCGGCTTGTGACCTTGATTAGTGATTTCCCATGATTTTATTGTTTGAGGGGCTCATAGGATAAAATATGTCTTAGTTAGTCACATATGTATTAGATATCGTTTCATTTGATCTCTCATCATCTCATCACTTGGAATTTTGGCCCTCTTGAGCAATTCACACTTTTCTCTTGTGGAGGATTTGGAGTAATCTTAATGCACTTTGACATTTGGAGTTGATTTGTCTATCTTTGGAGCTATTCTTTGGATGAATGGAATGGATTCTTTTCATGTTATCTTGTAAGTGTATCTAGATGTTGAAAATTTATTTTCTTACATGTCTAATGTATGGAATTTTGTTGTTTTTAGAAATTGTAATTATGCCATAATTGGTTCGATATCTATTGAATACCAATCTATATATTGCATCCATTGCTCATAAATGTGTAAATGAATGTCCTTACTGGCGAACTCTTTGGTAGCTCTCCCATGAGAAATCCATCTTCCATTGCATAGGCAATTGTTCGAATTTTGCTTGCTAGGGCATCAAAATTTTGGCCTCCCTAGGAGCTCTTTGGTTGATCTAATGCATTGAGGACTCCATACTCCTAAAGAATAAGGCACTGGTCCATTTGGTTAGTGGTCATATGTCAATTTTATCCATTTTCTTCTTCTCTTAATTTTAGTAGTTGGATCTATCCTTAATTAGTGGTTGACCTTATCAAAATGGATGTGGACTATAGGCTCTCCAAGAGAGCTGACCCCTTGCAAAATTGTGAAAGAAAATGCAATAAGAATCAACAATAGAGGGTGCAACATCTAAAATAGGTATATTGACCAAGAAAGATGCTATAAGGTCCACATAAAGTGCGCTCTCCAAGATGCATGCATGCAAAAATACAATAAAATATCTCTGACATAGAAGAATGTTCTCAAGTTCCACCTAGAAAACTCCTCCAAGGTTTGTCCTCCATGATGCATGAGTGAAGGAAAAAATAAAATAATCTCCCCTAAGGGAGTGCTCCATAACCACCATCCCAAAATAGAAAGGGCGCATCACCTAAAATAGCATATTGACCAAGTAAGATGCTACAAGGTTCACATAAAGTGTACCTTCCAAGATGCATGTATGTAAAAATACAATAAAATATATTTGAGATAGGAGAATGCGCTCAAGTTCCACACGGAAAACTTCTCCATTGTGTGCCCCGCAAGATATATGCATGAAGAAAACAATAAAATGATCTCTCCTAGGGAGTGTTGAAGAATGTAACTAGGTTCGGTCTTCATAATTGTACTTGAGTCAAAATGAAATATATTTATCAAAGGAAAGCAAACAAAATTTTATTATTAATTAAATTGACTTGTTAAAGCATGGGTTTCATGTTGGGTCAATTGTCATAGGTCAAACCTCCATTGTAGGCTTTTAGGATTTTTATTTAAGTCAAAGTCAAATTTAATGCCAAAAACCTCCTACATCAAGTCTCCTTGCATAGTCGGCCTCCAAACAAATCCTCTAGAAGTCGGCCTCAAAAATCAACTATTTGCATGTCGGCTCATTAAAATTACTTATGTCAGCTCACAAAAACAACTATATATACAAACATGAACTCGACCGAAATGAACATCACATAACAATTCAGATATATACCTCAGAGCAACTCGGATTACAGAACGCAGAAGGAAAAATTTCGTTCAGATTACAGAGGAAGGAAATTCAGATGATAAGGATATATAAGTTCGGTTAGGGATAAGATAATTCGGTGGATTATTATTGGAGGCCGAGACACCTGAACTATCACAAAACCGAAGTTTGTCCCACTTGTTGTACCTCTAGAAGACTGAAGCATGAAAAAGGTAGCCACAAGATTGAAGCATGAGTAGACTGTCACAAAACCGGAGCAAGGATAAGCTACTACAGGAATGAAGTATGTTTGGGCTATCACATCACTAAAGTATGACACTACAAAAGTGTGATCGAAGCATGCTTAGAAGTGCCACAGAATCACACTGAAGTAAGACATCACTGAAGTATGATCGAAGCAGAATACCATGGTCTGTCAAGGGTTGCTAAACTGTGTTATCATATTGTTTCAAGCATGAGGTGCTGAGAATAGACTACTACTCACAAAACTCAGAGCTGAAGAATAATGTAACAAGAATGACTTGATGGATGGTAGGAGTCTTTAGTCTATGTCTTGGTCATCTCAACTTTGTATTGAATCTACGGAAGGAAGAGTTCTTGGCTGGGTTTTCCCCTACGTAGGGGTTTTGCCTTAGATGCATGCCTACATCTCGTGTCCTCCTCTGTTTATTGATTGACATTAGTCTTGATGATAAGAACAAGATAATTTGAAAGAAGAAAACTAATAATGAAACATCACAAGATAATGTCATAATAAGAGAAATCAATTAATTTGCCACCCTAATGGATTTCTCAACAGAGAGTGACCCATAACCACCATCCCAAAGTAGTAGGCAATGCATAAGATGCACGAGAAAGTGTGCAACCTCTCATGTGTGAACCCCAAAGTAGGGTACTCCAACTAATCCACAGAGAAGTGTGTAAGGTGTTGACTAGATGGAGTGCTCCACAAGAAAAGCTAGGTTAATCTTTAATAACTTTCTCAAAATAGAAAGATTCCTCATGGTTTTTTTTCCAATGTGCAACCACCTCAATGAATAAATAGATACACTACTCGTCAAGGAATGGGCGAGGAAGGAGTCAACAATAATTATTAAATATTATTCCACATGGACCATTTTTGCATTGTGCAACCACCTCAATGAATGCATAGATACACTACTTGTTAAGACATGTGCAAGGAAGGAGTCAACAATAATTAATAAATATTCAACCAACTCCACATGAGTGTGCCCTCCAAGAATGTGCAATGGACCCCTTCAAACCAGTAATGATATAAAATATTATCCTTTAAGAAATGCACCCTAGGAGAATATGCCCATGGAGGTAAACTTCATTAATGCGCATGTGTTGTTTTTCAGTCCCATTAATTGATTTTCCCAAAACTGTGTGCGCAAGAGGAAGGCGACCTAGAGAAGTGTGCAAAGGTAGCTAAACATCAATAATTAATGCAATTTTTTCCACGTGCCTTGAAATTTGTGTCAAAGAGAGGAGCACTCAATAACCTCCAAATAATCTCATCTATGTGCAAAAGAAATCTAGTGAGGTAGGGAACTCAACTAGTTAGCCTTTACTAAGATAAAAATTGATTAAATTAACTATTCAATGGTTAAATCTTGCACATGTGTGCACAAAAGCTAGTGCTCTAATATAACCATAGTCCAGCTCCAAATAGTCACTAAATGATCAAATCAACATTGGCATATGTGCCAATGAGGGGGTGCACTACATTAAACGGTTGTAACATGTAAATAAAAATTGTTCACCCTAGTTAAACCACACCATGATACCAACATAACAACAAAGTATAATCTATACTTAAGATTCAACCTAGGGTGTACCATCGTCAAGGGTCTAATACATAACTAATACATCATCAAACCTTTAGGAAAGGTTAAATTAACAAGGGAACATGTGGTATCCCCCTCTCTCTAACTAAAACTAAGAAATAGTACATCAACAAGTGTACTAACATCATCAAACACGTTTCCGTCTATTGATGTCTTTAACAAACAATTCCTATTTGTATGTGTGTAGACAATATATTTGTAATTGTATTGATATATACATAATTGATAGAATGAATAAGAATGATTGAATATTACAAGGAGGGCCCTTGTTAAAAATACCTATGCAGAGTGCTTTTTCACTAATGGATGTGTCTTTTTGATAAGACATGTCTGTCACTAACTAATTATCAAACATTTATTATGTTTATAACCTTGCCGTCCTCTCAAGGAATGCTTTGCCCTCAAAGCACATGGAACAAAATTTTCTCTAGTTGGGCACACGTTTGTGGTGAAATGGAGATTATTTATTTTTATGGGTTTGACTTCATTCTTATTTTTATGGGTTTAACTTCATTCTCGCTTTCAGTGTTGATGAGGTTCTTGTGTGTTGTTTGCATCTTCTTGAGAGTGGAAGCTTCAACACCATATAAATTCTAGTGTTATCCTTGTTAATTAAACAAAATGAATTGTTCTTCAAGGTTTGTAGCATAACTTCCCAATTGTATCAACCATTCCACACCTAGCACTATATCCATATTTTCAAGTGGTAGAGCATAGATTTCTGTTTGTATTTCCAACTCTTGTATCTGAATTAAAACATTAGGACATTTTGTTAGTTCTTTGACCTTTTGTTCATTAGCAACCATCACGATGAGGTCTTTGGTGGGGTACACAAAAAGGTTTAATTGATTACCAACAATAATGCTTATATAATTGTGAGTATTGCTATAATCTACGAGTATTATACCATATTTGTCTTTTATGGCTCCTTTACACTTCAAGGTTTTAGGGTGGTTTCCTTTAAATTCTTAAAGATTGTATCCTTTACTTTTTGAGATGTGGTGGGACATATTTCATAATCAATGGTTGTAAGTGGTCCTTTGGAGTATTTATCTTTCCTTGAAGTTTGTTGTCTTCATTTCTATTTGGCTGAGCACATGAGATTGAAGCTAGTGATGCTTTTTGTGGTGTATCATCATGGTCTAAATATTCGTCATATGCTGCTGTGATTTCTTCATCTGGCTTCTCTACTTCTACTTTCCTTCCATCCACAATTTTATAGTAGCATGCAGACATATCTTCACATCTATGTCTGGGTGTCCAATTTTTTCCACATTACAACAATTGTTTTTTCTTTTTTTTCCCTCTCTTCGTTTCACTGCTAGAAAAGTTCTTTTCTGCTTCATAAGTATATAGTTTTTTGTTGTTACATTTGTGTCTTGGTGACCATTTGTCTCCACAATATCGACATTTGTTTATTGTTTTAGTTGAATCCTGTTGCCGGTTTTCATTTCCCTGGTGAATGGTGGCTTGTTAAACTTGTTCTTTTGTTCAATTAATTATGCTGCATGTCTAGCACCCTCAATTGTTTTAGGGTTCTATAGCTTTATTTCTCTACGGATGTCCTTCAATCCACATATGTACATTTTTTTAGTAATTGTCATTTGTGAATCCATCCCAATTGAGCATGTAGTCATTCATGTTTCCCTTTTGTTTAAGATGAAGAAATTTATTGTACAAATCATCGCCTTCCTTGTCATGGAACTTTTTAATAGGGCAAAATGGACGCTACAATGAAAATAACACACAACACGTCTTCTGGGGTGGGCCGCTTTGCAAGAAACTGATTAGATTGATTCACCAGAAACCTTTTTCATAACTTGCCTATAAGACTGGAGAACCTGGCCTAGTAACTTGCCTAATGAATCGAACCAGCACTCACTGGCCTCATGACATGCTGATGGACTAGAATTGCTGAAGAATATGCAAAATCTCTTGGGAATTGAATGGATTTTTCCTGTATCTTGACTCAAAAATTAGGTGCATTTGTCCCAATCACAGAGGCAGATGCAAATCCAATAGCAGAATCTTTAGTTCTAGTTCCAGTTTATCCATTTACAGATACATATGCAAATCCAACAAAGGCAAAGGTAGCCTCAACAGCAAAGATAGCAGGCTAGTTTCTGAGTATCATTGAAGGTCTGAAGCGGTGTTTGATTGTAGCTGAGGTTGAATGAATGTTGATATAGAGGTTATTAAGTTGTAAAATGTTGCGAATAAAAAGAAAAAACGTCACATTTCCTGGTCCACCATAGAAACCAATTGTAAGCTTCCTCTTCTAAATTATTGGAGGTCGTCATTATTTTTCATCTTTCACCCAACAGGGTGTTGAAGTTTTTCCCCAAGGAAAAATCACAATTTTTATTAAGATGTTGAAAATTACATGCTGTAGATGCTTAAGAACATATGCTATAAGGGTGGCTGTGGCCACTGTCAGAGTGTAGCTATTCAAAATTTCCCAGGATGGGAATCTAATAAGTTAATAGAACTGATAGATGTCTGTAAAAATATATACATGAAAAAGCTGAAATAAATATATACAGTCATCTCTGAAAAATAACATCTAATCAGGGCCTGTTGGCCCCATCATGTGGCTGATCATCATATGGTCTATGAAAGTATTGGTAGAAGTCCTGGTTTGTCTGCTCCTGAATCAACCAATGCCCCCGAGGTTGGAGCGCAACCTCCTTGGATAATATGTCAGAAACCTGGTTGCGCTCCCTGTATATGTGATGACAAGAGATATAGTCAAAATGAGATTTCAGAAGATATATCTCATCCAATATATGCCGGAGTGTGTGCACGTGACATGCAGATTGATGATTAAACCAGTTTATGATGAGTTTTGAGTCTCCAAAAATCTGAATGCGAGTGCAGCCCTTCTCAAGTGCAAAATAAAGCAAGTGTCTGAGAGTAATAAGCTCAACAAAATTATTTGTTCCATCTCCCAGGCCCATCTGTATTTTGTAAAAATGATTATCAGATATATGAAAAAGGACACCCCCCCACATCCTTGCTGCTGTGTTGAACCATCAAAGTAAGCCCAAGGGATGTTCCTGTCAATGTTCTCTGCTGTGATGATGCGAGTGGTGTGGGGGCAATCATCCTCCGGGATACTGTTGTATATTGAGATGATATGTGCAGTCGCTTGAGGCCAATGCGGTATATGATTAGAGAAAATATATATGTTTCTCTGTAGCCAAATGCACCAACTGATCAGTAGAGGGATATTCCTAGCCTTGTTGGGATGAGTAGCAGACCACCACAATTGCCAAGCTTCCAAAAGATTGTTACCTTGCTAGTGTAGGGAGAGTTGAAGGGATGTAAGAACATTGTGCCAAATGGATATGGTGCAAGGGCAGTGCAGAAAAAGGTGATCAATGGACTCAGATGCCTGCTTACAGAGGGTACACCAGGTAGGGCCATGAAATGTTCGCCTCTGAAGATTATCCCTTGCAGGAGCTTTATTGTGAAGAATACACCACATGAATAGTCTTGTTCTGGGTGGAGCCTTCAACTTCCAAAGTGAATGCCACCACCAATCAGTGACAGGGGGCTTGTGTGCTGTGAAGATGAGGGGATATCCATCCTTTGGAGAATATTGACCATGCTGTGAATGAGCCCAGATAAGTTCATCCTCTCCCTCAGTGATCCTAACATGTGATTCTGAAAGTGCATTAATGTAGGAGTGCTAATCATTGTGCCAGATATGCGGGATATTCAATTGTTCTGCAATTTTCCAGGCTTGTTGGAAAATGGAAGTATTGTCTGGATCAACGATATGTGCAAGACGAGTGTAACTAGAGGTCAAGAGGAAATGAAGAAGCTCAGGTGGGAGGTGAAATGTGTTCCCACAACCAGACCAAGGATCCATTCCCAATTGGACCAGGGATCCAGATCCAATCCTCCATGTGAGACCATCCCGAATATAGGAGAGTGAGTTCAGAACAACTCTCCAAATGGTTGAGATGTTGCCCCTACTCCAAGAGGGTTGCTTGATCCAATCCAGAAGATGTAGGGGACTTATGTATTTCTGTATGACCACCTCAGTCCACAGATTCTTGGTTGTCATGACATGCCATCCCATTTTGGCAGCTAAAGCCTTGGCAACAAGATTTTTCATACCCCAACCTCCCCATTTCTTTGGAAGGGCAATGTGGTCCCATCTGACCCATGCATATACATTCCCTTCTTGTTTCCCCTTCCATAAGAATCTGTAGCACAACTGTTGTATCCTGTTCAATATGCCTCTTGGGATCCAAGCCAAAGACATCCAATACACCGTAGTGGCTTCTAATACAGATTTGATGAGAGTGAGACGACCAGCCTGAGACAACCATTTGTGGTGCTAGATATTCAGTCACCTTTCAATTTTAGCCACAAGCCATATCCAATCAACAATCTTATATTGTATAGGTTTGAGCCGAAACCCAAGGTATTTAAGACCTTCTTCAAATGGGAGAACAGAAAAAGGAAACCGCTGGCAGACATAGTGAATTTCATGTGGTGAACAACCAGCCACAGTCACAGTCGATTTATGACGATTGCATTCCATACCAGTTGCCAAGCAAAAAGATCTGAAAATAGTCGAAAGGGATATGGTATCACCAATTGATCCATTTAGGAAGATTAGTACATCATCAACAAAAAGTAAATGAGTAAGTATGTAGCTATTGGTGATTTTGATACCCTGTAATCTACCCAGCCTTTTCTCCTTAGTTATAAGTCGACTCAGTCCTTCCATGACCAGCAAGAAAAGTAGGGGAGAGAGAGGACATCCTTGTCTAAGTCCTTGCTCAACATGGAAAAAAGGAGAGGAAAACCATTAATAAGAACAATATAAGAAACATAAGATATACAACACATGATCCATTGGATGAAACCAATGGGAAACCCCAAATGTGTCAAGAGCATTCTCAGGTAAAGCCAACTTGTACGATCAAAAGCCTTTGCTAAGTCAATCTTAAGAATCATACCTTTGAGCCTCTTGATCTTGATGGAATGTAGGACCTCCTAGGTAGTGCCAACTGCTTCATGAATTTGACGATGATTGAGGAAGGCAAATTGTTCTGGGGAGATATGTTCAGATAGAATAGGCTTAAGACGATTGGCGATGATTTTGGCAATAATCTTGTAAATACAATTGCAGAGAGAGATGGGCCTGAAATCATTGAAGGTCAGAGGGGAGTCAAATTTGGGTATGAGGGTGATGAAGGTAGAGTTGAAGGCATCATACATGCGTCCAGTAGCCCGACATTCTTCGATAACCTGAAGCAGGTCATTGCCCAATACTTCAAAAAAAGCAAGATAGAATTCAATCGACCATCCATCTGGGCCAGGGCTCTTATCTTTCTTGAACCATTTGAGGGTTCCTTCCAATTCGCCCATAGTTACAGGTTTTGTGAGATCCTCAACAACTTCTTGATCAACAAAATTAGGAAAAAACCTGCCACTTTGATAATTTCAGCAAGTGTAGCTTCTTGGGGTGCTTTAAAGAGCCTACTGAAATGAGAGGAGCCGAGAGTGGCAAGATGATTAAAGGATTGGACGCGATGACCAGTCTCATCCTCCAGGTGCCAAATTATATTGATAGCACGATGCCCATTAGCAAATTGGTGATAAAATTTAGTGTTGTCATCCCCAAATTGAAGCCAAATGGCACGACTCCTTAGTCTCCAAGTCTCTTCTTTGTCCTTAAGAATTCTGGTTCGCTCTGCTTCAAGATATATAAAGCGCTCTTTGCCTCAGCAGATTCAAATCCCCTTCCATTTACTCCAGCCAGGTTTGCTAGTTCAAGTTCAATATCAATCAGGTGTTGGTCATCCCTGGATATTTTTTCCCTGGCCCAATCAATAGTTTTGTGCTTGAGGCAGAGGAGCTTCTTAGCAAAACATTCAGTATGGGATTGACCTGGAGTTAGGGGATGGGATTTCTAGAAATCCATGACCATATTGGTAAAGTCCGCATCCTTTAGCCAAGTAGAATTAAACTTGAAGGGGGCTTTTGGCTTACGATCAACATTTGCAAATTCAAGATGGATTGGAGAATGATTAGATAATCCCCCGAATCCCACTTGTTGACCACCATTGGTCAACTACCCATGCAGTACACCCCCCTTTTCTTTGCAAAAAGGGGCAGCACCTGATCAGCGTTTCCGTGCCATCCTGCAGTCATCAGCAGCTTGATCATTTTGATTGTAAACCCAGTCTGCATGTATGAATTGTAAATAATCTTAGCAGACATGAGTCGTGTATGTGTATTGCCTAGGTGGACCTAACTTTCTAGTGGTAATCTACGTCCTGGAAGGTTTTTCGTCTCACCGATCCATGGATCGGCAGAATTTTCCTTCAAACCTGACCCCAAAGCTGGGATGGATTTTGTCATTAGAACTTTAGGAGAATCCTAGTGTGTTGATCTGCTAGATTATAGTTGTGTCGCAGAACTGGGTATTTTGTGAGGGTCTGTATTAAGTGGGTTTGTCCCCTTGAGATGTAAATTGTAAAAAGTCATCATGAAATGTGTCTTGAGGGTTGAAAATGTTTTAAATCCCCTCGTGAGTCCTAAGTCCTAGGTCCTAGGTGATGTTTCCAAAGGCTTAGTTCGATGATCCATTTAAAAAATGAAATGAATAAAAAATAATAAAAAATTTAAAAATTTAAAAAATAATAATAAAATAATAAATAATAATTTTTTTTTTAATTTAAAAAATAATAAAAAATAATAAAAAATTTTTAAAAAATAATGATAAAATAATAAATAAAAAATTTTAAAAGTTCAAAAATTTTAAAAATAAAATAAAATAATATTTAAGTGAATAAATCGACGGATGAGATCAAGAGATGTCTTGATCCTCATCAACGGTCGAGATCATTTCTACATGGATCATTCGAACTAGCCGTTGGGATCATTTCCTTTATATAGGGTCTTAAGTGGTCATTTCAGATTAATTGGATCTGTGAGTCAGATACTGAAGAAGCTCTCTTGTAAATCTGTTTCTGGTTAATAAAGGAAGACTTTGGGGTCCATATCTTGCTGGTGTTACTCTCTTGGAATGTTGTGAGATCATTTCATTTTCTGCATATGTTATTTTCAGCCATTAATAATAGCTTTTCGTAGAGTATTGTGAGCACAGGTATCTTGTTCACTTGCTGGGGTTTGGGTGTTGTTAGGGTTTCTGAAGTAATGGCAGGTATCTCCATTACTGTTTGAGATCTAGCAGCATTTTTGCCCTCTTTATTGACGGTTGTTTTGAGCTGTGCAGAAAACATTTTCTGAAGGAAATTTGTGGGCGTTCGGGGAAGTTCTCGGCTGAACCAGCCAACTCCCGCAAGCATTTTTTTGCTGAGCCCAGTTGGATTTGATCCTGGGTCTATCATTCGGTTTATTTTTCTAAGTTTGCATGAGAGATTTTCTGAAGTTCTTCACAGTGACGATCTGAAATTTCTGTTCTTTAAAATGTTTTCCGTGCTTACCGCTGAATCTGGCTGTTAAGGGGCCAAATCTGTAAATTAATTAGCTGATCTAGGGTTTCAAATTTCAAAATTTTTGCTGATATACAAGTTTAATTAGGGTTTTCAGTGATTTTGTCCTTTTCAGGTTACCAGAAAAAATGACATGAACCAGTGATCAGCAAGCTAGCGAACCTGTGGACTCGCATGCCTTTCGATACTACGCAGTCACTTATGCATTATTATCATGAAAGTCGGATCTGTATCATGTTAATGGAATTGATCAGTGAGGCTATCACGGCATAATCTCTCCTCCAAAACCGCTGACAAATTCTCTGCATTAATTAAAGACAAAGGGTGATATCCCGAAACGTGGTTGTGTGGGCATCGAATTTTTTAACATGCCGGCAGCACGGTATCAAAACGTTAGCAGCGGGAGCTCCAGGTTGAAAGCCAGCTTCGACTCGATCTACAATCACTGCAACTTGTCTTGCGTTTTCATCATTGGGGCGGACGATATCTTGAAAATCGTATTCCTATCCTTCTGAAAAAAATGTTCACGCCAGCATCAAAGCGTAGTCACTGCGCTTGGGGTTTATTGCGATATGTACAGGTATCCGCCGCAGGTGTCATTGCATTTAACGGGCCAGATTAGCGGTCTCGATTCGTTGGTATATTTCCGTCAGCATATGACTGCGTTTGTCCAACGTTTTTAATCTTTCAGCGGGTTGAGATCACGTCTGGAACAGGTAATCGTTTTTTGGCTCAGGTAAATTCTACGCAGCATCCCTTTGATTTATATCTCCGCCCGTGACTTATTTTTTTATGCAGGTCGTATTCCAAATTCGTAGGTCTAGGGTAATATATTAGCGTAGATGTAGGTTTCATATAGTTTGTTTATATTTCAATAAATGTTTAGATTTATTTTTTAGATTTTTAAATTAGATTTTATTTTGTTTAGTTTAGATTTCTTTAATTTTTAATGTGTTAGTGTTAGTTTTATTTGTAGTTGGATTTTAAATTTGATTTTGTTTTATAAAAAAAAAATAATTTTTTTTTAGATTTAGTTTCTTTTTTAATATAATTTAATGGATTTTAAATTCTAAATTTTATAGATTTTTTTGATTTTCATTTTTATAATATTGAAAAATAAAAAAAATTTGAAAAAAGATTTAAAAAATTAAAATATATATATATATATATAAATTTTGTTGAAAATTCTCTTCGTCAGATCCAGTCATTTTCGGGAATTGATGTATCTTTCATGCTGAGATCTAAATTTTTCAAGTCGAGATGCGAAATTGATATCTGGTTAATGGTTATGATTCATGGTGGTTTAAAGCATTCATTTTTTTGAAAATTCTCAGTCGCTGGATATCGTTTTGGTTATGTGATTTCGCTGATACCTTTTGATGACAAATGATTGCTGTTCACGATTCATCTTTCTTATCATTTAACAAGTAATCATTGCAATAATAATCTCTTAAGGCACTGGTCTGCTCAGTTAATCAAATCATTTTAGTGCTTTTTATATCGTATCTCGTGTCTCCCAACCAACTGGTCGACAGTTGGTCTCATCATCTCAAAGGGACTACCCCCCTTAGCCGCGGGAGACGGGCTTAAACGGAGGGATTGGGGATTAGAGTGACAGCCCCCGGTCTGAGCGTTGTCGTGTCAATCCGCGCGACAACATTTTTTGGCGCCGTTGCCGGGGATACTTTTTCTCGGTGTTTCAAACGACAAATCATTTTTCTCATTTCTTATCTCTTCATCTGGCCCGACAACGCCAACATTTTTTGGCGTCGTTGCCGGGGAAATTGTTTTCTCGGCGTTTTCAACTTTTTTTATCTTTTTATCTGGCCCGGCAACGCCAACATTTTTTGGTGCCGTTGCCGGGGATAAAGTTTTTCTGTCCTTGGTGTTTCAACATTTTTTCATCATTCATCGTTCATCTGTCTATCATTCGTTTGAGCCGACAACGCCAACATTTTTTGGCGCCGTTGCCGGGGATAGAGTTTTTCTGTTCTTGGAGTTTCATCGACATTCATCTTCTCATCTCTCATCTCTCAGTTGAGCTGGCAGATTCAATATTTTTGGCATCTTTTCATCCCATATCAGCAGCATCTCTTGGGTTTGTTTCTTGTTTGGGTGGCGACTCCATTTTCTTATTTTTTCCCAGACAAGAAGCCTGCCGCATATCTGTTTGTTGATTACTTCTTGGATCTTAGAATCAGATTTATTGTTCAAGTGGCGACTCCACTTCTTTCATCTCTTAATTTTCTTGAGCAGAAATCTTTTTCTATCATCCAGTTGATCCCTTATTGTTCATCATGGATTATTCATTTAAACCATGTCATTTTACTGGTAATCTCCATGATCTTCCGAAAGAGGCCGTTGGTAAATTATTTAAGTTCTCGGGTGGTGATTCGGTCACTGTTGGACAACATTTAAACAGGTTTACTTGTGTAATGATCTTATATTGTAGATTTCCTCAATATGATCATGAAGATTTCAAGATGCGTCTATTTGTCCATTCTTTAGAGGGTGATGCCTTGAATTGGTTTAATAATTTTCCTAATGATTTCTTCACTTCTTTACAAGACATTCTCAATGCTTTTAAAGATAGATATGATAGTCCAAACAACTTGCCTTCTACCTCTAAAATTGTGCAACAGAATGAAAGTAATTTGATAAGAGGTCCAGCTGAAAGATCCCAAGACGATTCATCATGTCAGAATGTGTCATCCACTGGAAATATTGCAGATCAAGTTCCAGATGATAGTGAAAAATCAGGGACAAATGACAATGAAAGGGAAGAACAAAAGCAAATTATACGAGACCTAATGATGCTGGTAAGAAATATGGAAATCAACCAAACTAATTATGTCAATGATGTGAAAACTTTATGCACCCACCTGGAAAAACGTAATAGGGAGATTGAGTTCACGCAAAGTCACCATGCTAAAGAAATTGAGGCCATGAAGACTAATCATGAAACAGAAATTAGAATCATGCAAAGCAAGATGTCAGTCTTAGTGGAAAATATGGTGACCATGAAAGTTGATCATGATAGGGAAATTGACTCTATGCAAAACAACTTACTAACTATGGATGAGGAAATGACTATCATGACGTTCAATCATAATAATCAGTTGGCTGACATCCAAGCGAATCATGAAGAAGAAATAAATTTCATGCAACATTGCTTGATGGACATAAAAGAAAAGAATGATAAAGTAATAAAACACATGCAAGAACACCATGCCAGACAAATCAGCGCTATAAAGGTTGAACACTCTAGTCAGATAGATGTATTTAAAACACAGGTTCAAAGGTCTCAGCAATTGGAAGATGAAAGAAACCAGGTGACATCAATAGATCAGGAGCCTTCTCATGTGCTGCAACAAGTTCCATCTTATTATGAGGAGGTTATTGATTCGATTGAAAGATGGTTGATTGAAGGTGATCCAGACAGACTTAAGAATGATAAAGATCAGATGCGGGCTAAAGAAAGACATATCACACATACTTCATCTGATAGTTTTGAAACAGAAAGTTCCAGGTCATCAGTAATTCAACCTGCCAGAAAGAAAAAACGTAAGAGAAAGAAAATAAGAAGAAGATTTGATGCATCAGACGGCCGCGAGCAGCTTGATTTTCGGATAGGAAAAAGTCCTACCATATGCAAAATTGGACATGGCACATCCGACAAACAGCCGACAGATTTGCCTGAAAGCAGGCAAATGCTCAGTATGCACTATATTGAACACATCTGATGCCATGGGGCATCCTTTGTATTGTATTTCTAACCCTATTCCTTGTTTTTTCCGCACTTTTATTTCTGTTTTAGGATTAGATTTGCTTTTCTAGATTAGTTAATAAATGAAGAGCTTTTATCTTTCCTGTGCTTAATGTATATGATGATTTTGGAATGGACGCTACTTATTTTTATCTGTGTTGTATGGGTGCAGATTCTGGATTCTCACATTCCTACAGTGCAGCAACGTGTCCCCAAGTAGAGCCAGATGTTGACCACCACTGGTCAACTACCCATGCAGTACACCCCCCTTTTCTTTGCAAAAAGGGGCAACACCTGATCAACGTTTCCGTGCCATCCTGCAGTCATCAGCAGCTTGATCATTTTGATTGTAAACCCAGTCTGCATGTATGAATTGTGAATAATCTTAGCAGACATGAGTCGTGTATGTGTATTGCCTAGCTGGACCTAACTTTCTAGTGGTAATCTACGTCCTGGAAGGTTTTTCGTCTCACCGATCCATGGATCGGCAGAGTTTTCCTTCAAACCTGACCCCAAAGCCGGGATCGATTTTGTCATTAGAACTTTAGGAGAATCCTAGTGTGTTGATCTGCTAGATTATAGTTGTGTCGCAGAACTGGGTATTTTGTGAGGGTCTGTATTAAGTGGGTTTGTCCCCTTGAGATGTAAATTGTAAAAAGTCATCATGAAATGTGTCTTGAGGGTTGAAAATGTTTTAAATCCCCTCGTGAGTCCTAAGTCCTAGGTCCTAGGTGATGTTTCCAAAGGCTTAGTTCGATGATCCATTTAAAAAATGAAATGAATAAAAAATAATAAAAAATTAAAAAATTAAAAAATTTAAAAAATAATAATAAAATAATAAATAATAATAAAAAAAAATTTAAAAATTTAAAAAATAATAATAAATAATAAAAAATTTAAAAAATAATGATAAAATAATAAATAAAAAATTTTAAAAGTTCAAAAATTTTAAAAATAAAATAAAATAATATTTAAGTAAATAAATCGACGGATGAGATCAAGAGATGTCTTGATCCTCATCAACGGTCGAGATCATTTCTACATGGATCATTCGAACTAGCCGTTGGGATCATTTCCTTTATATAGGGTCTTAAGTGGTCATTTCAGATTAATTGGATCTGCGAGTCAGATACTGAAGAAGCTCTCTTGTAAACCTGTTTCTGGTTAATAAAGGAAGACTTTGGGGTCCATATCTTGCTGGTGTTACTCTCTTGGAATGTTGTGAGATCATTTCATTTTCTGCATATGTTATTTTCAGCCATTAATAATAGCTTTTCGTAGAGTATTGTGAGCACAGGTATCTTGTTCACTTGCTGGGGTTTGGGTGCTGTTAGGGTTTCTGAAGTAATGGCAGGTATCTCCATTACTGTTTGAGATCTAGCAGCATTTTTGCCCTCTTTGTTGACGGTTGTTTTGAGCTGTGCAGAAAACATTTTCTGAAGGAAATTTGTGGGCGTTCGGGGAAGTTCTCGGCTGAACCAGCCAACTCCCGCAAGCATTTTTTTTGCTGAGCCCAGTTGGATTTGATCCTGGGTCTATCATTCGGTTTATTTTTCTAAGTTTGCATGAGAGATTTTCTAAAGTTCTTCACAGTGACGATCTGAAATTTCTGTTCTTTAAAATGTTTTCCGTGCTTACTGCTGAATCTGGCTGTTAAGGGGCCAAATCTGTAAATTAATTAGCTGATCTAGCGTTTCAAATTTCAAAATTTTTGCTGATATATAAGTTTAATTAGGGTTTTCAGTGATTTTGTCCTTTTCAGGTTACCAGAAAAAATGACATGAACCAGTGATCAGCAAGCTAGCGAACCTGTGGACTCGCATGCCTTTCGATACTACGCAGTCACTTATGCATTATTATCATGAAAGTCGGATCTGTATCATGTTAATGGAATTGATCAGTGAGGCTGTCACGGCATAATCTCTCCTCCAAAACCGCTGACAAATTCTCTGCATTAATTAAAGACAAAGGGTGATATCCCGAAGCGTGGTTGTGTGGGCATCGAATTTTTTAACATGCCGGCAGCAGGGTATCAAAACGTTAGCACCGGGAGCTCCAGGTTGAAAGCCAGCTTCGACTCGATCTACAATCACTGCAACTTGTCTTGCGTTTTCATCATTGGGGCGGATGATATCTTGAAAATCGTATTCCTATCCTTCTGAAAAAAACGTTCACGCCAGCATCAAAGCGTAGTCACTGCGCTTGGGGTTTATTGCGATATGTACAGGTATCCGCCGCAGGTGTCATTGCATTTAACGGGCCAGATTAGCGGTCTCGATTCGTTGGTATATTTCCGTCAGCATATGACTGCGTTTGTCCAACGTTTTTAATCACGTCCGGAACAGGTAATCGTTTTTTGGCTCAGGTAAATTCTACGCAGCATCCCTTTGATTTATATCTCCGCCTGTTACTTATTTTTTTATGCAGGTCGTATTCCAAATTCGTAGGTCTAGGGTAATATATTAGCGTAGATGTAGGTTTCATATAGTTTGTTTATATTTCAATAAATGTTTAGATTTATTTTTTAGATTTTTAAATTAGATTTTATTTTGTTTAGTTTAGATTTCTTTAATTTTTAATGTGTTAGTGTTAGTTTTATTTGTAGTTAGATTTTAAATTTGATTTTGTTTTATAAAATAAAAAAATAAAAAAATTTTAGATTTAGTTTCTTTTTTAATATAGTTTAATAGATTTTAAATTCTAAATTTTATAGATTTTTTTGATTTTCATTTTTATAATATTGAAAAATAAAAAAAATTTGAAAAAAGATTTAAAAAATTAAAATATATATATATATATATATATATATAAATTTTGTGGAAAATTCTCTTCGTCAGATCCAGTCATTTTCGGGAATTGACGTATCTTTCATGCTGAGATCTAAATTTTTCAAGTCGAAATGCGAAATTGATATCTGGTTAATGGTTATGATTCATGGTGGTTTAAAGCATTCATTTTTTTGAAAATTCTCAGTCGCTGGATATCGTTTTGGTTATGTGATTTCGCTGATACCTTTTGATGACAAATGATTGCTGTTCACGATTCATCTTTCTTATCATTTAACAAGTAATCATTGCAATAATAATCTCTTAAGGCACTGGTCTGCTCAATTAATCAAATCATTTTAGTGCTTTTTATATCGTATCTCGTGTCTCCCAACCAACTGGTCGACAGTTGGTCTCATCATCTCACAGGGACTACCCCCCTTAGCCGCGGGAGACAGGCTTAAACGGAGGGATCGGGGATCAGAGTGACAGCCCCCGGTCTGAGCGTTGTCGTGTCAATCCGCGCGACAACACCACCCATTGTCGATACAAGGAAAATCGAACGAGTAGAGATTCTTTGATGAGGAATCGATCCAATCTACGGGCTAGCATAGCTTCCCCAGTTCTTTTGTTGCACCAAGTAGGATGGGGCTGAGCCATAGGAATATCGATAAAGTGGTGTTCATTCAGGAGGGTGCTGATGGAATCAGAGAAAGGATCCACCTGTGCATTCCGCCCCCACGATTCGGCATGGCCAATAGAGAAATTGAGATCCCCCCCTAAAATGATATTATCAACTTGCATGAAGGACGAATTTAGGAGTTTTTCCCAATAGGTGGCCCGATTAATACATGGTCCATATATATTTATCATTCTCAAGTCTCTCCCAAAAAAATCAGCCCCAATAAATCCATATCCCCCCCGCAACATGTTTTTTGGCAGGACTAGCCAACCCACGATAATTAAAGTATAACCACTTCATGGAGGACTAGAGGTAGGGGAGGTCAGAGCTCTAAGGATCCTATCAATGGGAAGTTGTCAGCCTTCTGCTACATCCAGACCAGCTTGGATGATAGCTTTGGAGATATGAGAGTGACGACCCCTGGATGGTTTGGATGTTTTTTTGGGTGGGGGGGACGATGGCAAGAACGCAACAATCGTCTAAAGAAAATTTAACCGTCTAGCAGAGATTTTAGGAGTGACACGGTTGAGAATCCATGGAAGACTCAGAGGGTGGAGCGGAGATCGGGACATTAGGAATGGTAGGGAGAGTGTCCAAGAAGATGGGAGGAGAGGAAACAAGGGAGCAAGTAAGAGGGGTGTGTAGAAATGCAGGTGCAGAGATGCAGTGTGCTGAAGATGCAATATGAAGAGATTCAAAAATAAAGGGAGTAAAATGAGGGTGAGTGAGGGAAGGATTACCCAAAGGGATGGCTATTATGGCCGTCTGAGATATGGTGACGCGAGGAGAGGGTGGACGAACAGGTTCTATGCCCGATCCATGCGCCAGATCCTTTGTAATAGGGGGGGCGTCCAACATGCATTGTAGTCCTCTTGTTCTGTGAGCCAGAAGGTATGTCCGCTGTATTTCTTTCAGGCTGTTGTGCAGAGGCAGAACTGGAAGCAAGCAGAGGGAAATCCTTGTAGAGGTGGCCAATCTTGTGACAACAACGACATTTGTAAGGAACCCCTTCGTAGTCAAGAATTTGAAGATGATTGGTGTTCCGCCACTGAATGTTAAGATTTTCCTCTAATCCTTCCCGTGTGTCAAGATGAACAAGGATGCGTGCCATGGCCATGTTACCAATTACTACATATGATTTGTCATAGTCCAAATAAGTTCCGAGAGTGTTGTCAATGCGCTTGAAAATATCTTTTGACCAGAAATGTAGCGGGAACCCAGGAAGACGAACCCAAATAGGACTGGCCCCAGATGTTCATGATCCGGGTCAAAAAGGGGACTCCACCACTTGAGCAACACCGGGGCGAGCTCAATATGCCAGTATTTTGATAAAACCCAGGGGATGTATTCAAGACGCTGGAATCGAAGTGCAAACCATCCTCGAGATAGAGTGACCACAGACGGAAGATCTTCAAGCACTTGTCCCCATATCTCCAGTATCCATTGTTGAAGGCAAGCCGTGCTGTAAGAGCGCCCTCGCACACGCCCTACCAGAACTCTGTTGGCAGTATCATGTACGTCCCCCATTTGCAATCCGTCGCCAAGTATGAGCGAAAGCTTTTTATTTCTGGCCTTAATGCCCTTAAACTTCTTTGCCGTCCGGGGAATTTTCCCCGCAGGGGATGAGATAGGGACTTCCAAGGCAGAACCTTGAGCAACAGATACCCTAATACCTTCTCCTAGGTCAAGAGGCAGAAGGGAGGAGCCCACGAAGAAGCCAGATGTGATAGGGTAAGACACCAAGGGTGTGGGGAAGGAGACAGGTGGAGCTACAGAGAGGGAGGAGGGAGGACCCAGGGTCAAAAGGTTAGATGGTAAAGGAGCCTTAGATGAGAAAGTACCCGATAGATCCGACGGGTAGGAGGGGCCAGGGGGTTTAAGGCAAGAAGTAAGAAACTGCAAGGAAGCCAACGAGGGAGGGGGAAAAGAGGAGCCTGGGAAAAATGATGCTTCAGGAGAACCCATGAACGACAGGGAGGAGGGTGAAGGGTCAACTGGCGGCACAAAACTTTGAGTTGGGGGACATGGATGAGAGAAAAAAGGCGCTGAAAAAACCCTAGGGTCGCCTGCCAGAGAAGATGGGAGCTGCAAGGAGATGGGGGAGGTAGCAATAGGCAAATGAGGTGGCGAAACCATCCAGATGGGCATCGAGTCATAGGGGTCCTCAGAATAATCTACCAAGTCATCCTCCATCTCAGCCGACAGATAGAGATAGGGTGATCCGCCCCGGGGTGTTGAAGTTGTAACTAGAGTTAGTCTTCATAATATAAATTTATCATTGATGTATTTATTATATTTTGTCAAAGCATGTTCTTCATGCTCAAAGAGTCAAAACGAGTTAAAAGAATTTATTATGAGTTAAAAGAAAATGTATTTGAGTCATGTCCCATTTGGACATTGAAAAGAAAAAGAATTTGAATTTTGATATTGAGTCAAAAAGTCCACAAGATGACCTAGTTGGCCCTCCTTGGACAAGTTGGCCTCGACCTCCAATAGACACCTATTCGACCCTCCTGGACAACTATATATAAAGGACAAGTTCAACCCATTTGGAAGCTCACTCACTCACATAACAAGAAGCATATCTAAACCTAGTGAAGGAGAAGAGGAAGTCGAGTCAAAGGAGAAAGAAAGGCAAGAGAAAGACAAGAAGAATTTCCCTTTGTTGACTGAATCTTTGACTTTAATAGTTCGCATGTGTGGAAGGATGAAATTTTTGTGGTAAAGTGTCATGTTCCTTTTTCTGGTTTCCCTTACAGCGTGGTCAGGATGGACTTCCAAGGTTGAAGGCAGCTAGGTCATAGGAGCTGATTTACTCTATTAGCAGGCCCAGGGGCTTTTGGAGGGCTTTTGAGGAGTTTCTATGAGGTCTGATGGCATTCGCTTGGTATATTCCATCATCCACACAATTTGTCTTTCATTCTAGTGCATTCCGACAACTTTCAAAAAGCAGAGTTATTAATGGGCTTGACTCCATTAATTACGCTTAAGGTGGCGTTTTGGGAGAAATATGTGACATAACACCTTAGTGTAATAGCTCGTTGGAACCGAAACGAGAAGATCTACAGGATGGGATGGTTAGAGGTGAGTTTCAGTGACCTCACGAAGCATGGCGGCCAATTTACCATTTCTGACATTAAAAAGATATTTTAATTGAATTAAAAAGAGGGGAACATGTGGTCAATGATTAAAATAATAATAAAATAGGAGCTTCTAGAGGGGTCCATCAGATTTGATAGTTCTTCTTGTATGAGAGGTTGAGAACCCGATTCTCTACTTCATAAGTTCATTGGTAGCCCTAGGATGGAAACCCTCGGGTGATTCCATGAGATTGCGTGAGTACCCATCTCCCCTTGCTGAATTCATCAAGAATTCACAAGAGAGCTTATCCGTGACATTTCAGTTCAGTTTTTGGAGGGCCAACACAACATTGGAGTAGATTCTTGAGGCCAGTTTTCCATCTCAACTATTTTATTGTATCAGCATGTAAACCCCAGTTTCTATTATAATAAAAACTGATATTATTTCTGTTCATCATATTATGGAATTGCAGGTACTCCTTTTGTTATATTTTTGGCAGTCTTCTTTTAATTGAATGGTGATTTTATGGACAAATTTTGGTTGAGTTAGATTTCTGCAAAATTACCCAAATATCTCGTTTGGGATATTACAGTGGTATTAGAGCTTTGCATCCTGCTGGCCTGAGGGTCTATTGCAGAGGATATATCGTTATTGGGGGAGCAATATAATTGCTGAAGAACGTTTTAGTTGAGCCAATTATTAAATTGTCGCACACTTAATAAGTGATCAACAAAATGATCTTTGCAAATGTCGGCTGTGACAAATTTTAGAGCCAAGACGCATAATTATTCAAAGCTTGATTTTGAAATTTATTAAAGGGTAGTCCAACTTATTATTAAAAGGGCGTGAGTAAATTTTGGCCAAGGTTAAGTATTGTAAAAAGGCCAATTTATTAAAAAAAAATGGGGGGGGGGAATTTATTTTGTGGCCATCACACAATAGATTTCGGGACTCTATGTGAAGCCGCATTTCTTTGACCGCCTCGCAGATCATGCTGGTTATATTTGCATGGATTTACTTGTCGAACATCATGGGAGCCAAGACCTAAGCAGTGATTGCATACGTGGGGGCCATAAGCAAATGTTATTCAAAGGTTATTCTAAGTGCATGAGGCAAAAATCAATTATCAAAGCCAAGGGCCAAATTTTATAAAACAGATCATTTTTCTAAAAAGAAACCAAGGTTTATTTGTTGGCCAAGCCGAAATTTAATTGGAAATATTCATTATGTGCTGCGTCCTCAACGAAGCATTGTTGCTTGGACCAAACGATTCGTCAAAGGCCACAATGTTTACCAAAGACCAAGCCAATATTTGCAAATCTTGGCTGTTGCAATACCAGTGCATGGGAGATGAAAGTGTTGGGGCTGATTTTGCCCTCGTTGAGCGCCTAAACAATTCTTCAGTGGAGATATTCAAGAACGCAGGCATTAAGGGACCCCTGAGTAGCTGGAAGAGGGTCGAATCCCATCCTCAAGAGAAATTCGAGTCCCTATGTTCAAAGCATAGTTTTAAAAAATGGCCGTTTTGAAACAGAAACGGCCGAGTTGGTCTGTTTCATTGCCCTCCGGAGTGACTCGGTACAAAAAATGGCTCTGTTGGCTGACTCGGCCGAGTCATTGAATGACTTGGCCGAGTCATTGAATGACTTGGCCGAGTCATGGCTGACTCAACCAACTCGGCTGTTTCTCGTATTGACTCGGTCGAGTCACAAACAATGGCCCGTAACCCACTAAAACAACGATTTAACATTATTTTAATGAAATTTTAAGGGGTTTGCTGATTGGTTTGGACTTCAAGGTGTTTTATGAATTAGCTAAATGTTATTTGGGGTCCATTTCCCCCTCCCAAACCCTATTTAACACACTCAAATGCTCTCTACTATTGATATGTTATTCAAATTTCATGGTAATCTCCTTAATCTTCATTTTCATCCTTTTACTTAAATTTTTAACATTACCATGAAATGACTCAGGATGTTTGAGAGTGGTTTCGGCCTCATTGGATTTCATATGGAGAAAGTAGAATTTTAGATTTCATTCAAAATCCAGCAGACTTATCAGTTTTTTAGGATTTCAGGATTGGAGGATTGCAATGTTTCCATTGAATTTTGTCATGTATTAGGGTATGGAACTCATATTTAATCAAGAGCACCAATCCCTCTATGTACCTTGATGTTAGTGACATTGGTTGTCGAACTCCTTTGGGATTCGCTCCCAAACCAGGAGCTTCTAAAAATGTCACTCTCGCTCCCGTTTTCGCTGCCGCTGCCAAGTAACACAAAGAAGAGAAACCGTTTGGATAAAAAATGGTTAAATGATCTAGTTTATGTCCAATACAACCTCCGGCTCAGATGAAACCATTTGCTAAACAAAAGACCTGATTTAAATCCCATTGTGTTTGAAGACATTGATCCAACATCAGATTGGGTAGTGGAGAGTCGTCTAGCGGAGTTTGATCCTGATGAAGATCTTGATTTAGATTTAGATATCGAGACATCAGTTGAACTTGAACATGCTGTTCAGTTGAATGCAGATCCCAATCCACAGCCTCAGTCTCACAGCCAGCAAGGACTCCAGTTGTAGGTGCTTCCTCTGCTCAGGCACGACAGAAGCACAACGGCATATCTACTCTATCTCAGCTTGCATCTGCTGCAGTTGCACAGCCTGCTAGTGGTACCACTTCTACAGCTGCAGTTGGAGATGATGATGATGATGAGGAGCCATGGGGCCCCCTGTCTGACTCTGATGATGATCCAGAGATTGATCGACATTATCTTGGCTCCTTTGGTAGTAGCTACTAGCCAGTAGCTGTAGTACTAGTACTGGAGTCTGGTCACAGTTTACTTTTGTTGTAGAGGCCATTTCTAGCTTCCTTGGTTATGTGTTTTTTGTTTTGAGTCTTTGATCATGTATGACAGTTGACTATGTATTGCCATTGGGTACCATTTTGATATAATGGATTGGTTCATGAGCCTACTTTGATCATATGTTGTCTTCCATCTATATTATAATGCTGTGTGTTTGGAATCATGAATGAAAATCTTTAAAATTATGTTTAAAATCTTTAAAATTATGTTTTTTTATAAAAAAAAAAATATTTAATGTATTTTTTACAACGAACGAGTCATTGAAATCGAGCCAGCCGAGTCATTACCGTTTCGGAGTCGGAGTCGGAGTCGATCCTCGGCCGAGTCGGTGTCGGAGTCGGAGTTTTAAAACTATGGTTCAAAGGCACTATTTTCCAAGGTTGAACTGTCAGTTTATTTGCTGTTGTGGAGTTTGAGCTGTGTGGAAGGGGACATGTGCATTATTAAGATGCCTGGAGCAGAGTTTGCAGACCAGAAGAAATAAGTTTTCCCCCTGTCCGTGAGCAACATCATCACTTCTAGATAGCACCAGTTCTGGCCAGCGTATCATAGAAATGTGATGTATTGGATTGTGGGCTGAGCGTAAGAATTTGTTTCCTCTTGCTGTGCGTACAAGGCATAATTGTGAAGTCCTTTCTCAGCTGGATATTCGCTGGAGTGAGCAACAATACAGGGCTGGGTTGACCCACGCTGAAGGTTGACAAGTTTCTTGCTATGCGTACAAGGCAGAACCGTGAAGTCCTTTCAATGTTGGATATTTGCTAGAGTGAGCAGCAATACAGGGCTGAGTTGACCCATGCTGAAGGTTGACAAGTTTGTGGCTGAGTGTATACATTTCCAGGCAGAACCCACGTCCTCTCTTGCACAAGAATGGCTAATTGCAACTCAACGATGACATTTACCAAAACTGTTAGTGCATGACTGAGCATTGAAAGGTTCCAGGTTTTATATTGTTTTCCACTACGTTGTTTTACTGCTAATTTTAATTTTTCCAGTGGGTAGAAGAGGGACATTAACAGTTATTCTTGAGTGTATAACAATGCTGGAATGGGTGGGAATGAGTTGCATTATCAAATAACAGTGTTATTTCTGTCATAAAAATAATATGCTATTTTCTAGTTAAACCCTTAGTCTAAGATTTGACATATCCACTGTAGCTTGCAAATGAAATTTTTGATGAACTGTACTCAGAAAAATACATTGACATTTGGGGAAATACTAGAGGGGAATTTTACATAGCTATGAGAGTTTTTGCAGTAAACAAGTAGGGTGAGTCCCCAAATCTCTATGAGATTGCTATTCATACATTGTTACTGAGTTGAGTAAGGATTGAGAAGTCTATATGATGGCAGGAGCAAGGGATCTATCATCATCGATGTATTTACCCATTAGAGTTTGATGGTCATGTTTGTTGGGGTACCGAGAGTGGCTTGACTCATTGTGGACTCATTGTGTTGGTAATACTTTAGTATCCATGGTAGTGTGGCTTCTAGTTTATATGCTGCAAAGACCTGAGTATGATGTTATAGTTGTACTTTGAGGACTAGATATGGCTGCATGAGTGATGTATGAACTGCTACCATGTGTTAATTGTACGAGTTTTTAAAACACCTCATGAACCAGCAAAGCAATACCTCAATGGACTGCGATATAGATAAGAAAACAAAATTGACCAGCAAGCTTTTCTCAAAAGAGATCCATGCCATTCTTAACCAGGAGCAGCCAAGAGATTTGCAGAAGAAGCTAGAGATTGGACACAAAATCCTTGCACTTGGAACAGATTTGAAACACACGAGGGTCACATGGAAAGTCCTTTTCAAACTAGCTGAATTGGATGCATTCATGTCGGAAGTAAACCCGTTGGAAGGGAAGAAACTGATTTGGGCTCTAAAACCAGCTATAATTGCTCTCATACAACACAAGTTCTTAGAGGCACCTTGTGAAGGGGTTAGACTTCTAGTTGCATCTTGTCTCAGTAACATCATGAGACTAATTGCCCCTATACCCCCTTACAACTAAGTTGCATGATATGGGGAAATGAGTACGAGTTTCTGAAACGGGAAAGGGTACGAAACGTGGCCCCCCCAAATTTTGGAAACAGGGAAACACAATATATATATATATATATATATATATATATCTGTATTACGACATTTAAGAGATATGTGCAATCATAAAGCATACATGATACATTCTAATTTATTACATTATGATTAAATTGTCAATTGTCAATGCATAAGCTATAAGTCTCTAAATTTACATCACATTTACTCATGAATGATCACATAATGACAATAGCAATATCCAAAATCAGCCACGAGAAATTTCTAATTTCTTGTCTCGTGCTTGATTGAGAGTCTCCTCCTACATATTTGAACGACCTTAGTGCTCTTGATTTAATACAAGTTCCATACTCTAGTACCCTAGGTGCTCTTGATTATTGGAAGTTTCCATTGCATAGAGGGCTTGGTTCTTTTGATTAAATACTGTTAAAATTGGCAACTAGGGCCAAACTCCATGTGGGTCATCTTATTCATGGCTGATAATATTTTTATTAGACTCCTCTAGTCGAGAGGTGTAGGATTGATCTAAAGATCATCCGACTCTGATAAGTATTTATGGAGATATGAATTTATTTTGATTATGGAATAATTATCAAGGCCCACCAACAACGCATATAGGCTCAGAAGTCCAACAGTTGCATCTATTCAATTATCATCAGATGTGTATAAATACAGAAGGACTTTTCCTCATTTGGACTCACTCAACTCATCACATCTCTCTCTCTGTCCAGCGCAGCAAAGAGGCTCTTCTCTCCTGTGCAGTGGGTGACTCTCTCTCACACATGTGGAAGGAAGGACGTAGAATTTAGGGCTGCAACTGCAGAACCAAAGTTTGACCAGTGTTGACCAAAAGACTCCCTCCTTAGAACTGCGCTGTAGGTCCATTTGGACCTCCTCTGAAGGCCGCATTTTTTGGTGGTGAAATCAAGCCGATCCGACGATCGGTTTGCGAGATATCGACTGCCCTAGTTTTGATGATGGAGCTGCTAATGCTGATGTTGCTGATCTAGGGTTTGCTACTGCTGATATGAATAAGATTTTTGTACTATTTCTCTCTGTTGAATTATTGAAGATAAAAGAAGATTTGATCAAAGGGTTTCCCCATATTGGGGTTTGTCCTTGGCTAGCCGCCACATCTTGTGTCTCTTGTCTTGGCTTGTTTTCTGTTGATCGTTTAATGTTCTATCTACACTTTACTTATGCACATGTGATTGCTAATCTGTGAATAATAATAAGAAAGAGAAGTAAATTGCTCTAAGCATAGAACATACCATAAATTAACATGGTATCAGAGGTGAGGTGAAGACAAAGCCCAAGCAAGAGCAAGAGCAATCACCAAAGAGAAGATTAGCAAGGCTATCCTAAAAGAACTATGGGGTCCTCAACACTCTTCCCTGTCGAAGACAAGCTCCGTGAGAAAGCTGACTATCACAGATGGAAGATGTCTATCGATCTAACCTTAGAAGATCAAGGAGTGTTGGACCATGTGAGAGGCAATATTGTTGAGCCTCCATCAAATGCACCCGCTGCTGCAAGGAACAAATGGAAAACCGGTGAAGTCAAAACAAAGAAGATCATCCGAGACTCTATCGACAAGTGCTTGGTGGCCTACATCTTTGATTTGAACACCTCCAAGGAAATCTACGATAGACTGGTGAGTTTATTTAAAGTTAATGATGCAAATCAAGTTCTTTTTTTTAGAAATAAGCTGAAGGAAATTAAGAAAGGCAAAGATGAGAGTATGCAAGCATACTTCTTAAGGATCAATGAGATCAGGAACGATCTCCTATCTATTGGGGAGACTATTACTGATAGGGAAATGGCACTCACCACTCTTGGAGGATTACCATCTGAATGGTACGTGTTCAGGACTACTCTGCGACGTTTTCTTCTCATGAAAGGAAATAATTCCGGGACTAAATAAAAAAGAAAGGCTGGACCTAAGGGTGGAAGAAAAGGACGATGTTTCATTTGCGACAAACCAGGTCACTATGCGAACGAGTGCCCTGATAGAAAGAACTCACACCAGGACGATGATCAAAATTCCTCTCATGGAAATCAAAGGAATGGCGAATTTAATAGCAAAGGTAAAAGGAGTGCTGGTAATCACGGAAGAGGACAACCATTCAAGAAGGCTAGAAATTCCAAGTATGAATCCAACATTGTTGAAAATAAGCAGGATGAATATTATTTACCAGCTGCTCTATCCACCTCTGCTCCTTCAGAGTCAATGGGAATTTGGCTGATTGATAGTGGTGCATCAAGGCACTTCACTGGTTACAAAGAAGTTCTCCATAATCTAATAGAGAAGGAAACTAACCTGGAAATTGTCCTTGGAGATAATATGAAATATCCAGTGAAAGGTGTAGGCAATGTCTCTCTTAAATTGAATCAAGGAAATACGATCCACTTACAGGATGTATTATATGTACCTGACCTAAAGAAGAACCTGGTGTCCATCTCAGCAATGGAAGACAAAGTCTACAAGGTGACCTTCAGCGATGGCAAGGTACGTGTACGAAAAAATAATGTTAAAGATGCCTTCACTCTTGGGTTTCGAGTTGATTCATTATATCAGGTCGGCGGAAGTCTGCTAGGTGTCATGTCTTGTGACACATCTATTCAATCTGAACTTTGACATCGAAGGTTTGCCCACCTTCATTATAAAGCTCTATCCGATGTAAGACAAATGGCAACAGGGATGTCCGAATTCCGAGTAGAGAAAGAAGGTGTATGTCCGGAATGTGTCGAAGGAAAGCTCAAAAGGGGACCATTCCCCTCAAGGCAAAGCAAGACCTCCGATATATTACAACTAGTTCACTTAGACATATCTGGTATGATGCCTGTGAACTCCTTGGGAGGATATTTATATTATCTTTACTTTTACATATGACTATTCTCGTAAGACTTGGATATACTTCTTGAAAAGGAAGGATGAAGTGTTCTCTTGATTTCAACACTTCAAAGCCCTGATCGAGAATCAAACCGAAAAGAAGATCAAGATCTTAAGGACCGATAATGGGACTGAATATGAAACTAACGAGTTTCATGACTTTGTAAAGAGGCTGGCATTAAGAGGGAGACTACTACACCATATACTTATGAACAGAATGGTGTGGCAGAAAGGAAGGACCATACGATTGTGGAAGCTGTCCGTGCCATGTTCCATGATCAAAGACTTCCGAAGTTTCTATGGGCCGAAGCCGCAAACACCACTGTATATGTACAAAACCGATGCCCTCATCAAGCATTGGGTTCCAAGACTCCTGAAGAAATGTTCACCGGTAAGAAATCTGATGTATCTCATTTTAGAATTTTTGGAAGCCTTGTATATTTTCATGTGCCGAAAGAGAAAAGGAATAAATTGGGTGCATCTGGAAAGAAAGGAATCTTCGTGGGCTATGGTGAAAATACTAAGGGCTATAGAATCTGTGTAGCCGGTCAAAGGGAAGTCGTGATTAGTCATGATGTCACCTTTGACGAAGATATGGCCCTCAGCAAGGTGAACAATCTTCCTACAGTAAGGAGCTCTCAAGAAGCTGACACCAGGGAACCACAAGAAAAAGAGTATGATGAGACATTTGTACCTGTTGCCAGATATACCACCATCTGCTCGATCATAGCCCTTGCGGCTTCACAAGGATGGAACCTACATCAGATGGATGTCAAGACCGCGTTCTTACATGGTTCGAACAAAGAAGAGGTCTATGTGGAGCAACCCGAAGGATTTGAGATTTATGATCGAAAATCTCATGTATGTAGGTTCAAGAATGCTCTCCATGGGTTGAAGCAAGCAACCCGAGCATGGTATGAGAGGATCAATAGCTACTTGATGAAGCTGGGATTCACTAGGAGTGAAGCTGATCCTAACCCTTACTTTAAAGTTGAAGATGACAAACCTCTCATACTGGTGTTGTATGTGGATGACGTCTTTCTAACAGGTGCAGACCCTCTCATTCACAAATGTAAGAGGGAGTTGGCTTCTGAATTTGAAATGAAGAACCTAGGACCGATGCAGTATTTCCTAGGACTTGAAGTCTGGCAGAAGCCAAGGGAAATTTTCCTATCTCAAGGAAAATATGTGGTTAAGATATTGGAAAGATTCGGTATGGTGGACTGCAAGCCTATGACTATCTCGAGGATCTTAACTTTCTAAAGTTATATGGTAGTGATGTCGGACCAGATTTGAGAAATGCCTCCGAGTTTCATAAACTCATTCGCGTTGATGTTCTTGGTAAACCTCCATCCGGACATATGTCTTGTAGTAAGCATGGTGAGCTCATATTTGGTTGAGCCTCACTGGGTTGATGCCAGGAATCTTCTAAGATGCCTTCAGGGCACAATCTCTAATGGATTGAGATACACTGCCGAAAATATGTAACTGCATTATTTTTCAAATGCTAAGCGAGCATGCAGTGTGGAGAACACTTCTCAGTGCTGGTTCTCTTTGGAATCTGCCTTGATATCCTGGATGAGCAGGAAGCAAAAGTCGGTGGCTCTGAGCACCGCCAAGGCAGAACACATTGCTGCTAGCATGGCCTCCTGTGAGGCAGTCTGGTTGTGGAAGCTCTTTAGTGAGATGTTTGTACACATGATGAATACCACTGTGATTCTCTGTGACAACAAGAGGTGGGATTCGATTATAGAGGTATCCCGTATTCGATGATTGCTCTAGCAAATAAACATCAAGTGATTCCTTACTTGGGATTTGGTAAATCGATGAGCAAGGAGGCTCCATCTCATTGAGACTTATGTACAGGTCGTTGACATTTTGACAAAGCCCTGGGGAAAGATCAAATCTGTGATTTTCAGGTGATGCCTTACTTGGGATGTGGTAAATGAAATCGATGAGCAAGGAGGCTCCATCTCATTGAGACTTATGTACAGGTCGCTGACATTTTGACAAAGCCCTGGGGAAAGATCAAATCTGCATTTATGCATGTGGTATCCCATTCAATGTTGTTCGCTCTCCTTACTGGCACGATATGATAAGGGAAATTAACAAAGCTCCTCAAGGGTACAAGGGGCCCAACTATGAGAAAGTCAGAACTCAGCTTCTCAAAAATGAGAAGGAGCTTGTGGAGGATATTTTATCACCAATTTGTTCTTCCTGGAGTAGCTTTGGGGTTACCATAGTCTCGGATGGATGGACAGATACAAGGCACAGACCATTGATAAATATCATTGCCACTTCCCCCAAAGGAGAAATGTTTATCAAGGCGGAAGACTGCTCAGGAGAGGTGAAAGATGCACAGTTCATTGTTGATGTTATTATAAAAGCTATTGAACAAATATGGCCTAATAGGGTGGTGCAAGTTATCACGGATAATGCACCAGTTTGTAAAGCTGCAGGTTTAATTATTGAGGGGAGGTATGACCACATGTTTTGGACACTATGCATTGTCCATAATCTGAATCTGATCTTAGAGGAATTGACAACAAAGTTTCCTGGATAAAGGAACTCACAGGGGAAGCAAGGGAGATTGTCAAATTCATCACCAACCACCACCAATCTCAGGCCATATTTCGAGAGTACTCCAAATTGGAGTTTTTAAAAGTTGCTGAGACAAGATATGCCTCAAACTTCCTGATGTTGCGCCACCTTGTTGAGGTTAAGCATGCATTAGTTTCTATGGTGGTGAGTCAACTTTGGATTGAGTGGAGACAAGCAGATTTAGAGCGGGGATATATGGTGCGTAGATTGTACCTTGATGAGGATTTGTGGAGCAAGGTAGATTTCTTGCTAAAGTTCACAACCCCTGCGTTTGAGCTTCTCCGGAGTGCTGACACTGACCAACCTTTCTTAGGAGAGGTATATGATGGCATGGATTCCATGGTTGAGAAAACTATGGAAATCATTTTGCAAGAGTCTCCACAACTTTTGTTTGTTGATGTCATTTTGCTGGTTTGGTCAAGAAAATCATTGTTGATAGGTGGAACAATTTCAACACTCCATTGCACACTTTAGCACATGCTTTGAATCCCAAATTTTATGATGAGGAGCTTATTGCTCAAAGCAATGGGAAGAGGAAGGCACCCCATAAGGATGGAGAGGTGGCTAATTGGGTGAAAAAAGCCCTTATGAGAATGTTTCCTTCTCATTTACAGAGGGAGGTAAAGGAGGAATTTGCCAGTTTTGCTGCAGGAATAGATGATTATGCAGATATATCAGCTTTGGAGGAGAGAAGCACCATGAATCTAGTTAGGTGGTGAATTTGTCATGGAGCAAATGGTGTGCATTTGCAAAACCTTGCCATTCGTATTCTTTCACAAGTGGCAAGCTCTTCATCAACAGAAAGGAATTGGAGCACTTATGGTTTTATTCATTCTGTGAAGCGCAATAGGTTGGGCTCACAGAAGTTAGAGGAGCTTGTTTATGTGCACTCCAACCTTCGCCTTGCATCTCGTAGGGGTCCAGAATACAACAATGGTCCTTCTAAAGAATGGGATGTGGTTGCAGAAAATCCTGATTTGGATCTGTCTCTTGCTGCCCTGAATATTGAGGTCGAGTTTGGAAGTGGAATTGGCGCATCATCTTCTTTAGCACCACCATCCACTATTGAGCATTGCACTGCTTCTATTTTTGATGAGGATTGTTATGATGAGGATTAGTCTTTGTCTTGATAGTTCTTGCAGCCTTATAGTCTTTATTGTACTTGCAGCCTCATATATTAATATAAATAAATGCTGATTTTGAGATTTGGATATATAATAAAGGTTGCTTTTGGATATTCCGATATTTTTATTTTCATTATGTGATCATTCATGAGTAAATGTGATGTAAATTTAATCATAATGTCTAAATGTAATAAATTATAATGTATCATTATGCTTTATGATTGCACATATATATATATATATATATATATATATATATATATATATAATGTAAAATTTAATCATAATGTTTAAATGTAATAACTTATAATGTATCATTTATGCTTTATGATTGCACATATATATATATATATATATATATTTAAATATTTTTAATATATATATTTGCGTTTCCCCGTTTCCAATATTTGGGGAGGTCGCGTTTCGTACCCGTGCCTGTTTCGAAAACTTGTACCCGTTTCGTGCAACCTTGCTTTCAAAAAACAAAGTTATTAATGGGCCTGACTCCATTAATTACCCTTAAGGTGGCATTCCGAGAGGAATACTTGACAAAACACTTTAGTGTAATAGCTCGTTGGAGCTAGAACGAGAAGATCTATAGGATGGGATGGTTAGAAGTGATTTTCATTAACCTGAGTAGGCATGGTCTCCAATTTACCATTTTCCCACATTGAAAAGATATTTTAATTGAATTAAAAAGAGGGAAAATGTGGTCAATGATTAAAATAATGGTAAAATAGGAGGTTCTAGAGGGGTCCATCAAATTTATAAAAGAGGAGGAGGAGGCCATTGGAGGACATCTTGGATTTGTTATTTCTTCTTGTATGAGAGGTTGAGAACCTGGTTCTCTACTTCATTGGTAGCCCCAGGACAAAAACCCTTGGTGATTCAGTGAGATGGGCGAGTACCCATCTCCCCTTGGTGAATTCATCCAAAAGTCACAGGAGAGCTCAGCAGTGACATTTCAATTCAGTTTTGGAGGGCCAACACAACATTGGAGAAAATTCTTGAAGCTAGTTTTCCATTTCAGCTATTTTATTGTATTAGCATGTAAACCCCAGTTTCTATTATAATGAAAGCTGAGATTATTTCTGTTCATTGTATTATGGAATTGCATGCACTTTTTTTTTAATATTTTACATGGCAATCTTCTGTTAATTGAATTGTGATTTAATGGAGAAAGTTTGGTTGAGTTAGCTTTCTGCAAAATTCGCCAAATATCCTGTTTGGGATATTACATAAAGGCCGAAAATTCTAAGATAGTTGAAGGTCGAAACTCGGCCCTTGTTACAGGTTTGAAATTACAGAATTTTGACCAGATTAGTGCAAGTTTGACCAGTGTTGACTTTGACTTTGGAGTCATCTCCCATTTGGACATTGAAAACAAAAATAATTTGAATTTCTATATTTAGTCAAAAAGTTCATAAGATGACCAAGTTGATCCTCCTTGGACAAGTCAACCTAGACCTCCAATAGACACATATTCAACCCTCTTGGACAACTATATATAAAGGACAAGTTCGACTCATTGGGAAGCTCTCTCACTCACATAACAAGAAGCATATCTGAACTTAGTGAAGGAGAAGAGGAAGCTAAGTCAAACGAGAAAGAAAGACAAGATAAGGACAAGAAGAATATCCCTTTGTTGACTGAATCTTTGACTTTGATAGTTCGCAGTTGTGGAAGGGTGAAATTTTTGTGGTAAAGGCCAAAAATTCTGAGATAGTTGCAGGCCAAAATTCAGCCCTAGTTGTTGTAGGTTAGAAAATCCCGAATTTTGACCAGATTATAGCAGGTTCGACCAACGTTGACTTTGAATTTGGAGGTGACTTAGAGGAGGGTTTGGACTTGATCTGTTGGTGGTAGTTTGGTATTGGTCTTGGATATCTCATTTTCATCTGATTCTATAAGGGAAGGATTGTTGGGTTTTCCCCTTGTGGGTTTTGCACTGGCTAGCAGCCAATTTCGGTGTCACATCTCATTGTGATCTTTATAGATTCCCTTAAAGATTGAACATTTATATAATTGGTTGATGAAGAAGATATAAGAAGTAATAAAGAAGAGATCTAATACTCACAAGTAATTATCAAGAAGAGAAATCAGCTGTTAAACGTTACTACACTTGGTTTCTCAACATGGTATAAAAGCTAAGGTGAAGGAAGTAAGATCACTATCTATTGGCATATTTGAAGACACCTCTCACTATCGAAGCTAAGGAAGGAAGCTTGAAGATCTCTTGAAGACATCATTACAACAACTCATTCACTTGAAGACATCCTTGAAGATATTCCTGTAGCAATTTTCTCTCTCACTCTCAAGTAAGTGCTCTTCTATTCTCCATGTCTAATACTCCCAATCAAATGACATCTATTTGCAAGGAAGGCAATAAGCTTGATGGAGCATCCTATTTCAAAGCTTGGAAGAAGAGGATTGATTTAGTCCTTGAAGAAGATGAAGTCATGCAATTCATTGAAGGAAATGTTCTAGTACCAGATAAAACAATGCTCAAGAAGTGGCCAAGAACAATAAGGAAGAACTCAAAGCTCAGAGGATTCTTTTTAAGTCCATCAAAGCCCATCCTATTTCTTTTGTTTAAGATCTATCTACATCCAAGAAGTTTATGATACATTGGTGAAATTATATTCCATCAACACAACCGGTCAAAAGATATCTCTAGGAAATCAACTCTATGGAACAAGAATGTCAAAAGAAGAAGACGTGGCTTTGTACTTTATGAGAGCATCAAAAATCAAAGATCAACTTCAAGGGCTTGGAGAAACTATATTTGACTTTGCATCGATCACTTCTATAGTCAATGCTCTAGCACCAACTTGGGATGGTTTTGCAGGAGGCATCTATGCTAGAAAGGAAACTTCGACCTTTGAAGAATTATGGGCTTTATGTGTTCTAGAAGATATAAGATTGAAGGCTAAAGTTGATACTGAACCAAATAATGAAAACTCTCAAGCTTTTGTAGCTAGATCGAGAAAGAAGTTTGGAAAGTTTGGATCTCATGGCAAAAAGTCTCATAGAAATAAGGACATGTCCAAAGTTCAATGTTATGGTTGTCATGAATATGGACATATCAAGAGAGATTGTCCCACGAACTCTAAAAACAATAAGAACAATAAGATGAAGGAAATAAATGAAGCATTAACAACTGAAGATGAAGAAGCTCTAAAGAAACCCAAGGTTGAAGACAACAAGGATCTCTACTATTAACATTAATGAAGAATATGGCAGGTGTACATAGCTCTACAATCTACTTTTGTACTAGGTTTGCAATCAAGTTTTCTATTTATTATTTAGAAGATATAGATAGAATAATATTTATTGGTGGCAAGGCAGTTATATGATTTATGGAAGGATAACATAAAAAGATTATTGGGATTTGTAAATTAAGTCTTTTCATGGGAATCGAAATTAAGAGGGAGCTCATAGTCATCTACGTTAATGTAGTTAGAATCGACTCACTAAAGATATAAAATGAGCCTCTTTGACCATTGACCACATAGAATGCATCACAAAACTCTAGAAGAAGCTCTCAGTAACATTTGCAGATAATATATAAAGACTCATGTCTACAAGATTTCATCATGAAGTTCCAGAAGAAGCTAACGTTTCTCTCCATGAAGTAAGGAAGCTAATAGGATGACAATCAAGAAAAGGGGTAGAATAGTCAAGAAGTATATCAATGTTAGACAACATCTAGCTTGCAGCATGTCAAGAATTCGTTCAGCCAGAAAGAGTTAACATGCACCTCAAATTCCAATGAAGCTAATTCGAACTTATGAATCAAATAATGAACCAGTGATACTATGATGACTAGAGCAAAGTATTTTAGGAAGCAAATTTTTCTTATATATATATAGCAGGACATAGCAAAGCACATTCTATAAGAGAAGCACACAGTTTGGAGTGTACATCAAAGAAGTCAACAGTTAGCTTTAAATGGTAGCATGAAAGCAGGTCTTGAAACTGGTTCTCTCAGTATAAAGGAAGAAGTTCGCAATCCTCAGCTGGAAAGGTTACTCTTGATTCTTAAAAGACTAAAGAAGACCTCATACTTTGGAAATAATAAGAACTCATGAGACAAAGATATTATCTCCAGAGGGAGTTAAGAGAAGAATTTGACATATCTTGGATGGATGCACCACTACTTAAGGATTGGCATAAAACTAAGAGAAGCTTGTAACCAAGATCCTCTAAAAGATAGATTATATACTTATGGCGGAAGTAGGAAAGTTCTAATATTGTTTATACGCCGTTCTCGTTGATTGGTTCCATGAAACATTTGATCAAGAATAGGTTGATTGGGATTAGCAGTGTAGAGGATGAGTAGGGATACTACTTGGGATTTGGTTTCTTGGCAAAGCATAAAACATGATTCTATAGTACTACAAAGAAAGAAGATATGGAAACTTGTACAATCAACCATGAAGTAGTTTTGTTCCATAAAGTGTTTGATGGACTATATGATGACATGCTGGATTTGATTATGATACCTTGTATTAATCAAAACTATATAAAGATTGTTAGAGAACCATGAAGATTGAATCACTTGATTTGTGACGTGATGCTAAATGGATTCATGAAGCTACAAGTATCTCTCCATTGACGAACAGTTAGCCAATGCATTGATGAAGTCCCTCCCTTTCCAAGGGAAAGGATGAGGGTTTTTGAGACAAGCTTGGGCTTGTGGATATCTCCTCCCTTGTTGAGAGAGAGTAAAGATGGGTAGTCTGTTCTCCATGTGTCACGTACTACGGCCAAGACTAATAGTCGTAAGTCCAGTACATGAACATGGGTAGGGAGAATGATGGATTGGATAAGCATCAAGGACTGAGATTCTTGAGATTTGTACTATGATCAGGACTAACAACTATAAGTCAAGTACATTGGTCTAATACAATGTTGCACGAAGCGGGAGCGAAGCGGAAGCGCGGAGCGCGGAAGCGTCATTTTCCAAAAATCTAGGGAGCGAAGCGTCCGCGGAAGCGTCTGCTATATATATATATTTTTATATATTTTTTTGCATTTATACTCAAAACAAACATCCCAAATACCAAATTAATTGTAGAAGACATGAAAACATGCATATTTTTGCATAAATCAAGATAGATATGGCATCCATGATTCCATTGTAGTTACTAGTATGTACAACAATCATCTATATTCTAGCTATTACAAACATACATCAAATTTTTAAGCATATTATAAAACATAAAACATTTAAGCATATTATAAAACATAAAACATAGAGCATATTATGATTTATCTAGCAAGTGAGCAACTGTCAACATTTGTCATGTCCAAAATTCAAATAATAATGTTTACAAAATATGTCACTTGGTCACCGCCAAGCCAAAAAGGTTCAAAATTCAAATTCACAAGTCTACAAGTCTAATGAGTAATCTATGACAAAAAGAAGTAGATTGTGAATATATCTACTAATCTCTCCTCCTTCCACCACGAATAGAACGTGATGGCGGGCCTCCACGTGGTGGCAATGAAGAAGATGGTCCCTGTGTAAGTCGTGGCACTGGAACTGATGAAGAAGAACCCCCTGCCGTTGGTGTTGAACCATGGAACCTAGAAACCAAGGGACCAGATGGGGGTGGGGGTGGTGGCATATCAACACCCGTGTCATCATCCTAGAATCGCTCAAAAAATTCATGCAAAAAAAAAAACACTAGTTAACAAAAAAATTAAAAACATGAATTAGAGAAATGCTTTATAAGGGAAAATTGGAAAATTCATACCACAATGGACATACCTGGATAAGAGAATCCTCTAATTGCTCTAGTCGCAACACTCCATCCTCCAAATTGGGCTCCTCTGGATTCTTGTCCCAAGTCAACAAGTCTTTATTAGACTTTGCATCTTCACAGTAATGGGACAACAATCGCAAGTTGTAATGAACATAAACCAAGCTCTCTGCCCGGTCTAAATTCAACCTGTTCCTTTTAACACTGTGGATGAAAGAATAAGAGCTCCAACACCTCTCTGCAGAAGAAGTGTTTACCACCTGTGATAGCACCCGCAATGCCAAACTCTGTAGAAGTGGAGTAGGCCCTCCATGCATGTTCCACCACTCAAGAGCAGAAAAATGCTCTCGATCTTGAATTGCATGCATGCTCGAAAATGGACCAGTGCTGCTCGTATAGTTGCTCACCTGTCTCCGTACCAATGCAGCCTCCTCCTCATCAGGGATTAATCTACTCAATGCAGCCATATATTTTTCGTGAACCTCTTTATCTTGGTGTGGTTTTCTCCTGACTCCCCCCCCAGGTGCTGGTTTTGAAAGCCATGATGGATGATAGTATTTAGGTGTCAAAACATATGCTAATGCATGCAATGGAACATTTAGCATATCCCATCGTTTTTCCACCTCTTCACGAATATAATTGTACAAGGTGGTATCTCTAGGCTCAACAATGTCTTTAATCTGCCCCAACATGCTATCCATTTGCTCATACACCTCCCCAATTACTGGTCGATCTGAATCTGCAAACTTGATCATGTAATAAATTGGTTTGGTGAATTGCAAAACATATTTAACCTATGACCAAAAGTAACTGTCAAGAACAGTGTCCTTGACTTCATTAGCACCATCTGTACTGACGTTAATTTCATCCCATGTTTCAGCACACACCAGATTAGTTAAAGCTTGTCTCACCCTCACTAGCCGCCTAAAGGTGAGGTAATAACTAGCAAATCTTGTCTTTGCAATTTTAAGCAATTGCAACTTGGAGTAAGTGCCATAGAAGTAGTTTACCCTTGTATGCCCTGTGATGAATTTAATGAGCTGCTTTCCTTTCCTGTAAACCTCAGCAATCCACCCACAATCTTTGTGTTTCACAATATCATGCATCAAAAGGTTCAATGTGTGAACCAGGCACCCAGACCAAAAGATGTGTGGATGAGTACGCTCAATAATTTTTCCTGCTAACTTACAATTTGCTGCATTATCTGTGATCACTTGAACCACATTATTCGGACCAACATCTTTGATTGATTTCAATAGGAGATCTGCAATGTTTGGTGCAGTTGCACTGATGGAGGAGGAGTCATGAGATGCAATAAATACTGCACCACTAGAAGAAACACCAAGAACATTTATCAAATGTTGGTTTCTAATATTTGTCCACCCATCTGATACAATGGATACCCCAGAATCCACCCACTCATGTGTAAAACGTGTCAAAGCTCTTTGAACCTTAGCTTTTTCTCTTTCTAATAACACTGTTCTAGCTTTCTCATAGTTGGGGGCCTTGTATCCTTTTGGGGCTTCATTGATGGCCTTTACCATGTCATGCCAATAGGGAGAGCGAAGCACACATTGAATGGTACACCGCAAGCACAAAGAAAACGGACTATCTTTCCATCCACATCATCCCTCCCAGAAACATTAAGGAAATCCCCTATTGTTTTTCTACCTCCAGAGGTTGCAAAAGTACCATGAGGAGATGGGCAACTACCAAATTTAGAGGTTGCACTTGATTCAGAATGAGTTTTTTGTTTCTTGTTTTTTCGTTGTGCAGCCATCTCTATTTTGATGTATTTTTGTCTTTGTTCACTTGAAATGTTTGGGCAAATGGTTACCCCCACAGAACCCTTTTTTTCATCACTGTCTAGCACCCCACAAAGATGCCTCCTCAGACGGGTATATGAACCCGTATATGGTTTTCCTCCATGACAACCATGAGGGCACATCCATTTGTAAGATCCACCACCCTTTCCCCCTTCAAGTTTGGTCACATAGTTCCACAAGGGATTTGATGTACCTTTCCCATCTTGTGCTTCAGTGTCCTCTTCAAGTTCATCCCCTTCCTCTTCAAACCCTTCCTCCTCATCATACATTGGGTCACTACTATTAGGACCAAGTTCATCCCCTTCCTCTTCCCCTCTATTCCTCACCCTTGCCATCATTAAAACCAAGAGTGGAATGATACATAGAAGCCAAAAGAACACCATCTTGGAATATGGATATAGGTGGTGGACAACCTGTAAATAAAGGAGCAAGTAGAAACAATGGGAAAGAGTAGGAGAGGGAGGAGAAAAATACAATTTTTTTTTCAAAAAAACAAGGGAGTTTGGGGTTTGAACTTACCTCTTTAGCTCTTGTAGATGAAGTCCTCCAAGCTCTTGCTCCAAGCTCCTCCTCCTTCTCCTAGCTCCTCCTTCTTCACTCCTCCAAGCTCTCCTCTCTTCTCCTCTCCTTTCCTCTCTTCTCTTCTCCTCTCCTCTCTTCTCTTCTCCAACTCTCATAAACTCAAAGTGAGAAAATGAGAAGAGAATGGGGGCTTTATTCTTTTCTAAAGTCACCCTAAACTCACCCTAAACTCACCTAACCCACCCCCTCATGCTAGTTAAGTTACATTTTAAAACAAATTAAAAAAAAAAAAAGTAAAAATGCGCTGCCCGCGGGGTTGCGTCCGGGTTGCGCCTGGGTGGCGTGCGGGTGGCGTGCGCTTCCGGGCAGGTTGCGTGGCGCCACCCCGTGCCCGAAGCGTCTTCCGATCCGCGGTTCCGGGGGGCCGCAACAGCAATTGGCAGGAATCGTTTTTTTTTGCCGGAATCGCGCCACCTCCAAATGTGAATCGCGCTTCCAGTGTGGATTCCGGGTCGATTCGCTCCGATCCGCGATTCTGCCTTTGGATCCGGCGGGGGGGGGGGGCGATTCCTGCAACCCTGGTCTAATATAAGAATGGTTCGGGGGACCGATATTTCCTTGTGTTAAGTATTGTGACGATGGATTAGGAAATGGTCCCATGAGGACATACTTTGGTGAACCTAGGTGGAGTATATCCTCGGACAGGCACTGTTTTGTCGTATTGAATGCCTCCCAACATTGTGCTCTGAGCTAGTGGAGAGATAGATCTTACTTGTCAAGGCCTTGGTAGTTTGACAATGCTGGTTATGATGATGCTATCATTATTGATGCTTATCAATCTGGATCCTTTCTTAGACTATCCTGTTGAGCCATTATGAATACCTCTCTAGTTAAAAGGGAGTGTTGAAGTTCTAGCTACAGTTGGTCTTCATAATGTAAATTTATCATTGATGTATTTATTGTATTTATATTTATTATATTTTGTCAAAGCATGTTCTTCATGCTCAAAGAGTAAAAAAGAGTAAAAAATAATTTATTATGAATTAAAATAAAATGTATTCGAGTCATGTCTCATTTGGACATTGAAAATAAAAAGAATTTGAATTTTTATACTGAGTCAAAAAGTCCACAAGAGGACCAAGTCAGCGCTCCTTGGACAAGTCAGACTAGACCTCCAATAGACACCTAGTCGACCCTCTTGGACAACTATATATAAAGGACAAGTTTGACTCATTTGGAAGCTCACTCACTCACATAACAACAAGCATATCTGAACCTAGTGAAGGAGAAGAGGAAGCCAAGTGAAAGGGAAAGGAAGACAAGAGAAAGACAAGAGGAATATCCCTTTGTTGACCTAATCTTTAACTTTGATGGTTTGCATGTGTGGAAGGATGAAATTTTTGTGCTAAAGGCTGAAAATTTTGAGATAATTGCAGGCTGAAATTTGGCCCTAGTTGCAGGTTAAAAAATCTTGAATTTTGACCAGATTAGACCAGGTTTTACCGACATGTACTTTGACTTTGGAGGTGACTTGGAGGAAGGTTTGGACTTGGTCCCTTGGTGACAGTTTGGTCTTGGTCTTGGTATTGGATATTTCATTTTAATTTGATTCTGTAAGAGAAGGATTGCTGGGTTCTCCCCTTGTGGTTTTGCCTTTGCTAGCAACCTAATTTTGGTGTCTCTTGTTTCTTTGTGATCTTTATATATTCCTAAAAGATTGAACATTTGTATAATTGCTTGATGAAGAAGATATAAGAAGTAATGAAGAAGACATCTAATATTCACAAGTAATTATCAAGAAGAGAAATCAGGTGTTAAACTCTACTACACTTGGTTTCTCAACATAGGGGAGTTCGGTTTAAAAATTCCTTCCATTTTGTTGACCCAAATGCTCCCCTATGATCTTTACCATCATATTTCGACAATTCCTTTTTAATTCATTGATAATCTCTATTTGGGATTGTTGTGTGATATTTATTGCTTGAAAAAATTACTTTAGGTGCTTCTTGATGTCCCTGCTCACATGTATTTTGTGACTGTGGAATTGATGTTGGTTTTTGGTAGGTTAAGGGTTCTGTAATTAATGCATCTACCCTCTCGGTTAGTTGGTAAATTCTTTCACCTTAGAAGTTATGTATTCTTGTCATTTCGTCCTTGTAGTCACTTCTGATTGTTAATGCTATTTGCCATCAATTCTCAGAATCCTCTATTAGTTTGTCAATTTTGTCTCCTTTTTCTATTAATTAATATATTTTTTCCATTAACTTTTTTTGTCCTTCCCCCAACTCTATTTATGCCTTTTCAAAGTTGTCGAGATGATATCTTACTCTGTTGACTTCATCTCTAGATTGATCGACGTCGGCCTGTAATTTGTCATTGCTAACCGTCTTGGGGTTTGCCTTTTCCTTGCATACCCCACTTCCTCTTTCCTCTTTTTAAAATTTTGTTATTATTATTTTTAATAGAATTCATAGTAAAGTAATTTTATTGTTAGGCCAGGAGTAACTCCACGAATGAATTGATGCCTTTTCATTAAGATAGAAATTAGAATATGACTATATACAAGGAGAGGGAGACTATTGGGTTTCATCTCCCAATGTCTCTTTGTCTTCCAACTTCTCTTATTTTGCTATTTACAATATTTACATAGGATTCCTAATTCCAAAGATTAGGTGTTTAACATTGCCCTCCTTAATCTAAAGAGATATTGGTGAGTCCAAGCATCATTTTGAATTTTCAAACTTTTCCCTTCCAAGCAGCATTGGTGAAGATGTCTACAATCTGCTCATTTGTGGAACAATGTCGTAGGTGGATTGTTTTGGTGTCAACATGATGTCAAATTAGATGATATTTTGTATTGATGTGCTTCGTTCGATCATGGAACTTTGGGTTCTTGGCCAACTTTATTGCAAAAGTGTTATCAATCAAGGGAAGAGTTGAATGAACTTGTTTCTCCTGCCAATCTTCCAGAATTTTTCCGAGCCACACAATTTCCTTTGTTGCTTCAGTTGCTGCCACATATCCTGCCTCAGTTGTGGAATTTGCTGGAACTGATTGTTTGCGTGACCTTCAGGGGACAACTCCTGATCCAAGACTTATAACATAACTTGAAGTAGCTTATAACATAACCTGAAGTAGATACTCCAGTTTCTTTATCTCCATCAAAATTTGAATCAGAGTATCCAATCAAACCGAAGTCATCCACCAGTGTACACTTGAGTCCAAAGTCTTGAGTTCCCTTAGAGTACTTTAGAATTCTTTTTGCAGCAGACCAGTGACCCTGACAAGGCTTTTGCATAAACCTGGAGAGAATTCCAACAACAACTGAAATGTCTAGTTTGGTAGTAGTCAAGTAGTTGAGACTTCCTACGAGCTATCTATACTTCGTTGCATCCTCAAATTCTTTACCTTCAGTGGATGTGAGCTTTAAGTTCTGTTCCATTGGAGTAGTCAAAGGATTGCACTAAGCCATGCCAAACCTGTTCAACAAATCTCCAATGTACTTCTTTTGAGAGAGGAATATAAACTTCAGATGTTGAGTTACTTCAATAACTAGATAGTAGTGAGCATAACCCAAATATGTCATTTGAAAACCCTTCCTCAGTTTTTTCTTTTTGGATGCAATGTAGTTCTCATTGTTCCCTGTCATCAGAAGATCATCTACATACACCACAAGATATACAATTGTTTTGCCAACTTTCTTGACAAACAAAGTTGCATCATGAAGATCATAATGTTTGAAATTGAGTTTCAAAAGATGCTTAGTCAATTTCTCTTACCAGGCTCGCGATGCTTGCTTGAGGCCATACAAAGATTTTACAAGCTTGCGTACTTTGTGATCTTGGCCTTTCACAACAAATCCTTCTGGATGGGACATAAAGACATTCTCTTTCAGATCTCCATTCAAGAAAGCAGTTTTTACATCCATTTGATGGACTTTCCACCGTTCTGAGCTGCTAAGGCAAAGAGTGTCTGGATGGTAGCCCATTTTGTTGTGGGGGCAAAAGTCTCTTCATAATCGACCCCTTCCTTCTGTGCAAAACCTTTTACCACAAACCTGGCTTTGTGCTTGTCAAGTGAGTCATCTGCTTTATACTTGTTCTTGAAGACTCACTTGTAGCCTATTAGTTTGGTTCCTAATGGAGGATCAACCAGCGTCTAGGTGCCATTCTTTATCAAAGCATCATATTCTTTTTGCATCGCTTCTTTCCATACCTCATGAGAAGTGGTCTCTTTGAAGGAAGTTGGTTCAGAATCTGTAGACAAGTTCAGTTCACTATCATAAGAAACATCCATATCAATCGATGAAACATGATTGTCTACATCACCTCCATTATGTCTGGTTGAGCTTCTTGTTCCTGTCTTTCCAACCTCATTAGGATGAACACTTTCAAGTGTCTTTGTTAGCCATTTTGGAGGACCCTTCTAAGATGGCCCAGGCTGCTCAGTTGACTAAGTTGGGGTTGAATCAAGATTTAGTCTCCCAATTTTGTCCATCACATCACTCAAAATATCATTAGTGGATGGAGCTTCATGCGGGGGAGAGAGTGCTTTAGAAGGAGATTCCATAGATTGATCCAATATAGGGACCCTGAAGTGATCAACCGTACACTGTTCGCTATTAAATCTCAAACATACTGAAATATAACATAATATAATATTTTGTTAATTCACTGAATGATGATTTACAGGGTTGTGGCGGTGCGCCTCTTATAGGAGTTGACTGGCCACGCCCAAAAGAGAGAGACATGTCCTTTAGGAACTGGAGTCTCTTCGATTTAACTAAGTTTATTTAATAATTTGTTAATTAATTTATTTATGCCCTGAAATCAACAAGCTTTTTGGGAAGACAAACAGAGATCCTCACAACATTAAAGAAACTATTAATCAATGGGGACGAGGCCAATTCCTGAACCCGGTGGTTAGAAGGGCCTGGAGTCTAGCGGTGGGCTTAAATATGTGGATGATATGGAAAGAAAGAAACTGGAGAATATTTCAAAACAAAGAAATGGCACCAGAACTGATCTGGAAAAGAACCCAAAGCCACATAAGAGAAACCATCCTAGCGGAAACCTGGAATCAAGAAGATTGGAAAACAACTCCAGAGGAAGGAAAGATCTTGGCATACCTTCATTTAGAACAAGGAATGGTTCACCCCCAGAAGCAGAAAGATCCAGTAACTCTCAACCATAGCCCTGCCAATTTTAGGCACCCTCAAGACGGCTTCATCAAACTGAACTTTGATGGAGCCTCCAAAGGAAATCCAGGGCCAGCAGGGTTCGGAGGCATCTTCCGGGATAATCAAGGGCGGACAAGATGGGTGTATGCAGATCATGGGGGTATTATGAGCAACAACGAAGTAGAACTAATGGCAGTTTACCAAGGATTAAGAATAGCGATTCGAAATGGATACAATAATCTGGAAATAGAGGGTGACTCAAAGCTAGTGATAGAGATGCTCAGAAAATTGAATAATGGCAAGGATTGGGAAAAAGTAGCGCAGAGTTGGAGGACGACAAGCCTAATTCAGGACCTGGAAATGCTCATAAAAAGAATCGACTATAAGATCATCAATCATGTCAGAAGGGATGGTAATAAGGCAACGGATTTCCTTGCTAATTGGGGATGCAATGAACAAGGGGGTAAGGTCGATAGTATATGGCCGATGCATACGGAAGAGCAAAGATGGGAGCCCCTCAAAGTAATCATTACCCATGACAATAATGCGGACACGAACTCAAGGTAATAGATACAGGTGGCCCCCGATCGGGGTGAGAGACTGGGAAAAGACGTGTGAAAGGATCATGAAGGGGAAAGGTTGGCAAGGCCGGCCACCAAACATTCCCATAATACAATAGGACGCAGGGGCAGCATGCAGGCAGGATAGAATCTCGAGGAATAGAGGTGACAGGGGAGTGGGGGAAGAGATAGCAAGAATCGACGACGAAAGAATGATGGGATGCTGGACAGGTGGGAGGTGGCTAATAAGGGTGGCGAAGGGAGTAAGTGAGATCATTATGTAGCGAAGGAAGGAGACGACAGGAGCGCAGTGCGAACTGGTTTCTTCTGAGGCGGAGCAAAGGTCCGGGTATGTTTTCGCAAAGCCAAATCTTGTATTTTTTTAATCTTAGGTAGTATGATGGAAGAGGGGGGCGAGCTAGGAGTAGCAGAGAGAGGGAGAAGTATGCAAGAGTTGGCAATATCCCTTGTAGCTTGCAGTAAGGAGGCGGAGGGTGGCAAGATGAAAAATTCAGAGGAAGGGTCCAGCATGGGAAGGAATCGTGAAAACCAGGGTAAAGACCTGCTGGGATTCTACAAGTGCTGCACTCAGGGGTAGCCTGAGGAGGATAAACAAGCAATCTGGGAGGTAGAGAAGACTACAGAGAGTACTCACTTGTCAGGGCCAAGGGGAGGAAAGCCTGGGAGTAGCCAGACCATCGAGAGAACTTGGAGTGGGGAGGGCAAAATTTGGGAGAAGGGAACACAGGAGACGGGAACAAAAGCAATTGCAGAGAATCTAACCTTTGCTGTTGGCCATGGTAAACAGGCGGCTGTAAGGAGCAAAATGGCGCGCCCTGGACGAGGTAGGGGGCGTGGTGGAAGAGGCCGGCCTAACCAGCTCAGTCGTAATAACTCAGCGACCTCAACGCTTGCTCCTCAGAGACGCAATCGGAAAACTATGAGGAAAACTGTTCTAGAGGCTAAAAGGGCGTACAGAGAAGGCACTAATGAGGATATTCGCAAGCTCATTTAGGAAATGGAAGAAAATGTAATGGAAGAAGATTCAGAGCCTGAAATGAAAGAACGAGGGGACCTCATTCCGGACCCGGGAAACACCAAGGGACGAATGACATTATAGAAACAAGCCTTGCATGTTTAGTGGGTGCTGAAGTGCTTACTTGCCAAGGCGCTCGAGCAAGTTGCAGGAGAAATGGCAGAGCTGGCCTAGGGTATGCCTAATATGGAGAAGGAAATGAAGAACCTTCAAATCACAATGATTATGCAGGATAGTAAGCTGGATGAAATCCAGCAACAGTTGAAGCAGCTTACTCCAACAAAAAGGGAAGCGGAAGCAACACCTGAGATTGTGGAAGATTGATAATTTAGTTCTTGCAGCTGTTTATCATGTTTGTTTTATGAGGATAGTATTCCATTTTCTTGTTAGTTTTCATGACTGTCAGGCATACGCTTAGCATTTTTTGTTGCGAAGCTTATTTAGCGTGGATTGATAGACTTATTCATTTTTGCTACTGGATGGCTTATAATAATTTGAGGTGGCCAACAGACCCGGTTTCCCATCTGGGCGGGTTGAGGCCACCAAAACGATGTATATGGCTTAACCTAGTTTTATGTGAACAGAAAATGAAAGGTACTACCGTAGCTTACAAAAAAAATTATTAGTAATTTTATGAATTTTAGATTCATAACATTGCCTTCCCCTTAAAAATGCTTTGTCCTCAAAGCATGGGTAACGTCGGGTGTTGTTGAAGAAAACATTCTGACTCCTAGGACGAATCTTCTTTTGGTAATTTCTTCCATTTAATGAGGCACTCCTTTATTGACTTGGACCATAGTACCTTGTCTCGGGTAGCAAGCATACCTTCTGGTTCTAAAATGATTCTTCCTTCTTCAACAGTCTCTGGTATTTCTGTTTGAACTACGTGTTTTGCCCTAGTACTCTCTTTAGATTTGATGCATGAAAGGTTTTATGGATTCGACAGTTGTCAGGGAACTTCAGTCCATAAGCCACGCCACTTATTTTTTGATTATTTGATATGGACCATAATATTTAGGTTCCTTGTTTTAATGACAACTGCTTATAAGGTTGAAGCCTAACAAAGACCCAATCTCCTTCTTCAAACTCTCTCTCAGTGCGATGTCTATTGATCTGTTGTTTCATTCTATTACGTGCCATCGTTAAATTCTCTTTCAATAAGTTAATGATCCTTTGGTTTTCTTCTAAGTGGTTTTTGACTGTTGGAACCCTAGAATCAATTTGTGCAAATTCCTTCCATTTGGGTGGTTCATAACCATAGAGAGTTTGGAAAGGTGTCATTTTAGCTGACGTATGGTAGGTGGTGTTATACCACTATTCCTCTAGGTGTAGCCACTGAGTCCACTTATTTTATTTATTAGTGACGAAGCAACGGAGATATGTTTCCAAGAACTTATTCACGACCTCAGTTTGACCATTTGTTTGGGGACGATAAGCTGAACTCATGTTGAGTGATATTCCTGCCTGGTGGCAGAATTCGTTCCAAAAATTACCCTTGAACCTTGCGTCTTTGTCACTCACTATGAATTTGGGGAACCCATGCAGTTTGTAGATGTTTTTACAAAACATATCTGCAATTTTCTTAGTTGTGTCCATTTTTTGATGGCCATAAAATGGGCATATTTAGTGAATCCGTGAACTACAACAAATAGCTTGTCCTTATCGTCAGATGTAGGTAGTCCTTCTATGAAGTTTGTCGAAATCTCTTCCAATTTTTGGTTGGGAATGTGTAGCGGGTGTAACACACCTGGGGTTGGAATATTTTCACTCTTATTCCTTTGACAAATATCACATTCTGCAACATATCTCTGAATTTCCTTGCTCATGCTCTTCCAATAGAATGACTGTCGAATGTTGTAGTAAGTCTTGTAGAACCCTACATGTCCGACTGCAGGTGAATTGTGAGATTCTTTAAGTATTTCAACTTACATTTGGATATTGGTGTTAGGTAAATTCTACCTTTGTACCACATTATGTCATTTTTCCACTCGAAATTGGTATGTTGATTGATATTCTTAATCATGGAATCACAATCCTCATCCTTGGCATACTCGGCTTGTATTTCGTCCAACCATTCCAGAACAACTATCATGGCGGCACATGTTGTGTTGTCGTCATCCTTATGTGAGAGGGCATCAGCTACAAGATTCTCCTTTCCTTTCTTGTGCAATATTTCTAGGTCGAAAGCTGACAACTTCTCCATCCACTTCTATTGATAATGTCTTTTGCTAAAGTAAGAATTGGAGACTGTTGTGGTCAGTTTGGATTGAAAATTTACACCCAAGCAAGTATTGGTGCCACTTCGTTAAAGCATGTATGATTGCGAGCATCTCCTTTTGGTATGTTGATTTTAAGCCTTCTCGTTTATTAAGTTTCCTACTCTGTAGGGTGGTTGTCCTGCATTAATACAACTCCATTTCTGAATCCCGAAGCATCACATTCAACTATGAACGGTTTGCATAAGTCAGGAGTCGCTAGCACTCGTGCGGTTGACATTACTTCCTTTAAATTCTCGAAACACTTGTCTTCTTGGTCATTCCACTGAAAAGCATTCTTCTTTAACAAATTGGTCAAAGGTGTTGTCAGATGTGCATAGTTCTTTATAAATCTTCTGTAATATCCAGTTAGACCTAAAAATCCTCTTAGCTTGGATACGTTTTTGGGTTTGGGCCATTATTTGACTGCCTTAATTTTGTTGGGATCCACTTGGACTCCTTCCCTGGATATAACATGTCCTAGGTATTCAACTTCCTTTTGCCCAAACATACACTTTGATAGCTTGGCGTAGAACTGGTTCTTCTCCAATATAGACAATACTTCTTCCAGATGCTTGAGATGTTCCTTCCACGTCTTACTATAAACCAGAATATCATCGAAGAAAACTAATACAAACTTTTGCAAATATGGGTGGAAAAGTTCATTCATGGTTGCTTGGAAGGTGGTTGGCACATTTGTTAATCCAAATGGCATAACTTTAAACTCATAATGCCCTTCATGAGTTCTGAATGTTGTCTTTTTGACGTCTTCTAGTCTTACTCGTATTTGGTAGTAGCCTGATCTTAGATCTAATTTGGAGAAGTATTCTGCACCGTGTAGTTCATCTAGCATTTCATCAATGAACAAAATCGAAAACTTATGTTTGATAGTGATTTTGTTTAAACCTTTGTAATCTATACATAATCGGAAGGATCCATCCTTCTTCTTGACCAATACTACAGGTGCAGCGTATGGACTTCTACTTTTTGTAATGATTCCATGCTTCAGCAAGTCTTGTATTAATCGTTCTATTTCTGTCTTGTGGTGATGGGGATAACGATATGGCTTAACGTTTACTGGTGTTGAGTCTGGTTTGACTTCGATGATGTGTTCAATTTGCCTTTCAGGGGGTAATTTCATTGGTAAATCTTGAAAAACTTTCTTGTATTTTTGAATCAAGGATGAAATTTCTAATCGTTGGTGAGTCCCTTCTATTGATAATAACTCCAACTGTTGACATTGTGCGACAAACGCTGGTGCCCGCTTGCGAATAAGTTTCTTCATCTGCTGAGTGGAGATGACTTGAGTTGGTGGAGCTTGAAACCCAAGCAACTTATATTTCTTTCCATCCATTTTGAATTTAATGAACTGTTTTTGTTGATTCGCTGAATACATGCCTAGTGTTTGTAACAAGTGTACCCCTAAAACGACGTCTACTCCTCCTAGGGGGATTGTATAAAAACTGGACTCCATTTCGTATTTGCTTAGTTGCAACTTAACTTTATGGCACTTGCCTACACCATCTATACATTTTCCATTTGCTACCATAACTTTTAAATCTGCTACAGGGTAAGCAAAAATGTTCAGTATTTTTGCAACATTGACATCTACGAAGTTGTGCGTACTCCTTGAGTCTATTAGAACGATAACGTTTTGCTTCTTGATGTGACCTTTAAGCTTCAGTGTCTGTGGCTGAGCTATCCCTGTGATGGCTGCCAAAGAAATTCGTGGCATATCTTCTTCTGATTCTGGACTAGGGTTTGCATTTTCTTCATTGTTCTCTTCGTCAGAGCTATCTTCTGAAGATTCTTCTTCTTGTTCAGCTTCATAGTTGTACAATTTTTGCGTTGCGCATTTGTGTCTTGCGTAATACTTGTCTCCACATTTCCAACATTTGCCATCCTTTTTCCTTTCAACACTAGATTGTTGTTTTCCTTCATTTCACATTGGTGGTGGAACGTACTTGCTAGTGTTCTTTGACGATGGTTTACTTGACTTCCCCTTGGAATAGCTGTTAGTTCTCTCGTTACTGGCATATGGTGCCTTGTGGAGTTTATATTTTTGCTCGATAATGTCTGGCCTCCTCAATGGTTTTGGGTTTATGCAATTTTAGTTCTCTGCGAATGTAATCTTTAAGGTCACAACGATACATTTTTAACAGCTCTTCATCTGAGATCCCTCTCTGCCTTACTGCTAATACTTCCCATTCATGAGTGTATTCACTCACTGATCTTTTTTGTTTCAGATGAACGAATCTCTCACAGACATCATCCTCTTCGTCATGAAACCTTTTTAGCAGGGCATTTTTAAAGTTTTGCCAATTATACGAGCAACCTGTGCATTTAGACGACCAACATAGAACCAATCGTACGCTTCTGCTTCTAGGTAGTTGGATGCATTCATGACCCTTTCTTGCTCGCCGAGTGGAGGGTTCGCTAAAAAAATGGCGTCCATCTTATTTACCCATACGACGATGCCTTTATAGTTCTTACCATCATACATAGGTAATTCATTTTTGATTTTAAGATGGTTCCTTTTGGAAGATTTGGTATAATATTGGCTTCCTTCAAAATGAATTTGCGGTATTCACGTCTTCTCATGGCTCAGGAACTCATGCTCTAGAGAATTCTCACCTTTCGGAGTCTTGGGACTCTGCGTCGGTGTAGGTGGATCAGTCCTTCCGAAATGTTGGCTCATCAAGCTTTAAACGAAAGAGATATCATCGGCCATTTGGTCCTGCTTACGAACTGACTTTTCGATGTTATCTAGGCATTTATTTAACTTGCTGATGTCCTCTTGAATTTTCTTCATATCGTCATTGTTGTTGCTTGCCATTTTATTTTGTTTTTTCTTGAAGACCCAATATATTTATTTATTATTATTATTATTATTATTTTTTTATAATTAATATTTATTTTCCCCCTCAATAATTAAATTAATTATATAATTAATTAGTTATATATATAATAATTTACCAACTATGTAATGTTAAACATTATACTCAATGGACATGAAAACAAACAAAAAGAAGTCGTGACCGACCGAGTGAGTTACTACGCTTGGTCTGGGAAAAGTCTGCTGTCAGAATGAGTCATGACATTTTGTCCGACTACCAACTTGAGCAGAGGTGACACCGGGTCGTTGGTATACACTGAGGTCGTTGGTATCGAAGCACCAGGGTATTTATTTGACATTTATATCACCCATCGAATCTTGGATGAAACGACGTTAGGTGGCTGCTCACACCTGTTGACCCTTCGATTGGAATGGAATGTGTTGATTGATGGCGGAAACATGCACATTGATTTAACTAAGTAATTGCGGCTCGGTTTTGACGGACAACGTTTTCACCAGCTGAGGAGCTTGAAAAGATACCCAGCCAAGGAGTCACGTAACACAGCGGGATAGGCGCGAAAGGAATACTGCAGAGACACGGAATAGAGAGGGAATGACAACGGAAAACGCGGGAGGGCCATAGTGGAAAAAAAAGCGACGGGGAGAATAGCGTGGAAGGGTCAGGGAACAAATGGAGTTATACACAACGGATGGGATCGATGGAGGTGGAGGGCCGGTAGGGCCGACGACCCATAGAGGGGTGTGGTGTGTGCCAGAAGAACGTGGCTCTGATACCACTGAAATGATCAACCGTATACTGTTCTCTATTAAATCTCAAGCATACTGAAATATAAAATAATATAATATTTTATTAACTGATTGAATGATGATTTACATGGTTGTGGCGGTGCTCCTTTAATAGGATTGATTGGCTAACCCTAAGAGAGGGAGACATGTCCTTTAGGAACTGGAGTCTTTTCGATTTAACTAAGTTTATTTAATAATTTGTTAATTAATGAATTTATGCTTAATTATTTTAATCAATTTAATAATATTTAAATATTAGTAATTTTATGGATTTTAGATTCATAACGGATCCCCTCTTCAAGATGTGGAATCTCATTATCAAACTCTTGAAAATAATTTGCATGTCCGAATCTATCCAAGCGATCAAGTTTTCGCTCAACAACATTGTCAGTCTTGGAAGATTCAAGAAAGATCACATCTCTAGATATTATAAACTTCTTATTCACTTCTTCTTTGGAGGTATTTGAGTATCCCAAGAACATACATTTACGACTCCTTGCATCGAGTTTGTTTCTCTGTTCCTTAGCTATCAAGGCATATCAGGTGGAACCAAAATCCTTGAGATGCCACATCGAAAGAATGTGGCCAGACGACATTTCATAGGGGGTCTTGTTTTTGATAGCATGAGATGAACACCTATTCTTTATATACACATCACATAGAACTGCATCAACCCAAAACATCAACTTAACATTCTTGAAAAACATCATGGAATGTATCATATTTAAGATTGTCCTGTTCATTCTTTCAGCTACTCCGTTTTGTTGGGGATTATAGGGCACAATTGTTTGTTGTTTGATCTCATGTTGGTGAAGATAGTTTTCAAATTCATTTGAAGTGTATTCTTTTCCATTATCAGTACAAATAGTGCCAATATGAGATTGTGCATCATTTTCAATCCATGCATGAAAGTTGTTAAATGTTTCAAATGCTTCAGATTTGTTCTTCAATAAATAAACCCAACACATTCTAGTGTAATCATCAATAAATGTCATTATATATTTATTACCATTTGCAGAAAGAACAGGTATTGGGCCACACAAATCAGAATGAATGAGTTCAAGTTTTCTATGTGCTCTGGAATGAGAATCATGAAGAAACTATTTGTTGTGCTTTCCTAAGATACAAGCATCACATTGCTTAAGTTTCCTAGGAATTGTACGAAAACTAGTAACACCATTTTTTTCAACAAACGAAGGCTGTCATAGTTCAAGTGTCCAAATATAGCATGCCATAAAAGACTTTATGGAAATGTACCTTCATCATAATGAGAACTGTATAAAAAGTTTTGTGCATTAGCAAAGGTTCCTTGCAGCTTCAGAAGTCTTTCTTCGTCTATCCCAATCATGACAAGTGAGTGATATGATGCTTTTCTGACCTCGACCTTGCCATCAAATATATGAATATAGTGTCCTGCTGGTGGGATGTGTACCAAAGACAACAAGTTTCTCCTCAATTTCGAGATGTATAGAACATCATGTAGAAGAAAGTCTGGAAGATGAGGCAGTTTGAGCGTGATGGTGCCAAGCCCTGATGGCTTGAGTTTTCACTTGTCTGCAAGTATACTACTCCATCAACATTGTCTATGAATTCTTCCAAGAAATCTCTTTTGAAAGACATGTAGCAAGTTGCTCCTGAATCAAGCAACCAAACATCTTTCCATGAAGCGAGTGAAGCATTGAATAAGTCTTCAATTACTCCAATGTTGCAATGCGCCACAACATATTGAGCAAACTTGGGTGCTTTTGCTTTCCCTTTACTAGGTGTTTTACCCTTTTATTCATTTCTTTCCTTGCTCAATTTTTTCCCAAGGTAACTTGCATGTGGAAGCATAATGTCCATCTCTATTGCATCATATGCAATGAAGATCAAACCTTTCTCTTTGGAAATGTCTGTTCCCCCTGCCTCTAAAATTCTTCCTTCCTCTTCCTCTTTGGCCACCTCTTCCTCTAGAAGAATCTTGTGCATGATTCTTCTCTTTGTGTGCAAGACACACAACTTCTTCAGAAGACTGAGGGGTTGTCTTCTTCCCAAAAGCCTTCTCTGTTTCAACGAACTTCTTCTCAAGGGAGTCAAAGGTAATCTCCTTAAGGTTGCCACTTGCTTGCATTGACTCAAGATAATGTCAATAGGTGGGATACAGTGCCTTGACATAATCTACGAGAGGAATATCTATTTCAACACCAATGACTTTTATGTCATGCATAATGGATTTTACATCTGATGCCAAGGCAAGAGGGTCATCATTCTTCAATTTAGTATTGAACAACTTGATTATCAATTGAACAACTTCAAGTTTAGAGTGTGAGTCAGACAATTCCTTCAACTTATTTAAGGCTTCAAAAGCATTTGAAAATGGCGAAATATAATGACTTACCTCTTCGTTTACTGATGCTGCAATGAAGGTGCAGGCCTTGCTGTTCTTGTTTTCCCAGATGGCAAGCTCCTTATCTGAAGTAGGCTTTTGAGGTGCATTGTCTCCTCCTCATTCACAAATCCCTTTCCACAACTCATTGAAAATAAGAGTGTGTTTTATCTTCTGGGATCACTCACAGTAGTTCTCTTTGCCAGTGAGAACTACTCCCACTATAGAGATAAGTAAATGCATCAGAAAATTTTAACTGGGCCTAAAGTACTTGTAATAAAATTGATGTCTCTGCAACTAATTAATTTGCATGTAATTATGTCTTCAAATGCAAGCTCTCAATATTCGAACAATATATATTCTCCCCCATATACCATCCATAACATATACTATCATATATCATATGACATATAATACCATACCACTCACACCTCTAAAAAACTTCATCTCCTTTAATATACCACTCACACCTTTAAAAAAGTACTCCATACGCTTTTGTGATTTTTCGTTAAAAAGGGACACAATGCATATTATATAAGTTCACTTTATATGAAATATGCCACCACTTCTAATATGACCATACCCCCTTGAAAAATGGAGTTCAACATATTCCACAAATATATAATAAACAACGACCATATGGCCATAGCCTTAAATAATTTCACCACATCAAAAAAAAGTCAACGCACATGTCACAATTTTGGTCATAGAGAACTTAATAATCTTACATAGATTTCAAAAAGAGGCACAGTCTTCGTAAAGCATGCAACAAACCATCCATCAACGCACACACGTGACACGATCTTTACTGTCTCACAGCCAGCTTCAACATATTGTATGTAGAGAAACGACCAACACAGTCAAGGTCTTCCACTGTGCATTCCTCCAACAATATGCCATTCAATGCACAAAGAGCAAAGGGGGATGAGTGTGGAGCGATGAAAGGAAATATTTTGCAGAGATTCCTCGCACAGGAAGTTAATTCAAGGAGACACCAACATTCAAAATAGAGGCAGAGTTTGTAATTGATAAAACAACCAGAGGGACAAAGGATAATGACAGAGATTTGACAGAGAATAATGGCAGAGTTCTTCAGGAGTTAAAACACAAAAGGATAATTTGGGAGTTGGCCTTGATACCATGTGAGGCCAGGAGTAACTCTATGAATGAATTGGCGCCTTTTCATTAAAATAGAATATGACTATATACAAGCAGAGGGAAACTATTGGGTTTCATCTCCCAATGTCTCTTTGTCTTCCAACTTCTCTTATTTTGCTATTTACAATATTTACATAGGATTCCTATTCCCAAAGATTAAGTGTTCAACATTTATAATAAAGTGAACTTTATAAATGGTCAATTGGGGTTATCTCGAGTGGTTGGGCATAATGGTTGTTGTCTCCCTCACCCAAATTCAATTCCTTGTGAGTGACATGATGATGAGAAATATTGTTGTAGTGGCTAGTGCCTATGAATATTGTTGTATTAACCCTCACTTTGGTCCTCGGGCTAAGAGACTTTATAAATGTTTTATAATGAAGTGATTGTAATTTTTCTTTTAAATTTTTATATTAAGTGACTTTCTATATATATAATTTAATTATTTTTTATTTTTTGAAAAGTGACCTATTTGGTCATGTTCGTGCTGTTTTTGTTGGTGCGACCGATCAAACCAAAAGATATATGTAGGGGAGTGGGACTTTGTGTAGTCGGCGATGTTGTGTTGTATCATGGAGCCGAGGCAGTAATCAGACAACAGTGCGGGATGTATGAAACACAGAGACAGGAGAATAGTGTGGTTGGGACAATGCGATTAGAGGCATGGGAAAATGCGGTTGTGGATGGACAAGATGGGGCCAATGACAACCGCTACAACATCATGCGACACTAGGGATGGTATAGTTCAGTCATTTGGAACTGGAAGTGAATAGCACAAAGTATGATTAGGGTTTGTATGATGCTTGTACAAAATTGAGGTAGCGAATAGAATTGGCGGCTAGTACAAACAACAGATAGGATTGGTGGCTCTGATACTAATGTAACAAACAATTCTTGTTTGTTTGTGTGTAGACAATATACTTGTAAATGTATACATGTATTGATATAGTGATAAAATGAATAAGATTGATTGAATATTACAATGAGGGCACCCTTTATAAGTACCTATGTGGGGGAGCCTTTTCATTAATGGGCGTGTCTTTTTGATAAGACACGTTTGCCAGTAACTAATTGATAAGCGTTTATTATGTTTATAACATGTCTAAAATCACAATGTTATGTCACCTAGGAGAATCTCACCAAGGCAACATGCATCACTACACCACATCAACACCATAGGAGGAGACTTAAGAAAGGTACTCCATCAAACATCAAGTATGCTCCCACCTCACGTTCAACATAAGAGGACTGTGTAGAACACCTCATCTTCCTAGTGACATATCAACAATATAATACCGTTATACATAGTCACTGTGATGCTCGAAGAAGAAGATAATGCATGAAAGAGTCACTAGGATGCTTCAAGAATAAGATAACACATAAAATAGCAAGTATTGATATGTCAAGACGATGATCCATCAAGCAAAATGATGTGTAAGTAGGACCAAAACCATGATATGACTATCAACCATAACCACCCACCAAGAAGAGAAGTGAAACTCCTCTGATAAGATATCCAAATGAAAAGAAGAGTAAAAATTCCATAAAAATGTGAAGAGAAAAAGCTTCATGAAGGTGTTTCACCCCCAAGTCCATCAAAAGCTCCAAGATACCATCAACAAACTCCACTAGTGTGTTGAAATTCATAATGTGGCACCTTATGCAAGATAAGGTGTAACAAAAGGGATTGATCAACACTGAAATAGGGAGTAACTTAATGGTAAAAACCCTTAACTTATGAAAATATGTGATTAAGGCAATGTTTTCTTTTTGCAAATCACGAAAGAAATCAAGCCATTGTCCATGCAATAAAATTAAAATTGAAATACTTACAATTGATGACAAAGCAATGCTAGAAGTATAATTAACATCAATCTGTTGCACTCGATAGAATAAAAATGAATACAACATTTCTAAGAAAGAAACTATTTCTTGAAACAAACAAACACTAGAACCAACCATAAAATATATTCCACCTCATGTTAGGAAGGTTGATAATTGCAAGCCTATAGTTTCCTTTTCAACTATGAGGACAACCTAAGATATTGAAACTTAAAAGGAATCCAAGAAGACAAAAATGTAATGATACTTGTAGATTCCACTAGTTTCATAATTGTATAGACATCAATTTTACTAAGCAACTAAACTCTTTTGTCGACCCTGTTACCCACCATTTTGTGGGTGATATCCCTAGGAGAAATTTTTTCTTCAAGATGGTCCTCCGCCGGTAGCCAACAGCCACCAACTAGCTCGTTGTGCCATTTCTCCGTTACTTGAGCCAGCCATGTGGTCCCTCACCCATATGCCATGATCGTATGTTTGAAGGTGGGCCTCCAGAATCTAAAAATATGCCTTTTCATTTGGTAATAGAGTATTATAGTTTGCTTATCATGGAAACTTCTAGGCATGGATTAATGGGGGGGATTTAGCGGAAAGAATGGGCTAGGTCTGTGCTCTTGCCCCCTAGATCCCTTTTGGACATTAACTTTGGATTCTAGTCCCATGGGATCTTTTTTACTGACCATTTGGCTTTAGGGATGGTATTTCATAGGAAACCCTGATTTTGGTTGCGTGGTTCCGCTCCCTCATCCACATATGTTGCCTCCTTTCCACTCATTATAACCCCATTCATTATTTCTCCCACATGGGTCCACATTCCTCGATTAGGTCCACATAGGGTTAACTCTCTCCTTCCCTTTGCCCACACCTTGGGTCAAGCTCGAAATGATGCCTCGGAGGTTGATGCAGGTAAAAGGAGAAGTAAAGGCATAATTGGCCACATTCAACAAGAAATGTACCACAAAATGCAAAAGATGGTCGGGACAAACACATTTAGCACGTGGGCAAAAATCAATACATAAGCTCTACCCTATCATCATGGCCATCACCTTGGTTCTTACAGGCTCTATGAGCTTCCTTCATAATATAGGAACCCATGATTGTCCCAACCCTTGTTGGGCAATGAACTACCCTACCTTAAGAGGGGGTATCCACTGCTATATCTCATACATCATGCTCTTACCCCTTGAGCCTTGAGCAGTTAATTAAAGGAAAATCATAAAAAGGCAAAAAACATGTAAAGAAGGGTGGAAAAATCAATGTTGGGGCACGTCATGTACCATGATTTCTCCCTCCTATACATTATATACCCAAAGGTGGGCTTCCCCTTTACTAGCTATCCTTCTACCCCAACATGTGGCTCAAAGCTGCCCCTTTACATTCCATACTCCATTCATCCCTCTACCACATGCCACCACTTTTAAAAGGATGTACCTTGGACATATTATCCCCTTTAGAAGTAGAAACCACTTAATAAGATACTTGGTTAGCCCCATTTGGAGTTTGGAAACACTAGCATATGCCAAAGCCCATTATGGAAGGGCATGCCATTATGAAGTCCCCACTTGTGGTCCATGGTTTGTAAGCTCTTTTACTCGATTTACTTGATGACTTGTTGTAATGGAAGGTTAGGGGATGCATTGGATCTTATGCAGGATTGCAGGTGGTCTCCATCTTGTGTTTGGTCTTCCTATCCTAAGTCCTAATCCTCCAGAGGGCTACATTGGCACATGTAGGGTGTGAGTTGAGAGCCATGGGCCTCCACAACAGTAGACAACACTCTATGGATCCCCAGAGATGTTTGGAGATTGCTCGAGATTCACCTATTGGACAAGGAAGAATCAAGATGCACTTGGTTCACCTTTGCCCAGCTAGCCCCATAGATATACGATGCACTTGGCAATCGACCCAGGATTTGTATGTTCATGTGGCATCACTTACACCATCATCTGAGCCCTTACAGATGGTCTACAGGCATCTTCGACTTCCTTGGAGACCCATGAGGTCACTTGTGTGCCCTCATAGCCATTGGGAGCACCATAGGTTTATTATGTGTAGAACAAGGGGCCAACCCCTTGTCCATTACTTTTGGAAGTTCAACTCATCATTTTGGCAATTATGGACTTCATCAGGCCTCTTAGAGAGCTCGACGACATGCATTATTGATCATTTGACCTCTTGGGAGTTTTATTATTTTATTTATGAGCTAGTTTGGTGGGCTTGTCACCGATAAATAATTATTTGTACATTATTTTAGTTGATGGGCTAATGTAGGCTCAAATTAGGTAATTCGAACTCCTAACGAGTGTATAAATAGCAGATACATGAATTTATTTGTATCATCAATTGGATTGGATCATTCTCTCTCTCTCTCTCTCTCGAGAATTTCACATTTCTTTCTTGGAGGACAAATTGGAGCGAGGATGAATTTTGATGTTTGGATTGGATTTTCTTATCCTGGAGCTTCTTTATTGGCAAATGTATTGATGGTTGGATATATTCTCTTACATGTAAGTATAACTTTGATGCTATTTTCTTTTACTTTGTCACATATATTGATCATGGGACTTTCGCTATTTTAGGGCTAATTGTTGCATACTTTTACTGCTTCATTGTGGAATTATGTTTCTATATAGCATATCTCTATGTATGGGCCTATTTGTTGAACAAAGTGCCCTAGAGATTGAAGTTATCTTGATAAGCCATCGTCATCTGCAAGTGAAGTATAAATTCTTTAAGGTCACTTTCTTTTTTCTGCCCTAACATTGGACGAAGTTGCCCTTAGAGCCTCCTTGAGCTAGAAACGAGATCCTTGTTCATAATTTTTCCTGACTCCATATCCCCAAAAGGAATTAGCTAGTGGTCCACCATAAGGTGATCTCCCTAAACCTTTTTATTTACCTTTTTTCCTTTTTTTCTAGGTCTAGCTACACTGGGCCACCTAGGGCATCACTTTCTCGACAAAGTAGCCATAGAAAAAGTTCAATCTCCTAGCCTCTATTGCACTGATGTGTCCTTAGGGTCTCCTCCAAATTTGAAGAAATTCCGATGGTGGGATTGTGAAATATCCCAAGCCCTAACTCTGAGATCAAACTTTGCCCTGGTGTTCCCTAGGCTAGTACCTCATAGGATCAATCTAAGACGTTTAAGTGGAAATTCTTGATTTGATCCTTTACCCTCCCTTGTTTAGGTTAGGATCATCATCGGTTGCTAAACTCTCTCCCTTTAACCTAACCTGGGTGCACTTGGTCCTGTGTGGTCCCATACCTTTGAAAAGTCAATTCTTTAAGAACCACTTGGGAAACCAAATTCAATAAGGATTGTAGGGATTGGGAAACTCCTTTTCAAGGCATATTCCTTAAATCTAGCCCTTAAATCCTCACCTCCTTCTCCTAGAAAGCTTTTTACCTTGCTTGAAGAGCAAACAAGCTCCATTCTTAACCTCCTTCTAGGAAAAGGATCATTAAGGTCACTTCACATCCATTTGTTGGTTCATCCTTCACAAGTGACTTTCTATATACCAAGCCTACTCCCATCAGTGAAAGTCTGTAAACAATACGAAGTCTTAGCTGAGGTGACAGTGAGCTAAGTCTCTATCGTTGCCCTTGACCTGCCAGTTGTCCCTTTAGGAGTCCCTTTTAGGCCCCCAACTAGTTTGAGCAGTAATAGACCCCACTAAAGACGTCACAATTATAATCCAATTACAATCGTTATTGGATAGAAGGTCAAAAGTAAGATGTCATAACATCTTTATTTAAATACAAGAATTGGAACTACAAATAGGATTCTACAGTCTACCACATGATGAGATGGATATATTGCTAGGTGTTGAATGGTTGATGCAGTTGGGCCCTTATACCTTAAACCTCAAAAGAATTTAACTAGAAGGAATAAAATTATAAATTATATGGGGTTGTACTTTCTACTCCCAAGAAAAGTGAAATGCAACTAATGAAAAAGGGGCAAAAAACATAGAGGAACCGATAGTAGCACACCAAGGAAAGTGTTGTCGCTTTCAGAGACAACCTTGGATTGCTTACAAGACCAGTGCCTGGTAACATCTAGATTTGATGTGTCTCATATGATTTTCAAGAAACCAGAGACATCATATACATTTTATATACATATGTAAATATATACAATAAACAACATGGGTCGGTTCATTCATCCAAGGACATAAGCTATGTATTTCTAGTACTCTTTCACATATACAATTCATAGAAATATATGTATGAACTGGTGGAGGCCGAGTAGTTCGAGGACCTACAGTTTAATCAACTTTAGCAGAGCAATGAAAGAGGAGGAGATAGAATAACTCATCATATAGAGCTTGAAACCTCAAGAATTCTACATTTATCACATAGAGCTTGGAGCGTCAAGAGTTCTACACTTATCTAAGTTACAGGTAGACATAATGGATGAAGGAGAATTGGATGCGATGATTCATGGAGCGCAATTTAAAGATATAATCTCAAAGCTACATACAGGCATGTGCATTAACAAGTCAACACAAATGAATCTGTAAGAATGAATGAAACATTTATGGCAGCTACAATTACATGAAATCAGAGAGGAAACATGAACATAATGGAATTTAATAGAGAGGTAACATACTGTAGTACTCGAATGTAGGAATCACCACCATTTCATTAATATTCTGAAAGATGCAAATCTTGAAGTCATACAGTCTCAGAAATAACATGTAGTTATTCTTTAGAATTCAGAACCTTTTCTAAGTGTTTCTTCCTCCCTTTTATAAGGAGAGGGAGAACATGGAAATTACAAAATATCTCAGGCTAGAGCTTCCAGCTACCTGCATGACTAGATGTCTTGGTGTGCAGACTTTGTAGCCTCCAATTATGACAACAGAAAGATACCTTTCTTGGAAATAAAACAGCGTAACAATATCAATCAAAAACAACAAAACAAATTTAACAAGTGAACTGAAATGATGGTCCTGTAGAAATATCTCCACGCCACTCTCTTTGCTGGCCTCTCGTTCAATTGAGTTTCTGCTACATCATGCCTCATGCTCTCTCGGCTGGTTCCCTGTCGCTTTTGGTCTTAACAACTTTAATTCTTTTCTTTCAGGAAGCAGGAGCGATCACCCATAACAACCATAACATATTCAAAACACAGTTGCCGACTCATCCGTCTCTTTAACTTCCTGTATGATGCTATCGGAGCCATGATATGCCCAGTAATACTGCTCTAACACTGAATCGGGGGTTTTCGTTATTAGTCCTTTGCACTTAAAAACTGAGATTTCTATGCTCTAAGAGCTGTCACGAGGAACATTGCACTAAGGCTATGGTCACCTACAAACTTGATAGACTTTAACCATGTGGAATGGCATAAGTACACCTTGACGTGGGTTGGACTGAACCATACATTGGTGATCACCTCTACAAATGCAGGCTTCGATAAAACCATGAGTCCACAAAAGAGTTCACCCAAGGCCCTCCAATCCTACATAGGATAAGAGTAACATTAAGTAAAACTTCAAGGGACAAGGCATGGTTTGACCAAACAACTGAATATAGATTAATGACAAAGACACTGTTAGAATTTTAGGCACTAGACTCGATGCACGCACACACACACACACACACACCAGATCTGGTAACAATTTCCTATTAACTACTAACCTTAACTTGCTTTTCACTTACCCAAAAAGTCTTGAATTTATCTTCCGTTTGGAGATATTATGATTTGAACAATGTGTTATCTGGTTACAAATTTCTGGGTTTTAGATTTTGATTTAGACTTTCAGTCCCTGAATAACCTATCTGTGTATTCACCCCTTTATTGGCCTTGGTAGCTTGGATTTTGGAAGTTTATTGATAAGTTTGTTGGGCCTGTCCTCAATCTTGAAAGTAGGTTTAAACACAAGGCCTACATATGGTGTGTTGTTATTCATATGACCTTTGTTTTTGGATAGTTTATGTTACATAGGATTAATTTTGTTTTGTTGTGCCCTTCTTTTGATAGTAATTTGGTAATGCTAGTAATTTTAGTGAATATAATTTATCTAATGCTTTAATTAAATTATGTTGTACTTTCTTTTTGCAGTGGTATTTTTGAGGTGAACTGCTCGAAGGAGGTGAAGATACAGGGTATCATTGGGCCCTGTGCTTCTCTAGACAAGGTTTGTACACGAAATTGTGGAATTCTAAATATAAGCTGCCAATTTTATGCAGCAAGTGTAGCTATCAATCTGCGAAGCTGATATTTGGGTAGCTTCTTTCCTATTTTCTACAGAATGGGGCCTTGTGCTCAGATACAGTTATTGGTCAAGGAAAAACAACTGCTTGGAAAATGTGTGGCCTTGACAAAGCCACATCTTTATGCATATTTTTTGATGTTGTCCCAAAGGAGGTGTCCGGCACAGGAGGACAATCTGCTAGTAATCAGTTCTTTTTTCAGTTTCTAACGTAGTAAGGAGTTTCATCCTTTGTGCAAATTTTCACATTTGATTTTTCTGGTTCTTATCAGGCTATATTCCTCAGTAATTTACAGATACACGTAAGAGAACCACACATATGGCAGAAGATTTGGTTCATGGTTAATCTGACCTGTGTCTTCTTGCAGCTATCAGCATAGTAGTGGACAAATGCACCTCAGGTCAACAACAATATCCAGACGATGGGTTGATGGTCCTGGAAGTATAGAGGTGTTATTAACTTATTCCATAATTTTTTTTTCCATTTACTGATCAATCTTAAATCTTCTATGAATGTCTAGATGCTATAGGGGCTTGTCTGCTTAAATTGTTTTATTATGAGTGTGTAAGTTGATGAAACACGTCTAAAACATTTGTTATTATTTGAGGAGATACATTCTTATATTGACAGAAAAAGTATATCAAGAGAAAAAGTTATGGAATATGTACAAAAATGCTATAAAAGGGCATCTTTCTTGGTGCAACAGGGATTGAGACTCGAGAGTAGATCAAAGCATTTTTACTAAACAAGAATAAATCATGAAAGTGTGCAAGTCTAAATGCCACTACTATTTTACTCCTTTATTGTTTTAAATAATGGTTGTGTGCAACTCGTTATACATGCCACAACCCATGGTACAGGTAATCAAATTGTTTAATCTTGGCTATTTCATGCTTTCAATTTTATGTTTATAGTTAGAGAATAAAATCTGACCAAACAGTTTAATCTTGGTAGATCGTTAGATGGGTAGAGAAAATATAAGGAGTTCATCAATTTAATCTGAGCCTTAGATGATATAAGGTTAGAAGTAGATAGTTTACTTTTCAAAAGAAAAATGAATGAGAAGGATTTGCTAGTCTAAATGCACCCAAATAAAATGAAGAAAAAATGGTAGGGTAAGTAATGGGTAAGTAGAAGAAAGGTTGCTGAAGTATAAAGTTGATTGGATAAAAGCACATTTATCATGTTTGACTACATGTTTCAATGTGCATGAGCATTTAGGAAGGCAAAAAACAATGGTTCACAAGTTCATTTAATTAACTCCCCTTCATTCCTTTCACCCTTTTACTTACTAATTTCCCCATCCACAAGTAAGTTCTGTTACTTAAATCCTTCAAGTCATAAAGGCTCATAACATTTCTCTGACTTTTGGTGGGACCAGACCCTCGACTTAATGACTTATGGATATCAAGTGTTAGAATTCTCTTCATAAAATTCATTTCCCTTCATTTCCATAATAAAACCCTTTTTCCTAAGGTTAAACTTCATTTGCCTAGGAAAAGTAAATAAATCCCATGTAAATCCTATGTCACTCAAAAAACCCACAAAAGTGCTTTACCCTAAGTGTAAATGTATGTCAAGAAAATGCATCAATATTACATTATGCTTAGTGGTATGTTCACACCGCACATTCATTTCATATTAATTTTTAATTTTATTATATAATTTCCGATATAAATTTTCCCGTATATTAAATAAATCCCCTATATAAATATCCCAACCCTTAGTTTTAATATAAACTATACAATTTACCCCATATCCCGACAAAACCTTCTTAACTTACCAATTTTCGGTAAAGTTAAGATAACCCATCATTAAATCCCCACCCCCGATCATTTAAACTCGTGATTAACCTATAATTAATCCCATACCGCCAAGGGTTAAAATCCTAGGCCCCCTGAAGCCCATGCTCTTATCACCCGCGCACCTCCCTTGCCCGACTGCCGTCCGATCATCATCACTCTCATCTGACGGCCCACAGCCATATCGGCTTCACCCGACGGTTGACCTTTACCCGCCCGATAAGGTGGTTTTCCCTGCCCCCCCAACTGCTACGTGTCGAGTGATGGAATAGATCAAGTGACCCCTCCTAAATACCACTCCCACTATGAAAGTGGTGTGATGGCTTGGGAAACCGCCTCCCTGCCAAACCCGAAAAACCGCCTACTGTTCATGTGTAAAATTACCCGCCAAAAAGTGACTATTGCTCCATAAAAGACTAAGAAAGCCCCATTTTGCCTTTTTTCGCTTATTTTCTGTACGTACCTCTGCAAACCAGTACGACTCCTACAAACGCTGAATTCACCAATTGAACTCCAAATTCACTCCTAAAGAAGCTATAGAGACCCCAATCAACCTCTTAGTCCGTACCAGAGCCATTCAAACTTCTGCAGTTGCCAAGAACACCGAATTTGAAGCCAATTCACCCAATTCCAGGTATTTGAAGACGAATTTGCTAGACAACCTTTTCAATTTGAAAACGTTCAGTCTGTAAAGAGTTTTAATTAAGTAAAATTAATTGAAATTACTTTAAATTTAGAAGTCTCTGCCCAAACCCTTTTGAAAGCTTCCAATTTTCATCAAAACATCTAAATAATCCTGTGAAAGCCAAATTCAAATCCACAAGAATTGAATTATGGCTACCCCTGTCGCCATGGATGTCAGGCCTATCACAATTCCCTATTTGGACCTAGACCACCTTCTCTTGGTAGATAGGGATTTTCAAATCAGAGACACAAGTGCATATGAGGTCCTGCTCAAAATTCATTGTTTGAGTAAAGATAGATATCTAAACCATTATGATGACATTGGCCTTTGGGAATCCAATTTGCCCAAATACTAGTTTCCCCAAGTACATATTTTTCCTGAAATTGTCCATATGTGCCATGCGTGTTATATTCCCGGCCAGAGAGCTATAATATCCCCTGACCAAAAGGTTTTGTTCACAATTATCGCTGAATCAATTAATGAGATGTTGCAAGTCCAGCAAGGTCCAAACCTGACCCCACTCTCCATTGGGGATTTGTTAGACCTGTACACTAAGTTGACTCCCTCTAGAGTAGCCCAAATGTTCCAAACTTTCATTGTAGGAGAGCAACACATTCCTAAAGATGCCCCTCCATATGTGTCTGCCATTTTCTCTGAAAGGGGCAAGCATGTTGTGACTATGATATTATGCATTTTGGGCTATACCACTAATGAATTTGTTGATGAGATCGTCCTAGCCTTCATGTCCATTTTCACCCCAGGAAAGCCTCCTGCTACTTTGTACAATTATGTCCAGTTCATAGCTGAAAGGATGCATGAATAGTTTACTAGAATGCACAATGAGAGACTATTCAAATACTCATCTGTACTATACCATATGTTTTTATATTATCAGTCAGACAGATTCCCTTTCACCCTCTAGAAGCTTGATACTAGAGGCCAGCCCAGGTCTGTCATATTTTGGACACCATTATTCCACAAGTATTCATCACCATACACTTATACAGACTTCATTGATTCTTTTGTCCATCTAGTCATGACCATGCTGACAGGAAGTCCTCCACCCAGAATAAGCCAAGAGATCAAAGGAGTCCTCCAATTGCCCAAGTAGAGTAAAGTGGGAGATTGGTACCTTTACCAACACCACACTGAGATAAGAATCTATGGTTGCCAGCGAGCCCCATACAAACTCCCCAAATACCTCCCCATGAGGTTATTATCTCTAGAGTATTATAGGCAGATAATGAACTCTGACGAAGTCAACTTTGTCTCAGCCAAGAAAAGAACCCAGTTCAAAGTCAAAAATCAATTAGGCCCTTTCATTTGCAATTCTAGAGAAGCAAGTCAGGAAGCAGACCTGATTCTGCAACAAATGAAGTTCCAAAACAATTTCATGTGGAGAGATGACCCTCGAGGGTTTATGACCAAACTTAGACAAAAGGTCAAATTGGGGCCTTACATTCATCACCCCATACCAGAGACAGAAAGATATGCCAATCAATTTGAGTTGTTGGAGAGCACTCTCATAGACAGGGATAATACAAAGGTAGATGTTGAAAATACCTTGATTGATCTAGAAAGACAGCTTGATGAAAGGTCATTCCTGCAGGTACCACAACAAGAAGCAACCTTGAGTACCCCTACAGTTTTGTAGACTCCTCAGAATGAGGAAAAGAATCCCAAGAGGAATAGAGAGGGAGCCTTCAGTTTAGGTATGGACACTTCAAATGTGCAGTATGAAGCCAGCCAGAGCAAAAGGCCAAGGCTCAACCCTGTTTCAGAACAGGAAGACACAGAAGGCTCAATAGAAGTAACTAATACTGAGTTTGACATGAGTAGGGGCACAACTCCATCTGGAGAAACATAGGAGCCATCTACCTCACACGCTCAAATGTTAGAAAGGCAGCGTAGTGTAGAAGTCTCCTCATTTGGTAGGCCTGCTGATAAAGATAAGGATATTAAGGACATGTTTAAAGAAATCAAAATGAGAAATGAGAAACTGAAGGCACAGTCTTACGCACAGTATCTCACGCGTACACCTACAAATCAAACCAGCTTGATGTCAGTTTTTGACATCAAGGAGGGAAAAATGCAAATGTCCTTCATAAAGCCAACTGTACAACAACGAAGGACATCAACAGATTACAAAAAGATTGATTTTGAGGTATTAGCAAGGGATATTCATCCCATTGACCAAATTGAATTTCACAAACACGCTGGAGAAATGATTTACTCCACCCTTACAGGTAAAGCCATAGATGCCCATCAATTGTAGAATTCATTGACCAATATCTCAGCTCAGTATCAGTTGGAGAAGGCCTCCTCACAAGCCAAAGACACTAGAATCAAGTCTTTGGAAGACTTAGTGATTGAATTGGGACATGATCCCAAAGATATTAAAGCCACTGAGCAACTAATTAAGAAAAAGAATGATGACATTGCAGCACTCAAAAAGCAATTGAAGATACCTCAGCTACAACATCCACAGACACGGGAAGTCTTGGAAAACCAAACTAGACATGAAGAATTGATGGACTTAGTCCTAAAATTAAATGATCAGTTAAGGGAGACAGAGAAGGAATTGGACAGTTTAATCCAATTGAAGCAGACTGATATTGCCACAACCTCAGTGAATGTCATCCCAACAGTCTCAACAGCTGTTCCTTCCACATTGGCAGCCTCATTGGCTCCCACAGCTCCTATGGCCACAACTCAACAGGTTTCAACAGAGTCTAAATCAACAACAGGTACATCAGGTGAAGAAGCAGCAAAGTTGGTTAGAGCTATTGAAGAGATGTCCATACAAGCAACAGAAAGGAATAAGCTCAAAGAAGAGGTGACAAGCTTGGAAACTGATTACAAGCTTGCCAAAATCATGCACAAAGAAGAAGTGCAGAAAGTTGCCAGGATGAGTGAGAGATTAAAACCCATGGAGAAGGACCTGACACTAAAGGAACCCCTTGGGCAAGCTAAGGAACTATTATGGGCCAATATCATTGACTCTATCACTGATATTTGGCCATCTATTCAGGGGATTTTGAACAAATAGATCTAATAAAGATGGCTACAGAGGCCATCCAAAGAGTAAAAGAAGAATTAGGAGAGATGCTCGAAGATGCCACCAGAATCATCCAATTCCTTAACAATAAAAATAAGTATGAGCTTCAGGAATCAGATATAAAGGACAAAACAAAAACAATTTTGGAGGTGAGAAAGGTCTTCTCCAAGGGAAACTTGATGTTAAACTTGGAGGACAAGTGTCAGAATATGCAGGTAGCCGTTGACAGATTTATGGTTAAGTTTCAAATGTCGAGAGAGAAAGGGTTACCCAGTCCCTTAGTAATAAATGAAAAGCTCATGACACAACAGGATTACAATAGCAAAATCAGAGAGCTAGCAAAAGAACAGGTCAATACATCATCAATCAAGGCATTGCCAACAGGCAAAGTACTTTATCAAACATTTGAAAACTTGTTTTACCTCCAACATGAGGTAAAACACTTGTTTATCAATAAGCCTACTTTTGCCAAGTACACCGAGGCAGATGAAATATATAGGAGAATGCTAAAGATCCAATTACCTGATGCTGAAACATGGGAGAAATTGACTGATTTACTGTGAGAAATATGCAGTAAAAAGGTTAATGTACAGTAAAAGTAAAACAACCAGGTAAAAAGATGAAGACAGATCAATAGATTCAAAGTGTATCAGTGTCAAAGTGTATCAGATGAAAGCCAAAAGTAAATGAAGCTTCCAGCGTGAAAGATCAAACAACAAAGCAGCATAAAGGGCTAAAATCAAACCATAAAGGCCAGCAGTACCAAAATAAAAGGGACAGCATGAAGCAGTTCAATAGCTGTCTCTATCTTCTTGCAAGAAGATATTTTTATTTCCTAGATTAAATCTCAAATTAGTTTGAGATATTTTGTAATAATTTTTTGTATAAATACTTCACAATTCGAAGTATATAGGGTGGATTCTATTAGACATTTCTATAGACTTTTTGATCAAGAAGAACCAGAAGGTTATTGTATCTGTTGATGAGCCAATAAGCTGGATTGATTAATAGAGATCATATTGTTCCAAGGATTCATGTGTTGAGCGAATATCAGACAAGTATTTTCATGTGTCTTTGTCAATTTCTCAAAGTTATTCATAATCTCATATGTGTTTCAATCTAAATGCTATAACTGGAAATATATTTCAGACCTTGTTTAAATCACCCTCTGCTTTAATAGTTAAGCATTTGAATGTTTTCTTCTGATATTTAAATTAAAGAATTCTTAATTGCTCTCTACTTTAAATTGACTTCATAAATAATCTAGATTAAAGGATTCTTAATTGCCCTTTGATTTTGATTACCCCTGCCTTCCTCATTCATTATCCGGGTTTGAGAACCCTTAACTGCTCTCTCACCCTGAGTGAAACCCTTTCACCCCTCTGTCTCAAACAATTTGAAATACACTCTGCTATCTTGCCCTTGGAACATCCCCTTTAGTGAGTTTATCCAGCCTTGCTTCCTTATAAGTTGACTCCATAGCCCAATGGGCTGAAAGACATCAATTTATCCATCTGTTTAACAGATCCCACTGCCCAATTTTAAACAGAATAAAAACCCCTTGAACATTCATAGCTAGCCTAAAACAACTTAACTAAAACAAAGTTAAATCTTAAAGAGAGAGCCCTCTCTGAGCATTAGAAAGGTTAGCTCATGATCTCCAAAAGTGGATAGTGGTTACCTTTGGTTTTTCCTTTTTCTTACTTCAAAGGAATTACTAGAGTGATAACACAACCTGTCAAGAAGATAAGGACACCAATCCTCAATGATCACCGACTTCCAACTTTTGTAGGCACCAACCTACAGGGGATTTTAGTGCCCTAGTCGAGCTCCAATCGAGCTCCAACTCAACAACTTCATAGGCACTAACCTGCAGGGGACTCCAATCTCCTTAGCTAAGCACCATATCAACAATTCCTAGGTACCAATCTACTTCTTCAATTTGTTCCTTGGACCTATCAACAACAACTCTTGGTTTATGCGAACTGCCTTTCTTCATTAGGAGTTGTCACCCAACCATGCCACTCTCAAGTTTGCACCTTCAACCTTGGTCACAGCTACATGTCCTTTGAATATTCTTTCTCTGCTCCTTAACTTGGCTTAACTTTTCGACTTGGATTAGGTCTCCAACTTGGCTTAACTTTTCGACTTGGATTAGGTCTCCAACTTGGCTTGTCTCTTCCCCTTTTGCTTAGCTGTATGCGGGCTCTCACAGGACATCAAAAACACAGAACCACCCATCAAATATCTATGATCACCACAAAATTCTCACAAAGACTAGCAACAAACCTTCTTGAGCAAAGTTCGTTTTCCTTTGCCCCTTCTTCTTTTTGCACTTGTACACAACAATTTCAGCCTGGCAACTTGTACCAAATAGTATATGAATCTGCTATCACTTTGCCTTCCTCCAAAACAGCTAGAGTAAATCATTGGACTCGCCTTGCTGACTAGACAAACTAGGGCTTGGATTGCTTCAAAATGAGTGTAAAGATTGCCCAAAAAGTGGTCTGGTCATGCTTAAAAGATTCGGCCTTTGTTATAGTATTATATCACAAATGAGTACCCACAAGAATCACAACAGAGTAACAAAAGATTGATCCTCGTTTAACTCATATTTGCCACATGTTCAAGTTTGCACTTTAAGCTGATTTTGGGTCTGTGCCTGTAATAGGGCCTGATTTCAGGTTTACGACAAAAAAACAACAATCAAAACTTACTTCAGCTCTGCTCAACCTCCAATAGAACTGGCATACAGAATTCAACCTTCAACACCAAAATTCAGTCTTCAACAAGATAGTCCACAAAACTTGGTTGTGTTCCTTAGCCTTGATTTTCAAAGCAAATGTGTCATAGAAATACACAGGAAAGTTCCCATGTTTTTGTTCCTGGTTCAGTCACAGATTAACCTCTTGCTTCAGCTCAGCTACAACAGATAATGGTCTTCACAGATTCAATAAATAAACACATAAATATATACGAAAATTATAGTCTTCTTCTCCAACTTAGATCTCTTCCTTCCTGTGGTATGTTGTACCTCTGTTTTCCTTGATTTGCTAGTTGTATGTGTAAAATGAGCCAATTTGGATGGCTATTTATACTAGTTTTTAGGTGTCACACATTGGGGCTGACCTGACGTTTGACTGAACCATTATGTCCACCGGATTTGATGTTAATACTAACTTAAAAAAATTATTTCTCCTCTATTGTGAGGAGTTAGGAGGTGGGCCACCTACGGTTGGAAAGGTCTCGTCGAAGGATACATGATGATTTAGCTTTACTCCAAATCAAATGTGGACATGTAGCAACCCCCAAATCGAATGTGGACATAGTCACATGGTGGATGAAGCGGGTGAGATGCGGGAAAATATGATCTCCATTTGAGGTAAAGCGAAGTCCTAGGATAAAGAAAACTAGTCAATCTAGAGGTCTTGGGCTTTCCTTCAACGTACAAAATGGTGGAATGAATGATTACTCTCGAGAACTCCTCATCACGATCACCTTTTGTAATATCATGCTTTAAGGATGTCACATGGTTGTGATGAGAGGGGCACGAAGGGTAAGAGAAATAAGGAGTGCAACAAATAGGTCTCTCAATGTGATGGTGTTAATTTTAGGATAACAATGGTATGTTCTATGCTTAGAGCAATTTTACTTCAATTTTCTTTATTAGCCCAATATCATATCCAGTATAGCAATCACATCAACATGATAGTAAAATGCAAATAGAACATAAACAATAATAGTAGAAGACAAGCCAACACAAGAGGACACAAGATATGGCACCAGCCAGGGACAAACCCCAATGTGGGGAAACCCTTGATCAATTCTTCTTATAATTCTTCAAAAGTTCAGCAGAGAGAGAGAGTACAATTTACAATATTCACTTGCCCAAACTGATCAGTCAAAACAACAGAAATAGAAAGCTGGAGCCCTAACCAGAAAGTCAACGCTAGTCAATACAACTGAAATTTACCTCCAAAACAACGTGGTCAACCTTGGTCAACTCGGCCTCCAACAGCTAGATAATGCAGCCCAAAGCAGTCTGAAAATAACTAGTCAAATTTGGTCAACAAAAGTCAATGCAACAACCTAAATTAGGGAAGTCAACATTGGTCAATCCAGGGGTCAACCTGCCTCGGTTTTTGTGCTTAGAACAACGACGTGCCCAAACAAAAGTCTTCCACACAAAACTGAAGTCAAATAGGGTCAACACTGGTCAAAGTTAGTCTCCTGAAATTTTGGCCTCCTGAAAGTTCGGTCTCCTGAAATTTTGGCCTCCTGAAATTTTGGTTAACGCAGCGACTAGAAAAGACAATCTTCCTTTCGCACGTGTGGAGAGAGAGAGGCCCAGAAATCTGTACCCAATCAAGATGAGAGAAAGAAAGATGAATGAGATGAGATGCCAAAATAATGAGGAGGCACCTTGTATTTATATGCAACGTTGAAGGTTGGAGGAGGCTAATCTGATGGCTGGCCGACCTTGACAATTTGTCCATAATCAAAATAAATTCATTACTTCATTTGTACATGCCAAAATGGGATGATCTTTAGATCAATCCTACACCTCTTGGAAGGAGGAATCCAAGAAAAATATCATTTGCCTCATAAGAGTTGTCTAAAGTGATGTTTGGCCCTAGTTGCCAAATTTAATACTCCCTTTCAACTAGGGAGAACACTTGCCACTCTGTCTGATCATTTGTACCATCCCTATCATTGCACTGCTCTACTCTGCTTTGTTGAAAGAAGAAATGATCGAGAATGTATCATACCATTCTCCACTGACCCGAAGTCAGTCTCCAACAACTTGGAGTGTGTCATACCACTCTTAACTGACCTGTAGTCAGTTTCCATTGATCCCAGATCAATATCAACATCCTAGCATAGGGAGTATGGTAGTACACGATGCATCCATCGGTAGTACTATGGTCCCTATCCTCATTTCCCTACTCATTGGCCAAATGAGAGGTACTTCCCATGAGTCCCAGACTACATGGGTAGGATGTGTCGACAGGAGAAGGTGAGCCATTCATCCTGCTCATATGCCATGGGGAAGGGTGAACCACTCAGCCTATGCATGTGCCACCACGGGGTATCACAGGGGAAGGTGAACCATTCACCTTGTACATAATGCACCATTAGGGGAGGGTCAGTCACCCTATGGTCGCTCATCGCTCCAATAAGTACCCCAAGCCCCCCAGAGCTCCCATAGCTCACTATCCATCTCATAAAGGACCCTCATAAGAGGGTCTCTCCACGACTCCAAGTCGTTCATGGAAGGTTAAGAATTTGACCTTCTTGAGGGGCTTCGTAAGAATATCAGCGACCTGCTCATCGGTCCCAATATGATGGAGCCTTATTGCTCCCCACTGTACCATATCCCAGATAAAGTGGTACCTGATATCAATATGCTTGGAGTGATCATGAAACATGGGATTCTCAGAAAGACGAATCCCACTCTGGTTGTCACAAAAGATCACGGTGGTATCCAGCACATGTCCAAACCGCTCACTAAAGAGCTTCCTCAACCAAACAACTTCACATGAGGCTAAACTAGTAGCAATGTATTCAACCTCAGCTGTGCTTAAAGCAACTGACTTCTACTTGCTGCTCATCCATGATATTGAAGCAAAACCTTGAGAGAAGCAACATTTTGATATGCTTTTGTGATCCACCATACTGCCAGCCCAATCTGCATCAGAGTAACCATGGAGCCTCACATTCCTGGCAGTGTATCCCAGTCCATAAGTTATTGCGCCCCGTGGTGGGCTCCAGTATTGTAGCAATAATGCTACAACTCTTGGATCTTCCTATCTCTAATTTTATCAACCCGGTAGTTCGTATAAACTTGGAAGCGACGGTGCTGTATGCACAAGTACTAGCTCTTGTCGCAGCTGTCACTTGGTCAGCTGGCACAAGTCCGCTAGGGCTCAAGCCAACTTCTATATGCTCTCAGAAGAAGCTTTATGAGTGATGGACGAAAGCTATCTCGAAGAAAGCTAACCTACTTTGCGGAAAGAAACTGAAAGCCAAAAAGAAACGCAAACCCTAGCAAACCCTAACAAACCCTAAATCTACCAACTAGTCCTACTGATGCAAAAATGAGAATGCAAACTATGAGAAGAGATGCCATTACTTCTAGGAAGGTAAAATGCATGTGTCTAAGTTATCACTATCTGAAGAAAACATCTTTTTGTATTTTTGATTAAGTTGTTGGAATTATCATGCATGTGCTTCTAACTAGTTTTCCACTGTGCAGGGATGGATCAAGGGATGAAATGCTTTGGGAAAGGTTGGGATGGTACAGAGAGGGTCTAAGGGTCCCTAGCATTCTTTCTGAGAGTTTCACAAAGTCTGGAGGCCATGCAACCGTGTTTATGAACTTCTACAGGAAGTCTGCAGGGGTTTCTACAGGAAGTGCTGTAAGTCTTCTACAGGATGTTCTGTAATTCTTCTACAGGATGTTTACGAATTGGATTTTTGAGGATGGATGGTTGATGGAAGATGCATGGATGGTTATGGAGGTAGGATGGGGGTCTGAAGTGACCTAGGAACTGATGGATGGAGTGGTGAGATGATGTGGAAGGCTGACTTGCATCAACGAAGGTTTAGGCAATGGAAAAGCAAGAAGGTAGGGTTACGTGGCAAAAGAGCAGATGGGAGATGAAGAAACAGACTTGGTGATGGAGGAGCTGACCTGAACGAGGCTCAGATGAATGAGGAGGTGATGAAGGTGATAGAGATGCCCTGCACAATGCTTATTCAAACAAATCAATGAATTCTTGCAAACAAACCAAGTCCTAGCTAACTCAATCCAACTGTTAATGAATGAGTAAACAACAACCTTGTTTGAAAAGAGAACCATATACATCACATGAGCAAGAACATGCCAAAAGATCTAAATGCATACAAACTCCTACCAATCGTTTCTAGGCATAAAAAGCTACGTTACCCATCAAAACCAACTACAATAACAAAGCAAGATCTAAAGAGCAGATTTTATTTCAAGAACGCAGCAAACACATAAATATAAACAAGGGAAGTACTGGGCGCTTGAGATGGGCCCAACCCCAAGAACTACAGCCTCCCAAGAGCGATTTAGAGCTGGTGCAAAGCTGGATCCATCTTTATTAATCAAGAAATGAAAAGTTACATCAAAACTGTCCACAAGAAGAACTTGAGCATGAGCTGAAAGCAAAGCTAATCTACTGCATAAAAATCGAACTACAAACTAGCTAACTAATGGCTAAAACAAAATGACTAACTGGCTACAAAATGACTACCCACCAGCTAACCCAAATGAGGCCCTAAGCCTTCTTATTTATACAATTTGAGGACCCAACAGTCCTCCTAAAGTTTAGGGACTTGGCTGCCCAAGACTTGTAGTTAACAGCAGTCCTACTTGACTTGCTTGGCTGCCCTTGTGCTCATTGACTTGGTGGCCTTTGAACTCCGAGCTGATGGTGGAGAATTCGAGGTAAGGGTCCATAAATGAGGGGGACACCTTCCTACAAATCCTCTAGCTTGTTCTCCCACGAATTTGGCTGCCAAGTGCTCATTAAGACCTTCAATTTTGTCTCCAAGTTGACCAAAAAGGCTACACAAAGCACCCATTAGACTTGTTGGCATAATGACTAACCAAATTCACTCTATTAACATAAAAATAATAAAAAACATGCAATAAACAAATGAGAATGGTGGACTAAGCCAAATTAGGAGGTTGAATGAGCCCAAATAATTGTACATTTTTGGGGCTCATCATCACCCCCCTACTGAAAGTGTTGCTCATCCTCTGAGCAACCAAATCTCTCCCCTTGTCCTTGATGGCCCTGGTGACTTCCTTGGCTAGCATCTCGGCTGATTTCTCCTTTGGCTTCCCGCTTTTCACACTTTCCTGTAGAAACTGTTCGCTGGCTTCCTGTAGAAACAGTCTCTGTCTTCCTGTAGAAACAGTCTGCTAACTTCCTGTAGAACTGTCTTCACTGTTTTGGTCTGTGCGGCTGAGGGTGCCTTCTTCTTGAACTGTGCTGTTGCTCCACTTGTTGTGAAGGATTTTGCTGTTGCATATGAAGATGGTGTTGATCCAGCTGTTGTGATGGCACCTGCTGCTGCTGTTGCTGATTGGAAAGGTGGTGTTGCTGTTGTGGCCACTTAATTTGAGGTTGATACAATTCTGACTGTTGGGACTGTGGAATACTGAATTGTAACTGATGTGACTGCAATGCCTGTTGGGCTGAATTCAAAGGCTTGGTTATGTCACTGCTCCCCAGTTTTTGTAAGGTAGCAGCAGCCATAGGACGATAGTAATCTGGCTGGATGGCTGAGTTTATTATATCAGGTCTCTGATGCATGTTCATCCATTGGAGTAAACCAACACCAGGCATTGTAGGATTTTGAGAATTAACAATACCAGTCTCCTCCCCAAACCACAGTGAAGATCTCTTGATGGCACTCTCTATTTCTGATTCTTCACCCAGCATTCCTGGCTGCCGTGGGCGCTTGGGCCTGAAGAAAGGCGGAGGACAAATGAAAAATGGGGTGGCAACGGGCTCAATCTCCCAGATAGAAACTCGATTCTGCCTTTCACCAGCAGTTGATTCATCCCACCCAACCTGGATATTACGCCACTGTGAGTTTGGCCATTTCATAGAATCAAGATCACTGATCCCTGTAATGGTACCCATATATCTGCGCACGCCTGATTCCTCAGTTTCAAACATCATCCTGAACCGCATGCCAAGTGAAACCTGGGTGCCATAGATTGCTTCGTTGTACTTAGACAGAGGAATGACAAACTCTGAAGGGCTTGCCCTTGGATTGTAGAAAACGGTAAATGGGCTATGGTTTGAAGCAGCATGCGCTGCTACAGCAAGAACGCCAATATGCATGCTGTCACTAGACAGGACAGATGACGACATAGTTGCTTGTTGCCGATTTGCACGCCTTATACCCAGAAGTAGTTGTGATTTTTCATCCCTTATAAAAAGGACAGAGTCACCAGCAAAAAGTCTCTTCGCACTCACAAATACACCCCATCCTGTTGTTAGAAGATGCCTCTTTGGCTGACCACGATAGATATGTCTGAATGTCCATGCATGGTTATGCAAATCTCTGGCCACAAGTTCTTGAGCTGGTGGTTGCATCGTATAATCTAGTGGTGGAAATGAAACAAGAGGTCCCGCGCAGGCATGCCAAAGTTCAGAATTAATGCTCCTCCTTTCCCCTCGTTTTGAGCTTGAACTTTTCTAAAAATCCCGTGGTTTCTTTCTGCAGGGCTGTTTTCTGCCTTTCCTGTAGACGACATCCTGTAGAAAACGCCTGTAGAGTGCAACAGGCGGGAATTTTTTAAGGAACTGAAGAGATCTCGAGAATAAAAGGCAGAAATCGGTAGAGCACCATTGTTTAACTGATCTGGATGGTGGACATGCGCTTCAGTTGACCGCAGTTGAACAAAGAGTGGTGAGAGTTTCAGCCGAGCGTTCCTTGAATTACTGCGTGACTTGTGGTGAGGTGGCAAAAAAAACATGCGCGCTGGTTTTTTTGAACTGAAGTGTTGTCACGAACTGCTGTTGCTAACTATTCGTTCTCTGCTTGTATTCAATTCCATTAGTTGCACTAGAGTTTAGAATATCCCCAACTGACTGTGTTTTGTTTTTGAACTTCACGTGAATGGCTGATCCATGCATGCGTGATTTTTGCCTTGCTGAGTGCAATTGAACGTGGCTCCCTTCTTGGCTGAATCCACTCATCTCATTCATTCATGCATTGCTTTAGATTAGATTCATGCAAACAGAGGAATCGGTTTTGTCACGTACCTGAAAGTCGACTGGCTGCTGTGAAGCTTTTTGCTGCATGCATGTGTTGATCTTCATTTGCTGCATGTATGGTGGCTTGACTGATGATTTATGGCTGTTTTTTCTTTTGCAGGTGTCCTCTGGACGGATCTAAGCTGCAGGAGTTCATTTCCACGTTCAACTCTGCCCGTTCAAGCTGCTGCCATTGAATTTTCTCAGGACCAGAACTTCTTTTTGCCATTTCTCCCAAACGGTAGATCGGTTTGATCTGAAACTCGGTGAGCATGTTACTACCATCATTATGCATCTCCCATAGCAAATTCGTGATCAATGGATGCACGGATTTCGAGAAAAATGGAAAATGGCTGAAGATTTCAGAGGTCGATTTCTCGGAAACCGTGCATCGGAATCGGCTGAAACTGCTTGGGTAGGCTACTATCACCCATGTGCATCTCCCCATGAAACAGGTTTTGAAACGGATGCACGGTTATGGAGAAAATGCAAAAATGGCTGATGGTGATGGAGGCTGATTTCTTGGAAACCGTGCATCGGAATTGCATGAAACTGCTCAGGCATGTTGTCATCAACCTTGTACAATCCCCCATAAAACGGTTTGTCAAATGGATGCATGGTTTTCAAGTTATGGCAAAAACAAATTCTGCTCTATGTGTTTTTGCTTCAAGGCACTTTGCATTTTGGTTGCATGGTATGACAAAATGAATTTTGGCTGTGATGCAGGTATGGAGATGATGGAGGATGAGTTGGAAGACTGCATGAGGACTTCTGAACCCTTGAGGAAGCTAGCATGTTCGCCAAACCACTTTTTGAAATGCATGCCTAGTTTCCCACAATTTCTATAGGAAGTTCCTGTAGAAGCACAATGAGAAGCACAAGGAGGTGAAAAAATGATGGATGAAGGCAAGGGATGGACACACAAGTGCTTGCAGGCCTAACCAATAGACTCCCACCATCAGATTCACTTTTGAAATTGGATTTGGCTCGTCCAAAGGTTCTACAGGATGTTTCCTATAGAAATACAAAGCTTCCTGTAGAAGACACAGTTTTGAGGAAAGAAGCATAATGACATGAAAAAAATGATGGAAAAGGGGTGAGGAATGGAAACATGGATGTGGGTAGGCCTCATGGACATATTCCAAGCCTTCAGGTCCTCCTCGGAGATCAATTTGGCTTTTTTGTAAGCTTCCTGTAGAAGATACGAAACTTCCTGTAGAAGGCACAAAAACTCCTTTGTCTTTGTTTTGAGTGATCCACCTGACCTACAATGTCCTTCTTGCAACCTGCAATGTCACTGCTGCAACATGAAATTATTCAATGGAGATTAGCTTTTTATTTTTTCTCTTTTTTTTTTTTGAAAAACAACTAGGGCGCCTCATGGAGGTTTTCGCCCTAATTGCCTGCCCTGGGCGCCTCCAAGGGAGGTTTTCACCCAGAGATCTTATTCTCTTTTCTCTTTTTTCCCAACCCATTGACCGCCTCATCGAGGTTTTCAATCAATGAGCCAATCTAAGGCGCCTCCGAGGAGGTTTTTACCTTAGATTTCTATTTTCCTTTTTTCATTTTTTCTCTTTTTTCTTTTTCTTTTTTCTACCCTACCCTACTTGAAAAGCAAATTCATTCTCAAGTATAAGAATACTTCCAATGGAGCCATGTGCACATCGAGATTAGAGACAAAACGATGTGAAGGCTCGAAATGCATGCTTGGACAAGTATCCAGATCTCAGAGATCAAATGATCTGGCGTTGAAGGGATCAAACAGAGCTGAGGAAGAAAGTACTGCTGCAACTTAGTGACCTTCTGAAACCATATCTCAATATAGCTTTGATATCCTTGGTCATCTTGCTGATTTGGATCATTCTTCATGTCACCTTCTATCATGACCTTCTGATCTTCCTCTTTTTGTTGATCTTTCTCTTGAGTACATGGAGGATTTGATGATAACCATGAGGGAACTCTCTCGATCTCTGATTTAGATCTCTTCTCTTCATCAAGTGCAGCCCATGGTTCTTTGATCTCCTCTTTGGAATCTTCTTTTTCCTTTGGTCCTTCAATAGAATCTTTGTTTTGCAACACTCTTCCTGAGCTTTGGTGAACATCATTGAGCTCAAGAGGAGTCATTTGCACATGTTGTGCCTCAGATTTGCAATGGGGTTGAGCTGCTCCATTGTGTGGTTTTGGAAATGGTACGGGTAGTTGAGTGGAGGTGTGAAATTGAGATGGAGATGGATGGCATTGTGGTTGGGTAGGCATTTGGGGTTGCCTTGGTGGAGGAGGAGGCGATGGTTGTGGATGAGCAGGTGGTGGAGGAAAATGAGTGGGATGAGAGTTGTACTGGGGCCTCCACTCCTGATAAGGTGCATTCCACTGAGGCTGTGGCTGAGCATAAGAGTGAAATGAATGAGCAACTGGTTGGGCATAATATGGATCTATGAAGGAACAAGGAGGATATGACCAAGGAGGAGGTGTAGACCAGGGAGGATGAGCAGGGGGATCCCAAGAAGGCATGAAAGTGGCTTGATAAGGGTCATAATAGGTCTCGGGTATCCCTTGCAGTTCCTGCTGGTAAGATCTAGGTCCATGTGGCCTCCTTTGGTTCATATAATAGAGTGATTCAGTGGCTTCCTTGGCTCTTTGATATGCAGCTTTGATTCTGGGCAAGGAAGGGCACTGATCTGTAGGATGGTATTCTTCACACACAAAACACACTTCTAGGGAGTGCATTGGACAGTCGTTCCTAGGATGCTTTTTAAGGCACCTAGGACAAAAAATGACCAAAGCCCTCTTGGCTTCCTCTTTCTTCTTTTGGATCCGCAAGGTATCCAGTTGCATGGCAAGAAACTGCCTCATATCACTCTTGAAATCTTTGATCTGATTTTCACATTCATCTTTGGACAAGATGTTGCTCCCAACATCTCTACTTGTAGCCATTTGCTCCAGAGGAATGTTTTCTTCTTCTTCTCCCCTAGAGGTTCTTCAGATATGTCTTGATGTCCACCCAGGGGTTCTTTCATCACAGCCATCGAAGAAGAACGTTGGCTGTGTGAAGCAGTGGGGGTGTTTTGCAATCATTTTTCTAACTTATCTCTACTCCTACAAGGCATGAAATGAAATCTTTTTGCTTGATTTTTGCTTTTTTTCTAGTTCTACTTGCAAAACTGAAACAAATTGAACTGCAACTAACTATCTTGCTAAAATGAAAATGCGGAATTGAAATGAAAGCAGGAAAGGACTAATCTATTTTGCTCAAATGAAATTGCAGGAATGGAAAGGCTAGTCTACGCTTGCAGAATTGAAATACTGATCTACGCTTGCGAAATTGAAATTGCGGAATTGAAAGGCTAATCTAGGAAAGCAGGAAATACTAATCTATGAAAGCAGGAAATACTAATCTATGAAAGCAGGAAATGTCTATGCTACTTTTGCAGAATGAAAATGAAATAAACTACTGAGTAGAAGGTTGTAGTAGAAAATAGAAGAATAGCAACAATCACCAATACTCTGCCGCTTCCCCGGCAACGGCGCCAAAAAGATGGTGGGCTCCAGTATTGTAGCAATAATGCTACAACTCCTGGAGCTTCCTATCTCTAATTTTATCAATCCGGTAGTTCGTACAAACTTGGAAGCGACGGTGCTGTATGCACAAGTACTAGCTCTTGTCGCAGATGTCACTTGGTCAGCTGGCACAAGTCCGCTAGGGCTCAAGCCAACTTCTATATGCTCTCAGAAGAAGCTTTATGAGTGATGGACGAAAGCTATCTATGAATTTTATTATTTATAGTTTATTAATTTATGACCCTTGTACAGGTTGGAGTCCCATCAACTTAATGACATGGTCTACGTCTACTACAATCTTCGATTGTGGGTGAGACAACTTGAGAGGACACCTGATGTGGAAGCCATCTCATTGGATGGGATTGACACCACTGCTGCATGGAGGGTTGAGGCCGAGAGGCCTATCATGGAGTCGGCCCCTGATTGGTTATAGCAGGAGGTAGTGGAGGAGGAGGAGGAGGAGGAGGTGACACCACCCACCCCTGTCACTAGTAGAGGACGTGGTCTACCTCCTATAGCTCCTAGTTCTTCAACTTCTAGAGGACAACAGGGTCCACTACCAACCCCACCGCCTTCTTCATCTAGAGGGAAAGCTCTTACATTTTCTCGTAAGAGGAGCAGAGGAAATCAATAGTATTAGTTATTTGGTTCATTTCATACATTATGACTCATGACATGAGATACATTATTATATTTTTTGTTGATATTTTGAGGCTAAGTTGGGACTCATGACTTAGTATTCAGGACATGATTCACTATTATGTTTGCTATAGCACTAGACATGATATTACACATCTTATATATTAGTTCTCTTTTCATATTTATGTGTCAATGCATTTATTTTATGTTGTGGATGCTTTAGATATTAAAAAAATTGAAAAAAATGAATATTTTTGTATTTGCCGATTTTTTCTCTAATTTTACCAAATTTTCTCCAATTTTTACAATTTTTTCCAATTTCGGACCCTCGCCAATTTAATCCCGATCACGATGTTCACAACATTGCAGTTTTGCTAAATTTTTGCTTTTTGTTTCTTTTGTTTTGATATATAGATTTTGTACATAGCTAAGAAATTCTTTATCTATGCCCCTTATGGATTTTTTACATGATGTAATAATGAATCCCATAAACTAGATTTGGTCACTTTTTACTATCGAATTGTCTGTCTTTCTTGCCTAGCTTATCTCTTTATCTTCTACATGTTATTAGGGCTTTTTTGAGGCTGTCACATTGACTGCTACAGAGATTACATTTACATTGTAAAGAAGGTGTTTCTTACTTTAAACCATTTTAGGGTTTAAAGCCCTAAATTTACCTAGAGTCACCTTTTTAGAAAAGGAAGTGAAAAGGAACTGCATAGCTTTCTAATTTGATTTATTTACATTTTTCAATTTTGTGAAACAGACAGCCTTTGTCAAGCTGAAACTATTTCATGTATCTTATGCTTGTTGATTTAATTATGTCTCTTGTTACACGTTTTTATCTAGAAGCTGTAATATCTTTTGGTGGTGATTGGCATTATTTGTGAGTAAACCTTTCAGGTTCGTTGAAAACCATGTAATTGAAGCACATTAGTTTTTGCCATTATTTGTAAAATAAAATTGATTGAAAACTGTAGAATTGAAGCACATTTGTTTTATGTATTGATATGCAGGAGCTCGCTGCTGGATTCGATCAAGAAGCAGCGGCTGTTGTCATGGCACGATTGGCTTCATTAAAAATGGAGACAGAGGTGACATTGTCATTGTATAGCTTGGCTAAGTGATGTTGTCCATGAAGTGGTCATTTACAGTCAATGGTCCTGTAGTAAACTTCCAAGTTGTACCAGTAATAAATCATGAGAGTTTGCTTGCTTCTTCAGTTTTCGATAAAATTGTGAGAGCATCCTTTTAGGTGGCTAAAATATAAGTTACAATGATATGGATTCAGAAATGGATGTGGATATGGTGTGCATAATGACAATGACAAATTTTCAGAATAGGCTGGATACATGGCTGCGAATGGTTTGCATAATGACAATGACAAATTTTCAGAATAGGCTGGATACATGGCTGCGAAATGATATATATATATATATATATATATATATATATATATATATATAGCATTGAGACTTTAAGATCTAAGAATACCATAGATATGTAGAAAAGCTAATCTTATTAACCAAAAATATGCAATGACAAACAATAGTTTTGTTATCATAAAATTTAGCATCTGAGTGCAAAGCTTTTCATAAAGTGCCAAGACTAGAACATGAAATTGTTACCACTGTCACCAAGGCAACAATTTCCTTTGTTTTGGTGAATGATGGATTGATCCTACACAAGGGAGGCTTCCGTAGTAGCCTCAAGTAATTGCTAGGCGAGACACAATAAAGTCTAAGGCCTCCTTTATTCTAAATTTTGTTTAAAGTGTTCTAAGATTGATTTAGGGGGTTTATCAAGTAATGATCTCATGCAAAACAATCCCCAAACCACTCAACTGTCAAAGTTGCCAATGACTGTTGTAAAACTTGAATAAACGGTAGGAAATTATAGTGGTAAACAAGTTACAACATCAATACAATTGAGCTCTCAAAATGAGTTATAAACTTGTAGAAATAAGGTTAAATTAATGAATAAATCTTTGGTTTTATAACTTTTAAAATATGAAAATTACAAGGCATATAAAATCCAACCAAAACAATATGTTTAGCCTGAATTATGCATTAATATAAATTGACAAAGCATATTTTATTCAATAAAATGATTTTAGGTTAAACATGCTAGAAAAACCCTAGGATTTTGTGTCAAGAATATGAAAGAAAACCCTAGATTTTTAGGTAAAAAATATGCATGAAAACCTTAGACGTCTAGGGTTTTTGATGGCTGAAAATTAGATGTAGTCTAAACAAAACCATAAATCTACCCGAAAAATTTAATTTGATTTTACAAAATACAATTGACTAGAGGGAAAAGATTAGTGCCTTTTGTTAGGCTTTTTGGGATCTAGACTTAGTGCGCACACACACACACTAGATTTGGTAACAAATTCATGTTAACTTGACACAGCTAATGAATTAAAACACACTGATGTGTCTAATCAAAAACAAATTATGGACACTGAAATGTATAAAACCAACAATTAGATCATGCATAGTAAACATATTACACAAAAGTTCTACGCAATCAACAGTTCTTCATTAAATTCTTCTTAGAACCTACTCATGCTCCCTTACTGGGATAATGGCTCTCGAGGAAATTACATACACAACAATTACCCTGGATCTAATCCAAATGATCAAGCCCTAGATTCGTCCTCGATCTGGTTGATGTGGATCTCCTTTCCTGCTCTGTGCTCTTTCCTTGGACCTGGCACAATTCAGTATCTCACTATGAGGAAACCTACAATATTACTCATGCAGATCTCTTGCTTATTGAGAGAACCTCTGTCTCAATGTCTTGTGCTTGTGCGCGTTTCTGTGGTTTGCTTGACCCTCTCGACCTTCCATAGATCTGAGGCCTACCATGTTGATTTTTGGGTAACTGCGGTATTTCCCAGCTACATATGTTGGCCCTTGGAAGAAAAAGAAATTGAAATTGAAATTATAAATTTTGGAGCACATGTAGGCCCCAAAATGATAGATCGGTCCCACTATATGAATGGGTGTGACCCTTGGTCAAACCCACCTCTTTTGACCACTATATATACACATTCGACCTCCTTCATTTGGCATCAATTCAGATCACACACAAATCATCTATTCTTCTGTTCACACGTGTGAAGGAGGGAGAGAAGATGATCAAAAGTTTGACTAAAAAGTTTGACCAATGTTGACCACTGTTTGATCGAATTTTTTGGCTGCTATTTAACCGAGTCTTTTGGGCACAGTTTGACTGAATTTCTAGGCAGGTTGACTGAGATTTTTTGGGCAGTTTGACCACAGGTTGACCAAAATTTTCTAGGAAGTTTGACTGTAGGTTGACTGATATTTTCTGAGGTAGTTTGACCAAATTCTGAGCAGTTTGTTTGACTTGATATTAGCAGATTGTACTTTTGCTAAATTGAACAATTTCTCCTAGAAAAGATTGCTAGGTTTTCTCTCGAGTTTGGGTTTCCTAGGTGAAAAATTTTGGTGTCAACTATGCATGGTTTTTCTACTGTGATATTTACTGTTTCTGTTGCATCTACTGTTGAATTTTCCGAGTGTAATTGATTAATGATGTTTTGAAATATGCTAAAATAAGACTGTATATCATTGGAAGTAATTATCAGTGGCAGAAAATTGTGCTTGTCTAAATTAGCACTAGAAAATCAACATACCACAGGATCTCTTGGCCCTCCACAAATCTGAGGCCTACTTGTTGACCACTATAGGCCCTCTTAGCTCAACTCGGCCCTCGCCAAACCTCTTGGCTCTCTTGTTAAGCCACCATCCATATGCCCTCTTGACCCTAAATGGTCTGAGCCCTACTTGGCCTTCTCCTCTTAAGAAAATCGCTTTATCACTGACCACACAAATGGATCACTCGCCCTTGTACTTATGCTTTTCCAAAGGGTGTAATATGTTACCTTACAAAGTCCATCTATTACCTTACAAAAAATTTCAAGATGGTTTAAGGGAAGGTACTCCACTATTAACCTTCCTAAAGTTTTGATAAGAAGTGTTTGTTCAACAATAAACCAAGAGATTGCACCACCATCATTTGAGAAGTACACATACACTTATATTCATCCATAAAGAAAACTGCAAGATAAAGTGAGATCACTTAATTAAGAATTCTTTCAACCTTCAAAGCCCTAACAATTAACATCTATGAAGAAGTAAAACCATCCACAAAATAATCTCCTTAGGAAGTCACTCTAATTAGCCATCCAAACTAGTTGTGACTTTCCCTTGCCCTTTTTCTTGTTTGGACGCTAACCCACGTAATGGCCAAATTTGTGACAAGAAAAGCATTTCACTTTCCTCATGTCTTTATTTTTTCTATCCTAAGAGGTGGCTTCCCCACTAGTATTCTTCCTGGTCTTCCCCATGTGATTCCTTGCCTGACTGGCAAGGCTAAGGTTCTCATTAGCACTCTTGTGTTGGTAACCTGGCATCCATGCAACAATTCTTCTTGAATTTGTCTTTGATGAAATCATCCAACAATCTCTCCTAGCTAAGAAGGTTTTCTAATGCCACAATCTTGTCAATGAAGTGAGCCCATGGCTTAGTGAAGCCATTCAAGACTGCCCTCACCAACTCTTGTCCTGTCATGGCCACTCGAACTGCAACCAACTCATCAAGAACTTGTGTGATCCTAATGAGATAAGAAGCTACTGTATCTGATCTTGTCATCTTGGTGCCCCAAATTTTCTCCCTCAACACTATGAAAAATCGATAAAAATATCGCTTATTGCAATCAACTGGTAACTGTCCAATGTATTTAATTTTGAGCAAAATTATTATACTGCAAATTTGAATAAAAACATGATTGCAATATTCACCAAAAAATAACTACAAAAAATCTAATAGAAAAACCAATCACAAAATGGACACCAATATTTTTGGACAAAAATGTTCCTGGAAAAACCCTAAAGGGAAAACCACTTCTTCAGATTTGAGGGTTATTATTATCTTCAACAAATTCTGCAATTGATAGATGTTACAATACTGTTTGCCAAACCTTGACAAAGCTCTCGCAAAATATTTCTTCACATCCGTAAGTTGATCTAACCCCTTGAAGGCTCACGACCTCCCTTTTCAACCTGACACGACCTCACACTGGCAAATACGACTTGTACAACCTTACATGTGTGGCTCCTAGACGCTTTGATGCTCACGACATGGAAAGAATCAACCTCTTTTGGTAACTTGTAAGAGCCTCCTGGCAATCTTATACGACCTCCTTATGTCAAATACGACCTCCACAAGGAATCTCAACCTCTCTCATTGAAAACATGACCCTCCTGGAATCCTCACAGCCTTAATAACTCGACCTCCCTATTTGCAGAAAAACTTTGGGAAAATTCCTTCCTTTGGATCTCGGAAACTAGAAGAATTCTGATGAAAGAAAACCTCAACAAATATTCACTGGTTCAGTTGCCACTGAAACCCTTGCTGATGTTAAACCCCAATATTAATGATCATTATGATCTCCAAGGATGACCATTGATTTCCTTTATAATTTCTCGTTGATAAATATACGACCAAGATCTAGATTTGAAATGATCTAATCGATGGCTAAGATCATTCAAAAACTTCACTAGAAGTCGCTAGAGCAAAATCAACTATGTCTCAATTATTACTAATTAATTAATCTATTTCCCTAAGTTAAAGCTTAGGAAAATAATTAAAATTGATTAATCAATTTAATTAAGACATTTCCATTTAAAAATAATAACTTGGGCTTGGAAACATTTTGTGCAAATTTATTGTATCTTCTTCCATCTTGTGGTTGTTGCAAAATTAGGGTTTCAATGAAAATTTCTTCGAAGCATTGTTGAATCTTTTATGGTTCTAACATTTCCTTGACAAGGCCCATGGTGCTTTGAATAGATAGTGTTGGGTGTATTGTTAAGGCACCCCTTGATGTTATGTTCACTAGTTCAAAACCCGTGGGTAGTCCCATCTTTCGAACGAAAGAGGGAAAAAAGAAGAAAAACACTTGAAAAGATTATCACCAAATTTCTATTGAGGAACCTAAGTGTAGCCTTCTCCCATATTGTCTCCATTTGATTGACAAATATTAGGATTTAAGGAATTGAGAAACCTAATTTGTAGCTCTCTCTCTCCCTTAAATCACTTCCATCAATCCTCTTCCATAGATTTTAGTCTTAGAATCCTTTAGCCCTTGATTGAGAAAGGCATTAGTCCACTCTTCTGTGAGTCCCATAAAAATAAAGCCCTACGTTTCCATTTTTTTTTATGTTTTATAGGATAAATTAAGGTCAGGCTATGATAAAATCTGCATTTTTCAGCATTATTTACCATGGACCTTATAATCCTAGGGTTAGACTTTGCATGCACTTAATTGATTAAATCATTAAAGTATAAATTTTAATTTTCATGCATTTTCAATCATTAATGAAGGTTGACTTCTAGGGTTTTCTTGTTGTTTTATGTACTTTAGCATTGAAAGTTGTTGTAATCCATTCCCTAGTTTACTCATTGATTAGCCCTTTTTTTTACTTGTCTACTATTAATTTTTGGGAAATTTTATTATTGCTTTTATAAATATTTGCGTGCTGTAATTGTGCTAAGACACTAGTTGCTGTAAAAAGGCTCTGCAAGTGTTACTTCTATTGCAAGTGGGGCTGCAACAACAACTTCAAATGTTGAGGGGAGACAACAACCTCAAGGTAACAAATATCCCTTGTGGAAATATGTCACAAGAGAGAAAGGGCCAGGCAATAAGATGAAGGAAGGAGGCAATGTTTCTTGGAAATGCAACTATTGCAAAACTCATTTCATGAGTACATATTTCTGTGTGAAATCTCATTTGTTGGCTTTACCAAGTTGTGGAATTGTAGCATGTACACAGGTTTCTTTAACTAAGACGAAGGAAATGGGAAAAGAGGCCAACTTTGGTATGGCAAAGGTGGCGCAACATCTAAAGAAAACTAGAATGAAGACCCCCTTCCATTCTTGATGAAAAACAACAAGAAGTTTCCATTTGAGAGTTCTAGTGGGGGACAAGCAGTGAAAGATCCTAATACTTTACATATTCAGATTCCAGACTCGATAACAGAATGAGAGGCTGATACTTTAGTTACCTTCTGAGATAATCTATCTCTAGGCGCAATCTAGCATCTCTCAATGAAGAGTGAATTTTATGAGGGATGCACCCACTCATTTATAGTATTCATATCCGGTTATTACATCACTGGTGAGTGCCGGTTAAAAGTAAAGATTCAGGTACAAGTGGAAAACTTGCATTATCTCATGCCTTAAAGTCTTTCGACATATGTGGACTGAATCAAACACATTATTATGGTCCCACTACTGCTTCTTCTTTAAGCCGAGGGTCCACTGCTTCACGTGTGAGAAGGTCTACTACATAGTTGAGGTATCTGGGCTTATGTTTGATACCAAAGTCATAACCATCTAACCAAACTGCCATCGCATGATGCAGACGTTATCATCGGCAAGTTCACGGTTTTCTTTTATCATGCCTGACATGATTTTGAGATCTGTTCAGATCAAGAATTTAATAGGTTTTAAATAAAGCTTGAAATGAGATATACTTTTCTTGACTGCGAGTACTTCTTTATGGCTTGAAGGATAATTGAGTTTAGCTCCATGAAAGGTTCCTGAGGTGTAGCCGCAAATCTCTTCAGTGCCATTTATGCGTTCAAGAAGAACACTGCCCCATGCAAAATTTGATGCATCTGTTTCAAGGACATAAAATCCTTCATCTGCCTGGAGCTTGAGAGGAGGAAGGTTTTGGACTTTCTCCTTGATGGATTTCACCACTTGGGTCATGGCTTCGTTCCATGGGATTGGTGACTTCTTCAATCTTTGCTGCAGGACAACTAGATCTTAGGCTTGTCCTTTATAGAAACGTCTGATGTAATTCAGACTGCCTAGGAATCGTTGCAGCTGGGTCTTGTCTAGGATTTGCTCTGGAAAATTCTGTAGGTTTAGAAGAACATGATCTTGCAGTGTGATACTGCCATTAGAAATCTTTAAACCTAAGAAACTTACATCTGTTACTCCAATTTCAATCTTGGATTTTGACAAAGCTAATCCATGTTTAACACAATGCTCACAAAATATTTGGAGATGTTTCTGATGTTCTTGGATATTCTTGGAATAGACAAGTAAATCATCTATGTAGATAATTAACCAATCTATGCCACGGAAAACATCTTCCATTCTTTTTTGAAATTCACTAGGAGCATTCTTTAAACCGAAAGGCATAACCTTCCATTGATACTGTCCATGTGGGACAACAAACGTTGTTTTATAACGATCTTTAGTAGGTATTGCAATTTGGTAGAAACCTTATTTAAGATCGAACTTGCTGAAGATGTTACATCCTTTCATTTTTTGGAGAAGCACTACTTGATTTGGCAGAGGAAATGCCATATTTTTTAGCACTCCATTTAGGGGCTTGTAGTTGATCACCATGCGAGGTTGGCCTCTTTTGATCTTTGAATGCTTGTTGACATAGAATGCTTGGCACGCCCATGGGCTCTTGGCTAGTTCGATTAGGCCCTTGTCTAAGAGATCTATAATCTCTTTCTGGTAGTAATCCAACTCGGTTGGACTCATTAGAGCAGCTGATGCTTTCTGTGGTCTGATCTGTATATCATTTGCATATGGTAGATCGATCACATACTTTTCTTGTGCCCAAAAAGCATTGGGGATATCTGAAGTACACTGCTGGATAATCTTTTCAAAAATTTCTTTCAAATAATCTTGACGATGAGTTGTGGCGAAAGAAATGATTCTTGTTTTTTTCTGGACTTCTGCAGGCTTTGGCTGTTCTAGTTTTTGCTTGTGAGGGACGGAGAATGTACAAGAAGTTTTGAGAGGAATCTGTACAGACTTACCAGAAATAGTCATGGAAAATATGAGTTGGTGGTAGTCAATAGAAATGGGAGACCAATGGGTAAAGAATTCAAAACCTAAAATAATGTTGGCTGGGATGTCATCAAGTTCGAGGAATGTACATTGAACTGGATGGTCTTGGATGGATACAGGGAAATCAATTACCTGATGTGGGAGAGAAAACATTGAACCAGTAATGCTAGCACCGCCCTCCATTGATTTCTCCTAGTAGAAAGGGGGAATAGAAAGATGGTGAGCTAAATTAAGCTGAGTGCTCGAATCAAGTAAACAATCTAAGGAATATGGTTTACAATTAGGGGGACAAAAGGTAAGAGGAATATACAATTTAGGTTGATTGGCGAGAGAGAGAGACTTACCAGGATAAAGTGCAGACAAATTAGGTGAATCAGGCTGTTGGGCATAATCTAGTGTAGGCGAGACAGGGGAAGATTGTTCTGGACTGTCTAGAGCCTTAGTTGCTAGATGGTCGAAATCATCATCAAAGGATTCAACAACTTCTTTCTCGAGCTGGAGCAATTGTGCTTTGAGTACCTGGATTTCTGCGGCAAGGGATCTGATCTTTGCTTGCTTGTCGTGGATTTGCATACGCATGGATGTGCAGGAGGCACGCTTGACAAGTTGTCGCTCTGGATGCTTGGCTGGATGGTCAGCATATAACTCAGCCAGATGCCAGTAGGAGGGAACATAATAGGCTATCTCCTCCTTTTGTTTGGTCGTCATCTGGCTGGATGACTGAAGTTTTTGATGGTTTAAACTTTAAAGTAGTCATGGCGGCGTCGATTTTTTTGATCTCATCGTGAATGTTTATGCGGAGATTTATCTGCCATGGCGATGTTTGCTCGAGATTTTGCCTTAAGTCTGCAAGCCGCTTGTTAGGCATAGAAAACATACAAAAGCGGTAGGACTGCAAACTATCTTCATCATCAGAACTGCCATGGAAACCGGGAACGTGGTTTCCATCTTCTTCTTTTGCCTCAGAATCATCTTCTGGATAATAAATTTCTCCAGTAGGGTCTTCGTCATAATCACAGTAGAACAAATCCCACATAGTAGGTTCTAAGGTATCTGTGAATAGAGCTGCTAGCTTTGGCTTTCGTGCTTTTTGTGGACATTCATTTGCCCAATGACCTTCCTTATTGCAAATAAAACATCAGACTGATTTAGTCGGAGTCTTTCGGTATCGAAGGAATGGTCATTTTTTTTGGAAAGGCTTCTTTCCAGGCTGATATGGCTTCTTGTAAGCTTTTGGCTGAAACTTACTCTCTGAGGACCAATGCTTCTTGTGCGGATCTTTGGATTTACAAGAGCATTTGGGGTCGCGATTGAAGGGTCCCTTACCCCAGTTGGGCATCTGGCCAACTGTTGTGCAAATCTTATTTGAAAAGATCTTGTTGTACTCCTTGAAGTCAGTCATAACATGTTTAGCTAAACAATGTTCTTCAATGACTTTCTTGATGTGGCCATGGACCATTGCTAAGGTCATGCCTGACAGGGAAAGATGTTTGTCTTCAAAATATTTGTTGATGGTAGTGGGAAGAATGCCAGACATACTTTGGATATACCTCTTGAGGTATGGTGTATTAACATAGGAATTGGATTGAATGAGCCAATCCCGCATTTGACAAAAATAATCTTCCATAAGACCAAGATTGCCTAACCGGTTAGACATAAACAATTCACTGTAATGGTCTGGATCTTCATCAATTGTAAGGTCGACAAACTATGCATGTAGAGCAACTAGCAATTGAACAACAAGATCATTATGGCCAAGGATGGCTTCTTGGGCTTCTGTGGAGGCATAATGCTACCATGTATGTGCTAAGCCACCAAATCCATTGATAATGAGTTATGCAATGCTGCGGAGAAAAAGGGTAGGGTCATCAATCTGTTTTTTCGTTGCCCAGCTATTGAGGAGACTCATTGCATTCTCCAATTCGATCTTAGGCTGGCAATTTGGAAAAAACATGGGTTCTTGCGGCATAGCTTGGATGGCCGCACTCATAGCTGAAACTCCAGTCGTTGTTACTGATATATGATGGGATGTTTCGCCAACTTGGGTAATCCACAAAGGGATACTTGGTTCTTGCTTAACATAAGCAAGGCACTGATTTATTTGGTCCTTTGAAAGAGCCGGACCTTTTTCTTGCACCTGCTGCAAGAAGGTTGATGTGACCGAAGTAGCTACCTCGATCTCTTTTTCTTTGGCTGTTTGAATCCCAAAATTCCACGTAGGTAGCTTATGACTAGCTACGCTAAAGTTGAAAGTGCGTCTAAGCTTGTTCTTGGGATTATCTGTAAACATAGCCGACTTTGATGGTCTGTCCAAAATAGAGTAGTTAGGGGTCTGAACCTTAGATCTTAACTTCTTGATGATTGGGGTAGTTATGGACAAAACCTGAGATATAGCTGTCAGCCTTTGGTCTAGCTTTGTATTGGTTGCTATAAGGATTGATATGTCAGCTATCTTGTGATCTAGCAATTCTAATCTTGCTAAAATCTTCTCGCACAATTCCTTTTCTTTAGAGATTGCATGTTTAACCTTAAGGACGTCACTGTGCAAATCATCAATGTTCTTTGACTCGAGGTCAAGTTGGAGATTTGCATAGTTAAGCTGTGCAGTGTTAGTACCAGACGTAGTGGCTGCTGGTACTGTGGCGTAAGGGATGAATTCCCTTTCCTTTTGACCATCATCATCAAATTATCAGAAAGATATATAAGGCAGGTTCCTTCCTGGAGTGTAGGATTCTTCTCCTGTGCTAACTTTGATAGTTTTAGCCATTTCTTCTTGGGGTAGCCAAGTGAGCATGAGAATGTGAGGTATTTTTGGCTTAGTAGCAGTACTAAGCTTTTGTATCAGCTGATTGCAGGTTGGACACTGCTGGTGCTGACCTTGGTGTTTTGTAGTAAGCTCTGTTGAAGAGCTTGCGGGATGGTTTTGGACCATCTCTGCAACCTTCTCTCGAAAGGTTGTTTGAACTTGGGTTGGTAACTGGAAGGATTGGGTAGTAGCATTAAATGGAATTGGGCGTGCTTTGGCAATCTTCTGGCTGTCTTTGAGTAAGGCTGATTGGTGGTACTGTTCATATTTAGCTTCCCAAAGTTCAGGATATTGGATTCCAGTCCATTCAAATGTAATAGGAGTTGTAGATTTACTGGAACCAGATTCCACCTCACTTATGAGTTGTGAAGTATGATGGATATGGGACTGTAGTGGGGGCATGCTATCATTGCCAAATCGAACAACAATCAAAGTTTTGAGCTGAATTATTTTAGATAGGTGTTTCATGTCAAAACCTTGGGGATGAATATAAGCTTGCAGAAGGTCATAGATGTAAGGGTCATCTAATGACACAAAATACTTGGGATAGACAGTACCAAAGGCAGGGCCATCATGCAGAGGACTAGCAAAGCCTCCTATTATGGCATCAACTAATTGGTTATGTCGAGTATCTATCACAACGCAAAGGCTATTGATATTCATGGATGGTCGAACGAGAGCGTTCAGGCCAAAACGGATTGCGCCTAGATGGCAATATTTGAAACCTTGGGATTTTGCCTAGTCGATCTGTGACTTTTCAAGCAAGGGGATTTGGGTGGGTTCATCTTGAGATGTAAAACTTATGTCAATAGAATGAAGCCGAATCTGAGAAGAGGCAAAATACTTATAAAAGGGCATGTTATATACTTGAGCAGGTAATATTGGCGGGATTTGCCAGTTTGGGTCTGGGTCGGTTTCAGAAATAGGAATAGTAGAAGCAGAATTTGAAACTTCTCTGTAAGAAGACTTTCACTAGAGGAGACAAGGATAAATTACTATCTACAACAACAAGGCTTCAAAAAGGGGGTGGCAAGAAGTAATCTCTACATGAGATGGACAAGGATAAATTACTAGTCACTCTTGTATATGTTGATGATCTGATTTTTGCTAGCAATGATGATGAGATGAGCCATGTGTTTTCTCAAAATATGTCAAAGGAGTTTGAAATGTCGATGATTGGTGAGTTATGTTACTTCCTTGGACTACAAGTATCTCAAACCACAACAGGCATGTTCATATCTCAAGCAAAATATCTTAAAGACATGCTTAAAAGATATGGGATGGAAGAATGTGCACCTATGAGCACATCGATGACCACAAACTGCAAATTGAGCAAAGATGATGAATCCCCCTTAGTAGATGCAACTCTTTACAGGTCAATAATTGGAGCTCTCCTATACTTAACTGCTACAAGACCCGATATTATGCAAGTAGTAGGAACGATGGGAAGATTTGAATTAGACCTTAAGCAATCCCATTTGTTGGCTGTGAAAAGAATTCTCAGATACTTGAAAGGAACTCTTGACTTTGGTCTTTGGTATCCCAAAAGCACAACTCTTACAGTGACAACTTACACCGATGCTGATTGGGTTGGAAGCGTGGATGATCGAAAAAGTACCAACGAAAATGCATTCTTCATGGGAGATTGTCTAGTATCTTGGCTCAACAAAAAGAAATCATCTATATCTCTTTCCACAGCTGAAGCCGAATATATAGTTGCTGCATATTGTTGCACACAAATACTATGGATGAAGGAAGCTTTGAAGGATGTCAACATAGAAACTAAACAACCAATCACTATCTACTGCGACAACACTAGTGCCATCAGTCTCTCAAAGAATCCAGTGATGCACTCAAAGACCAAACATATTCCAATCAAATATCACTTTCTTCGTGAATAGGTTGCTGAACAAAACATCAAGTTGGAGTACATCAATACAAAAGAACAAATTGCAGATATCTTCACAAAGCCTCTTCCACGAGAAGCATTTGAACATCTTCGCCAAAAGATGGGGGTTATTGCTCTTGCATCACATTAAATAATCATCTTCACAAGAGTAGGAGCAACATGTCAGGGGGAGCAGCATGACTAAGAAAACAATTTGATAGGGGGAGTACTTGGGCACCCCATTTGCCATTGATGTCAAAGGGGGAGAGGATGTTCAGATATTTCCATCAATGACAAAGGGGGAGACTGTTGGTCAATAATTGTCATTGATGAAATATAACTCTCTTGATGGAAATTGATTTGATGACATATGATGTCATGGTTGGAAGTCACCAAGGATAATGCATGGTTGATGACATGAATGCCACCATGATCACATGGAAAACTTAGATGACACACATGATGAGGAGCTTGGAGTTAGGATGATGACACAGTATGATAAGGGCTGTCTGCAAAAAAAAATTCATGCACATTCACAAAAACAATTAAATTTGGACACCTTGGAGGCATCCCTTTCGAAATGAACCCTAGATCATCTCAAAGAGGATTTTTTCCTCTTCTAATGAGCCTTCGTTTGCATCGAAACTCCCAACGGTTGATGAGATAAGTAATTTTTAAGGTAAAAAATATGAAACTACAGGCTAGCCGACCTACACTTGTCATACATGTCAGTTCACTGTATGAAGACGTGTCCCTTCGTTTTATTAACAGAAAACCACTATAAATATAGTGATCCGTCTTCATATTCATTCATCTTTTTCGGTGATTATCACAGCAAATACATTCACTGTTCACAATTCATGAACAAATGGAGAAAAGAAGAATAAATCTTGAAGAAAGAAGATAAGGGCATCACAGAACAACAACTCATTGTGATTTTCGAGCTAACTGTGGCAACTTCTGTAGCTCGAACTGTACAAAAGACTGCTCCTCAGATCCTCTGAACAGAAAGTGACAACTCAAAATTGCTCAAACTACTCTTGAATGTAATCATTCAGATTCTTGAACAATGGTAAATCTTCTTGCTTAAACGGTGACAATAAATCTTGACGAAGTTGTTTAGTGTAGCAACAAAATGCTCAGTTCCAATGTCACCTCTTTTCTCGGACAATGGTAAAGTGTTTGTGATGTTACTTCTCAGATAGTGAAGGATTATATATGGTGCAATGTGGTGCAGCAAGCTATTTGACAACTTGAAGCATGTGATCTCCCTTTTCACATCTGGCCTATGGTGTCACCGTAGCTCAAGACTATGGAGTAAAGAACAACTTAAAGATTAGATTGTGGTGCAGTATATTACTTGGATTAGTGACCTCCTTGATTGCAACAACTTCAAGTAGCTAAGTGAAGACAAGCATGTTGGGTAGCGGAGGTCCCGCGTAATAGTTTTGGGATTTAAAGCCTATAAGTTAGGATAATAATATTGTAAATCCCCGAAATATGCGGAGTGCAAAATGTAATAGGTCGAGTCAAGGGGTTGTTCGCCCAAGAAATAGTATAGAATAATAGGAAGTAAGTTAGCCTGCCCTCGGTCCACGGACCATGGGAATGTATAAATAGAGCACGACTCTAGGGGAGAAAGGCAGTTTTTGGTTGTTGATAGATCTAAGTGCTATGGGTTTGTAAGGACAGTAATCTCTGCGTCTGTAAGTTCGAGTCGAGGGTGTGGTTGGGTAGATAGAGGCTTTGTAGCTGTGTGTGCAGAGGCCTGGTAGAGTCTGCAGTTGTGTGCGCGGACCCCTGCAGTTGAGTGCGTAGGGTAACTCTGGTTGTATTGGTGACAGAGTTGAATAAAGATAAGTTTGTTCTAAAATACTGTGTTGATTCTGAAATATTGTGGATCTGGTTAATTTATGGTTGAGAGATCTGTTTGATCTACGCGTTTATGCTTATATTATGAGTTTATGCAAATCTATAACTTTTCTGGGTGCAAGAATTGGCTATCTCTAACAAATGTTTGCTTAAAGACCATAAGAAGTAGATCTGATCTATAACAAACTCAGTGATAATAAATATTAAGGAATTGCCTTGGTCCGGATCTACGTGGATGTAGAGTGGTGTGAGGCCACAGAACGGCGCGCGGACCTTCCAGACCACATCAAAGACATCCCAAGGGTGCGGAAACTTGGTTCCAACACCATCCCCTGCTACCTCGGGTGAGACATCAGTCCGCGCTTCGCGGGCTGTTGCCGAAAGGGCCAGTAGCTGCAGGATTTGTTTGGCTAAATAGCTCTTCCGAACCTGGGTCAGGCCCATATAAGCCAACAAAGCAGAAGGTACAGTGAAGTTAAAACACTAGTTGGTTTGGAGCAGATTGAGAAGTTGAACAATGAGGAGTTTTGATGAAGATATTCAAGTAAGTACATCATACATTTTTTTATTATCAAAAGAAGGCTAGAGGATTGGTGTCCTAGAGGTTGGTGCCTAAGCACAAGTTTGGAGCCTTGAGAAGAATAGGGTCGAAGCCTCATTAAAAGTCCAAGTTGGTGCTTGGCTACAGGTTGGTGCCTGGAACATTGAAGGGTTGGTGCCCTCAACTATTATTGTACTCAATTATTTGAAAAGAGGGTTGAAGTCCTCTCTCTTAATAATGTTATTGTTACTATTCATTTCATTATGATTATAATTGTGAAGAAGCTCATTGGTAAAAAGAACAATTGAAAAGAAATACTGGGTCACTCCCCTCCCAGTATTTCCAACAATATATATATATATATATATATATATATATATATATATAGATATATGATGGAAAATCACTTAACTTGTCCTTAATCAATCTCAATTGTTTAATTTTTAACTTAATGATCAATATTATTATTAGTATTACTATTATCCTATTTATGATATTATTATATTATTACTAAAAAAATTCCAAGTCTCTCAATCATGAGACTCAATCATGTCATTTGTAAATCTTCCCAATTAATGCATATGTTACTCTCTCTCTCTCAATAGGTTCATTCCTCCGTCTCTCTTTAATATTCTTACACACCTCTTACATTCTCTTACGCACTTTAATGACTCGTCATAAAAAGATTCCTCTTACACCTCGTTAATGCATAAGTTACAATTCTCTCCTAAATTCATAAATTATACTCCTCTCCTTCATGGCACAAGTTACACTCCTATTTTGGCATATGTAACTCCTCCTCAAGGCATAGGAGTTACTCCCTCATGAATTCGACCTCCCTGCTCTTCCTTTATATTTGTGCCTCTCATCCTCACTTGATAGACTTGTGCTTGTGAAAGGAGAATTCGAACTTGAGAGAGAGAGAGAGAGTCTTGAAGACCAAGAGTAGATTTTGGAGAGCCAAAGTGATTCAGTGTTTGCATCAACTACTGCTATCAAAGATCTTCTTCAGATTTGGGTGAATTTCTTCATTCTCTGATTGTACTTTGTAAGTTTGTATCTCTGCTGAACAATTGATTTCTAATAGAAGAAGGATCTGGTTGGGTTTTCTCCTTGTGGGTTTTTCCCTGGTCATTGACCTAACTTCTCTATGTCTCATTGAGTTCTTGTCTATCTTCCATTGTGCATATGGTTTATATTCTATCTACAATTGCTTAACTTATTTTGCAGCATAAAGAAGTTCTGGATTTAAGTGATTGTAACAACATAGAACATCAGAATTTCAACAATGTTGAAATTATCCGTGTTCTTACTCTAATCCCCTCATTTTGCATTTTCTCATTACTTTGATATTCTTCCATTGTAAATAATTTTCCACATGTTGGACAACCACATTTGTGACTTTTAAAAATTGACTGAAACATAAATTTGTTTCACAAAAAGGATATTTAGTACAAAATGTTGACTTATTTATGGAGTTCATCTTTCGATTAAATCCCTTTTATAAGCTTGATTGGAACTTTTGAGTTGAATTTGGGATTATTTTTTTTAAATGCCCCCTTTTTAAATATTTTTATAATATAATATTTTTTAATCTTCTTTAAATAATTTTGTTTGTAACTGCATTTGATTGAACCTTGGAATGTACTCTTTTTATAATATCATCTAACTTCCCTTAGACTATATTAATAGCCTTTGGTAAACTTAAACTGGTATTTGAAATATTACTTTAATATCTGCAGGATTATTAACTTAATATATAGTCTCGCTTATAAAGGAATTTTAATAAATAATGCACTCGAAATATAATAATATTTTCTTATTTTCTAATTAAGCTTGCAACCTTATAACTCAACTTTAAACATTAGATTAATGCTTTTGCATGAATGGCCATGTATGGAGAGTTGCAAAATTAAAATGAAATATGGATGCAGTTGTACGCTAGTGACAAAGAGTTATTCGAACAGTGAAAGTATGAATAACACATTGGTATGTAAGCAATAGCATACAAAATACATAAATCATACAAAGCACCATTGGAGAAACTCCAATTTTTTTTTAGAGAAGCTAAAAGCCCAACCATTGGCCGGAATCAGAGAACGAGGCTTTGATACCGAATGTGATAGCCAAGCTATGGTTCATGAGTTAAATAATCTATAATGCTTGGAATATATTAAAGAAATCCGTTTATAGGAGGAATAATGTATAGAGTGTATGAATAAATTGATATGGTTTTGGTTACAAATAAGGGCCCTGTTTATATGCTAGGCAAGGTGCCCCTTCATGGATAATCATGTCCTTCTGGACATGTCTTTAATATACTAATTATTATTAATTATTAATTATATATTTGTGTTCATAACATACATTTATTTTTGTAGATGGGTTGGCTAACCAAAAACAACTTCTTTGTTCCTTGATGATGGGTGAAGTGTCCACTCGGAACAGTGGACATTATAGAAACTTCGACACATTAATCAAAAAATACTAACAATAATATCTCTAATTGTGAAAATCTTCATACACTAATTTAAAACAAGTTGCTGAAACAACTATCAACAACCACAGACCAAAATCATATTCTACCCTTAAGTGTATTGTGGAAGGGGGTCCCCACCTACCATTATGTGGGGTCCAAGTTACTCCATGGCTTTATTTCTGATAAATGTCTTTTTACAAGTATCGCAAGGCGTAGATCCAGAGCTACAACTTTATTTGTAATGTGGTGTGTTTATAACTTTAGATGTAAAATAGTCCAGTTATATAGATTCTACTTTCATGACAATTTTGTTGTGCCTAGGACACAACAACTTATCTTGAGCACTTGAGCGATATGTTTTACCCAATGGCTTACGATGTAGATATAATTGAGCAATCTTTATTGGGTGACATAAATTATTTTTAGAGCAGGATTGCGAGGGAGTGCCCCCCCTCACGCCCCCACTCCCAATTTGCGCTGTGGGCAGGAGCGTGCTCTTGGAAAAAAAAAGGCGCTCCTTGATTTCGTGAAGCATTTTTAGGAGCGGTCGGGAGCGTTCGCTTCTTGACCGCCCTCGTACACTCAGAGAGCGTTTTTTCAGAGGGGGAGCGATCACTCCCGAGCGCTCCCCCTTTGAAAAAATGCTCCCGACTAACAAAAAAAAAGGGCACAGCCAAGAGGGAAGGCTACGTCGGCGACAAAGAGGAGAGAGGAAAGGGAGGGAAAGGGGAGGGGGAAAAATAAATAGACCCTCTCCCCTCCCATTATTCACTTCATCCATTGAGAGCTTGAGCAAGAGAGTTTGGAGCAAGAGAGAGTTTGAAGCTTGGAGAGAGGAGCTTGGTGAGAGAGGAGCTTGCAAGGTGAGATTGGAGCTTGGGATTGAAGGCCAAAGAGGTAGGATCGACATTGTAGCCTTTTTTTTACGTTCATTGTTAAATAATTAAATAAAATTTTTCTCTCTTTCCCATTGCCATTCCTCCAATTTTTTGCAGATTCAAAACTCCAAATTTCAAACATCATGGTTATATGGCTTGGGATTTTTTTCTTCTTGGTTCCTTTTTTGGTTATTATGGTGTTGGAGAGTAGAAGAAGGGGGGTTGATCATGAAGAAGAGGATGAAGAAGTGTGTTATAATGGATTTGATGAAAACCCCAGAGACGAGTACCTTGGTGAGGAGGAGGAGAGTGAACATGATTCAGCCCAAAAAACTAAACAAGACCAAACCCCATTGTGGAAATATGTTTCTAGGCCTGAAACAGGGAAACCTGGTGGAACCACTAAATTTGACTGCATCATTGCAAAAAAACTTACACAGGTTCATACACCCGTGCCAGAAGGCACCTCTGTGGGAAACGCCCATGGGATGAAGATAAAGAAATAGGAATCAAAACTTGTGCAAGTGTGTTAGCAACAGATAGAGCCAAAAACATAAGGGAAGAGGTGGAAGCCCAACACAAATCTAAAAAATCAAAGGGTTTCTTTGGACCAAGCTCACAATCACATCAACATGCACAAAGAACTCCTTCAACATCCTCCGATGGTAGTGGATATGGAGGCACAGGGTGACCAAACATCTCTTTAAGGCATAGAACCATATCAGATTTCCTTGATGAAGGGTGTAGGAATGATATGGATTCAAAAGTTTACCGGTTTCTCTATGCATGTGGGATACCATTCAATGTTCTTCGTTCACCTTATTGGCATGAAATGGTTTTTTCCATAAATGATGCGCCTAAAGGATACAAAGTCCCTGAGTATGAAAAGGCTAGAACCCTTGGACTTGATCATGAAAAAGCAAAAATATCACATTCTTTGAGTAGAATGACAAATTCTTGGATTGAGCATGGGTGTCCATTGTATTTGATGGATGGACAAATGTAAAAGGCAAGCCATTGATATGTGTCCTTGATGTGTTAGTTAGTGGTGCCATCTTTCTTTCAACATATGATTACTCAGATAAGCACAAGACCGACATCAACATTGTAGAACCATTACTTGAAACAATTGAACGTATTGGGCCATACAATGTCCTCCAAGTCATCACTAATAATGTTGCTAATTGTAAGGCAGTGGAGCAATTATTGAGGATAAATACCCAAACATATTTTGGTTTGGGTGTTTGGTTCACATAATGAACCTTTTGATGCATGATATTATTAAGAACAAAAACCAACAATACAAATGGATTGGTGATTTGTACAAGAGAGGCAAAAAAATGATAAAATTTATTACAAATCATAGCCAATACCCATGGGCTTTTCCGTAATCACTCAAGATTGGAGCTGTTGAAGATTGCGAAGACTAGATTTGCTAGCTATTACCTCACCTTCAGGTGCCTTTTGAAGTTAAGAGAGTCAATGGCTAGCATGGTATCATGTCCACACTGGCAGGTATTAAAGGAAAGGGCTATAAATGCAGCTGACAAGCATGGTTTTGAACTGGTGGAGGAGACCGCTCTTGATGGTCATTTTTGTGCATGTGTGAGGCAAGTATTGGAATTCACCAAGCCCATTTATAGCATGATTCGTTTTGCAGATACAAATAAACCAGTGATTGGGGAGGTGTATGAGAAGATAGATACCTTGTTGGGGAAAATAAAAGATATTGTTCAAAGAGATGTTCCCAACTTGTATACACTGATTCACAATTGTGTGTGTACATGGTGGAATAAACTTAATTTTCCACTACATGCCTTGGTGTATATCCTTATGCCAAAATACTGCTCTCCATCTTGGTTGGGCCATCCTGCACCTGGGGGTGGGGTTAGGGTCAAACCCCATACAGAGCCAGAGGTATCTACAGGATATAAGCAAGCATTAGACAAGTTGGTACCTGACAGGGTGGAGTGTGCTAATCTACATCTTGAATTAGACAGATACTTCAGTTGCACTGGTTTGTTTGGTTCTTTGCATGCAATGGAAGATAGAGACATATTTGATGCTCTCACATGGTGGGAAGCATATGGCAGCATGGGATTTTTGCCAAAATTGGTAGAAAAAGTTCTCTCACAGTTTGTAAATACTTCTTTTGCAGAGAGGTGTTGGAGCACCTACAACTTCATACATAATGTGAGAAGAAACAGACTTCAATGAAAACTGGGCAGCAAGCTTGGTTTATGTGCACTACAACTTGAGGTTGTCGAGTCATTATTGTGATCAGGCTTATGAGGATCCAACATATAAAATTTGGGACAACCACCTAGAGGACGATAATTTGGAAGATGGCACTATACATCTTGAAGAATTGGAAGCAGAACTTATGAGAGATGAAGATGAAGCAACAACAACCATGCCACCCCCACCATCCAGTAGTAGTGTCGGTGCTCGAGTTTCAAGTCTTGTTCCTTCGCTGCTGCTGCCTCCATGGACATCCTCACGTGGAGGTCATGTGCCTTCCGGTTCTAGTCATGGGACTGTGTGGGAGGAGATTCCTAGAAGACCACCACGGCTTGCTCTGAAATTAGAAATTTCTCGTGGCAAGAAGAAGTTGTAGATAATAGATTTACTTGTCTTTTCTAGTTTCTAGAAGTTTTAAATTGTAATCACTGTTGACTCTTTCATATGTATTATGATATTTTTTGTAAACAACGTATGACAATTTAAGTTTGAACTTTGAAATTTGAAGTTGGCAATTATAACTCATTGGTAATGAATTATGAATATGATGCTTCGTGAAAGTTGAAAGTTGTTTCATTTCATGTTAGATATTCTTTGTTGTAATGGTTACACTTAGCTTACAAGTCCAACTTTGGTGATCAATTATGATAAATGTTATATATTGAAATTTGAAAGCTTGAAACTTTAAGATTGATGAATCACAAGACTCAATATGTTGTATGTTACAGTGTTATTAACTTGTGGACGTGGTTGATGAAGATTATAACTTCTAGATGATATGGTTCAATCTATGTTTTTTATATCTAATTCATCATTCTACGTGATTTTGTTGACATATATGCATCAAAATATAAAATATATATATATAAAACGCTCCTGGAAATGCTTCCAAACCGGGAGCTTCTGAAAATGTCACTCCCGCTCCCGCTCCCAAGTAACCTTGGTTTAGAGGCAATATTTCAGGAAAATGGTCATTTAATTATGATGATACCTTATCTATCATTTTGTTGATTAGAACAATAAATTTAAATGACTTGTGTTAGACAACATCTAATCTTTCCTCAATTTTCACAGTGCTTGTTTGATACTTGCAGGATGAGTTTGATGCAATCCGTTGGTTGGACAGATCATTGATCCAGTTGTCCTCCAGGTTTGGAGATTATCGGAAGGATGACACTTCTTCCTTTAGTTTTTCACCGAGATTTGCAATATTTCCTCAGTTCATCTTCCACTTACGCCGTTCTCAGTTTGTTCAGGTATATTTAGATGGAGTTTGTTAAAGGTACTTTCAGATGTCTTTGTACGTTGATTTTAATTGAATTTGCATCTTTGTCTTTTTGGCTATGCCCTTTCAAGTTTCAACTTAATAGAGATAATAATCCAAGACTTCTCACAGAAATGAGTTCTACCATGTTGAGATTGAAGATTAACATGGTTAATGCTCTTGAAAATTCCTGTTTGATGTACATCATGTTGTCTCTTTTATGAGCAGGTTTTCAATAACAGTCCAGATGAGACTGCCTATTTTCGGATGATCTTGAACAGAGAGAATGTCAGCAACTCAGTTGTGATGATTCAACCATCGTTGATATCTTACTGTTTCAATGCACCTCCAGAGCCAGTTCTCCTTGATGTTGCTTCCATTGCTGCTGACCGAATTCTTCTCTTAGATGCTTATTTCACTGTAGTTATTTTTCATGGAACGACTATTGCACAATGGCGAAATGCTGGCTACCAGCACCAACCAGAACATCAGGTAATTAACTTTTCATAGCCATGAAGTCCCCTGCATTTCTGTTCACTAATGAATTTTCTGCAAGGAATATATGACCTATCTTGTTTCTGTTGTTATGAATTGACCATGTATTACACAAGAAATAGGACACAGGCAATGAAAACAAGCATTTTTATTAATGGTGGAGTCATCAAGTACATTGACATCGATTCTCCTTTATTTGGTTCACTAGTAGTTGCATATCCCAACTTACTTTTGCTAATTCCTCCTTTTAAAATTTAATGTCTACCATTTTTAAATATTAAAGCCACTTAGATAAAGCTCCTTTGTTTCATTTCATTACATTAAGTCATATGGGTGTGTAATACAAGGCTTTTCTCCTCTACAAGTTTGGAATTCTGTTGATAAGAGGATTTGGATTTTGGAGATTAATGGAGGACAAAGAGGAGAGAGAATGCAGGGTTAGGGTTCTGCAGAACTTGGAGGTGGGGGAAGAAATGGTACAGTATATGGAAGATCCACTTGAAGGTTCACATATGTTCACTTAGGGCTTGTTACTCATCCATATACAATGGGTAACGCTAGGAGAAAATATTTCTCCTATAATGCAGCTTGCCAGCCAGCAGCCCCTACCATGATCCATAGATAGCCAACCTTCTATTCCTCTCTTCAGTTCTTCAGCTGGTGCATTCATTTGTCTAGCATATTCATTTGATGTAGGTGGGGTCATCTATTGTGAGGAACATTAACCATATTTGCACACAAGTGCTTTCATTTAATGTTTTGAGGTACATTAACCATATTTGCACACAAGTGCGTTCATCTAATGTTTTGGGCATTCTAGTATCGATCACTGTTTGAAATTGGATTATAGGCCATGATGTTTGGGTTTGTATATTTGTTCCTTATTTCACCTTGGTCATTATCATTTGTTCCTAGTCTGGTGTGACCTTCCTCAAGATCTTTCTTTCACTGTCTAGGAGGGGCATTTTACCCCTCTTTCAATAAGAGTACCCAAGATGTTTTGGACCACCATTTGCAAACCCAAATGTGTGTAATTTGTGGCCTATAAGGTCATGTGGGATGAAGAGTAAAAGTGCATCCTAATTCGCCTTGGGTGGATAACCATGACCAAGCTTAGTTTCATCTTCATGGTGCTTGGTTTCATAGCTTTTTTGACTGCCCCTTAGTGGGTGGTAACTCCTTGCCTTGATGGACACTCTTATGTCATGGGTTAGTTTTTGGGCATCATTGAAGTAGAGTTATTAGGACACATGGCATAAAGAAACACTTGTTGTGTTAGCTCTGTAAAGGTGATCTCACTATGTAAGGGTGGAAACACCCATTTTATTATTGCACTAGCGCACCTAGCTTTATCCCCCACATGGACCATTTCTCTTATATATGTACACCTCTTTGGCCATGGCTATCATTCTTCATGGCATACTCACAATTCATGATGCATTTGCAGCCCCCAAGGAAACATATCATATTCTCCAAGGCAAAGAGGAGGTTCATTGCACCTTCCATGGTGTGTCAAATCACTTGCAAGTTGAAGCACTCAAAGCATCCTTATCAAAGTGCCATTTTAAGCATTTTTCCCTATTAAAAGGGGAACGATTTCTCTTGGGGTAGCCATGATGGGTAAAAGAAGCAATGTGGTACATCTTATGAGCAAAGCAATGGTCACCTCAAGTAAATGTTTCTCCTATGGACCAAGATTAGGGTAAAAGCGAGCAAAGTCAAGCCATACATCACAAAGTCAAGAAAAGCTTGGACAGAGTGAAGGAGCTATCTAGCTTTTCCTAGCTATTGAAGGTCATAAAGTTCATCCTAAGCAAACACTGAGCAAGGAAAGCAAGTCATTGGGCCACTCAAGGCGTCTTCATTTTCCTCCAAGTCAATCCAAGTCACTTCTCAAGTGAATGTTGGACCTTCAAGGCAAAGTGGCCCCTCCTTGAAGCAAGTCGAGCTTCTCCAAGTGGAATGCCACCTCCTTTTTGAGGACTTTAAGCAATGTGAAATCAAATTAGTTTAATGAATTAGTCTCCAAGCCTTTTGTGGATGACACTTCAACCTTTCTTTAAGGTTTATTAGACTTTTTTAAGGAGCAAAAAGGGAAGTTGCTGAGATCCTCATTTATAAATAAGAGTTCACTCTTCTCCCAAATCATTGTGAATTGTTGAGATATTTTTTTCCATAATGTAATTATCTTGATGAAGCTTTGGTGTCAATTTTGAAGTCTCTTTTTCTTAACTATTCTACATATCATTCAAAGGCAATTTTGTGTTAATTCAAGGTACTACAAAGCTATCAAGATTGATCCATTTGAAGGGCAACTTTGTCACTTAGAAGGAGATGTCTAGGGTAAATCTTTCACTTTTCCTTTATTGGTGTGAGGTTAGCATTAGTTCTCTTTGTTGGGCCATACCCTAGAGTTTCCTCAACAAGGGTTTTGATTTTATTTCATTCCATAGTTGATATTATGGTTGAACGCTCTCCTCTTGGAGGGATCCCTTCTAGTAGGGCTTTGTTTCATAACTTGTCATGAGTAATAAAAAAGATAGCTTAACTTCTAGGGTTCTATCTCTTTGCTGTTGAGGAATTGGGAGGCTTGCAATTAGATTAGATTTTTCTTTCTTTGATAACTGCTATTGAATTTTTGTTGTCTTCTTATTAATCTTAATTATGTTTCTTTAATCAAACAATTATGAAATATAAATGTGAAGATCACAAGAGAACAATGAACACATGATGTAGGCTCCAGGCCAGGACAAAACCCATCCAAGGGGAAAACCCTGAAAAATTCTCTTCTTATAGAATCAGATGAAAGTGAGATATCCAAGGCCCATAACCAACCTTCTATATGCCAAATCAAACCCTTCATACGCACAACAAATCCATCAACAACAATAGACCAAGAACAAATCTTCAACAAGAGATATGATGAAGCATAACTTCCACAAACCCTTCAATTTCAGACTTCGGTCCTATTTCTTCTGCGAAATTTCAGAACCAATCAAGCAAATTTTGTGTGTACAAATGAGCTCAAATCATCCTTTATTTATACTGTCTAGAGGGGTGTGAATAGACATGTCTTCTGGGGCAGGGCCGACTTGACAAGTAGGGCTGACTTGGCATCTAGAGGGGCTTTTGACCCAAATTACATATTTTAAAATTCTTTTTCCTTTTTCTTTACAATAGGTCCAAATAAGACTTTGACTCTTTGACTCAACAAATCCTAGAAGCATGAAGAACATGCTTATCTAATAAAATAATAGTAATAAAAGTATTATTTTTCTTTTACATAAAATATACATTGATATAAGTACAAATATCATTATGAAGACCGAACCTAGTTACATTTTCTGACACTCCCTCTTAACTAGGAAGGTATTCATAATTCCATAACTAGTACAAGGATACTTCTCAAATTGTAATATTGTCATAGGAAGAGTCTGATTGATAAGCCATCTTTAAGCATCAACATCATAGTCAACATTGTCAAATATCAACATAGCAAGGCCTTGACTTGAAAAGCTCTAACTCTCCACAAGATGAGAGCACAATGATGGGAGGTATACATATGGACACCACCTTAGCCTCTCAAGGCACATACCCCATCTGGATGTTCCCAAGGTATGTCCTTTCAGGGCTATTCTTATCTTGGATTCCTAATCCTCGAAGAAGATCAGTCCTCTTCGACCACTCTTATCTTTGATACCCTCTCAGATCCTCAAAGAGTGTCGGTCCATGGGACTACTTATCTTGGATTCTAATCCTCAAGGAGTACTAGTCCCAAATGCTTATTCGATCCTCCATTCCCCCTCCCAGTGTGATACACTAGATGTACAACGGTTTGTCTTGGCCTAGTGCATGACACATATGGAGAATATGTTGTCCCCCATCACTCCCTCTTAACCAGGGAGGAGGTCCTTAATGGAGGAGATTTCTTACTCCCTATGAATTAGGGAGACATCATCACAATCCTTAGTTGGTCTCAAACATCATCAATACATTAGCTACCTGTCCTTCCGCAGAGATTTAGTGGTAGTTGCAAGAGTTCCTATCTCGCAATACATCATATCTAAGCTTCAACCTTCTTTCATATTTCATCTTCATGACATGGTTTCTCGGCTCCTAATAACATCACATCATATCAAACTTCGAGCTTCTTGGATCTTGTTAATCATCAAACAACATTGTCTTCAAATAGTTCATCTGTCATCTTCAAGGAGCTGAGCTTCTTCACAACTGCTAGCACATGTCTTCTTCCTTCACAAGAGAGTTCTGCCTCATATTTGTCGAAGAGTCATATCAACTTTCCAATACCAATTCATGTGTTTTTCAAATCAAATCAAGCAACTATTGGTACAACATAATTTAGCAAGCTCTCCTTCCAGCCTCTTCACTTGTTTTTGCAATATGTCTTACCAGGGAGCCAAGCAGATCATCAATATCAGAGTTTCTAATTGTAATATCCTCTTGGTCAGAGTGTCTTTCAAATTCTTTTACGTGCTCCCTCTGAAGTCAACATTCCTTTGCATGTTATATTTTCATATTACAACAAGGTTCTGCTTCATATTTCAATCATTAGTGTGTTTTTTGGAATGAACTCATTCGCTGGAAGCTTCAATATCATCAGGGTTCTTGCGACTCCCTTTTTCCATCATGGTCATCATTATGAAGGAGTCATCATCAAGCATGAGTCTTGCTTTACTTTGTTCTTCCATCCTTCTCAGTTTGCTTCCATAATTTTTACAACCTTGATTATGTGCCCGCAATTTTCATTAGTAAGTACAACCAAGCAAAATCGATCCAAAATGGATTTTGGATAGACTCCTAAGTCTAAGTGTTCCTCACAGAGGAAAATAAAAGTCCAAGGAAGTTCCTGTAACTAGCCCCATTGCAGATATCGTCTCGTTCTGAATCTACTGCAACTTGAATGGGCAAAAATGGACTTAGGATGCGAAAGTTATCATAAAATGAAGCTGCCCTTTATCCTTTGGAAAAAGGGGCAAAATCCCCTAAAAATGGGTCCTAAAAGCCCTCTAAGTCTTTTAAAGACCAAAACAATCGCAAAAGGAGAACCTTCAAAAAAGGTGGAAAACACTATCGGGACCCAAAAATATGAAGAAATAGTGGAAAATAGGCTTATCGACGGTCAAAGGAGCAACGCACAGGAGCCGTCGGATCTGGCCGATCAACGGTCCAGATCCGATTGGCATATCGCAATCGGCGGTGATAGGCGGAGGATATCGGAGGCAGACATGTGATAGGACCAGGCCGATGCGATATCGGAATCGCCGATATTGGCGGATCGCAATCGGCATTGGCATATGCCATACCATATGGAAAGACCTCGGGCTTATGCGATATGCAATTGCGACAAGTCGCATCGCAATATCGCGTCAGAGCATTACAAAGGAGCAGGGCTGTTATATATATATGCGATGCGATAGCCGGACCCGACGGGGCTATAAACAATATTTGATATATTTTGAGATCTATCAAACAACAGTTTTCTATGTATTTTCGCGTATTTCATTTATTAAACGAAATACAAAGGGAAGCGTCGATGCGATGAAACCGGACCCGAAAGGGTTTAGGAATGCAAATATATAATATTTCAAGTCCGTCTAAAGCCATTTTATGGGATTTTGCAATGTTTTAATGTATTTTTAAAATACAAAGGGAAACCATGGAACAGGGCAGTTGCGACATGCGATAAGCGATTAAAAGTGGACCCGATAGATGTATAAAGCGGATCTAAGGATATTTGCAGTCCGATGAACAATATTTCTGCGGATTTTTCTCGTGTTTGAATGTATTTCTCCGTGTAAACAGAGAATGGCTATTTTGGGGATTTCAAAGGCCCGATGGACTCTTCCGTTGCATAACAGGTGGCCACCTCCCCTAAAGGCGTTATGCCATGATTGCTAACGCTTAGAAGGGGGATTCGAGCGGGTAGAGGCCGGGAAGCCAGAGAGCCCAGAAGAGGAACCGAACAGTAGCATAGATTGGCTTTAAAGCTACAGGATGACAGAGTCATTGCGAAAAGGAAGCCAAAGAGGGAAGCAGCTAGCAAAAACAGGCAACGCAGAAGCAAAAAGAGCAACCGAGGGAGTCACTTGGAGGCCAAGTGAAAAGCCAGAGAGCTGTAAGCTGAGAGAGCCAAAGGAGCTAGAGCCAAAGGGGCTAGAGCCGAGAGCCAGAGCCATAGTCGAGAGCCTGAAAGCCGAGAGCTTCAAGAGCCAGGGATAAGATGGTGTCTAAACCCACTGTTTCTGTGTAAAATAGCAGGAGTTGAGCCAAGATCTTGTAAAAAAGACTTTGCCATAATCCCAGAGAGCCTTGTCGAGTTGACTAGAGCTCACGGAGACGTAGTTTAAGAGTTTTGGGTGAACTCCTACTTAATATTGTTGTTCTGTGTGTGTTTTATCGCTGCATTGTCTCTGCTGCTTTATTTACTGTTATATGTATTTATATATCAGTTTGAGCACATTAAATTACCGCACATAAACAATTTTAATAAACAACACCAGCATACACCTTCTGTTCAAGCACATATTTAATTCCGCACTGGTTAATCATAAAGACTTGGGAATAAATAAGCTTTGCAAGTGGGAGAGGTTCTTGTAAGTTGGACAAGAAGCCTAAGTGCCCCATTTTCAGATCAGGTGGTACCAGAGCCAGGTTTGATTAAACCCACCTTCAAAGGAGGTTATATCAGAATGCTTGATTGACAAAGCAAAGATTGCTTGTCTAAAAGGTGTTTAAATAGTCAGAGGTTGATTGTATGCTTGTTTGCAGACTGACTATTGTTTGAGTTTGCAGAAGTGAAGGGAAAGCTATTGATAGCTTAGTCCAGGAAGGACAAATAGGAAGAAGGGCCGAAGGCATTCTTCTATCCCAAAGGACCTCAAAACAATCCCTGAAGCACAAGAGGTTTGTTGCAAAAGGTTGCTTAAATAAGCTCTTTATTAATCCTGTTTGAAGTTCTTTTGTTCATTGGTATAATGACAACTTCTACAAGTGAATCCTCAAATTTATCCTTCATCGCAAGACTCTATGATGGAGAGATGAATCAAGACTTGTTCATCATGATGGGCAAGGTGAGAGAAATGTATGAGGATGGAAGAAAGAGCAACATACTTAGAGAGCAGTTGAATTCCATGAAGGAAGAGAAGCAGTTGCTTTCTGACAGACTGCAGGAAATGGAGAGGCAACTTCATATTGCAAATATGAACCTGAAGAGGATGCATGAGTTGGAGTCATAACTCTTTGTTGCCAAAGAAGCCTTGGTCAAGTTTCAGCTTGAAGAAGAGGCAAGCCATTCCAGTTTGTCTTCAAATTCCTCTGAGAATGCTTATATTGGTTCTTTTGAAAAACATACTAGAGGCATAGGTTCCAAGCTAATGTCCAAGATGGGCTATGAAGGAAAGGGCTTGCGTAGACATGCACAAGGTATTTTTGAGCCAATAATAATTGAGGAAAGGCTTAAGTATTTGGGTCTTGGCTATGGACAAGCTTATGGAGAAAATTCCAAAGCTGCCATGAAGACCATTAAAACAGCCCCAAGAAGGAGTTGCATTGCAGGTCTTCAAGAGTGTGAAGGTTGTATTCAGGAGGAATGTAATAGCTTGAAACACCATTTGCAGGATGCAGGTGTTCAGAAGCACCCACTTGAACCAGAGAGTTGTGGAAACTCTGAAAGCCTTGAAGAGATTGATGGTGTTCCAAAAGGTGCCACTTCTTCATTTGCTTCACCTCCTCATGAAGGCAATAAAGGTGAAAGAGACAGGTATAAATCTGGTTCTAAACACATTCCTTTTGATTTTGCAAATCATGGTAAATCTCCACATAAGCATGGGAAGAGAATTGAATGTTCCTTTTTTGGTTTGGATAACCATCATGTTTCTAGATGTTGGAAGAGAATGGCCACATACAGGAAACTTTTGAAGGAAAAGAAGCAAAAAGCCAAAGGTCCATTGGACAAGGCAAATCATGTTGTCAAGAGGATGCACATGTGTTGCACTTATTGCCATAAGCAAGGGCATCTTGCTGAAAGGTGTTGGACTCTGAATCCAGCAATGCTTCCACAAAAGCTGAAGAAAGTGGAAAGAGAAGATGGCAGAAATGGAAAGGAAGATTCCATGAATGATGTATCTTAGAATGATTCACATGTTGATGCTGATGTGCAGACAAAGGAAAGACCTTGAAACTTTATTGGTAAGAAATGGCTAGAGTTCTTTTCCAATTAAGGTTGCATGTCTATTGATGCATCTATTTGCATTTTTGTGGTAATTGAATGCAAGTTGCAGGTTTCTACCAAGAAGGTGAATGGAAAAAAGTTGAGTAGGAGACTCACTTTGTTGCTGCAACATTATATTTCATTTCAGCTTCCAAAGTACAGTGTGCTTAAGTGAAAGTTGAAGGATGAAATGCATGCATAAGCATGATGTGCATGAACACAAGGATGTTGATGTTTTCCTTGTTTTGAACATGTATGTGTAACTAACTTGTAGGGTTGATTGCTTTGACATGCATGTGATGCAATGTTGACTTGGGAGAAGTTCACTTGGTCTCCAAGATGGAGATAATAATGAAGTGTTTCATCTTTTGAAAAAAGTCCTAATGGTCTTTCTCTACATGCTTGAATTGAAGGGTCATTTGTTTTAAAGACATGTTTTGTAGGCTTGTGACCTAGTCCATCATTTGTATGCAGATATAAGGCATGGAGGTGTTCACAAGATGTGTGTTGTTGCACAGATTGTCACGACAATGCTCAGACCGGGCGCTGTCACCCTGATTCCCAATCTCTTCGTTTAAGCCTGTCTCCCGCGGTTAAGGGGGGTAGACCCTGTAGGGAAATGGATGACCAATTGTGAATCAGTTGGGTTGGGAGACACGAAAGGAAACTAACACTAAATAGATTTTATTAAATTTATAGACCAATGCCTTATGGAGTTAATGTTTAAATGATTACTTACTAAATGTTGCAGAAATGTAAACCATGTAGAGCAATCATTTATCATCAAATAACCCGAGCAATGCAAGATATTCAGTAAATTCACAATGCCTTAATGATGCTCCAGCAGTTAAAATTTCGAAAGATGCTTTAATCAACCACGTAAAATGTTAACCGGAGATCACATTCATGCAGAACATTGAATCATATTAAACACTAATTCCCACGTCAAATTTTTAGCCTCAGCATAAAAGATGAAACCTAAAAATTCCTGAGCCAAGATTGAAATTGGCAAAAAATTTCCAAAATATGTTTTATGAGTCGAACAACTAACTAAATCTAAAATCCAAATTCTAAAAAAAAAAAACGAAAACTTTTTATGCCATTTTTATATTTTATATTTTTTATGATTTTTTTTGTTTTTTGAAAAATTTTAAATTTAAAATGAAACAAAATTTACCATCCAAATAAAATCTAATTTAAAACAAGAATCGATTTTGATATTTTTTATAAAGATTCAAAATTAAAAAATAAAAAGAAAACTAAATTCTTAAACTAAACTTAATTCTAAATCTAAACTAAAAATCTAATAATAAAATAAAAAAAATGAGCCCTCCTTTTTTATCGACTTTTCCTTCTTTTTTTTTATGATTTTCTTATTACAATGTGAAAAAAGAAAAATTCGAATTTAAATCTAAATGATAAAAATGTAAAACTAAATAAAAAAAATCAGTCTAAACCTACGTTAATTACCATTCAACGCAACATATGAATTAATGCACGACTGAAAGATTTTCGACGACGGAGAGGTTTACAGGGTCGAATCAGGACGGCGACGAAGATAAAAAACGGTGCGTTTGGAGAGGAAGGAAGAGACCGGCGGCTTGGGTGAGCTCAGAAAGGTGCAGGGTGAAAAACGAAGGTAGCAGCACGAGCAGACAGGTGATTGCTTGATGGATATGCGGCTGAGAAAATCGCAGATCAGGCGTAGATGAATGGAGACCCAAATGTGTTCAGGGGTTTTACTCTGCGTGTGTGTAGATTTGCAGTGTTTATCGTGGGCAGCATGCAGATTTTTGGGAGCAGCAGAGAACAAATATGGGTGGCTTGATGTTGGCAGAAGCTTGCTGAGAAAAGGGAAACGTAAATCAGGTGAGACAGGGTGCAGTGTATGGACAACGATAAGTGAAAAATCACAGGTTTGGCAGCGTGCTGATGGAAGCAACGTAGAATAAAGGCCAACTCAACGGTGGAAAGAAAAAATTACGCTGAGGAGAGCAGCAGCGTGAGAAAAGAGTTGAAGCTGCTGAGAGGAAATGACAGCTGCTGCATGGAGGATGAGGACTGAGTAGGTAGCAGAGACGGCAGCTGCGTGAGATGAGCAAAAACGATGAACACAAGGAAATGCCAGCGTAATTTCGAGAATTTCTTCCTGCAAAAAAATCTCGAGCAGTAAAATAGCGCTAATAAACCCTCGAAATTCTTCAGAAACCCTACAAACTGAAATGAAAAAATCACCCAAAAATGATATGTACAAAATTAAAACCCTAGATCAGCTAAACACCATTTACAACTTTTGACTCTTAAACAGCCAGATCTGTCAATAATCAGTAGTAGTATTGTCAAAATTTCAGATTTATTAAAAAAAAAAAAAACTCCAGAAATCTCTCATGCAATTCAGAAAAATAAACTAAATGATAAACCCAGGGTCAAAACTAGCTGGGCTCTGCAAGAAAATGCTTGCGGGAGTTGGCTGGTTCAGCCGAAAATTTCCCCAAACGCCCACTGATCTTCTTCAATAAGGGTTTCCTGCATAGCTCACTTCAACCATCAATAAAGAGAGAAAAAACAGTACTAGATCTCAGATGCAATGGAGATACCTGCCATTACTTAAGAAATTATATAGTGTTTAAGGCCTCTATTTCAAGCCAATGTGAACTGCCTCTTAACCAACTTTCGGCCGACTTGATCATTCAATTATAAATATATTTTTATGTTGAAAAAATACATTTATTTCATGCGTTTAGAGGGATCCTTTAGTAGTCCATTGATCTTGCCTTTGAGAGAGATTTGTCACATGATTCTGCCTTTGATCTTGGAGTCTTATTTGTACATTTCATGTGTAAACGTTAATGACACAATCCTATGACCTAGTGCTCATAATGAGAGCTACATAGACAAATACATTTGATCATGAAATCCATGATTCATATTTTACAAAAATATTTTTCATCGTTGACTTGTGTCATTATGAAGACCGAACCTAGTTACACTTTCTTCAACAATGCGGGCTGTGTAATATCATTGAGCCTCAGTGTTACTGTCATACAAATGCGAGGGCCATTGTTGCTTCATTTGATCCATAATAATGCAATGCCATATGATGCTACATAGCGTAACAAAGTCATTGTGTATAATAGCGATGTCGCTATATTGTGCAATGTCATATAGACAATTATTGCGGATGCCATAGACCAATATAGAGCGAGATCATTGGGAATCAATATGCGATGTCATTGCCACAATAGAGATATCATAATGCACAGAAAATGTGAATTCCATGATAACAATTCCACAGAGTGAGAGACATGTCACAAGTTTTTGAGTATTAATTGTGAGTCACAATGATTTACAAACCACAAAGATCGAGCCTCAGATCATGTAGGGTCAAATCATTAAAATGTGAACCACCAAAGTGAGCTATCACAACGAAGTGGCACTTGGGGAGCTTGACATATGAACCACAAAGAACTTTAATGTTGATAAACAAGTGCGAGCTTCAGATTATATACATCGGGCCTCTTGACACAAAAATAGTGTGATGTGAGTCAATAGAAAATGAATTTCACATGGTATCAACACAAGACATTCAAATTGAGCGAGCCACCATGATTATTATAATCGAAGCACATTAGAGATGAGTTATATCACAAAGAGTGAGCTATATAGAAAGAAATGCAGTTCTCAGAAGTCCTGCGAGAGCCATAGGTAAGACGAACCTCGGGAATATGTGTTTCACAAAAAATATGCGAACTTGAGAGTGAATGTGAATTACAACAGTTTAGTCAAGCCATAATACATGCAATCCTTTTGAGGTATTCCGAGCCATAGAATATGATGCGAGTTTCAAAATATTGCGAGGCAATGCCCCAGAACCACAGAGGATGAGCTTACCATAGATACAAACCTACCACAGAAAGTATATAGTCTTGCCACAAAGTGGGAGATCCTTCAAGGATGCATCGAATTTCAAACAAAATGCCAATAGATTATGATCTTTAGGCCTCCAACTTCAAACCACCTTAGCTCTGATACCATGTTGAGAAATCAAGAGGCTTGCAATTAGATTAGATTTCTCTTTCTTTGATCATTGCTTGTAAATTTCTGTTGCCTTCTTATTAATCTTAATTATGTTTCTTTCATCAAACAATTATCAAATATAAACTTGAAAATGACAAGAGAGCAGTGAACATAAGATATAGGCTCCAAGACAGGGAAAAACCCATCTAAGGGGAAAACTCAGAAAAATTCTCTTCTTATAGAATCACATCAAAGTAAGATATCCAAGACCCATGACCAACCTTCTATATGCCAATGAGGGCATCTTTTGCGGCCACCTAAGGCATCTTTTGCGACTGAACAATGGCCTAATATGGAGCCTATTGTGACCCTTCTTTGAGGCATAACAATGGCCTAATCTGTGACCTAACAATAGCTACTCCTGTAGCCTATTGTGGCCCTTCTTTGCAGCATAACAATGGCCTAATCTGCAGCCTAATAGTGGCTACTCTTGTTGCTTAACAGTGGCTTATTGTAACCCTTCTTTGTGGCCTATTGTGACTCTTCTCTGCGGCTTATCTCCGAGATCTATGTGGACTTGTCCAAGGTATTTCTGAGCAAGATTATGTGACTTATAGGCCTAAATCAGGGCTGAAAAGAATCCCTAATGAGAGCCAAAGTATCTCAGGTAGTGTCTTCCAAGAAGAGGTAAGTTTCTCTTTCTTTGTTTGACGTTTTGTATGTTGGATTATGTCCTGGTTGAGCTAGTATATATTGCTGTTGGTGGACAGGGTTAAAGAGATTTTGAAGAGCCCTAATCTGAAGGGCATAAAGGGAAATGATGTGTGGAGTATATTGTGCCCTAGGTCTTGTACATTAGACAATAATTTATGGCAGTGAGCTAACTTTGATGTTTGGCAGACCTTATGATAGTTACATATGAAATAACAAATATGTATGACAGTCCTTATGCCAATAATATATTGCAGTGAAAGGACATTAATGTATGGCAGTTTGTATGACAGAGAAGCTTATGATGACAGTGATAAGCTGCATGGCTATGTTATGTATTGTATTAACAAAACCTTATGATAGTGATATTGTGTAGCAGTGATCCTATAACAGTTGTGACAGTACCTTATGACAGTGATGTGACAATTGTGACAATGCCCCTATGACAACGATGTGTGACAGTGATCCATGTGATAGTGGGGTTAGTGCCTTTATGACAGTTGTGACAGTGCATCTATGACAGTTGTGATAGGGCATCTATGACAATTATGACAATGCCTTACGACAGTGATGTGATCAGTGCCCCTGAGATAGATGTGACAATGATGGCAGAACCCCCTAAGACATTGTTAGTAAAGTATGACAGTGACAGTGATGTATACTATGCTCTTGTGATAATGTGATATGGAGGCCTGTGCATGCCTCTCTAATATTCCTTTCTGCTGCTGGAGTGGCCCTAGGTGGCCTAGTGTGATTGATGATGAAATACCTATGTCTCATGATATCTATACTTTGTATCTCATATGAACATTTGATGAATATTTAATAGAAGAAGAATCTGGTTTGGTTTTCCCCCTCGTGGAGTTTTACCCTAGTCTTTGACCTAATTCTTGGCGTCTCTATTGTGTATACTTTTCTTCTGTTGTTCCTTTTTGTTCCGCTGCATTGTTGATGATATTGTTCTCTCTATGTAATTGCTAATGATGAAATGACGTTATGGGGTGAATGTAATGTTGAAAAGTTTGAAATTGCAATTATCTACAACAAAGAACAATCTAGCCCTAAAAATTAACATGGTTTCAGAGCTGGGCTGAAGAAAAGTCACTGAAATCACTCCCGTGGAGACACCTATGATGGATTTCTTGAGAAGTTAGGGTGAAAGGGATGAAGATGACGAAGGCCTAAAAGAATACTAGGGTTTGAAGGAAACCCAAGGAAGCCTTTGCTTTTGCAAATATAATCTAGAGTTTGATATGGAAAAAACCCTAGGAAGCCATTTAGTTATTCAAATACCTGTGACAGATTCAGATAAACCCTAGATGGACCTGTCTCCTACCTAATAGGAGATGATATGATACAAATCCAGTGATCATCTTGTACATTGATAAGTTGGGTTTGGCTATCGATGAAAGAGATCAAGGATACAAATGGTGTTCAAGAGGAAGCATTTGCAGATAACTTCAACATATGGTTGATGGTCCATGATGCAGGATCAAGAGGGAGCTGATAGCTTCCTACAATCCTCATGAAAGATAAGTACTTTCAAGATTTTTGTTATTTTCTGCTCTTTTTTAGATTTATCATTTTAGACTATTGTTTATTATTCCCACATGAATATTTGAATGATTCTTTCACTAAATTCTTGGATGAGGATGTGATCAAAGGAAAGCAGATCCTAAGGATCATTAGGACGCAGAATAATGTAGGAAGAGTAAGCTCCAAGAGGGAGTTGGTGCGGGAAGAGTGAACTCGAAGAGGGAGCTGGTGTAGGATAATGAAGAAAGCACTCTCTTATCTAGAAAAAGGATGACAGTCTTGCCTCATCATCAGGTACACTTTCATTATGTTTATTTATTTCACTATTATTTCTTTTTCTCTTGTCCTAGGGTCACCAGGTTCAACAAATAGATGTAGATTGAGATTGAGAAGGATGCAGACCATTCCATGATTAGAGTGGCACTTGAAAGATGGACAAGAGCTCAGACCATGAAGGAAGGATTCCAGTCTCCCAGGTTGATGTTTATGATTGAAGAAACTTCCTATCCAGATGGAGTAGATTGTTAGGTTGAATGTAACAAATGATAAAAGCTATATGCAAGAACCATTTTAGATGACAAGATGGATCCGCGATTTTAAATTCATCAGTGAGCACTATAATGAGATCTTAGCACCTATTGCTCGATGCATTGTGAAGGAAGAAGCATATGTTGAGCTACCTCAAGGCTTTGAGGCACATAAGATGAGATTCATGATTACAGTCCCATATGGACTCAAATTAGTCCCCTGGACCTTACATGCCTAGATTGATGGACATTTGATGCATACTCCAACCCCTCTTCAAGGTTGAAGGTATGTCTTTATGGTTTCATATATGCTAATAATTTATTTATGACAGGATCAAATCACCTCATCGAGAGGGGGTTGACCTCTGAGCCCAACTTTAGCCACTTCTCGAAATTAAGTGTAACAAAGAGATTATGAGGACTTCCATGTCAAGGGAAGTATACTGACAAAAACATGGCAAGATGAATTGTACTGAAGCAGTAGAGAGTGACTCCTCTTGAGATTCATATTTGATGGATGCCATGATGAGAAAGCACACTATCAGACTTCTTGATGCACTAAGTTACTAACATTGTCTGGGCTAGAAATGTTGTTGAGAGGAAGAGCACATGTAGGTGCTACTTTAGCTTGTGGTTTGCCATAATGTCCTGGATGAACCAAAAACATAAATATGTTGCTTTGGGTACAACAAAGGCAGCGAATTGCTGCTAGCATGGTTAGCTTCGAGGCATTGTAGTTGAAAAATCTCTTTGGAGAGTTGTTTGAACATGTGCTGAGCATGACTGTGATATACTGCAAGATTAAGAGTGGGATCTGACTTTCAGAGAATCCCGTGTTTCATGACCAACCCAAGCATATTGAGATTAGATATCAATATATTCGAGATATGGTGCAGAGAGGAGCAGTAAGGCTCCAACTCATGTCTAGATGAGCAAATAACTGACATTCCTACCAAGACTTTTCCGAAATGGAAGTTCTTGGTCTTCAGAGAGCAGCCTGGATTGATGGATGCGACTCTTTTGGAAAGAGGTCACGACTGATTGAGAACACTTAGCTATGTTGTTGCCCCCTGTTTGAGCTCCTAGGGTGGGAATGGAGCGGAAGAGCTCTTGGGGTTGAGGGAACTCATGGACAGTAGGCGTGTATGATCCTTACCTCATGGTAAGCGTGTATCTCCCCTATTGTCGATGTAGGGTTGTGTTTGATTCTTACCAAAAATGGTAAGTGTGTATTTGCCCCTACTGTCAAGTTCGGGACTTGACCGAGTATACCCCAGTATGCATCCTACCCACAAGCTAGGCTTGTTGAGATTGCCACCCATCTGGCCAATGGGTGAGGAGACTTGGGACGTGTCTAATCCTTACCACTTATTGTAAGTGTGTATCTCCCCCAAAGTGATGGGATGCATGTGTTCTACCACTTGATTCTTGAGGGCCAAGGTGGGAAGATCATTAGACAATACGATACTTGTGATCCTTACTGCTCGTGGTAAGTAGTATCCTACGTTTTGTCTGAAAATATGATAGTTGTGATCCTTACCTCTCATGGTAAGTAGTGTCGTGCCTATTGTCATTGGATATAGGGTGGCAGATTGATCTCCCATATGATGATTATTCTTCTTTAGATCGTGACATCATTGTTCAATTGAGATGAAGGTCATGGAACTTGACCTGGAGACCAGTAGGGTTTGGAGGATCGCTTCCCTTGTGATAAATCGATCTCCCCTACTATCAGGTGTGGATTATTCTTCATTTATGAGATGAGATAAGACGAGATGTGACGAGATGAAACATGATGTAGCGATAATGAGACATCCAAGATGAGACTTATGATGTAGGTGGAAATTCCTTCCTTGCTGAGAGGGAGTGTTGAAAATTGGGGCAGTTATGGGACGAATTTCTGCATAGTAATCCAAAAACTCCAAGAGAAGCCCATCTCACCCCAAAGGGGATTCAAATTGATAAGAGAAATATTATTATTATTGTACTGGGCACTCCTCTCATTGTTATTATCATGACACAAACTTTGGGCAAGCAATCATTAAAGAAAAAATATATTTAAATATTATCTTGAACAAATTTGAATTTAAGAATTTCCCTCCAAGATTACAAGTCAGCGTGACCAAAAGTGGTGACCCTTTGCACATGGAAACAACTATAAATATGTGTCTATCTTCCTTCATTTTGTTTCATGGAATTCAACTCATCTGAGGCATTCTCTGCGACTTGATGAGCGCATCATTCGTGACCATTTAGGGCATCTTTTGCAGCTTAACAATGGCCTAATTTGTGTCTTATTGTGACCCTTTTTTGCGGCATAACAATGGTATAATCTATGGCATAACAATGGCTGCTCCTGTGGCCTATTGTGGCCCTTCTATGCGGAATAAAAGTGGCCTAATTTGCGGCCTAACAATGGCCTAATCTGTGGCCTATTGTGACCCTTCTTTGCAGCTTATTGTAACTCTTCTCTGCGGCCTACTTTTGAGATCTATGTGGACTTGTGCGAGGTATTTATGAGCAAGATTATGTGACTAATAGACCTAAATCAAGGCTGACAGAATCCGTAACCATAGCCAAAGTATCTCAGGTACATGTGTCTTCCAAGAAGAGGTAAGTTGCTTTTTCTTTGTTTCACGTCTTGTATGTTGGATTAATTCCTGGTTGAGCTAGTGTATATGGCTGTTGGTGGACAATATTAAGAGCTGTTGAAGAGCCCAAATCTGAAGGGCATAAAGGGCAATGGTGCAGGCAATATATCGTGCCCTAGGTCTTGTACATTAGACAATAATTTATGGTAGTGAGCTAATGTTGATGTTTGGTAGACCCTGTTGTCGCGCGGATTGACACGACAACCCTCAGACTGGGGGCTGTCACCCTGATCCCCGATCCCTCCGTTTAAGCCTGTCTCCCGCGGCTAAGGGGGGTAGTCCCTGTGAGATGATGAGACCAACTGCCGACCAGTTGGTTGGGAGACACGAGACACGATATGAAAAGCACTAGATGGATTTGATTAATTTAGCAGACCAGTGCCTTAAGAGATTGTGGTTAAAATGATTACTTGTTAGATGATATAGAAAAAATAAACCGTGAACAGCAATCATTTTGTTGAAATTTGGTATCGGAGGACAGGTGGTTCCCTTAGGCTTTGATCTTTGGCCTAGGGAAAAGTGTCCAAAAGAATTTAATTTTTCTCCTAAAGTGACTTTATAATTTTATAAAGTTAAATCTAATTTAAAAGTGACTTTAAGTGATAAAGTTATTAAGTCTAATTTTAAAGTAATTTTTATAAAGTAAATGAAAAATTAGAAAGGAAAAGTGACTTTGGAAATAAATGACTAAGTGGGTCTTTATTAAAGTGGGGTGAATTAAAAAATAGAAAGTGAGATTTAAATGAGCATTTAATCTCAACCATTGATCTAAATCTATTTCAGCCATTGGATTTAGAGATTACCCAAAAGTCACTTGGATCACCCAAAAGTCACTTGGAGTTATATTAAAGGAGGAAAAGGAGGAAAAGGTCATTCATTCTTTCATGAGCAGATTGGGAGAAGGAGAGCAAGAGAGATTTCTGAGCAGGGAGGAGAAGGAGACAGCAGCTTGGCACTCATTCCAAGGCAGCAGTTGAGCAGATTTGTACAGCTGATTCAGCACATAGTGAAAGGCAGATTTTTGCACAAAAATCGAGGAGCAGTTTGCTGATTTTTCTGCACACAAAACGGAGGCCGTACAGCATTTATTGCTGTCCTGTTTGCTGTAATTTCCAGATTGCTGTGAGGCACGGGAAAGGAGATAAGTTGTAAATTTGCTTGCTAATTTTTTTGCTGAATAATCTCACTGTAAAAAGGCAATTTTCAGAAATAAAGAAGAGCTCTCAAACTGGTTTTCCCCAAGAGTTGTAGGGGGTTTTTCCAGTGTCAAGTTGACCAAAAATATCAGTGTTTTAATGGCTGTTTTTGATTGCTGATTTTTAATTCTGCAATTTCCAGCATTCTGAAAAATTTCCAGAATTTGTGTTTTCAGCAATATTTATTTTTTTCAGTCTGTTAAATGTATGGTTATGGGAATGGGCATTTAACTACATGGGAGAAATAAGGAGAAACTGAAAACCGGGGTGGAAAAACAGAGATTTTTACATGGTATCAGAGCTTGAGTGCTGAAGGGCAGTTTGGGACAGCAAAAGGAAAAATTACAGTTGCTGATTTTTCACTCAGAAAATTCCAGCAAGTTGATTTTTTCATAAACAACAGTTTTATCTTTACTACAACAGTGCTATTTTTCAATTTTAGGACAACAAGATGTCATTGGGATTGAGGGTGGAGGATAGGTTGGATGGGCATACAAATTACAACGTTTGGAAGGAGAGAATGCAGAGTATCTTTGAGGAGGTAGAAGTCTGGGATATCATGGTGCATACAGCATAACACCCTGTTGTTGTGCCTACTGATGCTACTCAGTTGACAGCTTATAATAGAAAGAACAACAAGGGTAAGAGGCTGATTCTAGATGGAATCAAAGACCATTGCATTCCTCATGTGAGAGGAAAGAGCAATGCCCATGAGATGTGGACAGCATTGTCCAATCTCTACTAGAGTACCAATGAGAACTGGAAGATGGTCCTGAAGGAGAAACTGAAGAACATTAAGATGGGTAATGATAGTGCAGCTGGATATCTCACAAAGATTACCAATGTGAGAGATGAGTTGGCAGCGATTGGAGAGGCCATTCCACCCACTGAGTTGGTGCGGATTGCAGTGAATGGCCTCCCCCGTTCATGGTTGAACTTTGCTGATGGGGTTTGTGCACGTGAGACCCTTCCCACATGGGAGAGGTTTTGGGATGATTGCATTCAGATAGAGATCAGGAAAGGTCAGCTTGGGGCAGCCAAGCCAGTTGAGCAGGATGAGGACGTAGCACTGGTGGCAGGAGACAAGAAAGGCAAAGGGAAGAAGCAGGCTTCCACAAGCAGTGGTGGGGGCAAAGGCAAAGGTAAAGGTAAACAGGGTAACTCACAGAAGGACTATTCCAAGGTGAAGTGTTGGAATTGTCAAAAGATGGGACACTATGCAGTTGTGTGTTCAGAGAAGAAGAAGAAGAAGGGGAAGAACCAGGACGTGGCAGCTTCAGCAGAGATTGAGGACTTTGCTGGTCGTTTTGACCGAGAGTTTGCGTTCACTACGTGTGAGTCCTCTAGTACAGGATCACCTGCCACACAGGTTCAGAGGGAGCATGCTTTTCCCTCGATTAGCGGAGCATCTTCAGGTATCTGGTATGTGGACAGTGGGGCTTCACGTCACATGACAGGAGTCCGGGAGTACTTCTCAGAGCTTTCAGAGAGTGGCACTGATATTGAGGTAGTACTCGGTGATGACAGAGTTGTTAGAGCAGTCGGGGTGGGGACAGTGACATTTCAGAGGGAGTCCAAACCTCCCTTGAAGGTGTCAGAGGTTCTTTATGTGCCAGGGATGAGGAAGAACCTCATATCCGTCTCAGCTTTGGAGGACAGAGGATATGAGGTACTGTTCAGGGGAGGACAGGTGTTGATGTATCCCAGGGGCACTCCAGCTGATTCAGTTAGAGTGATAGGTGTACGCCATGCAAAGGTGTACAAGTTTGCATTCCAGCCCCCTTTGGCATTGAGCTGTAGTACCGACAGCAGAGCTAGCAGTTCTGAGCTGTGTGAGATTTGGCACCGCAGGATGGGACACATGTATCATGGAGCCTTGAGGACATTGCGGGAGATCACTACAGGTATGCCAGATTTCAGTACTGATCACTTTGATACTTGCAGAGGTTGTGCGATGGTCAAGTTTGCCAAATCCCCTTTTCCCAGCAGTGACAGCAGAGCGACGGGGATACTTGATTTGATTCATTCCGATGTGAGCGGTCGGATGTCTCATGTTTCCTTGAGTGGATATGAATACTATGTTTTATTCATTGATGATCACTCCAGGAGGACCTGGATTTATTTTTTGAAGACCAAGAGTGAGGTCTTCAAGCGGTTTCAGGAGTTCACAGCTCTTGTGGAGACTCAGACAGGTCGAAAGATCAAGTCCTTGAGGTCGGACAATGGAGGAGAGTACACCCTTGGAGAGTTTGTTGACTATTGTGTGGAGGCAGGCATTAGGAGGGAGTTCACTGTTCCTTACAACCTCCAACAGAACGGGGTTGCAGAGAGGAAGAACAGATCCATCATAGGGGCTGCCAAAGCCATGTTACATGATCAGAGGTTGCCATTGTTCTTGTGGGCAGAAGCCTGCAACACAGCTGTTTACTTGCAGAACAGGAGTCCGCATCGTGCCTTGGGGCACATGACTCCGGAGGAGGCCTTCTCTGGGAAGAAGCCTGATATTGGTCATCTTCATATCTTTGGATACATTACATACTCCTATATACCCAAGGAGAAGAGGACCAAACTAGAGCCCACCGCAGAGAAGGGTATCTTTGTGGGCTACAGTGAGACCTCAAAGGCCTTTCGGATTTACATTCCTGCACAGAGGAGAGTTGTTGTCAGACGAGATGTGAAGTTCGAGGAGGACAGGGCCTTTAGGAGGTCACGAGAGTTAGAGTATCTGGATCAGCCAGACCCTCAGCAGCAGTTGAGTCAGTCACAGGGATTCAGTGGGCAGGGATCAGGAGGATCCGGAGGTACATCCATGAGGATGTCAGGTCCATCAGTGAGCAGTGGCTCGCCGAGCCAGAGGGGTGGTGCTCCGGGCAGCATGCAGAGCAGTTCACAAAGCAGTTCACTAGGGAGTCCACTGATGGACAGTTCACACAGTACCTCAGCTTCTACAGGTTCAGGTGCAGGCAGGAGGACAACAGACAGACAGTCAGGAGTTCAGGCTACTGATGATGATGAGGAGGAGGAGTTTCATTCTCCGGTGGGAGAAGCATGCTCAGGGAAGAGGAAGCCCAAGTGGCTTCAGGACACCTGGAGAGATGCCACATCTGTTGCTGAGCCGAAGAGGCCGGTTAGAGAGAGTAGACCACCTGAGAGGTTTTGTAGCTATATGGCGATGGTTACCAGCATCCTTGACTCTGAGCCTTCTAGCTATGAGGAGGCAGCTAGCCAGTAGGTCTGGAGGGAGGCCATGCAGGAGGAGTATTCTTCTATCATGAAGAATGATGTTTGGGAGGTGGTGCCGAGGCTGAGGGCAAATCCGTGGTTACTTCCAGATGGCTTTACAAGGTAAAGCATGCTGCAGATGGCAGCATTGAGAAATTCAAAGCGAGGTTTGTGGTTAGAGGGTTCTCCCAGGTAGAGGGAGTTGATTATGAGGAGACCTTCGCTCCCGTGGCTCGATATACTTTGATCCGCTCCATTATATCGATAGCAGCAGAGATGGGTTGGAAGATCCACCAGATGGATGTGAAGACTGCATTTCTCAATGGCTTCATACAGGAGGAGGTGTACATTGAGCAGCCACAGGGCTTTGAGGTGCATGGGAAGGAGTCCCATGTGTGCAGATTGAAGAAGGCCCTTTATGGCCTGAAGCAAGCTCCCAGAGCTTGGTACTCCAGGATAGATGCATACTTGCAGGGGATGGGTATCACAAAGAGTGAGGCAGATCCGAACCTTTACTTTATTGTGATTGGTGAGGAGCCTCTCATTCTGGTGCTGTATGTGGATGACTTGATCATTACAGGTGCAGAGAGACTCATAGAGCACTGCAAGAGAGATCTTGCGGCGGAGTTTGAGATGAAGGACATCGGCCTGATGCATTACTTTTTGGGTTTGGAGGTGTGGCAGGAGGAGGGGCATTTCTTCCCGGGGCAGGGGAAGTATATTGTGGACATCCTTAGCAGATTCCACATGGAGGATTGTAGACCCATGTCGACACCGATGATCACCAACTGGAAGAAGCTTCATGCTTCGGATTCGGAGTTGGTGGATCCCACATTGTACAGGCAGCTGATTGGTTCCTTGATGTATTTGGTCAACACTAGACCAGATATCTGTTTTGCAGTCAACACGATGAGTCAGTTTATGTGTGAGCCTAGGAAGGTTCACTGGGTGGCTGCAAAACACATTTTGCGGTACTTGCAGGGGACAGTGGATTATGGTCTGGACTACAGGCAGGGAGATGGAGTGAGATTGGCAGGATACACTGATTCTGATTGGGCAGGTTGTGCTTTTGATAGGAAGAGCACTTCAGGGTGTTGTTTTGGGTTGGGTTCAGCAGTAGTGTCATGGTTCAGCCGGAAGCAGCAGTTAGTAGCACTGAGTTCAGCGGAAGCAGAGTATATGGCAGCCAGTCTAGTTAGTTGTGAGGCTATATGGCTTCGCAAGATGTTGTTCGGCTTATTTGGTCAGCCGTTGAGACCTTCAGTGATTTACTGTGATAATTAGAGTTGCATTAAACTCACGGAGAATCCAGTATTTCATGACAGGTCAAAGCATATCGGGATCAGATATCATTTCATCAGAGACTATGTTCAGAAGGGAGTTGTGAAACTTGAGTATATTTCCACTGATGAGCAGGTTGCAGATATTTTTACCAAAGCCTTACCACGGGGCAAGCATGTCTACTTCAGAGACAAGATGGGTGTGGTGAGGAACACCTTCCTCGGTAAGAGGGAGTGTTGAAATTTGGTACCGGAGGACAGGTGGTTCCCTTAGGCTTTGATCTTTGGCCTAGGGAAAAGTGTCCAAAAGAACTTAATTTTTCTCCTAAAGTGACTTTATAATTTTATAAAGTTAAATCTAATTTAAAAGTGGCTTTAAGTGATAAAGTTATTAAATCTAATTTTAAAGTAACTTTTATAAAGTAAATGAAAAATTAGAAAGGAAAAGTGACTTTGGAAATAAATGACTAAGTGGGTCTTTATTAAAGTTGGGTGAATTAAAAAATAGAAAGTGAGATTTAAATGAGCATTTAATCTCAACCATTGATCTAAATCTATTTCAGCCATTGGATTTAGAGATCACCCAAAAGTCGCTTGGATCACCCAAAAGTCACTTGGAGTTATATTAAAGGAGGAAAAGGAGGAAAATGTCATTCATTCTTTCATGAGCAGATTGGGAGAAGGAGAGCAAGAGAGCAAGAGAGATTTCTGAGCAGGGAGGAGAAGGAGACAACAGCTTGGCACTCATTCCAAGGCAGCAGTTGAGCAGATTTGTACAGCTGATTCAGCACATAGTGAAAGGCAGATTTTTGCACAAAAATCGAGGAGCAGTTTGCTGATTTTTCTGCACACAAAACGGAGGCCGTACAGCATTTATTGCTGTCCTGTTTGCTGTAATTTCCAGATTGCTGTGAGGCACGAGAAAGGAGATAAGTTGTAAATTTGCTTGCTGATTTTTTTGCTGAATAATTCTCACTGTAAAAAGGCAATTTTCAGAAATAAAGAAGAGCTCTCAAACTGGTTTTCCCCAAGAGTTGTAGGGGGTTTTTCCAGGGTCAAGTTGACCAAAAATATCAGTGTTTTAATGTGTTTTAATGGCTGTTTTTTATTGCTGATTTTTAATTCTGCAATTTCCAGCATTCTGAAAAATTTCCAGAATTTGTGTTTTCAGCAATATTTATTTTTTTCAGTCTGTTAAATGTATGGTTATGGGAATGGGCATTTAACTACATGGGAGAAATAAGGAGAAACTGAAAACCAGGGTGGAAAAACAGAGATTTTTACACATTTGTCATCAAAGGGTATCAGCGAAATCACAATGACCAAAACGATATCCAGCAACTGAGAATTTTGAAAAAGATAAATGCTTTAAACCACCATGAGGATCGTAAATCATTCACCAGATATCGTATTCGTATCTCGACTTGAAAATTTTAGATCTCAGCATGAAAGATACTAATTCCCGAAAATCACTGGATCTAACAAAGAAAATTTCCACAATATTTTTATATTTTTCAAGATTTTAAAAGAAAACGAAATTTTAAAACTAAATCTAAACTAAAACCCTAAAAATCCTTTTAAATTATTATTATTATTATTATTTTTTTTTTTTTATAAAAATGAAAAAAATCTAAAATAAAAATTTAAAATCTAAAACATTAACTATACAAAAATATAAACCTAAGCATAATTTTTTTTTAAATAAAATCTTTTTTACTATTTTTTTATATTTTTATATTTTTTTATTTTAAAGCCAAAATAAAACAAAATTTTAAAATCTAATTAAAATCTAATTAAAGTTAAATCTAAAACATAAAATTAAAATCTATAAAAAAACAAAACTATAAATTTTTTTAAATCTAAACCTAACGAAACCTGAACTAAACGTAAATCAAAAGCTACGCAAATATATACATAAACCCAAAACGTTGAAACGATGATACCTGACCCAGTCAAAGGAAAAATTTAATGCGGAAAGCATAAACCTTCGACCAGGGAACGATTTAAAGCATGCGACGATGGATCGATTTCAGATGTCCAGGTGAAATGGCTACACGATGATGCGCTGAATTGCTACTCCCACGCAAGACGCCCACAATGATAAATTTAAACGCTTAACTCCTGAGACAGGTCTGATGTGATGACCTGCATGGACTTTGCCTGATATGATGGCGGCTTTGAATCGATCTTTTGCAGTCACCGATCGCGCGGAAAAATCTGGACAGTTTGATAACAAACAACGGAAAGAGCTCACGCTTCTCTCGCTGCTGACAGGGGTTTTCAACGGTGACAAGACCACGACTTTCTTATTGACTCCGAACGCACCATCAATCCGGAATTTATTCATGCTGAGGACTGAAGAACCCTGTCCGTGGATACCCTTGACAACAGAGAGTTTAAATCGGTTGTATAGATAAAATCATCACCAATGAAAGAAGGAAATGTCGTGACCAAATATGAATTCATACAAAACCACAACAACTTTTAATGCTGTACAGATCAATGGTACTAAGGACGTAAATTAGCGAAATTAATCCAGCACGCCGATGGTCATGCTAAATCAGGGTTTTGAAAAGTTGCTGCATATTTATGTCCACAGGTCAGCGGATTTGAGTTGATTTTTTGAAGGCCGTCATGCAATGGTGGGGAGAAAACAGTGAAAGATGGCCACGATTTTAAACAGAGGAGTGCTATGATCCGGGCAGCCCTGATCTCCTTCTGAAAATCTGATCTTGATGAAAACCCTGTACAAGAAATCAAAACCCTAATGAAAACTGCATAAAGCAAAAAATTTGAAACCCTAGATCAGAAAAATTTGAAACCCTAAAACAACTGATTAATGTACAAATTTTCGGCCCCTTAACAGCTAGATTCAGCAATGAGTACAGGAAAATTTTAAAGAAATAAAGATTTCAGATTTTCACTGTGAAGAACTTCAGAAAATCTCTCATGCAAATTAGAAAAATAAACCGAATGATAGACCCAGGATCAAATCCAACTGGGCTCAGCAAAAAATGCTTGCGGGAGTTGGCTGGTTCAGCCGAGAACTTCCCCGAACGCCCACAAATTTCTTTCAGAAAGGGTTTTCTGCACAGCTCAAAACAACCATCAGTAAAGAGGGCAAAAATGCTGCTAGATCTCAAAAAGTAATGGAGATACCTGCCATTACTTCAGAAACCCTAACAACACTCAAACCCTAGCAAGTGAGCAAGATACCTGTGCTCACAATACTCTACAATTAGCTATTATTAATGGCTGAAAATAAAATATGCAGAAAATTAAACAATCTCACAGCATTTCAAGAGAGTAACACCAGCAAGATATGGACCCCAAAGTCTTCTTTTATTAACCAGAAACAGATTTACAAGAGAGCTTCCTCAGTAACAGACTCACAGATCCGATGATCTGAAATGACCCCTAGCACCCTATTTAAAGGAAATGATTCCAACGGCTAGTTCGAGTGATCCATGTCGAAATGATCTCGACCGTCGATGGAGATCAAGACATCTCTTAATCTCATCCGTCGAATTATTAAAAAATGCGTTCACTTAAAATATTATTATTTTATTATTTTAGGGTTTTTTTTTTTTTAATTTTTTATTATTTTATTATTTTTTTTAATGGATCATCGAACTAAGCCTTCGGAAACATCACCTAGGACTTAGGACTTAGGACTGATGAGGGGATTTAAAACATTTTTCAACCCTCAAAACACATTACAGGGGGTAGTCCCTGTGAGATGATGAGACCAACTGCCGACCAGTTGGTCTCATCATCTCACAGGGACTACCCCCCTTAGCCGCGGGAGACAGGCTTAAACGGAGGGATCGGGGATCAGGGTGACAGCCCCCGGTCTGAGGGTTGTCGTGTCAATCCGCGCGACAATAGACCCTAGGATAGTTACATATGAAATAACATCGATGTATGACAATCCTTATGCCAATAATATATTGTAGTGAAATGACATTAATGTATGGCAGTTTTGTATGACAGAGAAACTTATGTTAGGGTCCCACCCTAACCCCCTTATTTATGTCATGGGATCACGTCATAGTCAAGAGTCAATAAAGCCCATATTAATATTTGTAAGTGGTTAACCCGCAATTAATGACGGGACCACAGTTAGTTGCAAATGGGCGGTAGTATTAGATAGATGGTAATAATAAAACCCACGGTATTGGCCCGTGGTATCGCATGTATGAGCCATATATAAAGGATAGAGACTCCCTGCGAGGAGTATCGTGTCTTGTTTTGTAATCGAGCTCTGCTCTATTGGAGGTTGCCCCCTCGAAGAGGCCTGTGAACATTTCTCTTTGAGTAATAAAATCATTGCTATTCTGTGTTCTGGGTATATTTTCTTCGCATATTTTGTGTTCTGGGTATCTTTTCTTCGCATATTCTATGTTCGGTATTACTTTGCAGGTTAAGAGCATAACAAGTGGTATCAGAGCACTTTCCAGGGCTCGGTGGGATCTCCAAATTTTAGCAAATTTTTTTTTGGCTAGAGACGTGTTCCGGCGTCTTTAAACCACGGGATCTGTCGTTAAGCGCATAAACCTACGGATTTGAGGAGGCATGCACGCAGGAAATACAAGAGGTGGTCATGTCTGTTGGACTCCCTTGTAACCCCTTTGGGTACCCCTTAGAGTAGTAGCGCATTAGACAGAACCGCGCATGGACTGTCTTCCACGTACCCTCTGGGTATATAGGAAGCCCCCTAGCTCCCTTGAAACCTCGCCATAGATAAACCTTCGGCCGCCTTGTGGCTACAGTACACCGAGAATAGCACTCGGAGAGATTACTCGCCCGTACGATAGGGTAGTCGGGTTGTACGGCTAAGGGCACGGTCGATCCTCCTTAGTTAGAGCCCTGAAACATTGGGCCAAGTACTACTGTTAGACCCTTATGTATATTGCGATCTGTAGCACCTGACACTCCAAAAGACCATAGTTCCCTTTCTATCGGGGGATCACACATCACCTATTCCAGATCAGCAAGTGCAGCAGCAGCCGACATCAGTCCCGCAGCTCCATCAGATCAGCAGCGGCAGTTGTTCCACCATTCAGATCTCTCAGATCCACCAGATCGGAGTAGTTGTGAAGGGTTCCTGTCCCTAGATATAATTTTCGCAGGACTTTTGGCGGCATTGACATTCTGAGGATTTGGCGATTGCAGTATTGATTAGGAAGGAGTAAAACTCCGTTAGGAGTTTTCCAAAAAAAAAAAAAAAAAAAAAAAACGAGTCTGAGATCTTCCGGGGCGCTTATTGGTGACCTAGCCCATCAGAATCAGGACGATGAGCTGAGCAAGGTGGTACCATTCAATTTCTTAGTAAAAATTTTTTAGGCGGTCCCAATTTTTCATCAGGTTGGTGTATGGTAGAAACTCGCGCTCAAGCGATGGCCAATGAAAGGATAGACAAAATTGAAGACCATGTGAACTCCCTCCAAACTGCGGTGAAGAATATTGAACTTGAGCTTAAAGGAATAAGTCTCCAGATACATGATGCACTCCCAAAGGGCAAGGAGCCAGCCCACGAGGAGGCGTATAATGGCCATGAATACCATGAGGGTGAGTCTAGCCACTCTCATCACGTCTGGCACACGCATCCACCACCCAGTCAGCGACCTCCCAAGTTGGATATGCATAAATTTGACGGTTCTCACACGTCCGCATGGCTAGCACAAATGGAGCAGTATTTCCAATTGAATCATATCATAGATGAGGGGACTAAGCTTATGGTGGGCACCATGTACTTGGACAATGAACGATGGCAATGGAAGGAATGGCATCAGCGTTGCAATGGACATTTTCAGAATTGGGCCCAATTTGCCAAAGCTCTTCGAAGTTGCTTTGAACAGGAAGACTCTTTTTTGGGGCGTTTCACTAAGCTCGGACAGACGGGTACAGTGGAGGAATATATTACTGCTTTTGAAGCCTTAGCCTTCCGCACTAGGGGTCTCACAGATGAGTTCTACATGGAATGCTTTATCAGCGGTCTTAAAGAAGCCATCAAAGCTCAGGTTCTACTCCACCACCCTCCCACATGGACAGAGGCTTGCCAGGTAGCTCGTAAGGTGGAACGTGCATTAACAGCCCAATCCAACCGCCCCAACTTTACCGCTAAAGGTTGTCCCTCACAGGCTCCCAATACGACTCAGACACTTAAGATTCAAAAGGTGTCACCTGCGGAAATGGCCAAAAGAAGGAAGCAAGGACTATGTTACTACTGTGATGAAAAATATTCCCCGGGTCATAAATGCAAAGAGCCCAAGTTTTTTCAAATAGATGCCACTGACTACAGCTCCACTGAGGAAGATCCACCACTTGAGGAACCGGAGGCGATCGAAGAAGATAACCAAAAGGAGATTGTGTCTGATGAACCAATTATTTCGCTAAATGCATTGGCAGGAATTTCTTCCCCTCAAACTCTCAAAATCAGGGGTTTTCTTAAACATCGCCCAGTAGTAATCTTGATTGATAGTGGAAGTACCCATAATTTCATCCATCAAAAGATCGCTGAAGCAGCACATTGTTTCATCCGGGCAGTTTCTAACTTCCAAGTCCAGATTGCAGATGGGGCACAATGAAATGTGAAGGTCGCTGTGAAAATGTCAAACTTCAAATGGGGGATTATCAATTGAAAACCCACATGTTTGTAATACACATGGGGGGTTGCGACATTGTCCTAGGCGCGGAATGGCTCCGCACTCTTGGGCCAATCACAATGGATTTCCAAGAGTTATATATGAGTTTTAAGCAGAACAACTCCACACATACCCTCCGTGGACTACAGGCGGGAGCCCCCTCTATCATCAGCTCGCATAGGATGGAAAAATTGTTAAAAAAGGGCCATCATGGAGTGGTAGCTCAATTTAATGCCATCCAGGTAGTCGACACCATGTCTCTGCCAATTCATCCTGAGATGCAACAGATTTTAAATAAACATTGGACGGTCTTTGACAAGCCTCATGAGCTTCCACCCTCGCGAGGGGAACATGATCATAGCATCACATTGGTTCCAGGGGCCCAACCCCCAAATGTGCGGCCATACAGATATCCGTTCACCCAAAAGAATGAAATAGAAAAAATCATCAAGGAATTGTTGGAAGCAGGTGTCATTCGTCCCAGCATTAGTCCTTATTCATCCCCAGTGGTCATGGTCCTCAAGAAAGATGGGGAGTGGCGGATGTGTCCCGACTTCAGGGCCCTCAATAAGTTAACAGTCAAAGATAAATTTCCCATCCCGGTGGTTGACGATTTGCTGGACGAACTCAATGGGGCTCAATTCTTCACTAAGTTGGATCTTCGCTCAGGCTACCACCAAATTCGCATGAACGAAGTCGACATTCCCAAGACGGCTTTCAGAACTCTTGAAGGCCATTATGAGTTCCTGGTCATGCCATTTGGTCTCTGTAATGCCCCCTCTACTTTTCAGAGCCTTATGAATCACCTCCTCAAACCATATCTCAGAAAATTTGTCCTTGTCTTCTTCGATGACATCCTCATCTATAGTGGCACTTGGGCGGCACATCTTCAGCATCTAGATCTACTCTTGCAGCTGCTCCGCACGCATAAATTATTTGTCAATATGTCTAAGTGTTCGTTTGGCATGGAAGAAGTTGAGTATTTGGGCCACATTGTGGGGCGTGAAGGTGTCAAGGTGGACCCCAAAAAGATCCAGGCAATGCAAGAATGGCCTCAACCTAAGACCTTGAAAAGCTTGAGTGGATTTTTGGGTCTCACAGGCTATTATCGTAAATTTGTCCGCAACTATGGCCGCATAACGAAGCCCCTAACGCAACTCCTAAAGAAAAATTCCTTCTTCTGGAACGAGGAAGCACAACAGGCATTTACCGCTCTCAAAACCGCCATGTGTTCCACTCCTGTCTTAGCACTATTGGACTTCACCAAATCATTTGTCATTGAATGTGATGCTTCGGGAACAGGTATTGGAGCGGTCTTAATGTAGGAAGGGCGACCATTGGCTTTCACCAGCCAACAACTAAGTGGGAGGAATCTGGGCCAATCTACCTACGAGAAGGAAATGATGGCCATCTTACATGCAGTCGAGACCTGGCGACCTTACTTGTTGGGGCGACGTTTCCAAATCCGCACAGATCATCACAGTCTTAAATATTTTTTGGAGCAACGCCTATCTTCCCCACAACAAAATAAATGGTTAGCCAAAATGCTGGGATATGATTATGAGATCATTTACAAGAAAGGGAAAGACAACCGTGTAGCAGATGCATTGTCGCGCCAATTTGAGGAGGAAAGTACTCTGCTCGCAATTTCCCTCCCCATTCCAGACTGGATTGAAGAGGCTCGCAGGGAATGGTTTTCACATCCCGGGCTCTCCCAACTCATTTCTCAATTGCAGGTAGATCCTAATTCCAGCAAGGGCTACTCGTGGCAGAATGATATTCTTCACTACAAGGATAGAGTCGTAATATCACCATCATCCACCCTCAAAAGTCGCATTTTGGCAGAATTGCACTCATCTCCCATTGCAGGACATTCGGGCTTTCAGAAGACGTATGCTCGCACCAGAAGATCATTTTTTTGGACCGGCATGAAACAGGACATCCTTACTTTTGTAGCAGAATGTGACGTCTGTCAACGCCACAAAGGGGAAACCGTCAACACACCAGGCACATTACAACCATTGCCCATTCCGGCGTCAATTTGGACGGAGGTCTCCATGGATTTCATTACAGGTCTTCCAAAGTCTGGGAACAAGTCAGTCATCATGGTGGTTGTGGACCGTTTACACCAACCATTTACACCAACTTTGGTTGCTCAAACTTTCATGGATCAGATCTTCAAATTGCATGGCATGCCCACTTCTATTGTGTCCGACCGCGACCCAATCTTCACCAGTAATTTTTGGCAGGAGCTCTTCAGAATACAAGGCACTCAACTCAAACTCAGTACTTCATATCATCCGCAAATAGATGGTCAAACCGAAGCCGTCAACAAATGTCTAGAAACCTACCTTAGGTGTTTCACTTCAGAAAAGCAACACCTTTGGGTACAGTGGTTACCTCTGGCGGAATGGTGGTATAACACCAACTATCATGCCACCACCAAAATGACTCCCTATGAAGCAGTCTATGGTCAACTTCCGCCTTCCCCTACTTCTTATCTCACGGGGTGCTCCAAAGTACAAGCCGTGGATCAACTCCTACAACACCGCGCAACCATGCTCGCCCATCTGCGCGAGAATCTTCATCAAGCTCAGAACCGTATGAAGCAACACGCTGACCAACATCGCTCAGAGCGCCAATTTCAAGAAGGGGATCAGGTCTTTTTGAGGCTGCAACCATATAAGCAAACATCACTCAAAGACAAGGGTTGTCAAAAGCTCTCTCCAAAATTCTACGGACCATACCAAGTACTTCAGCGCATTGGAGAAGTGGCTTACAAGTTGGCTTTGCCACCTACAGCAAAAATCCACCCAGTTTTCCATGTATCGTGCCTCAAGAAAGTGATTGGGAACAATTGCCGAGTTCAAACCAGTCTACCTGAATTGGACGAAGAAGGGTCAATCTGGCTTCAACCTGAACATGTTCTAGACACACGAGACAAGCACCTGCGCGGCCGCATGATTAAGGAGGTCCTCGTCAAATGGAAAGACACCTCTCCGGAAGATGCAACTTGGGAACCAGTCACTATTCTTCAGTAGTTTCCGTAGCTTCAGCCTTGAGGACAAGGCTAGTCTCAAGGGGGAGGGCATGTTAGGGTCCCACCCTAACCCCCTTATTTATGTCATGGGATCACGTCATAGTCAAGAGTCAATAAAGCCCATATTAATATTTGTAAGTGGTTAACCCGCAATTAATGACGGGACCACAGTTAGTTGCAAATTGGCGGTAGTATTAGATAGATGGTAAATGGGCGGTAGTATTAGATAGATGGTAATAATAAAACCCACGGTATTGGCCCGTGGTATCGCATGTATGAGTCATATATAAAGGATAGAGACTCCCTGCGAGGAGTATCGTGTCTTGTTTTGTAATCGAGCTCTGCTCTATTGGAGGTTGCCCCCTCGAAGAGGCCTGTGAACATTTCTCTCTGAGTAATAAAATCATTGCTATTCTGTGTTCTGGGTATATTTTCTTCGCATATTCTGTGTTCTGGGTATCTTTTCTTCGCATATTCTATGTTCGGTATTACTTTGCAGGTTAAGAGCATAACAACTTATGATGATAGTGATAAGTTGCATGGCTATGTTATGTATTGTATTAACGTAACCTTATGACAATGATATTGTGTAGCAGTGATCCTATGACAATTGTGACAATACCTTATGACAGTGATGTGACAGTTGTGATAATGCCCCTATGACAATGATGTGTGACAATGATCCATGTGACAGTCGGGTTAGTACCTTTATGACAGTTGTGACAGTGCATCTATGACAGTTTTGACAATGCATCTATGCCGATTATTATAGTGCCTTATGACAGTGATGTGATAGTTGTGAGAATCTCTCTATCACAGTGATGTGTAACAGTGCCCCTAAGACAGATGTGACAATGATGGTAGAACCTCCTAGGACAACATCAGTGAAGTATGACAGTGATAGTGATGTATTCCGTGCTCTTGTGATGGTGTGATATGGAGACCTGTGCATGCCTCTCTAATATTCTTGTCCACTGTTGGATTGGCTCTAGGTGGCCTAGTGTGATTGATGATGAAATATTTATGTCGATATCTATACTTTGTATCTCCGCTGAACATTTGATGAATATCTAATAAAGGAAGAATTTGGCTAGGTTTTCCCCCTTGTGGGGTTTTGTCATATTCTCTAACCTAAATCCCAGTGTCTCTATTGTGTATGCTTTTCTTCTGTAGTTCCTTTCTGTTACACTACATTTTTGATGTTATTTTTCTCTCTACATAATTGCTAATGATGAAATGATGTTATGGGGTGAATGTAATGTTGAAAATTTTAAAATTGCAATTATCTACAACAGAGAACAAACTAGCCCAAAAAATTAACATGTTGTTAATCACTTGCATTGGTTCCTTGTATACCTTATCCTATGAGAAGAGGGCATTGAAGTTCCTGAGGTGGATGCAACTGTAACAAAACGAAAAAGCATAAGCCAAATGTTAAAATGAAAAAGGATGGCAAGGGATGTAAAACAAATCAAAAGTCAATTTAGCTTGATCCCTAGCCCCTCTTATATAGCCGCTTGCCTTTAGAGTTAAATGCATATTTCATGCTTATCAAAGTAAAAGGAACTCTCAAAGAACATCTTGAAATTGATGAAGTGATGGATTGCCCATCATCAAAGGGGCATTATGCATCTTTACATGATAGTCAATGAATCTTGTTAAACAAGCCAATTAAAGCAATGAAAAAGGCAAATTTGGGGCTTGGAGAAACAAAGGCAAGGGGAGGTAACTTAAGTAGCTAAGTGCTTCCTCTACGAAGGTGCTCATGGATGATGGTTTTACATAAGCTAGTATATGACTATGACACCTTTCATGAAGTAAACCTATGACCATAACACTTATCACATTGCACACATCATTTGAAATGGTCAGCCTAGGAACTGTTCCTAGGGTTGGAAGCAAATAATTGCGTCCTATGATAACCCTCCCATACCTAAATTTAGCAACTTGTATACAATCAAAAGCTAGTGAGACATTTAAAGATGATGCCTGTGTGAAGTACCTTGATGGCCTTGACATTAAATATGGTCCACCTTGATGTTCTTATGGTTCTTGTACCCATGATGCTAATCTCACTTGATTCCTTGAGTATGTGTTGGATGTTTTTTTCCAGAAGTAGCCAAGATTCCTTGACGAATGAGATGATGGTTCTCCAATACTTCATAGAATACATCCAACCACATTGCACAATGACAGAGAGCACTTGATGGAGGGCATTGGGGCATTGTTGAGGAGAATTGACATTGAGGATGACTTGGCACAAATGATGAGACCCTCCAACTTAAGGATCTTGGATGTTAACTTTTTGGGCTTGGACCTTGCTTGGAGAGTAGGTGTACCCTTGAGATGATAGGACACCTCCAGGTCGACATTATACCTTCTTGATGATGTTGTTCTTCTTTTGACACTGATTGATGATGGTGATGACTTGAGACCCCTTTTGAAGGGAGATTGCACCTGCTTTTATGATGACATCAAGTGTTAGCTTGATGATGTCACCCATATACTATACATTTGATGATGACATGGGCTTTTGGAGGATGACATTGGAATTGAGTGGGCTCTTTTTGGTGATGAGGCACCACTTTTAGATGAGGAGACATGAATTATTGGATGAGAGAAACCCCTTGAGTTATCTATTGCCATTTTTCATGGAGGGACATGACTTATGAGGATGATCTCACCCTTTGAAGGGGTTTTTTCTCACATGTGAATTGAAGCTTTCTTTCATGTCATTTCATCATAGATGCTATCTTTGGGGGTTAGCTTGATGACCTATCCACCTTGTATCATGGATTATGTGTTGTTAGGGGATTTTAGCTTAAATTAGAGGTTATTGATTGGTTTCTGTCATATATATAGGGGATTTATCGACTTCTTGGATTCATGATCACAACATGAGAACATATCTCTTTGATTAGTTTTCTTCTCTTTTGTGTGTTATGGAGTCCTAGTTGAGCTACTTCTCTTGGGTGGAATTGTGATTTGTTGTGACCTCTTTTCATTGATGTTTATGGTGGATCTTGGATAATGCATGGTGAAGTTAGTTTATTTGCTTCAGCTTGTTATAATTATTTATTGGATGAATGGTCATGTGCTAATTAGGTTTATTTGGTATTTGCTTCATTATACCTGTTAAGCAAAACCCTTCCTCCAAGTATTTGAGGAACAAAGATATTTTTCTCTTTCCTTTAATCATCTTGAAAATTTGAGAACCTTGATCTCTGTCCCTATGGTAAATTAGTTTGTTTGCTCTAGTTTGTTTGGACCTAGTTATCCCTCTAAGGAAACTCTAGAACAGTTTGAATCTTAGACTCTATATGCCCTAGATAGAGTAGGCACTAGTCCATCATTTGTGGCATTCATCTTAACTCATAAAAATCATTTTTTCTCTTTTTTTTTTTGTGTGTGGTAGAGTAGGGTTAATTTACAGCAAGATCTAATATTTCCAGCCTGTAATTACTTATTGATCCATGTCCTAGGGTTAGATATTGTTGAAAAGTGTATTGGATAAGTGAAATTTCTGTCTTGCATTTTTTAGCCAATTTTTAGGGTAGACATCAAGGTTTTATGTGTTGTTATATGCCTTACTAACTGTCAAAAATTGTTTTAACTTAGTTTTTTTTTTTTGGTAGGTAAGCACCCATGGGGGATTTGAACCAGTGATCTATCACAAGGAGTGCCTTAACAGTGCACCCATTCACCATCAATCCAAAGCCCCATCAGCTTTTAACTTAGTTCTTAATTTGCTCTTCAATTCAGTATTAATTTTATGTTTTTTATTCATAGTTTAAAGGCCTAAAATCTAGATATGTTGCTGTTATAAACAATTAAATGCTGGAATATGCTGTTTTAAGACCCTAGTTTATAGCATCCTTGAACTTTTTCTTTGTTTGATGTGTTTAGGAAACCTATTTGACCTCTTTAGGTCAACCATAGCCTCTAGTTTGAGCGTAGCTACCTTGAACCCAAATCTGGAAATTACTCATTCATCTACCTTAAACCCTAATTTGTTGTAGCTATATCTAGTGGATTTTTATTGTAGGAGCCTTGGGGGTCACTTAGCTTAAGTTCCTTGGGTCTTTTGATCTATAAGCCCCCTACCAAGGAAGCCTCCCTTGTGTTGGACAATATCCATCACTAAGATGAGGAGAGTAGTTGAGGAGACAATGGTGACCTTCTCAAGTGCTAAATATTACTATAACAATGCTCAATGGTGGGTATAACTTTAGCAGAAGTATATGGGGAGAGGACCATAGGGGAACTAGGAATAGGACATTACAAGTTTGCAAAGGCTAGTCAAATCACCGATCAAGTGGAGGAAGGTACTAGTATTGAAGGAAGATGTAGCAGGGTTGTTAGACATTCCATTTCAGTTGTAGAGGTGAGTTTTGGAGTGGATGTTGGAAGGATCTCAAGTTAGGTGAACCTTAATTCATCCATATGCGTAATAAATTTGTCCTTTCCTCCTTCAGGGGAAGGTGCCAAAGAAGTTGTTGAAGGAAAAAGTATTATAGTCATTGATTTAGTGTTCCTAAACTCTCAACCACAGTACTATAGGAAGAATGGAAGCAAAAAAGAGGATAGAGCTTGGATAAGAGAATTGGAAGGGAATGTAGGGCGTGAATCTGTTACATGAGGATCCTTGGGTATAAGAGTTGGGGTGTATGTAGATAAGATAAGTTAATTATATTAATGTTCACTAAATGACTACAAAAGTGGGTCAATTGGATTGGTGAGTACAATGATATCGATACAAAGGAGGAGTATCAAAATGTATCCTATCTAAAGGACAAGAAGGAAAGTAAAACATGAGGTCTATATGCTAAAACATAGAGAACGCTCTACTCCATATGCAAGTGGCCGCACTAGGAGGGATGTTTGTAGAGGGAAGGGATCCATGTACAAGGTCATGGCCCACTAGATCTCTCTCTCCTAACATCCAAGGTTGAATGGAGGAAACTGAATATAGAAGGATGCCTTGAGGAAGACTTAGATGAAGTTTTGAATTTGCTATTGTGTTGCTACTTGGAAGAAGTAATTTGCCGTTGATTTTTAGGTGATCTCATCTACCTGCTAGTAAGGGATTTGGTTTGGCAATGTCTCCGAGTAAGGGGAATGGTACCTTGAACCTGCACAAATTTGGATTCAGAAGCAATGTTGCTATCAACGCGTCTCTTGGTGCCCCTAGCAGATGGCAACATTACAAAGTAGGAAGTAATTTTTTGAAGAATATTAGATCTAGGAGGACGATGGAGGATGTGGGCACAATGTCCAAGGGCCTAGGAAAAGACATCTATCATCTAATTATCGGAGGAAAGTGGATATAGTCTACATACCTTTGAACAAGCAATAATATATCCTACAAATCTCATAATAAATAAGGCAATGGAAGATGAAATTCTCTTTGGTTTCAATCTCTCGGAGATGGAAGAATAAGAAGATCTTGTCGAATTGATCCATTTGGTGGTCAATCTCAATCTGTAGTTTATGAGAGCCAACTTTGAACTATTCCTAGCAGATCCAAAGGGTGTGCATCCAATGGCGAAGCATGTAATGGGGATGAACAATGAGTCCATTCTTCATCACCATGTAAGTGCTCAACATAGAGGCCATCTTTGGATGTAAACCACCCTGGGGGTTTATCCAAGTGACTTGTATATATCGCTTGTAGATATCCTCTTAGATGATTGTATTCATCTTCTATTTGGCTGGTAAGAGATCACAGAGTGCACAAAGGGGATATTTAAATGGAGGAAGCTAGTCCACCATAATACCGATCGAAGCAAGGAGATTTGAGATTCTAGTGTACTAGCATCAAGATCAAGTCGAAGGACTAGCTACTACAATGGACTTTGATGAACATTTGGGCAAGTATGGATATTGATTGTGTCCCTTCCTAAGTTGAAAGAAACGTTGGAGAAGGGTCCGTTTCTGGCCAGAAACGAAATAGAAACGAGGAAACTCGTACCATACGGCCTGGAAACTCGTTTCTGGCCGTATTGGCTCGTTTCTCGAGGAGGAAACATGGCTAGTACGGCCGGAAACGCGTTTCCAGGCTGTACAGTGGAGTTTCCTCTTCTAACTTGACTTTTTCTTGTATTTGTTTTAAATTTTTTCGCTTCTAATTTTTTATTGGGCGACTAAAATATCTTATGGATGCTTCTAGATGCCTCTCAAGTTATAAAAAAGAGGATTTCTTGAGTGGGGTAACTTAATGTTCAGGCCTATGGCCCTAGTGTTGATATGCAGTTCATGGTAATGTTAAATTCTTAAAGTAAAAGTGACATTCTCCTTTATTTTTCATTTTCATCCTTCTACTTAAATTTTTAACATTACCATGAAATGACTCAGGATGTTTGAGAGTGGTTTCGTCCTCATTGGATTTCATATGGAGAAAGTAGAATTTTAGATTTCACTCAAAATCTAGCAGGCTTATCTGTTTTTCAGGATTGAGGGGATTGCAGTGTTTCCATTGGATTTTTTCATGTACTGGGGTATGGAACTTGTATTTAATCAAGAGAACCAAGCCCTCTATGTAGGGGAGACTCCCAATAATCAAGACCACATAGGGTACCAGGGTATGGAACTTGTATTTAATCAAGAGCACTAAGGTCATTTGACTATGTAGGAGGAGACTCCAAATCGAGCACGAGACAAGAAATTAAAATTTTCTCCTATCTGATTTTGGATATTTCTATTTTCATTATGTGATCATTCATGAGTAAATGTGATGTAAATTTAGAAACTTATAGTTTATGCATTGACAATTGACAATTTAATCATAATGTAATAAATTAGAATGTATCATATATGCTTTATGATTGCACATATTTCTTAAATGTCCTAATATATATATATATTGCGTTTCCCCATTTCCAAAAGTTGGGGGGGGGGGGGGTCACGTTTCATACTCGTGCCCGTTTTGGAAACTCGTACCTGTTTCCCCGTTTCGTGCAACTTAGGTCCCTTCACTTTATCCCCATTTCCAAAATTTGGGGGGGCCATGTTTCGTACTCGTGCCCGTTTCGGAAACTCGTACCCGTTTCCCCGTTTCGTGCAACTTAGGTCCCTTCACTTTATTTGCAAAGCTCTAAAGATGATGTAGAAGTGAGGCCAAACACCGTCTCAAGTTGGAAGAGGCGAGCACCAAACTTTGCGAGGATGATGGGTTGAAGAACTGTCTGCTTGCACCTAATAATGTGGCGAAGGTGGATGAGTAGTAGTATTTATATTGAAACCCAATTAGACTCTAATAAACTAGGTCCCTAAACCTCAAAATCGTATAAAATTGTGGGCCACACGAGAGTGTTCGTGAATGACATCTTAGACGATATGTCTTGAAAATGGGTTTGGAAACATTACCTCTCCTGGAGGGCCAAGGAACCATATCCCTTGCTAATTCAGGGATGGAGTGCATGCAAACCAAGGTAAATCAAGAGAAGGCTAGAATTGTGTTAAAATGAGAGAAAAAATAGTCAATTTGGCCTTAAGGGAGGACATAAGGATGAACAATGTCGTGGAATTGGCAAGTAAATCCTTGATAGGGTAGTTTTTTGGTAGAAAAAGCTCAAAAAAAAAATCTAAGGGTATGGATAGAAACCAAGTGGAGACTGTTACTAAGTTATACCTAAGAGTTCCATCGCCTTGTAATGGGGTTTCTTTGTTTTACTTCTAAATCAAATGAGGATGTATCTAAGATCCTAGGTTCAATATAGACTTGGGATTTCATATTTTTAACTTGAAAATGTGAACATCTTGCTTTGATCCCTAGTGACGAGATCTACAATCCAAATAGCATGGATAAAAATGTCGATACTACCATTAAAATTTTTTGTCATTGGACATTTCTGGAGCAATAGGAAATAGTATAGGGACCTTCCTAGAGGTTGATGGAATCTATCAAAAGGCAAATACTTGAACATTAGTGTGCATTTGAGTGAAGGTGGATCTAAAGGAGGGATCGACAAAGGAGATTGAAATAGAGTGTGGGAACAATCAGTATGTTCAAGCCATAGACTATGTGGGCATTCCCTTTCGATGCTTAAGATTTTATATATCTAGTCATCTAACATTTGATTGTGTACTCAAGTTCACCAGAAGAATATGGAGAAGGAAAAGCATGTGAAATTCAGACTTCACAAGGGATCTATTAATTTCTAGAACTAAGGTTTTGGAGGAAAGGGAAGCAAATTCAATGAGGGGTGAAATCATGATATCAAAGGAGACTCTAATGCTTGTCAAAGCCATCGAGCAAGAAGACATAAATGAGCAATTGTTAGTATGATTATTGGAGGTGTTGACCACCAATATCCTCTTGTAAAAGGAGGCATTGTATGAAGGCATGTTTATGTCAGAGCAAGACATAAAGTCATTGGCGCTTTCCAATTATCACATTTTTCAATTAATGGGTAAGATTTTCAATTCTCTTACATCCTTTGTGAATATTGAATTGGAACCATAAAATAGGGCATACTACGAACAACCATGACGAGAGTCTTTATGAACTTGTGCCCTAAGGTATGTAGAAAAGTGATGAAAGGAAATGGGTGGATGGGTCAGGTTATATTTGTTGGAAAATGGAAAATGGAAGCTATTAATCTTATTTTCCTTAACCTTGATATTTGCTTGTGAATTTGAATTATCTTCTTTATGTTCTTTAGTTAGACCTTTTCATTAAACAATATCAAGAACAATAACAACAACAATAGAGGACACAAATATTAGGCTCTTAGCCAAGGAAAAACCCCTCTAAGGGGAAAACCCATAAACTCTTCTCTTCTTAGAATCTACTTCAAATGAGATACAAAGACCCAAAGCTTAGACCAAGTCCTTCTCCTAGTACCAAGTCAGCGCTTCCTCAAGTCCTTCCTTGATTCTGCACCAACCAGCTTCAATACTGCAGCTTCAACTTGTTATCTTCAATACTACAACTCGTCCTGCAACTTCAACCCTGCAATTTTGGCCTTACAACTTCCTTAGATACCCTAATCCATCCTCTTAGAACCTTCCTAGAGAGACAACTCTTCCCAAGGTCATTGAGGTCTAGATAGATTATTCTCTCTTCTAGCTACAAGTTACTGCACTTCGTCCTACTGCAACTCAGACTTGCAACTTCGTCCTCTTCCTACAACCCAAAAACCGTAGATTTTCGCATGCGTGAGAGAGATAGAGCCCAAAAACAAGATATTTTCGTCCTTCTTCCTTCTCTTAGAGGTTCACTCTCCTTCTTCCATCTTCCCAAATATAGATCAAACACTTTCTTGATAATTCGAACTTGTAAAGTGAGTGAGTCCAAATGAGGTCGAACTGCGGCTTTATATAGCCTTCTAAAGGGGCCGAATTCCCTCCTTTAGTCCAACTTGTACTTTTGGAGTTTCTAGACTCAAAAATATTTTTTTTACGATTACATTTTGCTTAAAAGGGTCTTATAAACATGATGTTGACTTCTTTGACTTAAGACAATAAATCCTAAGACCTAACAAACCCTAGAAGTGTTAGAAAATCGGAAAGGCAGAAAGATTTTCTTATAATTGATAATTACTTGTGAGATTTTTATGTTCTTATTAACTTTCTTATGTTCTTTTATCTTAGTACATCAAGCAATTACCAAAACAATAACATGAATATCAAGGACACTAGATGTAGGCGGACAGCCAGGGAAAAACCCCAATCTTGGGGAAAACAAAGTCAACAATTCTTCCTTCAATAGTTTTTCTGATATAATCTAAGACTCTTGAGATAGACACAAACTTCCTCCACACCAAGTCAACCCTTTCCCTTTTCAGCAGATGATTACTAGTATTGTCTTCGACCTAGATGCAGCAATAGCAGCAGCAACATCAACACTTCGATGTAGTAGTATCTTTGAACTAGCAACTCCAATCTTAATGCAACAGCTTTGACCTTGAAGCACTTAGCTCTTCGACCTTGAAGCAACACTTTGACCTTGATGTTGTACTTCGACCTTGATGCCGTAATAGAACTGCTTGATGCTGTAACAAAACTTAGACCTTGATGTCGTAACCCAAAAAATCACACGTTTGAGAGAGAGAGATAACCCAAAACCTTTGATCCTTCAATTCTCCTTCTTCCACTGCAACTTCACACTTTTTCACGGCTTCTTCTAGGAGATCGAACTTGTGTGAGTGATTGTCCTCCAAATGAATTGAACTGCTTCAATATATAGGCTTCTAGTGAGTTCGAACTACCTTTCTTGAGGTCGACTTGATCTTGTTGGGGCCGACTTGGTGTGGAGGTGACATAATTCATTTTTGACTAAAAAATAATTCTTTTTACATGATTCAAAAGCCCAAGAAGGGTCTCTTTAAATGTGAAATGACTCTATTGACTTAGAATAAATCCTAGGAGTCCTCAATGGGGACTTTGACCTAAAACATGATGTCCCAAGCATGAAACCCATGCTTTAATAAGTACATTTTATTATGACTCAAATACAATTATGAAGATCGAACCTAGTTACATTTTTCAACAAGAAGCACGAAGAACATGATTTTACCTAGAAGACCATCAATAATGAGCATGAAACCCATGCTTTAATAATACTAAATTTTCTTTTCTTTTCTTGTTTGTTACATAAGATACATATTGAAATGAGTACAACATTTACGAAGACCGACACTAGTTACATTTCTCAACACTCCCTCTTAACTAAGGAGGTATTCATAGTTGTACAAGTAGTACAACATCATATCTCAAACTGAAGAGTTGTCCCAAGAAGAGTTAGATTGATAAGCCATACTGTAAGCATCATCATTATGACCAACACTGTCTCTGAGGCCTAACTAGACAAGCTCTACTTTAATCAAGAGAATTATGTTGGGAGGATTTATGTGTGATACCGCACTACCTCTACAAGGTACTTACCCCATTTGGATGTCTACAAGGTTTGTCCTTTTACGACTATTCTTATCTTGGATCTCCAATCTTGAGTCATCAAAGAATATCGGTCCTCTTCGACCACTCTTCTCTTTGATACTTGTCACATCCTCAAAGAGTGTTGGTACCTTTCCTTTCTTGGATGTTTTATCCTCAAGGAAACCACAAATGCTTATCCAATCCTTTGTCATTCTCTCTTCATCACCTAAAGAGGAGAATGGACATGCAATATCCAACATCACTCCCTCTCAATCAGAGGAGATCTAGACTTCCTTTCAATTTGTGAAGTCATCAATCCTTACAACTTGTCTTGATAAGAGTATCATCTACCAGTTCTTCTAGCTGCTCGACTTCCTCTTTCCTCTTCATCATCGAGCTTTCTTTCTTTCAAGGTATCATGGAGCCACCTTCTCTCTTCAATCTTGTGACAGGTTCCAGGTCAATCTTCTTGCTCATCACTTGTTCAATATGAGGGCATTACATTGAGCCTTTCCAAACTTCTAACTGATCATAGCTTCTCCTTGAAAGTGGTCTTCCTTTGACCTTTAGGTTATCTTCTCGCACTGCTACCTTTTAATCCCAAGATGTCCACATCTTGACTTCATAGTTTTCAGGTACCAAATATCGAGCTTCTCTCAATATTGTTCATCCATAAAGTTGAACTTGCCTCAACTTCATCATATATTCTGCAACATTCTTCCATGTAACAAAATAATACGTTAACTAGATAACCAACAATAATTAAAATCAGACATACCTCATCATGATGACCTTCTCGTTCCATTAACATCCTCACGGTCCATCTCCATATGAATCTTCCTTCATGCATCAGAGCACCCAAGTATCGAACTTGATTACCAAGTTACAAATTTTCTTTTGGAGACTATATTGGATGTTAATCATTATTATATATATTCTAGAGAAAGTCTTAAATTCTTTATACATCCTTAAGTAAGTCAAATCCCGTTCTTTTCAAGCATCATATATCCATATACCTAAGCATATTTTATGACCAACCACAAGATTCTATACATATGAATCTTATCCTAACCCATTGCATTATTTCATCCCTTTACTAGTATTGATTCCACATTACATGGAATGTCTACTAACCTTTGTCACAATGCTTCTTCCAAGAACCTTTCATAATTATGCTTCTTCTAGGATCATGATGATCAATCCATCTAAGCAAGATGACTTCCTCCACATAATGTTAGATAATGGATGGATGATCAATATGCAAAATTGTCTATCTATCCATCTATCTAGATGATCTCTACAAAGCAACTTAATCATGTAAATTCTAGACATGCTACTATCATATGCTTCTCTCTATGATGTTATGCAAAACATACTATCATAAAAGAAAGATTAACCTTCATAAAGAACCTGACAGTCAATGAACCTTCTTTAGTAGTAAAGATCCTTCACTTCTTCCTTCTTTGCCTTCTTCTCAAGTTCTCCCATTGCTTTGGCTACATGAGCTTCACTCCTTTCCTTTCTCTTGTTGTTTTGTTGGTTTGGACAATCCCTTTTAAAGTGTCCAAACTCATTGCACTTAAAGCATTGAACCTTGGACATGTCTTTCTTCTTGGACTTTCCAAACTTTCCTTTCTTCAGCTTCTTGACTCAGGCTAGAAAGGCTTGAGACTGCTCATCTGATCCAATGCCATCTTTGACCTTGATCCTTGATTCTTCCAATATGCACTGATCCCACAACTCATTAAAGGGAGTTGAATCCTTCTTGGAGTAGATGCTTGTTGCAAAGCTACTCCATTCTGGTGGCAATGCATTTAGTACACAAATGGTTACTTCCGAATCAGTAATTGGTTCCCCAAGTCCTTGTAGATTGTCTCTTAGCTGAGAGACTCTCATGAAAAATGATGCCACATGCTGATCCTTTGATTTCTTCATTCTATATAACTTGTTCTGCAAAGAGATCTTTTGTCCTGTTGTACTTACAGAGTACAAATAGACTAGCTTCTCATACATAGCCTTGGAAGTTTTCAAGTTTGCAACAAATGGAACTAGATAATCTTTAATAATTCGACTATGATCCTTTGAGCCCTTACTTCCCTTTTTTGTACTTTGCTAGTTCTTGTGTCTTGTCTTTGCTTGGTTCAATAATTTCCCCCATAACATACTCCATTACATCTTGTTCTGTGAGTATCAGGTCAATCCTATGTTGCAAGAAACGCCCAAATTAGTGGCGTACTAGTACCGGGGACGACCTGAAATGCTGAAACGAGCTTGAAATGGGGCTGAAATGTTTTCGGTCGTACTGTACAACGTTTTGCTATTTCGGAACACCGGATGGTACGACCGACGACGTTTCCGCTGCAACAGGTTGAGTTTTAGTGGCCGAAAAACAAAAAACAATTTTTTTGGGCCTTTTTGGGCCATCTCAAGGAATGGAAAGAGCGCATGGGCCCCATCTAACACCAAAACACACTAATAAACCAATTTTTATGTTGCTGTTAGCTAAATTTAATTAAAAATTTTTACAAATGTAATTCTCTAGAAGATGAGCAGAATAGAATTCTCTAGAAACCCTATGAGCCTCTTCTTTTATTTATAAAGGTACTTCATTCTCTCATTTCTCACACATTGTTTTGCAAGAAGAGCTTCCTATAGTAGCAACAAGGAGTTTATTTTGTGTTTTGGAGCATGGGCAACAAGAACAGTGTGGCCAGTGTTGTCGCACATAATGTCTAGGCACCTCAACAATGGCTCAGATCGGGGGTTGTCACATTGATCCCCAATCTCTCCGTTTGAGTTGTCTCCCTATAGCAGACTAAGGGGGGTAGACCCTATGGAAATGGAATGAGGGAAGATTAGTTGGGAACCAACCAATCTGGGCGACATAGTTAAGCAACCAATACTTGTTTAGATTACACAAGGTTTTGAAGGATTCAATTTGATTTGAGGAAAATGATACCAGTGCCTTGTGGAGTCAACTATCTTGCGAAGGAAATAAAGGCCAGGTAAAGGATGAGAAACTGCCACTGAATGATTCGACTATCTTATATGCAAGTGCAAAACTTAAAACTATGTGAAATGCAGGGACTTGGTTAATTTTAGTTAAATGCATGTTTTACGTTTGATCCCTTAATGTTTCTATCGACCAAGCATATGCTTGGAAGTAAAATTCTAATATGCAAAAACTAGCTTAGTATGTAAATGCAAGGTAAAATGATGGCGAAAGAAAGGGCCTAAAATATGAGCTATTTCCTAAAAATGTCTTGAGTCTTTTTTAAGTTAAGGTTCAAAAAAATGATCTTAATGTGAAAACAAATACTTATACCAGTGATGTAAAATATGAAGTCTGCACAAGTAATTACTGAAAACACAATAGGAAACCAATGTAAAATGCTGGAGATAAAACACTTTAAATTCATAAATCCATTTGCATGAGGTACTCAATCAGAGATCATCAGATGCATAAGTAAAAATGAATTAATCCTTCTTGAATGAGCATGTAAAATCAAATGTACTTCAGAAATTAAAGTAAGTGTTTAAATTCAGATCACAACAACTAGGTGCAACACCTGAAATATTAGTTCTAGTAATCTGCTCTTAAAAAAAATGGCAATGCCAACAATTTATTTTAAACTAGTGATCCTATAATCATTCAATCATTCAATATTAAGATTTTCTCTGTGTGTGACCACATAAACTTTACATGACAAATTGGTAACTAACAATTTAGAAAATTTCTAAGTTTAACTATTTCAAATCTAGTGATGCATTTGATCTTAAAACTCAGAAATAAATTACTGAAAGGGCAATAAAATAATATTCAATTAGCATGCAAACGTTTTTGGAAATAATTCTATTTCTGAAATGTACTGCAGTAGAAGATTGAAAACTAAAGTTGCTGCTAAACTTCAGCTAATTGAAACTCTATTCCAGTATTAGTCTTGCTTTCAATTAGATAAATGAAATGGAGTAAGGGTTTAGAGGATGTGCACCAGTTAACCCTTAGGGGCTTGAAGATACTTGGAGATATGCCGCCCAAGTCATTGGAGATCTTCAAATCCAAATGCGAAGCTCATAATTTTTTTTTGAGAAATTTTTTTTGGGAAATTTATGGGAAAAATCAGTGAAAAAATTATGGTGACTTAAAGTGAAGGAGGAGAAGCTTGAGGCTAGAGATGAGGCAGCGAAAGGAAGGAGGCCAAGATTGAGGGGAGGTCGTAAGGCTAGAGGTGAGGGCCGAGGGTGAGTGAGGAGGGCCAAGAGTGAAGGCCGAGGGAGAGGGGGAGCTGAGAGGCGTTGGAGAGAGATAAGGGAGGAGGCTGTAAGGGAGAGAGGGAGGCCTCGAGTTGGAGGCCGAGAGGGAGGAGAAGGGAGCTGAGAAAGAAGGGGGGGCCGAGAAGGCAAGGGAGGCCGAGAATGAGCGCTGAGAGGAAAGAAAGGGGGGCAGAGAAAGGGAGGTCGAGAAGGGGACTGGAGATGGCCAGCACAGGGCCTCAAGGCACTAAAAAACTTTGCCCACAATCTTTCTGAAATTTCTCTTCAACCTGCAAATAAAATGGGGATGCCCTCCGGGTCCTAGATTTGTCTCCAGAATCCGTAAAAATCGTCTGCAATCTTCAGATTTGTTCCTACACATACGAAAGATAGAAAACCCCAAAGCATGTATATACAAAAATATGAAATACCTAAAAACACAATGAATTAAAAATTTGATATTTACAAATCTACAATAATATTCTACAGATCTAGTAGATCTTTTGATCAAAGGCCTCTATTAGCTAGATCTAAACAATTTTGCACAAATTTATAACTAAATTGGAAATTTTAAAGAAGCACAAGCCCAAGAGAAACCCTGCAAGTAAAATATTTTGTAAAATGACTTCGGAAATTAAAAATAGTAGTCTCTTTATATGTTGTAATTTGAGAGTCATTTGGTCCAGTTGAGGACTTCCCCAAATGCCCAAATCTTGAGTGATAACCTCTGCACACTTAGATCTGATTATTAGATTAATAGAGATTAATCCTGGCTAAATTCAAGAAAGAGAGCAATGATGCTCAATGGTTGTAGGATCAAAGAAGCAAAATCGACATGGGCACTACTAATCCTCGCACATCTGATTGTTCAGGAATCAAGAAAGAGGAGGGAATTAGAAGTAGAAGCAGAGTTATCACAACCATCAACTCCAATTCAAGACAACAAATTGTTGAAAATGCTTGATAGTCAAGGGAGAGCAGAAGCTGACTCAAGAGTGGCAAGGGCCATCTTTACTTGTGGCATCCCCTTTAATGTGGTTCGATCCCCATATTGGCAGGATTTGGTGAGAGCGATTAACAAAGCTCCTCAAGGTTACAAGGGCCCAAACTATGAAAAAGTTAGAACAGTTTTGCTGAAGAAAGAGAGGCAACTTCTTGATGATGTTCTGAAACCAATTCGTAGCTCATGGGGTAGTACAGGGCTTTCTATTATCTCTGATGGCTGGACCGATACAAGACGTAGGCCTTTGATTAATGTCATTGCATCATCATCGAAAGGAGCCATGTTCAACAAAGTAGAAGATTTTTCGGGTGAGATAAAGGATAGTAAGTTCATTGCTGATATTTTAATTTTTGCTATTGAACAAGTAGAGCCAGAAAATGTGGCGCAAGTTATCACAGATAATGCACCTGTTTGCAAAGCTGCAGGCTTGATTGTTGAGAGTACATACAATCACATTTTTTGGACTGTTTACATTGTCCACAAATTGAATTTGATTTTAGAAGAGATTGAGGCAAAAATAGAATGGATTAAGGAGCTCACAGGGCAGGCTAGGGAGATTATAAAATTCATCACCAACCACCACTAATCTCAAGCAATATATCGAGAGCACTCCAAATTGGAGTTTGTGATGTCCCTTCCTAAATTATTTTGGAATAGGCTTTATTTCTACATTTTGGGGCCATTTTTGGAGGAGATGGGACCCATTCGATTTTATTAGGAGACTTAGGAGTTAGAAGTAAGTTATTTTGGTTTTGTTCACACAAGGAAAATAAGCACTTCCTAAGCCAATAGTCCAAATTTCGTGAAAGGGAAAATCGATGGCTTAGTGAGGGACCCACGAAGGAGAGAAAAAGGCCCCACGAAATCTATAAAAGGAAGCCAACGCTCCTCATTTCATGAATCTTGGCTTATTGAATTTGATTCTGTTGCTCGAGATGTTTAGTTGGGTCACCAAGACCTCACCCTTTCTTCATGGGACTTCGAGTGCCACCCTAGAGAGGTTCATCTATTATCATTAAGAGGATATTTGTAGAGAGGTTTCCAACATTTGTATTCAGTTCGCCCCAACGGTGCGTATTTCTGGAGGACGCAGTAGTGTATCTAGTGTGGCCATTGTAACATTCTTCCAGAGGGCTATTGCTTGCCAGGAGAAATAAGGGAAGTATTGGTGGAGTTGATTTCTACCTTTCTGGAGTGTTTGAGAAGGATTTTGCTGGTGTATTGGCAGGCAGTGTGCTTCAGCAAATTTGGAGGGTGTAGGGCCTTTTGGGGGTCAATTTTGGAAGGTCAAAACTAGGCCAAACCATTTCTGGTTTTTTCTGGGTTTTTGACAAGGACCTCAAATATAAATTTGCAGAATTTTCTAAGCATTAAAGGTGGGGTTTTCAGCCATATCTTTGTAGTAGACAATGTAGAATTGCTAGGGACTGCGCAGTGCCTTTTGGGGGTCGATTTTGGGAGGTCAAAATCAGGCCAAACCATTTCTGGGTTTTTGTGGGTTTTGTGAGAGGAGTCTGTGGCTGAAATTTTAGAATTTTTTGGGTGATATTTGGACCTAAAATCCTAATTCTTATAACAGGGCAAATTGCTAGTTAGCAGGGGAATTTGCACCATTTCATGGGTTCGAATTTGGCTTGGAGATAGGCCAAACCCTTTTTGGGTTTTCTGAGTTTGTGGTGGAGAGCTCGAGATTAATTTGGCATAATTTTTTGAGCACTTTTGGAGGCTCAAGCAGGGGTTTCTTCCAACCAACAATTGGAGACTTTCTAGGACTAGCGCAGAACATTGAGGAGAAGTCTTTCCTTTGCATTTGAGTAACATTTTTCTCACCTGGGATTGTCTAGCTTACTTTGGCAAGCTAGGTGCACACATTCCATGCATTGTACTCTCCTTTGATAATAAAATGACTCAGTTTAGCGTAGTTCTGGTGCAATTTTATGGGTGTTTAATTATTGTCTGTATTTTTTTGTGTCATATGTGTATTTTGCTTGTTTAGCTCTGTTATTTCCTTTTTGGGACATTACATTGGTATCAGAGCATGATCTTGGCCCAACGGTGGGTAACCAGTAATATCATGGGAGATTTGGGCATGTATGCACAGTGACGGGTTACACTGTAGACCACCCATGGCTTAAGGGAGTTTCAATATGCATGAATTCTGCGGTGGAATCCACTGGAACATTTCCTTTTTGGGACATTACAGTGGTATCAGAGCATGATCTTGGCCCAGCTGTGGGTAACTAGTAATATTATGGGAGATTTGGGCATGTATGCACAGAGACGAGTTACACCCTACACCACCCATGGCTCAAGGGAGATTTAGTATGCAGGAATTTTGGGGTGGAATCTGCTGGAAAGATGAGAGGTTGGCTCAATTGAGGATGATGTCAGACCAGATCCATCCTTGTCCTTATAGCAGAGACATTAGAGGTGCACAAACCGTGGGAGTACAACGATCTACACTATGTAGGGAAAGTCAACAGAATCAGGGCACCAAATCTCTTGAAAAGGAGAAGGCAGGCCAGAGACAGTTACAGGATGAGTCAAGGAGACGATTTTGCTGGTGGAGACCTGGTTTTAGACATCAAGGGTCCGAGGAGGAGATTGAGCATGAGTTAGAGGACATGCGGGAGTGTGAGGATCACATTGGTATACCCAGTGTGGCACAAGAGTCACCATTGTTGGAGGCCTCTTTGATAACACCCGTTGACACCTTGGGGGAGAGAGTAGAGCACACACCCATAGGGCCTTCCATTGATGAGGTGCCAGGAAACACAAACATGTCCACCATGGAGAAGGTGACATCCGTTGTTGAGGTATCCGGGGTCGTGACCGAGTTGTCAAGTGATAGCGACGCACGACAAGATGATGAGGTGCCGAGCGACATCACCACCCTTGATGAGGAGTTGATTAGTGTAGAGGCACCTAGATCTACGATAGAGTTGCGGGATGATAGCCACCTACAACAACATGGAGAACACATAGAGGGGCGTGAGCCAGTCATGGAGGGGTAGTTTGTGACTCATGTTGAGCCCATGGTAGAGGAGGACGAGCAGTCTTCTTTGGGGCCAGCCACTGACTTAGAGATGATAGATGCACAGATCGTCAATAGAGTTGCAATACTTCCAAACAATAGCTCTTTCTGGGCTTATATAGATGGGGCTTGCAACATTGCTAAACTACCTTTGCACGACGGAGAGAGAGATGCAAAGACTCCCCGACAAATTTTATGTGTTGACTAAGATGGTGAGTTGAGGCAACATGAGCTACGCATGGTGAAACACTCGCAGGATGGAGGGCTTGTTCTCTGTGCTAGAGTTTGTGCATTCGATCCCTCTCTTGGGGTTGGATGGCGAGAGATTCTGACTTGGTACCTGGTGGAGTGGGCTAGATTCATGGAGATGGTCATAGTCCAGAGTAAAGCTCAGTGGGAGCTCTCAGACATTGAGGGTGTTGGAGGCCCAAGCTGGCATTGGGATTTAAGCGATGCTTCCTATTTGATATTAGACATGCAGGATGGCTATGGCATTGATGAGGTAGTCAATCCCGTGCTTGAGCGCATGCATTCCTTGGGGGAGTTCCAGTTGACGCTAGTGGCCAGGTCGTTTGTGAGCAGAGTCCATTGGGTTTTTTGGCATGTTGGTTGTGCATGGGGGCAAAGGATGATTAACATTCTCTGGTAGGAGCTGGTTGGAGGAGGTGGCATGGGTAGGCCACCAGACTGGATATTGTATGGAGACGATGTTCTCCCATTGAGGTTTAGGACTCAGGGGCCATAGAGGATCGACATAGTAGAGATATCCCCTTTAGTAGGAGTGGAGTTAGGGTGCTCAAGTTTACGAGGATGGACGAGGGGACATGATGCATGTCATGGTGTTGTCACTATTAGAGTGGCGAACACTTTAGCACATGCAGGATACCATATCTTACAGGGTGGTGTGATAGTAGGTAGTGGTACACAAGACTGCACAGAGTCAGGTCGTAGCGTCTAGTGTTATATAGAGGGATGTGATCTGATGCATATAGACACAATTCTAGGCCATAGCACCTAGTGGTGTGTAGGGCTATGTAGCTAGGAGTAATGGCCTGCAGAGGAGCATGGAGATACATGGTGGTATACCAGAGCATGTCGGTTTACATTGTGGGGTCGGAGGAGTGACTCGCATTGCATTGAGGATGTGCGGGGAGTGATAGGTGCAATGACACAGGCAGGACACATGATGGTATAGTCGCAGCCGGGGGTATCCAATAGTGTACAGGGACAGGTTGCGGCATACATTGGCATGTCAAGGAGTGCAGTGGTACTTGGTGGTATGCAGTGACACATGATGTGGCGCAACAGGCTCTTGGAGCGTTGCCTCCAGGGAGACTTATGGATAGGGACAATAGGTGTACCATTGGACGAAACTCACCTAGGATTGATGAGGACATTGTTGAGAATATGGGGACACCATGTTTAGTGGAGGCAGGGCCTCGAGGGAGTTATCAGTAGATCCAAGGTGGAGAGAGAGTCGTCCGTAGGATTAATCTTAAGCATTCTGGCAGACTCTTGATCATACTCTTTGGGACATACCCACCCATCATCCTCCAATGTTGCTTACAGTCGCAGATAGTTTGGCTATTGCCCTTTGACACTCTCCATTCAGGCAACAGGGCATGGGAGACTCACCCTAGGCAGTTGGATGAGACACTGCGTGTCATGGGTTGAGAGGAGACTCTCCAGTTGAGACACTTGGTAGGTGCATGAGTTGATGGTTACAGGCTTAGGGATGGCATGGTTGATTGTCAAGGTAGCATATGTTCCACCCTTAGGCTCACACTTGGGGAGGTGACCAAGAGGGAGTTACATGGTGCTTTTTCATCTAGACAGCTTGAGGTGTTAGGTGAGCATGAGGTGCGGAGGACGGTAGTCCTTGTTGGCAGGATGATGCGTGGGATTTTGGCAGTACCTTGGCACATCATTAGGAGTTGGGATAGCGGGTCTGGTTGTGTGATTTGGTAGGCGGAGAGAAACCGGATATTTGCGGCATAGGTTCTTGATGCTCGGTGCCTACCTATTGGATACCTACAGGAGGTAGAGACGGGGCACAAAGGGGTCCCAAAAACTAGCAACATATCACAACTGTAGACAGAGGATTAGGGGTTGTGGACCTCGAATATGGTTATGGGATCTAGGGATCCAGTGGATTGGTGGGATACTCCACTCCTCAGTGAGCATGGTCGGGATGACAAGCAGACTGATTCATTCATAGGCGGACACATGGGGGATCACCGAAGCCGTCACTATAGGACGAGGCAGATTATTGCTTAGGATTTGGGCTAGCTATGGAGTGATAGGTGCTGGCATTGTTGAGTCACTTTGGCAAGATTGGCTTAGCCTCGATCATCGCATAGATTATGGCCGAGACTTGTGGGAGAGGAGGCTTTGGTACGAGCATGCTAGGCAGTCATTCATGACCAGAGTGTCACGATGTCAACAAGATAGGTTCCTTCTGCTATAGGCAGGAGATTTTGGCATAACAGGGCTGAGCAGTTCAACTACTTGTAGAGGTGAGCTGGTTTCTATGGGGAGGGTCAGCCAAATCTTCCATTTGGTTTTAGTGATTCATTGGTGGTGTGGGGAACTTTACCAGTGTGGCAGGGTGATCGATAGGAGGAGATTAGGGGAGGCCCGGGTAGATGAGGGTTCAATTTCACCAGGATTGGATTGCATCTTCAGGTGTTTACTCTTGTAGTGCATGAGATGGACTACTCAGTAGGGAAATTTCATGGGGAGTTGGGCAGAGTCCTACATTATCATGATGCTCTACTTATTGCTAGTATGCAGAGGGCTTTTGGTACCTGTATCTGGTTGGATAGTGAGTGGAGGAAGGTGTGCTTCATATTGATTAAGATGGCTTGGGACCGTGGTATCGAGGGATTCCTTCATGTCGGGATAGTGCTGAGATTGGGGATGACTCAATGGTACATTTGGGAGCCTAGTATTATTGGTGGTTATAGTGGTGATCAACAATTAGAGAGGGCACTTGTTTAGGCATTGCTTGAGGATGAGCAATTTTTGGTGGGGAGGACTGTAATGTCCCTTCCTAAATTATTTTGGAATAGGATTTATTTCTACATTTTGAGGCCAATTTTGGAGGAGATGGGGCCATTCGATTTTATTAGGAGACTTAAGAGTTAGAAGTAAGTTATTTTGGTTTTGTTCACACAAGGAAAATAAGCACTTCGTAAGCCAATAGTTTGAATTGCATGAGAGGGAAAATCGATGGTTGAGGGACCCACGAAAGAGGGAAAATGGACAGAAAAAGGCTCCACGAAATCTATAAAAGGGAGACAACACTCCTCATTTCATGATTCTTGGCTTATTGAATTTGATTATGTTGCTCGAGCTGTTTAGCGAGGTCACTTGCTGCTTAACAAGAGTTTTCCAAACGGAGAGCTCACCCTTTCTCCGACGGACTTCGAGTACCACCCTAGAGAGGTTCATCCATTATCATCGAGAGGATATTTGTAGAGAGATTTACAACATTTGTATTCAGTTCGCCCCAACAATACATATTTCTGGAGGACACAGTAGTGTATCTAGTGTGGCCATGGTAACATTCTTCCAGAGGGCTATTGCTGTTAGAGAATCTAGGATAAAGTAGTGTTGTGATGATTCTCTGAGACTTGATAATAATTTGTGAAGTCTTTTTACTTTTCTTGTTAGCTTATTCTTCTTCTTCTTCTTCTTATTAGTGCATATGTGTGTGCTTCATCAAACTGCTATCAAAACAAATAACAAGAATACAGAATTTGGCTCTCCACCAGGGACAAACCCTCTCCACTCTTGAGAGTAAAACCCTTTGTAAGATTTCTCTTATTGAAGCTACTTATTTGAACAATTGCCAAACCCTAGACCCTTGACTAGGATCTCCTCCAAGCATAGGTCAAATCCTTCCTCTTCCTGCACTGTCACTTCCGGCACATCTTCCGGCACTTGGCTTCTTAGCACTTCTTCCTTCTTCCGCTGCTTGTCTAGGTTAGGAAACCCTAGGACATTAGGGCTTCGTTGCTTCGCTAGAGAGAGTGCCTTCTTCCCTTGATTTGGATACCTTGTAGACTTGGATGCACATCCAAATGAGACCGTTAAGTGTGTTGCCCTCAACTATGGTCAAATCTGCATAAGTAGACTTCTGAAAAATTCGTGCGTGTGACAAAAACCCTAGGGGCAATCCTCTTGACCTCACTGTCTTTTCCTTCTTTCTTTGCTGGAGAGAGAGGTCTTGTAGACCTATTTACTAGCTGAAACCATGAATAATATGTCACTGCAATTTCACTGTTGATCTGGCCGCAAATTGTCCTTATTCCTTCGCATGTGTGACTGTTTTTCTGCCCTAGAAAACAGTCCGCACCTTCGTTGTCCTTCCTCCTTTCTTTGCTGTCCTTGTAACCCTTTTTCTTGCCTTGTCTTCGTCCTTCCTTGTCTTCTCTCTTGCTTATAGATTTCAGAGTGAGATTGATGTCCTTTTGAGGAGTGGACAACCTCTATAAATAAAGGTTTGTCCCTCCTATTAGGTAAGGCATGGATTGCCACTGTAATTAATTCTGAATCAGATATTTTCTCACCAGCTTCTTGAAGTTGATCTTCAATTTTTGATGGCTTCATGAAATAAGAAGCTATAGTGTCTTCTTTTTTCATGTTTGATTGATATAGTTGAGTTCTCAAGGTTATCATGTGACCTGTTGCACTGACAGAGTATAATTTCACCAGGGTATCATAGAATTCTTGAGATGTAGATAATTCTGATACAAAAGTGATAAGTGTGAAAATTCCTAGTCCAAGGAACCCCTATTGCAACAAATCTGAATCTACTTCACCTCCTTGATTTTTTTTAAATTACATTCATCAAGTTATTCTTTTGGAATCTGAATACTGAAGCAAATTACTTCTGCAACCTACACTAATTAAATATTTGATCTCATGAAACAGAAAACGGAGCAAAGAACAAAATACATAGGACACACTTATTTTTGGACACAATAGTCCCTGGAAAAACCCAATGCGGGAAAACCGGTGCAACAACTCTGAGAGTTTTATTATTATGCGGGAGAAATATTTGAATACAAATCTAGGATGCTCATCTAGCAATCCTTTACAGGGAAAATACTAGCGGTGAATTTGAGTGAGTTTTACCTCACTTCACCTGGCAGAATTCCAGTTGATTTGGCACAAGACTGGCTAACCTCGACTATTTCTGCATCACCTCTTCTACCCTCTGCGTCAGCTTTCCTAGTTGTTCTGGAAGTTTCGACTGTTCCCGACAGTTCCAGCTTTTGCCCCCTGCATCAACTTTCCCGATAGTTCTGGCAGTTCTAGCTGTTCCCGACAGTTCCAGCTTCTGCCCTCTACGTCAACTTTCCCAGTTGTTTCGGAAGTTCCCGATAGTTCCGACGATTCTTGGTAATTCCAGTTTCTGCGTGACAGGCAACTTTTCTGCTCTGCCTCTTCGCCTTTCTGTTTGTATTCTCTGGAAAGTCTTTCTCCCGGATTCTCACTGCTCCTCTGCGGCATAATGATCACTTAATTCGAAATCCTTAGCAAACCCTGCCCTAGGAATCGAATTCTTGATCAATTCGTCCTCTCTATGTGTGTTTCCAAATGAACCCCAACTCTACGTTTTATATTTTTCCTGTTGATTCTTCAACGACCGAGATTAAGTCTCTAATCAACGACTAAGATTAAAACATGACTTGATCCGCCTTTTAGATCATTCTCATCCATATTTTGATTAATACCCATTAATATTTTATCTTCCCTAAGTTTAGACTTAGGAACCCTATTAAAAATATTAATTATTTTAATAAAATACAATCCAGGTGGAATTTCACCAAACGGTTTTTGGGTTCTTTAGAACTCATGTGCCTTAGCCTCTCCACCAATTCTGAAGGCTAGAGCACTTCCAATGCTACCAAAAACTAATAATAAGATGGTCTTTGATAGACTCGAAGATAATTCTTTGATCCTTAATTTCCCCTTTTTCATATTTTTCCATTTCCTGGGCATTATTCTCATTTGGAGTTGGAACCTTTCCTTGAACGAATTTCATGACATCATTCTCTCTAAGGACTAAGTCAATTCTCTTTTTCCATGCCTTGAAGTTGGATGCTCCTTCTAGCTTATTGCTCTCCTTGCATACAAAAGCCATTGAATTAGACATGTAGGATTGGAAGAAAGCTGCTACTAAACTGTTCTATTGGAGATGTCTTCAAATATAACTGCTCCAAAGATGACCTTCTATCTTTTATCTAGTAATAGTGTCTCCTTTTCACCTTAGCTTTGAACCATGTTAGAAAATCAAAGATAATGGATTTTCTTACTTGGTAATTACTTGTGAGTCTTAATCTTCTTTCTTTTGTTATTTATTATTCTTTCTTCTTTTTTCCATTGGAAAAATCACAATCTTTCATTAACTTAAAAAATTACATATTGTAGATGCACTATGCATATGCTATAGTATCAGTCAGCCTTCTGTGGGCTCAGTATATGATCTATAATATCAGTATATAAACCAGAAACATCACGCAGGATGTTCGTTTATAGTTGTTCTATTTATATGTACATATTTTCCACGCAGGGCTCTGCAAAAAAGTTTTCAGTCCACTATATACAAAATATACTGTTCAAAGATAGCAAAAAATGTCAGATATTGTATCTCATGGGCTGACCGCCCTATGGTATTGTGGGTCTATATATGGTCGATGATAGTATTGGTATGCATTTGACCCGTGTTGCTCCTGGATCATCCACTCTCCTCGGGGAAGTGACGTGGCCTCCTTGGAAAGTTGGTCGGCACTGCTGTTGTGTTCCCTGTAGATATGATTGCAAGTAATGTCAATAAACTGAGCCTTCAATATATTTATTTCATCCAATATGTTACTGAGTGTATGTGTGTGACAAACAGTAATATTGTTGAACCAATCTATGATGATCTTCGAATCTCCAAATATATGAATGTTCATGCAATGATGTCCCAATGAGAAATGCATGAGATGACGAAGAGTGATGAGTTCAGCGAAATTATTTGAGCCAATCCCCAATCCCATCCGGACTTTATAGAAATGTTGTTCGTTGATGTATAAAATAAATCCACCCCCGCACCCCTGCTGCTGGGCAGCACCATCAAAAAATGCCCAAGGGGTACGTTTGTCAATATGCGGAGGGTCGCGGGGTCTTCGAGTGCGAGGTTGGGGTGGCTCAGGCATATCATTATAAGCCGATATAATAAGAGCAGAAAGGTGCGGCCAGTTCACGGGTTTGTCATCAAATATAGACCGGTTCTGAGCCAGCCAGAGGTACCAGCTGATAATAATGGGGAGACTCTGTAGTTTAGACCCTTTATGTCGGTTATACCATGATTCCCAGGCTCTGTTAATATCATCGCCTTCCAAAGAACCCGAAAAGTGTATAGATGTGGATACGGATTGCCACAGGTTCATCAAGGCTGTGCAGTTCAGGAACAGGTGAAGAATCGATTCTGTTGCGTTTTTACATAGAGTGCACCAGGTAGGCCCGTAAATAGCTCTGTGCATAAGGTTCTCACCTGTGGGAACTATACCTTTTAGAATACACCAAAAAAAGAGTTTTGTCCGTGGAGGCGCAGTGAGTTTCCATATTGCCTTCCACCAAAATGAGATGAGATCCAGTACCGTATGAGAGATCAACGCTAAATAGCCCGCTTTTGTTGTATACATTCCATGCTCAGATTGATTCCAAATAAGTTCATCCGGACCCTGTTTAATCCTGATGTGAGATTCTGATAAAGCAGATATATAATCGGACCATTCCTGGTGCCAGTGGGGTGGAAGATTGATCTGTAGTGCGGATTTCTAGCATTGTTGTAAAATGGATGAATTGAGTGGATCCGCGATGTCAGCGAGTACTTTAATCTCGAGTGAGTTTATGTGCTGTATGAGTGCCTCGGGTAATAGATGTCTGCCTCCACACCCATTCCATGGGTCTGTACCGATACGAGCCAAAGATCCATCGTTGATTTTCCAAACCAGGTTATCCTTGATGAGAGGCATGGATATTAGAAGTGCTTTCCATACAGAAGAGATGCCGGATTTGGGCCAATTTGGAAGCCGAATCCAATCCATTATGTGCAGAGGCTAGATATATTTGTGGTATGTGATGCTAGTCCAGAGATTATGACCTGTGAGTAACGTTCACCCCATTTTTGCTGCAAGAGCCTGTGCAAATGTGGGCAGGTCTTTTAAACCTCAACCTCCCCATTTTTTGGGCAACGCCATCTTCTTCCATGCCACCCATGCAAATATCCATTTGTCCTGGTTCCCATTCCAAAGATATCTGTTGCATAATTGATGTAACCTTGCCAAGATGTTCCTTGGAATCCATGCGAGAGCCATCCAAAAGGCCGGTGTTGCCTCCAAAACAGATTTAACCAATACAAGTCTACCAGCTCTAGATAGATATCGGTGACTCCATATGTTTAGCCGCTTTTCCAGTTTTGAGACGAGCCAGATCCAGTCAGCTATCTTTTGGGTGACAGGCTTGATCCAGAAACCTAAATATTTAAGACCACGATCTAAGGGACTATTGCAGAATGGAAATAGTTGTCGAGCAAATTGAGACTCATGGATAGAAGTTCTGGTAAGAATGATAGATGATTTTGAATGATTTGCAAGCATCCCAGTGGCAGATGAAAAAAGGGTGAGAATTTTGGAAAATGAGCAAGAGTCCCTGATGCTACCATCATGGAAGATCATGACATCGTCTACAAAAAGAAGATGGGTGAGAAAGCAATCATCACATATTTTGAGACCACAAAGATCCCCATTTCTCTTAACTGAAGCAATAAATCGACTCAGACCATCCATGACAATTAGGAAAAGTAGGGGAGACAGAGGACAACCCTTCCTAAGACCTCATTTAGAGTGGAAAAACTGAGATGCCGACCCATTGATCAGAACACTGAAGGTGGGAGTGGTGATGCAAGGCATGATCCAGGTAATGAAATTGTTGGGGAAGCCCAGATGGATGAGGAGCGTCTTGATGTAGAGCCAGCTAACTCGATCAAAAGCCTTTGCCAAGTCAATCTTTAGGATAATGGCCTTATGGTGTCTGGTCCAGATGGTGTGAAAGGCTTCTTGGGCCGAACCAATGGCTTCATGTATCTGACGATGTTCAAGGAAAGCAAATTATTGAGGGGCAATATTACGTGATAGGATAGGTCTGAGGCGATTTGCAATGATCTTGGAGATGATCTTATAGAGCACATTGCACAGAGAAATGGGGCGGTAATCATCAAAGGAGGAAGGGGAGTCCAATTTGGGAATAAGGGCTATGAATGTCGAATTGATGGCATTGTAAAGTGACCCTGATATCCTGCATTCCTCCACAACCCTTAGTAAATCATCGCTGAGCAGTTCATAGAAAGCAATGTAGAACTCGATGGTACAACCGTTCGGGCTTGGGCTTTTTTCCTTTTTAAACCATTTTAGCGTGCCCTCAAGTTCCCCAGGTGTCACTGGGTCATATAATGCCTCTGCGTCATCCTCATTTACAAACCTGGGGAAGTGTCCAACAATGTTGATAATATTGGCAATAGTCGAGCCAGGAGGTTGTTTGTAGAGATTCTTGAAGTGAGAAGATCCCAGGTGTGAGAGCTTATTGAAGGAGTTAGCCACTCCACCCTCTGGCAATGGGATATTCCAGATGGTATTTTGGACCTTTCTACCTTTTGCATAATTATGGAAAAACTGAGTGTTGTCATCTCCTGCTTTTAACCAAATGGCTCTGCTACGAAGATGCATGGATTCCTCTCTGTCTTTTAAAATCTTTGACTTCTAGTTTTCTAGAACCACTAGGTGGGATTTATCATCTGCTGTGGAAAACCCTAATCCTCGTTCATCCAATAGTGTGGAGAGTTCTGATTCAATGAGCAGAAGGGATGAGTTATCCTTTTGGTGTTTTTCTTTGGCCCATTTAATAGAGAGGTGCTTCAGCTGAGATAGGTTAGAGAAGAAACCTTTTGCCAAGGATTCTGACCTGTCAATCGGGTTTGTATTCCAAAATTCCTTGACCATATTGATATATGAAGGATCCTGAAGCTAGCCGTGATTGAACTTGAATGGGGCTTTTGGCTTTTTGTGAGGTCCCAAGATCTCCAGGTATATAGGGTAGTGATCCGAAATGCCTCCAGTTCCAACCCATTGTTTGTAGAAATGCATATGTTGAATAAGGGTTCCTTTCATGATAAATCTGTCCAATCTGCGGGCAAGTGCAGCCTCTCTAATTCTTATGTTCCTCCAAGTAGGGAGTGGTTTGTGCATAGGGACATCAATTAGATTATGTCTCTCCAAAAGATCTGTCATATAACCTGTGATCGAGTCTACTTGAGCCATGGATCCCCAAGATTCACCATATCCCAGGGAGAAATTTAAATCACCCCCAATAATGATGTTGTCAGCAGAGAAGATGGATAGTCCCAACAAATGATTCCAGAAATTCTCCCTATGTTGACAGGGGCCGTAGATGTTAATAACCCTAAGGCTGGTCCCTAGGTCGGCCGAGAAGAGGTCTATGCCCATAAACCCCTGTCCTCCCCATGTAGCTTGTGCTTTGATGGTAGATGGATTGTAGCCTATCGCGAGGCCCCCCGATCTTCCAGTAGAATCCATAGCAAAAAACTTCCATCTCGGGATAATAGAGGATAAAGAATCAGAGATAGGGTCAGCTGGGCCGAGGGTTTCTTGGAGGAGAATGATGTCGACAGGATCAGTCTCAAATAGTCTGTGTAGAGCTAGTTTCTTGGAGGCACTAGCCAAGCCTCTGCAATTAAAGGAAAGGCACTTCATGGAGGGAGATTGCCAGGGGTGTTCGTTGCTCTAAGAACCCCGTCAATAGTGGATTGGCGACCAGAGGCCACCTCCGCTCCAGCACGCCTGATAGCTTTGGACATAAATGATTTTCTCCCTCGGGCAGTCAAGGGAGTCGACCCCGAAGTTACAAGACCCAAACTAGCAATTTTTAGATGGGATCCATGGGGGTGAAAGCGAGGGCGCAGATTATAATGATGCTTTGACCCCTGAGATGAGGATGGAGAAGAGGAGGGCGAGGGGAGAGAATGCAAGGAGGGCGCCGATGGAGCATAGACCGGAGAAGTGGGTAAAGTGTAGTATGCAACAGACATGGATGGAATATGCAATGAGGAGCTAGGAGAAAAACATGATAAAGGAGGAGAGAGAGATGTACCCGAAGCAGCGACAGCTTCAGCAGCAACCTGAGATGTGGTCACCGGCGGTGAGAGAGTTTTGCGAGCGACTCTTGATACACCTTGAGGGTTGATAATGGGAGGTCCTGGCACCGGAGTACGCAAGGTGGCCAGTGAGATAGTCCTTGAGGGTACATTGGAAGGCGTTGGGGTTTCATCCAGTTTCTTGTTGAGGGGGCAGTCCTTGAATATATGCCCCACCTTGTGGCAGCGATGGCAACGAAATGGAACCCCTTCGTAGTCCAATATTTGTACCCTTGTAAATTTCCCCCAGTGCAGGGTAATCTTCTCCTCCAAACCTTCGCGGGTATCCAGGTATACCAAGATGCGAGCTAGGGTTCTGTTCCTTGACTCCACGAAGGTTCGATCATGGTCAAGATATGATCCCAGAGCATTCCCAATGCGAATGAAAACCTCCTCACTCCAGTACTGTAGAGGGAGCCCCGGCAGACGAACCCACAGTGGACCAGCCCCAATTTGTTCTCTCTCCGGATCAAAGAGAGGGCTCCATCTCTTTAACAGAACCGACACCATCTCAATGTGCCAATACCTAGCCAACACCAAGTCTGTATAGTTCTCCTTTGCAAAGTGAAGGGCAAACCAACCTCTAGGTAAAACTTGCACCTCAGGTAATTCCTTGAGGACCCCTCCCCAGATTTCCTTTACCCATTGGGTGAGCCGGGTCGCCGAATACGCCCTCCCGCGGACATGTCCAACAAGTATGGTACTCGCCATGATAGCTGCTTCCCCTATAGCAGAGGTTTCTCCGAAACGAATCGAGATATCCCTTGAGGTCGCTTTAACACACTTAGTTCTTTTCTTCCCAGTACGTGGTGCAGATGGGTGATCCACTAATGGATCTGGGGAGCCTTCCAAATGGATTGATTTTGCAGGTCTAACCTTAACAGCCAGAGCCTCAAAACAACCCGAGGGCGAGTGAAGGGAAACAGAAGGGATTGCAGCAACCGGTAGTGGAGGACCCGAAGATGTTGCAGCGAAGAAGGTAGTATTTTGCGGATGCGGGTCAAAAGAGGGCGACGGAGGAATAACAGTCGACAGAAAGTGTAGGGTTCGAGGTGATAGAGGGGGAAGATACAAAGCAGGAGAACCCCGGGGAGAATTTCCAGTAGAGTGATGGGCAGAGCGATGATCCAGCAGGGTAACCACTGGAGAGGGTCTATGCAGCGATGGGATCGGTGGACGGCTAGGACCTGTTGCTGTAGATGGAAAATTAGGGCATCCGAATATCACCTGTTCTGGGTGCGGGTCTTCTGAATAATCAACCAACTCCTCCGTTTCCATAGATTCACCCATTATAGCTGAAGACATCCTGAAAGTGACAGATGGACCTGAAAAATCGGGCCGGTTAACAGGCAGCAACAGGTACGCGGGCAGAGAGGTAACAGGTAACGGTGAGTGTTAACCAAAACCCTTACAGTCGACCACGTAGCACTCCATCTCTCTTCTTCGCCTATTATTCTTTCTTCATCAAGCAATTTCACAAATTATTCTTCCAACATCTCAAAGATGCAAGAGACACAAAATTTAGGCTTTCAAGTTAGGGCAAACCCCACAAGGGGGAAAATCCAACAATCCTCTTCTTATTGAATCAAGTCAAAATGAGATATCCAACCAATACCAAAGACTCCCTTAAAGGTTCCAAGTCATCCTTCATCTCAAGTCAAAGTCAAATGTAGTCAACCTCCTTCATTTTGCTCAGAATATAGTGAACCTTTTTCAAACTTTGCTTCAACTACAAAGTTCTCGGCCTTGTTACCTTTCGGAAAACTCAGATTTTCGGCCTTGTCAAAAACAACTGGGTACCTCAGATTTTCTCGGCCTTGTCACAAAATTTTCGGAAACTCACATGTGTGACTGTAATGGAACAAAAGTAGGGTTCGATCTTCTTATTTTTGACTTTCCTTTGTCTCTTCTAAACTTTGGCTTGTTTCTCTGTATTCCAATCAAGGAATTTGAGTTTTCTCTTCAAAACTTCATGCATGCCAATAGGTTGAAGTTTCTCCTATATATATAGCTGTCCATGAGGTATCAAATAGCCATATAGACCAACTTTGATTGAGAGAGGGTCGACCTGAACCTTTTGACTATCTTTAATTGACCAAAATAAAAATAAAAAATTCTATCTTTTCAAATGTCAAATGACATGTTTCAAATACATATTGTTTTGACTCCTTTTGACTTCTAAAGCATGAAGAACATGCTTGATAAAATAATAAAAATAAATTCTTTAATAAATATCTTTCATTATGAAAACCGACACAAGTTACATTTTCCAACACTCCCAAGGGCCACTCCCACCCCAAAACCATGCTCTAAGCTAGAGTGTCCAAGGAGCTCCCTCTATGGCTCCTTGGCATGCCCTTGGGGGTGTACTTTCAAGGTGCTCCTTAGGCACTCCCCAAGCATTCATGGCTTACAGTGCCACCACTTGATAGCAGGGTGAAGAGAAAACCGCACCAAGGTCCAAAGGTTCATATTGATTATGCAAGCATTAGACAAACTCATCCTTGATGAGGAGTGTATGGAGATAATTAAGCCTTTACATTAGTGGTAATGGTGTCTTTGGGACCAACCATGCAATTAGAGATCGAGGGAATTTGTTTCACAAGTGGCGAGCATGCCTTCTTAAGAGACATGTTGAGCACGTATAGTTTCATCCACATTGTCAAAAGAAATAACTTGAATGTAAACCCATTAGAGAGCTTGGTTTATGTGCTTACATTTTGTGATTGTTGTTCCATTACTGTGAGGAGTCAAAGATGGATAAATCATTTAATACTTGGGATAATAATCTAGAGGAGGATTATTTGGAGGATGGAGTATTGGTTTTGGAGCAATTGGAGAATGGTCTTACTAGTGATGATGATGATAGTATTTAGATGCCATTGCCATCCATTGCCATGGTCCCCCCTAACCAGGACTCTAGCTTCAACATTGTGGGGCCAGGGCATCATCTTTAGTTCCACTTCCATCTACTTGTATACAACTATCTCTTGCTTCAACTTCACTACTACCATTTGAATGTTCATGCGATAATTGTGGTGGTGCAAAGAAGAAGGGAAAGTAGATACAAATTAGAATAATTATTTCTCCCTTTTCACTACTTTATATGTCATAGACTCATAGTCTTTAGCAACTGGGTCGGTTTAGTCTTTTGGACCTTTCAATCTTCGCACTTGAGTACACAGATGGCCTATTTTGTAAAAGTAACTATTTATTCATGTTGACAGTGGATTGATACCCTAGTTTCATTCGATGAGTTAGTTGTTTACTTTGTATCATATGGCTTAAAAGTTTTTATGTTTGTTTGTATTTGCTAGATGGTTGATGTTTGAATGCTTAGTCATTAATGTACTATTGATGACATTTTGAATTTCATAGCAATGTAGTAAATAACACAAAATATGCTTGTTTTCATATATTTTGTATGTTTTGCGCACGCACATGCACACACACACACATATATAGAAGAAAAACATGCATATTTATTCTACTTGTAGATGAATACTACATTGCTATGAAGTTTTTGCTCTGAAGACACATCCTAATGATAATACGTATCTCAATTAAAGGACATGGTGTTTGATGAAAAGACACCTCTGCCTAGTTATTTATAAGAGGAGCGTCATTTGTAATCATTCATTATATCGTATTAATTCTTGTACATTTATTTGGTATATATTATTTTATCTTGAAATTGATTTCTTTACATTCAAAATATTTTGGATATTTAATTTGGTGAGCTAGATTGATTGTCACATTTGATATCCTAAAATTCATGAATCTGTGATATTACTCTTCATTAAATTCTAAAAGTTACAAAGGAAAAAACCAAGGTATTGTAAAAATAATGCCTAAATCATAAATTTTTAAGCTTAAATGAAATATAACGAGAATTTGAGAAAAGAAAAATGGAGTTTAGTGATGAGAAAAAATTAACATCTCCTAAAACCTAAACAATGCATGTTTTCATGTTACTTGGACTCAAAGGGACAATCGCAGGGAAAATGTTGATATTTCTATTTCTCCTATTATAGATAATAATTATATTAGTATTGAATGTGCTAACCAATTGGTGATTTCTAAGCCAAATATAATTGAAACGATAGGCCCATGGGATGAAAAACAATATGAACTAAATATTTTACCTCTAAACATTGGATAGTATACTTTCATATCACAATTCATTGTTAGATACTTATTTTGTGATGATAATGATATAATTTTGGGTTCATTTTGGGTTGTTGATTTTCTAGGGCATAAACTAGAATTAATTTTTCTTCTACATGATAACTACTTCCAATGATCATTAATTCACTGATAGCATCCATTTAAAATCATTAAGCTATTATACAAAAGAAAATATCAACCATTAAAGCATGAAAGAGCAGTAGAGAATAACCATGTAACTATGAGACAAGAGACAAAAATTAGGCTTGAGGCCAGGGCAAAACCCACAAGGGGAAAACACATAAAGTTTTCCTTATGAGAGAGAGAGTGCAAGATTCATCAATACATCAGAAACGCCATCAAGATAATAGCCAAACCAATACCCAAGAACAAAATGAATTCCAAAACCCTTGTTTTGAAATTCAACCCTCTTTTTCTCCTTCTAAAATTTGTTGGAACAAAGATAGAGAAGACAAAGTCAATGTGCTAAATGAGGAGGAAGGCTCTCCTTTATATAGACTTCAAAGGGGGGTCGAATGGGTGCCTCTTGGGGGCTTGGATGACCTAAAATAATAGTGGGCCGACTTGAATTATTGGAGGAAAACATTTAAATTTACATGTTGAAAACACTGACCATGACTACGATATTTCTGACTCCCTCTTAGCTAGGGAGATACTTTTCATTTTCTCTCTCAAGATCAATGTCCTCGACCAATCCACAGGTCTCCTGACCCACAGCGTAAGGGAGAGATCGTCAGTCTCATCATAAGGGAAGATATATAACATCCATCACAACAAGTGGGATCAATCAATGAAGCCAAACCAATCATATCCACAAGGTATATCTCCCCGACCATAAACAAGGTCTCCCGGCCCACACCCTAAGGGAGGAATCCCTATCTCAGTGATATACACAAGGTACATCTCCCCGACCACAAATAAGTTCCCCTGGTAGACAACCTAAGGGAGGAATCTGTTGAAAATGTAACTAGTTTCGATCTTCATAATTGTTGTTTAGCTCTTGACATAATGTAATTCTTGTGTATTTGTAAAGAGAAGAAAATAAATTATTATAAAGAAGAAAAAAAAAAAAAAAAAAAAAAAATTATTGTAAGCATGAGTTTCATGTTTTATTTATTTTGTTTATAGGCCAAAGCACCCATTGAGTGCTTTTAAGTGTATTCCATAAGTCATAGTCGTAGTCACCATGTATTAGACCTTTTCTGGGTTCTTTATGTAAAAAAGAAAAATATTTGTGTGTCAAAAATGAGTTTTATCCCTCCACCAAATGGGCTTCATCTATCAAAGTCGGCCTCATGAAGAAATTTCATCCCTCGTGGAGACTATAAATATACGGTGACTTCCATCCATTGTGACATAATCTAATCGAGGAATTTGATCTGCAACTCATGTGGAAAAAGAAGTGCGAGAAAGACTAATAAAGAGGAGGAAAAACTCAAGTAAAAGAAAGCTCTTATCAAGACTTGAAGAACCGAAATCCTACTATTATGGCTCACACGTGTGAGGAAATCTGAAGCATAGGTATTAGGAACAGATGGCAGGGCCAAAGGTACAGGTCGTAGTTGCAGGGATAAGAAGGAAGGCCAGGACATTGTTTGGAGCAGGTTTAAGTTGACTTTGGATGGTCAAAGGCTTGTTGACTTGTGCATAATTGTCTTCATGAAGAAAGAATGGTTGGAAGGATGACTTGGTGGATGGAAGTGGTCTTGTTGTTGGTCTAGTGGTCTTAGTTGTCTCGTTTGATTTGGTTCTTAAAGAAGAGAAGAATTTTTTTGGGCTTTCCCTTAGGAGAGGGGTTTTGCCTTGGCTGAGAGTCTACATACTATGTCATGTCACTTGCTGTCTTTATTTATTTTCATGCTTTTGGTTTTGACAGTTGCTTGATGATGAAAAGACAAAAGAAGAAATAAAAGAAGCTAATAAAAATTCAAATATTTATTAAATTAAACAAATCTCATAATTGAATATTTATTAAATTACTTTTGCTTTTTCAACTTCGTAGGCTTTTTCTCAATTATTGCAAGCCCCTAGAGATTATGCTGATTCAATACTTAACGAGCGTTTTCCCGTGCCACGCTTAGTTGTCTGTGACCAACATCGCTCACAGGTAATTTACTAATTTCTTTTCAATTCTTGTTTTTCTGTCTTATCTGGTATTTCTATGTGATGAATTTGCTTCAAAAGGTATTTCCTTTGTATTCTTCCTTCTTAGTGTGGTTTTTTTCTCTGCAATTATCTGTACATCATACAAATGTGTAGGCACGGTTTTTACTGGCAAAGTTGAATCCTTCTGCAACTTACAATTCGGACGTGGGGCCTCCACCGGAGGAGATATTATTTTTACGGATGATGTGAGCTTTCAGACCTTTATGGAGCATCTTCAAAGATTGGCTGTTCAGTCATAGTCACAACCAGTTCATTCATCAGCATCATATAAATTTTCTAATTCGTTGGAGATCTCTGTAATGTACGGGTGTTCGGGCTTGTACTTCAACATATTAAAGATTAGGTTTGGCCTTCTATTTTTCACTCCTGTACTACTGCATTGGAGTTATTCAGATATGCCGGTCTCCGAATCTTAGGGTAATACTAATTAATTGGTGTCAGGCAAGCCTTTTATATTAACTGAACTTTAGCTTGGGTATGGTACTATGGAACACAATTTTGGCCATTGTGTCATCGGTTTGTGATAATCATTTAATTGTTTCAAGCAGCAACTTGCGTTTTTATTTTGGACTTTGCAGTAGTCATCTTAATCTAAACAAAAGATAAGAATTTCTACATCTCTTAGATTTGATTTCAAAGCGAAAGCCTACAAACTAGAATCAATATTGGAGCTTAAGCATTGGCACCATTTTTAGCATCTCTTTTTAACATGCATGAGTTTGAATTCTGATATAACATAGCATATAAAGAGATTAAAACTAATTTCAAGGCAAGATGGTTATGATCAATTTCATGTTAAGAATGAATCAAATCTCTATTTGAGTGGGAAATAATCAAGATATGCATGGTTCATGAACCCAGTTGCGAATATAGGTGCAGGTGCTGGTGCTAGTCCCGGTCCCGATATGGCAGGGCCATTTTCAAAATCCATGTTTGTTTGGGTTTGGGGGTGCATGACATGCACGCATGCATACATACATACATTCGGAGATGAATGCATGCATATACCATAGAAACGTCAAGTGTATTGGTTGTATATCATCGATCAAATTTCAAATTAGAAGCAACAAAATTATATACAATTTCGATGTCCTCTCAGTGGTAAAATATCTTACGACTACTTGTCGAAGCAAACAATCTAGCAAATGTCGTAAGTTCAGAGACATTCATTCAACTAAGTTGAACGAATCATAGAAACATGAATGGATAAGGATGCAAGTTTTGAAAAGGGTATGGTAAACTTTTATAAAATCAAAGATACGATAGGGGTAGAAAATGAAATGATATTTTAAGGTCCATGAGACTAAAAATAGTCTATGAGACCATTAGTTCCCTTTTTTTCGCTCTTTGCAATTCAGTGCTTTTCCGATTCAAATTGATGATGAGCTGGCCCAACCTTCCAACAATCCCCTCGCTAAAAAGACAATGCCAAGAAACTGATGCTAACATGTTCTCATAACTTTCTCTGATGTCTTTGAATGCATCACATTCCAAATGAAATGTTTTTCCGATTCCACAGCCCCAGATGTGCAAAAAATGTACACACCCTTTCTTCCTAAGCTTCTTTAGGCCTTTTCCACTGTCCTGTTTCACACCGAAGTTGATGTGAGTTGGTCCTTAATTGAGCAATAAGAACCTTTTCTTTCCACGAAATGCTAGCTCCAATGAACTCCTTTTGTTGTAAATCACACGTAGGGTTGAATTCCATAATACAATATTTCTTCTTTCTACCCAACTCTTTTCCCCATACCTTTTTACGAAACTTCTACATAAAAAAATCTGTTAGCTCCTTGCTATTTGTGGGACAGGTATTGAAGTAGATATTCCATTTTTGCATCCATGTGTAGTTTTGTTTCATCCATGTTTTCTTTCTTTCACTGATGCCTTCATCGAAGATAACATTAGGCCATCTACCTACTCTCATTTGTTCAATTCTTTTTAGGTATCTTATGAGCCGCACCATAGCAATTGCTTCAATGGAAGTGGGGCTCCTGTTTCACTCAACATTATCTCACAAGGTACCAAACTTTTTATTTTGAACTTGCTCATGATCAAGCGTTTTTGGATTTTCTCAATTCGTTTCCATTTTGAGACAGGAGTGCTGCTCGCCCACAATTCACACCCATATAGCATCATTGCACAAAGTAGGAGTCCAAAAAGCACTTTAATCGTTTTCCAATCCCATAACTCTACCTCTCTACATCTGTTTTGAGAAGCATATAATGTTTTCCACCCTCCTAAAATTCTCTTCTTTCTGCAATCCTCCCAATTGAGTTTGTTGTTGAAATCAATGCCAAGGTACTTGTACTCATTTACTTCTTCAAGAATGTTGTCTTCAAAGAAGAAAGTATGCTGGCTTTGCTTCCTTTTATTAGAAAAAATCATTATTTTGGTCTTGCTAGTATTGACTTGCATCCCCATTGCTCTACAAAAATGCTCAAGGGCATATAAGTGCATTTGCAATCCATGGGCCGATTTAGAAATCAATACAATATCATCAGCATATAAAAGAAGCTTTATCACAAACTCCCCCAATTGAACACCATCTCCACCTTGCAGATTTAGCCACTCTTCCAATTTATCAATATATAGACCAAAAAGAGTGGGGGATAGAGGGCAACCTTGCTTGACTCCAATGTCACTTCTAAAGCTTTCTGAAATACCTGCTGAGGTTCTAATTTTGACTTTCACTTCTTCATAAAGTCTATGGACAACGGCTCTATAATGCACAGGAATTTCAAGTTCTTCCATTCTACACCACAACTTATCCCTAGGCACTGTGTCAAATGCTTTTTTGAAGTCAACAAAGTAGCAAAATACTTCTTCTTTGTCCTCCCAAACCTTTTTAACAATGTGTCTCAACATGATGCCATGATCCACTGTAGAATGTTTTGACCTAAAACCCGCTTGTCCTCTTGCCCTCTTTTCTTTTACTTTTACCCACTTGCTAATTCTGTCTTCTACCATGTTGTCGAAAAGCTTTGCAAACAAAGAATTGATCATAATTGTTCTATAGTTGGATGGATTATTAATGTCTCCACTTTTAAAAAGGGGTATTGCTAGGCTAGTTGTCCAGTCTCTTGGGAATCACTGCTCAATGATGTTGTTGAATATTTTCATGATGTGCACTGCAAGAGCGTTCATTCCCCATTTTAGATACTCCACTTGAAGTTCAACCAAGTCCTTTGCCTTTCTTATTTTCAGCTTCTTAATTCCATTCTCCACCTCCTGTAGTGTGAAGAGCTTTGAATTTGTGTTGATCCTACGGGGGAATCTGCCTTAGATTCTTTCTCATAGAGTTGCCTTGCATATTCAAACTATTGATTGGCTGTAATATTATTTTCAATTTGCTTATTCCTTGGTTGCAGTTCATGCTAGAAAAGCTTTGGATTATTCTTGCTTAAATATATTAACTCTTCTCTCCTTGTTTGCATGAACTCATCTTTTTTCCTTTTTAGTATCTGCTTATATAACTTTAGATTCATCTTCTCTTTTCCTACATTTTTCAAGGTTCTCCTTGCCATTTTGAATTCCTCATCAAACCAAGCATTTACAGGACATCAATTTGATTCAGATTTCTATTTTTTGCTCTTTTGCACTTCTCAAGTGCACTTTGGATTATATTTCTTAATTCATGGCTGCTGAAGTGTTTGAAACTAGTTTTCTCCTTCCGAATTAATCTCTCTAACATTGTCTTGAAGATAGTACCATTTTCTTGTGTTAGAAGAATTTTGCCCCTTGATAGTGATTGTTGAGAGCATTGAGTTTTCCTCCTATGCCGCCTTTCTTCCAACCATGATAACTTTATAAAAATTGGGCTATGATATGATTTTAAGTCCCAAATATGCTCTCCAATACTAACTTCATCTATCTTTTCTATTAAGCTTTGTGAACACATCACATAGTCAACGACACTTGCCTCATTATATGTGTTGCAAGTGAAGTTCCTAGACCTTTTCCATCTATCTAGACCATTGCAAATAATTAAGTTGAAAGCCCCACACAGTGTAAGCAACTCATCTCCAAAATGATTGCTAACTTTGTCATCTTTTGAATACCTCACCCATTGGGGATTCTCCTCTTCAGTGAGCCAAATAGGATTGTTATCCTCTTTGCAACAAAGGATGCTAGCTTGGTCATTTGTTGTTCTAGCATTGAAATCTCCCACTAAAAGAACTTCTCCCTGCTGAGAGTACACAACAATATCTTGTTTTAAAAGTTGCATATGGATCCTTGCTATCAAGCCTCTTATTTGTAAGTTTTTGAGACTTGAGGGGCAAAATAACATGCTGCAATTCTTATGTGATTCTCATTCTTTGATATTTTCAACCATAAATATTGTTTATTTGCATCTTCTTTAATTAAATGAATGTGACAACCTTCTTTTTCTTTCACTAAAACTAGTATTCCCCCATATCCTTTGCCATTTTTCTACTACCTTGTTCCAAATTGCCAACTTCAAATAATTGTCAAACATAGGAGTTTTGCAACCATCATGCTCATGAGTTTCCGTGAGACAAATTATGTCTCTACCTTCCACACTAGGTCCTAAACCATGTCCCCTCCTCCAGGGGTAACCCCTTTCTGCCCATGCTGCTCTTGTTGTTTTCGTCTCTATCATTGAATTCTCTGTTTTTTCTTTACTGTCAGCGTGCTGCCCTGATTTGCCAGGAGGCTCGAACACTGCAATGACGGCTTTATCATTGTACAACCATGCCCCTTTCTCTTTATTTCTTGTTGTTCTAATTTTCTCCACTTCTCCCTTCTCTCCTCTTGTTGATTTTTGGTTAAATCTTCATGGAGGAAAAAGTATGAGCCTTTCAAGAGTTTTTCTGCCCAAACGCTGTTGTTTTTCTTGTACGCTTGCCATGGTGACTTTTATGGGTTGAGGCCTCTCTTCACATATCCTCCCAATCCTCCTTACTTGGAAAATTTTCCCTTTCCAATGTAGTTTCTTTTTCAGAAAGTCTCTTGTCAAATTGAGAGTACTTTCATTCTTCCCATAATCTCTTATTCCCCTGATAATAAAGTTTGTTTTTCTGTCCTGTCTTTCTTTTTGTTCTATTTCTTGTGCTCTGCGATCACTTGCATATTCTTTTTCCCCTGTCCTTATGTAACCATTAGCGTCCTCAACTCTAGCTTTGATTTCTTTTGGACTATCTTTCCCACTGTTCATTTTTTCCTTCTCTTTGGAAATGTCTGTTTGCTGAGATACCTGTGTATCTACCCGAGCTTTTTTAGAAATTATCACATCTTTATTTGTTGTTATTACTTCTTTCATGTTTTTCCATTCTTGTTTTCATAGATTCTCTAGAGCCTCTTGTAACATTGTTACCTGTTCTTTTAAAATTCTATTACCTTCCATTAGACATTAGTTTGCAACTGTGATCTATGAAATTTTGTGGTCTCTTTTCTGTTCTTTGGCTTCCAAAATCTCCAACCTTGTTCTGATCTTCATCAGTTCTTGGACATATAGATCTGATGACCAAGTAAGAGGTGTAGATGTGGGACAGTAAATGATTTTTTTCTTTATTTTTGTTTCTTTTATTTATTTTCTTTTTCTTGATCTTGATCTGTTTTCTTCTCATTTGTCCCCATTTAAGACGAGCAATCCTACGCCTTAACATGCCCTCATGTTGCTTTGCGTTTACCCAAATCCACCTTCCTCTTTTGTTTGTTAAAACAATTTTGACTTGACCCAAATGATTTGTTTCCACAAAATCTGAAATTTTCTTGCTCTTTACGCCTTGGCTCTTCTGAGCGTTTTCCATGTTCTGAACGTTTACTTATTTAGAAATTAACTGCCTTATTGCTCTGTGCTCATGAAACCCTGTTCACGCTGCCTGTCCACTGTGCTCACAAAACCTTGTCCTCTGCTTGCCTGCCTGTTCACGCCTGCCTGAAATGTTCATGCCATTGGAGAACTACTCATTCTCATGAAGGAATATGTTCCTAAAACTGAAGCTGAAACAACCATGCCTGCAAATTGTTGTTGATATGATTTGGACTGATACTCGTTAATCTACTTCAAAAACTGATCGAAAGGTTTTGTATACTATTTCTCATGTCCAATAGAATAAGTCATATATGGGTTTCATGCTGATGTTCCTATAGAAATGTCGTCACACAAGAAGATCTGATCCCTGGTGCGGCCCTCTTCCCCCCCCGGCCCTGTCCCCCACCCGTCGAAATAGAAGTGTCTTTTAGTTAATGGATAACTTAGATGCCAGTATGTTGATGTCCCTATAGAAATGTCGTCACACAAGAAGCTCTGATCCCTAATGGCATTGATTTTTGAGCTCCTCCTTCATGAACCTAATAAAAATGTAAACTTCATTCAAGCAAAACCATTGATTAGGATGTTAAGTCTTTTCTATCTTATTTTAATACTAAGTAGGTGATCTTGATGTTTAGGATCCCAATATAGGCAATGCTTTGGATGTTATGTAACTATTTGTTGTATCATTATTTTCTTTGGATTTCAGAGGCCATTTAGAGCCTCTCAGTCTATATTGATCTATTTTGATTTAGAAATAACTTGCACTCATTGATATTTTGGTTATATGCACCCTTTGCTATACACGTGAGCAGTTTTGCATGTGTGTAATAATTTGGATTCATATGGATGCACATGAATTATATGTTCTTTTCAAAATTTTAATATTTTATGTAATTTTTGGTCGACCAATCTTTTGATCTATTTCTGATAACGTTGCTAAGGATGATGTGACCATTTTCCATCAAGCAAACAAGGGAATTATGGTGTTTCCATTGTGATGATTCATCTCATGATATACATTTATTTTGTTTTGATATGATTTTGTATCATTGTATTCGAGCTTATGACTTAGGACAAACATTATATTTCACTATCTATATCTGATATATCACTTGACATCTTATACATCTTATATATTGATTTTATTTTCAGATTTATGTAGCAATGTGTTTGTTTGATGATGATGTTGTTTTATAAGTTTAAAAGAATTGTAAAAAATGATTATTTTAGTATTTTTAAAGTTTCTCGATAATTTTCAACAATTTTTTATATTTTCCCCGATATTGTTGATCACTTAAATTTTGGACCCTCGATGATAAATTGCTAATAATGATAAATGTAACATTGATTCAAAATTGAAAAAAACACCTGGTGGGTTATCCTACTAAAATTGAGGAAACCTTTAATTTAGCTCCACTAGTCTAAGAACTAGATAGGAAGAGATTTAGACGGATGAACCTTTGTCTCCTTAACTTTTTATGCAATCATATCTTTGAACCTTTGATCTATTGCTTAATATGGTGAAATCCTCCAAATGATCTTGAGCTAGGGTGAGGCTAGTTTTCAATGTTGGGAAGGAAAACACAAGTGCAAATAAGGCCTAGGACCCATGAGATGTCTAGATTGTGTGATAATTGTTGAAGAATCAAGGGCAATTAGGTGTAGTGTGATTCTTCTTGACTTGATAACAATTTGTGGAGTCTTTCTACTTTTCCTTGTTAGCTTAATCTTCTTCTTCTTATTATTAATGCATGAGTGTGTACTTCATCAAACTGCTATAAAAAACATAAGAACAATGTGTGTACTTCATCAAACTACTATAAAAAAAAATATAAGAACAAGAATACAAGATGTTGGCTCTCTGCCAGGGCCAAAACCTCTCTTCTCTTAAGACGAAAACCTCTTTGATTGATCAATCCCAAACCTAGACCCTTCACTAGATTGTCTTCCAAGCCACAAGTCAAATCCTTCCTCCTTTCTGCACTTTGTTCCCCGACACTTAGTCTTCCTTCTTCTGGCATTTCGTTCCTCGACACTTCTTTCTTCTTCCTGCAGTTTGTTTCTTCTTTCAAATGTTGGTAGATCTTGTTGCACTAGGTCTAGAAGAGACACTTATTCTTGGTCTATATGATGAGACTCCTTCCTTGTGATGATTCTTTCCTTCCTCTTGACCAAATGAGCTTCTTCCTTGAGGTGTAGGTGCAGACTTGATATGATTGTCTTACAACCCTAATTTCTCACACATGTGGGAGGTTTATGTGATGTATACCCTTCTCTCCTTCGCTTGAGTACCCTTCTTCTATGCTTGAGTAGGAGGCCTTGTAGGCCTAGATTTAACCCCAAACAATGAGAGATAGTTGACTGTGTGTTGCTGCTGTCATAACTGTAGAGACAACCTTCCTTTCCTCGCACGTGTGGCTGTAACTAGCCCTAGAACAATCCTCTTAGGCTCGGTTATGTATCCTTCTTCGCTGCACTTGGAGACCTCTTCTTCGTCCTTCGTTACCCTTTACTTGCCTCTTTACTTTGTAGATTTCAAAGATGTGAATGTGTTGTCTTTAGAGGAGTGGACAACCTCTATATATAGAGGATTGTCCCTCCTTTAGGTCGACTTGAGTTCGTCTAGAGGACAGTAGGTCGACTTGACATATTTAATTAAGATAGTTTCTTTGATGGTGCCTTTGCTTGGTGGAGACTTGTTGAGTTTGCTTGGAGTTATTCTCTTGACTCTAATACATAAACATACATGGTGTAACATGCCCTTAAGGTCTTCAACATTTTCTTTTGACTATTTGACTCACCTATAGCACTTTAACATGTGCTAGACCTATTTCAATGAGTAAGAAACTCATTGACATATATTATAAAAATAATATTTCTTTTCTTGAATAAATACAAATATCAAAAGTACTTTTATGAAGATTGAACCTAGTTACATTTCCTTCAACAATAATCATTACAAAACCCATTTACTCGTTGATATAGAGAAATGTCTTTCAAAGTGGTGAGTGAAATATCCTCTCTTGATCTTGATTAGTTTAAATTGCTTGGGAACACATTTGGCTTGTGGTCCATATATTCACCCACTACAATCATCTCTCCTTGTAATTCTAGATACAAGTTAAGCAATAGAGGTGGATCATCCACACCACACATTCTTTCTTTGTCACACTCCACCTTTCCCATTGAGCATCACTACTATGCCTTGGGGCATTAGATGACTTGACATGCTCCATCATAATAGTTATCTTTGTTGAGGTTGGTCTATCCACACTGCCTCCATGAAACAAAGATATTTAAATCTCCACAAACTGCTGATCTAATGCTCCAATGAGAAGTGTAAGGCATATGATGGATGTTATGCATTGGAGAAGGCCTTTGTGAGTGCCCATCACAATGATGTGAAAATTAGGGATGATGAAGACCACTTTTTGATAGGAGACTAGCATGAATGCCTTCATCATTAGTGTCCCCTCTATGTCAAGCTATACATTTACCTATCCCTTTGAACTATTAATTGAGGAGAGTGGATCATCAAGTGTCCCACAAGTAGTCAAACCTGCCATAAGGGGATCTCCTCTAATACTCTCAGTCATATGAGTTGGTCCACTTTTACCTACAACTACTACTTGTTTCTTGTAAGTCAAGGATTTTTTTGAGCTCAAAAGATATGCCATGCTTCATGAAAATATTGACATTTGAATGGCATTTTCACATAGACTAGCTCTTGCTTCCATTGTTTCCCCACATTCATGATTATTTTGTCGAAAATGCCTCCATCCATGTCCATTAGAATTGTAATACATGGAACTCCTCCAGCGTTAAGGTTCTTGTGTTGCCATGTTGGAAAGTACTTGAAGCACCTATTGCCTTCCAAAATTTTAAATTCCTTAGGTGAAGAGGTTGGCCATCCTTTTGAATCCTTAACAATTGTCTCTCTATTTGCAAAAGATGAATAAAAATGATTTGTTAGGAAGAAGAGAAATCAACTCAAATTGCCATAGTTATGACCCTCCTTGCAACACTATAAATGATTCCCCAAAAATTTCATAGAAGATTGAGAAAAAAACCCATTTCAATGGAGATATTTTCACCTTATTAGGTATGACCTTGTCCCATGGGTATCTTCAAAGCTAGAGGGTGGTTGTCGCAAAAGTTGACACACATTTATGTTCCTTAACATTTGAACATAATAAAAAATCTAGTTATGAGTAAGAGATATTGTCCTTTCACTAACAATAATTTGGATGCAATGCTTTTTCTTCCTCTAAGCATGTTTATCAACCCAATTTGACATTGCCTGCTCTATCAACACCTTTACTGTGCCCTTTGTTCTTCCTATCCTAATCTCCAAAAACCCTATCCCTCATTGGAACCCTGATCTCTTAGCTCATCTTTTCCCATATATATATATATATATATATATATATATATATATATATATATAATGCGAAGGGACAAATTTTAGAAATACCATTCATGATGTTCAAATTTGGAAATAGTCCCCTAAAAACGAGTTATCATTAAGAGGTGTTGATGTTGTAGCTTGGGAGGAGACTTCTACATAGGCCTAAATGTCTAGGTGTGCAAAAGTCTCCTGAGATCTCCTTAGACACTTGCTCTAGTGTGAGCAAGTCACATTTGTAACTTAAACTAAGTTTTAACTTAGGAAAAACACATAATTGTATGTTGACTTATTGAGCTAAAGAGACAATAGAAAGAGTAAAGTATTTACTTTAGTAATTATGTTTTAATCTCAGACCTTGATCTCAAGTGAGACAAGATCTATTCTCGGTTGTCAATCACTTTGAACTTTAGGATTAGGGATTTAGCTCAAAGTTTTAAAAACAATGTTAGGGAGAGGAGATGACACACCATACAACACAATATTGAGAGGCATCTAGTGAGGAGTGTGATACTCTAGTGTGTTGGGTCTAAGGAAGGGGGCAGAAAGGAAATCCAGATCAACCAAGGAGAGCTTGGTTAATTGGACAAGATCGAGTTGTTGTACATGCATTTTTTCAGTTGGGTCATTATCCTAGGATGAGAGCCCAAGTAGGTTTTGGATATTCTAATTATGAATTGATTTATATGGTAGAATCTATTGTGTCCTTTTTTTTGTTAGATTAATGATATCTTTGCTTATGCCAGTTAATGCTAAGAACCTAACTGTGTAATAGTTTGTCGAGTGCTAGGTTCATAGGAGAATTAACATGGTTCCAAAAAAATATAAGCTAAAAATTGATCTCAAGGTGTCAGGTTCATACATGATTGTTGGGGCTAGGTTCAACTGCCATCGCATAGAGTAATTTTTTTTAAGGTCATATGGAATCCATCCAGTGGTACAAATAGTTTATTTTTTAGGAATAGTAGGGTGGAGTTCAATTCGTTGGGAAGACATTTTCTTTAAGGGGTTAGTAATAAAAAAAAAGGTCAATGATGGGGCGGGGTGGTTGATAATCTTGAGTGGGTTGGCAGAGTAAGACGATGGAGACCACAGGGGCAACATGTTGAGGAGGGGCGATAGATGCATCCAACTAGCCGTGAGTTGTAGTCGATAGAGGAACGTTTGACAAACACATATAGGGGTTGGAGGAAAAAAATTGTTGGGGGTTGGTCACAACATAGCCACCACAGAGAATGATCAACTAGACGAGGACATGGAACATGTCGTGGGAAGAGGAAACGTTAGATGTCGACCAGGAATGACATAACATAACATAGAGTTGAGTGTGAGGGTTGTTAGAGAGTTGTGACGTAACATGGAAATTAAAAAGAAAAAGGGGGTTGATTCGTTGCAAGTGTAGGCCCAGTTGTTGTAAAGAGCATCGTTGGGTGTTCGAAATAGCCACTAAGTCGAGTAGGAGACCAAACCACAAGAAACAATGACAAGCTGCAACAGAGGAGTGTAGGCAATAATAAAGGTGACAGATAGGGATGACAACTGGAAGGAATAACATGCGGTAGCTAGCAAGCCCACAACAGTTGCGATAGAATGCTCAATGAAATGCTTAGCCGACTAGGCAGAGGTTGCTGAGGTGATGATAGGGTGTTGGAAAGCAGAATTGGTGGAGGAGATTAGTAGCCAATGCCACAATATTGCAGTTGTATCAACATGGTGGCCAGGCAGAGAGTACAAAAGATTGTAGTAGTCAAAAGAAAATTTGGATGCCTAAAGGACGAGGCAAAATTCTTTAAGAATTCTTCGACGAGATTTGGTAAGATGACTGTAATAGGTTTTTGGTTTGAAGATACGCTATACGAAGCTTCAAATTTTCTACCTTGGAAGGTTAGGGTCACTTTGGTTCTCAAGGAAAATGATCTCTGAGAGATTGTTGAGAACGAGGTCCCGAAGCCATTAAATCCTCAAGAGAAGGCAAGCTTAATAAAGAAGGAGATAAAGTCAAATAAGCTACTCTTGGAAGGAACTCTGCATGGCCCTGCATCAGTCTCTACGTGAGAGCTACTGGATCACTCTTTGCCTCTCTTTGCTAACGATTCTTCATTTGAGAAAATCTCTCTCTCTCTGGATGCTATCTTTGCCCCACAATTGCAAGAAAACTACTCAATCATAATTTCCTCCTGACAACTTCTCACTTTAGAAATTCGATCTCTTGATCTCTCGGTGTGTTTTCCAAATGACCCTCAAGCTTCCTTAAATAATCTTCTCGTTGACATTCAATGACCCATACTAAAAGCTAATCAATGGCTAAGATCATTTTAGCTTGATCCTCGTCTTCTTCTAGAAGTTACACCCATAATTAGATTAATACCCATTAATATTTTTGATTTCCTAAGTTCAGATTTAGGGGCCCATTAAAAAATATTAATTATTTTAATAAATGTTTCTTGGTGGAATTTCCAAAAACAATTTTTGGGTTCTTTGGAATACATGTGCCCAAGTCTCCCTACAAAATTTGAGGCCTAGAGAACATCTGATGCTACCCCAAATGAACACTCCCTCTTAGCGAGGAATGTGCTCTAGAAATATACGTTGTTGCATACTACTCTGACTCTGAAGCATCATCCTTTGCATTATTGATGTTTAACAAGCTGTCCACCAACTACTTGTGTTGCTGATGCAAATGTACTGCTACTAACCCTGCCACTGTCAACGCTACATTTGTACTACAACTCCCTCTTAAATTTTGCATCCATGCTGTGAATGACACTGTCACTGCCAACTGCCACTACACTGCAAATTGTTGCTACTACTCCATCAATAATGGAAAAAACATCCCAAATTATTGAACTAACTGTGTTCAATATGATACCATGTGAATGCTGGAGCCTCACTGCTACTAGTCTCTACGTTGACCCTTTGAATCTACTACGTTGTTGCTAACCTCTGCTCTGTGCCATTTGCACTGTTGCCAACTCTGCACTGTGTTGTTTAGTCTCAGGCGCTCCTAGCCACTACAACTGTCTCTTTGACACTCCTCAACACCATCCGACACTAGTCCATTATGCTACTTCTGATCTGGGCTCCCGTAGCAAGGAATTGATCCAAGAGGTGGGTTCCTTAAGGATCCATCCCATCTGTAGCTCTTTTGAACTATAGCTCCAAATCAGCCCATCTCCCTCCTAGAGGTATCTCGGTTTTCATGGCGAACTCCTCCTCCTCGATTTTCGCAGGTACATCCTTGGGATCATGCTTCTCATCTTTGTCCTTCTTCCTGAGAGGACATTGAGTTGCGTAGTGACCCATCTCAACACACCTGAAACACTTTATCTTTGAGACGTCCTTCTTACGTCTCCGTTGCTCTTGTTGTCCCTTTTATGCAAGGGATGCATTCTCCTCCTCCTTGGGCTTTGACCCACTATTGCTGCTTCCGTCAAGTTTAACCTTGACTAAGTCTCTCCTCAACTCCTCTTGTTTTAGAGGCACCCATATCTCATCCCAATTTGGCAAAGACACTCTGCCCAGGATACTCTGGACAAAGAATTGCTACTCATCTGAGACAAAAATGAGGGCTAGCCTAACCAACTATGAATCTTTAGGTGCATGCCCCACAATAGACAATTCATCACGGGTCTCTTGAAGCTTCGTGAGGAATGGATCCACGCACTCCCCCTTCTACATATGAGATCTTAGTTTCTGCTCATGGTACATCTTCCGCTGTTCAAAATATCCTTGATATAACATAGACAAAGAGTCCCACATTTCCTTAGCAATCCCGCTGCTAGTGATGTGACAGAGAACATGATCCTTCACTCCATCGAGGATCATTCTTTTCGCCTTTACCATCTTAGCCTTGTATTTCTTCAATGGATCTGCATCTCTAGGGACAACCACCATATTGTCGACATATGTCTTGAGGGCATGCTCATCTAGAAGGAACAACATCCTTACCTTCCAGATGATGTAGTTGGATGCCCCATCCAATTTGTCATGATCCCTCAAGCCACTGGTTGCCATTTCTGCCACAAATGTTGAAAATATCCTCTCTCCTCTATGTTGTTGTTGAGCTAGCTTACGCACTCCCCACTGGATCTAGTAAAACTGCTACCCCTTGCTACTGCTCAGCTCTAGAGAACTCAAGTTCCTTAACTAGGAATTCTCTAAGGAAGAAATTCCCTCAACCGTGTTTCTCCTCTCTCTTCTGACGATTTTCTTCCTAGCAAACTGCCTGTAGAAAAATCTGCATCCCACCATCTCTCCTCACGCTAAGGCTTTAGCCTTGCTCCCTTTGCTTCGGAAAAAACTTGATCTGGAAACCCTTCTCTCCGTTGAATCATTCTGAGAGAGACTGCCTTGAAATTTCAACCCTTCGGCTAAGAACTGTGCAAACCCTCTGGGGTTTTGAACTGTTGCCTCCTGTAGCTTTTGGATTTTCCTCTTCTGCTCAGCATTGGGTTCTATGGAACTGCTCTTCTTGTTCCACTTGCAACTTTGATTCCATGTGAAAATTCCAAAATGGAATCCCTACTACAGCAACTGATGATATTTCTCCTACTTGTTAGATTTACATGAACAAGTTTCACAGTTTCCTCTGGAAAATATTGAAATACATACACTGCAACCTTCACTAATTGATTTATATTTGGAAATAAGATACTGAGAAAGAAAGAAAATAAAACACAATAACATCGTTATTTTTGGACAAATGTCCCCAGAAAAACCCAATGCGAGAAAATCAATGTTGCGGATTTGAGAGTTTATTATTATTAAGCTGTAGCAAATTCTGAATACATCTCTGAATACCTCAAGGGTTATTTAGTTACAAAGAGAGAAATACTAGCAGAAATATTTGTGATATTACCTAACACAATCATTAAGAAAAATCTCGACTGATCCGGTCACTCAATGAGGTGCCTCTCACAAGCCCTGCGTTGCCTCTTTGTTGTCCTCATGCAGTCCTTACATCAGCGCCTCTAGGCACTGTGTCATCGATCCATCTGATCGATTTGCTGCCCAGAGTCACTACTCTCAACCTCCCGGTCTCAAACCCCGGCTCTCGACTTCTGAAACTGACTCTGCTACAAAATTTCAAACTCTCTCTCACCCTCTGCGTTAGCCTCTGCGTGGCCCTATGTCAGTCTTTGTGTGAGAGCTACTGGATCACTCTCTGCCTCTCTCAGTTGATGATTCTTCGACGAAGAAAATATCTCTCTCTGGATGTTATCTCTGCCCCTCAACTACAAGAAATATACTCTATCAGAATTTCCTCCTGAGAACTTCTCACTTCAGAGATTTGATTTCTTGATTTCTTGGTCTCTTGATGTGTTTTCCAAATGACCCTTATGCTTCCTTAAATAATATTCTCGTTGAAATTCAACGACCTAGATTAAAAGCTAATCAATGGCTAAGATCATTTTAGCTTGATCCTTGTCTTCTTCTAGAAGTTACACCCAAAATTAGATTAATACCCATTAATATTTTTAATTTCCTAAGTTTAGACATAGGGGTCCATTAAAAAATATTAATTATTTTAATAAAATTGTTTATGGTTGGAATTTCCCAAAACGCTTTTTGGGTTCTTTCGAATACATGTGCCCAAGCCTCCCTACAAAATTTGAGGCCTAGAGCACATCCAATGCTATCCCAAATCAACAATGACATGGTATCCTATCATCATGCTCAAGATTTCGTACCAATTCCCAACTGCCATGATTCATACGATATATGATCAAGAAAACACAAACATTTCCATAAGGTTGGATAACGTTGATGTACACAATGGTTGTTGAAGGTAGAACCTTCATTTTGGTTGACATTCGAGCAAGAAACTTGAAATAATGCATACATGATGCCCAAAATCCAAGGGAGGACCAACAACCCAAATTTTGCATGGCTTCATACCTGTTAGACGTGGTTTATGTTAGAATGGTGTTTCTAAGCATGAAATGGAGATGGACTTTGCACGAGAATGCTATACACATTTATTCCAAGATCCTCCATAAGGACCACTATATCCGGGGACACACACAACTTTGTCATGACTTATTGATTCCCTTATATGATCTCATGTTTAACAAAGCTACCCCTTACATGCTTGAAAGGGATAGAAAAGAAGTTCCAATAGTTGGTGTTTGGTTTGTGGATAAAAGTGGTACATTCATCGAAGTGTTCATGACAACAAAATATCCCCACTTGCTACCTAAATTTGTAATTTACTATCTAGTGCTACTAGAAATAGAATACCAAGTTTACATAGGAGTGGGTGGTGCTCTATCAAGGGTCAAGAAACTTTCATGGCCACATATGCCCTTCTTTGTGGGAGCCTATCAGTTAATGGGCATTATTGTATCTTTTTAGACTGTTTTAGGATTGGGAACTGTGCCAAAGCATCTATGTAATGGTTTTAATTGAATTGGATGACCAATGCATTAAACCATTAACACTTGTGTAATCCAAAAACTCATGATAATTCCAAAGGGTTGATTTTCATTCATAACAACATTAAATGTTTGAATTGATTTTGAAAGTGGAAGAGGGAGAAGTTATATGACAACTAATCATTCATACTAAATTTTCAATTCACTAGATCTAGTAGATGTGTGCAGAAGAATTCTACAACCAAAAAAAATTTATTCAAGAGATGGCAGAAGAAAACAATTTAAAGGTGCAGAGGATCTAATTCAAACAGATTGTTCAAGTAGCTAATCTTCACAATGATGATAACTTTGTAGTGGGTTGTCAGGGAAATTAATACTTAACTTAGCCTTGCCCTAACTCTTATGTTACCTTGAATATATGATGAAAACCAGAAATGAATATGCTAGAAAGACTCACATGAACACAAATGTTGTTAAGACCGAAGTCATAATCCTTTGATTATCTTCAAAAACTTTTAGAAGAGTACAATAATGTATCTATATTATCACAAGAGTTCAACTCTTCTTACTTTGAATTACAAAATATTTATAGAGTGTAATTCAAAAATATCTAATCTAATACAGTCCTTTACAAAATAAAATCATATCCAAAATGATTTGGATATATCAAACTAATACAATATAAAAACAGAATTTCTGAAACTGATGTGTACAATCAACACTCTATTCAAAGGTGTTTTTTGTAACTGTTGCCAGAAAAACTGTTTATGTTGTTTGTGCTGCTTTTGTTGTATTGGCACCTGAAAATATGTATCCAACTCTTGTTTTCTTATGCTTCTGCCTTGAAATGTTGTATTTAGTTTACTCAATAAGCTCGAGTAACATATCCTGTCTTTCATCATCTAGAATTGAGAATTTAACCACTCTTTTGTACGATTTATACCTCTCTCTACTTTTCAAAAGTCGGTCTAGTAATAATAAATGTTAAATTTCATGCTGGATAAATAAATCATATTTTAGACCTTCTAGAAAAGCCTTACCACTTATGATTCCCTTTACTTTAGCAAATTTTGACTTGTCTACTGCTATGTCATGTAATCTATGCTGGTAATTTTCTAGTGGAGTCAATTGGCCACTAGAATCTCTTAGAGGTGGAAGTCATTTTTGTTGTAGGATGGAAAATTTTCTGTGAAATTTCTTTATCTGCACTTCTAAGTTTTGACATTTATTTTCTAATTGTAACATTAAATTTCTTTTAGTCAAAACTTTTCTGACTTCTAGGACTGTGTTAGTCTTATCTTCAATTCCTAAGTCTTCTAATTCATCCTTGGTCTTTGAATTCAACACTTTGATGATCTTTGTTGCCTCCCTTGGTTTATGATCCAAGTCTTCTTTAATCTTTTCTATGGCTGCCTTTGCTTTTCTTACCAGTTCCTTTTGTTCAAAAATAATTTCAATAGATGTCCAGAGATCTGAAATGGTTGAATTGATATCAACCCAGATCTTTTCTTTTCTTTAGATAATGTTTGTGTTGTGAGTGATTCATCTGCATACTTTTCAAGCTACTTGGTTAGCTTGAATTTTTTCTGTATTTCATATATATATGCATTATCTAATTTTATTTTATTTTCTTCCATCCTCTATAGTGTTGCTTTCAACTTTTCTATCTCCACATTTCTGAGGGATAAATCTCCCATGGCCTTTGATAATTTTTTTGTGGCTTCTTCACTGGTTGTCTTTGTTTGTACTGTAGAGGTCCCTGCACTTGTCTGTTGTTCTTTTTATTTTAACAAAATTTCCATATCAACCTCCATTTTCTGTATTTGGATGTTCTACTCCACAATAATCTTCAACATGTTTTCTTTCTCTTTCTCAAGCTGTCCTACTTCTTTAGTTTGCATATGCCTTGTGGTAGTTAATTTCAGTTGTTTTATGATTGCTTATATATATAAATTTCTCTTCTTGATTATTTCTTCAATAGCTTTGACATCATTAGGATCTGATCCTATCTTCATCACCAGATCTTCCAACCCTTTTATTTTGGTATCCTTGGCTAAGGAAGATATTCTTTCCAACCTGAGTTGTGAATGGATATTATTTAAAGATGCCTGCAATTTAGAAGCTTCCATAGTTGAATTTGTTAGTGAGAAATAAATCATTTCACCTGCCTGTTTGTCCAGATTGATCTGATCTATTGGGTATATCTGTCTGGTATCAAAAGAAAACATAGAAGCCTCATAGTCATCTGCACTTTTAGGAACTAGTACTTCTGGCTCAAGGAATGTCAACTGGTATTTCCCTCTATCAGGGTCTTGTGAAAAGAAGAGCTTGTGTTGAGTGGTGGATGATTGTTTCATGAAAAGACACCTCTGCCTAGTTATTTATAAGAGGAGCGTCATTTGTAATCATTCATTATATCGTATTAATTCTTGTACATTTATTTGGTATATATTATTTTATCTTGAAATTGATTTCTTTACATTCAAAATATTTTGGATATTTAATTTGGTGAGCTAGATTGATTGTCACATTTGATATCCTAAAATTCATGAATCTGTGATATTACTCTTCATTAAATTCTAAAAGTTACAAAGGAAAAAACCAAGGTATTGTAAAAATAATGCCTAAATCATAAATTTTTAAGCTTAAATGAAATATAACGAGAATTTGAGAAAAGAAAAATGGAGTTTAGTGATGAGAAAAAATTAACATCTCCTAAAACCTAAACAATGCATGTTTTCATGTTACTTGGACTCAAAGGGACAATCGCAGGGAAAATGTTGATATTTCTATTTCTCCTATTATAGATAATAATTATATTAGTATTGAATGTGCTAACCAATTGGTGATTTCTAAGCCAAATATAATTGAAACGATAGGCCCATGGGATGAAAAACAATATGAACTAAATATTTTACCTCTAAACATTGGATAGTATACTTTCATATCACAATTCATTGTTAGATACTTATTTTGTGATGATAATGATATAATTTTGGGTTCATTTTGGGTTGTTGATTTTCTAGGGCATAAACTAGAATTATTTTTTCTTCTACATGATAACTACTTCCAATGATCATTAATTCACTGATAGCATCCATTTAAAATCATTAAGCTATTATACAAAAGAAAATATCAACCATTAAAGCATGAAAGAGCAGTAGAGAATAACCATGTAACTATGAGACAAGAGACAAAAATTAGGCTTGAGGCCAGGGCAAAACCCACAAGGGGAAAACACATAAAGTTTTCCTTATGAGAGAGAGAGTGCAAGATTCATCAATACATCAGAAACGCCATCAAGATAATAGCCAAACCAATACCCAAGAACAAAATGAATTCCAAAACCCTTGTTTTGAAATTCAACCCTCTTTTTCTCCTTCTAAAATTTGTTGGAACAAAGATAGAGAAGACAAAGTCAATGTGCTAAATGAGGAGGAAGGCTCTCCTTTATATAGACTTCAAAGGGGGGTCGAATGGGTGCCTCTTGGGGGCTTGGATGACCTAAAATAATAGTGGGCCGACTTGAATTATTGGAGGAAAACATTTAAATTTACATGTTGAAAACACTGACCATGACTACGATATTTCTGACTCCCTCTTAGCTAGGGAGATACTTTTCATTTTCTCTCTCAAGATCAATGTCCTCGACCAATCCACAGGTCTCCTGACCCACAGCGTAAGGGAGAGATCGTCAGTCTCATCATAAGGGAAGATATATAACATCCATCACAACAAGTGGGATCAATCAATGAAGCCAAACCAATCATATCCACAAGGTATATCTCCCCGACCATAAACAAGGTCTCCCGGCCCACACCCTAAGGGAGGAATCCCTATCTCAGTGATATACACAAGGTACATCTCCCCGACCACAAATAAGTTCCCCTGGTAGACAACCTAAGGGAGGAATCTGTTGAAAATGTAACTAGTTTCGATCTTCATAATTGTTGTTTAGCTCTTGACATAATGTAATTCTTGTGTATTTGTAAAGAGAAGAAAATAAATTATTATAAAGAAGAAAAAAAAAAAAAAAAAAAAAAATTATTGTAAGCATGAGTTTCATGTTTTATTTATTTTGTTTATAGGCCAAAGCACCCATTGAGTGCTTTTAAGTGTATTCCATAAGTCATAGTCGTAGTCACCATGTATTAGACCTTTTCTGGGTTCTTTATGTAAAAAAGAAAAATATTTGTGTGTCAAAAATGAGTTTTATCCCTCCACCAAATGGGCTTCATCTATCAAAGTCGGCCTCATGAAGAAATTTCATCCCTCGTGGAGACTATAAATATACGGTGACTTCCATCCATTGTGACATAATCTAATCAAGGAATTTGATCTGCAACTCATGTGGAAAAAGAAGTGCGAGAAAGACTAATAAAGAGGAGGAAAAACTCAAGTAAAAGAAAGCTCTTATCAAGACTTGAAGAACCGAAATCCTACTATTATGGCTCACACGTGTGAGGAAATCTGAAGCATAGGTATTAGGAACAGATGGCAGGGCCAAAGGTACAGGTCGTAGTTGCAGGGATAAGAAGGAAGGCCAGGACATTGTTTGGAGCAGGTTTAAGTTGACTTTGGATGGTCAAAGGCTTGTTGACTTGTGCATAATTGTCTTCATGAAGAAAGAATGGTTGGAAGGATGACTTGGTGGATGGAAGTGGTCTTGTTGTTGGTCTAGTGGTCTTAGTTGTCTCGTTTGATTTGGTTCTTAAAGAAGAGAAGAATTTTTTTGGGCTTTCCCTTAGGAGAGGGGTTTTGCCTTGGCTGAGAGTCTACATACTATGTCATGTCACTTGCTGTCTTTATTTATTTTCATGCTTTTGGTTTTGATAGTTGCTTGATGATGAAAAGACAAAAGAAGAAATAAAAGAAGCTAATAAAAATTCAAATATTTATTAAATTAAACAAATCTCATAATTGAATATTTATTAAATTACTTTTGCTTTTTCAACTTCGTAGGCTTTTTCTCAATTATTGCAAGCCCCTAGAGATTATGCTGATTCAATACTTAACGAGCGTTTTCCCGTGCCACGCTTAGTTGTCTGTGACCAACATCGCTCACAGGTAATTTACTAATTTCTTTTCAATTCTTGTTTTTCTGTCTTATCTGGTATTTCTATGTGATGAATTTGCTTCAAAAGGTATTTCCTTTGTATTCTTCCTTCTTAGTGTGGTTTTTTTCTCTGCAATTATCTGTACATCATACAAATGTGTAGGCACGGTTTTTACTGGCAAAGTTGAATCCTTCTGCAACTTACAATTCGGACGTGGGGCCTCCACCGGGAGGAGATATTATTTTTACGGATGATGTGAGCTTTCAGACCTTTATGGAGCATCTTCAAAGATTGGCTGTTCAGTCATAGTCACAACCAGTTCATTCATCAGCATCATATAAATTTTCTAATTCGTTGGAGATCTCTGTAATGTACGGGTGTTCGGGCTTGTACTTCAACATATTAAAGATTAGGTTTGGCCTTCTATTTTTCACTCCTGTACTACTGCATTGGAGTTATTCAGATATGCCGGTCTCCGAATCTTAGGGTAATACTAATTAATTGGTGTCAGGCAAGCCTTTTATATTAACTGAACTTTAGCTTGGGTATGGTACTATGGAACACAATTTTGGCCATTGTGTCATCGGTTTGTGATAATCATTTAATTGTTTCAAGCAGCAACTTGCGTTTTTATTTTGGACTTTGCAGTAGTCATCTTAATCTAAACAAAAGATAAGAATTTCTACATCTCTTAGATTTGATTTCAAAGCGAAAGCCTACAAACTAGAATCAATATTGGAGCTTAAGCATTGGCACCATTTTTAGCATCTCTTTTTAACATGCATGAGTTTGAATTCTGATATAACATAGCATATAAAGAGATTAAAACTAATTTCAAGGCAAGATGGTTATGATCAATTTCATGTTAAGAATGAATCAAATCTCTATTTGAGTGGGAAATAATCAAGATATGCATGGTTCATGAACCCAGTTGCGAATATAGGTGCAGGTGCTGGTGCTAGTCCCGGTCCCGATATGGCAGGGCCATTTTCAAAATCCATGTTTGTTTGGGTTTGGGGGTGCATGACATGCACGCATGCATACATACATACATTCGGAGATGAATGCATGCATATACCATAGAAACGTCAAGTGTATTGGTTGTATATCATCGATCAAATTTCAAATTAGAAGCAACAAAATTATATACAATTTCGATGTCCTCTCAGTGGTAAAATATCTTACGACTACTTGTCGAAGCAAACAATCTAGCAAATGTCGTAAGTTCAGAGACATTCATTCAACTAAGTTGAACGAATCATAGAAACATGAATGGATAAGGATGCAAGTTTTGAAAAGGGTATGGTAAACTTTTATAAAATCAAAGATACGATAGGGGTAGAAAATGAAATGATATTTTAAGGTCCATGAGACTAAAAATAGTCTATGAGACCATTAGTTCCCTTTTTTTCGCTCTTTGCAATTCAGTGCTTTTCCGATTCAAATTGATGATGAGCTGGCCCAACCTTCCAACAATCCCCTCGCTAAAAAGACAATGCCAAGAAACTGATGCTAACATGTTCTCATAACTTTCTCTGATGTCTTTGAATGCATCACATTCCAAATGAAATGTTTTTCCGATTCCACAGCCCCAGATGTGCAAAAAATGTACACACCCTTTCTTCCTAAGCTTCTTTAGGCCTTTTCCACTGTCCTGTTTCACACCGAAGTTGATGTGAGTTGGTCCTTAATTGAGCAATAAGAACCTTTTCTTTCCACGAAATGCTAGCTCCAATGAACTCCTTTTGTTGTAAATCACACGTAGGGTTGAATTCCATAATACAATATTTCTTCTTTCTACCCAACTCTTTTCCCCATACCTTTTTACGAAACTTCTACATAAAAAAATCTGTTAGCTCCTTGCTATTTGTGGGACAGGTATTGAAGTAGATATTCCATTTTTGCATCCATGTGTAGTTTTGTTTCATCCATGTTTTCTTTCTTTCACTGATGCCTTCATCGAAGATAACATTAGGCCATCTACCTACTCTCATTTGTTCAATTCTTTTTAGGTATCTTATGAGCCGCACCATAGCAATTGCTTCAATGGAAGTGGGGCTCCTGTTTCACTCAACATTATCTCACAAGGTACCAAACTTTTTATTTTGAACTTGCTCATGATCAAGCGTTTTTGGATTTTCTCAATTCGTTTCCATTTTGAGACAGGAGTGCTGCTCGCCCACAATTCACACCCATATAGCATCATTGCACAAAGTAGGAGTCCAAAAAGCACTTTAATCGTTTTCCAATCCCATAACTCTACCTCTCTACATCTGTTTTGAGAAGCATATAATGTTTTCCACCCTCCTAAAATTCTCTTCTTTCTGCAATCCTCCCAATTGAGTTTGTTGTTGAAATCAATCCCAAGGTACTTGTACTCATTTACTTCTTCAAGAATGTTGTCTTCAAAGAAGAAAGTATGCTGGCTTTGCTTCCTTTTATTAGAAAAAATCATTATTTTGGTCTTGCTAGTATTGACTTGCATCCCCATTGCTCTACAAAAATGCTAAAGGGCATATAAGTGCATTTGCAATCCATGGGCCGATTTAGAAATCAATACAATATCATCAGCATATAAAAGAAGCTTTATCACAAACTCCCCCAATTGAATACCATCTCCACCTTGCAGATTTAGCCACTCTTCCAATTTATCAATATATAGACCAAAAAGAGTGGGGGATAGAGGGCAACCTTGCTTGACTCCAATGTCACTTCTAAAGCTTTCTGAAATACCTGCTGAGGTTCTAATTTTGACTTTCACTTCTTCATAAAGTCTATGGACAACGGCTCTATAATGCACAGGAATTTCAAGTTCTTCCATTCTACACCACAACTTATCATTCATACTAAATTTTCAATTCACTAGATCTAGTAGATGTGTGCAGAAGAATTCTACAACCAAAAAAAATTTATTCAAGAGATGGCAGAAGAAAACAATTTAAAGGTGCAGAGGATCTAATTCAAACAGATTGTTCAAGTAGCTAATCTTCACAATGATGATAACTTTGTAGTGGGTTGTCAGGGAAATTAATACTTAACTTAGCCTTGCCCTAACTCTTATGTTACCTTGAATATATGATGAAAACCAGAAATGAATATGCTAGAAAGACTCACATGAACACAAATGTTGTTAAGATCGAAGTCATAATCCTTTGATTATCTTCAAAAACTTTTAGAAGAGTACAATAATGTATCTATATTATCACAAGAGTTCAACTCTTCTTACTTTGAATTACAAAATATTTATAGAGTGTAATTCAAAAATATCTAATCTAATACAGTCCTTTACAAAATAAAATCATATCCAAAATGATTTGGATATATCAAACTAATACAATATAAAAACAGAATTTCTGAAACTGATGTGTACAATCAACACTCTATTCAAAGGTGTTTTTTGTAACTGTTGCCAGAAAAACTGTTTATGTTGTTTGTGCTGCTTTTGTTGTATTGGCACCTGAAAATATGTATCCAACTCTTGTTTTCTTATGCTTCTGCCTTGAAATGTTGTATTTAGTTTACTCAATAAGCTCGAGTAACATATCCTGTCTTTCATCATCTAGAATTGAGAATTTAACCACTCTTTTGTACGATTTATACCTCTCTCTACTTTTCAAAAGTCGGTCTAGTAATAATAAATGTTAAATTTCATGCTGGATAAATAAATCATATTTTAGACCTTCTAGAAAAGCCTTACCACTTATGATTCCCTCTACTTTAGCAAATTTTGACTTGCCTACTTCTATGTCATGTAATCTATGCTGGGAATTTTCCAATGGAGTCAATTGGCCACTAGAATCTCTTAGAGGTGGAAACCATTTTTGTTGTAGGATGGAAAATTTTCTGTGAAATTTCTTTATCTGCACTTCTAAGTTTTGACATTTATTTTCTAATTGTAACATTAAATTTCTTTTAGTCAAAACTTTTCTGACTTCTAGGACTGTGTTAGTCCTATCTTCAATTCCTAAGTCTTCTAATTCATCCTTGGTCTTTGAATTCAACACTTTGATGATCTTTGTTGCCTCCCTTGGTTTATGATCCAAGTCTTCTTTAATCTTTTCTATGTCTGCCTTTGCTTTTCTGACCAGTTCCTTTTGTTCAAAAATAATTTCAATAGATGTCCAGAGATCTGAAATGGTTGAATTGATATCAACCCAGATCTTTTCTTTTCTTTAGATAATGTTTGCGTTGTGAGTGATTCATCTGCATACTTTTCAAGCTACCTGATTAGCTTGAATTTTTTCTGTATTTCATATATATATGCATTATCTAATTTTATTTTATTTTCTTCCATCCTCTATAGTGTTGCTTTCAACTTTTCTATCTCCACATTTCTGAGGGATAAATCTCCCATGGCCTTTGATAATTGTTTTGTGGCTTCTTCACTGGATGTCTTTGTTTGTACTGTAGAGGTCCCTGCACTTGTCTGTTGTTCTTTTTATTTTAACAAAATTTCCATATGAGCCTCCATTTTATGTATTTGGATGTTCTACTCCATAATAATCTTCAACATGTTTTTGTTCTCTTTCTCAAGCTGTCCTACTTCTTTAGTTTGCATATGCCTTGTGGTAGTTAATTTCAGTTGTTTTATGATTGCTTATATATATAAATTTCTCTTCTTGATTATTTCTTCAATAGCTTTGACATCATTAGGATCTGATCCTATCTTCATCACCAGATCTTCCAACCCTTTTATTTTGGTATCCTTGGCTAAGGAAGATATTCTTTCCAACCTGAGTTGTGAATGGATATTATTTAAAGATGCCTGCAATTTAGAAGCTTCCATAGTTGAATTTGTTAGTGAGAAATAAATCATTTCACCTGCCTGTTTGTCCAGATTGATCTGATCTATTGGGTATATCTGTCTGGTATCAAAAGAAAACATAGAAGCCTCATAGTCATCTGCACTTTTAGGAACTAGTACTTCTGGCTCAAGGAATGTCAACTGGTATTTCCCTCTATCAGGGTCTTGTGAAAAGAAGAGCTTGTGTTGAGTGGTGGATGATTGTTTCCATAACTCAGTATAGGTGGAGGTTTTCAATGCCTCATTCTTTTTCTTCATCTCTCTAAATCTTGCAAATATATATTTTTTGTCTCGTAGATCCAGAAACAAGAGACGTAGGAGAATCAAGAGTTGTTTCTTCAGTTTACTAAAATGAAATGCAGACTTGCCTGATAATACTATTGTAATATGTTATTATGAAATTATACCTTTTGATGACTCCTTTTCTATATTCATTGACTTCCTCCCTTTGAAAACTTTGAAACCAACTGCTTTAAGTCTTGAACTTGTAGGTGATACACTTTCCCTTGGTCTTTTTAATTCATTTTTTTTAATCTTGGAGTTTCCAGTGTTGTCTGAGTAGAGGTCCATTCTTCATCTTCTTGCAATGTGTTTTTTTCCATTCCTCTCTATTTGCATACTGATCAACCTCTGATTTTTCTATATGAACATAAGGCGTTGAATTTTGCTCAGATCTTATCTTTGAAATTATTCCCAGTGGGTCATAATGCCAACTGAAACTTAATTTGAATTTCATTTGTTTGAGTACACTGCCCACTTCCTTCTCTATTTCTCTGGTGTTAACAAAAAATGGACCATTTTGTGCTTTTAACTTGAACTAAGCTTTATGTTTCCTTGACACAAAGTGGATTTCATCCATAATCATCCTCTTCCTAATGAATTCTAAAGCAAAAATCTTCATAGGAAGGAAAATAGACAGTTTGTAAGGAGGAATTTCACATCCATACACTGATTTATGTAAAATTTTGATAGAGATACCAATCTCCAACCTTATATTGTTCATCGAGATGTAAAATTCTTTTGGTTTTTGTGGACTCTAGGAACTGCATCATTGCTAAAAGGACATAATGCCATATGCAAAAACGGATTAACAAAATCACTGAAAGAATATTGCTCTATGTTTCTCCTAACCAAAAAAGTCCAGTGGATGATCGATTGCGGTTTGCCTTGTGAATCCAGCTTTCGTAACTGAAATTTAAACCTCTTTGACTGATGATACAAAAACAGATTGACTAGAACAAATTGATGTTTGAAAGACCCTTCAACTCTAAATTTTAGGAATCTTTCATGAATAACATCTGATAAAAACTGACTAAAATTAAAAAGAACTGAGGGTTTCTTTCCAGATGAAAATACTAACAAAAATACAAGCATGACTTTATCTACCTACTGATCACTTTGATACCCTAAATGACAAGAAACCATAGAAATAACTTGCCTAGACATCTCTAGAAAAATTGTAGAATAATATGGTGGATTGGTTCTAGGAAATTCTGAATTTTCGGGAAGAAAATAATAAAAACTATGAGCTCGCTGCTAAAAAGTAAGTTTCTAGTAAATTTCCATGAGGGAATCAGTCGAAAAAGCATGAAGGGGGCCTTGGTGATTGATTTGTAACAGTTGACAACTGGATTTAGGGGTTATTGAGAACAAAATTTCGTTGTTTATGGCCACTAGGGCTCTTTGGCTTGGTAAGTAATGACTCTCACACCAGGCGATGAATTTGGGAAAATGATAGGTTTGGGGAAGACAAAATTGGGCCAACATTGATTCCTAGAAGCAAAATTCATTACTAGCATCCTCAAATTTTTGTTATGCCCGATGATGGAGTTATAGAGATCGAATTCACATTGGGTTTTAATGATTTTGTACTATGTATCGATCAAAGGGAGTTCATCCAGGTTAATCACAGGGCGTAGGGCCAGACTCTATACAATTATTTTGGATTTTCCCTTTTGACTAGCCATTTCAAGAAATTAATAGAACAAAGGATAATTTAAGAAATAACATAGTCAAATTGATGGTTGATAACACAAAAGTTTGTTGCATTGGTCGATAGTTGGTCTGTCAAAGCTCTTTGGGCAAGAATAGCGAAAGGATAGAAATGGAGAAATAACATAATTTTAATTTGGAATGTGCTTCAATGGTTTATTTCAATTTATCGTTATTGGTGCATCAATATTTATTAATCAGAACGTTGACGGGAGAATTAAATGGTTTAACGGATAAATCTTCCAATTTATCGGAAGTTTTGGTGATGGATGTTTTAGTAGAAGTGATAGCAGAGTGCTAAATTAGTGAGAACGTTGGCGGAGGGATTGGCAGTAGGAAAAAGAGGTTTGCGGGGGGGTGGGTAGGCGGTAAGTGGTTTACGATGGGGCGAGGTCTTGCAATGCATGGGAGAATGCCATGTCAAAAGAAGCAGTAAAGGGAAAAAAATATTGCGGACCTCCCCCCTTAGTTATCCGTCGGGAGTGCGTGGGGGGGGGTTCCCACAATTGCTTGTTGGTCATTGATCCAGGCAGGTGCAATATTTCCCATTGAAATGTGCACATCATTTAGCTCCTTTGGCAGAAGGTAATTATTTGCATAAAATAATAATTTAAACCAATTTTTTTGTGTTGATTCAAATTTTAAAAGCGACATTTGGATTTGCTCGCTTATTACAAACTGCTGGAAGTAAATTCTAACTTAAGCTTTTGAAATTCAAACTTATGCGTTTAAAATAATCAAATGCAAGTGTAAAATTGAGTTACAACATCAACTACATTTGAGCACTGCTTCCCCCTACGAGATGTAGAGAACCTGTAGATCCATGTGCCTTCTCATCGGGCTATGGAGTCTTTGCTGTGAAAAAACCACACATACTCTGGAAATGTAAAAAAAGGGGATATATACAATGTTGGTGATGAAAAATTACTTAGTACTGGATGTAATGGTTTAAATCTTTCCCATTGGCTGACAACGAGAAATATTCTCCTCCCAAATTCTGAAGAATGAAGGTATTATTTCCTTTGACTTCTGCAATGTTGAAATGTCCCAACCAAAGGTTGTCAAATTTTCCATGCTTTCATTTTTCTTCCCTTCTTGCATCCCATCTGAGAACTAATTCACCTTGTCTGAAATCCCTCTCTCTATCTTTTATGTCAAACAAACTTTTCATCTTGTCCTGATATTAAAGAAGTTTGTGTTGAACTTCTTCCCTATCCTGATTCAACTCAATAATTTGATTTATCCTTCTTGAAAAATCATCAGTCTCTTCATATGAATCTTGCAAAAATTTCATGACTGGAAATGCTAACTTGAGTAGGGAAAATAACTTCTATTCCATAAACAAGTTGAAAAGGAGATTTACCAATAGACCTTTTAGGTGAAACTTTGTTTTCCCATACTACATATTTCAAATGGTTGTCACAATTTCTTTTATGATCTGCTAACACCTTCTTGATGACTTTGATTAGACTTTTGTTTGACGATTATGCCAGCCCATTCCCTTGTCGATAATAAGGTGTAGAGTGATGTAAAGCAGTCTAATATTTTTGACAAAATTCAATCATCTTAATGCTACTAAAAGCTTGAGCATTATCTGTAACTATTTTCCTCGTACAACCAAGTCTAGACATAATGTTTTCTTCAATAAATTTCATAACCACTGCATCTGTTGCATTCCTTACAAGAATAGATTCTACCCACTTTTTGAAGTAATTAGTTGTTGTTGTTGACTACTTGAAGAAGAAACTATTTCACCGATGAAATCTAATCCCCACTACAAGAAAGGAGCTTCTATTCAAATTGTAACAAGAGGGAGCGCTACTAACCTCTATTTTCTTGCAAAAATATGACAAGGAATACAATTTCTCACCTATGATCCAACATGTGCAAACAAATTTGGCCACTATATTCATGCTCGAAGTATTTTATGTGTTGTTGCTTTCAAAGTATAATGACCTCCACAAAATCCTTGATGAAATTGTTCAATCACCCCTTCTGTTTCACTTTCAGTTAAACAAAATAAAATAATATTTAATGGATCTTTCCAATATAGTTTTGCATTGATTATACAATATTTCATTGCTCTAAAATTGATAGATCTACATTGATTCCTCGTTAATTTAACAAGGTATTCAAAATCACATAGAAAATGTACAATATTGTTATACCAATCTGACAATAAAATATTTTCATCAATATGCAAATGGAGTGGCATTGAACTGAGAGAAGGTTCTTGTGGATTGTTCTCCTCTGAAATAGAAGAAGGTTCGTGTGGATTCTTATTCTCTGAAACAAAAGAAGTTTTTGTGGATTCTTCTCCTATGAAACCTACATTATTGAATTGATGTCCAAAATTTTGCAGTTTGATTCTGCCAACAACTTTGCTAGACCTTGTCCTTTCACCAGCTTTGTAGGTTTGATATCTAAATCAAACTCTAGGATCTTAGCAATCCATCTACCCCTCTTTCCATTTGTATAAGGCTAACTCAACAGTGTCTTTACTACATTATTAGGCACCTAAGAAATTATGGGAGAATGCAAGACATAAATTCTAAAAGCTTTCAAAGCATGTACCAGAGCATAAGCTTGTTTTTATATTATGTCATATTTCAGTTTTGCATCCCTCATAACTTTGCTAAAGAAAGCAATTGGTTGCTCATGTTGATCTTCATTTCTATGCAATAAAACTACTGTTATTGTGGTATCTGGAGCAAAGGAGAAAATAATGAAATTTTTTGAATAATCAGCACTGGCAAGGACAGGTGCTTCAGAAATTGTTTTTTTGATTTGGGAGAAAGAGCATTTAGCTTGTGTGGTCCATTTTACTTCATTTTCTTTCTTGAGCATATCAATATTGTCTTTAATAATTTCATCATAATTAGGTATGAACCTTCTTAAAAAAATTATCTTCCATAGGAATGAACGAATTTCTTTCTTATTTATGGGCAGACTGATTACCTAAATTGCTGAAACTCTTTTAGGGTAAATTGTAACTCCTCCTTTTGAAATAATATTTCCTAACAATTTCCCTTCCCCAATGGCAAACAATAATTTTTAGGATTAACATAAATCCCAATATTTCTAGATCTTTGAAAGAATTTCATTAAACATTTGATATGCTTTGCATTAGACTCTGAAAATACTGTCAAATCATCAAGGTAAGTAACTATGAATTTGTTTACCTTACCAACAAATGCCGAATCCATGGCTCTCTAAAATGTTGCACCAACATTAATCAAACCAAAAGGCATTTTGGCATACATAAAAGTCCCCCATGGGGTTGTGAACGCTGTATTTTCTCTATCTTCTTGGCTGACCAAAATCTGATTGTATCTAGAAAAACCATCCAACATCGAAATGCTGTCAGAACCTGTTACTCTTTGAAGAAATTGATCCATCTTTGGTAGTGGATAATTATCTTTTAATGACAATCTATTCAAGTTTCTAAAATCAACACAATCTTATTTCTCCATTCTTCTTTCTAACAGGCACCCAGTTAGCTATCCATTCAGAATATCTTAAAGGAACAATAATTTTTTCATCTAACAAAGTTTGTGGCTGAAAAGGTCTCCTAGATTGAGTTTGATGTCAATTTACATTTTGTTTAGCCATTCTTGGTTGAGTTTCCATTCTTGAAATTCGATTAGACAAATTTCTTAGTAATGAAGTTATATCATCAAATTTGTGTTCCCCTTCTTTATTCTTTGATGATGAACTACTTTCTTCTTTAGCTTTTGTTTTCCTTTCAATTTTTTATGCCTTGGATTTGAATTTACTAGACGCTGACATATTAGCTTCTACCTCAATTGCATTGGTCCATATCTGCTAAGGTTTCAAATTTTCTTTCTCCGAGCATTACAACAAAGTCATCATCAAAACCTTTAGAAATTTATCTAACTTTAACTACAGTGACTAGGGGTTTACAGTCTGGTGGCATCATATTGTAAATCTTGTTAAACTTTTTGCTAAATTCAACAACAGGTTCACCAGGATTCCTCTTTAAATATTCAAATTCTGTTAAGTAATACATACGTTTTTTTTTTTTAATTCCCCATTGAATTTTGAAGATATTTGTTAGTTCAGTCCATGTATTTATAGAATTTGCTTGTAATTCCCTGAACCATATTTTGACATTTCCCTCTAATGATTGGATTAATAGTCTCATATAGACATATTCATGTTCAATGTTCATATTGTCTGCAAAATCAAGGAATGTAGCCAAATGATATTTTGCAGATGGTCTTGTTTCTTCATTAAATCTTAGGAAAATGTTTCAAATATCCTTCAGGAAAATCATGAAGTTGATTTGTTGGTGGAAGTACTAATGTTGCATACTGGGCTATCACGATTGGCCTAAATCCAACCATTTGTTGTTGTGATAAAATTGTATGTTTAGGAGATACAACTTTGCTAGAAGATAATTGATGTGGAACTGTAGTATTTTTTAGAAATCAAGGTTGAAAAACTATATTTTGGACTTCAGGGATGAATTTTTCTTGATATTCAAAGGCTAAAATATTTGCATAAATACTAAGTCGCTCTTTAGGCTTGGTAGAAGTAGAAGGATAAGTATGTATAACAGAGGAAATCAAATTAGTAGGTTTCAATTTAGAAAATTAATTTTCCAGATCTACTTCAGTATTAGATGCTTCTAAAAGGGAGGCAGGAAGCTCAAAGGATTCAAGTTGATGAACTAATAAAGTTGATTGAAGATCTAATCCTTTAGAGAGGAGTTCTAAAACTTTAGGCGATAAATACAATGATTTAGCAGGAATAGGTATTGGTTGAAATGACTCAGGCTGTGATACTACTTCATATGGAAGAGAGGAAGAAGTAGAAGTGGATGTTTCTAGTCTACGTCTAAGAGATGCAATTCTCACAAGTCTCTCTGGATCTGATAGTAGAGAGAAGAATTGAGGATCTGAATGAGATCTAGTATGTTTGCGTGAAGCCAGATTTAACCAATGGAGTCGCCAAGTGAAATATTTAGCCTATTAACCTCTTATTCACCATTAAGAGGGAAGTATTATCATTGTCCCAAGGAAATGAAATTCAAACTTCATTCTCCGACAAAGATGCTAATTTGATAATAGAGTTTAGGCTTCTGTGATCCATATCCAGTTAGAGAAAGATTTCGGCGAAAATCACATGAAATCTCATTTGTCGACGCGTTTCGAACCAACTAGTGTGGTTCATCGTCAGGACAAGTTGAAGAAACAGATCCAGCTTAGCATGTTATATAGACCGAGCAGAGCCTCCAACGGCTAGTTTGACCAACCGTTAATATTGACTAATGGACCGGGATCAAAATAATAGTTTATTAATAAATATTTAAAAATTAAAGGTCAATTATTTTTAAAAGGAAATTAGTTGCAACGGACCGCTTCTATGAATAAATTAAATGTGAATAAGAGTTAAATGTGAACTAAATGAATAAAATAATAATAACACAGTAAATATCAATAAAATAAATAAATACAAAAAACACCAAATAAAAATAATAAAAATAAATAAACAAATAAATAAAAATAAAAATAAATAAATAAATAAATAAAAATAAAATAAAATAATAATAGATAAACAAATAATTAAAATAATAAATAAAAAATAAATAACTAAATGTGAATAAGAGTTAAATGTGAATAAAAATAACTAAATGAATAAAAATAAAAATAATAATAAAAATAACAATAAAATAAATAAATGAATAAAATAAATAAAAATAAAATAAAAATAAGAATAAGAATAAGAATAAAAATAAATAAATAAATAAAAATAAAAAATAAAATAAAATAATAATAAATAAATAAATAAATAAAATAATAATAATAATAATAATAATAATAAAATAAAAAATAAAAAATTAATAACTAAATAAAAATAAAAATAAAAAGGAAAAATTAGATGTAAAGAGTAATGTATAAAATTAATTTTATTATAAAAATTGTGTGTTAAATAATAAAGGTAATAAAGAAAAAGAAAGGATGATAGATTAGAAATATAAGCAGTAAAGAAAGGAAATTAGTTACACGGAGGTTCTTAAATAAATTAATCAATAAAATTATAGAATATTAATAATAACATACCAAACTTAGTTGGATGACCAATACATTAAACCATTAACACTTGCATAATCCAAAAACTCGTGAGAATTCCAAAGGGTTGATTTTCATTAATAACAACATAAAATATTTGAATTGATTTTGAAAGTGGAAAATGGAGAAGATATATGACAATTAAACATTCAAACTAAATATTTAATTCACCAAATATAGTAGATGTGTGTAGAAGAATTCTATAGCCAAACAAATATATATTCAAGAGATGACATAAGGCAACAATTTAGAGGTGCAGAAGAACTAATTCAAACACGCTATTCAATTGGCTAATCTCCATAATGATGACAAATTTGCAATGGGATGTTAGGGAAGTTAATACATAACTTATCCTTACCCTAACTCCTATGTTACCTTGACTATATGATGAAAAGCAAAGATCAATATATTGGAAAAATTCACATGAACACAAATGTTGTTAAGGCTGAAGTCAAAATCCTTAGATTGTCTTCAGAAACTTTCATAAGAGTACAATAATGTATCTATATTATCACAAGGGTTCAAATCTGATTACTATGAATTGCAAAATATTTAGAGTGTAATTAAAAAATACCTAATCTAACATAATCCTTTACAAAATAAAATCTTATCCAAAATGTTTTGGATATATCAAACTAATACAATATAAAAATAGACTTTCTAAAATTGATTTATATAATCAACACTCTATTCGAGGGTGTTGTTTGTATTTGTTGCTTGAAAACCCATTTTTGTTGTTTATGCTCCTTTTGTTGTACTAGCAACTAAAAATATGTATTCAACTCCTATTTTCCTGTGCTTCTACCCTGAAATGTTTCATTTAGTTTACTCACTAGGCTCGAGTAACTTATCCCATCTTTCATCATATGGAATTGAGAATTTAACCACTCTTCTATATGCTTCATCCACCTCTGTGTACTTTTCAAAAGTCGGTCTAGTAATAAATAAATGTTGAATTCCATAATGGATAAATAAATCATATTCTAGACCTTCTAGAAAAGCCTTATCACTTATGATTTCCTTTACTTTAGAAAATTTTGACATGTCTACTGCTATGTCATGTAATCTATGCTAGTAATTTTCCAGTGGAGTTAATTTGCCATTAGAATCTCTTAGAGGTGGAATTCCTTTTTGTTGTAGGATGGAAAATTTTCTATGAAATTTCTTTATCTACACTTTTAAGTTTTGACATATATTTTTTAACTGTAACAATAAGTTTCAACCAAAACTTTTGTTAAGTTATGGTATGTTCTATGCTTATAACAATTTACTTCTTTTCCTTATTATATTCCAAAGATTAGCAATCACACGTACATAAAGTAAAGTGCAGATAGAACATTAAACGATCGACAGAAAACAAGCCAAGACAAGAGACACAAGATGTGGCGGCTAGCCAGGGACAAACCCCACAATGTGTGGGGAAACCCTTTGATCAAATCTTCTTTTATCTTCAATAATTCAGCAGAGAGAAATAGTACAATAAATCTGATTCATATCAGCAGTAGCAAACCCTAGATCAATAGCATCAGCATTAGCGGCTTCATTATCAAACTAGGGCAGACGATATCTTGCAAACCGTTCATCAGATTGACTTCATTCCACCACCAAAAGTTGTGGCTTTCAGAGGAGGTTCAGATGAACCTACAACACAGTTCCAAAGAGGAGTTCTTCTAGGCCATGCAATTCAATCTTTACTTCTACAGTTGCAGCTTCAGTTTCAGCAGTTTCCGGCTTCAAACTAGGGCAATCAATATCTTGCAAACCGTTCATTGGATTGACTTCATTCCACCACCAAAATTTGCAGATTTCAGAGGAGGTTCAGATGAACCTACAACGCAGTTCCAAAGAGGAGATCTTCTAGGCCATGCAAGTCAATCTTTACTTCTGCAGTTGCAGCTTCAGTTTCAGTAGTTTCCAGCTTCAAACTAGGGCAATCGATATCTTGCAAACCGTTCATCGGATTGACTTCATTCCACCACCAAAAGTTGCGGCTTTCAGAGAAGGTTCAGATGAACCTACAACGCAGTTCCAAAGAGGAGATCTTCTAGGCCACGCAAGTCAATATTTACTTCTGCAGTTACAGCTTCAAATTCAACAACTTCCGGCTTCACATGTGTGAGAGAGAGACCCATTTCAGCGCAGGAGAGAAGAGACTCATTTATGCGTAGTAGAGAGAGAGAGAGATGTGATGAGATGAGTGAGTCCAAATGAGAAAAAGTCCTCTTATATTTATACACAACGTTGGTGGGTGAATAGATGCGACTGTTGGGCTTCTGAGCCTACATGAGTTGTAGGTCGGCTTGATAATAATTCCATAATCAAAATAAATTCATATCTCCATGAATACTTATCAGAATCGGATGATCTTTATATCAATCCTACACCTCTCGACGAGAGGAATCTAAAAAAAAATATTATCAGCCATGAATAAGATGACCCACATGAAGTTTTTCCCTGGTTGCCAATTTTAACACTCCCTCTCAACCATGGAGAACTTCATCTGCAATTTGTCTATCGGTCGTTACTATTCATCCATCAAATGCACTGCCCTGTACAACCTGACCCTTGCCCTGCTCTGCTCTATTTTGCCTATTCTGCTTTGTCTTGTTCTGCCCTGCACTGATCTGTACTGTTTTGCTCTGTTCTGCTCTGCTCTTGCATTGTTCTGTTCTGCTCTGCTTTTGTCCGAATTATGAGTATGTACCACTGGTCCCAGACTAGTCTCAACCAACCCGAAGTCAACGTCATAGTGAGTACAACTCCACTGGTCCTAGACCAGTATCATCCTCCACTGACTCAAAGTCAGTCTCAGAGTGCGTACCACTGGTCCCAGACCAGTCTCAGCCGACCCGAAGTCAGCTTCATAGTAAGTACCACTCTTACCACTGGTCCCAGAGCAATATCGCAGTCTCAGAGAGTGTACCACTGGTCCCAGACCAGTCTCAACCGACCCGAAGTCAGCGTCATAGTGTGTAGCACTCTCACTGGTCCCAGACCAGTACTGCACTGACATGAAGTCAGTCTCAGAGTATGTACCACTGGTCCTAGACCAGTCTCAACCGACCCGAAGTCAGCGTCATAGTATGGTACAACTCCTACCACTGGTCCTAGACCAGTATCGCAGTCTCAGAGAGTGTACCACTGGTCCCAGACCAGTCTCAACCGACCTGAAGTCAGCGTCATAGTATGTACCACTCTCACTGGTCCCAGACCAATACTGCACTGACACAAAGTCAGTCTCGGAGTATGTACCACTGGTCCCAGACCAGTCTCAATCGACCCGAAGTCAGCGTCATAGTATTGTACAACTCCTACCACTGGTCCCAGACCAGTATCATTGATCCCAGATCAATGGAGGTCATCCTAGCGTAGGGAGTGTGGTAGATACAACGATGCATTAATCGGTACTACTATGGTCCCTAACTTCATTTCCCTGCTCATTGATCAGATGAGAGGTACTTCCCATGAGTCCCAGACTGCATGGGTAGGATACCTCGACAAGAGAACTAATCAATCCTGTCCTCACAGGAGAACACATCAATCCTGCTACAATCGCCGTGGAGAACACATCAATCCAGGCTGCCATGGAGAACACATCAATCCAGGCCTCACAGGAGAACTAATCATCCTGCTACACAGGAGGGCGAATCATCCTGTTCCACAAGAGAGCGAATAATCTTGTGCCACAAGAGAGCGAATCATCTTGTTCTAGTGTGCACCACCAGGGGAGGGTGAGTCACCCTGTGGTCATATGTTTCTCTAGTAGGAACCGCAAGCCCTCAGAGCTCCAAGAGCTCAATGTATGCAACATGCAGGACCCTTGTACAAAGGTTTCTTGCAGACTCCAAGTTGTTTGGGAAAATCACAGATTAGATCTTTCCTCAGGGCTTTGACAAGGTGTATCATCCTGTACATCATCTTAATGTGATGGAGCTTCCTTTCTCATCGACTTACCATATCCCAGATGATGTCTATCTGCTGGAGCAATTGACGAATACGGGATTCCTTAATAATCGAATCCCACCTCTGGTTGTTACAGAGAATCACAGTGGTATCCAATGTAAATCCAAATAGCTCACTGAAGAGATTTTGCAACCAGATTGCCTCACACGAGGTTATTCTAGCAACAATATATCTTGCTTTGGCGGTGCTCAAAGCCACCGACTTCTGCTTCCTGCTCATCCAGGATATCGAAGCAGATCCCAAGGTGAAACAGTACCAGGAAGTGCTCTTACGGTCCACCACACTGCCTGCCCAATCAACATCAGTATATCCAAGTAGTCTCACATCTCCGGCAGTGTATCTTAATCCATGAGAGATTGTGTCCTGAAGACATCTCAGAAGATTCCTGGCATCAATCCAGTGAGGCTCAACCAAATATGAGCTCACAATTCTAACTGCAAAACATATGTTCGGACGGAGGTTCACCAAGAACATCAATGCGAATGAGTTTTTGAAACTCAGAGGCATTTCCTAAGTCTAGTCTGACATATCTACCATATAACTTCTAAAAGTTAAGATCCTCGAGGTAGTCACAGGCTTGCAGTCCATCATACCAAATCTTTCCAATATATTTACCACATATTTTCCTTGAGATAGGAAAATTCCCCTTGGCTTCTGCCACACTTCAAGTCCTTGGTCCTTCATTTCAAATTCAGAAGCCATCTCCCTCTTACATTTGTGAATGAGAGGGTTTGCACATGTTAGAAAGAGGTCATCCACATACAACACCAGTATGAGAGGCTTGTCATCTTCAACCTTAAAGTAAAGGTTAGGGTCAACTTCACTCCTAGTGAATCCCAGCTTCATCAAGTAGCTATCGATCCTCTCATACCATGCTTGGGGTGATTGCTTCAGCCCATAGAGAGCCTTCTTCAACCTGCATACATGATATTTTCAATCATAAATCTCAAATCCTTCAGGTTGCTCCACATAGACCTCTTCTTTGATAGAACCATGCAAGAACGCGGTCTTAACATCCATCTGATGTAGGTTCCATCCTTGTGAAGCCACAAGGGCTATGATCAAGCGGATGGTCGTATATCTGGAAACAGGTGCAAATATCATAGTCTATACCTCCCTTCTGGGATAAACCACGAGCAACAAAATGAACCTTATACTTTTCCATACTTCCATTTGATGCATGCTTTATCTTGTAAAGCCATTTTGAAGTAACAATTGTCTTGTCCAGGGTCTGGGAACTACTTCCCAGACATCATTCTCCATAATAGAATCATATTCTATGGTCATAACATCCTTCCATAGTTAATGCTTGATGACATCTGAGAATGATGAAGGTTCATTTTGTATGATCGTGCTCATGATGGTCAGGTATCCCTGATACCTGTTAAGTTTCTTACTTTGATGGAAGGTTCCTTAGGGTGCAGCATATCCTTTAGCATCATCAAGTATCCCCCTAAGCCATGAAGGCCTCTTCCTAGAAGAGGAAGGCTCATGTGGATGAGGATCAATCGGATCCATGGGTTCTTCTACATCAGGCATTGATTCATCATCCTTTTCTTTCGATTCCCTGGTGTCAGCTTCTTGAGAGCTACTCAAAGTCAGCAGATTGTCCACCTTGCTGAGAGCCATATCTTTGTCAAAGGTGACATCATGACTAATCACGACTTCCCTTTGACCGGTGGTGAACATTTCTTCAAGAGTTTAGGAACCCAATGCTTGATGAGGGCATCGATTTTGTACATATACGGCGGTGATTGTAGTTTCAGCCCATGGAAACTTTGGAAGTCTTTGATCATGTAGCATTGCCCGGATAGCTTCCATCATCGTGTGGTTCTTCCTTCCCACCACACCATTCTGCTCAGGAGTATGTGGTGTAGTAGTCTCCCTCTTAATGCCAACCTTAGGTATGCCTGAGTAAACCAATTGTAATATATTGGAGGTCTTGTTTGGCTTGAGGGGAATGGTCCCCTTTTGAGCTTTCCTTTGGCACATCCCGAACATACACCTTCTTTCTCTACTTGGAATTTGGGCATCCCTGTTACCATCTGTCTTACATCGGGTAGAGCTTTGTAATGAAGGTGGGCAAACCTCCGATGCCAAAGTTTGGACTAAAGTGTTGTGTCACAAGACATGACACCTAGCAGACTTCCATCGACCTGATATAATGAATCAACACTAAACCTAAGAGTAAAGGCATCTTTAACATTATTTTTCCATATACATACCTTGCCATTGCTGAAGGTTACCTTGTAGCCTCTGTCTTCCATTGCCAAGATGGACACTAGGTTCCTTTTGAGGTCAGGTGCATTTAATACATCCTAGAATTTCTATCCTTCTTGAATGCTTGTCCTCTTCCTTGATTCCCAGCTCTCCTCTTACCTTTGCTGTTGAATTTTTCATTCCTTTGATTGCCATCAGAGGGATTTCGAGTTGCACCACTGCATATTGTACCATGCTTCTCTAATCATGATTATCATCATGCTGCCCATGTCCATGATTTTATCCATCATAATGCTGCTCAAACTAGTGTGCATCATCATCATGCTATCCTATATGTCCATGATCTCATGTTGCCCTTTATGTCCATGATCTCATTCATCATGATGCTCATGATCTCATACATAGTGACTTGCTTTATCACAAGTGTAACATCCTCATTTTCTTCTAGCCTTAGGTCCAGCCTTTCCCTTTGATTTAGTCCCAGAATTATTTCTTTTCTTTGCATGAGAAGAAAAGGCAGGAGGAGGACCTTTAGGCATGGGCATTTCTTGCACTTCTTCCGTTGTTTCTTCTTGAATGCATCTAGCCATTAATTCCTCGAAACCATGAATTACATTATAGTTCAAAAGAGTAGTCCTGAACACATACCATTCAAATGGCAATCCTCCAAGAGTTGTGAGTGCCATTTCTCTGTCAGTAATAGTTTCCCCAATAGATAGGAGATCGTTCTTGATCTCGGTGATTCTTAAGAAGTATGCTTGCATACTTTCATCTTTACCCTTCTTTATTTCCCTCAGCTTATTTCTAAGAAACAAAACTTGATTTGCATCATTAACTTTAAATAAACTCACCAGTCTATCGTAGATTTCCTTGGAGGTGTCCAGTTCAGAGATGTAGGCCACCAAGTGCTTGTTGATAGATTCCCGGATGATCTTCTATTGTTTTGACTTCTCCATTTTTTCATTTGTTCCAGGCAGCAGCAGATGCATTTGACGGAGGCTCAACAATATTGCCTCTCACATGATCCAACACTCCTTGATTCTCAAGGGTTAGATCGATAGACATCTTCCATCCATGATAGTCAGCTTTCTCACGGAGCTTGTCTTCAGCAGGAAAGAGTGTTGAGGACCCCATAGTTCTTTTAGGATAGCCTTGTCAATATTCTCTTCGATGATTGCTCTTGCTCTTGCTCGGGCTTTGTCTTCACCTCAGCTCTGATTCCATGTTAATTTATGGTATGTTCTATGCTTATAACAATTTACTTCTTTTCCTTATTATATTCCAAAGATTAGCAATCACACGTACATAAAGTAAAGTGCAGATAGAACATTAAATGATCGACAGAAAACAAGCCAAGACAAGAGACACAAGATGTCGCGGCTAGCCAGGGACAAACCCCACAATGTGTGGGGAAACCCTTTGATCAAATATTCTTTTATCTTCAATAATTCAGCAGAGAGAAATAATACAATAAATCTGATTCATATCAGCAGTAGCAAACCCTAGATCAATAGCATCAGCATTAGCGGCTTCATTATCGAACTAGGGCAGACGATATCTTGCAAACCGTTCGTCGGATTGACTTCATTCCACCACCAAAAGTTGCGGCTTTCAAAGGAGGTTCAGATGAACCTACAGCACAGTTCCAAAGAGGAGATCTTCTAGGCCACGCAATTCATTCTTTACTTCTGCAGTTGCAGCTTCAGTTTCAGCAGTTTTCGGCTTCAAACTATGGCAATCGATATCTTGCAAACGGTTCATTGGATTGACTTCATTCCACCACCAAAAGTTGCAGCTTTAAGAGGAGGTTCAGATGAACCTACAACATAGTTCCAGAGAGGAGATCTTCTAGGCCATGCAAGTCAATCTTTACTTATGTAGTTGCAACTTCAGTTTCAGCAGTTTCTGACTTCAAACTAGGGCAATCGATATCTTGCAAACCGTTCATCGGATTGACTTCATTCCACCACCAAAAGTTGCGTCTTTCAGAGGAGGTTCAGATGAACCTACAGCGTAGTTCCAAAGAGGAGATCTTCTAGGCCACGCAAGTCAATATTTACTTCTGCAGTTACAGCTTCAAATTCAACAGCTTCTGGCTTCACATGTGTGAGAGAGAGACCCATTTCAGCACAGTAGAGAAGAGACTCATTTCTGTGCAGTAGAGAGAGAGAGAGAGATGTGATGAGATGAGTGAGTCAAAATGAGGAAAATTCCTCTTATATTTATACACAACGTTGGTGGGTGAATAGATGCGACTGTTGGGCTTCTGAACCTACATGAGTTGTAGGTCGACTTGATAATAATTCCATAATCAAAATAAATTCATATCTCCATGAATACTTATCAGAATCAGATGATCTTTATATCTATCCTACACCTCTCGAGGAGAGGAATCTAATAAAAATATTGTCAGCCATGAATAAGATGAACCACATGAAGTTTTGCCCTGGTTGCCAATTTTAACAACTTTTCTAACTAGAACCGTGTCAGTCTTATCTTCATTTCCTAAGTCTTCCAATTCATCCTTGGTCTTTGAATTCAACACTTAGATTATTTTCATTGCCTCCTATTGTAGCGGCTACAACCACCTTCCAAAATTTTGGCTTGCATTAATTTCAGACCCTCCCTTGAGTTTCAATTGATGACTGCACACACTCAGGTTCACTCTGTGAGCTCGTGTGAGTTGTTACATACGCCTTTCTTCTTCATTTCATTCAAGTTCTACATGCTGGTGTCTAAGTCATATTTGCGACCATGTTCTGGTTATGCTCAAAGTCTTCACTTCGTATGTGCTTGTTGTGTTCGCTATGAAAACATCTGTCGCACTCACACACAGAGTCACATTCACTGTCATGCAAGCGTTGTATTGATCGATGAATGATCAATCATGAGTGTCGCGCTTGTCACTTGCACCATCGGTCAGTCATGTTGAACATGTGTGTTTGGATGGTTTGGGTCGTTTCGTCATAGAGTCATGTGAGTATGTGTTTGTATGATCACCTATGTGTCTTTCGATCGTTCACACACTTATTCATTTTTGCTGAAGTTTTGACGACCAGAATCCCCTTTGACAGCTGGACCATCACCCTGCTTTCGACTTGATCGATTGTCAACTAGAACAATGCAGAATCAACCATCTAGTCTTTTCAAGTTACGCTGCCCGCAAGCATTTCAATCAACCCTCATGTTGGCCACCCGGATAGTCGGACTTGACAGTCACCTTGGGATTGACTCCCTTAAAAACTCACGCATAGGCCACTGACCTTACTCACTCAGCTGAATGAGGAAATTGCGCAGACAGATCGGACACACACCAAGTGCCCGTCCCTATCTCCCTTAGAAAATTGCATAGTTTTCTCAGATAGTATCTCGACAGTCGATCGATTGTTCATCTCAGAAATTGCGCAATGTTCATGAGTAGGTCTTTTTCCGCCCATCAGTCAGCTCAGCTCGGAAATTGCACTGAGATGATCAGCAGTTCGGCCTCCCGGCCTCAGTGAAGTTTCCCTTGCCAACAGCCCCTAGCAGCAGACTGCCAGTTCCCTCCAAGAATTGTGCAGTTTCTGCTGCCAGTGTCTCCAACAACCAACTAGCAGTTCCCTCTGGGAATTGCATAGTTTTTGCTACCTGTGAACCCAGTAGCGAACTGGCAATTCCCTCTGGGAATTACGCAGTTTTGGCTGCCAGTCTCTCGGGCAGTTTCCCAAAAACACTGCACAATCCCTGCCCATTGACCCTTTATGTAGCTTGGCTGTGTTATGTAAGAAAGTGTTGTACGTGTTATCTTACCTTGTATGTTGTGACTATCGCATCCATGTGGACTGCTCCTCCGGAAGTTGTGCATGTCCTGTTGTGTTGCATGTTCTTAGCAGTGTTGGGACTACTCCTAATCAACCTGGAACTCACTCTCACCCTCTCCCTTGACTGTGAAAGAACCATCGACACAAGTGAAACTTACATTCACCAGGCACACGAACCTCACTTCTCAAAGACAAAGCAAACCACTCCCCTGTGCTGATAAGAAAGAGTTGAGGCAGATCTTTAAGATAATGGCAACCAGGCCATCGTACCGGATGGGACTCCTATAACAAACGATGTGAGGTCTAGTTGGGACTTCATACTGGGGAGATCCCCTAAATGTTGGAGGATCCAGCACCGTCAACAACCCCCCTAGTTTATGATCCTAGTCTTCATTAATCTCTGTTATGGCTGCCTTTGCTTTTCTTACCAGTTCCTCTTGTTCAAAAATAATTTCAATAGATATCCAGAAATCTGAAATGCTTGAATTGATATCAGCCCAGATCTTTCCCTTTGCTTCAGATAATGTTTGCGTTGTGAGTGATTCATGTGCATACTTTTCAAGTTGCTTGGTTAGCTTGATTTTATTTTTTTGTATTTTAGATATATATGCATTATCTTATTTTATTTTATTTTCTCCCATCCTTTGCAGTGCTGATTTCAAATTTTCTATCTCCACATTTCTGAGGGATAAATCTCCCACGGCCTTTGATAGTATTTTTGTGGCTTCTTCATTGGTTGTCTCTATTTGTGTTGTAGATGTCCCTGCACTAATCTGTTGTTATTTTTCTTTTAACAAACTTTCCATATCAACCTCCATTTTCTGTGTTTGGATGTTCTGCTCCACAATCATCTTCAACATGTTTTCTTTCTCTTTCTCAATTTGTCTTACTTATTTAGTTTGTGGATGCTCTATTGTAGGTAGTTTCAACTATTTTATGAGTGCTTGTATATCTGGATTTCTCTTCTTGATTATTTCTTCAGTAGTGTTGAAATCATTAGGATATGATCCTAGCTTTATCATTAGATCTTCCAGCCCTTTTATTTTGGCATCCTTGTCTAAGGAATACATTATTTCTAAATTGAGTTGTGAATGAATATTATTTAAATATGCCTGCAATTTAGAAGTTACCATAGTTGAATTTGTTAGTGAGGAATAAATCATTTCACCTGATTGTTTGTGGAGATCGATATGATCTATTGGGTTTATTTGCTTGGTATCAAAAGAAAACACAAAATCTTTATAGTCATCTGCACTTTTAGGCACTGGTACTTTTTGCTCAAGGAATGCCAACTAGAATTTTCCTCTATTAGGGTCTAGTGCAAATAAGAGCCTATGTTGAGTGGTAGATGATTGTTTCCAAAACTTAATATAGGTAGAAGTTTTCAATGCCTCATTCTTTTTCTTCATCTCTCCAAATCTGTCAAATATACTTTGTTGTCCTACAGATGGAGAAACGAGATAAGTAGGAGAATCAAGAGTTGTTTCTTCATTTTGTTGAAATGAAAATGCAGGTCGCCTGATAATACTACTGTAGTATGTTCTTTTGAATTTCTCCTTCTGAAAACTCCTCTTCTATATTAATTGACTTATTCCTTTTGAAAACTTTGAAACCAATTGCTTTAAGTCCTAAACTTGTAGGTGACACACTTTCTCTTGATCCTTTTAATTCCTTTTCCTTTAATCTTGGACTTTCCAATGTTTTCTAAGTAGAGGTTTTTTCTTGAGTTTCTTGGAGTGTGTTTTGTTCCCATTCCTCTCGATTTGCAAACTACTCAATCTCTCTCTTTGTTATATTAACATAAGGCGCTGACTTTTTCTCAGATCTTATCTTTGAAATTATTCCTAGTGAGTCATAAGGCTAACTGAAACTTAATTTGAATTTCATTTGTTTGAGTACACTGTCAATTTCCTTCTCTACTGCTTTGGTGTTAACAACAAATGGACAAATTTGTGCTTTTGACTTGAATTGAACTTTCTGTTTCCTTTACACAAAATGGATTTCATCCATATTCATCATTTTTCTAATGAATTCTAAAGCAAAAACTCTCATAGGCAGGAAAATTGGTAGTTTATAAGGAGGAAGTTCACAACCATAGACTATGATTTTTGTAAAATTTTGATAGAGATACCAGAGATTGTTCACTGAGATGTAAAATTTATTTGATTTTTGTGGAGACTCTAGGGACTACATCAATGCTCAAAAGACATAATTCCATATGCAAAAACTGATTAACAAAATCACTAAAAGAGTATTCGTCAGTGTTTCTCCTAACTAGAGAAGTCCAATGGATGATTGATTGCGGTTTGCCCTGTGAATCCAGCTTTTGTAAGGGAAATTTAAACATATTTGACTAATGATACAAAAAAAATATATACTAGAACAAACTAATGTTTGAAAGACCCTTCAACACTAAATTTTAGGAATTGGTCATGACTAACATACATGACATCTGATAAAAACTGACTAAAAAAAAAAACTAAGGATTTATTTCCAGATGAAAATACTGACAAAAATCTAAGGATGACTTCATCTACCACTGATTAGTTTGATACCCTAAAATACAAGAAACCATATAAATATCTTTCTTAGACATCTCCAAAAAAATTGCAAAAGAATATAGTGGATTGGTTTTGGGAAATTCTGAAATTTTGGGCAGAAAAGACTAAAAAATATGGTGTTACTGGTGAAACGTAAGCTTTTGGTAAATTTCCATGAGGGAATCAGTCAAAAAAGGATGAAGGGGGCATTGGGGATTGATCTACAATGATTGAAAAATGGATTAAAGAGTTACTGAGAACAAAATTTCATTGTTTCTAGCCACTATGGCTCGTTGGCTTGGTAAGTAATGACTCTCGCACCAAGTGACTAATTCAGGAAAATGATATGTTTGACAAAGACAAAATTGGGGCAAAATTGACTCCCAGAAGCGAAATTCATCACTGGCATCCTCAAATTTTTGATATTCCCAATTATGGAGTTCATAGAGATCGAATTCACATTGGGTTTTAATAATTTTGTACTCAATATTGATCAAAAGGAGTTCATCCAAGTCAATCACAGGGGGTAGGGTCAGGCTCTCTACAACTATTTCAAATTTTCCCTTTTGACTAGCCATTTCAAAAATTAATAGAATAGAGGATAGCTTAAGAAATTACCCGGTTGAATTGATGGATGATAACATAGAAGATTGTTGCACTGGTTGCTATTTGGTCTCTCAAAGCTCTTTGGGAGAGAATAACGAAAGTATAAAAATGGAGCAATAACAAAAATTAAATTTGGAATGGGTTTTAATGGTTTATTACCGTTATTGGCGCGTCAAGATTTATTAATCGGAACATTGGCGGGAGCATTAAATAGTTTAACGGATAAATTTGCCAATTTATCAAAATGTTTGATGATGCCTATTTTAGCGGGAGCATTGGCGGAGGAATTGGTAGCGGGCGGAAGTGGTTTGCGGGGGGGGTTGGTAGGCGGTAAGTGGTTTAAGATGGGGGGGTCACACAATGCATGGGAGCACACCACGTTAAAAGAAGCGATAAAGGGAAAACAACATTAAGTATGTGGATCAATATTTTGTTAGTAGACTCCACCAAACCATTGCCTTGTGGGTAATAGTTGGCAGAGTGTTTTAGGATGATGCCTTTATCTAATGCAAACTCAGTTAACTTTAGAGATGAAAAATATGTTGTATTATTGAAAAAAAGAGAAACATGAATATCAAACCTAGTATTATCTATTGTTCCAGGAACTGAATGTGATTCGAATGGAAAATGGAATCCACCCATGGTATTCATTCACCCATGGAAATTACCCGTGGTATTGTAAGTGGCATCCACCCATGGTATTCATCGACGCATGGTATTTATCGACCCATGGAATTTACCCATGATATTGTAAGTGGCATCTACCCATGGTATTTTCCCATGGTATTGTAAGTGGCAGAATTTACCCATGGTATTGTAAATGACATCCACCCATGGTATTTACCCAACCATGGAATTTACCTATGGTATTGTGACAAAAAAAGGCTATAAGTAACAAGTCACATTTTGTAAAAGGACAGATTGTCCACCACAATGTAGCCTTTCCAATTATTATCTGTTTTAATAAAAAGAGTTTCTTTTTGGTTTTGTTATTATGTGTTCTCCTATTTTCTTCTAGCATTTCAATTTTTTAGATCTTGGGGGTCTGTCCCTAAGATCCGGATCAGTGGTATCAGAGTCAGGTTACAATTCCATGGGAATGAGGGTTTGATGCAGATTTCAGTTTCAATTTTTTGCAGTAATATTCAACAAACTTCATGCACGTGCTACGACCTTCACTGAGCACTTTCTTGGGCAAAGCAGGAAGAATTTATCTTTTTTTTTTTATTTTTTTTGCAGGAATTTTCTTGGGTGACAAGTTTGCAGATCAGCTCTGAAATTTTTGGTGCAAAATTCACAAAAATAAATAATAGATCTGTATTCCTTGCGAAAAAATACCCAAATTAAAAAAAAAAAAACACCGGCCTAATCAGAATCCAGATGAGCGAGATATCGCTGATTTCAAATCAGCTATGTTGTAGAAATTTTTCTGATGGCAATTCGTAGACGACAACTCTCCTATCGTTTTTTCAGTTTTTGTGTAGATTTTCGGAAAATTGATTGTATATCTGACCTCCTCTCAAAAATTCACCCAATTTCAAAAAAACATTTGGTCAAATCGGAGTTCGTATGAGGGATATATCGTTGACTTACAATCAACTATATTTTTCATAATGTTTGTGATGACAGGACAGTTGCGGCATAACTCCGGGTTTCCAGAGTGTCCAACATTTGAAGCGGGTTCCCTTTGGATATTTGCCCTCCCACCTCGCTTTAGTTGGCACCTACTTCACATTCATCAGTTTCAGCATAGCTGCATCCGGTTTGGGTTCTTTGGAGATGTGCCCTCCCACCCTAGGCTATGTAGGCACCTGCTACTTCATCAACAATTAGCATCATGGTTTTGGTTCAACCACACAAAATCCTTGTCATCGAAGTCCATTTGATAGGATGCACACTGTTAGTATCATAGTTGGTCACAAGCATTACATGATATCTCTATCCTTGGATCTTCGTTTTTCATGGTTATGGGTTATCCACAAACCCACACTTCATCGAAGTCCGTTTTCTAGGCCGCACACTGTTAGTATCACAGTTGGTCATAAGCATTACAAGGTATATCTATCCTTGGATATTCATTTGTCATGGTTATGGGTCATCCACAAACCCACACTTTATCGAAGTCCATTTGCTAGGTTGCACACTGTCAGTATCACAGTTGGTCACAAGCATTACAAGGTAACTCTATCTTCAGGACTTCATTCATCATGGTTATGGGTTAGCCACACAAAACCCTTCTCTTCAGTGGCTCTTCATATTCAAAAAAGGCTTCTCAGGAGGGAACTTCACGCAATGGGGACCATTGCTTCTTAAGGAGGGAGGAATGATCCGAATGGAAAATGGCATCCGCCCATGGTATTCATTCACCCATGGTATTTTTTCATGGTATTGTAAGTGGTATCGACCCTTGGTATTCATATTCCCATGGTATTTATCCACTCATGGAATTTATTCATGGTATTTTAAGTGACATCCACCCATCGTATTCATTCACCCATGGTATTTACCCACTTATGGAAATTATCTGTGGTATTGTGACCAAAAAAAGTTATAAGTAAAACAAGTCACATTTTAATTAAAAAAAATCTTTGTGGTTTTGTTATTGTGTGTTCTTCTATTTTCTTCTATCATTTCAATTTTTCAGATCTTAGGGGCCTCCCCCAATATCCGAATCAAAAATGACCACATGATCATTGATGGTGGTCAATGGTGCAGCCTCTTCCCTTCGTGCGAGGTAGTCAGTGGTTTTCAAGATGTATTGGCACGATTTGGACGAATGAGGGTCCATCAAAGTGTTTTTTTGAATATTAAAGCATTGGCAAGTTCATATTAATAGGCATTAAGCCTTGCTTCTCTTCATTGCTTAGAGTTTAGGTTTGCAGGCATGATATCCAATTGAAGATATTGTTTCAAATCACGGCACCAATAATCTTCATTCTAGAGAGCACATGGGTATTAAGGTAAATACATGGTCAATTTGTTCTCCCAACTTTCTTCATTTTAATTTTTAAGGTCTAGACCTTATGTTGAGATTACACATAAATCATGGCCTTTTATAGTGCGAGCAAGTTTAAATTCTCGATCGTAATCCTACAATGAAGTCATCCAACTTCCTCTCAACTTGCTCAATTATTGTTGTACCAATAAAGATATTACCATAGGGTGAAGTACAATCACTCACACATGTTTTTAGGATGTGCAACATAAAGTATTTAACTAGTTTGTACCCATTGTATGGATTGCTTATCAATATTAAAATAATTAAAATAAGGGCCTTGCAATCTAGTAATTGTGAGGGAAATAGGTCTTTCTTCTCCTTAGACATCTTTCTAGGTGAGTAAGATGGCAAAGAGAAGTCAGAAGCAAATGTGTATATCGAAAATTCTTAACTAAAATATACAAGGCAAGTCTGTGGGCGATGGATTCTTTGACTTTGGAAAATGCCTCCTTTTCATTGACAATCCATTTGGATTGGACATTCTTCTTGATCATTTCCTTCAAGGGTTTTACAATTTGTGCAAATTTTAGGATGATTATCCTGACAAAATTAATCTTGCATAGGAAAGGTTGCATTAAGTTCTTACTGTTGGGGTATGGGATTTGCATGATAGATTTAATTATTTCTTGGTCTACAAATATAACTTGTTTGGATGACACATGACACATTAGGTTACCTTTGTCAACAATAAAAATGTTTTTCCTATGTTTAAGAGAAACCTTGTATTTATGGCACCTTTCAAAGATTAGACTTAGGTGGTGGGGGTGATCTATCCTCTATTTAGAATAAACTATTACATCATCTAGATATACCACCACATTGTCTCCAATAAGTCCTTTGAAAGAAATTTCCATTTCGCTTTGAAAGGTAACACCAACATTGATTAATCAAAAAATAATCCATCTGTATGTGAAGGTACTTGAGTTAGTGCGAAATGTAGTTTTTAACCTGATTTCTTCAATAACGAAGGCCTCATTGTAGCCCGAAAACCCATCCAACAATGAATAATCTTAGATACTAACACTTGTTGAAGGATTTGCTCCATAGAGGCACTAGGTAATTTTCTTTATCTAATGCTTTGTTTAGATTTCAGAAATCCACACATAGCCTAAACTCACCTAACTTTTTGCAAACTGACACTAGATTGGAAACCCCAAATCAAGTGTCCAACATTAAAAATAAATTTTTCATGTAGTAGCTGCTTGGGTTCTTTTTGTACTATTGGTTTCAATGTAGGATGTACTTTGTGTAGCTTCTGTTGAAAGGGCTTAACACCTTATTTAATCAGAATGATGTGTTGATTAATGTGGGTATTGTATGTTTTCAGATCATCATATGTCCATACAAAAATATCCTTCTATTTGGTGAATAGATGGATGAATGTTTGATTTTCAACCGATGATCAAGAAGTACCTAGGTTCACATACATGGGATTTGTTTTAGCCCCTAAGTTACTCTTCTTGTGGATCATAGTCAGAATATGGGTCTTTGCATTATTTAGCCTTTGAAATCAGGGTTTGAGATCAAATTACTTTTCAAGTGAAGTGACTCCTTTGGGAATTGGATTGCAATCAATTTCTTTCTTTTGTCATTGCTCTTACTCCATGTGTTGATCTTCATTAATTCATCTTTGTTCATGAGGAATTTCTACACTTGTTGGTCATCATTAAAAGCCCCGCCAATTAGTCACGTCATGAATAACAATAGGCTTAAAACTAATTTGACTGGAAACTTGTGACACAATAGGGAGAATCTAGCAACAACATTTGTGAGAGTGTGAATGAAAATTTTTGAGAGGAATGGAAACGATGTTAAATTCTTTAAAATAAGAAATCAACTTCCACACCTCTTATTGGTAAGGTTTGAAGGGGAGAACCATAAAGTTGTGGTTTGGAGGGAACATATTTGTAGCTTGTTTCTCTTTTAGTATGCATTGGAATTTTAAGGTGGGTGTTGTCACCTGTCATACCATCTTATAGTTGTGTCAAATGGCCCTATTTTTCATCCCTAGTATAGGGAAGGGTGGGTGAAATCTTGGTGTTCCAAAGGGAAAACCAAAAGGGTGAGCCTAAGTTCCAAAGCCATAAAAGAGGGCCAAAAATCAATGGCTGAAATCAAAGGGAGAACCAAAATTTCGGAGGCCAAAATGGCAAGAGGAAAAAGAAAAATTCGGAGGTTGAAATGAGAAAGAAAGGCCAAGCATCGGAACTCAATACCAGAACATCAGAGTAGATGGCATATCAAGATATCAAAGGTCAAAATAGAGGCGTCACATTGTTTAATTGAAAATGGAACCGAAACGACATGTTAGAGTCAGGAATATCAGAGCAGGAAGTCCGAAGGGTAGCTATATTGGAACATCAGAAGGCTAGAACTTGGAGTAGAATGGTATCAGAATATCGAAGTTTCATAACTCCTTAAAAATTGAGATTCTTTAAAAATCGCCAAGGTTGTTTAGAAAAGGAAATACAAATGAAATCCTTGAAAACCCAAGGACTCGAGGGCCTCTTTCTCTCTCCTTTGAAGAAGAACATGGCAATAGATAATTAGCTTTGAGAAGATGATGAGGAAGATGACATCAACATGACGTGGTCGTACAATGGACACATGATAGTCAATTTCAATGTTTTCGAGGGCCTAATGGGGTAAATATGGGTGACACGTGTCACCACAAGGGAGGTGCCACTTGGAGATAATGACATCCGCATGGCATTGTTTAGGAGGTCGCCGTTTCAGAGGAAAGAGACTTTGTAACCCCTGTTTAAATTGTTTTATAAGAACTTTTGATTTGATGAAGGGGGCTCCAATGTTAAGTGGCATTTGGTCATGAGGACTCAAAGGACTAAGGGCGTAGAAAGGGCAGAGCACCCAGGTCATATGTAGAATATCAGAGGTCAGAGTTTTCAGAACCCCTTTGAAATTGCATTTTTGAAAAGGTCCCGATGGGAAGGGCTTTCGATGCGGAATGAAACATGGTCATGAGAGATCCAAAGAACCTAGAGAAAAGAGAATATTTAGCAAATAAAGTGCTATAAACCATATTGGAAGGTGAATATCAGAACTCCTGTGCAATTTATTTTTGAAAACGTTACGATGAGAGGTAAATTTTGATGTGGAATGGCATTTGGTTATAGAAGCTCAAAGAACTAAGGGGAGAGAGCCAATACACTACGAGATAGGCCCCTGACATGATCTTAAAGACCTTAGCGCTTAAGCGCCAAGCCTTCGGTCATAGCACCCGATCCCATGGAGGAGAAGTCGGAAGGGGGTTAAGCAACAAGGAGCTAAGGGCCAATCGAGACGTCGTAATATCGTAATTTACTCATAATGAAAGTTAGATATATATGGCTCTGAAATCTCTAACACAGTGTTGTATGAGAGCCTTTGGTCACATCTCACAGCCCTATGGTCAATAAACGATAAAGGGGGCCAAAATCAAAAGTCAGTGAGGTCATCGAAACTATGGGAATTTGTAAGACTTTTTTAAAGAAAGTTACGGTGAAGGAAGGCTCTAATATTGTAGTGATCAAGTATTTAAATGGTGGTCATAGATAGTGGTCCTATGGTTGATAAATGCTAAAGGGGCTAAGAGCATTGGAAGGTTGCAATTTCGTAACGTTATGTTAAATAGACTACAATGGACGGAGGTTCTGATATTGCAACCCCTAAGAGCTAAAAAATGGTCACAGGAAGTGGTTTTATGGTATATGAGAAATAAGGATCTAAGCACAAAGGGGGATAAAGGCATTGGAACTTTGTGTTTTTGTAACACCATTTTAAATAAAGTTACGATGTGCTATGGCTCCGAAATTGCACCATGAAAATGCTAAGAGATGTATTGGGCTATGATAGTGTACCAAAGAGGTAATAAAGGGGTGGATAGGTCAACATCTATGTCATGGGGCAACTTCAATGCCACTGCACCTGATCATGGACAACTCCAAGAGGGGAAGTTTCAAGTTGTTAATGGGAGAAAGCGACAGGTGAAATGACTAGTAACGGTGGAAGAATATCGTAACAAAAGTATGGACAGATTATTATCCCACCACTAATCCATACATTGGAGCCTATGTCTACCTAAGGAAATCAAAGGAATCGGTGTGGAGATATTTTTCTTTGTTCATCATGACACCTCATGTTTCTCATGTTTTGTTATTTTGTAATTTTTTTGCATTTTCAAGAAGAGAATCAGATATGTTTTGTAATCATTAGGACATTCGCTTGCTCAAGCAACTGTGTTGTTCAGACAACAGTAACATTTGAACATATTTTGTAGCTTTTTTTCTTTGTTCTCCCTATAAAAAGAGGGAATAAGCTCATTAGAATGGTTCCATAATTTTGTTTTCAAGGGTTCGAATTTTGTCTTTCCATAGATTTTGAGTTCTATTTGTAGAGAAAGAGGTTCCAAGGTTTGGTTCAATTGCTTATTCATGAGGTAGTAATTGCTATACAAATTTCAACAATGTTTAACTTGTAATATGGACTCCATTTTTTAATATTAATGAAGACCATCTGGGGATTCCAAGCAGAGTAATGCTTAATATGTGTTCTTCCTTTCTATGTCATTCCATATGTGTTTCTCTTCCTCGGAAATTGTGTAATAGTAGCTATTGGATTCAATTATAAATAATGGATTTACTTGTGTTATATTGTAATAGACAGTAGTTGTGAGATTATAGATTTATTGTGTTATATTGTAGCAGTTGTACCCATGAAATATCGAGTTGGAAACCTTAAAATGAACTCCACAATTTTTTCATTTCATTTCCTTATTCTTTCATAATTCTATTGGGATTTATAACATAGGATTTTGTGTTTGTCCATCCTTCTGTCTTGAATGCCTTCCTTATTTTTCCCCTCCCCATCTTTACTGAAATGACAAATTGAGATGCATTCACTGTGTATAGGCCACCAAAATTGGACATTTATTCTTGGGATGATATATATTGTTTATGTGTATGTTTGAATATACCTCTGTGAAAGGTAATTGAACCAGATTTAAAACAAATTTTCATTTATCTTTGACCAAAAATCAATCATCTTCAAGAGAAACTAAGATGTCCTAGTCATTGACCTCTGCTCAACCCAGGGGTTGTCTCTCGGAGCTACAACATCTTCTAGCGCTATTTCTGGAGTCAAATAAGAACATTTCCCTAGTGTACGACACTTGTACACTCGTCATTTAGGTGAGTAAGAGAGGGTGTGGGTTGAATATTTCTCACCTTGGAGACTCTACTATCTAAATCTTTGTTTGAGCACCCTGGCTTTCAAGACATTCCATACTCTATTTGACACTTCTCAACAGAAAACTCCCCCAATATTTGACCTTGAAAAAATCATATCTAGGAGGGTTTGAAAAGAAAGAACTCCTATCACTCCAAGTCTTGTGATCTCATTTCTTGAACTGTCAACTTCCAGCTCTCAGAAGGTTGTGACAAACTACTCTACGTCTTCTTCCAAATCCTTGAACTACTCTGAAGAATGTTTCCATTTGGTTAGCTCATTTTACTCAAAGGTTAAATCAGAGGAGGTTTATGTCAATACTCCTCTTTTCACATTCCAAACCTTCCTAGAAGTTGAAGAAGTAAAAGATATCCTCATAAGTATCCCAACTCAAAGCATCACTAGTTGTCCACCTCAATTCCAACTAGCTATAATTCATACAACTCCTTAGTAAGGCTTTGTAGTAAACCTTCTACCTCCCTCGAAAAACATGGTTATCCATAGTTTTCTTCTAAGTAAATATGCTCCACTTGACTTTCCACAACCCCTGAATGGGATGCCACAAGATTATCTTAAAATCCTGCCAAGATTTTATAGAGCGGATGATATCTCAGCTCAAAGGCATATAGAAACCTTTGCATTTGCTGAAGACCTGCATGCATAACATTTGGATGTAGTGTTAAGACTATTTGTTCAATCTTTGGATCGAGAGGCCAGGAAATGGTTTAAAGCTTTACCAAATTCTTCAATCACTACCTAGGAGGAGATGGAAAACTCTTATATGCAGAAGTGGGGAGAGAAAAAGGATCATGGGTACATCCTCACAAAATTTAATGCAATGGAAAAAAAACAAAATGAAGATGTTTCTGAATTGATAAAGAGATATGATTAATTATATAAAAACCTCCCCATTGAAATTAAACCCCCACAGGTTGCTTCCAAAGTGGTTTTTGCTGGAGCCTTTGAACCATAGTTTGGATTTACACTAAGAGAAAGAAAGTCTTGTAGTCTGGACCAAACTCAAATATATTCCCTAGAAGTTGAAGAAAATTTCATGTTCACTGAAAAATGGAAAGGGAAGGTTGAATATGGTGATAGGACGAGGGGAATGGAAGAAGCCAACTCTTCAGGTAATGGAGAGGAAACCCAAGAGAAAAATTTAGAGGAGATGAACAAGCTAATAAGGATTTTTTCTAATAAGCTTTTAAAACTGGATTTGGAAAACAAAAACCCTCGTCGACAGAGTCAACCAACTCCTAAAAAAAAATTTGACCCCCAATATAGGAGGTCGACCTTACAACTCTTACAAAGGGAGAGAAAGGATCAACAAGACCATATTCAACCTCCTCTGTACTTATAATATGATCTTGATGAGATTGTTGAAGAAACTATGGAAGTCCAAGAAAATTTGTTCTCTTCTCTCTCTGAGGGAGAAAATAAACTAGAAGCACATGAAGGAGAAGGAGATGATTTGGATGCCCCATTGGATGATGATGAGATAGATGGCTATTGTAAGAAGTCTGTTGATTTCATGCAAGCCCAATTACACATAAAATATGATCTCAAGTCATCTAGGAAAAGGTTCGGGGAGCAAGATCAAAATGAAGAGATTTTTCCCCTAAATTCTCCCAAGCCAGCATATAAAGGGAAGAAACAACTCGATACGGTCTCACCAACCAAAAAAGAATCCTCCAATCCCATACCAAATAGGTCTGGAGCTTCATTGACTAAGCAATTTCCACCATAAGTAAAGCCAGTCTGTAATGAGGAAAAAAACCTGCTAAGATTGTCAAAGATGATAGGAACCCCTCTGTTTTCAATCTTCAAAAAGAATTGGAAAAGGTCAAAATCTCTGTTCCTTTGACTGAATTGTTGAAACAACCCAGTTATAAAGCTCAAGTATCTCAGTTCATGTGCCCACCCACCATAGCCCCATTGCAAGACAACCTTAACCTTCAAGAAGAGAGGCCCATGGTTGTGTTTGGACCCCATGTTGAGGAGCAAGATTCTTCCATTGCCCCTTTCTATGTCACCTTGGTGATTCATGATCTCCTACTGCATAACTGTATGCTTGAATTAGGAGCATCTCATAAACTGATGCCATTTTCTGTCATAGAACAATTGGGACTACAAATAACAACGACATACAAAGATCTATACTCCTTTGACTCCAAGAGAGTAAAGTGTGCGGGGGTGATTAAAGACCTAGTGGTTAATTTGGCTCTATTACACAATGTTTTGTCATATCTCCTATTCACTTCCCATTCCATATCTCAAAGTTCCAAATATTGACTATTGTGCAACATATACGTCATGATATACAGACCAAAAACTCCCTGCAGAATCAAAGGAAAGCTACCCTAAATCCATTTTGGAGAAGGTTTCCTAAAAAAATGCTTTTTGGCATCAACATGTTTTTCTCCACTGCTTGCCTGTGTTGATGGCAGGTCACTCAGTTATACACTTGCGTTGAACCTCTTCTGGCATTTTTTTCCCAAACTGGAGGAGAAGCTTCTCTCATTAGAACCTTCGGGAACAACGAGATGGATATTAGTTGTTGTTGATATGGTCGAGCTTTCTCATTTGGGCCTCTTGATGTTATCATCATGTGATTTCCCCTTGAAACGTGGACCTCCCTCCCTCCTTTGTGGATCCCTAACTCCCTCTCTCTTCCTATAAATTCACTCCCTTACATTCCCAAATGGTTGGTCATTGATTGTTGCATCCTTATTCTGAGATTATGCTTACATGCTACCCATTTTAGCTTGGAGAAGGAATTTTTGAAGAGTATTTTCTTGGACTTGGAAATCCACCAAAAGGAGGTCTCCAACATCAAGGCATAGGTTATATGCTTCCCTTTTTTAGCTTATAAATATGTACATCTAATGTTCACTTTCCATAATTGTGTAAATGTTTATGCTATTATCTTAATGTTCCTTGATTTGTTAAGTAGTTTATTTTTTATGTATGCCATATATGCTCTTGTATCTTGCATCATACTTTGATCTTCCTTGTAGATACCTAGACGTGAAGAACAACTAAGGAGCGACGCCTGGAGCGAAAGATTCAAAGCCATCTCCAAGGATCGAGCGATTAGCATAAGAGTGACATAGGTTTCTCCTTCTCTCTGCATTTGTCAAACATAAACTAGGAAAGTGTATGTTAGTTTGTTAAATTTGTTGTTATACCCACTCATTGGGCTAGAGGGATCACCTCTGTCTGTAGAGGGGATTTGCCTTCACAACAAAATGGCGACTCCACTGGGGACCAGGTACTTGCAAGGAAGATCAATGTACGATAAAAGATACAAGAGCATATATGGCATACATCAAACATAAACTATTTAACAAATCAAGGAACATTAAGGTAATAACATAAAAATTTATAGAATTATGGAAAGTGAACATAAGATGTACATATTTATAAGCTAAAAAAGGGAAGCATACAACCTATGCCTTGATGTTGGAGACCTCCTTTGGTGGATGTCCAAATTCAATCAAAGAATCTTCAAGGACTCCTTCTCCAAGCTAGAATGGGTAGCATGTAAGCATAATCTCAGCATAGGGATGCAACAATCAATGAACAACCATTTGTGAATGGAAGGGAGTGAATTTATAGGAAGGGAGAGGGAGTTAGGGATCCACAAAAGAGGGAGGAAGGTCAACATATCAAGGGGAAAGTCCATGCTGATAATATTAAGAGGCCCAAATGAGAGAGCTCAACCATATCAACAACAACCAATATCCAGCTTGTTGTTCCTGAAGGTTCTTGTGAGTGAAGATTCTCCTCTAGTTTGGGAAAACCTATTAGAAGAGGTTCAACACAAGTGTATAGCTGAGCAACCTGTTGTCAGCACGGGAAAGCAGTGGAGCAAAACGCGTTGATGCCAAAAATTAGGTTTTTAGGCAACCTTCTCTAGAATGGATTCAGGGTAGCTTTTCTTCGATTCTTTAGGGAGGTTTTGGTCTGTATATCATGATGGATATGTTGCAAAATAGTCAATGTTTTGGCACTTCATGATATGCAACGGGAAGTGAACACGAGGTATGACAAAATATTGTGTAACGGATTCCCCCTAAAGCATGAAGGCATTACAGGGAGTGATGGTTGAGATGATTTACAATTCAGTACAAGGACGAGAACAACACCAACATGAGACCTTCAAATCAAGCATGTACACATACAATACATATCTGACATCTCCGATGACCATGAATAAAGATACATGAATAGGCATCTAATAATATATGAATCTGTGGTATGGATGCAACCATCTGAATAGGAGGGATCATGTGAAAATATCCTTGGTATGGTTGCTGCCATTCGAATAAAAAGGATCATGAATATGGACCCACGGTATGGTCGTAGCCATTCGTCCAGACGAAACATGTGTACAATCATGAATGAATCATAACTCCACACAATCGGGACTTTATTAGACAAAATCCAGTGTCTTGCACTCCCATCTCGACCCGATCAATGTATGAATTATAATCATGCAAATAGATGTGTTGCAATCGAACACGATAGAAACCACCTGATTATCGGTCGATAATGTAAACCATTAACAAGCATGAGAGAAACCACCAATAATGACAATGGCTCTCAAGGCACAATCAACACAATCCATAAATGCGAATAATGAAGCTAAAGTATTTTATGTGTTGTTGCTTTCAAAGTATAATGACCTCCACAAAATCCTTCATGAAATTGTTCAATCACCCCTTCTGTTTCACTTTCAGTTAAACAAAATAAAATAATATTTAATGGATCTTTCCAATATAGTTTTGCATTGACTATACAATATTTCATTGCTCTAAAATTGATAGATCTACATTGATTCCTCGTTAATTTAACAAGGTATTCAAAATCACATAGAAAATGTACAATATTGTTATACCAATCTGACAATAAAATATTTTCATCAATATGCAAATGAAGTGGCATTGAACTGAGAGAAGGTTCTTGTGGATTGTTCTCCTCTGAAATAGAAGAAGGTTCGTGTGGATTCTTATTCTCTGAAACAAAAGAAGTTTTTGTGGATTCTTCTCCTATGAAACCTACATTATTGAATTGATGTCCAAAATTTTGCAGTTTGATTCTGCCAACAACTTTGCTAGACCTTGTCCTTTCACCAGCTTTGTAGGTTTGATATCTAAATCAAACTCTAGGATCTTAGCAATCTATCTACCCCTCTTTCCATTTGTATCAGGCTAACTCAACACTGTCTTTACTACATTATTAGGCACCTAAGAAATTATGGGAGAATGCAAGACATAAATTCTAAAAGCTTTCAAAGCATGTACCAGAGCATAAGCTTGTTTTTATATTATGTCATATTTCAGTTTTGCATCCCTCATGACTTTGCTAAAGAAAGCAATTGGTTGCTCTTGTTGATCTTCATTTCTATGCAATAAAACTACTGCTATTGTGGTATCTGGAGCAAAGGAGAAAATAATGAAATTTTTTGAATAATCAGCACTGGCAAGGACAGGTGCTTCAGAAATTGTTTTTTTGATTTGGGAGAAAGAGCATTTAGCTTGTGTGGTCCATTTTACTTCATTTTCTTTCTTGAGCATATTAATATTGTCTTTAATAATTTCATCATAATTAGGTATGAACCTTCAAAAAAAAATTATCTTCCATAGGAATGAATGCATTTCTTTCTTATTTATGGGCAGACTGATTACCTAAATTGCTGAAACTCTTTTAGGGTAAATTGTAACTCCTCCTTTTGAAATAATATTTCCTAACAATTTCCCTTCCCCAATGGCAAACAATGATTTTTAGGATTAAGATAAATCCCAAAATTTCTAGATCTTTGAAAGAATTTCATTAAACATTTGATATGTTTTGCATTAGACTCTGAAAATACTGTCAAATCATCAAGGTATATAACTATGAATTTGTTTACCTTACCAACAAATGCCGAATCCATGGATCTCTAAAATGTTGCACCAACATTAATCAAACCAAAAGGCATTTTGGCATACATAAAAGTCCCCCATGGGGTTGTGAAAGCTGTATTTTCTCTATCTTCTTGGCTGACCAAAATCTGATTGTATCTAGAAAAACCATCCAACATTGAAATCCTGTCAGAACCTGTTACTCTTTGAAGAAATTGATCCATCTTTGGTAGTGGATAATTATCTTTTAATGACAATTTATTCAAGTTTCTAAAATCAACACAATCTTATTTCTCCATTCTTCTTTCTAACAGGCACCAAGTTAGCTATCCATTCAGAATATCTTAGAGGAACAATAATTTTTTCATCTAACAACTTCTTTACCTCTTTCTCAATAATGGGCAAAAAAATTGGATTAATCCTTCTCAATTTTTGTTGAAATGGCTTAGCTCCTGGTTTCAAAGGAATTATGTGGTCAATGATGGATGTATAATAAGCTTGCAAATCTTCATAAAATCATGCAAATACATATTTGTATTCTTTGAACAAGTTGACATATTTTTCTTTAATATCATGAGGCAAAATTGTTGAGATTTTAACATTCTTTATTTCTTCTGTAGTGCCAATATTGCAATCTTGTATATCTTCTTGTTGTGAATTTAACAATGTAGATTTTGGTACTTCATTTTGATCAAACAATTTTTCAAGAGGGACTAATCCCTTTGGAATATGATTGTTAGGTAACTAGATGATATCATGATCAACTATTTTTTGTTTAAAATTTATATCTAACTCATGAACATTTTATTTTACTTCATCATTGTTTTCTTCTTCAACATGTAAAGCAGAAAATTCATCAATGGCCAGCAAAAAATTCTTCAATTGTTCATCATCTTCAAAGACTTTCTAGTGTCTTAAATTATCCAAAATAGAAGGCCTATACTTCACTTCAATATGATAATGTAACTGTAAAGAATCTGGAATTTTGAAAGTACTTGCAGAAACTGCCAAGGAATCTGCATGAATATTATCTTCGCTTGGGATAGCTGAAATATTAAATTCTTGAAAATAATTTTCCTTACAATCCCATACTTCATTTTTGTAAGCTTTGAGTCTAGGATGTTTCGTTTGATATATATTTCTGATCTGTTCCACTATCAATTCTGAATCACTAAATACTACTAGATTTCTCACTTTCAAATTTTTAGTCGACTCTAATCCCAAAATTAAAGCCTCATATTCTACCACATTATTAGAGACTTCCAAATATAACTTAAAGGATTGAGTAATGTTTTTATTTTCTGGTGAAATTAAAACAATTCCTGCCCCAAATCCATCTTTAGAAAAAGCTCCATCAAAATACATTTTCCAAACATCATTGTTTGAGGTTTGAAGAACATTTATGTTGTCTTCAATTCTGTTTTGTGAATTACATTGATTATTTGTAGCCAAAATAAAACACCCTAGATCTTGATCAATAACATATATAGGATGATTTACTGCGTGATTAGCTTTGTAGATAGTGTGTATAAATCATACTTCCCTATATAGCCTTAAATGTTCACCTCCATACACAGGAATGGTAGCATAGGACATATCCATTTGTAAGCTTCCTCCAAGCTCATCACAATAGAATATTAATAATAACATACAAAACTTAGGAGGGATGTATGTGACTACTATATCCATTACTATGCTTTTGAGAGGAATTTGAGCAAGGGTAATGACTAAATCTTTAATTAGCCCCATGCATGGTACTTTCTTTGAATCAAATGTGTACAAGTCATGATAGGGCTTTCTAATTTGCAATTGAAGTTGGTCCATAATAACTTTAGGAATCAAATTATGAGAAGCACCAAAATCTAGCATGCAGTTGTACAACATAAAATCATGAATTTTTAATGTAACATAGAAAGGTGGCACATTTTCATCTATCATGTATGAATTAGGCCCAAAAACTACCGAAGGCTTCTCTTCCTATAGGCTAATCACATCTCCTTCAACAACTACACTTGAAGACTGTATCCATTTACAAACCTGCTGCTGATAACCTGGATTCTTTGAAAGTTCAGATAAGGGAATTATAATTTTCACCCTTTCTAATTCTCTTTCTACATTGAAAACAGCAGGGACAACCTTTTCTGTAGTAGACTAATCTTATGGCTGACTTTGGGGTGGAATAGATGAAGTTTCTACAGCTTTCTCTTATGGGATATCAAAAGTAACTTTTTTTGTTGGTCTACCAGGGCCTTGTCTAAGTCTCAAATCATATCTTTTATTTAACTCAATAATCAGAAATTCAAAAAAAGCTTGGTATTTTGACATTTCAGCGGATGGTTTATTCTAAGTAGGATGAGGAATTTGATTGATAGGGAGAATAACATTTTCAATAGGTTGGTTATCAAAATAATTGATATCATTGGTCACAACTAGTATAATTTCTTTAGAGTCTTGATCATCAATCATTAATGGAGGTTCAATTTGATGTTCATTATTCAGTGTTTCTCTCTGCAAAGTTTGTGGCTGAAAAGGTCTCCTAGATTGAGTTTGATGTCAATTTACATTTTGTTTAGCCATTCTTGGTTGAGTTTCCATTCTTGAAATTCGATTAGACAAATTTCTTAGTAATGAAGTTATATCATCAAATTTGTGTTCCCCTTCTTTATTCTTTGATGATGAACTACTTTCTTCTTTAGCTTTTGTTTTCCTTTCAGTTTTTTATGCCTTGGATTTGAATTTACTAGACGCTGACATATTAGCTTCTACCTCAATTGCATTGGTCCATATCTGCTAAGGTTTCAAATTTTCTTTCTCCGAGCATTACAACAAAGTCATCATCAAAACCTTGAGAAATTTATCTGACTTTAACTACAGTGACTAGGGGTTTACAGTCTGGTGGCATCATATTGTAAATCTTGTTAAACTTTTTGCTAAATTCAACAACAGGTTCACCAGGATTCCTCTTTAAATCTTCAAATTCTGTTAAGTAATACATACGTTTTTTTTTTTTTTAATTCCCCATTGAATTTTGAAGATATTTGTTAGTTCAGTCCATGTATTTATAGAATTTGCTTGTAATTCCCTGAACCATATTTTGACATTTCCCTCTAATGATTGGATTAATAGTCTCATATAGACATATTCATGTTCAATGTTCATATTGTCTGCAAAATCAAGGAATGTAGCCAAATGATATTTTGCAGATGGTCTTGTTTCTTCATTAAATCTAGGAAAATGTTTCAAATATCCTTCAGGAAAATCATGAAGTTGATTTGTTGGTGGAAGTACTAATGTTGCATACTGGGCTATCACGATTGGCCTAAATCCAACCATTTGTTGTTGTGATAAAATTGTATGTTTAGGAGATACAACTTTGCTAGAAGATAATTGATGTGGAACTGTAGTATTTTTGAGAAATCGACGTTGAAAAACTATATTTTGGACTTCAGGGATGAATTTTTCTTGATATTCAAAGGCTAAAATATTTGCATAAATACTAAGTCGCTCTTTAGGCTTGGTAGAAGTAGAAGGATAAGTATGTATAATAGAGGAAATCAAATCAGTAGGTTTCAATTTAGAAAATTAATTTTCAAGATCTACTTCAGTATTAGATGCTTCTAAAAGGGAGGCAGGAAGCTCAAAGGATTCAAGTTGATGAACTAATAAAGTTGATTGAAGATCTAATCCTTTAGAGGGGAGTTCTAAAACTTTAGGCGATAAATACAATGATTTAGCAGGAATAGGTATTGGTTGAAATGACTCAGGCTGTGATACTACTTCATATGGAAGAGAGGAAGAAGTAGAAGTGGATGTTTCTAGTCTACGTCTAAGAGATGCAATTCTCACAAGTCTCTCTGGATCTGATAGTAGAGAGAAGATTTGAGGATCTGAATGAGATCTAATATGTTTGCGTGAAGCCAAATTTAACCAATGGAGTCGCCAAGTGAAATATTTAGCCTATTAACCTCTTATTCACCATTAAGAGGGAAGTATTATCATTGTCCCAAGGAAATGAAATTCAAACTTCATTCTCCGACAAAGATGCTAATTTGATAATAGAGTTTAGGCTTCTGTGATCCATATCCAGTTAGAGAAAGATTTCGGCGAAAATCACATGGAATCTCATTTGTCGACGCGTTTCGAACCAACTAGTGTGGTTCATCGTCAGGACAAGTTGAAGAAACAGATCCAGCTTAGCATGTTATATAGACCGAGCAGAGCCTCCAACGGCTAGTTTGACCAACCGTTAATATTGACTAATGGACCGGGATCAAAATAATAGTTTATTAATAAATATTTAAAAATTAAAGGTCAATTATTTTTAAAAGGAAATTAGTTGCAATGGACCGCTTCTATGAATAAATTAAATGTGAATAAGAGTTAAATGTGAACTAAATGAATAAAATAATAATAACACAGTAAATATCAATAAAATAAATAAATAAATACAAAAAACACCAAATAAAAATAATAAAAATAAATAAACAAATAAATAAAAATAAAAATAAAAATAAAAATAAAAATAAATAAATAAATATAAATAAAAATAAAATAAAATAATAATAAATAAATAAATAATTAAAATAATAAATAAAAAATAAATAACTAAATGTGAATAAGAGTTAAATGTGAATAAAAATAACTAAATGAATAAAAATAAAAATAATAATAAAAATAACAATAAAATAAATAAATAAATAATAATAATAATAATAATAATAATAATAATAAAAATAAAATAAAAAAATAAAAAATTAATAACTAAATAAAAATAAAAATAAAAAGGAAAAATTAGATGTAAAGAGTAATGTATAAAATTAATTTTATTATAAAAATTGTGTGTTAAATAATAAAGGTAATAAAGAAAAACAAAGGATGATAGATTAGAAATATAAGCAGTAAAGAAAGGAAATTAGTTACACGGAGGCTCTTAAATAAATTAATCAATAAAATTATAGAATATTAATAATAACATACCAAACTTAGTTGGATGACCAATGCATTAAACCATTAACACTTGTATAATCCAAAAACTCGTGAGAATTCCAAAGGGTTGATTTTCATTAATAACAACATAAAATATTTGAATTGATTTTGAAAGTGGAAAATGGAGAAGATATATGACAATTAAACATTCAGACTGAATATTTAATTCACCAAATATAGTTGATGTGTGTAGAAGAATTCTATAGCCAAACAAATATATATTCAAGAGATGACATAAGGCAACAATTTAGAGGTGCAGAAGAACTAATTCAAACACGCTATTCAATTGGCTAATCTCCATAATGATGACAAATTTGCAATGGGATGTTAGGGAAGTTAATACATAACTTATCCTTACCCTAACTCCTATGTTACCTTGACTATATGATGAAAAGCAAAGATCAATATATTGGAAAAACTCACATGAACACAAATGTTGTTAAGGCTGAAGTCAAAATCCTTAGATTGTCTTCAGAAACTTTCATAAGAGTACAATAATGTATCTATATTATCACAAGGGTTCAACTCTGATTACTTTGAATTGCAAAATATTTATAGAGTGTAATTAAAAAATACCTAATCTAACATAATCCTTTACAAAATAAAATCTTATCCAAAATGTTTTGGATATATCAAACTAATACAATATAAAAATAGACTTTCTGAAATTGATTTATATAATCAACACTCTATTCGAGGGTGTTGTTTGTATTTGTTGCTTGAAAACCCATTTTTGTTGTTTATGCTCCTTTTGTTGTACTAGCAACTAAAAATATGTATTCAACTCCTATTTTCCTGTGCTTCTACCCTGAAATGTTTCATTTAGTTTACTCAATAAGCTCGAGTAACTTATCCCATCTTTCATCATATGGAATTGAGAATTTAACCACTCTTCTATATGCTTCATCCACCTCTGTGTACTTTTCAAAAGTCGGTCTAGTAATAAATAAATGTTGAATTTCATGCTGGATAAATAAATCATATTCTAGACCTTCTAGAAAAGCCTTACCACTTATGATTCCCTTTACTTTAGAAAATTTTGACATGTCTACTGCTATGTCATGTAATCTATGCTAGTAATTTTCTAGTGGAGTTAATTGGCCATTAGAATCTCTTAGAGGTGGAAGTCCTTTTTGTTGTAGGATGGAAAATTTTCTATGAAATTTCTTTATCTACACTTTTAAGTTTTGACATATATTTTTTAACTGTAACAATAAGTTTCAACCAAAACTTTTGTTAAGTTATGGTATGTTCTATGCTTATAACAGTTTACTTCTTTTCCTTATTATATTCCAAAGATTAGCAATCACACGTACATAAAGTAAAGTGCAGATAGAACATTAAACGATCGACAGAAAACAAGCCAAGACAAGAGACACAAGATGTGGCGGCTAGCCAGGGACAAACCCCACAATGTGTGGGGAAACCCTTTGATCAAATATTCTTTTATCTTCAATAATTCAGTAGAGAGAAATAGTACAATAAATCTGATTCATATCAGCAGTAGCAAACCCTAGATCAATAGCATCAGCATTAGCGGCTTCATTATCAAACTAGGGCAGACGATATCTTGCAAATCGTTCGTCAGATTGACTTCATTCCACCACCAAAAGTTGTGGCTTTCAGAGGAGGTTCAGATGAACCTACAACACAGTTCCAAAGAGGAGTTCTTCTAGGCCACGCAATTCAATCTTTACTTCTGCAGTTGCAGCTTCAGTTTCAGCAGTTTCCGGCTTCAAACTAGGGCAATCAATATCTTGCAAACCGTTCATTGGATTGACTTCATTCCACCACCAAAAATTTCAGCTTTCAGAGGAGGTTCAGATGAACCTACAACGCAGTTCCAAAGAGGAGATCTTCTAGGCCATGCAAGTCAATCTTTACTTCTGCAGTTGCAGCTTCAGTTTCAGTAGTTTCCAGCTTCAAACTAGGGCAATCGATATCTTGCAAACCGTTCATCGGATTGACTTCATTCCACCACCAAAAGTTGCGGTTTTCAGAGAAGGTTCAGATGAACCTATAACACAGTTCCAAAGAGGAGATCTTCTAGGCCACGCAAGTCAATATTTACTTCTGCAGTTACAGCTTCAAATTCAACAGCTTCCGGCTTCACATGTGTGAGAGAGAGACCCATTTCAGCGCAGTAGAGAAGAGACTCATTTCTGCGTAGTAGAGAGAGAGAGAGATGTGATGAGATGAGTGAGTCCAAATGAGAAAATGTTCTCTTATATTTATACACAACGTTGGTGGGTGAATAGATGCGACTGTTGGGCTTCTGAGCCTACATGAGTTGTAGGTCGGCTTGATAATAATTCCATAATCAAAATAAATTCATATCTCCATGAATACTTATCGTAATCGGATGATCTTTATATCAATCCTACACCTCTCGACGAGAGGAATCTAAAAAAAATATTATCAGCCATGAATACGATGACCCACATGAAGTTTTGCCCTGGTTGCCAATTTTAACACTCCCTCTCAACCATGGAGAACTTCATATGCAATTTGTCTATTGGTCGTTACTATTCATCCATCAAATGCACTGCCCTGTACAGCCTGACCCTTGCCCTGCTCTGCCCTATTCTGCCTATTCTGCTTTGTCTTGTTCTGCCCTGCACTGATCTGTCCTGTTTTGCTCTGTTCTACTCTGCTCTTGCATTGTTCTGTTCTGCTCTGCTTTTGTCCGAATTATGAGTATGTACCACTGGTCCCAGACTAGTCTCAACCAACCCGAAGTCAGCATCATAGTGAGTACAACTCCACTGGTCCTAGACCAGTATCATCCTCCACTGACTCAAAGTCAGTCTCAGAGTGCGTACCACTGGTCCCAGACCAGTCTCAGCCGACCCGAAGTCAGCTTCATAGTAAGTACCACTCCTACCACTGGTCCCAGAGCAATATCGCAATCTTAGAGAGTGTACCACTGGTCCCAGACCAGTCTCAACCGACCCGAAGTCAGCGTCATAGTGTGTAGCACTCTCACTGGTCCCAGACCAGTACTGCACTGACATGAAGTCAGTCTCGGAGTATGTACCACTGGTCCTAGACCAGTCTCAACCGACCCGAAGTCAGTGTCATAGTATGGTACAACTCCTACCACTGGTCCCAGACCAGTATCGCAGTCTCAGAGAGTGTACCACTGGTCCCAGACCAGTCTCAACCGACCTGAAGTCAGCGTCATAGTATGTACCACTCTCACTGGTCCTAGACTAGTACTGCACTAACACGAAGTCAGTCTCGGAGTATGTACCACTGGTCCCAGACAAGTCTCAATCGACCCGAAGTCAGCGTCATAGTATTGTGCAAGTCCTACCACTGGTCCCAGACCAGTATCATTGATCCCAGATCAATGGAGGTCATCTTAGCGTAGGGAGTATGATAGATACAACGATGCATCCATCGGTACTACTATGGTCCCTAACTTCATTTCCCTACTCATTGATCAGATGATAGGTACTTCCCATGAGTCCCAGACTGCATGGGTAGGATACCTCGACAAGAGAACTAATCAATCCTGTCCTCACAGGAGAACACATCAATCCTGCTACAATCGCCGTGGAGAACACATCAATCCAGGCTGCCATGGAGAACACATCAATCCAGGCCTCACACGAGAACTAATCATCCTGCTACACAGGAGGGCGAATCATCATGTTCCACAAGAGAGCGAATCATCTTGTCCCACAAGAGAGCGAATCATCTTGTTCTAGTGTGCACCACCAGGGGAGGGTGAGTCACCCTGTGGTCATATGTTTCTCTAGTAGGAACCGCAAGCCCTCAGAGCTCCCAGAGCTCAATGTATGCAACATGCAGGACCCTTGTACAAAGGTTTCTTGCAGACTCCAAGTCGTTTGGGAAAATCACAGATTAGATCTTTCCTCAGGGCTTTGACAAGGTGTATCATCCTGTACATCATCTTAATGTGATGGAGCTTCCTTTCTCATCGACTTACCATATCCCAGATGATGTCTATCTGCTGGAGCAATTGACGAATACAGGATTCCTTAATAATCGAATCCCACCTCTGGTTGTTATAGAGAATCACAGTGGTATCCAATGTAAATCCAAATAGCTCACTGAAGAGCTTTTGCAACTAGATTGGCTCACACGAGGTTATGCTAGCAACAATATATCTTGCTTTGGCGGTGCTCAAAGCCACCGACTTCTGCTTCCTGCTCATCCAGGATATCGAAGCAGATCCCAAGGTGAAACAGTACCAGGAAGTGCTCTTACGGTCCACCACACTGCCCGCCCAATCAACATCAGTATATCCAAGTAGTCTCACATCTCCAGCAGTGTATCTTAATCCATGAGAGATTGTGTCCTGAAGACATCTCAGAAGATTCCTGGCATCAATCCAGTGAGGCTCAACCAAATATGAGCTCACAATTCTAACTTCAAAACATATGTTCGGACGGAGGTTCACCAAGAACATCAATGCGAATGAGTTTTTGAAACTCAGAGGCATTTCCTAAGTCTAGTCTGACATATCTACCATATAACTTCTAAAAGTTAAGATCCTCGAGGTAGTCACAGGCTTGCAGTCCATCATACCGAATCTTTCCAATATATTTACCACATATTTTCCTTGAGATAGGAAAATCTCCCTTGGCTTCTGCCACACTTCAAGTCCTTGGTCCTTCATTTCAAATTCAGAAGCCATCTCCCTCTTACATTTGTGAATGAGAGGGTTTGCACCTGTTAGAAAGAGGTCATCCACATACAACACCAGTATGAGAGGCTTGTCATCTTCAACCTTAAAGTAAAGGTTAGGATCAGCTTCACTCCTAGTGAATCCCAACTTCATCAAGTAGCTATCGATCCTCTCATACCATGCTTGGGGTGCTTGCTTCAGCCCATAGAGAGCCTTCTTCAACCTGCATACATGAGATTTTCAATCATAAATCTCAAATCCTTCAGGTTGCTCCACATAGACCTCTTCTTTGATAGAACCATGCAAGAACGCGGTCTTAACATCCATCTGATGTAGGTTCCATCCTTGTGAAGCCACAAGGGCTATGATCAAGCGGATGGTCGTATATCTGGAAACAGGTGCAAATATCATAGTCTATACCTCCCTTCTGGGATAAACCATGAGCAACAAAATGAACCTTATACATTTCCATACTTCCATTTGATGCATGCTTTATCTTGTAAAGCCATTTTGAAGTAACAATTGTCTTGTCCAGGGTCTGGGAACTACTTCCCAGACATCATTCTCCATAATAGAATCATATTCTATGGTCATAACATCCTTCCATAGTTAATGCTTGATGAAATCTGAGAATGATGAAGGTTCATTTTGTATGATCGTGCTCATGATGGTCAGGTATCCCTAATACCTGTTAAGTTTCTTACTTTGATGGAAGGTTTCTTAGGGTGCAGCATGTCCTTCAGCATCATCAAGTATCCCCCTAATCCATGAAGGCCTTTTCCTAGAAGAGGAAGGCTCATGTGGATGAGGATCAATCGGATCCATGGGTTCCTCTACATCAGGCATTGATTCATCATCCTTTTCTTTCGATTCCCTGGTGTCGGCTTCTTGAGAGCTACTCAAAGTCAGCAGATTGTCCACCTTGCTGAGAGCCATATCTTTGTCAAAGGTGACATCATGACTAATCACGACTTCCCTTTGACCGGTGGCGAACATTTCTTCAAGAGTTTAGGAACGCAATTCTTGATGAGGGCATCGATTTTGTACATATATGGCGGTGATTGTAGTTTCAGCCCATGGAAACTTTGGAAGTCTTTGATCATGTAGCATTGCCCGGACAGCTTCCATCATCGTGTGGTTCTTCCTTCCCACCACACCATTCTGCTCAGGAGTATGTGGTGTAGTAGTCTCCCTCTTAATGCCAACCTTAGGTATGCCTGAGTAAACCAATTGTAATATATTGGAGGTCTTGTTTGGCTTGAGGGGAATGGTCCCCTTTTGAGCTTTCCTTTGGCACATCCCGAACATACACCTTCTTTCTCTACTTGGAATTCGGGCATCCCTGTTACCATCTGTCTTACATCGGGTAGAGCTTTGTAATGAAGGTGGGCAAACCTCCGATGCCAAAATTTGGACTAAAGTGTTGTGTCACAAGACATGACACCTAGCAGACTTCCATCGACCTGATATAATGAATCAACACTAAACCTAAGAGTAAAGGCATCTTTAACATTATTTTTCCATATACATACCTTGCCATTGCTGAAGGTTACCTTGTAGCCTCTGTCTTCCATTGCCAAGATGGACACTAGGTTCCTTTTGAGGTCAGGTGCATTTAATACATCCTAGAATTTCTATCCTTCTTGAATGCTTGTCCTCTTCCTTGATTCCCAGCTCTCCTCTTACCTTTGCTGTTGAATTTTTCATTCCTTTGATTGCCATCAGAGGGATTTCGAGTTGCACCACTGCATATTGTACCATGCTTCTCTAATCATGATTATCATCATGCTGCCCATGTCCATGATTTTATCCATCATAATGCTGCTCAAACTAGTGTGCATCATCATCATGCTATCCTATATGTCCATGATCTCATGTTGCCCTTTATGTCCATGATCTCATTCATCATGATGCTCATGATCTCATACATAGTGACTTGCTTTATCACAAGTGTAACATCCTCATTTTCTTCTAGCCTTAGGTCCAGCCTTTCCCTTTGATTTAGTCCCAGAATTATTTCTTTTCTTTGCATGAGAAGAAAAGGCAGGAGGAGGACCTTTAGGCATGGGCATTTCTTGCACTTCTTCCGTTGTTTCTTCTTGAATGCATCTAGCCATTAATTCCTCGAAACCAGGAATTACATTATAGTTCAAAAGAGTAGTCCTGAACACATACCATTCAAATGGCAATCCTCCAAGAGTTGTGAGTGCCATTTCTCTGTCAGTAATAGTTTCCCCAATAGATAGGAGATCGTTCTTGATCTCGGTGATTCTTAAGAAGTATGCTTGCATACTTTCATCTTTACCCTTCTTTATTTCCCTCAGCTTATTTCTAAGAAACAAAACTTGATTTGCATCATTAACTTTAAATAAACTCACCAATCTATCGTAGATTTCCTTGGAGGTGTCCAGTTCAGAGATGTAGGCCACCAAGTGCTTGTTGATAGAGTCCCGGATGATCTTCTATTGTTTTGACTTCTCCATTTTTTCATTTGTTCCAGGCAGCAGCAGATGCATTTGACGGAGGCTCAACAATATTGCCTCTCACATGATCCAATACTCCTTGATTCTCAAGGGTTAGATCGATAGACATCTTCCATCCGTGATAGTCAGCTTTCTCACGGAGCTTGTCTTCAGCAGGAAAGAGTGTTGAGGACCCCATAGTTCTTTTAGGATAGCCTTGTCAATATTATCTTCGATGATTGCTCTTGCTCTTGCTTGGGCTTTGTCTTCACCTCAGCTCTGATTCCATGTTAATTTATGGTATGTTCTATGCTTATAACAATTCACTTCTTTTCCTTATTATATTCCAAAGATTAGCAATCACACGTACATAAAGTAAAGTGCAGATAGAACATTAAACGATCGACAGAAAACAAGCCAAGACAAGAGACACAAGATGTGGCGGCTAGCCAGGGACAAACCCCACAATGTGTGGGGAAACCCTTTGATCAAATATTCTTTTATCTTCAATAATTCAGCAGAGAGAAATAATACAATAAATCTGAATCATATCAGCAGTAGCAAACCCTAGATCAATAGCATCAGCATTAGCGGCTTCATTATCAAACTAGGGTAGACGATATCTTGCAAACCGTTCGTCGGATTGACTTCATTCAACCACCAAAAGATGCGGCTTTCAAAGGAGGTTCAGATGAACCTACAGCACAGTTCCAAAGAGGAGATCTTCTAGGCCACGCAATTCAATCTTTACTTCTGCAGTTGCAGCTTCAGTTTCAGCAGTTTCCGGCTTGAAACTATGGCAATCGATATCTTGCAAACCGTTCATTGGATTGGCTTCATTCCACCACCAAAAGTTGCGGCTTTAAGAGGAGGTTCAGATGAACCTATAGCGTAGTTCCAGAGAGGAGATCTTCTAGGCCATGCAAGTCAATCTTTACTTATGGAGTTGCAACTTCAGTTTCAGCAGTTTCCGACTTCAAACTAGGGCAATCGATATCTTGCAAACCGTTCATCGGATTGACTTCATTCCACCACCAAAAGTTGCGGCTTTCAGAGGAGGTTCAGATGAACCTACAACGTAGTTCCAAAGAGGAGATCTTCTAGGCCACGCAAGTCAATCTTTACTTCTGCAGTTACAGCTTCAAATTCAACAGCTTCTGGCTTCACATGTGTGAGAGAGAGACCCATTTCAGCACAGTAGAGAAGAGACTCATTTCTGCGCAGTAGAGAGAGAGAGAGGGATGTGATGAGATGAGTGAGTCAAAATGAGGAAAAGTCCTCTTATATTTATACACAACGTTGGTGGGTGAATAGATGCGACTGTTGGGCTTCTGAGCCTACATGAGTTGTAGGTCGACTTGATAATAATTCCATAATCAAAATAAATTCATATCTCCATGAATACTTATCGGAATCAGATGATCTTTATATCAATCCTACACCTCTCGACGAGAGGAATCTAATAAAAATATTATCAGCCATGAATAAGATGAACCACATGAAGTTTTGCCCTGGTTGCCAATTTTAACAACTTTTCTAACTAGAACTGTGTCAGTCTTATCTTCATTTCCTAAGTCTTCCAATTCATCCTTGGTCTTTGAATTCAACACTTAGATTATTTTCATTGCCTCCTGTTGTAGCGGTTACAACCACCCTCCAAAATTTTGGCTTGCATTAATTTCGGACCCTCCCTTGAGTTTCAATTGATGACTGCACACACTCAGGTTCACTCTGTGAGCTCGTGTGAGTTGTTACATACGCCTTGCTTCTTCATTTCATTCAAGTTCTGCATGCTGGTGTCTAAGTCATATTTGCGACCATGTTCTGGTTATGCTCAAAGTCTTCACTTCGTATGTGCTTGTTGTGTTTGCTATGAAAACATCTGTCGCACTCACACACAGAGTCACATTCACTGTCATGCAAGCGTTGTATTGATCGATGAATGATCAATCATGAGTGTCGCGCTTGTCACTTGCACCATCGGTCAGTCATGTTGAACATGTGTGTTTGGATGGTTTGGGTCGTTTCGTCATAGAGTCATTTGAGTATGTGTTTGTATGATCACCTATGTGTCTTTCGATCGTTCACACACTTATTCATTTTTGCTGAAGTTTTGACGACCAGAATCCCCTTTGACAGCTGGACCATCACCCTGCTTTCGACTTGATCGATTGTCAACTAGAACAATGCAGAATCACCCATCTAGTCTTTTCAAGTTACGCTGCCCGCAAGCATTTCAATCAACCCTCATGCTGGCCACCTGGATAGTCGGACTCGACAGTCACCTTGGGATTGATTCCCTTAAAAACTCACGCAGAGGCCACTGACCTTACTCACTCAGCTGAATGAGGAAATTGCGCAGATAGGTCGGACACACACCAAGTTCCCGTCCCTATCTCCCTTAGAAAATTGCATAGTTTTCTCAGATAGTATCTCGACAGTCGATCGATTGTTCATCTCAGAAATTGCGCAATGTTCATGAGCAGGTCTTTTTCCGCCCATCAGTAAGCTCAGCTCGGAAATTGCACTGAGATGATCAGCAGTTCGGCCTCCCGGCCTCAGTGAAGTTTCCCTTGCCAACAGCCCCTAGCAGCAGACTGCCAGTTCCCTCCAAGAATTGTGCAGTTTCTGCTGCCAGTGTCTCCAACAACCAACTAGCAGTTCCCTCTGGGAATTGCACAGTTTTGGCTACCTGTGAACCCAGTAGCGAACTGGCAATTCCCTCTGGGAATTACGCAGTTTTGGCTGCCAGTCTCTCGGGCAGTTTCCCAAAAACATTGCACAATCCCTGCCCATTGACCCTTTATGTAGCTTGGCCGTGTTATGTAAGAAAGTGTTGTACGTGTTATCTTACCTTGTATGTTGTGACTATCGCATCCATGTGGGCTGCTCCTCCGGAAGTTGTGCATGTCCTGTTGTGTTGCATGTTCCTAGCAGTGTTGGGACTACTCCTAATCAACCTGGAGCTCACTCTCACCCTCTCCCTTGACTGTGAAAGAACCATCGACACAAGTGAAACTTACATTCACCAGGCACACGAACCTCACTTCTCAAAGACAAAGCAAACCACTCCCCTGTGCTGACAAGAAAGAGTTGAGGCAGATCTTTAAGATAATGGCAACCAAGCCATCGTACCGGATGGGACTCCTACAACAAACGGTGTGAGGTTTAGTTGGGACTTCATACTGGGGAGATCCCCTAAATGTTGGAGGATCCAGCACCGTCAACAACTCCCCTAGTTTATGATCCTAGTCTTCATTAATCTCTGTTATGGCTGCCTTTGCTTTTCTTACCAGTTCCTCTTGTTCAAAAATAATTTCAATAGATGTCCAGAAATCTGAAATGCTTGAATTGATATCAGCCCAGATCTTTCCCTTTGCTTCAGATAATGTTTGCGTTGTGAGTGATTCATGTGCATACTTTTCAAGTTGCTTGGTTAGCTTGATTTTTTTTTTTTTTGTATTTTAGATATATATGCATTATCTTATTTATTTTATTTTCTTCCATCCTTTGCAGTGCTGATTTCAAATTTTCTATCTCCACATTTCTGAGGGATAAATCTCCCATGACCTTTGATAATATTTTTGTGGCTTCTTCATTGGTTGTCTCTATTTGTGTTGTAGATGTCCCTGCACTAATCTGTTGTTAATTTTCTTTTAACAAACTTTCCATATCAACCTCCATTTTCTGTGTTTGGATGTTTTGCTCCACAATCATCTTCAACATGTTTTCTTTCTCTTTCTCAATTTGTCTTACTTATTTAGTTTGTGGATGCTCTATTGTAGGTAGTTTCAACTATTTTATGAGTGCTTGTATATCTGGATTTCTCTTCTTTATTATTTCTTCAGTAGTGTTGAAATCATTAGGATATGATCCTAGCTTTATCATTAGATCTTCCAGCCCTTTCATTTTGGCATCCTTGTCTAAGGAATACATTATTTCTAACTTGAGTTGTGAATGAATATTATTTAAATTTGCCTGCAATTTAGAAGTTACCATAGTTGAATTTGTTAGTGAGGAATAAATCATTTCACCTGCTTGTTTGTGGAGATCGATATGATCTATTGGGTTTATTTTCTTGGTATCAAAAGAAAACACAAAATCTATATAGTCATCTGCACTTTTAGGCACTGGTACTTTTTGCTCAAGGAATGCCAACTAGAATTTTCCTCTATTAGGGTCTAGTGCAAATAAGAGCCTATGTTGAGTGGTAGATGATTGTTTCCAAAACTTAATACAGGTAGAAGTTTTCAATGCCTCATTCTTTTTCTTCATCTCTCCAAATCTGTCAAATATACTTTGTTGTCCTACAGATGGAGAAACGAGATAAGTAGGAGAATCAAGAGTTGTTTCTTCATTTTGTTGAAATGAAAATGCAGGTCACCTGATAATACTATAGTGGAATGGTTTTGGGAAATTCTGAATTTTTGGGCAGAAAAGACTAAAAAATATGGGGTTACTGGTGAAACGTAAGCTTTTGGTAAATTTCCATGAGGGAATCAGTCAAAAAAGGATGAAGGGGGCATTGGGGATTGATCTACAATGATTGAAAAATGGATTAAAGAGTTATTGAGAACAAAATTTCATTGTTTCTAGCCACTATGGCTCCTTGGCTTGGTAAGTAATGACTCTCGCACCAAGTGACTAATTCAGGAAAATGATATGTTTGACAAAGACAAAATTGGGCAACATTGACTCCCAGAAGCGAAATTCATCACTGGCATCCTCAAATTTTTGATATTCCCAATTATGGAGTTCATAGAGATCGAATTCACATTGGGTTTTAATAATTTTGTACTCAATATTGATCAAAAGGAGTTCATCCAAGTCAATCACATGGGGTAGGGTCAGGCTCTCTACAACTATTTCAAATTTTCCCTTTTGACTAGCCATTTCAAAAATTAATAGAATAGAGGATAGCTTAAGAAATTACCCGGTTGAATTGATGGATGATAACATAGAAGATTGTTGCACTGGTTGCTATTTGGTCTCTCAAAGCTCTTTGGGAGAGAATAACGAAAGTATAAAAATGGAGCAATAACAAAAATTAAATTTGGAATGGGTTTTAATGGTTTATTACCGTTATTGGCGCGTCAAGATTTATTAATTGGAACATTGGCGAGAGCATTAAATAGTTTAACAGATAAATTTGCCAATTTATCAAAATGTTTGATGATGCCTATTTTAGCGGGAGCATTGGCGGAGGAATTGGTAGCGGGCAGAAGTGGTTTGCGGGGGGGTTGGTAGGCGGTAAGTGGTTTAAGATGGGGGGGTCACACAATGCATGGGAGCACACCACGTCAAAAGAAGCGATAAAGGGAAAACAACATTAAGTATGTGGATCAATATTTTGTTACTAGACTCCACCAAACCATTGCCCTGTGGGTAATAGTTGGCAGAGTGTTTTAGGATGATGCCTTTATCTAATGCAAACTCAGTTAACTTTAGAGATGAAAAATATGTTGTATTATTGAAAAAAAGAGAAACATGAATATCAAACCTAGTATTATCTATTGTTCCAGGAACTGAATGTGATTCGAATGGAAAATGGAATCCACCCATGGTATTCATTCACCCATGGAAATTACCCGTGGTATTGTAAGTGGCATCCACCCATGGTATTCATCGACGCATGGTATTTATCGACCCATGGAATCTACCCATGATATTGTAAGTGGCATCTACCCATGGTATTTTCCCATGGTATTGTAAGTGGCAGAATTTACCCATGGTATTGTAAATGACATCCACCCATGGTATTTACCCAACCATGGAATTTACCTATGGTATTGTGACAAAAAAAGGCTATAAGTAACAAGTCACATTTTGTAAAAGGACAGATTGTCCACCACAATGTAGCCTTTACAATTATTATCTGTTTTAATAAAAAGAGTTTCTTTTTGGTTTTGTTATTATGTGTTCTCCTATTTTCTTCTAGCATTTCAATTTTTTAGATCTTGGGGTTCTGTCCCTAAGATCCGGATCAGTGGTATCAGAGTCAGGTTACAATTCCATGGGAATGAGGGTTTGATGCAGATTTCAGTTTCAATTTTTTGCAGTAATATTCAACAAACTTCATGCACGTGCTACGACCTTCACTGAGCACTTTCTTGGGCAAAGCAGGAAGAATTTATCTTTTTTTTTTCATTTTTTTGCAGGAATTTTCTTGGGTGACGAGTTTGCAGATCAGCTCTGAAATTTTTGGTGCAAAATTCACAAAAATAAATAACAGATCTGTATTCCTTGCGAAAAAATACCCAAATTAAAAAAAAAACACCGGCCTAATCAGAATCCAGATGAGCGAGATATCGCTGATTTCAAATTAGCTATGTTGTAGAAATTTTTCTGATGGCAATTCGTAGACGACAACTCTCCTATCGTTTTTTCAGTTTTTGTGTAGATTTTCGGAAAACTGATTGTATATCTGACCTCCTCTCAAAAATTCACCCAATTTCAAAAAAACATTTGGTCAAATCGGAGTTCGTATGAGGGATATATCATTGATTTACAATCAACTATATTTTTCATAACGTTTGTGATGACAGGACAGTTGCGGCATAACTCCAGGTTTCCAGAGTGTCCAACATTTGAAGCGGGTTCCCTTTGGATATTTGCTCTCCCACCTCGCTTTAGTTGGCACCTACTTCACATTCATCAGTTTTAGCATAGCTGCATCCGGTTCGGGTTCTTTGGAGATGTGCCCTCCCACCCTAGGCTATGTAGGCACCTGCTACTTCATCAACAATTAGCATCATGGTTTTGGTTCAACCACACAAAATCCTTGTCATCGAAGTCCATTTGATAGGATGCACACTGTTAGTATCACAGTTGGTCACAAGCATTACATGATATCTCTATCCTTGGATCTTCGTTTTTCATGGTTATGGGTTATCCACAAACCCACACTTCATCGAAGTCCGTTTTCTAGGCCACACACTGTTAGTATCACAGTTGGTCATAAGCATTACAAGGTATATCTATCCTTGGATCTTCATTTGTCATGGTTATGGGTCATCCACAAACCCACACTTTATCGAAGTCCATTTGCTAGGTTACACACTGTCAGTATCACAGTTGGTCACAAGCATTACAAGGTAACTCTATCTTCAGGACTTCATTCATTATGGTTATGGGTTAGCCACACAAAACCCTTCTCTTCAGTGGCTCTTCATATTCAAAAAAGGCTTCTCAGGAGGGAACTTCACGCAATGGGGACCATTGCTTCTTAAGGAGGGAGGAATGATCCGAATGGAAAATGGCATCCGCCCATGGTATTCATTCACCCATGGTATTTTTCCATGGTATTGTAAGTGGTATCGACCCTTGGTATTCATATTCCCATGGTATTTATCCACTCATGGAATTTATTCATGGTATTGTAAGTGACATCCACCCATCGTATTCATTCACCCATGGTATTTACCCACTTATGGAATTTATCTGTGGTATTGTGACCAAAAAAAGTTATAAGTAAAACAAGTCACATTTTAATTAAAAAAAATCTTTGTGGTTTTGTTATTGTGTGTTCTTCTATTTTCTTCTATCATTTCAAATTTTCAGATCTTAGGGGCCTCCCCCAATATCCGAATCAAAAATGACCACATGATCATTGATGGTGGTCAATGGTGTAGCCTCTTCCCTTCGTGCGAGGTAGTCAGTGGTTTTGAAGATGTATTGGCACGATTTGGACGAATGAGGGTCCATCAAAGTGTTTTTTTGAATATTAAGGCATTGGCAAGTTCATATTATGAGGCATTAAGCCTTGCTTCTCTTCATTGCTTAGAGTTTAGGTTTGCAGGCATGATATCCAATTGAAGATATTGTTTCAAATCACGGCACCAATAATCTTCATTCTAGAGAGCACATGGGTATTAAGATAAATACATGGTCAATTTGTTCTCCCAACTTTCTTCATTTTAATTTTTAAGGTGTAGACCTTATGTTGAGATTACACCTAAATCATGGCCTTTTATAGTGCGAGCAAGTTTAAATTCTAGATCGTAATCCTACAATGAAGTCATCCAACTTCCTCTCAACTTGCTCAATTATTGTTGTACCAATAAAGATATTACCATAGGGTGAAGTACAATCACTCACACATGTTTTTAGGATGTGCAACATAAAGTATTTAACTAGTTTGTACCCATTGTATGGATTGCTTATCAATATTAAAATAATTAAAATAAGGGCCTTGCAATCTAGTAATTTTGAGGGAAATAGGTCTTTCTTCTCCTTAGACATATTTCTAGGTGAGTAAGATGGCAAAGAGAAGTCAGAAGCAAATGTGTATATTGAAAATTCTTAACTAAAATATACAAGGCAAGTCTGTGGGCGATGGATTCTTTGACTTTGGAAAATGCCTCCTTTTCATTGACAATCCATTTGGATTGGACATTCTTCTTGATCATTTCCTTCAAGGGTTTTACAATTTGTGCAAATTTTAGGATGATTATCCTGACAAAATTAATCTTGCATAGGAAAGGTTGCATTAAGTTCTTACTGTTGGGGTATGGGATTTGCATGATAGATTTAATTATTTCTTGGTCTACAAATATAACTTGTTTGGATGACACATGACACATTAGGTTACCTTTTTCAACAATAAAAATGTTTTTCCTATGTTTAAGAGAAACCTTGTATTTATGGCACCTTTCAAAGATTAGACTTAGGTGGTGGGGGTGATCTATCCTCTATTTAGAATAAACTATTACATCATCTAGATATACCACCACATTGTCTCCAATAAGTCCTTTGAAAGAAATTTCCATTTCTCTTTGAAAGGTAACACCAACATTGATTAATCAAAAAAGAATCCATCTGTATGTGAAGGTACTTGAGTTAGTGCGAAATGTAGTTTTTAACCTGATTTCTTCAATAACGAAGGCCTCATTGTAGCCCGAAAACCCATCCAACAATGAATAATCTTAGATACTAACACTTGTTGAAGGATTTGCTCCATAGAGGCACTAGGTAATTTTCTTTATCTAATGCTTTGTTTAGATTTCAGAAATCCACACATAGCCTAAACTCACCTAACTTTTTGCAAACTGACACTAGATTGGAAACCCCAAATCAAGTGTCCAACATTAAAAATAAATTTTTCATGTAGTAGCTGCTTGGGTTCTTTTTGTACTATTGGTTTCAATGTAGGATGTACTTTGTGTAGCTTCTGTTGAAAGGGCTTAACACCTTATTTAATCATAATGATGTGTTGATTAATGTGGGTATTGTATGTTTTCAGATCATCATATGTCCATACAAAAATATCCTTCTATTTGGTGAATAGATGGATGAATGTTTGATTTTCAACCGATGATCAAGAAGTACCTAGGTTCACATACATGGGATTTGTTTTAGCCCCTAAGTTACTCTTCCTGTGGATCATAGTTAGAATATGGGTCTTTGCATTATTTAGCCTTTGAAATTAGGGTTTGAGATCAAATTACTTTTCAAGTGAAGTGACTCCTTTGGGAATTGGATTGCAATGAATTTCTTTCTTTTGTCATTGCTCTTACTCCATGTGTTGATCTTCATTAATGCATCTTTGTTCATGAGGAATTTATACACTTGTTGGTCATCATTAAAAGCCCTGCCAATTAGTCACGTCATTAATAACAATAGGCTTAAAACTAATTTGACTGGAAACTTGTGACACAATAGGGAGAATCTAGCAACAACATTTGTGAGAGTGTGAATGACAAAATTTTGAGAGGAATGGAAATGATGTTAAATTCTTTAAAATAAGAAACCAACTTCCACACCTCTTATTGGTAAGGTTTGAAGGGGAGAACCATAAAGTTGTGGTTTGGAGGGAACATATTTGTAGCTTGTTTCTCTTTTAGTATGCATTGGAATTTTAAGGTGGGTGTTGTCACCTGTCATACCATCTTATAGTTGTGTCAAATGGCCCTATTTTTCATCCCTAGTATAGGGAAGGGTGGGTGAAATCTTGGTGTTCCAAAGGGAAAACCAAAAGGGTGAGCCTAAGTTCCAAAGCCATAAAAGAGGGCCAAAAATCAAAGGCTGAAATCAAAGGGAGAACCAAAATTTCAGAGGCCAAAATGGCAAGAGGAAAAAGAAAAATTCGGAGGTTGAAATGAGAAAGAAAGGCCAAGCATCGGAACTCAATACCAGAACATCAGAGTAGATGGCATATCAAGATATCAAAGGTCAAAATAGAGGGGTCACATTGTTTAATTGAAAATGGAACCGAAACGACATGTTAGAGTCAGGAATATCAGAGCAGGAAGTCCGAAGGGTAGCTATATTGGAACATCAAAAGGCTATAACTTGGAGTAGAATGGTATCAGAATATCGAAGTTTCATAACTCCTTCAAAATTGAGATTCTTTAAAAATCGCTAAGGTTGTTTAGAAAAGGAAATACAAATGAAATCCTTGAAAACCCAAGGACTCGAGGGCCTCTTTCTCTCTCCTTTGAAGAAAAACATGGCAATAGATAATTAGCTTTGAGAAGATGATGAGGAAGATGACATCAACATGACATGGTCGTACAATGGACACATGATAGTCAATTTCAATGTTTTCGAGGGCCTAATGGGGTAAATATGGGTGACACGTGTCACCACAAGGGAGGTGCCACTTGGAGATAATGACATCCGCATGGCATCGTTTAGGAGGTCGCCGTTTCAGAGGAAAGAGACTTTGTAACCCCTGTTTAAATTGTTTTCTAAGAACTTCTGATTTGATGAAGGGGGCTCCAATGTTAAGTGGCATTTGGTCATGAGGACTCAAAGGACTAAGGGCGTAGAAAGGGCATAGCACCCAGGTCATATGTAGAATATCAGAGGTCAGAGTTTTCAGAACCCCTTTGAAATTGCATTTTTGAAAAGGTCCCGATGGGAAGGGCTTTCGATGCGGAATGAAACATGGTCATGAGAGATCCAAAGAACCTAGAGAAAAGAGAATATTTAGCAAATAAAGTGCTATAAACCATATTGGAAGGTGAATATCAGAACTCCTGTGCAATTTATTTTTGAAAACGTTACGATGAGAGGTAAATTTTGATGTGGAATGGAATTTGGTTATAGAAGCTCAAAGAACTAAGGGGAGAGAGCCAATACACTACGAGATAGGCCCCTGACATGATCTTAAAGACCTTAGTGCTTAAGCGCCAAGCCTTCGGTCATAGCACCCGATCCCATGGAGGAGAAGTCGGAAGGGGGTTAAGCAACAAGGAGCTAAGGGCCAATCGAGACGTCGTAATATCGTAATGTACTCATAATGAAAGTTAGATATATATGGCTCTGAATCTCTAACACAGTGTTGTATGAGAGCCTTTGGTCACATCTCACAGCCCTATGGTCAATAAATGATAAAGGGGGCCAAAATCAAAAGTTAGTGAGGTCATCGAAACTATGGGAATTTGTAAGACTTTTTTAAAGAAAGTTACGGTGAAGGAAGGCTCTAATATTGTAGTGATCAAGTATTTAAATGGTGGTCATAGATAGTGGTCCTATGGTTGATAAATGCTAAAGGGGCTAAGAGCATTGGAAGGTTACAATTTCGTAACGTTATGTTAAATAGACTACAATGGACAGAGGTTCCGATATTGCAACCCCTAAGAGCTAAAAAATGGTCACAGGAAGTGGTTCTATGGTATATGAGAAATAAGGAGCTAAGAACAAAGGGGGATAAAGGCATTGGAACTTTGTGTTTTTGTAACACCATTTTAAATAAAGTTACGATGTGCTATGGCTCCGAAATTGCACCATGGAAATGCTAAGAGATGTATTGGGATATGATAGTGTACCAAAGAGGTAATAAAGGGGTGGATAGGTCGACATCTATGTCATGGGGCAACTTCAATGCCACTGCACCTGATCATGGACAACTCCAAGAGGGGAAGTTTCAAGTTGTTAATGGGAGAAAGCGACAGGTGAAATGACTAGTAACAGTGGAAGAATATCGTAACAAAAGTATGGACAGATTATTATCCCACCACTAATCCATACATTGGAGCCTATGTCTACCTAAGGAAATCAAAGGAATCAGTGTGGAGATATTTTTCTTTGTTCATCATGACACCTCATGTTTCTCATGTTTTGTTATTTTGTAATTTTTTTGCATTTTCAAGAAGAGAATCAGATATGTTTTTTAATCATTAGGACATTCGCCTGCTCAAGCAACTGTGTTGTTCAGACAACTGTAACATTTGAACATATTTTGTAGCTTTTTTTCTTTGTTCTCCCTATAAAAAGAGGGAATAAGCTCATTAGAATGGTTCCATAATTTTGTTTTCAAGGGTTCGAATTTTGTCTTTCCATAGATTCTGAGTTCTATTTGTAGAGAAAGAGGTTCCAAGGTTTGGTTCAATTGCTTATTCATGAGGTAGTAATTGCTATACAAATTTCAACAATGTTTAACTTGTAATATGGACTCCATTTTTTAATATTAATGAAGACCATCTGGGGATTCCAAGCATAGTAATGCTTAATATGTGTTCTTCCTTTCTATTTCATTCCATATGTGTTTCTCTTCCTCGGAAATTGTGTAATAGTAGCTATTGGATTCAATTATAAATAATGGATTTACTTGTGTTATATTGTAATAGATAGTAGTTGTGAGATTATAGATTTATTGTGTTATATTGTAGCAGATGTACCCATGAAATATCGAGTTGGAAACCTTAAAATGAACTCCACAATTTTTTCATTTCATTTCCTTATTCTTTCATAATTCTATTGGGATTTATAACATAGGATTTTGTGTTTGTCCATCCTTCTGTGTTGAATTCCTTCCTTATTTTTCCCCTCCCCATCTTTACTGAAATGACAAATTGAGATGCATTCACTGTGTATAGGCCACCAAAATTGGACATTTATTCTTGGGATGATATATATTGTTTATGTGTATGTTTGAATATACCTCTGTGAAAGGTAATTGAACCAGATTTAAAATAACTTTTCATTTATCTTTGACCAAAAATCAATCATCTTCAAGAGAAACTAAGATGTCCTAGTCATTGACCTCTGCTCAACCTAGGGGTTGTCTCTCGGAGCTACAACATCTTCTAGCGCTATTTCTGGAGTCAAATAAGAACATTTCCCTAGTGTACGACACTTGTACACTCATCATTTAGGTGAGTAAGAGAGGGTGTGGGTTGAATATTTCTCACCTTGGAGACTCTACTATCTAAATCTTTGTTTGAGCACCCTGGCTTTCAAGACATTCCATACTCTATTTGACACTTCTCAACAGAAAACTCCCCCAATATTTGACCTTGAAAAAATCATATCTAGGAGGGTTTGGAAAGAAAGAAATCCTATCACTCCAAGTCTTGTGATCTCATTTCTTGAACTGTCAACTTCCAGCTCTCAGAAGGTTGTGACAAACTACTCTACGTCTTCTTCCAAATCCTTGAACTACTCTGAAGAATGTTTCCATTTGGTTAGCTCATTTTACTCAAAGGTTAAATCAGAGGAGGTTTATGTCAGTACTCCTCTTTTCACATTCCAAACCTTCCTAGAAGTTGAAGAAGTAAAAGATATCCTCATAAGTATCCCAACTCAAAGCATCACTAGTTGTCCACCTCAATTCCAACTAGCTATAATTCATACAACTCCTTAGTAAGGCTTTGTAGTAAACCTTCTACCTCCCTCGAAAAACATGGTTATCCCTAGTTTTCTTCTAAGTAAATATGCTCCACTTGACTTTCCACAACCCCTGAATGGGATGCCACAAGATTATCTTAAAATCCTGCCAAGATTTTATAGAGCGGATGATATCTCAGCTCAAAGGCATATAGAAACCTTTGCATTTGCTGAAGACCTGCATGCATAACATTTGGATGTAGTGTTAAGACTATTTGTTCAATCTTTGGATCGAGAGGCCAGGAAATGGTTTAAAGCTTTACCAAATTCTTCAATCACTACCTAGGAGGAGATGGAAAACTCTTATATGCAGAAGTGGGGAGAGAAAAGGGATCATGGGTACATCCTCACAAAATTTAATGCAATGGAAAAAAAACAAAATGAAGATGTTTCTGAATTGATAAAGAGATATGATTAATTATATAAAAACCTCCCCATTGAAATTAAACCCCCACAGGTTGCTTCCAAAGTGGTTTTTGCTGGAGCCTTTGAACCATAGTTTGGATTTACACTAAGAGAAAGAAAGTCTTGTAGTCTGGACCAAACTCAAATATATTCCCTAGAAGTTGAAGAAAATTTCATGTTCACTGAAAAATGGAAAGGGAAGGTTGAATATGGTGATAGGAGGAGGGGAATGGAAGAAGCCAACTCTTCAGGTAATGGAGAGGAAACCCAAGAGAAAAATTTAGAGGAGATGAACAAGCTAATAAGGATTTTTTCTAATAAGCTTTTAAAACTGGATTTGGAAAACAAAAACCCTCGTCGACAGAGTCAACCAACTCCTAAAAAAAAATTTGACCCCCAATATAGGAGGTCGACCTTACAACTCTTACAAAGGGAGAGAAAGGATCAACAAGACCATATTCAACCTCCTCTGTACTTATAATATGATCTTGATGAGATTGTTGAAGAAACTATGGAAGTCCAAGAAAATTTGTTCTCTTCTCTCTCTGAGGGAGAAAATAAACTAGAAGCACATGAAGGAGAAGGAGATGATTTGGATGCCCCATTGGATGATGATGAGATAGATGGCTATTGTAAGAAGTATGTTGATTTCATGCAAGCCCAATTACACATAAAATATGATCTCAAGTCATCTAGGAAAAGGTTCGGGGAGCAAGATCAAAATGAAGAGATTTTTCCCCTAAATTCTCCCAATCCAGCATATAAAGGGAAGAAACAACTCAATACGGTCTCACCAACCAAAAAAGAATCCTCCAATCCCATACCAAATAGGTCTGGAGCTTCATTGAATAAGCAATTTCCACCATAAGTAAAGCCAGTCTGGAATGAGGAAAAAACCCTGCTGAGATTGTCAAAGATGATAGGAACCTATCTGTGTTCAATCTTCAAAAATCATTAGAAAAGGTCAAACTCTCTGTTCCTTTGACTGAATTGTTGAAACAACCTAGTTACAAATCTCAAGTATCTCAGTTCATGTGCCCACCCACCATAGCTCCATTTCAAGACAACCTTAACCTTCAAGAAGAGAGGCCCATGGTTGTGTTTGGACCCTATGTTGAGGACCAAGATTCTTCCATTGCCCCTTTCTATGTCACCTTGGTGATTCATGATCTCCTACTGCATAACTGTATGCTTGAATTAGGAGCATCTCATAAACTGATGCCATTTTCTGTCATAGAACAGTTGGGACTACAAATGACAACGACATACAAAGATCTATACTCCTTTGACTCCAAGAGAGTAAAGTGTGCGGGGGTGATTAAAGACCTAGTGGTTAATTTGGCTCTATTACACAATGTTTTGTCATATCTCCTATTCACTTCCCATTCCATATCTCAAAGTTCCAAATATTGACTATTGTGCAACATATACGTCATGATATACAGACCAAAAACTCCCTGCAGAATCAAAGGAAAGCTACCCTAAATCCATTTTGGAGAAGGTTTCCTAAAAAAATGTTTTTTGGCATCAACATGTTTTTCTCCACTGCTTGCCTGTGTTGATGGCAGGTCACTCAGTTATACACTTGCGTTGAACCTCTTCTGGCATTTTTTTCCCAAACTGGAGGAGAAGCTTCTCTCATTAGAACCTTCGGGAACAACGAGATGGATATTAGTTGTTGTTGATATGGTCGAGCTTTCTCATTTGGGCCTCTTGATGTTATCATCATGTGATTTCCCCTTGAAACGTGGACCTCCCTCCCTCCTTTGTGGATCCCTAACTCCCTCTCTCTTCCTATAAATTCACTCCCTTACATTCCCAAATGGTTGGTCATTGATTGTTGCATCCTTATGCTGAGATTATGCTTACATGCTACCCATTTTAGCTTGGAGAAGGAATTTTTGAAGAGTATTTTCTTGGACTTGGAAATCCACCAAAAGGAGGTCTCCAACATCAAGGCATAGGTTATATGCTTCCCTTTTTTAGCTTATAAATATGTACATCTAATGTTCACTTTCCATAATTGTGTAAATGTTTATGCTATTATCTTAATGTTCCTTGATTTGTTAAGTAGTTTATTTTTGATGTATGCCATATATGCTCTTGTATCTTGCATCGTACTTTGATCTTCCTTGTAGATACCTAGACGTGAAGAACAACTAAGGAGCGACGCTTGGAGCGAAAGATTCAAAGCCATCTCCAAGGATCGAGCGATTAGCATAAGAGTGACATAGGTTTCTCCTTCTCTCTGCATTTGTCAAACATAAACTAGGAAAGTGTATGTTAGTTTGTTAAATTTGTTGTTAGACCCACTCATTGGGCTAGAGGGATCACCTCTGTCTGTAGAGGGGATTTTCCTTCACAACAAAATGGCGACTCCACTGGGGACCAGGTACTTGCAAGGAAGATCAATGTACGATAAAAGATACAAGAGCATATATGGCATACATCAAACATAAACTATTTAACAAATCAAGGAACATTAAGGTAATAACATAAAAATTTACAGAATTATGGAAAGTGAACATAAGATGTACATATTTATAAGCTAAAAAAGGGAAGCATACAACCTATGCCTTGATGTTGGAGACCTCCTTTTGGTGGATGTCCAAGTCCAATCAAAGAATCTTCAAGGACTCCTTCTCCAAGCTAGAATGGGTAGCATGTAAGCATAATCTCAGCATAGGGATGCAACAATCAATGAACAGCCATTTGGGAATGGAAGGGAGTGAATTTATAGGAAGGGAGAGGGAGTTAGGGATCCACAAAAGAGGGAGGAAGGTCAACATATCAAGGGGAAAGTCCATGCTGATAAGATTAAGAGGCCCAAATGAGAGAGCTCAACCATATCAACAACAACCAATATCCAGCTTGTTGTTCCTGAAGGTTCTAGTGAGTGAAGATTCTCCTCTAGTTTGGGAAAACCTGTTAGAAGAGGTTCAACACAAGTGTATAGCTGAGCAACCTGTTGTCAGCACGGGAAAGCAGTGGAGCAAAACGCGTTGATGCCAAAAATTAGGTTTTTAGGCAACCTTCTCTAGAATGGATTCAGGGTAGCTTTTCTTCGATTCTTTAGGGAGGTTTTGGTCTGTATATCATGATGGATATGTTGCAAAATAGTCAATGTTTTGGCACTTCATGATATGCAACGGGAAGTGAACACGAGGTATGACAAAATATTGTGTAACGGATTCCCCCTAAAGCATGAAGGCATTACAGGGAGTGATGGTTGAGATGATTTACAATTCAGTACAAGGACGAGAACAACACCAACATGAGACCTTAAAATCAAGCATGTACACATACATATACATATCTGGCATCTCTGATGACCATGAATAAAGATACATGAATAGGCATCTAATAATATATGAATCTGTGGTATGGATGCAACCATCTGAATAGGAGGGATCATGTGAAAATATCCTTGGTATGGTTGCTGCCATCCGAATAAAAAGGATCATGAATATGGACCCACGGTATGGTCGTAACCATTCGTCCAGAGGAAACATGTGTACAATCATGAATGACTCATAACTCCACACAACCGGGACTTTATTAGACAAAATCCAGTGTCTTGCACTCCCATCTCAACCCGATCAATGTATGAATTATAATCATGCAAATAGATGTGTTGCAATTGAACACGATAGAAACCACCTGATTATTGGTTGATAATGTAAACCATTAACAAGCATGAGAGAAACCACCAATAATGACAATGGCTCTCAAGGCACAATCAACACAATCCATAAATGCGAATAATGAAGCTAAAGTCGAACACCCATGGAATCATTTGAAGGTCAATGATGTAAACCTGTCTTCTAATGTGAAGAACTTTCCATTGAGGCATGCAAGATCTAAGGTACTGGAAGGGAGTTTCTAGATCATCTTCCTGGATAATGAGCTGAAGTCGAAAGGAAGTGATTCATCGAAGGAGGGCCATAGTGAATCCGATATCATCAACATGAAACAAAAAGGATATAATATAATAGATAAGTGTGATTCGGGATTGTGGTAGAAATTCAAACAATGTATAGGTGGTAAAGAATTGCAGATAGGGATTCTCTTGAACATATCAACGACACGACTCTGGAGTTTGGCAGCAGTTGACTCAAAATAAGATCAAAGGTCATGATGACGAAATGGTATAATCAAATGAAAGGCAAAATGGATTCCCTAAACCCAGGAAGGAAAGTGACCAAGCGAGGATGTCCCAAACCTGACATGAGGAACAAATGAGTGTCATGTTCAAGAGCGACACGTTGCCTTTACGAAATACAAGAGATCATCCCTTTCACTTCCTCCCCACCATTTTTGGCGAGTACCCCATATATTTTAATCGCAAGCTTGAAGGGGGTAGCATATGCTTTCCATATAAGTTCACCCTTCGAATGAATCCATCCTAGTATGTTTTACAAGCCCTAAGAAGGAGGAAATCAGTCTCGTCATAGTGACAAGTCCCGCATCATTTAAGTTTTATGAGTCCAGTGGAGGTGAAGCTTGACATCTTTTTCATGTTTAGAGAGTTTGAAAAAGAAGCGAAAAAGAAAACTCCAAGGGCCCATTTTCGTAAATCGTCTCTTGAACCAGAAAAAGTAGAAAACAATATCCAATAGAACCTCTTAGCCATGTTCAACTAAGGTATTCCTTTTTGGTACAGTAGTCTATCTTAGTTCAGAAAAGGGTTAAACTTATACTAAGTAGACATCATTTCATTTACTTTTATAAGTTCGAAACGACAATTATTCGACAATCTTTCAAACTTTTGAGAGTCAGAAAAGAGCTTAAGGATGACTCCAGGGGGTAAATTTGCAATGGCCTCAACTTTGAGGGGGTTAATCTGGATGCCTTCCTTAGATACCACAAACCCTAGGATACGACCAAATTCAGCGCAAAAAAAACACTTATGCAGATTTAAATGAATATTGTAGTGTCTACAATGAAGAAAAAATGCTCGTAGGTGGTCAGGATGATTAGGACAATTAGCATAATGAGTCCTTAAATCATCAAGATATGGTTGAACGATGTGTTTTATGTCATGAAAAGCATAAGATGTTGCTCATTGAAAGGTAGTGCTAACATTTTTCAGACGTAAAGGGAGTTTCTTGTAGCCAAAGGTTCCCCATGGACATATAAAAGCAGTTTTGTGTTGATTGGCGGGAAGAATGTTAATATGGTTGTAGCTAGAAAAATCATCCATAAAAGAAAAATATCACTCCCAACACACTAATTAATGATTTGATCGATAAAAGGAGTTGGATAATTATCTTTGGGACACGCTTGATTGATATCATGGTAATCAACACAAGCGCGGACAGTCCCTTGATTTTTAGTCACGGGGAATGCTTGAAACTCAATCTGTCAATGGAATGGGGTAGATGAAACCAACCTTTAGAAGTTTTTCAAGCTCTCCCTTTATAACGATTGCCTTTCTAGGGTGCACTAGGTGAAGTAGCTGATGAAAAGGCTTCACATCTGGATAAGTAGGAATTTCGTGCACAACTATACTTGGATCTATGTCAGACATTTCTTCATATCACCAGGCAAATACATCGCGGAATTCCTTAAAAAGGGAAGTGTAAATCTTGATCTCATCAAGAGAACAAGAAATGCTGACATGGATGTTCTCAACAATTCTTGATTTAACAAAAATGTCGATAGGCATAGTAGCAATAATGTTCCCCATGTTTTTCTTAGACAAAACTTCATGCACCAAAATGGGCGTTTGAAGTGGATGGGTGAGTGTATGGGAAACAAAGGTATCTAGACACGATGAAATCTCTCCAAGACTCAGGAGAAACAAGGAACAATGATGAGCATCATTTCATGGAGTTTCCTCAAGAGACATAACCTCAGTGATTCTCTCGTCAGTGGGAAATGTCTTCTTCAAGGTATCAGGAGAATCCCAAGAACCAAGCCAAGGGGACTGTGAATATGCATCTAGATGCATACTAAGAATAGTATGACTTTTAGAAGTGGCCATTGAAGCCAAAACAACTTCTTGATAGGCTTGTTCTGCTGGGATGAGCGACATGTCATCGCCAAAAGAATAAACCTGATCGGTGGAAGGAATGATCCAAGGATCGCAAGAAGTAGAGATCATGTTGACAAAAGTGATGTGTGGAGGTGGGAGGGAAAATGTTCCCATAATAGTAGAGTCTTTAAAAATACCCGCCCCAACTCTCTCAGAAGGAATTTCGATATTTCCCACATATGGGACGTTTCCATTCGAATAACTAGAAGAGAAAACAACTAAGTGATCAACAGTGACTATTTTCCCTTCATGAGGAAAATGGAGAAGGCGAAACAAAGAAGAAACCACACAAAACATAGCATGAGTCCCAAATTCATTCAGGCAGAAGGTTATAATTCAAATTTGCATCCACGACTTCTACTTCTAATTCAATAGTTTTCCCTTCCAACGTGATGGGAAAACTCGTGACAATACCGTAAAGATGAGGTCCTGTACCATCAAAGGCTTCTAAGGTGTTCAAAGACTAGTTGAGAGGTGGAGAGCCTATAACTTTCCATCATGAAATAGACATGATGCAGGTGGGCGCACTCTCATTAATCATAGTTTGATGAATTGTTTTCCCTTTTATAATGACTTGGATTAAAAACGCAAGTTGATGGGGAAGACAAGGAACATGATTTTCCAGGTCAAAAGTAACCAAACTCAAATCTGTAGTGTCAATTCCTCCTATGGCGGATAGTAATGCTTTTCGATGTGTTGGGAAAGTCTAGAGAACTTCCAAGGAAGATATCGTCGAAGGCGCTTGAGCTAAATCTTCAACAATATTGTAATGTTGGGCAGCTCGCACATTCAAATTGTAAGATGATTTCCAAAGGACACCCTTGGGAGGTGGTTGAATAATGGAGTCATTACTAGGTCTCTCAATATGAAGAGGACTGGAACTAGGTGGAGTAGAAGTAGAAGGTGTATCAGTAACTTCTTTCTCCACAGTCTGTTTGGGAGGAGTTGGATAGTCTTTTGATTAGGTGGCAACATAAATAGGCATTGTTCCACTCATATAATTTGAGAAGCCAAGATGTAGAAGATTGTGGTTGTTCTACCAATTGGGTCTACTGTGATGGGAAAGGTTATTTCAGTGTTTTTGGCATCCCTTGAGTGTCTTTTAACAAGCGATTAACTTTCGTACGACGGGGACAATCCTTGGTATAGTGATGTTCCTCACAAATGAGGCAAGGATATTTGGGCTTACGTTTAGATGCATCATCAGCAGATGAATTTGGAGGATCCTGTTTTGGGGTATCATATTTTTCTTTTCCTTTACTCTTCATTTTACCTTTGGAGGCTTTGTCTGCTGTGGTATACTGAACGACATTCACCTAAGAGGTTTTACCATGATTTGAAGAGGGATTCAAGGAGGATTGGATGCAAAATTTGAAACGTATTTTTTCTTCGAAGAAGCTTTACCGGAAGTTTTAGTCACTGATCCAATAATATCGCCGACAAGTGGTACATTCGGAGATTTAGAAGATGTAGGATCCATAGATGGTTTCAGAGCATCAGGCAGGATATCATATAACATGCCAGATTGGGAATACACTAAATCTAAATATTGGACATGGGCAATGGCTTCATCTTCAGTTACACAACCTCCCATAGCTATGTCTACAACAATTTTGTTGATGAATGATTTGGTAAACCATTCAGTTAAAAACTCATAAGGTATGACAAAAGTTGATAAGGTGATTCCGACGTCTCCATTCATGGATATGATCCAAAATGTGGGTAGTAGTATTTTGTTTCAAATATGTAAGCAGATGGGTACCAGTTTCATAGTGAACTAGTAACTGGAAGGCCATTGCCAAAGAATTGAAGTCTTGATAAGCACCTCGAGGCAACTCGATGTACCATTTCATGAAAGGACCTGTAACGGTTCGCTGAAAAATATGTAGACGAACAGAGTCTTCAACTTAGAAATTGAATGAACACCATAAATGGTAAGTCATAACGTGGGCCTGGGGTTCTTCTCCAGACTATCCTTCGAATTTCGGATAATTGTCAGGAATCTTAGTAGGAACTAGAGGCCAATACGATGAATGAAGTATTGGATCATTAGTGGACTTGACACATCTGGTAGTTCCAATGTTGCTAGAAATGGAAATTTTGGATTGAAAGGCATGGGAGGCCTTTGATAAGGCCCAACTTGTGGATTCCATCCTTGTTGTTATGGATTCTGCCCCCAAAGTGGTGGATTTTGACCATAAGGAGCTTGATATTGCCCCCACTGAGGGGTATTCTGACCATACAAAGGTGGATTATGCCCCCACAAAGGTGGGTTTTGACCAGGGTAAGGTTGATACTGACCTGCCATGGGCCGTTGAGAACCATAAGGTGGATAAACAGCTTGCGAGGCATATGGATTATAAGGTTGTTGTTGCAACTGTTGACCCTGGTGGTAAAATTGTTGGCCCTGCTGCTGTAGGGGTTGACCTTGTGGCTGCAAGGGTTGACCTTGTTGATATAAGGGTTGGTTTTGCTATTGCAAGGGTTGTCCTTGCTACTACAACGGTTGTTGGTAAAGCCCTTGTTGCAAATAAGGTCGTTGTTGTCCGCATGGTTGTTTTTGTACATAAGACTACTGTTGTTGGAAAGTTCCTTGTGGAATTTTTTGAGTTCCAAGTTGGTATTAATAAGTTCCAACTTTAATTTAACCAGATGCCCCAAATGAGGGATTTGAACCAGGTTGCATTTGGGGGCTTTCCTGTTGAGTAAAGGGTGGATTTTGAGTTTGTTGTGATCCATATGGAGGGTATGGTTGTTGGTAGGGTATCTGAGTCGAAATAGGTTGTTGATACAAGATCTGGCCTGATCCAGATGGAATTAATGATCCACTAGGATAAGGTACACTGCCAACATTTTGACTAGCTCCAGTAGCGTGAGTTTGACGTGCACTCACATAAGCTCCACACAAAACAGGAGGTACATAAGGCGGAGGTGGTTGTTTCCCCCCATGTGGTGGGATTGGTGGTGGCACATATTTTCCACTTACTAGAGGACCTAGGGAACTTATAGGGACATTAAATGCCCGAACCATAACTGTCGGTTGTATAGGAACTGATGAAATTAAAATTGGTATAGGAATTTGAGGGGCAACATTTGAAACAAATGAACCAGAAGTAGGTATGTTGCCCGATGACCAAATGGGATTTTGATAAAGTGAAGATGCACTTGGAGTACCTTAAACCAATTGAGCTAAAGAGGTATAACTAGCTGGAAACGAAGGCTCACTACTTTTAGGCAGTGGTGGAGGCGCAACGCTTCCCACATATGGATAAACTTCAGGTGGAAAGTCATATCATAATCATTGTCAACACCAGGAGTATGAGTAGCTGAGACTTTTAGAGAATCTTGAGAAGAGGCTAGAAACTCACTTTTTGAAGCCATGGGTGGAAACAGTTGGCGAGGAGGAATCTGAGATGATCGTGGAGATAACTTCAAAGGCACACTAAGATTATCATATGGACTATAAGGTTGTTGAGGAGATATAATCAATGGATCGAAAAACAGATTCAGAGGGAATAAAACAAACCTATGTGGACTCTCAGGGGTTTCTAGATCATATTCCTGATATGATGGGTCTCGAGGTGGAGGACGAGGATTAAGGGGTTGAATACTCGAGATAATTCCAAGTTCAAGACCTTGGGCTTTAAGTGACTGTGAAAATTCAGGATAAACTCCTTGTCATGACCTTTCAATGTCAGATGATGAAGGGGAAATGTAAGGTGAACCTGGTGGTTCAACCACGATTACCTTTTCTAAAAAACAATAAGCGGTGGTTGATTTGAGCCTACAATTAAAATTTACTATTAATCAGGCAATATGAAGCCAAGGATAACTGCATAGGTAAGTCATGTTATCGTGGGTAGTTAAATTTTAGAACTTAAAAACAAAAAATAAATAAAAAAGGGTGTACTAGGTAAGAGGGTTTACGAAGTATCCATGAACCATTATATACACCTTACCTGAAACCAAGGGCTTAATGTACGATGGCCGATCTCCCCAAATGTTGTGTTCGGTGTATCACGTTTACAAGACAACTGACTCAATTACCTGTGGCTAAAGGATAGAAACCTAGTGGGGTCTCCCAATATATACTGGATGGTACAGGGAGCACAAGTACGTGTTAGTGTTTTCTAATGCATAACCGTTCGATGAGAGTGTTCTCATATACTTGTCATACTAGCGTGCCTCCGATATATTCAAGAGTACTAGATAACCTCCGATATAATTCCGTACTGGAACGATATTTCACTCCCGAGATACAATGCAGGCAATTAATGACAATTGCTAGGTTTATAGATGTCAGAACACGTCTCTAGCCTAGACCTCTAAATGTTTGTGTTAAGTTCCAAATGCTCCTTAGGTTAATTCAGTAAATTTTAATGTTTTTCTTGAATTAAGTTTCAATTTTGGGCTCAAATGATGTCACTTAAATCCTAGAATGAAACTATATGAGAAAAAGGAAACCTTTCATTTCAATGAATTCTGTACTAATGAGGGAAGAAAGTTCAAGAAACTAATGCATCAAGCAATATGCCGCCACTAATTTTTCCAAATGCAAAATGCAAGAGAAAAACTAAACTTCACTTTCACTAATGAATGCAGTGAATACACGATCTATTGAAAGCAAAAATTATTTTTACTTCACTAAGATGTAGTTTACCTATATGATGTTCTCTTTGATTTTCAGATGCTCGCATGCAACTAAGCTTCTCCTAAAGTAAAAATGAAGATTTTGATTCAAAGTACTCCTAATGCAAACAAGGCATCAATCAAAGTAACACCAAATTCAAAAGTACTCAATGAAAATGTTTTTCACTCTCTTTTGAATAGATAAAAAAAATATACTCCTTTCAGTTTGCAAACCAAACAATGTAATCTATGCTTGATAAATGACAAAGATGGATTTCAAATGAAAGATGACCTAGTACACATGAAAAGCAAATTTGCACAAGACAAACTGAAACCAATATAAATCAATGTTTCAAGTGATTTTACCAGATGAACAAACCTAATCATTCAGCAAACCATAGACCCAAAGACACTCACAAGTGGCAAGTGATAATCAAATGACCTATAAACCCTAAAATCAATCCAATTGCACTCAAACACTTGAAAGTTAAAAGAAGTAAGAATTTGCTAATAAAATGAGGTAATCAATCAAAACATCAACAAAATCTAGTCATGTATGACAAAACAAGACCTCAGGGACTCAGACACACTAGGGTTTGACAGAGAAACTCTAGGTTTTCTCCAATCTCAGGGATCAACATGATTGTTATGGCCAAACTGGCACTAAATAGGGGATCAATGCAAATATTTTAATAAAAAGTGCACTGACGGTGCGATTGTCAGAGAAAAAGGCGCGATGGGCGAAAAATAAGGCAAAAAATAAAAATAATTTCACAAACACTTCCATATTGAGAACTCCAAGATAGCAACTAGTGATTATGAAAACATATACAAACCCAAACTAACCGAGAACACGATGGTAGGTCAAACTAATCAAGAGATCAGTAGAGAAAGGAGGATGAAAAGGCTATAACTTCCCTAGTGGAGTTTCCATTTTTTTGTGAAGGAAAATCCCCTCTGCGGACAGAGGTGATCCCTCTAGCCCAATGAGTGGGTCTGGCAACAAATTTAACAAATTAACATACAATTTCCTAGTTTATGTTCGACAAATGTAGAGATAAGGAGAAATCTACCTCGCTCTAATGCTAATCGCTTGATCCTTAGAGACGGCTTTAAATCTTTCGCTCCAGGCCTTGCTCCTTAGTTGTTCTTCACATCCGGGTACCTGCAAGGAAGATCAAAGTACAATGAAAGATACAAGAAAATATATGGCATACATCAAACGTAAACTACTTAACAAATCAAGGAACATTAAGCTAATAGCATAAACATTTACACAATTATGGAAAGTGAACATCAGATGTATATATTTATAAGCTAAAAAATGGAATCATACAAACTATGCCTTGATGTTGGAGACCTCCTTTTGGTGGATGTCCAAATCCAATTAAAGACTCTTCAAGGACTCCTCCAAGATAGAATGGGTACCATGTAAGAATTATCTTAGCATAAGGATGCAACAATCAATGACCAACCATTTGGGAATGGAAGGGAGTGAATTTATAGGACGAGAGAGGGAGTTAGGGATCCACAAAAGAGGGAGGAAGGTCAACATCTCAAGGGGAAAGCGCATGATGATAAGATCAAGAGGCCCACATGGGAGAGCTTGGCCATATCAACAACAACCAATATCTAGCTCGTTTTTCTTGAAGGTTCTAGTGAGAAAAATTTCTCCTCTAGTTTGGGAAAACCTGATAGAATAGGTTCAATGTGGTTTTTCCTATGAAAACCCACATTGGTAGCGTGAATGTATAACTGAGCAACCTGCCATCAGCGCGGGCATGCAGTGGAGTAAAACACGTTGATGCCAAAAATTAGGTTTTTAGGAAACCTTCTCCATAATGGATTTAGAGCATATTTCCTTTGATTCTTCAGGGAGGTTTTGGTTCGTAAATCATGGTGGATATGCTACATAGTAGTCAATGTTTTGGCACTTCAAGATATGGAATGGGAAGCGAACAGGAGGTATGAAAAAATATTGTGTAATAGGCTCAAATCCGAGTAAAAAGTGTAGTAATGGACATTGTAGTTGCTGACATCCCTGCAAGGTTTGTTAGGCTTTTGTCCAGGTCATGGGGATCGAAAATTGGAGGATCCATAAAATTGGATTTGACATATGCTACCTGTTAGGGTCCTATAATTTATAGGATCAATTGATGATTACCTTTTGATTTTCTCCCATGAGATGTTGTAAATAATTATTACATTTTGGAAATGATTTTTAAAAGTTCAAAGAAAGAAGAAAAGTGAAAAATATGATATAAAAAAAGAGAGAGAAAGAAAAAGGAAAAAGAAATAAATAGGGGATAAACATATATAAATGTGTTGTGTGTGTGTGTGCGTGAAAACGAAAGAAAAGACCAGATCATTTCAAACTTTGGTTATAATGTATTATGTTATTAAATAATACGATAAGGTTCGTTTGTCATTTGTGGTTAAATGGTGTGCTCAAAACTAACGGACCAGATCATTCCTGCCAAAATCTACGGTGGAGGGATAATTTCGGCCCCCCCTGTGCTCTGGATGGTTAACAAGAAGGGGGGGGCAAAAGTTGGTTTCCACCCAAACCACTTTGAGCGACGTGGTGGATCTTGGAGCATTTCGGGGGTCCCCTCCCAAAACTACTTACTACCTACATCCCCCTGAAATACCGCCATCTCTTGCCAACTATCCGTTACCTCCCCCAGTAAACTCCTGCCACCTTCCTTCTCATCCGCCACTCCACTCCTGCCATTTGTCCTTCCACTTCACTACCTCCACGCTGATTAGCCATTCAACGTTCAAATATTTACCGCCAAATCTAATATTGAATGTTGTTGCTGTTAGTGTCAGTCTTTGCAGCTTTCCTCCAGTGATCAAACATGCTCTTACAAAGTGATTTTAAGGTGTCAACGTCAAATTTCATCATTTCAGTGAGTCTTCAAGCAAAATTTGGTCACTAGGTATTAGGTCTAGGGTTTGTTTTCATTCTCTTCAAAGTTGTCTAATTTTCGGTCCATGTCACCATTCAGCTGAGCGTACCATGATTCAGAGGGTGGTCATCATCATGTCAGGTTCCAATGGGTCATTTTACACCGTGTTCATGCTTCAGTTGTGCCTAGGTAAGGTTCATTTCCCTCTCCTAGGGTTTTGAAGGTAATTTCTCTTGGATGGTTAAATAATCAACAAAACTTGTATTCTAATGTTCATACACCTTCCCCTATCCTTAATGTACCTTATTAAACACTTCCAATCACTGATATCCCTCAAATTCCTCATTTTCGCACAAACCTTGGTTTCTTGCTACAACTTGACAATGTTTTAGGCTAGACCTGTGTTTTGCCCTTTTGGACCTCTTCCCCTAACTCAATCTCTGAAATTCCACTTTCCCCTTCTTCCTAACATCCCTCCCTACTTCTAAAAATTTTCTCAAGAATTTAGAAGCCCCTTATCCCCTTCATTTCGCTTCATTTCGACAAATCCCCTGTTCCACATATCGGGATAGGTTTTGCTCCAATGATGTTTCTGAGCAAGAAAATATGAATTTTGGAAAAATGAGAGAGTTTTTTTTCCACAATAGGCCAAGGAAGGAAAACCTCCTTCACTTTTTACACAAGTGTCATGGTTTTAGAGAAAAGTCAAGAATATAGTTGCCTTAGGAGAATTGATGCACCTCTGTAGTTACCTTGGGAAAATCAATTTTTCTCCTAGCTTGTTCGGCTGAATGACTTTCTCGACGAGTCAAATGATAACTAGACACAAAGAGCTTTCCAATGAGCTATCATGAGCTCAATTTGGAGTTGAGAAATACCTTCAAACGTTGACTGCAACATCACCCTGCCTTGAGACAACCGCATTTTGCACATTTTGACCAATCTTGGGATATTTGACTTTTGACAGGGCAAATGAACTCCAAATTGAAAACTTCAAGTTGGGTTAGAAGGTAGATTCAATAAGCTTTCCAACGAGCTATCCCGCGCTCAATTTGGACACCGGGAAGGCCTCCAAAAATAGTATGTAAAAAGGCGTGGCGCACTTAGTGGTCCGCACCTTTAACACAAAAAAGGTGCGATCAGGTGCGTTGGGGCATGACCAATGGCTACGGGACCGTAGGTAATAATAAGAGAAAGTGCGGAACTAGAAAATTTTGAGCAAAACTAGGCTTTTCTGCCCAATGCGTCGTGCCACTTGGCACTCACTTTTGATGGAAGCCTCCAAATGACAAAAACTTAGCATCTTTGGATTTGTCTTGGAAAAATATGCATGCCTACCAATGGCGAAGAAATTTTGACAGGCTTTGAGCCCTCAAAAAGGTAAAAAACACTCAAAAAATGACCTTACTGCCCCCATTTTGACACACAGGAAGCAGTGTTGGGAGAACTCAATTTTGGAGGGGTAAATGGAGGCCAAATTGAAAAATTCCACTTGGGTTGGAAAGTAGACAGGCAGACCTTTCCAACAAGCACACTTGGTGTGAATTTGGACCTCGGGAAGGCCTTCAAAAGTGGCTCCAAACAGGTGCTACTCATAGAGAAATCAGCCCGATGCATAGGGAAAATTTTGCTAGTTTGACCAAGTATACTGTGTTTTTTGCCTAGCTTTTGCTAGTTTGACTTTTTCTCCTTCTTGATGTCAAACTTATGATGTAATTTAATGTAAATTGATGGATATTGATGTAATTAGGTCAAATTTTCACTCATGGAGGTAGATTAATCCATAAAAAGTTAGTTTGCAACTGAATGAATAAGTTCCCTAGTTTTTAGAGGCAACCTGTTCCACTACCTGATTTCTAGTTCTCAATTTAGAATTAGTTGGAACAGCTCCTAAAAATGTGAGCTCGACCCCTAGAGGTTAGTATGAGCTATGGTTTGTCTATATTATGTGGTTTCTCAATCATTAGCATGGTTGGACTCTTGAGAAAGTAAGGAGCTTCATTGTACACTCATATCAGCATTTTGGCCAAGGAAGTGAGACCAGGGTTTACAACACTCTTTGGGATTCCTGTGGAATTTTATTTTGCTACAGTGCTTTCTTCTATATTTGTGAATTTACTTATGTGTTATGTGTGACATTATCTATCTTATTTCTTCCTAACTAAATCAAACAAGAGTGAAAGTAGAATCCATTGAAATTGCAGTGCTTTACTTGAGGTTTGCTTTAGTTTCTTGATGTTTTCAGTTGTTTGGAGAGGATCCATGGATTCTCTTGCCCTCTTCAACTCCTCACCTGTCTAATCGCTCCACCTCATTCGATTTGAAATACCAAAATCAGTTTCCTACCTTGCCCCATTGAGATCTCTGCAAGACTGAGCCTCATTCCCTGCACCCAAAATCTGCCTTTCCATTAGAACCAACAAACACATAATTTTATTCAATCAAACCCTTTGCACATATACCTAGCTTAAGATCAGTAGTTATATCAGTCATCTCAAGCCTTTAGTGATCATATTTTGCTGAGATTGACCCAGAGAGAGCCCTCTCCTAACCTGGTAGCGCTAGCTACCAGGTTAAGTGTGGTTTGATGTTGGTCTTGGATCCTACCTTTCTCAGCCTGAGGTAGATTTAGGCGCTAAAAGTTGCATTTAAAGCTCTCGATGTTTATTCGTTTTCTCAATAAATTTCCCTCGCTCCATAACGTTAAGTTTTCTGTTATACAACAGATTGAGATGTTATAAAAACCCCTGGAAGTCTGCAATTCTCTCCTTTCACCACACCATTGATTTTGTAAGTTGAATATTGAGCTGCCACCGACTATCAACATTCTAAAGCATTTTTTCTCCGCGAAGTCGACCAAATTTCACTTGGGTAACCTTGTCCTTTAGAATTCTTTCTATTAAGCATTTTTTGGTACTTTTCTTCTGCCTTTCAAGATGTCGACATACAAAGGAAAGGCGAAAGTTCGAGAGAAAAATCCCATGGTTCCCCCTGTCCTTGATTTTGAGAAATCCCTTTTGATCGACACATAGTATAAAATTGTTGAGTCCAGGTGTGAATTCGACCTTTACGAACTTCGCAACTGGGCCAAACATAAATTCCTTGACAGAAGTGATGATCTAAATGTCTGGGAATCCTTTATCGCTCAGCTTATTTTCCCCCGAATTCACTTTTTTCCTGAATTCTCAACTTGGTTCTATCTCCAATACCTGCCAAACCAAAAAATTGTTATTTCTCAAAATAACGAAGTCATATTCTCCATTTCCCTTGAAAGCATTTTCCAAGCCCTGCAATTTGAATGCCAAGCCTACCATCATCCTTCCTAAGCCGATGTATTCATGGAATTGTACAAAAAGCTGACTTTCCTTCAGAGACTGCAAATCTTCAGATGTTTCCTTCTCGAAAATGCTAAATTACCCCAGACCAATCCCCCATACCCAGTTTCGATCTTTCCAAAAATATCCAAACAAGTAATTTATATGGTAACCCAACTGCTTGGGTATTATAATGATCAATGGGTAGACGAAATAGCTATGGGATTTTTGCCAATTTTTGTAGTTCGCAAAAAGCCATCCATTCTTTTCAATTACAACCAATTTATGTCCAATGCGCTGCATGATCAATTTATAAATTTCAAAGCCGAAGGTGTTTTCAAATATCAATCAGTATTGGTTTATCTTATGTTATTTCATCAGTCAAACAGGTTCAAATTTCCTTTACAGAAGACAGATAATCAGGGAAATCCTTGGTCATTGATTCACTGGAGTTCTTTAGTTAGAAATAACTCAGAGGAGTATACTTACACTGGTTTTGTTGATAAGTTTCTACATACCTCATTATGCTTGCTTTGCAATGATGTGACTCCGAGGATTTCACGAGAGATAAATAAGATATTTCACTTGTCAGAGCAATCAAAAGTTGGAGATTGGTATTTAGACCATAATTATACTGAAATTAGAATATATGGATTAGAGCTACCTCCTTATAAGTTACCATTATTTATACCAGTCAAAATATTTGCATTAGAATAAACTAGACAAATGTTGAACATGGATGAGCTTCGCTTTGCATTCTTACAAAAAGAGAGCATAGTTTAAGCTAAAGGCTCATATAGGTCCTTATATTGTCAACACCAGAGTTGTAGCGAAGGAGGTGGAATTTATTTTAAGTCCAATGAAATATAAGTCTAGTTTCTCTTGGTCTTATGATCCTTTGGCCATCATTTCAAAACTTAGATTGGAACATAAGAGTACTTTGTTAAAATTGGAAACTAGGGCAAAACTCCATGTGGGTCATATTATTTATGGCAGCTGATATTTTTATTGGATCCCTCTCATTGAGAGGTGTAGGATTGATCTAAAGATCATCCGATTCCAATAAGTATTTATGAAGTTATGAATTTATTTATGTTATGGACAAATTGTTAAGTCGGCCAACAACTTATGTAGGCTCAGAAGCCCAACGGTTATGTCTATTCAACCTCTACGTTTTAGTATAAATAGAAGAGGACTTCAAGTCATTTCTACACAGACTTGGATCTCTTCCTCTCTCTACTTGTCTTTGGGTTTTAGTAGTAGGAGAGATCCTAAGGAAAAGCTGGAAAAGCTAGAAAAGTTGGAACTGTTGAAAAAATCGGAACTACCGGAAAAGTTGGAATAGACGAAAAGCCAGAAAAGCTAGAACTTCTGAAAAAGCTGGAAAAGACGAAAAAAATGGAACTGCCGGAAAGGCCAGAACTGCCGAAACTACCGGAAAAGCCGGAACTGCTGAAAAAGTCGGCACCGCCGGTAAAGCTGGAAACGCCAGAAACACCGGAAATACCGGAAAAGCCAGAAAATCTGGCACTTCCAGAACTGTTGGAAGTGCCGGAATTGTCGGAACTTCCAGAAAAGCTGAAACTGCCGGAAAAGGCGGAACTACCGTGAACTGCCGAAACAGACAGAGCATCTATCTCTGAAGGAAGGCAGCATGATGTATGAGATCATGGGCAGTATAATAAGCAGCATGATGATATGAGCATGGGCAACATCATGATGCATGATGATATGAGCATGGGCAGCATAATGATGAATGAGATCATGAGCATGGGCAGCTTGATGACGAATAAGACCATGGGAGACATAGCATGATGAGAAACATGAAGATGAGAGCAGCTCAGTCATCAAGGTTCAACACATGTGACAGTACAACAAGTTGTCACATGGTAATGTGCAACGAATAGACGAGATGCAGCATTGTGATAGGTGAACGAGTCACCTTAGAGAATCAGTTGAAGCAATATGTCTTCAACTGATCTCATGCCGATATCAAAAGTCAAAGTGATTGACTTCTATTGTAAACGTACTATCTCTCTCACTTTCTCTATTGAACTTTGAATAACATAAAAGAAGAACTGATCAAAGGTTCCCCACATTGGGGTTTGTCCCTGGCTAGTGCCACATCTTGTGTCCTCTTGTCTTGGCTTGTCTTTTGCAATTTATATTTATGTTCTATCTGCAGTTTACTTTATGCTGATGTGATTGCTAATGTGGAAAAAAAATTCAAATAAATTGCTCTAACATAGAACATACCTAAAATTAACATGGTATCAGAGATGAGGTGAAGACAATGCGCACGCAAGAGTGAAAGAGCAATCACCAAAGACAATAGGGACAAGACAAAAGGATCAATGGGTTCCACATGTCTCTTCTGAGTTCACAAAGGGTGAAGTTGAAGTAGAACATATTATCAGAATGGCGTAGCAGAAGTTTCTAATGGCCCATCTAAAAATCACCTCATTGGGAAGTTCAGATCTAAGGGTTGAAGGAAAGGCAGATGCCTTGGTTGCAATAAGTTTGGCCATTATGCGAAGGAGTGTCTGAAGGTAATGCAGGGCATCAAGGAAATGGTCGACTCTTCAAAGAAAGCAAGGAACCCCGAATCACTTTTATGTACCTGATCGCAAGAAGAAATTGGTGTCCATCTCGGAAATGGAAGTCAAAGGTTTCAGGGTGGTACTCATCGATGGAAAGGTACGTGTTTGGAAATAGAATTTTCAAAGATGTTTTTGAGTTCAGGGTTTTATCAAATTGCAGGAAGTCCATTGGGGACCATGTCCATTGTCACGTAGCACCAAAAGTCTGTGAGTCAGATGGTGACAGGGATGCCTAAATTCAAAAGGAGCATGAAAGTACATGCCTGAGATGTACCGAAGGAAAATATTAGAAGGGGACCATTCTCCTCATGTAGCAGGTCCACAAGTCTAGAACAACCCAAGGGGTCTGAGATTGATAAAAATGAATCTCACATATGCAGGTGGAAGAAAGCCCTCTATGGCTTGAAGCAAAACACCCTAGGCATAATATGAGAGGATCTATAGCTGTCTGATAAAGCTGAGATTAACTAGGAGTGAAACGGATCCAAACCATCCGAAGGTTGTGGATGATAGACCTCTCATACCAACACCTTATGAGGACGACCTACTTCTGATAGGTGCAGAACCTCTCATTTGCAAAAGTAAGAGGGAGTTGGATTCCAGATGTGGAATGGTGAACTACAAGCTTGTGACTACCTCGAGGATCTTAACTTTCAGAAGTTATATGGTAGTGATGTCGGACCAGATTTGGGAAATGCCTCTGAATCTCATAAACTCATTTGCGTTGATGTTCTTGGTGAACTTCTGTCTGAACATATGTTTTGCAGTTAGCATGGTGAGCTCATATTTGGTTGAACCTCACTGGATTGGTGCCAAGAATCTTCTGAGATGTCTTCAGGGCACAATCTCTCATGGATTGAGATACACTACTGGAAATATGAAACTACATGATTATTCAAATGCTGATTGGGCAAGTAGTGTGGAGGATCACTAGAGCACTTCTTAGTGCTATTTCTCTTTGGATTATGCTTCGATATCATGGATGAGCAGGAAGCAGAAGTTGGTTTTTATAAGCACTACTGAGACCGGATACATATCTACAAGTATGATCTCATATGAAGTTGCCTGGTTGGGGAAGCTCTTCAAGTGAGCTGTTTGTACGACTGTGATTCTCTGTGACAACCAGAGGTGGGATTTGATTATTGAGGAATCCCGTATTCGAAAATTGCTCCAACAGATAGACATCAGATACTACCTTATCTGGGATATGGTAAGTCTATGAGCAAGAAAGCTCCATCGCTATGAGATGATGTACAGGTCGCTACACTTTGTCTAAGCCCCCGGGGAAAGATCAAATCTGTGATTTTCCTAAATGACTTGGAGTCGTCAAGAGACCCTTGTACAAGGGTCTTGCATGTTGTATACATTGAGCTCTGGGAGCTCTGGGGCCTTATGGTTCTTATTGGAGCAACATACGACCACAGGGTGACTCACCCTCCCCTAATGGTGCGCACTGGGATAGGATGATTTTCTCTCCTGTGGACAGGATAATTAGCTCTCCTATGGACAAGATGATTCGCTCTCTTGTGGGACAGGATGATTCACTTTATTGTGGGACAGGATGATTCGCTCTCCTATGGACAGGATGATCCACTCTCCTGTGAACAAGATGATTCGCTCTCTTGTGGGACAAGATGATTCGCTCTCTTGTGGGATAGGATGATTTGCTCTCCTATGTAGCAGGATGATTAATTCTCCTGTGAGGTTTGGATGATGTGTTCTTCATGACGATTGTGTAGCAGGATGATTAATTCTCCTGTGAGGTCTAGATGATGTGTTCTCCATGACAATTGTGTAGCAGGATGATTAATTCTCCTACGAGTTTTGGATGATGTGTTCTCCATGATGCTTGTGTAACAGGATGATTAGTTCTCCTATGAGGTCTGGACGATGTGTTCTCCATGACGATTCTGTAGCAAGATGATTAGTTCTCATGTGAGGCCTGGATGATGTGTTCTCCATGGAGATTGTGTAGCAGGACGATTAGTTCTCTTGTGAGGACAAGATTGATTAAGTTCTCCTTTCGAGGCATCCTACCCATGCAGTCTGGGGCTCATGGGAAGTGCCTCTCATTTGATCAATGAGCATGGAAATGAGGATAGGGACCATAGTAGTATCGATGGAGGAATTGCTGTATCTACCATACTCCCTATGCTAGGATGACCTTCATTGATCTGGGATCAATGATACTGGTCTGGGACCAATGGTAGGAGTTGTACCCACTATGACACTAACTTCGGGTCGGTTGAGAACTGGTCTGGGACTAGTGGTACATACTCTGAGACTGACTTCGAGTTAGTAGAGTACTGGTCTGGGACCGGTGGTAGGAGTTGTACCTACTATGACACTGATTTTGGGTCAGTTGAGGACTTGTCTGGGACTAGTGGTACACATTCTGAGACTGACTTTGCGTCAGTGGAGAATGGTATGACACATTCTCGATCAATTCTTCTTCTTCATGGTTCAGCGGAGCTAAGTTGAGCAGAGCAGAGCTAGCAGAGATGAGTAGAGCTGAGCAGAGCCGACAGAGTTGTGCAAAGCCAACAAAGATGAGGAGATCCAACAAAGCAGAGCAAAGCCAGCAGAGCAGAGCAGAGCTTGCAAAGTCAACAGAGCAGAGCAAAGCCAACATTGCAGAGCAGAGCCAGCAGAGCTAAGCAGAGATGAGCAGAGCTAAGCAGAGTTGAGAAGAGTAGTGCAGGGCACTGATAGCAGAGATAGTATAGCTGTATATATGGATCAGCAGATGGAGTTCTCCCTAGTTGAGAGGGAGTGTTAAAATTGGAAACTAGGGCCAAACTCCATGTGGGTCATATTATTTATGGAAACTGATATTTTTATTGGATCCCTCTCATTGAGAGGTGTAGGACCTATCTAAAGATCATCCGATTCCGATAAGTATTTATGAAGTTATGAATTTATTTATGTTATGGAAAAATTGTTAAGTCGACCAGCAACTTATGTAGGTTCAGAAGCCCAACAGTCATGTCTATTCAACCTCTACATTTTAGTATAAATAAAAGAGGACTTCAAGTCATTTATACACACACTTGGATCTCTTCCTATCTCTACTTGTCTTTGGGTTTTAGTAGGAGGAGATATCTTAAGGAAAAGCCAGAAAAGTCGGAAAAACTAGAAAAGCAGGAAAAGCTGGAAAAACCAGAAAAGCCGGAAAAGTCGGAAAAACCAGAAAAGCCAGAAAATCTAGAATTGCCAGAAAAGGCAGAACTACCGGAAAATCTGGAAACTTCAGAAAAGCCAGAAATACTAGAAAAGACGGAAAAGCGGAACTACCAGAACTGCCGGAAAATCCAGAACTGCTGGAAAATCCAGAATTACCAGAAAAGCTGGAAACATCGGAAAAGATGGAAACATCGGAAAATTTGGAAATACCGGAAAAGCCAGAAAAGATGGAAAAGCCAGAAAATCCGGAAATGCTAGAACTGTCAAAACTATCGGAAAAGCCGGAACTACTGGGAAATTCCAAAATAGCCAGAGCATCTGTCTCCGAAAGAAGGTAGCATGATGTATGAGATCATGGGCAGCATAATAAGCAGCATGATGATATGAGCATGGGCAGCATAATGATGCATGATGATATGAGCATGGAAAGCATAATGATGAATGAGATCATGAGCATGGGCAACTTGATGATGAATAAGACCATGGAAGATGCAGCATGATGAGCAGCATGAAGATGAGAGTAGCTCAGTCATCAAGGTTCAACACATGTGATAGTACAACAAGGTGTCACACGGTAATGTGCAGCGAATAGACAAGATGCAGCAGTATGATAGGTGAACGAGTCACCTTAAAGAATCAGTTGAAGCAATATGTCTTCAACTGATCTCATGTCAATATCAAAAGTCAAAGTGATTGACTTCTATTGTAAATGTACTATCTCTCTCACTTTCTCTGCTGAACTTTGAAGAACATAAAAGAAGAATTGATCAAGGGTTTCCCCACATTGGGGTTTGTCCCTGACTAGCGCCACATCTTGTGTCCTCTTGTCTTGGCTTGTCTTCTACGATTTATATTTATGTTCTATCTGCAGTTTACTTTATGCTGATGTGATTGCTAATGTGGAAAAGAAATTGAAATAAATTGCTCTAGCATAGAACATACCTAAAATTAACATACTTTCTATGCACATACACCAAGGAACAAAATTGAACAGTATGCTAACCAAGAGGAATGGACAGAGGGAACTTTACAAGAAGCTGAAGAATGATTGGTTAGTCAGTCATCCATGCAGACACCTATTCCCAAGGAAAAGGAGGTCAAAAGGGGGAGAGAGGCCATGTCCCCTACTGACTCTGAAACACAAGGTGCAAAATTTGTTGTTTTTAAAAGAAGAAAGAAGGACCCAAACAGTACTCAAAAATCAGACCCTCAAGTTGATCCTCAGGTGATTACTATCCAAGATGAATCTCTAGAAGAAAGGGATACACAACAGCCACCCACAGTAGTTTTGACAGGAACTCCTGTCACTCCTTTTCCTCAAGTAGAAGAAACAATTCAGTCACCTACTGTAGAAACAACAATTCAGTCTCCAGTATCTTCTAGTTCTCAAATTTCAACTCAACAGAGTATATTTTCAAGGTACAGGGAGATAAAGTTGAAAAATGAAGCTTTAAAGGCTTCAACTTACTCAGAATTTTGGAAGAAGACAACGAAAACACAACATAGATTGCTCTCTGCATTCGACTCAAAGAAAGGACAGTTCCAAATGGCCTTCATGGAACCTTTAGTGCTAGCTCCCAGGAGTGTTGAAGACTAAAAAGCCTCTATTTTCTCAATTGATACAAAGAAGATACATGAAATTGATCAAATCAATTTGCATAAGAAAACGGGGGCGCTGATATTTTCAACAATTACCAGTTCGGCCATGACTGCTTCCAAATTACAGTCATCCTTGAACAACATGCATTCTCAGTTGAAGATGTCCTCATTTGCTAAAGACAACATAATCAAATCTCTAGAAGATTTGATAATAAAGCTAGGACATGACCCTACTAATATCAAGGCAGTAGAAGAGCTTATAAAGAGAAAAGAGGCAAATATTCAAGCATTAAGAAAGAAATTGAAGCTACCATCCACGGAACATCCTCAAGCTAAAGAAGTTGCTAGCATAGAAATGGAAAAGGAAAAATTATTTACAATAGTTGTTTAGTAGAATGCACAAATACAGAAAATGGAACAAGACATGGAAACATTGTTAAGAGAAAAATAATAGTGGGAAGCAGCAGGGACATCTACATCAGGCATAGGTACAAAAATAGAGACTTCAACAAAGGAAACATCTTCAAATTCTACAGAAAATCTTGCTAAAGCTTTGGAAGAATTATCATCAGTTAAGGAAAAGAAAGAGAAATTATCGATAACATTGATTCAAATGGAGGAGAATAAAATTAAAGCTAATAATGCCTATTTAGCATAAGTACAAAAAAACTTCCAATTAATTCGAAAAATCCAGAAATATGAAGATCAATCCTTCACCATCCAAATGTTGGCAGAGGCAAAAAATAACATTTGGCATAATATAAATGCTAATATAATAGACATGTGTCCACCAATTCAAATCACTTTTGAGCAGTAAGAACTCATGCAAAGAGTTAAGATAACAATACAAAGTACTAAAGTAGACTAGAAGAGGCACAAAGGATTATTAAACTGTTAAACTCCAAGACCAAGGATGAATTAGAGGACCTAAACATTCTAGATAGGAAAACAACAATAATGGAGGTTAAAAGAGTTTTAATGAAAAATAATTTGATGATACAACTAGAGAAAAAATGTAAAGAGCTCGAGTTGCAAGTCAGAAGATTCAACAGAAAATTCACACTACTGCAGGAAAAGGGTCTACCTACTCTGAGGAATTCTAATGGAAAAATGATTCCATTAGAAAAATACTAGGAACAACTGTGTAACATAGTTGCTGATGCTCCAAATTTTGTAAAGGCAAAAGGAGTTATTAGTGGAGAAGAATTTATTGAAGGCCTACAGTTTGATTTAAATATTCAACATGAGATTCATCACATTTTTGTCAATAAGCCAACTTTTGACATTTACAATGAAGTGGATGAAAGGTTTAGAAACATGATAAACTTTTCTATCCCAAATGAAGAAAGGTGGGACCAGTTGCTAGAGTTGATCGAGTAAGTACAACTGAAGCCCTGAAATTTCAGCAACAGAGAGACAACATTTGCAATGAAATAGCCCCAATCAGTGCCCAATTCCTTCAAAGCCTCAACAATGCAACAAATTTTACCAGATTTTCCTTGTCTTCTTCTTTTATATATTATTTTGTAAATATATTTTATTTTGAAGTCCAATATGAGATGTAAAACATTTCTATAAAGACTTAGTAAAAGGACTTAGAAAAGGTTAGAACTTGTATGAATAAAGGAGCCATATTTTTTATGTAAGTTGTGCATTGGACTGAAGTGATCAATTTGCAATAATACAAAGAGTTTTTTTTTTCAGGATTCTCGTGTCAAACCATTTGGTGATGTACTTTCTCATGTGAAATCGTTATTTTCTCAGTTTTCCATATGCTTTCTATCTTTATTGTTCCAAGAAGATTAAGGGTCGAATTTTCTTAAGTGTACTCTGCTCTAGCTTGTAAATAATATAAATATTTTCATTTTGATGTTAAGTATATAATTCATCTCAGCATGATCTATATTTAATTGAACTTAAATCACATTCATCCCATACACTCCATATATACTTTAAAAGATCCAAAACTTTGCCTATCCTGCCTTGTTACAATTGCTCTATTATTTTTATATTTGATCGTCCAAAGACTCATGACTCCATGCCCAATGGTCTTTGCTTACAATTTTCAACCAAATCTTTTGGCCCATTTTCTTTTAGGAGAGAGAGAGAAAAGGAAAACATGGGAGGTTTGATTCCTTATGATTTGGACCTTTCAAGATATTTGAAGAAAAGGGAACAAACACTTTCCTACTAGAACATTTGGATGGTGAGGTGCTTGAACTGTCTGTGAATGGGTAGTTTCTCAACCTTTATTTCCAGCATTAAAGAGGTCCATTTTCATCCACTATATATAAAAGTGAGCCATTGTACATAACAGTGATGCTTTAAGTTCTTAATGTTTTTATTTTTGCTTTTTATGTACTTGAATAAAATGGCTCCATGCCTAATGGATAAGAGGCATTAATCTGTAGGTTCTCAATGCATTGCTTTCAATACATTGTCCCCAATTGGACATGATGTTGTCACCTGTCATACCATCCTTTGTTGTGTCAAATGGCCCTATTTTTCATCCCTAGTACAAGGATGGGTGCAATATTGGTGTTCCAAAGGGAAAACCAAAAGGGATATCCTAAGTCCCAAAGCCATAAAAGAGTGCTGAAAATCGGAGGTCGAAATCAAAGAGAGAACTGAAATTTCAGAGGCCGGAATTCCAAGAGGAAACACCAAAATTCAGAGGTCAAAATTCCAAGAGGAAATGCCAAAATTTAGAGGCCGAAATGAGAAAGGAAGGCCAACCATCTGGACCCGATATCAGAACATCAGAGAAGGAGGTATATCAGGATATTGGAGGTCAGAATAGAGGGGTCATGACGTTTAATTTAAAAGGGACCCAAAACGACATGTCAGAGAAGGGAATATCAGACTAGGTAGTTCGAAGGGTGGTTATATCGGAACATTGAAAGGCTAGACCTTGGAGAAAAATGGTATTGGAATATCGATTTCGTAACTACATAAAAAATGAGATTCTTTAAAAAGCCTCGAGCTTGCCAAGAAAAGGAAATACAAAAGAAATCATTGAAAGCCTAAGGACTTGAGGGCCTCTTTCTTTCTTGTTTGAAGAAGACACATGGAAATAGATAATTGGCTCCGAGAAGCTAACAAGGTAGGTGACATCATCATGATGTGTTCGTATGGTGGACACGTGGCAGTCAATTTCAGCGTTTTCGAGAGCCTAATGGGGTAAATATGGGTGACACGTGTCTCCACTAGGGAGGATCCATGTGGAGATGGTGACATCAATGTGGCATCATTTTAGAAGTTATAATTTTGAAGGAAAGATATTTTGCAACCCCTGTTTAAATTTTTTTATAAAAAGTTCCAATCTGATGAAGGGGGCTTCGATGTTGAGTGGAATTTGGTCATGAGGACTCAAAGGACCAAGGGTGTAGAAGGGGTGGAGCACCCAGGTGCTATGTAGAATATTAGAGGTCAGAGTTTTCAAAACCTCTTTGAAATTGCATTTTTGAAAAGGTCCCGATGAGAAGGGCTTCTGAAGTGGACTAGCACGTGGTCATGAGAGATCCAAAGAACCCAGAGCGAAGATAATATTTAGCATGTAAGTGCTATGAACCATATCGGGAGGTGGATATCGGAACCCCTATGCAATTTCTTTTTGAAAAAGTTACAATGAGAAGCACTTCCAATGTGGAATGGTGTTTAGTTATAGAAGCCCAAAGAACCAAGAGACAAGATCCAATACACAACGATATAGGCCCCCAACAAGATCTTAAATACCTTAGCGCTTAAGAACCAAGCCTCCGGTCACATCACCCGATCCCATGGAGGATAAATATGAAGGGGGCTAAGGAACAAGGATCTAAGGGCTAATCGGAAGGTCGTAATATCGTAACATCATCATAATAAAAGTTATGACATATAGGGCTCTGAAATTTGCAATGCAATGTTGTATGAGAGGCTCAGGTCACATCTCATAGTCCTATGGTCGATAAATGATAAAGGGGGCTAAAATCAAAAGGAGGTGAAGTCATCAGAACTCTGGGAATTTGTAAGACTTTTCTAAATAAAGTTACGACGAAGGAAGGCTCCGATATTTTATTGATCAAGTATTTAACCGGTGGTCACAGGCAGTGGTACTATGGTTGATAAATGATAAAGGGTCAAAGAGAAAATGGGCTAAGAGCATCAGAAGGTTACAATTTCGTAACGTTATATTAAATAGAGTACGATGGATGAAAGCTCCAATATTGCAGCCCATGAGTGCTAAACCGGTGGTCACATGCGGTGGTTCTATGGTATATGAGCAATAAGGAGCTAACCATAGAGGGGGCTAAAGGCATCAAAACTTTTTATTTTCGTAACGCCATTTTAAATAAAGTTACGATGCGCCCTGACTCCAAAATTGTACCATGGAAATTTTAAGAGATGTATTGGGATCTGATAGTGTACCACAGAGGTAATAAAGGGGTGGATGGGTTGGCATCTATTTCACATAGCACCTTCAATGCCACCACACCTAATCATGGATAGCTCCAAGAGGGGAAGTTTCAAGTTTTTAAAGGGAGAAAGCGACAAATGAACTGGCCGATAACAGTGGAGGAATATCGTAACAGAAGTATGTCCAGATCATCAGCCCACCACTATTCTAGACATTGAAGACTGATTCTACCTAAGGAAATCAAAGGAATCAACATGGAGATATTTTTCTCTATCCATAATGAAACCTCACATTTCTCATGTTTTGCTATTTTGTAAATCTTTTACATTTTCAAGAAGAGAATCAAGTCTGTTTTGTAATCATTAGGACATTCACATGCTCAGACAGATGTGTTGTTTAGATAGCTGTAACATTTGAATATATTTTGTAAGTTGTTTTTCTTTGGTTATCCTTATAAAAAGAGGGAATAAACTCATTAGACTGGTTCCAAAATTTTGTTTTTAGGGCTCTGAATTCTATATTTTCAAAGATTCCAAGTTTTGTTTGCAGAGAAAGAGGTTCGAAGTTTAGGTTCAATTGCTTGTTCATGAGGTGATAATTGTTATACAAATTTCAACAGTGTTGAACATGTGATATGGACTCCATTTTGAAGATTAATGAAGAATATATGGTGATTCCAAGCATAGTAATGTGTAGTATGTTTTCTTCCTTTGTATGTCATTTCATATGTGTTTCTCTTCCTCAGAAATTGTGTAAGTAGTAGCTTCTAGATTCACTTATAAATCATGGATTTACTGATGTTATATTGTAGTAGACAGTAGCTGTGAGATTACAGATTTACTATGGTATACTATAGCAGAATGTACCCATGAAATATTGAGTTGGAAACCTTAAAATGTGCTCCATAATTTCTGCATTTCATTTCCTTATTCTTTCATAATTCTGTCAGGACTTATTACTTAGGATTATGGGTCTGTCCTGTTAGCCCCTGAGGTGCAATGCCAAATAGATCCAAAACACTCTCTGAGTCTTTAAAAATTGTTCAAAAGATCGAAATAATCGCAAGAGAAAAACCTTCATACAAGCGGAAAAACACTATCGGGAGGAAAAAACCCAAGGAAGCAGTAAAAAACAGAGAAACGAAGGCTTGAGAAATGAATGCATAGCCACCGTCAGATCTGGCAGGTCAACGGTCCAAATCAAGTCGACGGATCGCAATCGGCGGTGGCAACCAGTGGATATCGACGCAGACATATGAAACTTGCGATGGCGACCAACGGAGTCAACTAGGACCATCAATCAAGTGCGCATATCAATGACCCATGTTGCATCATAGGATCGCTATCGGAGAAACAACAAAGTGCTCACCATGGGCTTGGGGCATGAGTGATATGCGATTGCGATCAATCGCATCGTGATATCACAGTCGGGGAAAACATTATGGAGTGGGGCCTTTATACATATATATGTGCAATGCGATTAGCCAGACTCGATGGCTATATAAGCATTATTGCATAGATTTTGAGATCCGCAGGAAAGTCATTTTTAATGCATTTTCACAGTTTTAATGTATTTCTAAAATACAAAGGGGAATCTTGGAGCAGGACCAAAGCGACTTGCAATTTGCAATAAGACTCAGACTCGAAAGGGTTCGTGAAGGGAAATATATGAAAGTTGAAGTCTATCATGAGCCATTTTTAGTGTATTTCCAATGTTGTTATTGTATTTCAAAATACAAAGGGAAGACTAGGAACAGGCCATTTGCGACTTGCGATAGTGATAAGGACGGACCCGATAGAGGAATAGATAGTGTTTAGGGACTTTTGAAATCCGAAATAAATAGAGCTTGGTGGGATTTCACGGTGTTGCAACGTTTTTCTGTGTAAAATAGAAAACAATCATTGTTAGTATTTGAAATAATTTCAAAGGCCCGAAGACCCATTCCATCACAGGACAGAGACCAGGAGACAGAAGACCAGAAGGGGAAAGGCAACAACGCAACATAGCCAAACCAAGAAATGATCATGGAGCATCGCTAGCACGAGCGAGCCACCTGATAGCACAACACATTTACCAGAATTTGGTTACTATGTTGTTAGAAAAGGAAACCTTCGAGCTCATGTGTGTCTAGTCATGGCATCAAACAGTTAAAAATACAGAGGGGATATATTAAGACACCTCGACCCTTTTTGGGCTTGGGAGCATTGTAAAAAGGCCTATAAATGGCTGAAAGTTAGAATTATGAAGGGTTCAACTTTTGGAGACTGTGGATACTTTGCTACTCTAGCTTCTCATCTTCATTCCAGCAATATAAGCTTCTTTTGTTGTTACATGTTCAATTCTCATTTTCTCTTCTATTCTAAGCTTGCACTTGAATAGGTTATTCATGTTTTCTTCTGTTTCTAATGCCAAATAATTGTCATCTTATCTTTGCGTTGATAAATTAGATATGCAAGCTTCATTTACTTCTTGTAGCTAGCCATTCATATGTGCTTATGTATGCATCTATTGGTACAGACAATATTCTCCATCTATCCATTGGATCTATAAACTATTGAGCATTAGTGGTCTAAAGCCTTGTAAATCTGAGGGTGTTCATGCATGTTTTGAGTGGAAACAGTCATCTGACTTGATCCAAACCATCATACATTCCAATAGTTCAGAGAAAAATACTGATGATTTATATGTTACCAGGCATCTCCGAGCTACAGCCTAGGAGAGCTTCCTGGAGTGATAACATGTCCATCCCTCTATGCTGAATTCCTTCCTTACTTTCCCCCTCCCCATCTTTACTGCAACGACAAATTGAGCTTCATTTACTATGTGTGGGCCACCATACTTGGACATTTATTCATGGGATTATTTATATTGTTTATGTGTATGTTTGAATATACCTATATGAAAGTAATTGAACCAAATATAAAATCATTTTTCATTCACTCTTGAAAAGCAATGAATCATCTTCAAGGGAGACTAAGATGTCCTAGGCACTGACCTATCCTCAACCCAGGGGTTATCTCTAGGAGCTACAATAGGGGGTATGAGGTTGTTGAGTAGGTATTTGGTCGATAGGAATTTCAGTATGGTATGACTAAGGGGTCTTACCATCCATGCAATTTACGTGGCCCTCCTCCTAGCACCAAAAACTGTTCACTGGAAAAAATTTCTCGACAACAGTTAGGGGTTATCTTCTATATGAGGACCCAATTAGACCTCACACCATTTGGTATGAGAGACCCATCTGAAATTTGGCCTAACTACAATACTTTATTTTGGGGGAATGTTGTGAGATGTTCGCGATATTCACAATAATGGGATGCACCTACTAGGTTAACTACTATCCTAAGTGCATAATGTAATTTTTCTAACCTATCTATGGGGAAGGTATATGAGGAAATTGGAAGTGATGAGAAAAAGCTACACAACTACACAACCAAGGGACAATTAGTTATAGTGTTGGACGAAAATGTACACTTATTGCAATCAAAACATAAAATAGTCAATCCCCGAGCCAATAAGTACTCAATGAAGAAAGCAATTGAGCTGAAAACACAAGTAAGAAATTACAATCTAGTTTTTATATTAGTCTAAAAACAACAGTAATGAATCTTACATATACATGCATAAATGAATTGTTTGAGAATAGTAAAAAATAAAACACCATGTACATGGAGTGAACTTCAATGATGGCCTTCACAACTTCTCTATATTAAATGGCCAAAGAAATAAAGAGACAACAAATCACAATCTCTTATTTACAATAATTTTAAAAAGATGCAAAATTCCTATTTACATTCAACCCAACACTATTTCTAGGCTTTAATGATAACTACATCTCAAGACTGTTGGAATTATCAAGGGTAGTTATAACCTTTCAACTTCTTTTATTTTCTAAATGTGATTACAATAATAATTTGTTTAAATTTTTACATGTCATACATGACAACAATATATTATAGTGGAATCTTCTCAATCTCCTTAAGATATTCCACCCACACTTCATGATAGGATCCACTATCTTCTAAAGTTGCATCAACTCTGTTGCAGATTCCTACACAACTTGTAGATGTAAGTACACTTTTTGGACCAATGCTTTGTAATGGTCATGAACTTCCACTCCACAAGCCTTGTAGTCATCTACATGGACACTCATATGTTGCATGGCTTTAGCTTCAATTTCACCTTCTCCTCCATTTATATGATATGAGCATCCTTTTCTAGGACTTGGTCCATGAGAACTTGAATGTTTATTTCAGTTGCTTGGAAAACCATTCTGCCTACATAGGCCAATTTGAGTTGGTATTCTCTAGTATCCAACACAATAGTCCTCTCAGTGATAATAAATATTGGTGGTAGTTGTTGTTGAACATGTGCTCCATCTGTGTGCTCCATAATTTTGTTCTTAATGTGGTCAAATATGAACTTGTTTACATTTCTTGCCTTCTTTATTTAAGTTGGCACCATGCCCATGCCCATATATGACCCTTTGTGATCTCTGGTAGTGCTGAAATCACTGGGTCTATTTCTATATCAGTGGTGTTAGGTTAAGGTTTCAGTTTTGGTTCTGCTAGTTGAATCTGCGAGACTTGTTCTTTTGTTGTAGCCTTAGTTTCTCCTTGTATTATTTCCTTCTCTTTTACTTGATTAGTTTTTGGTTCTTCTTCTTCGCTCCCTTTCTTTCCTCATATCTTCCTCTTCTTGTTATATTAGTAATTTTTTCTAGTAGAATCATCTGCTATCCAAATTACTTCTTATTCCTTCATTTTCTTGTCTTCCTAGTTGGCAGCCTACTCCTAGGCTGAATATTGAGACTTAATATAATCCTCATTTGTCTTTATTTAGGCCGGATCATAAAACATTCTTGAATTAAATTCTGCATAATTCCACATATTCTTTTGTTTTCCCTCTTGTGCCTGGGTCTCTTACTGGTATTGACATCTAAATCTACATGATTTGTAATGATTTTTTTAGTAATTATTTGGGATCATACCTATGAAATGTCATATCCATAAAATGGAAAAGCATGAGTGTGTGTGCCTCGTCCTTAGCCTACTTAATGTCCATCTTGTTATCACTCAGGTTTTCCGTGAAGGTTAAGAAAGGGATACGGCTGAGGTAACCACAAACCAACTTTGGACTGCAGGTTCTAGGCAACCTGCAATCAGAGAGGGCTCTTTCTTTTAGATTTAGCTTTGTTTGAAAGGATTTTAGGCTAGGTCTTGGGTCCAGAAGGTTTTTGTTTTGATTTTCGGTGGGAAAATTGATTTTTCAGGTAGAGAGGCAGTGCATAGTCTAAGGGTCTCGAACCATTGGGCGTGGAGTCGAGGAGAGAAATGTTGTTAAGTTTCCTTAATAACAGTGAGGGAAAATGGAGCAAGATAGCTGCATTTGAAACAATTTCTCAGGTTTTAGGGACGGAAAGAGATGCTAAGTAATGAGAGGCAATTAAGAATCTCTCAATCGACTTAATAGAGGAGGTAACAGAGCGCTACCTAGGGGCAGTTAAGAATCCCTAGATAATTGGCAAACACAGGTAAATTGGGGTAAACATGAGCAAGGAGGAATTCATATTCACAACCAATTTATTGAGAGGAAAACACAGAGAAACAACAGAAATTTAGCATAGAGAGTATTTAAACTAATTCTAGGCTATTCTTTCTTTCTACTATTTAGATCGCGATAAACAACAAACAGAGGTAAGATGCACTTATTGCTTCAGGCTGCAGCATAGGAATTCCATCTTCATATCTTCAAAACATTGATTAGCAACAGACAGTTTGCTCTCCAAGCTTTCAGCAATATTTGATTATGGAAAAACTCAGGTATACAATGCGAGTCTCTAATGAAATTCTCAAGACCAACCCTTAAAACTATACAGAGGGTGGTATATATAGGGAAAAACTTTCTATCTACTTCTTTTATTACATCTTGACCTAATCAGGTCATAAAACATAATTTATTGACCTAACTCTATCTGGAATTAAATGCAAAAAATCTCTTGAGCGGCGCTGAGGGTCGCCGTATCAGAAATAAGTAAATGATGTGGTCCTTGGTGGCTTGCTGTAGTGTCTTCTGAAGTAAATATGCATGGGTTCCTGCTCCTCGATGTCTGCCTGCATTTAAAGTTTAAGCTGTGATTTGAGTGCAGGAATGGGCTTTAGCTGCTTGATTTGACTTTCTGGAGGGCTCATTAATTCTTAGCTGCTTCGAGCCACTAAAATATCTTCGACTGATACTCTTTGGTGCTTTTTCCTTCTCTGATACTCTTTGACAAAATCTGGACTGTTGATCTGATGTGCTGCGGGTCTAATCACTAATAAATGGCCGTTGTTCGGCCTCTGTATCTTCTGAAATTGTCTTATGCTCCTTTTGGTATGCTCTGTGAGGAAAACGGATCATTTTTGCGCCTTTTCGGGCTTCCTGGGGCTGCATGGTGAGAAGATTCCTTAAAGATTCCCTGAAGATTCTCCATTTCGACCCTAAAAATCCTGCGATGAGCGAGCTCATCAAAAATTGCCTCAGAATTGGATTCCGGGGCTCCAAAGTGCGACTTTCGCACCTCTGCGCCCAAAAAAGTGTTGATGACATCAGCATTGTACGACGAGTGACGTCAGCATGACGTTAGCAGGGCGACGTGGCGAGATGACGTCAGCATGACGTCATCACGTACGGACGATGACGTGGCAGGTACGGTGGCGGGGACACGTGGCAGGAGGCCACGCATGCAGGTGACTCATCGGGTGACTGGACAAGGGGTGACGTAAGCAGGGACTGTGCAGGGGGTGACATGGGGTATGACATCACAAGGTGGTAAGCAGTTTCTGGCGCACCGCTTATGGGAAAAGGTGGTTTCGGGGGAGGGGGCTCCGCCACGCCCCAGAGCCTAACGTGTAGCGGGAGTATGGCGGGAAAACTGACGAACTCCCGGACGCTAAAGGCCAGGTGTGTTGCATATAGGAAAGCCCGCCAGCCGTTGATCTGTGGGGCGGGCGATCCAACGATTGGCAGCGATCGCGAGGTAACGGCGGGTTAGCGGGTGGGAATATTCGCAGGAATATTCCAAATTTAATATATGCGCGCGGTGGGTTAAAAACTATAGGAAAAGGGTTTATGTGGGTTTACAGGCGCAGGCTTAATACTTATGCACAAAAACTTTGGGTTAAGGGCGGAATATGGTTTTTTTACAGAGTTAGGGTGAAATTTTACAAGGGGAAAGGTGAAAACATGGATTTTTTGGGGGTTTTTAGGGTTAAGGGAGAGGTTACTAGCTGACCAGATGTCAACTAGTTCCTTAATGACTCGGATGGGCTAAAAACAACCCCAGATGGACTGTGATTTCCTGTACTTATAGAGAATATGGCTATATTGTCAGGGAGGGGTATTTACATAGGGGAGTTTATATACATGATTTTAATAGGGGAAGGGAAAAACTGATAGGGAGTTATATAATAAAGTTAAAAGTTAATATGGAGATGAAAAGAGGGCGCTAAGGTGTGAGACCTTATGCCATTTTGGGGAAAAGAAGGCTCACAGATGATGAGTGAGCAGTCCTTGAGTGAAGGAGATCCTCACCAAGGCAAATGTCATGGAAATGATGAAACTGAGAGGCTCAAGCAGATCTTGACCTCTTGGGGGATGTTAGTAAGTGACTTGGGGGAAATGAGAAGAAGGGGATGTTAGTGAATTCCAGCTTGAGTACCTTCATGAAACTGCAAAACTGCCTGATAACTGTGATCTGAAAAGATAAGACATTGTGAGGTACAAAATTGATCACTAGTCATCACTCTGCCACCGAACAGCTACCTACCCAGCCTACTGTCCTAACATTTTTTCTTCTTTTTGTTTTGGGTGCACTTAGACTTGCAGACCCAGATTCACAATTTTTCTTTTGAATTTTCCTATCTAGATCTGCACTTATTTCTGCCAGGGCCCAGATTAAACAGTTGGGTCCCTTTGATTCTCTACCTATCTACAAATCTGCCAAGATTAAACTGTTTGGACAGATGCATTCTCTATATTTTACAACAGGAAATTGAAACCTAGGGAGGCCAGAATTAGACTGTCTGGACCTCCCTTTAAAAAATTCTTCAAAACTAGAACAACTCATCAAAATTGGAGACAACAGTGGCATTTGAATTGGCACACTTTATTACTTCTTCTCTGGTTCTCTTCTCTGGAAATATGGAACCTTGCTGCAAGAAAGATGACATATTTGGCATGTAAAAATGTCAATCATGAAAAATGAAACCTGTTGCAACAGGAGGCTAACAGTGGCTCCACTTGGGGATGGCTTTTCCTTGTGAAAAGTCAAGAACAGCAGGTCAGACTGCCTTGATCTCTGTTGTCACCGTAAACTGAAAAACTTCTTTGCTCTGGTTGTTAGAAATATGAAACTCTGTGACAAAACAACCTTCTCCTCAAGTGAATCTTTGTGAACTGCTCAGCAATGCCTGCTTTCTTCTGCGTGCTGGATTATTATGTACAATGCTGCCTGAGAATATATCTTTGAAAACATGGATTGCAAATTGATGTACTTCCTTCAGCATTGGTCTGAAACAATTTGCTGAAATTTTTCCTCTTCTGTTAACCCTTTCTTGCCTGAAAATTGCAAGTGCAAAACAGCTTCTCTTTGACCCGAATTGCTGTTATGCCATTGTTACTCTTGCTGCCTTGCTGAGATTGATACAGAGATAGGTCTTTAAAAACTGGACAATCAGCACCGGCTGTGCCTCCATGAATTTACTGTTGTTCCTTCAATAATCGGCCTGCTTATCAAAAGGAATTAAAAACAGTGCTCATATATACACAATATAATTGTACAAAGATATTTACAGAACTTGCATTGTTTCAACAACAAGGATCGTGATAATGTTTCAACATCCTGCCATTCACAGGACCTTCTTCAACAGTGTTGTCCTCCATAGATCTGAGAAAATAGGTGTTGTTTCCTTGAACAACAGAAATAATAAATGGGCCTTTCCATAGGAAATCAAACTTTGCATGCTTGCCCTTGTCTTCTCTTCTTGAGTCCCACTTCAAAACTTTGTCACCAATACTGAAATTTTCAGCTTTAGCCCTCTTATCAAACATCTTTTTGAGCTTTTCTTGTAAGATTTGTGCTCTGTCATAGACTTGTTCTCTGGTTTGCTGAAGATGAATTGTTTGATTAATTCTTCTTTGAATGTCATTTGGTTCAGCCTGAATTTCCTGTAACAGCTTGATGGTGGGAATGCCCAGGGATGAAGGAAATCTAGCCTCCATGCCATATACCAGCTCATAAGGGCTCATTCCAATTGATCTTTTACTTGATAGTCTGTCTGCCCATAGGGCATTCACCAACTTTTTGTGCCAGTTTTTCTTGTTTTCTTCTAGCATTTTCTTTATGATGTTGATGAGGCTCTTGTTAGATGATTCGACCAATCCATTGCCTTGAGGGTAATATGCTGTAGAGTGGCCCAGGGTGATATGAAACTTATGGCAGAAGCTGATCATCTTTTTGGACTTAAAGGCAGCGACATTGTCAGTGATGATTTTCTCAGGGCAGCCAAATCTGGAAAGGATGTTGCACTCGAGGAATTGGATAATAATGGTATCATTGGCTTGTCTACAGGGAATGGCTTCAACCCACTTGGTGAAATAATCAGTGGCTATTAGGATCCATTTGTGTTGGCCTGAGGAAGATGGATGAATTTCTCCAATGAAGTCAAGACCCCATTGTTGAAAAGGTTTTTCGGTGGAGATGGGTTTAAGGGGCATGGGCAACAATTTTCTCTTGCCTTCAAAAATTTGGCACTTGTGACATGACATGGAAAACTTTTTAACATCTGCAAAAAGAGTGGGCCAGTAGAAACCAACCCTCAAGATTTTGTCTTCTGTGGAATTCCAGTAGAGATGTCCTCCACAATCACCTGCATGGAATTCTTTCATGACATTGTTAGTTTCATGCATGGTTAAACAATTTAACAATATACCTTCATGATTTCTCCAAAATAATGCACCATCAATAACACAAAATCTCAAAGCCTTCATTTTCAAAAATCTTTTCTTTGTCCTGGACAATCCTGGGGTAGCACACAGGTTTAACAATACAAAGCAAATATCAGTGTACTAGGGGCATTGCAGAAATATTTCACTGATCTGTGGAGTCGCCAGCTCCGGTTCATTGTCCAGCTGGTTAATGTCTAAGGCTTGAAAATTTGTTTCGGACATCAGTTTAGCTAAACCTTGTCCCTTTATCAGCTTGGTTGGTTTTATTTCAATGTCGTATTCAAGGATACTTGCGATCCACTTTCCTCTTTTGCCTTCTAATCCATCTTGAGTCAGTATGTCTTTTACAGCGGCGTGTGGGATGTAGGCAATCACGTGGGAATACAGTATGTACACTCTAAAATCCTTGATGGCCTTGACAAGTGTGTAGGCCTGTTTTTCCATTATCGGGTACTTCAATGGGGCGTCTCTTAAGGCTCGGCTGAAAAAAGCAATTGGCTTTTCACCTCCCTGTTCATCCTTCTGCAGCAGGACAACAACGATCGTATGCTCGGATGCAAATGAAAATATGATGAAATCTTTATCGAACTGTGGAATAGTTAGGACAGGAGTTTGAGTTAAGGCAGATTTGATACTCTCAAATTCTTGCTTAGCTTCCAGGGACCATCTTACCTTGGCATCTTTCTTTAACATGTTTCTTAACAGTCTTATTAATTCAGCCAGATTTGGAATGAATCTTCTCAAAAAGTTGATTTTTCCAAGGAATGCTTGTAGCTCTTTTATGTTTCGGGGGTATGGAATTTGGAGGATGGCCTGTATTCTCTCAGGGTCAATTCTGATCCCATCCTTTGATATAATGTGGCCAAGCAATTTTCCTTCTTCAAGGCCAAATAAGGATTTCTTAGGATTCAAAGAAATCCCATATTTCCTGCATGTCATGAAAATTTGCCTGAGGTGCTTGAGATGTTCTTCATCAGATTTGGAAAATGGGGTTAAATCATCAAGGTACACAACCAGGAAGTCATGTATTTCTTTGGCGAAAGCAATATCCATTGCTCGTTGAAAAGTAGCACCAACGTTTTTAAGTCCAAATGGCATCTTTACATACTTAAATGTTCCCCAAGGTGTGGTAAAAGTTGTTTTGTCTTGGTCATCTGGGTGAACAAGTATCTGGTTAAAACCTGAAAATCCATCTAGTAAAGAGATTCTAGATGATCCCACTACTCTCTGCAATATGTGGTCCATTTTGGACAAAGGGTAGTGGTCTTTTAAGGAGACTTGGTTTAAATTTCTGAGGTCTACACAAAGTCTGATTTCACCTGTCTTTTTTCTTGTAGGAACAAGATTGGACACCCACTCAGAGAATCTGATAGGTGCTATAATGCCTGCTTCCCACATCCTTTTTACTTCTTTTTCAAACGGGGGAAGAAGCACAGGGTTGATTCTTCTCAATTTCTGTTTGAAGGGCTTCTGATTGGGCTTCAATGGGATTGTGTGCTGAATCACTGATGTATCATAGGACTTCAAATCCTCATAGCTCCAAGCAAATACATCTTGAAATTCTTTGAATAAGTCAATGTACTTGGGCTTTTGATCGGGTGGCAAATTTTTGGACAGTTTGATCATTTTTGGATTCTCTGGTGTCCCAATGTTGTGTTCTTCAATTTCCGTGTTTATTGGTTGCAGTTTTGGTTTTCTGGGAACGTCATTAGAGTCAAACATGTCTTCTAGCGGAGTTAGTCCAGCAGGCAAAAAATTATCTTTTAGGTCAATGATTTCTACTTCTGTTCTGTCTGCTTCTTCTGCCTGTGTTTGTTTCAGCTGTTCAATGTTTTCATTGTCAAAAACGGTTGGCTTCAGAATCAGTTTGGCTGTTGCAGCATCTAGAGCTTGCTGACTTTCATTTCTCTGCTGTTCAGAATCTGTCATGGCATCCGTGTCAATGTGAATATTTGAAAATTCGTGCGCAAGGGTAAGGAAATTATTGATCTGGGCATCATTCTCGAATACTTGCCAATCTCTGACATTATTTGAGACGGTGGGCCTATGTTTTATTTCGGCTGTGAAACGATGATTCGGGTCAAAAGGAAGCTTGCATGTACTTGCAAAGGTGGCTAGGCTGTGTGCATGAATGTTGTGATTTCTGGAAATCTTGTCAAGCTTGAATTCAGTGAATGACTGGAGTATGTCAGTAGCAGTTGTTCTGTAGGCTCTCATTCTATTGTCATTGGTAACAAAATTACCTTTCATCTGTTGTATAACTAGATCAGGGTCACCTAAGATAGACACTTTTACAACACCTAGAGTTTTCAGTAGTTTAAGGCCTAACATCAGAGCCTCATACTCTGCCATGTTATTTGTGCATTTGAAATTCAGTCTATAGGCATGTCCTTCTGCATGATTATCATATGTATTGTGAATCCAGACACCTGCCCCTGCTCCTAACTTGTTAACAGAGCCATCAAACTCTAGAAACCATGTGATGTCTTGCTTGTGATCAGTATCAAGAGATTGAGCTTTTTTAGGATTGGGCAGATTTAAAATTTCTGTTTGGGGAGGTTCTTGTAACATGCTGGTTGCATTTACTGTTTTGACGATTTCTCTATTGTGGGCAACCGTTTCTTCATTGATGTGCACTTGTTGTTCTAGAGCCAAAGGCTCCTTATTAGTGGGCAGATTTGAATCATCATTGAATAAAATGAAAGAATCCATATAGGAGTGAATTGAATAAATGGGAAAACTTTCAGGCTTGCTTTCACTACTTACTACGTATTTCATCAGGGTTTCTCTGTACAGTGTCTTTGGTTGTCCAAAGACTGAAATGGTAGCATAGGAAAGGTCTAGTTGAAGGGATCCTTGAAGCTTCGCTCCCCATGATCTCGACAACAACATACCTTATTTTGGTGGAATATCAGCCACCACTACATCCATGAGAATGGTCTTGTTAGGATATTGGACTAAGGAGACACAGAGATCTTTGATGAGGCCTAAACATTTCACTTGACTTGAGTCAAATGAGTATAAATCTTTGTAAGGCCTTGTGATGTCGAGATTCAGTTTTTCCATAACTGCTTTGGGCATAAGATTGTGCGATGCCCCTGAGTCAAACATAGCGTTGTGTAAAACTTTGTCATGTATATGCAGACTGACATAAAAGGGTGGGACAGGTCCGTGGGTGGATTTTCCATTAACTTCTGGTCCAAACAATAGCTCAGGGGAATCATCCAAAACATTTACATCATCTTTGTTTTCTGTAATTTGAAGTGACCTTTGAATTTGTTGCCTATACACATCGTGTTTAGCCAATTCTGAAAGAGGAATGGCTATCTTGAGTTTTCCAATCTCTGTTTCTAAACTAAAAGGCTTCTCCAATGGAGTCTTGGTATTGGCATTGGCAGTTTTTCCCTTTTCATTTGAATTCTCAGCGACTTGCTCTTGTTTATCAATGCTATGGGAAGTATTTGCTTGTGGTTTGGCAACTCCAGGAGTACTTTTTGGAATGCTGTTTGAATTCTCTTTTGAGAAAGGCGGCGTCAAAGGCTGCTCAACCGCAGGCTGTGTGTCTGTTATGTCCTCTACAGTCACTTGACTTGAGTTTGAGGCAGTCGTATCAGCTGGTTGGGTTATGACAGCTGTGTTTTTAATCTTGTTGGGCTGTTTGGTTTCCTTTGTCTTGCTCGGCTCAGGGATGTCAATGGTCCTAGTTCTGAGCTTATACTATTTGTGTACTTCATACACAGCAGTATCATAACCCTGCTTGAAATCAAAAGACTCACTAGTTTTGTCTGAAATTGACTGCAATCATGTTCGTTTTGGTCTTCTTGTGTCAGGAAAGTTTGATGCTCACCCTTTAGGTCCATTAAATTCATGTGATCGTCTTCTATGGGTTGACTAGAAGTAGATCCTTCTACATAGTTATCTTGAAAAGGGGGTCTTATGTCCTGGTCTTGGTTAGACCTACCAGCATTTATGTTCTGTGTTTTCCTGAAATTTGGATTTCTTATGGTGTTGGACTGCTGTCCTTCCCATGATGCTTTTCTCTCAACATTTTCTACTCTTTCCCCTAGTCTTTGCAGGCCATTAATGATAGCATCAAGCTTCTGGTCAAAGGCTGAGGGTTCTTCCTTAAAGGTGGTTCTCTTTTCCATTTTCGCTCTGTTTCTTTTGGCAATTGAGTTGGCTTCTACCGTGACAACAACCTTTTGCGCGCCTTCAAGAGTTGCAGGAGCTCTTTCTTTTAATTGATATGCCATATCAGGGTCAAAACCATCGGGAAATTTGTACAAGGCAAGGTCAGGTGGAGGTCTTAAATTCGCGTTATATACATTGTTGAATCTTGCACAGTACTCCAAAACGGTCTCTTGAGGACCTCGTTTGATTGTACCATATTCAGCTAGTATGTGCAAGGGATCTTTCTTTTTCTCCCATCTGTTGGTAAAGGATAGGTAAAGCTCATCAGGAGTGGTTATGGAATTTGCAGCAAGTGATCTGAACCAAGTTCTTACATCACCTGTTAGACTCTGAACAAAAATTCTCATTCTTACACTATCATCGTCTATTTCATAGTTTTCGAGATAGTCTTGCATCTTTTTGGCATGCTGAATAGCTGTGAAAGGGCCAGTGGAATCAAAATATGAAATTTTCGATTGGTAATCTTGGGGTAAAGTCATAGCGTTAGCAGGCAATTGCAGGGGCGCATACCTATTAGCCATATTTGTGGGGATAACAGGAACAACAGGGATTACAGGGACAACAGGAACGACTGGTACAACAGGGGTAATAGGAACGGTAGAAATAATAGTAGTGGTAATGGGAATATGTGCAGTGAATGAAGGTGTGAAGGGAGGGCTTTGAGATGTAGATGATGAACTAGGGGAAGCAGGGGTAGACCGGAATAAAACCTTGACAGGAGTTGGAACAGAGCTAGGATAAGCTGTTTTAGGACTCAAATCAGCAAAATTTTCCTGTCTTTGTTGCTTCCTAAGGTTTTTAGGGATTATGTTAGGCTTTTCAAAAACAGCTGGAGGATCTGGGTCTCGGTTTGACCTTGTATATCGCGGATTTTTCTTGGGAGCCAGCTTCCGAATTGTTTTTTATTTTTATTTTTTGGAATATATTTTGTATTTACAAGGGCCAGATAAGATTTTGGAATTGCTGTGTATATCTTAAAACTAGCATGAACATTGACTGAAGCAGCTTTTATCTAAACTTGTTAATGTAAAACAAAAATAGTTTCAAAGGCTTCCTGGTTGACATTCAGGCTTCATCTGTAGTTTTAGGAAATATACAACAATTAGAAAATCGATTTCTACATGGGGTTTTTAACCTTCTTCGTGAAACTTTGTAAAATTAACTGAGGAAAGTCCCCAGTGGAATCACCATTATGTTATCACTCAGGTTGTCCCTGAAGGTTAAGAAAGGGATACGGTCAAGGTAACCACAAACCGACTTTGGACTGCAGGTTCTAGCCAACCTGCAATCAAAGAGGGCTCTCTCTTTTAGATTTAGCTTTGTTTGAAAGGATTTTAGGCTAGGTCTTGGGTCCTGAGGGTTTTTGTTTTGATTTTCAGTGGGAAAATTGATTTTTCAGGTAGAAAGGCAGTGCATAGTCTAAGGGTCTCGAACCATTGGGCGTGGAGTCGAGGAGAGAAATGTTGTTAAGTTTCCTTAATAACAGTGAGGGAAAATGGAGCAAGATAGCTGCATTTGAAACAATTTCTCAGGTTTTAGGGACGGAAAGAGATGCTAAGTAATGAGAGGCAATTAAGAATCTCTCAATCGACTTAACAGAGGAGGTAACAGAGCGCTACCTAGGGGCAGTTAAGAATCCCTAGATAATTGGCAAACACAGGTAAATTGGGGTAAACATGAGCCAGGAGGAATTCATATTCATAACCAATTTATTGAGAGGAAAACACAGAGAAACAACAGAAATTGAGCATAGAGAGTATTTAAACTAATTCTAGGCTATTCTTTCTTTCTGCTATTTAGATGGCGATAAACAACAAACAGAGGTAAGATGCACTTATTGCTTCAGGCTGCAGCATAGGAATTCCATCTTCATATCTTCAAAACATTGATTAGCAACAGACAATTTGCTCTCCAAGCTTTCAACAATCTTTGATTATGGAAAAACTCAGGTATACAATGCGAGTCTCTAATGAAATTCTCAATTGACCAACCCTTAAAACTATACAGAGGGTGGTATATATAGGGAAAAATTTCTATCTACTTCTTTTATTACATCTTGACCTAATCAGGTCATTAAACATAATTTATTGACCTAACTCTATCTGGAATTAAATGCAAAAATTCTCTTGAGCGGCGCTGAGGGTCACCGTATAAAAAATAAGTAAATGATGTGGTCCTTGGTGGCTTGTTGTAGTGTCTTCTGAAGTAAATATGCATGGGTTCCTGCTCCTCGATGTCTGCCTGCATTTAAAGTTTAAGCTGTGATTTGAGTGCAGGAATGGGCTTTAGCTGCTTGATTTGACTTTCTGGGGGGCTCATTAATTCTTAGCTGCTTCGAGCCTCTAAAATATCTTCGGCTGATACTCTTTGGTGCTTTTTCCTTCTCTGATACTCTTTGACAAAATCTGGACTGCTAATCTGATGTGTTGCGGGTCTAATCACTAATAAATGGCCGCTGTTCGGCCTCTGTATCTTCTGAAATTGTCTTCTGCTCCTTTTGGTATGCTCTGTGAGGAAAACGGATCATTTTTGCGCCTTTTCGGGCTTCCTGGAGCCGCATGGTGAGAAGATTCCTTAAAGATTCCCTGAAGATTCTCCATTTCGGCCCTAAAAGAATTGGATTTCGGGGCTCCGAAGTGCGACTTTCGCGCCTCTGCGCCCAAAAAAGTGTTGATGACGTCAGCATTGTACGGCGGGTGACGTCAGCATGATGTTAGCAGGGCGATGTGGCGGGATGATTTCAACATGACGTCATCACGTACGGACGATGACGTGGTAGGTACAGTGGCGGGGACACGTGGCAGTGACGTGGCAGGAGGCCACGCAGGCAGGTGACTCATCGGGTGACTGGACAAGGGGTGACGTAAGCAGGGACTGTGCAGGGGGTGACGTGGGGTATGACGTCACAAGGTGGTAAGCGGTTTCTGGCACACCGCTTATGGGCAAAGGTGGTTTCGGGGGAGGGGGCTCCGCCACGCCCCAGAGCCTGACGCGTGGCGGGAGTACGGCGGGAAAACCGCCGAACTCCCGGACGCTAAAGGCCGGGCGTGTTGCATATAGGAAAGCCCGCCAGCCGTTGATCTGTGGGGCGGGCGATCCAACGGTTGGCGGCGATCGCGAGGTAACGACGGGTTAGCGGGTGGGAATATTCGCAGGAATATTCCAAATTTAATATATGCGCGCGGTGGGTTAAAAACTATAGGAAAAGGGTTTATGTGGGTTTTACAGGTGCGGGCTTAATACTTATGCATAGAAACTTTGGGTTAGGGGCGGAATATGGTTTTTTTACAGCGTTAGGGTGAAATTTTACAAGGGGAAAGGTGAAAACATGGGTTTTTTGGGGGTTTTTAGGGTTAAGGGAGAGGTTACTAGCTGACCAGATGTCAACTAGTTCCTTAATGACTCGGATGGGCTAAAAACAGCCCCAGATGGACTGTGATTTCCCGGACTTATAGAGAATATGGCTATATTGCCAGGGAGGGGTATTTACATAGGGGAGTTTATATACATGATTTTAATAGGGGAAGGGAAAAAATGATAGGGAGTTATATAATAAAGTTAAAATTTAATATGGAGATGAAAAGAGGGCGCTAAGGTATGAGACCTTATGCCATTTTGGGGAAAAGAAGGCTCACAGATGATGAGTGAGCAGTCCTTGAGTGAAGGAGATCCTCACCAAGGCAAATGTTATGGAAATGATGAAACTGAGAGGCTCAAGCAGATCTTGACCTCTTGGGGGATGTTAGTAAGTGACTTGGGGGAAATGAAAAGAAGGGGATGTTAGTGAATTCCAGCTTGAGTACCTTCATGAAACTGCAAAACTACCTGATAACTGTGATCTGAAAAGATAAGACATTGTGAGGTACAAAATTGATCACTAGTCATCACTCTGCCACCGAACAGCTACCTACCCAGCCTACTGTCCTAACATTTTTTCTTCTTTTTGCTTTGGGTGCACTTAGACTTGCAGACCTAGATTCACAATTTTTCTTTTGAATTTTCCTATCTAGATATGCACTTATTTCTGCCAGGGCCCAGCTTAAACAGTTGGGTCCCTTTGATTCTCTACCTATCTACAAATCTGCCAAGATTAAACTGTTTGGACAGATGCATTCTCTATATTCTACAACAGGAAATTGAAACCTAGGGAGGCCAGGATTAGATTGTCTGGACCTCCCTTTAAGAAATTCTTCAAAACTCGAACAACTCATCAAAATTGGAGACAACAGTGGCATTTGAATTGGCACACTTTATTACTTCTTCTCTGGTTCTCTTCTCTGGAAATATGGAACCTTGCTGCAAGAAAGATGACATATTTGGCATGTAAAAATGTCAATCATGAAAAATGAAACCTGTTGCAACAGGAGGCTAACACATCTACTAATAGGATCCCATATGGAAGGGTATATATGGTCACGCAAGTTTCTTCACCCTTTACAAGCCTTGTAGTCATCCACCTAGACACTCATCTACCACATGGTTTTAGATTCAATCCTGAGAACTTTCACCTTCTCCTCCATTTCTATGATATTAGCATCCTTTTCTAGGACTTGGTCCAAGAGAACCTGAATTTTTATTTCAGTTTCTTGGAAATTCGTTGTGCCTGCATAGGCTACTTTGAGTGGGTATTCTCTGGTATCCAACATAATAGTCCTCTTAGTCATTATAAATATTGGTGGTAGTTTTTGTTGAACATGTGCTCCGTCTTTGTGCTCCAATTTTTTTTTCTTAATGTAGTCAAATATGAACTTGTTTAGATTTGTTTCCTTCTTTCTTTTAGTTGGCACCATGGCCATGCCCATATCTTCTATTGATAGATGACCCTTTGTGATCTCTGGTAGTGCTGAAATCACTAGGTCTATTTATATATTAGTGGTGTTAGGTCAAGGTTGCGGTTTTGGTTCTTCTAGTTGAATCTACGAGACTTGTTCTTTTGTTGTAGCCTTAGTTTCTCCTTGTATTATTTCCTTCCCTTTTACTTTCTCAGTTTTGGTTCTTCTTCTTCACTCCCTTTCTTTCCTCATCTTTTCCTATTCTCGTTCTATTTGGTAATTTTTTCCAGTAGCATCCTCTATTATCCATACTACTTATTCCTTCCTTTTCTTGTCCTCCTAGTTGGTTGCATACTCTGAAGCTGAATATTGAGACTTAATATAATCCTCCTTTGTCTTTCTCTAGGTTGGATCATAACACATTCTTGAAGTAACTTCCACATAATTCAACACATTCTTTTTCTTTCCCTCTTTTGCATGGGTCTCTTACTGGTACTACCATCTAAATATACATGATTTGCAATTATTTTTTAGTAATTATTTGGGATCAAACCTATGAAATGTCAAATCCCTAAAATGGAAAAACATCAGTGTGTGTGCCTCCTCCTTAGCCTACCTAATGTCCATCAACTAATAGGCTCCCATATGGAAGGGCATATATGGCCACAAAAGTTTCTTGACCCTTAATAGGCCTTGTAGAAATCCACTTGGACACTCATCTGCCTCATGGTTTTAGCTTCAATCCTGAGAACTTTCACCTTATCCTCCATTTCTATGATATGAGAATCCTTTTCTTGGACTTGGTCCAAGAGAACCTGAATGTGTATTTTAGTTACTTGGAAAACTATTGTGCCTTCATAGGCTACTGTGAGTGGATATTCTATGGTATCCAACACAATAGTAATCTCATTCATAATAAATATTGGTGGTAGTTGTTGTTGAATGTGCACTCCATCTGTGTGCTCCACAGTTTTGTTCTTAATGTAGTCAAATATGAACTTGTTTAGATTTTTTGCCTTCTTTCGTTTTGTTGGCACCATGCTGATGCCCATATTTTCTATTGGTAAATGACCCTTTGTGATCTTTGGTGGTGATGATATCATTGGGTCTATTTCTATATTAGTGGTGTTAGGTTAAGGTTAAGGTTTTGGTTTTGCTAGTTGAATCTACAAGACTCTTTTTTTGTAGACTTAGTTTCACCTTGTATTATTTCCTGCTCTTTTACTTGCTCATTTTTTATTCTTCTTCTTCGATCCCTTTATTTCCTCATTTCTTCCTCTTCTTGTTCTTCGGTAATTGTTTTTCAGAACATACTATGCTATCCATATTACTTCTTATTCCTTCATTTTCTTGTCTTCCTAGTTGGTTTCCTACTCACCGGTTAAATATTGAAACTTAATATAATCCTCCTTTGTTTTTCTTTAGGATGGATCATAACACATTCTTGAGGTAACTTCCGCATAATTCCACACATTCTTTGGCTTTCCCTCTTGTGCTTGGGTTTCTTACTGGTACTACCATCTAAATATACACGATTTGCAATGATTTTTTAATAATTATTTGGGATAAAACCTATTAAATGTCAGATCCACAAAATGGAAAAGCATCAGTATGTGTGCCTTCTCCTTAGCCTACTTAATGTACATCAAGTAATAGGCTCCCATATGGAAGGGCATATATGGCGACGAAATTTTCTTGACCCTTTATAGAGCACCACCAACTCCTATGTAAACCTAATATGTTATTTACAGTAGTACCATATAGTTATTTACAAGCTTAGGTAGGAGGTGGGGAGGTTTGGTTTCCCCAAACACTCATATGAATGTGCCAATTTTCTCCACAAGCCAATCACCAATTATTGGGATTTCATGTTTATCCCTTTTAGACATGCAAAGGGAAGCTTCATAATTAAGGCCTCATATAAGGGAATCAAGAAGTCATGACAAAATTGTGTATGCCTAGATATAGTGGTACTTTCAGATGATCTTATAGTAAATGTATACGAGCTCGTTTTGTAAAGTCTATCTCCATTTCATGCCCATGAATATCATTCTAATGCAAACCACATCTAATAGGTAGACCATGTAAAATTTGGGTTGTTGTCCCATGCCTAGATTCTAGGCACTACGTATGATTTCTTTCAAGTTTCTTATTAGGATGTTAGCTCAATTGAATATTCTACCTACAAAAACCACTTTGTACATCATAGGCACCCAACATTCTAGAAATATTTTTACGTTTTCTCTATCATATAGCCTATAAATCATATCAACCACAAATTGTTACAAAGTCTTGAGCATGATGACAAGACACTCTTTGTTGGCCCATATTTTGAATGCTCCTTTACCAACCCACCATTTCTTTACAATTTCCTTGAGAAATACCTTAAATCTTGTCACCAACCATCATTTAGAGATACCTCTTCTATGGCTAATATTGATATAGTTTTATGTTGGAGGCATTGAAGGAAGCCAAAAGTCTTCCATGGTTTTCTATAGTCATTGCATTTTATGGATCAAAGTGTTGCACAAGCCATTCTATTATCTTAATGCACATAATTATTGGTGAATGAGCTACCACATTCTATAATCAAGACATGTTCACTGCCTTATAAGCTTCAATTTTTGGCCCAGCTACATGAAGGTTATCTTTAGGGAAATTTTCGTATATTTCTAACGAGTTGTACATGGTGATTGTTTATGAAAATGGGATGTCCCATAATTCTAGTCCGATAGAGTTTTATAGTTCCTCCAGATTTTCAATTGTTGGGCCTTTCCAGTTGTTCTCTTTGGTTTGTACATGGGTTCCATGCAACACATCAATAAGCAATAAAGACCCATGATAGAATTTTCCTTTAAAATATGCAATGCAAAGGGATAAGGCTTATGGTGTTTCAAGGTTGGTTGTTTTTTACCAAAATCTACATTGAAATGGTTAAAGAAATACTATTATATTCACTATCCCTACAACAATGGTTGAATATTTCCCTTTGGCTAGGGTATTTAGCACACAACATATAGTTAGGGATTCACTTTCATATCATTCTAGGATGAGAAGGGGAATGTATATTCAAGAATATTGATTTAGAAGGTGTAGTGGCTTAACAATTAGGTTTCCACAAATTCATTGGCCAAGAAAGTATTTCTTGCACAACTAGGAAGGAAAGAACAAAATATATCTCCACACTCACACAAGACTACTAAAATCATGAAATCCATTATTTACTCCATGTCATCTAGTTATAAGACAATACCTTTCAGTAAAATATATACCTATGTTGTGTAAAACACATGGTATGCAAATTAGAGCAATCAAATCCACATGCAACAATGTGAAATTTACCTTAGGGATGAGTTGTCAAGAGGAGGACAACCCATTCTCTCCCATTATTTTGGTTTGGGCCAAGTGGGTCAATCTATTGCCCAAAGAATGGGGTTGAGTAGCCTATGATGCATTCCATGTACTCTTCAAAATCAAATGGAGCTAGGGTTGGATATTTGTTCTCTTTTATATGGTTATCCCCTTCCCTTTTTTCAAACCTTTCATCGATTTTCTAAATGAAAGACCAAGTCTCTAATATGACTTGAATTTAAGTGATTTGTTTTTTTTCAAACTTGGAATGTTAAATTGATTCTTATACTAGCATTATAATGTTGGTCATGTCACCAAATAGTGCTATAGTCACATGAGTGATGATTTTTAAGATTATAACCATAAATTTTAACCCACCCTGACCATACAATGTAACACTAGGCTTGGATATTGGCCAAGCATTGTAGTGCTAGGCTAATAGCTTATCCTATGGGAAGTTACATTAGTGGTTGGTTACGGGTTTCTTAACTGAGAAGATGTTATAGGCTTGGCCATTACCCATTCTAGTGCTAGGATAATAACTTAGCTTTCTAGTCCTATCGTGTGGTGTAGGGATATCTCGATGTGAAGGTTGAGTCTTAAATGAAAAAAATGTCAAGTTAATTGCTAGCTTGGTAGCTAGTCAAGCATTGCAATGTTGGCTTGACTACCAAGCGAACAAAACTAGTTAAGGGTGGGGCCTTTCATATTGTGAAATGATTTCAAATAATGTTTGAAACTTAACTTACATATATGTTGGGGTCGATCGCTAGCTTGGTATCTAGACAAGTGTCATAGTGCTAGCTTGTCTACCAAGCAAGCAACATATAGTGTGAGTGTGGGAGAATCATTTGCTTAAACTTTGCCTTTATATGTGAGCTTGATTTATATATAACGTAAGTTCAGTCACTGAGCCTGGTAGCTAGCCAAGCTTTTGTATCATTGGCTTGAATACCAAGTAGGGAACATATGGTTTGAGTTTGGGCCCATCACGTGTTATGGCTTTATATTGAGCTTCTTTCTTGTGCCATAACATCATACTAGTGGCTAGCCAAGTGTTGTAGTGTTGGTTTAGTCATCAAGCTAATGACATACCATGTGAATGATCAAATTTATTTAATAAAGCTTTCTCTTAAATTCAAGAATATGATTTTCCATATTGTTGTCTCAAGGCTTAGCCTAATATACTAGTGCTAACTTACCCAACAAGTGGGAACTTGATACAACCTATGCCTTGTTTGAAAAATAATGTATCATTACTTTGTCGTCAAGGGAATATTGTGGCATTGCGTTGACGTTTAGCCCATCATTACATTAGCGAATAGACAATAAAGACAAGTTTATTGTTGCAAATTTTGAATCTTTGGTAATGGAAAAGGAGGGACTAATGTGTATCTTAATGACAATCACTAGTTAAACATTGCAAATGCAATCAAAAATATAATTCAATCCTTTGAGTTACTTGTGAGGTGAAGCCACTAAGACACTCTTTTTGTTCTGTGCTTGATATTAAGTGCTTTGTCAAAAAAAAGGTGATTAGTAAATCAAGGCAGAGAACTCCACTAAGGAGTGAGGAGAGTATATATGAGAGTGATATGGGTTTTGGGTTTTGAAAGTAGTGGGTACATCAATTCCTTCCAACTAGAAGTGAGTCGAAGGAATTGAGAAGGGTGTTGTGACAACTACAATAGGTCAAATGACTCTCTCTCCCCCCCAAAACCTCTAACACTATTCTATAGTTAGATACCTTTCAAGAATCGTGTCAATAATGTTGAGAAATCAATGCTAGTAGAGTTAGGGTTAGATTTATCTTTTTTGATAATTACTTGTGAATTAAGATGACTTCTTTTACTTCTTTGTTATACTATCTTTCATCAAGCAATTGCCAAATTATGTGTGTATGAAGATCATAAAAACACGAGACACAAGATGTAGGCACTTTGTTAGGGAAAAACCCTATCTAGGGGAAAACTGGTCAAAATATGTTCCTTCAATAGTTTTCTTGAGACTCTTCAACCTAGACACAAACCTCCAACCACCAAGTCAGCCTCTCCTTCCAGCAACTTCGACCTAGATCTTCAGCCTTGCAGTAACAACACTTCGACCCAACAAATCCATAATTTTGACCTCCCAGTAGCAGAATCTTCGGCCCAACACTTTCAGAATTTCTACCCTTCCATCAGTAAAACTTTGATCCAACAACTGGCCCAGTAACTTCGCATAAGAGAGAGAAAGAGATACCAAAAGCCTTCGACCTTGATCCTTCCAACACTTCTTTTGTTCTTGGAATTTCACACTTTTTCTGCCTCCTTTGCTTGGATATCGAACTTATCAAAGAGATAATCCAAATGAATTCGAAATGATTGTATATATACGCTTTAGGTGAGGTCAAATTGCCCAGTTGGAGGTCGACTTGGTGTGGAGGGGTCAAATACCTAATTTGACTCAATAATAATCCTTTTTACATGATTCAAAAGCCCAAGAAGGGTCTCATAAAATGTACAATGACTCTAATGACTCAATATAAATATTAGGAGTCCACAATGGGGACATTTACTAATAAAAGATGACCCAAGCATGAAACCCATGCTTTAATAAGTCATTGCAATAATAATAAAAAGTTTCTTTTTCATTCTTTTGACAAGTACATTACATAATGATTCATATATATTTATGAAGACTGAACTTAGCTACATTCTTTAACACTCCCTCTTAACTAGGGATGATCCAGGTGGATATTGGTGGCCACTCGCCAATTCCAATTGGACCCCCACCATTTCTTCTTTCAGTTTTTCAGTTTCCTTAATTGTAGCACAATTTACTATTTTTAGCAGTTTTTCAGGTCCTAAACTTCTAGAGCCATTTTGAGGCCCTAAACGATGTGTTTTTGGAAATCTACTTTTCTGTCCAAAATCATATTTTCCGTCATAGTCCTTGGAGAGATCTCTCCAACAGGTTATCATGCGCGTCAAACAGAGATAATATGACCAAATCACGACCCCGAGAAGTTGGTTGTCAAACTCACCCCAACGGGGCCCATAAATCTTGGTGTTACATCTCCTCAGGTTAGGGTTTTGGTTGTTTAGGGTTTTCTCTTATTTTTCAATAATAAAAATGCCCTTGCGCCTCATTGTAAGGCAGTTCAGAGGCATGTAGCCGCCACATCTCTTCTCAGAGATAAGCTACCATCGCCCTAGCTGGTTTATGTCCATTCTGTTTGTAAGCATATTTCAGTATTTTACATTAATGAAATGAAGTATTATTTCCACTGCATCTCTGTGGTTATGGTTATTTGTTGCGTTCCTATTTAAATCCGAACCAGTGGTATTAGAACCGTATGTTTTTTTCTCTGTTTTTCTTTGCATGTCCCCAATGAGGTCGAGATATAAGGAGTTAGGGCTTGAATTGGTCGAACCTTTGCAAGACTAGCCTCGCAAATCCCCACAGCCTCCCATTGTGGATGAAAAGAAAGATGAGGGGGCAGAAGATCCTATCAAAATATTGCTTGAATAAGCCCTAGAGTGACAAGTAAACGCAATGATGGACAACTTTGCCCAGATCCTTCAACAGCTACCTAGGGACGACACATCACTTCCAACAGCTACTCTGGAAACGCCACACTGTTTAAGGTACAAGTTAATTTTTAAATCCCCATATTTGAGGGTTAGATAGACGTAGATGCAGTCAATGAATGGTTAAATCTGCCAGAGGGTTATTATTTTGTTCATGATTTTTCCAGTCGGGAAAAGATTATTTTCGCTCTTCTCAAAGCAGCCCCCCTCATCAAGGATTGGTGGGAAACCTACTGCGAGCAGAAGGATGAAAGTACATGCTCACTATTTTTAGCCGCACCCACTTGGAATTCATTCTGGGATGCCATCAAGGAGCAGTACTACCCTGTCGAAAGCTATGAGGATCAATACATAAAGTGGACCACGCTGCGATAGGGAAGGGACTAAGACGTGTCGGAGTTTACCAATATTATCCATACCTTCGCACAAAGTTGGGTATCAAAGATTCGGTGTAGAATTTGGTACTCAGATACTGCGGCTACTTGCACAAGTACATCCAGGAAGAAATAGAATTCCTGAACATCTCCTCACTCGGCATGGCATATTGATATGCCGTCAAGGTCGAGCAAAAGTTTAAACAGAAGAAGCAAAACTTTGGGTCCACGAATCCAAAGAAAGGGAAAGGTGCCCCCAAACCACAGAAAAAAGGACAAAGCCAAGGTGGGGTGGCCCCATACAACTCGCCAAAGTTGCAAGAAAAGAACAGGGCCACGAAGCCAAAAAAGGACACGGGAAAGTGGTGTGAGTTCCATAAGAGCTCCACTCACAACATAAGTGAGTGTCGGGCCAAGCAGTCACTGGTGGCTGAGCTAAAGGTTTCAGAATCATATGCATGTTCCGACTTTGAGTCAGAACCCGACAAGGGGAATGACAAAGGGAAGCAAATTATCGATGCGGAACCCAACGCCACCTTTGCCATCACGAAGATCCAGAAGGAGGAACCCGAAGATCCAGAGGAGGAGGAGCGTCTCTTCCACTCCTAAATGTGGGTAAAGGGCTCCCCGCTACAACTCATTGTCAACAGCGGGAGCCAAAAGAACCTCATTTCGGGAGAGTTCGTGAAGCGGCTAGGCTTATTGACCACAACACATCCACAACCGTACACCATCGGGTGGCTTCACCAAGGACGGGATCTTTGCGTGAGCCAGTAATGTCGCCTTCCATACAATATGAAGCCCTTCACGATGAGGTATTCTGTAACATTTCTCCCCTTGAAGTTTGTGATGTATTATTAGGACAACCATAATTGTGGAAGCGACATGCTGTGTATGAATCAAGGCCCCATGCTGTTGTTGTTACTTTGGGAACTAAGTTATATAGGATACTGGAGGTAGCACCGCCTATCGCCATCTCTTTGGTTACTTCAAAACAATGCAGTAAGCTCATTCCAAAACTGGTAAATTTGTTTTCCTGATGATACGCCCTCAAGGAAAGAAGAAGACGGTGGCCACGACCTCCAGACAGGGACCCTCTGCACAACAAATACAGATGAAAAAAGCTGTGGAGGAGTACGAGGACATCTTCACCTCCCCCGCAGGGGTTCCTTTGCACTGTCAAGTCAGGCACTCCATCGATCTAACCCCAGGTGCGCCGCTGGGCAATGGACCAATCTATCTACGATCCGTTTTGGAGAACGATGAAATCAAGAGGCAGGTTCAGGAGCTGCTGCAGAAAGGTCACATCCGTCTGAGTTCATCACCCTATGGGAGCCCGATTATGTTGGTATAGAAGAAGGACGGGAATTGGAGACTTTGTATTGACTATCGGGCATTGAACAAGATCATTGTTTATAATAGGTACCCGATCCCATGGATTGATGACCTCCTAGACCAAATGAAGGGGGAAAAATATTTCATCAAGATTGATTTGAAGTCAAGATATCACCAGGTACCAATTGAACCCTTCGATGTGTGGAAGACTGCCTTCAAAGCCAAGGAGGGCCTTTTTGAATGGTTGGTTATGCCTTTCGGATTGACAAATGCTCCTGCAACCTTCATGAGGCTAATGGATGACATCTTGCAGCCATTCACCAACTCATTCGTAGTGGTATACTTAGATGACATCCTGATCTTAAGCCAGAGTTGGGAAGAGAACCTCCACCACATCTGACAGGTTCTCCAAACACTGCGGCAACACAAGTTTTGTGCCAATTTGGAGAAATGCACTTTTGGCATGACCTAGGTTCAGTATCTGGGATACATTATTGATGAACAGGGGGTGCATGTGGATCCAACCAAGATCCAAGTAATTTTGGATTGGCCATCTCCAACCACTATGATAGAGCTTTGCAGATTTTTAGGTCTTGCCAACTTCTACCGCAGGTTCGTGTTGGGATTTTCTCATATCACTTGGACCTTGAGTCATGTCACCAAGGGAGGAGTGAAATAAAAATTCTTTTGGTCTCAATCTCAACAGAAGGCATTCACAGAGTTGAAAGATCGCCTCTGCTTGGCACCAGTGCTCGCATTATCAGACTTTCAAAAACCATTTGAGGTCGAGACAGATGCCTCTGACTATGCTATTGGGGTAGTCCTTACTCAACACGGGCATCTAGTGGAATATCATAGTGAGACACTTTTAGACACAGTCCGGAAGTATCCCACTTATGACAAAGATATGTATTCCATTGTGCAGGCCTGCCGACAATGGAAGCATTACATTTTGGGGAAGGAAATGGTCATCCACACAGATCACTGACCCCAGCAGTTCATACATACCCAAGGGAAATTGCAGAATGATTGCCATCAGAAGTGGTCCACATACCTACAACAATTCCATTTGAATATCAAGTATAATAAGGGAAACACCAATATTATTGCAGATTGCCTCAGTCGACCACTAATCATGGTGTTAACCATCGTGCTCGACTATTGTGGGAACAAGACTTCTGATTAGCCACGTCTTTACAAAAGTGACCCAGAATTCGGCCACACATACCAGACACTCTTGGAGGGTCAACATGTTCCAGATTTTCACCTCTAGGATGCCCTGTTATGCCACCTGGGTCACCTTTGTGTTTCTTCAAGTGAGCGTGCCAAGATGATTTGGGAAGCACACTACAGTCGGGTTGCTGGGCATTTCAGGGTCGAGAAAATGGCGGCAGTACTGCAGAAGTATTTCTATTGGCTGAATCTTCGACAGGATGTTGGGAAGTACATCAGATCATGCACTGCCTGCGCCATTGCCAAATTGACGATCAAGAAGCAAGGCCTCTATACCTTGCTGCCTACCCCTATTCGACCTTGGGAATCCATCTCCATGGATTACATGTCAGGCCTTCCTTCCACTAAGCATGGAAATCACTGTGTTTTTGTGGTCATCTACAGGTTCTCGAAGATGGCCATTATGGCAGCATGCAAGAAGAATATCATAGTGGAATCCACTGCTAAACTCTTCTTTGAATGAGTGTGGGTACACTTTTTGATCCTACAGTTTATCATCTCAGATTGGGACAATAGGTTCCTCAGTACATTTTGGCCCAGTCTCTGGTCAATGGTTGACATCAAACTCACTAAGTCCACAACCTTCCATCCTCAAACTGATGGCTAGACAGTGGTTGTCAATAGGATGATCGTACACATTCTGCGCATGTACAACTCAAAGCATCCACGCACATGGGATGAGAGCCTCCCCTATGTTCATCACAACTACAACTGGGCTCTCCATAGCTCGACTGGCCACAACCCTTTTCAGGTGGGCTTGTGATTCCAGCCACTATGTCCCATTGATGTGGCCATGCCATTTGCAGCTACTCATGCAGATTCAACTCATGTCCAGTCTGAAACAGATAAGGTAAAAACTTCATTGAGCACATCCAACATATTCTCCAGAAGGTCCATGACATTCTGGAGAAATCAAATGCCAAGTACAAGCAGCGACATGATCAACATCGGGTGCCACACAAGTTTCAGGTGGGCGACAAAGTCTGGTTGCATTTGCAAAAGGAACACCTTACTGGAGCCTATCAGAAACTCAGACCACTCTGATATGGTCCTTACACCATTACCAAGGTTGTGGGAGACAATGTATTTGAGCTTAGCATTCCCCCATTCCTTGGCCTGCACCTAGTGTTCAATGTGGACCGCCTTCGATCATACTTTTCACCATTACTAGACACATACGACATTGCAGAACAACTCACACCCACAGAGTTAAATCCAGATTGCATGGAACAAGCTGCAACTGATTGGATCATGGACACACAGATCAAGCACACTTGCCAACAGAATATCCAACTGTATCAAGTTGTTAAAGCAGGCCAACTCCTTCACTAGGGCAAGTGGCTCACTAGGGACCAAGTTCAGTAGAAGTTTCCTCATCTCATGGAGGAACTCAATGCAATGGGGACCATTGCTTCCTAAGGGGGAAGGAATGATCCAGGTGGATATTGGTGGCCACCCGCCAATTCCACTTGGACCCCGACCATTTCTTTTTTCAATTTTTCAGTTTCCTTAATTGTAGCACAATTTACTATTTTGAGTAGTTTTTCGCGTCCTAAACTCCCGGAGCCATTTTAAGGCCCTAAACGACGTTTTTTTGGAAATATACCGCCAACAATTTTCTATCTAAAATCATATTTTTTTTTGTAGTCTTCGAAGAGATCTTTCCAATGGGTTATCATGCACGTCAAACGAAGATAATATGACCAAGTCACGACCCCGGGAAGTTGGATGCCCAACTCACCCCAACGGGGCTCGTAAACTCTTGGTGTTACATCTCCTCGGGTTAGGGTTTCGGTTGTTTAGGGTTTGCTCTTATTGTTCAATAATAAAAAGGCCCTTTAGCCTCATTGTAAGGCAGTACAGAGGCATGTAGCTACCACATATCTTCTCAGAGATAAGCTACCATCACCCTAGTTGGTTTATGTCCATTTCTGTTTGTAAGCATATTTCAGTATTTTACATTAATGAAATGAAGTATTATTTCTGTTGCATCTTTGTGTTTATGGTTATTTGTTGCATTCCTGTTTAAATCTAGATCAAAGGAGGTATTCATAATAACATATACAAGTATAAGGAAGATCTCAAAACATATGAACTATGAAGATTTTAGGCAACGCAATGTGATGGACTAGATTCCTGACCAAGGCAATCTATCTGGGTGGGACTAAGAAGGACTAAAGCTTTCAGCCTCTCTAGGTACCATCAAGCTTACTTGCTAACCATCAACCCAGGGATCCAGGTGCATATCTGAGGTCAAAGCTCTATGACCAACGCCACCCTCCCTACTTCGGGATCTAGACATCAACATATAATGTCAAGCAGATGTCCTCCCAGGCAATGTGTCTCACACACAAAACCTCAACAAAACTCTTCCAAACTTTTATCATCATCAACAAGATCAACAATATCAACTAAAACAAGCATGCTTCTAATAAATTCAAAATTCTTATTTGGAAGAGACTTTGTTAGTATATGAGCTACTTGATCTTCAGTCAGGACATACTGTAGATTTACGATCCCATCTTGCACCAAGTTCCTAATATAGTGGAACTTTTTGTTTCTATGCTTCATCCTAGCATGAAACACACGATCTTCAGACATCTTGATGCAACTTTTATTATCATAGTTTATCACAGTAGGACTAGAGGTTTCTCGAAAATATCTATCAGAAGCTTCCTCAACCATATAACCTCCTTTCCTACTTCACATGCAACCACATACTCTGCTTCATCACTACTCAAATAAATGGGATCTTCCTATATACTAATCCATGAGATCATGGTAGATCCCAAACTAAAGTATCCACCTGTAGTGCTTCTTCCATCGGTCTCACTGCCACCCCAATTAGAATCTATGAAGCCAATCAGCTAGACTTCCTTGCTATCATACTTTAGGAAGTGATGTTTAGTGCCACAAATATATCTCAATCTATGCTTGGAAACTATCCAGTGATCATGATGAGGCTTTGACTGAAATTAACCAAGAATATTCACAACAAAACATATATATGGCCTAGTATTTACCAGATACATCAGAGAACCCACCAACTTATGATAGGAGGTAGGATCTATGAGACTTGAGTCAGAGCTCCTCAACTTATTGAGATTAGTGATCATATGAGTAGTCATGGGCTTGGAATCCATCATTCGAAATTTCTGCAACAACTTCATGATATACTTTATTTTCCCCAGATATATCTCCCCAATATTTTGCTATACTTTCAGACTTAGGTAATAGTGCATCAGTCCCGGACCCTTGATCTCAAATTTAGCTGCCAACATCTTCTTGCTTTCTTGTATCCCTCGCTCCACACCTATAATGAATAGATCATCCACATGCAGTAGAATAATGACTAGCTCATTATCCACAACCTTGATGTAGAGATTTGAATCAATAGTATTCTTCACGAACCCAATACTTAGAAGGTATGCATCCATTCTTTCATACCATGCCCTAGGATCTTGCTTCAAACCATATAGGGTCTTCTTGAGTCTACAGACATGAGTGTCTTTTCTATTTACTTCAAAGCCTTCGGGTAGTTCAATGTATACTTCCTCATCGATGGTCCCATTCATAAATGTTGTCTTTACATCAATTTAATGGATATTCCATCCCATTATAGCAGCCAAAGAAACCAATGATCTAATGGTAGTATACCTTGCGGTGGGTGCAAAGGTTCCTCCATAATCTATGCCTTCCTTTTGAAGGAAACCCCTTGAAACAAAGCTAGCTTTTTTGTCTATACTTCCATCAAAAACATGCTTGATCTTGTAGATCTATTTGGAGGTGACAACCGATTTGTCACTAGGTCTAGGAACGATTTCCCAAACCCCATTCTTCATGATGGATTGATATTCTTCTTGCATTGCTTTCTTCCATACTTCTTGATGAGAAAATTCTTCAAATGTAGATGGTTCAACTTCAATTAATTTTGTCATATATGCAGCGTATCTAGAATATATTTTTGGCCTTTTTCTTTCTCTAAAGGTTGCTTTTGCAACTCCATGTCCTTCACCATCTTCAAGAGTAGATTTTAACCAATTTGGCCTCTTCCTTGTCTTTGGTATGATCACGTGTTGAATAGGCTCACTTGATCCTTCTTCTTCTTCTTTAATTGTAGATGGATTGTCGCGGTGTACTTCTTCTTCTTCGAACATTGGTGTATGTTTGTCATCGGAATTGATAGGGATATCTTTGGATCTTTTGTAGGCATGATTTTCATCAAATCTAACGTCCCTTCTTACTTCAACATGTCTTTCTTCCTCGATGTAGATTCTGTATGCTTTTGAGGAGATACTATAGCCAAAAAAGATCCATATGATGCTTGTAGAATCTAACTTCTTTCGTTTTTCCTTTGGAACATGGATATAGGCAGGACTCCTAAAGATTTAGAGATGGTCCACACTTGGCTTCCTTCCTGTGAATGCTTGCAGGTGTCATATTCTCAATAATTATATAATAACTTCTATTTTGAATATATATCGTTGTCATTGTTGCTTCTCCCCATAGAAATTTTGGCAAGTCTTGATCAAGGAGCATAGTTCGTATAACTTCTTCAATTATCATATTCTTTCTTTTGACCACTCCATTCTTTTCGGATAGTAGGGAACAATGGGCTCCATCTTAATTCCTACTTCTTTACAATATGGAATCAATTATTTAGAAGTGTATTGCCCACCATTGTCTGATCTCAAGGTCTTTATTTTTCTTTCGGTTAGGGTTTCCACTTCAGATCTAAACTCCTTTAATTTCTCAAATACTTCATCCTTTTTCTTGAGGAGGTAGAGTCATGTCTTTCTAGAGTGATCATCAATTAATGTTACATATTAAAGATGAATTCCAAGTGATTTTTCAGACATAGGCCCAGACACATTAAAATGAATGAGGTCTAATATTTCTTTAGACCTTGTTTCACTATTTGTAAATGGTTTTCTTGTATGTTTACCTAAAGAAAATCCCTTGCAAACTCCTTCACGATCTTCTTTGATATTGGGGATGCCATGAACCAATTGATTTAGAATGGGAATGACCTTGTAGTGTAGATGACCATGTCTTCTATGCCATAGTTCAATGGCATTGATTTCCATATGGGCTAGAGCTTGAGGAGATGGTGTTATGACTTTCTATAAGCTTCCTTCATGAACTCTAATAACCCTAGCTTTATCAATACTTGAATCTTTTTCCCAAACCAAAACCTTTCCATCAATAAAAGAAACTCTATTCCATTTATCCTCTAAGCAAGAAATTGAAAGAAAATTCTTTTTCAAACCTAGAACATATAGTATATTGTTGAGATGTAGCCTTAGATCCATTCTCCAACTTCAAAGATGTTGATCCTAGGCCTCAAACAACATAGATTTTGTTGTCTCCCAATTCCACTACATGAGAATATGGTTCCTTTGATAGAGTGTGAAGTTGTTAAATCTCCCCTGTGATATGCCTTGATGCTCCACTGTCAATAATCCATGCATTATCATCATTAAGTGAACCTGTAAGTGTAGCCAAGAACCCTTGACTTTTAACCTTGTTGAATAAGTAGTAGAATATATTCTTGGTCCAGCTTCCTGCAGTATTGAATCTCATTCTTATCATAGAGGGAGTAACCATTTACTTCAAGCCAACAAAGTGATATTCAATCTTCCTTGACCTTAGCTTTGAAACCATGATGAGAAATCAATGTTAGTATATTTAGGGTTAGATTTCTCTTTCTTGATAATTACTTGTGAATTAAGTTGTCTTATTTTAATTCTTTGTTATACAATCCTTCATCAATAATTTACCAAATTATGTGTGTATGAAGATCATAAAAACACAAGACACAAGATGTAGGCACTCTGCCAGGGAAGAACCCCTATCTAGGGGAAAACCTAGTCAAAATATCTGCCTTCAATAGTTTTCTTGAGACTCTTCAACCTACACACAAACCTCCTCTAACCACCAAGTTAATGTCTACTTCCTACAAGTTCGACCTAGATCTTCGACCTTGCAGCAACAACACTTTTGACTTAGCAAATCTAGAATTTCAGTCTTCCAGTAGCAGAATCTTCGACCCAACACTTTCAGAATTTTGACCCTTCCAATAGTAAAACTTTGATCCAACAACTAACCTAGTAACTTCACATAAGAGAGAGAAAGAGATACCCAAAACCTTCGACCTTGATCCTTCCATCACTTCTTCTCCTCTTCTTGGAATTTCGAACTTTTTCTGCCTCCTTTGCTTGGATATCTAACTTGTGAGAGAGATAATCCAAATGAATTTCCACTGATTGTATATATACCCTTTAGGTGAGTTTGAATTCCCAGTTTGAGGCTGACTTGGTGTGGAGGAGTCAAATACCTAATTTGACTCAATAATAATCATTTTTATATGATTCAAATGCCCAAGAAGGGTTTCATAAAATGTACAATGACTCTAATGACTCAATATAAATCCTAGGAATCCACAATGGGGAATTTGAATAATAAAAGATGACCCAAGCATGCAACCCATGATGTAATAAGTCATTGTAATAATAATAAAAAATTTCTTTTTCATTATTTTAACAGGTACATTACATACTGACTCAAATACATTTATGAATACCGAACCTAGTTACATTCTTCAGCAAATCAGAGTTTGTATGCAAAAGTTATCCCTCTTGCAAGTTGACCTATCTTGTCAAGCTCCATGGTACGAATGGATGCCACATCAACACATGTTACTCACACATATGGGTCTAGCTATGTGTATACTTTCAAGAAGACTCTAGAAGCTCCAAATTCATAACTCTAGTTAAGGTTTGATGGAGTCAAATACTACCCTAGATGGCTATTGGCTACCTAACTAATAGGATTAGGGGTTCCATTTTATGCTCCTGTATTTTGTTACATAACTAAGAAAAACAATTGGGAGTGGGAATTTAGAGAGTGGAATAGAGGAGGTTATGAGTTTGTGGCAGAGGTATAGACAATAGGTCTCATGTAACTCTATATATAATACCTCTTCCTTTGCACTTGCATATTTCCATAACAAAGAAAAAAGAGAAAATCAACCTCACCTTCTAGCATGGTGTTTTCCCGTAAGGATTTCTTGGGGGAAAAATTGTGTTTGTTGTGGATGGTGTGTGTATTTCATTTTGTTCTATATTTCTTGAATTTCAAAAAATGTATTCCTTTAAGCATAAAACCAATAAATACAGAATTTGAGATATAAAGAGAATTTACATTCATAGTATAGATTTCAATATTTTATTAAATCTATTGTGATGAATTATTCTAGTGGACTATCCATGACAATTCACAGACCATATTGGTGTTATCACAATTTTCTTTGGTGCATTTTATGGGAAGTTTAAGGGGATCCATGAATCGATTTAAGGATAAAGTCACAAACTCTAGCCATGCATGGGGATTTAGTTCATAGTAACCCTCATGATTTGGTAGAAGAGATATTTGTGAGGTTGAATGCATACGTTGTTGACATTAATTTCAATATGAAGCTCCTCATGGAAACTTTAGCAAGCAAGCTCATACTATTCAAAGAGTATAGAAGATTTAACTTACAATCCCTATTCAATATAGAAGGAAAAGTGGGCATAACACCATATCAAGGTGAGATCAATGCACTGAAACTAAATAATTGTGTGCATCAATTGTAAGATTATTGTAGTGTTCACCATATAGATGAGGAACAAAATATATCAATTTATGGAATAAAGTTAAATGACCATGCTTTAACTTGGTGGTAAATCCATATGAAACTACTTAGATTGGAGGGTGATTTTCCAGTAATAAAGTGGGAGGAATTCAATACCCTTATTAAGTTCCATTTATATCCTATCAAGTATGTAGAGGACAAATGGATCTGGTGGCACTACTTCAGGAAAAGTTGGTGGTAGATGTGTAGGAGTACACCACTGAGTTTACAAAGATGGTCATCATGTTGGATATTTGTCCCAAGAACATAGATGTACTCCTCAAGTATCTTGGGGTTCAACACATGCATCAATGAAATCGAGTGACTCCTTTCAATCCAAGGACAATAGAAGAGGCATGTGTACATACATAATATAAGGAAAGCATTGGCCAAAAGAAAGGACAACCGAGTGGTTTAGAGCAGAAAGAGCACTAGGAGGCTTCCATGGAGGGGAAGAATTGGAAAGAGGGAAAGGATAAGAAGATAACAACCCCTGCACATCATTGCGAACAATGTTACCAACTTAAAGGGAATCATAACCTCAAAATGAGAAATCTAACCCAAAAAATCCATATTTTAGTGCAAAAAACATGAAAAAACACTCTGCAGTTGAAAATGGTGATGTTGCATAACCCTTTACTTTGGGTTAGAATTCCAACATTTTTCAGCCATGGCATTAAAAACAAAAATCATGATCATGGAAAACCTTAAAATCCAAACAATTTTCAACCATGGCTTTAAAGATAATTAGCATGAACCCAAAAAACTTTGATATTTTTAAAAAATAGAATTAAAAACAAATATCATAAATACAAAAAACAAATATCATAAATACAAAAAACCCTAAAATTTCAACATTTTTCAAACATGACATTATAAGCCAAATCTCATGACTAAATAAAAACCTTAAAAAGTCAATGCCTAAATCAAACTTATTAACTCTACCAAGAGAAATTTGTTTTTGAAGGCTAAAAGTATAACTCTTTTGAGATCTTAGGCTAAGACAACTTAACGCATTTTCAATGGGGCACTAAACTTTCAACATATTTTAACTATGGCTTATAAAATCATCATTAGTGTATGGAAAATCATGAAGAACATCCTTTAAAAAAATGATGTAACGCATTTTAAAAAATTAAAATATGATGTTATTTAGCAAATTAAAGAATTTAAAAATAATGTATTTTCGAGACGATTTTTTAAATCAATATAAATGATTAAAACCCAAAAAATTAAAATAACTTTAAAAACAAATTTAAACATTTGTTTTGTTTTGTTTTGGTAGAGTGAAATTCATTAATCTATAAAATAAAGTGGTTACATCAAATTCCTTCATAAGTTATGTTAGTCTTTCACGAAATTCTGAACGATAAACAAAATATGCACCCTTCGTAGGGACACAATATATAGTTGAACAACAAAAACAAAATCCTCATGCAAGCCTATATTAGGATATTGGTCAGTGTGGCCATACACAATCAATAACAAAAAGAAAAGCATGAACTTGGGGAGAGGTTCCAAATCTGAGCCAGAAACATGGATATGCTTTGTAGGTTCTATTGAGGATCTTGTTGTGGCTAGAGGAATACCGAGATGCTTTCCAATTCTTTCTATTATGCAATCCATCATTTCCAATCAACAATCATAGTGCTTCATGTGACAATGCATGTGGTACAAAGTCTTAAGAAAATCCCTCCAATTCTCTTGAATATCATGTAGTGTACATGCCAATAGAAATTTCATCTACCACTATATATCCATTACTTTGATGTACTGATTGGATCTGTCAAGAGTGTTTCCTATATCTGATATATAGCTCGACCATTTTTCCAACACTTCCAACACTTAAAGGGAGGTTCTCTAGGATGATGCCTTGATCTAGGTGGGTCTCTAAAAAGTACCAGTGGCATGGTAAGAAGGCTCAAAACTCAAAGTGTCAAAAACTCTATAAACGTAGCATCAGATCGAAGTGCTATTCATCCTGATTCCAATGGTGCGAATGACACTCAAATCCAAGTTGATATGAAGAAGTTAGAGCAATTCAAAGATCAAGTTTGACTTGGACAGGTGGGAGGAGGAAGTGACGTGGAAAAACTCTCAGTGAATGGGGAAGTGCCAAGTGGAAAGCCACCATTGGTCCTGGATATCGCAATCACAGATCGGAGGCGGTGAAAGAATCAACCCCAAGCAAGTCAGGGTTGTGATGCGATACATCGCAATCATAGATGGCAAGGAGGGAAGAGTTAAAGAATCATCCCCAAGATCAAGTCAAGTTGTGATGCGATAGTTCGCAATCGCAGAGTCAGGTTGCGATTTGCGATATCACAATTGCAATTCACAAAGGGAAGTAGTCACATAGATTACTAACTCGGTTCCCGCCGATTGCGATTTGCGATGAGGCTCCGGGACCCGATATATTATGTATTGTGTTTAATAGCCTGTCAAGTCCACTGTTATCGCAAGGCACTTATTGTAAAGGCACATGACTATCCACCGATGGAAATTTGTGATCTCTACGCCAGTGGGTTATCAACGCTGATACATCTGCCGGGATTAAGGAAATATGTCGATTCATGTGAAAATGGTGTTAAAACAGTTTTTCTATGTTTAAGAAGGTTTTGTTACCTGCGCACTATTTGTGGCCCCAAGAATCTCTGTTGGAAACACTGCTTTCTAAAACTTGTAATATTTTTGGAACTGCCTAGAAATTGAGGAGTCGATTAATTAAGATTACATAATGGAAGGTCCACATAAGGAAAGAGGAGGAGACTAGCCAATAGTTCAGAACATTATACGCAGTAGTAACCCTACCTGGAAACAGGGGTCAGAACCTTGCCTTAAGCAGCAAGGAGGTTTTGAGAGGGTGTAGAAAGCTCGATTATCCAAATTGAGTGTTCAGATATGTGTTTTTGCACGATTTTTCGCCAGCATTTTGGTGGTACTGTTTGTTTCTGAAGCTGGGCTCTCCATTCTCCATCCATATTTCAGCTTGGAGGTATAAGGATTGTAAATGAATGTTACTTGTACTTTTATCTCTTTTATGCCACTTAATGAAATAACTTAGAAGGCCTCCCCACTATTGAGCATGGGCTAGAGACGCAGTCCAAATTGGACGAACTCCATAATCAAATCTTTGTGTCATGGTTTCTTTCTTATCGTGTTATTTCCATGGTTAATAAGCTTTGTTTCATGTAATTCTGATGCATCTATAAGTAAAAGATCTTGGATCAAGTTTGGTATCAGAGTAGGTCTTTGTAGATGTGAATTGCATGAGTATATGATAACCCGAAACAAGCTTCGAAAATGCGAAGGAAAGCTTAATTCCTTTGATTCAGAGGCAGGACGTGCACAACAAAGAAGAAACATGGCAAATGAAGAAGCTTGTTGAGAAGAGGAACATAATTTCTGCAAGGTATTCTACAATATGGCAGAGAAAGTGGATAAGTTGTTTTCAGAGTATGAGAAGGCACTTGGGCACGAGAAGAAAGACGACGATGACAATGGATCAACAAATCATGAAGGTGGTGGAGAAGAGCCTCCTCCCTCTCCTTATTCAAGTGATAGTTCTCATCACTCTAATCATGATTCCAAACATACATTTAAGAAATCATTCTTCAAGCTAGATGTAAATTTTGACCTGCCCATGTATAATGGAGAGTGTAGTGCAGAAAAATCAACAATTGGATAAGACAAATAGAGGTTTACTGTTGGATCCAATAGATCGAAGAAGATGAGTCAAAGGTCCAGTTAGCATATCTTCAACTAAGTAGCACTGCTCTCATTTGGTGGGAGAGAAAGTTGCAAAAGGGAATCACAAAGTCGGGTAACCTTCTTTCCTCCTACTAAATCGAGCCCTACTCCCATAGTGTTTGGTAGGTCTCCTAACACCAAACCAAACACCCATGTAATTAACATTCAATTAGTAGCTAGTCTTAGCATATTTTAGGCTGAGGATTGTGAAAAAAAACCCAACAATTATTCATTGAAAGAATGAAACATATTTATTACATGAAAAATGGTTCAATTGCGTGTGGGCTTACAGTTTTCCCAACCAACTATCCATTAGATTACACCTAATTTTTTCACCTAATTACTAATTTACAATGATACTAAAGGATTAGGGTGTCTAACATTCCCCCAATTAATCTGAATGGATGTTTGTGAGCCTAAGCATCATTCTGAACTTTTCAAATTTTTCTCTTCCAAGTGTTTTGGTGAAGATGTTTGCAATTTTCTCAATTGTGGAACAATGTCTTAGATGAATAGTTTTGGCCTCTACATGGTTTTGAATCAAATGATACCTAGTGTTGATGTGCTTGGTTTGATAATGGAATTTGGGGTTCTTAGCCAAATTTATTGCAGAAGTATTATCGACAAGTAGAGGAGTTGAGTTCTCTTGTTTCTCTTGCAAGTCTTCAAGTATTTTCTCGAGCCACACAATTTCCTTTGTTGCTTCTGTGTCCGCCACATATTCTACCTATGTTATGGAATCTGTGATAACTAACTATTTGTGTGACCTCCAGGAGGCAGTTGTTTATCCTAGAGTTATGAGCTATCTTGAAGTTGTTGTCCCCATTGAAATCTAAATCAAAATGTGCAATAATATTGAAGTCATCCACCTTGGTGTACTTGATTCCATAGCCTTGAGTTCCCTTTACATATCTCAAGACTCTTTTTGCAACAGACCAATGTCCCTCACATGGCTTTTGCATAAATATGGAAAGGATGCTCACAACATATGAGATATCTGGTATGGTTGTGGTGAGGTAGATGAGACTTCCTACAAGTTGTTTGTAATTCGTTGCATCCTCAAAGTCATTCCATTATTTCGATGTAAGCTTCAAATTATGTTCCATTGGAGTGGAGAGAGGGTTTCATTCCGCCATGCCAAATTTGTTCAATGTTTCTCCAATGTAATTTTTCTAGGAAATGAATATGTATATTGGACTTAGATTTGCTTCAATGCCAAAGTATCAATGAAGATGTACAAAGTATTTCATTTCAAAACCTTTCTTCAAATATTTCTTCACAAATGCAACATAAGTTTCATTGTTTCATATTATTAATAGATCATTTACATAAACCACAAGACACACAACAATTTCTCCAACTTTTTTTATGAACAAAGTTGCATCATCAAGATTGTAGCGTTTAAAATTTAGCTTTAGAAGATGCTCATTTAAATTTTCATACCATGATTGTGGTGGTTGTTTTAGACCATACAGGGATTTGATGAGCTTACATAACTTTTGTTATTGTCCCTTCACAACAAAACTTTTAGGCTAAGACATAAAAACATTTTCTTTGAAGTCCCCATTCAAGAAATCTATCTTCATGTCCATATGATATATTTTCCATCCTTTCTGCACTGCCAAAGATAATATGGTTCGACTGGTCACCTATTTTGCTGTAGGAGTGAAGGTTTCCTCATTTTCAACACCACCTTTTTGTGTGAATAATTTTTGCAAGATCTTTGCTTTGTTCTTATCAAGTGAGTCATTTGATTTATACTTGTTTTTAAAGACCCACTTGCAACCTAATGGTTTGGCTTCGACGTATGGAGGGCCCACCAACTTCCAATTCCCATTTTTTATGAATGCATCATATTCCTTTTGTAGGGCATCTTTCCATTCATGAGAAGTTTCTTCTTTGAAGGAAGTAGGTTCAAAGTTAGAAGAAAAATTTGGTGCACAATTAAACAAAAATATATTTGTCATCACCTGAATTCGCACCTCCATTGTCATCTCTTATATAACTCCTGGTTCTGGCCTTTCCAATTTCATCACGATGGGCACTTTAAATTCTCTTGATTATGATTAACGAATTTGATTGTTTTGGAGAAGTACTAAATGGTTCCTTTGAGGGTGTAGCATCATCAATGTTCAACTTCTAAATTTTTCTTAGAACATCGTCCAAATTTGATAAGGTGTCTCGAAATTCTTCATGAGGAACTTATTCATGATTAGGAGTTGGTTATGATTCTATAGAGGGAGGTTCCAAATATTGAACCAGAATTAGGGTCCCCCCTTGTATGTTTGGAATCTCATTGTCAAATTCATGATAATCATTCATCAGAGAAATACTTTCTAGCCCAATAAAGTTTTCTCTCAACAGAGTCATCACTTTTGGTAGTCTCATGGAATATGACATCTCTATAAAGTAAGAATTTTTTATTTGCCTCATCGTAGAGAGGATAGTCCTCGATGGTATCTGAGTACCCCAAGAAAATTCACTTACAACTCCTTGCAACAAGTTTCTTTCTTTGTTGTTTCCATATCAAGGCATAACAGGTGGAACCAAAAACTATGAGATGTCTAGCAGAAGGAATGTAGCCATACCACATTTCGTGAGGAGTCTTGTTCTGAATAATATATGATGGACATATGATCCTTTTGTAGATTGCACAAAAAACCACCTCATCCCAAAAAATCACTTTTACATCATTAAAGAACATCATGGAATGAACCATATTCAATAATGTTCTAGCCATCCTTTTAGCTACACCATTTTGGTGAGGATTGCATGGAACTGTTGTTTGATTTCGGATACCATGTTGTTGAAGATAGGATTCAAAATACTTACTAGTATACTCTCTTCCATTATCAGCATGAAGGACACCAATCTTATTTTGTGCTTCATTTTCAATCCATACATGAAAATTTTTGAATGCTTCAAGTGCTTTAGACTTGTCTTTCGACAAAGATATCCAACACATTTTGGTGTAGTCATCAATAAATGGCATAATGTATTTATTTACATTTGCAAAAGGTATAGGCATAAGAAAACATAAAAATGAATGAAACAAATGACAAAGTTTTCTGCATGGTATAGAATTAGAGTCATAGAATGGTTGTTTGCTATGTTTTATGAGAATGGAGACAAAGCATTGCTTTTGTTTTCTAGGAATAGTTGGAAGACTAGAAACATCATTATTTTTAATCAATGGAATATTATCATAATTAATATCTCTAAACCTAGCAAGTGATAGAATATTTGAAGACATTGTACCTTCGTTATGTCAACTAAGATGGGAAGAATGCTATACAGAAGATGTGGATGTCCCCTTTAGCTTCAACAACATGTTTTTTTCCTCTCAAATCATCATGATCTTGTTGTTAGAAGTCCTTTGCTCAACCTTTCCAAAAAAAATATGAATGGAGTGTCTTTGTTCGTGAACATGCACAATGGATAGTAGGTTCCTCCGCATCTTAGGAAGATAGAGAACATCATGTAGGACAAAATCTGAAATTTCAGGTAGCTTGAGTCTTATTGTTCCAATCCTTGAAGGCTAGAGATTGGACCTGTTAGCAAAGTATACCGAGACATCTATTATTTCATCAAACTACTCAAATGCTTCTCTCTGAAATGTCATGTGGCAAGTGGCACCTATGTCAAGCAGCCATGTGTCTCTCCAAGAAGTAGATGCAATGTTAAACATATCCTCATGAAAATCAATATTAGAGTGAGAAACAATATAATGAGTTGATTTTGGTGTGTTACCTTCTTCTTGTTTTGGATCCTTTTCCTTTTCTTCTTGTTCTTTGATCTTCTCCCATGGAATTCTGCATGTTTTGCTTCATGTCCTTTTCTTCCACAACATACATAATGTAGATCAAGTCTCTCTGTATGATTTCGCCTACCCCCCCCCACCCATCTGAAGTTCTCTCTCCCATGTCCACTTTTATTGTTGTCTCCTCCAGCAAATTGTCCTTGTTTTCTGCGTAACACATATAGTGTCTTCAATGAACTATGATGCTTGCTTCTTCTTTCCAAAAAAAATTCCTTTTCTATAACCTTCTCAACCAAGGTGTCAAATGTTATGCTTTTCATTTGGCCACTTTCTTGCAGAGATTCAAGAGAGTGAGAGTAGGTAGGATGGAGGCCCTTTATGAAGGTTGTGAAAGGTAGATCTATTTTTACTCTAGTGGAATATATGTCATGCATTATCGCTTTGATTTCTAAGACTAATTCCATGGGGTCATCGTCTTTTAATTCAAGGTTAAAAATATTAACAAGCAACTATATGACTTCTACTTTTGAGTGAGAAACATAAAAATATTTTAAAATTTTAAGAGCACCATATGAATCAGTAACTAACTGAGACAATGTGTTTTCTTACCTCCTCGGCTTACCATAGCATTGATGAGGGAAAAATCTTTCTTGTTCTCCAGCAGACATAGACTTGGTTGTGCTTCATCCTTTCACTTTACTTTTGATCCAAATTCTTCATCATCATCCTTTTCTGTGGCTTATCCTTTGCGAACATTGTCCCATAAATCATTAAAAATGAGTGTTATCTTTATCTTTCTAACCACTATGCGTAGTTTTCCTTACCCGTTGAGACTACGCAAACTATGAAGTTTAATAAATTTGTTTTGTAGGAACAATTTCAACAAAACCCCCATCCCAAGATAAATAAACAAGAATACTACTTCAGGAACAGACAAAACAAGATCAGAACCTAGAAATCATGTGAAATGAATTCGAGTGTCATAATTCTGCTTTATATATTCTCACTTGCACTTCAAGTCAACCAGAAATAATACCCATTCAAAATCAAATTCAAATTCTAATGCATGATATATGATACCATGCAAACAAATTTGAAGTATAACAAGAACAACAGTCAAAGTGTGGACAATAGAGATGAAAATACCGGATTTAGTGAGTCAAATGTGTATGCCAGGCAACAAAAAAATTTCAGTAGGTGGGACCTGAGTAGAAAGCGCTTCTCGGTGGTTGAGATATGTTGGTCTCAGACTCCGCATGTAAATCACACGCCTAATTTTGGTTGTGCAATCATCCTTCAATTGGTATATATGAAATCCATGAACTGTCATCAATTAATATAGACATTTTAAACAACACTAAGCTAAATCCATCTGAAGATCCGTCTTTGAAGCAATCAGTGACTTACCCATGGTCAATTTATTCAATACATCATCTGCAAACATTGTTGAACAAGAAAATGTCCAACTTTATTTTCAATGGCGATCCAAATGAATTTGATTCCACAGTCATCAATTTCATATTTACAAAATATTGAATTTTTTTTGGATTCAATAAAAGCAACGACGATGAGCCACCATGACGACAAACTCATAAGGCTCACAGGTTTGATTCAGAATCCTACTTGCATCACAGATTCCTGCATCAGAAACTTTTTTTTGTTTCTTCTTCAGAAAGAAAAGCTGAATTGTATTATAATGAGTCTGTATAATAGAGCATTCATACAAAATATGAGGAATATAATCCATAGGATGAGTCTGAACAGAGCATATAGCCTGGACACATTAGCAGACCTCCCCAGCACCAGTTGGGACCAAAAAATGGAGATAGTTGTGACATAAAACAGATACAAACATATGCCATGACAAATCTTGACGACATAAACAGATATAAACATATGCCAGGACAGATCTAAGGAGATAAGCAAAAGAAAGGCACAGAAGAGACCAAAAAAAGGAGAGTCAGAATCCCGGAATACAAAAGTCCTGTATGATATAGGATTCCCTGCCAACAGAAATTTTCAAGGACCATGCACCAGTATCCATAAGGAGCGCCTCCTTAGATAGGCAGTCTGCTCTCAAGTTCCAAACTCTGTAGATATGCTGAATTGTAGACCCCTGCAAACATCTCTAGAAAAACATAATTCGATCCATCCACACAGAGAGGTGAGGGCAGTCGACAAAACCTTTTCCATTTACATGATCCACCATTGTTTTGGAGTCCCCATAAACAGAGATGGTCTTGATGTCAAGAAAGCAACAGAAAGCGAGGAGAGCCGCAAGGGCCTTAGCCTCAGCCAGACTATTTGTGCCCACACCTGCATTCCAAGAGAGATAATATTGAAGATTCTCGTCCATTTGAATGAACACACCTACTCCACATGAGTTTTTTTGGGATGCGCCGTCGAAAAAGGCCATCGGGGACCTGAACGAAGGAGGTACCTGCACATTTATATTGACAACACTAGATTTTGAAAGGATTTTGGGAATAGAATCATAGATGAGAATTATACTTTGACAAGTATCCTTCAGAGGTTCCTTTGCATCGTTAAAAAGTTTTTTATTTCTCCATCTCCAGGCACACCATAAGACAATTAAAATGATCAGTCTCCACGATTCGTTTTACTGGCTCCACCATATAAAAGCTTCTTGGGAAGAGGCATGAGAAACCAGAGGGAAGCCATAAAGACTTGCCAAAACCTGCCATATCTCTAAGAGAGAGTTGCACTTGAAGAACATGTGAAAGTTTGTTTCTTCGGCTGATTCACACATACAACATCTACTTGGCCCATGCCACTGCCTCTTCATCAAATTCTCCCAAGATAAATTTTTATTTTAAAACACCAGCCATGAAAAATATATCATTTTGGGAGAGCAACTCGATTTCCAGAAAGCCGTTGGGAAAATAGATGAGAGCACAAGCTTCATACTGATCATAAGAGCATAAATATCCTTTACACACAACTGAGAATTTGCAGATGGCATATTCCATACCAAATAATCCTGTGGCCTAGATTGGAAGAAACCACAATTTCTCAGAGAATTCCAAACAGGGGTCCAAAGGCATTTTATGGACTACGGAAGGCCAAGGTCATCAGCGGATTTCCAGATAGGAAGCGGGCCATGCCATCTCGCGATCAATTTATCCCATGTAAAAAATCCTTTGCAGTGAAGGAAGAGTAAGATCCTTTCAGGAATATAAATGCATTCACGTCCAGACAAAATGGGGTCTACTCCAATAAGAATTCTATTGCCTGACTGAAGACACCATTTCAAGAGCTTTAAGAAAAATTTCTCCAGCTTTCGAAAGCTGAGCCATATGGCAGATCCATATTTTGTTCCAATCCTCCCCAAACGAAACCAATATTCTAGGCCGTTACCTCGCATATATTTCATTTTGATGATATTGCTCCATGATCCCTCACCGAAGATGCCCCTCCATAAAGATTTGCATAGGAGCGCCTTTCCAAAGGTCCTCGAGTCTAGCAAGCCCCAACCACCTGCAAACTTCGGTCTCGAAATTTTATCCAAGGTAGTGAGGTGATAACTTCCTTTAGTTTTGTTGCCGCCCCAAATAAAATTGGCAGAGATCTTATTCATTTTCTGAACAATGCTAGCCGGGAGGAAAAAAATATGGGCCCAGTAGACAACAAGTTGCGAGAGGACTGCCCTAGTTAAGACGATTCTTCCAGCCAAAGATAAGCATCTGAATTGCCAAGCGGATATCCTTTTATAAAACCTGTCAATGAGCCATTTCCAATCATCCTTTGAGTAACCCTTTGCCTTCAGTTGAAAACCAAGATATTTGACTCCATCCTTTATAGATCTCAGACCGACACCAAACAACAACGAAATCCATTCCACTACTTCCATATTGACTTCATTATGATAGAGAATGGATTTGGATTTGTTTATTTGAAGACCGGTGGCACGTTGAAATCTATCTAAGATTTCATTTAGGCAAGTCCACGTAACCCTGCATAACATTGCAAAGATTAGCACATCATCAACAAATAAATTGTGCGAAATGAAGTTGTTCCTGCATATCCTCACAGGTTTGCACGTTTTTTCTGTGACAGCCTTATTTATGTGAAGGCTCAAAGAGTTCATCACCAGGATGAACAGCAGCGGCGATAGTGGGCAACCTTGGCGCAACCCTCTTTCTGCTGAGAAGAAGGGGGTCGGGATTCCATTAATAATGACTGCATAATTCACGTCCTCAATACAAGCCATGATCCAATTTATGACCTTCGATTTCAAGCCAATCTTTGCTAACAAACATCTGATAAAACCCCAGTCTACACAGTCGTAAGCTCTTTGCAGATCAATTTTTAAAATAGCTGCTTCTGTTCTATTTGAGAGCATGGAGAACAGGCTTTCCTGGGTTATGGCAACTGCATCCATTATATTTCTCCCTTTTAAAAAAGCATGCTGATCTTTTGTTAAGAAAGTGGCTAAAATCACTTTGATCCTCTCTGCTATAATTTTGGTGATGATCTTAAAGGATATGTTGCACAAAGAGATCGGCCTAAAATCCTTAAAAGAGTCCGCCTCCGATTTCTTTGGGATGAGAGCTATCAGCGTGGATGAAATAATGTGATGGACGCTGCCCGACATTCTTGTTGCTTCGACCATCCTTAAGAGATCAGATTTGATGATGTCGAAAAAATGGAGGAAGAATTCATTGTCCAGCCGTCCGGGCCAGGACATTTATCCTTCTTAAAATCCTTCATAACTCCATATAACTCCTCTTCTGTTATGGCCCGGAACAGAACTTCATTTTCTTCATCATTAAACATTTGGGGGAACAGATCGATACCCCATAGGATATCTTGAAAACCACTATATTCCTTTCTTTTATATTGGTCCTTAAAATGTCTCACCGCCTCCTTTGAGATTTCTTGCTGAGAGAAAAGAAAATCCCCTTGTCCATTTCTGATTTTCCAAATAGCATTTATCTCCCGTCTGGCACTAGCATACCTGTGAAAAAACTTAGTATTCCTGTCACCATCTTTAAGCCATAACGCCCGGCTCTTGAGCCTCCATGAGGCCTCCTCCTCCTTTAAAATGTGTTGTTTCTTCCTTTCCAATTCATTTAATCTGCTTCTCGTGCTGAAAGAGACCGAATCGGCTTTCAAGAACTCAGAGATATCATCCAATTCCTTCTGGATTTCGTTTAGGGCCAGCCTGTTCGCTTGTTTCTTATTACATTGCCATGCCTTAACCCGGCTGGTGTGGTGTTGACAAGTCGTCGACCTTCAACCGCATTGAAATCGCTGCAGTCGCTTGATATCATGGATGTTGTTCAAATCCATTAGAGGAACATAATATCAACATGCTCACATGCAAATAAATTCATTGTCTGCACTATCAAATTGTGGCACACAAATATTCTCATAGCCCAATCGGTTCTTCATTTCAATTGTATCGCAAAGGAGAGAACATAAGTTTTCATAGCCCAATCGCTTCTTCAATTCGACTGTATTGAAAAGGAGAGAACATAGGCATTATGTAGATACAGTTAGACCACTCTGTTAGCCTCGCTAGAAAAAGGCCCAAAATTGGATCCATATATGCTCTTAAAGTCTCCAAATTTGCTTAAAATCATGCGCATGGATCCAAAAATGCTTTTGAGGTCTTCAGCATTTGCTCAAAACCATCTAAAAGTTCAAAATTAGCGTAAGAGGAGAGCCCTCGGAAGGGCGGAAATACACTATCAGGAGGCAAAAAACGCTTGAAAACCATGAAAAACCAAAATCGCAGGCTTAAATCATGGAAAGAATAGCAGCCGTTAGATCTAGCCAATCAACAGCCCAGATCTAAGTGGCTAATCGCAATCGGTGCGGTAGAGAGGATGACTTAAAGAAGGGGCGCAAGACACCGCCAATCAATGATTTCTGATGATCGGATCGGCGGGTCACATCGACAGGGTATCAACGATTAAAGCAAAGGCCTTTGGCATGAGTGATAAGCAATTGCAATCAGATCGCATCGCTATATCGCAGCGGAGCAGCACCAAGGGGCGGGGCCTATGCAAAAGTATAAGGGCAATGTGATAACCGGACCTGACGGTTATATAAAGGATATTTTATATTATTTGAGATTCACACAAGGGTCGGTTTTAATGCATTTTCAGTGTATTTCGTTATATAACGAAATACAAAGGAATACAGGGCAGTGTCGACAGCGATGAGTCCCGGACCCGAAAAGGTCCAAAAAGTGAAATATATAATATTTAAATTCCGTTGAGGGCCATTTTCATGTTTTTTCAGAGCTTTTTAAGTGTATAACGAAATACAAAGGGAGCACAAGGCAGTGTCGATAGTGATGGGTCCCAGACCCCAAAGGGTCCGGAAATGAAAATATATATATTTTCAGGTCTGCCTAAGGAAAATTTTTAGTATTTTCAGCGTTTTTACGAATTTCAAGATATGGGGGAAATATAAAGGGACCAGGCCACCCATGATAAGCAACAAGCGACCCAAAGGGCGAACCCGATAGAAGGATAAACCATTTTTGAGGACTTTTGAAGTTCGAAAAGGACAAAGAGGGGCAAGATGTCTCAATGTTGTTGTGTTTTCTGTTTAAAACATAAATAGTCATTGTTTTCGACAGAGGTCCACAATATGGCAGTGTTGTTCTGTTTTAACAGAAAGCATGCATTGTTAAACCTTGGAAAGGGCCACAACACGCGCAACTCATCCCCAAATTGACAAAGAGGCCGAGAAGCAACACAACGCAACACAGCACGCGTAGTTGTCCAAAACAAATAGAAATATCAAAGGCCAGAACGTGGCTCATCAAAACAAACATCATGGGGCATCTCCAGCATGAGAGAGCTCCCAGACGGCACATCAAACTACTTGAAGGTGCTTATTCCTCTGTCAGAAGGAGAAAACCTCCGAGCCATGCTTGCTTATTGAGGGAATTAATCAGTTAGCAAGACAGATCAGACAGATTATGACTCTGAGCCTTTGAGAGCTCAAGAGCATTGTAAAAGGCCTATAAAAGGCTAAAAGCTAGATGTAACAAGTGTTCAACTTCTGGAGATTATTCCTACTCTGTTCCTCCAAGCTTCTCATCTTAATTCTAGCAATATAATATTATTTTGATGTTATATGTTCAATGTCCATTTTCTCTACTGTTATATGCTTGCACTTGAATAGGTTATTCATGTTTTTTGCTATGTCTAATGTTAGATAATTGTTATCTTATCTCTGCATTGATAAATTAGATTTTCAAGTCTCATTTACTTCCTGTAGCTGTCCATTCATATGTGTTTATGTATGAAATCTGCTGGTACAGTTAGTATTCTCCATCTATTCATTGAATCTATAAACTATTGAGCATTAGTGGTCTAAAGCCTTGTATTGTTGAGGGTGTTCATGCATGTCATGAGTGAGAATAGAGTTGAAATGGTTATCTGACTTGATCCAAACCATCATCCATTCCAATAGTTATGAGAACACTATTGAAGATTATATGTTACCAGGCATCTTCGAGCTGCAACCTAGGAGAGTTTCCTGGAGTGATAATATAATTGGCACCACCACTGGGGAGAGGAAACTGAAGCTCAGCTTCCCTAGGAAACAACATAGATCTAGCTTTGATGATAGACAATTTCTAGGCACTTTTTTTGTTGTAATCATCTATCTGGTGACTCTACTGGAGGCCAAACCTCTTGGTGACTCCACTTCATAGTTCTGGCTCAGTTTGTGAGGCATACTCGGAGAAATCCTCAGAAGCTACAAGCTGAACCAGTATCTGACCCTGAAAAAATCATCAAAGAAAGAAAGGTATCGCAGAAAGGAGCATCAGGTTGAAGTAAACCTAAGCAATCTTCTATATCTCTTCAAAAAAATCCTGTAATAGAACAAATACATGTTGAGAGTATAGCATCTAATACTAGCAGTGAAGAAAAACTCTCATAGATTCATAAAGCTCTTTATTCTTTAGGTTATCCTTTTGTTGTAAGCCCAAATGGAACCTCACCTCCTATCCATCATACTCCTTTAGTCTTATCAGTCACTCCTTAGCCCTCTATCATTCAAACTACGGGTACTCTTTTAGCGACCATAGCTATGGCAGGTCCACAAACACCTACCAAAATGGAAAGAATCATAGCTACTAGGTGTGGACCTCTAATACCGCCCACTCTTTTGAATGCCATGCCTATTGGAGAATATCAGAATATAGGCCTACGTTCACTGGGACTAAAGGTGTTAGAGCTGACGAACATCTTGAGTCATTCTATAGCTATGCTGATAACCTCGACATTAGTGAAGATGATGTCTGGATGAGAGTCTTTGTCCAAAGCCTAGATGGAGAGGCTAGAAAATGGTTCAGAGAACTAACCCCAAGACCTATAGCAGATATTGAGGCTTTAGATGATGCATTTATAAAGCATTGGGGGGATAAGAAGGATCTCCTCTACTACCACACTGAGTTTGGAAACTTAAAGAGAGAAAATGGTGAGTTGTTGTCTTATTTTAATAAGTGGTTTAACCATATGTACAACTAGATACTAGCTAAAGTAAAACCCACTACTACCTCTGCTAAAATCACCTATGCCAGTGCTTTTGATTCTGACTTCTGCCTACTGTTGAGAGAGAGGCGATGTGCTACTTTGGCTGACATGCAAGATGAAGCCTTGGAAGTGGAATCAAACATCATGGCTATAAAGAAGCTCAAGGGAAATATTGATAGAAGAAGATAAAGGGGCGAGTCTTCATCATCTTCTGATCCTAAGATAAATAAAATGACCAAAATGATAGAGTCATTAGCCTCTGAAAATTGAAAATTAAAGGTTGAGTAGCACCCTGGGAAAGGGAGAGTTCCTAACACCTTTGCTCCTAGAAATCCAAATCCAAATCCATATAGAAGAACTAATGAGTAGTTGCAGATTTTGAAAAGAAGCAAAGATGCCAATGAAGACCAAAGGATGAATACCCCTTTCCAGAATATAGTCATGGAAGAAGAGCAATTTGAAGAAGATGATGAGATCCATTGTCTGGAAGACAAAGGTAATGCCTCCTTTTTGACCTCAGCTGTCTATGAAAAGTCACTATTCAATGACCAGATTAACAAAGAATGTGATGGTGAAACTGTTCTACAAACTGTAGATCAGCAAAGATATAATCTGAGGTCAAAGATGAATAATGCCAAGGAAAATCCTGTTCAAAGAGTTGTTGTCCCTACAGTACAACAAGCTAATAAATAGAAGGAACTGGCAGCTGATCCCATCATCCTCAAAGCTCCAGCTCACGAGGTAAGAGGCCCTGACAAGTCTCCTTCTCCTTTTAGTTTTCAATCAGAAACTCAGAGACTAAGAATATCTATGCCTCTGATTGAACTAGTTAAGAATGAGTCCTTCAAAAGATCCATCCTCGAGTCCCTTGATCCTAAAGCCATCCAAGCCTCCACCGACTATGTAAATCTGCAAGATGACAAGCTAGTTGTTATTCTCATCCTGATGATTGAAAATTGTGAAGATAGCTCCCCATCATTCTATGTCTCTCTGACTATTCATGATAAAATCCTTCACAAATTCCTTCTGGACACTGAAGCCAGCCATAATCTAATGCCCAAGGTTATCATGGATGAGCTGGGTCTTGACATCACCAAGCCTTATCATGACCTATTTTCTTTTGACTCTAGAGAGTGAAATGTTTGGGATTAATCAAGGACCTAGCCATCACTTTGTCTCAACTACCCATGAAAAGCATGATGATGGATATTGTGGTAGCAGATGTACCCCCCAAGTTTGGCATGTTACTTTCTAGAGGTTGGATCAAGAGATTAGGTGGATCATTACAAAATGATCTGTCATATGCTATTGTCCCAGTTTTTGTAGGAGAGAGCAGGAGATTATATAGAGAAGCTCAGTTGGATTATATCATCAACGATGAAGGGAATCCCACTAATCATCCCATCTATGTTGTTGACACTGATTTTGGAGCATGTATTCTTCATATTGAAGAATCCTAGTTGGCCTCCACGTAGCTTAAAAAACCAGTTTTCCAGATCGCTGAGGAAGAAGGCCCGCAGATTTGGGACATGTTCTTTGATGGGGCTTGCTCTAAGAAAGCTGCGGGGGTAGGTGTAGTCCTTATGTCCCCCACACATGAATACATTCATTTATTTTTCAAATTAACCTTTCAGGTCACAAAAAACATAGCAGAGTATGAAGCTTTGATTCTGGGCTTAAGCGTTGCTAAAGAAATGGGCATCAAAGGCCTGAAAGTGTTTGGAGATGCAGACCTCATTATTCAGCAGGTAAATAAAAATTTCCAAGCTAAGCGTCCAAGGCTGAAAGCATACAGAGATGAGTTATGGAGGCTCAAGGAGTCTTTTAATAATTTCAGCATTTCTTACATTCCAAGAATGAAGAATTATCTTGCCGACTCCCTTGATGTGTCTGCCAGTACGTTTATTCCTCCTTTGCCTCCTAAATTGACGTATGAAGTTCAGGTGAAATATAGACCATCCCTTCCTGACAATGTCAAATACTCGAAAGTTTTTGAAGACAATGATGAAATTGATAGGTTTTTGTAAGTCGTTGAGGAATTTTTTGAAACACACATCGATCAAGAAAATGAAACCATGGAAGAATGTGGCCAGTCCAAGTTAAAAAACGAGATCGGCCGAGGAAGCATCGTCCAGCTGCCTAGTAACCATATACCAAAGGGATTGGTGCCTCTAGAGAAACTGTTCGATCATAATGATGTGCCTTATAAGCCTGCTAAAACAGAAAATGAGTCTGTTGTTCGTAAAAACAATATAGGGAGCCTAGCATATTCGAAATACATAAATCTATCCACTCATTTGTCCTCTGCCCAGAATTCTGAGTATTGCACCCTCATGAAGCAATTCGCTAATATTTTTTCCTTGGAATACAACGATCTTAAAACCTATGATGCAGACATCATTCAGCATAAGATTCCACTCGAAGAGAACACCATCCATTTTAAATAGAAATTAAGACCTATCAGCCCTCTCTTATTGCCTTTGATTGAGAAAGAAATCAAGAAGCTATTGGATGCCAAAATCATAGTTCCCCTAAGGTATTCAAAGTGGATAGCTAACCTTGTGGTAGTAAGAAAGAAAAATGGAGAAATCAGGCTTTGTGTTGACTTTAGAAATCTGAACAAGTGCTCTAAAAAAGATAACTATCCCCTACCTAAGATGGAACACTTGCTGCAAAGAGTTTCAGGGGCTAGAGTCATGTCTTTCTTAGATGGATTTTCAAGTTACAATCAGATTGTTGTACATCCTGAAGATCAGGAAAAGACCACCTTCACTACTCCTTGGGGCACTTTCATGTACTCCAAGATGCCTTTTGGACTGATGAATGCTGGGGCTACTTTTCATAGGGCCATGGACATAGCTTTTGTGGGAGAAAAGGACAAGTTTGTCCTTATTTATCTTGATGACATAACAATTTTCTCCAGCAGCCACAAAGACCATTTACAACATTTGAAGAAGGTCTTCCTAAAGTGCAGACAGTTTGGAATTTTAGTGAACCCAAAGAAGTCACAGTTTGCTCTAGAAGAAGGCAAAATTCTAGAACATATTGTTTCTGCTAAAGGTGTGAAGATTGATCCAGCAAGGGTTCAAGCCATTCAGACATTGTCCATCCCAAGGTCCAAAAGGGACATTCAATCCTTCCTGGGTAAGATTAACATTGTAAGGAGGTTCATTCCAAATTTTGTAGATTTAGTAAAGCACATCACTTCCATGCTGAAGAAAGGATCATAAATAAAATGGATAGATGCTTTAAGAAACTTTTTTTAAGCAATCAAGCAAGCTATCATGGAAGCTCCCACTCTAATTAGCCCAGATTACACTAAGGAGTCTTGTATCTTCTCTTTTCCCTCTTATGATACACTTGCAATAGTTCTGTTGCAGAAAAATGATGAAGGCATAGAGCGCCCCATGGACTTTTTCAGCAAAACTCTAAGGGATGCTGAACTAAGGTATGACCTTATTGAAAAACAAGCTTATGCTCTCATAAAATATTTAAAGGCATTCAGAATTTATATTATGCATTCCAAAGTAGTTGCATATGTACCTTCAACGTTAGTAAAAGATGTCTTAACTCAGCCAAATATTGATGGAAAGAGAGCTAAATGGATTGCAAGATTCATAGAGTTTAACATAGAGGTGAAGCCCACTAAGCTTGTCAAAGGCCAGGGCTTGGCTAAACTTATGGCTGAAGAAAATTGCAACTTGTTAGACATAAATTGCATGGGTCTAAATTCAGATGATGAGAAGACAGAGGCAGCAGTAGATGAACAAAAGCAGAATCAGTCTTTGCCTAAAAGTCTAGCCACCTTTGAATGGTATTCCAGCATAGTTCACTTTTGGCAGAAGTTAGATGTCCCTCGAGGGCTTATCTCAAGTCAAGCTCGGGCCATTAAACTTAGATCAGCTAAATTTTGCATTAATGAAAATCTGCTTTATTGGAAAGACCCATCAGGAATCCTCTTAAGATGTCTAGATAAAGAACAAGCTATGGAAGTCGTACACCGGTTTCATTCTAGCATCTGTGGAGTGCATCATTATTGGAAAACTACAGCCCACAAAATCTTGAGGGTTGGGTATTATTGGCCTACTCTGTTCTATGATGTGTTTTCTTTTGTGAAAGCTTGTGACAAGTGTCAGAGGTTTGCAGGAAGACAACATCTAAAATATCTGCCCTTGAAACCAGGACATGTCAATGGTCCCTTCCAGCAGTGGGGCTTGGACTTTATAGGTGAGATCAACCCACATTCCTGTGGCCAACACAAATGGATCTTAGTAGCCACTGATTATTTCACCAAGTGGATTGAGGCTATAACCACTAAGAATGCCAATGATCAAGTTGTCATAAATTTCTTGAATGAGAATATTTTCACTACATTTGGTTGCCCAACCAAACTAGTCACTTATAATGTAGTAGCTTTGAAGGCAAACGAATTGGTGGAAATGACTGAATCCATGGGCATTCAAGTGGTGCATTCTACCACATATTATCCTTAAGGCAGTGGCCTAGCAGAATCATCTAACAAGAGTTTGGTAAGGGTAATAAAAAAAATGTTAGAGGACAACAAAAATAGTTGGGATTCCAAGTTGAAGTTTGCACTATGGGTTGCAGAGTTACCATAAAAAATTCCATAGGGAATTCTCCATTTAAACTGGTTTATGGCGCTAATGTTGTTTTCCTTATCCAACTGATTCTCCTTGTGGCTAAATTCTTGCAAGAAGAACAAGATGAAGAGAATGACATGGTAAGAAGAATGAATAAACTGGTTGAACTAGAGCAAATCAGAGAGCAACTGGTTGAGAAGTCAAAGGCTCATCATAAGAAAATCAAAGAAACCTTTGACAGGAAGGCAAAAATGGACAATTTCCAAGTTGGTGTTTAGGTGCTTAAATGGGATGCATTTAAGGAAAATAAAGGTAACCATGGCAAGTTTGACTCCTTATGGATAGGTTTGTTTGTCATCACTCAAATTCAGCAGAACAATACATTCATTCTGCACAATCTGGAAGGAGGAGATACTTTTGGTAGCCCAATAAATGGGAGGTTCTTGAAACTTTATTTCGTTTAAGGCTCTAAAGCCTTGTTATTGTAAATATGTTTTTCCAGTTTTTATTTCATTGCAAAATAGACTCCATGCCCAATGGAACACTAGAAGGAAGATTTGATTTTTGTTTTACAGGAAAGGCATTGATCTGTGATCCTTGAAAACTCACAGGGAGGATTTCATCCCCAAGAGGAGCCAGTGTTAGCCTCTCTGACAAAAGGCCCAAAATGGATCCATATATGCTCTTACAGTCTCCAAATTTGCTTAAAATCAAGTCCATGGATCCAAAAATGCTCTTGAAATCTTCAGCATTTGCTCAAAATCATCCAAAAGGTCAAAATCAGCGCAAGAGGAGAGCCCTTGGAAGGGCGGAAATACACTATCAGGAGGCAAAAAACACTTGAAAACCATGAAAAACCAAAATCACAGGCTTAAATCATGGAAAGAACAACAACCGTTAGATCTGGCCGATCAACGACCCAGATCTAAGTAGCTAATCGCAATCGACGAAACACAGGGGACAACTTAAAGAGGGGGCACAAGACACCATCGATCAGTGATCTCTGATGATCAGATCGGTGGGTCACATCGGTGGGGTATCGACGATTAAAGAAAAGGCTTTGGGCATGAGCAATAAGCGATTGCGATCAAATCACATCGCTATATTGCAGCGGAACAACACCAAGGGGCGGGGCCTATGCACAAGTATAAGGGCGATGCAATAACCAGACCCGATGGTTATATAAATGATATTTTATATTATTTGAGATCCACACAAGGGCCAATTTTAATGCATTTTCAGTGTATTTCGTTATATAACAAAATACAAAGGAACACAGGGCAACATCGATAGCAACAAGTCCTGGACCCGAAAGGGTCCGAAAAGTGAAATATATAATATTTAAAGTCCGTCGAGGGTCGTTTTCATGTGTTTTTAGAGCTTTTTAAGCGTATAATGAAATACAAAGGGAGCATAGGGCAGCACCGATAGCGATGAGTCCTGGACCCGAAAGGGTCTAGAAATGATATATATATATATATATATATATATATATATATATATATATATATATATATATATATATATATATATATATATATATATATATATATATTCAGGTCCGCCTAAGGCCAATTTTCAGTGTTTTTACAAATTTCAGGATACGGGGGAAATATAAAGGGACCAGGCCGCCTACAATAAGCGACAAGTGACCCAAATGGTGGACCTGATAGAAGGATAAACCATTTTTGAGGACTTTTGAAGTCCGAAAAGGACAGAGAGGGGCGAGATTTCTCAGTGTTGCTGTGTTTTCTGTTTAAAACAGAAGCAATCATTTTTTCGACAGAGGTCCACAATATGGCAACACTATTCTGTTTTAACAAAAAGCATGCATTGTTAAACTTTTGAAAGGGCCACAACACACGCAGCTCATCCCCAAACCGACAAAGAGGCCAAGAAGCAGCATAGTGCAACACAGCACGCACAACTGTCCAAAGAAAACAGAAATATCAAAGGCCACAACGCGGCTCATCAAAACAAACATCATGGGGCATCTCCAGCACGAGAGAGCTCCCAGAAAGTGCATCAAACTACCTGAAGGTGGTTATTCCTCTGTCAGAAGGAGAAAACCTCTGAGCCATGCTTGCATATTGAGGGAATCAATCAGTTAACAAGAAAAATCAGACAAATTAATACTCTGAGCCTTTGAGAGCTCAGGAGCATTGTAAAAGGCCTATAAAAGGCTGAAAACCAGATGTAACAAGTGTTCAACTTCTGGAGATTATTCCTACTATGTTCCTCCAAGCTTCTCATTTTCATTCTAGAAATATAATCTTCTTTTGTTGTTATATGTTCAATGCCCATTTTCTCTACTGTTCTATGCTTGCACTTGAATAGGTTATTCATGTTTTCTGTTGTGTCTGATGCCAAATAATTGTCATCTTATCTCTGCATTGATAAATTATATTTGCAAGTCTCATTTACTTCCAATAGCCGGCCATTCATATGTGTTTATGTATGCAATCTGTTGGTACAGTCAGTATTCTCCATCTATTCAATGAATCTATAAACTATTGAGAATTAGTGGTCTAAAGCCTTGTATTGTTGAGGGTGTTCATGCATGTCTTGAGTGAGAATAGAGCTGAAATGGTTATCTAACTTGATCCAAACCATCATTTATTCCAATAGTTCCGAGAACAATATTGAAGATTATATGTTACCAGGCATCTCCGAGCTGCAACCTAGGAGAGTTTCCTGGAGTGATAACACACCCAACAAAAATATGGTTTATAAGTTTCTTAATCAAATTGTTGTGAGAGGACCGTAAGCATACAGACCATTGAATAGGCATTCAAGGTTCAATTGTTGCATGTCGTGGAATGAACCATCGAAGCGTCTACTTGTCATCTTGCTCGAATCCATCAACCGGCTTCCCACGCTATAGTCAGGCAACAAATTCTCAACCCTCTAGTCTTCACTTGGAGCACTAAACTCTAATACCATGTCAGAGTGAGGATTGTGCAAAAAGAAGCCACAATTATTTATTAAAAATTGTTCAACAACTAGGTGGGATGTTTGTTTTGTGAAAAAATTTAGGGGCTAATCTTCTCAATTAGCCAATTTCCCATGTTTTAAAAAATATATATACTTTTAATTTCCATTTTTATAAAAAAATATTGGCCCAAATTTTATAGTATAAAATTGTTTTACCTTGAAAACTCCAAAATTTTATATAGAAACTACATAAAATGATTAGAAATTTGAATACTTTTACAAAAACATTGCAATTTTCATATTATGTTTAGTGAGATTCTCCAAGGTTTCTAAACTTTAAAATAAATTTTCATCCTTAAAATTTTCCATGGTTTTCCCAACCATCTATCCATTACATTAAACCTAATTTTTACACTTAATTACTATTTACTAGAATCTCAAAGAATTAAGATGTCTAACAACTTGCCACTTCCCTCGCTTGGGATGAACCTCTGTCCTTCAGCTCTCTGTCTTGGTTGTGTTCCCAAAGTATTAACAAAGGAAAAATAGGAAAACATTCCATTCTTTACTCAACAATCCACCAAGAATGAAAAATTTCTCCTAGTAGGATTGAAAAAAAAAAAAAACTATTCCAAGAACCTAACCACAACCAAAACCATAATCAAATTGGAAGTTACTTAGAGTGAGCTAAGAGGAATTGCTGCACCTTCCTAGACCACTCAGGAAATTCCCATTTCATAGCTTTCTCCTCTACCTAAATTCTTTGTGTTGCATACTCCAAATAGTTGGATCTCTTGCTATGATAGAGAATTGACCAACCAGGGCAACTCCACCCTCAACATACATTGTTGAGTTTGAACTTGATGCCATTTGGTTGAATAGTGCTCGAGCTTTATTGATTTTTTCCCAATCGATTTGGTTATATTCCTTCTAGCCCTTCATTTTCTTCCTCTAACTAACACATTTCCCAATTCCTCTCTAGCTCATTTATGGTACCACCACCTCGGTGATGATGTGGTACAATCATGTATGCCATTAATGTCATTCACCTCTCCTGCTCAATGTCGACGTGCACTCAATTCTCTCTCGTCCTTCATGCTGCCCAAGGGTGCTGCAGTGATGATCGTATGCATGGTTATAGCATGTGGTGGGGGCATGCTACAATGTTCCTTGCCTATTGAGCATGGGAGGCAATGGAAACACCCACCTCCCTCTTCACCTCTAACCATCCCATTCAGGAATTAAAAAAAAAAAAAGTTTTTGAAACTAAATTAAAAAAAAAAAAAATTAGAAGAATTATTATTATTTTTAAATATATATAATTAAAAAATTAAAAGTTAAACAAATGTATTAATTTTTTTTAAATAAAACATATTCGATGAAAAAAAGAAAAAGAAAATAAAAAACATATTTTAAAAAATATATATTAAAAAAACCATTAAAAAAACATATTAAAATAAATATGTATTTATAAAGCTATTAACATATTCATTTAAAAAATATTAAAAAAACATATTAACACACTTATGAAAATATAAACCATATTAAAATTTAATTTCAAAAAACATATTAAAACATTGTAGTTTGTTGTGTTGGTTAACTTTTTTTTAAAAGAATGAATATATATTTGGTATTAAATTTAAACATTGGTTTTTTGGCCAGAAACCTTGCATAGATCTTCATGTTCAAGAATTAATCTACGTTTAAAAGTCCAAACTATAGCTACTCTATTCTTATGACTATTTTGGTCTAGAGTTCTACATAGATTCTTGTTATAAACCTTACAAAAAACACCTAATAAAAATGTATATTTGTATAACATCAGAAAGATTCAAAATGTGGAAACTTATCTGACATTGGGAGACCCCTTTTCGACAAGTGATACATGCATCTGGATATATCATTCTTCTCCTGTTGTGTTTGCCCCCTAGTCTACTCTAGATTTTTTCTTCATAGGTTCCACGCTGGTCCCAGATTCTTCCATGATGAATTTAATACCACTGCTAATTTTTTCCTTGATTTCAGTCACTTTACTATCCAGAGCTACCAATTTTGATTGAACCTTAGTTTGAAACTTCTCCATTTTTTCTGCAACAATTCGAATTTGGTATTTATTAGCATCTGGTAAGTCTCCCTCTCCTTTTCTTCCACAGATCCCCTTTGATTCAATTCTTTCAAGAATCCTACATTTGACTCCAACAATTTGGTTAAGCACCGATTCAATTGTGCCTTCTCTTCCTCTTGAAATGATGCCTTGAGCACTGCCATGGAGGGGCTTTGTTGTTCTACTCTTCAAATCCCTGAAATTAGAAACCACCTCTACTCACGAATAGAGACACTTATCAACAATGCAGAGATTGGTCAAAGAAGAACAACATAGAGCCACATATAATCTTTATTTCTTCTATCCCACCATCTTGTAGCAATGAATTGTAATGCATATGAATCCATACCTAAATCTTGACTAATTTCTTGGCTTAGAAATTTATATATGTAGAGGGAGGATAACAATAACTCCATTTCATGTTGAATTGAATGCTTTAGCAAGGCTGAAGCTCCTCTCACTTGTGTGAACTCCTCCCCTCCTTGAAGTTTTAAAAATTGTGGCCACATTTTCCCACATGTTGCTTCCTCCATACACTAGATGTTACTCTAGAATAGACAGGGGTACACATTCTTTGGATTGTGTGGTTGAAGAGTTAATGCAAACCATCTATCCATCCCTATGAATGCCCATATGCTGGTCGGGATCCCCTTGCTAAAGAAAAACAAAAACAAAAATTGATGAATTCGTAATTGATTGTTTGACCTTTGATTCAACTGTGGTAACCTTTATGGCTAGAGATTTAGACCTTCATTTTTCCATATTCCTATCTTAAGGCTTAGCCTACTATAATAGTTCTAGCTTACCCAACAAGTGGGAACTTGATACAAACTTTGTCTTGTTTGAAAAATAACATATCGTTACTTTGTCATTGAGGGAATAGTGTGCCATTGGGTTGAGGTTTAGCCCACATTAATGAAAAGACAATACAAACAACTTTATTATTGCAAATTTTGAATCTTTGGAAATGGAAAAGGAGGGACTCATGTGTATTTTAATGACAATCACCAGTTAAACATTGTAAATGCAATCAATAGTAGAATTGAATCCTTTGAATTACTTGCAAGGTGAAGTCAATGAGACACTCTTTGTGTTTCGTGCTTGATATTAAGTTCTTTCTCAAAACAAATGGCGATTAGTAAATCAAGGTAGAGAAATCCATTGAGGAGTGAGGAGAGTATATACGCGAGTAATATGGGTTTTGAAAATAGTGGGCCCACCAATTCCTTCCAACTAGAAGTGACTTGAAGGAATTGAAGAGGGCGTTGGAATAACTATAATTGGTGAAATGAATCTCTCTTCCCTGGACCCTCTAGCACTATTCTATAGTTAGATACCTTTCAAGAATCATGTGCATCACAATTTGTATGCAAAAGTTATCCCTCGCACAAGTTGACCTATTTGTTGACCTCCATGGTACAAGTGTATGCCACATCAACACCTTTTACTCATGCATATGGGTCTAGCCATGTGTGTGCTTTGAAGAAGACTCTAGAAAATCCAAATGCATAACTCTAGTTGAGGCTTGAGAGAGTCAAATCTTACCTTAGATGGCTATCGTCTACCCAACTTCTAGGACTAGGGGTTCCATTTTATGCTCTTGGATTTTGTTACATAACTAAGAAAAACAATCGAGAGTGGGAATTTAGAGAGAAGAATAGAGGAGGTTATGGTTTTGTGGCATAGTTATAGACAATAGGTCTTGGGTAACTCCATAGATAATACCTCTTCCTTGGCACTTGCATATTTCCATAATAGAGAAAAAAGAGAAAACCAAACTCACCTTCTAGCACAGTTTTCTCCCGTAAGGTTGGGGGAGAAATGTGTTTGTTGTGGATGGTGCATGTATTTCATTTTGTTCTATATTTCTTGAATTTCAAAAAATGTATTTATTTAAGCATTAAACCAATAAATAAGGAATTTGAGATATAAGATAATTTACCTTCATAGTAAATATTTCAGTATTTCATTAAATGTATTGTGATGAATTATTCTAGTGGAATATCCATGACAATTCACAAATCATATTGATATTAACACAACTTTCTTTGGGGATTGTTATGGGAAGTTTAAGGGGATCCATGAATTGATTTAAGGATAATGTTGTAAACTCTAGCCATGGGTGATGATTTAGTTCACAGTAACCCTCATGATTTGGTAGAAGAGAGATTTGTGAGGTTGAAAGCATAAGTTGTTGACATTAGTCACAATATGAAACTCCTCATTGTGGCTTTAGCAAGAAAGTTCATACTATTCAAAGAGGATGGAGGATTTAACTTACAAGTTAGATTTGGGGGGTGGGGGGTGTTAGGAAATTATGAATATCCAAAAAAAAAATCAAGGAAAAAGCCTTAGGATGAGCAGTAGAATTTGAGTTTCATTAATCATTCACAATCCATATTCAGGATGGAAGGAAAAGTGGACATAAAACCATATCAAGGTGAGATCAATGCATTGAAACTACATAATTGTGTGCATCAATTGTAAGCTTATTGTAGCATTCACCATATAGATGAAGAAAAAAAGATATCAATTGCCATAATGAAGTTAAAGGTCCATGCTTTAAATTGGTGGTAAAGCCATATGAAACTACTGTTGAAGAATCTAGGGAAAATTATTAATGATTCTTCAATCATTGACAACTACTTGTGATGTATTTTATTTTCTCGACTTAATTTCCTTATGTTTTCTTGCTATTTAATCATCAAACAATTATCAAAACAAGAAAAACAACAAAGCACATGTACACAAATTGTTGGCTCCAAGATAGGGAAAAACCTCTCCTCTTGAGAGTAAAACCCTTGAATATCTTCTTATAGATATTTAGATGATGAATACCAAGATCCTTGACAAAATTGACACCAGATTACCTCCAAGATGTTTGTCACTATCCTTTGCATTGTTTGGCCTATAATTCACAATCTATATCACTGTAGTCCTTCAATTCTTGGTCTCCTTATACCTTCCCTATCTAGTCACAGTCCTCGGTTCCTTCTTTCTCGGTTGCCAGAGTTCTTTGGTCAGGAATAGATTACTCTATTCATGAGACAGTCCTTCATGTTTTTTTTATGATAATGGTCAGACAAGTCACCACCAAAAGCTATATGTATGTATGTATGTATGTATGTATGTATGTATGTATGTATGTATGTATGCATGTATACCAAGAGTTTTGTATTGACTTCCGAGAGCTATCATTGTGTGTGGATATAAATATACTTCAGAGGGTTTTGTATAGACTTCTGAGAGCTATCAATGTGTGTGGATATATACCTTTGAGAGTTCTGTGTAGACTTTCAAGATCTTGACACGATATATATGTAGAAACTTCACCGAGATATTACCCTTGCTCACTGTGTATTTATATCTTCTTCACTCATTGTATTATTAATTTATTCGAAGATTTTCTTAAATGTTTCTCCTTATATATATATATCGATCAGCTATGGTACATTAAGCCGACTTGAGTGCCTTAACACTAGGCTGACATATCATCAAGGATATCACTGTCTTTTTGTAGAGATGACTTGCATGAGGATAATGACACTTGTTCTTGGAGCATAATCCTTTGACCTTATGACTTTTATAATACTTATCATGAGACTTAAAATCCTAAAGACATCAAGAAGAAGTCTTTGTCCTATGGTAAACACATCTTGCTCATGAAACCCATGATGCAAGGAATAATAATTTTTGTTCTTTTACATATATTATAACTACAAGTCATAATGAAAACCGAACCTAGTTATATTTTCTTCAACACTCCCTCTTAACTAGGGAGGTATTCATTAAATGGTAAAAGTCTATTCAACACTAAAGAGATCTCATAAAAAGAGTCGGACTAATAATCCATTTGTATAGCATCATTATAACCAACATTTTCACATAGCAAGGCCTTGACTAACAACTCTATCTCTTAAAAGATCAGAGCACAATGTTGGCAAGACCAATGATGGTATACACCTTCATCATTGTCTCTCAAGGTACATACCCACCCTCGTGTAAACTGACTATGACCTTCTAGGACTATTCTTGTCTTGGGTTCCCAACCCCCTTTCCTACTCTTATCTTAGATTCCCTACACATCCTCAAAGAGTATCGAATGCCAGATGATTACCCAATCCTCCCTTCTTTCTTCCAAAGTAAAGACAAAAATGATGTGTCTATCTCTTCCACTTAATTGAGGAAGATATACCCAATTTTCCTCTAACCAGGAACTTGACCAATCTCCTTTGTAATTGGGAACTTGTTATAACTCCCTATTAGCTAGGGACTTACTCATTCATCAACAACTTCTTCTTCGTGGGTCCTTTAGTTGCTAGATCTCCTTCTTCTTTTGATGTCATGAAGTCTTTGTTTGAACTTATAATTGGTAGGGCATCATCCATCGATCACTTTCCTTCCCAGATTGTCGTGTCATTCCTTTCTTTATGGAAAGTGGCCTTCTTCATATTTGGAACCTTCGTCATATGGCTACTTCTTCATCATGCTTCTTCTATCCACCACATGAATGCTAGTTGTACTTGTATTTACAACTCTTGTTTGAGTGGCCTTGCATGAACTTATCCAGATATTTTTCAAGAAATCAAAACATATTAAATCAATTCATACCTTATGAGATGACTCATCATATGGAATCTTTCTGTAGGTATCAACATCCTGCATGCATGTTGACACATCTCCCAAAGATATCCATTGCCCAGGGTTTTCATATTTTCCATCAGAGCCTTCATATCTTTCTAGGAGATTTTCTAGTCAAGTCTTCTTGATATTTTGGTTGTTGATTGCCTTCATCAGGGTTGCATATCTCACGAATCATGATCTCTTCCTTCCTCACACATTTCATTCCTAGTACCTATAATCATAGTTTATTCATTATAGTCAACCACCTCATATTTCATATGAGGACATATTATATTGATTTCATCTAGTGTGACTTATGTATTTCTGCATCCTTTTAGAGGAGGAGATATTTTTCCTTCAATCATGCTTCTCAATATAGAAGTATTGATCTGTAACCATACAAAATGACATTATAAAACTTAAATACATGTTGACATACCTCATTTTACCTTTAGGTTGTCCAAGCTTCTTCTAGCAGCTTCCTTGATTGAAAGATCTTCAACCCCTTAAACTTCTCTTATGTCATCATATCATTATTCATGAACTCCACAGGTTGGAGTTTCTATTGTAACACTTGTTTCATCCTTGGATCAGTGAATCTTCTAGTGAAGATTCCATCAGAGAGTCTTGAGGAGCTTAAAGATCCCTATGCAGTAGATGTTTCCTTTTTGTTGCATGATGAGCATTCTTCAAATGTTTGAGTTTTTCAAAGTTGTTGCCTACAACTTGCCTTCTTTCATAGAGACCTTAAGTTATTGACAAAGGTATCTTACTTATCCTTGTGATGATGTTAAGAGATCTTGTTTCTAATACTTCCATAATGTCACATCGTATCCTGATAATATATTGTATTCACATTCTTCACAGGATCTAGGAGCCCAAAAGGAGACTTGTAGATAGAGACTAACTTAAAGAATTCTACTCCCTCATACCATGGGCTGCATTCAGCTTCTTCCATTCTATTTAGTGACATGATTTTTTCTTTTCCTCCTATCAATGTTCTTTTAAGAACCATATTGTTCGTAATTCCTTTACTATCTTCCCTAATGTCTACCTTATGAATTCAAAGGAGACCTTACTATAATGACTTTACTCATCTATGAGGACTAAGACTATCCTCCTTATTTTATGTAAGGACCTTTTCTATCAGGACTATGACTATCCTCTAGTATTTATATTTCCTTGCAAAACAAAGTCATTAAACCAAAAACATGAAAGATACTTACTTGGCATGTGAAGAGGAGATCTCTGCCTTAATGTTTCTTTTGCTTGAGCTTCCCATCATGAACCACTAGTATCCTTTGATCAAGACTTCCTTGGAGACTTTCTAGCACCATAACATGAAATTTGTGATCTTGACATTATCTTGACTCCTAATTTATCTTCAAGGTGTTTTTGACTCCTACATTGGAAAAAATTGTTGATATGCTAGTGATATTTTTGTCCCATAAGTTGACTTTATCACACTCAGCATTCCTAGGAGTGCATCAACAAACACCTATATTGAGCATTATCCAAATTATGATAGTGATATAGAAGGACTCATGTGCTTATTCGAGCACCATGCTATTGAGATAATGTTTATAGACAAGATCCGAGATTGTGACAAGTATATTGTTATGACACTGTACCGAGACAGTGATGTTTATGAGCACTATATGAGTTGTGTAGAGAGGCACAGTGTTGTGAGCCCGAACTTGTCACCGAATTCATGACTGTTTCTCCATCGTTACAACTTCACTGAGATCTTCATTGTTCTTTCACTGAGATCATACCTTTACTCGACTCATCATTGTAACAATGAGATCTTGCACGAAGATATATTCAATACTTGTAACTATGTCTAGGTACCAGGATTATAACTTCGTCCCGCTTGTTACTGTGTGATTCATTCATCATGAATATACCTAGACTGAGTATGCTTCATTGAGATACTTTATATCACAATTAAGCCGAGACTTGGTACAACGACAATAGTCACAGTGAAATGCTGACAGATGGTATGCTGAGATCTGATATTCTTCATAAGACGAGATTGTAACAATGATTAGATATCATGCCGAGATTGTATCACAAGATCACAGTGATTGAAATTTTGTATGATTGTGATCGTGATCATAGGAATGTCGAGATTGTATATTCTCCTTCTTTACTGAGGCAGAGTATCTACCACGATTGTATGTCGAGATACAAACCTTCACTATGTTAACTGAGACTTGTATAGGATTTTTCGTTACTTGCATTCCTGTGATGACCCTTTGATGATGACTGGGGAGAAACAAGATCTTGTTGTTTGTAGATTTCTTGTTGTAGACTTGATCCTTCAATTTTGACAAAACCCTACAGCTTGCTTTTGATGCCCTGCCTGACACTTGATCCTTGAATGTCTCTTTTCTACACTTCCTCAGACTATAAACATAGCTATGATACCATGTTGAAGAATCTATGGAAAATTATTAATGATTCTTCCATCATTGACAATTGCTTGTGATTCCCTTTGTTTTCTTGAGTTAACTTCTTTATGTTTTCCTTTTCTTTAATCATAAAACAATTATCAAAACAAGAAAAACAACAAAGTACACGTACAAAAAATGTTGGCTCCAAGCCAAGGCAAAGCCTCTCCTCTTGAGAGTAAAACCCTTGAATCTCTTCTTATAGATATTTAGATGATGAATACCAAGACCCTTGACAAAATTGACACCAGATTACCTCTAAGATGTTTTTCACTATCCTCTGCATTGTTTGGCCTATAATCCACGGTCTATATCACTGTACTCCTTTAGTTCTTGGTCTCCTTATACCTTCGCTATCTAGTCACAGTGCTTGGTTCCTTCTTTCTCGGCTACCACAGTTCTCAGCTCAGGAATATATTACTTCGTTCATGAGATAGTCCTTCATGCTCTTTGTTTATGATAATGGTCATACAAGTCACCACCGAGAGCTATACCAAAAGCAGTCAATATATATATATATATATATATATATATATATTTCTTCGAGAGTAATGTTCTGACTTCTGAGAGCTATCATTGTGCATGGATATATACCTCCGAGAGTTCTGTATATACTTCTGAGATCTTGACATGATATACATGTAGAGACTTCATCGAGATATTACCCTTGCTCACTGTGTATTTATATCTTCTTTGTTGGCTGTATTATTAATTTATCCGAATAATTTTTTATTGACTTAATGTTTCTCCTTATATATATCGATAAGCTATGGTACATTAAGCCGACTTGACTGCCTTAACTCTAGGTCGACATATCATCAAGAAGATCACTGTCTTTTTGTCGAGTCGACTTGCACGAGGATAGTGACACTTTTTCTTGGAGCGTAATCATTTGACCTTATGACTTTTATAATACTTATGATGAGACATAAAATCCTAAATACATCAAGAATAAGTCTTTGTCCTATGGTAAACACATCTTGCTCATGAAACCCATGATGCAAGGAATAATAATTTTTCTTCTTTTACATAATATTATAATTACAAGTCATAATGAAAACTGAAACTAGTTACATTTACTTCAAAAACTACTTAGGTTGGAGGGTGATTTTCTAGTTATAAAGTGGGAGTAATTAAAAACCCTCATTAAGTTCTATTTCTATCTTATTAAGTATATAGAGGACCAATGGATCTAGTGGCACTACTTCAGGGAAAGTTGGAGGTAGATGTGTAGGAGTACACCAATGAGTTTATAAAGATGGTTGTCATGTTGCTTATATATCCCAAGAACAAAGATGTACTCCTCAAGTTCTGGGGGGTCGACATATCAATCTATGAAATCAAGTGATGCCTTTATGTTAAAATTGGAAACTAGAGCCAAAATCCATGTGGGTCACCTCATTTATGGCAGTTGATATTTTTCCTAGATTCCTCTTGTCAAGAGGTGTAGGATTGATCTAAAGATCATCCGATTCCGAAAAGTATTTATGGAGATATGAATTTATTTGTAATTACTTGACAAATTGTCAAGGTTGGACAACAATTAAGTGTGTGGCACTCTTGCCCAGCATTGCATATAAATAGAGGAGAGCTTGAGTCATTATCTCAACTCATCTCATCCTTGTCTCTTCGGTATACAAAGGAAGGAGGACAAAAATATCACATGGGAAAGAGGACGCAGTTAGGGCATCATTGGAGGAGGATGCAGTTAGGGCAACAAGGATGCATGAAGGTGTAACAAGTGGTTTAGGCCTGCGTTGACCAACATATTGTCTCCATTGATTGTGGCCTTGTGTGGGAAGCCTCTCCTAGGCTAGCTAAAGAGCTGAACAAGTTTGTGTTCACTGTTTGAGGGCACATTTATGACAGCGTTGACTGGTTAGGGCTGGCTGTAGTATGTTGTAGCATTCACTGTTGTTTTGACCATCTTACTTTGACTGTTTTGGGCTGCCACTACTTCTGTTGGAGACCGAGTTCTCCTAGGTTGTCTTAAGGACATTTTGGGAGCTGATTGATCCCTTTTGGTATTGTTGTTCAATGGTTTCATTACTGCTGTTGTAAATCACTGATTAGTGATATTGTACTATCTCTCTATCTCTCTGTTGAATTATTGAAGATAAAAGAAGATTTGATCAAAGGGTTTCCCTGCATTGGGGTTTGTCCCTAGCTAGCCACCACATCTGGTGTCTCTTTTCTTTTCTTGTTTTTTGTCTATATTTTAATGTTCTATTTGCACTTTACTTTATTATGTGATTACTAAATAGTGGCTAATAAGAAGAAAAGAAGTAAACTGCTCTAAGCATAGAACATACCATAATTTAACATGGTATCAGAGCTGAGGTGAAGAAAAAGCCCAAGCAAGAGCAAGAGCAAGAGAAATCACTAAACGTTGTTGAAGCTATCTTAAAGAAGTCATGGGGTCCTAAACGCACTTCCTTGCTGAAGACAAACTCCGTGAGAAGTTTAACTATCATGGATGGAAGATGTATTTCGATCTAACATTAGAAGAGCAGGGAGTGTTGGACCATGTGAGAGGCAGGATTGTTGAGCCTCCATCAAATGCATCCATTGTTGCTAGGAACAAATGGACCAAGGGAGAAGTCAAAGCAAGGAAGATCATCTGGGACTCTATCAACAAGTGCCTGGTGGCCTATGTTTCCGAGCTGACCACCTCCAAGGAAATCTATGATATACTGGTGAGTTTATTTAAAGTTAATGATGAAAATCAAGTTTTGTTCCTTAGAAATAAGATGAAAGAAATTAAGAAGGGAAAAGATGAGAGTATGCAAGCATATTTCTTAAGGATCACCGAGATCAAGAATGATCTCCTATCTATTGGGGAAGTAGTTCCTGACAGGGAAATGACACTCACAACTCTTGGAGGACTGCCACCTGAATGGTATATATTCAGGACTACTCTTCTCAACAATAATGTAATTCCTGGATTTGAGGAATTGATGGCGAGATGTATTCAAGAAGAAACAAGGATGGAAGAGCAAGAAATGCTTGCACTTAAAGGCCATCCCTCTGCCTTTTCTTCTCATGCTAAAAGAAGAAACAATTCTGGGGCTAAATCCAAAGGAAAGGCAGGACCAAAAGGTGGAAGAAAAGGTCGATGTTACAATTGCAACAAAATGGGCCACTATGCGAGGGAGTGCTCTGATAAAAGGGATTCACACCATGACAATGATCAAAATCAGTCTCAAGACAATCAAAGGAATGGTACGTCCAATGGTAGAGGTAAAAGAAATGTCAGAAATCAAGGAAGAGGACAACCCTTCAAGAAGGCAAGAAACTCCAGGTATGAATCTAACGTTGTTAACAATAAGCAAGATGAATATTATCTACCAGCAGCACTCTCTACTACTACTCCCCCTAGACTTGCTGTGAAATTAGCTTATTGATAGTGGTGCCTTAAGGCACTTCACTGGTTACAAAGAATCTCTCTCTAATTTGATAGAGAAGGAGACCAACCTGGAAATTGTTCTTGGGGAAAACTCAAAATATCCCGTGAAAGGCGTAGGGAATGTCACTCTTCAATTGAATAAGGGAAATACAATTCATTTACAAGATGTATTATATGTAACTGATCTCAAAAAGAACCTGGTGTCCATTTCGGCAATGGAAGACAAAGGCTACAAGGTGGCCTTCATCGATGACAAGGTACGTGTATGGAAAAATAACCTTAAAGATGCTTTCACTCTTTGATTTCGAGTTGATTCATTATATGATGTTGGAGGAAGTCTGTTGGGTGTCATGGCTTGTGACACATCTCTTCAGTCCGAACTATGGCATCAGAGGTTTGCTCACCTTCATTATAAATCTCTACCTGATGTGAGAAAAATGGTGACCGGGATGCCCGAATTTAGATTAGAGCAAGAAGGTGTATGTTCGAGATGTGCCGAAGGAAAGCTCAAAAGGGGACCATTCCCCTCAAGCCAAAGCAAGACCTCAAATATATTACAGTTGGTTCACTCAGACATATCCGCTATGATGCCTGTGAACTCCTTGGGAGGATATTTACATTACCTCACTTTTAAAGATGACTATTCTCACAAGACTTGGATATACTTCTTGAAAAGAAGGATGAAGTGTTCACTTAGTTTCCTCACTTCAAAGCCTTGATCGAGAATAAAACCGAAAAGAAAATCAAGATCTTAAGGACTGATAATGGGACTGAGTATGAATCCAATGAGTTCCATTACTTTTGCAAAGAAGCTAGCATTAAGAGTGAGACTATTACACCATATACTCCTGAGCAAAATGGTGTGGTGGAAAGGAAGAATCGTACGATTGTGGAAGTCGTATGTGCTATGCTCCATGATCAAAGACTTCTGAAGTTTCTATGGGCCGAAGCTGCAAATACTGTCGTATATTTACAAAACCAATGCCCTCATCAAGCATTGGGTTCAAGACTCCCAAAGAGATGTTCACTGGTAAGAAACCTGACGTATCTCATTTTAGAATTTTTGGAAGTCCTGTATATTTTCATGTGCCGAAGGAGAAAAGGAGTAAATTGGGTGCATATGGAAAGAAAGGAATCTTCGTGGGCTATAGCGAAAATACTAAGGGCTATAGAATATATGTGGCTGGTGAAAGGGAAGTTGAGATTAGCCATGATGTCACCTTTGAGAAAGATATGGCTCTTAGCAAAGTTGATAATCTTCCTACTCTAAGGGGATCTAAAGAAGTTGACACCAAGGAACCAAAGGAAAAGGAAGATGAGATGATGCCTGACGTGGAAGAACCTATGGATCCTATTGATCCCCTTCTGCAAGAGCCCTCCTCTTCTAGAAAGATGCCTTCATGGCTTAGGGGGACACTTGATGATGCTGAAGGGAACATTGCACACAGGGGAACCTTCCGGGAAAGTAAGAAGCCAACCAGGTATCAGGGATACTTGACCATCATGAGCACGATAATTCAAAATGAGCCTTCGCCATTCATAGTAGCTATCAAGCATCAAGTATGGAAGGATGCTATGACTGTGGAATATGAATCCATCATGAAAAACGATGTCTGGGACGTGGTCCCCAGACCCCAGGACAAAGCAGTTGTCACTTCTAAATGGCTTTACAAGATAAAGCATGCAGTTGATGGAAGTGCGGAAAAGTATAAGGCTCATTTTGTGGCTCGTGGCTTCTCTCAAAAAGAAGGTATAGACTATGATGATTATTTGCACCTGTTTCCCGATATACCACCATCTGCTCGGTCATAGCCCTTGCTGCTTCACAATGATGGAACCTACATCAGATGGATGTCAATACTGTGTTCTTTCATGGTTCGATCAAAGAGGAAGTCTATGTGGAACAACCCAAAGGATTTGAGATTCATGATCGAGAATCGCATGTGTGTAGGTTGAAGAAGGCCCTTTTTGGGCTGAAGAAAGCATCCTAAGCGTGGTATGAGAGGATCGATAGATACTTGATGAAATTGGGATTCACTAGGAGTGAAGCTGACCCTAACCTTTACTTTAAGGTTGAAGACGAAAATCCTCTCATACTGGTGTTGTACATTGACGACCTCTTTCTAACAGGGGCAGACCCTCTCATTCACAAATGTAAGAGGGAGTTGTCTTCTGAGTTTGAGATGAAGGACCTAGGACTAATGCACAATTTCCTAGGACTAGAAGTCCGGCAAAAGCCAGGGGAGATTTTCCTATCTCAAGGAATATATGTGGTGAAGATATTGGAGAGATTCGGTATGGTGGACTGCAAGCCCGTGACTACCCCAATGGAGCTTGACTTCAAGAAGTTAAGTGGTAGTGCTACCAGACCCATTTTACGAAATGCTACCGAGTATCATCAACTCATCGGAGCATTGATGTTCTTGGTGAACTCTCATCTGGATATATGTTTTGTAGTAAACACATTGAGTCAACATATGGTTGAGCCTCACCACTCACATTGGATTGGTGCCAAGAATCTGTTGAGATATCTTCATGGCACAATCGCTCATGGGTTGAGATACACTACCGGAGATGTGAGACTACATGGATATATCGATGTTGATTGGGAAGGTAGTGTGGTGGACTAAAAGAGCACTTCTGGGTGATGTTTCTCTTTGGGATATGCCTCGATATCCTGGATGAGAAGGAAGCAAAATTCGATGGCTTTGAGCACCGCCGAGGTAGAGTATATTGCTGCTAGTATGGCCTCTTGTGAGGCGATTTGGTTGCGAAAGCTCTTCAATGAGTTGTTTGGATTTACATTGGATACCACCGTGATCCTATGTGACAACTAGAGTGGGATTTGTTTATCAGAGAATCCCGTATTTCATGATCGCTCGAATCATATCGATATCAGATACCACTATATTCGGGATATGGTGCAGCGGGGAGCAATAAGGCTCTAGCATATCGGTACAAATGAATAGGTCGCTGACATTTTGACGAAGTCCCTAGGAAAGGTCAAATTCTTGACTTTCTGAGAATGACTTGGTGTCGTTCAGAGACCCTCTTATGAGGGTCGAGTATGACGTATTGAGCTTTGGGAGCTCCAGGGGGGCATGAGGTACTTCTTGGAGCGACATACAACCACAAGGCGACTCACCATCCCCTGGTGGTGCACTACGTATAGGATGAAAGGTTCAACCTTCCCCTGTGAAACTCCATGGCGACTGTAGGAAATGATGATTAGTTCTCCTGTGGCGACTGTTAGACAGGATGATTCGTTCTCCTGTGGATAGGATTATTAGTTCTCCTATTGAGGCATCCTACCCATGTAGTCTAGGACTCATGGGAAGTACCTCTCATCTGATCAATGAGTAGGGAAATGGGGTTAGGGACCATAGTAGGGAAATGGGGTTAGGGACCATCGTCCATAGTAGGGTTAAAATTCCAACATTTTTCAGCCATGGCATTAAAAACCAAAATCATGATCATGGAAAACCTTAAAATTCAAACAATTTTCAACAATGAATTTAAATATAATTAGCATGACCCCAAAAAGCTTTGATATTTTTAAACAATGGAATTAAAACCAAATATCATGAGGACAAAAAACTTTAAAATTTCTATATTTTTCAACCTTGGGATTATAAACCAAATATCATGACTAAAAAAAGCCTTAAAAAATATACTCCTAAATCAAAGAGTAACTCTACCAAAAGCAATTTATTTTTAAAGGATAAAAGTATAACTCTTTTGAGATCTTAGGTTAAGACAACTTGACCCATTTTCAATGGGGCTCTAAAATTTCAACATATTTTAACTATGCCTTATAAAATCATCATTAGTGTATGTAAAATCATGAAAAACATACTTTAAAAAAATAATGTAATGCATTTTTTTAATTAAAATATGATTTTCTTTAGCAAATAAAGTAATTTGAAATAAATGTATTTTCGAGACGTTTTTTTCAAATCAATATAAATTATTAAAAAAAAAAATTAAAATAACTTTAAAAACAAATTTAAACAATTTTTTTTGGTAAAGTGAGATTCATTAATATGTAAAATCAAGTGGTTACATCAAAGTTCTTCATAAGTCATGTTAGTCTTCACACGGAAGTCCATATGATAAACAAAATATGAACCCTTCGTAGGGACACAATAGAAAGTTGAACAATAAAAACAAAAACATCATGTAAGCCTATACTAGGATATTGGTTGGTGTGGCCATACACAATCAACAAAAAAAGAAAAAAATGAACTTGACCCATCAAAGAGTCTAGGGATAAGTTCCAAATCTAAGCCAGCAACAAGGATATGCTCTATAGGTTCTGTTAGCCCTGAGGTGTAGCGCTGCTATTTTGAAGGCTAAAGGAAGGAAATGGTCTGTTTTGTTGTCATGGAAAGGTCCTCACACGGCCCATCACCCCACTCTCCTCACTCTTCCACTCTCATTCTTGTTCGCTCATATCCTAACTCAACCCTCACATCCTAACGAAACCCACTTTTGTCATGGCCCTACGTAAATTAACCCATGTTTGCCCCGAAAACCTTACCTTTTTGCCCATATGCGCCCTTTGCACATTTCTCGAGGACATCCCTTACCTTTGTGTCCCCCCACCATTGATCTTCCCAACGATTCGACAGTTTGCACTTCACCCGAATGTTGTTACCTTCTCGATCAATCTTCACCGTTAGATCATTCCCTCCAGATCTAACGGCTGTCGCGCATATCACACGTGCAACTAGTGAGAGGGATACCCACCCGATAAAGGCAGTTTCCTCTCTCTCCTCCGCTGCTACGTGGTGCCCGATGAATGGCATCGGGCGGGCTGTGACCTTTATTGCTTACCGCCCGATGACTGCCCGATAGAAACCATTCCCGCTCAAATGAAACCACTCTCAGGCATTATCTTTTGAATAGTTCTACCACCCGTTAGCCGTTTGATCTGCCCATCCAGATCTGACGGCTCGGACTCATTCTGCTCCCACCGCGACTTCAAGCCTCTGACAATTGATCTCCACTATTGATCCAGCCCATCCAACGGCCCTCGTTCACCATCACTATAGTTCATCCTCCACTGCCTGACCAACGTCCTGACCGTTGATCCATCCCATCCAATGGCCCATATGCCCCGTACCCCACTTTCGATCAGTCACCTGGGGAGGAAATTTGTTGGCTCTGTCAGTGTTTGTGGCAGTCGGACAATTGAACTGAATTAACGGAAGGCATGGTTGAAAGGGGAAAAAGCAACAACACAATGCAGTCGAACTAACATAAATGATTGTGGAACATCACAGCGCGTGCGAGCCACCTGACAGCACAGCGGAATTACCGGAATTTGATTACCATATTTGTTAGGAAAAAAGACCTTTGGCTCATGTCTGTCTAGTTATGGCATCAAGCAGTTAGAAGCCAGAGGGGATCGATTAAGACATCTCGAGCCTCAGAGAGCCCAAGAGCATTGTAAAAAGCCTATAAATGGTTGAAAGTTAGAAGAAACAAGGGTTCAACTTTTGGAGATTGTGGATACTCTGTTCCTCTCAGCGTCTCATCTTCATTCCAGTAATACAAGCTTCTTTTTTTGTTACATGTTCATTTTCCATATTCTCCTCTGTTCTAAGCTTGCACTTGAATAGGGTATTCATGTTTCTTTTGTGTCTAATGCCAGAAAATTGTCATCTTATCTCTGCATTGATAAATTAGATTTGCAAGCTTTATTTACTTTCTGTAGTTAATCATTCATAGATGTTTATGTATGCATTTGTTGGTACAGTTAGTATTCTCCATATATCCATTTAATCTATAAACTATTGAGCATTAGTGGTCTAAAGCCTTGTCAAGTTCAGGGTGTTCATGCATGTCTAGAGTCAAAACAGAGTTGAAACAATCATCTGACTTGATCCAAACCTTAATCCATTCCAATAGTTCATAGAACAATATTGAAGATTTATATGTTACCAAGCATCTTTTAGCTACAACTTAGGAGAGTTTCTTGGAGGGTTTTAACATAATTGGCATCATTGTGAGGGAGAGGAGACTGAAGCTCAACTTCCCTGGGGGACGACAAAGATCCAACTTTGATGATAGACAATGTCTAGACACTATTTGGGTTGTAATCATCTATCTGGCGACTCTACTGAAGGACGAACCTCTTGGCGAATCCACTCCATAGTTCTGTCTCTATTTAGGAGGCATACTTGGAGAAATCCTCAGAAGCCACAAGCTGACCCAGTACCTAACCTTGTAAGAATCATCAAAGAAAGAAAGGCGTTGCAGAAAGGAGCATTAGGTTCAGGTAGCTCTAAACAATATTCTATATCTCTTCAAGAAAATACTGTAATATAACAAATACATGTTGAGAGTATAACTTCTAATACTAGCAATGAAGAAAAAATATCAGAGATTCATAGAGCTCCTTATTCTTTAGGTTCATCCTTTGTTGTAAGCCCAAAGGAAACCTCTCCTCCTATCCATCATACTCCTCTAGTCTTATCAGTCACTCCTCAACCCTCTGCCATTCAAACTTCTAGTACCCTTGTAGCCACCACAGCTATGGCAGGACCACAAGAACCTACCAAAATGGAAATAATCATAGTGGCTAGGTATGGACCTTTAATACTACCCACTCTTGTAAATGCCATGCCTACTGGAGAATATCATAAGTATATGCCTAAGTTCACTGGGACTGAAGGTGTTACAACTAAGGAACATCTTGAATCATTCTATAGCTATGCTGATAACCTGGACATTAGTGAAGATGATGTGTGGATGAGAGTCTTTGTCCAAAGACTAGATGGAGAGGCTAGAAAATGGTTCAGAGAACTGACCCCAAGGTCTATAACAGATATTAAGGCTTTAGATGATGCATTCCTAAAGCATTGGGGGGATAAGAAGGATCTACTCTACTACCACACCGAGTTTGGCAACTTAAAGAGGGAAAAGGGTGAGTCATTGTCTGATTTTAATAAGAGGTTTAACCGTATGTATAGCAAGATACCAGCCGAAGTAAAACCCACCACTACCTTTGTTAAACTCACCTATGCCAGTGCATTTGACTCTGACTTCTATCTACTGTTGAGGGAGAGGTGATGTGCTACCTTGGCTGATATGCAGGATGCAACCTTGGAAGTAGAATCAAACATCATGGCTGCAAAGAAGCTCAAGGGGAATGTTGATAGAAGGAGACAAAGGGGCGAACCTTCATCCTCTTTAGATACCAAGATAGATAAAATAACCAACATGATAGAGTCATTAGCCTCTGAAATCTCCAAATTAAAGGCTGAGTAGAACCCTAGGAAAGGAAGAGTTCCTAATACCTTTGCTCCTAGAAATCTAAATCCATATAGAAGAGCTAATGAGCAGTTGCAGATTCTGCAAAGAAGCAAAGATGCCAATGAAGACCAAAGGGTGAAAACCCCTTTTCAAAATGTAGTCATGGAAGAGGATCAATTTGATGAAGATGATGAGATCCATTGTATGGAAGACAAAGGCAATGCCTCCTTTTTGACCTTAGCTGCCTATGAAAAGTCATTATTCAATGACCAAGTTAGCTAAGAGTGGGATGGTGGAGCTATTTTGCAAACTGGTGATCAACATAGATATGAACTAAGGTCTAAGATGAATAATGTCAAGGAAATCTTGTTCAGAAAGCTATTGTCTCTGCAATACAACAAGCTAATAAGCAGAAATGACTGGCAGTTGATCCCATCATCCTCAAAGCTCCAGCTCACGAGGTAATAGGCCTTGACAAGTTTCCTTCTCCTTTCAGTTTTCAATCAGAAATTTAGAAGCTAAGAATACCTATACCTCTAATTGAACTAGTGAAGAATGAGTTCTTCAAGAGATCTATCCTCGAGGCCCTTGAGCCTAATGCCATCCAAGCCTCCACTAACTATGTAAATCTGCAAGATGAAAAACCAGCTATTGTTCTCAGCCCAATGATTGAAAATTATGATGACAACTCCCCATCATTCTATGCCTCTTTGACTATTCATGACAAAATACTTCACAACTTCCTTCTGGACACAGGAGCCAACCATAATCTAATGCCCAAGGCTATCATGGATGAGTTGGGTCTTGACATTACCAAGCCTTATCATGACCTGTTTTCTTTTGACTCTAGAAAGCTTAAATGTTTAGGATTAATCAAAGACCTAGCCATGACCTTGTATCAGCTACCCATGAAGAGCATGATGATGGATATTATGGTAGCAGATGTTCCCCCCAAGTTTGGCATGTTTCTTTCCAGAGGTTGGATTAAGAGATTAGGTGAAACATTGCAAAATGATATGTCCTATGCTACTATCCCAGTTTTTGGAGGTGAGAGCAGGATATTATACAGAGAATCTCAGTTGGCTTATATCATTAGTGATGAAAAGAATCCCACTAATCATCCCATCTATACTGTCGACATTGATTTTGGAGTCTGTATTCTCCAGATTGAAGAATCCCAATTGACCTCCATGCAGCTTAGGAAATCGGTTTGCCAGATCACAGAGGAAGAAGGCCCACAGATTTGGGACATGTTCTTTGATGGAGCTTGCTCTAAGGAAGCTGCAGGGGCAGGTGTAGTCCTTGTATCCCCCACACAAGAATGCATTCATTTATCTTTCAAGTTAACCTTTCAGGTCACAAATAACATAGCAAAGTACGAAGCCTTGATATTGGGCTTAAACGCTGCTAAAGAAATGGGCATCAAAGGTTTGAAGGTGTTTGGAAATGCAGACCTTATAATTCAGCAAGTGAAAAAAACTTTCCAAGCAAAACATCCAAGGTTGAAAGCATACAGAGATGAGGTATGGAAGCTCATGGGTTCTTTTAATAATTTCAGCATTTCTTACATCCCTAGAATGAAGAACCAGCTTACTGATTCCCTTGTTGTGTCTACTAGCACGTTTATTCCTCCTTTGCCTCCTAAATTGACTTATGAAGTTCAGGTGAAATATATACCATCTTTGCCTCACAATGTCAAATACTGGAAAGTTTTTGAAGATGCCAATGTAATTAATATGTTTTTACAATTCATTGATGAATTATCTGAAATGCACATTAACCAAGAAAACAAAGCCATTGAAGAATGCAACTAGTCCAAGCTAAAGGACAAAATTGGTTAGAATAACATTGTTCAACTGCCTAGTAACCATATACCTAAAGGATTGGTGCCCCTAGAGAAGCTTTTTGATCATAATGATGTACCTTATAAGCCTGCCAAAAAAAGAAAATGAGTCTACAATTCATAGACATAATATAGGGAGCCCAAATCATCAAAAGTACATAGATCTATCCACCCACTTGTCTGCTACCTAAAGTTCTAAGTATTGCACCCTGATGAAGCAATTTGCTGATATTTTTGCTTGGGAGTACAGTGATCTTAAGACCTATGACAAAAACATCATTCAGCATAAGATTCCACTGGAGAAGAACACCATCCCCTTTAAGCAAAAGTTAAGACGTGTCAGCCCTCTCTTACTGCCTTTGATTGAAAAGGAAATCAAGAAGTTGTTGGATGCCAAGATCATAGCTCCCCTAAGGTATTCAAAGTGGATAGCTAACCTTGTGATAGTAAGAAAGAAGAATGGAGAAATTATGCTTTGTGTTGACTTCAGGAATCTGAACAAATGCTCTAGAAAAGACAACTGCCCCCTGCCTAAGATGGAACACTTGCTTCAAAACGTTTTAGGGGCTAGAGTCATGTCTTTCTTAGATGGATTTTCGAGTTACAATCAGATTGTTGTACATCTAGAAGATCAGGAAAATACGCCTTCACTACTCTTTGCGGCACTTTCATGTACTCCAAGATTCCTTTTGGACTGATGAATGATGGGGCTACTTTTCAAAAGGCCATGGACATAGCCTTTGTGGGCAAGAAGGACAAGTTTGTCCTTATTTACCTTGATGACATAATAGTGTTTTCCAGCAGTCACAAGGACCATTTGCAGTAGTTGAAGAAGGTGTTTCTAAAGTGCAGATAGTTTGGAATTTCTGTGAACCCGAAGAAGTCACAGTTTGCTCTAGAAGGAGGCAAACTTCTGGGACATATTGTTTCTACTGAAGGTGTGAAGATCGATCCAACAAGGGTTCAAGCAATTCAGACATTGTCCATCCCAAGGTCAAAAATGGATATCCAATCTTTCTGGGGTAAGATTAACTTTGTGAGGAGGTTCATTCCAAACTTTGCAGAGGTAGTGAAGCACATCACCTCCATGCTAAAGAAAGGATTAGAAATAAAATGGAAAGATGCTGCAAGAAGCTCTTTTGAAGCCATCAAACAAGCTATCATGGAAGCTCCCACTCTAATCAGTCTAGATTACACCAAGGAGTTTTATATCTTCTCTTTTGCCTCTTATGATACACTTGCAGCAGTTCTATTGCAGAAAAATGATGAAGGTGTAGAGCACCCTGTGGCCTTTTTCAGCAAAACTCTGAGGGATGCTAAACTAAGGTATGACCTTATTGAGAAACAAGCTTATGCTCTCATAAAATATTTTAAGGCATTCAGAATTTATATTCTGCATTCTAAAGTGGTTGCATATGTACCTTCAACCTCAGTAAAAGATGTCCTAACTCAGCTAGATATTAATGGGAAAAGAGCTAAATGGATTGAAAAATGAATAGAGTTCAACATAGAGGTGAAGCCCACCAAGCTTATCAAACGTCAAGGCTTGGCTAAGCTTATGGCTGAGGAAAATTGTAGTTTGATAGACATAAATTGCATAGGTTCAAGTTCAGATGGTGAGCAGACAGAGGAAGCAGCAGGAGAGCAAGAGCAGAATCAGTCTTTGGGTGAAAGTCTAGCCACCTGCGAATGGTATTCCAATATAGTTCATTTTTTTCTGAAGCTAGAAGTCCCTCCAGGGCTCAGCTCTAGTCAATCCCGGGCCATTAAGCTCAGATTAGCCAAATTCTACAATACTAAAAACCTGCTTTATTGGAGAGACCCATCAGGGATCCTCTTGAGATGTCTAGACAAGGGACAATCAATGGAAGTCATGCACCAGCTCCATTCTAGCATCTGTGGAGGGCATCATTATTGGAAAAACACAACCCAAAAGATCCTGAGAGCTAGGTATTATTGGCCTACTCTATTCTTTGATGTGTTTTCTTTTGTGAGGTCTTGTGACAAATGCTAGAGGTTTGCAGGAAGACAACAGCTAAAATCTCTACCCTTGAAGCCAGTACATGCCAATGGTCCCTTCCAGCGGTGGGGCTTGGACTTCATAGGTGAGATTAATCCACATTCTAGTGGCCAACATAAATGGATCTTGGTAGCCACTGATTATTTCACCAATTGGATTGAGGCTATACCCACAAAGAATGCTAATCATCAGGTTGTCATAAAGTTCTTGAATGAGAATATTTTCACTAGATTTGGTTGTCCAACCAAACTAGTCACTGATAATGCAACAACTTTCAAGGCAAAAGAGTTGGTAGACATGTGTGAATCCATGTGCATTCAATTGGTGCATTCTACCTCATATTATCCTCAAGGTAATGGTCTGGCAGAATCATCTAACAAGAGTCTTGTAAGGATAATCAAAAAACTGTTGGAGGACAACAAAAAGAGCTGGGATTCCAAGTTGAAGTTTGCACTGTGGGCTGACAGGGTTACCAATAAGAAGTCCATAGGAAATTCTCCATTTAAGATGGTTTATGGCGCTGATGCTGTTTTTCCTATCCAGTTGATTCTCCCTGTGGCTAAATTCTTGCAAGAAGAACAGGATGAAGAAAATGATATGGCAAGGAGGATGAGTAACTTGGTTGAATTACAGCAGATCAGAGAACAACTGATGGAGAAGTCAAGAATTCATTAGAAGAAGATCAAAGAAACCTTTGATAGAAAAGCAAAGGTGGACAGTTTTCAGGTTGGTGATCGGGTTCTAAAATGGGATGCCTTGAAGGAAAAGAAGGGCAACCATGGTAAATTTGATGCCTTATGGACAGGACCGTTTGTCATTGCTCAAGATCAGATGAACAATACTTTCATTTTACATAATTTGGAGGAGGAAGATGTTTTTGATGGCCCAGTCAATGGGCGATTTTGGAAACTTTACTTCATATGAGACTTTAAGGCCTTAATATTGTAATAGGTTTTTTTCAGTTTTTGTTTTATGCAAATAAACTCCATGCCCAATGGAATAGTAGGAGATAAGTTTGTTTTGGTCGTTACTGGAAAGGAAGTGATCTATAGTTTTTGAAACCTCACAGGGAGGCTTTCATCGCTAAAAGGAGCCAGTGCTAGCCCTGAGGTGCAGCGCTGCTATTTTGAGGGCTAAATGAAGGAAATCATCTGTTTTGCTGTCATGGAAAGGTACCCACATGGTCCATCACGCCACTCTCCTCACTCTTCCACTCTCATTCTCATTCGCTCATATCCTAACTCAACCCTCACATCCTAACGAAACCCACTTTTTCCTTGGCCCTACATAAATTAACCCATTTTTCCCCCGAAAACCTTACCTTTTCACCCATACGCGCTCTTTGCACATTTCTCAAGGACATCCTGTACCTCTGTGTCCCCTCGTCGTCAATCTTCCCTCCAATCCGACGATCCACACTTCACTCGATCGTTGTTACCTCCTCGATCAATCTTCACCATTATATCATTCCCTCCAGATCTAATGGTTTTTGCGCATATCATGTGGGAAACTAGCGAGAGGGATACCCGCCCGATAAAGGCGGTTTCCTCTCTCTCCTCCGCTACTGCGTGGCGGCTTCGACCTTTACCACTTACCACCCAATAGAAACCATTCCCGCTCAAATGAAATCACTCTCAGGTATTATCTTTCGAACACTTCTACCGCCCGATAGCTGTTCGATCTGCCCATCCAAGATCTGACGGGTCGGACTCCTTCTGCTCCCGCCATGACTTCAAGCCTCTGGCAATTGATCTCCACCGTTGATCCAACCCATCCAACGACCCTCATTGACCATCATCGTAGTTCGTCCTTCGCCGCCTGACCAACGTCCTGACTGTTGATCCATCCCATCCAATGGCCCATATGCCCCGTACCCCACTTCCCATCGGTCACCCAGGGAGGAAAGTTGTTGGCTCTATCAGTGTTCGTGACAGTCGGACAGTTGAATTGAATGAACGGAAGGCATGGCCGAAAGGGGAAAAAGCAGCAACATGATGCAGCTGAACTAACATAAATGATCATGGAACATCATAGTGCGTGCGAGCCACTTGACAATGCAACAGAATTACCAGAATTTGATTATCGTCTTTGTTAGGAAAATATACCTCTATCTCATGTCTGTTTAGTTATGGCATCAAGCAGTTAGAAGCCAAAGGGGATCAATTAAGACATCTCGAGCCTCAGAGAGCTTGAGAGCATTATAAAAAGCCTATAAATGGCTGAAAGTTAGAAGAAACAAGGGTTGAACTTTTGGATACTGTGGATACTCTGTTCTTCTCAGTGTCTCATCTTCATTCCAGTAATACAAGCTTCTTTTGTTGTTACATGTTCAATTGCCATCTTCTCCTTTGTTCTAAGCTTGCACTGGAATAGGTGTTCATGTTTCTTCTGTGTCTAATGCTAGATAACTATCATGTTATCTCTGCGTTGATAAATTAGATTTGAAAGCTTCATTTACTTTATATAGCTATCCATTCATATATGTTTATGTATGCATCTGTTGGTACAATCAATATTCTCCATCTATCCATTCAATCTATAAAATATTGAGCATTAGTGGTCTAAAGCCTTGTCAGGCTGAGGGTGTTCATCCATGTCTGGAGTGAAAACATAGCTGAAACAGTAATCTGACTTGATCCAAACCTTAATCCATTCCAATAGTTTAGAGAACAATATTGAATATTTATATGTTACCAAGCATCTCCGAGCTACAACCTAGGAGAGTTTCTTGGAGGGTTTTAGCAGGTTCTATTGAGGGTCTTGTTGCAGCTGATGGAATACCAAGACACTTTTGTATTCTTTCTGTCATGCAATCCATCATTTCCAATCAACAATAATAGTGCTTCATGTGGCAATGCATGTGGTACAAAGTTTGAAGAAAATCCCTCCGTTGCTCCTAGCTATATTGCAGTGTGCGTCCCAATAGAAATTTCATCTACCACTATAGATCCACCACTTTTATGTATCGATTGGATTTGTTGTGAGTTTTTCCTATATCTGGTATATAGCTCAACCATTTTTCCAACACTTCTAGCTTTAAAAGGGAGGTTCTTTGGGATTATGCCTCCCCTTCAGATCTCGTTATCTCTTTTGGCACCTACAATGGGATATGCTCCTGATAATGATCTATAATTCCTACCACCCTATTTTGTATTCGATAGTTTCCTCTACGAGACCTCTTCTTGTAATAAGAAACACTTCTCCTCGCCCTACCTCTCTTTCTATTGGCATTGTAATTTTCCCTCCGAGATGTTGGTCTATGAAATTAGGATTATAATGGGTTGTACAAGATTCACTTCTACTACACCCTTTCCCTTATGATATTTAAAAACCTACACAAAAAATGGACTACAGTATCTTCAAAAGTGGGTTCTACTTCATACACCAAGTGTTGGTTGTTATATCCTCCTCCTTCTAGTCTCTTAACACTTTCCAAACACTTGGTTCATTTCTTTATATACAACAAATTTCTATGCTAGCAAATCTTCAAAGCTCATCCCCAATCCCTATAACCCCTCTTCCTTCCAATCCACTCAGCTTAAGAGAGACAACACCATTTTCTCCTTCCAACCCACACAATGGACTAATGGGCTATGAGGTGGTAAAAAAAATAAAAATTCCTTCAATAATAATTCTTGACCTTTGTCCTTCCACCTACTAAATTGAGCCATACTCCCATAATGTTTGGGAGGTCTCCTAGCACCAAACAAAACACCCGAGAGGACATTAACTTCATACACACATGTAATTAATGTTAAAATAGTAGCTAGTATTAGCTCGTTTTAGATTGAGCATCATGGAAAAATATCCAATTATTATTCATTCAAAGAATGAAACATATTTATTACATGAAAAATGCTTCAACTGTGTGCGGGATGCCATTTTTCCCAACCATCTGTTACACTACACCTAATTTTTGCACCTAATTACTATTTACCATGCTCTCTAAGGATTAAGGTGTCTAACATTCCCCCTATTAATATGAAGGGGTGTTTATGAGCCTAAGCATCATTCTAAACTTTTCAAATTTTTCTCTTCGAATTGTTTTGATGAAGATCTCTGCAATTTTCTCAATTGTGGAACAATGTCTTAGATGAATATTTTTGGCCTTTACATAACTTTGAATCAAATGATACGTAGTGTTTATGTGCTTTCTTGATCATGGAATCTGGGGTTCTTGGCCAACTTGATTGCAAAAGTATTATCGACAAGTAGAGGAGTTGAGTTCACTTGTTTCTCTTGCAAGTCTTCAAGTATTTTCTTGAGCCACACAATTTACTTTGTTGCTTCTACGACCACCACATATTCTACCTATGTTATGAAATTTGTCAAAACTAAGTATTTGGGCGACCTCCATGAGAAAGTTGTTGATCCTAGACTTGTAAGATATCTTGAAGTTGATACTCCATTTTCCTTGTCCCCATCAAAATTTGAATCAGAATGTGCAATAAGATTGAAGTCGTCCACCTTGGTGTACTTGATTCCATAGACTTGAGTTCCATTTATGTATGTCAAGAATCTTTTTGTAGTGGACCAATGTCGCTCACATGGCTTTTGCATAAATCTAGGAAGGATGCTCGCAACATATGAGATATATGGTCTGGTTGTGGTGATCCAGGTTCGGGTGTGACAAAAGGACCCTTCCAAGACCTTTTACTTTTGTGATGTGTTAGATTACATATTTAAATGAACATAAATGAATACGTGTGCATGTTGTAAAGAATATGAAAATGTCAACCATCAACACATGAAAACATAAGTCGTTGATAACAGAGTTTGTCCAGGAGAGACTACGTCTATGGGCCCTGATGTCAAGATGGTGTAAGTCGTTGCATTAAGTGTTGTCAATAGTGATGATGTACATAAGAGATTATTTCGTTATCATACAAGGAAAATTCCCTCACGCAAGAGTAGCTCTATGAGATGTTCCGCTATAGGAACTCTTAGTCAAAAGGACTCCTATCAGTATGACACAAACTCATGCATGATGATAATGAGCATCCCGCCAACATGGCATAAAAGGTATCTCAATGCAAACATGCATGGCGACAGCATGAATATCACATAAACATGACGACAAAGGGATCTCGAACAAAACATGGCGAATCATGACAACAAGTACATCACATATATGATTCCACATCACGTCAAGAAGGAATCATGAAAAAAAGTAAGAAACAAGATCCCTCATCAAACATCAAACAGGGATCTGTGCAACACAATGCATAGCAAAAGAAGTATATGAACGCACTGCATATACCTCACATCTTGAGGCCATCTGAAGAAGCACATGTCAAGCTGTTGAAGTTGTTTGGAGCATCGATCTCATGGCATCGAATCGCATGGAAATGACTACTCACACATGAATGCTGACACCTGCACTTCACTTTAGAAAAGTGGCTGAAAAATGAAACGAGCAAATGAAAAATTTGAACACACCATCAGATTTGTGGCGTTGAATGTCAAATTTTTGAATTTTGAGAAAGTGGAAATCTAGGGCTCAAGGAATATTTTAGATTCCTCCTAGATTCCTCAAAGATTCCCTCCTCTGGGTCCTCTGCAAATCTGCTGCTCATATCAGGAAATTGACTGCGCCATTGGGTTCGTGTCGTAGAGGTGTAAGATCGACATAAAGTTTGTCCACTTTGGACACTGCAAAAATTTCACCCTCTTGGAAATTTTGCTCCTTCATGGTTCCACCTGCATTAAAAATTAATTAAAAAAATGTCGCCTCGAATTCTGTGCCCACTCCTAGTTCCTCCATGCTTCCCCGATGCATTGGAAAAATAACTTCATTTAAGGTTTGGAGGGCAGATCCACCAAGAAGGTGGTTGTGGCGCAATGGTAATTATAGCAGGTTGTTGAGGAGGGGTCAGGGGATCAAATCCTGCCCCTCCCCTTTTAACCATAATATATAAAAAAAATTGTTTTTGGGATGCGGGTCCACCGATCTTGGTGAACCGCTTCCCCCAATATCCACTGCGTTGTTTGTGTGTTAGGTGAGGTGGAGGCGCAGCGGGGTTGACAGCCCACGGCCCCCACTATTAATGGTAACATTGAGAGCGGCTCTGGGGTGGCGGGGTCTTGGCTGTCCACCCCCTTAATTAATTGTTCGGTGGTTGAGGGAGGTCGAGTAGGGGTCATGGCCCGTCGGCCCATAAATAATATATTTTAATATTTGGATATGTGGGGGTGGCGGGGTTGGTGGTCTGCCACCCCAAATTATATATATTTTTTTGTTTTAAAAAAACTAGATGGCCATTTTTAAAAATCCAAAATTTGGACCGAAGAAGTCTTTTTAAATAGGCAACAATTCTTCCTGGAATCCGGCCGGAGTTGGCCAGATTCCGTCTACCGGAAAACTTCCAAATTGTGTCTTCATTAAGCCTATTGAGTCAGCAAAAGTCAACCAGAACTTTGATTGCCTCTAACTTTCGCATACGAGCTCGGTTTGGCGAACCATTCACATTGTTATGATTAGGACGACAAGATCTACGCTCTAGTCCTGGTTTGAAAAAATTCTAATCACTTTGATTTTTGAGCTTCCATAGGCCCTCTTTGTCCTATGTGTGTCCTTGGAGCCACCTAGATCAATTCTCCCCACTGAGGAGCTTTTGGTTCTCCAAAAGCACGAAAAATAATCTGCAACTTCTCTGTACCTTATCTGCATCACAAGCGTCTTGAAAGGCCTCGCTTCTATCTCTTTCACCTTTGTTCTTCGGAGCCCTAAGCGGTGAGTTGACACCTGTAACCTCTGCAACCTGTAGTACATTGTTTTGCAAATTACATGCTTTAATTTCATCACCAACTAATGACCCAAGCATCCCATACTTTCCATGAGTTTATAACACACACTCGGTGGTCAAGTTTACATCGAAATGGAAACAATACCCCAGCTATGAAACCAAGGCCAACATATCATTGTTGCTTCAACAAGTGATGGAAAACTCATCATCACTACAACACATGATTTACAAAAGTAAGGCAAAACATTATTGTTTCTTTCAAAAAGTGATGGAAACACAACATCACTTTCATAGTGTAAAATGCAACACATAATAAGACCAGACATCATTGTTGCTGAACAAGTGATGGAAAAAACGTCATCACTTTCACATTTTAAAATGCAGCAAATGATTTACAAAGGCACGACCATGACAAGATAGCATATCAAGAAACCATTTTTCACTCATCAATGTGAATGGTTCATCTCCTTGTGACATTTTTCCTTGTCAAACAATTTCTTCATCAGGTTCATGAATCGACACTTTGTCTTTAAGGCGCTGCTCTAGATGGAGCCTCCAACAAGTGGCTATTTGATGGCCACTTCTATCACAATGACTGCAATAGGTTTTCTTCGTCCAGATCTGCTTAACATTTTTCTTTACCTATTGTTGAGAGGGTCTCTCACGCCTCATCCTTTTGTGTGCTACCATTCTTTTCCAACACTTAGAAATTGTATGGTTATGTAATCCACAAAAGGTACATAATTTCAATTCCATGTTTTATGTCCATCTTTAACAACATGATTATAATCGAAATGAACATTCGAATTTCAAGAGTGGTTATACCTTTCCTTGCCATCTCTGGTGTAAATATGGCAATGAGAGCTTGCCTCAGCTCTTTCCTTGCAATGGAAAGTGCCATGGGATGATGGGGATGGGTTACCATCATTCTCTTTCCTCGGTTATTTCGACGATGTCTCGGAAGCATACGTCACCTTTGACCATTCCCCTTTAGTGTATCCCATGTCCGTAAATTGAGGTCTTTGCACAACCTCCAGTGGTTGAGTTATGCATTGGTTATTAATACCAAGTTTTTCTTCCTTCTTGTGCCTTGTCCTAGTAAGGAACCTCATGTTTGTCCCTATAATTGGGATCTTCAAATCTCAAACAAAAATCATACTATGTGACGACGAAACTGAAAGGAAATCAACATCTTTTACCTCCTCTGTCAATTTGGAAAGAACTGATGAGGGCTTCTCATCATCTGTTGTTGGTGGTTCGCTAGCTATGTCAGTGCATTCCCCAACTTCCTTTCTGACATACCCAAGTCCTGCCTGATGGGGTAATTCTTCTACTTTGATGGGGTTGACAATGCCTGAACCATGAACGCCCAAGCCTTTTCCTTCATATCCCTTTTTCTTCAACAGTTTGGATCCAATTCCTGTGGTATGATTTTCAAAAATAGTGAAATCATCATCAGGACACATACTTGAATTCAAAGAACTAATTTTTACCTCACATGCGTCACGCTGCAGCTTTTCCAAGGCATCATCCTTTGCTTGCAGCTGTCGTAGCAAACTATGTTTCTCCTCTTTCTCTTCATGTAGAAGCGTCTTCAATTTAACGTTCTTTGCTTGAAGATTATGTTTGTTGTGCTTCAGTTCTTAAAGGGCCTCTTCTGTGGCTCGCAACTGAAGCTGTAATCGCTCCTTTTCCTCTGTCTCTTTCTGTAGAGTTTCATACATTATTTCCACCCTTTTGGAAATTTTGAGCATGGTCTCGTACATCGCTTTTTCATCCTCTTTCGTTGCATGTTCCATTGTTCATGTTTGCAATTCACATCCACACCAAGACCACTCTGATACCACTTGATCCAGGTCCGGGTGTGACAAAAGGACCCTTCCAAGACCTTTTACTTTCATGATGTGTTAGATTGTATATTTAAAAGAACATAAATGAATACATGTGCATGTGCATGTTGTAAAGAAGAGGAACATGTCAATCATTAACACATGAAAACATAAGTTGTTGATAATGGAGTTCATCCAGGAGGGACTACATCTCTAGGCCTCGAAGTCAAGATGGTGATGATGTACATAAGACATGATGTCGTTATCCTACAAGGAAAATTCACTCACGCAGGAGTGGCTCTAGTAGATGTTCCACTATAGGAACTCTCAATTAAAAGGACTCCTATCAGTATGACACAAACTCATGCATGATGATAATGAGAATCTCGCCAACTTGGCATAAAAGGGATCTCAATGCAAACATGCATGGCGACAACATGAGTATCCCATCAACATGATGAAAAAGGGATCTTGAACAAAACATGACGAATAATGACAACAAATACATCACACTGATGATTCTGCATCACATCAAGCAGGAATCATGAAAACAAGTAAGAAACAAGATCCCTCATCAAACATCAAACAGGGATCTGTGCAGAAAAATGCATAGCAAAAGAAGTACATGAACACACTACATATAACTCACATCTTGAGGCCATATGAAGTGGATGTCAAGATGTTGAAGTTGTTCGGACCATCGATCTCACGGCGTCGAATCACATGGAAATGACTGCTCGCACATGAATGCTGACACCTGCACTTCACTTTAGAAAAGTGGTTGAAACATGAAATGAGCAAATGAAAAATCTGAACACACCATCATATTTGTGGCATCGAATAGTGCAAAATCGACTGTCAAATTTCTGAATTCTGAGAAAGTGGAAATCTGGGGCTCAAGGAATCTTTTAGATTCCCCTTAGATTCCTCAAAGATTCCCTCCTCGAAAGCCTTTGCAAATCTGCTACTTAGATCAGGAAACTGACTATGCCATTGGGTTCATGTCGCCGAGAGGTGTAAGATCGACATAAAGTTTGTCCAATTTGGACACTACAAAAATTTCACCCTCTTGGAAATTTTGCTCCTTCATGGTTCCACTTGCATTAAAAATTAATTAAAAAAACTGTCACCTCAAATTTTGTGCCCAATCTTGGTTTTTCCACGCTACCCCAATGCACTGGGAAAATAACTTCATTTAAGGTTTGGAGGGCGGATCCACCAAGAAGGTGGTTTTGGCACAATGGTAATTATAACAAGTTGTTGAGGAGGGGTCAGGGGATCAAATCCTACCCCTCCCCTTTTAACCATAATATATAACAAAGTTTGATTTTGGGAGGCGGTTTCACTGGTCTTGGTGGCCCGCTTCCCCCAATATTGGCTACGTTGTTTGTGTGTTAAGTGAGGTGGAGGGGCGATAAGGTTGACAGCCCGTGATCCCCACTATTAATGGTAACATTGAGAGCGGCTTCGGGGTGGCGGGGTCATGGTTGCCCACCCCCTTAATTAATTGTTCAGTGGTTGAGGGAGGGCCGATGGGGGTCATGGCCCACAGCACAAAATTAATATATTTTAATATTTGGATATGTGGGGGTGGCGGGGTTGGTGGCCTGCCACCCCAAAATTATGTATATATATATATATATATATATATATATATATATATAGATAGATAGATAGTTATATATATATTTTTTTTGTTTTAAAAAAAATATGGTTGTTTTTAAAAATCTGAAATTTGGACTGAAGGAGTTTTTTTAACGAGGCAACAATTCCACCTGGAATCCAACTGGAGTTGTGTTAAAATTGGAAACTAGGGACAAACTCCATGTGGGTCATCTTATTCATGGCTGATAATATTTTTATTAGATTCCTCTCATCAAGAGGTGTAGTATTGATCTAAATATCCTCCAATTTCGATAAGTATTTATGGAGATATGAATTTATTTTGATTATGGAATAATTATCAAGCCGACCTACAACTCATGTAGGCTCAAAAGCCCAACAGTCGTATCTATTCAATCATCAACAATTGTGTATAAATACAGGAGGTCTCTTCCTCATTTAGACTCACTCAACTCATCACATCTCTCTCTCTCTCCAGCGCAGAAAAGAGGCTCTTCTCCTACTGTGCAGAAAGAGACTTTTCTCTCACACGTGTGGAAGGAAGGTGCAGAATTTAGCTCTGTAACTATAGACCAGAAGTTTGACCAGCATTGACCATCTTTCTCTCTCTCAGAACTGTGTTGTAGGTGGAACTGACTCTCCTCAGAAGGCCACATTTTTTGGTGAAGGAAGCAAGCTATTCCAACGGTTGGTTTGCAAGATATTGTCTGCCCTAGTTGAGGGCTGATCTAGGGTTTGCTGCTGCTGATGTAAATCAGATTTATGTACTATTTCTCCCTGTTGAATTATTGAATATAAAAGAATATTTGATCAAAGGGTTCCCCATATTGGGGTTTGTCCCTGGCTAGCCTCCACATCTTGTGTCTCTTGTCTTGGCTTGTTTTCTGTCGATTGTTTAATGTTCTATCTGCACTTTACTTACTGTAAATGTGATTGCTAATCTGTGGATAATAATAATAAAAATGAAGTAAACTGCTCTAAGCATAGAACATACCATAAATTAACATGGTATCAGAGCTGAGGTGAAGACAAAGCTTGAGCAAGAGCAAGAGCAATCACCGAAGAGAAGATTGGCAAGGCTATCCTAAAAAGAACTATGGTGTCCTCAACACTCTTCCCTGTTGAAGACAAGCTCCCTGAGAAGTCTAACTATCACAGATGGAAGATGTATCTCGATCTATCCTTAGAAGATCAAGGAGTGTTGGATCATGTGAGAGGCAATATTGTTGAGCCTCCGTCAAATTCACCCACTGCTGCCAGGAACAAATGGAAAACCGGTGAAGTCAAAACATGAAGATCATCCAGGACTCTATCGACAAGCGCTTGGTGGCCTACATCTCTGACCTGAACACCTCCAAGGAAATCTACGATAGATTGGTGAGTTTATTTAAAGTTAATGATGCAAATCACGTTTTGTTTCTTAGAAATAAGCTAAAGGAAATTAAGAAGGGAAAAGGTGAGAGCATGCAAGCATATTTCTTAAGAATCATCGAGATCAAGAACAATCTCCTATCTATTGGAGAAATTATTACTGATAGGGAAATGGCACTCTCAACCCTTGGAGGATTACCATCCAAATGGTACATGTTCAGGACTACTCTTCTCAACAATAATGTAATTCCTGGTTTCGAGGAATTAATGGCAAGATGCATTCAAGAAGAAACAAGGATAGAAGAGCAAGAAATTCCCATGCCTAAAGGTCCTCCTGCTACCTTTTCTTCTTAAGTTAAGAAAAGAAATAATTTCGAGACTAAATAAAAAATAAAGGTTGGACCTAAGGGTGGAAGAAAAGGACGATGTTACATTTGCGATAAAGTAGGTCATTATGCAAGGGAATGTCTGATAGTGGGAACTCTCACCAGGATGACAATCAAAATCCCTCTCATGGCAATCAAAGGAATGGAAAATCTAATAGCAGAGATAAAAGGAGTGCTGGAAATCAAGGAAGAGGACAACCATTCAAGAAGGCTAGAAATTCTAGGTATGAATCTAACACTGTTGACAATAAATAGGATGAATATTATCTACCAACTACTCTATCTACCTTTGCTCCTTTGTATGATATGTCTGTCGCATCCGAGTGGACTACTCCACCGGAAGCTGTGGATGTCCTTTTGTGTTGTGTGTTCCTAGTTGAGTTGGGACTGATCCCTTTCAACCTAGAACTCACCTTCACCTCCTTCCCCCTTCAAAGTGTTAGAACCTCTCATACACCTTCCTTGACTCATTGCCTTAGTCACACCCTTTCTACTGACAGAGTTATCTTACTTGCCTTTGTGCAACATCGCGGTCAGAGCATTACCTTAAGACCCATTGCTGGGACTCCTACACCAAACAGTGTGAGGTCTAATTGGGACTTCTTACGAGGAGATTCCCTTGACATGTTGGCGGGTCCAACAACGTCAACAACTGTAAGGAAAATCAAAAGAATAAATAAAAGCATGTTAATAGAGATGAATTCATCAATAAGAAACTGATATAGAAGGTAAATAATGCCATAAACGCACAGAACAAGTATTCCTGAAAAATAGCTGCAATTGCTCCTTAATTAATTATATGAAAGAATAAGAATACAAATCTCTCCTCTGAAGTCAAACCCCTCTCACTGAATGAGAAATCATACATATAGACTCAAAACAACCATTTCCCCACCTTCAGGGTCCGAATCGTTAGGTGGTGGAACAATTACCAAGAATCTCTCAAAAAACCAGAGAGAGTAAGAAGGTCAAACACAAACTCTTCCTTTAGACTTCAAATTGAGTTTTGATATCTCTATGAAGCCTAATTAAGTATAAAAGCAACCTATCATGCCTATTTATTTATGATTACATCATCTAAAACTCAAACTACTAAAGTTACATCATGAGTTTAACTTTGACCCATTCAAACTAAAAACCTGAGAAATTACACAGTGAAAATTTTTAAATAAGAACTCAGAAATTTGTCATAAGCATAGAGCCAACTTTGAGGTGACTTTAAGGTTTCTTCCAAAGGTCAAATTTTAAATCTGAGAGAATGGTCAACTAGCCTTTCTTGTCTAGTTTCTAGGATATCTTGAATTTTTTAAAATTACCCATGGGAAGGCCTTCAAAAATTGATTCTCCCAAGGTGACTCTATAAGCGTAGTGTCCATTTGAAAAAGGAGGCAGAAAGGTGATTTTTTGAGGGTTTTTTTCCTTTTCTACCTATCAGAAGCTCAAATTTTGGATTTCCAATAGTCAAAATTGCATGTAGACATCATTCTAAATCCAAATATGCAAGCCATTTTCCATTTGGAGGTCTCCACACTAAGCGCAGCATCCAGGTCGCTATGTTTATAATTTACATAGAAGGACATAGGAAAGTGGTGTGAGCTCCATAATAACCCCACCCACAACACAAATGAGTGTTGGGCCAAGCAGTCACTAATGGCTGATCTGAAGGCTTAAGAATCATATGCATGTTCCGACTATGAGTTAGAACCCGATAAGAGGAATGATAGAGGGATGCATATTATTTATGTGGAGCTCAATGCCATTGTCTCCACCACCAAGATCGAGAAGATTGAGCCCGAAGATCCAAAGGAGGGGGGTCGTCTCTTCCACTCACAGATGTAAGTGAAGGGTTTGTTGCTGCAATTCATCACCAACAGTGGGATCCAAAAGAACCTCATATTAGTAGAGTCATGAAGCGGTTGGGCCTATTGACCACATGACACCCACAATTGTACACCATTGGGTAGCTTCACCAAGGACGAGATCTCTGCATCAGCTAGAAGTTTCACCTTCCCTACAGAATCAATCCCTTCACAAATGAGGTATTGTGTGTTGATGTTGCTATTCTTGAATTTTGTGATGTATTTTTAAGCCAACCATACTTGTGGAAGTGTCATGTTATATATGAGTCGAGGCCTCTTACTATTATTATTTCTTTGGGTAATAATTTATACAGGATACTAGAGGTAGCCCCGACTACTACCATCTCTTTGATCTTTGCTAAGAATTGTAGTAAGATCATCTCCTAGACTGGAAAATTTGTTTTCTTTCTGATTCACTCTCAAAGTAAGGGGAAGATCGTGGCCACACCCATCACCCCCGAGAAGGGTTCCTCCACGCTGGATGGGTTCCTCCACGTAGGTGGATAAGGTTGTGGAAGAATACAGGGACATATTCTCCTCACCCACAAGGGTACCCTTGCACTGTCATGCCAATCATTTGATCTAGAAAAATCCTGGAGCACCTATACCCAAAGAGCTGATATATCACCGGTCCATTATGGAAAATGAAGAGATTAATTGGTAAGTCTAGGATTTGTTGCAAAAAGGGCACATCCAACCAAGTTCCTTGCCTTGTGGGAGCCTGATTGTACTTGTATAGAAGAAAGATGCATTGATTATCAGGCACTAAAAAAAATCAATGTCAGGAACAAGTATCCAATCCCATGAATTGATGACCTTTTGGACCAACTCAAGGGGGCCAAGTATTTCAGCAAGATTGAACTGAAGTATGGCTATCACCAAATTCCAATAGAGCGATAGATGTATGGAAGATTGCCTTGAAATATAAGGAAGGCCTTTTGAATGGTTGGTTATGCCCTTCAGGTTGACAAATGACCTTGCTACTTTTATGAGGCTGATGGATGACATCTTGCGGCCCTTCACCAAGTCATTTATGGTTTTTTATCTGGACGACCTCATCATTTTCAACAAGAATTGGGAAGAACACCTACGACAAATTCGATAGGTCCTTCAAACCATGTGGCATCACAAATTGTGTGCCAACTTGGAGAAATGCACCTTTGGCATTAGCTAGGTTCAATATCTGGGTTACATCATAGAGGAGTGAGTAATGCATGTGGATCTGACTAAGATCCAAGTCATTCAATATTGGTCAGCCCCAACCACTCTAACAGAGCTTTGAAAATTTTTAGGCCTTAGAAATTTTCATTGGAAGTTCATGTTGGGATTCTCCCATTTCACTTGGCCTTTGAGTCAAATTACCAATGGTGGAGCAAAAGAAAATTTTTCTTGGTCTGATTCCCAATAGAAGGAATCTGTTGAGTTGAAGTGTCACCTCTGCTCTACACTAGTACTCACGTCACCAGACTTGCAACATCCATTTGAAATTGAGACATATGCCTCCAACTATTCTATTGGTGCAGTCCTCACCCAAAACAGGCATCCAATGGCCTATCATAGTGAGACACTTTCTGACACAATTCAGAAGTACCCCACCTATGGTAAAGAGATGTATTCCATCATGTTGGCTTTCTAGAAATGGAATCATTACATTATGTGGAAGGATAAAGTCATCCACATCGATCACTGACCTCTTCAGTTTATACAGACATAAGAGAAGTTGTAGAACAATCTCCATCAAAAGTGGTCTACATATATTCAAAATTCCACTTGAACATTAAACACAAAAAGGGCAGTACCAATCATGTTGCAGGCTGCCTCAACCGACCCCTAGTTGCAACACTGACTATTTTTCTAAACTCTTGTGGCTACGAGACCTCTGAATGGCCGCAACTATACAAAAATGATCCAGAGTTCACCTCCACATATCAGATGCTGATAGATGGCAAGCAAGTTCTTGATTTCCACCTTTGTAATGCATTATTATGCTACTTGGGCCACCCTTGTGTTCCTTCAAGCGAGCGTGCCAAGATGATTTTGGAGGCGCACTACAATCAGGTCGCATGACACTTTGGTGTGGAGAAAATTGTGGTCATACTACAAAAGTACTTTTACTAGACAAAAATATGACATGATGTCGGGAAATATATCAGATCCTACACTGCCTGCGCCATCACCAATCCAACCATCAAGAATAAGGCTTGTACACTCCTCTTCCTACTCCGAAGCAGCCTTGGGAATTCATCTCCATGGACTATCTATCTTGCCTCCCTTCTAACAAGCATCGTAATGACTATGTATTTGTGGTTGTGGATAGATTTTCTAAGATAGCTATATTAGCAACTTACAAGAAGAGTATCACAACAAAGGAAACTACCAAACTCTTATTTGAATGAGTGTGGGTACATTTGGATCCCAAAAACCATTATATCAGATCGAGATAGTAGGTTCTTGAGCACATTTTGGTCATGCTTTTGGACACTATTGGACACCAAGCTCATCAAATCGACTACATTCCATCCCTAGAATGATGTCCAAACAGAGGTCTTCAACCGGATGATAGAGAACATACTCTACATGTACAACTCCAAGCATCCACGAACCTAGGATGAGAGGCTTCCCTATGTGAACAGCACGGGGTCTTGATTCATACATAGCATGTTGCTTCCACAAGTATGGTTGTCCTAATAATATATCACAAACATCAAGGGGAGCAATGCCACACAATACCTCATCCGTGATGTTGTATGGAAGGCGACAATGTTGGCTCACGTGAAGATCTCATCCTTGGTGAAGCCACCTGATGGTGTACAGTTGTGGATGTGTTGTGGTCAATAAGCCCAGCCGCTTCACGACCTTTTCTAAAATGAGCTTCTTTTGGCTCCCGCTGTCGATAATGAACTATAGCGGGGAGGCCCTTACCCACATCTGGGAGTGGAAGAGATGCTCCTCCTCCTCTGGATCTTCGAGTTCCTCCTTCTGGATCTTCGTGGTGGCAACAGTTGCGTTGGGCTCCACATCGATAAACTCCTTCCCTTTGTCATTCCCCTTGTTGGGTTCTGACTCAGAGTCGGAACATGCATCTTATCATGAAACCTTTAGCTCGGTCATAAGTGACTACTTGGCCCCACACTCACTTGTGTTGTGAGTGGAGCTCTTATGGAACTCACACCACTTTCCCGTGTCCTTTTTCAGCTTTGCAGTGCTATTCTTTGCTTGCAGCTTTGGCTGGTTGTCTTGGGATGCCTCGCCTTGGCTTTGTCCTTTTTTCTGCGGTTTGGGGGAACCTTTCCCTTGCTTCGAATTCACAGATCCAAAGTCTCGCTTCTTCTGTTTAAAATTTTGCTTGATCTTGATGGCATATCGGTATGTCGTGCCAAGCGAGGAGATGTTCAGGAATTCTATTTCTTCTTGTATGTACTTGTGCAGACAGCCGTGGTATTTGAGTACCAAATGCTACTCTGAGTCCTTGATACCCAACTTTGTTCAAAGGGTATGGAAAATATTGGTAAACTCCGGCACGTCTTGGTCCCTACCCTATCGCAGTGTGATCCACTTTATGTATTGATCCTCATAGATTCCGACAGGGTATTACTACTCCTTGATGGCAATCCGAAATAAATTCCAAGTGGGTGTGGCTGAAAGTAGTGAGGCCGTGCTTTCATCCTTATGCTCGCAGTAGGTTTCCCACTAGTCCTTGACGTGGGGGGTAGCTTTGAGAAGAGCGAAAGTAATCTTTTCTCGGTCGGAAAAATCATGAATAGAAAAATATTCTTCTAGCAGATTTAACCATTTATATATAGTGTTTGCATCTATCTGACCCTCAAATATGGGAATGTCAAAGTTAACTTGTACCTTAGATGGTGTGGTGCTTCTAGAGTAGCTGCTGGAAGTAGATGTATCGCCCCTGGATAGCCGCTGAAGGATCTGGGCAAAGTTGTCCATCATCGCGTTCCTTTGTCGCTCGAGGGCCTCTTCGAGCAACATTTTGATAGGATCTCCTACCCCCTCATCTTTCTTTTCATCCACCATGGGAGGTTGTCGGGATTTGCAAGGTTGGTCTTGCAAAGGTTCTACCAGATCAAGCCCTAACTCCTTATATCCCAACCTCGTTGGGGACATGCAAAGAAAGACAGAGAAAGAGCAGACAACTCTGATACCACTAATCTGGATTAAAAGAAGAACACAACAAATTACAAATATAACCATACATATAGAGATGCAGCAGAAAAAGTACATCATTTCATTACTGTAAAATACTGAAATATGCTTACAAATAGAAATGGAGAAAACTAGCTAGGGCGATGGTAGTTTATCTCTAAGAAGAGATGTGGCAGCTATATGCCTATGAAATGTGTTACAATGAAGCTCGAAGGCCTATTTATTGTTGAGAAACAATAGAAAACCCTAAACATCCAAAAACCTAACCCTAGAAGATGAAACGCCAAACTGTGGGCCCTGTTTCGCTAAATTGGTACATCAATTTCTCGGGGTCGTAACTTTGGTATACAATCTTTGTTTGACGTGCACTATATCTCGTTAGAAAGATCTATCCAAGAACTACAAATTTGGGAAGAGAAACATCGATCTATGGACCCATGATGCTCCCAGTTTTCCAAAAAATGTTGTTTAGGACCTCTAAACGGCTTTTGAATTTCAGGACCCGAAAAACTGCTAAAAATAGTAAATTGTGCTACAATTAAAGAAACTAAAAAGATGAAAGAAACAATGGTGGGGGTCCAAGTGGACTTGGCAGATGGCCACCAATATCCACCTAGATCATTCCTCCCCCCTTAGGAAGCAATGGTCCCATTGCATTGAGTTCCTCCATCAAATGAGGAAACTTCTGTTGAACTTGGTCCTTGGTGAGCCACTTGCCCTGGTGAAGGAGTTGGCCTGCTTTGACAAATCGATACAATTGGATATTGTGCTAGCGAGTTTGCTTTATCTATGTGTCCATGATCTGATCAGTTGCAGCTTGTTCCATGAAATCTAGATTTAACTTTGTGGGTGTGGGTTGTTCTGCAATGCCAGATGTGTCTAGTAATGGTGGAAAGTATGGCCGAAGGCTGTCCACATTGAACATTGGGTGCAGACCGAGGAATGGGGGAATGCTGAGCTCAAACGCATTGTCTCCCACAGCCTTGGTAATAGTGTAAGGACCATATTAGAGTGGTCTGAGTTTTTGATAGCCTTTGGTAAGGTGTTCCTTTTGCAAATGCAACCAGAATTTGTCGCCCACCTGAAACTTGTGTGCCACTCGATGTTGATCATTTCATTGCTTGTACTTGGCATTTGATTTCTCCAGAATGTCGTGGACCTACTGGCGAATATGTTGGATGTGCTCAATCAAGCTATTTGTGTTATCTATTTCGGACTAGACATGAGCCAAATCTCCTTGAGTAGCTGCAAATGGCATGGCCACATCAATGGGACATAATGGCTGGAATCCCAAGCCCACTTGAAAAGAGTTGTGGCCAGTCAAGTTGTGGAGAGCCCGGTTGTAGCTGTGCTAAACATAGGGGAGGCTCTTAGCCCATGTGCGTGGATCCTTTGAGTTGTACATGTGCAGAATATGTATGATCATCTTGTTGACAACCTTTGTCTGGCCATCAGTTTGAGGATGGAAGGCTATGGATTTAGTGAGTTTTGTGTCCAGCATCAACCAGAGACTGGAACAAAATGTATTGAGGAACCTGTTGTCCCAATCTGAGATGATAGACTGTGGGATCCCAAAAGTGTACCCACACTCATTCAAAGAAGAGTTTAGAAGTGTCTTCTGCTATGATATTATTCTTGCAGGCCGCCATAATGGCCATCTTCGAGAACCTATTAACAACCACAAAAACACAGTCGTTTCCATACTTAGTAGAAGGAAGGCCCGACATGTAATCAATGGAGATGGATTCCCAAGGTGGACTAGGGGTAGCTAGTAGGATATAGAGGCCTTGCTTCTTGATGGTCGATTTGGCAATGGCGTAGGTAGTGCATGATCTGATGTACTTCCTGACATCCTATTGAAGATTCGGCCAATAGAAATACTTTTGCAGTACTACCACCATTTCTCAACCCAGAAATTCCCAATAGCCCAACTGTAGTGTGCCTCCAAAATCATTTTGGTGTGCTTTCTTGAAGGAACATAAAGATGATCCAGGTGGCATAACAGGGAATCATGGAGGTGAAAATCTAGAACATGCTGACCCTCCAAGAGTGTCTAGTATGTGTGGCCAAATTCTGGGTTGCTTTTGTAGAGAATTGGCCAATCAAAAGTCTCGTGCCCACAAGAATTGATCATGGTGGTTAACGCCATGATCGGTGGTCGACTGAGGCAATATACAACATTATTGGTGTTTCCCTTCTTATACTTGATATTCAAATGGAACTGTTGCAGGTATGTGGACCACTTCTGATGGCGATCATTTTGCAATTTCCCTTGGGTCTGTATGAACTGCAGGGGTCGGTGGTCTATGTGGATGACTGTTTCTTTCCCCAAAATGTAATGCTTCCATTATCAGCAGGCCTCCACAATGGAATACATCTCTTTTTCATAAGTGGAATACTTCTAGACTATGTTTGAAAGTGTCTCACTATGATATGCCAGTGAATGCCCATGTTGAGTAAGGATTGACCCAATAGCATAGACAGAGGCATCAATCTTGACCTTAAATGATTGTTGCAAGTCTGGTAATGCGAGCATTGGTGTCAAGTAGAGGTGATCTTTCAACTTTGTGAATGCCTTCTGTTGAGATTCAGACCAAAAGAATTTTTGTTTCACTCCTCCCTTGGTGACTTGACTCAAGGGCCAAGTGATATGAGAAAATCCCAACATGAACTTGCAGTAGAAGTTGGCAAGACCTTGAAAGCTGTGGAGCCCTATCACAGTGGTTGGAGATGGCCAATCATGAATGACTTGGATCTTGGCTGGATCCACATGCACCCTCCGTACATCAATAATGTATCCCAAATACTGAACCTAGGTCATGCCAAAAGTGAATTTCTCCAAATTGGCACATAACTTGTGTTGCCACAGTGTTTAGAGAACTTGTCGGATGTGGTGGAGGTGCTCTTCCCAACTTTGGCTGAAGATCAGAATGTCATCCAAGTATACCACTAAAAATGAGTTGGTGAATGGCTACAAGATGTCATCCATTAGCCTCATGAAGGTTGCAGGAGCATTCATCTATCCGAAAGGCATAATCAACAATTCGAAAAGGCCCTCCTTGACTTTGAAGGAAGTCTTCCACACATTGGAGGGTTCGATTGGTACCTGGTGATATCCTGAATTCAAATCGATCTTGCTGAAATATTTTCCCCCTTTAGTTGGTCGAGGAGGTCATCAATCTGTGGGATTGGGTACCTATTACAGAAAGTGATCTTGTTTAGCACTCGATATTCAATATAGAGTCTCGAAGTCCCATCCTTCTTCTATACCAACACGATTGGGCTCCCGCAAGGCGATGAACTCGGACGGATGTGACCTTTCTACAGCAGCTCCTGAATCTTCCCCTTGATTTCATCGTTATCCAAAACAGAGCACAGATAGATTGGTCCATTGGGCAGGGGTGCACCTGTGCTCAAATCAATGGAATGCTTGACCTAACAGTGCAGAGTAACCCCTACGGGGGAGGTGAAGATGTCCTTGTATTCCTCCACGACCTTGTCCATCTGTAGTTGTTGTGCGGAGAGACCCTGTCTGGAGGTCGTGCCCACTGTCTTCTTCTTTCTTTGAGGGCATATCATTAGGAAAAAAAAATTCCCAGTTTTGGAAATGAGCTTATTGCATTGTTTGTAGTAACCAAAGAGATGGTGGTAGGCAGCGCCACCTCTGGTATGCTGTACAACTTATTTCCCAAAGTAAAAATAATAGTGTGGTGGCTTGATTCATACACAACATGTTGCTTCCACAAGCATGGTTGTCCTAATAATACATCACAAACATCAAGGGGAGCAATGTCACACAATACCTCATCTGTGAAGGGCTTGATGTTGTATGGAAGGCAACACTGTTGGCTCACGTGAAGATCACGTCCTTGGTGAAGCCACCCGATGGTGTATGGTTGTGGATGTGCTGTGGTCAGTAAGCACAACCACTTCATGACCTCTGCTGAAATGAGGTTGTCTTGGCTCCCGCTGTCGACAATGAACTGTAGCAGGGAACCCTTTACCCACATATGGGAGTGGAAGAGATGCTCCTCCTCATCTAGATCTTCAGGTTCCTCCTTCTAAATCTTCATAGTGGCAACGGTCGTGTTGGGCTCCGCGTCGATAATCTGCTTCCCTTTGTCAATACATTTTTAGGTTTTGACTTAGACTCGGAACATGCATCTAATTCTGAATCCTTTAGCTCGGACACTAGTTACTGCTTGGCCCAACACTCACTTGTGTTGTTAGTGGAGCTCTTATGGAACTCACACCACATTCGCGTGTCCTTTTTTGGCTTCGTGACGCTGTTCTATTCTTACAGCTTTGGTGAGTTGTCTTGGGCTTCCCTACCTTGGCTTTGTCCTTTGTTCTATGGTTTGGGGGCACCTTTCCCTTGCTTCAAATTCGTAGATCCAAAGTCTTGCTTCTTCTGTTTAAACTTTTGCTTGATCTTGACGGCATATCGATATGTGATGCCAAGGGAGGAGATGTTCAGGAATTCTATTTCTTCCTAGATGTACCTGCGCAGACAGCCGTGGTATTTGAGTACCAAATTATACTTTGAATCCTTGATACCCAACTTTGTTTCTAAGAGTATGGATAATATTTGTAAACTTCAGCATGTCTTGGTACCTTCCTCGCCGCAGCATGGCCCACTTTATGTATTCATCCTCATAGCTTCCGATAGGGTAGTAGTGCTCCTTGATGACAGTCTGCAATGAATTCCAAGTGCGTGCGGCTAAAAATAGTGAGGCCGTAATTTCATCCTTCTACTTGTAGCAGGTTTCCCACCAGTCCTTGACTTGGGGGATGGCTTTGAGAAGAGCGAAAGTAATCTTTTCCTGACCGGAAAAATCATGAACAGAAAAATACCTGTCTAGTAGATTTAACCATTTATCTATGGCATCTGCATCTATATTACCCTCAAATATGGGAATGTCAAAGTTAAATTGTACCTTAAACTGTGTCGCACTTCCATAGTAGCTACTGGAAGTAGATGTGTCGCCCCTGGGTAGCCGTTGAAGGATTTGGGCAAAGTTGTCCATCATCGCGTTCTTTTGTTGCTCAAGGGCCTCTTCGAGCAAGATTTTGATAGGATCTCCTTCCCCCTCGTATTTCTTTTCATCTGCCATGGGAGGCCATAAGGATTTGCGAGGCTGGTCTTGCAAAGGTTCAACCAGTTCAAGCCATAACTCCTTATATCCCGACCTCATTGGGGACATGCAAAGAAAGACAGAGAAAGAGTAGACCGCTCTGATACCAATGATCCAGATTTAAAAAGGAACACAATAAATTATAAATAAAACCATACATATAGAGATGCAACAGAAATAATACTTCATTTCATTACTGTAAAATACTGAAATATGCTTACAAATAGATCTAGAAATAAACTAGATAGGGTGATGGTAGCTTATCTCTGAGAAGAGATGTGGCGGCTACATGCCTCTGAGTTGTGTTACAATGAGGCGCGAAGGCCTATTTATTGTTGAGAAACAATGGAAAACTCTAAACATCTAAAAGCCTAATCCTAGACGATGAAACGCCAAACTGTGGGCCCCGTTTGGGTAAATTGGTACATCAACTTCCCGGGGTCATAACTTTGGCATACAATCTTTGTTTGATGCACACAATATCTTGTTCGAAATATCTATCAAAGAAACACACTTTGAAAAGAGAACCATCGGTCCATCAACCCATATTGCTCCCAGTTTTCCCGAAAAATGTCGTTTATGGCATCAAAATAGCTCTGAAAGTTCAGGACCCAAAAAACTGCTAAAAATAGTAAACTTTGCTACAATTAAGGAAACTAAAAAGATGAAAGAAACAATGGTGGGGGTCCAAGTGGACTTGGCAGGTGGCCACCAATATACACCTAGATCATTCCTTCCCCCTTAGGAAGTAATTTTTCCCATTGCATTGAGTTCCTCCATGAGATGAGGAAAATTCTGTTGAACTTGGTCCTTGGTGAGTCACTTGCCCTAGTGAAGGATTTGAACTACTTTGATAGCTCGATACAGTTGGATATTCTACTAGTGAGTGTGCTTGATCTATGTGTCCATTATCTGATCAATTGCAGCTTGTTCCATGCAATTTTGATTTAACTCTGTGGGTGTGAGTTGTTCTACAATGTTGGATGTGTCTAGTAATGGTGGAAAGTATGGCCGAAGGCGGTCCACACTAAACACTAGGTGCATGCCGAGGAATGGGGGAATGTTGAGCTGAAATGCATTGTCTCTGACGGCCTTGGTAATGGTGTAAGGACCATATCAGAGTGGTCTGAGTTTCCAATAGGCTCTGGTAAGGCATTCCTTTTGCAAATGCAACTAGACTTTGTCGCCCACCTGAAACTTGTGTGATGCCCGATGTTGATCATCTCGTTGCTTGTACTTGCATTTGATTTCTCTAGAATGTCATGGACCCTGCTAGAAAATATGTTTAATGTGCTAAATCAAGTTGTTTTCCTTATCTGTTTCGGACTGGACATGAGCCAAATCTGCATGATTAGCTGCAAATGGCATGGCCACACCAATGGGACATAGTGGATGGAATCCGAAGCCCACGTGAAAAGGGTTGTGGTCAGTTGAGCTGTGGAGAGGCCGGTTGTAGCTATGATGAACGTAGGTGAGGCTGTCATCCCATGTGCATGGATTCTTTAAGTTTTACATGTGCATAATGTGTACGATCATCCTATTGACAACCTCTGTCTGGCCATCAATTTGAGGATGGAAGGTTGTGGACTTAGTGAGTTTGGAGTCCAGCATTGACCAAATACTAGACCAAAATGTACTGAGGACCCTGCCATCCCGACCTGAGATGATAGACTATGGGATCTCAAAGTGTACCCACACTCGTTCAAAGAAGAGTTTAGCAGTGGCTTTTGCTGTGATATTCTTCTTGCAGGCAGCCATAATGGCTATCTTCGAGAACCTGTTGATGACCACAAAAACATAGTCATTTCCATGCTAGGTAGAAGGAAGGCCCGACATGTAATCCATGGAGATGGATTCCCAAGGTTGACTATGGGTAGGCAGCGGGGTATAGAGGCCTTGCTTCTTGATGGTCCATTTGGCAATGGTGGACGCAATGCATGATCTGATATACTTCCCAACATCCTGTCGAAGATTCGGCCAATAGAAATACTTTTGTAGTATTGCCACCATTTTCTCAACCCCGAAATGCCTAATAGCCCGACTGTAGTGCGCCTCCCAAATCATCTTGGCACGCTCGCTTGAAGGACCACAAAGGTGACCTAGGTGGCATAACAAGGCACCCTAGAGGTGAAAATTTGGAACATGTTGACCCTCCAAGAGTTTCTGGTATGTTTGGCCGAATTTTGGGTCGCTTTTGTAGAGAAGTGGCCAATTAGAAGTCTCGTGACCATAAGAGTTGACCATGGTGGTTAACGTCATAATCAGTGCTCGACTGAGGCAATCTTTAACATTATTGGTGCTTCCCTTCTTATACTTGATATTCAAATGGAACTGTTGCAGGTATGTGGACCATCTTTGATGGCGATCATTTTGCAATTTCTCTTGGGTCTATATGAACTACAGGGGTTGTGGTCTGTGTGGATGACTGTTTCCTTCCCCAAACTGTAATTCTTCCATTGTCAGCAGGCCTGCACAATGGAATACATCTCTTTGTCATAAGTGGGATACTTCTGGACCATGTCTAAAAGTGTCTCACTATGATATGCCACTAGATGCTCGTGTTGAGTAAGGACTGCCCCAATAGCATAGTTAGAGATATCTGCTTCGACCTCAAATCACTGTTGCAAGTTTGGTAATCCAAGCATTGCTGTTGAGCAAAGGCGATCTTTCAACTTTGTGAATGCCTTTTGTTGAGATTCAGACCAAAAGAATTTTTATTTCACTCCTCCCTTGGTGACTTGACTCAAGGGCCAGGTGATATGAGAAAATCCCAACACGAACCTACGGTAGAAGTTGGCAAGACCTTGAAAGCTACGGAGTGTTGTTAGAGTGGTTGGAGATGGTCAATACCAAATGACTTGGATCTTGGCTGGATCCACATGCACCCCTCGTTCATTAATAATGTATCCTAGATACTGAACCTAGGTCATGCCAAAAGTGCATTTCTCCAAATTGGCACATAACTTATGTTGCCATAGTGTTTAGAGAACCTGTCGGATGTGGTGGAGGTGGTCTTCCCAACTCTGGCTGAAGATCAGGATGTCATCAAAGTATACAACTAAAAATGAGTTGGTGAATGGCCGCAAGATGTCATCCATTAGCCTCATGAAGGTTGCAGGAGCATTCGTCAATCTGAAAGGCATAACCAACCATTCGAAAATTCCCTCCTTCGCTTTGAAGGTAGTCTTCCACACATCGGAGGGTTCGATTGGTACCTTGTAATATCCTGACTTCAAATCGATCTTGCTGAAATATTTCCCCCCTTCGGTTGCTCCAGGAGGTCATCAATCTGAGGGATCGGGTACCTATTACGGACAATGATCTTGTTCAGCGCTGGATAGTCAATACAGAGTCTCCAAGTCCCATCCTTCCACTGTACCAACACGATCGGGCTCCCACAGGGCAATGAACTCGGATGGATGTGACCTTTCTACTGCAGATCCTAAATTTGCCTCTTGATTTCATCATTATCCAGAACAGAGCACCGATAGATTAGTCCGTTGGGCAGCAGTGCACCTGGGGTCAAATCAATGTTATGATTGACTTGGCAGTGTAAAGGAACCCCTACGGGTGAGGTGAAGATGTCCTTGTACTCCTCCACAACCTTGTCCATCTGTAGTTGTTGTGTGGAGGGGCCCTGTATGGAAGGTGACACTATTGGCTCACGCGAAGATCCCATCCTTGGTGAAGCCCCCCAATGGTGTACGATTGTGGATGTGTTGTGGTTGGTAAGCCCAACACTTCACGACCTTTGTCGAGATGAGGTTTTTTTGGCTCCACTGTCGACAATGAATTGTAATGGGGAGCCCTTTACCCACATCTTGGAGTGGAAGAGACGCTCCTCCTCCTTTGGATCTTCGGGTTCCTCCTTCTGAATCTTCATGGTGGTAACGGTCGTGTTGGGCTCCACATCGATAATCTGCTTCCCTTCTTCATTCCCCTTGTTGGGTTCTGACTCAAACTCGAGACATGCATCTGATTTTGAAACCTTTACCTCAACCACCATTGAATGCTTGGCTCGATACTCACTTGTGTTGTGAGTGGAGCTCTTATGGAACTCACACCACTTTCCCATGTCCTCTTTCATCTTCGCAACGTTTTTCTTTGCTTGCAGCTTTGGCGAGTTGTCTTGGGATGCCCAGCCTTGGCTTTTTCCTTTGTTCTACAGTTTGGGGGCACCTTTCCCTTCCTTCGAATTCGCAGATCCAAAGTCTCGCTTCTTTTGTTTAAACTTTTGCTCGATCTTGATGGCATATCGGTATGCCGTGCCAAGCGAGGAGATGTTCAGGAATTATATTTCGTCCTAGATGTACTTGTGCAGGTAGTCACCGTATTTGAGTACCAAATGCTGCTCTGAATCTTGATACCCAAACTTATTCGAAGGGTATGGAAAATATTGGTAAACTCCGGCACATCTTGGTCCCTTCCCTACCGCAGCATGGTCCACTTTATGTATTGATCCTCATAGCTTCCGATAGGGTAGTACTAATCCTTGATGGCAGTTTAAAATGAATTCCAGGTGGGTGCAGCTGAAAATAGTGAGGTTGTACTTTCATCCTTCTACTTGCAGTAGGTTTCCCACCAGTCCTTGACATGGGAGGTGGCTTTGAGAAGAGTGAATGTAATCTTTTCCCGACCGGAAAAATCATGAACATAAAAATACTCTTCTAGCATATTTAACCATTTATATATGGCGTCTGCATCTATCTTACCCTCAAATATGGGAATGTTGAAGTTCACTTGTACCTTAAACGGTGTGGGGCTTCCAGAGTAGCTTCTAGAAGTATATGTGTCACCCTTGGGTAGCCGCTGAAGGATCTGGGCAAAGTTGTCCATCATTGTGTTCCTTTTTCAATCTAGGGCCTCTTTGAGCAAGATTTTGATAGGATCTCCTGCCCCCTCATCTTTCTTTTCATCCACCATGAGAGGCCGTCAGGATTTGCGATGCTGGTCTTGCAAAGGTTCGACCAGTTCAAGCCCTAACTCCTTATATCCCGACCTCATTGGGGACATGCAAAGAAAGATAGAGAAAGAGTGGACTGATTTGATACCACTGATCCAGATTTAAAGAGGAATGCAACAAATTATAGATATAACCATACATATGGAGATGCAACAGAACTAATACTTCATTTCATTACTGTAAAATACTGAAATATTCTTACAAACAGAAATGAAAATAAATTAGATAGGATGATGGTAGCTTATCTATGAGAAGAGATGTGGCGGCTACATGCCTCTAAACTGTGTTACAATGAGGCTCGAATGACTATTTATTGTTGAGAAAGAATGGAAAACCCTAAACATCCAAAAACCTAACCCTAGAAGATGAAACACCAAATTGTGGGCCCCGTTTGGGTAAATTGGTACATCAGCTTCCCGGGGTCGTAACTTTGCATATGATCTCTGTATGACGTGCACAATATCTCGTTAGAAATATCTATCCGAGAACTACAACTTTGGGAAGAGGAACATCGATTCATGGGCCCATGTTGCTCTCAATTTTCCCAAAAGACAGCGTTTAGGGCCTCAAAATGGCTCTAAACGTTCAGGACCCAAAAAAGTGCTAAAAATAGTAAACTATGCTTCAATTAAGGAAACTGAGAAGCTGAAAGAAACAATGGTCGGGGTCCAATTGGACTTGGTAGGTGGCCACCAATATCCACCTGGATCATTCCTCCCCCTTTAGGAAGCAATGGTCCCCATTGCGTTGAGTTCCTCCATGAGATGAAGAAACTTCTGCAGAACTTGCTCCCTGGTGAGCCACTTGCCCTGGTGAAGGAGTTGGCCTGCTTTGAAAACTCGATACAGTTGGATATTATACTGGTGAGTGTGCTTGATCTATGTGTCCATGATCCAATTAGTTGCAGCTTGATCCATACAATCTGGATTTAACTTTGTAGGTGTATGTTGTTCTGCAATGTCAAATGTGTCTAGTAATGGTGGAAAGTATGGCCGATGGTGGTACACATTGAACACTGGGTGTAGGCCAAGGAATGGGGGAATGATGAGCTCAAATGCATTGTCTCCCACAGCCTTGGTAATGGTGTAAGGACCATATCGGACTGGTATGAGTTTCCGATAGGCTCCGGTAAGGCATTCCCTTTGCAAAAGCAACCAGACTTTGTTGCCCACCTCAAACTTGAGTGGCACTCGATGTTGATCATGTTGCTACTTGTACTTGGCATTTGATTTCTCTAGAATGTCATGGACCTGATGGCGAATATGTTGGATTTGATCAATGAAGTTGTTTTCCTTACCTATTTTGGACTGGACATGAGCCAAATCTGCGTGAGTAGCTCCAAATGGCATGGCCACATCAATGGGACATAGTGGCTAGAATCCCAAGCCCACCTGAAAAGGTATGTGGCCAGTAGAACTGTGGAGAGCCTGGTTGTAGATGTGTTGAACATAGGGGAGGCTCTCATCCCATGTGTGTGGATGCTTTGAGTTGTACATGTGTAGAATGTGTACGATCATCTTGTTGACAACCTCTGTCTAGCCATCAGTTTGAGGATGGAAGGTTGTGGAATTAGTGAGTTTGGTGTCCAACATCGACTAGAGATGGGACCAAAATGTACTCAGGAACCTGCTGTCCCAATCTAAGATGATAGATTGTGGGATCCCAAAGTGTACCCACACTTGTTCAAAGAAGAGTTTAGAAGTGGCTTCTGCTATGATATTCTTCTTGCAGGCTGTCATAATGGCCATCTTTGAGAACCTGTCGACAACCACAAAAACACAGTCATTTCCATGCTTGGTAGAAGGAATACCTGACATATAATCCATGGAGATGGATTCCAAAGGTCGACTAGGGATAGGTAGCGAGGTATAGAGGCCTTGCTTCTTGATGGTCGGTTTGGCAATGAAGTAGGTAGTGCATGATCTGATGTACTTCCCGATATCCTGTCGAAGATTCGGCCAATAGAAATAATTCTACAGTACTGCCACCATTTTTTCGAACCCGAAATGCCCAGCAACCCGACTATAGTGTTCCTCCCAAATCATCTTGGCACGCCCGACTGTAGTGTGCCTCCCAAATCATCTTGGCACGCCTGCTTGAAGGAACACAAAGGTGACCCACGTGGCATAATAGGGCATCCTGGAGGTGAAAATCTGGAACATGCTGACCCTCCAAGAGTGTCTGGTATGTGTGGCCGAATTCTGGGTCACTTTTGTAGAGAAGTGGCCAATCAGAAGTCTCGTACCCACAAGAATTGAGCACGGTGGTTAACACCATGATTAGTGGTCGACTGAACCAATCTGCAACATTATTGGTGTTTCCCTTCTTATACTTGATATTCAATGGAACTATTGCAGGTATGTGGACCACTTCTGATGGCGATCATTTTGCAATTTCCCTTGGGTCTATATGAACTACGGGGGTCAGTGGTCTTTGTGGATGACCGTTTCCTTCCCCAAAATGTAATTCTTCCATTGTCAGCGGGCCTACATGATGGAATACATCTCTTTGACATAAGTGGGATACTTCCAAACTATGTCTAAAAGTGTCTCACTATGATATGCCACTAGATGCCCGTGTTGAGTAAGGACTGCCCCAATAGCATAGTCAGAGGCATCTGTCTCGACCTCAAATGGTTGTTGCAAGTCTGGCAATGCGAGCACTGGTGTTTAGCATAGGCGAACTTTCAACTCTATGATTACCTTCTGTTGAAATTCAAACCAAAAGAATTTTGCTTTCGCTCCTCCCTTGGTGACTTGATTCAAGGGTTAGGTGATATGAAAAATTCCCAACACGAACCTGCGGTAGAAGTTGGCAAGACTTAGAAAGTTGCGGAGCTCTATTAGAGTGGTTGGAGATGGTCAATCCTGAATGACGTGGATCTTGGATGGATCCACATGCATCCCTTGTTAATTAATAATGTATCCTAGATACTGAACCTGGGTCATGCCAAAAGTGCATTTCTCCAAATTGTCACATAACTTGTGTTGCCGCAATGTTTGGAGAACCTATCGGATGTGGTGGAGGTGCTCTTCCCAACTCTAGCTAAAGATCAGGATGTCATCCAAGTATACCACTACAAATGAGTTGGTGAATGGCCACAAGATGTCATCCATTAGCCTCATGAAGTTGCAGGAGCATTTTTCAATCTAAAAGGCATAACAAACCATTCAAAAAGGCCCTCCTTGGCTTTGAAGGTAGTCTTCCAAACATCGAAGGGTTCAATTCGTACCTGGTGATATCCTAATTTCAAATTGATCTTGCTGAAATATTTCTCCCCCTTCAGTTGGTCCAGGAGGTCATAAATCTATGGGATCAGGTACCTATTATGGACAGTGATCTTGTTTAGCGTCCGATAGTCAATACAGAGTCTCCAAGTCCCATCCTTCTTATGTACCAACACGATTGGGCTTCCACAGGGCAATGAAATCGGACGGATGTGACCTTTCTGCAGTAGCTCCTGATCTACCTCTTGATTTCATCATTCTCCACAATAGAGCACCGATAGATTGGTCCATTGGGCAAAGATGCACCTGGGGTCAGATCGATGGAGTGCTTGACCTAATAGTGCAGAGGAACCCCTGCGGGGGAGGTGAAGATGTCCTCGTATTCCTCCATGACCTTGTCCATCTGTAGTTGTTGTGTGAAGGGGCCCTATCTAGAGGTCGTGGCCACCATCTTCTTCTTTCCTTGAGTGCGTATCATTAAGAAAACAAATTTCCTGATTTTGGAAATGAGCTTACTGCATTGTTTTGTAGTAACCAAAGAGATGGCAGTAGGTGGTGCAATCTTTGGTATCCTGTACAAATTATTTCCCAAAGGAACAATAACAACACGGGGCCTTGATTCATACATAGCATGTCACTTCCACAACTATGGTTGTCCTAATAATACATCACAAACATCAAGGGGAGCAACGTGACACAATACCTCATCCATGAAGGGCTTGATGTTGTATGGAAGGTGACACTACTGGCTCACATGAAGATCTCGTCCTTGGTGAAGCCACCTGATGGCCTATGGTTGTGGATGTGATGTGGTCAGTAAGCTCAGCCGCTTCACGACCTCTGCCAAAATGAGGTTCTTTTGGCTCTCGCTATCGACAATGAACTGTAGTGGGGAGCCCTTTACCCACATTTGGGAGTGGAAGAGATGCTCCTCCTCCTATGGATCTTCGAGTTCCTCCTTTTGGATTTTCATGGTGGCAATAGTTGCATTGGGATCCGCATCGATAATATAATTCCCTTTTTCAGGTTCTGACTCAGAGTTGGAACATGCATCTGATTCTGAAACCTTTAGCTCGGAAACCAGTGACTGCTTGGCCCGACACTCACTTATGTTGTGAGTGGAGCTCTTATGGAACTCACACCACTTTCCCGTGTCATTTTTTGGCTTCGCGAAGCTGTCTTTGCTTGCAGCTTTGGCAAGCTATCTTGAGTGGCCTCGCCTTGTCTTTGTCCTTTGTTCTGCAGTTTGGGGGTACCTTTCCGTTGCTTTGGATTTGTAGATCCAAAGTCTCGCTTCTTATGTTTAAACATTTTCTCAATCTTAACAGCATATCGGTATATCATGCCGAGCGAGGAGATATTCACGAATTCTATTTCTTCCTGGATGTACCTATACAAGCAGCCATGGTATTTGAATACCAAATGCTGCTCCAAATCCTTGATACCCAACTTTGATCAAAGGGTATGGAAAATATTGGTAAACTTTGGCACATCTTGGTTCCTTCCCCGTCGTAGCATGGTCCACTTTATGTATTGATCCTCATAGCTTCCGACAGGGTAGTACTGCTCCTTGATGGTAGTCCAGAATGAATTCCAAGTGGGTGTGGCTGAAAATAGTGAGGTTGTACTTTCATCCTTCTTCTTGCAGTAGGTTTCCCACCAGTCCTTGAAGTGGGGGGTGGTTTTGAGAAGAGAGAAAGTAACCTTTTCCCGGCTGGAAAAATCATGAACAAAAAAATACCATTCTAACAGATTTAACCATTTATCTACGATGTCTACATCTATCTAACCCTCAAATACGGGAATGTCAAAGTTAACTTGTACCTTAAAGGGTGTGGCGCTTCTAAAGTAGTTGTTGGAAGTAGATGTGTCGCCCCTGGGTAGTTGCTGAAGGATCTGGGAAAAGTTGTCCATCATCGCGTTCCTTTGTCGTCAAGGGCCTCTTCGAGCAATATTTTGATAGGATCTCCTGCCCCCTCGTTGTTCTTTTCATCAACCATGGGAGGCCGTTGGGATTTGTGACGCTGTCTTGCAAAGGTTCGACCAGTTCAAGCCCTAACTCCTTATATTTCGACCTCGTTGGGGACATGCAAAGAAAGACAGAGAAAGAGCAGACCACTCTGATACCATTGATCCATATTTAAACATGGACGCAACAAATTATAGATATAATCATACATATAGAGATGCAGCAGAAATAATACTTCATTTCATTATTGTAAAATACTGAAATATGTTTACAAACAAAAATGGAAATAAACTAGCTAGGGCGATGGTAGCTTATCTCTGAGAAGAGATGTGGTAGCTACATGCCTTTGAACTGTGTTAAAATGAGGCTCGAAGACCTATTTATTGTTGAGAAGCAATAGAGAACCTTAAATATCGAAAAACCTAACCCTAGAAGATGAAACGCCAAACTGTGGGCCCCATTTGGGTAAGTTGGTACATCAACTTCCCGGGGTCGTAACTTTGGCATACGATCTCCATTTGATGCGCACAATATCTTGTTAGAAATATCTATCCGAGAACTAAAACTTTGTGAAGAGAAACATTGATCCGTAGAGCCATGTCGCTTCTAGATTTCCAAAAACACGTCGTTTAGGGCCTCAAAATGGCTCCGGAAGTTCAGGACCCGAAAAACTGCTAAAAATAGTAGACTGTGCTACAATTAAGGAAATTGAAAAGCTAGGGTTTGGAGTTAATGGTTTCAATAGCAGATTGAGTACTTACTCTGGAGCAAAACAGAGCCAGAGCGGCAGAGCTTCACAGAAGGGGGCAAACTATGACCCGACAGATGGAAAATGCGGGGTCCATTGGGACCTGATCATACAAAGAGATAATGATGAACAAAGAGAAGACAACACAAGATGGGGTGCAGATACTAGGTATGAGAAGTCAGGTCAGGAAAATCTAACTAGCAAGGGGAAGAGAAATAATGAGGGTAAAAATACCAAGAAACAGAAAGAAAATGTTGAAAGCAAAATCATAGAGGATAGAGACAGCATGAATCCTTCCCAAGCACATATTTCACAAGGAAACAAGTCAGAGAAGGAACAAGCAATAGGAGAGGAGGAGGATCTAAAACAAGACAAGGAGGAACAGGGAGGAACAACATCAACAACCACTGAGAAAAAAATCTAGGGTTCATGCAAGCCCAAAGCCACAGAAACCCTAAGGGTAATAATTTCTGACCCAGAACTTCAAGCGTACCATGACCACATGGTTGAACATACAATAATATGTAGGTTCATGGGGTTCTAGCCAATAGAGCGAGCACTGTGCATGTGGATAAAGCAAAAATGGAAACCCAAAGGAGATATAAGGCTACACTTAGGAGCCAAGGGTTTCTTTACAGTAGTTTTCTCCAACCTAGAAGACAAGGATCAAATATTTGATGGAGGGTCGTACTTCTTTGCCCTAGTAGGTCTTTATATGAGGCCATGGAAACCCAACTTTGTACTGGAAAAGGAAACCTTCAAACAGGTACCAGTATGGATTCGCCTTTTCTCTCTTCTGATTGACTATTGGGGACATGCAACACTAAAACAAATAGGCAATAAGTTAGGAACCTTCATCAGGGCCTCAGAAGCAATGTTACAAAAAGACATACCTCTTGTGCTAGAATCTGTGTAGAGATGGATGTTTTGGGAGCACTACATGAGGGCTTATGGTTGGAATACATAGACAAAGTATATTTCCAAGCCATAGACTATGAGAAAATCCCATTCCGTTGCAGAAAATGTCATGGGCATGGACGTTTGATCAGAGAATGCCCAATGAACAAAATGGCATGGGAAAACATGGAAGTTAAAGGGGATAAGAATAAAGAATCCTTTGCACGACCGAATGCCAAACAGAGAGCAAATAAAAAATGACAGACGAAAGCAAGCACTTCACAAGGAAATACAAGCAATGCATTTGAGGTGTTCAAAACAGAAATGGAGGTAGAGGACAACAATAAAGAGCAAGAAGCAATGAAAATAATAAGACCCACAACAACACCAGAAATGAAAGAACCGGTGGTGAAACCTTCAAATATTACTTCTCAGGTTCAAGGAACAACGAAAGAGGCAGAAAAAGACTCGGAGATGGTTACCAACGAAATTGGGCTTGAAGATATGGAATAAAGTGACATGCTAGAGCAAGAAGGTATGGATCTACCAAATATGGTAGAAGACTAGAAAAAGAAAGGAATGGAACACATATCGAAAGAGGAGGTAAACAAAATTAATGACATATTCATAACAAGGCAATAGGCAGAGCTGGATTTACAGAGAAAGCTCTTGGGAACAACAAAAGGGCTAGGGTACAAATGCAGGGACTACATCAAACCTCCAACAACTCCAAGCACAGGAAAAAAAGAGGAAGAAGGACTAACAATGAAGCACTACAAGAACTGGGATAGATGCTTTTAAATTCAGGTAAGATGAATGCCCTTGAAGTGTTCTCACTAACCTCCTAGACTTTTTTTATAATGAAAGTTCTTTCATGGAATTATAGAGGGCTAAATAGCCAAAAAAAATAGCATTTGTTAAAGAAGAAGGTCCAGAATGAACAACCAGACATAGTGTTTGTGCAAGAAACTAAATGTTCAAGCAACACGATGGTCAAAATCAACAAAAAATTGGGTAAAAGAATGGAATATTTAGAAATCGTAAGCAATGGATGGGAGGGAGGCATGGCCATTATATGGAATCCACAGGTCATCCAGCTCATATCCTCTGAAGCTGCCAAATCATACATATCAATAGAAGTTCAAATAGTAGGGAATTCAGAAACATATCTATGCACCAATGTTTATGACCCTCAGAAGCTAGAGGCCAAACTACTATTACTAAGATCTCTATCCAACTTAAAGCTAAGATATCCTCAAGAAAAACTGATCTTTGGAGGTGATTTCAATATGATCACTTCACTCTCAGAAAAGAGAGGAGGAATTAGAATGCTCAACAGGGACTCTGAAGCTTTCATAAGCTTCATTAGATCGACCAAACTGGTAGATTTCTTCCCCAAGAGCGGCGCCTTCACATGGAACAACAAAAGGGGGGGGGTGAAAGGCAAATAGCTTCTTGTCTGGACAGATTTTTAGTAACAGAATCTATTCTCCTGGAAGGAATAACTGTAGAATCGGACATTCTTCCCAGTGGAAGGTTGGACCATTGGCCCATAACAATGACTGCAGCAATCCAAGGCACACCCAGAAATAAACCTTTCATATTTGAAAATTTTTGGCTCACTCATCCCAAGTTCATTCAGAAAATTAAGCAATGGTGGAAAGAACCGTTAGGCATAAGAGGAACCAAAATGTATCTTCTACAGTCTAAGCTTAAACATATCAAAGCCAGAATCAAAGTCTAGAATCATGAAATTTTTGGCAATATATTTAAGGAAAAAAAGAAACTGGAGGAGCAAATGGAACAAATTCACGAGGGATGGATCCAAGGTAAAATAGACCAGGAAACTATGAACAAAGAACAAAAGCTAATGCAGGATCTACAGTTATGATGCCAACAGGAAGAAACAATTTGGAAGCAAAAGTCCTGAATTCAGTGGCTTAAGAAAGGCAAACAAAACACCAAATTTTTTCATAGGTCTGCCATGGACCACAGAGGGGCTAACAAAATTCTAAGCCTTAAAGATGAATAGGGAACCTCATTACGGACTCATTAGGAAATCTCAAGCCTTATTAAAACCCACTTTAGCGGGATTGCTTGGGAACCGGAGATCGACAGAAAGGAGGCCATTGAGGAACTTATAACTTCCATCCCCAAGATCATTACAGAGGAGCAAAACATAGCTTTAAATCAAGAGATCACCTTGGAAGAGGTGGAAGAGGTAGTAAAAGATATGCCAAATGGTAAAGCACCTGGGCCAGATGGATTTACCATTGACTTTTACAAAGCTTGTTGGGAAATAGTCAAGTTAGAGGTATGGGAAGTAGTGGAGGACTCCCAACGCTCCTCTTCAATCCTCAAATCCTTCAACTCCACATTCCTTGCCCTTATTCCAAAGGAGGAGGAAGCTAACACTCCATCGAAGTTTCATCCAATTGCACTATGCAATGTCTTGTACAAGATTATTTCTAAAGTCATTGCCAATAGAATGAAACCAATTCTTCCAGGTATTATTTTGGAAGAGCAATCAGGTTATGTAGAGGGGAGATAGATTCTGGATAATATCTTACTAGCACAAGAGATGATTCACACTCTTCAAACACAGAAGAAAGCAGGTATGAGGATGAAATTAGACCTTTCAAAGGCCTATGATAAGGTAAACTGGCACTATTTAAAATCTATTTTAGAAGCCTTTGGTTTTGCTGAACAATGGATAATCTGGATCCTAGCTTTAGTCAAATCCACAAGATTTTCAATATTGGTCAATGGAGCCCCAATAGACCAGTTCACTCCTTCAAGAGGTTTGAGGCAAGGAGATCCCTTATCCCCCTTCCTTTTTGTGATTTTAATGGAAGGTTTAAGCAGACTAATCAGAAGAGCAAAAGAGGAAGGAATCATTAAAGGACTCCAGCCCCTACCCACTAGCCCTGCAACAACTCATCAACAGTTTGTAGATGACACAATGTTGCATGGCATGCCCTCGGTCAAAGAAGTTGGGATACAAAAGTATTCTCAATCACTTAAGCAAAGCCTTAGGTATGGAGATCAATCTCGCAAAATCGTCTATTTTCTTTTTCAATACGCACCTAGCTGTACAGAAAAATCTCTCTACCATCCTAGGTTTCAAAAGATGCAGCCTACCCTCTAGATACCTCGGCATCCTACTGACTGACAAACCCTGGCAGAAATTGCACTGGGAAAAATTTCTAGCCAACCTAGAAAAAAGATGTCATCATTGGACACACAAAACCCTTAACTTGGCAGGTCATCTTGTCCTTACCAAAGCTATCCTCCAAGCCATTCTGCATTACATGCTTTCCATTCTCCCGAATCCTAAAGGGGTTCTTTAGAAGATGAGGGTCATCCAAAGAGATATTCTCTAGTCGAGTAATTCAAGGAAATAGAAATGGTCTCTAATGGCATGGGATAAGCTTTGTAAACCCAAACATCTGGGAGGGCTGAATCTGTAAGACCCATTCACAGTTAACCATGCCCATGGAGCAAAGTTATGGTGGAGGTGACTGAAGGAACCCAACTTACCATGGGCGAAACAATGGAAGGAGAAGTATGCTCACAATCAAACACTGCAGAATTTAATCTGAATGCAAGAAACTACAGACGATTGTCCAATTTAGAACCTGGAGAGAGCTAACCGGCATATAATTCAGGCACATAGTTTTTGGGAAATTCGAGACGGAAAGACTGCCCTTTTCTAGGAAGATGCATGGAAACAACTCCATAAGCTGGAACGCCCTGAATTCCCAGATATCCAAAGAAGGAACCAAGAGCTAGGAGAACTATAGTGAACCATTACTGGAAACTTAATGAAAATTACCAAGCATGGAGAATGTGGATATTCAATGAGACAAAACCTTTGGAAGAAGAAAACAACAGTTTAAGGGAGCTGAGAATAGAGCTAGACAAAAGAAGGATAAGGAGAGTAAAGGAGACTGACCAATTACGCTAGGGTAAGCTTGAGGGGGGCAACTTCACACTCAAACAAGTAAGAATCTATATAGAAGGAACTAAGCATGAAGAAAAAGTAAAATGGCACAACAAAGTGTGGGACGCTCAATTATGGCCGAAGATCAAAATTTTCCTCTAGCTCCTGATGCACCACAGAACACCTACATGGGAGAACCTTAGGAAAAAAGGGTTCATAGGCCCATATTGGTGCCCCATGTGTGGAATTGAGGAATAAAACATGAATCGCCTCCTCAATACTTGCGAATGGGCAGACAACCTCTAGAATTGGATGGAAACCATTCTCAAGAGAACAGATAGGGTAAGGAATTCAATACAGGAAACCATAGAGAATTGGAGAGGTAATTTCTCCAATACCCAAATGGTGAATTCAATTTGGAAACTTATCCCAAGGTTTATAGCATGGACAATTTGGAAAGAAAGAAACAAGCGAGTTTTCCAAAATGAAACCCAAAGCATAAACTTTACAAAAGATACAATTTTGCAAAACATTAAACAAATAGTTCTCTCCAAACGGAAAGTAGAACAGGACAAGAACATCTCAATCCCAGACTTACAGATTCTGAAAGCATTTGATATTGATATGGGAACCATCACATTTTCATCAAATCAGTGACAGCAACAAAGTACCAACGTGAATACCTGGATTCCTCCACCTACAGGCTTCCTCAAACTCAACCTTGACGGGGCCTCTAGAGGAAATCCAAGGCCTGCAGGCATTGGCGGTGTTCTTAGAGACAACAAAGGAGAAATTCAACATATATATAGTCAATCGTTGGGTGAAGGGACAAATAACGAAATGGAATTTGTAGCACTAGAGCAAGGATTGAGAATTCTCAGGCGACTGAAAGCTTGAGCCACTGTGGTGGAAGGGGACTCTCAATTGGTGATCACGACAACAAGGAAAATGTATACAGGAGCCAAGCCGAGCAAGGTCACGAGGCATTGGAGGCTTTCCAGGGTTACAAAATTCATCGCGGATCACCTATCATGCCTGGATGGGATAATAATTCACGTAGTGAGGAGAAAGGCGAATGTAGTGGCAGATCATTTGGCCAACTACAGAATCGATAATCCCTCAGCCTACCTGGACACATGTTGGCATGAGGTCACATGCATCGAACTTTGGAATAGGTGCACACTTCTATCAAGGCAAGACATGAGTTAACGGAAGAGGTGGCACATGGGTACGTAGGAATTCCCATTAAAAGGTAAATGAAGACAACCAATCGGAGGGATAGAAGGAGTAATGGGCGGCAGACCCAAAAAGTACAAAAGAAGAAGTGGGAATTAATACACAAGGATGAAGTGATAGAACCAAGAAGCACATACAACAAAAATTATGAGCAACGCCGACAACAAATCACAAAGGAAGACACTTGGCCTTCCACAAATTGGCTCAAGTGTGGCAGAGTAAATAATAAGGATTCATATCATGAACAGGATTGTGGGAATTGGAGCAGCAGTTTTTATGGTAGGTTATGTGCTTATTCGACAATGAAGTGGGAAGCCTCAGGCCAAACAGGGCCCCCATCTACTATAACTAAGGCCTCCCACTAGAATTGCGACACTTTGCTGTCCCACGGCATGCAACATAACAACATTTGTGATTTTAATAGTCTCAAGGTTTTTGTGGTCTGTAATAGTAGTGCGGCTTGTGAGGGAAGCCGAAATGTCTTGGCCAACAGAGACCTTTAGCAAGCACGAGACCCCTATGAAACCTAAACCTCCCTCAAAGAAAAGCACAAGATAAAAAATCTAGAAGTGATTGTTGCAGATGAAGAAGAGCATTTGGAGGAGCAGGATATGGAGAAGGAAGTGGAATGGATTTAAGATCCGGGCACTGTGACCACTCATGCCACTCAATTTGTGCGCATTCAGGCAGAGGCCTGGAGGATGAAAACTATGTTAGTTAAGGCGATAAGTATGCAAGGGGAATACATCAATCAAGCTCATCAAGCTATCGCCCTAATTTCTACTGAGCATACAATGAAACTGGATGCATTAGACTTCAAACTCAGCACCCTGGTTCAGGAAGTCGACACTCTCTCAAAGAAAATGAGTGTCCTTATCAGTCTACTTAGAAACTCCATTTGTCAGGATCCCTCTGCTGTGGGGGGGATCTTGGAGGAAGCTACAGGTACCAGTCAGGGGAAACAGACAACTCACCGCACTCCCAAGCCTGGAAATTCGACTGGTCCAGCCAACCCGGATGCTCCAACCAAAGATTATGTCATCCTCAAGCTGTAATGGCTTTTTAGTTTTAGTTTGCAATCCCTGTTTTGAAATGTTTTGTCTCTGGTCTCAAGGTGAAATGTTTTGTAATGGTTGCTCAGGTTATAGGATGTCCCTGTGGCTCTTTTTCTTCCTTTCTATCCATGTACAGCCGAAGAGGGCACAATGTTTTGCAATCTCTCGCTTTTCTTTGTGCTACCTTGTGTGGTTGACCTTGGGGTCATCTGATAAAGTTTTAGCAGCTCATAATCATTGTAAACGGGCAAGAAAGTTTCTCTATAATCTGTGCGTGCAGACCATTTTGTACTTTATGTATTCTATGACTTAATATAAAAATGCTGATTTACACAAAAAAAAGGAAATTGAAAAGTTGAAAGAAACAATGGTGGGGGTCTAAGTGGACTTGGCGAGTGGCCACCAATATCCACCTGGATCACATGGATTTTAATTTCTAGGTTTGTTATGTGGGCTATCTAGGAGGAAAGGAATAAAATATTTTTCAAAAAATAAGCAAGATACTAAAGATAAAGTCTGGTATATAGTCCAAAAACAAAAAAACTAGAGAAACTATCTTGGCTGAGACTTGGCATCAAGATAACTAGAAGACCCAACCTCAAGGAGTGAATATTCTAAATAAAATTGATATTTATTCATTCATGATATACCCTGCTTCATGGAAACCTTCCCCTCCTTTGGTATCAACCCCAACTTCATACTCTCCTCTCCCTCGGGGCTTTATGAAGCTCAACTTTGATGGAGCTTCTAAAGGTAACCTTGGTTAGTGATCTGATAATCACCCTACGAGTGACCTCAGTTGAAGATTTATTAAACAAAAAGGTATTACAAGCCCATGTGTTGGTGTGTGTGTTCTGTGTTATTGAAACAACGGATCGATCAGATTGCCAATACACCGAAAATAAATGGAAAGACAACAAAGAAATACAGTAAGCAACACAAAGACACAAACAACTTTTAATAAGGAGTTCACCCTATTCTCCAGGGCTATGTCTCCGGTCCAGCTTCAGTGGTGGCCTTGTTTTATTGTGTCTTTCAGTAGAGAAATTACAATGTAGAGACTCAATATGAGTCTCTTGAAGAAGATTTTGCTTGGCAGGGTGGTTCTTGGATTCTCCAAGCCACTCGGAGTTCACAGACTCTTTTCCTTCCTACAAGCTTTGTGACCCTCGGTCTACAGTGGAAAGAGCAAACTATGATGCTCAATCCGGACAGATTCCCCTATGGGAAGGCTTGATTCTTCAAGCTCTCTAGTGCTCGATGCTACCTGTGGTCAGCTCGGCCCTCTATCTCCTCTGCTTGGCTTTACTGCTCTCTGTGCTCAGTCCTCCTCTCAGGGTTCACTGTTCACTGTCTCTGTTGGTCACTTCTCTATTCCTCTTCTCTCTGAATCTTCCTATTTGAACATGTCTATTCATGGCTTTAGCCATTCGATCTCCATGCCTATTCGGTTCCTCTCTTGCCTGCATTGATTCACCTACCGCCTGCGTGCTTGGAGTTCCCTGTTCGGCGTCAGCATGAATGCTCGGGAAGTAGCCACGTGTCTCCATCGGAACAACGCCAACCTGTTCGTCGATTCATTTCTTTGGTTATGTCGTGGATACTTTCTTTCTCCACCGTGGCGGTCAACGGATTCCAAATCCACTTAAATCGCGGCTTAATTCCCTGTCGATTTCGTTCCTGTCTATCGGGCGCAATCTCAGCCATCCAATCTGTGCTCCTCCAGATCCAACATCATACGCACGTCGAGCGCGGTTGACTTTCTCAACGGATAACACACGATCACGACAGTTTTTCTCTCACCTCCGCTACCACACATCGATAGCTGAGTGGGATCACTCCGCTGTCCTCCAAAACCTCTTACCATTCAAGGGCGCCCCGATCAATACCGCCGGTTTCCAGGGTGTGGGTCCCACCTTCGTACGTTGGTGCTTTTCTTTCTCTTCCTGCGGTTCTCCAGCTCCCAATGTGACCAAGTGCTTAAGGCCCCTCCATTTCAGCCTTGTTTTCCCAGCGATGCACGATTAGTGCTAATCGCGCATAAAAAATTAGGTCCTTTTCTCGTTCCGGGGATCCCAGGGGCTACATCGACCTCCTGCGTAGTCTCCATGGGCCTCGGTCAGCGTGCTTTGACCAAGGTCCTCATTGTTCTGCGTCGGCTTCCATGGCCACTGGTTCAAGGTGTTTCTGATTGTTGTTTTGGATTCTTCAAGGATTTGTTTCGTCCCGATACAGTTAGGGTTCTTTGATAGTCATTTATGGATCCGATTCGGATCACAGCCTCCCTACTAATAAGCTTTTGGACCACCAAAAGTTGGTTTTCTTCAGCATCGACTAAGTGAGGAAACTGTTGTCTCACTTGTCCAATCTCAATCCACTTCGCACTGCTCGGCTTCGAACCTTTAAGCCCAATACTGAGGTATTCCACCTGTCCACTGCACATCATCCTTACCTTCTTGTCCAGCACTGTATCTTCCTGTAACTCATTAATATATTCAGGTAGCAGGTCATCAACAGAAGGCAATTGACTCTGCTCTTTAGGGTCCTCAATCATTGAAGGTTCAAACAACCTCAAGCAATCTGCATTCACGACTGAGTAGATGTGCATGTAAGCTGGCAGATCAAGGTTAAAATCATTTTCACCAATCTTCTCAAGTATCCTGAAGGGTCCATACCTGATAGGTTTTAGCTTCTTTCCTTCACCTTGCATCCGGTCCTTGCTGATATATAGCCAGACTTGGTCTCCAACTTGAAAACTATGCTCCATCTGATGCTTATCATGCCTAGCCGTGTACTTGGCTTGGCTCTTTTCCATCTGTTCCTGTACTACCTGGTGGATCTCCTGGATCTGTTCAATGAACCTAGTTGCCCTGTCCACATCATTGTGTCCATCAACCATGGTATCTTTACCAAAGACAAAATCCAAGGGAGACCTTGGTATGAAACCAAAGTAGGTCTCGAAAGGAGATCTCTGGGTAGAAGAGTGGTTGGCTCTATTGTAAGCATGCTGCACATAACACAAGTGTTCATCCCAAATCTTAGGGTGTTTGCTGCAATATCCTCTCAGTAACTAGATCACCGTCCTGTTAACTACTTCTGTCTAGCCATCTATTTGTGGATGAAAAGCTGTGCTTTTCTTTAATTTGGTGTCCATTAGTTCCCACAGACTGGACCAAAACTTCCCCAAAAATCGGGTGTCTCGATCAGATATAATAGAAGTGGGTAATCCAAAATGAACCCATACATGTTCAAAGAATAATTTTGTAGTTTGTTCAGCTGTAATCTGTTTACTACAAGGTATCAAAATACACATTTTTCTGAACCTATCCACAACAACATATAGATAATCATGACCTTTCCTAGATTTAGGCAGTCCTCCAACAAAATCCATGGAAATGCTTTCCCAAGGGTGAGAAGGAACTGGCAATGGAGTGTACAAGCCTAGTTTTCTGTTGCTGGGCTTGCTTTTAGCACACATAGCACACCCCTTTACATATCTAGAAACTGTCTCACTCATTCTTGGCCAATAGCAGAACCTTTGTAGTTGTGCAACTGTTTTACTTACCCCAAAGTGACCTGATATCAGAGAAGTGTGTGCTTCCCTAATTATCTTTGCTCTCTCAGTTTGTGGAATGCAGAGTTTCCCACAATGATATAAGAGTCGGTCCTTCACATGATAGTCCAATTCTTCTACTCTTTTGCCTTGACTCAAAGTTACATATACATCTTTAGAGTCCATGTCTTGAGCATACTGTTCTATGTAGCTTTCATGCAACATAGAATTATGCTTAAGTATGGTAGATGCATTTATAATCGGTCTAGATAACATGTCTGAAACCTTGTTATGTATGCCCTTTTTATATCTGATGACTAAATGAAACTGTTGTAGAAAACCCATCCATCTATAATGTCTTGATTGTTGAAACTTATTTTGGGAGTGTAGGTATTGAAGTGGCTGATGATCAGTATGTATTACTATTTCTTTGCCCATTAAGTAACGTGTCCATTTTTTCACACTCTGAACTAATGCATATAATTCTTTATCATAGGTAGGATAGTTAACTACTGCAGGATTAAAAGTCTCAGAATGATAACATATGGTTTTACCATTCTTTGTCAACACTACTCCCATGGCATAGTCACTGGCATCAGTTTGGATCTCAAATGGTCTTTGTAGATCTGGCAGTGCTAGTATAGGGGTTGTACTAATTTTCTCTTTCAAGGTGTCGAAGGCTTTCTGCTGTTTGCCTCCCCACTGAAACACTTTGTTCAATCCCGTCAAAGCATGTAAGGGAGCTGCAATTGAGGAAAAATTTGAAATGAACTTCCTCCAATACTGTGTTGCTCCTAAGAAGCTTCTCACTTCTATAGTAGACTTGGGTTTAGGCCAGTTTACAATGACTACCACTTTAGAGGGATCTATTTTCAATTCACCTCCCCCTACTATATGACCCAAATAATTTAGAGAGGTTTTGCCAAATTCACATTTGGAGAGTTTAACATAAAAATTTTCTCTTTTCAAAACATCTAATGTCTGCTTAACATGCTTTAAATGTTATTCCCACGTTTTACTAAAAATCAGAATGTCATCCAGATACACAATAACAAAATCATCAAGAAAAGGTCTGAGTACATCATTCATTAATCTCATGAAATTATCATGGGCATTGGTCAAGCCAAAAGGCATAACCAGCCATTCATACAATCCCTGCTTTGTTTTGAAAGCAGTCTTCCATGCATCTTGCTCTGCGACTCTGACCTGATGGTATCCACTGTGCAGATCCATCTTGGTGAAATAAACAATGTCCTTCAGTTGATCTAAAAGATCATCTATGCAAGGAAGGGGATAACGATTTTTTATTGTTATCTTATTCATTGCTCGATAATCAATGCACATTCTCCATGAGCCATCTTTATTTCTCACCAAAATGATTGGTGACCCACATGGTGATGTTCTAGGCCTGATGAACCCTTTCTCGAGCAACTCCTGCACCTACTTCTTGATTTTAGCATTCTCTAAGCATATAACCTATACATCCCAATGTTAGGCAAAGGAACATCTTGCTGAAAAATAATATCATGTACTATTCCCTTTTTGGGTGGCAAACCTTGAGGTTCTTGAAACAAGATATCATACTCTGAAACAATCTTTTCTATATCAGCTTGCTGATCAGAATTACAACCCTCAAATACATTGGTTTTATCAGTTTTATTTTCCTTTACAACCATTAGTAAGAATTGTTTGCATGAATTTATCATTATTTTCATCTGCCCGAAGTTTATGAGAGTATAATTATTCTTGAGCTTATGAGCTCTTACAAAGTATTCGATTCCATCTTTAACAAGTAGATACTTGTTCTCGGATCTATAGAAAATAGCCTTTCTATCATACAAGTAAGGACTTCCTAAAACAATTCCACATATATCCAAAGGAATTACATCTAACTCAACCTCATCTACAAATGTTGACCCAAAAGAAAACTTGAGCTTGCACTGTCTAGTCACTTGTAGTTGTGCTTTATCATTCAACCATCCTAATGTGTATGGCTTCTTATGAGGTGTAGTTGCTAATCCCAATTTCTTTACAATTGCTTCAGAAATCAGATTTACTTGTGAGCCACTATCAAACAAAGTATCTGTCTTTTGATTTTTGGAAACAACTCGAATATGGAAAAGCTCATGCCTTTTTCTCTCATGTTCTTCATCAATGACAGATTGAGCAAAATTACTAGTAGATGCTTCAGAATTCTTACCTTTTATACCTGTGGCTGCAATGATTGTTTCATCTCCTGAGTCTGACCCCAAATCTTTTTGAATAGCTGCAGCAGTCTTCTTCTTCTTGCCCTCGGACTTCTTAGGTCTTAGCTCTGGATGCAGAATCCAACAGTGCTCATCATCATGCCCCTCCTTTTTACAGTGAGTGCATGAAGCTTTGTCTTTCTGTGTAGTGTTAGTCTTCCTTGCTTTCCACTTCTACTTTCTTTTCCCCTTGCTCTTTCTTACAGTGGGTTGGGATGGTCCCCAAACTTCTGGATTTCCATTCTTTCCTCTAGCTTCTAGATGAGTAGCTTGTACATATACCTCATCTATACTAGTGGGATTAAACATGAGGATGGTATGCCTCATGTAGCTGTGTAGACCACCAATGTACTTCAAAAGAGTTTCTGGTGAGTCTAATGAAATACCTGACATCAATGCTCTCTTTCTGAACTCTTGAGTATACCCTTGTACACTTTGCCTTTCAACTGCCGAAGAGTTTGCCAACTCATCATGGCTTGTTGCATGTAGGCCAATGGATAGAACTGCTTTTTGATTGCAGTAACAATTTCACTCCAGAAAGATATGGTCTTACCATGCTTCCTCATATCAGCTTGGGTTCTGCCTTCGCACCAAACCAAGGCAGTGCCTCCTAGGCGAAGGCTTGCCAGCTGAATCTTGCTCTTGTCTGAGTCTATATTTTGTACTCTGCAATACACATCAATTTGTCCAATTGTCCAACTTTTCAGAATTTAGCTCTCCATCATATATAGGCAAATCAAATTTAACATCTAACTTAATCAAAGATGCCTTCTTATTATGCACAGGGCTACTAGGAGGTGTAGGAAAGCTTTCCTCTTTCCCCTTTCCTTTGGAGTGGTCATGGGAATGAGATTCATCTTCTTCTTTATCTTGCTTAGAGCCTGATGAATCTTCACCCTTATGCTTTCTAAAGTCCCTATACATTTCTTCTACCATAGACTTTATAGCTAGGAAACTTTATATGAATTGAGAGTCTTGCCCTATAGAACCTTCTTCTGACATTGTCTTTCGAGAATAGACTCTCCCAATTTCAAGATTAGCTTCCACCAACTCTCCTTCTCCTAATTTGAGCTTTGATCTAGTGATCATTCACAGCTAAACCAACACAAGCTTGTCTAACCTTATAGCCTAGAGCTCTGATACCACTTGACCTGATAATCACCCTAAGCGTGACCTCAGTTGAAGATTTATTAAACAAAAAGGTATTGCAAACCCATGTGCTGGTGTGTGTGTTTTGTTTTATTGAAACAACGGATCGATCAGATTGCCAATACATAGAAAATAAATGGAAAGACAACAGAGAAATACAATAAGCAACATAAAGACACAAACATTTTTTAATAAGGAGTTCACCCTATTCTCCAAGGCTACGTCTCCGGTCCAGCTTCAGTGTTGGCCTTGTTTTATTGTGTCTTTCAACAGAGAAATTACAATGTAGGGAAGCAGATTTTGCTGGCGGGGTAGTTCTTGGATTCCCCAAGCCACTCGGAGTTCACAGACTCTTTTCCTTCCTACAAGCTCTGTGACCCTTGGTCTACAGTGGAAAGAGCCAACTATGATGCTCAATCCGAACAGATTCCTCTATGGAAAAGCTTGATTCTTCAAGCTCTCTGGTGCTCGATGCTGCCTGTGGTCAGCTCGGCCCTCTATCTCCTCTACTTGGCTTTACTGCTCTCCGTGCTCAATCCTCCTCTCAAGGTTCACTGTTCACTATCTCTCTTGGTCGCTTCTCTATTTCTCTTCTCTCTGAATCTCCCTATTTGACCATCTTTGTTCATGGCTTTAGCCATTCGATCTCCATGCCTGTTCGGTTCCTCTCCCGCATGCGTCGATTCGCCTACCGCCTGCGTGCTTGGAGTTCCCTGTTTAGTGCCAGCATGAACGCTCAGGAAGTAGCCACGTGTCTCCATCGGAACAACGCCAACTTGTTCGTTGATTTGTTTCTTCGGTTATGTTGTGGATACGTTCTTTCTCCGCGTGGTAGTCAACAGATGCCAAATCCCCTTAAATCGCGGCTTAATTCCCTGTCAATTTTGCTTCTGTCTATAGGGCACAATCTCAGCCGTCCGATCTAGGCTTCTCCAGATCCAACGTCATACACATGTCGAGCGCGGTTGACTTGCTCGACTGATAATGCACGATCATGATGGTTTTTCTCTCACTTCCGCTACCACACGTCGATCACTGAGTGGGATGGCTCTGCTCTCCTCCAAAACCTCTTACTGTTCAAGGGCACCCCGATCAATATCACCAGTTTCCAAGTTGTGGGTCCCACCTTCGTACGTTGGTGCTTTTCTTTCTCTGCCTGCGGTTCTCTGGCTCCCAACATGACCAAGGGCTTAAGGCCCCTCCATTTCAGCTGTGTTCGAAAATCAGCTCCTTTTCCCGTTCCGGGGCTCCCAGGGGCTACATTGACCTCCTGCGCAGTCTCCATGGGCCTCGGTCAACACGCTTTGACCGAGGTCCTCGTTGTTCCGCGCTGGCTGCCATGGTCACTGGTTCAGGGTGTTTCCGATTGCTGTTTTGGATTCTTCAAGGATTTGTTTCGTCCCGATATAGTTAGGGTTCTTTGACAGTCATTTATGGATCTGATTCGGATCAGCTAGGCCAGGTATGGAGGTATTATAAGGGACATAGATCATAACATGTTACAGATCTATGCAGTTGATTATGGTATAGAAAGCTACAATGAAGATAAATTCCTATCTCTATAAAGGGGTCTCAATATAATAGTCTTGAAAAGATTTTCTAAGATTCAAATAGATGTCAACTCACAATTGGAAATAAGGACTTCCCGCAAGATGATCTAAGGGGATTTTATTGAAAAAAAACTCTCATAGTTGCAGACTAATCAATTTGGTCTCTCAAGTTAGACAACTACTTTTATCCTATAACTATGTATTCATGACTTGCACTCAGGAAGTAGCAACAAAGCTATAAATTTTTTGGCTAACTTCGGTTGTATTCATGGGGGATTATTTTTTGAAACTAAATGGCCCCTAGAAACCTAGCTCAACTAACATAATAATTTGATTCAACTATTGGAGGATGACAAATCCTCCTCACCATGAGGGGTTGCCAATGAATATCATATCTCCTTGGTGGGGGTGTTATTCGATATGTGGGGGGAATTTGGGGACTGTACCCACCACCCCACAAAAAGGATTAAATTTACTAGAAGGAGGGAGTCGAGATTGGGGGAATTGAGGCTTTCTCAAGATAAATCTTATGGTTTTGAAAAATAAGGTTTGGCGTGTTGCAAGTAAAACTTCAGTGGTGCCGAGAAGTAATTTGTTTAAACCTAATGGGAGGTTCAATTGGGGCTCTATCCTAGTAGTGCATGTGTATCATCATGTTATCATACTATCATTGAATGTGGGTTGTGAGTGAGAGCTATGGTTTTTCTTACTATGAGGTTTGGGGCTAAGAAGGCCTATAAGGAGAACCAAAAAATCCTTGGATGTGGACCATGGCTCAGAAAATGGTAATGTAGATGCTTCATTAGTCATTCTTTTAGCATTCTTCTCTTGTCTTAGGGATACCTTCACACTCTGGGTAATTCTAAACCCCCTTCGCACTTATTATCTTGATTTTGGTATTTTGATTGGTTCCTAGTTTTTGCTCTTGAGTTTGAATTCTGGTAGTGATTTCTAGATTGGGATTCTTGTGTCTAAGAAGGCTTGTAAGGAGATCCGCAAAATCCTTGGATGTGGACTATGGCTTAGAAAATGTTAATGTAGCTGCTGCATTGGTCATTTTTTAAGCATTCTTCTCTTGTCTTAGGGATACCTTCACACTCTGGGTAATTCTAAATCCCCTTCGCACTTATTATCTTGATTTTGATATTTTGATTGGTTCCTAGTTTTTTTCTATTGAGTTTGATTCTGGTAGTGATTTCTATATTGGGAGTCTTGTGTCGATCCTGGATTTATACATTTAGATCATTTGTATGAGTGAGGTTCAATCTTGGTTCTAGAGTGGCTTTCTGTTACCAATTTATTGTTCTAGTAATTACCAACCTCATTGTAGACTTTTCGTTTGGTTTCTCCTACTCTGGAATTGGGCCCTCTCCCTCATGGGCTTCACCACCCTGAGTTTATGGAAAATTTTGACTATGTATCACCTGATCCTCCTTTTCTCACCACCTATCTAGTTCTATATTATTAATATGATGATATTGTAGTCTACTAACATAGAGCGTCAATGTAGGAGTAGACATCGTGGGGAGGGGGGTGAGGTTGCAACCCCTAGGGTCGTAATAGAGCCAAACAACAATTCTATGATGTTATTGCTACTTTTCACTCAGTTTTTCCCCTCAGTACCCATGATGAAAATTTTCAAATGGAAACCTTGGCACCTAGAGAAAGGCAAGCCTTCTTTTACTTAGATATTGTGGATGAATTTGGACAATGGGTTCTTAACATTGAACATACTAAGGGAAGTAAAGAACAATATTTTAATGATATTTCTCTTTATTGGAAAATGAAAACCCTATTGGGAAAGCCTTTATTTGAAAATAAAGTTGATAGATACAATATTTTTTCAATCCTTAAAGATGTGAAACAAGTTTAGCACAATGTTGGTTCTCAAATTGTTCCCTTGTGAAAACAGTTCAAAAACGCATTCAACAATGGCCTTTTCCTCCAACTTTAGGTGTCTTAGACTAGCTTCCCACACACCACAGGGGGTATTCATTGATTATAATTACATAGATTTTCAATAGACAATTTGAGTAAGACCAGCGATTAATAAAATGGTATAAGGTAGTAGGGAAATGCCATTGACAAAAGGAATTACAATTCATTAAATTGAAACATTAATGATCCAAATACACGATTCATGCATTTAACATGATCATTTAGACATAGTAATATATGGAAAAAAGAATAAGAAAAACACACACACACACACACACACATATATATATAAAAGAAAAATGTAAATATGAAAAACATGTTAAGATTCAAGTTGTTGTTAACACCCAGGTTGTTCCCTATGACTCCCAAGGGAATACGGCCGGGGTAACCACTAACCAATCTTTGGATCACAGTTTCTAGCCAAACTGTAATCAGAGAGGGCTCTCTCTTTATGATTTGTCTCTGTTATGATGGTATTTTAGGCTAGCTATTATGCTCAGGTTTTGGTTTATGTTTTGGTTGAAGGATTTCTTTCAGGTCTTAAGATGTAGTGTTTAGAGAGTGAAATATCATTGGGCAATGGAGTCTGGGGTTGTGAAATGATTTGATATGCTGGATCGGTGGTGTCCAAAATGCAGGGCCTATTGTGTATCTTAGATAAACAAATTTAGCTTAAATGGTGATGTATGTCAACCAATAGAAAGAAATTAAGAATTTTCTATTAAGCTGGTGAGGTGAAAGTGTAACACGCTGCACAGGAGCAAAACTTGAATTCATGTGACAAAGGTCACTGTGAAAGATGTATTCTGTAAGTGCAGCAATTAAGAATTACACTTATCAAGATTGCATCTGAAGAAGACATTCATTAACAACACAAATTGAACTCAGGGTATTCACTGAATAAATCCTGAAAGTTATTCTTTTTCCCTGTTGCTAAATATTTAAAGTTAGATAACATATGGATTTTAACAAACAAAATACATAACAGAGAGAGGTACAGAGACTTATTGTATGGTGAAATACACAGGAATCCAGCAGTTTCCAACAGACACCAGTACGCATTCAACACTTCAGAAATCCGAGAAATTCCATCACTTTCTTTATTAACTTCTGAAAGGATTACAGCATAAGAACTTCTTCAGGAGAAATCAACAACAACCCTTGCAAGCTCATGTGAAGGGGATTTTATAGGAATGTTTATACAAAATATCTCAGGCATTGAGTCATCTGAGAGAGAAAATATCTTCATAAATTCGTACAGAAAGTAGAAAAGAAGTTATTACAACTTTGAATGCAGCATAAATGCTCTTTAAGTCTGTCAGAGGATAATTTGACCTTTGGAGGTCATTGAGTCGGTTGAACCGCTTTGCTTTAACGCTGAAAAATGTGTCTTTACTTTTGGCTGCACTGTGTATTCTCGGCTCTGCCACCTGTGGTTTTCTATTTCTGCTTTGTTGGCCGATACATCTGCTGAGTTGGCTCAGCTTTAATCTTTGCTGCATGCTGATTTTGTTGAACTGTGCTTTGCATAATGATTCATGTTTTCAAAAACAAAATTTGGTGAATTGCTTACTGTCTATAAAATTTTCTGTATTGCATTTGCCCACCAGTCTTGTGTAGGGAGTTGATGCCTGAGGATTGCATCTATAGTTTCCTCTGCCTCTGTATACTTGAAGAAATTGGGAGCCACCCCAAACAGGTGATTGATCTCATTCATTATAAAAAATAGATTCTCTACTCTGTTATAGAGAGTCTGTCCTGTGGCTGGCCCTGTTTCCTCTGAGGTGCTCGGCTTCTCATTGATCTGACTAGTGGCAAATGTGTTGACCCTTTTGGCATACTGGTCATGTGTGAACAATCTCCCTGCACTGTTCAGTAAGCTAGGGAGCCCTCTGTTTTCTAACACCTGAAACTTTTCCAAAAACCTGTTCACCTCAGTCTGCATATCCTGGGTTCTTCTTTCCAATGTCTGCACTAAGTTTCTCAGTGTGAGAACCCTTTTGATCAACTGAATGTGCTCAGTTCTGTTTGGAATTCCCATGGCAGCCAACTGAGTGCTTGTCCTATTGTTAAGCACATTGATCATCCTGGTGGCTATCTCAGGCATGTTGCTCAATAAAGCTCTTGATCTGTGAACCTCCTTCTGTGCCTTTGGGATGAGCTCTAGTTGCTCATGGATTGTCTCAATATATTGCCATTGCTCATTGATAGATTTACCAATGTTAGCCCACAGCACTATTTTAAGCTCAGCCACCACCTTCTCCAACTTGAGCTCATTCTCTAGCTCTTTGATCTTGTCTTTAAGGGCTTTGATTTCCCTGCCCTTTTCTGCCACTTATCTCTTTGATTTATCATGCCTGTCATTGACTTTGGCTAACTTTTCCCTGGTCCCATTTAACTCTGTCATTTGAGCTTCCAGGATTTGGATTTCATTCTTCAGCTTTTGCATATCCAGGCTTTGGGCCTGCTCTATAGTTGTTGGTGCTGCTGAAGTAGATGTTGCTGTCTGTTCAGTCTGTTGAGGAGGAGGAGCAGTGATAGGAGCAGTTTCCTCGAGATTGATGATCTGAGGAGGAGGCTGAGAGGTCTGACCCTCTTCTCTTTGTTTCAATGCTGCTTGCAGGGCCGCTTGTGTAGCCTCAAATTCTCCCAATTTCTCTTGTGCCTGAACCAGCTGTTTATAAATGGAAATCAACAAGGCTGTGGTATCCTGCTCATGCCTCTGTTGGGCTACCTCATCTGTCTGAGGGTGAATGGTAGCTGGGAGTTTGATTTTCTTCCTCAAGGCAACCATGTCAGCATCCCTCAACTTCAAGATTTCCTGTATTCCTGAAATATCTTTGGGATCATGCCCAATTTCAATGATTATGTCTTCCAAGGACCTTATTCTGTTGTCCTTCGCCTGGGATGATGCCCTCTCCAATTCCAGCTGAGAGGCTGTGGCATTAAGGCTGCTCTCTAGCTTGTAATTTTCTAATGTTTTGTCTGCCAAGGAGGCATACACCATCTCACCAGTCTGTTTGTGCAGTTCAATTTTATCCATTGGGTGTATGTCTTTGGCCAGGACCTCCAGGTTGGTCCTGAGGTAATCTGAGGCAGATTGGGGATGCAGTGTTGTGGGCATAAAATGACTCATGATCATTTTGCCTTCACTTAATCAAAGGCAGACATGAGTCTTTGCTGATTGGTGGGAGCCATGTTTAACAAATGATTGTACAGCTGTATCTTGATAGGATCACTCCTCCTTTTGATGTCTATAAATTGTTGTTTGATGCTTACTTGTCCTTCTTTTTGCTGGCTGGAGGAGCTGACCTCCCCTCCCATAGTCCTGTCCTGTTCCTGCTGGAAGGAACTGGCTGAGGCTTCTCTGCTGGGTGGGCCCATGCCCAATGCTTGTCTTATTGCTATGTCATCCTCCGAAAAGTCATTCAATCTTTGTCTTTTCTCTCCCTGGTTGATAGATGAAGTCAGAGGATTTTCTCTATCCCTTTTTCTGCTTAAGTCCTCCTTCTGTGGAGTTTGGAGGACCGAGGCGTCAATGGTGACTTCTGGCCTAGGAGGCACTATGTTCTGAGCCTGTTGCTCAGTGGAAGTTGGAGTATCAACTACTCTTTCCTACTGTAAGGGTTGTTGTCTGTCATGTTGCCCTTCTTCTTGCTGCAATTCTTGTTGCTGTTGTTGCTCTGCCTGCTGCTGCCTTTCTTTATATGCCTGCTCTTGAGTCACTGGAGGTGACTGCTCCTTCTCTTGATGTGGTTGCTCTGTCTCCATTTCCTTTTCTTTGCCTTTGCTGGATATACTTTCAGTGGCCTTGGTAGTTTGCTGTTTGGCAGTTGAGGAGGATGCAGCTGCTCCCACTTGTGTGCTTGGAAGTGTGAGTACCTGTGAACAAAGTTCAAGGTCAGCCATCTTCCTTAGATTCCTTAGTGCCCTTTGGTTTAGCTCTTCTTGTGACATGGGCTCTTCTAAGGTCCCTCTCCTCCATTTGTCTTGGTTTGCATATTTTTCAATGTGAGGGATACTATGGTGATCATAGGCAGATAACTTATATTTGAGCCTCCTCATAGTTATAAAATGATTAGGGTCATAGGGTGCCCATAGGAAACCGGTTTGCAAGCCAAGGGACTCAAGCATTCTATCTGCTTCCCTCCATCCTTGCTCTCTCTCGTTATAGATAAAATGGCCAAGTTGGCTTTTCACCTTTAACTGTGCTTTTTTGCCTTTCCCTGAAAAGTGAAGCACATCAACCCGGCCAAATTGCCTAAAGTACTCTAGGGCAAATAGCCTTATAGGCACATACTTAGGTAATCTGAATGGAGGCAAATCACACCCATATATCCTGATGACGGTGTGGTTTTGGTAGAAGTACCAATCCCCAATGCTGTAAGATTTGGACAGCTGTAGAATTCTCTGCATGTCATCAGTGAGTCTTGGAGGAGGCGAGCTCATTAGCATTGCCATAGCTGGATGGATGAATAGATCTATGAATTCACAGTAAGTGTATGGAGACTCAGGTGTAGTGTGGAAGATAGAAGACCAATAGACCACTGATCTGGGATTGCCTTGGGCATCCACTCTTTTGATTGAAAAATGAAATTTCTCATGTTGATGGTACAAGATCAAATGGTAAATGTAGGAGGTGTATCTGAACATCCTTTCTCTCGCCAAATTCATCAATTGCTCATGAATCTTGTCTGATATGTAGGTGGCATAGTCATAGCAGATTGGTGACTTGCCAGGAGCAAACGTAAGCATCATTACCAGCACAGTTGCATCAATATGCTCAATTGAACTATATCCCAAGATGGGACAAATCATATCTGCAAGGTCTCTGCCCAGCTCATTGAGATATACATGACCAATTGGAGGGTACATCACAATGTCAGAGTTAATGTATAATTGATTAAGTTTGATAATTTGAGCATCTGTCAGTTTAGCCCCTTGTTTTATCAGGTTCACTAGTGACAAAGGGACCAACTCCTTCTGAGGGTTGAAGCAAAGCATGTCTCTGATAGCTTGAGGGGTAACATAGAAAAGTACTGAACCAGATGGGTCAACAACAGCCCTCTGAGAAGCATCATAATGTTCAGCACACAAGTGGATTAGTTCAGGGAACTGGTTGACCTGAGGGAGCTTGAAAATAGGGAGGAAAGAGTCCCATATGCCCAATATATCTGTCCCATTTTCATGCTTGGCTTTCAACTCATTCAACAGATGAATGTGGAATTTGCTGCTCATAAACATTTCTTCTGTAATTTGGTAATCCATATCTGCCAAGGCTTGCCATTTCAAGTTCCTTTGAGGGGCATTCAGAGGCTGAACATTCAGTACTACAGGTGTCTCCATTGAAAAAGAGGATTCTGAATTGAGTGCAAAGTGGTTTTAATTGAGCAGGACAGTATAGAGGAATGTCTCTTTACCAGGGAGGTGAATTTATTAGGAACAGAGAGTAGTTCTAGTAAATAGCAATTGAAATACTATTTGTAGTGCAAATGGGACAAATGTTTGGCCTCACTCTGTCTCTCTCAGTAGTTAAATTCAGTTTGAATGAGTCTGCTGCGGTTGCACGAACAGAGCTTGGTTTTTCAATGAAAATGTAGGCAAACAAGGCTCGGCTAGTATTGTTCGAGTTCACAACTGTCAAAGGGGCAGGTGCAAGGATTTCTGCCGGTGAATTCAAGAGTTTTTTCTGTTATAAGCTCTTTTGAGGGAAATAACAGACAAAGCAGGTACGTGAAGGATTTATAGCGGAAAATACCTGGTGAGGAGTAGGAAATGGTCACGGATGACTGTGGAAATGGCGTGCCGCCGGTCTCCTGGTCAGGTTCTGCAGGTTGGTGGACTTTGGACGTGAAAATCGCATGCAGGCGCAACAAAGTCTTTTATAAGAAAATGGGAAAAAACACGAAATTTCACCATATTATTGGTTTTTTGGAATTTTGGCGCGTTTTTCTGCTGACGTCAGCATGACGTCATAGGTGGGGTCAGGGTCGGCTGACGTCATAGGTGAGGTGGCGGGCTCTGATTGGTCCACGGGATGGTGAAGTGGCAGGACATATCGGCAGACGGTCGGGCGCAACGGTTGACGTGACGGCGTGGTGGCAGTGATGTGGGATGATGTGGAGGTGACATAGTATAGGCGGAATAACCGAAACCGGAAACAGCCAGCGGTTTCATATCGCACCGCTTATGGTATGGGGGAGGTATCTGTCAGACGTACCTCCGATGAGCTGTGGTGGAGACGCGTGGATGCCGAGTGACGTAACCTTTTTACGGATATCGGAAGGTATCCGTCGGATATGAGACCCGCTCCGATATCAATGAGGACCGTCGGATCTGGGGGGCCCGATCCAATGGCTGTCGGGGCAGTGATGTGATCGGCAGATATGGCGGGTAAACAGCGGACGTCGGAGCCGCTCCGATGTGATAAGAGCCGTTGGATGTTCAAGCTCCGATCGGACGGCTGTCGGGGTCGATGACATGATCGGTGGATACGGCAAAGGCGCGGCATTATTTAATATTTATTTTCTTAATGCGCGCTTAGGCGGAGGATCATCGAGGTATGGTGTTTAGTAAGGTTTTTCAATATATTTCGAAAAAACAAATACGCGCCGAAACTTTGGTTAATCACAAAAAATGGGTTTTTGTGTATTATTTGGCAATTTAGAGCGGGTAAGGGTAAAGTAAGGTTTTTACAAGGTTCATGTTTGCAAATGGGGTGAAATGGGTTAAAAATGGATTCAGAAAGGGGGATGAGGGTTAGGGTTAGGTTCATCAACATGACCAGGTGTCATTTGATCCCTTTTTAGAGAACATATGGCTATAATGCCAAGGGGAGGGATATTTATACAAAATTTGGGGTTTATACACCATGGTGTTAATATTAGTAGGGGAAAGGTGATATAGGGGATTTATATAGTAAAGTTAGAGTTAATATGGATGGGGGGGGAATGAAGGGAGAAAATACTAAGTTTATTTGTGAAACACTTAGCTTAAAGAGTAGATCAAAATGAAAAGATTTTTACACAAGAAATGTGGCTTGTGGAGGAACAAGAACCACCATGAAACCATAATCTTCCTCCATGAATCTTGACTGATGAGGGAGTGTTAGAAATGAAATGAACAAGGGGAAGAGTGAGGTTAGACATGCTTCCTGCTGCAACTTGATGAAGAAGAACACCTTCTCAATTGATTGACTTTGCTTTGGAAAACAAAGTTAACACACCTGCAATGGTAAAGATAACCTTTCTGCAACCCCAACTACTTACCCAGCTACTTGCCTAGCATTTTTTATTTCTTCTTGGAGGGTGCACTTGGACTTGCAGACCCTTACTTGCCTTTTCTTTTCTTTGGCTTTTCTCTTGTTTTTCTATCTACTTCTACCCGTATTTCTTCCAAGGTCCCAGATTAAGCTGTTGGGAGCGTTTTTTTCTCTAGCTAAACTACTTGTCTGCCAAGATTAAACAGTTTGGACAGACTTCCTTCTCTAATCTATAACTGCAAATTTAAACCATGGAATGATCCAGATTAGACTGTTGGACCATCCATCAAAATTTTAAGTACATACCAAGCTATAAGCACAGATTGGATTCTCTAGGAAATATGTGATCTTTGAATCATCAAAGCAGAGCATATTTGGACCTTTCATAGCCAATCATGAAATATGAAACCTATTGGTATAGGTAGCTAACAGTGGCTCCACATGGGGATGGTTTTTCATTTGAAAGACCAAGAACAGCAGGTCAGAATGCCTTGGCCCTTGACTGTTTTTATGAACTTGAAGTTTGCTGCCTTGAAATGCCAAAATTGTGTGCTTCTCTTCTTGGTAGACCTCTGATTCTTTTCACCTTTTGCTGATAATTAATAACACTTGAGAAACTGCATTTTACAATTTAACAGAAAGTAATATATACATTTGGGTATGTACAATGGAAGCTCATGCTGTACTTATGGGTGGTATTCAAAATAGTGCTTCAGCATCCTGCCATTCACAGGACCTTCATCCAAGTCAGTTTCAGTTAGACTTTTAAGGAAATAGGTATTATTACCTTGTACTGCTTGGACAGCAAATGGTCCTCTCCAAAGGGAGTCAAATTTTCCATGCTTTCCTTTGTCTTCCCTTCTTGCATCCCACTTGAGGACTTTGTCTCCCACACTGAAATCTTCTGCCTTAGTTCTTCTATCAAAGGCCTTCTTTAATTTCTCTTGTAGCACTTGAACTCTGCTAAAAACTTGATCTCTTGTTTGCTGCAGACATATGATTTGATTTATTCTCCTTTGCATATCATTTGGTTCAGCTTGGCTTTCTTGAAGAAGCTTCATAACAGGCACTCCTAGTGATGAGGGGAATTTGGCCTCTAATCCATAAACCAACTCATATGGGCTGGTCCCAATTGATCTTTTGGTTGTTAGTCTATCTGCCCATAGGGCATTCACAAGCTTCTTATGCCAATTCTTTTTGTTTTCTTCAAGTACTTTCTTTATGATGTTTACCAGACTTTTGTTTGATGACTCAGCAAGACCATTTCCTTGGGGATAGTAGGCAGTGGAATGGCCCAGAGTGATGTGAAATTTATGGCAGAAGTTCACCATTTTCTTGGATCTGAAAGCAACAGCATTGTCTGTTATTATTTTGTCAGGACAGCCAAATCTGGCCAATATGTTGTTCTCCAAGAACTGAATAATTATCGAATCATTTGCTTGTCTGCATGGGGCAGCTTCAATCCACTTAGTAAAGTAGTATGTGGCTGTTAAGATTCATCTATGTTGGCCTGAAGATTAGGGATGAATTTCCCCAATGAAGTCCAATCCCCATTGTTGAAAAGGTCTCTCTGTTGCAATAGGCCTTAAAGGAAGTGGCAGCAACTGTCTCTTTCCCTCAAACACTTGACATTTATGACATGAGGTGATGAATTTCTTGACATCAGAGAACATGGTGGGCCAGTAGTATCCAGCCCTTAGTATCTTGTCCACAGTGGACTTCCAGTACAAGTGTCCACCACAGTCTCCTGCATGAAACTCTTGCATGATATTGTTAATTTCATTTTCAATTAAACAGTGCAGCAATATACCTTCATGGTTTTTCCAAAGCAAATTTCCATCCATCACACAAAATCTTGATGTTTTCATTTTTAAGAACCTACACTTAGTTTTGGACAGTCCTGGGGGAGCACACAGGTTTTGTAAGACATAACAGATATCAGAGTACCAAGGAGATTGTTCAAAGGCTACATTGATCTTTGGAATCGCCAGCTCTGTTTCACTGTCCAGCTGATTGATATCCAGGGCTTGGAAATTTGCTTCTGTCATTAACTTGGCCAGACCTTGCCCTTTTATTAGCTTTGTAGGTTTTATTTCAATGTCAAATTCTAGTATGTTAGCAATCCATTTTCCTCTTCTGCCCTCTAGGTTTTCTTGAGTGAGTATGTCTTTTACAATAGGACTTGGCACATATGCTGTGACATGGGAATAAAGGATATAAATCCTAAAGTCCTTGATTGCTTTGACCAAAGCATAAGCTTGTTTTTCCATGATTTGATACTTCAAAGGTGCATCTCTAAGAGCTTTGCTAAAGAAAGCAATTGGCTTCTCATTTCCTTGGTCATCTTTTTGTAATAAAACAGCAGCAATAGTATGCTGAGAGGCGAAAGAGAAAATAATAAATTCTCTGTCAAACTGAGGATTGGTCAAGACTGGGGTTTGGGTAAGGGCCAATTTTATACCTTCAAATGCTTGATTGGCTTCAACAGTCCACTTCACTTTTGAATCCTTTTTCAGCATGTTATTTAATAATCTGATTAGTTCTGCCAAGTTTGGGATAAACCTTCTTAAGAAATTGATTTTTCCCAAGAATCCTTGTAACTCTTTGACATTCCTTGGGTGGGGCATTTGTAGGATAGCCTGTATCCTATCTGGGTCAATCCTTATGCCATCCTTTGAGATGATGTGTCCTAAGAGCTTGCCTTCTTCCAAACCAAATAGATACTTTTTGGGATTTAAGGAAATTCCATATTTTCTGCATTTTAGGAAGATCTGTCTTAAATGTTTTATATGTTCTTGGTCTGATTTTGAGAAAGGTGTAAGGTCATCTAGGTAAATGACTAAAAAGTCATGAATCTCTTTGGAAAAAGCAATGTCCATTGCTCTTTGAAAAGTTGCCCCTGCATTCTTCAATCCAAAAGGCATCTTTACATATTTGAAAGTTCCCCATGGGGTTGTAAATGCTGTTTTTTCCTGATCATCAGGGTGAACTAGGATTTGATTGAAGCCTGAAAATCCATCCAGTAATGAGATCCTTGAGGCCCCTACCACTCTTTGGAGAATATGATCCATTTTGGGTAAGGGATAGTTGTCTTTGAGGGATACTTGGTTGAGATTCCTCAGGTCCACACAGAGCCTAATTTCACCAGTCTTCTTTCTTGTAGGGACTAGGTTGGAGATCCATTCAGAGAATCTGATTGGTGCTATGATGCCTGCTTTGAACATTTTTTGTACTTCTTGTTCCATTGCTGGGAGAAGCATGGGATTGATTCTCCTCAGTTTTTGTTTAAAGGGCTTTTGATCAGGTTTGAGAGGGATAGTGTGCTGGATTACAGAGGTGTCATAGGACTTTAGGTCCTCATAGCTCCATGCAAAAACATCTTGGAATTCTTTGAAGAGGTCAATGTATTTGGGCTTTTGGTCAGGAGGTAAGGAAGCATATAATTTAATTATCTTGGGCTTCTCACTTGTACCTATGTTGCACTCTTCAATGGTTGCATTTAAGGGCTGCATTTTTGGCTTTCTGGGAATATCATTTAAATCAAAGATATCCTCTAGTGGAGTTAGGCCTGTTGGTAGGAAATTGTCTTTCAGCTCTATGATTTCAGTTTCAGCATTGGCCAGTTCCTCACAATTGATTGATTGAATTTGCTGAATGTTGTCCTTGTTGAAAATAGTTGGATTTAGCATTTGTTTTGCTGTTCTAGGTGATATTGGGTGAGCAATCTGTTGAAACTGTATTTGTGATGGACTTGCTCCATCAAATATTTGTGATTGACTTGCTGTCTCAAGTATTTGTGATTGACTTGCTGTCTCATTGTCAATATTTAGTCCTGCAAATTCTTGTTGCATAGTTAAAAAATGATTTATTTGCTTGTCATCCTCAAATACTTGCCAATCATTAATATTGTTTGGAATTGAGGGTCTGTGTTTTACCTCAGCTGTAAAACAATGATGGGGCTCAAAGGGAAACTTGCAGGTACTTGCAAAGGTGGCTAAACTATGAGCATGTAGATTGTGGGTTCTGGGAATTTTAGTAATTTGGAATTCAGAGAAAAAGTTTAGTACCTCAGCAACAGCAGACCTATAAGTCCTTAGTCTTTTGTCATTGGTGACAAAGTTTCCTTTCACTTGTTGGATAACTAAATCTGAATCACCCATGATTGAAACCCTGGCAGCTTGTAAGAACTTTACTAACTTGAGGCCTAGTAAAAGAGCTTCATATTCTGCCATGTTGTTAGTACATCTGAAATTCAATCTATAAGCTCTGCCTTCTGCATGACTATTTTCTCTATTGTGTACCCAAACTCCAGCTCCTGCCCCTAATTTGTTGACTGAGCCATCAAATTCAAGGAACCATAGAATATCCTGTTGGGAAGGAGATTTGATGATCTGTTCATGGACTGGCCATGTGAGCAGCAGTTGTGGTTTTTTCTCTGGCTTGTCTTCTAGGGCAGTCTCATCATTTGCTTGGATGTTTTGGACAACTAGGGCGGCAGCAACATCTAGTGTTAGATTGGCTGTCGTTTCATGGGTGACAATACTTTCATTTGCATCTTCCTCTTGTATGAATATCTTTGTTTCAACCTCACTTTTTTGGGGAGTTGTGGTGTTATTGAAAAGAATGTATGAGTCTATGTCTGAATGGATAGCATATATGGGAAAGTTTTGAGGCCTTTCTTCACTGCTGACCATGTATTTCATAAGTGTTTCTATGTACAGTCTTTTTGGTTGCCCAAAAACAGAGATGGTGGCATATGACATGTCTAATTGTAGAGAACCTTGGAGTTTAGCTCCCCATGATCTTGATAACAACATCCCATACTTAGGTGGGATATCAGCAACTACTACATCCATTAGGATTGTCTTGTTTGGGTATTGAACTAGAGACACACATAAGTCTTTTATGAGACCTAGACACTTGACTTGGCTGGAGTCAAAGGAAAACAGATCCTTGTATGGTCTTGTTATGTCTAAATTCAATCTCTCCATGACTGCTTTTGGCATGAGTTTGTGAGAGGCACTTGAGTCAAACATTGCATTGTGTAATATTTTATCATGAATATGTAAACTGACATAGAAAGGCAGTACCCCTGTGACTACTGTTTTTCCATCCACTTCTGGGCCAAACAGGAGTTCTGGGGTGTCATCCATCACGTTAACATCATCTTTGTTACTAGTGAGTTGAAGGGACCTTTTGATCTGTAGTTTGTAGATGTCATGCTTGGCTAGTTCTGCAAGAGGAATTGCTATCTTTAATTTGCCAATTTCCGTTTCTAGATCAAAAGGTTTTTCAGATTGGGTCTTGGGGTTATAGGTGACAGTCCTTTCTTTGTTCATTAAATCTCCTTCTAGATTTTTATCTTGACTTTGAAACTTATCCTTTTTACTCATCTCTTGAGGAGTAACATTTAAATTAGGATGAGAAGATGAAGTAGCCACAGGCTGCTGTCTTAAGGACAGTGGTTCAGTGATCTCTTCAAAAATCACTTCTTCTGTAGGTGGTTTTAGTTTGTCATTAGGTTCTGTGACTATAATTTTTTCAGGTTGCTGGTTATCCTTTTTCTTTTCAGGCTGGTTAACATTCACAGTTCTGCTCCTCAGCTTGTATTGTTTATGGACTTCATAAACAGCAGTGTCATAGCCTTGTTTGAAGTCAAAGGATTCACTTGATCTAGTTTGGAACAGTTTGATTTCATCATCCTCATGATCTTCTTGTGTTAAGAAAACTTGACTTTCACCATCTAGACCCATTAAATTAATCTCAGGATCTTCATTGGGCTCTGCTGATGTGGAAGTTTCTGCATAATTTTCTTGGAAAGGGGGTCTTATTTCTTGTTCAGCACTAGTTTTGCCAATGCCTGGGTTTTGAGTTCTCCTAAAGTTTGGATTCCTAGGAGGGTTGTTTTGTGGTGCTTCCCATGATGATTTTCTTTCAACTGATTCCACTCTATCACCTAATCTTTTCATTCCATTTAGTATGGCATCAAGCTTTTGATCAAAGGCAGAGGGTTCCTCTTTAAAAACAGTCCTCTTTTCCAACCTTGCCCTGTTTCTTTTGGCAATAAGGTTGGCTTCCACTGTGACAGCAACCCTTTGGGCCTCTTCCAGGGATTGACAGTCTCTTTCCTTCAACTGATAGGCCATGTCAGGGTCAAAACCGTCAGGGAATTTGTACAATGCTAAATCAGGAGGAGGCCTTAAATTTTGTGGAATTGAGTTATATACATTGTTGAATCTTGCACAATACTCCAAAACAGTCTCTTGGGGACCTCTTTTGATAGTGTCATATTCCCCAAGTATGTGCAGAGGATCTTTCTTCTTCTCCCATCTACTAGTAAAGGCTTGATACAGTTCAGCAGGAGTTGTAATGGAGTTTGCATTCAGGGATCTAAACCAGGTTCTTACATCCCCAGTTAGGCTTTGAACGAACATCCTCATTCTGACACTGTCATCATCTATTTCATAGGTCTCGAATTGGTCTTGCATCCTCTTAGCATGCTGGGCAGCTGTCAGAGGGCCATTGGAGTCAAAATATGAAATTTTGGTTTGGTAATCTTGGGGTAAAACTGCAGCATTAGCTGGTATCTGCAAGGGTGCATATCTATTGGCCATATTTACAGGATTTGGAGGATGAACAGGGGCAGCTGGGATAATAGGAACAGTGGGTATCACAGGGGTAACAAGTAGGGGTGAACCTAGACGGTTGGTCAAGGGGATATGTGCAGTGGATGAAGATATGAGAGGGGGACTTTGAGATGTGGATGGTGAGCTAGGGGAAATAGGGGTAGACCGGAAAAGGACCTTGCATGGAGTAGGGACGAGGCTGGGATGATCTGGCTCTGAAGTCAAATCAGCAGGTTGCTCCTGCCTTTGCTGCCTCCTAATGTTTCTAGGGATGGTATTCGGATTATCAACAATGATGGGTGGATTAGGATCAGGATTTGCCCTAGTGTGCCGTGGATTTTTCTTGGGAGCCAGCTTCTAACTGTTTTTTGGGATTTTGCAGGAAATTTTTTTGTTATCTGAAAGGACTGGATGAAGATTTTGGAATGGCTATATATTCTCAGAGCTAAGATGAAGATTCCCTAAACAAGCTCCTCCCTAAAGCTGTTAATGTGATACAGAAACAGATTAAAGGCCTCTTGGCTGATTTCAGGCTTGATAGTAGCTATGAAAATATATGGTAATTGAAAAACCTCAAGCACTCCCCAGTGGAGTCGCCAATTATGTTAACACCCAGGTTGTTCCCTATGACTCCCAAGGGAATACGGCCGGGGTAACCACTAACCAATCTTTGGATCACAGTTTCTAGCCAAACTATAATCAGAGAGGGCTCTCTCTTTATGATTTGTCTCTGTTATGATGGTATTTTAGGCTAGCTATTATGCTCAGGTTTTGGTTTATGTTTTGGTTGAAGGATTTCTTTCAGGTCTTAAGATGTAGTGTTTAGAGAGTGAAATATCATTGGGAAATGGAGTCTGGGGTTGTGAAATGATTTGATATGCTTGATCGGTGGTGTCCAAACTGCAGGGCCTATTGTGTATCTTAGATAAACAAATTTAGCTTAAATGGTGATGTATGTCAACCAATAGAAAGCAATTAAGAATTTTCTATTAAGCTGGTGAGGTGAAAGTGTAACACGCTGCACAGGAGCAAAACTTGAATTCCTGTGACAAAGGTCACTGTGAAAGATGTATTCTGTAAGTGCAGCAATTAAGAATTACACTTATCAAGATTGCATCTGAAGAAGACATTCATTAACAACACAGATTGAACTCAGGGTATTCACTGAATAAATCCTGAAAGTTATTCTTTTTCCCTGTTGCTAAATATTTAAAGTTAGATAACATATGGATTTTAACAAACAAAATACATAACAGAGAGAGGTACAGAGACTTACTGTATGGTGAAATACACAGGAATCCAGCAGTTTCCAACAGACACCAGTACGCATTCAACACTTCAGAAATCCGAGAAATTCCATCACTTTCTTTATTAACTTCTGAAAGGATTACAGCATAAGAACTTCTTCAGGAGAAATCAACAACAACCCTTGCAAGCTCATGCGAAGGGGATTTTATAGGAATGTTTATACAAAATATCTCAGGCATTGAGTCATCTGAGAGAGAAAATATCTTCATAAATTCGTACAGAAAGTAGAAAAGAATTTATTACAACTTTGAATGCAGCATAAATGCTCTTTAAGTCTGTCAGAGGATAATTTGACCTTTGGAGGTCATTGAGTCGGTTGAACCGCTTTGCTTTAACGCTGAAAAATGTGTCTTTACTTTTGGCTGCGCTGTGTATTCTCGGCTCTGCCACCTGTGGTTTTCTATTTCTGCTTTGTTGGCCGATACATCTGCTGAGTTGGCTCAGCTTTAATCTTTGCTGCATGCTGATTTTGTTGAACTGTGCTTTGCATAATGATTCATGTTTTCAAAAACAAAATTTGGTGAATTGCTTACTGTCTATAAAATTTTCTGTATTGCATTTGCCCACCAGACTTGTGTAGGGAGTTGATGCCTGAGGATTGCATCTATAGTTTCCTTTGCCTCTGTATACTTGAAGAAATTGGGAGCCACCCCAAACAGGTGATTGATCTCATTCATTATAAAAAATAGATTCTCTACTCTGTTATAGAGACTCTGTCCTGTGGCTGGCCCTGTTTCCTCTGAGGTACTGGGCTTCTCATTGATCTGACTAGTGGCAAATGTGTTGACCCTTTTGGCATACTGGTCATGTGTGAACAATCTCCCTGCGCTGTTCAGTAAGCTAGGGAGCCCTCTGTTTTCTAACACCTGAAACTTTTCCAAAAACCTGTTCACCTCAGTCTGCATATCCTAGGTTCTTCTTTCCAATGTCTGCACTAAGTTTCTCAGTGTGAGAACCCTTTTGATCAACTGAATGTGCTCAGTTCTGTTTGGAATTCCCATGGCAGCCAACTGAGTGCTTGTCCTATTGTTAAGCACATTGATCATCCTGGTGGCTATCTCAGGCATGTTGCTCAATAAAGCTCTTGATCGGTGAACCTCCTTCTGTGCCTTTGGGATGAGCTCTAGTTGCTCATGGATTGTCTCAATATATTGCCATTGCTCATTGATAGATTTACCAATGTTAGCCCACAACACTATTTTAAGCTCAGCCACCACCTTATCCAACTTGAGCTCATTCTCTAGCTCTTTGATCTTGTCTTTAAGGGCTTTGATTTCCCTGCCCTTTTCTGCCACTTCTCTCTTTGATTTATCATGCCTGTCGTTGAATTTGGCTAACTTTTCCCTGGTCCCATTTAACTCTGTCATTTGAGCTTCCAGGATTTGGATTTCATTCTTCAGCTTTTGCATATCCAGGATTTGGGCCTGCTCTATAGTTGTTGGCGCTGCTGAAGTAGATGTTGCTGTCTGTTCAGTCTGTTGAGGAGGAGGAGCAGTGATAGGAGCAGTTTCCTCGAGATTGATTATCTGAGGAGGAGGCTGAGAGGTCTGACCCTCTTCTCTTTGTTTCAATGCTGCTTGCAGGGCCGCTTGTGTAGCCTCAGATTCTCCCAATTTCTCTTGTGCCTGAACAAGCTGTTTATAAATGGAAATCAACAAGGCTGTGGTATCCTGCTCATGCCTTTGTTGGGCTACCTCATCTGTCTGAGGGTGAATGGTAGCTGGGAGTTTGATTTTCTTCCTCAAGGCAGCCATGTCAGCATCCCTCAACTTCAAGATTTCCTGTATTCCTGAAATATCTTTGGGATCATGCCCAATTTCAATGATTATGTCTTCCAAGGACCTTATTCTGTTGTCCTTCGCCTGGGATGATGCCCTCTCCAATTCCAGCTGAGAGGCTGTGGCATTAAGGCTGCTCTCTAGCTTGTAATTTTCTAATGTTTTGTCTGCCAAGGAGGCATACACCATCTCACCAGTCTGTTTGTGCAGTTCAATTTTATCCATTGGGTGTATGTCTTTGGCCAGGACCTCCAGGTTGGTCCTGAGGTAATCTGAGGCAGATTGGGGATGCAGTGCTGTGGGCATAAAATGACTCATGATCATTTTGCCTTCACTTACATCAAAGGCAGACATGAGTCTTTGCTGATTGGTGGGAGCCATGTTTAACAGATGATTGTACAGCTGTATCTTGATAGGATCACTCCTCCTTTTGATGTCTATAAATTGTTGTTTGATGCTTACTTGTCCTTCTTTTTGCTGGCTGGAGGAGCTGACCTCCCCTCCCATAGTCCTGTCCTGTTCCTGCTGGAAGGAACTGGCTGAGGCTTCTCTGCTGGGTGGGCCCATGCCCAATGCTTGTCTTATTGCTATGTCATCCTCCGAAAAGTCATTCAATCTTTGTCTTTTCTCTCCCTGGTTGATAGATGAAGTCAGAGGAGTTTCTCTATCCCTTTTTCTGCTTAAGTCCTCCTTCTGTGGAGTTTGGAGGACCGAGGCGTCAATGGTGACTTCTGGCCTAGGAGGCACTATGTTCTGAGCCTGTTGCTCAGTGGAAGTTGGAGTATCAACTACTCTTTCCTGCTGTAAGGGCTGTTGTCTGTCATGTTGCCCTTCTTCTTGCTGCAATTCTTGTTGCTGTTGTTGCTCTGCCTGCTGCTGCCTTTCTTTATATGCCTGCTCTTGAGTCACTGGAGGTGACTGCTCCTTCTCTTGATGTGGTTGCTCTGTCTCCATTTCCTTTTCTTTGCCTTTGCTGGATATATTTTCAGTGGCCTTGGTAGTTTGCTGTTTGGCAGTTGAGGAGGATGCAGCTGCTCCCACTTGTGTGCTTGGAAGTGTGAATACCTGTGAACAAAGTTCAAGGTCAGCCATCTTCCTTAGATTCCTTAGTGCCCTTTGGTTTAGCTCTTCTTGTGACATGGGCTCTTCTAAGGTCCCTCTCCTCCATTTGTCTTGGTTTGCATATTTTTCAATGTGAGGGATACTATGGTGATCATAGGCAGATAACTTATATTTGAGCCTCCTCATAGTTATAAAATGATTAGGGTCATAGGGTGCCCATAGGAAACCGGTTTGCAAGCCAAGGGACTCAAGCATTCTATCTGCTTCCCTCCATCCTTGCTCTCTCTCGTTATAGATAAAATGGCCAAGTTGGCTTTTCACCTTTAACTGTGCTTTTTTGCCTTTCCCTGAAAAGTGAAGCACATCAACCCGGCCAAATTGCCTAAAGTACTCTAGGGCAAATAGCCTTATAGGCACATACTTAGGTAATCTGAATGGAGGCAAATCACACCCATATATCCTGATGACGGTGTGGTTTTGGTAGAAGTACCAATCCCCAATGCTATAAGATTTGGACAGCTGTAGAATTCTCTGCATGTCATCAGTGAGTCTTGGAGGAGGCGAGCTCATTAGCATTGCCATAGCTGGATGGATGAATAGATCTATGAATTCACAGTAAGTGTATGGAGACTCAGGTGTAGTGTGGAAGACAGAAGACCAATAGACCACTGATCTGGGATTGCCTTGGGCATCCACTCTTTTGATTGAAAAATGAAATTTCTCATGTTGATGGTACAAGATCAAATGGTAAATGTAGGAGGTGTATCTGAACATCCTTTCTCTCGCCAAATTCATCAATTGCTCATGAATCTTGTCTGATATGTAGGTGGCATAGTCATAGCAGATTGGTGACTTGCCAGGAGCAAACGTAAGCATCATTACCAGCACAGTTGCATCAATATGCTCAATTGAACTATATCCCAAGATGGGACAAATCATATCTGCAAGGTCTCTGCCCAGCTCATTGAGATATACATGACCAATTGGAGGGTACATCACAATGTCAGAGTTAATGTATAATTGATTAAGTTTGATAATTTGAGCATCTGTCAGTTTAGCCCCTTGTTTTATCAGGTTCACTAGTGACAAAGGGACCAACTCCTTCTGAGGGTTGAAGCAAAGCATGTCTCTGATAGCTTGAGGGGTAACATAGAAAAGTACTGAACCAGATGGGTCAACAACAGCCCTCTGAGAAGCATCATAATGTTCAGCACACAAGTGGATTAGTTCAGGGAACTGGTTGACCTGAGGGAGCTTGAAAATAGGGAGGAAAGAGTCCCATATGCCCAATATATCTGTCCCATTTTCATGCTTGGCTTTCAACTCATTCAACAGATGAATGTGGAATTTGCTGCTCATAAACATTTCTTCTGTAATTTGGTAATCCATATCTGCCAAGGCTTGCCATTTCAAGTTCCTTTGAGGGGCATTCAGAGGCTGAACATTCAGTACTACAGGTGTCTCCATTGAAAAAGAGGATTCTGAATTGAGTGCAAAGTGGTTTTAATTGAGCAGGACAATATAGAGGAATGTCTCTTTACCAGGGAGGTGAATTTATCAGGAACAGAGAGTAGTTCTAGTAAATAGCAATTGAAATACTAGTTGCAGTGCAAATGGGACAAATGTTTGGCCTCACTCTGTCTCTCTCAGTAGTTAAATTCAGTTTGAATGAGTCTGCTGCGGTTGCGCGAACAGAGCTTGGTTTTTCAATGAAAATGCAGGCAAACAAGGCTCGACTAGTATTGTTTGAGTTCACAACTGTCAAAGGGGCAGGTGCAAGGATTTCTGCCGGTGAATTCAAGAGTTTTTTCTGTTATAAGCTCTTTTGAGGGAAATAACAGACAAAGTAGGTACGTGAAGGATTTATAGCGGAAAATACCTGGTGAGGAGTAGGCAATGGTCACGGATGACTGTGGAAATGGTGCGCCGCCGGTCTCCTGGTCAGGTTCTGCAGGTTGGTGGACTTTGGACGTGAAAATCGCATGCAGGCGCAACAAAGTCTTTTATAAGAAAATGGGAAAAAACACGAAATTTCACCATATTATTGGTTTTTTGGACTTTTGGCGCGTTTTTCTGCTGACGTCAGCATGACGTCATAGGTGGGGTCAGGTCCGGCTGACGTCATAGGTGAGGTGGCGAGCTCTGATTGGTCCACGGGATGGTGAAGTGGCAGGACAGATCGGCAGACGGTCGGGCGCAACAGTTGACGTGACGGCGTGGTGGCAGTGACGTGGGATGATGTGGAGGTGACGTAGTATAGGCGGAATAACCGAAACCGGAAACAGCCAGCGGTTTCATATCGCACCGCTTATGGTACGGGGGAGGTATCTGTCAGACGTACCTCCGATGAGCTGTGGTGGAGACGCGTGGATGCCGAGTGACATAACCTTTTTACGGATATCGGAAGGTATCCGTCGGATATGAGACCCGCTCCGATATCAATGAAGACCGTCGGATCTGGGGGGCCCGATCCAACGGCTGTCGGGGCAGTGATGTGATCGGCAGATATGGCGGGTAAACAGCGGACGTCGGAGCCGCTCCGATGTGATAAGAGCCGTTGGATGTTCAAGCTCTGATCGGACGGTTGTCGGGGTCGATGACATGATCGGTGGATACGGCAAAGGCGCGGCATTATTTAATATTTATTTTCGGAATGCGCGCTTAGGCGGAGGATCATCGGGGTATGGTGTTTAGAAAGGTTTTTCAATATATTTCGAAAAAACAAATACGCGCCAAAACTTTGGTTAATCACAAAAAATGGGTTTTTGTGTATTATTTGGCAATTTAGAGCGGGTAAGGGTAAAGTAAGGTTTTTACAAGGTTCATGTTTGCAAATGGGGTGCAATGGGTTAAAAATGGATTCAGAAAGGGGGATGAGGGTTAGGGTTAGGTTCATCAACATGACCAGGTGTCATTTGATCCCTTTTTAGAGAACATATGGCTATAATGCCAAGGGGAGGGATATTTATACAAAATTTGGGGTTTATACACCATGGTGTTAATATTAGTAGGGGAAAGGTGATATAGGGGATTTATATAGTAAAGTTAGAGTTAATATGGATGGGGGGGGGGAATGAAGGGAGAAAATACTAAGTTTATTTGTGAAACACTTAGCTTAAAGAGTAGATCAAAATGAAAAGATTTTTACACAAGAAATGTGGCTTGTGGAGGAACAAGAACCACCATGAAACCATAATCTTCCTCCATGAATCTTGACTGATGAGGGAGTGTTAGAAATGAAATGAACAAGGGGAAGAGGGAGGTTAGACATGCTTCCTGCTGCAACTTGATGAAGAAGAACACCTTCTCAATTGATTAACTTTGCTTTGGAAAACAAAGTTAACACACCTGCAATGGTAAAGATAACCTTTCTGCAACCCTAACTACTTACCCAGCTACTTGCCTAGCATTTTTTATTTCTTCTTGGAGGGTGCACTTGGACTTGCAGACCCTTACTTGCCTTTTCTTTTCTTTGGCTTTTCTCTTGTTTTTCTATCTACTTCTACCCTTATTTCTTCCAAGGTCCCAGATTAAGCTGTTGGGAGCCTTTTTTCTCTACCTAAACTACTTGTCTGCCAAGATTAAACAGTTTGGACAGACTTCCTTCTCTAATCTATAACTGCAAATTTAAACCATGGAATGATCCAGATTAGACTGTTGGACCATCCATCAAAATTTTAAGTACATACCAAGCTATAAGCACAGATTGGATTCTCTAGGAAATATGTGATCTTTGAATCATCAAAGCAGAGCATATTTGGACCTTTCATAGCCAATCATGAAATATGAAACCTATTGGTATAGGTAGCTAACAGTTGTTATTCTAAACAAATAGCATTATTGGAAACACTACAACCAGTGTAATCGTTGTCCCGATTTCCAAACCAATCTAGTAATAAACTATGAATCAATAATATAAATATCAAAACAAGAATAGCACCAATAATCTGTGACGAGTTAAATTGAATAAGTCAAATTAATTCAAAGTAAGAACCTATTCATAAACATAGAAAAACTAAAGTAATTATAAAATAACGATAAACATTCAACAATTTAAAATTTATCTAGTAAAAATCCAATGCGAAGTTCTAGAGGCATGCTCATGAAACTTCAACCACCTACTATTAGAAGGCTAAACACTTTAAATCATAGTTACCAAATTCGAATTCGAATACGAATACAAATTCGATTCGATACGGAAAAAAATCGATTGATTAAAATTCAATACGGAAAAAATTCGAAAATATAAAACTTATAAATTCGTTATATTTTTAAATTTTAAGAATTTTTTTTTAATATTTTTTACAATTAAATTATTTTCCTTCAATTATTTATAAATTGAAACAATTAGAAATATTATACTTTTATATAAATTAGTTTTTGGGAAAACAAATACACCCAAAAATATTATTTTCTTAAAAAAATCATTTTCATAAAAATGGCACCCTCAAATCAAAGATAAAAAAAAATAAAAAATAACGTGAATACTTATTAATAACATAAAAAATAAATATCTAATTAGCTCTTATAGTGAATCCTGTTAGAAAGCACATTGCAGAGGAATTATTTATGTTGTAAATTCTGCTCCTGTTAAAGGCTGCAAATCCTATGTTTTTGCCATCTGTTCCCTCTATTGATTGTGTGCATGTCGAGTCCGCATTTCCTACTCTCCCTCATAACTCTGACTCCATCCACGTCAGTTTTGTCATAAATAGAAACTAATTACATTTTGCATTGATCGAATCAAATTTAACAGTATTTTTAACCGAACCGAATCGAACCGAATCAAATTGCCGAATATTTGAATTTTTCAGCCTGATTCGGCCGAATTTGGTAACTATGCTTTAAATGCCTAGCTTTCAATAACACAATATTAGAAAAGCGAAGCAATTTAAGCAAAAGAGATTTTATAGAATTACAAGTCAAGTTCTGAAATTCATAGCATCATACACTGCGTTAAACACACAACGTAAAATAAAAACAATATGTTCATTAAAGTTGCATGAAATGAGTCATTCAGTTAATAATTGATCCATGCAGATATTTCAGTATTAAAAATAAATCCTTCTGTTAGCGACCCCCTCTAAGCGAGAAAAAAGGTCATTTATAAAAGTCCTCCTCATTGACGTGGAAACAAGTGACAATCTATGATCTCCCCACATCTTTGATTTAGGAAATTGAGGAATATTAATCCCCACTTCAGCCTTCAAGTTGGTCGATGACCGACTGCATGGGTTGAATTGCTTGTGTGCTGGATGCAACCTGCTCTAAGATGATGTTCTAGTTTAGATGTATTCTGACTTTAAAAACCTTATCTCAATTGATTGGTGATAACCATGGCACACTCTTGAATTTTGTTACCACCACCATCAATTGGGACTTAAGCCAGTAGCAGGGTCTTTGTATCAGTTTATCTATCCCAGCTAATATCTTGAAGTCTCTACATAAATCATTTATTACCAATTGAGGTGAAATAACCTCTTCACTAATGGATAGGAAAGCGATAACCTGCTTAGTGGATTTCATATTCTCCCAAAATTCTACATCTGATGTTAGCCAATTATCTTTGCTCCAAAAGGAAGGAACCCCAAATCTACCCAAATAGTTCCATTCATTTCTAAATTTCCTCCTTGGATTTCTCGAATTTTTCTTTCTTGAGTAGCATACACGTGTTTTTCCTTTATCCCACACAAAGATAAGATACAATCATCCCTTTTAGGTAAATTCATTTCTGAATGTGTTTCATCCTCAAGAGTATTGATAAAATTTATAAGTTGGTTAACATATTTTAGTCTCTCATCAAAGAAAAGAAGAAATATTTCTAACTTCTAGATTAGCATTTTTTATTACCACCTTTTCATAATGTCAAAATCACAACATAAGAATGAACTGTAGAAATATTTTGATTGATATCCCTCCATATTTATTCCTTGGCTTGAATGAGAACCTGCCATCCAATAGAAGTACCTTAATGACCTCTTGCAAGGACATGACTTCATTTTGTTTCTCTTTTAGGATGTTTTGTATTTATTCAAACATTTCATTTTTACATTGTGCGTGTATGACCTCCCTTTTTTCAACTTATTCCTTCTCAACCTTTAGATCATTTAGTTCCTTTTCCAACTGTGAGGATTTTTGCTCGAAGAAGCTTAGGCTTTCTGCTTTTCAGGTTTGGGGGGAGGTGAGAGATTTGTTAATAGTCAACTTATATTTTGCAACTATTTTAAGATGTTCAGAAAAAATTGAAGAGATTGTGGAGCATAGGATTTCTCTTCTCAATATTACGAATCAATTAAATAAGATTACATTAGAGACATCAACATTAAATGACTACAATGAGATTGAACTAAATTGGACTAACTGAAACTGAATTAGGACACTTGGATGGACGATTTTGACACCTAAAAGGTGGCTGGAATTAGATTCTCCAATACTCCCCCTTAATTTAAACCACATAAAAATGTAATTAAGATGCTTGTTGGTTTATGTCTCAGCCAAGCTTACAAGTTAAAAAATTGACTTCAACTACATTTACTTTTCTTCTTCTCTTCTTCCAGATCTTATAGCCTCTAAATTGTTTCAACAATTTCTTGTTGTTGTATCCTTCAAAGCTTAGTTTCTTCATTTGTTGGTGCAAGTCTTCCATCGTTCGAGGTTTTCTAAGCATGTCTTGGACTTCTTCAAAAAACAACTTGTATGTGGAATGTTGCCACATGTCATCTTTTTTTTGTGATCGTCATCATCAATTTGCTGCAACATAAGTTTATAATATAAAAATATTTCTTCGGGACTTCAATACCTGAAAATTTCATTGATGTTTACATAATCCAAGTTGTCTTCAACTTTTATTTCAAAAAATTATATGCATAATTTATCAAGGCAAGGTGTTACAAGCCATCCTTCAAGGAAATTTAACTCTTCTTCATAATCGTTCTGAGTACCTGCACATTAGAAATCAATGTTAGAATTAAAAATATTTGCAGAAGCACATTGGTTATGTTTCACTTCTAGCTCTGCTTATGTCTTTGTCTATGTTTTCTCTTCGTGGGCTTCCTTCTTTGCCTCTGCCTCTATCTTTGTCTTTGTCTCTGTCTCTTTTACTTCTTTACTAATATGTGCTATTGTAGATAGGTTGTTTTCCACTTGGTTTTCAAATTCAAGTGGGCTTCTCTCACTGAATAACATCACGTCGAAATGATTTTTTTGTTGCATCATTTGCAACCATTCATTATTAACCAACACTTCTTCATCAAAATTTACATCAACAATATTAATTGATGGATTCTCCATAGCATTGAATGCTCCAATGGAAACTTCATTGTCATCAACAAGCTTTGTTTCTAGATTCACCAAATTGTCATCAACAAGATTTGTTGTTGGAATCACCAAATTTCTGTCCACTTGTGGCTGTGCACAGTGGGGTTCACCAGTATTTGTGTGCTCCTTTTATGATTCTTCTACAAATTCTTCATTCATCATCAACTTGTGGTTGAGCATGTGGGATTCACCAAATTCTTCATTTCAACTGGATTACTCCTCGTTACAAAAAAAAATCCTCTTAAGGGTATCTCGAGCCTCTTTGGCTGTCTTTGCTTCATTCATTCTAGCTATTGCTTCTCATCATCCATTCATTCTAGGGTCAGTTGGCTTCTTCATCTCTTTCCCGTTGAAATCCTAGAGCCTATTGACATGCAAGACCAACTTGATCCTTTCCTTCCAAGGACTATAGTTGGACAACCCCTCCATCCTGTCCTCATGCCGGAGACCCGCCTGCAACTTCGACATTGTCACCTACAATGTGACCAACTTCCTCTTAAGTTGTACTTCGTTGTGCACAACTCTAATTCAATGACTTCCAAAGTAGCTCAAACACGCTCTGATACCATGTTGATTTTCCATGACCTTGAGTCTAGGTTAGAGTCTTAAAATCAATGATGCTACCAAACCAAGAATCTCAACCATAAACTACTTTGTACAACGAAAATATAAAGCAGTAAATCATATATGCAAAAATATACACATTTTTTAACAAAATTGTACAATATTGTACAATCACAATATTCGTTATATTAAACCAAATCTGAATAAGACAACGTTGTATGGTATACAATATACAATGAAAAACTTTGTTGAATCTTCTATGTCGCATCTTGTCCTGTTGGTCCTCTGCACCTGTACTGCTGACTAGTTGTGCCTTAGTCCATCAAGACGAAAACACATCGAGACTCCAGGAGGGCTGCCACCTAACACTACTACATGTCACTTCTACTGCATGTACACATGCTCATAAATCTACTCTCTGGGTAGGCCTAATTCTTGAGCTACAATCTACCTTCTAGTAGCCTCTTTCTTCCATAAAAGGCTACTCTTTAGAATGCAAACTTCACCCAATCACACACCAACAATGCCCTTCTTTTTTGTTGCTTTAAGGGTTACTTTGGGTAGCCAACACAAAGTCATCCAATAAGATCAATGGCACCCAACCCAATCACTATTGATTCTTCTCCTAGGAAGACTCTTCACCTCCTTGGAAGATCATCCACATGGCACCAATAGGCTGCAATGTCACAATCCAATTCTGGTCAACACTTTGACCCAACAATCCTCCACAAAAACACTGCTATCACCATTATTTGGACTATTGCTCCAAAAATTCTGGTTAGGACACGTACAATAGCCCTTAACCCACTACATAGTCAGCAATATAAGCCCTCAAGGGCTATGTTCCACCTTGGAGAGGCTCCTCCTATGCTATTCTGCCCTCTTAAGGTCCTGTCCACCTTAACGCAACCCTTAAACCACCTCTAGCTGCTTGCTATGGCCTGCGGCCTAGCACAACAACTTGTTGTAGTTGTGGCCTCCTCCAAAATGTGCCCAAACAAGCTCCCTCACAACACTGTAATGTCCCTCCTGCTCCTTGGCCTGTCTGCCCAACACCTCGACCCTTGAAACATCCTTCATAGATCTATTTTGACCCTAAAACAATCCCTCAACCAAATCCGCACTCCCACACAACTCTCAACCTCCAATACAGACTTGTCCCACATTGTTCCTTGACCCTTTCTTGCTGCGACTAGGGCATTCGATTTCAGAGCTATCTCTTGGAGGAATGTCACTCACTTGGATGATCTAAAACAATTTATCTCACTCTTTATTTATACCAAACAAAGGGGCTCGAATGAATAGATGAAGAGACACATCTATTGGAGTAATTTACATCAAGCCTACATGACTTGAAAACCAATAATTAATTGTCAACCTCAAAAATTCATTTCTCCACTTCTACAACTTGGAATTCGACGATCATTGAAGCATTGGATTCTCCTTTCCTCCCTCTATCGCCTCATGTCATCGCATGTAGAAATGTGCCTCCAGAATTTCTCCAAACATGATTGGGTGCAAAGCCCCATACTTGGGTTCCAAGCCCACAAGTGACCCTTGTGGCGCTTTTTCCTCCGAACCTTGAACCTTAGGACTTGGAGTACCTCCCAAGCTATAAAAGTCAACCTTTTTAAATAGGCTTCTAAAATACTGGGTTTTATCTTCTTCTGCCCAAGTGATGAATTCTCAGTTGAGTCCCTTATTTGTAATATCAATTCTTGAGGCAAGTAGGTTCAACATTTTACAAATTACAACTTCATTAATCTCCAAGAAAACTTGATTATCTATGAGTGAGAAAATAATTTGAGATTCGAGCCTGAAATACTTAGCTAAGACGAGAATAAAGTCTGTGTCAAAATGAACAAGAGGTAAGGTAGCAGCTAAAACGCTAGAATGAATAAGACAATAGTTATCAGGGACGTTCCACGAGGAGATATTCAACGTTCGTTTTAAGGTTAAGGCGTCAGTAAAATGGGTTTGAATGTCTCTAACCCGTACTAACTCATTTATACAAATTTCTTTTGAAAGTTCTGACATTCTAATGTCTTTAGGAAGCTAAACTAACTTAAAATAAAAGGCATAATAATTGATAACCAGCGAGTAGTTACCTGGAGGCTGGTAATAAGGAGGCGATGAGTCAAGCTCAATTTCAAAGTTTACGTAGCGAGGACCATTTGTATGGCCAAAAGGCTACAAAGCGACCTGCAAGGAAAACCCGCTCGCACCCAAGAAATAAGCTTGAAAGATGGTGAAAGAGAAATATTTAATTCGAAATGTCGTGTTAAATGCAAGCCAACATCTAATTAAGTGAAATTAATTGTGCTAGAAAATAAACAAGTTGTCCCATCCATCAGGCTTGTCAAGTGGATTAACTTAAATCTTCGAACCGGATGCTCTAATGGATCGTGGATTAAACGGAAAATGGACGACCAAATTCCATCGGGCGGAGGAGGGCACGTAAATGCATGCGCTCTTTCCTACCCAATGCGAGTGAGAGTTGTCGGATGTAAAGGGATCTAATAGGTACGATCCATCTGGAAAAAGTGAATTGTTTAAATAATGAGCACATTGGCACCCAATGGCGCATCTCTGTCATTTAAAATGGGCATGAAAATTTTCACGGATTGCACTCGTGAGATAATAGATTGCGGAAACACTGCTTGATTAAACAACTTATAACTTATAATTCGAAGTTCAATAGAAGCGCGGAGTCTAATGAAGTTGAGGAGTTGTTTCGAAAGTTATGGAAATTTAGGTTATATTTAGATAAAATTTGGCAAAGATTTCTGTAAATTCAAGTTATAGTTGTTAAATTTCAAAATTTTAAGTGTCCTAGACGTTTTTGATGGTGCTGAATCTATTTCCACCATCAAAAACACGATTCAATAACTGCCTCTACCAGATTTATTGAAATTTTTTTTACCGGGATTCAGACTATTTTTGACTGTCTAGACAACTCCTCTGCCTAGTTAGATCACTTCCAATAAAAGCACATGAGCCGTTGATTTAAAACCATTGTTCAATCACACTTAACATCACATCTTAGTGATTCATGTTAATAATTTTATTAATTAAGGCATTGCGTAATGAATTTCGAAAGGCGAGGAAAAAAAGGAGACCTATTCCTGAATATAGATTAAAGACTACATCATCAAAAGGGATAGATTGGGCTATAACATGAAATCAGAGGGTTTGTCTTGAATGAATGGATGCCAAGTTGGATTGTATTGAGTGCCACATACTATGTATTTTTGTTATCTCTGCTCTATTAGGATTTATTGCCAAGGATCTGGCAATGGTCACCTCATCAAAATTTTAATTTTGATTATGTTTTTTTTTTTTTTTGCAGTTTTTGGTTTTATGATTGGAAAATTGCTAATCTTATTATGCTTAAGTTGTTAATGTTGGTAGAATTTTGGAATACTTATTCCATAGATAGGTAGTAAAAAATACTTATTTTCCTTTGGGTATGTTGAGAGCACCTACAAGGAAAAAAACTTATGATGGATAAAAGACTGATTTACCTGGTTGATATGTCTTTATGAGGAAATGCAAAACCAATTTACAAAAAAATAGAGGATTTTGCTTGAACCATAACCCATCATTGTTCTACAATTAGATACCTTTCCAATGATGCAAGAATCACATCACTGGAACTCGTATGCAAAGATTATTTCTTCCTCACGTTGATATATTGTTTTGACCACCATGGTACTAGTGGAAATCATGTTAGCCCCTGTTACTCATCCATATGAGACTAATGTTTGTCTAATTTATATTCAATACAAAGAGATTATTGTCCCACAAATCATGCCTTAGGATTAACTAGGCATGGGGCAAAATGAATACAAATAGTTCCTAGATCTAATGGCAATCAATAATTTTCATGCAATGGAAATGGTTTGAATAAATACGTACCTTAAGATCCACACATGTTGACGAAGATAGCAGACCAACTTTGGCAATCAGAATCTTTTCCCTAACCAAATATCTTGATCCAACTCCTCGATCTCCAACACCTGCAAACATACACAATAAAACAAAGAAAAAAGCTTATGTAAAAAAAACTTAAATTTTTTTAATTAAAAACACTAAATTTTTAATTAAGAAAAAATAATGAAAAAAATGCCTTTTCAAAAACCCAAAAAATGATTAAATATAAAAAAATTAAAACAATTTTGAAAAGAAAACTTAAAAAAAACAAAAATAGAATAAATTGAAAAAAATATTTATATAAAAGTAAAATGTGTTTGTTTCCTTGCATGTTTTTATGTTTAACTATTTTTGTCATAAATTAGTAGAATGCCATAACTCTTGACAAACAAGTCTAAGAGGTTGTAATTGAAGAGTAATTTATATTTTTTGATTTCAATGAAATAGAAAGTACACTATTTCTCTTGTGGGGAATATATATATATATATATATAGAGAGAGAGAGAGAGAGAGAGAGAGTGTGTTGGGCGGGGAGGGGGTCTAACTAATAGACAAAATGGTTTTTTGGCAAGAATATGATAATACAATTTAGTTAGATTGTAATTTCAAGTTTTTCTAAATGCACTTTTGAATGCATAAATGGATACAAAACCCTAAAAAAACCCTTTGGCACTTGATCATTGCATGTTAAAAAAATTAAATTTATGATTTTTTTAAATCTCCATCGGATTTTGAACAAAACTGACTTGAAAATTTGTTCGAAAAATGACTATATATATATATATATTTATATATATATAATTTCATACTTTATATTTCATTGAAATCAAAGTATATAAATTATTGTTCAAATACAACCTTCTACACTTGTTTGTCAAGAGCTATGACATTTTACCAATCCACAACATAAAATAGTCAAAAATAAAAACATGCATGATCCATTCACATTTTATTTGGTTATTTGTTTTATTATTATTTTTATATAGATATTTTAGTTAGTATTTGTTTTCAATTTATTGTATTTTAGTTTTTGTTAAGATTTTGTTTTCATATATATATATATTATATTTAATCATTTTTTGGGGTTTTGAAAAAACATTTTTTCATTATTTTTCTTAATTAAAGTTTTAATTAAAGTTTGTTAAGTAATTTTTTAGAGGTGTTTTTCTTGATTTTGCGTACCCAATGATGACCTTATAAACCATAGTTAAAAAATTTGTTTTGCAATTTTAGTGCCCCCCATTGGAAACGAGTAAATTTGTCCTAGACTAAGATTTCAAAAGAGTTATACTTTTAGCTTTAAAAAAAATGCTCTTGGCAGATTGACTCTTTAATTTAGGTTTTAAGTTTTATGGATTTTTTTAGTCATGGTTTTTGGTTTACAATGCCATGGTTGAAAAATGTTGAAATTAAGGTTTTTTGTACTCATGATATTTGGTTTTAATTTTATTGTTGAAAATTGTGAATATTAAAGTTTTTACGACTCATGTTATTTGATATTTAAAGCCATGGTTGAAAATTGTTGCAATTTTAAGATTTTTCATGATCATTATTTTGGTTTTTAATGCCATGATGAAAATTGTTGGTATTTTAACCCCAAAAAGAAAGTGATACATCATCTCCATTTTTTTTTTTAGGTTGTTTTTCATGTTTTTTGCGCAAAAAAAAAAGTTTTGGGGGGTAGAGTTAAAATTTTGAAGTTATATTCCTCATTAAGTTGGTAACATTGTTGATCACATTGATAAAATTAAATCTAGTTTGTAACCTAAATTTCCTTCTTGTAAGGGAAAAACATATTCTTTGTTTGGTTATGCATGTTGGCAGGTGTTCGAGACCAAGGGATTGGATCAAGGTCTTTGGTTAGGAGCAAGGATTCCAATTTCCAAAGTTGGTATGTTATATTCGTCAACACATGTGATATTAAGGTACATCTCTATCCAAATCATTTCCATTCCATGAAAAGGATTGATTTCCATAGATCTACGAACTATTCACATTCATTTTTCCCACTTCCTAGTAGATCCTAAGGCACAATCTATGGGGAAATACTCCTTTTATATTGAGCATAAATTAGACAAACACTAGCCCCATATGCATGAGTAATAGGGATTAATGTGGCTTCCACTCGTACCATGATGGTCAACACAATATATCAACTTGTAGGAGAAATAATATTTACTTATGAACCCCAATTAATGTGATTCTTGTATCGTTGGAAAGGTATCTACGTGTGGAACAATGATGGGGGGTATGGTTCAAACATTTTTTTTTTTAAAATTGGTTTTGTATTTCCTCACAAAAACATATCAACTAGGTACATCAATCTTTTATCCATCAGAAGCATGTTTTTTGGTAGGTGGTTACAACCTGCCTAGAAGGAAATAAGTATTTTTGACCACCTACCTATGGAATAAGTGTTCCAAAACTATACAAACATTAATAATTTAAGCATAATAAGGGTATCAATTTTCCAATCACAAAACAAAGGACTACAAGTAAACATAATAGCAATTAAGTGTCTGACAAGGTAATTGGTGTCATGTCTTTGGCACTAAATCTTGGTGGAGCAAAGATAACAAAAGTGCATGGTATGTGGTGTTCAGTACGATCCAACTTGGAATCCATTCGTTTAAGACAAACCCTATGATTATACTAGAGAGAGAGAGAGAGAGAGAGAGAGAGAGAGAGAGAGAGATAGAGAGAGAGAGAGAGAGAGAGAGAGAGAGAAAGAGAGAGAGAACAATATTTGAATGCATTTTCTCTTTATTGGAAAATGAAAACCCTGTTGGGAAAGGTTTTAATTGAAAATAAAACAGATAGATACAATATTTTTCTAAGCCTCAAAGATGTGAAATAGGTTTAACATAATCAGAGGGTTTGTCTTGAATGAATGGATGCCAAGTTGGATCGTATTGAGCACCATAAACGATTCATTTTTGTTATCTCTGCTCCACCAAGATCTAGTGCCAAGGATCTGACACCAATTACCTTCTCAAACATTTAATTACTATTATGTTTACTTCCAGTCCTTTATTTTGTGATCGGAAAATTGATACCCTTATTATGCTTAATTTATTAATGTTTGTATAATTTTGGAACACTTATTCCATACGTAGGTGGTCAAAAACACTTATTTCCCTCTAGGGAGGTTAAGACCACCTACCAAAAAACATGCTTATGATGGATAAAAGACTAATGTACCTGGTTGATATGTTTTTGTGAGGAAATACAAAACCAATTTACAAAAAAAAAAGGATTTTGTTTGCACCATACCCCCCATCATTGTTCCACACTTAGATACCTTTCCAACGATGCAAGAATCACATTAATTCGGGTTTGTCAGCAAAGATGATTTATCCTGCAAATTGATATATTTTGTTGACCATCATGGTATGAGTGGAAACCACGTTAGTCCCCATTACTCATGCATATGGGGCTAGTGTTTTTCTAATTTATGCTCAATATAAAAGGATTATTTCCCCGTAGATTGTGCCTTAAGATCTACTAGGAAGTGGGAAAAATGAATGCGAATAGTTCCTAGATCTAATGGAAATCAATCATTTTCATGGAAAGGAAATGGTTTGGATAGAGATGTACCTTAATACCCGCATGTGTCGATGAAGATAACATACCAACTTTGACAATCATAAGTCTTTCTCCTAACCAAAGATCTTGATTTAATCCCTTGTTCTCCAACACTTTCAAACATGCACAACCAAACAAAGAAGATATTTTCCCTTCCAAGAATGAAAGTTAGGTTACAAAATAGATCTAATTTTATCAACATGATCAACAATGTTACCAACTTAATGAGAACTATAACTTCAAAATTCTAACTCTACCCCAAAAACCTTTTATTTTTGCGCAAAAAAATGAAAAACAACAAAAAAATGGAGATGGTGTATCACTTGCTTTTTGGGGTTAAAATACCAACAATTTTATGCCATGGCATTAAAAACCAAAATTGCGATCATGAAAAATCTTAAAATTGCAACAACTTTCAACCATGGTGTTAAATATAAAATAGCATGGCTCTTAAAAACTTTAAAATTCACAATTTTCAATAATAAAATTAAAACCAAATATCACGAGTACAATAAACCTTAAAAATTTCAACATTTTTCAACCATGGCATTATAAACTAAAAATCATGACTAAAAAAACCCATAAAACTTAAAACCTAAACTAAAGTGTCACTCTGCCAAGAGCCATTTTTTTCAAAGCTAAAAGTATAGCTCTTTTGAAATCTTAGTTTTGGACAACTTTACTCATTTCCAATGGGGGCACTAAAATTGCAATATTTTTTTTACTATGGCTTATGAGATCATCATTGGTATACACAAAATAAAGAAAAACTCCTTTAAAAAATTACTTAACAAACTTAAATTAAAATTTTAATTAAGAAAAACAATGAAAAAATGTCTTTTCAAAACCCCAAAAAATGATTAAATATAATTTTTTTTTGAAAACAAAGCTTAAAAAAACTAAAATACAATAAATTGAAAAAAAATACTAATTAAAATATCTATATAAAAATAATAATAAAACAAATAAACAAATTGGTAAAATGGCATAGCTCTTGACAAACAAGTCGAGGAGGTTGTAATTGAACAAGAGGTTGTAATTGAACGATTATATATATATATATATATATATATATATATATATATATAGTCATTTTCCGAAAGAATTTTCAAGTTAGTTTTCAAAATCCGATAGAGATTTTTAAAAATTATAAGTTTAATTTTTTTAATATGCAATGATCAAGTGCCTTGGGTGTTTTTTAGGGTGTTGTATCTATTTATGGATTCAAAAGTGCATTTAAAAAAACAAGAAATCACAATCTTACTAAAAATTGTATTGTTGGATTCTGGTCAAAAAACCATTTTGTCTATTAGTTGGACCATAACACCCACTCTCTCTCTAGATTTAAAATTGATCGACGCGATATGAAGTATTGTGTAAACTAAGAGTTCCAAGGTTCAAAATCCCTAGAATAGCATGATTTGTGGAGAGAAGAACAAGTTTAGGCCCCAAAGTATAGTGGTAGTGGTCAAAATCGACCTTGTGTCACGCGAGTATGAGACTTACCCAATTGCCAATTCCTCTGGTCACAAATAATAATAGTAATTGTAATAATAATAAGAACAATACGCACTTAATTACAAATTAAAAATTTTAAAAAATGATAAAATAAATAAATATAAAATAATAATTAATTAAAAAAATGAATCCAAATGAAAACATCATAGGGGAGGGACATGTTAGGCATCACCCTTCTGCCCATGCAATCAACTTGCAATTGTCTCATAGTAGAAGCGATGATTGTAGGCCAATCGTGTGGGTGAAGAGGCAATGATTGACATCATCCTCCCCCCTGATGTTTCCATTTAGATTCCATTTGTTTTATTTTTTTAATTTTAATTTTAACTTTATTCTTCCAATTTTTATTTTAGATTTTTAAAAAAATATACTTCCTTTTGAATTTTTTTCAAATATATTGATAACCTTTTTTTTAATTATTTATTTTACTTTTCCTTTTTTTATTAGTTTTTTTCATTATTATTTTTGAATTCTAAGATTGAATTTTTTGGTATTTGATGCAGGAACATTCAACTCAACAATATCATTGTATTTTAGTAGACATAGGGGGTCTTGTGTTTCCAAGGAAGTTGGTTTCCTATGTTTTGAATTAATGTAATTATTAAGGTTTTCAGTGATTTTAATGAGAGAAGCTAAAATAAGGATTTAATTATATATAGTGAGGCATATTTGTAAATGTTCTCGAATATAGGAGAACATGAGAAAATCATGATAGTTGAGAGACTGAGAGATTTGAGAATTAATTGTAAAACACAGATTAGGAGTTAGTTCATGATTTTGTGGATTAGAGAGGATCCTTAGAGATAAGGAAGAGATTTTAGGATTTTGTTGAGAAGGTTATGGATCTAAACCATAAATTGGTTGTAGAATCCCTTTGTATAAATGTAAGCCTAAAAGGCATAGTTAGGGGTTAGCCGTTAGTCAGTGAGGTCGAGAGTTAGATAGCTTTGATTGTAAGCCTACAGGAAAGTAGGAAAATAGAGGCCACTGATTAGAAAATCAGGCCAGAGAGACAAAGAGTCTCATTATGTAATCATTTGTTTATATGTATATATATGTATATATATGTATATATATATGTATATATATATATATGTATATGTATATGTATATGTATATGTATATGTATATATATATATATATATATATATATATATATATATATATATATATACATACATACATATTCAATTCCTAAATTATGTGAGTGTGGATTGAGTAATCGAAGGATAAATTGTGTGTGAATTAGAGTTTCTGCATAATATATGTATGCAGGTGGAGTTTGGGCAGAACACAAAGAAAAAGTGAGGATGAAGGATCGTGTCGGATCGTTGAATCCAATTGAAGGATCAAAGTGAATTTCAAGAGTGACAGTGATTAAAGAGTACGCAAAGTTAAGCTCAGGAGAGAGTTGTGTGGCAGAACAACGAAAGACTAGAACCCTGAAGAAAACCAATACTGCAGAAGAACATTAAGAATTAGCATAAAGGTGAAGAAAGTAAAGGCACGAAGGAAGGAAATAAACGTGCACAGGAGCCGTCGAATCATTTAGATCGGCGGATATTAATGGCGGAAGAAGAATGGTGGAGGAATAGATCTGGATCGTCAAATCGATAGATCTGTTAGATCGATGGTGGTTGGCAACTGCGAAGGTAGGAGAGTACGAGTTTCCTTGATCATGGCTGAAGTCCCACACTCTCTCTTAGCTGTCAATATCATATTCAAAGTCTTACGTCATAGTCAATTGCGGGGGTTAAGCTGTTATTTAATCCATGCACTAGTTAAAGACCCACAAGATATAGGATTTGATGGCCTCTGTTATCCAATGGATATCAGGTCATCAAGTGCTCAACACGATTTATGTTCCTTATCAGCTCCGTAAGGGCGGTTTAACATTGTGCAAGTAGCTCAAATGATATCGTTGTTAACCATTGGATCAAGTGCACTTGATCAAATGATGGAGGTTCGTCGATTAGTTTCACATTGCAATATTTCATGAGTGGATGAACCTTGGCCTTAAGAAAATGTGATTTGCAATGTGCAATGCTCGGGTGTAGTATCAACAACCGTCGGATTGAATGGTAAGATCGATGGAGGAGAATGAAGCCGATAAAGGCTTGGGCCTGAGTGGACCTAAGAAGTTTATCAACACAAGCTAGGTTCATTTGAGTTCCGACGGATGAATGGGTTTAAGTGGCAATACAACATGAAAACCGTTGATCTGATGGAGTGAAATAAATAGTGGAGGTTGAACGCGATAAAGGTGAGCATTGGGAAATGTGAAAAGGCCGAGGAAAGGTGAAAAGGTAAGGTTAAGTGTGGTTTATGTTATATTTCTATTATAGGAGAATTATAATAGAAATAAAGTGGGATTAATGAATTAAAAGGTTAAGTCGAGTTTGACCAAGTTTGGGACCATGGTGTGGTTAACATTGAGTTAAGCCGAGACCAGAGTTAAGAGGGTACGATTAATATGCACGGGGTATAGAATTAACCAAAGTTTATGAGGGTGAATAAAGTTCCGCTAGAAAGGATTAATTAAGGTTAAGACTATGGATAGTCAATTAAAACATTTCTGCATGAGATTTAATTAAGGGGCCTTAAACCTTAATTTACGAAGGTTTGACTAGGTAGGGTAATTGAAATTCCTGGGACAAATGAGATTATGCATTTTATATGCATACTATGTGTAAAGTTGGCTTAGGCTGGCATCATTTTGGTATTATAGCAGAATTGTGGTTGAAACAATTGATCTCAGAACGAAATAATGGAATTCTGTGTAAAAGATCTTTGAAAAGAATTTAGAATAGAGTTATCTTTTAAGATGTGTATGGAGGTAAGAAGAGATTAGATTTTAATCTGACAAACAGTAGGCACACAGAGATAATGTGTAGAAGAACTTGCAGATCCAAAAGAAACAGAGGACAATCCATTCAAAATGCAGGTGAATGGTAGAACAAGATCATGCAGAGATATTGAAGGTGAGATGATATGTTTTTATTTTAATTTTATTTGAATATTGGAGAGTGTGTGGTCTTTGTATTGATGCACAAGTAATAGCAAAAGAAGGTGATAAGATTGCTACAACCCGGAGCAAGGAGTGATCAATTGGTTCCATAGGAAAGAACCAAAGAGATGCCAAAAGACTGAGCTTAGAGGAGAGAATCTTAGTGAGGCATATGTAGCAAGAAGGAGACTTTTTACTGCAGATGTATTGCTGCAGTGCACAAAGGAAATTCCACAGAGGATGTGGGTAGAATTGCTAAGTAATGAAGGAAGCTGATAAGACTTTCTAAGTGAAAGAAGAGGTGGTCAGAACCAAGTATTTCATTGTGATTGAAATACAAGAGGAAAGTTGTGTTCTTAGAAGATGCAGATGAGTTGAAGCCTAGAAGGAGCAGAGAGAAGTGCTGAAAAGAGGTTCCAGAGACAGAGAACCAAGTGCTTACCAAAAGACCAAGTACAGAGGAAAGCTTGGTGAGGTAAGTGGCAGTAGGGAGGACTTGTTGTTGCAGAGGCTTTAGTGCAGCTCATAGTAAGTGAGTAAGGAGCTCATGAAGATAGAGATGGAGAAGAAGATGACTATTGATAGTCATAACAGAGGTTCTGAGGAAGACCACAACAGAAGAAAAGTGAAGAAGGAGGATGCCAAGGCAAATGGTAAGAGAATGAGTCAAGAGGAGTTTGAGAAGGAAATTGCAGAGTTAAAAGAACAACTCGATGCATTAAGGAGGATACTGGAGGAAAGCTAGAGACAAGGTTGGGTCTTGAGGAAAAAGGCATTAAAGTGGCATAAGTTACAGAGAAGGCTACAACAAAAGCAAGTAAAGTGGCTGATGGAAAAACTCAGAGAAGCTGAGTTGGAAATGGAAGTTTCCATTTTTGAACTAGAACAGGGTGAAGTTCTAGGTGAAGATGAAGAATGGAGATCAATGAACTATTGGGATAGTTCAGAGAAGCATATTGAAATGTTGCCAAAGGAAGAAGAGACACTGAGGCCTTATGGTGTTAATTATAATGATTGTTTTGTGAGTGCAGGTTTTGTAGAGGATTGGTAGCCTTATGAAGCTATCATAAAACTTGATAAATGTTGGACACCTAATCCTCTAAGGGTTAGTGTGGAAGCCGAATAGACTAAAGGAGTCCAAGAGACCTTGGGATGTGGAACCCAATGGTAAAACCATGTACTATAAATGTATATGTTTTGTTAATAAAAAATGTACTCTCATGTTTTGTATTTCATATTATCTTGTTGCGATGTGTGTGTTTAACATGGTATCAGAACGAGCGATCTCCTACCCTGCTCAAGTGTGAGCCACCTGCTTTTGTGGCCTTTGTAAACCAATGCTCTCCTCCTAATTATACCTTTATGAGCATTTCTTAGAATAGAGGTTGTTACCTCTATCAACTCTGTCATTCCTATGTTGTGAGCAGTCTTGGCCCTCTGCGACTTAAATCCTCTATTTTTAAATCCTATCAGCTGCATTTTAGCTACATTCTCTGCGCACACTAACCCAAATAGAAATTCTCGTAGCTCTGACGCTTCCACTGGCCTGAAAGCATCATTATTCCCCTGCGACTCACTATTATTCCACTGGCATGTTCCTTCTACTACGCTACTCCTGTTGCTGCTCCACCTCCATACAAAACGCTCAGCTCTCCCCACCGGTTTCCATACCCATACAAACCTAGCACCTGGTGCAGTTACCATTCTGCCGCGTTCTGCATATTTGCATTGCAACAACAAGTGAGTCGCAACCCAGCCTTTGCATGGCACGCTCGGTTGTGGTTACTTATTACACACATAATTTCAATAGGAAGTTTTCCTTCCTGCCATCCATGTAGTAAATTGACCAAGCAATGGTCTTGTCGTGAAGCCAGGACAACAATCTTGAATTTGGGATCTATCTCTGGCACTCTCACAATTGATTTCCGTGCATTGAACATCTTTATTGATTTCATGAAATCCTCCTCCATGACTGCCTGTGGCCACTGCAAAGGATCATAGACAAACTCATTCTAGGAGTAGAAGACCTGTTTCTGTCTGCTGACAAAAACGTCACCACTGAGGATATTCCCGCCACGAAATGATATGCATTCAGTCAGTTTTTCCATTATTCCTATCTGATCAGGGCACTAAAAAACATGCACGCCATTGAAGAGGCTGGAAGCTGTGGATTGTATGGCTGTTTCTTCTCCCACAACCTTCCATGAACGATACGAACGAATTAACTGTGGTGGGCTTGTGTTTGACAGGGAGGGGGATCCCACTGCAGATGCAAATGAAGGTATTACCACGGTGCCTCTATTGTTAAGAGCCATACTCCAAAGACAATTCCTTGTTGCTGTTAACTACAAGAATGTGTACCCTAGCATTACTGTTCTGTGGCATTTTTCCATCGTGATTCCCTCCATAGCTCCACTTCCCTGCCTCTGAATGTTGTAATCCCTCGAGCCTCAGCGCTGTTCTGCTTTTTTTTTAATTCGGGATATGGCTAGATCCTTATGAAAGAAAACAATGGGCAGATTACAGATCAATGCTTCTGCTACTACCGCTTCAACACTACTCCAAAAAAAAAAAACTTTATAAAAAGAGAACATGATCATGAAATTCTCTGTGCTCGGAAGTTTTGTGTGAACCCGGTGGTTCTCAACTCGGCTATAGCTCAAAACAATATCTATCCACCACTCATAGACAAGCAGCCCCACTCCTCTCCTTATCCGTCTAGCGGCTTCACACCTTTTGAAATCTGAAATTCTACTTGCTATGGGGCCTATTTAACCTGACCTGCAGAACTTGCCATTGCATCTGGACTATCTCTTGTATCAATTCTTCCTAGCTCTGCGTTAACCCTTGTTTTGAATTATGTATTATGTGTGCCGCCTTGATTGAAAAGGATGATAGTGTTGACTATGTATGGATGGTTTTAAATGTGGGTGTTGTTTGAAGGTTGATATATATGCATACTTATCTGAAAAAAAATGGATTTTGAAAGAGCCTTTTTGATGTATTTCAATTGAGTATTTATAGTGGAATGTGAAGCAGAAATTTTTGTGCCTTGACTGTGATTCAAAAGGCTGAGTCATTCTAGAAGGGTTTCAAGAGTTGAGTTATAATAGGGAGAGAGCCACATTATTCTACATGCATCAGTGATAGTCTCAAGCGCTTAAGTGGATCAAATCATCTACCATCACTCCATGTCTATTGAAAGGAAACGTTTCATCTAGCCATTAGAGAAGCCATGTTGCAATATTAGGATCAAAGGAATCGAACTGCACCTACTGATATTATCTTTTAGATCTGATTTCTACATGCCTGTAGCAGTGAGTTTATGAGGGGCTAAGTTCCTGTACATGTTCTAGATTTCATGTGCCTGTAGTAGCTTGTAGTGTGCATGTAGCAGTCTATCAATATCATTGTGGTTTATTTTCTTCATAAAGGAAGGGAAGGTCTAGAGAAAGAGAGAACTTTACTAGGTTCACCAAAGAATTGCATTGAAGGCTATTGTGCATGGGTGTTAGTGTTATATGGTGTATGGTCAATGCAATATAGAAGCTAATATCATTTCTGTTGGGGTCTTGTTATTGTTGGAAAAGAAGAGCCTATGGGTTGCAAACTTGTCAAGCTGGACATTCTGTTAAAACAACAATATTGGGATTGTTGTGTAGAAATTGAGGCACAAGATATTGTGAAGTGAGAACATGAGCAGTGCAAATTAATTCGTGTTGAAAAGTTGGCAAATTAATTTTCTAAAACAATTATTGTTTCTACAAGTGCATTTTTGGTCATTTATTGATTTGATTATTTAAATAATGGAAAAAATTCATGGATTATTGAAGTTATTAAGCACTCTAATCTTATCTACTGGTGGAAGCACAGTTAAAGTCAACAAAGACACTCTCAGAGATATTCAAACATCTTTACAACATGCACAAGAAAACATTGATTTTTTGCACCTTCAATCTCAGTTTCAGCAAGAAGAATTAAAACAGAGGAATCATCATTCTAAACCTGTTTCTGTTCAGAACATTGAGACAACAACCCATCAGTAGCAAGTCAATAATGTTACAGTTCATTCAGATTTAGTACCCAATAAAGCAGTAAGGTTATATGCAGATGTAGAAGTTAAGCTTGCACTTCCTAAGCTCATCATCAGACCTTGGGAACAGCTTGTCCACAACAAGCACAAAACTAGTCTTGGATATGACAAGGACTTGTCCTATCATATTCCAGACTACTCCAAGCCAATGCAATTTCAAAGTGCTAGATTTCTTCAGGACAGTTCATCTTCACCTGCTCCTCATGACAGTTCACCTCCATCTGTTCCAGATTTTGCTCCTCTTCCACAACAACAACAACAAATTGTGAAATGCCAACACTGTGACCGAGTTGGCCATTTGAAAGATCATTGTTTTGATCTTCATCGATGTAAGCACTGTCATAAAACCACCCATTCCTCACACAGATGCTTCAGAAACAAACGTCTTGCAAGAACAAAGATTCATCTTGGATGAAGTGCTTCTTGTAAATGGGCATCAACAGCCAAGAAGATATTTCAGTCACATTCAGAACTTATTCAAGAGTATTGAACAGCCTTGCAGTTGAGTTTTCTCCATCATCTCACCTTGTATCTAACACGGGGGGAAATGATGGTCATCTAAAAGCTTCAAAGCCATATCAAGCAAGCCTGAGCCATAACCTTCCATACCAGATTCAGAATTGTAGCCAGAGACAAAGATTCCCCTGAGAATGCCTTCAGTTGGTAATGCCTCTTCAAAGAATTTGGGACACTTCCTCTAGTAGAAGACTTCATATTCTTGCTAGTTTTGGAAGAGTTCTAGGAATAAAATTGGGGACACTTCCTCTAGCAGAAGGCTTCAACTTCTTGCTAGTTTTGGAAGAGTTCCAGGAATTGCATTAAGCATTCCAGAGTTGTTGGTCATCCTTAAACCATCACAAGTTGAGACTTGCCTTTTCAGGTTGAAGTTCTCCCTTTTATGCGAGGTAAGGCCTCCCTTTCATGGTTGAAGGTTTCCCTCTTAAAAATAATAGGAGAACTTCCTCTAGTAGAAGACTTCAACTTCTTGCCAGTTTTGGAAGAGTTCTAGGAATTGCACTAAGCATTCCAGTGTTGGTGGTTATCCTTAAGCCACCGCCCTTTATACCAACATTTCAGAGAGCACATTCAGCCTAGTGCTGCCATGCATTTTTGCACATTTTCTATTATAGCTCTCTTCTTGGACTCATACATAACCCTTCGGATTAAAGGGGGGAATGTTGGACACCTAATCCTCTAAGGGAGTGTGGAAGTCGAAAAGACTAAAGGAGTCCAAGAGACCTTGGAATGTGGAACCTAACGGTCAAACCATGTACTATAAATGTATATGTTTTGTTAATAAAAATGTACTCTCATGTTTTATCTTTCATATTATCTTGCTACCATGTGTGTGTTTAACAATAAAAATTACTAGAGTTCAGAGGATAACTTGGATCAACATACTGATGTACTGACAAAGGATGAAGAGTACCTTTTAGAGGATAAGTATTCTAGAGCAGAGTATGATGAAGAATTCCTCTTGAATGAGGAAAATATTGAATTGCTGCAGCAGAAAGAAATTATTGATGAATTGATATTTGGAGTTGTTACAAAAGAAGGACAATTCCTTGTGGAGGAAGGAGATGAAGATCACCCTGAAGAGTTGATATATGAAACATTAGTTGAGGCTATTGAGCCTTACAATTTTCAAACTGATAATTGTTGTGTGAATACAGGGATTATAAGTGTTGAACAAGAACTTCTTTCTATGGAGATGAATGATACAAAATTTTCTATGGAAGGCAGTCCAATTGAATCATTGGGCAATAGTGACCATGTAAAGGATGAAGCTGGAAATGAAGAGCATTGTGATAAGGCACTTGCTAAATGTAAGGAGGAAATTGAATTGTTGGAGAAGTTTCTAGGAGGAAATGACAATAGAAAAGAAATGGTTACAACACTACTTAACAGTAGTAGAGGGTCTTTAAAAGACATGGAGATAGAAGAGTGTTTTGGTTCACAAACCAATAATTTGTTTGTAGGAACAATGCATAGAATGATTGAGTGTGATGCTGTGATCGAAGAAATTGAACAGAAGTTATTTGGAGATGAAATGGAAGTTTAGGAGCAACAAGAGGGTAAGGACGTGAAGGTGGCAGTAAGGAACCAACAACTACAAAGTGAAGGTAACCAGCAGAAGGTTAAAGGAAAATTTAAATAAGAGACTATGTTAGCTGAAAACATAGTAAAGGATCATCATTCCATCATGATGATAGGCACAGTGGAGATAACCAGGGAAGCTATTGAGGCAGTCAATAAAGAAGAAGGACTAAACTCTCATCAAAGGATTAGTGAATGGGAGAAAGAATTGGAGCTACTGGAGAAATGGCTAAAAGCACCAATAGGGAAGAAAGAACCTGATGAAGATTGCAAAGGATATGCAAGAGAGGAAGAGGAAAGAGTCCAACAAAGAAATGAGTTGGACATAGAAATTGAATTGATGATGGATTTGATGAGAAAAGTGTCTTAAAGGGAGAAGACAACAGAAAGAAAGAAAAGCAGCAATAAGAAAAAGACAACAACAGACTGTGAGAGCATAGCTAGTGGGGCAATGCAGCATAAAGTGTGGAGACCTAGAGAACAACAACAAACAATAGAAACAACCAAGGACAGAATACAGAACACAGTATGGGATCTAGGAGGACACATATCAGAAGCACATGATCAGGAGATCATGATTATTTTCAACCTTGAGATTCTGAAGCAGGAGCATTCAGCTCAACAATATCATTGTATTTTAGTAGACATAGGAGGTCTTGTGTTTCCAAGGAAGTTGGTTTCCTATGTTTTGAATTAATGTGATTATTAAGGTTTTGGGTGATTTTAATGAGAGAATATAGAATAGGGATTTAATTAAGTATAGGGAGGCATATTTGTAAATGTTCTCGAATGTAGTAGAATATGAGAAAATCAGGATAGTTGAGAGATTGAGAGATTTGAGAATTAATTGTAAAACTTAGATTAGGAGTTAGTTCATGATTTTGTGGATTAGAGAGGATCCTTAGAGAAAAGGAAGAGATTTTAGGATTTTTTTGAGAAGGTTATGGATCTAAACCAGGAATTAGTTGTAGAATCCTTCTGTATAAATGTAAGCCTAAAAGGCATAGTCAGGGTTAGTTGGTTAGTCAGTCAGGTCGAGAGTTAGATAGGTTTGATTGTAAGCCTACGGGCAGGTAGGAAAATAGAGGCCACTGATTAGAAAATCAGGCCAGAGAGACAGAGAGTCTCATTATGTAATCATTTGTTTATATATATATATATATATATATATATATATATATATATATATATATATATACATAGATTCAATTCCTAAATTGTGTGAGTGTGGATTGAGTAATCAAAGGATAAATTGTGTGTGAATTAGAGTTGTTGCATAATATATGTATGCAGGTGGAGTTCGGGCAGAACACAGAGAAAAAGTGAGGATGAAGGATCATGTCGGATCGTTGAATCCAATTGAAGTATCAAAGTGAAGTTTGGGAGTGACAATGATTAAAGAGTATGCAGAGTTAAGCTCATGAGATATTTGTGTGGCAGAACAACGAAAGACTAGAACCCTGAAGAAAACCAATACCACAGAAGAAAATTAAGAATTAGCGTAAAGGTGAAGAAAGTGAAGGCACGAAAGAAGGAAGTAAACATGCATATGAGTCGTCAGATCATTTAAATCGACGGTGATCAGAAACTGCGAGGGTAGGAGAGTACGGGTTTCCTTGATCGTGGCTGAAGTCTCGCACTAACTCTTAGCCGTCGATGTCATATTCAACATCTTACGTCACAGTCAACTGCGGGGGTTAAGTTTTTTTTTTAATCCGTGTGCTAGTTGAAGATCCACAAGCCGTAGTATTTGATGGCCTCTATTATCCAATGGATATCAGGTCATCAAGTGCTCAGACATTAATTCCAAAAATGGACATGAACATCTATACATCAAGGATTTATGTTCCTTATGAGCTCCGTAAGGGCGGTTAAACATTGTGCAAGTAGCTCAACTGATAACGATGTTAACTATTGGATCAAGTGCACTTGATCAAATGGTGGAGGATCGCCGATTAGTTTCGCATCGCAATATTTCATGAGTAGATGAACCTTGGTCTTAAGAAAATTCGATTTGCGATGTGCAATGCTCGGGTGTACTATCAACAACCATCAGATTTAGATTGATGGAGGAGATTGAAGCCAATAAAGGCTTGGGCCTGAGCAAACTTGAGAAGTTTATGAACGCAAGTTAAGTTCATTTCAGTTCCGGCAGATGAATTGGTTTAAGTGGTGATACAATGCGACAACCATTGATCTGATGGAGTGAAATCAATAGTGGAGGTTGAACACAATAAAGGTGAGCATCCGGAAATGTGAAAAGGGCGAGGAAAGGTGAAAAGGTAAGGTTAAGTGCGGTTTATGTTATATTTCTATTATAGGAGAATTATAATAGAAATAAAGCGGGATTAATGAACTAAAAGGTTAAGTCGAGTTTGACCAAGTCTGGGACCATGGTGTGGTTAATGTTGAGTTAAGCCGAGGCTAGAGTTAAGAGGGTATGGTTAATATGCGCGGGGTATAGAATTAACCAAAGTTTATGAGGGTGAATAAAGTTCTGCTAGAAAGGATTAATTAAGGTTAAGGTTATGGACAATCAATTAAAACATTTTTGCATGAGATTTAATTAAGGGGCATTGCCCACAGGGCTTTGGATTGACGGTGAATGGGTGCACTGTTAAGGCCCTCCTTGCGATAGGTCACTGGTTCCCATGGGTGCTTAGGTAGTATTATATATATATATATATATTAAGGGGTGTTAAACCTTAATTTACGAAGGTTTGACTAATTGAAATTCTTGGGACAAATTAGATTATGCATTTTATATGCATACTGTGGGTAAAGTCAGCGTAGGCTGGCATCAATATTTTTGAATTTTTAAAGATTTTTCTTTTTCTTTTTCAAATTAGTTTTTTACTTAATTGAAAAACAACATTTTTTAGTTTCTTTAGAAAAAAGGGTTGTTTTTGTTTTTTTTCTAATTGAATTTTCACACACACACGCACACACACACTTTTAATTAAATTATTAAAAAGATAATTAATAACAAAACAAAAGTGATGTAATGCCACTTTTAAATTTGTAGTCCATTTTATGTTTTTATTTTTATTTTCTATGGTACCAATGATCAACGTTATAATGTTGACTGATTGGTAATTTTAACTCCAAAAATAATAAAGGTTATAATAAAGCTTAGTCAAAATTGAAAAACACTTAAAAAACAAGCATTAGAAAAAAAATGAGGTATACAAACTTCAAGTGTTGAGTTTTAGGGTTTTTCATAATCATGATTTACTCTTTAATTACATAGCTAAAAATTGTTTGGATTTTAACCCCTGGAAAGAGAAGGTGATGTTGTGTCACCACTTTTGCATTTCAACATATTTTTTCATGTTTTTGTAGTTAATATTTTTTGTCCTTAATGTTACGATTGAAATTTTTTTGAACTTTAATCCTAAAAAACAAGTGATGTTGCATCACCACTTTTCAAAATCATCATGAAAATCATGATTTGATATGATCTATAAAAAAACAAGAACTCAGTAAATATTTCATTAAGTTGCTAGCATTGTTCTTCTCATAAACATAAAAAATGTAGAGATGGAAGCTAATTTTACATTCATAAAGGACAACAATATAATACATATATATACCTTCTAGTGTTGAATCCTCCTATGATATCTTGCATAATGAAGTAGCCTTTCAATGTGTTTTTTATTGGTTTTGAGAGCTTGGATAATCCATAGTTTGCATTTTTCTATGTCTATGTTTCGAGTCTAGAACAAGGATCATCAATAGGACTTGGATCTACAAAGAAGAGAAATGGAAGCTATTATTATGATATGAAATTTTGGATGGGTTGGGGAGCCGACCAGCTCAAGGAGAGGAATCAATTTTTTATTTAATCAAAATTTTTATTTTAATTCATTTTTTTATTATTTTTAATAATGGATTTATTTTGACACTTGATTAATAAATTATATTTTAATTTAATTATATGCCTTTTATGACATTTTATTCTAGATTAGAGGGATAGTATTAATTTTTCATTATATTAATTATATTAAATTATGCTTTTTATAATTTAATGTTTTGGTTTATTGTTGATATATTTCAATGTAAATCTTATTATACTTAATTAATATAAATTTAATTAATAATAAACTTATTACTTTTAATAATATATTTATATATTAATAAGAAAGGATTGAGCATATTTATGTATAGTTTTGGTTACTTATCATCACACCCTCTTTCACCTCCCTTGTTTCACACATAAACTGGGCTCATTTATGTAGCAAGTGAGGACCTCTTCTAGTGGTATTTCTATAGCATAAGTTTCTTTCACTAAGTTCTTCTCCCTTTGACCCTTGAGAATCTCATTACAAAGGCCTTTCACAGATTTGGGAAGATGTATCTAGACACTTAGGATCTCAAGAAGTTATAAATAAATCAAAATTATTGACCCCAGGCCAACTCATGCTAATCTAAGTCAAGTTGATCCTCTTAGGAAGGAAATTCTCTAGAAACTATAGGCTTGACCTCTCTGAGGCTTGAGGAAACTTATATATTGTTGATAGGTTGTGTCCTAGCAAAGAAATGATGATATATATGGATACATTTGATATGGGAGTGATGCATTGCCTAATTAGCACATTCAAGGGTGAATGAAAGGTTCATTCAAGGAAAAAACTAAAGAGGGTTGAGTTGAGGTTCCTCCTACTAAAACAAAGTGGAAAAAAGGGTTATAACAACTATCCATTTGTATACTTTTAAGAGGACTCTATACAAAATCGTAACTCTATATGTGATTTGACAAAGTCAAATCTTACCCCTAGTTGGCTATCACAATTGCATAGTTGAGCATAGAAATTGGTACTAGGAAGTTAGAGAGAAAAATAGAGGAAGTTAAGGTTTTGTAGCAATTGTACAGGACACATATGTTTGGGTAACTCCATAGAGATTACCTCTTCCTCTGTACTTTCATATTTTTATACTAGAGAAAGGAGAGTAGATCAACCTCACCTTCTAGCTAGGTTTTCTCCCAAAAGGTTTTCCCAAGAAACAGTTTGTCTATAGTGAATGGTGTGTGTGTTTCTTTTTGTTCTATTTTTCTTGCATTTAAGCTCATCTATTCTAGCTAGGTTATCTCTTGTAAGGGTTTCCCAAGACAAAATTTATCTATTATGATTAGTGTGTGTATTTCTTTTTGTTCTATATTTCTTGCATTTAAGCTAATCTATTCGTTTAAGCATAAAAGTAGTAAATATGGAATTTGAGAAAAAAAACAAGTAATATTCACAATAAATATTTTAGTATTTTATCACATTTGTTGTCATGAACTATTCTAGTGGAATATCCATGTCAATTTGCAATTCATAATCAATGTTATTGCAACCAAAATCTTAGAAATGAAACCTTGAGTTGAAAAGTGGTACTACAAGCAACACTCTTTTTCTTCAAGGTTAAAATTACAAGTATTTCGAATTATAACCTTAAAAACTAGTATCATCACACCTAGAAACCTAAAATCAACCCAAGCGCAATTTAAAAAAGAAAATGAAAAGGAAAGAAAGGTATAACAAGTAGCATTCTTTCTTATTTTTTGTTTTGTATTTTAGTTTTAAAATCACAACATTTTTGAAATCATGGTCTAATAGCTAATATTTTCGTAAACAAAAATCATTTAAAAAAGTGTGAGAAAAAATAAATAAAAAGCAAAGGAAAAAATAACAAAATGAAAACCCTAAACTAGGGGAGAGTTTGTGTTTTCCACCCTATATAAATAGACAAATAATAATAAAAATAGAAATAACACATAAAAGGATGTTAACCCTTCCATATACATGGGTAACTCTAGGAGAAACTTTTACACTTCTCTGATGCAACTTGCCAACTAGCAGCGCTACTATGATCCATAGATATCCAACCTCATATGCTTATCATCCATTTTCTAAAAAACACATTCATTGATCTAGTATTCTTATTGATGAAGATGATTCATCTATTTTGAGGTAATCTAACCATTTTTGCATTCAAGTGTTTTCATTTAATGTTTAAAGCATTCTAGTATGGATTATAGGTTGAAGTTGGATTACATTATTCCATTGGTTATGCATGTGTTCCTTACTTCACCTTGGTGGTTATCATGTGTCCTATTCTAGCTAGTGTGACATTCATTAGTGTGTTTCTTCCATTATATGGGGGGCATAAATAGGAGGCTTTGATGATGGTAGCACTCAATTTTATTCATAATTAATACTTGTTAACATTACTTAATGCTTGTTATCCCATATTTTGATTGGTTATGATTAGTCGCTCGTGTTGGTTCTCAACCATATCCTTATCTTGTTGGGGGAGCACCTCCTGTTGCACTAAAAATTGTCACCTTGACATTTTGCAATCTGTGTGAGTCCATTATCACTCATACTTTCCTCCTTTGCAAGTCTAAAGCCTCAGTTCTTCATATCAGGCCTTGAAAGTAAGAGAAAGCCCTCAAAGTCTCTAAAACTCTGGTTCCGTACTTTCTCTTTGTATTACCTGCAGTCCCACACCTAATGGTCATGTCTCCTATGCACCTGACCGCTCTGTCTCTGTTTTATGGGTGCGGACCCCTGTAAAAGTTAAAAAGGCGCGAGTATATTATAAAAAACTCACTTTCAATCATTTGTAGAATCTTCTGGAAGGAATCTTGAGGTGGCAAGTTCGCTCTCTTAAGGTTCATGCATCCCATACCTTAAGGAGCTAAGCCCTTGATGTGAGGAGCTTATCCCTTTGAAGAAGGACTCTATCCCTTCATAGGTGGACCTATAACCTCCTCCCTCTGCACTATAAAATGAAGCATTGGGTTGGTTATTGGGGAGGTTGAAAGCTAAATATTTTTGAGGTGAAATGTTGCTGGAAGTTAGTCTTCTTAATTGTGCTTTTATGAGGAGAGATTACATACCTCTAAGATCTCATTTGGAAGAGTGCAAAGCTTTTCAAAGTAAAGGAGATTCCTGTTTCAGACCCCAGGAAGAGCTTGTTCAACATCAAGGCTGAAAAGGTTGTAAGGTTCTTCTACTTCAAATTTAATACAAATAAGTTCGTTTTTCTCAATAAACTGTTCATTAATGGTTATTTTATGGATTCCTTGATCACCATAATAGACATGATTTATGATATTTGCTATGCAGGTGCTATTTGATATTTGCTTGTTTGTGTTTGCAGGTCTTTAAAGGATAACTCTTTCAAACGATCAAGGGATTACTACAATAAACAAGCGTTGGATCTAAGGTAGGATCATAACACCTCTATAGTCTTTATTTTTAAATTGCATATGTCTAGAGAAAGATAGATTTATTTGTCTATTTGTTGCTAGATTATCTTGTGATACTAGGGAGACCGGTCTTGTCCACAAGAACGATTTATCCGACCAACAAATTGGCGACTCTGTTGGGGAATGAATTTGGTTTTTGGTTTTGTTTTGACTTGAGAAACTTGTTTTCATTTCTGGTTTTTGATTGATGTATGTTGGCTTGGGTAGTTTTTAGAATCTGGATTGTTCTTTGTTTTTTTCGAAGTTTTCAGGGGACCACACTTTCTCTTTATAGACAGTGTGGGAATCTCCGCACTTTTCCTCTAGTACACAGAGCGGTACCGCACCTGGTTCTATTTGTAGCCTGCGGACCCTATAATTTTTTTTGAAAAACCTAAAAATGTTTTCTTCCAATTAAGTTTAGGTTTCATTTAAGGTCTTTAGTGTCTACCCACCTCTGCATTTTTCTTGTCAAAAATCTCTTGTGAGTGAGCTCCGATGGTATTTTTGTTTTAGATGAATTTCTGGAAGTTTTGCATGCTTGGAGTGGTTTTCACTTGGTCTCTGTAGTGACTCAAAGATCAGAATCTTGAGAAACCTTAGATTACCCTGGTGTCTTTTTGTCTTCTTGATGAGTCTGACTTGGTTGTGAAATCTATCCTTTGTGAGAAATAGTTTTAGTTCTCTCCTTGCAAATCTTTGAACAAGCTTTGTTATAAGTTTTGAATTTCATTTTTATAAAAGAAAACATATCTGTTTTTTGATTGGTTTGTTATTGACAAATGAATCCTTAGTTTACTAAACAACTAAGTAAAACGTCCTCAAAAATAATTGAAGCTTTCATTTATTTAGATTTTAAAGTTTTTAGATCTCAAAATTTGTTTTTGTAGTTTTGAGTGCTTCTCTAGAACTTGTAGATCTCTTTTGAAAGGAAAATTGTTTTTCTTGTAGTTTCAAGTTTTGAAAAGTGAAAGGGATTTATTGTGAGCATTTATTATTAGTCTCGTTTTGAGTTCTTATTGAAAAAGACAAAAAGATTTTCTTTTTATTCTCATGTTGAAAGAAAGATTTGTTTCTTAAAGGATTGCATTCTCGAACTCTTTCTTTTAGCTAGAATTTCATTGAAATAAGAATGAATTGCTTCCCATTTTAGGTGCATCTTTTAGTGTTTTTGGAGTCGAGTCTTCACACCATTAAAGTTTCATTGCCATACCTATTGACTTAAGGAACAACCCATAAAAGCAACGCTTAATTAAAATTTATTTAGCAATCTCTTGGAGTAGGGAGTAATTAACTCTCCAATATAGTTAAAACAAACAAGTAGTTATATCTTGTGGTAGGAAATAAATCCAATTGTAATTGATACATTCTAGGAAGCTTCTCTTAAAGGAGTCAATCACCAGATCATGTTAGAACCTTTGAGACAATCAAGTCTGTTTCATTGGGAAATATAGAAGATTTGCACGTATTAAAAACGGTAAACCTTGGATTAACCATTATCAAGGAGCTTGGGGTCACTTGTTGGTAAACCTCGGATTGATCATGTCGAGGAGCCTTTAAGGGGATTGAGCTTTTTTACTCTTCCCTTGCGCGTAGATCAGATCGTAGACTGTTCCCCCAGTTGTATTTGTTGCTGTTGATAACCTTAGTGTCCATAAATTGAAGATTATTTGCTAAGGTGACGGTGAAGGACAGGTCTCATTGTACCTGGAGTAGATGTCCACTAGACTCACTTGGACTCTATGGGGGGTTATCTTCACTCGAGATGGTTTTGTGAAGAAATGTGTGCCAGTCTGTTTCATTAAGCAGGTTGTTGGGGTAACTGTTCCAACTGCCCTTTCTGTATTAAATTTCTACGATGTTGGATTTCATCACCAACTAGTGTTTTTAGTACGGGAAGTTACTGTTTATGTGTGGTTGGAACTCTTATATTTTTTTTAGGTGTGTGATTGAATTGTTTGTTTCTTTAGATACTTTAGGTGGGTTTATTGAAAATTTCTTTGTTTGCGTGTGATTAATTAAATATTTAATCGTGGCTGAATTACCGAGACAATCTCGTAGACTTCAGGGGAAACCTCCTGAGTACACACCAAGACAACTTGAAGGGCTATGAGCTCTTGTATCACCTAGTGACAGTGGAGTTGGATCACCAGAAGCCAGAGAGTCATCTTAAATTGTTCATCCTGATTATCAAATACAAACAACATAGTACATTCAAGAGCCAATTTCATTTTTCGAAGTTACTAGTAGTATTTCTCCTACCAGAGAATTAGCTGAAGAACCTGAAATTTATAAGCCTGAAACTGAACCTGCTACTCCAACTTTAAGATTTGCTTCTCCAACTTCCAGTGGTCCTGGTTCACCCAGGGTAGGAAATCTCATTACCCAAAATCTTCCTTCCGGCCTCATTTCTATTGAAGAACTTGTCAGTCTGAAGACGTAACTCTTCCCGAAAATCAACCAACTTTAGAACTTAGGGAGCGTGAATCAATATTCTACAGTCCTTTTAAGAGTGACACTTGCTACATATCATTGACAAATTTTTTAGAAAACCTGGGTTTTAGTTTTTCACCACCTCGAATTCCTTTTCATCCTACACCAAGAGGTTATTATCCTCCATTGAATATGTCAAGACAGTCATCTATGTTTTCCCAAACACCGGAAACGTTTTTATATGGCAGTCCTTCTGTTCCTTTGGGGTACCAGTCACTCACGGGTACTTTTTCAGGAGCATCTCCTCAACCAATCGAACATGAGTTATCAACTGGTAATAATGGAACTTGCTATACTCCTATAGCAATAGGTGTCATATTTCATGATTGATTGGTTGAAATCTGTAATATGTTCATCCTTTCCTTGCTGTAAATTTTTCCATATTATCAAAAAATCAAAAAATTAAAAAATGTAAAGAGGGTATACCCTAAAAGAAAAATCAAAGGGTGAAAAAAATAAATGGTCAAAAGAAAAAATGTAAAGAAATCAACCCCAAATAAAAAAGACCAGGAAAGTGTGCAAGTCCAAATGCCACTACTATTTCATTTTCTATAAATAAAGCATCATGTACAGCTTTTCACTTTATGCCACAATTGATGAATGGCCAAACAACTTAATCTTGGCTAGTTCATGTTTGAATTTCATGTTTTAGAGATTGAGAATAAAATTTGTCCAAACTGTTTAATCTTGGCAGATAAGTAGATAGTTAGAGAAGCGAAGGAGCTCAACAGTTTAATCTGAGCCCTTGGAAGTAATATGTGCAGACTTAGGTAGGCTTACCATGAAAAGAAAAGAAAATTTGAAAAGGGTTTGCTAGTCCAAGTGCACCCAAGAAAGAAGAAAAAATGTTAGGCAAAGTAGGCAGGGTAGGTAGATTGGTGTTGCAGAAGCATTCTTGTGATTGATTTTGCCTCTAAAAAATGTGTTAATCTTATCCCTATCACAAGTGCAAGGCAGACATTTTGATGCAGCTCAAGCGAGGGAGATTCATAACTAACTTCCCTTCATATTTTCCCTAAGTCATTCACTAACTCCCCCAGTGGTATTGATATCTGCTTAATATCACTAAAGCCACTCTGTCTCATTTCATAAAGCGCCTAAGTAAAAACCCTATTTTTTACTTAGGAAAATGACAAAACTCTCCATAAAAACCCTCTTTCTGTTTTAGCCCAATTTTTAATATATGTAAAGTGTTCTAGAACTTGTCACTTTCATTCATTTTTCATATTAACAATTAACATTTATTATATAAACTCCCATGTAAATATTACCCTTATCCCGTATTATATGTATATAATAAAAAGCCCCATGAATTAATATCCCTGCCCCGGTTAACTATGACCATATCACTGTTTAACAAAGGGGATTAAAAGTTTATTTAAAACTTGTTAAAAAGCCTCTGGCATGCAACCTTGGGATAATTAACCATCTGGGTTAATTATAACCAAACCCCGAACCAATAACATTGCGCCCAAAGCCATTAAAACCATTGTTTTATTGTGTCGGCCCCGCACATTAACCACCCACCATCTCCGCAGTGCGTCCACCGTCCGATCAACCGCTCCACATCCAACGGTCCACAATTGTATCTCACTCCCCTCCATTGTCAAGCGTTAACGTGAGGGGAAACGATGGTTTTTCCGCCCGTACAAAGACACGTGTCATTCCACCAGCGTGCTCGCTCCCTCCCCACCCGATACTGCCCAAGCCCAAAAGCGGTGTGGGAAAAACCATTTACCGCCCTTCTGCTGACATCACTGCCACGTCATTTGTCTCATACCCTTTGCTGACATCATCCATCCTTTGAACCAAAAATTCCTGCCAAAATTCATTTTGTGAATTAAAGGGTAGAAACATCATTTTTGTTATGTTTTTTGCATAAGGTGCTCCGGGTGTAAAGGCGACTGAGGTCACAATTCCAGTTTTTCGACCACCTCCCGACCTAAAAAGCTCCATCAATGAGCTCGCGGCCTCAACCAAGCTACCAATTACAGTTTCCTCCCTTCAAACACAGTTGCAATCAAACCGAGGGACTTCCAAGCTCACAAAAGAAAGAAACAGGGATATACAGGGATACTTGCTGCCCTAACTAGTGAACCGTTAGAGACATGATTTACCAGAGAAAAGTGATGAGAAGACACGTTGGCACTTCCATTTTGCTAGATAACGATGAGCAGGGGTCAGTTCAGAATTAAAGAAGATGAAAACAAAGTCAAAGAGTATCAGTTCAAGCATTAAAGTGTATCAGATCAGAATTGAAGAATGTTAGAATAGAATTAAAAAAAATAGAGAAGAATTAAAGACGGCAGATCAGAAGTAAAGAGCACATTTAAGGCAAACAGTCCGCGCAGAGCTACTTCAAGACAGCTGCAAGACTAACCCTAAAGGCCTGCCTCCAGCACAACATCAGTTATCTTTTTCGAGCCGTTTCCATGTTACTTGTAAATTACTTTAGGTTAAAATCTAAATATTATCTCACAGTTGTTATGATATATGTGTTGTACATATTTTGTTGTATAAATACCCCCTTCATCAGAGTTTTAAAGGGGTTGGGTATGTGCAGATTTCCTAGACTTTGCTGTAATATTGAACTTATGGAATAAAAAGCTGTTGGGATCAAACTGCTGTCTGGCCTACTGGATGAAGAATCGATGCAGAAGACTTGTTACAGAATTCTTGAATCAACCTATGGATCAATAAGTACCCTTATATCTTGTGTTTTACAATTTTCTTGTCTATTATGTCATCTATGGTTCATGATCTGAATAGTAAAGAAAAATATTAATTCAGAATTTGCTTAACTGCACTCTATTTTCAGCCTTTATTATTCTCTGTGTTTTCTTCAGAATTAGTATAAACAGTAAATTCTTAATTACTCCTGTTTCCTGATTCTCTCATGTTAAGTATTTGCTAAGGAATTCTTAACTGCTCCTTAACAGTAATCATCCATTTTCCCTCTGTTAATATGTTGAAGGATTCTTAATTGCCCTTCACCCATTTGAGTCCTTTCCATCTAATTTCAGCCTTTTAATTGTTCCATGTTTGACTACCTTGCTCTGTGATTCCATCCTCTGTTAAGAAACCAAATCCATAAATCAATCTTCTTTGACTCCATCATGCCCAATGGACTGAACTCTTGAGGATTACCTCACTGTTCTATTGACTCTCACCACCCAAACTCAAAACAAAACCCTTGAACTTCATAACTAGCCTAATATCTTTCAAAACAAAGCTAAAACATAAAGAGAGAGTCCTCTCTAGATGCAGATTGGCTAGAATCTGTATCTGAATGATTGGTCTGTGGTTACCTCGGCCTTATTCCGTTTCTTACAACTTTGGGGAACAACCTGAGTGATAACATCATTGGCGAATCCACTGGGGACTTGAATAATTATTTGTTACTATTATTTATTTCATAAGCTACAAATGGAGCCTAAAGTTAGCCAGGTAGCCTTTGAAACTGCTTTTGCTTTGCAATTGCAGAAGTAAATAAATGCTGCTTCAATCTATCACCAGTCTATTTTATGTGTTGAACAATTGGCTTCAAATACTTGATTAGTTCCTCTTTTCAATAAATCTTTAGGAAAGTTCAAAATTCCCATATCTAAAAATTTCCTAGAAGAGTCTGTAAAAGTTGTATTGTCAAAAACTATTCCAAAAAAAAAAAAACATATCTAGAAACTGGCTTCAAAAAAGATTCACTACACCAGATCAAATCCTGATCCTAATCCCCCACCTGTGTTTGAAAATCCTAATCTGATTCCTAGGATCCTTAGAAGACAAAAGAGCCAAGAAAATTCTGCTAGTTCATACCTTGACAAAAATTTGCAGAACCCCATTCAATCTGAGCTTACCTCTGAAAAAACACCAAATCTTTCTGTGATTACTGTAGCTTCTTCAAGTTCCCCATCAGCTCCTCAAGCTACCCTTTCCACTCATCCACCTACAACTCTCATTCCCATTGTTATCCCTTCTCTTCCAGTTGTCACATTTATCTTTGCAACCATGGCAAACTGATATACTCCCCTAAACTTACCTGCAAATCCAGGAGCTATGCCTCAAGATTATCAATGTAAAATCACCTATTTTGATAGTACTGGCACTTACACAGCTCAACAACATACCAAGAAAATGACAGACTATTTTGAAAACTATGAGATTGATGATGATGATGTTAGAATGAAAGTTTTTGGTCAAAGTTTAACTGGAGATGTTAAAACCTGGTTTAGAGCCCTCCCTGCTAACAATATCAATGATCCGCAGGTTCTTTATCAGACCTTCTTGAACAAATGGGAAAAGAAGAAAGATCCTCTGCACATTCTATCAAAATATGAGAACCTAAGAAGAGGTACACAAGAAACTGTCCAAGATTACTGTACTAGATTCAATAATATCTACAATGCTATTCCTTAGAATCTTAGACCTCCTCCAGATTTGGCCTTGATTAAATTCCCTGATGCATTTGATTATGATATGGCATATCAACTTAGGGAAAGAGCTCCTAGAAACCTAGAAGAAATGCAGAGTATAGCTGTCAGTGTTGAGGCCAACCTGATATCTAAACGGTTTAGAGCTAAAGCTGAAAGAAGGACACCTTTCAAAGAAGAACCACCTACCTTTGAACAGAAATAAGATGCTATCATTAAAGGAATGGACAGACTTGGAGATAGAGTGGAAACAATCGAAAGAAAATCCCCTTGGGATGGTCAACCAAGCAATGCGGGAAGAAATCCAAACTTCAGAAGAAAATCAAATTCCTATCACTGGAAAGACAGGGCCTGACCAAAACATTAGGCCCCCATTTCAAGAAAATTATGTTGAAGCCGCAACTTCTGATGAACCAACAGAAGGCACTCAATTTAATCTGATGGGACTCAACAATGAACAACAAGTTTTCTTGACCCAAGAGCATCAAGAAGCTCACATCCTTGAACAATTCCAAACCCAGTTAGGTGAATCATTTGACTTTAGGGAGGGATATGATACAACCATTTATGAAGTCCACAAACAATACAATCTGAGGAGCAGAAGAATAGATGTCTCTAAAATAAGCAAACAGAAAGATACCAAGCAACCCAACAAAGGTAAGGTTAGAAACCCCCCTGTACATATTCTTTCTATAACATATCCTAACCCCAATAATCCAATTGTTGAAGACATATCAGACAATCAACTGCCTAACAGAAAACCTTCCACTGATATTCCTACTAAATAAAAACAAAAAGAGCCTCTAGAACTTGATTTGGAAACAACTTCAGCCCATAATCCCATTCTTGAAGAGGGGAAAAATGTAGAAAATTCAGTTGTTCGAATTACAAAAACTCAGACCGAGAAACCTTTCAATTTTGGGACAGAAGTAGGAAAACTAAAGATAGTTGTTCCATTATCAGAATTAGCTAAACATGATGTCTACAGAAGTCAAATCAGCAGATCACTCAAAATTTCGGTGAATGAAGATTCAGTAAACATTTTTGATGACTAGCCGGAACTGATATTCGGCCCTGAAGTAAATGGAAAAACAGTAGAGGGAGAAATTCCTTCTTTCTATGTAGGATTGAACATACATGATAAAATACTGCATAATGCCATGTTTGATTCTGGCGCTTCCCATAACTTAATGCCTAAATCTGTAATGGAGAGACTTGATCTTGAAATCACCAGGCCATATAAAGAGCTCTTCTTTTTTGATTCAAGTCAGGTCAAATGTTTGGGTTTAATCAAATATTTGTGTGTGTCACTAGTCCAATATCCTGCCAAAACCATCTTAATGGACATAGTAGTAGCTGATATTCCTCTAAAGTATGGTATGTTATTGTCTAGATCTTGGGGTGCTAAACTTCAAGGATCTCTACAGTTAGACATGTCTTACGCTACTATCTCAGTTTTTGGTCAACCCAAGAGGCTATACAGAGAAACCTTAATGAAGTATGTAGTAAGTAGTCAAGAGAAACCTCAAAATTTCCCTATCTACTCAATACATTAAGATATGGATTCTTTTATCCTTTACAATGCTGGAATTGATCCCCCACATGGAATAAAAGTTCTGGCTGATGAAATGGAAGAAACAACAAATGAAAGGTCTAGTGTCCGAATACAATAAATTTCTAAACATCATAAAACACCAGATAAATCAGAAGAAACTAAAAAACTAGATCTCCCCATTGAACATATCCCTGCAACTCCATATAGTAACTCTGGAAATGAAATCCTGTGGTACTTAGAATTTGATGGCTCTATGAACAAATTAAGAGCGGGGGCAGGAGTCTGGGTGCACAATTTTGAAAATAATCATGCTGAAGGCCATGCCTAGAGGTTAAACTTTAGGTGCACTAATAATATGGCTAAATATGAATCTCTATTGCTAGGTCTTAAATTGGTCAAGAAATTGGGAGCAACTAGAGTGTCAGTCATAAGAGATTCTGATTTAATCATTCAACAGATAAAAGGGAAGTTCTTGACAAATGATCCCAAATTGAGAGAGTATAGGGGAACAACCATAGAGATCCTCAACACATTTCTGGAAACTCAGCTTGCCAAAATCCCGAGAAAACAAAACTTGCAAGCTCACAGCTTAGCAATGTTTGCCAGCACCTGTAAATTACCATTTGAACCGAATCATAGATTCACAGTTGAAATTAGGCACAGGCCAGCCATACCTGATAATGTGAAGAACTGGCAAGTGTTTGAAAGTGATAAACAGATCAACAAATTTTTTACTCTAGAAGAGGAATTTTCTAGCATTAACGTTGATGGAGATACACTTAGTGAGTTTGATCTAGAAAATCAGATAGAAACAAACATTTCAGCAGAAAATGCAAATCAAATGTTTCGACCAATGATATTTACCAAAGAGGAAATACAGGTTCTAAAAGAAACAGATGTTGACGAGATTATCGAAGGAGAAACTGAAATTATCAATTGGAAAGACAATCATTTGCCCAAAGGATTAACTCCTTTAGAAGATCTCTTTGGTTTCAACTACATTCCAAAGAAACCCCAGATGGAACCTACAAAAGTAGACATTGAAGACTACAACATAAGAACTGAACAGAACCCAAAAATGATAAAATTGTCCAAATCTTTGCCCCCTGATCAAAAGCTTAAGTATGTTGAACTGATCAAATAATTCCTGGATGTTTTTGCCTGGAGCTATGAAGACCTGAAGTCTTATGACACCTCTGTAATTCAGCATACAATACGCCTCAAGGAAAATAAAAAACCACTCAAACAAAAACTTAGAAGAATCAACCCTATACTGCTTCCTTTAATTGAAAAAGAAATCAGACGAATGCATGATGCAGGGATAATTGCTCCAATCAGATTTTCAGAGTGGGTATCTAATTTAGTGCCTACCAGGAAGAAAACAAGAGAAATCAGATTATGTGTTGACTTAAGAAATGTAAACAAGGTTTCTTTGAAGGAAAATTACCCTTTACCTAAGATGGATCATATTTTACAAAGGGTGGTAGGTGCTTCTAGGATTTCACTTTTGGATGGGTTTTCAGGTTTTAATCAGATTCTGGTTCATCCTGATTACCAAGAAAAGACTGCATTTACAACACCGTCGGGTACATTCAAATATGTTAAAATGCCATTCGGAGTTAAGAATGCAGGGGCAACCTTTCAACGAGCAATGGACATATCTTTTGCAAAAGAAATTCACGATTTTCTGGTTGTATACCTAGATGACCTCACTGTATTTTCTAGATCAGATCAACAACATTTAGACCATTTGAAACAAGTATTCCTAAAATGCAGAAAATATGGTATTTCATTAAATCCTAAAAAGTCTATGTTTGGTCTAGAAGAAGGCAAACTCTTAGGCCATATCATCTCCAAAGATGGCATCAGAATTGATCCTGCTAGAATAGAAGCTATTCTGCAAATACCCCACCCCAGAAATGTCAAAGAACTTCAAGCTTTCTTAGGGAAGATTAACTTTTTGAGAAGATTCATATCCAATTTGGCTGAATTGATTAGATTGCTGAACAACATGTTGAGAAAGGATTCGAAGGTTAAATGGATTGAAAAAGCCAAACAAGCATTTGAAGAAATTAAATTGGCTTTAACCAGAACACCAGTCCTTACAAGTCCAAAATTCGACAGCGATTTCATAATTTTCTCATTTACATCAGAACACACCATAGCAACTATTTTACTGCAAAAAAATGATCAAGGATGTCAAAAACCCTTAGCATTTTTCAGTAAAGCACTTAGAGATGCACCTCTGAATTACAAAATCATGGAAAAATAGGCTTATGCACTTGTGAAATCCATTCAAAACTTCAGAGTCTATATATTGTACTCATATATAATAGCTTATGTGCCAAATGCTGTTGTCAAAGACATCCTGACTCAGCACGAAATTTAAGGCAAACGAGGTAAATGGATAGCTAAAATATTAGAGTATGACATTGAAATAAAACATACAAAGCTGATAAAAGGGCTGCGATTGGCTAAACTCATGACTGAAGCAAACTTTCAAGCCCTAGATATTAATGAACTGGATAACAAAGAGGAGATGGCAACTCCACAAATCAGCCAGGCCTTCTTAGAATCACCTTGGTATGCTGATATAATTCATGTATTATTAAACCTGCAGGCTCCTACAGGGTTATCCAGAACAAAGAAAAGGTTTTTAAAGATGAAAGCTTCAAAATTCTCTATTTTAGATAATGCTCTTTTTTGGAAAAGTCATGAATGTATTTTATTGAATTGTTTAATAAAAGAAGAAGCTAACAAGGTTCTCAAAGAATTTCATGCAGGGGACTGCGGTGGACACTTGTACTGGAAATCAACTGCAGACAAGATACTAAGGGTTGGATTTTATTGGCCAACCTTGTTCACTGATGTAAAGAAGTTTGTCACTGCTTGCCACAAATGCCAAATTTTTGAAGGCAAAAGGAAATTGTTACCCTTACCCTTGAGACCAATTTCCACTGAAAAGCCCTTTCAAAAATGGGGTTTGGACTTCATTGGTGAAATACATCCTCACTCATCCGGCCAAAACATATGGATTCTTACTGCCACAGACTATTTCACCAAATGGATAGAAGCCATTCCTTCTAGACAAGCCAATGATATAGTGATCATAGGATTCTTAGAGACCAACATTCTGTCTAGGTTTGGTTGTCCTAAAAAGATCATAACCAACAATGCTGCTACCTTCAAATCCAAAAAAATGATAAATTTCTGTAGCAAATACCATATTTTCTTTAGGCCATTCCACAACCTATTACCCTCAAGGTCGGGGTCTAGCTGAGTCCTCCAATAAAATGCTGATCAATATTATTAAGAAACTGTTGGAAGAGAACAAGAAAAACTGGCATAAGAAGCTTACAAATGCACTATGGGCAAACAAACTTACTACAAAGAGATCTATCGGAACCAGCACTTATGAGTTATTTTACGGCATGGAGGTTGTGTTTCCTTCATCTTTAGGAGTCCCTGTGATGAAATTGTTGCAAGAAGCTCAGGTGGAACCCAATGCCATTCAAAGGAGAATAAATCAGATCATCCATTTGCATCAGACCAGAGAAGAAGTGCACCAAAGATCCCAAGTGTTACAAGAAAAACTCAAGAAAATATTTGATAAAAGGACCAAAGCAGAAGACTTCTACCTTGGAGACAAAGTTCTAAGGTGGGATTCCCGAAGAGAAGACAAAGGAAAACATGGGAAGTTTGACTTCCTGTGGAAAGGGCCATTTATCATCTATGCATTGCAAGGGAACAAAACTTACTTTCTGAAGAGTCTGGATGGTACAGAAATAGAAGAAGGACCAGTTAATGGTCGAATGCTGAAACATTACTTTGATCCAGTTTATCAGAGCCCCAAAATGCCATTGAATGTCAGATTGCAGAAGAAAACTTGGGAGCAAGAACAAATAATCCAACTAAAAGCTATCCAGAACAGATGTACAGTTGTTTGAATCAGCTCAAGAAAAGTGTATATATTTTACATGATCCTTTTGTACAGTTTCTAGATCCAGCAAAGGGAAAATTTCAGAGCACAAAAATTTTTACTCATAAGGCTCTCTGACCTATTTTTCTTGACTTTCCATGAGGGAAAGCCATCTCCAAGTGGAGCCACTGTTATACTCCTATAGCAATAAGTGTCATATTTCATGATTGACTGGTTGAACTTTGTAATATGTTCATCCTTTCCTTGCTGTAAAGTTTTCCATATTATCAAAAAATCAAAAAATTAAAAAATGTAAAGAGGGTATACCCTAAAAGAAAAATCAAAGGGTGAAAAAAATAAATGGTCAAAAGAAAAAAGGAAAAGAAATGAACCCCAAATTAAAAATACCAGGAAAGTGTGCAAGTCCAAATGCCACTACTATTTCATTTTCTGTAAATAAAGCATCATGTACAGCTTGTCACTTTATGCCACAATTGATGAATGGCCAAACAACTTAATCTTGGCTAGTTCATGTTTGAATTTCATGTTTTAGAGATAGAGAATAAAATCTGTCCAAACTATTTAATCTTGGCAGATAAGTAGATAGGTAGAGAAGTGAAGGAGCTCAACAGTTTAATTTGAGCCCTTGGAAGTAATAAGTGCAGACTTCGGTAGGCTTACTATGAAAAGGAAAAAAAAGTTGAAAAGGGTTTGCTAGTCCAAGTGCACCCAAGAAAGAAGAAAAAATGCTAGGCAAAGTAGATAGGGTAGGTAGACTAGTGTTGCAGAAGCATTCTTGTGATTGATTTCGTCTCTAAAAAATGTGTTAATCTTATCCCTATTACAAGTGCAAGGTAGATATTTTGATGCAGCTCAAGCGAGGAAGATTCATAACTAACTTCCCTTCATATTTTCCCTAAGTCATTCACTAACTCCCCCAGTGGTATTGAGATATGCTTAATATAACTAAAGCCACTCCATCTCATTTCATAAAGTGCCTAAGTAAAAACCCTATTTTTTACTTAGGAAAATGACAAAACTCTCCATAAAAACCCACTTCCGGTATTAGTCCAAGTTTTAATATATGTAAAGTGTTCTAGAACTTGGCGCTTTCATTCATTTTTCATATTAACAATTAACATTTATTATATAAACCCCCATGTAAATATTACCCTTATCTCGTATTATATGTATATAATAAAAAGCCCCATGAATTAATATCCCCACCCCAGTTAACTATGACCATATCACTGTTTAACAAAGGGGATTAAAGGTTTATTTGAAACTTGTTAAAAAGCCTCCGATGCGCAACCTTGGGATAATTAACCATCCGGGTTAATTATAACCAAACCCCGAACCAATAACATTGCGCCCAAAGCCATTAAAACCATTGTTTTATTGTGTCGGCCCCACACATTAACCACCCACCATCTCCGCAGTGCGTCCACCATCTAATCAACCGCTCCACATCCAACGGTCCACAACTGTATCACACCCCCCTTCATCGCCGAGGGTTAACGTGCCAGGAAATGGCGGTTTTGCCGCCCGTACAAAGACACGTGTCATTCCGTCGGTGTGCTCGCTCCCTTCCCACCCGATACCGCCCAAGCCCAAAAGCGGTGCAGGCAAAACCATTTACCACCCTTCTGCTGACGTCACTACCATGTCATTTGTCCTGTAGCCTTAGCTGATGTCATCCGTTCTTCGAACCAAAAATTCCTGCCAAAATTCATTTTGTGAATTAAATTGTAAAAACATCATTTTTGTTATGTTTTTTGCATAAGGCGCTCTGGGCATAAAGGCGACTGAGGTCACAGTTCCAATTTTTCGATCACCTCCTAACTTGAACTGCTCCATTAATGAGCTCGTGGCCTCAGCTAAGATGCCACTTATAGTTTCCTTCCTTCAAACACAGTTGAAATCAAACCGAGGGACTTCCAAGCTCACAGAAGAAAGAAATAGGGATATACAGGGATACTTGCTGCCCTAACCAGTGAACCGTCAGAGACATTATTTACCAGAGAAAAGTGATGAGAAGACATGTTGGCACTTCCATTTTGCTAAACAATGATGAGCATGCTTCAGTTCAGCATTAAAGAATATGAAAACAAAGTCAAAGAGTATCAGTTCAAGCATTAAAGTGTATCAGATCAGAATTGAAGAATGTCATAATAGAATTAAAACAAGAAGAGAAGAATTAAAGAAGACAGATCAGAAGTAAAGAGCACATTTAAGGCAAATAGTCGGTGCAGAGCTACTTCAGGACAGCTGCAAGTCGAACCCTAAAGGCCTGCCTCCAGCACAACATCAATTATCTTTCTCGAGCCATTTCCATGTTCTTGTAATTTACTTTAAGTTAAAATCTAAATATTATCTCATAGTTGTTATGAGATATGTGTTGTACATATTCTGTTGTATAAATACCCCCTTCATTAGAGTTTTAAAGGGGTTGGGTATGTGTAGATTTCCTAGACTTTGCTGTAATATTGAACTTCTGGAATAAAAAGTTGTTGGGATCAAACAAAGCTAAAACATAAAGAGAGAACCCTCTTTGGATGCAGATTGGCTAGAATTTGTATTTGAAAGATTGGTCTGTGGTTACCTCGGCCGTATTCCCTTTCTTACAACTTTGGGTAACAAACTAAGTGATAAGAGAACTCAAGCGTTGAATGCAGAAGAAATCCTTATGATGTTTGGTAGTAGTCCAAATCCTCAACCTCAAGGTAGTCAGTTACCGCCTGGGGAGCAACCCCAAGGTAGTCAGTTACCGCCTGGAGGGCAACCCCAAGGTAGTCAGTTACCACCTGGGGGGAAACCTCAAGGTAGTCAATTACCGCCTGGGGGGCAACCTCAAGGTAGTCAGTTACCGCATGGGGGGCAACCTCAAAGGCCATACATACCGTCAGGAAAGTACATACCTCAAGGTCAACCCCAGACTCACTACATACCTCAAGGCCAATCCCAGTTTCAATATATACCTCAAGGTCAACCCCAGTTTCAGTATGTGCCTCAAGGTTATCAACCTCAAGGTCACTACCCAACTCCAGGTTTCCAACCACCTTCTGGTAAACCATTTTTACAAGGAGCTGGAAAAGTTCTGCTTAATTATTAGCCCTATGTTCAACCAGGTTATGGTCCTCCATATGCACAACCTTTTGTGGGTCCATACTTCGGAACGAACATGGTGTGGGATCTGTCTCAAATTCAACAGACTTTGCAACCTAACGTGCAGTTAATTAATCAACCTGGATAGCCTTTGGTTTCTGGTTCAACCCAGCAACCTGTCTAGCCTACTATTCAAACCCCTGCATCTGGTACAGTTCAGCAGCCTGGGCCTAGTTCTCCTCAAACTCCACCTCAAACTATTGCAACTACTGTAGCTTCTGTTCAACCTACAACACATGTTTCTGGAGTATCAGCAGCTTTGTTTCTACTATCCCTCCATTAGTGCGAATTCCTCAAGCCTCTGTGCCTCAGTTAGGACCTATGGTCCATAATTCGGTCCAGATGCCCGCGGGACAAGCTAGTACGATTACTACAATTGCCACAAGTCAACCACAATTTACATATCAACCGTACCAGGTGCAATATCAATTCGGTCCTACTGTGCAAAACCCAGTTTATCAGTATCAACTGTACCTTGGCTCTACTTATCAATAGCCTCAACAACCCTAGTTTGGTCTGGTTAATCTTGGTTTCCTAGGAGGTTATAACATTCCTAATGCAAGTTCGATTCCAGGTTATCCTGGATATCCTCCTCCTGGAACTGGTCTCACTACTCAAGGTTTTCGCAACCCTAACCGCTAGTTACCATTTATTGCAACTTTGGATTTACCTTATTTGTCATGCCTTACAAACGATTCGATTTACTATCTTCCGTATTGGCCACCAATGCCTAATAAGTTGCCTAGTGATATCCTAAAGTTTGAGGGTAAGTCAGGAGAGGATCCGTCAAATCATGTTATGACTTATCACCTCTGGTGTGCATCTAATTCCATCATTAATGATTCAATTCGATTACATATTTTTCAACGAACTCTGATTGGTCTTGCTGCCAAATGGTACCTTGAGTTACCACGAGGCTCTTTTTATAATTTCATTCAGTTAGCCACTTCTTTCTTAACTCGTTTTCAGTTGCCTGTCAGATATGACAATGGCACGGAACTGTCAACTTCGCTAAAACAATCCACGACCACATATATTTCTAATCATATTCATGAATGGAAATGTAGAAGGCGTTTGGTGAAAGTTTTAATTCCAGATAAAATTTTAGCAGAATGGTTTGTTAAATCATTATTACCTAAAATCACTGAAGATGTAGCTAAGGCAGGAGTTGTCACTGAAAAGCAAGTCATTTCTCAGGCTCAGTACCTTGACCTCATCTATACGTAGTCAGGTACTTTACATGAAAAAATCCCTGATCTTCCAAAACACGGTCAAATAATTGTAGCTCCTTCAGGGTCTCATGCTGTTGATGGTATGATTGGTTCAGTTAGTACTAAGGGTAAGAAGAAATCTTCAAAGAATTCTTCTCCTATTATAAATTTACCTGATTCCCTGACAGGCGAGTCTTCTGCTGAAATTCCTACCGATATTCATGTCATAGAATCATCTACGGCTAAATCAAAAACCAATAATGAAAAGAAAGGGAAGAAGAAAAACAAACAAAACTCAAAAGAGAAAACAGATAAAAATGAATCTACTGACGAGAAATGTAAACCTCGTTAACCTTGTTTCATTTGCGACGAGGATCATTTTACTAAAGACTACCCACATCGAGAAAAGGTTTCGGAAATCATTAAAGGTTATCAAATGCTTGTTGTCTTAAAGGATCCTTTTCCTAATCAAGATAGTAAGATGATTTTTTCTTCCTTAAATGCCTCAGAAGAACCCATTATGATGATGTCTCATGTCAGGATTGCGACGCGATCACAAGATTATGGTAGTAAAAATCTTGTTGGTGGTAAAGAAGCATAATCTTCTAATTCAAACACATCAACTACAGAGCCTCTGGGTTCCGGTCCACTACAGATCGAGAAACTCAACCCTGACTTAGTAATCAAACCGCCTGCTAAAGGTATGCTTCAGAAATCAGCTTTCAATCCATAGGCGAGAGCTGCTCAGAATTATAACATTGTTGAAGACTTAGCTATTTCCCCTTCAGCAATGTCGGCTTTGGAAGTGGTGCAATCGCACCCAGCACAACATAAATTACTATTGTCTGCTATAGGAGTTGTTGACATTTAGGATTCGAACCTAATAATATTCGATTTAGAGAATAGTACACCCCACGTACCTCATCAAATGGCTTTCCAGATTCCAGTGTTAGTCAAAAATAGACCTTGCTTTCGGACTGTGATTGATGAAGGAGCTTCTACGTGTATTATGTCGATCCAGTGTTGGAGATCCCTGAGTTCTCCCACACTCAATTAGTCTACAACGATTCTAAAGGCTTTTGATGGCCGTGGGTTCCATCCTTTTGGCATTTTGTAGGATTTACCTATAGGGGTCGAAGGCAAAACTGTAAATATAGATGTGGAAGTGGTTGATGCCCCTCTAGATTACAACGTTCTCCTGGGTCGCAGTTGGTCTTATGCTATGACTGCTATTGTTTCATCGGTCTTTGGGCTTATCAAGTTTCCTCATAATGAAAAGATCATTATGATAGACCAGCTGACTTATTTCTCATCTGACCCAGCCTCTTTAGATGGTATTCAAGACATCGGTAAAACAACTATCCCTTATAAGGATGTTGGAGTAGGCTTTATTAAAGGTTCTGGTTTACTAGGAACTTTTTGCTACCCTCCTCCTAATGTATCGCCTTCCATTACAACTATTCATATGATTTCATCGAGCACTATTGCTTTTGATGATCCTTGGATCGTACCTTCCGAGTCTGAGGTGGATTCATTTGGTGACGCGATGCCTATGAGTCCTTTTGAAATTGCATATCAGGTGGTACAGTGATTTTCTGATTCTTATTCAACCGAAACTCGCCAACTCCAAAATTTGCAAGGGAAAGCAAACTTTTTACATCGTTTCATTCCTAACTACGCCGAGATAACAAAAGGTTTCACCAAGTTGTTGAAATAGAACATTCCATTCTTTTGGGATGAGATCGCTGATTGATCCTTTGATGCACTCAAACACGCATTGACCCATGCACCGTTACTGCATCCTCCCAATTACAACAAGGATTACCTTTTGTACCTCGCCGCTTCTCATTCCACCATTGGGATGGTTTTAGTTCACGAAAATGAATTCACAGTGAACATGTGATTTAATATCTTAGTCGAACTTTGCATCCGACTGTGATTAAATATTCGCATGTGGAGAAATTGGCCTTGGCAGCTGTTCAAGCTGTTCAAATATTTCGTCACTACATCTTATTACGCAACACCATGGTAATTTCTGACTGTAACCCTATGATGTATATCTTGACCAAACAATTGCTAGGGGGCAAGTATTCCAAATGGATAGTCATCGTGTAGGAATTTGACTTAGAATTTGAAAAATCCAAGGCAAAGAAATCTTTGGTTTTTGCCGAACTGATGTGTGATTTCCCACGTATTGATACTATAATTGTGGCGGAAGAGCCAATTGCGGATGAATCCTTGTTTCTTATCGGTACTCTTGATCCATGGTATGGAGATATTATTGTTTATCTCCAAACCCAATCTTTTCGGCCTGAAATCTCACGATCTCAGCGACGGAAAATATGTTTCCAATCCCAACAATACAATATTATTGGTGATACACTCTATCGTCTTGGGGCAGATACTATTTTCCAACATTGTCTAACTCATGAAGAAGCTAAAAAGGTCTGAATGACTGTCACTCTAGAGCATGTGGCGGTCATATGTCTGGGTATGCAACAGCCCAAAAGATATTGCGCACTGGTTATTTCTAGCCATCCTTATTCAAAGATTGTATCTATGCATTCCGAAAATGCCACAATTGTCAAATTTTTAATCGTAAGATGCGTGCTCCACCCGCTCCACTCCACCCTATAATTTCTATCAGTCCTTTCGCAAAATGGGGTATTGAATTTATTACATGTAACCCTCACTCGGCCGGGAGGCATGCGTATATTATCTTAGCGGTAGATTATTTTACTAAGTGGGCCGAGGCAATGCCTACATTTTCGGTAGACGGCAAGACTGCTGCAACTTTCGTATTCAATCATATAATTGCTATATTCGGTGTTCCTCAAGCTATTATTACTGATCATGGAAGTCACTTTCGAAACATCATGATGACTGAACTGACAGATCAACTTGGCCTGCATCATGATAGTTCTACTCCATATTACCCGCAGGCTAATGGTTTGGTTGAAGCTATCAATAAATTTTTAGTCACTATGATCCAACGAATCATTGGTATTCATAAATCAAATTGGCATAACATGTTATTTTCAACACTTTGGGCATATCGAACCTCAATGAAAACATCAACTGGTTTCACTCCTTTTCAACTGGTCTATGGTTTGGAAGCAGTGTTACCTATTGAATGCGAAATTCCGTCATTGCAATTAGCCATAGAATTACTCCCATCTACTTCTGAAGAAGAGAAATGTTTCTTGTACTTAGCTCAGCTCGATGAGAATCAACGCATTGTTGCAATAGCAAATGAAACGCATGCAAAACGAGTGAAAGCTCAGTACAATAGAAATGTTACACCTCGAAATTTTTTGGAAGGAGACCTAGTCTTACTATATGATCAAGCAAACAATAAGCTAGGGGCTGGAAAATTTGTACCTATGTGGCATGGTCCTTACATTGTTAAGCGAAAGCTGGCAAAAGGGGCCTATGAATTGGTAGACTTTGACGGTGACTCTTTGGGTAAGCCCAGAAATGGACTTTATCTGAAGAGATATTATGCTTAAATTTGGTGTGGAGATTGTGTGTTAGATTAGTTTTTTTACTACTGGTGTGTTTTAGATTAGAAAAGTGTGCTTAGTTTAGAGAGAGCTCTTATCATTATTCCTGCTTATCTTGATTTCACTCTTGATATTGCAGATGTCGACATCTCTTCAAACATACATTGGTTTTGCTGATGGTGCTTGTCGTAATACACGAAACATTTCTTCCGCAACTTGGGTTATCTATTCATCCTCTGATGAGTTAGTATCTATGCATGGGGTAAGCATCAGTCAAACAACGAATAACATTGCAAAGTATAGTGCAGTGATTGAGTTATTATCTGAATCCATCTCATTTGGGATTCAGAGTTTGATTGTTAGGTTGGATTCCGAACTCGTTGTATTACAGCTTAACAGGGTTTATGCCATTAAAAATCTAGTGTTATTAAGATTATTTTTGAGAGTTCATCTATTGGAATGTGAATTTGATTACATTGAATATTAGCATATTCCAAGACATTTAAATACATTAGCAGATGCAGTTGCTTCTCGTATGATAAATAGACACCTGCAATAATCAAAATAGTAAATTTAAAAAGCATTCAATAACATGTTACACGAGATAACCGGTAATAATGATATATCATAGCATAGAAGAAGTGTGTCAAAATATACATCGTCTTCAATCATAGGTTGAAAAACACCTTATGATCGACAAAAATGATAATACAAAAAGACAAAAATGTCGTGTGAGTCCACAAAAGTGATCATCCTATCCCTGGTGATGATCACGATAAGAAACCACTGCTTGGGCCACCCTACAAAGGAACCTCCTAAAAGGGCCTGGGACCCCAATCACATATCTCTGTAACCTAAGTGGAATATCATCTATGCCATTCTCTGGAATATATACTGTCAAGTGCTCTAGATGATTGTCCAAGTCGGACAGGATCTCTGCTGATTGATCTTATGGGGCTAGTGCTACTGCAGCTGGGTGTCTCCTCTCATAAGGTTGGAGAGCGACTGGTCGTCGTGGAGCCACATCTGCATTTAAAACTTTTAATTGTCAGTTTTGGACGATTTAAAAAACAAAAAAAATTAGAACTTAGAAAGCATTGAAAATCATTTTACTTGAATCATCCCATTACTCTCCTGGTGGAAGAATCATGTCTGGATCACCACGATAATCCATCCCAGCATATGGAAAATCTTGAATCACAAAATTTGGTTGTTCAACCAACGAAAATACTCAGGCAGAAATTGAACAACCTTTGAACCCTCCTCAGGGTGACCGACCATCAAAGCAACCCAACGCATTATCCTAGGTGTTAACACCCAGGTTGTTCCCTATGACTCCCAAGGGAATACGGCCGGGGTAACCACTAACCAATCTTTGGATTACAATTTCTAGCCAAACTGTAATCAGAGAGGGCTCTCTCTTTATGATTTGTCTCTGTTATGACAGTGTTTTAGGCTAGCTATTATGCTCAGGTTTTTGTTTATGTTTTGGTTGAAGGATGTCTTTCAATACCTAAGATGTAATGTTTAGACAGTTGTATTTCATTGGGCAATGGAGTCTAGAGCTATGAAATGTTTGGAATGCTTCAGTGGGAATGTTCAGACTGCAGGGCCTATTGGGTATCTCAACAATCAAAATTTAAAGCTTAAGTGATGATGTATGATGATGCATGTTTAGCCAATGAAAAGCAATTAAGAATTCTCCATTAAACTAATGCTGTGAAAGTGAAATATATTGTTCAGGAGCAAACTTGAATTCCTGAAACAAGGGTCACTGTGAAAGATATATTCTGAAAGTGTAGCAATTAAGAATTACACTTATCAAGATTATAACTAAGGAAAACATTCATTAACAACATAGATTGAGCTCAGGGTATTCCATGAATAAATCCTGAAGGCTATTCTTTTTCTTTGCTGCTAAATACTTAGAACTTAGAAACATTTATGGGTTGTAAAAGATTGAAACACAAAACGAAGCGAGTTACAGAAAACTTATTGTATATGAGATTCACAGGGATCCTGCAAACTTTAACAAAACACCATGAACGCATTCAAACAACTCAGAACTTGAGAAATTCCATCACTTCTGTTATTAAACTCTGAAAAGATTACAACATAGGAAATTTCTTCAAAAGAAATCAACAACAACCCCTGCAAGCTTATGCGAGGGGCAAATATATACAAACGGTAATACAAAATATCTAAGGCGTTGAGTCATCTAAGAAATAAATGTTTCACCAACTTTGTACATAACAGCAGATAAGAAGTTATTGCTACTTTTAATACAACATCAATGCTCATTTCTATCAGTCAGAAGATATTTTGGCCTTTGGAGGCCACCGAGTCGGTTGGAATGATCTGCTTTAAATGCTGGAAAATGCGCTGATGTGGCTGCTCTGCTGTAACTTTTCGGTCCTGTCACCTGTAGCTGTCCATCTTGATTTGCTGGCCGAAAGTTCTGCTGAGTTGGCTCAGCTTTTATCTTTTCATGCATGCTGATTTTACTAAGTTTTCCTGTGCATGCCAATTTGTATTTTTTGATGAAAAACTTGAAGAATGGCTTCCTGGTCTATAGGATCATCTGTATTGCCTTTGTCCACCATTCCTGTGTGGGTAGTTGATGCCTAAGAATTGCATCCATAGTCTCATCTGCCTCTGTGTATTTATAGAAGTTAGGAGGCACTTCAAATAGGTGATTTATTTCATTCATTATAAAGAATAAATTCTCTACTCTGTTGTAGAGACTTTGTCCTGTAGCTGGCCCTGTTTCCTCTGAGGTGTTGGGCCTTTCAGTGATCTGACTTGTGGCAAATGTATTGACCCTCTTGGCATACTGCTCATGGGTAAGCAGTTTTCCTGCACTGTTCAGTAAGCCAGGGAGACCTCTGTTCTGTAATACCACAAATTTGTCCATAAATCTGTTCACCTCGGTCTGCATGTCTTGGGTCCTTCTCTCCAATGTCTGCACTAAGTTTCTCAGTGTAAGGACCCTCTTTATCAACAAAATAGTCTCAGTCCTATTAGAAATTCCCATAGTTGCTAACTGAGCACTTGTTCTATTATTGAGCACATTGATCATCCTGGTGGAAATTTCAGGCATATTGCCTAGAGCTGCCCTTGATCTCTGAATTTCTTTCTGTTCTTTTGCAATGAGCTCCAGCTGCTCATGGATTGTGTCAATATACTGCCATTGGTCAGTAATAGACTGGCCAATATTGGCCCATAACACTGTCTTTATCTCGGCCACCACTTTATCCAGTTGGAGCTCCTTCTCTAGCTCCTTTATCCTGTCTTTGAGGGCTTTTATTTCCCTGCCCTTTTCTGCCACAGTCTGCTTGGATTTGTCATATCTTTCGTTTACCTTGGCTAATTTCTCCCTGGCCTCATTTAGTTCTGTCATTTGTGCTTCCAAGGCCTAAATCTCATTTCTCAGCTTTTGCATGTCCAGGCTTGGGGCCTGCTTTGTTGTTGCTGGTGGTGTTGAGGTGGATGGTGTTGCCTGTTCTGCTTGTTGAGGAGGAGGAACAGTAGTTGGAGAAGCTTCCTCAAGGTTAATTATTTCAGGAGGAGGCTGGGAGGTCTGACCTTCTTCTTTTTGCTTCAAAGCTGCCTGCAATGCTGCCTGTGCAGCCTCTGATTCTCCCAGCTTTTCTTGAGTCTGGATTAGCTGCTTATATAGAGACACCAGCAAGGCTGTGGCATCTTGATCATGCCTCTGCTGGGAAACTTCATCTGTTTGAGGGCGAATTGTGGCTGGAATTTTGATCTTTCTCCTCAACGCTGCCATGTCTGCATCCCTCAACTTCAATATCTCTTGTATGCCCTTGATATCCTTGGGATCATGCCCAATTTCTATGATTATATCTTCTAAGGACCTAATTCTGTTGTCCTTTGCTTGAGATGATGCTCTCTCCAACTCAAGTTGGGCAGCTGTATTATTAAGGCTATTTTCTAGCCTATAATTGTCCAATGTTTTGTCTGCCAAGGAGGCATACACCATCTCACCCGTTTGCTTATGTAATTCAATTTTGTCCATTGGGTGTATGTCCTTGGCAAGGACCTCAAGATTGGTCCTTATATAATCTGCAGGAGACTGGGGCTGTGCTACAGCTGGCAAGAATTGACTCATGATCATTTTGCCTTCACTAACATCATACGCAGACATTAGTCTTTGCTGGTTAGTGGGAGCCATTTTCAACAAATGATTGTATAGTTGTATCTTTATTGGCTCATTCCTCCTCTTTATGTCTATGAACTGTTGTTTAATGCTCAGTTCCCCTTCTCTCTGCTGGCTTGAGGAGCTGACTTCTCCTCCCACTGTTCTGTCATGTTCTTGTTGGAAGGAACTTGCGGAAACTTCCCTGCTAGGTGGGCCCATGCCCAAAGACTGTCCTATTGGCATTTCCTCCTCTGAGAAAGGATTTATTCTCTGACTTTTCTCCCCATAAGTTGTCGATGTTGTAAGGGGAGTCTCTATGTCTCCTTTTCTGCTTACATCCTCCTTTTGTGGAGTTTGGAGGATTGATGTTTCAGCTGATATTTCCTGCCTTGGAGGCACAGTTTGTTGTGGCTGTTGCTCAGTGGATTTTGGGGCTTCCACTGTCTGCTCCTGCTGTACAGGTTGCTCTTGTCTTTGTTCTTCTTGTTTTTGCTGCTGCTGCACTTCTTCTTGCTGTTCCACCTCTTTTTCTGTTTGCTCTTTAGTCATGGGAGGTGGTTGCTCTTGTTCCACCTGCTTTTCTTTGCCTTTGCTGGGTGTCTGTTGAGTGTCCATGGCAGCTTGCTAATGTGTTGTTGAAGAAGAAGCAGTTGCTCCAAGTTGCCTTTGATATGATAAGGAAACCTGTCCACAAGTTTCCAAGTCAGCCTCTTTTTGCATATTCCTAGCCTCTCTCTCTAGCATCTGCTCTCTAGAGATTGGCTCTTCTAGAGTGCCCTCTTTCCAGCTCAAAGAATTTGCATACTTTTCAATATGAGGCAGCCTAACATGTGAATAGTTACCCAATTTGTATTTTATCCTTCTGAGGGAGATAAAATGATTAGGGTCATAAGGTGTCCATTTAAAACTGGTTTGCAATTTGAAGCCCTCTAAGATCATATCTGCCTCCTTCCATCCCTCCTCTCTTTTATTGTATAGGAAAGGGCCTAGTTGGTTCCTTACCTTCAGCTGCACCTTCTTATTCCTACTTTGAAAATGGAAGCAGTCTGCATTTCCAAACTGCCTGAAGTATTCTAGGGCAAAAAGTCTCATAGGGACATATCTTGGCAGCCTGTAAGGGTCCAATTCACAGCCATATATTCTGATTACTGTGTGGTGTTGGTAAAAATACCAATCACCAATGCTGTAGGCTTTGGAGAGATGGAGAATTCTTTGCATGTCATCAGTCAACCTTGTAGGAGGGACACCATACAGCAAGGTCATAGCTGGGTGAATGAACAGATCTATGAATTCACAGTATGTGTATGGTGATTCAGGAGTACGATGAAAAACTGAGGTCCAAAACACAACTGACCTTGTAATTCCCTAGGCATTTAGTTTCTTGAGGGGAATGGAGAAACTGTCTGGTTGATAAAATAAGAACAGATGGTAGATGTATGAGGTGTATCTGAACACCCTTTCCCTTTGCAGATTCATTAGCTATTCATGGATCTTTTCTGCAATATATGTGGCATAGTCATAGTGTATAGCTGGAGGCTTTCCAGGAGAAAATATGGACAGCATTGCCATTATAGTGTCATCAACATCCTCAATTCCCCTGTACCCCAGAACGTAGCTGATCAAATCCACTAGCATTCTGCCCAAGTCATTCAGGTAGTGATATCCAATAGGAGGAGTCCTCATTGTTTCAGAGCTTGGCTGTATGAACAACTGATTAATTTTGGTGATCTGGGCACTTGACAAGTTACTCCCCTTCTTTACTAAGTCCAGCATGGAGAGAGGGGTCAATGGCCTTGCAGAGTGGAAATGCAGCATCTCGTTTATGGCTTCTGGGGTAATATGGAACAAGATTGAGCCTGTAGGACTGAGAACAGCTCTTTGGCATGGATCATAGCATTCCTGGCACTTGTGGATCAAGTCTGGAAGGGCATTGACTTGAGGGAGGTTGTAAATGGGCAAATTTGAGTCCCAAATCCCTAAAATATTAGCTCCACCAAGGTGTTGGGCTTTCAATTCATTTAGCATGTGAATATTAAACTTAGAACCCATTGGGAACCAGTCTATCATCTGATAATCTACATCTCCTAGGGCTTTCCATTCTAACTCCCTTTGAGGGGCATTCAGAGGATGGATATTCAAGGCTATTGGTGTTTCCATGACTAGTAAGGCTTATGACTTGTACGTGGACTGTTTGAGTGAGAAGAACAACGCAGAGGAGTTTCTTTACAATGTGAATGTGAATTCCAGGGAACAGGGGGTGAATTGAGCAACAACAATTGAAATACCGTTTATAGGACTGATTGAAACAGTAGTAGGACTGACTAGAGTGTTTCTATGGTGAAATTATGTAATGGAGGTTTCTAGTTCACGACTGCACGAACTGCCTGTGAATTCAGGTCAATTTTGTCAAATGCAGGCTTGGCAGAAGGTTTATTGCCTTGCTAGTTGGAAATGAGTGCAGGTCACTGGATGCTTAATGGTGATTTCAGTGTTTTACACTTTCTTAAACAGTTTGCTTGCAGAAATATGGATAAAACCAGGTGCAGGGAACAATTTTGAGAAATACCTTGCGAATTGCCGATAACAGTTGCAAATGTAGGTACGACGGAGGCGCCCACAGTTTCAGAGTCGAGTTGTGCAGGTTGGCGCTAATTTGGTCGTAAAATGCATGCAGGAAAATCAATAGTTGCTTTGGCAAAAGTGGGAAAAATACGCATTTTTTGGCTAAAATATGGATTTTTGGCATATTGGCGCGTTTTTGGGATGACGTCAGCATGACGTCATTAGGTGGGGTCAAGGTCGGGTGACGTCAGAATGATGTCACTGAGTGACGTGGCAAGCTGTGATTGGTCCACGGGGATGATGAGGTGGCAGACATATCAGCGCAGGGGCGGACAAGAGTGCTAACGCGATGGCGGGGTGGCACTGACGTGGGTCCGACGTGGTGATGACGCAAGCATAGCAGAACCGGCGGTAAATGATAAGCGGTAATGGTTTTTCTCGGACCGCCTTAGATACGGTCAGGGTTTTGTCAGAGGGCGACCCGAGAAATTGTGAGGGCGACGCGTGGCAAAGGCCTGACGTCATCCTCTGACAGTTTCTGGGGCGCTAATCTTCTGACGTCGGGCCCAACCCGATATGCATAATGGCCGTCCGATCAAAGGCACCCGATCGGACAGTTGACGGGTCGCTGAACTGTGCGGACGATACGGCAACGGGGAGGTAATAAAATATTATTTTCTTTTGAACGGCGTGCCCAGCGGGACTTTGGGTTTCGGCGGGTTTATTTGGTTTTTCAATGTAAAATGGAAATATTAATATCACCGCGCCGATACTTTGGATAAAATGGAAAAGTGGGTTTTTGTGCGCTTTTTGCAAATGAAGCGGGTTATGGGTAAAAAGGGTTTTTCATATGTTTTTCTTAGCAAATGAAGGTGTAATGGGTCAAAATGGATTCAGAAGGGGGAAGGGGGTTAGGCTTAGGTTTCTCAAACTGACCAGATGTCCATTTGATCCCTGAAAGAGGACATATGGCTATAATGCCAAGGGGAGGGGTATTTATACAATGCTTGGGGGTTTATACACCATGGTGTTATAACAGTAGGGAAAGGGTAACATAGGGGAATTATATAATAGAAGTTAGGGATTAATGTGGATGAAAGAGTGGATGAGGGGTGATATTACTAAGTTTATTTGAAAACAACTTAGCTTAGGGAGTAGATCAAAATGAAAAGAATTTTAGACAAGAAATGTGGCTTTTAAAGGACTAAGAAACACCATAAAACCACCAATTCTTCCATGAATCTCAACTGATGAGGGGATGTTAGTAATGAATGGGAAAAGGGAAAATTGGGAGGTTAGACATGCTTCTTTGTTTTGCTGCAACTTGATGGAGAAGAAGATCTTCTCAATCCATTGATTTTGCTTTGTGAAATAGGTTAGCATACCTTCAATTGTAAGGAATGACACTTCTGCAACCCCATCTACCTACCCGTCTATTTGCCTAGCATTTTTTGTTTCTTCTTGGAGGGTGCACTTAGACTTGCAGACCCTTATTTGCCTTTTCTTTTCTCTGGCTTTTTCCTTTTGATTTTCTATCTAATGCGACCCTTATTGCTTCCAAGGTCCCAGATTAAGCAGTTGGGAGCCTTACTTCTCTACCTAAGCTACTTGTCTGCCAAGATTAAACGGTTTGGACAGACTTCTTTCTCTATTCTAAAACTGAAAATTTAAAACATGGCATGATCCAGATTAGGCTGTTGGACCATCCATCAAAATTGAGTCTATATCAAGCTATATGCACAGCTTGTCTTCTCTTGGAAATATGGGATCTTTGCATCATCAAAGCAGAGCATATTTGGAACTTTCCTTGCCAATCATGAAATATGAAACCTATTGGTATAGGTAGCTAACACTAGGCTCTCGAGGAGCACCAGCATCAACAGGAAAATGTTGCGAGGCTAGCATAGGGATCCTCTCTAGAGCAAAGCTAACAACGAGAAAACCGTATCCAAAAATTTTCAGTTGTCCGTTCTTTTCTCTAGTAAGTTGGCCTTTCATATTTGCCAACACAGCCTCGCACCAGTTGAATATGGTGCCTCGATAACAGTCTACGGCCATCTGCATATGGGATCTAGTAGCTAAATGCAATGATGCACTCCCACATAGCCTGTTGATAGTAAATGCAATAACCTTAAGTTCAGGACAGTCGATAGTTTTAATGTCGATTCGTTTGTCCTTTGTTTGATTATTGCAAAACTCCAATCGGAGACTAGCGACAGACTAGCCACCTGGCCTAGTCCCGAAAAGAGATAATCGTTCACCTCTCTTGGGAAAACTGGTAAAAAATATATGTCTTCTAGCTCGATTTCAAGCCGGTGGCCACCAATCATGAAACACTGGTCTTGTATGTTCCACCTATCTACCAGCCATTGCAAGAGGTCTACTTGGGCCCTCATGCCAAGTATGGCCAAGAACTCAAACAATCTGCATGCTCTCAATGCATCCAATGTGGGTGGATGATTTATTGCGGCAAGATCCACATCCTCATGTTCGTGTTCCCACAAAATAAGCATTTTGAGTGTCCTATAATGCAAAAAAGACATGTTAGAACAATTTTGTTTGGAAAATTTTGGGAAAAAATGGAGAAAAACAATTTTAAAATTCATTTTCGCGGGGTCCGGACTCACCAGTTATAGACAGTGCATAGGTCCACACGTTCTGTGAACAACATGTGCAGACCCATGACTTTTTCTTTGTAGAAAAAGTCGGGTTCCGCAGGGGCCGCGTGTTGTTCCTGCAGACCCCTACGAGCGAATTTCTAAACAAATTTTTCCCTTAAAAATTAAATCTAAAGCCTTAAAATGAAATGTAAATAGTTGAAATGCAAGATAAAGAGAATGTGGATTACCTGGAGCTGACGGTTTTTTATTCCAACGGACGAATTTTCCAAAATCTTCATAGGAAGTTTTTTACCTAAAAGCTCTCAGTTCTCACTCTGAAATCAAATGGTAAAAATGAACTTAGAAAATCCCTTTTTATAAGATTTTTTGAATAAATGAATTTTTAATTTATTTATTTTTTACTTTTAAAATGTAACTTTTAAATACATTTTTATTTATCTTAAACAAGGATGAGTAATGTTTTGAGTTTTTGTGCAGAATATTGGATTTTTCGGGGAAAATGAATCATTTTTCAACAAAGAGTATATTTTTTTATCACTTTTTTGGACTCTTTAAAAAATTTACGAAAAAGTGAAACATTGGAGTCCTCTTTAAGCTCTTTTCTAACTCGTAAAATATGAAAAGATTGATGAGTTTTTCCCCTTTTTAACTCGTTAAATGGAATTAAAAGGGCGGTCCACTTACAACGCTTTTCTGACTGTATAAACACGAAACGATCGCTGGACTTTTGTCGTTTCAAGCTCAATATTAGTTATAAAACGACGTGTCTTTGATCACGTTTTTACTTTTTTGGATCGGAGCCGCTAATTATGAAAAGTACTCCTTGATCGTAATGTTCAGCGGTTCTCAAGTACTATTTTATACTTTTTCAGGCTTGAGGGACACAAATTTATGAAAAAGGGACACCCATGGAATTTTTTTAAGTTTTTCTTTTGACTCCATAAAATTGAAAAACACCGAGTTTTTCATACACTGGACTTGTTAAAATTTAACAGTAAAGGACATGTTCAATTTTAAATAGGAACGAAGCACTCCTTCTTAGGGTTCGAATTTTAAACTAAGTTGGACTCATTCGAAGGATGAGCTTATAAACAAGCAAATGTTATCCTCCTCAAGCTTGTCAAAATAAAGAGGTACTTGCCAGAAATGTTAGGGGAAAAGAGAGAAAAATGAATCTGTTTGTTACACTTGGTGTTTTAGAAAAGTCGTTAACCACTCTTGAACAAAACACTTTTGTTCACCTGGGTTGGGAAATCCGTTGCCTAACAGTTAATCAAACCATATTGAAAGTCTTTAGCCGGTTTCTTGGTATTAGCTTTGGGTCAATTGTCACCAAACCATCTGCAGTGTTGTTATGTGTTCAAGAGATCAGTTCAAACAAACCATTCATCTGCAAAATATCTTTCATCCATTTTTGACCATCCCTGAGTCGGTCCTTGCAAATATATTTCTTCAAAACTTGATCTATGATTTCATGTTGTGGGCTTGCCTACGATAAATCACTTTCTATCGACTTCAACTCATTATCTAGGAAGTTGATCTAGAAATTGTTAGTACCTTGAAAGTTGCATTCCCTAATGGCAATTTTCTCGCCTTCGACGATAGGTTGCATGATTGACCTTCGATCAAAAGATTCTGTGACATGTTCGACTTCGACTCATTTATTCACATTTCATGGATTGTACTGGGTACTTTGAGAGCCATTGACATTATTGATAGTTTCTCTCACACTTGTTAAAAATTCACATCATTGACTGGTAATCAAGTGGTTTCTACCATGTTTGACTTCGACACATTCATTCATATGGATAGAATCGTACTAGTTCAAGAAGCGGAAATCAAGACCCTGGATCTAGTTTCTACCATCCAGGCTGCGAGGAATTTTGTTATTCATTATACAGTGGACTATTCATAAACAGGTGGTTGCATCCATACTATGTCTATACATGTCTATACTCTTGATGTATTACAAAAATCCTTCATGTATCAGAACAGTTTAGTCAGTTTTGATCTGAGTATGGGAATGCCCACCTCAGTGTTGTATATATATATATATATATATATATATATATATATATATATTGTGTTGAATGTTTTTACAGGTTCCGACTGGGATGTCCACAAGATGATCCTTGAAATGATAAAGTACTTCACTCTTCATACATGAAAGACTTCATCTTCATCTATTACAGACTTCGCACTTTAGGGGGCAATCTGTTGGACTAAAAATTGTCACCTTACAGTCTACAATCTGTGTGAGTCCATTATCACTCATACTTTCCTCCTTTGTAAGTATAAAGCCTCAGTTCTTCATATCAAGCCTTGAAAGTAAGAGAAAGCCCTCAAAGTCTCTAAAACTCTGGTTTTGCACTTTCTCTTTGTATTACCTACGGTCCCACACCTAATGGTCATGTCTCCTGCGCACCTGACCGCTCTGTCTCTGTGTTATGCATGCAGACCCCTGTAAAAGTTAAAAAGTTGTGAGTATATTATAGAAAAACTCACTTTCAGTCATTTCTAGAAGCTTCTGGAAGGAATCTTGAGGTGGCAAGTTCGCTCTCTTAAGGTTCATGCATCCCATACCTTAAGGAGCTAACCGCTTGATGTGAGGAGCTTATCCCTTTGAAGAAGGACTCTATCCCTTCATAGGTGGACCTATAACCTCCTCCCTCTGCACTATAAAATGAAGCATTGGGCTGGTTATTGGGGAGGTTGAAAGCTGAATATTTTTGAGGTGAAATGTTACTGGACTTAGTCTTCTTAATTGAGATTTTATGAGGAGAGATTACATACCTCTAAGATCTCATTTGGAAGAGTGCAAGGCTTGTCAAAGTAAAGGAAATTCCTATTTTGTACCCCAGGAAGAGCTTGTTCAACATCGAGGTTGAAAGGGTTGTAAGGTTCTTCTACTTCAAAGTTAATACAAATAAGTTTGTTTTTCTCAATAAACTGTTCATTAATGGTTATTTTATGGATTCCTTGATCACCATAATAGACATGATTTATGATATTTGCTATGCAGGTGATATTTGATGTTTGCTTGTTTGTGTTTACAGGTCTTTAAAGGATAACTCTTTCGGACGATCGAGGGATGACTACAACAAACAAGCGTTGGATCTAAGGTAGGATCATAACACCTCTATAGTCTTTATTTGTAAATTGCATATGTCTAGAGAAAGATAGATTTATTTGTCTGTTTGTTGCTAGATTATCTTGTGATACTAGGGAGATCAGTTTTGTCCACAAGAATGATTTATCCCTCCATGACATATGTGTAAACATTTGTAAAATAGTATAAAATATTAATTATTAATTATTTTAAACAAAATTCTATAATAAATTATATGTGCATTAAATCAAATTAAAAAACATGTAACTAGATTTAATCAAAACATAATTTTTTGTTTATCATTTGGTGGATCTTTTTGAGTAAATAGGATGCCCACACATCCTTGCCAAACCATCTCTACATACAATTATATGTGATCATCCTCACTAGCTAACAACTCTAATACATTAGAGATTTCTAGCCTACATGGCCACTTTGACTAGTCCTTTTTGGGAAACATCTACCCCTACATACGCATGTTGGCATTATGATGCATGTGTTGTACTTGATGGCAACCCACTCGTAGAAGAACATCTCACTAATTTATAACTAGATGAATCTACAGAAGAGATATCAGATGTGACTGAATGCATGGGATGCCAGACAGCTCATAGGAATCAGATGACAGTTCTTAGTATGACAAGCCAGCTTTGCCATCAAGTCCAAAGGGGGAGATTGTTGGCATTATGATACAAGTATTGTCCTTGATGGCAACTCACACAGATGACAGATCATAGTGCAGCAAGTCAATAGCAAAGAGTTGATGATTAGACTACAAAGAATGAAGAAAATAAGGTATACGCAGGTTCCTCTTAGCAAAGTCATGTATACACGTGAGATCATCGATCAAAAGGCGCGTATGCGTATACATGCACTTTCACGCAAGGAAAAGCACGTACATGTGGGAGAACTTATTTTTGGTCCGTGGTATTTAGTCCTTGGTACTTGAACCTATGGTTTTGGACCATGGTATCTCATCAGAAGTGTTAATCCCAAGTATTGGGTCCATGGTATTGATTTGTTATGGTTTTGGACCATGGTATTTAGTAAGGCCTAAGACTATAAAAGGAGAAGAAGATCATTAGGCAAAAAAAGAAAAGGGAGAAAGTCTTGAATATCTTATGAAGCATGAGATCCAGTATGCAGGTTATGGGTTTATGATGCATTACTTGATCTAAGCTAACGAGGAATCTCAACGGTTGATGGAGAACAAGATCTAAGGATAGATCGGGATCTAATGGCTTAGAATGAATCATCTCTATACGGTTTGATCTTGTTTAGTCTAGATCTGTATACTGATGCATGTAATGTTCTGTAAATGTTATGATTTGGGTATGACTGACGTTTGGAATAGTTGTAAAGCTCTGAGTTAATATTTGCAAATGTGTACGCGGGTTAGCTTTGGTATAAGCACGTATGTACGTGGGTTTGGTTCATCGTAGTAGCATATACATTATGAAGTATGATATTTGAAGTTGCAGTTTCGTCTGATTGTTATTACAGAGTTCTGTTGTCTGCTCTCTGACTGCAGTTTGTTAATAAGGTTTCAGTGATTTAGTATTGGGTGATTCAGAGATTGATGATGCTAGTGTTGATTGATAGTGTGCTTCAATGATATTAATGGGTACAGTATGAAAGTTGGATGAAACGTGGCCTTCAGATTATGATGTTGTGTTCCATGAGTATCCAGACTGAAAATTTATGAAACGTGGTACCTGGAGGAAGAAAGAGAAGGTTGTAGCCTTCTGTAGGTCGGCACCTACGTACTAGTACATAAGCTAGTACAAGAGCAAAGGGGGTGGTAGCTCCCTTCCAGTAGCAGCTGGAAAACGAGTAAAGGTTGGAGCATTTCTGTAGGCCGGCACCTATGTACTAGTAAATGGATCGGCTAGTACAAGAGCTAAGGGGGTTGTAGCTCCGTTCCAAGAGGGTTTGGAGAACGAGAGAAGGTTGTAGCCTTCTACAGGTAGAAGCCTGTGTACTGGTATAAGACTGCACCAGTACATAAATATTGTAAAATGAAGTTTCTTGTTAAAAGAAGATAAAGACGACTTGCAGCAGGTGGTTTTCACCCACATTGGGTTTCCACCTTATATCATGGTGTTCATGTGTGCTTCTTGTGTGTGATGATCTCTTCTGTTTACTACACTTGCTTATAGTTCATATGGATAATGAAGTTCTGATGCACTAACTAAAGATCAACATTTAATGGATTAACTGAATCATAAGTATTCTGGATATACGCTAGTTGCATTAGACATAGTTGCGTATATACGCGGGTTCCATTAACTGAAGTAGCGTATATGTATCTAAGTATGGAAATGGAAAAGTTTTATTGATTTAATAATACTGATTCACCCCCCCCCTCTCAGTATTATTTCCAACAACACATATGCATATAAATCATCAACCGAGGAGGAAGGAAATTAAATGTTGATTGAGTGATTGGAAGTCTCTCAAAAAGTAAGGTAAATAGCCTTGAACAAAAGGGGAATATCATCCCATCATGAAACAGAACCTGATAGTTATCTAGAGAGAAAGGTATCTATCACAAAAAATGGCAGAGCATCTACTTAGTCTAGGCCTCCAAAATTAGGCATATACATAGTGCATCAGGGGGGAAGCTAATGTGTTGGAAATCACAAGTATATGTTACAATACCATGATCATAAGTGATAGGAACCTAGTATATTTGTACTCTACATGGAATACCTCTAACATAATTGGCCACCAACAACCACTAAGGTCAATGATGTTTGCATTGGCACATCTCTGCACATATGTAATATGACCCTTTGTTGAAATTCCAAGTGGGACAATGGGGAATTGTAGAAAACCTTCCTCTATCCTAATTAACCTAGTGATGAAATAAATATCCTTCTTTATTGGTTGGTACCACATATTAAGATTGATCTTAAGTACTTTCCTTGTATAACCACAATGATGGAACAACTACATCAATAAGTGTGCATTCCCATTAAGGAATGTAGCCTCCTCAAAATACTTTAGGAAGCCAACATCCCTCAAAAGGACACAAATCTATGTTGTAATAAGGTGAGAGTACATGTCCCTATCCCTTTGTTAGTCCTCCCATTGATGTGAAAAATTGTACGGTCAAACTACTCCTACTACTACCGTCATCATCATTATATCGAATTCACATACAAAATTCATTAAGTATATAAACACATACAAGATAAACAATATATGATAAATTATAGTTTTTATTTAGTAAAAATTGTAATTAGTATTTTTGGAAAAAAAAATGTAAATTTCACTTGTGCACCTTAAAAATATAGATGCACAATATATGGGGCGTAATAACCTCAAGCCCACTATGATTAGTGTTCCATTTTTAAAATTAATGCATTGAGAAAGTGGAAAAGGTTTTATTATTATTGGTATAGTCTGCCACTTGTATAGGGCACTAACAATAGATGGTGTGCCTTTTGTATGTTTTGATGCATTACCAATGGCATGCACATATATTCTAAAACATATTACTAACGTTAAAAAAGATAATATAATTTTGATAGTGTACTTAGAATGTAAGAGAGCACAAGAAATGGTGCTTCCTAAAATATACAAGAACACTATGAAATCTCTAAACTTTCAAATCTAAACAAATCATGTTAGTGTGCTTGTTATGTATAGAGGAATCATCAAGGTGTCTACATACATTTCCTAGAGTACTAATAGACCTAGAATATTTTTTACACATATTTCACTCAATGGTGCATTTAGAAGATTGATATGCATTGCAAATAGTTCAACATAATATTAACAATAACGCTAACAAAGTGGTGCATTTTGTGTTTCTTAGTGTACTTATCATATGTACAACAACATTAATAGAGGTTCTATTGAACATTTTGAAATGTGTCAGAAAGTCTCAGAGATTATTCAATTTTAACAAAACTTATCAATATGTGTAAGATGTATGGACATACTACTAGTAGGGCATCTGCACATTGCCTAGAACAACAACAAGTCTAGAATACTTTTGAACACAGAGTGTGTTTAATGGTGAATTGATAATATTGTGAAGCGCCAATTATTGATTTAAGAGAGTTCCCAAAACAAATCCAAATTGATGGTCTCAAATTTTGATGAAAATATCTCCATCTCAAAGAGCTCCTCAAGAGCTTTCCAACACAATTTGAATGGAATCAAGGTGACATTATATGTAAAGGTTATGGCCTTCAAAAGTAGAAGTAAAAACATAGGTTATACTGACACTTGACACACTCACAGGATGACATGTTGAACGACAAGGTTAACACATGGCATGATGACATGAAGGCACACTCACAACTGATGTGGCGCCATGTGGGTCAGTCGAAGCTGCCATGTGGAACCACATGGACCTTCTATAAGAATTTATATGGCACACAACTTATTAATCTCGCATGGCAGTGGAAATACAAATAATTGAGAAAATAATCATGGTATTTTTCAAGGATTCAAATATTATGCCTCTGTATAGAATTATAGCTCACTATTATCGTTTGAAAAATCATACATATAGAATGTAGGTGAATATTCCATGAAAAAACATGTAATTTAATATTAAAACTACTAATTTTTTGGCAATCATCATCGATATATATATATATATATATATATATATATATATATATGGAAAAATTTAACCAAATGGGAGATTTTTTTTTTAAGAAAATGTAAAAGAAATAATGAATTGGCGAACTTTCACCCTTAAAAAAATCTCATAAATATTTGGAAAATTGGTAGCATGATATCATATCACATAAAAGGTGCAGCCAATAAGGTTCAAACCTTAAACCTTCTCTAAATATACCAAATAACTTACCACAGCATTGAAACCCAAATGTGTGGGGATGTGGACACATATATTGTTAAATAATGGTTGTGAAAATTTATTTTTGGACAAAACAATACCACAATTTATGTAACAACAAGAATTGAACTCACAACATTTCTCATATAACCCACAAGCCTTACAATTGCATCACAACCCTTACAAGGAAATATTGTTCCTAGAGTTGTTTTTAAAGTGCAGTTTTGCAATAGTTTGGATAATAAGGGCCATAAAGCCTATTTATTTATGGGAAGAGGCTATGGTGGGTGTTCCAATAGTGTTATAGTATTCCTTAAAGTGTCTTAAATATATTTTTATTGTAGATTGGAGATCCTTTTTATGTAATAAGGCACTTTGATGTATTTTTTTTGTCTTTTTAATAAATTAGATTCTCATTTGAAGTAAAATAATGAAGTTACCAATTTAACAAGAACTATAACCTCAAAATGAGAACTCTAACCCAAAAAACCGTATTTTTGTGCAATAAACATGAAAAAAAAAACCTAAAAACTAAAAATGTTGATGTTGCATCAACATTTTTTTTGAGTTAATTTTTTTTTTTAACAATGTCATTAAAAGCTAAAACTTTTGTGCAACAAACATGAAAAAACACCCAAAAATTAAAAAGTGTTGATGCTACATCAACATTTTTTTGTTAGAATTCCAACATTTTTTAGCAATGGCATTGAAAATAAAATATCATTACTTCATAAAGCCTTAAAATTCCAATAGGTTACGATATTAGCATTAAAGATGAAATATCATGACTCAAAAAAAATTAAAAATTCCAACAATTTTCATCCATGGTGTTAAAGATAAATATCACGACTTCGAAAAACCTTAAAATTTTGAAAAATTTCAACCATTTTGTTAAAGATAAATTATCATAATTCCCATCTTGTCGTTAGACAAGGAAACTTGGATGGGGGTGAGCAAACCCCAAAGTATGGGGGCGACGGTGGAAACCAACCACCATATGGGCTTGATGGCATTTAACGAGCTAGTGTTGTGGCACTTGCCTCGCATGTAGAAGTGTTTGAAGGCATATGCATGAATTGCGAGCGTCTTGGTCTATTTAATGGTGGTTTTAGTTTTGATGGAGAGCCTATCACCCTTGTGTTTTGGTGATTTTGTTAGCTAGTAGAAGGTTTTTTATTCTGGTATGGGATGGTTTAAAGTGATAACTCACTATATTTGCAAAGTATTCTTGATGGTGACTTTGGAAGCAATAGCCAGTATGTTTTTGTGGGGGGAACTAATGATGTCCTTCGAAGTGGCAAAGGAGGAGAGCTACCAGCCCAGATGGTCAGCATTTGGGATCCTGAAATAGTAACCCACAAGCGAGTTTTTTAACACGCTTCACCAGTTGGCGATCATGTGATGGCTTGAAAGCTAAGTGATGTTTGCACACTCTAGGTGTTGGGACTCTCTTGGTGGTATCGACATAACTCTATAAGAACATTCCCTACTATTCATTTTCTTCAATTTGAATTTTGGTAGTGGTGGTGGCACTATCTTATTAGGTTGGTCCTGGGCCAAGGTTCTAGAAGGTAGAAATTGGGGGGGTGGGTGGCAATGGTGTGAGGACTATGATGTGGAGATTAGAGGAAGTGGTGTGGGGTAATTCCATCGTGAAAATCTCTCGGCTCTCCTAGATGGGGGTGAGAAAACCCAAAAGTATGGGGCTAACGGTGGACATCAACCACCCATATGTGCTTGATGGAATTTAACGAGCTAGTGTCGTGGAAGATTCCTCGCATGTAGAAGTGTGTGAAGGCATATGCGCGAATTGTGAATGTGTCATTCTATTTAATGGTGGCTTTAGTTTTGATGGAGATCCTATCACCCTTGTGTTGTGGTGATTCTCTTAGCTAGTAGAAGGTATTGTATTCTGGTATGGGATCACTTAAAGTGATAGTTTACTGTATTTACAAAGTATTCTTGATGACGACCTTGGAAGCAATAGCTAGTATGTGTTTGTGGGGGAAACTAATGACATGCTCCAAAGTGGTAGATAGGGAGAGCTACTAGCCCAAATGGTTCACATTTTGGATCCCGAACCCACAAGCGAGTTTTTTAACACGCTTCACCAGTTGGTGATCGTGTGATGGCTTGACAACTAAGTGATGTGTGCACACTCTAGGTGTTGGGACTATCTTGGTGGTATTGGCGTAACTCTTATTTTTCTTCAATTTCAATTTTGGTAGTGGTGGTGGCACTATCTTATTAGGTTGGTCCTGGGCCAAGGTTCTAGAAGGTAGAAAATGGGTGGGTGGTGGTGGTGTGAGGACTATGATGTGGAAATTAGAGGAAGGGGTGTTGGGTAATTCCACCATGCAAATCTCTCAGCCCACCCTGATTCACTCATCGATATATGTTGTCAAGCCCCTTTGGGCTTTTCTGGGACAAGGTGGGAAAGGCATGCCTTGCGAATGTTGGGACCTGAGCTGGTTGGTTTTGTTTTTGTTTTATGGTGCTTAGAGGTGTTGTGTGCCATGGTTTTGGGTGGCAAAGCATTGGCCCTACAACTCTCTTGGGAAGAAATCCATGCTCTTCCAGAGGGGTTGTCTGAGGAGAGGAGTAGGTCAACGAGGTCATATGGACATCATGCTAGTGAGGAGCATGACCTTAGGGAAACCATGGACCCTGACCACAAGGCATTTTCAGGTTCTGTTGAGATTTTGCATCCCTAGACCATTTCTATGGGTGGTTAATGCAAGTAACTACCATGCTGAAGTGAATTAGTGATGATAGACATGAGGATAAGAATGTTTTCATATAATTCATGTATGTTCTAAAGACTCATCAATGGAGGATGATGGATAGTCTAGATACCCTGGCTGGAAGCTCTTCTAACACACATGGAAACTCATGTCCAATGCTCATTCAACCCACCTTCCTTGCCTGCTAATGTACCTGAGAATCCTTCTCCTGTTCACTCCTCGGATCTTGGATGATAATCAGTGCTTTCTTGGTGTTATTAGTTTACTAGTTATACTAGCCACCTACTCTTTTCATGTTTTTGTTGTATTGGGATTTGGATATATGTTTTGGCTTCTTTCTCCTAGCCAACAAGTATGGTAGGAGTGAAGCAAGGAGAATTTTGCAATGATGTACAAAACCATGTAACATTTTCCTGAATTAATAGAACCATACATATACATATACATATACATATACATATACATATACATATACATATACATATATATATATATATATATTACGAAAACCTTAAAATTTCGACATTTTTCAACCATGGAATTAAAACCAAATATCATGACTAAAAGAAACATTAAAAATGAATACCTAAATAAAAAAAGTCATTGTAAAAAATGCTAAAAGTATAGCTCTTTTAAAATCTTAGCCTAAAACAACTCAACACATTGCAATGAAAACTCAACATCATATGCAATAGAAAACAATGAAAAATCAACTATCGAATTGACACACGGTGGAGGCAAACTTAACCCTTTGTAATGAAAACTTAATAGTCAACTATCAAATTGACACAATGAGGCCAGGTTTCTAGTAGAGCATTGACACAACCCTTGCAAAAAAAAAAAAAAAAAAAAAAAAAAAAACAAAAAAACAAAAAAACAAAAAGCAAAAAACAAAAAAAAACAAAAGTTAAAAAAATTAAAATGAAACAATTTTTTTTGTTAGGATCTAACCTTTGGAATTATTTTTCCTTCTTTGCAACTCTACATTATTTAATTGCATGGCTAGATCAAACTCTCCATCTTAGTTTTGAAGATAAACCACATTTGATGGTTCGAAACACGTTGAACAAATAAACATAATGTGATCTTACCTTAAAAATTCTCCAAATAATATGAATTATAGAAAATGGAATTAAAAATAATAATAATAATAATAATAATAAAAAAGTGAAAAAAAATTAATTAAATTAAATTAAAATATTAAAAAAACATATATATATATATATAAATATAATAAACATAAATTTTAAAAACAAATAAATTTTAAAAAAATCTCAAAAAAAAAAATTAAACAACACTTGTGTGGGTGTTGCTCCAATTGCCCTGTCGATGGCCCTTGGGCATCGTCACTAAGGTCGAGGGACCTAATATTTTTTTAATTAATTAAATTTTTATTTTTTATTTCATTAATTTTTTAGAATATATTTTAATAAGTTCTTTATTATATTATTATTATTATTATTTTTAAATAAATTTGTGTTTTATTATTATTATTATTTTTTGTTAAGTATTTTTTTTATTTTGTTTTAATCTTTTAAATTTTTAATAACATTTTAATTTTTGTTTTATCTTTTTTTCAATTTTTTACATATTTTGTTTTGTTGATTTTTAAAAAATATATATATATTTTAAATAATTATTGATTTTTATTTAATTTTCAAACTTCTCATATATATATGTGTTTGTGTTTAACAATTTACTTTTATTTTGTTATGTAGATTCTCTTTGTGTGTTAGAAAGTTGTTTTTTTTTTAACATTTTTTTTAGTTTTATTTAAACTTTTATGTGAATTGCTATTTTTGGTTTTAAAAAAAACTTCAAATACTATTATCATTAAACATAGAACTCATAAAAAAAATCATAAAATTTGTTTTTTTTTTTTTAATAAAAATCCTTTATGAGACATATCATTTTTAGCGAAGAGGTCCCAAAATGTGTATTTTGTTATCAAAAAATTATTATTATTTTAGTAACAATTTTTTTTTTAAGTATTAATTAATGATTAAAAAAAACCCTAACTTCAAATAATCAATTTTATTATTTTTTTTAACTTCGCCAAAAAATTATTAATTAAAATTTTATTTTATATTTTATTATTTTTTAAGAATATATTTTAATAAGTTCTTTATTATTTATTATTATTGTTGTTTTTAAATAAATTTGTGTGTTGTTGTTGTTGTTGTTGTCGTCGTCGTCGTCGTCATCTCATTTGTTAGGTATTTTTTTTCCTTTTTTTAAATATTTTAAATTTTTAATAACATTTTAATTTGTTAAGTATTTTTTTTTTCATTTTTTAATATTTTAAATTTTTAATAACATTTTTATTTTTGTTTTGTCTTTTTTTCAATTTTTTATATGTTTTGTTTTGTTGATTTTTTATAAATAATTTTTTTTAAATAATGATTGAGTTTTATTTAATTTTCAAACTTTTCTTTTAAGAGTGAGTGTGTGTGTGTGGGGAGTAATTTTCAAACTTTTTTTTAAATGTTGTGTGTGTGCGCGTGTGTTTAACAATTTACTTTTATTTTGTTATCTTGACTCTCTTTGTGTGTGTTATAAAGTTATTTTTTTTTAACATGTTTTTGTTAGTTTTATTTAAACTTTTATGTGAATTGTTATTTTTTGTTAAAAAAAAACTTCAAATACCATTATCGTTAAACATAGAACTCATAAAAAAAAATCATAAAATTTGTTTTTTTTCATAAAAATCGTTTATCTGACATATCATTTTTAGAAAAAAGGTCCCAAAATGTGTATTTTGTTATCAAAAAATTATTATTACAAACTTTTCTTCTAAATGTTGTGTGTGTGCGCGTGTGTTTAACAATTTACTTTTATTTTGTTATCTTGTGATGCAGGAGCATCTGGTTAACAGGGCAGAGACAGAAAGAAGGTTGGCATGGGTTCTGAGAAGGACAGAGAACACAACTCGCAGAATGGACAGCATGTCTGTTTCTTCTTTATTTTTAATTATCTTTATTATCTGTTGCTTTTGGTTTCTGTTTAAAAATGCCTAGAATGCTGTAACGAGTTCTAATTAGGAACAGTGGTATTAGTTAGAATCATTAGTTGCTGAACAGTTATATACTGTTGTAAATACAAACAAAGGGAAACAAGCTAGTCACTAATAAATTTCAAATATGAGGTAACTGATGTAACTGACAATAAAACAACTGACAGTAGTTATCCAACTGCTTGAGAACAATGATACAAAAACGGAGGAAAGCAAACCCATAGGGGTTTAGAAGAAAAAAAAGAGAAAAAGAACAGAGAGAAATATATTCATCTTTTTTTTTCAGTGCACAAACAGTCCCTACGTGCATCCTCAAAGTAAAAACTGTAGAATTCAATGCTATGCTTATATTTTATTTTTATGTTGCAAAACCTATTATATGTTCTTGACAGACTTCGAACCGAGCAAAAGGACAAATAAACAAATGAGAGGTGACACCAACCGGCACCGATCACGAGTTACAGTGCCCAGACAAATACATTTTCAAGGTATGCAAACGAAACTGTAAGGCGATTCAAGATTTTCTTTCCACATAAATTCACAGAATAAATATAATTATTAACAGTCCATCTCAGCATTACAAATTATTGTTCAACGTAGCTTCAAACCCTACCCAGTTCACAAGCCTAGGGTTTGACAGGGTCATGAACAAAGGCCGTAGCGAGAAACTACCCACTACAGTACCCAAGAAGCAAACCAACGGTCCATACAAAAATCCAATACAACCAAAGTAAAGAACAATTCTACCCGTAAGATATTCAGAATGGCCAGAAGCCCAATGCATTCGACCCAAAGAACGGCTCCACCTGCATAGGGATGAAAAGAGGAAGGGTTAGTTACCAACCCTTGAAGAAAAGCGAGAAGTTGAGAAATTGAAAGGGAATTGCTGAGAGAGTGAATGAGAAATATTACCTGAAGGTGAGCCGCAACGGCAGAGCAAACCCCTCAAACGGACGAACCCTGCTCACAGAGGAGCCGAGCTATTAGTATCTAAACAAGCAGCGGAAAAGAAGTCTGGCAGAGAACGGGAGCTTACCAATTAAATTAGCAGAGAGCCGAACAGAGCAAGCCGCGCAACCCATCGAACTTGGAGGCTAACGAACCGGGACTGTAACCAAAGTTCCATTAACTTACAGTGCTCGAATAACCATGGACTCTTGAGAGAAACGAACAGACAATACCGTGACAAACATCAACGCCAGGGAAAAACGCCAAACGACAGAGGAAACATACATATAAACAATACAGTAGCCCGAACTTACCAAAGCGACACTAGACAGTCGAAACATACAAGCCCAGACCTGGAACAGCAGAACTGCAACCAAACGCTTGCTACACAGTTAACCGAGCAGGCAGGTTCGCATTTTGGTTTCACCACAGACAATACAACAGTCACAAAGAAAATCGCCAGAGACTGCAGAGCTAAACAACTAAGTAACAATAACAACCCAAAGGGCGCGAACAAGGTAAAACCCAAGCCGAGTAACTTTCTAGGATTTTGAGGAGGGACAGTTGTCCGTCAATAAGACCACCACAGTACATGCCGTAACCCAAGGTGATTGTAAATCAATCCGAATTTATTACCAAATCAATTGTAATATTGCCTGGTTCATAAGAGTGTTACACATCCGCTTTGGAGTGGCAGGACCACGTGGGCTGGCCCCATCAAGTGGTATCAGAGCAGCATTTTAAGGAAGTAGAGGAAGATGGAAGTACAAAGACGAGGACGTGGGAGAGGTGCACGCAGAGGAGCAGATGAAGGATTGAGAGAACAGCTGAGAATCCTTACAGCTCGCTTGGAAGCAGTAGAGGCGGGTAGGCGACGAGACCCGGAACTTGGGGATGACAGTGAAGATGAGGCAACAACTGTTACAGATGGGTCAGAGGAAGAAGCCCCAGAGTTGAGGCTGTTGAGATCATTTCTGTTAGCCAGCAGCAAGCCCAAACCGGAGATCCCTAACTATGATGGTAGTCTGTCCGCAGATGTCTTGCTGGATTGGGTGAGTGAATTAGACAAATATTTTGAAAATGAGGAGATCAGTGAGGACAAAAGAGTTAGATTTGCTACGACCAAGGTAAAAGGACACGCTGCCCTATTGTGGGATAGTGTCCAAGCGGACAAAAGGCGAATGAACAAACTGCCGATAAGAAAATGGCCAAGGATGGTGGCAAAGCTAAAGGGTAGATTTTTGTCTAAAGACTACCAGGTTGAACTTTATCGGCGAGTACAGAATTTAAGGCAGAAAGGTATGACTGTACAAGAGTACACAGAAGAGTTTTATCGTGTAAATTTACGTGTTGGTTATACAGAGGATACTCCCGAAAAAATAGCGAGGTACGTGAATGGCTTAAGGATGGAAATATTGGACGAGATCAGCATTCTCTCTCCCCAAAGTGTTGAAGAAGCCTTTCAAAGTGCTGTAAAAGTGGAGGAAAAAATCAACAGGAAACAGAACAACAGGAGAGGGAGAGGAAATGGCAGAGGACGAGGACAGTCCTACGGCAGAGGGAGAATTGCCGCAAACAGCGAAGAAGGCAACAGTTCCAGAGCTTCAGGGACAACAGAGAAGGGAGAAAGCACCAGAGGAGGTCGGCCATACCAGCGGGGACGAGGAAATGGTCGCGGAAGAGGGACTAATGTCCAGTGCTACAGGTGCCATAAGTGGGGGCACAGATCCTTCGAATGCCCGGAAGCTGAGCATGCTGGCCAGAGGGGAAAACTTGTTGCACAGCCTGAGGAAGCTGAAGCACAACCCCTGGAGGTAGAAAACATGGAAGAAACAGGGGAAGGTTTAATTTTAAACAAAGTGTTGTTGAAACCAGCCAAGGAGGTGGCTGAACAGACCCAGCGAAAGGCGTTGTTCCGAACAGTTTGTAAATCACTTGGGAAGTGCTGTAAATTAATAATAGACAGCGGAAGTACAGACAACTTGGTTGCCACTGAAATGGTGGAAAAGCCGGGACTGAAGCGACTTAAACACCCCACACCTTACAAGGTGTCGTGGCTACAGAAAGGCCACCAGTTATTAGTTGATGAACAGTGTGAGGTTGAATTTCGCATTGGCAAATATCACGACACGGTGGTCTGTGATATTATGCCAATGGACGTGTGCCATATACTGCTGGGAAGACCATGGCAATATGATCGGAAGGTGACACACGATGGGAAGACAAATTGTTATAAATTTGTGAAAGATGGGATCAAACATACGCTTGTACCCATCAAGGAAGAGGATGCAGTGGAACCGAGTGGAACAAAGGCACTGTTAATTGGAGGAAAACAGTTTGTGAAGCAGATTGAGGAAAATGAGGTCAATTATGCAATTGTGAGGAGGACAAAACCGATGTTGCTGAACACAGAAAAATTAGAACTGCCTATAGAAATTCAGGAGCTGTTGAAAGAATTCCAAGACATTGTGGTTGATGATTTGCCTGATAAATTGCCTTCCAAGAGGAGTATGAGCCATCACATTGACTTTATACCGGGAGCAAGCTTGCCAAACAAGGCAGCGTAGAGGATGAGCCCGAAAGACAATGAAGAAATTCACAAACAAGTGCAGGAGTTGCTGGATAAGGGACTGATCAGAGAAAGTTTGAGCCCTTGTGCAGTACCAACAGTACTTGCACCTAAGAAGGGTGGAGAATGGCGAATGTGTACAGATTCGCGGGCTATTAATAAAATCACGATTCGATACAGATTTCCCTTACCCAGGATGGATGACATGATGGACTGTCTTAGTGGGGCAGCTTATTTTACAAAAATAGATCTGAAGAGTGGTTATCATCAGATCAGGATTAGGGAAGGAGATGAGTGGAAGACAGTGTTTAAAACCAATGAAGGACTGTACGAATGGCTGGTCATGCCATTTGGATTAAGCAACGCTCCTAGTACTTTCATGAGATTGATGAACGAGATGTTAAAGGAATTTATTGGCAAGTTCGTGATAGTTTATCTTGATGATATCTTGATTTTCAACAGAACGAAGGGAGAACATCTTCAGCATGTTCGAGAGGTGTTAGAGAAGTTACAATAGAACAAACTACTGATAAACTTGAAAAAATGCACTTTCCTGCAGAAGGAGCCGGTCTATTTGGGGTTTGTGGTTGCAGAAAATGAACTGAAAATGGACCCAGAAAAGATTGCAGCAATTATAAATTGGTCGTCACCAAAAAGCTTATTTGAGGTACGTAGTTTTCACGGACTAGCAAGTTTTTATCGGAAATTTATTAGAAATTTCAGTGAAATCTGCACACCAATGTTAGAGACCATCAAAAAGGCAAGTCAACCTTTTTGTTGGACCAAGGCGGCAGAAGACAGTTTTCAGCTTTTGAAGCGAAAGATCACGGAGAGGCCAATCTTGAGACTGCCCGATTTTAATAAACTTTTTCAGGTTCGATGTGACGCAAGTGGAACAGCTATTGGCGCTGTGCTCAGTCAGGAAGACAGACCAGTGGCATTTTTTAGTGAAAAACTAAATGAGAGTCGGCAGAAATATTCCTCATATGACAAGGAATTTTATGCAGTGGTCCAAGCTTTAAAACATTGGAGACACTACCTACTGGGCAATGAATTCGTTTTGTTTTCTGATAATTCGGCATTACAATATCTAATGCAACAGCACAAGTTAAACCATAAGCACGCCAAGTGGGTAGAATACTTGCAGAGTTTTACTTTTGTGTTAAAACACATAAGTGGGCAAGCCAACAAAGTGGCAGATGCTTTGAGCAGGAGAGCCTTGCTCTTACAGGAAAGCAGTATACAGGTGATGGGATTCGAACATCTGAAAGATTTGTATCAGATGGACACAAATTTCAAGGAAGCTTTTGAAGCCTGCCAAAATCCCGTATTGAGAAACACAAGCCCATGGTTAGATTATAATTTACAGGAAGGATTATTGTTCCAAGGTGGGCAGTTATGTATCCCGGACTTTTCAATGAGGGAGAATATAGTACGGGAGAAGCATAGTGGTGGATTGGCGGGACATTTTGGTATCAACAAAACTTTGGAGCAACTCGGACATTTTTATTATTGGCCTAAAATGAGCAGGGATGTACAAAGATTGGTAAGCAGGTGTAAAGTCTGCCAACTGTCAAAGGGACATAGTCAGAATACTGGACTTTACACACCACTACCCGTTCCAAGCAGGCCATGGGACTCGGTTAGCATTGACTTTGTTCTCGGACTGCCTAGAACATAGCGGGGGTATGATTCGGTAATGGTGGTGGTAGATAGATTTTCAAAAATGGCTCATTTTATTCCTTGCCGGAAAACTAGTGACGCCATGTACGTGGCACACCTGTTTTTCACGGAAGTTGTTAGATTACATGGCCTACCCAAAACTATCATTTCAGACAGGGACGTAAAGTTCACAGGGCACTTTTGGTGCACCCTGTGGAAAAGGTTGGGCACGCAATTGAATTTCAGCTCTGCGTATCATCCGCAGACTGATGGACAAACGGAGGTGGTGAACAGGAGCTTGGGGAATTTATTACGGAGTTTGACTGGAGAAAATTCATGATTATGGGATCGAGCTCTTGCCCAGGCAGAATTCGCTTATAACGATTCACCCAATCGTAGCACCGGACTCAGCCCATTCCAGATTTTATATGGTATGCATCCTCGACGAATACATGAACTGCGAGATTTGGGAAAGCTGGAATGGAGAAGCGCGGATGGGGAAGATTTTGCAGAAGCAATGAGCAGCTTCATGAAAAAGTCAAACTAAGGTTGCAGGACAGCGTACAGAAATACAAGTAGCAAGCAGACTCAAAACGACGAGAGGTGCATTTTAATGTTGGAGATGAGGTCCTTGCGCATCTGCGCCCGGAACAGTTTCCTAGGGGCACATATAACAAGTTAAAATATAAGAAAATTGGTCCATGCAAGATCCTACGAAAATTTTCAGCTAACGCTTACGAGATTCAGCTGCCACCGGACATAGGCATATCACCTATTTTTAATGTGGCAGATTTGTTCCCATATAATGCCCAAGCAGAGGATGATAGTGCGGTACAGCTAGAACGGGACACCCAATTTGAAGGCAGTTCTTGGAAGAAACAGTTACCTTCGGCCCGGACCCATGAGATTGAAGGGATCCTCAGCACCCAGGTAGCCAAGAAGACGCGCAGGAAGGAATATCTGCGTTACCTCGTCAAGTGGAGAGACCGTCCAAAGGAGGACAGCTCATGGCTCGATGCGGCGCAGATTCACAAGGCTGGTTATTCAGTGGAGGAACTCATGGAACGGAGCCATGAAATTCCTTTACCCTAGGAGCCTGATGCAGGAGCATCTGGTTAACAGGGCAGAGACAGAAAGAAGGTTGGCATGGTTTCTGAGAAGGACAGAGAACACAACTCGCAGAATGGACAGCATGTCTGTTTCTTCTTTATTTTTAATTATCTTTATTATCTGTTGTTTTTGGTTTCTGTTCAAAAATTCCTAGAATACTGTAACGAGTTCTAATTAGGAACAGTAGTATTAGTTAGAATCATTAGTTGCTGAACAGTTATATACTGTTGTAAATACAAACAAAGGGAAACAAGCTAGTCATGAATAAATTTCAAATATGAAATAACTGATGTAACTGACAATAGAACAACTGACAGCAGTTATCCAACTGCTTGAGAACAATGATACAAAAATGGAGGAAAGCAAGCCCATAGGGGTTCGGAAGAAAAAAAAGAGAAAAAGAACAGAAAGAAATATATTCATCTTGTTTTCAGTGCACAAACAGTCCCTACGTGCGTCCTCAAAATAAAAACTGTACAATTCAATGCTGTGCTTATATTTTATTTTTATGTTGCAAAACCTATTATATGTTCTTGACAGACTTCGAACCGAGCGGAAGGACAAATAAACAAACGAGAGGTGACACCAACTGGCACCGGTCACGAGTTATAGTGCCCAGACAAATACATTTTCAAGGTATGCAAACGAAACTGTAAGGCAATTCAAGATTTTCTTTCCACATAAATTCACGGAATAAATATAATTATTAACAGTCCATCTCAGCATTACAAATTATTGTTCAACGTAGCTTCAAACCCTACCCAGTTCACAAGCCTAGGGTTTGACAGGGTCATGAACAAAAGCCGCAGCAAGAAACTACCCACTACAGTACCCAACAAACAAACCAACGGTCCATACAAGAATCCAATATAGCCAAAGTAAAGAACAATTCTACCCGTAAGATATTCAGAATGGCCGGAAGCCCAATGCATTCGACCCAACGAACGGCTCCACCTGCATAGGGACGAAAAGAGGAAGGGTTAGTTACCATCCCTTGAAGAAAAGCGAGAAGCTGAGAAATTGAAAGGGAATTACTGAGAGAGTGAACGAGAAATATTACCTGAAGGTGAGCCGCAACGGCAGAGCAAACCCCTCAAACGGACGAACCCTGCTCACAGAGGAGCCGAGCTATTAGTATCTAAACAAGCAGCGGAAAAGAAGTCTGGAAGAGAACGGGAGCTTACCAATTAAATTTGCAGAGAGCCGAATAGAGCAAGCCGTGTAACCCATCGACTTGGAGGCTGACGAACCGGGACTGTAACCAAAGTTCCATTAACTTACAGTGCTCAAATAACAATGGACTCTTGAGAGAAATGAACAGACAATACCGTGACAAACATCAACGCCAGGGAAAAACGCCAAACGACAGAGGAAACATACATATAAACAATACAGTAGCCCGAACTTACCAAAGCGACACCAGACAGTCGAAACATACAAGCCCGGACCTGGAACAACAGAACCGCAACCAAACGCTTGCTACACAGTTAACCGAGCAGGCAGGGTTCGCATTTTGTTTTCACCGCAGACATTACAACAGTCACAAAGAAAATCGCCAGAGACTGCAGAGCTAAACAACTAAGTAACAATAACAACCCAAAGGGCGCGAACAGGGTAAAACCCAAGCCGAGTAACTTTCCAGGATTTCGAGGAGGGACAGTTGTCTGCCGATAAGACCACCACAGTACATGCCGTAACCCAAGGTGATTGTAAATCAATCCGAATTTATTACCAAATCAATTGTAATACTGTCCGGTTCATAAGAGTGTTACACATCCGCTTTGGAGTGGCGGGACCACGTGGGCTGGCCCCATCATCTTGACTCTCTTTGTGTGTATTATAAAGTTTTTTTTTTTAAAAGTTTTTGTTAGTTTTATTTAAACTTTTATGTGAATTGTTATTTTTGGTTTAAAAAAAAAAACTTCAAATACCATTATCGTTAAACATAGAACTCATAAAAAAAAATCATAAAATTTGTTTTTTTTCATAAAAATCGTTCATCTGACATATCATTTTTAGCAAAAAGGTCCCAAAATGTGTATTTTGTTATCAAAACATTATTATTATTTTAGTAACAATTTTTTTTTTGTGTATTTAAGTATTAATTAATGATTAAAAAATCCTAACTTCAAATAATCAATTTTATTATTATTTTTTAATTTTGCAAAAAAATTATTAATTAAAATTTTATTTTATATTTTATTAATTTTTTAGAATATATTTTAATAAGTTCTTTATTATTTATTATTATTATTATTATTATTATTTTTAAATAAATTTGTTGTTGTTGTTATTATTCTATCATTTGTTTTTTTTTCATTTTATTTTTCTTTTATCTTTTTTTCAATTTATTATATGTTTTTTTTTTTGAATTGACCGGAGAATCCACAGTAGAATTATTATCATACCAACGTTTCAAATCCCAAGTGGGATCCATCATCAGGGTAGAAGAATGATGATAAAAGAAGAGCAAACAGGAGGAATAAATACTAAAGAGGAAAATTTCTATGGAAGAACAAACAGTCGGCTAGAACCCTTAATTTTATATAATATTTATTATTAATATTTTTATTTCATATTAAATATTATTAATAATTATCATTTAAAATAAATTAATATAATAATAACTTATACATTAATTAATATAATGTTAATATGATAATAATCCATTATTATATAATAAATAATTAATTATTACTAAATAATAATAATTATTAAATATTATAATAATTATTATAAATTAATAATTACATTAATATGAATAAAACATATAATAACTGATTAATATTTGCAGCTTACTAAATAATAAATTTAATTCATACTCACTGATTAATATTTTAATTTTAAATCATATTATAAGAAATTGAACAGTAATCCCATCCCCAAAATCATGAAGGATGTAAAAAAGATTATCTCAGATTCTAATCTCGACGAGAAATTAAAGAAGAAATTAACCCCTTCTTGTGAAACCATCCCTAGAATCTATGGATTACCCAAGATCCATAAGGAAGGGGTTCCCCTTAGACCCATTGTCAATACTATTGGCTCCCCAACATATGAGCTTGCGAAATATGTTGCAAAAATCCTTAAACCCCTTGTCGGAAATACTGATTCCTTCATCAAAGACTCCCATGAATTTGTGAATCTAATTAAAAATGAAAAGATGGAGCGTGATGACATTCTGGTCAGCTTTGACGTGGTATCCTTATTCACAAAGATTCCTCTTGATGAAGCCATTCAGGTTATAAAAGATGTTACTGATCCGGGGACTGCAAAGCTGGCGGAAATCTGCTTAAGGTCAACAGTATTCACCTTCCAAGGAATATTTTATGAGCAGACAACAGGTGTGGCTATGGGATCACCCCTATCACCGATCGTAGCCAACTTGTATATGGAACACTTTGAAAAGAAGGCTCTTGAATCTTATCCTTTAAAGCTGGCGTGGTGGAAGCATTTTGTCGATGACACCAACATAAAATGGACCCATGGTAAAGCAGAACTTGATAAGTTTTTCATTCACTTAAACTCCATCTCCCCAGAAATAAAATTTACGATGGAGCTTGAAGAGAATATGAGCATCCCATTTTTGGACGTTCTAATCATCAGAAAGGAAGATGGCTCTCTAGGCCACAAGGTTTTCAGAAAGTCAACCCACACAGAAAGTTACCTCCATGCAGATTCCCACCATCACTCGGCCCAGAAGTTTGGTGTTCTAAACACCCTTGCCATCAGAGCCCTTCGAATTTCCGACTCAGAGCATCTGAATGAAGAAAAGAGGCATTTGGTTTCAGTTTTCAAGAATATAGGCTACAAAGAGCATGAGATTAAAAAAGCCATAGAAAGAGCTGAAAGAAAGTTGTCATCTCATGAGCATAAGGCGCAAGATCAACCTCAGGGTAAGATGTTTCTTCCTTATATCCTTGGTGTTACAGACAAAATCGCTAAAATCCTAACAAAGAAGAACATTTTCACTCATTTCTCAGCTCCCGGTACCATCAGACAAGGTTTGAAATCTGTTAAAGATAATATTGACAATCTTCAGCTTAAGGGAGTCTATAAGATAGACTGTTCTTGTGGAAAAAGCTACATAGGTGAAACAGGTCGCTCCCTCCAGACAAGGCTCAAAGAACATGGCGCTGATATCAGGAATGGAAGATCTCGTTCCTCAGCACTGCAGAACACTCCTTGAAGACTAAGCACCATATTTGCCTGGAAAACGCTTCTATTATAGCAAGAGAGGAACACCATCACAGACGAAAGATCAGAGAAGCTCTCGAAATTATGAAGTATCCTCAAAATCTGAACAGAGACAATGGTTTGGAAATTAGCGGAAGCTGGCTGCCCTTGATCAAAGAAGTTAAAAGTCGTCAACCCATCCCCAGGTAATGCGTCCTCAGGTATGTTGTCCTCTGTTATTCTAATATTTTAATTTCTTTCTATATATAGCTATCCATTAATATATTCATTACATTAGTTAACTATATTTTAACTATTTATGTTTTCTAATAAAATGTAATAAATATATAAATATATTAATTTATTCTTTATAATAATTATTATAAGAATTATTATTTTAATTAATATATTAATATGATATTAATTTTATAATTAATTATTAAAAATTTTTAATTATTATTATATAATAATAATAATAATAATAATAATTAATCAATTATTATATAATAATTGATCATTATTATATTAATATTATATTTTTTATTTATTTATTTATTATATTAATTATCATGTGTATTATTATATTATAAAATAATTAATTATTATTAGTATTGATTTATATATTAGTTATTTTATTTCATTAATATATTAATTATTTTATTAATTTAGTATAAATAAGTGATTATATTTTTAATTGTCAATAATTAATAAAATCAAACATTTATTATTTTAGTTTATTTACAATTTAAATAGTTGATGTTATTAATTTATTTTATATTAATTTATATATTAGTCATTTTATTAATTAATTAATATTTGAATTATTATATTTATCTATTTTAATTATTAATTATCTTTCTAATATGATTTAAAATTAAAATATTAATCAGTGAGTATGAATTAAATTTATTATTTAGTAAGCTTTATATGTTTTATTCATATTAATGTAATTATTAATTTATAATAATTATTATAATATTTAATAATTATTATTATTTAGTAATAATTAATTATTTATTATATAATAATGGGTTATTATCATATTAACATTATATTAATTAATGTATAAGTTATTATTATATTAATTTATTTTAAATGATAATTATTAATAATATTTAATATGAAATAAAAATATTAATAATAAATATTATATAAAATTAAGGGTTCTAGCCGACTGTTTGTTCTTCCATAAAAATTTTCCTCTTTAGTATTTATTCCTCCTGTTTGCTCTTCTTTTATCATCATTCTTCTACCCTGATGATGGATCCCACTTGGGATTTGAAACGTTGGTATGATAATAATTCTACTGTGGATTCTCCGGTCAATTCAAAAGATAAAAACCACAGATCTCTCAAATCCAAAATATTATATGTTTTATTTTGTTGATTTTTTATAAATATTTGTTTTTTAAATAATTATTGATCTTTATTTAATTTTCAAACTTTTTATATATATATATATATATATATATATATATATATATATATATATATTTGTTTTTAACAGTTTACTTTTATTTTGTTATCTTGACTCTCTTTGTGTGTGTTATAAAGTTGTTTTTTTAAAACTTTTTTTTTGTTAGTTTTATTTAAACTTTTATGTGAATTGTTATTTTTGGTTTAAAAAAAACTTCAAATATTATTATCATTAAACAGAGAACTCATCAAAAAATCATAAAATTGGTTTTTTTTTTTTCATAAAAATCCTCTATGTGACATATCATTTTTAGCGAAAAAGTTTCAAAATGTGTATTTTGTTATTAAAGAATTATTATTATTTTAGTAACAATTATTTTTTTGTGTATTTAAGTATTAATTAATGATTAAAAAAAATCCTAACTTCAAATAATCATTATTTATTTATTTAAAATAAAAAAAAATTTAACTTCGCAAAAAAATTGAATATTTCATTACAAAAAACATTGCAAAGAAAAATGAAAAACACAAACTTGAAAAACCCTTAAGAAAAAAACATGCGAGGAGGGGAAAAAATAGAAGAAGACAAAAACTTAAAAAACGGCTAAATAACCAACTTAAAAAAAAAATGCATACTTAAGGCATATGAAAATTTAAAGTGTCAAAAATATTCCGCCCACCCCCCAACCCAAAAAAAGGTTGATGTTGCATCAACACTTTTCAAAATCAGCATGAACATCACCAATGTTTAAAAAAATATATCCATGCTTAATACATAAGAAAATTTAAAAAGTCAAAAATAAGACCCCCAAAAAAGGGGTTGATGCTGCATCATCACTTTACAAAATTGACATGAAAATCACAGACATTTAAAACAAATGTCCATACTTAATACATAGGAAAATTTAAAGTGTCAAGAATACTCTGGAAAAAGGTTGATGTTACATCAACACTTTTTAAAATCGACATGAAATCATGATTTTTTTGCGACCTCTAGAAAATGAGAATTCAGTGTAGTTCTCATTGAGTTGGTAATTTTGTTAACTAGGAGGGGTAATCAAGGAGGGGTGAACTCTGTTAACAACTTGTTATTATTTGTCTATAGTATCGTTGTTTATTTTGCAATTTCCTTTTTTAAATGTTCATTAAACTTTATTAAGTCTATTTAATTAATAAAACTACATAAAAATAAAATTTAAGAGTTTAAGTTTGGATCAAGTTTTTGTATCAGAGCTTCTTTCGTTAAGATTTTTCACAATGTTGAATGCTAACTAAGTCTAAGCTCAAGTGAGGAGAAGGATCACTTCAACAGTTTAAACCTAAGGCTTCTACAACATGAACATTTCCACGATAAGGAATGGAACATGGAGGGGAAGAAAGTCTCATTGAATTTGAAAGGGAATTTTGGAATGCCTTTCTCACCATGAAATCCATGGTGAAATAATTATACAAGAATAGGGAAAGAATGGAAAGGGCCCAAGTCAAAATATGAAGAATCCCCGATTGGGGTGCATGCCATTTTACCATCCCACTTGGGAATCCCGTTAATGGTGATTAGATGGGAGATAATGCAAAAGGGAGACTCCAACACATGTAGGGTATGTGTGATCAGGTTTATACGATGGGAGGAGGTGTGGGAGAGATTAAGAAGTGTGTTAATTGTCGCTGAACAATAAACCTCTAGGTGGTGAATGCTTGTACTTTACATGCAGTTGCATTGTGGTATAGTGTGGTCTCGAGAGCTATGAGGAGGCATTTGGGTTCCCTTCTGGTGGCAAGATTGGCCACGAGGCTACGTCTATGGGAGGACATCCACGTCATCTTCATGGCATTGCTAATAGGGTATGTCTCATTTCTTCTCATTCATCCCTACCCACGACAAACTGTTATTATGAATGTTACCTATAATATTTTTGCCCCCTCCTTCGAACGGGTGACTATGCGACTTAGTAGTGTCTGTTCCTCTGATGAGCATGTCTATGTGGCTCAATTTATCTTGAAATTTTTCTTTATAATCCAGTATCCATTTTTTATGATATATTACTGCTCTGAATGGGAATGTATGGTATAATTTGGGTTCCTTGTCTGTGCGGGAAGGATTTCATGCCTGGTTGGAATGGTTGTTTATGTATTTGGTTAAAATGGCTTTTGAATATACTTTGCATGTCATCATTGTTGGTTTTACAATGTGTTGATGTATTTTTATATGGCAACCGACATGAGGAGTCAGCGTGTAGCTCTTCCTTCTGGTGGATATAGACCCTCTCTGGCTCATATTTGTCTCATGCGATGTCTGAGCACAAGGTGCCAGTAATTGAAAGAAAGCGCAATGGAGGTTGGTCGTCATGACCTGCTCTTCTTTCACATGGATTGGAGCTAATGTTATTTGCTTCCTTCTCTTGTTATCTGTAAATGTATCAGGTTCTAATAACTTGAGATACCACCCTTGTTCAATCTTCATTTTGGCTAGACTAGTATCTTGCAACTCAACGGAGGTTGACCAAAATGGTTAGGCCATCCACGTGCACAGGCCTGTCAAGCACTGGGGGTTGTGGGCGAAGCTGAAAAAGTGGGGCTCAGGGGGATGAGGATCATCCTCATCACAACCGTCGAGGAGAGGATGAAAATCAGATGTTTAGCTTATTACAATCACGACCCAAGCATATACAACAGGCACTCCTGAGCAGCTGAGGTAGATGATTGCGGGTTGGGAGGCCGACCTCAATCAACGTGTTGAGAAGGATATACAGATGGAGGAATGGCATATGTTGGTTCCTAATCCAGGCCACACCCGAGGTAGGCTCACTCAGTACAAGAAGACAATCCATCTCTATTGGATGATGAAGAGCATAGTAGCTAGAGCTATTATGAACGCAACACGTTCCATTAAATCTTATCATGGGTTTCAAGAAATTTAGAAGGAATTCCAACTTGTTAAATTTATAATTCAGCAGCAGAATGTGCATCTGGGTCATATTGAGAAGAACATTTTGTGCCTCCCTCAATCTGAATTACCAGGTTTCAGTGCAAAGGACCCAACCTTGGTGGATTCCTCAGATGGCTAGTATTTAGCAGTTTCCTTTTTGTTAGATTTTGATCATGTATATGTCGATTAGTAGCACTTATGTTAGCATGTTAAGGGTGAACTGGTTTCTAGACATTCGGGTCTATAAGTTTGAGTATGACAAAATTAAGAGCCTCAGATTTTGGATGGCTTATAATGCATTCTAATTGCCAATGGACATGGTTTCCCAATGGGCAGGTTGAGTCCACAAAATGTTTTTTATGGGTGTAACCTACTTTGAAAATGAATGAATGAAAGGTCCTACTATGATTATGAAAAAAATAAGGTTAAATATGAAGAAGCTAGTAGTGATCCTCCTCAAATTCTTCTTCTTCCTTCTTCTTCTCTACATCCATCTCCATGTCATAAAGGGCAACTAGAGAATAGTGATTCTAAATTACCTTTGTTAAAATTAAATGTAAAAATCAATTTGCTAATGTATAATACTGAAATTGATGTAGATAAGCTAGATAATTGGATCAATTAGATTGAATTCTATTGTAGGGCTCAAAGCATTTTGGACAAAGGAACCAAGGTTTTGCTAGTTATTCTCTGACAAGGAGGCACAACACTGATATGATGTGAGAGTAAGGTTCAAGAAGATGTTTATATGAAAGTTATAATGACATTTCTTGGTACAGATTTACATTTGCATCAAAGAAGAAATATTATCCTGTAGGACGTGCAACAAGTATTACTGGATTGGAAAATTCTAAAACAAGTTAGAGGAAAAACCATGCAAGATTGTATTCAAGAGTTCTAAAAGAGGGCATTAACAATGGGCATTCTGTTGGGCAAACAAATTGTCTTAATAAAACAAGTCAATTTTCTCAAACATAAATTATCAATTCAGGTAAGTCTTTTATTTCAAGGTTATTTTGTAAAATATATGCAGGCAACAATAGTTAACTAGCATTGGTTGATTCCTAATGCTAAGCTTTCTCCTATAAGAACAAAGTTGTGACTCTTCACACTTGCAGGAATGAAAATAAGTATCATTTTCAAACCCTCACTTGCATAAAAATAACTCACTGCACATAATGCAGGAAATGAAGTCACACATGCACCCATCCACGTTCAAGTCACTCTTGCAAGGAAAAGAAATATCAATTTGTTAATCAATTTCACAAAACAATTCAATCACAACCACACAATCATTAAGCCAATCAAAATCAATTTACAATCAAAATTAGCTAACATTGTGTTTCAACAATAAATTATAAATCTATAGCACCAATTGAACAACAAAATTACATGGTTAGTAAGGATCGATCCAATAACTATGTTGTCACACGAACGATCCACATTAATATTCTGCAAGTTAAATTAACCAACAGTAGTGGCAATGTATATTAACAAGAACATGTAATAGTGATGTAATAATAAATGAGTTAACATATGAAAATAAATTAATATGTAACGATTATCTACCTCTACTAATACAACAACCCCTACTAAAGAGGGGGTCCCTTCCTCCTTGGCAAGGGTTTGGTGATTCATAGCTCAAAAATCAACAATTCAAAGATAAGCCACGAACTTGCAGAGATCACATTAGCTTTAGAAGTGAAGTTACAAGACTGCATTGTTATATGGATGATGGTTCCCCCCCTTCCTGAGCTTACTTATTCATTTTCTTACTTATTAACTCCCAACATGTTCTTTTCCCATACATTTTATACAAAGAGATAAGGGGATGCATTGGAATAAATCCCCCGAATCTAGGTGGTAAAAGTTATGGAAAAATTACAAAATATTGACTCTTTTTTCTTTTAGGAGATATTAGTTGAAAAAAAACTCAACATCTGATTACAATATATGTTTTATTTTTATTTTTATTTTTATAAATCAACTGAGAATAGGCTAGAGTTATTTCAATTACCAACTGATTGCTCTGTTTGGGACATAGTCTTAAAATAGTTGCAAAAACAAATATTTGCCTAAAATAAATGCATATAGATCTCAATCCATGAACGTTTAGGAGAAACTAACTATTTCTCACCTAAATGGGGATTTTCTAAGAAAAACCCATGTCGCAGATTTCCATAATTTGTCTTAGTTTGTCTACAAATTGTGTCTGAAGTTAGTCACCCAATTATGCTTGTGTGAGCTATCTGAATTATAGATCATGAGCTGGAGCTTAACAAATTTGACTTGGTTATGATTTAGGCAACACAAATCCATGTCAGAATCCCTACGAGTAAAATCCATGTTCTGGAATTACTTTTGGAGCTATGTAAATATGCCAACCATGGAGACTATTACTGATACTACATAAGACCCACTACAACAACACTAGGGAAACCATGATCAACAAAACCAACATCAATCCTTTATAATTCATCAAAAATAAAATAAAATAATGATAATCAACTACTTTAACATTGAAAGCTTAATTTGGCACATTCCTCTCGAAACGCAATAGGATGGGTAACAGATAGGCAAATAAGTGTAGTAAAGTGATGAAAATGGGTATTTAGAATGGTGAAAAAAAATGGTGGCCCAACATCTCCCCCATGCCTCCCTTTTGCATGTCCCCATGCAAACCTGGTAGCGTAGACAATAAAGATTCACCCAAATTTTCAAATGGACCAAACCTGCATGGATGCACTAAGCATTTCATTGACAACGAATGTATCAAAAATTATTTTTTATTGCAAAAACTACCACTTTGATGCAGCCCAATACCTTTGTAAACAATTTGTCTTTTACCTTTATTGATTTGCTTGTTGTTTGTCAATTTTCCTTCCATGAATGATTCCAATAATGCTGATGAAACTGATCATTTGTCTTATTCCTATAACAAGTTCCTATGTGACGGTGTTGTGTTTGTCTTAGGAATTCACTACATTTGTTGGCCATACATACATGCTACCTTTTTGCAATTATTCCTTCACAAAAGTTTTTTCAAACAATGGTTGTCCATTTTTGTCAAAATTTCATTTCTCATAAACATGTCTCCATTAGCCAATCATGAACAAAAACACATGATATAACTTATGATATTTCAATCCATGGTTACCTAGTTCAACTTATAAATCTTATGCTCAATTATCACATCCATCATACCTTCAAAAATAATCTTTCAACCATTTTGGTGGAGTCGCAGCAATTTCAAGGACATTAACATTTCATGCAAACAACACTTCAGATTGAGATAGTTTTTGGTGGTTGTGTTCATCACGATATAATGTATTTATATACTAAAATTCATAGCAAACCATTACACAGATCCTGAGATATAACAAATAATATGCTACAGGAATTTCAACAAACTTTTAAAGCTATATCAACAAATTGTTATAGGTGTAGCAATAAACTTTGTTAAGAAATTTATCACAAAGTACAAACTAGATTTTGATAAAATTTTGTGATAAATTTTAACTATTTTAATGCTTCTCCACACCAAAAATCAAAGCTATCTAATGCACTGATATTGAGATATAAGAAAAATGGTTGTAGGTGATGATGCTTAATTTCTAAAAAATTATAAACTCGGTTTTCTTGAAAATTTGTAGGTTTGTTCATATTACTTTGGTGCTTCTTTCCTCAAAATTTCATTGAAATTCGATGCAAGAATCTTGAGAAAGAAGCAAAATGGTTTTAGGTGATGGTGCTTAGTTTCTAAAAAACTATAAACTAGTTTTGCTTGAAACTTTATGGGTTTGTTTATATAACCATAGCACTTTCATCCTCCATTTTTGAAAACAATCCAATGCATGGGTTGGGAGATATATTTAATTAATTTCTGCATTTTTTATTGAAAAAATAATCTAAATAAATGAAAAATTACCACCATGTTTTGTAAGAATTTCTTCTCCACCACACCTTTACTTTTGCATGTCCTCATGTAAACAAGGTAGAGTTGTCAACATATTACCAATAACACCCAAGATAACAACATAGTTTGCATTTTAGGTTTTCGTTACATCAATTGAAACTTGTGGGGATGCACAAACAAGGCATGAATCAAGTGAGTTTTGAGGAAACACTGTTAGTATTGCTTTGTGGAGTTGTAGTTAAAATTCTCTGAAAATAACAAATTGTTGATACTCAGAAAGAATTGAATTTGTTTTATTCCAAAGCATAGAAGGGGGCAATGTCCATATCTTGGCCTTTAGATATTATTTCATATTGGTTATGAATCAAATAATAACATATTTCATAAATACCTTAGTAGGGTTTGTATGGTGGCCAATACTAGGAGTTGTGATACTTGCAACAATGGTTGGAAGTCAAGTAAACATCACTAAGACATTTTCAATTATCAACTAGAGCATAGCATTGTGTTTCTTTCCTAGGGTGAAAGTAGTGCAAGCCTTTGACGAAATATATGGACGCATCTACATTCTAGAAATCAACTAGATTTTGATGATCTTATGCCTAGTTGTTACTATTGGTTTTCAAGATACAAAACAAATGGGGAATTCATTTGGTATGCATTGGTCTTATTATTTACACCTTATTCATGTATTTTGGAATTAATCATGGAACATTTTTTGTTAGTGAAAGAAAATATTCTTGAGTATAGATTTCCAGAGTCAGTCATATTGTTGATACTTTTCTAGATAATGGAAGCATATTTTTTTTATAGTGTTATGGATTGAACTGTGTGTATTAGCTTGGACGTTCCAACCTAATACACACAGTTCATTCCATAAAACTATCAACAAAAATAATATGTTTCCATTATCCAGAAAAATTTCATGGTATGAGGATTGAGGACCTGGAACCATTTCTATTTGAATTCTAGGTACTATATAGATCTTATCATTATTTTCTTGATTCTCAAAAGTTGAAATTCTTTCCAAACACATTGAAATATGGGGCTCTCACATGGTTTACAGGTTTAGGAACTAATTCTATAAAGTCATGGGATGACATTGTTATAGGCCATTTTATCATAACTGGCCAATAGGCCTCCTAGTGGGATCAATCAACATCATATTCCCCCCTTTACATCATCATTGCACAAATCCCTATGCAATGTCTAGAATTGTTGTCCTTATGCTCCTTGTCCTTTAGAGAATAGTTCCTAGTTCATTCAATACTACATATAGGACTAACTTACGAAGACACAGTCTGATAATATGGCCCTATTGTAGTGGCTACAACCACCCTCCAAAATTTTTCTTATGCTTTGATTTTTGAGCCTTCCTTCTTATCCATGGGAGCTTATCTTGTACAGTTTTCATGTACTCGTGATTTGATTAAGACTTATCTTTTTCATCCGTGCTTTTGTTTGCTCGTTTTTACATTTATTTGATATTTTATGAGTCACAAGCTAACCTCATGACTTGGTCACACAACAGTTCTAGGCTTGACTCTAGAAACTATGCAATCCTTGAGCTCAAAAACTATGCAATCATGGAAGGTAGCCTAGCATTGAGCCCAGAAACTATGCAATTCCTCAGTGAGCTTAGAAACTGTGCAATGCACTGAGCCAAAAAGTTTCCCAGTTCCCCAAAATTATGCAATCTTCCCTAGTAAAATGCATGGCAAGTTTACCCAGAAAAGGAAAAAAAGAAGAAAAAACATACCTAAAAAATATAGATCTATTATTAGTTTCCCGAAGGTGGCATATTTCTGTTTTTATAAGTTTTCACCGAGTGTCGCTTTTTCCTTGATTTTAGGCATGCACGTCATAAACCCTAATTTTCTCAAATTTAGTTAATCAACACATTTAGAGCTCATTTTCACATTTGATCTTGGAGCTCTAGCATTCCCGAGGAGATGAAGGAACCTTCGGTGGAGTTGTCGTCATTTTTCAGGGTGAGCTTTTCTTTTATTGCCTTTTACTATTTTTTCTATCACTTTTTGTCATTTCACTTATCTGATTCTTCTTTTTCTTGTTTCTCTTGATAATTGCTGGCGTTTCAACATATTTTAGCTTTTAGAAGTGTTGTTTCAGTTTGTCATTTACCTTTCACAAGTGTCGCATTGGTTTTCTTTTCTTTGCACCAATGGTTGTCATTTCAGCGACTCTCCTTGCATATTTGTTTTTCCTTCCATTTTTTGAGTTTCTGCACTTGATTCACATTGATTCATTTGTACTTAGTGAAATATGCACTTAATCTCACATCATTACTTAGATTTTCTTGTTTCCCACACCTTCACCAGGTAGATCTGCACTTTCCTTGGCCAATTTTTACTTTGCCTAACTAGGCACCGAGAAATCCTAAGGCTCAAAATGAGAGCTTGGCCTCTGAGATTACGTAGTGCATAGTATAGGCTATCCCAACTGTGCACTTCATAGTTCTAAGGCTCAGTATGCTACCCTTGGCCATTGAGACTTCGTAATGTGCAGTCTCTCCCAGTCTCTACCTAGATTGAACAACGCATTACATAGTCTCAAGCCTCAGGTTGCACCCTTGGCTATTGGGCTGCACAATGCACAGTGCCCACAACCAGTCCCCCTCACATGTTCATGGAAACTACGCAATCACTCTCACTATTTGCCTGATTTGTTACTTGATCTTGTGTTGAAGTTATATTTTCAAAAGCTAATGTTTTCTTTCCATGAGTGCATTTTCTATCCCATAGGTACCACCATTGTTGAGAACTTCTCTCCAACAGTCATTTTTACCATGGCACCCAAGAGAGCTACTTCAAAAGATACCATTGAGAGCAGTATTAGGGAAGCAGTTGATCAAACGCCGGTGGAATTTCCAGTGTATGAAGACACTCAATTGTTTGTAGAAAATGATTTAAATCTAACATGGAACAAGGTTAAGGAAGCTTTTCAACAAGGAGCTTCAAAGAATATCTAGAGGACCAATAGGTTTTGTTATGTGGAATTTTGCATCTACGGATAAATGCAATTTCCCTAGGTGGGTAGCTACACCCAAAAAACATAATTAAATCATTTAACCTTTTTCTATAGAAGATAAATAATACAAGGGACCTACTTGTTATCTTTCGCTTTCCCTTTGTCTCCTTTGTATGGATCACATTGCTCCTTTTCGAACTAAATCTGCTCGACAAGTACCTGCAATCATAAACAAAGGACAAAAACCAATCAAAGCAAAAGATCTATCTACTATAAGAAAATGGAATCGAAATAATTTACACATATAATCATCATACATAAAGAAAATAATATGGGAAAAGGTATAAAGAAATTTATTAAGTAGAAGGAAGAGTTACAACCAAGAAGTCTAATCCCATGTCACTCATCTAGCTTGAGTTCCATCCTTCATCACACCATAAGAACAAAACTTCGGCAGCATAACAATACTTTCTTACAATCTCAAACCTCACACCAACAGTATCTGCTAACAATTCATCGAAGTCCAGCCCTTGATCACTTAGATGAGTGCTCAATTTGTAGGAAAATGGAGGTGGTTTGGTCATAAATGAGGGTATTGGATGGCCTTCAAAACTTAGAGTTAGTTTCCATGGAGGAAGGTATGAGAGGATAGGAGGTTACTTAACTCATTCCTTATCCAATTTTGAGCTCATAGGAGATGATAAGTGTGGGAATCTTCTGGAATGGTCTAGAAGATAAGAATATTCCCATAACCCTATGAAGAATTCGCTCAATCTCGCCCAGCGCAAGTCAAAGTGGGCCTAAGTGCACTGAAATTCACCCTTACATGGGCCTACCTGCACTGAAGCACATTCACCCTTGACCAAGGCTGCGCTTGTCCCTCAAGGAGGCATTTCTGGAGGGCTTTAGGTGGAAACGTTCAAGAAAGGAGGCATTCAAAGTGATGACTTGTCTAGGGCATGTAGCAACTCGATTAGGGTTTGATGAACCTTAATACTACTGATCTGAATGTTGGGAGTGATGTGCCCAAATGGATCTATAACAACTTCCCCCTAAAGCATGAAGTCGAAAATGATAATGTCGAATGATATGCTTTACGATGTGATGAGGAGGTTCCGAAGCGGTTGGTGACTTGCATCAATTACATTACATAATATCATGATATTTTGGATTTTTCATGAAATGCTGAGGGAAGGCATACCCATGCTCAACATATAAACTTTTCATTACATGTACATAGATAGTCATCTATGGATATAGACCCATGATAGGATGACCATTTGTGTAAAGCCATTATACAGATGATTTAGTACTCTCCTGAAAACGCAACCTGGATGGATGAAACTAGATCCAGGGTCTTCTATCTCATTCAATCGTTCGCTCAAGTACGAGTCTAACCATGTGAATATGTGATTTGAAGTCGAACATGGGAAGACACTGTCTGATTACCAGCCAATGATGTAAGTTGTTAACAGATGCGAGAGAAATCACCGATAATGATAATGAACCTCAAGGTACTGCAGTACATTCTACATGGTGTGAATAAATTTTTTGATGTTGAACACCATAAAAAGTCTTTCGGTCGATGGCCAGTGATGTCAACCTATTGCTGAAAGTGAGAAACTTGTCATTGATGTATGCAAGCACCAAGGTACTGAAAGGGTGTTTCTAAGTCAACTTCTTGGATAATGTGTTGATGTCAACAAAAAGCGACTCATTGCAGGAGGGCCTTGATGTATCCCACATCAATGACACGAAATAAGTGTAATGCTTTTTGGAGACGAAATGTGACTAACAACACAAGGTTCAGGAATGGCAGTCATGAAAATGAAGGTATATGAGTATTGCAAAGGATGAATTTTAACTAAGTGACTTCTCTTTAACATGTCAGCGACACTGAATGAATTGGCAGCATTGAACCAAAACCAAAGTAATGGATGGTATGATAGAACATAGGTATGATAACCATCAAGAAGATAACCCAACCCAAGTAGTCACAGAGATGAAGTGAAAGTGTCATGTTCAAGAGCAACTTGCTGCGATAAAGTGGTTTACCTCTTTTCCCATTTTCCCCAGTCATTGCTGACTAGTACCTCTTTATTTTTTATTAGGCTTGAGGAGGATAACATATTTTTGTTGTATAATTCCACCCTTCGGGTGAATCCATCGCTATGTGATGTTTTAATGAGTCTAGCGAAGGTGAAACTCATTCTTGTAATGATGGACCAGTTTTTCGCTATCTGATGTTTTAACGAGTTTAACGACAATGATAACTTAGTACTTTTCATGTTTAGAGAGTTTGAAAAGGGACAAAAAGAAAACTCCACAAGCTATTTTTCGTAGTTTTGTCTCTCAAGTCCGAAAAAGCGTAAAATAATACGAGAGATAACCTATTGACCGTGTTCGATCAACATATTCCTTTTTCATAAATAATCTATCTCAGTCTGGAAAAGGGTTAAACTTATACTAAGTAGATGTCATTTCCAATCTGTTAATGAGCTGAAAAGGACAAGTGCTCGACAGTATTTTCCTATTTCGAGAGTCTTAAAAGAGCTTAAAGAGGACTCCAAGGGGGTTCCTTTCTCAATGTTTAACAAAGCTCTAAAAAGAGATAAAATTATGCTCTTTGGTCAAAGATACAATTCATGATCGTGCATGTCAAATTCAGTAAGTTAACTGTAAAACTTGCTCAAAGAACCACCAAATGGATTAAACATACTTGTTTCATTGGTAAAAATAGGTAAATACTAAAGTTTATTCATTTAATGATCATGAAATAAACATAAAACAAGAATTTACTATGTCATTTTCACCATTTGATATTTACCATTCAGTTTTGTACTTTGAACCAGTTTTTTACCTCGAACTTCAGCAGTTGATTGCGAGAAATTTTGTGGATCATTTCTCGTGTCATCTAAACTAGGAAGGAGATTACCCCTCCTCTTTCTTTTCATGTCATTCTTTTACAGTTTCATGCAAATTTTTAGGGCTTTTGGGGTCCCTGGGGTTAGAATATTTTGCCCTGGGATCAGCGCAGCCTTTCACATCGAAAACTGCATTGGAATGCACCCAAACAGAAGGGTACATGCATTGCAGCGCATTGTCTCCTGATCAGGGGTGCGCTGGGCGAGTTTGACATATTTGTTTCACCTGTTTGACACAAAATTTCTCGAGGTTTTTGCATGAAATGGATCCTAACTAAGCTTATGGTTTTATTTCAGGCTTTGATCGGATCAGAATGTCTATTACTTGGCAAGAAAGAGAGCATGAAGAACAAGACATGGTTGCGCTAAATGATCTAGGTAATGTTGAGACCCTCAGAAACTGTGGGTTGCTCAAATACTTTAGGTTGTTTGGAATGAGGCAACAATTAGAGCTATTGTAGTTCTTTTTTCATGGATGGGATCCAACGGATTAGACTTTTCACATAAGTGACAAAGTGGTCCCTATTATGATCGATGATGTTTACTTTCTTACAGGATTGTCGAGACATGGTGCCCCATTTCTCTTTCAAGTTTTCTCGTGGGGGTGAATCAGTGAGGGACTATGTTCGACAATCCTGTCGGCTAGGTACATAGCCTAGCAAAGATGAAAAGATAATCATCAAAGATATTCGTGATATTCCTTTGATAACAATCCTTTTCACTATCGCAAAATTGGCAGGCAGTGTGACTCTTCATTTGGTGAACAGATCATACATGCAGTATGTGCTTGAGTGTCTTGAGCCAACAATATTAAACTAGTGTGAGGCCATACTTTATTCACTAAAAGAGCAGTTGAAAAAGGTAAAGAGTAGTAAGACAAAGAATTTTAGCTATGGTTCAATCTTAATCACTTTTACCCTAGAGAGAATTCCATTGATGCAACCTCAACATGTAACATTGGGTGTAGTTGGTCCTAGAGATCCATGGATGCAAAGGCGGGTCAAATTGATGGCTAGACATGTTGGTCAGTCATAAATCATACTTTGTACTATATTCTTCAGTTGGCTCGATCGACAATACATTGTCATCGAGGAGCATCCATACACAGGGATGGATTTTCGTGGAGATCCAGAGTTGCGTTTACAAGTGGGCACTCAATAGGGTGCTATAGGTAAATTATTTTTGACCAAATCTTTTTGATTTTTAAGTTTCTACATGTTTTTTTGTTTTTAATGTTTCCAAGACTGAACTAAAATCTTTCTCATGCATATAGATGTTGGTACTATTCAACCTATGGGACATCAACAGGAGGCAGGTGGACCAATGCGAAGAAATGTTGGGAGAGCAGTTCTCTAGGATTTGGATTTGACCGAGACACTAGCAGAGTTGCAGGTTCATGTAGAGGGGTTAACCCTCGGTATTTCAGATGTCTCGATTGAGGAGTTACCTACGAGGTTGCATCGGCATACTATTGGTGTTCCTAGCCATTGGATGAGACTATTATGCATGATAGCTTAGGCTGTGACCTGTTATCATGAGCATCACTAAGTCTACTTAAGATGATTTTTGTATGCATTTTGAGTTTTTAGGTCAGATGAGTAAACATGTCTTGGACACAAATTTTGTAAACAAATTTAAAAAATCGATCTATTTTTACTTTTAGAGTTTTTATATATGGTTATGTGCAATCCCATTCAACTAATGGTGTGAATTGAAAATTTACTTTTACATGTGTCGCAAATGTTTGCTCAAATACTTCAGGTTGTCTAGGATGAGGCAACAATTAGAACTATTGCAGTTCTTAGTTCATGCATGGGATCCAATGGATTAGGCTATTCACATAAGGGACAAAGTGGTCCTATTATGATTGATGATGTTTGATTTTTTAGAGGGTTGTCGAGATGTGGTGCTCACATTTCTCTTTCAGATTCTTCTCATGGGGGTGAATTAGTGATGGACTATGTTTGACAATCACATGATGGCTGAGTTAACTGCCAAGTTAGGACTTTCACATGATAGTTCTACTCCTTATTATCCGCAAGCTAATGGACAAGTTGAGGCCATCAAAAAATTCCTTAAGAGAATTCTCCAAAGAATGATAGGGGTTCATAAATGAAACTGGAATTTAATCCTATACTATGCTTTGTGGGCATATCATACCTCAGTAAGGAATGCAATCGGATTCACACCCTTTCAATTGGTGTATGGTCTGGAGGCAATATTGTCGATACAATGTGAAATTTCATCAATTTTAAAACATCTATCTATTTTTATTTTCAGAGTTTTTATATATGGTTATGTGCAATCCCATTCAACTAATGATGTGAATTGAAAATTTACTTTTACATGTGTCGCAAATATCTGTTTAACACATAGTTCGCTAATGAATCAGTTAATGTGTTAAAGTTTTTGGAAATATGTTGATATTGAATGTACTCAAAATATCTTTCCAAAAGATGAACTCTAAGGAACATATGAAGAACAGTTGGGTTTTGGATGGTATAAACGTTTGTTAGTTGTAGTACAATGAGTTGTGAGTCCAATCTAATGATGATTCGGTGAATTCCAAGTTAAATGGCATAAGGGAGAAGTTTGATCAATGCGCTAATACAAATCAGTGATATTATTTGTAGAACAACTAATACAAATCCCTTGAAAACTCACTAACTTGCCACTTGGAGCGAAAATGGCCCATGTTGCAGAAGATAGGTTCTGCGTACTACAACTAGCACCATTAGCGTAACCAAAAAATGGTTCCAAATATTCCGACATATGCAACAAACATAAAGAGGATTACTTAACCACATAAAAAAAACTCTAAAAGACACACTGACACACACACATGCAATTAAAGCATATATACAGTGATTTTACTACATTCAATTAAGCATAGTAACGTTTGAGATACAACCCATTTTGAGGTTGCAACAATGGAATTCCATCATAATCCACCAACTCGTAGGCACCTTTTTCCAAAACACGCTTGACAATGTAAGGGTCCATCCATAATGGTTCAAATTTTCCTGCTCCTAGTTTATTAGCTTCTTGATCATAAAGCAAGACCAGGTCTCCTTTTGAGAAAATGCGAGGCTTGACATTTCGGTCATATTCCGCCTTGATTCATTTCTTATGTGCTTTATTAGCCGATGTGGCTTCACGACGGGTTTCATCCAGATGGATGAGTTCTAAAAAACATGCTTCTTCATCAGAAGTGTCGGGTAGCAGGTCAGTTGTGAGTTTAAGAGATGAAATTTCACATTCTATTGGCAAGATTTCCTTGAGACCATACACCAATTGAAAGGGTGTGAATCCAGTTGTATTCCTTACCGAGGTTCGATATGCCCACAAAGAAGAGTACAAGATTAAATGGCAGTTTCATTTTTGAACCCCTATCATTCTTTGAAGCATTCTCTTAAGGAATTTGTTGATGTCCTCCACTTGTCCATTAGGTTGTGGATAATAAGGAGTAGAACTATCATGTGAAAGTCCTAACTTGGCAGTTAACTCAGTCATCATGTGATTGTGAAAATGTGACCCATGATCTGTAACTATAGCCTATGGTACACCAAACCGAGCAACCACGTGGTTGAAAAAGAAAAGTGCAGCCATCTTGCCATTGTTGTTTAATGTAGGCATTGCCTTAACCAATTTTGTGAAATAGTCAACAACGATTATAATGTACCCATGCCCCCCACTGAGTGAGGGTTACATGTCATGAATTCAATGCCCCATTTGGCAAATGGTCCAACAACGATGACAGGATGCAGTGGTGCAGGTGGTAATCTAACTTTACAGTCATAGATCTAGCATGGTAGGCTAGAAGTAACCATCACAAAGAATTCTCTGTGCGGTAGCACAACCAAATAAGTGTCCACCACAAGCACCTGAATGGAAATCATTCAAAACTTTCTCGGCTTCCTCATGTGTGAGGCACCTCCATAAAATCATATCGATACCATGAGGGTAAAGAGTGTCACCAATGATCAGATAACCTTTGGCTTGATATTGGATATGTCGTTGTTGCCAGCGATAGGTGTTAGGCCGAAAAGTTTGGGTTTGGAGATAAATCAATATATCTCCATACCACGGTTCAGATGATGAAATTAGGAACAAAGACTCATCTAGAATTTATGGTTTTGATGTTGAATCAATGGTATTCGAGGGAAGGTCGCAAAGAAACTTGGCGAAAACTAGAGATTTCTTTGATTTGGATTTGATGAATTCCAAATCAAATTCCTACAAAATGATGATCCACTTTGAGTATTTTCTCCCCAGCAATTGACGTGATAAAATATATGTCATAGGGTTGCAATCCGAAATGACAGCGGTCTTTTGGAGCAGAATATAGTGGTGAAATCTCTGTACAACTTGAACAGCAGCCAGAGCTAACTTTTCGACGTAAGAGTACTTAACTTTTGTATCATTGAGATTGCAACTCAAATAATATATCTGATGTTCAATCCCAACTTATTCTTTGACTAAAATCATTCCAATGGTTGTATATGCAACAATGAGATACAAGAATTAGACATTTTGGTAATTCTGGGAATACATTAATGATGCTCTAATCAAGGTATCTTTAAGAGCATCAAAGGAAGCTTGCGCAACCTGATCCCAATGGAAGGGTATCCCCTTTTTCAAAACATGAGTAAATCCTTTATCCATTTCAACATAATTGGGAATAAACCTCCTTAGAAAGTTAGCCTTCCCTTGGAGTCTCTATAATTGTAGAATATTGGAAGGTGGATGCAAGTCAAGAATTGCCTGAACCTTAAGAGGGTCGAGTCGAATTCCTTCCTTAGACACTACGAAACCAAGAAAACGACCAGAACCAACAAAAAACACACATTTGTGTGGATTGAGTCGTATTTTGTAGTGTCGGCACCGTAAAAATATAGCTCTCAAATGTTGTGGGTGATCAATCCGCTTTCGTGAATGAGCAGGTAAATCATCAAGGTATGGTTGAACAATATGTTTGATGTCATGGAAGGCATAGTTCATTGCCCTCTGAAAAATTGCCCCTACGTTCTTCAAACCAAAAGGGAGTTTCCTGTAAGAAAATGTGTCCCATGGACAAATAAAAGAAGTTTTATATTGGTCGTTTGGGCAGATATTGATCTTATTATAGCTGGAAAATCCATCCATAAATGAAAATATTTCACATCTGGCACATTCATCAATAATATGGTCAATAAAGGGAGTGGGATAATTATCTTTTGTACAAGCTTGATTAACATCCTTATAATCGACGCACACTCGTATTTTCCCTTGTTTCTTCATGACAGGAACAATATTGGAAACCCAATCAGTAAGAGGAATAGGGTATATGAAACCAGCATGAAAAAGTTTTTCAACTTCTGTTTTAATGGCAGCAACCTTCTTTGGATGAATGGGATGGAGGCATTGTCACACTGGTTTGACATCAAGATACAGTTTAATTTCAGGTTCAACTATACTAGAGTCAATTCCTGGCATCTCCTCATATGACCATGCAAATATATCTCGGAATTCACGAAAAATAACACGGTAAATATCAAGTTCTGATGGAGAACAAGATTTGCCAACATGAATGTTTTCTACAACTTTAAGTTTGGTCTAAATACTGATAGAAATAGTTTCTTCGATATTTGACAAGTTTCGCTCAAAATATACTGTATCTATGAAAACAAAATTCAAAATAAAATCAACAATTAAAGGGTGATTAAGTTCATTTGAAAGATATTTTACATGATCTAGAAGATGGGAACGACGATGATAATATTCCCACGATTCTTCTTTCGTCATCATTGATTGGATGATTTCTTCATCAGTAGAAAATATACGTGAAAAGGGATCAGAGGAAGTACCATATTCTAATGAATGATCTACCCATACAATTGGCGAAGATGGATTTGGGTTCACTGCACAAGCCAGAAAGATTGATTGCTATGCAAGCTTAATGGGGCTTAGCGGCATGATTTCATTACTACTATCAACTTCAGAGCTATTGGTAATTTTCCTTAAATTAGATGAAGTGGAAGATATCATGTTGTAAGTCTCAATGTTTTCCACTTCTGCCATGTTTGAGGGCGACTGTAGTGAAAAAGTACCCATTAGGGAAGAATCCTTTAAGAGACCTACACCAATGTTTTCAAGAGATAGCGGGGGTCCATGAACTAACGGAATGCTTCGAGTAGCCCGTGAACTAGAGGCGAAGAAAGTGAGTTGATCGATAACTATGATTCCGCCTTTATGAGGGAATGCAATTGTACGAAAGTATGTCAAAACCACAACATCCATAGCATAAACCCACGGTCTTCCTAGCAAAATGTTGTATTCAAGGGGTCTGTCAACAACCTCAACTTCAACAGTTACTATTTTACCCCCTATTTCAATTTGCAAATTACTCAAGATTCCATAAGGCATATATGTGCGACTGTCAAAAGCTTTTAACATTGTTGGTGAACATGACAAAGGGGGTGAGCCAAGTGTTTCCAACAATTCATCGACATAATACAAGTAGATGCCCCCTCGTCAATAATGGTTCGGTGAATAATTTTATTCAAGAAATTTACTTGAAATAGGAATGTTAATTGTGCTTGTAACTGTGGTGTATAACTCGCATGGTTGAAAACCACAAGATTGGAATCAGTTGGATCGATTCCACAAATTGTTGACAACAAAGGATGCTTCTGGGAGGGACAATTTTGAAGCAACTCAAGTGTCAACATAGCTGAAGGTGACTGAGCCAAATCATCTATTATATTATAGTTCTGTGCAGCTCGAACTCGAGGGTTAAATGTTGATTTATGTACAACCATTAGGCAGTTTTATTGTTAACTCTGGTGGAATAGGATTAGACGAAGTCAAATTCAAAGGATTAGGTTGATCATTGGCTTGGTTATTCAACGATGACAGCTGATTTCCATAATATTTACTTCTTGTTGACACCAAAACATCAATTTTAGGCTTAGAGATGGATAACATAAGCACTTGGGAAATGGAAGCATGGCCTCTAGCAACCATATGTGTCTCCAGGTTCGGAAAAGGACCAATCAACATTGTAGATGTACTAGAAGTCCTCATAAGCTTTGAGACTTCAGAACAGTGAGGACAATCTCACATAAAGTGCTCATTGTTACAGATTAACATGGGTAACGAGGTTTCCTAGCTGAAGGAGAGGAATCAAATGATTTCTTTTGAGGGGGATTACTTTGTTTCTTCTTATTTTTCCCCTTCTTCTTGCTTCCTGGCTGCTTTTCATTCTTGCCTTTGTCAGATGACACGACATTGATTTCGGAAGAAAGAGTATTATTAGATGCATTTTAAGTTTGATTGGAAATGGCAAGTGTTTGACCAGAAGGTCTACCTGCCGTTTGTGTGCTCGAAGAACCAATCACACTGTCACTGGCATGAGAGTCCTTACTCGATGGTGGTGGAGGAACAGTGAAAGTTGGTCAGGGTGCATTCAAAATCTTGTCATACAACATGCCAGAATATGTATAAATTGAGTCCAAATATTGGGCACGAGCAATTACATTCTCTTCAATGACAACTCGACCTTTCGCTACATCCTCGGTGGTATATGGCAACAAGGATCTTATAAACCACTCAGCTAAAAGATGATCAGGAACATAAGTTCTAACCATTCGATGACGACAATGCCACTCATGAATATGAACAAAGATATGAATAGCAGTAGTCTGTTTAAATTTGGTTAATAGTTCCATTCCAGTTTCATATCGTATGGCTAACTAGAAGTGGGTTAAAAACATGGTAGCTAAAGACGTAAAGTTATCAAAAGAAGCTCCTGGTAACTCAATGTACCACTTCGCAGCTAGATCAGTAAGAGCTCTCTGGAAAAGATGTAGTCTAACTGAATCATCATTCAAGGAGTTTGATGAACATCATAAATGAAAAGTCATGACATGGTTGGATAGGTCTTCTCCATGGTTTCCATTAAATTTCAGAATATCGGAAGTTAATTTATGACGAATCACTGGCCACCAAGGTGCATAAATAATTGGATCATTGGTGAGCCGATTTAGATCTGGTAATTCAAGTGTTGGAACAAAAGGCAATTGCTTATTAAGGTCAGGTTGATCATATCTAGGGTAAGATGGGATTGCCTGGGCAATAGGCCTTTCCATACCAGCATAAAGCATTTGTTGCTAGTAACCTTAATAGGGGTAAGTTTGTTGAGAAAATCTGGTATAAGGTGGTCGTTGAGCACCAGAATACATTTTATGTTTTCCAAACCCAACATAGGCTTGTTGACCAAGTCCAGGATGAGGTTGGTATTGCTGGAATTGTTGCTGTTGATATTGGGGATACCAAGGTTGTTGAAGCAACTGTTGTTGTTGTTGATACAACGGTTGTTGATTTAACGGTTGGTGCCCACTAATTTAAGCTTGACTAGGTTGTGAATACACTAAACCAGTGTAAGTTTGAGTGATTCCAGTAAAAGGTAAACTGGCCTGTGGTTGTTGGACTCCAAGAACAATTGGTTGTTGTAAAACTACCTGAGAAGGTTGAATCTGTAAACCTGAAACTTCGGGGTCTGAGGTTGAAGGGCCAGCATGCACAGGTTGAGATACAACAATCTGAGCTTGTGACTGTGGTAAAGTTGTAACAATAGACGTAGTTGGAATGGATGAGACAGGTTGTATAGGTTGTGATGGATACACAAGCCTAGGTTGAACATGCATTATTGGCTGCCATTGGCAGACAGTCATTCCAGTATGACTTAAAGACAATGGCATACTGACATACGATTTCCCCCCTGAAAATGGAGGATAAGGATATTGTGCATATTTTTCTCCGTATGGGGGTAGTCCAGTGTAAAGCAGATACATAGGATGGTAACTAGATGAACCAACTTGATATTGAATTGATGGGTCTAGATGTTCAGTATCTGTTAATGAAGAACCATATAGAATTCATGTAAAGGACATGGGTGAAGACCAAGGGCTAGAAGCAACACCTGAGTGGGTTCCATATAAATATTGGTAACCCGATGGGATGAACGGAACACCATACAAATGTGGCTCGGGTGTCGTAGTAAACATCGAAGAGGTTGTGACAGAAGATTTTTCTGTAGTTGTAATAGATGGTACAATATGGGATGTTGACTCTGCCATAGTCAAATGTCCAAATAAATTTCCTAATGAATCAACAGGTGTCTGAAAGTAATCAAGATCAAAAGGAGCAGTAAAATGAGGAGTATGAGGATACATATTATTTCTAGTTCCAAAATGGAATGGAGTTCTTGGTGTTTCTACCTTAGGTTCATCTTCTATTGAAATCAAACCAGGTGGAAGGATTTCACCGTCATGCCCGTAACAGATTTCTGGTATTTGTTCCTAAGTTAAAGAGGAAGTATTGATAGTTACGGATGTCTGAGGATGTACCAGTCGATCGTCTTCTAGTAAAGTAACAACTTCTGATTGTTCAACTTCAATATCCAAATGTTCTGGTAAAAGAACAACAGGTTAAGGTTGGGATTCTTGAACAACTTCTGGTTCAGAAGTAACTTCCTATTGAATGGTGATAGGTTTCAGATCAGCTCCTGGTTGAACAGATTCAGGATCAGAAGTAATTTCTTGTTGAACAACTTGGGTTATCGTTTCACTAGATTCAGTTCTAGTGTCCTTAGGTAATTGTGGAGATTCCACTTCAGTAATAGATGTACCAATAACTGTAGGAGTAACTGGGGCCACAATACTTATTGGTATAGGTGTTTCTGGTGATTCAGATGAAGAACCAGAAGTTTGTGAAGTACTGGATTCAGTGAAATGAGACCGCTTTGACTGGATAGGTGTACCTTCGGGCAATAAAGGCAGTTTACTCACTGTCCTCCATGAACGACGAGGTAAGGGTTGATGTTTGTCCATGATTTCTTATTTATTTTATTACAAAAAAGAAATAAACAAAATGAGGTAAGCTAGGCAAAAGGTTTACCAAGCAACTGTGAACTGTAGAATACCTCCCAGCGAACCGAGAAGTACGAGCAGGAAATCTCCTCGAATGTTGTGTTTAGTGTATCACAGTGCACAAGGTGACCAACTCGGTTACCAAAGGATGGATAGCAACCTAGTTTTGTCCTCCTATATATACCTAAAAGTATGTGGATGCCCAATCCATATTAGCGTTGTCTAATGTGAAACCGCATAGTGATAGCATTCCTTTATACTCTACATACTGTAAAACCGCCCTATATACCCAAAGGTACGTGGATGAGCTACGATAAACTCACATATGTGGAATGAGGTATCACACTCGGAATGTATTGCAGAAAAGTTAGCAATAGTTGTTATGTTTTACGATGCCAGAACATGTCTCTAGCCTAGAACCTCTAAATGTTTTGTGTTAGGTGACAATGATCCATTAGGTTAATTAAGATTATTTTTAATTTGATCTTGATTAAAAATTTTCCTTTCAAGGTTCACCACGTGATGTCTTTGAAATTCCTAGAATGCAACTAATATGATAAGAATTCTTTTCATTCAATTTGAACAATGAAAACCTTAGCTAATAGGGATAGAGAAATCAAATTCTTTTAATCAAAGAACAAAGAACACATCTAATGCAATTTCCCTAAACTATTCCTATGAGCACCCACAAAATTTTTCAATGCACAATGAAAGTTTTTCTTTTCAATTCCCTTAATGTTTAAATGAACAAAAGGAAACTAATGCACATACAATCAATTAATATTTTTTCAAGAATGAAGACTTTACGACAGTTCCTTTTCGAAAGAAATGAAGACTTTTACGACACTTTCTTTTGAACAAAGATTAATCGACTACAATCTAACTTTGACAATCAATTGATAGTGATAAAGAAATCATTTAAGAAACACTAAATAATAAAGTCCAAAGTAGGGCTAGGAAAGGAAACACAAATTGATTTCAAAAGTACAACAATCATTGATCTTTCAGCAAGCTAAAATAGATGGAAATTTGGGAAAAATCAAGTCAAAGGTGGGATTTTTTGCCTAAGGAGGATCAGCACATCCCTGAATGGGAGAGTGCGTTGTAGTGCATTGCCCTCAAGCCAAGGGTGCACTACAATGCTCTGTGCCCTGACCAAGCCTACGCTGGTGCCAGAGAGGCCATTCTAGGGGCTTTCAAGCACAATTTTTTACCAAAAAACACTTCAAAAAGGCTGAAACAAGATCAATGGAAGCAAGTAAAATCTACTAGGGTGTACTAGGATGAAGGTAAACTACCTAGAATGATGATTGTTCCCCAGTGGAGTTGCCAATTTGTTATGTGGAATTTTTCATCTACGGATAAACACAATTTCCTTAGCTGGGTAGCTACACCTAGAACAACAAAATTAAAGTGTTTAACCTTTTTCTATAGAAGATAATAAGACAAGGGACCTACTTTTTATCTTTCGCTTTCCCTTTGTCCCCTTCGTATGGCTCCCGTCACTCCTTTTCGAACTAAATCTACTCGAAAAGTACATGCAATCATAAACAGAGGACAAAAACCAATGATAGCAAGATATCTATCTACTATAAGCAAATGGAATCGAAATCATTTACACATAATCATCATACATAAAGACAAGAATATGGGAAAAGGTATACATAGCTTTATTAAGTAGAAGGAAGAGTTACAACCAAGAAGTCTGATCCCACGTCACTCATCCAGCTTGAGTTCCATCCTTCATCACACCATAAGCACAACACTCTGGCAACATAGCAATACTTTCTTACAATCTCAAACCTCACACCAACAGTATCTCCTTAAAATTCATCAAAGTTCAGCCCTTGATCACTTAGATGAGTGCTCAATTTATAAAAAAATGGAGGTGGTTTGGTCATAAATGAGGGTATTAAATGGCCTTCCAAACTTAGAGTTAGTTTACATGGAGGAAGGGATGAGAGGATAGGAGGTTACTTAACTCATTCCCTATCCAATTTCAAGCTCATGGGAGATGATAAGTGCGGGAATCTTCTAGAATTCTCCAAAAGATAAGAATATTCCCAAAACCATATGAAGAATTCACTCAATCTTGCCCAACGTAGGTCAAAGTGGGCCTAAGTTCACTGGAATTCACCCTTACATAGGCCTACTTGCACTGAAGTGCATTTACCCCTAACCAAGGCTGAACTGGTCCCTCAAGGAGGCATTTTTGGAGGGCTTCAGGCTAGGAAACTTTCAAGGAAGGAGGCATTCAAAGTGATGACTTGTCTAGGGCATGTAGCAACTAGATTAGGGTTTGATGAGCCCTAATAGTATTGATTTGAATGTTGGGAGTGATGTGCCCAAATGGATCTATAACAAGTTTACATTAGTGTTCAACAGTCGGTATTACACAAGATTGCACACAGGTATCCATCCTTTCCATGTGTAGATGTTATCAGCTTACAATCTAGGGAAGGAAAGAAGCCACAAGATGAAAGTGGATCATGTTGTTATGAAAACAGATTTAGAAAGTGAGGCAAAGAGGAAACAGAGGTTGCATAGAATTGAACAGAGGAAGAGAGAAGCACATTAGAGAAAAATGGAGAAAGAGAAGAAAAAGAAGGAAGAAGAAGAAAGGAAATGTGTAATAGCAATAGAAACAATGCAGAAGCAATATGAAGAGTAGGAATAGAACCAGACAACAATAGAGGAGAAGAGCGAATAGATGCAGGACAAGGAGCTTTCTCAATAGATTGAATAACTGATTGAGATTGATGATATGGAGGTAGAATTGGAGCTGCATAATGAAGATGTCGACCTGATGCCAAGTGCACCACAGGTCACAGTTCAATCTCGACCACCTCCAGCAACATAGTTAGATCCAACCGAGGAAGGGGAAATTCTTCCTCTTGATGATATCCGTTAATGGGCTTGTACAATCTATCGTATCATGAAATATAGAAGATTTTGTAAACACGAAGAAATCAGTTTCTGGATGATCATGCATCACTTGCATAAACTAAAGAGAGGTTAAAAGTAGCAGACACCATCAAGAATCTAAATGCCATTGTTGAAGCCAACTTGGCCTTTGCAATTGCAACAAGATCAAACACTCAGTATTTGACGACTGAGAATAAGCAATTAGCACTAAACTTATAGGTTCCCAACAAGAGATATAACAACTCCACGCAGCAGCACAGAACATAGTCTCCACACAGATCTACCTAGAGGAAATGAGAGCAGTGATACTTGGTGAAGTATCAACACTTTGAGATACAATGTGGGACCTTTACGAGGAGCTCATAACCATACATAAGGAATTTGTTCACTTGCATGGTTTGCAGTAGCAAAGCAGATAATTTGTCAAAATGCTTAAGAATGTACAAGCTGACATTGTTGTTGTGTAGGAATGGAAAATGCAATACAAAAGGGCACCGCTTAACTTACCAAAGAAAATGAAGCCATATGTAGAGATGGAAAAACCAAGGGTTCGAATATTTATTCATAAAAACAAGTAGTTTGCCTCGTTCATTGGAAGTATTCAAGTCTCATATGTATGGTTATACAATAGTTTGGATATTGTGGTGAAAACACACAGGGCCCTGTCAGTTGGCTCACTCGTTGAAGCCAAATGTAGACACCAGGTCAGGCAGGAGATTGAAGAGTACTTGGAGCAGTTGAGATAGATTTCCACCAAGGAGGATTTGGAGCTGAACAGACAGAACATGCAGAACTATATCGGTGGTCCTGTCCAAATTAGAACAATGTTTCTCATGCTTCAGAAGGAGGTTGAAACTGGTTCCAAATCATTATACCCAGATCCCATTGATGCAAGAGTTTGCTTCCACCCAGACGCAATTACGCAGTTTGGAGATGTCATCGCATAGTATCAAGCATGGCACTAATATGTGACCAAGAAGCATCAAGTGGAATTTGCTGAGCTATAGTTTCCTCAAACTCAAGCATCATAGTGTTTTGTCTTATTAGGTTGTTAAGTTGTCTCTACCTTATTTTGGTACAAGTGTAAATTGTAATATTATCTATAATTATGTTATAAATGAAATTCCAAGTGTCAATATTGGAATATGAAGAGTCACGACGTAATGTAATGAGTCATTTTGTAAAGAAGTTGAAGAGTCATGATGGTAGTCCAAAGGTCACAAAGGGGAGTTGAAGAGTCACCCCGTCTTGTTATAAATAGAACCTCATAACTCATGTAAATGGCTTTTGGCTAGGCTTAGCCTTAGGAAGAGCTTGGGAGTTTTGTGAGATCCTTGTCTTCTCTGTAGCGTAGAGCTAGTATACTTCTTTGGAGGAGCAGGTGTTCTTGACTTTAATGTTCCACTATTGGGGCTAGTGGTCCATAAATGGTGTATGTATGAATGGAACTTTCATTTATAATAAAACTCAGAGCTAGCACGCTTTCATGCATATGTTGTGAATATAGTAGGACTATTATTGTTGTATTTGCAATGTATGTTATTTAACTTACACTTATGATAATGAACTATTTCGTTTGCATTTGTATGAATCTTGTTGAATGCATGTTGATGTATCAATTCGTCATTGTTAACTTGTGGACTATTCTGCATATTATCTTGTGATGTCATTATGCTCGTATGTTCCTTTCAAGTTTCATACTATTACAAGCTTCCAAGGGGCACACTTCCTTTTCCCTTCATGTGTTGTAACCTTCATGCATCACAATTGACTTTTCGTAGGATCACACACTTTCTCTCACCAAAGCTATCGTACTTCACTCTACATGTTTTCACAGTCAAGGAATAACATTACCACCCATTGTTGGGACTCCTACTCCAAACGGTGTGAGGTATAGTAGGGAATTCATGTCATGGAGATCCCATCAATGTTGGTGGGTCCAACACTGTCAATAGGCCCATACTATCAGAAAGGTCAAGAAAAATGTCATTCTTTTAGTTTAGTGCCCACGTTCATCACAATTATGACAAAATATTTATCGTGATTCGTAATTATGGCATATGATTTATAATGTGTTGCAATTGAAATGAAAAAAGTGGTTGGTCACAAGTTAGACAGGCTATGTTTTTGGTCGCAATTGCAATGAACCATGTTTTTTTGTTTCAATTGTGATATCTGATGTTTTTTGCACCCCGAGGCTAATTTGACCATTTATTTGACTCATCATCTTTGGCGTTGACACAAGGGCATCACTGATGAACCTTTGACATATCACGTACATTCATGGCATACTAAACAATACTCTTAATTTGGCTACATATTGGAAAATACCTCTAAAAGTCGCATTATTTAACCCCCTACCAATATGAACCCAATGCACTTTCCCAATTTAAAAAACCCCTATTTTCACTAGATATTGTAGGTTTCCATTTTTTCATTAACATTTTTTATACCTTTTTATATTTTTCCATTAACTTTGAGCTCCATTTTTTATACCTGTCAATATAAAACCCTTTACCCCCTATTATATGCTCAACATATTATGTCATTTTGTCCTCAATATATATCCCCTAATATGAACGCATGTGGTATGGAATCACTCCCCCAGGGAAGCCCCCATAGACTTTGACTAGTCATCTAATGTCATAATTGTTGTAATAAATAAATATATAAATATCCCACATATGAGAGATGTTATGACATCTTTGTTATAACTAAAATAATTCTGAAAGGTTATAATTAGGTCTTTTTTGCGACCGAAAAACATATTTTGTTTTATATAATTATTTTTGTGGTTTCACGCGAGAAGAAATTAAAATAACATTAAATGGGGATCAACTAATCTACAAGGGGTCAATGAGGGGAAATGTTATTGCCCTTGCAATTCTTGCAGATGCAAATGTTCATGGGGAATTTCATATGAAACAACTAATAAACATTGTAGGGAGAATGGGTACATTGAAGGGAGGCATGAATATCATCCTCTAGTAAGCTCATGCTATTTATGAATCATTATATATATTATCTTTATGTTAATCATATTTGTAAAAAATAAATATTTCTGTAATATTTGTTTTGAAGACTAAGTATTTCACATGATTTTTTGAAATTATTATAAAGTCAAAGTGGCCCCCTAGGTACTGTGATTTGAATATTACACCAAGCATTAGTGCTAGAAATGCTATTCTACAAGTTAATCATGACGATGTAGTGAATATTGAAGCTCAAGATAATGATCATATGCAAGAAGATGAGATGATAGTTCCAAATGTGATGTAGGAGCATCCAGCTAAGGGCACCATGACCGGGTGTTGGTCTCAGCTAAGGAGGATCGGTTCATCGGTATTTAAATTTAATTCATGTTTGTTAATTAAAAATAGTGTTAGGAACTTGTTTTATGTCATTGTCAGTTAATAGATATTTAGGGTCAGCACAGTTAGGTGGAGGTGGTTATAGCCACACTGTTGTCTTGTCTTTCAATTGTATAACTGAAGAAGCAACTGCAAACAATTTGCATAACTATATTGTAACATTACAAAACAAATGTACCACAGTGTGGAAAGGGTTCGACATTATAGCATAGAAGAGTAATACAAAGAGAGATACTTTTGATTCTTGAATCCATCTGTCTAAATACTATTTATTTATCTAATTTCTATCATCTATAACATAAAGACAACTATATAATCTATCAGAAATCCTTCCAGATTAAACAGAGATGGAGTTCTAGTAACCAAGTGACAAGCAGAGACACAACTTCAAAATCGAATACAGATAGAGGCATAATATTAACGTGAAGACTGAGCAAACAGTTCTAGTCATATCGACAACCTATAGAAGTACCAGAGTGCGCTACAACCGAAGCCATTCGTTAAACAAATACAACCACAGAGGAGCATTCATAAAAGAGGTAACCCTGTACACCAAAAATTCTTTTCATTCATCTTTAAAAAGTGTTACAGTATCAAAACCCACATATAAGCAAGTTCTAAACTCCAGCGACCCTAAGGCGGAGCAAACCCTCCTTCGGGAGTAGAACAGAGAAACGAGGGTTAGGGTTATAACCCTGGAATCATTACAGACCACTGAAGAATCAACGAAACCAAATACAACTGAAATCGAAGGCCAAATTGCCATCAACCAGATGACGATACAACAAAGACCTAGGTCAAACGACTCCACTACGAAAGGAAATGACTAAAGAAACCCTCTACTAAACAAGTTGCAGCAAGGAATGATCCTACCGGTTCTGGTCGAAGGACAATCCAAGTAGTAATCCAATCAGAAGTCACCACGACCTGCACAAAAACCATAACAAAGCATTAGCATCATCAACTGAAGGTTAAAGGAGGAAAATGGATGACTAACAGTAAGTGAGAAGAATCATAGAAAGAACTTACGAGTTCAACAACCAATGCTGGATGAAGAAACCCACACTTGGGTTGCGGCCATTGCAAGAAACCCTGCTCGCAAGGAGCAACAACTGTTAGTGTACAAGAAAAACTGTGGAGTCAAAATTTAGTAGAGAATGAATTCATACATTGTCGGAGTTGAGCGAACGCAGAGGAAAGTTTCCTTTTGAGGCTACAACCTGTGTTCACAACATGCAGACAAATCAAACAACAAAATAACCATACAAGTAGCTAAAGAAGCCATTAAGAAAGCTTAGCAGAATGCATGAGGAACAAAGGAGAGACAGTGAGCACCAAACGACCGAGAGAGCAGAGAAACCCTCACAACAAAGCCAACAATCAAGTGACAGAGCCGAGCTAATGATAATGTGAACATAAACACTGAGCATAGTTACCCACCTACCAACAGAGAAGCCCATAGTCGGTACGGACAGAGTATCGGCTTGAAACAGTTACAGTCACCCACAGAACCATAGAGCTCTCACACCAAATAGAGCAGAATGAAAATGATGGAGAATAACGAAAGGGCTAGGGTTTAGCTAAGAGTGGGAAGGAAACTCGAGGCCAGGACAATTGTCCTCTTGGCGTACAGTGTAACCAATATAAACACAAATTCAACCAAAATATCAATGTTAATCCTTGTTTATAAAACTAATTATATGATCGTGGATTAAATCATTTGTTGATTAATAATTATTGTGGTGATTAAAGCATAAGTCACGGGCTGGTCCCATCATAGTGGTATCAGAGTAGGATTTAGAGTTTTCTTGAGAAATGGAGGTAGGGAGACGAGGTCGTGGAAGAGGTGCCCAGAGAATAGTAGAGGAAGGATTGCGGGAGGAAATCAGGATCCTTACTGCCCATTTGGAGGTAGTTAAAGCAGGGAGGAGAAGGGATCCAGAGGTAGGATATGATAGCGAAGAAGAAGTTGTAGTGACAATAGATGGATTAGATGAGGAAAGGCCAAAAATGAGATTATTGAGATCGGTCCTATTGGCTAGTACCAAGCCTAAACCAAAAATTCCAAATTATGACGACAACTTGTCCACAGAAGTTCTGTTGGACTTGATCAGCAGACTAGACATATATTTTGAGTGTGAAGAGGTTAGTGAAGATCAAAGAGTTAAGTTTGCTGCAACAAAGCTGAAGGGACACACAGCCTTGTGGTGAGACAATGTCCAAATAGATAGAAGAAGGATGAACAAGTTGCCAATAAAGAAATGGTTAGGCCAAGTTGAAAGGCAGATTTCTGCCCAAAGACTACCAGATTGCACTGCATCGGCAAGTGCAGAATTTGAAACAAAAAGGGATGACAATAAGAGAGTATGCTGAAGATTTCTATCGAGTAAATTTAAGAGCTGGTTATACAAAGGACACCTCGGAGAAAACAGCAAGGTATGTAAATGGTCTAAGATTGGAAATATTAGATGAAATCAAAATTCTTTCCTCGAAAAATATAGAGGAAGCTTACCAGAGTGCTATGAAGGTAGTGGAAAATATCACCAGAAAACAAAATGCTAGGAGAGGACAGGGAACTGGTAGAGGAAGAGGACACTCTTATGGCAGAGGACGAACTGCCAGCAATAGTGAAGAAGGCAGCAGTTCCAAAAATATAGGGAAAGCAGATAAAGGAGACAACACTAAAGGTGGCAGGCCATATCAGCAAGGAAGAGGGAATGGCCAAGGTAGAGGAGCTAACTATCAGTGCTACAGGTGCCACAAGTGGGGGCATAAATCTTTTGAATGTCCTGAAGCAGAACAAGCTGGTCAAAGAGGAGCATTTGTTGTACAACCCGAGGAAGTAGAGGCACCACCCTAGAAAGCAGAGAATGTGCTGGAAATAGGGGAAGCCTTAGTGCTGAATAAAGTACTGCTAAAACTAGCTAAAGAAACAGCTGAACAAACTCAAATGAAAGCATTATTCCGGACAGTTTGTAAGTCGCATGGAAAATGTTGCAAGTTGATTATCGACAGTGGGAGCACGGATAATCTGGTTGCCACAGAAATGGTGGAGAAGTTGGGTTTGAAGCGACTGAAGCACCCCACTCCTTACAAGGTATTGTGGTTGTAGAAAGGCCATCAGCTATTGGTTGACGAATAGTGTGAAGTTGAGTTCCATATTGGCAGGTATAAAGACAAGGCTATTTGTGATATTATGCCAATGGATGTATGTCACATACTGCTAGGAAGGCCATGGCAGTATGACTGGAAGGCAGTGCATGACGGGAAGGCATATTGTTATAAGTTTGTCAAGGAAGGGATCAAGCACACACTTCTGCCCATCAAGGAGAAGGAGACGACAGAAACAAGTGGGACGAGAGTGTTACTAATGGGTGGAAAATAGTTTTTGAGGCAGATTGAAGACAGTGAAGTAAGCTATGCTATTGTAAGAAGAGTAAAGACAGTGTTGTTACACATAGAAGTGTCTGATTTGCCTACAGAAATTCAGGAAATGCTGCAGGAATTCAGCGATATAGTAGTGGAAGATTTACTGGATAAGTTGCCTCCCAAGAGAAGTATAAGTCATCATATTGACTTTATACCTCGAGCAAGTCTACCAAATAAGGAAGCATAACAGATGAGCCCCAAAGATAACAAGAAATTAGAAAATAGGTGTAGGAATTGCTGGATAAAGGGCTGATAAGGGAGAGTTTGAGCCCCTATGCAGTTCCAACAGTTCTCGCTCCCAAGAAAGGAGGAGAATAGAAAATGTGCATAGATTCGAGGGCCATCAACAAGATTACCATCAGGTAAAGATTTCCACTGCCAGAGATGGATGACATGATGGACTACTTGAGTGAGGTAGCATACTTCTCGAAGATTGATCTTAAGAGTGGCTATCATAAGATTCGAATCAGGGAAGGGGATGAGTGGAAGACAGCCTTCAAGACCAATGAAGGGTTGTATGAGTGGCTGGTAATGCCATTCGAACTGAGTAATGCACCCAGTACCTTTATCCGACTAATGAATGAAATTCATTAGAAAGTTTGTAATAGTGTATCTTGATGACATATTAATTTTCAGCAAGAGAAGGGAGGAACACTTTCGACATGTTCGAAGTATGCTGGAAAAATTGCAGCAGAATAAGTTGTTGATAAATCTAAAAAAATGTAATTTTCTACAAAAGGAACTAGTCTATCTAGGTTTTGTGATTGCAAAAATTGAGTTGAAGATGGACCCAGAGAAGATTGCAGCAATTGTTAACTGTCCATCCCCAAAAAGTCTATTTGAGGTACGTAGTTTTCATGGGCTGGCAAGTTTTTATAGTAAATTCATAAGGAATTTCATTGAAATCTGTGCACCTACGTTGGACACTATAAAGAAGGCAAGTCAACCTTTTCGTTGGATCGAGGCAGTAGAGAGGATTTTTCAGCTACTAAAGAAGAAGATCACAGAAAGACTGATCCTGAGATTTCCAGATTTTAAAAAGCTTTTTCAAGTTCGCTGTGATGCAAGCGGTACAGCCATTGGAGTTGTACTTAGTCAAGAAGACAAACCTGTTGCGTTTTTCAGTGAGAAGTTGAATGAAAGCAAGTAGAAGTATTCATCCTACGACAAAGAATTCTATGTTGTCATCCAAGAACTGAAGCACTGGAGACACTATCTGCTGGGGAATGAGTTTGTTTTATTTTAGGATAATTCTGCACTGCAATACGTGATGCAATAGCATAAGATGAATCACAAGCATGCTAAGTGGGTTGAATATTTGTAGAGTTTCACCATTGTGTTGAAACACATTAGTGGGCAAGCCAAAAAGGTGGTGGATGCGTTGAGCAGAAGAGCCTTGCTCTTGCAGGAGAGTACGATACAAGTGTTGGGATTTGAGCATTTTAAAGACTTGTATCAGACCGACGCGGATTTCAAAGAGGCTTATGAAGCCTGTCAGAATCCTTTGCTGAGAAACAATAGTCCATGGTTGGACTATAATTTGAATGAGAAGTTATTGTTTAGAGGGGGACAGTTATGCATTCCTGATTGTTCAATGAAAGAGAATATCATTCAGGAGAAGCACAGTGGAGGTCTAGCCGAGAATTTCAGCATAGACAAAACATTAGAACAACTCAGCCATTTTTATTATTGGCCAAGAATGCAAAGGGATGTGCAAATATTTGTGACTAGATGTAAAGTGTGGCAGTTGGCGAAAGGACAAAGTCAAAATATGGGACTCTACACACCATTTCCCATTCCGAGTAGATCATGGGACTCAATCAGCTTGGACTTCATCTTGGGTCTACCAAGGATGCAGCGGGGTTATGATTCAATGATGGTAGTAGTAGACCAGTTTTCAAAGATGGCACATTTCGTCCCTTGCAGAAAAACCAGCGATGCCACTCATGTGGCGCACTTGTTCTTTACAAAGATCGTCAGGCTACACAGTCTACCTAAGTCCATTCTTTCTGATGGGATGTGAAGTTTACAGGGCACTTCTGGTGCACCTTGTGGAAGAAGATGGACACACAATTAAGTTTCAGCTCTGCTTATCACATGCAGACCGATGGGCAAACAGAGGTGGTAAACAAGAGCTTGGGGAACCTACTACGAAGTTTGATCAGTGAAAATTCATGAATGTGGGATCGAGTACTTGCCCAGGCAGAGTTCACTTACAATGACTCACCAATTGTAGCACAGGTTACAGTCTTTTTTAGATCTTATATGGCATGCATCCTCACAGAGTGCATGAGTTTCGAGATCTACGACAACAGGAAAGATGGAGTGTTGATGGGGAAGATTTCGCCAAAGCAATGAATGATCTACATAAGCAGGTGAAAATGAAGTTGCAGGACAATAGTCAAAAGTATAAGAAGTGGGCAGATTTGAAATGGCGAGAGGTACAGTTTAATGTGGGGGATGAAGTCCTCACACATTTTTGCAAGGAATGTTTTCCTAGAGGTGCATACAACAAACTGAAGTACAAAAATATAGGCCCCTACAAAATTCTCTGGAAATTGTTAGCCAATTCTTATGAATTACAACTGCCACTAGGAATAGGCACATCGCCCATATTTAATGTGGCAAAGCCATTTCCATACATTGTTGGTCTAAAGGAATACAGTATAGCACAACCTACACGAGACACATAGGAAGGAAGTGAGACTTGGATGAGACAAATGCCTTACACTCAGCCCTTGAGATCGAGAGGATCCCTGACACTCAGGTGGCCAAGAGAACTCAGCGGAAAGAATATCTGTAATATTTGGTCAAGTGGAAGAACTGTCCCATTGAAGACTGTTCATGTCTTAACACCAGACAAATACAGCAGGTAGGCTATTAAGTCGAGAAGCTTATGGATGGGAGTCATGAATCTTTCTTACCCCGGGAGCTTGATGTAGGAGCAGCCAGCTAAGGGCCCCATGACCGGGTGTTGGTCTCAACTAAGGAGGAGAGGTTCATTAGTATTTAAATTTCATTCATGTTTGTTAATTAAAAACAATGTTACGAACTTGTTTTATGTCATTGTCAGTTAATAGGTATACAGGGTCAGCACAGTTAGGTGGAGGTGGTTACAACCACACTGTTGTCTTGTCTTTCTTTTGTTTATTTTTACAGTTATTTACTTTATAAAAAAACAGCAAAAAGAAATATATTATCTCTGTATTCTACAGAATGGGAAAAGTTAAAACAGCAAGATAGTTATCAACTGTATAACTGAAGAAGCAACTACAAAGAGTTTGCATAACTATATTGTAACATTACAAAACAGATGTACCATAGTGTGGAAAGGGTTCGACATTCCAGCATAGAAGAGTAATACAAAGAGAGATACTTTTCATTCCTGAATCCATCTATCTAAATATTGTTTATTTATCTAATTTCTATCATCTGTAACGTAAAGACAGCTATATAATCTATCAGAAATCCTTCCAGATTAAACAGAGATGGAGTTATAGTAACCAAGTGACAAGCAGAGACACAACTTCAAAATCGAATACAGACAGAGGCATAATATTAACGCGAAGACTGAGCAAATAGTTCCAGTCATATCGAAAACCTACAGAAGTACCAGAGTGCGCTACAGCCGAAGTCGTTCGTTAAACAAATACAACCACAGAGAAGAGCATTCATAAAAGAGGTAACCTTGTACACCAAAAATTCTTTTCATTCATCTTTAAAAAGTGTTACAGTATCAAACCCGCATATAAACAAGTTCTAAAGTCTAGCGACCCTAAGGTCGAGCAAACCCTCCTTCGGGAGCAGAACAGAGAAATGAGGGTTAGGTTTATAACCCTGGAATCATTACAGACCACTGAAGAATCAACGAAACCAAATACAACTGAACTCAAAGGCCAAATTGCCATCAACCAGACGATGATACAACAGAGACCCAGGTCGACCGACTACACTACGGAAGGAAACGACTAAAGAAACCCTCGACTAAACAAGTTGTAACAAGGAATGATCCTACCGGTTCCGGTCGAAGGATGGTCCGAGTAGTAATCCAACCAAAAGTCACCACGACCTACAAAAAAACCATAAAAAAGCATTAGCATCATCAACTAAAGGTTAAAGGAGGAAAATGGACAACTGACAGTAAGTGAGAAGAACCACAAAAAGAACTTACCAGTTCAATAGCCAATGTTGGACGAAGAAACCCACACTTGGGTCGTGGCCATTGCAAGAAACCCTGCTCGCAAGGAGGAGCAACTATTAGTGTACAAGAAAAATTGTGGAGTCAACATTTAGCAGAGAACGAATTCTTACCTTGCCGGAGTTGAGCGAACACATAGGAAAGGGTCCTTTTGAGGCTGCAACCTGTGTTCACAACACGCAGACAAATCAAACAACAAAATAACCATATAGGCAGTTGAAGAAGCCATTAAGAAAGCTCAGCAAGACGCGTGAGGAACGAAGGAGAGATAGTGAGCACCAGACCACTAAGAGAGAAGAGAAACCCTCACAAAAAGCCAACAATCAAGTGACAGAGCTGAGCTAATGATAATGTGAACATAAACACTGAGCATAGTTACCCACCTACCAACAGAGAAGCCCATAGTCAGCGCGGACAGAGCATCGACTTGAAATAGTTACAGTCACCCATAGAACCCCAGAGCCCTCACACCAAACAGAGCATAATGAAAATGACAGAGAATAATTAAAGGGTTAGGGTTTAGCCAAGAGCAGGAAGGAAACCCAAGGCTAGGACAACTATCCTCTCGACGTACAGTGTAATCAATACAAACTTCAATGCAACCCAAATATCTGCGCTAATCCTTGTTTATGAAACTAATTATATGATCGTTGATTAAATCATTTGTTGATTAATAATTATTGTGGTGATTAATTCATAAGTCACGGGCTGGTCCCATCAAAATGAAGGGACAAATCAATTGATCTAAGACGTCCTTAGTGTTGACAAAAATGATGATGTACTTTTTGTGATGACAAACTTGTGTTAAAGAAGGCAACGACACGAGTTTCTCAAGACTCAAGAGTAAATATTTTCTCTACTACATTATTGTTGGTGAACTTACAAGGTTTTTAATGGTTCGTCAAACTCTTGTATGATATAGATTCTAAGGTATAATGTAATATGTTTCATCACATGAAAGGTTGATTTTTTTGCCTTTTTATTGGCGTTGATTAATGTTTAAAATAAGAATTCAATATTTGTGATTGATGTGGTTTACACTAACTAGTGATTTTTTATGTTGTACTAGATTGTTAGGTGAATTTATATTACCATTATCGAATGATTTACCTCACACATCCTAAGATTTATGTGTCGTTATGAAATAAATTGGAATGGAGTATCAAGTTATAGATGCATGTCCTAATGATCATATTATATATTTTATGGGAAACATGCATCGAAAACAAATTGCCCAAAATGTAACAACAATAGACATCGAGCTGATCAAATAACAAAAAAGGTGTCTCAAAAGGTTCTTCGTCATATTCCCATAATTCCACGTTTGCAACGATTGTTCATGTGTGAAATCATAGAAAGTTTATGGATTTCCATCCACAAAAGAGAAGTGAATATGTGTTTCTTTGAATGCTTGCAAATAGTTATGCATTCAGGGAAATTGTGGAAATATGGTCGCATTTTAAACATGAACCTCATCATGTTAGGCTTGCATTGGCAATTGGCATTGTTAATCCATTTAGAGAGTTGATGTCTATATACTCAGTGTGGCCAATTTTTGTTATCAGAAATAACCTTCCTCCTTGGATGTCAATAAATAGGGAGCACATTAGGTTGACAATGATTGTTCCAAGTATTTGTTTACATTAATATTTTGAATATTGTAACATTTTCATTTCTCTGTTTTGTTACATTATAATATGTTATATTTATTTATTTACTTATATGTATATATCATAGTAGAAATTATGTGTAACTTCAAATAATTAGATAAGTACCAAGTTGAAGATATGAATGTATATATCGAGCTTGTTATCAATGAGTTAATGAAGTTATGGGTCGACATCACTATGTATGACATATGTAAACCAATAAGGCAAAGGCAATTTCGATTCCATGGCATACTTATACGAAAAATTTGTGATGCCCCAGGATTAACACAATTTTGTGGTATGTAACGGTCCATTTCACTTTAATATTATATAATTATTTCAATCAAATCATATCATGCATGTATTTTAAATAATCCCTTCATTCATAATTGACATTAATCCATCTCTTGTAGGCCTTCAAACTAAGGGAAAATTTGCATGTCCAGTTTGTGGTCCTAAGATGAAATATCACCATTCAACAAGTTTAGGAAAGGATATGTTTGATGAGTATAAGCACTTAATATCTAAGAACCATAGGTATCGTGTTACTGAAAATACACCAGTATTTTTGACGTGGTTAAAACCCTCAAAGAGGGAAACAGTCCACGGCCTGCGCCAACGTGGCTACTACAGGCAATTTATTAATCAAAGAATGAAAATTTACATAAGCTTCTCTCATGCACGGATTACCCGAACAATGACCCTCCATGCGCTTTAAATAGAACTCATGGACCAATCGGGTGTCAAGCCACGGATCAAGTGTCGGTAATACCGAGGAGAGAGTGAACCGTCGGATCACTACATATCGTGACCGTCGGATTGTAAGTTACAAAATGTACAACGGTAAAGAAACACACTTTATCTAACTCTATACCTAACTCTATACTAGACCAAGTTGAACTTAACTATTTCCTATGTGTCGGAATATCCTAACATCCCCCCTTAAGAACAACTTGGGATAGGATTGAAGGATTTACAAATATGACACAATAGGAGAAGGAAGGAGGCACTAGAGCCTATCCCCCCTTAGTGACAACTTCCTGAACTCCAAGCATATATTGAAGTTTAGTGAACTTCGCCTCTGTGAGAGCCTTTGTGAAGATGTCTGCAACCTGATCATCTGTTGAACAATATTGCACTTCAAGAACATGGTCATGAATGAGCTTTCTGATGAAGTGCATGTGTAGTTCAATGTGTTTGCTGCGCTGATGCTGGATTGGATCTTTTCATAGCTGAATGGCGCTTTTATTATCACATCAAAGTGTGGTTGGATGCTGCTGCTCAAAGCCAAACTCTGATAGGATCTGACGAAGCCACAAGGCTTCCTTACTAGCTTCCATGGCACCTCGATACTCTGCTTCTGCTGACGAAAGAGAAATGGCAGCCTGTTTCTTACAAGCCCATGTAATAGGTCCTGAACCAAGAGTGAAGACATAACCGGCAGTAGACTTCCGATCATCAGGGTCACCAGCCCAATCAGAATCAGTGAAACCGACTAATAGAGGAGCTGCTTTGGCACTGTAATGAATCCCAAACTGTACTGTACCTCGAACATAACGAAGTATTCTTTTAGCTGCTTTCCAATGACTTTCACGGGGGTTTTGCATAAAACGAGCAACAAGGCCAACAACAAAGGAAAGGTCAGGACGAGTATGGGTTAAATACAAGAGTTTTCCTACAAGTTGACGGTATAAGGTAGCATCAACTTCAGGAGAAGTACAAGAGACTGAAAGTTTGACTCCAGACTGAAAGGGAGAAGGGGTTGGCTTACAGTCTTCCATGTGAAAATGACGAAGAATATCACAAGCATACTTGGACTGGGAAAGGGAAATACCCTCCTTGGATTGCAAGACTTGAAGACCGAGAAAATAGTGTAAGTGTCCTAAGTCTGTCATTTCAAATTTCTTTTTAAGGCTGGACTTCACATGGTTTATAAGGTTGGGATCACTACCAGTAAGAATAAGATCATCAACATAAATAACAAGGATGATAAGAGAGTTTCCCACTTTCTTGGTGTAGACAGTATTGTCAAAATAACACCCAGAAAAGCCATATTCTAAAAGAAAGCTATCCATTTTGGCATACCAAGCCCGAGGAGCTTGCTTGAGACCATAAAGAGATTTCTTAAGTCGACATACAAGGCTGGAGTCTGTTTGGATGAAGCCAATGGGTTGTTCCATATAGATTTCTTCATGCAAGTCCCCATGTAAGAAGGCAGATTTAACATCCATCTGATGGACTTCCCATTTCAAAGAGGCAGCAAGGGAAAGAACAAGGCGGATAGAGTTCATTTTGGCAACAGGGGAGAAGGTTTCAGTGTAGTCAATGCCTTCAACCTGTGAACAACCCTTAGCAACAAGACGAGATTTATGTTTATCAACTTTCCCATCTGGTCCATACTTCGTTCTGTAAACCCATTTACATCTAACAAGTTCGCGTCCCTTTGGTAGAGGAACAAGATCCCATGTATCATTTGCCAACAATGAATGATATTCTTCATTCATAGCTGCTTCCCAATGTGGATGGCCTGAAGCTTCTGCAAAAGTGTCAGGATCATGATTTACTGGAGCTTGAGCCAGTAAAGAAGAGGCTCTTTCAAACTGAGAACGTGTACGTCGCTGATCTGTAGGATCACCGGCAAGATCACCTGCTGCATCCCGAGTAGCACGAACCCATCTTGGAAGTTGAGGATCCTGAGAAGGTGGGGGAGGATTGTCATCCTCACTTTCATCATCTGAAGAAGAAATGTTTTCAAAAGTAGAAGAGATAGGAAGAGGTGGCACATCCACCGGACTAGGCTCGCAGGCCGATTTATTTTCATCAAATTTTACATCTCTTCTAATGATAACATTTTTGGACTTAAATGGAATAAGTCTATAACCTTTTACATCTTCAGAATATCCAACAAAAGTACATTTCTCACTCTTAGGTTCTAAAGCTTTATGCTGTTCATCTGGAATATGGGCCCATGCTTCACTTCCAAAAACATGAAAGTGACTTACATCTGGTTTAATGGAACTCCAAGCTTCTTCTGGAGTGATATTCTTTAGAACATTAGTAGGAGTGCGATTTATTATATAATTTGCACAATTAATTGCTTCGGCCCAAAAACTAAGACTGAGTCCTTTAGATTGCAGCATACAATTAGCCATTTCCTTTAAGGTGCGATTTTTCCTTTCAGCTACACCATTTTGTTGTGGAGTGTATGGAACAGTATGTTGCATTTGAATTCCATTTTCGGTACAAAAGTTGATGAATGTGTTTTTAACATATTCTCCACCATTATCAGTTCTTAGCTTAAGAATTTGATGTCCAGATTGTTTTTCAACAAAGGCTTTGAAGGCCAAAAATGTGTTAAATACTTCGCTCTTGAGTTTTAAGAAGTATACCCAAGTGCGTCTGGAGAAATCATCAATGAAAGTTAAGAAATACTTGCAGCCAGAGAATGAAGCAACAGGAAGTGGACTACATAAATCACTGTGCACAAGCTATAAAGGGGCTGAGGCGTGCCAAGAGGCACGTTTTTCGAAACTGTCCCGATGATGTTTTATGAGTACAGATCCGGAACAAACACCATCTCTACAAGATACCATAGGAAGACCTGTCACCATATTTTCTTTACATAGATGCTGAAGGGAGCGATAGTTTAAGTGACCAAATCGCTCATGCCAAAGTTTGCTCACTTCATCATTATGAGCAACAAATACTGAGGGAAGATTTGATGACCCAAAGTTGTGAAACTTATACAACCTTGTGGAATCATCAGCAATACCAGTAGCTAGAATCTGTTTAGGATCTCTTAGATCCTTGATTACAACATCATGAGGTGAAAATTCAACAATTTTACCTTCACCTGAATGAGTTATCTGATATACAGATAGAAGGTTGCAGGATAAGGTTGGAACACATAATACATCATTAAACTGACCATTGTCTAGATGAACAGTTCCAGTCCCTACAACATTAAGAGATCTATCATCACCAACATATATATTTTTGGTGTTACAATCATTTAAAGAAGAAAACATGGCTTTGTTTTTGGCCATGTGATAAGAGGCTCCAGAATCAATGAGCCACTCATGAGAATGAGAAGAAGAAGATACATTTAATGCATAACCAGACTGAGATGATTGACAACGACATGCAGAAAGTGTCATTCCTGAAGATGAAGTTGAAGTTGAAGTTGAAGAATGCTCCACATGGATGTTATGTTTCTTCATTGCGGCTTCCAAGGCTTCCATCTTCTTAAAGCATTTAGATTCTAAGTGGCCATCTCGATTACAAAAGTTACAATGTCTATCAGTCTTCTTCCATTTGTTTTTATTGGTCTTATCATTTTGCTGAAATGATCTTTCATTTTGAGGCTGAGTTTGCTTAGGACCCTTGTTTGGTTTAGGACCATTCTTTTTAGGATATGACTTCTTAGGATTCTTTGAATTTGGTTGTTGCTGGGCGGCTAACGCTTTCTTGGAAGAGTTTCCAAGATTAAGAAGACCAAGGTGTAAGAGTTTTTCTTGTTCTCTTATTAAAGAATCACAAAAAATGTCAAAGGAAGGGGCCTTGTAGTCTTTTCCTTGACAAATGAAAGCTTCCCTTGTAGAATGGAAGGTGGAAACAAATACAGAGTAGGCTGGTCCCAACTTAGTAAGGATGGAATAAATAAGGTTACTATCTTCTTTCTTAACCTTAACACCTTCCAAGAGATATCTAAGGGTCTTGAATTTGGACAAGAAATCTTCAATGCAAGAAAAATTACTAGGATCCAATGTAAGCAACTCATTTTCAAGTTGATGGGCTCTAATTTCATTTTTAATCCCAAAAACGTTAGTGATTTGTTCCAATGCTTCATGAGTGTAGAGCGATAACTAGGGTCTCTCACACCACCAATTATTCCACATTATTAAGTCAATCTGGGATCGTTTTGTTCTTTCAAGGAGTAACTCAATCCGAGGCTGTTTTGTCCAAGTAATGCTCGATAGTATAGCGTTCTAATGATTTGAAAGGAAACAAACACTAAGCTGTAACTAAACCAACTCAAAAGATAAAATCACACAAACCAGTTGATCAGTCAAGGGTACGGAAACAATAACCCTTCCCTTTAGAAACTGATAAAGAAAGAAAACCAAAGCATGGACTTATAGGTCTGGGAGCTAGGCAACGTCTTGCTGGGCTCACGACAGCCTTAGGCCTGCTATCACGCAAAAGCAATAAAGGCAGATTAGCGAAAGTAAAATGGAACAGCAATTCTAAAATGGAACAATAGTAATCAAATGGAACAGCAGTAATTAAATGGAACAGCAAACTATCATAAACAGGAAACGTCAATCATATAAATTGGAACAACAAACTCAAATGGAACAGCAAACTCAAATGGAACAGCAAACTCCGATGTATGTACACGTTCTAGACTACTGTAGCAATCCGAGAGTAATGTATGATGTGACTATGTTTCTGAACAAAGTGATATTATCTTCAAGCCTCGCAAATACTTATTTTATATGAATCCAATGATGATAACATTCATACCAATATCTTGCTATAGAAATGGATGCAATTCGAATAGATTCACTTTGTGTAATACAGAGACGTGGGTTAAAGAACTTATTCAGATTCAGATATTAATTAGGAAGCATAGTCTATCATATAAAAGATATATCGGATTACTGAAACAAGAGAAATAAGCAAACCACACAAATCACCGTATGATACAACAGCAAGTGACCGTCGGAGCTGGGCCCTTGGCTACCAATGGTACACTGCTTAAAGTTACTTCAGATGCAGAAACGAAGTGAACACCAAGTCCTTTATATTGATTGCATTAACAAAAGTATACAAAATCAGGTCTTAACAAAACTTAATGATCAAAGTTGTTCTAAAGCTTGTGATTACAACAACAGTCGTTCCCCCACGCTCGATGGCGTGGTACCTTTATATAACAGAAATGACGGAGATATCTAGATACAAAAGATAAGCTTAAAGCAGCGATCCCTCAGGATCGAAGATCCTGAGGGATTCGCTAATCGTTCAGTTCTTCTCTTTCCTTTCTTGCGTTCTCCGTCTCGGTATCCTGCGTTCTTTTCCTGGACTATTCGGTTCTAATTTTACTTGATCTTGTCCGCATCTGGTTCCCTGTCAACGGGACAGCAGTTACTTTCCCTTCGCTTCTTGTTTTTACTCGATGATTCCCTGTTTCCGCGTCCTTCTGCATAGAAAACATCAATTATTAGTGATTGAGCTTCGTTTGTCCATTTTCACACAATTTATCAAAACCCTTATATTCTTTAGACTCATAATGCAGAAAAGGTTAGAAATATTATTGAAAAACCACTAGATTGCTTGTCAAAAAGCATACCTTCCAAGTGCTCCACACACCCCCCTGCTTACCCTGTTTCATGTCCTCATGAAAACGTTATAATTGACATGCAAGGCTGTGAGAGAGTAGGCCGGAGAAGGGATCTCACGAAGAGGTCGACAACCATGATTAGCAACTAGATGGTCAAAGAACTGATCTAACTGATCTGCAGGCATCTCATATAGGGCTTGATATCCAGGTGCAGGATGCCAAATAATTGGGCTGCGAAACCGATACCCCAACCAGAATGGTCCTGCTCGCAGAATCCGTTCCCCATAGAGACTCAATCAACTGGCAGCCAATTCAAAATTCTCAAAGTTAAAGGGTTCCCTGAGCTGGATGTTTGGGTTAGAGGTTCGGTAGTGAAACTTTGCAGCATGGAGGGCATGGTCTTTAATAGTCAGGAAATACTCCAGACCATTTCGGATCAAGTCTCCATGCATGGGGCCTAATATCTTCATGACACCTGGGATCCTCATCACACTCCTATGCTCTCTCCATAATGCTGCTGGGTCCCTAGGTTCAGCTCGTACCCATAGGTCTAAACTATTTTCTTGCCTCTGGAAGATGTTGTAAGCTTTAAGCCATTTTAACTGATTCACCCCAAATGAGATAAAGGCTTGGAATTGTATATCGCCAACGAAAGGGCCAGGATTCAAATCAGTTTCCTGGTCTAAGACAAGATTGTGCAGGTAAAATTCACATAACAACCTTTGAACTTTAACTCCATAGTGCTTGCAGCAGTCTATAAAATCATTAACAGTGTTGATATGGATAGGTGCTCCCGCCCTAACAGCTTTTATTTTTAATCTCAAATATCGTTCAAGCAAAAACAAAGCATAATTTTTAGCAGGGGCTCTACAAGTCAAAACATCAGTATACAAGGAACACAGGGTGTCCATCTACTTAACAACACTATCTAGTCGACGAGTTACCTTAGCAACCTTTTCCTGCTCCTTCTGCCATCCTTCAAAGGCCTGGCTCTCAGACTGACTGATGTTTCGAAGTTGCTGTTGGAGCTCTTCATATCTTTCCTTGGGGACCGTCTGTTCTCGCAACTGCTCGGCCTCCTGCTGGGCTTCCTTCATCATTTTATGCAAGGTTCTGGTTTTTGGGTCTTTCTTCCACACATCCGTAGAAGCTGGAAGTTTAACCTGGACCTTCTTATTACGTTGTTTAGAATTTCGGACCCGAATTACACCCGAGGGGGGTGCTTCTGTTTGAACCTCTTTGCTATCAGTTTCCTTTTTAATGCGAACAAAGGGTTGCTGTGGTCTTCCTACCACCGGAGCCTCTTGCTGTTCCATTGGAATGTCCATTCGTTCCTCTGGGCCAGATGGAACAACAGTTTCTATTGGAACAACACCTTGTTCCTCATTATCATTTGGAACAACAGACTGTTCCTCGACAGTAGGTCTCCTGATGGGGTTTCGTCCATCAAAACGAACTCTAACCCTCGGGGTTCTTGCTGCCGTGGTCCTCTTCCTTTTCCTTGCAGTTTTTTGTATTCTCAGACTGGCTTTCAACATTCTAATTTGTTGCCGGAGTCTGGCTATCGTGCCCAGCATCCTCTGGTGCTTCTTCCTCAATTTTTCAATTTCCCTTGCCTCGGCAGAGGGTTTGGCCTTCAATCTTACTTCTTCTTCCTCTCCTGGAACATCTTCCGGCGTCCTGGGGACAGATTGTCCCGGATTGATGTCTTCTGCTTCATTACCATAGCCAGGCAGGTTTTCTTCCCCTGCCTCTTCTGCATGCCTTTCCTCGGGTAATTCTTCTTCTGCGGGGCCATCAAGGACGCCTCCTTTACTCGAGGCTTGGCCGTATCCTCTCATATTGGCCAGAACTGCTGCCAATTCCTCTTCTCCTGGAGGGTCTTGCAACGGGCTACCCATAAATTGTGCGTTGTCTTCTTCTTGATTGTCTCGCTTGGTGGTCTCTTCTCCTTCAGATTGGTCGTGTCCTTCTTCAATTCCTCCTTCTGGCTGGTTAGTTCCAGCCTCTGATTGCTCAGCATTTCCTTCGGGTAATTCACCTTCCACTTCCGGAGGTTCGTCCTCGATTTCAATTGGTTGGGCCGCAGTTTTCTGAATCTTTTCCAACCTTCCCCGTATTCGAACCAATCGAGTTGACTTCCTAGGTCTTTCAGGTAGGTTGGGAGTGCCAACAGGTTCTCTAGGTTCCTCTGGTCGTTCCGGCGTATCGGAGGGTTGCTTCCGTTTCGAAACAGCATGCTTTTCTGCCGCCGACTTCTTACGTTTCTCTGATTGTTCCGGCGTGCTGGAGGACTGCTTTCGTTTTGAAACAGCATGCTTTTCTGCTGCTGGCTTCTTATGTTTTTCTGAACGTTCTGGTGTGCTGGAGGTTCGTTCAGATTTTGGGGGTGGTACAGCCAGTCCCTCTTTAACTGTTTCGACCAATTCCTCCCAGGTGCCTTGCTGTTGGGTAAGACTGTGGCTTATTATTAGCCGAATCAGTCCGTGGTGGCTAACAACCGTATCTGTGTGCTGAGCCTTCTTCAGGCTTCGGGCTGCATCATGTAATAACGAATTTAAAAGGGCAGGGAGATTTACAGAACATTTTCCCTTTAAAACAGCTAGAAGTTTTAAGTGACGAGCCCTTACCACATCTTTTCTCCCTTCGCAGGTGATATAGCTCTGCACTATCTTCGCCAGCTCGGTCCAGGGTTCCCCCAGTGTTTTCGGCAGAACTCCTTTCCCTTTGACTGTCAGACTTTGGCCTTCGCTTTGGAAAATTTCCATTACTTTCTGCAGTCTTTCCTTCTTCAGCTCCCATCTGGGTCCAACAGCTGGTAATCCTGAGGTTTCTGCGATAATGTCCTCTGTAACTCCTATCCGCTTTCCTCCGACTATAGAGTGGTTTTCCTGCAAATTTTGCAGGAATTCCAACGCTACAGCCTCATTCGATTCTTGCAGGCGGTTGAAGTAATTCAACCATCCTGCATTTTCCAGAATTTCGCGGGCAGCAGCAGACGCGGTCAGCTTGTGCGGTTCACTTCGGATTGTCCTCCCGCCCATAGCTTACTCCAGAAATAGACTCAGGAATGAAACAGCAACTGTTTGCAGTATTTACCAAGCAGAGAGGATACTCGATGCTAATTTTAGGAAGGATCTTCGCAGAGCATGCAGCAAAGAGAAAGATCGTGGATGGCAGTCCGTAGAATGAGATCATCATACCGTTAAATCGTGTCATTATTTTTCCCGAATGGTGTGCAGCCACGTAACCATTGGAGTAATGAGGTTACCTCCCCCCCGCGATCTGATAGGCTGCCCCCAGCCATCAAAGAGAGGAGCAGCAGCCAGTCGGGAGTCAAATCATAAAGTACAGCAGGTAGAATTATGCCATGTTGTAAAAGGACAATGGAGTACCGAAACCGAGGCAGAAAAGTGGATCGCTTTTTAGATAAGCCAGTGTGATATAATGAGGAACCGAGGGGTTGGACGTCTGTCAACTGTACCAAGTCTCCAGTAGTCATTGTCAATTCCGTTGCCATGATTGGTGATAATGTTCATGCGATAATTATATCAGGGTGTGACATATGATACATGAAAAGGATATAAAAGACAAACAGACTTAATATCATACCTGTTGGTGTAAATATTACGACTCCAATGCCATTAACAGAGCTCTGCTGCCAACAGGTGTTCATAACCTTGGCAAAGTTGTTTATCTCACCCTCCGAAACCATTATCCTTTGTGTATCTACTGAAGAGTGCTTTGTCAAAATGCAAGCCATTATGCTGGCATGGTGACCAGATAACCATAATGCCATTCACAAGGTAGGCACAAAACGTGGTCAGGCCGGCTCGTGATGAGACCTCCTGTTCCAAGGTTTGCTTGTTATTTTACCTTTGGACCATATCCCTGGTGTGGTGGCCGTAATGGGAATGCCACTTCGCTTCCATCCTTATGATCATGGTAGGCTGGCTCTGAATGAGACCCCCTATCCTGCATTTGACGATTTCATATCTTGTTTTTATTTTTTTCTTTATTCTTCTTTTGCAGCACACTTCTCTTTTTCTTTGTTTAATTACACATAAGGGTGGTTCCGCACTCCTTAAGAGCGGGGAATGGTGGAAGAAGTCTTACAATCCCAACAGACAGATATAAATCGTTTGCTCATATTCCTCAGTAATGAACAAGAAAGTTTTTAGGGAGATCGACATGATAAAAATTACCAAACCACGGTTCGGGAATAAGATAATGACAGTGAAGACGAAAGTTAATGTCCCTCCTCTTGTCTTCTTATATATACTGACTGTTAAAATAGTAGCGATTTATGATATGCTGGTTTCGGTATATCATGCTTTATGTTCATTGCATAATGTCATTGCTATATCTAAAGGATTTAGGAGAGCATAATCGCAAAACGTCCCAATAGGAGCAAAAAGGTTCTAATGGTGTCCTCTCTGAGAGAAGCATGTAAATGAGTTATCTTGTGGAAAAGAAATAGCAGAATTAGCCAAATTCTGTATCTTGGAAAAAGAAATATGCGAGTGCTGTTCCTTTTCGCAAAGGAACAGCAAAGCACAAAGAGTGCTATTCCTTTTCGCAAAGGAACAGCAAAAATCCACACGTGTTGTTCCTTTTCGCAAAGGAACAGCAAAAATCCACACGTGTTGTTCCTTTTCGCAAAGGAACAGCAAAACAAAAAAGTGTTGTTCCTTTTCGCAAAGGAACAGCAAAGCAAAAAAGTGTTGTTCCTTTTCGCAAAGGAACAGCAAAGCAAAAAAGTGCTGCTCCTTTTCGCAAAGGAACAGCAAAAATTCCAAAACACAAAAGTGTTGTTCCTTTTCGCAAAGGAAAGCAAAAAAATTCCAAAACACAAAAGTGTTGTTCCTTTTCGCAAAGGAACAGCAGAAATCCACACGTGCTGTTCCTTTTCGCAAAGGAACAACAAAGCAAAAAGTGTTGTTTCTTTTCGCAAAGGAACAGCAAAGCAAAAAGTGTTGTTCCTTTTCGCAAAGGAACAGCAAAGCAAAAAGTGATGTTCCTTTTCGCAAAGGAACAGCAAAGCAAAAAGTGCTGTTCCTTTTCGCAAAGGAACAACAAAGCAAAAAGTGTTGTTCCTTTTCGCAAGGGAACAGCAAAGCAAAAAGTGTTGTTCCTTTTCGCAAAGGAACAGCAAAGCAACAAGTGCTGTTCCTTTTCGCAAAGGAACAGCAAAACACCAAGTGCTGTTCCTTTTCGCAAAGGAACAGCAAAACACCAAAAGTGTTGTTCCTTTTGAAAAGGAACAGCAGAATCACACGAGTGCTGTTCCTTTTGAAAAGGAACAGCAAAATCAAACCAGTGCTGTTCCTTTTGAAAAGGAACAGCAAAATCAAAAAGTGTTGTGCAAAATAAGGTAACAAAAATACTATAAACAAAGATGAAAAGAACATATGTACAGGATGTTATGTACAAATTATGAAAAACGAGTTGCTTAAGTTATAGGTGAGGAAGATTTCGCTTCCTCTCCTAAGATCTCCAAATCAGTATCTCGCTGTAGCTGTTGACAAAAGGATTCCCGAGTAAGAGGTCTTCGATAGAGACGAACTCGGTGGCCATTTACTTTGAACGTATGTCCAGAACCATCAATTGTGATCAGAGTGAGGGTCCCATTGTCGTGCACCTTCTGGATCTCATATGGTCCTAGCCAGCGAGTCTGGAGTTTCCCCGGGAAATCCTGGAACCGAGAATCGTATAACAGAGCCCAGTCTCCTTCATGGAAGACTTTATTCTTTATAAGTGCATCATGCCACTTAGCTCGCTGCTGTTGGATTAATGCTGTGTTTTGTAATGCAGAGAGCCTAATCTCATCCAATTCGTTGATTTATCGTAGTCGATTGATCTGTGCCTCATTCAGATCTAAGCCGATCTCTTGTGCAGTTCGTAGTGTTTGGATCTCAAATTCAATAGGAAAGATTGGTTGTTTCCCAAACACCAATTGATAAGGTGAATAGCCTGTCGTACTTCTCCATGTGGTTCTATAAGCCCACAGTGCTTCAGGTAGCCGAGCAGCCCAATCACGCCTGTGTGATGCGATAGTCTTTGTTAAGATTGATTCAATTATCTTGTTACTATTTTCTACTTGTCCATTTGCCTGCGGATGGTAGGGAGTAGTGATCTTATGTTGGATATGATAGTTGTTAAGTGTTGCAGCTAGTTTATTTCCAACAAATTGTGGTCCACCATCTGTAATTACTTCTCTCGGAAGTCCATAACGTACAAACAAATGGAACAAAAATTGTATTACCGAATCTTCTGTAGCCCTAGCTAATGATTCAGCCTCAACCCATTTAGTAACATAGTCTGTTGCTACCAGGATGTATGTCCTCTGGTTTAATGGTGGATTAATGGGCCCGACGAAATCGAGAGCCCATCGTTCAAATGGCTCAATAACCACTTGTGGTCTCAGAGGCATTTCATCAGCTTGACCAGGTTTTCCTGCTCGCTGGCAGCTGTCACAGGCTTGTACAAACTTTTTCGCGTCCTTAAAAATTGTAGGCCAATAGTATCCTGCCTGTAGTACTTTATGTGCTGTTCTTTTGTCGGCAAAGTGCCCCCCGCATGGTCCATTATGACAAGCTTTTAAGATGTCTAGGATCTCATCCTCTCGAATACACCTCCTGATTTGCATGTCTGCCCCTATATGGAATAAATGGTCTCCAATCCACGAAAATCGAGTGCTTTTTTGAACAATTTTCTTTCGTTCCTAAGGGGTTAGGTGTTTTGGTAACTTACCCACTGCAAGGTAATTGGCGACATCAGCATACCAGGGTGTTCGAATGGCAATGGCAAACAGATGTTCATCAGGGAATTGATCTTCTACTGCTGCTGTTTCGATTGATTTGGGTATTCTTGAGAGGAAGTCGGCTACAGGGTTCTCCTTGCCGGGTCGATCCTTAATTGTGATGTCGAACTCTTGCAACAGGATCAACTATCGAGTTACTCTAGCATTCGTGACAGGTTTGTTTGCTAGATATTTGATAGCAGAATGATCTGTATATAACACAACAGAATAACCTGTAATATAATGCCTAAATTTATTAACAGCATGAATTACAGCCAGCAATTCCTTTTCAGTAACAGTATAATTGAGTTCGGCAGAGGATAAATTTTTGCTAATATAGTAAATAGCGTATGGCTTCTTATCCTCTTCTTGTCCTAGGACTGCACCGATTGCTGTATCCGAGGCATCAGATGAGATCTAGAATGGCAAATTCCAGTTTGGTCCTCGAAGGACTGGAGCTATTGACAGCAACTTTTTCAATTCTTTAAAAGCTTGGTCACATTTCTCTGTCCACAAGAAATCAACATTACCAGTTAAGGCATATAGAGGTGCTGCAATTCGTGAATAATGTTCTATAAATCGTCTGTAATATCCAGAAAATCCAAGGAAACTACGTACCTCTGTTTGAGTAGTGGGGGTAGGGATGAGCAAAAGAATCTGAATTTTAGCAGGGTCTACCTGGATGCCAGCTGCTGAAATGTAGTGCCCTAGAATGAGCCCTTCCGTCATCATCACGTAGCACTTTTCGTGGCTCAGGCAGAGTCTGGTAGCAATGCAACGTTGTAGAACTTTTTCCAGGGTATCCAGAGCTGGATCAAATTCATCCCCATACGGTGTGAAGTCGTCCATATACACCTCAAGTCCATCGTTTATTAGATCTGCAAAAATACTGAGAATAGCCCTTTGAAATGTAGCAGGGGCGTTACATAGGCCGAAGGGTAATACTCGATAGGCAAACGTTCCCCAGGGGCACGTAAAGGTAGTTTTATCCTGGTCTTCAGGGGCAATTTGGATTTGGTTATATCCACTGAAGCCATCTAGAAAGGAGAAAAATTTCTTCCCTGCTAACGTGTCCAATACTTGGTCTATAAATGGGAGGGGAAAGTGATCCTTCTGTGTAGCCTTGTTTAACTCCCTGTAATCCACGCAAATCCTCCATTTTCCATTTTTCTTGGGTACCACCACAAGGGGAGAGACCCATTTACTGTCAGAGATAGGGTAAATAAAGTTAACATCTAAGAGCTTCTGAAGTTCGTCTTTTACTATCTCTTTTAGGTGAGGGTTGAGTCTTCTTTGCGGCTGACGGACAGGTCTTGCATCTTTCTCTATATAGATGTGATGGGTGCATAATTGAGGATCAATCCCCTTCATGTCAGGATAATCCCACGCAAATGCATCCTTGTATTTTTGTAACAGATTAACAAGCTTTATTTCTTGATCTGATGTAAGGTTGGCGTTAATATTCAGAGTTTTACCAGGTTCAATTTCCACTACTTTGCTATTGGCAACAACAGTTACTGGTATTGTTTGGTCATGTGGATCTTTTAAAGGATCTTCTTCTAGCTCACTGTCAAATGCTGCTTCTATCATAAAACACTGCATATGTGTTCTAGCTTCAGTTTGACTAATAAAATTGTTAATGGCGTCGTCTTCTGTTTGATCTTTAAAGTCTAAAGCCTTCTGTATAGTTAATGGAGATCTGATATTGTTAGCAAGATATGACACAGGATAAGAGTTAGTTTTAATCATTGGCGGGCTTGGCTGTGCTGAAGGATATAAAATTAAATTTTTAACATCTGGTCCTTTAGTTATAGTCATGTTTCCCTGCCGGCAACCAATGTAGGCATCGACAGTAGCAAGCCAGGGTCTGCCTAGGATTAACGGATGTCCATCTAGTCGGGTTTTAGGATTAATTACCAGGAAATCTGTGGGATACTCCCAGGAATCTACGGAAACCATGACATCATTCAGAGTACCTTCTGGTCGAACTACAAATCGATCTGCCAATTCTAACAGAGTAGAGGTAGGTTCTACTGACGTGATGCCAAGCTTTTGGCAGGTGGAGGTTGTCAAAATGTTGATTGCAGCTCCCAGGTCAACTAGAGCGTTAGTCAGGGTTTGGCCATAGATTTGGACAGTTACAATTGGGTTCCCGGGATCTTCATATTTGATAGGTGCCTCTTTTCCTGATAATAGGTCGGATAAAGTACCAACTACTTGGACTCTGGGGTTAGTATTTGTATTCCTCCTTGATTTTTTGATGCACAATTCTTTTATGGTTTTTGCATATATAGGAATATCTTGTATGGCTTGGAGGAATGGAATCTTTATATACAAATTTTGTAATTCTCCCAAAATGTCGAAGTCTGGAGATTGTATAGGTCGAGATATGACTAATCGTTCTGGGAAAGGAGGAGAGGATGTACTTGCTTGTTTATTGTTTTGCTCTTTGTTTTCATCCTTCTGTTGTGGGGGTTGTTCTATTGGTAACTGATCTTCAATGCGAATTGTTTTGTCTCCCTCTGTTTCTATTATTCGTCCAGATCTTAACTGAAGATCATTGCACTCCCTTAGGTCAGATCCAATCTCTGATGTGTCTATGATTTGGATGGATTGGACTGGCCTATTATTAGGATTGGGATTGGGTTGGGCTGGGAGTTGCGGTCTCAGATTAGACTGGGGATTTTGTTGTAAAGTTGGCAGAGTTGGTTGAGGGAGTGGGATAGTTCCTGTTGATTGATATGTCGATCTTGGCCAATTGGTCTGCCAGGGTGAACCTTGTGAAGTAGGGGGAATTCACTGCGGGGGATATGAGTTATTTTGCCAGTATGGTGGGGCATAAGGAAAATTTGGCCAACCGAATTGGTTTGTTTGATTCATCCATGGGTTTGAAGAGGGAAATGGTTGTGATGGCCAGTTTGAAAATGGGGGTGCAGATTGATTTTGCCATATACCATATTGCTGAGTATTATACTGTGGAGGCTGAAAGGAAGAGGTTGGATCTGAAAACATACCTGGTTGCTTAGGCTGCCATTGGCGACGCTGGTTAACAAAGTATGCAGGCTCTGGTTCCTCTTCTGCTTCTTTGTATACTGCCTTCAGTCCAGGGAGTGAGGGGCAGCTTTCAGTAGGATGATCCTTTGTACAAATAGCACATGCTTGGACTGAATCTAGTGGACATTCCTTGTGGCTGTGTTTTTTTCTGCATCGGGGGCAAAAAATTGCCAGATTTTGTTCTGCCTCCATTTGATTTTGTCTAGCCTGCACAATATCAAGCTATGTAGTTAATGTCCCTAAAATATCAGTTTTGAAATTTTCTAATAAATTCCCAAGCTCTACACGTGTTACCCCCTCTGTTGAAATTTTATTATCTCTAACAAACCGATCGTATTCTGTTGGTTTTATTCTTGTGCTACCCCTTGAACTCCTGATGCATAACTTAATAATATCAGCAAAGTTTTCTTGGTAAATGTCCCCTTTTCCCATGATATTCAATGTTTCAATCCACTGTTCTTTCATACCTCTGATTAATGCAGTTTTCAACACATTGTCAGGCAAAGGTAATGATGCATAGGGGGATCTTTGTAAATTATATTGGAAGCGTTCCACATATTCTTCTAAAGTTTCATTTGGTTTGGCCGTCATTTGGAAAATCTCATCTTTCAGTTCCCTTGACCTACAGTAATCCTGATATTTCTTGAGAAAGGCTTCTTTCATCTCTTCCCAATTGTTTATGACTCCACCACCTAAACCCATAAACCATCTCAGAGCTGCTCCCTTCAAAGTAGAGGGGAACAACTTTAGTTTTTGGGGGTCAGTGGTGTAATCGTACCCCCTGCATAACACATCATACTCGAATAAGAATGCATCAGGGTCTTCTGATGTGAGTCCATGAAACGTTGGGATGTGTTGAAGCGGAATTGCCTTCATCGGTGCATTCACAGCAAAATCTACTATAGGATATTGTAAGGTAGAGGTTTGGGTATTTGGCTGATTCTGCGCCATGGGATCAAATATGTGCCAATATCCTTCCAGGATTTCTAGGAGGGTGTTCCTAGGTTGGGAAGGGACGGACTTGGCAGGGGTTGGTTTAATGACGCTTCCCTTATCTGGAATTTCTACAGCTGGAATCTCTATCTGAAGGAATGGGGTGCCTTCAATATTAATTCTAGCTGCGCTCCCCTTATCTGGGTTGTTTAACAGTTGGATTATCCTAGAAGGAGACCTTGGTTCTTCTATTTCCCCTGTTTCCCCTTCTCCTTCACAAAGGTTACTTAAGTTCCCTTCCTGCAGCCGTTCTGTCACAGAATTTTCAATTTCTTGATAGTCCTGTTCATTAGTCTGGCTGTGGACCTCAGCAAAGGCTCCAGATGGTGATGCTGTAGCCTGAAGGGAACTGGTAGGCTGCTTAGAATTAGTTTTTCTAAAGCCTACCGACGGCTGAGATCCAGTTTTCTTGTAGATTTCGTCTATAAAGGTTGTCCTACCAAGGGTCACCGGTCCTTTGGCTTTAACTGGAAGTTTGATATTCTTTTCTATCTTTTTCTGCTTAGTCATGCACTCTAGGAAAACTACTAAATCCTATCAACCAGCAATTCTACTAAGAGAGCGGATGGTGGAGTAGGGCTTTTACATGCTCCGTACGCAGGTTCTTACCTTTCGTTTTTAAAATCCAACTCCCTCCTAGCAGATTTGCGCACTACTCTATAAAGGACAAATGGCTATTACCCCTTCCCCGGCAACGGCGCCAAAATGTAGAGCGATAACTAGGGTCTCTCACACCACCAATTATTCCACATTATTAAGTCAATCCAGGATCGTTTTGTTCTTTCAAGGAGTAACTCAATCCGAGGCTGTTTTGTCCAAGTAATGCTCGGTAGTATAGCGTTCTAATGATTTGAAAGGAAACAAACACTAAGCTGTAACTAAACCAACTCAAAAGATAAAATCACACAAAGCAGTTGATCAGTCAAGGGTACGGAAACAATAACCCTTCCCTTTAGAAACTGATAAAGAAAGAAAACCAAAGCATGGACTTATAGGTCTGGGAGCTAGGCAGCGTCTTGCTGGGCTCACGACAGCCTTAGGCCTGCTATCACGCAAAAGCAATAAAGGCAGATTAGCGAAAGTAAAATGGAACAGCAATTCTAAAATGGAACAGCAGTAATCAAATGGAACAGCAGTAATTAAATGGAACAACAAACTATCATAAACAGGAAACGTCAATCATATAAATTGGAACAGCAAACTCAAATGGAATAGCAAACTCAAATGGAACAGCAAACTCCGATGTATGTACACGTTCTAGACTACTGTAGCAATCCGAGAGTAATGTATGATGTGACTATGTTTCTGAACAAAGTGATATTATCTTCAAGCCTCACAAATACTTATTTTATATGAATCCAATGATGATAACATTCATACCAATATCTTGCTATAGAAATGGATGCAATTCGAATAGATTCACTTTGTGTAATACAGAGACGTGGGTTAAAGAACTTATTCAGATTCAGATATTAATTAGGAAGCATAGTCTATCATATAAAAGATATATCGGATTACTGAAACAAGAGAAATAAGCAAACCACACAAATCACCGTATGATACAACAGCAAGTGACCGTCGGAGCTGGGCCCTTGGCTACCAATGGTACACTACTTAAAGTTACTTCAGATGCAAAAACGAAGTGAACACCAAGTCCTTTATATTGATTGCATTAACAAAAGTATACAAAATCAGGTCTTAACAAAAATTAATGATCAAAGTTGTTCTGAAGCTTGTAATTACAACAACAGTCGTTCCCCCACGCTCGATGGCGTGGTACCTTTATATAACAGAAATGACAGAGATATCTAGATACAAAAGATAAGCTTAAAGCAGCGATCCCTCAGGATCGAAGATCCTGAGGGATTCGCTAATCGTTCAGTTCTTCTCTTTCCTTTCTTGCGTTCTCCGTCTCGGTATCCTGCGTTCTTTTCCTGGACTATTCGGTTCTAATTTTACTTGATCTTGTCCGCATCCGGTTCCCTGTCGACGGGACATCAGTTACTTTCCCTTCGCTTCTTGTTTTTACTCGATGATTCCCTGTTTCCGCGTCCTTCTGCATAGAAAACATCAATTATTAGTGATTGAGCTTCGTTTGTCCATTTTCACACAATTTATCAAAACCCTTATATTCTTTAGACTCATAATGCAGAAAAGGTTAGAAATATTATTGAAAAACCACTAGATTGCTTGTCAAAAAGCATACCTTCCAAGTGCTCCACAATGAGGAGTATCAAGTTCTGCAATATGGAATCTAAGATCAGGAGAAATAGACATCCCTATCAAACCACGTGCTTGATCTTGTCTATTTTCCCATTTTGCAGCCTTGTCTTCATCTTTTGGTTTCTTCTCTTGGCCTGTGGCTATTCTGTAGAGACCTTTACTTCTAAGTAAATCTTCCATGTAGGATATCCATTGGAAGTAGTTAGTGCTGTCAAGAATGACTTGGCATGGACTTTCCATTTTTTTTAAAAACTGAAGCTGAAGATGCTGAAAGTAAGTGTTCCAATGGATAGATCTCGAAAAATTAGGCGGTTTTAAAAAAACCGGCTCTGAAAAAGGCTTCCGGATGAAGAAGTTATGGCTTTTTGAAAAAAAAATTGTTGAAGTTGCCAGCAAAGTGCGCGAATGTGCGGAAATGAAAAAATCCGCCCCCACAAAATGGAGAATTGAACCCAAGACCTCTACTCTCTTAAAATAGCTTTGAACTAATTGATCTATACAAAAAATTTGAGAGAGAGAGAGAGGGGGGGGGGGGGGGCCTTGGTTTGCGTGCTTGCCTTGAGAAAGCTCTTTTTCCCTACAAAACACAAAACACAAAACCCAACACGGACATGCAAAGAAAACGAACCTTATGGCTCGAAGTTAGCTTTAGCCAAAAAACTAGATATTTAAAAAATGAACCTTGCAGCTCAAAGTTAGCTTTAGCCGAAAAACTAAATATTTTTCTCAATGTTTCTGATTTTCCGAGATCACACTAAGGTGCAGGGAAAAGAGCATACGCATGAGAAAAATCCTTCCTTTCTGTTTCTGATTTGCCCAGATCGCACAGAGTCGCAGGGAAAAGAGCATACGCAGAAATGAAAGGTATAGATCCGGTTAAAAAAAATCTAAATAAACCGAAACCGAAATAAGCAGAGAGAAAATAACAGTAAACTGCAAATAAACACTGTATACCTCCAGATCTTAAAAATGACGCAGATAGGGCTACCGGAAACCTTTCCGCGTGAAACGAAAGGGGTTCCTCACTGGAACAGATGCTCCAAACACAACAGAGCAGTCCTCTCGGCCCGAAAGCAGTCAGAAACAGTAGATCTAGGAAACGACAGCCGCATGCAGTTCTACCGGCTTCAAATTTGGATCACCAACGGACGCGGCCCTCAAATAGATCTGATACCATGTAGGAATTTACAGGGTAAGTTCCTCAGAAAGAACACCAAAAGGACACCGATCACAACCAGATCACAGATCAATACACCAGTATTTTTGACGTGGTTAAAACCCTCAAAGAGGGAAACAGTCCACGGCCTGTGCCAACGTGGCTACTACAAGCAATTTATTAATCAAAGAATGAAGATTTACATAAGCTTCTCTCATGCACGGATTACCCGAACAATGACCCTCCATGCGCTTTAAATAGAACTCATGGACCAATCGGGTGTCAAGCCACGGATCAAGTGTCGGTAATACCGAGGAGAGAGTGAACCATCGGATCACAACATATCATGACCGTCAGATTGTAAGTTACAAAATGTACAACAGTAAAGAAACACACTTTATCTAACTCTATACCTAACTCTATACTAGACCAAGTTGAACTTAACTATTTCCTATGTGTCGGAATATCCTAACATTTTTGTTATCAGAAATAACCTTCCTCCTTGGATGTCAATAAATAGGGAGCACATTAGGTTGACAATGATTGTTCCAAGTATTTGTTTACATTAATATTTTGAATATTGTAACATTTTCATTTCTCTGTTTGTTACATTATAATATGTTATATTTATTTATTTACTTATATGTATATATCATAGTAGAAATTATGTGTAACTTCAAACAATTAGATAAGTACCAAGTTGAAGATATGAATGTATATATCAAGCATGTTATCAATGAGTTAATGAAGTTATGGGTCGACATCACTATGTATGACATATGTAAACCAATAAGGCAAACGCAATTTCGATTCCATGGCATACTTATATGAAAAATTTGTGATGCCCCAGGACTAACACAATTTTGTGGTATGTAACGGTCCATTTCACTTTAATATTATATAATTATTTCAATCAAATCATATCATGCATGTATTTTAAATAATCCCTTCATTCATAATTGACATTAATCCATCTCTTGTAGGCCTTCAAACTAAGGGAAAATTTGCATGTCCAGTTTGTGGTCCTAAGGTGAAATATCACCATTCAACAAGTTTAGGAAAGGATATGTTTGATGAGTATAAGCACTTAATATCTAAGAACCATAGGTATCGTGTTACTGAAAATAATATTTTCAATGGGAAATAAGGGACTAGATTAAAACCATGATGAATGTAACCTCACCTATGGAAGTTGGATTATAGCAAAAATCGTCGATGTGAAGGACATGGGCTTCCACAATGAATGGAAAGTTATCCTGCTTAATTCATGAGGTTTCACTACTATGAGAATCGAAGAATAGTTCATTTCTTTGATACATTTCATATCAGGAAGAATGTGGCAGATCATAGATGATAGGAGGGATAAAGAAAAAATCCATAAAATTTGTAATGAAATTCTGGAAACCATTCATGCAATGAAGGGTGTGATACGATCAAATAGTGATGGAGATCGAAACAACTTTCCATGGTCATTAACAGATAAGCAAAGTGATTATATAAAAGAGGTTGTTCGAAGAATTAAATTTCCCATACGATTTTCTTCAAACATAAATAATATCTTAACAAATAAAGGTGAATTTGGTGGGTAAAAGCACATAATTGGCATACCTTCTTTAAGGTAATTATTTTGGTGTATATATTTCTATATTGGTAAATATACATCTTTATGTCCTTTTTTGTCTACTTTGGATTAACAAAATAATGATTCATTTTTATTGTTACAGTATGTTCTACCTCTATCTCTCCCAAATGACTTCGACAACAACGTCAAACAAGTTATATATGATCTTGGCAAATACATGAGGTAAGTAGTGATTTATATGTCGAGTGTTTTTTCAATTAGTTGTTGATCAACTTAATAACATGTGTTTTACTTGTAATGTAATATATTATGTTTTGTTGAAACATGTACTTATTTGCTTGCATCATCTATATATGGTTGTCATTGAAAGAAATACATAAAGATGATATAAAGCATTGGAAGAGAGAAATTCCTTAGCTAATGTGTGAAATGAAAAAGTATCTACCTCTGACATTTTTCAATGCACAAGAACACTACCTCATACACCAAGTTGAGGAGATTGAATTATGTGGACCTATACACACAAGTTCAATGTGGATGGTGGAGGGATATATGGCATATCAATCTATGGTGCACATTACTCAGTATATTCCTATATTAGTATAAAATATGTGTGTGGATTGCATTTTGGATGTGAACTCCATAAAAAAATATGAAGGGCAACACCTATTTGGGAAAGGTAGAACGACGAAAGTGAAAGGTAATTATATATATATATATATATATATCATCAATTATTAATATTGACCATTGTAACTAATATTTATTGGTGAATTATGACTTTTTGATATAGTTGGTTGAGAGTGGGATGAACTACATTTGCACATTCCAAACAATCTTGATTGGATGAAGCCATGGATTTAAAGATGTGAACAATCTCATGGTATGTTATCATAGCAAGGGGTGTCTGCATTGGTTAAAGAAGCTCATCATGCCCGAGATGCCAATATTATGCAGAGAGAAATTGATTTAGAAAATGGTTTGGAAGATAAACAGGAAAGCAACCATTTTCACCAACTTGTAATATTTTATTAATTTATTTTATAATAGATTATTAGTGTGAATGCATGTGTGTCTTTTTAGATACTTTTCAAGTTATATATATGAATATGTTTATTAAATGGCAATTCCTTTTTATGTGTTTAGCATATTTTAATTGAAACACCACAAGACTATGTGGTACAAAGGTTGTAAGTTTCACACCAAAAAGTTGGATGAAAAGAGGAAAACTTATGAATATGGGATAACTACAATCTTCTAGGTCACTAATGTTTCCTCTGGAAATGACACACATACACAATTATTTGAAAATCAGTACTATGGGCATTTGGATTACATACTTGAGTGTGACTTTGATTCCTTCAAATTGGTTCTATTTGACATGAAATGGTATATCTTATTAATTGGTTCTCCTCATGGTCTATTTTCTTCCAAGCTAATGCAAACAAGCCTTTTACTCATAGGTTCCAGGTAGAGAGGGTTGGTCATATGTTGTTAGATATGATCAAAGAGGAAGGCCAATAGAGTATAATGTAGTAGAATAATATCATTATATTGAAAAGGATGATACTGTAGACGAGAAGTTAGTTGATGATCATATGTCAGATCACAAATATGTCTAAGAAGTTTAAGGAGATGTCTGAGACAATGTTATTTATTAGGATGATATTGATGATGAACTTCCAGATGAAGAACTTGAAGAAGTTGAACCAAATGTAGGAGATGATGTTTGTCATGTTGATATGGATGATGATATGATTATTTGAAATGATGACATTGATGATGATGCTAATTATTTGTATTGTTTATGTTAGGATTCTAAGAAAATATCCTAGGTTGTAGCTCGGAGATGCCTGGTAACATATAAATTCAACTTATTGTTGCAAATGGATGAATGGAAGGAATGATGCTTGTCCAAGCCAGATAACCACTTCTACTTTGTCTCACTCCAGACATGCGTGAATACCCCTAGACTACAAGGCTTTAGGCCACCAACTACTCACAGTTTAAGGATTGCATGAATATGGAGAATACTGACCACACCAGCAGATGCACAAGACCATGTGATGGTCGGTTGCAACCAGTAAAGAAGCCTGCAAGTCTAATCTACTAATGCATAGATAGGATGACATCTCTCTGGCACTAGATGAAGAGAAACCTGAATTAACTTATTCAATGACACATACAAGAATTTAACACAGAGATAGGATGACAGCTACTCTAATGCTAAACATAAGAGCTCAAGAATACAGCATATCAGGCACAGCTTGGGACAGAAGAGGAATGAAAAGTGAGCAATTAACAGCAAAAGAAGCTTGTATTAGCTGAAAATGAAGATGATATGCTGCAAGTGTCAAAATAGTTACAGTCTCGAGAAGTTGAACCTTACATCAAAATATCAACCATAAACCTTGATTACATCTTGTTTTTGGGTATATATAGAGTTTCATTACAAAGGCACTTGGTCATTTTGGGTATGGACAGTCATAATTGACCACCAACTGCATTTAACTACCTGATGGAGTCTTTGAGTGTGTTTTCTTGCTTCAGTGGATGAATCTGATCTTTTCAGGTGCTCTGTTGTCCTCTCAGGTAGCTAGAGTGTTCGTATCAATGAAGTTACATAACTGCTAAATGCAGTTACATGCTCATGCTCTGTCTTTTTTCTCTTCGGCCATATTGTCTGTTAAATGTGGTTGTTGAGGAGAAACTGCAATTGGTACTGGAAGACCAGTCACCTTCGTCCTTCATGCACACAGAACAGTCAAGGGAGGTGGATTGCATGGAAAGCGGACAATTCGGAAGGGGGAGAAAGACTAGTCATCGGATCCAGAGAATAGACAATGGAGATGGGTTGGTGGGGGTTATCGAAAGAAGTGGTAGTGGGATGAACGTGGGACGTTGGATCTCAGATTGACAGATACAACGGTGATCAGGCAGTGAAGGTGTGCGAGAGTTATCGGGTGGGAACGAAGGGTTAAGTGGTAAGTGGTATCAATTGCATCGCCTTTGGGCGTTAGGCGGTAAAAGGGTGCTGGTGCGCGATTCCACTCAGCGCGTTACACGTAGTGGCGAAGGAGAGAGAAAAACTGCTCTCCATTGTGAGCTAACGTTCCATCACTTCGTGGGCGCGAAATGTGCAAAGGCTGCCCAATCTTTGGTGAAGATGATCGGACGGTGGGGAAATGATCAAGCAAGTCGCTTTTTCAGGCGTAATAGGAGTCATTGGATCGGTGGGCAGAAATCATCGGCTATGATTAAAGGCAATGATTTCATAAGGGCACAAAGTCGTATGAGCGCGGTTTTATGGGGTTTTGGCTTTAGCACTCGGGGCTGGAAACAAAAATGGGTTTTGTTGGTCTTAGAAGAAAAATAGAGCAAATGGAGATGGAGGGAGAATGGGTGGGTTAAAGGAAAAGGAAAAAGTGACCATCATAAGTTGTCTTCAAGCGTGACTAAGCGAACCGCGCTTGTTTCTGACCTTCAAAAATCAGAGTTATGTAGCAGAGCTAACAATGGCTCCTTCTGGGGATGAGATCCTCCCTTTGAGGTCTCAAGTAGACCAATGCCTTTCCTATGAAAACAAAATTAGCAAAATTTCCTAGTGTTCCATTAGGCATGGAGTCTAATTGAGCCTACACTAAAACTGATAAAACAACATATTTACAACTTTAAGGCTTGAAGACCTTAAACAACATAAATTTTCAAAAAATTCCCATTAACTGGGCCATCAAAAACTGTCTCCCTTCCATACTTTGCAGCATGAAAGTATTGTTCCCTTAGATCTGAGTGATGACGAAAGGTCTAGTCCACAAAGCATCAAACTTCCCATGGTTTCCTTTCTTCTCTTTCAGTGCATCCCACTTAAGAACCAAGTCTCCAACCTGAAAAGTGTCTATATTTTCCTTCCTATCAAAGGCTTCCTTGATCCTTCCCTGATGTGTTGCAGACCTTTCAACCAGTTGTTCTCTGATTTGATGCACTTCTGCCAAGTCAGTAATTCTTTTTGCCATGTCCTCTTCCTCGTTCTGCTCTTCTTGCAAGAACTTTGCCACAGGGAGGGTTAACTGAATTGGAAATATGGCATTATTGCCATATACTAGTTTAAATGGGGAATTCCCTGTGGATTTCTTGGTGGTCACTCAGTCAGCCCATAGTGCATACTTGAGCTTAGAATCCCAATTCTTTTTATTGTCTTCCAACAGCTTTTTAATTATCCTTATCAGGCTCTTGTTGGAAGATTCTGCTAGACCATTGCCTTGAGGGTAATATGAGGTGGAATGAAATATCTTAATGCTCATTGAGTCACACATGTCCACCAACTCTTTTGCCCTGAAGGCTACTGCATTGTCTGTAACTAATTTATGTGGACAACCAAACCTGGTAAAGATATTCTCTTTCAAGAACTTCATGACCACATGGTGATCAACCTTTTTGGTAGGGATGGCCTCAATCCATTTAGTGAAGTAATCAGTGGCTACTAAGATCCATCTGTTCTGGCCACTAGAATGTGGATTGATTTCCCCTATGAAATCAAAGCCCCACTGTTGAAACGGGCCATTGGCATGTATTGGATTCAAAGGCAGGGATTTCAACTGCTGCTTGCCTTCAAACCTCTGGCATCTGTCACAAGACTTAACAAATGAAAAGACATCAGAAAACAAAGTGGGCCAGTAATACCCAGCCCTGAGGATCTTGTGTGATGTGGTTTTCCAGTAGTGATGTCCTACACAAATGCTAGAATGAAACTGATGCATGACCTCCATGGATTGTTCTTTGTCCAAACACCTTAGAAGGATTCTGTATGGGTCCCTCCAATAAGTAAGTTTTCATCGATGCAATACTTGGCTGCTCTAAGCTTAATAGTTCTAGCTTGGCTTGAACTCAAACCTAGAGGCACTTCTAGCTTCAACAAAAATTGAACCATTGTAGAATACCATTCACAAGAAGCTAGATTTTTTACCACTAACTGGCTCTGTCCTAATTCAGTTGTCTTTTCTTCTTGCCCATCTTTTGAAATTGTGCTTATGAGATTTATGTATAGCATCCTATGATTTTCTTCAGCCATCAGTTTGGCAAGGCCCTGACCTCTGACCAACTTGGTGGGCTTCAGCTCTATGTTGAATTCGATCAGCTTTGCAATCCATTTATCCCTTCTTCCGTCAACATCCGGCTGTGTTAGGACATCTTTAACTGAAGCAGAGGGCACGTATGCAATTACCTTGGAGTGCAAGATGTATATTATGAAAGCTTTCAAAGATTTGATAAGATCATAGGCCTGTTTTTCTATAATGTCATACCTTAGTTCGGCATCCCTTAAGGTTTTGAAAAAGAATGCCATCGGATGTTCTGAGCCTTCATCATCTTTTTGTAACAGAACTGTTGCAAGGGTGTCATCTGAGGCAAATGAAAATATATGAAACTACTTACTGTAGTTCGGGCTGATTAAAGTAGGAGCTTCCATAATGGCTCTCTTGATGGACTCAAATGATCTTCTTGCTGCATCAGTCCATTTGATTTTTGACCCCTTTTCAACATGGAGGAGATGTGTTTTACAAGTTCTGCAAATTTTGGAATAAACCTGCTTACAAAATTTATCTTGCCCAGAAAGGACTCGATATCCTTCTTTGATCTTAGGACAAACAAGGTTTGTATTGCTTTCACTCTTTCTGGGTCAATTTTGACACCTGCAGCAAAGACAATGTGTCCTAACAGCGTGCCCTCTTCTAAAGAAAACTGTGACTTTTTAGGATTGGCTGATATCCCAAACCTTTTGCATTTTAGAAATACTTCCTTCAAGTGCTGCAAATGATCTTGATGGTTGCTGGAGTATACTGTTATATCATCAAGGTAGATAAGGACAAACTTGTCCTTCTCTCCCACGAATGTTATATCCATAGCTCTTTGAAAGGTTGCTCCAACGTTCATTAGCGCAAAAGGCATCTTAGAGTACATAAAAGTGCCCCAGGGAGTGGTGAATGTAGTCTTCTCTTGATCATTTGGATGCACAACAATTTGATTATACCCCGAAAATCCATCCAGGAAAGACATCACTTTGGCTCCTGAGACTTTCTGCAGCAAATGCTCCATCTTGGGCAGAGGATAATTGTCTTTCTTAGAGCATCTGCTTAAGTTTCTAAAATCAACGTTGAGCCTGATTTCTCCACTTTTCTTCCTCACCACTACCAAGTTGGCTACCCCTGAGAGGGACTATGATTTTGGCAGCCAACAACTTTTTGATCTCTTTTTCAATCAGAGGAAGGAGCAAAGGGTTTATGGGTCTCAGCTTCTAGTTGAAAGGGATGGTGTCTTTCTCCAAGGGAATCTTACGCTAGATGATATTTTTATCATATGTTTTGAGGTCACTGTATTCCCAGACAAAGACATCAGCAAACTGCTTCATCAAGGTGCAGTATTCATAACATTGGGCAGCAAACAAATGGGTGGACAAATTTATATACTTTGGATGATCTGGGCTCCCTATATTATGCTTATGGACTGCAGATTGATTTTCTTTTTGGGCAGCCTTATAAGGCACATCATTCTGGTCAAACAGCTTTTCTAAGGGAACTAGGCCTTTAGGTATATAGTTTCTGGGCAACTCGACAATGCTATCTTTGCCAATTTTGTTCTTTAGCTGGGATTGGGGACTTTCTTCTAAGGCTTTGTTCTCTTGGTCAATTTTCATTTTAGATAATTCATCAATGACTTGCAGAAACCTATTCACTTCATCATCATTTTCAAAAACTTTCCAATGCTGGACATTATCAGGCAAGGATGGTCTATATTTCATCTGAACTTCATAAACTAGTCTAGGAGGCATGGGAGGGATAAACATGCTAGCAGACATAGCAAGGAATCAACGAGCTTATTTTTTACTCTAGGGATATATGAGATACAAAAATTATCAAAAGAGGCTTCGAGTCTCCATACCTCATCTCTATATGCCTTCAACCTTGGGTGCTTGGCTTGAAACATTTTGTTCACTTGCTGAGTGACAAGATCAGCATCTCCAAACACCTTTATATTCCTGATTCCTCTGTCTTTAGCTGCATTAAGGCCCAATATCAGAGCCTCATACTCTGTTATATTGTTGGTAACTTGGAAATTCAGCTTAAAAGACAGATGTGTGATTTCTTGCTTTGGAGATTTCAACACCACCCCTGCTCTTGCAGTTTCCCTTGAACATGCTCCATCAAAGAACATCTCCCAAACTTGACTTCCTTGCTCTTCCATGGCCTGGATTATTGGTTTTTTGAGCTGCAATGAGGCCTTCTGGGATTCTTCAATTTGGAGAATACATGCCCCAAAATCAGTGTCCACGGCATAGATGGGATGATTAGTAGGATTCTTCTCATCACTGATGATGTAGGCCAGCTATGCTTCTCTATACAATCTCCTGCTCTCTCCTCCAAAAACTGGGATAGTGGCATAAGATAAATCATTTTGTAATGTTCCACCCAACCTCTTAATCCACCCTCTAGAAAGTAGCATACCAAACTTAGGGGGAACATCTGCCACCACAATATCCATCATCATACTCTTCATGGGCAACTGAGCTAGGGTAATAGCCAAGTCCTTGATTAATCCTAGACATTTTACCTTTCTTGAATCAAAGGAGAATAGATCATGATATGGTCTGGTAATGTCAAGGCCTAACTCTTCCATGACAGCTTTGGGCATCAGATTATGGCTGGCACCAGTGTCCAACAAGCAGTTATGGAGGGTTTTGTCATGAATGGTCAAGGAGACATAGAATGATGGGGATCTATTATCAGAGGTTTTAGTCATTGGGCTAAGCATAACTGCAGGTTTATCATCTTGCAAATTTACATAGTCATTGGAGGCTTGTGAGGCTTTTAGCTCAAGGGCATCAAGGATAGGCTTTCTAAATACCTCACTCTTTGTAAGTTCTATCAGAGGCATAGATATATTAACTTCTAAACTTCTGATTCGAAACTAAAAAGGGAGGGGAACTTGTCAGGGCCTCTTACCTCTTGAGCTAGAGCAATGGGGATGACTGGATCAGCTGCTCTGTGGAGACAACAACTCTTTGGGCAGGGTTCTCCTTAACATTACTCATTCCTGACCTCAAATTATACCTTCGTTGTTCATCAGCCTACAAAATAGCTTCTCTGTCCCACTCTTGACTGGTCTGGTCTTGGAGTAATGATTCTTCATAGGCGGCTAATGTCAAGAAGGCAACATTACCCTTTTCTTCCATGCATTGAATCTCATCCTGTTCATCAAACTGCTCCTTCTCCATGACAACATTCTCAAAAGGAGTCTTAACTCTTTGTTCTTCACTAGTCTCCTTTCCTCTCTGAATGATCTGCAATTGATCATTTATTCTTCTGAATGGATTTGGATTTCTGGGAACAAATGAATTAGGCAGTCTTCCCTTCCCAGAACTCTACTCAACCTTTAGCTTGGATATTTTAGTAGCCAATGACTCTATCATCTTAGTCATTTTATCTAATTTAGGATCTGAAGATGAAGAAGAGGTGGAAGCTTCACCTCTTTGCCTCCTTCTATCAGCATGACCTTTAAGTTTTTCTGCAGCCATGATATTAGATTCTACCTCTAGGGTTTCATCCTGCATTTTGGCCAACGTGGCACATCTTCTTTCTCTCAACAACAAGCAAAAATCAGACTCAAATGCATTAGCATAGGTGAGTTTTACAGAGGTGGGGGTAGGCTTTACTTCAGTTGGTATCTTGCTATACATACGATTAAAACTTTTATTAAAATCAGATAATGATTCCCCATTTTCTCTCGTGAGGTTTCCAAACTCAGTATGGTAGTATATGAGGTCTTTCTTATCTCCCCAATGCTTTAAAAACACATCATCTAATTCTTCAATGTCTGCTATGGACCTAGGGGTCAACTCTCTGAACCACTTTCTAGCCTCTCCATCGAGGCTCTGGAAAAACACTCTGATCCACGCATCATCTTCATTGATATCGAGGTTATCAGCATAACTATAAAAAGATTCAAGTTGTTCTTCAGCTGTTACTCCCTCTGTACCATTGAATTTAGGCATGTATTTTTGGTATTCTCCTGTAGGCATGGCATTCAAAGGAACAAGCAAAACCAAGGGTCCATACCTAGTAACTATGATTCTTCCCATCTTAGTAGGAGCTTGTGGGCCTGCCATGACTGGAGTAGGTGGATAGATATTAGCAGTTTGAAAGGTAGGGAACTGCGAAATAGATGACAGGGACAAAGGAATATGATGGACTATGTGGGAGATTTTCTTTAGACTGAGATCCAAAGGGAACTTAATGAATAAGGAGCTTTATAAATCTCTGAGGGTATTTCATCACTAACAGTGCTAGGTTCTATATCTTCAAAATGAACATGCTCAGTTATAAGCCTCTCTTGCAGAGATACATAAGATTGCTTAGGCTTACTTGATCCTGATGCTCCTTTCTATGATGTTTTTCTTTGCTTGACAATCTTCTTAGGGTTAGGCACCAGGTTAGCTGGTGATTTCTGAGGATTTCTCTGGTATGCCTCACAAACTGAGCCAGAACTGTAATGTGGAGTCACCAAAGGTTGGTCCTCCAGTAGATTCGCCTGATAGATGATTACAACTGGAAATGTGTCCAGACTTTGTCTATCATCAAAGTTGGATCTGTTTCGTTCTCCCAAGAAAGCTGAGCTTCAATGTCCTCTCCCCGGCAAGGGGGCCAATTATGTTAGGATTCCAAGAAACTCTCCTAGGTTGTAGCTCGGAGATGCCTGGTAACATATAAATTCAACTTATTGTTGCAAATGGATGAATGGAAGGAATGATGCTTGTCCAAGCCAGATAACCACTTCTACTTTGTCTCACTCCAGACATGCATGAACACCCCCAAACTACAAGGCTTTAGACCACCAACTACTCACAGTTTAAGGATTGGGTGAATATGGAGAATATTGACCACACCAACAGATGCACAAGACCATGTGATGGCCGGCTGCAACCAGTAAAGAAGCCTGCAAATCTAATCTACTAATGCACAAATAGGATGATAGCTCTTCGTCGCTAGATGAAGAGAAACCTGAATAACTTATTCAATGATACATACAAGAATTTAACACAGAGATAGGATGACAGCTACTCTAATGCTAAACATCAAGATCTCAAGAATACAACATATCAGGCACAGCGTGAGACAGAAGAAGAATGAAAAGTGAGCAATTAACAACAAAAGAAGCTTGTATTAACTGAAAATGAAGACAAGACACACTGCAAGTGTCAAAATAGTTACAGTCTCCAGAAGTTGAACCTTACATCAAAACATCAACCATCAACCTTGATTACATCTTGTTTTTGGGTATATATAGAGTTTCATTACAAAGGCACTTGGTCATTTTGGGTATGGAGGGGTCATAATTGACCACCAACTGCATTTAATTGCCTGATGGAGTCTCTGAGTGTGTTTGCTTGCTTCAATGGATGAATTTGATCTTTTCAGGTGCTCTGTTGTCCTCTCAGGCAGCTAGAGTGTTCGTATCATTGAAGTTCCATAACTGCTAAATGTAGTTACATGCTCACGCTCTGTCCTTTTTCTCTTCGGCCATACTGTCTGTTAAATGTGGTTGTTGAGGAGCAACTGCAACTGGTACTGGTAGGCCGGTCACCTTCGTCCTTTGGGCACACGGAATGGTCAAGGGACGTGGATTGCATGGCAAGTGGACGATTTGGAAGGGGGAGAAAGATCGGCCATCGAATCATGAGAATAGATGGCAGAGATGGATTGGTGGGGGATATCAGAAGAAGCGGTAGCGGGATGAATGTGGGACGTTGGATATCAGATGGAAAAATCCAATGGTGATCGGGTGTCAAAGGTGTGCGAGAGTTATTGGGTGGGAATGGAGGGTTAAGCGGTAAGCGGTATCGATCGCACCGCCTTTGGGTGTTAGGCAGTAAAAGGGTGAGGGCGTGCGATTCCACTCAGCGCATGACACATAGCAGCGGAGGAGAGAGAAAAACCACTCTCCATCGCACGCTAACATTCCATCACTTTGTGGGCGTGAAATGTGTGAAGGCCATCCGATCTTTGGCAAAGATGATTATACGGTGGGGAAACTATCGGGCAAGTCGCTTTTTCGGGCACGACAGGAGCCATTGGATCAACAAGCGAAAATCGACGGTTATGATTAAAGGCGATGATTTCATAAGGGTGCAAAGTCGTACAAGCGCGGTTTTATGGGGTTTTGGCTTTAGTGCTCGGGGCTGGCAACAAAAAGGGGTTTTGTTGATCTTAGAAGAAAAACAGAGGAAACAGAGATGGAGGGAGAATGGGCAGGTTAAAGGGAAAGGAGAAAGTGACAATTATAAGCTGTCTTGAAGCGTGACTGAGCGGACCACGCTTGTTTCTGACCTTCAAAAATCAGAGTTATGTAGCAGAGCTAACAGTTTCAATTCCATTTTTTAGTCAGATGTCATAAATGTTTATCTGAATGATGAAGAAGAAGATTAATGATATCAAAATGTTGTAATGTATGAAGTATGCGTTTATATGTTTTCAAATGTAGATTTTTTCTCTTTCATTTAACTTAAATATTTTTTTAATAGTAATTTCTATATATTATTGATTCTTACTATGTTACTTTCAAATATTTTATAGTATATAAATTGGGTGTTGAGAATATTGAGAGTGATGTGAGAGGGGAGAGGGGCCATATGAGCTTCCACCTTAACATGGTTGGCATTGTTTAGTAGAGAATATTATATTATTGAAATCAAGAGAAACTCATTATTGGAGGAAATTTATATGCTCTTATTAATTAACCCCACACATAGTGACGTGTGAATGAGGCTAGTGTTTAATTTTTTGCACTTTTTTCTTGTATTGATTGAAATTTTACATAGATATGGTCTTAAGGTCTTGACCATGGTTCAATAATGGAAACCATGGTCTTAGTTATTGTAGAAAATCTGTTGTTTCGGTTAACCCAATAATGCAATATAAATCAAAGCAGAATACTATAACCTACTTCTACTATCCTTGTGGAAGCTTAAAGATCGAGCTAAAAATATAACCAGAAGAAGAAGAATCAATGCACAATACACATGAAAATGCTTTGGGGAAGCCTCAGCTAAAAACCCCACTATCTGTATTATCATACTGCATTATCTTCAAAACCCCATGATGCAAATGGCCCAACCGCCTGTGCCACAACTCGCCAATGTGTTGGCTTTGCACCAATTCTGCTTTCATACTCAATGTTGCACAATCATCTACCTCTAGTTTATAGATATTCTTCACCCAAATCCCTATCCTCTTATTTTGACCCATGGCTATGTGTCTTAGGAACACCTTTCCTTTACTAAAGACAACATTGTAGCCTTTATCCTCCAACACCACGATTGATACTAAGTTCTTCTTCAGTCCAGGCACATACTTCACATCTGTCAAGGTGAGAGAAGCTCCATGCTCCCTCTGAAAAGCAACCATGGCCACTCTTGAAACACTATACCTTTCATCGTCACCCATCTCTATGCGCATCTTGAGGTCTTTCTCCTCCAAGGCACTGAATCATGTGGAACAAGGCTCCAGTGTCAAGATACCAAACACAACCCATCGTCGATGACACTGTTGTTGGGAAAAGTATCTATTCAGAATGCCCCTATCCCACTCTAAGGTGTGACAGTGCCTTAGCAACAAACAAGGAAAACTACTTGTGTATTCTTCTTTATGAAATGTAAATGAAGAGGAAGGGTAAACTAACCTGTGTCTTGCGCTAGTTTGTCGATCTGATCGCTCGCCTCTTTGGCAGTTTCCAGCTACTTGCTCCCCTACTTGCTTAGCTTCACCAAGTTCCTGCAAGATCACAAAAGAGGAAAACTACACAAAGATATAGATTTACATTCATAAATAGCTTAGGATCAGATTAAGCTAAACATGCAAATATAACAAAACATCATTGGTACACAAGCATGTAGGAGAAACTCAAATAGTTTTATTGATGCAATAAGAAGATCCAGGAGGAGATACAACCAAGTGAGTCCCGATCCAGCATCTACCTCCCAGCAAAGGAATCCCTTCCTCACCTCCAACAAAGCATAAATCACCCAATACACTAATCTCAATCTCAAAACCAACAACAATTCTCTGCAAAGTACAAAATTCCAGCCTCTGGATCTCTGGGATGAGGGATCCATATATAGATGTAAGCAGAGAGGATGAGTCAGCTTATGTTTTGACTTGTGGCTTCTCTCTGTCAGTTCTTGCTTCCACTTGGAGGCTGAGAGCCTCTTACTCATCCTTGGTCGACCTCAGTGAGGCAAGTGTCATTGAGGAAGATTCTGGAAGCTTCCATTGTCTCTCCACCTCGTTGAATGACTCTGCCACTTGTCATTTCCCGCTCAACGCACCTGGGTAGTGCATTCAAGTGCGTTGCAACGCACCTAGCCAATGTATTTGGGTGCTTTGCAACGCAGCCAGCTAGTGGAGCATCTGAATTGATCCTGATTTGACTAGTTCTGAGTAGTTTTTGGTGGAGAACTTCTGGGAGAAGCTGTCATCGGTTGACCTTGTTCCTCTAGGGGTAGGAACAACACTTTTAGGGACTTTGGATCCCTTGGATTATGGACATTTCATGCTTAGAGTTGTAACGCACGAAAATGTCTATAACAGTTGCCCCCTAAAGTATGAGGTCATTTATCGGGTGAAATGCTTTATTAGGACGATCCGAAGTTCTTTCAATGCTGGGAGGGGACCTGTAATAAGATACAATACAATACATTATTTTCATACTATTTTCATGATCTAGCTGAGGCGGGCATTCCCATGCTCAGCTTTATAAATTCATTTTTATGTACATAGGACAGACAATCGTCTGATGGTAGACTGATGATTCTGATGAAGTCATCATCCTTTTGGTAGGATGATCATCTGTGTTGTAATGTTGTACATGTCAATGTCTTTATTTTTCCTGAATATATATCGCAGCCCGGATGGATGAAACTAGATCCGGGGTCTTCAATCTCGTCCGATCTTCACTAGAAGTACAAGTCGATCCATGTGAAAAATGTTTTGAAGTCGAACATGGAAAGACATCGCTTGATTACCAGTCAATGATGTAAACTGTTAACAAGCGCGAGAGGAATCACCGATAAGGATGATGACCCTCAAGGTACTGCAGTACAATTCACGTGGTGTGAATAAAGGACTTGGCGTCGAACGCCACGCAAAATCTTTCGGTCGAAGGTCATTGATGTATACCTGTTGTCGGAAGTGAGAAACTTGCCATTGAGGCATGCAAGCTTCAAAGTACTGAATGGGGTGTTCCTAGATCAACTTCTTGGATAATGAGCTGATGTCAACAAGAAGCGATCCGTCAAAGGGGGGCCTTGATGAATCCCACATCAATGACACGGAACGGAGCAAATGATTTTGATGGAGGTGAAAACGATCTGATGATACATGGTTCAGGGTGGCGGTCATGAAAGAATGAAGTATAATGTATGGTAGTGGATGGGACACGGGTGACTTCTCTGGATGACTTCTATTAAACATGTCGGTGACACTTATGTGATGGATCGGTAGCATTTACCCCAAATGTGGATGGTATGGCGAGACCATGGTGATGTGACCGGTGAATGAAACAACCCAACCCGACTCAGGCACGGAGTGGAAGTGTCATGTTCAAGAGCGACTTGCTACCAATAAAGATTCTTTGAGTTTCTTCCCAATTTTTCCCCAGTCATTGCTGACCAGTACCTCTTTATTTTTTTCAAGCTTGAGGAGTATAACATATGCTTGTTCTATAATTTTCCCTTCGGGCAAACCCATCGCTATGTTTTAACGAGCCTAGCGATAGTGAAACTCATTCTCGTCTAAAGACAAGTTTGTCGCTATTAATGTTTTTAACGAGTCTAACGACAAAGATAACTCGATCCTTTTCATTTTTAGAGTTTCTGAAAAGGTACGTAAAGTTAACTCCGAAATTCCTTTTTCGTCATCTAATCCCTTAAGTCCGAAAAAGTATAAAACAATACAGAAGGGATGAATTTTCGATAGTTTTAACGAGCCGAACAAAACAAGCGCTCGATCTTTTTGTGCAATAATCCCTCAGGTCCAAAAAGATTAAAATCTAGAGGAGGGATAACACTTCCAGTCGCTTTAACGAGCTGGAAGGCCAAAACTCGGCAATCTTTTCATATTTTATGAGTCAGATGAAAATAGCTTAAAGAAGACTCGTCTTTTGAGGAACGAGTGATAAAATGGGTAGCAGTTGATTCCAGGTAAGGGTTGGAATTTTCCAAGCACGGCAGTGTCACAAGGATGGCTAGTGAAATCACTCTTCGCAGCTGTTCCTCAAAATGGGTAAACAATCAAATGGAGGTGAATGATCGGCCAAATGAAAAGTGGAGGTGACGGTGCAAACACAACCAAGGCTTTAATGGCTGATAATGTTACATTCACGGTGGTTATTTACCGGAGGATAGTTCATTTTTTAACGAGCTTAAACGCGGATTGAAACACTTGCTCGATCTTATGTTTATTTTTTAACGAGCATGAACTATGTGCTAAAACTGCTCGATAAGATGGTCTTGTTTTTATTTTTTACCATAAATAGCTTTGCTTTTCAAAGATAGTACCGCGTCTTCAATTGCTACATCAAACTAGTTAGAAATGAACAACATTTGCTTGGAAATGAGATTAAAACGCTAATATTTTACTTTGAACTACGTAAAAAGCAATTAAAAAGTGTTTTTACCTCTCATTTTACCATTTCATTTGAACTTGGTTTATTGGAGCTTTGGAGGTGCCTCTTCCCCCTTGATTTTCATCAGCTGATTTCGGGAGATTCTGTGGACGATTCTCTGCGCCGTCTAGACCAGGTAGGAGCTAAACCTGAGCTCTTTCATTTCATGGTTTCCTTTCTGCATTCTGTGCTTCATTCTCTGCTTTTCTGAGCCCCTGGGGTTTGATGGGTTCGTTCTACCATCAACGCACCCTGGGCCTATCGAAACCTGCGCTGAATGTTGACCAGTATGAAGGAAGTTTGACATTCAACGCAGGTGGAACACTCCTGTAGGTGCGTTGGGCGCAGAAAAGGAATTTGTTGCACAGTTTTTGATGAAAATTTTTGCCTGTTTCTCATCAAAATCAGGATCTAACTCCTCTCTTGTTTGTTTTTCAGAGATCTCGGAGCAAAATGACCCTTACATGGTGAGAATGAGAACATGAAGAAGAGGACATGATTGCCCTACATGATCCGGTTACAGTGAACGTGCTGCGGAACTGTGGTTTGTTGAAGTTCTTCTGCATCTCTAGCATGAGATAGCAGATCAACCTACTGCAGTATTTTCTCGATGCTTGGGATCCTATCAATCAAGTTTTCCAGATTAGGGGTAAATCTATCCCCTTGACTGCAGTAGACATTTACTTCTTGACTAGCTTGTCGAGGCGGGGTGCCCCCATTTCTTTGTCAGGTTCAGCCCGAGGGAGTGACTCTGTGAGAGATTATGTCTGCCAGTATTGCAGGGAAGGATCTCAGCCGAGTAAAGATGGAAAGATCATCATCCGAGATGTCACTGACAGGTCCCTTAGGTCTATCCTGTTTACTTTTTGTAGGATGGCCGGGAGTGCGTCTCTTCATGTAGCCAACAGATCCTATATGCAGCATGCCTTGGAATGTCTCCAACCGAAAATGTTCAACTGGTGTGATGCAGTACTTCTTGTGATGAAAAGTTAGTTGACCAAGATAAAGGATGGGAGGTTGAAGAACTTTGGGTTCGGTTCTATTTTGACCGCCTTTGCCTTGGAGAAGATACCACTGATGCAGCCGCAGTACATTGCACTCGACTGATCCGGATTTAAACAGGAACACAACAAATTACAGAGATAACCATATACACAAAGATGCAGCGGAAATAATACTTCATTTCATTAATGGAAAATACTGAAATATGCTTACAAACAGAAATGGCAATAAACTAGCTAGGGCGATGGTAGCTTATCTCTGAGAAGAGATGTGATGGCTACATGCCTCTGAACTGTGTTACAATGAGGCTCGAAGGCCTATTTATTGTTGAGAAACAATGGAAAAACCCTTAACATTCCAAAACCTAACCCTAGGAGATGAAATGCCAAACTGTGGGCCCCGTTTGGGGGTAAGTTGGTACATCAATTTCCCGGGGTCGTAACTTTGGCATATGATCTCCGTTTGACGCGTACAACAGCTCATTAGAAAGATCTATCCGAGCACTATCATTGTTGGAACGGGCAACACCAGTCCATTCCATGGACTCGTGTTGCCCCCGGATTCCCCAAAAAACGTCGTTTAGGGCCTCAAAACGGCTCCGGAAGTTCAGGACCCGAAAAACTGCTAAAAATAGTAAGTTGTGCTACAATTAAGGAAACTGAAAATGCTGAGAAAGACAATGGTGGGGGTCCAGGTGGACTTGGCAGGTGGCCACCAATATCCACCTGGATCATTCCTCCCCCCTTAGGAAGCAATGGTCCCCATTGCGTTGAGCTCCTCCATGAGATGAGGAAACTTCTGTTGAACTTGTTCCCTGGCGAGCCACTTGCCCTGCTGAAGGAGTTGGCCCGCTTTGACAACTCGATACAGTTGGATATTCTGTTGGCGAGTGTTCTTGATCTGTGTGTCCATGATCCGATCAGTTGCAGCTTGTTCCATGCAATCTGGATTTAATTCTGTGGGTTTGAGCTGTTCTGCAATGTCGGATGTGTCTAGCAATGGTGGAAAGTATGGCCGAAGGCGGTCCACATTAAATACTGGGTGCAGGCCAAGGAATGGGGGAATGCTGAGCTCAAATGCATTGTCTCCCATAGCCTTAGTAATGGTGTAAGGACCATATCGGAGTGGTCTCAATTTCCGATAGGCTCCAGTAAGGCGTTCCTTTTGCAAATGCAACCAGACTTTGTCGCCCACCTGAAACTTGTGTGGCACCCGATGTTGATCATGTCGCTGCTTGTACTTGGCATTTGATTTCTCAAGAATGTCATGGATCTGCTGGCGAATATGTTGGATGCGCTCAATGAAGCTGGTGGCCTTATCTGTTTCGGACTGGACATGAGCTGAATTCATGTGAGTAGCTGCAAGTGGCATGGCCACATCAATGGGGCATAGTGGCAGGAATCCCAAACCCACCTGAAAAGGGCTATGGCCAGTGGAGCTGTGAAGAGCTCGGTTGTAGCTGTGCTGAACGTAGGGGAGGCTCTCGTCCCATGTGCGTGGATGCTTTGAGTTATACATGCGCAGAATGTGCACAATCATCCTATTGACAACCTCTGTCTGGCCATCAGTTTGAGGATGGAAGGCTGTGGACTTCGTGAGTTTGGTGTCCAGCATTGACCAGAGACTGGACCAAAAGGTGCTGAGAAACCAACTGTCCCGATCTGAGATGATAGACTGTGGGATCCCAAAGTGCACCCACACTCGTTCAAAGAAGAGTTTAGCAGTGGCTTCTGCTGTTATATTCTTCTTGCAGGCCATCATAATGGCCATCTTTGAGAACCTGTCGACGACCACAAAAACACAGTCATTTCCATGCTTAGTGGAAGGAAGGCCTGACATGTAATCCATGGAGATGGATTCCCAAGGTCGACTAGGGGTAGGCAACGGGGTATAGAGGCCTTGCTTCTTAATGGTCGGTTTGGCAATGGCACAGGCAGTACATGATCGGATGTACTTCCCAACATCCTGTCGAAGATTCGGCCAATAGAAATAGTTTTGCAGTACTGCCACTGTTTTCTCGACCCCGAAATGCCCAGCAGCCCGACTGTAGTGTGCTTCCCAAATCATCTTGGCACGCTCGCTTGAAGGAACACAAAGGTGACCGAGGTGGCATAATAGGGCATCCTGGAGGTGAAAATCTGCAACCTGCCGACCCTCCAAGAGTGTCTGGTATGTGTGGCCGAATTCTGGGTCGCTTTTGTAGAGAAGTGGCCAATTAGAAGTCTCGTGCCCGCAAGAGTTGAGCACAGTGGTTAGCGCCATGATCGGTGGTCGACTGAGGCAATCTGCAACATTATTGGTGCTGCCCTTTTTATACTTGATATTCAAGTGAAACTGTTGCAGGTATGTAGACCACTTCTGATGGCGATCATTCTGCAATTTCCCTTGGGTCTGTATGAACTGCAGAGGTCGGTGGTCTGTGTGGATGACCGTTTCCTTCCCCAAAATGTAATGCTTCCATTGTCGGCAGGCCTGTACAATGGAATACATCTCTTTATCATAAGTGGGGTACTTTCGGACTGTGTCTGAAAGTGTTTCACTATGATATGCCACTGGATGTCCATGTTGAGTAAGGACTGCCCCAATAGCATAGTCAGAGGCATCTGTCTCGACCTCAAATGGTTGTTGTAAATCTGGTAACGTGAGCACTGGTGCCGTGCAGAGGCGATCCTTCAACTCCCTGAATGCCTTCTGTTGAGATTCAGACCAAAAGAATTTTGCTTTCGCCCCGCCCTTGGTGACTTGACTCAAGGGCCAAGAAATATGAGAAAATCCCAACACAAACCTGCGGTAGAAGTTGGCAAGACCTAGAAAGCTGCGGAGCTCTGTTAGAGTGGTTGGAGAGGGCCAATCCCGAATGACTTGGACCTTGGCTGGATCGACATGCACCCCCTGTTCATCAATGATGTATCCCAGATACTGAACCTCGGTCATGCCAAAAGTGCATTTCTCCAAATTGGCACATAGCTTGTGTTGCCGCAGTGTTTGGAGAACCTGTCGGATGTGGTGGAGGTGCTCTTCCCAACTCTGGCTGAAGATCAGAATGTCATCCAAGTATACTACTACAAAGGAGTTGGTGAATGGCCGCAAGATGTCATCCATTAGCCTCATAAAGGTTACAGGAGCATTCGTCAATCCGAAAGGCATGACCAACCATTCGAAGAGGCCCTCCTTGGATTTGAAGGCAGTCTTCCACACATCTGAGGGTTCAATTGGTACCTGGTGATATCCTGACTTCAGATCGATCTTGCTGAAATATTTCGCCCCCTTTAGTTGGTCTAGGAGGTCATCAATCCGCGGGATCGGGTAACTATTACGGACAGTGATCTTGTTCAGCGCCCGATAGTCAATACAGAGTCTCCACGTCCCATCCTTCTTCTGTACCAACACTATCGAGCTCCCACAGGGCGAAGAACTCGGACGGATGTGACCTTTCTGCAGGAGCTCCTGAATCTGCCTCTTGATTTCATTGTTCTCCAGAACGGAGCGCCGATAAATTGGTCCATTGGGTAGCGGCGCACCTGGGGTCAGATCGATGGAGTGCTTGACTTGACAGTGCAGAGGAACCCCTGCCGGGGAGGTGAAGATGTCTTCGTACTCCTCCACAATCTTGTCCATCTGTAGCTGCCGTGCAGAGGGACTCCGTTTGGAGGCCGCGGCCACTGTCTTCTTCTTCCCTTGAGGGCGTATCATCAGGAAAACAAATTTCCTGGTTTTGGAAATGATCTTACTGCATTGTTTTGCAGTAATCAAAGAGATGGCGGCAGGTGGTGCTACCTCTGGTATCCTGAACAACTTATTTCCCAATGTAATAATAACAGCACGGGGCCTTGATTCATACACAGCATGTCGCTTCCACAAGTATGGTTGTCCTAGTAATACATCACAAACTTCAAGGGGAGCAATGTCACACAATACCTCATCCGTGAAGGGCTTGATGTTGTATGGAAGGCGACACTGCTGGCTCACGCGAAGATCTCGCCCTTGGTGAAGCCACCCAATGGTGTATGGTTGTGGATGTGCTGTGGTCGGTAAGCCCAACCGCTTCACGACCTCTGCCGAAATGAGGTTCTTTTGACTCCCGCTATCAACAATGAACTGTATCGGGGAGCCCTTTACCCACATCTGGGAGTGGAAGAGACGCTCCTCCTCCTCTGGATCTTCGGGTTCATTTTTCTGGATCTTTGCGGTAGCAACAGTGGCGCTGGGATCCGCATCAATGATCTGCTTCCCTTTTTCATACCCCTTATCGGGTTCTGACTCAGAGTCGGAACATGCATCTGATTCTGAAACCTTTAGCTCAGCCACCAGTGACTGTTTGGCCCGACACTCACTTGTGTTGTGAGTGGAGCTCTTATGGAACTCGCACCATTTTCCAGTGTCCTTTCTCGGCTTCGCGGCGTTGCTCTTTGCTTGCAGCTTCGGCTGGTTGTCTTGGGCTGTCCCGCCTTGGCTTTGTCCTTTGTTCTGTGGTTTAGGGGCACCTTTCCCCTGCTTTGGATTCGCAGATCCAAAGTCTCGCTTCTTTTGTTTAAACTTCTGCTCGACCTTGACGGCATACCGGTATGCTGCGCCGAGCGAGGGGATGTTTAGGAACTGTATTTCTTCCTGGATGTACTTGTGCAGGCAGCCACGGTATTTGAGTATCAAATGTTGCTCCGAATCCTTGATACCCAACTTTGTGCGAAGGGTATGGAAAAGATTGGTGAACTCCGGCACGTCTTGGTCCCTTCCCTGCCGCAGCGTGGTCCACTTTATGTATTCATCCTCATAGCTTCCGACAGGGTAGTACTGCTCCTTGATGGCATCCCGGAACGAATCCCAGGTGGGTGCGGCTGAAAATAGTGAGCCAGTACTTTCATCCTTCTTCTCGCAGTAGGTTTCCCACCAGTCCTTGACATGGGGGGCTGCTTTGAGAAGAGCAAAAACAATCTTTTCCCGACTCGAAAATTCATGAACAGAAAAATAACCCTCTAGCAGATTTAGCCATTTATCTATGGCATCGGCGTCTATCTGACCCTCGAATATGGGGATTTCAAAATTAACTTGTACCTTAAAGGGTGTGGCGTTTCCAGAGGAGCTGCTGGAAGCCGATGCGCCGCTTCTGGGTAGCCGCTGAAGGATCTGCGCAAAGTTGTCCATCATCGCGTTCCGTTGTCGCTCGAGCGCTTCTTCGAGCAAGATTTTGATGGGATCTCCTGCCCCCTTGTCTTTCTTCTCGTCCGCCATGGGAGGCCGTCGGGATTTGCGAGGCTGGTCTTGCAAAGGTTCAACCAGTTCAAGCCCTAACTCCTTATATCCCGACCTTGTTGGGGACATGCAAAGAAAAACAGAGAAAAAGCAGACCGCTCTGATACCACTGATCCGGATTTAAACAGGAACACAACAAATTACAGAGATAACCATATACACAAAGATGCAGCGGAAATAATACTTCATTTCATTAATGGAAAATACTGAAATATGCTTACAAACAGAAATGGCAATAAACTAGCTAGGGCGATGGTAGCTTATCTCTGAGAAGAGATGTGATGGCTACATGCCTCTGAACTGTGTTACAATGAGGCTCGAAGGCCTATTTATTGTTGAGAAACAATGGAAAAACCCTTAACATTCCAAAACCTAACCCTAGGAGATGAAACGCCAAACTGTGGGCCCCGTTTGGGGGTAAGTTGGTACATCAACTTCCCGGGGTCGTAACTTTGGCATATGATCTCCGTTTGACGCGTACAATAGCTCATTAGAAAGATCTATCCGAGCACTATCATTGTTGGAACTTCCATGGACTCGTGTTGCCCCCGGATTCCCCAAAAAACGTCGTTTAGGGCCTCAAAACGGCTCCGGAAGTTCAGGACCCGAAAAACTGCTAAAAATAGTAAGTTGTGCTACAATTAAGGAAACTGAAAATGCTGAGAAAGACAATGGTGGGGGTCCAGGTGGACTTGGCAGGTGGCCACCAATATCCACCTGGATCATCGACTTACCTTCTCCTACTGAACCACGTATGCAGAGATGGGTTGACCATATGTCTAGGCATGCTGGCCAGTCTCAGATTTCGTTTTCTGATACCTTCTTCAGGTAGTTTGATCGTCAGGAGATGACTTATGCCGAGAATCCATATGCTGGCATGGACTTCCGGGGTGATCCGGATTTAGTACTGCCGGATGGCAAGTAGTGGGGCGCTATTGGTAAAATCTTTGACCATATCATTGTTTACTGTTTTTATTTATAATGTCCTTTTGCTTTATTATATCAAGACTTTAATCAAACTCTTGTGTTCATGCAGATGTTGGTCCTGTTCGTCTAGTAGTTCGTTTGAGAGTGCCAGCCACTGCCCCAGCAGGAGAGGCTGCTGGGAGGGTTATTCTTCGTGACCTTGACGTGGCCAAGACTCTCACAGTTGTGCAGCAGCAGGTTGAGAGCCTTACTCTCGGTATTCCAGATGTGAGGATCGACGAGCTACCTTTGCAGTTACATCGGCATACTACTGGTGTGCCTAGACGATGGACTCGTCTCTTACACATGATCGCACAGGTTGTGACTTGCTATCACGAGCATCATTAGAGTAGGGTGCCCCCTAGCATTTTGAGTTTTTGGGTCATGTGACCGATTTTGTCTTGGTTACCGAACATTATATGTAAACCATAAACAGTTATATATATATTTTTATTTTCGGAGTTTTATTCTGGTTGAGCTATATGATCCACATGTAAAACATTGATGATGTGTTTCTTTTTACAAATGTTGCAAATGTCTATCTAACACATAGTTTGCTAATGAGTCGGTTAATGTGTTTAAGTTTCTGGAAATATGTTGGTATTGAATAAAATCAAATTGTCTTTCCAAAATCTTAACCCTTAGGAACATGCGATAAATAGTTGGGTTTCAAATGGAATATATACCATTGAGTTGTAGTATTACGAGTTGTGAGTCTAGCCTAATGATTAGTCGGCGTATACCATGGGTGATGGCATCAGAAAGAAGTTCTATCAACGCACTATACTCAGCGATGTTATTCGTTGACTGACCAATACATACCCCTCTGAAACTTACTAACTCGCCGCTTGGATCAAAAATGGCCTAGGTTGCGGAGGACAGGTTCCGCGAACTACGACTCGTTCCGTCGGCATATCCAACACATGTCTCCAAAAGGTTTGACATCTGCAATAAATGTAAAAAGGTGGATTAGTCGACCAAAACGAACACTTTAGCGAAAACAAAATACAACAAAAGAATATTGGTTACTATTTAAGCATAGTAACACTTGAGGTACAACCCATTACAAGGTTGCGCCAGTGGAATTCCGTCATAATCCATTAACTCGTAGGCCCCTTTTGCTAACACCCGTTTAACAATATAGGGGCCCATCCATAAAGACTTAAATTTTCCTGCTCCCAATTTATCGGATTCTTGGTCGTAAAGCAAGACCAAGTCACCTTCTGAGAAGACACGGGGTTTGACATTTTTTTCGAACTGCGCCTTGACTCGTTTCTTATGGGCTTCGTTAGCCAAAGCGGCATCACGACGGGTTTCATCCAATTGGATTAATTCCAAGAAATGGGCCTCTTCTTCTGAAGTTCCGGGGAGGAGATCGATTGCGAGTTTAAGAGACGAGATTTCGCACTGGACTGGTAAGACTGCTTCCAGGCCATATACCAGTTGGAAGGGTGTGAACCCGGTTGCATTCCTTACCGATGTTCGGTAAGCCCACAAGGCTGAGTACAGGATTAGGTGCCACCTTCTTTTGTGAACTCCGATCATTCTTTGCAACATGCGCTTTAGGACCTTGTTGATCGCTTCAACTTGTCCATTGGCTTGCGGATAATACGGAGTAGAGTTGTCGTGAGACAATCCTAGTTTGGCAGTTAATTCGAGGATCATGTGATTGCGAAAATGCGATCCATGATCTGTGACTATAGCCTGTGGTACGCCGAATCTGGCGACTACATGATTGAAAAAGAAAAGGGCAGCTGTTTCACCAGTATTATCTAATGTAGGCATCGCCTCGGCCCATTTGGTAAAATAGTCGACTGCGACTATGATATACCCATGCCCCCCGGTTGAGGTGGGGTTACATGTCATGAAATCGATGCCCCATTTGGCGAACGGCCCAACAACAACTATTGGCTGTAGAGGTGCGGGTGGTCTTCTGGTTTTGCTATCAAAAATTTGACAAGCATGGCAACTTCTGACTGCGGTTATGCAATCTTTAAACATTGTTGGCCAGAAGTATCCTGCTCGTAAGATTTTTTGTGCTGTAGCATATCCAGATTGATGCCCCCCACAAGCTCTTGAATGACACTCATTCAGGGCTTTCTCGGCCTCCTCATGGGTGAGGCACCTTCTCAGAACTGTATCGATACCACAATGGTATAATGTATCACCGACGATCATGTAGTCTTTTGCTTGGTATCGAATACATTTTTGTTCAGAGTGAGAGGTGTTAGGCCTAAAATTTTGGGTTTGGAGATAAATTATTATATCTCCATACCACTCATTGCTTGTAGATATCAGAAACAAATTTTCATCCATGATTGATTCTTTGGATGTTTCATCATTGGACGACGATGGGAGATCGCATAATAATTCTGCAAAAACTAGAGCTTTCTTTGATTTGGATTTTACAAATTCCAGATTAAACTCTTGAAGGATTGCTATCCATTTTGAATATTTTCCCCCCAGCAACTGTCACGACAATATATAAGTCATGGGGTTGCAATCTGACAGAATGGTAGTTTTCCGGAAGAGGACATAGTGTGGAAATCTGTGTATCGCTTGAACAGCTACAAGCGCTAGTTTTTCAACATAAGAATATTTGCTTTCTGTATCATTTAAGTTTTTACTTAAATAATATATAGGGTGTTCAATTCCATCGACTTCTTGAACTAAAACCATTGCGATGGTTGTATCTGCTGCAGCCAGATACAGGTTAAAATCTCTTTGATAATCGGGGGTGTACATTAATGATGCTTTCATTAAGGAATCTTTTAAAGCATCAAAGGAAGCTTGCGCAACCTGATCCCAGACAAAGGGTACCTCCTTTTTCAAAAGACGTGTATAACCTTTAGCAAGTTCGGCGTAGTTTGGAATGAACCTCCTCAGAAAGTTTGCTTTCCCTTGGAGTTTCTGAATCTGAAGCAAATTTGAAGGTGGAGGCAAATTTATGATTGCCTGGACCTTGCACGGGTCGAGACGAATCCCATCCTTGGAGACTACAAAGCCAAGTAAACGACCAAAACTGACGCAAAATACACATTTGTGTGGATTGAGTCGTATCTTGTAGTGTCGGCAACGTAGAAATATCGCTCTTAAATGCTGCAGATGATCAGTCCGCTTTCGTGAATGAGCCGGAAAGTCATCGAGGTATGGTTGAATGATGTTTTTGATGTCGTGGAAGGCATAATTCATTGCCCTCTAAAACGTCACCCCTGCGTTCTTTAAACCAAAGGGTAATTTTCGATATGCGAATGTGCCCCATGGACAAATGAATGCAGTCTTTGACTGGTCTTGCGGGCGGATATTTATTTGATTATACCCGGAAAATCCATCCATGAATGAAAAGATTTCGCATCCGGCGCATTCATCAATTATCTGGTCGATGAAGGGTGTAGGGTAGTTGTCTTTCGGACAAGCTTGATTTACATCCCTATAATCGACACACACTCTAATTGTCCCTTGTTTTTTCATAACAGGGACAATATTCGATACCCAATCGGTTAGAGGAACCGGGTAGATGAAACCAGCATGGAGAAGTTTTTCAACTTCTGCCTTAATGGCAGCGGCTTTCTTGGGGTGCACCTGCCTGAGTCGTTGTCGTACCGGTTTGACATCTGGATACATCTTAATTTCGTGTTCAACGATACTCGAGTCAATGCCTGGCATTTCACTGTATGACCAAGCAAAGACATCTCTGAATTCGCGAAAAAGAGCGTTATATATTTCCAGTTCTGAAGGAGAACAACATTTGCCAACATAAATATTCTCTACAACATCTGTTTTAGTCGAGATATTTATGGCTATAGTCTCTTCAATGTTGGATAAGTTTCGCTCGGAATCCACCGTATTTACAGTATTTGATAGGAATTCAAAAACTGAAGGATGATAAAAGTCATCTTGAGTATCTTCTTCATAATCTGGAAGAAGGGAACGATGGTGGCAATCACTCCATGGTGTGCCTTCAATCAACATTGATTGAACAATTCCTTCGTCGGTCCCATGCATTCGCGACCAAGGATCTGAAGGGGTACCATATTCTCTAGACCTATCTACCCAAACGCTTGATGAGCGTTGATTTGGGTTTGCCTCCCATGCTAGAAACATTGATTGCTATAATATTTCTATTGGGATTGGGGGCAAAACCATTGCATGATCCATGCTGATATCGTTTTCTGAGATCTTTGTGGAAGATATCATATTGCAGGTTCCTATCGACGCTACTTCCGCCAGATTGATTGGAGGTGGAAGAGTGAAAGTTCCCATTAGTACAGGATATTTTAGTAGGCCTACTCCGATATTCTGAAGCGAATGGGGGCTTCCATGGATCATGGGAATGCTTCCTGTAACTTGAGAACCATTGGGGAGGAAGTTTTGTTGATCGACGATTGTAATCCCCCCTTGAAAGGGAAATGTAATATTTCTAAAATAGGTCGACACAACAGCTGCCATGGCATATATCCATGGTCTTCTAGTAGGATGTTGTAATCAAGATTCCCATCGATGACTTCAACATCTATTTCCACTGTTTTTCCCCCTAGTTCAACTTTCAAGTTATTTAGGATACCATATGGGGTATATGTCCTTCCGTCGAATGCTTTTAATGTCGTCGAAGATCGCGACAAGGTTGGAGATCCTAATGTTTTCCAGCAACTCATCGACACAATACATGTAGATGCCCCATCATCAATAATTGTTCGATGATCAGTTTTGTTGAGGGCTTTCACTTGAATAAGGAAAGCTAGTTGGGCTGGTAACTGAGGATCGTATCCTTTGTGGTCGAAGGATACAAGATTGGAATCCTTTGGGTCAACCCCACCAATCGCTGATAATAAAGCCTGCCTTTGGGATGGGCAATTTTGTAGTACTTCAAGAGTCGACATAGCGGATGGCGATTGGGCCAAATCTTCCACTATGTTATAATGCTACGTCGCTCTAGCGCGAGGATTAAATGTCGACTTGTGTACTACTCCCTTTGGCGGTTTTATTGTTAATTCAGGAACGATGGGTGGTACAACTTCTGTCGAAGTTGTTGTCGAACTACTTGGTTGATCTTTATCCTTGTCGTTCGACAGCTGTGGATTCCCGTAATCTTTGTTCCTTGTCAAAATCAAAGCATCATTTTGTTGTTTTGAAACCGACAACATTAGCACTTGAGACGGGGAAGCATTTCCACTTTCAACCAGATTTGTTCCTAGATTTGGAAACGGATCAGTTAACACGGCTGAGGTTTTCGAACTCTTAAAGAATCTTTTAAGCTCAGCTTTGTATGGACAATCTGTGGTCCAATGATCCTCATCACATATATGACACCCTGAAGGGGGTTTCCTATTTCCAGGAGGGTTTGAAGAAGGTTTTTTAGGAGATGACTCATCCTGTTTCTTCTTCTTCCCTTTGCCTTGTTTCTTCTTGCTTCCTGGTTGTTTCGTTTCTTTGCCCTTATCTGTTGATACGACATTTACTTCCGAAGCAAGAAGTTCGTCTTTTGCATTTTGATCTGAAATCTTACGGGCCTTCTTAGATGTAGCCTTTGTCGATTTCGTGTCTTTTTTGCCAATCACGCCATCACCGGCGTGAGAGTCATTGTTCGATTTAGGAGGAGGAGGAATTGAGAATTTTGGTCTAGGGGCGTCAGGTATTTTGTCGTAGAGCGTGCCAGACTGAGTATAGATCAAGTCCAATTATTGCGCACGAGCTATAACTTGCTCTTCCGTTACGACTCCCCCCTTTGCCACATCTTCCGTAATGGAAGGTAGTAATGACTTGATAAACCATTCAGCTAATAGTTGATCGGGAAAGTACGTTTTTACCATCCTACTACGACGTCGCCACTCATGTATATGATCAGATATGTGAGTGGCTGTTGTCTATTTGAAGTTGGTAACTAGTTCTGTTCCCGTTTCATACCTTATTGGTAATTGAAAATGGGTTAAAAAGGTTGTGGCTAAGGTACTGAAGTTGTCGAACGAAGCTCTCGGCAATTCAATATACCATTTTTCCGCTGGACCCGTTAACGTCCTCTGAAAGAGGCGAAGCCTTATCGAATCATCATTCAGGGTGTTTGATGAACACCATAGATGAAATGTCATCACGTGATTCGATGGATCTTCACCCGGATTTCCATTAAATTTAGGAATATCTGATGGAAGTTTGTGTGGAATCGCTAGCCACCAAGGCGCGTAAGCAATTGGATCGTTTGTTAACCGGTGTAAATCAGGTAACTCTAAGGTTGCCACGAAGGGTAACTGTTGATTCAGGTTAGGTGAAGCATACCCAGGATACGATGGAATCGCCTGAGCAGTTGGCCTTTGCATACCAGCATAATGTAGTTGATGCTGGTATGACTCATATAGTTGGTGGACATGACCATTGTAAAATGGTTGATTTTGACCGTTTTGAATGTACGGCTGTCCATTGTTCGCAAATATCTGCTGCTCAGAACCTTGGTATACTTGTTGGAATTGTGGTTTGTTGGTATTGCACCAGCCAGGGTTGTGAAGCCATGTGTTGTTGCGCTATACTAACCGTTGGACCAAGGTGTGGGGTAATTGTACCCGTCTGGACCTGTGTCACCCCACTAGTTGGCGATTGTGGTTGAGTCACAGGGTCAAGGGGTTGTTGCATTACAACCTGAGAAATCTGAGGTTGGCACACAACAGGCAGCTTTTAAACTTGTGACACCATCACAATAGCTGGTGTAGTCGGGATATTCGACATAGGTACACATTGTTGCATTGAATACACAACTCTTGGTTGTTGAGGTAGCATAGGTACCCAACCACTTGAGGTGATTCCAGTGTAACCTGAATATTGTTGTGAACTCCCATATGGATATCCTCCCGGGGGGGTAATGAAAGGGCATACTGCCCCCCATATGGTGGTAATCCGGAACTCAAGGGGATTGTTTGCCCTTGGGGACTGGATTGCCCAAATTGACCTCCAGATGGATCAATTTGTTGAGACTCAACATAAGAGTTACCGGATATTATTTCGGTTGAAAAAACAAGAACAGACCAGACTATCGAAATAGCCCCTGAGTGGGCTCCTTCTAGTGGTTGAGAGCTAGTTGGGACATATGGTATGTCGGCGAACATTGTCGGAGTGACGGCAGGGAGATCTGCTGTCGCTGTGTTAGTCGACACAGTCCTAGATGTTGACGGTTGTTCAGACATTTGGAGTCTATCCAAAACATTACCTAGCAATTCTACAGGAACTTCCACTGGTGGTAGACTAACTTCTAATGAAGAAGGATATAGAGTGACCCCGACTCCAAAGTGCGTTGGAGTACTTGTTTGAGGATCTTCTACAATTTCTTCAATCGCAATCAAACCAGGTGGAAGGGGAAGACCGTCAGGTCCATAAAATATTTTTGGTACCAAAGAAGGGGTTGAATTGACAGCGACAGATGTTTGAAGAGCAAGACTCTCCGAACCGGTTGTAGATGTAACTGGTTCAGTAACACAAGTGTTTACTCTCAGAATAGGATCAGTATCACTGTCCCTCTGTGGCTGTTGAACTTCTTCTGTAGAGGCAGGGTTTCCAGAAATGTTTGGAGTAACCGGAATCTCGAATGTTGTTGGAACACTTGTTCTAACTTTAATAGGAGATTTGGAACCGGTTAAACGAGTTCGCTTTGTCCGTACTGGTTTCGATTCCCGAGACAAAGACGGTTGACTTGTAAGCCTCTGCGAACGACGAGGTTTCAATTGACTTTCTTCCACGATTGTGGATTACTCGATCAACTAAAATACAAAAGGGGAAATATATTTCTGAATTAAATGAATTTTAGACGCTTTAGACACAACTTGCTTTTTCAGTTTTTAAGAGTCGAGAAAAAACAAAAGATGACTCTAGTCTCCTTCTATTTTTAATGAGCCTGAAGTGACAAGTGCTCAGATGGACATTTTCCGTTGAGTCTGAAAAGGAACGAAAGGGACTGCTCTGGAGATCTAGGTAGAGGGTGTGCCAAACCAATCACAAAACTGCAGAATACGTTTTACGGTACGGCAGTCAATCTTCCCGAATGATGTGTTCGGTGCATTGCGATCAATAGGGCGGCCGACATGGCTTCCTATGGATAAAAGGTTTTAAGCCTATAGGGGTCTCCCAATATATACTCGACAGTACGTGGGAGCACAATCCGTACTGGCACTTATCGTCTCACGGTGGAGGAATCACCCAACCATCAGTGAGGACAACAGTTACCAGGTTTTACGACGCCGGAACACGTCTCTAGCCTAGACCTCTATGTTGTGCGTTAAGTTCCAAAGCGTTGTTAGATTCATTCAATTTATTTTAAGTTGATATTTCTTAGAAGTTTTCCTTTTTGGATCACCACGAGATGTAGATGTAATTCCTAAATGTAATCTAAAGATGATAAGCAAGCATTTATCTCTTTTCAACAATGAAAATCCTAGCTACAAGGGGAAAAGAAATACACAATCTTTTCTCAAAGAGCAAAGAGCACACTGTAAATGCACTTTTCCTAAATCAAACCATACAAACTATCAATATGCAAATGCACAAATGCATGTATTTGTTTTCACTTTCTTAATATTGATGCCTAAAAAGAAAGTTGATGTACAAATTTGAATTTGCTTTCAAGTGAAAAACACAAACAAGCTTCTTTTTCGAAATCAAAAGGGTAGAGAAGATTACGACACTTTATGATTTTGAAGTAAACACTCGTTTCGACACTAGAAAGAGACAAATTCAAACCAAAGCAAAAGTAAAAAATATAATCAACTGTCAACAGCAAACAAACTTTCTCCTAAGATCAAAATCGACACTTACGACAGATCTAAATCTAAGGACAACAGTATGACTATTTTACTTTTCAATGGAAAACTGTAAATGATGTAACAAATACACAAAGAACACCTACAGTCTTTTTGTACAAAGGAGGCAGAATTAAGGCAAAGAAAAGGGGTTTTCAGATAGGTACACACACTGATAAGAGGCTGTAAAAAACAGAGATAAAACTGAACAAAATGAAGCAAAGAACCTCAGCTGCACAGGGCAAGGGCTAATCAGCGCACCTGTTGCACAGAGAAACTGAATTGCAGCGCAGGTAGCCTTCTTGGGACCTGCGTTGAAATGCAGAACCTCTTCACAGAGCCTGCGCTGGGGCAAAAACGAGACTTCTATCCGAGTTCTGGGTCACGATTTGCAGTTTAATCTATGGATTTTGGCCGAGTAAAAGCTATCAATAAGGTACAATTAGAGGGATGATTTAAAGGAGGAATAAGAGCTATCACAAAGGGTAATTAGAGCATTTTTGGATCAACTGTTCAAATCATAAACAAATCCAATGGGTCGATTGAAGTAGCAGCTACTTTGCATTTGATAATGGAAAATGCAGTTCGATTGCTACTTCTATGTTTATGAAGCAAATAACAAGAGAAACACAAATAAACTAACTAGACACGATCCCCAGTGGAGTCGCCATTTTGTTGTTGGGAAAAGTATCTATTCAGAATGCCCCTATCCCACTCTAATGTGTGACAGTGCCTTAGCAACAAACAAGGAAAACTACTTGTGTATTCTTCTTTATGAAATGTAAATGAAGAGGAAGGGTAAACTAACCTATGTCTTGCGCTAGTTTGTCGATCCGATCGCTCTCCTCTTTGTCAGTTTCCAGCTACTTGCTCCCCTACTTGCTTAGCTTCACCAAGTTCCTGCAAGATCACAAAAGAGGAAAACTACACAAAGATATAGATTTACATTCATAAATAGCTTAGGATCAGATTAAGCTAAACATGCAAATATAACAAAACATCATTGGTACACAAGCATGTAGGAGAAACTCAAATAGTTTTATTGATGCAATAAGAAGATCCAGGAGGAGATACAACCAAGTGAGTCCCGATCCAGCATCTACCTCCCAGCAAAGGAATCCCTTCCTCACCTCCAACAAAGCATAAATCACCTAATACACTAATCTCAATCTCAAAACCAACAGCAATTCTCTGCAAAGTACAAAATTCCAGCCTCTGGATCTCTGGGATGAGGGATCCATATATAGATGTAAGCAGAGAGGATGAGTCAGCTTATGTTTTGACTTGTGGCTTTTCTCTGTCATTTCTTGCTTCCACTTGGAGGCTGAGAGCCTCTTACTCATCCTTGGTCGACCTCAGTGAGGCAAGTGTCATTGAGGAAGATTTTGGAAGCTTCCATTGTCTCTCCACCTCGTTTAATGACTCTGCCACTTGTCATTTCCCGCTCAACGCACCTGGGTAGTGCATTCAAGTGCGTTGCAATGCACCTAGCCAGTGTATTTGGGTGCTTTGTAACGCAGCCAGCTAGTGGAGCATCTGAATTGATCCTGATTTGACTAGTTCTAAGTAGTTTTTGGTGGAGAACTTCTGGGAGAAGCTGTCATCGGTTGACCATGTTCCTCTAGGGGTAGGAACAACACTTTTAGGGACTTTCAATCCCTTGGATTATGGACATTTCATGATTAGAGCTGTAAGGCACGAAAATGTCTATAACAGACACCATGCATGCAATGAGGGTAAAGTCCATTTCAAACTGAGAGGCTAATGCCTCACCTTCTGATCCTCCTGAGGATCCCTTCTTAGACATATTCGATGGGAAATTAGTTGCATAATGTCCCATCTCGAGACAATTAAAGCATCTCACTTTAGACTTGTCACCCTTCTTCCCTCCATGAGAATAATTCGATTTGGAATGGGAAGCCTTCCCCTTGCCTTTCCTTGCCTTACTTTCTAAGGCTAGATTTCTTCATCATCATCCTTGGATGAAGAACCATCTCGTGTGCTCCTCCTGGTCTCCTCCTACATAAGATCTGACCACAGTCGTTTCTAATCCAGCATTTTCTCCCTTCCATTCACAGAGTCCTGGTAGCTATTCCAAATCTTTGGAAGGCCAAGGAGAGCGAAGCTCACCATATCATCATCGGTAGTAGTTATTCCCACACTTCTAAGCTCATCTCTGCATGTGGTGAGCTTGTTCAGATATGTGGAAATAGTATCAGCCTTCTCCATCTTGATTCTTCGAAGCTTATTCTTGAGCGCCAATTTCCTATGGTCTCTACTGTTTTGGTAGAGGTCCTTCAATGTCTTCCACATTGAAAATGGATTATCCTTCCCATGGAGACTCGAGACAATATGGTCTTGAACTCCCTCAAGGATGATCTATCTCGCCTTCGCCACACACTTCTTCCACTCAACCAACTCTTGTGCATTAGTTGAAGCTGGCTTTTGGATTTCTTGATCAATGAAATCCTTCAAGCCATTGTATTCTAATACAACCTCAATTTTATCTTTCCATGCTGTGTAATTCGAGTTACCTTCCAAGGCATACTCGAGTCTCAAGCCATAGAATGCCATTGGCCAACCTTGAAGTATGATATGAATTTGATTTGCACCTGCAACCCCGAACTTCAAACTTCGAATTCTCTTCTCAATATATTGTTCACAACTCTGAAAAAATTGGCTTTGATACCATGTATAAAATCTGTTGTGTAGGTTAACCCGATAATGCAATATAAATCAAAGCATAATACTATAACCTACTTCTATTATTAATTTGGGCAAGCTTAAAGATCGAGTTGAAAAATATAACCAAAAGAAGAAGAATAAATGTACAATACACATGAAAATACTTTGGGGAAAGCCTCAGCTAAAAACCCCACTATCTATATTATCATACAAGGTGGAAATACATAGGAATCATACAAAGCCTTAGCTCTCACAACTAGCCAGCTCTCAATAAAATCCTCACAGATGCTCACAAGAAATCATGGCTTCTCTCAAGCCTTCCTCTCTGCCCTCCAAGCTCCTATTTCCTTGCATTGTTCCAGTGGGATGATTCTCCTTCAACCAAGTGGAAAATCTCTTCTACCCAGTGGATGGTCACATGATCTCACACATTGTCAGAAATGTGCAATCCTACAGGAATTATTTCCTTTTTCATGCATGAGTTTTCTTTATAAGAAAACACATGCAACTAATAGTACACTGTCCTTGACATTTAACTTAACTGGGTCTTTCTCATAATGGACATGCATGAGTTTCTAATGAGGGAATCTTTAGTTAACTGGAGTACACTAGTTGAGTGAATGCGTGCATCAACTAACTGTTAACTCTATATTATTTCCTCAAATAGTTTAGAACTAATTTAACTGGAGTTAACTCAGTAAACTGAGTTAACTAATTACAACTCAAATATAACTCAATCTTATCTCCTTAATGTAATTCTTATCTCCTTAATTCAAGGGATAACTCTTGCATGACTTCAGAAAGACTTCTAACTTGAATTTCTCCAACTAATTAAGTCAAAATAACTTAATTAATTATTTCCAAGTAGCTGTTAAGACTAAATTCGATTTTAATTCACAATTTAATTCAAGGAAAAATTAAATTGGAATATTCTTGTTGCCGCATTTCAATAGTTATAAAGTGAGTCTTCTAGAGCTCATGCATTAGGAGTGAGGCACTGAACCACCACATAGATGTTATGAAATATAAAGATATTTATTTCTATGACCATAATATGTAAATAGTTGTAAGATATTACACAACAAGGATGGGTCTCATGACCTTGATAATGAACAAAGGAAATGATCATGGTTGTAAATGATGCTTCTAGCATATATGGGTGATGGATAGGGCCTTGGACAACCAAATATATGACACAAAAAGAATTATATATGTATCACCTTGTTAAGGACCTATAGGGATTGATTATGCAAGATAATTGGTATTTGTATATGAATTATTTATCGGCCTTCATAGATGTGCTAATATTTTGGAAAGGATAAGAATGGCTATCATTGCATCATTTTGAAAAGTATCATGATGATTATTTATGTTTTTGTAGTTGTGTAGTGCATGGGTGTATTTCATAATCCACGTGTTCTTAAAAATTCACTATTTTGGAAAACAATACTATTACAAGTGTACATTTTAACCAACACATCTACTTTAAATTTTGGTGTGGCTTGACATACTTGATGGTTCATACTACATAAACCAAATTAATATTGGAATTTGAAAATTCATGTGAGTCCCTATCATTTTGGTAATATTTTTTAGATGTGTACACATGGTGTTCTCTAATTAAAATTAAAGTATGTATGTGGGGTTCACTCTAAATAAACAAACCAAAGTCAACATTTTGAAATATCTATTAATATATATCATTTTGAAAATAGATATCATTTTGAAAATAGATATCATTTTGAAAATATTTTTTAAATATATATGCATATTTATATTTGAAGAATAATTATCTTTAAAGAATATTATGATTTTCTAGTTTTAAAATATTTATCTTGTATTATATGTCATTGTTGTAAAATAATTATGTCCATGATTTCCTTTATATCTCTTTAAATTTTTTGGAAAATGATATGCTATATTAAAATATGTGCTAATATAGTTTTAAAATTTTATGGCTTGAGTAGGAGTTGAAAATTGGGGATGCCCAAAAGGATTTTGTTTACCATTATCAATTTCCACCATCACTATTCCCTTTCCTTTCCTTCTGCAAGTGAAGAGTGAGAAAAAGGGCTTCCCTTTCATCCTATTACAAGTCCCCTTTCCTTTCCTTCCCTTCCATTTCATTTGTAGATGTGTTCAATTGAAGAGAGAGAACAAGGGTTTCTCTTTCATCCCATTACAAGGGTCTATGGTGAGCTACCTTGGTATGCATTGGAGATTGATTAGAGGATTTGAGTGGGAATAAGTAATAATTAAAGACTAAAAAATGGCAATTATTTCAGCCCCTTCTCAACTATTCATGAACTCAGGAGCTAGTTGTTATGGTTTTCTGCATTAGGTTTTTGGTCATATTTTTCTGTATTTTTTGTGGGTACTTGATGCAGGAACATTACTACCTATCACCAATTCCCCTTCAAACAACCAATGTATCCTTCACATAAGTTTGTCAATAGGAATAACATAAAATATCCAATTAATCGAATTCAATGCACTATACTTATCAATCCAATACATATAACCAGTAGTTCATAAAAATTTCACACAAAAGTATGAGTGTCACTGAGAAAAACCAATTAATTATACAACAAACCCTAACTAGAATATACAATTTCATTTAAATCCTCCTCCTACTGCAGTGGACAACTATAGGATGGATAATTCGGATAAACAAACTTTAGATTCTTCTATAGGAAACTCATGCTACTAGAGATACTTGTTCCTTTTACTTCCCAAAATACTCATTGGTCTAAAACTTGAGCTTTGTTACTATAGGAAGGATGTTTCGATATGTCTTAAAGCCTCCAATATCGAACCGTGCAAGAATTACAATTTTTTGTGCCTTCAACAAACCCGTCAATCTCCTAGAAAAATCATCACTTGCCTTCAATGTTGTGATCAGCATCCAAATTATGAACAATCCCTTCAAGAGTAAATAGATGATCTTGTTTCCTACTTGATGATACTCTTGTGCTCAGAACAAGAGACCATGAGCTTTGTTTTCCTTCTACTATGCCCAGAACAATGGATCTATGTCAACAGATACTTTTTTTTCCTTCTATCACACCTAGAAAAAGAGATTAATCTCAATAGAAAACTTTTTTGCCTAAACAAAGATAATCATTACAGAATCTGTTGCCCAAATAGTGATTAAACCTCACATAACTCATTGAATTAAATAGAAATCATGTTTCAATACCAGAGATAAAAAGAGAAGGATTTCAATTATGGTGGAATATTTCACCATTGAAATTGAAAAAAGAGAGAGAGGTCTTAAAATATTCAAAGATAATGCTAAAATCAATATGAATTGATTCACACTTGATGATCCAAAATGAATTCATCCCTCTCATATATATATATATATATATATATATATATATATATATATATTTTCCTAGAGGGGTCTCTTCTTCCTTAATGATTCAGTGGGCACTACCTCAAACCCCAAATTTGGGTTTTTTTTTCTAGCTACCCCAAAACTTTCCCAACAGTTGCTAAATTTGGGGTTTTCCCCTTTATGGAGAACTATAGCCTACGGGGATGGATAGGTTATTATGTCCCATTTTTCCTCAATTTGTAGAGGATGTTATTGTAGAGCATTACAATTAATAGTTGAATGCTAGCCATGAATTTAAAGGCCAACACAAATTATTTTACAATTTCCTTTTTCATAATTCAAGCTAGGTTTGGCATACACACAAGACATATTATTAGGGCTTTTTTTTCCTATGATATCATTGAGGTGATTTCCTTGATCTTTCAGAAAACAAGGACTATGATTATGCATTAATCCATATAAATTCTTTATCCAAAACTAATAATAGAAACTCCATGCACTTGGCATTCTACTCAATACCTGACAGTTGTAGTTATCGATCCAAGGGTTTTTTGTATAGGTTCTCTTCAAGGCACAGATGATTCCTTCTATGGAGACTAAATCTCTATGTATTTACCAACAATCTTTCATATCCATGATTTGGTAATACCTTTCTGTGACTAATGTCTCCAAGGCTTTAGCATATATCAATTTTAGGAAGATACACTCATTTCCATGTTTTCTTAGAAATTGATTCCTCTATTTTAAAGCATATTTAGAACAACATAATAAAACCTTGCTAGAAAACCAATAATTTTTCCTAAATTAATATTTACTTGGCCACCCTTTCAACATAGATCTTTGGGTGAATTCTCCACACACTTCATCAATATTTTGATACCATAATTTTTAGTAGTTTAGAAATCCCCTTTTCTAGTGAATGACAATTATGAAGACCGACTGTAGATACATTTTCCAACAGTATGAACATCTCAAGAGTGAGGATTCTTTTCACTAATCAAATGAGGGTTTAGGCAAGCTAGTACATTTCATAAAAACATACAGCCCCTAGGCATACCTCTCAGAGAGTGGAAAAAACACTAGTCAAACCAAAGATGCATCCAACAACGACTAGATTAATCAGCTATAATTATTAGGTGGGTCTATTAATATAGATTTGCATGATAACAACTTGGTGCCATTACCAAGGCCTTTTTCAATCCTTGGATATATATAATGACATGAGTGAGATTTTCTTGCTTAGTTTTCAAGATTCAAAGCTCCCTCTGAAGCTCCCTCTGAATCCAAGGACTAGTCATAAACTTTGTTTTGATATTATAACTTCTTCTAGCCCATACAGTCTTTAGTATGTACCTACAATCCTCTCTGTGGAGATCATAAAAGAATAGTTACAATCAAGCAATGAAAATAAAGAAATAGATTATATTTACTAAAGAAATAAATAATAGTAAAAGAAGAGAGATATAACACTTATCTTTTATGAACATCAACAAGTCCCACTTCATCTTGTACTTCTCAACGTCATCAATCTAGACATCATTAGGGTTATTCTTTGTTTCAGCAATTCATCCTAGGGTTTTTATCACAAACCCTAATTTCAAAAACTGAAATATATAGTTTTCACGAAGATTAGATTACTCTAGGGTTTTTCCAAAAACACTAGAAAATCAACCAACCCTAACTCCTTCAAGATATACTCTTTAACTTCACACAATCCCATGGTTTATCCAAGTGGTCTAAATCATGTACTACATCATGTTCTTCTTGAAAAACTTGATCATAAAAAGAATGTTTCTATTCCTCCAAAGGATTTCTAAACATAACACCATTATGCCATAGAGGGATCACATCAATGAGATAGCAGGCATCATTTCATAATGGAATTCAATCTTGATGACATTCATTTATCTTACAAGAAACTTGGATTAAGTAGAATAAGATGTGAGATCTAATATTTATACAGTGTTCCTCAAGGATGTCATACAAACTAATAGTGTTTGCATTAGATCATATCACAAAACTTCGAATTGGTTTTCACATTCTACTCACTTCATATTTTACTACAAATTCTACTTTACTCATCATGTTTGTATGTGTTTATATCTCCCTCAATTAAATGTTTATGTTTATACCTATTGTTTAAAAAATAAAAATAAAAAAAATTCACTGCTCTAATTATAATATTATGGGGAAAGTTGATGAGGAATAGTTTTGGTCACCCCCCAACCTTGAGGTGACAATAAGAAAGTATGCGATGAAAACAAACAAATAAATTATGGACTTGATTCACAACAAGGATGGAAATCTAGTGACTAAGAGTAGGATCAAGAAATTGAGAGAAGATCTTCAATCATACGAGGTAATAACCATATTTTATTATTATTATTATTATTATTATTATTATTATTATTATTATTATTATTATTATTTATGTCATAAGTTTAATTTTGAAAGTTTTTTTTTATCTTTTACATTTTTTACTCGAAAAAAAAGTACTTTCTTTCTTATGTTGAGTTATTTGGGGGGAACTTTTCACCCCCACAATAATTAGTTGATCCTCAACTCGGTGTAGGTACTAGTGGAATTGACGATACACAACATGAGAGTTTGGCCAGCACTAGCACCCAACATGTATCTACAAGGCATCTATTCACTACTCCATCTTTGAGTGGTCATGCTCTTATCACTGAGACTAGGTCCACACCATTGATTGTGACCAATGAGAACATGACCCCCGAGCCAAACACACAGCCAAGATCTGGATCAGTTGGTGACAGAGGGGACCCTAGTACTTATTACATTATGGGTTTACTTCTTGGAATATCGCGTGTTAAGAGCACAGATAAAATTGACTACACATTTTTGGTGAATGAGGAAGTAATTCCAATAAAAACACCAAAATTCCTAGTATTTTTTGATGTTTTAACTATTTCATGTTTTCTATCTAAAGCATAACTCATACATATTATTATTTTCAAACTAATGACCTTATATTTTTGCATGTAGGTAACAACTTGTTTTATACAAAAATGGAGAACAAAGCATTAGATATTTTTGGGCCCACCATACATAGCAGGTCAAATTTCCAAAATTCCAACCTTTAAAAAGAGATTATGGACTAGCTTGAAGATCCATTAGGTATAAAATCGGCCTCCTAAGGAATATTATAAAATAATAGTGGAAACAATAAAATAAGATTAGAATGCCTCATCAAGTTTTGGAGGGGAAAAAGAAAAAACTACCTTTTCAACTCGTATTTTCAACTTTTCTCCCTATGATTTTACTCAAACTTCAACTGGGAGCACTTGTTGTATGAAGAATTTAATTTTTCATCCAAGTATTATCCATGTTGCATACTTTCGATGGAATCTACTACACGAAAAATGTGAAATACATGAAAAAGTGTTATTGCAATCATGTTTTTTCATTTACTTCACATTTTTTCATGAATTTCACATTTTTCGTGTAGTATGGTCCATCAAAAGTATGCAACAAGGGTATTCATTGGATGAAAAATTAAATTATGCATCTAATGAGTACTCCCGCTTTAAATTTAAGTAACATTCTAGGGATCTAAGTTGAAAATAAGAGTTGAAAAAATAGTTTTATTTATTTATTTTATTTTATATATTTACCATTTTACTCCAAAAATGGTGAATCATCCCTCATGGTTGACATCATAATATTGAATCCCATTGGTTCTTATAAAGTTTGTTTTTTTTGTACATTTTTGTTTTCAGGGTAGATACCTTCAATGAAAGCAAGGTCACAACCGTAATCAAAAGACAATTAAAACAACTACAAAACCACTATAGGAGAAAATTTGTAGAAAAAACTAGGTATGAGAACCCTCCCATGATTCTTGATATGGAAAGAAAGGGCCTCATTAATGGCGCAAAGGAGAAGGAATTGAGATAAGAAGGGAAAGCATCACCTAGTCAAGCAAGGTACAAATTACATCTTGAATTCAATACATTCAATTTTCTTTAGTTTTGAATAAAAATGTTGTATATAACATACTTGAAACTTTTCATAGGCCCCCTGACTCTTTGAAGGAAACCAAGGAAAGGCTTCAGAAGCATGGGAAGCACAAAATAGCCTAGGGTGGTTATTTGATGCTACAAGCACAAATTATAAGTACCCAAAACTTCTTAAAAACATTATTTGTGATATCGCCTTCCAATATTCTAGTAATTACACTAGAAAATAACAAAAATAAATACTCTTATGCAATGCAGGGTGATGTATTTAGAACTGAAGCCACGAAGGAAGACTTCAATATTGGTTTCAAGTTTGGATTTAAAGGCATATTTGAATGTCCAAAAAGCATGGGGCAAACCCGAAGATCCAGTTTGAAGGAGAAGGTAAATAAAAATCAATCCACATTAAACTTTCATTAATTATAAAATACAATAATGTTTTGTATAAATCTAATGTGTTGCTTTGATTTAATTAGAAGGGGAGTAGTACAAATATATATGATCCCATGACTACTGAGCATCATTCCTCTGATAGTGTGCACCAGCAAGAACATTTTGATGTTCCCTAGGAACCCCATGACAGTGGGGTGCAACCCCACGATGATGTGCACAGTGGTAATAGGGTGTATATTAATCATCTACTTAATAATTTTGTACTTATAAATATGTACTTTTTTTTACTTATTCATTTATGATTATCTACTTATAAATTTTCTAGTTTGAATGGAAAATCATGTCATACAAGAGGATCCTCAACCAGAAGAGTACCACGAGTCATTCATTCCAATGGTATCGACTAGTGCATAAGGTAAATAATTTCATTGCAAAAGTATTCTTTATTATTAAAAAACTAACTCAATGATATTTGATAACTCGCCATATAAATTTAATATTTTTTGTAGGCGATGCTCCCCCACATCATCTTTGACTTCGTCAGAGCATCATGACTAGGGGAGCAATGTGTCAGAGGATTTGGACAATTACAATCATCATAAGAACAACCCTAGATAGAAGATGAAAATACACAAATGGATGAAAAACTTTTCAATTATATGGGTCCAAATAAGAAGAGGCAAACAAAAATTTGATGATGTACAATGTTATAATCTATAGTATAAGACATATTGTTGTAAAATATTTTTGACGTAAAAAAATACATATTGGTGTATAATTAGTTTTGAATAAATTCTTGAATACTTTTTTGTACTTATGTTAGAAAAATATGAAATATATTTGCTTAGAAGTTGCGAGAGGATGAATGTCAGAAAATATGTTTCTTTATCAATTTTTTGTTTTTCTAGTGTGTATGTATGAATCTTGATGTGTTCCTATCAAATTATTTTATAGTAGATAGATTGGGTACTAGGGAATGGAGAGTTATGTGGGAGGGAAGGGTGGAGCGGCTATAAGATCTTCCACCTTCATGTGGTTAGCCTCGTCTAGTAGAGAATAATTTAGGATTTGGATAGTCTTGGAGAAAACCTCCCTCATTCCAAAAGACAAACAACCAAGTCAATGTTGACTTTGTTGTTGCTCTGTCAAATCGAGGAATGTTTGCTCCAAGATTAGACTACTCCAATAAATTATTCTTGAAACTAAGAGGAGCTCATTCAGGTATTCATGCACCTCAGTCTTGTCTAATTTTTATTTAGTCATAAAAATGTTTCTTAATTTATTTTTTTATTTTTCTTATTCTTTATCTACCTTTAATACATTTTATGTGCATTGCATGTATTCTTATTCTAGAAAGTTTCCATCCACAAATATAAAAGGTTGGAAAACAAGTGGACGAATTGCTCCTCGTGAGTAGCCATTCTTGTAAAGTGTGCACCCTACCTTTTGCATTTAAATTCTAATCCTCCTTTGTTGTTAGTTATTTGCTAGTTAGTTGTCAGTTATTACAATGCTTAGAGTCCTTTTCAATTCACGGACTACATGCATCCACTTTATCAGCTTCATCCTACAATATTGTAAGACAACCTCATTCACATCATCTTGCATGGGTTAGGTTTTCAATTTCTTTACAGTAGAAGAAATCAATCCTAGGGTACAAACCCTAGATCCTTCTAATTCAACCATTGGCTAAAGTTCACAAATCATTGTTTTCAAATAATCAAGACATTTTCCTTCAGCATTTTGTCAACTCAATAGGGTTCTAAATTCGCAGGATCCCAAATGACAAGACCCTAGATTCAATAATCAACGATAGGAAATAATTATCCTTTCAATTAGAAAATTCATCTCCCTCTGAAACTTGAGCTACATGATCAATTTTCACCATATTCCATTCCCAAGAGATAGGGCTTCTTTCAACAGCAATGAAGGTTTTCTTAATCATATTTTGCAGGGGTTTCACAATTTTCTAGCATTTTAAAAAAATTGTTAATATCAAACAAATATTTCGGATAATCCACAGTGTTCATCTTTTTTCTGTCGACGTTTCGAGTCTAGAGCAAGACTCATCATCAGGACTTGTTATATAGAGAAGAGGAAAATGATTGTGATAAATATGGTAAAGGATGATAGCTAGGATGATTTAGCCGACCATTGATCAGCTTAGGCAGCTACAGGCCAGCGATTCTAACGGAAGCAGGAAAATTAAGGATAAGAGAGGGGAAATTTAAGAAAAGGAAATATGGGAGGGAGAAGGGGGGTGCAGGGGGTGGGAGGGATAACTTTTTTTAAGCAGCTGATTCCGTTAGAATCGCTGGCCTGTAGCTGCCTAAGCTGATCAATGGTCGGCTAAATCATCCTAGCTATCATCCTTTACCATATTTATCACAATCATTTTCCTCTTCTCTGTATAACAAGTCCTGATGATGAGTCTTGCTCTAGACTCGAAACGTCGACAGAAAAAAGATGAACACTGTGGATTATCCGAATTCTATCTCTCAAAAACCACTCCACAGAAACCTGCAATCCAAAATCAAACAAATATTTTTAATGTGAGACTTAAATACAATATTCAATTATATATATAATATAAAAAAAGCATGAAAATGAAAAATTCTTGTAGTTAAAACAATTCAATTGCATGTTACTTCATATGAGGGATTCTCTCTCTCTCTCTCTCTCTCTCTCTCTCTCTCTCTCTTATATATATAAAACCATTGTAGATCCATCTTAACTCTCGATCTATCATGTGTCAATAGGGATAAATTTATCTATTGCTTGCCTAAAATATAAGTTTCACAAATACCCTTCCCTCCTTGAATTTGAGGCGAACAATGAATCATGGTAACTTTCTTCAAAAGTGCAAGACTTTGGTAGCTCTGATGCCTCATTGGGTGTGATATTTCTAATAGCCTTAGTGGAGCTTCTATTGAGTAGGTGCACTATTATATTGATTTCTTCACTCTAGGAATTTTTTGAGGGATTTTTTTCCCTAAGCGTTCTCTCCTTCTCCAAGATGGTCCCATTTTTCCTCTCCACAAAGCCATTTTGTTGTGGAAAAGGAAATAATTTTCCTGCAATACCATAGGCTTTGGAATACTTATGTAAGTCATTGGATCTATTTTCTTCCCTCACTATTTGTCTTATCAACTTTTACAGTTTTTGTAAACACTCCCCACCTTAGCCTTGGTGAAAAGCGTTCACCTACTAATCCAATCCCTCTTGTAAGGGTTAGATAGATGGTTAAACCCCCTTTTTATTTTTTTCTTTTTTCAGAAAGAAATGGGTGACACCATTGTGTTCGTCCAATCAAGATGAGTTCATTGATATAAAATTTTGTCCCGATACAAGCTTTGGATCAAAATGACCCTTGAAAGAATAATTTAATTGGACATCGCCACATCATCATTCTACCACATGGATATACCTATCATCTCCCTCAATTCCATTTAGTAATTCCACCGATATGTCATCTCAGAGGAAAAATATCAGCGAAAAAAGGTCTCGATCAATTGGACAGGAGGTCTCCACATGTTTCCTCTAAGATCTGAGAATATGAGGTTCCAAGATCTCGAAGAAACCTATCTTAGTGCTAACAGTTCTTGGCAGAGCGGTTTCCGCACATTTCCTCTAATATTCGAGAATCCAAGATATTGAGACCTCAGAGAAAACCATCTCGGCACTCCACGAATTCCCTAGGTCTGAGAATCTGACATTCTAAGATCTTGGAGAGAACCAACTCAGTGCTAGTACCTTGGAAAGTCCCATTTCTCTTGGGAACAAAGCCTTGGGGAAACTAAATATCGGGGATGACTAACATTTAAGCAACTCTAAACTTCTTGGTGATAATCCCACTTTGAAGGGACTTCGACAACTCCCACCTAAAACCTAGAGATCAAGGTGGTTGGAGGATAAGGATTATGTCAGGCTGTGCGATAATGTTTCATAGCATGAGGCTATAAGGTTGAACCTACCCCTAAGATGCAACAGTTCCTCTCATCTGAAGTTGGTGACGAAGCCATTGGATAAGATCCTACCATGAGCAACAAACTTGCTCTTGCATGTGATGGAAGGATCTTTATCTTCTTGCACGATGTTCCATTTGGGAAGGCATTATAACATGGCCTCGTTGTTTTGGTTCCACAACCATTTGGACCTTCACCAACATTCCACTGTAGCATTTGGATTCTACTAAAGTACCCACTGGTTCTATTCTTTCTGAGGTTACTACAATTTATTGTTCCTTTGTTTCACAGTGTCTGTAGTTATGGATACTAAATACAGACCTATGCATCTAGGCTCGCAGCTGGTCTACCCAGCCTCTCGATGGCCCATATATCTTAAGGTATCCAAGCCAACATAAATCATATGGTTCCAAAAGTTATACATGTAGATCAACATTCCTCAATGGAAAAGAGAACCCCTCTCTTAGATCTATTAAAAAGTTGGAGCCTTGTGGCTTGGATCATACTCGTTAATATCTCGGGCCTACCCACTCTCCCATCTTGGGGTCAGGGAATTCTAGGAATGGTTGTGCCAACGAATGTTATCATTCCTCTTCCATATACTTGGTGACTCTTGAAAGACCTCAAATGCTTACAATGCACCCCTTGGTGCAACCTAAGGTCTTCAGAAGTCACTCGAGTGTCAAAGTGCAACTACTTGGGCACTAACTAAAAGATGAGTCAATAGGAAAGGCTTTTGAATGGTTCTCAAGTGACTTGGGTATTGGTTTGTATACAGGGGTAATTACCCTAGACTAGGTGCCTTCCACATATAGCTCTAGACTTCAAACAACCTCAAGGAGTAATTCTCTACACAATGTTGTGTATAGATAAGTTAGACCATTCCTGTGTAGCATCTGGAAGTGCATATCTGAGGCAAGGAGGTTCTTGATGTATGGTCATGAACTAATGAGATAAGGAAGAGGGGAAAGCCCTCAAAAATATCACTTTACAACATCAACCATGTCAAGGAAAATTGATATAGTGTAACCATCATGTTGTAGCAAGAAAAGTTCTCTTCTATTATTACTACAATTAATACAAGATCTTTTATGGAGTAGTAACTCCTCCATTTAGCAGTAAGAAAAAGCTAAACCTGAGGTTTAGATACAGATTTCCTGGAAACGCATTGCATCTATAGCTACTCTTAATGAATGCCTTTATATTAACTCTCCTTTTCACAAAGAGTACCTAATAAAATCAATTTATTTGTTACAGGTTAAGGGTGAACCAAACATATCTTACATTTTCTCAAGGTATTATTGAGCTCCTGAGCTCATATTTGGAGCCACAAAGTATACCACAACAATTGATATGTGGTCAGTAAGTTGTGTCCTAGCTAAGCTTCTTTTGGGTCAGGTTAGGGACATGGATTTTACTTTCTCATGAATGAAAACATAACTTATCTGATCAAACGAAAATGTTTGTAGTGTTTTTATTTTTGTTGGATTCCTCTTTTTATTTTTCTTATTATATATTTTTTAATCTTTTGCATACCTTTGGTTCCTAGTGAGAGTGCAGTAGAACAGCTTGTGGAGATCATTAAGGTGAAATTTATATCTTTATGGAATACATGTTCTGCCTTTTCCAATGTGTTGTATTAACCTTGACTCATTATAATGTGTGGACTTTCCAAGAATATGGATAAATGGTCAATCTTTTATTTGTTGTTCACATCCTTGGGACCCTGTTGATGGTCAAAAGTGACCTCATAAACATCAAAGGATACCACCCGGTTAGAGTCCCAAATTAGACTATTTTTTTTTATGATGGTGATTATGACTAGATTTAGAAAAGGCCTAGTTACCTTCATGAAATATGATCCAACTAATGAAGACTTTGAACACTGAATGAATTGGATGTGTGTATATGTATAGTTGGAGGTCATAATTCAACAACATAAAAATAAAACTATAATCTAAATAAATTGATATCTAACCCAAGTATTTTATATTCTATGTGAAATTCAAATGAAAACTTAAAAAAAAGAAACATATAGATCTTTGCTTATTTTAGTTTGATTATAATAAACTATAAGATGATATTGTATTTCAATGAACAACATTCACATAAATCGTATATTTAAGCTCGGAAATGGAAAATTGTATATTTAAGCTCATAAATGATAGACACAACAAAACAATAGTGTTATATTGAATCTATCATATCTAAACATGTAAATATATGAATGATTCCCATAAATGATGAAAACAATATTTAAACAAATAAAAGTACCTGTTCAAATTCGTTTTGATGAGACATGGAATCATAAAAGAAAGGTTGGTTCAATTAATATCGAAGAAAACTCTGTACCAAAATGTAACAAACATATTTTTCTCAAAAAATAAGAACCCTTAAACGGGATTTTGAGAGCTCCTTAAATAGGACTTCAAGATATTAAGAGGAGAATGACTCATCCCCTTAAATGTCTAAACAAACTTGACAAAAATAGTAAATATTTACATCTAACAAAACTTAAGAAGAAATTGATCTCGTTGGATTTGATGACATGGTATTTTGATGGATAGAATCCCATTGATGATGGATATCGAGGAATTTTTCTAATTATGGAGGTGGTTGCAGTTGTAGATTGACTTTACTAGATATAATCGGCCAATTAGGTTAATGTGTTCACTAGTAGCTGTAATAACCTCTATTTCACTGATAGATTTAACCAAATATTTCCAAATTTCATTTTAATTTATTGATGTCAGTTCTTCAATATTCTTTTCATATTCTGGCTTGTTGATCTGTAAATTTTATGTTATTAATCTATCCCCTGGGGCAAGTGAATCTTCAGAATAAAAATTAAGCAACTTAGTACCCTTGATGGCTTGAATAATAGATTGAATGATTACACTGTTGAATCTTTCAACATCCTGCACCTTAGGTTTAATAGAATGAACATGTGTCTTCCAAGCACGCATAACAATATATTTTTTCAATTTAGTGATCTTGGATAAATTGAGGGAGGGTTTCTTTATTTCTGATTGCCATTTCAAAATTTGATTAATCTTTTTCTTTGCCTCCTTATACTATGTTTCAATATCATAAAAATCATTGATATAGTTATCTACTATCTTCTCCTATGATTGTAGCTTTGAAAGAATTTCATAGAACTGTAACTGAATTTGCAGCAACTGTTGATTGAGGCCTTTAGCATCTTATTTGAATATGATTAGATCTAGCATATTTGTCTCATAAAGTTTGATCTTTTCAGAAAGATCATTAAGAAATAAATCTTTTTGTTGTATTTTATATTGAAACTAATATTTTACTTTGTGTGTTTTCAAATTAAGAATTGGCTTTGAGCTGCTAATTGTATGCCTCCAATTGCTTGATCTTTTCTTTATTTTATTTGATGAACTATTTATGCTTGGAAGCTTTATAAATTCCATCATTATTAAAGGCTTTTTTAGAAGAGATTTCCCATATTACTTCCAAAGGTTGAATATCTACAGTTGCAGCGATAGATAAATCTTGTCTTTATGATGTTCTTTCCCTTTTTCTTCATTTCTTAACAATATATTGCTGCTTTGGATTGTATAATACTTCAGTTGGAGGCATTTCATGTATCTAGAACTTTTTAGCAATCTCTTGTTCTGATGGCTAACCTATAGATGGGACTAAACTGGTATAAGTTTGGTTTATGACATTGGTGTTGGCCAGAGAAACTTATGTATTTGTAGGGGTGGAAGATGATCATTTTTCATTCTTTGTATGCATAAGGGTTTTCTCTATATGAATAGGATCTATTGTATGAATTTCGATAGTAGTAATAGTAGTCTCTGGCTCATGAATTATTTTTTCAAACTTCAGATATGCTTCATCAAGGTTTTTACTAGACACTGTCTATTTAGAAGTGTCAATTGAAATCTCTTTAGTATTCTTAAGTAAAGGCATTTTTGAGGAGTTATAATTTTCTTATATGTTTTTTGGGCTTCAGTGTCTTTGAAAAATTGTACTTTTGGAGAATTGTCCTTCTGAGAGACTTTTTCTTTAGCTACCTGTGCACCATTAGTTCCATTAAGTGCATTAAGTGCCTCTAGAGAAATCTCCAATGTTGATAAACTTGGTATTTTCATTGATTCTTTGTTGTCTTAAAAGATTGGCAGGAGTGGCATTCTCCTTCTATCTCTGAAAGTAATGAAACACTAGTATTCTTCCAGGGATAAAGGTTGGGCTTTATTCAAAACTTCCTGATATGATTTGGCTTTCTTAAAAATATCATCCAATCTATAATCCTCATGAATGTACTTTTTAATACCAACTCCAACAGTGACCTTTCCAACAATCCCATGAGGCTCATCAAATTTTAAAGGAATACGGGCCAAATTCAGAGAATTGAAAGGAATAATTTATTTTTATGTGAAAGGATAATTTTGCATGGAATACAGTCCAATTTTAATTGGAAATTCGGGTCATATCTTCTGGTTTCTCCTTTTCATCTCAGATGTTATCCCTCTTCCTGTAGTCTAATAGGAAACTTCCGTGCTTATCACTCTGTCTGGAATATATAAAGGTAATACATGTGGAGGACCAAGACATCCATAAATCCTGACATAATTGAAACTTTCTTTAGTGTACCAATCTCCAATATTTTCTAAATCATCTTTGGAAGCTTTGGGCATTCTTGGTGGATTTCATTAAAGAGAACGTCATGAAACATACTCACAACATCATGAATGATCTGGTAAAAATGTTCATAGTAATTTTATTCCCATAACTTGTTGTGATAGACATGAATATGGATACTTTCAGAGGGTGTCCATTTCCAACCTATTGCGAGAAAGATGGTAGAAAATAAGATAGCATCCATAAGATATGCTAACATGTAATATGGAAAATTATGGATAGGACTAGTTTGATCTTGTCAGAATTTTAGAATACTTTTTGCAATGTTATCAGAGAAATTCACAACAATTAAAAATAAACCCTTACGAAGCTCTTTGAATCAGAGGAACCCACTGAAGTGGAAAAAGGGATGCATTTTTAAGACCAAAAAATTTGCATAACATAATGGTTATATAAAAATAGGGGGAAGTGAGGGTAGAAATGGCATATTCATCGAAAGACTCTTCTTTGTGGTTATTTGGGACTTTCTTCCCATCTTTGATAAGAGAAGGGAGGTTTCTTTCTATATCTTTACATTTTTTCTACACAAACTCATTAATGAAATACTCATCATATCTAATCTTGAAATCAGAAACCTATACATACCCTTAATATATGATGGCCTGAATGAGCCTACCCCAGTTACACCAGAACTAATTAATTTTCTTTTCTTAATATAAACAAATTTTATTTCCCATTATAATATATGTATATGACATTAGCCTTGGTCTTGCACCAATTTTGAAGTTGATGAATCACTCAATGGGGAACTTTGGCCAACATTTGGGTCTTCATCTAGTACTATAACATTGGTTCTTTCTTCTACATATTCCAATTCTTCTTCAATTAATTTATAAATTTTGTCCCATCTTGACATATCGACATCTTGCATGCATATTATAGTGTTTAAGAACAGCCAAGCCTGCATACTTTTATTATCTATTTCTTCTAACAATGGCCCAGGTCCATCTTTCTACTGAATGAGTTTTTTCTTCTTAGCTTGATCCAGGTGGATATCGGTAGGCACCCACCTATTCTACTTGCACCCCCACCATTATTTCTTTTAATTTCCTTAATTGTAGCACAATTTACTATTTTTGGTAGTTTTTCAGGTCTTGAACTTCCGGAGTTTTTTGAGGCTCTAAACGACATTTGTTTTTTGGAAAATGAGAAAATGCATAGCCTAAAATATGGGTTTGCAATAGAAAGTTGTTTTCCTCAAATAGATATTTCTAACAAGATATCATACACGTCAAATGGAGATTGTATATCAACGACCCTGGGAAATTGATGTACAAATTTACCCCAACATGGCCCACAGACTTTTAACACTTCATCTCCTAGGGTTAGGTTTTCGGATGTTTATGGTTTTCCATTGTTTCTCAATAATAAATAGGGATTCAAGCCTCATTTTAACATAGTTCATAAGGCATGTAGCTGCCACATCTCTTCTCAAAGATAATCTACCATCGCCTAAGCTAGTTTATTTCCATTCAGCATGTAAACATTTTTCAGTACTTTGTTATTAATGAATTGAAGTTTTTTTTTCACTATATCTTTATGTTTTTGTTCATATATGTATTTCATTTCGTTCCTTCATAAATCTAGATCATAACTCTTTCCATATTGGTAAATTCCCTAAAGATTCAAAAGGCACAAGGCTTTGGAAGTTTGAAAAGACTTGAAAATTTCTTCAGCTACAAAGAATAGAGAATAGGAAAATTACCAAGTAAAAGCTCATATAAAGACAGAGGTAAATTGAATTAAATGAACTTAATGCATACATAATCATGGTGTACGAAAATATATTAATTTATCATCAAATTGAAATAACACTTGGCATTTAATCATAATAATTAAGCATAAAATTTGAAATGCATTCGTGGAGATGTGGCCCAATTAATGAATACATAGTCACGGAATAAGAAAATCTATCAATTTACCATCAAATTTAAATAACAATTAGCATTCAATCATAAAAATTAAGCATAAAATTAAAAATTCATTCATGGAGATGTGGCCCACTTAATGAGTACATAATCGTGCCATACATCTATAAATTTACTGCCAAATTCAAATAACACTTTGGAATTCAATCATAATAATTATAGGTAAATTTCAAAATGCATTCATGTGGCCAACTTAATGAATACATAACCGTGGCATAAATCTATCAATTTACCGTCAAATTAAAAACACACTTGGAATTCAATCATAATAATTAAGAGTAAAATTTGGTCCACATGAATATCTATAAGTGTCAGAAGAGAATTAGTTAGTTGATATGATGCATAATCTAAATAGGCTTGCATCGTCATCTTGGGTTAATCATATATCATAAATAATTTGGAATGGAGAACTCAAGTTATATCCGAGATTGAATTTCTCGAGATGATGTGGATTTAAAAGGAGAAATAAACTAATGAACAAGAACAAGAAGGACCCGCTAGCTTACGTACATTAGGTTTTTGTTCTTCATAGAAATTCACGAAAGATTTTTTTTTGGGAATAAGCCTTGTATATCTCGAGAAATATAATATTGGGTGTTTTGATAAGGGGAGAACAAATATTTTCATGAGAATAAAGGTTTTGATATTTAAATTTCTTTTGATACGAGGCTTAAACTTATGGAATGTTCTTGGCTTTAGTGGTTTTCACCTTCGGGATTGTCTAAGTTATGTAACAGTTGATCCTTGAACTAATTTTATGACAAATTTTGCTTAAATGTAGTTGGAAAATTGTGTGCATCAATTTTTCTATGAACTACATGATCCTAACACTAAACTTCCAAATGGCCATTATTTGTCTGTTCTTTTTTACTTCAATATATAGGGTATTACCAATAAAACATTTTTCCTATTCTTGTTTTCTAGTTTTTGAATATGTTGAACTGATGTACTCTATCAATGTATTCTTCTTTCAGATTTTCTTTCCTTATATTCATCATGGAAATTTGTACATAAAAAACTATCATATATTTTTTCCTTGTAAAATTAAATGGTGCCAACCTTGAGCATCTTGGGTGAATCACATATCAGAAAGAATTTGGAATGGAAAAGTAAAGTTATATCAGGGATCGAATTTCCTGAGATGATGTGGATTTAAAAGGAGAAACAAACCAATGAACAAGAATGAGAAGGACCCACCAGCTTACATATATTGGGTTTTCTTTTCTCAGTATAAATTCATGAAAAATAATTGGGAATAAGCTTTGTTGTCTATCTCAAGAAATATAATCTTAGGTGTTTTGATAAAGGGCGAACAAGGATTTTCACTAGAAGAAAGGTTACGATATTTAAATTTATTTTGATAGGAAGCCTAAACTAAAGGGATGTTCTTGGTTGCAGTGGTTCTCCCCTTCGGGCGTGTTTAAGTTATGTAATGGTTGATCCTTTCCACCTAATTTTATGATGAAATTTTCTTAAATACAGTTGGAAGCTTGTGCACATCCATTTTTTTATGAACTTTGTGATCCTAACACTCGACTGCCAAATGGCCATCCTTTTCATGCTCTTTTTTACTTCAATCCAGAGGGTATTACCAACAACATATTTTTCCTACTCTTGTTTTCTAGTTTTTGAATATGTTGAACTATTGTACTCTGTCAATGTGTTTTTCTTTTAGGTTTTCTTTCCTTATATTCATCATGGAAATTTGTACATCACAAATTATAATATATGTTTGTCTTGCAAAATTAAAGGGGGCCACCCTTGAGCTTCTTCGTAATTTGATTCCAAAGAATGTAAGGAGGAAATGTCCACATCTTGGCCTTTATATATTTTTGCATATTAGTTATGAATCAAATAATAGTTTATTGCTTAAATACTTGAGAAGAGGTTGTATGGTGGCTAGTACTAGGAGTTGTGATACTTGCAGCAGTGGTTGGAAGTCAAGCAATCATCACTGGGACATTTTCAATTATCAACCAGAGCTTGGCACTGGGTTTCTTTCCTATGGTGAAAGTAGTGCACACATCTGACAAAATACATGGACACATCGACAATCTATAATACCATGGATTTTGATGATCCTATGGTTAGTTGTTACTATTGGTTTTCAAGATACAAAACAAATGGGAAATGCATCTAGTATGTATTGTGTCTATTTTTTACACCTTATGTGTGTATTTTGGATTTAATCATGGAACAATTTTTGTTAGTGAAAGAACATGTCCTTGAGTACAGATTTTGAGATTCAGTCATATTGTTGATAGTTTTATAGAGTGGATTGTATGTATTAGCTTGGACGTTCCAAGCTAATACACACAGTTCAGTCGAGAAAACTATCAACAAAAATAATATGTTTTCATTATCCAATGTAATGAATTTTGAAATGTTTGGTATTCTCATGGCAGGTTTAGTTGTCATCACATTCATGTTGGTTATTACGTGTCTTACATCATTGGTAATAATTATATGCTGGCATAAGAGTATTCTACTAGCAATATGTTTTCTACTTTTCTTTGGTTCTATCGAAGCCCTCTACTTCTCAACTTCTCTCATAAGTTCCTATAAGGGGCCTGGGTACCTATTCTTCTCGCTCTCATATTCATGACTGTCATGTATGTGTGGCATTATGGGACAATAAAAAAGTATGACTTTGACTTGAAAAACAAGGTATCCATAAAATGGTTGCTTTCACTTGGTCCTAGTTTGGGGATTGTTAGTTGCAAAAACCCTAGAAATAACATCTCTATTCATGAAATTTTCAAATGTATGCAAGAGAATGTTAAGAATATCTACGTCACTTCTATCCATGATGCATTGAAAAAATAAAAGTATACATATCTTACTTGAAATTTACATGGTTTACTCTAGTAGTGATCAGGTTCTATAGATTGTCCAATATTAGAGGTGCTTTAATTCCTCTTCCATAGAATATGAGGATTGGTAGGAAGCACTTTGATGTTGAATTACAAGCAGGCAAAGGATGTATCGAATGTCGAAGTTCTTGGTAGTTCATTAGTTTTGTTTTGTATTCCCTGAAGAAAAGACCCCACCGGATGGACTAAACCAAAATAACCTAATTAAGAGTAATACCTACTCCAAATGTTATAGAGAATTCCCTTGCATTTGAATTTCCAGACGATAGTGCAGCATATAATTTAAGAAGCAAACACTGTGACGGTGTTTTTAAATAGTATTTTTATTAAATTTTCAATACCACCATTACTGCGATAAAAATATAAATGTCGTAGTATTTGGGATTGTCGGTATTGCAACATCTTTTCCCACGACTAAATGACACAGTTCCTATGTGCTTGTGATAATATTTACCATGTTTAAATTATGCAATTTCCATGTCTAAATTTCAAAATTCCTACACCAAAACATCTTCATTCCTAACCCTAAACTTCATAATTCTTATGAAAATAATGTCATGTTGACAAGAGGAATATTTCCCAGCTGCAGCAATTTGAGTATTGGCTCGATCAGGGTCCCAATTAGACCCATTTCATTGAAGTAGTTGTATACTCTCCAGAACCAAGGCCTTGTCACCTATTCTAACTTAAAACTAAACTTAAATAAAAGGCTAGAATTAAACTACATTAGGGAAAATATATGACATACAATAATATTTGCAATTTACTACAAAAATTTATAAATTTTTGTGTATGCAAGTGAGATTTAAGCTGAGGGACTAAATAACGGTGAGGGTGGGGGGATGGGGTATCCATTAAAACATAATATTTCATAGAAAATATTATGCATGTTTGAATCAGGTTATAATTTAGGTCCATCTAGCCACACAAATTATTTTTTAGAAGACTCTCTTTCAAGAGTCTGATTTATATTTTTTTAATATTTTTTTCTTTTGTGTATTTGTATTTGCATGCAATAACTGAAACAAATAAACTGGAAAGAAATCTATCTTAGAAATGGAAGAAGAATAAAGTTCTATTGTTTGAATATTATATTTTACTATCAAATAAAAAATGTAGACAAAGAATAGATCATAATTTTCCTTTGATAGCAAAAGATAAACTATAACATATCATAAGAGATGTTAATCATAAAATCCTAACATTCAACAAAAGTAAATATGAAGAAAGTCAAAGAATGAGTACCAGATACATCAATTAAATAATTAAAATGATGGCATGATATCAAGCACATGACTCATGAACACATTTAACTCTAAAATTTGGTCTTCAAAAAGCTTCAATTCAAAATCTGATTATAAAATCCAAGTCTTGAGTTTCTGCATGTTTCAACCCTTACACCAACATAATGGGTCATATAAATATTAAAAATAAAATAGGATAAGATATGTTTCTTCATATAAAGATAGAAAATCTTGAATTTCTTGAAAGTGATCAATGTCATGGATACCAAATTATGAATATATATTTCTTTTTCCTATGTTTAGTAGAAAAAATTGAAAATAATTTAATTTTCTGAAATGGAAATTAGCGAAACTTTTAAGATTCTTGTTAAGTCCATACTTTGGTTCCTTTTATTGCTTTTTCATCCCCTGTCCTATTATCTTTTGTTTCCTGTTCATTGAAAATTTTAGGTATATCTTTCCTCAAGGGTTTAAAGCCTGGTAAATCAAACTCTTATATAAAATTAGATCTAGACTCCGATACTAAGATACAATGCTCAATGGCCTTTTTAGTCCATTCCTAAATTTATTTTGCATCCAACTCTCTTTGGTTTAAAGAATCATACACCAATATTTTATCCTTTTTAGAATATTAGGAATATACTTAGACTACAGTTGTTTCTCCCATTCCATAATCGATGTAAATATCTCCTTAATATTTTTGTCTCCTTCAACCGGAGATTTAACGTTGTCATTCAGATTCAAAATTTCTTGATAAAATCTACATATTTTATAGATTTATTTATAAAAATTGGCATGATCTTTATGTAATATTTGATTTACCTGAAATTCTTCTTCTTTGAACACATTCGTGCTTTGTTCAGTTTCATTATTATTTTTTAGTTGAAGCTGAAGAGTTTCAATTTGTTGATTTAATGGTGTAGTCATCACTTCAATGTTACTGTCATCTTCTTCCTTTAGAATTCATATCTGATCATCACGAGAGTTTCTTATGTATACAATCTGTTGGGCATGCTTGAATTCCAATTCATTTAATTTGTTTTAAATTGATTTTTCAAATCAGCCATTTCAACAGAAAAACCTCCTACAAGGGCTGCAGAATGAGCTTGACATTGTTCTTCACTAAAGACTTTGTTATTTTTTACTTATGTTTCCAATTACATGACTCTTGGAATTACATGACTCTTGGAATTTTATTCTAATATGCTACTATAAGTTCACTGACATGGTGCCATTCATAATTCACAAAATCTACAATATCCTATGATGACTCTTCAGCTTTGTCTTTCACATCGCCTAATTCTTGCCAACTACATTAAGAAATTGTTTCAAAACTATCTAATTTCCTCTTCTTTGTTTTTCTTACAACTGATTTGGTTTTTAAATTAAAATAATATTCAGTTAAAGAGGGATTTCTTTTAGATATTGGTTCTACTTCAATAACAGGCTTGAATAGATATGAACTTACAGGAATATTTATATAAATAGGAGTCATGGTAACTTTGGGAGATGTTTCAGGAATAGAAATTTTAGTAGCTTTTGTGTGTTGCTTCGTTGACTCCTTTACTTTGTCATTATTGTCTGGAAATACTAAATGAAAAGTTACTTGCTCATCCTTATCTATCAACATCCATTTTCTCAATTTGTCCTGCATATTTTTCCATATATGAATCTTGTTAGCTAGTTTCTTCAGGAGAGTCAAGAATAATAACATCTCTAGTAGGAGATCCTAGTTTCATTATCTATTTTTCTTGTTCTATTGTGTCTTGTTTCTATTCTTTGCAATGTCATATTTATTGACATCCAAACTGGTTGATTCTTGAACTATAACAAAATCATTAGCCAAATTTTCAATTTGAGTTTCTTGAATTTCTTCAGATGTAGAGGCTCATTTTGAAGGAATTTGAGTGAATTGATATTTCAAATATTTGAGAAATTTGATATCTTGAATAGAGATGGAAGAATAAATACTTTCCTGTGTGAGAAAATATTCATAAGTATTCTCTCTAAATTATTGAATTTTATCCTTCTCCTCATTACCCATTAATTTCCTAATCAAAATCATCAATATTTATAAAAACACCGTCAAAAGGAGGCATTTAATGGGTAAAAGTTTTAATATAACTGACAACTTTGTAATGATAATTAATTATTCCCACAAGATCATAATTATAGTGAGGTAAGGTGTATAACCATACATTTTGGAGCCCTTCAACTTCTTTATTTGCATGTCCTCTATCTATCAAACTTATCTTTCCAACTTTGATTGGAAAACTATCCCATATTTTCTTTTGGAGTCTACTTAATTTCCAAGCCCGGTCGTGTAGTGTAGCTTGATTGGTTATTTCCCTAATAGAAATTCTTTTAGGAATGTATCTTGGTAAAGCATGAGGACCTACTTCACTACCATATAACCTGATGTAGGTGAAAAACTGATCTAGCTCTTTGGGGGAGACCCCTAAGAGCTAAAAAAGATGAAATGCCAGAAGAAAAAAGGAGAACACACAATAAAAAAAAAAACCACAAAGTAACTTTCTATTAAAATAGAGAATAAATGTAAAAGCTACATTGTGGTGGACAAACTATCCTTTTACAAAATGTGACTTGTTACTTATAGCCTTTTTGGTTAAAATACCAGAGGTAAATTCCATGGGTGGGTAAATACCATGGATGAATGAATACCATGCGTGGATGTCACTTGCAATACCATGGGTTCATTCCATGAGTGGAAAAATACCATGGGAGGATGAATACCAAGGGTGGATGCCACTTACAATACCATGGGAAAATACCATGGGTGGATTCCACTTACAATACCATGGGTAAATTCCACGGGTGGATAAATACCATGGGTGGATGAATATGATGAGTGGATGCCACTTACAATACCATGGGTGAAATTCATGGGTAGATGAATACCATGGGTGGATTCCATTTTCCATTCTAACCAATCCTCCCTCCTTAAGAAGCAGTGATCCCCATTGCGTGAAGTTCCCTCTTGAGAAGCCTTTGTTGAATATGAAGAACAACTGAATAGAATGGTTTTGTGTGGTAAACCCATAACCATGATGAATGAAGATCTGAGGATAGAGATACTTTGTAAGATTGTGACCAACTGTGATACTAACAATGTGTAGCCTAGAAAATGGACTTCGATGAAGTGTGGGTTTTTGGATGACACATAACCATGAAAAATAAATATCCGAGGATAGAGATACCCTATAATTCTTTTGACCAACTCTAGTACTAACAATGTATGGCCTAACAAATAGACTTTGTTGATAAGGGTTTTGTGTGGTTGACCCATAACCTTGATGCTGAGCGTTGATGAAGTAGTAGGTGCCTACATAGCCTAGGGTGAGAGGGAACGTCTCCAAATAACCCAAGTCAGATGCTGCTATGCTAAAAATTATGAATATGAAGCAAGTGCCTACTAAAGCAAGGTGGGAGGGCACATCTCCAAAGGGAACCCACTCTGAATGTTGCTCCAGATATAAAAACTCATGGATTCTGGGTGGGGTACAGAACCAAGCCACAACAAAGATGTACATGAACTATAAATGTGTTGTAGACTGGTAAAAAAAGTGGTCATGGGTGTTGTATATTCTCCTATCCAATGAGATGTTGTAACGGCTTCTTTCACATTATAGACCTATTGCTACAAATTTGCTAATAACTTATGCTACACGTGATGAAATCAAATTCCATCAAAGACCCATTTGAGGTATTGAAGAGATATTTCCATTGATATATGACACTTGAAATTTCATGACCTGTGGAGTGAGAAAATGATTCCAGAAACTCATTGTATGTGTTGTCGCACAACATTCCAGACATGTGTAACTTCAATTGATCATATCTCTCAAACTATGAAATGAAATCAAATTCCGTAAAAAACACATTTGAGATAACACAAAATAATTGCAAATGTAAAATTTTTCACCTTCTAGAATGCTCTTTGGTGGTTGTATCACTTTCATGAATTTTTTTGAAGATTGCTGCAAAATTTTGAAACTGAAATATGCTTCAAACCCTCATTCCCATGGAGTCGTAACATGAATATGATATCACTGATCCAAATCTTGGGGGAGGCCCCCAACATATAAAAAATATGAAATGTCAAAATAAAAGAGGAGAACGCACAATAAAAAAAACCACAAAGAAACATTTTATTAAAATAGAGAATAACTGAAAAGCTACATTGTGGTGGACAATATGTCCTTTTACAAAATGTGACTTGTTACTTATAGCCTTTTATGGTTACAATACCACAGGTAAATTTCATGGGTAGGTAAATACCATGGGTGAATGAATACCATGGGTGGATGTCACTTACAATACCATGGGTAAATTCCATGAGTAGATAAATATTATGGGAGGATGAATACCAAAGGTGGATGCCACTTACAATACCATGGGTGAATGAATACCATGGGTGGATGCCACTTACAATACCATGGGTAAATTCCATGAGTGGATGAATACGATGGGTGGATGTCACTTACAATATCATGGCTAAATTCCATTGGTGTATGAATACCATGGGTGGATGTCATTTTCCATTCAGATCAACAACTCCTCAATGAACTAGTTACCTATTTGTTCCAATGTTTCCTTAAGAGCTTGGCTAAATCTTGGAGGATTTTTCCCAAATAAAACCTCATGTAAAGGGATCATGACATAGTTGCATATATCGTAAAAATGAAACTTGAAATTTCCTTCTTATATAAATGACGAATAATTCTAAATGGCTTGTTGTTGGTTAGAGAAATAATTCCATTTCATGAGAGGGAAAGGAATGGAGGAAATCATTATATCCATGAGATAGGATGGCATGCAAAACATCTGTTCTTAACCTAGAGGGGATAAAACTGATAATTTTAGGGCATTTGTCAGAATTTTAGATAGAATATCATCCCAATTAAATATTTTTTACTCATGATGGATATTATGAATCAAATAAATCCACTGAACTTTGAAGTATTCAAGGTATTTCTCCCCATATAGCCTGGATAACATTTTGATAATAAACCTAAAAGGTATCTTAAAGATGACAACGGGATAATCCTTAGTTGCTTTGAGTTTATATCCCTCCTCATATTCTCTCAACCAATCCTCAATGATTTTATTATAATCCTTACCGATCTCCTTTAGAACTGTATTATTGAAATTATCCAGAATTGAGTAGTAAAAAATACTTTTGGGGAACTAAGCTTATAGATTGTAGTAAGGACCTCGGGTTTCCAGGATGCTATCACATTCTTATTGAAATCTATAACTAAACTAGTAATAATGTGCACATGCGCCAAGATCTAGGATATCATATCATAATATGGGAAGATTTTGTCCCTAGCAGCAACCTTATGCATGTGGAAAAATGCAGCAAGAAATTCTCAATTTTATTTTGCCTTGATTAATTGAGGAAATTTGAAATTCCACATCAACGAACAACTTGGAGTTAAATAAGGTGACATGGCTCTTGTCACTCAGTTAAAAACACTGAAATTTGAATTAATGAGTTGAAGTTCACTTTGCATGTTTTGATTCCTATTTTATAAGAGTCAGTTAATTCAAGTTAAGGGCATGAATTTCAGTTGTATGTAGTGATTCGTAAATTTAAGGAACCTGGGTTGAGTTAATTTCAATTGTAATTAGTTAATCTAGTTCTAACTATTAATAGAACTAGCTGGTGGTTAATTAAGTAGTGGGACATCAGTCTAACTCATAGATCATCTAGTTAACTGATCAATCAACCAATAATTAGCTCATTCATGCAAAGAATACGAGTTTCCCAGTTGTGGTGGAGCTTCCAAGGTAGTCAACCAAAAACTGTAAACTAGTTGATTGTACAGGTGTTGCATGAGGTCACATGGACCATCCTTGGTAATTGCGCAATGAATTAGAGGAATTTCCTTTTTAATAGGAGCTCAATTACTTAGGAATTGCACAAGAAAATAAGGGCTCAAGAAAAAACTAAATTTGACTAAGTCTAGGTCATAGCTTCTCAGCAATCAAAGATATAGGTTATGCACTTACAAGTTGTGCTCAGTTTAGCAAAGAAGTTGTAATACATCTCTATTTATCATATTAATATAAGAAGGTGTTGGGGATTTTAGTAGATTGTTTTCCCCGGGAAAAATATTATTTCCATGTGTGTGATTTCTTATTTCATGTCTAAAAATTTTGTTCTAAATTTTGATTTACTTTTCTACAGAGCAATAGAGTAGGTTTATGTCTTGTGATTTTAATTAAAAATTCATGAGCAAATGCAAAAATACATCATAATTTCTTCATGGTATCAGAGAAGGATTCACATTAGAACCATTCTTTCAAGTCCTCATGTACAATGATCATTGAAGAACTAAAGAGATATTAGGAGGTAGAGTTATGGAGCCCTAGTATAGGGTAGATCCAAAAGACCCTATGTGTGGACTTCTTAATGGAGCTAGAAGGTTGCTTATGGGCATATCAGTGAGACATTTTTTAGTGACACAAAAAAAATTTGATCATTGATATTGGTAGATTGAGGAGAAGCAATATTTACCACAGGGAGATAGAAACACAGAAGGAGTCTAGTTTCAGAGGGAGAATCCCTGTGGAAGCTAGTACCTCAGGAGCTAGGAAGATCAGACTCATTATTGTAGTGGTTGCAATAGCAGTGTGGAAATAGCAACAAAGAAGTAGCGACAACATTATGAGTATATCATATTTCTCCATGCACGCAGCTATACCTCTAGGAGTGAGGTGGGGTGATGTCAAGCCCTAGTCCCTAAATTGCATAAATTTTGGCAGGGTCCATTGAGGCTTTCTCCTCATGGATCATTACCCTGCTACAGGGGCCCAAAGTATTTAGTAGCAATAGGATCAGTTTCAACCATATAATGAGGAGTGTAGAGGATTGTTGAAAGCATAGCAATAGGCTCAGTAGCAGAATCAGCAGTAGCATAGTTTTCCCAATATATAGTTGTAGACATAGTTGGTTCAATTTTTTTTCGAATACTTCTTAGTTATAGATGTTGTATTAGAAGAAATAATAGTGAGGTGTGTTGCATGCAGTACATTCATAGGTGCAGGATAAGGGTGGTTGATAATCACTTTCTTGCTGAGTGGGAATGTTGAAAAATGCATCAATAAATTCTCAATTTGATTTTGCCTTGATTAAATTGAGGAAACTCGTAATTCCACATGGAGGAGTTAACTGAGGTGACATGGCTCTTGTCATTTAGTTTAGAACACTCAATTCGAGTTAATGAGTTGAAGTTAAATTTTCATGTGTTGATTCCTTTTTATAGGAGTCTAGTTGATTTAATTCAAGGGCCTGAAGTTGGTTTGTATGTAGTGATTCCTAAATTTAGGAGCCTACATTTAGTTAATTTTAGTTGTAATCTATTAAACTAGTTCTAGTTGTTAACATAACTAGTTGGTGGCCAGTTAAATAGCGGGACATCAATCTAACTCAGAGATCATCTAGTTAACTGAAAAATCAACTAATAATTATCTCATGCATGCAAATAATATGAGTTGCCCAGTTGTGGTGGAGATTCCAAGGCAGTTAGGCAATAATCGTAAACTAGTTGACTGTATAGGTGTTGCATGAGGTTAGGTGGAACATCCTTGGGAATTTTGCAATGAGTTAGAGGAATTTTCTATTTAATACGAGCTCAATTACTTAGGAATTGTGCAAGCAAATATGCACTCAAGCAGAAGTAAAATTTGACTAGGTCTAGGTCAGAGCTTATTAGTGAGAAGAGAGATAGGTTATGCACTTGTAAGTTGTGATCGATTGAGAAAAGAAATTTTAATACATCTCTATTCATCATATTAATACAATCAAGCATTGGGATTTTTATAAGATTTATTTCCCCAGAAAAAATACTATTTGCATGTGTGTGATTTCTTATTGCATGTTTGAAATTTTTGTTCTAAATTGTGAATTACTTTCCACATAGCAGTAGAGTAGGTTTGTGTCTTGTGATTTTGATTAAAATGTCATGAGAAGTTGAAAATCTACATAGAAATTTCTACAATGTAATTTTGTTCTTCTATTTTTTTCAAATTGAGCATTGCTCTCCTTAATTGAACTGTTTGATTGTAACCATTCTCTTTCTTCAAAGAAACTTTAAATTTCTTCCCATTTCATCTTACTTGCATCATGTGCTTTAAAAGTAGTGTCAGAGATGAGATTCGAGTTCATATCATAGTCTCTGGGTTCCAGATTTTCCTCTCCTTTTAGCATGTCCTTAATCTGTTGAATGGCTTTCCTTGAAGTGGTAGACTTGATTCTTCCCTATTTAAGGACTTGCATGTCAATTTACTAGAAAAAAGTGATATTTTTTGTCATAAAAAACATTAATTCAATGATTCTAAGCTTTCATACAGTAAATACTTAGTGGTATTTATAGGCTATGAAGCATAATTTCACTATTTTTGGCTTGAATTTTTTACAGTCTCAGATTATAGTTCCAATGAATAATTAAGATAGAGGGTAAATGAAACTTAAAATTTTTTGAAAGTGCAGAATAAACCTTTGTTAAAATCTCAGAAAATGGGTAGCTTAAATTATATTACATGTATTAAATTTCACATAAATGAGAAAAGACCACTAATTGTTTCATGAAAAATGAGGCAGGGTCAGGGAGGAAATTTATTCAAATGTGAATAACTTGAATGAAAACACGACTTGCGACTTGTGCTATAATTCATTAAAATATATTAAAAACAAATAAAAAACAAAAAAGGTGCTTTAATAGAGAAAAATAATACTTTATTCATAGTCGGGATGATTGTAAGTCGGATAGTCAAGAGATATTTCGTAATACCTTTTAACTTCATTAGGTTTGAATCTCACTTAAATCAAGGTTGGGATAGAGATGAAGTCGGGAGTTGGGAATTCAGAGGTCAGACAGTCAAGAGGGTAAAAGATGAAAATATTGAGAAGATGGTCCTAGGTCCCAACTTTCGCCTATGATAGGATAGAATGAAAAAGCAGTCGGGAGGTCTGGAGTCAGCACTTCTATTTTTTTTGGAAAACAAAAAGGGTCCAACCTCCCAACTTACTAAATTTTATTAAGTTTTTTTAATTAATTTTTTTTGTTTTATTGTTTTTTATTTACAAAAAGACAGTAATAAAAAAATAGAGAGGGTCCTCATTTTCTTTCTTTCTTTCAAACAAAATAATGAAACATAATAGGTTGTAGTAGTCCTAACAAAAAATGGTGACACGTTAGGAGAAACAGTTATCTTTGTCAATATAAATTCAAAAACCAAATAAAAATAAAGTTTTCAAAATTTTCTTCCAAATTATGATTAGTCTAAAAATGCTTGATATATTGGATGAAAAGTAAACAATCAAATAGAAGTATTTATGACAAGGAATGAAAATTTTATGTAATAAGATTCAATAGATGAGGTTCTTTAAACTTTAAAACTTAAAATCCAATTAGTCCTAAACTTTTTCATACTAAGTTTAATATTTTAATACTATAAAAGTGATTTGCTTCTCATTTTCGCCATCTCTCTTGATATGGGCATTACTTCACTACCACGGGGCTTGTTTGGTACCTTGGTGAAGACTACCTCAATATCATAGGAGAATTTACCCACTGCCAACAAGCTCGTTCAGTACTTCGATAGGTTTTCTACTATTTCCCATATTTCATTTTAGAAATGATTTTCTAACTCTTTGGTCATTAAATATTCTTGAAATGTTTTTCTTTTTAAAGTAAATTTTTGGTATCAAAAGAGCAGAGTGACATAAGGGTTGTTTTGATTTAAGTAAATACTTTAATGTTAATAATTAAAACTTTGTAATTTATTATTATTGCTAATAAAATCTTCTTTATATTAAATGTGAATGTGAAAAGAGTGTTTTAAAACATAAGATAATTGACTAGGTATTTTCTTACTAATAAAATTATTTTATTAAGAGATAAAGTAATAACAAGCATGCATAGACCTCTCATACTTTAAGAATAATTTATCTTTGCATTTTAAATTCATTTGAATAATAAATATTTCACTCCTAAAAATATATTTCTTTTCAAAATGTAACCACGGTTCGAAGTGTACAACAAGAATAAAATGAAATTTCTATACAAAAATCAAACTCAAAGAAAAATTAAAATTTTAAGGACACCCACAGCATTTTCCTTTAAATAATTTTAAATAATTTACATTTATCTTTTTGTTTTTCATTTAGTTTAGGTTCTTAGTTTATTTAATGTGAATATTTTTTATTATTTAATTTATTTATTAACCTTGACATTGATTTAATCTTTTTAACCTTTATTATATAATTTTTACCTTATTTTCCCTTTGTTTTAGATTTTTGAGTTAGTTGCTATTATTCACCTGTATTTATTCCTTTGCTGTTGTATTATTTAATTTTTCCCATATTTTTGTTTGACATTTAATAGAATGGTCCCTTTTTTTTCTTTCTAGTTTGTTTATTTTTTAATCTTTATAATTTTTTTTTGAATATTTGAAATCATTTTTAATTTGTAATTTAATATGTTTTTTTTGAAATATTAGTCTAAAATATTCCTTATTAATAAATGTTTTTCTTCATTCAAAATTAGCTATTATATTCCAACCATTATAATTAATGATCTCTACACTATTCTTTTTATTTATCTATTAACACGATCAAACTCTCCATCTTGCCCTGATGATGAACCACACTAGATGCTTCGAAACATGGCGACAAAATATTTTTGATGTGATTCTATTAAAAGATTTATGATTACACAAAATATTGATCATAGAAGCTTGAATTAGAATGTATATGGTCTCACATCTGTATCTCTAATTGAATTTTTATTTATCGATTGAGCTAATTGTATTGGTGGGCGAAAAATGTTTAGGGGCAAGATAGCTTCCTTTCAATATACAAGGAAATAGGGAGAATTACCTAATGCTCTTTTTGGAGTAACTATATCAGCCCATAGAGCATTAGATAATTGGTTATGTCAATTTCTTTGATGTTTTTGGATAGTTTTCTTAAGAATTTGGATTAAATGTTTTTTTTTAGATTCTGCTAAACCATTACACTATGTGTAGTTGTTAGTAGAAAAATTGATTCTAATACCTTTATCTAGACAAATTCAGTGATCTTAATAGAAGAAAAATAAGATTCACATGTCAAATAAAAAAGATGTTAGAATACCAAAACTGGTAATTACATGACATTCGAGAAAAGACATCACTTGTTCATCATTAAGTTTCTTTAATGGGATTGCTTTAGTCCACGTGCCAAAATAGTCACTGGCGATGAGAATATACTTATGTAAATTTTAAGAATTTGGATTAATATTACCAATAATGTCTTATCCCCACTATTCAAAAGGTCCTTCAACTTCAACAGGTTGAAGATGAAGAGTTGGTTTGCTTTCTTTTCCAGTAGCAGTTTAACATGTCTTGCAGTTCCCTTCATATGCATAGGAGTCTCTTAAAAGAGTTGACCAATAATAACTATCTCGTACTATTTAATACATAGTAATCTCTCCTCTAAAAAGTCCACCAACAGGTCCATCTTGTAAATATGTTATGACTTTGTCTGCACCATATTTCTTTAGACATCTTAGCATGACATCATTATAACCCTTTTTGAAAAGAGTGTCGTCAATTAGTTTATATTTAGCATATTTTAAACATAAATCCCTTGTTTTGTTCACTGATAAATTATTAGGAATAGTGCCATGAGTTAAAAAATACTTAATATTAGAATACCAAGTGTTTTTTGGTATAGGGACATAAATAATTTGTTCTTGACTTACCTCGAATTCATTGTACCATCCTACCTCTAAGTGAGAAATTTCTTCTCCATTTGAATGGTAATGTTCTGGTTCAGTTGATAACTTACATAAGCCTTTTCCTCGTATGCCTTTAGATAGTTTGAACTCAAGATCATATTCTTGTAGTGCAGTCATCCAATTGGCTCTCTTTTCTCCTAAATCTTTTTGTACCAATAGATTTTGAACTAAAGGGTGTGGAACTATAACTTTAGTGTGAGACTTTAAAAATAAAGGTCTAAAATGTTAAACATACTTATAGACTGCATATGCTTCCTTCATTATATCTAGGTAATTAAATTCAGCACCTTGAATTCTAGAACTCATAAAATAAATAGGGATTTCAATATAATCAGAGTTCTTTTAAGTTAGGACTGTTGCATAGGAGACACCAGATGTAAATGCATATAATAAGAAATATTTATCAAAATTAGGACTAATTAATGTTGGATCAACAGCAATAGGCTCTTTAATTTTTTCAAAAACATCTTTTTCTGGTATTCCCCATTTAAAAATATTATTTTTCTTAATTGTATATTGCATTGGTCTAACATCTCTACAAAACCAGGAATAAATATTCTGAGGAAATTAATCTTCCATAAAAAAGTATTGCATATGCTTTTTATTATGAGGAAGAGTAATTTGTAAGATAGCCTTGATTCTATCTGGAGCAATTATAATAGTAGTTTTTTAAACTATGAAGCCTAACAACTTACCTTCAGTGTCAACAAATATAGTTTTCTTAGGGTTTAAAGAGATATCGTATTTGCAAGATCTATCAAATATTTTCTATGAATGATCAATATGTTGTAACCTTTTCTTTGAATAAACAGTAATATCATCCAAATATGCCACCATGAAATTATTAATGAGACCACTAAAAGTAATATCCATGGCACATTGGAAAGTTTCTCCTGAATTGATTAGTCTGAAGGGCATTTTTTGATAGGCATATGTACCACACTTGGTTCGGAAAGTAGTTTTAATTTGATCTTTAGGTGCAGCCAAAATTTGGTTATAACCTAATCCATCAAGTAAAGAAAGAATCTTCAAACCTGCAAGTGACTGTAAAATTTGTTTTATTGTGAGAACAGGGTGATTATCATTTTTAGAGGTTTTATTCAAATTGAGGAAATCAATACAATTCCTGACATCCTTGTTTTTTTTTTTTTCAAACTGGAACTAAATTTGACACCCATTGAGAATGTCTAAAAGGAAAAATTATTTTGGCCTTTAACAATTTATTTAATTCTTCTTTGATTTGACCTTCAAACCTTGGATGCATTTTTCTAAGTTTTTGTTGAAAAGGTTTTGTATCTAGTTTTATTGGAATTACATGTTGAATTATTTTAGTATCATAAACTTTCAAATCATCATAATTCCATGCAAAAACATATTTTTATTGTTTGAATAACTTGATGAACTTTGATTGTTCAGTACAAGTGCAATTACTTCCCAAATTAACATTTTGAGGTTGTTTTTCTATTCCCAAATTTACAACTTCAAATTGCATTGAAGGGCTACTAGTTTTAAAATGTGTACTACCTTTGAAATTGTTCTAAAATTCATATAAATTTTCAAGATGAATTATGGATTTAGGAATAGAATTTTGAGCTAATGATTCATATGAAAATTCTAATTGTAATTGTGCATTATGTTGATCTTCATCAATAAAAAATTCCTTAAAAGTATATTCTAAGGTCAAAAAATCTCTTATCTACCCACCAATTAGAAATGTTATCAAGTACTGATGGCCTAAAAGGATTTCAACTGAGAACTTTTCAAGGGAAAACTTTTCAACTAGCAAGAGTCTTGAAGCAACATTAGCTAGAAGATCAACATCATTATTTTGAGATTGAATCATGGAATTTGATTCAAAAGTATCGAAATTTTGGGTTAAATCCCAACCTCTTGTCCAAAGTTTCTTAAATTATTAGAGACACAATGAATGTTTTTGTTGCATTGTCTCACAATTATCTTTGAATCACCTAATACTTCAATATTTTTTTTTTCCATTTCAATAGATTTACAAAGACTTTTAAGTAAGGCTTCGTATTCTGCAACATTATTTGTGCACGGAAATTCAATCTACAATATAAAAGTAATTCATTACTTTGTTGTTCTAATAATACGCATCCAATACGAACAAATTTTGTTGATTAGACCGATCAAATTATAAGGTCCATAGATTGGGATTTATTTGATCATTTGTGGAAATAAAAGGAAGAATCCTGACATATGAAATTTGTCTCGAATTTAAAGCTGGTACAATGAGAAAATTAAAACTTTCAATTTGTGTTTTAAGAATAGCAAACTCTTCAGATGTGAAATTCCAGGGAAAGTATCAAATGAATAATCTCCTAATGAGGCTTGCGGAAAATTGACTGGTTTATTTGGGTTTTCAAGTTCTGTAACAATATGCTTCATATGGTGTTCCCTTTCTACCTTTACCTTATTAGGTCTACCATTTAATGGCAACCACAAGTAGGACCAATTAGTTGAAAATTATCCATTAATTTTTCCAAAGTAATCCTAACTATGTATTAAACCATATGATTTATGGATGTGAGTTACAATGATATCAATGATATGAAAAATATTAGGATTAGAAGCAAGTCTCATAAGTACAAATTTAATTTCTCCAAGAACTTCAACAATTAACCTATAACGTTTTACTATCTGAGTTAAAGACTGAATGGGAGTAAGATTCGATTTTTCAGCCACTGACAAAGGCATGACATTTGATGAAGCTCCTGAATCAATAAGAAAATTATGAACATTTCGATTGTAAATTTCAAAATTCAAGAGGAATGGAGGAGTTTGAGAAGATGATCTATCTCCAATGAGAGTTGCATTGATATTATATATTCTTTTGGCAAGAGTTCTTTGAGGATTATCAGAAGTTTGAGTACGAGATGATTCTTTCCCTAAGGCTTTGAACCTTTTATCTCTTTGTTGAGTTAATTTTGATAATTCAAATAAAGAAATAATTTCCCTAGTATTTTTCATGTCTTCTACTAAATCCTATTCAATATATTAAGTTTGAGGAGCTACATTTGATGTGATTTGTTAACAGTGTTGAACCCGCCAACATGTCAGGGGATCTCAACGTAAGAAGTCCCAACTAGACCTCAGATCTTTTGGAGTAGGAGTCCCAGCAGTGGGTAGTAAAGCTATGCCTTGACTGCAATAGCGCGCAGAGGTAAGTGTGATATATTTGTCGGCAGCAAGTGTGTGACCTAGCATAAATTCAAGGGATATACATGGGGAGGTTCTAACATACGAAGGGGAAGAGGAAGTCTACCCATTAGAAGCTTGTAATAGTACTCAGCCTGAAAGGAACACAAGAGTTGAATGACATCACAAGCTAGAAAGAAAAATAGTTGACGATCCAAAGTGATGGGTTTGTTGGAAATACTAAGAGTGGGGGACGGGGGGGGGGGGGGGTGGGGGGTGGGGGGCGGCGTGAATCAGTCTTCCTTAGCAATTAACACTTTTTAAATCTTTCAAAGCATTAGTTAATCTTCAATTATTATTAATGTTTATGCAGTAAAAATAGAACACAGTAGGCATAAGAATTTTAGGTCGAAAAACCCCTTTGGGTCAAAACCCACCGAACTCTTTTCTAATAAATTCTTTAATCTTCTGCCCCAACTAAAATGAAAGTTACAACTTCCTAGAATTCTACAAAAGAATTCTTCTCCATCCATTGGAAGGACGCCCCAACGCCCTGGTTTCTTCAGTAGTCAACTAAATGGATGCCCCAGCGCCCTAGTGAGCCTCAACTCGCCCTAGCACCACCCTACCACCTTGAAGTTTTTACATGCCCCAACTTGTAGGTGACTTCATTCACCTGCCTAGCACCACCCTACCACCCCATAAAGATAAAAATTAAATACAAAAGTGTGAACTGCCGTACCAGGGACAATGATCCATGATACAATATGATTTACAATGATTTTGACTGAACACCCAATCACACTATGACCTGCAACCCAACCATGACATCATTCCAACAGAGACTCTTATACCTCCCAATAATATCTTTTCGACTCTAGGCAGATTGACTCTTTTACAATAATGACTCTTCCAATGATGACAATTTTACAAATGACTCTTTTACAACTTTATAATGATGACTCTTGGCCTTGACACTTCTTCACAATATACGGATGGTTGTCATGTCTTCAAAGGATGTCCCACTGCAATGATTCCTTTGATTTGATACTTCTTCTCTTGAATTCTTGCTTGAAGTTTTACTTGAATCTTCTTCTACCTACATGCAAAATTTTCCTGGTGAAACCAATCCCAAAACAAAACAAAATACCCTTCAACTTACCTCGGTCTGCAAAACACATGTAAGTGCATAATAATGAATAAATACAAATTAAAATTACAATGCATTCCTGAAATGTACTTGTCACTTTTGTTGTTGACTTGTTGTAGCAGTAGAAAAAGACTCCCACTCTTGATATAGGCCTAGACTCTATTCAAGACTATATCCAAAACTGACCTAAAGATATATACAATAAACACTGATGACAGACCCTAGACATGTGATGGACCAAGTTCTAAGTACAATAATAGAGACCATTCTATGAACTATGAAAATACAAGTAACATGAACTTACAACATCGTATAAATTTAGCAGATTTGGTTTAACATGAAGAATATGTAGCATCAAATGTGCAGTATCAATAATAGGACATCCGAAATGTGGTATCAAAACTAACTATGAAATATAGAGACATAGAGATATAACCAAGACCTTGTATATACTTACGTTGTTCTGAAAAAACATATGTCAGAGATGATACTCATATTTCAAATGTAAAAACTACTCATACATACCTTGTTGTAGGAGACTTACTCTTGACTGTTGATGTGTGGCCCTTGCTACAATGATCCTTGAACACATGTTTTTTCTTGCCTTCTAGGAGCTCAATATTTAATCTCTTCTATCTATGCAATTTCAAATCTCTAGGGTATGAAATTTCATTTTATTGTATCCCTCTGAGTCCTCTTTACAACCCCATAAGTATTACTAATATTGGATTATTCAATAAATAGTTATGCCCAATCTCCCATGATGACCTGATTATAGTCTAGTTCAGTAGAGCGAACTTGTACGAAGTGCCACGTGTCACTGTTGTTGCCTTCGACCCTGAAACCGCTACTCAGAAAAATAAATTTTGTCCTATTTCTGTTAATATTTACGAAATTTAAATCCAATGCTCAGGGAGAAAGTTATGACAATTTTCCCAACGTCTCCTATTTTACATGGAATGTGGGAGCTTGTAGAAACCCTAACTTCCTCAGATTATATCTCTGAAAATATAGCTAACCAAGATCTGAAATTCAGTCACGAGGTTCATCCAGATATCATCTCAAATGGGTTTTAATTTCTGATTTTGAAGCTTCAGAGAAACAACTTTATAGCGAGCATACCATGATGACCTATTTGAAGCCACAAAATCCCTACTAGAGGAGGATATGAGGGTCATTATTTATATGAATGTCTTGAGTTGAGAGGGTCCTCAACAAGTGAACATTGGAGAGATTTTAGGAGAAAAAAAGCATTATTAATTATTTATTATTCACTTACCAAAACCAATTGTGAGTGACATTCCACAACCCCATAAGGTTTTATCCCACTAACTAGGGATACTAACTTCAAACACAAATAACTCTCAAACCATGAAGAAATGGGAGGCGTACCATATATCAACAGAAACATATCAATGAGTAGAATCCATCGAAAGATATTTCACACAAAATAATATGAGTTTTCAATTCAAAATTCCCTTGCAAGATCAAGGTATACCTCGGTGTTGCTTGGGTTGAAATCAATGACAACCACTGATCAACAATCTCCCCCTTTGGCATTGATGGAAACAAAAGTACTCCCCCTGCAATCATGACACTTATTCATACTACCTTCTCTCCCCCTTTCTCATTAATGGCAAAGGGTGATCTAGGTGGATGTTGGTGGCCACCCACCTATCCCATTTGGACCTCCACAACTGTCTCTTTCAGTTTTTTCAGTTTCTATAATTGTAGCATAATTTACTATTTTTAGCAGTTTTTTGGGTCTTGAACTACCAGAGCCATTTTGAGGCCCTAAACAACGTTTTTTGGGAAATTTGGGAGCAACATCCGTCCATGGATGGATGTTGCTCTTCCCAAATCTGTAGTGCTCGGACATATCTTTCTAATGAGCTATTGTACGCATCAAACGGAGATCGTATGCCAAAGTTACGACCTCGGGAAGTTGATGTACCAACTTACCCAAAACGGGGCCCACAATTTGGTGTTTCATCTTCTAGGGTTAGGTTTTGGGATGTTAAGGATTTTCCATTGTTTCTCAACAATAAATAGGCCTTCAAGCCTCATTGTAACACAGTTCAGAGGCATGTAGCCGCCACATCTCTTCTTAGAGATAGCTACCATCGCCCTAGCTGGTTTATTTCCATTTCTGTTTGTAAGCATATTTCAATATTTTACATTAATGAAATGAAGTATTATTTCCACTGCATATCTATGTTTATGGTTATATCTGTAATTTGTTGTGTTCCTGTTTAAATCTGGATCAATAGTATCAGAGCGGTTTTCTTTTTCTCTGTTTTTCTTTGCATGTCCCCAATGAGGTCAGGATATAAGGAGTTAGGGCTTGAACTGGTTGAACCTTTGCAAGACTAGCCTCGCAAAACTCGATGACCTCCCATAGTGGATGAGAAGAAAGATGAGGGGGTAGGAGATTCTATCAAAATCTTGCTCGAAGAAACCCTCGAGCGACAAAGGAACGCGATGATGGACAACTTTGCTCAGATCCTTTAGCAGCTACCCAGAGGTGACGCATCAGCTTCCAATAACTACTCTAGAAATGCCACACCGTTTAAGGTACAAGTTAATTTTGAAATCCCCATATTCGAGGGTCAGACAGATGCAGATGCTGTAGATAAATGGTTAAATCTACTAGAAGTGTATTTTTCTATTCATGAATTTTCGAGTTGGGAAAAGATCGTTTTTGCTCTTCTCAAAGCAGCCCCCCACATCAAGGATTGGTGGGAAACATACTGCAAGAGAAAGGATGAAAGTACGAACTGACTGTTCTCAGCCACACCCACTTAGAATTCATTTGGGGATGCCATCAAGGAGCAATACTACCCTTGTCAAAAGCTATGATGAAAAATACATTAAATGGACCACACTGTGGCAGGGAAGGGACCAAGATGTGCCAGAGTTCACGAACATTTTTCATACCCTTCGCACATAGTTGGGTATCAAGTACTCTGAGCTGCATTTGGTACTCAAATACCGTGGCTACCCACATAGATACATCCAGGAAGAGATGGATTTCCTGAACATCTCCTCGCTCGGCACAACGTATCGATACACTGTCAAAATCGAGCAAAAGTTCAAATAGAAGAAGCGAGACTTTGGATCTGCAAATCTGAAGACTAAAGGAAAAAGCCAAGAAGGGGTGACCCAAGACAACTCGTCGAAGCCACAAGAAAAGAACAACACCACGAAGTCAAAGAAGGACACATGAAAGTGGTGTGAATTCCACAAGAGTCCCACTCATAACACAAGTTAGTGTCGGACCAGGCAGTCACTGGTGGCCGAGTTGAAGGCTTCAGAATCAGATGCATGTTCCGACCTATTGTGCTGTACAACAACCCCCCATTTCATAAATTTTTTCTTTAAAAATCAATATGAAATGGGTCCCTTTAAACATAGATGTGTGAATAAATTGGTATTAACTTATTATTAGAAAAAACCCTCATCAAAAGGTCCGACTGAAATATGATATCCCTTTTAAACAATGATAAAATAGGTATTTTAAACAAATCATAAAGCTTTTTATTATTACGATAAAGCAATCACAAGATCGCATATCACAATAATAAGAGAAACATAAATAAAGGCTCATTGAATTACTCCGATCCGAAAAGGGAAATCGCTATCGGATATCGGGGAAAGGCAAAGCACATCATTTATAAGGTATCCCCCATTCCTCTGATGCGATAAAAGGTATCGCTATTGGCAATCGGCTGTGGTAATAAATTCATTAACTGTGACACCTTCAAATCCCCCGATGCGATAAGGCGTATCGCCATCGGTGATCGCAGATTTCGCAATAGCGTAAATAAAGTGACCCGAGCCCTGTCCCGATTGCGATGCATTAAATCAGGGTGCGTGTTTCTAAGAATATTAAAGATTTGCATGCATTATATCACCTTTGGTGATTGAATGATATTTTGGAATATTATGAAAACCCTCCCTTTCACATCGCCAATCATCAAATGCGATTAGCCGCCAAAAATCTAAGCCACCCTTGAATCAATTATTCACCATATAGACGTTATGATGGATATTTAAAAGCTCCCTTATCATGATTGATAGGTGAAGCGACCCATTAATGAAGCAATTATGCCGAGATTTTCCACTTAGATTCTATCTGCGACAATTTCACCATGATCTTTGTTTACAGATATAACTCTTTCATATTGGCTCATTTTATCTATTTCTCTGTATCACGCTGGTTTCCTTCCTCGTGCAGAATTCCGTCGAAGTATCAAGTTTAAAGCAAATGGGAAAGAAATCTGAGAGATCCGCTGCAGCAGCGGCCCCTGCAGTAACAGTCCAGCCCACCAGTGACCCAGGACCAAACAAAAAGGGCCTAATTTCGAACACTACATGTCTCGGCCTTGGAAATACAAGCTAGCAAAACATTTATAATTTGATTGAGGCAGAAGAACCAGAGGAAGTGTCGGAAGAAGCTATGGTAGGCTCAACTAACAAATCAGAAGCCTCGCTGAAAGATTTGGCCGACTCATTTTTACACAGGATAGCGGCTCGGGAGAAAATTCTTCCTTACACTGATGTGGTCAAATGGGTGGTCAAACAAATTCTTGTTTCTAATAGGACCTTTTGCACAGTTGATGGAAGATTTTTCAGTTCATTTTAGCCTGACGAATTGAGAAAAATGTACCATTTGCCCGAACCTGAAAAGAAATACAACAAAGCTTTTCTAAAGAAATTCGCAGAGGAGAATGAGACGGAATCAGCCCCAATTAGACAGTGGAGATAGAATCCTGCAAAGCACAAACATGACTCATCGGGTAAGTACTCCGTGGATTCCTTAGCATCTCCTTACTGTTACGCTGGGGCAATGATGTGTAGGATATGGGGAATGCATGATTCAGAAAAATTTGATATCGAAATGGTTCCTTTAATGGAATCGGCAACTAGTAGTTATGTCATGGATTGGGCGAATATATTGTCTAATAAGTTAGCCTCTGCAATTCTTGATTTTAGATTCAATTTACGCAAAACCACCAGGACTATTCCCCCCTTCTATTACAGTGCTTATGTTATGGATATGCTTTACTTTAATTACGAATACCCGATACTTGGGTGGAGGTGGATGCCACAGGACCCTAAGCCAATCCACATTTATCATCAGATGTTATGGAAGGCACATTATAAAGACCACTTGTATCAAACCTGTAATGGTTTCATGTTGCCTATCTATTATGCCATTTTTGATAAGCCTACCCTAAGGATTTCCGAGGAGGCAAAAGTTGACTTAACTGCTGTGGGAAATTGATTCGGCGAAGATAAATTCACATATATAAGGGTGTTTGGTAGCGCCACAAGACCCCATGTCCTCCCATTGTATGTACCGGATAAATTGTTTGCACGAGAATTAGCTTACCAAATCACAACTATTGGAACGTCCAAAACCCTTAGGACTTCCAAAAAGCATCTATGGCCCATGTTCCCTTTGAGATGTGGTGTTTATACCATACTTGATTGGAAACATGCTGAGAAGGAGGCAAGAAAAATAAATATGCTCAATCTTGCGACCATCCCTAACAGGGAATTCGATCCCCGGAAGGTTGCCTATAATGTGCTTGAACAGGCCAAACTTACTAAGTTTGACCATGAAAAAGATGAATTTGATGATTTATTTTCTTCAGCAGAATCATTCTCTCAAGTTAAAACATTGGCCAGGATGAAATATAATGATGAAGGACTGGTAGAATTCAATAGGCTCAGAGAACAGAGGTTGCAAACTCTGCCTCTGGATTTATTGGATACTACACCAAGAACTAAGTCAAGCGAGCCTAGGCAGAAGAGTATTGACGAGCCTCCTGCTACAGAGAAAATTCCCGAAAAGGGAAAAGAGTCAGAAAAAGGTAAATAGAAGGAAACAGAGTAGGAGAAATAAAAGAAGCAGGACAATGAAGTTATTGATTTAGAGACTCAAATTGATCCCAAACTCCTCCAAGAGTGGCAACAATTTGACTCTATTATAAACAATTCCGAGACTTCTCAAGGATTCGACACACCCCAAGTGACAGTCAATCAACAAACAACCACAACTACAGTTCCAAGTGAAGGAACCAGCGGCCTACCCAGTAGCAGAGATGCGGAAATAATTCCCACGGACCCATACGATCAGATTGTTTTACAGATAAAAGACATACCACCATTAGATGTCTTTTACAGTCCTAAACACAGGGTTGTGGTGAAAAGAAGGAGGAAAAGGAGGAGACTTGATCAATCTTCACTTTTGCTAGATCAAAAAGAGATGGCTAATGTGGTGTGGAAGGAGGAATTGAACCCTTCCAATGACCTTACGAAACTCTCCCAATATGTCGGAGCATATTCGGAAGCCACCATGGATAAAGCCTCGGAAGTGAGTAGTCTCCTTAAGGAAAAAGATCAAATGATTGATTCATTGTAGTCGCAAGTGTCTAAAGCACAGTGGAAAATAGAACAATTGGAACAACAACTATCAACACAGCAGCAGGCAAACAACCAATTAAATGAGCAATTGCTCAAAGAGAAACAAAGGATAGATTTGAGTGCAGTGCAGAAACAAAAGGAATTGTTCGAAGCATTGGCCAGATTAAAGGTGATGAATGAACAAATGAGTCAGACTAAGGATGAGAAAATCGTTCAATTGTCACAAGAAGTAGAAAAGTTCAGGATCCTTCCTCAAGTAGCAGAGTTCAGAACAGAAGCTCTACAAATCAATAAGGCATTTATTACACAGCTAAAACTGTTATGTCATAACATTTCTCTGGCTGAACCTCTTTGTGAGATTACTACATCAATAGTTGATAAATCAGTTGAAGCTAGATAGGATATAGAATAGGCCGATGAGACCTTAACCAGTTTTCTTGCATGGCAAGACTCCCTTGAAGGATAGACTTCGGATCTGCCAAAAATTCTAGAGTCACAAAAAGACATCCTGTTCCTAGAATGGCAAACGAAACTAACGAAGGCAGAAATAGAAACCTCAAGATGTCGGTTATCTACTAGCAATTTAATTGAATTTGTCAATGACACCCTTTATCTGTCTAATATGATTTCACAGTGTAATCCAGGAAAATTGACATCGGCCAAAGCCTTGGAGAAAACATGCAATCAAGAATTGGAAAAGAAAGGAAGACTAATCGCTGGCATCCAAAGTTTAACTTGGGATACCTTTTGGTTTTTCTTAATCAAGCCATACATTCAGAGGACCGCACTCAAATGTTTAACTGATGCTATCAGTTGCATGATCCCCGAGATCCAAGATGCCACATATTCAGCTCAACTGAATTCTCTCCTAAGTCGCCCTCCAGAGTTGCAATCGGTGCTAGATATCTGCTAGCTCAAGCCGAAGGGAGATCATTTGAAATAACGAATCATGCTGCTGACTGAAGTCAAGGCGATTTTGAGGAGATATTCATAGCATAGTTGTACCAATTAAATAACACTTTTATTTTGTAATTAGTTAGCTTAATTAGTATTTATAGGCCCTTTCATGCATTTGGAAAGGGTCCTCAGTTTTTGTATAAACTCAAATCAGGAAGTCACACTATGGTGCTTCTGATCTAATTTTTATAAATACTGGGCCAGTATTATGAATTTTGACGAAGAAAGCTTTGATGATATGTGCACTATTGCCTTTTGTGGAAGTGTTTATAAGTTGGAAAAAGGAATTTGAATGCGATTGATATCGGGAGTGACTCAAATAACATATGGTACTATTATCTATGCTCTTGTGTCATTTTTATGTGAATCGACATTCGTTTAAATTTTGCTATCATTGAATATATGTATGTGTTTTAACAGCAATCCTTCTACTTTTCACTACTAAATGTCTGAGGACTGTTATTCTTTTAATCATATCTATGTCTATGATATATATCAAGAATAGTGTAATAATGTTTGCTTGATTGCTTTGTTCAACTATTTGGGCTTAGTTATTATCATATGAATAAACATCTTTGCTCACCAACAAGAGTCATCTATATGCCTGTTTGTGAATGAAGACCATCCAAAATTACACTAAAAGCAACAATTTCCCGGGATAGGATAGTTGTTTATAATTTTACTTTTAGATTAGATCATTCATCCATTATCATTAGATATCAGAAAATAAATCATTTATCCATCCTATTTACCAATCATTGGGAAACTGGTCCCATTATATCCAGTCGGAGCCACCACACCAAACGGAAAAGGAGATGCCTTTAAGGTCCGGACGAGGTGGTTATCCCCGATGTTGATGCAGCGATTTTCGAGGCTTCAACATTTTTGGCGCTAGAAGGAGGGCATGAACTGTGAATGGCGAGAAAACCCAAACCTATAACCCATTTTGAGAGTAAATATCCCTCCACCTCACCTCGTACCTCCTGTTTGCATGCTGGAACTACAGTATTCAAGCAAGAAGAAGAGAAATAAACTACCACTGCACAAACCCACCATACTTCAGAACGATTAAGTCCTAAGTCCCCTAAAGTTTAGTCTCTCACCCATAAACTTCAAGGCTTTTCGATATCACCACAGAAATCTGAGGTATCTCAAGGCAGTGAGACTTCGTACTTCAATCTACCTCACCCTCTCACCAGACTTCAGAGCGGAAAGCTCGGTATCGAACCTACTAAGCTGCCTTTACCTAAAAGGAAAAGGGAAAAAAAGAATACTGAAGGATCTGATAGTGAAACTTTCTCATCATCATATTCCATCTCATCTTCCCCAGCGCGAAGTCAGCCATCCACTCCTTCATTACATATTGTTGTTCAACAGGGATCAGGAACTTCAACATCCCAACCTATTCAATCCTCAATATCAACTCCTTCCCAAACATCTAGAATTTCATCAGCAATATCATCCACTACTGGTGTTTCAATGGTGAATCGATGGAATAGTCCCGGTGCGGTCAACATGCCTGCACCATTACATCCATTGCCTGATTCTCTTGAAAAATGGTTACCCAAGTTTAATCCAAATGTTGGAACACAAGCCGAAGAAAATATTAATAATTTCATGTTATCAGTTAGTTTGAAAGGAGTGACAGAGGAAGATGTTGTTGTTAGGCTTTTCCCTTATACTTTGCAAGGATCGGCTGGGTCTTGGTATTTTTTCCGCCTCTAGATCCATTACCAGTTGGAACATTTTCCAAGAACAGTTTCTTACTAAGTATGGCGATGATAGATCTTTAGCCACATTAATCAATGATCTCTCCAATCTTAGGATAGAGCCTAAATAACCTATTAAGGAATTCAACACACGATTCAATAAACTCTTAAATAAGATTCCAACCGCCTCCAACCCAAGTGAGAAAATTAGAAGAGAATGGTACCTAACTGCCTTACCCTCAAATATAGCTATTTTAGTAGACAGTGTTGCGAAACCAACTTTAGCTAAAAACATGAAAGAGGAGCTTGTTGTAGAGAAACGTATTCATGCTTTAGAAAAGAAAGCTGCTCTTGAAGATAGAAAATCCAAAAAAGTTTCTTTCAAGGATGATTCAAAGAAGAAAACCCCTAAAGATCCATATGATATGGAAGGTTTACGAAAAGTCCTCAATACTATGTCAAATGAAATGGTTGAAATCAAGAAGCAAGTAGCTGAAACTTCAACAAAAACACCATTTAGAAATTTTAAGAAACCTGAATCAAAACCACCAAATGTTATATCCAATGCAGATTCAGATCCTGAAGAAGAAGAAGAAGATGAAACAGTCTTGCCATCTGAGGAACCTGAAGAAGAGGAGACTGTCGAATGCCATGGGATGTGGGATTTTATTTTACCCACCTCCGATATAGAAAATGAACAAGAAGCTTTCCCTGTGACTACCAGGAGTAAAGGTACTCCTGAACCTGTCCAGAAAACTTCGAAGAAAAGGAATGCAGGTTCCACTACTACCAAAGAAAATATTCCTACAAAGAAAGCTTCAGCGATACCATCCCAAAATCAATCATAATCTTCAAATCTACCTTCAACATCTAAGACATTGGTAGTATCAGATTCTATGGACTACAATATTATCGAAGATATGAAGAAGACTAAGGCGAATATTACTATGTTTGAACTTAGCAAACTCAAACATCAGCAGAAATTACTCCTTAAGGAGTTAAATGTCGTTCCTTCTTCACCTCTTCCTAATGTTGTATTGTCCAAAGCTGCTAATGATTCAGGCCAACCACCTTCTGGTAGAGTGGAAGCTACTGATGCGGTCTTAATTGGGGATAGATCAAATTCTCATACTCCTCCTTTCCTCTTAACCTATGAAATCTATAATAGAAATCTACACAATTGTTTGATTGACTCAGGGGCTTCCTCTAATATAATGTCGGCTTCAGTTTGTTCAAAACTGAACATCGAACCCCAAAAGTCTGCAATTCATATTGTACAGTTGGATAAAACTAAGGTCCAGGTTTTAGGGGAAATCAACTCAGCAACTATCAGGTTATCAGCTGATCCTAGAGTGGTTCAAAGAATTGATATTTTGATCGCTGATATACCTGAATTCTATGGGTTGATTTTAAGTAGAGATTGGTCTGAAAAACTACATGGTTATATTTCCACAGATTGGTCTCATATGTGGTTACCTTATAAAGGAAAACCAAATCAGATCAAGATTGATCGGGAGAAACACATGACCCACACAGATACTGAGTTTGAACAAGAAAACCAACCAATAGTATTCAATAACAATATTTTGGGGAATTATTCATCTGAATCATTCTTTGGCAATTTCACTGCCCAACCATCTCCTTTCACATTCAATAATTTCACATCTCAGATTGAAAACTTTTCACAAACAGATAGGTCAAGATGTGTTAATATTACTGAGGAAACTGTAAATAAAATTGTTGATAATTCTTTATTTTGATCACTGTATTTTGATGGGTCTAAATCTAGTGAAGGCTCAGGAGCAGGACGTATTTTAGTTAGCCCTCAGGGAGAAAAAACTATGTTATCATGCAGACGGGAATTTGAATGCACAAACAATACAGCTGAATATGAGGCCCTAGTTCAAGGACTCTACAAAGCAATTGGCCTCAAGGTTCAATATCTGAAAGTGTTTGTTGATTCAGAGATTGTTATTAAACAGGTTAGAAATTCAATTCATTGCCTTTCTGGTCATCTCAAACACTATCAGTCTCTGGTATAGGAACTCATCTCATAATTTTTAGCATTCAATATTTCTCCCATCACTAGGTCCCAGAATGCAGCAACAGACCTGCTAGCTAATGTTGCTTCCAGACTCCTACCATCTGAAGATTACAGCCCGGATAGATTTTCAGTAGAGTTAATTTTTAGACCATCAATCCCCGATAATGTCACCAATTGGAGGGTGTTCAATCATGATGAAGACATTTTAAACTTCTTGACTTCTGACAAGTCCTACGATGACCAAATCATTGATTAAAGTGATCATGACCTTCAGATGAAAGGAAAGCAAGAGGAAAACTCAATACCAAAACCAGTGGTCAAGCTTGAAGATCTTTATGATATTAAAGACAGGTTTAAACAAGTGACCAATTCAAAACTCCAAAGTTCCACTTTAAGATTTGAATTGATAAACCTAGGTACTGAGGAGAACCCTCAAAACATCAATTTGGGACTAGGACTTTCTATAGAAGAAAGAACAGCATTCATTAGGCTGTTAACAAAAAAAAATATGTCTTCGCCTGGAAATATGATGATTTGAAAACATGCAATGCATCAATTATTCAACATATTATTCCAATGTTTTCTGAACAAAAACCAGTACAACAGAAGTTAAGAAAGATTCATCCTAACCTAGAGAGTCAAATAAAGGCTGAATTAAATAAAATCTTGAAGGCTAAGGTAATTTTTCCTGTGAGACATTCAAAATGGGTTTCCAATATGGTGCTTGTTAGAAAGAAAAATGGCGATATCAGGATTTGCATCGATTTCAGAAATCTTAATAAGGCAAGCCAAAAGGATAACTTCCCTTTACCTACTATGGAGCAGACATTACATTTGGTAGCTGGTTCAGAACTAATGTCCTTTTTAGATGGTTTTTCAGGATATAACCAAATTTTGGTTCATCCTAATGACAGGCTTAAAACTACATTCATAACTAAGTGGGGAACTTATGCCTACCAAAAGATGCCTTTTGGACTCATCAATGCAGGAGCTACATTTCAGAGAGCCATGGACATAGCATTCAAAGGATTGCTCAATAAATCAGTAGCTGTTTATTTAGATGATATTACTATATTTTCCAAGAAAATGTATAATCATTTACATGATTTAAAACAAATCTTTGAACGTTGTAGAAAGTATGGTATCTCTCTTAATCCAAAGAAGTCCTTTTTTTCCCTTAATCAAGGAAAACTTTTAAGCTTCATTGTTTCAAAAGATGGTATCTATATTGATCCCGACAGAATTAAAGAGATTTTTGAAATTCCATTCCCTCATAATAAAAAATCCATGTAGTCATTTTTGGGTCAAATTAACTTTGTTAAACGTTTTGTTCTAGATTTTTCCCAGATTATTTTACCATTGCAAATGATGATTAAGAAAAATGTGGTGTTTAAATGGGGATCTACAAAAAAAGAGGCATTTGATTCCATTAAACAATCAATAATTAATGCGCCTGCTTTAAGCACTCCCAATTTTTCTAATCATTCCATACTATATACCCTCGCATCCACTTCGTCATATGCAGTAGTGTTGAATCAAATTAATGATCAAAACTTGGAAGCACCAATTTCGTTTTACAGCTCAAATCTTCAAGGTGCTGAACTAAATTATTCGGAAGTTGAAAAACAAGCCTTTGCTGTGTACAAAGCCATAAAACACTACAGGCCCTTCCTCTTAAAAGCTCACACAAAAGTTATAGTTCCTTTTTCGGCAATAAGACAATTACTAATTCAAAGGGAATTAAGGGAAAAGAGAGCAAATTGGGTCACAGCATTACAAGAATATGACTTGGAAATCAAGCCAGCAAAGATTGTCAAAGGCCAAGGTTTTTGCAGGCTGTTAGCAGGAGCATCCAACATTCAAGGACCTGAAAGTATAGAGGATACTGAAGAAATGAATCAGATAAGTACCACAGGTTCTGAATCACAATATACAGATCTGATTTTCTATTTAAAAAATGGGTACACTCCTTCCAGTCTCTCCTATAAAAACAAATGTGCCATTCGATTGAAAGCAAAAAACTTCACAATTATAGATGATGTATTGTTTAGGCGAAATTATGATTCAATTTTGTTAAGATGCTTAGAAAAAACTGAAGCTCAAAAAGTTTTGCAGGAACTTCATGATGGACCAGCAGGAGGACATTTTGGAGCTGACACCACAGCTCACAAAATCATTCATGTCGGGTACTATTGGCCGACCTTGTTCAGATATACTCATGAATATGTAAGGAAATGCCAAAGTTGTCAAACATCCAGTGGAGGACAAAGAAAGCCAGCTTTCCCTTTGCAACCAGTCAACATTGAGCAACCATTTGAGCAATGGGGATTGGGCATCATTGGATAAATCACCCCACATTCATCCAAACAGCATAAGTATAGCCTTACTGCCACTGATTACTTTACTAAGTGGGTTGAAGCAATTCCTTTAAAGACAACAAACTCTGAGGCAATTATGGAATTCATAGATCAATTCATTATTACTAGGTTTGGTGTCCCGAATGCTCTAGTTTTTGATAATGCATCTTATTTCTCTGGAAATTATATGTTTGAGTTTCCTATCAAAAGGGGATTTAAATTGAGGTATTCTACAAATTATTACCCCCAGAGCAATGGTTTGGCAGAATCCACCAATAAAAACCTTATTAGAATTATTAAGCGAACTATTGAACAGAATCATAAAAACTGGCATAAATCTTTGATATTTGCACTATGGGCTGATAGAATAACTGAAAAAGCCTCTATAGGCACTTCTCCATTCAATCTAGTGTATGGAAAGGAAGCTATCATACCAGCTAACTTAGTGCTTCCATCCTTAGCTTTAGTGCAGTTTATTGAAGAAAGTCCCTCATCTTCTATTCAACTAAGACATGATCAAATTTTGAAACTAGAAGAAGAAAGGGAAAGAGCTAGAATTATACATGCAAAACATCAGCAAATTATCAAGTCATCTTTTAATACAACTTCATCCAGTTCAAAACAATTACAAGTTGGTGATCTAGTTTTGAAATGGGACAAAGCCCATGAGGATAAAGGAAAACACACAAAGTTCCAGAAAATGTGTCTCGGACCATTTTAAATCAATGAGAAGATAGGCCCTTCTACTTTCATACTGCAAGATCTATCAGGAAAGAGAGATTCTCTTCCTGTTAACGGCCTTATCTTGAAAAAATTCTTCAATTGAGAAGGTAACCCCTTCTACCTTTGTAAATATCCAATTTGAGCTAAATTTTAGTACATAACTTAGATTTTTAGGATTTTGGAAAAATAAAGTTAGCCTTCCATTGGTCTTTACTATATTGAAAAGTTTCTCAAAAGAAACAGTTATGATATTTGCTTTTAAAATGGAAGCCTTAAACGAAAGAAAGATTTCTAGGATTTTAGGTATATTTAGATTCTGAAAGCCCATTTTACTTTTGTAAACTCTTCTCAAGGATTAGAAGTACTGTAAACCATTTTAATGTTTTTAAGCAACCTGAAAACGGTTATCAATACAAAATAGATACTGATTCAATCTTAGCATCTTCAACTCTTATCATGTCATCCATCTTCTCTTAAGGAGAAAATTGCTCATCCCATTCATCGAGGGTTATAATTACTCAAAGTGTAATTCTAAAATATATTTGAGATAAAAGATAAGAGGTCTTATCACAAGCTTGCTTACCATGATCATAGGGAAATAGTTCAACTGACATTACCAATACTGCATATCAAAACAGGGTAATGGCTTATAATTATAAGACAAGGGGTCTCATCACGAGCCAGCTTGTTCAGTTAAATTACAACCAGTGAGTGGCATTGTCAAATAGTTGGCTACCAAGCCAGGACAATGGTTTTTTATCTTACAAAATAAAGAAAAAGAAAAAAGGATACAAAAATATGAAGACATATTTTTGGATTCATTCTTTTTAATTATACTCTGAAATGGATGGGATAATGAACGATTAAATGGTTAAAAGGTATCCCTGTCGAGACTATATACATTTGCTGGCAGTAGAGGCTCTACCTATGGAAAAGGAGTCATTATAAAGCTAAGTTGGAAAATTTTTTGTTTTATCATTAAAAACCAATTAAGGCTAATTTGAAACATAGAATGTATTTAATTGTAACATGAGAAGAGAATAGCAGAAATAGTTATCATTACATTCAAAATTTATGTTTGCCTAGTTATATTAGATTTTTCTCTCGGATAAGATTTTCAGATTAAAAAGTTTAACTATTTTAACTTTTCCCAGAGATAACTGTTTCTCTCAGTGAATCACCAATTGTTGTGTTGTGCAACAACCCCCCATTTCATAAAATTTTTCTTTAAAAATCATAATATGAAATGGGTCCCTTTTAAACATAGATGTGTGAATAAATTGGTATTAACTTATTATTAGAAAAAACCCTCATCAAAAGGTCCGACTGAAATATGATATCCCTTTTAGACAATGATAAAATAGGTCTTTTAAAAAAATCATAAAGCTTTTTATTATTACGATAAAGTGATCGCAAGATCGCATATCGCAATAATAAGAGAAACATAAATAAAGGTCCATTGAATTACTCTGATCCGAAAAGGGAAATTGCTATCAGATATTGGGGAAAGGAAAATCGCATCATTTATAAGGTATCCCCCATTCCTCTGATGCGATAAAAGGTATCGCTATCGGCAATCGGCTGTGGAAATAAATTCATTAACTGTGACACCTTCAAATCCCCCGATGCGATAAGGCGTATCACCATTGGCGATCGACAATTTCGTAATAGCATAAATAAAGTGACCCGAGCCCTGTCGCGATTGCAATGCATTAAATCATGGCACGTGTTTAGCATATTAAAGATTAGCATGCATTATATCACCTTTGGTGATTGAACGATATTTTGGTCTATTATGAAAACCCTCCCTTTCACGTCGCCAATCATCAAATGCGATTAGCCGCCAAAAATATAAGCCATGCTTGAATCAATTATTCACCATATAGACGTTATGATGGATATTTAAAAGCTCCCTTATCATGATTGACAGGTGAAGCGACCCATTAATAAAGCAGTTATGCCGAGATTTTCCACTTAGATTCTATCTGCGACAATTTCACCATGATCTTTGTTTACTCGCTAATAGATATAACTCTTTCATATTGGCTCATGTTATCTATTTTTCTTTATCACACGGGTTTCCTTCCTTGTGTAGAATTCCATCGAAGTATCAAGTTTAAAGCAAATGGGAAAGAAATCTAAGAGATCCACTGCAGCAGCGGCCCCTACAGTAATAGTCCAGCCCACCAGTGACCTAGGACCAAGAAAAAAGGGCCTAATTTCGGACACTACATGTCTCGGCCTTGGAAATACAAGGTGGAAAAGCATCTATAGTTTGATTGAGGTAGAAGAACTAGAGGAAGTGTCGGAAGAAGCTACGGCAGGCTCAACTAACAAATCAGAAGCCTCGCTGAAAGATTTGGCCGACTCATTTTTACATAGGATAGCAGCTTGGGAGAAAATTCTTCCTTACACTGATGTGGTCAAATGGGTGGTCAAACAAATTCTTTTTTCTAATAGGACCTTTTGCACAGTTGATGGAAGAGTTTTCAATTCATTTCAGCCTGACGACTTGAGGAAAATGTACCATTTTCCCGAACCTGAAAAGAAATACAACAAAGATTTTCTGAAGAAATTCGCAGAGGAGAATGAGACGAAATCAGCCCCAATTAGACAGTGGAGACAGAATCCCACAAAGCAAAAACATGAATCATCGGGTAAGTACTCCGTGGATTCCTTAGCATCTCCTTACTGTTACGCTGGGGCAATGATGTGTAGGATATGGGGAATGCATGATTCAGCAAAATTTGATATCGAAATGGTTGCTTTAATGGAAGCGGCAACTAGTAGTTATGTCATGGATTGGGCAAATATATTGTCTGATAAGTTAGCCTCTGCAATTCTTGATTTTAGATTCAATTCATGCAAAACCACCAGCACTATTCCCCCCTTCTATTACAGTGCTTATGCTATGGATATGCTTTGCTTTAATTACGAATACCCGATACTTGGGTGGAGGTGGACGCCACAAGACCCTAAGCCAATCCACATCTATCATCAGATGTTATGGAAGGCACATTATAAAGACCACTTGTATCAAATCTGTAATGGTTTCATGCTGCCTATCTATTATGCCATTTTTGATAAGCCTACCCCAAGGATTTCCGAGGAGGCAAAAGTTGACTTGACTACTGTGGGAAATTGGTTTGGGGAAGATAATTTCACATATATAAGGGTGTTTGGTAGCGCCACAAGACCCCATGTCCTCCCATTGTGTGTACCGGATAAATTGTTGGCATGAGAATTAGCTTACCAAATCACAACCGTTGGAACGTCCAAAACACTTAGGACTTCCAAAAAGTAGCTATGGCCCATATTCCCTTTGAGATGCGGTATTTATACCATACTTGATCAGAAACATGCTGAGAAGGAGGCAAGAAAAATAAATATGCTCAATCTTGCGACCATCCCTATAGGCAAATCGATACCCGAAAGGTTGCCTATAATGTGCTTGAATAGGCCAAACTTACTAAGTTTGACCATGAAAAAGATGAATTTGATGATTTATTTTCTTCAGCAGAATCATTGTCTCAGGTTAAAACATTGGCCAGGATGAAATATAATGATGAAGGTCTGGTAGAATTCAATAGGCTCAGAGAACAGAGGTTGCAAACTCTGCCTCTGGATTTATTGGCTACTACACCAAGAACTAAGTTAAGCGAGCCTGGGCAGAAGATTATTGACGAGCCTCCTGCTACAGAGAAAATTCCCGAAAAGGGAAAAGAGTCAGAAAAAGGTAAAGAGAAGGAAACAGAGCAGGAGAAAGAAAAGAAGCAGGACAGTGAAGTTATTGATTTAAAGACTCAAATTGATCCCAAACTCCTCCAAGAGTGGCAACAATTTGACTCTATTATAAACAATTCCGAGACTTCTCAAGGATTTGGCACACCCCAAGTGATAATTAGTCAAGAAACAACCACAACTACGGTTCCAAGTGAAGGAACCAGCGGCCTACCGAGTAGCAGAGATGCGGAAATAATTCCCACAAACCCATCTGATCATATTGTTTTACACATAGAAGACATACCACCATTAGATGTCTTTTATAGTCCTAAACACAGGGCTGTGATGAAAAGACAGAGGAAAAGGAGGAGACTTGATCAATCTTCCCTTTTTCCAGATCAAACAGAGATGGCTAATGTGGTGTGGAAGGAGGAATTGAACCCTTCCAATGACCTTATGAAACTCTCCCAGTATGCCGGAGCATATTCGGTAGCCACCATGGATAAAGCCTCGGAAGTGAGCAGTCTCCTTAAGGAAAAAGATCAAATGATTGATTCATTGCAGTCGTAGGTGTCTGAAGTGTTAGTGTCGGTCATGATGCCCTCCATCGGTGATCAAAAGCTCTTTGCATTATGCATAGGTAGGTGTCTCATCAATGTCAGTTTTGCATTCCGTTATGCATGCCATAAAACTGATGAAGGAGCTAGTCCTTGTTCCCTTCTTGGCTTTGCTGGATCAGGTCATATCAGTTAATGAGCTTGTGTCACATTTGTTTTGCTTTGTCTTGAAGTCCAAAGTCTTAGGTCTAGGGTTTCGGTCAAAAGTCTTTGCAATGTCATGAGTCAAAAGTCCATGAGTCCCCAGCAAGCCAGAAGGAGGTATGTAAATATGTTTCATTGATATTTTCATCAGGTACAGCTCATTTATACCTTGGATTTAAAAACCCTGTTTTTAAAGCCAAGGTCATGTCAATTTTGCAAAAAATAAGGAAATTTAAAAAATTCTTCAAAATGTCGGCAATAGCCCTGGTCTTCTCGCCAGAGTCCATCAGATGGTCTACCTGCAAAAAGAACGGAGTTAAAGCACTCAAAGAGCCAAATTCAGGACAAAGAAAACTCAAATTAGTGTTAAAAGTGAATGCCAAAACAAAACATTAGAAAGTGGGTTTGGTAAGTAAATTTTTTCAAATTGGGCCTATAAAGAGTCAAATTCCCTCTAAAACACCCTCATTGTGCATCTAAGAGCTTGCAAGGCAAAGAGATAGGGCGAAGAGGCGAACGAAGGCGAAGTGCAGAGAAATTGGTCGTTTTTCAGGTGCGCGACCTGTCAGGGACTGTGCGCGACCTGTTGGGCGGTGCGCGACCTGTCAGGTGCCTCTCCGCAGTGCAAAAACATAACGGGCGCGACCTATCAGCCCGTGCGCGACCTGTCAAAGCCTGTGCACGACCCGTCAACCTGTCACTCACAAAACCGCTTCAAAATTTGCTCAATCGCCCTCGTGCTTGCCAAATCAATCGAGGTAGGGTATTTTAACGTGTTGGATGCTTGAATCAAGGATGTTGGGCTTGTGCTTATATATATTTTTGCTACCAAGAATGTAAAGAGAAATGGATTTTAGTTATTGCTTGTTCATGTAGGCATAGTGCTAGGGTTGGTGTTTTTTCAAGGTTTTTATTCCCATTTATACTCCCTCCATGTTTTCCCATTGATTTCGCAATTGTCATTATACATCTCTATCATATGTCATTTGCAAAGAAATTAAAATTTTCCCATCTCCAAATGTCAAACCCTATCCCTCCCTAAACATGTTCCCAAAACCCTAATACCCTCCATTGTGATATAAAAACTCACACAGCAAAAGAACAAATTTCTATGCAAGAAAAACAAAATGATGTGCAAAAAGAAAAAGGCAATATGATGGCAAAATGACAAAACTAAGAGAAAGGTAATATGGCTGTGCATAGTCATTACAAAATAGAGAACATATTGTTGTGTATATTCAAAGCAAAAACAAAGACAATGCAGCTGTGTATATTTATCAAAAAGACATATTGCTTTGAGTATTCATTACAAAAATAATGTTGATGTGTCTCCCAAAACTAAACCCTGTTTTCCCTTTTTCCCTTCTATCCCCTAATATCCTTGTTTCAATACAACTCTTTTCCCTTTTGAAGTTGTCAATGAAATCCCTTTTCCCCTTTTGACAAAAATGTAAATAAAGCCCTCCTTCCCCTATGACAAATGTAAAAGAATCCCTTGTTTCCCTTAGCATCAAATGTACATGAATCCCTTGAAAAACAGAGTATGCCTTATAATGTACAGTCAAAGGACAAAATCAAAGAGCAAGTTGTTGATGCTAGTGATCTATGCTGCCCCATACCCCTGTTATACATGCTGTCCCTTACCCCCTGTTGAGCATGTATATCCTTTCCCTTGGTTATTATCATCCATGTTTCCCTAATAAAAACATTTCTTTGCAAATGATTTCCCGGTGATTAAGATGAGATTGTATGTTTGACAGTTTGTGAATTGTCCCTTAGAAATTCCCTATTTTTATATGTTTCCCTTTCCTTATGAAAAATCCCCTCCCCTAACATTTCCTTCATGATTTTGTTCCCCTTGAAAACAACATACAACTCAGCATTTTTGCAGGCAAGGGCAGCAGTCTACTTTATCTATTTTCTCCACTTTGCTCAAAAGCACCATGTCAACCACTGAAACCTATGAGCAAGGTGATGACCGGTCTTCTTCCACAGAGGTTGAGGTACAGCGGAGGCCTCGTAGGGGTGGCAAAGGTGGTCATCATAAAAGAGAGGAGCCCACCTCTTTGGCAGAGTTGCAGGCCTGTCCTATGGCAGTGAATTGTTTCCGTTATATGTCATGTTTTCAGTTCTGTGAGAGGCTTGCCCAGATTCAGCACCACAGGGAGTTGGCCCGCTTATTTGTTTTGCACCTTCAGGATGGGCAGGTCACTCTTGCAGGGGTGAATTTTGTGCTATCTCCGGAGGTGATTTCAGAGGCTACTGGGATACCAAATGTGGGTGAGGTGTGGCCCAAGCGCAAAATGTTGGATTATGTTTATTTTGAGCCATATGTCAGGCCAGCATTCATGAGCCACTTGTCGGGGGTCTTTCCTTTCAGATTCCTCCGGGGGGAGTATGCTCCGATCATGCGGCTTATCATGCATTACTTCACATGCGAGGGGAGATTTTCACAGGTCTTCTCTTATCACATTCACCTGTTGATGCACTTTACCTGAGTGAGGATGATGAACATCCCAGTTTTCTTCTTCCAGGACATTCAGATGGTGTCCGTGTTTCAGAGGCGGTCCCCAGCTCAGCAGTATAGGAGTTTGTGCCATCATGGTCTCATCCAGCTCATTGTTTCCCATCAGTTGAGTCAGCAGGGCATTCCATGGGCAGACTTCATTTCTCATGAGTTCTTTATAGTGCCACCACAGCCAGAGCCAGAGCCAGAGGCCATTTATGAGGAGGGAGGTCCGTCACACCAGCCTGAGATCACTGTTCCGAGACATGTTGCTTCCTCACCTCAGCTCACTTATCAGAAAGGCCCGAGGGCCTTGTTTGCAGCAGCTCGGCGAGTACTATCTCCACAGCAGGTGGAAGGGGTCTCGCCATCATCATCTACAGGTCAGCGAGTGTTATCTCCACACCAGGTGGAAGGGGCCTCGCGTTCTTCATCAGCAGTACGGGAGGGCAAATAGCCCATGACAGAGGAGGAGAGAGCCGGTGACACACAGGTTGACATCATTGATCTTGATGCTCGCTCCCCCACTTCAGATTTGCATGAGATCATCCAACAGAGAGAGGCGGAAAACCGCTTGTTACAGCAGAAGCTCGACATGGCCCAATGGACAATAAACTATCTTGAGTAGTGCAACAAGCAACTTGAGGATGAGAAAGAGTTGGATGAGCTGTGGAGGATTCGAAGTGACCGAGTCATCAACCGTAGGAGGCCCGGTGACTTGATGCCCAAGGAGAGGGAATCCATGCTTATCCGTGTGAATGCACACTTGGAGAGGCTGTTGGAGAAGGCCAACCAGGACAAGAGACTGCTACGGAACATGAAGAATCATTACTAGGCGAGGATGCATGTTTGCAAAGCAAAGATGAAGATATTCCAGAGGACGTTGTCCGAGGCCCGCAAGAGGAAGAAGAAGACCAACCCGCTCCATATCTTGGCTGAGGCCTCTCTCACTCACCATGATACTCATTAGCATCCTCCTAGCAGCAAACCCAAGAAATTTTGAGAGTTTTGAAGCATTTTTGGGAATTTTACAGGTTTTGGCCATTTGACGGGTCTCACCTCGCGCGCGACCCTACATGGGGGCAACTCAGAACGGGGAAAACTTTGCATTTTTGGAATTTTCATGCAAAAATACACTTGCCTATGGATGGGTTTCAGATTTTATGGAGATTTGGGCTTCCAAAAGCTCAAAGTACATGCAAATTTTGACTTTCTGCCCCTATTTTGAGTTGCAGAAAGCTGTCTTGGGAGAAATGACTTTTGAAGGGTCAAATCAACTCCAAATTCAAAAATTCCGGTGGGGTTGAAAATTAGACTCGCAGACCTTTCCAACGAGCTATCTTTCACCTGATTTGGACATCGGGAAGGCCCTCAAACAAAGCTTTGAATGTGCGTGACCTGTCAGAGTGATGTGCGCGACCTGTCAGGGAAATTTGCCTGTTTTGACCAGTTCGGCCAGCAAAACACTGTTTTCATCTTGGTTGACTTTTGAGGCATGTAAATGATGGATTTTTGTGTAATTTTCATGGCACTTAGATACTTTTACTCTCCTTCATCACTTCTAGAAGATTCTTTGATGTAAATGGTAAATATTTAATGCATGGATAGGTTTCCTACGTTTTAGAGGCAAGTTGTTTTGACTGCCTATTATCTAGTGCTCAGTTTAGAATTAGTTGAAACAGCTCCTAGGAAGCTGAGCTCGACCCCTAGAGGTGGGAAAAGGAGTTAGATCATCTATATTATGCCTTCTCTTGCTCATTTTCATGGTTGGACTCTTGAGGGAGAAGCTCCTATTGTATATTTTACTTGTATCTCTGCAATTTGAGGAAAAGGAAGACCAGGGTTTTTGCAGACATCATTGGGATTCTTGTGGACTCTTGTGTTGATGGTGTGTTCTCTTATTGTAATTTTAAGTGTGTTTATGTGTTCCATCCCTTTCTTTACTGCTGCTAATTAAACAAATGAAGTGATAAAGTTTGAATTCATGCATGTCATGCTCAGCTTTCAAATTTGTTTAATGTTTATGTTTTCCACTGTCTAAAGAGGATTCAAAGTCATTGTTTGCCCTCTTTAGCTTCTCTTCTTTCCTCCTTGATCATCCATCTTAGCTAAAGGCATCAGCACAAACTCCTACCTTGCCCCAAAGTCCCACCTGCAGAAAACTGAGCTCAATCCCCACACCCTGAATTGCACTCCCTCCAATTGCCACCAAAAACCCCAAAAAACTTTAAATCAACCCTCCTTATCAGTTTACTAGCCTAATATCAGTGTTCCTAATTGGGTCAGCTCATCCTATTGAAAGATCTACCGAGTTTGACCGGAGAGAGCCTTCTCCTGCCTCGTAGGGCTAGCTACGAGGCTGAATGGTTTGATGTAGCCTTGAGATTTGTCTATCTCAGCCTAGGTGAAATTTCAAGCGCTAACATGAAGCACAGCGGAAAATAGAACAATTGGAACAATAACTATCAACACAGTGGCAGGCAAACAACCAATTAAATGAGCAATTGCTCAAAGAGAAACAGAGGATAGATTCGAGTGCAGTGCAGAAACAGAAGGAATTGTCCGAAGCATTGGCCAGATTAAAGTCGATGAATGAACAAATGAGCCAGACTAAGGATGAGCAAATTTCTCAACTGTCACAAGAAGTAGAAAAGTTCAGGAGCCTTCCTCAAGTAACAGAGTTCAGAACAGAAGCTCTACAAATCAATAAGGCATTGATTACATAATTAAAACTGCTATGTCATAACATTTCTCTGGTTGAACCTCTTTGTGAGATTACTACATCAATAGTTGATAAATCAGTTGAAGCTAGACATGATTTAGAACAGGCTGATGAGACCTTAACCAGTTTTCTTGCGTGGCAAGACTCCCTTGAAGGACAGGCTTCGGATCTGCCCAAAATTCTAGAGTCACACAAAGACATCCTGTTCCTAGAATGGCAAACAAAACTAATGAAGGCAGAAAGAGAAACCTCAAGATGTCGGTTATCTACTAGCAATTTAATTGAATTTGTCAAAGACACCCTTTATCTGTCTAATATGATTTCACAGTGTAATCCAGGAAAATTGAGATTTGCCAAAGTCTTGGAAAAAACATGCAATCAAGAATTGGAAAAGAAAGGAAGACTGATCATTGGCATCCAAAGTTTAACTTGGGATACCTTTTTGTTTTTCTTAATCAAGCCATACAGTCAGAGGGCCGCACTCAAATGTTTAACTGATGCTATCAGTTGCATGATCCCCGAGATCCAAGATGCCACATATTCAGCTCAAATGAATTCTCGCCTAAGTCGCCCTCCAGAGTTGCAACCGATGCTAGATATCTACTAGCTCAAGCTGAAGGGAGATCATTCAAAACAATGAATCATGCTTCCGACTGAAGTCACGTCGATTTTGAGGAGATATTCATAGCATAGTTGTACCAATTAAATAGCACTTTTATTTTGTAATTAGTTAGCTTAATTAGTATTTATAGGCCCTTTCATGCATTTGGAAAGGGTCCTCAGTTTTTGTATAAACTCAAATCAGGAAGTCACACTATTGTGCTTCTGATCTATTTTTTATAAAGACTGGGCCAATATTTTGAATTTTGACGAAGAAAGCTTTGATGATATGTGCACTATTGCCTTTTGTGGAAGTGTTTCTAAGTTGGAAAAAGGAATTTGAATGCGATTAATATCGGGAGTGACTCAAATAACATATGGTACTATTATCTATGCTCTTGTGTCATTTTTATGTGAATCGGAATTCGTTTAAATTTTGCTACCCTTGAATATATGTATGTGTTTTAACATAAATCCTTGTACTTTTCACTACTGAATGTCTGAGGACTGTTATTCTTTCAATCATATCTATGTCTATGATATATATCAGGAATAGTGTAATAATGTTTGCTTGATTGCTTTGTTCAACTATTTGGGCTTCGTAATTATCATATGAATAAACATCTTTGCTCACCAACAAGAGTCATCTATATGCTTGTTTTTGAATGAAGACCATCCAAAATTACACTAAAAGCAGCAATTTCCTGGGATAGGATAGTTGTTTATAATTTTACTTTTAGATTAGATCATTCATCCATTATCATTAGATATCAAAAAATCAATCATTTATCCATCCTATTTACCAATCATTGGGAAACTAGTCCCATTATATCCAGTTGGAGCCACCACACCAAACAAAAAAGGAGTTGTCTTTAAGGTCCGGACCGGGTGGTTATCCCCGATGTTGATGCAGCGATTTTCGAGGCTTCAACACGACCCTGAGTCAGAACCCGACAAGGGGAATGGCAAAGGAAAATAGATCATTGATGCGGAGCCCAGTGTCACTGTTGCCACCACCAAGATCCAGAAGAATGAGCCTGAAGATCCAGAGGAGGGGGAACGTCTTTTCCACTCACAGATGTGGGTGAAGGGTTCGCCGCTGCAATTCATTGTCGACAGTGACAGTGATAGTTTCAGCAGAGGTCATGAAGCAGTTGGGCCTACCGACCACACAACACCCACAGCCGTACAGTATCGGGTGGCTTCATGAAGGACGATATCTCAAATTTCGCCAGTAGTGACGCCTTCCCTACAACATTAAACCCTTCACAGACGAGGTATTATGTGATGTTACACCTTTGGATGTTTGTGATGTATTATTAGGCCAGCCATACTTGTGGAGACGACATGCTATATATGAGTCAAGGCCTCGTGATGTCATTATTTCTTTCTGTAATTCATTATACAGGATACCGAAGGTAGCCCCACCTACCGCCACCTCTTTGATCAGTACCAAGAAAGGCAGCAAGCTCGCCTCCTAGACTAGGAAATTCATTTTCTATCTGGTTCACTCCCAAAGTAAGGGGAAGATCGTCACCACATCCATGACCCCCATAAAGGGTTCCCCCATGCAGTAGTAGCAACAGAGGGATACGGTCATGAAAAAACATAGGAACAACTTCTCCTCACCCACAGGGGTACCACATAAGCTTCATGTGGGCAACAAAATTTGGTTGTATCTGTAGAAAGAACGCCTTACAAGAGCCCATCAGAAGCTACGACCATGCTGACATGGTCCTTACACCATTACCAAGGCTATGGGAAATGATGCATTGAAGCACAACATTGCCCCATTCCTTCACTTGCACCGAGTGTTCAATTTGGACTATCGTCGACCATGCTTCCCACCATTACTGGACACATCAGAGATTGTAGAACAACTCACTAGGGACTAAGTTCAGCAGATGGAGGAACTCAGCGCAATGGGGACCATTGCTTCCTAAGGGGGGAGGAATGATCCAGGTGGATGTTGGTGGCCACCCACCTATCCCATTTGGACCCCCACAACTATCTCTTTCAGTTTTTTCAGTTTCCGTAATTGTACCACAATTTACTATTTTTAGTAGTTTTTCGATTCTTGAACTTTCGGAGTCGTTTTGAGGCCCTAAACAACGTTTCCTGGGAAATTTAAGAGCAACATGGGTTTGTGGACCCATGTATGTTGATCTTCCCAAAGTTGTAGTGCTCAGATAGATCTTTCTAACGAGCTATTGTACGTGTCAAATGGAGATCGTATGCCAAAATTACGACCTTGAGAAGTTGATGTACCAACTTACCCAAAACGGGGCCCACAATTTGGTGTTTCATCTTCTAGGGTTAGGTTTTGGGATTTTAAGGGTTTTCCATTGTTTCTCAACAATAAATAAGCCTTCGAGCCTCATTGTAACACAGTTCAGAGTCATGTAGCCACCACATCTCTTCTCAGAGATAAGCTACCATCGCCTTAGCTGGTTTATTTCCATTTCTGTTTGTAAGCATATTTCAGTATTTTACATTAATGAAATGAAGTATTATTTGCACTGCATATCTATGTTTATTGTTATATTTGTAATTTGTTGCATTCCTGTTTAAAGCCAGATGAAAGGGTGACTCCCCCTGACAAACAGTCATCCTACGGACCTGTACACACCTCCACTCCCCCTTTGAGCAAATAGGAGAAAGAGTCTAATGAAGATACTAAAATTCTTCATGAGGTAATGGTTTGGTAAATATGTCAGCAATTTGTTCCTTTGTGCCAACATATTCAAGCTTCATATTTTTTATGGTGACCTACTCTCTAACGAAATGATATTTAATCGGAATGTGCTTCGTTTTGGAATGCATCACAGGATTCTTGGAGATACTGAGGGCGCTTGTGTTATCGCAAAATATGGGAATATACTCATCAAACTTGACTTGAATATCTTGCAAATTTTGATTCACCCAAAGAAATTAAGTACAAGAAGTTGTTGTCACGACATATTCTGCTTCTATTGTGGATAACGAGATTGAAGGCTGCTTTTTACTTAGCCATGAAACAACACAACCACCTAGATAGAATGTTTCTCCACTAGTATTCTTACGATCATCAACACTTCCTGCCCAATATGCATCAGTATAAGCTTGGATGACCATATCATTTCCTTTGGGATACCATAGACCATATTCCACTATGCCCTTAAGATACTGAAGAATTCTTTTGATAGAAGTAATATGATATTATTTTGGTGTTGCTTGGAATCTTGCTACTTGTCCAACTGCCTCCATCACATCAGGACAAGAGATTGTCACATATAGGAGACTACCAATCATTGATCTATACAACCTTTGATCCACATCCTTTGACGAACCTTCTAATCTTAACTTGCAAACTGTTATCATGGGGGTAAGGACTGGCTTGCAATCTTCCATCTGGAATTTTTTGAGCATTTCCTTGATGTACTTGGTTTGATATATGAATATTCCTCTATCCTGCTAAGAAATTGGAAGCCCCAAAAAGTATGTCAACTCGTCAAACATAGAAATTTCAAACTCACTTTGCATTTTTGTGGCAAAGTCTTTACTTAATCTGTCATCATTGCTTCCAAAGATTATATCATCCACATAAACTTGATAATCGTTAGGTTATCTTGATCCACTTTCACATAGCAATTACTATCAGCGCTTCCTTTCTTGAATCCTTGTTGGTGTAGATATCTATCAATATGAGCATACCAAGCCCTAGAAGCTTCCTTGATACCATATAGTGCCTTCTTTAATCTACAAATGTAGTTTTCTTTGTCAGTGGGCAGAAAACCTTTGGGTTTTTTAATGTAAACTTCTTCTTCCAATTCACCATTTCGAAAGACTGAATTAACATCCATTTTGTAGACCTTGATTTTCCTCAAGCATGCATATGCGAGAAACATCCCGATAGCTTCCATTCTGGCAACGAGAGAAAATGTTTCTTCAAAATCGATTCCTTCAACTTGTGCATATCCTTTGCAGACTAATCTTGCTTTATTCCTAGTAACTTGTCTGTACTCATTCAATTTGTTTCTGAAGACCCATTTAGTTCCAATAACATTTTTATCCTTTAGTCATGGAACCAAGTCCCAAGTGTCGTTCTTCTCAATTTGATCTAGTTCTTCATTCATAGCTACTACCCAATATTCATTTTGACTAGCTTCCTCAAAATTGCTAGGCTCAAAAGTCCCTAAAAGTGCAAGATGGGCTTGTTGTTATGAACGAAGTTGTCGAATTTTTTTGGTTTCAATTCCTTCATTTATGTTATCGTTGATCTGATTTGAAGGATGATTCTTTTGATACCATTCTTTTGAAACTTTTGGAAAAACTTCTTGTACATCTTGCTGATCGTTTCTTATTTCTTCTTTGTTGACTGGTGTTTCTTTATTTGATTGGTCTTGTTTTAGAGATTCTTCTTCATCCTTCACAAATCCTACCTCAAGACCCTTAGATTTTATTGAAGAGGTGATCTCATTGTTATCCTTTAGAACACAGCCTTCATCAAAAGTAACATTTATACTTTCAACTATTTGTTTTTGCCTCATATTGTAGAATCTATAAGAGTTTCTTCTATGTGAATAACCAATGAAAATACCTTCATCAACATGCGAATCGAACTTGCCCAATTTTTCATCTTCTCTTTTGATGTAGCATTTACTTCCAAATATTTTTAATTATTTGACATTATCTAGTCTTCCTTTCCATAGTTTGTATGGAGTCATGTTACAATTGTTCCTGAGGAGGCCTCTATTTATAATGAATACAACAGTATCAATTGCTTGAACCTAGAATTTATCATCTAAGTTTGAGTCTTTTAACATGGTGTTGAGTCTTGAAAATGTCATTCATTTCCATTACACTTTCACTATTATGTCCATTATATCACCTCCATTTCACCTCCATTTCACTACTATGTCACCACATTCATCCCACTTTCATTATCATTGGGCCACATTTATGTTTTTCCAATCTTTATTAATTCTAAGCCTTTTAAGTGAATTTGTGGTTAAAAATTAGAAAATAATGTGCATATGCTTATACCTAACAAATGGGTTGAGATTGTTGACATGTGTAGGTTGAAAGGAGGCTTCTAGAAGACCCTTATGTGGCACTCTAAGGCCAAATTCGAATTTGAGTGGAAAGAATCATGGGATCATGAGGATATGTGTCACATCTCCTAATTGTATTGTAACTCTAAGAAGACATGTGTCTTATCAGTTCCTATTTTAATTAGGACTCTAGAAGTAGAGGGAGAGATTCATGGATTCTCATTAATGAGATGGCTTCTCATCTTTTTGTATAAATAAGAGATCTCTCTCCTTCATTTGGGAGCTTGGATTATTAGTCTTTTTAGCTTGTGAGTTCTTTAGCTTGGAGTTTGTAGTTCTTCCTTCATGGCTTTTGAAAGCTTTGGAGAACTTTGTTGTACTTTGTAATTTTGAAGAATTTGAATAAAGCTTTGATGTTCTCAACATGGAAGGAGATGTGAAGTAGATGTCATGGAGCATATTAGAATGTAAGGTAGAGTAGATTTCATTTTGTAATTTTTCTTTTATTTCATTATGTCATTTAATTGCTTTCAAGTTTGATAGATTATATTTTTCGTTCATGCAATTTTAATTCATGCAAGTGTGTTCAACCAGTTGATTGTAGGTTAGTAATGCACATAGCTTTTTAATGACTAATGACATGACGGAATCATCTTGTCCTTCTGCTGATTTATTTTTTTTGAGTTCTAATTCTAGCATTGTTATTTCAATCAGTTTTGTTTTGCTCATTTACTTTCCTGCAATTTAGATATCATATTACTCAACTTGTTCATGATTGCTTCCCATAAGGTAGATTGAGCTGAAGGGTAAAGGATCAGAAGAGTTGAAGTAGTGTGATTAGTTTCCTTTATGCAATTTAATTTCTTGCAATTTAGATATCATATTGCTTAAATTGTTCATGATTGCTTCCCATAAGGTAGATTGAGCTGAAGGGTAAAGGATCAGAAGAGTTGAAGTAGTGTGATTAGTTTCCTTTATGCAATTTAGATATCATATTGCTTAACTTGTTCATGATTGCTTCCCATAAGGTAGATTGAACTAAAGGGTAAAGGATCAGAAGAGTTGAAGTAGTGTGATTAGTTTCTTTTATGCAATTTAATTTCTTGCAATTTAGATATCATATTGCTTAACTTGTTCATGATTGCCATAAGGTAGATTGAGCTGAAGGGTAAAGGATCAGAAGGGTTGAAGTAGTGTGATGAATTAGTTGCTTTGCTTTCAGTCTTTGAGTTGCTTTAAGTTCAGTTTTTACTTTCTTTTTATACAGCAGCAAGGATACTGGGTTTCATAGTCACTAGCTCATTGATTGGTTATTGCATTTTATTTTGATTGAAGTAGCTACATATTTACACTTTTGTTTAAGTACTAATTCCATCAATAACATGTTTTAAGATCTTTTGAAGTGCTAAGTTTTGGAAGTTACCATTAGGGACATAGGCCTTGTCTTGAAATATCTATCCATACTTGTCCTTTAAAAGTATTCTTAAGACCTTAGAATAGGATTTCCATTTGCATTAGACACTTTAGGAAACCAACAAAAACAAAACCCCGAAACAAAATAAAATCTATAAAACAACGAAGTAAGAAAAAGGTTAACTAAGCACATATGGTGCACCACACTTCATCAGTTTACGATACCCAGATTGATAATTTATGTAGAGAAATTTAAGACGTTAAATTGACTAGACATTTTGGCGCCGTTGCTGGGGAAGTGTAATTAGGAGACCTTATTTCTTACATCTGGAAAAAAAAATTAATAATTCTTGAGTATGCTCTCCTCCTGCACTTCATGTGATCTGGAGGATCAAAAAAAAAATTGTTAAGTAAAAAAAAAATTAATTAATAATTCTTGAGTATTCTCTCCTCCTGCACTTTGTGTGATCTGGAGGATCAGAAAAAGGATTGTTATGAAAAAAAAAAAAAAAAGGAGACAAAATAAACTTCATCATTTCAATTGATTCAATAAAAAAATAAATAAAAAAATGAAACTCAACTGCTTTGATAGGTTCAAATGGTCCAAAATTGTCTGGTTATGGTTTGTAGTGGTATTCAAAACACTGTACCTGTTTTAATAAGGTTTTGCAACTTAGTTGTGGAAAGTGCCCTGATTCCGTAGCTAGTTGAGAATTCTGCAACTGTTTCAAGGTTTAGCAGGTTACAGGCATCCAATGAAAAAACCGACCACATGGGCATCTCTGGAATTGTCGCGACATGGATCCTATCCTATTCACCCAGCTCAGATCGATAAAAAAACCAGCCTAAGACCTCAATCAAAGTCCTGTTTTTAGCATGTTTTTCTTAAAGTATTTGCTGCCTGAAATTGAAAATCATGAATCCTTTTTATAAAATTTTACAATTTTAGAGAAAAAAAAAAAAAAGAGAAAAACAATCTATGGCTATCTTGAATCCTAGCTTTGATTGTGGCTTCAAAAAAAAATTTGCCTCCCTGTTCAAGCTTTGGCCTGAAACAAACCTGCAACATAAAAAAAAAAATGCATTGTATATATGAAAAAAAAAACCAAGGGATCGAATGTTAAACGATTAGGTAACAATGAGGAGGTGAATGCAAATTTGAAGAATCCATGATAACTCCATCAAGGGGCCTCGAAATTTCTTTTTAGAGGCTGAAATTTATTATTGTTCAGGTGGATTGTGCTCCTTGTTTGAGGACCGAATTGTGCATTTTTGGAGGTTAATTCCTATAGGAGGCATTCATCATTTAGTGGCAGATTTTTGAGTTGATTTCACCTTTGGATAGCTACATTATCAGTTAGAAACAGAGGGTTGAATTCTTGAAGGTAGCTTCTGGTGATCCATTAAATTATTGAGGGCAGAGTAGTCATTTTTCTCCAAGGGCGAGAGCATGTAAGCTGATTACATTTGCTGACAGAAGGACAAATTTGTTAGCTAAATTTTATCTTATTTCAGGGGTCAAATTCTCTTACTGTTGGAGCCAAGTTCCTCTGCCATTATATCCATCAAATTGCAGATCTACTTCAGGGGATGAGTTCAACATTCACCATAATTATTTGGAGATTGATCTGAGTTAAAATGAATCAATGAGCTCAATACAATTATTGCTGCCACTTAGATTTCCACCACCTACAAAACCTGCGATATAAACGATCTAAGTTGCAAGCTTCAACAAAATTATTAAGTCGTTGTTTTAAAAATCCAAGGTACCATTATTAGAAACAACCACTACAACAATTGTTTGGCAACCTGTGGGTTGGGCGTCATCATTTGACATTTCTAAATATTGACTAAACATGAGGATAATAGATCAACAATTGGCTCATTATTCAATTTTGGGATGACAAACCTGTGACTATCAGTCGCCCCAATTCTTGAACTCTGTCATTGTACCTGTGTAATACACCTACAGAACAATAAAACTCAGAAAAAACGTAATAGCTGAAAAACGTCAAATTTCAAACATTCGATTTGCCCAAACGGAGACGAATTTCAAGAAAATAAAACATGGATTTTTTCGCCAGCTGCGTTAATTAGATAACCCATAAACCATTTGAAGAGATTTGTGGCGGTCTAGGAGAAATACTCGGTTCTTTCAAGCCTCTTTTTTGCCGCCGCGTGAAGAAAAACAGAATTTGAGTTAATTAACTGATAGTTTGATGTGTGGTTGAATTCCGCGTGCCTGAGGAAGAGAAATCCAAATAGGAATCAACTATGTGCTGTTATTCAAGCTTAATTACATGTCTTTAATAACTAATAGTCCCATGCAACATGTGACTGTGTTTCAGTTTCACGACCAGCAACAAAGACGTGTTTAAAACTCATACGACTCCTCTCCACCGTACTTTGCGCAACCATTTCATCAACGTGTAACGTCTCTCACGCAGCCGTTCAGTTCAAAAATTCCAACTCCACTTCACTACCCTACCATTGTGTTAAAGCTGCACCTCATTCGCATACGTCTCCATTTCATTTTGTGAATTCATCTCGGTTGCTCATCCTCTGTTTCTGCTTACAGCTCCTGAACACTCCCGTTACCCGTATCCATCTTCCATTTTCAGCCATTATTCTTCCATAAACCTTCACCCCATTTTGTTCTCTATTCTTCCTCATTCCATGTACCTATTCTCTGATATCCACTTACATTTGCTAGTTTCCTTCATAAACCCTGACCATTTCTGCTAATTCAAATGAGTTTTAAAGAACAGAAGGAAAGATGGGAGGATTGTTGAGGGTAGAAACTTGAGTTAAATTGAGCTACATCCTCCATATATTTTTTCCCTCTTCCACGCACACAGCCACTCCATTTCACAGTACTTTCTACACTTTGTTTTCATTAGCTGCGGAAACAAGCCACTTTCCGCAGCTAATTCAACTTTCTGCAGCTGGCTTAACTTTCCGCAGCTGATTCAACTTTCCGCAGCTGGCTTAACTTTCCGTAGCTGTTTTGTTAAACTCTAGGTTGCAAGTGTCATCAAGCAAAACAAGCCACATGGGTAGCTGGGGGAATGTTAGTACATGGATGGTGTCCTATTCATTCTGTCAAATTTGATGAAAAAGACCCCAGTCAAAAGGAAGTCAAGATGAGTGTTATTACTGAGTCGCCACACTAAGTCGCTGCATGTCAAAAAAAAAAAAAAATTGAATCAATGAAATGAATAAGTTATTTGCTTACTTTTCTAAAGGTATTGATTAATTTTGGATTGATGATGAAAAATGAATGGCTAAATTTGTATCCAAAATTTTTAGCTACAAAATCGTGCACATTCCGCAGCTAAAGTCTAATTCCGCAGCGAGAAAAACCTCATTGTTCAAATCAGCCTATCTTTCTCGTACAAAATCAGATTTTGATGATTTAAGTATCGTTGAAAAGATTTCAACAAGATCTACACAATGAGAAATCTATCATTAGAGTTTGAAATGGCAAATAATGAAATAAATTGCTGAAAAGAAGCAACATTCAACTTGGGGCACCAACTCCAAAGCAGGTATAAATTCTTTTGATTTTTCCTTTCAGAACTTGTTTCATTAATACAATTTTTTTTGTTTTGTGTGTAAATATCATAACTAGAGAGATTGATCACCTCTCTTCTTTGACAATCTTACATTCCATTGCAAAAAAAGTATTAGTTTTTTTGCAGTTTCCAGGAGGAAGGACAAATGACTACAAGAGAATGGTGTCTCTCTAAGAGACCAATTTGTTTCATAAGAGGATGATCAGCAACAAAGAGGAAATATGCTGATGCAAAATCAGATCCAAACACTTGAAAAACTTTCAGATACTATTGTCTCCATCACATCCATCCATCACATCCATACTTCATAATAAACCATTCATCTCATTTTCCTCCATATTTTCCATTTACACACATACACTTTCCATCTTTTTTTGTCAATTCATAACCCACAAATAAAAGCAAGAGGCTCATTCACATGCTTATTGCCCATTGCCATTTCTTCTCTCCATTGCCATTTTCCATTTCCATTTTCCATTCCTTGTCATTTTCATTCCGCAAATAAGCCCTGCTTCAATGCAAATTATTGAGTCCATAGTCCTTTGAGTCTAAGTTCTTTGTAAAAACACCTTGAGGCTTGCATGCCTTAATGGCAAGTTCTCATGCTGACAAACAATGGGAATACATTAATGTCTCTTGTTCATCAGATCTTCTAGGTGACTCGACACCGACAAATTCATTCGTACCTAGCAAGATGTGTTTGGGCATCTTGACTCTCATTGTCATCAATGGTGAGAGTTCTCGTGTTGACTAGTGGCATCCATTAATGGCCACTAAGCCAACAATTTCCTACTATGTTCGACATCAGAACATCTTTTCACATAGTAGGAATTGTGCCAGTGAGTTTTGAAGACATGAAGACTATTATTTTCAGCATTTTGGAGCAGATTCGGCAAGTTTTAGTAGAAGCAATAAAAAGTCATCCTATCTCTCTATCCATGACTCCTCTTGTTCATCCACTTGAAGAAGAATATGATCAGAAATTTTCAGCCACTACACATACAACTCATCAATTCCAAGGGTAAGTGAAAGTACGTCATTTTCTAACTTTTGACCATAGAATTCCATAAATATAGAATGATAATTGTTGGAAAAACATTTCTCTTCCTCATTTCATATTCATATCTTGCCATGTCCATATCATATTCAGGAGCTCACATACTTCCAACATATATTAATTATTACATTGCTATTATGAGCATACAATGGCTTTTGAAAAAGTGCTTAAAGGATAAATTGGATACAAACAAAATCATGGTTGTCACACAAGAACCAACCATCATGCAATCCAATAAAGATATGCTTTGCAACAATAATCAAAATATCATTATGCAAAGTTCAAAGATCAAAATAGAAGGCAACAAAAAAAAAAAAATGGTTGTAACACAAGAACCAACCATGTTGCAATTCAAGTGAAACACTTTGCAAAAATATGAAGTTATCAAATGATATCATGCAAAGTTAAGCCAAAGCTCAAGGATCAAAAGAGTTAATGTAATATATATTGCATGAGGACATGCAATAGCTTCAGTTGGGGGGTATATTGAGTCTTGAAAATGTCATTCATTTCCATTACACTTTCACTATTATGTCCATTATATCACCTCCATTTCACTACTATGTCACCACATTCATCCCACTTTCATTATCATTGGGCCACATTTATGTTTTTCCAATCTTTATTAATTCTAAGCCTTTTGAGTGAATTTGTGGTTAAAAATTAGAAAATAATGTGCATATGCGTATACCTAACAAATGGGTTGAGATTGTTGACATGTGTAGGTTGAAAGAAGGCTTCTAGAAGACCCTTATGTGGCACTCTAAGGCAAAATTCGAATTTGAGTGGAAAGAATCATGGGATCATGAGGATATGTGTCACATCTCCTAATTGTATTGTAACTCTAAGAAGACATGTGTCTTATCAGTTCCTATTTTAATTAGGACTCTAGAGGTAGAGGGAGATATTCATGGATTCTCATTAATGAGATGGCTTCTCATCTTTTTGTATAAATAGGAGATCTCTCTCCTTCATTTGGGAGCTTAGCTTATTATTCTTTTTAGCTTATGAGTTCTTTAGCTTGGAGTTTGTAGTTCTTCCTTGATGGCTTTTGAAAGCCTTGGAGAACTTTGTTGTACTTTTTAATTTTGAAGAATTTGAATAAATCTTTGATGTTCTCAACATGGAAGGAGATGTGAAGTAGATGTCATGGAGCATATTAGAATGTAAGGTAGAGCAGATTTCATTTTGTAATTTTTCTTTGATTTCATTATGTCATTTAATTGCTTTCAAGTTTGATAGATTATATTTTTCGTTCATGCAATTTTAATTCATGAAAGTGTGTTCAACCGGTTGATTATAGGTTAGTAATGCACATAGCTTTTTAATGACTAATGACATGACGGAATCATCTTGTCTTTCTGTTGATTTATTTTTTTTGAGTTCTAATTCCAGCATTGTTATTTCAATCAGTTTTGTTTTGCTCATTTACTTTCCTGCAATTTAGATATCATATTACTCAACTTGTTCATGGTTGCTTCCCATAAGGTAGATTGAGCTGAAGGGTAAAGGATCAGAAGAGTTGAAGTAGTGTGATTAGTTTCCTTTATGCAATTTAATTTCTTGCAATTTAGATATCATATTGCTTAACTTGTTCATGATTGCTTCCCATAAGGTAGATTGAGCTGAAGGGTAAAGGATCAGAAGAGTTGAAGTAGTGTGATTAGTTTCCTTTATGCAATTTAATTTCTTGCAATTTAGATATCATATTGCTTAACTTGTTCATGATTGCTTCCCATAAGGTAGATTGAGCTAAAGGGTAAAGGATCAGAAGAGTTGAAGTAGTGTGATTAGTTTCTTTTATGCAATTTAATTTCTTGCAATTTAGATATCATATTGCTTAACTTGTTCATGATTGCTTCCCATAAGGTAGATTGAGCTGAAGGGTAAAGGATCAGAAGAGTTGAAGTAGTGTGATGAATTATTTGCTTTGCTTTCAGTCTTTGAGTTGCTTTAAGTTCAATTTTTACTTTCTTTTTATACAGCAGCAAGAATACCGGGTTTCATAGTCACTAGCTCATTGATTGGTTATTGCATTTTATTTTGATTGAAGTAGTTGCATATTTACACTTTTGTTTAAGTACTAATTCCATCAATAACATGTTTTAAGATCTTTTGAAGTGCTAAGTTTGGAAGTTACCATTAGGGACATAGGCCTTGTCTTGAAATCTCTATCCATACTTGTCCTTTAAAAGTATTCTTAAGACCTTAGAATAGGATTTCCATTTGCATTAGACACTTTAGGAAACCAACAAAAACAAAACCCCGAAACAAAATAAAATATATAAAACAACGAAGTAAGAAAAAGGTTAACTAAGCACATATGGTGCACCACACTTCTTCAGTTTACGATACCCGGATTGATAATTTATGTAGAGCAATTTAAGACGTTAAATTGACTAGACACATGGTTCTAGCCATTTCCTGTACGATTCTATTTTTTCTTTTAGCTACTCCATTCTGTTGTGGTGTTTTGGATGTTGAGAATTTCCTTTTTATTCCATGTTCGTCACAATATTGCTTAAATGCCTTGGACGTGAATTCTCCACCATTATCTGATCTTAGACATTTGATCTTCAAATCGGTTTCATTTTCGACCAATTCCTTGTAGATTTTGAAACATTTGAATGCCTCAGACTTTTTCTTCAGGAAACTGATGGTTGTCATTCTAGTGTAATCATCTATCATTAACATAAAGTATAATTCACTGTCTAAAACTTTTGTTCTCATAGGACCGCATAGATCAATACGTATTAATTCTAAGGGATGTGATGCAAAATCTTCCTTTGTCTTGAACTCGACTTTTGTCTTTTTTCCATTCCGACAAGATTCACATATCATATTGGTAGGTTTTGAGATTTTCAGCATTTCTCTAACTGCTTCCTTTTTGTTGATCTTGGCCAAATTTTTGAAATTTATATGTCCCATTCATTTGTACCATAACCATCTCTCATATTCTTTTGCCAAGGAACACCCTTTAGGTGTCTCATCAAAAATATATATGTCGTTTGGAACTCTGCTTTCTGTAGCCACAATTTTACCAAACTTGTGTTTCCTAATTTCACATTTCTTCGGGTTGAATAAAATCGTCTGTCCTTGATCATACATTTTCCCAACATTGAGCAGATTGTGATTCATATTTTCAACCAACAACACATCCTTTGCTAATTCATCCCTACTTCCAAGAGTGATCGTACCTGCTCCTATGACATTTGAATATCCTTCATTTCCAAAAGACATTGTTCCATCCTTCTTTACTCTCAAGGATATGAACTTATTTCTATCTTTAGTCATATGCATTGAGAAACCACTGTCAACATACCATACGTTTATGTTTCTTTGAGCCTTGAGAGTGAGAGCACACCTTTCAGTCTTCCTTTTCCATACTTTTTCATTCTAATTTTGTGAGAATTCCTTTGAATAACTTCCAAGTCTGCAGTCTTTGGCCAAGTGTCCAAAATTGTTACATTTGTAACATTTGACATCATCTCTCAAATGATCAAATATGTTGATATTCTACTGAGTTCTGAAATATCCATTTCTGAGAGATCTCCTGGAATTATATTCATTCCAAACATACATGCGACATTCTGCAACTCTATGTCCAAACCTTCCACATGAATAATAATGACCATAAAAGATAGCTTGATACCTGGGAGGAAATCTTCTTTGAGGAATTGTCTTCCAAGAGTCTTCCTGTGAGTCTTGATCTCTTGATCTAGCTGGGAGATCTCCCTGCTTGGTAGATTTTGCATATCCATCTTCTTTATTTGTCATAGAAGGACTTGACTCATTTTCAGATTTTTTTGTAACCAAGACCAGTCTTGTCGCTGCATGATCACTGGTTGTTGATGAGTTCGTCCAAAGTCTTTGAGTTGTTGGCATAGTTTTGAAGATTTTTTTCATTTTTTACTTCCTTTCGTAAAGAAACGATTTCATCTTCCAATGCTTCTCTTTCCTTGTTTCTTTCCTAAGTGACTCTTCAATTTATTTTTAGTATTCAACCTTGATTTTAGGATTTAGGACTTGTTCCGTTTCTATATTTAATTCATCTTCAAGAGTGTTGACATGCTTCTTCTCAGCCTTGAGCTCTTTGATAATCCTTATCACTTCATGTTAATTTTAGTTATGTTATATTCTTAGAGCAATTTATTTCAATTTTCATAGTTAGCTCAATATCTTTTCCAGATTAGCAATCACATTAGAATTAAAGTAAACTGCAGATAGAACATAAACATAAATTGCAGAAGACAAGCCAAGACAATAGGACACAAGATGTGGTGCTAGCCAGGGACAAACCCCAAAGTGGGGAAACCGTTGATCAATTCTTCTTTTATGTTCTTCAATAGTTTAGCATAGAAAGAGATAGATAGTACATTTACAATAGAATTCAACACTTTGACTTTCTATATCTACATGAGATCAGTTGAAGACATGTTGCTTCAACTGATCCTCCAAGGTGACTCCCTCACCTATCACAGTGCTACATCTCGTCCACTTGTTGCACCTCCCTGTGCTGCACCATGTTGTACTTATCATCACAGTGCTAGACCTTAATGACCATGCTATGCACTTCATGTTGTTGCTCCTGTTACTGTGCTGCTTCAATCATTGAGCTGCTCTTATCACGTATCTGCACCCAATGTTGTACTCATTGCTGATCCATCATCACTTTGCTGCACCCATCATGTTGCAACCATCACCATGCTGCATCCTTGTTAGCTGACTAATCCTCAACATAATAATATTAACCCATGACAGTAGCTCTGTTCATATGATAGGTAATCCTAAGAATAGCCTTGTTGTTGGCTATGGCATGTGGCCTAGCCTAGCAACAAGATAGGCCTCCAATACTTTATCAACTAGCATCCAAGAATCATAAGAACTTGACTGTGTTGTCAGCCCTTTCAAACACCCAACTGTTTACATAAGTTGATCTAGAGCAGATGCGTTCCTTCATTATGTAATAATGACTTATCACTATGTTTTCGCCTACAGCAATCCGAGTTTATATGGTGTCCTTTCAGACCTCCTCATACAGTGAATAAGTGTCATCTTATGCTACGAATGAGTAGTCTCTTTCCTTGCTGTGTATAAGGTTTCTTTGTTGCTAAATGAGGGCTTCACTAATAGTGGCAGGGCATCATTCTTAACTGTGTCAAAGGCCTTTGCTTGACAGCGTTAAGAAGGAACTTCTTCAAGCAGTGAATTGGTCCTCCTTGACTGTGATTTAGTCTCCTATAGGATTGCAGATTAGGGCACTTCAACAGCTATATATTGGGTCTCCTTTACCAACGTTTAGACCTCTTTTATACAGCACATAGGAGCCTCCTTCAGCTGTGGGATAGAGCTGCATCTGGACCTTCTTTTTGCTGAGGAGTAAGACCAGTAGTTAGGAAACAAGGGTCTGTGTATTAGGGTCTTTCTTTCAGCTGTGAAGAGACCTCATTTACTGTGGCTAGATCTCCCTCTTAGGACAATGCATAGGGGCTTCTTTAAGTTGCATACAAGTTTCCTCTTTCCTGCATGTAGATATCCTCATGCCTACGGCTAGGGCATATTATGACAACAGATTTAGGGCCTCATAGATCTGCGTCATAGGGTCTCTTCTACACCAACATTTATCCTCTCCTTGTTGCAATTCCAAGACTACATTAAAGTCTTTATAATAGTATTAAGGATTCTCCCTCATGATGGTGATTAGGGTAGCATAGGATCTTCAAGAAAACCATTTTTCTTTCACATCTAGGGCACTTCATGGCAGCACTAGGGCATCATTAGGTTCTTCCCTTTACTATGGATTAGGACATCATAAGGTTCTTCCCTTTACTGCGGATTAGGGCATCAATAGGCCAGCGTATCTCCTAGGGCACTCCCTCTAGATCTCTTCTTCATCAAACCCAAAACAAAATGAAGAGAGATCACAAGAGTGTATGAGTGTGACAAATGACTTCAAGTCCTCTTCTATTTATACTAAAATGTAGAGCACAAGAGGGGGTTATTTGGTTGCTGGCCGACCTTGACGAATTGTCCCATAACACAAATAAATTCATATCTCCATGAATACTTACCGGAATTGGATGATCTTTAGATCAATCCTACACCTTTCAATGAGAGGGATCCAAGAAAAATATCAGCTTCCATAAATAAGATGACCCACATGGAGTTTGGCCCTAGTTTCCAATTTTAACACTTCGTATTGAATTTCAACCTCAGTCATTTCTTCTTCTTCGTCTCCTTCTTCGTCAGGTGCGTCTTGCTTATTGTGCTTCGCCATAAACAATACTCTTCCGTTGAATTCTTCTTTGTTATCACTATCTTCTTCTGATGAGGAGCTATCTTGTTTGGAGAAGAAATTTTTCTTAAACCATTTCTTCTTGCCTTGCTTCTTGAACTTCCTACAAATTTTCTTTCCTTTCGTAACAACCTCATTTTGTGAGGACATTTGGCTGCAAAATGCATAACCTCACCACAATAAAAACATATTAATGGAAGTTTACCTTTGAACTTTCCTGTAGTTTTTCTCATTTTCCACGTGAAGTAGGCAAACTCTTTATCTGAGAATTCTTCTTCATATTCTTCCTTTTCCTTATCCTTATAATTGCAAGTTTTTTCTTTTGGAGTCTGCTTATCCTTACTATTCTTCTTGGATGCGGTAAATTTTGTTTCTAAGTGAGATATGCCATCCTCTTCTTAAATCCTCGTTTCATATGCCGTAAGAATTCCATGCAATTCATCTATGCTGAGATTGGTCAGATTCGATCTATATTCCAAGATAGGTACCTTAGGATTAAATCTTGCTAGAAAGGTTCTGAGGATCTTTCGGGCAACGATTTTCATTTCAACAGGTTCTCCCAAACCTTTCAAAGTATTTGTTGTTTCATCAACACACCGAAAGTATGCAGCAATATCTTCATCTTCCCTCATTTTGAGTTGCTCAAATTTTACCCTAAAAATTTGAAGCTTTGCTTCTTTCACCTTTGATTCACCTACATATATATTTTCAAGCTTGCCCCATACCTCTTTAGCAATTTTGCAACTTAATACCTTAAGATAAACAAATTCGATAAGCCCATTGATAATAATATCTTTATCCTTTGCATCATATACCATATTTTTCTTACCTTGTTCATCCCGGGTCGGTGTGAAGCCTTTGTCAACGATTTCCCATACTTTGTATCCTTGCGCTAGCAAATGAACCTGCATTCTTCCACTCCAAAGTGCATAGTTATTCCCATTGAACAAAGGAACTCTATTCTTAGTATACTCCATGATCTCCTTCTAGTTGTTAGACTGCTATTGAAGGAACTAAGCTATAATACCAATTTTTGGAAATAATGATGGGGGCGGGGGGTGTGGGTGTGAATCAATATTCCTTAGCAATTAGAACTTTTTAAATATTTCAAATCATTAGTTAATATTCAATTATTATTACTATTTATGCAGTAAAAATAGAACACAGTAGGCACAAGAATTTTAGGTGGAAAAACCCCTCCAGCTCAAAAACCACTGAATGCTTTTCTAATAAATTCTTTAATCTTCATCCCCAACTGAAATGAAAGTTACCACTTCCTAGAATTCTATAAAATCATTCTTCTCCAGATCCCACTGGAAGGACACTCCAACACCCTAGTTTCTTCAATAGTCAACTGAATGGATGCCCCAACACCCTAGTGAGCCTCAACTCGCCCTAGCACCACCCTACCACCTGAAGTGTTTATAGGCCCCAACCTATAGGTGACTTCATTAACCTTCCTAGCAGCACCCTACCACTCTATAAAGACAAAAATTAAATACAAAAGTGTGGACTCATGTACCAAGGACAATGATCCACGATATAATATGATTTACAATGATTTTGACCAAACACCCAATCACATTATGACTTGCAAGCCAACCATGACATCGTCCCAACATAGACTCATATATCTCCCAATAATTCCTTTTTGAGTCTAGTCAAATTAACTCTTTTACAATAATGACTCTTCCAATGATGACACTTTTACAAATGGCTCTTTTACAACTTTACAATGATGACTCTTGGCCTTGACACTTCTTCACAATATACGAATGGTTGTCTTGTCTCCAAAGGATGTCCCTTTGCAACAATTCCTTTGATTCGATACTTATGTTGTTGAATTCTTTCTTGAAGTTGTACTTGAATCTTCTTCTACCTGCATTTAAAATTTGTCTGATGAAACCAATCCCTAAACAAACAAAAAATACCCTTCAACTTGTTGAAATATGGCAACAAGAATATTCCAATTTAATTTGTCCTTGAATTAAATTGTGAATTAAAATAGAATTTAGTCTTAACAGCTACTTGGAAATAATTAATTAATTCATTTTGACTTAATTAGTTTGAGAAATTCAAGTTAGAAGTCTTCTTGAAGTAATGCAAGATTTATCCCTTAATTAAGGAGATAAGATTGAGTTATATTTGAGTTGTAATTAGTTAACTCATTTTACTAAGTTAAGTCTAGTTAAATTAGTTCCAAATTATTTGAGGAACTAAAAGTGAGTTAACAGTCAATTGATGCATCATGCACCCAACTAATGCTACTCCAATTAACTGAATATTTCCTCATCAAAAACTCATGCGCGTCTATTCTGAGAAAGATCCAGTTGAGTTAAATTTCAAGGATAGTGTACTATCAGTTGCATATGTTTTCCTATAAAGAAAACTCATGCATGCAGTCAAGGCATCGTTCCTTGAGGATTGCGCAATTCTGACAATGTGTGAGATCAGGAGATCATCCACTGGTAAAAGAGGTTTTCCACTTGGTAATAGGAGAATCATCCCAGAGGAACAACACGAGGAAATAGGAGCTTGGAGGGTAGAGAGGAAGGCTGGAGAGAAGCCAAGATTGCCTGTGAGCATCTGTGAGGATTGTACTAAGAGCTAGCTAGCTATGAGAGCTTAGGCTTTGTATAATTCCTATGTATTTCCAACTTGTATGATAATATAAATAGTGGGGTTTTTAGCTGAGGCTTTCCCCAAATTATTTTCATTTGTATTTTGCATTGATTCTTCTTCTTCCAGTTATATTGTTCAGCTCAATTTTTAAGCTTCTGCAAATTGATAGTAGAACTAGGTTATAGTATTTTTCTTTGATTTATATTGCACTATTGGGTTAACCTATCACATATTTTCTACAAGGTATCAGAGGTGGATTTGTAGAAATTTTCTACACCATATTGGAGCTGTGAACAATATACTGAGAAGAGAATTTGAAGTTTGAAGTTTGAGGTTGTAGGTGAAAGTCGAATTCATATCATACTTCAAGGTTGGCCAATTGTGTTCTATGGCTTGAGACTCAAGTATGCCTTGGAAGGTAGCTTGAATTACATAGCATGGAAAGATAGAATGGAGGCGGGATTAGAATACAATGGCTTAAAGGAATTCATTGATCAAGAAATCCAAAAGCGAGCTTCAACTAATGCACAAGAGTTGGCTGAGTGGAAGAATTGCGTGGCGAAGGTGAGATAGATAATCCTTGAGGGAGTTCAAGACCATATTGTTTCGAGTCTCCATGGGAAGGATACTCCATTTTCAATGTGGAAGACATTGAAGGACCTGTGCCAGACCAGTAGCGACCAGAGGAAATTGGTGCTCAAGGATAAGCTTCGAAGAATCAAGATGGAGAAGGGAGATACTATTTCCACATATCTAAACAAGCTCACCACCTGCAGAGATGAGCTTGGCAGTGTGGGAATAACTACTGTCGATGATGATATGGTGAGCCTCACTCTCCTTGGCCTTCCAAAGAGTTGGAATAGCTACGAGGACTCTCTGAATGGAAGGGAGAAACTTCTGGATTGGGAATGACCGTGGTCGGATCTTATGCAGGAGGATATTAGGAGGAGCACACGAGATGGTTCTTCATCCAAGGATGATGATGAAGAAAATCTGGCCTTAGCAAGTAAGGCAAGGAAATGGAAGGGGAAGGCCTTCCATGAAGGGAAGAACGGTGACATGTTTAAAGTAAGATGCTTTAATTGTCACGAGATGGGACATTATGCGACAAAATTCCCTTCGAAGAAGTCCAATAAGGGATCCTTGGAAGGATTGGAAGGTGAGGCATTAGCCTCTCAGTTGGAAATGGAATTTACCCTCATCGCATGCCTGGTGTCATCGATGATGGGTTGTGTTTGGTATCTTGACAGTGAAGCCTCATTCCACATGACTGGTGATAAAATTTTATTCAGTGCCTTGGACGAGAAAGACCTCAAGATGCGCATAGAGATGGGTGATGACGGAAGGTATAGTGTTTTAGGAGTGGGCACGGTTGCTTTTCAGAGGGAGCATGGAGTTCCTCTCACCTTGATAGATGTGATGTATGTGCCTGGACTGAAGAAGAACTTGGTATCGGTCACGATGTTGGAGGAAAAAGGCTACTATGTTGTCTTCAGTAAAGGAAAGGCGTTCCTAAGACACATAGCCACGGGTTAGACCAAGAGGATAGGGATTCGGGTAAAGAATCTCTATAAACTAGAGGTAGATGATTATGCAGCATTGAGTACGAAACCAGAATTGGTGCAAATCTAAGACATTGGTGAGTTGTGGCACAGGTGGTTGGGCCATTTTCATCATGGGGCTTTGAAGATAATGCATCAAATATTTGCAATACTTCCTAAAGGTAAACTTGAGCAAGTCGACACATGCAAAGGTTGTACCTTGCGAAAGTACACCAAGTCTTCCTTTCATTGTTGAGACAATCAAGAAGAGGCTATCTTCGAGCAAGTTCATACTGATGTGTGTGTTATAGCTCCAAATCTCACTCTTATGGTTTGTGATGCTGCACTCATGGCCTAGGGCAACCCCTCCTTCCAGACTTGGTCCAAAAATTTAAAAAACAGTGTTTTATTCCCTATACGCAACATTGCCCTGAGTTAAACGCGTGTACACGCGGGTCTGTTATACCCAACCCGCGTGTATCTATTAAAACACTTAAAAAATAATAAATTCCTCTTTTTCAGGCGGAGATCGCGGGTTTTACCTGCTGGATCACCTGTTATTGCCCGTGGCCCAACTGTTCCCAACTAACTCCTAACTAAAAAACTACTTTGGAGAGGGTATAAAAAGACATCAAAGGGAAGGCCAAGGGGAGAGAGAAGAGAGCAAGATTATTATGCTGAGATTTTTCCCTTAGACCAGGTCTGAAGTCCTTGGTGCTTTCTGCACTTCCCCCATTTTGCATAGGAAACCCTTGTTTCTATGTGTCTTGGTGATCATTCATCCTTGATATCATCATTTGAGTAGGACTTGGAAGGAGCTCTTGTTGGAGGCTTGAGGCTGGAACGAATCCGGGAGGAAGCTTTGCTTGTAGCCTGCTGAAGGTGTTCAGGTGATATCTTTCCGATATATGTACTTTATTTGCCTTTATATATAAAGAAACACGTCTTTGTTCCCGAAACAATCTTTCTTTATGCTTATGAGATTCTTGTCTTGAATTCTTATGCAAGTGGTTACTTAAAGATTTTTATAACTAACTTTATAGCATAAAGATGGTTTATACATAAATATCTGTACATGTACTGTTGTGTTCCTTGATTTGTTTGACTTGCAGATCGAAGGAAGAAGAAGGGAACTCCAAGAAGGGTTTGGACCCTAAAGGCCTTCTCGAACGTAGGACCTTAGGTACGTACCCTAAACATTAGAATTTGCTTAAAAGTAAAAATGATGGTTGTGTGTGTTTCTTTGAATAAGCAATTTTCAGTCTGGTAGAGTCTTAGCCCAAAGGACCCTAGGGGTACTTTCCCTTCAACCAGTGTGTGGACCATTCTCAATGACATCCACAATGAAGCAAAGGTATTATGTGATTTTCATTGATGACTATTCTCATAAATGCTGGATTTATTTCATGCAGAAGAAGGATTAAACCTTCACAAAGTTTTGTGAGTTCAAATATTTGGTCGAGAAAGAGTCAAGGAAGAAGATCAAGGCCTTGAGAAGTGACAACGGTGGAGAATATGTCTCTCAAGAGTTTAAGGACTTCTGTGTAGTGAAAGGAATTAAACGAGAGTTGAAAACACCTCATAACCCACAGCAAAATGTGGTGGTCGAGAGGAATAAAAAAACTATTGTAGGGGTAGCACAGGCAATGTTGCATGACCAAGGCCTACTACTTCACTTGTGGGCAAAGGCATGCAACACAGCGGTCTATTTGCATAATATAAGCCCACATTGTATAATTGGGATCAAGACACCAGAGGAAGCTTTCTCCAGTAAGAGACCAGATATGGGTCACTTCAGGATCTTTGGCTCATTGGTATATTGTTGTGGAACAAAGGATGCACGGAAGTAGCTTGAGTTGACAATAGAGTTGGGGATACTTGTGGGGTACACTGATACACCTCACAACTATTGGGTGTACTTTCCTACCAGTCGGAGGACAGTGATTTGCAAATATCTCAAGTTTGATGAGAAGAAGGCCATGCGAGTTTCCCTTGAGAGGGAGCTTCAACTATAGGCTGTGGAGGAACTGGTGGTTCCTAAGGAGGAGGAGCCTTAGACTGATGCAGAGTAGCCACATGTAGAGGTTCTAGGAATGGAGACATCCACTCAAGCAGAGTCTTCCAGAGATGGACGGAAGCGCACAAGAGAAGCTAACATATTGTTGGATATGCAAGAGAGAATGTGGGAGCACCATCTTCTCAGCGCAAACAGAGAAGGTCACCTGAGAGGTACACTGGATGCATGGCCCTTGCTGGGGAATGTGTTGAGACCGAGTCATCTTCCTTTGAGGAAGCAGTGCAGTAGTTGATTTGGGTTGATGCTATGGTGGAGGAATATGATTCCATAGTTCGTAACAGTGTTTGGGACATGGTTCCAAGACCGGAGAACAAGTTAGTTGTGAGTTCCCGTTGGCTTTACAATGTAAAGCAAGCTGTTGATGGTAGTGTGGAGAAGCATAAGGAAAGATTTATTGCCCGTGGATTTTCACAGGTTGAGGGGATTGACTATTATGAGACCTTTGCTCCTGTCGCATGGTACTCATCTATCAGATCTATGTTGGCACTATCAGCACATATGGGTTGGAAGATCCATTAGATGGATGTGAAGACTACATTTCTCAATGGCAAGATTGAGGAAGAGGTGTACATAGAGCATCTGGAAGGTTTTGGGACCTTCAATCATGAGTTTCATGTCTGCCGACTCAAGAGAGCATTGTACGGGCTGAAGCAAACACCTCGTGCTTGGTACACCAGGATAGATAATTACTTCACCAGGTTGGGCTTCACAAAGAGTGAAGCGAATGCGAACCTGTACCACATCATGGTGAAAGGTAAGCTATTGATAATCATTCTTTATTTTGATGATCTCATATTGATTGGTGATGATCAGTTGATCATGTCTTTCAAGGAGGACCTTGCAAGAGAATTCGAGATGAAAGACATCGGTCTCATGCATTACTTCCTTGGCATGGAAGTGTGGCAAAAGGATGGGGAGTTGTTTGTGTCTCAGGCAAGTATGCCAATGAGATACTCAGGAGATTCCACATGGAGAATTTCAAGCCCATGTAGACTCCTCTAGCTGGTAATTGGAGGAACGAGGATGCTATTTCAGGAGAAGTAGTGGATGCTACTGTGTACAGGCAGCTTGTGGGTTCACTGATGTACTTAGTTAACACACGACTAGATTTTTGCTATGCAGTGAACCAGCTGAGTCAAGTGACGGTTCAACCTACCAAGATGTTTTGGAAGGCAGCAAAGCATGTATTGAGATACCTTAGAGGCACATCTTAGTATGGATTATGGTACAGACGAACAGAGGGAGTGAAGCTACAGGGCTTCACTGATGCAAATGGGGCAGGGAGTCCATCATATCGGAAGAGCACATCAGGAGGGATTTTCAACCTTGGGTCAGCGGAAGTTTCTTGGTACAGTAGGAAACAGAGGTCGGTTGCACTCAGCCGGCAGAGGAAAAATACATGGCCGCAAGTCAGGCAACATGTGAGGCCATCTGGATGCGAAAAATCCTAGTTGGTTTGTTTGATCAGAGGATGGATCCAACTGCAATTTATTGTGATAATCAAAGTTGTATCAAACTCTCTGAGAATCCAGTATTTCATGATAGTTCCAAGCACATTGACATCCAGTATCATCATGTCAGAGTCTGTGTAGCGAGAAGGATCATGTTTTTGAAATATATTTTGACAGAGGAGCAAGATGCTAACATTTTGACAAAGGAATTTTCAAAGTGTAAATTCGAGTTCCATAGAGATAGGATCGGGGTGGAAAATAATCCCTTTCTTGTTGAGAGGGAATGTTGAAATATGACAACAAGCATATTCCAATTTAATTTGTCCTTGAATTAAATTGTGAATTAAAATCGAATTTAGTCTTAACAGCTACTTGGAAATAATTAATTAATTTATATTGAATTAATTAGTTGGAGAAATTCAAGTTAGAAGTCTTTCTGAAGTCATGCAAGAGTTATCCCTTAGATTAAGGAGATAAGATTGAGTTATATTTGAGTTGTAATTAGTTAACTCAGTTTACTAAGTTAAGTCCAATTAAATTGGTTCCAAACTATTGGAGGAACTAAGAGTGACTTAATAGTCAATTGATGCATGCATGCACTCAACTAATGCTACTCCAGTTAACTGAAGATTCCCTCATCAGAAATCCATGCATGTCTATTATGAGAAATACCTAGTTGAGTTAAATTTCAAGGACAATGTACTATTAGTTGCATATGTTTTCCTATAAAGAAAACTCATGCATGCAGTCAACGCATCATTCCTTGAGGACTGCACAGTTCTAACAGTGTGTGAGATCAGGAGATCATCCACTTGGTAAAATAGGTTTTCCACTTGGTAACAGGAGAATCATCCCAGAGGAACAAAATAAGGAAATAGGAGCTTGGAGGGTAGAGAGGAAGGCTGTAGAGAAGCCAAGATTGCATGTGAGCATCTGTGAGGATTGTACTAAGAGCTGGCTAGCTGTGAGAGCTAAGGATTTGTATAATTCCTATGTATTTCCACCTTGTATGATAATATAGATAGTGGGGTTTTTAGTTGAGGCTTTCCCCAAAGTATTTTCATGTGTATTTTGCATTGATTCTTCTTCTTCTAGTTATATTGTTCAGCTTGATTTTTAAGCTTCCACAAATTGATAGTAGAAGTAGGTTATAGTATTTTTCTTTGATTTATATTGCATTATCGTGTTAACCTATCACAGATTTTATACACAAATAACCTATGCCTGTAATACACATGTAAGTGCATAATAATGAATAAATACAAATTAAAATTACAATGTGTACCTGAAGTGTGCTTGTCACTTTTGTTGTTGACTTGTTGCAGTAGTATAAAAAGACTCCCACTCTTGATATAGCCATGGACTCTATGCAATACTATATCCAAAATTGACCTAAAGATATATACAATAAAAACTGATGACAGACCCTAGACTTGTGATGGGCCAAGTTCTAAGTACAACAATGGAGAGCATTCTGTCAACTATGAAAAGACAAGTAACACAAACTTACAACATCATATATATTTGGTAGACTTGGTGTAGCATCAAGAATATGTAGCATCAAATGTGTAGTATCAAGAATAGGACATCCAAAATGTGGTATCAAAACTAATTGTGACATATAGAGACATAGAGATATAAACGAGACCCTATATATACTTACGTTGTCCTGCAAAAACATGTGTTAGAAATGATACAAATATTTCAAATGTAAACACTGATCATACATACCTTGCTATGGGAGACTTACCTTTTACTATTGATGTGTGGTCCTTACTGTAGTGATCTATTGTATATATGAAATTTCAGATCTCCAGGGTCTACAATTATGTCCTATGGTAGCCCTCTAAGTCCTCTTTCCAACCCCATAGGTCTTCTCAAGATTGGATCCTTCATGAAATATTTATGTCCAATCTCCCACAATGATGTGATTATAGACTGGTTCGGTAGAGTTAAATTGTATGAAGAGCCATGTGTCACTGTTGCGACCTTTGGCCCTAAAAATACTACTCAATAAACTAAAGTCCATCCTATTTCTATAAATGTTTATGAAATTTGAATCCAATGCTCAGAAAGAAAGTTATGACGATTTTCCCAACGTCACTTGTTTGACATGGAATTCGTAAGCCTCCAAAAACCTATCTTCCTCAGATCATATCTCCAAAACTATACTGACTCAAGATCTAAAATTATATCACGAGGTTCATCAAGATTTCAGCACAAATGGGATTTAGTTTCCACTTCTGAAGCTTGTCCAAAAAAAATTATACTAACAATTCCATGATGACATGTTTGGAGCCACAAAATCATTACTAGACAAGGATATGAGGGTGATTATTTATATGAATGTCTTGAGTTGATAGGGTACTCAACAAGTGAATGTTGGAGGGAGTTTAGGAGAAAAAAAATATTATTAATTATTGAATATTCAATGACCACAACCAATTATGAGTGCCATGACACAACCCCATAGGGTTTTAGCCCACTAACTGGGGTTACTAACTTCAAGCGCAAATAACTCTCAAACCATGAAGAACTGGGAGGCATGCCATATATCAACGGAAACATATAAACAAGTAGAATCTATCACAAAGATATTTTATGCAAAATAATATGATTTTTCAAGTCAAAATGTCGTTGCAAGATTAGGGTAGCCCCTAGTGCTTCTTGGGTTGACATCAATGACAACCACTGATCAATAGGGTTAAAAACACCACACGACTTCAACAAGATTCATACAATCGTATATGAAATAGTTCATGCACAAATGCATAAGTTAAACAACATACATTGCTAAAGTAACTAGAATAGTCGAACTACAATAACAACATATGCATGAATATGTGTTGGCTCTATTATATTATATATAAAGTGAAAGTTGCATCCATACATACAACCATGACAGCCACTAGCCCCAATAGTGGAAGGTTATAGTCAACACTGGATGCTCCCCCAAAGAGGTGTACTTGCTCTTCACTTGTGGGGAAGATAAGGCTCATCACAATACTCTCTAAACCCTCTCTAAGCAATTCCTAGCAAAATCTTGGCTCCCAAAAGCCTGTCTATGAGTTATGGCGTTCTATTTATAACAAAGGGTGGGGTGACCCTTGACATTCCCCTTTGTGACTCTTGGACTACACTCATGACTCTTCAATTTCATTATATATAACTCTTTACATTACATATGACTTTTTCCATTCCACTAATGACACTTGGAATTTCACTTTCCATCATGTTTACAACAAAAATACATTTTCCACATATACCCATCTGGGACAAAAATAGGCTTGAGTCAGCTAGATAAGACAACACTAAGATTCCGACGGTTGTGGAAATACCAATTCATCAGAATCCTCTCCATGACCCTCGATGACGAACTGATGTCAAGCATGGTATTGCGCAATGGTGTCCTGAGCAGGGCTGGATTGGCGACATATCTTTGTATGTTCTTTTTATTGATCTACAAATCTACGCTGGTGGCCATGTGCATCAACTAATCAAAGTATTCATCGATCTCGAGTTGGAATTGGTTTTTCTCTTTGGCTTCGGTGAGTGTTTCGATTAATGGGGTGTCATACTTTCTCACCATGACATCCAAATTCCTGAACAATTGTGCGTTCGAAGCCACAACATTGGTGATGATTAGTGGGAGTTCCTCATAGTTATGGATCAGACTATGGATGTGTTATTTGTCCAACTCTACCCATGGCTTCATCATCTTATGCAATTGAAGTGGGGCTTCCTTGTACCTCATTGTCCATGTTTGTACCTAATCAACAACGGCATGTATATTTGTGAGTATTTTGCTATCTAAGTGCAGCGTTGCTGATGACCATGTAGATGGACAACTTCCTTGCGCACAGTGATGAACGTATATTATAGTATCCAAATTACTGTCTCAAGAGCCTATAATTCAGCAAGTATCACTTTCTTCGTCTCTGCTCTAGCGGATCCTGTTGATTGTTCCTCTCTCTGCCTAGTTTCTTGCGATTCCTTAGCCATGCACTCATTTTTTGCTATCAAGAACTTCACAATCGAGCTCATGGCTTCGGCATAAGCCTTTGTAGCATCAAAAAAAGAAGTTAGATATCTTCATACATCTGACACAACCACCCTTTCTTCAAAGTGCGCAGGTGATGCATGCTCATATGGGATGTGTGTTATGCATTCCTGTACAACTATGTTTTGTGACTCATCAAAAGCTATGTTGTACACATCTATTCCCAGATCATCTTCAATTAGAATGATATCCCCTTATTCACTTGGGACTTGCTCTGTTCCTGGAGCTGGTGAAGCCTATGGGGTGACCTTGGTTTCTTTTGGCATGAGGTCAGTGCCTTGATCCTGTTCCATCATCCATTTTTTCATCCATCGGTTCATCTTGCTGATCAAGTTCTTGTTCATGTGGCTACTCACCCTGTTCATGATCTGATGTTGGTGGATCTAAGTCTTCAGCCTGTATCGGTGCAGTTTGTGTTGTCTGTGTGCGTTGCACTTTCTCTTATTCTTTTTCTTGTTCTTGTTCCTGTTCCTATTCCTATTCCTATTTCTATTCCTATTGCACTTCCTTCTCTCTTCTGCACACTCTTGTTCTTCTTTGAGCTTCTTCTCTACTTCCTACAACTTCCTCTATGTCTCTTCCAGTATTTTCTTATCTCTTCTTTTCTACGCTCCTCTCCTATTGCAGTGTCGCCTCTTTTCTTCTATCTCCAAAGCTACTCTCTCAACAAGTGATCTTCCTTACACTTGTATCTTCGCTCTGCCTTTGTGCCTTCAATAATCTTCCTCTTGTCTTTGTCTTGTGCAGGTTTTCTGCTTGCTGCTACTATTGTTGCTGCTCCCTCTAGTGTTGTTTCCTTGAGTGCTACTAGCCACTCTATTGCCATGCTGACTAGCTCATTAAGCCTGGAGGAGTTATAGCAATATCTCCATGGGTCTTCCTTTGGCCAATGACACACCCCGGGGATCCAAGAATAGTACACTCTCGAATAGTGGTCCATGCATAAGCCATGTGGATTGTACGGATTGAAACTCTTGGTGCTAAAATGAAGCCTTTTGATGTCCTTGACCTCAACATCCACTTCTTTCAAACTCTATATCATGTACAACCCAATCTGCAAAGGAAGGATAGGCCATGGTGCCTTCTTCTTCCTATGCAATCTAGTTGATAACCCTATCCAGATGTGGTATGCAACCTCTTGCATGACCACCTTGTCCATGGCAAACTTCGGGAACAAATGCAGAGACTTCTCCATGTTGTACATCCTGATGAAGGTGTTAACGAGTGATGCATACCAATCTGCAATGTTCAGCAACGCCTCCATTGCTACCTGGGACATGCAAGGCGATCTAGTTCAAAGATCATTGTGTACAGAGGGGCAATGAAGTGGTAAATTAGTCTAGGCATGACTCCTCGGTAGCTGCACTATGAGAGGAACTTGCAATATACGTTCACAACATTCTTTGAAGGTGTTCATGCCCAACCCATGCGAGGAAACTGTTGATGGGAATAGATTGCATCGAGTAGGTAGGTGCACATGAAGAATCTTGCTTGTTGATCCTTGGGTGGACTCCAAGAATTTGGTACATTCACTTTCAGCTGGAGAGCCAACATGTCAGACTAGTTTAAAGGTTTTTCTTCACTTTCCAGTTGATCCAACATAAAAACCCAACTCAATGGGAAGGTCTTCATACTCTCTTGGCCATACAATAAACATGCAAAGATGACCAAGAGTTAGTAAGCCTTCCTGAGTGTCTTTGTCTTGTAGATCTGGTTAGATGTCATCCTGAACTTTGATGGCTCCCTTACCCAATGATTCAATATGTCTCTTGTGTCTGCACTGTTGTTCGTAATGTAGAACGGTGCATCCATCCTGTTCATTGACTGCTACAAATGATACATATGTTGATAATCTTTCATCCTAAAGATAGCAAGCTCTAATCCACTAACACTACTCAGTATATCGTCTCAGGATCAGTGTGTGAGACAATCCAGTGGATCATGTTTGCACACGGAAAGGTGGGATACCTACATGCAACCTTGTATAATCCTGACTTATGCTTGTTGACATAGACCTATCAGTCCTCCTGATTCTCCTCAAATTTTCCTGTGAATATAGTGTTGATGTCTTGCCATGTGGTATTGATGTCTTTCTCAATGAATAGATGTGTGTCTACATAAATGGGCAAGCTCATAGACACTTGTTCAACCACATCTCTAGCACTTCTTTCAACTGTGTCCTTTGATCTGGCTCTCTTAGATGCCATGTTACCTATACTGCTGAGAAGCTACTCAACACCTGTTGTACCTGGAGGCAGAGAAGATGCTCACGATAAGACAATGTCAGCGAAAAAAATAAAGTAGCTAGGGAATCAATCATGTGACAAACTGGGTAACTATTGGGCAAGATTATGCAGCATTGACGCTGAGAGGCTGGGAGGCTATCAAATGGAACTGAACATTATGCCATCCCAGCTGCTAGTGAGGCATGATGCTGACTGGAACTATGGAATGCGCAGTCTAGAGATCCTGACTGTGGACTGGAACTGCACAATGCACATTTTAGTAAAGCTAGGTTTTTGGTTGGAACTACGCAATGCACAGTTCCATTGGGCAATACTGGAACACTGTCTCCTAGGATTGTGTAGAGTAGAGCTTGGAGCCAGTGTGGGTAGCTTTTGTGCAATTCCTGGAGGCAAGGCAAAGCCTTGACTTCCAAGAATGCGCAGTGCATGCTAGGAGAAGAAAGATTTGGGCCAAGGCAGCCCAGATCTGCCCAAGGGAAGCTTGAAAATGGGAAGGACTAAATGTGTGTGCAAAGATGGTGAAGATCTGAGTGAATATTCATGCATGAAATCCAAGCAAGTACAAAAATTAGTCAAATAGGAAAACAACGAAGCTCATGAGGAGAGTCACCGCAACAAAAATTGTTAGTGTAGAAACATGGTTATGCATGCGACACTAAGGAAATGCAATGAAAAACTTGAAACATGACTTCTACAAGTTAAAACACATTGAAACGCCAACGATCGTTCAATAAAACAAGGGAAAAAGCACTCGCACAAGCCAAGAAATAAAAAACGAGAGAAAAAGAAGAAAAAGACATGAAAATCAAAACTTACTCGAAAAGTTGCATCGACTGTGTCGAAGGTTCCTAGATTTCTTGGGAATGCGAGAGATCCAAGATCGAATGTGAAGAATGATCTCTAGGGCACCATTAAAATATATTTTGAAGTTTTAGGGTTTATGATGCGCATGCCACAAATCTAGGAAAAAGAAACACTTGGCGGGAAGTTTCTAAATCGGTTTTGCATGTAACTCCTAGCTACTAAAATAAATCTCTAAAATTTAGGGATGATTTTTCATTTTTTTTCATTTTTTCTTTTTGGGAAGGAATTTTTCATGCATGCAAGGAATAATTGCATTGTTTTGGAGCAAGCCAGGCAACCTACCAGCACATGCAACAGAAAGAAACTAAGGAAAAACTTTTACGTTGTTTCTGGGATGAGTGGCCAAGGCTCACTGGCCAGCTCTGCGCAATTTTCCAAAGCAAGGCTGCTAGGCTACTTTGCATAATTTTCCATAGCAAGGTTGTTGGCCTGCTCTGCGCATTTCTGGATAGCAGTGCTAGCTGGCCTAATCTACGCATTTCTAGAGAGCAATGTCAGCTGGCTTGCTCTACGCAATATTCCAAAGCAAGGGTGGATGGCCTGCTCTACTCAATTTATGAGTGCAGTTGCTAGCCTACTCTGAACAATTCTTGAGTGCAAGGTAGCTACCCTCTAGGATGGTGCAATTTTCCTAGATAGCACAAGACCGATTGTGATACAAGTGTCGGGTCAGCTTGTTGTTAGTCGATAGCACAAGTTAACACAAGTTGTTAAGCAAAAGATAAAATCGAAAGAAATACAAGTACCTGAGTAGTGCAATATGGCTGCTAAGATTTTGAGGAAGGAGGCTCCAAAACGATGTGAAGGAAAAATATTGGAGGGTGGTTGTAGCCGCTACAACATTATGGTAGCTTTATCATAATTTTGTGGTTTTTTAGGAGGACTAGGAGGATTATTAACTATTGAAGTGGGATTCATATTTGAAGATGAATTTTGACTTCTACTTTTGCTTTGAACAACATTAAACTCTTCTTCATCCCCAATTAATTAATTGTCGATTAACCTGCCTTGTGAAATAGCCCATAACACATTAACCATTTTACTAGATTTTCGTTCCCCTTTATTTCCTTTTGGTTGTTCACCTTATTCACTTTCTAGAAAGACTTTACACATATTAATAAAAGTGGCACATTTTTTCTCATAATGGTTTTCATTATGTGCTCTACAGAATTCATCTTGCTCATTATCATCAATATTGAATTCTTGATCATTGGTTTGATTGGGATTAGGTGGTTAATTTCTCTTGAATGGTCTGCGGGGTTTTTTAATAGGAGGTGTTTCAAAAAGAAAATTATTAACAAAAGTTATTTCATTAGACATATTATTTATCATCTTTTGAATAGATTCTAATTTAACAACTTCATTTTCCTTTTATCATCAACAACTTTACTAGTTGTAGGTTCTTTTGTAATAGAGACTAGTTTGGTTTTCTCCTGACCTAAAACTTGTTTTGATGTTATTCTGAGATTTTTTTTTTCAACATTCAAAGCGTCTTCCATATTTAGAGATAATTTTTGTTTCTCTTCTCTAATGAAATAAAAAACAATATCTGAACGAAGAGTGATAATATAAACTTCTATGAACACATCATCTCCTGGTCTTGAAGCGGTAGGAATCTTATTGAGAATTAATATAAAGATTTAATTAAAATTTTTAATTGATTCACTAGAATTCATTCTAACATTTGAGATTTCAAAAATTAAGGATGCCTTGGTCTTATCTTCACCAATTTTTTTAATAAATTATTTTTAAAAAATTTCCCAACTAGTAATAGAGTCATCAACTAATGTAAAATACCAAGTTGTAGCTTTTCCTTCAAATGTGAAGGGAAAAGCCTTACATACTTGATCTTCATGTTGTATAGTTCCTAGTTCTAAAGATAACATAAATTGATTGATATGCTCTTTAGCAGTAATGGGACCATCAGGATTGAATTTAGGAAGCGATCTTTTAGAATGTTTTGGAAGATCATGTTGATTGCTAGCAATATTAATTGGACCAACTGATAACTAGGGTTGACCAACAATAGTTGATCTTGAAGAAGGAGACCCTACAATAGGTGTATGTGGAAGTGAAGGACCTATAGAAGGTGGTCCTAAACATGGTCTTGAAGGAGGTGATGGAGGAAAAGGTATTGAAGGAGGAGGATCTCTAAGCTATAGAGTGAGTAATACAGATCTTGGAAAAACAGTTGTGGGTGCTACAAAACTTTTAATCGGTGAGGAAGGATGAGATGGAATAGGTGAAGTTGTAGGGGGATAGTTATAGGTGTAACTATTCAAGATGCAATGGTATTAGTTTCCTAATCAACCTCTTCTAAAGGAAATAATGAATTTGTATATGTGGAAAATTCTGATGAAGCCCTTGGACTTGTTTCAGTTGAAGATCTAGGACTAGTTTCTGAAGATGAAGAAATTATAGCTTCAACTTCATGTTTTAGTATTCTCCTTTTAGATATATCAAATAAAATGGGAGATAAACCAGAAAATTTTCTCTGTGAGCGAGTGTAAACTCTTGAGAATTTCAATTGAGGGTGAAAAGGCACATAATAAATTTCAATATATTTTTCTATAGAGTATTCAGGAACACATGTAATTGTTGAATAAGTATATTGTTGTTCACTAGGATGAACAACAAGTGAAGAGGTAATATTATCAGATGATGTAATGGGAGGAATTATTTCAAAATATTTATCATCAATACATTATTTTTGGCCTTCCTTCTAGCACCAAAATTGTTGATCGAGGAATATTTTCCAACTACAGCGATTTGAGTATTGGTCTGGTTAGGGTCCCAATTACACCCATTTTCATTGAAGTGGTTTTATACTCTTCAAAAATAAGGCATGGTTTCTTATTCTAACTTAAAAATAAACTTAAGTAAATGTTAAAATTAAACTATATTAGGGAAATTATATGACATAAATTAATATTTAAAATTTATTACAAAAATGTACAAATTGTTGTGTATGCAAATGAGATTTTAGCTAAGGGATCAAACATCAGTGAGGGTGGGGGGATGGGGTATGCATTAAAACATAATATTTCACCTAATAATATTATGAGTGTTTGAATCTAGCTGGAATTTGGGTCCATCTAGCCACACGAAGTATATTTTAGAAGACTGTCTTTCAAGAGTTTAATTCATATTTTTTTAATAATTTTATATTTTTTAGATTTGTATTTACATGGAATAAATGAAATGAATAAAATGAAAAGAAATATATCTAAGAATCAAGAGCATACTTAAGTTCTATTGTTTTAATATCAGACTTTACTATCAAATAAAAAAAATAGACAGATAACATATCATAATTTTCCTTTGATAGCAAAAGATAAACTATAACAAATCATACGAGATGTTAATCAGAAAATACTACATCCAACAGAAGTAAATATGAATAAATTTAGAGAATGGGTACCATATACATCAATTAAATCATTAAAATTATGGCATGATATCAAGCGCATGACTTAAGAACACATTTAACTCTGAAATTTGGTTTCCAAAAAGTTTCAATTCAAAATCTGAATATAAAATCCAAGTCTTGAGTTTCTACAATTTTCAACCCATACACTAATGTAATGGGTCATATAAATACTAAAAATAAAATAGGATAAGATCTATTTCTTCATCTAAAGATAGAAAATCTTCAATATTTTCTCTAACCCAAAATAATGCTAAAAATGAATTATTATCCTTATCAAAAGGATCTTTTCCCTGAAATATGGTGGGTTGTTTAATATTCCTCCTCATATTTAGAATCTTTATCTTCATAATGGAGCAGATGCAAAGAATTTGTTTGGATGTAGCTCACCCAATCTGTGAACATTTGCATGGCTGCAGAAAAATTAATTGGCTGGAAGTGATCAATGTTAACATGACACAGGGATACCAAATTCTGAATACATCTTTTCTTTTTCCTATATTTAGTAGCAAATTTTGAAATTAATTCTCAAATGAAAATTGAAGAAACTTTTGAAATTATTGTTGTGTCCAGACTGTGGTTCCATTTATTACTTTTTCATCCTCTATCATGTTATCTTTGGTTTCTTGTTGATTTAAAAGTCTAGGTATAGCTTCCCTCAAGGGTTTAAACCCTGCTAAATCAAACTCTTCTATAAAATTAGATCCCAACTCCCATATTGAGATACAATGCTCAATGGTCATTTTAGTCCATTCGTACATTTCTTTTGTATACAACTCTCTTTGGTTTAAAGAAGAATACATGAGTCTTTTATCCTTTTTATAAATTTTGGGAATATGCTAAGGCTACAGTTGTCTTTTCCATTCCATAATCGATGTAAATATCGCCTTAATATTTTTTTCTTCTTCAACCAGAGAGTCAACTTTTTCATTCAAATCCATAATTTCTTGATAAAATCTATAGATTTTATCCATTTTTTTATAAAATTTTGTTTGATCTTTCTATAATATTTATTTACTTTCAATGCCTATTCTTTGAGGGAATTCATGCTTTGTTATATTTCATGCCTATTTTTTAATTAAATTTGAAGAGTTTCACTTTATTGATTTAATGTTGTAGTCATCCTCCAATGTTACTGTCAACTTCTTCCTTTAGAATTCAAATTTGATCTTCATTATCTTGTCTTATGTCTTCAATCTATTGGACATTCTTGACTTTCAATTCATTTAATTTATTTGAAATTGATTTTGCAAATTAGCCCTTTCAATAGCAAAACCTCCTATAAGGGTTGTAGAATGAGCATGCTATTGTTCTTCACTTAAGACTTTGATTTTTTCTACTTCTATTTCCAATTCTTTGACTCTATGAAGTTTGTTCTAATATGTTGTTGCAAGTTCACTGGCCTAGTACTGTTAGAAATTCACAAAATCTCCAAGAGCCTATGATGATTCTTCAGCTCTGTTTTTCACGTCACCTGAATCTTGCTATCTAAATTTATAAATTATTTCAAAACAATCTAATTTCCTCTTCTTTGTTTTTCTTACGACTAACTTGGTTTGTAAATTAAAATAATATTCAGTTAAAGATGGAATAGTTTCAAATACTGGTTCTACTTCAATAACAAGCTTGAAAAGAGATGAACTCAAAAGAATATTTGTAGAAATAGAAGTCATGTAAGCTTTTGGAGATGTTTCAAGAATTGAAAGCTCAATAACTTTTATCTGTTGCTCTATTGACTCCTTTCCTTTGTCAAGACTACTTGGAAATACTTAATCAGAAGTTACTTGCTCATCCTTACCTCTATCAACATCCATTTTCTCAATATGTCCTGCATCTCTTTCCATCTGTGAATCTTATTGACTGGTTTCTTCAAGAGAGTCAAGAATAATAACATCTTTGGTAGGAGATCCTTATTTCATTATATGTTATGCTTATTCTTTTGTGTCTTGCTTATGTTCTTTGCACTGTTGTCTTTATTGGCATACAAATTGGTTGATTCATGAACTTTAACAAAATCATTAAGAAGATTTCAATTTGAGTTTCTTGAATTTCTTCATATGTAGAGGCCGGTTCTGAAGGAATTTGAGTGAATTGACATTTGAAATATTTGTGAGATTTTATATCTTGAATAGAGATGGAAGAATGAAGATTTTTAGGTGCAAGAAAATCATGAATATTCTCTCTAAATTCTTGAATTTTAGCCTTCTCCTCATTACCCATTAATTTTCCTCTATTAATTACCTGATAAAAATCATCAGCATTTATAAAAACATCGTCAAAAGGAACCTTTTGGTGTATAAATTTTTTAATATAACTAACATCTTTGACATGGTCATTGATTATACCCCTAGGATCATAATCATAGTGAGGTAACGTGTATAATCATACATTTTGGAGCTCTTCAGCTTCTTTATTTGCACGTCCTCTATCTCTCAAATCTATTTTTCCAACTCTGGTTGCAAAACTAGGGCAAAAATCTTTTTTAGTATACTTAACTTTTGGTCTTGTCTGTGTAGTGCATATTGATTGGCTATCTCTCTAATAGAAATTCTTTCAGGAATGTATCTTGGTAAAGCATGAGGACCTACTTCACTACCATATACCCTGATGTAAGTGAACAACTCCTCAATTAACTAGTCACCTATTTGTTCCAATGCTTCCTTATGATCTTGAATAACCCTTGGAGGATTTTTCCTAATGATAACCTCATGCAAAGGTATCATAACATAATTGCAGATATCATAAAAATGAAACTTGAAATTTCCTTCCCATATAACTAACGAATAATTCTGAATGGATTTTTTCTGGTGAGAGGAATAATTCCATTTCATGAGTGGGAAAGGAATAGAGGCAATCACTATATCCATAAGATAGGCTGACATGCACAACATTCATTTGTAACCTAGAGGAGATAAAATGGATAATTTTTGGGCATCTATCAGACTTTTAGATAGAATATCAACCCAATTAAATCTTTTTGACTCATGATGGATATTATGAATCAACTAAATCCACTGAACTTTGCAGTGTTTAGGATATTTCTCCCCATATAGTTTGTATAACACTTTGATAATAAACCTAAAAGGTCTCTTAAATATGAAAATGAATAATCCTTATCTTCTTTGAGTTTATATCCTTCCTTGGATTATCTCAACCAATCCTCAATTATTTTATTAAAATCCTTATTTCTCTCCTTTAGAACTGTATTATTGAATTATCCAAGAATTGAGTAGTAAACAAAACTTTTGGGGAAATAAGCACATAAATTGCAGTAAGGACCTCGGGTTTTGAGGACACTATCACATTCTTATTGCAATCTATAAATGAAGAAGTAGGAATGTGCACATGTGCTAAATCCAGGATATCATATCATAATATGGGAAGATTGTGGCCCTAGCAACAACCTTATTCAATTATGTTCTTCTAATTTTTTTCAAATTGAGCATTGCTCTCCTTACTTGAAATATTTGATTGTAACCATTCTATTTCTTCAAAGAAACTATAAATTTATTCCTATTTCATCTTACTTGCATCATGTGTTATGAAAATAGTGTCAGTATTGAGAGTTGGGTTCAAATTATAGTTGTCGAGTTCTAGATTTTCCACTCCTTTTAGCCTGTCCCTAATTTGTTGAATGACTTTCCTTCAAGTGGTAGACTTTCTCTTCTTCCCAATTTTACGAATTACTTGCAAATTTACCAGAAAATTTAATATTTTTTATCATAAAAAACATTAATACAATGATTCTAAGCTTTTAGACCATAAAGACTTACTAGGATTTACAAGCTCTGAAGCACAATTTCACTATTTTTGGATTCAATTTTTTGTAGTCTTATATAATTGTTCCAGCGAATAATTAAGATAGAGGGTAAATGAAAAATTTGAAATTTTGAAAGCACAGAAGGGGAAATATTTGATAAATCTTTATTAAAATATCAGAAAATGGGTGGCTTAAATTACATGGCAGGTATTAAATTTCACATAAATGTGAAAATACCACAAACCATTTCTCAAAAATGAGGAAGGGTTGAGGAGATGAAAGTTAGGGAGGAAATGTATTCAAACTCAAATAACTTGAATGAAAACATGACTTACAACTTGTGTTATAATTAATTAAAATATATTTAAAATAAATAAAAAATAAAAGGGTGCTTTAATCGAGAAAAATAAAATATTATTCATAGTCGGGATTACCGTAAGTAAGGTAGTCAGGAGGTATTTTGTAAAACCTTTTAACTTTATTATGCTTGACTCTAACTTAAAGAAATTTCGAGATAGACATGAAATCAGGAGTCAAGGATTCAGAGTTTCAACAATTCGGATGAAAAAATAAAATGAAATTATCGTAGAAAATGGTCCTAGGTCTAGACTAATGCCTATGATAGGTAGGAATGAACAAGAAGTGGCGAGGTCAAGAGTTAGGACTTATTTTATTTTTTGGAAAACCAAAAGGGTCTGACCTCCCGAACTACTAAATTTTATGAAGTTTTTTAATAAAAATTTTTATTTTTCTTGTTTTTTATTACTTGAAAGAGAATTTATTTACAAAAAGACAACCAAAAAAAATAGATAGGGTCATCATTTTATTTCCTTTAAACAAAAAAATTAATGAAAAGGAATGGGTTCTTGTATTCCTAACAACACATCAGAATTAACCCACATAAATGTCACACGATCATAACAAACGCCTGTTACACAGTATTTTGTCACACCTCCTGCACTTCCCTGTGACATACCACGAAATGCCCGAAACATGACCATTATTTAGTGTACTCATTCATATATCTAGCTCAGATCCTTCCTAAGACATTGATTTGAAAATCCTTTCAGCTTTCCCTGAAATAAATAGCTCAATTTGAGAATCATCGCATTTATGAGACTAAAACCGGCAATGCTCACATGTTTCATTGCACTTGACCCATGATGGAATCACTACGTTCACTTTTATACCCACGATGATCCCAAAAAGGCAATTTTCCCAAAGAGGATGTGAAGCTTCCTGATCTAGAAGCTTCCCCGACGACGACATGGAGGTTGTTTGGCATGGATGAGGTCGATTTCTCCCAACTTAGCCTCTTGGTCTTGTCCCTATGAGCTACCTCCTTGAGATAAGGGGCTAATCCTATATTTGGAGAGGTCCTAACTCCCTTTCCCATCCTATATATTCATCCTCTCCCATTCCCAAATGGTTATTCTATGCCTATTTGCACCCTTATGCTAAGATTGTGCCTATATGTTATTCATTTGGCTTGGAGAAGGAGTGCTTGGAGAGCATAGCTTGGACTTGAATATTCATCCAAGGAGATCCTATCAACATCAAGGCTTCATTGTATGCTTCCCCTTATTTTCTATTAACATATAACTACTGCTTCATTTTCCCTAAATGTGTATGCTCATGTATCATTTAGCTTAACATTCCTTTATCCATTAAATAGGTTACTTTTGAATATGTTATTTGTATTTGTATGCCTTGTTGTGTCTTGATCTCTTGTGTAGGTGCATAAACATTGAGAGCAGCAAGAACGAGCTTGCAATGTGATTGATTCAAGGTCTTCAACAAAGGATATCGAGATAGCATCAGAATGAGGTAGGCCATCTTCTTCGTCTCTCTTTTCAATTGCGACTTAGAAAAGTCTGTAGTAGATTGTCACTTCGGTTGCTAGACCCACTCATTGGGCTAGAGGTATCATCTCTATCTATAGAGAGGATTTACTTAGACAACAAAATGGTGACTCTGCTGGGGAAGCTATGATCCTTTCCATTCAATCTTTCATCCTTCTTTTGTGATGAGTTTGACAAAATGTTATTTTTCTAGCTTGTTTCTTTTCTGTAACTATTTTCACTTGTTGGTGATTGCTTGAGAACATTGATTGTTGTCTGGTCTTGAAGATTTCTTATTTTTTCTTCATTTTTCTCGCCCATCACAAGTTTACCTCTCACAGTCATGATGGCATCGAGAATGTTTTAATTACAGTCGCAATGATCGTTCTTTTGCATATGACAAGTGTGATTATCCCAGATTATAAGAGAAAATAGGGTTTTTCTTCTTGTTTTCCGTCTTTGTGTCCTCTATCAGTGATTTTCGAAAGTTTCTATGGTGTTTTTTATTGATTGTCTTGGTTAATTTGAAAATTTGTCTCATTGCTTGGAAGTGAAATTTGATTGAGTTCTATGGTTTCTAGTCAATTGGTCATCACTTGTTGCTTGTTGGTGTCATTGAGATACTTGTTTTCCTGATTGATTGAATGTTGTTTTTTGTGGAAATCATTGAAAAAATCATTTTGCATTTGTTTTAGCTTGTATTTCGATTTACTTTTCGTGAAAATGCATTAGATTAGTTGCATTGAAAACTTATTTTTTGAGATTCATCATTGAGAACATATCACATTTTTTATGATTGAGAGCTAAAAACTGTATTAGGTGCATCAAATCATTAAAAACAAAAAGAAAATCATAATTCATATAAATTCATCTTAGTAAAGTCAAAGTCGCTTTGCTTTCGAAAAAGTTGCATTTAGGGTAGTGAAAAATGAAAATAATTTTTACTTTTGGCATTGCATTTGGAAGATGAAAATGAAAGTTACTGGAAGGCATTTTTGCATAATGAACTATTGACTAAAATTTCTTCCCTTCATTAGTCTAGATTTCATGTAAATAGAAAGTTTTCCTTTTCTCATATAGTTGCATCATAGGTGTTTAGGTGGCATCATTTTTAAAACTGAACCATAATTGAAGATCAACTTTAAATCTATCAATTAATCTAAGGATGATTTGAAACATTAACACTCATACTTGGTGGTCTATGCTAGAGACGTGTTCCAGTGTATATAAAACTTAGCAGTTTTCATTCGCAATGCTCTTACATTAGACAACACTAGCACAGACTTGTGATCCCTGTACCATCGATTATATAAATGGATACCCTCATAGGTTGCAAACCTTTATCCATAGGAAGCCGAGTCTGCTTCCTTGTAAACGTGATACACCAAAAACAACATTTGGGGAGATTTATTGCATGTACGTCAAGTCCTTAGTAAATTTATTTGTTAAGGTGTACATTGCAATTCACAGTTACTTGGTAATCCCTTTTGCCTAGAATATCCTAAGTAGTCATTTCGATCTTTTCTGACTCCTTAAACTTGAAAAGATCATCGAGTACTTGTCCTTTAAAACTTTCTCAACCAACAAAAGCGACTAGAGTCAGCATTTTGTCGTTTTCTCAACTCTTAAAAGATGAAAAGGCAAAGTTTTTGTTTCAAATTCTAAAATTAATTGACCGTGGAATAGCATCCTTCCTGTGGAAATACTCCTTAGTAGATCTTAGGTTGATACCAATGGCAACATTTCCTGAGTTTACCAGTCAAGGAAACCCCTTTGATGGGAATCCTAGTCCTTTTCCTTCTTTTGGAAATATTGGTGCTCCCTATATGGCGATGTTGTCCCTTCTTGGATTGACCATTGGTCTGCCAGTTTAGTTATTTTCAATCTCGGTGGTTCTGAGTGTCCAAACTTATTTTCAACCAAGTTCTCCTCCACCTAAACAACATCAACTTCATGTTGATCCTAAAGTTAGCCCCTTGCCTTCTTCACCTATTTCTTCACCCTGTTCTTCCTCTTCGCCTGGTGAAAGTATAGATTCTAGTAATTAGGAAGCTAAGAAGAAGAAGAAGAAGCCGAATAAGAAGAAGAAAAATAAGCAAGGGGGAAACCAAGCAGTCATTTCTATGGATGCAACTAATGAATAAAAATCTTCAAACGAGCCCCGAAAAGTAAAATTCCCTTGCATGCTATATAAGGGTGACCACCTTCTTCAAAATTGTCCTAGTATTCCCAAGGTCTTAGAAGTGTGGTCCACATGTTCACATCGACCTTTGTCATCAGCCTCTGACGATCATGCTGGTGATAAACCTTCAACCAGTAAAGCTCATGGGAAAAAGGGAAAAGTAAAATTTCCTTGTAAGTTGTGAAGGTAGTCATCCCATTCACCTTTGTCCTCTTATGGGTGAAGCTTCCAAAGAGTTGGAAAACCTTACAGTTTCTAAACCTCGTCTTCCGACTGGCTATCAAAAGCTTCCCCTGATCCTTCATATTTTATCTAATGACTGATCAAAAGTCATCTTTGGTCAACCACACTCTCTTTGAAAGTGAGTCTCATGAGTCCATTCTCGACCAACCATTGGTTGATAAAATAGTAGACTTGACTCCACCTTTAGTTAACCGTGCCTTCCGGTAAAGAGTGAACCTCATAATTCTCAGGTTCTTTTGGTTTCTTTGGTTTCAAATGAACTTGAGGTAAATCCTCCTATTCCTGAGGTACATGAGAGAATTTCTCCTGTTCACATCGAGCAAGACGGTAGCTCTCACATTCCTATGACACCGCCTCCGAGTAGTTTAGTAACTTATTTTGATTGAGTCGACTAGAAGGATGTCACCTTCTATCTTATGTGCCTTTCTAGATTATAATAGAATCCTACCATATGGTCGTACCTATCACAATTATAGATGAGGGTGCATCTATTAGTATTCTATCCTCAACTGCTTGGCAAGCTTTAGGTTCTCCTCAGCTTGTCCCCGTCACCCAGAATCTGTTAGCTTTTAACAGAGGAACTAGTAAACTATTAGGGATCCTTCCTAAGTTACCTATTACTTTGGGAGGAAAGGCTATCTATATAGATGTGATGGTTGTCCAGGGCCCTTTATATTTTAATCTAGTCCTTGGTCATGACCATGTTTACATCATAGGAGCTCTTGTTTCTTCTCTTTTTGAGTGATGTGTTTCCCACATGTCGGAAGCATTGTGATCATTGGTCATATTATATTCATTGGTCCTAAATCAACTCCCAGTCAACCATCATCCCTAAGTGGTTCTTATTTGCAAGCGGTATCATCCCCGCCATAGGTTAATTATGTGACCACCTGTTCCATTCCCACATCTATTGATGATCTAGTAGGTGATGTAGTACACCATGTACTGTGGAGCCTGATTTTTCATTTGCATCCCTATACATGTATCCCTTCCAGAGTGTTACTCTCCCATCTGATGATAACCTCTTGGAATTTGTGGCCTCTTTTGGTCTGTAATCAAGATTTGGAGCAGAGTTCCTTATCTTGTGTCAAGCTCCTTAATAGATGAAATAAGGGATATGGAGCAGAGTTCCTTATCTTGTGTCAATCTCGTCAAAAAATGAAACAAGGACCATGGAGCAGAGTTCCTTGTCTTGTGTCAAGATCCTTAAAAAATGAAACAAGGGATATGAGGATAGTTATTTTACTATGTCAACCACATTAAAAATGAAATAGGTCTTCATGAGCATGGTTCTTTTCTTGTGTCAAGCTGGTTAAAAAATGAAACAAGGGATATGAAGATAGTTCTTTTACTATGTCAACTTCGTTAAAAAATGAAATAGGTATCCATGGAGCAGAGTTCCTTGTCTTGTGTCAAGCTCCTTAAAAAGTGAAACAAAAGATATGAGGATAATTCTTTTACCATGTCAACCTCGTTAAAAAATGAAATAGGTTCCCATGAGGATAGTTCTTTTATTTTTTCAACCTCGTTAAAAAATGATATAAGTGTCATAAGCATGGTTCTTTCTCGTTAAAAAATGAAATAAATCCCCTTTAAATTTGAATCTTTTATTAGATCTCGTAGAATCCCAATCGAGTCTTTCACTTGATCTCGAATGTGAACCTTCATTCCATCTAGCTGTCAGTAACCAGTGGTCTACTTAGGTGGATGAAATGAAGCTTGGGGGGCATGTACCTCAAATTGAGTCATTATGCTAGGGGGCATGCAACCTTATCTCAATCATAGTTTATCTTTTTTTCAAGCTTGTGTAAAAATGAAACCAAATCTCAAGCACAGTTTGTCTCTATTTCAAGCTTGTGAAAAAATGAAACCATCTTCAAAGTATACTAAAGCATAGTTTCTCATGTTTCAATCTTGTGTAAAAATGAAACCATTCCCACTTTACATCTCGTGATTGTTGTTTTTATCAGTCGATTTTTTGCTAGATGAACCTTGGTTCTTTCATTCCAACATCACCATCTCTTTGGTTGATTGTACGCTTTCACTTGGTGGTTTTACCTTGCCTAAGGAACATCCGTGATGAGTGGTCCTATTAGCTAGCCTCTTGACCTTTACATGTTTTGAGAATTCCATCATCATCGGAACCAATTTCTATCCTTTTATACCACCAGTTCCTCTAGGTGGAGTCCCCTTTCAGCTCTTTTCAAACTCCAAAAATAGGAAAAGATTGTCGAGTACTTGTCTTTTTGAACTCGTTAAATTAAATGAATTGACGTCATATCAATATACGTTTACCCCTTTTTTGGGCTGAGATCGACTATTTATGAGAAAGGTATACCTCGGTCTATATGGTCAAGAGGTTCTCTTGAATATTGGTTTCTACCTTTTCGGATTCGAGAGAGAAATTACAAAAATGGACCCGATGGAGTTTTCTTTTTTGTCTCTTTTTCAAACTCTCTAAATATGAAAAATATACCGAGATATTCTTCCGTTGGACTCATTAAAATTTTTACGATGAAAGACTTGTCACCATGATGAGACTGAGTTCGAAGAATGAACTTATCTAACAAGAATATGGTATCCTCTTCAAGCTTGTGTAAAAATAAAGAGGTACTCACTAGAAATAGTGGGGAAAAGTGAAAGTGAAACATCTCTTATATAGGCAGCATGTCGCTCTTGAACATGACACTCGTCAGTTTCTCGTGTCAGTTTTGGGATATCCTCACTCACTCACTTGTCCTTCTAGTTTGGGTGATCCATTTTTCCTCTCATCCCACTTCGTCATTATGACCCTTGGTCCTATGTTGAGTCAAATGTTGCCACACTCCAGAGTCATGTCGCAAATATGTTTAAGAGAAGTCCTATTTGCAGTCTATTACCTATACAATTTCTAACTCTTTGCTACATTCTTGGATCCTACTCATTTCATTCTACTTTGTTCCTCATTTCTTGTCGATGATGGGGGACTCATGATGACCCTCCTTCAACGGGTCACTTCCTATCGACTTTAGCTCATTATCTAGGAAGATGACTTAGAAACTCCCTTTCAATACCTTAGAGCTTGCATTCCTTAATGGAAATTTCTTCACATCCTATGACAAGTTTTCATCATTAGCTTTCGATAGGGTGATTCCATGAGTGTTCGACTTTAGCTTCATTTTCACATTCACGGATTGTACTATCATACCTTGAGGACCATTGTCATTATTGGTAATTTCTCTCGTGCGTGTTAACGGTCCACATCATTGGCTGGTAATCAGGTGGTTTTCTAGCATGTTCGACTTCGACACATTCGTTCACATGTTAGAATTTGTACTTTGATCGGGTCAGGATTGAGCGCAAGACTCTGAGTCCTGTCTGATAGGACTCAGGCTGTGTGGAGTTATATGTTATTCATGATTTTACACATGTTTCTACTCTACAAATGGTTGTGACCATACTGTGGGACTTTACATTTATGATGATCCTTCTATATCAGATGGCTGTGACCATACCTTGGATCTTAGATTCACAAATGATCCTTCTCATTTGGATGGTTGCGCCCATACCATGGATCCTTTCATATAGTCCTTATCATCTAGATGGTTGCATCCATACAGTGGGTTCAAGTTTTGGTATCAGATATGTGTGTGTGTGTGTGTGTGTGTGTGTATATATAGATATATATATAGATATATATATATATATATATATATATATATATATATATATATATATAGATATATATACATACATATATATATATATATATATATATATACATACATATATATACATACATATATATATATATATATATATATATATATATATATATATACATACATATATATATATATATATATATATATATGTATATATATATATATATATATATAGATAGATAGATAGATATATATATATATATATATACATACATACATATATATGCATCCTTGATTTGCAGGTTTCCTAATAGTGATTGTCCTCTTCCTAGAAAAAGCTCGTAAAGCATCTCAGTCATCACTCCTCATTATGCCTTCATGCTTTAGGGATAATCTTTTACACAATATTTTGTCACACCTCCTGCACTTCCTTATGACATACCCCAAAGTGCTTGAAACATGACCATTATGTAGTGTACTCATTCATATATGCAGCTCAGATCCTTCCTAGGACATTGATTGGAAAATGCCTTGAGATTTCCCTGAAAAAACATCTCTAAAACCTTAATTTGAGAATCAAAAAACTTATGATACTAAAAATGGTGATGATCACCAATCGCACTACACTTTACCCATGATGGAATCGCTCTGTTCACTTGTATACCCGCGATGATCCTAAAAAGGCAATTTTTCAAAAGAGAATGAGAAGCTTCATGATCTAGAAGCTTCCAGGGTGATCAGCTGGAGGTTGTTTGGTGTGGATGAGTTCGAAATCTCCCAACTTTGCATCTTGGTATTATCCCTATGAGATATCTCCTTGAGTGGTCCTAACTCCCTTTCCCAACCTATATATTCATCCACTCCCATTCCAAAATGGTTGGTCTATGCCTATTTGCACCCTTATGCTAATATTATGCCTATATGGCATTCATTTGGCTTAGAGAAGGATTGCTTGGAGAGCTTAGCTTGGACTTGGATATTCATTGAAGGAGAGCCTATCAACATCAAGGCTTGGTTTTATGCTTCCCCTTATTTTCTATTAATATACAACTACTAGTTCATTTTCCCTGTATGTGTATGCTCATGTATCACTTATCTTAACATTCCTTGATCAGTTAAGTAGGTTGATTTTGAATATGCTATTTTTATTTGTGTGTCTTGTTGTTTCATGATCTCTTATGCAGGTGCATAAACACTGAGAGCAGCAGGAACGAGCCTGCAATGCGAGTGATTCAAGGTCTTCACCAAAGGAGATCAAGATAGCATCAGAATGAGGTAGGCCATCTTCTTTGTCTCTCTTTTCAATTGAAACTTAGGAAAGTGCTTATTCGATTGTCACTTTGGTTGGTAGACCCACTCATTGGGCTATAGGGATTGTCTTTGTCCATAGAGAGGATTTACCTATACAGCAACACCGCAATTGAGATGTTAACTGTGACGACCTTAACACGCTCCAACATCGCAACTCCTACATGTAGATGCCAAAATTTATTCCCCTAAATGCCATAAATACCACACCTAAACACCGCAAGGCCATCACAAACAAGTTGTTTGGATATCGGAATTGAGACACTCCTTATGACAGGCTTTTCCACACATAAACATTGTAACTATGTCAAGTATGCATTAGTATTGTGATGCCATTTTTGATGGCACAAACAAGTTGTTTTCAAATTAATTGCAACAACAATTTACATCAATATTATGACTCCATGAACTATGATGACTTCTTTCATTGAAATTATGATGATCAAGAGGATGTCGAAAATACAATTGGAGAATAAAATATATTTTCATCGTTATAACTACGAATGGTCGTCACAAGAGAGACAAAGATCTATCGAAAATTGGCTCAATATTTAGTAGTGAATGTTTATGGGAACATCCCCGCTGCACTTCTGATTCCAGCCTATTATGCTAATGACCAAAAATGAATTCATTTTATGACCTTCCCTTCTTTGCTTCCCAGTCCCTTAGGTAATCCGGTCACCCCCCTCTTTCATGCTTCCTCACATCAGAGGGATCTCAAAACCAAGGCATATCACTGCCTCAAACTTATCATACCGGTCATAGCATGCTTTATGGTAATTAGTTGGCACCATTGGTGCACATTGATGTTGTTCCATCTTGTTGCCAACTTTTTTCATCTAAAGTAAGAAGTCTTAGGTCTATTCCACTTGATTTGATGGCTTCATCTTTTCTAATATGTACATAGGGTCAATTACCTATATTGGAAAACACCGAGACAAGAGCATGTCATCCATGGCCAAAGTGTCAATCCAAGTGGCTTCTCTAAGGATCTAGGTACCCTCCAGACTATTTTTCAAGGTACCATATCGACAATCATGTTGCTCCAAGGCTCCAAGCACCCTCCTAGCTAACTTCCCAGATAACCACCCCATAGTCATGTTTCTCCAGGGCTCTAGATACCCTCCAAGCTAACTTCCCAAGAACCCACCCCATATTCATGTTGGATCGATTGCTAAAGAAGCAAGGGAATCCAGAGGCTCACCTCCACCTTGAAGCCCATTCACCACTATGGGAACTACTAATCTAGGTAGTGTTTTTTTGACAAAAATTTTGGAAATCCAGAGACCATCATGCCTCCACCTAGAAAAAATGCATAGTACATGGGCCCAGACTATTGGGTTGTCGTATATTATTTCCATGAGTGCCCCACGCAATGAGGGGTCATGGGGGGGTGGCAAAAAACCCCCATGTACTTTGCACTAGGTGCTGTCAGGGGGTCATAGGGGGAGCAGTAGCCCCCTTGAACGAGGTCTAGGGAAACACCTTGGGGAAAAAATTTTGAACCCTATGTTAGGTGGGCAGACCTACCTATGGCTTTGTGCATGGATTTCACACATGGTTTTGGGCATGATGATTTTTTTCCATGGTATTTTATAGATCGGTTAAGGGAACTACGATTATCTTCTAATCAAAGGTTAATGTATTGGGGTTTATGGATTCTTCGGCATGTATATATATATATATATATATATATATATATATATATATATATGTATATGTATTGTAACATTGAAAGGAATATAATGAAAAAACAATCTGGTAGTCCTGGTTTTGGGATCCAAGGGAAACTCTTTGTTTATATATGTTTTATGTTTTATGCTTTCGTGATTGTTTATTTTCTGTTTTTAGAATTTGTATGCATGTACTTTTTGTACGGGGTTAAAACCTACATAGACAAATAACATACATGTATACATATATGTGTGATGCCATACCATGTGCACATAACGTGATGCCACATATGCATATCACAAATGCACATATGACATGATATAATGTATACACATTTACACATGTATGACACATGCACATATACCCTAGAATAAGGGAATCCAGAGGCATATACCTTCTCCCTCAATTCAATACAAGAATCTATAGCTCTTTTCGAGTTCCATTTGATAAACAATAGGAGTGCAGAGAACTTGCTCCACCTGCATGTATTTTTCCTTGTTGTACCACATGCATCCATCATTATTCCACAAGGATGACTCCTTACAAAACCTATCATCCAAATGGCATCTTCATGTTAGCATAATCATGTATACAATGTATAAGTGCATGTGCAATTAAAGTTAGGGTTAAGAGAACTCCCTTTTACTATTTTGTTTTCCATAATTTCTATGGACTCAACCAATCTAGTTGGTTATTGTATCACATTCCACTTACCCTTTCTTTTGCATACGCTTGTTACTCTATTAATGCCAACTTTTCCAATAGAGTTCAATATGAAATTCATTTGTTCCCCTTGCTAAAGAATCAGTGGCTTCCCTGCCACTATACCATGCATACATATGTGTACAAAATTAGCTTCCTTTCCCTATCTCATTCACTTGGCCTTTCCCAGTGCAAGTAAACTCAATTTGTTTCCTTTTTGCTACTCATGCATCCATAGGATTGTTATCTATATATATATATATATATATATATATATATATATATATATATATATATATATATATATATATATATATATCTATATATATATATATATATATATATATATATATATATATCACAAACCAAAGATAACATCTACATAAATTTTCTTTCAAATTCAGGAACACTTATACACAAAGTCATAGTTATTATCTTGCATTCATAATTGGATCTATCCATGCTAACAGGGTAATCATAATCAACCTCTTTACTGAGACCACATTTACCATTTAGTTCAGCTTTTAAATCACCTTCGATAGGTTTGGCCTCCTTACTAAGACCTGTAATCATAGTACTTGTAAGCTCAATGGTGTCAGTTAACATGCATCACATTTTTAAACTTTCACATTCATAAAATTAGAATGCATTGAAAAACCTACAAGCGATCTCAAGTTGCATAGAATGATGTCATCACACAAAATCAATTTTCACTTCTGCATGTACATAGCCTACTTACCATCTATAACTGTAATGCTATAACCAATACTAAGCAATAAGTATTTGTCAATTACTAACTTCCAAAAAAGTGCACCTCTAATCATACAATTATGGGGTTCATCCAATGTGTGCACCTACGTATACGTAAACATGTTCAAAAGAGACACTGGAATTTCCATAATCTCATATACCACATACTTAATCAATTGCATACCTATTTAAGGAACACCACTCGTACAATAGTACTAATACACTACTAGAGTTGTACACAACATCTTGCATGAAATGTTGTAAATGCGCATAATTAATAGATTCAATTGCAGTTTTACATCATGCCAGAAGCATCTTTGCTTCCATATTCAATTCTGAATCAAGACTACAATTATTATTGCAATTGGAAGATAGATTTTTTATTTTTTTACAATCTTATGAATTGGGTACCCAATTGGAATTGTAATAATTTTTAAAACACACATTCAAACATTTAAAGGGTTAATAGTTCACTGATATTCTTATCATGTATTCAATGTCCAACACCTTTATATATCACTATCATAATTTCATGAGTTTGGATCATTGGTTTTCATGGCTGAAATATATCCAATGTACATGCATAACACATATAATCACATGCACTCAATAATGAAAATTTTTTGATCTTCAAAGTGTTATCAATGAGAAGAATATGCCATTTATATCTTCTATCCTAAAATGTCATTTATAACAACAAGTTGTTGATTTATAATGGTGGGGGTGTTGTACCTTCAAGCAATTAAACCCTTTGTCTTGTTGTTCATAATCAAAATACTTCACTTTTTGCATATGGCTCCCTAATATGATGGTATCTTGTTCTTTAATGTCTAGTAACAAAGGGACATGTTTTGAATTCATATGATCCTTGACATTGCACCTTATAGGCTCATATGAATTGTGACCAATATCATACTTGAATAGATATATCTAATAGAAAGGCCTCATCAATGTAGATCTATATCATGTTAATTGGGAAAGAAGCGAAACAATTATGAGATATCGTAAACATACCAGTAAATTTATCCTTAGGTGAGGCTAAAAAATTAATACACCATTTCTATAAGCTTTCTCATTCATGAAGCAGAAACAATGTTGATGGGAGCTGCAAGGGTAAGTCAACCAAAATCAAGTGGGGAAGACCTAAAGTTTGTAGTGGTAATAAAAAAAATGAAACAAATGAAGAGACTCACTCTTCTAAAAAGGTAGCAACTAGCGTAGAGTCTACCAAGGATATTGCGTCATCACCATTGCATGGAGAGAAGTCATCTATCGAATCTTCGCCCCGTGACCACTCTTATCAAGACCTTAACTATTGAAGTTCATCCCTTTCAATATTTTAGAGCCTATCCCTTGGAGTGCTTTTCAAAATAACTAAAGAATTTATGGCTTCGATTTGAGAATGGAATTTTGGTGAAGTTATTTATATGCTCTGCTCATGGGTGATTTGAGAATCTTACATATTGGTGGTTAAATTTTGATGTTCTATGCTGAAATGATTACTTATTCCAAAAAGATATTTCTACTGAATATTAGTTAAGCAATTGTTGATAGAACATAAACCAAATGCACAATAGAAGACAACCAAGAACATAATGAGACATAGAGAATTTAGGTCCAATGATCAGGGAAAAACCCACAAATGGAAAACCCAACTGAATTCTTCTTCTATTAGATATCAATTATTCCATAGAGATACAAAGTACAATGAGAGATCAAGAGAAGAGTAATTTCATCTAAATATGAACAAATTGTAGCACAAAGATCAATGGTAGCAGGCAGATGCAAACACTGAATCAACCTTCCCTTCAACTGAATCAACACTGAAACATTGAAGCACTGAATCAACATCGTCTCACCCAGTTATACTCTTACTCTCCAAGTTTCTCTCTCTCACAAACTTTTTCAAGTCTTTCCAACTCTCTCTCTAAAGTTTGAATTCTTCCTTCACAATGCACAAGTAGTAGTGGTCAGGTGAGAATACATAATACACATATATAGGAGGAGCAACGAATTCTTTTCATAAAGGAGGAGAAATATGCATGCCTTGAGGAAGAGTAACATATGCCATTTAGGGGAGTGTAATGCATGCCATTAAGGAGAGAGACACATGCCATAGTAACTTATTCCATTAAGAGAGGAACACATTCCTTAGTAACTTATTCCATTAAGAGAGGTACACATTCCTTAGTTAAGGAGAGAGTGTAACATATGCATTAAAGAGAGCATAAGAGGAATCTCTTATGACATGCCTTTAATGAGTGTAAGAGGAATATGCCATGTCTTTAATGAGAGCATAAGAAAGAGCGTAATGAATCCATTAAGTTAGAGAGAATAACGCAGAGCCATAAGAGTCATCAAGGAGAGAGAGGTGTGAAGTGATTGAGGTGATGAAGTTAAGGTGATTTGTAATTCCTTTTAATAATAATAGCATAGTATCATAAAGGACAATAATAATAATATTAATAATATTGATTGATTAAGATGAGGTTGAGTTATTAGGATTGATTAATGATAAGTTAAGTGATTTTCCTTCAATTATATTTGATTACCAGTAAATGAAGGGTGATTTACTATTAATCGAAAATCATACTTGAGATGCTAGACATGACTTTCTATTTTTAGAAAGTCACTCTAGAATTCAGAAATGAGATTTTATTTAAGGAAATTATCCATGAGGTTTTAATTTTCAACACAACTAGCTTAGAGTCGTCCAATGATGTTTCCTCATCACCATTACATGGTGAGAAGTCATCTATGAAATCTTAGCCCCTTGACCATTCTTATCAAGACCTTAACTGTTGAAATCCATTCTTTTCAACAGTTCAAAGCCTGTCCCTTGTTGTAATTTTCAAAATAACTAAAGAATTTATGGCTTCAATTTGATAATGGACTTGTGGTGAATTTCTTCTTGTGCTCTAGTGATTTGAGAATCTTACAGTCAACTACCTTCTTTTCTTTGAAATTTCTACTTCACTTATTCCAATTCTAATTAAAGTTTGGCCTTGACTCCTTTTGTAAAGAAATACTTTTGTAACTACTTAATGACTTAAAATATTTTCTCCCCAAGGATGTCCACTCTACTGAGAATGGTTTCTATTCACTATCCTCCAACTTCTCCATTGTCTTAATGAGGATTTTTAATTTCCCACCCACATTGGTTTGCAATTTTTATTTTTATTCATCCATATAATTTATCATTCTTATCATCTATTAATTTCCTTCAACATTTAAATTCACTCTTACTTTGTAGCTTTTCCAATTTTTATTTCAGCAATAGCTACCACAAGATTCAAAGGAAATCATACCCTAGTATCATCGATTCAAAAACCAGTGGGTTCTCAAAATATCCCAATGACACTCAAATTTAAACTTCTCATAAAAATATTTTGTTTGGTTGATTATGCTTGGCTTGCCGAAATTAATTATAATTCCTCCCTATTTGTAGCACAACATAAAACATAAGATAAGTTCACTCCACTAATTCATTTAATCAATCACAACAATAGATATGCTTGCTATATGTAAATAAAAGTCATATATTCTAAGTACATCTCATAGAGTTGTACCCCATAATTGATCTCACATCTTTTGAAATATATATTTTATTAGCTCCTTTGTTGTAGTGCCAACAAGTGTTTTGTCTAAAAGAGATGAACTCTGACATATTTTTTATTGTTCCTAACCTACCAAGATGTATATTCTTTTCACATTATGCAAGCAATGCCCTAGACTAGTGTAACAACTAGTCTGTGATGCTACAAAACTAGCATTTACCTCAGTTACAATTCACAAGTGTGTAAAACATTATATCCACAAATGTCATATCCAGGGAGGTAATTTAATTGCAATGAGGTCATGGGTGTTCTTTCACTTACTAGTTTTGTCTCCTCTTGATGCAAGAACAAAATAATTACAATTGGATTGGAAATTAACATATTACAATAAAAGAATTTCAGATGGTAAGGTTTGTAAACCAAATTTTTTATGATCAATCAATGCTTCCTATTAGATCCTTAATCTAGATGGCTTTGGGGTGCAAGTCCCCAGATTGAATTGATGACACCTCAATGCAATCTAGTTCTAATATTGCTAATAGTTTTGGTATCGTGTTGTGCAGACCCATTTTGACTTATGAATGTGTATGGGATCTCCATAATGATGGAAACTCTTACCAAGGAAACAATATTCTATTAAGGTCCACTAGAGTGGATTTGGATTCATGTGTCAAATCACTTTGATGACAAAGGAACCAACTCCGGGAGATCAACACATACCCAAGGGGCCTCATATGTGTTGTGGTTTGAACCTAGGTTGTTTGCATGGCAATGCTTTTTCTCAACTATTAAGCCATAGCTAAAAAGGAATCGCACGCTTGAGGAACCAAACTCTTAAAACATGGTTATCATATGCTTCATAGTTAGCCATAGTACTTGGAAGCTAGAGTCCCCCTCATCTCTAAGAATTTAGACTTGGAATTTTCTACTTATTTCATGTTTTTATAGGGTATTAACTTCTTCCCCAAAATCATAGGGTTACATATTTAGAATTTCATTTCTTTCAAAATAGATCCCATTAGATTCAAGTGTTTAAACTAAGAGATTTAGTACCACTTGTAACACACCCCCTTTTTAAACTGGAGGTGGTTACTAGATTACCTAGCTCTTGTTGTATGACTACAAGAATGGGGTAATTATTACATTTTCTTTTTTTAACAAAATTATTCTCACTCTCCATAAACCATTCAATACAATCATCTCATATTACCTTGACTCCCCCGATATTTGTTTTAATAACAATACTAGCAAGTTGGCATGCAAAGTCCACTCAACCAAAATTGATTCTAATCTCAGTCCTGGCTTCATGTTAATGATAAAAACTCTCAACAACCTACACATAAGTAATTGTTTTCTACCTACTATGTGTAAATGGATACGATTTAATTGCCACCATGGTCCAATCACGATGGCCTCAATTTATCCTAATTTGTAACTTGGAAATAGTCCAAAGCCATTTATTAGCTAAAGTAAATGGTTTTGACACCAATCAATAATAATCGTTGCCCAATGCTCAACCAACACTCTATATCTGTTGTAAAATATTTATAACCTATTATTGACGCTTGACTATATGTATTTTGGATATTGAATCAAGACTCATTTTACATGAGTTAATTCCTCCTAATTTGGATTCAATATTATTTAATGGAGTATGTTATTTGTCTAATACATTCTCAACACTTCCATTTTGGTGACTTCAATGAGGGAACAATTATTTATATCATGAAATTATCCTACAAGATTGGAAGGATTTCTCTTTCCTTCAATGTATTGCTTACTCTATAGTTTACTTCTTTTGTTGATCTCCCATCAGTAGTGGCTCACACAATCATTTTCTTTTGCTTACATCATAAATGGCTTCCCAATTTGATGACGCACATAGTTGGATGGGTTGTAGTATCAAGGCAATCAGTATGAGTTTAAATTTCTCTAAAACGTAGTCCAACATGGGCAATTGCCACCCATATCAATTTCTTTTCCCCAACATCTAACAAGGAATGCATAGGTATGTTTATAAAGCATTTCATGACATGAATTTCATATGTTGATTGAAGAAAATAATCTAATCAATTCCAATTAGGAAATAGAAAGAACATTTTAACCTTGCATGTTTTGTAGGGATACAATTCTTTATCTTCGATAGGTAATCTAAATCTTGTGCAAAAAAAATTGAAAGAACTACCTCTTATCTTGTCGATTATGTAACATATGTGATTTATCTAGTGTTGAATATGTTCTTTCATATAAACTATGGTTGGCCTTGTATATCTTGCATGGTGAATAGATTTTTGTTGGAGTGTTGAGCCTACGTTAATTACAATCACAGATCTATTGGGTACTCATTTGAAACTGCACACACCAATAGAAAACTTTTTGTAATATCCTACATGAAAGAATGCAAGCCATGAAGCCAAGAAAACCTACCATCCTCACGTGCCTATTAGAATTCATATGGATAAGTATTTGAGTGTCATTCCATATTATGGGAAAAATTATTTTACATTCTACATTTTTGATAGATTAGTTTATGGATCTTGGAAATTTACCGTAATGAACTGTTATGACTCTCAACATTCCTTGACCCTTGTTAGTCTCAATCTATTTTTCGCCTCAAGTGGCATTAAATCCATGAATTCACTTGTTGAATTGCTAAATATGAGAACTGTAACAACTCTATGGATCGTGATGCCAATCAAATGGTTGTAAAGACTGAAGTTATTCACCTTGCAAATCTTGAATTGAATGTGGTCCAATTCTCTTTACTTTTAAGAGTTTAAAAGATTCATATATATAATGGCCACTCAAACCAACAAGAACTGAGGTTCCTCGAAGGACAACAAGAGTCAATAATTTATTATGTACATAAAATCAATTATGGGTAATATGTCTACATACATACTACAAAGAGACAAAGGAACTCATCATCAACAGTTCAAAACTTGAATTGACTAAACATGTAAGAGCAATTAATCAGGTTGGAAGCTTATAGGTAAAATTCCAAACTCTTGTATGCATTTGTTAAGGCCAATACCTTACTATCAAATCCTTTATCTAGTGTTTGTTTTCAAAAGGATCAATGTCTCAAACCATCAAGGAGATAATTGAATTAGCTAACAAGGTTGCATCCTATGAATGCACCTAGTAATATAGTTTCTCTTATTACCCAAGTATATACTGGTTTCTATCTAGCCAATTCATTGCATAAATCTACATGGAAAACATACTTTATACTCTTTCAGTCCAAGAGAGTATCTAGATGCATGCTCCATTTTGAGGAGGTGTTATTTCAAGTTTGTGTGACATGTTATTTGAATAGTATCTCATTATTGGCTAGATACACATCCAAAAATATCTTTTATGGAGTGGTTTCCAACATGAGACCTTATCTTAGTCAATGATATACGCTCTATAGACTGGGAAACCTACTATAGTTTAGAGCGTTATTTCTGTAGGAATTAATTTATCATAAGTCCTAGCATGCTTCTACCAGGTTAACCTCAAGATACCAGAAATAAAAAGGTTCAAATTACATTTAAGCATACATATTCATTAATGGTAGAGATGGTATGATGATTTGAAACTTATTTAAAGACGCTCTTTCTTGTTTACTTCATGTCATTTTTTCTTGTATATGTATATTGCTTGTCTCGTTCCCTCCTAACAATGGAAGAGATAAGAAACACTTCATACTTACCAAGTTAAGAGAGGGGCAAGATGATTTTCATGAACATTGAAGTAAATTTCTAGAATTGGAGGCCTCGTTAGTTTATGGATGAAAAAAAAGGAACATCAAGCAAAATAGGCTATCAAGTATTATTGGTTGATAAAGATACCATTTTTTTGTAAACTTCAAAGAGTCATTGAAATAGTTCATTATTTCGCATATGTGAAAATGTTACATATCAGAACTTGAAGTCCCTATTTTTATTAATGAGGTCTTCTTGTATGATTAATAAATTTGTCTGAGACTAGTTATAGCTAGATTCCATGATGTAATAGAAAGGCAAATGTTATTGAAAATAACTATGGCTTCTTACCTCAGAGCCAAGAATTTAAATTCAAGATAGATTAGGGTACAACATGAATGCCAAGAATTCTTGATATATATCTCAAATCATCATGTTTCTTTAGATAATGGTGTACAATAGGCCCTTTTTTAAGAAAAATCAAAGGTTGAAAACCCATCAACAGATCAATCGACTCATATAACACATATCTAGTTCACAATATCAAGGGGACACCATCTCGTAATCATGTATTCAACATAAATAAAATATTCAACATCCTGACCATGACAGTAACCACAGATAAGCCGCATCACCATGATATGCATTTAGTGTCCATACAATATTCAGCACCTTAACTGTGATAGTAAACCACAAATAACGCATAACACCATGATAAATTACATCATGCATTCAACATGTGTGTAAGAACAAAATTTACTGTAAAATTTACCTAAGGAAATCACATGGAATGAATCCAAAAATGCACAGACATCCTAAGTCGTGTAACTTTTCTTACGCTACACACATTACTTGGTTAGATCTAGTAGATTCATACTATACTCGTGATTTGTCTTTTTTAAATGCAGATGGGAAATTGAGCTTAGGACGGTACTCACCTCCCAACTTTAGACAAGATTCCATTAGCTCCTTATGCAGTTGTCACCCCTAATATGGCTTCCAAGACTTGAGAAGACGTGACTCTAAGGAAATTAGGAGAAAAGGGAAGTGAAAGGTCATAGGTTGCATGTGAGGAGGAAAATGAAGGCAAATAATAGAAATTGAAGAAATTAGAGGCATGAATAATAAAAATACATCAAAGCATCATTTGGTAGGCTTTTTGTTAGTTCATTTCTGGAATTAACCTCAGAGAGGAGAAGAAAACTGAGAGGAGAAGGAAAGCAAGAAACCAAAGGAAAGAAAACAAAAATCAAGGATTAAGCAAGGAAAATTTGGATCAAAAAGCTTCAACAGGAATACCTATAGGTAACAAGTTGCATGTATGATTTCCTAGTTGGTTTTAACATGCATGGCAAGTGCATGTTAGTATTTTTTTATTTTTCTATCATTGGCATGGATTTTTCTAGGTTTTGACAATGGATTTTAGCCTAGCCTTTCCAATTCAGGATAGTCATGGTGTGATGGGATTCTTTATCAATTTGAGATTTGGATTGTCAGATGGTTTCGCAATCCGAGGTCAGGTGGTCTTAGGAAAATTCCCAAATACCTAGGAATCCCTTGACCAATAATGGCAAGATACACGGTAAAGCCTGAGGGTGGAGACAGGAAAATTCCTCAAGGATGGTGAAGGAATCCAAAGGCATCCAAGCTCGGTTTGGTTTTGTGCTATCCGAATTGGTTTGTGTGAGATCGTGGTATGGTGAGGGTGGAGGTGGTTTAACCTTTAGATTCCCTTGGTTGTTTATGGATTGGTTTATCCAATCAGATCCCACATTCATGCTTGGAATATAGCACATGGGTGATTGGCTAAAATAAAGAGTTGGTTCAGCCAATCTATGGTCAGGTGGTTCATGGAAGTCCTGAACCTAGTTGGATTTTTCCTATGTTTAATAAAAGCTAAGTTTATCTTGCTTTGATGAGTAAATGTACTTGTTATTATGTGGCTTTAATGGTTGTTCTCTCATTGTTATTTATCTGGTTATATGTTGGTTATAAGCATGGTTATATGATAGATCTCAGTCATGGCTCTATTCATGTTTTTACTTGTAACTGAATGAATAATGGATGCAAGACCTAATTGATGTTATGACAGCTAATGTGAGAAGGTAAAGACCCTTCTTGTTAAACCTCAGATAAATTTTCAGTCCCTTATTTTCATACTTTAATTCATGCCCTGTAGGTTGCATGTCTACCAAGTGTTTGATATGACATCAGTCCCAGTTGTGGATGGTTAGATCAAGTCCTGGTTCTAGTTTTTGGTTTACAAGCATTGTCTTCATGTATTTTATGAGTTCTATAAATTTCATAGATTTATGGGAAGAGGCTAAGCCCCAGCCCTAGAAAATAACCTTAATTCTTGCATTCATTGGCACAGCACTGAAAAAAATTCCATAGTCACATTGATGTAGGCCTATGGGAGCGACTAAGAACCCATATTCACATGGAGGCCTTGTCAAGGGAGTGACTGGGACTCTAGGTCAGGGAAAAAGTGAGTTGTCTCAGGGGTTGGACACCTGGAGGGGTTGGGTTACTCTTGGAGGTCTTGTGGCACCTAAGGGAAGTCAGTAAGGTCTTATCGTGTTGACTCCATTTCCTTAAGGTCATCTAGGAGGTTGAGTCATATCACAGTATCCCCTCATCTCATGTTTATCCCAGGTAAGTTAGTGAAAGTCAGTAAATGTGAGAGGAATTGTGTTATAGCATGAAACGTTTATCAAATTTAAAATGTTCAAACCAGGTGATTATGCCCTTATTTTTTATTCAAAATTGAAATATTTTCAAGGAAAATTCCAAACACATTGGTTAGGACCCTTTCAAATAGAATTTGTTTTCCACAATGGAGCAGTAAGGATTAAGAACATTAATGAAGAAGGGAATATTTTTCTTGTTAATGGGCATAGATTAGAACTCTATCACAAGCCCTTAACAAGAGAAGAATTTTTTCAAAGTCTACAAGAAAGTTGTTATCTAAAATTGGTAGAAAAATGGGATTATTCTCCTCTATTACCAAAACAAAATTGATTTCTTTTCTACATATGAAAAAAAATGGTAATAATACATAGTTATAAAAACCAACATTGTTAGCATAAACTATGCAAAAAATTATAGTTGAAAACCAAGACATTTGGCATCTTGGATTTCCCCTTTTTCCTTTCCTCTTTGCAAATAAATTTTAGTTCAAACTAATCAGTTTGAAAATTTTGTTTCTCTTTTGATGAGATCTCATCAGCATCATCAATATCCATCAACATCATTACCATCGGTAGCAGCAAGTATCCTGGAAGAATTCAAAGCAAATTATTAAAATTGGTAACATTTTATAGCCAATTGGACATTCTATAACTAATTCATCAGAAAGTACTTTGGACCTACAAGCAAATCAATTTCAAATTACAAATGTGATGTAATTCAAGAAGATAACATTATGTATAGTCAATCAATTTTAATGAAGTATAAACTATAGATATTTGAGTTAATTCATGGACTGGTTTGTAAATATTTAAAAGGGCTCATATAAAACCATGTATTTCAATGATGGCACTATATAAACTCACTTCCTACCATTTCACTCCATCATATCCCAATGATCTCATTATCCTATTCAGAAAACTGAAAATTTTGAAGCCTATCTCGCAAATCAAGGATCTTATCAAGAAATTGATATGCAATTATGATTTGCTTAATAGGAGAGAATTATCACAACACTGCCATGATGTCTCTCATTTCCATTAAAACCATTACCCCTCACTTATTTCATTATAACATCCATTTCCCACTAATCTTTGTGATAGATTGTCGAATAAGAAATTTTAGGGAAAAACTTTCTTTGCGGCGATAGGACTCATAATCTGACATGAACCTGTAGGGGCAAAGTTTTTTGTTACCTATCCAAAATAAAAAAAGACAACTACAAAAAGTGGATTGGTCAAATTTCTTTGAAAATTTCAAGGGCTATGAGATAGAGGTAACAAGGGTATTTTCAAGATCATTTGATGGGGTCGAGGCAGAGATTGGAGATATCAAGTTGAATTTGACTGAGTCATTCCTGGCAGAAGCAACATAACTCCCCAAAAATGGTGAAAGCTAGTTTTAAAATCAAAATTTGAAGGATAAAACATGGATATATTTCTTTCACAATCCATGTATGGATATCTCAACATTTAAAAAAGGCATTCTAGTTTATGCATTTAAAATAAAATGGCATAATCTACTATATGTTCTGCAAAAATTCTTGGTATAGTAGATACATTGAGGAGCTTGAGGGCAGAGATTAGAATTTTCAATGTAGATAGTGACAGCTTGGTTGAGGCTCAAGAAAGACTTTCAAGGGCTGAGGAAAATAAGGTAGAAGTTAGTGCAGCAATCCTTCAAAGCTTGTCAGATTTACAGAAGCAGGGATAGTTGAGGATCAGTCAAGATCAGGAAGAGAAAACTATTGGAGCCTATGGTAGCAGGTCTCAATTCAAATACAGGTTATATAGAGGGGAAACAGTTAGAGGTAATAGAGAATTGGATACACCTGACAGGAGTACTGGTATGTATGGGCATCATTCTAGTTCCTCATCCAGGAGACATCATCACAGCTATCATTGTCATCATCCTTATAGGAGGGGTGAGTATTTTCCTGAGGACTTCAGTAAATTCAAGGCTCCTACATTTGATGGATAAATGAAGAAGGCAGAAGATGTAGAGGCATGGTTTCTTAGGATGAATAAATTCTTCATATTACATTGTTATTCATAGAACATGAAAGCTAAGATAGCCACTTTTAGTCTTAAAGGGAAAGTGGATATATGGTGGGAGGATGTAAAGAATGTCAAAGGTATTTAGTATGATGACTTTATTTGGGATGAGTTCGAGAGGTTATTTAAGAAAAAGTACTTGTCTAAGAGGTACTATGATGAAAAAGCTAATGATGTTTATGAGTTGCAGATAGGTTCCATGACAAATGATGAGTACACTAGTAGTTTCCTGGAGTTGTTGAGGTATGTGCCTTATCTCAAGGATGGGAAAGATAAGATTCACATATTCATTAGTGGTTTTAGAGTAGAATATAGAGACCGGATTGAGTTTGATGAGCCTAAAACGTTGGAGGAGGCCATACGGAAGTTGAAGCATTGTTATGATCAGTCAAAGTGAAAATCTGGGCCTAAGCGTAACTTGAAAGGAAATGATAAAGTCAAAGGAAAATGGACAGAAAATCAGGGAAGACCACAGGATGTAGGTGAGAAATAAAATGTGGTTCCTTATAAGAATTTCAATACAATTGAGAAGGGGCATGGATCGCATCGTAGAGAGCAGCAAGCTAGAGGTGATGGTAGAGGATCGTTGTAGTGTTGGATATGTGGAAAAGATCATTGTATTAAGGATTGTCCACTATATCAAGGACGTAGGCCTCAAATATATAGTGCTTAGGAGGCAGAGACAATTAGGTATGTTGGTCATAGTATTCCTCAAATTTATGCAGTTGTGGACACCAAGCAGGAAAATAGCTAGGCATCCATTATCGAGATGTACGATAAGATTTTTGATCAATTTGTTTCTATTTTAACTGATCCTGGATCTAATTATAGTTATGTTAATCCTGGCCTGGTGGATAAGTGTGGCTTGAGAAAATAAGCGCATGCAAAGACTTGGTTGGTGTAGTTGGCTACAAGTACTAAGAAGAGATTGCATCACTAGGTAAATCTCATGCATTCAAGTTGAATGGCATGCCTACAGTAGCACATTTGAATGTACTTCCATTGGTATCATATAGTATGATTTTGGGTATGGATTGGTTGTATCTTCATAGGACCAAAGTAGATTGTATGACAAGGCTATTGAGTGTTTGGATGATAATGGGGAAAAGAGAATATTGCAAGGAAAGAAGAAGCCTACATTAGTGAGAATTGTTACCGCTATGCATGCTAAGTGTAGTTGTAGGAAAGGGTGTATGATGTTTGTAGTGCATATCTCTTGTGGCAAGGGTAAATATGGTGACGATGAAAAAATATTCAAGAGGTACATTGTATTGCAGCAATTTTAGGATGTGTTTCCAACAGAGATTCCAGAGTTAGCTCCTCAAAGGGAAGTGGAATTTTCTATTGAGTTGGTACCAGGGGCAACACCCGCATCAAAAACACCTTACAAGATGAGCACACTGGAGTTAGTAGATTTGAAGTTATAATTGAATGAAATTATTGATAAGGGATGCATTAGCCCAAGTGTATCGCCTTCGGGTACACTAGTATTGTTTTTGAAGAAGAAGGATGGTACTCTTAGGTTGTGCATTGATTACAGACAACTAAATAAGGTGGCGATCAAGAATAGATATCCATTGCCAAGGATTGATGACTTATTTGATCAGTTGAAGGGACCAGTAGTGTTCTCAAATATTGACTTGAGATCAGGATACCATCAAGTATGCATCAAAGAAGAGAACATCTACTAGACTGCGTTTAGGGATAGGTATGGGAATTATGGGTTTGTTGTAGTTCCATTCAGTTTGACTAATGCTCCAGCTACTTTTATGTGTTTGATTAATAGTGTGTTATGTCCTTATCTGGATAAGTTTTTTATTGTATTCATTGATGACATCTTGATATATTATAAGAATGAGGAAGAGCATGTCAAGCATTTAGTAGCAATGTTGAGGTTGTTAAGAGAACAGCAGTTGTATGCCAAGATTAGCAAGGGCAGTTTGTTTTAGACAGAGGTGCAATACTTGGGACATGTTGTCTCCAAGGAAAGCATAGCAGTATATCCAAAAAAGATCAGAGCTATCATGGAGTGGGTAGCTCCTAACAATGTGGATGAAGTCATATGATTCATGGGGTTAGCAATTTACTATAGGAGGCTCATCAGGAATTTATCACTTATTGCATATCCTATTACATCCTTGCAGAGGAAAGGTAAGAAGTTTGAATGGATAGAGGAATTTGCAACTAGTTTTGAATAGTTAAAGAAGCTGTTGACGAATTCTCTAGATTGTGGATCCAGATAAAGATTTCGTAGTCTGTATAGATGCTTGCAAGAGAGGGCTTGGTGGAGTCCTTACACAGGAGGGATAGGTGATATGTTATGAGTCCAGGAAACTGAATGAGCACAAGAAGAATTATCCGACTAATGATCTTGAGTTAGTGGCTATTATTCATGCCTTGAAGATGAGACATTATGTTCTTGGCAAGGGGTTTGTGTTGATGAGAAACGGGTTGAGATATCTGTTTAACCAATTGAATATGAATTCCAGGAAATCTAGATGGTTTTCCACCCTTAGTGAGTTTGAATTTGAGATTAGATACATCAAGGGTAAGGAGAATAGGTTTGAAAATTATCTCAGCAGGAAAGTGTAGTTGAACCATGTTGTAGCAGTGAGCTCATATGGGGCATATTTATAGGATTGCATCTTACAGGTAGGGAAACAAGATGATAGATACATGGAGCTTATGCACAACCTTCAATAGGGTACAGTTGATTAGGATGTAGATTATTGTCTCACAGAAATTGGTTTGGTGAAATTTAGGGACAAGATCTATGTGTCGGATGACAGTGAAATCAAGAAGCTTATCTTGAGGGAGTTTCATGCCAAGCCATACTCAGGTCACGCAGGATACCAGAAGACATTAACAACAGTGAATAAGTTCTACTACTAGTTGAATCTAAGGAAGTGGCAGAATTCATGGTTATATGTTTGGATTTTCAATAGATGAAAGAAGAGTGTAAACATCCAGGTGGATTGCTTCACCATATTCGAATTCTAGAATGGAAATGGGAGGTCATTTCCATGGATTTCATTACAAGCCTTCTGAGGACATCGAAGCAACATGATTCTATCATGTTTTTGGTAGATAGGTTGAGCAATGTAGCTCACTTCATTCCAATAAAAAATACTTATTCAACTAGTGAGGCAGTAGAGGTCTTCATCAAGGAGATCGTGAGATTGCACGGTGTTCCAAAGAAGATTGTGTCATACAAGGATGCCAAGTTCACTTCCAATTTTTGGAAGGAGTTGTTTGCAGGTTTGGGGATAGAGTTGGCCTTCAATACAGCATATCATCCACAGACAAATGGACAGATAGATATGGTCAACATTATCCTAGAAGATATGTTGATGATGTATGTGATGCGCCAACAAAGGATATGGGGGGAGTACCTTCCATTGGTTGATTTTGTGTACAACAATGCTTATTATGAGTCACTAGGGATGAGTCATTTTGAGGCACTGTATGGGTAGAATTGTAATACTCACATTAGTTGGAGTGATCCAGTGAATAGGGTACTTATTGGACCATACGTGTTGGCAGACATGGAGTAGGAAATGTGGGTTATAAGGGAGAACCTTAAGGCAGCATAGGATAAGAAAAAGAGTTATGCAGACCAACACGGGGAATTTAAGGAGTTTTGGGTTGGGGAGCATGTGTAATTTCACATCAATCCTAAGAAGATCTCCTTGAGGATTTCAACATGTGCCAAATTGGCACCATGGTATTATGAGCCTTTGGATATCCTTGATAGGATTGGACCAATGGCCTATAGACTTGCACTGCCTCTGACAGTGAAATTCCATGATTTTTTTCATGTTTCGTTGCTTAAAAGATATGTAAATCATATTCGTCATGGTATTGATTGGACTGTATTTCATGTGGAGAAAGAAAGAGAAATCCAGTCGGAACTTGAGTGAATATTGCAACGAAAACATCTCATGCTCCAGAACAGAGCAATCGAGCAGGTAGTGCATTGGAAGCACTTTAGGCCCAATGAAGCTACATGGGATATGGTTGATCAAATGTGGGCTATGTATCCTTCATTGTTTGTCGATGGAGGAAAATGCGTTTTTGGTATTGTACATATATATGTATGGTTTCTATTATAAATACCGCCATGTGCTAAGTTATAAAGCTCCAATAAGCAATATGGTTTTTATTTATCATGCTGTCATGATGTTTTTTTCTTTTGAGAAGGTTATTTATTATAAATACTGCAAAAATCTATGTTATAAGCTCCATGGGTAGTATGTTTTCTTTTCAGTAGTTTTGCTGGGTATAGATGTGGTTTAACACCAAGGATGGTGTTCCCCCAAGGGGGAGGGTTATGTAATAGAATCTGGCTAAAATTTCATGTAATAAAAGTTAATAAAGTAAAAATAAGACCACGGTTAAGGGACACATATTCCAAGTTGAATGTTGGGAAAAATATCCTAATGGGCATCACTTCATGTGTTTATGGCTAAAGGGAAAGCAAAGGAAATGTCAAAGGCTTTGGAAAGGAAAATATGCATTAATTGGAATTTATTTTATTAAAATAAAGGAAATTAGGAGAAAAGGGAGGTGAAAGGTCACAGGTTGCATGTGAGGAGTAAAATGAAGGAAAATAATGAAAATTGAAGAAATTAGAGGCATGAATAATAAAAATACATCAGAGCATTAGTTGGTAGCCTTTTTTCAGTTCATTTTTGGAATTAGTCTCAAAGAGGAGAAGAGCACCAAGAGGATTAGCAAATAAAGAAAGCAAAGGAAGGACAAGGAAAGAAAACAAAAAGCAAGGATCAAGTAAGGAAAAGTTGGATCAAGCAGCTTCAGAATGAATACTTGCAGGTAATAGGTTGCATGTATGATTTCCTAGTTGGTTTTGACATGCATGGTATGTTCATATTGGTATTTGGTTATTTTTCTTTCATTGGCATGGATTTTTTCGGGTTTCAACAATGGATTTCGGCCTAACCTTTCCATTTTTGGATAGCCATGGTGTGATGGGATTCTTTATTAGTTTGAGCTTTGGATTTTTGGATGGTTTTGAAATCTAGGGTGAGGTGGTATCAGGAATATTCCCAAAGGCCTAGGAATCCCTTGACCGGTAATGGCGGGATACACTATAAATCTTGAGGGTGGAGATGGGAAAATTCCTCAAGGATGGTGAAGGAATCTGGAGGCATCTAAGCTCAGTTTGGTTTGTGATCTCGCGACCAGTTTAGGTGAGATCATAGTATTGTGAGGGTGGAGGTGGTTTAACCTCTAGATTCCTTGGTGTTTTATGGATTGGCTTATCCCATGAGATCCCACATTCATGCTTGGAGTATGGCAGGGGGGTGATTGGATGAAAGAAAGATTTGGTTCAGCCAATCTATGGTTGGGTGGTTTGTGGACGTCTCGAACCTGGTTAAATTTTTCGTATGTTTAATAAAATCTAAGTTTCTCTTGCTTTGATGAGTAAATGTACTTGTTATTATGTGGATTTAATGGTTATTCTCTCATTGTTATTTATCAGGTTATATGGTGGTTATAAGCATGGTTATATGACAGATCTCAACCATGGCTCTATTCATCTTTTTACTTGTAACTGAATGAATAATGGATGCAAGACTTAATTGATGTTATGGAAGCTAATGGGAGAAGGTAGAGACCCTTCTTGGTAAACCTCACATAAGTTTTCAGTCCCTTATGTTTAGACTTCAATTCATGACCTGTAGGTTTCATATCTACCAAGTGTTTGACATAATGTCAGTCCCAGTTGGGGATGGTCAAGTCAATTCCTCATTCCAGTGTTTTCTTTACAAGCATTCTCTTCATGTCTTTAATGAGTTCTCGAAGTTTCATAGTTTTTTGGGCAGAGGCTAAGCCCCATACCTGGAAAATAGCCTTAATTCTCATATTCATTAGCACAACATTGGTAGAAAAATCCCACATGTGCATTGATGTGGGCATATGGGAGTGACTAAGAACCCATAGTCGCATGGAGGCCTTGGCAAGGGAGTGACCAGGACTTTATGTCAAGGAAAAACGGAGTTGTCTCAAGCGGTTGGATACCTAAAGGGGTGGGGTTACTCCTGGAGGTCCTATGGCACTTGAGGGAAGTTAGTAAGGTCTTGTCATGTCGACTCCATTTCCTTAAGGTCATCTAGGAGGTTGAGTCATAGCATAGTAACCCCTCATCTCATGTTTACCCCAGGTAATCTGATGAAAGTGAGTAGATGTGAGAGGAGGTGTGTTATAGCATGAGAAGTTTATCAAATTCGAAATGTTCAAAAGAGGTGATTGTGCTCTTATTTTTTACTCAAAATTTAAATACTTTCAAGGAAAAATCCAAACACATTGGTTAGGCCCCTATGAGATAGAAATTGTTTTCGACAATGGAGAAGTAAGGATTAAGACCATTGATGAAGAAGGGAATTTTCCTCTTGTTAATGGGCATAGGTTAGAACTATATCACAAGCCCTTAACAAGAGAATAATTTGTTCAACGTCTACAAGAAATATTTGATTTGAAATTGGTAGAAAATGGGATTATTCTCTTCTACTACCTAAACAAATTTGATTTCTTTTCTACATATGAAAAAAATGATAATAATGCATAGTTATGAAAAGCAACATTGTTGGCATAAATTTTACAGAAAATTGTAGTTGAAAACCAAGAATTTTGGCCTCTTGGATTTCCCCTTTTTCCTTTCCTCTTTGTAAATAAATTTTATTTCAAACTAATCAGTTTGAAGAATGTGTTTCTCTTTTAATGAGATCTCATGAGCATCATTATCATTAGCTGCAAGTATCCTAGACGAATTCAAAGAAAATTCTTAAGATTGGTAACATTTCGTAGCCAGCTGGACATTCCATAACTAATTCATTAGAAAAGTACTTTGGACCTGCAAACAAATCAATTTCAAATTACAAATATGAGTTAATTCAAGAAGATAACATTATGTATAGTCAATCAATTTTGTTGAAGTATAAACTATAGAAATTTGAGTTAATTTATGGACTAGTTTGTAAAGATTTAAAAGGCTCATATAAAACCATCTATTTCAATGATGACACTATATAAACTCAGTTCTTACCATTTCACTCCATCATATCCAAATTATCTAATTATCCTATTCGGAAAACTCAAAAATCTGAAGCGTATCTCACAAATCGAGGATATTATCAACAACTAATAGGAAATTATGATTTAAATAGGAGAGTCTTATCAGAACACTGCCATGATGTCTCTCATTTCCATTAAAACCATTACCCCTCAGTGATTTCATTATACCATTAATTTCCCACTGATTTTTGTGATAGATTGTTGAATAAGCAATTTTAGGGAAAAACTTTCTTTGTGGCGATGGGACTCATAATCTGACATGAACCTATAGGGGAAAAGTTTTTGGTTGCCTATCCAAAAGTCAAAAGATAGTTACAGAAAGTGGGTTGGTCGAAGTTCTTTGAAAATTTCAAGGGCTATGAGACAGAGGTAAAAAGGGAGTTTACCAGATAATTTGACAAGGTCGAGGCATAGATTGGAGATATCAAGTTGAAGTTAACTAAGTCATTCCTGGAAAAAGCAGCATAACTCCCCAAAAATGGTGAAAATTGGTTTTAAAATCATAATTTGAAGAATGAAACATGGATATATTTCTTTCACAATCCATGTATGGAAATCTCAACATTTTAAAAAGGCATTCCAGTTTCTGCATTGAAAAGAAAATGGCGTAATCTACTATATGTTCTGCAAAAATTCCTTACTTGTGAGGGAATATATGGAACCCTATTATTTTTTAATGCTTGATCACTAATGCATTTCATAAAGGGTAAAGAATTAAACTTGTCATAATATCTATTGTATAGCTTAAAGAAAATGGATATCAATATTCAACGAGATTCAAGGAATATCAACAAGGCTTTGTATCATCGCGGGTTATTCAAAATACTCGTTGAGGAAAAATTAAAGGCTAACAATGACAATTGGAAATATTTCTTGCTTGGAAATCACTTTATTGGTAGCTTAGATGAAGAAGAGATCCATAAGACAAGAATAATTCGAAGAAGGGTTTCCTCAAACCCTAACCCTGAGCAAGAAATCAAAGAAAATGACTATTTGGTTGTAGATGATATGATAGAGATAGAAATCCATAATGTCGAAGATTTGGAGCAGTATATTACACCCAAGGAACAAGTAACTCAAGAAAAAAAATTAAGAGGTATACCTAGAAAGAAACAAGGTAATCAAGAACAAAAGAGAAATAAGAATGAAGATGTTAGAAAAAAGAAAGCCAACAAAACAAAAGAACAAGAAGATTTGTCAAAGGCATACATTAGTAATTCATCAAAACCTTAGAGACAGAGTGCCAAAAGATGAAATGTACAAAGAATAGAGGAATCTGAAGAGTGAGGGAGAAAGAGTAGAAGAATCACAAGAAGTATGATGAAACATATCAGTCCAAGTTCACCTGAAATCATACAGATTGAAGAAACAGAATTACCACCAAAGTCTTTTTCAATAACGAGTCCATCAGTAGGTGTTATACAACAATAGGCATATGACTACTTTGAGTGATTAGAAAAGGCGACACAACAACAAGAGGTAAAATCTCCCTTTGAACAAGATTTATTTGATGATATTCCAATTTTTTATAAGCTTGACCCAGAAGTAAATGTTCCTCCTCATACAGAACAAGAAGTTATTTGAACATTGAAAGATGAAGTATTTGAGCTTGAGTTATTGAATAATCATATCAAAGATGAAAATTAGTTTATCAAGAAACATAATGAGAAAATTCTCACATGCATGTGATACTGGTAAAAAAAGAATCAAAAGCTCAAGAAAACCAATATGATACTGCAATAAAATATCAAAGGGTTGAAACTAAGTTACTAATTTAGAAAACCAAGATATTCAGTAACTATGCAGAACAAAGGAGTTCAGAATAATTTGGACATCTTGGTTCAAGATTCAGAAGTAATTCTCTAAAAAACACTACTTCGATTTTAAATTTTTGTCACCATAGGTGCATGAGGACTTGTAAAACCCTAAGCATGGGGAATGTAGAGCCTCCAAAATTGCTTCTTTTTTACATTTTATCTTTTATATTTCACTCATTTTTGTCACTTATCTTCATATCACCATACCTCTATTTTGAATTAAAAGTCATCAAAGCCATACAAATGAAGTAATAGGGTAAAAGTCCATCATTTCTCAAATCTATACATTATGCTTTATGAAATTTATTTGATTAAGCATAAGTTACCAAATATTGCATATTCTGTAACTCCACTAACATTCTATAGCTAATTCAAAGTTCCTATAAGATTCCATGAGCTACAAATCAATTGACACATAAGTTGACACATATAGGAAGTTTCTAAATGGTGTCGAGATCACCATCCACCTATTAGGCACAAATGGAAGTTCAAGGATCAACAACAACACTAAACTAAAACTCTCGATCAAAGCACTACATGTCACATATTTAGAAGGCATAACATCAAGCAAGTGAGCTTCTTGTCAAACGAGCAAGATCTTATGATTTGAAAAAGGCACGATATATGAAAATTGATGATGTGTTCCTTTCACAATTCACTTATGTCATAGGTAATCATGAAAAGGAAGAACTTTGTTAGGAATAAACCCCTGAGATGTCACTTTATGTATCTAGTTTTTAGCTAATAGACTCTCAGAATTCTTATTAGAAAACCTTATAAATTTCTTCAATAACAAGTAGTCTTGACAGCCAAGTTAAATTCCAGACTTATTATTGTTTTAGAAAAATTTGTGTATGCACTTCCGGTAATATAATCTTAGTTATTGTTGCAATTTTATAAAGATTTTTGGTTGATTAAAGTTCATGATCTGAGTTTTACAATTACTTTTGCATCTCAAGAGGGTCCCTTGAAGGAGTTCAAGCTAGATTAGTTTGATTTTCATTCATAATTTTCTTGGTTTATAATAATCTGTTTTGTTTAAATCTTTAGACTTAATGCTCTATTTTACTCCTTCATCTTTCACTTATTTGTTTCTCTACTCTTTTAAAGGTCAAGTGCTTGAGTAAAATTTCAAAAGCATAAAAACATTTACTTTATCTTCAATATTGAATTCACTCTCCATAGGTGTATATGTTAAGTTTGCATATGAATAAACTCTAAAATATGTATGCACACTCACAAATTTTACAAAGTTGTAATCCAACCTTTTAATGATTTTCCCAAGTAGTTCACTGTTATTTTCATAGCTCTTAGAATATAAGTTTGGTTTCCTTTCTCTTAGAATAGAAATTGATTGCTTTCTTTGTATAATATAAGTTTAATTTCTTTCATAAGATAGAGTAGAAATTTGGTTGCTTTCTATAATAAGATTTTGATAGCATAGATTTCAATTTCAATGATTGTAGATAGAATTTTCTTTCTTATTTATAGAATAGAATTGTCAATTGAATTTTCATAAAATAAACTTTATGGTTTTCATAAAATAGATAGATTTTCATGTTTCATTAGACTAGAATTTAGAATAAGAATTTAGAACTTTAAAAATATTTCATTAAAATAAAATTTTCATTGGTTTCATAAAATTTCATTTATTCTTCCCAAAAAAGAACTATCAATTCAATTAAATATATTAAAAATTCCATTTCTTTCTAGTTCAAAAATTTACTAATTTTCCTAGATATTTCCTTTTTATAAGTTTTGTCTTGCTCTCTTAGAAAGTGTATGTGGTCAAAGATCTGCACGAACTGGGAGCTAGGAGAGTGAAGAAGACTTTGAAAACCCTGCGCGCGCCTCCCCCTGGCCATGACAGGCCTCTGACCTCCCCGCCGCCCCGCGCCCTGCAGCCCTGCTGCAAGGCTCTGCGCCCCTGCCTGGCCTCAGGCCCTCGTTCCCTTTTCCTCCCCTCCCCGTTCTTTCTTGACCCTACCCCGAGCCTCTTCTGAGTTATCCTTTGTTCAGTTCCGCTTCTGCGCCTAGCAGCGCTGCTGCTAGGTCGCCCAGTCCTTTTCTCCCCCGCTCATGGCGGCCATGGGCCCTTCTGGACCGGATCAGGATGACCTCATGAAATCCTTTGCCTCTCTAACCCAGGAGAACTCTTCGGAGAGAATCAGGCCCGTCACTTCTCGTTTCGTTAAAAAAATGGATGAGGTTCCAGAAATCCCGCTCCCCCCAGCCCTTCCAAGGAGAGCGGCGGTAGCCCTTGCAGACAGAGGCCTAGTGGGCCAGTTCACGGGCTTATGGCCCTCCCCTCGCACTGTCCAGCGATGGGTGGAAAGAAATTGGAACTCGATGGTTCAAGGTAAGATAGCAATCCGCTTCTGTGGAAGAGGGTTCTTCACCTTCCTCTTCGAATCCGTGGAAGACCGAAACTTAATCTTCAGGAATGGCCCATACTTCATGGACACAAGAGGCCTTTACCTGAACAAGTGGACCCCCGACTTCGACCCGGAGATGGACGTTCCTAATGCTGTCCCTGTTTGGGTCCGGCTCCCGCATCTGCCCCTTCACTGCTGGGGGGACGAGTCAGTGAAAGCAATTGGAAATGGAATAGGGAAGTATATCGACAGATCAGAGCCTAAGGAGAACATGCATGCATGCGCAAGGATTTGTGTCGAAGTGGATCTAGGAAAAGGATTGCCAGAAGCCATCAAGCTTAGAGTCGATCAATGGACGCACCTCCAGCAAGTCGACTACGAACAGCTCCCCTTCAAATGTAAGGTATGTCATGAGTACGGTCATTTCGCTAATAGATGCAGTAAAGCAAAGGCAAATCTCTCTGAATCTAACACTGAAACAGCAGAAGAAGTTTGGGAAACTGTAAAGAAAAAGAGATCTATCCCCTCACAAGGAAACAACAAGAACCCTCCTGCAGCCCCCATCCCCCCCTCTGAACCAGGCCCGTCTTTCCCTTTATCCTCTAATCAATTTGAAACCCTTTCTGACACTGATCCTCCCTCCCCCCCCCCATCCCCTAGAGCCCCCCCCCGTGATCCCCTCCTCTCCCCACCCTTCCTCCCCTCCTCACACAATAGAGAGAATATTAACCAGGAACAAGTCTAAAGAAAGCAACACATCCGTAGAACCCCCAAGAAAAGTGGGAAGGAAATCAAACAAGGAGCTGAGGGATGAGACGGCAGCAAAAGAAATGACCACAGGGATTCAACAACCAATGGATACCTATCTGGACAAGATGAAAGGAAACGGGGGAAAAGGGAAAGAGAAAGGAGGTACCCACGCCAAGATTATTAAATGATGAATCTGGTCTCTTGGAACTGTAGGGGGATGGGCTCCTCCCTCAAACTTAATGTAGTCCGCGACCTCATTAAATCCGAACAACCAGACTTCCTCCTCATCCAGGAGACCAAAATAAGTGAACAAGATTTCAAAAATTCCCTAAAAAATAGCAGAACTCATGAAGGTATTGCAGTTAGCGCATCTGGCGCCTCAGGTGGCTTAGGTACCATTTGGAACAATAAAAAATGGAACCTCTTAAATCAAAGGCAAAATAGCTGGTGGATTCGTTCAGACTTGCAGAACACGGCTAAGACAGAGGAATACACTCTCTACAATGTTTACGCTCCCCCTCACTACAGGGACAAGGATGCTTGCTGGAAGTCAATTGCGGCAGATCTCCTGGAGACCCAAGGCAGAAGCATTATCCTAGGAGGAGACCTGAACCTCATAAGAAGCGTAGAAGAAAAAATGGGGGGCAACTTCTTGGCGGATCCCTCAAGGGAAGCCCTAGAAGAAATTATTCTAAACCACAACCTGATGGACTTCCCTCCTCAGAATGGGCGCTTCACCTGGTCCAATAAGAGAGCAGGCCGAAACAACATAAAGGAACGATTGGATCGCATCTTGATCCAAGACAGAATAGTTGCCAATTTTGCTTGCACAAAAAGCCTCATCATCCAAGGATACTTTTCAGATCATAAGCCTGTAGCTCTAAAATTGGATAAAGGAGCCAACCTGGGCCCGCTTCCATTCAGATATAACAGAGCATGGGACAACCAGGAAGAATTCCGAGCTCTGATAAAAGAACAGTGGGCAACAGAGATTATAGGATCTCCGCACTATGTTTGGGAAACCAAAATAAAATTCTTGCGCTCAGCCATAAAGCAATGGGCCAAAACTAAATCTATAGAGGAGAAAAGAGCTAAATCAACGCTCCAAGATAGGCTCACGCAGTGGGAAGAAGAGAAAGACAGCAGACAAGATACGGAAGAGGAGCAACTCAAAGAGACGGAACTCCAAAAGGAGCTCTACAAGCTGAACAGAATAGAAGAAGAAGAACAAAGGCAAAAGTCAAGGTGTCTATGGCTAAAGTCGGGAGATAAGAACACCTCCTTTTTCCACAACAATTTGAAAATGAGGAGAGCTGGCAATAATATAGACAAAATTATTGTGGAGGGCGTAGAATTAAAAAATCACAAGGACATAATGGAGGCCGCGTCCGCACACTTCCAAGATCTCCTTACCGCGGAACAGCAAGACAGCGATGGCTTGGAAATACTGGACACCATGGAAAGTAAAACCTCTGAGGAGCAAAATTCTGAGCTGGACAAAGATATCACTGTCGAAGAGATTGAGCAAACGATTCGCAACATGGCCTCAGACAAAGCCCCGGGGCCAGATGGCTTCACTGTGGATTTCTACAAGAATCACTCGGACATCATCAAAAAGGATTACATCAGAACAGTTAGAAACTTTTTCCATAAAGGCAAGATGGGAGGTGGAATGAAATCCTCCTACCTAGCCCTCATCCCCAAAGAGCTCAACCCTCTCTCTTTCAACCGATTTCGTCCTATCTCCCTCTGTAATGTCTCCTACAAAATCATAACTAAAATCCTTGCCAACAGACTCAAATCTATTCTCCCCTCCCTCATCTCTGAGAATCAAGGTGGTTTTGTTCCTAAGAGGCAAATTGCTGACAATGTTATTCTCATCCAAGAAGCTATCCAAAGCAGTATCTCCAGGAAAGAAAAAGGCATGATACTGAAGTTGGATATGGCCAATGCTTTCGATCGAGTCAATCATTCCTTTCTTCAAGCCGTTCTCAAAAAGCTTGGCATATCTGAGCTGTTCATAAGCAGGGTGAGGGAGTGCATTTCAGGCAATTGGACTACCCCCCTCATAAATGGAAGACCAAGCCCAGCCTTCAAAAGCTCAAGGGGCCTGAGGCAAGGGTGCCCGCTCTCTCCCTTCCTCTACATTCTTATGGCGGAAGCCTTTAGCTCGAAGTTGGAAAACTTGAGGAGGAAAAAAGAAATAACGGGGATTGAAATCGTCAGAGGGTCGAAAGGAATAAATCACTCTCTGTTTGCGGACGACACCCTCCTCATAGGAGGTGCATCTTGCATTATGGCGAGGAGATTTAAAAAAGTCTTAGATCTCTTCCTTCTGGCCTCTGGTGGCAAGCTAAACAATAATAAATGCATGCTATACGCATGGAATGTCCCCAACCACTTCATCCAACGCATATCTCTTATCATGGAAATTCCAGCTCAGCTGAATTGGTCCTACTTCATGTATCTGGGGCTTCCTTTGGCCAAAGAGACAATCAAATCAGGGATCTGGGCCAAAATCATTGAAAAACTCAGAGGCAAATTACAGTTGTGGGGAGTGCACTGGTTAAACTTAGCAGGCAGGTCGACCCTAATTAAGTCCATCCTCACCTCTCTCCCCATCTATCAGTTCGCTATTGCTCTAGCTCCTGCCAGTATTCACAAACATATGGAACTAATAATCCGCAGCTTCCTGTGGCAAGGAGGCAAGCAGAATACCAAGAAGTTCAGCTTGGTTAAGTGGGACAAAGTGATCCTCCCTGTGGAAAAAGGAGGGCTGGGAATAAGGGTCCCAAGGCTAGCTAACCTAGCATTGGGCTTCAAGCTCATATGGCGGATTCTAAATGAAAAAGAGGCATGGTGGACTTCCATTATAAAGAAGAAATACATGAATGGCCAAAACAATAACATCCTCACTGAAAACATCATAGAAAGACAGGGCACCCCTACATGGAACTTGATCAAGAAAACGCTCCCTCTCTTCAAACCTTTCATCTCGTGCGCTCCAGGGAATGGCAGGGAGGTAAATATATGGAATGACAGAATCATGGGGACCCAAGCTAGAGGCACGTTCCACCATCTGCATCCTCTCCATCGGTGGATGTCTGAAGCGAATTACAACTCCCTCTTCGACATTTCTCTATGGGACCAGGACTACTGGGCAGGCTGGACCCCTCTCATTCTCCCCATGGACCTAGCAAATCTTTGGAATGAGCTCAAGAGCTCTCTAAGTGGCTCAGCTCCCATCAACAAAAGGAAGGAGGACAAGTTTGTTTGGGATCCAAATGGTGGAAATTATTCAGTTAAAGAAGGTTACAAAGCCCTCCAGGTTATCTCAGAAGCCAACAATTGGCCTTTGTTCAAGGCTGTCTGGCGCCCTGAATGTATCCCTAAGATAAAATTTTTAACTGGACTCTCATGCATGGCAAAATATTAACTGCCGAGAACCTCAGAAAGCGTGGTATACAGGGTCCTTCTATGTGCTGTTTGTGTAGGCAAGCTGAAGAAACCATCAACCATCTCTTCCTAGAATGCCCGATTTCTAAATCATGCTGGCATCTCTTTTCTGGCACAATCTCCTCAGATATCCTCCCCACTCAGATCTCGACTCTTCACAAAAACTGGGTCAAAAGAATTCACCATCCTAAAAAAGGAAATCTGATAGTGCACAGGATCTGGAATAGCATCCCTGCAAACCTGAGCTGGCAAATTTGGATTGCTCGCAACAAATGCATCTTTAACAATGAAAAACCCTCCATAACAGGTATAGTAGCTAAAACTATAGCCCTCACAGCTGAGTATTTCGAAGCAATAGGGGTCAACCAGAAAGACATGGAGGTTGTGGATGACAGGCTTAAGGAATGGCTGAGAAAATTCAACCTCAAACCAAGTCCTTATGTTTATATCCGAGAAAGAAATGATAGACATAACTGGAAGCTGCGTGGTACTGAAGAGGAAATCAACAACTGGTTAAAAAGCCAAAGGAGGCCTATCCTGTACTTCGATGGGGCATCAAAAAAGAACCCGGGACAAGCAGGGGCAGGCGGGATCATAAAGGACCAGCAGGGGAATACTATGGTTTCTTTCGAATGGGGTCTAGGCCGTCTGTCTAATAACAAAGCAGAGGCCTATGGCCTTCTTCTGGGCACGTCCATTCTAAAGAACCTCAGCCTCCAAAACCCCCTCATCTTAGGTGACTCAGCCATAACAATCGCAGCAATGTCCACTGGGAGAGATTTCAATCAACTGGCCCTCAACAACATCAAAATCCGAATTTTGGAGAATGTCAAAGATTTAGGTGAGGTGACCTTCAAACATATCCTCAGGAACTACAATAAAGATGCTGACCAGCATGCTAACCAAGCGGTTAGAAGGAAACTGGGTCAAGTCAGAGAGAACAATGCCATCTACGTCAGAGATATTCCGTAGCAACAAGCCTTCCGCCGTCCTCAGTCACTTCAGGAAGCAAGTATATCCGAGCGTATCTCCTCCTAGATCACAAAGCAGCATCATCGGGCTCCTAAGCGGATCTCCTCCTCCTCGGGCCTCCAATACAGTCACCCTTCTCAGAAATTGTATGATCTCTCGTCCCTTCGAGGCAGATACTCTCTGCGTTACCAGAAGAACCCATACCTCCCCCACGAGATATGTCAGCAGGGTAATCATCGCCCTTGACTGTGTCCTCCTTACTCTCGGGCATCTTCAGCTCCTCTCCTTTAGCGTCATCGACCTTCTTCCCTCTTTAAATATTGGTCATCTCCCCGACTCCCATTCAGACAGTGATCAAGTCTCACGAGCCATCTCCTCCGGGCGCATCGTGGATGATTTTTCTCCTCCAAAGTCTCGGCCCTCCAGACCAGATCTCAGAGTAAGAATCTCCCGTTCCCATTCTTTTCTGTTGTCTTTTAACAGTGGTCCTTTTTTGTTCAGCAGCGTTTTGAAGCAGGGAAGGAAAGCCCGCTCTCTCCTAAAGCTTCAACTCCTCAGAAGCCTTGTCCCTTCTGTCTCGATCCCTGGCCTCCTCATCTTCAGCACGTCCCTTGGTTTTATTCTGAGAGCCCCGCCCCTCTGTCTTAAGCCTCAGCACTCCCGCAGTCAAGCTCTCAACACAGCAACTCCAGCCTCTTTAAACATCAGTGAGCCCTCTGTTTTCATCCATCAGGCTATCACGATGGAGGACAAGCAAGGCCAGCCTTCTAATCAGGGATCAAACAAAGACCCTCTGGCGAATCTCTTCAGCAACAAAGAATGCAATATGTGCAAGGCACATACCATAATGATCAACAGCATTATAAAACAGCTTAAGGAACTCACAGAGGACTATCATGCTGATAGAGAATCCAAAAGAAAGAAGCTGGGGAAAAGAAAGAAGGAAATTGAAGATCTGAAGGACCGCTGCATCCACATGGAGGCGGTAATTGACCATCTTCGCACTCTCACCGAAAGCAATCAGGCAGAAGCATCGACTAGAGCCAGCGCCCAGAAGGATGATTCGGTCACTCCACACTTTCCGTGATTTATGCATTGTAAATTTGCTTGGTTAGGAGGATCCTATGTAAGGCAGTATAGCCGCTTAGTTTCAATTTCGTTTTCAATCAAGAGAAGCAAAGAAGATAACGGGTCTGCGAACCCGATTTTGTGCCTCTGCTCCCATACCCATCCTCATTATGTAACAGCACTTCTTTCAGAAAGTTTTTTTAATATATGAGTAGCCGACATTGTAAAAAAAAAAAAAAAAGTGTATGTGTGTTCAGTTTAGATTCTTCATGGATAGGACTTTATTTTAGTCCCGCAATTCCTTTCAATAGGTTAGATTTCCTTTCCATTTAAAAGTCAATTTCCTAGCATATATTTGTGCAAGTCTACTTCACAAGTGTATGAACCTAGATTGGTATTTTAATGTCAAGTAATTTAACCAACAATTAAATCACCCAAAACTTGAGAGACAAAATAGTGCCTAACAAACTGATGAAAATTTTTGGATTCACCAAGCCTCTACAACCCTATAATCTCGAGTTAGTGTTTTAAGAAAGATATCTTGATTTCCTAATCATGTTTCACTCACAGTTACACGATCTAGTCATAGAAGGCTGACAAGTAGCACATGAGGGATTAGCACCCCCTAGCCCCCAAAATCCTAGAATGATTTTTAACAAAAGTGTATTTGAGTATTCCTCACAGCTTCGAATCATGATATGGGAATCATTCAGTCATGCCACATAGTTCTAGGAATTTTTTGCCTCATCACCTAGGTGCTAAAATATATTTGAATCCCAATGATTGTGCATATGGTTAATCCAATTTCAAAATCCCATGGTTTCAAGGTTGGATGAAAATGAGCTTAAAGAAAAAGTAATGCCACTTACATAATCACTTAGGAAAATCTTTTAGTGAGATTGGACCAAAGGGAGCTTTAAAATAATTTAATAAGCACGAGAAGTAGTGTAGATCCAATATCCCTTGGAAAAAGTGTGAAGCTTGTTAAATTGGGGATGAAGAAGCATATATATATTGAAAGAGCCTACAGAGGAAATCTAAAGAGGCGAGAGGTGCACTACAATGAGTATCAACACAGGAGGTGTTTGAACCACAAGAAGAGTAGTTAAAGCAGGATATATGGATAGAGAACATGCATAAGTAAATAAATGATTGATTGGGTGAAGCAAGTGCTTTGACTATGGGATCTATGCAATGAAGAGAATGGAGTTCCTAGAGAAAATTTTATGTTGATGAGTTAGATGCAATGAATCTAAGAAGAGAAAAATGGATCAAAGAAGATCATATTATGGATAAGAAATTAGTGGGGATTGGTGTCTCCAATAGGTTGGTTCCTACAAATATGATGAGATTGGTGTCTCTTGTAGGATGGTTCCTACAAAGCAGCAGAGGGGATCGATGTCTTCTACAAGTTGGTGCCTACAAAGAAATAGAGGAGATTGGTGTCTTCTATAATTTGGTGCCTAAAAATCAGAAAATGTATTGGTGTCCCTTATAGGTTAGTTCCTATAAAGGAGCAAAGGGGATTGATGGTGTCTCTTATAGGTTGGTTCCTACAAGCTTTTTCATATAAAAAAATTTTGTGGTTTTCTCTTGAAAGGGTTTCCATGTACATCTTGTGTTACTTTTTCAGTTTATGAGATTGATGTTTTATGATATTTGATTGGTTACAAATAAGTAAAAATTATCATTATATTGACCCAACCCCTCCCCCCAATCCACCCTCTCAATATAATTGTGAATCCAACAAAAAAAAGGAGAAAGAAGAAACCACGGAGGAAATATTTCTCAAGATGCTTGGAGTAAGTGCTAGACTAAAAATGGAGATGCCAATGTATGAAGGAAAACTAAATGTCAAGGAATTGATTGACTGGATTAGCACAATGGATAAGTACTTTGACTATCAAAATACGACTAAAGAGAAGAAAGTCAAAAATGTTGTGACTAGAGTAAAGGGTCATGAATTGTTATGGTGGCATGATATTCAAGAAGATAAAAAATAAAGGAAAAAACAAATATTAGATGTTAGGATAGAATAGTTGCCAATTAAAAGGTAAATTCATCCCTAAAGGCTATCATTTAAATATTTTCAAAAAGATACAAAATCTTAAGAAAAAATTAAATTTCAATCAAAGAATATATTGAATATTTTTATAAGATAAATATTAGGGTTGGACATGTAGAGGAAGACACACAAAAAAAAAATATCTAGATACATAATTGGCTAAAGGTATGAAATTCAATATGAAATTAGCATTTTATCCCCAAGGATAGTTGAACAAGCATACCAATCTATCCTCAAAGTAGAAGAAAAGTTGGAAAGAAAACACAGACAAATAGGAAGAGGAAGAAGAGTAAGGAGTACAATATATTGAAGTAGCGGACAAAGATTCCAATCCTAGAGAGTAGAAGGGAGAAATTTAGAAGAACCAATTCAATCATCAATAGGAATTGATTTTGAAAGAAGAAGGAATTATTCCAAGAGTAGAGGAAGAAGTATATATTATTAGCCCAAATGTTATAAATGCAACTGTTATCACCCCAAGAAACTCTCCTAGGTTGTATCTCAGAGATGCTCGGGAACATTACAAACTCAACAAAAATGTTGGAAAATGGTGGATGAATGAGAGAAATGATGCATATTCAAGCCAGATAACCACTTCTACTATGCTTAACCCTAGACATGGGTGAACACCCCCAAACTACAAGGCTTTAGACCACCAATTACTCACAGTTTAAGGAAAATGTGATGATGGAGAATATTGATCACACCAGCAGATGCACAGGACCCTGTGATGGCTAGTTGCAACCAGTAAAGAGGTATGTAAATCTATTTCTTAATGCATAGACAGGATGACAGCTCTTTGGCATTACAATAACAGAAACCTGCATACATATTCAATAATACATGCTAAATTCTAACACAGAGGTGGGATGAAAGCCCCTCTAATGCTAAACATCAACAACACATGAATAAATGCATGACAGGAACAGCTTGGAACAAAGAAGAAGAAGTGGAAAGTGAGCAATTAACAGCAAAAGAAGCTTGTATTAGCTGAAAATGAAGACCAGACGCTACAGGTATCACAATAGTTACATTCTCCAGAAGTTGAACCTTACATCAAAATAACATTCATCAACCATCAACATTTTGTCTTCTGGATATATATAGAGGTTGATTACAAAATTTCTCTGTTGTGTTACATGAGAAGGGGTCATAATGGACCACCTAACACATTAATTCTTAGATATGGGGCTCTGCTACAATCTGCTGATTTTAATAGACAAAATCGACCTTTTCTGGTGCTCTACAGTCCTTCTCTAAGTAGGTGGCATATAATATGGAACATGTTCCATCACTGATAAATGGTTGAACTGCTCAAGAGTGTCCTTTTTGTCCTTCGGCCATTCTTTTGGTTAATTGCAGTTATTGAAGCTTTATTACGCAGGGTACAGGTAGATAGCCTCCTTCCTTCTCCGGTAACAGAGAGCAGTCAGGCGTGATACAGTAGTATGGCGGGAGCAGGCCGAACAGAAGAACCAATCTCAGCCGTTGGATCACACAGATTAACGGTGGAGATCACTTTATGAGGAGTATTGGGAATTAGCAGACGGGTGAATGTGGGTCGTCAGATCATGAAGATGAATGGTGGAGATTACTTTATGTAGGCTATCGGGAGGTGACGTGGATGGACCAACAAGGGCCGTCAGATCTGGACGCGACAGATCCGACGGTGATCGGGAGCATAAGCCATGCAGAGATTAACGCATGGGAGAATGGTGGTTTTAGTCGGTAGATGGCTTCCCTGCAACGACTACCGGGGCTCGGCAGCATCCGTATGCAACAGCGTGATCCCGTAACATTGCGACACGTGGCATATGAAAACCACCGCCCCCGCGGGTTAACGTGTATGCAAGTCGCGCAATGGGGGGAAGCATCCACCATTAGATCTGGCGATGGACGCGATCAATGGTGGGGAGGCGAACGATGTTTAACACGCGGTAGAAATGGCAGAGACCGTCGGATCAAGATGCGATCGACGATGGAAATTAAAGCGGAGGGATAGCGGGGTAGGCGCGGTTATGGCGCGTAGGAGACAGTTAATTTGAGGATCGTATGAAGGCACAGGGCTTCGAAGAGTTCTACAAAAGGATGGAGGGAAGTGGGGAATGCAGATTTTCATAGAAGAAACAGAGACAGCGGAAAGCAGGAGCAGAGGAGAATGTAGGTTTACGAAGGATTTTGGGGAAAATAGAAACAGCGGGAGGTTAAGAGAGTGTACAGAAACCAAAGGAGAGGAAGGTGAAAATACTGTTGCGCGTTGCTTTCTCAGTGCAAACCAACCATCAGTCCTGAATTTGACCTTTAAGCACTGAAGTTGTATCAGAGCTAACAGCAACAAACTTGGACATTAGTCATCTGAATGTCCATAAAATATTGCAAATCAAAGAAGTGTACACATAGTACAAGGTGATGAAGAAAGTGTAAATTTCCCTTCACATGAAGATACCCTAGATATTGGAATATCATTGTTAATGAGGAGAGTTCCACCCAAGTCAACCAAGGAGATTAAAGAACCTACCTATAGAAAGAATTTGTTTAGAATTATAGGTAAATCAATGGATAATTGTTGTAAAGTACTCATTGATAGTGGTAGTATAGATAATTTGGTGTCCACAAATATTGTGGAGAAGTTAGAATTGAATAAGGTGGTACATCCTACTCCATACAAGTATTTTGGTTGCAATAGGAACATTCAATTTTGGTCAATAAGTAATGCAATGTGGAATTAATTTGCATCTACTACAAGGATCAGGTGTTATGTGACATAATGCCCATGGATGTTTGTCATATTTTGTTAGGAATACCTTAGTAGTACAATAGGAAAGTTATACATGATGGAAGAAAAAACACATACACGTTTGAAAAGAATGGAGAGAAGCACACACTTATACCTCTAAAAGATGAAGGTGCAAAATGTAAGTCAATCGAAAAGTATTGATGGTGAGTGGAAAAGAATTTATAGAATATAAATAAATAAGACATAAATATTTCCTTAATCGGTAAACCATAGGTAATTCTTACTCATTCGAATATGGTTGATTTTCTTGAAGAAATTTAGAATCAATTAAAAGAGTTTACTAATTTTGTGGTGGATCATTGCCTAATTAGTTATCTCTTGCAAGAAGTATTAGTCATCATATGGATTTGATTATAGGAGCTAACTTTCCTAATAAAGCATCATACAAAATGACTCCAATACAAAAAGAAGAGATTAAAAAACGAGTTTAGGATTTTGTTGAGTAAAGGACTAATAAGAGCAATCTTGAGCCAATGTGTTATTCATATAGTTATAATCCCAAAAAATGACAGAGGATGGAGGATGTGTTCTAGAGCTATAACCAAAATCACTCTTAGGTACAAATTTGCTTTACCTCACGTGGATTAGTTAATGGATTGTTTAAGTGGAGAAAATTTATTTTTCTAATATAGATTTAAAGAATGAATATCATAAGATAAGAATAAGAGAACAAGTTGAGTGGAAGAATACATTTAAAAGAAATATAGGATTGTATGAATGGTTAGTAATGTCATTTGGTCTAACAAATTCCTTACGCACTTTCATGATATTGATGAATGAAGTGCTTAAAGAATGTATAGGTAAATTGTAATAGTTTACCTAGATGATATCTTTATTTATAGTCAATAAAAATAGGAACATATTAGAATCTTAGAATAGTGTTGGATAAACTGCAAAAAGAGAGGTTGTTAACAAATTTGGAAAATATGTAGTTTTTATGAAAGTAGAGTTGGTATATCCAAGACTTGCGATATCTAGAGAGGGCTTGAAGATGGACTAGGAAAAGGCCAGGGATATCATAGAGTGGCCTACTTTAAAGAGTATTTTTGAGGTAATATATTTTCATGATTTGGATAGTTTTTACATAAAATTCATCAAGATTTTAGTGGTATTTGTTCTCCAACATTGGATATGATAAAAGTAAGTAAACAACCATTCCATTAAACTAAAGAAGCATATAAGAGTTTTAGATTTTTAAAGCAAGAGATTACAGAGAAGCAAATTTTAGCATTGCTAGATTTTATAAACTTGTTGAAAATTATGTTAGTGGAATAGTTATAGGTGTTCTTCTATGTCAAGGAAAATGTGTTGCTTACTCTAGTGAAATGTTAAATAGGCCAAAGAAAAGTATTCTTCATATGATAAGGATTTTTATGCTATTATTTAAGTTCTAAGTGGAGACATTATATAATTCCAAAGAAGTTTGTTTTGTATATTGATAACCATGGTTTGTAGTTATTAACAGTGACAAAAAATTGAAGAAAAGACATTTCAGCTAGGTATAGTTTTTACAAAACTTTACTTTTGTTATCAAGCATATGAGTGGGAATTCCAATAAAGTAGCTAATGCATTTAGCAAGGTAAGTCTAATTTTACATGAAATTAAAGTGAATGGGTTTGAATATTTAAAGGACATGTATGTTGAAGATGTAGATTTTAAAGAGGCTTATGATCAAGCTCCAGTAAGTAGAGATAAAATTTCATGGTTAGAATACATGATACGAGGAGAACTTTTATCCAAAGGAAAATAGTTGTGTGCTCAAGGGTGCTCGACGATGAGATAAAATACATTGAAAGAAAAACAAAATGGTGGATTAGTATGACACTTTGGACAAGACAACTTTTTCTTAGTTAAATGCATTTTATTTTTGACCAAGTATGCAAACTAATGTAAAAAGGTTTGTGGAAAAGTGAAAAATATGTCAATATCCAAAAGGGAAGAGCAAAAATACAAGACTATATCAACCATTTCCAATTCCAAGTAGACCTTCGGGCCTTGAAAATATGGAATTTGTATTAGGATTTCCAAAAAAATCAATGAAAAAGTGATTCAATTTATGTTGTTGTTGATAGATTTTCAAAATGGCACATTTTATAACCTACACAAAAAAAAGTGATGCAACTCATTTGATAATTTATTTTGAAGGAGATTGTTACTAATACACATCAACGAATTTAAAAGAGTTCTGCAATCCATTGTTGGTGTCTCCTTATCTCCAACTTTGTCCATACATATGTCACAGGATTTGTCCACCATGGTCCATCATGAACTTTCACGAAATAAATTAAAAAAAAAACTTAGTTCCTCTTCTACAAGAAGGTACATCAAGTTGTGGTAGTATTATTCAAGTTCTTTTATCAAAAGGGAGGATAAATATGTAGGTGAACATTGTAAAACAAGATGCTTCTCATTAAATTCTTCATCTCCTATGTTGTTACAATATTTATGTCATAATGTCTATGGTCCCTTCTTATCATATATATATTCACTTTATGTATCATTGTACCTCATCTTTCCCTTATGTGTATTAAAACATAACATAAACAAAACTTAGGTATCTCTCTCTCACTTATGCTTACAAACAAGGTAAGTCCATACTACAAGTCCAAGGCCCACTTAAGTCCATACTACAAGTCCAAGACCCACGTAAGTCCATACTACAAGTCCAAGACCCATTGAACAGCTGAAGAGACTAATTCATTGTCGTACCAAATGAAACATTGGAGAAATATATGTACAACACAATTTACTTCCCCACAATCCATGTGGTAGATAGTACAAATAAGGTGTCTCTCTCTCACTTGTGCATGTGGTAGACCCATTGAACGGCCAAAGAGACTAATTCATCGTCGTACCAAATGAAACAATATATGTACACCGTAATTTACTTCCCCACATGCATGTGGTAGACACTATTTTCATTTAAACTATGGTATGTGGTAGATAGAACGAAAAAGGTGTCTCTCTCACTTGTGCATGTGGTAGACCCATTGATTGGCCGAAGAGACTAATTCATCATCGTACCAAATGAAACAATATATGTACAACACAATTTACTTCCCCACATGCATTTTGGTAGATAGTATTTTCATTTAAATAATTGTAGATAGTATTCCCCACAATGCATGTGGTAGATAGTGTGCATGTGGTAGATAAAATATGGTAGATAGTATTCCCCACAGTGCATGTGGTAGATAATATTCCCCACATGTGCAAGATAGTATGCACTGGTAGATAGTGTTTTCATTTAAATTGTGGTAGATAGTATTCCCCATAGTGCATGTGGTAGATAGTATTCCCCCCATGTGGTAGATAGTATGCACTGGTAGATAGTATTTTCATATGTGGTAGATAGTATTTCTGTAGATAGTATTCCCCACAGTGCATGATGCACTGGTAGATAGTATTCCCCCCCATGCGGTAGATAATATTCCCCCCATGTGGTAGATAGTATGCAATAGTAGATAGTATTTTCATTATAGTAGATAGTATTCCCCCATGTGGTAGATAGTATGCACTGGTAGATAGTATTTTCATTTAAACTATGGTAGATAGTATTGTGGGCCTGCGGTAGATACTATTTTCATTTAAATTGTGGTAGATAGTATTCCCCACAGTGCATGTGGTAGATAGTGCGCATGTGGTAGATAAATTGTTGTAGATAGTATTCCCCCCATGTGGTAGATAGTATGCACTGGTAGATAGTATTTCCAACAGTGCATGTGGTAGATAGTGTGCATGTGGTAGATAAACTGTGGTAGATAATATTCCCCACAGTGCATGTGGTAAATAGTATTCCCTCCATGTGGTAGATAGTATGCATTGGTAGATAGTATTCCCCACAGTGCATGTTGTAGATATTATTCCCCCCCATGTGGTAGATAAACTGTGGTAGATAGTATTTCCCATAGTGCATGTGGTAGATATTATTCCCCTCATGTGGTAGATAGTATGCACTGGTAGATAGTATTTTCATTTAAACTGTGGTAGACAGTATTTTCATTTAAACAAGTATTTCCCACAGTGTATGTGGTATATAGTATTCCACCCCATGTGGTAGATAGTATTTTCATAGATAGTATTTTGGTAGATAGTGTTTCATTTAAACTGTGGTAGATAGTATTCCCCACAGTGCATGTGGTAGATAGTATGCACTGGTAAATAGTATTTTCATTTAAACTGTGGTAGATAGTATTCCCCCCATGTGGTATATAGTAGATAGTATTCCCCCCATGTGGTATATAGTAGATAGTAGTCCCCCCATGTGGTAGATAGTGTGCACTGGTAGATAGTATTTTCATTTAAACTATGGTATATAGTGTTCCCCCCATGTGGTAGATAGTATGCACTGGTAGATAGTATTTTCATTTAAATTGTGGTAGATAGTATTACCTCCATGTGGTATATATTATATAGTATTCCCCCCATGTGGTAGATAGTAGATACTATTCCCCACATGTGGTAGATACCATTTTCATTTAAACTATGGTAGATAGTATTCCCCCGATGTGGTAGATAGTAGATAGTATTCCCCCACGTGGTAGATAGTATGCACTAGTAGATAGTATAATTTTCATTTAAACTATGGTAGATAGTATTCCTTATAGTGCATGTGGTAGATTGTATTCCCCACATGTGGTAGATACTATTTTCATTTAAACTGTGGTAGATAGTATTTTCATTTAAACTATGGTTGATAGTATTCCCCCCATGTGGTAGATATTATTTTCATTTAAATTGTGGTAGATAGTATTCCCCCAATGTGGTAGATAGTATGCACTGGTAGATACTACATGTGGTAGGTAGTATTCCCCCAGTGCATGTGGTCGAAAGTATTCCCCCATGTGGTAGGTAGTATGCATTGTAGATACTGCATGTGGTAGATAGTATTCCCCCAGTGCAAGTGGTAGATAGTATTCCCCACATGTGGTAGATAGTATGCACTGGTAGATACTGCATGTGGTAGATAGTATTCCCTAGTGCATGTGGTCGATGGTATTCCCCCCATCTGGTAGATAGTATGCATTGGTAGATACTGCATGTGGTAGATATTATTCTCCTGAGTGCATGTGGTCCACATGACAGTATTCCCCCTAGGTGGTAGATAGTATGCACTCGTAGGTACTACATGTGGTAGATAATATTCCCCCCAGTGCATGTGGTAGATAGTATTCCCCACACTGCATGTGGTATATGTGGTAGATAGTATAGATAGTATTTTTATTTTTAAATTATAGTATTTCCCAATGTGGTATATAGTGGCCCACACTCCATGTGGTAGATAGTATAGATAATATTTTCATTTTTAAATTATAGTATTCCCCTAATGTGGTAGATAGCATTTTCATTTAAAAAGTGCTAGATAGTATTCCCCATAATATTTTCATTTTTGAATTATAGTATTCCCCAATGTAATAAATAGTCATTTCATTTAAAATGTGCTAGATAGTATTCCCTCAATATGATAGAGGGTATTCATTTAAAATGTGCTAGATAGTATTCCCCACCATGCATGTGGTAAATAGTGTATAAACCATAAAATATTGTTATAATCTGTTTAACATGATAACGAATGTGATATATAAACCATATATTACACTTTCCTATGACGCATGTGGGACATATATTTGTTTTTTTGAAAAAAATATATAAGAGGAATACAGTGAAGGTCACTCATCACTTGTTTCAATGGACCAAAGCAATGGAATATGCAGATAATGTACTTTCTTTGACAAATGGCATGCTCAACATCTAAGGATTCAAGTGAACATCTCTAGACCATTATTTCCAAAATATATTGTACGTGAAACTTTGGAATCATCTCAGCGCAGAAGAAGTGAGATCCATTTCTGGTATTGAATGAAAATAGTTGGAGGGTGTCATAATATATAATGAATTCTTCAAGCTCTCTTTTTTGATACTGGCCCTAGACAAGACTACATTCAGTGGCGACATATGAAGGAGTCAGAGGTTATTAACTATACTCACCCAATCAGCAAGCCCTGCAGCATGAAGTTCTCATCAGTGGATTATTCTCCTATAACAAATGTGTGCAAGGCCCTGGATTACATGAAAATAAATGTTGTGATACTTTCAAGTCCTTGGCTTGCAAGCGCGACCAACATGTGAATGAATATGACACCATTCTCCCCATAGAATTCATCGCATACCTCAACTTAGTGGGATCATATCCAATGGGCATGTTCGTGGCTCGTTGTAATGATGGTGGATATTATCACTTTTGTTCCTGAGTCAGAAAGAGGTCATGTCTCTAGATTTCATAATATTTTTAGAATTTGATGGTCCCTATTCATACATATGTGAAGTATGTAGCAAATATATGTACTTTTCCCAATGTTAGAATATTAAATGTGGCCTCCAAATAATGAACCTAAATGCAGTGAACTACCTATCAAAAAAGAAATCTCAGGATCTCTAAAATATGATGATGTCGTGGCCTTTGTCGTGAGTGATTATGAGTGCTCTACATGTTAATGGGCCTGGAAGAGAGAGATAAAAAATCAAAAACTGATGCCAATAATTACTGAAGTTAGAGAGGACCAAGAATGAATATGTAGTAAAAAGGGTGAATAAGTGTATATGTCAATTAAATGCAAATTTAACAAGGATCAAGACCATTCATTTTCTTTCAAAGATATTTAAGAAGCAAGCAACAACATCAAATAAGGTATTCCCTTTTTTTCACACCCAGATATTTCCCATTTGTGAGTGAGGGCATGACGAGTAGTAAGGTTTCTTTCTTTTGTTCCTAGTTTCCTCTAATTGCAACTGGCCTTCTTTTTGTGTGTCACACATCCACGAGTTAATTTATATATATAAGTCACTAAGCTTCCTATGATAACCATAGAATTTCTATTTAACTTATGATTATTACCATACCAATTTAATCATTGCAAATAGTTAAAATTATATTTGACTTTTAATATAATTATATAAATCATGCAGAAAAATAATAACCCTTTTTAGGTCTTAGTATTAAGCTCATACAAAAGGGATTAATAGCCAAGACAAGGCCACTTGTCAGTCTCTTTTGGTGGCTCATTTTACATACTCCACTTGTCATTTCGTGTTTTCGGATTAATGAACCTTACACTGTGAAATTACTTCGTCATTGATGGATGTCCGAATTTTGGTAGCTGAGTTTACATGCTATATGGTGGTCACTGTATGGTTATCTAACATTTGGCTTCACTTGACAGACGTAGGGGTTTTCTTGGTGCTCATGGCGTGGATTTGTCAGCAAAAAGATTCTTTAGCCGAATTAACCAGGTATATTTTGCAGAATCTCATAATTAAGGTTTCCCTTTTGTTCTTATTTTTTGTGTTATGGTTTTAATCTTTGTTTCTCCTCCTAGTTGGGGTGGAGGGTTTTGCAGAGGCAAGGCATCAGGTGAGGAACTGGATGAGACCAATTTTCAGCTCCCTGAACGTAATGAAAACAGGCCCATACGCTTTCTGGGTATTTACATTATGCAAGGTTCCTTGCTTGGTTTATGTGGATAGGGTTTCAACTATGTAGGGAGCTCGCTATATGATTTACTTTCCCGAGTCTATAATATCAAATCTTTTCTTAAGGTGTCTTGCAGCTGTAAACAATTAAGATAGTTTAAGTTATATATGCGGCCCTTTGGACTTATAAATTTTCTATTGTTATATCGTCATGTCGATTGGGGTTTGTTGTTATATATCTATCGCCGAGGGTGGAGAATCTCAAACCCTGGCTGGTAATGGTTACATTATTTCTTTAAAGACAGTTAAGGAAATCATATTTCTGTTATGACTATATTTACAGTGTTTGAATTGTAATTTTTTGCCATCCTTATTCAGTTTGGGATTTCTTCCTGCAGCATTTCTGCAAGGGTTTCACTAGCTTAACACTTGCATTCCAAGGTTGGAAGATGTTGCGTTTTTCTTTGCATTATTATTGTTTAGAGAAATATGCATGCCCTGTCTCTTCCAACAGCAGGGGTTATAATTTTTAAAGCAAAGTTCCTCAGGTATACTATCGTAATGTATATCATTACTTTAAAATAATTGAGGGTTTCTGTCACATTTCACGCATATACTTATTTAATTTATAGTTAGTTATGGACATTCGATTTCTCTCTCGACTGGGAGATCTATTATAATTGTTTTCCTTACTTGTTTAACTTTCCCCTGAATTTATTAATTTGGGATCCAAAAACTTTTTATAAATTAGGGTTCTGGTTATATCTGTGGAATCTGAATTTACCCTCTTTCCCTATGGTTTGGTATTCTAGTTAGTTGTAGAACTTTTAAACAATATATTATAAAATATCTATTTACTATGATAACTTCTTAACACTCTCTTGTCAGAAAGGTTTTGTATTTTGATTTAGCATAATGATGATTTCATTGATAATATCTGAAAGATAGGGCTTTGTTTCTGGTTATTACATTTTTATTTCATATTCATAGCTATGTTATTCTTCTTGTATTCCTCTATCAGTTTCTAGTCATGAATACTGAAAATTGGCTATTATTAAATACTAACTATTTTGCCCTTTACATGAAATATATATTCATGGACTATCATGGCATTCACCTTAGCTAATCAAACTAATCCATTCCTAATTACCGGAAATGTTTAATATGCTTACATTATATCAGCATACGGGATAAAATCTAACTATTAAGCATAAGGAACTTTCACTTATCTGGACCGCTAGCTAGCCCGAATTATTCCTGTTTCAATCTGCAACCAGACCTTATTTCCTGTTTCTTTGCCTCCCAACCTTAAGACTACCTCAGTATTCTCCCCCCTATCTATTCCTGAATACAAGAACTCTCTTTTTCTTTAGAACTTACTGCCTCACTACCATCTGGTCCAAACCAGATATGGGCTCATAAAACTGCCTAACATTTCAACACAGAATTTTCCTTTGTGTTCATCATTCTCCTTGATCTCAGATACCCCTATCCTCTTGATATTCTTAAATAAATCCTCAAGAAATTAGTTAGGAGCAGGTAACTGTCTCTCTAACTAATTAACAAGTAAAATAATATTTACTGATAATTGCTATTTTATTTTCAAAAAGAATTAAATTCCAAAATAGTATTTTTTATAATTAAGAAAATAAATAGTTTGTTTAATCTGCAGTAATTAAAATATTTACATGGTCTAGGGATATCACATTCCCCCCCCCCCCTAAAGACGTAACATCATCCCGATTTTTTCTGTTTAAAAACAAATACAGAAAGGTCTCCTTCATACCTTCTCATCTTCCCAGGTGGCCTCTTCTGGCCCATAGTGTTGCCATTTCACTTTAACCTGGGTGATAACTCATTTCTGCAACATTACTTCTCTCTAATCTAGTATAACTATAGTTTCGACCAAGAACTCGCCTTCTGGTTTGACCTACATAGCAAAAAAACGATTTTAAGTTATCAGCCAACTTGTTTAATAAATCTGTATTGAAAGAAAAACTTCTTGAATATTTTACTTGGATTTTTTTCCAATTGATTATGTGTTTAGGATCATAAATGTATTTCTTAAGTAGAGAAACATGAAATACATTGTGCGCATGAATCTGGTTAGGTAAGGTAAGTTGGTAAGCCACTAGTCCAGTTCGAGCTAAAATTTGGAAAGGCCTTCAAAATCGAGTGCTAGTTTAGCACATCCGGTCCATTGCAGTGTGCTTTTCTTGGCTCGTACCCGAATGTAAACATGATCCCCCACTTGAAATTCCCAAAAGATTATTTTCCAATCAGCAAAGTTCTTTTGTCGGTCTTGAGCGGCTTTCAAGTTGGTCCACACCTTTTTCACCATCTCTTCCATTTCCTCTAACATATCTGGTCCTAACATCAACTTTTCCTCTAGACCACTCCAACTCAAGGTAGTCCTCCCATTTCGATGGATGTTGCATAACATAAGTTCGCAACATGTCTTCAACCACTTGATTTACTCGCTCCATTTGAGGATTATATGCAGTGCTGAAGTGTAATTATGTGCCCAATCCTTCAAAAAGGGCCTTCCAGAAGGCTGATGTAAATTTCACATCGCGGTCTTAAATGATCATTTTTGTATTCCATGTAATTTAAAAATGTGTTGCATAAAAATGTTAGCAATTTGCACCGCTTTATAAGTTGACTGGACTGGTATGAAATGAGCATATTTTCTCAATTTGTCTACTACCACCATGATGGAATCATTTTTCTTTTTTGACTTAGGTAGTCCGGTAATGAAATCGATGGATATGGTTTCCCATTTCCATTCAGGAATATGCAGAGGGTGGAGTAAACATGCTGGGTGTTGGTGCTCAGCTTTTATTTTTTGGCATTCCAGACATCTGGCTAAATATTCTGCTACTTCCTTCTTCATACCAAGCCAGAAAAATTCCTTTCTCAGGGCAGAAATCATTTTCTGGTATTGGGGTGGCCTGCATAAGGAATCTTATGAAATTCATCTAAAATTAAATTTTTAAGATTTTTCTGGTTAGGTACATATAACCTCTTTCTATAAATCAGGAATTCTTCTAAGTTTACCTCATATCCTAATTGTAGTTCATGGATGCTCGAAATTTTTGCTTGCTGCCATAAATGTTTATATACTAAATCTTGCATGGTTGTTTCACGAATCTGCTCATAATTTTTTTTTCGTGACTCACTGAAAGAAATTTCATATAAACAATTTACCTTTCAACTTAAGGCATCCACAACCCGGTTTTCTTTTCCCTTCAAATGTTTGATTTCAAAATCAAATTCACTTAAGAAATTTGCCCAATGAGATTGCCTAACATTCAAAGTGGGTTGTTTGAAGTAGTTTGTTAGACTATGATGATCAATCATTAGCAAAACTTTATTACCCATTAAGTAGTGTTGTCACATCTTTAACGCATGAATCACCACTGTCAGTTCTAAGTCATATGTCGAATACTTTTTTTCATACTCTTTAAGCTTTCTCGACTCATAGGTAACAACCCTGCCTTCTTGCATTAATACATCACCTACACCCTCTTTGCTAGTATACGTACAAACCACATATTATTTATTGGGATCAGACATGCTCAAAATGGGTGCGGTGGTAAGTAGATGCTTGAGTTGATAAAAGCTCTTTTGATAGTCGGGGGTCCACCTAAAGGCTTTCCCTTTATTTTGCAGAGAAGTAATAGGATATGCAGCCCTAGAAAAATCTTTCAGAAATCGTCTATAATATCCAACTAGACCCATGAATGATCTTATGTCAGCTACATATTTCGGTGTCAGCCATTCTATGATAGTTCTTATTTTCTCTCGATCTACTGTGACTCCATTCTTGGTGATGACATGTCCCTAGTACTGTATTTGTTCCTTAAAGAAGTCACACTTGTTGTATTTGGCATACAGCTGGTGTTTTCCCAAGAGCTGTAGAATAGTAACGAGATGCTCCTTATGTTATTCTATGCTTCAAGAGTAGATTAGTATGTCATAAATAAATATTAATACAAACTCTTTCATGAGACACATGAAGGTTGATGGGGTGTTAGTCAGTCCAAAAGGAATCACTATGAACTCATAATGTCCATGATGAGTTCTGAATGTTGTTTTTGCTATATCCTCCTCCTTTATCCAGATCTGATGATAACCTGAGTAGAGATTGATCTTTGAGAAGACAGTTGCACCCTTTACCTGATCAAATAACTCATCAATATGGGGTAAAGGGTATTTATTTTTAATGGTCAACTTGTTTAACTGATGGTAATCCATACACATTCACAATGTTCCATCCTTTTTCTTAACAAAGAGCACTGGAGCTCCCCAAGGGGACACACTAGGTCGAATATACCCTTTATCAAGCAGCTCCTATGGCTACATTTTCAATTTTGTTAGCTCCTGTATGCTCATGCAGTAAGGGGCACGAGAGACTGGGGAAACTCTTGGAATTAACTCAATGGTAAAATCTATGTCTCTTTTTGGGGGTAGGCCTGGGATTTCCTCAGGAAATACATCCAGGAAATCTTGTATCACTGGTATGCTTTCTAATGAAATAGATTTATCTTTAGAATTAGCGTACCCTGCTTGATTTGCATAAATTTGGCAGCCTTTTCTGATGCATTTTTCTAATTGGGAGGCAGTTACAAATCTTTTTTGCAGAGGTTTTTGAATACCTGGAATCCCATGTTCTTTTGGTATTCCCTACATTGGGGAAACTGGTCACTCCATTAACTAGAGAATCCAAGAACATGCCACAGATATTAAGCACAACCGATCTCATTCCTCGGCTTTAGCTAAACATGCAGTGAAATCCAATCACCATGTCTACATCAAGGATTCCTGGGCCATCGCCAAGATTGATCATTTCCATCATAGGAAGCTTCGAAAAGCCATTGAAATTGAAAAATGTGTTATTAATCTTAACAGGGATGATGGTTGGAAGTTAAGTAGAAGTTGGATCCCTCCCCTTTTTTCGTGATTTTTTTAATAATAAATATAATAATTAATAATTGATTAATTTTAATTTTATATTGCAATTTATATCCTCTTTGACCTCCCTAGTAAAGTATTATCCAATCTTTTGATATAATAATATTTAAATATGGTTGTTGAATATTATTCATTTTTAATAATAACCATATTAAACTTATTTTTAATTGTATTTACAAATATTCAATTCTTATTGTATTATTAAATTAATCTAACTAATTTTGAATTCAATATTATTTTAATTAAAAATATTAATAAATTAAAATAAAACATAACAAAATAATAATAAATTTATTCAACTAATTTTTTAACGACTAATTCATAATAGCTATTTCCTAACAGTTAACATTGGAACAGATGCATCCTTGTTATTTAAACATTATGACTGACTGATTTTTTCACCTTTGTCCTAATGATGAACCACATTAGATGGTTCGAAACGTCAACAAAAGACTCATGATGTGATTAATCTGAAAGAATTTGTCAAAATCAGTATGGATCACAAAAGTATAAAATCAAATACCTTGAATTTCCTGCCTTTCTCCTTTCTCATCCCGGTAATTAATGGTTTTGGTCTTACAATTAATAAGGGACCAATGTTTTTCCAACTAGTCCATACCTATAAGGATGTCGTAGGACCCCAGCAGTAGCACATTAAGATCTGCCATGATAGACTGGTTAGCTAAACTTAGAGGGAAATTACTGACTTTGGCCAAAACTCTTCTTTTTGCTCCAGTGGCTAGTTGTACTAACCAAGGATTTTTAAATTTAACAGTTTGCAATTTAAATTGTTCCACTATATTGGGGCTAATATAGCTCAGGGTAGCCTCGGGATCAATTAAAATATATATAGTTCTGTCAAAAACTTTTCCTTCAAACTCAACCATGGTTGGCTAAAATTATGCTTGATGATCTTCAAGGGCGACATTAATTTTAGGAATGCTTCTTGCCACCTCTCCCATAGTAGATGCTTCTTGTATCTGTGAAATCTGATCAGCTCCTCTGTGGTGTGGGCAGTTTTTGACATAATTCGGACCTCTGCATCCCCAACACTGTATAGGTGGTCAGTTTGTTAATTATGCTTCAGTTCTACCAGCTTTCTCATTCATCCTCATTTCACCTAGTACTTTAAATCTAGGCTGATTTCCATTCATTTTCCGGTTAATTTGACCTTTAAATGATCCTTTGTTGCCTATACCATTGTTCTTTTTGTGGCTAGGAACAAATTTACTTCCCTTTTTGTCAACCCACCTCTTACTCATATCTCCATTGGTTTGTTTTGCTAGTAATAGATTTGTGCCTTACGAATAACTTCGTCCATGGTTTTTGGGTTGTCAAACTCCAACCATTCTTTCATGAACAGCGGGAGACTGTTGATAAACTACTGCACCTTTTCTTTTTCTTCACGTATGTAAGGGACATACCAAAGTAATGACGTGAACTTGGTTATGAACTCATCCATGGTCATTTGACCCAATCGGAGATCATGAAACTCCTTTTCTTTTTCATCATAAAATCTTTCTGTTAGATATTTTTCCTTAAAATATCTCTGAAATTTTTCCCAGGTTATGCTTTGTTCATTGACTCTGCGAATTGCTTTTACCTCCTCCCACCATAATGTAGCTTTCCCTTGTAACTAAAAGATGGCCAGATGAGCCTTTATATTATGGTCATACTCGTACAGCTGGAAATACTTGTTCATATTGATGAGCCATGCCTCCACCGCCTCTTCCTATTCACCATCATAGAGAGGAGGATTTATTTTTTGAAACTCACCTTGAAGTTCTGATTTCTACCTTTCTATGTCTTGTGATTTGACACATTATCTGATTCTTCTTCATGATTTTCTTCACCTCCTTATATGTCCATATTCTCAGTTCGAAACTCTTGTTCCCCCATCATATTTCCATGTTCAGGGCTAGGGGTTAGTGGCTAATTGTTTTGTCTATCAAATAGACTTTTCATAATTTTCTCCTACTCATGCATCAGTGTTTCATTATCTACCTGTAGTCGGGCCATCTCTTCCTTTAGTTCTTGTACATATTCCAAGATAGTTTTGTTGGTATTTCGTGGCTCAACCCCCAACTGCACCCATACTTTAGGATTACCTTCTTGAAATGATGTTGGTCATGTTCCCATTACTGACTGGTGTGGTGGATTCCCAATTCTCCTCATGCTGACTAATCCCTACTTCCTACGTTCACATCACCAAGGTTGTTATTCCTTTATTCTAGAGGTCCCAGTTTGGCAACCTGAGTTCTCTGATACCATATGTCATAGATCAACGAGTTAATTTATACATTAAAAAAATCATTGATCTTTCTATGATAACCATAGAATTTCTATTTAACTTATGATTATTACCATACCAATGTAATCGTTTCAAACAGTCAAAAGTATATTTTACTTTTACTATAATTATATACAATCATGCAGAAAAGTAATAACCCTTTTCAGTTGTTAGTATTAAGGTCACACAAGGGATTAATAGCCAAGAGGAGGCCACTTGTCAGTCTCTTGTGGTGGCTCATTATACATACTCCACTTTTCATTTCATGTTTTCGTATTAATGAACCTTACATTGTGTAATTACTCTGCCATTGATGGATGTCCAGATTTCTTTCTTCCATTTAATTTCTACCCTTTAGCCTTCCACTCCGCATTAATCTGGATGACTATTGTTTAGCCTAGGTGGAGGTGGTACTACACTGGATTCTTTACTGTAGTACTTCGTCGACTGTAACTTCGGGATCCACTCTAGATCGACGGTCTCATATCATCAATTGCATCGAACAGAGGGAAGGAAACTTGGGGTTCTATGCCTCTGGTTTGGTATGCTTGCTCATTTCATTTTCGCTCTTCTGGTTCTGGCCTTCGGCACCTTCAGGGGAGGATTTTCCTCCGGTTCATGTATACATTTCTATTCGATTATAGTAACTAAGTTTACATGTTATACGGTGCTCAATGTATGGTTATCTAACATTCAGCTTCACTTGATAGATGTTGGGGTTTTCTTGGTGCTCATGGCGTGGATTTGTCAGCAGACGAGTTAACCAATTATATTTTGTATAATTTCATCATTAAGGTTTCTCTTTTTACTTGATGTGTTATGGTTTTAACCTCTGTTTCTCCTCCTAGTTGGGGTGGAGGGTTTTGCAGAGGCAAGGAATCGAGCGAGGAACTGGATGAGACCAATGTTCAGCTCCTCGAACACGATGAAAACAGGCCCATACGCTTTCCGTGTATTTACATTATGCAAGGTTCCTTGCTTGGTTTAAGTGGACAGGGATTTGGCTCCATAGGGATCTCGCTATATGATTTACTTTGTTAAGTCTGTAATATTAAAGCTTTTCTTAAGTTGTCTTGTAGCTTTAAACAATTGAGATAGTTTAAGCTATTTATGCAGCCCTCTAGCCTTATAAATTTTCTATTGTTATACTGGCACGTCGACCGGGGTTTGCTATTATATATCTATCGCCGAGGGTGGAGAATCTCAAACCTTGGCTGGTAATGGTTACATTATTGCTTTAGACACAATTAATGAAATCATATTTCTATTACAACTATATTTAAAGTGCTTGAATTGTACTTTTTTTCATCCTTATTCAATTTGGGATTTATTCCCACAGCATTTCTATGAGGGTTTCACTATCTTAACACTTGCATTTTAAGTTCGGAAGATGTTGTGTTTTTCTTTGCATCATAATTGTTTAGAGCAATATGCATGCCTTGTCTTTTCCAGCAGCAGGGGTTATAAGTTTCAAAGGAAAGGTCCTTAGGTTTACTGTCGTAATGTATCTCATTACTTTAAAATAATTGAGGGTTTTTGTCACATTTCACGCATATACTTATTAAATTTATAGAGTTAGTCCTAGACATTCGATTTATCTCTTGATTGGGAGCTCTATTGGAATTGTTTTCCTTACTTGTTTAACTTGTCCTTGAGTTTCTTAATTTGGGATTTGAGCACTCTTTATAAATTAGGGTTCTGGTTATATTTGTGGAATCGAAATTTACCCTCTTTCCCTATGGTTTGGTATTCTACTTAGTTGTAGATCTTTTAAACAATATATTATAAAAGATTTATTTACTGTGATAACTTCTTGACACTCTCTTGTCAGAAAGGTTTTGTATTATGATTTAGCGTAATCATGATTTCATTGATAATATCTAACAGATAGGGATTTTTTTCTCGTTATTACATTTGTATTTCAAATTCATAACTATGTTAGTCTTCTTGCATTCCTCTATCAGTTTCTAGTCATGAATACTGAAAGTTGGCTATTATTAAATACTAACTATTTTTCCCTTTACATGAAATATCTATTCACAGACTATCATAGCATTCACCTTAGTTAATCAAACTAATACATTCCTAATTACTGGAAATGATTAATATACTTACATTATATCAACATATAGGATAAAATCTAACTATTAAGCATAAGAAACGTTCACTTATCTGAACCGCTAACTAGCTCGAATTATTCTTGTTTCTGCAACCAGACCTTATTTCCTGTTTCTTTGCCTCCAAACTTTGAGACTACCTCAGTAGTCTCCCCCCGAGTTGTACCTGAATACATGAACTCTCTTATTCTTGAGAACTTACTGCCTCACTGCCATCTGGTCCAAACTAGACCTTGCCTCATAAAATTGTCTGACATTTCAGCACAAAATTTTCCTTTGTGTTCATAATTCTCCTTGATCTTAGATACCCCTATCCTCTTGATATTCTTGAATAAATCCTCAAGAAATTCATTAGGGGCAAGTAAATATCTCTCTAACTGATTAACAACTAAAATAATATTTACTGATAACTGTTGTTTTATTTTCAAAAAGAATTAAATTCCAAAATAGTATTTTTTATAATTAAGAAAAAAAAATAGTTTTTTTAATATGCAATAATTAAAATATCTACATGGTATGTGTGACGTCATTGTTGGTTTGCATCTTGCCTCTTTCGAGTGTCTCCTAGAACATGACTGTGGAGGTCCATTGATTTATATCCAAGCAAACGTTAATATCTTTCATTGCATTTCTTTCATTGTTTTGCCTTTAAAATTGGAATTGGCAACGTGAATGTTGTGCAAAATACAATCTTCTTGCTCATGGTCCACTAGTTTAAAACAACTATGCATCACCTTCCTATTTTTTTTTTTTTGCATATCCCACCTTGCAAAAATGTAATAAAAAAAAATCATTTCCTTACTGGTCAAATCTCCAGTCAATGGTTTCTGGCATTTGGGCTTACATTTCCAATTTTTTTTAAATTTCACTTTTAATTTTCAGATTTTACCTTTCCTATCCTTTGTATAAATGTTTTAATTTCTTCTTTTACGACCATAAATCTTTGTAATAAGTGTGCATTCTTTTTATGTCATGTAACTCCTTAACTTTTTACTCTCTTCTTGTTTTTACACTAACCCTAATTTATGTAAATCATGTGCTAATTATTTCTTTAACTTTAACTTTATTTCTTTCTTTCTTTAACTATTTCTTCTTTTCATTTTGCTTGACATTTGTACATATTTTATTTATGTTTAATGTTAATAACTTCTTATTATTGGATACAACATGTTTAATGTTTAATTGTTGTTGAAGAAATCCAATGCCTAATTTTTTTTATTTCTTTTAGGCTGTGGTTCATGGACACCTGGTCAACGATGGCGTCCACAGAAAAATATGGGTTGATCCACCAATCCAATGCTTAATTACATATATTATACAATTGGTTAATATTTCTAATTTTATAACATAAATACATATGCAACAATTAAACTACAAAATAAAAGGGTTAATTAGACAAGTTGTACATGTGATTTAATGGCAAAATTATTTGTCATTCAACTTTAAGTTCACGATTTCAAACCTTGTATGATTAATTAAGGTTTATATTCTATTATATAAATATTCAATGCAACTATTAAACCATATACAAACAATTATATTAAGAGATGTCTTCTCTCATTTAAATAATCATTTTTGTGTTAAAATATTTGATTGATTAATACGAAAGCCCATCATTTATTTAGTTATTCTTCTATAAGATAAATGCACTTGAGGCTCTATAGTACTCTAGGGCCAAAACCCTAGAGTCTTGATTGGTTTGTTGATTTGTATATAATTTTTTGTTTAAGGTTAGAGAAGTTAGGTTTTTGTTTTATTTTTCTTTTGACCATCAGGGTTATTAGCTACAGGACTCTTCCTAGTGAGCTACAACTCCTTGACAAGCGAGAGGGTTAAGTTGTGCCATTATTGGTGTGGACTCAACTCCAACTCGATTGGCTATAAATTATGGGATAATGTTCCCGTTACTTCTCATCAGTTGTTGAGAAGTCCAAGATGTTAATGTGGGTGGAGTACCGAAACAACACTTTCTTTCCAAAACATCAACAATCATTAGATTGGATGGATTGCCAAAAAATATTGTTTTTGATAGAGACACAAAACTGGTGAGCCATTTTTGGAGAACTTTATGGAAGAAATTAGAGGCCAATCTTAGTTTTATTTCAACTTACCATCCAACAATTGATGGAAAACTAGAGGTGGTGAACAAAAGCTTAGGAAATATTTTAAGAAGTTTGGTAAGTGAACATCCCAGACAATGGGATAATATATTTTCTTAGGCATAGTTTGCATATAATGACTCACCTAATAGAAGTACAAGGTTTATTCCTTTTCAAATAGTGTATGGTATGCATCTACCGGGGGTGTATGAATTAAGAAATTTCATAATATAGGAAATGAGAAATGCATATGGTGAGGGTTTTTGTAGTGACGATGCATGGATTTACATGATAGAGTTAAGTAGCAACTATAGGATAGTAGAAACAAGTACAAACAAAAATCAAACTTAAAGAAAAGAGAAATGAACTTTGAATTTGATGATTTGGTCATAACACATTTGAGATAGGAAATATTTCACATAGGGGAATATAAAAAATTGAAATTGAAAAGAAAAAAAAGAACCATGAAATTTTTTAAGGAAATTTTCTTCAACTGCTTATGAGATTGAACTTCCATACAAGATTCGAATTTCACCAATTTTTGTGTTTCAAATTTGGACCCCTAAAAGTTAGAGGAGACATTTTTATCTGATGTAGTTGAAAATGATGAAGGTTAGACCATTAAATGGAAAAATAAACTACCTAAAGCAACACAAAAATATATTGATATGATTTTGGATAAAAAGGTGGTGAGAAAGACTAGATATAAAGAATACTTGTAATACCTTTTTTTTTAAGTTAGGCAATGAGGATTATATAGACCAAAATTTTTCTACTATTAGTCTACCCCAAGGGAATCTAGACCAGTAACATAAGTTTAGAATCTTGAGGTTGCCAAGAACTCATCTAACTAGAGCATCTTTTATAGAGAAACTTATAAAAACATGTCAGTTGTGCCATACATTGACATACATCAACATGAGAAGACAAAAAACACTACTAGTGTTGCAAGAAAAAAACTAGTGAGTCATAACAACTACAAGGAAGAATATCCAAGCATCTACACTAGCTAATCACTACCCTCAACTGAGTATAAGGAGATGTTGGTTGATCTCTTGGCTAGAAAGGTCAGCTTGGGGTTTATATTATCATTTGTTCCTCTAGCTCTGCCAATCTAATATAATTCTCATGTTGAGTCATCATGTACCTCCATATGCAACCTGTAATATTTGAATGATGTTTAACCTTGTGTTTTCTTTGTTCCATGATCAATGAAGTGATGGGAGCACATGCAATGCACTAAGTATAGTGGGAGCCACAACCCCCTTTTGTGTGAGTTGGAATCATATCAAGGTGGGAGGTAACACCCACTCTTCGGCACCCTCCTTGGGGGTAAGGTCCCTTGTATCCAAATATTGAGAGTGAGTTCGAACAGATTCTATAATTTCCTCACTCCAATCCAAGTCAAGGGGATGAGTTGTTATGTTGAAACCAAAATTGGCTAGCTTTTCATCCAATTTTTTGTCTTCTCTGCAGACATGAGAGAGGAGGGAAGTTATGATTTTTTTCATGATTTTTGCAATGTTACCTATTCGAGTTTCCAACCACAAACTCTTAGATACTTTAGAAGGTCCAAATCCACATTGGATTTTGCAAAAGATATTGATAATAGTCTTGGATTATTCTTCAATAATGAGCTTATGAAATTGTTTTTGGATAGAAATTGGGAGACCCTACTCAAGTGCCCAAATTTCAGCAACATTATTAGCATTGAGGCCTATGGCACCCTCATAAACATGTATAATTTATCCATTATCATTACAAAAGACTCCACCATAACTAGCTTGGCTCATATTTCCATTTGATGCCCTGTTGAAGTTAAGTTTCATGAAGTCCTCTAGAGTGGGGGCCCAGAAGGAAGGGAAGAAATTATGGATAGAGGGAGTCTGCCATAAGGAATAAGGGGAGAGACCCATTTTCTTTAGAATGATTTTTTTAGGTTGATTGCATTCCGAAATCTTTGGAGGACCAAGGTAAAGAATAAAGTGTTTCCCTAATTTTATTTAGGGTAGCTTGCCAAATAAAGTATGTGGAGGCCCCAAAATTCTTAAATGTTTGTCTATTATGTTGCTTTCAAATCTCTCATAGGATGAATCCTGGGATTAGTTTCGATGCCCTGTTGACAATGGGATTAGTAAAAGGTGAATCACGCCAGAGTTTTAGAGTGGAGAAAACATATTTTGTATTCTGTCAATTTGTTGAAAAAGAATAGCAAGGTGGTCCCAGATAGAAGTACAGAGACTGTGGCTATTGAGAAGATGATTAACATTTTCTGAATTGAAGAAACAACTAAGATAGATTGAGAGGCCCTGAAAACCATGACTTTGAATCTTGTCCCATGTTAAATTTTTGTTCCATAATAGAAGCCACAAGAAAAAGAGTGATTTTGGGCTAGTGTTTGAGATTCCATATTTATGCCATTTTCCTTTATCATCCTCATTATTGTTTCTTATGAGAATATTGCAAGCTTTAGAGAGGTTAAAATTTCTTGAAGGATGATAACCCCAATAAGAATATCATTTCCCTCCTGAACCACATTTCTTATCTTTGATAATTCTTGCTTGATAGTTGTGCTTTTGTTTTGGAATAGCGGCTCAATCCATTCCTCATCGGACATCTAATTGTACCATTAGGAATTGCATGGGGATGATTCCTAGTGATGTGAAACTAAAATTTAGCCCCTAGAGATCAAGAAGCCCCTCGTTGGGCAAAATTTTTCATTCATAGCTAATTTTGGACATTGATGCCATGAGTCGTCCCAAAATAGTGCATTGTTCCCATTTCCAATTTCCCAAAAACTATGCTCTTAGACAAGATGTTTGTTTCTCCAAGCAACATTCTAGATATGAGAGCCCATGATTTTTCCTTCCATTCTAATGAGTTGAGATTCCTCAGTATTGGAGGAATACTTATGTTTCCATAATTTTCCCCATAAAGACTCTAGGTTTTTTATAAATCTCCACTAGGTTTTAACACTTAAGGCTCTCTTGTGTATATCTAGGTCATGGAGACCAAGGCATCCTTTTTTTAGACGATAGATTTTTTCCCATGCAACTAATGCCCGTTTTGGTTTCTTTTGGCACCCCCCAGAGGAAGTTGCGTTGAATATTTCAAATCTTGTTTACGATGGATTTGGGGCTACCATTGTTGAGAGAAGATAGGTGGGAGGGATTGAATGACATATTTAAGGAATATCAAGCGACCCTCTTGATTGAGCAATCTCAAAGTAATAGAAATATTTAAGCATGGACGAAATATTGAAGTATGGTGATCCAAAAGTAACAGAAATAGTTAGGTATGGTGGTTTGATAGTAACAAAAATATTTAATTATACCCAAAATATTGAAGCACTCATGGGATAGATCCCATGAACGATTTTCTCCTTCCTTAAGAGTCTAATTTAGGAGCATCTTCCAATGTTATAATTAGTAGTTGACCTCTACAGGGTCTTAGGATTTTACGAGAGAAATTTGGTTTCCTCAATGTCATAAAACTTTGTAGTCGTATTTATTTTCTTAAATCTGTGATAGTTCTAGAAAAAAATTCCGAGTGTGTTTATGAGAAGAGAGTGTTTTTCCATGTAATATAACAAATATGCTATTTTAAGTAAGAAGTGGATATAGTTAGACAATCTAGGGTGAGTTGGAGGATTTTTTGGATTTTCCTAAGTTTAAATGATACAAATATATTTGTCTAGAATTAATTTTCCTATGTTTAAATAAAACCACTATTCATGAAAATATAGCAATGGGAGTAAATATGATAGTGGGGGTGATTAAGAAGAATTCATATATTGTTAAAATTTGATTTATATATTTGTAAATCCATTAAATGGACCTCCCAACTTGATTTCTCTTAATATTGCCTTTATATATTAGAAGTGTTGTGTTGTTCTGGTTAGTGTGTACAATTGATCATTTGTACAATAGGATCATAGCATGGAATTGAGATTACATTGAGGAATTTGTTACATAGTTGGTAAACTTGGTTCATTGCAAGCCTTGTATATCAAAATTATTGAAATCATAATTTTTTGAAGGTTATAGTTCAACCGAACTAGCTTAATACAATATAGATTATTTCTAAACATCCTAGTGATGCTACATCTCGATGACATTATATCCATGTCTTAGTTAGTAAATTATGTTAACTAGACTATGCAACCATTATTATCTTTCCTAGTGATCCCAAACATTCTTGGTTCCCGATGGCTCGATTATCCAAACTTCTTTATGGGTCAATTAATGGAACAACATTTAACAAGGTTGAGTTTTGTTAGATGAAATCTATTGACCATAATGGTTAAAGGTATGAAGTCCAGGTATTATTCCCCCAATGTTTGAATTTCGGGTGGCCAATGGCCTAGTTAACAATCATGCTAAGTAACAGGAATTGAAATATATTAATTTCCAATTTATTCACCAACCCTGAATTATAATAGAAGAAAAAAAGAGAAGTTTCCCTAGTGATTAGATCTCTTAGTGGATCAATTAGTGAAGAAGGTAAATGAAAGAATTTCAAAGCCCAATTAACAATCATTGTTAGTTGATGAAAATTCTACACAGTGAAGAGTCCAAGAATACAAGAAATGAAAACTAGACTAAAGAAAATTCAAGTAATAAAAAAATTAAGTTGAGTCCAATTTCACCAATTAGGCTTGGATAATTTCAACTAATTCTTGTTATAATTAATTGAAGTTCTATTTGACTCATGGTACCACTACACAATATCTAGATTCCAAAAGGAAAATAGATTTAAGACTTAATATGCTCAATATCAACTAATCAATAGAGTGTTGTTCAAATAGAGACTATGATGGTGGTTTGTTAAGATGCTTATATAAGGAAGATGTTAAGAAATTTTTGGATAAATCGCATAATAATCTAATAGGTGCACACTTTGGCGGTGACACTATTGCCACAGAATGTTGTGTGCTAGTGATTATTGACTAATTTTTTCAAATATGCTCATTATTTCTCAAGAAAATGTAAAATATGTCATACATACATTGGATAAGAAAAGAAGTATCCATTTCCATTGCAACCACTTACAATAGATAGTCCATTTCAATAGTGGCAAGTTGATATTATTGCAGAAATATTCTAAACTCTTCTCAATTCCATAAATATATCCCCATTGTTATAAATTATTTTACAATATGGATAGATGTTATCCCATTAAAGACTAGAATTAGGTTATCTCTTTCCTTGAGAAAAATATTATTACCAGGTTTGGAATTTCCCATTCAATTATTTTTTATAATGCTTCTTATTTTTCTTCTTGAAATTATCTGAGTTTATTATTGAAAAAGGAATCAAATAAAATATTCTACTAACAATTATCCCCAAGGTAACTTGACTCAACCATCTCATTAATCCATCACCATCTTATTTTATTATTTTAAATATGATTTTATTATTTTCCTTAGGAGGCCCATTTTATACCTCTAAATTCCCTTGATGCTAAGTAGCGTGGTAAGTACAAGCAAAGTCATTGGAGCTATGTATGCTTGCTAGAAGTGGGACCATGTTTGCATGATACTAAGGCGACTTCATCGACCCTGTGGACGCTCATTGGAAATGAAGCAATTTTGGATCACAAAAGGATGAGGAACACATGTCAACATTGATGAGTATCCATTGCTACTAATTAGATGCCTCTCTATGGACTTTTCTCATATATACTAAAAATTGCTTCAAGTGATTCTTCTTAAATAAAATGAGTAGACATCAACACAACATAAAATTTAAATTCATATTAACATAAGAATATTTTCATTGTATATCTTGTTTTGATGTGTTATATTATTTGCAAACAAAACTTAGATGATTGGGGTGTGGTCAAGCAACTGGCTAGTTGAGGTGGATTGACTAGGTAACTCATTGGTTAAGGTAGATAGAATAGGTGATGGATTAATGATATGGTTTAGTCATGTGATGGTCAGTAGTGAAGTCACAATAGGAATCATAGTTAAGTTGACAGAGAAATTGAAATAAATTGATATTCAATGTAATAGTCAAAATAAATCACAGTCGAGGACACACATGGTCGATGGAGATTGATGGTCAGCTAGTATTCGAGTGGTGATTGAATACAACCAAACTATGACCGAAATGGTTAGGAATTTCAATATTCTCTGGATCTCATCCAATGATATGTATCCTTATATAATTGATTTTGCTACTATGAATTAGGGTTTATTATGTGAGAATATGCCTATAAATAGAGCATGATGTAAGCTTTGAAGGAGATGATGAGAATGCTTAGTCATAAATCAAGATTTATTTATTGTATGCTTTGATCTTAGGTGTGGAACAAGATTATAATTCACTGTAATCTAGCTACATATTTGGTGGAGAATATAAAGAGCAGTTATATTCAAAGATTGGCCAATTAACTCGGTTAAGGGTTTCCAAGGTAAAATATCTATATATTGTGCATATGTTTATGTGTTTTCCATTGCTATTTTTTGCTTTATTTTTCTTCTATATAGGCTTATGGTAATTCAGTCTAGAGTCTATCTATAGTTTGGTCAACTCAATTTCTTGTCTAAGAGCAGTCTATCTAGTATATATGTGCCCAACAAGTAGATATAAAATCTCAATGAGATAAACTTATGGTGTTAGAACCATTTCGGTTATAGGGGGGACTCCTTTGTTGCTAAGCTTTTGAAGATACAAGGTCTAGATCAAGGAAATTGAATAAATCTAGAATAAACTCAGTTCTAGTGGGAGATTTGAAGTAGTGTTTGAACTTGTAAAAAGAATGGCTAACAATATGAGAATTGATATTGAGAAGTTTAATGGCCATAAGTTTGAGTTGCGGTGGCTTAAAACTGAAGATCTCCTTATGGATCAAGAAAAATGGATTATTATGCATTCTATAACACCTATGGTCGGTATGTCAATAGAGGGTTGGGATAAACTCGAAAGAAAAACAACAAGTACAATTTAACTTTTTCTTCCAAATTCATTGCTAACAAATGTTTTGAAGGAAGGAATTACAAAGAAACTATGGGAAAAGTTGAGGAACTTGTACCAATCAAAATCCCTAGTAGACGAGTTGTTTCTTTGAAATAAAATGTATATTTTGAGGATAAGAGAGGGTGGCTGAGTCACATAGCACTTGAATTCATTCAATATTATTATCAGTTAGTTATTGTCTATGGATATCATAACTCCTAAGGAGGAGAAATGTGTTAGTATGTTGTGTTATTTACTAGATCCATGGGATATCTTAGTCAAGGTTATTGGGAGTACTATGACAACAATAACAGTTGATGATGTGGTTGCATCTATATTGTTAGAGGAAATGAGGTAGAAGAACATGGAAGGACTAGTCAAGGATGCCTTTTCAGTGAGAACTCAACTGTTTGATATAGGTAAAGGTAAATTATCCAAAGGGAGATCTAAATCTATATTTAATTCAATGAGGATATATTGAAAATGAAGTAAAGTTGGGAAATATAAAAGAGGCTCCAAGTCGAATGTTTTTGCTATGAGACACAGTCAACTGAAGGAATGACTTATTTAGATGGAGGGGACATGTATAGTACACAATCATATCATGAAAAATGGTTGATCAATTCGGGAGTATCTTATCATATGACACCTAACAAGAAATGGTTCTGACTATGAAGAATACAAAGGAGGTAATGTCTACAAGGGGGAAATCTCGACAACTAGGTCGAATGAGATCGAGTTTGATTAATGCTTATATATGGGAGAACTAGAACATTGTCAATTGTGTTTGATATTCCAAGTTTGGAAAGAAACCCAATATCTATCAGTTAGATGGGTGATGTAGGTGTACACATTGTATTTGAGAAGGATACATGCAATATGGTTCATTCAACTATGATATTGATGTGAGAAATTTGTATTCAAACCCTATACAAGTTGTTGGGGAATTTCAACCCAAGTGGATGAAATATTGAAATGTTTCTTGGAGCTAGCATGAGATCCTCTTGTCTAGTCGATGAGACCATCTTATGGAACCAAAGGATGGGATACATCAAGGAAAATGGTCTTTGAGCTTTGCAAAGGAAACATATAGTTGAAGGCTTTCCTAATGGTTCTATAAAGGTAATTTTCTATGAACATTGTATTTGCAATAAATAGAATCGTATCAGGTTCCCATATTGCACTAGAAGGATCAAAAGGAGTTCTAGAATTAATAATTAGTGATTTGTTTAGGACCACACTAACTCAATCGCTATGGTGATATTTATGTTGTGTATCCTTCATAGATTATTTCTCTTAGATGACTTGGTTGTATTTCCCAAGGAATGAAATTGAGTATTTTTGTAAGTTCAAAGAGTTTAATCCCTTGTGAAAAAATAGATAAAGAATAAAAATAAAAATAAAGGTGTTGAGAACTAACATTGGAGGTGAATTTTGTGTTGAAGACTTTGAATATTTCTATCAACATGGTGGTATGGTATACTAAATGACTACTCCATATATTTTTCAGTATATTTGATTCATTAAAAGTGTGAATAGGATATTGATGGAAAAGCCAAGGATCATGCTCAATGGTGTGGTGTTAGCACAAGAATTCTGGGCAGAAGTAGCGAACATTGTATGTTATCCAATAAGTAGATATACTTAATGAGAAAAAGTTGTAAATACTACACATGAAGTATGGTTTTATAAAACACCATCACTCATACATCTTAGAGCGTTTGTATGTGAAGCTTTTTTCCATCTTCTCAAGGAAAGGAGAAATAAGCTAGACAACAATGTAGTCAAGTTTATTATTATTAATTACATGGAATGAAAAGATATAAGTTATGGGATCTAGTGATAAGGAAGACAATTTATGGTTGATATGTGATCTTGAGATAAGTTTACTATACTTTTAGGATTGAATATTCTCCAAAGGGGAAGAAACCACAAATTTTAGTGTTTGACTTGATAAATGAGGGACTTGATTCAGATGAATTGAATGAATTAAATGAAGAGGTTGAACAACAAGCTCCAATATTAAGGAGGTATAGATAAGTAAGGGAACAATTTGAAAGGTATGTTCCAACTAATTTCCATTCTTATTTTGTGTTATCTACCACTGATGATGATCCCGGGTTATTCAAGGAGATAATCGTCTTGTAAAAGGGTGGAGTATGGAAAAAATACATGGTCAAAGAAATGGATTCTTCACATAATAAAGAGACATTTTATCTATTAAACTTACCTAAATGAAGGAAACTTTTTTATTGCAGGCAGGTGTTCAAGAGAAATTTGAACACAACAAGTCAAGTCAAAAAGTACTATGTTCAATTGGTAGTGAAAGATTATTTCCAAGTCAAGGGAGTTAACATTGGTGAGATTTTCTATCTTGTTGCAATGGTTGGTTTTGTTGAGATTTTCCGTTGATTGGGATTTATGAGAAGCAAAGTTGATCAATGTGTATATTCCAAGTCGAAAGGCTTCTATTTCATATATGTGGTGACATATGTCAATGATATGTCGCTAATTAGAAGCTACATGGGTGTGATAAAGGAGGTGAATATGTATTTATCCTCCAAATTTGACATGAAGGGTATTGGCATTGCAATTTTCATTGTGGGAATGAATATCAAGAGATTGGGTATTTAGGAAACTCTAGGTGAAATATAGGAAGTACATTGAAACAATCATGAAATGTTTCAACATGTAGGGGTGCAAGATGGTGAAGTTACCCATTCCATAGGGGTATGACTAACTACTAGAAAATGTCTAAATACATAGAAATAAATAGAGGACATGGTACATATTTCTTATGTTATTTTTGTCGGTATTCTAATGTACACTATGTCTTGTGCTCAACCAAACATGCTCATGTAGTTGGAGTATTGAGGAGATACATGCCAACACCTAGAAAAGAGGAATGTACAACTTTCAAGTGAGTTTTTAAGTACTTGCATGGCACAACTAATCATGTGATCTACTACAAACGGATTCTTGGAATTGATAGGGAAGATAATTTACATGGTTTTGTTAATGTCGGGTTGGTTAGAAATAAGTATTGAAGAAGGTCAAATAATGAGTATGCATTCAAATTTTTCAGTAAAATTGCAAGATTTATGAGTAAGAAATAACCAGTGGTGGCACTATTGATTGAAAAATTTGAATATGGTAGATACCTAGGTAAGCAAAGAAGGAGCTTGGTTGTAAAGGTTTTTTTAAGAGAGTGGACTTGGAAAACAAATAGTAAGGATAGTTTGTGACAAATAAAGTACAATAGTCCTTGTAAAGAACCCAATTCACCAAGCTAAGATAAGGCACATTAATGTACAATACCATTTTTTCAAGGATATGGTGGAAAGCAAGAAATATTTTTTGGAAGATAAGTGGGAGAATGTTAAGGTGTTATATTATTTTCATATGAAGCTTAGTCGATTTGGGTGTAGTCGTTCAACTAGCTAGTCAAGGTGGATCAACTAGGTAACTTTCTGGTAAAGGTAGATCAACTAGGTGACATATTGACGAGATAATCAACTTGAGTCGATGGTTGATGTTGAACTTTAGATAGGAATTACAATTGAAGATAAAGGAGCAACCAAAAAAATTGGTAGTCGGTGGCATCTCCAAAAGAAATCTTAGTCAAGGACGTGCATGGTCGACAGAGGTTGTTGGTTGATTAGTAATGGAGTGTGTTATAGCATCATTTAGCACTCCTTTAGATTTGATGCTCTTGTATGGTATTGGTAAACATTTTCCCATGCATACTTGATACTTTATTAAAAAACAATATTTTAAATTCTATACGTGACCATGCCCATTCAAAAGCATGTACATACATAAGTTTTATAACTGCATAACTGTGTATAGCTTTTTAAATATGGAAAAATAAAATATTATGCTATTTTCCAGGTGAGGTTGATGGCTTTTACCCATATCCCACCTATAGGAGCCCATAGCACAACTGAATTAAATAATTTTAGGTGGTATACATACACACCTTGGGTAGGCCTAAAGGACATAAGAGAAGGGCTATTGACATTATACCCATTTTTCTCCCAGATCAAGTCTGATTTTCAGGTGCCCCCTACACTCCCATTCTCTATGGAAACCATTGTTTCCTTTCCAGAGATATTCATTATCCTTATAGCAGCTCCTTGCATTTGTTAGAGAGGTTGTCTTCATGGCTCAGGTTGGATAGATCCGGAGGAAGGCTTCATCGATGCTTTGGCTTGGATCAGGTTGTACCTTTCCTGTACCTATTGTTGATTATAAAGAATCTCATGTCTTCTTCTTAATATGTTATTGTCTCATGAATAGAAATTTCCGTGTTTATATATGATGATCTAACATATATTTTATGTATGCACAAACAATTATATATCAGGTATATTCTTCTCTAAATTGATTTGCAGGCCTACTTGATTCTGGAGGAAGCAGAGGATTTGGACCCTACAGGAACATCGTCAAACGTAGGACCTCTGGGTAAATTTCTAAGTCCACATTTAATAATTCACATGTTTGGCATGCTTTCTTGATTGCTTCTTGTTAATTTGCTTGTTATTCTCTGTTGAGGTTGTCAACCCTTATCTTAGGGAGCTTTTCCTACCAACAAAATTGGCGACTCTGTTGGAGAATACCATCAAGTATTTCCTACAAGGGTTCTAATTCTTTGATCCAAGTTTTTGATTTGTTGTTTCTTGTTGTTTCTAGCCTTCTTGACTCCTAGGCAATATGGTCAATCAGCGTGATCTCTTGGATCAGGACTGTATTTTATTTTTTCCCTAGTTTTCCATTTATACGCTCTTTTTGTTGTATATAGAAGTGTACATATATGTTTTATTCCGAAGAAACTTGCATATACACTAGTTTCTTTATAAACAATGGCATACACACACATTTCTGGAACTACACAGTTGCGTACAGATTGAAAAAAATGATTTTTTTCATTTCTTTCTTTTTCGAGGGGTTGACTAAGTTTTCTTGTGTCTTCCTTATTTGAATGAGGCTTGAAATCATCTTTTTAGCAGCGATTGTCGATTCTTTCAATATCTTTAGTGAAAATCCTATGTCAGCCTAGGGTTTGTGATTTTTGAATCTTTTTATAATTAAAATTGGGTTTCAGACTTTCTTTGGGAAGTGTCTAATTGTTTTATGTTGTTAGGACAGTTGGTTGCTCTTGCAACTCACTTATAACCCAATTTTCTTGATTGCTTCTTTTAAATTCTTGAATTTGGCTTGTTTTTTCTTTTCATTAGTTGTTTGAGAAAAGTGTTTGCAATTCTTGGGTTAATGAGAGATTTCAGTTCTCTGAAATATTTCTCATTTCCAGAATTTCTTGTATCTTCTTGACCAAATCACTTAAGTTCTTTTTGTCTTTTATTCACATTAGTCTTTTAATCTTGGAATTATTGATGGCTAGTGAGATTTGAGTCTCTTTCTTTTTGTTGGTCTTGAATCTGATACTTTCTTTTGCTTTCTAAAACTTGTAGTCTTTAAATCCTTTGAAGAAAAAGAAAAACATTTGTTTTGAGTTTCTTTTCTTTGATTTTTTTCATTTTCAATCTTTTACAAAGGTGTGAATTCTTGCTTTAGGGCTAAAATTCTTTTTGCATTAGAAGTGTGACTTTCTTTGGATTTTCTTCTTGTTGCTTGATTAATGGACTTTGGTTTTGAATTCACCTTTTGCTTGTTTGTGAGCTTTACTTAATCTTGCATTTACATTTAGTATGCATTAGGATAATTTGCATTGTACACTTTATTTAGTTTTTTGTTAGGTGTTGAATGGGTGAGTGCCTAAAAAGAAAAGAAAAAGAGTTTGATTTCTTAGTTTTCTCATAGAACCCGTGTAGAAATTGCTTTCATTGAAGAAAAAGAAGTGTTTCATTTGCATGTAGCCTAGGTTTTCTATTGATTTATTTTGCGTCATAACATCATCAATTTCACTTTCACTACCTTTTGTCCTAAAAAAAACCACTTAAAATAAGCGCTTGATTAAAATGAACTAGACTTTTATTTTTGTCATAGAAACATCAACTAGTCTAGGACATTAGGGCCTTGGAATAGGTGTGTGGAGAGTAAACTCTCCAAGGCCACTTGAACTGAAAGTATAGAAGTTTACTAAAGAGTGGAAATCTAGTCTCGTTAAGTTGTTCAGGAAATATCTTCTAACACATGAGTTAAGCATGAGGACGTGTGAAGATGGGAAAAAAGAGATACCCCATGCCCTACTTATTAGATCACGCACCCACAATTATTCCGCCCATATTTTGATTATGAACTTGTGACCTTAGTTTCCTTTCCTAGGGACTACACAGGTGATTGCGGGGGGAATGCCCGTGGTACCTGAGGCAGACATTGCATCACTTTCATAGTACTTCTGGAGGGTTCCCTTGTTAATGTTGGGTACTTGCACTGGTAAAGGCTATGGTCTGGAGGTCAATGTAATTGCTTCTTATTATTCACTGGTAGGCTTGGGCCCTCATCATCCCAAACTACCTTCGGGATACCCTTATCTTCACTTTCTTTTATTTTTGTCCATTCCTAGTCATGCAGAGCGGAAATACCTTAAATTTTTTTGCTTGGTTGTATCTTTAGGATATTGTTAGTGAGTTCTCTGTGCTCCTAGCTTTCCATATGTATTTTTAGTATTTAATTTCTTTTAATATATAAAAGTGGTTGACCGATCAATTCGTTGGTCTAGAAGGCTTCATGGGCTTTCACCTATGAGTGTCGAGCCTCCACCTAGAAGGCATAGGAGTAATGTTGTTGGTGCATTTCAACCAGTGTTAGTGAACATAATGAAGACAGATCCTTCTCCAAGGGCTCCCATTTCACAGGGTGAACCTAGTCTAGTCCATAATCCAAACGTTAATGCTTTGGTGCCTGCTAGAGTACTCTTCCATTCGGAAGACAAAGTAGAAATTGAAGATGTTTCAGACCCACCTGTGACTCCTATGGAACCTCTTACTTCTCATATTCCTTATGCTAATTCATACATGGGTACTCCGACTCATAGGTCGACTAGCCCTATTCACTCTCCTTATTTCTTCTCAGTGTCCAATCTTAGTGGCTCTATTTATACTATTGGCGTACATACTCCTTCCTCAGTTGTAGTAGAAGGATCTATTCCTATATCTACTATTGTAGCTAGTATGGTAGTTGTTGGCTCTACCTCCATCCCAATTCCGATTGGGTGCACCCAACATTCAACTCCTTTCACAGGAGCTTATCCTTTTAAGATTCCATCTAGTGGGATTCCCTTTAAATCTTCTACTTTACCCTCTACTACTTCTACGTTTATGAATTTGATGGCTACTGGTTCAGTGCCTTTTCAATTTGGAAGTGGACATGTTCCTCCTTCCAATCCATCGTTGAAATTTGGATCAATGCCTTTCCCTGGTCATGCTCAAAACATTAATCCCTGTCAAGGGAACTAGGGCTTGGTAAATCCTTCTGTGAGTAGTTTTGGGGCAGGGAGTTTTTCCCATTTATATGCTCGATAGGGGATTATGCCATTCCCTACTGTTGGTAATTCTCAATTCTTTCCTCCTTTAGCTAGTGCATGGAATCCTTATCAGGGGCTTTCCCCTTCATATAATGTTCCACTAGGAGGAAGTATTCCTATGGAAAGTAACCCTGCAGTAGGGGGTGGATACCCTTTTTATACCCCTGAACTACAATTTTTCCCTTATAGTTCAGGTATTTCTACGAGTAATCCATGGCAACCTGGTGCCACTCCAAATCTAGGGTACTCATTTTTATAATGTTGGAAATTCCACTTGGAATTCTCCTGTTCATCCACGCTTACCATTCCAGACAACCATCAATTTTCCAGACCTTTCGAAATTAACAAATGATATGATCCATTATAACTCAGCCTAGCCTCCGTTCCCTATCAAAATTATGTCTGATATTCCTAGATTTGAATGGAAGTCTAGTGAGGATCCAACTAACCATATAAACACTTTCCATCTATTGTGATCCTCTAACTTCCTGATTGATGATTCAATCAAGTGGAGATTATTCCAACACACTTGAATGAATTTAAATGGTATATCGAGTTAAATGGGGGTGTGTTTTCTACGTTTGGTGATTTAGCCACAATTTTTTTAAACAAATTTCAATTGTTTGTCCATTACGATGCCGGAACGAAGCTTCTGGCCAATTTTGAATAGTATATGGTTACACATATTTTTGACCACATCTGAGAGTGGCGCAGAAGAAAGAGAATGATCAAGTCCTACATCCCTGATGAATTCCTTCTAGAATGGTTTTTGAAATCATTGCAACCAAATATATCTAAGGATGTGCCACTTTTTGGGGTGTTCACTGAAGAACAAGCTATCTTCATAACCCAACAATTAGAGCTCATTTACTCCTAGTTGGGGGTTCTTTATAATATTTTTCCTAATGCTCCTAGGTAGAAAATCAACCTTGCCAAACCGAAAGTGGATCTCCATGTTGATGGTGTTACAGGGTTGATTGATAGCTATATGGCTAGTTTGTTGAACCAATTAAAGCATTTGTCTCTAAAATATGCTTCTGCAACACAAGCTACGTTGTCTATTTTTGATCCTTCTCAAACTTTAGCAGTTAACATTGTCCAAACCTCAAATCCAAAAGGAAATAAAAAATATTATGGGAAGAAGAAGGGACGTGGAAATAAAAAAAAAAATAAGGGAGGGAAGGGAAATACCAATAAACCGAGTGATAAAACTGATGAGGGAAAAAAGAATCTAAGAAGAAGGTTAAGTTCCCATGTAAGTTATGGAATGGGTTTCACCTTGCCCATCTTTGCCCCAAGATTCAGGACTCTCATCGTTTGTTAGCTCAACAACGTTCTTCTAGTTCCCAGGATGTGCTTACAAACCCTTTTCCCCAAGGGCATCAATTATTTGCTGGCATGAGTGCCAGTGTTGAAACCACCTCAGGGGCCAACCATGATCGGGAATCTACATCGAATGTATATATGGTTAAGTCTCACGTTGACATTTCAACGAGAGCTCATGATTATGGAAAGGTCAAACCTTCTAAACCTAAAACTTCTTATGATACCTTAGAACCTCTACATATTGAGAGGCCCTCAGTAGAGCCTATACCTCAGATGCCAAAAGGCTCCTCAAAAAATTTGACATATAATCCCAATGTTAGGATTGCTCAAAACTACTCTATTGTCGAAGATTTAGCTCAGATCCCCTGTGTCATGTCGATGTTAGAGGTACTCCAATCATGTCTTGCACAGAGGAGTGCTTTTCTCACTGCGATAAGAGAAGTTGACCCTAAGAATTCTATGGTAGTCGCATTTGATATATCAAATGTTAAGACTAGACTCCCTCATCATATGGCTTTCCATATTAAATCTACATATCCAGAGACATTCAGGGAATTTTTATGTCTAAAATGGGCCTCCTAAGAAAAATTTACAACCAAAATAAACTTTATAAGGACCAATAAGATTCAAGATGATGATGTCAACCATGGGGTATGATTCACGATTTTTGGAGTAAAAAAGTAAAAAGATTATAAAATAATAAAACTACTTTTTCAACTCGTATTTTCAACTTATCTCCCTAAGATTTTACTCAAATTTCGAGTGGGAGTACTTGTTGGATGCAAAATTTAATTCCTCATCCAAGGAGTACCCATGTTGCATACTTTCAATGGACCCTGCTACATAAAAAATGAGAAAAAAATGGAAAAACATGATTGCAATCACGTTTTTCATGTATTTCTCATTTTTCGTGTAGCAGGCTCCATTGAAAGTATGCAACATGGGTACTCCTTGGATGAGGAATCAAATTTGCATATAACGAGTGTTGTCATTCGAAATTTTATTAAACCCATATGGAGATAAGTTGAAAAGACAAGTTGAAAAAATAATGTTTTCTTTTTTCCCTCTAAAATTTGATGATGCAATCTAATATTATTTTATTGTTTCCAATATTATTTTATAATTTCCTTTCGAGGCCCATTTTAGACCTCAAAATTCCACTAATGAGATTATATTTTGAACTGTACTTGATGAAAAGGCTATTGGGCCACCTGAGATTATTCCCTCTCGTACTCTCTTAACTACATTCGATCTCATAGGCCTCATGGAATTCTACCTTACCTTCACTATTTGTGTAGGGGACAAGGTCACTAATGTGGAAGTAGAGATAGTAGATGCTAATCTCGATTACAATCTTTTATTGGGTTGCAACTGGGTTTACGCAATGGATGCCATTGTTTCATCCTTATTTTGCATCCTATGCTTCCCCCATGAAGGGAGAATTGTTATGCTTAATCAGTTAGATTATTCTCCTAACGATCCTAATGCATCTACTGACTCCACTATTCCATTGGTAAATAATACCAAGCAGCCTGTTGAGAATCTAGGAGTTGGAATGTATTCTTCGTTGATGGGAACTTTTGATCTTCCATCTCCTATCTTTCATGTCAATTCCATTTCATTTTCGAGTATCATTCCTAAACATGGTTCTTTCATAACTCAATATTTTTTTGATCCTTGGTCCTTTCCCCCTCCTACTACCATATTAGAAGAGACGCAAGTATGTGGAATGTCTTATCCAATGTCTACAGCAAAAATTCTGATCCCATCCCTCTCCCGTCAGAGTATGAATATGGGGATGTGGCTCCAGTCTCTACAATTGATTCTACTTCAGCTATGATTTCCTTTACATTATTTTACCATCTAATGAGGCAATCCTAGAAGTAATGAGTGGGGTAGAAAGACTGTGGGATGAATTACATCATCGGCCCTTTTTCCTCCCTAACTTGCGTGAGGTTGAATAAAACTTGTCTAGTCCTTATTTCAGTGGAAATGTTCATAACCATTTGGCCCCATCACATATTTATGTCGAAGGTAATATGTCTAGTATTTTGGAAACCATTCTAGTGAACGTTTCCTAGAATCCCAATGTTATTGAGAATGTATTCATTGGAGCTCAATGTTCCCTTGAAGAAATTAAAATATATACCGATCTCTTTAAAGATTTTTGATATGTATTTGATTGGTCTTATGCATAAATGTCTGGAATCGATCCTTTAATAGTTCAACATGAGATCAAGACATACGAAAATACAAATATTATAAGGCAAAAGCTTCAATTGGTTAATCCTAGGAAATTTGCAGCTATTAACGCTAAGGTAGAGAAGCTGCTTAGGGTAGGTTTCATTTACCCTATTCCTTTGACTGAATGGGTTTCAAATCCAGACCGTATTGATAAAAAGAAAGGAACAATCCGCTTGTCCATCGATTTTAATGATTTGAATAATGCTTGTCCTAAAGATAATTTCCCCACTTTGTTTATCGATTAGATCATCAATGAGTGTATTGGAAATGATATATTCTCCTTCATGGATGGATTTTCTGGATATAATCAAATTACAATTCATCCTGAGGACCAACATAAGACAACATTTATTTTCCCCTAGGGTATGTTTGCATACAAGAAAATTCCTTTTGGCCTCAAAAATGTTGGGGCTACCTTTCAGCGGGCCATGTCCTATGCTTTCCATGACATCAAGCATATAATTGAAGCATACTTGGATGATCTAGTTGCTTGTTCTTGCAAGAGAGCAGAACATCCAAAGCACCTTTGTTTAGTCTTTGAAAGATGTCGTTACTACAAAATCTGGTTGAACCCAAATAAGTGTGTTTTCACGGTTACATCTGGTTGGTTATTGGGATTCATCATGTCTAATGAAGGGATTCATGTAGACCCTTTCAAGGTTGAGGCAATACTTCATTTTCCTCCCCCATCAAGTATCCATCAACTTCATAGTCTCCAAGGAAAATCCAATTTTTTAAGGATATTTATTGTAAATTATGTTGAGATCACAAAAGGGTTTATGCATTTACTCAAGAAATGAGTCCCATTAATTTGGGATGACTTCGCTCAATGCTCCTTCGATGCCTTGAAAAAGGCATTGACCTTTGCTCCTCTTCTAAGACCACATGATTATAATAGAGATTTCCTCTTGTATCTTGCAGCAGAAGAATCAACCATTGGTATGTTTATAGTTCAGGAACACAATTCCCTTAAGGATCATGTGATTTATTATCTAATTTGTGGCTTATTTTGTCCTGAACTTAGGTATTCTCATATAGAAAATTTTCCTCTGGTAGCTTTTCATGCAATTCAGTGACTCCATCATTACATTCTTCTTAGAAAAACCTTTTTATTGGTTGACATCAACCCATTTCAATTTTTTCTTAGTAGGTGAGTGATTGGGGGAAATATAATAAATGGATTGTCATATTGCAAGAGTTTGATCTCGATTTTATGTCAGCTAAGTCAAAGAAATCTTTGGTCTTTGCAGAATTGATCTTGGAATTGCCTTGTGAAGGAGATGTTGTTTATGAAGAATCATTTCTTGATGAGCATATTTTTCTCATCTCTTCACAAGATCCTTGGTACGGAGATATCATTATATATCTCCAGACTTCGAAGTTCCCTCAGTCTTTTTCTAAGGATGAATGTCAGAAGTTGCATCACTTGGCTAAAAATTATCTTATCATTGGTGATACTTTATATCATCGAGGGATTGATTCAATCCTTAGACGTTGTTTAACCTTAGAGGAAGTTGAGTCGGTTTTGAATGACTGCCATAGTGGAGCTTGTGGAGGTCATCTATCTGGGCTTGCTACAACCCAAAAAATCTTACGTGCAGGCTACTTATGGCCCTCGGTTTCAAAGATTGCATTAAAGCAGTCAAGAAATTCCATCCTTGTTAGGTTTATACTCAAAAAATGTGCACGCATCGAGCTCTGCTTTTTCCTATTCACTGTCTGTCCATTTACCACGTGGGGTATTGGTTTTACTACTTGTAACCTAGCTTCCATCACTTGGGTTATATATTATCCATTCGGTAAGTTGTTAGTCTCAAAAGCCATATGTATTGGTCATGCTTCTAATAATTTGGCTGAATATAATATCTATATTAATTTACTATCCAAAGAAATATATCATGTTATTGAATCATTAGTAGTTTATTTGGATTCACAATTGGTTGTGTCTCAATTGAATAACATTTATCGTGTAAGAGATCCTTTATTACATTTCCAATTTCTGAGAGTGAGATTATTGCAAATATCATTTACTTTTATTACTTTCATTCATATTCCATGATCAGATAATGCATTTTCTGATTTTATAGCTAACCAAGCATTGGATTGGCACATTAATCATTCATCACATTAAAATAAAAAATATCACAAAATCATTTGTATATATGATCAAATCATCACAAAGTCTCTGTATATAGATAGATAGAGTATGTCAAAATATTACAAAATGTGGACAAATGTCCTACAAAATTAGGGCTTAAGCCCGATCATGTCCATAATAAAAAAAGATCAGTCATCTAAAATCTAAGGTTATGGGCCCTACCCTAGATGAGCATCTCAGAAGAAGACGATGGAATTTTCCACTCGTTGGAAGAGCCGCACCCACTCTTGTGGTACTCCAACGACTCCTCTATATATAGCATCAAGGAGATCCTAGACTGTTGTCAAGGGAACCTAGTGAGTCAAACTCTCCAAGTTCCTCTAAACAGTATGAAGAACTCTCTTAGACTCAATTGTTGCTCTCTTCGCACCTTTGTCACAACACCTATGCCTTGGTAGACCCTCAAGCCTCACTAGTCCAACATCTGTGTCATAATCATGTAATATCGTAATATTTTTGTTTCACGTAAAAATTATTTTTAATTTCTTGAGATTACATTTTAAAAATACAAAAAAAATTGAATGATTTAGTATCAAAATTCTTAGCAATGTCACCCCATGCAGCATCTATGGAAGCACTAGCTCCGAGTCCTCTCGGAATATCACACCTGCATAGGGGTACTCATTTATGGTCGTGACTTGTTTCTGCCACCAATGGAAGAAATCGTCATCGAAGGTCGTGTTATCACTCAAAAGTCTTCCCTAGAAGTTATCAAAAGAAGGAATAATCCGAGGTAACCACAAATCAATCTTCAGACTCGGGTTCTATCCAACCTAAGTCCAGAGAGGGCTCTCTCTTTATAATTTAACTTTGTTTGGGTGGGATTTTAGGCTAGTTCTTAATGTTCATAAGGTTTTGATTTTGGTTGGGTGGTGGAATTCTAGGAATAGATGGGTAGAGTTACTTCTTTAAGCTATTGGGCTATGGAGTCAATAAAAGGATAGCATAATTGGATCAGATCATTAAAGGGAGTGTTTATAGGGCAGACTAGCAAAACAAAAGGTAAATTTTCAAGGGTTGATGGATGGAATGATTCTAACCAGGGTAAAATGGCACTTAAGAATCCTTGGACCGAAATCAGAATGAGGAATAGGGGGTGATCATCAACAAAGGGCAATTAAGAATCCTTTGCGACATAGACCACAAGGAAAACTACAGAAGCTAAGGAGTAGCTAAGAATTCCCTAGCTAAGATAGTTTAGCATAAAACATTAAGAATATAAACATTCAAGACAGAGTGCATTGAAGCAAATTCTGAAATATCATTCCTAGTTTAACATTCATATTTCATAGAAACACATATGATTATTAAGAAACATAAAGAAAAATAGTAATAAACATGAGAGAATACTTATTTGATCTTCGCTTTACACAAGAATCCTGTAAAATTTCTTAACTTTATTCCGTGATCCAACAAGAAAATCCAGTTTTTGTTACAATAAGGCTGTGACTTGAGAGAAAAGTCTACAAAAATGTCTTTGAATCTACCCAAAATACTCAAAATGTGAAGTATTTATACAAAAATTATTACAAAATATCTCATAACAGTTTGATATTTAATTAAGGAAATAAAAATATCTTCAAGCAAGAAGATAGAGACAGATGGAAAATTGCATCATGTCGTCCCTTTTATTGTGGTAGTGCTGGCTATTGTAGTTGAGTTTGAGCCCTTTTAAGATGGTTGATATTTGTACGCTGAAATCATCTTTATCTTTCATCTTTTATTGATACTCTTTAACCTGCTACTCTTTGACCTTGTTTATCTGTCTCTTACCTTCCTTCAAATTTACTGTGGTAATTTATAGTAAATTTGTCATCTTTTCCCACCATTCATCCTCAGGTAACTTTACTTTGAGAATTCTCCTGTAGATCTCATCTGCTTCTGTGTATTTGGAAAAATTAGGCTTGGTGACAAACAAGTGTTTCATCTCATGCTCCAAAAAAACAGATTCTCCAAAGTATCATACAATACTTTCTCTGTTGGCAAGGCTTTGATACCTGAAGTGCTTTCTTGATACTTGGCCAACTTACTTAATCTATCAGTGTAGTCCGATTGGGTCATAAGTTTGTCATGGATGACCGTCGGACTAGGAAGGCCTTTATCCCTCAAAATTTGAAACTTGGCCATGAATCTGTCAACGCCCACCTGCATGTTATGGCATTTTCCCCCTAGATTTACCATAAGGTTTCTTTTGGAAAGAACCTTTTTGACTTCTATGATGACTTCACTTCTATCCTCTACACCAAGCTCATTAAGTTCATTTTTTTTCTTGATGTTCAAGAAGTGGATGAGTTGATTAACATCCTCAGGTTGATCTCCCACATCTTCCCTTACTTTCTTAATAGCCTCAGTGGTCACTTTCACCAGTTTTGTTTGTTCAAATATTACTTGAATTGATGGCCAAATATCAATGACAGAGTCAATGATATTGGCCCAGAGCATCTCCTTGGTCTCTCCTAGTGGCTTTTGTAGAGTTAAATCTTTTTCTAGGACCTTTATCTTCTCACCCATTCTTAGGGATTTCTGTGTTTCTTCTCTCCACTGTATTTGGGCAAGCTTATAGTCAGTTTCTAAGCTTGCCATTTTCTCCTTAAGCCTTTTAAGTTTTGTTGCCTAGATGGACATTTCCTCCATGCCTTTCACTAACTCTGTTGTCTTTTCTGTTGAAGCACCTGCTATTGTAGACTCAATTGTGATTGGCAATGTTGTGGCAGGTGGAGTTGTTGGTGCCAAAGATGCTTCCAGTGTTGAGGGAACTGCAGTTGTTGCTGTGGGAATGGTAGTTGTAGAAGTGGTGGCCAATTCACTTTGTTTGGATTGAATCATTGTGTTCAATTCTTTCTTTGTTTCTTTCAACGGGTCATTTAGCTTTAGGACCAAGTCCATAAGCTCTTCTTATCCTTTTTGGGTCTCCATGACTTCTGATATCTGTGGGTGATGTAATGGTGGGATCTTAAGTTGCTTCTTCAAATCAGCTATGTAATCATTCTTCTTCTTTATCAACTTTTCGATGGCCTTTACATCTTTGGGATCATGTTCCAACTCAATGATTAAGTCCTCTAAGGACTTGATTCTGGTGTCCTTGGCCTGTGAAGAGGCCTTCTCCAATTGAAATTGAGTTGATATGTTATTCAGGGAATTTTGCAATTGGTGAGTTGCGATGGCTTTCCCTGTCAAGGTGGAGTAAATATTCTCCGCTATCTGCTTGTGCAACTCAATCTAGTCAATAGAATGTATGTCCTTTGCAAGCACTTTGAAATCTATCTTTTTGAAGTCAGCTACTGTTCTTGGTTGCTAAGTGGTAGGTTTCACAAACGTCATCTACATTTTTCCTTATTTCACATCATAGGCTAACATAAGCCTTATCTGGTTTGTAGGAGCCATATTTAGGTGTTGTGCATAAGTATGGGCTTCCAGCCTCTCATTCCTGGCTTTTATATCCTTGTACCTTTCTTTGATGTCTTTCTCCCTATCAGCTGGCATCCTAAATGAGGACACTTCAACACCCTGTTGCCTTTCCAAAATCGAAGTATTTGATGTGGAAGGTTCTAGTGTGCCCCAAAAAGGAGTGGCAAGCCTACTTATTTCTCTTTTTGTGCTAGTGGCCCCAACTATTTCTTCTCTAAATTCCTATTCAGAAACAGGATTTAACCTTTGCCTTTTGACCAGGCTAGTCTCTACATATGTTTGTGTGGTTGCTCTACCTAATGTAGTGGCCTCTTTCCTATTTCTTTTGAGGCTTTTCTCCTCATTTATAGGAGTTTGCAAGGTAGGGGGAGTACTCATGTTGGGTTCTGGTATACCTATTTGATTTATTTCCCTTGATAGGCCTGGTTGTTCTAACTCTTCTTGCACTTGGGATTCTTCTTCTATATGTGATTCACTTGTGCTTGAGATTCTCCTGTGCCTGTGATTCTTCTTGGATTTGAGACTCTCCTTGGACTCGAGGTTCTCTTGGCACCTACAAGAAAGAACCCTCATCAAGCCTTTTCTCTAGATCAATTAGAGCATTTTCAACTGCAACTTCAGTGCTATCCCTGTCTACTAAAGTATTCTCCACCCATTCCAATTGATTTGCATATTTCTCTATTTCAGGGATTCGGTGGTGAATGTAGGGAGCCATCTTGTTTTTCTGTGTTATATTGCGGATGAAGTCATAGGGATCATATCTCCACGTGAAGCTTTGTTTTAGTTTAAGTCTCTGAAGGATTTCCTCTACTTCTCTTCTAGCTTCTCGGCTATCACATACAAAGGGGCCTAGTTGATGTTTGATTCTGAGTTGGGCCTTCTTTTTGGCCTTGACAAAATGCACCTCATCTAAATTGATTATCTTCCTACAGTACTCCAGAGAAATTAACCTCATTGGGAGGTATCTGGGAAATTTATATGGTTCCAACTCACAGCCATAGATCCTAATATCTTTGTGATTTTGGTATAAGTACCAATCTCCCACTTTGTGTTGTTTTGGCAGCTGCAGAATCCTCCTAATATCTGAACTGATTCTTGGGTTCCAAGCAGCATGGTCACTACTAGATGTACAAAAAGATCTATGAAGTATATGTATGGATATGGGGAATCATACTTATGTATCAAAGGAGTCCAAAAAATCACTGACCTAGGATGACCTTTAGTATCAAGCTTTTGGAGAGTGAAGGGGAACTTGTTAGCTTGGTAATATAGGAAAAGGTGGCACAAAACTGAAGAATACTTAAATACTCTCCCAGTACTCATTCTAAGGAATTGGTCATGCATTTTTTCAGCTATGAACTTGGCATAATCATACATGACAGTAGGAGGCTATCCAGGAGTGAAAATGGACATGAAGGCTAAGATGATTTCATCTATGTACTCGCTGGTGGTATAGCCTAAAATACTAGATATCATTGCTACAATGTCCTGACCAAATGGGGAAAATATGGTAGCCACATATGGGGGAGGGTATCTTGGGATATGCTTTTCCTCCCTGATGAAGGTTTGGAACATCTCAGCAAGTTTGGCAGTGGTAAGCTTGGGAAATCTGTCTAGTAGGTCTCCAATTGAAATAGGGGTTAAGTTCTGCCCTAGATGTAGTTGCAACATTTCATTGGTTGACTCAGTAGTGATGGTGAAAAGTATCGTTTGGTCAGGGGACATCATTGCTCTTTGACTGGGAATGTAGTTTGCATGGAAATAATGGATGATTTCTGGGAAAATGTGTACCTCAGGAAACTAATACTTGGGCAAATTAGACTCCCAAAGACCTATTTTGTCAGCATGGTTTAGGTATTGGTCTCTATATCGGCAGTATATTTTGATAGGGGATTCAAGGACAGAGGTGTCCTTGATTTGGAAATTCTTATCAGCAAGAGGAAGGTGGTCCAGGTCCAGGTGACGAGTGGTAATTGGTCTGACATCCATGGCAATTTGGCCTTCCATTCTTAGTTCTTGTGGATTTAAGAATGGGGAAGGTAAATTTCCAGTCTTTGAGGTAATAGTGGTTCAATTCTAGGTGGGTTTTATGCTACTAAAGTTCCCCCTTAATTTCAATTTAGAAAACTTAGTGACTGGTTCAGAAATTGATAGGGCTTTCAATGGATTCTGGCTTAAATACTTGGAATTTGCAGTAAACTAGGTCTGAACCGAGTAACTGGCAATTCTGAATGGTTGAAAAGGCTTCAATCAAGCTGGAAGGCAATCTGGGAGCTTTTGGCGTCTTCTAAGTGCAAGTGTACATGGGTTGATGACTTTCAACGTTCACAGGCATGTGCGTGGAAAATTACAGTTAAAAAATGATAAAATAATGATTTGGGGCTTTTTTGGATTTATGCGCGAAAAGTCAATTTGGCGGGTACGGGTGAACAATGATAGTTTGTCGCATAGTGGGGTTAACAGCGGCAGTTTTGGCATGTAGCGGGCTAGCGGTAAGTGGTTTACTTCACACAACCTTTCGACACTTGGTGGTATTGGGGGGAAGTCACCCGATTCCATTCATCAAGTGCCACGTCGCCTTGGGAGCCTAGTGGCAAACAGCGCATTTCGGGCAGGTATCGTTCTGATTTCAGGCCCTTCTGAAATCAACATGGGTCGTCAAATGGGGAGGGAAGAGATCGTGTGGTGGTCGGGCACTAGAGTTGCACGAAAGGTAATGGAGGGGCCCGGCGGGCATTTAAGCGTGACAATTTTAGCTTAATGAGGGGTTAAGGTAGGGATTAAAGTATCGAGCGAGATATGATTAGTGGATAGTTTGACTTTAATTAATCACAGATCAATTAATTATGTCAATTAGTCGGCGTCGGATAAAGTAAAGTCTATATTTCAAATTTTGGGGTAGGGATATTAATATTTTAAAGGGATTTAATAAAATATATGAGAAAAAGGGGTTTTTTCGGGAATTTAATAAATATAAATAAAATCAGAAGTTAATATGAAAAAGGCGAAAAATGGATTGCACAAAGCATAATGTGTTTTTTGTAATTCATTTTCTTTTTACATAGAAACATTATAACTTAGGCTAAGTGTATTTTTGTGGGATTTTTATAAAAGGGGTAATCATAGGGGTGATTGCTTTTCCTTAGGAAAAATAGGATTTTAACCTTATGAAAAGGGATTTATTAGCAAGAATGAATGAGCTGAAGGGGGGTAAATGTTTATGAGGGGATTTTAGTACTTATAGCCTATAAGTCATTGAGTCGAGGGTCCAGTCCCTCCAAAAGTCAGAGAAATGCTCTAAGCCTCTTTGACTTAGGGTTTTTAGGTACCTTGATCTTTATTTTGGGAAATTAGTTAAGTAAAAGGTGAAAATGAATGAAGGGAGTTAATTAATTGACTTTGATATCCATCTGCATGCTTGAGTGCCCATTCACATTTGGAACTTTTATGCTGAAAAAGATGATGCACATGCTTTTGTCTAATCAATCATTAAGATTTTGCAACCTTTCTTCTACTTACCCATCTACTCATCCTACCATTTTTACTTCTCTTTATTAGGGTGAATTTTAGCTAGCAAACCCTTATCAAACTTTTTTATTTTTCTTTACAATAGTAAACTAACTAAATCTAACCTTATTACATCTAAGGGCTCAGATTAAACAGCTGAGCCCCTTTTATTTACTCTACCTAATCTACTTATCTGCCAAGATTAAACAGCTTGGTCAAATTTTATTCTCTAACTATAGACATGAAATTGAAACATGAAATAACCAAGTTTAAACATTTTGACCATCATGGATTGTGGCAAAGATTACAAGTTGCACATAATCAGTTATTTTGTACAAAAAGTAAAAGTAGTGGCATTTTGATTTGCACACTTTCATGGTCGTTTCTTTTCTTGGGGTTCATATTTTTCATCTTTTTTTTACCTTTTTATTCTTTTTGTACTTTGATTTTTCTTTTAGGACATACCCTCTTTACATTTTTTAATTTTTTGAATATGGAAAACATTTGCAAAAAGCAAAGGTATGTACATATTATATTACAAGTTTAATCTCAACCATTCAAAAATTATGACTCGTATTGGTATAGGAACCTAACAAGCCGCCCAAGAGACTTCGCCTCCGCCTAGTTTCTTCAACAGATCCACCCATTTGGCCATCCTAGGATCACTATGACTATCGATGGCATTAGCTACTTCTGGTCGTAGAGTTGGAATCAGCTCAAAGAAGAACGTGTAAAGGATGCTACCATATCCAAAGTTATTTGTCTTCCCCTGTCGAACTGAAGTTAATTATTTCTTCATGTTAATCAAGAACATTGTGCACCAATCATAGACAATCAGTCTCAAGCATTATACTTCCAAGAACATAGTAGGTGATGAAGCCTGATGCAGTGAATTTGAACTTGCTAATATGGAAATAGTAAAAAGGATGATTTTGATCAGTAAATTTGTGATTGCCTTGGTTGGAACCTGTGATCCAACTTTTCCTGTATTTTCCACACAATATACGGAAATGTAATCTTCTGTGTTAAGGCCTCCACGAGCCTTTCCTTTCAGATCAACTACTTCCCCCCTTCACGAAAGCCCTGTGATGAAGTATATGTCCTCAACTTTGATATGTAAAGGCATATCATCTATGATGAACATTCCCTGATTTGAATCCCAATAATGGACTAACATTTCTAGTAGTCGAGCTTGTGTCTTCATGTTGGGCATCATGAAGAATTTAAGTAAACCACATTTTTTTAATGCATCCAATGATTCTTGATCTTGTAAAACTACATTGTCAACATTTGTATGCTCTCTCTCTCTCCAAATGATAGACATCCTGCAAAATTGAAAGATTTTACCCATTGAAATTTTGGATTTTCATTTTCCTCTATGTGTACGCTATTTTTCTAAACAACACTCACGTGCGTACGTAATTTTCCTCTCAAAACTTACATACAAGGATTTATATATGTTGTTTTCATGATATCTACCCACGTACATGCTAAGAAAGATTTAAAACTAAAAATCTATCCCTAAAATCTGGTTAAAATCTTGAAATTTTGAGTCAATTGAATGAGTTTAAGGGATAGAATTACCTGGAGACCATAGAAGATGAGTTCATTGGATGATTTGATTGATGTGGTTTGCCCAAATTTTCTCCAAGAGCCCTCTTCTCAACTCTTGAATGGAAAAAATGAGTTTGGGTGAGTTTGAAAAGTCATTTTATAGCCAAATTTTGAAAACCCACATTTTTATTTTTATAGTTTTATGAACTTTTGACTTTTTGCTTGAAGTGTTGGGAAATTTTTTTTTTCAGGGCATTGAAGACTTAGTGATGTTTTTCCACTGCTTCGACTCCATGATTGCTGACATATCATGGGAGGTGTCATTTTTTAAAGTGGCATATAGGTTAAGACATATCACTTTTTCATTGCATTATGCATCTTGACCTCATACTGCAATGTTTATCCATAGTGTCGAACCCATTATGTTGCGATTTTTAAACCACTTTCACTCACCGTCTTATAAAGGTGTACTATAGTGGTAGATCCTTTCCTTTGATGGTATTCCTAGTTATATCCTTGCTGACATATGTCTCCCATCCTACAAGTATTGTGTAGGATCGGGAGTCCTATTTAGTCTGGCCATGACTTTGCGTTGAAGCCTTATTCTTCTTCTTCTCCACTATTTTCTAGCTTTATACCCTAGAGGCTCCCATGTGTTAAGTTGTACTACTACATTTCATTTTGATTACTTGTACCTCGTTTGGCCTTAATCTGACTTCATTTGGGCTTGTGTACAATCCACATTTGACCATGACCTTTTGCAAGTTCGAACCATGCGTTTATTAGCCTTTGCGACTTGACACCTATTTTTTCCGTGGAAAGAACATTCCCCCGACTGTTGATTATCAACATTTTCCATCTTTCATTGAGAATAGGATTGTTCCAGTCCGAGGAACTAGTGCACTTTCCCTTGACATTCATTCTTTCCACTATACTATAGGCATTCTTTTATTCTTTTTCAGGCTTTAAATATGAAAAAGACAAAAAAAACAAATATTCCAAAAAGAGCGGGAACGGGACAATTTCTTCATCATTTGATGGTAGATAGAATCAGTTGTGTCACCCTTGAACAAAGCACTTAAAAAGAGTCTTTCCTCCATTGGGATGGGACTTAGTCTAGCTTTAAGGAAGCCATAACCTTGTTTGTGAGTCAGTCCTCCTCTGGTTTGTTATCTCTTCCAATCATATGGAGAGTTTGTTAATGCCTCTTGTATTTCAAACTTATACAAAGTTATTATATGATGCCATGAAGTCACATTGAGTTGTGCTTTTATTCAAGGGAAGTAAACATATTGTAGGCCATTCTGTAGTGTCTCTTGGCTCATTTTTGTCGGCCATACCTAGTCTGTCAAGTTATATTTAGTATCACATCAATTATTTGGCCCTTCACTCGTGTTGGTTAAGGAGGTCCCCATTGACTTATTTCTGGCAAGTTTTCTCTTATCTACTTTGACAAATTGCTCTGATAGTAAACCTAGAGTCACACCCTGTCCCTATTACATCATTTATAAGTGACCTTGTGCTCAACATCGTTCAGTATCATGGGTCTTTGACTGAATGGTTTCCCTTGTGCTTGACATCATCTTACATTATCACACATTGGGATCATGTTGTGCCTTGGTTTCCATTTGACCCAATTGGTTCAGAGGATTTCTGTCAATTGCTAGCCACATCTTGTGTATACCAAAAATGTACTCTGGAGTAGTTATTTCATCTATATTTGTCTAAGTTCTTCCAAATTATTGGCCTGCGGGTTACATTCACATTGGTTGATCTGGGATGCCTTAATGCCTTCATTCTAGCGAATCTTTTCCCATCAACTCCAACTAATTTCTCTAGGAATAAGATCTAGAGTCATTTTTTCAGTACCTTAGGGTTTGCAGTCATTAGTGTCAGACTCCTTTGTTATTGGCAGTGATAATACATTAATTTCTCCTGATTGATAGATTCTTTCAAGTGTTCGACTTCAACACATTTATTCACACTTGTTAGATTATATTGGGGTACCTTGACACTCATTATCATTAGTAGTGAGTTGTCTCATGTTTTTTAACAATATACATCAATGATCAGACATCAAAGGATTTATCACATGGTCGACTTCAGCTCATTTATTCCCATGGTGTAGAAATCTACCACCTACGGTCGGTGAAGACATCGAGTTATGTCAGCATCTTGGTCCATTTGACATCTCCTTCAATTTTATGCTAGTGAAACCTTCCACCTTATATGTTGTAGTTCTTCATTGTTGAAAATAGCAACAATAAATGTTAAAAATAACATCTAGAAATTCTAATTTAATTTTTCCTTGAATTAAATTGTGAACTAAATCAAAATTCTATTATCACAGAAACTTGTAATAGTTAATTAGGTTAAATTGACTTAATTGACTTAGGAAATTTGAGTTGGAAGTATATCCAGAGTCATGTAGAGTGATCCCTAAATTTTAGGGGCCTGTTGTGGGGAAAAGTATCCGATGCGGATGACACTAACCCTTCTAAAGGTGACAGTCTTTAGCAACAACTGAATGGTAAAGTTTTCATGTTCCACTTTATGAAAGTACAGAGAGAATAGTAAGAAGGTCAACCAACCTGGTATCCTTCGCTTAGTCGATCTTGATCCTCTCTCTTTGTCTCTTGTTCCCAGCTCCTTGCTCTCTTTGCCGGTCCAGCTACACACAAGCCCTGCACAAAACGAGAGAGGAAACTACAAGATACAAGTACTCATAACTGATGAATGGATTAGAGTGAATCAAATATACATGTAAATACAATACATCAATGCAATACAAGTATATAGGAGAACATGCAAAACTTTATTGATAGAAGTAACAGGGTTCTGAGAAGGTTACAACCAATGATGGCTCCAATCCAGCAGCACCTCCCCAGCAGCAAGAACTCTCCTCTTCACCTCTAGTAAAACAATCACCCAATAGCTCTGACTGTAATCCAACAGCACCTCCTTGCTTTACACAAAATTCCAACCTCTCTAGACCTCATAGAAGAGCTCTATATATAGGAGGGAAGAGGAAAGGATGAGTCAGCTGGAGGCTGGCATATAGCTGACTAGTGTCCTCTCCATCTTCAGTTAATCTTCAGTTCTTGAGTCCACTTGGAGATCCTTGCTTACACATGGTGATCAAGTACCTCTTACTCATCACAGGGCGAATCTCATGAACCAAGTGTCAGTTTGGAAGCTTCCTGGGCAGTTGACACCTTGCAGGATGACTGTGCCACTTGGCCAATCTCGCCCAGCGCAGGTAGCCTTCATTAATCTTGACTTCCAGCGCAGGTACAAAGAGGGACAGTTGCATTCCAGCGCAGAAGCTCAGTGGAGCAGCTGACATGATCCAAAATTAGCCTGTTTTGAAGTGTTTTCAGGTGGAGAACTGATTGGAAGTGCTGTTGTTTGATGACCTTGTTCTTTTAGGGGTAAGAACAACATGTTTAGGGACTGAGGATCCCTGTAATTATCGACATTTCATGTTCCATGATGCGAGGCACAAAAATGTCTATAACAGGGCCCAGGTTGAGTTCTTTAGAGTTGTAATTAATTAACTCAATCTGACACATTTAAAGTTAGTTAAACTAGTTCAAACAGTTGGAGGAACTAATGTGAGGTCTAGTAGTGGGGATCAGCTTCAGTGCAGGTTCACTACTCCACCATTTAACTGAACATTCAGTCATAAATAAATCATGCATGTCAGTTCAGAGGAAGACCCAATTGAGATTAGAGTTTAGGGACAGTGTAATATCAGTTGTGTAATTTTCTGAGTTGTACATATGGTGCATGCAATCAGTAGAAGGCATATGATGGATTTCATAGTTATGGTTAGGAATTTTCCCAATTAAATATGAGCTAATTCCCTTAGGGATTGCACAAGTAAGTAGGGGCTTGGCAGGAAGCAGAATTAGCTTAGTGTTGGCTTGAGTTAGCTTGTGAAGCATAGAGAGAGACTGTACTAGTGGAGGAATTATTGAGGTTGAACAAGCATTGTATTTTATTCTCAGATCCTTTGGCTAATGAAATATAGATAGTCGGCCCATTTTTTAGCAATTGTTTTCCTAAAAGAAATATTGTGTTATGTGCAATTGATATTCTTCCTTTTCTTCTTATTATTTTCATAAATCAATTTTAGTTTCCACTAAAGCATAGTGTAGATTCTTGTCTTGTGTTTTATCATATCACATAAGTTGTTGAATCTATAGTAAAAATCTACATGGTATCAAAGCGGGAATTTTTTGGGCCACACGTTTGCAGAGCAGATCTAAAAAAGGTTGTGCAAAATTTTCAAAAACAATAGAAAATATAGATTCCTTGAAAAAACTACCCAAATTCAAAAAAATAATTAGCTGAAACAGAGTTCGGATAAGAGAGATATTGTCGATTTAAAATTAGCCTTTTTTCAGAAAATTTTGTGATGGCGGGATAGTTACAGTGTGAATCTGAGTTTCCAGAGTGCCACACAATGTGATATTTAGCAAAGGGAAGGTTTTCCTTAGACGCATCGCCACAGGAAAGATGAAACAGATCGGTGTGTGAGTTAAGAACCTATATGCACTTGAGGTACAAGATGCATAGAAATCCTTGAGGAGCAAGGCAATGGTTAGAGACTTGGTCATTGAGAGGGAGCATGAATTACCTCTCAACATGCAGCCTCAGAAGCAGCCCTAGTAAGTTGTGGAGCAACCACAATTGGAGAAGCAGAGAGGAGATCGAGTGGAGACATCCACTTAAGCAGAGACCTCCAGTAGGGGGGAATTTCGAGCCGAGTGGGCAGAGGGAGTACATGAAGCCATACCTCCAGGTGAGAGGTGGAGCAATGTGAAGTAATAGTCCCAAGAGTGAAAAAATTTGTGCAGGGTCCATTGAGATGTTGTTTCGCATGGATCATTACCTTTCTATAGTATCCCACAGTACACAATATCAAGATGGATCAATGGTGGTTGATGCAGTCAGATGTCAAAGTGACAGAGGTAGGGACTAGCAGTAGTCAGATACTAGGGAGTGCATAGCAGATTTGGAAGCAGTGCAAATGGAATAGTGCAGAGTCAACAACAATGCAGATTTTTTCAATAGACAGTGCCATAGCTAATAGTAGTCAGAGACTCTGGTGATAGATGTATCATACTAATTCAATTTGGATGTTTTTCAATTTCAAAAGTTGCAGTACCAAAAAAACTAGAGAAAAGTGTTGCATGCAGAAAATTCCGAAGGTACTGGATTGGGATACAGTTGAATTCCTTTCTTGTTGAGAGGGAGTGTTGAAAATAGCAACAAGAAATGTTAAAAATAACATCTAGAAATTCTAATTTAATTTTTCCTTGAATTAAATTGAAATTCTATCCTCATAGCAACTTGTAATAGTTAATTAAGTTAAATTGACTTAATTGACTTAGGAAATTCGAGTTGGAAGTATATCTAGATTCATGTAGAGTGAGTACTAAATTTTAGTTGCCCAGGTTGAGTTCTTTTGAGTTGTAATTAATTAATTCAATCCAACTGAGTTAAAGTCAGTTAAACTAGTTCAAACAATTGGAGGAACTAGTAGGAGGTCTAGTAGTGGGGATCAGCTTTAGTGCAGGTTCACTACTCCATTAGTTAACTGAAGATTCACTAATAAATAACTCATGCATGTCAATTTAGAGGAAGACCCAGTTGAGATTACAGTTCAGGGATAGTGTACTATCAGTTGTATAATTTTCCGAGTTGTACATATGGTGCATGAAATCAATAAAAGGCCTATGATGGTTTGCGCACTTGTGGTGAGGGATTTTCCCAATTAAATATGGACTAATTCCCTTAGCGATTGTGCAAGGAAGTAATGACTTGGCAGGTAGCATAATTGGCTAAGTGTTGGCTTTTGAAGCAGATATTTAGATTGTACTAGTTCAGGAATTGTTCGGGCTGAACAAGAATTGTATTTTCTTCTCAAATATTTTGGTCAATGCAATATAGATAGTCGGGATTTTTAGCAGTTACTTTCCCGAGAGAAATATTGTGTTATGTGAAACTCATATTCTTCCTTTTCTGCTTATTGTTTTCATCGATCAATTTTAGTTTCTGCTGAAGCGTAGAGTAGATTCTTGTCTTTTCTTTTAGCATATCACATAAGTTGTTGAATCTACAGTAAAAATATATATTCACATTAGCATCCTATATGTTGGCACTCGGGTTTATGCAGTACCATTATTCCACCTATAGACTTGGTACTTTTATGAGGATTAGTTATGCAGCATTATTGATCAAACATTCTTCTTGTATCATTGATCAGAGATTCTTCCATATGTGATATTGACACATAGCTTCATTGTGTTCTTTTGTGACTATGATTTGATGATACATTATGTATTCTATAGCTCCTTCTGTTTACTTATGTATACATTTTGGATCCTCTTATACTTAATCAACGAACATGATGTATTACTTCTAAGCATGGTATGATCGCCTCAGACATGAGTTTTCTTTCTAACTCCTTTTCACAGGTATTTGATGAGCTGGAATCTGGTGATCTTATCTCGGGTTTTTGGATGACTCCTCTCTCTATACTTAATACATTTCAGCCATCGTATACCCCTTCTGACCTCACATATTAGGGGGCATCTGTTATAGCATCATTTAGCACTCTTGTATATTTGATGATCTTGTATGGCCATGGGTAGTCTTTTCCCATGCAGACTTGATCCTTTATTAAAAAATAATATTTTAAATTCTATACATGACTCTGCCCATTCAAAATTGCGTACATACACGGGTTCTATAACTACATACCTACATACACCTTTTTAAATATGAAAAAATAAAATATTATGCTATTTTTTGGGTTGGGTTTATGGGTTTTTCCGAGAGCCCACCTACAGAAGTCGTAGCACAACTAAATTAACTAATTCCAGGTGGTATATATACACACTTGGATAGACCTAAAGGACATAAGAGAAGGGCTACCGACATAATACCCATTTTTCTCCCAGATCAAGTCTGATTTTTCTGTGCCTCCTACACTCCCAGTCTTTATAGAAACCCTTGTTTCCATTTTAGAGATGTTCATAATCCTTATAGCATCTCCTTGCATTTGTTAGAGAGGTTGTCTTTGTGGCTCAGGTTGGACAGATCCGGCAGATGGCTTCGTTGGTTCTTTGGCTTGGATCAAGTTGTACCTTTCCTGTACCTATTTTTCATTATCAATAAAGAAGCTCATGTCTTGTTCCTGATATGTTATTGTCTCATGAATATAAATTTCCACATTTATATATGATGATCTAACATATATTTTATTTATGCACATTGAATTATATATCATGTATATGCTTCTCTGAATTGATGTCCAGGCCTTCTCGATTCTGGAGGAAGCAAAGGGTTTGGACCCTATGGGAACATCATCAAACATAGCAACTCCACATAAATTTCCATGTCCAAATTTAATAATTCACATGTTTGGCATGCTTTCTTGATTGCTTCTTGTTTATTTTCTTATTCTTATTCTTGAGGTTGTCAACCCTTACCTTAGGAAACTTTTCCCGCCAATAGAGTGATGATTAACTACAATTGAATTTTGTCAAAATAGTTAGGAATCCAAATATTCTATGACCTTATCCTATGAGATTCAACCTTTTTAGCTAATTTGGTTGCTACAAATTAGGGTTTCTTATGTAAGAAGATGCCTATAAATAGAGCATGATGTAAGGATGTAAGAAGATGGTGAGAATGCTTGGTCATAGATCAAGGGTGGTGTGATGAGTGCATTGGTCTTAGGTGTGGCCCGATGTTGACATTCTTTGTAATTTGACTACATATTTGATGGAGAATATAAGGAGTGGTGAAGCTCAAAGGTTGGTTGGTTTTCCCAATTAAGGGTTTCTAGGGAAAAATATGTGTGTATTGTGCATATATTTATGTGTTTTCCTTGTTTATTTTCTAGTTTATTGTTCTTCCACAAAGGTTTATGGAAATTCAGTTTGGAGTCTATGTATAACTTGGGAGTCTATGTATAACTTGGTTGACTCAAGTTCTAGACTAAGAGTGGTATATATGTTATCTAAGCACCCAACAAGTGGATAATAACACTTAGTGGGACCAACACCTTGAACTAGGGATGTTAGTACTAGAATCCAGATGTCTATTTCAAAATGTTTACAGAGTGTTTAGGAGAAATTTAAAGATAATCTATGATTCTAAGAACATAGCGATTCTAAATGATTTCAAGGGAAAAAAATACATCTTTTTTAGGATGAAGGGAGTAATATAGTTATAAAAACATATCAATGGAAAGATGTGAATGTTGGATACTTGTAAACCAATTATGGCCAAATGTTTTGTGCCTAGAAAGTGTTGATAATGTTATTAAATTTTTTACTCATAATTTTTTATAATTTTTAAGTGTAAAATTTTATAATATTTGTTTATGATTCATTAAATTTATTGTAAAAGTATATAAATGCAAAGATATAAATGATAGATGCTTGTTAAGTTAATAGTGGAAAAACTTATCATATTGAGAAGGGTTGATGATGTGAGATATATTATAAAGTATTTGAAACTATGGGAAATAATGTTATTGTATATTTTACCATTATATTTGCATTGAGTGAAGATACGTAGTGCTTTATATGGTTAGTTAAAGAATTTGAATTTACATGTAGCTAATTGTGTTTGATATGATGTAAGCTGTTAAAAAACAATTCAAACAATGATAACTAATGCAAATTGTATTTTAATAATTTTATAGTTATAAAAAAATATAATGTATATTTATGATTCTTAAATACGTTGAAAATTTTATTAATATTGATTTGCAACTTCATTGATATTTAATCCTAATCCTATATTTAGATCCTATTCAATATTAAATTGGGAAAAAACTTAATGTATGTTGTTCCTTTGTTAATCTCAAATTTCTATAGCATTGTTATAGACTAATTTTATGCAAAATAGCCATGGAAATTAATCTATTAAAACTTTAGATTTATCCAATATCCACCTTTCAAATTCCATATTTCACACTTTCATTTCCAATTTTGCACTTTTGAATCATATTATATATATATATATATATGTTAAATTTATTTTATCACTTTTGAACGTCAATGTTGCCTTTACAAACATGGATTTTGACTTATCTCTAGAGTGTGTTAGACTAAAATCAATCTGAACTTTAATGAAATGGTCATTTATGTATCATCCCATATTATTTCAACTTGTATAAAATGTCTAAATTTAAATCGGCGATGATTCATGAGAATACTCATACACTCTATGCAAGGGGAAGCATATCATGTGCAATTTCATTTAAATAGATTTCATCTCTTCCATTTTCCTATTTTTCTCCTTCCATCCCAAGAGACATTCTCCACCTACTTATAGAGTGTCCTATATGAATTTCACGATTGTCCTAAGTGCATATTACAAGATAATTTTGAGAGCACATGGCTAGAGAGAGATTAACGATGGGTGTGGATCATCTTTGTAAACAAAAAAACGAAATGGGTTGGTTCTAAAGGGAAATTCATGTCTACATTGTCCAAAATATATGGAACAAATTGCAAACCCAAAACCCTATGCATGTGCCTAAGAAATTTCCTAAATTATTCAATAATATACCACCACACGAATTACTATAAAATATTTAGTGGACAAGATTCTTCCTCCTTGCAATGGAGCATTGAAAGGGAAATATTGATGAGGCATTGATTAAAGAAGAAAGGAAACACCTTCCCTCATTTTGTATTTCATTGAGGGAAATAAAGTCCATGTTGAATGAGGGTGTGTGAGATTCTTGGAGAGGTCAGCTTCTTGAATAACATGGGGTAGATGTATACTTTTTTTTAAGAATATTGGGCATTATGGATTGGTTTGAGTGAGAACGAAGCCCTATGAGAGTTTATTTCTTCCTGCTAACCTCATGACCTTATCTGGGATTAGAATCCATCACTAATTCCTATAGTTTAGCATTGAATTTCTCTTCAATGACCAATTTGGTGGAAATTGGCATAAATAAAGATAAGTATTGTCCTTACATGCATGTAATATCTTTATTTCCATATATGTACAAAATATTGATTTTATGTCATGTATATAAACCTTAAGATAGTGACATGAATTTTTGTGAAGACTCTATGATCTTTAATGTAACGAGATATTATTCATAAGCATAGTTATAAATTTTGTATGGGTTTCCCTTAGGATTTTGGTATAAGCATTGTCAATTCCATTATAAGTTTCAAATTTTATAGAATGTTAATCATGTAATTGTCTTGTATGTGAAAATATGTTATATGGCAATGGGAAACCAAATGGAACTCCTAGTTCGGTATATCCAAGTTGCAATGAAAATTTCAATTTTGAATGGACTGTGTTGATAGTGAAGAAAGGCATCTCTAAGTACACTATAGAGGTCGCTTGACAATTTTAGGAAATGAGACTTAGGATTTGTGATTAATTCCAAAAGAGAAAAAATAAGCATACGAAGGATAAATATATTTACATTCAGTGATAATCAACAAACAAATGAACCAACATGTGCCATGGATAATAAACATAGAATTACTTGGATATTGAGACAATATTGCCATCATAGAATATTTTTTGGACACACTTATCTAAACCTCTATGTTTTATGTTTCGGTTTGATCTAAGTTTTACACCATTCTAGGGGTGTGCTTCATGTGACATGGGGTCCATGGTGAAACCCTATCCCCTTGTTGCATCTTAGATTGTTTTGGTTGACTAAAATTTGGAGATATTGCAATAGATGGATGTTTGTCCTCAAGATATGTGCTAGAGAAGGAACACTTCTTATCGAGGTATTTATCTTATGTTTCATTGACACATTTTACATGGTGTGCATGTTGAGGATGGGATCGTAGCATAGGATAAGGATATATCTTCTAAAGGAGGGGTAGGAACTAGGAGGAAGAGAATTTTTCCTTAGGAAGATAAAGACTATGTGGAAAATTATAGGAGGTATCATCTCATCTTGAAGGATTCTTTCTTAGAGGGAACACCAAATGGAAGTTGGTGTACCCCTAGTGTGCACAAGTGGAGGAGAAGCATTGGAGCTTGGAGCCATGTATTAGAGAGCATGTAATATTTTGATGAGGAAAAATTCTTGACATGTGGAGTCTTATCTTATAAAATGCACCACTTGGGAGGTGGAGTAAAACCACCTTGAAACATGTGTACACCTTAGAGATGAGTGCACATCATGTAGTCCTACTCCAGTGTTTTAAATTAGGTTTCTAGTTTATTTAATCCACTTTCTATTGTTTTCTTTCCTCACCTATCTTATATAAAGGGAAGAGAGTGTCTTTGTATTTTAAAAACTTAGTAACTACACTATTTGTATTCTTCATGTACTTTTATTGTAGTCTTTGTGCTTGTCGAAAGAAAGTGTTGAAAAGTTTACATAAAGACTTAGGGTTCTAGGGTTTGTGTTAGATAAAATCTAGGTAAGACTTGGAATGTTGTAGTTGAAGTTTTGTGAGAGAGAGACCTAAGGTTTGTAACATGAAACTTTAAGAAAGAATTGGAGAACTTGATGCTAGTGGATACTATGTGGTGCAATCTCATGAATTCACTGAAAAATGTGTGTGATGCAAATGGGAAATACAATGGTGGACTTGTTGGTGTAATTTTTGCTTATTGTGGAGCCTTTGGTCTAGCTAGAAGAGTGTTGAATCCCTTAATTGTCCTCATTTTTCCCTTTCTTTTTGCTTATTCCATACATGTTTATGCTACACTTACAATTTATAAGGTCATCCAGGTCATCCTCAACTGTAACATAAGGTATCATTCCTTCATAGTTCATAATCTATAATTTCTTTGTGAAATTGGTTGAAATATTTCTATGGTTATATAAATGTGCATATTCTGTAGCTAATCAGAATTTTCCAGCTAAGTCCAAGGTTGAACGGGTTCCTGAGAGTTTGAAGATGAACAGGATACATGGATGAGTTCAAAATTTCAATTGCAAGGATATCCACCTATCATGCTTACATGGAATTGTTGAAAATGCAACAAGATGATGGAGCTTAGTGAAAAGGAGTCGCCTTCACTAAGTGGGCCCGCAGGATATTTTTGGTGCAAAGTCTATTTTTAGACATATGGGCGGAGTCTATTTTTAGACTACCAGGTAAAAAATAGAAACATTCAAATATTATTAGCCCTTAGTAATATTTGGACTCTAAACATTATCTTATTCTCTTGGAGCACTTTAGTTCGAGCTACGGATGTGGCACATGCAGCTGACAGAAGGAATCACGTGGTTTCTTATGTGTTAGTTGAGCTATTGCATGGAGGACTTCAGTTAGAACTCATGCATGTGAGTTCTGTGAAGTTGGATGTGGAGTTGATGGAGTTGTGTTCAGTTTGACTTAGTTGAACTAGTTGTATTTTTAGTCTAGCTAAAGAATACGCTAGTGATGAGTCGTGTGAATTAATTATTAATTAATTCACTAATTATTAACTCATAAAGCAACTAAAGAATACATTAGTTAACTCAGTGCATGGACAGTTCAGTGGAGACAGGTGTTATAGGTTGAGATTGCTATCAGTTGTGACTATAGTTGTGCATGAGATCTTGCACAATCAATGGGATTGAGTTATGCCAATGAGGACTGCGCAGTGTGGGCCAATACCAAGGTAATTGTAGCCTCTGCTCACATGATTTTCACTTGGGATTGTGTAGTGGAGGCAGGCAAAGCAGCAGAGGAGATTTGAACCTGTGACTTGTTCGAATCTGAGCTAGTTTTGTGTGTAACAGGTGGAGATAGTACTGAGTACTTATGAGGAGTATTGTACTATGTATTGTTACATGTTCTCAATCATTACAATATACAAATAGTGTGGGGTTTTCAGTTGTATGCTTTCCCCGGGTTACATATTGTGTTAATGTGTGCATGCGATTGATGTTTCATTGTTTTTAATATTGCAAAATTGATGATCAACGTACAGGAGGTTATGTATTATGCATGTATTCCGCAATAGTGTATAATCAGGATAATCTCTGTGAATAAGTGTCATATTATTCAAAATTTCTACATGGTATCAGAGCTGGTTGATTTGTAGAAAAAGTTCTACACGGTATCAGAGTTGTTGATCATCAGATCTATTATTCAGAAAGTGATTACATTTTATTTCTTCAGGCAGAGTCTGTAATCAGGCTAGGTAGCCTCTGGATTCATCCTTCTTTTGGAAGGTGAGATATCTGGTGAATGGCCATACAGTCGATCTCTGTACGAGAAATACTTTGTTCTCACAAATTTTAGATCAGAAGCGGTTGAGTTTTGAGCTGGTGGAATGGCGCTCAAGGATAAACTCAGAAACATCTAAGTGTGAGAATGGAGACAGTATGCCCCAGCATCTCACGAAGTTCACCCAGTGCCGGGATGAGCTGGGAAGTGTGGGGGTGACTGTTGATGATGAGGACTTGGTGAGCTTGGCTCTCCTTAGTCTTTTGAAGAGTTGGCATTCCTATCAGGACTCTGTCAATGGTCGGGAGAAATTGCCAGGATGGGAGAGACTTTGGTCGGATCTTGTGAAAGAGGAGATCAAACGAAGCACCAGAGACAGTTCTTCATCCATGCATGATGAGGAAAACTATGCCTTAGCGAGTAAGGTGAAGAAGGGGAAGGAGAAGGGTTCTCTTTCCAAATCTAGCTCTTCCAATAATGGGAAGAAGGTTGACAAGTCGAAGGTGAGATGCTTTAGTTGTCATGAGTTGGGCCATTATGCTACTAATTTCCCAAAGAAGAAATCCAAGAAGGGATTTGGGGAAGGATCTGAAGGTGAGGCACTTGCTTCACAGTTTGAGTTGGATTTCACACTCTTCGCATGCATGGTTTCATCCATGGTGGGAAGTGGTTGGTTTCTTAACAGTGGAGCTTCTTTCCACATGACCGGTGACAAAAGTTTGTTCAGTACTTTGGAGGAGAAAGATCTCTAGATACACATAGCAATGGGTAATGATGAGAAGTATAGTGTCTTAGGTGTAGGCACGGTTATTTTTCAGAGGGAGCATGGAGCTCGCCTTACCTTGACCGATGTCAAGTATGTACCAAGACTGAAGAGAAACTTGGTGTCGATCACGATGCTGGAAGACAGAGGCTATGATGTAGTCTTCAGTAAGGGAAAGGTTTTCCTTAGACACATCATCACTAGACAGGTGAAGCAGATTGGTTCACAGGTCAAGAACCTGTATGCTCTTGAGGTTCAAGATGCATGCAAAGCCTTGAGCAGCGAGGCAACTGATGGAGACTTGGTGGTTGAGAGGGAGCGTATATTACCTCTCAACATGCAGAGCCAGAAGAAGTCTCAGATGATTGTGGAGGAGCCACGATTGGTGCAGCAGCTTCAGGAGGTTGTGGAGCAACCACAACAAGGGAAGCTGAGAGGATATCGAGTAGAGACATCTACTCATGCAGAGACCTCCAGTAGGGGGAAACTTCGAGCCAGATGGGCTGAGGGATCGCATGCAGCCATACCTCCAGGTAGGAGGTGGGGTGATGTGGATTGATCGTCCCAAGGAGGAGGGGCAGGATCCTTGAGGTACCCAACCTCTTGGATGAGATCTTGCTACGAGAGCCCCGATGTTGAGCAGCAGGAACTGACTGATTGGGTAGAGACAGATGCAGATGGAGCGGCAGAGAGAGCGACAGTGTAGGGAATCCCAGGATAGCGCATAGCTAGTAGGCTGCAGCAATGCGAGAGGCACAAGTGTTTTGCACAGTGCTAGGTGGCACAGAGAGGTGTGCAATGGTGTGAGATGCATGGAGATGTTGCAGTAGCGCAGATGTCAGAGAGGGAGCACTTGTCAGCATCAAAGTATGTTCCTAGCCCAATAGAGTGGTCAGTTGGGAGTGTTTTTTGTTCCAAGTGTTGTTGGAGCAAGTGGACCGGGTAAATGTGTTACATGCAGAACATTCAAGAGTTGCAGGATAGGGGTTGCAGATAATCCATATCTTGTTGAGAGGGAGTGTTGAAAATGAAACAAGATGATGGAGCTTAGTGAAAAGGAGTCGCCTTTACTAAGTGGGCCCGCAGGCTATTTTTGGCGCAAAGTCTATTTTTAGACATATGGGCGGAGTCTATTTTTATACTGCCAGGCAAAAAATAGAAACAGTCAAATATTATTAGCCCTTAGTAATATTTGGACTCTAAACATTATCTTATTCTCTTGGAGCACTTCAGTTCGAGCTACGGATGTGGCACATGCAGCTGACATAAGGAATCACGTGGTTTCTTATGTGTTAGTTGAGCTATTGCATGGAGGACTTCAGTTAGAACTCATGCATGTGAGTACTGTGAAGTTGGATGTGGAGTTGATGGAGTTGTGTTCAGTTTGACTTAGTTGAACTAGTTGTATTTTTAGTCTAGCTAAAGAATACACTAGTGATGAGTTGTGTGAATTAATTATTAATTAATTCACTAATTATTAACTCATAAAGCAACTAAAGAATACATCATTTAACTCAGTGCATGGACAGTTCAGTGGAGACAGGTGTTAGAGGTTGAGATTGATATCAGTTGTGACTATAGTTGTGCATGAGATCTTGTGCAATCAATGGGATTGAGTTATGCCAATTAGGACTACGCAGTGTGGGCCAATACCAAGGTAACTGTAGCCTATGCTCACGTGATTTTCACTTGGGATTGTGTAGTGGAGGCAGGCAAAGAAGCAGAGGAGATTTGAACCTGTGACTTGTTCGGATCTGAGCTTGTTTTGTGTGTAACAGGTGGAGATAGTACTGAGTACTTGTGAGGAGTAATTTACTATGTATTGTTACATGTTCTCAATCATTATAATATACATATAGTGTGGGGTTTTCAGCTGTATGTTTTCCCCGGGTTACATATTGTGTTAATGTGTGCATGTGATTGATGTTTCATTGTTTTTAATACTACAAAATTGATGATCAACGTAGAGGAGGTTATGTATTATGCATGTATTCTGCAATAGTGTATAATCGGGATAATCTCTATGAATAAGTGTCATATTATTCAAAACTTCTACAGGAATATCATATAATTTGAGAATATGACTGGTCAAAGCAAAACTCAAACCTAGTTATTGAAGTTTGTTCTCACACATAATTTCTAAAGTGACAGTTTCATCATCAAGCCAACATGGAATCAAGAAAGCAAGATTTGGGATTTAAATTTGATGATTTGTTAATCGAAAATCCCCATGATTTGAAATTATCATAGCAAATCATAAAAAATATACTTCTTGTTTCAATTTGAAAACCTAGCTATGAATTGAAGAACTTGCTTCTCAACATTTATTTCTTAGAAGTTTTTAGTTTAGAAATAATATAAATTTATTCGATCTAGAAACAAAGACAACAAGTTTTTATTTGTAATTATTGTTACTCTTTGAAGACTCTATTTATAGTGAATGTAATTACTTTGAATCTGACATAAGTGTGAATGTGTTGGTGATTTAATTCAATGATTTAAGTTCCCATTTGCTCGCGCTCACCAGAAGGGCCCCATGTGGAGTTGTGAGATAGTGTATTTGTCTTTCAATATCATTTATTTTGGAATTTGTTTCAATTCAGTCCTTAATAGTTAGATGTTGAATACTATGTTTTCAAAGCATAGTTTAATCATTTTATTTTGTTTTTCACGGGTTGAGCGCTCAATAATAAAACCAAAACACCAAAATATTTCTTTCATAGATTGTTTATCTCATTTTCATGCTTAGTCTAAGATTTAATTTCATAGTTAAACTCATATTTGTCAAGGAAAATTTTAGTTGCTAATATTCGCAGATGAGCTAGTTTTCCATGTTTTTCCTAAAAAACAGATTCGTAAATTCCCATTTTTTCCTAAAAATGATTCGCCCAAATTTTATAAGAAAAAAATATTTCACCTTAAAAATCGCCAAATTTTTATAGATACAATATAAAATCATTAGAAGTTTGAATATTTTTACTAAAATATCACCAAGCATTTTATAATTTTTATATTATGCATTAGTAATATTCGCCAAGGTTTATAATCTTTAAGACAAATTTCCATCCTTAAAATTTTCCCTAGTCTTGAATACTCATATTAGTTCAAGTTAAGAATGCACACACTAATAATCTATAAATGTTGTTTCATTTCCTGAATTGATCACCAGTTTTTCTTTCATAGTATGATATCTTTTGTTCAATATCCTTAGCATAAAGATATAATAGACTCATTTTCTTTTTAGTTAATTAAAATAGACTTATTTCAATCATTCAATAGACTAGATTTAAATTTCTCAATAGACTAAAATTTCATTTATGTTCAATAGAATAGACTTTTATTTAAGCTCGATTAGAATAAATTTCAATTCCTCTCAATTAAATTAGATTTGAATTCCCAAATAATAGCATAGTTTTTCTTTAATGGTGTCATGGGAGCAAGGATATGGTGGAAATGGTTTTTAGCTCCAAACACACCGTGGGCTACACTTTGGACTACCAAATATGCAAATAACAGATCGCCAGAAGATTTAATCAGACTTCTGCCCACTAAAAATGGCTCCTTAATATGGAATGCAGCCAGACAACATAGCGACATGATACAGAAGCACAGTTTCTGGGAAATCAGAGATGGTAGCAATGCTCGTTTTTGGGTTGACTCATGGCAACAAAGACCACGGCTCAACAATTTGTTCAAACCTCCACATACAGATGATTGGGCATCACAACAGAAGGAAAAAGTCAATCAACATTGGATTCCAGCCCTTAACCAGGGATATAGACAATGGCTAAAAGCTGCACAAATTATCAGACATGGAACAGAGCAAATCCACAATGAGATTGACACAGAACTCACGAATAGAAAAATTAGATTCTCAGACAAGAAGGATATTCTGAGATGGGGGTATACACCATGTGGGATTTTCACCACAAAGGAAGCATACAACCTTTTGATTAGCAATCAGGATTCAAAAGACCCTATGTGGGACAAAATCTGGTCTCCTGGTATTTGGCCCAAGATCTCGACGTTTCTCTGGCTGCTATGTCAAAAAAGGATACTCACCTGGGACAATCTAAGGAAAAAAGCTTCCACGGGCCCTCAAGATGCCCCAATTGCAACCAACAGGAAGAGACAATACAACATCTTATGGACACATGCTACCTTGCCAATAAACTATGGGAAAAAACTGATTTTAGATGTCAAAAAAGAGGTAGAGTAATAGGGGATATTATAAACACCATCCATACCTGGGTAATCGATCCTTACAAGAGCAGGTTGCTAAACTCCCTATGGAAAATTATTCCAGGCCTTCTCGTCTGGACTATATGGAAAGAAAGAAACAGACGCATTTTTAAGAATCAATGCACACCTCTCGATAACATATGGAGTAATTTCTGCAACAACCTTCAGGAAACCTTGACTCTTCAAAAATGGCATGAAGAGGACCTTCCTACCCTTCCCCAGGAGAAGAATGTATGGGAGAATTGGCATCTTCGGATTAACCAAACTCATGAGCACCCCAACAACCTCTCTCAAAATCCCAAAGCTCCAAGTAAATGGCAGCCTCCTCCCCAAGGAATGATACAATTAAATTTTGATGGAGCCTCCAAAGGCAACCCAGGCATGGCAGGCTATGGAGGCATCTTCAGGGATCATGGAGGCAAACCACTTCTGCTATTCTTTGGCTCAATAGGTTGGGACACAAACAATTCAGCTGAACTAGAAGGACTGTGGCAGGGACTATGCTTAGCTCAGCAGCATGGATTCTTTCCTATTGTAATTGAAGGAGACTCACAAATCCTTATCAACATAGCCAATCAAATTCTCCAAGGAACACCTGCTCACAAAGTGGCCAGCAGCTGGAGATTAGCGGCTCGTTTAGAGCATATAGAAAAATGGCTCTTAACCAATAGAGCAATCACTTTCCAACATGTCAAAAGGGAAGGCAATAAAGTGACAGATCTCCTGTAAAATTTGGGGGGAATAGTGAAAGAGTTCTAAATGTTGGCTCATTTAACATTTTAAATGACAGCTCTCATTTATAGGAATGTACTGACCTGGTATAGAATGATGCAGAACTCCCAAATGCGGGTGATTAAAGGCACTGGTATAGCGCAGAAAAATTGGGTTGGCAAGTGGCACGACCATATGGACACCCACGCTTCCACCTAGAAGCTCACCACCAACATTAATGGCATTTTAATGCTTTATGCGGGCCGAGGGAACCAAATTCTGGTTCATAAGATGGAAAATTCAGACCGCCTTTCCCCTGTTCCACCTCGTCTGGATTGCATATGTCTCCCTGCTGCTACAGAGCTGAGCTCGCGCACGTCAATGGGGAGATGATGCCAAATCCTTTGCTGTATTGAAATGGTAGATGATGCCCACTTCTCACAGAATCTACTTTTCTACTTTCAAACCGCTGCTTCAGCCTTGAATCCTAGATCTGAACCTCAAATTATCAGCCCTCCTGCTTCTACTAGCCATTCAAACCCTGACATTGCTCCTCCTCATCCTCGTCAACCCAATTTCAACCAGGCAAACATGCCTCGATTGTGTCACAGGATGCGCTGTAGAAGAGGCAACAGCAAAGGAAGAGGAATTTGCCCCCCCCCACTGTCCCTCTCTTACTCAACCCCTTTGGACTCTTCCTCCCCCTTGACGACGGCTCATTTCTTAGGTCATTATCATGCCACCTGCAGTGGTAAGGGGCATGCTCATACGGCTGCTCCTCGGCATACTGAAGAGGCTCCCCAACCTCCTGCTGCTTCTATCCTGACTCTGCATCACATTCACTCTGCCAAATTCTAGTTTTGTTGCACGTTGAATCACCATTGCATCATTGCAACCATTTCAGTAGATTTTAGAGAGGAGAAACAAAGCTCTGAGATCCCAGCTCATAACATTCAGGAGAGGACCAACACCAGTAGAAGAACAACCCCTGGCAGAAGCTCAGGGAGGCGTAGAAGCCATGAAGAAGCTCTGGACCGCTCAGGCACAGCTCATGAATGCAATATTTCAGGCGGCTCCAAGAATGTGGATGCAATGACGAGAGATCAGCAGGATGAGGAAGATGACACAGAAGCATACAGGTGTCTAATTATGGAAGAACCTCCTCCACCTAATGGCACCTAGCTGACCAAAGTTTTCTTCAGGTTTTGAGTTCCCAGTTACCAACCTTCGGGGTCTTTTTTATGTAGTTTCTTTTATGAAAATGTTTTCACTTTGATGTTTGTTCAATAATCTCTTCCACTCTAGCGTTAAAGGTTGTTACCCCTACGTGGGCAGCAAACACCTCTAGTTTTGGACTGGTTTCCCCAGTGCGGGCAGTCATTTACAATTTTTGGTTGAAAAACATGGCATAATCTGAGACCTATTCTGTAGAGTTTGATGCATCCTTGTATCATTTTTGTTACATTAGTAGAATTAGTCATATTTAGAAAGAAAAAAATAGCATATTTTTTCTTTGAAGTTGATCTTAGCTTTAAAAGGTCTTATAGAAAGAACATGTGTGTATGCTTGATGAGAATTAGTCATAGTTAGATTAGTATTTCAACTTCATGATCATTCTCTTTAATCAAAAATAAATTTCCTAACATATATAGTGCACATATACTTCACAAGTTCACACACCTTAGTCAATAATTTAATGAAGTAATTTAATCAACAATTACATTAGCCAATAAAGAGTTTGGTGAGATGCCTTGCCAAGCCATGGTATCGTTGATTAAGGCTTGTTGTTTATGGTGAATGCCTTGGCTAGGGTTTGGTGGAAATGGAAGTGTTCTTTCTCAGATGAGTTGAAAGAACATGTACCAACTTGGAATGCACTTAGGTGTTGTATTATATCTTTATTTATGTTGTAATATGTAGTTTACCATTACCATCCAAATTTTTATGTTGTAGCTCTAAAAATCAGGCTCGTGTTCTCATTATTTATGAGTGGTTTCTTAGTTGTTTTATATATTTCAATTGACTAGATGACATTGTTAATGTGTTATGTGATATAACATGATAAGAAGATACTATAAATCAGAAAGTAGTTAAAATTTTTATGCAATTTATTCAAGGAATTTCAAGTAAATGATGTGAAATTTCTAAAGTGTTTAACATATAGCTTTTCAAAATTTCCACATGGTATCACGGTTGAAATAATGCAATTACTCAATTGGTGAATACAGAGTTCAATATTTCATTGGTTTTGTGCCTAGGAAAAGCACTTAAAGGAGTTGTGTATGAAGCTCTAGTGCACTTGGGAGAAGTGATTAAACCTTAAAAGGGTGATTTATTTGATCTATTGGTAATTTTCTTTGAAGAGTGCTTTATAGTTGCAAGAATGACTGTTGTTAATCTTAAAAGACGGTCACAAGGTGGAAGGTGCCTCCAATTATATACCTTGGAAGTACAAATGAAAATGTTATTAGAAAGAAGATATTTAAAAGAATGTTAATAAAAATGTTACTACACCTACCAATCTAAAATAATTGGTCAAGCAAAATAAAAAGGAGGGCATGGAAAAGCGAATCATTCTTGATTTAGTAAAGGATCATTTGATCAGTCACATAGTAGAGAAGAATACAAACAAAGAGGTGTATAATGTTTTAATTGCATTATATTGGAGTTTCAACAATTCTAAGAAAATGCTCTTGAGAAACAATTTCTTAGCCATTGCCATGAATGACGGAGATTGAGTGGCTAGCTACTTGGGGAGGATCATAGATTTCATAGATTAGATGGCTTCAATAGGTGAAAAAGTGGAGGATGAAGACATAAGGGATTCACAAATTAGGCAATATTATACCATTTGCATTCATGTTGGGGGTTTAGAATTTAAAAAATAAATAAAAATGAAAGCAATAAATTGCCTAGTATATAGGGGTTAAGGGGTATTAAATTGTCCATGACTGGTAGCACAATTGGAAAAAAGCATGTTTTCAAGCCCTTGTGTATCTAAGTTATCATAAGTTTAATCTCCCCAGACATGTCTCAGAGCCGAACTTAAAAAAAGGGGGTATTAAATTATATATATTAAAACATACAAATATTTATGGGATTGAGAATTTATGGAGGGAGGCATTAGGTAGGTGCTTTACATTGCATTAGTTCACACCCTTTAAGATACACGATGATATTTTCACTCTCCTTAGATGATTTTCCTACCATGAATCATTGTTTGACACATAGAACCATCTTTTCAACTTGGGGAGCTCTCAGTACAGTGCCCCTTTTTGGTTGTCTAGGCCTAATAGTACATTAGCCTTGATATAGTCTTAGGTCTCATACATTATTCTTTGAGGACCTCAAGTTCAGGATTTGTTATTTGACTTTTATAGTGGATGTGATAATAATTATCATACGCCAATTTGATGTTAAGATGATAATGGCTATTGTGGACCTGTTTGATGACTGTCTAATCATCTTATGGATTCATTATGTTGTCTTGTTTGCATTAGCTTCTTTCTTACAATTAGCTATTATGATGATGATTATGTTTTGATGATGATTTACCATATGTAATTATATCGACGACTAACATTATGAACATATATTACTGATGATTATTGAGTGTGGTAGGAGACCACCCAGATGCAGTTGCATGTGATGAGTCAACAACCTATGGTTTTATTGAATTGCATATTGTTGTCTCGAAAATTTAAAGTTAAAATTAATATTCTTCTATGATTACTAATGTCATGTTAGTTCCTAGGAGCACAAGTCATTTGCTTGGCTGAATGAATCACACATGGTTGATGGGGTTGTACATATAAATGGAACTTCATGGGATGGGTGGGACAACATCCCTAATTTCACCCGCTAGCACTTTGGGCTGGAAGGTGTTGGGATACCTTCGCCTTGAAGATCAACATTTGGTGAGGGAAGACCCTAGATTGGGTCGCTCATGAGAATTTACTAAGGGTGCATGAATCAAGGCATATTCCTTGATCTCCAACACCATTATTCTAATTGTAGAGGGTGACATAGGATAGGACAGTGGTCTCCATCCTCACACCCGTTTTTTTCCCATTATAGTCACCATATGCCTAAGGGCAAGCGATGTAGCACCCTTGAAACTTCAAGGGAAGTTCGTAAAGGACGTGACTAGCTTAGCACCCTTGGCATCAAGAAGAACAAGTTGAAATTTAATTAAGAGTTGATAATCATACTGTGATGAGCACTAATTCACACCATGCAGTAAGAAAGGTTTTAGAATAAAATTAGCTATATCAAGAGTAAAACTTGGGATAAAGGGAGAATGGGAAGAATTATAAAAACTAGACCAATTGAGTAAATTTGTCCTCCTCATTTTTTGAAAATATTAGGTAGATCGTTTCTATTAAAATAACTCCAAGGAATATACAATTTTTCTAATAGAAAAAGGGGAAGGGGACACAGAGTTAATTAGAAACATTAATCCAAGGATAGTTTAACCTCATTAAGAAAAGAGGGTGTTGTATGAAATTAAATAATGATAATTTAAATCTATAAAAATTAGTTTCATGAGAGAACATGTATGTGGCAAGAGAACAACACAAAGATCTCCATCTAAGAGTTCATATTGAGATAAACTAGGGTGTATTTGGAAACCACATCTAAGACCTGCCAATCGACTTCAGCAATGAACATAAAATTAGGAGTATAAAATGGGGATTAAGAGAATATATGAGAATAAATAGGGAGTCATGTTGAGGTGAGGGAAATCGTGTAGTCTAAACAGCCAACATTTTCTCCTGAAAAATGTTGTCATTTTTGGCAAATTTTTGGTCGAATCTAATCGAAATTTTTAAAAAACTAGGTTACAACTATCAAGTTGTGGAATTTTGGGTTCCCCGGGGGTTTTTGACAATGTCGAATAAATTTCTAGTGTTAAAATCATGATTTAAACACTAAAATGTTAATATTTTGCAATCTAAAAATTATTGGATTCTAGCTAAAAACATATATTCTAGGAAAAATTGTCGCCTCGGTATACAACGCCAAGGAAAATTAATATATTTACTAAGAATTTAAGTAAATAATTTAGGAGATCCTTAGTGAGAGACTAACACATGGATTTGTGAATAATCAAATTTTTAGATTAATAAAAACAATTGTTTTTGCATGAAGTGACAAGTGTCACCTATAAAGTGTCCTATAAAAGAAAGATAAAGTTAAGGGAGAGGGATCACTTTTTTCCCTACTATTGGATGAATAGTGATTTCTGAGTCTATAGTGAGTTTGTTGAACTGGAGGCCATTAGGGAGGGAACTCTTGATCTAGGAGTGTTCTGCTCCACTTGCTAGTATGTTTCCTCTACTTTACAACCCCATTGAAGCTCGGGGATTCGTGGAGAAGAAGAGTACCAAAGGAGTATCTTGTGAGGTCAACAGGTGAGTTAGGATTGTTCAATTGGGATGAAACATTCTCAAAATGTGTACTCGGAAAATATTGATGGAGCACAAGAATCAACGAACCTGTGATCAAGACTCCATCATCTTGGGTGCATAGTATCTTTGTTGTATTTGAAAAGTTCTCCTGCGTTCATGTTGTTGTACATATTTATCATATTGTAAAAGTTAAAGACATGATGCATAACTATAAAAAATTTCACTGTTGATATTGTGCCTTTAACTATTTTGTGATTCTCATGTTGGATGTGCTTACTCAATGGATAGTTATTTTTAAAAAGTGAAACCTTCATGTGCACATTACTTGTAGCTCAATAACTTAGAATACACCACTTATTGTTGATAAAAATATGAGCATGGTTTCTTATATCTAATAACTTGATTATATTTTCTTGTGTTGGGTTATAATTTTTTTATGTGTGTGTGTGTGGTGTTATAGGTAAGGTCTCTACACTCGCATTTGCATCAATTTAAGATAGTTCATCAAACATTACAGGGTTCAACATATCCCCATATCTCCCATGTTGAATGCTACATGTATTCTCCCATTAACCTGGGAACCATTGAAAATGAGGATTGGACCAAAAAAAATTAATAGAAATCAAGGATTTGACCAACACATGGAAAATATACTTGATGGATGAAATCTATAATGAATTATCATCATGTAGAAACAAATGAAGGGTCATAGGAATCTACAACTATAGCTTATATATATATATATATATATATATATATATATATATATATATATATATATATATATATATATATATATATATATATATATATATAATAAAAGAATAATAATAATAATAATAATAATCCCACCCTTTAAGGATTACACTGGATAGACTAATACACTCATAACTTAAAATTCAATAATTTTTCCACTAGTCTCTTTCCTTGGTTTCTCCTTTAAAAAGAAGAGGAAGAGGTGTGATTTGGGTAACCATAGGAGTTGTGATTTGGGCACCTTGGATCCTTTTTACCTCATTCAATAATGCAAAGAAATTATTTGTTAGAATATTCCTCCAATAAATTATTTCTAGAATTAAAATAAAGAAGGAAAAAAGGCATTCAAATGGTTTCCATAATGCCCAAAGCATATGAGATGTGTCATGTCACCATACTATGTGTAATAATAAAAAATGGTATCCAACATGTCACAAAAAAATTGTTACCTAAGATATCTACTAAAAATAGGGATTTTTTTTAATTAGAAATATGTATTGGGAAATGGATTCAACAAAAGGATGTTGGAAAATATTCTTTAATATCTAGTGAAACTAGGGATTATTCTTTAATATCTAAAGAATGCACATGCTGCTTCATAAGTTAATTAAGTGAACACCCTATGGATAAGGAATTAGTGTCTAATTCCTTGAATGGGCTACTAAATCTTGAAAATTGTTTGTCTAAGGTATTTTTGCTTGTGAAAAACTACCATCTTTTGAGAAGATTTAGGGTGACTTTGTGTAGGAAGAGACATGGTTAGAATCCAATTTAGCAATAAAAGTGAAGTAGAAGGCCTAGACCTCGTTGGGAGCATGAGGAGGGGAAGAAATAGAGTATCTAGGAAGCCCAATAATAAAAAGGATTTGAACCAAGTGAAGTGTTTCAAGAGTCACAAAAAGGGACATTATGCCAACCAATGTTCAAATATGAAGGGATGACCAAGCAACAAAGATAAAATATGAGGAGTGTGGAGACTATCACTAGAGTCGATAAGAAAGCATTCAATCTTGAGACCACCTTCTCCATGATCCTTTATTTCTATACAAACAATTAATCAAGTGTTGGTGGTATGTGGACAATGGGGAATCAAGACAAATGACTTATAACAAAAAGGGAAGAATGAGCATGGAGTAGGGGTGATGATGCCACTTATCATGTGAAAGGATTTGGCTCCATTTTCTTTCAAATGTCATTAGGTGATGTTCTTGAATTGAATGATTTTTTATTTGCCCCTCATTTGAAGAAGAATATTCTTTTAATTTTTTGTGTGACAAATTTTCAATGAGGAGTTGCATTTAAAATGCATTATTAATAATTGTAGTGTATCAAGTCCTAAGACTTTTGATAGAGGTGTGTGAATTGGTGGCATTTATAAGTTACTCATTGATCTTCTAACACTTGTACATGCCAACAAGATGTTGTGTGAACCTTCTAGTTTTTAGGAGGCCTATGAGAAGAAGGAATGGAAAAATGCCATGACTAAGCAGTTTAACTCCATCCTCAAAAATGTGTTTGGTTGATTAGCTAGACTATGTGGGGTTATCAATGATTGGTTACAAATTATTGTACAAAATCAAACATGCATTTGATGGGACTTCTGAAAAATAAAAAAGGAAAGGTTTTTTGCAAGAGGGTTCTCACATAAAAAGGGAATCAATTATGATGAAGCATTTGCTCCAACTACCAAAAGTATACTTCTATATAAACCATTATTGCATCAACAATATGCCACTAGTGACATTTATATTAGACGGTTGTAAATAAAACCTTATTGAATGATGTGACTGAAGGAGTTGTCATAAATCAACCCAAAGGTTTTGAGGTGCATGGGCGTGATACCATATTTCTAGGTTGAAGAACACCCCTTATAGGTTGAAGTAGATGGAACAAGCTTCGCACTCCAGAATTGGTTAGTACCAACACAACTTGGGGTTTACCAAGACTAATGTGATCCAAATATTTATTATTTTTATGATAAATTTGGCTCTATTGTCATGGTTCTATACGTAGATGCCTTGATAATTATAAGTAGTTCAAATAAGCTTATTATGTGATACACACATAAGTTGGCAAGTAAATTTGATATAAAGGATATTTTCTACTATTTTACCTTTTAGGGTTGAAGGTCGAGAGAGGTATCCCTTAGGCAAGGAAAGTACATCTTGGAGATTTTGGAGAAGTCCCAAATGCTTGATTGTAAACCCTTGGCTACACTTTTGGTGCCAATGTGATGGGGACATTGATTTGGTTCACCCTACTTTACATAGGTAGTTGAATGGGTCATTTTGATGTATCATGTGAATACTAGGGAAAAAAAAAATTATGTCGTGAATACCATGAGTCAATTTATGTTTGCATTGGGATAGACTCAATGGGTGGTTGAGAAGCATGTGTTAAAGTACTTGAAGAGCATCGCCCATTATGGCATCAAGTATACAAGAGATGAAGGACTATTATTTCATGGATTTTATGATTAAGACTAGGGAAAATGCACTAACACATGGAAGATTTTTTAGCATCTAGATTTCCACAGTTCATAACTTGATGATGATTTTGAATATTTATGAATAATTGTGTGTTCTCTTTCATATGTCTGACATTTCAAGTGAAAATTTCACCCATATTTAGAGGAAAAAACTTAATTTAATGATAAGAAGAGTGCCAGACCATGAAAAAATAGGGAAAGAATATGATCATTAGGGATAGGATATAACCACTGGGATAGTGAAAAGGATTTAAACATTGATATAATAACTGAGTTATTTTATTTTATTATTAATTATTGAAGAGTTGTAGAATAGAAGTATAATACCATTAAATTAATACAATTAAGTTAAAATAAAATCAAGTAATAAATAATAAATTTATTTTTGATATGGTGAAATTCATATTATTGTTACAAAGAGTATAATTTTATTTGGAATCAAGAATGAGATTTATAGTTTAGTATTAAATAATATATTTAAATTAATATTATTTTGATAGTGGATTGGAGTAAATTATTTTATTATACTACAATAGGGAGAGAAAAATACATATAATATTAAGGTTGAATTAGGAAAATTATAATTAATTATAGTTAGATTAATATCATTTAAGATTGGTATTGGAATAGAATAGGGGGAGAAAAATATAAATATATTAAGGTTAAATTAGGTAAATTATAATAAATTAGAGTTAGATTAATATCATTTAAGATTTGGTCAAATTGACATTAATACTCAAAATTATGGTTGAATATTAATATTAGAATAGAATAGGTCTCGACAATTTGTTAGTAATTAGATTCAAATTATTAAATAATATTAGTAAGTAATTAGATTCTAGTTATAATATAATATTAAAATAGTATAAAGCAATAAAAACAATAGAATAGAATTAATCTAGTGCAAAAATTAATTAAATTTTAAGTTAGCATTAAATTAGATTAAATTATGATTAGAAAGAGAAAAGTGGGGGAATGATAGAAACGTCAAAAAATTAAGATTACAGGGACTAATAAGATTATTAATATTATTAATAAAAAAGGATAGAGGGGCGGGTGGGGGGTTAATAAAAGGAAAGAGACCAGAAAAGGGGTGGGGATGAGGGGGGCTTAAGATAGGATTAGCATTAGAGGACGAAAAATGTATAGTAGGCTTCCAAAACTAGTTTAATTGAAACTCGTGTTCTTTGTTGAAGTTGTTTGGGCACTTGAGCTTCCCTAATGACACAGTTCGAGTGGAAGGGAACAGGGACCAGATATTTGGATTTGTCAAAATAGATTCAATTTTTGGTCATATATTATCCCTAACATTATATCGTATCACTAACAGTCATATTATATCACTATTTATTCATGATCTGCAACTCTTTGGTAGGCGACCACCCAGATGCAGTTGCATGTGATGAGTCAACAACCAATGGTTTGATTGAATTGCATATTGTTTTCTCAAAAATTTAAAGTTCAAGTTAATATTCTACTATGATTTCTAATGGCATGTTAGTTCCTACGAGCATAAGTCAGTTGCTTGGCCGAATGAATCACGCATGGGTGATGGGGTTGTACATATAGATGTAACTTCAAGGGATTGATGGGACAACGTCCTTGATTTCACCCGTTGGCACTCTGGGCTAGAAAGTGTTGGGATATCTTCACCTTGAAGATCAAGATTTCATGAGGGAGGACCTTAGACTGGGTCACTCATGAGGATTTACTAAGGGGCTATGCATCAAGGCATATTCCTCGATCTCCAACACCAATGGTCTCACTATAGAGGGTGACATAGGAGAGAATCGTGGTCTCCATCCTCACACCTATTTTTTCCCCTTATAGTCACCAGATGCCTAAGGGCAAGTGATGTAGCACCCTTGAAGCTTCAAGGGAAGTTCCTAAAGGACGTGATTGACTTAGCACCCTTGGCATCAAGAAGAAAAATTTGAAAGATAATTAAGAGTTGATAATCATACAATTATGAGCACTAATTCACACCATGCAATAAGAAAGGTTTTAGAGTCAAATTTACTAAATCAAGGGTAAAACTTGGGATAAAGGGAGAATGGGAAGAATTACCAAAACTAGTTCAATTGAGTAAATTTGTCCTCCTCATTTTTTCAAAATCTTAGGTGGATGATTTCTATTAAAATAACTCCTTGGCATATAGAAGTGTTCTAATAGCAAAAGAAGAAGGGGACACAAAGTTAATTAGAAACACTAATCCAAGGATAGTTTAACCTCATTAAGAAAAGAGGGTGTTGTATGACATCAAATAATGATAATTTAAATTTATAGAAATTAGTTTCATGAGAGAACCTATATGTGGCAAGAGAACAACACAAAGATCTCCATCCAAGAGTTCATCTTGAGATAAGCTAGGTTGTATTTAGGAAACAAAATCTAAGACCTGCCAGTTGACTTCAGTAATAAACATAAAATTAGGAGTATAAAATGGGGATCAAGAAAAAGCTAGGAGAATAAATAGAGAGTCATGTTGGGGTGATGGAAATCATGTAGTCTAAACAGTTGAAATTTTATCCCGAAAAATGTTGGCATTTTCAGTAGACTTTTGACGAATCTGGTCGAAATTTTTAGAAAACCATGTTACAACTATCAAGTTGTGGAATTTGGGGTTCCCAAGGGGTTTCTGATGATGTAAAATCCATTTCTAGTGTCAAAATCATGATTGAAACACTAAAATGTTAATATTTTGCAATCTAAAAATTGTCAGATTCTAGCTAAAAACATATATTCTGGGAAAAATTGCCGCCTCGGTATACAACGCTGAGGGAAATTATTTTTTTAATAATAATTTAAGTAAATAATTTAGAAGAGCCTTGGTGAGAGACTAACACATGGATTTGTGAATAATCAATATTTTTATAATAATAAAAACAATTATTTTTGCATGAAGTGACAAGTGTCACCTATAAAGTGTCCTATAAAAGAAGGAGCAAGCTATGGGAGAGGGATCACTTTTTTCCCTACTATTTGATGACTTGCATAATGCTATTGTGATAGTGATTTCTAAGTCTATAGTGAGTTTCGTGAAGTGGATGCCATTAGGGAGGGAACTCTTGAGCCAAGGGTGCTCTACTCCACTTGCTAGTATTCTTCCTCTACTTTACAAACCCATTAAATATCGGGGATTCGTGGAGAAGAAGCATACCAAAGGAGTATGTTACGAGGTCAACAAGTGATTTATCAATGTTTAGTTAGGATGCAACATTCTCCACATATGTATGCAGAAAACACCGATGGAGCATAAGGATCAATGAACCTGTGATCAAGAATCCATCATCTTGGGTGCATAGTATATTTGGTGTATTTAAAAATTTCTCCTGCAAGCTTGTTGTTGTACATAATTATCATATTGTAAAAGTTAAAGATACTATGCATAATTGTAAAATTTTGGACTATTGATATTGTGCCTTTAACTATTATGTGATTCTCATGTTGGATGTGATTATTCAATGGATAGTTATTTTTAAAAAGGGAAACCTTCATGTGCACATTACTTGTAGCTCAATAACTTAGAATACACCACTTATTGTTGATAAAAATATGAGCATGGTTTCTTATATCTAATAACTTGGTTATATTTTCTTGCGTTGGGTTATAATTTTTTTATGTGTATGTGTGGTGTTATAGGGAAGGTCTCTACACTCGAATTTGCATCAATTTAAGATAGTTCATCCAACATTACAGGGTTCAACATATCCCCATATCTCCCATGTTGAACGCTACATGTATTCTCCCATTAACCTGGGAACCATTGAAAATGAGGACTGGACCAAAAAAATTTTAATAGAAATCAAGGATTTGACCAAGATATGGAAATTATACTTGATGGATGAAATCTATAATGAATTATCATGTAGAAACAAATGAAGGGTCATATGAATCTACGCCTATAGCTTCTAGAAATGTATTTTTCCCACCCTTTAAGGATTGCAATGGAGACACTAATACACTCATAAATTAAAATTCAACAATTTTTCCACTAGTCTTTTTCCTTGGTTTCTCCTTTAAAAAGAAGAGGAAGAGGTGTGATTTGGGTAAGCATAGGAGTTGTGATTTGGGTGCCTTGGATCCTTTTTACCTCATTCAATGATGCAAAGAAATTATTTGTTAGAATATTCCTCCAATAAATCCATTTCTAAAATTAAAATAAAGAAGGAAAAAAGGCATTCAAATGGTTTCCATAATGCCCAAAGCATGAGATGTGTCATGTCACCATACTATGGATAATAATAAAAAATGGCATCCAACATGTCACAGAAAAATTGTTACCTAAGGTATCTACTAAAAATACAGAATTATTTAATTAGAAATATGTATTGGGAAATGGGTTCAACAAAAGGATGTTGGAAAATATTCTTTAATATCTAGTGAACTATGAGTTATTCTTCAATATCTAAATAATGCACATGCTGCTTCATAAGTTAATTAAGTGAACACCCTATGGATTAGGAATTAGTGTCTAATGCTTTGAATGGGCTACTAAAACTTGAAAATTGTTTGTCTAAGGTATTTTTTCTTGTGAAAAACTACCATTTTTGTGTAGGAAGAGACAAGGTTAGAATCCAATTTAGCAAGAAAAGTGAAGTAAAAGACCTAGACCTCATTAGGAGCATGAGGAGGGGAAGAAATAAAGGATCTAGGAAGCCCAAAAATAATAAGGATTTGAGCCAAGTGAAGTGTTTCAAGGGTCACAAAAGGGAAATTATGCCAACCAATGTTCAAAGATGAGGGGATCACCAAGCAACAAAGATAAACTATGAGGAATGTGAAGACTATCACTAGAGTGGATAAGAAAGCATCCAATCTTGAGACTACCTTCTCCATGATCCTTTATTTCTCTACAAACAATTCATCAAGTGTTTTGTGGTGTGTGGACAATGGAGCATCAAGACAAATGACTTATAACAAAAAATATTCAATTCAATTTAGGAGAAAAAGTGAAGAATAAGCATGGAGTAGGGGTGATGATGCCACTTATCATGTGCATGGGGGCTTCACTGGAGGACCAATACCATACCACGTGGGTTCATATTGGGGGATATATATTGAGGAAAAATTGATTTAATATATTGGGGGATATATAGGGGGTAAAGGGTTTTTATATTGATGGGTATAAAAAATGGAGCTCAAAGTTAATGAAAAAATATAAAGGGTATAAAAAATGTTAATGAAAAAATGAATACCTACAATATATAGTGAAAGTAGGGGTTTTTTAAATTGGTGAGGAATATTTGGTTCATATTGGTAGGGGGTTAAATAATGTGATTTTTAGAGGTATTCTCCAATATGTAGTCAAATTAGGGGCATTGTTTATTATGCCATGAACACAGATGATATGTCAGAGGTTCATTGAGTGAAGCCCTGTGATCATGTGAAAGGATTTGGCTCCATTTTCTTTCATATGTCATTAGGTGATGTTCTTGAATTGAATGATGTTTCGTTTGCCCCTAATTTTAAGAAGAATATTCTTTTAATCTTTTTTGTGACAAATTTTCAATGTGGAGTTGCATATAAAGGACAACAATGCATTATTAATAATTGTAGTCTATCAAGTCCTAAGCCTTTTGATAGAGGTGTATGAATTGGTGGCCTTTATAAGTTACTCATTGATCTTCTAGCACTTGTACATGCCAACAAGATGTTGTGTGAACCTTCTAGCTTTGACTCCATGACTAAGAAGTTTAACTCCATCCTCAAAAAAGATTTTTGGTTGATTAGCTAGACTTGTGGGGTTACTAGTGATTGGTTTCAAATGATTGTACAAAATCAAACATGCATTTGATGGGATTTATGAAAAATTAAAAAGGAAATGGTTTTTGCAAGAGGGTTATCACATAAAAAGGGAATCAATTATGATGAGGCATTTGCTCCAACTACCAAAAGTATACTTCTATCTAAACCATTCTTGCATCAAGAACATGCCAATGGTGACATTTATATTAGTTGGTTGTAAATAAAACCTTCTTGAATGATGTGACTGAAGAGGTCGTCATAAATCAACCCAAAGGTTTTAAAGTGCATGGGCATGGTACCCATCTTTCTAGGTTGAAGAACACCCCTTATGGGTTGAAGTAGATACAACAAGCTTGGAACTCTAGGATTGGTGAGTACCAATACAACTTGGCGTTTACCAAGACTAATGTCATCCAAATATTTATTATTTGTATGACAAAGTTGGATATATTGTCATGGTTCTATATGTAGATGCCTTGATCATTATAAGTAGTTCAAATAAGCTTATTATTTGATGCATACATAAACTGGCAAGTAAATTTGATATAAAGGATATTATTCTACTACTTTACCTTTTAGGGTTGAAGGTTTGGTAGGGCTCGAGAGAGGTATCCCTTAGGCAAGGAAAGTACATATTGGAGATTTTGGAGAGGTCCCAAATGATTGATTGTAAACCCTTGGCTACGCCCTTGGCGCCAATGTGATGGGGACGTTGTTTTGGTTGGCTCTACTTTACATAGGTAGTTGAATGGGTCCTTTTGATGTATTAGGTAAAAACTAGGGCAAATTTTGTTATGTTGTCAATAGCATGAGTAAATTTATGGTGTCTTTGTGCTAGACTCAATGGGTGGTTTAGAAGCATGTATTAAAGTACTTGAAGAAAATCGCCCATTATGGAATCAAGTATACAAGAGATGAAGGACTATTACTCCATGGATTTTATGATTAAGACTAGGCAAGATGCACTAACACATGGAAGAGTTTTTAGCATGTAGATTTCCACAGTTCATAACTTAATGATGATGCTAAAGATTTATGGTTAATTGTGTGTTCTCTTTGAGATGTCTAACATTTCGAGTGAACACTTCACCCATATCTAGGGACAAAAATCTTAATTTAATGATACGAAGAGTGCCAGACCATGAAAAATAGGGAAATAATATGATCATTAGGGATAGGATTGTCGAGTCTTGAAAATGTCATTCATTTCCATTACACTTTCACTATTATGTCTGTTATATCACCTCAATTTCACTACTATGTCACCACATTCATCCCACTTTCATTATCATTGGACCACCTTTATGTTTTTCCAATCTTTATTATTTATAAGCCTTTTAAGTGAATTTGTGGTTAAAAATTAGAAAATAATGTGCATATGCTTATACCTAACAAATGGGTTGAGGTTGTTGACATGTGTAGGTTGAAAGGAGACTTCTAGAAGACCCTTATGTGGCACTCTAAGGCCAAATTCGAATTTGGTTGGAAAGAATCATGGGATCATGAGGATATGTGTCACATCTCCTATGTGTATTGTAACTCTAAGAATACATGTGTCTTATCAGTTCCTATTTTAATTAGGACTCTAGAGGTAGAGGGAGAGATTCATGGATTCTCATTAATGAGATGGCTTCTCAACTTTTTGTATAAATAGGAGATCTCTCTCCTTCATTTGGGAGCTTAGCTTATTAGTCTTTTTAGCTTGTGAGTTCTTTATCTTGGAGTTTGTAGTTATTCCTTGATGGCTTTTGAAAGCTTTGGAGAACTTTGTTGTACTTTGTAATTTTGAAGAATTTGAATAAAACTTTAATGTTCTCAACATGGAAGGAGATGTGAAGTAGATGTCATGGAGCATATCAGAATGTAAGGTAGAGTAGATTTCATTTTGTAAATTTTGCTTTGATTTCATTATGTCATTTGATTTCTTTCAAGTTGGTAGATTAGATTTTTCATTCACGCGGTTTTATTTCATGCAAGTGTGTTCAACCGGTTGATTGTAGGTTAGTAATGCACATAGCTTTTTAATGGCTAATGACATGACGGAATCATCTTGTCCTTCTGCTGATTTATTTTTTTTGAGTTCTAATTCGAGCATTGTTATTTCTTTCAGTTTTGTTTTTCTCATTTACTTTCATGCAATTTAGATATCATATTACTCAGCTCGTTTATGATTACTTCCTATAGACAGATTGAGTTGAAAGGAGAAGGATCAGAATAGGGGTTGAAGTAGTGTGATTAGTTTCCTTTATGCAATTTAATTTCTTGCAATTTAGATATCATATTGCTTAACTTGTTCATGATTGCTTCCCATAAGGTAGATTGAGCTGAAGGGTAAAGGATCAGAAGAGTTGAAGTAGTGTGATTAGTTTCCTTTATGCAATTTAATTTCTTGCAATTTAGATATCATATTGCTTAACTTGTTAATGATTGCTTCCCATAAGGTAGATTGAGCTGAAGGGTAAAGGATCAGAAGAGTTGAAGTAGTGTGATGCAATTTAATTTCTTGCAATTTAGATATCATATTGCTTAACTTGTTCATGATTGCTTCCCATAAGGTATATTGAGCTGAAGGGTAAAGGATCAGAAGAGTTGAAGTAGTGTGAATTAGTTGCTTTGCTTTCAGTCTTTGAATTGCTATAAGTTCAGTTTTTACTTTCTTCAGTTTTCTTTTTATACAGCAGCAAGGATACTGGGTTTCATAGTCACTAGCTCATTGATTGGTTATTGCATTCTATTTTGATTGAAGTAGGTGCATATTTACACTTTTGTTTAAGTACTAATTCCATCAATAACATGTTTTAAGATCTTTTGAAGTGCTAAGTTTTGGAAGTTACCATTAGGGACATAGGCCTTGTCTTGAAATCTCTATCCATACTTGTCCTTTAAAAGTATTCTTAAGACCTTAGAATAGGATTTTCATTTGCATTAGACACTTTAGGAAACCAACAAAACCCCCAAAACAACATAAACTATAAAACAACGAAGTAAGAAAAAGGTTAACTAAGCACATATGGTGCACCACACTTCATCAGTTTACGATACCCGGATTGATAATTTATGTAGAGCAATTTAAGACATTAAATTGACTAGACAAGGATATAACCATTAGCGATAGTGAAAAGGATTTAAACATTCATATAATAACTATTTTATTTTATATTTTATTATTAATTATTGAAGAGTTGCATAATAGAAGTATAACACCATTAAATTAATACAATTAAGTTAAAATAAAATCAAGTAATAAATAATAAATTTACTTTTGATATGGTCAAAATGATATTATTGTTACAAAGAGTATAATTTTATTTGGAATCAAGAATGAGATTTATAGTTTAGTATTAAATGATATATTTAAATTAATATTATTTTGATAGTGGATTGGAGTATATTATTGTAATAGACTAGGGAGAGAAAAATATATAAAATATTAAGGTTGAATTAGGAAAATTATAATTAATTATAGTTAGATTAATATCATTTCAGTTTTGTATTGGAATAGAATAGGGGGAGAAAAATATAAATATATTACGGTTAAATTAGGTAAATTATAATAAACTAGAGTTCAATTAATATCATTTAAGATTTGTTAAAATTGGCATTAATACTCAGAGCTATAGTTGACTATTAATATTAGAATAGAATAGGTCTCAACAATTTGTTAGTAATTAGATTCAAATTATTAAATAATATTAGTAAGTAATTAGATTTAGTTATAATATGATATTAAAATAGTATAAAGCAATAAAAACAATATAATAGAATAGAATTAATTTAGTGCAAACAAATAATTAAATTATAATTTAATATTAAATTATGATTAGAAATAGAAAAGTGGGGGAATGATAGAAATGTCATAAAATTAAGATTATAGGGATTAATAATATTATTAATAAAAAATGATAGAGAGGGCGGGGTTAACAATAGGAAAGAAACGGGAAGGGGGGTGGGGGTGAGGGGGGCTTAAGATAGGATTGACGTTAGAGGATGAAAAATGTATAGTAGGCTTCCAAAACTAGTTTAATTGAAACCCATGTTCTTTGTTTAAGTTGTCAGGGTGCTTTTCAATTTCAAGAGCTTCCCTAATGACATGGTTCGAGTGGAAGGGAACAAAGGCCATAAATTTGGATTTGTCGAAATAGATTAAATGCTTGGCCATATCTTCTCCCTAATATTATATTGTATCTCTAACAGTCATATTATATCGCTATTTATTCATGGTCTGGCACTCTTATATCATCAAATTAAGCTTTTTTTCCTTGAAGATGGATGAAATGTTCACGTGAAACATCAGACATCTCAATGAGAACACACAGTTATCTACAAATCTTCATCATTGTCAACATGGAAGAGTTATTATATGTATTATTTCATCTTTGTGTCGTGGACGATATCCTAGTTCAAAGGAAGTAAGCAACAATAGTGCTTCATTCAAAAAAGGTAGAGTATATAGTAGCTTGTTCAACAAGTTGTGAGGCCATTTAATTTCACAAGTTGTTAGCAAATTTGGGTGATATGGAGTTGGAGCCAATACTTGCATATTGTGATAATCAAATTGATATCAAACACTCAAAATTCTATGTTTCATGACCACTCCAAGCACATACAAATTTGTTATCATTTCTTGAGAGGTAGAGTATAGAAGGGTGCATAGGCCCTTCACTATATTCATATGATTTGCAAGTTGATGACATTCAAATGAAGCCCCTTGCCAAGGGAAAGTTTGAGATGTTTATGGAGTGGCTTGGTGTTGGTGAAAACACTTTCCTTGCAAAGAGGAAATGTTGTCTTTTGGGTTGCTATAAAAGTGTTTACATTGTGTTAGGGGTGCTCTTCATGTTATGTGGGGTGCATGGTGAAACCTAGACTCTTGTTGTTTATATTGTTTTATTTTATTAACATTTGGAGAGCTCACTATAGGTGCAAACTTCTTATGGTGGGTATTATCTTCTATTATGTTCACATCTTCTATGTAGCACACATGTTGAAGATGGGGTTTTAACAAAGGATGTGGAGCTATCTTATGGAGAAGCACTAGGCATTGAGAGTAAGGATGCTTGGCCCTAGGAGGGTCAACACCACATGGCACACTTTAGGAGGTTAAGCACCTAGCTTGAGGGTATATTACTTAGAGAGTGCACCACTTGGAAGTTGTTATCATCCCAAGACACATGTGGAGGAGTAGAGATGGTGCTCAAGGCCTTGTCTTGGAGAGCATGGATCATTATGACAGGTAGTGCTTGATATGTAGAGAATTACTTGAGATAGCACACCACTTCAGAGACGGAGTAAATCCACTTGCAACATGTGTACAACTTGTAGAGGATCAGCCCTCATCTAGACCTACTCTAGTGGCTTAGATTACACCATTTTTTGACTTGGTCCACTTTCTATAGTTTCCCTCCATCACCTATCTTAAATAAAGGGAAGAGGATTTCTTTGTATTTTAGCAATTTGGTCACTACATCATTCGTATCTTGTTGATGTAATTGTCTTGTAGTCTTTGTGTTTTTGTGATGCAAGAGTTGAGAGTGTGATGTATTAGGGTTTCTTTGAAATAAACTCTAAACAAGATTAGAGTGGTAGGGTTAAAGTCCTTGAAAGAGTAATACCTAGGGTTTGTGGCATGAATCCCTAGAGACTTGGAGCACTCAATGCTAGTGGTGCATTATGTTGCAATCTTGTGAATCTCCTTGAATACTTGTGACACACAATTGGGAGATCCAAAGATGGAATTTTTGGTGTAGCGTTAGTTTGTTATGGAGCCTTTGGCGTAAGTAAGAGAGCCTGGTGAGATTTCTTGCTAGGCCATGGTATTGTTGGTTATAGTTTGATGTTCACAATGCATGCTCTAGCTAAGGTTCCATAGCAATTAGAGTGTCATTGCTTGGAATAGTTTAAAGGACATGTAACAAGTTGAGATGCATTGAGGTATTATATTATATCTTAATTTATGATGGAATAATAAGCATGCCATTGTTGTTCCAGAAAAAACCTAATACCAATTGTTGTTCTATATGTTGATTTATTGGAACAACTTGGCTGATATGTTATGTGAGTTAACATGAGCTAAGGAGAAACTAGAAATTAGATTTAATATGTTAACATGAGCTAAGGGGAAACTAGCAATTAGATTTACTATTATATTAAATCTAATGTAACTAAAATAATTTTCAAATAGGATTGACAAAGGAGAATGTGTTTTAAGTATGTGAATCTCGTTCCTTCATGAACATATTTTTGTGTCTATTTTCTTTTGTTTTCCTAGTGATTTGGTTGCACGGAGGTGAAATATATTGACATTGTAATTTATATTCCTGATTTAATGATAAAGTTGAAAGTTCTATAAAATATGTTAGGTTGACCTAAAGTAAATAGGTGAAATTTGTGAAGGAGCACAGATTTTTAGAATTTCCACAAAGAGAAGCCACCATGGTAGAGATTCATCTTTATATTATTTCTATTATTGTTTCCTCGAGTGTGATAGCATTGAAAAAAGGCATAAGGAGATAATAAATACAATCAATATTTACTACAAAAAATACGCTGACAAAAGGAAAATTGGATTAGTAAATAAGATGTTCAAAAATTGATAAAAATGAATTCATCTTTTAAATATCTTAATTATGATGGTCTCCATGATCAACTTGTAATTGAGCTAAGAGGCTTATTGAGCCGAGAGGCTCATTCTACAACCCAGTGTGAGGGGATGTGTAAGTATGTCCATCTAGTTGACACATGCCCCTTTCAAATAAAATTAAATTATGCTCTAAAAAATAATGTCGGCTATAATAAAAAAATATCCTCTAAATTAATTAGAAGTAAAAAAAAAAAGTGTAAGAACGATGTTTGAACATTATACTTTTCAAAAATATTTCAATTGGAGATTTAAATAAAATATTTTGATGTACCTTATACTTTTCAAAAATATTTCAACCGGAGATTTAAATAAAATATTTTGATGTTGTTGAGCCGAGAAGCTCATTCTACAACCCAGTATGAGAGGGTGTGTAAGTTTGTACAATATAGTATGAGAGGATGTGTAAGTTTGTACATTCATGTCAACACTTGCCCCTTTAAAATAAAAGTAGAAAAAAAATGATCTAAATAGAAAAATAATGTCGACTATAATAAAAGAAATGAATATTCTCTAAAGTAATTAGAAGTAAAAAAAAATGAGTGATTTTTTATGGTTAAAGCATTTATTTGGTCCTATATATACTCTATATAGCATTTAAAAATAAAATTTAAACAATGAAAAATAATACATTGTATTTTGCACTCTAAAGAAGTTTTCATGTGAAGAAATTTGATCCCTCTCGGCTCTATATACTGGTATATATAAAAAATATTCAATGTGGGTTCAATAAAATATTATAATACAAACTAATATTGACATATATTTAAAAATATATTAATAATAAAAAAAATCATTTTAATCTTCTCTCATAAAATGTCTAGATGTACATGTGATTAACTGAAAAGCTCATTCTAAAGCCCAATGTGAGCCAGTGTGAGGGATGTGGTTCATTCTACAACATGCTCTAAATAGAAAAATAGTGTCCACTATATATATATCTATATCTATATCTATATCTATATCTATATCTATATATATATATATATCCTCTAAAGTAATTAGAAGTATTAAAAAAAGTGTGAATACGATGTTTAAACTTTATACTTTTCAAAAATATTTCAACACAAGATATAAATAAACTATTTGAAAATACGAGGAATGTATATTTGAAATAGCTTTTGGGTAGAGAGCGAAAATGTTCTGGGCTCTGAATTGGCCGCAGGCGGGTAGGTGGTGAGCAAGTATCCTTGCACCTGCATAGAGACAGAACATAAATTAATTTCTATTATTCGAGTATATGTGATAGTTGTTACTCTACCTCATTGACCTGTCGACATCCGTTTTCTATGCTCAGTCAACTATCTTCCTGGCAGTTTTGGTGGCAGTTCCCGTTAATGGAAGCGATGGATATCGAAGAGGAGGCCCTTTGATTATTCCCAGGATCCGTTCGAAGGACAAACCATCTTTGACAATCATAGCCCTAACCCTATTATAGACAGATTTGCTCCTCCTCAACTAGACATTTCGCCGATTTTTGCGCTCCTGGGAACTACACCCTCATCGCTGTGCATATGATCTCTCTCCTTGGAAACCTCGGGTCTCAATTACCCCCCGCTCTCCCCTGGTATGCTCAATCTCCTCACTGCTATTATGCCTCCCTCACCTGATTTCGATCCACTCCCCATCCATAACCCGGTGCCTCCTCGGAGCTCGCCCCATCCAGTTTCTGTAAACCCTAACTCCCTCCCATCGGGATGCTTCGACTCTCCAGTCATAAAATCTAAAGCGACGACTCCCCTGAAGGATGTGGGATCTGATCCATTGACGGAACACCCATTGGTGCCAAGAACATGGAAGAGAAAGGTTAAGTGTGTGAAGACATCTGCAACGGACCTTACCATCAATTTCAGTGAAGATATTCCAATGGGCGAGGTCGTGGACAAGGCCAACAAAGTACTTGTCGGACATGTGCGAGGAAGGGCTTACTCAGCAACCAGGATCACAAATTGGGTAAAAGAGATATGGGGCGACATTCTTTAGGAGCTCCCAGAGGTACAGAGCCTGGCTCGGGGTTGGTTTGCCCTACATTTTTCGAAGGCTGAATATACTGACCTAATCCTTGCCAAATACTGGCACATAGAGATGGCATCGATCCTCCTCAAGCACTGGTCACCGCTATTCGATCTGGAACAGGAACAAATTGGAGCAGGACCTATCTAGGTACGATTTCCATGTCTTCCATTACAATTCTGGTCTGAAGCGGTGTTTATTAGGATTGCAAATGCCCTTGGGACGTATTTGGAATACAATAAGACATATTGTTAGAAAAAAATCGGGTGCTGGAAAGAATACTGGTTCACTTGGACACAAGGGAGGGCCTGGAAGAGAAGATTACCCTGAATGGAGGCATTACACTAGGATACAGATCCTAGATTATGAGGGTGTTATGTTCCATTGTAGAAGGTGCCATAAGGTAGGGCATGTATTCAAGGAATGCCCTCTTCTCATGAAATCTGTTGAATCCCTTTGCTCACCATCGTCTATAAGAGGGAAATCTCCTGTGCCGGCATCACAAGCTCTGGTGTTGGCATCGCGCATCAGCACTCCGGTTCCAAAGAATTTCAACTTGGGTGAATCCTCGAAGGAGAAGGTAGAAGCCAACAGGCCGCCCTCACCCCCTTTGATGTGAGCAAGAGCTGCAGCCGCTGTGGAGATGGCGCGATAATCGGGTACATCTCCTTCCTCTCCTCTAATTTCACATTCATCGTCATTATCACTTTCCATTGATGCACCTTTGGATGCATATGCACCTCTGGTTACTTGTGCAATTTCCTTTCCCCCGCCCATCATTGCACCCTCCTCTCCTACTATCCATTCGACTCCATCCTCAACAGGGGTTTCAGCCTCGACCCGCCTGGTTATGTCTCACTCCTACAACCTTAGATCCAGCTCATGTCAGATTCTAACCTGCATACAGGGCTAGGGTTGGCCTACCTTGGACTCCCTGCCCAATCTTCCCGGGGGTGTAAATCCTACCTGTCCAAGGCCATTTATAAAGCTGGTGCTGTGGTAGCATCGAGCAAGCAATCCACCATGGAAGGGGTCCTTAGAGCTTTGCAAACCCCAGAGGGGGTTCCATCATGAAATGCCTCTCCTTTAATTGCAGAGGTTTGGCTAGTACCTCCAAAAAACTAGCCATGCGGAGGCTGATTCAGAATGATCCCATTGATATCATTTTACTGCAAGAGACCTTAGGAAACACAGATTCTATTGAGCATACCCTATCTACCTTGCGACCTGGATGGCACTTCCATGCACTGGATGCCAATGGTAGGGTTGGAGGCTTAGCCATCAGTTAAAATCCTTGGACCATAAATGTATCTGCCACTTGGGGAGGAGTGGGCTTCATAGGCATGGATTTTTTCTTGGCCGAGCTAGGGGAGACCCTGAGGATTATCAATGTATATGACCCCTGCCAAAGGAGAGAGGAATTCTGGCAACATTTTCTTGGATTAAGCTCGACAGTTATGGATTAGATTATCATAAGGGGTGATCTTAACTTCTCCATGGGATATGGGGAATCGTGGGGAACACAAGCCCAAGTTGACCCCTTGTCTGATTTCTTCAAAGACATTTTGGAATAACACCATCTTGCTGAAATCCCCATGAGAAAGCCTATGCCTACCTGGAGGAACCAGAGGGTAGGGGATGCTGCCTTGGCTAGGAGACTCGACATATTCATGATCAAAATCCCCCTGCTTCAGAGATTGACCAGATACAGGCAATGGGTGGGGCAGGGGGAATATCTGACCATTCTCCTATTTATCTGGAGACTTTGGGACCTAATGTCAAGCCAAAGGCACCCTTAAAATTCAATCATGTCGGGCTCCAAGATGAGGAGTATACTAGAATGGTCAAGGAATTTTGGGTCTCTCATCCTAGATCTAATCACAGATCAGCGGCGGAGGGTTTTGTGCCAAAATATCTCTCAGCTTAAGCATCTAACCATGGCTTGGGCAAAGGAGAAGAAGTCTAAGGATGATCAGAATATTTTGGCCATTGAAGTTGAGTTTGAATTACTGATGGATCAAAGGAATCTTGGCTTTACCTCAGCAGAAGAGAAGATCAAGCTGATTGAGCTTGAGAAGCAGAAAGACAAGATCCTTAAGGAAAGGGAAGAATCATGGGGATTGAAGAGTAGGGCCATTTGGTTAAAGGCAGGAGACGACAACACTAAATTTTACCAAACTTTTGCCAAGGGAAGGAAGACTTCTAATACGCTCTGGAAAATTCCCCTTCTTGATTGAGAGCACGCAGATAATTTTTAAAAACTCTCCAGATTGGGCACCTCACACTTTCGGAATCTGTTCAGAGCTCCCCATGAGGCCAATCTAGCAGATATCATTCATGTGGCTGGACTCTTCCCTCGCTTTGTAGGTGAGGAAGAAGAAAATGAATTGACTTCACCTGTCACTCTGGATGAACTTGAGGGGGTATTAAAGTGGTTCAAGAAGGATAAAAGCCCGGGACCAGACGAGTGGTCTATAGAATTCTATTTGGCTTTTTATGATCTATTGGCTTTGGATCTTCTTCAGGTTGTGGAGGAATGTCGATCATCTGGTAGGTTGTTCAATGCTATCAACTCCACCTTCATAGCCCTCATCCCTAAGACTGATTCCCCTGCCTCCTTTGATGATTTCCGACCCATTTCCCTCTGCAATTGCCTCTATAAGATTATCTCGAAAATCATTGCAAATCGTATCAGACCTATCCTTTCTCAGCATATCCTCCCTGAACAATTTGCTTTTCTTGAAGATCACCAAATTCATGAAGCAATTGGCACTGCTCAAGAAGCCATTCATTCCATTGGAGCCCATCGACTTAGAGGTATCATTTTCAAAATTGACCTGGCCAAGGCCTTTGACTGGGTGGACTGGACTTATATCAAAATTCTTCTTATTCACCTGGGCTTCCCCCTCTCATTTACCAATTGGATAATGGCTTGCATAACAACCCCCTCCTACAGTCTGTTCATTAATGGATCTGCCTCTCCTTTTTTCCATGCTGAAAGGGGTCTTAGGCAGGGCTACCTGCTCTCACCGCTCCTCTTTCTGCTTGTTATGGAATGTCTGAGCAAACTCATCTATCCTGAAAAACAAAATGGGAGATTATCAGGCTTGAAGATTACTAATCAATGTTACCTGACACATCTCATGTTTGTAGATGATGTCATCATTTTTTTGGACGGGAATACATGGGATTCGATCACCCTTGATAAGATCCTTGCCTCTTTCTACAGAGCGACCGGTATGGCAGCAAACCACTCAAAATCAACTATTTCCCAGGCTTACACTTCTGCTAAATAATCCAATCTAGCCTCGCATCGGTTCCCTTATAGCCCTCAACCTCTGGATCAGGGTTTCAAATATTTGGGTTATTGGATCAAGCCTTTGGGACACAGGATAGTAGACTAAACTTGGTTGATCTTCAAATTTGAGAAAAGGATCTCACACTAGAGCCGTCGCTTTCTATCTAGAGTAAGAAGGTTGGTGCTCATCAAATCAGTATTGGAGGCCACACCTGTATTCTGGATGGCTTTAGCATGGATACCTAGAGGTATACTTTCCCGTCTCAAGAAAATATGTTGTAGATACCTCTGGAATGGAGGGCAGGACAAGCGAGTTTTTGCATGGATTAGTTGGGACAATATTGCTATGCCTAAGAAGTGGGGAGGCTGGGGCCTAAAAGATCTATCATACTTTGCACATGCCTTGGCTGCGAAAATGGGATGGACTTTGCTTACCAAGCAAAATCTCTGGTCATCTATCTCATACCATAAATACATGTGGCCCTTATAAGTCATGGATTGGATCCGACTGCTTGGCTAGAACAGAACAAGTATTTCATCGGTGTGGAAAGCTTTATTGAACTCGCTCCCCCTCATTCGCAACCATCTTACATGGAGAATCAATGATGGAACTAGGGCTCGCATCGGTATGGATCCATGGACAAGAGGAGGAGGGAGATGTTATCTCCCTTGTGAGCTTATTCGATTACTCAATCAATAGGATATTAGAGTAATATTTCACATTGCGGACCAGGAGAATTCATCCATATTCACATAAGCATGGAAATTGGCAGCACAGTTAAATTTGCCTCCTGACTGGCATCGAAATTGGGAGGATTACATGAATGCTCTGAGTGAATCCCATATTCGCATTAAGGATGGACCAGACGAACTCATGTGGAACAAGGTTGAATCTGGTTATTACTCCCCCAAGGAAGGCTACCTATGTCTGATTAATTACAAAAAACCAAAAATAACTCAGAGCTGGTGGAAGATCATCTGGCAATTAAAGACTCCACCCTGGACAAAACTATTTTTCTGGTGTATACTCTGGAACAAGGTCCCTACTGGGGAATCGCTTATGCACAGGTCTGTGCATGGTCCCACCTGGTGCATACTTTGCAAACAGCACTGCAAATCGACCAATCATCTTTTTCTTACTTGCGAAACCACAAAACAAATATGGAAGGATGTGGCTGGGGAAATCAATTTCGCGGGAGCATGGGAGGGTGAAAACATCACAGCTGCTTGGGAGGCCTGGAATCGAGCACACTCTGGAACAAATCACACGTCTTCCTCTCATCATTTGCTGGGCTATTTGGCTGGCTAGGAACAAAATGATCTTCGAAAATGGCTCAATTTGATGGCAAGCTGTTATTGCCAAAATCGTTGCAGCATATCACGAATTGCCTGAATATACTCCTCCTTGTTCTCGCAGGCCATCTGCCCCTGAACCCATAGATCACTCCATACCATGGGCATTTTTCGATGGAGCTGCTCAACAACAGGGATGTGGGGGGGGCTTTATACTATATCTATCAGATCAGCATCATTACAAAGTCAAGATGGGATTAGGCGTAGGAACGAACAATTTTTTTGAATTCATAACTCTTTGCCATCTTATGCATTTTGCATTAAATCATGATCGCGGAGACTTACATATATATGGGGACTCAAATATTATTATTAATTGGATCAATCTGAAATCTAGATGTCATACACACACACTCTTGAATATTCTATACGAATTTATGCATCTCAAATCACAGTTTAATAGCATCATTGTTCGTCATATCTATAGGGAGCATAATCACAATGCTGACAGATTATCCAAGGAAGCCACGCACCTGCCAGGAGGACAGTGGATAATCCATGAACAGAGGGGCAACTCTCACTACCAGTACTACCACAGGCCTTATATAGACCAAATCTACCCTCGGGTGGATGACCACTGATTTTTTGAAGAAGTGTTGAGTATATATGATGGTGTACATAATCTTTTTATTTATGAATAGCATCCTGCGAGGTGCAATTATGTTTTTATATAAAATACTGATCACAACATCGTCCTACGTGATGATTTTTTGATTTCTTGATACAGCATCATCCTGCATGATGATTTTTTGTTTTTTGACATTGACATGTACAGGAATGGTTTGTAGATATTATAGTCATGGATGAAATCCGCGTATGCTGAATAGCATATACTATATGTAATTTTTCACCATATAATGAAAGATTACGATTTTTTCGGTGAAAAAAAAAAAACTACTATTTGAAAATATATTTTAAATAATTTATGGCGATATCAACTTCATATATATGTATATATAGAAAAAAAAAAATGTTAAAATAAAATACTTTAATGTTGTACATAAAAATTTTATTCAACATGGGTTTTATACTAACTAATATTGACATATTTTTAAAAATATATTAATAATAAAAAAAACCATTTTATTTTGCACTAATAAAGTGTCTCAATGTACATGTGATTTAGTTGAGAGTCTCATTATACAACCCAGTGTGAGGGGATGTGTAAGTTTGCTGGTGTGTCCATCTAGTTGACATGTGCCCCTTTAAAATAAAAATATATTATGCTCTAAATAGAAAAATAATGTCCACTATAATTAAAATATATATATATATATATTCTCTAAAGTAATTAGAAGTTAAAAAAAAAAAAGTGTGAGTACCATGTTTAAACCTTTTACTTTTCAAAAATATTTCAACGGGACATTTAAATAAACTATTTGAAGGTCTATGTTAACTAATTTATGTCAATATCAACTTCATATATATCTATATATATATAGAAAAAAATGTTAAAATAAAATATTCAATGTGGGTTATCAATAAAATATTTTAATATGAACTAATATTGCCATATATTTAAATATATATATATATATATATATATAATGTGGGTTATCAATAAAATATTTTAATACGAATTAGTATTGGCATATATTAAAAAATATATTAATAATTAAAAAAAACCATTTTAATTTGCATTGATAAAATGTCTTGACGTACATGTAATTGAGAAGAGAGCCTCGTTCTATAGCCCACTGTGAGGAGATGTCTAAGTTTGGATGTCCTTCCATCTAGTTGACATGTGCCCCTTTAAATAAAAGTAAATTATGCTCTAAATATAAAAATAATGTTCACTATAATTAAAAAAAACAAATATCCTCTAAAGTAATTAGAAGTTAAAAAAAAGTGTGAGTACGATGTTTAAAACTTATAATTTTCAAAATTGTTTCAAAGGGAGATTTAAATAAACTATTTGAAGATCTATGTTAACTAATTTATGTCTATATCAACTTCATATATATCTATATATAGAAAACAAATTGTTAAAATAAAATATTTTAATGTTGTATATAAAAAAAATATTCAATGTGGGTTATCAATAAAATACTTTAATACCAACTAATATTAACATATTTAAAAATATATTAATAATAGAAAAGCATTTTAATTTGTGCTCATAAAATGTCTCGAGTGTGAGGGGATGTGTAAGTACGTTCATTCATCCATCTAGTTGACACGTAATCCTTTAAAAAAAAAAATAGAAAAATAATGTCTGCTATAATATATATATATATATATATATATATATATATATATATATATATAAGATGTCTACATAAATTCATATAATAAAAATAATTTATCAATTCCAAATCTCAGCCATAAATTATAATAAAAAATAGTATTGTTAAAGCATTGAACCGATAAATCTTTTACCATGAAGGATATGTGATATTCTATAGTATATTCATTAATGATGGAATTCATTATCATAGTACTCATTGATTAATTTATGTGATATTACATATGGAAAGGTTAGTCACTAATACAATGCATCTGGCCTTCTAAGTGATGGCGAGAGCAGGTCTTTAGAGTCTTTTGTCTGCTCTCCAGTTGTCGATCCTTCCTCGAAATAATCACCTCATCAATGGTCCTCCGCGACTTGGGTTCATCCAATGGCAATGTGTAAACCCTTATCTCCTCTGTCGATTAGACTATGAGGTAGTATGGTATGGTGTTTTGGTTCATCGGCTTTGCGGAGCTAATGGTCTGGATCAAGCTTATGGTTTGTTTACCTCTTTGTGATGTTACAATCATCTCCCCTCTGCTGCTACATCCTTGCTCTGGTGGCGTGGTTGGTCGATTCATCCAACGTTCCATTGCTTCGACGAAATGTTTCAAACTCTCGGACCTAGCAGGTATAGTAGTCTTCCTAAGGTTTAATTTGAAATGCCATTAATCATTTCTTAGACTTTGTTGGATATATGTAATTGTTTTTTTTCTTTCGCGTGATAGGTTTCTCATGAGACACCTCATTACTCGAAGAGGGTTATGCTAGGCGCACCTTCTGGAACCCTATCAATTGGGCTTACGGGCAAGTGAAAGATCTTATTCTGAAATGCTACCAGGTGGAAGTTCTGGAGAGTTTAGGTTATGAACCAACAGGGGTTTATCCCTCTTTTTCTCTTAATTTACTTTCCATGAGTGTTTGTGCTTAAAGCCTTTAAGTTGTAATGTCTGAGTCAAACCTCGGAGTCATTTCTCCTTATTTGGCTTTTCTGGGTATGTGGTTAGTCCTACCCCTCTGCGAGAGGCATTTCTTGATATAATTTTATCAGAAATATCTGAAAGTTCTTATTAAGAGGGTTTATGAGTTTACTGTGTAATTTTGTTTGAATATACCACTACTGAATTGTAAAAGAAACGAAGAGGGTCTTTATACCCTGGATTGAACTTCGTATTTATTCTAGTTTATCAATGGTTCTTCCTTATTTTTATTGTATTGAATATATCAGTTTGCATTTTTCCATAAATGGTTTAATATCTTATCGATTATGTTCTATAATATTTGTCGTTAGTTCTGAAAGTAAACGGGGTTTTCGACCCATGTCCTATCATTACTATGCATCATAGTATATGCTTGCTATAACCCGTGGAGGGTCCTTGTCCTCTAGACCTATAATTAATTCGGGGTTTCTTATTTTGTTTGAAATTTCTCTCCCCGGTGAACCGTCATAATCCTATTAACATTTAGTTATTGTAATATATTATTTTCTCATTTTCTTTTTGTTTAGGATAATTTCCTTAGCAAATATGCAGATTGGGCATAAAAATGGTTTGGCCTTAAATTTCAGTTTCTTATTCTTTACAAAATTGTACTAAAATGAAGAGAATTTACTTTGAATATTCAGTCATATTAAGCTAATCTTTCCAGAACTATAATACTACTGTTTGAAAGGTTTAAGTTTTATCTGGAAATTCCCTTCTTTGATTTCTATATTTCCTCTTAAAGGGATTTGCATGGTAATCACTTAAGATTTATTCTTCTAAGAATTTTGCTACTCTTGCTACAAATTTGCAGAGTTTTTATTTTAATTGTTGTATGTACTAGAACACAGTTACAAATTGCTGCTACAGGCCATCATACTTAACTGCTCTAAAGCAATATCATTTTTCAACTTTATTTGCAACCTTAATCTCACAACATAAATAATTACAGAAATTTAGAATACTTATCTGGTTCCAGATGTAACCACAGTCAATTATTGAATTCAAAACAACTGAGTTATCATATTTTTCCTCCCAACCTTGAGACTTGCCTTCAGGCCCAAGTCTCCCCCCAAGTTGTTACTCACACGCAGGATGTTTCCTGCAAGACTATTAGTCTTACTTGTCACAGCTATCTGGTCTTAACCAGACTTAGCTTTCTAGGAATCCACCTGACTCTTCAGCACAGAAACCTTCCTCTTTCTTTTCCTCCTTTCATCTCAGGTACCAATACCCTCTTGATTTCCTTTCCTTGAGAATAAATCTTCAAGGAAGTAGTTAGGGATAGGTAACTGCCTATCCTAACTACCTGACATGTGAGGACCATATGATTGTCATTATCAAGATATTTACCTCATGTAAAACTTTAATCAAAGTAATAAATTTATAAACTTAAATAGTAATGTTCAGTTTGTTTACTGTAGTAATTAAATATTTACAATTACTGGGGAACATCACATCTTCCCCCCCAAGATTAAACATCGTCCCGATTTTTTCTGTTGCGAATAGATCTGGGTAAGTCTTCCTCATAACCTGTTTGTCCTCCCAAGTGGCCTCCTCTGGCCCAAAGTGTTTCCATTTCACTTTAACTTGGGTGATAACTCGTCTCCACAGCATTACTTCTCTTCGATCGAGTATATCCTAGGGTTCGACTAAGAACTCTCCTTCCAGTTCGACCTACACATAATAAAGAAATTTTAGTCAGCTTTCCTCTGGCAGTCTATCTTAGTAATTCTTCATAACATACTATATTCTCATAGAGAATTTACTTACCTGTATATCCTGCCAATTGATTATGTGGTTAGGATCATATACATATTTTTTCAACACAGAAACATGGAAAACATTATGCACACGTATGTGGTTGGGCAAGGCAAGTTGATAGGCCACAGGTCCTATCTGGGCCAAAATTTGGAAGGGACCACAAAATCAGGGTGCTAATTTAGCACACCCACTCCAATGCAGAGTACTCCTCTTGGCTCATACCCAAATGTAAACATGATCTCCGACTTGAAACTCTTGAAAACTTCTCTTTCAGTCAACAAAATTTTTCTGTCAGTCCTGAGCAGTCTTTAAATTTGAGCGCACCTTTTGACCATATTTTCCATTTCTTTTAACATGTCAGGACCCAATAGTAACTTATCCTCCGGTCCACCCCAACTCAAGGGTGTTCTGCATCGGCGTCCGTATAATACTTCGAAAGGACTCATTTTCAAAGATGTATGGTAGCTGTTGTTGTAGGAAAACTCCACTAAATGTATATAATCTTCCCATTTGGAAGGTTGTTGCATTACATAAGTTCACAACATGTCTTCTACTATTTGATTCACCTACTCAGTCTGCCCATCCATCTGAGGGTGATAAGCAGTACTAAAATGTAATTGTGTGCCTAGACCTCCAAATAAGGCTTTCCAAAAAGCTGATGTAAATTTTACATCACGATTGGAAATTATGACTCTTGGTATTCCATGTAATCTAAAGATATTTTGCATGAATATGTTAGCAATTTGAATGGCCTTAAAAGTAGACTGTACAGGTACAAAGTGAGCAGACTTTCTCAGCTTGTCCACTACCACCATTATTGAGTCATTCTATTTTTTAGACTTAGGTAGCCCCGTAATAAAATCAATGGAAATAGTCTCCCATTTCCATTCTAGAATAGGCAATGGGTGGAGTAACCCGGCTGGGTGTTGATGTTTTGCCTTAACTTGTTGACACTCCAAACAATGAGCCAAGTATTCAGCCACTTCCTTTTTCATATCGGGCCAAAAATATTCTTTTCTGAGTGTAGTGATTAATTTATGATCTAGGATGGCCTGCACAAGGAATTTTGTGGTATTCATCTAAAATTATTTGTTTAATGTTTTCTGATTTGGAACATACATTCTCCCTCTATAAACCAACAAACCTTCTTGATTTACCTCATATCCCAGATGTTTTTTTTTGTTGTCCATATTTTCATCTTGTTTCCAATAAGGTTTTATATTCAAGATCTTGTATTGTTGCCTCCTTAATCTGTTATGCAAACGTGGTACACACCTCACTAAAAGAGACTTCATATATGAAATTTACTTTTCGGCTTAAGGCATCAGCAACACAGTTTTCTTTTCCTTTTATGTGTTTGATGTCGAAGTCAAATTCACTCAGGAAATTGATCCAGCGGGCCTGCCTAGCATTCATAGTAGGTTGTTTGAAATAGTTAGTTAAACTATGATGATCTGTCATTAGTAAAAACTTCTTACCCAATAAATAATGTCGCCACATTTTTAATGCATGGATTACTGTTGCCAGCTCCATATCGTAAGCTGAATACTTTTGTTCATGCTCTTTAAGTTTTCGTGACTCATAAGCAATAACTCTGCCCTCCTGCATTAGCATGCCACCAACACCTTCCTTGCTGGCATCGGTGCAGACAATGTATTCTTTATTTGGGTCCACAATACTTAGAATAGGTGTAGTAGTAAGCAAGTGCTTTAGCTGGTCAAAACTTCTTTGACAATCCGAGGTCCAAGTGAAGGTTTTCCCTTTCTTTTGCAGAGAAGTAATGGGGTATGCTACCCTAGAAAATCCTTCAACAAACCTCCTATAGTATCCAGCTAGACCCATGAAGGACCTTATATTAGCTACATTCTTGGGTACTAGCCATTCCATTATGGTTTTTATTTTCTCTGGGTCCACCGCAATCCCATCTTTGGTAATGATGTGTCCCAAATATTGAATTTGTTCCTTGAATAAATCACATTTGTTGTACTTGGCGTACAACTGGTGCTCCCTCAAGGTTTGCAGAACAATGCGTAGGTGTTCCTTATGCTCTTCAATGTTCCGAGAATAGATTAATATATCATCAATAAAGATTAGTACAAACTTATCCAAATATTGATGAAAATGATGTTCATTAGACACATAAAAGTTGTGGGTGCATTAGTTAACCCAAACGGCAACACAATGAACTCATAATGCCCATAGCGAGTTCTAAAGGTTTTTTTGGCTATATCCTCTTCCTTAATCCTAATTTGATGGTATCTTGAGTGAAGATCAATCTTCGAGAATACCATCGCTCCCTTTACTTGGTCAAATAGTTCATCAATATGAGGCAAAGGATATTTATTTTTAATTGTCAGCTTGTTTAGTTGTTGATAATCCATGCACATTTGTAAGGTTCCATCTTTCTTCTTGACGAAAAGTACAGGGGCTCCCCAAGGTGAGACACTTGGGCGTATATATTTTTTATCAAGTAGTTCTTGTAGCTGCATTTTCAATTCAGTCAGTTTTGGCACGCTCATATGATAAGGGGCTCAGGATACTGGGGCAGCTCCAGGGATCAACTCAATAGTAAAATCTATATTTCTCTTTGGAGGCAGTCCTGGAATTTCCTCGGGAAATACATCTGGAAAATTTTGTACTACAGGTATATTTTCTAGACTTCCATATTTTTCACTTGAGTTGATATACCCCACCTGTATGGCATAAATTTGACATCCTTTTCGAATACATTTTGCTAATTGAGAAGTTGTTACAGGTCTTATTTTCAGTGGTCTTCGTATACCCTGAATTTCTTGTTTCAAACCCTCTTCATCCATGTAATTAATAGTTTTGTCTTTACAATTAATGAGAGACCAACGTTTTTCTAACCAGTCCATGCCTATTAGGACATCGTAAGACCCTAATGGTAAGACATTCAGATCTGTCGTAATAGGCTGACCTGCTAGCTTCAGAGGGAAATTGCTGACTTTAGCCAGCACCCTTCATTTTTCCCCTGTGGCAAGTTGCACTAGCCAAGGGTTTTTAAATTTAACAGTTTGCAAATGGAATTACTCAACCATTTTCGGACTTATGTAACTCAAAGTAGCTCCTGGATCAATCAAAATAGACATAGTTTGGTCAAAGATCTTACCTTCGAATTCCACCATTGTTGGTTGGTATTCCGCCTGATGATCTTCAAGGGCTGCATTGATCTTAGGAATACTCCTTGCTACTTCACCCACAATTGATGCTTCCTGAAGTTGTGCCACTTGATCTGTTCCCTTGCGGTATGGACAATTTTTGACATAATGTGGCCCTCCACATCCCCAACACTATACTGGCGGTCTATCTTCTATCTCCACTTTTGTTCTCCTAGATTGCTCATTTGTTTTGGACTCACCTGGGATTCTGAATCTGGGTTGATTTCTGTTAACAATCTTGTTTGGCTGACCTTTATGGGGTCCTTTGTTGACAACAGTCTTATTTCCCTTGCTGCTAGAGACAAACCTTGTTCCTTTTTTATCAGACCACCTCTTTCCTCCATCACCCTTTGGTCTATTTTGCTGATAGCATATACGAGCCTTTTGTATAACCTCATCCATGGTCTTTGGGTTGTCAAATTCAAGACATTCCTTCATGAATAACAACAAACTGCTGATAAACCTTTGCACCTTTGCTTTCTCTTCCCGTATGTAGGGAACATATCACAGCAAGGATGTGAATTTTGTTATAAATTCATCTATGGACAGCTGCCCCAAGCGCAGGTCATGGAACTCTTTCGCCTTCTCATCATAAAATCTTTCAGTTAAGTATTTTTCCTTGAAGTACCTTTGAAATTTTTCCCAAGTCACGTTCTGCTCATTAACCCCACGTACCGTCTTCACCTCCTCCCACCACAAGGTGGCCTTTCCCTGCAACTGATAAATGGCCAAGCGGGCCTTCAGATTATGGTCATATTCATATAACTGGAAGTACTTATTCATGTTGATAAGCCAGGCTTCAACAGCTTCTTCCTATTCACCATCGAAGAGGGGAGGTTTGATCTTTCGAAACTCACCCTGCAACTCAATTTTCTGTCATTTTTTCTTTCTGTGATCTGATACATTATCAGATCCCTCCTCTCGATTCTCTTCACCTTCTTCCGTTTCTGAGTTCTCATTTCTGAATTCCTGCTCTCCAGTCATGTTTCCATGTTCGGGACTGGGAATCATTTGCCGTTGATTCTGTCTATCAGACAAACTCTTCATAATCTTCTCTTGTTCTTGCATTAGTCTTTCATTATCTGCCCGCAGCCTAGCCATTTCGTCCTTTAATTCTTGTACTGTTTCAAAAATAGTAGCATTGGTATTGCGTGGCTCTTCTCCTAGTTGTACCCATACCTCAGGATTGGCTTCTGGAAGGGATGTTGGTCTTGTTCCTGTTATGGGTCTATGTGGAGTAAGTCCAGTTCGCCTCATGCTGGTTGTACTTTACTTCTTTCTCTTTCTCTGTGCACATCACAACACTGTTAATCATTTGTTCCAGAGGTCTCAATTTTGCAACTTGAGGCTCTGATACCACTTGTCATGTCTCCATAAATTCACATAATAATAAAAATTTATTAACTCCAAATTTCAACTATAAACTATAATGAAAATAGTATGGTTAAAGCATTGAACTAATAAATCTTTTACCGAGGATATGTGATATTCTATAGTATATTCATTAATGCTGGAATTCATTATCACTGTACTCATTGATTAATTTATGTGATAATACATATGGAAAGGTTAGTCACTAATACAATGCATCTGGCCTTCCGAGCGATGGCGGGAGCAGGTCTCTGGAGTCTTTCATCTTCTCTCCAGCTGTCGATCCTTCCTCGAAAGCCTCGCCTCATCAACAGTCCTCCGTGGCTTGGGTTCATCCAATGGCAATGTGTAAACCCTTATCTCTTTCGTCGATTAGACTGTGAGGTAGAATGGTATGGTGTTTTGGTTCATCGGCTTTGCAGAGCTGATGGTCTAGCCCAAACTTATGGTTTTCTTACCCCTTTGTGATGTTACAGTCGTCCCTCCTCGGCTGCTACATGCTTGCTCTGGTGGCGTGGTTGGTCGATTCATCCAGCGTTCCATTGCTTCGACGAAATGTCTCAAACTCTCGGCCCTGACAGGTACAGTAGTCTTCCTGAGGTTTAATTTGAAACACCATTAATCATTTCTTAGACTTGTTGGATATATGTAATTGTTTCTTTTCTTGCATGACAGGTTTCTCCGGAGTCACCTCATTACTCGAAGAGGGTTATGCGAGGCACACCTTCCGGAATCCTGTCAAGGTTTATCGTTTTACCCTATTGGGTTTCCGGGTATGTGAAAGGTCTTATTCTGAAATGCTACCAAGCGGCAATTCTGGAGCGTTTAGGTTATGAACCAGCTGGGTTTTATCGCTCATGTTCTCTTAATTTACTTTCCATAAAGGTTTATGCTTAAAGCCTTTAAGCTGTAATGTTTGAGTCGAATCTCGGAGCCATTTCTCCTTATTTGGCTTTTCCGGGTATGCGGCTAGTCCTGCCCCTCTGCGGGAGGCATTTCTTGATATAATTTTATCAGAAGTATTAATACTGAAAGTCCTTATTAAGAGGGTTTCTGAGTTTACTGTGTAATTTTGTTTGAATATACCGCTACTGGATTGTAAAAGAAACGAAGAGGGTCTTATACCCTGGATTGAACTCCGTTTTTCTCTCTTTTCAAATTCTAGTTTATCAATGGTTCTTCACTGTTTTTTTATTGTAATGAATATATCAGTTTTGGCGTTTTTCCAGAAATGGTTTGATATCTTGTTGATTATGTTCTATATTATTTGTAGTTACTTCTGAAATTAACAGGGGTTTTCGACCCGAGTCCTAACATTACTGTGCATCATAGTATTTACTTGCTATAACCCATGGAGGGTCCTTGTCCTCTGGACCTATAATTAATTCGGGGTTTCTTATTTTGTTTGAAATTTCTTTCCCGGTGAACCACCGTAATCATGTTAACATTTAGTTATTGTAATATATTATTTTCTCATTTTCCTTTTGTTTAGGGTAATTTCCTTAGCAAATATGTGGATTGGGCATAAAAATGGTTTGGCCTTAAATATCAGTTTCTTATTATTTACAACATTGTACTAGAATGAAGAGAATTTATTTTGAATATTCAGTCATATTAAGCTACTCCTTCTAGAACTGTAATACTACTGTTTGATAGGTTTAGGTTTTATCTGGAAATTCCCTTCTTTGATTTCTATATTTCCCCTTAAAGGGATTTGCATGGTAATCACTTAAGATTTATTCTTCTAAGAATTCTGCTACTCTTGCTACAAATTTGCAGATTTTTTATTTTAATTGTTGTATATACTAGAACATAGTTACAAATTGTTGCTACAAGCCAACATACTTAATTTCTCTAAAGCAATAACATTCTTCAACTTTATTTGCAACCTTAATCTCACAACATAAATAATTACAGAAAGTTAGAATACTTATATGGTTCCAGATGTAACCATAGTCGATTGTTTGAAGTCAAAACAACTAAGTTATCAGATTTTTCCTCCCAACCTTGAGACTTGCCTTCAGGCCCAAGTCTCCCCCCGAGTTGTTACTCACACGCAGGATGTTTCCTGCAAGATTATCAGTGTTACTTGTCACAATTTTTTTCCCGTAGAAAAAGTCGTAACTTCTATTAGATAAAAGAAATTACATTTTGTAGATGCCAAGGCATATGCATGACGAGGCTGATCGCCTCCACCAGATAGTAGCAAAAAAAGTTGTCTACAACCCTGTACAGATGATGTTAAACAGTTTTCCTCCACGCAAGGAGTTCAGTTTTGTGTCATTTACCAAAATTTATATTGAAGTAACAAAAAGTGCTCCACGTAGGGAGACATGCTGTTTGAAAACACAAAAAAATAATCATCTGTAGTTCATCCAAATAAGTCTAATGTTTTGTAGTGAGATCAAAATATTTTCGCTAGTTACAACAGCTGTTGTCTTCTAGCTTTGTCTGTGTACCAAAAAAGCATCATAAAAATACAGTCTATGTATAGTTCTGTAAACATAGAAAAGAAAAAAGCGTCCTCGTGTCTATGTCCTCTGGAGAGAGCGCGGGTCGACAAAAGGTCTGTGATAGTGTTGATGGAAAAGTCCATCCAGATCTTCCTGTATCAGCCAGTCTTCTTCTTGCCTTTGCACTCCCTGTTTTGATAAGAGGCCCGCCCTTGAGTTGCGCTCCCTGTAAATATGGTGACAAGAAAAATGTTCAAATAAGTCTGTGAGCCTGTGAGTCTCATCCAGAATGTGTCTCAACGAAAAAGCAGAGCATTGCGAAGTTCTATTTATCCAGTTGCAGACAAGTTTTGAGTCTCCAAATAGTTGTAGCTTTGTGCAACCTTTCTCAAGAGAAAAATGTATAAGATGTTTGGCGGTGGTCAATTCAGCATAATTATTTGTGCCCCTTCCCAGGTGCATCTGAATATGGAAGCAGTGGCCCTCCCTGAGGTAGAGGAGGGCTCCTCCTCCGCAGCCTTCAGCTTGGGCCGAGCCGTCAAAGTAGGCCCATGGGTAGGATTTGTCAATGAGCTCAGGGATAATGGTTCTGTGGGGGGGCTGAGAGAGGTCTTCCGGGAGTAATTCATAATCGGCAAGGACCTGGGATCTGATGGTAGGCCAGATGGGGTCTCTATGGTCAAAAATAGCTCGGTTCCTAGCCGTCCAGATGGCCCAACACATGAGGAGGTAGGTTCCTTTCTCTACCTTTGTGTTTCGCTAGCCAAGACAGCCAGGCTTCTGATGTGTTATGACCTTGCCAATTGTTGAAGGATGGAGAGGATGAGGTTATGAGGGACCATTGAGCAGAGACAATAGGGCAGGTTAGGAATAGATGATCCGTGTCTTCCTCATTGCACCTGCAAAGATGACACCAGAAGGGTCCATGGAAAGATCGTCTCATTAAGTTAGCGCCAGTGGGAATTTTATTGAACAGTATGGTCCACATTAGCATACGCATTCTGGGGGCCGCTTTGAGTTTCCATAGCACTTTCCACCAGGGCTGGACGTTTACAGGCTGTACAGATTGTATGAGCTTTACGTATCCTTCCTTGGGGGTATAGGTTCCATTTTTTGCGAGTGCCCATACAATCTCATCTTCTCCTTCAGTTATCCTTATGTGGGCTTGAGTGAGGGCTTCAATGTACATCTCCCAGTCATGCCTCCACTGACCCGGAATGTGTAGATCATCGGCTGACTTCCAGGCTTGCTGGAAAGGGGTGGTGCTTGCTTGGTCTGCAATGTGGCCTATGTGGGAGACACCCATATCTTGGAGATAGGCAATTAATGGTGCAGGGAGGCGATGGGCGTTCCCACACCCGATCCAGGGATCCGATCCTAAGCGTACAGCTTGTCCCTGGTGAATCCTCCATGTTAGACCTTCTCGGATAAGTGGGAGTGAATTGAGGACAGCTTTCCATATATTGGAATGCCTTCCGCTCCCTCTGTGTTCCCTGTGAATCCAGCTGAATGTGTTTTTCAGAGCGATGTATTTTTCATATACCACTTTTGTCTAGAGGTTGTGTGTGGTGATGAGCTGCCATCCCAATTTTGCTGCCAAAGCTTTTGCAAAGAACTCTAATCTTTTAATTCCCCAACCTCCCCATTTCTTTGGTCTAGCAATAGTATCCCATTTAACCCATGCAAAGAGGTTTCCCTGTTTTTTCCCTTTCCATAAGAATCTGCAGCAGATCTTTTGTAGTCTGTCGAGGATCCCTCTTGGAATCCAGGCCAAAGACATCCAGTAAACAGGGGTTGCTTCCAGAACAGCTTTGATGAGGGTGAGTCTTCCAGCCCTGGATAGGTATCTGTTATACCAGATATTTAATCGCTTTTCCACCTTTGCAATAATCCAAGTCCAGTCAGCAATCTTGTATCCTCCATGTTTTATTCTGAATCCTAGATATTTCAGCCCTTCCTCCATCAGGTGTGGTGGGAAGGGGAAATAGTGTCGGATATAAAAAACCTCATGTTGTGTACAACCTATCTTTGTGAGGGAGGATTTGTGAATATTTATGATCATACCTGTAGCTTTCTAAAATAGGTCAAAAACATACTGCATGGCTGAGGAGTCGGCCAAGCTGCCATTTAAGAAAATGAGCACATCATCTACAAACAGTAGGTGAGTGAGAGAGCAATTTTCCGTTATCTTTATACCAGAGATCCTGCCTCTCCTGTGTTCTGTCCCTATCAATCGACTTAGACCTTCCATGATGAGCAGGAAAAGTAGGGGAGATAAAGGGCATCCCTGCCTGAGACCTCTTTCTGCAGTAAAGAAGGGTGTGGGGGAGCCATTTAGGAGGATGCTATACGGCACTTCGGTAATACAGCTCATTATCCTTTTGATGTACAAGTAGGGAAACCCCAGGTGTGTAAGAAGCATTCGAATGTAGAGCAGGCTTGCCCTGTCGAAGGCTTTGGAGAGATCCACCTTTAATATCATTCCCTTCAGTCTCCTGTTGTGCATTGAGTGGAGGAGTTCTTGTGCGGTGCCAATAGCTTCATGGATCTGGCGATGCTGGAGGAATGCAAACTGTTCAGGGGAGATATGAGCCGAGAGGATGGGCTTTAGCCTATTTGCGAGAATTTTGGCCATGATCTTATAAAGGCAGTTACAGAGAGAGATAGGCCTGAAGTCATTGTAAGAGGCTGGTTTGTCGGACTTGGGGATGAGGGCTATGAAAGTGGCTTTGATGGCTGAGGGGATCTTTCCTGAGCGGCTGCAATGGTTGATAACTCTGAGGAGGTCCTGACCCAGAAGATCAAAGAAAGCGAGGTAGAATTCGATGGTCCAACCGTCGGGTCCCAGGCTCTTCTCTTTTTGGAAACCTTGCATGGTGGCTTCTAGCTCCCCTAATGTGACCTCCTTGATGAGATCTTCAGCATCCTCTTCATCCACAAACCTGGGAAAGAGCTCGACAACCCGCATAATCTCTAATAGGTTGGCTTCCCTCAGGGCCTCATAGATGTTCCTGAAGTGTGAGGTGGCCATTGAGGCTAGTTCTCTGGAGTTGTTCACTAGGTGTCCCCGGTCATTTTGCAGTTCCCAGATAGTATTGATCATTTTCCAACCATTTGCAAAGCGGTGGAAGAATTTTGTGTTTTCATCTCCTTCCCTAATCCAGATTGCTCTGCTTCTTAATCTCCAGCTTGCCTCTCAGTCTCTGAGGATTTGGGTTCTCTGGTTGATGAGGGATCCATACCTGGCTTTCTGTTCCTGAGAGTTGAAAGTACCATCCGACAGCGATTCAAGGTCAACAATTGCTTGTTCTGCCTGGGAGATAATTAAGTCTTCTTGTTCCCTCTTTTTATGAACCCAGTCTTTGGATAGTCCCTTTAGTTTAGAGAGATTTTTTATAAAGCAAATTGCTGGATCCTGCTCCTCAGAGATAGGGTGTGTTCTCCAGAAGTCGGATATTAGCTTGAGGTAGGAGGGGTCCCGGAGCCATGTGGAGTTGAACTTGAAGGGAGATTTTTTGCTTCAGGAGTTTTTCCCCAATTTCAAGAAAGATAGGCCTGTGGTCCGACAAGCCTCCGCTGCCAACCCATTGTCTAGATCTTGGGTGGCTGTTGTGAAAGGCCTCCTTGATGATAAAACAATCCAGTCTTCTGGCCAAGCTTTGGTGGTCTGTCTGATTGTTCCTCTAGGTGTGTTAGATCTTGGCCGAGGGAATGTCGACCCATTGGTGGATCTCGAGCAGCTGCTCAAAGAAATCAGAGAGTGGGTCAATCTGAGCCATATGACCCCAAGATTCTGAGAAGCCCATGGAAAAATTTAAGTCTCCCCCAAGAATTAAATTCCCATTTTGGAGAAGGTGGGAGCTGAGGAGCTTTCACCAAAAAAGTTCCCGACTTTGACATGGTCCGTAAACATTAAAGATTCTTAGCTCTTCCTCCAGCTCCTTGGAGTATATGTCCGCTCCCAGAAAGCCCTCACAACCCCAAATGTTCTTCAGATTTATCGAACGGTTCTTGAAACCAATTCGGTTGATATTATCTTACAAAGGGTTTCTTGCAGGAAGATAATATCAACCGACTTGGAAAGGAGGAGTCGCTTCAGAGCCAGCTTTTTCTCGGGACTGGCCATCCCTCTGCAGTTGAAGGACAAGAGCTTCATGGAGGGGAGGGGGGAAGGGTGTCCTTTGCTTTAAGAACCCTTTCAATGGTGTGTTGTTTACCCTGGATCACTTTGTCCCCAGCTTGATTTTTAGCCTTGTGAATATTGGAGGGTCAGCCTCTACCTTGCTTGGGCGAGAGGATGGAGGGGGCAGAATATAAACCTATTGTGTCTGGCTCTTTCTGTTTGGAAGTAGAGCGGGTGGAGTACCTCGAAGTGGAATTTACCAAGGGGGAGGGCGAGGGGAGGGGACGGGATTGGACGGAGGAAAGGGGGCAGGAGGAGAGGAAAGTCGTCGGCTGAGGGAGAGGGCAGGTCACATAGAGGTGGAGAGATTTTGAGGGGGGAAGGGGCGGGCGGGAGCCCATCACCAGGTCAAGTGCCGAAGGGGATGAAGGGCCGGGGATCCAGACAGGAGGGGGCATATGGGAAGATAGTGATAAACAAGAAGAATCAAGATGCGAAGCAGAATTAACAGGGGGAAGAGACATACCCGATGAAAAAACGACGCCCTTTGCAGCCCTTGAGCGCGTCAGAGGAGGAGAAGGTGGCCTGATCAAGATTTTGCCCTGCTTTTTTGCCAAAGGAGCAAGCGGCGCCTCCACTGTGTCTGAGGTCCTGATGTGTTCCGCCCTTGGTGCTGCCGCGGCCTGAGGAGCTTGGGGTTCTACTGAAGTGGGATGTTCCTGCAATATGGATTCCTGTTGGGCCTTTTTGAGAAGGGGGCAATCCTTGTAGAGGTGACCCACTTGATGACATCTCCTACATCGGTAAGGAATCCCTTCATAGTCAAGCTTCTGCTTCCTCGAAAATGTTTTCCACTGTATAGTGATATGTTCCTGCAGGCCTCCTCTCGTGTCAAGGTGGACTAGAATCCTGGCATATGCCATCATCCCTATCGCAATGTAGGATTTGTCCGATTCCATGTAGGTGCCCAGCGAGTTTCCAATTCTCCGGAAAATGTCCTCGGACCAGTACTGAAGAGGCAAGCCCGGGAGTCTAACCCATACAGGTACGACCCCAATTTGTTCTGTTTCCAAGTCGAAGAGGGGCGTCCATCTTTTAAGAAGTACTAGAGCTTTTTCAAAGTGCCAAAAGGATGACAGTACCCAGCTCGTGTGGTCAGCCCTCGCGAACCTCAACGCGAACCAGCCTCGCACGAACGTTTGGACCGAGGGGATTTCCGCCAGGTATTGTCCCCATATTTCTGTTGCCCAGGTCTTCAGTTTTTCCGCTGAATAGTTCCTACCCCGGATGCATCCCACAAGTACTCTGTCCGCTAGGTCCATCGCGTCTCCCCATTGAATGTCTTCTTCGAGCCTCAGAATGATGTCCTCTGGTCTGGATTTAAAGCAGCGTAGTTTCTTCTTCGGGCGGGAGGACATACGGCTAGGGTTAGCTGATGCCCTAGGTTCAGCAGGAGCGTCGACCGGAGGAGGGGGGAGAGGGATCGAGAGGGGGGATAGCCTCCGGGAGGGGGGGATGGGGTTGTAGCTTCCCAATGTGGCAGGGGGCGCGGAGAGGGGGAGGGGAGCTGTAGGGGGGGGGCTTCAAGGGGAGCGTCAGATTGCAGAGGGAGGGGATGAGGAGCCTGCAGGTTTGAGGGACCAGTTTCAATGGAGGAGGAGTGGAGGCACTCCGCTAGAAACCCTAGGGAGGCCGGCGATGGGATAGAGAAAGGAGCCCAAGTGGAGGGATCGGCAGACTGAAAAGCGGCAGAAAGAGTCGGATCCGACGACTGTGCGAGGTCTTCAAAACTAGCGGACATGCTTTCACTATACATACCTCCAGAAGCTGAGAACGTGGAGCGCCAGATGGAACCGTCTGCCAGCGGAGAGTCCGAGTAGTCCACCTCGTCAAGATCCATCACCAGCTACTTGGAACAGAATGTGTCCTCGGAACCAGGTAACCGTCGGGGATCGTCGCCAACAGTCAGGAAACCGTTGTGCCGTTCAGAAGCGGGAATAGAGGGGCGACAGATAACCGTCCGGGAGGAAAATGATGGGGGGAAAGCGACATGCGACTGCAACAAGGGGTTAGGCGCGGCGACAAATACCTCGCTTCGAGCAGCAAAGAGGGGTAAGGCAATTCAGGGAAAAGAAAAATGGAGCGGGATGAGAGAGTGCCTGCAGAGATAAGAGGAGGGTAATACAGGGAGGAAAGATAAAAAGTAAAAAACACCGGCTCAAAGCTCAAAGGGGGGGTACGGAGGCAGGTCTGGCTACAGGACCGATGCCGGCCTGCAGCCCCGTTACACCAAAGTAGAACCCCGTTCAGGCCATGTTACGGCCTTGTCGTACCAGATCCGTCCGCCCATCGATCGAATCCCTTCCCGTCTCCAATGATTCCATCCCTCTATCATGTACGTGACAACTTATTTAAGAATATCGTATCCTTGTCACAATTATCTGGTCTTAACCAGACTTACCTCCGCCTGACTCTTTAGCACATAATCCTTTCTTTTCCTCCTTTCATCTCAGGTACCAATACCCTCTTGATTTCCTTTACTTGAGAATAAATATTAAAGTAGTTAGGGATAGGTCATTGCCTATTATAACTACTTGACATGTGAGGACCATAAGATTGTCATTATCAAGACATTTACCTCATGTAAAACTTTAATCAAAGTAATAAATTTATAAACTTAAATAGTAATGTTCAGTTTGTTTACTGCAGTAATTAAATATTTACAATTATTGGGGAACATCACAATATATATATATATATATATATATATATCCTCTAAAGTAATTAGAAGTAAAAATAAAAGTGTGAGTACAATGTCTAAACTTTATACTTTTCATAATTTTGATGGTATATTCATGCATCAATAATTAAATAAGCACTCTCAAGCTAAGGGTGCTTCACAATTCAACCTTTTCATTTTAAAGAAAAGCCTAACCAACAATACACAAAGTAATTTCAAGGAAACACTTCCTTTTTGCATTTTTGGGCTCAACTTGGGGATTTCATATTCTAGTAGTTTACAACATCCCAATCAATCCCTCCTTGACTATTTTACAACATCCCAATCAAGCCCTCCTTGACTATTTTACAACATCCCAATCTAGGTAAGGATGCTTATGTATCTAGTGTCTAAGTGTCTAAAAACGAAATCGAATTATGTAAAAAACCACATTTGAACTAACATAAAATTCTTCAAAATGAGATATCAACACCCTTTGAAATGTTTTGTAGAGGTCATGTCACCAACATTAAGTTATATGAATATTTTTCCTTGCATTCCATCCATTATTATGCTTCTAAGGTGGTCATATCATGGTGGGTAAATTAAGAAATGGATGTAATGAGGTTGCCGAAACTTCTAGATGTTACATGCAGATTGTTTTCAACTATGACATAGATTTATAAATATGCAACAATTGAATGTGATAAAATTTAGTGTAGGGGGCCACAAAGGATGCTAAGGATTTGTAGAGTAACATTGGTTTTTGTAAATGGGAAGCATGGAAACCTTAAAAATTATTAAAATCTTGTAGGGCATAAGCCATCTTAGACACTTATCTTAGAATCTGAAACCAATGCCCTTTTAACCCAGGCTTTTCCATTTTTACATGAAAAATGTACGGACAACAATTTACCCCTTGCACAATAACTTCAAACATCCAATATTTTACATTCATCATACTTCCCATCCTGAAGGGAATTTTCATCATAACAACCAAATCATCCAGTGAAGGATGAAATCATTTTAAGGACATTCAGGTATGGGCACTGCTACACCATTCATTCCAAATTTTTCTTAAACCAAGGCCTCCAAAATTTTCCACATACACATATCCATATGTATCCAATATGCATGTAAGTGCATTCATTTCACTTTTCATCTTTAATTATACCTTATTGATTTCAAGATCAACATCCTTCTTCAAGACACCTTTTTTTCAAGCATGACTCTCTTTTCATAGAGAACACTTTTTCTTTTACACAATTTCTTCAATCCAACCAACATAACCCTTTGTCCAAGGTCAAATCAAGGTAGTAATGTTGCTGGAAAACATAACCAACAAGCTCTTTGTCATACTTCAAATTTATCTATGTGTTATATCTCTAGTCATCCAAGCCTAGTCTTTGAACCATAATGCACTCTATAACATACCCAACCCCCAAGGTCACTTTATGGAGGTGGGGTATCCATTTTTTCCTCTTTTAACCATATTAAACCTTTTTTTTAGGTCACCATCATCTTCTTCTCATAAAGAGGTCTCCAATGATATAACTTTTACCTCAGTCTAAGCTTCAGGCACAAAGTTATGGCCCTATGAAGATTTTCCATTTTATTGCACGTCGACATCCATACCACTGACACATGGTAGACACATCAACAAATTCACAACTAACACATTGCAGACATATCAACAAATTCATAGCTAATAGTAGACATGTGCCCATGTGTCATTAGCATATAGCGCCATGCCTAGAAGTTAGATGCATCAACTACTAGGTCACATTGAGATCCTGATTTTTTTTATTTATTATCCATTTCAAATTCTTTTAGATTCTCAGATGTTCTATTCTTTCAAGTTCTCTTAAATCTTGACAAAGGCACTTAGTTAATAGGTCAAACATCTAGATATTTAGAACTTTCACTATCCAGGAAAATCCAAAAATCCTAATAAATACAAAAGTTGGATTTTCAGATTCCAAACTCTCACACATCCTAAACATTTTCTCTCCAAGTCACCTCCATGGAAATTTCCACTTGGCCTCAACTTCAACACATCAACAAATTCATAGCTAATGCACAGTAGACATGTGCCCATGTGTCATTAGCATATAGCGATATGCCTACAAGTTAGATGCATCAACTACTAGGTCACATCGAGATCTTGATTTTATTTATTTATTATCCATTTCAAATGCTTTTATATTCTTAGATGTTCGATTCTTTCAAATCTCTTGAATCTAGACAAAGGCACTTAGTTAATAGGTCAAACATCTAGATATTTAGAACTTTCACTATCGAGGAAAACCCAAAAATACTAATAAATAAAAAAGTTGGATTTTCAGATTCCAAACTCTCAAACATCCTAAACATTTTCTCTCCACATCGCCTCCATGGAAATTTCCACTTAGCCTCAACCTCAACACACAGATTCCTCTATGTCCATGTCATCATCCATATTAGTGTGGATCAATAAATAGATTTCTGGATATCCGTACCATTCGACATCTTGAAAATCCTAGAAAGGGCCATTTTCCAAAATTCCATATGTTTGGACTCTTGGACTCCATTTCACACACCATGCCATATGCCATATCAACCCCCATGTTAGCTCCTTAAGCCACATTAACTTTGACATGTAAACATGCCACATCATTATGACTTATCATTGTGCCATGTCACACCGTGTAGTACCCACTTTGCCTGGAGTTTTCTTATGTGGACTCCACATGCCCCCCATGTACTCTACCCTATTGGGATCTAGATATGGGATTATAATTTCCACCAAACCCTCATATTTCCAAAATTTATGGATTCCTGTATAGGTTGAATAACTCTGCTGTCAAGGTTCCTTTGGATTCTAGGTTCCACTGCCTCGAGGTTCGACCAATATGGGCATTCGACATTTAGAAATTTATTTAACTCCATTTACAATTTTTCTTGGATATCTAGATATTTCGATATTTGGAACATCTAGATAATCCTAAATTTGCATACAAAAAAGTTATGAATTCCTGAAAATCAATATATTTAGATATCTAGAACACCTTAAAATTAGACATGCAATAAAATTTTAGATTTTCAAATATCTAGATATTTGAAACATCTAATCTCCATCGATCTTGTTTGCATTACCAAAAGTCTTGGATAACTAGTTATCTAGAAATCTAGAACATCTGCTTCTCACCAGATATCTACCCCCTTTAGCCCTTTTCTTCATGTGCAAGGCCTTTGTCATAACCATCACCAAGTAATCTGACCAACGACTAAGACTAGTTTGCGGATCACTAAAATTTGACAGTTTTACTAGAACTTCCGAAATAAAACTTTGGCTTCTCCATTGCTTGAATATAATTTAAAAAAGGATCGAATACTTTTACATATGAATTTTAAGGATATATAAATCCCAATCAACCTATAACATGCTTCAAATTCACTAGCAACAACCATGCATCCTCTTAATAGAATAAAAAAGACACCCCATGGCCATTTCCCCAAATTTGGCCCAAATGAGTGATATTCCTCTCAACCATTTAAATCTAATGACTTCATGCTTCAAACCCATTGCAGTTTCAATTACACAAACCAACATTATGGCTTATTTCTTAAGAGAAGAAAAGTCCCCATAAACCTTTTATGAGCTGAATATTTATTCATACATATATACATATCTATTGTTTATTTATGACAACCCAAGCCTCTTGTGAGCTCTATGAATAACTTTTAGACTAAGTTCCATAGTCACTCCAAACTAGGGATTTTAAGATTTCCCTTTTAAATTCCCCATTCAAGGAACACTTCCAAGTCTTCTCATCCCAAACAAGAACATAACTTAGCTACTCAATCACATAGCTAACTCCACATGGGTTTTAGCATTCACATTCTTTTAAAAATCCATACAAGCCCAATCCCTAAGAGAACAACACTCTCATGATTTTCCCATGTAAATTACCCTGTTGTGCATCAATTAACATGCTCAAAGTGGCCTTACAAACATGCACAAATCCACCTAATATACAGTGACATATATGCATAGTAATGCATATATCATTAAGCATAAATAACTCACATAAGATATACATATAATTAAGCATAAGTAACTTACAAAAGATATATATATATATATATATATATATATATATATATATATAGATATAGCATGTATAAAGAAGAATATACACAAAATTAAGCATTTAATCACATAAATGAAGCACTTATCTTCTATAAATATCCATTAATTGGATACATACCTTAGATGTTCCACCTATCCATATACTGCACTACTCCTAGTCTCTCAGTAGTGGGTGACCCCTGAGCCAAGGCAATGAATTTGCAAGGGAAAAATTTCACCTAGAGCCAACTGCAATCATGCGACAATACCAAACATGTACTAGGCTAGGTGCCAACTCTAACTACCTCCCTAACTACAATTCCACATCCCCCATCCTACATAACCCATGGTAATGCACCCCTTTTGTCTCACTACCATTGATGGGCTTCTAGCACAATCCGGTCTAGATGTCTCAAATTCATGTAGCTTTGGGAGTTGTGGGTTCCCTCAGGAATCTTCTAGGAACCCCTCAAGTCTCACATTGGGAAAACCAACCCAAATAATTCACCCTCCAAGTTATAGCCTTACCCAATATGAGTAAGGAAAACCGATCATAACATTAATTGGGTAGACCTGCCCAACCAATTTCCCCTCCAAACTCTAGCATTACCTAAGACGAGTAAGGATAATTGGCCATAACATTCACTAGGCACACTGACCCAGCCAATTCCCCTTCCAAGCTCTAACCTTACCTAAGATGATTAAGGAGATTCATTGGCCATTGAGTCCACTGAGAAAATCTATCCAACCAATTCCCCCTCTAAGCTCCATCCTTACCCAAGACGAGCAAAGGAAATTGGCTAAAAATTCCACCATGGAGTTTATAATAGATTTCAAGTCACAAGGTTCAATTATTGATTGAGCTGTCTACTCAACTTTTTTCAACATATCCCATGAGGGACCATAAATGATATTGGGATAAAACAACAAGGTACTTCCCTAGTTGAATGATATGGGAGTAATCCCCCCACAATGATGGGAAAATTGACATATATGTGCATGGGATCTTTCCACCATGTGGTGCATTAGGAACTAACATAGGCTTATGTTATGCATTCACACTTTAGGTTATGTTTGTAAGTCACTTTTTGGATAATATTATTTCCAAGTCCTAAGAACTATGTCAAGGTTCCACTCTCTCACCTTTCCCTCTTATGGAGCCCTATCCCCCCATACTCTTTTATCTAGTAGTCTGTAGTTGTGTATTTTATTATCATGGATGTGATTACATATTACAACATTAAACTCACTATCCTTTTTGCACATAAGCTCTTGGGCATTAATCACACATGCACTTTGGCCTCAAAACATGTAAACACATGTGCATAGGCCTCAAAACAAATATATGGGCATACAAGTCCAACATGACTTACAACCTAATAATAATATGATGCATGCATACATATAAGGGGTCATCCTGGGGTGTTACACAATTCTTGTACTATTAAGAGGGAACCACTTTGTGCAACAAAATGATCAATTTTCCATGCTCGCTTATGCTATCTTAAAGGTCTAAAACCCCCCAAACTTGTTAATGATATATAAACGATGATTATCATTAATTACAATTTCATTCTAGATGGTTGGGGGAAATCCCTAAGTGCCATGAAAATCCACCACCCATTTATAGGCTTACTGTAATGGCAATGTAGGTATCATGGCTATGTAGGTAACATTACTATTTTATGCTTATCTTAACCTAGGCCTACATGACATTTATATGCTATATGTTTCAAAGACTTTGGCATTATTATTTTTTCCCCAAACACATTGGATAATTTAATTGGTGATTTGATATCTGCAAATATATATATATATATATATATATATATATATATATATATATATATAACCTCTTGGGGTTTACAATCTGTCCTCCTCTCCGTAAACTAGGTCACAACCGGGGGGATTTGAACCTTGGATTTCTTAGTTTTCACAGATTTTACATTAACAACCATCATAGATCCATCTTAACTTTGGATCTACCAAACACCTAGAGGGATCAAATTTGTCAAGATGCAAACTTCTTTTTGAGTGCAAAATTTAAGGAAAGGTTCACACCTCAAAAGACTTGATTCCTCTCCAAGCTTGAAAAATCATGAGTTAAGATGGTTCTATAGTGGTTCTTAGTAATATTATTTATATTAAGATAAATTTCACATCTCTATATATAGAAATTTTCGTATTTTTAATTTTATTAAAACCCTCAAATACATCCCAAGTTAAGATGATTTATTACAAGTTCTTAATAATATTATTTATATTTATATAAATTTCACAAATCTATATATAGAAATATTCTTATTTTTTATTTTATAAATATGATGAGATTTATTTATTTATTTTATTTTTTTTGCGCTTGGTTCAAGGACACCTTCAGTCAACCGGAGGCGCTATGTCCACTGGAAAAATCTGGGCTTGACGCCCCGCGGCCTACTGCAAGACCTGACCCCAAGAGCTTTCGAGAGTTGATCCTGTGACCTCCCATCTAGCAAGGCCCCATCTTGACCAATTGGGCTAACCCTTGAGGCTAGTAGGATGAGATATCTAAATATATGGTAGAATAATTATAGAGCGGAATAATGAAGAGGGACTTTGAATGGTGGTTGTGTAAGTGTAGAGTCAAATCACCCGTGGACCTTACTAATATCTGCCATATGGGCTTAGGCTCATCGTCTTAGTTTTCATTACTTCTCAAAGGGAAAAGGTTATCTGGTTATGGATTAATAGCATGGTTTTTGGTAATTTTTTATATAAAGTTTTGAAATATAATAATTACAAATATGAATTATTATTTTAATTTGTAGTTTCAAATATATTTTAATTTATAACTATAATTTATATTTTTTTATATATTTCACATTTCTATATTTAATAATATAAATTTATTAATTGAATTTATAATCAAATATATATATATATATATATATTTATTTATTTATTTTTGGTAGTTTTTTATATTCAATTTATATTTATTTTTAATTATAGGTTTATTAATCACATTTATTAAATTTTTATATGTTTTAAATCTATTTTAATAGGATAGGCATATAATAATTTTTTTAACCATTTATACTTTTATTAATAAAAATAAAATTGCAATATAACAAATTAATATGAATTGATATACTATTTTTAAGTAATTTTTACATTTTATTATTATTTTTTGATTTAATGCTTGCTATTTATTTATTTTGTAATCAGGTTCAACTTGCATTAGGGCCAACCCATCTAGTGGATGAAATCAACATATACCCATAGTGAGATGCTAAAGCCCCTAACACCCGTTGGGATAATTTAATTCCCCAAAGTGGCCCTACCCACACTACACCATCTCTTCCATATTGAATTGACATTTGAATGTTTACACTCATTTACAACTACTACAACATCTCTTCCATACTAAACTACCAGCATAGATCCGTCTTTACTCTATTTTTATTAATTTACCATACCTCTTTTGTAAATATGGTATTTGGCCCATAGGCTTCACCTAAAAAGAGGTTCTATTTATTTACCATACCTCTAGTTTATTTATTCTATTTATTTACCATACCTCTAGTTTATTTATATTTTTATTTATTTACCTACCTTTGGAGTAAGTATAAAAGAAGGTTTTATCTATTTACCATACCTCCACTTTATTTATATTTATATTTATTTACCATACCTATTTTTTGAGTGTTCATAAAACCTCTTTATATTTAAATTTATATTGTGTTTATATATAATAATAATTAGATTGATTTCCAAATAGGGTCGACATTAGTTTAAAAATATTAAATGTTAAACATTACATGTTAAATGTTTACATTTACATTTACATTTACTTTTACATGCTTATGTGAGATCTACCCTATTCTGAGTTGTGTCTCTCCGCACAATAAAGCCCTTTTCAATGTAATTGAAAAAATATGTTATTTAATAATTTAATAATCTACTTCATAAAATATTATTGCTTGCACACACACACACACTTAGTTGTCAAATTAGCAGTGGGCACAACCATAATTAGTTGTGATCTGTGAATGTAGCTTGCGCTTATATCTATATATATATATATATATATATAATATATATATATATCTATATATATATATATATATATATATATATATATATATATATATATGAGAAAACTTATCATAACTCAGTTGCACTGGGCACAACCATCACTGGTTGTGATACTGTTATTCAAGGAAAACCACACCACTTGGAATTACCTCGTGGTGGTCCATAAGGGGGCATATATATATATATATATATATATATATATATATATATATATATATATATATAATGAGAAAACTTATCATAACTCAGTTGCAGTGGGCACAACCATCACTGGTTGTGATATGAGAATGTAGGCTGATTCATCACTGTTATTCAAGGAAAACCACACCACTTGGAATTACCCCGTGGTGGTCCATAAGGGGGCACACTTATCACAATCATCACTAATTGTGATATGATAATGTATGAATCACTGTTATTCAAGGAAAATCACACCACTTGGAATTACTCCCTAGTGGTCCATAAGGGGGCACACTTCAAGGAAAACCACACCACTTGGAATTATCCCCTGGTGGTCCATAAGGGGGCACACTCATCACAACCATCATTGTGATATGAGAATGTAGGAATCATTGTTATTAAGGAAAACCACACCACTTAGAATTACCCCTAGTGATCCATAAGGAGACACACTTTCACTCTTGCCAACTGCCTCTGAGTCTTTGACTATTAATTTGTTTCCTTAAATTCGAAAAAAATAAACTCTTAACCACTCAAGCAATTTTAAGATATACTCTAACCCTAATTGTATGTATATTAATATAAATATATTTATATTTCCATGAGATATATATATATATTTCAAGAAATGTGTCCCAATTGATTTGGGTGGATTTAGTCTCTACCATGTTTGAATTCAAACCTCATTCCAAAATATTAAAGTAAAAATCAATATATTAATAATTAAAAACCACCTATCCTATTAAAATAAAAACCTAATAAAAAAAGGTCAGAAAACCAGTGTTAAAGTCATTAAAAAAAATACTTATTATTGACTTTACATATTAAACGACAAAACTGAACTCAATATTAAAAAAAATATAATCGGGGGAAGAAATCCAAGCGGATGGAGTGTATATATATATATTTGTGTTCTCGAGGGACTCGTTTACTTTCTTACTAAAAGGGGTAGTAAAACAGACACATACCTAAATATAATATATATATTATTACAGGGTTGTGGGGGCCTCTACGCTCGGCTGTGTAAGTAACGTGAAGATTTGGTTCTCCCATTTAGATGAGCAGCAAAGGACTGAATGAGCGGAAGAGAAACAAACCCGAAGTTCAGATTTTACAAGGTGGGGAGCGAAGAGTGGCATCTGTAGAAGACGGCAATGGCAACCTCCTCCTCTGGAAGTGGGACTACAAGAAAGCTTCAGGTGGTGAGCCCTGTCCCTGCGGACATCGATATCGCTACCTCTGTAGAACCCCATCACATATCGGCCATCGCACATGAGCTTGGCCTTCAACCCCAACATTACGAGCTGTATGGAAGACACAAGGCAAAGGTCTGATCACTTGCTTTATTTTCAACTCCTTTTTGTTGCTTTCATTTCCTCCCAGAAACACCCCTATCTCATCTCATCATCATCAACCATATAAATGGATTGATGCCATTAATTTTCATTCTAGATGTAGATCCACAGCCTATTATGCATATGTTCAGCTGAATATGATTGTATCTTATTGGATTGGATTTGCAGGTTCTTTTGAGTGTGTGTGGTAGAGGAGCTACAACATTCCCCGGATGGATTCTATGTGGTGGTTGGAGGAATTACTCCCACTCCTTTAGGGGAAGGAAAATCCACCACAAATGTTGGCCTATGTCAAGCACTTGGCACCCACTTGGGCCAAAAGGTCACCTTTCTGAACTTATCTTTTCATCTCATACAGGCAAAGTCTTTGGCTGAACAAATTGATTGAATGGAATGCTTTTGGTTGGCTGATCTGTGAACACTCCACATTACTAAGTGGTTTTATTTATTTTATTGATATGTAAAACCCAATAGTATACTGAACGGAAAGGAAGAACCTAAAGGGCATCAAAATCAATAGTTTGTCCAATGGTTCAACAATTAATTGTCTGGAAGAACATCAATAGGAAAATCCGAATTCTTAGATCTTGCAGTTAATTAATGAATGATGTCGTTTCTTCTAGACTTCAAGTATTGAGATCTTGCAGCCAATCACTGAGAATAACAAATTGACATCTAGAACATCAGGGAGTCATCTTTTTATGAGTTATAGCGGCTGTATTGGTGGCTTGCTTTGGAGAAATCTTCTTAATGCATTTGATCATTGCATTGCATTCCTCAGTCCAAGGAGGACTGAAGAGGACAAAGTAGTCATATCTTGTTTCCAGGGCCAATTCTGTAGGTTGGTCAATGGTCATTATCAAAATTCAATTGCTTGTGCATGTGTAATTCATTGGAAGAGAAAGACTGGACTTGACGGGACTGGACTGGGTGCACATTCAATGGCACAGACTCCCCATCTTCTTGGACAGAGTTACTGCCATTGGATGTGCACCAACTTCCAAGCGTTGTCTGGGTAATCTCTTGGTTACAGATGAGTCTTTCTCCTCTACTTAGCCGGTCTCTTTGATATGGTATGCAGTGAAAACACTGACCTTATCTGATGCAGGTTGTGACATGCCTCCGTCAACTGAGTCAAGGACCAACCTTTGGAATAAAAGGAGGAGCTGCAGGGGGGGGATACAGTCAAGTCATTCCCATGGATGAATTCAACTTACACTTGACAGGAGATATTCATGCTATTACAGCTGCAAACAATCTTCTTGCAGCTGCTATTGATACACGGATTTTTCATGAGGCGACCCAAACGGACAGTGCCCTATTTAATAGACTATGCCCCATAAACAAAGAAGGAAAACAGACTTTTGCAAAAATCATGAAGAAACGTCTAGAGAAATTGGACATTCATAAGGATTATCCTGATGATCTCACCCCCGAAGATGTAAACAAATTTGCTAGGTTTGACATAGATCCGGAATCCATTACTTGGAGAAGAGTTATGGATGTCAATGATCGTTTCTTAAGGAAAATTACAGTTGGTGAAGGCCCAGATGAGAAAGGAATGGTAAGACAAACTGGTTTTGATATATCTGTAGCTAGTGAAATCATGGCTGTTTTAGCCCTTACAACTTCTCTTGGAGACATGAGAGAAAGGCTCGGGAAAATGGTGATAGGAAATAGTAGAGCAGGAGATCCAGTTACTGCTGATGATCTTGGTGTTGCCGGTGCCTTAACTGTGCTCATGAAAGATGCAATTCATCCCACACTGATGCAAACTCTGGAGGGCACGCCAGTGCTTGTTCATGCTGGTCCTTTTGCCAATATTGCTCATGGAAATTCTTCTATTTTAGCGGACAAGATTGCACTGAAGTTAGTAGGCCAAGGCGGATTTGTTGTGACTGAGGCAGGGTTTGGTGCTGACATTGGTACAGAGAAGTTCATGAATATCAAATGCAGGTACAGTGGTTTGACACCTCAGTGTGCCGTTCTTGTGGCCACAGTAAGAGCTCTCAAAATGCATGGTGGAGGACCAGCCGTGGTAGCTGGAAGACCATTAGATCGTGCTTATGTCACAGAGAATATTGCACTAGTCGAAGCAGGGTGCATAAATCTAGCCAAACACATAGAAAACACCAAAACATATGGAGTTAATGTTGTGGTAGCTATTAATATGTTTGCCACTGACACACATGCTGAGGTCACTGCTGTAAGAAACGCCGCATTGGCAGCTGGTGCCTTTGAAGCTGTTGTTTGCACACATCATGCCCATGGTGGGGCAGGAGCAGTTAGTATACTATTCCCTCTTTAATACTTTAACTAAAAGAAAAAACAGCTATATGAATCAATTTCATTTTCAATCAGCTATATGAAGCCTCAATCAACTTTTGTTTCAATTTAATTGCAGGTAGATCTTGGCATTGCAGTTCAGAGAGCATGTGAGAACCACAACCGATCTTTGCACTTTTTATATAATCTGGACTGCAGTATCAAAGAGAAAATTGGTTTGATTGCAAAGTCCTATGGAGCAGCTGGAGTTGAGTATTCGGAGCAGGTGACCTTCTATATCCCATTATTCTTGTGCTTGTTTGCAATCAAATGGTATATGATTATAATATATCGATAGCACATCAATTTATTATATAAGGTTGGAGTTTACTGTATCTCTTATTTGAGTTTTCTGTGTGTAAATAAAGGCTGAGAAACAGATTGAAGTATACACCAGGCAAGGCTTTTCAGGACTACCAATCTGCATGGCAAAGACACAATATTCCTTTTCACATGACGCTTCATTGAAAGGGGCTCCCACCGGGTTTATATTGCCTATCAGGGATATGAGAGCTAGTGTTGGGGCAGGATTTATTTATCCTTTAATAGGAACCATGAGCACCATGCCTGGACTGCCTACGCGACCTTGCTTCTTTGACATAGATGTAGATCTCACCACTGGGAAGGTTCTTGGTCTGTCCTAAATTGTGTTAAACATGGATAGCAGATTATGCTTTGGTTTTGTCTGTTTCACTTTTGTATCGCTTTTCTATTCTGTGCATCGTTTGGAAAACTGGAACGAACAGATTGTTGGCAAATAACAAAGCTTCTTCTTGATAAAGCTAAATAAAGACCACTGTATTCTCACTTTCCATCACAGCTATGAACCAGGGTTAAAGGATTCTTGCTGTTGGCTTTCTACACTGAGAAAGATACCAGCTGGTTGTCTCGTCCTTTTCCATTTGTTTTTTTTGGTAAGATAAATGATTTTTTTTTGAACTGGGAGCGGTTAGCCCCAACTCTATATTATTGTGGTAAAGCCCTCTTTAACTTGGGGTCCATTAAACTCGGCCATCTCATACATATATCAAAGAACCATGCCTGATGGGGTTTGACCTTGGGTCATTATTGTAATGACACCCCGTTTAAACCACTAGACCACACCCTGACAAACCATTCTTTTGCATTAGTTTTACCTCAAAGGATTTTTTTTCTAATGGAGTTTATTCAGTGTCGATTACATTTAGATTTGAACATATTTAACTCCATTGATTCCAAATGACACAATCAATATTGCTGAGTATGCTGGAAAGTTTGTTGAAGCAAGGATGGTTAATGGGAATTCCCATTCAAGATAAGTTTGTTTTCAAATTGGCAAAAACAGGAGACTGGCTAAACTCTGTCACCAAACTTATTTATGAGGAGGATTTTGAAAGGAACAAACACTGCCTTGATCTTGGGTGTTCTGGCCTCGTGAAATCTTTTTTGCTTCCTGGGACATTTCATTTGTAAAGCTTGCACAAACATGTATAACACACACATATATATATATATAAAGTATATTCATTGTTTTTTTTTAAGTATAATTACAGGTTGATCATGGAGATCATCATAATTTTGATTATTAAAAGCTGAATTTATTTCTTTCACTTTCTGAGCATCTTACTTACAAATCCAGTTTTCCTTTTGTCAGCAAATATTGATTGTGTTTTTTTGCCATAACCGTGACTTTATTTATTAGCTCGTGCCTTTTTTCAGTGCTCTCACGCTTGAGGAAAACAGTAATCGAAATAATATAAAGATGAATCTCTACCATGGTGGCCTTCTCTTTGTGGATATTCGAAAAATCTGTTCTCTACAACACTTAAGAAATTTCACCTATTTACTTTAGGTCAGCCTAACATATTTCATACAACTTTCAGCTTTATCATTAAATCTGAAATATAAATTACAGTGGCAATATGCTTCACCTCAGTGCAACCAAATCACTAGGCAAACACAAGATTCACATGCCTGCAGGCACATTCTTCTTTGTCAATCTTTACAGCCTCACCATAGGCTTATAAAATTTCAGCTCAATTTTGAGAGCCTTACCCTTTCCCTCAACAAGATCTGGGTATTCAACCCTCTCATCACTCATGCTTACTCAATTGGTTTCTTCATCATTGATGAGCAACTCTTGCACCCATGAAAAAATCTATTGCATATTAACGCCAACCTATCCCTGTTGTCCTTTTACTATCTTTTTGGGCAGCAAGTCTCACAGCCCTGTCGTGGGATTTTCTATTTGATGATCAATGCATCTTCAAAAGCCTTTGCCATTTCTCTCATGGCAGACCACATAGGCACTGTTACCAATGGCTTTTCCTCTTCCATGGGGAAATTTGATATATACATTAGCGTCACTTACCTCCCAATTTAGTACTTGTGCTAACTTTAATTAAGTAGATCCTCATCCCATCAAGCACATATCCACATATATGGTCAACATAATTCAGTTTGACCTTGCTGGTAGCAAGGTTACCTACTGCAACTTTAAGCCATTTACCATGCATCCACACCATACACCATACAAGTTACTCAAGGGTACTTTTAGGATTTATCTACATACCTTTATATGCTCATACACAAGCATACTCATGTGTATCACTTCACACATTATTCTTTGTTCAGATTTCGAACAAATATGATTTGCAGGGGTCTACTTCCTTGCTTACTCATTCCATAATCCTCAAACATATATTTCCATCATTATGGATCTCTTTTCCAAGAGAGCTTTCTTGTGCACGGTTGCATCCAGGAGCACCATGTGCCATATGGCCTCCCTACTGAGGTAACTAGGTAGTGTCCAATCTGCCAAAAACATAATAACCAAGTCTCATGCTTTCCTTTCACTCAATTGATCCATGCATCCATCCTCATGCATTTCATCAAGTAGACATGCACATTCCTTTCATACACCTCATTCATTTACCCTAAGGCACAATGCCTTGCCATCTCAGACATCTATACTGGAATTCGGAACCAAGGCCCTTTTAACTCAGGCTTTCCATTTTTGCATGCACAGTGAAGGGACAATGCCTTACCCCTATCATAATAGCTTCAACCATACAATCTTTTACATCATCATACTTATCCTCAAGGGAATTTTCATCATAATGACCACATCATCCAACCAAGGATAAAATCCTTTAAAGGACATTCAGGTATGGGCACTGCTACAGCATTCATTCCAACATTTTCTTAAACCAAGGCCTCTAAAATATTCCACATACATATCCATATGCATGTAAGTGCATTCATTCACTTTTTATCTTTAATTACACCTTGCTGATTTCAAGATCAACATCAATCACATGAGATTGACTACTTAAAACCACCTCTTCAAGACACCTTTTTTTCAAGCATGAGTCTCTTTTCATAGAGAGCACTCGTTCATTTACACAATTGCTCCAATCCAAGAAACATAACCCTTTTTCCAAGGTCAAATCCAAGTAGTACTTTTTCTAGCAAACATAATGAACAAGGTCTCCATCTTGCTCCAAATTCATCTATGTGGTATATCTCTAGTCCTCCAAGCCAGTGTTTGAATCATAGCTCTGATACCAATCTATAAGATACCCAACCCCCAAGGTCACTTTATGGAGGTGGGGTATCCCTTTTATTTTTCCTCTTTTAACCATCTCAAAGCTCCTTTTTAGGTCACTGTCATTTCTTTTCATCGAGATCTTTCCAATGATATAAATTTTACCTAATTCTAAGTTTTGGGCACAAAGTTATGGGCCTACGAAGATTTGCCATTTTATGCCACATTGACATCCATACCATTGACACATGGTAGACACGTCACAAATGCACATCTAACACGTGGTAGACATGTGCCCATGTGTCATTAGCATATAGGGCCACGTCTGCAAGTTAGATGCATCAACTACTAGGTCACATTGACCATTTCCAATTCTTCTAGATTCTTGGATGTTCGATCCTTTCAAATTCTCTTGAATTTGGACATAGACATTCAGTCAATAGGTAAACATCTAGATATCTTGAACATTCACTGTCCATGAAAATCCAAAAATCCTAATAAATTAAAAATTTGGATTTTCGGATTCCAAACTTTCAAACATCCTAAAAATTTGCTCTCTACGTCACTTCCATGGAAATCGCCTCTTGGCCTCCACCTCAACAGAAACATTCCTTTGTGGCCATGTCATCATCCACATTAGTGTGCATAAATATATATATTTTTGGATATCCATACCATCTGACATCCTGGAAATCCTAGAAAGGGCCATTTTCCAAAATTCCAAATGTCTTGACTCTTGGACTCCATGTCACACAGCATGACATATGCCATATCAACCCCCATGTCAGTTCCTTGCACCACATGAGCTCTGCGATGTCAACATACCAAATCATCTTGACCTATCATGTTAGCATGCCATGTCAACATGCCATGTCACACCCTTGCTTACTTGCTTTGCTCGAGGTTTGCTTATGTGGACTCCATGTTTCCCCCTGTGTTCTACCCTACAGGAATATGGATCTGGGCTTATAATTCCAACCAAACACTCGTATTTCCAAAAATTATGGATTCCTAGATAGGCTATGTAACCTTGTTGTCAAAGTTCCTCTAAAGGCTAGGTTCAAATGCCTCGAGGTTTGACCCATGTGGCCATTCGACATGTATATATTTATTAAAATCTATTAACAAAATTACCAACTTAACGAGCACTGCTTTTCGTTTTCTATTTTTTTTTAATGTTTTTCGTTTTCTATTTTTTTTCTTCTAATTGTTGATTGTTTATTAAATTTAACTAGTTTATAACTTTTCAATTTTTTATTTAATTTTTGTTTTAAATGTTTTTAATTTTTTCATTTAAATTATTATTATTTTTGTTTTGTGTATTTTCAATTTTATTTTTATTTTAAATGATTTAGTTTTTTTGGTGATTTTTTATTTTTATTTTTTGTGTCAGCGTTGTTTTTAATTTTTTAAACAATTTTTTAGTGTCAGATTTCCATAGTTGTTCCAAACTAGGGATTTTACTATACCTTCTAACGGCTATATTTCACTGGGAAATGGCTAACCAGACTAGACCAAGGGATAGGGATATGAAAAACAAAATTAGTTAGTTAGTAAGTTAGTTATATATATTAAATTAATAGGAATTAATTAGTTACCAAAAGGACTTATATTTTAAATAAATAATTGGTAAATTAATTTAAGTTAGTTTCATAACTATTACCATATATAAATGAAGTAATGTATTTAATTAATATGAAACAAAAGGGCTTTCCAAGAATTCCCTGAAAAGGATCTCAAGAACTGTGGCTCTTGCTATGAAGTCCAGTAACTCTGTGGGTTCCTTTTGCTATAAACTCATTGAGAGTAGCCCCATTACTCCAAGGATCTATGGGCTGCCAAAAATTCACAAGGAGGGGGCTCCCCATAGGCCCATTGTCAATACCATTGGTGGTCCTATTTACCTTCTTGCTAAATACCTTGCCTTGAAGCTTAGACCCTTAGTTGGCCTCACAGAGTCTTTCATCAAAGACTCTACATCCTTTGTTGAAGAGCTTAAGTGCATAATTATTGTCCCCGGACATTCTTGTGAGTTTTGATGTGGCCTCCCTTTACACGTGCATTCTTGTAAAGGAGGCCATTGGGGTTATTAACTGACTCACGAACCTTAATACCGCTCGGTTAGTTGAGATCTGTCTCACCTCCACTTTTGTCCCTCAGGACCAACAAGGGGTAGTACAGGAATATTCATCTGTTGTCCATTGACTATGCCTTTCGGCTTGATCTTAGGCGCTGACTCACCCTCTGTGGACGAACCTTGCGGAGGAACCCTTAGGTTTTTGTGGCATTGGATTCTCACCAATGTTTGCATTACTCAAGCCGACATTCTCGCTTCCACTTTGTCCACACTTGCTCGTGCTGGTGCTTCCCTCTGAGGCGGAACGCTCCCCTACCGATGTATTTTTACAACCAACTACATCACCCTTATTATATTTCCGAACTCTCATTTAGCATGACGACGACCCAATATGGTGTCCTGCGGAGCTCGAGCCCAGTTACCTTTACAATAACGAGTGCGAAGCCCACAACATACCCCAAAGATATTACTTACTTGATACGAGCACTGGAAGGAAGCAGTGTACCTTATCCACTGCACCTCCTCGGGTAAAGGCTTCTATAGCTGGTTGACCAAAATGAGGATCCCAAATTGCATGAGCAATGGGTCTTATTTCAGCTTTGAAGGTGAGTTTTATGAACAGACCTGTGGTGTTGCCATGGGCTCCCCCTTGTCCTAAGTTGTTGCTAATCTTTTTATGGAAGATTTCGAATCCAAGGCCCTGGCCTCAACCTGTCTCTTGCCCAAACTTTGGAAGAGATTTGTGGATGACACGAATGTCATCTGGTCGCATGGCCAAGATGAGTTGGATTTGTTCTTCAAGCATCTCAACAATCAATCCCTCGCCATTAAGTTCACTATGGAACAAGAAGTCGATGGATGCCTTCCTTTCCCCGATGTTCTTATTTCAAAGAATAATGATGGTTCCTTCTCCCACCAAGTGTTTCAGAAGAAAACACATACTGAGCAGTATCTTCTTGCCAGCTCTCATCATTTCCTTATTCAAAAGCTGGGCATTCTCACACGCTTGCTACTCGTGCGCTGAGAATCTTAGATGAAAAGAGCCTTGATAAAGAGAAGGCCCATCTCCTTAATGTCTTTATTAATAACAATTATAGTAGGCACCTTGGTAAGAAAGCTTTTCTTAAAGCCAACAAGAAGTCATTGGTCAAGAAAGACCCTAAAGATCGAGTCTCTGGGTTCATCTCCCTTTCATTCAACGGACCACTGATAAGATTGCAAGGATTCTTAGGAATCATAATGTTCCCTCTACCTTTAGACTCCTTAACACTATTTGTAGCTCCCTTCGCTCGGTAAAGGACCCGGTCGACCCCAAAGGTATGAAAGGTGTCTATGTTATTTCCTGTTCCTGTGGGACTCCCTATGTTGGTGAGACTGATCGTTCTACTAATTAGAGGATTAATGAGCACTCAGCCGACTTAAAACATGGGAGGACCTAGTCTTCCACCCTAGTAGAATATGCTGAGAAGACAAAACATCATGTATGTATTGACGAGGCCTGTGTTATTGCTATGGTTTTGCAATTTCATCACTTGAAATTTAGGGAAGCCAATGAGATTGAAAAAGGCCAAGCAATCTCAATAGAGATGATGGCTGGAAAATTAGCAGTTGTTGGATCCCTGCTCCCTCTTCCTTGAATGAAAATACCTCTTATTAAAATTTTCTTTACCTAAAGATTGATGAAAGAATTTTTTAAGATGAAAACTGTTTTTAATTAACTAACCAATTTACAACAAACTATTTTCTTTCTCATTAGCTCCTCATTGTTTTGGTCATTCTTAGGGAATTTGCCTCATATCCTCTTCCTAATATTTATTAGAAGGTCCATTATTTATCTAACCTAATAAGTTATCCTTTTAATGAAATACCCTTATCATATATTATTAATGACTTAAATTTTATATTTAATTAGATAGTTTTAAGTTTATGGCTTAATGGTTTAAGTTTATACTTAATTTAATAGTTTTTATTAATAGGTTATACAAACTATTAATTGTTATGATATTTAATTATATAATATTAACCTTTTGGATTTATATTAATTAAATACATGCTTGATAATAAATATACAATTATTTAACGAAATATTTATTATATAACTTCAATATAATATTAAATATTTAATTATATACCTTTACATAAATTTAATATTAGCTTATATTTTCTATATTCAAGCTTCTATGATAGTGAATTAAACAAAGTCTTTTGGTAGAAATCACATGAGAGATTTTTTTTTTTTTTTGCCGACGTGTTTCGAACCAACAAGTGTGGTTTATCATCAGGACCAGATGAAGAGGCAGACCATGGCAAAGACTTAATTAGAGAGCAATGCAGAGACATAATTTCAAGTAATGGCTATATTTGAACAGTAATGTTTAAATTATAATATTAATTTATTAATATATTAAAAATAAATACTATTAAGTAAAGACTATATTAAACGGCTAGCTTTTGAAAAAAATATTTAAATAATGATATTATTTCATTAATTTATTAAAAATATTAATAGGTAACAACTATATTAAATGGCTAGTTTTTGAAAAATAATAATTAAATTAATTTATTAAAACCAAACATTACTAGTTCTTCAAAAAATAATATTTAAATAATGATATTAGTTTATTAATTTATTAAAATATTAATATGTAACGGCTATATTAAACGGCTAGTTTTTGAAAAATAATATTTAAATTGTGATATTAGTTTATTAATTTATTAAAAACAATTATTAATAAGTAATTGTTATATTAAACAACTTGTTTTTGAGAAATAATATTTAAAATAAATAAATAAATAATCAGAGTTAAACTTTAAAAGAGGGGAGTCAAAAATTATAAAAACAAGTGCAGACCCTAATTGAGACAAGATCATTTGATAAATAAAATAACTAATGGATATAAAATAAAACAAAATAAAAATAATTAATGGAAAAATAAATAAAATAAAACAAAAATACGCACAAGTCAAAGTAAATATATAAATAAATAAATAAAAACAAAGATATATATATATATATATATATATATATATATATATATCCAAAGAAAAAATAATCAATAAATAAAACGGGGTCAACAATAAACTATGGGGCTCAAGCCCATTAAACAAATAACAAAAATACTAAAAGTAGTTAAGAACAAATAGGATGATAAAATACATAAAAAACACGAAGGATCAAGAAAATAAACTCTAATAAAGAATAAATCAACAATAAATACTATAAAAATGATGCAAATACCTACATAGATAAACAAATAAACAAAATAAATCCCAAAAATAAGCCTAAAAAACTAGGAGGACAAGACATGGACCCAACTTCTACTAATATTCCAACCATCATCTCTATTCAAATTATTGGGTGTTTTTTCAATTTTCTAGGGCCTCCCTCAATTTTTTAATTTTTTAAACAATTTTTTAGTGTCAGATTTCCATAGTTGTTCCAAACTAGGGATTTTACTATAGCCCTTTTAAAGTCCCGATTCAAGGAACACTTCAAAGTCTTCTCACCCAAAATAGGGTCATAACTTAGTTGCTCAACCACATAGCTAATCCCATAGGGGTCCTTAACATTCACATTCTTTTAAAAATCCATACAAGCCTAATCCCTGAGAGATCAACAATCTCATGATTGTCCCATGCAAATTAACATTTTGTGCATCAATTAACATGCTCAAAGTGGCCTTACAAGCATGCACAATGACATTTATGCATTGGAATGCATATACGATTAAACATAAATAACTCACAAAATATATGCATATTATTACACATAAGTAACTCAAGTTTTTTGAGAAGGTTTTTCAGCGTATATCACATTAGAATGCTTTTGTCGACATGTTTTGAACCAACGAGTGTGGTTCATCGTCAGGACAAGTTGAAGAACCAGAACCTGGTTGCAAGTTAAATAGAAGAGCAGATCATCCAATGAATATATTAGACCAGGCAACAACTATATTGGACTGAAAAAACTAGACCTTCTAACGGCTATATTTCACTGGGAAACGACTAACCAGACTAGACCAAGGGATAGGGATATGAAAAACAAAATTAGTTAGTCAGTAAGTTAGTTATATATATTAAATTAATAGGAATTAATTAGTTACCAAAATGACTTATATTTTAAATAAATAATTGGTAAATTAATTTAAGTTAGTTTCATAACTATTACCATATATAAATGAAGTAATGTATTTAATTAATATGAAACAAAAGGGCTTTCCAAGAATTCCCTGAAAAGGATCTCAAGAACTGTGGCTCTTGCTATGAAGTCCAGTAACTCTGTGGGTTCCTTTTCCTATAAACTCATTGAGAGTAGCCCCATTACTCCAAGGATCTATGGGCTGCCAAAAATTCACAAGGAGGGGGCTCCCCATAGGCCCATTGTCAATACCATTGGTGGTCCTATTTACCTTCTTGCTAAATACCTTGCCTTGAAGCTTAGACCCTTAGTTGGCCTCACAGAGTCTTTCTTCAAAGACTCTACATCCTTTGTTGAAGAGCTTAAGTGCATAAATATTGTCCCCGGACATTCTTGTGAGTTTTGATGTGGCCTCCCTTTACACGTGCATTCTTGTAAAGGAGGCCATTGGGGTTATTAACTGACTCACGAACCTTAATACTGCTCGGTTAGTTGAGATATGTCTCACCTCCACTTTTGTCCCTCAGGACCAACAAGGGGTAGTACAGGAATATTCATCTGTTGTCCATTGACTACGCCTTTCGGCTTGATCTTAGGCGCTGACTCACCCTCTGTGGACGAACCTTGCGGAGGAACCCTTAGGTTTTTGTGGCATTGGATTCTCACCAATGTTTGCATTACTCAAGCCGACATTCTCGCTTCCACTTTGTCCACACTTGCTCGTGCCGGTGCTTCCCTCTGAGGCGGAACGCTCCCCTACCGATGTATTTTTACAACCAACTACATCACCCTTATTATATTTCCGAACTCTCATTTAGCATGACGACGACCCAATATGGTGTCCTGCGGAGCCCGAGCCCAGTTACCTTTACAATAACGAGTGCGAAGCCCACAACATACCCCAAAGATATTACTTACTTGATACGAGCACTGGAAGGAAGCAGTGTACCTTATCCACTCCACCTCCTCGGGTAAAGGCTTCTATAGCTGGTTGACCAAATGAGGATCCCAAATTGCATGAGCAATGGGTCTTATTTCAGCTTTGAAGGTGAGTTTTATGAACAGACTTGTGGTGTTTCCATGGGCTCCCCCTTGTCCCAAGTTGTTGCTAATCTTTTTATGGAAGATTTCGAATCCAAGGCCCTGGCCTCAACCTGTCTCTTGCCCAAACTTTGGAAGAGATTTGTGGATGACACGAATGTCATCTGGTCGCATGGCCAAGATGAGTTGGATTTGTTCTTCAAGCATCTCAACAATCAATCCCCCGCCATTAAGTTCACTATGGAACAAGAAGTCGATGGATGCCTTCCTTTCCCCGATGTTCTTATTTCAAAGAATAATGATGGTTCCTTCTCCCACCAAGTGTTTCAGAAGAAAACACATACTGAGCCGTATCTTCTTGCCAGCTCTCATCATTTCCTTATTCAAAAGCTGGGCATTCTCAACACGCTTGCTACTCGTGCGCTGAGAATCTTAGATGAAAAGAGCCTTGATAAAGAGAAGGCCCATCTCCTTAATGTCTTTATTAATAACAATTATAGTAGGCACCTTGGTAAGAAAGCTTTCCTTAAAGCCAACAAGAAGTCATTGGTCAAGAAAGACCCTAAAGATCGAGTCTCTAGGTTCATCTCCCTTTCATTCAACGGACCACTGATAAGATTGCAAGGATTCTTAGGAATCATAATGTTCCCTCTACCTTTAGACTCCTTAACACTATTTGTAGCTCCCTCCGCTCGGTAAAGGACCCGGTCAACCCCAAGGATATGAAAGGTGTCTATGTTATTTCCTGTTCCTGTGGGACCCCCTATGTTGGTGAGACTGATCGTTCTACTAATTAGAGGATTAATGAGCACTCAGCCGACTTAAAACATGGGAGGACCTAGTCTTCCACCCTAGTAGAATATGCTGAGAAGACAAAACATCATGTATGTATTGACGAGGCCTGTGTTATTGCTATGGTTTTGCAATTTCATCACCTGAAATTTAGGGAAGCCATTGAGATTGAAAAAGGCCAAGCAATCTCAATAGAGATGATGGCTGGAAAATTAGCAGTTGTTGGATCCCTGCTCCCTCTTCCTTGAATGAAAATACCTCTTATTAAAATTTTCTTTACCTAAAGATTGATGAAAGAATTTTTTAAGATGAAAACTGTTTTTAATTAACTAACCAATTTACAACAAACTATTTTCTTTCTCATTAGCTCCTCATTGTTTTGGTCATTCTTAGGGAATTTGCCTCATATCCTCTTCCTAATATTTATTAGAAGGTCCATTATTTATCTAACCTAATAAGTTATCCTTTTAATGAAATACCCTTATCATATATTATTAATGACTTAAATTTTATATTTAATTAGATAGTTTTAAGTTTATGGCTTAATGGTTTAAGTTTATACTTAATTTAATAGTTTTTATTAATAGGTTATACAGACTATTAATTGTTATGATATTTAATTATATAATATTAACCTTTTGGATTTATATTAATTAAATACATGCTTGATAATAAATATACAATTATTTAACGAAATATTTATTATATAACTTCAATATAATATTAAATATTTAATTATATACCTTTACATAAATTTAATATTAGCTTATATTTTCTATATTCAAGCTTCTATGATAGTGAATTAAACAAAGTCTTTTGGTAGAAATCACATGAGAGATTTTTATTTTTATTTTGCCGACGTGTTTCGAACCAACAAGTGTGGTTTATCATCAGGACCAGATGAAGAGGCAGACCATGGCAAAGGCTTAATTAGAGAGCAATGCAGAGACATAATTTCAAGTAATGGCTATATTTGAACAATAATGTTTAAATTATAATATTAATTTATTAGTATATTAAAAATAAATACTATTAAGTAAAGACTATATTAAACGGCTAGTTTTTGAAAAAAATATTTAAATAATGATATTATTTCATTAATTTATTAAAAATATTAATAGGTAACAACTATATTAAATGGCTAATTTTTGAAAAATAATAATTAAATTAATTTACTAAAACCAAACATTACTAGTTCTTCAAAAAATAATATTTAAATAATGATATTAGTTTATTAATTTATTAAAATATTAATATGTAACGGCTATATTAAACGGCTAGTTTTTGAAAAATAATATTTAAATTGTGATATTAGTTTATTAATTTATTAAAAACAATTATTAATAAGTAATTGTTATATTAAACAACTTGTTTTTGAGAAATAATATTTAAAATAAATAAATAAATAATCAGAGTTAAACTTTAAAAGAGGGGAGTCAAAAATTATAAAAACAAGTGCAGACCCTAATTGAGACAAGATCATTTGATAAATAAAATAACTAATGGATATAAAATAAAATAAAATAAAAATAATTAATGGAAAAATAAATAAAATAAAACAAAAATACGCACAAGTCAAAGTAAATATATAAATAAATAAATAAAAACAAAGATATATATATATATATATATCCAAAGAAAAAATAATCAATAAATAAAACGGGGTCAACAATAAAATATGGGGCTCAAGCCCATTAAACAAATAACAAAAATACTAAAAGTAGTTAAGAACAAATAGGATGATAAAATACATAAAAAACACGAAGGATCAATAAAATAAACTCTAATAAAGAATAAATCAACAATAAATACTATAAAAAGGATGCAAATACCTACATAGATAAACAAATAAACAAAATAAATCCCAAAAATAAGCCTAAAAAACTAGGAGGACAAGACATGGACCCAACTTCTACTAATATTCCAACCATCATCTCTATTCAAATTATTGGGTGTTTTTTCAATTTTCTAGGGCCTCCCTCAATTTACGATAATGGAAATGACTAACCTTAGCAACAACAACTTGGGCCTCCTTAATGCAGATGTGATACTTAGATTTATCTGCATGCTCCACCAAAGCAGAGGAGCTAGTCCTGCCATGCTTGATGTTAGTAACATGCTCATGAATCCTTTGATTAATCGAGCGATCAATCTCACCAATGTAGGGAGTCCCACAAGAGCATGAGATAACATAAACACCCTTCATATTCTTAGGGTCCACTGGGTCTTTTACAGATCTAAGGGAGCTCCAAATGGTATTTAAAGGTCGAAAGGTTGAAGCCACCTTATGCTTCCTTAGGATCCTTGTAATCTTGTGAGTGCTCCCTTGGGTAAAAGGAAGATGAACACTAGAAAATCGATCCTTGGTATCTTTCTTAGCGCTAGGACCTTTTTCAACTCTGAGGAAAGCTTTAGTACATTGGTGTCTACTATACCCATTAAAAAAAACACTTAGGAGATGTGCTTTCTCTTCCTTGAGATGGTTCTCCTAAGTGTTTTCTTTAATAATAGGTATAGTAGATACCAATGTACTAAGACTTTCCTCAACGCTGAAAAGGTCCTGGTGCTAAGAAAGATACCAAGGATCGATTTTCTGGTGTTTATCTACCTTTTATCCAAGGGACGACTGACAAGATTGTAAGGATCTTAAGGAAGCATAAGGTGGCTTCAACCTTTCGGCTTTTAAATACCATCCGAAGCTCTCTTAGATCTGTAAAAGACCCAATGGACTCCAAGAATATGAAGGGTGTTTATGTTATCCCATGCTCTTGTGGGACTTCCTACATTGGTGAGACTGGTCGCTCGATTAATCAAAGGATTCGTGAGCATGCTGCTGACATCAAGTATGACAGGACCCGCTCCTCTGCTTTGGTGGAGCATGTAGATAAATCTAAGCATCACATCTGCATTGAGGAGGCCCAAATCATTGCTAAGGTTAGTCATTTCTATCATCGTAAATTGAGGGAGGCCCTAGAAATTGAGAAAAGACCCAATAATTTGAATAGAGATAATTGTTGGAATATTAGTAGAAGTTGGGTCCTTGTCTTGTCCTCCTAGTTTTTTAGGCTTCTTTTTGGGATTTAGTTAGTTAGTTTGTTTATCTATATAGGTATTGGCATCATTTTTATAGTATTTTTTGTTGATTTATTCTTAATTAGAGTTTATTTTCTTGATCCTTCGTGTTTTTTATGTATTTTATCATCCTTTTCGTTCTTAACTTTTTTTAGTATTTTTGTTATTTGTTTAATGGGCCTGAACCCCATATTTTATTGTTGACCCCATTTTATTTATTGATTATTTTTCTTTGATATATATATGTTTCTGTTTATATATATATATATATATATATATAGACTTGTGTATATTTTTGTTTTATTTTATTTATTTTTCCATTAATTATTTTTAATTTAATTTATTTTATTTCCATTAGTTATTTTATTTATCAAATGATCTTGTCCCGATTAGGGTCTTCACTCGTTTTTATAATTTTTTACTCCCCTCCAATAAAGTTTGACTTTGATTATTTATTTTAAATACTATTTCTCAAAAATTCACTGTTTAATATAGCAATTACTTATTAATATTTGTTTTTAATAAATTAATAAACTAATATTACAGTTTAAATATTATTTTTCAAAAACTAGCCATTTAATATAGCTTTTACCTATTAATATTTTTAATAAATTAATGAAATAATATTATTATTTAAATATTTTTTCAAAAACTCGCTGTTTAATATAGCCGTTACTTAATAATATTTGTTTTTGATATATTAATAAATTAATATTATAATTTAAACATTATTGTTCAAATATAGTCGTTACTTGAAATTATGTCTCTACATCGCTCTCTATTTAAGCCTTTGCCATGGTCTGCCTTTTCATCTGGTCCTAATGATGAACCACACTTGTTGGTTCGAAACACGTCGGCCAAAAATAAAAATTCTCTCTTGTGATTTCTACCGAAAGACTTTGTTTAATTAGCTTATATGTAACTTAATAGTTTCTATTAATAGGTTAGGATATTAACTTTAACATAACTAACTCACAATTAACTATTTAATTATATAATATTAGCCCTTTTATTTCATATTTGATAATTAATTATATAGATTTAATATAATATTAAATATTTATTTACACAATTTTTTTAACTTTAATATAATATTAAATATTTAATTATATAGTTTTTGATATAAATTTAATACTAGCCCTTTTGTTTCATATTAATTAAATACATTACTTCATTTATATATGGTAATAGTTATGAAACTAACTTAAATTAATTTACCAATTATTTAATTAAAATATTAGTCCTTTCAATTCCTATTAATTTAATATATATAACTAACTTACTAACTAACTAATTTTATTTTTCCTATCCCTATCCCTTGGTCCAGTCCAGTTAGCCATTTCCCAGTCAAATATAGTCGTTAGAAAGTCTAGTTGCCCAGTCCAATATAGTCGTTGCCTGGTCTAATATAGTCGTTGGATGATCTGCTCTTCTATTTAACTTGCAACCAAGATCTGGTTCTTCAACTTGTCCTGACGATGAACCACATATGTTGGTTCGAAATGCATCGACAAAAGCATTCTAATGTGATTTACGCCGAAAAATCTTCTAAAAAAAATTGATATGGATCACAAAAGCCTAAATTCAACAAGAAGTAACTATATATATATAAACAAGAATATACACAACATTAAGCATTTAATTCATATAAATGAAACACATATCTTCTATAAATGTCCATTGGTTGGCTACAGGCCTTAGATGTTTCACCTAGCCATAGATTTCGCTACACCTTGTCTCTCAACAACATGTCACCCCTGAGCTAGGGCTTTGACTCCACAAGGGAAAAGGGTCACCAACAACTAACTGCAATCATGCGACAATATCAAACAAGTACTAGGCTAGGTTCCAACCCTAGCTACCTCCCTAACTACAACCCCACATCCCCCATCCTACGTAACCCATGGTAGTGCACCCCTTTTGTGTCACTACCATTCTTGGGCTTCTAGCACAACCCAGTCAAGAAGCCTCAAAGTCATGTAGCTCTAGGACTTGTAGGTGCCCTTAAGAATTTTTCACGAACCCCTTAAGTCTCACATTAGGCAAACCAACCCAACTAATTCCCTCTCTAAGCTCTAGCATTACCTAAGATGAGCAAAGAGAATTGGTCATAACATTCACTAGGTAAACCTGCCTAACCAAATCCCCCTCCAAGCTCTAGCCTTACCCAAGATGAGTATGGAGAATTGGCCATAACATTCACCAGGAATAATGACCTAACTAATTCCACTTCCAAGCTCTAGAGTTACTTAAGAAGATCAAGGAGAATCATTAGCCTTTGAGTCCACTGAGAAAATATTTCCAACCAATTCTCCCTCTAAGCTCCATCATTACCCAAGACGAGTAAGGAAATTTGGCCAAAAAATTCCACCATGGAGTTTAGAATAGATGTCAGGTTACAAGGTTCAATTATTGATTAAGCTTACTACTCAACTTGCTTCAACATATCCCACTAGGGATCAAAAATGAGATTGGGATAAAACAACAAGGTACTTCCCACTTCCTTGGTTGAACTATAAGGGAGCGATCCCCCCAAAATGATGGGAAACTTGAATTATATGTGCATGGGATATTTCCACCATGTGGTGCATAAGGAACTAACAGAGGCTTATTTTATATCATCACACTTTAGGTTATGTTTGTATGTCACTTTTTGGATAATATTATTTCCAAGACCTAGGAACTTTGTTGAGGTTCCACCCTCTCACCTTTCCCTATTGTGGAGTCCTAGCTCCAGATACTCTTTCTATCTAGTAGTCTGTAGTCATGGTGTGTTTTATTATCATGGATGTGATTACATATTACAAGGTTAATCTTGTTATCCTTTTTTCACATAAGCTCTCGCTCCTTAATCACACAGGTGCTTTGGCCTCAAAACATGTAAACATAGGCGCATAGGCCTCAAAACAAATATATAGGCATGCAAGTCCAACAAAGCTTGGATTACCAACCTAATAATAATATGATGTATGAATACATAGAAGGGTTTATCCTGGGGATGTCACAAACTTGTACTATTAGGAGAGAACCACTTTGTGCAAAAAAATGATCAATTTCCCATGCCCACTCTTGCTATCTTAGAGGTATAAAGTCCCTCAAACTTGTTAATGATAGACGTGAGATGACTATTATTAATCCCAATTTCATTCTAGATGGTTGGGGGAAACCCCTTGGTGCCAAGAAAATCCACCACCCATTTTTAGGCTTACTCTAATGGATATGTAGTTATAATTACTATTTTATGCTTATCTTGACTTAGGCCTATGAGACATTCATATGTTATACGTTTCAGAGGCTTTGGTATTATTATTCTTGCTCTAGACGCGTTGGATAAGTTAACTAGAGATTTTGATTTTGATATTTTTGGGACACTCTCTAGCATAGTATGCAAGAGATGTTGCAATGTCATGTCCTGTTATGTTATCTAAATATTTTGACTTGGTCAAATTACATAAAAAAAAAATAAAAAAAATTAAAAAAAATTATAATTATTAATTAAAACATTTTCACTCCATAGAATCACATAAGAATATATTAATATAAATAATTAACTCTTATCTCTCTTTAATGCATATATTGATTTGACCAAAATCTATTATTTTCTTATTTTATTTTCATTATTTAATTTAATTTAATCCTTCTTTACCATTAACCTTTTCCCTTCCCTAAATTCTCTTAATTAATTTTAATAGTTACTTTTAAAGGTTTTTTAATCTATTTTTATATTATTTTTACTCCTAATTTAATTCTAATCCAGTGTGTTTTTATACTTCTTTAAATTAATATTTTAATTTAATAACATTAATTTAATTCTTCAATATAAATTATTAACCCTCATCTCTTTAGTATCATTTTTTTTGTAAGTCGAAATTCTATTCATTCTTCAAAAAGATGCATCGAGAGTAGCAACAAAAACGGGTGGTCTCAACCTGACTAGGTTTGTTGACCACAACATACAACATATGACAAAAGTACAAAAAGGAAACTAAGGACATCGTCCAAAAACGAGAAGGACAAAGGCACTGGAAGACAAGTAAAACGTAGAAAAAACCTATAGTCATGCTAATCATCAAACGTGATGGAGGCTGGGTTGTCCGGGGCTATCCCAGGAGGAGGTAGAGGTTGAAAAGAGCATTGGAAGTTCTCCTCGAAATGAGCCATCCAGAACTCTGGCTTCTCCACCTTCTCCGATAGAAAGTTCTGTCCTCACCAGACCACCACAATACGCTCCCAAACATGGCACTAGTAGTGCAAATTATCTAAGGTAGCTCCCATTTCCACATGTTCCTCCTTTCGAATCCTTTTAGTAGTTTCTAATTGCTCCAACAAGGATTGAATCAAGTCTCGACAATTTTCCAGGCAACAATATTGAATGACCCTCGAACTAGGAACTGAAGATTTTGCACCCCCTTGTTGTCCTGAGCCGCTACGTCGCTGAGCCTCGTCTCTTGACGGTGTTCGCGACAATCGACCCCGTGACCCGTCACCGAGCCGCCATGCTCTCGACCACCTCGCACACTAGCCCACCATCCTCCAGGAGCTTCTCGCAGACTTGCTACCCCGACGAGCCACATACACCTCCACCGCTTCCTTCGTGTTTTGCAATTGAGAAGCTCAGTCCCCATGTCCCACCGAGCAAGGCTTTAGAGGGAGGGAGGACCACCCTCTTCTCGGGATTGGACACATCGACATTGTACTAGCAGCTTCACCTGCAATATAAAAGACCCTCCAAGCATGCCCGACCCACACCCACCAGGCCCGTTGCACCCCGTGAAGAAAACAACAACCTCCCAGAGAGGGTTGCAAACTTGCACCAATCGAAACCAACAACACCACATAGACTCAAGAGATCCGCCACCCCGCTAGTCGCACCACCCTTGGCTCGAACATAGAGAGGTACTAAAATTTGAATAATTTGAATGAAGGAGGGCCGAACGAAGCACATAATTTCCCACCACACTCTGAGGACCTCCCCCCCAACGACACCAGCAACAAAAGATCACTTCTACCTCCAAGATTCTTGCTCCATTCCCCCCGAAAGACAAAGAAAACCTCATGCGGAGAATCCAAACAACCCAATTACAAACCTAGAAGCCAAAGACGAAAGCCATCTACAAATTGCCACCCCTCCCAGGAGCAATGTCGCCTATGCGGCCCGCTCCAACCACCAAAAGACCCATAATTGTAGAACACCAATACACAAATCGACACTCAGAACATCCATGCGCAAGCCTTCCATGGTTTTATGCATTAGTTCCCAGTCTTTACCCATCCCATATAATTGGGCATAAATGACCAACATGTTTTCGTTCAATCTTTTGACAATTTCCTTAACCACTTGCTTGCAATAGCCCTCCACCAAGCTATCAACTCTTACATGCCTGTGCCATTGCCAGACCCCGAGCTTCAATGACTAGAACCTCCCCCACTGCCATTTCTCTCAGATGACAATTTTGCAACAAGATGCTCTTGCACGATGAAGATCTTTTGGTTAACTAACTTGAGCTAGCTGAGGTATATGATGACCTGATCCATCCCGACATTCCTCATGAGCCCGTCTTTCATGAATACAAAACAATTCAGAGTCTTATCAATTCCTTTTCCTTCCATGTTTTCCATTGTCCAAAACCAGAATCAACCAGCGATGATTCTTTCATCCCCAAGGGAATCAGTTATATTGCAAATTACGGCGAGAAAATGATGCCTCATCACCCACCTATCCACATACATGAATTTCCGTCTGACGATGCCACAACTGTGAATTAACTCACCACTTACTGACCTTGTATCAAAGATACAACAAACATACCTTGGGGGACTATCCTTCTTAACTACCATCACACTGAGAAGCCTTGGAGAGTTGGCCTCCTTAACTGCTTCTTTAATGCTGTGATGACCCATACCCCCAGTATACAATGTCGTCGAGAAGTCTTCAATCAAGAGATGGGACATGATGTAATATGATGGTTTATGACCGATTCCCAATATAACTCCCGCGTTATCATGACTATCCACCAAATGGTTGTTGGCACGCAACACGTGGAACAAGTGAACTTTCTCAATTTTTTTTAGCATGTATGTGATACCATGATTGAGGAAGTTTCTTTTTCTAGGTGACTGGAACTCTCGAGAAGCTTAATACATTTTTGGATGATTAGCTTGGAATCACCCACTATATTCAAAGTTTTGAAACCTTTATCCAAGCATATTTTTACTCCTTGCCAAAGTGAAAGAGACTCGACGTGATTGTTGGTTGTGACACCAAGTCCCCATGCGTATTTTGATTTTGTATTTTGTTCAAGGTTGATTATCACCCATCCCACTCCAGCCTCCTCGATTCTTAGTATCATTTAGACGATCCTCTAATTTATTATTTTTAATATATATAATTAACCCTTATCTCATTAATATTAATATTAGTTTGACCAAAATATATTATTATTATTATTAGATCCTTCATTGTTCCATTTTACGTATCATTCTCAAATTATTTTAATTAATTTCATTAATTAATAATTATTAATAAATGTTATCATCCTTTTCACGCTCCCTAATGGTCATATCATTTCTCTATATATTCTTGGTCTAACACTCTTCGCAACATCAATCTTAACTTTATGTCCTTGAAGATGGGTGAAGTGTTTGCCCAAAACATCAAACACCTCAACGAATCTACATAGTATTCTAGAAGATGTTTTCAACATAATAAAATAAAAAATAAAATTGATAATTATAATTATTAATTATTAATAATTAAACCAGCCTAGATCCATCTTAATTTGGGACCTACTCTTTTCAGTCTAAAAGGGGTTCGCACATTAAGAGATTTGATCCCTCTTGGCACTTGGTAGATCCAGAGTTAAGATGAAACTAGGTTGGTAGATCCATCTTAACTCTGGATCTACCATGTGCCTAGAGGGATAGAATCTCTCAATCTGCAAACCTCTTTTGAATGCAAAACTTAATAAAAGACTTACACCTCAAAAGACTTGATTCCTTTCGAAGCCTGAAAAATCATGAGTTAAAGATGGATCTATATTAGTTCATAGTAATATTATTTATATCTATATCACATTTCTATATATAGCCATATTCTTATTTTTAATTTTATTAAAACCTTATTAGTACATCTGAGCTAAGATAGATCTTTTTATGAGAGATTCTTCAACGTAAATCACATAGAATATCATTTCTCGATGCGTTTCGAACCAACTAGTGTGGTTCATCGTCAGGACAAGTTGAAGAAATAGATCTAGCTATGCAATTTAAATAGTATGAGCAGAGACCCCCAACGACTATCTTATCCAACGGCGAATTTTGACTATGGGACCAGCGTTAAAAAGTCAAAATAATATAGTTATATTCGATGACCATTCTTTTAAAATATATAAGATTTTTATATAAATAAAATAATTTAATAGGTGTTAATGTTACTAGTTAGTTAAAAGTTTAATAAAAATATAAGTTATAAGAAATATTATAATACAATATACATAGGGTATAGAATAATAGTTAGTGAGAATAAAATAGAAAGGAAAAAATAATAAAAAATATAATAAAAATATAAATGAACCAAGCTAGTAAGGGTAAAAGTTAGTTGAAAAGACAAAATTAATAATAAATCAAAAAAAAAAAAAAGCTAATAAAGATACAAGTTAGTTTAAAAATTAAAAATAAATACATAAATAAAACTAAAACTTAGGAAAAACTCAGAAGGAGGTTAGTAAAGGTTAGTTTAAAAATAAAAATAAAAATAAAAATAAATAAAAATAAAAGTAATAATAAAATAATAAAATAATAAAAATCAAAATATATAAAAGAGAACAGAGCTAGGTTAAAGATAGTTGAAAAAGGAATAAAAAGTAAATAGATCATTATATTGAAGAAAAAAAAAAAAAAAAAAAAAAAAAAAAAAATAAACTAATTAATTAATTAAAAAATAAAAATAAAAATAAAAATAAAAATAAAAATAAATAATAATAATAATAATAAGTATATATAAATAAGGTATATGAATAAAAAATAAAAATAAAATAGAGAGAACAACAAAAAATAAAAAGGGGGAGGGACAGAGCAAAACGGATCAACCCTAGGAGGAAGGAAGGCTTCAGGGGGAACACAGAAAGCGGGCGCAAAGCTAAAAGGGGGGGAGGGGGAAGGAGAAAGACTAAGACGACAGGGCAGGGATCCAACAGCTACTGATTTTCCAGCCGTCATCTCTATTGAGATTATTAGGCCTTCTTTCAATCTCAATAGCTTCCCTGAATTTACGATGATGGAAATGAGCAACCTTAGCAACAACCTTGGCCTCCTCAATACGAACCTGATACTTGGTCTTTTCCACATGCTCTGCTAATGCTGAAGACTTGGTTCGCATATTTTTATTTTTTATTCATATACCTTATTTATATATACTTATTATTATTACTATTATTTATTTATTTTTATTTTTATTTTTTAATGAATTAATTAATTAGTTTATTTATTTATTTTATTTTAATTAATTAATTAATTTTTTTTCTTCAATATAATGATCTATTTATTATTTTTATTCCTTTTTCAACTATCTTTAACCTAGCTCTGTTCTCTTTTATATATTTTGATTTTTATTATTTTATTATTATTTTTATTTTTATCTATTTTTATTTTTAAATTAACCTTTACTAACCTCCTTCTGAGTTTTTCCTAAGTTTTAGTTTTATTTATGTATTTATTTATTTATTTTTAATTTTTAAACTAACTTGTACCTTTATTAGCTTTATTTTTTTATTTTATTTTATTTATTTTTTATTTTTATTTTTATTTTTATTTATTATTAATTTTGTCTTTTCAACTAACTTTTACCCTTACTAACTTGGTTCATTTATATTTTTATTATATTTTTTATTATTTTCTCCTTTCTATTTTATTCTCAGTAACTATTATTCTATACCCTATGTATATTGTATTATAATATTTCTTATAACTTATATTTTTATTAAACTTTTAACTAACTGGTAACATTAACACCTATTAAATTATTTTATTTATATAAAAATCTTATATATTTTAAAAGAATGGTCATCGAATATAACTATATTATTTTGACTTTTTAATGCTGGTCCCATAGTCAAAATTAGCCGTTGGATAAGATAGCCGTTGGGGGTCTCTGCTCATACTATTTAAATTGCATAGCTAGATCTATTTCCTCAACTTGTCCCGACGATGAACCACACTAGTTGGTTCGAAACACGTCGACAAATGATATTTTATGTGATTTACGTTGAAGAATCTCTCATAAATTGATATGGATCACAGAAGCCTCAATTCGACAATAAGATAGATCTTTATTGGTTCTTTATAATATTATTAATATTTTTATAAATTTCACATCCCAACACATAGAAATATTCTTATTTTTATTTTATTACATATATATGAGGCATTCTTTTAAACATATTTCATATTTTTTTAATGTTTCATAGCATGATATATATTATTTAATTTTTTAATATGATATGCATAACATATTAAAAAATTACATAACATAATGTTATGCATATCACATCAAAAAATTAAAATAAGAAAATTATGAACCATGTCTTTTATATATATATATAACACGTAGAAAAAAAGTTTATTGTAATTTATATGTTTATTAATTAAATTTCTGTATGAAGTTTGGAAATATAATGATTATGAATATGAATCTTTATTTTTACTTTTTGTTAAGCTTGGTAGGACCATTTCATTTTCTATTCAAACATAGGAAAATTTACACCACATAGATTGGCTACGTGGCCTCAACTTTCCTAGGAGGGAACCAATTCTGTTGGCCACCTATCCGCATTGTAAGCCATCCAAAAACAATAGAGTTTTAATCCCTCTAACCAAGCTATATATGTCTCTGTTTTGTGTCCACACTCTAGATTTCTATCTATACATATACTTGCATGACGAAAATTATAAGCTATCTGCATATAAAACAAAAGTAAACATAGGAAAGTGACTAGCCCTTCTACTCCTTCTAGGCCGATTCCACAGGTGCCGGGTCCTTTTCTATTGATCTAGGCATCTCAGACAGTTCTAGGATGCATGGAATGTGTCTTTCAATACTATCCAACTTGATATCTTTCTTATGGAGCTGGAATTGAATTTCTACAGGCCTTGCTTGTAACTTGGCATACCTTGGAGTGAAATCTCCATGCATACCGATATTTGTTCCATATCTTTGCCCAATAGGATCTTCATCAACCAATAGAAATATAAGGTCTATTTGAACTACGCAATTCTTCCTCTGGTGTTGCTCGGGTCCAGGACTAAGGTCCTCAAATTTTCCATATTCTCCTATGTCTCACTACTCTGCTTTATTTCCTCTTCCCACTCTTCTAACAACTTCTGAATTCCCTCATCAGTACCCTCACGGTAAGCCTCAACAACTTTGGTGATAATGTGTTCTAATGACTTTCTCCCCTACAGGGCTCTGACATACTCAACTCCTTATCCTTCCTAGGGGCCTGTTCCCGCCTTCTTTGCCCACGACCTCTTGCAGGTCAAGCCATATTAGAATTTCCGGAGACCTGTTCACAACGATAATTTGTTAATCTAAAACCGTTTAATATAGTTTGGTTCCTTCCCTGAATTGCATTGCGGGTGAGGTAAGCCACACCATGCTCCTCCTCTATCCTTTCACTATCAGATCCAAAGCCAGGATGGCCGGAAAACCAGTCCCCAGAGGGGGTCTTCCTCCAACAACCCTCTGTCACTCCCCTCCTCCATATCCAATACCTTCTAGTTACAGTGAGGTAAGCCGCCCCTTGCCAAAGCCAAACGCGTGAGCCCACCTTCAATCTAGCAGATTTCCAAGCAGTAATTAGTAACCCTTCCCCCTATGCCTAGGAAATTTTAGCATTTCCACTCTCTTTTTCATACTCATGTTTCTAATCTAAGTCCCTGGCATTGCCATAATCTTAGTGGGGATTCCCCTTAGCCCATTAAGTGATTTGGCTGTGACAGTATGGCCTGCCTCTTATGCACCATGTTGAATGCTCCCCCCTTTCCCCAACATCCATATCATTGCCACCACCCACGCGCTTTTTGTGGCCAGCCCCGCACTAACCTCGATTTAAAGTACTCGGGTTATCCAAACCAGACGACTCAAGGTCAACACAACAGGGGCCATGGGAAATACCCGACAGTCGCAAGACATAGACGTAGAACCAGGAAATTGCAACTAGTTTCCTACCCCATTTCTACAAACAATTCTCAACCCCCCAATTGATCTTCCTACTCCCCCGCCTCTCCCACCAACAAAACCCCAAATAGGACGTCATTGAAATGGAGGAGAAAGGCCGAAAAACATACCCATATATAGTTGCAGGTCATCTCCAAGCTTGGAGCTGAAGAAGTCATCACCTTCCCATTCCTCTGCAACACCTCCTTCTTCCGTAAGCCAAAACTTCAACTTCACCCTCTTGCCTACCATATTCTCCTTTACATCCTACCTTGCCACCTTCCCTGCAACCTTTCCCACCACCCTTGTGTGCACTCATGCCAAGGGTTGCCACACCCATCGCCTTGAGTGTGTGGGGGGGACAGTGTATGTCTCATAGGTATGTATCATTACTATACACAGGTTGTCCCAACCACCGGCTCGCACCCCGATCAGGGTCTTGTGTTTCTGGGAGGCTGTTATCCTGGATTTTCCTGTGATCCTAATCCAGTATTTCCACCAGGGTTTTAAATCTCTCATCCCAAGGTTGGACTGGCCATAGTTTTTCTAGTGATTCATTTTGGTGATTGCATCCCCAATTGGCAAGAAAATCTACCCCTTTATTCCCTTCTCTTCTAACATGCCGGACTAGAATGTAATCAAACTTTTGAATTAATTCTCCTATCTCTTGGATAAGTTGAGCTGTCCTCCAACTTTGGCTGAGCTTGTCCCATTTGGTGCCATTGTTCAACTTTGCCAATGTGTTTATGACTAGGCTTGAGTCTAGGTCCACCACTAAGTTTTGATACCCCATTCTAACAACGATTAGGAGTCTCTATCTTGCTGCTGCAAAATCCACCTCATTGTTACTTTATATTCCACATGAGTCAACATAACTTAGCCTAGTGTTGGCTTGGGGGTCCCAGAAGAGGGCACCTAGGATTGCCATTCCCAGATTCCCTTTTGACGCCCCATCAAAATTGAGTTTTATGAATCCTTCTCCAGGAGGAGTGAAGTGAGCCCGAGGTATCGAGACTACATGGTTTTTTATCCAGGCCGACAGAGCTATCATTTCCGGTGATAGGTTGAGTTTATGGAGGATTCGTGATTCTTGGAGGGAACTTTCCAATATTATTGGTGCCATTGCTCAGCTAAGATTTTTTCCCTGATGTTCTGGACTATTCCTTCCCACACCTTCTCCTGAGCGGTGGATTTATTCTTAAAGACTCTATGGTTTTTCTCTTTCCATATAGCCCATAGATTAAATCCTAAGGCTAGGCCCCATGCTCGATTTAATACGCTTGAGAATATATGGATCCTCCAGAGGAGGATTGTTTCCTTAATGCTATGCTGGTCTCGATCCATTCTTTCAAAAACTCCTTGCATTTGCCTCCATTTCTGTTTAGCGAACGAGCATGTGTTGAGCATGTGCTCCAGATATTCTCTGTGCTGATGATAGAGCCAAAAAAGGGAAGGAACTTCGAAACCCCTTTTCTGCAATTGATCCCAGGTTAGGATCCGTCCTTTACAGACCAACCAAAGGAAATGGGATACCTTAGGCCACCATCCTCCCTTCCATATTTTTTTCCATATGATGTCTTGCCCGTCTTGACCTTGTCCTGCTTGAATGTCATATGCTTCTTTTATGGTGAAGGTTCCTTTTGTAGTATGCCCCCATCTCAGGATATCAGGATCATTTCGAATCGTTAATTGTCTCGATCTCAGCTCTTTGTCTAGCACTGTCCATTGGTCAGTCTCAATGACCTGGCCCCAATCTTCCTTCTTCTTCCATCTCCTCCAACTTCCCATTCCTTGGTCCTCTTTCCAGAATTGCTCCACCAAGTGTATATTCCTGTCACTGGTATATAGATATATGTCCCCGAGTTCTTGCTTTTCGATCATTCGTTCTAGTTTTTGCCAAGAGTACAACAAAAATCTTCTTGTTTTTCCATTACAGGTCTCCCAAAAGGCATGTTGGTTTATGAGGTGTTTGTTTTGGGTTGCCAAGTTCCACATTGTCAATCCTTTTGGAGGGTCTCTATATCTCAGAATATCCTCAGTTCTCTCAGGCATATTGTATTTTATTTTCCATATTTGTTTCCATAGGTCCCTTCCACCTCCAATCCATCTCCACCATAGTTTTTCTCCCATTATTTGATTCAAGATATAAGGGTCTCTGAGGCCTAGCCCACCATCCATTTTCTTTTTTTCTAGGATACCAGTGCCCATTTTCTGATCTGTTGAGCCCCTCCCCACAAGAATTTCTTGAAGATATCAACCATTTTGGAGCACGCCCCTTTGGGGACGAATATGAATCTTTTTTTAATTTATATAGTCAAACGGATTTTATATATATATATATATATATATATATATATATATATATATATATATATATATATATTTCACATTTTTATATTTAGAAATATAAATTTGTTGAGTTGAGGCTTCTGTGATCCATAACATTTATAAGAAGATTTTCGGCGTAAATCACATGAAGAAAACCTTTGTCAATGGGTTTCAAACCATCTAGTGTGGTTCATCTTCAGGACAAGATGATGAATCAGATCTAGGCAATGAAATAAATAGATGAAGAGAGCAACTAACTAGCTGTTACAAAAAATAGCTAGTTTGAAAAAAGATATTTAAATTTGCCGAAACTCTTCTTATAAATCATAATTTTATTTAATAAAATCCAAAATAATAATAATAATAATAATAATAATAACAAATTTATTATTATTATCTTTTTTACAATTATTATTTGTTATTTATTTATTTTATTTTTTAACTTAAAAAATTAAATAAATAATAATAATAATAATAATAATATTAAAATAATAATAATATAAATAAATAAATTATAATAATAATAAATAAATTATAATAATAATATTAATAATTATAAAAACTCTTTTTAACTAAAAAATAGAAATATAATAATAAAATAGAAATTTAAATATATTTTTCAAACTAGCTATTTTTTCTAATGGCTAGTTAGTTGCTCTCTTCATCTATTGATTTCATTGCCTAGATCTGATTCATCATCTTGTTCTGAAGATGAACCACACTGGATGGTTCGAAACGCGTCGACAAAGGTTTTCTTCATGTGATTTATGCTGAAACTCTTCTTATAAATATAAATTTATTAATTAAATTATGACAAAATAGATGTTAATTTATAGTTTCTATTTCTATATTTTTTTGTAAGCTTGGAAGATCCTTTCTATTCCATTTCAAAAAGCAGACATGGTGTACATGCACATCCAACAATGTTAGATGGCCTCAATCCGCCCATTGGGAAACCAGGTCTATTGGCCATCTAATTGCATTGCAAGCCATCCAAAATTTAAAGATTCTTAGACTGTCTAGCAGTACAATATAAGTTTGAATATCCTTAATTGTCCTAATAGCTATATATCTAAAACAAAAACTGAGAGACTGTAAAGCCATCATGTAAACTTCTCAAAATTTTAACAAAACATAACCATGCTAATCATCCAATTACTCATCAGAGGAGTCGATAGGTGCCATATCTTTGGCATTGGAACCTAGTAGCTCTATTTGGGGAAGTCAAGGGATGTGCTTCTCGATCCATCTGAGGCAAATATTTTGGAGTTGGATTTGACGCTGAATCAGTTGAAATTCCCTGTGAATTTCTTGGAGGTCTATATCTGGTTTGGATGGACCAGCTGAAATGGATGCCATTTCTTTTGCCATAATATTCTTCATAAGCCATTATAAATAAAATATTTGTTGGAAATGAGTATATCTGCCTCAAGAATGACCAAGATCCTGGACCAACGTGGTCCATTCCTCCAAGTCCAGATTGGTGTTCTCGGCCTGCTGCTTTAACTTTGATTCCCAACTTGAGATCAAATAACAGACAGGGGGAGGAGTACTAAGATGGTAATCCTGAGTTGCTTCCCGAGTCTTCACAACAATACCACAATTCCATCTAACCCTGTCTTGTGGAGGTTGAGCTTGCCCAACACCATGCCTCACCCTTTGCTTTAGCTCTGAGACTGACCCCCCTCATCCTACATTCCCTTTGTGAGAGGAGGGTTGAGCCATCGGGCTGACTTGCAGACCACACGATGACAAAATGAACCAAAATCTAAGAGTCTCAACACCGACTGTAGCCCATCCGAGCTATCACACAACTCACAGAGAGACAAAAATGCACTAAAGCTTTACCAGGCTAGAAGTGGTAAATCCCTGAAAATATGAGAAAACATACTACTACACAATAAAAGCAGAGACTCATAAAACCCAGTACACCCCCTGGAATTGACCCAACCTCAACCCAATTGGCCGTCTTTGTTTTCCTTCGGAGCCTAGTAACCCTTTGAAATCGGGGTTACTGACTAGTCATGGTGGTTGTTCTGACAAATTACCCAAGCTGCTTCAAGAAACTGATATATCATTAAGGAAACAATTTTATAAAAAGCCCATAAACCCGAAACACTATATAAAGTCTCAACGTTATTTGCAGAATGCAAAGGTATCAGAGAAAGCATAATAACATCATGTACAGAGAGACTAGCAAGGTGCATGGGTTGGTGAACACAATTAACATTACTTGTTGTTATAGACATTTTTGGGCACTGCAATCCCAATCATAAATGTCCATAAACCAAGGGCTCTTAAGTCCCTAAAAGTGTTGTTCCAACCTCTAAAAGAATAAGGTCAACTGATTACATCTTCTCCCAGAAGTTCTCCATGAAATACTGCTCAGAACTGGTCAAAACTGGACCATCTCACCTGCTCCATGGTTAAAGGGCGCTGCATCCCACCTAAATACACACAGGAGGTGCGATGCATCTTGAAAAACCCTTTATGGGGTGCGATGGGTGAGAGTGGACAAATGGCAGGGTCAATCTGCAAGGTGGAGGATCATGGAATCTTCTAGAAACTTCTCCTGTGACACTTGCCTCTCAGCATTCGCCCAGGGATGAGTGAGAGATCATCAATCTCCAAGTGGAATCAAGAACTATCAGAGAGAGGACACTAATCAACTCTCAAAAGCTGACTCACCCCCCTTGCAAACATCTATATATGGATCCCTCATCCCAGAGATCCAGAGGTTGGAATTTGGTATCTTGTAAGGAAGTGCTGCTGGTTTCTTGGTGCAACATCATAGTGTTGGGTGATCTAAGCTTTTCATGAGGTGAAGAAGGGCTTTCTTGCTGAGAGGATGATGTTGGGTCAGAACAATTGGTTGTAATCCTCTTTGCTACTTCTTGATTATCAATAAAGCTATTCAAGTTTTCCTCCACATTCTTGTATGATTGATGATATATGCATTTGTGTGGTCAATATATATCTGGTCCTATATTGTTTATGATAATAGATCTATGTTCTTGGATAATGTTATGCTTCTTTGATTCTACAGGTGCTCTTTGAAGCTCGGTAGACGAGGAAGCGAGTGGCAAAGATATATCAGAAGGGAGAGGAATCAAGTAAGGATCCAAGCGCAAGAGAGAGGTTGGTCTCCATTATTCCCCTCTTATCTATTTCTCATAAAGGAAAACGAAAGTAGTTTTAGTTTGTTTCTTTCTAAGGTAGCTACCAGCCTTAGTGGGACTAGCAGCTCTGCATAGACACTAGATTTCCCGATAACAAGATGGCGACTCCGCTGGGGAGCGAATAGATTGTTTGTTTATCTACATTTGTTTGCTTTATAAACTTACAGACGGAGCCTGAAGTTAAGCCAGCTAGCCTTCGAACTGCATTTGCTATGCAAGTGCAAAGTAGATCAATGCTGCTTCAGTATATCTTCGGGTTTTGTTTATGAACTGAACAATTGATTTACAAGCTCTCTAATTGCCCTTGTGGTGGCTCTAGTAACCTCTTTAGATCTACCGCTGTGATTGATTTACTGATTACCACTTGCTCGGCCTAAATCCCTGAACTAAGATGCAAACTGTGACTCGGAACCCAGTTAAAGTCTCGTCCCTGGTTTGGAGCGCACTGTCTCTTCTGTGAATTCTATATGCATCGCACATCCCGAGTGTAGTAGGTGCGCTGCATCTCTTTTTCACTGTGTTACAGGTGTGCTGATCAGACAAGGCCTTTCCTGCTCCTAGATTTTGGTTTCTGTGTTCACTATTTTCAGCTCTATTCAAGAGTTTTGTTGCCTGTAGTCAGTACACCTTTGTTGAAACCCCCTTCCTTGCCATTATTCCGCCTCCATTGTGCAAAGAACTGTAGATGTTTTTATGTATTTTGAGCCATTTTCAGTTCTCTTTTACAAAGAAGTAGCGTAATTGTACTGTCATTTCTTGATTTGAAAGTGTCGCAAGTGTCGTTTTCAGTCATAGAAGAGAATCCGACTGTTCTTGATAGTCGATTACACTGTTACTCTTGTATTTGATTTGAATCAGTAGTTTTTCAAGTGTCGAAAGCAAGTTTTCAATTCCAAATTGCAAAGTGTCGTCATTGTCCTCATTTTGTCTTGAAAAGAAACTTGTTAGTAACGTCGCTTTGAAAAATAATTCAGATTTGCGCTTAGCTTTCTTTTTATCATTCACACATTAAGAAGGCTGAAAACAAATACATGCATGTGCATTTGTATTTAGACTGTTTGTTGGTTTGATTTAGGACAATGCATATAGTGTGTGGTCTCTGCTCTATGTTGAAAGAACGCCATCTCTCTTTCCCTAGTAGCTAGGATTTTCATTGCAAAAATAATATTAAGCGTCTGTTTATCATCTTAGATTGCATTTTAGGAATTGTGCATCTACATCACGCGGTGAACCTGAAAGGCAAATTTCTTAAGCAAGATCAACTGTAAAATAAATTTAATGAATCTAAAAACGCTTTGGAAACCTAACGCACAACATTTAGAAGTCTAGGCCAGAGACATATTCCGGCGTCGTAAAGCCTTGTAACTGTTGTTTTGATTGATGGTTGGGTGATTCCTCCACTTTGAGACAATAAGTTCCAGTACGGACTTGTGCTCTCACATACCATCGAGCATATATTGGGAGACCACAATAGGCTTTATCCTTTATCCATAGGAAGTTGTGTCTGCCGCGCCTACCCATGGTGCCTAGCCCTCGATGAATCCGTCCACCCCACCTTCATTACTTCAATCAATCACAATCAATTGGGTCATGACCAATTAGGTCGGTCATTCCCTCAGCAAGCAATACGATCGGGGAAAACCAATAAGGGGGAATAAAGTAAGATGAGTGCCAAATCGAGCCAATCGCCCCCATCGATCGCAATGCACTGAACACAGCATTCAAGAAGATTGACTGCCGTACCGTAAAAAGTATTCTGCAGTTTTGCGATTGGTTTGGTAATCCCTCTGTCTAGATTTCCAGAGCAGTCTCTTTTGTTCCTTTTCAGACTCCTTAAAGGAAAAGGTCCATCTGAGCACTTGTCACTTCAGGCTCATTAAAAATCGAAGGCGACTAGTCATCTTTTGTTTTTTCTTTACTCTTAAAAATTGAAAAAACAGGTTGTGTAAAAGCGTCTAAAATTTATTTTAATCGGAATAAATATCACCTTTCCTACATTGTTCTTAGGTTGAGAAAAATGGAGCCCACCAACTAAGGAGTTCCCCTTGGGGGAAATCCTAGTCCCTTCTCCTCTTGGGGAGATGTTGGTGCGCCCCATATGGCCACATTGTCGCTTCCAGGATTGATAATCGACTTTCCCGTATGGATCTTCTCAACCTCTGTCGTTCAGAACACCGTGATTCCTGAACAATCAAGTCAGCAACTAAACGATACTAGAGTTACCCCCCAACCTTCTACTTCGTCCAATTCTTACTCTCCTCCTTCCTCTTCGCTTGATGAAGCTGGTAAAGCCAAAAATCAAGTAACCGAGAAGAAGAAGGAGAAGAAGAAGAAAGAGAAGAAGAAGAAGGAGCCAAAGGTGAAAAGGGGCGACTAGGCATCGTCTAGCGAAAATCCACACACTGCACCATGCAGGCCTAAATCGCCATGTGTCATTTGCAAAGGAGACCACTATCATCGAGATTGTCCTTGCATCCCTCGGATCTTAGGGATTGGTCTCCTCGTTTGCACAATCTGGCGTCGTCAACCTCTGATGATCATGTTGAAGGTACACCGTCAACTAGTGAAAGTGAAGCCCCTGGACAAAAAGGAAGATGTAAATTTCCTTGTAATTTGTGTGAAGGCGATCACGCCATCCACCATTGTCCCTTCTTAGACGAGGCTAAAATAGTTTTGGACGACCGTCCGGTTTCAATGTTACGACTCCCTCCTGGATATAAGAAGCTCTTGCCGAGTTTGTCACTAGTTGAAAATCCGGCTGACATGCCCTTGTGGTCAGCCGAAGCGTCTATCATCGAAGATAAACCATCTGAATCCACACCAGACGAAAGTCAAAAGGTCGAGGCGGTAGTTGACCGAGTCTTGCCTTCAGAGGAGCCATCTTCAGATGATACAGTCATCGAAGAAAACAAGAACGACACCGTTTAAATTCTCTTCGTAAGCACAGACTCCGATGAACATGGGGGCAGTCTACCCGTTCCTTTACCGCAGGAAGGAAGTTCGTCAAAGTCATACCCGACCGTCTATTCGGTCCCACCTCCAAGAAACCTGGTTGTTTTCTTTGATTGGAATCTACTAGGCAGACCCCGCTTACCGGCTAGTGTACCATTTCGAATCATTGCTCAAATATATAGAATGGTCATGGCCGGTACCATCATAAACGAAGGGGCTTCTGTGAGTATCTTTTCCTCAACTGCTTGGAAAGCACTTGGTTCGCCATCACTTTTTCCTGAAATGAGAAATCTAACAGGCTTTGACAAAGGAACCAGTCGACCGTTAGGGATCCTTCCCAATGTGCCGATAACGTTGAGAAGGAAAACAGTTCACATGAACGTAATGGTAGTCCAAGGACCCCTGGATTATAATCTACTCCTTGGACGAGACTATATTTATTGCATGGGAGCCATTGTCTCCTCACTCTTTAGAGTAATGTGTTTTCCGCATGAAGGAAGAGTGGTCAAGCTCGTAGACCAACTTTCGTTCCCCGGGTCACACATAGAAAATAGTCATATACCAACCCTGAATGGTCTTTTCACGCAAGGAATGTCTCATCAATCGCCAGTCTGTCCTCCTGATGAGCACGAGTGATTCGGAGGATATGACTGAAACCCAAGGGGCTTGCGCCCTGGCCTGTTTCGACAGGAGAACCTTGGGTATAATGTAGGTTTCCACAGAGGATATATGACTGGCTAACACACCCGTCCATTTTGGAAAATGGGATTAGACCGGAATATGATGCTTCTGTTAAGGTAGGCATTTCCCGATAGAACAAATGTTTTGTTTGCAAATTGAGGGGTAACCTGGAAAAGGTAGGCCTTTCCCGATAAAATAAGTGTTTTGTTTGCAAATTGAGGGGTAACCTGGAAACTCTACTTCGCTATACCTGGGGGCATGCAAACCTTGTGGCATGCAAGCGAAGAGTGTTAAAATTGGAAACCAGGGCAAAACTTCATGTCGGTCATCTTATTCATGGCTAATAATATTTTTATTAGATTCCTCTCATCGAGAGGTGTAGTATTGATACAAAGATCATCCAATTCCGATAAGTATTCATGGAGATATGAATTTATTTTGATTATGGAATTATTATCAAGCCGACCTACAACTCATGTAGGCTCAGAAGCCCAACAATTGCATCTATTCACCCACCAACGTTGTGTATAAATATAAGAGGACTTTTCCTCATTTAGACTCACTCATCACATCACATCTCTCTCTCTCTACTGCGAAGATATGAGTCTCTTCTCTACTGCGCTGAAATGGGTCTCTCTCTCTCACTCATGTGAAGCCAGAAGCTGTTGAATTTGAAGCTGCAACTGCAGAAGTAAAGATTGACTTGCGTGGCCTAGAAGATCTCCTCTTTGGAACTGTGCTGTAGGTTCATCTGAACCTACTTTGAAAGCCGCAACTTTTGGTGGTTGAATGAATTCAATCCAACGAACGGTTTGCAAGATATCGACTGCCCTAGTTTGAAGCCAGAAACTGCTGAAACTGAAGCTGCAACTGCAGAAGTAAAGATTTACTTGCGTGGCCTAGAAGATCTACTCATCTAAACTGCGCTGTAGGTTCATCTGAACCTCCTCTGGAAGCCGAAACTTTTGGTGGTGGAATGAAGTCAATCTGACTGTCGGTTTGTGAGATATGGTCTGCCCTAGTTTGATAATGAAGCCGCTAATGCTGATGCTACTGATCTAGGGTTTGCTACTGCTGATATGAATCAGATTTATTGTACTATTTCTCTCTGCTGAATTATTGAAGATAAAAGAAGATTTGATCAAAGGGTTTCCCCACACATTGTGGGGTTTGTCCCTGGCTAGCCGCCACATCTTGTGTCTCTTGTCTTGGCTTGTTTTCTGTCGATCGTTTAATGTTCTATCTGCACTTTACTTTTTGTACATGTGATTGCTAATCAGTGGAATATCATAAGAAAAAGAAGTAAACTGTTATAAGCATAGAACATACCATAACTTAACATGGTATCAGAGCTGAGGTGAAGACAAAGCCTGAGCAAGAGCAAGAGCAATCATTGAAGAGAAGATTGGCAAGGCTATCCTAAAAGAACTATGGGGTCCTCAACACTCTTTCCTGCCGAAGACAAGTTCCGTGAGAAAGCTGACTATCACGGATGGAAGATGTCTATCGATCTAACCCTTGAAGATCAAGGAGTGCTGGACCATGTAAGAGGCAATATTGTTGAGCCTTCATCAAATGCATCTGCTACTGCCTGGAACAAATGGAAAAATGGAGAAGTCAAAACAAAGAAGATCATCCGGGACTCTATTGACAAGCACTTGGTGGCCTACATCTCTGATCTAGACACCTCCAAGGAAATCTACAACAGACTGGTGAGTTTATTTAAAGTTAATGATGCAAATCAATTTTTGTTTCTTAGAAATAAGCTGAGGGAAATCAAGAAGGGTAAAGATGAAAGTATGCAAGCATACTTCTTAAGAATCACCGAGATCAAGAATGATCTCCTATCTATTGGGGAAAATATTACTGACAGAGAAATGGCACTCACAAATCTTGAAGGATTACCATCTGAATGGTATGTGTTCAGGACTACTCTTCTGAACTATAATGTAATTCATGGTTTCGAGGAATTAATGGCTAGATGCATTCAAGAAGAAACAAGGGAATAAGTGTAAGAAATGCCCATGCCTAAAGGTCCTCCTGCTGCCTTTTATTTTCATGCAAAGAAAAGAAATAATTCCGGGACTAAATCAAAAGGAAAGGCTGGACCTAAGGCTAGAAGAAAATGACTATGTTACATTTGCGATAAAGCAAGTCACTATGCAAGGGAGTGCCCTGATAGAAAGGACTCACTCTAGGACAATGATCAAAATCCATCTAATGGCAATCAAATGAATGACAAATTCAACAACAAAGGTAAGAGGAGAGATGGGAATCGAGGAAGAGGACAAGCATTCAAGAAGGCCAGAAATTCTAGGATGTATTAAATGCACCTGACCTCAAAAAGAACCTAGTGTCCATCTCGGGAACGGAAGACAAAGGCTACAAGGTAACCTTCAGCAATGGCAAGGTATGTATATGGAAAAATAATGTTAAAGATGCCTTTACTCTTGGGTTTAGTGTTGATTCATTATATCAGGTCGATGGAAGTCTGCTAGGTGTCATGTCTTATGATACATCTCTTCAGTACGAACTTTGGCATTAGAGGTTTTCCCCCCTTCATTATAAAGCTATACTCGGTGTAAGACAAATGGTGATAGGGTTGCCCGAATTCTGAATAGAGAATGAAGGTGTATGTCCAGGATGTGCTGAAGGAAAGCTCAAAAGGGGACCATTCCCCTCAAGCCAAAGCAAGACCTCTGATATATTACAATTGGTTCACTCAGGCATACCTGAGGTTGGCATTAAGAGGGAGACTACTACACCACATACTCCTGAGCAGAATGGTGTGGTGGGAAGGAAGAACCGCACGATGATGGAAGCTGTCTGGGCCTTGCTACATGATAAAAGACTTCTGATGTTTATATGGGCTGAAACTACAATCACCGTCATATATGTACAAAATTGATGCCCTCATCAAGCATTGGGTTCCAAGACTCCTGAAGAAAAATTCACCGGTAAGAAACCTGATGTTTCTCATTTAAAAATTTTTGGAAGCCCTGTATACTTTCATGTGCCGAAAGAGAAAAGAAATAAATTGGGAGCATCTGGAAAGAAGGGAATTTTCGTGGGCTATGGTGAAAATACTAAAGGCTATAGAATCTATGTAGCCGGTCAAAGGGAAGTCATAATTAGTCATGATGTCACCTTTGACGAAGATATGGCTCTCAGCAAGGTGATCAATCTTCCGACTTTGAGGAGCTCTCAAGAAGCCGACACCAGGGAACCGAAAGAAAAGGATGATGAATCAATGCCTGATGTAGAAGAACCCATGGATCCGATTGATCCTCCTCCATATGAGCCTTCCTCTTCTAGGAAGAGGCCTTCATGGCTTAAGGGGTCACTTGATGATGCTGAAGGACATGCTGCACCCCGAGGAACCTTTCGTGAAAGTAAGAAACCTAATAGGTATCAAGGATACCTGACCATCATGAGCACAATCATACAAAATAAGCCTTAGTCATTCTCAGATGCCATCAAGCATCAAGTATGGAAGGATGCTATGACCAAAGAATATGAGTCTATCATAAAGAATGATGTTTGGGAAGTAGTTCCCAGACCCCAGGACAAGACTGTTGTTACTTCCAAATGGATTTACAAGATAAAGCATGCAGCAGATGGAAGCACGGAAAAGTATAAGGCTCGTTTTGTTGCTCGAGGTTTCTCCCAAAAGGAAGGTATAGACTATGATGAGATATTTGCACCTGTTGCCAGATATACGACCATCTACTCGATCATAGCCCTTGTCGCTTCACAAGGATGGAACCTACATCAGATGGATGTCAAGACTGCATTCTTGCATGGCTCGATCAAAGAAGAGGTCTACGTGGAGCAACCCGAAGGATTTGATATTTATGATCGAAAATCTCATGTATGCAGGTTGAAGAAAGATCTCTATGGGCTGAAGCAAGCACCCTGAGCATGGTATGAGAGGATCGATAGCTACTTGATGAAGCTGGGATTCACTAGGAGTGAAGCCGATCCTAACCTTTACTTTAAGGTTGAAGATGACAAGCCTCTCATACTGGTATTGTATGTGGATGACCTCTTTCTAACAGGTGCAAACCCTCTCATTCACAAATGTAAGAGGGAGCTAGCCTCTGAATTTGAAATGAAAGACCTAGGACTGATGCACTACTTCCTAGGACTTGAAGTATGGTAGAAGCCAAGGGAAATTTTCCTATCTCAAGGGAAATATGTGGTAAAGATATTGGAAAGATTTGGTATGATGGACTGCAAGCCTATGACTACCTCGAGGATCTTAACTTTTAGAAGTTATATGGTAGTGATGTCGGACCAGATTTGGGAAATGCCTCTGAGTTTCATAAACTCATTCACATTGATATTCTTGGTGAACCTCCGTCCGAACATATTTTTTTGCAGTTAGCATTGTGAGCTCATATTTGGTTGAGCCTCACTAGATTGATGCCAGGAATCTTCTGAGATGTCTTCAGGACACAATCTCTCATGGATTAAGATACACTGCTGGAGATGTGAGACTACTTGGATATACTGATGTTGATTGGGCAGGCAGTGTGGTGGACCGTAAGAGCACTTCCGGGTGCTGTTTCACCTTGGGATCTGCTTCGATATCCTGGATGAGCAGGAAGCAGAAGTCGGTGGCTTTGAGCACCGCCGAAGAAGGATATATTGTTGCTAGCATAACCTCGTGTGAGGTAGTTTGGTTGCGAAAGCTCTTCAGTGAGCTGTTTGGATTTACATTGGATACCACTGTGATTCTCTATAACAACTAGAGGTGGGATTCGATTATTGAGGAATCCCGTATTCGTCGATTGCTCCAGCAGATAGACATCATCTTGGATATGGTAAGTTGATGATCAAGGAGGCTCCATCACATTAAGATGATGTACAGGTTGATACACCTTGTCAAAGCCCCGAGGAAAGATCTAATCTGTGATTTTCCCTAACGACTTGGAGTCGGTAAGAAGCCCTTGTACAAGGGTCCTGCATGTTGCATACATTGAGCTCTGGGAGCTCTGAGGGATTGCGGTTATTACTGGAGAAACATACGACCACAGGGTGACTCACCCTCCCCTGGTGGTGCACACTGGAACAAGATGATTCGCTCTCTTGTGGGACAAGATGATTCGCTCTCTTGTGGAACAGGATGATTCGCTCTCCTGTGTAGCAGGATGATTAGTTCTCCAGTGAGGCTTGGATTGATGTGTTCTCCATGGCGATTGTAGCAGGATTGATGTGTTCTCCTGTGAGGCCTGGATTGATGTGTTCTCCATGGCGGCCTGGATTGATGTGTTCCCCATGGCAATTGTAGCAGGATTGATGTGTTCTCCTGTGAGGCCTAGATTCATGTGTTCTACATGGAAATTGTAGCAAGATTGATGTGTTCTCCTGTGAGGACAGGATTGATTAGTTCTCCTGTCGAGGCATCCTACCCATGCAGTCTGGGACTCATGGGAAGTACCTCTCATCTGATCAATGAGCAGGGAAATGAAGTTAGGGACCATAGTAGTACCGATGGACGCATCGTTGTAACTACCGTACTCCCTACGCTAGGATGACCTCCATTGATTTGGGATCAATGATACTGGTCTGGGACCAGTGGTAGGAGTTGTACCATACTATGACGCTGACTTCGGGTCGGTTGAGACTGGTCTGGGATCAGTGGTACATACTCTGAGACTGACTTTGAGTCAGTGGAGGATGATATTGGTCTGGGACCATTGGAGTTGTACTCACTATGACACTGACTTTGGGTTGGTCGAGACTGGTCTGGGACCAGTGGTACATACTCTGAGACTGACTTTGAGTCAGTATGATACATCCTCGATCATTTCTTCTTCTTCATAATTCAGACAAAAGAAGAGTAGAACAGAACAATGCAAGAGCAGAGCTGAACAGAACAAAACAGTACAGATCAGTGCAGGGCAGAACAAGACAAAGCAGAACAGGCAAAATAGAGCAGAGCAGGGCAAGGGTCAGGCTGTACAAGGCAGTGCATTTGATGGATGAATAGTAACGACCGATAGACAGATTGCAGATGAAGTTCTCCATGGTAGAGAGGGAGTGTTAAAATTGGAAACCAGGTCAAAACTTCATGTGGGTCATTTTATTCATGGCTAATAATATTTTTATTAGATTCCTCTCGAGAGGTGTAGGATTGATATAAAGATCATCCAATTCTGATAAGTATTCATGGAGATATGAATTTATTTTGATTATGGAATTATTATCAAGCCGACCTACAACTCATGTAGGCTCATAATCCCAACAGTCGCATCTATTCACCCACCAACGATGTGTATAAATATAAGAGGACTTTTCCTCATTTAGACTCACTCATCTCATCACATCTCTCTCTCTCTACTGCGCAGATATGAGTCTCTTCTCTACTGCGCTGAAATGGGTCTCTCTCTCTCACTCATGTGAAGCCGGAAGCTGTTGAATTTGAAGCTGCAACTACAGAAGTAAAGATTGACTTTCGTGGCCCAGAAGATCTACTCTTTGGAACTGCGCTGTAGGTTCATCTGAACGTCCTTTGAAAGCCACAACTTTTGGTGGTGGAATGAAGTCAATCCGACGAACGGTTTTCAAGATATCGACTGCCCTAGTTTGAAGCCGGAAACTGCTGAAACTGAAGCTACAACTGCAGAAGTAAAGATTGACTTGTGTGGCCTAGAAGATCTCCTCATCTGAAATGCGCTGTAGGTTCATCCGAACCTCCTCTGGAAGCCGAAACTTTTGGTGGTGGAACGAAGTCAATCCGACTGTCGGTTTGTGAGATATGGTCTGCCCTAGTTTGATAATGAAGCCGCTAATGTTGATGCTACTGATCTAGGGTTTACTACTGCTGATATGAATCAGATTTATCGTACTATTTCTCTCTGCTGAATTATTGAAGATAAAAGAAGATTTGATCAAAGGGTTTCCCCACACATTGTGGGGTTTGTCCCTGGCTAGCCGCCACATCTTGTGTCTCTTGTCTTGGCTTGTTTTCTGTCGATCGTTTAATGTTCTATCTGCACTTTACTTTATGTACATGTGATTGCTAATCAGTGGAATATAATAAGAAAAAGAAGTAAACTGTTATAAGCATAGAACATACCATAACTTAACAAAGAGCGACCATTTATTTTTTAAATTTATAGGTCCTCTAACCCTTTAAACTCGTAGGATTGGTCGTTTCCTAACTTGCATAAAGAAAGGATGCGGGGCAAAGCTTTGAAAAATGCCGTTTTTATATGAGACATCCTTATTATACCACTAGATCAAGTGGTTTTAATGCGGAATTCAAGCTCGTTAAAAAATAAACATAAGCAATGAGCAAATGTTCCCCCAGAGTTTAAGCTCATTAAAAAATGAACCAATTTCCGATAAATAACCATCGTGAATGTATTATCACCAGCCTTTGAAGCCTTGGTCGTGTTCTCATCATCACCTCCACTCTGTATTGGCCGATCATTCACATCCATTTGATTGTTTACCCTTTTTTGAGGAACAAATGCGAAGAGTGATCCTGTTAGCCTTCCTTCTGACACTCTCGTGATTGGAAAATTCCAAGCCTTATCTAGAATCAGCTGCTACCCGAATTTATCACTCGTTCCTCAAAAAACGAGTCTCCTTTAAGCTCTTTTCAACTGACTCGTAAAATATGAAAAGCTTGCCGAGCCATTGGCCTCTCTAGCTCGTTAAAGGGACCGGAAGTGCTATCCCTCCTTTAGATTTTAATCTTTTTGGACTTGAGGGATTATTACACAAAAAGATCGAGCGCTTGTCTTGTTTGGCTCATTAAAAGTACCGAAAATTCATCCCTTTTGTATTGTTTTATACTTTTTCAGGCTCAAGGGATTATATGACGAAAAAGGATTATTGGAGTTTTCTTTACGTCCATTTTTCAGACTCTCTAAAATTGAAAAGGACTGAGTTATCCTTGTCGTTAAACTCGTTAAAACCGAAATAGCGACAAACTTGTCCATATAGACAAGAACGAGTTTCACTATCGCTAAGCTCATTAAAACATAGCGATGGGTTTTCCCGAAGGGAAAATTATAGAACAAGCATATGTTATCCTCCTCAAGCTTGACAAAAATAAAGAGGTACTGGTCAGCAATGACTGGGGAAAAATTGGGAAGAAAACTTGAAGAAACTTTATCGGTAGCAAGTTGCTCTTGAACATGACACTTTCACTCCGCATCCGAGTCGGGTTGGGTTGTTCCATTCACTGGTCACATCACCATGGTTTCGTCACACCATCCATATTTGGGGTTAATGCTACCGATCCATCATGTCAGTGTCGCCGATATGTTCAAGAGAAGTCGCTCAAATAATTCGCCTGTGTCTCACCCGCTGCAATACATGTACGCTCCATTCTTTCATGACTGCCACCTTGAACCTTATATCAGTAGATCGTTTTCACCTCTATTAAAATCATTTGCTCCGTTCCGTGTCATTGATGCGGGATTCACTAAGGCCCTCCTATGACAGATCGCTTCTTGTCGACATCAGCTCATTATCCAAGAAGTCGATCTAGGAACAACCCTTTCAGTACTTTGAAGCTTGCATGCCTCAATGGCAAGTTTCTCACTTCTGACGACAGGTTTACATTAATGGCCTTCGACTGAGATATTTTTTGTAGTGTTCGACACCAAGTCCCTTATTCACACCACGTGAATTGTACTGTAGTACCTTGAGGGTCATCATCATTATCGGTTATTCCTCTCACGCCTCTTAACAACTTCATCATTGGCTGGTAATTAGGTGATGTCTTTCCATGTTCGACTCCAGAACATCTCTCACATGGATCGACTTGTAATTTGAGTGAAGATAGAACGAGATTGAAGATCCCGGATCTAGTTTCATCCATCCGGGCTGCGATATATGTTCAAGAAAATAAAGACATCAAATGTACATCATTACTGCACAGATAATCATCCAACCTAAGGGATGATGGCTCTACCAGAATCATCAGTCTACACTCAAACGATTGTCTGTCTTATGTACATGAAAATGAATTTATAAAGCTGAGCATGGGAATGCCCGCCTCAGCTAGATCATGAAAATATTATGAAGATAATGTATTGTATTGTATCTTATTATAGGTCACCTTCCAGCTTGAAAAAACTTCAGATCTTCATGATAAAGCATTTCACCCGACATCATCAGATTAACGACCTCATGCTTTAGGGGGAAACTATTATAGACATTTTTGGGCACTGCAACCCCAATCATAAATGTCCATAAACCAAGGGCTCTTAAGTCCCTAAAAGTGTTGTTCCAACCTCTAAAATAACAAGGTCAACTGATTACATCTTTTCCCAGAAGTTCTCCATGAAATACTGCTCAGAACTTGTCAAAACTGGACCATCTCACCTGCTCCATGGTCAAAGTGCGCTGCATCCCACCTAAATACACACAGGAGGTGCAATGCATCTTGAAAAGCCCTTCTATGGGGTGCGATGGATGAGAGTGGACAAATGGCAGGGTCAATCTACAAGGTGGAGGATCATGGAATCTTCTAGAAACTTCTCCTGTGAAATTTGTGCCTCAGCATTCGCCCAGGGATGAGTAAGAGATCATCAATCTCCAAATGGAATCAAGAACTATCAGAGAGAGGACACTAATCAACTCTCAAAAGCTGACTCACCCCCCTTGCAAACATATATATATGGATCCCTCATCCCAGAGATCCAGAGGTTGGAATTTGGTATCTTGTAAGGAAGTGCTGCTGGTTTCTTGGTGCAACATCATAGTGTTGGGTGATCTAAGATTTTCATGAGGTGAAGAAGGGCTTTCTTGCTGAGAGGATGATGTTGGGTCAGAACAATTGGTTGTAATCCTCTTTGCTACTTCTTGATTATCAATAAAGCTATTCAAGTTTTCCTCCACATTCTTGTATGATTGATGATATATGCATTTGTGTGGTCAATATATATCTGGTCCTATATTGTTTATGATAATAGATCTATGTTCTTGGATAGTGTTATGCTGCTTTGATTCTACAGGTGCTCTTTGAAGCTGGGTAGATGAGGAAGCGAGTGGCAAAGATCTATCAGAAGGGAGAGGAATCAAGTAAGGAACCAAGCGCAAGACAGAGGTTGGTCTCCATTATTCCCCTCTTATCTATTTCTCATAAAGGAAAACAAAAGTAGTTTTAGTTTGTTTGTCTCTAAGGTAGCTACCAGCCTTAGTGGGACTAGTAGCTCTGCATAGACACTAGATTTCCCGATAACACTTGTCTCGTAAACAACTCAGGGATCCTCAAAACTTTCCAGTCTCCTCAACTTTGAAACAACCATCTTAACATTCAAACAATGACAATTAACCATAGGAGGGAGGATGAATTTAGGACTAACAATAAGGACATACCTGCACCAAACACTTGAAACTGGTAGATGAGGATGAGCAGAAACCACCCTTCCACAACCACTCTTGGAACTTGGAGGAGAATCTTGACCACAATAGTCAACGAAGCAGTAGTTTTGGAGCCAAACCTCAGAGACAAACTTACTAATCAAAACTCATGCCATGCATAACACCTTGCAACGTTTATTGCCACCTTACACATGTAGGGAAGGAAATGAGAGCCTTTGTCCGACCACCTTGAATTGTGCCTCATTATTGCACCATCCTTGGATCAGATCCCACTGAGACTGCTTCACCAGATCTCCCTGGATCAAGGATTATTTTCTATTTATATTTTATATATATTTCTAATTTTTATATTTGAAAACAATTTTATTTTTAAATATATATTTATTAATTAAATCAATTAAATTTTTATATGTTTATTGTGTCGAGAGACACTCTCCAACCTAGTATGGTAGAGATGTAACATAATGTAATGTAATGTCCTATAAACATTTTTAATTGATAAAAATAATAATTATTATTATTGACAAATTAAAGTTGAATATATTTATTTAATTAGTATATACAATTTTTGTCAAGTTACCTATGGTTTTTTAGCTCTAGGTTTATGAGAAACCATGGTATTGACCCATGGTATTCATGTGTAATATAACTTATGTAAAGGGGAAAATTAAACCAGCCTAAATCCATCTTAACTCCATATCTACCAAGAGCAGAGAGGGATTACATCTCCTGAGAGACACACCTCTTTGAGAGTGTAAAGATTTTTTATCCCTCTTTGATAAATCTATAGTTAAGATGGATCTAGGATGGTTAATCATATGTTCATGGTTATCAATATGGTAAACATTAGGCTGGTTAATTATATGTTCATGGTTATGAATATGGTAAGCATTTGTTTTGTAAGGCTGACATGACTACATCTTCATCATATCCAATATATCATGGGTAGTTAAAGTAAACTTGACTTGCTTATTACTAGTGGTTTTTGAGCTCCAAGTGTATGACAAACCATGGTATAAAACCATGATATTCATGTGGAATATTGTAGAAATTTTCAATAATTTAACACATATTCAATAGATATTATCCTGATCATGTACTATTGCGGAATACATACACAATACATAAGCTCCTCTACGTTGATCATCAATATAGCAGCATCAATAACAATAAAACATCAAGAGCATTCCCACATTAACAAAGTATGTAACCCGGGGAAAGCATCTCGCTAAAAACCCCACACTATCTGTATATTAATGATTGAGACCATGTAACATTACAACGTACAATGCTTATCACAAGCAATCCAGTACCAGCTCCACCTGTTACACACAATACAGCTAAGATCTGATCTCCAAATCTATTCCACTGCTTGCCTGCCTCCACTGCTCAATACCTGCTCAAGAATGAATGAGAATGGTCTACCAAACTCATATTTCGCCTCCAAAGAATCACTCACAATGTGTAAGACGTGAGCAGAAGCTAAAAACTGGGCAAATACATGAGCAAACTCATTGGCATACTCAATCCTTTGATTGTGCAAGATCTGATGCACAACTATAGTCAACTGATAGCAATCTGATTCTCTAACACTTGTCCCTGCTGAACTGAACATGCACTGACATGCAACTGAGTTAACTGATGTATTCTATAGTTTTATTATGAGTTAATAATTAGTTTAACAACTCATCATTAGTCTCTTTGCAGTTAGACTCACTACAACTAGTTTAACCAAGTCAAACTGAACACAACTCCATCAACTCCACAATCAACTCCACCAAACTCAACTAATTGAGTTCTAACTGAAGTCATGCATGCAACAACTCAACTGAATCATAAGAAAAGCGTACTTCCTTCTGACAGCTGTATTGGCCACATCTGTAGCTCAAACTAAAGTGCTCAAAGAGAATAAGATCAAGTTTATAGTCCAAATATTATTATGAGACAATAATATTTGACTTTTCTATTTTTGACAGCCAGTCTAAAAATAGACTTTGATCACCCACACTGTGGTCACCCACACTTTGGTCACCCACATTGTGATCACTCACACAGTGATCACTCACACTGTGATCATCCACACTGTGATAAAAAATAGAACTTGCGCCATAATTTGCCTGCGGGCCCACTTAGTGAAGGCGATTCTTTTCACTAAGCTCCATCATCTTGTTGCAATCTCAACACTCCCTCTCGACAAGATATGGATTATCAGCAACCCCTATCCTGCCTCGGTGGTACTCGAATTTTCTCCTGGTGAGAGCCTTCGTCAGAATATCAGCATCCTGATCCTCTGTTGGAATGTATGAAAGCAACATGATCCTCCGCTGCACACAATCTCTAATATGATGGTACCTGATGTCAATATGCTTAGATCTATCATGAAATACAGGATTAGCCGAGAGTTTAATGCAACTTTGGTTATCACAGTAAATCACAGTAGGATCCAAATGAGAACCGAAAAAACCAACCAGGATCTTCCTCATCCATATAGCCTCGCATGCAGCCAAACTTGCTGCCATATACTTGGCCTCCGCTGAACTGAGTGCCACGGATCTCTGCTTCCTGCTGTACCAAGAAACTGCTGTCAATCCAATACTGAAGACCCCTCCTGATGTGCTCTTTTTGTCCGTTGCGCTCCCTGCCCAATCTGCATCCGTGAAGCCACATAGCTTCACCTCATCCTCCTGTCTGTACCACAAACCATATCCTGATGTGCCTCTCAAGTAGCGAAATACATGCTTGCCCGCCTTCCAGAAGAGCTTGGTAGGCTTAACCATAGCTTGTGAAAGCTGGTTAACTGCATAGCATATATCAGGTCGTGTATTGACCAAATACATCAGCGACCCCACCAACTGTTGATAAACAGTGGCATCCACTTCTTCTCCCGAAGTGGCATCCTCCTTCCTCCAACCTCCAGGAAGAGGAGTATCAATAGGCTTGCAGCCATGCATGTTGAAATTCTCCAGTATCTCCTGAGCATACTTGCCCTGAGAAACAAACAGTCCACCACTGTGCTGCCATATTTCCAATCCTAGGAAATAGTGAAGGAGGCCCAAGTCCTTCATCTCAAACTCTGTAGCAAGATCCTTCTTGCATGACAGTATCAACAGCTCATCGCCCGTTAGAATCAAATCATCAACATACTATACAATGATAAGCAACTTACCCTCCACCACAATCTGGTATAGGTTAGGATCCGCCTCGCTCTTGGATAATCCAAGTCCTGTGAAATAGCTGTCTATCCGTGTGTACCAAGCATGTGGTGCTTGCTTCAACCCATACAACGCTCTCTTGAGCCTGCACACATGCGACTCGCTGCTGAAGACCTCAAAGTCTTTGGGCTGCTCAATGTACACCTCCTCCTCAATGACTCCATTGAGGAACGCAGTCTTCACATCCATCTGATGAATGTGCCATCCCATCTGCGCTGAGAGAGCAAGAATCGTCCGTATGGAAGAATACCTTGCGACAGGTGCAAAGGTCTCTTCATAATCGATCCCCTCTATCTGTGAAAAGCCTCGGGCAACAAATCTTGCCTTGTACTTCTCCACACTCCCATCAGCTGCCTGCTTGACCTTGTAGATCCATCTTGAACCCACCATTGATTTCCCTTCCGGTCTAGTAACAATCTCCCATGCACAGTTTCTGACAATAGAATCATACTCTTTCACCATGGCATCTACCCATGCGGGATCCTCCACAGCTTCCTCGAAAGAGGATGGCTCAGTCACAACACACTTGCTCATCAGAGCCATGTATCCAGTGTACCGATCAGGTGACTGTCTCTGCCTGCGTTGGGCTGTAGGTGGTCCTACAACTTTCTCTGCATCTTGAGCCAGTCGCTCAGCTTTTGTCAAGCGCTTTCACCCTCTGATGGTTGGTGCTGCATGAGTGGTCTCCTCCACTCCATGAACCTCGTCCTGTGGCTGATCCACATCCTGAAGCTCATCCTTAGGAACTAATAGCTCCTCATCTGCATGCAAGTGTAGCTCCCTCTCAAGCGAACACTTCATGGCTTTCTCCTCCTGAAATTTTATATCCCGTCGCACAACAGTTTTACCACTGTCTGGCAAATACACACGATAGTTGTGGGGCGTATCAGTGTACCCCACAAATATCCCAACCTCTGCGGTCGGCTCCAACTTCTTCCTGGCATCCTTCGTCACATGCATGTAAACGTTAGCACCAAAAATCTTCAAATGAGAAAGATCAGGCTTCTTACCAGAATAAGTCTCCTCAGGTGTACTCATGCCAAGTATCCTATGAGGACAACGGTTCTGCACATAAACTGCTGTATTGCATAATTCCACCCACAAGTGAAGGGGTAGGCTCTGATCATGCAACATTGCCCGTGCAACACCCACAATCGTTCTGTTCTTCCGCTCAGCTACCCCGTTCTGCTGTGGGTTATGGGGAGCTATGAGCTCTCTATGAATCCCTTCTGCCTTACAGAAATCCTTGAACTCGTATGAGATGTATTCACCACCATTATCGCTCCTAAGAGCCTTCACCTTTTTCCCCGACTCCTTCTCGACCAGTGCTTTGAATTCACAAAACTTTGAATATGTCTCACTCTTCTTCTGCATGAAGAAGATCCAGCACTTACGAGAGAAATCATCAACACAAATCACATAATACCTGTGTTTTGCTGTCGAAGCAACTAAGAAAGGTCCACACACGTCTGTGTGAATTCTCTCAAGGATCGTTGTGGCGCGACTATCCTTCTCGTGAAAGGTGGCTTTCACAAACTTCCCCAAAGTACACCCCTTGCACTGATCTGACTGCGCAAGTGTGCCTTTAGGAAGCCCTGTAGTGATCTGTTGCAGTATCTTTAAGGCTCCATGGTGAAGGTGACCCAATCTCCTATGCCACAACTCGCCATCATCCCGGCTCACCAATCCTTCTGCCTTGCCTGCCATTGCTGCGTATCCATCTACATGCAACTGATAAAGGTTCCTCACTCGAACCCCTATCTTCCGAGTCTCACTAGTTGTCTTGCTGCGTAGGAAAGCCTTTCCCTCGCTGAAAACAACATCATACCCCTTGTCTTCTAACATCGCCACTGAGATGAGATTCTTCGACAATCCTGGAACATGCATGACTTCCTTCAATACGAAGGGTTTACCAGACTCCCTCTCAAAGGAGATGGTACCGATACTGGTCGCACTGTATCTACCATCATCGCCCATCTCGATGTGCACTCCAAGATCTTTGTCCTCCAGATCAGAGAACAAATCTCTATCTCCCGTCATGTGAAAAGACGCACCACTGTCCAAGAACCACATTGATCCCATCACACTTGAAACCAAGCATGTGATCAATGAAAAATCAAGCTCAAACTGTGGGGCTAGAGCCTCTCCTGCTGAAGATCCAGCAGCCTGCTTGTTATTCTTCTTCTGCGGACAATTAGTGGCATAATGTCGTGCTGGTGACAGTGAAAACACTTCACCTTGGACATATCCTGCTTCTTTCCTTTCGCACCAGACTGAGAAGATTTATTGCTCTTCCCTTTTTTTGCTTTGGCAGCCAAAGCGCAATTCTCTTCATCAAATACCTTTAATGAAGATCCATTCTCACCTTTATTGTTTTTGAGTTTACCCTTGAGCGCCAGGTCGCTCTTGCTTTGGAATAACATTTGCAATCTGTTGAAAGACATTTCAACAACACTGCTGCAAATTCGATTTCCACCAGCTCAAACTCAACTGCTTCCGATCTAAGATTCGTGAGAACACAATATTTCTCGTACAGAGATTGACTGTATGGGCATTCACCGGATATCTCACCTTCCAAAGGAAGGATGAATCCAGAGGCTACCTGGCCCGATTACAGACTCTGCCTGAAGAAATAGAATGTAAACACTTCCTGAATAGTAGATCTGATGATCAACAACTCCGATACCATGTAGAAACTTTTTCTACAAATCATCTAGCTCCGATACCATGTAGAAATTTTGAATAATTTAACACATATTCAACAGAGATTATCCTAATCATGTACTATTGCGGAATACATACACAACACATAAGCTCCTCTACGTTGATCATCAATATAGTAGCATCAATAACAATAAAACATCAAGAGCATTCACACATTAACACAGTATGTAACTCGGGGAAAGCATCTCGCTAAAAACCCCACACTATCTGTATATTAATGATTGAGACCATGTAACATTACAAAGTACAATGCTTATCACAAGCAATCCAGTACCAGCTCCACCTGTTACACACAATACAGCTAAGATCTGATCTCCAAATCTATTCCACTGTTGCCTGCCTCCACTGCTCAATACCTGCTCAAGAATGAATGAGAATGGTCTACCAAACTCGTATTTCACCTCCAAAGAATCACTCACAATGTGTAAGACATGAGAAGAAGCTAAAAACTGGGCAAATACATGAGCAAACTCATTGGCATACTCAATCCTTTGATTGTGCAAGATCTGATGCACAACTATAGTCACAACTGATAGCAATCTGATTCTCTAACACCTGTCCCTGCTTAACTGAACATGCACTGACATGCAACTGAGTTAACTGATGTATTTTATAGTTGTATTATGAGTTAATAATTAGTTTAACAGCTCATCATTAGTCTATTTGCAGTTAGACTAACTACAACTAGTTTAACCAAGTCAAACTGAACACAACTCCATCAACTCCACAATCAACTCCACCAAACTCAACTGATTGAGTTCTAACTGAAGTCATGCATGCAACAACTCAACTGACTCATAGAAAAGTGTACTTCCTTCTGACAGCTGCATGGGCCACATCTGTAGCTCAAACTGAAGTGCTCCAAGAGAATAAGATCAAGTTTATAGTCCAAATATTATTATGAGACAATAATATTTGACTTTTCTATTTTTGACAGCCAGTCTAAAAATAGACTTTGATCACCCACACTGTGGTCACCCACACTTTGGTCACCCACATTGTGATCAATCACACTGTGATCATCCACACTGTGATAAAAAATAGAACTTGCGCCATAATTTGCCTGCGGGCCCACTTAGTGAAGGCGACTCTTTTCACTAAACTCCATCATCTTGTTGCAATCTCAACAAATATAACCTATTTAAAGGGGGAGATTAGACCAACCTAGATCCATCTTAACTTGGGAATTTCCAAGTGCCCACAGGGATCAAATCTCTTGTAAACAACATTATGTTTTATTCTTGTTATTTTTGATTTAATGCTCCATATTATTTATTTAATTTTTAACTAAGTTAAAACTATATCAGGCCAACCGATCTATTGGATGAGAGAAAGATACCCATAGTGGGATGTTATCATCATGATTATTCAAGGAAAACCACACCACTTGGAACTACCCATTGGTGGTTAGTAAGGGGGCACTTTTTTACTCTTGCCAAATGCCTCCAGGATTTGATGGTTAACTTGTTTCCTTAAGTTCGAGGAAGACTAAATCTTAACCTACTAGCCTAGATCCATCTTAAGTACAGATCTAACATGAGCCAAGAGAGATCAAATTTCTTCACGCGCAAACTTCTTTAGAGTGCAAAATAAAATGTGTACTTTTTCATTGTTTAAATTGTATTTTTGAATATTAAACATTTTAACCATAAAACTTAAATTTTTCATGATATATACATATTTTTTTTAATTGACATATAATATATAAATAATTAATAGTAAAATATTTTACATCACATGTACATCGAGACATTTTATCATCCCAAATTAAAATGGTTTTCTTTTTATTAATATATTTAACAATGTAAACTTTGAAATGAGAACTATAAACTCAAAACAGGAACTCTGGCAAAAAAACCCTAAAAAAACATGAAAAACAATGCTAAAAACAAAAAGTGTGTATATTGGAACGATGGTTTTTTTAATTTTATTTTTAGGGTCAATTTTGAACATGTTTTAAAAATGGCAGTGAAAACGAAATTTTCGTGCAAAATACAACTTGAAAACGAAAAAAGTGATGATACTAGAATGATGATTTTTTTTTAGGGTCAATCTTCAAAATAAAAAAAAAATGCTAGTAAAACTGAATTTTTATGTGTCAAACAAAGTTGTTTATGAGGAAAAAAACACACTAATGTTTTTGGTAGAATAACATTTTTCTTTCCTAAGTATAAATTCAACATGTTCTCAACCATAACATGCTAGAGACAAAAGAAATTGATTTTTTTTCAACCATATGATCCATATTTGGCAGGGGATAATTGTCCTTCAAGGACACTTTGTTTAAATTTCTGAAATCAATGCAAAGATGAATTTCCTCGATCTTCTTTCTTACCGGCACTATATTTTACATCCATTCATTAAATCGAATAGGAACAATGATACCAGACTTATAAAGCCTATTTACTTCTTTTTCAATTGATGGTAACAGCTTATGTTTAATCCTCCTCAGTTTCTGGCAAAATGGATTTTGATCAAGCTTGACCGGAATAGTGTGATGAATCATATTCTTATCATAGACCTTTAAATCTGAATAGTCCCAATCAAATACATAATAAAATTCTGTCATTAAAGCTATGTACTTATTTTTCATCTCAGGGGATAAGGACTTTGACAATTTGACCATCTTAGACTTGTCAGCTGCACCAATATTCACATCTTCGACACCTTTCTCTGTGGGGACCATGGTGGGAATTTTGGCAACATCATCTCGATCAAACACCTCTTCCAAAGGTACAATACCTCTTGGAATGTTGTTGTCTTTCAGTTGCAATATTTTAATCTCAGTTGCTTGAATCTTTGGAGCATTTGTATTGGATGCATCATCAATGTGAGAATTTTGGAATTCACCTTCCATTTGCAGAAAATTATTGATTTTTTTGTCGGGGTTGCAAGAAACTTAGGAAGTTTGAATAGAGTGAAATGAGAGAAAGGTATGATTAGGAGAAATTGAAAAACAATCCGGATACGAAATTTGCCCAGAATGATAGGTATGAGCTAGGGTTTGTGTAAAGGTGAGGTAACTCGAGGGTAGATGAGTTAATTAGTGAAGTATAGGGTGATTTATACATGTACATAGCTATGAGGTGACAAATTTACAGGTTTTCAATGTCATAACTAACAAAACCCATCAGTTACACTAGTCTTGCAACATGAAACTGCACAAAAACCCTATGAAGAAAACTCACATTTGCATTCACTTTGCCAAAGGAAAAAGGTAAGCAAGATGATGATACTTACTTGTGAATAAGCTTAGAAGAGAAAAAAGTAGGAATGCAAGCTCAAATTTGAAATTTGGGTGAGTTTGGGCGTTTTCAGGCTACTCTATCACAAGTGCAGTGTAGTTAGCAAAAGCGCAACACAGTTCATGGAAGTGCAGTGCCACCTCCAGAAGCACAGCGCCGGGAGATTTTTTCCAAATTTAGCTAGAAAACTTGTGTTTTTTCACCAAAGGATAGGAGAGCTCGATGAACAAACGAGGTTAGGATGTAAATGAAACAAGTTTGGGACCTTTTGAGCTTTTATAGGCACAATATGATCTTCTTTTGAATAAATATGGGCCCCACATACCTTTTCAAAACATGACTTTCACCTTTAAAACTTTGCCACTTTGGAAAGTTGAAACCTGAGCTTCTCTTTATCTTTTCGAATAGTGAGACTTCTTATTTTGTAACCTTGAGATTGTAACCATGAATAAATTACGAAAATTCATAAAAAATTATGCAAAGAGCTGCTTATTACAACTCATCTAATGCATGATTTATGCATGGAATGAGGATGGACCTTGAAAACCCTAATGACCTAATGAATACATCAGATTGAGTCAAATAATAATGATGATGACTGATATGATGAAAACATTCTCTTTATTATGATTCCCTCATTTGAGTGAAGTAAGTGATCGGTATGTGAGGTTTTTTAAGAGAATAGAGACATTCCTAGAGAAATTAGGCAGTGACCAAATTTTACTTTGAAAACCTAGTGACATGATAAAATTTGACCTTGAGACCCCTAACATACTTGGTAAAAGCATATTTGATCACTGGTGATAGGCAGACAATAATGACACTAACATTGGCTCCAGTTGGGGATGGCAGCTCCTTGGAAGTTTCAAGAACTCCGTAGACCAAGTAGCCTTATTCATTGGGCAATGGAGTCAAAATGCAGAAAAGTAAATTGAAACTAGAAATTCAATGACTATTTGACATGTCATGACTGTAAAAGAAAAATAAAAGAAACATGTGATCAAAGAATCCTTATGGCCTTCTCCTCGGGCTTTAAAATCCTATGATAGCCACTTAGACACTAGAACATAAAAACAAACTGGTATATACAATGGTGGTGAGAATTTGCATAAATTTCTTCAAATATGGTAGTGCTTATGAAGCCTACCATTGATCGCTCCTCTTGAGTAATATTCTTGTTAAGTTATGGTATGTTCTAAGCTTATAACTGTTTACTTCTTTTTTCTTATTATATTCCACAGATTAGCAATCACATGTATATAAAGTAAAGTGCAGATAGAACATTAAATGATCGACAGAAAACAAGCCAAGACAAGAGACACAAGATGTGGCAGCTAGCCAGGGACAAACCCCACAATGTGTGGGGAAGCCCTTTGATCAAATCTTCTTTTATCTTCAATAATTCAGCAGAGGGAAATAGTACAATAAATTTGATTCATATTAGCAGTAGAAAACCCTAGATCAACAACATCAACATTAGCGGCTTCATCATCAAACTAGGGCAACGATATCTCACAAACCGACTGTCGGATCGGCTTGATTCCACCACCAAAAGTTACGGTTCCAGAGGAGGTTCAGATGAACCTATATTGTAGTTCAGATGGGGAGATCTTGTATCCCACACAGGTCAAACTTTACTTCTGCAGTTGCAGTTTCAGTTTCGGCAACTTCCGGCTTCAAACTAGGGAAGTCGATATCTTGCAAACCATCCATCGGATTAACTTGATTCCACCACCAAAATTTGTGGCTTTTAGAGGAGGTTCAGATGAAACTACAATGCAGTTCAGATGAGGAGATCTTCTAGTCCACGTAGGTCAATCTTTACTTTTGCGGTTGCAGATTCAGTTTCAGTAGCTTCCGACTTCAAACTTGGGCAGTCGATATCTTGCAAACCGTTCGTCGGATTGACTTGATTCCACCACAAAAAGTTGTGGATTTCAGAGGAGGTTCAGATGAACCTACAATGTATTTTAGATGATGAGATCTTCTAGTCCACATAGGTCAATCTTTACTTTTGCAGTTGCAGCTTCAGTTTCAACAACTTCTGACTTCAAGCTAGGGCAGTCGATATCTTTCAAACCGTCTGTCGGATTGACTTGATTCCACCACCAAAAGTTGCATCTTTCAGAGGAGGTTTAGATGAACCTATAGTGTAGCTCAAATGAGGAGATATTCTAGTCCATGCAAGTCAATCTTTACTTCTACAGCTGCAACTTCAATTTTAGCAACTTCCGGCTTCACATGCGTGAGGGAGAGACCCTTTTCTGCGCAGCAGAGAAGAGACTCTTTTCTGCGCAGTAGAGAGAGAGAGAGATGTGATGAGATGAGTGAGTGAAAATGAGTAAAAGTCCTCCTGTATTTATACACAATTGTTTATGTTTGAATAGATGCGACTGTTGGGCTTCTGAGCCTACATGAGTTGTAGGTTGGCTTGATAATAATTGCATAATCAAAATAAATTCATATATTCATGAATACTTATCGGAATCAGATGATATTTATATCAATCCTACACCTCTCGATGAGAGGAATCTAATAAAAATATTATCAACCATGAATAAGATGACCCACATGAAGTTTTTCCCTAGTTTCCAATTTTAACACTCCCTCTCAACTAGGGAGAACTTCATATGAAATTTGTCTATTGGTCGTTACTATTTATCCATCAAATGCACTACCCTGTACAGCCTGACCCTTGCCCTGCCCTGCTCTATTCTTCTTGTTCTGCCCTATACTGCTCTGTATGGCTCTGCTCTGTTATGCGCTGCTTTTCTTTATTCTGTTCTGTTATGCTTTTGTCCGAATTATGAAGAAGAAGAAATGATCGAGGATGTATCATACTGACTCAAAGTCAATATCAGAGTATGTACCACTGGTCCCAAACAAGTCTGAACCAACCCGAAGTCAGCGTCATAGTGAGTACAACTCCACTAGTCCCAGACCAGTATCATCCTCCACTGACTCAAAGTCAGTCTCGAAGTGCGTACCACTGGTCCCAGACCAGTCTCAACCGACCCGAAGTCAGCTTCATAGTAAGTACCACTCCTACCACTGGTCCTAGACTAGTATCGCAGTCTCAGAGAGTGTACCACTAGTCCTAGACTAGTCTCAACCGACCCGAAGTTAGCGTCATAGTATGTACCACTCTCACTGGTCCCAGACCAGTACTGCACTGACACAAAGTTAGTCTCAGAGTATGTACCACTGGTCCCAGACCAGTCTCAACCGACCCGAAGTCAGTGTCATAGTATGGTACAACTCCTACCACTAGTCTCGGACCAATATCATTGATCCCAAATCAATGGAGGTCATCCTAGCGTAGGGAGTATGGTAGATACAACAATGAGTCCATCGGTACTACTATGGTCCCTAACTTCATTTCCCTGCTGATTGATCAGATGAGAAGTACTTCCCATGAGTCTCATACTGCATGGGTAGGATGCCTCGATAGGATAACTAATAAATCCTGTCCTCATAGGAGAACACATCAATCCTACTACAATCGCCATGGAGAACACATCAATCCAGGTCTCACAGGAGAACAAATCAATCCTGCTACAATATCCATGGAGAACACATCAATCCAGGCCTCACAAGAGAACACATCAATCCTCCTACAATCTCCATGGAGAACACATCAATTTAGGCCTCACAGGAGAACACATCAATTTAGGCCTCACAGGAGAACACATCAATTCTGCTACAATCGCCATGGAGAACACATCAATCCAAGCCTCACAGGAGAACTAATCATCTTGATACACAGGAGAGCGAATCATCATGTTCCATAAGAGAGTGAATCATCTTGTCCCACAAGAGAGCGAATCATCTTGTTCCAGTGCGCACCACTAGGGGAGGGTGAGTCACCCCGTGGTCATATGTTGTGTTATGAAACCAGCTCAAGAAAAGATAGAAAAGAAAGATCAACGCCTTAGAATTCAGCCTCTTCGAGGGGGCAACCTCCTTTACATTACATAAATGAACAATTCTTGGATGATACAAATGAAAAGACCTCCTTTCTATATATAAGAGTCTAAGGGGTCATAACATAATCAGAGCCGACATAACAATAATAATGTAAGGGCACAATAATAACAATAGTGGGCTTCTATGGTGCACAATAGTAACAATATGGGCACTACATGGGTACATCAATATAATAAGTGGGTTGTACTAATAAAAATAAGGGGTTACACTAGTAGTATAGGGGCCTAACATGCCCCTCTCCTTCAAAAAGCGTTGTCCTCAACGCTTGAGTAGTTCTTGATGCTTCTGTATAAAATTCTTGTCCTCCCATGTGGAATCTTCAGCGGGTAAGTTCTTCCACTTGATGAGATACTCTGAAATTGATCGATTTCGTAGCTGTCTGGTTCTTGTTTCTATGACTGCTCCAGGTTCCAATAGGATTTTTCGTTCTTATTCAATTTCTGGCAATATTGTTTGAATTGGGATCTTTTGCAACTTTTGAATAAGTGGCCATAATTCTTCGTCCTTCTTCCATTCATCCCTTGCTTTGTTTATCCAATCTGGTTGGATAATAGAAATAACACAAAACAATTCTTCCACATCCTCATCCTTGAAGAGTCTTCCCATTCGGTAAGGTTGCCATTTTTTAAGTGCAGGTAGTATTGCCAACGTTTCCTTCTCATAAATAGCTTGCTTGAGATGTAGCGGTAAAAATAACCAATCACCTACATCAAAACATTTTTCACTACGATGTTGATCTACCTGTTGTTTCGTTTGATTTTGCACCGAAGTGGCGTTATCCTTTAAAAGTTGGAGAACTTGTTGTTGATGCTCGATGTGATCTTTCACTGCTTGAACCTTTTTCTTCTTGATATGTCCTTCTATCTCTAGAGGTTGAGGAGTGGTAATTTCTTCCAATCCTTTACAAGATATGGTTGGTTTCAATTCTTGATGCTCGATGTGATCTTTCACTTCTTGAACATTTTTCTTCTTGATATGTCCTTCTATCTTGATAGTTTGAGGAGTGGTAATTTCGAACAATGAATTACAAGATATGGTTGGATTCATTTCTTCTTTCTCGATGTGATCTCTCACTTCTTGTACCTCTTTCTTCTTGATATGTCCTTCTATCTTGAGAGTTTGAGGAGTGGTAATTCTTGCCAATGCTTTACAAGATATGGTCTGATTCGTTTCTTCTTTCTCTGGGGTTGGGTCCTGGCGTATATCTTCTTCTTTTGATGTTTCTTGATCCTTTTCTTCCTCCTCTTCATATTCTATGTAAAATAATTTCTTCTCAGCACACTTATGACCTTTAGTGCATTTGCTATCACAATTGTAACAAAGCCCTTTTTCTCTTTTTTCGTCCAATTGTTGTGGTGTAACCCTTGTAGGTTGTGGAAGGCTAGGAGAAACAACACTTCCATATTTATAGTTGTGAGGGGTACGCTTCCTGGTTTCCATAATTTTTCTTTCCACTATGTCACAGAGCCCTTTTACTCTTTCCAATTGTTGTGGTGTTGCTCTAAAGAAGGTGTTGCTCTTTGTATCCTCATAATGTGCTATCATTTCCTCCGTGAAAATTGACCACGTAACAAGTTGTTTATGAGAACAAAGCCCTTTGTACCATAAAAATTGATCTGGTTCTAAATATGAAGATGCAATACATACCTTTCGTAATAGTTGTACACCATGTAGATCAAAATATTGCTCCATCTAAAGTATCCAATTTACCGGATCCTTGCCATCAAACTTCCTCATCTTGCTTTTTCTTGATTTTAGGAGCTCGACCTTGAAATGACTGTAAATCTGTACTTTTGGATCTTTAAGTTCTGAAATTGCAACCTGTAGTAGCCTTCTATGTCCTCTTTCCAATGCCACTAGTCTGATCCAAATTGGATTCTCCAAGAAAGAGTTATACAAAATCTCTCACAGTGACCTGATTATAGACTAGTTCAGTAGAGCGAACTTGTATGAAGTGCCACGTGTCACTGTTTCAACCTTAGACTCTAAAAAATATATAAAAGAAAACTATAGTCCGTTCTCTTTCTTCAACTTCTTACGAAATTTCAATCCGATGCTCAGAAAGAAAGTTATGATGATTTTCCCCAGGTCACCTGTTTTGAGTGTAATTCAGGAGTCTGCAAAAAGACCAACTTCCTTAGATCATATCTCCAAAAATATCGTGCAAAAATCTCTGAAATTCTCTCCCAAGGTTTAGCTTGATTTCTTCTCAAATGGGTTTTTTTTTCGACTTCTGAAACGTCACAGAAAAAAAGTTATAGCGAAAACGCCACAATGACCTGTTTGGAGCAGCGAAACCCTAGAATCCAAAGCTCTGATACCAAATGTTATGAAACCAGCTCAAGAAAAGATAGAAAAGAAAGATCAACGCCTTAGAATTCAGCCTCTTCGAGGGGGAAACCTCCTTTACATTACATAAATGAACAATTCTTGGATGATACAAATGAAAAGACCTCCTTTCTATATATAGGAGTCTAAGGGGTCATAACATAATTAGAGCCGACATAACAATAATAATGTAAGGGCACAATAATAACAATAGTGGGCTTCTATGGTGCACAATAGTAACAATATGGGCACTACATGGGTACATCAATATAATAAGTGGGTTGTACTAATAACAATAAGGGGTTACACTAGTAGAATAGGGGCCTAACATGTTGCTCCAGTAAGAACCGAAAGCCCTAAGAGCTCCTAGAGCTCAATGTATGCAACATGAAGGACCCATGTACAAGGGTTTCTTGACGACCCCAAGTCGTTTGGGAAAATCACAGATTAGATATTTCTTCAGGGCTTTGACAAGGTGTATCGACCTGTACATCATCTTAATGCGATGGAGCCTCCTTTCTCATCAACTTACCATATCCCAGATGATGTCTATCTGCTGGAGAAATTGACGAGGGATTCCTCAATAATCGAATCCCACCTCTAGTTGTTACAGAGAATCACAGTGGTATCCAATGTAAATCCAAACAGCTCACTGAAGAGCTTTCAAAACTATACTGCATCATAGGAGGCCAGGCTAGCAACAATATATTCTGCTTCGGTGGTGCTCAAAGCCACCAACTTCTGCTTCCTGCTCATCCAGGATAATGAAGCAGATCCCAAGGTGAAACAACACCCAGAAGTGCTCTTACGGTCCACCACACTACTTGCCCAATCAACATCAATATATCCAAGTAGTCTCACATCTCCGGCAGTGTATCTTAACCAATTAGTAATTGTGCCACAAAGATATCTAAGAAGATTCTTGGCATCAATCCAGTGAGGCTCAACCAAATATGAGCTCACAATGCTAACTGCAAAACATATGTTTGGACGGAGGTTCACCAAGAACATCAATGTGAATGAGTTTATGAAACTCAAAGGAATTTCTTAAATCTGGTCCAACATCAATTCCATATAACTTCTAAAAGTTAAGATCCTCGAGGTAGTCACAGGCTTGCAGTCCATCATACCGAATCTTTCTAATATCTTTACCACATATTTTCCTTGAGATAGGAAATTTTCCCTTGGCTTTTGCCACACTTCAAGTCCTTGGTCCTTCATTTCAAATTCAGAAGCCAACTCCCTCTTACATTTGTGAATGAGAGGGTATGCACCTGTTATAAAGAGGTCATCCACATACAACACCAGTATGAGAGGCTTGTCATCTTCGACCTTAAAGTAAAGGTTAGGATCAGCTTCACTCCTAATAAATCCTAGCTTCATCAAGTAGCTATCGATCCTCTCATACCATGCTCGGGGTGCTTGCTTCAGCCCATAGAGAGCCTTCTTCAATCTCCATACATGAGATTTTCAATCATAAATCTCAAATCCTTCGAGTTGCTCCACGTAGACCTCTTCTTTGATCGAACCGTGCAAGAACGTGGTCTTGAAATCCATCTGATGTAGGTTCCATCCTTGTGAAGCCACAAGGGCTATGATTGAGCGGATGGTCATATATCTAGCAACAAGTGCAAATATCACATCATAGTCTATACCTTCCTTTTGGGAGAAACCACGAGCAACAAAACAAGCATTATACTTTTCCGTACTTTCATCTGCTACATTATTTATCTTGTAAAGCCATTTAGAAGTGACAATTGTCTTGTCCTGGGGTCTGGGAACTACTTCCCAGACATCATTCTCCATAATAGACTCATATTCTTTGGTCATAGAATCCTTCCATACTTGATGCTTGACGACATCTGAGAATGATGGAGGTTCATTTTGTATGATCGTGCTCATGATGGTCAGGTATCCCTGATACATGTTAGGTTTCTTACTTTCACGGAAGGTTCCTCGAGGTGCAACATGTCCTTCAGCATCATAAAGTATCCCCTAAGCCATGAAGGCTTATTTCTAGAAGAGAGAGGCTCAGGTGGATAAATAAGATCCATGGGTTCCTCCACATCAGGGATTGTTACATCATCTACCCATAGAGACATCTTCCAAAATCCTATGGTTCTTCCTTTCTGCCACAACATTCTACTCAAGAGTATGTGGTGTAGTAGCCTCCCTCTTAATGCCAGCCTTAGATATGCTTGAGTGAACCAACTGTAATATATCGGAGGTCTTGCTTTGGCTTGAGGGGAATGGTCCCCTTTTGAGCTTTCCTTCGGCACATCTTGGACATACACCTTCTTTCTCTACTTGGAATTCGGACATCCCTGTCACCATTTGTCTTACACTGGGTAGAGCTTTATAATGAAGGTGCGCAAACCTCCGATGCCAAAGTTCGGACTGAAGAGATGTGTCATAAGATATGACAACTAGCGGACTTCCATCGACTTGATATAATGAATCAACATGAAACCCAAGAATAAAGGCATCTTTAACATTATTTTTCCATATACGTACCTTGCCATCGCTGAAGGTTACCTTGTAGCCTTTGTCTTCCATTGCCGAGATGGACACCAAGTTCTTCTTGAGGTCAGGTGCATTTAATTCATCCTGGAATTTCTAGCCTTCTTGAATGGTTGTCCTCTTCCTTGATTTCGAGCATTTCTTTTTACCTTTGCTATTGAATTTTCCACCCCTTCGATTACCATGAGAGGGATTTTGATCATCGTCATGGTGAGAGTCCTTTCTATCAGGACATTCCCTTGCATAGTGAACCACTTTATTGCGAATGTAACATCGTCCTTTTCTTCCACCCTTAGGTCCAGCCTTTCCTTTTGATTTAGTCCCATAATTATTTATTTTCTTAGCATGAGAAGAAAAGGCAGCAGGAGGACCTTTAGGCATGGGCATTTATTGCTCTTCTACCCTTGTTTCTTTTTTGAATGCATCTAGCCATTAATTCCTCGAAACCAGGAATTACATTATTGTTTAGAAGAGTAGTCCCGAACACGTACCATTCAGATGGTAATCCTCCAAGAGTCGTGAGTGCCATTTCCCTATCAATAATAGTCTCCCCAATAGATAGGAGATCATTCTTGATCTCGGTGATTCTTAAGAAGTATGCTTGCATACTCTCATCTTTACCCTTCTTGATTTCCTTCAGCTTATTTCTAAGAAACAAAACCTGATTTGCATCATTTACTTTAAATAAACTCACCAGTCTATCGTAGATTTCCTTGGAGGTGTTCAAGTTGGAGATGTAGGACACCAAGTGCTTGTCGATAGAGTCCTGGATGATCTTCTTTGTTTTCACTTCTCTGGTTTTCCATTTTTTCCTGGAAACAAAGGATGCATTTTATGGAGGCTCAACAATATTGCCTCTCACATGGTCCAACACTCCTTGATCTTCTAGGGTTAGATCGATAGACATCTTCCATACGTGATAGTCAGTTTTCTCACGAAGCTTGTCTTTGGCAGGAAAGAATGTTGAGGACCCCTTCGTTCTTTTAGGATAGCCTTGCCAATATTCTCTTCGGTGATTTCTCTTACTCTTGCTTGGGCTTTGTCTTCACCTCAGATTTGATAGCATGTTAAGTTATGGAATGTTCTATGCTTATAACAATTTAATTCTTTTTTCTTATTATATTCCACAGATTAGCAATCACATGTACATAAAGTAAAGTGCAGATAGAACACTAAATGATCGATAGAAAACAAGCCAAGACATGAGACACAAGATGTGGCGGCTAGCTAGGGACAAACCCCACAATGTGTGGGGAAACCCTTTGATCAAATCTTTTTTTATATTCAATAATTCAGCAGAGAGAAATAGTACAATAAATCTGATTCATATCAGCAGTAGCAAACCCTAGATCAGCAACATCAGCATTAGCGGCTTCATCATCAAACTAGGGCAAACGGTATCTCACAAATTGACCGTCGGATCGGCTTGATTCCAACACCAAAAGTTGTGGCTTTCAGAGGAGGTTCAGATGAACCTACAACACAGTTCAGATGATGAGATATTCTAGTCCACACAGGTCAAAATTAATTTCTACAGTTGCAGTTTTAGTTTCGGCAGCTTCCAGCTTCAAACTAGGGCAGTCGATATCTTGCAAACTGTCCGTCGGATTGACTTGATTCCACCACCAAAAGTTGCGGCTTTTAGAGGAGGTTCAGATGAACCTACAATGCAGTTTAGATGAGGAGATATTTTAGTCCACGCAGGTCAATCTTTACTTCTGCAGTTGCATATTTATTTTCAGCAGCTTCCAACTTCAAACTAGGGCAGTCGATATCTTGCAAACCATCCATCGGATTGACTTGATTCCACCACCAAAAGTTGCAGATTTCAGAGGAGGTTCAGATGAAACTACATTGAAATTCAGATGAGGAGATCTTCTAGTCCACCCAGGTCAATCTTTACTTCTGCAGTTGCAGCTTCAGTTTCAGCACCTTCTGGCTTCAAGCTAGGGCAGTGGATATCTTGCAAATCGTTCGTGGTGTTGACTTGATTCCACCACCAAAAGTTGCAGCTTTCAGAGGAGGTTCAGATGAACCTACAATGTAGTTTAGATGAGGAGATATTCTAGTCCATGTAGGTCAATCTTTACTTCTGCAGTTGCAACTTCAGTTTTAGCAACTTCCGGCTTCACATGAGTGAGGGAGAGACCCTTTTCTGCACAGTAGAGAAGAGACTCTTTTCTGCGCGATAGAGAGAGAGAGAGATGTGATGATATGAGTGAGTGAAAATGAGGAAAAGTCCTCATGTATTTATACACAACTGTTGATGTTTGAATAGATGTGACTGTTGGGCTTCTGAGCCTACATGAGTTGTAGGTCGGCTTGATAATAATTCCAAAATCAAAATAAATTCATATCTTCATGAATACTTATCGGAAACAGATGATCTTTATATCAATCCTACACCTCTCAATGAGAGGAATCTAATAAAAATATTATCAAACATGAATAAGATGACCCACATGAAGTTTTTCCCTAGTTTCCAATTTTAACAATTCTCCATTCATTTCCTCCAATAAAAAAGCATTCTTTCCTCTAAAAGCTGAAATTTTATATGGTCCTTTCCATAAATTTTCGAACTTTCCATGTTTGCCTTTTTCTTTAGTCCTTGCATCCAAACGAAGAACCACATCTCCAAAATTGAAATTTTCTTCCTTTGTCTTGCGGTCATAGAGCTTTTTTATTCTTTCCTGAAGTCTAGAAGTATTTTGAAAAACTTCCTCCCTTGTTTGCTGTAAATGGATGATTTGATTTATCCTTCATTGCATATCATTTGTTTCACTGTCCAATTCCTGCAGAATTTTCATGATCGGGACAGTAAGAGATGAAGGAAAAATTGTATCAACCCCATACACCAACTGAAAAGGAGACATACCTATTGATTTCTTAGTACTAAATCTGTCTGCCCGTAAAGCATTAATGAGATTTTTGTGCTAGTTCTTCTTATTGACCTCTAAATCTTTCTTGACGATGTTCGTCAAAGATTTGTTAGAAGATTTGGCCAGACCATTCCCTTGTGGATGCTAAGAAGGGGAATGTCCCAATACAATATGATACTTAGCACAAAAATCCACCATCCTTTTTGACTTGAAAGAAACAACATTATGAGTGATTATTTTCTGCGGGCAGCCAAATCTAGACAAGATATTAGATTCAATAAACTGAACGATAATAGAATTAATAGCTTGCCTAGTTGGGATTGGTTCAATCGATTTTGTAAAATAGTCTGTGGTTGTTAGAATCCATTTATGATTTGCTGATCATGAAGGATGGATCTCGCGAATGAAATCAAGACCCCATTGGTGGAAATGAGCTGTGATTGAATGGGTTGCAAGGGTAATGGCAAAAGTTTTCTTTTTCCTTGGAAAATTTGACATTCATGACAACTCATCATTGTTTTATATACATCAAAGAAAAAGAGTAGGCCAATCCAAACCAGCTCTCAAAATCTTGTTTGTTGTAGTCTTCTAGTAGTGATGACCACCACAATCTCCTTTGTGAAAATCTTTCATCATATCTTTTGCTTCATTTTCTACCAAATAGTTCAGCAACACACCACCAGGGTCTTTCCAGAATAAAACACCATCAAGAATATAATATTTTGAAGCCTTCAACTTTAAAGATCTGGTTTTACCTTTGGGTACTTCCGGTGGAGGATTTAAATGCTGCAACACATAAACAATGTCAAAATACCGTGGAGATGAAATGAACATATCAGACACTTGCAAGTGTGAGTCTTCTTATTCTTCTTCAGAAAGTGCAGAAATCAAATTGATATCTAGTGCATGAAAATTAGATTCCGCCATGACCTTAGCCAAAGGTTGTCCCTTGATGAGATTTTTGCGCTTTATATCTAAATCATACTCCAGCATAGTTGCAATCCATTTTCCCTGTCTACCTTCAGGATCTATTTTCATAAGAATTTCCTTTACAGCTGCAGTGGGAACATAAGCAATGGTGTGAGAATGTAGAATATAAAATCAAAAATATTTGAGATCTTTCACTAATGCCAAAGCATGCTTCTCAATTATGTTGTATTTCAGTGCTACATCTCTTATTGTTTGACCGAAGAACGCTATAGGCTACTCATTTTTCTGAACTTTTTTTTTCATTAGGATCACTGCTAATGTATGCTCAGAGGCGAATGAAAATATGATGAAATATGAAGTATAATCTGGACTAATCAAAGTAGGAGCAGTAGATAATGCAAATTTGAATGCATGGAAAGTTTTCTTAGCATATAAAGACCATTTTACCTCGCTATACTTTTTCCGCATGTCTGTCATCTCTTTCAAATGTTTAACGAGGTTGGGAATGAATTTTCTAAAAAAAAATGATTTTCCCATTAAAAACTGAATTTCTTTCTTGTTCCTTGGGAAAAATCTAATTGCTGAATAGCTTGAAATCTTGCAGGATCATTGTGAATACCATCCTTGGAGATAATATGTCCTAGTAGCTTACCTTCTTCCATGGTGAATAAGATCTTCTTTGGATTAAGTGAAATACCATATTTTCTGCATTTCTGAAAAACATTTCTCAAATGATGTAAATGATCTTCATTAGACTTGGAAAAAACTATGAGATCATCTAAATATAAGACTAGAAATACATCCTTTTCATCAGTGAAAGCTATATCCATAGCCCACTGAAAAGTCACTCCTGCATTCTTTAATCCAAATGGCATCTTGGTGTACATGAATGTACCCCATGGTGTTGTGAAGGTTGCTTTCAGCTGATCATCTTTATTCACCAAAATCTTATTGTACCTGGAATATCCATCTAGCAATGACATCCTGGAAGACCCAACTACCCTCTGAATTATATGATCCATCTTTGGAAGGGGATAATTTTCCTTCAAGGACACTTTGTTTAAATTTCTGAAATCAATGCAAAGATGAATCTTCCCGGTCTTCTTTCTTACTAGCACTAGATTTGATATCCATTCAGAAAATTGAATAGGAACTATGATACCAGACTTATAAAGCCTATTTACCTCTTTTTCAATTGATGGTAGCAGCTTAGGATTAATCCTCCTCAGTTTCTGGCGAAATGGATTTTGATCAGGCTTGACTGGAATAGTGTACTGAATGATATTCTTGTCAAACACATTCAAATTTGAATAGTCCCAACCAAATACATTAGAAAATTCTGTCATTAAAGCTATGTACTTACTTTTCATCTCAGGAGATAAGGAATTTGACAATTTGACCATCTTAGGCTTGTCAGCTGCACCAATGTTCACATCTTCGACACCTTTCTCTGTGGGGACCATGGTGGGATTTTTGGAAACATCATCTCAATCAAATAACTCTTCCAAAGGTACAAGACCTCTTGTAATGTTGTTGTCCTTCAGCTACAATATTTCAATCTCAGCTACTTGAATCTCTGGATCATTTATATTGGATGCATCATCAATGTGGGAATTTTGGAATTCACCTTCCATTTGGAGAAAATTATTGATTTGTTTGTCATCCAAACCACCTGCCAAAATCTCATATTATCAGGAATAGCTAGGTGGTGTTTAACATGAATATAATACTTCTGATTGGAGCGAATGGGAATCTTCACCATACTAGTTGTAGTAGCAAGAAAATCAGCTATAACATTTTGAGTTATAGGAATAAGAGACAAAGTATATTCTAAAAAGGTTTTGAGGATGTCAAGGACAACATTGAAATAAGATCTCATTCTTTGATGCTTGGCCTGGTATTCCCCTTTCACTTGTTTGATTACTAACTCGAAGTTGCCATAAAAAAAAATCTTTGCTCCTAACTTTTCAGAATTTTGGGGCCAATAATTGGTGCTTCATATTCCACCTCATTGTTTGTGTAATCAAAAGCTTACTTATAAGAACTCATTCTTACATTGCATGGAATTTTACATGGATGATGTGATGGACCATGAATCCAAATACCAATCCTAGATCCTTCTTTTCCCAATTCACCATCAAACTCCATGGTCCAAAGACCATTTTCTTCATCCGGAAAGAGAACTTATGAACACTGAACTGTTTGATCTTTTGGAGGATGGCTCATTGTCTCAAGGCACTCTATTTTCTACACTAACTCAAAAATATTTTCAAGAGGATTTACTGACTACAAACATTCCTCATTCTTCTCTTTTCCTTTAGCAATCACAACTTTCTGCACACTAATTATAACATCTTAAACTTCTGAAATTTCTACAAGCTATCTATTGAATTCATGTCAGTATACAAAATGAAATAATCGAGATCAGTATGTACAACATGTATGGGGTGATTTATTGGTTTTTACTTGCTACTAATCATGAATTTCATTTTCTTCTCCCGATAGAGTTTTGTGAGTTGCCCAAATACTGGAATAGTAGCATATGAAAAATCAAGTTGTAAAGTGGCTTTCACCTTTGCCCCCCAAGACCATGAAAGCAAAATGCCAAACCGAGGAGGGATATCAGCAACCACTACATCCATCAGAACATTCTTAGATGGAATTTGGTTGAGGGACACTACTAAATCTTTGATGAGGCCAAGACATTTCAGTCCTCCCAAATCAAATTAGTAAAGGATATGATAAGGTCGGGTGATACTCAGTCCTATTTTTTCCATGATTACTTTTCACATAAGATTATGTGAGGCACCGGAGTCTAGCATGGCGTTATGTAGGATAAAATCATGAAGTTTGAGGATAAGATAAAAAGGTGGGATTTCACTATCTTCAGGACTTCCCTTTAAGGTTGAACCAAATAGAATTGTAGGCTCATCATCGGAAACATTTACTTTGTCTGACATCTGGTCTACCTTCAACATTTTTGCAATCTGAAACTTATACTTATCATTCTTCACTAATTCAGCTAGAGGAATTGAAACTTTCAACTTAGAAATTTCATTCTCTAAGCTAAAAAGATTAGATTGTTTTTCTACCTCTTTTGCAATGATGTCCTTCTCTTCAATCTGCCCTTTAGCTTGAGATTCCTTCTAATGAATTTCACTTTGAACCTCCTTATCTTTTCTCACATTGCTGGTAGAGGCTTCGTTGGGTTTATCCCAGTTCCATATGACATTCTTCTTTTCTTTATTTTGATTTATAGGAGATGCTTCTTTGCTTTGTGTATCTTTTTGTGCATTTTGCCTCTTTTGATTCAATGTAACATGTACATTCCTGTTCTTTAAGTTTTACTATTTCTGCAAATGACTAAGAGAATTCTGACATCCTCTTTGGTATTCTTCAGTTTGCACAACTCATAGATCATCACTTGCAAGTACAAGATGTTGATCACTTGGTACAAAAGACTCTTCAGAAAACTGATCTTCCTCTGTCAGAAAGGTGGCCAGTTCATCTTCTTCAAAGAAATGATTTGCTTCTACAATTTCTTCTTCATCTTCTTCCTGCACTTCGGTATGATTCTGCTGAAATGGAGCTCTTACTTGTCCTTAAGGATCTTGATTTCGCTGCTCTTTCTGTCTATTTCCGAACTGTTGTTATTATTGGCTTCGAAAATTTGGATTCCTTACTGAAGGCTCCGCTTGTCGATCTATTATGGACATTATGTCTATCATTCTTTCCATGGTTTTGATCAGAGTGTAAAGCTTTAAATCTGATGATGATGAGGGCTCTTCTTTAAAAATAACTTTCTTCTCAGTCCTTTGAGGCTTTGATTTAGATTTCTTGATGAGCATATTAGCTTTGACACTTACTCAATTTCGTTGCATTTCTTCAATAGTTGCAGGGTCTCTCTCCCTAAGTTGATATGCCATGTATGGGTCCAAAGCATCAGGATAGTGAATAAGTGCTAGACCAGGTGGAGGCTTCATATTGTTAGGAATAGAATTATATACCATATTGAACCTTGTTGTGAACTCTTGGACTGTCTCATTTTGATTCCTTTTCATAGAATTGTACTAAGCCAAAATCTGCAGTGGATTTTTCTTTTCATTCCAACGTGCTAAGAAAAAATCTATCAATCTCTGAGAATTATTGATAGAATTAACATCCAAATTGTGAAACCATTTCTTCAAATCTCCAGAAAAACTTTGAGCTATGGTTCTCATCTCAGCATCATCTTCATCAATTTCTTCCAGATCGATAAAATCTATCAATTTATCAACATGATGGTGGGTTGTGATTTCTTAGCTTCCATCAAAGAGAGAGAGTCTTTGGCCATAGTTCTGAGGTAGAGAAGCAAGTTGAGCAGGCATCATAAGAGGTGCAAATCGTGCCATGATTGCTGGAGGTGGTGGATGTACTACAATGGGCTGTGTAGGTAAAAATGATGACACTAATGGAGGTGGTGGAAGAAGAGATGAGCTAGTTGATGTATTTGGAGATGTAGTAGATGTATTTGGGGGTGTAGTAGAGGGTAATACAACAGTTAATTATTCAAGTTGATATTGGATATAGGATTTTTCAGTAGTGATTTGAAGCTGGTCAACAAGACTTTGAAGTTTGTCAAAATTCAACTACAACTCATGATCAACTTTAGAAAATAGGGATTTAGAAGAATGGGAATGAGATTCAAATTGAAGAGGTTCAGATATCACTTCAGAAATGAAAGACTCAGATTTTGACCTTGAAAGAGACAATTCTAACTGAATATCAAAAGGAAGCTGCTCAAAAGTAAATAATTTTTTAGGCAAAGAAGTTGTCCTTTTTATTTTTCAAATTGCACTTTCAGAGATAGGTAACTTGAGTTTTCTTAGCAGTTTTTCTGGGTCATCAACAATAAAAGGTGGATTTGGGTAAGGATTTGACCTAGTATGTCTTTTTGGAGCCAACATTTTTTCGCACCTTAAACTTGAGGAAATTTGTAAAATTAGCCTATCTTCAAATACTGGAAGCTGTCAACTACAGAACCAGTTTTCTGGAAATCTCTAAAATAATTCCCAGGAATGATTTATTAGTCGTTTCCCTGGCAACGACACCAAAATGTTTATCCTCTATAATGTCCCAGACTGAGGAGGAGATTGAAAGACTAGAAGAAAAATGGATTTTAGCTTAGATATAATAGTTTTAGATGATTTTTTGAAAATTTAGGGTTTTTGGGTTATTGGACCAGGGATGAGAAAAAGTAATTAGGTTAAGGTGTCAAAAGCTTGTAGTAGCAGGAAAAAAGAGGAGCAAGATAACAGTGTCTTGTGATAAATCTGAGAATTCGGTCAATGTATTGTAGGGTCTGAAAATCTTAGAAAGTCATAACGAGAATGTATTACCATGAATTCATTAATCTAGAAGAAGAAATACACAAACATGATTTTCCACATAAACAGAGATTTGAATATAAATAATTCTGCCTATATAGTTGTAAGGAAAATCACTGAGGAAATAAAAACATGTTAAGAGAGATGTATTCATTCATAAGAAAATGACATAGAAAGAAAACAAAATCACAAACTCACTCACATGTATTCCTGAAAAATAGTTGCAACTGCTCCTTGATTAACTATGTGAAAGCATAAGATAAAAGTCCTCTCCTCTGAAGTCCAACCCTTCTCTCTGAATGAGAAATGATACATAAAGACTCAATCTAACAACTTCCCTACTTCCAGGAGTCGAATTCCTAAGTGGTGGAACTATTTCCAAGATTCTCTCAACTAATAGCTGAGAGTGAGAAGGTCAAATACAAACTCTTCTCTTAGACTTTGTTTTGAATTTTGCTTCGTTTATGAGGCCTAATTAATCATAACAACAACCTATCATATCTACTTATTTATGGATACATCATCTAACCTTGAACTGCTGCAATTACATCATGATTTTTGACTTTGACCAAGTCAAACTAAGAAAATAGGAAATTACACATTGAAATCTAAAATAAAAAGTCAGAAATTTGCTGAAGCGCAGCGCCAACTTTGAGACCACTTTTAGTGCCTTCCTAAAGTCCAAACTCAAATATGAGAGAACAATCTAGTTTCCAAAACACCTTGAATTTTTTAAAATGACCCATGGGAAGGCCTTCAACAACTCATTCCTCCAAGGTGTCTCCAGATGCGCAGCACTTGTCAAAAAGAGTGGTAGAATGATGATTTTTGACACCTTTTTCTCATTTTCTCAAAATTTGAGCCCTTTCTAAGAAATATGATGAAATGGGTTTTGAGAGGAGGTCATCAGATTTCCAAAAATGTAAGCCACTTGTCATTTGGATCCCTGAGGAAAAAGCGCAGCACCAAGGCGTTGCGCTTCTGTGACTAACCCAATTTCTGACTTTGGCACCAAAATTCTCAAAAACCCAAAAATGCTCAGAAAACCTTCAAAATTGGTCATGAAGTGAAAAGTGAGGTATTTCATGCCCTCATGGATGCTTCAACAAGCATCTCCAAGTTATCCCTCTCATTTTTTTCCTTTAGGGTTTCCTTTAGCTTGTTTTTCAACTTCTTGAACTTGATGTTGCAAATCATGTTTCTGGCCTGATAATGATGGGCCATGTGCCTCAATAGCTAATTATCCTTGTTGGATTTCTCAAGAATATTTTCTTAGTGGTCATTTACATTACTTAGCCAATACTCTCTATCCTCATTGATCTCCAAGGCAATTTTGTCTTCCATGTATAGGTCTTCATCTAGCAGGTTATGCTCTTTCTCTTACTTCAATGCACTTTTGAGTCCTTTGGTTCTTGGTTTATTTTTTCCAACTTGCTTGTCATGTTCCTCATGTTCACCAAGCTCCAACACTTCTTTACCTTTGCCTCCTTGATGCAACACCTTGGATTTCTCTTTCTCCATGATGAGTTGTTTAGCCTTAAGCTGACTATTTTCTTGCTCAAGGAAGGAGATGATGAACCTTTCTCTTGCCATATTTTCCATGAGCTCTTTGATTTGAGAATCCTTCTATTTGATAATATGTTGTATGTTTGAAGGTTCTTTTGCTGCTTCCAAGTCCACCAATTCAAAATCATGTTCAATTATGTCTTCATCCTGTACATGTGATCCCTGTTTTGCTGATGTAGAAGGCTTGACCCTTTTCTCAACTTGAGAAGTAAACATAATCCTTTTTCATCTTTGATACATTCTGGTCACCTCAAGTTTAGGTGCCTTGGGAACCTCTACTAACTTGATTGATGATCCTACCTCCACCTGTTGTGTTGATATATCTTGATGATGAACTGAAAAAGTAGTTTCATGCCACTGCAAAGCTGTTTCTATTAATGAATCCCATGTCATGTTCCTTTCTGCCAGCTGATGGAGAACTAAAATATTTATCAAGATGTGATGAAAAAGACTAGGATGATCTTCTTTGCCTTTCACTTGTACCTTATCAGACATTTTAATAAGGCTTCTACATAGATAATTACACATGTTAAGAGGCTTTAGAGTTGTGAAATGCATTAGAAGCCTAATATGGTATGCATACAATTTGGAAAATCTTCCCTCACAGGTGAAAAACTTCATTACAATCTTCATCAATGGCGCATACGTTTCCAACATGTACCTAAATGGGATGATGTGTGTATGGGCCTCTCTGTATGATGATTTCAAGAGAGATCTGTAATGTTCAAGGTCCAAGTTCATGCCTTTGAACCAATACTCTCCATGATCAGGTATCCTTGTTGTTAATCAAGGTTGTCATTGATGACAATATGGGAAAATATTCTTGTGATTCATAACCCTAATAATAGGACTATCAAACCCTAACCCTAGCATTACTAAACCCTAAAGGTGTGAAACCTCAATCCTATGTATCTCTATATCTAAAGCCCTAAAATAAGAAACCCTAGCATCTACATCTGAAGCCCTAAAAAAAAAACCCTAACATGATTAAAAATTAGCAAAGCCTAGCCTTTATTAATAAAACCCTATTGGCAAATGAAAATCCTAATATGCTACAAACCTAGAACCCAAACCCTAAAGAATATTAATGAAAGAAGTGTTGATGGGTGATAAAGACATGAATGATGAAATAAATTAATTAATTAAAAAAGTGTGTGGGGGGGGGGGGCATGACCATATGACATTCATTTCATACAAGTGATCCCAATAAACTCATACAATGGTCCCCACAATTTACACACCATTTTAATTCACTCCAAAATTATTAGCGAAAATGACAAATCGTATTATGGAAGCCTCGTTGTAATATGTCAGCATGACTGGTCGGCTCCACATTTCGGACATAGATAGCATTCTACGTATACATATTATGGCATGATCTCATTTAAAAATACACCGAATTACAATGAAGATATACACAACACATAAAGCAAGGTTCACATCTCGTGAACTTAAGTGAAAAATATGGTAAAAACATATCATATTATTCCTGGGTCATCCGAAACATAGTTAGCGTGAAAACCTCGACAATGGTGGCAACCTCATGAAACAAAATGAGTAAAGAATACTGTAACTCATATTATTTCTGGATCAACTGAGTTACAGTGAGTGTGAAAATTCTCGGACAACCTGCAGATGAGAGTTTCTGAGCACACTTTGGACCAGGTCAAAGCAGGAACAACACCTCGGACAATTGTGGATTAGAACACAATGACATCACCTCTGCCTACACTTCGAATTATTCGACAGAAGATCTCCTTGGACTGTAAAGGACCAGATTGTTGTGAAACTTGAACAATTGTAGAGTGATTTTTGTAGAATCCACCTTTGGACAATGAAGAGTTCTCTCTGTAGAAAATAAAATGGTAGGTTAACCCGATAATGAAATATAAATCAAAGAAGAATATTATAACCTACTTCTACTATCAATTTGTGGAAGTTTAAAGATCGAGCTGAACAATATAACCAGAAGAAGAAGAATCAATGGCACAATACACATGAGAACACTTTGGGGAAAGCCTCAGCTAAAACCCCCACACTATTGTATTATCATACAGGGTGGAAATACATAAGAATTATACAAAGCCTGAACTCTCACATCTAGCCATCTCTCAGTACAATCCTCATAGATGCTCACAGGAAATCTTGGCTTCTCTCCAACCTTCCTCTCTACCCTCCAAGCTCCTATTTCCTTGTACTGTTCCTTGTGGATGATTCACCTTCAACCAAGTGGATGATCTCCTTTCAAAAATGCACAGTCCTCAAGGATTTATCCTTGATTGCATCCATGAGTTTTCTCCTTGAGAAAACACATGCAAACCATAGTACACTACCCTTGAACATTAATCTCAATTGGGTCTTTCTCATAATAGACATGCATGAGTTTTTGATGAGGGAATCTTCAGTTAACTGGAGTAGCACTAGTTGAGTGCATTAATGCATCAACTCAATGTTAACTCACTATTAGTTCCTCAAATAGTTTGGAATTAATTTAACTGGACTTAACTCAGTAAACCAAGTTAACTAATTACAACTCAAATATAACTCAATCTTATCTCCTTAATTTAAGGGATAACTCTTTATGACTTCAAAATGACTTCTAACTTGAATTTCTCCAACTAATTAATTTAAAATTAATTAATTAATTATTTCCAAGTAGTTGTTAAGACTAAATTCAATTTTAATTCATAATTTAATTCAAGGACAAATTAAATTGGAATTTTCTTGTTGCCATAGTTTAACACTCCCTCTCAACAAGAAAGGGATTATCTGCCACCCCGATCCTGTCTCTATGGAACTCAAATTTACACTTCGACAATGCCTTTGTTAAAATGTCATCATCTTGCTCCTCTGTCGAAATATACTTCAGCAACATTATCCTCCTTGCTACACAGTCTCTGAGATGATGATACTAGATGTCGATGTGCTTGGACCTATCATGAAATACTGGATTCTCAGAGAGTTTGATACAACTCTGATTATCACAATAGATCACATTTGGATCCATCCTTTGATCAAACAAACCAACTAGGATTTTCTGCATCTAGATGGCCTCACATGTTGCCTGACTTGCAGCCATGTATTCTGCCTCTACTGAGCTGAGTGCAACTGACCTCTTTTTCCTGTTGTACCAAGAAATTGTCGCTGATCCAAGGTTGAAAATCCCTCCTAATGTGCTCTTCCAATTTGATGGACTCCTTTCCCAATCTGCATTAGTGAAGCCCTATAGCTTCACTCCCTTTGTCCATCTGTACCATAATCCATACTGATATGTGCCTTTGAGGTATCTCAATACATGCGTTGTCGCCTTCCAAAACATCTTGGTAGGCTGAACCATCGCTTGACTCAGTTAGTTCATCGCATAGCACAAATATGGTCAGGTGTTCACTAAGTACATCAGTGAACCCACAAGCTGCCTGTATACAGTTGGCTCTACCACTTCTCTTGGAGTAGCAACCTTTGTCATCTAGTTAACTGCAAGAGGAGTCTAAATGGGCTTGCACTTCTCCATGTGGAATCTACTAAGTATCTCGTTGGCATACTTGCCTTGAGACACAAACAACTCCCCATCCTTCTGCCACACTTCCATGCCAAGGAAGTAATGCACGAGACCCATGTCTTTCATCTCGAATTATCTTGCAAGGTCCTCCTTGCAATACATGATCAACTGATCATCACTAGTCAATATGAGATCATCAACATAAAGTACGATGATCAACAACTTACCTTTCACCACGATGTGGTACAGGTTCGCATCTGCTTCACTCTTTGTGAAGCCCAACCCGGTGAAGTAGTTGTCTATCATGGTGTACCAAGCACGAGGTGCTTGCTTCAGCCTGTACAACACTCCCTTGAGTCGGAAAACATGCGACTCATGATCGAAGGTCTCAAAACCTTCTGGTTTCTCTATGTACACCTATTCCTCGATCTAGCCATTGAGGAATGTAGTCTTCACATCCATCTGATGGATCTTCCAACCCATCTGTGTTGATAGTGCCAACATAGATTTGATAGATGAGTGCCTTGTGATAGGAGAAAAAGTTTCATCATAGTCAATCCCCTCGACTTGTGAAAAGCCATGGGCAACAAATCTTGCCTTATGCTTCTCCACACTACCATTAGCAACTTGCTTTACCTTGTAAAGCCAATGAGAACTCAAAAATGAATTGCTCTCCAGTCTCGGAACCATGTCCCAAACATTGTTACAAACTATGGAGTCATACTCCTCCACCATAGCATCAACCCAAATCGACTACTGCACTGCTTCCTCAAAGAAGATGGCTCGGTCTCAACACATTCCCTAGCAAGGGCCATGTATCCAGTGTACCTCTCAGGTGACCTCCTCTGTCTGCACTAAGAAGATGGTGCTCCCGCATTCTCTCTCGCATCCTTCAACAATCTGTCATCTTCTCTTTTGTGCTTCTGTCCATCTCTGGAAGACTCTGCTTGAGTGGATGTCTCCACTCTTGGAACCTCTGCATGCGGCTGCTCCACATCAGTCTGAGGCTCCTCCTCCTTAGGAACTAATAGTTCCTCCATAGCGTATAGTTGGATCTCCCTCTCAAGGGAAATTCGCATGGCCTTCTGCTCATCAAACTTGAGATCTCTGCGAACCACTGTCCTTTGCCTGGTAGGCAAGTACACCCAATAGTTGTGAGGTGTATAAGTGTACCCCACAAATATCCCCAACTCTACTGTCGGCTCAAGCTTCTTCTGCGCATCCTTTGTCACATGGAAATATACTGATGAGCCAAAGATCCTGAAGTGACCCACATCTGGTCTCTTACCAGAGAAAGCTTCCTCTGGTGTCTTCATCCCAAGTATACGATGCGGGCTTCTATTCTAGAAATAGACCGTTGTGTTGCATGCCTCAACCCACAAGTGAAGTGGTAGGCCTTGGTCATGCAGCATTGCCCATGTTTCCCTACAATAGTTCTGTTCTTCCTCTTGCCACCCCCTTCTGCTATGGGTTACGAGGTGCCATCAACTCTCGTTTAATTCCTTCCACTGCATAGAAGTCCTTAAACTATTGAGAGACATATTCTCCACCATTTCCACTTCTCAAGGCCTTGATCTTCTTCCTTGACTCTTTCTTGACCAAAGCTTTGAACTCACAAAACTTTGTGAAGGTTTGGTCCTTCTTTTGCATGAACTAAATCCAGCATTTATGAGAATAGTCATCAATGAAAATCACATAATATCTTTGCTTCACTGTGGATGCCATCGAGAATGGTCCACACAAATCAGTATGAACTCGCTCTAAGATAGCCTTTGCTCGACTGTCTCAATCATGAAAAAAAGACTTGGTGTACTTTCCCAAGGTACAACCTTTGCATGTGTCAACTTGCTCAAGTTTACCTTTGGGAAGTCTTATAGATATCTGCTGCATTATCTTCAAAGCTGCATGATGCAAATGGACCAACTGCCTATGCCACAACTTGCCAATGTCTTGGCTTTGCACCAATTTTTCTTTTGTACTCAATGCTGCATAATCATCAACCTCTAGTTTATAGAGATTCTTCACCTGAATCCCTATCCTCTTGGTCTGACCCATGGCTATGTGTCTTAGGAACACCTTTCCTTTACTGAAGACAACATCGTAGAATTTGTCCTCCAACATCACGACCGATACCAAGTTCTTCTTTAGTCTAGGGACATACATCACATCTGTCAAGGTGAGAGGAGCTTCATGCTCCCTCTGAAAAGAAATTGTGCCTACTCCTTAAACATTATACCTTCCATTGTCACCCATATCTATGCACATCTTGAGGTCTTTCTCCTCCAAGGCACTGAATAAATTTTTATCACCGGTCATGTGGAATGAGGCTCCACTGTCAAGATACTAGACACAACCCATCATCGATGACACTATGCATGCGATGAGGGTAAAGTCCATTTCGAACTGAGAGGCTAATGCCTCACCTTCCGATCCTTCCGAAGATCCCTTCTTGGACTTCTTTGATGGGAAATTAGTCGCATAATGTCCCATCTTGTTACAATTAAAGCATCTTACTTTAGACATATCACCCTTCTTCCCTCCATGAGAAGATTTTGATTTGAAATGGGAAGCCTTCCCCTTCCCTTTCCTTGCCTTACTTGCTAAGGCTAGATTTTCTTCATCATCATTCTTGGATGAAGAACCATCTCGTGTGCTCCTCTTGATCGCCTCCTGCATAAGATTTGACCATAGTCGTTCCCAATCCGGCAATTTATCCCTTCCATTCACAGAGTCCTGGTAGCTATTCCAAATCTTTGGAAGGCCAAGGAGAGCGAGGCTCACCATATCATCATCGGAAGTATTTTTTTCCATACTGCCAAGCTCATCTCTACAGGTGATGAGCTTGTTCAGATATGTGGAAATAGTATCACCGTTCTCCATCTTGATTCGTTGAAGCTTATCCTTGAGCGCCAATTTCATCTGGTCGCTACTATTCTGGTAGAGGTCCTTCAATGTCTTCCACATTGAAAATGGAGTATCCTTCCCATGGAAACTCAAGACAATATGGTCTCGAACTCCCTCAAGGATGATCCGTCTCGCCTTTGCCACACGCTTCTTCCACTCAGCCAACTCTTGTGCATTAGTTGAAGCTGGCTTTAGGATTTCTTGATCAATGAATTCCTTCAAGCCATTGTCTTCTAATATAGCCTCAATTCTATCTTTCCATGCTATTTAATTTGAGCTACCTTCCAATGCATACTCGAGTCTCAAGCCATATAACGCCATTGGCCAACCCTGAAGTATGTTATGAATTCGATTTGCACCTACAAACCCAAACTTCAAACATCAAATTCTCTTCTCAGTACACTGTTCATAGCTCCGATACCATGTAGATATTTCTCTACAGACCCAACTCTAACACCATGTAGAGATTTCTCTACAGATCTAGCTCTAATACCATGTAGAAAATCTGATGGTAGGTTGACCCAATAATGCAATATAAATCAAAGTAGAATACTATAACCTACTTCTACTATTAATTTACGGAATGTTAAAGATCGAGTTGAACAATATAACTAGAAGAAGAAGAATCAGTGGCACAATACACATGAGAATACTTTGGGGAAAGCCTCAGCTAAAAACCCCATACTATTGTATTATCATACACGGTGGAAATACATAAGATTTATACAAAGCCTTAGCTCTCACAGCTAGCCAGCTCTCAGTACAATCCTCATAGATGCTCACAGGCAATCTTGGCTTCTCTTGAGCCTTCCTCTCTGCCCTCCAAGCTCCTATTTCTTTGTGTTGTTCCTTGTAGATGATTCACCTTCAACCAAGTGGATGATCTCCTTTCAAAACTACGCAATCCTCAAGGATTTATCCTTGACTGCATGCATGAGTTTTCTCCTTGAGAAAACACATGAAAACGATAGTACACTGTCCTTGAATATTAATCTCAACTGGGTCTTTCTCAGAATATACATGCATGAGTTTCTGATGAGGGAATATTCAGTTAACTGGAGTAGCACTAGTTGAGTGCATTAATGCATCAACTGACTGTTAACTCACTATTAGTTCCTCAAACAATTTGGAACTAATTTAACTGGACTTAACTCAGTAAAATGAGTTAACTAATCACAATTCAAATATAACTCAATCTTATCTCCTTAATTTAGGGGATAACTTTTGGATGACTTCAGAAAGACTTCTAACTTGCATTTCTCCAACTAATTAATTTAAACTAAATTAATTAATTATTTCCAAGTAGTTGTTAAGACTAAATTCCATTTTAATTCACAATTTAATTCAAGGACAAATTAAATTGGAATATTCTTGTTGCCATATTTCAACACTCTCTTGGATGGTGGATAGTGAAGTAAATCAAGGACAAGTACAAAGCAAAGCCAAAGTGTTTTCGTTTCTAAAGTAGTGAAGACATTGAAGAGTATACCAAGAACATTGAAGTAAGTTCCTTACACGTTCTCTATTAAACAACAGGATTGGTGTCCTTGGAGTTGGTGCTCCTAAAGACAAGGTAGGTGCCTTGGATGAGATAGGGTCGAAGCCCTAGAGGTCGGAGCCTCATCAAAACCAAGTTGGTGCTTGGGAATAATTATCATACATTGTATCTATTCTTTTATACTCAATAAAATTATTCTTATATGTTTCTCTGATTAAATTGTGAAGAATCTAACTGGTAATAATAACAATTGAAAGAAAATATTGATTCACCTCCCTCTCAGTATTTCCAACAATTGGTATCAGAGCCAGCTTCTTCATAATTAGCCTAATAGCTGGAAGAAGGATTCTTAGTCACAATGAAAAATCAATAAGTGTCAAGAAGGCTTCCTCAGTTTGATGGCACAAATTTTGGTTTTTGGAAAAAAAGAATGTCCTACTACTTAATGTCACTTGGACCTGCAGTTTGGCTTTCGGTTTTAAATGGGTACATAGCTCCTTACACTCTTCCAACTGATCAATACGTGTTATGAAACCAACTCAAGACAAGATAGAAAATATAGATCAACGCCTTAGAATTCAGCCTCTTCGAGGGGGTAACCTCCTTTACATTACATAAATGAACAATTCTTGGATGATACAAATAAAATACCTCCTTTCTATATAGGAGTCTATAGGGGTCATAACATAATCAGAGCCGACATAACAATAATAATGTAAGGGCACAATAATAACAATAGTGGGCTTCTATGGGGCACAATAGTAACAATATGGGCACTACATGGGTACAACGATATAATAAGTGGGTTGTACTAATAACAATAAGGGGTTACACTAGTAGTATAGGGGCCTAACATGCCCCTCTCCTTCAAAAAGCGTTGTCCTCAACGCTTGAGTAGTTCTTAATGTTTCCGTATAAAATTCTTGTCCTCCCATGTGGAATCTTTAGCGGGTAAGTTCTTCCACTTGATGAGATACTCCAAAATTGGTCAATTTCGTAGCTGTTGGGTTCTTGTTTCTGTGACTGCTCCAGGTTCCAATATGATTTTTCCTTCCTTTTCAATTTCTAGAAATATTGTTTGAATTGGGATATTTTGCAACTTTTGAATAAGTGGCCATACTTCTTCATCCTTCTTCCATTCATTCCTTGCTTCATTTATCCAATCTGGCTGGATAATAGAAATAGCACAAAACAATGCTTCCACATCCTCATCCTTGAAGAGTCTTCCCATTCGGTAAGGTCGCCATTTTTTAAGTGCATGTAGTGTTGCCAACGTTTCCTTCTCATAAATAGCTTGCTTGAGATGTAGTAGTAAAAATACCTAATCACCTACATCAAAACATTTTTCACTACGATGTTGATCTACCTATTTTTTCGTTTGATTTTGCACTGAAATGGCGTTATCCTTTAAAAGTTGGAGAGCTTGTTGTTGATGCTCGATGTGATCTTTCACTGCTTGAACCTTTTTCTCCTTGATATGTCCTTCTATCTTTAGAGTTTGAGAAGTGATAATTTCTTCCAATCCTTTACAAGATATGGTCGGATTCATTTCGTGATGCTCGATGTGATCTTTCACTTCTTGAACATTTTTCTTCTTGATATGTCCTTTTATCTTGATAGTTTGAGGGGTGGTATTTCCGACCAATGAATTACAAGATATGGTTGGATTTATTTCTTCTTTCTCGATGTGATATTTCACTTCTTGCACCTTTTTCTTCTTGATATGTCCTTCTATCTTGAGAGTTTGAGGAGTGGTAATTCTTGCCAATGCTTTACAAGATATGGCCTGGTTCATCTCTTCTTTCTCTGGGGTTGGGTTCTGGTGTATATCCTCTTCTTTTGATGTTTCTTGATCCTTTTCTTCCTCCTCTTCATACTCTATGTAGAAATAATTTCTTCTCAGTACACTTATGACCTTTAGTGCATTTGTTATCACAATTGTAACAAATCCCTTTTTCTCTTTTTTCTTCCAATTGTTGTGGTGTAACCCTTGTAGGTTGTGGAAGGCTAGGAGAAATAACACTTCCATCTTTATAGTTGTGAGGGGTAGACTTCCTTTTTGCCATAATTTTACTTTCCATTATGTAACAAATCCCTTTTCCTATTTCCAATTGTTGTGGTGTTGCTCTAAAGAAGGTGTTTCTCTTTGTATCCTCATAATGTGCTATCATTTCCTCCGTGAAAATTGACCACGTAACAAGTTGTTTACGAGAACAAAGCCCTTTATACCATAAAAATTGATCCGGTTCTAAATATGAAGATGCAATACATACCTTTTGTAATAGTGGTACACCATGTAGATCAAAATATTGCTCCATCTGAGGTATCCAATTTACCAGATCCTTGCCATCAAACTTCCTCATCTTGTTTTTTCTTGATTTTAGGAGCTCGATCTTGAAACGACTATAAATCTGTACTTTTGGATCTTCAAGTTTTGAAATTGTGACCTACAGTAGCCCTCTGTGTCCTCTTTCCAATGCCACAAGTTTGACCCAAATTGGATTCTCCAAGGAAGAGTTACGCCAAATCTCCCACAGTGACTTGATTATAGACTAGTTCAGTAGAGCGAACTTGTATGACGTGCCACGTGTCACTGTTTTGACCTTTGGATCTGAAAAACATATACAAGACACTACAGTCCGTCATATTTCTGTACCTTCTTACGAATTTTCAATCCAATGCCTAGAGACAAAGTTATGATGATTTTCCCCAGGTCACTTGTTTGGAATGTAATTCAGGAGTCTGCAAAAAGACCAACTTCCGTAGATCATATCTCCGTAAATATAGTGCCAAAATCTCTGAAATTCAGACTCGAGGTTCAGCATGATTGCTTCTCAAATGGGTTTTTTTTGCAACTTTTGAAACGTCGCAGAAAAGAAGTTATAGCAAAAATTCCACGATGACCTATTTGGAGCAGAGAAACCCTAGAATCCAAAGCTCTGATACCAAATGTTATGAAACCAGCTCAAGAAAAGATAGAAAAGATAGATCAACGCCTTAGAATTCAGCCTCTTCGAGGGGGCAACCTCCTTTACATTACATAAATGAACAATTCTTGGATGATACAAATAAGGACCTCCTTTCTATATAGGAGTCTATAGGGGTCATAACATAATCAGAGCCGACATAACAATAATAATGTAAGGGCACAATAATAACAATAGTGGGCTTCTATGGGGCACAATAGTAACAATATGGGCACTACATGGGTACAATGATATAATAAGTGGGTTGTACTAATACAAATAAGGGGTTACACTAGTAGTATAGGGGCCTAACAATATGAAAGGAAATCTTACATTGCAAATGCAAAAGCCTTAAATCCATCACTAGTGGAATCACTGATTCTGAGTTTACAAAAGTCATGAATTGTGACTCGCCCAAAGAAGTATGGGATAAGTTGGTTAGCTTATATGACGAGGACTCCAAAGTTAAGAAGGCAAAGCTTCAAACTCATAGAAGGAAATTCGAAAGTCTAAAAATGGATGATGAAGAAGATATTGCATCATACTTTCTCCGAGTAGCTAAAGTGGTCAACTCTCTTAAAGGATTAGGAGAAAAGATTGAAGAAAGCACTATTGTTCAAAAGGTCTTAAGATCTCTCCCTGATAGATTTGACTCCAAAATAAGTGCTATAGAAGAAATGAAAGACCTAGATACTCTCAAGATGGATGAACTTCATGGAATCCTCATTGCCTATGAGATGAGAAAAGGAATCCCAAGTTCCAAAGATGCAACATTCAAGGCCTCAAAATCACAAAAGGGGAAAGGATCAAATACCAGCAGTGATGACTCTGATGTTGAATCCGAATTGGCACAATTTGTACAAATACTAAAGAAAGGATCCAAGATAAAAGGTAAGTACCCTCTTATTTGTTTAAAATGTGGAATAATAGGTCATTATGCTACAAAATGTCCTCATAAGCATGATAGTGATGATGAGGAGGATTCTAAAAGGTTGGTATACAAAAAGAAAGGGTTGAATAAAAAGAATTTCTTCTCTAAGAAAGATGACTCTAATGAAGATGAATTTGTAGTCATAAAAAAGAAATCAACTAATCATTTCCCTCATCGCAAAGGAGGTAATGATGAATCAGATGAAGAAAATGACTATGATGGAAGCCAAGAAGTATTATTCATGGCATTCACAAATGATGATGATTCATGACTAGAGGGAAATGTAGATGAATTGTTAATGAGTGCCATTGAATAAAATTAGAAATTACGAAATAAAATCATCTCTCTCAAGGTAGAAACGAAGGATGCAAAAATAAGGGAAGACCTATTGGAAAATAAGCTAAAAGAAAAGGAAGAAATTTGTGAAAATCATGAAGCAGAAATAGTATCTCTGAGGAAGGAATTGGAGCAAGTCAAAAAGAGTTGGGAAAGCTCTCAAACACTTGAAATTATCCTAAATGCTCAAAAACCTCAGTATGACAAATCTGGGATAGGTTTTAAAGGAGAATCATCAAGTACTAAGAATAATGCAAAAAGCTATGCTGACATACTTTCCAACAACCCAAAGGAAGAAAAAACATTTCATCAAAGGCCCATCTCAAATCCAAAGAATGAAGAAAGAGTAACTCCAAGGAAGAATGTTGATTCAAATCATGGCTATTACAACAGGTACCAAACTATGTTTTTTGGGCATTGTTATTATTGTAAAAATTTTGGTCACCAAGCTAAACATTGCATGGCTCGTAAGAATGAAACACCAAAATTGAAGGATCAAACAAACAAACCATATGGTCTCAAAGGGAAAGGACAAATCAAGACCTACAACTCTTTTGATCCTTTGGCAAAATTTGATCCAATTTGCTCATTATGTAATGATAATGGACATAATGAACAAAATTTCCCCCTCAAAAGAGGAGAAGCAAAAGATGAGAATCCCAATACAGATAAATGTGGCCTAGCCCTATGTGCTCACAGTGATGAAAATCATTGGTTTTTGGATAGTGGGTGCTCCAAACATATGACAGGTGACAAAAGGAAGTTTGTCTCATTGAACAAAAAGGAAGGAAATGTATCCTTTGGAAGTGGATCTGCCAAAATTGCTAGAAAATGAACTATTACCCTTATTAATGGAAAATAAAAGGCTCAAAATGCTTTTCTAGTAGATGGGCTCAAACACAATATCTTAAGTGTTAGCCAAATCTGTGATCAAGGACATAAAGTTGTCTTTAGCACTAAAGATTGTGAAATAAGGAACTCTTCCTCAGGAGAACTTGTGGAAAAAGGAGTTAGAACATCAGATAATGTCTACATTTTGAACAAAATTGAAGAAGATAAATGCTATCTAAGTCAAACAAATGAAAGTTGGTTATGGCACAAGCGATTGGGATATACAAGTTTCAATAACTTGATCTATATCAGCAAAATCAATGCAGTGAAATACATCCCAAAGTTATTCAAGCCAAATCAAGGTGTATGTGGTCCATGTCAACATTGAAAGCAAACTATAATTAGCCACAAGACCAAGGAGTTCTCTACATCAAAACCTTTGGAGATCATTCATGCTAATTTATGTGGACCAAATAGAACTCCGACACTCCAAGGAGAAAGGTACTTTTCTTTATTTGTTGATGAATCTACTAGAATGATTTTGCTATATTTCATAAAATATAAATCTGAAGCATTTGAATGTTTTAAGAATCTTAAAGCTCTTGTAGAAAATGAAAGGATTTTAAGATTAAATGTTTAGAACAGATAGAGGAGGAGAATTCACATCAAAAGAATTTGATGAATTCTGTAAAGTACATGGAATCGAAAGAGAACTCTCTGCTACTAGAACACCTAAGCAAAATGGGGTATTTGAAAGAAGAAACCGAATTGTTCAAGAAATGGCAAGAAAAATGTTAATAGCAGCTGACTTGCAGCCAAAATTTTGGAGAGAAGCAGTTGGAACAGTACTTTATACCTTGAATTGAACTCAGCTAAGACCAAATAATGAGAAGACTCCTTATGAATTATGGAAAGGAAGACCTGCTTCAATAAAATACTTCAAGATTTTGGGAAGAAAATGCTTCATAAAAATCAATGATGACTCACCATGAAAATTTGATTCTCGGGTTGATGAAGGAATATTCCTTAGCTATTCTACTAGGAGCAAAGCCTACAAGTGCTACAATAATCGACTATGGAAAATAGTGGAAAGAATTGATGTGAAGATTGATGAATATCTTCAGAAAAGGAAATTGAAGATCATGAAGTTGACCCTCTCATTGAAGAAAATGAAGAAGAACCTGAAGAAGAGGAAAAAGATCAAGAAAAACAAAAGGAGAAAGAACCATCTCAAACCCCTTCAAAGGTATCCTACAAAAAATCATCTGGAAGAGCAGGTTATTAACAATGTGTACGAGGGGATACAAACCTGACGAAGGATGACAAGTACACCAAGGAAAAATGATGTTGCTCTCCTATCTATGATAGAACCAGAAACTTTTACTCAAGCAGGGATCCTCATTGGGTAAAAGCCATGGAAGAAGAAATGCCTCAAATCAAGAAGAATGAGACATGGGAGCTGGTACCTCGACCAAAGGCAAGGCTATGGACAAATGATCAGAAATAAGGCAAGGCTTGTCTATAAAGGTTATTCAAAAATTGAAGGAATCGACTTTGAAGAAACTTTTGCACCAGTAGCTTGTATGGAAGCTATAAGGATGTTCTTAGTATTTTCTTGCTCAAAAGGATTCAAAATGTATCAAATGGATGTAAAATCATCATTTTTGAATGGGGAACTCAAGGAAGAAGTCTACATGGAGCAACCAGAAGGGTTTAATCTAGCAGAAGGAAAAGACTTTGTTTGTAAGTTAAAAAAGACATTATAAGGGTTGAAACAAGCTACTAGAGCTTGGTATGCAAGATTGGATCACTATCTACAACAACAAGGCTTCAAGAAGGGGGTGGAGGGAAGTAATTTCTACATGAAGATGGATGAGGATGAGTTACTAGTCACTCTTGTCTATGTTGATGATCTGATTTTTGCTAGCAATAATGATGAGATGAGCCATAAGTTTGCTCAAAATATGTCAAAAGATTTTGAAATGTTAATGATAGGAGAATTATATTACTTCCTTGGACTACAAGTATCTTAAACCACAATAGGGATTTTCATATCTCAAGAAAAATATCTTAAAGACATGCTTAAAAGATATGGAATGGAAGAATGTGCACCCATGAGCACACCTATGACCATAAATTTCAAATTAAGAAAAGATGACGACTCTCCTCCAGTAGATGCAACTCATTATAGGTCAATAATTGGAGCCCTCCTATACTTAACTTCTACGAGACCTGACATTTTGCAAGAAGTAGGAATGGTGGGAAGATTTCAATCAGCTCCTAAACAATCCCATTTGTTAGCTGTAAAAGGAACTCTCAAATACTTGAAAGGACTCCTAATTTTGGACTTTAGTACCCTGAGATCTCAACTCTTACTGTGACTTCATACACCGATGTTGATTGGGCCGGAAGTGTCGATGATAAAAAAAGTACTAGCGGAAATGCATTCTTCCTGGGAGATTATCTAGTATCTTGGCTCAACAAAAAATAAACATCCATATCACTATCTACAGCTGAAGCTGAGTATATAGTTGTTGCAGATTGTTGTACTCAAATATTATGGATGAAGGAAGCTCTAAAGGATTTGAACATAGATACCAACCAATCAATCACCATCTATTGTGAAAACATAAGTGCTATCAGTCTCAGCAAAAATCCAGTGATGCACTCAAATACGAAACATATACCAATCAAGTATCATTTTCTTCATGAAAAAGTAGTTGAACAAAACATAAAGTTGGAATATATCAATACCAAGGAGCAGATTGTTGATATCTTCACAAAATCTCTTCCTCGATAAGCATTTGAACGTCTTCACCAAAAGATGGGGGTTATTGCTCTTTCATCACATTAAATAATCATCTTCACAAGAATAGGGCACCATGACAGGGGGAGTAACATACCTATGAAGAACAACTATTGATAAGAAGCAGCATGACAGGGGGAGTACTTGGCACCCCGTTTTCCATTGATGTCAAAGGGGGAGAGAATGTTCGAAGGACAAGAATATTGCCATCAATGACAAAGGGGGAGATTGTTAATCAAGGTTGTCATTGATGACAATATGGAAAAATACTCTTGTGATTCATAACCCTAATCCTAGGACTATCAAACCCTAACCATAGCATTACTAAACCCTAAAGGTGTGAAAACTCAATCCTATGTATCTCTATATCTAAAGCCCTAAAAAAAGAAACCACATCATCTACATCTGAAAACCTAAAATAAAAACCCTAAAACCCTAACATGATTAAAAATTAGCAAAGCATAACCTTTATTAATAAAACCCTTTTGGCAAATGGAAATCCTAATATGCTACAAACCTAGAACCCAAACCTTAAAGAACATTAATGAAAGAAGCGTTGATGGGTGATAAAGACATGAATAATAAAATAAATTAATTAATTAAAAAAGGGGGCATGACCATATGACATTCATTTCATACAAGTGATCCCAACAAACTCATATGATGGTCCCCACATAATACATGCCCATTTTAATTCACTCCAAAACTATCAGCGAAAATGACAAATCATATTATGGAAGCCTCGTTGTAATATGTCGGCATGACTGGTCGGCTCCACATTTCAGACATAGACAACATTCTATGTATACATATTATGGCACAATCTCATTTAAAAACACACAGAATTACAGTGAAGATATACACAACACATAAAGCGAGGTTCACATCTTGTGAACTTAAGTGAAAAATATGGTAAACGCATATCATATTATTCTTGGGTCAACCGAAATACACTCAGTGTGAAAACTTTGGCAACGATGGAAACCTCATGAAACAAAGTGAGTAAAGAATACCGTAACTCATATTAGTTCTGGGTCAACCGAGTTACAACGAGTGTGAAAAATCTCAGACAACTTGCGGATGATTTTTCTGAGCACACATCGGACCAGGTCAGAACATCACCTCGGACAGCCTGCGGATGATGGTTTTTGAGCACACTTCAGACTAGGTCAGAGCAGGAACAACACCTCGGGCAGTTGCGGATTAGAACACAATGACAACATCTCTACCTACACTTCAGATTATGTGACAGAAGATCTCCTTGGATTGTAAAGGACCAGACTGTTGTGAAACTTGAACAATTGCACAATGATTTTTGTAGAATCCACCTTTGGACAATGAAGAGTTCTCTCTTGGACAGTGGACAGTGAAGTAAATCAAGGACAAGTACAAAGCAAAGCCAAAATGTTTTTGTTTCTGAAGTAGTGAAGACATTGAAGAATATACCAAGAACATTGAAGTAAGTACCTTACACATTATCTATTAAACAATGAGATTGGTGTCCTTGGGGTTGATGCTCCTAAACATAAGGTAGGTGCCTTGGATTAGATAGGGTTGAAGCCCTAGAGGTCAGAGCCTCATCAAAACCAAGTTGGTGCTTGGGAATAATTATAATACATTGCATCTATTCTTTTATACTCAATAAAATTATTCTTATATGTTTCTCTGATTAAATTGTGAATAATTTAACTGGTAATAATAACATTTGAAAGAAAATACCGATTCACCCCCCTCTCAGTATTTCCAACACCTGTGGCAAGAGAAATGGCAGCTACTGAAAATGTAAATTCAACCCCTACTATGATGGCCCTTTCCCCTTTCAGATTGGTGGCAATCCAATCAGTTAGTTGTTCATGGAAACCCACTTCACCTACCCTTTGACAAAACCCTAGATAACTGACATCTTCAAAGCACTACTTGATGAATGGTGATGAGTTGATTTCATTGCAATTGGTAGGCTCATATCTCAGGATTTTACCTCCTTTATGATGTTTTCTCCTTTCTGATGGTGAAGAATCTCCCTCCATTATGATAGAAACCCTAGATAACAGGAAAATGGAAAAACAATGAGGAATGAGTGAAATGATGAAATGAGGGGGTTAGGGAAGGGAAATTATGGTAGGGGAATTTTGGGAGGTGGATAAGGGCTGAAAGAAACTTAGGAAGTTTCAATCGAGTGAAATGAGAGAAAGGGATGATTAGGAGAAATTGAAAAACAATCTTGCTAGGAAATTTGCCCAAAATGATAGGTATGAGTTAGGGTTTGTGTAAAGGTGAGGTAATCTAAGGGTATATGAGTTAATTAGTGAATTATAGGGTGATTTATACATGTGCAGAGGTATTAGGTGACAAATTTACAAGTTTTCAATGTCATAACTAGCAAAACCCATCAGTTACACTAGTCTTGCAGCATGAAATTTCACACAAACCCTAGATGAAGAAAACTCACATTTGCATTTACTTTGCCAAAGGAAAAAGGTAAACAAGATGATGATACTTAATTGTGAATAAGCTTAGAAGAGAAAAAAGTACGAATGCAAGATCAAATTTGAAATTTGGGTGAGTTTGGGCGGTTTCCAGGTTACTCTATCACAAGCGCAACATAGTTAGCAGAAGTGCGACACAGTTCTAGGAAGTGCAGTGCCACCTCCAGAGGCGTAGCGCAGTTAGCAAAAGCGCAATGCAAGGAGATTTTTTTCCAAATTTAGCTAGAAAACCCATGTTTTTTCACCAAAGGAGAGGAGAGCTCGATGAACAAAGGAGGTTAGGATGTAAATGAAACAAGTTTGGGACTTTTTGAGCTTTTATAGGCACACAATGATCTTCTTTTGAATAAATATGGGCCCGACATACCTTTTCAAAACATGACTTTAACCTTTAAAACTTGGCCACTTTGGAGAGTTGAAACTTGAGCTTATCTTTATTTTTTGAAAATTGAGACTTCTTCTTTTGGAACCTTGAGATTGTAACCATGAATAATTTATGAAAATTCATAAAAAATTATGCAAAGAGTTGCCTATCGCAACTCATCCAATGCCATATTTATGCATGGAATGAGGATGGACCTTGAAAACCCTAATCACCTAATGAATACATCAGACTGAGTGAAGTGGTAATGATGATGAATGTCATGATGAAAACATTCTCTTTATTATGATTCCCTCATTTGAGTGAAGTAAGCAATCAACATGTGAGGACTTTTAAGAGAATAGAGACATTCCTAGACAAATTAGCCAGTGACCAAATTTTACTTTGAAAACCTAGATACATGATAAAATTTGACCTTGAGACCCCTAACATATTTGGTAAAAGAATAATTTATCACTGGTGACAGGAAGACAAGACTAACACTAACATTAGCTCCAGCTGGGGATGGCAGTACCTTGGAGGTGTCAATAACACCTTAGACCAGGTAGCCTTATTTATTGGGAAATGGAGTCAAAATGCAAAAAACTAAATTGAAACTGGAAATTGACTAACTATTTGACATGTTAGGACTGTAAAAGTAAAATAAAATCAACAGTTGATCAAATAAGCCTTATGGCCTTCTCCTCGGGCTTCAAACTCCTATGATAGCCACTTATACACTAGAACATAAAAACAAACCGGTATATACAATGATGGTGAGAATTTGCAGAAATTTCTTCAAATATGGTAGTGCTTGAGAATCCTACCATTGATTGCTTCTCTTGAATAATCTTCTCCATTCATTTCCTCCAATAGAAAAGCATTCTTTCCTCTCAAAGCTGAAATTTTATATGGTACTTTCCATAAATTTTCAAACTTTCCATGTTTTCCTTTTTATTCATTCTTCGCATCCCAATGAAGAACCACATCTCCCAAATTGAAATTGCCTTGCGATCATATATATTTTTTATTCTTTCCTGAAGTTTAGAAGTGTTTTGAAAAACTTTCTCTCTTTTTTGTTGTAAATGGATCATTTGATTTATCCTTCGTTGCATATCATTTGTTTTGCTGTCCAATTCTTGTCGAATTTTCCTGACTGAGACAACACCAACTGAAAAGGAGACATACCTATTGATTTCTTAGTACTGACTCTATCCGCCCATAAAGCATTAATGAGCTTTTTGTACCAGTTCTTCTTATTGACTTCTAAAACTTTCTTGATGATGTTGATCAAGATTTGTTGGAAGATTCGGCCAGACCATTCCTTTACGGATGATAAGTAGTGGAATGTCCCAATACAATATGATATTTAGCACAAAACTCCACCATCATTTTTTACTTGAAAGTAGCAACATTATCAATGATTATTTTCTGCTGGCAGCCAAATCTAGACAATATATTAGATTCAATAAACTGAATGATAACATAATTAGTAGCTTACCTTGTTGGGATTGCTTCAATCCATGTTGTAAAATAGTCCGTGGCTGTCAGAATCCATTTATGTTGTGTTGATGATGAAGGATGGATCTTGCCAATGAAACCAAGACCCCATTGCTGAAAATGAGTTGTGATTGAAATGGGATGCAAGGGTAATGGAAAAAGTTTTCTTTTTCCTTGAAAAATTTGACGTTCATGACAACTCATCACTGCTTTATATACATCAGGAAAAGAGAGTAGGTCAATAGAAACCAGCTCTCAAAATCTTGTTTGTTGTAGTCTTCCAGTAGTGATAGCCACCATAGTCTCCTTTGTGAAAATCTGTCATCACATATTTTGCTTCATTTTCTACCAAACAATTCAGCAACACACCACCTGGGTCTTTCCAGAATAAAACACCATCAAGAATACAATATTTTGAAGCCTTCAATTTTAAAGGTTTGGTTTTACCTTTGGGTACTTCTAGTGGAGGATTTAAATGTTGCAACACATAAACAATGTCGAAATACCTTGGAGATGAAATGAACATATCGAACACTTGCAAGTGTGTGTCTTCTTCGTCTTCTTCAAAAAGTGCAACAATCAAATTGATATCTAGTGCATGAAAATTAGAATAAGCCATGATCTTAGCCAAACCTTGTCCCTTGATGATATTTGTGGGATTTATCTCTAAATCATACTCTAGCATAGCTGCAATCCATTTTCCCCGTCTTCCTTCAGGATCTGTTTGCATAAGAATTTCCTTTACAATTGTTGTGGGAACATAAAAAAATTGTGTGAGAATGCAGAATATAAACTCAAAAATCTTTGAGGGCTTTCACAATGCCAAAACTTGCTTCTCAATTATGTTGTATTTTAGTGCTACATCTCTTATTGTTTGACTGAAGAATACTATAGGCTGCTCATTTTTATGATCTTTCTTTTGGATTAAGATCGCTTCTAATGTATGCTCAGAGGTGAATGAAAATATGATGAAATCTAAAGTATAATCTGGACTAATCAAAGTAGGAGCAGTAGATAATGAAAATTTGACTGAATGGAAAGATTTCTTAGAATCTAAAGACCATTTTACTTCACTATCCTTTTTCAGCATGTTTTCCATCTCTTTCAAATGTTCAACGAGGTTGCGAATGAATCTTATCAAAAAATTGATTTTCCCATTCAAATACTGAATTTCTTTCTTGTTCCTTGGGGAATCTAATTGTTGAATAGCTTGAACTCTTGTAGGATCAATGCGAATACCATCCTTAGAGATAATATGTCCCAACAGCTTGCCTTCTTCCATGGCGAATAAGCTCTTCTTTGGATTAAGTGAAATACTAAATTTTCTGCATTTCTAAAAAACAATTCTCAAATGATGTAAATGATCTTCATCTTGACATGGAAAAAATTGTGAGATCATCTAAATATATAACCAAAAATACATCCCTTTCATTAGCAAAAGCTATATCCATAGCCCGCTGAAAATTCACTCCTGCATTCTTTAATCCAAATGGCATCTTGGCATACATGAATGTACCCCGTGGTGTTGTGAAGATTGTTTTCAGTTGATCATCTTTATGCACCAAAATCTTATTGTACCCGGAATAGCCATCTAGCAATGGCATCGTGGAAGATTTTTATAAAGTATATGATCCATCTTTGGCACGAGATAATTTTACTTCAAGGAAACTTTGTTTAAATTTTTGAAATCAATGCAAAGACGAATCTCCCTGATTTTCTTTCTCACCGGCACTAGATTTGACATCCATTCAGAAAATAGAATAGGAACTGTGATACCAGACTTTTTTTTTCCCATGGGAAAAAGTCGTAATTTCTATTAGTATAAAGAAATTACATTTTGTAGATGCCAATGCATATTCATATGGAGGCTGCTGAGCCTGTAGAGTTCACAGTCTGTAGATCTGAAAGATTGTCTAGAAGTCTCCACGCAGGGAGTCTACAAAATCTGTACTGGTTTGACTATGATTTGATAAAAAATTAAGTCCTGCTCTACGCAGAGAGCGACATATAAACTATATACTACCAAAAAAAGAGTTGTTAATCATGTCCATACAGTGGTCATATATACATGATAATACAAAAAACAGTGCTTGCTGTATGTGGGCCTTATAGCCCATTTCCTATGGGATCATCAAAAGGTCTATGATAATGCTGATAGAAAGTTCCGTCTATCTCCTCCTGTATCAACCAGTCATTTCCTTGTCTGTGCGCTGCTTCTTTGGATAGTTGATCTGCGACTGTGTTTTGTTCCCTGTAGATGTGTTGACAGACAAATGATTCAAAAGAAGTAATCAGTCTTTTTGCTTCATCTAATATATGCCTCAATGAAAATGCATAGCAATGAGATGCATCATTCAGCCAGTTGCAAACAATTTTAGAATCTCCAAATAGTTGCAGGTGTCTGCAGTGTTTTTGTAATGCAAAGTGAATGATATGTTTTGCCGTGCATAGTTCAGCAAAGTTATTGGTGCCTCTGCCTAGGTTGATTTGGATCTTGTAGCAGTGCAATTCATTGAGATAAAGGATGGCTCCACCCCCACAGCCTGCTTCCTGAGCGGAGCCATCGAAATAAGCCCAGGGCTTGGTTTTATCTATGATCTCAGGTCTGATGGAGCGGGGGGGGGCGGCGCCAGAGGAATCCACTTCGGGGAGCAAGTCAAAGTCTGCAATCGTGTGGTGCAAAATAGCAGGCCAATGGGGGATCTTTAAGTTAAAGATGGCCTGGTTACGCACAATCCATAAAGCCCAGCATACCAGCAAAGGTATGTTAATGGATTTTCCAGAGTGATTTTGACACCAATCATTCCAAGCTTCCATGAGATTGTTCCCTTGCCAGTTCTTTAAGCTTGGATAGTGAGAGATGAGGGATTGCCAAAATGCTATAGCTGTGCTGCAATTTAAGAATAGATGCTCTGTACTTTCTTCTTCCCTGCGGCATAAATGGCATCGGAAGGGACCATAAAATGATCTCTTCATTAGATTGGTTCCAGTAGGAATCTTATCGAAGAGGATATTCCACATCAATAAGCGTGTGCGAGGAGCAGCCTTAAGCTTCCAGAGCGTTTTCCAGGTTGGGAGGATGTCCCGAGGCTTGAAGGGTTCCATGAGCCTTTTATAACCTTGTCTCGGGGTGTATAATCCATGTTTAGCAAAGGCCCAAATGATCTCATCCGGTCCTTCTGTAAGCCTGATATGAGCCTGGGTAAGGGCATCCGTATAATCCTGCCATTCGAGCTGCCACTGAACAGGTATCTCCAATGCTTGCGCTGATATCCATGCCTGTTGGAGAAAGGTAGAGTTGCCGTTATCGCCGATGTGCTTTATGTGTGTTACTCCTCTGCTATGTAGATATCTTATAAGGTCTGCAGATAATCTATGGGCATTGCCACAGCCGACCCACGGGTCCAATCCAATTCAAACAACATTTCCTTCCTTTATACGCCATGTAATTCCTTCTCGCAGAAGTGATAGTGAGCCTATGACCGCTTTCCAGATATTAGATATGTTATGACTAGTTCCATGTTGCAGACGGAACCAGTCCATTAAATTCAATGGCTTGATGTATTTTACTTGGGCAACACGGGTCCAGAGACTGTTTGTGGTGAGGAGCTGCCACCCAAGCTTGGCTGCTAATGCTCTGGAGAATAGATCAAGCCTCTTTATGCCCCATCCTCCCCAACTTTTGGGTTTTGCAATGGTGTCCCATTTAACCCAGGCAAAAAGCTTCCCCGGTTGATGTCCTTTCCAAAGAAATCGACAGCATATGCTTTGTAATCGGCTCAATATACCTTTTGGTATCCAGGCCAAGGTCATCCAGTAGACTGGAGTGGCTTCAATAACTGCTTTAATGAGAACCAATCTGCCTGCTCGAGAGAGATATTTGTGATACCATACCTGTAGTCTTTTTTCCACTTTCGCTATGAGCCAAGTCCAGTCTGCTATCCTGTATCCGAGTGGTTTTAATCTAAAACCCAGGTACTTTATCCCATCTGTCAAATTCAATGAGGTGAAAGGGAAGCGCTGTGATGCAAAGGTGAATTCATGTTGTGTGCATCCAACTGTAGTAATCGTGGACTTGCTATCATTGATCCTCATACCTGTAGCTTGTTGGAAAAGTAGGATTAAGTTCTGAAGAGTAGTGGTGTCCCCAATGCTGCCATTTAAGAATATCAGAATATCATCAACAAATAATAGATGAGTGAGATAAAAATTATCCGCAATTTTAATGCCAGTCAGTTGATTTCTATCTCGAGCAGATGTAATAATCCTACTTAATCCTTCCATAATAAGCAAGAATAGCAGGGGTGAGAGCGGACATCCCTGTCTGAGGCCCCTCTCTGAGGTGAAAAAAGAAGTAGCTTCGCCATTGAGTAGCACACTGTAGGACACATCAGTGATGCAGCTCATCATCCATTTGATATATTCATAGGGAAAACCAAGATGAGTCAACAACAGTCTAATATAGAGCCAGTTTGTTCTATCAAAAGCCTTGGATAGGTCCACTTTTAGTATCATTCCTTTCTGCTTTTTGACCTGCAAAGTATGCATGAGTTCTTGTGCTGTGGCAATAGCTTCGTGAATCTGTCTGTGATGAAGGAAGGCAAATTGCTCTGGAGATATATGCCGAGAAAGAATGGGCTTCAGGCGGTTGGCTATGATCTTGGCAATGATCTTGTATAGGCAGTTACAGAGGGATATGGGACGGAAATCATCGAAAGAGACAGGATTGTTCGATTTAGGGATAAGTGCAATGAATGTGGATTTGATGGCAGAGGATATTCTGCCCCTCCTTCTGCAATTCTCCACAATCTTAAGAAGGTCATTCCCCAGGATTTCAAAGAAAGCAATGTAAAACTCGATGGTCCACCCATCTGGGCCTGGGCTTTTATCTTTTTTAAACCATTTTATAGTTGCCTCCAATTCATCCATAGTCACTTCCTTCAGTAGTTCTTCCGAATCTTCTTGAAGCACAAACCTGGGGAAATGTTCAGCTACCCTCATGATCTCCATGATATTTATATCTCTAGGAGCTTTGTATATACCCCTGAAGTGCTCTGTTGCTAACCTGGCCAGGTTCTTCTGAGATGAAACTGGATGCCCTCGCTCATCCCGCAGTTCCCAAATAGTATTGATGGATTTGCGCCCATTGGAAAATTTATGATAAAACTTTGTGTTATCATCCCCCTCTGTGAGCCATATTGCCCTGCTCCTTAATCTCCAACTTTCTTCTCTTTCCTTCAGAATATGTGAGCGCTTCGCGATGAGAGAGGAGTACTGTTCTTTGCTCTCTGGAGTGGGGAAGGTCCCATCTGATGAGTCCTCGAGTGAAGCGATGACTCTTTCAGCCTCCCTCAGAGTATTGTCATCACGGATACGCTTCTGATGTGCCCAGATTTTAGATATCCTCTTAAGTTCAGATAATTTTCTAACGAATCCTTCTGTATGATCCTCATTTTCCCCAATATGGTTGGTTTGCCAATAGTTAGTTACCAACTGTATGTATGAGGGGTCCTTTAACCAAGAGGCATTAAATTTAAAGGGGCTCTTGATCTTATGATTAATGTCGACCATTTCTAAGAAAATTGGTCGATGGTCCGATATGCCTCCAGTTCCAACCCATTGACGAATGCGGGGGAGTCTGTTGTGAAGTGACTCCTTGATAAGAAATCTGTCAAGTCTTCTAGCCAAGCTTTGATCTCCACTGCGGTTGTTTGTCCAGGTATACTGTATTCTGGCAGAAGGAATGTCCACCCACTGGTGTTCCTCCAGTAGATTGGAAATAGTGTCTGATAAAGAGTCTACCTACGCCAAGTGTCCCCATGATTCACAGAATCCCAGTGAGAAATTTAAATCGCCTCCAAGTATAATGTTATCTGCCTGAAGTAATTCCGATTCCAGTAAGGTTCTCCAATAATTTGCTCTGTCAGCACAAGGGCCATAGACATTGATGATGCGAATGTCCATCTCAATGGAATAAGCAAAAATGTCTAAGCCAATGAATCCTCTGCCTCCCCAAATATTCCTGATCTCCATTGCTTTGTTACTAATCCCAATGGCTAAACCTCCGGATCTCCCGGACGCATCCAGTGCATGGAAGGTCCAATTGGGCAGCCAGGAGTTGAGAGTATGGATAAGAGGTTCGGCCAAACAGAGGGATTCTTGAAGAAAGATAATATCCGGCTGTGATGAGGTAAGCAGTCTCCTGAGTGCTAGTTTTTTGGCCAAACTAGCAAACCCCCGGCAGTTATAGGATATAATCTTCATGAGGGGTGTAGGGGGGGGCCGTTCTTCGCTCTAAGGGCCCAGGGAATAGTTTGTTGTCGCCCAAGGGTGACTTCTTCGTCAGCAGTGTGTCTAGCTTTGGTGATGCGAGAGGGTCGACCTCGGGAGTTCTTGTGAGCTGCAGGGGCGACTTCAGAGTCCAGACCAAAAGCATCGAGTCCTTTATCCTTCGATCGGGATCGAAGGGAATATCGGGGGGATACCGGGGGGGAAGGAATGGAGAGGGATGCGAGGGAGGATGATATCAGAGATGGCTGGCAAGGGGATGTCACGGGAGGTGGGAGCGGGAGGGAGCAAAAGAGGGAGGGAGGAGGGGGAATGTCCCGAGGATAATGAAAAACCACAGAGGTCGAATGTGCTGATATAGGAGGTGTGCAAGTAATGTGATGAGATGTAAAGCCAACTGATATGCAAGAAACAGAAGGCAAAGGAGAGGGGGATGAATTTAACATACCCGTCGTCGCGATGCCCTCCTGTTCAGTCGCTGAGTGTACTGGAGCAGGAGATGTAGGATAGGGAGCTGTGGATTCTTTAGCAGCATCAACATTATCAGGAGTGCCTCGTGGATCTCCATCACCATGTGCTCGCTCCTCTTGATTCTTCTCTGGATTCAGCCTGGGAGTATGGTCCAAGGGAAGCTCGGACTCTCCATCCTGTACATATTCCCTTCTTTTCCGGAGGAGTGGACAATCCCTGTATAGGTGTCCGACTTTGTGACATCTTCGGCAGCGATACGGAATTCCCTCGTAGTCGATAATTTGCTTGCGAGCCGTGTCTCTCCATTGAATGGTAATGAACTCTTGTAGTCCTCCCCTGGTATCCAGATTAATAAGAATCCGGGCATATGCCATCATGCCAGTGTGCTGGTAGGATTTATCGTAGTCCATGTAGGAGCCAATTGCGTTGCCAATCCTCCTGAAGATATCTTCTGACCAGTATTGTAGTGGTAGGCCTGGGAGTCGAATCCATACGGGCCCGATGCCAATCTGCTCCGTCTCGGGGTCGAATAAGGGAGTCCATCGCTTGAGGAGCACCGGGGCATGTTCAAAGTGCCAGTAAGAGGACAAGACCCAGTTGGTATGATCAGCACGAGCGAACCTCAATGCGAACCATCCCCTCACGAAAGTTTGCACGAAAGGGATGTCCACCAAATGTTGACCCCAGACTTCCGCTGCCCAGGTCTTCAAACGTGCTGCCGTGTAGTTCCGACCTCTGATGCGTCCAACCAGTACTCGGTCTGCAAATTCCATAGTCTCACCCCACTGAATGTCCTCCTCTAGCCTGAGAAAGATGTCGTCTGCCTTTGATTTGAAACACCTGTACTTCTTTTTAGGGCCCTGGGGGGGAGGTAGGTTGTGTGGCCGGCCCAAGGGAGGGGCAGTAACAAACGGTGGTGTAGGGTTCCGGTCCGAGGAGGAAGGGTCTCCGATGCCAGTAACAGGGGGGGGACCAGAGAGCGGGGGAACAGTGGTGAAGCTACCCGACGAAAGACCGAGAGACCCGGAGAGACCGGCCGAGGCAGTGGGCAGTGAAGAGGTTAAAAACGGCCGGGAAATGGTACCAGATGCCGAGGGATCAAGACCAGGGTTAGGGTTCAAACAGCCGGAAACAAAACCGAGGGTTGCCGGAGAGTGGGGGGGGGTAGAGAGCGCTGGCCAAGTAGGTGGTACATCCGGGAGGACCACAGGATATGACCTTGACTGTTCCCCTAGTGAAAACGGAGAGTAGTTTTCGGAGAGGCCAGTACTGAACATACCTTCTGATGTGGAGAAGGATGAGCGCCAGATGGATACCCCCTCCAGCGGGTCTTCGGAGTAATCGACAGCTTCCAGGTCTTCCATATCGCCAGCTGCGTCTCGGAACGACGTACACCTCAGAAAGTCGAGAAAACCGGAGAAAATGACAGAACTCCGGGTAAACGGACCGAGCTGGGCAGGTAAGTTATAACCGTCACGGGTTGTCAACCGGGAGTCGCGACACTGTAACCCTTCCTTCCCTAAAAGTCTACCAGCTCGAAGCGATGGAGGTGCGTTAGGCGGTTGTTTGGTGAACGACAGCTGTGTAGTGCGGGTTAACGGAGGTCCGACGCAATTTCAGTAAACTGCAGAGGGTTCCTCAAACCCTAACCCAAACCCTCACGCGTCTTCTCTTGCCCTATTTCCATCGGCTTTATGTCTAATATTTTTCTGTGATACCAGACTTATAAAGCCCATTTACCTCTTTTTCAATTGATGGTAGCAGCTTAGGATTAATCCTCCACAGTTTTTGGCGAAATGGCTTTTGATCAAGATTGAAAAGAATACTGTGATGAATGATATTCTTCTCATGGACCTTAAAATCTAAATAGTCCCAAGCAAATACATAAGAAAATTCTGTCATTAAAGCTATGTACTTATTTTTCATCTCAAGAGATAAGGACTTTGACAATTTGACCATCGTAGGCTTGTCAGTTGTAGCAATGTTCACATCTTCGACACCTTTCTCTGTGGGGACCATGGTGGGCTTTTTGGAAACATCATCTCGATCAAACAACTCTTCCAAAGGTACAAGACCTCTTGGAAAGTTATTGTCCTTCAGCTGCAATATTTCAATCTCAGCTGCTTGAATCTTTGGATCATTCATATTGGATGCATCATCAATGCGGGAATTTTGGAATTCACCTTCCATTTGCAGAAAATTATTGATTTGTTTGTCATCCCAAAACACCTGCCAAAATATCATATTATCAGGAACAATTGGGTGGTGTTTAACATGAATATAATACTTATGATTGGTGTGAATGGGAATCTTCACCATACTAGATATAGTAGCAAGAGAATCAACTATAACATTCCGAGTTCTAGGAATAAGAGATAAAGTATATTCTAAATTTTTTTTGAGGATCTCACGGTCAACAGTGATAAGCTCTCATTATTGGATGCTTGGCCTGTTACTCCCCTTTCACTTGTTTGATTACTAACTCGGAGTCACCATAAACAAAAATTTTATTTTCTCCTAAATTTTTCAGAATTTTGAGGCCAACAATCAGTGCTTCATATTCCTCATTGTTTGAGCAATCAAAAGCTAACTTATAAGAACTTATTCTTACATTGTGTGGAATTTTACATGAATGATGCAATGGACCATGAATCTAGACACCAATCCCAACTCCTTCTTTTCCCAATGCACGATCAAACTCCATGGTCCAAAGACCATTTTATTCATTCAGAAAAAGAACTTCTAAAGGTTGAACTATTTGATCTTTTAGAGGATGGATTGTTGTCTCAAGACACTTTGTTTTCTGCACTAACTCAACAATATTTTCAAGAGGATTTACTGGCTACAAACATTCTTCATTCTTCTCTTTTCCTTCATCAATCACAACTTTTTGCACACTACTCATAACATCCGAAACTTCTGAAATTTCTACAAGCTAACTATCATCATCTACTGAATTTGTGTCACTATACAAAATGAAAGAATCGAGATCAGTATGTACAACATGTATGGTGTGATTTATTGGTTTTTCCTTGCTACTAATCATGAATTTCATTTTCTTCTCTCGATAGAGTTTTCTGAGTTGGCCAACTACTAGAATAGTAGCATATGAAAAATCAAGTTGTAAAATGTCTTTTAGCTTTGCCCCCCAAGACCATGAACAACATACCAAACCCAGGAAGGATATTAGCGACCACTACATCCATCAAAACATTCTTAGCTGGAATTTGGTCCAGGGACACTACTAAATATTTGATGAGGCGAAGACATTTCACTCTTCCTGAATCAAACAAGTAAAGGTCATGATAAGGTCGGGTGATACTCAGTCCTATTTTCGCCATAATGACTTTGGGCATAAGATTATGTGAGGCACTGGAGTCTAACATGGCGTTATGTAGAATAAATTCATGAATTTTGAGGCTAAGATAAAAGGGTGGGATTTCACTATCTTCAAGACTTCCCTCTATAGAAATTTTAAATAATAAACACTTATTCACAGAGATTATCCCGATTATACACTATTGCGGAATACATGCATAATATATAACCTCCTCTATGTTGATCATTAATTTAGCAGCATAAAAAACAATGAAACACAATCGCTTGCACACATTAACACAGTATGTAACTCGGGGAAAGCTTACAGCTGAAAATCCCACACTATCTGTATATTAATGATTTAGAACATGTAATAATACATAGTACAATACTCCTCACAAGTACTCAGTACTATCTCCACCTGTTACACACAAAACTAGCTCAGATCTGAACAAGTCACAGGTTCAAATCTCCTCCGCTGCTTTGCCTGCCTCCACTGCACAATGCTTCAAGAGAATCACTCACACTGAAAATCACATGAGCATAGGCTATAATACCTTGTATTGGCCCACACTATGCAGTCTTCATTGGCATAACTCAATCCCATTGATTGTGCAAGATCTCATGCACAACTATAGTCACCAGTGATAGCAATCTCAACCTCTGACACTTGTCTCCATTGAACTGTACATGCACTGAAATGAAAATGAGTTAACTGATGTATTATTTAGTTGCTTTATGAGTTAATAATTAATTCACACAACTCATCACTAGTCTATTTGTAGTTAGACTAAGTACAACTAGTTTAACCAAGTCAAACTGAACACAACTCCATCAACTCCACAATCAACTCCACCAAACTCAACTGCTTGATTTCTAACTGAAGTCCTGCATACAATAGCTCAACTGACCCACAAAGAAAGCGCATTTCCTTCTGACAGCTGCATGTGGCACATATATAGCTCAAATTGAAGTGCTCCAAGAGGATAAGATAAAGTTTATAGTCTAAATATTATTATGAGACAATAATATTTGACTTTTCTATTTTTAGCCTAGTAGTCTAAAAATAAACTCCGATCACTCCACTGTGAACCAAAAATAGAAGTCCATCTATTTTTCCCAACATGACCAATCATCCATAAAAAACATCTTGCAACTCATAGACCATGATCCATATGTCTAAAAATAGACATAGTCTAAAAATAGACTTTGCGCCATAATTTGCCTGCGGGCCCACTTAGTGAAGGCGACTCCTTTCCACTAAGCTCCATCATATTTTTGCATTCTCAACACTCCCTCTCAACAAGATATGGATTATCAGCAACCCCTATCCTGCCTCGGTGGTATTCGAATTTTCTCCTTGTGAGCGCCTTCGTCAAGATATCAGCATCTTGATCCTCCGTTGGAATGTATGAAAGTAACATGATTCTCCGCTGCACACAATATCTGATATGATGGTACCTGATGTCAATATGCTTAGATCTATCATGAAATGCAGGATTATTCGAGAGTTTAATGCAACTCTGGTTATCACAGTAAATCACAGTAGGCTCCAAGTGAGAACCGAACAAACCAACCAGGATCTTCCTCATCCATATAGCCTCGCATGCAGCCAAACTTGTTGCCATATACTCGGCCTCTGCTGAATTGAGTGCCATGGATCTCTGTTTCCTGCTGTACCAAGAAACTGTTGTCGACCTGATACTGAAGACCCCTCTTGATGTGCTCTTTCTGTCCGTTGGGCTCCCTGCCCTATCTGTATCCGTGAAGCCACATAGCTTCACCTCATCCTCCTGTCTGTACCAGAATCCATATCCCGATGTGCCTCTAATATAATGCAATACATGCTTGCCTGCCTTCCAGAAGAGCTTTGTTGGCTTAAACATAGCTTGTGAAAGCTGGTTAACAGCATAGCATATATTGGGTCGTGTATTGACCAGATACATAAGCGACCCCACCAATTGTCGATAAACAGTGGCATCCACTTCTTCTGCCGAAGTGGCATCCTCCTTCCTCCAACCTCCAAGAAGAGGAGTATCAAAAGGCTTGCAGCCATGCATGTTGAACTTCTCCAGTATCTCCCGAGCATACTTACCCTGAGAAACAAATAGTCCATCACTGCGCTACCAGATTTCCAATCGCAGGAAATAATGAAGGAGGCCCAAGTCCTTCATTTCAAACTCCTTAGAAAGATCATCCTTGCATGAAAGTATCAACAGCTCATCACCTGTTAGAATCAAATCATCTACATAAAGTACAATGATAAGCAACTTACCCTCGACCACAATCTGGTATAGGTTAGGATCTGCCTCACTCTTGGAGAATCCAAGTTCGGTGAAATAACTTTCTATCCATGGGTACCAAGCACGTGGTGCTTGTTTCAACCCATACAACGCTCTCTTGAGCCTGCACACATGCGACTAGCTGCTGAAGATCTCAAAACCTTCGGGTTGTTCTATGTACACCTCCTCCTCAATGACTCCATTGAGGAATGCAGTCTTCACATCCATCTGATGAATGTGCAACCCCATCTGCGCTGAGAGAGCAAGAATCGTCCGTATGGAAGAATACCTTGCGACAGGTGCAAAGGTCTCCTCATAATCGATCCCCTCTATCTGTGAAAAGCCTCGGGAAACAAATCTTGCCTTGTACTTCTCCACACTCCCGTCAGCTGCCTATTTAACTTTGTAGATCCATCTCGAACCCACCACTGATTTCGCTTCCAGTCTAGGAACAATCTCCCATGCACTGTTTCTAACAATCGAATCATACTCTTCCACCATGGCGTCTACCCATGCGGGATCCTCCACAGCTTCCTCAAAAGAGGATGGCTCAGTCACAACAGATTTTCTCATAAGAGCCATGTATTTAGTGTACCGATCAGGTGACTGTCTCTGCCTGCGTTGGGCTGTAGGTGGTCCTACAACTTTCTTTGCATCTTGAGCCAGTCGCTCAGCTTCTGTCAAGCACTTTCGCCCTCTGATGGTTGGCACTGCATGAGTGGTCTCTTCCACTCCATGAACTTCGTCCTGTGTCTAATCCACGTCATGAAGCTCATCCTTAGGAACTAATAGGTCCTCATTTGCATGAAAGTGTGGCTCCCTCTCAAGCGAACACTTCATGGCTTTCTCCTCCTAAAATTTTATATCCCGTCACACAATAGTTTTACCACTTTCTGGCAAATACACACGATAGTTGTGGGGTGTATCAGTGTACCCCACAAATATCCCAACCTCTGCGGTCGGCTCCAACTTCTTCTTGGCATCCTTCGTCACATGCATGTAAACGTTAGCACCAAAAATCCTAAAATGAGAAAGATCAGGCTTCTTACCAGAATAAGCCTCCTCGGGTGTACTCATGCCAAGTATCCTGTGAAAACAACAATTCTGGACATAAACTACTGTATTGCATACTTCCGACCACAAGTGAAGGGGTAGGCCCTGATCATGCAACATCGCCCATGCAGCACCCACAATCGTTCTGTTCTTCTGCTCAGCAAACCCATTTTGCTGTGGGTTATGGGGAGCTATGAGCTCTCTTCAAATCCCTTTTGCACTGCAGAAATCCTTGAACTCGCCAGAGATGTATTCATCACCATTATCGATCCTAAGAACCTTCACCTTCTTCCTCGACTCCTTCTCAACCAGTTATTTGAACTCACAGAACTTTGAGTATGTCTCGCTCTTCTTCTGCATGAAGAAGATCCAGCACTTACGAGAGAAATCATCAACAAAAATCACATAATACCTGTGTTTTGCTGTTGAAGCTACTAAGAAAGGTCCACACACGTCTGTGTGAATTCTCTCAAGGATCATCGTGGCGTGACTATCCTTATCGTGAAAGGTGGCTTTCACAAACTTTCCCAAAGTACACCCCTTGCAATGATATGACTGCGCAAGAGTGCCTTTAGGAATCCCTGTAGTGATCTGCTGCAGTATCTTCAAGGCTCCATGGTGAAGGTGACCCAATCTCCTGTGCCACAGCTCGCCATCATCCCGGCTCACCAATCCTTCTGCCTTGCATGCCATTGCTGCACATCCATCTACATGCAACTGATAAAGGTTCCTCACTCGAACCCTTATCTTCCGGGTTTCTCCAGTTGTCTTACTGCGCGAGAAAGCCTTTCCCTCGCTGAAAACAACATCATATCCCTTGTCTTCTAACATCGCCACAGAGATAAGATTCTTCTTCAATCCTGGAACATGCATCACTTCCTTCAATACGAAGGGTTTACTAGACTCCCTCTCAAAGGAAATGGTACCGATACCGGTCACACTGTATCTACCATCATCACCCATCTCGATGTGCACTCCAAGGTCTTTGTCCTCCAGATCAGAAAGCAAATCTCAATCTCCTGTCATGTGAAAAGATGCACGACTATCCAAGAACCACACCGATCCCATCACACTTGAAACCAAGCATGCGATCAATGAAAAATCAAGCTCAAACTGCGAGGCTAGAGCCTCTCCTGCTGCAGAGCCAACAACTTGCTTGTTCTTCTTCTTCTGCGGATAATTAGTGGCATAGTGTCTGTGCTGGTGACAGTGAAAGCACTTCACCTTGAACATGTCATGCTTCTTGCCTTTCACACCAAACTGAGAATCTTTCTTGCTCTTCCCCTTCTTTGCTTTGGCATCCAAAGCACAATAAACTTCATTAGTTCCCTTTGATGAAGATCCGTCCTTGGTATTCTGCCTGATCTCCTCCTGCACAAGATCTGACCAAAGCCTCTCCCATCCTGGCAATTTCTCCCGACCATTGACAGAGTCCTGATAGGAATGCCAACTCTTCGAAAGACCAAGGAGAGCCAAGCTCACAAAGTCCTCATCATCGACAGTCACCCCCACACTTCCCAGCTCATTCCTACACTGAGTGAACTTCGTGAGATACTTGGGCATACTGTCTCCCTTCTCGCATTTGATGTTTCTGAGTTTATCTTTGAGCGCCAGCTTCCTCTGATCCCTCTTTCTTTGGAATAGATCTATCAACACTTTCCACATCAAGTATGGAGAAGCCTTTCCATGTAGGATGGACACAATGTGATCCTTCACGCCCTCCAACAGAATCCTTCGACACTTTGCTGTCTTCTTTTGCCAAGCGTCAACCTGCGCAGTATCAGTAGGCTTTGGGACCTCAACCTCTATGAACTCCTTCAGCCCATTATCATCCAACACTGCCTCCATCATGTCCTTCCATGAAATATAGTTCGAGCTGCCCTCAAGAGCATACTCCAATCACAATCCATTGAAAGACATCGCCACATTGATACCAAGAAAACACTGCTGCAAATTCAAATTCCACCAGCTCCAAACTCAACCGCCTCTGATCTAGAATTCGTGAGAGAAAAGTATTTCTTGTACAGAGATTGACGATATGGGATTTTATCGGATATCTCACCTTCCAAAGGAAGGATGAATCCAAAGGCTACCTGGCCTGATTACAGACTCTACCTGAAGAAATAAGATGTAAACACTTTCTGAATAATAGATCTGATGATCAACAACTCTGATACCATGTAGAAATTTTGAATAATAATAACTTATTCACAAATATTATCTCGATTATACACTATTGCGAAATACATGCATAATACATAACCTCCTCTACGTTGATCATCAATTTAGCAACATCAAAAACAATGAAACATCAATTGCATGCACACATTAACACATTATGTAACTCGAGGAAAGCTTACAGATAAAAACCCCACACTATCTGTATATTAATGATTGAGAACATGTAACAATACATAGTACAATACTCCTCATCAGTACTCAGTACTATCTTCACCTATTGCACACAAAACTAGCTCAGATCCGAACAAGTCACAGGTTCAAATCTCCTCCGCTGCTTTGCCTGCCTACACTGCACAATGCTTCAAGAGAATCACTCACACTAAAAATCACATGAGCACAGGCTATAATACCTTGTATTGGCCCACACTACGTAGTCTTCATTGGCATAACTCAATCCCATTGATTGTGCAAGATCTCATGCACAACTATAGTCACAACTGATAGCAATCTCAACCTCTAACACTTGTCTCCACTGAACTATACATGCACTGGCATGCAACTGAGTTAACTGATGTATTATTTAGTTGCTTTATGAGTTAATAATTAATTCACACAACTCATCACTAGTCTATTTGCAGTTAGACTAAGTACAACTAGTTTAACCAAGTCAAACTAAACACAACTCCATCAACTTCACAATCAACTCCACCAAACTCAACTGCTTGAGTTCTAACCGAAGTCCTGCATGCAATAGATCAACTGACCCACAAAGAAAGCGTATTTCATTCTAACAACTGCATGTGGCACATCTTTAGCTCAAACTGAAGTTCTCCAAGAGGATAAGATAAAGTTTATAGTCTAAATATTATTATGAGACAATAATATTTGACTTTTCTATTTTTAGCCAGGCAGTCTAAAAATAGACTCCGATCACTCCACTGTGAACCAAAAATAGAAGTCCATCTATTTTTCCCAACATGACCAATCATCCATAAACAACATCCTACAACTCATAGACCATGATCCATATGTCTAAAAATAGACTTTGCGCCATAATTTGCCTACGGGCCCACTTAGTGAAGGCGACTCCTTTCCACTAAGCTCCATCATCTTGTTGCATTCTCAACACCCTCTAAGGCTTGACTGAAAAGAATTGCAGGCTCATTGTCGGCAACATTTACTGTGTCTGACATCTTGTCTACCTTTAACACTTTTGCAGTCTGAAACTTATACTTATCATTCTTCACTAATTCAGTTAGAGGAATTTAAACTTTCAACTTAGAAATTTTATCCTTAAGTTGACTATTTTCTTGCTCAAGGAAGGAGATGACGAACCTTGCTCTTGCCATATTTTCCATGAGCTCTTTTAGTTGAGAATCCTTCTCTTTGATAATTTGTTGTATGTTTGAAGGTTCTTTTGCTGCTTCCAAGTCCACCAATTCAAAATCATGTTCAATTAGGTCTTCATCCTGTACATGTGATCCCTGTTTTGCTGATGTAGAAGGTTTGGCCCTTTTCTCAACTTGAGAAGTAAACACAAGCCTTTTTCCTCTCTGATACATTCTGGTCACCTTAGGTTTAGGTGCCTTGTGAACCTCCACTAACTTGCTTGATGATCCTACCTCCACTTGTTGTGTTGATATGTCTTGATCATGAACTGAAAAAGTAGTTTCATGCCACTACAAAGTTGTTTCGATGAATGAATCTCATGTCATTTTCCTTTCTGCTAGCTGATGGAGAACCACAATCTTTATCAAGATGTGATGAAAAAGACTAGGATGATGTTCTTTTCCTTTCACTCGTACCTTCTCAGACATTTTAATAAGGCTTCTACATAGATAATTACACATGTTGAGAGATTTTAGGGATGTGGTATGCATACAATCTAGAAAATCTTCCCTCACAGGTGAGAAACTTCATTACAACCTTCATCAATGGCGCATATGTTTCCAATAGGTACCTAAATGGGATGATTTGTGTATGGGCCTCTCTTTATGGTGATTTCAAGAAATATCTGTAATGTTCAAGGTCCAAGATCATGTCTTTGAACCAATACTCTCCATGATTAGGTATCCCTGTGGCAAGAGAAATGGTAGCTACTGAAAATGTAAATTCAACCCCTATTGTGATGGCCCTTTCCCCTTTCATATTGGTGGCAATCCAATTAGTTAGCTGTTCATGGAAACCCACTTCACCCACTCTTTGACAAAACCCTAGACAACTGACATCTTCAAAGCACCGTTTGATGAATGGTGATGAGTTGATTTCATTGCAATTGGTAGGCCCATATCTCAGGATTTTACTTCCTTTATGATGTTTTCTCCTTTCTGATGGTGAAGAATCTCCCTCCATTATGATCGAAACCCTAGATAACAAGAAAATGGAAAAACAGTAAGGAATGAGTGAAATGATGAAATGAGGGGGTTAGGGAAGGGGAATGATGGTAGTGGTATTTTTGGAGGTGGATAGGGGCTGCAAGAAACTTAGGAAGTTTGAATGGAGTCAAATAAGAGAAAGGGATGATTAGGAGAAATTGAAAAACAATCCTTCTAAGAAATTTACCCAAAATGATAGGTATGAGCTAGGGTTTGTGTAAAGGTAAGGTAATTTGAGGGTAGATGAGTTAATTAGTGAATTATAGGGTGATTTATACATGTGCTGAGGCATAATGTGACAAATTTAATAGTTTTCAATGTCATACATAACAAAACCCATCAGTTACACTAGTCTTGCAGCATGAAATTTCACATAAACCCTAGATGAAGAAAACTCACATTTGTATTTACTTTGCCAAAGGAAAAAGGTAAGCAAGATGATGCTAATTACTTGTGAATAAGCTTAGAAGAGAAAAAAGTAGGAATGCAAGCTCAAATTTGAAATTTGGGTGAGTTTGAGTAGTTTTCAGGCTCCTCTATCACAAGCGCAACATAGTTCATGGAAGCGCAGTGCCACCTCCAGAAGTGTAACAACAGGAGATTTTTTCCAAATTTAGCTAGAAAACCCTTTTTTTTCACCAAAGGAGAGGAGAGATTGATGAACAAAGGAGATTAGGATGTAAATGAAACAATTTTTGGAATTTTTGAGCTTTTATAGGCAAAATATGATCTTTTTTTGAATAAACATGGGCCCCACATACCTTTTCAAAACATGACTTTCACCTTTAAAACTTGGCCACTTTGGAGAGTTGAAACTTGAGCTTCTCTTTATCTTTTTGAATAGTGAGACTTATTCTTTTGGAACCTTGAGATTGTAACCATGAAGAACTTATGAAAATTCATAAAAACTTATGCAAAGAGCTGCTTATCACAACTCATCTAATACTGGATTTATGCATGGAATGAGGATGGACCTTGAAAACCCTAATGACCTAATGAATACATCAGACTGAGTGAAATGGTAATGATGACGATTAATATGATGAAAACATTCTCTTTATTATGATTCCCTCATTTGAGTGAAGTAAGCAATCAGCATGTGAGGTTTTTTAAGAGAATAGAGACATTCCTAGACAAACTAGCCAATGACCAAATTTTACTATGAAAACCTAGTGACATGATAAAATTTGACCTTGAGACTCCTAACATACTTGGTAAAAGCATATTTGATCACTAGTGATAGGCAAACAATACTGACACTAAAATTGGATCCAGTTGGGGATGGCAACTCCTTGGAGGTGTCAAGAACGTCGTAGACCAGGTAGCCTTATTCATTGGGCAATGGAGTCAAAATGTACAAAACTAAACTGAAATTGGAAATTGACTGACTATTTGACATGTCAGGACTATAAATGTAAGATAAAAGTAGCATCTGATCAAAGAATCCTTATGGCCTTCTCCTCAGGCTTCAAACTCCTATGATAGCCACTTAGACACTAGAACATAAAAACAAACCGGTATATACAATGGTGGTGAGAATTTGCAGAAATTTCTTCAAATATGGTAGTGCTTGAGAAGCCTACCATTGATTGCTCCTCCTAAATAATATTCTCCATTCATTTCCTACAATAGAAAATAATTCTTTCCTCTGAAAGCTAAAATTTTATATGGTCCTTTCCATAAATTTTCAAGCTTTCCATGTTTGCCTTTTTCTTCATTCCTCGCATCCCAATGAAGAACCACATCTCCCAAATTGAAATTGTCTTCCTTTGTCTTGCGATCATAGATCTTTTTTATTCTTTCCTGAAGTTTAGAAGTGTTTTGAAAAAATTCCTCTCTTGTTTGTTGTAAATGGATCATTTGATTTATCCTTCGCTGAATATCATTTGTTTCGCTGTCCGATTCCTGTAGAATTTTCATGACTAGGACAACAAGAGATGAAGGAAAAATTGTATCATTCCCATACACCAACTAAAAAGGAGACATACTGATCCAAATGGTTGTAGAAACCCTCCAAGTATTCAAACATTCAAAACTATCGCATAAGAAGAACTTGTTAAGAAGGCGGATAACACTATCGGGAGGCAAAAAATAGAGAAATCATTGAAAAACAGAGTATCGACGGTTTAAAGAAACTTTGAATCAGAGCTATTAGATCTGGCTGATCAACGGTCTAGATCCGATCGGTGAATCGCAATCGGTAGTGGAAAAGGGAGGCTATCGGCGGAGACCACAATAAATACGTGACAACGATCAGCGGGGTCAACGAGGACCGTTGATTGAACGCACAGATCGATGGCCCCAGTTGCATCGCAGTATCGCTATTGGAAAATTCAAAGGAGTGCTTACAATGGCCCGGGGTATGTACAATGTGCTATTGCGATCAATCGCATTGCAACATCGCATCAGAACATTTCAATGGAGTGGGGCCGATAATAACCATGACTGCGATAGCCGGACCCGATAAAACTATGGACTATATTTGATAATATTTCAAGTCCGGAAACAACGCTTTTTTAGTGAAAATCACATTTTCATTAAACAAACGAAATACAAGGGATAAAGAGCCGATGCGATATTATGGACCCGAAAAGGTTTATTAATGTTGTTGAATACTATTTCAAGTCCGATATGAGCGACATTTCAATGTTTAAAGTATTTTTCTTATACAAAGGAAATAGGCAGGATTTCGGGTAGGCCATGGGCGGTAAATGGTTTGGGCCAGGCTCCGCTCAATCCCATACAATGGTTGCCATGTGTCCAGGCAAGGAGAGAGAAAACCACCCTCATCGAGCGATTAACCCCCGTACGAAAGGGCCACCAAAAATGAACCATAACTGTTGCATTTGGATCTCCCAGATCAATGGTGGAGATGCGATATCGACATACAGATGGACCCAATAGGAGTTATAAGGTGGATTCATAATATTTGAAGTCCGATAAACAGTGTTTGGTGGACTTTTCCTATGTTTGAACATATTTCTTTATGTAAACAGAGAACGACAATTTTCAAGGATTTCAAAGGCTCGATGGCCCATTCTGTTACAGTATAGGTGGCCACCATCCCTGGAAGGGTTTAGCAATGATTGATAACGATCAGAAAGGGATCTGAGCGAATAGAGGTCGAGAAGCCAGAGAGCCTGGGAAGGTGAAACAAACAGACAATGCATATTGTCTTTAAAGCCACAGATTGACAAAAAACAAACAAGCAGTGCTGAGACAGAGCAACAGAGACAGAGAGTCAATGAGGAGAGTCCGTGTACTCAAAAGAGACTTGGGGGATCCAAGTAAAGCCTTATTGTTTTGTATATGTTGTGTGAGGCTCAAATTGAGCTCACTGTTGTAAAACTCTATTTTGAAGACATAATAGAGAGGTCACCACTGAAGGCTGGACCATGAGATGTAGCCCAGGATTGTTGGGTGAACTCCTTATTAAACTTATTGTGTTTATGTGTGTTGTCTATTATGTTTCTTTTACTGCTTCATTGTCTGTGTATTTTGCAATCTTATCAATCCATTGCACAAAGTAACATAGGAAAATCCATGCACATGAGTCTGTAATACCTTAATAATGATCTAAGATCATATATTAGATCAAGTGGTACCAGAGCTTTAGGTTTGATAGGGTTAGAAAAGCTTGTGCTAGATTGTTGAAAGAAAAGTAGGTCAAAGCTCAAATTAGGAGAAGGAGAACTGGTTGAGACTAACCGAAAAATTGGAAGAGTATATCCTAGGAGGAAAATGGTAGAAGAAATTCCCTTGGAATCAGACTCTAAGTTCATGGACAGTTTAATGACCATGAGAGCCATGGTAGAAGAGATGTATCGAGAATTTAAGAAAGGTCAAGGTGAAAATATTTCAACCTCCAAACAAGATAAAGGAACAGAGGGACCTCTTCTAGATGGCCATTCAGAAGGCAAAGGGAAAGGGAAAGAGCCTCCTCTATCAACACCTCCTTCTAGCCCTTTGATTAAATTAGATGTAAAATTTGATTTGCCAGTATATGATTGAGAATTAAATGTAGAAATGCTAGATAACTGGATTAGACAGATTGATGTATATTTCAGGGTGCAGAACATCGATTCAGAAAGGAGAAGGATTTAGCTGGCCAACCTTCGCCTTGGAGGAACTGCCCTAGTGTGGTGGGAAGGCAAGACACAAGCTGATTTGAAAAAGCATGGTAAAATTCTTTCTCCCTGGTCAAATCTCATGGAGTACAGTGACCTGCTGTGGTGGCGGCTAGAGGGGCGGACCCCCCCTGACCGCTGGGTCTGCTCTTGCTAAAATCATAGGATCTTAGCATACCCGACTTGCAGGTGGTTGGTTATGCTCTTGGTGTTATAGTGGCAGCAATGAGGTTTGATCCTGGGTCTCCCGTTGATTAAACTTGATAGTTACCGATTCACCATGTGGTTAAAAAAAAAATAAAAAAATTCTTTCTCCCTGGAATGAATTTGTTTCTGCCATTAAAAAACAATTCTATCCACTAGCTTATAGGCAGCAAGCTATGATGAGTTGGAAAATTCTTCGCCAATTAAAGGGGCAAGTGTACAAAGCTATACCCAGGAATTTAGAAAAAGAGCTTTAATTCTAGGCATTTCTCTAGACTCACCTGAAACTTTGTTGAAGTATATAGGTGGTCTACACAACTATTTGAGGCACACCATTCTCATGTTTAACCCTACTAGCATAGATGAGGTATCTGTTCAGGCTACACATCTAGAGGCTAGAGGCAAGAATGTGAACCCAGAGATTAGGGGATCATCAAAACCCACTGCAAGCAAGAACAAGGAAAAGAGGAAGCAGAAAAGGAAAGAGAGGAAGACAAACACTGTACATAAAGACAAACCTTCATGCACTCATTGCAAGATGGTTGGACATGATGATGAACACTGTTGGTATTTGCATCCAGAGCTGAAACCCAAGAAGTTCGATGGCAAGAAGAAGAACACTGCTGCTGATATTTAGAAAGATTTGGGGTCAGATTCAGGAGATGAAACAACAATCACAACCACAAGTATAAAAAGTAAAATTTTTGAAGCATCTACTAGTAATTCTGCACAATCCATTGATAATGAAGAAAATGAGAGGAAAAGACATGAGCTTTTTCATATTAGAGTTATTTCCAAGCATGAAAAGATTGATACTTTATTTGATAGTGGTTCACAAGTAAACTTGATTTCTGAAGCAATTGTAAAGAAGTTGGGACTACTAACCACACCTCACAAGAAGCCATATCCATTAGGTTGGGTGTGTGATAAAGCAAAGCTACAAGTGACTAGACAATGTAAAATTAGGTTTGCTTTTGGGTCAACTTTTGTAGATGAGGTTGAGTTAGATATAGTTCCTTTGGAATATATGTGGTATTGTTTTAGGAAGTCCTTACTTGTATGATAGGAAAGCCATTTTCTATAGAATTGAAAATAAGTATCAACTCACAAAGGATGGAATAGAATATATTGTAAGAGCTCATCAACTCAAAAATAACTACACTCTCATAAACTCAGGGCGGATGAAAAGGATTGTAAATTCATGCAAGCAATTTTTACTAATGGTTGTAAAAGAAAATACCCCTGATAAAACCAATGTATTTGAAGGCTGTGATGCTAAACAAAAATCTGATTTAGAAAAAGTTGTTTTAGAATATGATATCCTATTTTAAGAGCCTAAAAGTCTGCCCCAAAAGGGAAATTGTACATGATATTCATTTGCAGCAAGATGCTCCATTGCCTAACATTGGAATGTACAGGTTATCCGCTTTAGAGAACGCAGATATCAAGAAGCAGGTACAGGAGCTGCTCGAGAAAGGGTTCATAAGGCCAAGCACATCACCATGTGGACCTCCAATTATCTTGGTGAGAAGGAAAGATGGTTCGTGGAGGATGTGCATTGATTACAGAGTACTGAATAAGATAACGATCAAGAATCGTTATCCTCTTCCTTGCATAGATGATCTATTGGATCAGTTGAAGGAAGCTATTTACTTTTCCAAGTTGGACTTGCATAGTGGCTACCATCAGGGCAGAGTAGTAGAACAAGATGCATGGAAGACTGCTTTTAAAACAAAACAAGGGCTATATGAATGGCTGGTTTTTCCTTTTGGCTTAACTAATGCTCCTACCACTTTCATGAGAGTTATGAATGATGTACATAGGTCTTTTATTGCTGATTTCATAATTGCATATTTATATGACATTCTTGTATTCAGTAAAACATGGGAAGAACATTTAAAGCATGTAAAGCAGACTCTAGATGTTTTGAAAAAATAAAATCTCTATGTTAAATGATCAAAATGTGAATTTGGAAAAACATCTTTGAATTATTTGGGTCATATTGTAGGGGGTGGTGAATTGAAGATAGATCCCTCTAAGGTTGAAGTCATTGTGAACTAGCCTAAACCCAAATCTGCTACAAAATTTAGGAGCTTCATAGGAGTAGCCCAATATTGGAGAAAGTTTATTGCTAACTTTTCCTTTATTGCAACTCCCTTACATGATTTAACAGGATTGAACAAGGTGTTTCAGTGGGGAGGAAAATAGCAGAAAGCCTTCGATAGCTTGAAAGAAAAGATTAGTACAACACCAATACTAGCATTGCCAGATCTTGAAAGACCATTTGAGATTGAAACAGTTGCCAGTGACTGTGCCATGGGAGCAGTGTTGATGCAACATGGTAAACCCATATGTTATCATTATGAGACATTTAATTATGCAGTAGTTAATTATCCCACATATGATAAAGAATTGTATGCATTAGTACAGAGTGTGAAAAAGTGGAAACATTACCTACTGGGCAAAGAAACAATTATACATACTTATCATAAACCACTTCAATATTTACACTCACAAACTAAATTACAGCAATCAAGACACTGTAGGTGGATGGGTTTTATACAATAGTTTCATCTTGTCATCATCTATAAGAAAGACATACACAATAAGGTTGTAGATATGTTATCCAGACCAATTATAAATGCATCTACTATACTTAAGCATAATTCAATATTGCATGAAAGCCACATTGAACAATATGCTCAAGATGTAGATTTTAAAGATGTATATGAAACTTTAAGTCATGGCAAACAAGTAGAAGAATTGGATTATCATGTTAAGGGCCAACTCTTGTATCATTTGGGAAAGTTATGCATTCCTCAAACTGAAAGAGTTAACATAATCCGAGAAGCAGATACTTCTCTAATATCAGGTCATTTTGGTGTAAGTAAAACAGTTGCACAACTGCAAAGATTCTGTTATTGGCCAAGAATGCATGAAACAATTTCTAGATATATTAAAGGGTGTACCGTGTGTGCTAAAAGCAAGCCCAACAATAGAAAACTAGGCTTGTACACTCCACTTCTAGTTACTTCTCATTTGTGGGAAAGTGTTTCCATGGACTTTGTTGGGGGACTGCCAAAATATAGAAAAGGTCATGACTATTTATATGTTATTGTGGACAGGTTCAGCAAAATGTGTATTTTAATAACTTGTAACAAGCAAATTATAGCTGAACACAACAAAGTTGTTCTTTCAGCATGTATGGGTTCATTTTGGGTTACCCACTTCTATTGTCTCTGATCGAGATTCCCAATTTGTTGGGAAGTCTTGGTCAAGTCTATGGGAGTTAATGGACACCAGATTGAAGAAGAGCACAACATTTCATCCACAAACATATGGCCAAACAGAGGTGGTCATCAGGAAAGTGATCTAGTTGCTCAAGGGTTATTGCAGCAAGCATCCCAAACTTTGGGATGAACATTTATGTTATGTGCAACATGCTTACAACCGTGCTAAGCACTCTTCTAGACAAAGATCTCCTTTTGGGACTTGTTTTGGTTTTACACCAAGGTCTCCCTTGGATTTTGTCTTTAGTAAAGACACAGCAGTTGATGGACACAATGATGTGGACAAAGCAAACAAGTTCATTGAACAGATCCAAGAAATTCACCAGGCAGTGCAGGAATAGCTGGAAAAGAGCCAAGCGAAGTACAAGGCAAGGCATGATAAGCATCAAATTGAGCATAGCTTCCAAGTTGGTGATCAAGTCTGGCTGTACATTAGCAAAGACAGAATGCAAGGTGAAGGTAAAAAACTGAAGCCAATAAGGTATGGACCTGTCAAGATACTTGAGAAAATTGGTGAGAATGCGTTTCGCCTTGATTTGCCAGCTTACATGCACATCTATTCAATATTTAATGCAGAGAACTTGAGACTATTTGAACCTTCATTGCTTGAAGATCCCAAAGAGCAAAGTTAGTTACCTTCTATTGATGATCTATTGCTTGAATATCTCAATGAGTTGCAGGAAGATACAGTTCTAGACATGAAGGTGAGAACTACGCGCAGAGGGGATGTTGAGTACCTTAGAATTGGACTCAAAGGTTCAAAACCAAGCAATGCAAGATGGATAGAGATTGAACAAGTGATGAAGTTGTATCCTCACTTGATGATGCTTAAAAACTAACTTTTGGTGGTCCAAAAGCATTTTCAGTGGGAAGGCATGATCTAAATGGATCCTAGAAACCCTCTAAGTCTTCAAACATTCAAAACTATCACATAAGAAGAACTTTTTAAGAAGGCGGATAACACTATCGGGAGGCAAAAACATAGAGAAATCATTGAAAAACAGAGTATCAATGGTTTAAGGAAACTTTGAATCAAAGCCGTCGGATCTAGCCGATCAATGGTCCAGATCCGATCATCGAATCGCAATCGGTGGTGGAAAAGGGAGGCTATCGGCGAAGACCACAATAAATATGCGACAGCGATCAGCAGGGTTAACGAGGACTATTGATCAAGCATGCAAATTGACGACCCAGTTGCATCACAATATTGCTATCAGCAAATGCAAAGGAGCGCTTACAATGGCCCGGGGTATGTGCGATGTGCGATTGCAATCAATCGCATCGCAACATCACATCGGAACATTTCAATGGAGTGGGGTTAATAATAACCATGACTGCAATAGCCAAACCCGATAAAACTGTGGACTATATTTGATAATATTTCAAGTTCGGAAACAACGCTTTTTCAGTGAAAATCACATTTTCGTTAAACAAACGAAATACAAGGGATAAAGCGTCGATGCGATATTACGGACCCGAAAGGGTTTATTAATGTTGTTGAATACTATTTCAAGTTCGATATGAGCGGGATTTCAGTGTTTAAAGTATTTTTTTTATACAAAGGAAACATGCAAGATTTAGATTATGTCATGGGCGGTAAATGGTTTGGGCCGGGCTCCGCCCAATCTCATACAATGGCTACCACATGTCTAGTGAGGAGAGAGAAAACCACCCTCATCGAGCAGTTAACCCCCGTACGAAAGGGCCACTCAAAATGGACCATAGCTGCTGGATCTGTATCTCCCAGATCAACGATGGAGATGCGATATCGACATACAAACGGACCCAATAGGACATATAAGGCGGATTCATAATATTTGAAGTCCAATAAACAATGTTTGGTGGACTTTTCCTGTGTTTGAATGTATTTCTCTATGTAAATAGAGAGCGACGATTTCAAAGGCCCGATGGCCCATTCCGTTACAGTACAGATGGCTACCATCCTTGGAAGCATTTAGCAATGATTGCTAATGCTTAAAGGGATCTGAGCAGACAAAGGTCAGGAAGCCAGAGAGCCCGAGAAGGTGAAACGAACAGACAACGTAGATTGGCTTTAAAGCCAAAAATTGACAGAAAACAAGTAATCAGTGCTGAGATAGAGAAACAGAGACAGAGAGTCAGTGAGGAGAGTCTGTGTACTCAGAAGAGACTTGGGGGATTTAAGTAAAGCCTTATTGTTTTGTATCTGTTGTGTGAGGCTCAAATTGAGCTCACTATTGTAAAAATATATTTTGAAGACATAATAGAGAGGTCACCACTGAAGGCTGGACCAAGAGATGTAGCCCATGAGTGTTGGGTGAACTCCTTGCTAAACTTATTGTGTTTATGTGTGTTGTCTATTATGTTTCTTTTACTTCTTCATTGTCTATGTATTTCACAATCTTATCAATCCACTGCATAAAGTAACATAGGCAAATCCATGCACATGAGTATGTAATACCTTAATAATTGTTTAAGATCTCAATATCAGATCACATACCTATTGATTTCTTAGTACTGAATCTCTTCGCCCATAAAGAATTAATGAGATTTTTGTGCCAGTTCTTCTTATTGACTTCTAAAACTTTCTTAATGATGTTGATCAAAGATTTGTTGGAAGATTTGGCTAGACCATTCCCTTGTGGGGTATAAGCAGTGGAATTTCCCAATACAATATGATTCTTAGCACAAAAATCCACCATCCTTTTCGACTTGAAAGCAACAACATTATCAATGATTATTTTCTGCGGGCATCCAAATCTAGACAAGATATTAGATTCAATAAATTGAATGATAATAGAATCAGTAGCTTGCATGGTTGGGATTTCTTCAATCCATTTTGTAAAATAGTTCGTCGCTGTTAGAATACATTTATGTTATGTTGATGATGAAGGATGGATCTTGTTAATGAAATCAAGACCCCTTTGATGGAAAGGAGCTGTGATTGAAATGGGTTGCAAGGGTAATGGCAAAAGTTTTCTTTTCCTTGGAAAATTTGACATTCATGACATCTCATCACTGTTTTATATACACCAGAAAAAAAGAGTAGGCCAATAGAAACCAATTCTAAAAATCTTGTTTGTTGTATTCTTCCAGTAGTGATGGCCACCAAAGTCTCCATTGTGGAAATCTTTCATCACATATTTTGCTTCATTTTCTACCAAACAGTTCAACAACACACCACTAGGGTCATTCCAGAATAAAACACCATCAACAATACAATATTTTGAAGCGTTCAACTTTAAAGATCTGGTTTTACCTTTGGGTACTTTGGTGGAGGATTTAAATGCTGCAACACATAAACAATGTCAGAATACCATGGGGATGAAATGAAAATATCAGACACTTGCAAGTGTGAGTCTTCTTCTTCTTCTTTAGAAAGTACAACAATCAAATTGATATCCAATGCATGCAAATTAGATTCAGCCATGATCTTAGCCAAACCTTGTCCCTTGATGAGATTTGTGGGCTTTATCTCTAAATCATACTCTAGGATAGTTGCAATCCATTTTCCCCGTCTACCTTTAGGATTTGTTTGCATAAGAATTTCCTTTACAACTACAGTGGGAACATAAGCAATGGTGTGAGAATGCAGGATATAAACTTGAAAATCTTTGAGATCTTTCACCAATTCCAAAGCCTCCTTGTCAATTATGATGTATTTCAGCGCTGCATCTCTTATTGTTCAACTGAATAACGCTATAGGCTGCTCATTTTTATGATCTTTCTTTTGCATTAAGATTGCTTCTAATGTATGCTCAGAGGTGAATGAAAATATGATGGAATTTGAATTATAATCTGGACTAATAAAAGTAGGAGTAGTAGATAATGAAAATTTTACTGCATGGAAAGATTTCTTAGCATCTAAAGACCATTTTACCTCACTATCCTTTTTTAGCATGTCTGTCATCTCTTTCAAATGTTCAACAAGGTTGGGTATGAATCTTCTCAAAAAATTGATTTTCCCATTAAGAGACTAAATTTTTTTCTTGTTCCTTGGGAAATATAATTGTTGAATAGCTTGAAATCTTGCAAGATCAATGTGAATACCATCCTTGGAGATAATATGTCCCAGCAAATTACCTTCTTTCATGGCGAATAAGCTCTTCTTTGGATTAAGTGAAATACCAAATTTTCTGCACTTCTGAAAAACAATTCTCAAATGATGTAAATAATCTTCATCAGACTTGGAAAAAATTGTGAGATCATCTAAATATATAACCAAAAATACATCCTTTTCATTAGTGAAAGCTATATCCACAGCTCGCTAAAAATTCGCTCCTGCATTCTTTAAACCAAATGGCATCTTGGCATACATGAATGTATCCCATGGTGTTGTGAAGGTTGTTTTCAGCTGATCATTGTTATGCACTAAAAGCTTATTGTACCCAGAATATCCATCTAGCAATGACATCCTGGAAGACCCAACTACCCTCTGAAGTATATGATCCATCTTTGGCAGGCGATAATTGTCCTTCAAGGAAACTTTGTTTAAATTTATGAAACCAATGCAAAGACGAATCTCCCCGGTTTTCTTTCTAATTGGCAGTAGATTTAACATCCATATAGAAAACAGAATAGGAACTGTGATACTAGACTTATACAACCTATTTACCTCTTTTGCAATTGATGGTAGCAGCTTAGGATTAATCCTCCTCAATTACTGGTGAAATGGATTTTGATTTGGCTTGACTGGAATAGTGTGCTGAATGATATTCTCGTCATAGACCTTAAAATATAAATATTCCCATGCAAATACATCAAAAAATTCTATCATTAAAGCTATGTACTTTTTTTTCATCTCAGGAGATAAGGACTTTGACAATTTTACCATCTTAGGCTTGTTAGCTGCACCAATGTTCACATCTTCAACACCTTTCTCTATGGGGACCATGGTGGGATTTTTGGAAACATCATCTCGATAAAACAACTCTTCCAAAGGTACAAGACCTCTTGGAATTTTGTTTTCTTTCAACTACAATATTTCAGTCTCAGCTGCTTGAATCTCTAGATCATTTATATTGGATACATCATCAATGCGGGAATTTTGGAATTCACCTTCCATTTGTAGAAAATTATTGATTTTTTTGTCATTCCAAAACACATGCCAAAATCTCATCTTATCAGGAATAGTTGGGTGGTGTTTAACATGAATAGAATACTTCTGATTGGAGTGAATGGGAATCTTCACCGTACCAGCTACAATAGCAAGAGAACCAACTATAACATTCTGAGTTCTAGGAATAAGAGACAAAGTATATTCTAATTTTTTTTTGAGGATGTCAAGGAAAACATTGCGATAAGTTCTCCTTCTTGGATGCTTGGCCTGGTATTCCTCTTTCACTTGTTTTATTACTAACTCGGAGTTGCCATAAACAAAAATTTTCTTTGCTCCTAACTTTTTCAGAATTTTGAGGCCAACAATTAGTGCTTTATATTCCACCTCATTGTTTGAGCAATCAAAAGCTAACTTATAAGAACTCATTCTTACATTGCGTGGAATTTTACGTGAATGATGTAATGGACCATGAATCCAGACACCAATCCCAGCTCCTTCTTTTCCCAATGCACCATCAAAGTCCATGGTCCAAAGACCATTTTCTTCATCCAGAAAAAGAACTTATGAAGCCTGAACTGTTTGATATTTTTGAGTATGGATCGCTGTCTCAAGACACTCTATTTTCTACACTAACTCAACAATATTTTCAAGAGGATTTACTTGCTACAAACATTCTTCATTCTTCTCTTTTCCTTCAGCAATCACAACTTTGTGCACACTACTTATAACATCCAAAACTTCTAAAATTACACAATATGACTATCATCATCTACTGAATTCATGTCACTATAAAAAATGAAAGAATTGAGATCAGTATGTACATCATGTATTGGGTGATTTATTGGTTTTTCCTTGCTACTAATCATGAATTTCATTTCCTTCTCCCAATAGAGTTTTCTGAGTTGCCCAAATACTGGAATAGTAACATATGAAAAATCAAGTTGTAAAGTTCCTTTCAGCTTCGCCCCCCAAGAATGTGAAAGAAACATACCAAATCGACGAGGGATATCAGTGACCAGTACATCCATCATAACATTCTTAGCCAGAGTTTGGTCCAGGGACACTACTAAATATTTGATGAGGCCAAGACATTTCACTCTCCTGAGTCAAACGAGTAAAGGTCATGATAAGGTCGGGTGATACTTAGTCCTAGTTTATCCATGATGAATTTGGGCATAAGATTATGTGAGGCACCAACATGGCGTTATGTAGGATAAAGTCATGAAGTTTGAGGCTAAGATAAAAAGGTGGGATTTCACTATCTTCAGGACTTCCCTCTAAGGTTGGATCAAACAGAATTGTAGGCTCATCATCGGCAACATTTACTGTGTCTGGCATGTGGTTTACGTTCAACATTTTTGCAATATGAAACTTATACTTATCATTCTTCACTAATTCAAGTAGGGGACTTGAAACTTGAAACTTAGAAATTTCATTCTCTAAACTAAATAGATTAGATTACTTTTCTAACTCTTTTGCAACGATGTCCTTCTTTACGATTTGCCCTTTAGCTTGATATTCCTTCTAATGACTTTCACTTTGAACCTCCTTATCTTTTCTCACATTGTTGGTAGAGGCTTCACTGGTTTTATCCCAGCTCAGTATGACAATCTCCTTTTCTTTATTCTGATTTGCAGGAGTTTCTTCTTTTCTTTGTGTATCTTTCTGTGCATTTTGCCTCTTTTGATTCAATGTAACAGATACATTTATGTTGCTTAAGTTGTATTGTTTCTACAAATGACTAAGAGCATTCTGATATCCTCTTTGGTATTCTTCAGTTTTCATAGCCCATAGATCATCACTTGCAAGTACAAGATGTTGATCACTTGGTACAAAAGACTCTTCAGAAAATTGATCTTCCTCTCTGAGAAAAATGAGCAGCTCATCTTGTTCAAAGAAATGATTTGCTTCTACAATTTCCTCTTCATATTGTTCCTACACTTCGGTATAATTATTTTGAAATGGAGCTCTTACTTGTCCTTGAGGATCTTGATTTTGCTGCTCTTTCTGCCTATTTTTGAACTGTTGTTGTTGTTGGCCTCGAAAATTTGGATTCCTTACTGAAGGCTCCACTTGTCGATCTGTTATGGACATTCTGTCCATCATTCTTTCCATGGATTTGATCATAGTGTCAAGCTTTACATCTAATGATGATGAGGGATCTTCTTTAAAAAAAAACTTTCTTCTCAGTCCTCTCAGGCTTTGATTTAGAGTTCTTGATGAGTAGATTATCTTCAACACTTATTGCATTTCACTGCATTTCTTCAAGAGTTGCAGGGTCTCTCTCCCTAAGTTGATATTCCATGTGTGGGTCGAAAGCATCAGTATAGTGGAGTAGTGATAGACTAGGTGGAGGCTTCATATCATCAGGAATAGAATTATATACCATATTGAACCTTGTTGTGAACTCTTGAACTATCTCGTTTTGATTCCTTTTCATAGAATTGTACTCAGCCAAAATCTGCAGTGGATTTTTCTTTTCTTGCCAATGTGCTAAGAACAACCCTATCAGTCTCTAAGAATTATTGATAGAATTAGCAGCCAAATTTTGAAACCATTTCTTCACATCTCCGGAAAAACTCTGAGCTATGATTCTCATCTTAGCATCATCTTCATCAATTTCTTCCAGATCGATAAAATCTATCAATTTATCCACATGATGTTGGGTTGTGATTTCTGAGCTTCCATCAAATAGAGGGAGTCTTTGCCCATGATTTTAAGGTAGAGAAGCAAGTTGAGCAGGCAACATAAGAGGTGCAAATCATGCCATGATTGCTAGAGGTGGTGGAGGTACTACAATGGGCTCTGTAGGTAAAGATGATGACACTAACCGAGGTGGTGGAAGAAGATATGGGGTAGTTGATGTATTTTGAGATGTAATAGATGTATTTGGGGGTGTAGTAGAGGATGATACAACTGTTAAGTATTCAAGGTGATATTGGATATAGGTTTTTTTCAGTAGTGATTTGGAGTTGGTTAGAAAGACTTTGAAGTTTGTCAAAATTCAATCACAACTCATGATCAGCTTTAGAAAATAGGGATTTAGAAGAATGGAATGAGATTCAAATTGAAGAGGTTCAGATATCACTTCAAAAACGAAAGACTCAGATTTTGACCTTGAAAGAGACAATTCTAACATAATATCAAAAGGAATTTGCTCAAAAGTAAATAAATTTTTAGGCAAAGAAGTTGTCCTTTTTATTTTTCGAACTGCACTTTCAGAGATAACTAAATTGAGTTTTCTGAGAAATTTTTATGGGTCATCAACAATAAAAGGCGGATTTGGGTCAAGATTTGACCTAGTATGTCTTTTAGGAGCCAAAATTGTTTCACACCTTAAACTTGATGAGATTTGTAAAATCAACCTACCTTTAGATACTGGAAGTTTTCAAATACAAAACCATTTTTCTTGAAAGCTCTAAAATAATTCTAAAGAATGATTTATCAGTCATTTCCCTGGCAACGGTGCCAAAATGTTATCCTCTACAATGTCCCAGGCTGAGGAGGAGATCGAAAGAGGTAACCTCAAACCACTTGCAGTTCAGTAGCTAGCCTTGCTCAACTAGAGAGGGATATCTCTAAGGATTTCATAGTCAATGACTCGAAGAAAAATGGATTTTGGGCTAGATACAATAGTTTTAGATGAGTTTTTAAAAATTTAGGGTTTTTGGGTTACTGGACTAGGGATGAGAAAAAGAAATTAGGTCAAGGTCTCAAAAGTTTGCGGTAGCAAGCATAAAGAGGAGAAAGATAACAGTGCCTTGTGATGAATCTAAGAATTTGGTCAATGTAGTGTAGGGTATGAAAATATTATAAAGTCATAATGCGCATGTATTACCATGAATTCATTAATCTAGAAGAAGAAATACACATACATGATTTTACACATAAACAAAGCTTTGAATATAAATAATTCTGCCTATATAACTATAAGGAAAACCACTGAGGAAGAAAAAACATGTTAAGAGAGATGGATTCATTCATAAAAAATTGACATAGAAATAAAACATCACAAACTCATTGCACATGTATTCCTGAAAAATAACTGCAACTGCTCCTTGATTAACTATTTGAAAGCATAAGATACAAGTCCTCTCCTGTGAAGTACATCACTTCTATCTGAATGAGAAATGATATATATAGAATCAATCAAATAGCTTCCCACCTTAAGGAGTCGAAGTCCTTAGTGGTGGAATTGTTTCCATGATTCTCTCAAGTAATAGGTGAGAGTGAGAAGGTCAAATACAAACACTTCTCTTAGACTTTGTTTTGAATTTTGCTTCCTTTATGAGGCCTAACTAATCATAAAAAACCCTATCATGTCTATTTATTCATGATTACATCATCCAACCTCGAACTACTACAATTACATCATGAGTGCTGACTTTGACTAAGTCAAACTAAGAAACTAGGAAATTACACAATGAAATTTAAAATAAAAACTCAGAAATTTGCAGAAACATAATGCCAACTTTGAGCCCACTTTTAGGTGTCTTCCTGAAGTCCAAATTGAGATCTGATAGAATGATCAACGAGCACTGTATGTCTAGTTTCCATAACACCTTTAATTTTTTAAAATGACCCATGGGAAAGCCTTCAAAAACTCATTCTCCCAAGGTGTCTCCAGAAGTGCAACACCTGTCACAAAGAGTGGTAGAATGATGATTTTTGATCCCTTTTTCTCAAAATTTGAGCCCTTTCTGAGAAATCTTATGAAACATGTTTTGAGAGGAGGTCATCGGATTTCCAAAAATATAAGCCACTTCACATTTGGAGCCCTGAGGAAAAAGCACAACACCAAGGCGCTACGCTTCTGTGACTAGCCCAATTTTTGAATTTGGCACCAAGATAGGACTGACATTAACACAATCTATAGGTGTAAACAACAAATTTTAGCATAGGGGTCTCATACTTATCTGAGAATTGCTAAGAAGCATTGTTCCATTATATCATTAGCTACATTATCATCTGTTAGGTCATAGATACATTGTTCATTCATTTACAATTAAAAACATGATGAGAGCCATACATAGCCACTGTCATAAAACATATCCATAACTAGCATAATAACAACATAAATAACAAGGAAATTGTATCCATATGATCCACATATAAACTAGTATAATACTCATAGAAATACAAGGAGAAATAAACACATATTGATGATGCAAAAACCATACTCGGGATGATACTACCGCGTTCCACCCAACCATAGAATGGCTGAGCCAAATCTCTCTTCAACCATTCATCCCCGTTCCATATTCCAAGCATGAATGTGGGACTAGGCCAACACAACCACTTCACCCTCATCATTAGAAACTAGGCTTTACTGTAATCCATCCTAGATCACTAGGCCAACAGAATAAACATGTAATAACAGGCTTTACCATGACCTCCACTAGATCACTAGGCCACACAAGCATGGATGCCACCAGATTTCTCTACCTACACCGTGAGGATTTTTCATGTCTCCTAGTCTCTCAGACTTTACCGCAATCCACATTGGATCACTAGGCCTTAAATCGTGACCCACTTTCCACGATTTACCACATATCACATCCCGAGATTACTAGGCCAAACAAAGAGCAATCCACCTCTTGGATTTACCATATATCCCACTATTCACCAGCAAGGATTCTTAGGCTCATCGAGGCAACAAAAAATCTGGCTTTACCACAACCCATACTCCAGTTCAAGGGTTACTAGGCCATGGGTTCTATCATTCAGAGATCCACCTCACTCGGCTTTGAATCCATCCGACAATCTAGCTCAACCAAAACATGAGAAACCCATCACACCATGGCTATCCAAAAATGGCAAGTCTAGGCTAAAAGAACTATCACACTGGCAAAATCCATGCCATAACAACAAAATAACCTCATGCAATACCATGCATGCAAAATCTAGCAAGGAAAACACACATGCAAATCGATACTTGCAAAGAATATTGTTGTAGATGCTTGAGCTTTCCTTCATCTTGCCTTCTTGCCTTTCTTTCTTCAAAGAAAAACCTGAGCAAAAGCTTACCAACTGATCCTCATAAGCCTTTTTATCAATGAGGCCTCCATTTTCTTCATTTTCCATTATTTTCCTTCAATTCCTTCTCACATGCAACTTGTGACCTCTCACCTTACTTTTCTCCTAATTTCCATTAATTTCATAAATAAAATTCCAATAAATGCCTCATGCTTTTCCAAATCCTTTGCCATTGCCTTTTCCAATTTCCTTAGCCATAATAACTGAAATGAACACCCACTAGGATGTTTTTTCTCACCATTCAGCTTGGAATACATGTCCCATCAACCGTGGTCTTATATATTGTTGGTACCATTCCATTACCATCTTTTTCTTCTAAAAACACCATCATTTGTCTACCTTTTTCCTCCATATATCCCTTATATTCCTTGAAATTGATTAATTAATAGCATTATAGTTGTTAGTTTGCGTTAAAGTTAATTTATGAGTTTTTATGTTAGAAATTAGGAATTTTCAATAAAAAGGTTATAGGAAGTCACAACATCCTGTAAATGGTTTATCATCTGACACGTGGCATGACAGGCAAGCCAAAGCATTGGATAGGAACGAAAACTGGAATGTACAAGCATGGTGAAAAATCGATTCTACAGCAAATCAAAAGATCCTAGTTATGCGGTCCACGCTGGTCAAACCTCAGCGTTTTGGTTACAAAGGCAGTAAAAGCCATATTTTCCCAAACCGGTTTCGTTTTGTTTTCTTTTTGGAAATCAGTTTAGATTAGAAATGACCAAAAATCATTCCTTTGTAAAAGCGGAAACAACTGCTCAATGAATGTACATTTGATCCTGATAGGGACAGGCAGATAAGACTGTGTATTATTTTGTTAACGGGACAATTACGATTATTATCTTTGTACATCGTTTGAGAACAGACTTTTGTATGTAATTGCAATCTACAGTACTTGAATACAGTCACGGTTTTACTCCAGCAGTGTTTATGCGTTAGATCTCTCATTGCTTGAGTTTATTTCAGTGTACCATTGAAACGTGGACGGGCCCTGCGTGGATTGGTATACTGTTATTTTCATTTCCTTAGTAGTTTTTAAATTTGAATAGAACGCATAGTGTTTAATATTATTTTCATGCTTATGATTTTGTCGATTTGATTTGAAATTCTCATAAATGGTATTTATGGTGATAGCTTGAATATTTCATCGTTAAGATCATTGAACCATATCTTGTAAGAGATTTGATCTATCGTTATATTTTGAAGCATCTCCATAGACTCTGTTTTTCATGCATTTAAATTTTAGTGTGCTTCTGATTGCTTTTGATTTTCCATGAATGCTCAAGTGTTAACTAGACAGAGCTTTCGTGCATAGCATCCTTGTAAGGGGATCAAAATCTCAGTCTAGTAATATGCTGCATCTTTAGGACATTTAGATAAGTTAGTTGATCTGAGTGTTAAGGTGAGGGGAAACATATCTTAACCTTCTGTAAAGAAGTACTGCAACCTATCACAATAAACACTTAGTTAGGAATCCTTTATGTCTATAGACTGTAGACGCATGCCTCGAAGTCTACTGACCCTGGTTGATAATAAATCTAGTCTAATCTAGTACCCTAGATTGGCCACTACATTTTGGCGTCGTTGCCGAGGAGGCGTAGTTAGAGGGTTTCGAAAAAAATAAAAATAAAAAAAAAATTAAATAAACAAAAACAAGCAAAAACATAGATTTAGAAGTCATGTTTACTTATTCCTAGATCTAGAGATAATAAAGGTAGATTCATAAAAACCCCCCATCCAAAAACTAACCTACCATCAGGAGCAGACCCTTTAGGAAACATTGAACACACAACATCAGCTGAGGAAGTCACCATAAAAAAGTTAGAGGATAAACAAAAATCAGGGCAAAGACTCACGCTGATCGAGAGGAAAATTCTATTAGCGCGCAAATCACATAAGAAACATTCCCTTGAATCCTCTATAAAAGGAGAAAGTAACACAGTAACTCAACAATCTTTCCTTGAACTTCTCTTTCAAACAAGTGACACTGAACAAGAAATTAAATCAACAAATGAACCTATCAAAATGGCTGAAGAAGTACATGGATCATAAAGAGGACCACCAAATCAAGGTCAAGAGGAAGAGCCAACTTTTAAATTTCCTATCCAAGAACCAAAGGAGGATGATGAAATAAAAATGAAAAACATACCCCCATTCATGCTACCAAACTTTTATGGCATGGCTTCAGAAGACCTAGATTCATTCTTATTCAAGTTTGACATTGTATGTCAAACATATGGTTACACGGATGATGCCCATAGGCTTAGACTCTTCCCATCAACATTAAAAGCATCAGCATTAAGATGGTTCATGGGGCTTGGTGAACATGCGATAACTGATTGGGATGGCATGAGAAGAATATTCCTAAAGAAATACCAACCTTATTGTAGATCGAAAGATTCCAAAGATGATATCTTTAGGATGAACCAACAAGAGGATGAAAATTTAGAGGAGTACTTAGAGCGGTTTGTTTACAATTTACAAAAATCAAAACACAGAACCATGCCTCTTGATCTGATTCGAGCAATATTTTTGAAAGGTATTCGAGAGGAATACTTAGATGATCTTAATTTGATGGGCAAACGTGATATTTCCACTTTACCTTTTGAAGAAATTGCTGAGTTATGTGAAAATTATTCTAGGAGCAAAGCCAAAATTGGAAAAAGAACCATATCATCCAAAGCCACAAAATCTGCTTCAGCAAGTGTCACAAGGGCTGAAATAGGGAACCTGTTAGAGGAATTCAAAAAAGATCTATTAAGTACCTTAGGAACCCAAATTGACACTCTAAAAGCTAAGAAGAGACAAGAAGAGGAAGATCAAATGATGGCTATCTTTTACCAAAATGCCGCAAGAAACATGCCTTAAAAGACTGCCCATTAGAAAACATTCAAGTTTGTGCCTTTTGTACTGAAAATCATGATATATTTCATTGATCTAAAGTCAAGGTTTTGCAGAATTGTAATGTGGCAGCTAACGCAGATATGGAAAATGTGTATTACATGGGCGCAAAGAGACCATGGCAGCCAAAACCAACACCTCAAGGTATGTTCCCAAACCAGAATTTGCAATTTCCTGTACATGATCAGATGTATGCTCAGAATTCATGGAATGTACCCATTCCATGGCAGCACCAAAATTACCCACAACAACAATGGAGACCATCTCAGCAATACTCCCAACAATATCATTCCTATCCTCAACCATACCAACCATATTCGCAACCATATCAACAATATCATCAGCCATACTCGCCATATCCTCAACCATATCAGCAATATCCTCAGCAGCAAGTTGTTTACCCACATCAACCTCAACCCACTCAACAAGAATTGCCTGCTCCTCCACCAATAAATCCACCACAATTACAACTTCCATCTAACTCAAAGCCTCGCAGACCTACTCAAATCCCTGCTCAACCTGTACCCAATCCAAATAACAGAGTGGAGAGACCAGCCTACAATGTAGATGAGGGAACCTCATATCCCACATTACCCTTGCAAAATATCAATTTGAGGTCTGGTAAAGTACTTCACAAAGAATCTCCAACAGCTGATAAACAAGAAGAAAACGAAGAAAATGAAAATGAAACTTCAATTCAAAGAAAACAAAATGATGACACCAAAAATAAACAAATGCAACCATTGCATCCACCACCTTTTCCAAACCGATTAGTCCAAACAAAACTTCCAATGTCTATACCACAGTTTGATGTTTTAGTTGAGCTAAAGAATGTCTATATAAAAATTCCACTACTACAAGCCATAAAAGACATTCCCATATATAATAAAGCCATCAAAGAACTGTGCCTTAAAAAGCCTACTAGGAAAAGAGTTGATCCACAAATCATTCATGTTATTGGACATTTAGCTGGCCTTATGACAAACACCATCTCAATGAAAAAGTATGTTGATCCTGGTATTCCCAGAGTCACTACAATCATTAACAACATACATATTCCAAACACCTTAATTGACCTTGGGGCCGCAATAAATGTCATGACTCTTGAAACCATGAAAACACTCCAGCTCACAAATTTGCAACACACAACAATTGTTCTCGAACTCGCTGATAGGTCTAAAGTGATTCCTGAAGGGATTTTGGAGGACATAATTGTTTCACTGGAATCTTGGGAGTATCCAGTGGACTTTTTAGTTCTTCAACCAAAATCCAATTTAGGAGGACACCCTATCATTCTTGGTAGACCATCGTTAGCAACTACTGATGCATTCATAGGATATCGATCGGGTAAGATGATTATTTCACGAGGAACTGAAAGAAAACAACTCACTGTTTACCCATCAGCACAATTACCAGCAATAGCACACAATTTATGGCTTGACGATAAATACAATGACAAAGAAGAAGTTCAATCTGTTTTTAGCATCAAAGAAATCTATGATTTTCAAGAACATAATAATGATGATTTGGTAGAGTTGTTCCTTTCTCAGCCCGATGTTTCCGAAAATGTGAGAAATGACCAATACCATGCTGCAGATGAACTGTTGGCACAAAATTTTCAGGAAACATGCAGCATTCAATATTTGCAAACAACATTTCAAGACATTTTTGCCATTCAATCTATCACAAACACATAGAGCAAGACCATAGAGATTAGTCCAGGAAAAACTTTGAATATTGGCACTCACCTAGACACATCTCAGGAGGAAAAATTGATTCAATTATTGAGAAAATATTTGCTTGGGACTACATCGATATGCACGGGATTCACCTTGAAACATGCACTCACCATATTTATACCGATAGTAATATCAAACCAGTGAGGCAACCGCAGAGACAAATGAACTCCATGCTCCAGGATATTGTTAGAGAGGAATTACAAAAACTATTGAAAGTAAATTTTATCTATCCTATCTCTGACAATCAGTGGGTATCCCCATTGGTAGTAGTGCCCAAGAAAAATGGTAAGTGGTAGATTTGGTTGATTACCAACAATTGAACAAAGAAACGCTCAAAGATTACTTCCCACTACCATTTATTGACCAAGTGCTAGACACATTAGCTGGGAAATCATCATTCTCTTTTCTTGATGGTTTCAGTGGCTACAACCATATCAGGATAGCCTTAGAGGACCAGGAAAAAACCACTTTTACTTGTCCCTGGGGAACTTATGCTTATAATGTTTTGCCATTTGGAATTTGCAATGCTCCAGCTACATTTCAGAGAGCTGTATTAGCTATTTTTACTAATTTAGTTCATGATTGTGTTGAAGTTTACATGGATGATTTTTCAGTGTATGGTGATTCATTTGAGCATGCATTAGAGAATCTTGAAAAAGTTTTGAAGAGATGTATTGAAGCTAATTTGTCCCTGAGCAATAAAAATTGTTTTATGATGTTAAATGAGGGGATAGTATTAGGCCACTATATTTCTTTTCAAGACATTAAAGTTGATCCATCGAAAATCCAGATCATTCTCAATTTGCCAATTCCAAAGACTCAGAAAGAGGTAAGAAGTTTCCTTGGGTATGCAAGCTATTACAGAAGGTTTATTGAACATTTTAGTAAAATAACTTCACCTCTGTTTGAACTTCTAGCAAAAGATACACCTTTCAACTGGAATGAGCATTGTCAGCAAGCATTTGAAACACTCAAAGAAAAGTTATCAACCACACCAGTCTTAAAAGGACCTAACTGGAACCTACCATTTCACATCTTTACAGATGCATCTGATACTGCAATAGATGCCTCATTAGGCCAAAAAGAGGAGTCTTGTCATTATGCCATCTATTTCATTAGCAAAAATCTAACACCTGCAGAATTAAACTACACAGTCACAGAAAAAGAAATGCTTGCCATCATACATGCTGTGAATAAATTCCGACATTATATAACTGGTTATGAGGTTTTTGTATATACTGACCATTCTGCCATTAAGAATTTAATGAATAAACCAGTAACTAGTGGCAGAGTTATCAGATGGTTATTATTGTTACAGGAATTTAACATCACAATGTTAGATAGACCAGGTAAGGAGAATCAGGTGGCAGATTTTCTTTCTAGACTGCAAAATCAAGGTGAGGTCGTTCCGGTTGAAGATTCTTTTCTAGATGAAAATCTATTTGAAATTTCAATAGTGAATCCTTGGTATGCTGACTTGGCCAATTATTTGTCCACAGGAATAACACATCCATACTTTACTCCAAAGGAAAAGAAGAGGCTAGTCAAACAAAGTGCTCGATACTCATGGATTAATGGCGATTTATTTTACACTGGTTATGATATGATTATTAGACAATGTGTAAGAAATGATGAGATAATTGATATTTTAAAATCTTGCCATGATGAACCGTGTGGTGGGCATTTTGCAGCTAAACGAACAACATTCAAGATTCTTAGTCTTGGATACTACTGGCCATCTATTTTTAAGGATTCCAAGAAGTACGTGAAGAGTTGTGATAGCTGTCAAAGAATGGGTAGGCCAATAGCTACAGATGAGATGCCACTTCAGGCTCAAGTACACCTAGAGCCATTTGAAAAATGGGCTCTAGATTTCATAGGACCCATTAATCCAACTTCCAGTGGCAAGAAGTACATCTTAGTATGTACTGATTATGTAACAAAATGGGCTGAAGCTAAAGCACTAGTCCGAGCAACTAAACAAACGGTGGTAAATTTCCTTTTTGAAGAGATTTTTGTAAGGTATGGAGTACCAAGAGAGATAGTGACTGATCAAGGTACTCAGTTTACTTCAAAGTTAGTTAAGGACATCACAGAAAAATATCAAATCAAGCACAGAAGAAGTACACCTTACCATCCACAGGCCAATGGCCAGGTGGAATCTACAAATAAAACTTTGGAAGGAATTATCACTAAGACTGTGGCAATGAACAGAAAGAATTGGGAAGAGAAGCTCAAAGATGCACTCTGGGCTTATAGAATCACGTGGAAGAATACTACAGGATTTACACCATATTAGTTGGTGTATGGAAAAGAGGTAATGCTTCCTATTGAGTTTCAAATACATACTTTTAAGATGGCTGCAGATTTGGGAATTGATCTTAATGAAGCACAACAAGAAAGAATTCAGCAGTTGAACCAGCTGGATGAAATGAGGTAGCAAGCAGAGGAGACAACACTCCTCATGCAAAAACAAAGGAAGCAGTGGCATGATGCACATATCAAGAAGAAGCAGTTCAAAGAAGGAGACTGGGCTTTACTCTTTGATTCTAAATTTAGAGATCATAAAGCCAAATTTACCACACATTGGATGGGCCCATACGAAATTGTTCAAGTTTATGACAATGGATCAGTGAAGCTCATTACCATTGATGGAGAAGGCCACCCCTTTACTGTCAATGGCCATTGCTTGAAACTTTACAATAGACCCATCAACAAGCAAAATTTTCTTCAAACTGTATCTCAACAAAGAGAGGTTGAGATATTGTAGCCTTCAGCTGTAGTATGTCTGCCTTAGTTCATTTCATTTCAATTTAGAAATTCAAAAGAAACTCCAAAAAAAACAATTAAAAAAAATTAAAATTAAAAAAAAATAATAATAATGGCTTAGATGTGAAAACCAGACTCTGGCACAATCTAACCCATAATTCATATTTGAAAACCAATTCTTTGGCTGGTATGAATTCCTTTTATTTTTGTTTCCTATTTGATTCATCGATTGAATAATGACTTGAGGACAAGTCAAAGCTTTAGTGGGGGAGAGGCATCAACATTTTGTTCTTATCTCATCTCCTCATTGTAAATTCTTAAAGAGTTTGTTTCAACACTTTAGATTTCAATAAAGAAGTTGTTTTTTTCTTTGTTCTAATTAGAGGGACCTGTTTAAAAGCACTATGCAGTGGGACTTGTTCTGTTTGGAAGACCATGTTACCAGCATCAACATTAGAGGGACCTGTTCAGCAAACATAAAAGGGACCTGTTAGAGACTGATATCTCAAGCTACTTCAGCAAAGCTTCAACAAAGTTTCAATAGAGATTCAAAGGTTGCTTGTCACCGAGGCTCCATCAAACACCAAAGATCAAGGAACCTGCACATATATAGTTCTTTTCCAGATTTCAAAGAAGCTGCACACATATTCTCCAAATCTCAGAGGGACATGTTGCATCCAAATTTATCTTAGAGGGACCTGTTATGGACAACAAAGATTAGTCATATCTGAACAAGAAAGACTAGTCCTATCTATGCATGCCAACTCAACTCTTGATCAACCAATAAAAGTGTAATGTATTATTTTATTTTTTATTTTTAACATTTAAATTCTTAGATTACTTCAGTGTTAAATGTGATGACTATGACTGCTTATGATATCAATTTCAAAAACACCCACATATACATCACCCTCGTCATATTAATATTCCTATCATTTCCCAACACTCTAGCCTATCCCATACTCCTCCTCCTATGATTTTTAAATCCTCTATTATACCACACTCCCAGCCTTGCTATTAACTCCTTATCTGCCATCAAACTTTACTATCGGTCCAACATCTCCTTACCCAGCCAAATACCAATGAGCAAGGGACAGCTGGTGAACTATTACAAAGCCAAATGTTACACGGTTTCATTCATTGTTTTTTTGAATTGGCTGAGTTATAACATGATTGTTCGACCAAGTCAACTCATGTAAACAACTATCCGTTGTTATACTCTAGTACTCCATACATGCTTGCGGCATTCTCATGATAATATTCATACAACCCAGTACAGTCACTCCTCTATCATAGAAATATGAGTACGCTCTGTTATCATTATATCGAAATGGATCAAGTCAGTTGTTAAAATTCTATTTCATTTTCAGTTGTAAAAAGGGCGTTCCACACTAAGAAATTCAAGTGCTGTAAACAAAGGCCGAGAATAGCAATTGCTACGAAAGGAAAGCACAGTAACTGGGCTCACAAGTTTCCACCTCCGCCATAATTCAAGGACAGTCACCCAGTCACTGCTTAAGCCATTGAAGGAGCTAATCTCAAAGAATAGAGGGCACCACCAGGTCAATTGTGTAGGGTGAAAACCAGAGGTAACACACCAAAATACCATTGTTAAATTTGTAAGCATAAACGAAGAGGGTTAGAGCAGGGGTTTCTTTGTCAAAATGACTAATAGGGTAGAGCCAAGCTCATTTGACAGTTCTCAGTACCACGATGACTGCATTGCAATTTTAAAAGAAAAACAATGGCTACCCTTCTTGGAGAAGTTTAATGGGAGCAATGAGGAAGTAACCAAACAGTTTGCCTTTACATTTAATGGGGAGAAAGCATTGATAGGCAATTTCTCATTCAGTATCTCAGAAGACACCATAGCACAATCCTTGGGGATTAGCCCGGAAGGAGAAAAATACTCCAAAACAAAACAATTCAAAGAGAAATCATGGACCCAATTCATATCCAGGTCGAGGGTTTCATCTATTAACTGGAAGAAGGGTGTCCCTAGGAGCTCGCTGATGCATCCATGGGACGAAATGGTGTATATCATCCAAATTTTTTTTACGTGTGAGGGTCGCTACAGCATAGTCTTTTTATACCATATCAAACTCCTGTTACATCTAAAAGGACAGTGCAACATTAGTTTACCATATTTCCTCTTACAGAGCTTGACCAAGATGTCAAAAACTATCCAAAAGAGAAAGGGTAATGAAGACAAAAGCTTATGTCATTTTGGGTTAATTAAAATCCTCATTGAATTTGAATTACAGAGAAGGGGAAAAACGTGGAAGGAATTCTTGGCTGCCAACCAAATCAAAGATGAAGAGGATGAGAAAGAACAACAAGAGCAATCAGGATTTATGCATGACATTGATGAAGAGATTCCTATGCGCAAATCAAGTAATATCCTTCCACCCATTAGTAGTGTGAGGACGAGAAAAATGGGACAAGAGGATGCCCAGAAAACGGAGCAAGATAAAATTTTTACTACATATACAAGAAGATCTAGGAGAGCACAAAAGACCTAGCCACAAGAAGACCAACCAGAATCAAATGCACATGCACCAATGGACCTTGAGAGCAATGCTCACTCACAGCCTGGACCAGAAGCCGAAATGGAGGTTGAGAGCAACAATAGGCAAGGAAAAGAGTCACCACCCACAATTAAGAAACAAAGGAGGTTGGAAAAGAAAATTGAAAAGTTAAAAGAAGAACTGATGGGGGCCAACATGCTGGAGAAAGTCATCAAGAAAGAGAATGAAATGCTAAGAGCATAGAGTAAAGAGACTCAACAGAAAAATGAGAAGTTGAGGGAGCAAATCAAGGAACTCGAGGCTGAACAAACTGACATTTGCAAGTGGGCAACCAAATGGTATACCCAAAAGAAAGCCCTCAAGGAGAAATACAAGAGTTTGAAACATGAGCTCCACATTCAGAAAGATGCCCAAGCTAAGAAGAACATAGATGCATTGTTGAAAGCAGCAGAGGTACAGGCAGGGACAGAGTTTAGAGGCAGCACATCAAGATTAGCATGAGGACATGCTAATTCATTAAGCTTGGGGGAGATGTTGGTACCATTCCATTACCATCTTTTTCTTCTAAAAACACCATCATTTGTCTACCTTTTTCCTCCATAGATCCCTTATATTCCTTGAAATTGATTAATTAATAGCATTATAGTTGTTAGTTTGCATTAAAGTTAATTTATGAGTTTTTATGTTAGAAATTAGGAATTTTCAATAAAAAGTTTACAGGAAGTCACAACATCCTGTAAATGGTTTATCATCTGACACGTGGCATGACAGGAAAGCCAAAGCATGGATAGGAATGAAAACTGGAATGTACAAGCATGGTGAAAAATCGATTCTACAAGAAATCAAAAGCTCTTAGTTATGCGGTCCACGCTGGTCACACCTCAGCGTTTTGGTTACAAAGGCAGTAAAAGCCATAGTTTCCCAAACCAGTTTCGTTTTGTTTTCTTTTTGGAAATCAGTTTAGATTAGAAATGACCAAAAATCATTCCTTTGTAAAAGCGGAAACAACTACTCAATTAATGTACATTCGATCCCGATAGGGATAGGTAGATAAGACTGTGTATTATTTTTTTAACGAGACAATTACGATTATTATATCTGTACATCGTTTGAGAACAGAACTTTTGTATGTAATTGCAATCTACAGTACTTGAATACAGTCATGTTTTTACTCCAGCAGTGTTTATGCGTTAGATCTCTCGTTTCTTGAGTTTACTTCAGTGTACCATTGAAACGTGGATGGGCCCTGCGTGGATTGGTATACTGTTATTTTCATTTCCTTAGTAGTTTTTAAATTTGAATAGAACGCATAGTGTTTAATATTATTTTCATGCTTGTGATTTTTTCGATTTGATTTGAAATTCTCATAAATAGTATTTATGCTGATAGCTTGAAGATTTCATCGTTAAGATCATTGAACCATATCTTGTAAGAGATTTGATCTATCGTTATATTTTGAAGCATCTCCATAGACTCTGTTTTTCATGCATTTAAATTTTAGTGTGCTTCTGATTGCTTTTGATTTTCCATGAATGCTCAAGTGTTAACTAGACAGAGCTTTTGTGCATAGCATCCTTGTAAGGGGATCAAAATCTCAGTCTTGTAATACGCTGCATCTTTAGGACAGCTAGATAAGTTAGGTGATCTGAGTGTTAAGGTGAGGGGAAACATATCTTAACCTTCTGTAAAGAAGTACTGCAACCTATCACAATAAACACTTAGTTAGGAATCCTTTATGTCTATAGACTATAGACGCATGCCTCGAAGTTTACTGACCTTGGTTGATAATAAATCTAGTTTAATATAGTACCCTAGATTGGCCACTACATATATGTTTACATGGAGTTTTAACCAGGGCTATTACAATGCCTTTGGTCTTAAACTATTCTTACCTGTATGGCTATTTCGAGCTTTACAAGGTACCACTCGCAAGAATTTAGCCTTTACCCTATGGTTCCATCCATACACCATACTCAACCTGTAAGTTCAAAGATTGATTTCTTTGCACTGTAGTCCTTTGGGTGATCCTTCATTTGGAAAAATTATTTTGGAGTTTCCTCTCCCTTTCCATAGTCACTCTTTAGGCTTAGGCATCCCTTCTCTCACTGTAACTATAATTTTCCAACTGTTCCTATGCAAGGAGAGTGCTAACTATTTACTATACATCCACTAGTAATTATTATGTAATAATTCATGGAAACCATAGGGTCTAATGTCATCAGTGTATCCTTCTTCCTAAAACCTCTAACTTTCCACCATCTCTGTTTATAAGTTTTTCCTCTTGACAAAGTTCCAATGTAGTCCTTTCATATTGATTACTTCAACTTGCAACATCTCTTTTTCTCTTGAGCAATGGTTCTTGACATGTACTCACACAAATTAGCTAGTGATACTCACACACATGAGGTATTGATCAATAAACCATTTTAACTCTTAGAAGGAGAATTTTCGTAAACATTTTTTATATGCATGATTCACTTTTGTAGTTAACAATGCTTGCCATCATATTCATAAATGTCTTAACATACCTTTGTGTATATTTGCAATTTGCATAATGTATATTTATTCATGCATATATATTCAATGTATCCTTGCGTTGATTTTTTTAATATACCATTCCATAGATATGCATCTCTCCATGGTGCACTTGGAAGGTTTATACAACACTCTGACACCTTATATACAAATTTCTCTACTATTTTCTCCATTATTTGGATGCATTCCTTTTCAACCAAAACATAGCACCAAGGATTTCCATCCTTTGGTGATCTTAGTGCTGGAAAAAAGATTGCAACCCAAAATACCAATAAAAAGTAGGGACACCTCTAAATATTTTCATAGTGTTGTAACATTTCCATATCCATCCACTTATGGCTTCATACATGGTTAAATTGGTTGATATTCATTTCCTTGTCTACTCACATTAGCCGTGGGAAATTGAGTATTCATGCACACAACACCATTTTATATCACTCAACAGTAGGCTATGAAATCATTTGCTTCAAATTAGAATCCTTGGACCAATACTCATGGACTTATGCACACAATGAAAACCATGCATTCTCATCATGCATCACACAAACCCATGCATTCCCTCAATGCATTTTACACCATAAATTTCTTTGACATGTAAGTGTATTACACACTTATCCAACTGTTTTCAATCATGGCAACTCTCACATACATGGATCCAACTGTTTGTTCATCATGAAAAATATCATATGCTAGATCCAACTCTTGTCCATCATGACAACTCTCATATGCTTATATTTTTAAGATATGCATCATATACCATTTATTGGTGTCTTTCTGCCTTAACTATACCTCTCTTCAGTATCCATGCAATATATTCATTCAAGTGAAAACATAACATTAAAATTATAGCTCAACTTGAAGGAATTCTTACCCAATTCCTTTAATTTACCAGGCATTGTAGCATGGATTATTTCTATACTTACATGGTAGCCATCGCCATTACTTAGTTGATGATTTCTCAAGGAGTCCACCTAGCTCCTTCTTTAGCTTTCCTTGACAAGTATTCCCTTCTCACTATCCTTAGGATTATTTTCAATTGTGGAATTCACCTCTAATGCCTTAGATCCCATTTCCAATAATTAATATCAGATTCCTCAAAATAGTTTGCTCTAAGTTGTTAGTCAACCAATGAGAACATATGTTATAGATAATCTAAATACATAACCAATTCATCCTATTTACATGCACTCATTAACTCATATACAAGCAGTCAAATTTCTTTAGTAAATAAACATTGGAATCATGTTTGCAACATACAAAATTTTGAGATAACAAATAGGAATCCATCTTTTCATACCACACTCTAGGTGCCTGCTTGAGGCCATATAGAGACTTCTTTAGTTTGCATAGCAGACATGAATTTTTCACTTATCCCTGTGGCTGCTCCATGTAGATTTCCTCCTTAAGATCACCATGAGTAGATGCATTATGCACATCCATATGATGCATCTCCCATCCTCTTGTTGCTTCAATGGAGAAAGCTAGTTGAATGGAATCCATTTTTTCCACTAGAGAAAAAGTCTCATCATAGTCAACACCATGTACATATTGAAAACCTTTTACCACCAAAAATTCCTAATATCTACTAACTTGGCCATTTTTCCCTTTCTTGGTCTGGTAAACCCACTTTCACCTAACAAGTTTACTATTGGAAGGTAGTGGAACCAGGTCCCAAGTCTATTCTCAATGAGAGAGTTGTATTCCTCATCCATAACTACTTCCCATTTATCATGACCAAGAGCTTCTACATAATTATGTGGATCATATGCATGCATCATATAAGTGTGTATGGGCATGAATGGCTCCATAACTAAGAGTTCTTGTGGATCTTTCTCAAACTGAGGTATAGTAGCATGATTATCTAAGATATCACTCATGTTGCACCATTTTTGTGTTGAAGGTGGTCGAAAATCTTCTTAATTACATGAGGAAGTATTATTTCGATGGTAAAAAACTATTGGTCCAACAGGTGTCACGGGAAAAGGATCATCTAGATCAGAATTTTGATCTGAAGTATCATCTCCATACTCATCAATTAGTGGAGAGGGAAACTTTTTAACAGGTTCATCTGGCAGTGCATGCAAAGTATCTTCTTCAAACTTTACTCTCCTTTCAATAAAGAGATCTTTAGTGTTGATATCAAGCAATCCGTATCCTTTGAATTCATAAAAATATCCAACAAACATGCATTCCTTGCTCTGGGGCTCCAAAGCCTTTCTCTTCTCTGTAGAAATGTGGGTCCATGCTCAAGATTGAAAATATGGAAATAACTTACTTCAGGTTACATGCCAGTGCAAGCCTCAAAATGTGTTTTTCTAGTAACAGATTTATGAGGATATCTATTTTGGATGTATGACACATAATTGATAACTTCAGCCCACAATTTAGATCTTCCATGCAACATGCAACTGGCCATCTCTTTCAAAGATCTATTCTTCCCCTCAACTACCATGTTTTGCTGCAGAGTGTAAGGAACTGTATGCTTGCTTCATTACAAATATTCTGGATATCTTTGTTGACATATTCCTTCCCATTATCTATGCGGAGGATTTTGATGCATTTTCCATATTGATTTTCCACATGTGCTTTGAAAATATTTAAATGATGAAAAACTTCATACTTTAGTTTTAGGAAATAAACCCAAGTGAATCTCATGTAATCATCTATAAATGACAACGCATATTTTTATTTTCTCATTGAAGGTACTAGAAATGGACCCATGAGATCATTGTTTACAAGCTCCAAAGGTGAAGAGGCTCTCCATGCATGTCCCTTATTGAGCTTGTCTTGTGGATGCTTTCCAAGAGAACATCCATTACAAACACCATTTGAAAATTCAATGGCCGACAATCCTTTAACCATCCATTGCTTGATAAGTTGTTACATATATCTTAAATTCAAGTGTCCAAATCTCTCATGCCAAATCATACTTTCTTCATTTGCATGTGTATGTAGAAAAATAGAATATGGCTGAGGAAGAAAATCAAAAAATGTATACAGATGAGATTGATCATTTACCTTTCCAGATGCAATCGTCAAGTTGGTTTGCATATCATAAATGTCACGAAATCCGTGGTAAATTCCAATTTCCTTTTGGTGCCATTGTGTTTCATCTGATACACTGAAAGAAGATTAAAAGAAAGTGTTTGAATATGCAATACATTCTCAAAACTTCCATCTTCGAAATGCACTCTTCCTTGTCTAGTTGCTTCAACTACAAAATTGTCCCCCATGAGAATAGGAGGTCCCAAGTATTCATGTAGAGAAGAAAAAGATTCCTTTGAAGAAGCCATATGATGCGAAGCTCCTAAGTTGATGATCCATTCTTGCGGTGTATAATATAGGGAAATCAAAGCATGACCATTATCCCTTGTTTCTAATGGTTGTTCCTCGACCTGCTTCTTGGCACTTTCTAGAATGTGATGACCAAGATTTTTTTTTGAAGAGTATTTGCCATCAAATCAATAGTCTTCTACATGCAAGAGGATTTAGGATGATGGCCTCTATTACAATAAGGAAACTTGGAGGTTCCTTTCTTTCCCTTCTTACCCTTGGAGCTAAAAGAGTCATATGGAGGTTTTGGATTTCCTCCCTTTCTTGGATTCGAATGTCTTTCCTTTCCTTTGCCTTTGGATTGCTGATTTGGTTTCGATTTGGACTTTCCTTTTCCATGCTTGGAAATTACATGTGCATTTCAAGACTTTAGTGAAACCATCTTGATGAGATTATCCTGCTCATGAATGAGAGACTCAATAAATGCATCATATTTGGGCATTTTCCATTTCTTTGTAGTTAAAAGTCTAACTATATGAAATGTAGAAACAAAAACAACATATTCAAGACCTAATTTAGAAAAAAAAAAAAGGATCAATTGACCTTATTGTTTGTATTTATCTATCCCACAATCATGTAATTGAAGAAGCAATGATTTGAATTTCGTAAAGAAATCTTGAATGTTCTCAAAGATTTTTGGATCTAAGGAATTCAACTCATTTTCAAGAATATGAACCTGCATCTCATCCTTATTTCCAAAAAAATTATCCAAGATTCTCTAGAGTTGATTTGGAGTGGTGCATGTGTCCACATGGAAGCACAATGTCAGAGATATGGTCAACAATAGAAGACCAAAAGCCTCATCCACCCTGTTGCAGTATTTGGATTTTTCAATGGCAGAAATGGGTTCAACTTCTATATCCATAACTATCTGATATAAGCCTTTGCCTCTGAGGTGAAGCAAAACCTTTGGCTTCCATTGGAAGTAGTTATATAGAGTTAGAATAGTTGAATATGGGAACTCCATTCTTTCACATTGCGGTTGTAGCAACAATTATCTAATATTATGATCCACAAATCAAATCTCCCAATAATTTCCAATTATTTGAGCTTCAAACCTGCAAAAGATTGTTTATGCACCTTCTCTAGATCCTTGTAGCTCTTATACCATGTAAAATTATTAGAGTGCAGATACAGATCTAGCTGAAGAATAATGACACAAGCTTGGAAAAACTGAAAAAGAAAAATTATGAAAAGAGAATGAATTTGATTATTCAATATTGATATGAGAATCAATACATAAAGCAACTAAGGTAAGCTTAGTTGTACATGAAATAAATAAGGCTAATTAAAGCTAACTGAAGCTAAGTGTGCCTTATGTTAAGTTAATGTGCACATGCACCACATGAAAGCATTAAAGTTAACTAACTAAAGCCAAGTGCACACCACATGTAAGCGCTAGATTTAACTAATGCTAACTAAGTTCACATCACATGCAAGAACTAGAGGTTAAACAAAGCTAATTAAGGCTAACTAAGTGCATGCACACCAACACTTCTATCAAAATTGCCTCTAATCCTAGCATAGGATCTGCATGATAGATTTAAAAAACCCCAAACCTATCATTTAATTTTAAACCCATATACAAAATTGGAAACTCTGCTTAATTCCAGATTGCACATAAAACTAGAATTCTTCATTCACACATACACACAAAGACAATTTTTGAACACGATGAAACATATCCATTCAATCATTCCTCTCGAAGGCTTGATTTACATTCATTTGGCCATTAGTTCTTATTTCCCATAGGTTTACAATAAGCATAATTAAGAAATGTGATAACTTTTCTACATCCTAATAGCACTCCAATAGTTTCTAAGGTTTCTAAACTTTTTCATATCCTAACAACTTGCTAATTGTTGCCAAGATTTTTCTCCTACAGTCTCTTATGATTTATTTCCTAAATCTTTCATGCACTAAAAGACATATTTTCTTGTTAAAAATCTTATCTACCCAATCTTATCTATACATTGTTCTTTTAAAAATAAATAAATTAAATATATTTACAATAAAGAATTAGAATTCCCTTTTCATGTTGATGACTTGAAGCTCTAATTATCTTGCATCACTTTTGTTAATGTGACTTTTAGTATAAATATAATAGACCACAATTATGATGACTTTATATTACTTTTAGAAAGTTTTGGAGATATTTTAAGTAAAATAATTTTAGTTTAATATGATATTGTTTCGATTGAACTTATTATAATATGGCATTGTTTAAAATAAATTATTTGCTCGAGTGTGAGATACAACATTGAAAATGGGAAAGACCAAGGCTCAAATCTAGTTGTCATCATTAGAACATGGCAATGATAGTGTTTCAAGACTCACTTTCATGATTGGTAATGTGTCTTGACACGGACTCCTTCATTTCCAATGCACAGGAATCTGTTGATAGTTTTGTTTAAGTTGAACAAATTAAACTAGTCAAGTCCTCAAATATTGTTATCACAACAAGATAATGAGACAATTTGCTTGGTGTGTACAATGTAAAGTGGAAATGCTTTGGTATTTTATTTTATGGATATATTGACATTACATGAATATTAAATTAAATATATATATATAAATATATATATATATATATATATATATATATATATATATATCTTGATGTTCACAATGAAATGAATGGTTCCTGAGTATTAAAGAAAAATAAAAGATTAGCCTTGAATTAACAACTAGCTAGTCAAGATTCTAAGCCTAAAACTTGAAATCCTGTAGAGCATAAGCTGTGAAAAACAATGAATAAATTTAACAAAATGTGACATGTATATAAAGATGTAGATTGTGTGAAAGAACAAGTTGATTCTATTAAAATAATAACCAAAATTTAGTAGCATGTCTCTATAAATACCATTGACCAGTTCTAAGACTCAAACCACCACAATGTACAGACTCATACACAACAGCCAAGGAAACCCAATGAAGGTGGCAACATAACGATCTTTCAAGCAATTTGCATGAGTGGGCAACTTGTTTTTTGTAGAAACATAACTTTTAGCACTGATAAAACTAGAAATCATACTTTAGAAAGAACGTAAGATACCTTCAAAAATCTTTGAATAATTGAGGGACATCACTTTAATTGGTCTCTCTTTTAGAGATAGAACCATTGTCACCATTAAGATCAAGTCTATAATTTACAAAAAATATAAAATCAGATGAATAAAGTACAACCTAATTCTGTTGTAGCATGCCTTTTTTCGCATCTTTCTCTCTCCTACCTTCATATATATCTCCTCTTTTAAAGAGGCCTCAATTGGTTTTGACAATTTCCAAACCTAAAAGATCATATTAGTTGTATTTCTAATCAGTGTGATTAGGTTAAGAGGAAGACTTCTAAAGGCTGGTTTAGGAATTTTTTAAAATAAAGAATTAAAGAATAATAGGTGGATCCCTCATTTCCATTCAATTAGGCCTCTTTATCTTTTTTTAAAACATAAATCAAATTGAAATCACCAACCTCAATTATCTCATAAATGCTAACCATTATAAAACATAACTAGATAATGCAACAATCATAAATCATATGTATTCAACCAACAAAACCTATCCTAACCTCACACATCATGATCTCATAAATAGAACCTTGTGTCTCAAGCACACTGGTTTCTCCATTCATCATTCACATGTAAAGGGGCACCCCAAAATATATATGTTCATAAAAAATATAAATATATACATCGTACTTGCTAGTAATAAAAATATGAACTATTCATCAACAAATACCAAGAAAATATATGAGTTTTACACAACAACGGTGATCATATATTAAATGGGGAAAGGGAAAAAACAAACGATAATACTTTATTAAGAATCATGTTGCCAAAAAAACCAAGATAAAATTTATTTGTATACGGATTGAGTAATATTTGGTCATACATTCCAAAGGAATGCCATGGAGTCATTGTAAAACCCTAGGACAGATCTGGGTTCATCAAAAAGGAAAACCAAAGACTGATTTCATGCAATTGATTGGTAATAGAATTCTTGAGAAAAATAAGCTTTTCCGGTTAAAATCCGGCAGCAATTTATTGGAATCGCAAGTTTGATAGCTAGTTTCTACACAATCAAAGCATCCGAGGGGTTTTTCAGGGTGATAAATCCAAATATGCAGTTAAAAACCCATTGTAACTGCAACAAATCAAGATTTAACCTCAATTTATTCCGCCAGATTCTGTGACCGAAATCTCCAAAAAGTCGCATTATAAACAACTCCAAAATTATATAATGAAATGAATGAAACCCTCGACGTGTATCAATAGCCAACTTTGCAGACGCTTTGTAAAGAGTAACCGATAGGGCATAATATCTTATGTTATGACTGAGAAAAAGACTAATGGAAGTCCTATGTACAAGCAACCGAATTTTCTTTCCCGAGGTCTCAAGACCTCGAGGGCTCCTAAGTCAACATGATACAAAACATTTCCTAAGAGGGTTAATTAACCAATGATTCTGATAATATATAAGCCATAATGGTTATAAAAAACACAATATTGTTTTTTAATTAACTGACTTACTTTTTTATTCACAATCGGTCAAACATATTGAATCAGTGGAATGGCTAAATATTGTTCACGGAGGACAAAGTCATAGTGCTTGGCATTGTTTTCCCGAGGGTCAACCCTCAAGGGATTCATGCATTTTTGTATTCAGGGTGGCAGGCTCTGTGTGGTCTTCAGAGAGGGGTTTCCCATTTTTAAACAAAAGTTTAGACTTTGCATCAACTGAAAACATAATATCGACATCAAAGCAAGAAAACATAGGGAAAACATGCAACAGATGGGGAGTATTGAGATATTTGTTGATATTTTTAATGGAATAGCTCAGTATAGGCATACTTAGCAAGTGAGAGAAGCTAAAAAAACGCACCAAATTCCTTCTCATGGCTCCCAAAAGCAGAGAGAAACCTTCTATCAAAAATGCATGCAGAGCAAGTTATAGGAAGAAAATGGAAAGCATTGGAGAATTTGGAAAGGTTCATGGGTTGAGGTGGTGGTTATAAATGCGGGTGTAATGAGCCCAAAAATCGGTGCCATACCAAAACTATAATCGAACGAGTGGATATAGTCCATGCAGGGCATATGTGCAATGTAGGGCCAACCAAAAACACTAATGGAAAAGCCAAGTCAGTGGTGTAATACTGTGCATATGTTCTATTACAAAATTTGGCTACTGAGATGGATATGAGAATTGTATCATGGATTACAGGGATACGAACTTCTTTAATGATCATCACATCGCCACATTTCGATTAATCAAGAAACTTAATATATAAACTTTTCCAGTGGGATTTTGATCAATACATTCCAGGTTATGAAATTAAACCAACAATATTCATCGACACATATATTAATGCCCAGGAATATCAAACTTGATTGCCAAGAAACCATAGCCATGCAACAATCATTGTATATTTTTTCCATACACATCGTAACATATTACATGTCGTGAGTGGAAAAAAAAGAAAAAACATGGTTTGTCATCCTACACGACCCCATAATCTACGCCATAACCATAGTTGGTTTCCACATTACATGGGCATGAGTTTTGTTCGATAGTCTTAATATCATTTCATCACAATTAATCCCAGGTCTTAGCACATAAACTTTCCAGAATGGACCTCTTTCACGACCATAGTCCCAACTTCCAAAGCTTTGGCATTTAAAATTTTGAAATTGAATTATTAACCTAAAACTCAATACATGTATATAATTTATGACCCAAACTATTCAAAACTCTTCCAAGCCCCCCAACACACACATATATATAGATATATATCACGACCAAAGAAATGCAAATAGCAATGGTGCATGTTAAAAATGGTGCGCAAGAATTAATGTAACCCATATAGAACCGAACTCTCGACCATATATATATATATATATATATATATATATATATATATATATATATATATATCACAACCAAAGAAACGCAAATAACAATGGTGCATGTTAAAAATGGTGCGCAAGAATCAATGTAACCCATATAGAAGCGAACTTTCGATCATAACCAATGTAAACCAAAACTTGCACTTTGAGTCTCTTATTTAAATATTGCCAACATATATGTGTTTTTTTTAAAAGAACTAGTGGATAGGCCCACAAGTTATTCATCAGGTTAATCAAAATAACACATGGTTGACATTATCAAACAAATCATTTATGTTGTGGAGATTAATTCAACTTCAAGAGTAGAACCTTTGTGGCCATAATTTTCTTATGAGGGCTCTCACCTATAAGGTCTTTTATTAAAAATGATTAATACTAGAGCTTAATTTTTTAATACACAATGGTTTGTGGGTTTAGTTAGTGTCGGCCATCGTCAAAATAACCATTGGACATTACAACATCTTTAAGATTTTTCTGAGATAGTATCTAGCTTCAACATGGGTATTGCTAGCATGATATGTTTTTTTTGTCAGATGATTTAAATGTTCATTCATCTTTCTTTCTTAAATTATTATTATTTATAATTTTTGTTGAACACATGATCCTATGTGATTTTTGTGTCATTGTAAATATTAGGAATATGAACAGATAAATGAACATCTTGGAAGATGAAACCAAGTCACTCATCAATTGTATTAAATAAGGTTCTAAGCTTAACGAAAGGCATCTAATACTGGAGTTATCTTTGACATTTTTCTTAGAGCCTATTAACTCCATGATTCTTTGTTTTTTTTTGGTATTCCATACCTTATAACGAGCGACATTCCTCATTAGGAATTAATCTTATGGTATTCTTCTTCAACATTATTCCTCATCCAATGTTACTTCTCTTCTCAATTGCATATCCCTTTCACATGCTCATTCTCTCTTTTGTGTCTGTTATCTCCTCACTTACTGCACCATTTCTGCAATTGAGAAAGCCTACTTGTTGATGGTTTTGGGCATCCACAAAGAGAGCTTGATTATGAAATTTGTTCCTGAAATCAAAGCATTTAATGCAGTTATTTGATTGAAGTTGGGCATGCTAATTGCAATGACTATAGTAAAGGTTACTGACACCTATACTAGTGATTGTATATCACACCACCTATATGCCAATGTGCCCAACTTTGTGAGAAAGGAAAGTGTGACATTAGCTCTTATTCATCTTTAGTATTTGGTCAATTATTGCGGCAATAATATTGACCAGAGATAAAATACCTGAGATTTGATGTTGGCACTCAAGTTGTAAAATAGTTCTTCCACAGTTAATAAGCCACACGAGCCTGGGTTTTCTTTCCCAGTTCCATTAGAAAACCATTTAGTGGTGCCTCCACACAAGACTTTCAAAACCTCTTGATAATTTATTTTAATGGGAATTTCGTATACCAATCTATTTCTTGATCTTGGTTTCACCTACTTCAAAATTGTGCAATACACTTTACCTTGTGTCTTATCAATAACTATCCTTGTTTCTCATTAGTCATATTTTATATGAGTGCAACCAACCTTTTGTTTATGAGTGTGGACTTGAATAATAAATGAATTTTGTAGAGCCAAGTACTGGTTTTGGTTCATCCCTCAAGGAAGAATACCACTCTCTATTTGTGTCAGGGATTCTTATTAGTTTCTTGGTTGAACTAATTTTAAGAGTATTTTGCAGTAATTTTTCTTGTAAATATGAATTCTCTTATCTTCATTGTTGGTGTGGTGCTAATTCGTAAGGAAAAATACTGAGAGTGGTCTAGAAATATCAAACATACTCTCATATTTAGTTATTTGTGGGATGGAGTCTGTGAAGAAAAGGAGGATAGTGGACCTAAGAAGCTTGTATCAAACAAGGAGCTAGCCATATTGTATAATAAAGACAATAAATCCTATGTCATGATTATTGCATTAGTAACTCAAAAGGTAATTTGTCAATTACAGATTCTTGTGATAATTTTCAAAGGTTAAAAGACTTTAATCCCTCACACCGATAATTGGAGCTTATGCAACCATTAGTGAGATTATTCAACCTAGAGTTGAAGGATGACGGCCTCGTGGCCTTATCTTATGAGATCAAAGCTATCATGCATGGCATAGATGCCACTAGAATGAAGGTATATCTTTCTCTCATAGCCTTCATTAAGGTGATGTACCTTACATACACTCACTATCTTGAATCCCTACAAGATAGTGACCAATTGAAGTCTATTACATTTGACTTTTTGGTGGAGAAATTTGCATAATATGGGAAACAAACTGGAAAGAGAAAGACAACAGATCAATGCCCTAAAGAAACAATGTGCCTTGCTAAGAAAGGGAAGAATCAGTCACATAATTCTTCTAGAGGAGAAAGTAGTAAAATAGGATGTGGAAGAAAGAACTTCAAATGATGGACATCATCAAGGACAAATACTTGACCTTCATTATTTTCATTGAAATAGAAATGGACATGATGCATGAACATGCAAAATTCCATATGATAAGATCAAAATCAAAAAAGATTAGAAAGAATACAAAGGTAAAACACCATATCCAACAAAACACAAGGCAACTAAATCTACTCTTTACATTGTTACCCATTGCAATATTGGAGTAATTGAAGGCTTGTTCACACTTCATTTTCTTCTTGGAGAGATGTGTCGTTTCTTGACACGGATGCAACATGCCACATGACATTTCAAAGATACTTCTATGAAGATTTCAGTGACAATGTAGATAACATAGTGTAATTTGCAGATAAATCAAGTCTCAAACATTTAGGACTTGGCACCATCATGCTTAAACTATATGGAATTCCTAATTTTATTTTACATGATCTACTCTATCTTCTAGAGTTGCAAAGGAGTTTTTCGTCCATTGTGCACATTCGATGGCAAGGCCATTGCATCCATATGTTTGATGGGAAAGTGAAAATAAGGAACTCTTCCAAACACATTGTTGTCATGCTTGGAGTAGAGTATGAAATAGCACTAAATTTGAAAAGGAAATCTGTTCATGCACATAATGGTTCTTCTAGTTTTTTTCATATTCTTAGCGAACTAAAGCAATGTGATGCTTATATCAATGGAAAGAAAAACAAACAACCCTTCCATGATTCCCATTCTAAAACATCTAGAAGATTTGGATTGGTACAAGATTTTTGTGGCCTTGAGCATGTTCTATATGCAACGGTAATAAATATATTATGAATTTTATTGATGATTATACCAAGATGTGTTGGGTGTAATTGTTGAAAGATAAATGTCAAGGTTTCCAAAATTTTAGAAATTTTCACGCATGGATTCAAAATGAAAAACAATCACATATTGTTTTTCTTGTTACTAATAATCAAAGAGAATATATATTTAATGAGTTTGAAAACCATCTTTCCCAACATGGGATTCAACATCAAACCATTGTATAATACAATCCTCAACAAAATGGTGTATCTGAAAGAAAGAACGAGACTATCTTGAATATCATTCATCCCATGATGTTTTTAAAAAGTTTAAAGTTGATTTTTTGGGATGATTCATGTGTCCATCTGATTCTCTTAAGAATAATATCGCTTATGAAATGTGGTATCACCACACTCTTTTGGTGAGGCATCTCTAGTTATTTAGTTCCACCTACTATGCCTTTATTCATAAGGAGCAAAAAAACAAGCTTGATTCAAGGAGTTGGAAGTGTATATTCTTGAGGTATTCAAATACCACAAAGGCATATCATCTCTACGATGAGGAAAATAAAAAGTTTATTATTTCCATAGATGTAAATTTTTCTTGAATATTCCAAGATTGACAAGACTATTGAGTGGATTCTTGACCATTTGAATAAATCCATTCATGTAAATACATATCATGAATGTGATGATGAGATTCAAGATCTTGAAGGTGGGTTCCTTATCTTGGATCAATCTCTAAAATCCCATTTTGCAACAACATATCCCTCTTATGAAGTCTTGACCAATTCATCAGGTTAGGAAGATCCTTTGAGTGATGTGATTGATAGGATTGGAAGCATAAATATTGATTGACACCATGTTAATGAGTGGCGCAACATGGACCATCTCCAAAATGTCCACCCAAATAGCTCATCAAAACACTTGAAAGTGTTCATCCCTATGAGGTCAAAAAGACAGGAACTAGAGGTTCCACCATACTTGATGGAGGTTATATGTATAATTATAATTCAAGTGATGTAGATGACATGGATGTTTCATATGACTATGAATTGGATTTATCTACTAATTATGGACTAAATTCATTTAAAGAAGTTGTTTCTCATGATGAGTCGAAAGAAGCAACATAGAAGGACTATGATGCTCTCATCAAGATTGGGACATGGAAGTTGGTGGACCCTCCATTTAAATCCAAACCAATTGGTTACAAGTGGGTCTACAAGAACAAGTACAAATCAAATGGATCACTTGACAAGCACAAGGCAAAGCTTATGGCAAAGGGATTTTCATAAAAAGAAGGTAATTATTATGAGGAAATGTTTGATTCATTTTCAATAAGTAGAAGTTAATAAGTCATGACCATGCTTTTATGAGGGGTTACAGAGAGCATATATCTAAGTACAATTCCCATCACGTCCCCTTTATTTGGAGATAAATTTCCTTTATTTATCCTTTAAGTGACCTCGAATCAAAGAAAAGGAGGAAGCGAAAGTATAAAGGTGTCAAAGCAACTCTCTCACACATGATTTGTGCAACTAATATTTAGTAATGACATGAAGTGTGGGTGAGTAGATTTTGTGGAGCTTCATGTTGTGTGGCAGATGAGTATGTGTAGGATTATGATTTGCAAAGGCAATATGTTTGGAGAGGGGATGTGTGTAGTTTATTCACAATTTGGAAAATCGATTAAGTGTGGATATGAAGAAAAGAGTGCGGAGAAATCTTATGTAGAAATTTTTAGACGAAGTTTTTCTCCACATAAGCTTGGAAAATTTTTTAGGTCAAAAAGACCTGAAACCTTCTACCCAACCATAGATTGTGTTTCTCTTAATCTCTTAGCAATAGGTCACCCTTGAGCTATAACCATAACTCCATAAGGGAAAATTCTCATCTAGAGCCAACTGCAAGCATGTAGATTGTTATGATCCCAAGGGGGGCCTATGTTGGGTTAAATGTATATGGTATGACTCCAAATGGGGTCATATATGGGGTTAAATGTACATGTAATATGTAAATGTATATATAATAGGGTCAACCCAGTGATGAAGGGGGCACATGGGAAATGTGTGAATAGGTATATATAGAGATCACATAGTCATTACTGAGGACATGGAATTTGGATGTATGAATGTAGTTAGTACTTGGAGGAGGTTCTCCTCTTAGGTAAAAAATTATTGTGTAACTTATCTTTATTATTTATTCTGGAATTTTGATCCATGCCTGCATTATTGTGCATGGTGTGTACTTCTAGTTTTTTTTTTGTCTTTGGATCATAACACAGATAGTACCAAATAGGTACTAGACCAGGTTCCAGATCTAACAGCCTCCCTAACTACACCCCGATATCCCCCAACCTCCACAATCTAATTTAGTGCACCTCCAACTCTAACAACCTCCCTAATTACATTCCCATATCCACCAACAACACATCCAAGGCAGTGCACCTATTTTGTACTATGCAATCCATCAAGTTGTGCCATTACCATTTGTTGTTGGGAAAAGTATCCAATACGGAATGACCCTATCCCACTCTAAGGGTGATAGTACCTCAGCAACAATCAAAGCAAAGCTATTCAAGATTACTTCTTTATGAGATGTAAGAGAGAGGAGGAAGAGATCCACTAACCGTTATCTTCCGCTAATGATTGATCCAATCTTCCCTCTTTGCTGCTTGCTCCCAGCTCCTTGCTCTTTCACTGGCCCAGCTACACAAAGATCCTGCAAAAGCACAAGAAAGGGAAACTACAAGAAGCATACATCCATAATTGATTCAAGGATTAGAATAAATCAAATATACAAGCATCAATACGCCACAGAGACACATGCATATAGAAGAACCTCAAATGCTTTATTAATGGAAGAAGTAAAGTTCTGAGAGTGTTACAACCATAAGAGGTCCAATCCAGCAACACCTCCCAGCAGAAAGAAATCTCCTCTTCACCTCCTTCAAGCAAATAACCCAATAGTTCTATGCACAAACCAACAGCACTTCCTTACATTCACAAGATTCCAACCTTCCATAGACCTCATGAGAGAGCTCTATATATAGGAGTTTTGGAGAAAGGATGAGTCAGCTTGAGGTTGGCATGAAGCTGACTAGTGTCCTCTCCCACTTTAGTTATACTTCAGTTCTTGAGTCCACTTGGAGTTTCTTGCTTCCACTTGGAGATCTAGATCCTCTTACTCATCACAAGGCGAAATCCCTGATCCAAGTGTCATTTTGGAAGCTTCCTGGGCATTTGACACCTTGCAGAATGACTGTGCCACTTGGCCAATCTCGCCCAGCGCAGGTAGCCTTCATTAGAGTTGACATTCAGCGCAGGTACAGAGTGGAGCAGTTGACATTCAGCGCAGATGCTTAGTGGAGTAGCTGACATGATCTAGAATTAGCTTGTTTTTGAGTGTTTTCAGGTGGAGAACTGATATTTAGTGCTGTGGTTTGCTGACCTTGTTCCTCTAGGGGTAGGAACAACATGTTTAGGGACTTTGGATCCCTTAGATTATCGACATTTCATGCTTCATGCTGTAAGGCACAAAAATGTCTATAACAGTTGCCCCCTAAAGTATGAGGTCGTTTATCGGGTGAAATGCTTTATCAGGAGGATCTGAAGTTCATTCAATCGCTGAGAGGCGCCCTGTAATAAAATACAATACAATACATTATTTTTCATTCTGCTTTCATGATCTAGCTGAGGCGGGCATTCCCATGCTCAGATTTATAAATTCATTTTGGTACATAGAACAGACGATCGTCTGATGGTAGACTGATAATTCTCTGCTGAAATTATCATCCTTTGAGTAGGATGATCATCTGCTGCAATGATGTACATATCAAATGTCTTTATATTTCTTGAATATATATCGCAGCCCAGATGGATGAAACTAGATCCGGGGTCTTCAAAACTCGTTCGATCTTCACTCTAAGTACAAGTCGATCCATGTGAGAATTGCGCTGAAATCGAACATGGAAAGACATCGCTTGATTACCGGTAAATAATGTAAACCGTTAACAAGCGCGAGAGGAATCACCAATAATGACAATGACCCTCAAGGTACTGCAGTACAATTCACGTGGTGTGAATAAAGAACTTGGCGTCGAACACCACGCAAAATCTTCTGGTCGAAGGTCATTAATGTATACCTGTCGCCAGAAGTGAGAAACTTGCCATTGAGGCATGCAAGCTTCAAAGTACTGGGGGGTTTGTTCCTAGATCAACTTCTTGGATAATGAGCAGAAGTCGACAAGAAGCGATCTGTCAAAGGAGGGCCTTAATGAATCCCACATCAGTGACACGGAACGGAGCTAATGATTTTAGTGGAGGTGAAAACAATCTGTGAAATATGATTCAGGGTGGCGATCATGGGTGGATGAAGGATAATGTATGGCAGTGGATGGGACATGGTTGACTCTTTCTGAACAACATCTCTTGAACATATAATGACACTGATGTGATGGATCGGTAGCATTACCCCAAATGTGGATGGTTTGGCGAGGACCATGGTGATGAGACCGGTGAATGAAACAACCCAACCCGATGTGATACGGAGGACAAAGTGTCATGTTCAAGAGCGACTTGCTACCATTAAAGCTTTGAGGTTCTCCCAATTTTTCCCCAGTCATTTCTGACCAGTACCTCTTTATTTTTTTCAAGCTTGAGGAGGATAACATATGCTTGTTCTATAACCTGCCCTTTGAGCAAGCCCATCGCTATGTTTTAACGAGCCTAGCGATAGGGAAACTCGTTCTCATCTAAAGACAAGTTTGTCGCTATTTAATCATTTTAACGAGTCTAACGACAAAGAAGACTCGGTCCTTTTCATTTTTAGAGAGTCTGAAAAGGTACAGAAAGTTAACTCCAAAATTCCTTTTTCGTCATCTAATCCCTTAAGTTCGAAAAAGTATAAAACAATACAGAAGGGATGAGTTTTCGATAACTTTAACGAGCCGAATAAAACAAGCGCTCGACCTTTTTGTGTAATAATCCCTCAGGTCCAAAAAGATTAAAATCTAGAGGAGGGATAGCTCTTCCGGTCACTTTAACGAGCTGGAAGGCCAAAACTCGGCAAACTTTTCATATTTTACGAGTCAGAAGAAAAGAGCTCAAAGAAGACTCGTCTTTTGAGGAACGAGTGATAAACAGGGATAGCAGCAGATTCCAGGCACAGGTTGGAATTTTCCAATCACGGCAGTGTTACAAGGATGGCTAAATGAAATCACTCTTCGCAGCTGTTCCTCAAAATGGGTAAACAATCATATGGGGGTGAACGATCAGCCAAATGGAATGGAGGTGGCAAGTGCAAACACGACCAAGGCTTTTTATGGCTAATAATTTTATGATCACAATGGTTATTTACCGGAATAGGTTCATTTTTTAATGAGCTTAAACTCTGGAGGAAACTCTTGCTCATGCTTTTCTATTTTTTAACAAGCATAAATTCCACGGTAAAACTGCTCGATCTTGCGTTTATTTTTTAACGAGCATGAACTTTATGCTAAAACTGCTCGAAATACCAGTCATAAGATAAGAAATGTCTCCTGCAAGATTCCAATTTTTATAGAGCTTGCACCTCACATAAGCTATGCTCCCTCTCATCCTTTCTTTATGCAAGTTCGGAAACGGCTAATCCCAAAAACAGATAAATAACCGCTCCTAGCTTGCACTCCAAAAGGTTTGCATGCCCCCAGGTATAAAGTACAATTTCAAGGCTGCCCCTACTTATCCGATAAAACATTTGTTTTAAAGGGTGAGGCTTGCCTCTTCCTGGTTACCCAAAGATTGTTTTGTTAACACCATCAAACGAAAACACTTCCTCGGCACTGTCTACCGAAGTAGACAATGGTGAATGACCTTTGCCAGACAAGTAACCTTATCAAAAGAATCCTGTTCTAGAACAACCCCTCTTCCTTCCACGGACGGGGTATGGACTAGTCATATTCCTTCGCGGAAATTCTACTTTATACCCAAGGTTTCTTCTGCCCGAAGCAGACCAGGATGCATGCCCCCTGGGTTCCAGTCCCATCTTTCCGAATCACTCGCACTCATCGGGAAGGAGGACTGGGGGGGGAGACATTTCTTGGGTGAATAGACCATTGAGGGTTGGTATGTGACTATTTGCGATGTGTGATCCCGGAAATGAAAGTTGGTCTACGAGCTTGACCATTCTTCCTTCGTGTGGAAAACACATTACTCTAAAGAGTGAGGAGACTACAGCTCCCATGCAATATATATAGTCTCGTCCAAGGAGTAGGTTATAATCCAAGGGTCCTTGAAAAACCATCACGTTCATCTGAACGGTCTTCCCTTTCAATGTAACAGGTACATTGGGGAGGATCCCTAATGGTCGACTGGTTCCTTTATCAAAACCCGAGAGATTTCTTATCTCAGGCAAAAGCGCCGGGGAACCCAGTGCTTTCCAAGCAATAGAGGAAAGGATACTCACAGATGCCCCTTCATCAATGATAGTTCCAACCATTACCATTCTATAAATTTGGACTATGATTCTGAATGGTATACTGGCTGGTAACCGGGGTCTGCCTAGTTGGTTCCAATCAAAGGACACAACCAGGTTGCTTGGTGGTGGGACCGAATACACGGCCGGATACGACCCTGACGATGTTCCTTCCTGCGATAAAGGAATGGGCGCATTGCCCTGATGCTCATCAGAATCTGTGTTGATGAAAAGAATCTGGATGGTGTCATCCTTATTCTCTTCAGTGAGGGTTTCATTTGAAGATGAATCTTCAATGACGGTGTCATTTGAAGATGAAACCTCTGAAGGCGGAACCGGGTCAACTGCCGTATCGACCTTTAGACTTTCGTTTGGTCTGGATTCAGTAGGTTCATTTTCAATGACTGACGCTTCAGCTGACCACTTGAGCGGGCCAGCTGTATTTTCAACCAACGAAGGACTTGGCACGAGTTTTTTGTATCCAAGAGGAAGTCTCAACGGTGAAACCGGACGATCTTCCAAAACTCTCTTCGCTTCGTCTAAGAAGGGACAACGGTGGATGGTGTGATCGCCTTTACACAGTTTGCAGGGGGATCTTATTCCCCCTCTTTGTCTTGAACCTTCACTTTCGCTGGTTGACGGTAAGCATTCAACATGGCTATCAGAGGTTGATGCTCCCGAATTGTGCAACCGAGGGGACCAGTCCCTTAGTATCCGGGGAATACAGGGACAATCTCTATGGAAGTGGTCTCCTCTACATATGACACATGGCGATTTAGGCCCGGTCTGTGCTGTGTGTGGATTTTTGTCAGATGTCTTTTGCTTGCCCTCAGTCTCCTTAGGCTCCTTATTCTTCTTCTCTCTCTCCTTCTTCTCCTTCTTCTTCATGGGAGCTTGGCTTTTGCCGGCTCTACCTTGCGAAGATGAAGGATTGGAGGAAGAGTTATAGGAAGTAGAAGGCTGGTGGGCAGCTCTAGACTCATCTAACTGTTGACTCAACTGTTCAGGAACCATGGTGTTCTGAACTACATTGGTTGAGAATAGCCAAATTGGCAGGCCAATTGTCAGTCCTGGAAGCGACAATGTGGCCATGTGGGGCGCACCAACTTCTCCCCAAGAGGAGAAAGGACTAGGATTTCCATCATGTGGAATTCCTTGGTTGGGGCGTTCCATGTTCTCAACCTACAGATCAACGCAGGAATAGGAGGTGATTATGTTCCGTTTAAAATAAATTTTATAACGACGCTTTAGACACAACTTGCTTTTTCACTTTTTAAGAGTCGAGAAAAAGCTAAAGATGACTCTAGTCTCCTTCGATGTTTTAACGAGCCCGAAGTGACAAATGCTCGGATGGACTTTTTCAGTTTTAGAGTTTGAAAAAGGCCAAAAGAAACTGCTCTGGAGTTCTAGGCAGAGGGTGTGCCAAACTTTTCGCAAAACCACAGAATACGTTTTACGGTACGAGTGGTCGATCTTCGTGAATGCTGTGTTCACTGCATTGCGATCAGTAGGGCGGCCGACACAGTTTCCTATTGGATAAAGGCTTTGTTCCTATAGGGGTCTCCCAATATATACGCGACGGTACGTGGGAGCACAAGTCCGTATTGATACTTATCGCTTCACCGTGGAGGAATCACCCAACCACTCAACGCTAAGATATCACGTTTAACGACGCCGGAACACGTCTCTAGCTTAGACTTCTATGTGTTTGCGTTATGTTTCAATGCGTTGTTATGTAAATTCAATTTATTTTAAGGTTGATCTTGTTTAGCAGTTTGCCTTTATGGATCACCACGAGATGTATAGTAACACTCCTAAATGCAGTCTAAGATGATAAGCAAGCTTTTCAATCTTTCAACTTTGAAAATCTTAACTACTGAGGGAAAAGAAAGATAACATCTTTTCACACAGATCATAGAGCACACACTAATGCACTTTTTCCTAAATCAACATGCAAGCTGTCATAATGCACATGCACAATGCAAGTATTTCTTTTCTCTTTCTTAATGTTTGTGCGACACAAAAAGAAAGCTGTTGTATAACTTTGAATTCAATTTCAAGTGAAAGCAATCAAGCTTGTCCAAAATCAAAAGACACCTTAAGATTTACTTGTTTCAACACTAGAAATATATAAATTCAAACCATATGACGAAAGCAAAAGCTCAATCAGCTATGAACAGCAAATAAACTAACTCTTAAGATCAAAACGACACTTAATCACAGGTCTAGATCTAAGAGGCCACAACAAGACTAGTTCACTTTCGTTATGGGAAACTGTAAATGATACAAGAAATACAAAAAGAACAAACACAGTTTCTTTATACAACCGAGGTGGAATAGTGGTAAGGAAAGTTGGTTTCAGATAGGCACATTGACTGGTAATAGGCAGCAAAAACAAGAGTGAAAACAGGGCAAGAAACAGCAGGAAACCCCAGTAGCACAAGGCAAGACTGGTCCAGCGCAGGTGGTACACAGGCAGTTTGACCTTCAGCGCAGGTAGTCCCTTCGGGAACTGCGCTGAAATGCAGACAACCTTCACACAGCGTGCACTGAAGAACGAAACTTTCGTTTCTCTTGGTTTCCGGGTCACAGATTGCTCAAAAATTCACAGTTTTTGGCCAAATCAGAAGCTATCAGTCAAGGACACACTAAGGGATGACAAGGAGGATGAAAAGCTATCACTAAGAGCTTATTAGAGTCCTTGTGGATCAGCTCTTCAAATCATAAACTTGCCCAGAAACTGAGCTAGAGTAGCTGCCCTCTACTTTGCATTTGAAAGATCCAAATGCAGTTCGATTCGGTACTCCCTGTGTTTATGAAATGAATAGCAAAAACACAAACAACCAACAAGATACGATCCCCAGTATGGTCGCCAATTTGTTGTTGGGAAAAGTATCCAATACGGAATGACCCTATCCCACTCTAAGGGTGATAGTACCTCAGCAACAATCAAAGCAAAGCTATTCAAGATTACTTCTTTATGAGATGTAAGAGAGAGGAGGAAGAGATCCACTAACCATTATCTTCCGCTAATGATTGATCCAATCTTCCCTCTTTGCTGCTTGCTCCCAGCTCCTTGCTCTTTCACTGGCCCAGCTACACAAAGATCCTGCAAAAGCACAAGAAAGGGAAAATACAAGAAGCATACATCCATAATTGATTCAAGGATTAGAATAAATCAAATATACAAGCATCAATACGCCACAGAGACACATGCATATAGAAGAACCTCAAATGCTTTATTAATGGAAGAATTAAAGTTCTGAGAGTGTTACAACCATAAGAGGTCCAATCCAGCAACACCTCCGAGCAGAAAGAAATCTCCTCTTCACCTCCTTCAAGCAAATCACCCAATAGTTCTATGCACAAACCAACAACACTTCCTTACATTCACAAGATTCCAGCCTTCCATAGACCTCATGAGAGAGCTCTATATATAGGAGTTTTGGAGAAAGGATGAGTAAGCTTGAGGCTGGCATGAAGCTGACTAGTGTCCTCTCCCACTTCAGTTATACTTCAGTTCTTGAGTCCACTTGGAGATCTAGATCCTCTTACTCATCACAAGGCGAAATCCCTGATCCAAGTGTCATTTTGGAAGCTTCCTGGGCATTTGACACCTTGCAGAATGACTGTGCCACTTGGCCAATCTCGCCCAGCGCAGGTAGCCTTCATTAGAGTTGACATTCAGCGCAGGTACAGAGTGGAGAAGTTGACATTCAGCGCAGATGCTCAGTGGAGCAGCTGACATGATCTAGAATTAGCTTGTTTTTGAGTGTTTTCAGGTGGAGAACTGATATTTAGTGCTGTGGTTTGCTGACCTTGTTCCTCTAGGGGTAGGAACAACATGTTTAGGGACTTTGGATCCCTTAGATTATCAACATTTCATGCTTCATGCTGTAAGGCACAAAAATGTCTATAACACCATTCCTAGGCTTCCATCACAAACCAATCAAGAAGTCTCAAATTTATATATATTTGTGAGTTCCAACTTCCCTCGTGAGTTTTATAGGAACTCCTCAAGCCTCAAATCGGTCGACATATCCTAGCCAATTCCATCTCCCATCTCTAGCCCTACCTAAGGCAAGAAAGGATAGTTGGTCTTACCTTTCACTATGTAAACCTACAACCCAATTCCCCTTCCAAGCTCCAAACTTACCTAAGACAAGTAAGAATAATTTGCCATAACATTCACTGGGCACACCTACCCAACCAATTTCCCCTCCAAGCTCCAAAATTACCCAAGATGAGCAAGGAGAATTGGCCATGGAATCTAATAAATGAACCTGCCCAACCAATTCCCTCTCTAAGCTCCAGTCTTACTCAAGAATAGCTAGGCATCATAGGATTTAATTATTGACTAATCTCATCACTCAACTCATTTAAGCATATCCCACTAAGAACTAGAAATGAGACAGGGATCATAAAAAAAAAGGTAATTCCTTGGTAATCGCAGTCGAATGATATGGGAATAATCCCCCTAGAATGATGGGAAACCTAAATTAAATGTGAATGGGATAATTTTTCCAAGTGGTGCATAAGGAACTAACCTAGGCTTTTGTTATGCTTTGACACTTTAGGTTATTTTCCCAAGTTACTTTTTGGAAAATAATGTTATTTCCAAGACCTAGGAACTATGTCATGGTTCCACCTTCTCAGCTTTCTTTCTTATGGAGTTCTAGCCCACTTACTCTTTCTATCAGACGATCTAAATCTATGGTGTATTCTATGATCATGGATTTAGTAAAATATTACAACATTAGGCTCACAAGCCTCTTTTCACATAAGCAATCAAGACTCAAAACATGTAAACATAGGCATGCAAACCTAATATAACTTGCCTTTGCGATGTAATAATAATAATATGTACAAAACCATAAAATCGGTCATCTTGTGGGTGTTACATTTCCCTTCCACTTATTTATGCATTGTCCTTGGTGCATATTTACACATATGTAGTTAAAATTGTTTAGCCTTGACCTTTGTTTTATTATAGGTATGCATTTCATGCATGTGACACCATCCTCCCACATCTACCTAAGTGTTGAAAATAACAACAAGAAATGATAAAAAGAGAATCCAGAATATCCCAATTTTAATTTTTCCTTGAATTAAAATTGAATTTAGTCTCACTAGTTTCTTGGAATTAATTAATTAATTTATTATGGATTAATTAGTTGGAGAAATTCAAGTTAGAAGTATTTCTAAAGTGATGCAACAATTATCCCTTAAATTAAAGAGATAAGATTGAGTTTTATTTGAGTTGTAATTAGTTAGCTCAGTTTACTGAGTTAAGTCGAGTTAAATTAGTTCCAAACTGTTTGAGGAGCTAATTGTGAGTTATCAGTCAGTTGATGCATGCATGCACTCAACCAGTGTACTCTAGCTAACTGAAGATTACCTCACCAGAAACTCATGCATGTCTATTCTGAGTAAGACCCAGTTGAGCGAAATGTCAAGGATAGGTTACTATCAGTTGCATGTGTTTCCTATAAAGGAAACTCATCCATGCAGTCAAGGTAAAGTTCCTTGAGGATTCTGCAGTTTTATAGGGTGTGAGGTCAGTGTGAGTGATCTGGTAACAACAAGATCACCGAGGAGAAACTGTGCAAGGAAATAGGATCTTGGAAGGAAGAGGAGAAGGCTTGCGAGAAGCCTTGATTGTCTGTGAGCATCCAGGAGAATTGTACTGAGAGCTGGCTAGCTGTGAGAGCTAAGGCTTTGTATAATCTTGATGTATTTCCACCTTGTATGATAATACAGATAGTGGGGTTTTTAGCTGAGGCTTTCCCCTGAGTATTTTCTGTGTTTCATGTGCGTTGATTCTTCTTCTTTTGGTTATATGTGTTCAACTCGATCTTGCTCAATCTTTAAGCTTCCACAAGTTTGATAGTAGATGTAGATTATAGTATTTTTCTTTGGTATATTGGATTATCAAGTTAATCTATAGTCAGATTTTCTACATAGATCTCAGAGGTAGATTTGTAGAGAATTTGCAGGAAATTATACATTAAGTAACCAGCCAACCAGGGTAAACATGTGCTGAGAGGCTATTATGATATGATTAAACCTCCTAGGTGACCTTAAGGAAGTGGAATCGATATCTTCCACATAACCAACAACACTCCTAGGAGCCATCCCAACCACACAAGTATCATGCCCCTGGGTCCCACTGACTTTTTAAGCTATTAAACCTTTGGACGGTCCCATGCTAGGGGCATGACAACGTACAGAGAGCTCTGGACACTCCCACAAACCTGCATGCCTATGTCAAGGGATTATTTCCAGTAGAACTGTGCTAGAGTCCACGAGGTTTAAGGCACTTTTCAAGCTCAAAATTTGGCCACTACCCATAACTTGTTGTAAGTTACAAAATCCATTAAACACATGACGAAAAGACTAATAAACCACAAAATAACTCCAGGACTAGGCTTGACCATCCCCAACCGGGACTGAAATTTTATCAAAGACTTGGCATCAATGCAATCTGCAGGTGTAAACAATAGATTTCAGCATATGGGTTACATACTTATCTAAGAATCACTAAGCAACATTGTGCCCTTATATTATTAGTTGCATTATCATCTATTGGGTCATAGATACATTTTTCATTCATTTACAAGTAAAAACATGATGATATCCATACATATCCATTGTCATAAAACATATACATAACCAACATAATAACAATAGAAATACCAAAAAAATCACAACCATATGATCCACATATAAACCAGTATAATCCTCATAGAAATACAAGGAGAAATAACCTCATATTGATGATGCAAAATCCAAAACTGGGATGGGACTACCATGTTCCACCCAACCATAGAATGGCTGAGCCAAATCTCTCTTTATCCATTCACCCCGTGTCATATTCCAAGCATGAACGTGGTACTCAAACCAAAAGAACCAACTAGAGCATCTCGAGGCTAAACCACCTCATCCTCATCAACAAAAACTAGGCTTTACCGTAATCCATCCTAGATCACGAGGCCAACACAATAAACATGTAATAATAGGCTTTACCATGACCTCCAACAGATCACTAGGCCAAACAAGCATGGATGCCACTAGATTTCTTTATCTACATTGTGAGGAATTTTCCTGTCTCCTAGTCTCTTAGGCTTACCGCAATCCACACCAGATTAGTAGGCCCTAAACCGAGACCCACTCTCCAGGATTTACCACATATCCCATCCTGGGATTACTAGGCCCAAAGGAGAGCAATATACCTCTTGGCTTTACCATATATCCTGCCATTCACCGACAAGGATTCCTAGGTCCACTGAGGCAACACAAAATTTGGCTTTACTGCAACCCATCGTCCAATTCAGGGGTTACTAGGCCATGTGTTCTATCATTCATAGATCCACCTTACTTAAATTCGAATCCATCTGACAATCTAGCTCAAACAAAACATGAGAACCCCATCACACCATGGCTATCTGGAAATGGAAAGGCTAGGTTGAAAACATTGTCACACTTGGAAAAACCCATGCCATAACAACAAAGAAACCACATGCGATACCATGCATGCTAGATCTAGCAATGAAAACACACATGCAAATTAATATCTACAAATAATACTAATGTAGCTTCTTGATCCTATTCTTCTTTTCTTTCTCCTTCCTTCCCCTTGCCTTATTTTCCTTTCTTGATCCAAAGAAAAACATGAGCAAAATCTTGTCAACTGATCCTTAGAAGCCTTTTTATCAATGAGGCCTCTATTTTCTTCATTTTCCATTATTTTCCTTCAATTTCCTCCTCACATGAAACCTGTGACCTTTCACCTTCATTTTCTCCTAATTTCCATTATTTTCATAAATAAAATGCCAATAAATGCCTCTTTCCTTTCCAAGTCCTTTGCCATTGCCTTTGCCAATTTCCTTAGCCATAATAACCAAAATGAACACCCACTAGGATGTTTTTTCCCACCACTCAACTTGGAATACATGTCCCATCAACCATGTTCTTATATAATTTTTACATGGAGTTCTAACTAGGGTTGTTATAGAACCCTCCCCCTTGGGGGAGCACCATCCTTAGTGTTCAATGACACCTATACCCAGCAAGACCATTGAAAACAAAACATACTGCCCATGGAGCTTTATAACATAGCTCATTGCAGTATTTACAATGATCAACCTACTGATAACATGAAAAACATAGCGTTTACTGGAGATTGATAACACAACTCATTACGGTATTTACAATAATAACCACATATACACACATACACATTTTCTTCACCCAGAAAATAATCATACTAGCTATGTAGCTTTGTAAATCCAAATCGATACAATATTTACAATAATACACACATATACACATATGCACATTTTCTCAACCAACAAATAGAATTATACGATGCCTGCATTCGCAACAAGGGAATCTAGAGGCTCACACCTCCACCCCCAAAGTACTACCAGGATTCACCTCCTTCCCAGGAAGTCCAAAATCCACTACAAGGTCAAATCTGCATCTAATGTCCAACACTATAATCCTACTTCACTTGTCCTCTCAGCGAATAGCTATCATCTCATTGTTCCATGGCACACTCCTAATGTGCATCTGATTCCATCTGGCAATGCTAATGACTAAAACAAATCCATCCCCATCCTTCCCTTCTCTACTACATAGTCCCTCGAGAAATCAGGTTAGCCCTTCTGTGTAATCACTCCCCTTCCAAGTTCCCTGGCATCCCCTATCTCGGGCAATCCATCCATTGAGAAGGCTTCCTCGCATCATAATTTCAAACAACCAATGCATATACCTACCTCAAAACCATCATACGGGTCATAGCATGATCATGGAAATAAATGGACACTATTGAGTATCAGTGTCCCATGATGGCCTTGCTCCTGAAATGCTTTACCATCATACTATTACTTGTTTTAATTCATTTTTTTGTTGCTTCTAATCCTTGCAGTTAGTTTCAACCACCCAAGTCAGGCATTTCCCATGCTTCCTGTATCAAGAACATAACTTCCATTATATTTAAAATAAATTTAAATAAATTCACATCATACCTCATTGGTAGCTTGTCAACAAGGTACACTTGCAATTATTTTTGCTTCCTGTCACAAGAAGTCAAACTATCATCTTTGACGAAATCATCATGTATAAACATAACACATCAGGTTAGCTCAAAACACAACCATCATAGATCAAAATCATAAATCAGATGTAACCATTATAAACCATAATCATAGATCACATGTAATCATGATAAACCAGAACCATAAATCACATGCATAATAAACTGAAATAAAATATTGATACTTATTGTTAAATCCATCCTTAGCTTCTACCTTTGTCTTTATTCCGTATGCACTCTGGATCGATTTCCACACTTGACAACACCTATTTCTTTCTCCTCAACCATGTGCACATCCACAGAGTATGCATCACACACATACAACCACACACAACATACAACATCGTGCAATACATGCACCTACACTTGACATACAAAACATACACCTACACTAGTGTACAACACAACACAATACATATGCTTACATCCGGTGTACAACACAATACACATAATACAACACAATGAGTACACATGTCACGATGCCATGATTACAAAATGCACATACGTAGTAGTGATTGTACACAACACAACATGTACGACATGCACATAATACCACATGTACGCGAATAACACATGTACAACATGTACACAATACCACCTATACACAACACCACCTTCACAATGTGTACACAACATCACATTGACATGACACCACCTGCACAATGTCGACATAATGCCACATGTACAATGTGTACACAATGCCAGATGTACACAACACCACATGCATGACATGTACACGAAACCACATGTACGGCATGTACACAACACAACATGTACAACATGTACATGACACCACCTGCACATAGTACCACATGTACAACATGTGCATGACATCACATGCTCACAACACCACTTATACAATCATGCACATAATACCATATGTACATAGCACCACATGTACAACATGCACACAATAACATATGTACATAGCACTGCATATACAACATGTACATAGCACCCTATGTACACAACATTGCATATCCAACATGCAGACAACACCATATGCACACAACACTGCATATCCATCATGCACATAGTACAATATGTACACAACACCACATATCCAATATGTACATAGCACCATCTATACCCAACACTGCATATGCAACATTCACACAACACTATATGTACCACCCTATACATAAAATTACATAAACAACATGTACACACACTATATATACACAAAACCGCACGTGCACAACATCACAGATGCATCATGTACAACATATACAACATATGCACAACAATAGTACCACACATCCAAAACCACACTGTCTCTACCAAGCAACCTTGCTTCTAGTGTCTCTCTACCACCCATGCTTATCCTAGCATGTCACAAAGTACATTGCTTTCATTCTGTTGATGTATCTCTCAACATATCCTGTCAATAACATAAACATAGGCATAGTATAATAACATAATATCAATTCATATCCACATGATACTGATCTTGTAGATTTTTCAGGACTACTCTTCCCACTTGATTCCTCATAGCCAGGACTATCTTCATGCCATTCAATTGCATAAGCAATCATTCCTCCACAAGAATGATTCTTGATGATCCTGTCAGATAATGACATAGATACATAGATACATACATATATATAACATTAGCACAAAACAATCATGATCATGTTAGACAACTACACACATACATACATATATACCTATAAACATTAACATAAAAACAATCATGATCCATGATGACCCTGTCAAACATGACATAGATACATACATACATGTATACATATATAGACATTAGCATAATCATGATCATGACATAACTACTAAATACCGTAAGGTCATGGTTAAGAGAACTTCCATTATTTATGCACAACATGCACAACATTGAGAACAATAGTTCTAAATATAGCCAAGGCATATGTTACCTTAAGCCCATTTACTTTACCTTTCTCATGACTATTCTACCACTATTCATTTACACCAAGGAACCGAACCAATCCAACTAATTTTCATATTCTTACCTTCAGCTGCCCTTACTCATGCACTGAGATTCATTTGGTCTTGCATTACTTGTTACATTTCATTTAGCTCTCCCTAAGCTCTATTAACTTTCCTCTTTCCCAACCAATTCCCAATGCCATCAAACATAAAAGGCAAGATAAATGTAAACAAGGAGAAAACCATGAAAAGCAATGATAATACGACACCACAAACAAGTGGTAAGGCCTTGCACCAGACATAAACAAAACTGCAAATCAAGCTCAACAATTCATAAAATACCAAAAGCACAAGATTGGCAACGGACACCATGACTCAATCCCCATGGTTCCCAAATCCTCCAAGGGAAAGCCCAAGCTGATCCTTCTTCAAAATTTCATGGCAACCTCTCTTGCCATGCAATCCCCTGCATCATACTTCCATAAAAACATAAATTTCAGTGTATAAACAAAAATAACAATACACTGGTTACCTTATCTTGTTGTGCCAAGTACGTTTCCTTGTAGATGAATACATCTGTGCCAGGTCTCAAGGGACTCCAATCCCCTTGAGAGATCTAGCTATAACTAGACACCAATTGTTATACCTATCAAATAAATTTTTATGAATATAGCACATATGCATATAATTTCAGACAAATTCAAGGTTAAGAAGAATTCATGTATGCAAAGAACTCATTCATTTGGACTTGCAGTTTCCAAACATAGCCAAAGGAATTCTCACCCAATTCTTTTCTTTTACCTTTACCTTTCTGCAACTGAGCCTTACTATGTATTGTTACATCACCCAACTATTAGTTATATAAACACATCAACTATTACCTTGTCATGCTAATACCAAGCATGTTTCTTGCATTGTTTACACATGTCAATCATATCTATCAATTTGGAATCAACCTTTACCATGACTAACAATCATGTCATAATCCATTTTTTAAAAAGTCAACCCATAGCCATTAGACATAATGCTACAACTATCACCTACTACACTCAAGTACATATCAATTGTCTCAACACATGTGTGAGTAAAACCATCTTAAAATAAGATCATTTCTTGATGCAACCTTATAGACACATAATCATATCATGTGATTAATAAAAAATTCAACCACAGATAGATGACATAATAGACACCAACACTCAAACACCAAATAAATGATATAGTCAAACATTAAAACACCAAATAGATGACATAAGAAAACTCATACCTTAATGTATCTTAGGGGAGGCTATCTTGTCTGCACAGTCAATCTAGATTAGCATGATATAGCTTCATGAAAAATCAAATCAACATAAATAAGGTCATGATATCCATAATAGTCACTAGCTAACATATTCACATTATAAACTCATAAACAATTACCATTCATACATAATGATCACATATGCACAGTCGGTCTCGATTAGTATGACATAATATCAAAATATATTAACTCATACCTTAATGTCATAACCCTAACCATTTCATAGACCAATGCAAATTAGTATGATACATATAACATCAAGATCTTAATGTAATAACCATAATCACCAGGTTACTAGCATTTAACAACAACAAGATATATCATGCTCATCAACAACATATAACCTAATCATCAAGCTAACTATCATACAACAACAACAAGTTAACCTATAACATACTCAACAACAACATATAACATATAACATAATCATTAAATTATATAACATAAAGCAATCAAAAAAATGCATACAACCATAGGTTACTATCATTGATGACTATCTGACACATGTATATATGACTACATTGACCAACTAGTATCTACCATGCAGGTAATCATAACATTAATAGACATGTACATAAACTTAATATATGTAACCCTAATGCATATAACAATCCATTAACTAATATACTTGTATTTCAAACATACAATACATGTATGACAACATGCTCTTGCCTCGAGGTCCAATGCTGCAACTTCACTTTAATGATCTGCATCTCCGACTCTATCTTAGCCAACACATTAGCATCATAGCATACCAATATAATCATGACGACCTAAAATGCATACAAAGACCTCACAATGCATGTTTGACCTACTATACATGCATAAATATAACCATGACAATGCATGCATAATAACATATGGACATTGTCATGCATGAAAATTCATACACAACCATACACTCATGACGACACATTCCACAACAAGACCATCAACCTTCACATGGAAAAATCACTACAACCATGATCAGTACCAGGCAAATGCAACAAGCACATGGACTACAAGCATAAAGAATACATCTACAATCGACATGAATGCATGAACAGCACACCGCCCATCCAGTCTGAGGGGTGAACCATGCTCCGATACCCCTTTGTGGTATCATATATGACCCAAAGAGAGTGCAACCCACTATGATACCACTCTGTAGCATCCTCCTCCCACATCTACCCAAGTAACTGACCAACCGGGGTAAACATGTGACGAGAGGCTACTATGATATGATTCAACCTCCTAGGTGACCTTAAGGAAGTGGAATCGATGGAAACACATCAAACATACCTTCCACATCAACAACAACACTCCCAGGAGCCATCCCAACCACACATGTATCATGCCCCTGGGTCCCACTAAGTTTTTAAGTTATTAAACTTCTGGACACTCCCATGCTATGGGCATGCCAGTGTCTAGAGAGCTTTGGACGCTCCCAAAAGCCTGCATGCCTGCATCCAGGGACTATTTCCAACTGACCTGGGCTAGATTCTACAGGTTTAAGGCACTTATCAAGCCCAGAATTCTGACCACTACCCAGAACTTACTGTAACTTCTAAAATCCATTAAACACATGATGACAAGACTAATAAACTAGAAACTAACTCCATGACTAGGACTGACCATCACCAAATGAGATTGACATTCTATCAAAAAATTAGCATCAATGCAATATTTTATCCTCTACAATGTCCCAGGCTGATGAGGATATCGAAAGAGGTAGCCTCAAACCACTTGCAGTTCAGCAGCTAGCCCTACTCAAAGTTGAGATGGATCTATCTAAGGATTTCACACTCAATGAATAGAAGAAAAATGGATTTTAGGCTAGATATAATAGTTTTAGATGAGTTTTTGAAAATGTAGGGTTTTTGGGTTGTTGGACCAGGTATGAGAAAAATAAATTAGGTCAAGGTCTCAAAAATTTGTAGTAGCAGGCATAAAGAGGAGCAATATAGCAGTGTCTTGTGATGAATCTGAGAATTTGGTCAATGTAGTGTAAGGTCTAAAAATCTTAGAAATTCATAATGAGCATGTATTACCATGAATTCATTAATCTAAAAGAAGAAATACATAGACATGATTTTCCACATAAACAGAGCTTTGAATATAAATAATTCTGCCTATATAACTGTAAGGAAAATCATCGAGGAAAGAAAAACATGTTAACAAAGATGGATTCATTCATAAGAAACTGACATAGAAATAAAACAACATCACAAACTCAATGCACATGTATTCCTAAAAAATCGCTGCAACTTCTCCTTGATTTACTGTGTGAAAGCATAAGATATAAGTCCTCTCTTCTAAAGTCCAACCCTTCTCTCTGAATGAGAAATGATAAATATAGACTCAATCAAACAACTTACCCACCTTTAGGATTCGAACTCCTAAGTGGTGGAACTGTTTCCAAGATTCTCTCAACTAATAGGTGAGAGTGAGAAGGTCAAATACAAACACTTCTCTTAAAATTTGTTTTGAATTTTGCTTCCTTTATGAGGCCTAATTAATAATAAAAACAACCTATCATGTCTATTACATCATGAGTTCTGACTTTGACCAAGTCAAACTAAGAAACTAGGAAATTACACAATGAAATTTAAAATAAAAACTCAGAAATTTGCAGAAGCGCAATGCCAACTTTGATCCCACTTTTAGGTGCTTTCTTGAAGTCAAAATTGAGATCTAAGAGAACGGTCAACTACCCTTTCCTGTCTAGTTTGCATACCACTTTGAATTTTTGAAAATGACACATAGGAAGGCCTTCAAAAACTCGTTCTCCCATGGTGTCTCCAGAAGAGCGGCGCCTATCAAAAAGAGTGGCAGAATGATGAATTTTTACCCTTTTTTCTCATTTTTCTCAAATTTGATCCCTTTCTGAGAAATCTGATAAAATGGGTTTTGAGAGGAGGTCATAATATTTCAAAAAATGTAATCCAATTGTCATTTGAATCCCTGAGGAAAAAGCACAACGCCAAGGGGCTACGCTTCTGTGGCTAGCCCAATTTCTGAATTTGGCACCAAAATTCTCAAAAACCAAAAATGCTCAGAAAACCTTCAAAATTGGTCATTTAGTGAAAAATGAGGTATGTCATACCCTCATGGATGATTCAGCAAGAATCTCCAAGTTATCCCTCTCATTTTTGTCCTTTAGGGTTTCCTTTAGCTTGTTTTTCAACTGCTTGAGCTTGATGTTGCAAATCATGTTTCTGGTCTGATAATGATGGGCCATGTGCCTCAATAGTTTATTATACCTATTGGCTTTTTCAAGAATATTTTCTAAGTGGTCATTGGCCTTAATTAGCCAATAATCAATATCCTCATTGATCTCCAAGGCAATTTTGTCTTCCATGTCAAGGTCTTCATCTAGCAGGTTATGCTCTTTCTCTTCCTTAAATGCGCTTTTGAGTCCTTTGGTTCTTGGTTTATTTTTTCCAACTTTATTTTCATGTTCTTCATGTTCACCAGGCTCCAACACTGCTTTACCTTTTCCTCCTTGTTGCAACACCTTGGATTTCTCTTTCTCCATGATGAGTTGTTTAGCCTTAAGCTGACTGTTTTCTTGCTCAAGGAAGGAGATGACGAACCTTGCTCTTGCCATATTGTCAATGAGCTCTTTTATTTGAGAATCCTTCTTTTTGATAATATGTTGTATGTATGAAGGTTATTTTGTTGCTTCCAAGTCCACCAATTCAAAATCATGTTCAATTAGGTCTTCATCCTGTACAATGATCCCTGTTTTGCTGATGTAGAAGGCTTGGCCATTTTCTCAACTTGAGAAGTAAAAACAAGCCTTTTTCCTATTTGATACATTATAGTCACCTCAGCTTTTGGTGCCTTGGGAACCTCCACTGAATTTCTTTATGATCCTACCTCCACTTGCTGTGTTGATATGTCTTGATGATGAACTGAAAAGGTAGTTTCATGCCACTGTAAAGTTGTTTCTATGAATGAATCCCATTTCATGTTCCTTTCTGCTAGCTAATGGATAACTACAATATTTATCAAGATGTGATTAAAAAGACTAGAATGATGTTCTTTTTCTTTCACTTGTACCTTCTCAGACATTTTAATAAGGCTTCTACATAAATAATTACACATGTTGAGAGGTTTTAGAGCTGTGAAATGCATTAGAAGCCTAATGTGGTGTGCATATAATCTGGAAAATATTCCCTAATAGGTGAAAAACTTCATTACAACCTTCATCAATGGCACATAATTTTCCAATAGGTACCTAAATGGGATGATGTGTGTATGGGCCTCTCTGTATGGTGATTTCAATGAAGATTTGTAATCTTCAAGGTCCAAGCTCATTCCTTTGAGCCAGTACTCTCCATGATCAGGGATCCCTATAGAAAGAGAAATGGAATCTATTGAAAATGTAAATTCAACCCCTGCTATGATGGCCCTTTCCCCTTTCCCCTTTCAGATTGGTGGCAATCCAATCAGTTAGCTGTTCATGGAAACCCAGTTCACCTACTCATTGACAAAACCCTAGACAACTGACATCTTCAAAGCACTACTTGATGAGTGGTGATGAGTTGATTTCATTAAAATTGGTAGGCTCATATCTCAGGATTTTACCTCCTTTATGATGTTTTCTCCTTTCTGATGGTGAAGAGTCTCCCTCCATTACGATAGAATCCCTAGACAATAGGAAAATGGAAAAACAGTGAGGAATGAGTGAAATGGTGAAATGAGGGGGTTAAGGAAGGGAAATGATGGTAGGGGAATTTTGGGAGGTGGATAAGAGAAGCAATAAAGCTAGGAAGTTTGAATGGAGTGAAATGAGAGAAAGGGATGACTAGGAGAAATTGAAAAATAGTCCTGTTAGGAAATTTTCCCAAGATGATAGGTATGAGCTAGGGTTTGTGTAAAGGTGAGGCAATATGAGGGTAGATGAGTTAATTAGTGAATTATAGGGTGATTTATACATGTACAAAGTTATGAGGTGACAAATTCACAGGTTTTCAATGGTCATAACTAACAAAGCCGATTAGTTACACTAGACTTGCAACATGAAATTTCACATAAACCCTAGATGAAGAAAACTCACATTTGCATTTACTTTTCCAAAGGAAAAAGGTAAGCAAGATGATGATACCTACTTGTGAATAAGCTTAGAAGAGAAAAAGGTAGGAATGCAAGCTCAAATTTGAAATTTGGGTGAATTTGGGTAGTTTTCAGGCTACTCTGTCACAAGCGTAGCGCAGCTAGCAGAAGTGCAACACAGTTCATGGAAGTGCAACGCCACCACCAGAAGTGCAACGCAATTAACAGAATTGCAACACCGGGAGAGTTTTTCCAAATTTAGCTAGAAAACCCATGTTTTTTCACCAAAGGAGAGGAGAGCTCGATGAAAAAAGGAGGTTAGGATGTAAATGAAACAATATTGGGATTTTTTGAGCTTTTATAGGCACAATATGATCTTCTTTTGGATAAAAATGGGCCCCACATACCTTTTCAAACATGACTTTCACCTTTAAAACTTGGCCACTTTGGAGAGTTGAAAGGTGAGTTTCCCTTTATCTTTTTGAGCAGTGAGACTTCTTCTTTTGGAACCTTGAGATTGTAACCATGAATAACTTATGAAAATTCTTAAAAAATTATGCAAAGAGCTGCTTATCAAAACTCATCTAATGCTGGATTTATGCATGGAATGAGGATGGACCTTGAAAACCCTAATGACCTAATGAATACATCAGACTGAGTGAGGTAATGATGATGACAGATATGATGAAAACATTCTCTTTTTTACGATTCACTCATCTGAGTGAAGTAAGTGGTCGACATGTGAGGTTTCTTAAGAGAATAAAGACATTCCTAGACAAACTAGCCAGTGACCAAATTTTACTCTGAAAACCTAGTGACATGATAAAATTTGACCTTGAGACCCCTACATACTTGGTAAAAGCATATTTGATCACTGGTGACAAGAAAACAATACTGACACTAACAGTGGCTCCAACTGGAGATGGAAAATCCTTGGAGGTGTCAAGAACACCGTAGACCAGGTAGCCTTATTCATGGGAAATGGAGTCAAAATGTAGAAAACTAAACTGAAACTCGAAATTGAGTGACTATTTGACATGTCAGGACCGTAAAAGTAAAATAAAAGTAGCAGTTGATCAAAGAAGCCTTGTGGCCTTCTCCACAGGTTTCAAACTCCTATGATAGCCAGTTAGACACTAGAACATAAAAACAACCCTATATATACAGTGGTGGTGAGAATTTGCATAAATTTCTTCAAATATGGTAGTGCTTGAGAAGCCTACCATTGATTGCTCCTCCTAAATAATATTTTCCATTAATTTCCTCTAATAGAAAAGCATTCTTTCCTCTGAAAGCTGAAATTTTATATGGTCCTTTCCATAAATTTTCAAACTTTCCATGTCTGCCTTTTTCTTCATCCCTCACATCCCAACGAAGAACCACATCTCCCAAATTGAAATTGTCTTCCTTTGCCTTGTGATCATAGATATATTTTATTCTTTCCTAAAGTTTAGAAGTGTTTTGAAAAACTTCCTCTCTTGTTTGCTGTAAATGGATCATTTGATTTATCCTCCGCTGCATATCATTTGTTTCGCTATCCAATTCCTGCAGAATTTTCATGATCAGGACAACAAGAGATGAAGGAAAAACTTTATCAACCCCATACACCAACTGAAAAGGAGACATACCTATTGATTTATTAGTACTAACTCTATCTGCCCATAAAGCATTAATGAGCTTTTTGTGCCAATTCTTCTTATTGACTTCTAAAACTTTCTTGATGATGTTGATCAAAGATTTGTTGGAAGATTGGGCTAGACCATTTCCTTATGGATGATAAGCAGTGGAATGTCCCAAAACAATATGATACTTAGCACAAAAATCCACCATCCTTTTTGACTTGAAGTCAGCATCATTGTCAGTGATTATTTTCTGCGAGCAACCAAATCTAGACAAGATATTAGATTCAATAAAATGAATGATAACATAATCATTAGCTTTCCTTATTGGGATTGCTTCAATCCATTTTGTAAAATAATCTGTGGCTGTCAAAATCCATTTATGTTGTGCTGATGATGAAGGATGGATCTTGCCAATGAAATCAAGACCCCATTGTTGGAAAGGAGCTGTGATTGAAATGAGCTGCAAGGATAATAGCAAAAATTTTCTTTTTCCTTGGAAAATTTGGCATTTATGACATCTCACCCCTGTTTTATATACATCAGAAAAAGAGAGTAGGCCAATAGAAACCAACTCTCAAAATATTGTTTGCTATAGTCTTCCAGTAGTGATGCCCACCACAGTCTCCTTTCTGAAAATATTTCATAACATATTTTGCTTCATTTTCTACCAAACAGGTCAGAAACACATCACCAAGGTCTTTCCATAATAAAACACCATCAAGAATACAATATTTTGAAGCCTTCAACTTTAAAGATTTGGTTTTACCTTTAGGTACTTCTAGTGGAGGATTTAAATGCTGCAACACATAAACAATTTTGGAATAGCATGGAGATGAAATGAACATATCAGACACTTGCAAGTGTGAGTCTTCTTTTTCTTCTTCAGAAAGTGCAACAATCAAATTGATATCTAGTGCATGCAAATTAGATTAAGCCATGATCTTAGCCAAACCTTGTCCCTTGATGATCTTTGTGGGATTTATCTCTAAATCATACTCCATCATAGCTGCAATCCATTTTCCCTATTTGCCTTTAGGATCTGTTTGCATAATAATTTCCTTTACAGCTGTTGTGGGAACATAAGCAATGGTGTGAGAATGCAAAATATAAACTCGAAAATATTTGAGATCTTTCACCAATGCCAAAGTCTGCTTCTCAATTATGTTGTATTTCAGTGCTTCATCTCTTATTGTTCGATTGAAGACCATTATAGGCTACTCATTTTTCTGATCTTTCTTTTGCATTAATATCGATGCTAATGTATGCTCAGAGGCGAATGAAAATATCATGAAATTTGAAGTATAATATAGACTAATCAAAGTAGGAGTAGTAGATAATGCAAATTTGGCTACATGGAAAGATTTCTTAGCATCTAAAGACCATTTTAATTCACTGTCCTTTTTTAGCATGTTTGTCATCTCTTTCAAATGTTCAGCGAGGTTGGGAATGAATTTTCTCAAAAAAATTGATTTTCCCATTAAAAGACTTAATTTCTTTCTTGTTCCTCGGGAAATCCAATTGTTGAATAGCTTCAACTATTGCAGGATCAATGCGAATACCATCCTTGGAGATAATATGTCCTAACATCTTACCTTCTTCCATGGCGAATAAGTTCTTCTTTGGATTAAGTGAAATACCAAATTTTCTGCATTTCTAAAAAACAATTCTCAAGTGATGTAAATGATCTTCATCAGCCTTGGAAAAAAATGTGAGATCATCTAAATATATAACCAGAAATACATCCTTTTCATTAGCGAAAACTATATTCATAGCCCGCTGAAAAGTCTGTCCTGCATTCTTTAATCCAAATGACATCTTTCCGTACATGAATGTACCCCATGGTGTTGTGAAGGTTGTTTTTAGATATTATCTTTATGCACCAAAATCTGATTGTACCCGAAATATCCATCTAGCAATGACATCTTGGAAGACCCAACTACTCTATGTAGATGATATTTTAATAACAGGTAGTTCAACTTCTACTATTGCTGAGATTAAAACCACATTGCATAAGTGGTTTTATATGACAGATATGGGCTTGCTAGATTTCTTCCTTGGACTAGAGATCAATCAAAATGGTTTTAGGATTACCATTTCTCAACCAAAGTATGATAAATATATTTTTACACGATTTCACATGAGTTACTGCAAGCCAGCAACCACACCTTTCTTGTAACACCTTCCTCACACATCTACCCAAGTAACCAGCCAACCGAGGTAAACATGTGACGAGAGGCTACTATGATTGGATTCGACCTCCTATGTGACCTTAAGGAAGTGTAATTGATGGAACACATCAACCAACCTATCGACATCAACAACACAACCCTCAGGAGACATGTTAGCCACTCAAACATCATGTCATTGTGTCCCACTGATGTTATGGACATCTTAATCCTTAGTCACTCTCATGGTATATGCACGAAAGCGTCTAGAAACCCATAGTCGCTCTCACAGGCTTGCCTGCCAGGGTTCAGAGACCCAATTTTCTAGTTCTGTGCCAGTGACCCCAAGATTTGAGCCACTTTTTCAGGCTCGAAGCCTAGGTCACTGCTCAAAATGGAATGATAGCTTAAGATAAGTCAAAGAACAGGGAAATAATGATGCAAAAGAAATAAGTTAAAAAATACCTTAATCAGACCTCTACTAGCTATGACAAACATTTTGTCAAACATATCATCAACATGTAACATGCAGGTGCAAATAATAGAATTAAGAGTAGGGATCTCAGACATATCTAAGAATCGCTATGAACCATTGTTCCCTCATGTCATTAGCTGCAGTATCATCTATTAGGCCATATATATATATATATATATATATATATATATATATATATATATATATATATATATATATATATATATATATATACATATATATTATCCATTCATTTACAAGTAAAAATATGTTGAGAGCCATACATAGATGTTGTCATAAAACACACATATAACCAACATAATAAAAACAAAAATACTCATGAAACTACAACCATATAGAACACATATAATCCATCAAAATACTCTTAGAAATACAAGGAGAAATAACCTTTCATTAATGATACAATAAGGCAATTGGAGATGGGACTACCACGTTCCAACCAACAATAGATTGGTTGATCCAAGTCTCTCCACAGAAAATTTTAGGGGCTAATATTCGTAAGTGGGCTATTTTTCTATGTTTTTTTCCAAAAGATGATTCGCCAATTTTCATTTTTTATAAAAATGATTCGCCCAAATTTTATAATATAAAATTATTTTACCTTAAAAATTGCCAAAATTATATGGAGAGTATATATAAAATCATTATAAATTCGACTAATTTTACAAATACATCAATAAATATTTTATAGTTTGCATATTAGGGACTAGTGAGACTCGCCAATGTTTGTAAACTTCAAGATAATTTTACATCCTTAAAATTTTCCCCGAGTCTCTCTTCAGCCAATCAGCCTCGTTCCATATTCCAAGCATCAATGTGGGACTCATAGAACACACCAAATAAGAATGGATGTTGTTAGGCCTATGTTTTGTCTTGTTTTATATCCACTTTTATTTAGAAATACCTTATGCTTTTGCTTATATTGTATGGTTATTGTCGAAATTTCGTGTATTCTTAGAAGCGATAAAGTAATATTGATTGTGTAATGCATCTCCCTTGTTTTAACAAGATTTGACATTTAAGCCATTATTAATGATGGTTTTTGTGTTTGTAGGTTTAAACATGGTCAATTACCTTCTTACCTATATGAAAACGGTTCCTCCACCATGCATCAAATTCATGCACCAATTCAATTTTTACAACATTCCTGCACCAATTCAGTTTTTACAACATTCCGACACCAATTCAGTTTTTACAACAACATTCCTACACCAATTTGGGGCTTTCATACATTGACACATTTCTGGGAAAATATGAAAGAGGTTTTTGTTCAAAATGTTGTTTGAACACTTCCACATGAGTCAAGATACACTCAGGTCGTATGGATTTATATTTAAGGAATAATTAATGCTTCAGCCCCGAATTCATAGCAGTTTGCAGATTGCCTAATTCCTCCTTGATTTTCATGTCGATTATAACGAATCTTAAAATTCCAAAACATGGATGTTTTTACCAACATAGGAAATTGAGTAAAACATGGGTCGTTTTCCAAAATTCGTAATGGTTAAGAAGATAAGAAGAGTTATTTGGAGGTCATTTGTTAAAAATACCAATTTTTCCATAATTCCAGAATGTGCCCACATTTTGAAAATTCGTATCAAATCTGCATTCTTTCAATGGGGTAGCGATTGTACTGATATTCTATTGATGATAATTAGTTGCGATTCAATCCCCAAATTTTGTGAAAAGGAATGGCTTGTCTAAAGCCAAATTTGTAATATAACAAATGTTATTAAAAAAAAGAGTTATGCAAACATAAGGGGGAGGAGGAGAAAACTAATATTGCACTTCCATGTTGTTGGATCAAGTTTAGGGGGCTCTTCCCCCTTCCCTATGATCAGTTGGAGGTTGGATTCAAAGATTTGATGTAAAATTGCACCAAACATTCAAGTTAATCCAAGGAGCTATGTTAATTGTTCATTTCCTATTATAATGTGTTATGTGATGCATTGTTTGAGCACTTGACTTTCCAGATCTTGTAATAGAGAAACGAGATGGTTTTCTAGGGCCCGACCAACCATCCTCATTCTCCCTCTTTCGTAAGGTGTGTTAGATATTTTTTTATGTAGGGTTTAAGTAGGAAGTATTTCGTTCTTTTATGTAGTTAACATGTTCTGTCTTCTTCATAAATCGTGTGTGATTCGGATCCGAGGTGTGTGGGTGTGGTGTGTTTATTTATTTCATGTCGTGACAACACTCATTTCCTTTGATGCACTGTGTATTTTTATTTCTGCAAAAGGGTGTGTTTTAGTTTACTTGCACCGGTGCATTTTTATTTAGAAAGTGAAGGTTACTTCAGTGAGGGTTTTACTTCTGCAAATTAATTTATGTTAGTTAGTTTGTTTTCCTTATGCAAATCATGTTTTATTTCTGAGTATAAGTTACTAGCATTCTAGCATAAAAGTGTAACTTAAGGTTAATTTATTTACATCTCCAGGAGCTTTAATGAAACACTGTTTGCATTGTATGGATCTATACTTGTACTCGTTTCTCTATAGAAGTAATGAAGTTTAACACTGGAATTTAGTGAAGGGACCTTTGAACTAAAATCTCCATTTTATAAGAGTGCAGATCTAGTTCATATGAAAACAATCATCTTTGAAAGAAAGCATGTCTTGTATTTATATTAGATGATCATTTTTCACATAAAGAAGTTTCCTATTGTATTAAAGATTTTCCTTTGACTTTTGAAGTATTTTTCACTTCCATATGAATGATTAGGTAAGGAGTCTTTTGATTACGTGTGGTTATTTCCTCTGCTCTACTTTGCCTTGCAATCAATTTCTAGTTAGCACACTTTACATTTTATGCAAGTGGTTTGGGAGCTCAGTACATGAATATTTATTTATTAGTACAATAATCTTTGTTTTTGTACAGGAACCAATACCCTGGTACAGGAACAGAGTACTCTTGTACAAGAACCCAAAATTCTTGTGTGAAGGCCAATATACTCAGTGCAGGAACAGAACATACTTTTGATGCAGGAACATCATTTTAGTGCAGGAACATCGTTCCAGTGAAGAAACATTGTTGCGGTGCAAGAACGATGATTCAGGCCAAGAAGGAAAATTTTTAACAAAGACAAATGCACCTAATGGTTTAATTATTTCCTTGTCTTATGACTGCACTGACATTTAGTGTAAGATATCTGCCTATTTTTTCTTTCATTGATCAGGGTTGTTTGTGCTTATTTGAAGTTCCTTTCCTTAAGTTTGTGACAAGTATTTTTCTTGAGTGAATCCAATTTCCAAAATGGTGTGATGTCATTGTAATAACTACTACAGGTTGCCAAAGTCTTTCTCTGGCATTTCCAGTGTTGTGCCTCTATGTTTACGAACTCCCAGATTGAAAATTAAATATTAGGTTGTTTATTACGCTCAACATTTTGGCGTCGTTGCCACGGAGGCGCTTAGGGGATTGACCTTTGTAACCTGTTGCAATTTGGTCTTCTCTTTACCTAGTTTTTCTCACAAATTTTATTTCCTTATAACTTATTCTTTGAATTTGTTTCTTTCATGCATTCTTTTTAAGTTTTTTTCATTCATTGGGTGCTATAAGAACCCCCGCTTTATCTATTCAACCACGTGCTAACAATATATACCAACTATCTTGTTAAAGAAAAATAAATGGTATTTCGAGGCATTTTTCAATGAAGAGTTTTGAGGCTAATATCAATCATCCAATGCACCTATTTCACTGATTAGTTTCCAGGAACATTCAAAGGAGTCTCGAAGTAGTACATGGATAACCTGTTTTATTTTGGTAAGAAATGGAAAACATTGTTACTTTTGAATTTCCTATCAAATATCTAGGAGTGGCTCAAATGCATAATATTCCCCCATATACACTACCAAAATTTCATGGTTTGGAAAATGAAGACCCAGATACATTATTATTTGAGTTTGAAGTACTTTGTATAGGATATGGTTATTGTACTAATTATCAAAGGTTACAAGTGTTTCCTCTTACTCTTAAAGGAGCAGCTTTCTGATGGTTCATGAGCCTTGGTGCGAAGTGTATTCAAACATGGGAAGACATGAAGAATGTATTCTTGGAGAAATATCAAGACTACTGCGAGGGCAGTGAAGATACTTGTGGAATAAAACAAGGGGAAAATGAAGGCTTGGAGGATTATGTGGAGAAATTTAGATACAACCTCCAAAAATCAAAACATAAGAATTTGGTAAAAGATATCTTGAAAGCATTCCTACTCAAAGGAATCAAAGATGAATTTTGGGAACCTTTAAATTTGATAGGAGCAGGTGATGTTTCTCACTTACCATATTATGATGTTTGTAAATTGTGCATTAGTTATTCAAGAGGAATCTCCAAGATCAGTAAGAATTCTCGAGAACTTTCTTCTTAATTTTTGGAATCTACTACAAAAATAGGAGCTACAAAATCTTTTCTAAATTTACAATTCGATGATTTGCAGGAAGAATGGAAGCAGTGTAAGGAGGATCATTCAAAAAATTATTTCTCATCATTGTCGGGTTTCAACAGGTATTTAAGAAATCAAGTAAGGAAATAAATCGACCACCAGGGATAACTCAAAACTCATCATCATTTAATATTTGGAGTAATATTTATTGTCCCCAGTAGGTTCCTCAACACATGTGCAACCCCACAGTTCCATGGCAGACTTATAATCCTCCTTTGATTCAATACACCACCATATTCCCACAATAGCCCTCTCCCTCGAGCCAAATATTCCCACAACCTCAAGGACGGTTTGGAGCCTCCTCTATAGGGAAATTCCCCATGCAAATTCCATTACCTGAGCCACAACAATTGCAATTCCCGTCCAATGTACCACCATGTTATCCCTCTCTATGGCCCCAACCATTTTTGCAACCAAACCCTAATTTCAACAATCAAGTTTCACATCAATTTAAAACACCTATTTTTCTTACTCGCCCCCTAGAAAATGTAATGTCATATATTTTAGACAAGGGAGTGTTGTCAATCCAGAAACTTCTTATATTACCACACAGCATTTACCTCGGGAAGAAACTTTAATCCATAAACCATTAGGGCAACAATCTATGATTAGAACTTGTTTGAAAACTATTGTTGAAGCTCACAAAGAAGAAAACCCTAGAGTTTCCCTTAACCTACCTTGTCAATCTGAATAGAGAAAAAATCAAGTTGTGGAAGACCTACACAAGTTGGAGAACCATGAATATGTGGGTCCTATTGAATCCTAGTTCCAAAAAATTGTTAGTACACCCCATTCCCTCATCATTCAAAAACTCTTGGTACCATATCAAGTAAGTTAGTTTCTCATACTTTGCATTAAAGTTTACATTTTAAACCTGAGTGTGAGTATATTAGTATTTTGTTATGCACATGGCTACATTGGAAGTATTCTTACACTTGAAGGAAATCTTCCTCTCTTTAAATTAGGGTAGGGGAATATAGAAACAATAAATACAAATTCCATTTGGAATAAATTTTTTATAGCAACACTCTTGAAATTGCAATTCCTAAGGCACAACTATTGAAATTTTTGTCATAATGAACTCTCGTGGTAAGACTTATCAGAAGCAATTCACTCTTAATGCCTCATATTTTATAAAGTGATTTTGATTATTGGATAATATTATTCATTGGGTGAGTTAGGGGGATTGTTATTGTTATGCTTTCCATTCATAAGCTTAACATACTTCCATCCAAGAAATCTTTTCAAGTTTCTCTTTGAAGGTATTGATGAAAAGCCTCTTATGGTGGACCACTCCTATAAAACCATAATGAGCACAGATAAGAAACCTAGCATGATCAACTTGATGAATATTTCAATAATTATATGAGATGTCTTCTTTAAAATTAGTCTTTAGGGTAGAAGGATCAACTAGTAAATATTAATAATTAAAAACTTTTCACACCATCATGTGCTCTTAAGGAGATGATTTGCCTCCCTTCCTATTAAGTAACCTATTTAAGGTTGATCATAATCATACTTTTTTTACATAAACATATTATTTGAGGGATAGGAGGTCTCATTAAGAGCTGACCTACTATGATCATGGGTCTTAACGAGAATGACATTACCGTATTTTTTTTCTAGTTAGGACTAACCTAAGTACCCACGGGGGATTTGAACCAGTGACCTATCGCAAGGAGTGCCTTAACAACGCACCCATTCACCGTCAATCCAAAGCCTCGTGGGAATAATGACATTACCGTTACTTGTCACCAAGCTAGGGTAATGGATTTCAGTTGAAAAGTTGGAAGACAAGAGGTCTCATCATGAGATGGCTTGTTCATTCTTGTTATCTCTTGTGAATGGCATTGTTGTTCGCTAGTTACCAAGCTAGGACAGTGGCCTTAATTTAATTCCCAAATAAAATTAAATGCTTTTAAATGAATTTGAATATATATCTAATAGGTGGGATACATGCATTTCATTGGGTTAAAAAGCATCCCTGTCAAGGCTATAGACACCTGCTGGCAGAGGGCCATCTTGTGGTATTAAAGTTAATTTTACACTATGATTTACCTGGTTGTTTTTGTCTTTCCCTGAACTCATTATCAAATCTATTTGAGAATGGCTTTAAGATCCTTTCAGTAATGTGATTTTAAGTTCTATCTTTCAGAAATAATTTGGTTTTTATGGATGTGGGACCCTTAGTGCATGTGATTCACTTTGCTTAAACAAGAGTAGCTTCAGCTGTATGCTTGGGTAATGATAAGATGGTCATCATGGAAAGGTATTGTTTTATTATGTTTATTTTTCCCTATTTTCATCCATATTTAACGTTGTGACTTTCAAATCATATCACTTTTATTTGCAATGAGGCTATTGAGGTGAAAAAATTCTATCTAAGACTAATCTTGAGATGCTTTATGGGAATTTTGATGGTTGTCTATTTTATTATGACACTATCCTTGTAGTTTAGCATTTTTTCTTGGTATCATATTTGGTTGGAATAAATATTAATGAATGAGTAATCCAGCATGAAATAAACCAACATATATCTCCATTGCCAGGACAATTATATATAACAGGAAATTTTGCAGGGATATTGAAATCTTATTTTTTGCAAGGGAGCGACAATACAACAATTGGTTTTCTTGCATGGGGACATGCAATATGATCAACATGGGTGGATGTTAGGCATGTATTTTGTCTTATTTTATATCCATTTTAATTTGGAAATCCCTCGTGAGTTTTCTTATATTTTATGGTTATTGTCGACATTTCGTGTATTCTTAGAAGCGATAAAGTAATATTTATTGTGTAACACATCTCCCTTGTTTTAACAAGATTTGACATTTAAGCCATTATTACTTATGGTTTTTGTGTTTGCAGGTTTAAACATGGTTAATTACCTTCTTAACTATATGAAAATGGTTCCTGCACCACGCATCGAATTCGTACACCAATTCAGTGTTTACAACAACATTCATGCGCCAATTTGGGGCTTTCATACATTGACACATTTTTGGGAAAATATGAAAGAGGTTTTTGTTCAAAATGTTGTTTAAACAGTTCCACATGAGTCAAGATACACCCAGGTCGTAAGGATTTATATTTAGGGAATAGTTAATTCTTCAGCCCCGAATTCGCAGTAGTTTCCAGACTGTTGATTTCCTCCTCGATTTTCATGCTGATTATAGTGAATCTTAAAATTATGAAACATGGGTTTTTTCCGAGAACGGGAAATTAACTTAGAAAGAGGTCGTTTTCCAAAATTCAGAATGTTTAATAAGATACAAATAGTTCTTTGGAGGCAGTTTGTTAAAAAGACCAATTTTCCCAGAATTCCAGAATCTGCCCAGATTTGGAAAATTCGTATCAAATTTGTATTCTTTCAAGGGGGAAACGGTTGTAATGATATTCTATTGATGATAATTAGTTGGGATTCAATCCCCATATTGTTTGAAAAGGAATGGCTTGTCTAAAGCCAAATAAGAGGTATGCAAGCATAAGGGGAGGAGGAGAAAACGAGTATCGCACTTCATGTTGTTGGATCAAGTTTAGGGGGGTCTTCTCCCTTCCCTATGATCAGTTGGAGGATGGATTCAAATATTTGATGTAAAATTGTAGCACACATTCATCCAAGGAGCTATATCAGTTGTTCATTTCCTGTTCTAATGTTTTATGTGATGCATTGTTTGAGCCCTTGACTTTCTAGATCTCGTAATAGAGAAATGAGCTAGTTGGCTAGGGCCCAACCAACCCATCTCATTCTCCCTCTTTCGTAAGGTGTGTTATTTTTTTATGCAGGGTTTGGTCTGGAAGTATTTTGTTCTTTCATGTATTTAACAGGGTTTGTCTTCTTTATATATCGTGTGTGATTCAGATTCGAGGTGTGTGGGTCTGGTGTGTTTATTTATTACATGCCGTGACAACACTCCTTTCCTTTGATGCACTGTGTATTTTCATTTCTGCAAAAGGGTGTGTTTTAGTTTACTTGCACTGGTGCGTTTTTATTTGACAAGTGAAGGTTACTTTAGTGAGGGTTTTACTTCTACAAGTTAATTTATTTTCTGCGAGTTAGCTTGTTTTCCTTATGCAAATCATGTTTTATTTCTGAGTATAAGTTACAAGAATTCTAGCATAAAAGTGTAACTTAAGGTTAATCTATTTACATCTCCATGATATTTAATGAAACACTGTTTGCATTGCATGGATCTATAGTTGTACTTATTTCTCTATGGAAGTAATCAAGTTTAAGACAAGAATTTTGTTAGGTCCTTATACTACTAGTGTAACCCCTTATTGTTATTAGTGCAACCCACTTATTATATTGTTGTGCCCATGTAATCCCCATATTGTTATCATTGTGCCCCATAGAAGCCCACTATTGTTATTGTTGTGCCCTTACATTATTATTGTTATGTCGACTATGATTATATTATGACCCCTTAGACTCCTATATATAGAAAGGAGGTCTTGTCATTTGTATCATTCAAGAAATTTTCATTTGTGTAATGTAAAGGAGGTTTCCCCCTTGAAGAGGCTTATTTTGAAGGCGTTGATCTCTCTTTTCTATCTTTTTGTGAGCTGGTTTCATAACAAATTTAGTGAAGGGACCTTTGAACTAAAACCTCCATTTTATAAGAGTGCAGATCTGGCTCATATGACAACAATCATATTTGAAAGAAAGCGTGCCTTGTATTTAGATTAGATGATCATTTTTCATATGAAAAGGTTTACTGTTGTATTAAATATTTTCCTTTGAATTTTGAAGTATTTTTCACTTCCATATGAATGATTATATAAGGAGTCTTTTGATTATTTGTGGTTATTTCCTCTGCTCTAGTTTCCTTTGAAATCAATTTCTAGTTAGCACACTTTACATTTTTTGCAAGTGGTTTGGAAGCTCAATACAAGAATATTGATTTCTTAGTACAAGAATCTTTGTATCGATACAGGAACTAATACCCTAGTACATGATCATAGTACTCTGGTACAGGAACCTAGAATTCTTATATGAAGGACGATATACTCAGTGCAGGAACATCGTTTAGTACATGAACATAGTTCTAGTGCAGAAACATTGTTGTGGTGCAGGAACGATGATTCAGGATAGGAAGGAAAACTTGTAACAAAGACAAATGCACCTAACAGTTTAATTATTTCCTTGTTTTATGACTGCACTGAGATTTAGTCTCAGATATCTACCTTTTTTTCCTTTCATTGATCAGGATTGTTTATACTGATTTGAAGTTCCTTTCCTTAAGCTTGTGACAAGTATTTTTCTTGAGTGAATCCAATTTCCAGAATGGTGTGATGTCATTGTATTAACTAGTGCAGGTTGCTAAAGTCTTTCTTTGGCATTTCCAATGTTGTGCCTCTAAGTTTACGAACTCCTGGATTGACAATTAAATGTTAGGTTGTTTATTACGCCCAACAGATGCCACCAGAGTTCTCCACCTACACCATGAGGAATTTGAGTGCCTCCTAGTCTCTCAGGCTTTACTGTAATCCATAGTCTAATTGAGTGATCACTAGGCCCTACACTGAGACACACTCTCTAGGCTTTACCATACATCCCATCCTGGGACTATTAGGCCCAACGGAAAGAAATCCGCCACTTATCTTTACCATATACCATGTCATTCACTGGTAAGGATTCCTAGACCCACTGAGTCACACAATGTTGGCTTTACCGCAACCCGCATTCTAGCTCAGGGGTTACTAGGCCAGTGGCTTTACCATGATCCATAGTCCGGTTCAAGGACTACTAGGACACATGTTTGTCATTTCAAAGATCCACCCCACTCAGCTTCGAATCCATCCAAGCATCCCACATAAACCAAATATGAAACCCATCTCATCAAAGCAATTAGGAAATGGCAAGGCCAGGCTGAAGATCAATATCACACTTGGCAAAACCCATTCTATGATAGAAAAGAACCACACGCAATCCCATGTATGCCAAATCTAGTAAGGAAAAGACACATGCAAGTTGAAACCTACAATGAAGCCTGCTATAACTGCTTGATCTTGCCTTTCCCTTCTTGATCTTTGCTTCCTCTTGCCTTCTTTTCCTTTCTTACTCCAATGCTAAAGTGATCCAAGAAAACTCTAAGTGTCCAAGAGTGTGAGAGAGAGAGAATAATGAGATAGCTTCGAAACTCAACTGACAAAAGGTTACCAACTGATCCTCAGAGGCCTTTTTATGAATGAGGCCTATATTTTCTTCGTTTTCCATTTTTTTCCTTCAATTTCCTCCTCACATGCAACCTGTGACCTTTCACCTCCCTTTTTTTCCTAATTTCCATTATTTTCATAAATAAATGTGCCAAAAATACCATTTTTCCTTTTGAAAGCCTTAGCCATTGCCTTTTCTAATTTCCTTAGCCATAAACAACCAAATGAACACCCCCCTAGGATGTCCCATCAACCATGGTTATTATTATTTTTTAACTTTTATTACATGGAATTTTCACAGGGTTGTTACAGAACCCTCCCCCTTGAGGGACACCATTCTTGGTGTTCAATCACACATATATCTCAACAAACCACTAGAAAGAAGACATACTACTCATGGAGCTTTATAACATAACTTGATGTAGTGTTTACAATGATCATCCCACCGAGTTCCAACCCACATGACATCATGATAACATAACCAAATGATAGCATAGTAACATGACAACATCATCATATTGACATGACACCCATACCACTTAGTGGAGCTTTATAAAATATCTCATGGAAGTATTTACATCCATATACATATGTACATATAGAGATATCACCAAAGCATATACCAAGACATAATATCAAAACATATACCAAGACACCATATCATAACATATACCAAAACACCATATCAAAGCATATATCAAAACACCATCTCAAAACTGCTTTGCCTCAACCAGAAAACAAGAAAGGATACATAGGTCGCATCTGATCCACCATCTGTCATGTAGTTTCATAAGGCCTAAAGTGCTTCCACTGCACTTTAACTTTCTTGATTGCTCGGTTTTCGAGCATGAGCACCTTTTTCTGCAATATACACTAAGGCTCCGACTAGAATTCTCCATCTGGTTCTAGTTGCAATATAGACCAGTCAATCACATGATCAACATCTTTAATATACTTCTTAAGCAATGACACATGGAAAACATCATGGAATTTCACTGTTGAAGGTAGTGCAAGTCAATAGGCTACTGGAAAAATCCTCTCAATGATACTAAAGTGTCCACAAAAGTGTGGTTCTTGCTTGGCACAAGATCCAATCCACTAGGAGATTTTCTTCGGTTTGATGGGAAAGTACACTTGTTCCCAAACCTGGAACTCCTTGAACAACTTGTTCCTATATGCATAAATCTTCTACCTATCCTTTGCTTCCTTTAAATTTTTCTTGATCACTTGCATTTCATGTTCCATGCCTGCCAACATATCTAGTCCAATAAGTACCCTGTTAACCAGATCACTCCCACTAATGGGAGTATTACAACTCTGCCCATACAATGCCTCAAAAGGACTCATCGTCAATGATTCCTAATACCCATTGTTGTATGTGAACTCTACCAGTGGAAGACACTCCTCCCACTTTTTTTGTTGATGCATCACATACATCCTCAATATGTCCTCCAATATCCTATTGACCATGTTTGTCTGTCCATCTGTCTGCAGATGATAAGTTGTACAGAAGGATAGCTTTGTGCCCAAACCTACAGATAACTCCTTCCGAAACTTGGAAGTGGACTTCGCATCCTTGTCTGACACAATATTCTTCAGAACACCATGCAACTTGAACACATCTCTTATGAATACCTATGCTACATCGCTAGTTGAGAATGTAGACTTCACTGAAATGAAGTGTGCAACCTTCATCAACCTGTCCACAATAACCATGATGGAATCATGTTGTCTCACTATCTTCGGAAACCCTGTGATGAAGTCCATTGAAATGAACCCCCATTTCTACTCTGGAATCACGATTAGCTGTAGCAGTACACCTAGATGTTTTCAATCTGCCTTCACTCGCTGACAATCAAAACTTCAGGCCACAAATTCTGTTACATCCCTCTTCAGATTCAGCCAATAATAAAATTTCTTCACTGCAGTAAATGTCTTCTGATAACCCGAGTGACCTGAATAATGTTTTGCATGAAACGCTCTCAAGATCACCTTCTTGAGCTCACTGCTATCTGGCACATATATCCTATCTTTGAATCCGGCCAATCCATCTACTATAAGACAATAATCCATACCTTGTGCATTTGCACCTATACCTGTGCCTGTACTTGTACACCCACCTGTAACTGTACCATTTCATGTACATGTACTTGCACCTATACTTATAATATCACTTGTACCTATACCAGCACCTTGCTGTAACCTGTTATCACTTAGGTTGTTCCCCAAAGTTGTAAGAAATGGAATACGGCCCAGGTAACCATAGACCAATCTTTTAGATACAGATTCTAGCCAATTTGCATCCAGAGAGGGCTCTCTCTTTATGATTTAGCTTTGTTTTTCAAAGGTTTTAGGCTAGTTATGAAGTACAAGGGTTTTGTTTTGAGTTTGGGTGGTGAGGTTCAATAGAACAATGAGGCAAAACTAGAGAGTTCAGTCCATTGGGCATGATGGAGTCAAAAGAAGGATGGCTTTTTGGATTTGGTTTCTAATAGAAGATGGCATCACAGAGCAAGGTACTCAAACATGGAACAATTTAAAGGCTAGAATCAGATGGAATGGACTCAAATGGGTGAAGGGCAGTTAAGAATCCTTCATCATATTGACAGAGGGAAAATGGATGATTACTGTCAAGGAGAAATTAAGAATTCCTTAGCAAATACTCAACGTGAAAGAATCAGGGGAAACAGGAGCAATTAAGAATTCACTGTTTATACTAATTCTGAAGAAAACACAGAGAATAGTAAAGACTAAAAACAGAGTGCAGCTAAGAAAATTCTGGATTAATCTTTTTCTCTACTATTCAGATCATGAAATACGGATGACATAACAGACAAGAAACTATAAAACACAAGGTAGAAAGTACTCATTGGTCCATGAGTTGATTCAAGAATTCTGTGACAGGTCTTCTGCATCAATTCTTTGTCCAGTAGGCCAGACAATAGTTTGATCCCAACAACTTTTTATTACAAAGTTTCAGTATTTACAGCAAAGTCTAGAGGAATCTACACATACCCAACCTCTTCAAAACTCTGATGAAGGGAGTATTTATACAACAAAAATATGTACAACAGGTATCTCATAAAAGCTCTGAGATAATATCTAATTTTAACCTAAAGTAATTTACAAGCAAAGTAGATAGAAATGGCTCGGAAAAGATATCTGATGCTGTGCTGGAGGTTGCCTCTTTAGGGTTCAGCTTGCAGGTGTCCTTTGTAGCTTTGTGCACCAACTGTTTGTAATAATTGTTCTTTAACTTCTGACCTACTTCGCTTAGTTGGCTCTGATGCTCTTTATTTCTAATTTGATTTGTCTTTACTTCTCCACGGATACTCTTTATGACTGATCTGATACTCTTTAATGTGTTTTGACTTTGATTTGATCCTCTTTAACTTGCTAAAACCGACTCCTGCTCCCCGTTTTTCGGTGAAAAAGAACTGCAACGTGTCTTTTGAGTGCTTTTCCTCCGATAAATCATGTTTTTGATGGTTCCCACTGGCTGGAGTAGAAAAATATCCTTGTATCTTTCTTCTGCAAGCTTAGAAACCCCTTGGTGCTGGTTTAACTGTGTTTGAAGGAAGGAGAGTGTAACCGGCAGCTTTAAATGGTTGGTCACGGAGCCGATGCTGGAGTTTTCTAGTGGGGAGGCGGTCGAAATGTCTAAATTGTGAAATCAGTGATCTTACATCGCAGGAGAGTGCGGAGCGCTATATGCTATAGAATATAACAAAAATGGTCTTTTTACCCTTTACTTGACAAAAGAATTTTTGGCGGGAAATTTTGATTTTTCAGACGGGTGACGTCAGCATGACATATAGGGGTACGGAATAGATGACATGGCAGGTGAAATGGTAGTACGGATGGTGACATGGCGGGTGACGTGAGCAACAGACAACTGACATTAGCAGATGATGTCAGCGGAGGGTCAGCAGGAGGGTGGTAAGTGGTTTTCCCCCACACCGCTTTTGGGCGAGGGTAGTTTGGGGCGGAGGGGCAGCGATCAATGCGGGAGAACGACGCCTATCCAGGGTACGGCATAGAAACCACCAGTTTCCCGGGACTTAACATTCAGCAATGGCGGCGGTCGTGAAATGATCCATAGCCGTCGGATGCGAGGGCCGAGATCAGATGATGGGCGCTCTCCTGAGAGAGAGGGACTATAAGCAGCGGGCCCGATGCTTTTAACATTTGATAAATCATATCGAGGGCAATTTTTATTGGTCCGCGGGGTGTGGTTATAATTAACCCGGGTGGTTAATTATCCCTTAAATGTGTGCAGGGAACGGTTATTAAAAGGTTTCAAATAAACCTTTAATTCCATTTAAAACAACGATATATGGCTATAGTTTAGCCGGGGGCGGGAATAATAAAGTTTGGCATTTTTATATATTAATATAATACGGGAAAGGGGACAACTTATATGAGAATTATATAATGATGTTAATGGTTAATATGAATTCAAAATGAAATTGAAAGCGCTAAGTTAGCATGTTTGAAAACTTAGGAAAGAGGAAAAAATAGGGGTTTTGGGGTGATAGCATGCATTTTTCCTAAGTAAAATGGGAATTCACTTAGGCCAACGATGAAATGGAATAAGTGGCCTAGTGATATTAAGCATATCTTAATATCATTGGGGGAAATTAGTAAGTGATTGGGGGGAAACAGTATGAAGGAAAGTTAGTCATGCCTTGCTTGAGCTGCTCCAAGAGAAATATTTGCCATGGCACTTTGTGATAGAGGTAAAATTAACACTTTGAGAGACAAAATCAATCACAAGTCTCATTCTGAAACATCAAAACTACCTACCCAGCCTACTTTGTCTAGCATTTCTCTTCTTTACATTTGGGTGCACTTAGACTAGCAAACCCTCATAAATATTCTTTTTTTTTTCATGGGAATCCTACCTAAATCTGCAACTTATTTCTTCCAAGGGCTCAAATTAAATAGTTGATCTCCTTCACTTCTCTACCTATCTACTTATCTGCCAAGATTAAACAGTTTGGACAGATTTTATTCTCTATCTCTAAAACAGGAAATTGAGACATGAACTGGCCAAGATTAGGTTGTTTGGCCATTCATCATTTGTGGTAAAAAGTTCAACAAGCTGTACATGATGCTTTATTTACAAAAAATGAAATAGTAGTGGCATTTGGACTTGCACACTTTCTTGGCCCTTTTTATTTGGGGTTTATTTCTTTTCATTTTTTCTTTTGACCATTTATTTTTTCTACCCTTTGATTTTTCTTTAAGGGTATACTCTCTTTACATTTTTTATATTTTTTATTTTTTTCATAATATGGAAACCTTTACAGCAAGGAAAGGTATGAACATATTACAGAGCTCAATTAGTCAATCATGAAATATGACACCTATTACTATAGGAGTATAACACTGGCTCCACTTGGGGATGTCTTTCCCTGGTGGAAAGTCAAGAATAGCAGTTCAGATGGCCTTATGAATCACTCTGACTGTGCACTGAAATATTTCTTTGTTGAAAGTAGAAAACTGTACAAAAGGATGCTATAAAAAATATATACACTATTCTAGCTTATTCAAACAACTGTACACCTGTTCTGGATAGCTTTCACTTGGATTATTTGTTCTTATATTCTTGCTCCCAAGTCTTCTTCTGCAATTTCTGATAAAATGGAATGAGGTAATACAAAACGGTAAAGTTACTTGATTGTTTTCTGAATTTTCTACACTTTCCTCTTCATTCTCCTTGCTAATATGAACAAATTGATTACTTTTTTCAAGCTGCTGAACCTGAATTTTCTTTATGTACATGTTAGAATCAGATTTTTATCAAAAAAAGGATCAAAGTAGTGTTTCATCACTCAACCATTCATTAGTCCTTCTTCTTTTCATGTATCATCCAGGCTCTTGAGAAAGTAAGTAATGTTTCCTTGCAATGCATGGACGATATAAGCTCCTTTCCATAGGAAGTCAAACTTCCCATGCTTTCCTTTGTCTTCTCACTTGGAGTCCCACTTTAGAACTTTGTCTCCAATATAGAAATATTCTGCTTTGGTTCTTTTATCAAATATCTTCTTAAGTTTTTCTTGTAACAATTGGGATATCTGGTGCACTTCTTCTCTGGTTTGCTGCAATTCGATGGTCATATTTATTCTTCTTTGAATTGCATTGGGTTCCACTTGAGCTTCTTGCAGCAACTTCATCACAGGAACTCCTAAAGATGAAGGAAACATATCCTCCATGCCATAAACTAGCTCATAAGGGTTGGTTCCAATTGATCTCTTTGTAGTAAGTTTGTCTGCCCATAGTGCATTTGCGAGTTTCTTGTGCCAGTTTTTCTTGTTCTCCTCCAACAGTTCCTTAATGATATTGATCAAGCTTTTATTGGAGGACACTGCTAAACCATTACCTTGAGGGTAATAGGTTGTGGAATGGCCTAAAGTGATATGGTATTTGTTGCAAAAATTTATCAGTTTCTTGGATTTGAAGGTAGCAACATTGTCAGTTATGATCTTTTCAGGACAGCCAAATCTGGAGAAGATGTTGGTCTCTAAGAATCCTATAATCACTGTATCATTGGCTTGTCTAGCAGGAATGGCTTCTATCCTTTTGGTAAAATAGTTTGTGGCAGTAAGGATCCATTTATGTTGGGCAGAAGAGGGAGGATGTATTTCTCCAATGAAGTCTAAACCCCATTATTGAAATGGTCTTTTAGTGGAAATTGGTCTCAAAGGTAAGGGCAACAGTTTTCTTTTTCCTTCAAAAATTTGGCATTTGTGGCAAGCAGTGACAAACGTTTTTACATCAGCAGACAAATATGGCTAGTAAAATCCATCCCTTAGGATTTTGTCTATAGTTTATTTCTAGTACAGGTGTCCACCACAGTCCCCTGCATGAAATTCTTTGAGAATTTTTTCAGCTTCTTCCTTTATCAAACAATTCAATAAAATACATTCATGATTTTTCCAAAAAAGAACACCATCTAAAATACAAAACTTTGAAGCTTTCATTTTTAAAAATATTTTCTTTGTTTTGGATAACCCTGTAGGAGCCTACAGGTTTAATAATACATGAGTTATATCAGCATACCAAGGTGATTCTAAGAAGGCCTGACTGATTTGTGGAGTCACAATCTCCTGTTCGTTATCCAGTTCATTGATGTCCAGGGCTTGAAAGTTTGTTTAAGTCATGAGTTTAGCTAATCCCTGTCCTCTTATCATCTTTGTAGGTTTTATCTCAATGTCATATTCCAGTATCTTAGCTATCCATTTACCTCGTTTTCCTTCAATTCCTTCTTGAGTCAGAATGTCTTTGACAATGGCATTTGACACATAAGCTATTACGTGTGAGTATAATATGTAGATTCTGAAGTCTTGAATGGCTTTCACAAGTGCATAAGTATGTTTTTCCATGATCTTGTAATTCAGAGGTGCATCTCTAAGTGCTTTACTGAAAAAGGCTATGGGTTTATCGCATCTTTGATCATCTTTTTGAAGTAAAACAGCTGCTATGGTTTGTTCTGATGCAAATGAGAAAATTATGAATTCTCTGTCGAATTTTGGACTTGTAAGGACTGGTGTTTTAGTTAAAGCCAATTTAATATCTTCAAATGCTTGTTTGGCTTCTATTGTCCATTTAACCTTTGAATCATTTCTCAACATGTTGTTTAGCAATCTAATTAATTCAGCCAAATTGGGTATGAAACTTCTCAGAAAATTAATCTTCCCTAGGAAATCTTGAAGTTCTTTGAAATTTTTGGGGTGAGGTATTTGCAGAATGGCTTTAATTCTAGCAGGGTCAATTTTGATGCCATCTTTAGAGATGATGTGGCCTAACAATTTGCCTTCTTCTAGACCAAACAAAGATTTTTTAGGATTCAGTGATATACCATACTGTCTACAATTTAGGAACACTTGTCTCAAATGATCTAAATGTTGCTGATCTATTTTGGAAAACACAGTGAGGTCATCTAGATACACAACCAAAAAATCACGAATTTCTTTGGCAAAAGCTATGTCCATGGCTCATTGAAAGGTTGCCCCTGCGTTCTTAAATCCGAAAGGCATTTTTACATATTTAAATGTACCCCATGGCATTGTAAATGCAGCCTTGTCTTGGTCATTAGGATGAACTAGAATATGATTGAAACCCGAAAACCCATCCAAAAGTGAAATCCTAGAAGCACCTACTACCCTTTGTAAAATATGATCCATTTTGGGTAAGGGGTAGTTGTCCTTCAAAGAAACCTTGTTTAAATTTCTTAAGTCAACACATAACCTGATTTCCCCTGTTTTCTTTCTAGTGGGCACTAAATTGGACACCCATTTTGAAAATCTGATTGCTGCAATTATCCCTGCATTATGCATCCGTTTGATTTCTTTTTCTATTAAAGGAAGTAGTACAAGGTTGATTCTTCTAAGCTTTTGTTTGAATGGTTTTTGATTTTCCTTGAGGGGTATTGTATGTTGAATAATGGAAGTGTCATAAGACTTCAGGTCTTCATAGCTCCAGGAAAAAACATCTTGGAATTTTTTGATCAGTTCAACATACTTCATCTTTTGATCACAGGGCAAATATTTGGACAATTTTATCATTTTTGGATTGTGTTTAGTTCCAATGTTGTATTCTTCAATGTCTGCTTTTGGAGGTTCCATTTGAGGTTTCTTCAGAATGTCATTGAAATCAAAGATATCTTCCAAAGGAGTCAATCCCTTGGGTAAATGATTGTTTTTTAAATTGATAATTTCAGATTCTCCTTCAATAATCTCATCAACATCTGTTTGCTTAAGCTCTTGAATTTCCTCTTTGGTGAATTTTGTTCGATGAAGCATTTGAATTTTATTTTCTGCTGAACTGTCTGTTTGTATCAAATTGGTTGGATTAGACTCCCTGACTGTGCCTTCATCTGCATTAGTGCTGGAAAATTCTTCTTCTAAGGTCAAAAAATTGTTAATCTATTTATCACTTTGAAACACTTGCCAATTCTTCAAATTATCAGGTATGGCTGGCCTGTGTCTAACTTTTGCTATGAATTGATGATTTGGTTCAAATGGTAATTTACATGTGCTGGCAACCATTGCTAGGCTATGAGCTTGCAAGTTATGTTTTCTTGGGATTTTAGCAAGCTGAGTTTCCAAAAACGTGTTGAGGATTTCTATGGTTGTTGTCTTGTACTCTCTCAACCTGGGATCATTTTTCAAGAACTTCCCTTTTATTTGTTGAATTATTAAATCAGAATCTCCTAACACTGACACTCTAGTTGTTCCCAAATTCTTCAACAGTTTAAGACCTAGCAGCAGAGCTTCATATTCAGCCATATTATTAGTGCATCTAAAGTTTAACCTGTAGGAATGACCTTCAACATGTTTATTTTCAAGGTTGTGCACCCAGACCCCTGCCCCTACTCCTAATTTGTTGACTGAACCATCAAATTCTAAGTACCACAAGATTTCATGTTTATAGTTAGTGTCTGGATTTGCAAGGATCCTTTTAGCAGGGAGATCTAGATTTTCAAACTGATTTGGTTTATCCAACGTTTCATGACTTTCGGAGATCTCTTGGATTGGGGAACTGGACTTTTGATTTGTTGTTTTATTTGCCAGAACTTTTATTTCATGTGGGTGATCAATTTCATCATTGTAAAGGATAAAAGAATGCATGTCTGAATGCACTTAGTAGATAGGGAAATTTTGAGGTTTATCTTGACTACTTACTACATACTTCATAAGGTTTTCTCTATATAGTCTCTTGGGTTGACCAAATACTGAAATAGTAGCATAGGACATGTCTAACTGTAAAGATCATTGAAGTTTTGCACCCCAAGATCTAGACAGTAACATACCATATTTTGGAGAAATATCAGCTACTACTATGTCCATTAAGATTGTTTTGGCAAGATATTGGACTAGTGAAATGCATAAGTCTTTGATTAAACCCAAACATTTGACCTGGCTTGAGTCAAAAGAGAAAAGATATTTGTACGGCCTGGTGATGTCAAGGTCGAGTTTCTCCATTACAAATTTAGGAATTAAGTTATGGGAAGCACAAGAATCGAACATGGCATTATGGAGTATTTTATCATGTATTTTTAAAGCCACATAAAAAGGAGGAACTTGGCCCTCTGCTATTTTTCCATTCATTTCAGGGCCAAATATCAATTCAGGATGGTCATAAAAAACTTTTATTAAATGTTCTGAATCCTTGTTCACTGAAATTTTGAGTGATCTGTTGATTTGACTTCTGTAGACATCATGTTTAGCTAATTCTGATAATGGAACAACTATCTTTATTTTACCTAGTAACCTCTGTCTCAAGATTGAAAGGTTTCTCGGTCTGAGTTTTTGTATTTCAGACAGCTGAATTTTCTATGCTTTTCTCTTCTTCAGGTGTGGGATTATGTGCTGAAATGTTTTCCAAATCATGTTCTAGAGGCTCTTCTTTTTCTTTAGCCGGAATAGCGGTGGAAGGTTGACTGTCAGGTGTTTGATTGTCTGATATATCTTCAACGATTGGACTGTTGGGGTTAGGGTCAGTTTTGGACAGAATATGTACAGGGGTGTTATTGACCTTACCTTTGTTAGGCTGCTTGTTTTCTTTCTGTTTGTTGTTTTCAGGGACATCTATCCTTCTACTTCTCAGATTATATTGCTTGTGGACTTCATAAATGGCTGTGTCATATCTCTCCCTAAAGTCAAATGATTCACCTAACCGAGTTTGGAATTGTTTCACAATGTGAGCTTCTTGATCTTCATGGGTCAAGAAAACTTGTTGTTCATTGTTGAGTCCCATTAAATTGATTTGAGTGTCTTTTGTTGGTTCATCAGATGTTGAGGCTTCAACATAATTTTCTTGAAATGGGGGCCTAATATTTTGGTCAGGCCCTATCTTTCCTGTGATAGGATTTTGATTCCTCTTGAAATTTGGATTTCTGCCAGCATTGCTACGTTGACCATCCCAAGGGGATTTTCTCTCAATTGTTTCTACTCTAACTCCAAGTCTATCCATTCCTTTGATAATTGCATCTAGTTTATGTTCAAAGGCAGATGGTTCTTCTTTGAAAGGTATCCTTCTTTCAGCTCTGGCTCTAGAGCATTTAGATATCAGATTGGCTTCCACACTAACAGCTATACTATGCATTTCTTCTAAGTTTCTAGGGGCTCTTTCCCTAAGTTGATATGCCATATCAGAGTCAAATGCATCAAGGAATTTGATCAAGGCTAAATTTGGAGGAGGTCTGAGATTCTGAGGGATAGAATTGTAAACATTGTTGAATCTGGTACAGTGACCTTGGACAGTTTCTTGTGTGCCTCTCCTTAGGTTCTCATACTCTGATAAAATATGGAGATGATCTTTCTTCTTCTCCCATTTGTTCAAGAAGGTCTGATAAAGAGCTTGCGGGTCATTGATACTGTTTGCAGGGAGGGCTCTAAACTAGGTTCTAACATCATCAGTTAAACTTTGAACAAATACTTTCATTCTAACACCATCATCATCAATCTCATAATTTTCAAAATAGTCAGTCATTTTCTTGGTATGTTGTTGAGCTGTGTAGGCGCCAGTACCATCAAAATAAGTGATTTTTCTTTGATAATCTTGAGGCATAGCCCCTGGGTTTGCAGGTAAGTTTAGGGTGGTATATTGGTTTGCCATGGTTGAAGAGATAAATGTGACAGCTGGAAGAGCAAGGATAACAGTGGAAATGTGTGCGGTAGATGAAGGAGTGGAAAAGGTAGCTTGTGGAGCTGATGGGGAACTTGGAGAAGCTGCAGCAATGACAACAAGGTTTGGTGTTTTTTCAGAGGTAAGCTCAGATGGAATAGAATTCTGCAAATTTTTGTCAAGGTGTGAACTAGCAGAATTTTCTTGGCTCTATTGACTTCTAAGGATCCTAGGAATTAGATTAGGATTTTCAAACACAGGTGGAGGATTAGGATCAGGATTCGATCTGGTGTAAAGAATCTTTTTTGGAGCCAATTTCTAGGTCTATTTTTGGTTTTTTCTTTAAATAGCTTTTGACAATACAACTTTTAACAATATCTTCTAGGAGGTTTTGAATGTGGGAGTTTTGAACTTTCCTGGAGATTTATTTTAGAAGAGGAACTGATCAACTATTTGGAACTAACTGTTCAAAACATAAACTAGACTAGAGATAGACTGAAGCAACATTTATTTACTTCTGTAATTGCAAAGCAAAAGCAGTTTCAAAGGCTACCTAGCTAACTTCAGGCTCCATCTGTAGCTTATGAAAGAAACAATAGTAACAGACATTTATTTAGGTCCCCAGTGGAATTGCCAATGATGTTATCACTCAGGTTGTTCCCAAAAGTTGTAAGAAAGGGAATATGGCTGAGGTAACCACAAAACAATCTTTTAGATACAGATTCTAGCCAATCTGCATCCAGAGAGGGCTCTCTCTTTATGATTTAGCTTTGTTTTTCAAAGGTTTTAGGCTAGTTATGAAGTACAAGGGTTTTGTTTTGAGTTTGGGTGGTGAGATTCAATAGAACAATGAGGCAAAAATGAAGAGTTCAGTTCATTGGGCATGATGGAGTCAAAAGAATGTAATGAATAAAATATATAAATAATATAAATATAATGTAAAAAATAATAATCATAAATAATAGTTAGTTAAGCTAGTAATTAGGTTGAAGAGGCATGTCTAATAGGACATGACTCTTCATGAAAAGACACTTGCTTGGTATATAAGCAAACCTCTCGTTCTCATTTGTAAATTATCATTCTTATTCTTATTCGAATATTTAATATAATATTTATATCCTTAATGGATAATTTGATACTCCAAGTTTTTTGGAGTAATTAATCTTAAGAAGGAACTTTGTTCGCTTCATTTGGTATCAGAGCCACGTTTGGCTGATCACCAGGCCTTTGACTATCAACCTATCATCAACCTTGTTGTTGTCACACATTGGGAGATTCTCCATTTTAGAAAAATAAAAATAAAAATAATAAAGAATAAAGAATAAAGAAGAAAAGAGGAAAGGAAATAATATATTCCGAACAAAAAAAAATATAAAAGGGTTTTACTATATATATATATATATATATATATATATATATATATATATATATATATATATATATATATATATATATATATATATAAGGGTTTTACTTTATTGATAAAAGTGCATAATAAAGATAAGCGAGAATCTTTTCAAGTATATTTAAAACTTTTCACATGGAGAAGCCCACAGTGTTTTTTTTTCCACAGAAAAAAACGAACTTTTTTTATAAGAAATAAAAAAGGTTACATGCAGATGAGTTAACATTCTGTAAAGACCGCCTAATATCTAGGCCACCCCCTCTCCAGAGGGACAAAACGCGCAACAAGCGCTTACTGCGAGTGATAACAGCCTGAAAAACTCGGCCTAAACAGCCGAACCAAAAACAGAGCGATAATGACCAGTTTGATCTGATTTCTGTTGGGCCTCCTTACAAAAGGAAAACGACCCACTCATGCAAGAACCAGCATCATAGCCACACAGCTCATCAAAAAGGAGCATGAAAAGTTCTGAAACGTAAAAAAAACAAGTTTTTCTATGACTAAACAGTTTAAGGAAGCAGTAATATATGAAAACACTATCATCTGAAAACAAAGGATGGAATTATGGGTATGGAGGGAGATTCGACACACGAATCTGATCCTGTATCTGTTCAGCTATTCTCCACGAGCCCATATCTTGTTGTAAACCTGCCTTAGAAAGCCCGTCTGCGATATCATTGAATTCCCTGTAGATATGTTCAATGAAGAAAACATTAAACCTCTGTTTTAAAATTTGAATTTCTTCTAAAAGAGGCAGCAGCATATAATTTTGACATCTGTACTTCCCAATAACCCAGTTTATAACATTCAATGAGTCTCCATAAATCTGAATGGTGAGGGTGTTCTTTTGAATAAGCCAGCACAGCAGAAGTTTTAAGGCCGAGAGCTCGGCAAAATTATTAGTGCCTGTTCCAATGCCAACCGAGGCCTTAAGAGAGTGTGATCTATTAAGATGTATGCAAATCCCAGCACCCACGATGTTGTTCTGAGCAGCCCCATCGAAAAATGCCCAAGGGATCCCTTCCCGAATACGTGGTGCTAACCTCTGTTGATGAATTTTTCCCTCCTCTCCCAGTGGGATGCTTTCAAAAATGGCAATGCTCTGAATGGCCACCGCAATCTCAGGTGTTAGCTTCTCTCTGAATATGCTGCGATTTCTTGCAATCCAGATACCCCAGCATATGATGGGGGGTAAATTCCTCAGATTCCTCCCCTGAAAGTTGTTCCACCAGTATTCCCAACATGCCATTAGATCGGGCCCTTCCCATTTTAACTTTGTATTCAGAAGTTTTTCCGCCTCTAGCCAAATCTGTTTGGTGTACGGGCAAAGCAGAAAGAGGTGGTTGATGGTTTCTTCATCCGCACAACACAGCGGGCATCTGCCAGGTCCCTGTTTAAACCGGCCCTGTAGAACATCCCAGGATGGGATTTTGTGATTTAATGCACACCAGAAGAAGATACGAGCTTTTTTTGGGCATTTTAGTTTTAACAGAGATTTTGACCACCAATCAGGAATGGCCCACCCCTTAGATTTCATCAGAAAAGAATAGCCTGCCTTTGGGGAGTATAGCCCAGTTTCGGCATGTGCCCACACCAGACTATCAGGCCTATCTAATAATCTGACATTTGATCTTTTCAACTCCTGAATATAGCGCTGCCAATCCCCTCCCCAAAAAGCGTTTAGGCCAATATCCTCTCCAGCCTTCCAGGCTTGGCCCCAAATAGAGGTCTGCTCCAAGTTTGCTATCTGGTTTAATCTGTTAATGCCTATACCTTCCAAATGTGCAACCAGATCCGGATGAAGGGCGAAATCTTCATTGCAGCCCACCCATGGATCTCTGCCAATTCTCAAGCGTTCTCCATTCCCAACCCTCCATGCCAGCCCACGCTCAATTATCTTGAAAGCCTCCGTGGTGGCCTTCCAGATGACCGAACAGTTCCTCCCTTTCTTATTGGGCTTTCTTATCCAATCTTCAATCGGCGTGGGATCGATGTATTTTCTAATCACCACCTTCGTCCAGAGGTTCTCAGAGTTAATGATACGCCATCCTGATTTTGCAGCTAAGGCCTGACTAAAATCCACAAGGTTTTTTAGCCCCCAACCGCCCCATTCTTTTGGCCTTGCAATTTTGTCCCAAGCCACCCAAGGGAGAACAGTATCCTCCTTGGTTCCAGACCAGAGAAATCTGCTGCAGAGTTGTTTAATTTTGTGGAGAATTCCTTTTGGGATCCATGTTAAGGCGGCCCAGAAAACTGGTATAGCCTGTAGCACGGATTTTACCAGAGTTAATCTTCCAGCCCTCGACAGCCATTTAAAGCTCCAGTGAGCTATTTTCTGCTCAATTTTCGCCACCAACCACAACCAGTCTTGCTTCCTGTAAGAAGATGGCTTGAGCCAAAACCCAAGATATTTAAAGGGATGCTCCATATTACAGATGCCAAAGGGCAGCTGGGTCTCGATTGCCATCTCCTCTTGTCTACTGAAGCCCTCAAAAATCAACTGAGATTTTCTATCATTTACTTTGAGCCCTGTAGCTTTCAGAAAAAGATCTAAAGTAGACTTTAGTTCTAAGATTTCGGAAGTATTCCCATTTGTAAACAATAAGATATCATCGACAAAAAGTAAATGGGTAATGAAAAGATTGACAGCAACCTCCAGACCTTTGATCAAACCTGAACTTTTTGCCTTTGAGATGAGACGACTAAGACCTTCAGCCGCAAGAAGAAAGAGCAGAGGGGAAAGCGGACACCCTTGACGAAGTCCTCTTTGACTTTTGAAAAAGCGGGAGGCAGCACCATTTATCAGAACAGCAAAGGTTACATTTGTAATGCATCCCATGATCCATCTAATAAAGCCAGCTTGAAACCCCAGGTGCATCAAGAGCAACTTGAGATAAGACCAATTTACCCTATCATAGGCTTTTGCTAGATCAATTTTTAGTACTGCTCCTTTTTTCTTTGCCTGCCTGAGGCTATGAATTGTTTCTTGAGCTACCCCTATAGCCTCATGAATCTGCCTCCCATTCAGGAACCCAAATTGTTCCTTGGAGATATGGCAGGACAGTATAGGTTTCAACCTAACCGCTATAATCTTTGCAATAATCTTGTAAATGGTGTTACATAGGGAAATAGGCCTAAAATCTTCGAACGAACCAGGGTCCTCTTTTTTCGGGATGAGAGCAATGAAAGTTGCATTGAAGGGCCCATAAATTTCCCCTTTCAATCTGGACTCCTCCACCACCTTAGTGAGTTCTGCCCCAATGGATTCAAAGAAATGAGTGAAAAGTTCAATAGTCCATCCATCAGGGCCAGGGCTTTTGTCTTTGGCCATAGACTTTATGACACCCTCAACCTCTTCTTTTGTCACTTCCCTGAAAAGGTCTCCTGCCTCCTCCTCATCCACAAAGCGAGGAAAAGCCTGAGCAGTTTGGATGATTTCTGGTAAGTTGATATCCCCTGGATCCGCAAAGAGGGACTGAAAATGATCTTTCCCCATATTGGACAAATCTTCAAAAGAAGAAGCCTCTCTCCCATCCGAGTCCCTCAGTTTCCAAATAGTGTTTGCATTCCTCCTCCCTTTTGCATAGTTGTGGAAGAATTTTGTGTTTTCGTCCCCTGCTTTTAACCAGATAGCTCTACTTTTCAATCTCCACTCTTCTTCTTTATCCAGTAATATCTTCGCCCTTTTCTTTTCCAACTCCACTATTTTCTCTTTTGATTCCGGATTTTCATATGCATCAACTTCAGGGTCTTCAAGAACCCTCAAGGCTTCATCAATGTTTTCTAAAACCTCAGATTGTTTCCTTCTTCTTTCAGATGCCCAATCAATGGTTGCTTTTTTCAGTCTTTTTAAATTTTCCATGAGTCTTCCAGCTAAACTTCCTTCGAAATCCGGCCTCGGATGAATCCAGTTATCATGGAACAGCTTCTTGAAAGATTCCTCCTGGAGCCAGTGGGCATTGAATTTGAAAGGCGAGGCCGGCTTTTTCGGTGGTTTTGAGAATTCAAGGAGAATAGGGAAGTGATCTGAATTCCCCCCTTCCCTGACCCACTGCCTGAAAAGAGGAACCAAAGCTGCCAGCCTTTCACTGATGAGAAATCTATCCAACCTTTTTGCAATTCTAAACTCTCCAGTCCTCCTGTTTCTCCAAGTAGGTTTGGCTTTTATGATATTCACATCGATCAGCTTATGCGTCACCAGAGCATTTGAAAGGAAGTCCGTTAAAGGGTCCTCCCTTGCAGATGGTCCCCATGCTTCCGAGGAACCCAAAGAGAAATTTAGGTCACCTCCAATGATGAGATTCTTGTCCTGAACTAAACTTTTGGAGAGAAGCTCATTCCAAAACAAAGCCCTACCGTGACAGGGACCATATACATTAACAACAGTCAGAGGAAAGTCAAAATCCTGCGAAACAACCTCCATGCCTAGAACATTTTGGAAACCCCAAGAGGATATCAATTTTAATTTCCCTTTCTTAAAGCCCATCGCTATACCTCCCGAGCGTCCAGATGCATCTGCAGCCACGAACTCCCATCCCGGGAGATAGGAGCAGAGGGCCGCTTCAACATCCAAGCTATTTCCTAAAGTCTCCTGAAGAAAGACTATATCAGGGTTGTATCTAGAGATGAGCTCTTTCAAGGCTAGTTTTTTAGGCTTACTAGCTAACCCTCTACAATTCCAGGAGAGACAGATCATTTAATAACCGACTCAGGGGGTTTTGCTGCTCTAAGCGCCCCAAGAATGGTCATCTGTTTCCCATCAGCAACATCAAAGACTGCTTTCTCCTGAGTCATGGTTAATTTCGATTTCCTGCCTCTGTTCTTCTTTGAATGACATTTTGAAATCTCAAGCCCTAACCCCCCTACCGGTTCCATGACATCGGAAAGGTTTGATGTTTTCTTACTATTGGATCTCAGGTTATAGGGCCGAGACACCAGGCCAAGATCAACACCAGAGTTTAGAGGGGGGAAGTCTTCACCATCCAGATTTATGGAGTCCGTCTCAATTGAAAGATTGTCAATTTTTTTCATCACATCATTACAGTTGTTTAACACAGAGAGCCCCCCAATACAAGAATCATTAATTATAGAAGAATGCTTTAAGGCAGAGGACGGCATACCCGGTGGGATGCAGTCTTTTTCGGCTCTCGGCGAATCCAAAATAGTGGTGTCCATTGGCAGGCAGGTTGCAATGTCCGTCGACTTTTCATCCTCCTTTGGTAGATCCGTCACCGGCTGATACTGCAATTCCTCTCCTTGGTTCCCCGGCTGAACAAACCCCTCAGTCTGATACACCTCAAAACTTTTATGCTCGACCCGATCCTCTGATTCCTTCTGAATTCTCCTCCTTCTTCTCCCCAGCGGGCAATCGCGCGCCAAATGCCCATATTCATGGCAGAAATGGCAGCGAAACGGAAGGTGTTCATAATCAAGTTTTTGATCTATTCTGAACTCCTTATATCTTAGAGGAATGGATTTAGCAAGGCCTTCCTTCGGATTGAGCTTAACCAGAATTCGAGCCACCCTCTTTTCGAAAGTATGCATGTAAGATTTATCTGCATCCAGGTATGTCCCCAAGACATTCCCAATCGATCTGAAGACTGAGTCCGCCCAGAGGTACGGGGGTAAATTGGGAATGCGGACCCAAACTGGAAATGCATCCATCTTTTCCATTTCCGCATCAAAAAGAGGTGTCCATCTTTTTAAAAACACTGGCCTGTTTCCATAGGACCAATTCTGTCTTTCGACCCACTCCATAGCCTCTTTGCTCTCAAATTTTATCATGAACCATCCCTTTACCAATGCATTCGACTGGAATGAGGCCGCCACTGATCCTGCCCACTGATTCTCTGCCCATCGTCTAAAGGCAACCCCAGACACCGCCTGACCTCTGATTCTTCCCACCAGAGTAATCCCATCCACATCAAGCACCTCCTCTACCTGCAAGTCCATCTCCAGGCCCACTTCCTCAAATTCCCTTGTCTTCAAAGGTCTTGATTTTTTCCGCTTACCCCCTAAACCTCTACGCTCAGAGCCATCGGACAGGACATCGTGCTCCCGCACTGGTTCTTCCACCCTCCTTCGACTTCCACCCTCCGCTTCTTCTGCATGATCGATCCTTTGCTGAGGCTTGGCCAAACCCTCAATCGGGCTGACATCCTTCCCTTTCCCTGGCTTTTCTTGACCTAAAATCGACCCTTCTCCTCCTGAATATCTGGGTTCCCTGACTGCTTCCTTATCCTTTGGCCGAGCGGAACCCCGTTCCGGAACCTTAGGGAACAGGTCCCTAATAATCTCTCCCAACTGGGATCTCCTCCCAGGATCCGCCACAGACGATTTTAGCCCCCCAACAGGCCTCCAGACACCAACATTCTGGACAGAGTTTATAATATCCTCCAAACCCCCAGAAGGGGAAAAAACTTTTGATGGGGAAGAAGACTTACCCGACGGCGGATTTGAAATCCGAGTTTCACCAGATGGCTTTGAGGCCAAAGGGGGTTCGATCACAGAGTCCTTCCCCGGAGCACCCAGCAGCCCTGACAAATCCCAGCTTTTTTCCGGTAGCAGCTCGGCCACACAGGAGATACCGGGTATATCTCCTAAGACCGCACCAGGTCCAGATCTGCCTTTGTTCTTTCCCAAAGCCTCACCCAGAGCATGAGCAGCAAATTCCCTTCCCCAAACAGTTATCAGGTCTTCTGTCGAGGGTTCCAAGTCCAGAGCTTCACTCGAGTTAACCATGGTTTTTGCGAACAACGAGGAACCGGTTTTCAACCACAGCCCGAAACCGACTCAGGATAAACCGCTGACAGTTTGAATAGCAGCTGGCCAGAGCAGCGAAGATCTCCACGGAAGTTACTGCAGGGTAAAAAGACTCGAAACCGCTCCCGTGACCCAAAAAACCCCAAACGCCAAACCGCTGGATGTAAAACGAGGTTTCAAACCCGACTGACGCCATCGACTGCCTCCACCCGGACCGCCGTACTGTCGACAGCTACCTGCGCCGTACCTGTGTGTCGAAAGCTGCAGAGAGGCCTACCCAGGCCTAGGGCCTAGGGTTTCAGGGACAAAACCCTCCCCTAGCATCTCCTTCCTCCGATCCCTATAAAGTTTGATGTTGTAAAGAGATGAGCTACCTACAAGACCTTCGGAAGCCCACAGTGTTAAAAACAACCCATGGTATTTTAAAAAGTTAAAAGGAAAAAAAAAAAAACAAAAACAAAAAGCAAAGGGAATACGTTTTACTTTTTACGTGGAGAACATTTTAACGGAGGTTTTAAAAACAATCCATGGTAATAGCCCATGGTATTTTAAAAGTTAAAGAAAAACAAGGATACAAAAGCTCTTACGTGAAACGTAAATATTACTATTACTTTTTACATGAGGTTTTAAAAACAACCCATGGTAATAGCCCATGGTATTTTAAAAGTAAAAGATATTTTGATAACATTGGAGAAAAAAGGTGTGATCTAAATAATTTAAATTTATCAAATCTAAAGATTGCGACTGTACCAAGAGTCACGTCTCATCCAAATTAGTCACGACTCATCCAAATTTTCGAAAAAAAATATTATTATAATTAAAAAAAATACTATATATCCTTATATAGTTACATATAAAAGGAAAAGTGGGTTTCAAAAAAGTATATATAAATTTTATATAATTATAATTTTATAATATATATAAATTATTATTATATAAATTTTTTATTAAAAGGGCGAACCAGAAAAAAAGAAGAAGAGGAGAATATTTGAAAAATATATATGGGAGAAATCAGTGATATTTTATAATAAAAATAGCTCCAGTTGACATATTGTTTACGTAAAAACATTAAGGAAAAAATGGAGACTAGTAATGAAAGGTTTCCTGAAACCCGTAGTACATGTGTTCGCGCACTATTTAACATCAAAGGATCACTCGCAGGAAGAGACATCATAATCTCTATCAGTCCTACTGAAAGAAGTAATTATGTTAGTCCTAAATGTTCTAATCAATTGGTAATTCCTGAATCAAATATAGTTGAAACAATTTTTTTTGGCAAACAATATGATATAAGCAATTTACACCTAAATATTGGAGATTATACTTTTACCTCACAATTCACCGTGCAAACCCTATCTTTTAACGATAGTGACATTGTTTTGGGATCACCATGGATGAAAACTCTAGGTTCCTTTATTCTAAATACTAATAAAAAGTTTTTAACATTTTCTTACAAGAGGAAGAAAATAACACTCCAAGATGTTACACTGAAACCCAATTCAATAACGCCAGAAGATATATCGGATATTTCAAAAGTAATTTCACAAGAAGGTAAAAAACTATTACAAAATATGCAAAATGAAATTGACAAAATCACTATTGACAAAAATGAAGAAGTTTCTCGACTTAAAAACCATAGTGAAAAATTGCTGACGCAAATTAAGATACTAAAGAAGGATAAGAAGTCATTAGAAAACCAGGTACAACAACTTATCAAGAAGGAAGCATCAAATGTAGGAATTCAAGTTGATGACAAAACAACACATACCGATTTAGTGAATGTCACAACTCAGGAAGAAGACAAGCAAGTTGAAGAAAAGACGCACATGGATGTTGCAATTCAAACGATGAACATCCCCAATGAATGTTTCATAACAAACTCAACATCTTCGCCAGAAGAAAATATAAAAATTGTCACATGCCCAGTAAGGAAAAATCAAACAAAAAAGGTTCCATATTGGCATCCGAATCATGAGAACGGACGAATCAACCATGCTACATATTTGAACAAGTCAGAAATGAAACAACAAACTAATGTTCCGGATAATAGTGATGTAATCTCAATCCAGTCTTATGCTAACAAGTTGTTAAAAAATTCCAGTGGTCAGAATACTATATAGAAAATTAATCTGGGATGGTCTGATCCCTTCTCAGTGCGACAATTATGTTTGTCACTAAGAATATCATATCAGCTTGTATCGACAAAGATGTTTATTCCAAGAGAGAAAGACTTTCAAAGCCAAAAAAGAGATCAAGCCTTTTCTCATCGACAAGCTTTGAGGACAAAGATTTTTGAGGAAGGAGGCAATGTAACGAATAAAATATATAATTAATATAAATATAATGTAAAATATAATAATCATAAATAATAGTTAGTTAAGCTAGTAATTAGGTTGAAGAGGCATGTCTAATAGGACATGACTCTTCATGAAAAGACACTTGCTTGGTATATAAGCAAGCCTCTCGTTCTCATTTGTAAATTATCATTCTTATTCTTATTCAAATAATTAATATAATATTTATATCCTTAATGGATAATTTGATATTCCAAGTCTTTTGGAGTAATTAATCTTAAGAAGGAACTTTGTTCGCTTCATGGCTTTCTGGATTTGGTTTCTAGCAGAAGATGGAATCACAGAGCAAGGTACTCAAACATGGAACAATTTAAAGGCTGGAATCAGATGGAATGGACTCAAATGGGTGAAGGGCAGTTAAGAATCCTTCATCATATTGACAGAGGGAAAATGTATGATTACTGTTAAGGAGCAACTAAGAATTCCTTAGCAAATACTCAATGTGAAAGAATTAGGGGAAACATGAGCAATTAAGAATTCACTGTTTATACTAATTCTGAAGAAAACACAGAGAATAGCAAAGACTGAAAACAAAGTGCAGCTACGCAAATTCTAGATTAATCTTTTTCTCTTCTATTCAGATCATGAAACACAGATGATATAGCAGACAAGAAACTATAAAACACAAGGTAGAAAGTACTCATTGATCCATGGGTTGATTCAAGAATTCTGTGATAGGTCTTCTGCATCAATTCTTCCTACAGTAGGCCAGACAAAAGTTTGATACCAACAGCTTTTTATTCCAAATTTTCAGTATTTACAACAAAGTCTAGAGGAATTTACACATACCCAACCTCTTCAAAACTCTGATGAAGGGGGTATTTATACAACAAAAATATGTACAACAGGTATCTCATAAAAGCTCTAAGATAATATATAATTTTAACCTAAAGTAATTTTCAAGCAAAGTAGATAGAAACGGCTTGAAAAAGATATGTGATGCTCTGCTGGAGGCTTCCTCTTTAGGGTTCGTCTTGCAGGTGTCCTTTGTAGCTCTGTGCGCCGACTGTTTGTAATAACTGTTCTTTAACTTCTGATCTGCTTCGGTTAGTTGGCTCTGATGCTCTTTATTTCTGATTCGATTTGTCTTTACTTCTCCACTGATACTCTTTATGACTGATATAATACTCTTTAATGTGTTTTGACTTTGATTTGATCCTCTTTAACTTGCTAAAACCGACCGACTCCTGCTCCCCACGTTTCAGCGAAATAGAACTGCAACGTGTCTTCTGAGTGCTTTTCCTCTGGTAAATCATGTTTCTGACAGTTCCCACTAGCTGGGGTAGCAAAAATATCCTTGTATCTTTCTTCTGCGAGCTTAGAAATCCCTTGGTGCTGGTTTAACTGTGTTTGAAGGAAGGAGAGTGTAACCGGCAGCTTTGAACGGTTTGTCACGGAGACGTCGCTAGAGTTTTCTGGTGGGGAGGCGATTGAAACGCTTAAACTATGAACTCAATGATCTTACATCGCAGGAGAGCGCAGAGTGCTATATGTTGTAGAATATAACAAAAATGGTCTTTTTACCCTTTACTTGACAAAATAATTTTTGGCGGGAAATTTTGATTTTTCAGACGGGTGACGTCAGCATGATGTATGGTGGTACAGGATAGATGACGTGGCAGGTGACATGGCAGTACGAATGGTGACATGGCAGGTGACGTGAGCAATGGATAGCTGACGTCAGCAGATGACATTAGCGGAGGGTCAGCGGGAGGGTGGTAAGTGGTTTTCCCCTGCACCGATTTTGGGCGAGGGCAGTTTGGGGCGGAGGGGCAGTGATCAACGCGGGAGCACGACACATGTCAGGGTACGACGCAGAAACCACCAGTTTCCCGGGACTTAACATTCGGAAATGGCGGGGGTCGTGAAATGATCCACAACCGTCGGATGTGAGGGCCAAGATCGGATGATGGGCGCTCTCCTGATCTGGTGGGACTATAAGCAGCGGGCCCGATGCATTTAATATTTGATAAATCATATCGGGGGCAATTTTTATTGGTCCGCGAGGTGTGGTTATAATTAACCTGGGTGGTTAATTATCCCTTAAATGTGCGCGGGGAATGGTTATTAAAAGGTTTCAAATAAACCTTTAATTCCATTTAAAACAACGATATATGGCTATAGTTTAGCCGAGGGCAAGAATAATAAAGTTTGGGGTTTTTATATATTAATATAATATGGGAAAGGGGAAAATTTACATGGGAATTATATAATAATGTTAATGGTTAATATGAATTCAAAATGAAACTGAAAGCGCTAAGTTAGAGTGTTTGAAAACTTAGGCAAAAGGGAAAAAACAAGGGTTTTGGGGTGATAGCATGCATTTTTCCTAAGTAAAATGGGAATTCACTTAGGCCAATGATAAAATGGAATGAGTGGCCTAGTGATATTAAGCAGATCTTAATATCATTGGGGGAAATTAGTAAGTGATTGGGGGGAAACAGTATGAAGGAAAGTTAGTCATGCCTCGCTTGAGCTGCTCCAAGAGAAATATTTGCCATGGCACTTTGTGATAGAGGTAAAATTAACGCTTTGAGAGACAAAATCAATCACAAGTCTCATTATGCAACATCAAAACTGCCTACCTAGCCTCCTTTGTCTAGCATTTTTTCTTCTTTACATTTGGGTGCACTTAGACTAGCAAACCCTCATAAATCTTCTTTTTCTTTTCATGGGAATCCTACCTAAATCTGCACTTATTTCTTTCAAGGGCTCAGATTAAACAGTTGAGCTCCTTTGCTTCTCTACTTATCTACTTATCTGCCAAGATTAAACAGTTTGGACATATTTTATTCTCTATCTCTAAAATAGGAAATTGAAACATGAACTGGCCAAGATTAAGTTGTTTGGCCATTCATCAATTGTGGTAAAAAGTTCAACAAGTTGTACATGATGCTTTATTTACAGAAAATGAAATAGTAGTGGCATTTGGACTTGCACACTTTCCTGGTCCTTTTTATTTGGGGTTCATTTCTTTTCATTTTTTCTTTTGACCATTTATTTTTTCTACCCTTTGATTTTTCTTTTAGGGTATACCCTCTTTACATTTTTTAATTTTTTTGATTTTTTTCATAATATGGAAACCTTTACAACAAGGAAAGGTATGAACCTATTACAGAGCTCAATCAGTAAATCATGAAATATGACACCTATTACTATAGGAGTATAACACTGGCTCCACTTGGGGATGGCTTTCCCTGGTGGAAGGTCAAGAACAACAGGTCAGACGGCCTTATGATCACTTTGACTATGCTTTGAAATCTTCCTTTGTTGAAAGTAGAAAACTGTACAAAAGGATGCTATAAAAAATATATACACTATTCTAGCTGATTCAAACAAATGTACACCTATTTTGGATAGCATTCACTTGGATTATTTGTTCTTATATTCCTACTCCCAAGTCTTCTTTTGCAATTTCTGATAAACTGGAATGAGGTAATATAAAATGGTAAAGTTACTTGACTGTTTTCTAAATTTTCTGCACTTTCCTCCTCAGTCTCCTTGCTAATATGAACAAATTGATTACTTTTTTAAAGATGTTGAACCTGAATTTTCTTTATGTACATGTTAGAATCAGATTTTTATCAAAAAACAGGATCAAAGTAGTGTTTTAACATTCGACCATTCACTAGTACTTCTTCTTTTCCTGTATAATCTAGGCTCTTGAGAAAGTAAGTATTGTTTCCTTGCAATGCATGGATGATATATGGTCCTTTCCATAGGAAGTCAAACTTCCCATGCTTTCCTTTGTCTTCTCTCTTGGAATCCCACTTTAGAACTTTGTCTCCAATATAGAAATATTCTGCTTTGGTTCTTTTATCAAATATCTTCTTAAGTTTTTCTTGTAACATTTGAGATCTCTGGTGCACTTCTTCTCTGGTTTGCTGCAATTCAATGGTCTGATTTATTCTTCTTTGAATGGAATTGGGTTCCACTTGAGCTTCTTGTAGCAACTTCATCACAGGAACTCCTAAAGATGAAGGAAACACAACCTCCATGCCATAAACTAACTCATAAGTGTTATCAGGAAATCTAGTGTCTATGCAGAGCTGCTGGTCCCACTAAGGATGGTATCTATCTTATAAACAAACAAACTAAAACTACTTTTGTTTTCCTTTATGAGAAGTAGATAAGAGGGGAACAAAGGAGACCAACCTCTGTCTTGCGCTTGGTTCCTTGCTTGATTCCTCTCCCTTCTGATAGATCTTTGCCACTAGCTTCCTCCTCTACCTAGCTTCAAAGAGCACCTATGGAATCAAAGCAGCATAACACTATCAAAGAACAGAGATCTACTATCATAAACAATACAGGACCAGATATATATTGACCACACAAATGCGTATATCATCAATAATACAAGAATGTGGAGCAAAACTTGAATAGCTTTATTAATATCAAGAATAGAAAAGAGGATTACAACCAATTGTTCTGACCCAGTGTCATCCTCTCAACAAGAAAGCCCTTCTTCACCTCATGAAAAGCTTAGATCACCCAACACTATGACGTTACACTAAGAAACCAACAACACTTCCTTACAAGATACAAAATTCCAGCCCTTGGATCTCTGGGATGAGGGATCCATATATAGATGATTACGGGGAGGTTAGTCAGCTTCTGAGATTTGATTAGTGTCCTCTCTCTGATAGTTCTTGATTCCACTTGGAGATTGATGATCTCTTACTCATCCCTGGGTGAATGCAGAGAAGCAAGTGTCACAGGAGAAGTTTCTGGAAGATTCCATGATCCTCCACCTCGCAAATTGACTCTGCCATTTGTTCACTCTCGCCCATCACACCCCATAGAAGGGCTTTTTAGTATGCATCGCACCTCCCGTGTGCATTTAGGTGGGATGCAGTGCACTTTGACCATGGAGTAGGTGAGATGGTCCAGTTTTAACCAGTTCTGAGTAGTTTTTCATGGAGAAATTATGGGAGATGATGTAATCAGTTGACCTTGTTCTTTTAGGGGTTGGAACAACACTTTTAGGGACTTAGGAGCCCTCGGTTTATGGACATATTTGATTGGGGTTGCAGTGCCCAAAAATGTCTATAACAATGGCCCCCTAAAGCATGAGGTTGTTAATATTTTGATGTCGGGTGAAATGCTTTATCATGAGGATCCGAAATTTTTTCGAGCTGGAAGGCGACCTGTAATAAGATACAATACAATACATTATCTTCATAATATTTTCATGGTCTAGCTGAGGCGGGCATTCCCATGCTCAACTTTATAAATTCATTTTCATGTACATAAGACAGACAATCGTCTAAGTGCAGACTGATGATTCTGGTAGAGCCATCATCCCTTTGATTGGATGATTATTTGTGTAGCAATGATGTACATTTTATGTATTTATTCTCCTGAATATATATCACAGCCCAGATGGATGAAACTAGATCCGGGGTCTTCAATCTCATTCGATCTTCACTCAAAGTACAAGTCAATCCATGTGAGAGATGTTCCGGAGTTGAACATGGAAAGACATCGCCTGATTACCAACCAATTATGTAAGTCGTTAACAAGCGCAAGAGGAATCACCGATAATGATGATGACCCTCGAGGTACTACAATACAATTCAAATGGTGTGAATAAGGGACTTGGCATCGAACACCACGCAAAATCTTTCGGTCGAAGGCCATTGATGTAAACCTATCACTGGATGTGAGAAACTTGCCATTGAGGCATGCAAGCTTCAAAGTACTGAAAGGGTTGTTCCTATATCGACTTCTTGGATAATGAGCTGATGTCGACAAGAAGCGATCCTTCATAGGAGGGCCTTAATGAATCCCACATCTATGACATGGAATGGAGCAAACGATTTTAATGGAGGTGAAAACGATTTGATGACATAAGGTTCAGGGTGGCGGTCATGAAGGAATGGAGCATAAATGTATTGCAGTGGATGAGACATAGGTGAATTCTCTGAGCGACTTCTCTTGAACATATCGGTGACACTGTCATGATGGATTGGTAGCATTAACCCCAAATGTGGATGGTGTGATGGACCAATGGTGATATGACCAGTGAATGAAACAACCCAACCCGACTCGGATGCAGAGTGAAAGTGTCATGTTCAAGAGCGACTTGCTACCAATAAGGTTTCTTCAAGTTTTCTTCCCAATTTTCCCTAGTCATTGTTGACCAGTACCTCTTTATTTTTGTCAAGCTTGAGGAGGATAACATATGCTTGTTCTATAATTTTCCCTTTGGGAAAACCCATCGCTATTTTTTAACGAGCCTAGCAATAGTGAAACTCGTTCTTGTCTGTATGGACAAGTTTGTCGCTATTCGGTTTTAATGAGTTTAACGACAAAGATAACTCGGTCCTTTTCAATTTTAGAGAGTCTGAAAGGGACATAAAGAAAACTCCAACAATCCTTTTTCGTCATATAATCCCTTGAGTCCGAAAAAGTATAAAATAATACAAAAGGGATGAATTTTCGGTAATTTGAACGAGCCGAACAAAATAAGTGCTCGATCTTTTTGTGTAATAATCCCTCAGGTCCAAAAAGATTAAAATCTAAAGGAGGGATAGCACTTCTGGTCACTTTAACGAGCTGGAAAGGCCAATTACTTGGCAATCTTTTCATATTTTACGAGTCAGATGAAAAGAGCTTAAATGAGACTCATTTTTCGAGGAACGAGTGATAAATTCAGGTAGCAGCTAATTCCAGGTAAGGTTTGGAATTTTCCAATCACGGCAGTGTCACAAGGACGGCTAACAGGATCACTCTTCGCAGCTGTTCCTCAAAAAGGGTAAACAATCAAATGGAAGTGAATGATCGGCCAATACAGAGTGGAGGTGATGATGAGAACATGACCAAGGCTTCAAAGGCTGATGATAATTCATTCATGATGGTTATTTACCGGAAATCGGTTCATTTCTTAATGAATGAGCTTAAACTTTGGGGGGGAAATTTTCTCACTACTTATGTTTAATTTTTAACGAGCTTGAACTCCACATAAAAACTGCTCGATCCAGTCGTATAATAAGGATGTCTCATCTAAGATGGCATTTTTTCAAAGCTTTGCCCCACATCCTTTCTTTATGCAAGTTAGGAAATGACCAATCCTACGAGTTTAAAGGGTTAGAGGACCTACAAATTTAAAAAATAAATGGTCGCTCTTTTCTTGCACGCCAAAAGGTTTTCATGCCCTCAAGTATAGTGAAGTAGAGTTTCCCAGGTTACCCCTCAATTTGCAGAAAAAACATTTGTTTTATCGGGAAAGGCCTACCTTTTACAGGGGTATTTTTTTCCGGTCTAATCTCATAAACCAGTCATATATCCTCCGTGGAAACCTACCCTAATACCCAAGGTTTTCATGTCGAAACAGACCAGGGTGCATGCCCCCTGGGTTTTAGTCATGTCCTCCCAAATCACTTGCGCTCATCAGGTGTACGGACTGGGGATTGATGAGACATTCCTTGTGTGAAAAGACCATTCAGGGATGGTATTTGACTATTTGCTATGTGTGAACCGGGGAATGAAAGCTGGTCTACGAGCTTGACCACTATTCCTTCATGCGGAAAACACATTACTCTAAATAGCGAGGAGACAATGGCTCCCATGCAATAAATATAGTCGCGTCCAAGGAGTAGATTATAATCCAAGGGTCCTTGGACTACCATTACGTTCATGTGAACGGTTTTCCTTCTCAATGTTATCAGCACATTGGGAAGGATCCCTAACGGTCGACTGGTTCCTTTGTCAAAGCCTGTTAGATTTCTCATCTCAGGCAAAAGCGATGGCGAACCAAGCGCTTTCCAAGCAGTTGAGGAAAGGATACTCACAGAAGCCCCTTCATCTATGATGGTACTGGCCATGACCATTCTGTATATTTGAGCAATGATTCGAAATGGTACACTAGCTGGTAAACGGGGTTTGCCTAATAGATTCCAATCGAAGGAAACAACTAGGTTTCTTGGAGGTGGGATCGAATAGACGGCCGGATATGACTCTGACGAACTTACTTCCTGCGGTAAAGGAACGGGTAGACTTCCCCATGTTCATCGGAGTCTGTGTTTACGAAGAGGATTTGAACGATGTCGTTCTTGTTCTCTTCGGTGACTATATCATCTGAAGATGGACCTTCTGAAGGCAAGATCAGGTCAACTGCTGCCTCGACCTTTTGGCCTTCGTCTGGTGTGAATTCAGATGGTTTATCTTCAATGATAGATGCTTCGATTGACCACAATGGCGTGTCAGTTAGATTTTCAACTAGCGATGGACTTGGCAAGAGTTTCTCATATCCAGGAGGAAGCCGTAATGGTGAAACCGGACGGTCGTCCAAAAATCTTTTAGCCTCATCTAGGAAGGGACAATGGTGGATGGCGTGATCACCTTCACACAGTTTACAAGGGAATTTACTTTTCCTTTTCTGTCCTAACTTTTCGCTTTCACTAGTTGATGTTGTACTTTCAACATGATCATCAGAGGTTGTTGATACCGGATTGTGGAAACAAGGAGACCAGTCCCTTAAGATCTGATGGATGCAGGGAAAATCTCGATGATAGTGATCTCCTTTGCAAATGACACATGGAGATTTAGGCTTTGATAGTGCAGTGTGTGGATTTTCGCTAGATGATGCCTGGTTGACCCCTGTCGTCTTTGGCTCTTTCTTCTTTTCTCTTTCTTCTTCTTCTCCTTATTCTTCCTAGTTACTTGACTTTTGGCTTTACTAGCTTCATCAAGTGAAGAGGAAGGAGGAGAGGGAGAATTGGACGAAGCAGAAGTTTGGGGGGTAACTTTGGTATCGTCTAGTTGCTTACTTGATTGTTCAGGAATCACGGTGTTCTGAACGACAGAGGTCGAGAAGAGCCATACGAGCAGGCCAATTGTCAATCCTAGAAGCGACAATGTGGCCATATGGGGTGCACCAACATCTCCCCAAGAGGAGAAAGGACTAGGATTTCCCCCATGGGGAACTCCTTGGTTGGTGGACTCCATTTTTCTCAACCTAAGACCAACGTAGGAAAGGTGGTGTTATTCCGATTAAAATAAATTTGAGATGCTTTGACGCAACTTGTTTTTTCAATTTTTAAGAGTCGAGAAAAAACAAAAGATGACTCTAGTCGCCTTCGATTTTTAATGAGCTTGAAGTGACAAGTGCTCAGATGGACCTTTTTCTTTAAGGAGTCTGAAAAATAATGAAAGAGACTACTCTGGAAATCTAGAAAGAGGGATTACCAAACCAATCGCAAAACTGCAGAATACTTTTTACGGTACGGCAGTCAATCTTCCCGAATGCTATGTTCAGTGCAATGTGATCGATAGGGCAGCAGACACAGTTTCCTATGGATAAAGGATATAGCCTATTGTGGTCTCCCAATATATACTCGACGGTACGTGGGAGAACAATTCCATACTGGAACTTATCATCTCAAAGTGGAGGAATCACCCAACCAGCAATGAAAGCAACAGTTACCAGGTTTTACGACGCCGGAATATGTCTCTAGCCTAGACTTCTAGATGTTGTGCGTTAGGTTCCAAAGCGTTTTTAGATTCATTAAATTTATTTTGTAGTTGATCTTGTTTAAGAAATTTTCCTTTTAGGTTCACCACGTGATGTAGATATACAATTCCTAAAATGTAATCGAAGATGATAAACAATCGTTTAATCTTCTTTTTGCAATGAAAATCCTAGCTACTAAAGAAAGAGAGATGATATTATTTCAACATAGAGCAGAGAGCACACACTATATGCACTGTCCTAAATCAAACTAAAAAATATTATAAATGCAAATGCACATGAATGTATTTGTTTTCAACCTTATTAATATATGAATGATAAAAAGAAAGATAAGTGCAAATCTGAATTATTTTTCAAAGCGACATTACTAACAAGCTTCTTTTCAAGACAAAATGAAGACAATGACGAAACTTTGCGATTTGGAATTGAAAACTTGCTTTCGACACTTGAAAAACTACTATTCCAAATCAAATACAAGAGTAATGGTGTAATCAACTATCAAGAACGATCAGATTCTCTTTTATGACTGAAAACGACACTTGCGACACTTCCAAATCAAGAAACGATAGTTCAATTATGCTACTTCTTTGTAAAAGAGAACTGAAAATGGATCACAATACATAAAAACATTTAAAGTTATTTGCATAATGGAGGCGGAATAATGGCAAGGAAGGGGGTTTCCAATAGAGGTACACTGACTACAGACAACAAAACTCCTGAATAGAGCTGTAAAGAGTGAAGAAAAACCCCAAGTCTGGAGGCAAAATTAGCCTTCTCTGATCAGCGCACCTGTTACACAGGGATTCCAGTATGCATCTCACCTACAGCACACGGGAAGAGTGATGCATACTGATATCCTTGAAGAGAGGGTGCGATGGCACAGTGCGAGACTTTTGATCTAGTTCTTGATCATAATTTGCAGCACAGTTCAGGGATTTAGGCCGAGCAAGTGATAATCAGTAAATAAATCACAGGGGTAGATCTAAGGAGGTTACTAGAGCCACCACAAGGGAAATTAGAGAGTTTGTAAATTGATTGTTTAGTTCATAAACAAAACCCAGAGATAGACTGAAGCAGCATTGATCTACTTTGCACTTGCATAGCAAAAGCAGTTCGAAGGCTAGCTGGCTTGACTTCAGGCTCTGTCTGTAAGTTTATAAAGTAAACAAATATAGATAAACAAACAATCTATTCGCTCCCTAGTGGAGTCACCATTTTTTATCGAGAAATATAGTGTCTATGCAGAGCTGCTAGTCCCACTAAGACTGGTAGCTATCTTAGAAACAAACAAACTAAAACTACTTTCGTTTTCCTTTATGAGAAGTAGATAAGAGGGGAACAAAGGAGACCAACCTCTGTCTTGCGCTTGGTTCCTTGCTTGATTCCTCTCCCTTCTGATAGATATTTGCCACTCGCTTCCTCATCTACCTAGCTTCAAAGAGCACCTGTGGAATCAAAGAAGCATAACACTATCCAAGAACAGAGATCTACCATCATAAACAATATAGGACTAGATATATATTGACCACACAAATGCATATATCATCAATCATACAAGAATGTGGAGGAAAACTTGAATAGCTTTATTAATATCAAGAATAGCAAAGAGGATTACAACCAATTTTTCTGACCCAGCGTCATCCTCTCAGCAAGAAAGCCCTTCTTCACCTCATGAAAAGCTTAGATCACCCAACACTATGACGTTACACCAAGAAACCAGCAACACTTCCTTACAAGATACAAAATTCCAGCCCTTGGATCTTTGGGATGAGGGATCCATATATAGATGATTGCAGGGAGGTGAGTCAGCTTCTGAGATTTGATTAGTGTCCTCTCTGATAGTTCTTGATTCCACTTGGAGATTGATGATCTCTTACTCATCCCTGGTTGAATGTAGAGAGGCAAGTGCCACGGGAGAAGTTTATGGAAGATTCCATGATCCTCCACCTCGCAAATTGACTCTGCCATTTGTCCACTCTCGCCCATCGCACCCCATAGAAGGGATTTTCAGTATGCATCGCACCTCCCATGTGCATTTAGGTGGTTTTCAACACACTTTGACTAAGGAGTAGGTGAGATGGTCCAGTTTTGACCAGTTCTGAGTAGTTTTTCATGGAGAACTTTTGGGAGATGATGTAATCAGTTGCCCTTGTTCTTTTAGGGGTTTGAACAAAACCTTTAGGGACTTAGGAGCCCTCGGTTTATGGACATATTTGATTGGGGTTGCAGTGCCCAAAAATGTCTATAACAATAAGGGCTAGTTCCAATTGATCTCTTTGTAGTAAGTCTCTCTACCCATAGTGCATTTTTGAGTTTCTTGTGCCAATTTTTCTTGTTCTCCTCCAACAGTTTCTTAATGATATTGATCAGGCTTTTATTGGAGGACTCAGCTAAACCATCACCTTGAGGGTAATAGGCTATGGAATGGCCGAAATTGATATGGTATTCGCTGCAAAAATTTATCAGTTTGTTGGATTTGAAGGCAACAACATTGTCAGTTATGATATTTTCAGGACAACCAAATCTGGACAAGATGTTGGTCTCTAAGAATCCTATAATCACTGTATCATTGGCTTGTCTAGTAGGAATGGCTTCTATCCATTTGGTAAAATAGTCTGTGGCAGTAAGGATCCATTTATGTTGGACAGAAAAGGGAGGATGGATTTCTCCGATGAAGTATAAACCCCATTGTTGAAATGGTCTTTCAATGGAAATTGGTCTCAAAGGTAAGGGCAACAGTTTTCTTTTTCCTTAAAAAATTTGGCATTTGTGGCAAGCAGTGACAAACTTTTTTACATCAGTGAACAAAGATGGCTAGTAAAATCCAGCCCTTAGGATTTTGTCTGCAGTTGATTTCTAGTACCGGTGTCCACCACAGTCCCCTGCATGAAATTATTTGAGAATTTTGTTAGCTTCTTCCTTTATCAAACAATTCAATAAAATACATTCATGATTTTTCCAAAAAAGAACACCATCTAAAATACAAAACTTTGAAGCTTTCATTTTTAAAAATATTTTCTTTGTTTTGGATAACCCTGTAGGAGCCTGCAGGTTTAATAATACATGAATTATATCAACATACCAAGGTGATTCTAAGAAGGCCTGGCTGATTTGTGGAGTCTCCATCTCCTGTTCGCTATCTAGTTCATTGATGTCCAGGGCTTGAAAGTTTGTTTCAATCATGAGTTTAGCTAATCCCTGTCCTTCTATCAGCTTTGTAGGTTTTTATCTCAATGTCATATTCCAGTATCTTAGCTATCCATTTAACTCGTTTTCCTTCAATTCCATCTTGAGTCAGAATGTCTTTGACAACAGCATTTGGCACATAAGCTATTACATGTGAGTATAATATGTAGATTCTGAAGTCTTGAATGGCTTTCACAAGTGCATAAGCCTGTTTTTCCATGATCTTGTAATTTAGGGGTGCATCTCTAAGTGCTATACTGAAAAAGGCTATGGGTTTATCGCATCCTTGATCATCTTTTTGAAGTAAAACAACTGCTATGGTCTGTTTTGATGCAAATGAGAAAATTATGAATTCTCTGTCGAATTTTGGACTTGTAAGGACTGGTGTTTTAGTTAAAGCCAATTTAATATCTTCAAATTCTTGTTTGGCTTCTATTGTCCGTTTAACCTTTGAATCCTTTCTCAACATGTTGTTCAGAAATCTAATTAATTCAGCCAAATTGGGTATGAATCTTCTCAGAAAATTAATCTTCCCTAGGAAAGCTTGAAGTTATTTGATATTTCTGGGGTGAGGTATTTGCATAATGGCTTTAATTCTAGGAGGGTCAAATTTGATGCCATCTTTAGAGATGATGTGGCCTGATAGTTTGCCTTCTTCTAGACCAAACAAATATTTTTCAGGATTCAATGATATACCATACTGTCTACAATTTAGGAATGCTTGTCTCAAATGATCTAAATGTTGTTGATCTAGTTTGGAAAACACAGTGAGGTCATCTAGATACACAACCAAAAAATCGTGAATTTCTTTGGCAAAAGCTATGTCCATGGCTCGTTGAAAGGTTGCCCTTGCGTTCTTAAGTCCGAAAGGCATTTTGACATATTTAAATGTACCCCATGGCATTGTAAATGCAGTCTTGTCTTGTTCATTATGATGAACTAGAATCTGATTGAAACCCGAAAACCCATCCAAAAGTGAAATCCTAGAAGAACCTACTACCCTTTGTAAAATATGATCCATTTTGGGTAAGGGGTAGTTGTCTTTCAAAGAAACCTTGTTTAAATTTCTCAAGTCAACAGATAACCTGATTTTCCCCTGTTTTATTTCTAGTGGGCACTAAATTGGACACCCATTCTGAAAATATGATTGGTGCAATTATCCCTGCATCATGCATCCATCTGACTTCTTTTTCTATTAAAGAAAATAGTACAGGGTTGATTCTTCTAAGCTTTTGTTTGAATGGTTTTTTATTTTCCTTGAGGGGTATTGTATGTTGAATAACAGAAGTGTTATAAGACTTCAGGTCTTTATAGCTCCAGGCAAAAACATCTTGGAATTCTTTGATCAGATAAACATACTTCATATTTTGATCAGGGGGCAAAGATTTGGAAAATTTTATCATTTTTGGATTGTGTTTAGTTCCAATGTTGTAGTCTTCAATGTCTACTTTGGGAGGTTCCATTTGAGGTTTCTTCGGAATGTCATTGAAATCAAAGAGATCTTACAAAGGAGTCAATCCCTTCGGTAAATGATTGTCTTTTAAATTGATAATTTCAAATTCTCCTTCAATAATCTCATCAACATCTATTTGTTTAAGATCTTGAATTTCCTCTTTGGTGAATTTTGTTGGATTAAGAATTTGAATTGTATTTTCTGCTGAAATGTCTGTTTGTATTGAATTGGCTAAATCAGACTCACTGACTGCATCTTCATCTGCATTAGTCCTAGAATATTCTTCTTCTAAGGTCAAAAAAATTGTTGATCTATTTATCACTTTGAAACACTTGCCAATTCTTCAAATTATCAGGTATGGTTGGCCTGTGTCTAACTTTTGTTGTGAATTGATGATTTGGTTCAAATGGTAATTTACATGTGCTGGAAAACATTGCTAGGCTATAAGCTTGCAAGTTATGTTTTCTTGGGATTTTAGCAAGCTGAGTTTCCAAAAACGTGTGGATGATTTCTATGGATGTTGTCCTGTACTCTCTCAATCTAGGATCATTTTTCAAGAATTTCTCTTTTATCTGTTGAATTATTAAACCAGAATCTCCTAATACTGACACTCTAGCTACTCCCAAATTCTTCAGCAGTTTAAGACCTAGCAACAAGCTTCATATTCAGCCATATTATTAGTGAATCTAAAGTTTAACCTGTAGGAATGGCCTTCAACATGTTTATTTTCAAGGTTGTGCACCCAGACCCCTACCCCTGCTCCTAATTTGTAGACTGAACCAACAAATTCTATGTACCACAGGATTTCATGTTTATAGTTAGTTTCTAGATTTGCAGGGATCCTTTCAGTAGGGAGATCTGGTTTTTCAGACTGATTTGGTTTATCCAACATTTCATGACTTTCAGAGATCTCTTGGATTGGGGAACTGGACTTTTTATTTGCTTTTTTATCTGCCAGAACTTTTATTTCATGTGGGTGATCAATTTCAACATTGTAAAGGATAAAAGAATGCATGTCTGAATGCACTGAGTAGATAGGGAAATTTTGAGGTTTCTCTTCACTACTTACTACATACTTCATAAGGTTTTCTCTATATAGTCTCTTGGGTTGAACAAATACTGAAATAGTAACATAGGACATGTCTAACTATAAAGTTCCTTGAAGTTTTGCACCTGAAGATCTGGACAATAACATACCATATTTTGGAGGAATATCAGCTACTACTATGTCCATTAAGATGGATTTGGCAGGATATTGGACTAGTGAAATGCATAAGTCTTTGATTAAACCCAAACATTTGACCTGGCTTGAATCAAAAGAGAAAAGATATTTGTACGGTCTGGTGATGTCAAGATCAAGTTTCTCCATTACAGATTTAGGCATTAAGTTATGGGAAGCACCAGAATCGAACATGGCATTATGGAGTATTTTATCATGTATTTTTAAAGCCACATAAAAAGGAGGAACTTGGCCCTCTTATGTTTTTCCATTTATTTCAGGGCCAAATATCAGTTGAGGCTGGTCATCAAAAACGTTTATTAAATGTTATGAATCCTTGTTCACAGAAATTTCGAGTGATTTGCTGATTTGACTTCTGTAGACATCATGTTCAGCTAATTTTGATAATGGAACAACTATCTTTATTTTTCCTACTTTTGTCTCAAGTTTGAAAGGTTTCTTGGTCTGAGTTTCTATATTTCAGACATCTGATTTTTCTGCGTTTTTGTCTTCTTCAAGTGTGGGATTATGTGCTAAAATGTTTTCCAAATCATGTTCTAGAGGCTCTTCTTCTTTTTCTTTAGCTAGAATAGTAGTGGAAGGTTGACTGTCAGGTGTTTGATTGTCTAATATATCTTCAACGATCGGACTATTGGGGTTAGGGTGAGTTTCAGACATAATATGTACAGGGGTGTTATTGACCTTACCTTTGTTAATCTACTTGTTTTCTTTCTGTTTGCTATTTTTAGGGACATCTATACTTCTGCTCCTCAGATTATATTGCTTGTGGACTTCATAAATCGCTGTGTCATATCCCTCCCTAAAGTCAAATGATTCACTTGACTGAGTTTGGAATTGTTTCGTAATGTGAGCTTCTTGATCTTCATGGGTCAAGAAAACTTGTTGTTCATTGTTGAGTCCCATTAAATTGATTTGAGTGTCTTCTGTTAGTTCATCAGATGTTGAGGCTTCAACATAATTTTCTTGAAATGGGGGCCTAATATTTTGGTCAGGCCCTGTCTTTCCTGTGATAGGATTTTGATTCCTCCTGAAATTTGAATTTCTGCTAGCATTGCTAGGTTGACCATCCCAAGGGGATTTTCTCTCGATTGTTTCTACTCTATCTGCAAGTCTGTCCATTCCTTTGATAATTGCATCTAGTTTCTATTCAAAGGCAGATGGTTCTCCTTTGAAAGGTATCCTTCTTTCAGCTCTGGCTCTAGACCGTTTAGATATCAGATTGGCTTCCACACTGACAACTATACTCTTCATTTCCTCTAAGTTTCTAGGGGCTCTTTCCCTAAGTAGATATGCCATATCAGAGTCAAATGCATCAAGGAATTTGATCAAGGCTAAATTTGGAGGAGGTATGAGATTCTGAGGGATAGAATTGTAAACATTGTTGAATCTGGTACAGTAATCTTGGACAGTTTCTTGTGTGCCTCTTCTTAGGTTCTCATACTCTGATAAAATATGGAGAGGATCTTTCTTCTTCTCCCATCTGTTCAAGAAGGTCTGATAAAGAGCTTTCGGGTCATTGATACTGTTTGCAGGGAGGGCTCTAAACCAGGTTCTAACATCACCAGTGAAACTTTGAACAAATACTTTCATTTTGACATCATCATCATCATCAATCTCATAGTTTTCAAAATAGTCAGTCATTTTCTTAGTATGTTGTTGAGCCATGTAAGCGCCAGTACTGTCAAAATAAGTGATTTTTCTTTGATAATATTGAGGCATAGCCGCTGGGTTTGCAGGTAAGTTTAGGGGGGTATATCGGTTTGCCATGGTTTCAGAGATAAATGTGACAGCTGGAAGAGTAGGGATAACAGTGGAAATGTGTGCGGTAGATGAAGGAGTGGAAAGGGTAGCTTGTGGAGCTAATGGGGAACTTGGAGAAGCTATAGCAATGACAGCAATGTTCGGTGTTTTTTCAGAGGTAAGCTCAGATGGAATAAAATTCTGCAAATTTTTGTCAAGGTGTGAAATAGCAGAATTTTCTTGGCTATGTTGACTTCTAAGGATCCTAGGAATTAGATTAGGATTTTCAAACACAGGTGGAGGATTAGGATCAAGATTTGATCTGGTGTAACGAATCTTTTTTGGAGCCAGTTTCTAGGTCTATTTTTGGTTTATTCTTGAAATAGATTTTGACAATACAACTTTTAACAATATCTTCTAGGAGGTTTTTAATGTGGGAGTTTTGAACTTTCCTGAAGATTTATTTTAGAAGAGGAACTGATCAAGTATTTGGAACTAACTGTTCAAAACATAAACTAGACTGGAGATAGACTGAAGTAGCATTTATTTACTTCTATAATTGCAAAGCAAAAGCAATTTCAAAGGCTACCTGGCTAACTTCAGGCTCCATTTGTAGCTTATGAAATAAACAATAGTAACAAACATTTATTCAGGTCCCCAGTGGAGTCGCCAATGATGTTATCACTCAAGTTGTTCCCCAACGTTGTAAGAAAGGGAATACGGCTGAGCTAACCACAAATCAATCTTTTAGATATAGATTCTAGCCAATCTGCATCTAGAGAGGGCTCTCCCTTTATGGTTTAGCTTTGTTTTTCAAAGGTTTTAGGCTAGTTATGAAGTACAAGGGTTTTTTTTTGAGTTTGGGTGGTGAGATTCAATAGAACAGTGAGGAGAACTGAAGATTTCAGTCCATCGGGCATGATGGAGTCAAAAGAAGGATGGCTTTCTGGATTTGATTTCTAACAGAAGATGGCATCACAGAGCAAGGTACTCAAACATGGAACAATTTAAAGGCTGGAATTAGATGGAATGGACTCAAATGGGTGAAGGGCAGTTAAGAATCCTTCATCATATTGACAGAGGGAAAATGGATGATTACTGTTAAGGAGCAATTAAGAATTCCTTAGAAAATACTCAACATGAAAGAATTAGGGGAAACAGGAGCAATTAAGAATTCACTGTTTATACTAATTCTGAAGAAAACACAGAGAATTGTAAAGACTGAAAACAGAGTGTAGCTAAGAAAATTCTAGATTAATCTTTTTCTCTACTATTCAGATCATGAAACACAAATGATATAATAGACAAGAAACTATAAAACACAAGGTAGAAAGTACTCATTGATCCATGGGTTGATTCAAGAATTTTGTGACAGGTCTTCTGCATCAATTCTTCGTCCAGTAGGCCAGACAACAGTTTGATCCCAACAAATTTTTATTCCAAAGTTTCAGTATTTACAGCAAAGTCTAGAGGAATCTACACATACCCAACCTCTTCAAAACTCTGATGAAGGGGGTATTTATATAACAAAAATATGTACAATAGGTATCTCATAAAAGCTCTGAGATAATATCTAATTTTAACCTAAAGTAATTTACAAGCAAAGTAGATAGAAACGACTCAGAAAAGATATCTGATGTTGTGCTAGAGGCTACCTCTTTAGGGTTCATCTTGTAGGTGTCCTTTGTAGCTTTTTGCAACGACTATTTGTAATAACTGTTCTTTAACTTCTGACCTGCTTCGCTTAGTCGGCTCTGATGCTCTTTATTTCTGATTTGATTTGTCTTTACTTCTCCACTGATACTCTTTATGACTGATCTGATACTCTTTAATGTGTTTTGACTTTGATTTGATCCTCTGTAACTTGCTAAAACCGACTCCTGCTCCCCGCTTTTCGACAAAATAGAACTGCAACGTGTCTTCTGAGTGCTTTTCCTCTGGTAAATCATGTTTCTGATGGTTCCCACTGGCTGGGGTAGCAAAATATCCTTGTATATTGCTTCCGCGAGCTTAGAAATCCCTTGGTATCGGTTTAACTGTGTTTGAAGGAAGGAGAGTTAAACCGGCAGCTTTGAACGGTTGGTCGCGGAGCTGGCACTGGAGTTTTCTGGTGGGGAGGCAGTCGAAATGCCTAAACTGTGAACTCAGTGACCTTACATCATAGGAGAGCACGGAGCGCTATATGCTATAGAATATAACAAAAATGGTCTTTTTACCCTTTACTTGATAAAAGAATTTTTGGCATGAAATTTTGATTTTTCGGACGGGTGACGTTAGCATGATGTATGGGGGTACGAGATAGATGACATGGCAGGTGACATAGCAGTATGGATGGTGACATGGTGGGTGACGTGAGCAACGAGTAGCTGACATTAGCAGATGACGTCAGCGGAGGCTCAGCGGGAGGGTGGCACCACTTTTGGGCGAGGGCAGTTTGGGGCGGAGGGGCAGTGATCAACGCGGGAGCACGACGTGTGTCCAAGGTACGGCACAGAAACCTCCAGTTTCCTAGGACTTAACATTCGGCAATGGCGGGGGTCGCGAAATGATCCACAACCGTCAGATGCGATGGCCGAGATCGGACGATGGGCGCTCTCCTGAGATGGCGGGACTATAAGCAGCGGGCCCGATGCATTTAACATTTGATAAATCATATCGGGGTAATTTCTATTGTTTCGCGGGATGTGGTTATAATTAACCCGGGTGGTTAATTATCCCTTAAATGTGTGCAGGGAACGGTTATTAAAAGGTTTCATTCCATTTAAAACAACGATATATGGCTATAGTTTAGTCGGGGGCAGGAATAATAAAGTTTGGGGTTTTTATATATTAATATAATACGAGAAAGGGGACAATTTACATGGGAATTATATAATAATGTTAATGGTTAATATGAATTCGAAATGAAACTGAAAGCGCTAAGTTAGAGTGTTTGAAAACTTAGGCAAAAGGGAAAAAACAGGGGTTTTGGGGTGATAGCATGCATTTTTCCTAAGTAAAATGGGAATTCACTTAGGCCAATGATGAAATGGAATGATTGGCCCAGTGATATTAAGCAGATCTTAATATCATTGGGGGAAATTAGTAAGTGATTGGGGGGAAACAGTATGAAGGAAATTTAGTCATACCTTGCTTGAGCTGCTCCAAGAGAAATATTTGCCATGGTACTTTGTGATAGAGGTAAAATTAACACTTTGAGAGACAAAATCAATCACAAGTCTCATTCTGTAACATCAAAACTACCTACCCAGCCTACTTTGTCTAGCATTTTTTCTTCTTTACATTTGGGTGCACTTAGACTAGCAAACCCTCATAAATCTTCTTTTTCTTTTCATGGGAATCCTACCTAAATCTGCACTTATTTTTTCCAAGGGCTCAGATTAAATAGTTGAGCTCCTTCGCTTCTCTACCTATCTACTTATCTACCAAGATTAAATAATTTAGACAAATTTTATTCTTTATCTCTAAAACAAGAAATTGAAACATGAACTGGCCAAGATTAAGCTGTTTGGCCATTCATCAATTGTGGTAAAAAGTTCAACAAGTTGTACATGATGCTTTATTTACAGAAAATGAAATAGTAGTGGCATTTGGATTTGCACACTTTCCTGGTCCCTTTTATTTGGGGTTCATTTCTTTTCATTTTTTCTTTTGACCATTTATTTTTTCTACCCTTTGACTTTTCCCTTACGGTATACCCTCTTTACATTTTTTAATTTTTTGATTTTTTTCATAATATGGAAACCTTTACAACAAGGAAAGGTATGAACATATTACAGAGCTCAATCAGTCAATCATGAAATATGACACCTATTACTATAGGAGTATAACACAACCTATGCACAATCTCCATATACTTGACATATTATTAACCTACCTATAAGATCCTATCCTGTAAGTCTATCCCATAGGATCTCATTATTTTCAAGTGATTTACCTGTACCTGCCTTTTAAGAGCATATGCCACCCTATTCTCTTTACCTTTGATGTACCTGATCTTGAAATCAAACTTGCTAATCGTGTCCAACCATCTAGCCTACCTGGTGTTCATATTCAGTTGGTCAAAAAAATACCTCAACCTAATATGATCACTCATTAATACAAACCTCCTACCAAGAAGATAGTGCCTCCGCATCTTTAATGCGTGTATGATCATTGCTAACTCCAAATCATGTTCCAGGTAGTTCTACTCGTACTCATTTAGTTTCTGGGACTCATAACATACCACCTATCCATCATGCATAAGGACTACACCAATTCCTCTCTTGCAAGCATCTGTGCATACTACAGACTCTTTGTCCAAATCTACAATCTGTAGCAATGGTGCATGTGTCAACAACTACTTAAGCTACTCAAATCTAGCCTCACACTCCTTTGTTCATTCGAACTTGTTACCTTTCCTTTGCAATGATGTGATAGGATAAGCAATCTATGAGAAGTTCCTGATGAACCTCTTATAATAGCTTGCGAAACCCATGAAAGTTCTCACCTCATCCACACTCTTAGGAGATACCCACTCCATGATGGACCTTATCTTCTCTGGATCTAATGTAATGCCTTCCTTGGAGACAACATGCCCCAAGTAGTGCACCTCATTCTGAAAGAAACTACACTTGTTGAGCTTAGCATGCAACTGATGCTCTCTCAATAACTTCAACACTACTGCTAAATGCTTGACATGCTCTTCCTCATTTTTACAATATACCAATATATCATCAATGAACACAATAAAAAACTTATCCAAATAAAGATGCAACACACTATTCATCAAGCACATAAACATAGCTGGAGCATTATTTAAGCCTAATGGAACAACAACAAACTCATAATTCCCATACCTGGTCCTAAACGTAGTCTTGTAAATGTCCTCCTCTTTGATGTGTACCTGATGGTATCCCGATCTCAATTCGATCTTGGAGAACACTATTACTCCCTTCAGCTAATCGAATAAGTCTCAATCCTCGACAAAGGGTATCTGTTCTTGACATTCACTTTGTTCAACTGCCTATAGTCAATGCATAATCTGAGAGTACCATCTTTCTTCACAAACAATACTGGTGCACCACAAGGTGATACACTTGGCCTAATGTACCATTTCTCCAACATTTCCTTCAACTGTAGCTTCAACTCAACCAACTCAGGTTTGCTCATCCCGTAAGGTGCTTTTGATGTTGGAGCTTCCCCTGGCACTAACTCAATCGAAAAGTATACCTCCTTGTGAGGTGGCAAATCTATGATGTCCTCAAGAAATACATCCTGAAACTATTGCAAAATTGGGTACCTAATCAACACATCTGCATCCTCAACCTCCTTATCCTTATCACTAGAAATGTTAATTTCAAATAACACACACCCTTTCTTATGGCTACGCTTGCATAGTTATCATCATCCTAACTGATGTGGCTTTCTTCTTACCCTACAAGAGCCTTGGTTCCCCATTTTTGTCAACACATTCAATGGATTTGTGATAAAAATATACCTTGGTTCTATGAAGATGTAACCAATCCATTCCCAACAACATACTACATGATATGCATGGTAATACATTCAAATGTGTTGTGGTATGCATACCATTCAAATCAAATGTACAAGCTCTTACACTATCATGCACTCGCTTCTTTGTACCTATAGCCAACTGCACTAACCAAGACTTTGCATGCAATTCCTCACTCAAACCACACTTATCCACCAAGTCAGGACTAACATACACATAATTAGATTGAGGGTCAATCAAAATATAAATAACTTGGTCACAAATCTTACCGTCCATCTCAATGATAGATGCTTGGTGTTCTTCCCATATTTTGTCCATCACCGCATAAATACGAGGAATTCTATGCCCAACATCCCCAACAATCTACGCCTCCTGTGCACTATATATTTTAGGCCTACCACCCTGATGCTACAGACAATCTTTCTTAAGGTTCTCCTCTCCACATGTCCAACATTCCAACCAACTAGTGCCCTCACCTCTACGATGTTGTTGCGACCCATGTTCCTATCTAGCTGCATTGAAATTCTTTTGCAGTGCCATATTTTCTTTCCCATCTGCATTCTGAGGCCTTTTTCTCTTAGGCTGCCATTTACTTTTATCTTTTTCCTTCCCCTTCCATCCTTGCTGAGATTCATTCTTATTCTTTAACTATTCATAGAAATGCTTCAATTTCCCAATGACTTCATCAAGTGACCGAGGTTCATCATACTCAATCCGATCTCTAAATGCTAATGGAAAACCACTGACAAATCTTTGATCTTTAACCTTCTCATCTGTAAGATACAGTACATACCTCAATAGCTCCAGAAACTTGGTCTTGTAATCTTCATCTGTCATTGACCCCATTTTAACTCAAATAATTCTTTGTCCTTATTGTCGTAGTCTCTTTGACAAGTAATTCTTCCTAAAAAGTCACTTTAACTCCCTCCAACTCAAGTCATTTGTCTTGATGTCTATGACCCACTTAACATCCTCCCACCAAATGTATGCTTTACCTTTCAAGTTGAAAATAGCTATTTTGGACTTCATGTTATCTGTGTACTCATGCAACTCAAAGAATTTGTTCATACCAAGTATCCAAGCCTCTGCATCTTTCGACTTCTTCACATCTCAACCAAAAGTAGGCAGTTTTTCTTTCTTGAATTCATCCAGAAAATATCCCCTATCATTCCTCCTGTAAGGATGAAAGCGATGGCAATCGTGATGTCTATCAGAACCAAAACTAGAATAGTACCTGTGCCCATCACCCCTTCTATCCATAGTGTCCAACAACTTGCCATCTCTCACAGCATCAGATCTATCTGACCTGTGTCTACCTGGAGACCTATTGCCATATGCCCCATTAGTTCTATCCTCATGTCCATGGTTGATCCGAAGTGGCCCTTGTCGCTGCAATTCTAACAAACTCTATATTGCATTAACCTCTGCTTGCTTCTCTTCTGCCTTTATGATCCAGTCATTATTTGCCTTACAACTCCTTATATCTTCCTTCAAGCTTCCCAATATATCTGCCAAATCAAAAGAGTGCCCCACATCATGCTACTCATCAAATGCATAGGGAGATTCTATGTAGTCTACCACCTTGCTAGCCATTTGATCTCTTTCATGCAATGCATAATATGTCAAATAAACCAAATCACAATAAATCAATGTATATTAGTATAATTTGGGGAGGTTACCTCATCTGCAAGATCAAAAAATCAAAGATACATGTAAAACATAATCATAACAACATATAGACATATAACAAGTAAGTGCATCAATGCATAAAAATCATTCTAGCTAGGGTCCAGTCATCAATGCAAGGCTATATCAATAATGCATTTTATGACCTCATGCATGACAAAAACCACAACTCCATTGTACACATTTCCATATGCAACCATCAACATGCATAAGCAATGCCAAATCAACTACACATACGCATAGGTGCATGTCATCAAGCATAAGCGATCAATTCTCATAATCAACCTACAAGACTGATACATGTAATCAAACCTACAAGAATGTAACGTAACATACAAGGATGTAAGTAGGCGACATAAAATCAACATGTAAGAAACATGTAACAATATGTAACCAGTCATATACTCATGACGATGCATTCCACAAACTCAACATCAAATTCTCCATGACAACCTTACTTCAACCATAATCAATCATCAAGCAAATGTAACAAGCACATGGAATGCAAGTGTAAGAGACACACATTCAACTGATATGCATGCATGACTGACACACACCTCCCATCCAATTTGAGGGGTGAACCATGCTCTGATACCACTCTGTAACGCCCTCCTCACACATCTACACAAGTAACCAATGAACTGGGGTAAACATGCGATGAGAGGCTACTATGATTGGATTCGACCTCCTATGTGACCTTAAGGAAGTGGAATCAATGAAACACGTCAACCAACCTATCCACATCAACAACAAAACCCTCAGGAGACATGTCAGTCACTTAGACTTCCTGCCCCTAGGTCCAACTGATGTTCTGGACATCTTAAGCCTTATTCACTCTCATGCTATAAGAATGAGAGCGTATAGAAACCCATAGTCGCTTTCCCAAGCTTGCCTGCCTGCCTCCATAGACCCAATTTTCCAGTTTTGTGCTAGCGACCCCAGGATTTGAGCCATTTTTTGAAGCCCAGAGCCCAGGTCACTCCCTGGAATGGAATGATAGCTTAAGATCATTCAAATAATAGGGAAACAATGACGCAAAAGTAATAAGTTAAATAAGACCTTAATTAGACCCCTACTAGCCATGACAAGCATTTCGTCAAACATATCATCAACAAATAACCTGCAGGTGTAAACAACATAATTAAGCATAGGGAGCTCATACTTATCTTAGAATCGATATGAAACATTTTTCCCTCATGTCATTTACTACATTATCATCTACTAGGCCATAAATACATTATCCATTCATTTACAATTAAAAACATGCTGAGAGCCATACATAGCTGTTGTCATAAAACACACATATAACCAGCATAATAACAACATAAATACTCATGAAAGTACAACCATATAGACCACATATAATCCATCAAAATACACTTAGAAATACAAGGAGAAATAACCTTTTATTAATGATGTAATAAGCCATTAGAGATGGGAATACCACATTCCACCCGACCATAGATTGGCTGAGCCAATTCTCTCTTCAACCAATCACCCCTGTGCCATATTCCAAGCATCAATCTGGGACTCATAGAACACACCAAAAACACCAAATAAGAATGGATGCCACCGGATTTCTCCACCTACATTGTGAGGAATTTGAGTGTCCCCTGGTCTCTCAGGCTTAACCATAATCCATAGTCCAATCCAAGGATCACTAGGCCCTACACCGAGACACACTCTCTAGGATTTACCGTACATCCCATCCTGGGACTACTAGGCCCAAAGGAGAGAAATCCACCTCTTGACTTGTAAAAATCTGTGATAGGTTAACCCGATAATGCAATATAAATCAAAGCAAAATACTATAACCTACTTCTACTATCAATTTGTGGAAGCTTAAAGATTGAGTTGAACAATATAACCAAAAGAAGAAGAATCAATGGCTCAATATACATGAAAATACTTTTTGGGAAATCCTCAGGTAGAAACCCCACACTATTATATTATCATACATGGTGGAAATACATAGGAATTATACAAAGCCTTAGCTTTCACAGCTAGCCAACTCTTAGTACAATCCTCACAAATGCTCACAGGAAATATTTGCTTCTCTCCAGCCTTCCTCTCTACCCTCCAAGCTCCTATTTCCTTGTGTTGTTCCTTGTGGATGATTTGCCTATTACCAAGTGGAAAACCAACCTTCAAAACTGCGCAATCCTCAAGGATGAATCCTTGACTGCAAGCATGAGTTTTCTCCATGAGAAAACGCATGCAACTAATAGTACACTATCCTTGAACATTTATCTCAACTGGGTCTTTCTCAGAATAGACATGCATGAGTTTCTGATGAGGGAATCTTCAGTTAACTGGAGTAGCACTAGTTGAGTGCATTAATGCATCAACTGACTGTTAACTCACTATTAGTTCCTCAAACAATTTGGAACTAATTTAATTGGAATTAACTTAGTAAACTGAGTTAACTATTACAACTCAAATATAACTCAATCTTATCTCCTTAATTTAAGGGATAGCTCTTGCATCACTTCAGAAAGAATTATAACTTGAATTTATCCAACTAATTAATTTAATTTAAATTAATTAATTATTTCCAAGTAGCTGTTAAGACTAAATTCGATTTCAATTCACAATTTAATTCAAGGACAAATTAAATTGGAATATTCTTGTTGCCATATTTCAACACTCCCTCTCAACAAGAAAGGGATTATTTGCCACCCCAATCCTGTCTCTATGGAACTCGAATTTACACTTTGACAATGCCTTTGTCAAAATGTTAGCATCTTGCTCCTCTGTCGAAATATACTGCAACAACATGATACTCCTCACTACACAGTCTCTGAGATGATGATACCAGATGTTGATGTTCTTGGACCTGTCACGAAATACTGGATTCTCGGAGAGCTTGACACAAATCTGATTATCACAATAGATCACAGTTGGATCCATCCTCTGATCAAACAAACCAACTAGTATTTTCTGCATCTAGATGGCCTCACATGTTGCTTGACTTGCAACCATGTATTATGCCTCTGCTGAGTTGAGTGAAAGTGACCTCTATTTCCTGTTGTACCAAGAAACTGTTGCTAGGCCAAAGGTTGAAAATCCCTCCTGATGTGCTCTTCCGATCTGATGGACTCCCTGCACAATCTGCATCAGTGAAGCCCTGTAGCTTCACTCCCTCTATTCGTCTATACCATAATCCATACTGAGATGTGCCTTTGAGGTATCTCAATACATGCTTTTATGCCTTTCAAAACATCTTGGTAGGCTGAACCATCGCTTGACTCATCTGGTTCACTACATAGCACAAATCTGGTCATGTGTTCAATAAGTACATCAGTGAACCCACAAGCTGCCTATACATAGTAGCCTCTACCACTTCTCTTGAAGTAGAAACCTCCTTCCTCTAGTTACCTGCTAGAGGAGTCTGCATGGGCTTGCACTTCTCCATGTGGAATCTCCTAAGTATCGCGTTGGCATACTTGCCCTAGGACACAAACAACTCCCCATCCTTCTACCACACTTCCATGCTAAGGAATTAATGTACGAGACCCATGTCTTTCATCTCGAATTCTCTTGCAAGGTCCTCCTTGCAAGAGATGATCAACTGATCATCACCAGTGAATATGAGATAATCAACATAAAGTACGATGATCAACAGCTTACCTTTCACCATGATGTGGTACAGGTTCACATCCGCTTCACTCTTTGTGAAGCCCAACCCGGTGAAGTAGTTGTCTATCCTAGTGTACCAAGCACGAGGTGCTTGCTTCAGCCCGTACAACGCTCTCTTGAGTCGGCACACATGCGACTCACAATCGAAGGTCTCAAAACCTTCTGGCTACTCTATGTACACCTCTTCCTCAATCTGGCCATTGAGGAATGCAGTCTTCACATCCATCTGATGGATCTTCCAACCCATCTATACTGATAGTGCTAACATAGATCTGATAGATGAGTACCTTGCGACAGGAGAAAAAGTCTCATCATATTCAATCCCCTCGACCTGTGAAAAGCCACAGGTAAAAAATCTTGCCTTATGCTTCTCCACACTACCATCAACAACTTGCTTTACCTTGTAAAGCCAACGGTAACTCACAACTAACTTGTTCTCCGGTCTCGAAACCACGTCCCAAACACTGTTACGAATTATGGAGTCATACTCCTCCACCATAGCATCAACCCAAATTGGCTGCTGCACTGCTTCCTCAAAGGAAGATGGCTCGGTCTCAACACATTCCCCAACAAGGACCATGTATCTAGTGTACCTCTCAGGTGACCTCCTATGTCTGTGCTGAGAAGATGGTGCTACCACATTCTCTCTCGCATCCTCCAACAATCTGTCAACTTCTCTTGTTCGCTTCCATCCCTCTTTGGAAGACTCTACTCGAGTGGATGTCTCTACTCTTAGAATCTTTGCATGCCACTGCTCCACATCAGTCTGAGGCTCCTCCTTATTAGGAACCAATAGTTCCTCCACATCCTGTAGTTGGAGCTCCCTGTCAAGGGAAACTTGCATGGCCTTCTTCTCATCAAACTTGAGATCTCTACAAACCACTATCCTTCAACTAGTAGGCAAGTACACTCGATAGTTGTGAGGTGTATCAGTGTACCCCAAAAATATCCCCAACTCTGCTGTTGGGTCAAGCTTCTTTCGTGCATCCTTAATTGTCACATGTCAATATACTAATGAGCCAAAGATCCTGACCCACATCTGGTCTCTTACCAGAGAAATCTTCCTCTGGTGTCTTCATCCCAAGTATGTGATGCGGGTTTCTATCTACAAATAGAATGTTGTGTTGCATGCCTCAACTTACAAGTGAAGAGGTAAGCCTTGGTCATGCAACATTTCCCATGTTGTCCCTACAATAGTTCTGTTCTTCCTCTTGGCCACCTCATTCTATTGTGGGTTATGAGGTGCTGTCAACTCTCATTTAATTCCTTTCGCTGCACAGAAGTCCTTAAACTCTTGAGGGACACGTTATCCACCATTGTCGCTTCTCAAGTCCTTGATCTTCTTCCCTGACCCTTTCTCGACCAAAGCTTTGAACTCACAAAACTTTGTGAAAGTTTAGTCCTTCTTCTGCATGAAATAAATCCAGCATTTATGAGAATAGTCATCAATGAAAATCACATAATACCTTTGCTTCATTGTGGATGCCGTCGAGAATGGTCCACACAAATCAGTATGAACTCACTCTAAGATAGCCTCTGCACGATTGTCTCGATCATGAAAGGAAGACTTGGTGTACTTTCCCAAGGTACAACCTTTGCATGTGTTAACTTGCGCAAGTTTACCTTTGGGAAGTCCTGTAGATGTCTATTGCATTATCTTCAAAGCTCCATGATGCAAATAGCCTAACCACCTGTGCCACAACTCGCCAGTGTCTTGGCTTCGCACCAATTCTTCTTTCATACTCAATGTTGCACAATCATCTACCTCTAGTTTATAGAGATTATTTACCCGAATCCCTATCCTCTTGGTCTGACCCGTGGCTTTGTGTTTTAGGTACGCCTTTCTTTTATTGAGGACAACATCGTAGCCTTTGTCCTCCAACATTGCAACTAATACCAAGTTCTTCGTCAATCCAAGCACATACATCACATCTGTCAAGGTTAGAGGAGCTCCATGCTCCCTCTGAAAAGAAATCGTGCCCACTCCTGAAACGTTATACCTTCCATCGTCACCCATCTCTATGTGCATCTTGAGGTCTTTCTCCTCCAAGGCACTAAATAAATTCCTATCATTGGTCATGTGGAATGAGGCTCCATTGTCAAGATACCAGACACAACCCATCATTGATGACACCATGCATGCGATGAGGGTAAAGTCCATTTCGAATTGAGAGCCTAATGCCTCACCTTCCGATCCCTCTTAGAATCCCTTCTTGGACTTCTTTAATGGGTAATTAGTCGCATAATGTCCCATCTTGTGACAATTAAAGCATCTTACATTTGACATGTTACCCTTCTTCCCTCCATGAGAAGAATTCAATTTGAAATGGGAATCCTTCCCCTTCCCTTTCCTTGCCTTACTTGCTAAGGCCAGATTTTCTTCATCATCATTCTTGGATGAAGAACCATCTCGTGTGCTCCTCCCAATCTCCTCCTGCATAATATCCGACCACAGTCATTCCCAATCCGACAATTTCTCCCTTCCATTCACAGAGTCTTGGTAGCTATTCCAACTCTTTGGAAGGCCAAGGAGAGCAAGGCTCACCATATCATCATCGGCAGTAGTTATTCCCACATTGCCAAGCTCATCTCTACAGGTGGTGAGCTTGTTCAGATATGTGGAAATAGTATCTCCCTTCTCCATCTTGATTGTTCAAACCTTATCCTTGAGCGCCAATTTCCTCTAGTCGCTATTGTTCTGGTAGAGGTCCTTCAATGTCTTCCACATTGAAAATGGAATATCCTTCCCATGGAGACTCGAGACAATATGGTCTCTAACTCCCTCAAGGATGATCCGTCTCGCCTTCACCACACACTTCTTCCACTCAGCCAACTCTTGTGCATTAGTTGAAGCTGGCTTTGGGATTTCTTGACCATTGAATTCCTTCAAGCCATTGTCTTCTAATTCAACCTCCATCATATCTTTCCATGCTATGTAATTCAAGATACCTTCCAAGGCATACTTGAGTCTCAAGCCATAGAATGCCATTGGACAACCTTGAATTATGATATGAATTCGATTTACACCTGCAACACCGAACTTCAAACTTCGAATTCTCTTCTCAGTATATCATTCACAGCTCTAATACCATGTAAAAATCTGTGATAGGTTAACCCGATAATGCAATATAAATCAAAGAAGAATACTATAACCTACTTCTACTATCAATTTGCGGAAGCTTAAAGATCGAGCTGAAAAATATAACCAGAAGAAGAAGAATCAATGGCACGATACACATGAAAATACATTTGGGGAAATCCTCAGTTAAAAACCCCACACTATTGTAATATCATACATGGTGTAAATACATAGGAATTATACAAAGCCTTAGCTCTCACAGCTAGCCAGCTCTGAGTACAATCCTCACAGGAAATGTTGGCTTCTCTCTAGGCTTCCTCTCTACCCTCCAAGCTCCTATTTCCTTGCACTGTTCCTTGTGGATGATTTGCCTATTACCAAGTGGAAAACCAACCTTCAAAACTGCGCAATCCTCAAGGATGAATCCTTGACTACATGCATGATTTTTCTCCATGAGCAAAACACATGCAACTGATAATACACTATCCTTGAACATTTATCTCAACTGAGTATTTCTCAGAATAGCCATGCATGAGTTTCTGATGAGGGAATCTTTAGTTAAGTAGAGTAGCACTAGTTGAGTGCATTAATGCATCAACTGACTGTTAACTCACTATTAGTTCCTGAAACAGTTTGGAACTAATTTAACTGGACTTAACTCAGTAAACTGAGTTAACTAATTACAACTCAATATTATCTCCTTAATTTAAGGGATAACTCTTTCATGACTTCAAAAAGACTTCTAACTTGAATTTCTCCAATTAATTAATTATTTCCAAGTAGCTATTAAGACTAAATTCGATTTTAATTCACAATTTAATTCAAGGACAAATTAAATTGGGATATTCTTGTTGCCATATTTCAAAATGGCTTTACTGTATATCTTGTCATTCACCGGTAAGAATTCTTAGGCCCATCGAGGCACATAATCCTGGTTTTACTGCAATCCACATTCTGGCTCAGGGGTTGCTAAGCCAATGGCTTTACCATGATCCATAGTCCGGTTCAAGGACCACTATGCCTTGTGTTTTTCATTTTGGAGATCCACTCCACTTAGCTTCAAATCCATCCAACCATCCCACATAAACCGAATATGAGAGCCCATCTCATCAAAGCTATAATGAAATGACAAGGCTAGGTTGAAGAACACTGTCGCACCTAACAAAACCCATGCCATGATAGAAAAGAACCACATGCAATCCCATGCATGCCAAATCTAGTAAGTAAAATACACATGCAAGTTGATACCTGCAATGAAGCCTGTTGTAGCTTCTTGATCATGTCTTTCCCTGCTTGATCTTTGCTTCTTGTTTCCTTCTTTACCTTTCCTACTCCAATGCCAAAGTTCTCCAAGGAAACTGTAAGTGCCCAAGAGTGTGAGAGAGAGAGTAATGAGAAAGCTCCAAAACGTAACTGACAAAAGGTTACCAACTAATGCTCATAATCCTTTTTATGAATGAGGCCTCCATTTGCTTCATTTTTCATTATTTTCCTTCAATTTCCTCCTCACATGCAACCTGTGACCTTTCAGCTCCTTTTTGTTTCCTAGTTTCCATTAATTTCATAAATAAATGTGCCAAAAATGCCATTTTTCCTTTCCAAAGCCTTAGCCAATGCCTTTTCCAATTTCCTTAGCCATAAACAACCAAATGAAAACCCCCTAGGATGTCTTGCCCAACATTTAGCTTGGAATAAGTGTCCCATCAACCGTGGTTATTATTTTTTTAACTTTTATTCCATGGAATTTTCACCAGGGTTGTTACATTTCTTATGAGGGATAAAACTTGAGAATGGCAAATGCACACCATTGGTTTATTGCACATTGTACCGTCAGCTTGCGAGGAGTCTTCTTTATCTCACTCACTCCCGTCTTGATCTCTCATATGTCATAGGTGTAGTTTCCATATGCATGCAAGAGACATTGGATAAATTGCAGGCGCATGGAAGTGTACTTAGCAGGAAAAGTCGATTTCCTTGTTATAAAAGTGGTATGGAGCTTTGTCTCTGAAAATCTTGATGACTTGGGAGCTCTAATGCTCTCGCATCAAAGTGGATTTGTAATGTATGTCATTGGACTAAGAGGAGGGAGGTGCTCTACAATAAGCTATGGGTGGATGCTCTTGTTGTCATATTAAAATATTAAAATAATAATAATAATACATATTTACATGTCTATGTAGCAACATCTAAAAAAGGTTAATGTATAATTTTGTTAATGCATGATAAAAAACTAAATGATAAAAAAAAAATACAGATTAAGAAATTTGATTCCTATAAGTGATTTAGTTTAAAATAAATTTAAGTTGATAAATAACTAACAAAATTAATAAGTTGTGAAAAATTAAATAATAATAATAATTATTTAGATTCATTTTGGTGATGGAAGATCAAAGAAAGTGGCTGATGGAAGATCAACTAAAGGAAAGAGATTTAATCTTTGGATATGTAAATTTAAAATCTCTATATTTAGAAAACTAGTATTTTGGAAAAGAATAATCCCTCTAAATATTCTAAATATTACATAATCCTAGTTATAAACATTCCATAGTAAATTAATCGTTTTTCTTTTATCCAATAAATTAATTAAATCACTTCAACTTAATCATACAATTAAAAAACAAATTAAAATATATAATCTTAAATTTATTTTAATATATCTTTTATATATTAATAAAATTTATTTTTCAAATAATTTTATTCCTATTCCATATACCTTATATAATATTTAAAAAAAATAAATATATCTCAATATATATAAATCACATAAAATGATAAATCTTAAAATAAACCATCATGAACATAAAATTTGATAAATCTTAAAATAAACCATCATGAAAATTTACAGTTTCATTCATAAAATTTCACAAAATTCATTTTATTCCATTTTGTCATTTCTACTTCCTATTTCTATTTGCTAATATAATTGTCTCACTAATTTGATAAATATTAAAATAGTCCACTTGAAAATTTATAGTTTCATCCATAACATTTAATAAAACTCATTTTATTCCATTTTGTGGTTTCTACTTCCTAATATAATGGTCTCTTTCATTGAAATTTCATATATATTTATGCATTATTTCATTCCGGACAATAACAACCAACCAGTTCATAAAAGCATAGAGCCAACGTACATAAAATTTAAAATTTAACATTAAATAGACCACGACCATGAGGACTTGTACGGATAGACAAAAATAAGCATGTGAAGAATCTGTATTGTGCCAACAAAATAATTGCTATTTTATGGAGAAGGTTATCTAGTTTTAAAGTAATGATAACATGGAGTGGTATAGTTTTCTAAAATATATTATGTTAGGATAATTAAATTGGGTTGAGTTGTTATTTTAAATTTGAATATTTAAACAAATAATTATGGTTTAAAAAATAATGGAAATTTTAAGAAAATTAAGTTTGAAATTTTAAGGAATTTTTGTTATAATTATTAAGTCTTAAGATTTTAAGTGTTTTTGAAAGTTTTAATGGTGTGAATTTATTTTCACCATAAAAAAGAATTCAAACACTTTTAAAAAATAACACTAATCTATTTCCACCAAAAAAATACAAATACTCTCAATTTTTTTTTTTTCAAAATTCCACACAAATTTACTTTCCAAACAAAATTGTGCCACCATTACCTTACTTTTCTATTCCATATAAGTAGACCAACACACCATCAAAACTATTGATATCAATTTTCTATGATAATAATAATGAAAAACTATAAATTTCAAAATAAGGAGACATTTTGAGTGGCTGCATCATAAATGTTAAAGAGACTTCACTATAGTCATTTTATAGATATTTATGAATGGGACCCTTTAAAAACAAAGCATCCCATTTGACCCCCAAAAAAAAAGAAGAGAATCCCATTACCGAAAACCATGACACTGGAAAGCTGTGAATCCTAAGAAAAGTTGGTTTTATCAATGGAAAATAATGTACTTTACTTTAAAAAAAAAAAAAAAAAAAAAATCAGTAGGCCAGTGTTGGTCTCCTGGTAGATGGTCTGAGTATAAATATACATATTGAATGAGGGCTTGAACGCCTCAAATTCTCCACTGAAATTAAATTTAATGTAAAACTCCTAAAACAGCAGCATCTAAATTATTCACCATCGAATTTGGCTCCCTCCGATGCCCAGTTTTGAAGAAAAACCGTGCACCACGTGATTTGCCACAGACGTAAAAGCAGAGGAGATAGACGAATTAGCAGTGTGGATGGACATATGGCTACGCACAGACAGACGAAATTTCGTCTGGTCCACAGTACTTTTCTTTTCTTTTTTCAGTGAAAAAACACTCCTAAAGTAAAGAAAGTACAATTACATACATAGTTGTGTGGCCAGATATACATCCAAACTTAACAACAACAAAAAAGCCAAACAGAAAATGGTCCAGCGCACTCTACTTAAAAAGGCCTTCAGCGTAATTATGTGCCAGGGAGGATGAAGATGAAGATGAAGATTAACCAGTGGAAAAATAGGAATAAAGGGAAAGATAGAAATCAGGTTCAACCAGTGGAAAGATAGGAATAAAGGGAAAGATAGAAATCAGGTTCATGCCAGTGGAAAGATAGGAATAAAGGGAAAGATAGAAATCAGGTTCATGCCTTGTGGTTAAAATTTGAAGTTATTTTTCAAAATCTGTATGACGTTTAGTTGTAACACCATTATATACTGCAATTTCAAAAATGTGCATATAAATTATGACGTTTGGTCATACTTTTAAATTTTATTATAATAAAATAAAAGAAATATTTAATTTTGTTAATGGACAATTGAAATAAATTTATAAGTTAATAGTCTTAGATATTTTTAAATGTAGTTGGAGTGAAAGCCTATTAAGAACTATCAAGGAGTAATCCCAGGTGATATGGTTTTTCTTGAATAACAATGGTGAGTCAATCTATATTCATCCATAACATGAGTGATGGTTGTGCCAATATTGATTTAACAACTAAGTTGTGATAGCTTTTCTCAATGTTTAAAAGAAAAAGAAAGAAAATTTCACGAGAGATAAGTATATGCAACATTTAGTCTTTGGATATGTTAGAAAAGTATATGATATAACACTAATTTATGGAGACAAAGTCATTAGTTTGAAAGATCTCCTCGATCCGTTAGAAAAGGCATATGATATATAATACTAATTTATGGAGATAAAGTCATTAGTTTGAAAGACCTTCTAGTTGTCCGATAGAAACTATATTGTTTGATTTTCAGAGTTTTTATTTTAGTTTCTTTAGTGTTCCTATGTTGGTGATAGATTTCTAAACCATTTTATTTTTCATTTTGATTTAGAAAATGAATATATTTCATGGTTAGATATGGAAATCTCAAACTTCTGGTTCCCACAACTTTGATGCTTTTTATAAAGTTATACTTCATGGAACAGATTTGTTTATCAAATTGATTTAGAAAATGAATACATTTCACGGTTATATATGAAAATGTCAAACTTGTGGTTACCACAACTTTGATGTTTTTATAAATTCATATTTTCGGTCTTCGGGGTGTTGGCAAGAGAGTTCCGTATTTCTTACTTGTCTAACGATCATGAACTTCTTCAAAATGTATGTATATTATTAATACCTCAAATATTATAATCTTTCCATATTCCTATTTAAAAGTGGATTCAAACTTGTTTTATTATTTATACTATCTTGAGGAGCCAAATCTTACCCATCATTGTCAAAGTCAAGATTAATTGTTCATCTTCAAAATGCATTATAGATAATAGATTTGAGCAAGCTATTTGTACACTTTTTAAGAACCATTTAACATAAGTTGCATATAATACATAATAATACAAATTAACCCAAAAAACATATAATACACCATATTTTTTTTCCTCACCACTTTAGTTATTATATCATATTGATGAGGGTTTAGATGTTCAGTTTTTGTTTTCTTGAGGTGGCATAGTATATTGGAACTATTGGAGGAGGCACCCTGAACATCCTAAATGACATCTTGGTGGTCAAGATTATGGTTTTTCACAATTGGCATGAACTTTGGTCTTGTTTTACACATGGATGGTGTCTATTGGTTTCTCATGTCTCTGCAAGTTTTCAAAAGGATATAGTTTGTTCCAAATCTAGATGTGTTTAGTATGTTGCTTCTGCTTATGGACTACCTCTTTGTTTTCTCTCATTATTATGGTATGAATTTTGTCATGTAAACTAGTGGCCAATGGATATATATTTGATGTTATGGTTCGGTTTTATATTTTGTCCTTTGTTTTTGTAGCACCTCACTCTTCAAATATGATTAGGTAGAAAAAGTACTTACTTTATCTCACTTGTTTAGAGGCATCTTCTCCCAGAACAATCCTTTCAAATATCAAAAACTATATGTAATGAAATCCTTTCCACTTACTATAAAAAAATACAAAAAAAAAATATAAAACATTTTATTTTCGCTGAGAGGATCATTCTACAGCCCAGTATGAGGATATGTGTAAGTTTGTCTGTCCATACCCCTTCATTGAGCCAAGAGGCTCATTCTATAGCCCAGTATGAGGGGATGTGTAAGTTTGTCTATCCACCTGTGCCCCTTTAAAATAAAAATGAAAAATAAAAATTATGTTCTAAATAGAAAAATAATAACGACTATAATTAAGAAAATTGAAGATGTTGTAAAGTAATTAGAAGTAAAAAAATGTGTGGATCAGATGTTTAAATCTTATATCTCTCAAAAATATTTCAGCTACAGATTCAAATAAACTATTTGAGGATCTACGTTAACTAATCTATGTTAATGTAAAATTTAAAAAGTTAAGTTTTTATGGTTAAAATTTTTATTCGGTCTTATATACACTCTATTTATCATTCAAAAATACAATTTCAATAATGAAAAATAACACATTGTATTTTGTACTTAAAAATATTTACACGTGAAGAAATTTGATCTGTCACGTACCCATATAACTTTTTTTTAATTATTAGCCAGTAAAAGAAAACAATAACACATATTATAACAATTATCGAACTAAGCATTGTAAATTCCCTTTTTACAAAGTACTGTTATAATTTCAAAGTATATTTTGATTAAATACAGAATTAAAATTTCAACGCCCTTGATGTAACAGTCTTAGCGTGTGGTTTTTTATTGGTTTTATTGCTCTATAAAGCATTCAAGTCACATGGTCAAACTCTATAGTTTGTATTAAATAGACCTGTGAAATGTTACAACAAATATTTATTGCTCACTTATCCATTCGGGTAGTTGGCTGCTCTAGAATCGGGAAAACACTGCATTTGGAGTCTTCGTTATGCACCACAGTTGGCCCTCCATGTATTGGTAAGTGTGATTCATCAACGACTCTCTGACAATCTCTAGATCGAACGGTTTATGTGGATGCACGTCGATCTAAGCTTCTCCGTGGTTTGGTAGTCGATCATTTTTTGCATCTCCAGGGCAGAGGGTTAGGTTCCAGTGCACTGTCAAGCTTCATCTTAGGTGAGTGTTCCTGCATGGTTACTCCTTTCTTGCCATCACGCGTTTTTCCTCATTCTCCTTCTTTTCTGTAATGGGGCTTAAGAGGGATCCTCTATTCTGCAGGTTGTCTTTCGGTGTTGTTCCTACTTTCGGATGCTGGTGGATGGTTATCTACACTCGGATAGGTATGAGTTTCCTTCTCATTTAGCAAGCTTGTTGTCCCTATTATCGTTTTTAGTTTAATAGTTTTTTAACTAGCTCTTACTCTTATGTTGCTTGCCTGTCTAGGTTTCGCCGAGGTTTTTCAAGATTTTCTTGTTCAATTGTTAATGGATTGGGAGCTTCTGCTCAGCCTACCGGACCCTGCAGGATTCATGCAAGGAATCACCAAGTAATGCCATAGACAGTTCGAGTAGTGACTGAGGGTTTAGTTTTTTTTTGGAAGAGGGTTTTAGCAATTTTCTCTAGTTATGCGTAGATTCTGACTGTGTTTATTTTAAAACCGTTCTTCTAGTTTGTGAAACAACCTCGGGCCATGTTAAATGTTAATGGCCTTGAGCCATATTTATGAGAGAGGAATTATTGTTGATTTTGTAAATTGAAACTAAAATGTTAAGGGTTTGTGGCCAAGAGTATTCTGGACTGTTTTTATTTTTCTTTATTTAACTGCTAAAGAAACTAATTTAGGGATTTCATGGAATTATGGATAACGTTTAAGTTCTGTGAGTTCATTTATCTTAGGATGAAACCCTTGGTTTTGAAGATTTTGTCTTTGATTTATACTTCATATATACATTTAACCATTTAGCTTTCATATATCAACGATTTGTTCCTGTATGGTTAAATGGGTTCATCGATAATTGTATGCTTAATTGGGTTTCTTTCAATTGAGGTTTATAATTTTACTCTGCTTGTCATTCTAGATTGTCTTAATCCTCACCAAAGTTCTCGACGGATAAATTCTGGTTTAAATATGGTAAGACTTTCATGAATCTTTTCCTATAACGGGTTTGGCTGTCCTGTACAGTTCTTGCTTCGGGTTCAATACATTTATTTTTCTAATTTAAGTTGTTCGCTTCTGTTATGACTTGTGTGTCATGGGTGGTCATAAGCGTGGTTTCCATACACTAATGTTTGCTCAATTAGAATTCTAACAAGCATCTTATAGCTATAGACTACTATTTGGTTTCTACCCTATTTACAGGGTTATTCAAGTTCTTGATTTTCTTCTATACATCTTTTTATGTTTGTAGAATACATTTCATATTTTACTCATGGTCTTTAATTTTCACTCTGAGGTTATAAAATTCCTATACAATAATAGAAATAACTATTCACATTTTACCCTATCTACAGGGTTACACATGGTCTTTACTTTGTCCTCTGAGTTTATAAAATTCTTGTATAATAACAGAGATAATTTACTTTAAATAAAGGACAAACAGTTGTTCTATTTGACAGAATAAATCTTATAATTGTTCCTCTAGTTAGCTCCAGAGTATACTTGTATGTTTGTCACTAATATTCATGTTGTCCACATGTTACAGACCTTAATATTCTTGTTTTCCTCCCAACCATGAGACTTGTTGTTCCAGCCTCACTATTCAGCCTGAGTCCCCCCTGAGCTATCCTCTCACAGGATTTCTCCTTAAGACTTACAGTCTTGAATAATAGCAATTATCTGGTCTTAACCAGACTTAGCTCCTTCAACTTGTCTATCCTTCCAGTAGAGTTGACATGTTTTCTAAATTAAAATCCTTCTTTGATCTCAGATATGCCTATCCTCTTTATCCCTCCATTGGGAATAAATCTCCAAGGAAGTAGTCAGGGTTAAGTAACCACCAAAACTAACTACTTGACATATGAGAAATGTAAAAATTATCATCATTATGACATTTCACTTTCCACGAAACTTTTAGTAAAATAAAAGTATTCAGTTTGTTCAAATGCGACAAATAAATATTTACATTCACTGGGGACATCACATCTTCTCCCCCTAAGACTGAACATCGTCTCGATGTTTCTCTACTGGGAATAAATTTGGAAAAGTCTCCCTCATAACCTGTTCATCTTCCGAGGTGGCCTCCTCTGGCCCAAAGTGCTGCCACTGCACTTTAACTTGGGTGATAACTCGTCTCCGTAACATTACTTCTCTCCATCGAGTATACCCAGTGGTTCGACCAAGATCTCACCTTTCGGTTCGACCTGTATATCCTGCCAATTGATTATATGGTTAGGATCATATATGTATTTTTTTAACACGGAAACATGAAAGACGTTATGAACACGAATATGGATGGGTAAAGAAAGTTGATAAGCCACAGGTCTAATTCGAGCTAAAATTTGGAAAGAACTGCAAAAGTTGGGTGCTAATTTAGTGCATCCACTCCATTGCAATGTAATTTTCTTGGCTCGACACGAACATAGACATGATCTCCCACTTGGAATTCCTGGAAAATTCTTTTCTGATCAACATAATCCTTTTGTTGGTTCTGAGCAACTTTCAAATTGGTTTGCACCTTTTTGACCATCTCTTCCATTTCTGTTAGCATATCTAGTCCTAGCATTAACTTATCTTCTCAACCACCCCAATTCGAGGGAGTCCTACATTTACGACCATACAACACTTCAAATGGACTCATTTGCAGAGAAATATGGTAGTTTTTGTTGTAAGCAAACTCTACTAAATGTATATATTCCTCCCATTTAGATGGTTGCTGCATTACATAGGTTTGCAACATATCCTTCACTATTTGATTCACTCGCTCAGTCTTCCCATCCATCTAAGGATGGTAGGCAGTGCTGAAATGCAGCTGAGTTCCTAGACCTCCAAATAAAGTTTTCCAAAAGGCTGATGTAAATTTTACATCACGGTCAAAAATTATAATTTTTGGTATATCGTGCAACCTAAAAACAATTTTCATGAATATATTAGCGATTTGAACCACCTTATAAGTAGATTGTATTGGTATGAAGTGAGCATATTTTCTCAAATTATCGACTACAACCATTATTGAATCATTCTACTTTTTTGATTTAGGTAGCCGTGTTATAAAATCGATGGAAACAATTTCCCATTTCCATTCCGAGATAGGAAATGGGTGGAGCAATCCAGCTAGGTGACAGTGTTGTGCTTTCATTTGCTGGCATTCAAAACAATGGGCAAAATACTCAACCACCTCCTTCTTCATTCTGGTCCAAAAATATTTCTTTCTGAGTGCGGTAATTAATTTATGATATCTGAGGTTGCCTGCATAGGGAACTTTACGATATTCATCTAAAATTAAATTTTTAATATCTTTCTAGTTAGGTACATACATTCTTCCTCTATAAATCAGTATACCTTCTTGATTTATTTCATATCCCAGCTATTGTTCATTGTTGTTCAAAATTTTAGCTTGCTGCCATAAAAATTTATATTCTGGATCCTGCATTGCTGCTTCTTTAATTTGCTCCTTAAATGTGGTTTGCACCTCACTGAATGATACCTCATATATACAATTGATCTTCCAACTTAAATCATCTGGGACATGGTTCTCTTTTCCTTTCAAGTGCTTGATTTCAAAATAAAATCTGCTTAAGAAATCGACCCAATGGGCTTTCCTAGTATCCAGAGTGGGCTGCTCAAAATAGTTAGTTAAACTATGATGATCATTCATTAACATAAATTTCTTAACCATCAAGTAATGTAGCCACATTTTTAATGCATGAATTATTGCTGTCAGCTCTAAGTCATAGGTTGAATACTTTTTCTCGTGCTCCTTAAGCTTCCTAGACTCATAAGCAATAACCATACCCTCCTGCATTAGTACGTCACCTACACCTTCCTTGCTAGCATCCGTACAAACCACATAATCTTTATTCGGATCTACAATGCTTAAAATTGACGTAATGCTGAGTAAATGTCTACAATCATAAAAAATCCTTTGGCAATCCATGCTCCACTTAAAAAATTTTCCTTTCTTTTGCAAAGAGGTAATGGGATATGCTACCTTGGAAAATCCTTCAACAAATCGCCTATAGTATTCGGCTAGACCCATAAATGATCTTATATTAGCCACGTCTTTTGGTACTGACCACTCCATTATAGTTTTATTTTCTCTGGGTCTACAACTAATTCCATCCTTAATAATGACATGCCATAGATATTTGATTTGTTCTTTAAAGAAATCACATTTGCTATACTTGGTGTGCAATTGATGTTCTCTTAAAATTTGTAGAACAATACGGAGATGTTCTTTATGTTCTTCTACATTCCGAGAGTAAATTAGTATGTCATCGATAAAAATCAACACAAATTTATCCAAATATTGATGGAATACACTATTCATAAGGCACATGAAGGTCACGGGAGCATTAGTTAACCCAAAGGGCAACACAATGAACTCGTAATGCCCATAACGAGTTCTAAAGACTGTTTTTTCTATATCTTCCTCCTTTATTCTATTCTGACGATAACCCAAGCGAAGGTCAATTTTTGAAAATACGGTTGCTCTCTTCACTTGATCAAACAAATCGTCTATATGAGGTAGATAATATTTATTCTTGATGGTTATTTTATTTAACTGGAGATAATCCATGCACATTCGCAAGGTTCCATCCTTCTTCTTAACGAAAAGCACTACAGCTCCCTAAGGTGATACACTTGGTTGGATATATTTTTTATCAAGTAGTTTTTGTAACTGCATATTTAGTTTTATTGACTCTGGTATACTTATGCGATAAGGAGCTCGGGATACCAGAGCACCTCCTAGAATCAATTCAATGGTGAAATCTATATCCCTTTTTGGTGGAAGTCCTGAAATTTCTTCAGGAAACACGTCTGAAAAATTCTGCATCACTGGTATATTTTCTAAAGAAAAAGACTTTTATTTTGAGTTAATATATCCTACCTATATTGCATAAATTTGGCATCCTTTTTCGGATACACTTTGCCAATTGAGAGGCTGTTACAGGTCTCAGTTTTAATGGTCTTATTATCCCCTGAATTTCCTGCCTCTTTCCTTCTTCATCCATATAGTTAATAGTTTTGATTTTACAGTTAATGAGGGCTAATGCTTTTTCAACCAGTGCATGCCTATTAAAATATCATACGATCCTAGGGGAAACACATTCAAGTTTTCCATAATAGACTGACTGGCTAACTTTAGGGGACAACTACTGACCTTGGCCAACACTCTTCTTTTGGCTCCTGTGGTTGATTGCACTAACCAAGGACTTTTAAACTTAAAAGCTTGTAAACAACATTATTCTACTATTTTGGGACTAATATAACTCAAAGTAGCTAATGGATCAATTAAAATAGATATAGTTCGGTCGAATATTTTACCTTCAAATTCTATCATGGTCGGTTGGTATTCCACTTGATGGTCTTCAAGGGCAACATTGATTTTATGAATACTTCTTGCCACTTCTCCCACCATTTATACTTCTTTAATCTATTCCACCTGATTAGTTCCCTTGCGGTGTGGACAATTTTTAACATAATGGGGTCCTCCACATCCCCAACATTGTACTGGGGGTCTAGTTGCTACCTCTACTTCAATCCTCACTGATTGTTCATTTGTCTTGGGATCATTGGGAAATTTGAATCTAGGCTGATTTCTATTCATATTTCTATTTTCCCGCCCTTTAGGAGGTCTATTGACTATAGCCTTGTTCCCCTTATTGTCAAAGGAAAACTTATTTTGTTTTTTGTCATTCCATCTCTTACCTCCATCTCCTTTTAGCCTATTTTGCTAATAGCATAATTGAGCCTTTCATATGACTTCATCCATGGTTTTTGGGTTATCGAAATTGAGGCACTCTTTCATAAACAACGGAAAACTGCTGATAAACCACAACACCTTTGCTTTTTCTTCCCATATGTATGGAACATACTGTAGTAAAGATGTAAATTTTGTTATGAACTCGTCCATAGATAGTTGACCCAATCGAAGGTCATGAAACTCCTTGGCTTTCTCTTCTTTTTTTTTGGTAGGTCAACCCAGATGGATTTGAACCAGTGACCTATCACAAGGAGTGCCTTAACAGTGCACCCATTCACCATCAATCCAAATCCCCATGGGTTTGAAACTCCTTGACTTTCTCATCATAGAATCTTTCAGTTAAATATTTCTCCTTAAAATATCTTTGAAATTTGTCCCAAGTTATGCTCTGCTCATGATGGTTGCTTTTCTTTCTCTGTGTACATCACAAATGTTGTTACTTATTTATTTTCCAGAGGTCTCAGTTTTGTAACTTGAGCACTCTGATACCACATGTCACATACCCATATATATATTTTTTAATTATTAGTCAGTAAAAGAAAACAATAACACATATTATAACAATTATCGAATTAAGCATTGTAAATTTCCTTTTTACAAAGTATTGTTATAATTTCAAAGTATATTTTGATTAACTACAGAATTTGGATTTCAACGCCCATGATGTAACAATCTCATCGTGTTGTTTGTTATTTGGTTTAATTTCTGTAGAGAGTATTCAAGTCACATGGTCAAACTCTATAGCTTGTATTAAATAGACCTATGAAATGGTACAACAAATATTTATTGCTCACTTATCCTTTCAGGCGGTTGGTTGCCCTAGAACCGGGAAAACACTGCATCTGGAGTCTTCGTTATGCACCACAACTAGCCCTCGGTGTATTGGTAAGTGTGATTTATCGACGACTCTCCGACAGTCTCCAGATCGAACGGTGTATGCGGATACTCGTCGATCTAAGCTTCTCTATGGTTTGGTAGTTAGTCATTTTTCGCATCTCCGGGGTAGAGGGTTAGGTTCTAGTCCACTATTGAGCTTTCTCTCAGGTGAGTGTTCTTGCATGATTACTCCTTTCTTGCCATTGTACGCTTTTCCTCATTCTTCGTCTTTTTTGTAATGGAGCTTAAGAGGGTACCTCTGTTCCAGAGGTTTCCTTTCGGTGTTGTTCCTACTTTCAGATGTTGTTGGATGGTTATATACACTCAGACATGTATGAGTTTCCTTCTCATTTAGCAAGTTTTTTGTCTCTATTATCATTTTTAGTTTAACAGTTATTTAACTAGCTCTTACTCTGATGCTGCTTGCCAGTCTAGGTTTCGCCGGGGTTTTTCAAGCTTTTCTTGTTTGTTTGTTAATGGATTGGGAGCTTCTGCTCAGCCTACTGGACCCTACAAAATTCATGCAAGGAATCACCAGGTAATTCCATAGACAGTTCGAGTAGTTACTGAGGGTTTAGTTTAATTTTTGGAAGAGGGTTTTAGAAATTTTCTCTGATTATGCATAGATTCTGACTGTGTTTATTTTAAAATTGGTCTTCTAGTTTGCAAAATAGCCTCAGGCTGTGTTAAATGTTAATGGCCTTGAGCCATATTTCTAAGAGAGGAAATATTGTTGATTTTGTTAATTGAAACTAAAATGTTAAGGGTTTGTGGCCAAGAGTATTCTAGACTGTTTTTATTTTTCTTTATTTAACTGTTGAAGAAACTAATTTATGAATTTTGTGGAATTATGGAGAACTTTTAAGTTCGGTGAGTCCATTGATCTTACAATGAAACCCTTGGTTTTTAAGATCTAATCTTTTCTTTATACTTCATATATAAATTTAACCGTTTAGCTTTTATATATCAACAGTTTATTCCTGTATGGTTAAATGGGTTCATCGATATTTGTATGCTTAATTGGGTTTCTTTCGGTTGAGCTTTATAATTTTACTCTGGCTGCCATTCTGGATTGTCTTAATCCTCACCAAAGTTCTCGATAGATAAATTTCGATATAAATATGGTAAGACTTTCATGAATATTTTCCTATAACAGGTTTGGCTGTCCTGTACAGTTCTTGCTCCAAGTTCTGTACATTTATTTTTCTAATATAAGTTGATCGCTTATGTTATGACTTATGTACAGTGGGTGGTCATGAGCGTGGTTTCCATACACTACTGGTTTCTCAATTAGAATTCTAACAAGCATCTTATAGCTATAGACTACTATTCGTTTTTTGCCCTATTTACAGGGTTATTCAAGTTCTTGCTTTTATTCTAAATCTTTTTATGTTTGTAGACTACATTGCATATTTTACTCATGGTCTTTACTTTTCCCTCTGAGGTTATAAAATTCTTGTAAAATAACATAAATAACTATTCGAATTTTACCCTATCTACAGGGTTACACATGGTCTTTAATTTGTCCTTTGAGTTTATAAAATTCTTGTATAATAACAGAGATAATTTAATTTAAATAAAGGAAAAACAATCGTTCAATTTGACAGAATAAATCTTATAATTGTTCCTCTAGTTAGCTCCAGAGTATACTTCTCTGTTTGTTGCTAATATTCCTGTTGTCCACATGTTATAGACCTTAATCTTCTTGTTTTCCTCCCAACCGTGAGACTTGCTGTTCCAACCTCGCTATTCAGCCCGAGTTCCCCCCTGAGCTATCCTCTCACATGATTTCTCCTTAAGATTTATGGTCTTGAATAATAGTAGCTAACTGAACTTAACCAGACTTAGCTCCTTCAACATGTCTGTCCTTCTAGCACAGTTGACATGTTTTCTGAATTAAAATCCTTCTTTGGTCTCAAATACACCTATCCTCTTAATCCCTCCCTTGGAAATAAATCTCCCAAAAAGTAGTTAAGGTTACGTAACTACCTAACCTAACTACTTGACATATGAGCAATCTAAAAACTGTTGCTATTTCACTTTCCATGAAACTTTTAATAAAAAATAATTAATTAAATAAACTTTAATATTATTCAGTTTGTTCAAATACGATAAATAAATATTTATATTCACTGGAAACATCACACGATCCCTCTCAGCTTATATTAACTCCATACTTAAAATAAATCTATACTAAAAATACTAATTTTAAAACTCATTGTAAACAAAAATTTAAACCCGTAGATAATACCATGGAAATTCAAACAAGCTACACAAAAGTCAAGAAAATGAGACCTTTACCAATTAAAAAAAAGGACTTGTGAACTCTTTACGTGCATAATAAAGATTATAGGTCATTTTAATTAAAATTCTTTGGAAAGTAATCATAAAAAATAAGTCATCTACACTATTACTAATAATATTTAACAAAATAACTAATTGTCAAAATTGAATGGAGAATTGAAAAACTTGAAATACATCGATATAGATTCATCTTAATTCCAGATTTACTAAGTTTTTAGATAGATCAAATTTCTCAAGATGCAATTTTTTTTGAATGTAAAACTTAAACAAAAAATTGCAAGTCGAAATATTCTATTCCTCTTAGCTCTTGGGAGATTCGAAGTTAAGATAGATCTATGTTGATTTTAACAAATACACTAATGTTATATATATAGCAATAAACTATTTATTTATGATTCACATTCTACACATTAAAATGTTAATGCACACCTTAATCATATTTAGAAATAGAAAACATATATCCATAAATCTCCTTATATATATATATATATATATATATAAAGTGTGAATCATAAACATTTTGATATGTAAAGTGTGAGTCATAAATAAAATATTTCCATATCAATATGTATCTATAATATATAAAACATTTTATTAGTTAAAAAAGTTTAATATGGATTTTATATATAAAAGAAGAGAATTCAAATTGTGTTAATAAGTTTTTGTAGAGAGATATTTGTAATTCATTAATTTTACACAAATAAATAAAAACAAATATCTCTCTACAAAAACTTATTAACACAATTTGAATTCTCTTCTTTTATATATAAAATCCATATTAAACTTTTTTAAATAATAAATGTTTTATATATTATAGATATATATTGATATGGAAATATTTTATTTATGATTCACACTTTACATATCAAAATGTTACATGTTTATTTATCTGTCTATACATATATATAATTTTTTTTGTTATTAATATTTAAAATATTACATGTCAACTTCATATTAGAAAATGAATGAATCACAGATCTCCAAAAAAGAGGACCTATTAATGGAATAAGAGATTTCTCTCTTTATATATATAAAATCCATTTTTAACTTTTCTAACTATAATGATGATGATGATGATTAATGTCCATTAAGACCAATGTGGTCTATCAAACCTTAAGATAGGAGATTAATTGAGAATCTTTAAAATTTTATTTCTATGATAAAAAAGAAGGGAAAAATGAGTTCCTAGATCACTATAGTTTTGTTCATTTAACAAGTCAAGAAGGTTGGTATTATGGAAAATGTTATGGAAATGAGATGGATGTGAGCAAGAGTCGTGCAATCCAAGAGAAAATGCTTTCCATCTTTGTTACAGGGAAAAGTGTCTATTTAGAACTGCTCTATCCCACTAAGGTGTGACAACTACCTTAGAAACAAACAGAGAAAAGCTACTTTTGTATTTCCTTTATGAATTATAGATATAGAGGAATAGAAAGAATCAACCTGTGTCTTGCGCTAATCCTTTGATTCGATCCCTCTCTTATTTGATAGTCTCCAGCTACCTGCTCACTAGCATGCCCAGCTTCACAAAGTACCTGTGAGATCACAAAAGCATAACACTGTACAAAGACATGGATCTATATTCATAAATAACTTAGGATCAGATTTAAGTTAACCATACAAATGTAACAAGCATCAATTATACAAAAGCATGGAGGAGAACTCAAATAGCTTTTATTGATAAACAAGAAAAGATACAGGAGGAGTTACAACCAGTGGTTCCGACCCAGCATCAACCTCCCAGCAAAGAATCCCCTCTTCACCTCAAACAAAGCATAGATCACCCAACAGTCTGATGTTTGTCTCTAGAAACCAACAACAATTCCTTACAATATGCAAAATTCCAGCCCCTTGGATCTCTGGGATGAGGGATCCATATATAGATATCTGTAAGGAGGATGAGTCAGCTTGTGATTTGATTAGTGTCTTCTCTCTGCCAGTTCTTGCTTCCACTTAGAGACTGAGGGCCTCTTACTCATCCTTGGTCGAATTCGGTGAGGCAAGTGTTACAGGAGAAGATTCTGGAAGCTTCCATTGCCTCTCCACCTCGCGAAATGATACCGCCATTTGTCATTTCTCGCCCATAGCACCCTACAGAAGGGAGTTTTGAAATGCAACGCACCCTCACAGTGCATTTGGGTGAGATGCAACGCACCTAGCCAGTGGAGCAGCTGCAATGATCCTGTTTTGACCAATTTTGAGTAGTTTTTCATGGAGAACTTCTGGGAGAAGCTGTAATCTGTTGACCTTGTTCCTTTAGGGGTTAGAACAACACTTTTAGGGACTTAGGAGCCCTTGGTTTATGGAAATTTCATGCTTGGAGTTGTAGGGCACAAAAATGTCTATAACAGTTGCCCCTTAAAGTATGAGGCCGTTAACCTTTTGGTGTCGGGTGAAATGCTTTAGTATGAGGATCCGAAGTTCTTTCAATGCTGGGAGGAGACCTGTAATAAGATACAATACAATACATTATCTTCATAATATTTTTCATGATCTAGCTGAGGCGGGCATTCCCATGCTCAACTTTATAAATTCATTTTCATGTACATAGGGCAGACAATTGTCTGAGTGTAGACTAATGATTCTGATAGAGCCATCATCCTTTTGGTAGGATGATTATCTATGTTGCAATGCTGTAAATTTAATGTCTTTATTTCCCTGAATATATATCGCAGCTCGGATGGATGAAACTAGATCCGGGGTCTTCAATCTCGTTCGATCTTCACTCGAAGTACAAGTCGATCCATGTGAGAAATGTTCTGAAGTCGAACATGGAAAGACATCGTTTGATTACCAGTCAATGATGTAAAATGTTAACAAGAGAGAGAGGAATCACCGATAATGATAATGACCCTCAAGGTACTGCAGTACAATTTACGTGGTGTGAATAAAGGACTTGGCGTCGAACACCACGCAAAATCTTTCGGTCAAAGGCCATTGATGTAAACCTGTCGCCGGAAGTGAGAAACTTGCCATTGAGGCATGCAAGCTTCAAAGTACTGAATGGGGTGTTCCTAGATCAACTTCTTGGATAATGAGCTGATGTCGACAAGAAGTGATCCGTCACAGGAGGGCCTTAATGAATCCCACATCAATGACACGGAACAGAGCAAATGATTTTGATGGAGGTGAAAATGATCTGGTGATATAAGGTTCAGGGTGGCAGTCATAAAAGAATGGAGTATAATGTATGGTAGTGGGTGAGACACAGGTGACTTCTCTGGATGACTTCTCTTGAACATATCAGCGACACTGATGTGATGTATTGGTAGCATTAACCCCAAATGTGGATGGTATGGCGTGACCATGGTGATGTGACCGGTGAATGAAACAACCCAACCTGACTCGGACACGGAGTGGAAGTGTCATGTTCAAGAGCGACTTGCTACCAACAAAGTTCTTTGAGTTTTCTTCCCAATTTTTCCCCAGTCATTGCTGACCAGTGCCTCTTTATTTTTTTCAAGCTTGAGGAGGATAACATATGCTTGTTCTATAATTTGCCCTTCGGGCAAACCCATCGCTATGTTTTAACGAGCCTAGCGATAGTGAAACTCGTTCTCGTTTAAAGACAAGTTTGTCACTATTAATATTTTTAACGAGTTTAACGACAAAGATAACTCGGTCCTTTTCAATTTTAGAGAGTCTGAAAAGGAACATAAAGGTAACTCCAAAATTCCTTTTTCGTCATCTAATCCCTTAAGTCCGAAAAAGTATAAAACAATACAGAAGGGATGAGTTTTCGATAGTTTTAACGAGCCGAACCAAACAAGCGCTCGATCGTTTTGTGTAATAATCCCTCAGGTCCAAAAGGATTAAAATCTAGAGGAGGGATAGCACTTCCTATCCCTTTAATGAGCTGGAGAGGCCAATGGCTCGGCAATCTTTTCATATTTTACGAGTCAGTTGAAAAGAGCTTAAAGGAGACTCGTCTTTTGAGGAACGAGTGATAAAACGGGTAGCAGCTGATTCCAGGTAAGGTTTGGAATTTTCCAATCATGGTAGTGTCACAAGGATGGCTTAGTGAAATCACTCTTCGCAACTGTTCCTCAAAATGGGTAAACAATCAAATGGAGGTGAATGATCGGCCAATGAAAAGTGGAGGTGACGATGCAAACACGACCAAGGCTTTAATGGCTGAAGTACTACATTCACAATGGTTATTTACCGGAGAATAGTTCATTTTTTAATGAGCTTAAACGCGGGTGGAAACATTTTCTCATGTCTTATGTTTATTTTTTAACGAGCTTGAACTATGTGCTAAAACTGCTCGATGCAGGTTTATTTTTTAACGAGCTTGAACCTTGCAGTAACACTGCTCGATTAATCCAGTCTTGTGATAAGAATGTCTCATATAAAAACGGCAACTTTTAGAGATTTGCCCCACATCCTTTCTTTATGCAAGTTAGGAAACGACCAGTCCTACGAGTTTAAAGGGTTAGAGGTCCTAAAAATTTAAAAAATAAATAGTCGCTCTTCGCTTGCATTCCAAAAGGTTTGCATGCCCCCAGGTATAAAACAGAGTTTCAAGGTCACCCCTTCTTTAGTCCGTTAAAACATTTGTTTTACCGAGAGAGGCCTACCTCTTACAGGTTACCCAAAGATTGTTCTATTCACAGCGCAAACAAAACACTTCTTCGGTGATGTCTACCAAGATAAACAAAGGTGAGAGGCGGTGCTCGCCAACTCACATAACTTTGACAAGAGAATCTTGTTCTAGAATAACCCCCTCTTCCAATCACGGACGGGGGTACAGACTAGTCATATTCTCTCGCGGAAACCTACCCTATACTCGAAGTTATCTTGTCGAAGCAGACCAGGGTGCATGCCCCCTGGGTTTCAGTCATGTCCCTCCAAATCACTCGCGCTCATCGGGAGGACGGACTGGAGATTGAGACATTTCTTGTGTGAAAAGACCATTCAGGGATGGTATATGACTATTTTCTCTGTATGATCCGGGAAATGAAAGCTGGTCCACGAGCTTGACCACTCTTCCTTCGTGCGGAAAACACATTACTCTAAAGAGTGAGGAGACAATTGCTCCCATGCAATAAATGTAGTCTCGTCCAAGGAGTAGATTGTAATCCAGGGGTCCTTGAACTATCATTACATTCATGTGAACGGTTTTCCCTCTCAATGTTATGGGCACATCGGGAAGGATCCCTAACGGTCGACTGGTTCCTTTATCAAAGCCTGTTAGATTTCTCATCTCAAGCAAAAGCGATGGCGAACCAAGCGCTTTCCAAGCAGTTGAGGAAAGGATACTCACAGAAGCCCCCTCATCTATGATGGTACCAGCCATAACCATTCTATATATTTGAATAGTAATTCAGAATGGTACACTAGTTGGTAAACGGGGTCTTCCTAGTTGATTCCAGTCGAAGGAGATAGCTAGGTTTCTTAGAGGTGGGACCGAATAGACGGCCGGGTACGACTCTAAAGAACTTCCTTCCTGCGGTAAAGGAACGGGTAGACTGCCCCCATGTTCGTTGGAGTCTCTGCTTATGAAAATAATTTGGACGGTGTCATCCTTGTTCTCTTCAATGATTGTATCATCTAAAGATGGAACCTCTGAAGGCAAGACCGGGTCAACTGCTGCCTCGACCTTTTGACTTTTGTCTGGTATGGATTCAGATGGTTCATCTTCAATGACAGATGCTTCGACCGACCACTTGAGCGGGTCAGCCGGATTTTCAACTAGTGACGGACTCGGCAAGAGTTTTTTATATTCAGGAGGAAGTCGTAACGGTGAAACGGACGATCATCCAAAACTCTTTTAGCTTCATCTAAGAAGGGACAACGGTGGATGGCATGATTGCCTTCGCACAGTTTACAAGGAAATCTATATTTTCCTTTTTGTCCTGGGGCTTCACTTTCACTAGTTGACGGTGTGTTCTCAACATGATCATCAGAGGTTGACGACACTGGGTTGTGCAAACGAGGAGACCAGTCTCTTAAGATTCGAGGGATGCAAGGACAATCTCTGTGAAAGTGGTCTCCTTTGCAAATGACACATGGCGATTTAGGCCTGGTCGGTGCAGTGTGTGGATTTTTGTTAGACGACACTCGTTTGCCCCCATTCGCTTTTGGCTCCTTCTTCTTCTCTTTCTTCTTCTTTTCCTTCTTCTCCTTAGGAACTTGACTTTTGGCTTTACCAGCCCCATCAAGCAAAGAGGAAGGAGGAGAGGAAGAAGTAGAAGGTTGGTGGGTAACTGTAGACTCGTCTAATTGCTGATTCGATTGTTCAGGAATAGTGGTGTTCTGAATGACAAAGGTTGAGAAGAGCACTACAGGCAAACCAAGTGTCAGTCCTGGAAGCGACAATGTGGCCATATGGGGTGCACCAACATCTCCCCAAGAGGAGAAGGGACTAGGATTTCCTCCAAGGGGAATTCCTTGGTTGGTGGACTCCATTTTCTCAACCCAAGATCAACGTAGGAAAGGGGTAATGAATATTCAGTTTAAAATAAATTTTTAGACGCTTTGACACAACTTGTTTTTTCAGTTTTTAAGAGTCGAGAAAAAACAAAAGATGACTCTTGTCGCCTTTGATTTTTAATGAGCCTGAAGTGACAAGTGCTTAGATGGACCTTTTCCATTAAGGAGTCTGAAAAGGAATGAAAGGGAATGCTCTAGAGATCTAGGTAGAGGGAGTACCAAACCAATCGCAAAACTGCAGAATACTTTTTACGGTACGACAGTCAATCTTCCCGAATGCTGTGTTCAGTGCATTGCGATCGGTAGGGAAGCAGACACAGCTTCCTATGGATAAAGGATTTAAGCCTATAGGGGTCTCCCAAAATATACTCGACGGTACGTGGGAGCACAAGTCCGTACTGGCACTTATCGTCTCAAAGTGGAGGAATCACCCAACCATCAGTGAGGACAACAGTTACCCGGCTTTACGATGCCGGAATACGTCTCTAGCCTAGACCTCTAAATGTTATGTGTTAAGTTCCAAAGCGTTTTTAGATTCATTGAATTTATTTTAAGTTGATCTTGTTTATGAAGTTTGCCTTTCGGGTTCACCACAAGATGTAGATGTAATTCCTAAAATGCAATCTAAAGATGATAAACAAACTTTTTATCTCTTTTATGCAATGAAAATCCTAGCTACTAGGGAAAAGAAAGACAAAATCTTTTCACAAAGAGCAAAGAGCACCCTGTAAATGCACTTTCCTAAATCAAGCCAAATAGACTGTCTATATGCAAATGCACATGCATGTATTTGTTTTCTACTTTCTTAGTATTGATGCTAAAAAGAAAGTTGATGTACAAATCTGAATTTCTTTTCAAGCGACAAATATAAACAAGCTCTTTTTCGAAATCAAAAATAGAGATGATTACGACACCTTACGATTTTGAAATGAACACTCGTTCTTGACACTAGAAAATTACAAATTTAGACCCAAAGGCAATAGTAACAGGATAATCGACCATCAAAAGCAATGAAACTTTCTCCTATGATCGAAATCGACACTTGCGACAGATTCAAATCAAAGGACGACAGTACGACTATGCTACCTTTGCAAAGGAAAACTGTAAACGACTCAACAAACACACAAAAACATCTACAGTTCTTTTGTACCAAGGAGGCGGAATAACAACAAGGAAAAGGGGTTTCATACAGATAGACATATACTGATCACAGGTTGCAAAATTCAGGGATAGAACTGGAAAGAATGAAGCACAGGAACCACAGCTGCATAGAGCTAGTCTGATCAGTGCACCTGTAACACAGAGAATCTGAAATGCAGCGCAGGTTGTCCCTTCGGGAAGTGCGCTAAAATTTAGAATCTCTGAACAGTACCTGCGCTGGGCCAGAAACGAGACTCTGTCCGGGTTCCGGGTCACAGTTTGCAGTTCAGTCCTTGGTTTTTGGCCGAGTAAAAAAACAATCAGTAATGCAACAATCAGGGGTAGATCTAAGGAGGATCTAAGAGCTATCACAAGGGCAATCAGATAGTTTGTGAATCAGCTGTTTAAATCATAAACAGATCCAGTGAATGGATTGAAGCAGCAGTTATCTACTTTGCATTTGTTATGGCAAATGCAGTTCGAATGCTACTTATAAGTTTATGAAACAAACAACAAAGAATGATAAACAAACAAACTAATTATCTCCCCAGTGGAGTCGCCATTTTGTTACAGGGAAAAGTGTCTATTTAGAACTGCTCTATCCCACTAAGGTGTGACAGCTACCTTAGAAACAAACAGAGAAAAGCTACTTTTGTATTTCCTTTATGAATTATAGATAGAGAGGAATAGAAAGAACCAACCTGTGTCTTGCGCTAATCCTTTGATTCGATCCCTCTCTTCTTTGATAGTCTCCAGCTACCTACTCACTAGCACGCCCAGCTTCACAAAGTACCTGTGAGATCACAGAAGCATAACACTGTACAAAGACATGGATCTATATTCATAAATAACTTAGGATCAGATTTAAGTTAACCATACAAATGTAACAAGCATCAATTATACAAAAGCATGGAGGAGAACTCAAATAGCTTTCATTGATAAACAAGAAAAGATCCAGGAGGAGTTACAACCAGTGGTTCCGACCCAACATCAACCTCCCAGCAAAGAAGCCCCTCTTCACCTCAAACAAAGCATAGATCACCCAACAGTCTGATGTTTGTCTCTAGAAACCAACAACAATTCCTTACAATATGAAAAATTCCAGCCCCCTGGATCCCTGGGATGAGGGATTCATATATAGATATCTGTAAGGAGGATGAGTCAGCTTGTGATTTGATTAGTGTCTTCTCTCTGTCAGTTCTTGCTTCCACTTGGAGACTGAGGGCCTCTTACTCATCCTTGGTCGAATTCAGTGAGGCAAGTGTTACAGGAGAAGATTCTGGAAGCTTCCATTGCCTCTCCACCTCGCGGAATGATACTGCCATTTGTCATTTCTCTCCCATCGCACCCCACAGAAGGGAGTTTTGAAATGCAACACACCCTCACAGTGCATTTGGGTGAGATGCAATGCACCTAGCCAGTGGAGCAGCTGCAATGATCCTGTTTTGACCAATTTTGAGTAGTTTTTCATGGAGAACTTCTATGAGAAGCTGTAATCTGTTGACCTTGTTCCTTTAGGGATTAGAACAACACTTTTAGGGACTTAGGAGCCCTTGGTTTATGGACATTTCATGCTTGGAGTTGTAGGGCACAAAAATGTCTATAACAATCTTCAACCTTCTTAGTATCGCAAAGATGACATATTTTTTCATCCCAAGTTGTTTTGGGAATAGATCAATGGCTGATTTCACTTCGAAACTGATGAGAATTAGTTCTTATCTCGGCAATGTTCTTTTTTTTCTTAGCTCTGGTCAAGGAAGAAATATAATTATGGTTACTAGGAGTGGGGTTGATCACCTCCTTATAATTTATCTTCCTTTTCCCCTCTAGCTCCTTATCATCCCAAAAAATTTCCTTAAATTTGGAAGTGATAGTATTTGTAATCATATCCTTCTTGTCCAAGATGATTTGCTCCTTTAGCCCCCAATAGACAACCCAAGACTAGGCATCCTTGTGACATTTCTGCTTGAACCGAAAGTGAGGGCTTTGATATATATATATATATATATATATATATATATATATATATATATATATATATATATATATATATATATATATATATATATATATATATATATATATATATATATATATATATATATATATATATATATATATATATATATACAGATACAGATACAGATACAGATATAGTTGACATGGAAATATTTTATTTATGATTCACATAAAATGTTAATGCATTTCCTAATTATATTTGAAAGTAGAAAGCATATATCCATAAAAATCCTTTTATATATAGAATTAATTTTATTATAAATATTATTTAAAATTTTACATATATAAAAATAATTAATAATTAATATGTTATATATCAACTCTGTATTAAAAATTTAATGAAATTAGAAGATTTTCTAAAATAAAACCTATTAATGGAATAAGAACTATATATCTATATATAAAGATATATAATTCATGTTAAAAAAATTTAATTAATAAAATGTTATATATATATATATATAGACACATGCACATACACACATGCCCCAATCATATTTGTAAATAGAAAACGTATATCCATAGGACTCTCTCTCTTAAAACGTTACATGTTATATATATAATTTTTGCTCATAATATTTAAAATGTTACATGTCAACTCCATATTAAAAATGAATGAATTACAAATCTCCCTAATGAACTTATTAATGGAACAAATGTTAAAGTCCCTAGCATAGGACTCTCTCTCTCTCTCTTAAAGCGTTACATGTTATATATATAATTTTCGTTAGTAATATTTAAAATGTCACATGTCAACTCTATATTAAAAAATGAATGAATTACAAATCTCCCTAAAGAACTTATTAATGGACAAATGTTGTGGTTACTCCCATATATATATATATATATATATATATATATATATATATATATAGTTCTTTCACATAGCTACAATGTCAAACTTATTGGGAATCTAAATAACTTTAAACCTGACTCAAATTTTGTCGAATCAAATATCTTAATAATGTTCCAATTTCTTTCCAATGTTTTGCTATTGGATGCCAATTGAATTCAAACAACAAAGAGGAGGATGATTGTGTTTGTTATAACATATTCTTGGCAAAATGATACACTAAATTAATTTGAGCTTTTCTAGAAATATTTCAACTTTCTTGGGTGTTCTCATGTATATCATAGTAATACCTAGTTTGTTTATCATATGTGATAGGGTTCAATGAGCTTGGTTTTGAGGGATTTATCATGGGATGTGTATTAAAGGAAAGAAGTTTCCATGGATCTACCTCATATAAGCTTCAACCTTAGATAAAATTTTGTAATATGAACACTAATACAATGTGGAGTATTTAAAGTCGAACCTAAAAGTATGAGAGATTTATATTCAGACACCTTGTTTCCTTAGGTACAATAAAAATGTTTTCATATGAATTTTGACAATTTAGGGAATATATGGAATTTTTATATATATATATATATATATATATATATATATATATATATATATATATTGGCTGTTGGGTTGTGTTATATTATTTCCATGTAGTTAACACGAGGAAATTTTGGTTTTGGACCCTATGTAAGGTTGGGCAGACCCACCTATGGTTTTGTGCATGATTTTCGTACATGTTTTTTGGACGCGATGGTTTTCGGTCCATGGAATTGGATGCTTCGGCATATATAAATATGTATTGTAACATTGAAAGGAAAATAATGAAAAATCAAGCTGGTAGTCTCGGTTTTGGGATCCTGGGGAAAATCTCTATGTATATGTGTTTTATGTGTTCTTCTCTCGCATTATTTATTTTTTGTGTTTTAGAATTCATATGCAGGTAATTTCTGTACAGGGTTAAAACCTACATTTGGTATCGAAGCCAAGTTTTGGCTTCAAGGGGACGCCTTTGTTGCTGAGGGGTTTTGTTGGGTCCCTATAATACTAGTGATTACCCCATTACTATTGTAGTTATACCCCTTATTTATATTGTTGTGCCCCTATTACCCCCATATTGTTATTTCTGTGCCCCATAGAATCCCTCTATTGTTATTTTTGTGGCTTTATATTATTATTGTTAGGTCGGCTGGATTATATTGTGACTCCTTAGACTCCTATATATAGAAAGGAGGTTTTGTCATTTGTATCATCCATGAATTGTTCATTTATGTAATGTAAAGGAGGTTTGCCCCTCGAAGAGGCTGAATTCTAAGGCGTGGATCTCTCTTTTCTATCTTTTTGTGAGCTAGTTTCATAACATTTGGTATCAGAACTTTGGATTCTAGGGTTTCGCTGCTCCAAACAGGTCATCGTGGCATTTTCGCTATAACTTTTTTCTGTGACGTTTCAAAAGTCGCAAAAAAAACCCATTTGAGAAGAAATCGCACTAAACCTTGGGTCAGAATTTCAGAGCTTTGTGCGTGATATTTGTGGAGATATGATCTGAGGAAGTTGGTATTTTTGCAGACTCCTGAATTACATTCAAAACAGGTGACCTGGGGAAAATCGTCATAACTTTCTCTCTGGGGATCGGATTGAAATTTCGTAAGAAGGTACAAAAAGAGGACGGACTATAGTTTCTTGTGTGTGTGTTTCAGATTCAAAGGTTGAAACAGTGACTCGTGTCACGTCGTACAAGTTCGCTCTACTGAACCAGTATAAAATCAAGTCAATGTGGGAGATTTCACATAACTCTTCCTTGGAGAATCCAATTTGGCTCAAACTTATGGCATTGGAAAGAGGACGCAGAAGGCTACTATAGGTAGCAGTTTCAAAACTGGATGATCTGAAATTACAGAGATACATCAGATTCAATATCAGGCTTCTATAAAGTGAAAAAAAGGTGTGTAGTTATTTTTTTTTTTTAATTTTTGTGTAAGCTTGGTTTAACGGAATTAAAAGGGCATAGTAAAACATTATTATCTATAACTGATGCCCCGAGGAAAGAAAATGCAAACACCTAGTAAGGAACTTGAAAGCTCTAGCATGACTCATGAAGAAGAGGAAGAAATGCTACATGATATATCAAAATTACAAGAACAAGTGCAACAAATGTCACGCTCACAAAAGCTAACAAAAGCTAAGATAAGTGGCGTGGAATCTAAGATAAATGGCGTGGAATCTAAGATAAAGGGCATGGAAGCTAAGATGGAGGATTCGATGGCAGATTTGAAGATAGATTTGAAGACAGACATGGAAGAATTGAAGAAGTTGCTACAAGAAAGGGTCACTAATGGTGAAAAGGTAGTAAAGGAAACTCATGATGAGAACAAAAGAAATGTTAATCATGATTCCATAGATGCTAATGTTGGATCGAAGAATCACCATATTCCAAAAATCGATATGAGGAAGTTTGATGGCAAGGATCCCGCCACATGGATATTACAGATGGAGCAATTCTTCGATCTCAATAATGTGCAAAACGCACAAAAGGTACGTATGGCAACTGTATATTTGGAACCAAATCAGTTTGTATGGTATCAATGGCTTTGCTCTCGTAAACAATTTATCACTTGGGCAATTTTTACGGAAGAATTGATAGCACATTATGAAGATACAAAAAGCAACACTTTTTTTAGCCAATTGATAAGTCTCAAACAAAAGGGTTCAGTAATGGAGCACATTGAGGAGTTCCAAAAATTGAACATAAGGGTAAAAGATATTCCAGAGGAGCATAGGATTGATGTGTTCATAGGGTCTTTAAAGGATAATATCCAACATGATGTTCGCCTTTGAGAACCTGATTCATTAGAGAAGGCATTCAAGTTAGCAAGAAAAATGGAAAGCAAAATTATGGCAACCAGGAAGCATACCACTCACAACTATAAAGACGGAAGTGTTGTTGCCCCTAGTCTTCCACAACCTATAAGGTTGACACCACAACAATTGGAAGAAAAAAGAGCAAAAGGGCTTTGTTACAGTTGTGATAGCAAATACACTAAAGGTCATAAGTGTGTTGAGAAGAAATTATTCTACATAGATTGTGAAGAGGAAGAAGAAAAGGAGCAAGAAAGGTCAAAAGAAGAAGATATACTCCAGGAACAAAGCCTAGATGAAGAACAAATAAATCCGACCATATCTTGTAATGCATTGGTGGGAATTACCACTCCTCAAACCATCAAGATAGAAGGACAAATCAAGAAGAAAAAGGTAATAGTGTTGATTGATTCAGGAAGCACCCACAATTTTATTAGCAAAAGAATTGAATTGCTTCCTATATCCAGCACCAGAGTGTCAAGTGATGATTGCAAATGGAGGAACAATAAATTGCTCTGGAAAGTGCCATAATATCAAGCTATCCATGGGAGAATATGTATTGACTAGCCCAATGCTTTCCATTCCAATGGGAGGTGCTGATGTTGTACTAGGAGTCCAATGGCTACAATCCTTGGGTACAATAGCTTTTAATTTTCAAGAAATTTTCATCAAATTTTCTACGGAAGGAAAGGAAGTTGAATTAAGGGGTATTGCAAGGAAACCAGGAAAGATAATCAGCTCTAATGGCATGACAAAGCTTCTAAAAAAGGAGCAAAGAGGTGTAATTGCACAATTATGTTCGCTAGATGTTTCCACATTGGAATCATCTATTTCTCCAGATCTCCAAAAAGTCCTGGACAATCATTACAAGGTATTTGAGACTCCCAAAGGTCTCCCACCTATGCGTGATCATGATCATGCTATTCATCTGATTCCAGGAAGTGTTCCTCCAAACATCAGGCCGTACAGATATCCCTATGTCCAAAAAAGTGAAATTGAATGTATGGTTGCAGAAATGCTAGAGGCTGGTATAATTCAACCAAGTCAAAGTTCTTTCTCAACTCCAGTAGTATTGGTGCACAAGAAGGATGGATCATGTCGCATGTGTCCAGATTATAGGGAGCTCAACAAGCTCACTATTAAAGATAAGTTCCCCATTCCTGTTATTGATGAATTACTGGATGAATTGCATGGATCAATTTACTTCACCAAGTTGGATCTTCGTTCGGGATATCATCAAATCAGAATGAAGATTGAAGACATTCCGAAAACGACATTTAGAACTCATGAGGGTCATTATGAATTTTTGGTCATGCCTTTTGGCCTTACCAATGCACCTTCAACATTTCAAGGTTTGATGAATTCAATTTTCAAACCATTCCTTAGAAAATTTGTGTTAGTATTTTTTGATGATATACTAATCTACAGCAAGTCTTGGAAGGATCATGTTGAACATGTTGACAGGGTGCTACAAATATTGGAGGAGAAACAATTATATGCAAAAAGATCCAAATGTTTCTTTGGAGTCCAGGAGGTGGAATATTTGGGTCATATTGTATCTCATGAAGGAGTTAAGGTAGACCCTAGCAAAATTAAAGCCATTAAGGAATGGAAAATCCCCACATCCATAAAGCATCTGCGAGGATTTCTTGGGTTGACAGGTATTATCACAAGTTTGTTAAGAATTATGGGAGAATAGCAGCACCTCTAACAACATTATTGAAGAAAGATTCATTTTCATGGACTCTGGAAGCAACAAAGGCCTTTGAACATCTTAAAGAGGCAATGTGCCAAGCACCGGTCTTAGCTACGCCAGACTTCACAAAAACCTTTATTGTGGAATGTGATGCTTCAGGAAATGGAATTGGTGCTGTTCTAATGCAAGATGAAAGACCCATTGCTTTTGAAAGTCGTCCAATCAAGGGAAAGTTTTTAAGCAAAGCTATTTATGAGAAGGAAATGTTGGCAATACTCCATGCACTTAAGAAATGGCGACCCTACCTAATGGGAAGACACTTCAAGGTAAAAACGGATCATGATAGCCTTAAATACTTTTTAGAACAAAGATTATCCTCTGAAGAGCAACAAAAGTGGGTCACAAAGATGTTGGGTTATGACTTTGAAATCATCTACAAAAAAGGGAAGCAAAATGTGGTGGCAGATGCACTCTCAAGAAAGGATGAGGATGTGGAAGCATTGTTGTGTGCCATTTCTATTATCCAACCAGATTGGATAAATGAAGCAAGGGAGGAATGGAAGAATGACGAAGAAATGTGGGCACTTATTCGAAAGCTACAACAAGATTCCAGTACTTCTGATACATTTAGCTGGCAAAATGATTCGTTATGGTACAAAGATCGCTTATACCTCTGTAAGAATTCCCAGCTAAAACAAAAGATTCTTATGGAATTGCACACTTCTCCCTTAGGAGGGCACTCAGGATTTTTAAAAACTTACCACAGGGTTAAGAAGGAATTTTTTTGGGATGGCCTTAAATCAGATATTCAAAAGTTTGTGGCGGAATGTTTGGTTTGCCAGCAAAATAAAGTTGAAACAATTAAGACACCGGGTCTATTACAACCTTTATCCATTCCAAGCCAACTTTGGGAGGAGGTTTCAATGGATTTTATCACAGGTTTACCCAAGTCTGAGGGAAAGAGTGTCATCATGGTGGTAGTTGACAGACTTACCAAGTATGCACACTTTTGTGCATTATCACATCCATTTAGAGCCAGTACAGTTTCTACTGCATTTATGGAAACAATTCAAAAGCTACATGGAAACCCAAAGATTATTGTAAGTGACAGAGATCCCATTTTCACTGGAAATTTTTGGACAGAATTATTTTCTTGTCTTGGTACTCAGTTAGCTCATAGCTCATCTTATCATCCTCAATCTGATGGGCAAACTGAGATAGTAAACAAATGTTTGGAAGGATATCTTCGTTGCTTTGTATCTGATAAACAGACACAATGGGTCAAATGGTTGCCTCTGGCTGAATGGTGGTATAACACTTCCTTCCATACAACAACAAAAATGACCCCATTTATGGCACTTTATGGGTATCAACCACCATCCATCACATCATATTTAAGAGAAAATTCTAAGGTTCAGGCAGTGGAACATCACATCGAACATCAACAACAAGTCCTCCAACTCTTAAAGGATAACCTCGTGTTGGCACAAAATAGAATGAAACAACAGGCAGATCAACATCGCAGTGAAAGAAGTTTTGATGTAGGTGATTGGGTATTCCTACGGCTACAAACATATAAGAAAATGTCCCTAAAGCAAGCTAAGAAGGATAATAAATTATCACCAAAGTATTATGGTCCGTACAAGGTGTTGCAAAAGATTGGTACTATGGCATACAAATTGGAGCTTCCTGTAGCTTCTCGATTGCACCTAGTTTTCCATGTTTCATGTTTAAAGAATGTTATAGGTGACAAGCTCCCAATTCAAACAATATTGCCAGAACTTGACAAGGAAGGAAAAATTATATTGGAACCGGAAGCAGTCACAGAAACAAGAACTCGACAGCTACGAAATCGATCAATTTCATAGTATCTTATCAAGTGGAAGAACTTATCCGCTGAAGATTCCACATTGGAGGATGAGAATTTTATGCAGAAGTATCCAGAACTACTCAAGCATTGAGGACAACACTTTTTTGAAGGAGAGGGGCGTGTTGGGTCCCTATAATACTAGTGATTACCCCATTACTATTGTAGTTATACCCCTTATTTATATTGTTGTGCCCCTATTACCCCCATATTGTTATTTCTGTGCCCCATAGAATCCCTCTATTGTTATTTTTGTGGCTTTATATTATTATTGTTAGGTCGGCTGGATTATATTGTGACTCCTTAGACTCCTATATATAGAAAGGAGGTTTTTTCATTTGTATCATCCAAGAATTGTTCATTTATGTAATGTAAAGGAGGTTGCCCCCTCGAAGAGGCTGAATTCTAAGGTGTGGATCTCTCTTTTCTATCTTTTTGTGAGCTGGTTTCATAACAGGTTTCTCTCAGGCCTGTGGTGGACCCTATTCAGTGGGAGATCTGTGAGATCCATTCTGGTGGTGAAAGAAGATGACGAGTAGTGGAAATATAGAGATCGAGAAATTTAATGGTCAGATTTTTGAGTTGTGGAAATTCAAGATGGAGGATATGTTGGTGGATAAAGATTAGTGGATCGCAGTAGATCCGGGTATTAAACCAACAGGAGTGTCCGATGAAGAATGGAAGAAGTTGGATCGGAAGGCAAAGAGCACAATACGATTGTGTGTCTCAGATTCAGTATTGCTGAATGTATCAGGGGAAGCTATAGCAAAGGCTTTGTGGGACAAGTTAGGGACTTTGTACCAATCTAAGTCTTTGGTGAATAAACTGTTCCTACGGAAAAAGCTGTATAACTTGAGGATGAAAGATGGAGACTCGGTGACGGAGCATCTGAACGCATTTAATACTGTGGTAAGTCAGTTAGCATCTATTGATATTAAAATTTCAGAGGAAGATAAGTGCATCAGTTTGTTGTGTTCTCTACCAGATTCATGGGATATTCTGGTTATTGCAATTGGTAGCAATGCAACTACCTTGCAATTTGATGAAATAGTCTCAGCCTTGTTGACGGAGGAGATGAGACAGAAAAATGTGGAGAGCCAAAATGGTGATGCCTTGTCTATACGAGGGCGGTCCCAGAATAGAAACAAAAATAAGTCATCGAGTGGGAGATCTAAATCTAGAGGGAGATCTAAATCTCCAGGAAAACCTGTAAAGGTGGCGTGCTGGAAATCCAGAAAGGAAGGCCACTTCAAAAGGGACTATAGATCTAAAGCTCCTGACAAAGGAAAGGGATCTGATGAGGCTCCTTCTGCAGAGGTGAAAACCACCTCAGATGAAGGTGGGGATGTGTACTTGGCTTCTTCAAGTACACATGTAGATCATAAGGCATGGTTGATTGACTCAGGTGCATCCTTTCACTTCACTCCCCATAGAGAGTGGTTCTATGAGTATGATAAATATGATGGTGGTGATGTCTTCTCGGGGGATGACAGGAAGGCTAGAATCATTGTCCGTGGAAAAGTAAAGTTGAAGCTGCAAGGTGGAAGGGTTAGAACACTTCTGTGTGTTCTACACATTCCTGCATTAGCCAGAATTCTGATTTCTGTTAGTAAGCTGGATGATGCAGGTGTAAAAACAGTGTTCGAGAAGGATACCTACAAGATGGTTTGAGGAGCATTGGTATTGATGCGGGGAGTTTGGATTGGAACTCTGTACAAGCTGCAAGGTAGCACTATTGTTGATGGGTGCAATAGTTCCGTGGTTCCTAAAGGTGGAGCAGAAAATCTAGTGGTCTTTGGAGAGAAGACCATGCTGTGGCATCAAAGGCTTGGACATATTGGAGAGAAGGGCCTTTGAATACTTCATGGTAAAGGTATGGTAGAAGATATGAGTAATAGCTCTCTAGATTTTGATTTATGTTAAAATTGTGTATATGGGAAGAAGAATCGGGCGAGTTTCCTCTCTGGTGGCAATATGGCGAAACAAATATTACAACTTGTGCATAATGATGTGTTTGGACCTATGAAGGTTCCATCACTGGGTAAGTTTATGTACTATGTATCATTTATCGATGACTTCTCAAGGAATACATGGATATATTTCCTTAAGAAGAAATCTGAAGTCTTTGATAGGTTTAAAGAATTTAAGGCTCTGGTGGAAAACTAGACAGAGAAGAAGATAAGGTGCTGAGGACAAATAATGGTGGAGAGTTTTGCAACAAGGAATTTGAAGAATTTTGTAAGAAGTGTGGTATATCACAGCAGAAGACTACTCCATATACACCTCAGCAAAATGGAGTTGCAGAAAGAATGAACAAGACGTTGATGGAAAGGGCAAGAAGCATGCTTAGTGGTGCCGGGTTAGGACAAGAATTCTGGGTAGAGGCGGTGGATATTGCATGTTACCTGGTCAACAGGTCACCTTCATCAGCGTTGGATATTTCATGTTAGCTAGTCAACAGGTCACCTTCATCAGCGTTGGACGATAAGACTCCACAAGAGGTATGGACTGGTAAGAAACCCTCTCTTTCACATCTAAGGGTATTTGGATGTGATGCATATGTACATGTTCCAAAGGAGAAATGAACCAAGTTGGATAGTAAATCTGAAAGGTGCATATTTATTGGGTATAAGGATGGTTTAAAGGGTTATAAGCTTTGGAACCCAGTAACAAGGAAGGTTGTGTACAACCAAGATGTGGTGTTTAGAGAGGTGAAATATGTTCTTAAACATGAAGTCCAACCAAAGGAACCTGAGAAGATAGAGTTTGAGCTAAAGGAGGAAGAATTAGACTCTACAACAGAGGAGGAATCAGAAGATGAAGAGCCACAAACTCCAGCTCTGAGAAGATCAGTTCGAGAAAGAAGGCAGCCAGAAAGGTATAGTCCATCTGCTTTCTATTCAAATTTTGCTTTGTTTGTTACTGATGGTGATCCCAGAACTATGAAGGAAGCAGTGGATTCAGAGGATGGAAAACTCTAGAAAGAGGCCATGGTTGATGAAGTGGCATCTTTGCACCAAAATGAGGCTTGGGATCTGGTGGAGTTGCCAGTTGGAAGGAAACCCATTGGCAACAAATGGGTGTTCAAAAAGAAGACAAATGCATAAAGAAAAGTGGAGAAATACAAAGCTCGGTTGGTAGCAAAAGGTTATTCCCAAGTGCCAGGAATTGATTTTGGTGATATTGTTTCTCCTGTTACCATGGTAACTTCTATTAGATTACTTTTATCTATTGTTGCTGCTTTTGATTTTGAGGTAGAACAGATGGATGTGAAGACAACATTTCCTCACGGGGATCTGGAAGAGGAGATCTACATGAAGCAACCTGAAGGCTTTGCGGTGAAGGGTAAGAAAGAACTAGTATGTAAGTTAAAGAAGTTTCTATATGGGTTAAAACAGTCACCAAGGATGTGGTATCATAAATTTGATACATTTATACAGGGACTTGGCTTCACCAGAAGCAAAGCAGATCACTGTGTGTATTTTAAATTAATTGGTGACTGTGTTATTTATTTGGTCTTGCATGTGGATGATATGTTATTGGTTGGAAATGACAAAGAAGTTATCCGGGATTTGAAGACCCAATTGTCCTCCAAATTCGACATGAAAGATCTTGGTGCTGCAAACTATATTTTGGGCATGGAAATTAAAAGAGATCAGGCAAATAGGAAGCTCTGGTTAAACCAGAGGAAGTATGTTGAGACAATATTGCAGAGGTTTAATATGCAGGATAGTAAGCCGGTGAAGGTTCCTATTCCTATAGGTGTGAGGTTATCTGCTGAACAGTGTTCCAAGACACAAGAAGAGGAAGAGGACATGTCCCTGTTCCATATGCAAGTGTCGTCGGTAGCTCGATGTATGCAATGGTTTGTACTAGACTAGACATTGCACATGCAGTGGGAGTATTAAGCAGGTTCATGTCAAAACCAGGGAAGGAGCACTAGACAACAGTGAAGCAGGTTTTCAGGTACTTGCGTGGCACTAGTGATTATGGTTTGCGCTACCAAGGAAGACCAAGATTGGTCAGAGTGTTGGATATTCATGGCTTTGTTGATGCAGACTGGGCTGGAGATCTAGATCAGAGAAGATCTACAAGTGGGTATGTGTTTAACCTATTTGGAGGAGCAGTCAGTTGGATGAGTAAGAAACAATCTGTAGTGGCACTGTCAACTATAGAGGCAGAATACATGGCAGCCACTCATGCAAGCAAGGAAGCAGTTTGGTTTCAGAGATTGTGTTCAAGTATGGGGTTAGTACAGGAAGCTATAAGGATAGACTGTGATAGCCAAAGTACAATTTTCTTGGCAAAGAACCCCGCATATCATTCAAAGACAAAGCACATTGATGTTCAGTATCACTTTGTGAGGGATATGATAGAAGACAAAAAGGTGTTGCTGGTAAAGGTGGACACTTTGAAGAATACTACATATGCATTGACAAAATCTGTGAGCTCTGAGAAGTTCTCTTGGTGTAGAGAGACAATGGGCATTTCAGGCCTGGGAAAATGACTAAGCTCTCTTATGGTCACCTGTGGAAAGAAAACAACAAGTGGGAGAATGTTGGTTTGTGTAATATTATTTCCACGTGGTTTTGGACCCTATGTTAGGTTGGGCGGACCCACCTATGATTTTGTGCATGATTTTCGCACATGTTTTTTGGACGCGATGGTTTTCGGTCCATGGTATTGGACGTGATGGTTTTTGGTCCATGGTATTGGATGCTTTGGCATGTATAAATATGTATTGTAACATTGAAAGGAAAATAATGAAAATTCAAGGTGGTAGTCTCGGTTTTTGGATCCAGGGGAAAATCTCTGTGTATATGTGTTTTATGTGTTCTGCTCTCACATTATTTATTTTCTGTGTTTTAGAATTCATATGCAGGTAATTTTTGTACGGGGTTAAAACCTATATTTAAAGATTTCACATGTTTCAAGGGTCTCAATAGTGCATTACAAGCTTAGTGGTCAATAACAAAAGCAGGACCCCTTGGCACAAAAGTTTCTCAACAAAGGGGGGAGGGGTCTGCTAAAGATAATTTATCCAAAACACATTTTGTGTTGTGGCATCCATAAGTGAGTTGTGGGGGTCCTTGCACTAATATCAGTTATAACTACACCCGCCGACAAATTGCTTTATAAACCATTGGTCAAATTTCGTGGGCATTTTCATGCAAGTAGATTTTAGACTCCTTTTTTGGGAAAATATGTAACACCCTCCTCCCAAATTTAGCTAAGCCAACCAGCCAATCAGGGTAAACATGTGACAAAGAGTTACTATGATATGATTCAACTTTACATGTACATTTAAGGAAGTGGAACCGACAAGACAAGACTAATTTGACCTCCCCTAGGAGATACAAAACCTTAATAGACAACCAACCCTTCCAGGTATCCAACCCCTAAGACAACTTGATGTTTTTCTGAACTACAACATGAGTTTCTCCCATGACAAGCCCTCTATGTGACTGAGACCCTCCAGTCACTCCCAAAATAAGGCATCCATGCGTCTGTGGCCTTTTTTAGGCAGTTCTGTGCCAGCAACCTTGAGTTCTCAGCAACTTTTTCCGGGATAAGACTCAGGCCTCTACCCAAAACTTTATGAAACTTCCATAATTAATAAATAATAATGAAATAAGGATACTAATGAAAACGCTTGAACAAGGAATTGACCTGAACCATACCATCCATGACATGCATTTTGTCAAACATATCATAAACATGTAATCTATAGGTGATAACAACATATTTAAACATAGTGATCTCATACTTATCTGAGAATCATCAATGAGGACTGATCTATCCTCCCAGTAGCTACATTGTTAACTATTAGGTCATTCATTCATTAATATTTCATCTACTAGCCAAAACATGATGAGATTCATTCATCAAGATTGTCATAAAACATACTTATAACTAGCGAATAACTAGAGATATATCAATGGTGAAACAACAATTAAAGCCACATAATGAAAAGCACATTTAGTCATGAAATACCAAAGGAAAAGGAGCTCTTGTTAACATATTCAAATCCAACTAAGTCATGGATTTCCACATACCATTGTTGAGGTATAAAAGGTGTCTTTTTAACTCCTATTTATCCTACATTAATTATCAATCCAGGTACGATTTTCTATTTCAAGAGTGTACTCAGTCTGAGGCGACAATTTAATCCAAGAGTAATGTTTTCCAATTTGCAGTACAATGCTTTCAAATATAAGAGTAAACAAATGCTTGAAATAAAATCTACTTGCAATTAAAAGAAACTCAATGCTCTGAAACTAAATCATTCACTCAGGAAATTAACAACAATTATCAGTCAAGGATGCAGTAGCAATAACTCTTTCCTTTGTCAACTGATGTAAATGAAATCAAACATAAACAAGATCCTCAATCTGAGAACTTTGACAATAATATCCAATGTCCTTTACAGTTGTTGATCCCACACTCCACACTAAAGCGACTGATTGGAAATGACAAGGAATTAAATCAGCAATGCTGCTAATAGAAATGGAATAAATACACTAACTGTAATAATGCTAAAAACAAAACCAAATACTTGTGCAAGAGAAATGAAAAACAATGATATTTAGTAGAAATGAACAGCAAATTCAGTTTACCGGAATGAATAGCGAAGCTTTATAATTGAAATGAACAACATAACAATATAGTTTGCAGAGAGTGATAATCTTATTATGATGAAAAGGAACGACAACACGATTCAGTTACAACATATACAATAAAACAATTCATGAACTCTTGAACAAGGAACAATAAAGCAATACAATTCAAATAAATGAAAATCAAACCAAACCATCACACAATTGTGATTGTAAAGTAATGGTACAGATAGCAAGTGGATCCACTAGGGTCGGGCTCTTAGCCGCTAGTGAAGCACCACCAGACTACTTCAGTATAAAAGAATGGAACAACAACCGACTTATGTATTAATCATATGCGAAAATTTTTATAGGCAACCGTACTCTGTTTTAACCAACGAGACTCGATGATCAAAGTGAAGATACAACAGTGAGTTCTAAATAACGATAATGAATCCCCAATCTTTACAAGCGCTGTCCCTTTTATAGGCCAGGCAGATAAAACAAGAAATATCAGATAGACTTTGAAACAACGATCCCTCAGGATTAAGAGATCCTGAGGGATCCGCTCCATCTTCTAACTCTAGTCAACCCTTTGTCTTTTTTCATTGATTCTGTGATTTTCCATTCTTATCCATAACTGTGAGCTCTGATCTTGATCTTCTCATCTGGATACGACTTCCTGGTGAAGGAACAACAATTAATTTGTTTTGTCTTTTCCTTCAGAATGGTAATTTTCCATTTCTTCTATTTCTTGCATGGAATAAGACAATAATGAACTAATTTTCAATAATCAACAACTCCTTATTTTTCACTATAATTCTTTGATATATTACCATCTTAGAATATAAAGGAGACATGACTAAGGAAAAATATAAGGAAATAAATGTCAAATTCATACCTTTTCCATAGCTCAAAAACCCCATTGCTTACCCTTTTTCATGCCCTCATGAAAACCATGTAATTTGCATGCAAAGTAGTCAAAGAATAGGCTGGATAGGGATTGTCATGAAGTGGTCTAAAACCATGATTTGTAGCTAAAACTTCAAACATGGGCCCTGTCTGTCCTTCAGACAATTCATATATGGCCTTATATCCTTCTGTAGGATACCAGATAATAGGGCTTCAAAACCTACAACCAAGCCAATACGACCCTTCCATCAAGATGAGGTTACTATAGGTAACCATGTGAACTATAGCTAACTTAAAGTTTTTGTATTTGAATGCCTCTCTGTCTTGTATATTCCAATTGGAAGTCTTCCATCTAAATTTAGTTGCTGCCAAGGAATTATATTTGATAGAGAGGAAATATTCTACCCCTTGTTGCACAATTTCTTTGTGGATGGGTCCCAAGGTCTGGATCACTCCCTCCTTTTTCATTAGGCTCTTATGTTTAGCTAGTAGTTGTAATGGGTTTTTCAGTTCACCCCTGACCCAAAGATCTAACCAATTTTCTTGTCTCTGAAAAGTGTTATGGCCCTTGAGCCACTTTAACTAGTTAACAGCAAATGAAATAAATGCTTGAAACTGTACATCACCCACAAAAGGACTGGGAAGGACTGGGATTATTCTCCATTTCCTCTTCCAATATAAAATTATGTAAATAAAACTCACAGACTAATCGTTGAACTTTTACTCCATGGTGTTTACAACATTTTATAAAATCATCAATAGTTTTTAATTCTATAGGTTTCCCTGCCTTAACAGCCTTAATTTTTAACTGTAAATATCTTTCTAACAAAATAAAGCATAGATTTTGGCAGGGAACCTACATGCTAGAACATCTGTGTATAAAGAACAGATATTATCCATTTGACTCATGACTATTTTCAGTCTATTCTTTACCTATTCAACTTTTTCTTCTGCCCTTCGATATTTATTGAAGGCTTCATTCTCTGATGCATTGATGTTCCTTAATTGCTGCTATAATTCTTGGTATTTCTTCTGAGGAATAGTCTCTTCCTCAAGCTTCTCTATAGTCCACTGAGCTTGTCCAGATCCTCTTGGAGTTTTGCTACAACAGGGTTGCTATCCATCAAAACATCTTTGGGTTGAAGATCTATCTGGGTACTCTTATTACAATACTGAGTGCCTATAGTCTGTGCCTCTTTATCATGGAATGGAATGCATGAAATTTGTGCTGCTTGTTGTTCCTTATCGTTTTGAATAAATATGGGCTTAGTTTGAGTCTTCATGGCCCTTGTATCATGGAGTCTAGTTTGGATAGCTGCATCCACTATTTTCGGGGTTCTTCTTGAGATTTCCCCCCTTTTTAGTGTCTTTATCTTTTGTCTGAGTTGTTTTACTAAATTTTGCAGCTTTTGCTATTCCTTTTGCAACCTCTTAATTTCTCTCTTCTTCTTTTTGGGAGGAACAACTATTTCCTTAACTGTTTCTATTCTTTCTGGGCTTGGCTACTCAGCTGGATTTTGTTCTTCAAGGGTTGTGCCTTAACCCTAGCTAGTTTCTATATCCTCTGTTTGGAACATCTCTTTAGTATTTGCATTATCCTGACTAGGTTCCTCTAGAGAGGTAACCCTAGCTTGGTCTGCCACTTCCTGAGTGGCTTTTGCTCCTGCTTCTTCCTCATCATTTATTTCCTCTGATGTATTCTTATTGTGGGCAGAGTGTTCCTGTAATTTCTTTGCCTCAGTATTGAGGTTGAGCGGACTTTGGGGCTGAATATACTCACTCATATTGGCCAAATTCTGGGCCAATTCGTCCTCCTACAATGGGTTTTGTGGTGGACTTGCGCTAGGGGTTAAAGGAAATTCCGCTTCCTCCTTCTCTTCTTCACTAGTGTGCTCAGTTTCTTCCTCCAATTCTGATTCTTGGTTATCTCTTCCTCCGGGTTGTAAGCGTTAGTCGTTTTCAGAACTATGTAATTCTAATGGTTGGCTGCTTTGTTATAGACATTTTTGTGCCTAACAGCATGGAGCATGAAATGTCAATAATCTGAGGGATCCAAAGTCCCTAAACATGTTGTTATTACCCTTAGAGGAACAAGGTCTGCAAACCATAGCACTAAAAATCAGTTCTCCACCTGAAAACACTCAGAAACAGGCTATTTCTGGATCATGTCAGCTGCTCCACTGAGCATCTACGCTGAATGTCAACTGCTCCTCCTTGTACCTGTGCTGAAGGTCAAAACTGATGAAGGCTACCTGCGCTGGGCAAGATTGGCCAAGTGGCACAGTCATTCTGCAAGGTGTCAACTGCCCAGGAAGCTTCCAAACTGACACTTGGGTCAAGAAATTCGCCTAGTGATGAGTAAGAGGGTCTTGATCTCCAAGTGGAAGCAAGATTCTCCAAGTGGACTCAAGAACTGAAGATTAACTAAAGTGGGAGAGGACACAAGTCAGCTTCAGGCCAGTCTCAAGATGACTCATCCTTTCTCCAAAACCCTATATATAGAGCTCTCTCATGAGGTCTAGGGAGGCTGGAATTTTGTGCAAGTAAGGAAGTGCTGTTGGTTTGAGTATAGAGCTATTGGGTGTTTTGCTTGAAGGAGGTGAAGAGGAGATTTCTTTCAGCTGGGAGGTGTTGCTGGATTGGACCTACTATGGTTGTAACTCTCTCAGAACTTTACTTCTATTATCAATAAAGTATTTGAGGTTCTTCTATATGCATGTGTCTTTATGATGAATAGATGCTTTTATATTTGATTTATGCTAATCCTATAATCGATTATGGATGTATGCTTCTTGTAGTTTCCTTTTCTTGTGCTTTTACAGGATCTGTGTGTAGCTGGGCCGGTGAAAGGGCAAGGAGCTAGGAGCAAGCAACAAGGAGTGAAGACTGGATCAACTATTAGCGCAAGATAACGGTTAGTAGATCATCCTTTTCTTCCCTCTCTCATCTCATAAAGAAGAAACTTTGAATAGCTTTGCATTCAGTTGTTGTTGAAGTACTATCACCTTCAGAGTGGGATAGAGGCATTCTGCATTAGATACTTTTCCCCCCAACAAATTGACGACTGCACTGGGGAGCGTATCTTGTTGGTTTGTTGTGTTTCTTGCTATTCATTTCATAAACAAGAAGAGTACCGAATCGAACTGTATTTGGATCCATCAAATACAAAGTAGAGGGCAGCTACTCTAGCTCAGTTTTCTGGGCAAGTTTATGATTTGAAGAGCTGATCCACAAGGACTCTAATAAGCTCTTAGTGATATCTTTTCATCCTCCTTTACATCCCTTAGTGTGTCCTTGACTGATAGCTTCTGATTTGAGCAAAAACTGTGAATTTTTTAGCAATCTGTGACCCGGAAACCAAGACGGACGAAAGTCTCGTTCTTCATTGCAGGCTGTACAAAGGCTGTCTGCATTTCAGCGCAGTTCCCGAAGGGGCTACCTGCGCTGAAGGTCAAACAGGCAGTGTTACACCTGCGCTGGACTAGTCTTGGCTTGAGCTACTGGGGTTTCCTGCTGTGTCTTGCCTTGTTTTCACTATTGTTTTTGTTGTTTGTTGCCAGTTAGTGGACCTATCTGAAACCATCTTCCTTTGTCATTATTCCGCCTCAGTTGTATAAAGAAACTATATTTTTTCTTTTGTATTTCTTGTGTCATTTATAGTTTCCCATAACGAAAGTGAACCAGTCTTGCATTGGCCTCTTAGATCTGGACCTGTGATTAAGTGTCGTTTTGATCTTAAGAGTTAGTTTATTTGCTGTTCATAGCTGATTGTGTTTGTCGCTTTCGTTATATGGTTTGAATTTATATATTTCTAAGTGTCGAAACAAGTAAATCGTAAGGTGTCTTTCGATTTTGGACGAACTTGTTTGCTTTCGCTTGAAATTGAATTCAAAGTTATACAACAGCTTTCTTTTTGCATTTCATCAACATTAAGAAAGAGAAAAGAAATACTTGCATTATGCATGTACATTATGACAGTTTGCATGTCGATTTAGGAAAGTGCATTAGTGTGTGCTCTATGATCTGTGTGAAAAGGTGTTATCTTCCTTCTCCCTCAGTAGTTAAGGTTTTCAAAGTTGAAAGATTGAAAAGCTTGCTTATCATCTCAGATTGCATTCAGGAGTGTTTCTATACATCTCGTGGTGATCCATAAAGGCAAACTGCTAAACAAGATCAACCTTAAAATAAATTGAATTTACATAACAACGCATTGAAACATAATGCAAACATTTAGAGGTCTAAGCTAGAGACGTGTTCCGGCGTCGTTAAACGTGATATCTTAGCGTTGAGTGGTTGGGTGATTCCTCCACGGTGAAGCGATAAGTATCAATACGCACTTGTGCTCCCACGTACCGTCGCGTATATATTGGGAGACCCCTATAGGATCAAAGCCTTTATCCATAGGAAACCGTGTCGGCCGCCCTACTGATCACAATGCAGTGAACACAGTGTTATCACAAAACCAGTACTAGGGGCTGCAACCAAGCAAGGTTTCATGTAACTGTTTCAGACCAGACTTTAGACTAGGAATTAGCCTTCCTAATCAGAGAGGGCTCTCTCACAGGCTTTTGATAGAAAATTAATCACAACAACAGAGGGCTAACTCTTCACACATTTATAAAAATATAGCTGGCTGGACATACATCAAATTAGTCTTCATTGGGCTATGGAGTCTCTCACAGTTAATAAACAAAATCACAGTCATCTCATGGAAGTCAAGGCTCTTTGCATCATCAGATGTTCAAACATAATTTACCTAAATCAAAGCTTGCTAAACATACAGGAAGTCAGAGCATTAAAAATGAATTCTGAGTGATGTTCAAACATGCTTCACCAAAACCCACAGCTTGCCAAACACACAGGAAGTCAGAGCATATAATATGAATTCTGAGGGATTGTGCTATAACAAGGCTGTAAAAAGAACATTAAGAAACTAAACCATCATCACATTTGAACACAGTGATCCATTGAGAATCTTGAGAAGAAACAACCTGTTTTACCATTACTGTAACAGTCTTTACATATGCTAAAAAAAAAACTCTGTTTTTGTATATACAGTCCAACCCTTTTTACATCCTACATTGATCCATATATAGGCAAGCAAACTAAACCACCTCGAGCTTCCTCTTCCAGCATGAGGGGAGCCTCGAAGGTGGCTATTAACTATTCCTACATGCTATTTAATTAATGCATTTATTACAAAGTGCTGAAATGTAATTGCACACAATCCTAATCAAACTAAAATACTAATTTCATTCTCCTCGTATGCTTGATGCTTTCTTGAATGCTTTGACAGCTGTCCTCCTTCAATTAATCTGATATAGCTGAGTTAGGGATGCAATGAATGCTGACTTGGGATGCTTGAAAGCGCTGATGGCTCATTTATTGACCAGAAGGTGTGCTCCTATTTATCGGTTTCTGTCTCCCAACATTCTCCTAAAATATAGCAGCCTGCTCCCAAATCTTTTAATAACCCCAAGTATGGAATGATGCCAAGTTTCTGATGTGCTGTAGGTGGTATTTGATAGACAGCTGTTCCTTTTCCACAACTCCCGCTCACCGTGTCAAACTAGCTACTCACAGTATCACACTAGCTGCCCTGCGCTTTAAATCATCACCTACAGCAGTTTCGTAGCGCGCTACGAAACTGCTGTGTGGTTTAGAAAACACAGTCTTCTTCACTGGTTTCTGCTAACACTGTGCTTATGGCTGTATTGGTTTCCAACAGTGGCATCCAATGAAACTTGTAACACATCAAGAGGTCACTCCATCCCTCTTACTTTATCAACAACTTGAATTGCATGCTGAACTTGTGGTATTGCCAAGCCTGTGAAATAGGCCGTTGCCCCTGGAATGAATCTTATAAACAAGTCCATAACCTCTTTCACTTAAACACTTAGCAAAAATGAGCACAATTACTGAGAACCTGCCCTTGATATGTCTTATACTCTGAGGGAGTTACTTATTTAAAAGCAATCAGCTAAGCCAGTTATGGTATGATTGTGAAAACCACCTTGAAGACCAAGGAACACAGCTGTGTTAATCCTTTCCTCATAGTCATACTTTAACCTCTTGCCCCTGCCTGTTGATTTCCTTGATACCCTTTCCATAAAATATTATTGCAGCATGATGACCACGGAGTGACTTGTGTGTAGTAGTAGTCACTACACCTGCAAACTCAAAAGGAAATGGAACTACACCAGGTGCAACAAATCCCAAGAGCAGTACACTGCTTTCTTGTCTCTTGGTCATACATATGCCCCACAACTCTGACAGACAGAAGATAAAATCCCAACGGGCTCGCAACCTCTCCGAAATCATAAAGATTTGCATAATACTTCAGGCCAAATATCTCTGAGATGACTGTATACATTACAGGCCACTGAGCTCCAAAACATAGTCCAATTATAATGAACGCTATGTACAGTGATCCCAGAAGAGCAAAGGCTATGAAAATATGTCCAATGCAAACAATAAGCATAATTATAAGCATAATTATGGTCAACATCAGCGGCCTCGGAAATTTATACCTCTGGAGAAGAATTTCTGATAAAAACCCAGAAACAACACGGCCTAGAAAATTCCATATGCTGATAAGAGCGCAACAAAGGTGGTTATATTCTGGTGAGTGTAACCAAGAAATTTTCCAATTAAAGCTTGAGGAATTGTGAAGTTGTCTCCTCTTTCGGGGCCTTTGAAGAATTTCACAATACGGGATATAACAAAAGCTCTCACTTTAATTTCATCGCTATTGTTAGCAATATACTCTGTGCCGCTCATCGATTTTCCTTGATTGATCTCTAGGCAATGTTGAGGATCCTTTATGTCAGAACCACACTTTCCTGAGTACAAAGTAACATTTCAATCGAGCTAACTAATAGCTCCACCGCTTCACCTACAATCTCACTGAATCCGAAGCTCCCACATGCAGAAAACAGGGTATGAAGAAACCCCGACACATCCACAAACATCTCTGCTACTCCCGGTGCAAAATCTCTAGATTATCATAAGCCTTTGTACATGCACGATTTTCTTGAACTGTGGCTTTTAAATGAGCACCAGAAATCATAATAACAATCCTCCATTTGCGCATGAACGGAATGGTCTATAACACCCGGCAATTCCACAAACATAATCCACAATCCGGCGCGCTGTTGTAGAGGCCATGTGTCATATAATTAACACGTATGTTATTACCTGTCCAGTAAGACCTTTATTTTCTCTAAGTGATTCTGAAAACTCTAAATCATGTTTCTGCTGTTGTATGAGAGCATATATCTAATTGCAAATGTGGGCAAAATGTGGGCAACTGAAATAGGATCGCTTGATAACAAATTCAGAGACGGTGGTATGCCATATGAAACGAAGTTCTAATTCAAATACTTTATACAATGCTCTAAAGTGTTCACATGCAAAAATATATATTCTCACTGTATCCTAGCTCCGTTGAAAACCTTAGATCCACTTCTGTGTCACGCATTCACATTCTTTAATTCCATTGGCAATAGTACGCCTTCGCGTACCATGAGAAGAAAAGGCCGTTGTGTCCAGTGCAATGGCGAAATAAAAGGCATCCCATATGCAACGAACGGTAACCAATGGATTGAATAGACCGCTGTTTGTGGTGTCATGGATACCTTAAACTATTACTTGCCAAAAGATGTAAATGCAGACTACATATGTGCTAAATTGCAGAATTGTGTCCTTGAAGTGCAGAATGACTAACATGCCGTTCATAACTGTCGGAGGCTGCTCCCTTCATACTCCCTTCCTATTGTAGCTCTGTAAAGTCTTCCACCACCATTTTCACTATTGCTAGACCTTCAGCAGACGTCATATTCAAAATAACCGTTCTCTTCAAATCCCCATGGGAGAACCTTTCCTCGTTTCAACGCAGTCGAGCCCTTACAGAAATATCTCCATGCCTAATATACTAGGAATGATTCCGACCATATTTGAATAAAACAATCTGATTTTCTGGGGAGGCTCTGATGATTCAATATCTCTTTACCTTTCAAGATTTTTTAATGATCTATGCAAACCAGACTTGGGCCATGAGTGCAAGTTCTCAAAACATGGTTTAATTTCAATTGCAGATCCATTCAAGAGAGCTACAATATCATCCCAGTTTGAGGTGTCTCTCCATTCTCTCTAGATTGATTCATGAACCTGATACTTTTGTTACTTAGACGGGATAGAAATGATCAATCCCTTGTTTCTTGCACAAATGATGATTCAAATACGACTTTTAGAGTATTATAGCACACATTAAAGAATATAAAGGCCGGAGGACTAACAGGCTCATGACAGATATGCTTTGGTGACTGATGGCAATGGAAAAACACTAGCAGAGAGGGAGATATGAGGACCTTTGGATTATCATTTTGCCCATGCAATCAACAAAATAAACAAGTCATCACTCAACAAACAATCTGCCACTACGTCGGATTGCATTCTTTCATACACAACAACACATTAATTCATCAGGCGCTCTCGACCTCCCTCATTCACCGGTACCATGATATGCTCCATTCAATGCATATAACAACCACAGGTCAACACAACGATTATACCAACAACCGACAGTAAACACAAAGTAACCAAATCAACCTCAATCCATCAACAACTTTCTGGTATTCAACTGACATTTAGGGGATCGACCACCTATTATGTAGAGCGATTTACATTACAGGCTACCCAAATTGCTATGCTTCTAACTTTTGTATTACATATTTAGCATATTGACTTAACCTTTTTGCTACAGGTGCACAAAGAAATCAATAGTCCACTTCAAATATCAGTTCGAGCCACATAAAGACAAGACTATCATATAAAGAAAACCAGATTCACATTGCATCCTTGGAGTGTCTGGCATAGCATCAACCTGTGTGTGAATTGTGTCCTCCTCAGCTAACACACTTTAAGAGTTTGAACTAGTGTCATCCAGAAATAAGTCTAACCATTCCTTAAATGGCGCACTATCTCCAGTTGTATCAATTAAAACCTTAGATGAAATTTTGATAGTAAATGTAAATTTGCATCAATCCCCTCCACTGGCTTTGACTGATCTTCTGATTGCACTTCAATGTCACCAGAGTAACCAGGGGAGGGATTTTTCTTTGTAGGAGATAAATCACCCATGAGCCAGAATTCAGAGATAACTCCCTTAATGTACTTGATGCCAATCCCACAATAGCTGCATCATCATAGGGTGCCTCCTTGGACACACTGTCACTGCTCTCATCAACATTCCTGGAGGGAAACAAAACTCTATACAATAGGCATGCTAGGATTTGGACCTTCACTGAAAACTCGAACCAATTCCCAATTTCGTAGCACGCTACGAAACCACGCAAACAGGTAGCGCTGCGAAACTGCTAAAATAATTCAGGCGCTGCGAAAACACCCACTCTTTAAGCCAAGCTAAAAATTTTTTACTACAGCATTTTCAGTGATAACAGTGGCTCCACTTGGGATAGTGTGCCCTTGTGGTACACTAAGAACATGCAGCTCCAGTGCCTTATCCATTTTTGACAAACTAAAATTTGCTTGACAAGCATGACTGTAGGAGAAAGAAAACTATATCTACTGAGAAATGCTCAGTTGACCTTGAGCTTATTTTTCATTTACCTCTACCTACCTACCCTATTAGCTGTAAACTCCACTTATAGCTCAAGCAACATGATATTTCCAATGTAGCCAATCATTCATCTTATCTGACATTTGAGTCCTTTGGCTGTGCTTGAAACAAAAATAAATCAGATACTGAAGTAACCGAGGCGGCATGAGGTGTAACTGTTCTTCAACATGAAAATATAACTGGAAGCTGCCTGAACAGTAAATCTTATCCATGTATTCAGCTATAGGGTCAAAAAACACATGGTTAGTTTGCTGATTCTCAAAACTTTCTGTATCTTTAGACAACTTATCTTCAGCCACACCAAATTTATTTGATATACTATCCAACTGCCTATCTGAATGATGCTCACAAACAATGTAATTTTCCTCACTACTATGATCATTATTTGAAGTAAGCTGCTGCAAGGAATTACAAAATTGAGCAAGCTTTTCCTCTGCCTGAGGGTCATAGAAAATTTCCTCCAATATTTCTTCTTGCTGGGTGCAATCAATTTCATCTTCATCATGATCTGAAGCCGGACCAAACTGCTGCATCTCTACATCAATATCAAAGGATAAAACATGATTTTCACAGGTAAACTCTTGCTGCTCTTCATGCTGTGCTTCATGGAGTGTTATAGCTTCTTCTTGGTGCTGAAAAACATTGTCATGAAGAGCCTCTAAAATTTCTTCATCTGTAAATTCATCATCACCATAACAATCCTCCAAGTACTGAATAAGATTCAAAGAATGCCTACAGCAATCTTTGAGCAGCAACAAAGAAGGATAACATTCTTTATACATTTCACAGAACGCATCATGGAAATCAGCAAGAGAAGATAATGAATCATTTTCCAAACTTTTATACCAAGACCATGCCTCTCCTTCTAAAGTAGCCATAAACATCCTCATGAGACAATCTTCAGGGAAATGAACCTTAAGACTGCGTACATGTATGTGAAACTTAACCAAATGGAGAGCAGCATCATCCTTCTTTTCATCTTTGAATATTGGAAGATCATCCAACCAATCAACCTTTGGCATAGGATTTGGAAAACCAGGGATATGAGACCCATTCATAGGAGCATACCTGGCATTCTTTCTTGCAGTGGAATCCATCTTGAAACTTCATCAAGCTACTGATCTTCTAGCAGTGGAGTCACCTTCTAATTTGTTCTTTGATGTGTGGAGTCGCCAAGGTAGTTCTGCAGCCTTGAAAATCATTTGAACTCCTGCTACCTTTAGAAATTCAATCTTAAGCTCCCAGCAGACGCACCAAAATGTTATCACAAAACCAGTACTAGGGGCTGCAACCAAGCAAGGTTTCATGTAACTGTTTCAGACCAGACTTTAGACTAGGAATTAGCCTTCCTAATCAGAGAGGGCTCTCTCACAGGCTTTTGATAGAAAATTAATCACAACAACAGAGGGCTAACTCTTCACACATTTATAAAAATATAGCTGGCTGGACATACATCAAATTAGTCTTCATTGGGCTATGGAGTCTCTCACAGTTAATAAACAAAATCACAGTCATCTCATGGAAGTCAAGGCTCTTTGCATCATCAGATGTTCAAACATAATTTACCTAAATCAAAGCTTGCTAAACATACAGGAAGTCAGAGCATTAAAAATGAATTCTGAGTGATGTTCAAACATGCTTCACCAAAACCCACAGCTTGCCAAACACACAGGAAGTCAGAGCATATAATATGAATTCTGAGGGATTGTGCTATAACAAGGCTGTAAAAAGAACATTAAGAAACTAAACCATCATCACATTTGAACACAGTGATCCATTGAGAATCTTGAGAAGAAACAACCTGTTTTACCATTACTGTAACAGTCTTTACATATGCTCAAAAAAAAACTCTGTTTTTGTATATACAGTCCAACCCTTTTTACATCCTACATTGATCCATATATAGGCAAGCAAACTAAACCACCTCGAGCTTCCTCCTCCAGCATGAGGGGAGCCTCGAAGGTGGCTATTAACTATTCCTACATGCTATTTAATTAATGCATTTATTACAAAGTGCTGAAATGTAATTGCACACAATCCTAATCAAACTAAAATACTAATTTCATTCTCCTCGTATGCTTGATGCTTTCTTGAATGCTTTGACAGCTGTCCTCCTTCAATTAATCTGATATAGCTGAGTTAGGGATGCAATGAATGCTGACTTGGGATGCTTGAAAGCGCTGATGGCTCATTTATTGACCAGAAGGTGTGCTCCTATTTATCGGTTTCTGTCTCCCAACATTCTCCTAAAATATAGCAGCCTGCTCCCAAATCTTTTAATAACCCCAAGTATGGAATGATGCCAAGTTTCTGATGTGCTGTAGGTGGTATTTGATAGACAGCTGCTCCTTTTCCACAACTCCCGCTCACCGTGTCAAACTAGCTACTCACAGTATCACACTAGCTGCCCTGCGCTTTAAATCATCACCTACAGCAGTTTCGTAGCGTGCTACGAAACTGCTGTGTGGTTTAGAAAACACAGTCTTCTTCACTGGTTTCTGCTAACACTGTGCTTATGGCTGTATTGGTTTCCAACAGTGGCATCCAATGAAACTTGTAACACATCAAGAGGTCACTCCATCCCTCTTACTTTATCAACAACTTGAATTGCATGCTGAACTTGTGGTATTGCCAAGCCTGTGAAATAGGCCGTTGCCCCTGGAATGAATCTTATAAACAAGTCCATAACCTCTTTCACTTAAACAGTTAGCAAAAATGAGCACAATTACTGAGAACCTGCCCTTGATATGTCTTATACTCTGAGGGAGTTACTTATTTAAAAGCAATTAGCTAAGCCAGTTATGGTATGATTGTGAAAACCACCTTGAAGACCAAGGAACACAGCTGTGTTAATCCTTTCCTCATAGTCATACTTTAACCTCTTGCCCCTGCCTGTTGATTTCCTTGATACCCTTTCCATAAAATATTATTGCAGCATGATGACCACGGAGTGACTTGTGTGTAGTAGTATTCACTACACCTGCAAACTCAAAAGGAAATGGAACTACACCAGGTGCAACAAATCCCAAGAGCAGTACACTGCTTTCTTGTCTCTTGGTCATACATATGCCCCACAACTCTGACAGACAGAAGATAAAATCCCAACGGGCTCGCAACCTCTCCGAAATCATAAAGATTTGCATAATACTTCAGGCCAAATATCTCTGAGATGACTGTATACATTACAGGCCACTGAGCTCCAAAACATAGTCCAATTATAATGAACGCTATGTACAGTGATCCCAGAAGAGCAAAGGCTATGAAAATATGTCCAATGCAAACAATAAGCATAATTATGGTCAACATCAGCGGCCTCGGAAATTTATACCTCTGGAGAAGAATTTCTGATAAAAACCCAGAAACAACACGGCCTAGAAAATTCCATATGCTGATAAGAGCGCAACAAAGGTGGTTATATTCTGGTGAGTGTAACCAAGAAATTTTCCAATTAAAGCTTGAGGAATTGTGAAGTTGTCTCCTCTTTCGGGGCCTTTGAAGAATTTCACAATACGGGATATAACAGAAGCTCTCACTTTAATTTCATCGCTATTGTTAGCAATATACTCTGTGCCGCTCATCGATTTTCCTTGATTGATCTCTAGGCAATGTTGAGGATCCTTTATGTCAGAACCACACTTTCCTGAGTACAAAGTAACATTTCAATCGAGCTAACTAATAGCTCCACCGCTTCACCTACAATCTCACTGAATCCGAAGCTCCCACATGCAGAAAACAGGGTATGAAGAAACCCCGACACATCCACAAACATCTCTGCTACTCCCGGTGCAAAATCTCTAGATTATCATAAGCCTTTGTACATGCACGATTTTCTTGAACTGTGGCTTTTAAATGAGCACCAGAAATCATAATAACAATCCTCCATTTGCGCATGAACGGAATGGTCTATAACACCCGGCAATTCCACAAACATAATCCACAATCCGGCGCGCTGTTGTAGAGGCCATGTGTCATATAATTAACACGTATGTTATTACCTGTCCAGTAAGACCTTTATTTTCTCTAAGTGATTCTGAAAACTCTAAATCATGTTTCTGCTGTTGTATGAGAGCATATATCTAATTGCAAATGTGGGCAAAATGTGGGCAACTGAAACAGGATCGCTTGATAACAAATTCAGAGACGCTGGTATGCCATATGAAACGAAGTTCTAATTCAAATACTTTATACAATGCTCTAAAGTGTTCACATGCAAAAATATATATTCTCACTGTATCCTAGCTCCGTTGAAAACCTTAGATCCACTTCTGTGTCACGCATTCACATTCTTTAATTCCATTGGCAATAGTACGCCTTCGCGTACCATGAGAAGAAAAGGCCGTTGTGTCCAGTGCAATGGCGAAATAAAAGGCATCCCATATGCAACGAACGGTAACCAATGGATTGAATAGACCGCTGTTTGTGGTGTCATGGATATCTTAAACTATTACTTGCCAAAAGATGTAAATGCAGACTACATATGTGCTAAATTGCAGAATTGTGTCCTTGAAGTGCAGAATGACTAACATGCCGTTCATAACTGTCGGAGGCTGCTCCCTTCATACTCCCTTCCTATTGTAGCTCTGTAAAGTCTTCCACCACCATTTTCACTATTGCTAGACCTTCAGCAGACGTCATATTCAAAATAACCGTTCTCTTCAAATCCCCATGGGAGAACCTTTCCTCGTTTCAACGCAGTCGAGCCCTTACAGAAATATCTCCATGCCTAATATACTAGGAATGATTCCGACCATATTTGAATAAAACAATCTGATTTTCTGGGGAGGCTCTGATGATTCAATATCTCTTTACCTTTCAAGATTTTTTAATGATCTATGCAAAACAGACTTGGGCCATGAGTGCAAGTTCTCAAAACATGGTTTAATTTCAATTGCAGATCCATTCAAGAGAGCTACAATATCATCCCAGTTTGAGGTGTCTCTCCATTCTCTCTAGATTGATTCATGAACCTGATACTTTTGTTACTTAGACGGGATAGAAATGATCAATCCCTTGTTTCTTGCACAAATGATGATTCAAATACGACTTTTAGAGTATTATAGCACACATTAAAGAATATAAAGGCCGGAGGACTAACAGGCTCATGACAGATATGCTTTGGTGACTGATGGCAATGGAAAAACACTAGCAGAGAGGGAGATATGAGGACCTTTGGATTATCATTTTGCCCATGCAATCAACAAAATAAACAAGTCATCACTCAACAAACAATCTGCCACTACGTCGGATTGCATTCTTTCATACACAACAACACATTAATTCATCAGGCGCTCTCGACCTCCCTCATTCACCGGTACCATGATATGCTCCATTCAATGCATATAACAACCACAGGTCAACACAACGATTATACCAACAACCGACAGTAAACACAGAGTAACCAAATCAACCTCAATCCATCAACAACTTTCTGGTATTCAACTGACATTTAGGGGATCGACCACCTATTATGTAGAGCGATTTACATTACAGGCTACCCAAATTGCTATGCTTCTAACTTTTGTATTACATATTTAGCATATTGACTTAACCTTTTTGCTACAGGTGCACAAAGAAATCAATAGTCCACTTCAAATATCAGTTCGAGCCACATAAAGACAAGACTATCATATAAAGAAAACCAGATTCACATTGCATCCTTGGAGTGTCTGGCATAGCATCAACCTGTGTGTGAATTGTGTCCTCCTCAGCTAACACACTTTAAGAGTTTGAACTAGTGTCATCCAGAAATAAGTCTAACCATTCCTTAAATGGCGCACTATCTCCAGTTGTATCAATTAAAACCTTAGATGAAATTTTGATAGTAAATGTAAATTTGCATCAATCCCCTCCACTGGCTTTGACTGATCTTCTGATTGCACTTCAATGTCACCAGAGTAACCAGGGGAGGGATTTTTCTTTGTAGGAGATAAATCACCCATGAGCCAGAATTCAGAGATAACTCCCTTAATGTACTTGATGCCAATCCCACAATAGCTGCATCATCATAGGGTGCCTCCTTGTACACACTGTCACTGCTCTCATCAACATTCCTGGAGGGAAACAAAACTCTATACAATAGGCATGCTAGGATTTGGACCTTCACTGAAAACTCGAACCAATTCCCAATTTCGTAGCACGCTACGAAACCACGCAAACAGGTAGCGCTGCGAAACTGCTAAAATAATTCAGGCGCTGCGAAAACACCCACTCTTTAAGCCAAGCTAAAAATTTTTTACTACAGCATTTTCAGTGATAACAGTGGCTCCACTTGGGATAGTGTGCCCTTGTGGTACACTAAGAACATGCAGCTCCAGTGCCTTATCCATTTTTGACAAACTAAAATTTGCTTGACAAGCATGACTGTAGGAGAAAGAAAACTATATCTACTGAGAAATGCTCAGTTGACCTTGAGCTTATTTTTCATTTACCTCTACCTACCTACCCTATTAGCTGTAAACTCCACTTATAGCTCAAGCAACATGATATTTCCAATGTAGCCAATCATTCATCTTATCTGACATTTGAGTCCTTTGGCTGTGCTTGAAACAAAAATAAATCAGATACTGAAGTAACCGAGGCGGCATGAGGTGTAACTGTTCTTCAACATGAAAATATAACTGGAAGCTGCCTGAACAGTAAATCTTATCCATGTATTCAGCTATAGGGTCAAAAAACACATGGTTAGTTTGCTGATTCTCAAAACTTTCTGTATCTTTAGACAACTTATCTTCAGCCACACCAAATTTATTTGATATACTATCCAACTGCCTATCTGAATGATGCTCACAAACAATGTAATTTTCCTCACTACTATGATCATTATTTGAAGTAAGCTGCTGCAAGGAATTACAAAATTGAGCAAGCTTTTCCTCTGCCTGAGGGTCATAGAAAATTTCCTCCAATATTTCTTCTTGCTGGGTGCAATCAATTTCATCTTCATCATGATCTGAAGCCGGACCAAACTGCTGCATCTCTACATCAATATCAAAGGATAAAACATGATTTTCACAGGTAAACTCTTGCTGCTCTTCATGCTGTGCTTCATGGAGTGTTATAGCTTCTTCTTGGTGCTGAAAAACATTGTCATGAAGAGCCTCTAAAATTTCTTCATCTGTAAATTCATCATCACCATAACAATCCTCCAAGTACTGAATAAGATTCAAAGAATGCCTACAGCAATCTTTGAGCAGCAACAAAGAAGGATAACATTCTTTATACATTTCACAGAACGCATCATGGAAATCAGCAAGAGAAGATAATGAATCATTTTCCAAACTTTTATACCAAGACCATGCCTCTCCTTCTAAAGTAGCCATAAACATCCTCATGAGACAATCTTCAGGGAAATGAACCTTAAGACTGCGTACATGTATGTGAAACTTAACCAAATGGAGAGCAGCATCATCCTTCTTTTCATCTTTGAATATTGGAAGATCATCCAACCAATCAACCTTTGGCATAGGATTTGGAAAACCAGGGATATGAGACCCATTCATAGGAGCATACCTGGCATTCTTTCTTGCAGTGGAATCCATCTTGAAACTTCATCAAGCTACTGATCTTCTAGCAGTGGAGTCACCTTCTAATTTGTTCTTTGATGTGTGGAGTCGCCAAGGTAGTTCTGCAGCCTTGAAAATCATTTGAACTCCTGCTACCTTCAGAAATTCAATCTTAAGCTCCCGGCAGACGCACCAAAATGTTATCACAAAACCAGTACTAGGGGCTGCAACCAAGCAAGGTTTCATGTAACTGTTTCAGACCAGACTTTAGACTAGGAATTAGCCTTCCTAATCAGAGAGGGCTCTCTCACAGGCTTTTGATAGAAAATTAATCACAACAACAGAGGGCTAACTCTTCACACATTTATAAAAATATAGCTGGCTGGACATACATCAAATTAGTCTTCATTGGGCTATGGAGTCTCTCACAGTTAATAAACAAAATCACAGTCATCTCATGGAAGTCAAGGCTCTTTGCATCATCAGATGTTCAAACATAATTTACCTAAATCAAAGCTTGCTAAACATACAGGAAGTCAGAGCATTAAAAATGAATTCTGAGTGATGTTCAAACATGCTTCACCAAAACCCACAGCTTGCCAAACACACAGGAAGTCAGAGCATATAATATGAATTCTGAGGGATTGTGCTATAACAAGGCTGTAAAAAGAACATTAAGAAACTAAACCATCATCACATTTGAACACAGTGATCCATTGAGAATCTTGAGAAGAAACAACCTGTTTTACCATTACTGTAACAGTCTTTACATATGCTAAAAAAAAACTCTGTTTTTGTATATACAGTCCAACCCTTTTTACATCCTACATTGATCCATATATAGGCAAGCAAACTAAACCACCTCGAGCTTCCTCCTCCAGCATGAGGGGAGCCTCGAAGGTGGCTATTAACTATTCCTACATGCTATTTAATTAATGCATTTATTACAAAGTGCTGAAATGTAATTGCACACAATCCTAATCAAACTAAAATACTAATTTCATTCTCCTCGTATGCTTGATGCTTTCTTGAATGCTTTGACAGCTGTCCTCCTTCAATTAATCTGATATAGCTGAGTTAGGGATGCAATGAATGCTGACTTGGGATGCTTGAAAGCGCTGATGGCTCATTTATTGACCAGAAGGTGTGCTCCTATTTATCGGTTTCTGTCTCCCAACATTCTCCTAAAATATAGCAGCCTGCTCCCAAATCTCTTAATAACCCCAAGTATGGAATGATGCCAAGTTTCTGATGTGCTGTAGGTGGTATTTGATAGACAGCTGTTCCTTTTCCACAACTCCCGCTCACCGTGTCAAACTAGCTACTCACAGTATCACACTAGCTACCCTGCGCTTTAAATCATCACCTACAGCAGTTTCGTAGCGTGCTACGAAACTGCTGTGTGGTTTAGAAAACACAGTCTTCTTCACTGGTTTCTGCTAACACTGTGCTTATGGCTGTATTGGTTTCCAACAGTGGCATCCAATGAAACTTGTAACACATCAAGAGGTCACTCCATCCCTCTTACTTTATCAACAACTTGAATTGCATGCTGAACTTGTGGTATTGCCAAGCCTGTGAAATAGGCCGTTGCCCCTGGAATGAATCTTATAAACAAGTCCATAACCTCTTTCACTTAAACAGTTAGCAAAAATGAGCACAATTACTGAGAACCTGCCCTTGATATGTCTTATACTCTGAGGGAGTTACTTATTTAAAAGCAATCAGCTAAGCCAGTTATGGTATGATTGTGAAAACCACCTTGAAGACCAAGGAACACAGCTGTGTTAATCCTTTCCTCATAGTCATACTTTAACCTCTTGCCCCTGCCTGTTGATTTCCTTGATACCCTTTCCATAAAATATTATTGCAGCATGATGACCACGGAGTGACTTGTGTGTAGTAGTATTCACTACACCTGCAAACTCAAAAGGAAATGGAACTACACCAGGTGCAACAAATCCCAAGAGCAGTACACTGCTTTCTTGTCTCTTGGTCATACATATGCCCCACAACTCTGACAGACAGAAGATAAAATCCCAACGGGCTCGCAACCTCTCCGAAATCATAAAGATTTGCATAATACTTCAGGCCAAATATCTCTGAGATGACTGTATACATTACAGGCCACTGAGCTCCAAAACATAGTCCAATTATAATGAACGCTATGTACAGTGATCCCAGAAGAGCAAAGGCTATGAAAATATGTCCAATGCAAACAATAAGCATAATTATAAGCATAATTATGGTCAACATCAGCGGCCTCGGAAATTTATACCTCTGGAGAAGAATTTCTGATAAAAACCCAGAAACAACACGGCCTAGAAAATTCCATATGCTGATAAGAGCGCAACAAAGGTGGTTATATTCTGGTGAGTGTAACCAAGAAATTTTCCAATTAAAGCTTGAGGAATTGTGAAGTTGTCTCCTCTTTCGGGGCCTTTGAAGAATTTCACAATACGGGATATAACAGAAGCTCTCACTTTAATTTCATCGCTATTGTTAGCAATATACTCTGTGCCGCTCATCGATTTTCCTTGATTGATCTCTAGGCAATGTTGAGGATCCTTTATGTCAGAACCACACTTTCCTGAGTACAAAGTAACATTTCAATCGAGCTAACTAATAGCTCCACCGCTTCACCTACAATCTCACTGAATCCGAAGCTCCCACATGCAGAAAACAGGGTATGAAGAAACCCCGACACATCCACAAACATCTCTGCTACTCCCGGTGCAAAATCTCTAGATTATCATAAGCCTTTGTACATGCACGATTTTCTTGAACTGTGGCTTTTAAATGAGCACCAGAAATCATAATAACAATCCTCCATTTGCGCATGAACGGAATGGTCTATAACACCCGGCAATTCCACAAACATAATCCACAATCCGGCGCGCTGTTGTAGAGGCCATGTGTCATATAATTAACACGTATGTTATTACCTGTCCAGTAAGACCTTTATTTTCTCTAAGTGATTCTGAAAACTCTAAATCATGTTTCTGCTGTTGTATGAGAGCATATATCTAATTGCAAATGTGGGCAAAATGTGGGCAACTGAAACAGGATCGCTTGATAACAAATTCAGAGACGCTGGTATGCCATATGAAACGAAGTTCTAATTCAAATACTTTATACAATGCTCTAAAGTGTTCACATGCAAAAATATATATTCTCACTGTATCCTAGCTCCGTTGAAAACCTTAGATCCACTTCTGTGTCACGCATTCACATTCTTTAATTCCATTGGCAATAGTACGCCTTCGCGTACCATGAGAAGAAAAGGCCGTTGTGTCCAGTGCAATGGCGAAATAAAAGGCATCCCATATGCAACGAACGGTAACCAATGGATTGAATAGACCGCTGTTTGTGGTGTCATGGATACCTTAAACTATTACTTGCCAAAAGATGTAAATGCAGACTACATATGTGCTAAATTGCAGAATTGTGTCCTTGAAGTGCAGAATGACTAACATGCCGTTCATAACTGTCGGAGGCTGCTCCCTTCATACTCCCTTCCTATTGTAGCTCTGTAAAGTCTTCCACCACCATTTTCACTATTGCTAGACCTTCAGCAGACGTCATATTCAAAATAACCGTTCTCTTCAAATCCCCATGGGAGAACCTTTCCTCGTTTCAACGCAGTCGAGCCCTTACAGAAATATCTCCATGCCTAATATACTAGGAATGATTCCGACCATATTTGAATAAAACAATCTGATTTTCTGGGGAGGCTCTGATGATTCAATATCTCTTTACCTTTCAAGATTTTTTAATGATCTATGCAAACCAGACTTGGGCCATGAGTGCAAGTTCTCAAAACATGGTTTAATTTCAATTGCAGATCCATTCAAGAGAGCTACAATATCATCCCAGTTTGAGGTGTCTCTCCATTCTCTCTAGATTGATTCATGAACCTGATACTTTTGTTACTTAGACGGGATAGAAATGATCAATCCCTTGTTTCTTGCACAAATGATGATTCAAATACGACTTTTAGAGTATTATAGCACACATTAAAGAATATAAAGGCCGGAGGACTAACAGGCTCATGACAGATATGCTTTGGTGACTGATGGCAATGGAAAAACACTAGCAGAGAGGGAGATATGAGGACCTTTGGATTATCATTTTGCCCATGCAATCAACAAAATAAACAAGTCATCACTCAACAAACAATCTGCCACTACGTCGGATTGCATTCTTTCATACACAACAACACATTAATTCATCAGGCGCTCTCGACCTCCCTCATTCACCGGTACCATGATATGCTCCATTCAATGCATATAACAACCACAGGTCAACACAACGATTATACCAACAACCGACAGTAAACACAGAGTAACCAAATCAACCTAAATCCATCAACAACTTTCTGGTATTCAACTGACATTTAGGGGATCGACCACCTATTATGTAGAGCGATTTACATTACAGGCTACCCAAATTGCTATGCTTCTAACTTTTGTATTACATATTTAGCATATTGACTTAACCTTTTTGCTACAGGTGCACAAAGAAATCAATAGTCCACTTCAAATATCAGTTCGAGCCACATAAAGACAAGACTATCATATAAAGAAAACCAGATTCACATTGCATCCTTGGAGTGTCTGGCATAGCATCAACCTGTGTGTGAATTGTGTCCTCCTCAGCTAACACACTTTAAGAGTTTGAACTAGTGTCATCCAGAAATAAGTCTAACCATTCCTTAAATGGCGCACTATCTCCAGTTGTATCAATTAAAACCTTAGATGAAATTTTGATAGTAAATGTAAATTTGCATCAATCCCCTCCACTGGCTTTGACTGATCTTCTGATTGCACTTCAATGTCACCAGAGTAACCAGGGGAGGGATTTTTCTTTGTAGGAGATAAATCACCCATGAGCCAGAATTCAGAGATAACTCCCTTAATGTACTTGATGCCAATCCCACAATAGCTGCATCATCATAGGGTGCCTCCTTGGACACACTGTCACTGCTCTCATCAACATTCCTGGAGGGAAACAAAACTCTATACAATAGGCATGCTAGGATTTGGACCTTCACTGAAAACTCGAACCAATTCCCAATTTCGTAGCACGCTACGAAACCACGCAAACAGGTAGCGCTGCGAAACTGCTAAAATAATTCAGGCGCTGCGAAAACACCCACTCTTTAAGCCAAGCTAAAAATTTTTTACTACAGCATTTTCAGTGATAACAGTGGCTCCACTTGGGATAGTGTGCCCTTGTGGTACACTAAGAACATGCAGCTCCAGTGCCTTATCCATTTTTGACAAACTAAAATTTGCTTGACAAGCATGACTGTAGGAGAAAGAAAACTATATCTACTGAGAAATGCTCAGTTGACCTTGAGCTTATTTTTCATTTACCTCTACCTACCTACCCTATTAGCTGTAAACTCCACTTATAGCTCAAGGAACATGATATTTCCAATGTAGCCAATCATTCATCTTATCTGACATTTGAGTCCTTTGGCTGTGCTTGAAACAAAAATAAATCAGATACTGAAGTAACCGAGGCGGCATGAGGTGTAACTGTTCTTCAACATGAAAATATAACTGGAAGCTGCCTGAACAGTAAATCTTATCCATGTATTCAGCTATAGGGTCAAAAAACACATGGTTAGTTTGCTGATTCTCAAAACTTTCTGTATCTTTAGACAACTTATCTTCAGCCACACCAAATTTATTTGATATACTATCCAACTGCCTATCTGAATGATGCTCACAAACAATGTAATTTTCCTCACTACTATGATCATTATTTGAAGTAAGCTGCTGCAAGGAATTACAAAATTGAGCAAGCTTTTCCTCTGCCTGAGGGTCATAGAAAATTTCCTCCAATATTTCTTCTTGCTGAGTGCAATCAATTTCATCTTCATCATGATCTGAAGCCGGACCAAACTGCTGCATCTCTACATCAATATCAAAGGATAAAACATGATTTTCACAGGTAAACTCTTGCTGCTCTTCATGCTGTGCTTCATGGAGTGTTATAGCTTCTTCTTGGTGCTGAAAAACATTGTCATGAAGAGCCTCTAAAATTTCTTCATCTGTAAATTCATCATCACCATAACAATCCTCCAAGTACTGAATAAGATTCAAAGAATGCCTACAGCAATCTTTGAGCAACAACAAAGAAGGATAACATTCTTTATACATTTCACAGAACGCATCATGGAAATCAGCAAGAGAAGATAATGAATCATTTTCCAAACTTTTATACCAAGACCATGCCTCTCCTTCTAAAGTAGCCATAAACATCCTCATGAGACAATCTTCAGGGAAATGAACCTTAAGACTGCGTACATGTATGTGAAACTTAACCAAATGGAGAGCAGCATCATCCTTCTTTTCATCTTTGAATATTGGAAGATCATCCAACCAATCAACCTTTGGCATAGGATTTGGAAAACCAGGGATATGAGACCCATTCATAGGAGCATACCTGGCATTCTTTCTTGCAGTGGAATCCATCTTGAAACTTCATCAAGCTACTGATCTTCTAGCAGTGGAGTCACCTTCTAATTTGTTCTTTGATGTGTGGAGTCGCCAAGGTAGTTCTGCAGCCTTGAAAATCATTTGAACTCCTGCTACCTTCAGAAATTCAATCTTAAGCTCCCGGCAGACGCACCAAAATGTTATCACAAAACCAGTACTAGGGGCTGCAACCAAGCAAGGTTTCATGTAACTGTTTCAGACCAGACTTTAGACTAGGAATTAGCCTTCCTAATCAGAGAGGGCTCTCTCACAGGCTTTTGATAGAAAATTAATCACAACAACAGAGGGCTAACTCTTCACACATTTATAAAAATATAGCTGGCTGGACATACATCAAATTAGTCTTCATTGGGCTATGGAGTCTCTCACAGTTAATAAACAAAATCACAGTCATCTCATGGAAGTCAAGGCTCTTTGCATCATCAGATGTTCAAACATAATTTACCTAAATCAAAGCTTGCTAAACATACAGGAAGTCAGAGCATTAAAAATGAATTCTGAGTGATGTTCAAACATGCTTCACCAAAACCCACAGCTTGCCAAACACACAGGAAGTCAGAGCATATAATATGAATTCTGAGGGATTGTGCTATAACAAGGCTGTAAAAAGAACATTAAGAAACTAAACCATCATCACATTTGAACACAGTGATCCATTGAGAATCTTGAGAAGAAACAACCTGTTTTACCATTACTGTAACAGTCTTTACATATGCTAAAAAAAAAACTCTGTTTTTGTATATACAGTCCAACCCTTTTTACATCCTACATTGATCCATATATAGGCAAGCAAACTAAACCACCTCGAGCTTCCTCCTCCAGCATGAGGGGAGCCTCGAAGGTGGCTATTAACTATTCCTACATGCTATTTAATTAATGCATTTATTACAAAGTGCTGAAATGTAATTGCACACAATCCTAATCAAACTAAAATACTAATTTCATTCTCCTCGTATGCTTGATGCTTTCTTGAATGCTTTGACAGCTGTCCTCCTTCAATTAATCTGATATAGCTGAGTTAGGGATGCAATGAATGCTGACTTGGGATGCTTGAAAGCGCTGATGGCTCATTTATTGACCAGAAGGTGTGCTCTTATTTATCGGTTTCTGTCTCCCAACATTCTCCTAAAATATAGCAGCCTGCTCCCAAATCTTTTAATAACCCCAAGTATGGAATGATGCCAAGTTTCTGATGTGCTGTAGGTGGTATTTGATAGACAGCTGTTCCTTTTCCACAACTCCCGCTCACCGTGTCAAACTAGCTACTCACAGTATCACACTAGCTGCCCTGCGCTTTAAATCATCACCTACAGCAGTTTCGTAGTGCGCTACGAAACTGCTGTGTGGTTTAGAAAACACAGTCTTCTTCACTGGTTTCTGCTAACACTGTGCTTATGGCTGTATTGGTTTCCAACAGTGGCATCCAATGAAACTTGTAACACATCAAGAGGTCACTCCATCCCTCTTACTTTATCAACAACTTGAATTGCATGCTGAACTTGTGGTATTGCCAAGCCTGTGAAATAGGCCGTTGCCCCTGGAATGAATCTTATAAACAAGTCCATAACCTCTTTCACTTAAACACTTAGCAAAAATGAGCACAATTACTGAGAACCTGCCCTTGATATGTCTTATACTCTGAGGGAGTTACTTATTTAAAAGCAATCAGCTAAGCCAGTTATGGTATGATTGTGAAAACCACCTTGAAGACCAAGGAACACAGCTGTGTTAATCCTTTCCTCATAGTCATACTTTAACCTCTTGCCCCTGCCTGTTGATTTCCTTGATACCCTTTCCATAAAATATTATTGCAGCATGATGACCACGGAGTGACTTGTGTGTAGTAGTAGTCACTACACCTGCAAACTCAAAAGGAAATGGAACTACACCAGGTGCAACAAATCCCAAGAGCAGTACACTGCTTTCTTGTCTCTTGGTCATACATATGCCCCACAACTCTGACAGACAGAAGATAAAATCCCAACGGGCTCGCAACCTCTCCGAAATCATAAAGATTTGCATAATACACCAGGCCAAATATCTTTGAGATGACTGTATACATTACAGGCCACTGAGCTCCAAAACATAGTCCAATTATAATGAACGCTATGTACAGTGATCCCAGAAGAGCAAAGGCTATGAAAATATGTCCAATGCAAACAATAAGCATAATTATAAGCATAATTATGGTCAACATCAGCGGCCTCAGAAATTTATACCTCTGGAGAAGAATTTCTGATAAAAACCCAGAAACAACACGGCCTAGAAAATTCCATATGCTGATAAGAGCGCAACAAAGGTGGTTATATTCTGGTGAGTGTAACCAAGAAATTTTCCAATTAAAGCTTGAGGAATTGTGAAGTTGTCTCCTCTTTCGGGGCCTTTGAAGAATTTCACAATACGGGATATAACAGAAGCTCTCACTTTAATTTCATCGCTATTGTTAGCAATATACTCTGTGCCGCTCATCGATTTTCCTTGATTGATCTCTAGGCAATGTTGAGGATCCTTTATGTCAGAACCACACTTTCCTGAGTACAAAGTAACATTTCAATCGAGCTAACTAATAGCTCCACCGCTTCACCTACAATCTCACTGAATCCGAAGCTCCCACATGCAGAAAACATGGTATGAAGAAACCCCGACACATCCACAAACATCTCTGCTACTCCCGGTGCAAAATCTCTAGATTATCATAAGCCTTTGTACATGCACGATTTTCTTGAACTGTGGCTTTTAAATGAGCACCAGAAATCATAATAACAATCCTCCATTTGCGCATGAACGGAATGGTCTATAACACCCGGCAATTCCACAAACATAATCCACAATCCGGCGCGCTGTTGTAGAGGCCATGTGTCATATAATTAACACGTATGTTATTACCTGTCCAGTAAGACCTTTATTTTCTCTAAGTGATTCTGAAAACTCTAAATCATGTTTCTGCTGTTGTATGAGAGCATATATCTAATTGCAAATGTGGGCAAAATGTGGGCAACTGAAACAGGATCGCTTGATAACAAATTCAGAGACGCTGGTATGCCATATGAAACGAAGTTCTAATTCAAATACTTTATACAATGCTCTAAAGTGTTCACATGCAAAAATATATATTCTCACTGTATCCTAGCTCCGTTGAAAACCTTAGATCCACTTCTCTGTCACGCATTCACATTCTTTAATTCCATTGGCAATAGTACGCCTTCGCGTACCATGAGAAGAAAAGGCCGTTGTGTCCAGTGCAATGGCGAAATAAAAGGCATCCCATATGCAACGAACGGTAACCAATGGATTGAATAGACCGCTGTTTGTGGTGTCATGGATACCTTAAACTATTACTTGCCAAAAGATGTAAATGCAGACTACATATGTGCTAAATTGCAGAATTGTGTCCTTGATGTGCAGAATGACTAACATGCCGTTCATAACTGTCGGAGGCTGCTCCCTTCATACTCCCTTCCTATTGTAGCTCTGTAAAGTCTTCCACCACCATTTTCACTATTGCTAGACCTTCAGCAGACGTCATATTCAAAATAACCGTTCTCTTCAAATCCCCATGGGAGAACCTTTTGTCGTTTCAACGCAGTCGAGCCCTTACAGAAATATCTCCATGCCTAATATACTAGGAATGATTCCGACCATATTTGAATAAAACAATCTGATTTTCTGGGGAGGCTCTGATGATTCAATATCTCTTTACCTTTCAAGATTTTTTAATGATCTATGCAAACCAGACTTGGGCCATGAGTGCAAGTTCTCAAAACATGGTTTAATTTCAATTGCAGATCCATTCAAGAGAGCTACAATATCATCCCAGTTTGAGGTGTCTCTCCATTCTCTCTAGATTGATTCATGAACCTGATACTTTTGTTACTTAGACGGGATAGAAATGATCAATCCCTTGTTTCTTGCACAAATGATGATTCAAATACGACTTTTAGAGTATTATAGCACACATTAAAGAATATAAAGGCCGGAGGACTAACAGGCTCATGACAGATATGCTTTGGTGACTGATGGCAATGGAAAAACACTAGCAGAGAGGGAGATATGAGGACCTTTGGATTATCATTTTGCCCATGCAATCAACAAAATAAACAAGTCATCACTCAACAAACAATCTGCCACTACGTCGGATTGCATTCTTTCATACACAACAACACATTAATTCATCAGGCGCTCTCGACCTCCCTCATTCACCGGTACCATGATATGCTCCATTCAATGCATATAACAACCACAGGTCAACACAACGATTATACCAACAACCGACAGTAAACACAGAGTAACCAAATCAACCTAAATCCATCAACAACTTTCTGGTATTCAACTGACATTTAGGGGATCGACCACCTATTATGTAGAGCGATTTACATTACAGGCTACCCAAATTGCTATGCTTCTAACTTTTGTATTACATATTTAGCATATTGACTTAACCTTTTTGCTACAGGTGCACAAAGAAATCAATAGTCCACTTCAAATATCAGTTCGAGCCACATAAAGACAAGACTATCATATAAAGAAAACCAGATTCACATTGCATCCTTGGAGTGTCTGGCATAGCATCAACCTGTGTGTGAATTGTGTCCTCCTCAGCTAACACACTTTAAGAGTTTGAACTAGTGTCATCCAGAAATAAGTCTAACCATTCCTTAAATGGCGCACTATCTCCAGTTGTATCAATTAAAACCTTAGATGAAATTTTGATAGTAAATGTAAATTTGCATCAATCCCCTCCACTGGCTTTGACTGATCTTCTGATTGCACTTCAATGTCACCAGAGTAACCAGGGGAGGGATTTTTCTTTGTAGGAGATAAATCACCCATGAGCCAGAATTCAGAGATAACTCCCTTAATGTACTTGATGCCAATCCCACAATAGCTGCATCATCATAGGGTGCCTCCTTGGACACACTGTCACTGCTCTCATCAACATTCCTGGAGGGAAACAAAACTCTATACAATAGGCATGCTAGGATTTGGACCTTCACTGAAAACGCGAACCAATTCCCAATTTCGTAGCACGCTACGAAACCACGCAAACAGGTAGCGCTGCGAAACTGCTAAAATAATTCAGGCGCTGCGAAAACACCCACTCTTTAAGCCAAGCTAAAAATTTTTTACTACAGCATTTTCAGTGATAACACACAGCATTCACGAAGATCGACCACTCGTACCGTAAAACGTATTCTGTGGTTTTGCGAAAGGTTTTGGCACACCCTTTGCCTAGAACTCCAGAGCAGTTTCTTTTGGCCTTTTTCAAACTCTATAACTGAAAAAGTCCATCCGAGCATTTGTCACTTCGGGCTCGTTAAAACATCGAAGGAGACTAGAGTCATCTTTAGCTTTTTCTCGACTCTTAAAAAGTGAAAAAGCAAGTTGTGTCTAAGCGTCGTTATAAAATTTATTTTAAACGGAACATAATCACCTCCTATTCCCGCGTTGATCTTTAAGTTGAGAACATGGAACGCCCCAACCAAGGAACTCCACATGATGGAAGTCCTAGTCCATTCTCCTCTTGGGGAGAAGTTGGTGTGCCCCACATGGCCACATTGTCGCTTCCAGGACTGACAATTGGCCTGCCTGTTTGGCTATTCTCAACTAGTGTAGTTCAGAACACCATGGTTCCTGAGCAGTCGAGTCAACAATTAGATGAGTCTAGAGCCTCCCACCAGCCTTCTACTTCCTCTAACCCTTCCTCCAATCCTTCATCTTCAAAAGGTGGGGCTGGCAAAAGCCAAGCTCCCATGGAGAAGAAGGAAAAGAAGAAGGAGCCTCAGGCGACTGGGGGCAAGCAAAAGACATCTGACAAAAACCCACACACAGCACAGACCGGGCCTAAATCGCCATGTGTCATATGCAGAGGAGACCACTTCCATAGAGATTGTCCCTGTATTCCCCGGATACTAAGGGACTGGTCCCCTCGTCTGCACAATTCGGGAGCATCAACCTCTGATAACCATGTTGATTGCTTACCGTCAACCAGCGAAAGTGAAGGTTCAAGACAAAGAGGGGGAGCAAGATCCCCCTGCAAACTGTGTGAAGGCGATCACGCCATCCACCGTTGTCCCTTCTTAGACGAAGCGAAGAGAGTTTTGGAAGATCGTCCGGTTTCTCCGGTAATACTTCCTCCTGGATACAAAAAACTCGTGCCAAGTCCTTCGTTGGTTGAAAATACAGCTGGACCGCTCAAGTGGTCAGCTGAAGCGTTAGTCATTGAAAATGAACCTACTGAATCCAGACCAGACGAAAGTCTAAAGGTCGATACGGCAGTTGACGCGGTTCTTCCTTCAGAGGTTTCATCCTCAAATGACACCGTCACTGAAGATTCATCTTCGAATGACACCCTCACTGAAGAGAATAAGGATGACACCATCCAGATTCTTTTCATCAACACAGATTCTAATGAGCATAAGGGAAATGCACCCATTCCTTTATCGCAGGAAGGAACATCGTCAGGATCGTATCCAGCCGTGTATTCGGTCCCACCACCAAGCAACCTGGTTGTGTCCTTTGATTGGAACCAACTGGGCAGACCCCGGTTACCAGCCAGTATACCATTCAGAATCATAGTCCAAATTTATAGAATGGTGATGGCTGGAACTATCATTGATGAAGGGGCATCTGTGAGTATCCTTTCCTCTGTTGCTTGGAAAGCACTGGGTTCCCCGGCGCTTTTGCCTGAGATAAGAAATCTCTCGGGCTTTGATAAAGGAACCAGTCGACCATTAGGGATCCTCCCCAATGTGCCTATTACATTGAAAGGGAAGACCGTTAATATGAACGTGATGGTCGTTCAAGGACCCTTGGATTATAACCTACTCCTTGGACGTGACTATATATATTGCATGGAAGCTATAGTCTCCTCACTCTTTAGAGTAATGTGTTTTCCACACGAAGGAAGGGTGGTCCAGCTCGTAGACCAACTTTCATTTCCGGGATCACGCATCGCAAATAGTCAAATACCAATCCTCAATGGTCTATTTACTCAAGAAATGTCTCTACCCCTAGTCCTCCTTCCCGATGAATGCGAGTGATTCGGAAAGATAGGACTGGAACCCAGGGGGCATGCATCCTGGTCTGCTTCGGGCAGAGGAAACCTTGGGTATAAAGTAGAATTTCTGCGAAAGAATATGACTAGTCCGTACCCCGTCCATGGAAGGAAGAGGGGTTGTTCTAGAACAGGATTCTTTTGTCAAAGTTATGTGTTTGATGATTTCTAGTCATTCACCTTTGTCTAAACAGGTAGGCTACCAAGGAAAGAGATTCTATTGCGGCAGCAAATGGTAACCATCTTTGGGTAAAAGGCAAGCCTCACCCATTAAAACTAATGTTTTAGAGGATAAGTAGGGGCAGCCTCCAAAGAAAGGGATTCCTTTGCTGCAACAAGTAGTAACCATCTTTGAGTAACCTAATGATAGACATCGCCGAAGAAAGAGTTTCATTTGCGGTAGCAAATAAAACCATTTTTTGGATAACCTGAAAGAGGCAAGCCTCACCCTTTAAAACAAATGTTTTATCGGATAAGTAGGGGCAGCCTTGAAATTGTACTTTATACCTGGGGGCATGCAAACCTTTTGGAGTGCAAGCTAGGAGCGGTTATTTATCTATTTTTGGGATTAGCCGTTTTCCGAACTTGCATAAAGAAAGGATGTGGGGCAAAGGTCAAAATTTGCCAAATTAGGAGCATAGCTTCGTGAGATAAAGCTCCATAAAAAATAGCTATCTCACAAGAGACATTTCTTATCTTATGACTGGTATATCGAGCAGTTTTAGCATAAAGTTCATGCTCGTTAAAAAATAAACGCAAGATCCGAGCAGTTTTAGCGTCATAGTTCATGCTCGTTAAAAAATAAACATAAGCTTTTGAGCAGTGTTTTGGCGCATTCAAGCTCTTTAAAAAATGAACCCAGTACCGGTAAATAACCATTGCGATCGTAAATTTATTTTCCATGAAAGCCTTGGTTGTGTTTGCACCCACCACCTCCATTCCATTTGGCCGATCGTTCACCCCCATATGATTGTTTACCCATTTTGAGGAACAGCTGCGAAGAGTGATTTCACTTAGCCATCCTTGTGACACTACCGTGATTGGAAAATTCCAACCTGTACCTGGAATCTGCTGCTATCCCTGTTTATCACTCGTTCCTCAAAAGACGAGTCTCCTTTGAGCTCTTTTCATCTGACTCGTAAAATATGAAAAGTTTGCCGAGTTTTGGCCTTCCAGCTCGTTAAAAGGACCGGAAGAGCTATCCCTCCTCTAGATTTTAATCTTTTTGGACTTGAGGGATTATTGCACAAAAAGGTCGAGCGCTTGTTTTATTCGGCTCGTTAAAGTAATCGAAAACTCATCCCTTCTATATTGTTTTATACTTTTTCGGACTTAAGGGATTAGATGACGAAAAAGGAATTTTGGAGTTAACTTTCTGTACCTTTTCAGACTCTCTAAAAATGAAAAGGACCGAGTTGTCTTTGTCGCTAGACTCGTTAAAATGATTAAATAGCGACAAACTTGTCTTTAGACGAGAACGAGTTTCCCTATCGCTAGGCTCGTTAGAACATAGCGATGGGCTTGCCCGAAGGGCAGGTTATAGAACAAGCATATGTTATCCTCCTCAAGCTTGACAAAAATAAAGAGGTACTGGTCAGAAATGACTGGGGAAAAATTGGGAGAACCTCAAAGCTTTGGTGGTAGCAAGTCTCTCTTGAACATGACACTTTGTCCTCCGTACCACATCGGGTTGGGTTGTTTCATTCACCGGTCTCATCGCCATGGTCCTCGCCAAACCATCCGTATTTGGGGTAATGCTACCGATCCATCACATCAGTGTCGTTATATGTTCAAGAGATGTGTTCAGAAAGAGTCAACCGTGTCCCATCCACTGCCATACATTATCCTTCATCCACCCATGATCGCCACCTTGAATCATATCTCACAGGTTGTTTTCACCTCCACTAAAGTCATTAGCTCCGTTCCGTGTCACTGATGTGGGATTCATTAAGGCCCTCCTTTGACGGATCGCTTCTTGTCGACTTCAGCTCATTATCCAAGAAGTTGATCTAGGAACACCCCTCCCAGTACTTTGAAGCTTGCATGCCTCAATGGCAAGTTTCTCACTTCCGGCGACATGTATACATCAATGACCTTCGACCAGAAGATTTTGCGTGGTGTTCGACGCCAAGTCCTTTATTCACACCACGTGAATTGTACTGCAGTACCTTGAGGGTCATTGTCATTATTGGTGACTCCTCTCGCGCTTGTTAACGGTTTACCTTATTGACCGGTAATCAAGCGATGTCTTTCCATGTTCGACTTCAACGCAATTCTCACATGGATCGACTTGTACTTAGAGTGAAGATCGAACGAGATTGAAGACCCCGGATCTAGTTTCATCCATCCGGGCTGCGATATATATTCAGGAAATATAAAGACATTTGATATGTACATGATTGCAGCAGATGATCATCCTACTCAAAGGATGATAATTTCAGCAGAGAATTATCAGTCTATCATCAGACGGTCGTCTGTTATATGTACCAAAATGAATTTATAAAGCTGAGCATGGGAATGCCCGCCTCAGCTAGATCATGAAAGTAGAATGAAAAATAATGTATTGTATTGTATTTTATTGCAGGGCACCTCTCAGCCGATTGAATGAACTTCGGATCCTCCTAATAAAGCATTTCACCCGATAAACGACCTCATACTTTAGGGGGCAACTGTTATAGACATTTTTGTGCCTAACAGCATGGAGCATGAAATGTCAATAATCTGAGGGATCCAAAGTCCCTAAACATGTTGTTCTTACCCTTAGAGGAACAAGGTCTGCAAACCACAACACTAAAAATCAGTTCTCCACCTGAAAACACTCAGAAACAGGCTATTTCTGGATCATGTCAGCTACTCCACTGAGCATCTGCGCTGAATGTCAACTGCTCCTCCTTGTACCTGCGCTGAAGGTCAAAACTGATGAAGGCTACCTGCGCTGGGCGAGATTAGCCAAGTGGCACAGTCATTCTGCAAGGTGTCAACTGCCCAGGAAGCTTCCAAACTAACACTTGGGTCAAGAAATTCGCCTAGTGATGAGTAAGAGGGTCTTGATCTCCAAGTGGAAGCAAGATTCTCCAAGTGGACTCAAGAACTGAAGATTAACTAAAGTGGGAGAGGACACAAGTCAGCTTCAGGCCAGTCTCAAGATGACTCATCCTTTCTCCAAAACCCTATATATAGAGCTCTCTCATGAGGTCTAGGGAGGCTGGAATTTTGTGCAAGTAAGGAAGTGCTGTTGGTTTGAGTATAGAGCTATTGGGTGTTTTGCTTGAAGGAGGTGAAGAGGAGATTTCTTTCAGCTGGGAGGTGTTGCTGGATTGGACCTACTATGGTTGTAACTCTCTCAGAACTTTACTTCTATTATCAATAAAGTATTTGAGGTTCTTCTATATGCATGTGTCTTTATGATGAATAGATGCTTGTATATTTGATTTATGCTAATCCTATAATCGATTATGGATGTATGCTTCTTGTAGTTTCCTTTTCTTATGCTTTTACAGGATCTGTGTGTAGCTGGGCCGGTGAAAGGGCAAGGAGCTAGGAGCAAGCAGCAAGGAGTGAAGACTGGATCAACTATTAGCGCAAGATAACGGTTAGTAGATCATCCTTTTCTTCCCTCTTTCATCTCATAAAGAAGAAACTTTGAATAGCTTTGCATTCAGTTGTTGCTGAAGTACTATCACCTTCAGAGTGGGATAGAGGCATTCTGCATTAGATACTTTTCCCCCCAACATGCTTCTACCGTGGAGGTTCTCAAACATTCCCCTGCCTGTTCTTAATCTGGAGGAGTGTCTGCGTCTTTGAGGTCTGTTTATGTGCTGGCGGTTCTTTTTATTTTTGGGGCTGGTAAGGCCAGTCCCTCGTCTATAGAGAAAACCAATTCTTCCCAATTGGTCTGTTGCTGAGCAAGGCTATAACTTACTATCAATCAAATTAAACAATGGTGGCTCACTACAGTACCTATATGATGAGATTTCTTTATGCTCTGAGTAGCATCATGCAGCAAAAAATTTAAATATGCAGGCAAATTTAAAGCACATTTCTATTTTAGTACTGATAGTAATTTGAGGTTGCGTGGTCTTACCACATCCTTTCTCCCGTTGCATGTAATGTAACTCTGCACTACTCTAGCTAGTTCCATCCATGTTTCTTCCAAAGATGAAGGCTAGACTCCTTTTCCTTTAATGATCAGGTTATGTCCCTCGTCCCGAAAGGTGGCCATGGCATCTTGAAGTCTCAATTTCTTATGTGTCCATATGGGTCCAACTGCTGGTAGTGCAGATACCTCTGCAATTACTGTATCTGTCACTTTTATTTGCCTTCCTCTTACTATGGAATGATCATCTTGCAAATTTTGTAAAAATTCGATAGCCACAGTTTCATGGGGCTGCTATAGTCGTGTAAAATAGGCGATCCATCCTGCTCTTACCAAAATTTCTCGTGCAGTGTCGGAAACTGTTAGTACTTGTGGCTCACTGCGTACTGATCGACCTCCCATTTCGTCTAAGTTCTGCACACTATTAATTTTACACAACAATACACAGAGATAACAATGGAACATCATACTGTGCATATCGAATAATATCCCTTTTTTAACATCAATACCATTAAAACTTGCTATTAAGTGATCTGATGCAGTCTAGTACATCCAAATAAAAACTGACACGTATGCAGGAGTAATTTTGAAGTCACCCACGCCCCCCTGAAATATGATAGGTCGTCCTCGACTGGTTAAATGGAAGAGCAACATACTGGACGAAAATCGTACAGTATAAAAAGGGAAAGGTGTACATATTCATGACAAGATCACAAAAAGTATCAAGTTGCTGAAATCGAGGCTTATGATGAAAATCATGAATAGATATGGAGATGCTATGGAGTGATGTGAAAAAGGGAAGACGACAATTGACGTAGGTAAAATGCTTATGCGGTCTTATTCCAATTAAACCGTTATGATTGAATTTTTAAACGATATTTCATGCATGAAAGGTTTAAAAGGAATTTGGGAACACGATCTCTTTTGAAATAAAGATCAAGAAATAAGAAAAAGGTTTGTAATTACTATTGATGTTGAAAACTATGACTCCAATACCATCAACAGAGCTCTGTTGCCCACAGGTGTTTATAACCTTGACAAAGTTGTTTTTTCACCATTTGGAACCATAATCCTTTATGTATGCCTAGGAAAGTGTTTTGTGATGTCAGAATGGAGGCCATTGTGCTGGCTTGGTAACCAGATGAATCACAATGCCATTCACTAGGAAGGAGTGAAAGGTGGGCAGGCTGGTTCGTGATGAGACCTCCTGTTCCAAGGACTTTTATTTTTTTGATGTGCCCCTTGGATCATATCCCTAGTGTTATGGCCATAGTGGGAATGCCACTTCACGGCTTCCTTATGATCATGGTAGGTTGGCTCTTGATGAGACCCCCTATCCTCCATTTGACAAATCATATAATTGTTAGTAATCATATAGATATATTTTTTTCCTTTTCTTTTCTTCCATATAGCACTTCCTATTTATATATAGAGGATGGCTCAACACTCCTTAAGAGTAGGGATGGTGGAAGAAGTCTGAACATCTCAATAGAGGAAAATATGTCCTTATTCTTATTCAATAATAATAATCAAAGAGAATTATGAGAATTAGGGAAGAACCAACATGATAAAAATAATCAATCAAATTAAGTTTTAGTGAAGATAAAGACAACAAAGTGATATAGATAGTTGTGTCCTTTCCTTTTTCTTATCAATACAAAGCAATCTCTTTAAAGATGACAATTTTTCTTTGATTTTCTTATTTCAGTAACCTCTAATTTTTGTGTCCTTGCATATATTTGTATCTTTGCCTTTAAAGGATCATGAAGAGTGAAACATTATTCACAAAAACTCTAGAAAAAAATGCCATTCTTTAAGAGAAACAACAAAAAATGCACTCAAAAAAGTGTTGTTCGTTAGATGAAATGGCTAATGTTCCTTAATAGGAATAGCAAAAAGCACATCTGCATGCAAAACTGTGGTTCCTTTAAGAGGAACAACAAAAAAAAGGAAAAAATTACACGCTAAACTGCTGTTCCTTTAAAAGGAATGGCAGCTGTTCCTTAAGCGGAACAACAAGTAAAACAAGCGCAAAATACAGTGCTAATCCTTTAGCGGAATAGCCTAAAAACACTCCAAATCGAAACTGATGTTCCTTAGAAGGAATGGAAAAAACTAAAAAAAATAGTGGAGCTGTTGTTCCTTTAAAAGGAACAATAGTTGTTCCTTTAAAAGGAACAACAGTTGTTCCTTTAAAAGGAACAACAGTTGTTCCTTAAGAGGAACAACACAAATATAAGTAGGCGATATTGATGTTCCTTAAATGGAACATTGTTGTTCCTTAAACTGTTCGTTAAATGGAACAGCTAAAAAAAATACACGTGGGTTGTTGTTCCTTAAGAGGAACGACTGCTGTTCCTTAAGAGGAAAAACAACTGTTTCTTAAATGGAACAATGAAAAATATAAACACGCAGAGTTGTTGTTCCTTAAGAGGGACGACTGTTGTTCCTTAAGAGGAACAAAAAAAATAGAAACATGCGAAAATGTTGTTCCTTAAGAGGGAAAACTACTGTTCCTTAAGAGGAATAAAAACTGTTCCTTAAGAGGAATATCAAAAATACAAACACGCCGAAGTGTTGTTCCTTAAGAGGAATGGCAGTTGTTCCTTAAGAGGAACAACGAAAATACAAACACACAGAAGTGTTGTTCCTTAAGAGGAATGATTGTTGTTCCTTAAGAGGAATAATAGCTGTTAACGTAGAGGTGTTATTCCTTGAGAGGAACAACTGTTGTTCCTTAAGAGAAACAACAATTGTTCCTTAAGAGGAATAGTGAAAATACAAACGTCAAATGGGACATGCAAAAATGTTGTTCTTTAAGAGGAACGTTTGATGTTCCTTAAGAGGAACAATAGTTGTTCCTTAACAGGAACAACAAACAAATATAAGCACGCAAGATCACTGTTCCTTGAGAGGAATGGTTGTTGTTCCTCAAGAGGAACGGCTATTGTTCCTTAAGAGGAACAACACGAAAATATAAGCACACAAGATCGTTGTTCCTTAAGAGGAACGACTACTGTTCCTTAAAAGGAACAACAGTTGTTCCTTAAGAGGAACAACAGTTGTTCCTTAAGAGGAACAACATGAAAATACAAGCACGCAAGATTGTTGTTCCTTAAGAGTAACAACTATTGTTCCTTAAGAAGAACAACATGAAAATACAAGCACGCAAGATTGCTGTTCCTTAAGAGTAACAACTATTGTTCCTTAAGGGGAACAACAACTGTTCCTTAAGAGGAACAACAACTGTTCCTTAAGAGGAAAAACACAAAAATGAAATAAAGAAACATTCTACTGCTCCTTAAATGGAACGACTGTTGTTTTTTAATAGGAACCACAATTGTGCCTTAAATGGAACAACAGTAAAAATATGTACAAAAAAACTAGTTTATACAAGAAAAATTAAAGAGAAAAACTTATGTACAGAATTCAGAAACAAAGGAATTGTTCAGTGAATTAATGATGAGGAGGGGTTATCTTCCTCATCAAGAATCTGCATAGTGGAATCTTCTCGTAATTTCTGGTAAAAGGATTCTTGAGTAAGTGGTTTGTGATAAAGTCACACTCGATGATTGTTTGCTTTGAAAGAATGTCCAAATCCATTAATGGTAGTCAATGTAATGGTGCCATTTTCATGAACTTTTTGTATCTCAAGGTCCAAGCCATCATGTCTGGAGTTTTCTGGGGAAATCCTGAAACCTGGAATCGTATAGGAGTGCCAAATCTCCTTCGTGGAAGATTTTCTTTATAGTAAGGGAGTCATGCCACTTTTCTCTCTGTTGTTGAATTAATGCAGTGTGTTGAAGAGCTGAGAGCCTGATTTCATCTAACTCATTGATTTGTTGTAATCTATTAGTCTGGGCCTCATTTAAATTCAAACCCACCTCCTGCACTGTTCTTAATGTTTGAATTTCGAATTCGATTGGAAAGATGGGTTCTTTTCCAAATACTAATTGATATGGTGAATACTCGGTGGTGTTTCTCCACGTTGTTTGGTATGCCCACAAGGCTTCTGGAAATATTGAAGCCCAGTCACGTCTATGTGATGCAACTGTTTTTGTAAGTATTGCCTCAATCACCTTATTAGTGCTTTCTACTTGGCCATTTGCCTGTGGGTGGTATGGAGTTGTAATTTTGTGCAGAATGTGGTAATTTTTTAGTGTTGTAGTGATTTTATTACCTGCAAATTGTGGTCCTCCATCTGTAATTATGTCCCTCAGGAGGCCATATCGCACGAATAATTGGAAAAGGAAATGTATTACTGAATCTTCTGTAGCTCTTGGTAGTGCATCTGCTTCAACCCATTTGGTAACATACTCTGTTTCAACCAATATGTATGTTTTTTGATTTGATGATGGGTTAATAGGACCAATAAAATCAAGCACCCATCGCCAAATGGTTCAATTACTAACTGCAGGTTTAGAGGCATTTCATCAGATTGTCCACAGCATCCTGCCCTCTGGCAACTATCACAAGCTTGAACAAACTTTTTAGCATCTTTAAAAATAGTGGGCCAGTAATAGCCTATTTGTAACACTTTGTGACCGGTTCTACGGTCTAAAAAATGTCTGCCACATAGGCCATCGTTGCATGATTTCAGAATGTCAAATATTTCATCTTCTCGGATGCATCTTATAATGTGCATATTTGCCCATGTATGAAATAAGTAGCCCCCAATCCAAGAGAATCAGGTACTGCACTGCAATATCTGTTTTTGTTCATTAGGCGTTAGATTCTTGGGTAATTTTCCTACTACTAAGTAATTTGCAATGTCGACATAACATGGTGTTCTAACAGTAACAACAAACAAATGTTCATCCAGAAATTGATCTTCGACTGCTTCTGTGTCCGTTAGCTTTGGCATTTGTGAGAGAAAATCAGCTACAGGATTCTCTTTTCCAGGTTGATCCTTAATTGTAATGTCAAATTCCTACAAGAGAATCAACCATCTTGTCACTCTTCCATTTGTAACTGGTTTATTTGCTAAATATTTTATGGTAGAGTGATCTCTATATAAAACTACAGGATACCCAATTATATAATGTCTAAATTTATTTACAACATGTATTACAGCTACAAATTCTTTTTCAGTCACAATATAGTTTAATTCAGCAGGAGACGGATTTTTGCTAATATAATAAATTTCATATGTCTTTTTATCTTCTTCCCACCCAAGAACTGCTACGATTGCTATGTCTGAAGCATCAGATGAAATTTGGAATGGCAAGTCCCACTTTGGGCCCCTTAGCATTGGGGCTGTCGACAAAAGCTTTTTCAGATCCTCAAAAGCATGGTCACACTTGTCTGTCCAAATGAAATCAACATTCCTTGTTAGTGCATATAAAAGTTCAACAATTTGAGGAAAATGCTCTATAAATATTCTATAATAACCAGAAAATCCCAGAAAACTATGTACCTCTATTTGTGTGGTAGGAGTAGGTATTAACAAAATTATCTGAATTTTAGCCGGATCTACATGTATTCTAGCTGCTGAGATATATTGACCTTAGATGAGTCCCTTGGTTATCATCATATCACACTTTTCATGGCTCAAGTAGACCCTGGTGGCAATGCATCTTTACAACACCTTTTCCAATGTTTGTAATGCTGGCTCAAAACGATCTCCATAAGGTGTGAAATCATCCATATATACTTCGAGCCCTTCATTTATTAAATCTGAAAAAATGTTGAGGATGGCCCTCTGAAATGTGGCAGGGGCATTCCATAACCCAAAGGGTAAGACTCTGTAAGAAAATGTTCCCCAAGGATAGGTAAAAGTAGTTTTATCCCGATCTTCAGGGGCAATCTGAATCTGATTGTATCCACTGAAGCCATCTAGGAAAGAAAAGAATTTAAAAGAATTTCTTTCCTGCTAATGTGTCTAATCCCTGATCAATGAATGGAAGGGGGAAGTGGTCTTTTTGGGTTGCTTTGTTCAATTCTCTATAGTCTACACATATCCGCCACTTTCCATTCTTCTTTGGCACCACTACTAGTGGAGAGACCCATTTGCTATCAGATATTGGGTAAATAAAGTTTACATCTAAAAGTTTTTGTAATTCAACGTTCACAATATCCTTAAGATGAGGGTTTAATCTCCGTTGGGGTTGGTGAACGGTTCTAGCATCCTTTTCTATATGAATGTGGCGTGTACACAACTAGGGATCAATTCATTTCATGTCTGGCTAATCCCATGCAAAAGCTTCCTTATATTTTCTCAGTAGTTGGACCAGCTTTTCTTCTTGTTCGACAGTCAGGTTTTTGTTAATGTTCAAAGCTTTTCCTAGCTCAATTTCTATAGTTTTACTGTTGTAAACAGAGATGGTAGCTATTGATTGATCATGAGTGTCTTTCAGGGGATCTTCTTCTACATCATTATCAAATGCTACCTCAATCATGTGACATTGTAAATGGGATCTAGTTTCTGGCTGGTTAGTGAAGCTTTTAATGCTGTCGTCCTCTGTTTGGTCTTTAAATTTGAGGGCATCTTCTATGGTTAATGGTGATCTAATGTTTTCTGTCAGGTATGATACAAGTTTTTTCTTTTGTTTTGATTATTGTTAAACTTGGCTAGGCTGGAGGGTATAAGGCTAAATTCTTGACATTATTCCCTCTTGCTATAGTCATGCTACCTTGTCGACAACCAATGTAAGCGTCAACAGTGGTTAGCCAAGGTCTACCTAGAATTAAAGGGTGTCCATCTAGTCGGTTTTTAGGATTAATGATCAGAAAGTCTGCAGGGTATTCCCAGGAGTCTACAGATACCATTACATCATGTAGTGTGCCTTCTGGTCTGACTACTGATCGGTCAACCAACTCCAATAAGTTTGTGGTTGGATCTAATGATGTAATGCCAAGATTTTAACAAGTGGTTGTTGTTATAATATTGATTGAAACTCCTAAATCAATTAAGGCATTTGGGAAGGAGCATCCATTGATTTGCACCGTAACTATAGGATTCCCTGGGTCCTCATATTTTACAAGTGCTTCTCTTCCTGATAGTTAGTCAGATAGGGTACCAACTACTTGGATAGTTGGATTAGTTGTTATTCTCTTCTTTGGATTTTTTATACATAATTCTTTGATGGTTTTTGCGTAAATTGGGATATCTTGGATAGCTTGGAGGGGTGGAATTTTTATACACAAATTTTTTAGTTCTCCCAAAAGATCAAAATCAGGATGTTCTATTGGGCAAGGTATGATTAGTCATTCTGGGAATGGAGGAAAATAGGTGGTTTCTTGTTCATGAGTTTATTTTCTAACCAAATTCTCTTCTTGTAGTGTTTGTTCTAAAGGTAACAAATTTTCAACTTGAGCATTTTTGTCTCCCTCTATTTCTATTATGCACCCAGATCTTAATTGAATGTTGTTGCACTCCCTTAACTCGGTTTCTATTTCTGGTCCTTTGATTATCTGAACAAATTGAACCAGTCTGTTGTGGGGGTTCGGGTTGGGTTGGGCTGGGAGTTGTGGTCTTAAGTTGGTCTGGGGATTTTGTTGCAATGTATAAGGTGCTAGCATTGAGGGAAAGGAATCGTTCCAGCTGACTGATTCATAGGTCTTTGCTAGTTCAACTGCCAGGTTTGACTCTGCGAGGTGGAGGGTGACCATTATGTTTGATATACATTGTTTTTCCAAAATGGTGGACAATAAGGAAAGTTAGGCCAATTGGTTTGATTTTTTTGATTTGGCCATGATGATATGGGAAATGGTTGTTGTGACCAGCTAGGGAAAGGTGGCTGATTCTGCCACATTCCATTATATTGTTGAGCATTATACTGAGGAGACTGAAAATAAGAGGATGGATCAACGAGCATACCTGTTTGTCGTGGCTGCCACTGGCAACGCTGATTTAGTAGGTAAACCGGTTCTATTTCTTCTTATGACTCTTTGTAGACTTCTTTCAATCCCAAGAGTGAGGGGAAACTTTCTGTGGAGTGATATTTTGCGCACATGGCGCAGACTTGGACTATATCCAACAAGCACTCTTTGTGGTTGTGTTTCTTTCTGCAGCTAGGGCAGAATATTGCCAAATTTTGCTCTACTTCTGCTTGATTTTATTTAGCTTGCATGATGTCAAACTGCGTTGTCAGAGTCCCTAGAATATCATTTTTGAAATCTTCTAGTAGATTTCCGATTTCTGCGCGGGTTATACCTCCACCGGAGACCTTGTTGTCCCTTGTGATCATGTCACATTATGCTAGCTTTAGTCTTGTGCTGCCTCTCGAACTCCTGATACACAAATCAATGATGTCAGCAAAATTTTTCTGATATATGTCACCTTTGCCCATGATGTTTAATGTTTCAACCCATTGTTCTTTCATCCCTTTAATTAATGTAGTTTTTAAAACATTATCAGGCAAGGGTAAAGATGCATAAGGAGATCTCTGGAGATTGTATTGAAAGTGTTCTACATATTCCTCTAGTGTCTCATTAGGTCTTGCTGTCATTTGAAATATTTCATCCTTTAATTCTATGGATCTACAATAATCCTGATATTTCTTTTGAAAAGCAGTCTTCATCTGATCTCAATCATTTATAACACCTCCACCTAACCCCATAAACCATCATAAAGATGCTCCTTTTAATGTGGAGGGAAATAATTTTAGTTTTTGGGGATCGGTGGTATAGTCATACCCCCAGCATAATACATCGAACTCAAATAGAAATGCATCTAGATCTTCTGATGTGAAGCCATGGAATGTAGGAATATGCTAGAGAGGAATTTCCTTCATCGGTGCATTAACTATTGTGTCCACAATGGGATATTGCAGTGTGGAGGTTTGAGGTGTTTGCTGGTTTTGGGCCATTTGATCAAATATGTGCCAATGTCCTTCTGGGATTTCTAGGGAGTTATGCCTAGGCTGACTAGAAGGAGTAGGAATGACCTTAACATCACTTCCTTTGTCTGGGATAATGAGTGTTCCTTGCTACACTACTATCTGGGGGGATCTTGGCTCTACAAGTTCTTCTGTTTTTTTTTGGATGATCTTCATAGCACTCCCCTTATCTGGGCTGCTGAGTGTTTGAACTATTTCGAGAGGGGATTTTGGCTCTTCTATTTCCGCTATTTCTCCTCCTCCTTCACGAAGGTTACTAGAGTTCCCTTCTTGAAAAATATTGGGGGAGAATTCTCAATTTCTTGAAAATCTTGCTTAGTCTCTTTTCTTTTGCTATGCACCTCAGCAAAGGCTATAGATGGTGAACCTGTGGCCTGAAGGGAGCCAGTAGGTTGTCTAGAAGCAACTTTTCTAGGGTCCACTAATGGCTAAGATTCGGCTTGCTTAATGATGTCGTCTATGAAGGTTGATTGACCAAGGGTCACTGGTCCCTTAGCTTTGTCAGGTTTGGGTAGCGGTTTTGGCTTATTTTCAAGTTTTTTCTTCTTAGTCATACACACAACTAAAATGTTTATTTCTACCCAAAAAAATGAACAAATCTACTGGAAAGCGGGCGGGGGAGCAGGGCTATTACATGCTCCATAGCAGGTTCTTAGCTTCCGTTTTTAATACCCAATTCTCTCCTAGCAGGCACTCATTAGATGCACACTACTCTCCGAAAGAAGAAATGGCTACACTCTCCCCGGAAACGGTGCCAAAATGTTGAGGTATAAAAGGTGTCTTTTTAACTCCTACTTATCCTACATTAATTATTAATCCAGGTACAATTCTCTATTTCAAGGGTGTACTCAGTTTGAGGCTGCAATTTAATCCAAGTGTAATGTTTTCCAATTTGTAGTACAGGCTTTCAAATATAAGAGTAAACAGATGCTTGAAATAAAATCTACTTGCAATTAAAAGAAACTAAATGCTCTAAAACTAAATCAATCACTCAGGAAATTAATAGCAATTATCAGTCAAGGATGAAGTAGAAATAACTCTTTCCTTTGTCAATTGATGTAAATGAAATCAAACATAAACAAGATCCTCAATCTGAGAACTCTGACAGTAATAGCCAATGTCCTTTACAGTGGTTGATCTCACACTCCACACTAAAGTGATTGATTGGAAATGAAAAAGAATTAAATCGACAATGCTGCTAATAGAAATGGAATAAATACACTAATTATAATAATGCTAAAAACAAAACCAAATACTTGCAGAAGAGAAATGAACAACAATGTTATTTAGTAGAAATGAACAACAAAGTCAGTTCACTGGAATGAATAGCGAAGCTTTATAATTGAAATGAACAACATAAAATATAGTTTTTAGAGAATGATAATCTTATTATTATGAAAAGGAACGACAACGCAATTTAGTTACAACATATACAATAAAACAATTCATGAACTCTTTAACAAGGAACAATAAATCAATGCGATTCAAATAAACAAAAATCAAACCAAATCATCACACGACTACGATTGTAAAGGAACAGTACAAATAGCAAGTGGATCCACCAGGGATTCCACCTCACTGTTGGAAATCACTAACCATCACCAGGTTGGTCTCTAGCCAAGTTTTCCAAGGCTCTAGAGTGTTTGTTCCAACCACTGCTTCTTGGACTAGTAACTCAACCCATAGTTGTTGTCGGGCTTCAAAGAATTTGTCCAACTAGGGCTTCCAGGATTGGTAACTCAACCCACCAAAGGATCTAGAGCATTTTTACAACCAAGGTTTCCAAGAGTAGTAACTCAACCCAAGTTGTTATAGGTCTTCCAGATCATCTATCCAACTAAGGCTCCGGGAACTAGTAACTCAACCCACAACCAAAGGAAAATGAGCACCAACTAGAAAACTAAGATAAAACTCATAACACCATGGCTATCTGGGAAATGGAAATTCTAGGTAAAACCACTATCAATCCAAGAAATCCTCCATGCTAATGACAAGTCATGACCAAGAAACCACATGCATATGCCATGCACACCAAAACTAGTAAGGAAGTCATATATGTAATTTGGTACATGCAAGAAAAACCCACTGTAGCTGTTGATTCCATTGTCCTCTTGCACTTTCTTGATTTTCATTTTCCTCCTTGCTCTAAATCCCAAATATGCCAAACTACTCCAAGAGCGCTCCAAGAAAACTGTAGGTGTCCAAGAGTATGAGAGAAAGAATAGAAGAGAGAGCTCCAAGCTAAAACTGATGAAAGGTTGTGAACTAATCCTCATAAGCCTTTTTATCACTAAGGTCTCTATTTTGTTCATTTTCCATTATTTTCCTTCATTTTCCTCCTCACATGAAACATGTGACTTTTCACCTTCCTTTTCTCCTATTTTCAATTATTTTCATAAATAAAATTCCAATTAATGCCTCATGCTTTTCCAAAGCCTTTTCCATTTCCTTTACCAATTTCCATAGCCATTAATTAATAATAGGTGATCTCCGTCACTTTTTTTTGCCCAATATTAAACTTGGAATAGATGTTCCATGACCTTGGTTATTGTTTTTCCTTTATTAACTTTATTACATGGATTTTTAACCCGAGGTTGTTATAGACCCCTCCCCCTTAGGGGAACACCATCCTCAGTGTTCAATGACAGCTACAACGAGAAATATTGCTAAAAGAAAAACATATTGCCAATGGAGCTTTATAATCTTAGCTCATTGTAGTATTTACAATGAAAAACCTGTTGAAGAGAAAACCAACATGAGAATATAATGACATGGCACCCATATTGCTTATTAGAGCTTTATAACATAGCTCATTGCGGTAGTTACAATGGAAACTATATATAATATGTACATACATGATAATTTCTTTTCCTCAACTGACAAACAAGGAAGGATACATAGCCCGCATCTGATAAACCATCTCCCATGTAGCTTCATTGGGCCCAAAGTGCTTCCAATGCACTTTAAGCTGCTTGATTGCTCGGTTTCAAAGCATAAGCATATTTCTTTGCAAAATGCATTGAGGTTCTGGCTGGAATTCTTCTTATGGTTCCACCTGTAATAAAAATTGATCAATAACATGATCAACATATTTCACATATCTTTTAAGCAATGAAACATGGAAAACATCATGCAATTTCACTGTCGGAGGCATTGCAAGTTGATAGGCCACTGGTCCAATCCCCTCAAGGATCTCAAAAGGCCCACAATACTAAGGTGTTGGCTTCGCATATGACTGAACCCTCAAGGACCTCTTCTTGGTCTTGATGTGCAAGTACACATGTTTCCCAACTTGAAGCTCCTTAAAAAACCTGTGATGGTCTATATAACTTTTCTAAATATCATGTGTTGCCTTTAGATTCCGCTTGATAACTTGCATTTCCTGTTCCATGTCTACCAACATGTCTGGTCCTATCAACACCTTGTTCACTAGATGACTCCAACTGATGGGAGTGCTACAACTCCACCCATATAGTTCCTCAAAAGGACTCATCCTTATTGATTACCGATTCCCATTGTTGTAAGCAAAATCAACCAGTGGAAGATATTCTTCCCACTTTCACTATTGATGCATGACATACATTCTCAACATGTCCTCCAAAATCCTGTCGACCCTCTCTATCTGTCCATCTGTCTACGGATAATAAATTTTACTAAAGGCCAACTATGTACCCAAACATGCAAATAAATATTTCCAAAACCTAGAAGTAAACTTGGCATCCTTGTCTGACACTATCTTCTTTGGAACACCATGCAACCTCACAACATCTCTGATGAATACCGTTGCTACATCATTAGTTGAATAAGTATACTTCACTGGAATGAAGTGTGCTACCTTTGTCAATGTTTCCACCACAGCCATGATAGAACCATGTTGTTTGGATGTCCTCGACAAACCTGTAATGAAATCCATGGAAATGACCTCCCATTTCCACTCTAGAATTAGAATCCTCTGTAGTAATCCACCTGGATTCTTACACTCTACTTTTACCTCTTGAAAATCCAAGCACCTAGCCAAAAAGTCTACCACTTCTTTCTTCAAATTTAGCCAATAATAGAACTTCTTCACCACTGTTAATGTCTTATGATATCCTATGTGACCTGAATATGGCTTAGCATGGAATTCTCAAGATAAACTTTATGAGCTCACTATTGTCTGACACATAGATCTTGTCCCTAAATCTCACCAAACCTTCTGTTGTGAAACGATAGTCCGCATCCTGATCATTTGTATCTTGTTTTAACCCTTGCCTGATATCCCTATAACGGTCATGTTGCTGACCTTCCTGTAATATCTAATCCTATAAATCCATCCCATATGAACTCATAGCTACTATATGATTCATCTGCACCCTTTTGCTAAGAACATCTACCACCCTATTCTCTTTCCCTTTAATGTACTTGATCTCAAAGTCAAACTCACTGATCGTGGCCAACCATATAGCTTACTTGAAATTCAAATTTAGTTGGTTAAATAAGTCTCTCAATCCACTGTGGTCGCTCATTAGTATAAACATCCCCCCAAGAAGGAAGTGTCACCACATATTTAATGCATGCATGATTGTTAACAACTAAAGATCATGTGTAACAAAATTCTGCTCGTGCTCATTTAGTTTCCTTGATTCATAACATATCACCTGTCCCTCTTGCATCAAGACTCCACCAAGTCCTCTCTTGCAAGCATTTGTACACACTACAAACTCTTTATTTTGATTTGCAATCTTTAGAACTGGAGAATTCATTAACAACTACTCAAAACTAGCTACACATTCTTCTGTCCATTCAAATTTCTTACCTTTCCTTTGCAATGATGTAATAGAATAAGAAATATGTGAGAATTTCCTGATGAACCTCCTGTAATAACCTGCTAACCCCATAAATGACCCTACCTCATCCACATTCCTAGGAGCTTCCCATTCCATAATAGCTCTTATCGTTTTTGGATATGTTGCTATGCCTTCCTTGGAAACCACTGATGTCCCAATTAATTTACCTTTGTCTGAAACAAATCGCATTTGCTAAGCTTGGCATACAACTAATGCTCTCTTATCAATCTCAACACTGCTTCTAAATGTTTGACATGTTCTTCCTCATTCATAGAATATATCAATATATCATCAATGAACACAATAAAAAACTTGTCTAAATATGGATGTGACACATTATTCATCAAGCACATAAAAGTAGTTAGAGAATTAGTCAAACCAAAAGGAACTACAACAAAATCATAATTCCCATACCTGGTCCGGAAAGTAGTCTTCTAGATTCCATCTTCTTTGATTTGTACTTGATAGTATCCTGGTCTCAAATAAATCTTTGAGAACACTGCTGCTCCCTTCAACTAGTCAAACAAATCATCAATCCTCGCCAACATATACATATTCTTGATGGTTACCCTATTCAACTTCTTGTAGTCAATGCATAACCTGAGAGCACCATCCTTCTTCTTCACAACCAACATTGGTGCACCCCAAGGCGAAACACTTGGCCTAATGTATCCCTTGTCAAGCATTTCTTTCAACTACAACTTCAACTCTACTAATTTTGATGTGCTCATCTTGTATGCTACCTTTGATGGTGGTGCTTCCCCTGGTACAAACTCAATGGAAAAGTCCACTTCTTTATGAGGTGGAAACTTTGAAATCTTTACGGGGTATACATCCTGAAAATGCTGTAAAATCAGGTACCTCCTCAATACCTCTACATCAATAATATCCTTACCTTTATCACTAGAAATATGAACTACAAATAACACACTCCCTTTCCTATGACTACACTTTGCCTGCATAATTGTAACCATTCTAACTGATGTTTACTTCTTCTTACCCTAAAAGATCCTTTGTTCTCCATTGTTATCCAAGCACTCAATAGCCTTGTCATAACAATCAACCTTGATCCTATGAAGATACAACCAATCCATACCCAACAACATACTGTATGATCCCAGTGGAAGCAAATTCAAATGCGTTGATGTAGGCATACCATTAAAATCAAATGCAAAAGATCTTACCTAGTGATGAACTCTTTTCTTAGTACCTGTAGGCAATTGCACTAACCAAGATTATGCATGAATTTATTTATTCAAACCACACTTATCCACTAGGCCAGGATTAAGATAACTATAATTATATCTAGGGTCAATCAAAATAGAAATAATTTGATCACAAAGCTTATTGTCCATCTTTCTTAGCAATCTCAACACCGCTGTTAAATGTTTGGTGTGTTCTTCCTCATTCTTAGAATATTTAAATATATTATCAATGAACACAATAAAAAACTTGTCTAAATATGGACATAATACACTATTCATCAAGCACATAAAAGTAGCTAGAGCATTAATCAAACCAAACTTAACTACAACAAATTCATAATGCCCATACCTGGTCCGGAAAGTAGTCTTGTAGACCCTCTTCTTTGATGTGTACCTAATGGTATCCTGGTTTCAGATCAATCTTCAAGAACACTATTACTCCCTTCAAGTTGTCAAACAAATCATCAATCCTCAACAATGGATACCTATTCTTGATGGTTACCCTATTGAACTGTCTATAGTCAATGCATAACTTGAGAGTACCATCCTTCTTCACAAAAAACATTGTTGCACCCCAAGGTGATACACTTGGCCTAATGTATCCCTTGTCAAGCATTTCATTCAACTACAACTTGAACTCTACTAACATGGTGTGCTCATCATGTATTTTGCCTTTGATGTTGTTGCTTCCCCTGGTACCAAATCAATGGAAAAGTCCACTTCTCCATGAGGAGGAAAATATAAAATACTACAGGGAATACATCTTGAAATTGGTGTAAAATCGGATACCTTCTCAATACCTCCTCATCCTCAATATCCTTACCGTTATCACTATAAATATGCACTACAAAGCACACACCCTTTCCTATGACTGCGCTTTGCCTACATAGTTGTAACCATTCTAACTGATGTTTCCATCTTCTTACGCTGAAAGATCCTCTATTCTCCATTGTCATCCAATAACTCAATATCCTTGTCATAACAATCCACCTTGGTCCTATGAAGATACAACCATTCCATACCCAAAAACATACTGTATGATCCCAATGGAAGCACATTCAAATGCATTGATGTAGGCATACCATTCAACTCAAATGCATAAGCTCTTACCCAGTGATGAACTCTTTTCTTAGTACCTGTATACAACTTCACTAACCAAGATTCTACATGCATTTCTTTACTCAAACCACACTTATCCACCAGGTCAGGATTAACATAACTATAATTAGAGCTAGGTTCAATTAAAATAGAGACAACTTGATCACAAAGCTTACCGCCCATCTCAATAATAAATGCTGGGAGATCCACCTGCCCGTTATCCAACGTTGCATAAATATTAGGAATACTCTTTCCAACATCCTCCACTGTTTTTGCCTCCTGAGCACTATAGATTTGCGGTCTACCACCCCGATGTTGTGGAAAATATCTCCTGTGATGATCTTTGCCACAAGTCCAACACTGTAAAGGCTTCCTGCCATCACCATTCTTCTACTCCTCAAATTGAAATACCTACCCTCTATCAGATGCATTGAACTTCTTAGGAGGTGTTTCATTCTCTTTGTTACCTATGTCCTGAGGTTCTCACTTCTTATCCCATTTCCACTTTATTCTTCACTTACCTTTCCAATACTACTTGGTCTCAAATCTGTGCTTCAATTGTTCACAACAATGCTTTATATTTTTGATGGCTTCCTCCAATGATTTAAGACCATCAAACTCAATCATGTCTTTGAATGTTACCAAAAACCCACTGATGAATCTTTGAATCTTCGATTTCTCCTCCTTCAGATAAGGCACATACCTCAACAACTCCAACAATCTGCTAGTGTACTAATCATTGGTCATGGATCCCTTCTTCATATCATAGAATTCTTTTACCCTGTCATAATAGTATCTCTCTGATAGATACTTCTTCCTAAAAAGTGTCTCAAACTCACTCCAAGTGAAATCTTCTTCATGAATACCTATAACGTTCTTTACATCTTCCCACCAAATTATTCTTTACCTTTAAGGCTAAAAACAGTTATTCTGACCTTCATGTTCTCTGAGTAATCATGCAATCTCAAGAACTCATTCATCCCGAGCAACCACTCTTCTGCATCTTGCGACTTCTTCATTTCTCCATGAAATGTAGGTGGATTTCCTTTCTTGAACTCATCCAACAAATATCCCCTGTCAGTCCTCCTATAAGGATGATAGCGATATGACCATGATACTTATATGAACCATAACTAGTGTAAATCCCATGTCGACTACCTCATCTTTAGGTGTATCTAGGAACCTCCCATCTATGATGGTATCATCTCTATCTGACATGTGCCCACCATGATACTTACTACCATACACTCCATTAATCCTATCTTGGTGTCCATTATTGACCCTAAGTGGTCCATGTATTTGCAAGTCTAACAAACTCTGAAGAATGACTGCATTAACCTCTACTTGTTTCTCCTGTGCCCTGGAAAGTCTATCTTGTGACTAAATGATTATGTCATTATCTGCTTTAAAAGTTCTCATTTTTTCCTTCAAACTTCTCAAATTGTCTACTATGTAAGGAGAGTACCCATCACCATGCTGCTCATTTGATCTATAGGGAGTGTGTCGTGAACTGTAGTCTACCATATTGCAAGTCATCTTTGATCTTCTTCTTCTTGCAAGGTATATCAGGTCAGCTAAACCAAATCATAAAAAAACCAGTGTACCACAATATAGTTCAAGGGAGGATATCTCATCTGCAAGACCAACTAGATTAGCACAATACATGTATAATCATAATCATCACAATATATAGACATCATTTCAACCATTATCCAATTACCATGCATGACTATACCATAACCATGACAATGCATGCATAATGACATATAGACACTGACATGCATAACAAATGCATAATCGACATGCACTCATAACGACCATATTTGAAAATAATCACTATCAACCTCTACATGACAACACAACTGTAACAATGACCACCACCATGCATACACAACAAAAACATATACCATAAGCATAAGAAAAAATATAAAACCAACATGTATGCATGACAAACACATTCCTCCCATCCAGTCCAAGGGGTGAACCATGCTTTGCTACCACTCTGTAACACCCTCCTCCCACATTTACCCATGCTAACTCGCCAACTAGGGTAAACATGTGATGAAGAGTTACTATGATATGATTCAGCTCCCCATGTACATTTAAGGAAGTGGAACTGACAAGACAAGACCAATCTAACCTTCCACAAGAGCTACAAAATATTTAGGAGACAACCAACCCTTCTAGGTGTCCAACCCTTGATACAACTTTATGTTTTACTAAACTAGATCCCCAATTTCTCCCATGACAAGCCCTCCATGTAGCTGGGACCCTCCAGTCACTCCCACAACATGGAATCCATGTGACTATGGACTTTTCAGGTAATTCTATGCTAGCGACCATGCATTTTGAGCCACTCTTTCAGGCCTAAGACTCAGACCTCTACCCAAAACTTCATGAAACTTCCAAAATTGATAAATAACAATGAAATAAGGCTACTAATGAAAACACTTGAACAAGGACTTGACCTGAACCCTACCAGCCATGACATGCATTTTGTCAAACATATCATAAACATGTAATCTATAGGTCATAACAACATATCTAAACATAGGGATCTCATACTTATTTGAGAATTGTTAAGGAGGATTGATGTCTCCTCTGAGTAACTGTATTGTTAACTATTATGCCATTTTTTCGTTAATATTTCATATACTAAACAAAACATGATGAGGTCCATTCATCAATATTTTCATAAAACATACTTATAACCATCAAATAATTAGAGATATATCAATGATGAAACAACCATTAAAGCCACATAATGACAAGCACATTTACTCATGAAATACCAAAGGAAAATGTGCTCTTATTAACATATGAAAATCCAACCAAGTTGGGGACTTCCATGTACCACTTGACCATAGATTGTGATGAACCAAATCTCTCTTTCAGCCAATCACCCTCGCACCATATTCCAAGCATGAATGTGGGATCTCATGGAATAAAACAAGAACACCAAACCAGGGCTTCTAGAGACCAAACCACCTCAACCCTCAACTATTGATTCCACCTCATGGTTGAACATCTATAACCATCACCAGGTTGGTCTCTACCCAAGTTTCCCAAGCCTTCAGAGTGTTTATTCCAACCAATGCTTCCAGGACTAGTAACTCAACCCATTGCTATTGTCGGGCACCAGAGCGTTTGTCCAGCTAGGGCCTTTAGTGCTAGTAATTCAACCCACCAAGGCTTTAAAGCATTTTTCCAACCAAGGCTTCCATGACTAGTAACTCAACCCAAGCCGTTACAAGGCTTCCAGAGTGTTTGTCCAACCAAGGCTCCAAGAACTAGTAACTCAACCCATAGCCAAAGGAACATGAACACCAACGAGAAAATAAAGATAAAACCCACAACGCCATGGCTATCTAGGAAATGTTATATATATATATATATATATATATATATATATATACTCTTTTGTTTTATATCATATATACATAGTTAACATTGAAATATATTATTTATGATTCACATAAAACGTTAATGCATGTCCTAATCATATTTGAAAGTAGAAAACATATATTCATATAACTCTTTATATATGAAAATTAAATTTTTTATAAATATTTTTTAAAATTTTACATATATATATATATACAGCTTGAGTGGGCCTAATGGTTAAGAGCATGTGTTTCCTCCTAAGAGGTCACAGGTTCAAAACCAAAGGGGGGTAAAGTATGTATGCCTTCGTAGACTTAGCAGTCAAATCGCTGCGTGGAGGTGGGTCCCTTGTCCCACAAACAAGGGGGTCTCATACACCAATTTGGTATCTGGCTTGGCTGTGACCTTAAAAATGGATATTATTATTATTATTAATAAATAATTAATATTTAAAATGTTATATATGAACTTTGTACTGAAAATTGAATGAAATTAGAAGACTTTCTAAAATAAAACCTATTAATGGAATAATAATTCTATCTCTCTATATAAATATATATAATTCATGTAAACTTTTTTAACTAATAAAATGTTTGTTTTCATCTATATATATATCTATATATAAATATATAAAATATATAAATATATATATATATATATATATATATATATATATATATATATATATGACCAATCATGTTTTGGAAATAAAAAACATATATCCATAGGAGTCTCTCTCTCTCTCTTAAAACGTTACATGTTATATATATATATAATTTTTGTTAGTAATATTTAAAATGTTACCTATCAAATCCATATTAGAAAATGGATGAATTACAAATCTCCCTACAGAACTTATTAATGGAACAAATGTTACAGTTCCTCCCATTAACTATATATATATATATATATATATATATATATATATATATATATATATATATATATATATATATATATATATATATAATTGTTATTTCACATAGCTACGATGTCAAACTTATTAGGAGTCTAAACAACTTTAAACCTCACTCAAGTTTTGTCAATCAAATATCTTAATGATGTTCCAATTTATTCCCAATGTTTTTCTATTGGATGCAAATCAAATTCAGTTGACAAAGAGGAGGAGGATTGTGGTTGTTGTAACATATTCTTCAAAAAAGGATACACTAAAATATTTTGAGCTTTGCCATATATATGCCAACTTTCTTGGGTGTTCTCATGTCTATCATGGTAATTCCTAGTTTGTTTATCATATGTGCTAGAGTTCAATGAGCTTGGTTTTAAAGGATTTACCATGCAATGTGTATTAAAGGAAAGAATTTTATGTGGATCTACCTTAGATAAGATTAAAACCTTAGAGAAAATTCTAAAATATGAACACTAATCCATTGTGGAGTATTTAAAGTGGAACCTAAAAGTATGAGAGATTTATATTCAGACACCTTGCTTCATTAGGTATTATAAAAATGTGTATATATATATATATAAATTGGAAACTAATAATAAAGCACTATATTTAAAGAGGACATATTTTCAAGGGTCTCAATAGTGCATTAGGAGATTAGTGGTCAATAACGAAAGTGGACCCCCTTGGCACAAAATCTACTCAAAAAAGTGGTGGTAGGGGTCTACTAAAGCTATTTTATCCAAAACATATTTCATAATGTGGCATCCACAAGTGAGTTGTGAGGGTCCTTGCTTTAAAAATAGTTACAACTACACCCTCCTACAATTTACTTTATAAACCACTAGTCAAATTTCCAGGGAATTTTCACGCAAGTATATTTTAGACTCATTTTTTGGGAAAATGTGTAACACTCTCCTCACACATTTACCCACGCTAACTAGCCAACAAGACTAAACATGTAACAAAAAGTTATTATGATATGATTCAACTCCTCATGTACATTTAAGGAAGTGGAACTGACAAGACAAGACCAATCTGACCTTCCTGAGGAGCTACAAAACCTTCAAGAGACAACCAAACCTTCCAGGTGTCCAACCTCTGAGACAACTTGATGTTTTGTTGAACTAGATCCCCAGTCGCTCCCATGACAAGCCTTTCATGCGACTGGGAACCTCCATTCATTCCCACAACAAGGCATCCAATGTGACTATGGCATTTTTCAGGTATTTTTGTGCCAACAACCTGAATTTTGAGCCACTTTTTTAGGGCTAAGACTCAAGCCTTTGCCCCAAACTTTATGAAACTTCTAGAATTGAAAAATAATAATGAAATAAGGCTACTAATGCAAATACTTAAACAAGGAATTTACTTGACGCCTACTATCCATGAAAAACATTTTGTCAAACATATCATAAAAATGTAATCTACAAGTCTTAATAAAATATCTAAACATAGGGATCTCATACTTATCTAGAATCGTCAAGGAGGACTGATGTATCTTCCGAGTAGCTGCATTGTTAACTATTAGGTCATTCATTCGTTAATATTTCATCTACCGACCAAAACATGATGAGAGCCATTCATCAAGATTGTCATAAAACATACTTATAGGCAATGAATAACCATAAATATATCAATGATGAAACAACCATTAAAGCCACATAATGATAAGAAAATTTACTCATTAAATACCAAAGGAAAAGGATCTCTTATTAACATATGAAAATCCAACTAAGTCAGGGAATTCCATGTACCACCCGACCATAGATTGGGCTGAACCAAATCTCTCTTTCAGCCAATCACCCCCGCACCATATTCCAAGCATAAATGTGGGATCCCTTGTAATGAACCAAAAACACCAAACTAGGGCTTCTAGAGGCCAAAACATCTCAACCCTCAATCACTGATTATACCTCATTATTGGACATCACTAACCATCACCAGGTTGGTCTCTACCTAATCTATCCAGGGCTCTAGAGCATTTGTTCTAACCAAGGCTTTAAGGAATAGTAACTCAACCCGCAGTTGTTGTCGGGCTCTAGAGCATTTGTCAAACTAGAGCTTCCAGGACTAGTAACGCAACCCACTAAGGGATCCATAGAATTTGTCCAACCAAGCCTTCCAGGACTAGTAACTCAACCTAAGATGTTATAGGGCTTCTAGAGAATTTTTCCAACCAAGCCTCCAAGAAATAGTATCTCAACCCACAACAAAAGAAGCATGAGCACTGACCAACAAAAAAAGAAGAAAAAAAAGAAGAAGAAGATAAAACCTACAACACCATGGCTATCCAGGAAATGGAAAGGCTAGGAAAAACCACTTTCAATCCAGGAAATCCTCCATGCAAATGGCATATCATGACCAAGAAACCACTTGCATGTGTCACACATTCCAAAACTAGTAAGGAAATCATATATGCAATTCGGTACCTGCAAGAAAAACCCATTTTAGCTATTGATTCTGATGTCTTCTTGCAATTTCTTTCCTTTCCTTTTCCTCCTTTCTCCAAATCCCAAGTATGCCACACTCCTCCAAGAGTGCTCCAATACAACTCTAAGTGTCGAAGAGTATGAGAGAAAGAGAACAGAAGAGAGAGCTCCAAGCTAAAACTGACAAAATGTTGTGAACTAATCCTCATAAGCATTTTTATCATTGAGCCCTCTATTTTCTTCATTTTCCATTATTTTCCTTTATTTTCCTCCTCACATGCAACTTGTGACCTTTCACCTTCCTTTTCTCCTATTTTCCATTATTTTCATAAATAAAATGCCAATTAATGTCTCATACTTTTCCATTGCCTTTTCCAATTTCCATAGCCATTAATTAATCAAAAGTGATCCTCGTCACTTTTGTTTTTCCCAACATCCAGCTTGGATTACATGTCCCATGACCTTGGTTATCGTTTTTACTTTATTAACTTTATTACATGGATTTTTAACCCGGGGTTGTTACAAACACCTCCCCCTTAGGGGAACACCATCCTTGGTGTTCAATGACACCTACAACCAGCAAGATCGATAAAATAAAACATACTGCCCATGGATATTTATAATCTTAGCTCGTTGCAGTATTTATAATGAACAACCTGCTAGAGAGAAAACCAACATGACACCCATACCACTTATTGGAGCTTTATAACATAGCTTGTTGTAGTAGTTACAATGGAAATCATATATAGTCTGCATATGATGGATAGCCCGCATCTGATACATAGCCCACATCTAATCAACCATCTCTATTGTAAATTCATTGGGCCCAAAGTGCTTCCACTACACTTTAACCTACTTGATTGCTTGGTTCTAAAGCATGAGCATCTTTCTCTGCAAAATGCACTAAGGTTCTGACTATAATTCTCTTTCTGGTTCCACTTGTAATACAAACCAATCAATAACATGATCAACATCTTTCACATATATTTTAAGAAATGAAACATGGAAAAATACATGGAATTTCACTGTCGGAGGCATTCCAATTCAATAGGCCAATGGTCCCATCCTTTCAAGTATCTTGAAAGGTGGGTAATACTGAGGTTCCAACTTCACATATGACGCAATCCTCAAGGAGCTCTTATTGGGCTTGATGTGCAAGAACACATGTTCCCCAACCCAAAGCTCCTTAAACAAATTGTGCTCATCTACATAATTTTTCTACATTTCCTATGCTTCCTTTAGATTCCTCTTGATAACCTTCATTCCCTATTCCATGTCTACCGACATGTCTGGTCCTATCATCACCTTGTTCACTGGATCACTCAAACTAATGGGACTGTTACAACTCCGCCCATAGAGTGCTTCCAAAGACTCATCTTCTGTGACTTGTAATACCCGTTGTTGTAAGCGAACTCAACTAGTGGAAGATAATCTTCCCACTTTCACTGTTGATGCATGCCATACATTCTCAGCATGTCCTTGAAAGTCTTGTTGACCCTCTCTGTCTGTCCATCTTTTGGCATCCAAAACCTAGAAGTAAACTTGGCATCCCTGTCTGACACTATATTCTTTGGAACACCATGTAACCTCACTACATCTCTGATGAAGACTTGTGCTACATCATTCGCTGAATAAGTAAACTTCACTAGAATGAAGTGTGCTACTTTTGTCAACTTTTCCACCACAATCGTGATAGAATCATGCTATCTGGATATCCTTGGAAAACCTGTAATGAAATCAACGAAAATTACCTCCCATTTGCACTCTGGAATCAGAATTGGCTATAGTAACCCACCTGGATGCTTACATTCTACTTTTACCCGTTGATAATCCAAGCACCTAGCCACAAAATCTGCCACTTCTTTCTTCAAATTAGGCCAATAATAGGACTTATTTACCATTGTCAATGTCTTATGATATCCTGGGTGACCTGAATATAGATTAGCATGAAATTCTTTCAAGATGATCTTCTTGAGCTCATTGTTGTCTGGCACATAGATATTGTTCCTAAATCTCACCAAACCTTCTACCATGAGATGATAGTCCACATCCTGATTATCTATATCCTAATGTAACATGTGCCTAAGCTCTTTATACTTGTCATCCTGCTGACTTTCCTATAAGACCCGATCCTGTAAATATATCCCATATGATCTCATAGTTGCTATATGATTCATTTCCACTCTTCTAATAAGAGCATCTTCCACTCTATTCTCTTTCCCTTTAATGTACCTGATCTAAAAGTCAAATTGACTAATCATGACCAACCATATAACTTGCCTAACATTCAGATTTGGTTGGTCAAACAAGTATATCAATCCACTATGGTTGCTCATTAGTATAAAACTCCTCCCAAAAAGGTAGTGTATCCACATTTTTAATGCATGTATGAACGCTGCCAACTCAAGATCATGTGTAATATAATTCTGCTTGTGCTCATTTAGTTTCCTTGATTCATAACATACCGCATATCCCTCTTGCATCAAGACTCCACCAAGTCCTATCTTGCAAGAATCTATACACAATACAAACTCTTTATTTGGATCTGCAATCTTTAGAACTAAAGCATTCATCAACAAATGCCTCAACTGCTCAAAACTAGCTGCACATTCTTATGTCCATTCAAATTTCTTACGATCCCTTGCAATGATGTAATAGGATAAGAAATATCTGAGAAGTTCCTGATGAACCTCCTGTAATAACCTTCTAATCCCATAAATGACCTTATTTCATCCACATTCCTAGGAGTGGCCTATTCCATATAAACTTTTATCTTTTCTGAGTCTACTGCTATGCCTTCCTTGGAAACTACATGTCCCAAGTAATGTACCTTTGTCTGAAAGAAACTACATATGCTAAGCTTGGAATACAATTGATGCTCTCTTAGCCATCTCAACACATCTTCTAAATGTTCATCATGTTCTTCCTCATTCTTAGAATATATCAATATATCATAAATGAACACAATAATAAACTTGTCTAAATATGGACGCAAAACACTATTCATCAAGCACATAAGAGTAGCTAGAGCATTAGTAAAACCAAAAGGAAATACAACAAACTCATAATTCCCATACCTGGTCTAGAAACCAATCTTGTAGATGCCATCTTCTTTGATGTGTACTTGATGGTATCCTGGTCTCAAATAAATCTTCACAAACACTATTACTCCCTTCAACTGGTCAAACAAATCATCAATCCTTGGCAACAGATACATGTTCTTGATGGTTACCCTATTCAACTACTTGTAGTCAATGCATAGCCTAAGAGAACCATCCTTCTTCTTCACAAACAACATTGGCGCACCCTAAGGAAATACACTTGACCTAATGTATCCCTTGTCAAGAATTTATTTCAACTACAACTTCAACTATACTAACTTTGATGTGCTCATCTTGTATGGTGCCTTTGATGATGGTGCATCCCCTGGTACCAACTCAATGGAAAAGTCCACTTCTCTATAAGGTAACAACTCTGAAATATCTACGGGGAATACATCTTGAAATTGTTGTAAAATCATGTACCTCCTCAATACCTCTGCATCCTCAACATCCTTACCTTTATCACTAGAAATATGCACTATAAATAACACACACCCTTTCCTATGACTGCACTTTGACTTCATAGCTGTAACCATTCTAACTAATGTTTCCTTCTTCTTACCCTGCAAGATCCTCTGTTCTCCATTGTCATCCAATCACTCAATAGCCTTGTTATAACAATCCACCTTGGTCCTATGAAGATACAACCAGTCCATACCCAACAACATACTCTATGATCCCAATGGAAGCACATTCAAATGCGTTGATGGAGGCATATCATTCAACTCAAATGCACAAGATCTACCCAATGATGAACTTTTTTTAGTACTTGTAGGAAATTGCACTTACCAATATTTTACATGCATTTGTTTATTCAAACCACACTTAGCCACCGGGTTAGGATTACCATAACTATAATTATATCCACGGTCAATCAAAATAGAAACAACTTGATCACAAAGCACATTTTCCATATCGATAATAGATGCTTGTCGATCTGCCTGTCTATTATCTAACACTGCATAAATCTGAGGAATACTTTGCTCAACATCCCCCACTATCTGTGCCTCCTAATAATTATAGATCTGCAGCATACCAACCTGAGGTTGTGGAAAATATCTTCTCTGATTAACTTTTCCACAATTCCAACACTGTAAAGGTTTCGTTCCATCGCCCTTGTTATTCTCCTCAAACTCAAATACCAGCCATGTGTCAGATGCATTGAACTTCTCAGGAGGTGCTTCATTCTATTTGTTACCTATGTCTTGAGCTCTGCTCACTTCTTATCCCATTTCCCTTTATTCTTCGCATTACATTTCCAATCCTTGCTTACTCTTAGATCTACACTTCGATTGTGTTATTGTTTTGTGATTTTGAAGACTGGAAAGACAAAAGTCACAAAAGATACATCAAACCGCTTATGAGTCTAGGACCTATCCTTCCTAGACTTAGAGAGGGCTTTCTCCTTATATTTATGATTTAGCTTTGATTTCAGCATTTTAATGTATTAGGCTAGATATTAAAATAAAGAGATTGCTTGATTAATTGTTTGTTTGTTCATTTGGTTGGGGAAGATCATTCTTGAATATTTTCCATTGGGCTATGGAGTCACAGGCTGGGTGGTAACATCAATTTTCCATAGCATTTACAAGGCAATCTAACTGTCTTTACTAGATCTTAGAAGCAGAGTGCAAAATGGAATGATAGAAAAATGATATCAGTCAGGGTTAAAAAGCATTTAAGTATTTCATAATCAGACTCCAGAGGAAAACATTTAGATTGTAAACATAGATAGTAGTAAGGTGCTCCAACAACATATCTTAAAATATAATTTCTGCTTTACAATAAGAATCAAAGATGCATGAATGGATAAACAGAGATACATTTAACATAGAAAGAAAGACATCACCAGGTCAAAACAGGTCAAGTATCTTGCAAACAGTCCTTTTTATTGATGCTCCAGCTTGAAATTTACAATGCTCCAAAAAAAAAGATAGTTCAAATGACTTCGGTCCAACCCCTAATACTCCCAATACATGGAGTATTTAAACAAAAAAAACTACAATGATTTGCCTTGTACACTTGGCAATCTATTATTTATTACAATGAAAGGAAAAATGACTAATGTAACCACGAAGTGGCCATGATGAGAAAACTGGGACAGGTGGTCCTCTTTTTCAGGGATGTTATTGCTTGAAATATTAATTTGACTATAGTGGTTTTGCTGATGTGGTTGGTGCTGACTTAGGTCTGTGCTGTCACTCTAATCGTCCTTGTCTCATTCCTACTAATAATCACATAGCTCACTTCATGCTTCCTCATATGGAACTTTTATTTTAGTTAATATTCTATATATTTCATTAGCCTCAATGTACTTAGCAAATGTTGGTTTGACCATAAATACGTGATTCAGTTCATGCTCAATGTAAATTAAATTTCTAATAGCTTCCAACAATGCCTTTCCTGTTATGCTGCCTTTGATGTTGGAAAGATTTGCAGCGTCTATGGCTATGCCTTGGATTTTCTTGACATAATCCCCTCTGTCCATGAGTTTGTCATTTATGACAAACAAAGAGGGGAGGCCTTTCTGATGTAAAGGCTGCATTTCTTTAAAGAACTTGTTGACTGTAAGCTCCAGAATTTGACATTTTTCTTCTAGTTGCACATTTAAGCTCTTCTTTTTCAGCACCTTCTTGACTTTTAGTATAGTCTCTATTCTATCTGCCACTCCCAACTCTTCCATCTCATACTTGTTCCTTGCATTCAAAAATTTGATTATCCAGTTAGTTGTTGCTGGCATGTCTCCCAACTCTACATTAGTAGCTGAAATGGCTTCTCTAGCCTTCTCCACTAATTCTTTCTGCTCAAAGATAATTTGGATGCTAGGCAAAATTTCATTCATACCATTGATTATATTGTGCCAAATAATCTCCTTAACTCTCCCTAGAGTGTTTCCAATAGATGATTCATTCTTTGATTTTTGTAGTGCTTCAATTAATCCCTTTTCCCTTTGCATTTCCACCAAGTGATTTATTTAAGCTCTTTTGGTTTGATGTTGCAGCACATTGACTTGGGTTTTCAGTCTTTTTATCTCATCAGTTTGCAGATTCATGCCTTCCAATGATCTGGCCAGTTGTTCTGTACTACTTCCTGCTCCTGTGGCTGTACTTGCTGGAGTGGTTATGGGAGGGGTTATTAGAGGAAGGGCCTCCATTGTTGTGCTGGCCATTTGCACTACCTTTTATTTCTCTTGCCCCATTTTTTCCATCTCTACTTCCATTTGTTTGATCTAGAGAGATTGATCCACTATTAATTTCATCATATGAGCCTTTTGGCTTTCTGTTTCCTCTATTTCCTTGGTCAGTGGGTCATGTGTAGTAGGAATCTTGAGCTACTTCTTCAAAGCTGCCATATTTATCTCTTTTTTCTTTATTACTTCTTCAATTTCTTTTATATCTAAGGGATCATACCCAATCTTTACTACCAAGTCTTCCAAATACTTAATTTTATTGCCCTTTGACTGTGATGAAATCCTTTCCATCTTCAAATGGGATTGAGCATTTGATAGAACCACCTGCATTTTGCACAAGTTCATAGAAATGTTGGTTAGAGTGGATGAAATCATTTCACCTGTTTGCTTGTGCATTTCCAGCTGATCAATTGGATGGAAATTTTTGGCATCAAACTCAAAAGAAGTTTGCTTGTAATCTACTGGGGTTTTAGGCTTTGCTGTCTGTGCTTCCAAAAATTCCATATTCATTTTTCCCTTTTTTGAATCAAAGGTAGAGAGAAGTCTTCCTTGTGCAGTTGCACTCTGCTTCCAAAATTGAGCATAGGTGCTCTTTTGTAGTATTTCATTTCTAATTTTGATCTCTCTGAATGTATCAAATACTGTCTCTTCTTTTTCTCTAGTCACATTTGTAGATGAGGACACTTGAAGAGACTATTGCCTTTCTGAAAATAGAGTGGCAGGAAAATATTTCCCTCTAGTTGAGGATGAATATGGAATATCAATTATGTTGATCACTATTTGCTATGGTGATACTTTGTCTATGTCCATATGTTTTTTAGGCTTCTTCTTGTATTTCAACCTGAATTCTGTCATAGAAGTATCAGTCCCTAATGACCGATCTTCTTTAGATATTTTCCTTGTTATTCCCTGTTCTTGTTCTTTTCCTTTTTCATTCTTATCTTCAGTAGTTTGTTTTTCCCGCTATCTTGGAGTCTGTGCACTAGAAGAAGAAATCACTTATTCTTCGGTCTCCTGCAATGTATCAAGCATCCACTCAATCTGGTTCATGTATTTTTCAATCTCAGGCCTTTGACTGTGGATATAGGCTATTGACTTGTTTTCCACCCTCTTCTTGGAAATGATACCCCATGGGTCATAAGACCATATGAAAATATGGGTAAAGTTCATTTTTTTCAATATTCTATTTGCCTCCTCCCTTGCTACTCCATTGTTGCAAATGAAGGGACCAACCTGAGATTTGATCCTGAATTGGGAATTTTTATTAGCTGATACAAAATGCACTTCATCTACATTAATCATTTGTCTAATGTATTCTAGTGCAAAGATACTCATGGGGAGTAACTTTGGTAGCTTGTATGGGGTCAACTCATAGCCATACACTCTTAATTCAGTGTAATTTTGGTACAAGTACCAATCACCTGTTCTGGCTTGGTCTAACAGCTGCATAATTCTCCTTATTTCTTCACTGATCCTAGGTTCTGCAGTCCCACTGAGGAGGCTCGTTGCTGGGTGAACAAACATCTACACAAATGTCTTATAACTGAAATATTTTTGGTCTTTCATCACCAATGTTTTCTAGAATATCACTGATTGGGGTTCACCTTCTTCATTCATTTAGCTCACTGAAAACTTGAACCCGTCTGCCTGAAAATACATAAACATATATACCAACACTGAGGAATAATGAAACACTTCATTTGTGAATAAATTGACAAGATTCTCATGGATGGTATCTGCTAAAAATTGGCTGAAATTGAAGAGGAGAGAGGGTTTGGATTCTGTTGAAGAAATAGACAAGAAATCTATGATAGCTTCATCAAGCCATTGAACTGAATACAATGACAATGTGTCTAGTTCTATCAGGGAAAACATAGGACGGATAAGGAGGATTCTTATTTGGTATAGGTGTGTTCTCAGTCATGAAAATTTCTAATGTTCTGACTCTCTTAGAAAAATCAAGCTTTTGATACATTTCAGTGAGGACCTCATGGGAAAAGGGAGTAGTTCCTTCAATAACCGGGGCTTGCATCATTTGTATAATAGACTTGGCATCAATTGTAAACAAAATATGTCTTGTTGGGGCCATCACTACCCTTTGCTGTGGATTATAACATGAATGACATTTCTTGATCAATTTTGGACAACTATGTGTTTTAGGAAAAATATAAAAAGGCAGATTTGTGTCCCAAAGGCCTATGTCATCCATCTCCTCTACAAATTTATCCTCCCAACAGCAATATATGTCAAAAAAATCAAACTCTGACAATTTTTCATGGATCTTGAAATCCCTGTCTGCAAGTGGTAGGTGATCCAAATCCAATAGTGGGTGCACCATTGGATTAAATACTTCTAGTTTCTTTTTCTTTGGTGCCATGGATTTCTTCTCTGAAACTATTCTCTGAAAGTTGTCCTATGTTAAATCTGTAATAGAAGGGGATAAGAAGAAATGTGAATTCAGTGAGGAAGAAAGAAAAGGGGTTAATCATAATCGGGATTCGAGAAAGGGAGATTTTTATCACTGCAAAAAATAATTTCTCCTGCAACTGCACTGTTGTCCTTTGTTTGCATTGTGTGCTCTCTGTGTATGAATGAATGGAATTTGCACCTAATAGCATAAAACAACAGTTAAAATATGAAAAATGGTGTGAACTGGCACTTTTATGGATTTGGAATGATGTCGTTGGATTGGCTTGACCTGGCGTAGGTCCGTTGGCTAACGGTCCAACCCATTGATTGCTCAACAACAAGAATGGAGGTGATAGGGAGGATGGGACATATTTGCGTCGTGAGGTGGCAGAAGCGACAACAGTCATACAACAGAGTGGTTTGAGTATCAGGATAAACCACTTTTTTTTTTGGGGGGGGGGGGGCTTGAGAGTGGTAAGCGGTATGGGGGGGGGGGGGTGCAAACGCGTGAGGACGTGACACGTAAGTGGTTGGAAATCGCTGAATTCGGACCCCCCCAGGATTAACTTTTGGAGGGTGAGTGGGGGCCGGAAAAGAACGAGGGTCGTTGGATCAGAGGGAGTGAGCGGGGATGTGGTGATAGATGGTGGGTATATTAGATATGATGTGACATGTGAGTGCATGGCAGGGTAGGGAATAAATGAGGGGTGCGGACTATAGGAAAATATGGGTATAGAGTAAATTTAGGGGGTAATGATATTAAAATAACATAAGACCCCTCATTTTTTATTTCTTCCCCCGAATTTATAACAACAATAGGATATTTCTTCCAACCTTAGGAAAACATTGGGATATGTCTTCCAATCTTTAAAATATTTTTTCATGTCTTTTTCTTTCCTTGATTTTTTTTTTCAATATACCTACCCTTATTCCCCTAATCTAGCATTTTTTGTTTTTCATTTGTAGGGTGCACTTAGACTTGCATACCCTTTCTCCTTTTATCTCTTTCCTATTTTAAATTCTAACCTACTCTATCACTTATTTCTCCCTGTGGTCTAGATTAAACAGTTGAACCAATTTTATTTTACCTAGCTACTGAATCACCAAGATTAAACTATTTGGCAGATCTTTATTTTCTAACCTATCAACAGAAATTGAAATTTGTTCAATCATGCTTAGACTAGGGTTTTCTTTTTTTCTTTTTTCTTTTCTTTTTTTCTTTTTCTTCTTTTTTATATACCCTCTTTTCATTTATTTTCTTTTTCTCTTATTTTGTGAGATCAATTGAATATTGAAATCTATGAACAATTTGAAACCTGAAAACTGTGAAATGCTTAATCACCTTGAGATACTATAAATTATAGGACCCTAACAGTGGCTCCAGCTGGGGATGGCACTTCTTATCTTGAAGTGTCAAGAACACATGACCAGTAGCCTTGAATCCTTCAAATCTGAATTATCTTCAATTCGATTTCTTTTTATCAAATTAATAATCTAACTGAAAACCTAAAACGCTGTGATATTTACGATGGAGTGAGGAAATATGTGTATTCAAGAAAAGTAATGCTTTAGCATCCTACTATTGACAGGACCTCCTGACAATTCAGTTCCATCTAACTCCTTGAGAAAGAATGCATTATTTCCTCTAAAAGCAGAAATGATATGTGGGCCTTTCCAAAGATTTTCAAATTTACCATGTTTCCCTTTGTCTTCTCTTCTTAAGTCCTATTTTAACACTTTGTCTCTCATGTTGAAATCATCAGCTTTGGTTCTTTTGTCAAAAGTATTCTTTATATTTTCCTGGACAACTTGAGTTCTATTGTATACATATTCTCTGGACTACTGCAATTGGATTGTGTGATATATCATCATATATCCTTCTTTGAATATCACTTGGTTCACTTTGTACCTCTTGAATGATCTTCATAACTGGTACCCCCATGGAAGAAGGAAAAACTGCATCTAATCCATAAACTAGTTGAAATGGGGATGTGCCAATGGATTTTTTTTAGTCAATCTATCAGCCCATAATGCATAGATCAATTTGTTGTGCCATGATTTTTTATTGTCCTCCAGAATATTCTTAATGATGTTTACCAAACTCTTGTTGGAAGATTCAGCCAACCCATTACCTTGAGGATAATAAGTTGTTGAATGATCCAAATAAATATGGTACTTATGATAGAAATCCACCATCTTTTTTTATTTGAAAGCTGCAACATTATCAGTGATCAATTTCCTAGGACAACAAAATCTGGAAAGGATATTGGTTTCAAGGAATTTTATAATAACATAATTAGTAGCAACTCTAGAAGGGATGGCTTCTATCCATTTGGTGAAGTAGTCTGTGGCTGTTAGGATCCATTTGTGTTAGGTAGAGGATGGAGGATGAATTTCACCAATGAAATCCAATCTCCACTATTGGAAAGGACTTTCAATAGAGATGGGATTCAGGGGAAAAGGTAGTAATTTTCTCTTCCCTTCAAATATTTGGCACTTATGGCAAGCAGTTACCATCTTATGGATGTCTGGGAATAATGTAGGCCAATAATAACCATCTCTAAGGATTTTATTAGCAGCTATTTTCCAATAAAGATGGCCTCCATAGTCACCTTCATGAAATTCTTGCATAACTTTGTCAGCATCATCCTTTAACAAACATCTGAGTAAGACATCTACAACATCTTTCCAATATAATATACCATCAACAACGCAAAATTTGACTGCTTTCAATTTAATAAATCTAGCTTTTGTTTTGGATAATCTAGGAGGATCATTTAAATTGAAAAGAACATATAAAAGGTTTGCATACCAGGGAGAATTTAGATATGCCTCATCTATTGGTGGAGTCGCCAGTTCCTCAAGATAATCCAAAGAAAACACCATGTTGAGGTCTAATGCATTGAAATTTGATTCAACCATCAATTTGGCTAATCCCTATCCTCTGATCAACTTGGTGGGCTTGATTTCTATATCATATTCTAGAATCACAGCTATCCATTTGCCTCTCTTCCCATCACGTCCATTTTGTGTAAGAATATCTTTGAAAATTACATTAGGCACATAAGCAATGATATGAGAATGTAAAATGTAAACCCTGAAATCTTTTATTGCTTTGACTAAAGAAAATGCTTATTTTCCATGATATTGTACTTCAGAGAAGAATCTCTTAGAGATTTTCTAAATAGTGCTATTGGTTGTTCATGTCCTTCATTTTTTTTTTCTGTAATAAGGCAACAACAATAGTATGTTCAAATGCAAAAGAAAATATAATGAAGTCTTTAGGGAAATCTAGGCTGATTAAAACTAGTTCTTTTGTTAATGCACGTTTGACTAGATCAAAAGATTGTTTGGCTTCAATATTCCATTTGATTTCTGTGTCTTTCTTGAGCATATTTGTTATATTCCTAAATAGTTCAGCAAGATTTGGTATGAATCTTCTTAAAAAATTGATCTTTCTAATAAAAGACTGAAGTTCTTTCATGTTTCTTGGATGACTGATTTTTAGGATGCCTTCAATCCTACTGGGGTCAATTCTGATTCCATCCTTGGAGATGATATGGCCTAAAAGTTTTCCTTCTTCAAGACCAACCAATGTTTTGTTGGGATTGAGGGAGATACCAAATTTTCTACATTTTTCAAATACTTTCCTTAGATGTGCCAGGTTTTCTTCATCAATCTTTGAAAATATAGTGATGTCATCAAGATAAATCACAATGAAATGTCCAATTTCATCTGAAAAAGCAATGTCCATTGCTCTCTGGAAAGTAGCACCTACATTCAATAATCCGAAAGGCATTTTTACATACATGAAAGTTCCACAAGGAGTGGTAAAATCAGTTTTATCTTGATCATCAGGATGCACCAAAACTTGTTTATACTTTGAAAAACCATATAACAAGGAAATCCTACTAGAACTCACTACCCTTTGCAGTATGTGATCCATATTTGGTAAGGGATAGTTGTCTTTCAGGGAAACCTTGTTTAAATTCCTAAAGTCAATGTACAATCTTATCTCACCACTTTTCTTTCTTGTAGGCACAATATTTGGTACCCATTTAGAATATCTAATGGGGACTATGATCTTAGCCTCATACATTTTCATGATTTCCTTTTCCACCAAAGGCATTAGGACATGGTTTTTCCTACACATTTCTGTTTGAATGGTTTTTTATCTTCTCTGATTGGAATTTTGTGTTGTATAATGCTAGTATCATAGGATTTTAAATCCTCATAGCTTCAAGAAAATACATCTATGAATTCTTTGAACAAAGCTATATACTTTCTTTTAGCCATTGGAGGTAGTGATTTTGACAATTTTGTAATTTTGGGGTTTTTCTCACTGCCTATGTTGCATTCCTCAATGTTTGTTTTGGTTGGTTCCACTTTTGGCTTTCTAGCAACATCATTAAAGTCAAACAACTCTTCCCAAGGGGAAATCCCCCTAGGTAAAACATTATCTTTGAGTTGTAGTACTTTGAATTCTTCTTTTTTTGGATCTTTATGTATTTCAATTTTATGTACAGTCTTATTTACAAAATTTTTTCATCAGAAACATCAGGTCGATTTATACTAATATGTACAACAGTTTGACTATCTAGTTCATCCTCCAGATCTATGCTTCTATCCTCAAATTCATCATTTGATTGCAAAAATCTCTCAATCTGTTTATCACTTCGAAAAACTTGCCAGTATCTTATGTTATCAGGCACCGCAAGATGGTGCTTCACTTCAACTGTGTATTGTTTATTTGGATGAGGTAATTTGCAAGTGCTATTTGAAAAAGATAATCCATTTTCCAGGATATTTTGGAGCCTAGGGATCACAATAAGGTCATAATATTCAAAGGTTTTAAGAAAATCAATCACAACATTCCGGTATTCTCTCAATCTAGGATGTTTTGCTGCGTATTGTCATTTAATTTGTTTGATGATAAGTTCAGAGTCTCCCTAGACAAAAATTCTTTTAGCACCTAATCTTTTAAGCAACTTCAAGCCTAATAGTAATGCCTCATATTCTACTATGTTGTTTGTACACATAAAATTTGGTTTATAAGAATGACCTTGAGCCTGATTAGTTTTTGAATTATACAGCCAGACTCCTGCTCTTGCCCCTGTTTTACCACATGAGCCATCAAAATTCATATTCTAAAGGGGTTCTATTTCAGGATTCTATTGCATAATGGGTATTTGTGTATCATGTTATTCATTAAGTTCATTTTTTGCCTGTTTGACCTATGTATCTATGTCTCCATCCTTGTCATTATACAGTATAAAGGAATCAAGATCAATATGGACTGAATAGAGGGGATAATTCTCTGGTTTTTCTTGTCTACTCACCATGTACTTCATTAAAGTTTCTCTATACAATCTTCATGGTTGACCGAATACTGGTATTGTGGCATATGTCATATCCATTTGAAGTGTTCCTTGTAACTCAGCTCCCCAAGATCTTGATAATAACATACCATACATAGGAGGGATGTCTGCTACTACAATATCCATCACTAAACTTTTTGCTGGTATCTAGGTTTGTGTGACACAAAGGTCCTTAATGAGACCTAGACATCTAACCTTGCTAGAATCAAATGAATATAGATCTTTGTATGGTCTAGTGACTTCAATTCCAAGTTTTTCCATAACAATGTTTGGCATGAGATTATGTGATGCACCTGAATCCAACATGACATTATGAAGGATCTTATCATGAATATTGAGGCTAACATAAAATGGAGGAACACCCCCTTCTTGAGGCTTGCCATCAACTTCTCATCCAAACAAAAGTTCAGGCTGGTCATCATTCAAATTCACTATAGCATTGTTTTCTCCTACATTGAGTGATTTTAGAACTTGGGACCTATACACATTTTTTTTTACCAATTTAGTAAGAGTTTAACAATTTCATTCTCAATGCTGAAGGGTGCTTGGTTTTTAAGAAAATTTGAGAAGTCAGTCCTTTCAGCCACAACCTTTGTCATGAGTTCTGTTTGCTGACTTGTAGTAGGCATTCCAGATTGGACAACTTTTGTTGAGACATCAATTGTTTTCTTAGCAATATTCTCTATATTTCTCCTCTCTGTATTGTTTTCATTTTCCTTAGATTTTTTAGTTGTCTTCTTAGGATCAGGCCCTAAATTTTTCTTGGCAGGGTTACTATAATCCCTTCTATTTGAGTTATCATTGTTTTTCTTGCTCCTGAGATTATATTGTCTATGGAATTCTAAGATAGCATTCTCAAATCCATGTTTATAGTCATCAGATTCTTCAGATTCCAGTTCTGTTTGAGTTAATAAAAATAATTCATGTTCTTCTTGTGTAAGAAAAGTAGAGCTATCTTCATTTTTTCCCATTAAATTAATATGATTTTCCTCAACTTCTTCAACTACACTTACACCTTCATCAGTGTTGGAAATAATACTAGAGAGGGGGGGGGGGGGGGGGGGGGGGGGGGGGTGAATCAGTATTATCAAGTCAATTATTTTTCATTTCACAATCAGATTTGTATACGCTACTTCAGTTAGTGAAAACTGCGTATATACGCAACTGTAGTTAAGGAAACTAGCGTATAACCTGCAGACTTATAATTTAATTTATTCTTTAGATGTTGATCATTAATATGTGCATCAGAACCATATAAACAGTAACCACGAACATTAAAACAGAGCAGATAGTCACACACAAGAACACAAGATATAAGGTGGAAACCCAATGTGGGTGAAAACCACCTGCTGCAATTCGTCTCTATCTTCTTTTAATTAGAAACTTCTTTTTACAATGGTTCTGTACTGGTGCAGCCTTATACCAGTACACAGGCTTCTACCTGCAGAAGGCTACAACCTTCCTTTTTTTCTTCTAGGGACCACGTTTCATAAATTTTCAAACTGGATCCATCAATAACATTAATCAAACATCAATACATATGTATCAACCAATCTCTTTTGCACCAACCAAAACTAAATCTAACAATCACTTCTCTGAATGCTATAACCAGAATATAGTAACAATAACCAGAAACCAATCTTGAACCCAGAATACTGCAGCAATAAACAGAAGTAGCTAAAACATATTTATGAGACATACACTACTTCAATATGTGGAACCTGCGTGCATATGCTAATGTATTACGGCGAACCTGCGTATACGCTGTTTTTTAATGCCGATCTTGCGTCTATATGCACTTTTGCTAAGCTGAACCTGCGTACAAATCTATAACAGATAATCTACCCTTTTCAATTATTCATACATCAGTTATACCCAGATTATTAGATTTATAGATCAAGACATGTGCCAAATATAACAGATCAAAATCACACAAAGGTACTTCTCTTCAAACCTTGAGATCTTGACCCATCAATAGAACTTAACCTTCTTTTCGCGCTTAGGTTCCTTTTTTATTCAGATCCAGCTATGCATCATAACCCAAAGACCAGTATTTGTTATAGACATTTTTGTGCCTTACAGCATTGAGCATGAAATGTCCATAATCTAAGGGATCCAAAGTCCCTAAACATGTTGTTCCTACCCCTAGAGGAACAAGGCTAACAAACCACAGCAATTCACAGAAGTTCTCCACCTGAAACTGCTCAGAAACAAGTCAATTCAGGATCATTTCAGTGGCTACACTAGCTGTTTGCGCTGAATGTCAAAGCCAACACTGGCTACCTGCGTTGAATGTCAACTGGAACAAATTCTACCTGCGCTGAACGAGAGTGGACAAGTGGCAAGCTCATTTCTCAAGGTGTCAAAACCCAGGAAGCTTCCAAAATGACACTTGCCTCAGGGAATTCGACTGGTGATGAGTAAGAGGTTCCAAATCTCCAAGTGGAAGCAAGAACCTCCAAGTGGACTCAAGAACTGACAGAGGGAGAGGACACTAGTCAGATCTCAAGCTGACTCATCCTCTCTCCAAACATCTATATATGGATCTCTCCTCCATGAGATCTAGAGGCTAGAATTTTGTTATTGCAAAGAATTGATGTTGGTTTGAGACTGGAATCATTGGGTGCTTAATGCTTTGAAGGGGCTGAAGATAGGAATTCCATTTGCTGGGAAGGAGATGCTGGATTGGAGCCCTCTGGGTTATATCTCTTCCTGAACCTTGTTATTCATCAATAAAGCTATCTTGGTTTCTCCTATATGCTGATGTATTTTGATGTATGAATGTATTAGTGTATTTGGTTTATTTCTAATCCTAAACTAGTTATGAATGTGAACATCTGTCTTTGTGTAGTGTTCTTCTCTTGTCGCAAGTAGTTGTTCTCTTGTGATCTTGCAGGAAGGCAAGTAGCTGTGAACACCCAAAGAGGTGAGAGACCAGATCGAGGGACAAACGGAAGACACCGGTAAGTCTATTGATCTCTCTTCTTTCACATTTCATAAAGGAAGAAACCAGCATAGCTGTACTCGTTTGTTGCTAAGGCACTGTCACACCTTAGGTGGATAGGATCGTCCTGCATAGGCATTTTTCCCCACAACAAATTGGCGACTCCGTTGGGGAGATTTGTTTAGTCGTTTTATTTGTGTTTCTATCATTGTTTGCATCATAGACTTGACAACAACAATCGAACTGCATCTTTCCCGGATGCAAAGTAGAAAGTTGTTGCTTTGATACAATTGCTGGACTTGTCTATGATCTGAACATTGGATTCACAAATGATTTGATGATCCTTGTGATAGATCTTAGTAGCCTTTCAAAGCATCCCTTTGATTACACCTTGCTTGTTGCTTTTATTTGGCCTAAAACAGTGAATTAAAGAGCAATATGTGACCCAGAACCTGAGAGAAACGAGAGTTTCTCCTTCAGCGCAGACCCAGTGAAGGGATTCTGCATTTCAACGCAAGTCCCGTGAAGGCTACCTGCGCTGAATGTCAAAACCCCTGTGTTGAGGTTGCGCTGAACCAGTTTGTCCTTGTGCAGCTGGGGTTCTCTGCTCTGTTTTGCCTTGTTTTGATCTCTGTTTTTTGCAGCCTGTAACCAGCATAGATACCAGTTTGATAACTCCTTTTCTCTGCTTAGATTCCGCCTCTTTTTGTACAAAAAGACTGTGAGTGTTTTTATGTGTTTTTACGTCATTTACAGTTTTCCTTTGCATGAGTGAAATAGTCATCCTGTAGCCCTTGATTCAGATCTGTTGATTGTGATCTTAGAAGAGAGTTCATTGGCTGTTTGCAGATTGATTATACATTTACTTTTGCTTATTGGTTTGAATTTGTTTCTTTTAAGTGTCGAAACAAGTCTTTATTTCGAAAATCGTTAAGTGTTGTAATCTCTTCTACCCTCTCTGATTTCGAAAAAGTAAACTTGTTTGCATTGAGCATTTAAAAGCAAATTCAAAGTTGTACAAAAAGCTTTCTTTGTAGGCATCAATACTAAGAAAGCAGAAAACAAACACCTACATTGTGCATTTGCATTTGATAGTTTGGGTGTTGGATTTAGGAAAAGTGCATTAGAGTGTGTTGATTGCTCTTTGAGAAAAGATGGTGTCTTTCTTTTCCCTTAGTAGCTAGGATTTTCAAAGTTGAAAAGATATAAAGCTTGCTTATCATCTTTAGACTGCATTTAGGAATTTGTATCATACATCTCGTGGTGAACCTTGAAAGGCAAACTTTAAAAAGATCAACCTAAAATAAATTGAATGAACTTAACAACGCTTTGTAACATAACGCACAACATAGAGGTCTAGGCTAGAGACGTGTTCCGGCGTCGTTAAGCCTGGTGACTGTCGATCTCGTGGATGGTGGGTGATTCCTCCTGAGGGACGATAGCGCCAGTACGGATTGTGCTCCCACGTACCGTCGCGTATATATTGGGAGACCCCTATAGGCATAAAACCTTTATCCTTAGGAAGCCGTGTCGGCCGCCCTACTGATCGCAATGCACTAAACACAGCATTCAGGAAGATCGACCGCCCGTACCCTAAAAAGTATTCTACGGTTTTGCGAAAAGTTTGGCACACCCTCTGCCTAGAACTCCAGAGCAGTTCCTTTTGGCCTTTTTCAGACTCTATAACAGAAAAAGTCCATCCGAGCATTTGTCACTTCGGGCTCGTTGAAACATCGAAGGAGACTAGAGTCATCTTTAGCTTTTTATCGACTCTTTAAAACTGAAAAAGCAAGTTGTGTCTAAAAGCGTCTAAAATTCATTTAATTCGGAAACACATTTTCCCCTTTTTGTATTTTGGTTGATCGAGTAATCCGCAATCATGGAAGAAAGTCAATTGAAACCCCGTCGTTCGCGGAGGCTTACGAGTCAACCGTCTTTGTCTCCGGAATCGAAAACAGTACGAACAAAGCGAACTCGTTTAACCGGTTCGAAATCTCCTATCAAAGTTAGAACAAGTGTTCCAACCACATCTGAGATTCCGGTTACTCCAAAAATTTCTGGAAACCCTGCCTCTATAGAAGAAGTTTGACAGCCACAGAAGGACAGTAATACTGATCCTAGTTTGGGGGAAAATACTTGCATTACTGAACCAGTTCCATCTGTAACCGGTTCAGAGAGTCTTGCTCCTCAAACAACTGTCACTGTCGATTCAACCCCTTCTTCGGCACCAGAAATATTTTACGGACCTGACGGTCTTCCTCTTCCACCTGGTTTGATTTCGATAGAGGAAATTGTAGAGGATCCACAAGCAAGTACTCCAACCCACTTTGGAGTCGGGGTCACTCTATTTCCTTCATCAGAAGTTAGTCCACCACAAGTGGGAGTTCCTGTAGAATCGCTAGGCAATCTATTGGATAGACTCAAAATGTCTGAACAACCGTCAACATCTAGGACTGTGTCGAACGACACAGCGATAGCAGAAGCCCCTGCTGTCACTCCGACAATGTTTGCCGGCATACCATCTGTCCCGACTAGCTCACAACCGCTAGAAGGAGTCCACCAAGGGACTATTTCGACAATGTGGTCAGTTCCAGTTTGTTCATCCGGAATAATATCCGGCAACTCTTATGTTGAGACTCGCCAGATTGATCCATTTGGAGGTCAATTTGGGCAATCCAGTCCCCAAGGGCAAACAATCCCCTTAAGCTCCGGATGGCTACCGTATGGGGGGCAGTATGCCCTTTCATTACCCCCTCCAAGAGGGTATCCATACGGGAGTTCACAACAGTATTCAGGTTATACTGGAATTACATCAAGTGGTTGGGTACCTATGCTACCTCAACAACCAAGGGTTGTATATTCTATGCAACAGTGTGTACCTATGTCGAACATCCCGACCACACCGGCTATTGTGACAGTGTCGCCAGTTCAAACGTTGCCTGTTGTATGTCAACCTCAGATTTCTTAGGTTGTAATGCAACAGCCCCTTGACCCTGTGACACAACCACAATCGCCAACTGGTGGGGCGACACAGGTCCAAACGGGTACAATTACCCCACACCTTGGTCCTACGGTTAGCATAGCACAACAGAACATGGCTTCACAACCGTGGCTGGTGCAATACCAACAACCACAATTCCAGCAAGTGTACCAAGGTTTTGAGCAGCAGATCTTTGCGAACAGTGGACAACCGTATATTCAAAACGGTCAAAACCAACCACTTTACAGTGGTCAAGTCCACCAACCGTATCAGTCATACCAACATCAATTACATTATGCTGGTATGCAAAGGCCCACTGCTCAAGCGATTCCATCGTATCCTGGGTATGCTTCACCTAACCTGAATCAACAGTTACCATTCGTGGCAACTTTAGAGTTACCCGATTTACACCGGTTAACCAATGATCTGATTGCTTACGCCCCTTGGTGGCCAGCGATTCCTCACAAACTTCCATCTGACATTCCTAAATTCAATGGAAATCCAGGTGAAGACCCATCGAATCACGTGATGACTTTTCATCTGTGGTGTTCATCAAACACCCTGAATGATGATTCGATAAGGCTTCGCCTTTTCCAGAGGACGTTAACGGGTCTAGCGGCAAAATGGTATATTGAATTGCCTAGAGCCTCGTTCGACAATTTTAGCTCCCTAGCCATGACTTTCTTAACCCATTTTCAATTACCGATAAGGTATGAAATGGGAACCGAAATCTTAACCAACTTCAAGCAGACAACTGCCACTCATATATCCGATCATATACATGAGTGGTGTCGTCGTCGTAGGATGGTGAAAGCATACGTTCCCGATCAGCTGTTAGCTGAATGGTTTATAAAGTCGTTACTTCCTGCTATAACAGAAGATGTGGCAAAGGGGGGGTCGTAACAGAGGAGCAAGTTATTGCTCGTGCACAATATCTAGACTTAGTTTATACTCAGTCTGGCATGCTCTATGACAAAATACCTGACGCCCCTAGACCGGAATTTTCAATTCCTCCTCCTCCTAAATCAAATAGTGATTCTCATGCCGGCGATGGCGTGATTGGCACGACAAACGCGAAATCGACAAAGGCTTCATCTAAGAAATCCCATAAGAATTCGGATCAAAATGCAAAAGATGAAATTCTTGCTTCGGAAGTAAATGTCGTATCAGCAGATAAAGGCAAAGAAACCAATCAACCAGGAAGCAAGAAGAAGCAAAACAAAGGGAAGAAGAAGAAAAAGGGTGAGTCATCTCCTGGAAAAACTTCTTCAAACCCTCCTGGAAATAGGAAATATCCATGTCAGATATGTGATGAGGATCATCGGACATATGATTTTCCATACAAAGCTGAGCTTAAAAGGTTCTTCAAAAGTTCGTAAACCTCAGCTGTGTTAACTGATCCGTTCCCAAAACCAGGTCAAAATCTAGTTGGCAGTGGAAATTCTTCCCCATCGCAAGTGCTTATGTTTTCGGTTTCAAAACAGCAAAATGATGCTTTGATTTCAACAAGGAACAAAGATTACGGGAATCCGCAGCTGTCGAATGACAAAGGTAAAGATCAACCAAGTAGTTCGACAACAACTTCGACAGAAGTTGTACCGCCCATCATTCCTGAATTAACAATAAAACCGCCAAAGGGAGTAGTACACAAGTCGACATTTAATCCTCGCGCCAGAGCGGCGCAGCATTATAACATAGTGGAAGATTTGGCCCAATCGCCATCCGCTATGTTGACTCTTGAAGTACTACAAAATTGCCCATCCCAAAGGCATGCTTTGTTATCGGCTATTGGTGGGGTTGATCCTAAGGATTCCAATCTTGTATCCTTTGATCACAAAGGATACGATCCTCAGTTACCAGCTCAACTAGCTTTCCTTATTCAAGTGAAAGCCCTCAACAAAACTGTTCACCGAACAATTATTGATGAGGGGGCATCTACATGTATTATGTCGATGAGTTGCTGGAAAACTTTAGGATCTCCAACCTTGTCGCGATCTTCGACGACATTAAAAGCATTCGACGGAAGGACGTACACCTCGTGCGGTATCCTTAATAACTTGAAAGTTGAACTGGGAGGAAAAACAGTAGAAATAGATGTCAAAGTCATCGATGGGAATCTGGACTACAACATCCTACTGGGAAGACCATGGATATATGCCATGGCAGCTGTTGTGTCGACTTATTTTAGGAAGATCGCATTCCCTTTTCAAGGAGGGATTACGATCGTCGACCAACAAGACTTCCTCCCTAATGGTTCACAAGTTACAGGAAGCATTCCCATGATCCATGGAAGCAGCCACTCGCTTCAAGACATCGGAGTAGGCCTACTGAAAGACCCCACATTAATGGGAACTTTCGCACTTCCACCTCCATTCTATATAGGAGAAGTAGCATTCGTAAGAGCCTGCAACATGATATCTTCTACGAAGATCTCAGAAGACGATGTGAACATGGATCATGCAATGGTTTTGCCCCCAAGCCCCATTGAAATATTGTAGCAATCAATGTTTCAAGCATGGGAGGCGAACCCAAATCAACACTCATCAAGCGTTTGGGTAGATAGGTCTAGAGAATATGGTACCCCATTAGATCCTTGGTCGAAAGTACATGGGACTGACGAAGGAATCCTACAATCAATGTTGATTGAGGGGGCACCATGGAATGATTGCCACCATCGTTCCCTTCTTCCGGAATATGAAGAAGATACTCAGCATGACCTTTACCACCCTTCAGTTTTTGAATTCCTATCAAATACTGTAAATACGGTGGATTCCGAGTGAAACTTATCCAATATTGAAGAGACTATAGCCATAAATATCTCGACTAAAACAAATGTTGTAGAGAATATTTATGTCGGCAAAGGTTGTTCTACTTCAGAACTGGAAATATATAATGCTCTTTTTCACGAATTTAGAGATGTCTTTGCTTGGTCATATGATGAAATGCCAGGCATTGACTCGAGTATCGTTGAACATGAAATTAAAATGTATCCTGATGTCAAACCAGTAAGACAACGGCTTCGGCAGGTGCACCCTAAGAAAGCCACTGCCATTAACGCAGAAGTTGAAAAACTTTTCCATGTTGGCTTCATCTACCTGGTTCCTCTAACCGATTGGGTATCGAATATTGTCCCTGTTATGAAGAAACAAGGGACAATTAGAGTGTGTGTCGATTATAGGGATGTAAACCAAGATTGTCCGAAGGACAACTACCCTACACCCTTCATCGACCAGATAATTGACGAATGCGCCGGATGTGAAATCTTTTCATTTATGGATGGATTTTCCGGGTATAATCAAATAAATATCCGCCCACAGGACTAGTCAAAGACTGCATTCATCTGTCCGTGGGGTACATTCGCTTATCGAAAATTACCCTTTGGTTTAAAGAACGCAGGGGCGACGTTTCAGAGGGCAATGAATTATGCCTTCCATGACATCAAGAACATCGTTCAACCTTATCTCGACGACCTTCCGGCTCATTCGCGAAAGCGGACTGATCATCCGCAGCATTTAAGAGCGATATTTCTACGTTGCCGACACTACAAGATAAGACTCAATCCACACAAATGTGTGTTTTGCGTCGATTCTGGTCGTTTACTAGGCTTTGTAGTCTCTAAGGACGGGATTCGGCTCGACCCTTGTAAGGTTCAGGCAATCATTAATTTGCCTCCACCTTCAAATTTGCTTCAGATTCAGAAACTCCAAGGGAAATAAACTTTCTGAGGAGGTTCATTCCAAATTACGCAGAAATTTCTAAAGGTTATACTCGTCTTTTGAAAAAGGATGTACCTTTTCTCTGGGATCAGGTGGCGCAAGCTTCCTTTGATGCTCTGAAAGATTCTCTAGTAAAAGCATCATTAATGTATGCCCCGGACTACCAAAGAGATTTTAACCTGTATCTGGTTGCAGTGGATACGACCATTGCGATGGTTTTAGTTCAAGAAGTCGATGGAATTGAACATCCAATATATTATTTAAGTAAAAACTTGAATGATACAGAAAGCAAATATTCTTACGTTGAAAAGCTAGCACTCGCTACTGTTCAAGCGTTACAAAGATTTCGACATTATGTCCTCTTTCGGAAAACTACCATTCTATCAGATTGCAACCCCATGACTTACATATTGTCGTGACAGTTGCTGGGGGCAAATATTCAAAATGGATAGTGATCCTTCAAGAGTTTGATCTGGAATTTGTAAAATCCAAGTCAAAGAAAGCTTTAGTTTTCACAGAATTATTGTGCGATCTCCCATCGTCGTCCAACGATGAAACATCAGAAGAGTCAATCGTGGACGAAAGTTTGTTTCTGATATCTGCAAGCGATGAGTGGTATGGAGATATAATAATATATCTCCAAACCCAAAAATTCAGGCCTGACACCTCTCACTCAGAACAAAAACGTATACGATACCAAGCGAAAGACTACATGATCGTCGGTGATACGCTTTACTGTCATGGTATCGATACAGTTCTGAGGAGGTGCCTCACCCATGAAGAGGCCGAAAAAGCCCTGAATGAGTGTCATTCAGGAGCATGTGGGGGGCATCAATCTGGATATGCTACAGCACAGAAAATCTTACGAGCAGGATACTTCTGGCCAACCATGTTCAAAAATTGCATAACCGCAGTCAGAAGTTGCCATGCTTGTCAAATTTTTGATAGCAAAACCAGAAGACCACCCGCACCTTTACAGCCAATAGTTTTTGTTGGGCCTTTCGCCAAATGGGGCATCGATTTCATGCAATGTAACCCCACCTCGACCAGGGGGCATGGGTATATTATAGTCGCTGTTGACTATTTTACCAAATGGGCCGAGGCGATGCCTACATTAGATAACACTGGTGAAACAGCTGCCCTTTTCTTTTTCAATCATGTAGTCACCATGTTCCGCGTACCACAGGCTATAGTTACAGATCATGGATTGCATTTTCACAATCACTTGATGGTCGAATTAGCTGCCAAACTAGGGCTATCTCATGACAGCTCTACCCCGTATTATCCGCAAGCCAACGGACAAGTTGAAGCAATCAACAAAATCCTGAAGCGCATGTTGCAAAGGATGATAGGGGTTCACAAAAGAAGGTGGCACCTAATCCTATACTCAGCCTTGTGGGCTTACCGAACATTGGTAAAGAACGCGATCGGGTTCACACCTTTCCAACTGGTGTATGGCCTGGAAGCAGTCTTGCCCATCCAGTGTGAAATCTCGTCTCTTAAACTCGCAATTGATCTCCTCCCCGGAACTTCAGAAGAAGAGGCCCGTTTCTTGGAATTGATCCAATTGGATGAAACCCGTCGTGATGCCGCTTTGGCTAATGAAGCCCATAAGAAACGAGTCAAGGCGCAGTTCGACAAAAATGTCAAACCCCGTGTCTTCTCAGAAGGTGACTTGGTCTTGCTTTATGACCAAGAATCCGACAAATTGGGAGCAGGTAAATTTAATTATTTATGGATGGGCCCCTATATTGTTAAACGAGTGTTAGCAAAAGGAGCCTACGAGTTAATGGATTATGACGGAATTCCACTGGCGCAACCCCGTAATGGATTGTACCTCAAGCGTTACTATTCTTAAATAGTGACCAATATGCATGCACCTCGATTTGTGTTATTATGCTGGGGGCATGCAAAATTAAAATCGAGCAGTTTTAGCACAAAGTTCATGCTCGTTAAAAAATAAACGCAAGGTTCGAGCAGTTTTAAAGTGGACTTCATGCTTGTTAAAAAATAAACATAAGCAATGAGCAAGTGTTTCCACCAGCGTTTAAGCTCATTTTAAAATAAAAAATGAACCTACCCGGTAAATAACCACTGTGAATGTAACCTCATCAGCCATTAAAGCCTTGGTCATGTTTGCACCGTCACCTCCACTTTTCATTTGGCTGATCGTTCACCTCCATATGATTGTTTACCCATTTTGAGGAACAGCTGCGAAGAGTGATTTCACCTAGCCATCCTTGTGACACTGCCGTGATTGGAAAATTCCAACCTGTACCTGGAATCAGCTGCTAACCCTGTTTATCACTCGTTCCTCAAAAGACGAGTCTTCTTTAAGCTCTTTTCAACTGACTCGTAAAATATGAAAAGATTGCCGAGTTTTGGCCTTCCAGCTCATAAAAGCGACCGGAAGAGCTATCCCTCCTCTAGATTTTAATCTTTTTGGACCTGAGGGATTATTGCACAAAAATATCGAGCACTTGTTTTGTTCGGCTCGTTAAAACTATCGAAAACTCATCACTTTTGTATTGTTTTATACTTTTTCGGACTTAAGGGATTAGATGACGAAAAAGGACTTTTGGAGTTAACTTTATGTACCTTTTCAGACTCTCTAAAAATGAAAAGGACCGAGTTATCCTTATCGTTAGACTCGTTAAAATCATTAAATAGCGACAAACTTGTCTTTAGATGAGAACGAGTTTCACTATCGCTAGGCTCGTTAAAACATAGCGATGGGCTTGCTCGAAGGGCAGGTTATAGAACAAGCATATGTTATCCTCCTCAAGCTTGACAAAAATAAAGAGGTACTGGTCAGCAATGAGTGGGGAAAAATTGGGAGAAACTAAAGAAAACTTTGATGGTAGCAAGTCGCTCTTGAACATGACACTTTTCCTCCGTACCACAATCAGGTTGGGTTGTTTCATTCACCGGTCACATCCATGGTCTCGCCATACCATCCATATTTGGGGTAATGCTACCGATCCATCGTATCAGTGTCGCCATATGTTGAAGAGAAGTCGTTCAGAAAAAGTCAACTGAGTCCCATCCACTGCCATACATTATCCTTCATCCTTTCATGACCGCCACCCTGAATCATATGTCACAGATCATTTTCACCTCCATTAAAATCATTAGCTCTGTTCTGTGTCACTGATGTGGGATTCATCAAGGCCCTCCTTTGACGGATCACTTCTTGTCGACATCAGCTCATTATCCAAGAAGTTGATCTAGGAACAACCCCTTCAGTACTTTGAAGCTTACATGCCACAATGGCAAGTTTCTCACTTCCGGCGACAGGTATACATCAATGACCTTCGACCGAAATATTTTGCGTGGTGTTCGACGCCAAGTCCTTTATTCACACCACGTGAATTGTACTGCAGTACCTTGAGGGTCATTATCATTATCGGTGATTCCTCTCGCGCTTGTTAACGGTTTTCATCATTGACGGTAATCAAGCGATGTCTTTCCATGTTCGACTTCAGAACATTTCTCACATGGATCGACTTGTACTTAGAGTGAAGATCGAACGAGTTTGAAGACCCCAGATCTAGTTTCATCCATCCGGGTTGCGATATATATTCAGGAAAGATAAAGACATTGACATGTACATCATTGCAGCAGATAATCATCCTACTCAAAGGATGATAATTTCATCAAAATTATCAGTCTACCATCAGACGATTGTCTGTTCTATGTACATAAAAATGTATTTATAAAGCTGAGCATGGGAATGCTCGCCTCAGCTAGATCATGAAAGCAGTATGAAAAATAATGTATTGTATTGTATCTTATTACAAGTCTCCTCCCAGCATTGGATGAACTTCAGATCCCCCTGATAAAGCATTTCGCCCGATAAACAGCCTCATACTTTAGGGGGCAACTGATATAGACATTTTTGTGCCTTACAGAATTGAGCATGAAATGTCCATAATCTAAGGGATCCAAAGTCCCTAAACATGTTGTTCCTACCCCTACAGGAACAAGGCTAACAAACCACAACAATTCACAGAAGTTCTCCACCTGAAACTGCTCAGAAACAAGTCAATTCAGGATCATTTCAGTGGCTACACTAGCTGTTTGCGCTGAATGTCAAAGCCAACACTGGCTACCTGCGTTGAATGTCAACTGGAACAAAGGCTACCTGCGTTGAACGAGAGTGGACAAGTGGCAGGCTCATTTCTCAAGGTGTCAAAACCCAGGAAGCTTCCAAAATGACACTTGCCTCAGGGAATTCGACTGGTGATGAGTAAGAGGTTCCAAATCTCCAAGTGGAAGCAAGAACCTCCAAGTGGACTCAAGAACTGACAGAGGGAGAGGACACTAGTCAGATCTCAAGCTGACTCATCCTCTCTCCAAACATCTATATATGGATCTCTCCTCCATGAGATCTAGAGGCTGGAATTTTGTTATTGCAAGGAATTGCTGTTGGTTTGAGACTGGAATCATTGGGTGCTTAATGCTTTGAAGGGGCTGAAGATAGGAATTCCATTTGCTGGGAAGGAGATGCTGGATTGGAACCCTCTGGGTTATATCTCTTCCTAAACCTTGTTATTCATCAATAAAGCTATCTTGGTTTCTCCTATATGCTGATGTATTTTGATGTATGAATGTATTAGTGTATTTGGTTTATTTCTAATCCTAAACTAGTTATGAATGTGAACATCTATCTTTGTGCAGTGTTCTTCTCTTGTCGCAAGTAGCTGTTCTCTTGTGATCTTGCAGGAAGGCAAGTAGCTGTGAACACCCAAAGAGGAGAGAGACCGGATCGAGGGACAAACGGAAGACACCGGTAAGTCTATTGATCTCTCTTCTTTCACATTTCATAAAGGAAGAAACCAGCATAGCTGTACTCGTTTGTTGCTAAGGCACTGTCACACCTTAGGTGGATAGGATCGTCCTGCATAGGCATTTTTCCCCACAACAGTACTCTAGATCTTGTTCTTCATAAGATATTCAATTCTCGAGTGTGTCCTTGCCTAATGATCTCCTTCCCCTTTTATAGTCTTAGGCCTTACTCAATACCATGGTCCAAAACCACTTAGAACTAATACTTGGGACACAATACCTGGGTTCAACATTTCAGACGAGATACCATGGTCCAAAACCATAGGTCCAAATACCAAGGACTAAATACCATGGACTAAAAAATAAGTTTTCCCACATGTACGCACTTTTCCTTGCATGAAAGTGCGTGCATACGTATATGTGCCTTTTGATCTACTATCCCACATGTATACGCAACTTTGTCAACAGGAACCTACATATACCTTATTTTTCTTTATTCTGAGAGCCTGTGAGCTTGAACTGTCATTTGAGTGATTTTCCGAGTGAATTTCCATCAAGGACAATACCTTTGCCATACTGCCAAACCTGTGTTATAATTCCAAGAATCTCCCCCTTTGGACTTGATGGCAACCCCAAGATACTCAAAATCATTCTCCCCCTTTGTCATCAAGGGCAAAGGGTTATGCTCCCCTTGAGTACATGCTGAAATCTCTGCTCTGTTGTGCTATCCATGCTCCCCCTGACTGTAGGCAAGGTCTGTAAAAAGATGTTCTACAAGAAATAACATGAATCTATACATCATAAATGACCTTCCTATCACCAAAAAAATCATACATACATCCATCTCCCAACCAAGTGGGGATTCTCTCATCCACCCAGCCAAGTGGGGATACACCAAGAATTTACACATGATAAAACAAGAACATTACATGATCCATCCCACGCATAGTGGGGAAACCAAAATAGGCCGTTACATGACCTTGATAATAAAAGAAATACATGACATAGAGATTAAATATCTAAGACAAGACTATGATAGTCATCACCAACTAACATCAACAGAATCTATCAATCATCATTCAGACTGGAAACCATGATCTCCCTCTACAACTGTTCCATCAAGATCTTCTAAGATAATGCCAACAATGCATTATTAGAAGTATATGCTCCCCCTGAACTTTTTCTAGATGGTCTCTGTCAGATCCATATCAGACTCTTTTCATCTTGAGTCTGGCCCACTAATTTTCTTCAAACCAACATATACACAACTATATTTACTGAAACCTGCGTATCTACGCAGATACACTTCATGAAACTTACATACACCCACTTTTCTCTAAAATAAATAGTTTTCAATGGCAAGATGATGCATAAATTACTCCCAGCTTCTGTCTAAGGTATTCAAATGTCTCCCTGGGAAGTGTTTTGGTGAAAATATCAGCATCCTGTTCCTGGGAAGGAACATACTCTAATTTGACTTTTTGTTCAAGCACCTCTTCCCGAAGAAAATGATATTTGATAGGCATGTGCTTGGTCTTGAAAAGCATGACAGGGTTCTTTGAAATGTTGATTGCACTTGTATTATCACATAAAATAGATATGGGTGGAGTACAAGTGATTTGAGTGTCTTGCAATGTTTGCATCATCCAAAGGAGTTGTGTACAGCAAGAAGCAACAACCACATATTCCGCTTCAGTTGTAGATAAAGCAATTGAACTTTGTTTCTCACTGAACCAAAACACTAATCTGGATCCCATAAAGAATGCACCACCACTAGTGATTTTTCTATCATCCATGCTTCCTGCCCAATCTACATCTGTATATGCATGAAGTGTGAGATCTGTATCTCTAGGATACCATAAGCCATAGTTTTGAGTTCCTTGAAGATATTTGAAGATTCTTTTAACTGTTTGAATATGAGCTTCCTTTGGATTTGCCTGAAATATTCCAACTATTCCCACTGCATGCATGATTTCTGGTCGGGTACCTATCAGATAGAGTAGACTACCAGTCATGGATCTATAGGTTGGTTGATGTACTGCTATAGATTCAACATTCACGCTGAGGCTGCATCCTGTTACCATAGGAGTACATACTGGTTTTGAATCTTCCATCCCATATTTCTTCAAGATTTTCTTGAGGTAATTGGTTTGTGATAGAAATATGCCGCCTTTGTTTTGTTGGACTTGTAAACCAAGAAAATATGTGAGCTCACCAAGCAAGGACATTTCAAATTCTTTCTGCATCACCAAGGCAAAGCTTTGACTCATGTCTTCTTCATTACTACCAAAGACGATATCATCAACATACACAACAAGTATTAACAATTTATCATTTTAAATTTTTATATATAGATTGCTATCTGCTGATCCTTTTGAAAAACCTTTTTGATGGAGGTATTTGTCCAAACGATAATACCAAGCCCTTGGAGCCTGTTTAAGACCATATAGAGCCTTTTTGAGTTTGCATACAAGCTCTGGATCATTTCCAAGGATAAATCCATCTGGTTGCTCAATATACACTTCTTCTTCTAAGTCTCCATTTAGAAAGGTAGATTTCACATCCATTTGATATACTTTGAACTTCTGAAAGCTAGAAAGAGCAAGGAACATTCTTATGGCTTCAATTCTGGAAACTGGTGCAAATGTTTCTTCAAAGTCTATGCCTTCCTGTTGAGCATACCCTTTACAAACAAGTCTGGCCTTGTTTCTAATAACATCTCCATTTTCATTCATCTTGTTTTTGAATATCCATTTTGTTCCTATGACATTATTATCATTTGGTCTAGGAACCAACTCCCAAGTGTTATTCTTTTCAATTTGCTCAATTTATTCATTCATGGCCTTGACCCAACATTCATCTTTGCATGCTTCACCTAAATTTCATGGTTCAATGGTGGAGAGCAATGCTAGATAGCTTGAAGCTTCTGTAATGGTTCTTCTTGTTTGTACACCTACCTCTTTCTACCCCAAAATTTGAGTCTCTGGATGGTTCTTCTGGACGTATCTGGATGGAGTCTTTTCTTCGACCCTTATCTATTCTTCTGGTGCCTCATAGGTTTCTTCTTCATCATTATTCTGATTTGATATTGAGGGATAGTCCTCATCGTCTTCAAAATCTTTGGATTTTACCTGCTTTGATTCATTGCCTGCTTCATCAACCACCACATTAATACTTTCAACAATTTTTCCAAGTATTTTATTGTAACACTTATATTCTTTACTTCGGGAAGAGTAACCAAGGAGAATGCCTTCATCTGCTCTAGATTCAAAATTGCCAAGGTTTTCATCAGTCCTTTTGATGTAACATTTGCTTCCAAAATTTTTGAAGTATTTTACCATAGGAGTCTTACCATACCAAAGTCCATGTGGGGTTTGAGTGCTATTCACCCGGATGTTTGTTTTGTTGAGAATAGTAACGGCAACAAATGCAGCTTCACCCCAGATGGTTGTAGGAGTTCCAGACTCATCAAGCATAACACGAGACATTTTTTGAACTGTTCAGTTAATTCTTTCCACTACTCCATTTTGCTGAGGAGTCTTTGCAGTAGATAATTCCCTTCTTATTCTATGTTCTTCACAAAATCGAAAAATTAATCCAAGGTAAATTCCCCTCCTCGATCAGACCTGAGGCATTTGATTATGTGATCTGATTCATTTTCAACCAAGGCTTTGAAAGCTTTGAAATTTTTGAAAGCTTCATCTTTATGCTTCAGAAGTCCTATCCAACACATCCTGGAAAAGTCGTCAATGAACAATATAAAGTATTCCTCTCCACGAGGTGACTTTTCCTTGATGGACCACATAAATCAGTATGGACAAGTTCAAGTGGCCTACTAGATGATCCTTCCTTCTCAGGGAAAATGTGTTCTGGTTTGCTTACCAAACTGACATGATTTGCATATTGTATTGTTTGGAATTTTGATGTCAGGAAGATTGCGAACAACCTGATACTTGCATGCTTTCCTTATCTGAGAGAAGCTTAGATGCCCCAATCTTCTGTGCCATAGCCAATGTTCATCACTTTTGCTTAAGTAGCATTGTTGATGTCCTTCCTTGAGTATGTATAGATTATTTGGAGTTCTTATGCCTTTGATCATTGTTTCTCCTATATCAAGCTCACGAACAATACATCCATTTCATCGAAATATTACTTCATTTCCTTGATCACACATTTGACTAACAGATCGAAATATTACCTCATTTCCTTGATCACACATTTGACTAACACTCAATAGATTATGTTTTAAGCCATCAACATACATAACATTTCTAGCTTTGGCCTTTTCTTTCAAAAGAACAAAACCTTTAACTTTTATGAGTGCAGGGGTGTCATTTCCAATTGAGACCTTCCTTTCCTTTTCTAAGGCACTATATGACTGAAGTTTTTCTTTATCACCTGTCAGATGTTTCGAGCATCCACTGTCGATGTACCATTGATTTTATTGTCCTTCCGCATATAAAGATATACCACATCTTTCTGGTTGCGGTTCTTTCTTTCTCCATGTTTTGGGACCCAATGAAGCTTGCTCCTTCTGAGATGTTTCCCGAAAACTACTAGTGCATTCAGAATCTTCATGACCGAAGTTGTTACAAATAGAAAATTCTATTTCATTTTCAAGAGTAGAAAAATTATTATAGGTCCTTTTCATGATCCTAGTGACACTCCTTTATTTTTGTGTTTCCCTAGTCATGATGGTCTTGTAGGCAACACATTGAGCAGCTTTGTGTCCAAAGTTATGACATGAGAAACATTGGCCATTAAAGAAATTCCTGCAATTATCAAATCTATTGACCATGTGATTGTAGTTTCCATTGACATTAATTCTTGAATTAAATTTGGAATGATTTACTTGCGGTTGGTTGTAGCTTCTGTTCACCCTTAAATTGGATTGACCCTGATTTACCTGATGATCTGCTTTATTCCTTTGCTGACGATTGTCAATCTGTTCACTTCTCCTTGCTGCTTCAAGATAAATTTTTGAGGTGGATGGCTTCTGTGCTTGAGATGCTTCTTCTGTATATCCAAGCCCTGTTTTTATTATAGGAGAATGTTGCACTTTGATAATCTCATCTAAAGTTTCAAATCCTTTAGCAGATCTGAGATTAAGAGCTTTTGTTTTCTCAATATCTTTTCTAAGTCCCACAATTTCACATTCTAACTTTTCATTGTGTTTTTCCCTTTCAACAAGTTGGAATGTCAGAGTATCTATGATCATACTTTTTTCTTCTAAACAGATTTTAAGTTTAGAAATTTCATTATAAAGATCATCCTTTTATCTATAGCATCCAAGAAATCATTATCTTCAAAAGCCATCAAAAGTATGTAATCATTACCATGTTCATCTTCATCAGTATTTGAAAACCCATCGCTGTCTTCATGTGTATAATAGCTCTTTTTACTTACATTCTGTTTTTTGTTCCATTTAACTGGTTCCTTACCTTTATCAATCTTATCTTTATGAGGACATTTGGCTGCATAGTGACCGACTCTTCCACAAGCAAATCATCTGAAAGGTAGCTTACCTCTGAATCTTCCAGAACCCCTTTGAAGGTTTTTGACAAAGTTTGATTCTTCCTCTCCTTCTGATGTATGTCATGACTCATTGTATTCTCCTTTTCCTGAAGCTTTGAATGTGACTTCTCTCATGTCTGATGGACCTCTTCTCATTTCGAAAGCAATAGGATTTCGTGCAGCTGTGACATGGTAATACTCTCGAGATTCTACTTTTCTTCTATGGCAGAAACCTTTGATTCAAACTTAGAGGACAAAGATCTTAGAACCTTTTCATCTAAAGTGACTTCTTTTATCTCTTCACCCAAGTTTTTCATGCGATTAACATTCTCATCTATACGTAAGAAATAATTAGCCACACTTTCATCATTTTTCATTCTAAGAGTTTCATATTGAATTCTGAGAGATTGTAGTTTTGCATGTTTTACTTGATCATCTCCTTCATAGCTTAGAACAATCTTGTCCCATATTTCTTTGGCAATTTTGAGCTGCATAACCTTGACGAATTCAGATTGAGATAGACTCCCTAATAGAGTATTGACAACTTTTACATTTGTTTCATACTGCTTTTTACCAACCGTATCTATAGGAGATGCTGATGGAAATGTGTATCCTCCTTCCACGATATCCCAAACTTCTATACCAAGAGATTGAAGATAGGCTGTGATTCTTACCTTCCAATAGATGAAGTTGCTCCCATCAAATATTGGTGGCCTGATAGATGCCTCTTTTTCGTAGTTGCTCATGATGATAGATCTTCCTTCAAGCGATCAAGCTTCTTTTGAAGGGCCTGCTCTGATTCCAATTGTTGGAAATAATACTGGAAGGGGGCGGGGTGAATCAGTATTATCAAGTCAATTATTTTTATTTCACAATTAGATTTGTATACGCTACTTCAGTTAGTGAAAATTGCGTATATACGCAACTGCAGTTAAGTAAACTAGCGTAAAACCTACAAACTTATAATTTAATTTATTCTTTAGATGTTAATCATTAATCTGTGCATCAAAACCATGTAAACTATAACTAGGAATAGTAAAACAGAGCAGACAGTCACACACAAAAACACAAGATATAAGGTGGAAACCCAATGTGGGTGAAAACCACCTGTTGCAATTCGTCTCTATCTTCTTTTAATTAGAGCCTTCTTTTTACAATGGTTCTGTACTAGTGGAGTCTTATACCAGTACACAGGCTTCTACCTACAGAAGGCTACAACCTTCTCTCATTCTCTAGACTCTCCTGGAAGGGAGCTAAAACCCCCTTAGCTCTTGTACTAGTTGATGTACTAGTACGTAGGTGCTATCCTACAAAAGGCTACAACCTTCCTTTTTTTCTTCCAGGGACCACGTTTCATAAATTTTCAAACTAGATACATCAATAACATTAATCAAACATCAAATACATTTGTATCAACCAATCTCCTTTGCACCAACCAAAACTGAATCTAACAGTCACTTCTCTGAATGTTGTAACCAAAATATAGCAACAATAACCAGAAACTAATCCTGAACCCATAATACTGCAACAATAAACAGAGTAGCTAAAACATATTTTATGAGACGTATGCTACTTCAATATGTGGAACCTGCGTGCATACGCTGATGTATTACGACGAACCTGTGTATATGCTATTTTGTAATGCCGAACTAGTGTGTATACGCACTTTTGCTAAGCTGAATCTGCGTACAGATCTATAACAGATAATCTACCCTTTTCAATTATTCATAAATCAGTTATACCTAGATTATCAAATTTATAGATCAAGACGTGCGCCAAATATAACAGATCAAAATCACACAAAGATACTTCTCTTCAAGCCTTGAGATCTTGACCCATCAATAGAACTTAACCTTCTTTTCGTGCTTAGTTTAATCTTTGATTTAGATTCAGCTATGCATCATAACCCAATGACCAGTATTCTAGATCTTGTTCTTCATAAGATATTCAATCCTTGAGTGTGTCCTTGCCTAATGATCTCCTTCCCCTTTTATAGTCTTAGGCCTTACTCAATACCATGGTCCAAAACCACTTAGAACCAATACTTGGGACCCAATACCTAGGTTCAACATTTCAGACAAGATACCATGGTACAAAACCATAGGTCCAAATACCAAGGACTAAATACCATGGACTAAAAAATAAGTTTTCCCACATGTACGCGCTTTTTCTTGTATGAAAATGCATGCATACATATATGTGCCTTTTGATTGGCTATGTCGCGTGTATATGCAACTTTGTCAACAGGAACATGTGTATACCTTCTTTTTATTTATTTTGAGAGCCTGTGAGCCTAAACTATCATCTGAGTGATTTTCCAAGTGAGTTGCCATCAAGGACAATACCTGTGCCATACTGCCAAACCTTTGTTATAATGCCAAAAATCAGCATAATTTTCCTGAAATGGTGGCCTAATTTATTGATATGGGCCTCTTTGATCTCTTTGTCTGATTTGTGGAGTGTTTCTCCTAAGTTTTTCATTTCGGTTCTATTGGACAAGTGGATTCTCACTAGGAACATTCCTATCATTTATACTTATTCTCTCCATAATTCTTGCCATAGTCCTTACTGAGGAATCAATTTTGGCTTCTGCTGTAGAATTTGAAGCTTGTTCCTTAAAAGTCACTTGTCTTTCAGTTCTTAACCTGGCTCCTTTTAGCATGTAAATTGACCTCTACACTCACAACATCTCTTTGCATTGCTTCGAGTGTTGTAGAATATCTTTACCTAAGTTGGTAAGACATATCTGTATCAAAACCATCTGGGAACTTTATTAAGGTTAAATCCTAGGGTGGTTTAAGATTTACAGGTATCACATTATAGGTATTGTTGAATCTAGCACAATAATCCTGTACACTTTTGCCTACTTCCCTTTTAATATTTTCATATTCTAATAGAATCTGTAAAGGGTTCTTCTTGAATTCCCATCTATTAAGAAATGTTTGGCGGAATGCAGGGAGATCATTTACACTATTTGTAGGCAAAGACTTAAACCATTTTCTAACTTCTCCTCCTAAACTTTGAGTAAATATTCTGAGCTTAATACTTTCATCCTCTACCTCTTGCAGGTAAAAACAATCATTCATTTTATCCACATGTTGTTGGGCTGTTAAAGGACATGTCCCATCAAATAGTATGATCTTTGACTGATAGTCTTATGGCATATTAGCCAAGGGGGATGGTAACACCAAAGGAGCATACCTGGCAGCCATGATTGGTGGTGGTGGAGGACCACTTGAAGGATGTTGAACAATGGATGAGGGAAGTTGAACAATGGATAAGGTTGGACTAGTACTAGGTGGAAATGAGAGTAAAGGAATTTGATTAACCTTATTTTGAAGGATGACGGAAGGGGTAGGAATTATGGAGGCAGTAGGACTTGGTGACTGAATATGTCCATGTTGAGATATGAAGGAGGAAGCTGCTAGGTTTAAAGCATTTAATTCTACTGACTATTGAAGGTAGGAATCATTAATTTTTGAGGTGAGATTTGTCACTAGATCTTAAAGTGTGTCAAAATGTTCTAAGAGATGAAGATCTGATTCATTTTGTGAAGAAAGTTCTCTCAATGGGATTTTGGGTAAGATTGATGGATCAAAGAAAATATGATCTTTCCAATTCTCTGATTTAGTCCTGAATAAACCTTGTTCAAAGTGTAAATCAAATTGGATATCTTGGAAGGTAACAAAGTTTTCAAGAAGTGAGTTGGCTCTATGAATAAATCTGCTGCTTGTCTGACTCTCTATTCTAGGAGCTTTCCTTAAGATATTTTTAGCATTGTCCACTATGGTAGGAGTATTTTGATATGGATGGGATCTGGTAGAGATTCTTTTGGGAGCCATTGTTCAGATCTAGAACACAAGCTGACTAAATATACAAAAATAGAAAAGGAACCAATCTTAGGAATAAACTTATTATACAAATCTTTTAAATGGGTACTCTGAATTCGAAAGAAAGGATAAATTTTCAATAGATTCCCCAATATGGTCGCCACTTTTTTACCATTATGTGAATTTTAATATTGGCAAGACAAAAGTCACAAAAGATACATCAAACCGCTTATGAGTCTAGGACCTAGCCTTCCTATACCCAGAGAGGGCTCTCTCCGTATATTTATGATTTAAATTTGATTTTAGTGGTTTAATATATTAGGCTAGATATTAAAAATAAAGAGATTGCTTCATTGATTGTTTGTGTGTTCATTTGGTTGGGGAATATCATTGAATATTTTCCATTGGGCTATGGAGTCACAAGCTGGGTGGTAACATCAATTTTATAGAGCATTTACAAGGAAAGCTAACTATTTGTAATAGATCTTAAAACAAGAGTGAGAAATGGAATGACAAAAAAATGACATCACTCAGGATTAAAAATCATTTAAGTATTTTTTAATCATACTTCATAGGAAAACATTTAGATTGTAAACACATATAGTAGTAAGGTGCTCCAAAATCATATCTTAAACTATAATTCTGATTTACAATAAGAATCAAAGATGCATGAATGGATAAATAGAGATACATTCAACATAGAAAGAAAGACATCACCAGGTCAGAATAGGTCAATTATCTTGCAAACGGTCCTTTTTATTGATGCTCAAGCTTAAAAATTACAATGCTCCAAACGGAAAAGATAGTTCCAATGACTTCGGTCCAACCCCTAATACTCCCAATACATGGAGTATTTAAACAAAAAAAACTACAACAATTTGCCTTGTACACTTGGCAATCTATTATTTATTACAATGAAAGGAAAAATGACTAATGTAACCATGAAGTGGCCACGCTGAGAAAACTAGGACAGGTGGTCCTCTTTTTCAGGGATGTTGTTGCCTAAAATATTAATTTGACTGTAGAGGTTCTGCTGATGTGGCTGGTGCTAACTCAGGCCTGTGTTGTCACTCTAATCGTCCTTTTCTTGTTCCTCCTGATAATCACATAGCTCACTCCACACTTCCTCATCTAGAACTTTGATTTTAGTCAATCTTCTGTATATTTTGTCAGCCTCAGTGTACTTAGAAAATGTCCGTTTGACCAAAAATACGTGCTTCAGTTCACGATTAATGTAAATTAAATTATTGGTAGCTTCCAACAATGCCTTTCTTCTTATGCTGCCTTTGATGTTGCAAAGATTTACAGCATCTATGGCTATGCCCTAAATTTTCTTGACATAATGCGCTCTGTCCATTAGTTGTCATTGATGAAAAATAGAGAGGGGAGACCTTTATGATGTAAAGGCTGCATTTTTTTAAAGAAACTGTTGACTGTAAGCTCAAGAATTTTACATTTTTCTTCTAGCTGCATATTTAAGCTCTTCTTTGTTAGCACCTTCTTGACTTGTAGTATAGTCTATGTTCTATCTTCCACTCCCAACTCTTCTAACTCATACTTTTTCCTTGCATTTAAAAATTTGATTATCTTGTTAGTTGTTGCTGGCATGTCTCCCAACTCTACATTAGTAGCTGAAATGGATTCTCTAGCCTTCTCCATTAATTCTTTCTTCTCAAATATAATTTGGATGCTAGGCCAAATTTCGTTCATACCAATGATTATATTGTGCCAAAAGATCTCCTTAACTCTCCCTAGAGTGTTTCCAATAGATGATTCTTTCTATGATTTTTGTAGTTCTTCAATTATGCCTTTTCCCTTTGCATTTCCACCAAGTGATTGCTTTCAACTCTTTTGATTTTATCTTGTAGCACATTGACTTGGGTTTCCAGTATTTTTATCTCCTCAGTTTGCAGATTCATGGCTTCCAATGATCTAGCCAGCTATTATGTACTGCTTCCTGCTCATGTGGCTGTAATTGCTGGAGTAGTTATAGGAGGGGTTATTATAGGATGGGCCTCCATTGTTGTGCTGGTCATCTGTGCTGCATTTTCTTTCTCTTGCACCATTTTTTCCATCTCTACTTCCATTTGTTTGATCTAGAGGGACTGCTCCACTATTAATTTCATCATATCAGCCTTTTGGCTTTCTGTTTCCTCTATCTCCTTGGTCAATGGGTCATGCGTAGTAGGCATCTTGAGCTGCTTCTTCATAGCTACAATATCTATCTCTTTTCTCTTTATTACTTCTTCAGCTACTTTTATATCTGAGGGATCATACCCAATATTCACTACCAAGTCTTCCAAAGACTTAATTTTATTGTCCTTTGACTGTGATGAAATCCTTTCCATCTTCAACTGGGATTGAGCATTTAATAGAGCCACCTGCATTTTGAACAAGTTCATAGAAGTGTTGGTTAGGGTGGATGAAATAATTTCACCTGTTTGCTTGTGCATTTCCAACTGATCAATTGGATGGACATTTCTGGCATCAAACTCAAAAGAAGTTTGATTGTAATCTGCTGGGGTTTTAGGTTCTACTGTCTGTGCTTCCAAAAATTCCATATGCATTTTTCCATTTTCTGAATCAATGGCAGAGAGAAGTGTTCCTTATGCAATTGCACTCTGCTTCCAAAACTGAGCATAGGTGCTCTTTTCCAGTATTTCTTTTCAGATTTTGACCTCTCTGAATGTATCAAAGATTGTATCATCTTTTTCTCCAGTCACATTTGTAGATGAGGACACTTGAAGAGACTAATGCCTTTCTGAAATCGAAGTGGCAGGAAAAGATTCCCCTCGAGCTGGGGATGAATCTAGAATATCAATTATGTTGATCGCTATTTGTTGTGGTGATCATTTGTCTATGTCCATATGATTTCTAGGTTTCTTATTGTATTTCAACCTGAATTCCTTCATAGAAGTATTAGTCCCTGGTGACTGATATTCTCTAGATCTTTTCCTTGTTATTCCATGTTCTTGTTCTTTTCCTTTTTCAGCCTTATCTTCTGTAGTTTTTTTTCCTACTGTCTTGGAGTCTATGCACTAGAAGAAGAGATCATTTATTCTTCAGCCTCTTGCAATGTATCAGGCATCCACTCAATATGGTTCATGTATTTTCCAATATCAGGGCTTTGAGTGTGGATATATGTTGTTGAATGTTTTTCTACCCTCTTCTTCGAAATGATAACCCATGGGTCATAAGACCATGTGAAACTATGTGTAAAGTTCATTTCTCTCAATCTTCTATCTCCCTCCTCCCCTGCTGCTCTATTGTTACAAATGAAGGGACCAATCTAAGATTTGATCTTGAACTGGGACTTTTTCTTAGCTGATACAAAATGAACTTCATCTGCATTAATCATTTTTCTAATGTATTCCAGTGCAAAGATCCTCATGGGGAGGAACTTTGGTAGCTGGTATGGGGCCAACTCACAACCATGCACTCTTAATTCAGTGTAGTTTTGGTACAAGTACCAATCACCTGTTCTGGTTTGGTATGACAATTGCATAATTCTCCTTATTTCTTCACTAATCCTAGGTTCTGCAATCCCACTGAGGAGGCTCATTGCTGGGTGAACAAACATTTCCAAAAATGTCTTATAGCTGAAACCTTTTTTGTCTTTCATCACCAATGTTGTCCAGAATATCACTAATTGGGATTCACCTTCTTCATTCATTTTTCTCACTGAAAACTAGAACCTATCTGCCTGAAAATACACAAACATATATACCAACTCTGAGGAATAATGAAACACTTCATTTGTGAAGAAATTGACAAGCTGATCATGGATGGAATCTACTAAAAATTGGCTGAAATTGAAGAGGATAGAGGGCTTGGATTCTATTGAAAAAATAGGCACGAAAGCTATGACAACTTCGTCAAGCCATTGATCTGAATAATAGCCAAGTAAATAGGAAAGAACAATGACAACGTGTCTAGTTGTGTCAGGGAAAATAGAGGAGGAATAAGGAGGATTCATGTTTGGCAGAGGTGTGTTCTCAGTCATGAAAAGTTCTAATCTTCTGGCTCTCTTATAAAAATCAAGCTTTTGATACATTTCAATGAGGACCTCATGGGAAAAGGGAGTAATTCCTTCAATAATCGGGGCCTGCATCATCTTCATAATGGACAAGACACCAATTGTAAACAAAATATGTTTTGTTGGGGCCATCACTACCTTTTTTTATGGATTATAACATGAATGACATTTCCTGATCAGTTCTAGACAACTGTGTGTTTTAGGAAAAATATAAAAAGGCATATTAGTGTCCCAGAGGCCTATGTCATCCATCTCCTCTAAAATTTGTCCTCTCACCAGCAATATATGTCAAACAAATCAAACTCTGACAGTGTTTCATGGATCTTGAAATCCCTGTCTGCAAGTGGTAGGTGATCCAAATCCAATGGTGTGTTCACCATTGGATTAAATACTTCTAGTTTCTTTTTCTTTGGTTCCATGGCTTTCTTCTCTAAAACTGTTGTCTGAAAGTTGTCCTATGTTGAATCTATAATAGAATGGGATAAGAAGAAATGGGAATTCCGTGAGGGAGAAAGAAAAGGGGTTAATCAAAATCGAGATTCGAGAAAGGGAAATTGTTATCGCTGTAGAAAATAAGTTCTCCTGCAACTGCAATGCTATTATTTGTCTGCACTGCGTGCTCTTTGTCTATGACTGAATGGGATTTGCACCTGATAGTAGAAAACAACAATTAAAATTTGCAAAATGGTGTGAACTGACACTTTTATGGATTTGTAATGATTCTGTTGGATTGGCTTGAATTGGCGTGGGTTCGTTGGCTAACGGTCCAACCCATTGATTGCTCAATGATGGGAATGGAGGTGATAGGGTGGATGGGACGAGTTTGCATCATGAGGTGGCAGGAACGAAAATGGTCATACGTCAAAGTGGTTTGAGTATCAGGATAAACCATTTTTTGAGGGGGTGGGCTTGAGAGTGGTAAGTGGTACAAGAGGGGGGGGGCTTGAGAGTGGTAAGTGGTACGAGAGGGGGGGGGGGTGAATTCGTGAGGGCGTGACACATAAGAGGTTGGAAACCACTGACTTCGGACCCCTCCCCCCCTAGATTAACTTTCGGAGGATGGGGGGGGGCTGGAAAAGAATGAGGGTCGTTGGATTAGATGGAGTGAGTGGGGATGTGGTGATAGATGGTGGTTAGATTAGATATGATGTGACATGTGAGTGCGTGGTGGGGTAGGGAATAAATGAGGAGTGTGGACTATAGGAAAATATGGGTATACAGTAAAGTTAGGGGGTAATGATATTAAAATAACATAAGACCCCTCGTTTTTTATTTCTTCCCCCAACTTTAGAAAAACAATAGGATATTTCTTCCTACCTTAGGAAAACATTGGGATATGTCTTCCAATATTTAAAAGAAATTTTCATGTCTTTTTATTTCCTTGATCCTTTTTTTCAATCTACCTACCCTTATTCCCCTAATCTAGAATTTTTTCTTTTTCATTTGCAGGGTGCACTTGGACTTGCATACCCTTTATCTTTTTATCTCTTTCTTGTTTTAAATTCTAACCTACTCTATCACTTATTTCTCCCCTTGGCTTAAACAGTTGAACCAATTTTATTTCTACCTAGCTATTGATTTTCCAAGATTAAATTGTTGGGCAGATCTTTATTTTCTAACCTATCAACAGAAATTGAAATTTGTTCAATCATGCTTAGACAATATGATTTGAACAACATTTGTTTTTTTCTTTTTTTTTTCTTTTGTTCTTTTTCTTCTTTTTATATACCCTCTTTTCATTTCTCTTCCTTTCTCTTTTTCTGTGAAATCAATTGAATATTGAAATATATGAACAATTTGAAACCTGCAAACTGTGAAATGCTCAATCACCTTGAGATCCTATAAATTATAGGACCCTAATAGATTGTTCATAAAAATGCTTTAGCTTTCTGATGGCTTCCTCTAATGATTTAGGCTCATCAAACTCAATCATGTCTTTGAATGGTACCAACAAACCACTGATGAATCTCTTAATCTTCGCTTTCTTCTCCTTCAGATAAGGCACATACTTCAACAAATCCAATAATATACTAGTGTACTCCTCATCGGTCATGGATCCCATATTCAACTCATACAATTATTTTTGTCTGTCGAACTCACTCCAAGTCAATACGTTTTCATGAATACCTTTGAAATTATTTACATATTCCCACCAAATTTTTTCTTTACCTTTAAGGTTGAACGTAACTATTATGGCCTTCATGTTCTTTGAGTAATCATGAAATATCAAGAATGTGTTTACCCCGAGAAACCACGCTTTTTCATCGTGTGACTTCTTCATTTCTCCATCAAATGTAGTTGGCTTTTCTTTCTTGAACTCATTCGACAAATATCCCCTATCACTCCTCATATAAGGATGATAACAATGGTGACCATGATACCTGTATGAATGAGAACTAGAGTACATCCCATGTCCATTTCCTCATCTATTAGGTGTATCAAAGAACCTGTCATCTCTAACAGTATTATCTCTATTAGACCTGTGCCCACCATGAGACCTACTACCATATGCTCCATTAGTCCTATCTTCATGTCCATTATTAATCCCAAGTGGCCCCTATCTCTTCAAGTATGACAAACTCTGAAGCATGAATGTATTAACCTCTACTTTTTTCTATTGTGCCCTAGCAAGTATCTCTTGTGACTGAATGATTCTATCATTATCTTCTTTACAACTTCTTTTTTTTCCTTCAAACTTCTCAAAGTGATTGCTATGTAAGGAGAGTTGCCATCACCATGCTGCTAATTTGATCTATAGGGAGAGTCTCGTGAACTGTAGTCTACCATTTTGCAAGTCATCTTTGATCTTCTTCTTCCAGTAAGGTATATCACGTGTCAGGCGGAAAGAGTCGATAGTGAGGAAAACCAACCTCCCTAGCAGCCTAAGACTCTCTAGTGACAAACAAGACAAACGAGAGAAATCCTTCTCTAAACATGCATTTACCATATGAGAAATCAAGTTTTTAGATCCTACCTGTAGTCCAACGCTGTTGTAGTAGTCCAGCCTCGCCGATCCGGATGAGCTCCTCCTTCACTTCGAAACCTGCATTCACTAACAATCAAACGATTAAATAGCACTTGATAATCTCATAAAATAAAACATATTTAACATATAGACCAAGGAGTACATGAAGCAACTCATAAATAACAAGTTATTGAGAAGAATGGACTCATTTGCATTAATAGGAAACAAAAGGAACAATTACAACCTGAGCCTTGGTGTTGTGCAAGTCCCTCCCAGGGTCAATCAAGAGTTCTCCTTTACTTTGACAAAGCTCACCCACTTCCAAATGAAACAAGAAAGGATGGGAATCTCTCCTCACAAGCTTCTAAATGGGAGTCCTAATTCCAGCAGCATCTACCCTTAGAAAATGTTTAGCTTTTAACCTCCCCTCCTTTTGGCCCAATGCCTGTATTTATAGTGCTCAAGAGGAAGTTAATCAGGTCCACCATTAATGGGATAATCCCCACTTTGGATGGGATAGTTCCTCTCTTGATGGGATAAATTCCTCTTTCATAGGGGTACATGAACCATCTGGAGGCGATCAATACACGTCGAACAACCTTCTACAAATGCTTTAGAAATGACCACAAGTAACTTTTTAAAGATGAAACTCGCGCCTTTTGACCTTTACAGGGGTACGCACCTGCCCCTTTACATACAAAGCGTACAAGTATGCAGTTTTTGTGAACATTAGGTGCGTATACACAGGTAAGGCCGAGAGAATCTGCGTACCCAGAGATAAACACATTTACTAAGACTTTCTCTCTTTTTGGAGTTTGACATGGAAAGCAGAGGCATAAGACTTGCCCAGGAGGATAGCATGACTGTTGATAGAGCCATACTAACTGTAAATAACCATGGTGACATTTTTTAGTGTAACAGATTGCCCCCTAAAGTGCGAAGCCTGTAGTAGATTAGGGTTTTGTATTATCTAGGAAGGGTGAAGCGCTTTATCATTTCAAGGATTATCTTGTGGAGAGCCTGGTCAGAACCTGCAATTTTCAACACAAAATACATGTATAAGATTATATCATCGCTGAGGTAGGCATTCCCATACTCAGATCAAAACTTTAACTAACAGACTAACTACTCTGATACAGGAATGATCTTGCAGTACATCATAATCATAGACTTGCGTAGACACAGTATGGACGCAGCCATCTGTTTATAATTGGTCTACTATATAATGAATACAAAACTCCTCGCAGCCTGGATGGTGGGAACTAGATCTAGGGTCTTCATTTCTACTTCCCGAATTGGTATGATTCTAGCCATGCGAATAAATGAGTTGATGTCGAGCATGGTAGAAACCACTTGATTACCAGTCAATGATGTAAACCGTTAACAAGTGTGAGAGAGACCACCAGTGATGTCAATGGTTCTCAAAGTACCCAGTACAATCCATGAAATGTGAATGAATGAATTGATGTCGAACACGTCACGGAGTCCTCTGATCGAAAGTCAATGATGTAAACTGTCGTCAAAGGCGAGAAACCTGCCATTGATGCATGCAGACTTCAAGGTACTGTCGATTTCTAAGTCATCTTTCCAGATAATGTGCTGATGTCGATAGAAAGCGACCCGTTGTAGGCAAGCCCACAACACGAAATCATTGTTCAAGTTGAAGAAATGTTGCTGTAAGGACTGACTCAGGGATGGTCAAATGGATGACAAGTATTTTGCATATGAATGGTTTATTTGCAGAGACCTCTTGAACACATAACGACACGACAGATGGTTTGGTGACGATTGACCCAAAGTTAATACCCAGAAACGGTTGAAGACTTTCAAAGTGGTTTGATCAACTTTTAAGGCAAAGGATTTCCCAACCCAGGTGAACGGAAAGTGTAGTGTCCAAGAGCGGTGATAAGGTTCTTCTGTAACAAAGGTGACAAATTGGTTCATTCTTCTCTCTTTTCCCCCACCATTTCTGGCAAGTACCTCTTTATTTTTAACAAGCTTGAGGAGGATAACATATGCTTGATTATAAGCTCATCCTTCGGACGAGTCCAACCTAGTTTTGATTCGAACCCTAGGAAGGAGAGGTTTGTTCCTGTTTGTAATTGAACAGGTCCTTTACTGTGAAATTTTAACGAGCCCAGTATAGGAGAAACTCGGCGTTTTTCAATTTTAGAGAGTCTGAAAAACTTAAGAAGACTCCAGGTTGAACTTTTTCGTAAATTTGTGTCCCCCAAGCCCGAAAAAGTATAAAATAATACCTGGGAGAACCGCTTGATCTTGCGACCAAGGAGTACTTTCATGATTAGTGTCTCTGACCTGAAAAGTAAAAGGCGATCAAGGACACGTCGTTTTATTTCCGTATCGAGTTTGAAACGACAAAAACCCGGTAATCTTTTCCTGTTTCTACGGTCAGAAAAGGGCTATAAGGGGACCGTCTTCTAATTCCGTTTTAACGAGTGTAAAAGAAACGCTCGGCAATCTTTTCATATTTTAGGAGTCAGAAAAGAGCTTAAAAGATGACTCTGGTGTTTTGGTTCGTGAAAAATGATGATTTTACTCTAAAGTCCTTTTGTCCTGTACAAAAACGACACATTACTCATACCTGTTTAAGATGGGTAAAAATACATTGAAAAACATCTTTCCATGGTGAAAAATAAACAAACTTAGCATTCATTCATCCAAAAAACCTATAAAAAGACTTTTTACCATGTCATTTTTACCATGTTACTGTTGAGGTTGAGAAAATGGCTTTTGACAAGAAAACTTCCTGTGGACATTGCGGAGAATCCGACCATCAGAATCGAGCGCCGTCTCTTTCAGGTATTCCACAACATCCTCTTCTTCAATTTCATCCGTTTAAAATTCATTTTTAGGTTTTAGTTTGATTTTTTAGGGGGTTTAGGGTTTTAGGATATGTTTCTCGAGGTACGCAGGTGCCCCATGCAGGGAAAATTTTAAGAACCCCCCTAAATTTATAAATATAATAAATGGGCGAATCTCCATGGTATATAGGAAAAATGGAAGGCGATTTTATCAATAATATAATATTTATATATAATTTTTTGGCGAATCTCTCACCAGGCATGGCGAATATTTTACTCAATTATAAAATCTTGTAAGATCTTGGCAAGTCTTTCACTAAATAATAAAACTTTTTAAAGTCCTAGTGAATCTTAGCATAGGCTACATGCTGGTTTAATTCCCCCATTTAAATAGGCTACATTCCAGGTGAATACCATGGGTCAATACCATGTGCCATTTTTATTTTTATTAATTCTAATAATATTAGGGTTAATAATGGTTTTTTGCATGGTATTAATAACACTCTAGTCCATGGTATTTGTCCCATAGTATTTTGGCCATAGGTTTCACCTAAATATAACCCATTTTTTTAGTGTTCGTAAATATAAGGTGACTTATGGAGTAAATATAAAAAAATGTTTTATTTGTTTACCATACCTCTCGTTTATTTATATTTTTATTAATTTACCATACCTCTTTTACAAATATGGTATTTGGCCCATAGGATTCACTTAAATAAAACCTCTTTCTTGAGCCTTCATAAATAGAACGAGGGTTATGGACTAAATATAAAAAGAGGTTTTATTTATTTACGATACGTCTAGTTTATTTATATTTTTATTTATTTACCATACTGTTACACTAAAAAATGTCACCATGACTACTTACAGTTAGTATGGCTCAAATCAACAGCCATGCTACCCTCTTAGGCAAGTCTTATGCCTCTGCTATCCATCTCAAACTCAAAGAAGAGAGAAAGTCTTGTAAAAATGTGTTTATCTCTGGGGTCGCAGGTTCTCTCTAGCCTTACCTGCGGGGACGCTCACAATGTTCACAAAAGTTGCGTCCATGGACGCTCTGTATGTTAAGGGACAGGTGCGTCCTTCTGTAAAAGGCAAAATGCGCGAGTTTCATCTTAAAAAAGTTACTTGTGGTTACTTCTAGAACTTTCTAGAGGTCGGTTTGATGAAATGGATGCGCCTCCAGTTGGTTCATGTATCCCTATTAAGGAGGAACTTATCCCATCAATAAGGGAGCTATCCCACCCAAAGAGGGGGATTATCCCATTGATGGTGGACCTGAATAACCTCTTTACAGCACTATAAATAAAGACATTGAGCCAGAGGGAGGAGAGGTTGGAGCTATACATTTTCTTTGGGTAAATGCTGCAGGAATTAGGACTCCCATTTAGAACCTTGTGAGGAGAGATTGTCTTTGCTTGATTCTACTTGGAAGTGGGTGAGCTTTGTCAAAGTAGAGGAAAACCCTTGATGGACCCTGGGAGGAACTTGCACAACACCAAGGCCAGGTTGTAAGAGTTTCTTTATTTCGTTATTAATACAAATTGGTTTATTTTTCTCAATAGCTTGTGTTAATGAGTTATTTCATGTGTTCCTTGGTCTGCATGTTGAATATATGTTTTATTATATGAAATGCAAGTGCTTGGTAATTGTTTGATTGTTTGTGGTTGCAGGAATTGACTTGAAGGAGGAGCTCATCCGGATCGGCAAGGACGGACTACAACAACAGCGTTTTGGAATAAGGTAAGCCTAAACACTTGTAGTTTTCATGTTCTAAAAGGTATATTTAGAGAAAGATCACTCCATTTTGTCTTGTTTGTCGCTAGAGAGTTTAGACTCCTAGGGAGGTCAGTTGTGTCCGCACAAACGACTTTTTCCACCACGACAAATTGGCGACTCCGCTGGGGAATCCATTAATGAGAAAGTCTTTTCCTTTGTGTGAACTTTGCTCTGAGAAAATCATTTTTATTTTCTGGTTTTTGACTGTGAGAATTAGTATTTGGGTGGCTTAGCTTTAGATTTAGTTAGATTTGGTTTTTCTTAACTTTTCCAGAAGGACGCACCCTCTGAGTACTGCACAGTGCGTCTTTGGACGCGCTGTTGCCGTTTTCACAGAGCGGGCCCGCACCTGTTATAACGGGTTGCCTGCGTCTTCCTGTAAAATTTAGGAAAATTCCATTTTTTGCTTTAATTGCTTTTAGATTTTGATTTTTCTTAGTGTTTTCTGCCCAGATCCTTTAGTACCCTGTCAAAAATTTTCACCTGAACTTGTTTTGTGAGCTTTGAGTGTTTTAGTGGATTTCAATGAAGTTTAGGCCTAGGGTTTGATTTTTCAATAGGTCCTGTAGTGACTTTGACGGTAGAAAGTTGTCCAGCCTTAGATCTCTCTGGTTAGTCAGCCTTCTTAGCAGTCGGGCCTGTCGTAAAGTCTCCTTGTGTGAGCAGCTTGCCATTTAAGTTGTTTTGGGTCAAATTTCGAATTACTTGTTTATAAAGTGTTGATTTCCATTTTACAAAAGAACAAAAAGATTAGAGTTTTGTTTTGACTAGTTTTTGGTTCTGCAATAAGCTAGTCCTTGATTTGATTGTGATCAAGTAAAACACCTTAGAATAATCATTGTTGGTTTTGGCCTCGTTAAGATTGCTTAGAGTAAATTTACCTTTTAGTTTGCTTATGAGTGAATTTTCATAGATTTTAATAGTTGTTAAGATTGATTTTTGGTTATATTAGATTTATTTGCTTTAATAAAAGAAAAATACAAAAACATCTTCTTTAAAAGTCTTGTTTCAAGTAGCTTTTTGTTTTTGAAAGAGAAAAAGAATTTTTTCGTGCATGTAACGAGCGGTCATGTTTTTATGCTTTGAAAAGACAAACGAATTGTTTCTTTGATTGTCTTCAATTAAGAAGTTGCTTTTATAAAGATTGCATTCTCTCAACTTTTTAGTTAAGCAATTCATCGAAAAAGTAAAGTAGTGGGTAAATCATCCTAGGTGCATTTTGTAGTGGTTTCGAGTCGAGTCAACACACCACTGGTTTCACTTCCATCACCTTTTGACTTAAGAAACAACCTTAAAAGTAACGCTTAAATTAAAATCAATCTAGTAATTTTTATTTTTCTAGGGCTCTGAAACACCAACATAGCTTAGGCTAGGGTCTTGGAGTAGGTGAGTACTTAACTCTCCAAGACTACAAAACCAAACAGATAGTTTATCTTGAGTAGATTAAATCCAATTGTTTCAGTTATACTCTGGGAAAGCTCCTCTTAAAGGAGAAGCACGAGCTCGTGTCCGAACCAGTGAGGGGATCATTCCCCCTCGTTGGGAACGACGCCAGACAGTACGTATTACAAACGGTAAACCTCGGATTAACCATTGTCGAGGAGCCAGGGGTCACTTATCGGTAAACCTTGGATTATTGTCAAGGAGCCGGTAAGGGGATTGAGCTTGTTACTCTGCCCTTGCGTGCTGTCGGAGTTTAGACTGTTCCCCCAGGTGTAATTGTTGTGATTGGTAACTTTAGTGACCATAATCTTTAGGGTTCTACCGAGGTGACGGTGGAGGGAAGGTCCCACTGTACCTGGAGCAGACGTCGGTTATACTCACTTGGATTTTCCGGGGGGTTCACTTCACTTCGAGACGGTTAAAGTGGAGGAACTTGTGCCGGTCTATTCATTAAGCAGGTTGCCGGGGTAACTGTTCCACCCGCCATTTCTGTACTGAATCCTGCGAGGTTGGGCCTAATCACCAACTAGCGCTTTTGGTCCGGAAGACTACTGTTTGTGTTTGGTTTGACGCTCTAGATTCTTTAGGCGTGTGCTTCAAATTTTTTGCTTCTTTAGAAGACTTTAGGTGGTTTGATTTGAAATTTTTACTTTGTTTTCGTGTGTTGTAGTTAAAAATCTTTAATTGTGGCGGAATTACCGAGACAGTCCCGTCGACTTCGGGGCAAGTCTCCTGAGATTGTTACCGGAATAGATTTGTTAAGAAAACTCCGTAAATCGCGGGGTGAATCTCCTGAAGACATTCCGGGTCAGTACGAAGGGTTAAAGGTCCTTGTAACTCCTCCTAGTGACAGTAGAGTAGGTTCACCTGAAGAAGGAGAATCTTCCTTGGTAGTCCATCCAGATTACCAAAGTTTAGAAACAGGTTACAATCCCGAAACTGTTACAGTTTCCGAGCTTGCTGGTAGTTTTTCATCTGCCAGTGAAACAGGCGAAGAACCTGAAATTTCCGAACCTGTTACTCCAACTTCTAGTGTCCCTGATTCACCGAGAATAGAAAGAATTATCACCGAAAATCTACCTTCTGGTTTGATTGCTATAGAAGAACTTGCTCCAGAAGAAGATATAGGTGTCTCTCACCTTGAAGGTCAACTTACTATTGATCTAAGGGAGCGTGAATCCATCTTTTACAGTCCTCCTAGAAGTACTTCTTGGTACCTTGCGTTAACCAATTTTTTAGACAACTCAGTCGGTTTTTCTACACCTCGTACTCCTTTTCCACCTGGAGGTATTCATACTCCTGTAAATATGTCTGGTCAGTCGTCCGTGTTTACACAAAGTCCTGAATCTTTTTTACACGGCGGTCCTTCTGTTCCCACTGGGTATCAGTCACTTTCTGGTACCTTTGCGGGGGCATCTCCTCAACCCGTTGATCATGGGTTATTTGCTGGAAACAGTGGTAATATACCATTGGGTGTAGGAGACATTTACATGATGTCAGGTTCAGTTCCCGTTTCCCAACCTCAAGGTGGCCAATTACCGCCTGGGGGGCAACCGCAGTTAACGCCTGGGGGGCAACCTCAAGGTACACAAATTGTGTCTGGGGGGCAACCTCAAAGTCAGTATGTACCTATGGTGCAATACTTGCCTCAAGGTCAACCTCAGCCTCAATATGTACCCCAAGGTCAACCTCAGTATCAATATCAACCTCAAGGATGGCAACCCCAAGGATGGCAACCTCAAGGGTATCAACCCCAAGGTTATCAACCTCAAGGGTACCAACCTCAAGGTCAAGGTCAACCCCAGTATCAGTATTTACCTCAAGGTTATCAACCTCAAGGTCAATACTCAAGTCAAGGTTATCAACCGCCTCAAGGTCAGTCATATGTTCCAAGTATGGGAACTGCACCTTACAATTATCAATCCTACCCTCAACCTGGTTATGGATCTCAGTATCCTCAACCTGTTACGGGTCAGTACCCTGGAATGTTAGTGTGGGATCCATCACAGGGTCAACAGGTGTTGCAACCAAGTGTACAGATGGTTCCTCAAGCTGGACAACCCGTAGTTTCTGGTCCAACCCAGCAACCGCAACCTGTCCAGCCAAATGTTCAAACCTCTGTAGCTTCGGTAGTTACTCAGCCGTCAATTGCACCTAGTACTCCATCTCAAACGGCTGCTGCAACTATCGCTACATCTACCATACTTACTTCTGGAGTATCGACGGCTCCAGTTTCTACTGTCCCTGTTACCACACCTCAGACATCTTTACCGTTGTCTGGATCTACGATTCAAACCACGGTCCAGATGCCTGTAGGTCAGCCTGGTATAAGTACGGTTGTGACTACTCAACCTCAATTTGTTCAACCTCCGTACCAGGGACAGTACCAACCTGGGCAAGCTGTCCAACAACCGGTTTACCAGTATCAACCGTATCCTGGGTACACTTATCAACAACCTCAACAACCCCAGTACGGTTCGGTTAATCCTGGTTTTCCAGGAGGATATAATATCCCAAATGCGACTCCTGTTCCTAGTTATCCTGGATATCCTCCTCCTGGGGCTGGTATTGTGACCCAGAGTTTTAGAGATCCTAACCGGCAGTTACCGTTTATTGCAACTTTGGATTTACCCGACTTGACGCGCCTAACGAACGATCCAATTCAATATCTTCAGTTCTGGCCGCCAATGCCAAATAAGTTGCCCAGCGATATACCCAAGTTCGAAGGTAAGTCTGGAGAGGATCCGTCCAATCATGTGATGACTTACCACCTCTGGTGTGCTTCGAATTCTATCTCAGATGATTCCATCCGCTTACGTCTTTTCCAGCGTACACTCATTGGTCTCGCGGCCAAGTGGTACATTGAGTTACCACAGGCCTCTTTTTACAACTTTAGCCAGTTAGCTACCTCGTTCTTAACTCACTTTCAGTTGCCGGTCAGATACGATAACGGCACGGAGTTATTAACTTCACTAAAACAATCGACGTCCACGTATATTTCTGATCACATTCATGAGTGGAGACGTCGAAGGAGATTAGTGAAAGTTTTTATCCCGGACCAAATCTTAGCTGAATGGTTTGTCAAATCATTATTACCAAAGATTACTGAAGATGTCGCTAAGGCCGGAGTAGTTACTGAGGAGCAAGTCATTGCTCAGGCACAATACCTTGACTTAGTTTACACTCAGTCGGGTACGTTACACGAGAAGATTCCGGATCTTCCAAAGTCGAATCAAATCGCTGCTGCTCCTTCGGGATCTCATGCCGCTGATGGTATGATTGGTATCGTGACTACGAAGAGCAAGAAGAAGTCTTCCAAGGCTTCAACTACTCCAATTATCACTTTGCCTGATTCTCCGACAGGAGAGTCTTCTCCTGAACTCACCGCCGACATTCACGCTGTAGAGTCATCTACGGCCAAACCAAAAAACGGTGGAAAGAAGAAAGGAAAGAAGAAGGCTAAAGCAGACAAGGCTCCAAAGGAGAAAACTGAAAAGTCGGAAACCAATGACGAAAAACGCAAACCTCGATATCCTTGTCTTATTTGTGAAGAGGATCATTTTACGAGAGATTGCCCTCATCGGGCCGAGGTTGTAAAAATAGTCAAAGGTTCTCCCACTCCTGCTGTGTTAAAGAATCCATTTCCAGAGCAGGAGAATAAGATGATAGGTTCTTCTTCGAATGCCAGTGAAGAACCCATTTTGATGATGTCTCATGTGAGGATTGCGACTCGATCGCAAGATTATGGTAGTAAGGCTCCTGTTGATGGCAAGGAAGCAGAATCTTCTCACTCTAACCCATCAACCTCAGCTCCTGGTTCCGATCCACTACAGATCGAAAAACCTAACCCAGACTTAGTGATTAAGCCGCCCGCCAAGGGTGTACTTCGAAGGTCTGCTTTCAATCCACATGCAAGAGCAGCCCAGAATTACAACATTGTTGAGGACTTAGCTGTTTCACCTTCAGCAATGTCGGCACTCGAAGTGCTGCAATCATGCCCAGCACAACGGAAATTGCTTTTGTCGGCTATCGGAGCTGTCGATGTTCAGGACCCGAACCTAATGATCTTTGATCTAGAAAATAGTACACCATGTCTCCCCCATCAAATGGCTTTCCAAATTCCAGTGATAGTAAAAAACAGGCCTATTCATCGGACTGTGATTGATGAGGGAGCTTCTACGTGTATTATGTCGATTCAATGTTGGAGATCGCTTGGTTCTCCTTCGTTGAACCAATCCCCCACCATCCTTAAGGCCTTTGATGGCCGTGGGTTCCGTCCGTTTGGTATTCTACAAGAATTGCCTATAGGGGTTGAAGGTAAAACCGTTAGTCTGGATGTGGAAGTGGTTGATGCCCCTCTAGACTACAACCTTCTTTTGGGTCGAAGTTGGTCATATGCTATGACAGCGGTCGTTTCATCGGTCTTCAGAGTAATTAAGTTTCCACATAACGGTAAGATCGTGACTATTGATCAGCTGACATACTTTTCATCCGACCCAGCCTCTTCAGAGAGTATCCAGCATGTTGGTAAAACGACAATCCCTTATAGGGACGTTGGTGTAGGTTTAGTTAAGGATTCCGGTTTACTGGGAACTTTTCCTCTCCCTCCACTCAGCGCAGATCCTTCGTTTGCAACCATTCATATGATTACATCAGAAAACATTATTTATGATGATCCTTGGTTCGTCCCATCTGACTCTGAGATAGACTCACTCGGTAATGCTATGCCTTTGAGTCCATATGAAATTGCTTATGAAGCTCTCATGTCTTTTACTGACTTTCATTCAACCGAAGTCGACCAAATGAATGTGGTCAGTGAAGAGTCACTTTTCACCTCACCCTTAGAACGGATAACGTTTCCCGAAGTCGTGTCATCTGACGAACAACTTCGCGAAATCCTAAGTGTAGATGATCTACCATGGGAGGATCTCCATCACAGATCTTCGTTTTTACCTAAGGATGATGCATTTGAAAATGATTTTTCATCTATCTTTACCGCTGAATATGTCAAAGACGCTCAGGATCCAACGAAACATTCTGATTCAGAGTTGAATTTAGGGAATATTTCTCGTACTATTCCCATTGATATTTCAGTGAAGCCCGGAATCGAGGAAAACATTCATATAGGTGCCGCATGTACTGAAGAAGAAATCCAAACTTACAAGGCCCTATTCCAAGAATTCCGCGACGTGTTTGCCTGGTCTTACGAGGAAATGCCGGGAATTGATCCTGCCATTGTTGTTCATGAAATAAAGACCTACCCGGATGCTAAACCCGTCCGGCAACGGTTGCGTCAAATTCACCCTCGAAAAGCGGCTGCGATTAAAGCAGAAGTCGAAAAGCTGTTGAAAGCAGGTTTCATTTATCCGATCCCGTTAACGGATTGGGTATCGAATATTGTTCCGGTCAATAAGAAACAAGGAACAATAAGAATCTGTATCGACTATAGGGATATAAATCGAGCTTGTCCAAAAGACAACTATCCTACGCCTTATATCGATCAAATTATTGATGATTGTGCCGGAAGTGAAATGTTTTCCTTCATGGATGGTTTCTCGGGCTATAATCAAATCAATATTCTACCTGCCGACCAACCAAAAACGGCATTCATTTGTCCATGGGGGACATTTGCTTATTGCAAGTTACCTTTTGGGCTTAAGAATGCCGGGGCCACTTTTCAACGGGCGATGTCTTATGCATTTCATGACATCAAGCACATTGTGCAACCCTATCTCGATGATTTGCCTGCTCATTCTTTACATCGAGCTGATCACCTTGTCCACCTACGAGCAATCTTTATGAGGTGTAGGCATTATCGAATTCGGTTGAATCCCCACAAGTGTGTTTTCTGTATAGAAACAGGTCGATTGCTGGGATTTGTTGTTTCAAAAGCCGGCATTCGCGTCGATCCCTCGAAAGTCGAGGCTATCATCAAATTGCCTCCTCCTTCGAGTTTGCGCCAACTCCAAAGTTTGCAAGGGAAAGCGAACTTTTTACGCCGATTCATCCCAAACTACGCCGAGGTCACTAAAGGTTTTACACGGTTGTTGAAACAGAATGCACAATTCTTTTGGGACGAGATTGCCCAACAATCTTTTGATGCACTTAAACACGCGTTGACCCATGCACCGTTATTGCATCCTCCCAACTACAACCAAGACTACTTCTTATACCTCGCAGCTTCGCATTCCACCATTGGAATGGTGTTAGTTCAAGAAGATGAATTCGGAGCGGAGCATGTGATATATTATCTTAGTAGGACCTTGAATCCCACTGAGCTAAAATATTCGCATGTGGAGAAATTGGCCCTGGCAGCCGTTCAAGCTGTCCAGCGTTTCCGTCACTACATTCTTCTCCGCAAAACTACAGTTATTTCGGATTGCAACCCTATGATTTATATTTTGACAAAACAACTGCTAGGGGGCAAGTACTCTAAATGGATTGTCATCCTGCAAGAGTTCGACTTGGAGTTCGAGAAGTCCAAGTCTAAGAAATCCTTAGTTTTTGCGGAATTGATGTGTGATTTCCCGAGTGCTGACACAGAGACTGTGGCAGAGGAGTCCATTGCGGACGAATCTTTGTTTTTTATCAGTACTGTAGATCCGTGGTACGGGGATATAATCATTTATCTCCAAACCCAAACCTTTCGGCCTGAAGCTTCCAAAGCGGAACGTCGAAAAATTCGGTTTCAATCCCAGCCATACAAAATTATTGGAGATACACTTTATCGCCGGGGGGCAGACTTAGTTTTTCGACGTTGTTTAACTCACGAAGAGGCTGAGAGGGTTTTGAATGATTTTCACTCTGGAGCATGTGGCGGTCATATGTCTGGGTATGCCACAGCTCAGAAGGTGTTGCGCGCTGGCTATTTCTGGCCGTCTATGTTTAAAGATTGTATCATTGCAATCAGGAAGTGCCACAACTGTCAAGTGTTTGATCGCAAGATGCGCGCTCCACCTGCTCCTCTCCACCCTATAATTGCCATTGGTCCATTCGCCAAATGGGGTATCGACTTTATTACTTGTAACCCTCACTCGGCCGGGGGGCATGCGTATATCATCCTTGCGGTTGATTATTTTACTAAGTGGGCCGAGGCGATGCCTACATTCGACGCAAGCGGCAAAACAGCTGCAGTTTTCGTATTCAATCATATCATAACTAGGTTTGGTGTCCCACAAGCAATCATTACTGACCATGGGAGCCATTTTCGAAACGTCATGATGACTGAGCTTACAAGCCAGCTTGGTTTGCGCCACGATAGCTCTACTCCTTATTATCCGCAAGCCAACGGTTTGGTTGAGTCTATCAACAAAGTTCTAGTTATCATGATCCGACGAACCATTGGTGTTCATCGGTCGAATTGGCACAACATGTTATTTTCAGCGCTATGGGCATACCGAACCTCAGTGAAAAATTCAACAGGGTTCACTCCTTTCCAGCTAGTTTATGGCTTAGAAGCTGTGTTACCCATTGAATGCGAAATCCCATCACTTCAAATGGCTGTCGAATTACTTCCAGCTACTTCCGAAGAGGAGAAACGTTTATTGTACTTGGCTAAATTAGATGAGACTCGACGTGACGCTACATTGGCAATCGAGACTCACGCGAAACGAATGAAAGCTCAGTATGATAGAAATGTAACCCCTCGAAGTTTTTCGGAAGGAGACCTAGTACTATTATATGATCAAGCTAACGATAAGCTAGGTGCTGGAAAATTCGTTCCCATGTGGCATGGGCCCTACATTGTAAAGCGAAAGCTAGCAAAAGGGGCTTATGAGCTAGTTGACTTTGATGGGGACTCTTTGGGTAAACCCAGAAATGGACTTTACCTAAAGAGGTATTATGCTTAAATGATGGGTATGGAGAAATTTTTAGATAGGTTAGATTTTCTTTCTAGCTAGCAAGTGTGTTAGTTTAGTCAGTGTGCTTAGCTTAGAGAGTGTGGTTTTTTGTCGTTATTCTGGCTTATCTTGGTTTTACTCTTGATATTGCAGATGTCGACGCCTCTCCAAACATACATTGGATTTGCTGATGGTGCTTGTCGTAGTACACGGAACATCTCTTCCGCAGCTTGGGTTATCTATTCGCCCTCTGACGAGTTAGTTTCTATGCATGGGGTAAGCCTCGGTCAAACAACGAACAACATTGCAGAATACAGTGCAGTGATTGAATTATTATCCGAATCTATTTCATTTGGAATTCGACGTTTGATAGTGAGGTTAGATTCTGAACTTGTTGTATTACAGCTTAATAGAGTTTATGCCATTAGGAATCCTGTGTTATTAAGGTTGTTTTTGAGAGTGCGTCTCTTGGAACGTGAATTTGATTACATTGAATATCAACATATTCCAAGGTCTTTGAATACATTAGCAGATGCAATTGCTTCTCGAATGTTGGACAGACATTTACGATAATCATGCAAGTAAATTTAAAAAACATTTCATCACATATGTTAAACAAGATAAGCCGGTAATAGTGATATATATAGATAGAAGTGTGTCAAAAAATATATACATCGTCTTCGATCATAGGTTGAAAACACCTTATGATCGGCAAAATGATAGTACAAAAAGTCAAAATGTCACATGTGACTACAAAAGTGACTAGTCAATCACTGGTGGTGCTCTCTGTATGACACCACTGCGCGGGCTACCTTACGCAAAAATCTCCTAAACGGTCCAGGGACCGCGACTACGAAGCGCTGAAGCTGGGTAGGAATGTCATCCATAGTAGTCTCAGGTATATCTGCCGTGAGACGCTCTAGATCATGCTCCAACTCAGCTAGTACTTCTGCAGCCGCGTCCTGTGGGGCCGGTACCGGTGCAGCTGGATGTAGTCTATCAAAAGGCCGGAGGTTGGCTGGAGGCTGTGGACCAACATCTGCATTTTGAAAATTTTACTGTTAGTTTTGAGACGATATATATGAAAAATAAAAAAATACATAATTAGAGAACTTGTGAAAATAAAAGTACCTCTGTCATCCCATTGTTCTCCCGGTGGAAGAACCATGTCCGGATCACCTCTAAAATCCACTCCGGCATACGGAAAGTCCTGTATCGAAAAAACCTGGTCCTCTAACCAGTGAAAGTAACTATCTGAGAATCGAACCACTGTCGCACCCTCGTCAGGATGCCGGGCCATCACCGCAACCCATCGTATCAGCTTTGGCTCCCGAGGACCCAAGATATCAACAGTGAGTTGCTGAGGGATCAACATTGGAACTCTCTCCAAGGCAAAACTCAAGACTAGAGGCCCATATCCAAAAGTATTTAGTCGTCCGTTCTTTGCCTTGGTCAGTTGGCTCTTCATATGAGTCGACACAGCTTCACACCAGTTGAAAATGGTGCCTTGGTAACAGTCAATTGCCATCCGCATTTGGGATCCGGAAGCCATGTGTAAAGCGGCCGCGCCGCAAATTCTGGTAACCGTGAACGCTATGACTTTGAGTTCAGGCAGAGTGATGTGTTTTATCTCTATGCCTTTCGAATGGTGAGCCCCAGGTGTGCACCACTCGTCGCGGAGACTATCAAGGGATTGGCCACCCGGCCTAGTCCCCGCAAGACTGAGTTGCTCACCTCTGTTCGGCAAGCCAGTGAGAAAGTATACATCCGAGGGCTCTATCTCGAGCTGGTGCCCTCCTATGTAAAAGCATTGTTCTTGAACGTTCCATCGCTCAACCAGCCATTCCAAGAATCTTACCTGGCCCCTCATGCCCGGTATGGTCCAATATTTGTATAATCCGCATGCTCTTAGGGCATCCAGGGAAGGTTGATGATTTATTGCAACTTCATCATCCTCTACATGCTCTCTTTCTCTCCAATCTAACATGGTTAATACCCTGCACATCAGAAATAGCAATTAGAAATTGATTTGGGAATTTTTGGTAGTTTTTTGAGGGAGTTGGGGTTTTGAAATGCGCACTTCTCGGAAGACGCACCCCGGCTTTGTAGCACAGGGCGCCCGGACGCGGCTGGCCTGAAGGTGGGCCGCGTCTTCCGACCATTTTCCCGTATGAGAAAAAGTCGGGGGACGCGGGTCACCCGAAGGGCACCCGCGTCCACCGAGAAGCGCATTCCAAAACCAAAAGCCCCCCAAAAAATGAAACTAAGACCTAAAAATTGATTCTAAACGGATAGAAATGCAGAGTAGGATGTGTAAAATACCTGGATAAGACGGCGTTCGATTCCGACGGTCAGATTTTCCGCAGCGACCACGGGAAGTTTCTTGTCAAAAGCTCCTTTTTCAACCTCAATAGTCAAACGGTAAAAATGACATGGTAAAAGGTCTTTTTATAGGTTTTTTGGATGAATTAGTTCATTTTTTACCATGAAAAGGTGTTTTTCGATGTATTTTTGCCTATTTTAAACAGGTATGAGTAATGTGTTGCTTTTGTGCAGGACAAAGGGATTTCGAGGGAAATTGTAATTTTTCACAAACAAAAATATCAGAGTCATCTTTTAAGCCCTTTTCTGACTCCTAAAACATGAAAAGATCGCCGAGCGTTTCTTTTACACTCGCTAAAACGGAATTAAAAAACGGTCCCCTTTTAGCTCTTTTCTGACCGCAAAATCAGGAAAAGATTGCCGGGTTTTTGTCGTTTCAAACTCGATAAGGAAATAAAACGACGTGTCCTTGATCGCTTTTTACTTTTCAGGTCAACGACACTATTATGAAAGTACTCCTTGGTCGCAAGATCAAGCAGTTCCCCCAGGTATTATTTTATACTTTTTTCGGGCTTGAGGGACACAAATATACGAAAAAGTTCAACGTGGAGTCTCCTTTTGTTTTTTCAAACTCTCTAAAAATGAAAAACGCCGAGTTTCTCCTATACTGGGCTCGTTAAACTTTTACAGTAAAGGACCTGTTCAATTACAAACAGGAACGAACCACTCCTTCCTAGGGTTCGAATTTAAACTAGGTTGGACTCGTCCGAAGGACGAGCTTATAATCAAGCATATGTTATCCTCCTCAAGCTTGTTAAAAATAAAGAGGTACTTGCCAGAAATGGTGGGGGAAAAGAGAGAAGAATGAACCTGTTTGTTACCTTTTGTCTCAAAAGAAACTTTATTACCACTCTTGAACACGACACTTTTTATTCACCTGGGTTGGGAAATCTTTTACCTCACAGTTGACCAAACCACTTTGAAAGTCTTTAACCGGGTTCCGGGGATTAACTTTGAGTTATTCGTCACCAAGCCATCTGTTGTGTCGTTATGTGTTCAAGAGGTCTGCAAGCAAAACTTTCATCTGCAAAATACTTGTCATCCATTTGACCATCCCTGAGTCAGTCTTTACAGCAACATTTCTTCAACTTGAACAATGATTTCGTGTTGCGGGCTTGCCTGCAACAGGTCGCTTTCTATCGACATCGACACATTATCTAGAAAGATGACTTAGGAATCGATAGTACCTTGAAGTCTGCATGCATCAATGGCAGGTTTCTCGCCTTTGACGTTAGTTTACATCATTGACTTTCGATCAAAGGATTCCGTGAAGTGTTCGACATCAAAACATCTATTCACACTTCACGGGTTGTGCTTGGTACTTTGAGAACCATTGACATTACTGGTGGTCTCTCTCACGCTTGTTAACAGTTTACATCATCGACTGGTAATCAAGTGGTTTCTAACATGTTCGACATCAAATCATTTAAATCACATGGCTAGAATCGTACCAATTCGGGAAGTAGAAGTGAAGACCCTGGATCTAGTTTCTACCATCCAGGCTGCAAGGAGTTTTGTATTCATTATCTATGTAGACTAATCATAAACAGATGGCTGCGTCCATACTGTGTCTACAAAAGTCTATAAAAAATGATGTACTGCAAGATCATTCCTGTATCAGAATAGTTAGTCCATTAGTTAAAGTTTTGAATCTGAGTATGGGAATGCCTACCTCAGTGATGATATAATCTTATACATGTATTTTGTGTTGAAAATTGCAGGTTCCAACCAGGTCATCCACAAGACAATCCTTGAAATGATAAAGCGCTTCACCCTTCCTAGAATTACAAAACCCTAATCTATTCTAGGCTTCGCACTTTAGGGGGCAATCTGTTACACTAAAAAATGTCACCATGACTACTTACAGTTAGTATGGCTCAAATCAACAGCCATGCTACCCTCTTAGGCAAGTCTTATGCCTCTGCTATCCATCTCAAACTCAAAGAAGAGAGAAAGTCTTGTAAAAATGTGTTTATCTCTGGGGTCGCAGGTTCTCTCTAGCCTTACCTGCGGGGACGCTCACAATGTTCACAAAAGTTGCGTCCATGGACGCTCTGTATGTTCAGGGACAGGTGCGTCCTTCTGTAAAAGGCAAAATGCGCGAGTTTCATCTTAAAAAAGTTACTTGTGGTTACTTCTAGAACTTTCTAGAGGTCGGTTTGATGAAATGGATGCGCCTCCAGTTGGTTCATGTATCCCTATTAAGGAGGAACTTATCCCATCAATAAGGGAGCTATCCCACCCAAAGAGGGGGATTATCCCATTGATGGTGGACCTGAATAACCTCTTTACAACACTATAAATAAAGACATTGAGCCAGAGGGAGGAGAGGTTGGAGCTATACATTTTCTTTGGGTAAATGCTGCAGGAATTAGGACTCCCATTTAGAACCTTGTGAGGAGAGATTGTCTTTGCTTGATTCTACTTGGAAGTGGGTGAGCTTTGTCAAAGTAGAGGAAAACCCTTGATGGACCCTGGGAGGAACTTGCACAACACCAAGGCCAGGTTGTAAGAGTTTCTTTGTTTCGTTATTAATACAAACTGGTTTATTTTTCTCAATAGCTTGTGTTAATGAGTTATTTCATGTGTTCCTTGGTCTGCATGTTGAATATATGTTTTATTATATGAAATGCAAGTGCTTGGTAATTGTTTGATTGTTTGTGGTTGCAGGAATTGACTTGAAGGAGGAGCTCATCCGGATCGGCAAGGACGGACTACAACAACAACGTTTTGGAATAAGGTAAGCCTAAACACTTGTAGTTTTCATGTTCTAAAAGGTATATTTAGAGAAAGATCACTCCATTTTGTCTTGTTTGTCGCTAGAGAGTTTAGACTCCTAGGGAGGTCAGTTGTGTCCGCACAAACGACTTTTTCCGCCACGACACATACCTTTTGAGTAAGTATAAAGAGACGTTGGGGTTTCTTTGTCACATCAAGATCATCTTCCTGATAGCAAGGAAGGTGATTTCTTTTTTCTGATGACTAGATGGCGAGGCCAGGTTTCGACCCTGGTCCCCTAGGGCCAGGGCCTAGGTATCATAGGGTTTTCTGCAAGCTGACACGCAGGTACAGGTAGATGCGGCACTGGCAACCACAGAGGGAGACGGGTGCAACAGTGGTCAAGCGGTCTGGGTCGCGCGGGTCAAAGGAGTATTCCCTCAGGTGGGCGGGTTAATGTTTTCGAAGGCAGATTGAATGAGCGGTTTACTTCGAAAACCCGTGACCTTTACCTCGGAGCTGTTCCGGTTTAGCACTTGTATGCGTTTTTTCGGTTGTGCAGGCGGTTTTTCAGCTGGCATTTTCGAGCGTCGGTTGGAAGGTCTTTTACCATTTTACGGACTTCTAGGTTTTTTACAATGGTTATTGCTAGTGAGTCGGTGGAGCTTGACCCTTCGCCAGAGGATGTGCTTACAGTGTGGGGGAAGGATTTAAGCGAGCAGAACATTGGAGAGCTGATTGAAAAGCTCGAAAGGAATGGAGCTGGAGCGGTTTTGACGGCTGGTACTAGGGCTGCAAGTTTTGCAAAGGGTCTGTTGGAGGAAAGCTGGGATCTATCGGGCAATTTGGGCACCGATGGCAGGAGAAATGAGAAGGAACCCTCACTGTCAGGTTTGAGCTCGTGGAGAGACAAATGTTCCGCTGTGCCGTCTGGTAAGTTAACATCTCCAGCCAAGATCTTTTGTCCATCCGGGGGATTAGAAGACATAATTAATTCAGTCCAGAACAGAGGGGTGTGGAGATCGGTAGGAGGTTTAAACGTTACAGGGAAGGAGGTCGGGAGAGGCACCCATCCATCTGCAGTAAGCAAGGGGCTTTTTACAGAGAACCCTCCTTTGGGAATCGGTGGGTCGGTAGGATTGCTCTCCGGAGCAGGCGGACAAGTTTCACAGGGAACGGTTTCGACTTCACCGGCAGCAGGGACGGTTCATGGAAAGGTCATCTCGGAGTTTGAAGGGGTAGGCAGCCCAGTTGAGGGTTTGGTCGAAACCCCACCATCGGATGGGGACGTGCAGGTTATTAGGCCGGAATTTGGGCCCCAAAGGGACGACGGTTTACATGACCCAGAGCTCGGGGACCAGAATGCACACCCGGAGGTGACAAGGGTTGGGGAGAAAAGAAAGAAAGCTAAACCCTTAAAGACTAAGACCTTCTCAGAGCTCGTTCTTGATATGGATATGCATGTGGATGGCATCCTAGAGATCGCAGAAGTTACTCTGGTGGGCAGAATCAGGGGGCGGCTCGTCTCCGGCAAAGATCTTAGATAGTGGGCATCGAGTCAGTGGGAAAACTCCCCAGCGGCCTCATGCAAGATCAACTCTCTGGTCAAAGGTTGGTTTATGGCCTGTTTCAGCAGTAAAGAGGCCATGGAATGGGTTGAAGGAAAAATTTGGGAATTTGGGAACAGACCGGTTTTCTTTAAGAGATGGACGCCGCTTTTTGATGCAGCAAAAGAGAAGGTTGATGAGTTTCCCGTCTGGGTAAGGGCTCCGAGTCTCCCTCCTTATCTCTGGGCGGACTCTATTTTCAAGTCTATTGGGAACCTCTTGGGAACATACCTGGACGCAGATAGATCGTATCTTGACAATTTCGAAATGGGGGTGGCAAGGATTCTGGTGAGGTTAAATCCCAAAGAGGGACTGGCAAAATCCATCACTCTGAGATATAGGGAGTACGTGGTTGAGCAGCCGTTGGACTATGAACTACTCCCGTTTCGCTGTCATCGCTGCCATGAATATGGGCACCTGGAAAGAGATTGCCCGTTGGGTAGGAGGAAGAGGAGGACCTATAGAGATGAAAAGGAGTGGGAAAGGAGTAGCAGGCGGGTCGGGAGCGAGCAGGAGGAGGTCATTCCAGATGGGAAGCCTGTGGAGGAGCAACTGCAGCAGACAATGGAAGGGAAGCTCAAGGACGACGGAGATGCGAGGATTTTGTCTGAGGACCAACCAACTCTGGACCCCTCTCCTTCTGTTCCGGTTGCGGTCTCAGCGGAAGATCAACCGGGTATGCTATTTCCTCATCATACCTCTGTCTCTTGTTCTGAATCTGTTGAAGGGGGGGTTTCTAAGTTAGAAAATGTTAAGTCTGTTATGCAAAATATTGAAAATATCACGTCTGATCTTCCCTCCTTAAATCTGAACTGTGAGGATTTCCCTCCTTTGGTTTCCGGTGTTGGAGCCTCTTCTGGTGGATGTCAATATAATCTTAGATCTCATAGCAAAAAACCGGGGTGCTCGAAGGAGCTTTTGGACCCTGTTGGTGGTTTGGGCACTGAAACTCCAAAATCCTGCCCAAAGAAGGGTAGAGGAAGAAAATCCATGTTTTCAAAAACTCAAGCAAAAGCCGTTTTTGATGTAGCAGATGGGAAACAGATGACAATTCCCGGGGCGCTTAGAGCAGCAAAACCCCCAGAGTCTGTTATAAAATGATTTGCCTTTCATGGAACTGCAGGGGTTTAGCTAGTAAACCCAAAAAACTAGCTTTAAAAGATCTTATTGCTCGAAACAACCCGGACATAGTCTTCCTTCAAGAAACTCTGGGAAAAGGTTCGGATGTTGAATCCTCCTTGGGCTCTCTTTTTCCAGGATGGGTATTCATAGCTGCAGATGCTAGTGGACATTCAGGAGGACTAGCCTTGGGTTTTAAAAAGGGAAGACTGAAGGTCTTAAGCTCCTGGGGGTTACCAAATGTGTTGGGAGTGGAGGTGGTATCCCCTGATTTCGACATCCCTCTGCTGTTTGTAAATGTCTACGGCCCTTGTCAGGGTCGGGTCTCTTTCTGGAACGACCTTCTCTCAAAAGACTTGTTAAAAGACAGAAATCTTATCATTGGGGGAGACCTAAATTTCTCGATGGGAATTGCTGAAGCCTGGGGGCCTCTTGCGAGGGAGGATCCATTGACTGACTTCTTCTCAAATATCCTTCTCTCACATCATCTGATTGATGTCAATATCATTAAAGCAAAACCTACATGGAGAAATAGAAGAACGGGGGAAGACAGAATTGCGAAAAGACTAGATCGTTTCCTTATAAATGAAAGATTGGCCTCTGGTATTCCTCTGTTCCGTCAATGGGTGGGTGATGGGGGAAACTCAGACCATTTTCCTATCTTTCTGGAGTTCTCCAAGCCACCCTCAAAACCTGCGGCGCCTTTCAAATTCAATGCTTCTTGGCTTCAGGAGGAATCATACATCAAGCTTTTTAATGAGACTTGGAGACATGCAAGCCAGGAGCATTCGGTGAATAAAGCTGGCCGGTTCTTGGAGAACCTCAAAAGACTAAAAAAAGCTACAATTGAATGGGCAGCAGCGAGGAGGAAAAAGCAAGTGGAAGATTTAGTGAGTATTGATGAGGCACTGGGGGCTCTCGAAGATCCAGCAAACGATTCTTATTCATCTCAGGAGTCGAAAGAAAGAATTCTGGCTCTGGAAAAGAGAAGGGCGAAGATCCTATTGGAAAGAGAAGAGGAGTGGAGATTAAAAAGTAGGGCTATTTGGTTGAAAGCAGGGGATGAAAATACTAAATTCTTCCATAACTTTGCAAAAGGGAGGAGGAATGCAAACACTATATGGAAGCTAAGGGATGCTGAAGGCAGGGAGGCTTCATCTTTTGAGGAACTGTCCTCTATGGGGAAATCTCATTTTCACTCTCTCTTCTCGGATCCGGGGGACATTTCTTTGCCTGAAATTATTAGAACTGCCCAGGCTTTCCCTCGGTTTGTGGAGGAGGAAGATGCGGATGATCTTTTCAGAGAAGTGACAAAGGAAGAAGTAGAACATGTAATAAAGTCTATGCCAATAGACAAAAGCCCAGGACCCGATGGATGGACCATAGAACTTTTTGCACATTTCTTTGAATCTATTGGGGCTGAGCTTACTGAAGTAGTTGAAGAATCTAGAGTTAAAGGGGAAATCTATGGTCCTTTCAATGCAACTTTCATTGCACTTATCCCTAAAAAAGAAGATCCTGGCTCTTTTGAAGATTTTAGGCCTATCTCTCTGTGCAATACCATTTACAAGATTATTGCAAAGATCATTGCTGTTCGCTTGAAACCCTTTTTATCTGGCTGTATTTCAAAGGAACAATTTGGGTTCTTGGATGGGAGGCAAATTCATGAAGCTATAGGGGTAGCTCAAGAAACTATTCACAGTTTAAGGCAAGCAAACAAGAAGGGGGCAGTGCTTAAAATAGACCTATCAAAAGCATATGACAGGGTCAGTTGGATGTATTTAAAGCTACTGCTGACACATTTAGGGTTCCAGGTGGGTTTCATAAACTGGATTATGGGATGTGTCACAAATGTAAACTTTGCTGTCCTGATTAATGGAGCTGCTTCCCAATTCTTTAGAAGCCAAAGAGGACTGTGCCAAGGATGTCCACTTTCTCCTCTTCTCTTCCTTCTTGCTGCGGAAGGCTTGAGCAGGCTTATGGCAAAGGCAAAACAATCAGGTTTGGTAAAAGGTTTGGAAGTTGCTGTCAACCTGTTTATTACTCACCTGCTCTTTGTTGATGATATTCTTCTTTTTACAAATGGGAACTTAAATGAAATTTTAGAGATTAAGTGCATTCTTGATCTGTTCCTAAAGGCTACAGGGCTCCAAATAAACAAGAGGAAGTCACAACTTATTTTTGAAGGTTTCAATAGACAAGAGGAGAATATGATCGCAGGCCAGCTGCCCTTTGGCACCTGTAATATGGAGCAGCCCTTCAAATATCTGGGTTTTTGGCTAAAACCATCTTCTTATAGAAAGCAAGACTGGAATTGGCTAATTGCGAAGATTGAACAAAAAATTTCTCATTGGAGCTTTAAGTGGCTTTCAAGGGCGGGAAGGCTTACTTTGGTAAATGTTGTTCTCCAGGCTATTCCGGTATTCTGGGCTGCTTTGACTTGGATTCCAAAAGGAACTCTTCACAAAATCAAGCAGATTTGTAGTAGATTCTTATGGTCAGGATCAAAGGAAGATTCCGTGCTCCCTTGGGTGGCATGGGACAAGATAGCAAGACCAAAGGACTGGGGTGGTTGGGGTTTGAAAAGCCCCACAGATTTCAGTCTGGCTTTAGCTGCAAAATCGGGTTGGAGGGTTATCACTATGGAAAATCTCTGGACAAAGGTGGTAAGGCGAAAGTACATTGATCCCACACCACTGGAAGACTGGATTAGAATGCCAAATAAAAAAGGAAGAAGCTGCTCTATTATTTGGAAAGCCACTACGGAGGCTTTCAAGGTTATTGAACAAGGGCTAGCTTGGAGGGTGGGAAATGGAGAAAATGTTAGGATTGGAAGGGATCCTTGGGTTGGGTGTAGTGAGGGTTTCGCTCTTTCCCCTGGTATGCTTAATCACCTGGATGATATTGGTATTAGGAACTTAAGGCAGATTGCAAATTTGGAGCAGTACTCCATTTGGGGACAGGTTTGGAGGTCTGAGGTCGAGATAGGAATCGATCCTGCTTGGAGAGTGGAATGGCAGGCTTTCATCCAAGAACTTAGAAGATCAAACGTAAGAATCTCGGACAGATCAGATGCTCTGGTTTGGGCTCATGCGGAGACAGGCTTATATTCGCCAAAGGCTGGCTATAGCTTACTGATGAAGAATAAAGGCTGGAACCCGCCAGTCTGGTGGTCAAAACCTTTATTTAAGCTAAAGTGTCCTAAAAAAGCAAGAATTTTCTTCTGGTGTGCCTTAAATTATAAGATCCCTACATGGGAAGTTCTGCAAGCTCGCTTCAAACAAGGACCTGGTAGATGCCCTTTGTGTTTCACTGAGTCTGAATCCATCTCGCATCTGTTCATCCTTTGCCCCTTTACAAAACAGGTGTGGGTTGAAGTGGAAAGATTGATAAATGTAAAAATCAGATGGGAAGGTGACTGTTTGACCACATCTTGGGAATACTGGTGGAATCACTTTCAAGAGAGGAATTTAAGGAATTTACCTCCCATCATCTGCTGGGGTATCTGGATTGCTAGGAACCGAAGCATCTTCTGTGAGCAGCTGACTCCGGGGACAGCTATTGCCATTCAAAGCAGTGCCATCCTTGAAAGCATACCTATAAAGGAGGTTTCTACAAACGCTACCCCGCGGAAGGAACCATGCATCAGAGAAGGGATCCCGTGGGCTTTTTTTGACGGGGCTGCTCAAAATGACTACACGGGGGCCGGATTGTGCATCCACCTTAGTGGTTCACATTCTCTCAAAGCTTCGGTGGGAATTGGAAGGGGGACAAATAATTTCGCTGAACTCACTGCTCTTAAACTGCTCCTATGTTGGCTTGTTCACAAACATATCCTCACAGTTCAGATTTTCGGTGATTCGCTGAATGTTATAAATTGGGTTTTGGGGAAGCATAGATGTCAGAACTATTTGTTGTTGCCATTACTTGAAGAGATCCAAACCTTAAAACAGCAGTTTAATGTTTTCTCAATTGCTCACATATACAGGGAATTCAATGAGGAAGCGGATAGATTTTCTAAAGAAGGCTTGCGGCAGGCTGTGGGTGCTTGGAGAATAACTGAACAGGAACATGATCAGATCCGTGTGTCGGATCAAGCTCCAAATATATAAATCTTCCACAAAAGATGCTCTTTTATATGCGCTGGTTTTTTTTCCTGTTAGCGGTTAGAACAAGATGACAACGTTCCAAACTGATAATTTTACTCTTATGTTTTTATAAGCTCTGGTTTAAAGAGCGAACTATATTCTGGTCAAACTTTTATGCTTTGATCCTGGGTTGTTTTCCATATGTATGGAGGCCCAGGAAGCACTGCGTTTTTTCCTTGAGAGTACATGCAAATTAGAAATGGCTGTAAAAGCTGGGTTCAGCAGATGTTTTTAGAGCCCTGTAGGGGCGCTAATGATCCTACCAGAGGAGTCTCGGCTCCTAAACAGGCAGTTTATGCAGAATGTTAACTCAAAAGCATTGTAACTTTTTTATATCTTATAAGAAAGTTCGTTTTTTTCCTTGGAAAAAAAAAAGTATAAAGAGACGTTTTATTTATTTACCATACCTCCACTTTACTTATATTTTTATTTGTTTACACCCTTACATGTATATAAGGTTACTTATGGAGTAAATATAAAAAATGTTTTATTTATTTACCATTCCTCTCATTTATTTATATTTTTATTAATTTACCATACCTCTTTTATAATATGGTATTTGGCCCATAGGATTCACTTAAATAAAACCTATTCTTGAAAATGGGCGAATGGATTCACTTAAATAAAACCTATTCTTGAAAATGGGTGAATGGAAGGTTGTAAGTCCTAATTTCAAGGGCTAAATTTACCTTTTTTACCCTCTCCCTTAAAATAAGGTGGGCTATTTGAGGTGATTTGTAAAAATGTACTATGATACAAAATATTCGCCCACTAAAAATTTAAAACCCCTTAATTTCGCCAAAGGGCGAACATTCGCCCCTAAAATTATCCTTGGCCCCATGGGCGACCTGCGCACCCCGACCTTTTTCGTATATAGGAAAAAGGTCGGGGTACGCAGCCCGCCTTCAGACCAGCTGCGTACCGCCGCTCTGTGTTCTGAACGCGGTGTGCGTACCCCGTGAAACACGCATTTTGAAACCCCAAACTCCAATTTCAACCAACCAAAATTTATTTTATGAATTCTAACCATTGTTTTTTGGTGTGCAGGGCATTCACCATGCTAGATTGGAGAGAAAGAGAACACGAGGACATTGATTTGGCCGCAATTGGTCATAAACCTTCTATTGATGCATTAAAAGCATGCGGTTTGTACAAATACTGGGCCATACCTGGCATGAGGGGCCAGGTGCCATTCCTTGAGTGGCTGGTTGAAAGGTGGAACACTCAGGATCAATGCTTCTACATCGTAGAGAACCAGCTCGAGATAGAGCCCTCCGACATATATTTTCTCTCTGGCTTGCCAAATAGGGGCGAGCAATTGACTCTGTCCGGGACTAGGCCGGGTGGCCAATCCCTTGCTAGCCTCCGGCTAGAGTGGTGCAACAATCAGAACCAGGAGAAAGGGATAGAAATCAAGTACATATCCCTACCCGAACTTATGGTGATAGCCTTTACTGTTACCAGACTCTGCGGCGCAGCCGCCTTGCACATTGCCACCGGGTCCCAAATGCGGATGGCGATAGATTGCTACCGAGGCACCATTTTCAACTGGTGCGATGGTGTGTTGGCCAATATGAAGGGCCAACTAACTAGGGCAAAGAACGGACAACTGAAGACCTTTGGATATGGGCCTTTAGTTGTGAGCTTTGCCTTAGAGAGAATTCCAATGCTGATCCCCCAGCATCTTACTGTTCCAGTTGGGGCTCCTCAGGAGCCTAAGTTGACGAGATGGGTTGCAGTAATGGCCCGGCATCCTGATGAGGGCGCGACAGTTGTTCGATTTCCTGATGGTTACTTTCACTGGCTAGAGGGCCAGGTCTTTGCTATTCAGGATTTTCCCTATGCCGGAATGGATTTTCGGAATGATCTGGACATGGTTCTTCCACAGGGAGAACAGTGGGACGACAAAGGTATTTCATTTTTCACAAGTTTTTAAATTATGTATTTTTTTTGTTTTTATATATCGCCTCAAAACTGATTGCACAAATTTTCAAAATGCAGATGTAGGTCCACGGCGTCTAGCCAACCTCCGGGCTTTTGAGAGGAGAGTACCAGCTGTACTAGCACCAGCCCCACAGGATGCGGCCGCAGAGACCTTAGCCGAGCTGGAACAGGATCTAGAGCGTCTGACGGCGGGTATACCAGAGACCACCATAGATGACATTCATATTCGACTTCAGCGCTATGTGGTCGCAGTCCCAGGACCTTTTAGGAGGTTCCTGTGTAGGGTAGCGTGGGCAGTGGTCTCGTATAGAGAGCACCACCAGTGATTGGCTAGTCACTTTTGTAGACACATATGACATTTTTGGTTTTTTGTACTTATCATTTTGCCGATCATAAGGTGTTTTTCAACCTATGATCGAAGACGATGTATATTTTTGACACACTCCTATCTATATATATATATATATATATATATATATATATATATATATATATATATCATTATTACCGGCTTATCTTGTTTTAACATATGTGATGAAATGTTTTTAAATTTACTTGCATGATTATCGCAAATATATGTCCAACATTCGAGAAGCAATTGCATCTGCTAATGTATTTAAAGACCTTGGAATATGCTGATATTCAATGTAATCAAATTCACGTTCCAAGAGGCGCACTCTCAAAAACAACCTTAATAACACAGGATTTCTAATGGCATATACTCTATTAAGCTGTAATACAACGAGTTCAGAATCTAACCTCACTATCAACCGTCGAATTCCAAATGAAATAGATTCAGACAATAATTCAACCACTGCACTGTATTCTGCAATGTTGTTCGTCGTTTGACCGAGGCTCACCCCATGCATAGAAACTAACTCGTCAGAGGGCGAATAGATAACCCAAGCTGCGGAAGAGATATTTTGTGTACTACGACAAGCACCATCGGCAAATCCAATGTACGTTTGGAGAGGCGTCGACATCTGCAATATCAAGAGTAAAACCAAGATAAGCCAGAATAACGACAAAAAACACACTTTCTAAGCTAAGCACACTATCTAAACTACCAAACATACTAGCTAGAAAGAAAACCTAACCTAACTAAAAATTCTCCATACTCATCATTTAAGCATAATACCTCTTTAGGTAAAGTCCGTTTCTGGGTTTACCCAAAGAGTCCCCATCAAAATCTACCAGCTCATAGGCCCCTTTTGCTAGCTTTCGATTTACAATGTAGGGTCCATGCCACATAGGAACGAATTTTCCAGCACCTAGCTTATCGTTAGCTTGATCATATAATAGCACTAGGTATCCCTCCGAAAAACTTCGAGGGGTCACATTTCTATCATACTGAGCTTTCATTCGCTTCGCGTGAGTCTCGATTGCCAATGCAGCGTCACGTCGAGTCTCATCTAATTGAGCTAAGTATAATAAACGTTTCTCCTCTTTGGAAGTAGCTAGGAGTAATTCGACAGCCATTTGAAGTGATGGGATTTCGCATTCAATGGGTAACACAGCTTCCAAGCCATAAACTAGCTGGAAAGGAGTGAACCCTGTTGAAGTTTTCACTGAAGTTAGGTATGCCCATAGCGCTAAAAATAACATGTTGTGCCAATTCGACCGATGAATACCAATGATTCGTCGGATCATGATAACCAGAACTTTGTTGATAGACTCAACCAAACCGTTGGCTTGCGGATAATAAGGAGTAGAGCTATCGTGGCGTAAACCAAGCTGACTTGTAAGCTCAGTCATCATGATGTTTCGAAAATGGCTCCCATGGTCAGTGATGATTGCTTGCGGGACACCAAACCTAGTTATAATGCGATTGAATACGAAAACTGCAGCTGTTTTGCCGCTTGCGTCGAATGTAGGCATCGCCTCGGCCCATTTAGTAAAATAATCAACCGCGACGATGATATATGCATGCCCCCCGGCCGAGTGAGGGTTACAAGTAATAAAATCAATACCCCATTTGGCGAAAGGACCAACGACAATTATAGGATGGAGAGGAGCAGGTGGTGCGCGCATCTTGCGATCAAACACTTGACAGTTGTGGCATTTTCGGACCGCAATGATACAATCCTTAAACATGGACGGCCAAAAATAGCCAGCGCGCAACACCTTCTGAGCTGTGGCATACCCAGACATATGACCGCCAAATGCTCCAGAGTGACAATCATTCAAAACCCTCTCAGCCTCTTCGTGAGTTAAACAACGTCGAAAAACTAAGTCTGCCCCCCGGCGATAAAGTGTATCTCCAATAATTCTGTATTGCTGGGATTGAAACCGATTTTTTCGACGTTCCGACTTTGAAGCTTCAGGCCGAAAGGTTTGGGTTTGGAGATAGATGATTATATCCCCATACCACGGATCTAAAGTACTGATAAGAAACAAAGATTCGTCCGCAATGGACTCCTCTGCCACAGTTTCTGTGTCAGCATGCGAGAAATCACACATCAATTCCGCAAAAACTAAGGATTTCTTAGACTTGGACTTCTCGAACTCCAAGTCGAACTCTTGCAGGATAACGATCCATTTAGAGTACTTGCCCCCTAGCAGTTGTTTAGTCAAAATATAAATCATAGAGTTGTAATCCGAAATAACTGTAGTTTTATGGAGAAGAATGTAGTGACGAAAACGCTGGACAGCTTGAACGGCTGCCAGGGCCAATTTCTCCACATGCGAATATTTTAGCTTAGTGGGGTTTAACGTCCTACTAAGATAATATATCACATGTTCCATTCCGAATTCATCTTCTTGGACTAACACCATTCCAATAGTGGAATGCGAAGCTGCGAGGTATAAGAAGTAGTCCTGGTTGTAGTTGGGAGGATGCAACAACGGTGCATGGGTCAACGCATGCTTAAGTGCATCAAAAGATTGTTGGGCAATCTCGTCCCAAAAGAATTGAGCGTTCTGTTTCAACAACCGTGTAAAACCTTTAGTGACCTCGGCGTAGTTTGGAATGAATCAGCGTAAAAAGTTTGCTTTCCCTTGCAAACTTTGGAGTTGGCGCAAACTCGAAGGAGGAGGCAATTTGATGATAGCTTCGACCTTCGAGGGATCGACGCGAATGCCGACTTTTGAAACAAAAAATCCCAGCAATCGACCCGTTTCTATACAGAAGACACACTTGTGGGGATTCAACCGAATACGATAATGCCTACACCTCATAAAGATTGCTCGTAAGTGGACAAGGTGATCAGCTCGATGTAAAGAATGAGCAGGAAAATCATCGAGGTACGGTTGCACAATGTGCTTGATGTCATGAAATGCATAAGACATTGCCCGTTGAAAAGTGGCTCCGGCATTCTTAAGCCCAAAAGGTAATTTGCAATAAGCAAATGTCCGCCATGGACAAATGAATGCCGTTTTTGGTTGATCGGCACATAGAATATTGATTTGATTATAGCCCGAAAAACCATCCATAAAGGAAAACATTTCACTTCCGGCACAATCATCAATGATTTGATCGATATAAGGCGTAGGATAGTTGTCTTTTGGACAAGCTCGATTTATATCCCTATAGTCGATACATATTCTTATTGTTCCTTTTTTCTTGTTAACCGGAACAATATTCGATACCCAATCCGTTAACGGGATTGGATAAATGAAACCTGCTTTCAACAGCTTCTCGACTTCTGCTTTAATCGCAGCCGCTTTTCTAGGGTGAATCTGACGCAACCGTTGCCGGACGGGTTTGGCATCCGGGTAGGTCTTTATTTCATGAACAACAATGGCAGGATCGATTCCTGGCATTTCCTCGTAAGACCAGGCGAACACATCGTGGAATTCTTGGAATAGGGCCTTGTAAGTTTGAATTTCATCTTCTGTACATGAGGCACCTATATGAATGTTTTCTTCAATTCCGGGCTTCACTAAAATGTCAATGGGAATAGTGCGAGAAATATTCCCTAAATTCAACTCTGAATCAGAATGTTTCGTTGGATTCTGAGCGTCTTTGACATATTCAGCGGTAAAAATAGATGAAAATTCGTTTTCAAAAGCATCATCCTCAGGTAAAAACGAAGATCTATGATGGAGATCTTCCCATGGTAGATTGTCTACATTTAGGATTTCGCGAAGTCGCTCGTCAGATGACACGACTTCGGGAAACGCTATCCGTTCTGAGGTTGATGTGAAAAGTGATTCCTCACTGACCACATTCATTTGGTCGATTTGGGTTGAACGCGAGTCGGTAACAGACACGACGGCTTCATAAGCAATTTCATATGGACTCAAAGGCATAGCATCACCGAATGAGTCTATCTCAGATTCATATGGGACAATCCAAGGATCGTCGTTAATAATGGTGTCTGATGTAATCATATGAATTGATGCAAATGAAGGGTCTGCGTTGATTGGAGGGAAAGGAAAAGTTCCCAGTAAACCAGAATCTTTAACTAAACCTATGCCAACGTCCCTATAAGGGATTGTCGTCTTACCGACATGCTGGATACTCTCTGAAGAGGCTGGGTCGGATGAAAAGTATGTCAGCTGATCAATTGTCACGATCTTGCCGTTATGCAGAAAATTTATTACTCTGAAGACCGATGAAACAACCGTCGTCATAGCATATGACCAACTTCGACCCAAAAGAAGGTTGTAGTCTAGAGGGGCATCAACCACCTCCACATCCAGACTAACGGTTTTACCTTCTACCCCTATAGGCAATTCCTGTAGAATACCAAACGGACGGAACCCACGGCCATCAAAGGCCTTAAGGATGGTCGGGGATTGGTTCAGCGAAGGAGAACCAAACGATCTCCAACACTGAATCGACATAATACACGTGGAATCTCCCTCATCAATTACAGTCCGATGAATAGGCCTGTTTTTGACTATCACTGGAATCTGGAAAGCCATTTGATGGGGTAGGCGCGGTGTACTATTTTCTAGATCGAAGATTATCAGATTCGGGTCCTGAACATCAACAGCTCCGATAGCCGACAAAAGTAACTTTCGTTGTGCTGGGCATGATTGCAACACTTCTAAAGCCGACATTGCTGAGGGTGAAACAGCTAAGTCCTCAACAATGTTGTAATTTTGGGCCGCTCTCGCATGTGGATTGAAAGCAGACCTTCTAAGAACACCCTTGGCGGGCGGTTTGATTACTAAGTCCGGGTTAGGTTTTTTGATCTGTAGTGGATCAGAACCAGGAGCTGAGGTTGATGGATTAGAATGAGAAGATTCTGCTTTCTTACCATCAACAGGATTCTTACTACCATAATCTTGCGACCGAGTCACAATCCTCACATGAGACATCATCAAAATGGGTTCTTCACTGGCAGTCGAGGAAGAACCTATCATCTTACTCTCCTGCTTTGGAAATGGATCTTTCAACACAGAAGGAGTGGGAGAACCTTTGACTATTTTCACAACCTCGGCCTGATGAGGGCAATCTCTTGTAAAATGATCCTCTTCACAAATAAGACAAGGATATCGAGGTTTGCGCTTTTCGTCATTGGTTTCCGACTTTTCTGTTTTCTCCTTCGGAGCCTTGTCTGCTTTAGCCTTCTTCTTTCCTTTCTTCTTTCCACCGTTTTTTGATTTGGTCGTAGATGACTCTATAGTGTGAATATCGACGGAAAGTTCAGGAGAAGACTCTCCTGTCGGGGAATCAGGCAAGGTGATTATAGGAGTAGTAGAAGTCTTGGAAGACTTCTTCTTGCTCTTTATGTTCACCGTACCAATCATACCATCAGCGGCATGAGATCCCGAAGGAGCAGCAGCGATTTGATTCGATTTTGGAAGATCTGGGATCTTCTCGTGTAACATACCCGACTGAGTATAAACTAAGTCAAGGTACTGTGCCTGAGCAATGACTTGCTCCTCAGTAACTACTCCGGCCTTAGCCACATCTTCAGTAATCTTCGGTAATAATGATTTAACAAACCATTCAGCTAAGATTTGGTCCGGAATAAAAACTTTCACTAACCTTCTTCGACGTCTCCACTCATGAATGTGGTCAGAAATATACGTGGACGTCGATTGTTTTAGTGAAGTTAATAACTCCGTGCCGTTATCGTATCTGATCGGCAACTGAAAATGAGTTAAGAATGAGGTAGCTAACTGGCTAAAATTGTAAAAAGAGGCCCGTGGTAACTCAATGTACCACTTGGCCGCGAGACCAATGAGTGTACGCTGGAAAAGACGTAAGCGGATCGAATCATCCAAGATAGAATTTGAAGCACACCAGAGGTGGTAAGTCATCACGTGATTGGACGAATCCTCTCCAGACTTACCTTCGAACTTGGGTATATCACTGGGCAACTTATTTGGCATTAGCGGCCAAAAAGGAAGATATTGAATTGGATCATTCGTTAGGCGCGTCAAGTCTGGTAAATCTAAAGTTGCGATAAACGGTAATTGCCGGTTAGGATCTCTAAAACTCTGGGTCACAAGACCAGTCCCAGGAGGAGGATATCCAGGATAACTAGGAACAGGAATCGCGTGTTATAGACATTTTTGTGCCTAACAGCATGAAGCATGAAATGTCAATAATCTGAGGGATCCAAAGTCCCTAAACATGTCGTTCCTACCCCTAGAGGAACAAGGTCAGCAAACCACAGCACTGAAAATCAGTTCTCCACCTGAAAACACTCAAAAACAAGCTATTTCTGGATCATGTCAGCTGCTCCACTGAGCATCTGCCCTGAATGTCAACTGCTCCACTCTGTACCTACGCTGAATGTCAAAAGCAATGAAGGCTACCTGCGCTGGGCGAGATTGGCCAAGTGGCACAGTCATTCTGCAAGGTGTCAAATGCCCAGGAAGCTTCCAAAATGACACTTGGATCAGGGAATTCGCCTTGTGATGAGTAAGAGGATCTAGATCTCCAAATGGAAGCAAGAGACTCCAAGTGGACTCAAGAACTGAAGAATAACTGAAGTGGGAGAGGACACTAGTCAACTTCATGTCAGTCTCAAGCTGACTCATCCTTTCTCCAAAACTTCTATATATAGAGCTCTCTCATGAGGTCTATGGAGGCTGGAATTTTGTGCAAGTAAGGAAGTGCTGTTGGTTTGAGTATAGAACTATTGGGTGATTTGTTTGAAGGAGGTGAAGAGGAGATTTCTTTCTGCTGGGAGGTGTTGCTGGATTGGGCCTATTATGGTTGTAACACTCTCAGAACTTTACTTCTTCCATTAATAAAGTATTTGAGGTTCTTCTATATGCATGTGTCTCAATGGTGAATTGATGCTTGTATATTTGATTTATTCTAATCCCTGAATCGATTATGGATGTATGCTTCTTGGAGTTTCCTTTTCTTGTGCTTTTACAGGATCTTTGTGTAGCTGGGCCGGTGAAAGAGCAAGGAGCTAGGAGCAAGCAGCAAAGAGGGAAGATTGGATCAACCATTAGCGGAAGATAACGGTTAGTGGATCCCCTTTCTCTTCTCTCTCTCATCTCATAAAGAAGTAATCTTGAATAGCTTTGCATTCAGTTGTTGCTGAGGTACTATCACCCTTAGAGTGGGATAGGGTCATTCCATATTGGATACTTTTCCCAACAACAAATTGGCGACTCCGCTGGGGAGCGTATCTTGTTGGTTGTTTGTGTTTTTTGCTATTCATTTCATAAACAAAGGGAGTACCGAATCGAACTGTATTTGGATCTTTCAAATACAAAGTAGAGGGCAGCTACTCTAGCTCAGTTTCTGGGCAAGTTTATGATTTGAAGAGCTGATCCACAAGGACTCTAATAAGCTCTTAGTGATAGCTTTTCATCCTCCTTTTTATCCCTTAGTGTGTCCTTGACTGATAGCTTCTGATTTGAGCAAAAACTGTGAATTTTTGAGCAATCTGTGACCCGGAAACCAAGAGAAAGGAAAGTTTCATTCTTCAGTCCAGCTGCTATGAAGGCTGTCTGCATTTCAGCGCAGTTCCCGAAGGGGCTACCTACGCTGAAGGTCAAACAGACAGTGTCCCACCTGCGCTGGACCAGTCTTGCCTTGTGCTACTGGGGTTTCCTGTTGTTTCTTGCCCTGTTTTCACTCTTGTTTTTGCTGCTTGTTACCAGTCAATGTGCCTATCTGAAATCAACTTTCCTTACCACTATTCCGCCTCGGTTGTATAAAGAAACTGTGTTTGTTCTTTGTGTATTTCTTGTATCATTTATAGTTTCCCATAACGAAAAGTGAGCTAGTCTTGTTGTGGCCTCTTAGATCTAGACCTGTGATAAAGTGTCGTTTTGATCTTAAGAGTTAGTTTGTTTGCTGTTCATAGCTGATTGAGCTTTGCTTTCATCATATGGTTTGAATTTATATATTTCTAGTGTCGAAACAAGTAAATCTTAAGGTGTCTTTTGATTTTGGACAAGCTTGTTTTCTTTCACTTGAAATTGAATTCAAAGTTATACAACAGCTTTCTTTTTTTATTGCACCAACATTAAGAAAGAGAAACGAAATACTTGCATTGTGCATGTGCATTATGACAGTTTGCATGTTGATTTAGGGAAAATGCATTAGTGTGTGCTCTATGATCTGTGTGAAAAGATTTTGTCTCTCTTTTCCCTCAGTAGTTAAGATTTTCATAAGTCGAAAAGATTGAAAAAGCTTGCTTCTCATCTTAGATTGCATTTAGGAATTTGTATCAAAACATCTCGTGGTGAACCTTGAAAGGAAAACTTTAAAAAAGATCAACTTAAAATATATTGAATGAACCTAACAACGCTTTGAAACATAACGCAAACATCTAGAGGTCTAAGCTAGAGACGTGTTCCAGCGTCATTAAATGTAGTGACTGTCGATCTCGACGAAGGTGGGTGATTCCTCCTGAGAGTCGGTGGCACTAATACGAACTTGTGCTCCCACGTACCTTCACGTATATATTGGGAGACCCCTATAGAAACAAAGCCTTTATCCAATAGGAAACCGTGTCGGCCGCCCTACTGATCGCAATGCAGTGAACACAGCATTCACGAAGATCGACCACCCGTACCGTAAAACGTATTCTGTGGTTTTGCGAAAGGTTTGGCACACCCTCTGCCTAGATCTCCAGAGCAGTTTCTTTTGGCCTTTTTCAAACTCTATAACTGAAAAAGTCCAACAGATCATTTGTCACTTCGGGCTCGTTAATACATCGAAGGAGACTAGAGTCATCTTTAGCTTTTTCTCGACTCTTAAAAGGTGAAAAAGCAAGTTGTGTCTAAAAGCGTCTAATAAAATTCATTCAATTCGGAAACACAAATTTCCCCTTTTAATATTTTAGTTGATCGAGTAATCCGCAATCGTGGAAGAAAGTCAATTGAAACCTCGTCGTTCGCGGAGGCTTACGAGTCAACCGTCTTTGTCCCCAGAATCGAAAACAGTACGGGCAAAGCGGACTCGTTTAACCGGTTCAAAATCTCCTTTGAAAGTTAGAACAGGTGTTCCAACTACATCTGAGGTTCCGGTTACTCCTAACATTTCTGGAAACCCTGCCTCTATAGAAGAAGTTCAACAGCCACAGAAGGACAGTAATACTGATCCTAGTCTGGGGGCAAATACTTGTGTAACTGAACCAGTTCCATCTGTAACCGGTCCAGAGAGTTTTGTTCCTCAAACAACTGTCGCTGTCGAAGAAACCACTTCTTCGGCACCAGAAATATTTTACGGACCTGACGGTCTTCCTCTTCCACCGGGTTTGATTGCGATAGAGGAAATTGCAGAGGATCCGCAAGCAAGTACTCCAACTCATTTTGGAGTCAGGGTCACTCTATTTCCTTCATCAGAAGTTAATCCACCACAAGTGGAAGTTCCTGTAGAATCGCTAGGCAATCTATTGGATAGACTTAAAATGTCTGAACAACCGTCATCGTCTAGGACTGTGTCAAATGACACAGCGACAGCAAAAGCCCCTGTCGTCACTCCAACGATGTTTGCCGGCATACCAGCTGTCCCAACTAGCTCTCAACAGCTAGAAGGAGTCCACCAAGGGACTATTTCGACAGTATGGTCTGTTCCAGTTTGTTCATCCGGAGTAATGCCCGGTAACTCTTATGTTGAAACTCGCCAAATTGATCCATTTGGAGGTCAATCTGGGCCATCAATCCCTTTTAGTTCCGGATTGCTACCGTATGGGGGGCAATATGCCCTTTCGTTACCCCCTCTGGGAGGGTACCCATACGTGAGTTCACAACAATGTTCAGGTTATACTGGAATTGCATCAAGTAGTTGGGTACCCATGCTACCTCAACAACCAAGGATTGTATATTCTATGCAACAGTGTGTACCTGTGACGAACATCCCAACCACACCGGCTATTGTAACTGTTTCGCAAGTTCAAGCGATACCTGTTACATGTCAACCTCAGATCTCTCAGGTTGTAATGCAACAGTCACTTGACCATGGGTCACAACCACAATCGCCAACTGGTGGGACGACACAAGTGCAAACGGGTACAATTACCCCACACCTTGGTCCAATGGTTAGCATGGCGCAACAGAACATGGCGTCACAACCATGGCTTGTACAATACCAACAACCGCAATTCCAGCAAGTATACCAAGGTTCTGAGCAGCAGATCTTTGCGAATAGTGGACAACCGTATATCCAAAACTGTCAAAACCAACCACTTTACAGTGGTCAAGTCCACCAACCGTATCAGTCATACCAACATCAATTACATTATGCTGGTATGCAAAGACCCACTGCTCAAGCGATTCCATCGTACCCTGGTTACGCTTCGCCTAACCTGAATCAACAGTTACCATTCGTGGCAACTTTAGAGTTACCTGATTTACATCGGTTAACGAACGATCCGATTGCTTATGCCCCTTGGTGGCCAGCGATTCCTCATAAACTTCCATCTGACATTCCTAAATTCAATGGAAATCCAGGTGAAGACCCGTCGAATCACGTGATGACTTTTCATCTGTGGTGTTCGTCGAACACCCTTAACGACGATTCGATAAGACTTCACCTTTTTCAGAGGACATTGACAGGTCCAGCGGCTAAATGGTATATTGAATTGCCAAGAGCCTCTTTCGACAATTTTAGTTCCCTAGCCACGACCTTTTTAACCCATTTTCAATTACCGATAAGGTATGAAACGGGAACAGAAATATTAACCAACTTCAAATAGACAACTGCTACCCATATATCTGATCATATACATGAGTGGCGTCGTCGTTGTAGGATGGTGAAAACATATGTTCCCGATCAGCTGTTAGCTGAATGGTTTATAAAGTCGTTACTTCCGGCTATTACGGAAGATGTGGCCAAGGGGGGAGTCGTAACAGAGGAGCAAGTCATTGCTCGTGCGCAGTATTTGGACTTAGTTTATACCCAGTCCGGCACGCTCTATGACAAAATACCTGACGCCCCTAGACCGGAATTTTCAATTCCTCCCCCTCCTAAATCAAATAGTGACTCTCATGCCGGTGACGGGGTGATTGGCACAGCAAACGCGAAATCGATAAAGGCTTCGTCAAAGAAAGCCCGTAAGAATTCGGATCAAAATGCAAAAGGAGAAATTCTTGCTTCGGAAGTAAATGCCGTATCGGAAGATAAAGGCAAAGAAACCAATCAACCAGGAAGCAAGAAGAAGCAAAACAAAGGGAAGAAGAAGAAACAGGGTGAGTCATCCCCTGGAAAAAATTCTTCAAACCCTCCTGGCAAAGGGAAACAAATTTATCCATGTCAAATATGTGATGATGAGGATCATTACACAAAGAATTGCCCATTCAAAGCTGAGTTAAAGAGGTTCTTTAAAAGTTCCCAAACATCAGTTGTGTTAACTGATCCATTTCCCAACCCAGGTCAAAATCTGGTTGATAGTGGAAATGCTTCCCCGTCACAAGTACTTATGTTGTCGGTTTCGAAACAGCAGAATGATGCTTTGATTTCGACAAGGAATAAAGATTATGGGAATCCTCAGATGTCGAACGAAAAAGGTAAAGATCAACCAAGTAGTTCGACAACAACTTCGACAGAAGTTGTACCACCCATCATCCCTGAATTAACAATAAAACCGCCAAAGGGTGTAGTACACAAGTCGACATTTAATCCTCGCGCCAGAGTGGCGCAGAATTATAACATAGTGGAAGATTTGGCTCAATCGCCATCCGCTATGTCGACTCTTGAGGTGCTACAAAATTGTCCAACCCAAAGGCAGGCGTTGTTATCAGCAATTGGTGGGGTAGATCCTAAGGATTCCAATCTTGTATCCTTTGATCACAAGGGATATGATCCTCAGTTACCGGCTCAACTAGCTTTCCTTATTCAAGTGAAAGCCCTCAACAAAACTGTTCACAGAACGATTATTGATGAGGGGGCGTCGACATGTATTATGTCGATGAGCTGCTGGAAAAATTTAGGATCTCCAACCTTGTCTCGATCATCAACGACATTAAAGGTTTTCGACGGAAGGACTTATACCCCATACGGTATCCTTAATAACATGAAAGTTGAACTAGGAGGAAAGACAGTAGAAATTGATGTTGAAGTCATTGACGAAAATCTTTACTATAACATCCTACTGGGATGACCATGGATTTATGCCATGGTGGCTGTCGTGTCGACTTATTTTAGGAAGATCGCATTCCCATTTGAAGGAGGGATTACGATCGTCGACCAACAGAATTTCCTCCCAAATGGTTCACAAGTTACGGGAAGCATTCCCATGATCCATGAAAGTAACCATTCAATTCAAGATATCGGAGTAGGATTATTGAAAGACCCCATGTTGATGGGAACTTTCGCGCTACCACCTCCTATTAATACAGGAAATGTACCGTTTGTAGCAACCTGCAACATGATATCTTCCACGAAGGTCAACATGGATCATGCAATGGTATTGTCCCCAAGCCCTTTGGAAATATTGTAGCAATCAATGTTTCAGGCATGGGAGGCGAGCCCAAATCAACGCTCGTCAAGCGTTTGGGTAGATAGATATAGAGAATATGGAACCCCATTAGATCCTTGGTCGAAAGTACATGGGACTGACGAAGGAATCTTACAATCAATGATGATTGAGGGGGCACCATGGAATGATCACCACCATCGTTCCCTTCTTCCGGAATATGAAGAAGATACTCAAAGTGACCTTTATCACCCTTCAGTATTTGAATTCCTAACGAATACTGTAAATACGGTGGATTCCGAGCGAAACCTATCCAATATTGAAGAGACTATAGCCATAAATATCTCGACCAAGACAGATGTTGTAGAGAATATTTATGTCGGCAAAGGTTGTTCCCCTTCAGAACTGGAAATATATAACGCTATTTTTCGCGAATTTAGAGATGTCTTTGCTTGGTCATATGATGAAATGCCAGGCATCGACTCGAGTATCGTTGAACATGAAATTAAAATGTATCCTGATGTCAAACCAGTAAGACAACGGCTTCGGCAGGTGCACCCGAAGAAAGCCGCTGCCATTAAGGCAGAAGTTGAAAAACTTCTCCATGCTGGGTTCATCTACCCGGTTCCTCTAACCGATTGGGTATCGAATATTGTCCCTGTGATGAAGAAACAAGGGACGATTAGAGTGTGTGTTGATTATAGGGATGTAAACCAAGCTTGTCCAAAGGACAACTACCCTACACCCTTCATCGACCAGATAATTGATGAATGCGCCGGATGTGAAATCTTTTCATTTATGGATGGATTTTCCGGGTATAATCAAATAAATATCCGCCCACAGGACCAGTCGAAGACTGCATTTATTTGTCCGTGGGGCACATTCGCTTATCGAAAATTACCCTTTGGTTTAAAGAACGCAGGGGCGACGTTTCAGAGGGCAATGAATTATGCCTTCCATGACATCAAGAACATTGTTCAACCTTATCTCGACGATCTTCCGGCTCATTCAAGAAAGCGGACTGATCATCCGCAGCATTTAAGAGCGATATTTCTACGTTGCCGACACTACAAGATAAGACTCAATCCACACAAATGTGTGTTTTGTGTCGGTTCTGGTCGTTTACTTGGCTTTGTAGTCTCTAAGGATGGGATTCGTCTCGATCCCTGCAAGGTTCAGGCAATCATTAATTTGCCTCCACCTTCAAATTTGCTTCAGATTCAGAAACTCCAAGGGAAAGAAAACTTTCTGAGGAGGTTCATTCCAAATTACGCAGAACTTGCTAAGGGTTATACTCGTCTTTTGAAAAAGGATGTACCTTTTGTCTGGGACCAAGTGGCGCAAGCTTCCTTTGATGCTCTGAAAGATTGTCTAGTAAAAGCATCATTAATGTATGCCCCAGACTATCAAAGAGATTTTAACCTGTATCTGGCTGCAGCGGATACAACCATTGCGATGGTTTTAGTTCAAGAAGTCGATGGAATTGAACATCCTATCTATTATTTAAGTAAAAACTTAAACGATACAGAAAGTAAATATTCTTATGTTGAAAAACTAGTGCTTGCAGCTGTTCAAGCGATTCAAAGGTTTCGACATTATGTCCTCTTTCGGAATAATACCATCTTGTCAGATTGCAACCCCATGACGTATATACTGTCGCGACAGTTGCTGGGGGCAAATATTCAAAATGGATAGCGATCCTTCAAGAGTTTGATCTGGAATTTGTAAAATCCAAATCAAAGAAAGCTCTAGTTTTCGCAGAATTATTGTGCGATCTCCCATCATCATCCAACGATGAAACATTGGAAGAGTCAATCGTGGACGAAAGTTTGTTTCTGATATCTGTAAGCGATAAGTGGTATGGAGACATCATAGTTTATCTCCAAACCCAAAAATTCAGGTCTAATACCTCTCGCTCCGAACAAAAACGTATACGATACCAAGCAAAAGACTACATGATCGTCGGTGATACACTTTACCGTCGTGGTATCGATACAGTTCTGAGGAGGTGCCTTAACCATGAGGAGGGCGAAAAAGCCCTGAATGATTGTCATTCAGGCACGTGTGGGGGGCATCAATCTGGATATGCAACAGCACAAAGAATCTTACGAGCAGGATACTTCTGGCCAACCATGTTTAAAGATTGCATAACCGTAGTCAGAAGTTGCCATGCTTGTCAAATCTTTGATAGCAAAACCAGACGACCACCCGCACCTTTACAGCCGATAGTTGCTGTTGGGCCCTTCGCCAAGTGGGGGATCGATTTCATGCAATGTAACCCCACCTCGACCGGGGGGCATGGGTATATAATAGTCGCTGTTGACTATTTTACCAAATGGGCCGAGGCGATGCCTACATTGGATAACACTGGTGAAACAGCTGCCCTTTTCTTTTTCAATCATGTAGTCGCCAGGTTCGGCGTACCACAGGCTATAGTTACAGATCATGGATCGCATTTTCGCAATCACATGATGGTCGAATTAGCTGCCAAGCTAGGGCTATCTCACGACAGCTCTACCCCATATTATCCGCAAGCCAACGGACAAGTTGAGGCAATCAACAAGGTCCTGAAGCGTATGTTGCAAAGGATGATCAGGGTTCATAAAAGAAGATGGCACCTAATCCTGTACTCAGCTTTGTGGGCTTACCGGACCTCGGTAAAGAACGCAACCGGGTTCACGCCTTTTCAACTGGTGTATGGCCTGGAAGCAGTCTTGCCAATCCAGTGCGAAATTTCATCGCTTAAACTCGCAATCGATCTTCTCCCCGGAACTTCAGAAGAAGAGGCTCGTTTCCTGGAATTAATCCAGTTGGATGAAACCCGTCGTGACGCCGCTTTGGCTAACGAGGCCCATAAGAAACGAGTCAAGGCTCAGTTCGACAAAAATGTCAAACCCCGTGTCTTCTCAGAAGGTGATTTGGTCTTGCTTTATGACCAAGAATCCGATAAATTGGGAGCAGGTAAATTCAAATCCTTATGGATGGGCCCCTATATTGTTAAAAAGGTGTTAGCAAAAGGAGCCTACGAGTTAATGGATTACGATGGAATTCCACTGGCGCAGCCCCGCAACGGGTTGTACCTCAAGCGTTACCATGCTTAAATAGTAACCTGCATGCTTTTGTTGTATTTTGTTTTCGCTAAAGTATTTGTTCTGGTCGAATGATCCACCTTTTTCATTTGTGGCAGATGTCAAACCTTATGGAGACATGTGTTGGATATGCCGACGGAGCGAGTCGTAGTTCGCGGAACCTGTCTTCCGTGGCCTGGGCCATTTTTGATCCAAGCAGCGAGTTAGTAAGTTTCAGAGGTGTATGTATTGGGCAATCAACGAATAACATCACTGAGTATAGCGCGTTGATAGAACTACTCTCTGATGCCATCACACGTGGCATACGCCGACTAATTGTCAGGCTAGACTCACAGCTCGTAATACTACAACTCAATGGTGTATATTCTGTTCGCAATCCAGCTATTTATCGCATGTTCCTAAGGGTTAAGATCTTGGAAAGACGATTTGATTCAATTCAATATCAACATATTTCAAGAAATTTAAACACATTAACCGACTCATTAGCGAACTATGTGTTAGATAGACATTTGCAACATTTATAAAAAGGTCACATCATCAAAGATTGTACATATGGATCACATAAATCAACCAGAATAAAACCCGAAAATCAAAATATATAAGCTGTTTATATAAGTTCATACATAATGTTCTGTAACCAAGACAAAATTGGTCATATGACCTAAAAACCTAAAAAGATGCTAGGGGGCACCCTAGCCTAGTGGTGCTCATGATAGTACGTCACGGCATGTGCGATCATGCGCAAGAGACGAGTCCATCGTCTAGGCACACCAATGGTATGTCGCTGCAGCTGTAAAGGTAACTCGTCAATCTGTACATCCGGAAGGCCACGAGTAAGGCTCTCAACCTGCTCCTGCACAGCTGTAAGGGTCTCAGTGTCGTCAAGATCGCAGATAACGACTCTCCTAGCAGGCTCCCCTGCCGGGGCAGTAGCTGGCGATCTCGGACGAACAGGACCAATATCTGCATGCACCCAAAAGTATGATTAAAAGTCTTGATAGAATAAAGCACAACAACATTATGAGTAAGAACAATAAACAGTAATATGGTCAAAGAGTTTACCAATGGCACCCCACTGCTCGCCATCCGGTAGCACCAAATCCGGATCACCTCGAAAATCCATACCCACATATGGATACTCAGAAAACGCCATCTCTTGGCGCTCGAACCACCTAAAGAAGGCCTCAGTAAAAGTAATCTGAGGTTGACCTGCATGCCTAGACATGTGGTCAACCCACCTCTGCATGCGTGGCTCGGTCGGAGAAGGCAAGTCAAGTATGATGTACTGAGGCTGCATCAGTGGGATTTTCTCCGAGGCGAAGGCAGTCAGAATAGAACCAAATCCAAAGTTCTTCAGCTTCCCGTCCTTTACCTTGGTCAATTGACTTTTCATCTGAACAAGTACTGCATCACACCAGTTGAATACTTTCGGTTGGAGACACTCCAAGGCGTGCTGCATATAAGACCTGTTGGCAACATGTAGAGCTGCGCTGCCGGCCATCCTACCAATAGTGAACAGAATGGACCTGAGAGCCCGATCAGTAATCTCACGGATAACAATCTTGCCGTCTCTGCTCGGCTGAGAACCTTCCCTGCAATACTGGCGGACATAATCTCTGGTGGAATCAGTCCCCCGGGCCGTACCTGATAAGGAAACGGGGGCACCTCGTCTTGACAATCCAGTCAAGAAGTACATGTCCTCTATGGTCAAGGGGATGGTCTTTCCCCTAATCTGGAATACTTGGTTAACAGGATCCCAAGCATCAAGCATATACTGCAGTAAAGAAATCTGTGCTCTCATGCTAGAGATACGAAAGAACTTCAGCAGGCCACAGTTCCGCAGCGCGTTAACCGTGACCGGGTCATGGAGGGCAATCATGTCCTCCTCTTCATGTTCTCGTTCTCGCCATGTAAGGGACATTTTGTTCAAGGTTCCCTGCAAAGCAAACAAGAGAAAGAGTGAGTTCCTATTTTGATAAAAAACCGGTTAAAAAATCATCAAAAATGACCTTGAAACTCAGTCCTTTTGAGCCCAGCGCAGGCAGAAGGTCCCCCACCTGCGCTGAGGGTCAGACTGCCTTAAGGCAGATTGACCTTCAGCGCAGGTTTCGAATGGGAAACCTGCGCTGAACCTAGGGCGCCCTGGCAAAACCCCAGGGGCTCAGAAAGACCGGAAAACAGGCAAAAAACAGGGAAATGAAACCGTGAAAAGAAAGAGCTAGGGTTTAGCTCCTACCTAGTCCAGACGGCGCCGAAAATCATCCGCAGAATCTCCTAGAATCAGCTGGTGAAAATCAAGGGGGAAGAGGCACCTCCAGAGCTCCAACAAACCAAATGCAAATGAAATGGTAAATGAGAGGTAAAAACACCTTTTAATGGCTTTTTACGTAGTACAAAGTGAAATATTAGGGTTATAATCTCATTTTCATGCAAATATTATTCATTTCTAACAAAGTTTGTTGCAGCAATTGAAAATGCAGTACTATATTTGAAAAGAGAAAAGCTAGTAATGGTAAAAAATCAAAATTTGACCATATAATCGAGGAGTTTTAGCATAAAGTTCATGCTCGTTAAAAAATAAACGAGAGATTCGAGCAGTTTTACCGCGGAATTTATGCTCGTTAAAAAATAGAAAAGCGTGAGCAAGAGTTTCCTCCAGAGTTTAAGCTCATTAAAAAATGAACCTATTTCGGTAAATAACCATTATGATCGTAAATTTATTAGCCATAAAAATCCTTGGTCGTGTTTGCACTTGCCACCTCCATTCCATTTGGCCGATCGTTCACCCCCATATGATTGTTTACCCATTTTGAGGAACAGCTGTGAAGAGTGATTTCACTTAGCCATCCTTGTGACACTGCCGTGATTGGAAAATTCCAACCTGTACCTGGAATCTGCTGCTATCCCTGTTTATCACTCGTTCCTCAAAAGACGAGTCTTCTTTGAGCTCTTTTCAATTGACTCGTAAAATATGAAAAGTTTGCCGAGTTTTGGCCTTCCAGCTCGTTAAAAGGACCGGAAGAGCTATCCCTCCTCTAGATTTTAATCTTTTTGGACCTGAGGGATTATTGCACAAAAAGGTCGAGCGCTTGTTTTATTCGGCTCGTTAAAGTTATCGAAAATTCATCCCTTCTGTATTGTTTTATACTTTTTCGGACTTAAGGGATTAGATGACGAAAAAGGAATTTTGGAGTTAACTTTCTGTACCTTTTCAGACTCTCTAAAAATGAAAAGGACCGAGTTGTCTTTGTCGCTAGACTCGTTAAAATGATTAAATAGCGACAAACTTGTCTTTAGACGAGAACGAGTTTCCCTATCGCTAGGCTCGTTAAAACATAGCGATGGGCTTGCCCGAAGGGCAGGTTATAGAACAAGCATATGTTATCCTCCTCAAGCTTGAAAAAAATAAAGAGGTACTGGTCAGAAATGACTGGGGAAAAATTGGGAGAACCTCAAAGCTTTAATGGTAGCAAGTCGCTCTTGAACATGACACTTTGTCCTCCGTATCACATCGAGTTGGGTTGTTTCATTCACCGGTCTCGTCACCATGGTCTTTGCCAAACCATCCGTATTTGGGGTAATGCTACCGATCCATCACATCAGTGTCGTTATATGTTCAAGAGATGTTGTTCAGAAAGAGTCAACCGTGTCCCATCCACTGCCATACATTATCCGTCATCCACCCATGATCGCCACCCTGAATCATATCTCACAGATTGTTTTCACCTCCACTAAAATCATTAGCTCCGTTCCGTGTCACTGATGTGGGATTCATTAAGGCCCTCCTTTGACGGATCGCTTCTTGTCGACTTCAGCTCATTATCCAAGAAGTTGATCTAGGAACACCCCCCCAGTACTTTGAAGCTTGCATGCCTCAATGGCAAGTTTCTCACTTCCGGCGACAGGTATACATCAATGACCTTCAACCAGAAGATTTTGGGTGGTGTTCGACACCAAGTCCTATATTCACACCACGTGAATTGTACTGTAGTACCTTGAGGGTCATTATCATTATCGGTGATTCCTCTCGCACTTGTTAACGGTTTACATTATCGACCGGTAATCAAGCGATTTCTTTCCATGTTCGACTTCAGCGCAATTCTCACATGGATCGACTTGTACTTAGAGTGAAGATCGAACGAGTTTGAAGACCCCGGATCTAGTTTCATCCATCCGGGCTGCGATATATATTCAGGAAATATAAAGACATTTGATATGTACATTATTGCAGCAGATGATCATCCTACTCAAAGGATGATAATTTCAGCAGAGAATTATCAGTCTATCATCAGACGGTCGTCTGTTATATGTACCAAAATGAATTTATAAAGCTGAGCATGGGAATGCCCGCCTCAGCTAGGTCATGAAAGCAGAATGAAAAATAATGTATTGTATTGTATTTTATTACAGGGCACCTCTCAGCGATTGAATGAACTTCGGATCCTCCTGATAAAGCATTTCACCCGATAAACGACCTCATACTTTAGGGGGCAACTGTTATAGACATTTTTGTGCCTAACAGCATGAAGCATGAAATGTCAATAATCTGAGGGATCCAAAGTCCCTAAACATGTTGTTCCTACCCCTAGAGGAACAAGGTCAGCAAACCACAGCACTGAAAATCAGTTCTCCACCTGAAAACACTAAAAAAAAAGCTATTTCTGGATCATGTCAGCTGCTCCACTGAGCATCTGCACTGAATGTCAACTGCTCCACTCTGTACCTGCGCTGAATGTCAAAAGAAATGAAGGCTACCTGCGCTGGGCGAGATTGGCCAAGTGGCACAGTCATTCTGCAAGGTGTCAAATGCCCAGGAAGCTTCCAAAATGACACTTGGATCAGGGAATTCGCCTTGTGATGAGTAAGGGGATCTAGATCTCCAAATGGAAGCAAGAGACTCCAAGTGGACTCAAGAACTGAAGAATAACTGAAGTGGGAGAGGACACTAGTCAACTTCATGTCAGTCTCAAGCTGACTCATCCTTTCTCCAAAACTTCTATATATAGAGCTCTCTCATGAGGTCTATGGAGGCTGGAATTTTGTGCAAGTAAGGAAGTGCTGTTGGTTTGAGTATAGAACTATTGGGTGATTTGTTTGAAGGAGGTGAAGAGGAGATTTCTTTCTGCTGGGAGGTGTTGCTGGATTGGGCCTATTATTGTTGTAACACTCTCAGAACTTTAATTCTTCCATTAATAAAGTATTTGAGGTTCTTCTATATGCATGTGTCTCAATGGTGAATTGATGCTTGTATATTTGATTTATTCTAATCCCTGAATCGATTAGGGATGTATGCTTCTTGTAGTTTCCTTTTCTTGTGCTTTTACAGGATCTTTGTGTAGCTGGGCCGGTGAAAGAGCAAGGAGCTAGGAGCAAGCAGCAAAGAGGGAAGATTGGATCAACCATTAGCGGAAGATAATGGTTAGTGGATCCCCTTTCTCTTCTCTCTCTCATCTCATAAAGAAGTAATCTTGAATAGCTTTGCATTCAGTTGTTGCTGAGGTACTATCACCCTTAGAGTGGGATAGGGTCATTCCATATTGGATACTTTTCCCAACAACATCGCGTTAGGGATATTATATCCTCCTGGAAAACTAGGATTAACCGGACCATACTGGGGTTGTTGAGGTTGTTGATAAGTGTACCCAGGATACGGTTGATACTGGTAAACCGGCTGCTGGACATCTTGCCCATATTGGTACTGTCCCTGGTACGGTTGATGAACAAATTGTGGTTGAGTAGTGACAACCGTACTTATACGAGGCTGACCTACAGGCATCTGAACCGTAGTTTGAATCGTAGATCCAGATAAGGGTAAAGATGTCTGAGGAGTAGTTACAGAGACAGTAGAAATAGGAGTTGTCGATACTCCAGAAGTAAGTGCGACAGATGTTGCGGTAGTTGCAGCAGCCATTTGAGATGGAGTACTAGGTGCAATTGGCGGCTGAATAACTACCGAAGTTATAGAAGTTTGAACATTTGACTGGACAAGTTGCGGTTGCTGGGGTGGACCAGAAACTACGGGTTGTCCAGCTTGAGGTACCAACTGTATACTTGGCTGCAACACCTGTTGACCTTGTGATGGATCCCACACTATCATTCCAGGGTATTGACCCGTAACAGGTTGAGGATACTGAGATCCATAACCGGATTGAGGATAGGATTGATAACTGAAACGTACAATTCCCATACCTTGAACATATGACTGACCTTGAGGTGGTTGATAACCTTGACTCGAGTATTGACCTTGAGGTTGATAACCTTGGGGTAAATACTGATACTGGGGTTGACCTTGACCTTGAGGTTGATACCCTTGAGGTAAATATTGATACTGAGGTTGACCCTGGGGTACATATTGAGGCTGGGGTTGACCTTGAGGCATGTATTGTACCATAGGTACATATTGACCTTGAGGCTGCCCCCCAGACACAATTTGTGTACCTTGAGGTTGCCCCCCAGGCGGTAATTGAGGCTGCCCCCCAGGCGGTAATTGACCACCTTGAGGTTGAGAAACGGGAACTGAACCTAACATCATGTAAATGTCCCCTACACCCAACGGTTTATTACCATTGTTTCCAGCTAATAACCCATGATCAACGGGTTGAGGAGATGCCCCCACAAAGATACCAGAAAGTGACTGATACCCGGTGGGAACAGAAGGTCCGCCGTGTAAGAAAGATTCAGGAGATTGAGTGAACACGGACGACTGAACAGACATATTTACAGGAGTATAAATACCTCCAGGTGGAAAAGGAGTACAAGGTGGAGAAAAACCTACCCCTGAGTTGTCTAAATAATTGGTTAACGAAAGGTACCAAGTAGTACTTCTAGGAGGACTGTAAAAGATAGATTCACGCTCCCTTAGATCAATAGTAGGTCGATCTTCAAGGTTAGAGACGCCTATTTCTTCCTCTGGAGCAAGTTCTTCAATAGCAATCAAACCAGTAGGAAGATTTTCGGTGATAACTCGTTCTACTCTTGGTGAATCTTGAACACTAGAAGTTGGAGTAACAGGTTCAGATATTTCAGGTTCTTTGCCTATATCACTAGTAGATGAAAAGCTACCAGCAAGCTCGGAAACTGTAACAGCTTCGGGATTATAACATGTCTCTAGACTTTGGTAATCTGGATGGACTACCAAGGAAGACTCTCCTTCTTCAGGTGAACCTACTCTACTGCCACTAGGAGGAGTTACAAGGACCTTCAATCCTTCGTACTGACCCGGGACGTCTTCAGGAGATCCACCCCGCGATCTACGGAGTTTCCTCAACAAATCAGTTCCGGTAACAACCTCAGGTGACTTGCCCCGAAGTCTACGGGACTGTCTCGGTAATTCCGCCACAGCTAAAAACTTTTAACTACTACACACGAAAACAAAGTAAAATCTCAAATCAAACCACCTAAAGTCTCTAAAGAACCAAACAAATTTGAATCATACGCCTAAAGAATCTAGGGCGTCAAACCAAACACAAACAGTAGCCTTCCAGACCGAAAACGCTAGTTGGAGATGAAACCCAACATTGCTGGATTCAGTACAGAAGTGGCGGGTGGAACAGTTACCCCGACAACCTGCTTAATGAATAGACCGGCACAAGTTCCTCCACTTTAACCGTCTCGAGTGAAGTGAACCCCCCGGAAAATCCAAGTGAGTCTAGCCGACGTCTGCTCCAGGTACAGTGGGATCTTCCCTCCACCGTCACCTCAGTAGAATCCTAAAGATAATGGTCACTAAGGTTACCAATCGCAACAAATGCACCTGGGGGAACAGTCTACACTCCGACAGCACGCAAGGGCAGAGTATCAAGCTCAATCCCCTTGCCGATTCCTTGACAATAATCCAAGGTTTACCGACAAGTGACCCCTGGCTCCTCGACAATGGTTAATCCGAGGTTTACCGTTTGTAATACGTGCATGTCTGGCGTCGTTCCCAACAAGGGAGGATTGATCCCCTCACTGGTTCGGACACGAGCTCGTGCTTCTCCTTTAAGAGGAGCTTTCCCAGAGTACAAATGAGACAATTGGATTTATTCTATCACAAAATAAGCTACTTGTTTGGTTTTGTTGTCTTGGAGAGTTAATTACTCTCCTACTCCAAGACACTAGCCTGATCTAAATTGGTGTTTCAGAGCCCTAGTAAATAAAAGTTACTAAGTTGATTTTACTTTAAGCGTTAATTTTATGGTTTTTCTTAAAGACAAAAGGTAGCGGAAATGAAACCAATGGTGTGTAGAATCGACTTGCAACCACTACAAAGATGCACTTAAGATGATTTACGCTACTTTTCTTTTTCAATGAAATTCTTAGCTAAGAAAGTTTAGAGAATGCAAATTTATATACAAACAACTCTCTTGGCAACGAAAATCAATGAAATAAAACTCTTTATCTTTCCGAGCATACAAACATGACCACTCATTACGTGCACGAAAAATCCTTTCTCTTTCAAAACAAAACTTTTCAAAGGAGATGTTTTTGTATTTTTTCTTATTTAATAAAGCATATAAATCTATTTTAACGAAAATCAATCTCAAAATCTATAAAATCTATGAAAAATTGACTCACAAGCAAATCAAAAGGAAATTTACTCTAAAGCAAACCTAACGAGGCAAAAGCCTACAAGGATGATTCTAGGTTGTTTTACTTGACCACAATCAAGCCAAGGACCAGCTAATGCAGAATCAAAAAACCAGTCAAAACAAAACTCAAATCTTTTTGTTCTTTTTGTAAAATGGAATTCAATACTCAATCAACAAGCACTTCGAAATTCGCCAAAGAGACAACTCAAAGGTAAGTTGCTCTCACAGGTAGACCTTATGACAGGTCCGACTCCTAAGAAGGCTGACAAAACCAGAGAGATCTAAGGCTTGGCAACTTCTACCGCCAAAGTCACTACAGGACCTATTCAAAAATCAAACCCTAGGGCTTAAACTTCTATGAAATCCACTAAAACACTCAATGCTATCGAAACAAGTTCAGGTGAAGATCTTTGACAGGAGACTAATGGATCTGGGCAGTAAAAACTAAGAAAAAGCAAAATCTAAGAGGAAAAATGTAAAAAATGGAAATTTCTTAATTTTTAGCAGGGTATGCAGGCAACCTGTTAAGACAGGTGCGGGCCCGCTCTGTGCACACAGCAACAGTGCGTACAGGTATGCACTGTGCAATACTCAGAGGGTGCGTACTACTGGAAAAACCAAGAAACACTAAATCTAATTTAACCCTAAGCTAGCCCACCCAAATACAAAATCACACAGCCAAAAACCAGAAAATAAATGACTTTTCTCAGATCAAAGTTGCATACAAAGGAAAAAACTTTCACATCAATGGAGTCCCTAGTGGAGTCGCCATTTTGTCAGGCGGAAAGAGTCAATAGTGCGGACACAACCAACCTCCCTAGGAGCCTAAGACTCTCTAGTGACAAACAAGACAAACGAGAGCAATCTTTCTCTAAACATGCATTTACCATACGAGAAATCAAGTGTTTAGATCCTACCTGTAGTCCAACGTTGTTGTAGTAGTCCAGCCTCGCCGATCCGGATGAGCTCCTCCTTCACTTCGAAACCTACATTCACTAACAATCAAACGATTAAATAGCACTTGATAATCTCATAAAATAAAACATATTTAACATATAGACCAAGGAGTACATGAAACAACTCATAAATAACAAGCTATTGAGAAGAATGGACTCATTTGCATTAATAGGAAACGAAAGGAACAATTACAACCTGAGCCTTGGTGTTGTGCAAGTCCCTCCCAGGGTCAATCAAGAGTTCTCCTTTACTTTGACAAAGCTCACCCACTTCCAAATGAAACAAGAAAGGATGGGAATCTCTCCTCACAAGATTCTAAATGGGAGTCCTTATTCCAGCAGCATCTACCCTTAGAAAATGTTTAGCTTTTAACCTCCCCTCCTTCTGGCCCAATGGCTGTATTTATAGTGCTCAAGAGGAAGTTAATCAGGTCCACCATCAATGGGATAATCCCCTCTTTGGATGGGATAGTTCCTCTCTTGATGGGATAAATTCCTCTTTCATAGGGGTACATGAACCATCTGGAGGCGATCAATACACGTCGAACAACCTTCTAGAATGCTCTAGAAATGACCACAAGTAACTTTTTAAAGATGAAACTCGCGCCTTTTGACCTTTACAGGGGTACGCACCTGCCCCTTTACATACAGAGCGTACAAGTACGAAGTTTTTGTGAACATTAGGTGCGTATACGCAGGTAAGGCCGAGAGACTCTGCGTACCCAGAGATAAACACATTTACTAAGACTTTCTCTCTTTTTGGAGTTTGACATGGAAAGCAGAGGCATAAGACTTGCCCAGGAGGATAGCATGACTGTTGATAGAGCCATACTAACTGTAAATAACCATGGTGACATTTTTTAGTGTAACATCATGTCATCTAAACCAAATCATAAACAAACCAACGTACCTCATTCTAGTTCAGGGGAGGATATCTTGTCCGCAAGGCCAACCAGATTAGCACAATACATATATAATCATAATCATCATAGTATATAGACATCATTTCAGCCATTATCTAGTTACCATGCATGACTAACCATAACCATGGCAATGCATGCATAACAAAATCTAGACATTGACGTGCATAACAAATTCATAACCGACCATATTTGACAACAGTCACCATCAAATTCTACATGACAACACAACTACAACAATGACCACCACCATGCATACACAACAAACACATAGATCAAAATCATAATAACAAATATGAAACCGGCATGTATGCATGACTAACACATTTCGCCCATCTAGTGCAAAGGGTGAACCATGCTTTGATACCACTATGTAACACCCTCCTCCCACATTTAGCTAAGCTAACTGGACAACGTGGGTAAACATGTGACGAAGAATTACTATGATATGATTCAACTCCCCATGTACAATTAAGGAAGTGGAACTGATAAGACAAGACCAATCTAACCTTCCTTAGTAGCTACAAAACCTTGAGGATACAACCATTCCTTCCAGGTGTCCAACCCCTAAGACAACTTGATTTTTTGCTAAAATAGACCCCCAATCACTCCCATGACAAGCCCTCCATGCAACTGATAGCTTCTATTCACTCCCACAATAGGGAATCCATATGACTATAGCCTTTTGAGGCAGTTATATTCCAACGACCATGGATTTTGAGCCACTTTTTCAAGGCTATGACTCAGGCCTCTGCCAAGAACTTCATGAAACTTCCAGAATTGATAAATAACAATGAAATAAGGCTACTAATGCAAACAATTAAACAAAGAATTGACCTAAACCTTACTAGCCATGATAGGATTTTTTTCAAACATATCAGAAACATGTAATCTATAGGTCATAGCAATATATTTGAACATAGGGATCCCATACTTATTTGAGAATCTTCAAGGAGGACTAATGTCTCCTATTAGTAGCTACATTGTTAACTATTAGGTCATTCATTCATTAATATTTCATCTACAAACCAAAACATGATGAGAGCCATTCATTAAGATTGTCATAAAACATACTTATAACCAACAAATAACCATAGATATATCAATGATGAAACAACCATTAAAGCCACACAATGACAAGCACATTTACTCATGAAATACCAAAGGAAAAGGATATGTTATTAACATATGAAAATGCAACCAAGTCGAGGACTTCCACATACCACCTGACCATAGATTGTGTTGAACCAAATCTCTCTTTCAGCCAATCACCCTCACACCATATTCCAAGCATGAATGTGGGATCTCATGGAATAAACCAAGAACACCAAACTAGGGCTTCCAAAGGAAAATCCACCTCAACCCTCAACCAGTGATTCCACCTCACAGTCCAGCATCACTAGCCATCACCAAGTCGGTCTCTACCTAAGCTTCCTATGGCTCCAAAGGATTTGTTCTAGCCAAGGCTTCCAGGACTATTAAATCAACCCAAAGCTACTACTGAGCTCCAAAGAGTTTGTCCAAATAGGCCTTCCAGGACTAGTAACTCAACGCACCAAGGGCTCCAAAGCATTTTTCCAACCAAGTCTTCTAGGACTAGTAACTCAACCCAAGTTGTTATAAGGTTTCTAGAAAATTTGTCCAACCAAGGCTTGAGGAAAATCTACAACCAAAGGAACATGAGCACCAACAAGAAAAAAGAAGATAAAACCCACAACACCATGGCTATCCAAGAAATGATCAGGCTAGGAAAATTCGCTATTAATCCAGGCAATCCTCCTTGCCAATGACAAATCATGACCAAGAAACCACATGCATGTGCCATGGATGCCAAAACTGGAAAGGAAATCATACATGCAATTCAGTACCTACAAGAAAAACCCATTGTAGTTGTTGATCCTGTTGTCCTCTTGCGCTTTCCTACTTTTCCTTTGCCTCCTTGCTCCAAATCCAAAGTATACCACACTCCTCCAAGGGTGCTCCAAGAAAACTCTTAGCATCCAACAGTATGAGAGAGAGAGAATAGAAGAGAGAGCTCCAATATAAAATTGACAAAAGGGTGTGAACTGATCCTCAGAAGCCTTCTTATGATTGAGGTCTCTATTTTCTTCAATTTCCATTATTTTCCTTCATTTTCCCCCTCATATGCAACCTATGACCCTTCACCTTCCTTTTCTCACATTTTCTATTATTTTCATAAATAAAATGTCAATTAATGCCTCATGCTTTTCCAAAGCCTTTGTCATTTCTTTTGCCAATTTCCATAGCCATTAATTAATTACAAGTGATCCCTATCACTTTGTTTTTTTCCCAACATTAAACTTAGAATATGTGTCCCATGACCTTGGTTATTGTTTTTCCTTTATTAACTTTATTACATTGATTTTTAACTCGGGGTTGTTACAGGATGGTGGGGAATTTCAAAATTCTAAAACATTGTTTTTTGTAGGATGTCTCCAATTGGCTGACACATAAGCAAATTTTCAAAATTGTGAATGGTTTGAGAGATTTGTTGATTCTTTTGAGGTGTATATGCTTAGATTTTTTGTATGGATGTATTCTCCAATAGTAGAATATCAATATATAAGTTTTGATACAAGTGAGGATGTAGCTCAGTGGTGGAGCATAGTTTAAGACCTATCCGTGAGAAGATAACCTGGAGAGGATACCTTTTATTCATTGTTGCATATCTCAGTCTACTTGGAGCTCAGGATTTTCCACGATCAATAATAGATCATAAATCATATAAGTTTTTAACCCAAAATCTATATTCTCAGGAATCTGGAATAATATAATCATATATAGCTCATGACTTGGGACTCGTGATTCAATGAGAGATAGAAAGAGTGGAATTTAAAGACCAAGTTGTAGCATACTCACTCCAACTTTACAGGTTAATGAATGGTGATCATGTTGGATATTATTTAGATTTGAGAATAAATTGAGACCATATAAATATCAAAGGCGTGATCTATCCACTCCTTGTTGTGAATTGAAGTAACAATTTATAAAATTATTCCATGTAGCCTAGAGAGAGATTGATTCAAAAAATTGTCTTCACAAATTTCATAGAGCATGGTTGAATTAAATATGTTAAATATGCAAAGGAATTGAGATGTGATTGTATTCCAATTACACCACGTGTAGGGAGAGTTTTCCTATTCAAATCCCAAGTTAGAAATAAAAAAACGATTAGTAAAGGATTTCATGGTCCAAATTCATGGAATTACAACAAGATTTAATCTTTAATGTGGACCTATAGGTACCACTATTCATTGATGTTGTCATAGATTTCGAAATATAAGTTGGAATCAATGGTGTGAAGGCAGATGCCTCTAGATTTGTTCATCAATCAAAATCACCCCAAAGAAGTCAAGGCCGAAGTAAGAAGCGATGGCGCAAACCTGGTAGGTTAAGAAAGACTTGTTGTCAATGCAGTAGAATTAATAGTAGTAGTAGTGTTTAATTAACTAGAGTAGAGTTTGTAGTTCTATGTACAATATTTTGAGTTGTTGTGCAATATACATATAATTACTATTATGGATCATTTTGATATCACATCAATGATATTTCCCCGAGTAGTAGATCAAACATGGGATGGAAAATGTTGGGTATCTATGAAAATCTTTTGGCATTCCTATAACTTTCATTTTGGCCTTTGTAATTCACATTGGTGGTAGGGGACTTTGGCCTAAACTTATATAAGGTTTATTTGTGAAAACATGAAGAATGTGAGAGGAAAGTTAAAGGTATAAATTGATCTAATGATTTTAAAGAAAAAATATGCATGTGGTTAGTATTGATTGTAGTGAGAAAGTAAAACCTTGTGTTTAGATTCCACATGCTAGAGGAAGAGAGACCATCACCTAAAGGGTTGTATAGAAATTGGGAAGATGTTTGAAGAAGATAAAATTGTAGTTGAAGATAAAGAACAAGACAAAGTTGCTAACAAGTACCATATGAGAACAAGGTTAAAATTGGAGCATCAAGTGATATCTCGACCTTGGTTGATACGCTTCATGATGGAACTATAAGAGGGAAAAAAGATGATGCAATTCCTCTTTTAATTTTATTTTATTTTGTGTGTTAAGCAAACAAATGCAAGGTTTTTTGGGGTTGTGCCACTGCTATTAGAATTGCTTATTGACAAAAACATAGGAATGGTTGATGAAGTTCTTTCAATTCTTTTGGTTTTTGAAAATTTGATGATGGGGTTTCCCTACAACCCATTTATTAGGCCAAGTTTATAAATATATATATTTATAATATCCTGGATATTTGGTGGCAAGAGAGAGAGAGAGAGAGAGAGAGAGAGAGAGAGAGAGAGAGAGAGAGAGAGAGAGAGAGAGTAAGTTCTTGTAGTTGTCCATTATATTTCCCTCATATATTTTAAAATTGTGTCAATTATTGTGAAGGGATAGGTTGAGAATCAACCTCCTTGACAACCCCTACAAGGCCCCTGCAAGGTTATGTTCAAGGTAGATCAAGTAAACAAATTTTTAAACTTTGATCTCCTCTACATCATTATATTTTCCCTATTGCACAATTAAAATTTATATTTCGTTAAGTTTCTTAAGGATGTTGTTTATGACTTCTACTCTTATCAGCTAACGTAAGTATTCAATCTAAGTATATAAGTGTTAATTTATAGTCTCTTAAGTTTTCCACCTAGCTCTTTAAGATGTTAATTTTTTTCCATGGTTAGATGTCGACACTTTGATTAGGTCTTTGAAAGGGAGGGTTTTATTTGTTAAGTAGGAATTTGTGACTCATTAGCTACCACCCATCTAAAAACCGCTAAATATTTCCTTTATGCTTCATATATTTTTGTACATTCATGGTGAACAACAAAAATCGTTGTAGCATTGAGGGAGCCCCCTTTGGTTCAAGGGACAATTTGAGCCTCTGTAACACCTTCCTCCCACATTTTCCCAAGTTAACTGGTTCGCTGGGGTAAACATGTGATGAGAGGCGACTACAATCTAATTCAACCTCCTAGGTCATCTTAAGGAAGTGTAACAAACAAGAACCAACCAACCCTTCCAGGTGATCAACCCCTGCAACAACTTGAAACTTCACTAGCCTAGAGTCTTAGTCGCTCCCACGACATGGGCAAGCATGCGACCAAGGACCTCCAGTCTCTCTCACAACATGGGCATGCAAGAGACTGGGGCCTTTTTCAGTTAGTTCTAAGCCTGCGCCCCAAGATTCTGTGCCACACTTTTAGGGCTAGGACTCAGTTGACTGCCCATAACTCCATGAAACTTTTAGGAATGAAAAGTAACACAAAAAAATTTACACAAATGTAAATACTTGACCAAAGACTTGAATGGACCCCTACCAGCCATGATGGACATTTCATCAAACATGTCACAAATATGCATTCTAAAGGTCATAACAAGAGATCTGAGCATAGGGTCTCATACTTATCTAAGAATTGCTAAGAAGCATTCATGCCTTAGAAAATTAGCTACATTATCATATATTAGGTCATATATTAATTTTACATTCATTTACTAATTAAAACATGATGAGAGCCATACATCATCACTGTCATAAAACATGATCATAACCAACATATAACTAACATAAATATCAAGGATACATCAGCCATATAAGTCCCATATGAACAAGTACATTTTATCATAAAATACCAAGGAGAAATAATTCTCATTAGTGAATGCAAAAGCCAACCTGATATGGGAATACCACATTCCACCCAATCGTAGATTGGCTAAGCCAAGTACCTCTCAGCCAATCACCCCCATGCCATATTCCAAGCATGAATGTGGGACTTATAACCAAAATAAACCAGGGATTCCCAAGGCTACACCACCTCACCCTTAACAATATAACAAGGTTTTACCACAATCCCCACCATATCACTAGGTCATGAACAATAAATATATAATACTAGGATTTATCACATTCCTCACAGAATCACTAGGCCAAAATAAGCATTGATGCCGCTGGATCTCTCCACCTACACTGTGAGGAATTTCTCCATCCCAACCTGTCGACTTTACTGTGTATTCTGCCATTACTAGTCAAGGGATTCTTAGGCCTACGAGGTCTCCACCCTCTGGGTTTTATCATGTATCCCATCTAGGGATTCTTGGGATCAATCAAGGGTTTTCACCATGTCGTGGCGGAAAAAGTCGTTTGCGCGGACACAACTGACCTCCCTAGGAGTCTAAACTCTCTAGCGACAAACAAGACAAAATGGAGTGATCTTTCTCTAAATATACCTTTTAAAACATGAAAACTACAAGTGTTTAGGCTTACCTTATTCCAAAACGCTGTTGTTGTAGTCCGTCCTTGCCGATCCGGATGAGCATCTCCTTCAAGTCAATTCCTGCAACCACAAACAATCAAACAATTACCAAGCACTTGCATTTCATATAATAAAACATATATTCAACATGCAGACCAAGGAACACATGAAATAACTCATTAACACAAGCTATTGAGAAAAATAAACCAGTTTGTATTAATAACGAAACAAAGAAACTCTTACAACCTGGCCTTGGTGTTGTGCAAGTTCCTCCCAGGGTCCATCAAGGGTTTTCCTCTACTTTGACAAAGCTCACCCACTTCCAAGTAGAATCAAGCAAAGACAATCTCTCCTCACAAAGTTCTAAATGGGAGTCCTAATTCCTGCAGCATTTACCCAAAGAAAATGTATAGCTCCAACCTCTCCTCCCTCTGGCTCAATGCCTTTATTTATAGTGCTGTAAAGAGGTTATTCAGGTCCACCATCAATGGGATAATCCCCCTCTTTGGGTGGGATAGCTCCCTTATTGATGGGATAAGTTCCTCCTTAATAGGGATACATGAACCAACTGGAGGTGCATCCATTTCATCAAACCGACCTCTAGAAAGTTCTAGAAGTAACCACAAGTAACTTTTTTAAGATGAAACTCGCGCATTTTGCCTTTTACAGAAGGACGCACCTGTCCCTTAACATACAGAGCGTCCATGGACGCAACTTTTGTGAACATTGTGAGCGTCCCCGCAGGTAAGGCTAGAGAGAACCTGCGACCCCAGAGATAAACACATTTTTAACAAGACTTTCTCTCTTCTTTGAGTTTGAGATGGATAGCAGAGGCATAAGACTTGCCTAAGAGGGTAGCATGACTATTGATTTGAGCCATACTAACTGTAAGTAGTCATGGTGACATTTTTTAGTGTTACAAATTGCCCCCTAAAGTGCGAAGCCTGGAATAGATTAGGGTTTTGTAATTCTAGGAAGGGTGAAGCGCTTTATCATTTCAAGGATTGTCTTGTGGATGACCTGGTTGGAACCTGCAATTTTCAACACAAAATACATGTATAAGATTATATCATCACTGAGGTAGGCATTCCCATACTCAGATTCAAAACTTTAACTAATGGACTAACTATTCTGATACAGGAATGATCTTGCAGTACATCATTTTTTATAGACTTTTGTAGACACAGTATGGACGCAGCCATCTGTTTATGATTAGTCTACATAGATAATGAATACAAAACTCCTCGCAGCCTGGATGGTAGAAACTAGATCCAGGGTCTTCACTTCTACTTCCCGAATTGGTACGATTCTAGCCATGTGATTAAATGATTTGATGTCGAACATGTTAGAAACCACTTGATTACCAGTCGATGATGTAAACTGTTAACAAGCGTGAGAGAGACCACCAGTAATGTCAATGGTTCTCAAAGTACCAAGCACAACCCGTGAAATGTGAATAGATGTTTTGATGTCGAACACTTCACGGAATCCTTTGATCGAAAGTCACTGATGTAAACTGACGTCAAAGGCGAGAAACCTGCCATTGATGCATGCAGACTTCAAGGTACTGTCGATTCCTAAGTCATCTTTCTAGATAATGTGTCGATGTCGATAGAAAGCGACCCGTTGCAGGCAAGCCCGCAACTCGAAATCATTGTTCAAGTTGAAGAAATGTTGCTGTAAAGACTGACTCAGGGATGGTCAAATGGATGACAAGTATTTTGCAGATGAAAGTTTTTCTTGCAGACCTCTTGAACACATAACGACACGACAGATGGCTTGGTGACGAATAACTCAAAGTTAATCCCCGGAACCCGGTTAAAGACTTTCAAAGTGGTTTGGTCAACTGTGAGGTAAAAGATTTCCCAACCCAGGTGAATGAAAAGTGTCGTGTTCAAGAGTGGTAATAAAGTTTCTTTTGAGACAAAAGGTAACAAACAGGTTCATTCTTCTCTCTTTCCCCCACCATTTCTGGCAAGTACCTCTTTATTTTTAACAAGCTTGAGGAGGATAACATATGCTTGATTATAAGCTCATCCTTCGGACGAGTCCAACCTAGTTTAAATTCGAACCCTAGGAAGGAGTGGTTCGTTCCTGTTTGTAATTGAACAGGTCCTTTACTGTAAAAGTTTAACGAGCCCAGTATAGGAGAAACTCGGTGTTTTTCATTTTTAGAGAGTCTGAAAAAACAAAAGGAGACTCCACGTTGAACTTTTTCGTATATTTGTGTCCCTCAAGCCCGAAAAAGTATAAAATAATACCTGGGGGAACCGCTTGATCTTGCGACCAAGGAGTACTTTCATAATAGTGTCGTTGACCTGAAAAGTAAAAAGCGATCAAGGACACGTCGTTTTATTTCCTTATCGAGTTTGAAACGACAAAAACCCGGCAATCTTTTCCTGATTTTGCGGTCAGAAAAGAGCTAAAAGGGGACCGTCTTTTAATTCCGTTTTAGCGAGTGTAAAAGAAACGCTCGACGATCTTTTCATGTTTTTAGGAGTCAGAAAAGGGCTTAAAAGATGACTCTGATATTTTTTGTTTGTGAAAAAATACAATTTCCCTCGAAATCCCTTTGTCCTGCACAAAAGCAACACATTACTCATACCTGTTTAAAATAGGCAAAAATACATCGAAAAACACCTTTTCATGGTAAAAAATGAACTAATTCATCCAAAAAACCTATAAAAAGACCTTTTACCATGTCATTTTTACCGTTTGACTGTTGTGGTTGAAAAAGGAGCTTTTGACAAGAAACTTCCCGTGGTCGCTGCGGAAAATTTGACCGTCGGAATCGAACGCCGTCTTATCCAGGTATTTTACACATCCTACTCTGCATTTCTATCCGTTTAGAATCAATTTTTAGGTCTTAGTTTCATTTTTTGGGGGGGGTTTGGTTTTGGAATGCGCTTCTCGGCGGACGCGGGTGCCCTTCAGGTGACCCGCGTCCCCCGACTTTTTCTCATACGGGAAAATGGTCGGAAGACGCGGCCCGCCTTCAGGCCAGCCGCGTCCGGGCGCCCTGTGCTACAAAGCCGGGGTGCGTCTTCCGAGAAGTGCGCATTTCAAAACCCCAACTCCCTCAAAAAACTACCAAAAATTCCCAAATCAATTTCTAATTGCTATTTCTGATGTGCAGGGTATTAACCATGTTAGATTGGAGAGAAAGAGAGCATGTAGAGGATGATGAAGTTGCAATAAATCATCAACCTTCCCTGGATGCCCTAAGAGCATGCGGATTATACAAATATTGGACCATACCGGGCATGAGGGGCCAGGTAAGATTCTTGGAATGGCTGGTTGAGCAATGGAACGTTCAAGAACAATGCTTTTACATAGGAGGGCACCAGCTCGAGATAGAGCCCTCGGATGTATACTTTCTCACTGGCTTGCCGAACAGAGGTGAGCAACTCAGTCTTGCGGGGACTAGGCCGGGTGGCCAATCCCTTGATAGTCTCCGCGACGAGTGGTGCACACCTGGGGCTCACCATTCAAAAGGCATAGAGATAAAACACATCACTCTGCCTGAACTCAAAGTCATAGCGTTCACGGTTACCAGAATTTGCGGTGCGGCCGCTTTACACATTGCTTCCGGATCCCAAATGCGGATGGCAATTGACTGTTACCAAGGCACCATTTTCAACTGGTGTGAAGCTGTGTCGGCTCATATGAAGAGCCAACTGACCAAGGCAAAGAACGGACGACTAAAGACTTTTGGATATGGGCCTCTAGTCGTGAGCTTTGCCTTGGAGAGAGTTCCAATGCTGATCCCTCAGCAACTCACTGTTGATATCTTGGGTCCTCGGGAGCCAAAGCTGATACGATGGGTTGCGGTGATGGCCCGGCATCCTGACGAGGGTGCGACAGTGGTTCGATTCTCAAATAGTTACTTTCACTGGTTAGAGGACCAGGTTTTTTCGATACAGGACTTTCCGTATGCCGGAGTGGATTTTAGAGGTGATCCGGACATGGTTCTTCCACCGGGAGAACAATGGGATGACAGAGGTACTTTTATTTTCACAAGTTCTCTAATTATGTATTTTTTATTTTTCATATATATCGTCTCAAAACTAACAGTAAAATTTTCAAAATGCAGATGTTGGTCCACAGCGTCCAGCCAACCTCCGGCCTTTTGATAGACTACATCCAGCTGCACCGGTACCGGCCCCACAGGACGCGGCTGCAGAAGTACTAGCTGAGTTGGAGCATGATCTAGAGCGTCTCACGGCAGATATACCTGAGACTACTATGGATGACATTCCTACCCGGCTTCAGCGCTTCGTAGTCGCGGTCCCTGGACCGTTTAGGAGATTTTTGCGTAAGGTAGCCCGCGCAGTGGTGTCATACAGAGAGCACCACCAGTGATTGACTAGTCACTTTTGTAGTCACATGTGACATTTTGACTTTTTGTACTATCATTTTGCCGATCATAAGGTGTTTTCAACCTATGATCGAAGACGATGTATATATTTTTTGACACACTTCTATCTATATATATCACTATTACCGGCTTATCTTGTTTAACATATGTGATGAAATGTTTTTTAAATTTACTTGCATGATTATCGTAAATGTCTGTCCAACATTCGAGAAGCAATTGCATCTGCTAGTGTATTCAAAGACCTTGGAATATGTTGATATTCAATGTAATCAAATTCACGTTCCAAGAGACGCACTCTCAAAAACAACCTTAATAACACAGGATTCCTAATGGCATAAACTCTATTAAGCTGTAATACAACAAGTTCAGAATCTAACCTCACTATCAAACGTCGAATTCCAAATGAAATAGATTCGGATAATAATTCAATCACTGCACTGTATTCTGCAATGTTGTTCGTTGTTTGACCGAGGCTTACCCCATGCATAGAAACTAACTCGTCAGAGGGCGAATAGATAACCCAAGCTGCGGAAGAGATGTTCCGTGTACTACGACAAGCACCATCAGCAAATCCAATGTATGTTTGGAGAGGCGTCGACATCTGCAATATCAAGAGTAAAACCAAGATAAGCCAGAATAACGACGAAAGACCACACTCTCTAAGCTAAGCACACTGACTAAACTAACACACTTGCTAGCTAGAAAGAAAATCTAACCTATCTAAAAAATTTCTCCATACCCATCATTTAAGCATAATACCTCTTTAGGTAAAGTCCATTTCTGGGTTTACCCAAAGAGTCCCCATCAAAGTCAACTAGCTCATAAGCCCCTTTTGCTAGCTTTCGCTTTACAATGTAGGGCCCATGCCACATGGGAACGAATTTTCCGGCACCTAGCTTATCGTTAGCTTGATCATATAATAGTACTAGGTCTCCTTCCGAAAAACTTCGAGGGGTTACATTTCTATCATACTGAGCTTTCATTCGTTTCGCGTGAGTCTCGATTGCCAATGTAGCGTCACGTCGAGTCTCATCTAATTTAGCCAAGTACAATAAACGTTTCTCCTCTTCGAAAGTAGCTGGAAGTAATTCGACAGCCATTTGAAGTGATGGGATTTCGCATTCAATGGGTAACACAGCTTCTAAGCCATAAACTAGCTAGAAAGGAGTGAACCCTGTTGAATTTTTCACTGAGGTTCGGTATGCCCATAGCGCTGAAAATAACATGTTGTGCCAATTCGACCGATGAACACCAATGGTTCGTCGGATCATGATAACTAGAACTTTGTTGATAGACTCAACCAAACCGTTGGCTTGCGGATAATAAGGAGTAGAGCTATCGTGGCGCAAACCAAGCTGGCTTGTAAGCTCAGTCATCATGACGTTTCGAAAATGGCTCCCATGGTCAGTAATGATTGCTTGTGGGACACCAAACCTAGTTATGATATGATTGAATACGAAAACTGCAGCTGTTTTGCCGCTTGCGTCGAATGTAGGCATCGCCTCGGCCCACTTAGTAAAATAATCAACCGCAAGGATGATATACGCATGCCCCCCGGCCGAGTGAGGGTTACAAGTAATAAAGTCGATACCCCATTTGGCGAATGGACCAACGGCAATTATAGGGTGGAGAGGAGCAGGTGGAGCGCGCATCTTGCGATCAAACACTTGACAGTTGTGGCACTTCCTGACTGCAATGATACAATCTTTAAACATAGACGGCCAGAAATAGCCAGCGCGCAACACCTTCTGAGCTGTGGCATACCCAGACATATGACCGCCACATGATCCAGAGTGACAATCATTCAAAACCCTCTCAGCCTCTTCGTGAGTTAAACAACGTCGAAAAACTAAGTCTGCCCCCCGGCGATAAAGTGTATCTCCAATAATTTTGTATGGCTGGGATTGAAACCGAATTTTTCGACGTTCTGCTTTGGAAGCTTCAGGCCGAAAGGTTTGGGTTTGGAGATAAATGATTATATCCCCGTACCACGGATCTACAGTACTGATAAGAAAGAAAGATTCGTTCGCAATGGACTCGTCTGCCACAGTCTCTGTGTCAGCACTCGGGAAATCACACATCAATTCCGCAAAAACTAAGGATTTCTTAGACTTGGACTTCTCGAACTCCAAGTCGAACTCTTGCAGGATGACAATCCATTTAGAGTACTTGCCCCCTAGCAGTTGTTTTGTCAAAATATAAATCATAGGGTTGCAATCCGAAATAACTGTAGTTTTGCGGAGAAGAATGTAGTGATGGAAACGCTGGACAGCTTGAACGGCTGCCAGGGCCAATTTCTCCACATGCGAATATTTTAGCTCAGTGGGATTCAAGGTCCTACTAAGATAATATATCACATGCTCCGCTCCGAATTCATCTTCTTGAACTAACACCATTCCAATGGTGGAATGCGAAGCTGCGAGGTATAAGAAGTAGTCTTGGTTGTAGTTGGGAGGATGCAATAACGGTGCATGGGTCAACGCGTGTTTAAGTGCATCAAAATATTGTTGGGCAATCTCGTCCCAAAAGAATTGTGCATTCTGTTTCAACAACCGTGTAAAACCTTTAGTGACCTCGGCGTAGTTTGGGATGAATCGGCGTAAAAAGTTCGCTTTCCCTTGCAAACTTTGGAGTTGGCGCAAACTCGAAGGAGGAGGCAATTTGATGATAGCCTCGACTTTCGAGGGATCGACGCGAATGCCGGCTTTTGAAAAAACAAATCCCAGCAATCGACCTGTTTCTATACAGAAAACACACTTGTGGGGATTCAACCGAATTCGATAATGCCTACACCTCATAAAGATTGCTCGTAGGTGGACAAGGTGATCAGCTCGATGTAAAGAATGAGCAGGCAAATCATCGAGATAGGGTTGCACAATGTGCTTGATGTCATGAAATGCATAAGACATCGCCCGTTGAAAAGTGGCCCCGGCATTCTTAAGCCCAAAAGGTAACTTGCAATAAGCAAATGTCCCCCATGGACAAATGAATGCCGTTTTTGGTTGGTCGGCAGGTAGAATATTGATTTGATTATAGCCCGAGAAACCATCCATGAAGGAAAACATTTCACTTCTGGCACAATCATCAATAATTTGATCGATATAAGGCGTAGGATAGTTGTGTTTTGGACAAGCTCGATTTATATCCCTATAGTCGATACAGATTCTTATTGTCCCTTGTTTCTTATTGACCGGAACAATATTCGATACCCAATCCGTTAACGGGATCGGATAAATGAAACCTGCTTTCAACAGCTTTTCGACTTCTGCTTTAATCGCAGCCGCTTTTCGAGGGTGAATTTGACGCAACCGTTGCCGGACGGGTTTAGCATCCGGGTAGGTCTTTATTTCATGAACAACAATGGCAGGATCAATTCCCGGCATTTCCTCGTAAGACCAGGCAAACACGTCGCGGAATTCTTGGAATAGGGCCTTGTAAGTTTGGATTTCTTCTTCAGTACATGCGGCACCTATATGAATGTTTTCCTCGATTCCGGGCTTCACTGAAATATCAATGGGAATAGTACGAGAAATATTCCCTAAATTCAACTCTGAATCAGAATGTTTCGTTGGATCCTGAGCGTCTTTGACATATTCAGCGGTAAAGATAGATGAAAAATCATTTTCAAATGCATCATCCTTAGGTAAAAACGAAGATCTGTGATGGAGATCCTCCCATGGTAGATCATCTACACTTAGGATTTCGCGAAGTTGTTCGTCAGATGACACGACTTCGGGAAACGTTATCCGTTCTAAGGGTGAGGTGAAAAGTGACTCTTCACTGACCACATTCATTTGGTCGACTTCGGTTGAATGAAAGTCAGTAAAAGACATAAGAGCTTCATAAGCAATTTCATATGGACTCAAAGGCATAGCATTACCGAGTGAGTCTATCTCAGAGTCAGATGGGACGAACCAAGGATCATCATAAATAATGTTTTCTGATGTAATCATATGAATGGTTGCAAACGAAGGATCTGCGCTGAGTGGAGGGAGAGGAAAAGTTCCCAGTAAACCGGAATCCTTAACTAAACCTACACCAACGTCCCTATAAGGGATTGTTGTCTTACCAACATGCTGGATACTCTCTGAAGAGGCTGGGTCGGATGAAAAGTATGTCAGCTGATCAATAGTCACGATCTTACCGTTATGTGGAAACCTAATTACTCTGAAGACCGATGAAACGACCGCTGTCATAGCATATGACCAACTTCGACCCAAAAGAAGGTTGTAGTCTAGAGGGGCATCAACCACTTCCACATCCAGACTAACGGTTTTACCTTCAACCCCTATAGGCAATTCTTGTAGAATACCAAACGGACGGAACCCACGGCCATCAAAGGCCTTAAGGATGGTGGGGGATTGGTTCAACGAAGGAGAACCAAGCGATCTCCAACATTGAATCGACATAATACACGTAGAAGCTCCCTCATCAATCACAGTCCGATGAATAGGCCTGTTTTTGACTATCACTGGAATTTGGAAAGCCATTTGATGGGGGAGACGTGGCGTACTATTTTCTAGATCAAAGATCATTAGGTTCGGGTCCTGAACATCGACAGCTCCGATAGCCGACAAAAGCAATTTCCGTTGTGCTGGGCATGATTGCAGCACTTCGAGTGCCGACATTGCTGAAGGTGAAACAGCTAAGTCCTCAACAATGTTGTAATTCTGGGCTGCTCTCGCATGTGGATTGAAAGCAGACCTTCGAAGTACACCCTTGGCGGGCGGCTTAATCACTAAGTCTGGGTTAGGTTTTTCGATCTGTAGTGGATCGGAACCAGGAGCTGAGGTTGATGGGTTAGAGTGAGAAGATTCTGCTTCCTTGCCATCAACAGGAGACTTACTACCATAATCTTGCGATCGAGTCGCAATCCTCACATGAGACATCATCAAAATGGGTTCTTCACTGGCATTCGAAGAAAAACCTATCATCTTATTCTCCTGCTCTGGAAATGGATTCTTTAACACAGCAGGAGTGGGAGAACCTTTGACTATTTTTACAACCTCGGCCCGATGAGGGCAATCTCTCGTAAAATGATCCTCTTCACAAATAAGACAAGGATATCGAGGTTTGCGTTTTTCGTCATTGGTTTCCGACTTTTTAGTTTTCTCCTTTGGAGCCTTGTCTGCTTTAGCCTTCTTCTTTCCTTTCTTCTTTCCACCGTTTTTTGGTTTGGCCGTAGATGACTCTACAACGTGAATGTCGGCGGTGAGTTCAGGAGAAGACTCTCCTGTCGGAGAATCAGGCAAAGTGATAATTGGAGTAGTTGAAGCCTTGGAAGACTTCTTCTTGCTCTTCGTAGTCACGATACCAATCATACCATCAGCGGCATGAGATCCCGAAGGAGCAGCAGCGATTTGATTCGACTTTGGAAGATCCGGAATCTTCTCGTGTAACGTACCCGACTGAGTGTAAACTAAGTCAAGGTATTGTGCCTGAGCAATGACTTGCTCCTCAGTAACTACTCCGGCCTTAGCTACATCTTCAGTAATCTTCGGTAATAATGATTTGACAAACCATTCAGCTAAGATTTGGTCCGGGATAAAAACTTTCACTAATCTCCTTCGACGTCTCCACTCATGAATGTGATCAGAAATATACGTGGACGTCGATTGTTTTAGTGAAGTTAATAACTCTGTGCCGTTATCGTATCTGACCGGCAACTGAAAGTGAGTTAAGAACGAGGTAGCTAACTGGCTAAAGTTGTAAAAAGAGGCCCGTGGTAACTCAATGTACCACTTGGCCGCAAGACCAATGAGTGTACGCTGGAAAAGACGTAAGCGGATGGAATCATCTGAGATAGAATTCGAAGCACACCAGAGGTGGTAAGTCATCACATGATTGGACGGATCCTCTCCAGACTTACCTTCGAACTTGGGTATATCGCTGGGCAACTTATTTGGCATTGGCGGCCAGAACTGAAGATATTGAATTGGATCGTTCGTTAGGCGCGTCAAGTCGGGTAAATCCAAAGTTGCAATAAACGGTAACTGCCAGTTAGGATCTCTAAAACTCTGGGTCACAATACCAGCCCCAGGAGGAGGATATCCAGGATAACTAGGAACAGGAGTCGCATTTGGGATATTATATCCTCCTGGAAAACCAGGATTAACCGGACTGTACTGGGGTTGTTGAGGTTGTTGATAAGTGTACCCAGGATACGGTTGATACTGGTAAACCGGTTGTTGGATAGCTTGCCCAGGTTGGTACTGTCCCTGGTACGGAGGTTGAACAAATTGAGGTTGAGTAGTCACAACCGTACTTATACCAGGCTAACCTATAGGCATCTGGACCGTGGTTTGAATCGTAGATCCAGACAACAGTAAAGATGTCTGAGGTGTGGTAACAGGGACAGTAGAAACTGGAGCCGTCGATACTCTGGAAGTAAGTATGGTAGATGTAGCGATAGTTGCAGCAGCCGTTTGAGATGGAGTACTAGGTGCAATTGACGGCTGAGTAACTACCGAAGCTACAGAAGTTTGAACATTTGGCTGGACAGGTTGCGGTTGCTGGGTTGGACCAGAAACTACGGGTTGTCCAGCTTGAGGAACCATCTGTACACTTGGCTGCAACACCTGTTGACCTTGTGATGGATCCCACACTAACATTCCAGGGTACTGACCCGTGACAGGTTGGGGATACTGAGATCCATAACTAGATTGAGGGTAGGATTGATAATTGTAAGGTGCAGTTCCCATACTTGGAACATATGACTGACCTTGAGGCGGTTGATAACCTTGACTTGAGTATTGACCTTGAGGTTGATAACCCTGAGGTAAATACTGATACTGGGGTTGACCTTGACCTTGAGGTTGGTACCCTTGAGGTTGATAACCTTGGGGTTGATACCCTTGAGGTTGCCATCCTTGGGGTTGCCATCCTTGAGGTTGATATTGATACTGAGGTTGACCTTGGGGTACATATTGAGGCTGAGGTTGACCTTGAGGCAAGTATTGCACCATAGGTACATACTGACTTTGAGGTTGCCCCCCAGACACGATTTGTGTACCTTGAGGTTGCCCCCCAGGCGTTAACTGCGGTTTCCCCCCAGGCGGTAATTGGCCACCTTGAGGTTGGGAAACGGGAACTGAACCTGACATCATGTAAATGTCTCCTACACCCAATGGTATATTACCACTGTTTCCAACAAATAACCCATGATCAACGGGTTGAGGAGATGCCCCCGCAAAGGTACCAGAAAGTGACTGATACCCAGTGGGAACAGAAGGACCGCCGTGTAAAAAAGATTCAGGACTTTGTGTAAACACGGACGACTGACCAGACATATTTACAGGAGTATGAATACCTCCAGGTGGAAAAGGAGTACGAGGTGTAGAAAAACTGACTGAGTTGTCTAAAAAATTGGTTAACGCAAGGTACCAAGAAGTACTTCTAGGAGGACTGTAAAAGATGGATTCACGCTCCCTTAGATCAATAGTAAGTTGACCTTCAAGGTGAGAGACACCTATATCTTCTTCTGGAGCAAGTTCTTCTATAGCAATCAAACCAGAAGGTAGATTTTCGGTGATAATTCTTTCTATTCTCGGTGAATCAGGGACACTAGAAGTTGGAGTAACAGGTTCGGAAATTTCAGGTTCTTCGCCTGTTTCACTGGCAGATGAAAAACTACCAGCAAGCTCGGAAACTGTAACAGTTTCGGGATTGTAACCTGTTTCTAAACTTTGGTAATCTGGATGGACTACCAAGGAAGATTCTCCTTCTTCAGGTGAACCTACTCTACTGTCACTAGGAGGAGTTACAAGGACCTTTAACCCTTCGTACTGACCCGGAATGTCTTCAGGAGATTCACCCCGCGATTTACGGAGTTTTCTTAACAAATCTATTCGGGTAACAATCTCAGGAGACTTTCCCCGAAGTCGACGGGACTGTCTCGGTAATTCCGCCACAATTAAAGATTTTTAACTACAACACACGAAAACAAAGTAAAAAATTTCAAATCAAACCACCTAAAGTCTTCTAAAGAAGCAAACAAATTTGAAGCACAGGCCTAAAGAATCTAGAGCGTCAAACCAAACACAAACAGTAGTCTTCCGGACCAAAAGCGCTAGTTGGTGATTAGGCCCAACCTCGCAGGATTCAGTACAGAAATGGCGGGTGGAACAGTTACCCCGGCAACCTGCTTAATGAATAGACCGGCACAAGTTCCTCCACTTTAACCGTCTCGAAGTGAAGTGAACCCCCCGGAAAATCCAAGTGAGTATAACCGACGTCTGCTCCAGGTACAGTGGGACCTTCCCTCCACCGTCACCTCGGTAGAACCCTAAAGATTATGGTCACTAAAGTTACCAATCACAACAATTACACCTGGGGGAACAGTCTAAACTCCGACAGCACGCAAGGGCAGAGTAACAAGCTCAATCCCCTTACCGGCTCCTTGACAATAATCCAAGGTTTACCGATAAGTGACCCCTGGCTCCTCGACAATGGTTAATCCGAGGTTTACCGTTTGTAATACGTACTGTCTGGCGTCGTTCCCAACGAGGGGGGAATGATCCCCTCACTGGTTCGGACACGAGCTCGTGCTTCTCCTTTAAGAGGAGCTTTCCCAGAGTATAACTGAAACAATTGGATTTAATCTACTCAAGATAAACTATCTGTTTGGTTTTGTAGTCTTGGAGATTTAAGTACTCACCTACTCCAAGACCCTAGCCTAAGCTATGTTGGTGTTTCAGAGCCCTAGAAAAATAAAAATTACTAGATTGATTTTAATTTAAGCGTTACTTTTAAGGTTGTTTCTTAAGTCAAAAGGTGATGGAAGTGAAACCAGTGGTGTGTTGACTCGACTCGAAACCACTACAAAATGCACCTAGGATGATTTACCCACTACTTTACTTTTTCGATGAATTGCTTAACTAAAAAGTTGAGAGAATGCAATCTTTATAAAAGCAACTTCTTAATTGAAGACAATCAAAGAAACAATTCGTTTGTCTTTTCCAAGCATAAAAACATGACCGCTCTTTACATGCACGAAAAAACTCTTTTTCTCTTTCAAAAACAAAAAGCTACTTGAAACAAGACTTTTAAAGATGATGTTTTTGTATTTTTCTTTTATTAAAGCAAATAAATCTAATATAACCAAAAATCAATCTTAACAACTATTAAAATCTACGAAAATTCACTCATAAGCAAACTAAAAGGTAAATTTACTCTAAGCAATCTTAACGAGGCCAAAACCAACAATGATTATTCTAAGGTGTTTTACTTGATCATAATCAAATCAAGGACTAGCTTATTGCAGAACCAAAAACTAGTCAAAACAAAACTCTAATCTTTTTGTTCTTTTGTAAAATGGAAATCAACACTTTATAAACAAGTAATTCGAAATTTGACCCAAAACAACTTAAATGGCAAGCTGCTCACACAAGGAGACTTTACGACAGGCCCGACTTCTAAGAAGGCTGACTAACCAGAGAGATCTAAGGCTGGACAACTTTCTACCGTCAAAGTCACTACAGGACCTATTGAAAAATCAAACCCTAGGCCTAAACTTCGTTGAAATCCACTAAAACACTCAAAGCTCACAAAACAAGTTCAGGTGAAAATTTTTGACAGGGTACTAAAGGATCTGGGCAGAAAACACTAAGAAAAATCAAAATCTAAAAGCAATTAAAGCAAAAAATGGAATTTTCCTAAATTTTACAGGAAGACGCAGGCAACCCGTTATAACAGGTGCGGGCCCGCTCTGTGCAAACGGCAAAAGCGCGTCCAAAGACGCACTGTGCAGTACTCAGAGGATGCGTCCTTCTGGAAAAGTTAAGAAAAACCAAATCTAACTAAATCTAAAGCTAAGCCACCCAAATACTAATTCTCACAGTCAAAAACCAGAAAATAAAAATGATTTTCTCAGAGCAAAGTTCACACAAAGGAAAAGACTTTCTCATTAATGGATTCCCCAGTGGAGTCACCAATTTGTCGTGGCGGAAAAAGTCGTTTGCGCGGACACAACTGACCTCCCTAGGAGTCTAAACTCTCTCTAAGCGACAAACAAGACAAAATGGAGTGATCTTTCTCTAAATATACCTTTTAAAACATGAAAACTACAAGTGTTTAGGCTTACCTTATTCCAAAAGGCTATTGTTGTAGTCCGTCCTTGCCGATCCGGATGAGCTCCTCCTTCAAGTCAATTCCTGCAACCACAAACAATCAAACAATTACCAAGCACTTGCATTTCATATAATAAAACATATATTCAACATGCAGACCAAGGAACACATGAAATAACTCATTAACACAAGCTATTGAGAAAAATAAACCAGTTTGTATTAATAACGAAACAAAGAAACTCTTACAACCTGGCCTTGGTGTTGTGCAAGTTCCTCCCAGGGTCCATCAAGGGTTTTCCTCTACTTTGACAAAGCTCACCCACTTCCAAGTAGAATCAAGCAAAGACAATCTCTCCTCACAAAGTTCTAAATGGGAGTCCTAATTCCTGCAGCATTTACCCAAAGAAAATGTATAGCTCCAACCTCTCCTCCCTCTGGCTCAATGCCTTTATTTATAGTGCTGTAAAGAGGTTATTCAGGTCCACCATCAATGGGATAATCCCCCTCTTTGGGTGGGATAGCTCCCTTATTGATGGGATAAGTTCCTCCTTAGTAGGGATACATGAACCAACTGGAGGCGCATCCATTTCATCAAACCGACCTCTAGAAAGTTCTAGAAGTAACCACAAGTAACTTTTTTAAGATGAAACTCGCGCATTTTGCCTTTTACAGAAGGACGCACCTGTCCCTTAACATACAGAGCGTCCATGGACGCAACTTTTGTGAACATTGTGAGCATCCCTGCAGGTAAGGCTAGAGAGAACCTGCGACCCCAGAGATAAACACATTTTTAACAAGACTTTCTCTCTTCTTTGAGTTTGAGATGGATAGCAGAGGCATAAGACTTGCCTAAGAGGGTAGCATGACTGTTGATTTGAGCCATACTAACTGTAAGTAGTCATGGTGACATTTTTTAGTGTAACACACCACTGATCTTTACCATGTATCCCGCCATTACTGGTCAAGGGATTACTAGGCTCAATTGAGGTGTTCACATTTAGGCTTTATCATGTATCCCATCCGAGGATTCCTAGGCCTTGTGAATAATCATAGGACAACCCCACTAAGCTTTGAGTCCATCCTGAAATCCATCTCAACCACATGCAAAAGAATCCACCACACCATGGATATCTAGAAATGGCAAGGCTAGGCTGAAAAAACACTGTCACACCTAGAAAAACCCATGCCCATGACAACAAGACAACCAATAACACACATGCATAACCATGCATTATAAATCTAGCAAGGAAATCATAGAAGAAAATCGATACCTACAAATAATCCTGTTAGAGATGCTAGATCCTGTTCTCCCTTTCTTGATAGGTACTTCCTCTCTCCTTCTATGCCTGTCTTGATCCAATGCTAAAGTGCTCCAAGAAAACTCTAAGTTTCCAAGAGTGTGTGAGAGAGAAAATAAAGAGAGAGCTCCAAAAATGACCAAAAACAATGAAATGATCCTTAGAAGCCTTTTTATTAATGAGGCCTCTATTTTCTTCATTTTCCATTATTTTCCTTCATTTTATTCCTCACATGCAACCTATGACCTTTCACCTTCCTTTTCTCCTAATTTCCATTATTTTAATAAATAGATGCCAATTTCCACTTTGCATTTTGAAAGCCCTAGCCATTGCCTTTTCCAATTTCCATAGCCATAATAAACCAAATGAATGCCCACACTAGGATTTCTTGGACAACATTATACTTGGAATAAGTGGCCCATAACTGTGGTTATTATTTTTCCTTTATTAACTTTTATTAAATGAAATTTTGACCAAGTATTTTACAAAACCTTTCCCCTTGGGTGAACACCATCCTTAGCATTCAATGGCACCTACAACCAATAAGAGTGTTGAAAGTAAAACATACTTCCCATGGAGATTTATAACTTAGCTCGTTGCAGTATTTACAATGATCAACTTACTGAGAAGCAAACCAACATGTCAACATAACTACATGATAACCATAATGACATGACACATATACCTCTTATTGGAGCCTTATAACACAACTCATGGTGGTAATTACATCCATATACATATGCATACACATACCAAAAACATCATACCAAACATATACCAAAAACATCCGCTCAACCAACGAATAGAGAAGGATACATAACTTGCATCTGATCTTCCATCTCCCATGTAGCTTCATCGAGCCCAAAGTGCTTCCACTTCACTTTAACCTACTTGATTGCTTGGTTCTGGAGCCTGAACATCTTTCTCTATAATATACATTTTGGTTCCGACTGGAATTCTCCTTCTGGCTCCACCTGCAATACAAACCATTCAATCACATGATCAACATCTTTAACATACCCTTTAAGCAATGACACATGGAAAACATCATGGAATTTCACTATCAGAGGTAGTGCAAGTCAGTAGAATATTGGTATGATCCTTTCAAGTATCTTAAAAGGTCCACAAAACCAAGGTGCTATCTTGTGCATGATCCAATCCGCAAGGAGCTCTTCTTTGGCTTGATGCACAAGTACACTTGTTCCCCAACCCAAAACTCCTTGAACAACCTGTTCCGATATGCATAGATTTTCTGCCTATCCTGTGTTGTTTTTAGATTCTTCTTGATTACCTACATTTCCTGTTCCATCTATTCTAACATGTCCGATCCAATCAAAACCCTTCTCATTGTGTCACTCCAACTAATGGGAGTATTACAACTCTGCCCATAGAGTGCCTCAAACAAACTCATCCTCAAAGACTTGTGGTAACAATTGTTGTAAATGAACTCGACCAATGGAAGATACTCCTCCCATGTCCTTTGCCAATACATCACATACATCCTTGACATGTCCTCCAATATCTTGTTGGCCCTCTCTGTTTGTCCATGTGTCTGCAGATGATAAGTTTTGCTAAAGGCCAACTCTATACCTAAACCTGCAAAATACTCTTTCCAGAATCTAGACGTGAACTTTTGATCCCTGTCTGAAATAATATTCTTCGGAAAACCATGCAATCTGACCACATCTCCGATGAAGACATGTGCTATATCACTAGTTGAATAGGTAGATTTCACTAGAATGAAATGTGCTACCTTTGCCAACTGTCCACCATAACCATGATAGAATCATGTTGTGTAGATGTCCTCGACAAACATAAATGGAATCCATGGAAATGACCTCCCATTTCTGCTCTGGAATCAAAATCGGCTGTAATAGTAGACTTGGATGCTCACACTTTGCCTTCACCATCTAACAATCCAAGAACGTAGCCACAAACTCTGCCACATCCTTCCTCAAATTTGACCAGTAATAGAACTTCTTCACTGTGGTTAATGTCTTTTGATATCCAAGGTGTCCTAAACACAGTTTCACATGAAAATCCCTCAAGATAATCTTCTTGAGCTGAATATTGTCTAGCCATATATCCTGTCTGTGAATCTGATCAAGCCATCTGCCGAGAGATGATAGTCCACATCCTATGCACCTATATCTGTACTTGTACCACTACCTATATTTCATTGTAATCTATGCATAAGATCTATATACCTGTCATCATGTTGACCTGCTTGTAAGATTTGATCCTGTACATATTTCCCATAATAAATCATAACTACAATGTGATTTGCATGTACCTGCCTACTAAGAGAATATGCAACCATGTCCTCTTTTACCTTGATGTACCTGATCTCAAAATCAAACTCACTAATCGTGCCAACCATCTAGCTTTGCTGGCATTCAAATTAGGTTGGTCAACCAAGTATCTCAACCCACTATGATCACTCATCAATACAAACCTCCTGTCAAGAAGATAGTGCCTCCACATCTTCAATGCATGTATGATCGCTACTAACTCAAGATCATGAGTCAGATAGTTTTGCTTGTGTTCATTCAATTTCTATGAATCATAGCACACTACCTATCCCTCTTGTATAAGGATTGTGCCAAGTCCTCTCTTGCAAGCATATAAACATACCACAAACTCTTTGTCTAGATCTGCAACCTTTAACATTAGATGATTTGTTAGTAACTGCTTTAATTGCACAAAACTTGCTACACACTCCTCTATCCACTCAAATTTCTTACCTTGTCCATCTAGGAGAAGTTCCTAATGAACCTTTTATAATAACCTACTAATCCCATAAATGATGTTACCTCTTCAAAATTTATAGGAGCTTCCCAGTCCATGATATCCCTTATCTTCTCTAGACCCACTAATATGTCTTCCTTGGAAACAACATGTCCCAAGCAATGTACCTCAATCTAAAAGAAACTACATTTAGTAAGCTTAACATACAACTGATTTACTCTCAATAGTCTTAACATTGCTGCTAAATGCTTGACATGTTCTTCCTCATTCTTAGAATATATCAATATGTCATCAATGATTACAATAACAAACTTGTCTAGATAAGGATGCAACACACTATTCATCAAGAACATAAAGGTAGCTGGATCATTAATCAAACCAAATGGAACTACAACAAACTCATAATGTCTGTACTTGGTCCGGAAAGTTGTCTTATAAATGTCATCTTCCTTGATTCATACCTGATGATATATGGATCTTAGATCATTCTTTGAGAACACTACTTCTCCCTTCAACTGATCGAACAAATCTGCAATCCTCGACAACAAATACTTGTTCTTAATGGTCACCTTATTCAAATTCCTGTAATAAATGCACAACCTGAGAGTACTATCTTTCTTCTTCACAAACAATATCAGTGCACCCCAAGGCGATGCAATTGGCCTAATGTAATTGTTTTCAAGCATTTCCTTCAACTGCAACTTAAACTCTACTAACTCTGAAATGATCATCTTGTGAGGTGCCTTTGATGTTGGTTCTGCCCTTCGTACCAACTCAATAGAAAAGTCTACTTCCTTGTGAGGCGACAACTCTGAAATCTTTGTTGGAAACACATTCTGAAACTGGTATAAAAATGGGTACTTGCTCAATACCTCTACATACTCATCCTCCTTACCTTTTTCCCTAGAGATATGTACTTCAAATAATACACACCCCTTTTTGTGACTGTGCTTTTCCTGCATAGTTGTCACCATCCTAACTAATGTTTTCTTCTTTTTACCCTATAAGATTCTTTTCTCTCCATTGTCATCCAAGCATTCAATAGATTTGTCATAACAATCCACCTTGGTCCTATGCAAATACAACCAGTCCATACCCAACAACATATTGTATGATCCCAACGACAATACATTTAAATGTGCTGATGTAGGCATACCATTCAGTTCAAATTCACAAGCTCTTACCCAATGATGAACTTTCTTCTTTTTACCTATAGCCAACTGTACTAACCAAGATTCTACATGCACTTATTTATTCAAACAACACTTATCCACCAAGTCAAGAATAATATCTATAATAAGATCCTAGGTCAATCAAAATAGAAACAACTTGATCACAAAGCTTATCGTCCATCTTAATGACAGATTCCTAGTAATCTGCCTACCTATTATCCAACGCTGCATAGATATGACGAATGCTCTGCCTGACATCCCCAATACTTTGTGCCTCTTGTGCATTGTAAATCTGAGGCCTACCACCCTGATATTGCATAAAATCTCTCTTGAGATTCTCTTTACCACATATCCAACGCTCCAACCATCCGATACCATCACCTCTATTCTTCTGTAGTGACCCATGTCCCTGTCTAGCTACATTGAACTTCTTGTATGGTGCAACATTCTCTTTCTCTTCTCCATTCCAAGGCCTTGTTATTTTCAGCTGCCATTTACCTTTAGCTTTTTCTTTTCCTTTCCAACCTTGCTGAGATTTTGTCTTACGTTTTGACTGATCATAATAATTCTTTAGTTTCCCAATAACTTCCTCAAGTGATTGAGGCTCATCATACTCAGTTTGATCTCTAAATTGTAATTGAAATTCACTGATAAATCTTTGAACTTTAGCATTTTCATATGTAAGATGTGGTACATAACTCAATAGCTCCAAGATCTTAGTCGTATACTCCTCATTTGTCATTGATCCCATTTTTATCTCATAGAATTCCTTGGTCGTGCCATCGTCATACCTCTTTGACAAGTACTTCTTCTTGAAAAGTATCTTGAATTCATGCCAAATCAACTCTTATGTCCTGATGTCTCTGACTTGCTTCACATCTTCCCACCAGATGTCTGCTTTACCTTTTAGGCTGATTATAACTACTTTGGCCTTCATATTATCTTTGTAATTATGAAAATCAAAGAACTTCTTCATCCCAAGTAACCAAGCCTTTTCATCCTCCAACCTCTTCAAATCTCCGTCAAATTTAGGTGTCTTAGCTTTCTTAAACCCGTCTAGAAAATATCCCTTGTCACTCCTCCTATAAGGATGATAATGATGAGAATCATAGTGCTTGTCAGAACCAAAACTAGAATAGTACATGTGTCCACCACCTCTCCTATCCGGAGTGTCCAAGAACCTGCTATCTCTAACCATGTCATCTCTATCGGATTTGTTCTCACCATGATATATACTATCATATGCCCCATTAGTCCTATTCTCCTATCCATGGCTGATCCGAAGTGGTCCCTGTATCTGCAAGTCTGAAAAACTCTGAAGGATTATTGCATTGACTTCTACTTATTTCTACCATGCCTGCATGATTATGTCATTATTTGTTTTGCAACTCCTTATTTCTTGCTTCAAACTCCTCAATGTGTCTGATTAATCAGAAGAGTTCCCAACACCATGCTTCTCATCTGATCCATAAGGAGAGACTCGTGAACTATAGTCTACCATCTTGCTAGTCACCTTGATCTCTTTCCTGGAAAACATACCATGTTAGCTAAAAAAAATATAAACACAATCAACATACCCCAGTGTAGCTCATGGAGGATATCTCATCTGCAAGATCCACCAAATTAGAAAAATACATGTATAAACATAATCATAACGGAATATAGATATCATCCTAACCATAGCCCAATCATCAATGCATGACTCATCATTACCTCATGCATGATAGCTACACCCATATCAATGTATGCATAATCAACATATGGATGACATGCATGCATACATAATACATACAAACACTGACATGCATAACCAGTGCATAACTGACCTATACTCATGATAAACACATACAACAACACACCATCCATTTTCACATGGTGACATCACTGCAACCATGACCAACACCATGCATATGCAACAAGCACATAGAACACAAGTATAAGTAACACATATGTAAGTGACATGAATGCATGACCAATGCACACCGCCCATCTAGTCCAAGGGGTGAACCATGCTCTGATACCACTATGTATCACCCTCCTCCCACATTTACGTAAGTTAACTATTCTGCGAGGGTAAACATGTGACGAGAGGATACTACAATCTTATTCAACCTACTAGGTCACCTTAAGGAAGTGGAAATGACACAGCACGACCAATCTAACCTTTTGCACATACCAAAAAAGCTACATGAACCAACCAACCCTTCCAAGTGATCAAACCTTGCAACAACTTGACACTTGACTGCCCTAGGGCCTTAGTTGCTGCCATGACATCAAAATGCATGTGACTGGGGCCCTCCAGTCACTCTCACACAATGGTCATGCAAGTAACTGGGGTATTTGTGAGCTAGTTCTGAGCCTGCGATCCCAGATTTTGTGCCACTCTTTCAGGGCCATAACTCAGGCCACTAACCAGAACTCCATGAAACTTTCAGGAATGAAAAGTAACATCGAAACAATGATACAAATGTAAATACTTGAACAAACACTTGACTGGAACCCTACTAGCCATGACAAGCATTTCATTAAACATGTCACAAATATGCATTCTATAGGTCATAACAATAGATCTAAGCATAAGGGTATCATACTTATCTAAGAATCGCTAAGAAGAATTGATGCCTTATCACATTAGCTGCATTATCATTTATTAGGTCATATATTCATTTTACATTAATTTACAAATCAAGATATGATGAGAGCCATACATCATCACTGTCATAAAACATGCTCATAACCAACATATAACCAACATAAATATCAAGGATATATCAGCCATGAATGTCTCATATGAACCAGTACATTTGTTCATAAAATACCAAGGAGAAACAGTTCTCATTAATGAATGAAAAAGGCAACCCAATATGGGACTACCATGTTCTACCCGACCGTAGATTGGCTGAGCCAAGTCTCTGTTCAACAAATCACCCCCATGCCTTATTCCAAGCATGAATGTGGGACTTATAACCAAAATAAATCAAGGCTTCCCAAGGATACACCACCTCACCCTCAACAATAGAACCAGGATTTACCATAATCCCCACCGAGTCACTAGGTCATGAACAATAAACATACAATACTAGACTTTATTGCAATCCTCACTGGATCACTAGGCCAAACAAGAATGGATGCCACTGGATCTCTCCATCTACACCATGAGGAATTTGTTTGTCCCAACCTCTTGGCTTTACCATGTATCCCACCATCATCGATCAAGGGATTCCTAGGCCTACGATGTCTCCATCCTCTGGGCTTTACCATATATCCCATCCAGGGATTCCTAGGCCCAATCAAGGGTACTCACCACTGATATTTACTATGTATACCGCCATTACTGGTCAAGGGATTTCTAGGCTTAATCGAGGTGATCACATTCAGGATTTACCATGTATCCCACCCCAATATTCCTATGCCTTGTGAATAATCATGGGACCACCTATTATAGACATATTTGGGTACTACAACCCCAAACTCATATGTCCATAAACTAAGGGCTCCTTAAGTCCCTAAAAGTGTTGTTTCATACCCTAAAGGATCATGGTCAACTGATTACGTCATTTCCCAGAAGTTCCACCTGAAAAACTACTCAGCACTGGCCAAAACTAGACCATATCTTTGAGTTTTGTTTCTAAGATAGCTACCCATCTTAGTGGGACTAGCAGTTTGAATCGACACTAGTTTTCCCTGAAACAAAATGGCGACTCTAGTGGGGAACGAATAGTTTGTTTGTTTGTTTGTTGTTTGCTTTATAAACTACATATGGAGCCTAAAGTTAGTCAGCTAGCCTTCGAAATGCCTTTGCTATGCAATTGCAAAGTAGATGAATGTTGCTTCAGTCAATCTTTGGGTTGGTTTATGAGCTGAACATCTGACTTACAAAGCATTTTAAGTGCCCTTGTGGTAGCTCAGAACCTCATCAGATCTTACCCTTATGCTTTTTTTTTACTGTCCATCATTACTTAGCCTAAATCACTGAACTTAGCTGCAAATTTTGAGCAAAAACCAAGCTCAGTTTTGCTCCCTGGTCCATCGCATTGTCTATAACTGTGCAATCTAGATGCATCGCACCTCCTATGTGTTGCAAGTGAGATGCATCCCTATTTCCCTGTGTTGCAGGTGCGATGATTGAGTGATACTACTTTCTTTTTTGAAAGTTGGTTTTTTCCTCCTTATTTTTATCTTTATTCTGTAGTTTTGCTATTCATGATTAGTACCTTCTTGCTATAGCCTTCTTCCTTCACATTATTTCAGCCTCCATCAGTTAGGAATTGTAAATGCTTTTGTGTATTTGTCAATCATTTACTGTCTTCCTTTGTCGAAAATAGCCTAATCGAACTGTCGTTTTTTATGCAAGTGTCGTAATTGTCATTTTAAATCAAAAGAAGATTGTCGTAATGTCTTCCTCTTCTAGATAGTTGATTGAACTTTTGTCATTGTACTTGATTTGAGTTATTAGTATTTGAAGTGTCGTTTTAAAGTTTTCATTTTGAAATTTAAAAGTGTCGTCTTAGTCTTCTTTCGTTTTGAAAAGAAATTGTTAGTAATGTTTCTTTGAAAGAAAATAGTTCTGATTTGTACTTAGCTTTCCTTTTTGTCATTCACACATTAAGAAAGCAGAAAACAAATACATGCATGTGCATCTGCATTTTGATTGCATGTGGAATTTGATTTAGGAAAGTGCATTTAGTGTGTGCTCTATTCTCTCTTCTAAAAGAAAAATCGTTATCTTCTTTCCTTTGTAGCTAGTATTTTCATTGCTAAAAGAACATAAACGACTGTTTATCATTTTAGATTGCATATTTCAGAATTTCACATCTACATCACGCTATGAACCTTGAAAGACAAACTTCTAAGCAAGATCAACTCTAAAATAAACCTCAATGAACATAAAAACGCTTTAGAACCTAATGCAACACATCTAGAATTTTAGGCTAGAGACGTGTTCCGACGTTGTAAAATTTGGTAACTATCATTTTCATCGAAGGTTGGGTGATTCCTCCTCTTTGATACCACAAGTGCCAGTACGGACTTGTGCTCCCTATACCGTCGAGTATATATTGGGATACCACAATAGGCTGATATCCTTTATCCTTAGGAATCTGTGTCTGCCGCCTTATCGATCGTAATGCACTAAACACAACATTCGGGAAGAATGACTACCATACATAAGTCCTTGGTAATTTCTCTATCATTTATCACCAAGGTGTATTTTGCAGTTTTAAGATTAGTTTGGTAAAACCTCTGTCTAGATTTCTAGAGTAGTCACTTTCGTTCCTTTTCGACTCCTTAAAAGAAAAGGTCCATCTGAGCACTTGTCACTTCAGGCTCACTAAAAATCAAAGGCGACTAGAGTCACCTTTAGCTTTTTCTCGACTCTTAAAAATTGAAAAATCAAGTTGCGTCAAAGTGTCTTAAAATTCATTTAAATCGGAATAACATTTTTCCCCTTTAATTTTTGAGTTGATTAAGTAATCTGCAATCATGGAAGAAAGTCAATCAAAACCCCATCATTCATGGAGACTAGCGAGTCAACCGTCTTTGACCCTGGAAATGAAACCAACCCGGGCAAAACGGTCTCATTTAACTGAGTCCAATTCACCTGATTTATTTGAATCTTGTGTTTCAACATCATTAGAGACTGTAGTTACTGGTTGAAGGGAAATTACCCCTAGGGTCCTTTGGGCTAAGACTCTACCAGACTGAAAATTGCTTATACAAAGAAACACACACACACAGCCATCTTTTTTACTTTTAAGCAAATTCTAATGTTTAGGGTACATACCTAAGGTCCTACGCTCGAGAAGACCGTTAGGGTGCAAACCCTTCTTGGAGTTCCCTTCTTCTTTCTCTGACCTGCAAGACAAACAAATCAAAGAACACAACAGTACATGTATAGAAGTTTATGTATAAATCATCTTTATGCTATAAAGTTAGTTATAAAAAATCTTTAAGTAACTACTTTCATAAGAATTCAACACAAGAATCTCATAAGCATAAAGAAAGATTATTCGGGAACAAAGACGTGTTTCTTTATATATAAAGGCAAATAAAGTACATATATCGGAAAGATATCACCTGAACACCTTCAGCAGGCTCCAAGCAAGCTTCCTCCCGGATTCGTTCCAGCCTCCAGCCTTCAACAAGAGCTCCTTCCAAGTCTTACTCAAAGATGATGTCAAGGATGAATGATCACCAATACACATGGAAACAAGGGTTTCCTATGCAAAATGGGGGAAGTGCAGAATGCACCAAGGGCTTCAGACCTGGTCTAAGGGAAAAATCTCAGCATAATAATCTTGCTCTCCTTTCTCTCTCTCCTTGGCCTTCCCTTTGATGTCTTTTTATACCCTCTCCAAAGTAGTTTTTTAGTTAGGAGTTGGTTGGGAACAGTTGGGCCACGGGCACTAACAGGTGATCCAGCAGGTAAACCCGCGATCACCGCCCGAAAAAGAGGAAATTATATTTTTTTAAGTGTTTTAATAGATACACGCGGGTTGGGTATGACATACCCGCGTGTACACGCGTTTAACACAGGGCAAAGTCGCGTATAGGGAATAAAACACTGTTTTTTAAATTTTTGGACCAGGTCTGGAAGGAGGGGTTGCCCTAGGCCATAAGTGCAGCATCACAAACCATAAGAGTGAGATTTGGAGCTATAACAGATGCCCCCTAATGTATGAGGTCAGAAGGGAAACATGATGGCCGAAATACATTAAGTAAGTACAAGGAAAGGAACTCTGCCGAAAAACCGAGGAGGACTTCACCAGAATTCAGCCTGCCAAGCCACCGAAAGGAGATCAGAAAGAAACACTGTCTGAGGCGGGCATACCCATGCTCAGGAAAAGTAAAGCATGTCCGCATATCAAGTACAAGCGGATCCACTAAGTATACAAGTATAAATGACTGTAAAAATACATAATGGATCATCTGATCATAATGAGTAAGTACATGTCTGAATATCACATATAAAACTGTCAATGATGCTGAAAGATGCAACGGATCACTGAAATCAAAGACTGATCCCATAAGGTACCAACTGAACATGATGGAATAGGATGGTACTACACTGCAAACTCAGGTGCCAGCATATAGAATGTCGCCATGACTGACTGCAACATATAAGGTGGAGTGGTATCAACTAGCAGCAACAGGAGCAACTGTCAAGTGAACCAATGAATGCTGATACAACCTGAGGTCTTCACCGACCGCCGTGGTACATTTCTACACCATGGGAATAAATGATCTGAAGTCGACCATGTGAGAAATCGTTTGATTACCGGTCATTGATGTATACCGTTAACAAACGCGAGACTACTCACAGATAATGATAATGAGCGTCAAGGTACCCAGTACAATCTAACAAGTGTGAATAGATGAGCTGAAGTCGAACACCTGTAAGAATCTATCAATCAGGAGACAATGATGGTTTCCCACTGTCGATAGCGAGGAATCTGCCACTAATGACTGCAAACCCCAAGGTACTGCCAAATGGACTCTAGATCTTTGCCCCAGAGCAATGAGTCGGAGTCGATAGGGAAAGATCCGCTAGAAGGAAGGCATTAAGGCATCCTCCATCAATCTAGCGCGAGTGTAACCCGTAGGCCAATAATGTGGAAGGAATCAGACGAAAAAGATGTAGTAACCCAACCGAAGTACGTTTCCGGCGTACACAAGATGTGGCTAGCGCACGGCAGAAACCCTCTGAACCAACCAATAATGAAAGCTGACACAGAGGCGAGGTATCCACCAATAGGGTCAAATGGAAACCAAGGTACTGCACGAATCCCAATGTGTGATAATGTATGCTGATGTCGAACACAAGGGAAACCACTCAGTCAAAGACCCATGATACTGATCGATGCTGAGCACAAGGTGACCTATCAATAATGAAAATAGGGCCAGGGTGCGGTCTCTAGGTCTGCCCTCAGAGCAATGTGTCGTCGTCGATAAGGACAAGACCCGCCAGCAAGAAGTCAATGGGGACCTTCTCAAACCGGCACGAGTGAAGGACCAATATAACTGATGTGATGATAGACATGACACTGACAACTAGGGATGGCCGACTGAAAAATGAGTCAAGAGACACCGCAGAAAGGCCGACTCAGGCTAACTTCCCTTGAACAAAAGCACGACTCAATGTGACTATGTGGCAGCATATAATGAATCTGTATAAGTTCGTCATGCAGGAGGCACGAACGAACCCTCCATATGATTGGAAGAGATAACCAATCGGGGGAGAACTGACTCGATAACAAGGTTATGGCTTACCTAAGTCAAACTAAATCCCACCCATACGGAGGAGACTTTGTTTTGAGTGCTTTGTTCAAGGGCGACATGACTGACTCTAGCTGCCAACAATAAATGGAAGTAATGTCCCTGTTCCCGCTCTTTTTGGAATATTTAATTTTTTTGTCTTTTTCTGATAAGCCGGAAAAAGAATAAAAGAATGCTATGGTACAGTGGAAAGAACGAGTGTCGGTGAAACAGATGATCTAGTTCCTGGGAAAGGAACGTTCCTATGCTCAATGCAGGGAGGTGAAAAACTGGTCAGTGACACTCAGAGGTATGTCCCTTCCACGGATCTGGGTATGTCAAGCTGCAGAGGTCAAGGGTATGCAAGGTTGATTTTTGCAGACATCATGGTCAAAAGTGGGCTTAAACACGAGTCCAAGTGAAGCCGGCTATAGGCCAAAAGGTGCAAATGGTCAACATGCAATGCAGAAATACAACTCAACACACATAGGAGCCTCTAGGGTATAAGGCCAGAACGAGGCGAGGAAGCAAAGAGGAATGAGTCTTCAACGCACAAGTCATGGCGGGACTACAGAGGACTCCCGAGCCTAGTGACAAAAAATCAGCATGAGTGCCAAGTGACAATCAGGTACTAACTAGGGCACCCATGATAAGGTAGGCTCTACCACACAAGTCATGATACTTCTAAGCAATGAGAAGGTTCCGCATCATAACTTGGTGGGGTCGATCCTAAGGCCAAAATGGAAAAGGAAACTGATAAATGCACAATGCAGGCGGAAAAACCTAACCTATATGCCAAGTTCGAGAACCAATACCTGTCAGAACGGACCAACCATAAACTTCCAGAGGAGAAATCTTCCAAGTTCTGTAAACATAAATAGGAACACTAGACACGAAGTTAATACATCCCACATATAAACTTCATATAAAATCTTTGTGTTATAAGATACAAAACTTGAAGATGCGTACCTCATATATACAATATGGTACAGGGAACCACGCAGCCTTGCGGCTTACGCATAATAGTTCTGCTGAACAAACCCCTTGCAGGGCTCAGGCCAAGGGCTCCTTTGGTAGTCATAACTCATGGCTTCAAAGAGTTCCTCCTGTGAAGGCAAAACAAGTTCTAAGAAATCATGAGAACTACAAGGATCAAAAGAGGGAATTAAAGGGTCCCATGTCCTTATAGGAAGAATCTCTCGGTCAACTGCCGGGACCAAGTCCCAAGAAGGAAAATAATAAGTCAAAGGATCCTTCTTAGAAGCGATTGAACATTGAGGACTCAATGCCACATAATTCACCTGTGGCGGGGTAGAGTCTACTTGAACACTTGGAACAAACCAAGGGGCATTCTGCAGTAAAGTCGAATTAGGGTGGTGATTGTCAGATGCAAGCTGATCAACAGTGACAATATTCCCATTATGAGGAAAGCACATTACTCGAAAGAGTGAAGACACCACAGCATTCATAGCATAGACATAATCACGCCCAAGTAGCATATTAAAGTCTAAAGGGCTATCAACCACCATCATATCGATTAAGACAGTCTTCCCACCTAAAGTGATAGGCACTTGAGGAAGAACACCCATAGATTCACCAGGCCTTCTATCATAGGCTAACAACTGACTCTGAGCTGTCAACAACTTTGGGGAACCCAAAGCTTTCCAAGTCAAAGAGGATATAATACTTGTAGAGGATCCTTCATCCACCATACATCGATAGACATTTGTGGAATTAACTCTGACCTTTATTTGAAAAGGTACAGCGGAAGGAAGACGAGGCTCACCAAGACTATCCCAATCAAAGGAAACACTCTTAGAACTTGGAGGGGGAACATTCGAAGAAACCGGAATGCCCCCTATACTAGAAGACTCTGTACTGGAGATCAAACAGACTCTTTTGTTAGGCACTTCACCCCCCAAAAGAGGAGTGTAATCGGCCAGCGATTGCACTGGCTTTACCACATTTTCAACCAATGGTTGATGGGATTGATGAGAAACCATATCAAGTGTAGGAGTAGAAGTACTTTCAGACTCGGACCATATCCTTTGAACCTCTGGAATACCAGGGCATAAATGAGTAAGATGGTCTCCCTTGCATATCTTACAAGGGAACTTAGGTTTAAAACTTCTACGTCCAGGTTTCTTATCAACCTCCATTCCGCCAACATGACTAGCAGTGGTTTGCGGAGAGTCCTGAACATGACTTGCAGAGGTCGGTGACTCTTTGCTAGTATGACTTGCAGTGACTAGACTCATGTCCCCAGCATGACTTGCAGCGGCTGAAGACTCATCTCCAACATGACTCGCAGAGGTTGAAGATGAAGTGCTAATGTGACTTGCAGTGACTAGACTTGTGCCCCCAGCATGACTTGCAGCGGCTGAAGACTCATCTCCAACATGACTCGCAGAGGTTGAAGATGACGTGCTAATGTGACTTGCAGTGACTAGACTTGTGCCCCCAGCATGACTTGCAGCGGCTGAAGACTCATCTCCAACATGACTCGCAGAGGTTGAAGATGACAGGATAGAATTATTCTTCTTCTTTGACTTCCTTTTTCTCCTTTTTTTCGATTTCTTATTACAAGAAGGAGAAGAAGAAGGAATCCCAGATTTCTCTTTGAAAGAAGATGAACAATTAGCACCCATATGATGCCCCTGAAATAAAGCATTTATCTGAGAAGCTTCAAGAGCATTTGGAATATTCGGAGTGGACCACAACCAAACGGGTAGTCCAACATTCAACCCAGGAATATTCAAAGTGGCCATCAAGGGAGTACCAACGTTTCCAAAGAAAGGAAAAGCACAAGGATCCCCTTTTGGAAGGGTACCTTGGTTGGTTTCCACAGGAATATTAGCCATATCTAAGTAATCCAAAGACCCTTTCCCTTGCGGGAATATAGAAATAAATCTTCAAAGAATATGGATAAGCAATCAAAACCTTTGCCCTTGAGGAGGCAACTCCACAACTTCTGAAAGAACAACCAAAAGCCTTTCAAGATCGGTAGAGTGGCAAGCCAGTCACTCAGACTACAAAGTCCAAAGGTGACTAGACAAAAATACCTAAAGCCAACTATATACAAGGAGCAAAGAGCACACACTATAAAGTCCCTAAAGAAACAGCCAGTCAAACAACTTTCAAGTATTTCCGCTCCGGGTGTTGAGGACCGGACACCAAAATACAAGAAAGCGGAGTCAGGGGCCTTCCGAAGATAGTCTGGGATAATGACGGCCCAGTTCTATCAGCGAAGGTATCAGAGGAAGTTACGCTGACCTCCTAACAACAGCCTGCGCCGGTGCAAGCCCCCAAGCTTCGCAAGGGTGCCCTCCGGAAGTACCGTCGAGAGTGATACAACGTCGACCTCAGGTGCCACGGGATTCCCCTCCGCAGCCACCTATGCAGATCCCTAGGAGAGGCAACTATGGGTACCAACTCGTCGCAGAAGCCAGGCAGAACAGTCGTGAGGTAAGTTCGGACAAGTAGGAGAGGGGGTATCTCCCTTCCCTGTCTTCACAGACCCTCGTGCTTAACTCCCAGATCCGGAGCTTTCCTGGTCTTCCTAACGCTATTGGATTTACTCTCTTTAATCAGACTCTTATGTTTGACGTTTTGTGTGGCCTTGGAGAGTTAACTCTCCACTCGCCTAATCCAAGGCCCTAAAATCCTAAACTTGTTGGTGTAATAACTAAAACAAAAAGTTCTAGTGGATTTTAATTAAGCGCTTGATTTTATTAGGTTGTTCTTTAAGTCAAAGGTAACGAAAGTGAAACTTGTGGTGTTTTTAGGACGCAAAAAGAAACTACCCTAACTACATGCACATGCACTTTTTCGTTTCGATGAAGAGCAATTTCTATGAGGTTCAGATGTACTTCAAATTAAACAAAGTTTTTTGCTTTCTTTTCAAACTCCACACTCACAAAAGCTAACAAAACTATGCATGCCTAAGAGAGGATGCAAAGCTATGCACATGCACTTTTTTGTTTCGATGAAGAGCAATTTCTATGAGGTTCAGATGTACTTCAAATTAAACAAAGTTTTTTGCTTTCTTTTCAAACTCCACACTCACAAAAGCTAACAAAACTATGCATGCCTAAGAGAGGATGCAAAGCTATGCTAATGCAAGAACTAAATGTGGATGCACGATTCAAAGACTACTCTAAAAACAAAGAAGGAAAGTTGCTGCTTTACCAAATTTTGTCTTGCCACTGAAATGCTTAGATAGAAGATGATTTGTTACTAATCATTTCGTCCAAACAATAAAAACAAGTTTAAGATAAAAAACAAAGCACTTTCACTTCGCAAAAAAGGAAATCAAATGAGAAGCAAGTTTAAGAAAGCGAAACTCAAAAACTTTCAAAAGATTTTCTTTCAATCAAACCAAAAAGTCTTTTTCAAAGGAAAACTCTCAAAAATACTGACACTAATGATTGATAAACAAGCCACCAAACACTTTTGTGAATTGACACCTTCCAAATGATGAGAACTCAACAAAAATAAAATGTGTTCGAAATCGCTTTTGACAATCAAAAGCAGCAATGAAAGTCCAAAATATCAAAAGACAAGTTTCAAGAAAATGGTAACAAACAAATTTCCCGAAACGAAGGAGCAAATGGTCATAAAAATGATTTCGTTAAGCAAACAAAAATGTCATGAAAACAAAATGGACACAAAGATTGAAGACAATCTTCCCACTCTGCCGAAACAGAGCAATCAAGATTCTTAAACAGGAATCTTGTGTGTCAAAAATCAATGACGCTTGCAATCAACGAAAAACAAGACTAGCACTCCTTATAACTAGAGAGAGTTCGAAACAAGATGCCCCCTGTTAAACAGAGAACTGTCACTGGGAATTGAATGCTTAAAACTGACCCAAACCACCAGACAGACATTCAGCAAAAAGAAAAATTATAAATCTTGAAAATTATGTGATATACGCGCCTGCAATTATTTGCAGAATGCGTGTACACGCGACTGTAACTAAGGAAACCTGCGTATACGCGGGTTTACTTAGTGCAACTTGCGTATATACGCTTCTGTAATCCAGAAAAAGTGCGTATATGAAGTGTTTCAAGAAAAATAAAAAACACAAACTGAAAAACTGGAAAAGCTTGGAGTTCAAGAAAATATCAGACAGTCAGAACCAACAAACAGAGGGACTGAGCCTTGATTGGCTTGAGGACTACCCAAACTAGGAACAACAAGAGTGTTGTCCCCAGTGGAGTCGCCAATTCTGGTTGAAGGGAAATTACCCCTAGGGTCCTTTGGGCTAAGACTCTACCAGACTGAAAATTGCTTATACAAAGAAACACACACACACAGCCATCTTTTTTACTTTTAAGCAAATTCTAATGTTTAGGGTACATACCTAAGGTCCTACGCTCGAGAAGACCGTTAGGGTGCAAACCCTTCTTGGAGTTCCCTTCTTCTTTCTCTGACCTGCAAGACAAACAAATCAAAGAACACAACAGTACATGTATAGAAGTTTATGTATAAATCATCTTTATGCTATAAAGTTAGTTATAAAAAATCTTTAAGTAACTACTTTCATAAGAATTCAACACAAGAATCTCATAAGCATAAAGAAAGATTATTCGGGAACAAAGACGTGTTTCTTTATATATAAAGGCAAATAAAGTACATATATCGGAAAGATATCACCTGAACACCTTCAGCAGGCTCCAAGCAAGCTTCCTCCCGGATTCGTTCCAGCCTCCAGCCTTCAACAAGAGCTCCTTCCAAGTCTTACTCAAAGATGATGTCAAGGATGAATGATCACCAATACACATGGAAACAAGGGTTTCCTATGCAAAATGGGGGAAGTGCAGAATGCACCAAGGGCTTCAGACCTGGTCTAAGGGAAAAATCTCAGCATAATAATCTTGCTCTCCTTTCTCTCTCTCCTTGGCCTTCCCTTTGATGTCTTTTTATACCCTCTCCAAAGTAGTTTTTTAGTTAGGAGTTGGTTGGGAACAGTTGGGCCACGGGCACTAACAGGTGATCCAGCAGGTAAACCCGCGATCACCGCCCGAAAAAGAGGAAATTATATTTTTTTAAGTGTTTTAATAGATACACGCGGGTTGGGTATGACATACCCACGTGTACACGCGTTTAACACAGGGCAAAGTCGCGTATAGGGAATAAAACACTGTTTTTTAAATTTTTGGACCAGGTCTGGAAGGAGGGGTTGCCCTAGGCCATAAGTGCAGCATCACAAACCATAAGAGTGAGATTTGGAGCTATAACAGTTACTCCAATTATCTCTGGTACATCTACCTTTACAGAGAAAGTTCCACAATTACAAGAGGACATTAGAACTAATCCTAGTGTAATGGTAAACACATCTATTCCTGAAACAACTCCACCTAGGACTGATCCAAAAACTGAAGTTCACTTACTTGAACATCTGGAAGTTGAGTTCCTAAATTTAGAAGGTGTCACCCCTCCATTATCTATTATTGCAGAAGCTACACTTTCTTTGACTCCAGAAATATTTTACGGACCTGACAGTCTACCTCTTCCACCTGGATTGATTACTATAGAAGAGATAGTAGAGGATCTTCCACCCAGTACTCCAGTGCATTTTGGAACTGGAATCCACCTACATCCTTCTATTATAGAAGTTAGTCCTTGTAATCATCCTTCATTGCAAGTTCCTGTCGAATCGCTAGGAAATATTTTGGATGGACTAAATATGTCTAAGCAACCATCAACATCTAGGACTGTGTCAACTGACACAGCTATGACGGAGCTTCCTACTATCATTCCTACAATGATTGTTGGTATACCATCTGTCTCGGCAAGTTACGAACAACAAGCCGGAGTCCACTCAGGGATTGTTTCAACGACATGGTTTATTCCTATTCCTTCATCCGGGATCTCATTTGGTATTTATTATGTTGAAACTCAACAAGGTGATCCAATGTGTCTTCAAAGGCCAATCTACCCTTTGAGTAGTGGATTGCCACCATATGGGGGGAAGTATGCCTTTTCATTGTTCCCTCCTGGGGAACAACCATATGAGATTTTACAACAAAATTTAGGTCAAACTAGAATTACATCCAGCAGTTGGATACCAATACTGTCTCAACAACCAAGAGTTGTATATTCAATGCAACCAGTCTATCCTATGTCGAATATTCCCACTACACCTACTATTGTGATTGTATTGCAAGTACAAGCACTACCTGTTGTATGTCAACCTCAAGTCTCTCAGGTTGCAATACAACAGCCTCTCGTCCCAGCGATTCAATCACAACCTGAGGTTAGTGCCTCCTTATCTAGAGTGACTCAGGCTCAATCAGGTACTATCTCTCTGGATCTTGGTCAATCATACAGTATTGGACAACAAAAAATGGTCCAAAAACCATGGTTGGTGCAATATCAACAACCGCAATTATAGCAATCATACCAAGGACCTGAGCAACAGGGATTTGTAAGTAACGGGCAACCGCATTTCGAAAGCGGTTATCAACAACCATACTACAATGGTTATGCCCATCAACTTTATCAAAGTTACCAGCATCAAATACATTATGCTGGTATGCAAAGACCTACTGCTTAGGCGATTCCATCTTATCCTGGGTATGCTTCACCTAACCTGAATCAACAGTTTCCCTTTATCGCAACTCTAGAATTACCAGATCTAAACCAGCTGACGAATGATCCAATTTCTTACGCCCCTTGGTGGCCTGTGATTCCTCATAAACTTCCCTCTGATATTCCTAAATTCAATGGAAATCCAAGTGAAGATCCATCAAATCATGTGATGGCATTCCATTTGTGGTGTTCATCCAACACCCTGAATGATGATTTGATTAGGCTTCGCCTTTTTCAACGAACGTTAACTGCTCTGGCAGCTAAATGGTATATAGAATTGCCTAGAGCTTCGTTTGATAACTTCAGCACCCTTGCCACTACCTTTTTAACCCATTTTCAGTTACCCATAAGGTACGAAATAGGGACATAACTCCTTACCAACTTTAAACAGACGACGACCACTCACATATTTGATCATATCCATGAGTGGCGGCGTCGTTGAAGAATGGTGAAGATGTAAGTTCCTGATTAGCTTTTAGCTGAATGGTTTATGTCATTGTTACCAACTATTACAGAGGATGTGGCTAAGGGAGGAGTTGTCATTGAAGAGCAATTCATTGCTCGTGCACAATATTTAGACTTGATCTATACTCAGTCTAGCATGCTCTACCAAAAAATCCCTGACACTCCTAGACCAGAATTTTCCATTCCTCCCCCTCCTAAATCAGAAAAATACTCTCATGTTGGTGATGGCGTGATAGGTACAACAAGCATGAAAACCAAAAAGGCTACATCTAAAAAATCCCGTATGGTTTCTAGTCAAAAATCAGATGAAGAAGCTCTCGCCTCAGAGGTTAATGTCATGTCAACCGACAAAGGCAAAAATCCTAAGCAACTAGGGGGCAAGAAGAAAGGGACAAACAAAAAGAAGAAACAGGAGGATTCAACTCCTGAGAAACCTTCTGGAAACCCTACTGGAAAGAAGAAACCTAATCAGCCATGTTTCATATGTGATGAGGACCATTACACAAAATATTGTCCACATCAAGTTGAAGTCAATAAGTTTTTCAAAAAGACTTCAAATACCTCAGCAGTATTGATTGATTCGTTTCCAAATCCAGAAACTAACTTGGTTGCTAGTGATCGTGCTTCCCATCCCAAGTGCTTATGCTATCCATCTCAAAACAACAAAATGACTCTTTGATATCTACAAGGAATAAAGATTATGGAAATCCATAATCGTTGAATGGCAAGGCTACAGATCAACCCAGCAGTTCGACAACAACTTCGTGAGAAGTTGTTCCACCAATCATTCCTGAATTAACAATTAAACTACCTAAGGGAGTAGTACATAAATTGTCATTTAATCCTCGTGCTTGAGCAGCACAGAGTTACAATATAGTGGAAGATCTAGCCAAATCGCCATCCGCTATGTCAACACTTGAAGTACTACAGAATTTTACATCCCAAAAATAGGCTTTGTTATCAGCGATAGGTGGGATTGATCCAACAGATTCCAATCTAGTAGCCTTTAATCATAAAGGATACGAACCTCAGTTACCAGCACAACTCACTTTCCTCATACAAGTAAAAGCCCTCAACAAAACTGTTCATCAAACAATAATTGATGAGGGAGCATCTACTTGTATTATGTCGATGAGTTGCTGGAAAACTTTAGGCTCTCCACCCTTGTCATGATCATCAACGACATTAAAAGCATTCGATGGAAGAACATACACGCCATATGGGATATTAAGTAACTTGCAAATCGAATTGGGGGGAAAGACAGTAGAAATTGAAGTCGAAGTCATCAATGGAAACCTTGACTACAACATCCTATTAGTCAGGCCCTGGATTTATGCTATGGCAGCTATTGTGTCAACATATTTTAGAAAGATTGCATTCCCTTTTCAAGGCAGAATCATAATCATTGACTAACTAACCTTCCTCCCCAATAGTTCTCAAGTTACCAAAAGCATTCCTTTGATCCATGGAAGCTCTCAATCACTTCAAAATATCGGAGTAGGTCTCCTAAGAGACCCTTCCTTAATGGGTACTTTTTCCCTTTCACCTCCAAATAATCTGGCAGAACTAGCCACAGTGGAAACATGTCACATGATATTTTCTACATCGTCAAAGATTAAGAAAAATTCTGAACATTTTGTTAACATGGATCATTGCCAGGTATTGCCCCCAAGCCCTACATAATTTTTGTAGCAATCAATATTCTGGGCATGGGCAGCAAACCCAAATCAACACTTGACAAGCATTTGGATAGATAGGTCTCTAGAGTATGGTACGTCTTCTGATCCTTGGTCGCATGTACATTCTACAGACGAAGGAATCATTCAGTCAATGATGATAGGAGAGGCACCATGGGAAGATCACCACCATAATTCCCATCCTCAAGATAACAACAAGGATTATTCTAACGACCTTAATCATCCTTCAATTTTTTATTTTCTATCAAATACTGCAAATACAGTGGATTTAGAGTGAAATCTATCCAATATTGAAGAAACTATTGCCATTAATATCTCGACCAAACTAGATGTAGTAGAGAATATACATGTTGGCAAATCTTGTTCTCCTTTAGAACTGGAAATATATTGTGCTCTCTTTTACGATTCAGAGATGTCTTTGCTTGGTCATATGAAGAAATGCCAGGAATTGACTTTAGCATCGTTGCACATGAAATCAAGATGTATCCAGATGTCAAACCAGTACGAAAATGACTTCGACCGGTTCACTCGAAGAAATCCGCTGCCATTAAGGCAGAAGTTGAAAAAATTTTAGATGATGGTTTCATTTACCCCGTTCCTCTCACTGATTGGGTATCAAATATTTTTCCTGTGATGAAAAAGCAAGGAACGATTAGAGTTTGCATCGATTACAGGGATGTAAATCAAGCTTGTCCAAAGGATAACTACCCTACACCCTTCCTTGACCAGATAATTGATGAATGTGCCAGATGCGAAGTCTTTTCATTTATGAATGGATTTTACATATACAACCAAATCAATATCCGCCCACAGGACCAGTCAAAGACTGCATTTATATGTCCATGGGGCACATTCACATACCACAAACTACCTTTCGGTTTGAATAATGCAGGGGAAACATTTCAGAGGGCAATGAACTATGCCTTCCATGAAATAAAACACATCGTTCAACCATATCTCGATGATTTACCGGCTCATTCGCAAAAGTGGACTGATCATCTGCAGCATTTGAGAGCTATATTTCTACGTTGCTGACACTACAAGATTCGACTCAATCCACACAAGTGTGTGTTTTGCGTTGGTTCTGGTCAGTTACTTGGTTTCGTAGTTTCTAAGGGTGGAATTCGACTTGACCCATGAAAGGTTTAGGCAATCATCCACATGCCTCCACCTTCAAATTTTCTTCAGATTCAGAAACTGCAAGGGAAAACAAACTTTCTAAGGAGGTTCATTCCAAATTACGTTGAACTTGCTAAATGTTATACATGTCTTTTGAAAAATAAGTACCCTTCAACTGGGGTCAAGTTGCGTAAGCTTCCTTTGATGCTTTGAAAAGTTCCCTAGTAAAAGCATCATTAATGTATGCTCCTGATTATCAAAAATACTTTAACCTATATCTTTCTGCCACAGATACAACCATCGCAATGGTTTTTGCAACTTAAATGATACGGAAAGCAAGTGCTCCTATGTTGAAAAGCTGGCTTTGGCAGCTGTTCAAGTAGTACAGAGATTTCAACACTATATACTCTTTCGCAAAACTACCATCTTGTCAGATTGCAACCCTATGACCAATATCCTATCGCGTCAATTGCTAGGGGCCAAGTATTAAAATGGATATCCATTTTGCAAGAGTTTGATCTGGAATTCACCAATTCCAAATCAAAGAAATCTCTCGTCTTTGTGGAGTTACTTTGCGACCTCCCATCATCATCCAACGATTTAACATCTAAAGCATTGATCACGGATGAAACATTGTTTCTAATATCGTCAAGCGACCCGTGGTACGGAGATATACTAATCTATCTCCAAACCCAAACCTTTAGGCCTAACACCTCTTGCTCAGAACAACGACATACTCGATACCAAGCAAAAGACTACATGATTGTCAATGATACACTTTACCGTCGAAGTGTCGATACAGTTCTGCGAAGGTGCCTCACGCATGAAGAGGCCAAGAAAATCTTGAATGACTGTCATTCAGGCACATGTGGGGGGCATCTATCTGGTTACGCTACTGCACAAAAAATATTACGAGCCAGATACTTATGGCCTACTATCTTCAAAGATTGCATAATAGCAATAAGAAGTTGCCATGCTTGTAAAAATTTTGATCGTAAAACCAGATTACCACCTGCACCACTGCATCCAGTAGTTGTTGTTGGGCCATTCGCTAAATGGGGCATAGATTTCATGACATATAACCCCACCTCAGTCGGGGAGCATGGGTATATCATAGTCGCTGCCGACTATTTTACAAAATGGGCCAAGGCGATGCCTACATTAAACAACAACGGCGAAATGACTGCTCTTTTCTTTTTCAATCATGTAGTCTCTAGGTTTGGTGTTCCACAAGCTATAGTAATAGATCATGGATCGCATTTTCACAATCACATGATGGTTGAATTGACTACCAAATTAGGACTGTCCCATGATAGTTCTACTCCATATTATCCGCAAGCTAACGGACAGGTTGAAGCGACCAACAAAGTCCTCAAGCGCATGCTGCAGAGAATGATTAGAGTCCACAAAAAGGATTGGCATTTAATCCTGTACTCCGCTCTATGGGCATATAGGACCTCGGTGAGAAATGCGACTAGATTTACACCTTTTCAGTTGGTTTATGGCCTAGAAGCTGTCTTACCACTTTAGTGTGAGATTTCATCTCTAAATCTCGCAATCGATCTACTTCCCAAAACTTCAGAGGAAGAGGCTCGTTTCTTGGAACTAATCCACTTGGATGAAACCCGTCGTGACGCCGTGCTAGCTAACGAAGCACATAAGAAACATGTCAAAGTGCAATTTGACAAAAATGTCAAGCCTTGTGTCTTCTCAGAAGGTGACCTAGTCTTACTCTACGATCAGGACTCTGATAAATTGGGAGCAGGTAAGTTCCAATCATTATGGATGGGCCCCTACATTGTTAAATGGGTATTAGCAAAAGGAGCCTACAAGCTGGTAGATTATGATGGAATTCCATTGTCGCAACCCCAAAACGGGTTATATATTAAGTGATACTATGCTTGATCAAGTGTAGTAATCTATTTATAAATATGCTTTTGTTTCATTTTTGCTTTCGTCAATAGTTGTCATTTTGGTTAAGTAATCCACTTTGCATTTATTGCAGATGTCGAACTTTTTGGAAAAATTCTTTGGGTACGCCGATGGAGCTAGTCGTAGAATGCAGAACCTAGCTTCTACAACCTGGGCCATCTTTGATCCAAGAGGCGAGTTAGTGAATTTCAGAGGGATATGTATTGGTCATTAAACGAACAACATTGCTGAGTACAACATGTTGATAGAGCTTCTCTCTGATGCCATTTCACATGGCATACGTCGACTTGTTGTCAGGCTAGATTCACAACTTGTCATTCTGCAGCTTATTGGTGTCTATTCAGTTCGGAACCCAGCTATCTATCGTATGTTCCTAAGGGTCAAGATTTTGGAAAGGTTGTTTGATTCCACTCAATATCAACACATTTCTAGAAACTTAGACACTTTAACTGATTCATTAGCGAATTATGTGTTAGAAAAAAATTTGCAACGTTTGTAAAGAAAAGCATTTTACATCAACATTTGCATCAAGATCACATAACTTAACCAAAATAAAATCTAAAAATAAAAAATATATAACAGTTTATAGTTTCACATAATGTTTTGTGTACAAGGAAAAATCGGTCACGCGACTAAGAAACTCAAAAAGTAAACGCAGAAAAGCATCCTATACTAATGATGCTGGTGATAACATGTCACCGCCTGTGCGATCATATGCAGGAGCGTAGTCCATCGACTCGGAACGCCAGTAATATGGAGTTATAGCCTCAGAGGTAACTCATTGGTCCTCACATCCTGAATACCAAGGGTAAGACCCTCGATCTGATCTTGCAATACTACCAGGGTCTCTGCTATGTCCAGATCACGAAGGATAACCCTCCCTACAGCCTCTCCTGCTAGAACGCCAGTACCGCCTTTGGGCATGCCGCTGGTCACACTAGCCCAACATCTGCACAAGTACATGAGTTCAATTAGTCTTGATAAATCACAAAAATATTATAAAAATAATAAACAAAGATAGGGTCAAAATCTTTACCTATCACACCCTACTGCTCGCCAGCCAGCAAAGCCAAATTTAGGTCACCTCAGAAGTCAATCCGAACATATGGATACTCTGAGAAGACCATCTCCTGACGATTGAACCACTCAAAGAAGGCATCAGAGAAAGTAATTTGTGGCTGACCACCATGTCTAGCCATGATATCAACCCATCTCTACATCTTGAGTTCCCTCGGTGTTGGCAATCCAAGTGAAATATGATGTGGCTGCATCAGTGGGATCCTCTCTAAGGCAAAAGTAGTCAAAATGGAACCGTACCCGAAGTTCTTGGATCTTCCATTCTTTACCTTAGAGAGTTGATCTTTTATCACCAGAAGTACTGCCTCACACCAGTTGAATACCTTTGGTTCCAGGAATTCTAAAGTATACTGCACATAAGATCTGTTCGCTAAATGAAGAGCTGCGCTACTAGCCAATCTAACAAAGGTGAATAATGGTCCTCAGAGGCTGATCAATGATGTCCCGGATATTGATCTTGCCATCTCTACTAGGCTGAGATCCATCTTTACGAAGCTAACGGATATAATCTCTCACCGATTCGCTCCCACGGGTGAATCCCGACAGTGAAAGAGGGGCACCACACCTCAATAACCCTGTCAAAAAATAGATTTCCTCGACTGTCAGTGGGATAGATTTACCTCTAACCTAGAATACCTAGTTTATTGGATCCCATGCATCGAGGAAATACTGAAACAAGCTGATTTGTTGCCTCATGCTAGATATAGGGAAGAATTTGAGCAAACCACAGTTTCGCAATGCAGTAACAGTGCCCTGATCATGTTAGGCAATCATGTCTTCTTCTTCATGCTCACGTTCACGCCATGTGACAACCATCTTGATACAACAAATATGTGAGTCACAGACAAAATATGAATTAGGATCCAAATTTGAGAAAAAAATAAGAAAAAATTTCATGAGAAATTGTTGTGTAAAGATTCCCTTCTGTGCCCATCGCACCCTACCTTTAGACTAGGTGAGATGCATACTGACTGGCCAATGAACAGCTCAGTATGCATCGCACCTTTCGATATAGGGAAGGTGCGATGATGGGAGAACGATTTCTTCAAACCCCAGGGGTTCAGAAGGAAGGGAAAACCTGCTCAAAATCAGAAAAAGATGGAATGAAAATGAAGAGCTCAGGGTTAGCTCCTACCTGGTCCTGACAGCGCGGAGAATAGTCCACCAGAACTCCTAAAATCAGCTAATGAAGTTTGAGGGGGAAAACCACTCCAGAGCTCCAAAATCCCAAATTTGAAATGAAATGGTAAAAATGAGAGGTAAAACTACTTTTATGTTAATATTCACATACATCAAGTAAAATGTTAGTTTTTAATTCATTTTTCAGGCATATATATGTGTATTTCTAATCAATTTGATGGAGCAATTGAGCAGGTTGAACGATCAAAGAAAGAATCTAACGTGTTAAATGGTAAACCAAATATCATTGACCAATATCAAGAGCAATGTTCCTGCGAGGTTCAAGCTCGTTAAAAAATCAACCTGCACTGAGCACATGTTGGCACAAGGTTCAAGCTCATTAAAAAATAAACCTGCCTTTAGTAAATAACCTTTGTGATCGCTTTGCTATTAGCCCTTTTGAACTTTGGTTGTGTTCCTTCCATCACCTCCATTTCATTTGGCCGACCATACGCTTCCACTTGATTGTTTACCCTTTTGAGGAACATCTGTGACGAGTGATTGTGATTGCCACCCTCTTCACACTGCCATATTTTGAGAAGTTCCAAACTTACCTAGAACTAGCTGCTACCCAGAAATACCACTCGTTCCTAAAAAATGAGTCTCTTTTAAACTCCTTTTAGACTCGTTAAAAATAAAAATATTGTTGAGCTATTGGCCTTCCCAGCTCATTAAAGTAAAGGGAACACCATCCCTCTCATATATTTTAATCTTTTGGACTTGAGGGATTATTAAACAAAAATATCGAGCGCTTGTCTTTGTTGGCTCGTTAAAACTATCAAAAAGTCATCCCTTTCGTATTATTTTACACTTTTTTGGACTTAAGGGATTATGCCACGAAAAAGGACTATGGAGTCTCATTTTTGTCCCTTTTCAAACTCTCTAAACATGAAAAGGACCAAGTTATCTTTGTCATTAAACTCGTTAAAACAATAGTGACAAACTTGTCCACCCAGACAAGAACGAGTCTCACTAACGCTAGGCTCGCTAAACACAAAACGACAGGTTTGCCCGATGGAAAAATTATAGACGAAGCATATGTTATCCTCCTCAAGCTTGTCAAAAATAAAGAGGTACTGATCAGCAATGACTAGGGAAAAATGGGAAGAAAACTTGAAGAACTTTATTGGTAGCAAGTCACTCTTGAACATGACACTTTCACTCCATCACCGTGATTGAGTTGGGTTGGGTTTTTCCGTTCACCGTCACCATTGGTCCGCCATGCCATCCATGGGGTTAACGCTACCAATCCATATCAGTGTTGCAAATATGTTCAAGAGAAGTCATTCAAAGAATTCACCATCCAACAAATGCCTCATCAACTACATTACATCCACCCTTCATGTTTCATGGCTACCATTCCTGAACCTTATATCATCAGATCGTTTTCGCCTCCAAAAAAATCATTTGCTCCATTTCGCGTCGTAGATGTGGGATACATCAAGGCCCTCCTATGACAGGTCACTTCTTGTCGACATCAACTCATTATCCAAGAATTTGACTTAGAAAAAACCCTTTCAGTACTTTGAAGCTTGCATACCTCAATGGCATGTTTCTCACTTCCGGCGATAGGTTTACATCAATTACCTTCAACCGAAAGACTTTGTGTGGTGTTCGACATCAGCTCATATATTCACACCATGTGAATTGTACTACAGTACCTTAAGGGTCATCATCATTATTGGCAACTCCTCTCGCGCCTGTTAACAGCTTACATCATTGGCTGGTAATCCGGTGATGTCTTTCCATGTTCGACTTCAGAACATATTTTCACATGGATCGACTTGTACATTGGGTAAAGATTGGACGAGTTTTGAAGACTTCAGATCTATTTTCGTCCATTCGAGCTGCAATATATTCAGGAAAATAAAGACATCAATTGTACATAGAAGCTGCACAGATAGTCATCTAAGCCAGGGAAGATGACTCTTCATGCGAAGAATCACCAGTCTGCAACAGCATACAATTGTCTGTCCTATGTACATGAAAATGAATTTATAAAGCTAAGCATGGGAATTCCCTCCTCAGCTATATCATGAAAATAATATGATGATGATGTATTGTATTGTATCTTAAACAAGTCACCTTCCAATACGAATACCTCGGATCCTCATGATAAAGCATTTCACCCGACATCAGAAGATTTACGACCTCATGCTTTAGGGGGCAGCCGTTATAGGCATATTTGGGCACTACAACCCCAAACTCATATGCCCATAAACTAAGGGCTCCTTAATCCCCTAAAATTGTTGTTTCATACCTTAAAGGATCATGGTCAACTGATTACATCATTTCCCAGAAGTTCCACCTGAAAGACTACTCAGAACTGGCCAAAACTGGACCACTCAGACTGCTCCATGGGCAAGGTGCGATGTATACTGACTGCCAAATTGGCCTGGTGTGATGCATACTGAAATGGTCTTCTGTGGGGTGCGATGAGCGAGAATATACAAATGGCAGAGACTGTTTCCAAGGTGGATGATCATGGAATCTTCTAGAAACTTCTCCTGTGACACTTGCGTCTCTGAATTCACCCAGGGATGAGTAAGAGATCATTGAAATCTCCAAGTGGAACCAAGAACTATCAATGGAATGACACTAATCAAAAACCCAGAGCTAACTCACACCCTTGCAAGACATCTATAAATGGATCCCTCATCTGAGAGATCTGGAGGCTGGAATTTTGTATTTTGTAAGGAAGTGCTGTTGGTTTGTTGGTGAGAAGAGACATTGCATTGCTTGGTGATTTTCTTGTTCATGAGGTGAAGAGGGCTTCTACAACTGGGAGGATGATGTTGGATCAGACAGCTGGGTTTTAATCCTCTCTTACAGTTCTATTAATAAAGTTCTTTGATTTTTCCTCCATATAATCATGTATTTGTGAGTCTTATTGTTTATGAATACAATTGTATGGTCAATGTGTTTCTGATTCTGTATTGTTTATGATCTTTAGATAGAGATTCTTTGATAGTTTTCTGTTACTTTATCTCTACAGGTACTCTTTGAAGCGAGACAAGTAGGAGAGGAGTGGAAAATTCTATCAAGGAAAGGAGAAATCAAGCTAGGATTAAGGCGGAAGATCCAGGTTGGTCCTCTTTTCTTCTCTTCAATATATCCAACTTGAAGGAACTCTTGAAAAGCTTTCATTGTTTGTTTCTAAGATAGCTACCCGTCTTAGTGGGACTAGCAGTTTGAATCAACACTAGTTTTCCCTGAAACACCACCCAACTCAGCTTTGAGTCCATTCGGAAATCCAACTCAACCACATACAAAAGAATCCACCACACCATGGCTATCCAGAAATGGCAAGGCTAGGCTGAAAAAAAACTCTCACACTTGTAAAAACCCATGCCCATGACAACAAGAGAACTAAGAACACACGTTCATAACCATGCATGCTAAATCTAGTAAGGAAATCACACATGCAAATTGATACCTGCAAATAATCTCGTTGTAGCTGCTAGATTTTGTTCTTCCCTAATTGATATTTGTTTCCTCTTTCCTTCTATGCATTTCTTGATCTAATGTTGAAGTGCTCCAAGAAAAATCTAAGTGTCCAAGAGTGAGAGAGAGAGAGAGAATAAAGAAAGAGCTCGAAACTGAACTGACCAAAAGCCATGAATTGATCTTCATAAGCCTTTTTATTAATGAGGCCTCTATTTTCTTCATTTTCATCCTCACATGAAACCTATGACCTTTCACCTCCCTTTTCTCCTAGTTTCCATTATTTTCATAAATAAATGCCGATTTCCACTTTGCATTTTGAAAGCCTTAGCCATTTCCTTTTCAAATTTCCATAGCCATAATAAAACAAATGAACACCCACACTAGGATGTCTTTCCCAACATTCATATTGGAATAAGTGTCCCATAACTATGGTTATTATTTTTCCTTTATTAACTTTTATTACATGGAATTTTCACGAGGGCTGTTACAGCCTAAAGCAGGTTGATTTGATTTCTTGGAGTGGTTTCCAACCAAAAAAATGCCTTCAATAAATAGATAAAACATTTGGTATTGTTGTCAAGGAATATGCTGAAAATGTAACTAGTTTTGGTCTCCATAATTGTTGTTGTACTCATTTCAATATGTATCTTATGTAACAAACAAAAGAAGAAAATAAAAAGTTATTATTTCAAATCATGGTTTTCATGCTATTTATTGATGGTCTTCTAGGTAAAAGCATGTTCTTCATGCTTATAGGGTTTGTTAGGTCATTAGATTTATTGTCATGAGTCAAGAGAGTCAACATCATGTTTATAAGACCCTTCTAGGAAAAATATATCTTGTAAAAGAATTTATTTTGAGTCTAGAAAGTCCGAGAAACCTCCAAAGTACAAGTTGGCCCTAGAAGCTTCAATTTGTCCTAAAGGAGAAAATTCGACACTTTGAAAATACTATATAAAGGTGTTGTTCGACCTCATTGGGCACTCATTCACCAACAAGTTCGATCTCTCTTGAAAAATTTGATCTACAACTAGAAGAGGTAAGGAAGGTGGAGCGAAGGTCTAGAAGGGAAAAGGCGGCAAAGAAATCTTGTTTTTGGGCTCTATCTCTCCCACATGTGTGAAGTTATAGGGTTGCTCAAGCTACACGGAAGGATGAAACTACATGTCCGAGTTGTAGGAGGATGAGGTGCAGTACTAATTTTCTAGAATAAGGAATACTCTTTCTTAACCTTATTAACCTTGTGAGGAGCTATCTTTCTCTAAGAAGCATCTCTTGAAGAAGAAAAAATAGGGTTTGTGTAGCATCTACAGGGCCAAAGTTATAGAACAAAGTTTCAGGACGAAGTTGCAGGGTTGAAGTTGTGGTCGAAGTTGCATCTAGAAGAAAGTTGATGCAGGATTGAGCTGTGATATTGAAAGGGATGAATTAGTACTTGGAGGAGGAATTGGTTTAGGGTTTGGGTCTTTGTGGTATCATTTGAAGCAAATTTTATAAGAAGAGAAGAGTATATGGGTTTTACCCTTGGATGGGTTTTTCCCTTGCATGGAGCCTAATTTATGTGTCCAATGTTTTTATTTTTCTCTTGATATTTGTTTGATGAAGAATATATATAATAAAGAAACTCAAGAAGACTAATGAATTTCATAAGCACATATTAAGGTTAAGAAAAATTAAATTAATAGTTGCCAGTTTGAATTGTCCAACATGGTTTTAGAGCTAAGGTGAATGAGAAGGTAGCTGGAAGGATCATCTTGTGGACACAAGGAAGGGTTTTCTTGTCAAGGGGAATCATTTTTGGAAGAAAATAAGTAGAAGACCTATTGATTTTGAAGGAGGGTTTCTACGTTGAAGAATATTAAGACTACAAAAGGGTTTTTGATCTCGCTTAAAAGGAGATCTATGTAAAGGTATCTTTGGAAGAACTGTCAAATGATCTTGGCATCATTCACCACTCTTGGAAGTTGTTGTCGGAGGAATCTTAGGAAACATCTTTCAAGGACATTATTGAAGTTTCTTAAAAGGTAATGAAGGCATAAAGAAAGTTGGAGACTGTCAGGCGGAAAGAGTCCATAGTGCGGACACAACCAACCTCCCTAGGAGCCTAAGACTCTCTAGTGACAAACAAGACAAACGAGAGCAATCCTTCTCTAAACATGCATTTACCATACGAGAAATCAAGTGTTTAGATCCTACCTGTAGTCCAACGTTGTTGTAGTAGTCCAGCCTCGCCGATCCGGATGAGCTCCTCCTTCACTTCGAAACCTGCATTCACTAACAATCAAACGATTAAATAGCACTTGATAATCTCATAAAATAAAACATATTTAACATATAGACCAAGGAGTACATGAAACAACTCATAAATAACAAGCTATTGAGAAGAATGGACTCATTTGCATTAATAGGAAAAAAAAGGAACAATTACAACCTGAGCCTTGGTGTTGTGCAAGTCCCTCCCAGGGTCAATCAAGAGTTCTCCTTTACTTTGACAAAGCTCACCAACTTCCAAATGAAACAAGAAAGGATGGGAATCTCTCCTCACAAGCTTCTAAATGGGAGTCCTAATTCCAGCAGCATCTACCCTTAGAAAATGTTTAGCTTTTAACCTCCCCTCCTTCTGGCCCAATGCCTGTATTTATAGTGCTCAAGAGGAAGTTAATCAGGTCCACCATCAATGGGATAATCCCCTCTTTGGATGGGATAGTTCCTCTCTTGATGGGATAAATTCCTCTTTCATAGGGGTACATGAACCATCTGGAGGCGATCAATACACGTCGAACAACCTTCTAGAATGCTCTAGAAATGACCACAAGTAACTTTTTAAAGATGAAACTCGCGCCTTTTGACCTTTACAGGGGTACGCACCTGCCCCTTTACATACAGAGCGTACAAGTACGCAGTTTTTGTGAACATTAGGTGCGTATACGCAGGTAAGGCCGAGAGAATCTACGTACCCAGAGATAAACACATTTACTAAGACTTTCTCTCTTTTTGGAGTTTGACATGGAAAGCAGAGGCATAAGACTTGCCCAGGAGGATAGCATGACTGTTGATAGAGCCATACTAACTGTAAATAACCATGGTGACATTTTTTAGTGTAACAGAGACATCCTCAAGGAAAAGGAGAAACTTTGTTGTCAAGTAAGTATCATCGTATTAATCTATGTTTGAATATACAGGTCATATGGGTTCTTTCTGCAAGGAAAGAAATAAGCACGTAGGAGCATCAAATTTCCTATCATGGAATAACAAGATTGATCTCACACTTATAGAACTTGGGGTAATGGAATATGTAACTAGGGAAGTGAATGAATATAGCAAATACAAGACTCAAGAACTATCAAAGTATAAGAAAAGGAAAGTAAGGTCACAAAGGATCATAGTTAAATCCATTAAGGATCCTCTTGTTGCATTTGTTACAAATTTGAAAACTTCCAAGGCTATGTATGACAAGGTAGTGAATCTGTACTCTATAAGTACATCAGGGAAAAAGATATCTTTGTTGAATAAACTATATAAGTTGAAGAAATCAACAGATGAGGAAATGACACCTTTTCTAATGAATATCTCTTAATTAAGAGATAACTTGCAAGGGCTTCGAGAGACAATTTCTGATTCAAAGATGACCATTTGTGTATTAAATACATTGCTACTAGAATGGAGCACCTTTGCAACAAGCCTCTACTCTAAGAAAGATTATGTAATATCCCTGGTGAAAATTCCATGTAATAAAAGTTGATAATGGCAAAATAATAACCACGGTTATGGGACACTTATTCCAAGCTAAATGTTGTGAAAAACATCCTTATGGGTGTTCATTTAAGTTATTATGACTAAAGGAACTTGGGAAATGCAATGGAAAAGGCTTTGGAAAGGCAAAATGACATTTTTGGCAATTTATTTATGAAAATAATGGAAATGAGGAGAAAATGAAGGTGAAAGGTCATAGGTTGCATGTGAGGAGGAAAATGAAGGAAATAATGGAAAATTGAAGAAATTAGAGACCTCATTGATAGAAAGGCTTCCGAGGATCAGTTCATAGACTTGTGTATGTTTAGTTTTGGAGTTCTTTCTCTATTCTATCTCTCTCACACACTTGGATACTTAGAGTTTTCCTGGAGCATTTCAACATTGGATCAAGAAAGGAAAAGAAGGTAAAGTGGAAGCAAAGATCAAGAAAGAAAGAGCAGGATCAAGCAGCTACAACAGGTTTACTTGCATGTATCGATTTACATGTATGATTTCATTGCTAGTTTTGGCATGCTTGGTTATGCATGTGTGTTATTGGTTATCTTACTGTCATTGGCATGGGTTTTTCCAAATGTGACAGTGTTCTTCAACCTTTCCTTTCCATTTCGGGATAGCCATGGTGATATTGGGTTCTCATGTTTTGGTTGAGCTAGATTTTTGAATGGATTCAAAGCTGATTGAGGTGGATCTCTGAATGAAAGAACACATGGCCTAGTGATCCCTGAACCAAATTGCAGATTGCAGTAAAGCCACTGGCCTTGTGACCCCTAAACCAAACTGTGGGTTGCGGTAAAGATAAGTATTTCGTGCCTTAGTAGGCCTAGGAATCCTCGACTGGTGAATTTCGGGATATACGGTAAATCCTAGAGGTCGTTTCCCTTGATTAGGCCTAGGAATCCTTGTCGGTGAATGGCAGGATATACGATAAAGCCTGCAGTGTGGTGTTTCGATTAAGGCCTAGTGATCCCTAGATTTGACTATGGATTTCCGTAAAGCCTAGAGACTAGGAGACATGAAAATTCCTCATAATGTAGGTGGAGAAATGTAGTGGCATCCATGCTTGTTTATGGCCTAGTGATCCAGTGAGGGTTGTGGTAAAGTCTGATTCTATTGATGAGGGTGAGGTGGTTTAGCCTTAGGAAGCCCTGGTTGGTTCTGTTAGGTTCCTATACCAATAGGAGTCATAATTTTTGAATGTCTAAGATTAAAACTATAATATGTACATGCCTTTGCTTTCTGTAAATGTTTTCCATATTATAAAAATTACAAAATATAAAGAGGGTATGTCCTAAAAGATAAATCAAGGGGAAAAAAAATAAGAAAAAGTCAAAACAAAAAACAAAAAATGAAAGAATACGAACCCCAAAAACAAAAAGACCATGAAAGTGTGCAAGTCCAAATGACACTACTATTTACTTTTCTGCATAATAATGATTGTGTGCAACTTGTTATTAATGCCAAAATCCATGGTAATCAAACATTTTAATCTTGGTTATTCCATGTTTTGAATTTCATGTTTATAGATAGAGAATGAAATCTAACCAAACTACTTAACCTTGGAAAATAAGAAGATAGGTAGAGTAAATAAAAGGAGCTCAACTGTTTAATGTGAGCCCTTGTATGTAATAAGATTAGACTTAGATAGATTACTTTTGTAAAAGAAAAGAAAATTTTTGATAAAGGGTTTGCCAGCTTAAGTGCACCCTTATAAAGATAAGTAAAAATGGTAGGAAGAGTAGATGGGTAAGTAGAATAATGGTTGTAGAACTGTGATGATTGAATAGGTAAGATCATATTATTCCCCTTCATCATCAAATTTCTAACTATGGATGAAAATTGAGCATTAACCAAAGTACACAAATTCAATTGATTAACCTCCCTCATTCATTACATTTTCCACTTAACTAATTTCCAAGAAAAGTCTTAAAATACCCAAAATCTTAAGTCAAATGGGCTCAGAGAATTTCTTTGACATTTGGAGGGACCGGACCCTCAGCCTAATGACTTATAGATCCTAAGTACTAAAATACCCCTCACAAACATTACCCTTCTTCACTTCACCTCATTTTCCCTAACAAAACCCCTTTTCCTAATGGTTTAAACACTATTTTTCCCAAGGAAAAGCCATTACCCCCATCAAAACCCCTTTTTCACAAAAACCCACAAATATACATTTAGCCTAAGTTTTTATGTTTTCTATGTGAAAAGAAAAAACAAATTGCAAATAATTCATTTTACACTTAGCACTAAAACATTCTCCGCCTTCGCTCATATTAACTTTATTTATATATTAACTCCCAAGAAAATAACCCTTTTCTGCTATGTATTTATTAAAACCCCTTAATATTAATATCCCGTCCTGAAGTTTGAAACATAAACTTTATAATAAACCTCTACCCCAATAAAACGAATTAATTAACCGATCTGTGGTTAATTAATAATCAACCTCGGCTAATGAAATCACCCCCGATGCCCTTAATCTGCCATAATCCATTGATTAGCTTAATCCTTCCACTCTTCAACCTCTGCCGAGCCCCTCCATTAAACCTCATGTCAAAACCCTACCCCGATCACCCTACGATCATGCCCCTTTAATCCAATGGTTGATGATCATATCGGGTGACCTCCAAAGGTCAAACTTTACCCACCTAATATGTGTGGTTTCAATTTGGACCCTGGTGCTACATGGCGTTCGATGAATGGCATCGGGTGGCCTCCCCCCAATAATACTAAGCACCCAAACGCTGTGTGAAACAAACCGCTTACTGCCTGCCCACTACGCAAAAAATCGTCTATTGTTCAGTTTGCGCCATATTTTAAAAGTTTGCCCGTTAAAGATCAAACCCCAAGAACCCAGGTTTTCTTGCCCTTCGCCCATTCCACTGTGTAAACTTATGAAACCCTTCTGCTCCACCTGAAGCCTCTACTAACCAATTCAAGCATGGTTTACTTCCCGAAATCACTTTGGACTTAGTCTATAGACCTATAAAGCTCAATAAATCTATTAATGACCCTCCCTGTCAACCCAACTTTTTCTTAAAAAATTGTTTTATTTTACAGGTGATTAAAAGACTGCAGCCTTGGATAAACAGTCTTAATACTAGTCATAAGACCTATTTACTTCGAGATTGTTATCAAATCTATTCAAACAGAGATGGAAAATAAAACATACAGTTAAAATACAAGCAGAGGAAACATGAAATTAAATGATTTACTATTGAAATAGACAGTAAAAACCTAAAATATACAGTGAAGGTAAACTGACACAGTGAAAAATAGTCGAAGCGTATTAGGGTTAAAGAGTATCAGATTGAAGACCAAGTCAAGTAAATCAGCTAACATGAAGATAAACAACAGGGAAGATAGTTACAAAGCATAGCATACAGATTCATGTCAAAGTGAAGATAGATGAAAAACCAGAGTGGTAAAAGTAAACAGTAAACCGTAAAAGTAAACATGGAGGCATTAAGGGTTAAAAAGAGACGAAAACACTTTCACCAGCAACAATGAAGTTTATCGAAAGTAAAAGTGAAAAAAAGTTAAAAGAAATTTAAGGTTAAAAGATGAAATCAGAGCAGAAATGGTACATTCTTCAGAAATTTATTGTTTAAGTCATAGTTTTGTAGAAACCTTTGTGACCAATGAAAGATGTATTTTGAGATACTGGAGGAGGTTTTTGTTCCTAACAAGCCAATAAAAAACACCTATCTCATGTTTTACATAGGTATTACCAAAAGGGAGATAAGTGCATGTCTTCACAGCCTATTTTTTAGTTTGTGCAAAGTCCTTTTTTTGAAATCTTTTTGCAGAGAATATTGTGAACAGATGGAGCTGAAGTTTGGGAAACTGAGAGAGGTTTATCTCAATAACATACTTATCTACAATAAACTCTTTCAGTTTTTATATATCTATATTGGATTGAGATATAAAAGTGTATCAATTGACCCTAAGTTTGCAGAATTTCTGGGGCAGAATGCACAAAGGAAGAAGGTAGTTAGTGACTTGGAAGCCTCATCATCCTTAAGATTTGCTATCAAATTCGAATTTCTCTTCTTTGTCACCATAAATCCATAGAAATAGTGCCAAATAGATTCATTAGTTTTGAGTGTCCTTTATTTAAGTTCTACTAATGTAAAACAGTTGGAGATATTTGTAAAACCAATCTTGATATTTTTTCAAGATATTTCAGTTTAGAAATTGTATAAATACTTCTTCATTTAAAGTATTTTGTGTGGATTCAAAGAAATTTCTATAGACAGTTCATATCAAGTTAAGGAGATATTGTAATCAAGACTTGACTGGCTTGCTGGATCACAGAATAAAGTTAAAGACATTTCACAGGATTCTTGTGCACAGTGGAAATCAAATAAGTATTATCTTTACATGTTTATTACTGTTTTCTCTTCATGTTTATAAATATTCGCATGTGTCTCTATGAAATCTGAATGGTAAGCAAGGAATGATATTTTATAATTAGCTTTAATGCTCTCTGTCTTGACTGTTTACTTTCTCACTGTTTTCTGCTAAACTATCTTGGTTTGGGAATTCTTAATTGCTCCCTTACTTCTGTAGTTTCCCCCCATTAGGTTCATAGTAAAGGATTCTTAGTTGCCCTTTGATACTGATCTCCTTATGTTCTTCATCTTGATCCCAGTTTAAGGATTCTTCATTGCCCTTTCACCCTGGTTAGGAGTACCTCATCCATTTGAAGCTATAGTTTTGCTTTTTGCTATGCTATCCTACCTTGTGAACTCCTTCATTAGTAATTGATCTGATCCAGTTAATCCACTCTTTGATTGACTGCATAGCCCAATGGCTTGAAGAAGCTATCTCTATCCATCTGTTCCCATAATTCCACCACCCAACTTCAATTTCAAAATCAAAATCTCATGAGCACTAAGAACTAGCCTAAAATCCCATAAAAAACAAAGTTAAATTATAAAGAGAGAGCCCTCTCTAGACTTAGGTTGGCTAGAACCCAAGTCTAAAAGATTGGTTTGTGGTTACCTCGAAAATTTATTTCTTAACCTTGATAAAATTCTAAGTGATAACAGGTTCTTTTGGTTTGAGCCCCACATTCATGCTTGGAATATGGCACGGGGGTGATTGGCTGAAGAGATACTTGGCTTAGCCAATCTATGGCTGGGTGGAACCTAGTAGTCCCATACCAAGTTGGCTTTTGCATTCATTAATAAGAGTTCCTTTCCTTGGTATTTTCTATGTAAAAGGACTGGATTATATGTGGCATAATTTATGGTTTTTTTATGCTCATTATTTCTGTTGTTTATATGTTGGTTATGTTTTATGATAGTGAAAATGTATGGTTATCATCATGTTTGATTTGTAAATGATTGAGAAATGAATATATGACCTAATAGATGATAATGAAGTCAATGTGCTAAGGCATCAATGCTTCTTAGTGATTCTCATATAAGTATAAGACCCCTCTGCTCAGATCTGTTATTATGATTTATAGAATGCATATTTGTGATATGTTTGACGAAATGTCTGTCATGGCTAGTAAGGGTCCAATTAAGTCTTTGCTCAATAATTTGCATTAACATCATTGTCTCTATGTTTATTTTCATTTTTGTAAATTCCATGAAGTTTTGGGTAGTGACTGGGTCCAAGCCCTGGAATTTAGCCTTAAATTTCATAGTTGCTGGCATAACACTAGAAAAAAAAGGTTACAGTCAAACTCAATCATGCTCATGGGAGTGACTGGGACCCTAATTCGCTTGGAGGGCTTGGCAAGGAAGTGGTTGGGGCTCTAGGTCCTTGAATTGCTAGTCACCTCAAGGGTTGGTCACTTAGAAAGGTGGGGTAGCTCCTTGATGTTCTGTAGGATGTGCAGATGGTCAGTTTGCTTTTGTTTTGTCAATTCCACTTTCTTAAGTGGACCTAGGAGGTTGAATCAAATAATAGTATGCTCTTGTCACATGTTTACCCCAGTTGTACGGTTACTGGGGTAGATGTGGGAGGAGGGTGTTACAGAGTGGTATCAGAGCATGGTTCAACACTTGGACTGGATGGGTGGAATGTGTTTGTCTTTCATACATTTAAGTGGCATATGTATTATTTATGTTGCGGACTATGTGTTTGTTGTGTATGCATGGTGGTGGTCATTGTTTCCATTGTGTTGCCATGTGGAAGTTGATGATGTTGTTGATGGGATGCATTTGTCATGAATGCATGTGAGTTGTATATGCATTTGTTATGCATGTCAGTGTCTATACTATGTTATGCATGCATTTTCATGGTTATAATTGTTGTACATGACATCATTGTAGGCACTTTTGGTCATCATGACGTTGTTGGTATGTTATGATGCTAATGTGTTGGTTGAGATAGAGCAGGAGACACATATCATTAAAGTGAAGTTACAGCACAAGACTTCGGGGTAAGAGAAGATTTTCATATAATTTGTATGTTGGGCATGCATGTATGTGGTAATGGTTTTTATAAGAATTAGTGTTACTTATATACTTGTCATTCTATTTTTTTTGTGGTTACATGCATGGTAGATGCTAGTTGATCAGTGTAGTCATATGCACATGTGTTGGATAGTCATGCATGGTAGTAACTTCTTGTTGTTTTATGTTAGTTAACTTGATGATTATGTTATATGTTGTTGATGAGTATGTTATATGTTAAATTTTTGTTGTTATATGTTAGTTAACTTGATGATTAGGGTTATTGCATTTAAGATCTTGATGTTATATGTATTGTGTTAACCTGGATTGGCCTATGCAAATGCTTATGGTTACGATATTCAAGTATGAGCCGATATATTTGTGATATGGTCATGTACTAATCTAGACTGAATGTGCATATGTGATTGTTATGCATGAATGAAAATTGTTTATGAACTTATGATGTGAACATGTTATCTAGTTACTATTATGGATATAATGACCTTATTTATGTTTGAGTTGATGTGTTGTGAAGTTATATCGTGCTAATCTAGATTGATTGTGCAGACAAAATAGCCTCCCCTAAGATACATTAAGGTATGAGTTTGCTTATGTCATATATTTGGTGCTTGACTATTTGATAATGTCATATATCTGATGTTTGAGTGTTTGATTAGATAATGTCATTTATTGATATAACATGGTACACTTATAGTTCATTTACACGTTTGATGAATTGGATGATATGAGTATGTGCATGTAATATTACATGAGGTAATGATCTTGTTTTAAGATGGTTGTGTTGACACATTATGTCTTGAGATAGTTGATATGTACTTGAGTGTAAGTAGGTGATAGTTGTAGATGTTGAAAATTGAAACAAGAAATTTTGAAAATGGCATCAAGAAAATCCTAATTTGATTTTGTCCTTGAATTAAATTAGGAATGAAATTGTAATTCCACATCACATGACAACTTGTATTGGTTAAATAAGTTAATTTGACTTAGTTGGATCAGTTAATTCGAGTTGAGGGTCTAATTTGACTCATGTAGAGTGTCTCCTACATTATATGAGCCATCGTTGAGTTTATTTTGCATTGTAATTAATTAATTCAGTTTAACTGAGTTAAAGTTAGTTAAACTAGTTCCAACTATTGGAGGAACTAGTGGGATGTCTAGGAGTGGGGTGTTTGATGTAGTGATAAACCATTTAATTGATGATTAACTCATAAATAACTCATGCATGTAATGTATGAGAGTTAGCCAATTGAGATTAAAGTTCAGGGATAGTGTACTATCAATTGTATAATCCTCTGAATTTTACAGGTGGTGCATGCAGTCAGAGGAAGGCATATGATGGATTGCGTAACTCCTTTGAGGAAATTAATAGGGGGTTAATTCCCAAGGAAATAGTGTAAGGAAATATGGACTTGGGCAAGCGAGAAATTGGTTAAGTATTTGCCTAGACTTGTCTAGGAAGACATGATATAGATAGAGATAGTGTAGAGGTTTCTCGGGCTTGAGGAAAGCATTGCAATCTTCTCATATTTTCTGACTAATGCAATATATATAAAATATGAGAATATTGCAATCATTGTGTAATGTGTCGATTGAATTTTTTCTCTTGTATGCTTTGTGATTTCGCGATCGTTTAATTGTTTCCACTTATGAGTAGAGTAGATTAAAGTATATTGTTTTAGTAAATTAAAATTAAAAATTTGAATATACAAGGAATTTTGACATGATATTAGAGTAGAAATCACTCTAGAAGAGGAGAATACGAGTTTGTATTTTGTAGGTGAAATAAAATTTGCAGTACCATACTTCAGAGCCAATACGAAGTCGTTCTAAGAATTGAGACTCGGATGTGCCCTTGAGGGTAGTTCAAACTATATTTCTTGGAAGGATAGGATGGAGGTAGTGGTTGAAGAGAACTGGCTGAAGGAATTCGTAAACAAAGATATTCCTAGGCCTTCAACAACTAATGCTCAAGATCTGGCAGAGTGGAGAAAATGTGTTTCAAAAGCAAGAAATATTATCCTAGAAGGATTTTGAGATCATATTGTCTCAAACCACCAGGGTAAGGAGACTCCATATGCAATGTGGAAGGCCTTGAAAGACCTGTTTTAAAACATCAGTGACCACAAGAAACTAGCACTGAAGCATAAGCTTAGAAAACTAAAGATGGAGAAAGGTGACACAATACCAAAGTATTTGATCAAGTTCACCTAATGTCGGGATGAGCTTGGAAGTGTCAGTTTTACAGTTGTTAAAGATGATCTGGTCAACCTAGAACTTATAGACATTTCCAAGAGATGGAACAACTACCAGGACTCAATAAATGGGAGGGATATGCTTCCAGAGTGGGAGAATTTGTGGTCCGACTTGGTGCAAGAAGAGATTCAACAGAACACCAGAGATGGGACCTCATCGAAAGAAGTGGAAGATGATTTTTCCTTAGTCAACAAAGAAAATAAAGCCAAGGGAAAGAAATCCCAAGGCAAGTAGGGAGAGAAGAAATAATTGTCCAACATCAAGTGTTTTCCCTATCATGAGTTTGGGCACTATGCCACAAAATGTCCCAGAAGAAAGAAAGCAAGAAGGAGCTAACAGTAGCAGAAGCAGGTGAAGCTCTAGCTTCACAATTCGAACTTGATTTTACTCTTGTTGCATGCATGGAAAGAACTATAATGGGAAGCATGTGGTATCTCGACAATGTTGCCTTGTTCTATATGATGGGGAATAGAGGTCTCTTCAGTTACTTGGAGGAGAAAGACCTCAAGAAGAACATAGAATTTGGAGATGATGGGAGGTATCGTGCAACTGATATCGCTACAATTAATTTTCAAAGGGATTCGAGCTCCCCTCTCAGACTCACATATATGATTTATGTTCCAGGACTAAAGAAGAATCTTGTTTCCATCACATTATTCAAAGACCATGGATACAATGTGATATTTAGCAAAGGGAAGTTTTTCCTTAGACACATCGCCATAGGATAGGTGAAACATATCGGTATGTGAGTTAAGAATTTGTATGCCCTTGAGGTACAAGATGCATGAAAATCCTTGAAGAGAAAGGAAAAGGTTAGAGAGTTGGTGGTTGAGAGGGAGCATAAATTACCTCTCAACATGCAACCTCAAAAACAACTTCAGCAAGTTGTGGAGTAGCCACAATTGGTGAAGCAAAGAGGAGGTCAAGTAGAGACATCCACTCAAGAAGAGACCTCGAGGAAGGGGAAATTTCGAGCCAAGTGGGTATAGGGAGCACATGCAACCATACCTCTAGGTGAGATGTGAGGTAGTGTGAAGCATGTTAGAGTTGGTATTGTCATCCCTCCATCAGAGATCAAATCCTCTTGTTGCATTTCATATTAGGTGTCCCCCCAGTCATTTTCATTCCATTAGGCACATATATCATCTGACAGTAGTGGCATTCCTCCAGTTTCCCTCATGTTATTTACCTGCTGGCACATATTTTCTCATTAAAAAAAACATATATAGTCTCCCTTTTATCCTGAAAATTGCAAAGATTGTCTTTAGGGTTTCATGGTCAATTAGGTCTAGGGTTTCATTAGGTTTTTGTCAAAAAATGTGTTAAATTGTCCAATAATTGCCAGCAGGCCATGAGGAGGTTTCAACATCAATAAATTGAATTGCAAAGCTCTGTTTTGAGGAAAAAACAGATTATTTAGCTTTAATTGTTAGAAAATCATGAAAATTTTGTTATCCTCATTGTAAATTCATTCATCTGCATCCTGGTTTCTTTCCTTAGCCCAGAAGCTCCAACACCTGCAAAAATAAGTAAGCTCGGGTCATTAAATTCATCACAAAGTGAGAAAAAGTAGTGAAAAAGTTCAAAAATAGAGTTTAAAGTTAAAGTCAAATCCAAAACATTATAAAAGTGGGTTTCATGAGCCAAAATTTCAAAAGCTCTTTGTTTATAAGCTATTTCTTCATGTGATAAGCTCATTTGCAAAATAGAAGCAAGATAGAGCAAATTTGGTGAGCAAGTGAAAAAGTGGGTGAAAATCTCTGCAAGAATACCGGCGCGGCGCACTGGACAGGAGGCGCGACGCATAGAGCCGGTGCAGCACACTGGGCTGGAGGCGTAGTGCATACAGCCGGCGCAGTGCACTGGGCCTTAGCACTCAGTGCATTTTAACACGGGCGCAGCGCACTGGTGGGGCGCAACGCATTGGTCGTGCTGCACGATGCACATAGCCAAAGAGCTCGAAAAACTTCCAAACTCACTCCAATCGCCCGAAATCGCTTGGAACGGTCTTGATACAAGTAGGTAGAATCTTCAAAGTTGTATTTCATCTAAGTTTTATGATGGTTTGATGGTGTGTTTTTTATGGTGCTTGTGAAAAGCAATCAAACCCTACTATTTTTACAAAAAAAAAACTTGCTACCTAGGGTTTGAAAACCTATTTTGCTACCAATTTCATCATCCCTCCATTACTCCCCTATCCCATTTATCCCTGAATTTCATTGTTCCCTAAGTTCCCCCACCCCCCTAAATTCACTAATCCCCTATCCCAAGTTCCCTTTCCCAACATCCTAATGGTAAAATCCCAAACCCTAACCCTATACAAACTCCCATAATATCCCATTTTTCCCTAGCTAACTTTGTCCCAACAGTCCCTAAATTCCCATTATTTTTCCCTCTCCTAACAGTCCCTTGTTTCACTGTTTTCCCTTGGTAGTAGAGGTCAAACAATTATCAAATGCAATCCAACACAGTTTGACACATCAACACCTATTTCTCCAAGCCAATTTGTCTATCAGCAATTATGGCATCTCATCCTTCATATGATTATGAAGAAGAGACCCAAAGTGATTCACCCACAGAGGGACATGCACCCAGGAGGCCTCATAGAGGTGGCAGACATATCAGAGAAAAACCTACCACTATTGCCGCTGCAGGCTTGCCCTCTTGCCATCTTTTGTTTCCAGCATCAATCATGTTATGAATTTTGCAAGAAGGTTGCTAATACTCAGTTTCATCATGAGTTGGCCCGCTTATTTGTGTTGCATTTGCATGGTGATCAAGCAACTCTTACTGGTGTTACTTTCACATTAACACCAGAAACCATTTCAATGGCAACCGGCATACCAAGCATTGGAGAACCATGGAATAAGAGGCAAAAGATTGACTGACAACACTATGAACCTTACATCAAACCTGGTTTTCTGAGGCAGCTCAAGAGAGTGTTTCCTTTCCAGTTTCTCAAGGATGAGTATGCTCCTTTAATTAAACTCATCATGAAGTATTTCACCTATGAGGGCTGGTTCTCCCGCTTATATGCTTATCACATCAGGATGTTGATGTATTTCACTCGGGTACAAATGATGAACATTCCTTATTTTATATGCCGAAACGTAGAAAGGATGACCACTCTTGTGCAGCACAAGACCCCTCAGCAGTAGTTTAATAGTGTCTATCATTTTTCTCTCCTCAAAATTGTGGCTGTTCATCAGCTTGATTTACAGGGCATCACTTGGGATGACTTCATCTCTCATGAGTTTTTCAGAGCTTCACAGGGACCTTCAGAGGTTGGGCATGAGACAGGTGGACCTTCTTATCAGCAGGGCCATGAGACCGCTAGTGTGCCGATGTTCATCTCTTATCAAAGAGGCACTAGACGGTTGTTTACAGCAGTGAAGCGAGTGTTATCTCCACCCGGGGTGGAAGGGGCCTCGCTTCCTCCATCAGCACAGTAGGTTTAGGACCGAGGCAAGAGGCCTCTACAGGAGGAAGGACCATCAGGTGAGCGAGAGACTGATTTCATCCTCATTGAGGGTGATGATACTCACATGGGCCCACAAAGTGCAAACCTTAGACAGATCATCAAGGAGCAGCAGGTAGACATTGATGCCTTGTCCACCAACTTGGATAGAGCCTAGTGGACTATACAGTATTTGGAGTAGAGGAAAAAGAAGCTTGAGGATCAGCAGGTGGTGATGGATTTACAGAACATTCGACAAAACTGCCAAACAGCCCAAAGGAGGACGATAGAGTTCACTTCATTGGAGCAAGAGATCAATGCCGATCGAGAGTCATGGCTTGAAAGAGTCAATACCCACTTGGAGAGGAAGCTGGAGAAGGCAATAAATGAGAAGATTATGCTTAGAAATTTGTCATATCATTATTTGTCCCGGAACTTGGTGTGCCAAGCGAGAATTAGGAATTTGAAAGCTAAGTTGAAGAGAGCATCAAGGAGGCGAAAAGAGGATGAAGGACTTAAAATCTTGGCTGAGGCTTCCTTGGCCCATCACAACACTTGATAGAGAAGACGCAACCCAAATTTCAAGGAATTTGGAGCAATTTTTTCATTTTTGTAAATTTTTGGCACAAAAAACAGAGTTTTCCTCCCTATGCGCCACGCCACATGGGGCTCGCTTTTGCTAGAGGGCTCCAAATCACAAAAATCTTGCATTTTTGGATTTGTCATGAAAATTTATGCTTGCCTACCTATGGCTAAGAAATGTGGGCAGGTTTTGAGCGCTCAAAAGGTCAAAAAACACTCAAAACATGACCTCACTGCCCCTATTTTGGCACAGAGGAAGCAGTGTTGGGAGAATGGACTTTGGGGGGGGGGGGGGGGGGGGCGAATGGAGGCCAAATTAAAAAATTCCACTTGGGTTGGAAAGTAGACAGGCATACCTTTCCAGCAAGCACACTTGGAGCTCATTTGGACATCAGGAAGGCCTCCAAAAGATGGTCCAAATAGGTGCTATGCATAGAGAATCAGGCACGGCGCATAAAGGAAAAATTGCCAGTTTGACCAATTTTTGCTCTGTTTTTCGCCCAGCTTCACCTAGTTTGAATTTTTCACTTTCCTAATGGAAAATTTATGATGTAATTTGATTAATATTGATGGATTATGATGTAAATATGTTTGATTTTCACTTGTAGAGGTAGATTCATTAGTTTAGAGGTTGTTTGAAACTGAATGAATCAGTTTCCTTGTTTTTAGAGGCATGATGTTATCTTACCTAGTTTCTAGTTCTCGGTTTAGAATTAGTTGGATCAGCTCCTAGACTCATGAGCTCGACCCCTAGAGGCAAGGAGGAGCTATGTTTGTCTATATTATGTTGTTTTTCAGTCATTAGCATGGTTCAGACTCTTGAGAAAGCCTTGAGCTTCATTGTACATTCATTTTCAGTATTTTGGCTAAGGAATTGAGACCAGGATTTGCAAAACTCTTCTAGATTCATGTGGCAATGTGTATTGGTACAGTGATTCTCTTTGTAATTGTGAATTTTTTTATGTGATTACATGTCATTATCTATCTTATTTTCTTTTGAACTAAACAAACAAGAGTGTAAGTAGAATTCATTGAAAGTGCAATGCTCTACTTGAAGTTTGCTTTAGTTGTTTGATGTTTTCAGCTGTTTGTGGAGGATTCATGATTTCTCTTGCCCTCTTCAACACCTCACCTGTCTTTTACCTCCATCCCACTAAAATTTAAGTGCCAAAACTATTGCCTACCTTTCCCCATCGATATCTCTGTAGAACTGAGCCTCAATCCCCGCACCCCAAAATGTGTCTCTCTCTCTGAGCCAAAAAAATCATCATTTTATCAAATCAACTCTCTTGTACTTCATACCTAGCCTAAAATCAGTTTTTATTTCAGTCATCTCAAGCCCCATTGATTAACTTTTGCTGAGATTGACCCGGAGAGAGCCCTCTCCTGTCCTCGTAGGGCTAGCTACGAGGCTGAGCGTGGTTTGATGTTGGCCCTGGATCCTACCTTTTCAGCCTGAGGTAAATCTAGGACCTAACATAGTGGCGACCATACTAGGGACTAAATTATTTGTTTGTTGGTATTCTTCAATTTATAAACTACAGACGGAGCCTGAAGATTAGCCAGGTATCCTTCGAAACGCTTTTGCTTTGCATTAGCACAAGTAGATAAAGCCTACTTCAGTCAATCTCCGGTCTAGTATTATAAACAGAGTATCTAACTTGCAGATTACCCCAATACATCTGAGAACTCTAAGCTTTTGGGTGATAAGTTTAGGATTTGATAGGCTGAATGAGTTGTTAATGTCCTTTTGATTTCTTGAAAATAGTAGCACACTGGCTTCCAGAAGACATACCAGAGCAAATCCGGATCTTGATCCCCCTCCCCTCTACGAAAATCCCAATCTTAGTCCAAGAATCATTCGCCAAGGAAGTTATATCATTCCCGTGTACAAAACTCAATCGAGTCCTGTTGGTTTTTATTATCTTGAGGATCAAGATTTTGATGAGCAGTTTGAGTTGTCTTTGTTTGAAACCAAATCTGAAAGCACTATCGCTTCATCTGCCTTAAATCCTGAGTTTGTTCGAAATCTTGAAACTAAAAGGGTTAATAAATCCATTGATGATTATATCCTGAATTGGCTCCAGACTTCCATTGTGGCTTCTAATATCTTTGATTTTTTAGAGACTGCTTGTGCAACCCTTGGGTCATCCGCAATTGCATCTAGTTCAAGAATTCCCATCGAACCTCCTTTCATTCCTACCATTCCTGTGCAGCCTATTGTTTCTGATCCAAAATCTACAGTCGCATCACCTCCATCCACTCCTTCTACTCCTAAAATAGCCAAGATTGCTTCACCTCCACATACACCTCCTCATACCCCCCATACATCAGCTCCACCTACTCCCCCAGCATCACCAAGACCGATTGCAAATCCACCAAGAGCAATGGTAGCTCGTTTTGCACCTCTTGTACTGCCTCAAAATTTGGATGATATGCCTGCCGACTATCAAAGAAAAATTCCTTTGTTTGATGGCACTCCTCATTGTGTCACAACTCAGCAACATGTGGACAGAATGACGGATTTCTTTGATCTTCATGAGATTTATGCAAAAAATGTAACCATGAGACTGTTTGTACAAACATTTGGTGGTGAAGTAAGGAAATGGTTCAGGGCCTTGTCGGCTGCAAGTGTCACTACATTGGCCGATCTACAGAGACAATTCTTAAACTCCTGGGAAGTGAAGAAAAACCCCCTTCAGGTTCTCTCTAAGTACGAGAACATCAAACGAAATGCTGGTGAGTTTGTTCAAGATTACTGCATTAGATTAAATTCAGTTTACAATGCAATCCTTTATCACCTAATGCCACCCATGGGGCTAGCCTTGATTAAGTTTCCGGACGGCTTTGACACTGATATGGATTACCAATTAAGAGAAAGAGATTTGGCTATGTTGGAAGACATGCAGAAGATTGTTGTCAGCGTTGAAACCAATATGCTAGACAAGCGAGCTAGAGTAAGAGCTAAAACGAAAGTCACAATTAAAGAAGAATCTTCCTCATCAGATCAAGTGCTTCGAAAGGTGGAACAGATGCTGGATAGACTGAAGCTTGACAAGCCTGAACCACAAATCAGAAATCCTAACTTTTGTGGCCAGCAGCAGCCCCAATATAGGATCAAACAAAGAGAGCAGCGAGCCCAAGATCAAACAGTGCAGCAGCAAGTGCAGACACCTCTACAGCAGAATGTTGTACTTGGTCTAGAATCAGAAGAGGAGGAGAATGTGATTGGAGAAGAAAATCATTTCTTTACGCCCGATGATATGCCAGTTTACATCACTGAAGATGAGGAGTACTCCGAGAATCCAGCTGAACGAGGGGATGAAAATTTTATTTTGGAAAATGAGACAGTTCTTGAGGAAGAGTCCAATGATTACCAAAGAGGATATATGAATGCTTTATCAGCTCATCAACGTCAATATTCACTTCGAAATAGAGATGTGCCTGTAAATCCAATCCAGAAAAGGAAGGAAGTAGCAGCATCAAAGAATGATCCTCCCAATGTGCAGAAAAAGGGAAAAGAGATCGTTGATCCTAGCAGCAGCAAAACGACATCAGTGAATGAAAGACCAACCTAGCCAAATGTGTCAAAGGAGAAAATAGAAAAGAAGGATGTTCCAGCAAAAGAGGTAGAAAAAGTTTCAGTTCTTAACTTAGAAAATAAAATTGCTAAGTTGAAAATATCCATTCCTTTGACCGAGTTGATGAAGAACAACAATTATAAAGGTCAGGTGTCTAAAATTTTAAGCTTAGATCCATCATCAGACATGGTAAATGTGGAGGATGACAGTCCTGATCTGATCTTCCAGCCAGCTTTGGAAGGTCAATCCCAAGATAGTGATGTTGCTCCTTTCTATATCAGTCTCAAGGTGCATGACTTTGTTTTACATAACGCTATGTTTGATTCCGGAGCTTCTCATAATCTTATGCCAAAAGCCATCATGGAGAAATTGGGATTGGACATCACTAGGAAATACCATGACCTTTACTCTTTCACTTCCGGCAGAGTAAGGTGCATTGGGCTTATTAAATATTTGGTGGTCAGTTTGGATCAGATTCCGGCGAAGAATGTCTTGATGGATGTGGTGGTGGTGGATATACCTCCTAGATTTGGCATGCTTCTTTCCAAATCTTGGGGAACAAAGTTTAAAGGGACAATGCAACTTTAATTCTCCTATGCTATGATTCCCATGTTCATTCAGATGAGGAAACTATACTGGGAACAGAAAATGAAGTACATGATCACTAGCAAGGAGAAACCGGTAAATCATTCGATCAACTATGTACATACTGATCTAGAGTCATTTGTTTTGTATTCAGATAGTTTTAATGATGTAAATAGCCAACTAGTGGAGGTAGAAGCCATTCCTAAGATTACTGAAAATTTTAGAGAAGTTTTGAGACAAGAGCGGCAAAGACTTGGTGGCATTGCTAAAAAATCAGTATTCCGACAGCAGCAACATATTGATGGACATCAAGGTAAAGAGAAAGAGTTTCAACATTTGGAAGAGGATGAAACAGGCCTATGGAGTATGGACTTTGATGGTGTTGTAGGAAGAGAAGGTGCTGGCATTGGTATATGGATACGCAACCCTGTTTTCGCCCCAAACAAAGTACCAAGCAATGTAAGGGTCTGCTCTTATAAATTAGCTTTCGACTGTTCAAACAATGAGGTTGAATATGAATTTTTGATTGCTGGTTTGAAAGTTCTTAGAAAATTAAATGCTAAGAGGATTTCAATGTATGGATACTCTGAGTTAGTCATAAAGCAGGTGAAAGGCGAATACCAAGCAAAGAATCCTCGGATGTGGGCCTACTGCAATGCAGTGTTGGATATCATGAACGTATTTTTTGATTACACTATAACTTGTGTTCCCCATGCTCAGAATGTCATAGCAGACTCACTTGCAACAACAGCAAGCAATTTTAAGATTCCTATGAACTCAAACAATAAGTTTGAGATTCACGTGAAGCATCGCCCGGCTGTCCCCGACAATCAAAGGTATTGGCAAGTATTGCAAGATGATGATGAGATCAATGAATTTATGCAAAATAAAGGTAGATTCAAGGACATTTATATTGATATGGAGTATGATGATGATGATGAGAATATAGAAGTCAATCAGATGGAAGTTTTACAGCTCAAAGATAACATCATTCCAAAAGGTTTAATACCTTTAGAGGATCTTTTCAATCAGGATGATGTGGCTAAAAAACCAACCTTGCTGCCAACTGAAAAAGGAGTTGAAGATGTGAACATTGGATCAGCTGAGCATCCCAAGATGGTGAAATTTATCAAAAGCACTGCCCCCACAGGTGAAGGAAAAATATATCAGTATTTATCCTCCTTTACTGATGTATTCGCTTGGGATTATTCAGATTTGAAGGCTTATGACACGAGCATAATTCAGCATGTGATCCCGATCAAGCCAAATCAAAAGCCTTTTCGCCAAAATCTAAGAAGAATAAATCCAAAGCTGCTACCCTCAATCAAAAAGGAAGTGAAAAGGTTGTATAAATCTGGTATCATAGTCCCCATCAGATTTTCAGATTGGATATCAAACTTGGTGCCCGTCCGCAAGAAAACAGGTGAGATCCGCTTATGCATTGATTTTAGAAATTTGAACAAAGTTTCCTTGAAAGACAATTATCCATTGCCCAAGATGGATCACATACTTCAGCGAGTAGTTGGAGCATCACAGATGTCACTACTCAATGGTTATTCGGGTTATAACCAGATTTTGGTCCATGAGGATGATCGTGACAGGACAGCGTTTGCCACTCCATGGGGAACTTGTCATTATGCAAAGATGTCGTTTGGATTGAAAAATGTTGGTGTAACCTTTCAGCGAGCAATGGATATAGCATTTTCCAATGAAAAATATGTTTTTCTTGTTGTTTATCTTGATGACTTAACAGTTCTCTCTAATACAGATGAAGAGCACCTCTATCATTTGAAGATTGTCTTTCAGCGATGTAGGAAGTATGGCATCTCGCTCAATCCAAAGAAAAGCTTGTTTGCCATGGATGAAGGCAAACTACTCGGGCATATTATCTCAAAGGAAGGCATCCAAATCGATCCAGCACAGGTGGAGGCCATTCAAAAGATTGATTTCCCACGAAGTAAGAAAGAAATCCAATCCTTCAATGGTAAGATTAATTTCTTACGTCACTTTGTGCCCAATCTTGCAGAACACTTAAGAGAAATCACAAACATGCTGAAAAAGGATAGTGTAGTAAGGTGGACAGAGGAAGCAGTTAAGTCTTTTAATTTGGTGAAATTAGCTCTTTCTTCAGCTCCTGTTTTGATAAGCCCGAACTATACTCAGGATTTTATTTTGTTTTTCATTGCCTCGAATCATACTGTGGCAATGGTCTTGATGCAAAGAAGAGACCAGGTCGAAAAACCGATAGAATTCTTCAGTAGAACCATAAGGGATGTTGCATTGAAGTATAATATTATTGAAAAATAGGCCCTTGCATTGGTTAAGGCATTAAAATATTTTCGAGTTTATATTTTGCATTCTCACATCCTTGATTATGTTCCTAATGCTGCTGTCAAAGATGTCCTAGTGCAAACAGATCCGGAGGGAAGGAGAGACAAATGGATTGCTGCCTTGTTGGAATATGATGTAGAAATCAAACTGACAAAGCTCATTAAAGGACAGGGGTTGGAAAAACTTATGGCTGAGTCAAATCTTCACGCTTTGGACATTAATCTAATTGCTACTATGTCCGAGGAAGATGAAGAAAATATTCCCACTCAGGTATCAGAAATTTTCCTCTTTTCTCCTTGGTATTCGGACATTGTTTATGTACTCAAAAATTTGTCATCACCTCCCAGAATGGCCATGAAAAAAAGTAGGACCTTGAATTTGAAGGCTGCAAAATTTTGTATCATGAATGGTGCACTTTATTGGAAAGATCCCGGTGGTGTCCTGCTAAATTGTTTGGTAGAAGAAGAGGCGAAACAAGTGATGGAAGATTTTCACAAAGGAGATTTCAGAGGCCATATTTTCTGGAAAACAACAGCCAATAAAATCTTGAGAGTGTGGTATTATTGGCCAAGTATATTTGTTGATGTGTACAAAACAGTGGCCAGCTGTCACGAATGTCAAATTTTTCAAGGTAAGCGGAAGTTGCAGCCTTTACCACTCAAGCCCATTGAAGTGAGCGCTCCATTTCAGCAATGGGGTTTGGATTTTATTGGTGAGATTCATCCTTCTTCTTCAGCACAACATAAGTGGATCCTCACGTCGACGGATTATTTCACCAAGTGGATAGAGGCAATTCAAACAAGGCAGGCAACCGATTCGGTAATTATTTCATTTCTTGAAAACAACATTTTGTCTCGTTTTGGATGTCCAGGTAAGTTGATCACTTACAATGTAGCAACTTTTAAATCGAAAAGAATGATTGATTTTTGTCATAAGTATCAAATCACTTTGGGGCATTCGACAACCTATTACCCACAAGGTAATGGTTTGGCGGAATCCTCCAACAAATCTCTTGTCAACATCATCAAAAAGCTGCTGGAAACTAACAAGAAGAGCTGGCACAAAAAGTTGATCAATGCACTTTGGGCAGACAGGGTAAGTCAAAAGAAATCCATTGGCATGTCTCCTTTTGAGCTTGTGTACGGTGTGGATAGAGTCTTCCCGACCTCTTTGGTTGTCCCAGTGGTGAAATTATTGTAAGAAGCTAGCAGTGAGGATGATGGTTTGCAGCGGAGGATCAACCAAATGATACATTTGTAGCAAACTAGAGAAGAGGTATTTCAGCATACTTCCAAGCTGTAGGAAAGAATTAAGAGGATATATGACTAGAAATCCAAGGCAAACAGGTTTGAAATTGGAGATATCGTGTTAAAGTGGGATGCAAGAAATGAAGAGAAGGGTAAGCACGGCAAGTTTGAAAATCTTTGGAAAGGACCATACAAGATTGTTGCACATCAGGGCCAGAATGATTTCCTTTTGCAAAAGCTCAACAGCAAAGACTATCCTGGTGGGTCGGTCAATGGTCGGCTTCTCAAACGATATATTGTGTAAACTATTTTCTGTTGTCCTATTCATCATTGTATATACCGGTTTGTTTAAATTCAATTGCAAGAGTGTGCTATTTTCATTCTTCAGCTTGGGGCCCGAGGTGAAGGCTATAAAGCTGAAGTTTGATTTCAGTTTTGGTTTGCTTTGTTACAGTCAAGTTTTCAGGTCAATTTCAGTCTTGAAAATGAGTCAATTTGAGTAACGTTCATTCTTGAAACTGAGTTTTTCAGTCAAGGTCAGTCAAGGGTTCTGATTTGTTGTGTCAAAGTTATTGACTCCATGGCCCAATGGATGAGGCACTGCCTACTTTCTTAGAGATTTGTAGTTCTTGGCACCTCCAAGGAGCTACCATCCCCATTGGAGCCAATGTTAGAGTTGGTATTGTCATCCCTCCATCGGAGATCAAATCCTCTTGTTGCATTCCATATTAGGTGTCCCACCCAGTCATTTGCATTCCATTAGGCGCATATATCATCTAACGGTAGTGGCATTCCTCCAGTTTCCCTCATGTTATCTACCTGCTAGCACATATTTGCTCATTAAAAAAAAACATATACAGTCTCCTTTTTATCCTGAAAATTGCAAATATTGTCTTTAGGGTTTCATGGTCAGTTAGGTCTAGGGTTTCATTAGGGTTTCGTCAAAAAATGTGTTAAATTGTCCAATAATTGCTAGCAAGCCATGAGGAGGTTTCAACATCAATAAATTGCATCGCCAAATGTTCGAAAATGTGTTTTTCCTCAGAACTCTGTTTTGAGGAAAAAACAGATTATTTAGCTTTAATTGTTAGAAAATCATGAAAATTTTGTTATCCTCATTGTAAATTCATTCATCTGCATCCTGGTTTCTTTTCTTAGCCCAAAAGCTCCAACACCTGCAAAAATAAGCAAGCTCAGGTCATTAAATTCATCACAAAGTGAGAAAAAGCAGTGAAAAAGTTCAAAAACAGAGTTTATAGTTAAAGTCAAATCCAAAACATTATAAAAGTGGGTTTCATGAGCCAAAATTTCAAAAGCTCTTTGTTTATAAGCTATTTCTTCATGTGATTAGCTCATTTGCAAAAGAGAAGCAAGATAGAGCAAATTTGGTGAGCAAGTGAAAAAGTGGGCGAAAATCTCTGCAAGAATACCGACGTGGCGCACTGGGCAGGAGGCGCGGCGCACTGGGCCTTAGCACTCAGTGCATTTTAACACAGGTGCGGCGCACTAGTGGAGCGTAGTGCATTGATCGTGCTGCGCGGTGCACATAGCCAAAGAGCCCGAAAAACTTCCAAACTCGCTCCAATCGCTCGAAATCTCTTGGAACGGTCTTGATACAAGTAGGTAGAATCTTCAAAGTTGTATTTCATCTGAGTTTGACGATGGTTTGATGGTGTGTTTTTTATGGTGCTTCTGAAAAGCAATCAAACCCTACTATTTAAAAAAAAAAAAAATTGCTACCTAGGGTTTGAAAACCTGTTTTTCTACCAAGTTCATCATCCCTCCATTACTCCCCTATCCCATTTATCCCTGAATTTCATTGTTCCCTAAGTTCCCCCACCCCCCTAAATTCACTAATCCCCTATCCCAAGTTCCATTTCCCAACATCCTAATGGTAAAATCCCAAACCCTAACCCTATACAAACTCCCATAATATCCCATTTTTCCCTAGCTAACTTTGTCCCAACAGTCCCTAAATTCCCATTATTTTTCCCTCTCCTAACAGTCCCTTGTTTCATTGTTTTCCCTTGGTAGTAGAGGTCAAACAATCATCAAAGGCAGTCCAACACAGTTTGACACATCAACACCTATTTCTCCAAGCCAATTTGTCTATCAGCAGTTATGGCATCTGATCCTTCATATGATTATGAAGAAGAGACCCAAAGTGATTCACCCACAGAGGGACATGCACCCAGGAGGCCTCATAGAGGTGGCAGACATATCAGAGAAGAACCTACCACTGTTTCCAAGTTGCAGGCTTGCCCTCTTGCCATATTTTGTTTCCAGCATCTGTCATGTTATGAATTTTGAAAGAAGGTTGCTAATATTCAGTTTCATCATGAGTTGGCCCGCTTATTTGTGTTGCATTTGCATGGTGATCAAGCCACTCTTACTGGTGTTACTTTCACATTAACACCAGAAACCATTTCATTGGCAACCAGCATACCAAACATTGGAGGACCATGGAATAAGAGGCAAAAGATTGACCGACAACACTATGAACCATACATCAAACTTGGTTTTCTGAGGCAGCTCAAGAGAGTGTTTCCTTTCCAGTTTCTCAAGGATGAGTATGCTCCTTTAATTAAACTCATCATGAAGTATTTCACCTATGAGGGTCAATTCTCCCGCTTGTATGCTTATCACATCAGGATATTGATGCATTTCACTCGGGTATAGATGATGAACATTCCTTATTTCATATGCCGAAACATAGAAAGGATGACCACTCTTGTGCAGCACAAGACCCCTCAGCAGCAGTTTAATAGTGTCTATCATTTTTCTCTCATCAAAATTGTGGTCGTTCACCAGCTTGGTTTATAGGGCATCACTTGGGATGACTTCATCTCTCATGAGTTTTTCAGAGCTTCACAGGGACCTTCAGAGGTTGGGCATGAGACAGGTGGACCTTCTTATCAGCAGGGCCATGAGACCGCTAGTGTGTCGATGTTCATCTCTTATCAGAGAGGCACTAGACGGTTATTTGCAGCAGCGAAGCGAGTGTTATCTCCACCCGAGTGGAAGGGGCATCACTTCCTCCATCAGCACAGTGGGCTCAAGACCGAGGCAAGAGGCCTCTACAGGAGGAAGGACCATCAGGTGAGCGAGAGACTGATTTCATCCTCATTGAGGGTGATGATACTCACATGGGCCCACAAAGTGAAAACCTTAGACATATCATCAATGAGCAGCAGGCAGACATTGATGCCTTGTCCACCAACTTGGATAGAGCCCAGTGGACTATACAGTATTTGGAGTAGAGGAACAAGTAGCTTGAGGATCAACAGGTGGTGATGGAGTTACAGAACATTTGGCAAAATCACCAAGCAGCCCAAAGGAGGAGGATAGAGTTCACTTCATTGGAGCAAGAGATCAATGCCGATCGAGATTCATGGCTTGAAAGAGTCAATACCCACTTGGAGAGGAAGCTGGAGAAGGCAATAAATGAGAAGAATATGCCTAGAAATTTGTCATATCATTATTTGTCCCGGAACTTGGTGTGCCAAGCGAGAATCAGGAATTTGAAAGCTAAGTTGAAGAGAGCATTAAGGAGGCAAAAAGAGAATGACGGACTTAAAATATTGGCTGAGGCTTCCTTGGCCCATCACAGCATTTGATAGAGAATACTCAGCCCAAATTTCAAGAAATTTGGAGCAATTTTTGCATTTTTGGCACAAAAAATAGAGTTTTCCTCCCTATGCGCCGCACCACGTGGCGCTCGCTTTTGCTAGAGGGCTCCAAATCACAAAAACTTTGCATTTTTGGATTTTTCATTAAAATTTATGCTTTCTTGTCTATGGCCAAGAAATTTGGGTAGGTTTTGAGCCCTCAAAAGTTCAAAAAACACTCAAAAAATGACCTCACTGCCCCTATTTTGACACACAGGAAGCAGTGTTGGGAGAATGGACTTTTGGGGGGGCAAATGGAGGCCAAATTAAAAAATGCCACTTGGGTTGGAAAGTAGACAGGAAAACCTTTCGAGCAAACACACCTGGAGCTCATTTGGACATCAGGAAAGCCTCTAAAAGAGGGTCCAAACAGGCGCTATGCATAGAGAATTAGGCGCAGCGCATAGAGGAAAAGTTGCCAGTTTGACTAAGTTTTGCTTTGTTTTTCGCCCAACTTCGCCTAGTTTGAATTTTTCACTTTCCTAATGGAAACTTTATGATGTAATTTGATGAATATTGATGGATTATGATGTAAATATGTTTGATTTTCACTTGTAGAGGTAGATTCATCAGTTTAGAAGTTGTTTGAAACTGAATGAATCAATTCCCTTGTTTTTAGAGGCATGCTGTTATCTTGCCTAGTTTCTAGTTCTCAGTTTAGAATTAGTTGGATCAGCTCCTAGACTCATGAGCTCAACCCCTAGAGGCAAGGACGAGCTATGTTTGTCTATATTATGTTGTTTTTCAGTCATTAGCATGGTTGGACTCTTGAGAAAGCCTTGAGCTTCATTGTACATTCATTTTCAGTATTTTGGCTAAGGAATTGAGACCAGGATTTGCAGCACTCATTGGGATTCATGTGGCAATGTGTATTGGTACAGTGCTTCTCTTTGTAATTGTGAATTTGTTTATGTGATTGCATGTCATTATCTATCTTATTTTCTTCTGAACTAAACAAACAAGAGTGTAAGTAGAATTCATTGAATCTGCAATGCTCTACTTGAAGTTTGCTTTAGTTGTTTGATGTTTTCAGCTGTTTAGGGAGGATTCATGATTGCTCTTGCCCTCTTCAACACCTCACCTGTCTTTTCCCTCCATGCTACTGAAATTTAAGTGCCAAAACTATTGCCTACCTTGCCCCATCGAGATCTCTGCAGAACTGAGCCTCAATTCCCGCACCCCAAAATGTGTCTCTCTCTCTGAGCCAACAAAATCATCATTTTATCAAATCAACTCTCTTTTACTTCATACCTAGCCTAAAATCATTTTTTATTTCAGTCATTTCAAGCCCCATCGATTATCTTTTGCTGAGATTGACCCGGAGAGAGCCCTCTCCTATCCTCATAGGGCTAGCTACGAGGCTGAGCGTGGTTTGATGTTGGCCCTGGATCCTACCTTTTCAGCCTGAGGTAAATCTAGGCCCTAACAAAGCAATAGTCCCAAGAGTTGCAGAAATTTGAGCAGGGTCCATTGAGGTGTTTTTGTAATATTCAGTGGTAGGAGGATCAATGTCAGTCACGTACTGAGGAGTGTAGAGCAGAGTTGAAAATAGAGTAGGAGGCTCAGTAGCAGAGTCAACAAACAAATAAATTTTCTAGTAGACAATTGTATATTGATTCAGTGAATCACAGATGTTGTAGTAGAAACAACATAAGTGAGAGGTGTTGCATGCAATACATTCCAAAGGTGCTGGATCGAGTTATATGTGAATCCTTATGGAGAGGGAGTGTTGAAAATTGCAACAAGAAATGTTGAAAATGGCATTAAGAAAATCATAATTTAATTTTTTCCTTGAATTAAGTTAGGAATAAAATTGTAATTCCACATCTCATGACAACTTGTATTAGTTAACTAAGTTAATTTGAATTAGTTGGCTCAGTTAATTTGAGTTGAGGGTCTAAATTGAGTCATGTAGAGTGTCTCCTACATTATAGGATCCCTGGTTGAGTTTATTTTTGAGTTGTAATTAATTACTTCAGTTTAACTGAGTTAAAGTCAGTTAAACTAGTTCCAACTGTTGGAGGAACTTGTGGGAGGTCTAGAAGTGGGGTGTTGCCCATAGTGATCAACCAATTAACTAATGATTCAATCATAAATAACTCATGCATGTCATATCTGAGAGTTATTTAGTTGAGATTGGAGTTTAGGGACAATGTACTATCAGTTGTATAATCATCCAAATTGTACAGGTGGTGCATGCAGTCAGAGGAAGGACTATGATGGGTTGCACAATTCCTTTGAGGAATTTCCCTAATTAATAGGGGCTAATTCCCAAGGAAACAATGCAAGGAAATAGGGACTTAGGCAAGCGATAAATTGGTTAAGTATTGACCTAGGCTTGTCTAGGAAGTTGTGATATAGATAGAGATAGTGCAGAGGTTGCTCAAGCTTGAGCAAAACATTGTAATCTTCTCATATTTTATAGACTAATGCAATGTACAGATAGTAGGGGTTTTTAGATGTGGATTTCCCCCGGAAATAATTGTGTAATGTGTTTATTGAATTATTTCTCTTGTATTCTTTGTGATTGCGTGATCGTTTAATTGTTTCCACTAATGAGTAGAGTAGATTCAAGTTTATTGTTTTCGTAAATTACAATTACTAGTTTGAATCTACAAGGAATTTGTACAGAAAATTTATTTATTACGACTAATGAATGCGAGTTGATTGTTGATTATGACATGGTTGTTAGATTTGGTAAAGGTTGATTTTAGATTAATAGTTTTGTTGTCTTGATCTCTCGAACATGTGATCAACATGCGTGTGGAGTTGCAGGGAACATGCTTTGTATTATTATGACAAGGTAATAGTTGATGTATTTATATAACTAAAAGTAGGGTGATTTGACAATACATAGTAAGAATCAATTGCAACAAGGTAAAAAGGTAAAAGAAAGGAATTGTGTGAGAATTCCTTTGACTGTGTTTGGAAACCGCAATTTCAAATGAATGAATGCTTTGGATACAGGAACTCTTCTTAAACCTAATCTTGTTTGAAATTATGTGGATATGTGCTACATTCATGGACGTGTATTTGAAAAGTATAAAAAATGGTTTTTATTTATAACTAGATCTTTCAAGGGAATTGGATTCCCTTGAGAGATGGCAAGGATGTGTTCAACTACAAGGTAACGTGCTTGGTACAACAAGGTAAGATAGCTACTATATTGCTAGTTTTGGTTATACGCTAACAATTATGTATGTATGGTAGTATGATGTAGTGATTTGCATGGAAAAAGAGACTTCCATGAAATATTGAAGAAGGATCAGTTTGGATTTTCCCTTGGAAACACTGGGAACCATGGGGATTGAGTCATGTTGTTTGTTACTAGTTTTGTGCCTTCAATATTTTGTGATTTGTTTAAGATTTATTATGGGTTTTGAATGCATCCAGTGCAAGGCCTTGTCACTTTGTTTGTGATGTCGTATTGCTCTTGGTTTTCATGGTTTTATTCTTGTTGAATTTCTTCTTCTTTCCTTTTATGTTTTGAGTGCCTTGGTAATTGGTTGGGAAAGATGAAATTTAATGGAGCTTGGGGAGAGTTGAATGAAACCAAACAAGTAATGAAAGGCTTGGATGAAGCTTGATCCATGTATAAGGGTAGATAAAGGAAAGAGTATGACAACTGGTTGAGTTGATTGGTTCAATTGCGATAAATGGACGGTGGTAGGAAAATCATGAGAAAGGTAATCTAGAAAGGTTAGGTGAATGAACTTGAGGCATCATATGCCTTATCTATGTTGGGAATTGTTTTTCTCAATATTGTGCCTGTTGTGCACGGATAAAGGAAATTCTCTTAACCTAGACCTTATGATATCTGGCAATTATGTTGGGACCATGATTATGATAATGTATATATATGTATATATGCATGTATGTATGTGGTTGATTGACAGGGTCGTTAAGATTTTTCTGTATTAGTGTTCACATGTATATATATATATATATATATATATATATATATATACAATTGTTTGACAGGGTGTTCAGGGATCATGATTGTTTCATGGCAATGTTTATATCTATATATATATGTATGTATGTGAGTCATTGTCTGACAGGGTCATTAAGAATCATTCTCGTAGAAGAATGATTTCTTATGGAGGTGAATGTTATGAAGAGGTTCCTGGTTTATGAGGAATCAATTGGGAAGAGTAGCCCTGATAGATTTACAAGGTCAGTATCATGTAGATATGAATTGATATTATATGATTGTACTATGCTTATGTTTATGTTATGGACAAGTAATCCTGAGGGATACATCAGCAGAATGGAATCAGTGTGATCAGTGGCATATTGGAACATGCATGAATAGTTAAAGGATCCTAGAAGCAAGGTTGCTTGGTAGAGTCAGTGTGTGGTCTATGGATGTGAAATAATATTGCTATGTATATGTTGTACTTATGATGTTGTGTACATGTGGTTTTGTGTATATATGATACTATGTACATGTTGTTTATGCAGCGCTAGGTATAGATGGTGCTATTTACATTTTAGATATGCGATGTTGTGTACATATTGTACTATGTGCATGATAGATATGAAGTGTTGTGTGCATATGGTGTCGTGCGCATGTTGGATATGTGGTGTTGTTTACATATGGTGATATGTACATGTTGTATATGCAGTGTTATGTACATATATGGTGTTGTGTGCATGTTGTACATGTGGTGCTATGTACATATGGTTTGTGTCCATGATTGTACATGTGGTGTTGTGTACATGTTCTACAAGTCGTGTTGTGTGCAGGTGGTGCTATGTACATGTCGTGCATGTGGTGCTATGTACATGTGGTGTTGGGTACATGTCGTGAATGTGGTGCTATGTACATGTGGTATCGTGTACACATTGTATAGGTGGTGCAGTGTACATGTGGCACTATGTACACATTGTGCAGGTGGTGTCGTGTACATATGATGTTGTGCACATGTTGTGCAGGTGGTGTTGTGTATAGGTGATATTGTGTACATGTTGTACATATGGTACTGGTGTACATGTGGGATTGTGTGCATTTTGTACATGTTGTGTTGTAGGCTATGCATGTGTATTGTGTAGTTGTCGTATCGTGACATGTGTATTCGTTGTGTTGTACTTTGTGTAGTACATGTATTGTGTTTTGTTGAACGCAAAGTGTAGGTACATGTATTTTGTGGTGTTGTACGTTGGGTATAGATGTATGTGTTGTGTTGTACATTAGGTGTAGGTGTATGCATTGTGTTGTACAACGAGTGTAGGTGTATGTGTTGTGTTGTACACCGAGTGTAGGTGTATGTGTTGTGATGTACACTGTGTATGTGTATGTGATTGAGGAAAAGAAAAGGCACTGGGTGTGGAAACCGATCCGATGTGTGTACGGAAAGGAACAAGGATAAAGATAGAAGCAAAGGATTGATTAAAGTATAAGTATCAATATTTTATTTTAGTTTTATTATGAATTTGATCTATGATTCTGATTTATCATGGTTACATGTGATCTATGATTCTGGTTTATGATGATTGTGTGTGATTCATGATTATGATTTATGATGGTTGCGTTTTAAACTAACTAGATGTGACATGTTTATACATGATGATTTGATCAAATAGCTATTTTGACTTGTTGTGATAGGAAGTAAACATAAGTGCAAATGTAACTTGTTGACATACCACCAATGATGTATGATTTGAATTTATTTCAATTCATTTTGACTCTAATGGAAATTATGTGCTTGGTATAGGAAAGCATGAAAATACTTGGTTGGGTGGTTGAAACCGACTGCAAGAAATAAAAACATCAATGAAATAATTTGGAACAAGCAACAATATGTTGGTAAAGCACTTTAGGAGTAAGGCCATTATGGGACACTAGTGCCCAATAGTGTCCATTGATTTCCATGGGCATGTTATGACTGGTAGGATGGTCTTGAGGCAGGGATATGCCTTGGTTGTTCCAAATTCCGATGTGAGGAAACCTTGCCAAGGGATGGATCTCCTAGGATAGGGGATGTTAGGGAACTTGGAAGGTGAGTGACTAAATGGAATGGCATGACCGGATTGCTCGAGGGACTATGTAGCAGAGAAGGGAAGGTCATGGATGGATTTGTTTTGGTCATTAGCATTTACAGATGGAATCATATGCACATTGGGAGTGTACCTCGGAACAATGAGCTGGTAACTGTTCACCAAGAGGAAAAATGGCTCGGGATTGTAGTGTTGGACATTGGATGCAACTTTGAATTTGGCAATGAATTATGGACTTCCTAGGAAGGAGGTGAATCCTGGTATTACTTTGAGGGTGGAGGTGTGAGCCTCTAGATTCCCTTGTTGTAGATGCAGGCATCGTATCCTTTTATTTCCTGGTTGAGAAAATGTGCATATGTGTATATTATTGTAAATACTGTTTCGAGATGGATTTATAAAGCTCCATAAACAATATGGTTGTATATGTGGTTGTCATTGTAAATACTGTAATGAACTATGTTATAAAGCTCCAATATGCGGTATGTTGTCATTTTTTTAGTAGGTTGTTCATTGTAAATACTACAACGAGTTTTGTATATGCAGTATGTTTTGTTTTTTAGTGGTCTTGTTGGTTTATAGGTGTCATTGAATACTGAGGATAGTATTCCCGCAAGGGGGAGGGTTTTGTAACATCCCTAGTGAAAATTCCATGTAATAAAATTTAATAAAGGAAAAACAATAACCATGGTTATGGGACACTTATTCCAAGTTGAATGTTGGGCAAAAAATCCTAGTGGGTGTTCATTCAAGTTATTGTGGCTAAAGGAAATTGGAAAAAGGCAATGTCGGAGGCTTTCAAAAGGAAAAATGGCATTTTTGGAAAATTTTTTATGAAAATAATGGAAATTAGGAGAAAAGGAAGGTGAAAGGTGACAAGTTTCATGTGAGCAGGAAAATGAAGGAAAGTAATGGAAAATTGAAGAAATTAGAGGCATAATTGATAAAAAGGCTTCTAAGGATCAGTTCATAGACATTTGTTAGTTCAATTTTGGATTTATCTCTCTATTCTCTCTCTCTCTCACCCTTGGATACTTAGAGTTTTCTTGGAGCATTTCAACATTGGAGCAAGAAAGGAAAAGAAGGAAAATAGGAAGAAAAGATCAAGCAATAAAGAGCAAGATCAAGCAACTACAATGGGTTTACTTGCAGGTATCAATTTGCATGTGTGATTTCCTTGATGGATTTGGCATGCATGGTTATGCATGTGTGTTCTTGGTTCACTTGTTGTCATTGGCATGGTTTTTTCCATGTGTGACAGTGTTCTTCAGCCTTTCCTTGACATTTCCGAATAGCCATGGTGAGATGGGGTTCTCATGTTTTGGTTGAGCTAGATTGTCAGATGGATTCGAAGTTGAGTGAGGTGGATCTATGAATCAAAGAAAACATTGCCTAGTGATCCTTGAACCAGATTATGGATTGTTGTAAATCTACTGGCCTAGGGACCCCTAAACTAGAATGTGGGTTGTGGTAAATCTACGTATTGGCAAGGGAGCAACTGGGGCTCTAGGTCCTTGAACTTTTGAGTCACTTCAGGGGTTGGTCAACTGGAAAGGTAGGGTAGCTCCTTGAGGTTTTGTAGGATGTGTGGATGGTCAATTTGGTTGTGTTTGTTTGGTTCCACTTCCTTAGGTGACCTAGGAGGTTGAATCCGAACATAGTAGCCTCTCATCACGTGTTTATCTCGGTTGGATGATTACTTGGGTAGATGTGGGAGGAGGGTATTACAGATTCAACTCCTTTTAATGATTTGTGGGATCAATGCATTTTCTAAGAACCTAGAATCAACATAAAAGATTACATTGGATCAGATGAACAGTTTCAATATTTTCTAGCTCGAGTTAAGAAGATGAAGAAGGGAAACTTTGGAAATTCCAATAAGAAAGATATGTCAAAGGTTCAATGCTTTAAGTGCAACGAGTATGGAAACTTTAAGAGGGACTATCCAAACCAACAAAACAACAAAATAAAGGAAATAAGTGAGGCTCACATGGCTAAGGAAATGGGAGAACCTGAGTAGAAGACACAAAAGGAATATGTAAAAGATCTTTACTATTAAAGAAGGCATCGCATTTGTTAGGTTCTTTGTAAAGTTGATCTTTCCTTTAGGATAGCATGCATTGTTTTTTACTATAGAAGAATCTCGATTTGGTATGGCATCATAGATAGAAGCATGTGATAGTAGAATACTTTGAGTCTACTTAGTTGAGTTGCTTGGTAGAAATCATCTGGTCTTTAAATATAAACAAATACACCATTTTTCATATTGTTCATCCATACATTTTCTAACATTATGTTAGAGGCAATTATCTTGCTAAGGTGGATCATCATGATATTATAAGAAACATAAATTTGGAGGTTCTTGGGAAAAACATTATGACAAGGTTAGTATACATTCCATATATTATGGAAATAATACTTTTGAATGGATGAAAGAATGAAATGGGTTCGGTTGCAGGCTCATTATGAGACATGTAGCTAGATGATGGAAGAAAAAGCATAGGAATTCATATTGAAAGTAACTCTTGGACAAGATTCATGTATACAAAATATTGTAGTATGCTTTATATGGTTATATGATGTTGAAGAAGAAAAGGTTGACTTACTCTAGGATGGATAAAGAATCAAAACTTTTTCTAAGATTATGTAGAATACTGATTAAAAATTTCTAGTATAATCTCTGGAAGAATAAGTATAACTTGGTAATCAAGTTTGATCCTTGGGCATTATGATGCATGAAGGAAGATTTGTGTGGAGATGGACCATGAGGGTGTTGATGCTTTGACGAGAAAGTCATCATAAGGTAATTCTAAGTTTAATTATTGTTGGTAATCTGATTAGCTTATTATTTTGCTACCTGGAATGATATTGCAGGAAATATATGAAAAATTTTGAGTCAAGCTCAACATGTGATACTTGGAAATTAGAAAATTAAGATATATTCATCTTAGGATTGAAAGGTAGCAGTGCAAGAACATAACCTAAAGGTCAACAAAGGAAATCACTTTCATGCATAAGCTATGATCAACTTGAGGTTTGGAAAGGCTCAATATAATTCCTTTGACATGTTCACATGAAAGTGATGAGAAAGAAAGATCACCTGGATCGTGTCACAAGATTAAAGAGTGAAGATGGCTCCATGATACCTTGGAAGGAAATAAGCTTGATATAAAGGGATACGAAGGAAAGAGAGAGCCATACAACTATAAAGAAATAGGTTGTTGATAATCTTATGGAGACAAGCTCTAAGGTTTTTAAGGCTTGTGGTGTTAACTTCCCAAATAGAACTGAAGTCTAGGATATCCTATGGTTTTGAGAGGGAGAAAAGGAGTCTCCTTGAAAAAGGAGCAAGGATCTATTTCCTAAGAAAAGGGGAATAGGGATATCCTCTCTCATTGAGAGGGAGTGATTATAGACATTACATGTGAATTCTCATCTTCACGTGTTAGGCACTTGACTAAGACTAACAACCGTAAGTCTAAGTGAAGGCCTTGGAGAGAGGATGATTGAGGATTGGTTAATCATCTGTGGTTTCGTTGAGGATAAATAATCCAAGAAAGGAAAAGGACTCACTCTTTGGCAATCAGACAAGTGTCCAAGATAAGAGTAGGATTGTTATTCTTTGAGGATTCATGAATGAAAATCCAATATAAGAATACTCCTAAAAGGACGTACCTTGTGAACATCTGGATGGGGTATGCGCCTTGTATGGTGTCGTATCACATATAAAGCCTCATAGCATAATGCTCTTGAATGAAGTTTAGCTTGTCATGTTAGGTCCCAATGACAATGTTGGTTATATTGTTGATGCTTACAATTTGGCTTATCAATCTGACTCTTCTTATGAGAACTCTTCAGTTTGAGAATGATGTTTTAATAGTAGTACAATTATGAATACCTCCCTACTTAAGACAGAGTGTTGGAAATGTAACTAGTTTCGATCTTCATAATTGTTGTTGTACTCATTTCAATATGTATCTTATGTAACAAACAAAATAATAAAAGAAAAAAATATTATTTTAAAGCATGGGTTTAATGCTCTTTATTGATGGTATTCTAGGTAAAAGTGTGTTCTTCATGCTTCTAGGATTTGTTAGGTCATAGGATTTATTGTCATGAGTCAAGAGAGTCAACATCATGTTTATAAGACCCTTAGGGAAAATATATATCTTGTAAAAGAATTTATTTAGAGCCTAGAAAGCCCGAGAAACCTACAAAGTACAAGTCAGCTTACAAATACACATATACACAAATTAGAAAAGTAAAGACAGTAAAATACACCATTTTGCATATTGTTCATCAAGGCATATTTTTACATTGTGTTAGAGGCAGTTATCTTGCTAAGGTGGATTATGACGATCCTATAAGAAACATCATTTTGAAGGTTCTTGGGAACATCATTATGACAAGGTTAGTATACATTCCATATATTATGGAAATAATACTTTTGAAGGGATGAAGGAATTAAATGGGTCAAGTTGTAGGATCATTATGAGACAGGTAACTAGATTATGGAATAAAAATCATAGGAATACATATTGAAAGTAACTCTTGGAGAAGATTCATGTGTACAAAATATTGCAATATGATTTATATGGTTATATGATGTTGAAGGAGAAATTTTTGACTTACTCTAGGATGGATAAATAATTAAATTTTTTGTATTGTTCCAAAATTAAACAAACAGTGATATATAAAGCAAAAATGATTCTCAATGCAGAAAATTTTAACAAACAACACATGCTCATAAAAACTATAGAAGTAGAACCAACTGAGCCATTTTATTATTCAATGGAGCAGTACAATAGTATGGATGAATGCACCTGGGCTTGCCTTAATGGAAAGCATGACAGTATCCAGGTGATGAGACAATGATATCAAGTAGTGGAAAATCTCTACTCCTCTAATGCTCTGTGCTCCCTAGAAAACTACACTGCTCACTGGAAATGAACTGCAAGAAACTCCACTTCTGCTACTTGGAAAATGCTACAAATTCAGACCCAAGCTCCTTGAACAAAACCCACAAAAACCCAAAAATGGTTTGGTCTAATTTTGACCTCCCAAAATTGACCCCGAAAGGCACTGTGCAATCCCCAACAATTATGCACTGACTACTGAAAAGATATGGCTCGAAACACCACTTCTCATGCTCAGAAAAATTTGAAACTTTATATCTGGGATCCTTGTCAAAAAACTAGAAAAACCTAGAAATGGTTTGGCTAGGTTTTGATCTCCCAAATTCGACCTCTTCTATGGCCCACGCCCTCCAGACAGCTCCAAATATATAGTCTGCAAGGAATGACCACAAATTCCTCCTCCAAGATCTGAAATGGAAGCAAACACTACTCCAAATATATTCTCTAACCTCCACGGCAAAGCTCAGACTTAAGGAATGATACTTTACCCACCAAATGAGCTCCCACACACTACCTCTGTGCTAACCTAGGTAGTGTGAAAGTCACACTGCCAAGCACCACCAATGAACTCGTCCTCCTCTCCACTGTGTCCCCCAGTAATACGGACAACCTAGAAGGGAATGCTACTATTGGAAATCACAATGTGATCCTCCTCCTAAAGAAATGAAGAAAACCTTCCTAGGGTGGCACTTGAAGTCCCCCGAAGAAAGGATGAGCTCTTTGCCTGATGAACTCGTGCTAAACAACCAGTGACTCAGCTAAGTAGCTCAAGCAACCAAAGAGAAATCGATATACTCCATTAAGATGAATGAAATGAGGAGAGTTACCTTCCTTATACAGATTTCATGGATCACTTGTTCCCTCCATTTTCCCTCCTTCATGGGTCCCTCACTAAGCAATCAATTTTCCCTCTCATTCAATTCAAACTATTGGCTTAGTAAGTGCTTATTTTCCTTGTGTGAAAAAAACCAAAATAACTTACTTTTAACTCCTAAGTCTCCTAATAAAATCGAATGGGCCCCATATCCTCCAAAATTGGCCCCAAAATGTAGAAATAAATCTTGTTCCAAAATAATTTAGGAAGGGACATTACAATTTCTCTAAGATTATGTAGAATAATGATTAACTTCCAATATAATCTATGTGATGATCAAGGTTAGGCCCAACCTACCAAAGCACATCAATAGTGCAAACGCCTATCGCCCCATGGCTCACCCCAATCCTCAACAAAAATCTGTCTCGCCCTATGGTGAGGGATTTGGTGACTCCCCATGTGTTTTTCTGTGAATGAATCAGTTTGTCAGTTATTCTGACCAGGCTCACTAAGGAGTAGAGTATCCCACAAATCCACTGGATCCCTGGATCCCATAACCAAACTAGAGGTCCACAACCCCAAATCCTCTCTACCTGTGACTGTATTATGCCGATAGCTATTGGGACCCCTCTATGCCCTTTTGTGTCTCTTGTAGGTATCTAATAGGTAGACACCGAGCATCAAGAACATGTGCCACAAATATCCAGCTGCTCTGTGCCTGGCAAATCACACATCGATATTTTATATCCCAGCTCCTGATGATGTGCCCAGGTACTGTTGGAAGCCTAGGCATCATCCTAACAACAAATACTACCATCCTCTGCACCTCATGCTCACCTAACACCTCAAGCTGTCGAACTAAAATATCACCATGTAACTCCCTCTCGGACACCTCCCAAAGTGTGAGCCTAGGGGTGGAACATATGCTACCTCGACAATCAATAATGCCATCCCTAAGTCTGTAACCATCAACTTGTGCACCTAGTAAGTGTCTCAAGTGGAGAGTCTCCTCCCGGCTCATGACATGAGGTGTATCATCCAACTGCCTAGGGTGGGCCTCCCAAGCCCTGTTTCTTGGATGGAGAGTGTCACAGGGCAACAAACAAACACTCTGCAACCATAAATAACACTATAGGAGGATGGGTATGATCAAGAGTTCGTCGGAATGCTCAAGAGTAATCCTACGGATGACCCCCTCTCTGTCTCAAATCTACTGATAATCCCCTCGAAGCCTTGTTTCCACTAAACATGGTGTCCCCATATGATCAACAATGTCCTCATCAATACTAGGTGGGATGCATCTAGTGGTACATGCAGTGCCCCTATCCATAAGTCTCCTGGGAGGCAATTCTCCAAGCACCCTCTGCACCACATCATCTACCACTACATACCAACCAGTATGGCCGCACTCCTCGACATGCCATTGTACACCGCAACCTATCCCTATACACCATTTGATACTCCCGTCTACAACTATACAACCCTCCACCATCCCGTGTCCCACCTGTGTCATTGCACCTATCACTCGCCGCACGTCCTCAATGCAATTTAAGTCACTCCTCTACCCCAGAATGTCAACCAACATGTAGTGGTATACCACCATGTATCTCCATGCTCCTCTGCAAGCCATTGCTCCTCGCTACATAGCCTTGCATACCACTGGGTGCTATGACCTAGAATTGGGTCTGTATGCATTAGGCCACCTCCCTCTATATAACATTGGATGCTACAACCTGACTCTATGCAATCTTGTGTACAACTACCTACTATCATACAACCCTGTGTCTGCCACTCTGATAGTGACCCACCATGACACGTGTCATGTCCCCTCGTCCATCTTGGTAGATGTGAGCACCCTAACTCCACTCCTTCTAGGGGGAATATCCCTGTTGTGCCGATCCTCCTTGACCCGTGAGTCCTAAACCTTATTGGGAGAACATCATCTCCATACAATATCCAGTCTGGTGGCCTAATGATGCCACCTCCTCCAACCAGATCTTACCAGAGAATTCTAATCATCTTGCGCCCCCATGTGCAACCAACATGCCAAAACAACCAATGGAGTCTGCTCACAAACCACCTAGCCACTAGCATCAACTGGAGCTCCCCTAAGGAATGCATGCGCTCAGGCACAGCTTTTACTACGTCATCAATGCCATAGTCGTCCCGCATGTCTGATATCGAATATGAAGCCCCACTTGGATCCCAGTGCCAATCTAAACCTCCAATGCCATCAATGTCTGAGAGCTCCCACTAAGCTTTACTATAGACTACAACCATCTCCATGAGTCTAGCCCACTCCACCGTGTACCAACTCATAATCTCTCTTCATCCAACCCCAAGAGAGGGATCGAATGCACAAAATCTAACACATAGAACAAGCCCTCCATCTTGTGAGTGTTGCACCCTATGCAGTTCATGTCGCCTCAACTCACCATCCTGGTCAACACATAAAATTTTTTGGGGAGTCTTTGCATCTCTCTCTTCTTGGTGTAAATGTAGTCTAGTAATGTTGCAAGCCCCATCTATATAAGCCCAGAGAGAGCTATTATCTGGAAGTACTGCAACTCTATTGACGGTCTATGTATCTGTTATAGACATTTTTGTGCCTTACAGCATTGAGCATGAAATGTCCATAATCTAAGGGATCCAAAGTCCCTAAACATGTTGTTCCTACCCCTAGAGGAACAAGGCTAACAAACCATAGCAATTCACAGAAGTTCTCCACCAGAAACTGCTCAAAAACAAGTCAATTCAGGATCAATTCAGTGGCTCCACTAGCTGTCTACGCTGAATGTCAAAGCCAACACTGGCTACCTGCACTGCAACGCAGGTAGAAGCACTACCAGGGTGCGTTGAGCGAGAGTTGACAAATGGCAAGTTCATTCCAAGAGGTGTCAAGACCCAGGAAGCTTCCAGAATCTTCCTCAATGACACTTGCCTCAGTGAATTCGACTGGTGATGAGTAAGAGGTTACTAATCTCCAAGTGGAAGCAAGAACCTCCAAGTGGAATCAAGAACTGACAGAGGGAGAGGACACTAGTCAGATCTCAAGCTGACTCATCCTCTCTCCAAACATCTATATATGGATCTCTCCTCCATGAGATCTAGAGGGGAGAGGCTGGAATTTTGTTATTGCAAAGAATTGTTGTTGGTTTGAGATTGGAATCATTGGGTGCTTAATGCTTTGAAGGGGGTGAAGATAGGAATTCCATTTGCTGGGAAGGAGATGTTGGATTGGAGCCCTCTGGGTTGTATCTCTTCCTGAACCTTGTTATCCATAAATAAAGCTATCTTGGTTTCTCCTATATACTGATGTATCTTTGATGTATGATTGCATTAGTATGTTTAGTTTATTTCTAATCCTGAACTAGTTATGAATATGAATCCATGTCTTGTGTAGTGTTCTCTTCTTATGATCTTGCATAAACCTCTTGAAGCTGGGCGAGCGAGAAGGCAAGTAGCTGGGAACTCTCAAAGAGAAGAGAAACTGGATCGAGGGACAAACGGAAGACACCGTTTAGTCCATCCATCTCTCTTCATTCTTAATTCATAAAGGAAGAATACTAGAATAGTTGTTTCTGTTTGTTGCTAAGGCACTGTCACACCTTAGGTGGATGGATCGTCCTGCATAGGCATTTTTCCCCACAACAAATTGGCGACTCCGCTGGGGAGATCTGCTTAGTCATTTTATTTGTGTTTCCATCATTGTTTGTTTCATAGACTCAAAAGCAAAAATCGAACTGCATCTGCTATTCTCAGATGCAAAGTAGACAGCTGCTGCTTTGATCCAATCACTGGATTTGTCTATGATCTGAACAATGGACTCACAAATGATTTGATGATCCTTTGTGATAGATCTTAGCCCTTACTCAAAGCATCCCTTTGATTGTACCTTGCTTGTTGCTTTGATTTGGCCTGAAACTGTAGATTAAATAGCAGACTATGACCCAGAACCCAGTGAGAAACTCTCGTTTCTCCTTCAGCGCAGACCCTGTGAAGAGGTTCTGCATTTCAACGCAGGTCCCGTGAAGGCTACCTGTGCTGAATGTCAAAACCTCTGTGTTGAGGGTGTGTTGATCCAGTGAGGCCTTGTGCAGCTGGGGTTCTCTGCTCTGTTTTTCCTTGTTTTGATCTCTGTTTTTTGCAGCCTGTAACCAGCATAGGTACCTGTCTGATAACTCCTTTTCTCTGCTTAAATTCCACATCCTTTTGTACAAAAATACTGTGAGTGTTTTTATGTGTTTGTGGCGTCATTTGCAGTTTTCCTTTGCAAGAGTGAAATAGTCATCCTGTAGCCCTTGATTCAGATCTATTGATTGTGATCTTAGGAGAGAGTTCATTGGCTGTTTACAGTTGATTATGCATTTACTTTTGCTTTTGGTTTGAGTTTGTCTCTTTTAAGTGTCGAAACAAGTATTCATTTCGAAAGTCGTAAAGTGTTGTATTCTCTTCTACCCTTTCTGATTTCGAAAAAAGTAAACTTGTTTGTATTTGTCATTTAAAAGAAAATTCAAAGTTGTACAAAAAGCTTTCTTTTTAGGCATCAATATTAAGAAAGCGGAAAACAAACACCTGCATTGTGCATTTTCATCTTGATAGTTTGCATGCTTGATTTAGGAAAAGTGCATTAGGGTGTGCTGATTGCTCTTTGAGAAAAGATGGTGTCTTTCTTTTCCCTTTGTAGCTAGGATTTTCATGGTTGAAAAGATATTAAAGCTTGCTTATCATCTTTAGACTGCATTTAGGAATTGTATCATACATCTCGTGGTGATCCAAAAAGGCAAACTTCTAAGAAAGATCAACCTAAAATAAATTGAATGAACTTAACAACGCTTTGTAACTTAACGCACAACATAGAGGTCTAGGCTAGAGACGTGTTCCGGTGTCGTAAAGCCTGGTGACTGTCGATCTCACTGATGGTGGGTGATTCCTCCTGAGGGACGATAGTGCCAGTATGGATTGTGCTCCCACGTACCGTCACGTATATATTGGGAGACCCCTATAGGCATAAAACCTTTATCCTTAGGAAGCCGTGTCGGCCGCCCTACTGATCGAAATGCACTGAACACAGCATTCAAGAAGATCGACCGCCCGTACCCTGAAAAGTATTCTGCGGTTTTGCGAAAAGTTTGGCACACCCTCTACCTAGAACTCCAGAGCAGTTCCTTTTGGCCTTTTTCAGACTCTATAACGGAAAAATTCCATCCGAGCATTTGTCACTTCGGGCTCGTTAAAACATCGAAGGAGACTAGAGTCATCTTTAGCTTTTTCTCGACTCTTTAAAATTGAAAAAGCAAGTTGTGTCTAAGCGTCGTTAAAATTTATTTTAAACGGAATAATCATCACCATTCCCTCATTGATCTTCGAAGTTAGTCTCTTTTCATCGTAAGTTCTTGTAGAATCGCTAGAAAATCTTTTGGATAGACTAGATATGTCTGAACAACCGTCGACATCCAGGACTGTGTCATCCGACACAGCAGCAACAAAGCCTCTTGCTGCTACCCCAATGATGTTCGATGGTATACCATCTGTCCCGGCAAGTTATCAACAACAAGCCGGAGTCCCATCAGGGACTGCTTCGACGACATGGTTAGTTCCTATTTCTTCATCTGGATTATCATCTGGTATTTCTTATGTTGAAACTCAACAAATTGATCCATTGTGTCTTCAAAGGCCAATTTGCCCTTTAAGTACTGGATTGCCACCATATGGAGGGCAGTATGCCTTTTCATTGTTCCCTCCTAGAGAACAACCATATGGGAGTTTACAACAAAGTTCAGGTCAAACTGGAATTACATCCAGCAGTTGGATACCAATACTGCCTCAGCAACCAAGGGTTGTATATTCAATGCAACCAGTCCACCCTGTGTCGAATATTCCCACTATACCTGCTATGGTTACTGCGTCGCAAGTACAAGCGCTACCTGTTGTATGTCAACCCCAACAGCCTTAGGTTGCAATACAATAGCCTCTTGTCTCAACGACTCAATCACAACCTCAGGTTAGTGCCTCCTTATCTAAAGCGACTCAGGATCAAACAAGTACTGTGACTCCTCATCTTGGTCAATCATCCAGTATTGGTCAACAGCAAATGGTTCAACAACCAGAGCTGGTTCAAACTCAACAACCATATTATAATGGTTATGCCCATCAACCTTGTCAAAGTTGCTAGCATCAAATACATTATGCTGGTATGCAAAGACCCACTGCTCAGGCGATTCCATCTTATCCCGGGTATGCTTCGCCTAACCTGAATCAACAGTTGCCCTTTGTAGCAACTCTAGAATTACCAGATCTAAACCGGCTGATGAATGATCCAATTGCTTATGCCCCTTTGTGGCCAGCGATTCCACATAAACTTCCGTCAGATATTCCTAAATTTAATGGAAATCCGGGTGAAGATCCGTCGAATCATGTGATGACATTTCATCTGTGGTGTTCATCAAACACCCTAAACGATGATTCGATTAGGCTTCGCCTTTTTCAGAGGACGTTAACTGGTCCAGCGGCAAAATGGTATATTGAATTTCCTAGAGCTTCGTTCGACAACTTCGGTACCTTAGCCACGACTTTCTTAACCCATTTTCAATTACCGATAAGGTATGAAACGGGAACGGAACTCCTAACCAACTTCAAACAGACAACGGCCACTCACATATCTGATCATATACATGAGTGGCAACGTCGTCGTATGATGGTAAAAACGTACGTTCCCGATCACGGAAGATGTGGCAAAGGGGGGAGTCGTAACGGAAGAGCAAGTCATCGCTCGTGCGCAATATCTGGACTTGGTCTATACTCAGTCTGGCACGCTCTACAACAAAATACCTGACGCCCCTAGACCAGAATTCTCAATTCCTCCTCCTCCTAAATCAAACAATGACTCTCATGCCATCGATGGTGTGATTGGCACGACAGACACGAAATCGACAAAGGCTACATCTAAAAGGGCCCGTAAGATTTCCAGTCAAAATGCAAATGAGGAACTTCTTGCCTCGGAAGTAAATGCCGCATCGACTGACAAGGGCAAACAACTGAAGCAACCAGGGGGCAAGAAGAAAAAGAAAGGGAGAAAAAGGAAACCCCCTGCGGGGTGTCATATATGCGATGAGGATCATTGGACAAGAGATTGTCCACATATAGCTGAAGTTAAGAAACTCTTTAAGAGTTCAAAAACCTCAGCAGTATTGACTGATCCGTTTCCAAGCCCGGGTACCAAACTGGTTTCTAATCAAAATGCTTCCCGATCCCAAGTGCTTATGTTGTCTATCTCAAAGCAGCAAAATGATGCTTTGGCAAGGAATAAAGATTACGGGAATCCACAGGTGTCGAATAACAAGGCTAATGAACAACCTAGTAGTTCGACAACAACTTTGACCAAAGTTGTGCCACCCACCATTCCTGAACAAATGATAAAGTCGCCAAAGGGAGTAGTGTACTAGTCGACACTTAATCCTCGTGCAAAAATAGCACAGAATTATAATATAATAGAGGACCTAGCCCAATCGTCGTCCGCTATGTCGACGCTTGAGGTACCGCAAAATTGCCTCTCCCAAGAGCAAGCTTTATTATCAGCAATAGGTGAAATTGACCCAATGGACTCCAATCTCGTGGCCTTTGATCATAAAGGATATGACCCTTAGTTACCAGCTCAACTAGATTTCCTTATTCAAGTGAAAGCCCTCAACAAAACTGTTCATCGAACAATTATTGATGAGGGGGCATCTACGTGTATTATGTCGATGAGTTGCTGGAAGAATTTAGGCTCACCACCCTTGTCGAGATCGTCAACGACGTTAAAATCATTTGATGGACGATCATACACTCCATACGGGATTTTAAGTAACTTGCAAGTTGAACTAGGGGGCAAAACAGTAGGAATTGATGTTGAAGTAATTGATGGAAACCTCGATTACAACATCCTACTGGGAAGGCCCTGGATATATGCCATGGCCGCAGTTGTGTCGACCTACTTCAGGAAGATTTCATTTCCCTTTCAAGGAGGAATTACAGTCGTCGACCAACAAACTTTCCTCCCCGACAGTTCACAAGTTACGGGAAGCATTCCAATGATCCAAGGAAGCAATCATTCACTTCAAAATATTGGAGTAGGTCTCCTAAAAGACCCTGCCTTAATGGGTACTTTTGCACTACCGCCTGCAAGTAATCTAGCGGAGGTGGCCATAGTGGAAACCTACAATATGAAATCTTCTATATCTAATGGATTCGGAAGATTCCTAAACATTTTGTCAGCGTGGATCATCGCCCTAATAGAAATACTGTAAATACAGTGGGCTCCGAGGACGGTTCTAATCTCGTGTCAACCTCGTTAAAAAACGAAACAAGGAGTCATGAGGATAGTTCTTTTACTATGTCAACCTCATTAAAAAATGAAACAATCTCCTTTCCAAATCTCAAAGGTAAACCTTCATTCCAACCACCAAGTTGAATGCAATGAAGCTTGGGGGGCATGCACCTCGATTTGTGTTATTATGCTGTGGGCATGCAAACTTATCGAGCAGTTTTAGCACACAGTTCATGCTCGTTAAAAAATAAACGCAAAGATCGAGCAGTTTTAGCACACAGTTCATGCTCGTTAAAAAATAAACGCAAGATTCGAGCAGTTTTAGCACACAGTTCATGTTCGTTAAAAAATAAACGCAAGAATCGAGCAGTTTTAGCACACAGTTCATGCTCGTTAAAAAATAAACGCAAGATCTGAGCAGTTTTAGCGCATAGTTCATGCTCGTTAAAAATAAACATAAGATCGAGCAAATGTTTCCACTCGCGTTTAAGCTCGTTAAAAAATTAACTATCCCGGTAAATAACGACAATGAATGTAATATGATCAGCCATTAAAGCCTTGGTCGTGTTTGCACCGTCACCTCCACTTTCATTTGGCCGATCGTTCACCTCCATATGATTGTTTACCCATTTTGAGGAACAGCTGCGAAGAGTGATTTCACTAGCCATCCTTGTGACACTGCCGTGATTGGAAAATTCCAACCCGTACCTGGAATCAGCTGCTAACCCATTTTATCACTCGTTCCTCAAAAGACGAGTCTTCTTTAAGCTCTTTTCATCTGACTCGTAAAATATGAAAAGATGCCGAGTTTTGGCCTTCCAGCTCATTAAAGCGACCGGAAGTGCTATCCCTCCTCCAGATTTTAATCTTTTTAGACCTGAGGGATTATTGCACAAAAATACCGAGCGCTTGTTTTGTTCGGCTCGATAAAACTATCGAAAACTCATCCCTTCTGTATTGTTTTATAATTTTTCGAACTTAAGGGATTAGATGACGAAAAAGGACTTTCGGAGTTGACTTTACGTACCTTTTTAGACTCTCTAAAAATGAAAAGGACCGAGTTATCTTTGTCGTTAGACTCGTTAAATGCATTAAATAGCAACAAACTTGTCTTTAGACGAGAACGAGTTTCACTATCACTAGGCTAGTTAAAACATAGCGATGGGCTTGCCCGAAGGGCAAGTTATAGAACAAGCATATGTTATCCTCCTCAAGCTTGACAAAAATAAAGAGGTACTGGTCAGCAATGACTGGGGAAAAATTGGGAGAAACTCAAGAAAACTTTGATGGTAGCAAGTCGCTCTTGAACATGACACTTTTCCTCCGTACCACAATCGGGTTGGGTTGTTTCATTCACCAGTCACATCACCATGGTCTCACCATACCATCCATATTTGGGGTAATGCTACCGATCCATCGCATAAGTGTCGCCATATGTTCAAGAGAAGTCGTTCAGAGAAGTCAACTGTGTCCCACCCACTGCCATACATTATCCTTCATCCTTTCATGACCGCCACCCTGAATCATATGTCATCAGATCGTTTTCACCTCCACCAAAATCATTAGCTCCATTCCGTGTCATTGATGTGGGATTCATTAAGGCCCTCCTTTGACGGATCGCTTCTTGTCGACATCAGCTCATTATCCAAGAAGTTGATCTAGGAACAACCCCTTCAGTACTTTGAAGCTTGCATGCCTCAATGGCAAGTTTCTCACTTCCGGCGATAGGTATACATCAATGACCTTCGACCGAAAGATTTTGCGTGGTATTCGACGCCAAGTCCTTTATTCACACCACATGAATTGTACTGCAGTACATTATCGGTGATTCCTCTCGCGCTTGTTAACGGTTTACCTCATTGACCGGTAATCAAGCGATGTCTTTCCATGTTTGACTTCAGAACATTTCGCACATGGATCGACTTGTACTTAGAGTGAAGAACGAACAAGTTTGAAGACCCTGGATCTAGTTTCATCCATCCGGGATGCGATATATATTTAGGAAAGATAAATACATTGACATGTACATCATTACAGCAGATAATCATCCTATCCAAAGGATGATAATTTCATCAAAATTATCAGTCTACCATCAGATGATTGTCTGTTCTATGTACAGAAAAATGAATTTATAAAGCTGAGCATGGGAATGCCCGCCTCAGCCAGATCATGAAAGCAGTATGAAAAATAATGTATTGTATTGTATCTCATTACAGGTCTCCTCCCAGCATTGGATGAACTTCGGATCCTCCTGATAAAGAATTTCACCCGATAAACGACCTCATACTTTAGGGGGCAACTGTTATAGACATTTTTGTGCTTTACAGCATTGAGCATGAAATGTCCATAATCTAAGGGATCCAAAGTCCCTAAACATGTTGTTCCTACCCCTAGAGGAACAAGGCTAACAAAACCACAGCAATTCACAGAAGTTCTCCACCAGAAACTGCTCAAAAACAAGTCAATTCAGGATCAATTCAGTGGCTCCACTAGTTGTCTGCACTGAATGTCAAAGCCAACACTGGCTACCTGCACTGCAACGCAGGTAGAAGCACTACCAGGGTGCGTTGAGCGAGAGTTGACAAATGGCAAGTTCATTCCAAGAGGTGTCAAGACCCAGGAAGCTTCCAGAATCTTCCTCAATGACACTTGCCTCAGTGAATTCGACTGGTGATGAGTAAGAGGTTCCTAATCTCCAAGTGGAATCAAGAACTGACAGAGGGAGAGGACACTAGTCAGATCTCAAGCTGACTCATCCTCTCTCCAAACATCTATATATGGATCTCTCCTCCATGTGATCTAGAGGGGAGAGGCTGGAATTTTGTTATTGCAAAGAATTGCTGTTGGTTTGATATTGGAATCATTGGGTGCTTAATGCTTTGAAGGGGGTGAAGATAGGAATTCCATTTGCTGGGAAGGAGATGCTGGATTGGAGCCCTCTGGGTTGTATCTCTTCCTGAACCTTGTTATTCATCAATAAAGCTATCTTGGTTTCTCCTATATACTGATGTATCTCTGATGTATGATTGCATTAGTATGTTTAGTTTATTTCTAATCCTGAACTAGTTATGAATATGAATCCATGTCTTGTGTAGTGTTCTCTTCTTGTGATCTTGCAGAAACCTCTTGAAGCTGGGCGAGCGAGAAGGCAAGTAGCTGGGAACTCTCAAAGAGAAGAGAAACCGGATCGAGGGACAAACGGAAGACACCGGTTAGTCCATCCATCTCTCTTCATTCTTAATTCATAAAGGAAGAATACTAGAATAGCTGTTTCTGTTTGTTGCTAAGGCACTGTCACACCTTAGGTGGATAGGATCGTCCTGCATAGGAATTTTTCCCGACAAAAAATTGGTGACTCCACTGGGGAGATCTGCTTAGTCATTTTATTTGTGTTTCCATCATTGTTTGTTTCATAGACTCAAAAGCAAAAATCGAACTGCATCTGCTATTCTCAGATGCAAAGTAGACAGCTGCTGCTTTGATCCAATCACTGGATTTGTCTATGATCTGAACAATGGACTCACAAATGATTTGATGATCCTTTGTGATAGATCTTAGCCCTTACTCAAAGCATCCCTTTGATTGTACCTTGCTTGTTGCTTTGATTTGGCCTGAAATTGTAGATTAAATAGCAGACTGTGACCCAGAACCCAGTGAGAAACTCTCGTTTCTCCTTCAGCGCAGACCCTGTGAAGAGGTTCTGCATTTCAACGCAGGTCCCGTGAAGGCTACCTGCGCTGAATGTCAAAACCTCTGTGTTGAGGGTGCGTTGATCCAGTTAGGCCTTGTGCAGCTGGGGTTCTCTGCTCTGTTTTGCCTTGTTTTGATCTCTGTTTTTTGCAGCCTGTAACCAGCATAGGTACCTGTCTGATAACTCCTTTTCTCTGGTTAAATTCCGCCTCCTTTTGTACAAAAATACTGTGAGTGTTTTTATGTGTTTGTGGCGTCATTTGCAGTTTTCCTTTGCAAGAGTGAAATAGTCATCCTGTAGCCCTTGATTCAGATCTGTTGATTTTGATCTTAGGAGAGAGTTCATTGGCTGTTTACAGTTGATTATGCATTTAATTTTGCTTTTGGTTTGAGTTTGTCTCTTTTAAGTGTCGAAACAAGTATTCATTTCGAAAGTCGTAAAGTGTTGTATTCTCTTCTACCCTTTCTGATTTCGAAAAAAGTAAACTTGTTTGTATTTGTCATTTAAAAGAAAATTCAAAGTTGTACAAAAAGCTTTCTTTTTAGGCATCAATATTAAGAAAGCGGAAAACAAACACCTGCATTGTGCATTTGCATCTTGATAGTTTGCATGCTTGATTTAGGAAAAGTGCATTAGAGTGTGCTGATTGCTCTTTGAGAAAAGATGGTGTCTTTCTTTTCCCTTTGTAGCTAGGATTTTCATGGTTGAAAAGATATAAAAGCTTGCTTATCATCTTTAGACTGCATTTAGGAATTGTATCATACATCTCGTGGTGATCCAAAAAGGAAAACTTCTAAGAAATATCAACCTAAAATAAATTGAATGAACTTAACAACGCTTTGTAACTTAACGCACAACATAGAGGTCTAGGCTAGAGACGTGTTCCGGCGTCGTAAAACCTGGTGACTGTCGATCTCGCTGATGGTGGGTGATTCCTCCTGAGGGACGATAGCGCCAGTACGGATTGTGCTCCCACGTACCGTCGCGTATATATTGGGAGAACCCTATAGGCATAAAACCTTTATCCTTAGGAAGTCGTGTCGGCTGCCCTACTGATCGCAATGCACTGAACACAACATTCAAGAAGATCGACCGCCCGTACCCTAAAAAGTATTCTGCGGTTTTGCGAAAAGTTTGGCACACCCTCTACCTAGAACTCCAGAGCAGTTCCTTTTGGCCTTTTTCAGACTCTATAACAGAAAAAGTCCATCCGAGCATTTGTCACTTCGGGCTCGTTAAAACATCGAAGGAGACTAGAGTCATCTTTAGCTTTTTCTCGACTCTTTAAAATTGAAAAAGCAAGTTGTGTCTAAGCGTCGTTAAAATTTATTTTAAACGGAATAATCATCACCATTCCCTCATTGATCTTCGAAGTTAGTCTCTTTTCATCGTAAGTTCTTGTAGAATCGCTAGAAAATCTTTTGGATAGACCAGATATGTCTGAACAACCGTCGACATCCAGGACTGTGTCATCCGACACAGCAGCGACAGAGCCTCCTGCTGCTACCCCAACGATGTTCGATGGTATACCATCTGTCCCGACAAGTTATCAACAACAAGCCGGAGTCCCATCAGGGACTGCTTCGACGACATGGTTAGTTCCTATTTCTTCATCTGGATTATCATATGGTGTTTCTTATGTTGAAACTCAACAAATTGATCCAATGTGTCTTCAAAGGCCAATCTGCCCTTTAAGTACTGGATTTCCACCATATGGAGGGCAGTATGCCTTTTCATTGTTCCCTCCCGGAGAACAACCATATGGGAGTTTACAACAAAGTTCAGGTCAAACTAGAATTACATCCAACGGTTGGATACCAATACTGCCTCAGCAACCAAGGGTTGTATATTCAATGCAACCAGTCCACCCTGTGTCGAATATTCCCACTATACCTGCTATGGTTACTGCGTCGCAAGTACAAGCGCTACCTGTTGTATGTCAACCCCAACAGCCTCAGGTTGCAATACAACAGCCTCTTGTCTCAACGACTCAATCACAACCTCAGGTTAGTGCCTCCTTATCTGGAGCGACTCAGGATCAAACAAGTACTGTGACTCCTCATCTTGGTCAATCATCCAGTATTGGTCAACAGCAAATGGTTCAACAACCAGAGCTGGTTCAAACTCAACAACCATATTATAATGGTTATGCCCATCAACCTTGTCAAAGTTGCCAGCATCAAATACATTATGCTGGTATGCAAAGACCCACTACTCAGGCGATTCCATCTTATCCTGGGTATGCTTCGCCTAACCTGAATCAACAGTTGCCCTTTGTAGCAACTCTAGAATTACCAGATCTAAACCGGCTGATGAATGATCCAATTGCTTATGCCCCTTGGTGGCCAGCGATTCCGCATAAACTTCCGTCAGATATTCCTAAATTTAATGGAAATCCGGGTGAAGATCCGTCGAATCATGTGATGACATTTCATCTGTGGTGTTCATCAAACACCCTAAATGATGATTCGATTAGGCTTTGCCTTTTTCAGAGGACGTTAACTGGTCCAGCGGCAAAATGGTATGTTGAATTGCCTAGAGCTTCGTTCTACAACTTCGGTACCTTAGCCACGACTTTCTTAACCCATTTTCAATTACCGATAAGGTATGAAACGGGAACGGAACTCCTAACCAACTTCAAACAGACAACGACCACTCACATATCTGATCATATACATGAGTGGCAACGTCGTCGTAGGATGGTAAAAACGTACATTCCCGATCAGCTATTAGCTGAATGGTTTATCAAATCCTTACTTCCTACAATCACGGAAGATGTGGCAAAGGGGGGAGTCGTAATGAAAGAGCAAGTCATCGCTCGTGCGCAATATCTGGACTTGGTCTATACTCAGTTTGGGACGCTCTACGACAAAATACCTGACGCCCCTAGACCGGAATTCTCAATTCCTCCTCCTCCTAAATCAAACAATGACTCTCATGCCATCGATGGCGTGATTGGCACGACGGACACGAAATCTACAAAGGCTACATCTAAAAGGGCCCGTAAGATTTCCAGTCAAAATGCAAATGAGGAACTTCTTGCCTCGGAAGTAAATGCCGCGTCGACCGACAAAGGCAAACAACTGAAGCAACCAGGGGGCAAGAAGAAAAAGAAAGGGAGAAAAAGGAAACCCCCTGCGGGGTGTCATATATGCGATGAGGATCATTGGACGAGAGATTGTCCACATATAGCTGAAGTTAAGAAACTCTTTAAGAGTTCAAAAACCTTAGCAGTATTGACTGATCCGTTTCCAAGCCCGGGTACCAAACTGGTTGCTAATCAAAATGCTTTTCGATCCCAAGTGCTTATGTTGTCTATCTCAAAGCAGCAAAATGACGCTTTGGCAAGGAATAAAGATTACGGGAATCCACAGGTGTCGAATAACAAGGCTAATGAACAACCTAGTAGTTCGACAACAACTTTGACCAAAGTTGTGCCACCCACCATTCCTAAACAAATGATAAAGTCGCCAAAGGGAGTAGTGTACAAGTCGACATTTAATCCTCGTGCAGAAATAACACAAAATTATAATATAATAGAGGACCTGGCCCAATCGCCGTCCGCTATGTCGACGCTTGAGGTACCGCAAAATTGCCTCTCCCAAGAGCAAGCTTTATTATCAGCAATAGGTGAAATTGACCCAAGGGACTCCAATCTCGTGGCCTTTGATCATAAAGGATATGACCCTCAGTTACCAGCTCAACTAGCTTTCCTTATTCAAGTGAAAGCCCTCAACAAAACTGTTCATCGAACAATTATTGATGAGGGGGCATCCACGTGTATTATGTCGATGAGTTGCTGGAAGAATTTAGGCTCACCACCCTTGTCAAGATCGTCAACGACGTTAAAAGCATTTGATGGACGATCATACACTCCATACGGGATTTTAAGTAACTTGAAAGTTGAACTAGGGGGCAAAACAGTAGGAATTGATGTTGAAGTAATTGATGGAAACCTCGATTACAACATCCTACTGGGAAGGCCCTGGATATATGCCATGGCCGCAGTTGTGTCGACCTACTTCAGGAAGATTGCATTTCCCTTTCAAGGAGGAATTACAGTCGTTGACCAACAAACTTTCCTCCCCGATAGTTCACAAGTTACGGGAAGCATTCCAATGATCCAAGGAAGCAATCATTCACTTCAAAATATTGGAGTAGGTCTCCTAAAAGACCCTGCCTTAATGGGCACTTTTGCCCTACCGCCTGCAAGTAATCTAGCGGAGGTGGCCACAGTGGAAACCTACAATATGAAATCTTCTATATCTAATGGATTCAGAATATTCCTAAACATTTTGTCAGCGTGGATCATCGCCCTAATAGAAATACTGTAAATACAGTGGGCTCTAAGGACGGTTCTAATCTCGTGTCAACCTCGTTAAAAAACGAAACAAGGAGTCATGAGGATAGTTCTTTTATTGTGTCAACCTCATTAAAAAATGAAACAATCTCCTTTCCAAATCTCAAAGGTAAACCTTCATTCCAACCACCGAGTTGAATGCAATGAAGCTTGGGGGGCATGCACCTTGATTTGTGTTATTATGCTGGGGGCATGCAAACTTTTCGAGCAGTTTTAGCACACAGTTCATGCTCGTTAAAAAATAAACGCAAAGATCGAGCAGTTTTAGCACACAATTCATGCTCGTTCAAAAATAAACGCAAGATTCGAGCAGTTTTAGCACACAGTTCATGCTCGTTAAAAAATAAACGCAAGAATCGAGCAGTTTTAGCACACAGTTCATGCTCGTTAAAAAATAAACACAAGATCTGAGCAGTTCTAGCGCATAGTTCATGCTCGTTAAAAAATAAACATAAGATTGAGCAAATGTTTCCACCCGCGTTTAAGCTCGTTAAAAAATGAACTATCCCGGTAAATAACCACAATGAATGTAATATCATCAGCCATTAAAGCCTTGGTCGTGTTTGCACCGTCACCTCCACTTTTCATTTGGCCGATCGTTCACCTCCATATGATTGTTTACCCATTTTGAGGAACACCTGCGAAGAGTGATTTCACTAGCCATCCTTGTGACACTGCCGTGATTGGAAAATTCCAACTCGTACCTGGAATCAACTGCTAACCCGTTTTATCACTCGTCCCTCAAAAGACGAGTCTTCTTTAAGCTCTTTTCATCTGACTCGTAAAATATGAAAAGATTGCCGAGTTTTGGCCTTCCAGCTCGTTAAAGCGACCGGAAGTGCTATCCCTCCTCTAGATTTTAATCTTTTTGGACCTGAGGGATTATTGCACAAAAAGACCGAGCACTTGTTTCGTTCGGCTCGATAAAACTATCGAAAACTCATCCCTTCTGTATTGTTTTATACTTTTTTGGACTTAAGGGATTAGATGACGAAAAAGGACTTTCGGAGTTGACTTTACGTACCTTTTTAGACTCTCTAAAAATGAAAAGGACCGAGTTATCTTTGTCGTTAGACTCGTTAAATGCATTAAATAGCGACAAACTTGTCTTTAGACGAGAACGAGTTTCACTATCGCTAGGCTCGTTAAAACATAGCGATGGGCTTGCCCGAAGGGAAAGTTATAGAACAAGCATATGTTATCCTCCTCAAGCTTGACAAAAATAAAGAGGTACTGGTCAGCAATGACTGGGGAAAAATTGAGAGAAACTCAAGAAAACTTTGATGGTAGCAAGTCGCTCTTGAACAAGAAACTTTTCCTCCGTACCACAATCGGGTTGGGTTGTTTCATTCACCGATCACATCACCATGGTCTCGCCATACCATCCATATTTGGGGTAATGCTACCGATCCATCGCATAAGTGTCGCCATATGTTCAAGAGAAGTCGTTCAGAGAAGTCAACCGTGTCCCACCCACTGCCATACATTATCCTTCATCCTTTCATGACCGCCACCCTGAATCATATGTCATCAGATCGTTTTCACCTCCATCAAAATCATTAGCTCCATTCCATGTCATTGATGTGGGATTCATTAAGGCCCTCCTTTGACGGATCGCTTCTTGTCGACATCAGCTCATTATCCAAGAAGTTGATCTAGGAACAACCCCTTCAGTACTTTGAAGCTTGCATGCCTCAATGGCAAGTTTCTCACTTCCGGCGATAGGTATACATCAATGACCTTCGATCGAAAGATTTTGCGTGGTGTTCGACGCCAAGTCCTTTATTCACACCGCGTGAATTGTACTGCAGTACCTTGAGGGTCATTATCATTATCGGTGATTCCTCTCGCGCTTGTTAACGGTTTACCTCATTGACCGGTAATCAAGCGATGTCTTTCCATGTTCGACTTCAGAACATTTCTCACATGGATCGACTTGTACTTAGAGTGAAGAATGAACGAGTTTGAAGACCCCAGATCTAGTTTCATCCATCCGGGCTGCGATATATATTTAGGAAAGATAAAGACATTGACATGTACATCATTGCAGCAGTTAATCATCCTATCCAAAGGATGATAATTTCATCAAAATTATCAGTCTACCATCAGACGATTGTCTGTTCTATGTACAGAAAAATGAATTTATAAAGTTGAGCATGGGAATGCCCGCCTCAGCCAGATCATGAAAGCAGTATGAAAAATAATGTATTGTATTGTATCTCATTACAGGTCTCCTCCCAGCATTGGATGAACTTCGGATCCTCCTGATAAAGCATTTCACCCGATAAACGGCCTCATACTTTAGCGGGAAACTGTTATAGAAATTTTTGTGCCTTACAGCATTGAGCATGAAATGTCCATAATCTAAGGGATCCAAAGTCCCTAAACATGTTGTTCCTACCCCTAGAGGAACAAGGCTAACAAACCACAGCAATTCACAGAAGTTCTCCACCAGAAACTGCTCAAAAACAAGTCAATTCAGGATCAATTCAGTGGCTCCACTAGCTGTCTGCGCTGAATGTCAAAGCCAACACTGGCTACCTGCACTGCAACGCAGGTAGAAGCACTACCAGGGTGCGTTGAGTGAGAGTTGACAAATGGCAAGTTCATTCCAAGAGGTGTCAAGACCCAGGAAGCTTCCAGAATCTTCCTCAATGACACTTGCCTCAGTGAATTCGACTGGTGATGAGTAAGAGGTTCCTAATCTCCAAGTGGAAGCAAGAACCTCCAAGTGGAATCAAGAACTGACAGAGGGAGAGGACACTAGTCAGATCTCAAGCTGACTCATCCTCTCTCCAAACATCTATATATGGATCTCTCCTCCATGAGATCTAGAGGGGAGAGGCTGGAATTTTGTTATTGCAAAGAATTGCTGTTGGTTTGATATTGGAATCATTGGGTGCTTAATGCTTTGAAGGGGGTGAAGATAGGAATTCCATTTGCTGGGAAGGAGATGCTGGATTGGAGCCCTCTGGGTTGTATCTCTTCCTGAACCTTGTTATTCATCAATAAATCTATCTTGATTTCTCCTATATACTGATGTATCTTTGATGTATGATTGCATTAGTATGTTTAGTTTATTTCTAATCCTGAACTAGTTATGAATATGAATCCATGTCTTGTGTAGTGTTCTCTTCTTGTGATCTTGCAGAAACCTCTTGAAGCTGGGCGAGCGAGAAGGCAAGTAGCTGGGAACTCTCAAAGAGAAGAGAAACCGGATCGAGGGACAAACGGAAGACACCGGTTAGTCCATCCATCTCTCTTCATTCTTAATTCATAAAGGAAGAATACTAGAATAGCTGTTTCTGTTTGTTTCTAAGGCACTGTCACACCTTAGGTGGATAGGATCGTCCTGCATAGGCATTTTTCCCCACAACAGTATCTATCAACTCTAAGTCAGCGGTTGGCTCCAAAGAAGATTGCTTGTCCTCCTCCACCATGGACTCAACATGAGTCACAAACTACCCCTCCATGACTAGATCATGCCCCTCTATGTGATCTCCATGTTTTTTTAGGTGGCTATCATCCTACAACTCTATCGTAGATCTAGGTGCCTTTGTACCTATCAGGTTCTCATCAACGGTGGCAATGTCTCATGGCACCTCATCATCTTGTCGTGTGTTGTTTATCACCTAAAAACACAGTCACGACCTTGGATATCTCAAAATGGATGTCACCTTCTCAATGGTGGGCATGTCTGTATCTCCTAGCACCTCATCAATGGATGGCCCTAAGAGTGTATGCTCTATCCTCTCCACCAAGGTGCCAACTGGGGCTATCAAAGAGGTCTCGAATAATGGCGACTCATGTGCCACACCGGGTAGATCGATGTGCTCCTCACCATCTTGTGGGCTCTCAACATCATGCTCAACCTCCTCCTTAGGCTCTTGGTATCTAAATCTAGGTCTCCACCAACAAAAGTGTCCCTTGGTCTCACCCTCTAACTCTCCTTGTCCTTCCTATTCCTTTTCAGGAGATCTAGTGCCTTGATTCTGTTGACTTTCCCCAGATGATGTAGATGGTTGTACCCCCAGAACCTTCTCACCTCTAATATCTCTATTGTAAGGGTGAGTACGGGTCTAGTCTATCACCCTCCTCAACTCGGCCAACCTCTCATCATCCCAACGAATTCCACCCCAAAATTTCTACATACTTGATTTCCCTTGAGCCATGGGTTTGTCTCTGGTTTCACCCGTCACTGTGCACTCATACCCAAAGCTTCCATGATCTTCTGGATAATTTCCTACAGCTGGGCCAAGATCATGCTTTGATACCATTGTAATGTTCCAAACCTAAACAAACAGTGATATATAAAGCAAAAACGATTCTCAACGTAGAAAATTTTAACAAACCACACCTGCTCATAAAAATTGCAAAAGTAGAACCAGCTGAAACATTTTATTAATCAATGGAGTAGTACAATAGTATGAATGAATGCACCTAGGCTTGCCTCAATAGCAAGCATGAAATAATCCAGGTGATGAGACAATTATATCAAGTACTGGAAAATGGTTGATCCTTTAATGCTCTACGTTGCCTAGAAAACTATAGTGCTCGCTAGAAATGAACTGCAAGAAAATCTACTTATGATGCTCAGAAAATGCTACAAATTCAGCCCCAAGCTCCTTGACCGAAACCCACAAAAACCCAGAAATTGTTTGGCCTGATTTTTACCTCCCAAAATCGACCCCCAGAGGCACTATGTAATCCCCAACGATTATGCATTGTCTGCTGCAAAGATACGTCTAGAAACACCACTTATGGTGCTCAAAAATTTCTGAAACCTTGTATTCGGAATCCTTGTCAAAAACCCATAAAAACCTAGAAATTGTTTGGCTGGGTTTTGACCTCCCAAATTCGACCTCTTCTATGGCCCATGCCCTCCAAACAACTCCAGAAATATGGCCTACAAGGAATGACCACAAAGTCTTCCTCCAAGCTCTGTAATGGAAGAAAACACTACTCCAAATGTCTTCTCTAACCTCCATGGCAAGGATCAACCTCAAGGACTGATACTCTACCCACCAAATGAGCTCCCACACGCTGCCTCTGCATTGACCCAGGTAGTGCGAAAGTCACACCACCAAGCCAGAAGCTCAATTAGATCCTAAACTCTCCCAGATGTTGACAATCCTCCCTAGCCTCCTCTTCAAAAAATCTCACATCAGATCTCCACTGCGAAACACCACCAATGAACTCAGCCTCCTCTCCACTGTGTCCCCCAGTAATACACACAACCTAGAAGGGAATGCTACTGCTGGGAATCTCAATGTGGTCCTCCTCCTGAAGAAATGAAGAAAACCTTCCTAGGGTGGCACTTGAAGTCCCCCAAACAAAGGGTGAGCTCTTTGCCTGAAGAACTCGTGCTAAACAACCAATGACTTGGCTAAGCAGCTCGAGCAACCAAAAAGAAATCAATATACTCCAATAAGATGAGTGAAATGAGGAAAGCTACCTTCATTATATGTATTTCATGGATCACTTTTTCCCTCCATTTTCCCTCCTTTGTGGGTCCCTCACTAAGCAATCGATTTTCCATCACATGCAATTCAAACTATTGGCTTAGGAAGTGCTTATTTTCCTTGTGTGAACAAAACCAAAATAACTTACTTCTAACTCCTAAGTCTCCTAATAAAATCGAATGGGCCCCATCTCCTCCAAAATTGGCACCAAAATGTAGAAATAAATATTGTTCCAAAATAATTTAGTAAGGGACATTACACTTTCTCTAAGATTATGTAGAATAATGATTAACATCCAATATAATCTTTGGAAGAAAAAGTATAACTTGGCAATCAAGTTCGATCCTTGGCACTATGATGCATGAAGGAATATTTGTGTGGAGATGGACCATGAGGGTGTTGATGCTTGGACGAGAAAGTCATCATAAGGTAATTCTAAGTTTAATTATTTTTGGTTATCTGATTGACATGTTATTTTTCTACTTGGAATGATATTGTAGTATATATATGAAAATGTTGAGGCAAGCTCAACATGTGATACCTGCCAATTAAAAAATTAAGATATATTCAACTTAGGATTGAAAGGTAGCGACGCGGGAAGATAACTTGAAGGTCAACAAGAGGCACCACTTTCATGCAGAAGCAATGATCAACTTGAAGATTGGAAAGGATTAACATAATGCCTTTGACATGTCGAAATTAAAGTGATGAGTGAGAAAGATGACCTAGGTCTTGTCACGATATTAAAGAGTGAAGATGTCTCCATGATACCTCGGAAGGAAGCAAGCTCGATATAATGAGATATGAAGGAAAGAGGGAACCATACGACTATAAATAAACAGGTTGTTGATATTCTTATGGAGACAAGCTCTAAGGCTTGTGGTATTAACATCCCAAATATAACTAAAGTCTTGGATCTCCTATGGATTTGAGAGGGAGAACAGGAGTCTCCTTGAAAAAGGAGCAAGGATCTATTTCCTAGGAAAAAGAGAATAGGGATATTTCTCTGGTTGAGAGGGAGTGATGTTAGACATCACATATACATTCTCGTCTTCATGTGTCAGGGACTTGACTAGGACTAACAACTGTAAGTCTAAGTGAAGGCCTTGGAGAGAGAATGGTGGAGGATAAGATAAGCATCCATGGTTTCCTTGAGGATAAAGAATCCAAGAAAGGAAAAGGATTGACACTCTTTGGGGATAGGACAGGTGTCCAAGATAAGAGTGGTTGAAGAGGACCAATATTCTTTGAGGATTCATGAGTGTAAATCCAACATAAGAATAGTCCTAAAAGGAAATACCTTGTGAACATCTGGATGGGGTATGTGCCTAGTATGGTGTGGTATCACATATAAATCCTCCTAGCATAATGTTCTCGAATGAAGTTGAGCTTGTCATGTTAGGCCTCAGTGACAATGCTGGTTATATTGTTGATGCTTACAATTTGGCTTATCAATCTGACTCTTCTTATTAGAACTCTTCAGTTTGAGAGTGATGTTGTACTAGTAGTACAATTATGAATGCCTCCCTAGTTAAGATGGAGTGTTGGAAATGTAACTAGTTCCAATCTTCATAATTGTTGTTGTACTCATTTAAATATGTATCTTTTTTAACAAACAAAATAAGAAAATAAAAAGTAATTATTTCAAAGCATGGGTGTCATGCTCTTTATTGATGGTATTCTAGGTAAAAACATGTTCTTCATGCTTCTAGGGCTTGTTAGGTCATAGGATTTATTGTCACGAGTCAAGAAAGTCAACATCATGTTTATAAGACCCTTAGGGAAAATATATCTTGTAAAAGAATTTATTTAGAGCCTAGAAAGTCTGTGAAACCTACAAAGTACAAGTCGACCTAAAGGAGCGAATTCAACCCTTTGGAAAGGTTATATAAAGGAGCAGTTCAACCTCATTTGGCACTCACCGTGACTAGTTTGATCTCCCTTGAAAATTTCGATCTAGATCTAAAACAAGAAAGAAAGATGGAGCAAACGTCTAGAAGGAAGAAGGAGGCCAATAAATCTTGTATTTGGGCTCTATTTCTCCCACACATGTGAAGTTCTAGGGTTATTGTAGCTACGAGGAAGGCTGAAACTACATATCTAAGTTGCAAGAGGATGAGGTGCAATATTAAGTTGTTGGAAGAAGGATTAATCTGTCTTAACTTCGTTGACCTTGGGAGGAGCTATCTTACTCTTAGAAGGATCTCTTGAAGAAGCAGAATTAGGGTTTGTCTAGCAGCTACAGGGCCGAAGTTGCAGGGTCTATGTTGCAGCTAGAAGTAGGTTGATGCAGGATTGAGCTGTGATATTTGAAGGGATGACTTGGTACATGGAGGAGGACTCAGTCTAGGGTTTGGGTCTTTGTGGTCTCATTTGAAGAAGATTCTATAAGAAGAGAAGAGTTTATGGGTTTTACCCTGGCTTGAAGCCTAACTTTTGTGTCCACTATCTTTATTTTGCTCTTGGTATTTGTTTGATGAAGAAGATCTAATAAAGAAACTCAATAAGAATAATAAAGTTCACAAGCGAGTATTAAGGTTAAGGAAAATTAAATCAATAGCTGCCACTTTTCATTTTCAAATAACACAGAGCGTAGTAACAAAGATATCTTTCTCTAGAGAATGATAATTGACTATAACTATTCTTGGATGGTGATCAAATATTATAAATTGTATATTGGTTGCATTTTTGTCACCTGTTAGCTCCGCTTTTCTTTCACCTTATGATTCCATAGGCTGAATATTTCATTGGTTTCAAAATTTTAGATGCATTTGTTGTTGTAATATTTCAAGGCTCAACAATTATGTTTTTCTTCCTCTTGATAGTGATAAAAAATTTAAGATACCAAAAGAGGATGAAGTTTTCAAAGTTATTCAATGGTTCATGTTCCACCAACATAAAGGTTTTCCGCTGTAAGTATAAGTTTCTCATGGAATTTTCGATTTATCATGTAAATTATTTTCATATATTTAGTTGCTTGCAAAGTGGTTTGTTAGATAATCCATTTCTTACATGGTTGCATTGGATGTATGATTACATTTCACAGTGCAGGATTTCAGTTCAATAGGTAGGTGTGTGTATGATTGAATAAATTTATATTCAAAGCTTTTGGTGTGTATTAGATCAACTAGTTTTGATTTGCTTTCAATTAGTTTTCAACAATTTTAGTTGCAATGTGTGGATTCCTTTAGTTTGAGTAGAGTAAATTGTAGGATATTAAAAGGAGAAGAATTCATTGTTGGAGATTAGTGTGACTCCACAATCCAATGAATTAGACACAACTACTGATTTATTTTCAAGTGGAGAAAATGTTTTTTAGTTTCAGTTTGAAGTGTGTGTATGGATTGTTTCAGTTTGAGCAAAGCATGTAACAGGTTGCAGGTCAGAGGTTTTAGTCCACAGATTAATTTTTTTAGATTGCAGGTGATTGGTTTTCTTATGATAACGAATCCATGCCCAAATGATTCAATACACTTGGTATATAGTTCTCCACATCCCATAGGGGGAAGTGGTCCCTAGTTGGAGCCTTTGTTGTAATATATTATTGGCAAAATCATACCCTAAAAAAATTTTGAGCTTTGCTAGAAATATGTCATCTTCCTTCAGTGTTCTCATGTCTATCATGGCAACACCTAGTTTGTTTATCATATGTGACAGGGTTAAATGACCTCGGTTTTGAGGGATTTATCATGGGATGTGTATTAAAGGAAATAAATTTTTGCGGATCTACCTCAGATAAGCTTCAACCTCAAAGAAAATTCTGGAACATGAACAGTAATACAATGTGGAGTATTTAAAGTGGAACCTAAAATTATGAGGGATTTATATTCACACCATGTTTCATTATACTATAAAAATGTTTTCATATGAATTCTAACAATTTGATGAATATATGGCATTTTGTAATAAATTAAAATATAGTTAGCTTATATAAATAAGCGTTATATATATTTGTCAATTGGCGAGAGGTAATAAAGTGCTATATTTAAAGAGCGCACATGTTTCAACAGTCTTGATAGTGCATTAGGAGATCAGAGGAATTTAAAGACCAAGTTGTAGCCTATTCGCTCTAGCTTTACCGGTGAATGAATGGTGATCATGTGGGGATATTAGTTAGAGTTGAGGCCATGTAAATATCAAAGGCAAGAATGTCCACTCCTTGTTGTGAATTGAAGTAACAATTTATACAACTATTCCATGTAGCGTAGAGAGTGTGAATTGAAGTAACAATTTATACAACTATTACATGTAGCCTAGAGAGAGATCAATTCTGCAAGTTGTCTTCACAATTTTCATAGAGCCTGGTTAAATTGTAACTGTTATATATGCATAGGAATTGAGATGTGATCTTATTCCAATTAAACTATCTGCAGGGATATTTTGCCTACTGAAATCCCAAGTCAGAAATCACAGACAGTTAGTAATGGAATCCATGGGCTAAATTTGTGGCATACAATAAGATATAATCTTGAATGCGGACCTAAATGTACCACTCTTCATCGATGTTGTCATAAATTGTCAAATATAAGTTGGAATCAATGGTGTGAAGGCACATGCCTCTAAATTTGTTCATCAATCAAAATTGCTCCAAAGAAGTCAAGGCCGAAGTAAGAAGTGATAGCGCAGACCTGGTAGCTTAAGAAAGACTTGTTGCCTGAGGCAGTGGAATTAATAGTAGCAGTATTGTTTCACTAGCTGCAGTAGAGTATGTAGTTCTTTATAGAGTCTTTTTGAGTTGGTGTGCAATATATGTAGCATTCCTATTATGGATCATTTTGATATCACATCACCAATATTTTGCTCCTAACAGTAGATCAAGCACGAGATGGAAATTGTTGGGTATCTATGAAAATCTTGGGCTCGCTCCTTTGATGTTTATATGGGTTTAATTTATTATCTAAGAAAATTCTCAAGGATGTTGCAATGTCCGATGGTTCCTATGCATTGGAAATGGAGTCTATGTCAAGACACCTTACTAATTGTTATCACCAAAATAGGACCCTGATAGGCTGCTGATCAGACTATCTCAGTGGAACTATTTCAAACCAATCTTTTAGCTAAGGCTTAGCCTCCTCAGCCTGAGAGGGCTCTCTCAAACGGTTAATGATTTTGAATAAAGAATAAGATAGATGGCTAACTCTATGGTTTGTGATTGTATATGTTTATAGGTTGAAAGAAGAAGGCTAGCTACCATTGGGCTATGGAGTCAAAGTATGTTTGAGTACCACAGCAAGATCAGGTTAACATGATGTCAGGGCATAGAGAGCTTTTATATATCAATAAAACAACGATACAATGCAAGGAAACACGGTTTATAAATACATGAAGGAAGTTAGAGCATCATTGATGAGTTATAAGTAACATGTATTCATACCACTGCAAGTAAGTGAAAGAGGAAAGCCATGAGACAATAGGACATTAAAAAATCTCTTTGAATCCTGAGTAGTGAAGCCAAAACATTCTACCTAGCATGGAAGTCAAGGCATTATAGAGTTCAAGTGCAGAAATGCAAATATAAAACTGTGAAACACAGTTAGTTTATCTATGAAGGAAGTCAGAGCATCATTGATGAATTCTGAGTATCATAAGTAAACACCACTACAATGTAAGTATTGGAAGATTCCATCAAAACAATAACATACAAGAACTCTTCATGAATCTTGAGTTGTCTAAGTAGAAATTCTTCATTAGGTTAAAAATATACACAGTCTGCACATAGAGCAGCAACTAAGCCAAAAAGTCTCCAACCCTTTGCTAATTTGACCTCTTGCTCTATATAAAGCATTTACAACATGGATTCCCTCATCACTCATCAAGAGAATTCGAATTTGCTATGAGTGACACCTATTCTAACCATAAAACAAACTATTAAATACAAATGATAGCTAACTAGCAGTCCTAGAGTCCTAATACAATTAGGAGTGTAACGCCTTATTATGATTACAACAACCTTATCTAAACATTGAAAGCATTCTTTGACAGCTACAACCTCATGAAGCTGAATTTGATGAAGCCTCCCACGTTGTCACCTTACTGTTGATGACAAACCCTAGAAATTAGGGAACATGTTTCCCTGTTTTTAGGTTTAGGATCCTTGAAAATTGGCACGTGGGACAGAGCCTTTATCTTCTCATCTATGAAATATTTTATGAAACCGAAAGAGATTTTTGTATTCCATTCTTTCTAGAACAAAAACCTCTCTTGTTTTTTTAAAACACTTCTCTAGTTGTCCAGAATCTGTCCTTGAAAAACACGTGTAAAAGAGGAAAAATTCGTTCTCTGAAATTAGGGTTTCAAAGAAAGCTTAGTATCTCCCAACTCAAAACACTTATGAAGAAAGTGAGATAGGATATTGTAGCTAGAGAGTTGATTAATAGAAACCTCCTTCAAAATTCCAAAATACCTTTTCCTGTGACTAGAAACTGATCTTGAAAAAGACTGCTCAAACCAAAAGATAAAGCTTGACTTTCAGCAGTTTCATAGTGCAAGTTTAACCATAAATTCCTCCCACCTCAGAATGAATTTGAAGAAACTGAAATAGGTTTTTGTAGTTAAGTATGTTAGGAAGAAAATAATCTTTTAGTTTTGAAAATTGAGTTCTCAACTGCTCAGGAACCCTTCTGGAAGTTGACTAGTAAAAGCAAAAAACAGAGTCCGTTATGTTGAAACAAGCTGCTTCAGGGGTTTCGTAGCGCGCTATGAAAACTCCTAGTTCAGAATCCCCGATTTCGTAGCGCAACCAATGCAAATTCTAGGTTTTGTGCTATGAAAACTCCTAGACTGAGTTTTGCAATACGAAAACCTTGACACAAGTTTGACACATGTAACTTATGTCTGGTGTGGGACCAGTGATAGGCAAGAACAGAGTATTGAACCTATTTGACCATACCAACAAGACTCTCTTTTAGATATTAGACTCTAAAACAACCATGGAAAGACTATACCAAGACTAACATCAATCCTTTGGAATCAAACTGATGTCAAAACACATGGTGAGGCTTCTAGGACATGGAATGAGGTTGTGAAACTTTTTTTGGAAAAGAGAAGGACACTTATTGAGATGAGATGACTCAAAACCTATAAGACTATGACTAGAAACAAGGCAAAATTTCCAAATCTTAGAAACAAAAATTTTAGGGTGATAACACTAATCATGAAAGTGGGTCTTTAATTAAAATTGTCATTGCTATGTTCTAAGGATGACAACTAGATTGGAGCCTTGGTCTTGCCTTTTTTCAATACCATATCTCACACTTAGAGCAAAATTTGTATTTCATATTAAATTAAAATTATTTTACTTAAAATACCTTTAAAATTTTCTAAAATTTATATAAATTCATCATAAAAGTGGTCTTTAATATTTATACTAAAAGTCACATTAGCAAAGTGGGAGAATAGGGAGGTGATCTACAACTTGTTATGGGGAGATAGTGTCACTGGCCTTGTAAAGATATACTAAAAATATTAAACTAGCAATTGCCCCAAAAGGTGCAAAGATATACTGAAGGAATATAATATTTGGGAAGATCATCTCCCTAAGAATAGAACCAAAAATAAGCTCATAAATAAATTTTAGAATTCAAAATCAACTACATAATTTAAAAAAAAAAATTGATAACACAAATAATCATAAATTTGTATTCATAAAATATAAATAACTAAACAAATTTAATTACATTTAACATAACGATGACACACACATATTCATTTTTACTAAAACTTTAAATGCACACAAAACTCTAAATCTTACACCCTGTTTAATTTTAAATATAGAATTTAAAAATAATAATTAATATTTTCGCATTTTTACATGCTAATATTTCACCCTGTTTAATTTTACATAGTGTGAATGCATACTACAACATTTATTTTCCACTGGTGTGCTCATTGCAAAAAGGCCTTAAGAAATGCATATCAACGTCATTGGAATTATATTTCAAGCATTGGAAAAGCTAGTTCCAACTCTTCCATCACATTACGGAAATACACTTACAATAGGTAAACATTTCCATCGCATTGTCATTTTGAGAAATCGTGTTTGTGACTGGCCAGTGATGTATTTACTATTATAATTCCTGTTTTGTTTGTGAAATATGTGCATGACAAACTATTACTGTGACTTTTGTGTTATTTTGCGTGATTGTCGAGGCAGTTGGTGAGATAAAATAGACGACACAATATTATTCCAATTGTTGGAAAAATATTCTCGTTCATTTCATTAATTCCTAAAGTCTAGTTGGTTGTAGTTGAGAAATTATTGATTTGTGCATGTGATTGTTGAATAATTTTGCGTTCAAATCACATTTGATTATTTAGAATTAAGAAGTGGAGATAATAATAGCTTATTCACTTATATGCATTGCAATAATAAGGCATATGCATTCATACAGGTCTAAAGGGATGTAGAAAGAGTTGTAGGCTCAGATGGATGAACTACTTACATCTTGGGCTTAAATGTGGTCCATTTAACAAGATGAGATTGACAACATTTGATAGGTTAGTGGATTTATTTACCATCTCTAGTTTGTTTGAGAAGGAAATGCTTCAACTTATTACAATGTCTAGATTGCTTGAGAAGGCAATGCTCTAGCTTATAACTCTATATCTATTTTTTTATTTTGTTTTAGGGTTCTTCTTCTGTAAATTGAGTGGCATTGGCAGTGAAACATAATTCCACAATGGTTTTTATGGATATCCCTAGAAAATCAACAATGCCAATGTCATTGTTGTTATTAGTGTTATGTCTGTGTCAACTGTTGTTGGTTGGATGTGCCAATGACGGACGAAATACGTTCATGGTTCAAGTTTATAGTAATTCAAAACTAGCGGTATTTCTCACTCACAAGTAGTGGTACACATCAACCGTTACATCTATTAAGGTCGTTGTCAAAACAAAAGCAGGATTTTTATGGATGCATGATATAATGATACATTGATGCTTCATGTTTATAACACTATTTTCCAAGGATTCTCCGCAAGGCTAAGGGAGCACGAAGCCGAGGATATGCAAAGAGTACTAGGTTTTCTCACCCTTTTTCCTGGTCATGTACTCCAACTGCACATGGTGTGATCCCCATGCTCCTTTGGCCTCGAGAGACCCAACACAAGCCACTTGTGGGTTGAATTTAACGATGGTTCCGATATAGTGATTGGTATGATTGATTCTGACATTTGGCTAGAACGACAGAGCTTCAACGATTAGGACATAAGCTCCCTTCCTAAGCACTATAAGGTGAATGTGTGAGGGGTAATATTTTCTTTTCCTTTTCCATATATTATTATTTTTAAAAATCTCTAATCATTATATTTAAAAATATTTAAACTTGTTAAATATAGGAATCAAGATTTTTTTTTTGGGATAAATATAAAATCATTGATAAATGTGAGCTTACTTATTATTAAAGAAAAGATATAATTCTTGCAAAATATTTATAACTCATAATAGTACAAAGAACTAGTGGAAAGTATCGTTATTATATGACAAATATTGATTAAGGTGTTTCTATAAATATTATTGAATTCTTGCAAATTTTGTTTGGAATTAGATTGATGCTAACTTATGGCTTATAATTTTATGAAAATTCGTTGAAAATGTCATTCATTAGATGGACAAATATATATCTAAGCTCTCCTTCAAATCGTCATTGAGTTGTTGCATCTTTAAGCTTTGGAAGTTGCATACTTCTTTGTATATTGTAGTAACCCAAGAAACGTGCATAAAATGAACACTTAAACAATAGGTATATAGCAGAGGTGAATGAAACTAATTTTAATTTTTTCCAAATAATTTTTAATAATTTTTTCCAATAAAAAATTTATGATGTCATGCCTTGCAAATATGGACAAGTTGTGAAAAGTTTCCAAGGATTTGTCTTACAGTAAAGATAAGATCGAGGCCCTCCAACAGAGGGTGGAGAAACTTGTACTGACTGCTTCTTCCACTACACAATCTATAGGTTCTCATATGTTGGTTCTGTCATTTACCAAGTTTTGCATGAACTCTATAATGAAATTTGAGGCCAGTTCTACATTTTGCAATTTCTTCCATTCTTCAGAATGCTTTATGTAACCCATTCCCAAAGCTTATCTATTTTGGAATTATTGTTTTTCACATATCTTAGAACATGAAATATACATTATCAATGATACAGATTTGCCCCACCCTACATAAGCAAGTAGAGCTAGCATTCCCAATTATTCTATGATCTAAAAATTGAAACTTCAGAACTACGCTTTGAAAAATGACAAGAAAATCTTGTAGATAAGTAGAAAGAGCCCAATTTTAGTTGAACTTACCATGTATTTGTTTGTGGGTGAGCTTATTGTGTGTCATAGGAATATGACGTAGCGGAAACAATGGTTCAATATAAAACCACAAATGGATAAAAAATGACCCAACAATCACCCCGCTTTGCTCCCTTTTCCGTAAAATATATGTCCTTTCCTATTGGAACCCAAAAGCCTTTGTTAAAGCTTAAAACAATGCTTTTTTTCCTTTCGAGACCAATGCACTCTCGTCAATGTGAAAACAAATCTTTTCCACCTTTTAAACAATCATATGTGCTATTGCCGCGGATCCATATCTGGCTGATTGGATGGCTCAGATTAAATCGCAATATCGGCGATCGGAGTTCCAATGGTCCATAACTAGCAATGATTGCCCTCGGCGGAGGTCTGGTGCAATATCGCTAATCACTATCGGCAATTGCCATATGTCCACTTTACTATATACCACCTTCCCTTCAAACCTCCAATGTGATACCTTTGCAGATCCGATAGGCTATCTAATCGTCCCTATATCGTTTCGAATCTGGTTAGGTTGCGATATCGGAATTTGGCAATTTCACAAGCTGATTCCCTTCCTCTGGAGCGATGTGACTTATACATCAGACCCTATAAGACCCAAAAGTGGCATTTATATTGCTTCAAATCTGTTTTGCCGAATCCGCTAAGTGTTTTGCACGATTTCTCTGTGTAAATGGGATTTCCGCTTACGGACCTAAACTACCCCAAAATTGCCTTAACCATGGGTGTTTCTACTGTAAAATATGGAAATGCAGAGCCAACACCAAATTCATCCAAATACAGGGGAAAAAAAAATTTAATGCCTCCATGGGCCGTTTATGTAATTATGCACGCAACATTAATTTCATTCATAACATTACAAAGTCTTGGCCTTGGCCTGATTACACAAAATGAAGACCTCTGTCTTAAGAAAATATAATCCACACTATCTTGCTCTCGCTCTCCTAACACCACTCCTCCAACATCTCTGGTCTGATTATTCTAGTTAGCAGCCTTCTTCTCCTATGCTGCCCATAGGCTTACAATGCTCTCGAATCCTCTCTCTCCATCTCTTCTGTCTCGAATCCCTCTTCAGAAAATAAAGGGAATTACATATATCTCCTATCTAACAGTTTCCTTCTCAATTGAAGGAAGAGATTACATATTTATAAATCAAATCTTATCCTAATCTAAACAAACTAGACTACTTGGCTTGATCTCTACGTAGGGAGGATCATTTGCCATTTTATTCCCAATTCTGTTCCAAATTAGGCAACAAATTAACCACTTATATAATTTGGAATTAATACAAATTAAACAACCAAGTCTTCTTCCAAACTTTCATTAGCCACAACATGTGACCACTCCATCACATTGCTGGCTAGGTCTAGATGCTCCTGCATCAAACTCCCAAAGTTTAATTTAATCATGAACTCCTGATCATGCGCTTTTGATCTGTGTCCTCCTGGATCCCATACTTTGTTTGGTAGTCTGTCCTTGGTTAGTGCTGTCGTTTGTTGTTCTCTCGGTCTCCATACTTTATGTTGCATTGCCCCATTAGCTATGATCTCACTGTCTTTTGTTGTCCTTTTCATATATCTTACTAATGTTTTCTCATCATTACATTTTATGATAGGCTCCCACATCTTAATTTGCAGTTTTCCATTTCCTTCACCTGTACCATTCTTTCCAGCCAATCTTCCTTTCTTCTTTTTTCCTTTATTTGTTTTATTGGAATGTTGTTGTATGAGTCTCCACAACTCATCCAATTCGTTGTCCACTTCACTTCTCATATGTTGAATACTATTCTCCTACAACTGATTGTGTTTTTGAATAAGAACATCATAATCCATGTGCCAATAATTTTCCATATACATTTCTGAAATGTACAAATGCCTTCTCCATTGATCCTTTGCAATAATTCTAGTTCCTTCTTTTGGTTTCTCATTTTTGACCTCACTACTTCTTACTTCAAATTCCAATATACCTGTAATTCTACAATTTTTTTGAAAACTTGGAAATTTTCCTGCTTGATTAGGTACTTGGAATATTTCTTCTTCCAGTAACTTAAATTTCTGCACCCTTACGGATCATGGTATCATACTTGTTTTCTTCTGAAATTTCATCTTCAGCCTCTTCTCCATCAATAAATACTTGTAGTATAATAGTAATTCTGTTACTATCATCTATTGAATTCAGTTCTAGTTCAACACTCTCATACTGTAGATTCAACATCATTCCATCTTTCTGAGACATTCTGATCTCACCCTTCATTAATTCGATCTGATCTTCAGAATCAACTCCTTGGTTCAAATTGACTTCACATTGCCTTATTCCTGCATATAAACCTTCATCATAGTTAATCAATTCATTAAACACAATTACTTTACCTTGCTTCCTCATTATGCCAACACTTCTAAGAACTTCTTTCTCACATTTTTCATCCATGACAACTTTGTTCTCATTCATTTCTAACTGTACAATTTGATCACTTATTCTTTGGATTTCTTGCCTCTTCTCCAAAAGACTTGAGTCATGCCACAAATCTGCCATTTCATTTGGAAGTTCTCCTAAAAGCTCAGCACAATCTTTACTAACTTCATTGTCTGCAACATATGTCTTTAGACCTTTACTCTCGCTTCCTTCAAGGTCAATGATCTTCAATAACTGTTTAACATCTACAACGTCTTCTATATCAACCTTCATTAGTTGTTCTCCTTTGGCTTCAGTATTCAATAGTTGTCTAAATCTGCATAATTCACTACAGTATGTTCAATAGCTGCCCTTTCCTCTGCATCAAAAGATTATGTGAATTCCCTTCTTCTAACTTCTGAAAAATCATATCTTTTCTTTTCCTTTCCCTTATGACAACATGAATCAGTTGTCTTACTTCAGTGTATCCTGCATTTACACATAACATACTAGTTTCAAAGCTATGAGATACCAAGTTCTCATCAAATAATTTCATCATCAACTCTTCCAATTGGCTCCCACTTCCTGAATACATCATAAGATTATCCATTTTCTTTGTATTAGCTTCATCAGTTTTCCTGAGAAAACTCCTTGTTCCATATTCATATGAATGGATCTCTTTCTTTCCAAATATTCCTTTGATCTCAATAGTTATTTTTCCATCCTCCTTTTGTCTTATCCTTTGGATGTCATCTGACTGGATATCTTCCTTCACTTGGATGTAACTTTTCTCCTTATTATTTATATGATTGTGAGTAGTCATCTCTTCACCTGTTAATATAACAGTTTCCAATAACTGCTTGTCTTCCCTCAAGTCTATATGACTTGCAAACATACAACAATCATCAATTTTAAAGACACAATACCTTTCATCTTCTTTTGATGCTTCAAGCACTAATCCTCCATCATAGATCTTTTGGATTTCAATAGATCCTTCTTGTTGTGACTCCATTCCTTTGAGTCTCTCATTCTCTAGCAAATCAATATGAATTTGTTCAAGTTCCCTGAACTCGTTCATTAGCTTTCCATTCCACCTCTGTTGCAATAGATTCCACTTGACCCTTTTCTTCATTCTCCATCTATATCTTCGGTCTTCACTTGTCTTTCTTGGTAGCCCTTCTGTTATTATATTCATTTCTGCTCTTATCACTGCCAGACTAGTGTCTCATTCTTCATTCTGCTGGCAGTTACTATACTTTTGTAATCTAATGCCTTCCTCAAATTCACTCTCATGTAGCTGCTCATCTCTTTGAAATTGATGCTTCCTTCCATCTTCATCAGGCTGGATTAATACTTCTGTCTCCTTCATGTCTCTAAGGACGTAACTTCCTTGTTGTTCCTGATCTTTCATCTCACCTTCAAATAACCTCTGCTCAATTTCTTTGATTTCAGCATCATATTTATTAATGCTATCTTCCATACCTACAGTCACATCATTAACTGAACAGTCTAAACATTTACTTAACTCTATAAATGTTAGAGACAATTCATCCTTATCATGCATAGTAACCATATCCTTTTCTCCATCAGGTTCTAAAAGCTCCATTTCTCCTTCAGGTTCCTTGAGAAATCTTTCCAATAATTCTATTTCCTTGTGAAATCTCTCTAGCAGTTCATCAAAACTTCCATTCTTAACTTCATTCTTTTCATGGAAATCCTCCTAAGTTGTCCTGTTTTCTATACTATCATATTGCAAATTCATTTCATCAATTTCATTAGACAATTTCATTTGCTTACCTCCTTGTAATACCACTATGGCATTTTCATTAGACTTCTGGTCCATATCAACTTCATCTGACTATCTTACACCAAACATAATTTCATCTATGAACTCTTTCTGCTGCAATAAATCAGCACCTTCTTCCTCTAAAAGGAATTCTCCATCATACTTCATCTCAAGAGCTTCATTCCTGTTTGTGACAGTTTTACCAAACTGTCCATCATCCTCTGCATATCTTGCAAACATACACAAAGAAAGAGAATTAAAATCACAAGGCTTCATTGCCTCATCTGCTTCCATTGTCATCATATCTTCGAATTGTTCTGAACTATGCCAATAGTCCATGAGATCTTCAACTACTCTCCCATTATCCTTTTCACCCAACATTTCACTTTGTTCTAGTTTGCAAATGGAAACTTCATTTCTGCTTCTGTGTCTCTGAGTTCCTCTGGTTCCTCTTGAGTACTCAATATCTACTCAATCTTTCTCAACTCTTCTGCTATCTCTAAATTCACTTGTTGATTTCTCTTCTCTTGTAGCCTTTGCCACTTTACTCTCCTTCTCATGGTCCAACCATGCTTCTAGTATTCATCACTTCTCTGCAACATCTCCATCAATATCCCAATACGGAAATCTATCTCAACTCTCTCTCTGTCAAACTCTTCTTGACTCATCCTCATGCCATTTGCTTTGGCATCTTTCCTTCTGCTTTGGCTTCTTTCTCAACCTCTGTTGTGACTATCAATAGTCATATTATTCTCCTCTCTTTTCATGAGCTCCTCACTCCTCTGCAACAACAAGTTCTCTTTACTGTGATCTTACCTCACTAAGCTCTCCTCACTCAGTCTTTTGGTAAGCAAGGTCCTCTATCTGGAACCTCCTCTTGAGCAACACCTTTGCTCCTTCTAGGTTTCTGCAATCTCTCACTCTCTCTTGAGAACACTTCAGTTGTCCTCTATATCTAATCTCTTGTTGGATTCTTCAAGTTCACTGCCACTTCAGAGTGTTTAAGAACACATCTGGTTCTTCTCTCACAACTTCTCTTGTTCTATATTGCTGCAGTCTTCACACTTTCTTATGCTATCACCTATGGTTTGAATGGATTTCCTCTGCCTCTTGCATTTGCAAGTTCTGCTACACATCACCTCTGTGTGCCTTCCTTCTGTCATATTAGAATCTGATCCTTCCTCTTGCCTGCATAAATACTTTAACACATAACTCTGTTTTTAATTCCTTCATACAAAATTTCTCTGTTCTGTTTAACCCCAATTATTCAATTAAAATTCTTCTCTGATACCAAAACTGATGCAGTGGAAATAATGGTTCAATATAAAACCACAAATGGATCAAAAATGACCCAACAATCACCTCACTTTGCTCCCTTTTCCGCAAAATATATGTCCTTTCCTATCTGAAGCCAAAAGCCTTTGTTAAAGCATAAAACAATGCTTTTTTTCCTTTCGGGACCAATTCATTCTCGGCAATGTCAAAACAAAGCTTTTCCGCCTTTTAAACAATTATATGTGCTATTGTCGTGGATCTAGATCTGGCCCATTGGACGGATTAGATTAAATCACAATATCAGCGATTGGAGTTCCAATGGTCCATAACTATCGACGATTGCCCTCGACAGAGGTCCGATGCGATATCGCTAATCGCTATCAGCAATTGCCATATGTCCGCTTTACTATATGTCGCCTTCCCTTCAAACCTCCGATGTGATAGCCTTTGCGGATCTGATAGGCTATCCAATCGTCCCTATACTGTTTAGGATCCGGTTAGGTTGCGATATTGGAATTCGGCGATTTCATAAGTCGATTCCCTTCCTCTGCAGTGATGCAACTTATACGTTGGACCCGATAAGACCCAAAAGCGATATTTATATTGTTTCAAATTTGTTTTGTTGAATTCACTAAGTGTTTTGCATAGTTTCTCTGTGTAAATTGGATTTCCGCTTGCGGACCCAAACTACCCCAAATTTTCCTTAACCACGGGGGTTTCTACTGTAAAGTATAGAAATGCGGAGCCAACACTGTTGTGGGTAAAAATGCCTATGCAGGACGATCCTATCCACCTAAGGTGTGACAGTGCCTTAGCAACAAACAAGTATAGCTATACTGGTTTCTTCCTTTATGAAATGTGAAAGAAGAGAGATCAATAGACTTACCGGTGTCTTCCGTTTGTCCCTCGATCCAATCTCCCTTCTCTTTGGGTGTTCACAGCTACTTGCCTTCTTGCTTATCCAGCTACAACTTCCTGCAAGATCACAAGAGAACAGCTACTTGCGACAAGAGAACAGCTACTTGAGACAAGAGAAGAACACTACACAAAGACAGATGTTCACATTCATAACTAGTTTAGGATTAGAAATAAACCAAATACACTAATACATTTATACATCAAAATACATCAGCATATAGGAGAAACCAAGATAGCTTTATTGATGAATAACAAGGTTCAGGAAGAGATACAACCCAGAGGGCTCCAATCCAGCATCTCCTTCCCAGCAAATGGAATTCCTATCTCCAGCCCCTTCAAAGCATTAAGCACCCAATGATTCCAGTCTCAAACCAACAACAATTCTTTGCAATAATCAAATTCCAGCCTCTAGATCTCATGGAGAAGAGATCCATATATAGATGTTTGGAGAGAGGATGAGTCAGCTTGAGATCTGACTAGTGTCCTCTCCCTCTATCAGTTATTGGTTCTAAGTGGTTTTGGACCATGGTATTGAGTAAGGCCTAAGACTATAAAAGGGGAAGGAGATCATTAGGCAAGGACACACTCAAGGATTGAATATCTTATGAAGAACAAGATCTAGAATACTGGTCATTGGGTTATGATGCATAGTTGAATCTAAATCAAAGATTAAACTGAGCACGAAAAGAAGGTTAAGTTCTATTGATGGGTCAAGATCTCAAGGCTTGAAGAGAAGTATCTTTGTGTGATTTTGATCTGTTATATTTGGCGCACGTCTTGATCTATAAATTTGATAATCTAGGTATAACTGATTTATGAATAATTGAAAAGGGTAGATTATCTGTTATAGATCTGTACGCAGGTTCAGCTTAGCAAAAGTGCGTATACACACTAGTTCGGCATTACAAAATAGCATATACACAGGTTCGTCGTAATACATCAGCGTATGCACGCAGGTTCCACATATTGAAGTAGCGTACGTCTCATAAAATATGTTTTAGCTACTTCTGTTTATTGTTGCAGTATTATGGCTTCAGGATTAGTTTCTGGTTATTGTTGCTATATTTTGGTTACAACATTCAGAGAAGTGACTGTTAGATTCAGTTTTGGTTGGTGCAAAGGAGATTGGTTGATACAAATGTATTTGATGTTTGATTAACGTTATTGATGTATCTAGTCTGAAAATTTATGAAACGTGGTCCCTGGAAGAAAAAAAGGAAGGTTGTAGCCTTTTGTAGGATAGCACCTACGTACTAGTACATCAGCTAGTACAATAGCTAAGGGGGTTTTAGCTCCCTTCCAGGAGAGTCTGGAGAATGAGAGAAGGTTGTAGCCTTCTATAGGTAGAAGCCTGTGTACTGGTATAAGACTCCACTAGTACAGAACCATTGTAAAAAGAAGGCTCTAATTAAAAGAAGATAGAGACGAATTGCAGCAGGTGGTTTTCACCCACATTGGGTTTCCACCTTATATCTTGTGTTTTTGTGTGTGACTGTCTGCTCTGTTTTACTATTCCTGGTTATAGTTTACATGGTTTTGATGCACATATTAATGATTAACATCTAAAGAATAAATTAAATTATAAGTTTGTAGGTTATACGCTAGTTTACTTAACTGCAGTTGCGTATATACGCAATTTTCACTAATTGAAGTAGCGTATACAAATCTAATTGTGAAATAAAAATAATTGACTTGATAATACTTATTCACCCCGCCCCCTTCCAGTATTATTTCCACCAATTGGAATCAGAGCAGGCCCTTCAAAAGAAGCTTGATCGCTTGAAGGAAGATCTATCATCATGAGAAACTACGAAAAAGAGGCATCTATCAGGCCACCAATATTTGATGGGAGCAACTTCATCTATTGGAAGGTAAGAATCACAGCCTATCTTCAATCTCTTGGTATAGAAGTTTGGGATATCGTGGAAGGAGGATACACATTTCCATCAGCATCTCCTACAGATACGGTTGGTAAAAAGCAGTATGAAACAAATGTAAAAGTTGTCAATACTCTATTAGGGAGTCTATCTCAATCTGAATTCGTCAAGGTTATGCAGCTCAAAATTGCCAAAGAAATATGGGACAATATTGTTCTAAGCTATGAAGGAGATGATCAAGTAAAACATGCAAAACTACAATCTCTCAGAATTCAATATGAAACTCTTAGAATGAAAAATGATGAAAGTGTGGCTAATTATTTCTTACGTATAGATGAGAATGTTAATCGCATGAAAAACTTGGGTGAAGAGATAAAAGAAGTCACTTTAGATGAAAAGGTTCTAAGATCTTTGTCCTCTAAGTTTGAATCAAAGGTTTCTGCCATAGAAGAAAAGTAGAATCTCGAGAGTATTACCATGTCACAGCTGCACCAAATCCTATTGCTTTCGAAATGAGAAGAGGTCCATCAGACATGAGAGAAGTCACATTCAAAGCTTCAGGAAAAGGAGAATACAATGAGTCAGGACATACATCAGAAGGAGAGGAAGAATCAAACTTTGTCAAAAACCTTCAAAGGGGTTCTAGAAGATTCAGAGGTAAGCTACCTTTCAGATGATTTGCTTGTGGAAGAGTCGGTCACTATGCAGCCAAATGTCCTCATAAAGATAAGATTGATAAAGGTAAGGAACCAGTTAAATGGAACAAAAAACATAATGTAAGTAAAAAGAGCTATTATACACATGAAGACAGTGATGGGTTTTCAAATACTGATGAAGATGAACATGGTAATGATTACATACTTTTGATGGCTTTTGAAGATAATGATTTCTTGGATGCTATAGATAAAAAGATGATCTTTATGATGAAATTTCTAAACTTAAAATCTGTTTAGAAGAAAAAAGTATGATCATAGATACTCTGACATTCCAACTTGTTGAAAGGGAAAAACACAATGAAAAGTTAGAATGTGAAATTGTGGGACTTAGAAAAGATATTGAGAAAACAAAAGCTCTTAATCTCATATCTGCTAAAGGATTTGAAACTTTAGATGAGATTATCAAAGTGCAACGTTCTCCTATAATAAAAACAGGGTTTGGATATATAGAAGAAGCATCTCAAGCACAGAAGCCATCCACCTCAAAAATTTATCTTGAAGCAGCAAGGAGAAGTGAACAGATTGACAATCGTCAACAAAGACATAAAGCAGATCATCAGGTAAATCAGGGTCAATCCAATTTAAGGGTGAACAGAAGCTACAACCAACCGCAAGTAAATCATTCCAAATTTAATTCAAGAATTAATGTCAATGGAAACTACAATCACATGGTCAATAGATTTGATAATTGCAGGAATTTCTTTAATGGCCAATGTTTCTCATGTCATAACTTTGGACACAGAGCTGCTCAATGTGTTGCCTACAAGACCATCATGACTAGGGAAACACAAAAATAAAGGAGTGTCACTAGGATCATGAAAAGGACCTATAATAATTTTTCTACTCTTGAAAATGAAATAGAATTTTCTATTTGTAACAACTTCGGTCATGAAGATTCTGAATGCACTAGTAGTTTTCGGGAAACATCTCAGAAGGAGCAAGCTTCATTGGGTCCAAAAACATGGAGAAAGAAAGAACCGCAACCAGAAAGATGTGGTATAGCTTTATATGCGGAAGGACAATAAAATCAATGGTACATCGACAGTGGATGCTCGAAACATATGACAAGTGATAAAGAAAAACTTCAGTCATATAGTGCCTTAGAAAAGGAAAGGAAGGTCTCAATTGGAAATGACACCCCTGCACTCATAAAAGGTAAAGGTTTTGTTCTTTTGAAAGAAGAGGCCAAAGCTAGAAATGTTATGTATGTTGATGGCTTAAAACATAATCTATTGAGTGTTAGTCAAATGTGTGATCAAGGAAATGAGGTAATATTTCGATCTGTTAGTCAAATGTGTGATCAAGGAAATGAAGTAATATTTCGATGAAATGGATGTATTGTTCGTGAGCTTGATATAGGAGAAACAATGATCAAAGGCATAAGAACTCCAAATAATCTATACATACTCAAGGAAGGACAGCAACAATGCTACCTAAGCAAAAGTGATGAACATTGGCTATGGCACAGAAGATTGGGGCATCTAAGCTTCTCTCAGATAAGGAAAGCATGCAAGTATCAGGTTGTTCGCAATCTTCCTGACATCAAAATTCCAGACAATACAATATGCAAATCATGTCAGTTTGGTAAGCAAACCAGAACACATTTTCCCTGAGAAGGAAGGATCATCTAGTAGGCCACTTGAACTTGTCCATACTGATTTATGTGGTCCATCAAGGAAAAGTCACCTCGTGGAGAGGAATACTTTATATTGTTCATTGACGACTTTTCTAGGATGTGTTGGATAGGACTTCTGAAGCATAAAGATGAAGCTTTCAAAAATTTCAAAGCTTTCAAAGCCTTGGTTGAAAATGAATCAGATCACATAATCAAATGCCTCAGGTCTGATCGAGGAGGGGAATTTACCTTGGATTAATTTTTCGATTTTGTGAAGAACATAGAATAAGAAGGGAATTCTCTACTGCAAAGACTCCTCAGCAAAATGGAGTAGTGGAAAGAATTAACTGAACAGTTCAAAAAATGTCTCGTGTTATGCTTGATGAGTCTGGAACTCCTACAACCATCTGGGGTGAAGCTCAATTTGTTGCCGTTACTATTCTCAACAAAACAAACATCCGGGTGAATAGCACTCAAACCCCACATGAACTTTGGTATGGTAAGACTCCTATGGTAAAATACTTCAAAAATTTTGGAAGCAAATGTTACATCAAAAGGACTGATGAAAACCTTGGCAATTTTGAATCTAGAGCAGATGAAGGCATTCTCCTTGGTTACTCTTCCCGAAGTAAAGAATATAAGTGTTACAATAAAATACTTGGAAAAATTGTTGAAAGTATTGATGTGGTGGTTGATGAAGCAGGCAATGAATCAAAGCAGGTAAAATCCAAAGATTTTGAAGACGATGAGGACTATCCCTCAATATCAAATCAGAATAATGATGAAGAAGAAACCTATGAGGCACCAGAAGAACAGATAAGGGTCGAAGAAAAGACTCCATCCAGATACGTCCAGAAGAACCATCCAGAGACTCAAATTTTGGGGCAGAAAGAGGTAGGTGTACAAACAAGAAGAACCATTACAGAAGCTTCAAGCTATCTAGCATTGCTCTCCACCATTGAACCATGAAATTTAAGTGAAGCATGCAAAGATGAATGTTGGGTCAAGGCCATGAATGAATAAATTGAGCAAATTGAAAAGAATAACACTTGGGAGTTGGTTCCTAGACCAAATGATAAGAATGTCATAGGAACAAAATGGATATTCAAAAACAAGATGAATGAAAATGGAGATGTTATTAGAAACAAGGCCAGACTTGTTTGTAAAGGGTATGCTCAACAGGAAGGCATAGACTTTGAAGAAACATTTGCACCAGTTCCCAGACTTGAAGCCATAAGAATGTTCCTTGCTCTTTCTAGCTTTCAGAAGTTCAAAGTATATCAAATGGATGTGAAATCTACCTTTCTAAATGGAGACTTAGAAGAAGAAGTGTATATTGAGCAACCAGATGGATTTATCCTTAGAAATGATCCAGAGCTTGTATGCAAACTCAAAAAGGCTCTATATGGTCTTAAACAGGCTCCAAGGGCTTGGTATTATCGTTTGGACAAATACCTCCATCAAAAAGGTTTTTCAAAAGGATCAGCAGATAGCAATCTATATATAAAAATTTAAAATGATAAATTGTTAATACTTGTTGTGTATGTTGATGATATCGTCTTTGGTAGTAATGAAGAAGACATGAGTCAAAGCTTTGCCTTGGTGATGCAGAAAGAATTTGAAATGTCCTTGCTTGGTGAGCTCACATATTTTCTTGGTTTACAAGTCCAACAAAACAAAGGCGACATATTTCTATCACAAACCAAGTACCTCAAGAAAATCTTGAAGAAATATGGGATGGAAGATTCAAAACCAGTATGTACTCCTATGGTAACAGGATGCAGCCTCAGCGTGAATGATGAATCTGTAGCAGTACATCAACCAACCTATAGATCCATGACTGGTAGTCTACTCTATCTGATAGGTACCCGACCAGAAATCATGCATGCAGTGGGAATAGTTGGAATATTTCAGGCAAATCCAAAGGAAGCTCATATTCAAGCAGTTAAAAGAATCTTCAAATATCTTCAAGGAACTCAAAACTATGGCTTATGGTATCCTAGAGATACAGATCTCACACTTCATGCATATACAGATGTAGATTGGGCAGGAAGCATGGATCATAGAAAAATCACTAGTGGTGGTGCATTCTTTATGGGATCCAGATTAGTGTTTTGGTTCAGTGAGAAACAAAGTTCAATTGCTTTATCTACAACTGAAGCGGAATATGTGGTTGTTGCTTCTTGCTGTACACAACTCCTTTGGATGATGCAAACATTGCAAGACACTCAAATCACTTGTACTCCACCCATATCTATTTTATGTGATAATACAAGTGCAATCAACATTTCAAAGAACCTTGTCATGCTTTTCAAGACCAAGCACATGCCTATCAAATATCATTTTCTTCGGGAAGAGGTGCTTGAACAAAAAGTCAAATTAGAGTATGTTCCTTCCCAGGAACAGGATGTTGATATTTTCACCAAAACACTTACCAGGGAGACATTTGAATACCTTAGACAGAAGCTGGGAGTAATTGATGCATCATCTTGCCGTTGAAAACTATTTATTTTAGAGAAAAGTGGGTGTATGTAAGTTTCATGAAGTGTATCTGCGTAGATACGCAGGTTTCAGTAAATATAGTTGTGTATATGTTGGTTTGAAGAAAATTAGTGGACCAGACTCAAGATGAAAAGAGTCTGATATGGATCTGACAGAGACCATCTAGAAAAAGTTCAGGGGGAGCATATACTTCTAATAATGCATTGTTAGCATTATCTTAGACGATCTTGATGGAACAGTTGTAGAGGGAGATCATGGTTTCCAGTCTGAATGATGATTGATAGATGCTGTTGATGTTAGTTGGTGATGACTATCATAGTCTTGTCTTAGATATTTAATCTCTATGTCATGTATTTATTTTATTATCAAGGTCATGTAACGGCCTATTTTGGTTTCCCCACTATGCCTGGGATGGATCATGTAATGTTCTTGTTTTATCATGTGTAAATTCTTGGTGTATCCCCACTTGGCTGGGTGGATGAGAGAATCCCCACTTGGTTGGGAGATGGATGTATGTATGAGTTTTTTGGTGATAGGAAGGTCATTTATGATGTATAGAGTCATGTTATTTCTTGTAGAACATCTTTTTACAGACCTTGCCTACAGTCAGGGGGAGCATGGATAGCACAACAGAGCAGAGATTTCAGCATGTACTCAAGGGGAGCATAACCCTTTGCCCTTGATGACAAAGGGGGAGAATGATTTTGAGTATCTTGGGGTTGCCATAGAGTCCAAAGGGGGAGATTCTTGGAATTATAACACAGGTTTGGCAGTATGGCAAAGGTATTGTCCTTGATGGAAATTCACTCGGAAAATCACTCAAATGACAGTTCAGGCTCACAGGCTCTCAGAATAAAGAAAAATAAGGTATATGCAGGTTCCTGTTGACAAAGTTGCGTATACATGTGGGATAGTAGATCAAAAGGCACATATACGTATGCACGCACTTTCATGCAAGGAAAAGTGCGTACATGTGGGAAAACTTATTTTTTAGTCCATGGTATTTAGTCCTTGGTATTTGGACCTATGGTTTTGGACCATGGTATCTCGTCTGAAATGTTGAACCCAGGTATTGTGTCCCAAGTATTAGTTCTAAGTGGTTTTGGACCATGGTATTGAGTAAGGCCTAAGACTATAAAAGGGGAAGGAGATCATTAGGCAAGGACACACTCGAGAATTGAATATCTTATGAAGAACAAGATCTAGAATACTGTTGTGGGGAAAAATGCCTATGCAGGACGATCCTATCCACCTAAGGTGTGATAGTGCCTTAGCAACAAACGAGTACAGCTATGCTAGTTTCTTCCTTTATGAAATGTGAAAGAAGAGAGATCAATAGACTTACCGGTGTCTTCCGTTTGTCCCTCGATCCGGTCTCTCTCCTCTTTGGGTGTTCACAGCTACTTGCCTTCCTGCAAGATCACAAGAGAACGGCTACTTGCGACAAGAGAAGAACACTACGCAAAGACAGATGTTCACATTCATAACTAGTTTAGGATTAGAAATAAACCAAATACACTAATACATTCATACATCAAAATACATCAGCATATAGGAGAAACCGAGATAGCTTTATTGATGAATAACAAGGTTCAGGAAGAGATATAACCCAGAGGGCTCCAATCCAGCATCTTCCCAGCAAATGGAATTCCTATCTTCAGCCCCTTCAAAGAATTAAGCACCCAATGATTCCAGTCTCAAACCAACAGCAATTCTTTGCAATAACAAAATTCCAGCCTCTAGATCTCATGGAGGAGAGATCCATATATAGATGTTTGGAGAGAGGATGAGTCAGCTTGAGATCTGACTAGTGTCCTCTCCCTCTGTCAGTTCTTGAGTCCACTTGGAGGTTCTTGCTTCCACTTGGAGATTTGGAACCTCTTACTCATCACCAGTCGAATTCCCTGAGGCAAGTGTCATTTTGGAAGCTTCCTGGGTTTTGACACCTTGAGAAATGAGCCTGCCACTTGTCCACTCTCGTTCAGCGCAGGTAGCCTTTGTTCCAGTTGACATTCAACGCAGGTAGCCAGTGTTGGCTTTGACATTCAATGCAAACAGCTAGTGTAGCCACTGAAATGATCCTGAATTGACTTGTTTCTGAGCAGTTTCAGGTGGAGAACTTCTGTGAATTGCTGTGGTTTGTTAGCCTTGTTCCTCTAGGGGTAGGAACAACATGTTTAGGGACTTTGGATCCCTTAGATTATGGGCATTTCATGCTCAATGCTGTAAGGCACAAAAATGTCTATAACAGTTGCCCCCTAAAGTATGAGGCTGTTTATCGGGCGAAATGCTTTATCAGGGGGATCCGAAGTTCATCCAATGCTGGGAGGAGACTTGTAATAAGATACAATACAATACATTATTTTTCATACTGCTTTCATGATCTAGCTGAGGCGGGCATTCCCATGCTCAGCTTTATAAATACATTTTTATGTACATAGAACAGACAATCGTCTGATGGTAGACTGATAATTTTGATGAAATTATCATCCTTTGAGTAGGATGATTATCTGCTGCAATGATGTACATGTCAATGTCTTTATCTTTCCTGAATATATATCGCAGCCCAGATGGATGAAACTAGATCCGGGGTCTTCAAACTCGTTCGATCTTCACTCTAAGTACAAGTCGATCCATGTGAGAAATGTTCTGAAGTCGAACATGGAAATACATCGCTTGATTACCGGTCAATGATGAAAACTGTTAACAAGCGCGAGAGGAATCACCGATAATGATAATGACCCTCAAGGTACTGCAGTACAATTCACGTGGTGTGAATAAAGGACTTGGCGGCGAACACCACGCAAAATCTTTCGGTCGAAGGTCATTGATGTATACCTGTCGCCGGAAGTGAGAAACTTGCCATTGTGGCATGCAAGCTTCAAAGTACTGAAGGGGTTGTTCCTAGATCAACTTCTTGGATAATGAGCTGATGTCGACAAGAAGCGATCCGTCAAAGGAGGGCCTTGATGAATCCCACATCAGTGACACAGAACAGAGCTAATGATTTTAATGGAGGTGAAAACGATCTGTGACATATGATTCAGGGTGGCGGTCATGAAAGGATGAAGGATAATGTATGGCAGTGGATGGGACTCGGTTGACTTTTTCTGAACGACTTCTCTTCAACATATGGCGACACTGATACGATGGATCGGTAGCATTACCCCAAATATGGATGGTATGGCGAGACCATGGATGTGACCGATGAATGAAACAACCCAACCCGATTGTGGTACAGAGGAAAAGTGTAATGTTCAAGAGCGACTTGCTACCATCAAAGTTTTCTTTAGTTTCTCCCAATTTTTCCCCAGTCATTGCTGACCATTACCTCTTTATTTTTGTCAAGCTTGAGGAGGATAACATATGCTTGTTCTATAACCTGCCCTTCGGGCAAGCCCATCGCTATGTTTTAACGAGCCTAGCGATAGTGAAACTCGTTCTCGTCTAAAGACAAGTTTGTCGCTATTTAATGAATTTAACGAGTCTAACGACAAGGATAACTCGGTCCTTTTCACTTTTAGAGAGTCTGAAAAGGTACATAAAGTCAACTCCAAAATTCCTTTTTCGTCATCTAATCCCTTAAGTCCGAAAAAGTATAAGACAATACAGAAGGGATGAGTTTTCGCTAGTTTTAACGAGCCGAACAAAACAAGCGCTCGATATTTTTGTGCAATAATCCCTCAGGTCCAAAAAGATTAAAATCTAGAGGAGGGATAGCTCTTCTGGTCGCTTTAATGAGCTGGAAGGCCAAAACTCGGCAATCTTTTCATATTTTACGAGTCAGTTGAAAAGAGCTTAAAGAAGACTCGTCTTTTGAGGAACGAGTGATAAACAAGGATAACAGCTGATTCCAGGTATAGGTTGGAATTTTCCAATCACAGCAGTGTCACAAGGATGGCTAGGTGAAATCACTCTTCGCAGCTGTTCCTCAAAATGGGTAAACAATCATATGGAGGTGAATGATCAGCCAAATGAAAAGTGGAGGTGGCAGGTGCAAACATGACCAAGGCTTTAATGGCTGATGATATTACATTCACGGTGGTTATTTACTGGGTAGGTTCATTTTTTATTTTAAAATGAGCTTAAACACTGGAGGAAACTCTTGCTCATTGCTTATGTTTATTTTTTAACGAGCATGAACTTTGTGCTAAAACTGCTCGATTACCCAGTCATATGATAAGAGTGTCTCATCAAGATTCTATTTTTTATGGAGCTTCATCTCACTAAGCTTTGCTCCGGATCCTTTTTTTATGCAAGTTTGGAAACGACTAATCCTACGAGTTTAAAGGGTTAGAGGTCCTAAAAATTTAAAAAATAAATAGTTGCCCCTTGCTTGCACTCCAAAAGGTTTGCATGCCCCCAGGCATAAAGTACGATTTCAAGGTTACCCCTCAATTTGCAGATAAAACATTTGTTTTACCGGGAGAGGCCTACCTCTTTCAGGCTACCCAAAGATTGTTCTGTTATTCTTTCAACAAAACACTTCTTCGGCAATGTCTACCGAGATAAACAAAGGTGAGTGACGAGACCCGCCCTCTCACATAACTTTGACAAGGCGATCTTATTCCAGAACAACCCCTCTTCCAACCACGGACGGGGTACGGACTAGTCATATTCTCCCGCGGAAACCTACCCTATACCCAAAGTTTTCCTGCCGAAGCAGACCAGGACGCATGCCCCCTGGGTTCCGGTCATATCCTCCTAGATTACTCGCGCTCATCAGGAGGACGGACCGTGGGTTGAGACACTTCTTGCGTGAATAGACCATTTAGGGATGGTATGTGACTATTTGCGATGCGTGATCCGGGAAATGAAAGTTGGTCCACGAGCTTGACCACTCTTCCTTCATGCGGAAAACACATTACTCTAAAGAGTGAGGAGACTATAGCTCCCATGCAATATATATAGTCTCGTCCAAGGAGTAGGTTATAATCCAAGGGTCCTTGAACAACCATCACGTTCATTTGAACGGTCTTCCCTTTCAATGTTATGGGCACATTGGGGAGGATCCCTAAAGGTCGACTGGTTCCTTTATCAAAACCTGATAGATTTCTCATTTCAGGTAAAAGCGCTGGCGAACCAAGCGCTTTCCAAGCAATAGAGGAAAGGATACTCACAGATGCCCCCTCATCAATGATAGTGCCAGCCATTACCATTCTGTATATTTGAACGATAATTCTGAATGGTATGCTTGCTGGCAACCGGGGTCTGCCTAGTTGGTTCCAGTCAAAGGACACAACCAGGTTGCTTGGTGGTGGGACCGAATATACGACCAGATATCGCTCTGACGAACTTCCTTCCTGCGATAAAGGAATGGGGGCATTGACCCCTTGTTCATCAGAGTCAGTGTTAATGAAGAGAATTTGGGCGGTGTCGTCTTTATTCTCCTCTGTGATGGTATCATTCGAAGATAGAGCCTCTGACGGAAAAACTGGGTCAACTGCCGTATCAACCTTTTGACTTTCGTCAGGCATGGATCCAGACGGTTCATCTTCAATGATAGGTGCTTCGGCTGACCACCTGGGCGGGTCAGCCGGGTTCTCAACTAGTGAAGGACTTGGCAGGAGTTTTTGATATCCAGGAGGAAGTTGCGCTCGTAAAATCGGGCGATCTTCCAGAGCTCTTTTAGCCTCGTCTAAGAAGGGACAACGGTGGATGGCGTGATCGCCTTCACACAGTCTGCAGGGAAATTTAGCTTTCCCTCTCTGTCCGGGGGTTTCACTCCCACTAGTTGACGGTGAGCAGTCAACATGGCTATCAGAGGTTGATGCTACCGAATTGTGCAAATGGGGAGACCAGTCCCTTAGTATTCGAGGGATACAGGGACAATCTTTATGGAAATGGTCTCCCTTGCATATGACGCATGGCGATTTAGGCCTTGTCAGTGCTGTGTGTGGATTTTTATCAGACGACTCTCGTTTTCCCCCAGTCGCCTTTGGCTCCTTCTTCTTCTTTTCTTTCTTCTTCTTCTCCTTCTTCTCCTTAGGAGCCTGGTTTTTGGTTTTGCCAGTTCCGTCAAGCGAAGAGGAAGGAGGAGAGGAAGATGAAGTAGAAGGTTGGTGGGCGACTCTGGTCTGGTCTAACTGTTGACTCGACTGTTCAGGAATGGTGGTGTTCTGAACGACATTGTTTGAAAAGAGACAAACTAGCAGGCCAATTGTCAGTCTTGGAAGCGAAAATGTGGCCATGTGGGGCGCACCAACATCTCCCCAAGAGGAGAAGGGACTAGGATTTCCACCAAGGGGAATTCCTTGGTTGGTGTGCTCCATTTTTTCATCCTAAAGATCAACGCAGGAATTAAAGGGTGATTGTTCCGTTTAAAATAAATTTTAACGACGCTTTAGACACAACTTGCTTTTTCACTTTTAAAGAGTCGAGAAAAAGCTAAAGATGACTCTAGTCTCCTTCGATGTTTTAATGAGCCTGAAGTGACAAATGCTCGAATGGACTTTTTCTGTTATAGAGTCTGAAAAAGGCCAAAAGAAACTGCTCTGGAGTTCTAGGCAGAGGGTGTGCCAAACTTTTCGCAAAACCGCAGAATACTTTTTATGGTACGGGCGGTCGATCTTCGTGAATGCTGTGTTCACTGCATTGCGATCAGTAGGGCGGCCGACATGGCTTCCTAAGGAAAAAGGATATATGCCTATAAGGGTCTCCCAATATATACGCGACGGTACGTGGGAGCACAATCCGTACTAGCGCTATCGTCCCTCAGGAGGAATCACCCACCTTCCACGAGATCGACAGTCACTAGGCTTAACGACGCCGGAACACGTCTCTAGCCTAGACCTCTATGTTGTGCGTTATGTTACAAAGCGTTGTTTAGTTCATTCAGTTTATTTTAGGTTGATCTTTTTAAAGTTTGCCTTTCAAGGTTCACCACGAGATGTATGATACAAATTCCTAAATGCAGTCTAAAGATGATAAGCAAGCTTTATATCTTTTCAACTTTGAAAATCCTAGCTACTAAGGGAAAAGAAAGACACCATATTTTCTCAAAGAGCAATCAACACACTCTAATGCACTTTTCCTAAATCCAACATGCAAACTATCAAATGCAAAAATGCACAATGCAGGTGTTTGTTTTCCGCTTTCTTAGTATTGATGCCTACAAAGAAAGCATTTTGTACAACTTTGAATTTACTTTTAAATGATCAATACAAACAAGTTCATTTTTTCGAAATCAGAGAGGGTAGAAGAGATTACACTACTTAACGATTTTTGAAATAAAGACTTGTTTTGGCACTTAAAAGAGACAAATTCAAACCAATAAGCAAAAGTAAATGTATAATCAATCTGAAAACAGCCAATGAACTCTCTTCTAAGATCACAATCAATCAGATCTGAATCAAAGGCTACAGGATGACTATTTTACTCATGCAAAGTAAAACTGTAAATGACGCCACAAACACATAAAAACACTCACAGTCTTTTTGTACAAAAGGAGGCGGAATCTAAGCAAAGAAAAGGAGTTATCTGACTGGTACCTATGCTGGTTAAAGGCTGCAAAAAACAGAGATCAAAACAGGGCAACAGAGAGCAGAGAACCCCAACTGCACAAGGCCAAACTGGTTCAGCGCAACCTCAACACTGAGGACTTTACATTTAGCGCAGGTAGCCCTCACGGGACCTATGTTGAAATGCAGACTGCCTTCACAGCAGTTGCGCTGAAGGAGAAACTCTCGTTTTTCCTGGGTTCTGGGTCACAAATTGCTCAAAAATCAATAGTTTCAGGCCAAATCAGAAACACAAGCAAGGTATAATCAAAGGGATGCTTTGAAAGCTACTAAGATCTATCACGAGGATCATCAAATCATTTGTGAATCCATTGTTCATAGACAAGTCCAACAACTGGATCAAAACAGCAACTTTCTACTTTGCATCCGGGAAAGATGCAGTTCGATTGTTGCTGTCAAGTCTATGAAGTAAACAAATGACAGAAACACAAATGAAATGAATAAACAAATCCTCCCCAGTGGAGTCGCCAATTTGTTGTGGGGAAAAATGCCTATGCAGGACGATCCTATCCACCTAAGGTGTGACAGTGCCTTAGCAACAAACGAGTACAGCTATACTGGTTTCTTCCTTTATGAAATGTGAAAGAAGAGAGATCAATAGACTTATCGGTGTCTTCCGTTTGTCCCTCGATCCAATCTCCCTTCTCTTTGGGTGTTCACAGCTACTTGCCTTCTTACTTATCCAGCTACAACTTCCTACAAGATCACAAGAGAACAGTTACTTGCGACAAGAGAACAACTACTTGAGACAAGAGAAGAACACTACACAAAGACAGATGTTCACATTCATAACTAGTTTAGGATTAGAAATAAACCAAATACACTAATACATTTATACATCAAAATACATCAGCATATAGGAGAAACCAAGATAGCTTTATTGATGAATAACAAGGTTCAGGAAGAGATACAACCCAGAGGGCTCCAATCCAGCATCTCCTTCCCAGCAAATGGAATTCCTATCTTCAGCCCCTTCAAAGCATTAAGCACCCAATGATTCCAGTCTCAAACCAACAACAATTCTTTGCAATAATCAAATTCCAACCTCTAGATCTCATGGAGAAGAGATCCATATATAGATGTTTGGAGAGAGGATGAGTCAGCTTGAGATCTGACTAGTGTCCTCTCCCTATATCAGTTCTTGAGTCCACTTGGAGGTTCTTGCTTCCACTTGGAGATTTGGAACCTCTTACTCATCACCAGTCGAATTCCCTGAGGCAAGTGTCATTTTGGAAGCTTCCTAAGCATTGACACCTTGAGGAATGAGTCTGCCACTTGTCCAAACTCGCTCAGTGTAGGTAGCTAGTGTTGGAGTTGACATTCAACGCAGGTAGACAGTGGAGCCACTGACATTCAGTGCAGATGGTCAATGGAGCAGTTGACATGATCCTGAATTGACTTGTTTTTGAGCAGTTTCAGGTGGATAACTTTTGTGAATTGCTGTGGTTTGTTAGCCTTGTTCCTCTAGGGGTAGGAACAACATGTTTAGGGACTTTGGATCCCTTAGATTACGGACATTTCATGCTCAATGCTGTAAGGCACAAAAATGTCTATAACAAACACCAAATTCATCAGAATACAAGGAAAAAACAAACATTTAAGGCCTCCACGGGTCATTTATGTAATTATGAACACAACATTAACTTCATTCATAACATTACATAGTCTCGGCCTTGGCCTGATTACACAAAATCAAGACCTTTGTCTCAAGAAAATACAATCCACACTGTCTTTCTCTCACTCTCCTAACTCCACTCCTCCAACCTCTCTGGCCTGATTATTCTAGTTAGTGGCCTTCTTCTCCTATGTTGCGCATAGGCTTACAATGCTATCGAATCCTCTCTCTCCGTCTCTTCTGTCTCGAATCCCTCTTCATAAAAGAAAGAGAATTACATATATCTCCTATCTAACAGTTTCCTTCTCAATTGAAGGAATATACTACATATTTAGAAATCAAATATGATCATAATCTAAACAAACTAGACTACTTGGCTTGATCTCTACGCAGGGAGGATCATTTGCCATTTTATTCCCAATTATGTTTTGAATTAGGCAACAAATTAACCACTTACATAATTTGGAATTAAAACAAATTAAACAACCATGTCTTCCTCCAAACTTTCATTAGCCACAACATGTGACCTCTCCATCACATTGCTGGCTAGGTCTAGATGCTCTTGTATCAGAATGAAAAGCTACTAAATTTTGCTTTTGAACAGATGTCACTTAATGTGAAAAGCAACTGATGGACAAATGTCAAACTAAGATGAAAAGGGTAGGCGAATGCCTAGCCTGACCAATTTAAAAAAGGGACACCTTTGGTATAAAAAATAAATAAATAAATAATTACATATGTATAGATATATGTGGAAACATCTAAAAATATTAATTTATAATTTTGTTAATGCATCATAAAATAATTTTACAGATGAAGAAATATGATTACTCTAATTGCTTGAGTTTAAAATGGATTTAAGGTGATAAATAACTATCAAAATTAATAAGGTGTGAAAATTTAAATAATAGTAATAGTCATTATTTAGATTCATTCCGCTCTTGGTAGATCAAAGAAAAGAAAGAGTTTAATCTTTAGATATGTAAAATTTAAATCTTCATATTTAAAAAACAATTGAAAAAAAAAAATCTTTAAATATTCTAAATATAGCACAATCCTGGTGATAAATATTCCATGGTGAGTGGATAGTTTTTCTTCCATCCAATAAATTAATTAAACCAACTCAACTTAATGATAAAAAAACAAATTAAAATATATGATCTTAAATTTATTTTAAGATAGGTACCTTTTCTACATTGGTGTCATCCGTTAGACGCAACTTGGTGTACAATAATTGTTTTTCCTTAAATTCACTTACGGGTGATTCATTTTCATAATTTTTATCCTGCACTATGATAGCAAACAACGAGGCAGATTCACAGTTTTTATCCTGCCTGCACCAAGAATCTTGAACCGTCTGCACGAGACATATAACATGATCCACATCACACATGGTGAGTGGTCCCGCAATTCCTACAGATTAACCATTAAAAAAAAAATATCCATTTTTACAGGATTCGTCACTCTTTTGCAATATATCTTTATTTTGATGATTAATATATTAAAGATTTGGAAGAGGAGAAAGGAAAGAGAACCATATTCTGGCGGTCGAGTTAGCCCTTTGAATCTGTCCAGGTAGGCAACCCATATCTGTCTGTCGCTCCACCTAATTGCAAAATAAAGCATCTTCTTATTAAGCACATGTCCTTATTATGTCTTTCTCATATTCTTATAATAAGACATTGAAATTTCAAATATCCATATGTTAAAAAGGGGTTAAGGGGGTATTCATGCATGCATGGCTAAATAAACATTTTGATTCCAATGTTTGGTATACCAAAGAACCAAGGGTAGTCGTATAAAGATATTATTAACGGTTAAAATAGGAAAAATGGGCATAAAAAAACCATAATCTTATTATGGGAATTACAATATATATTTTTCACAGTGTTTATACTACAACATTCAAGGGGGTTTTAAGAAAATATTTGAGACAATTTTAGGGTAAATTGTCTTAACTTGAGACAAAAAAAAAACTTGTTTATTATCTTAAATATTGTTTTTAAGCAGGTGTTTCAAATTATTGTCTTAAAACATTGTCTCTATAAAGACAATATAGAACATAAGGATTATTGTCTCTTTGGAGACAATTTCATTTTTGTCTCTCTAGAGACAATAGTCAGGATTAAAAAAATATTGTCTTTAAAGAGACAATATGTCTTCAATCCTAGTTATTGTATTTAAGTCAATACAATATCACTTTTGTCTCTTTAGAGATAATATAAAACAATGAATCTAGAAAAATATCTCACCAATGAAATAAATCAATATAAAAAATATTTAACTAAAATTGAACTACAATATCATTAATTAATTCATGTTAGGGTACAGTGGAATCGAACCACCAACCTCCTGCTTATAAGGAAAATACTCTTCCATTGAGCTAGCACCCTTTAAAAAATTATGTGAAGAGGTATGGTAGTCCTTGAAATTGCATATATAGGCATTGATTTTTAAAAAATATTGGACACATATTGACATATTCTTTGTTTTTAATCATGCAACTGCTATTTTTAGCTTAATAAAAAATAACTCAATGGAGTTAGATGAATGTCACACCTGTGTAACATAACCTGCACACAATAATATACAATAATCTACAAAAAAGAAAAATCTAGTTTTCATAACTAGAATTAGCACAAGCTATTAATATCTTGCCACAACTATTAAATGGTTTATGTTTAGCATGCTTTCATTGTTCATATATTCCAACAATATGAACTTGTAGATCAATTCAACTCAGTGTTTCTATTTTGATTAAATATTTCAAATATTAAGCTATTAGCATTAGAGTTTATTTTTATGAGTGCAAAATTCTATGGTTTGAAATTTGACACATTATTTATTTATTATCATTCTTATTATTTTAATATCCTGGTTGATTTTTTTTTCCATTTCATTGCATTTTCCCTCTAAAAATGTTTCCCGAACGATTATAATGGAGGAGGGAAGCACAACCACCAACCATAGTAGAAATTATTATCCTAGCAGGACTCAATCAAAGTCGAGATTTGAACCTCAACCAAACTAAAATGGGAGACCTGAAGGCCAAATGTTGTAGCAAGATATTTCTTGAAACAATCCATTTGAACCAATTCATCTCAATGAATATCACTGAATGGTGGTAGCATTCGGGTTTGGCTTTTCATTTTGAACAAAAAATAAAGTGCAACAATGAAGTAGACATTAAGAAGACAACCTAATGATGCATAATTTCTCTGTAATTTTCGACAATAAATAGACGCTCCATGAATTCTTCACAATAAACCTATCAAAATGTAGTTATCATTCAATATTGTTTGTAACTAATTGTAGTTGCAACTGTCCTTGATTTTCATTTAACCATCCAATTCTGTAATGCATTCTCATCATATCTTCCTGGATATGAAGTAAGAAGATTACGGTGATATCATATATAAAGATTCATAATAATATACATAACTCTTGGGCATGATTTTTTTTTTGCCATTGACTTTCCCTTAACCATTCAAATTTTTGTTGTGTTCTTAGTGGATCTTCCTAGATTTGAAGGAGAAGGACCACCATGATATCAAATAAAAATATCATAATAGTATGCATATACCTTGGTCATGGTTATTCATCTCATAAAAGAAAAATAGTAATGAAAGTGGGTATATAATGTTGTAGTCCTTTCAAAATACTTTCTCTATGAACAAATTAGAATGAAAAATTTTAGCTTATTATTGCTTGATATTGTTTCAAACCAATTTGTGAGTTTGTAGCCGTATAACATACTAATCCATTTACAATTCAGAAACTTAAACTTATTATTGCTTGAGGCAAGTCTGAAACTGATTTGTGAGTTTGTAGTTGTCAACATACTAATCCATTTACAACTCAACAACTTAAACTTATTATTGCTTGAGACAAGTTTGAAACCGATTTGTGAGTTTGTATTTGTGTAACATACTAATCCATTAACAACTATCTATTGGGTAGAGACTCGTGTTTCAATTTGTAATCGCATGTTCAAAAGGTTCTTAACTAGCATCATAATAAATACAGAGAAACTGTGAAAGAAAATACACAATTATGCAATGTAGCACTTTAGGTGTATATTCTTCTTACAACCAAAAGGAATACCAAAAATGAGAAAAAGTATGAAACATAAATGATCCTTCAACAATATATCCCCTTTATGAATACATGAGATTGTGGTTATGTTCTTTTATTATTTTATGAAATAGTTTGCAGTTGAACATTTAAGTTACAACTAATTGTTCTATTTGTGTTTAACTATTCGTTTTTTTACTTTTAGTTGATTACATGCTTTGGAATTTTGTAGTTATCCCATACTCATGGGTGAGAAGCATGATATAATATCAACATTTAATGGACCAAGTAATTAGCCAAGACAATCTATGGATAAGCCAACAAAACAAACATTCTAAAATATGGGAGGCTAAGGGCATAAATGATTGTGAACGAAGATTTTCCAGTAAAATAGCTCTAACCTATACACATCTTAGAGCAAAGAAGACCGTGGAGCGATAAAAAGGTGTCTTTTGAACTCCTAATTACCTTCACGTTAATTATCAACCCAGGGACGACATTTTATTTCAAGAGTGTACTCAATCTGAGGTGACTATTTACTCAAGAGTAATGTTTTGTAGTATAGTGCTTAAAAGCTACAAAAGTACATGAATGCTTGAAAAAAGAAATCTAACAATAACATAAACTCAAATGCTCTGAAATCCAACTATTCACTCAGCAAACATCAATAGAGGATACAATAGCAATAACTCATTCCTCTAGAGATTGATGCAATTGAAATCAAACCGGAACAAGACAATCAATCTGGGAACGGGGAAGCAATAACCAATGTTCTCTACAGTTGACAGCCCTGCTTTAAAGCAATCAAAAGGAAATCGAAATTGAACTAAAGCTGCCATTGAAAGTAAACTAGGAAAACTCTTTAAAAGCAAACTAGTGCAATTAATCAATAGAAATGAACAACAAAGTAAATGGGTAGTACAACATGATTTCTATTACAAAATTAGATTGTTTCCAACCAATTGATAAACAAGAAGATATATTTCCATCCAGCTTTCAACAAGAGCAAGACGAATTTGGCTTTGCAGCTGAGATTTGGAGGACGGCCGCAACAACAAATCTGAGAAAATCGTGCTCAAAGAACCCTGCGTTTCTCTCAGTACAAGCCGAATTTGGGCAAACCGTTCTTTAATAAAGTTAATTGGGTCTGTTCTGGACAAAACCCATGTTCCAGATTTTCCAGATTCTGCTTCATTTGCTCAGAATCTCAACCGTAAAACCGTCACTTCTTATTCCAGCGAATTTTTGAGTTGGCACTTTTAATGATCAAGTCTTCAATCTGGAAATTATCTTGGAGGCTAAAAATGGTGAATAATGTTACAACTGATTTATTAAAACTATCATTGATAAAATCACGCATAATCATCAATTTATTAGAAATAAAGGAGAATAAATAATATTCATCCATAAGAGCATAAATCATTTATAAAATGGATTTAAATGATAAATTATAATAGATGATATAATAGAGAAGAGTAAAAATGGATGAAATAAGTGTTACAAAGTGGTCGTATTCATGGCCCAACATACCCCCACACTCAATATGTTGCATGTCCTCATGCAACGAAAACTGAATATATTGCATGTCTTCATGCAACCCAAAGACAAAAACCCATGTCTTAACCAAGTGATAAAAAAAATATGTTCATCTCAGCTCATGAAATGGATAGAACAAATGAATTCTTCCTTAATTAATGAATATTCACTTTTAGTAATCTTGATGAAGGCATAACAATCTTTACATTGACTTTCAACTTATATGTATGAAGTTGCAGCAAAATATGATATAGATAACAGAAAACTTCATTAACCATTTTCTCAAAAACTACAAACCAACTTTTGTTGAAATTTGGCAAGTAAATTTATAATATATGAATGCCTTTATGATCCAAAAATTGGACTGTTTTGATGCACGGATCATGAGATATAAACAAAATGGCTGTAAGTGAGAGTGCATGATTTCCGAAATTTTATGAACCAATTTATCTTGAAATTGTTTGGGTTTCTATTAATGATATGTCTGTGTTTTCCAAAAATCACAAGAATTGAGTTCATAACTTTAAAAATATTATGGAAATCAATTTCTATACTGAAATTGTATGCCTTAAATGAGAAAGAAAATAGAAAACATCCATCATACGTAGCAATTCCTCCCCCTCTTTGAAAAATTAGCATGCCCTCATCCGATGCTAGAAAACAAATAGAGGTGGTTGCTACCAGCTGTTGAATTCTATGCTTGGTGTAAAACAACATGGAATAAGGGAGGTGTTGAGAATGAATAAGAATAGCAAAGGATGATAAAGAATATGAATGACATGGTCATAAGAAAGAAATGAATGAAAGCAACACTCCCCCAAACTCGAAAATGATATGCTGTTGAAAAAGGGGAAGTGGTAAAGATGTGGAATGAAGGATGATAAATAATGCTCAAAATGGATTGTCATTAAATTCTCCTAAATTCGTAATAAATTAGAAAATTATGCTATTTTACCTCGAGTTTTACCTCCAAAAAGAAAAATGTGAAATGACATATATGGACTGGCAGTTGTTGAAGCTGAGTTGGTGCGGAAAGTGATGCAAAAGGTGGAATCCAGGTAAGCACATCATGTCTAAAGAATTGTTCACGTTCGCGAGCCTCTTCTGTTAAGTGCAATAGTGTGGTCATGCTACAAATAGAATTCTGCCCATACTTGTTGTTCTCCTGTAAACAAAGCACTATTTTGCATACAATGTTCTTGAATCCATAGTGTTAGCTTTGAATAGCAACAGATAAGATGCATGCAAAATTTCAATTAGAAAAAATTATGTATACATGCAATACTAATATGTTTTCAAATCAACAAGGTATGGCAAAGTGCAGTAATCATATCGCATGCAATCCTATAATGCATACATTCCCCCCTCCAATTGGAAAATGGGTTCCATAACCATAAAGCATATGAAAGGGGTGGTGCTGATGGTAAGGCAATGGAATGAACAATATATCAGTAAATGAAGCAGAGTACACTTATCAATGATAGGACGGTGAAAGTTATGGTTATATTGAGAGCAAAGTGTGTAAAGATAGTTATGAATAAGAGATAGGACGCTTTGGATTGATGATAGTTTATGCAAAACGAAAAAGGACAACAATATACTAAAAAGATGCTTTGCTGACGGTATGCTAGCTGAAAATGATGCGATTGATCATAAAACAATTTCTCATGCATAAAGGTTCAAAACAGGGAAAAATTTAAGGAAATAACTTCTCTGATAAAAAGAAAAATAAGAAAAGGGTATTATAATAATAATTGACGATAAGATATAACTTCAATACCATAAGCAGAGCCACTGCTGCCAGCAGGCGTCCATAGCCTCGGCAGGGTTGCTTTTTAACCCATATGAGCCAGGATCCTCAATTTATAAATGGAGAGTTACAATGTTGTTCTACAAAAGAGATCAGTGTGCTGGCGTGGTAACCAGATAATCATACTGCCATTCACTGGGATGTAGCAAAAGTGATCAGGCCGGCTCGTGATGAGACCTCCTGTTCCAAGGATAATTTGGCTATCCAATGGATAATAACCCTGGTGTGGTGGCCATAATGGGAATGTCACTTTGTTACAACCTTATGAACATGGTAGGCTGGCTCGTAATGAGACCCCCTATCCTCCATCTGCGAACAAAATTTTGTTGTTATTACATATTTTTATGATAAAATGAGAGAGGCTCAGTACTCCTTAAGAGTAGAGATGGTGGAAGAAGTTGAACATGTCAATAGAAAAATATACCCATAATCTCATTTATTACAGACAGAGAAGATTATAATCAGGAAGGGTGGAACCAGCATGGTATTAAGATGATCAATCAATATCATGTTCAACAGAAAACAATGCAGTAAAGTAGTATATAAATAATTGTGTCCCTTTTGAAAATAAGCTATCGTCAAGAAGTTGTCCTGTTAAAGATCATAACGTGAATGATATTAACTCGCTTCAATAGAATCCATAATTCTTGTCCTTATAAAAGTAGTGTACTTCATGCCATGAAAGGGAATCAGTAAAATGTGGTTGAAATGAACTAGGAGTAATCCTACAAGAGGAAGGAAAGGGTTGCTCTCAAAAATATTCCCAAAGTGTTGCTCTTTTGAATGAACAAGAAAAACACTCAAAAAAAGTGTTATTCCTTGTAGGGAACAACAAAGGAAATGCACAAAAAAAAAAGCAAAAATACACACCAAAAAGTGTGAAAATGGAAATGTCGTTCCTTTGGAAAAAGGAACAGCAAAAACTAAAAGTGTTGTTCCTTTAGAAAAGGAACAGCAAAAACGCAAGTGTTGTTCCTTTGGAAAATGAACAGCAAAAATGAAAAGTGTCGTTCCTTTGGGAAAGGAACAGCAAAAACACAAGTGTTGTTCCTTTGGAAAAGGAATAGAAAAAATGAAAAGTGTCGTTCCTTTGGAAAAGGAACAGCAAAAACACAAGTGTCGTTCCTTTGGAAAAGGAACAACAAAAATGAAAAGTGTAGAAGTGTTGTTTCATTCGAAAAGGAACAGCAAAACGTGAAAGTGCAAAAGTGTTGTTCCATTCAGAAAGGAACAACAAAATGTGAAAGTGTAGAAGTGCTTTTCCGTTCAGAAAGGAACATCAAAACGTGAAAGTGCAAAGGTGCTGTTCCATTCAGAAAGGAACAACAAAACGTGAAAGTGCAAAAGTGTTGTTCCATTCAGAAAGGAACAGCAAAACGTGAAAGTGCAGAAGTGTTGTTCCATTCAGAAAGGAACAGCAAAACGTGAAAGTGCAAAAGTGTTGTTCCATTCAGAAAGGAACAACAAAACGTGAAAGTGAAAAAATGTTGTTCCATTCAGAAAGGAACAACAAAACATGAAAGTGCAGAAGTGTTGTTCCATTCAGAAAGGAACAACAAAACGTGAAAGTGCAGAAGTGTTGTTCCATTTAGAAAGGAACAACAAAATGGACAATCATAAAATGCAAACATGTAAAAAAACAAATTAGTTGTTCACAGCATTGATGTTGAGGATGAGTTACACTTTGAATGAAGCAACACCTGAAACACAAAATATAAGAGAAATTAGAAAAGAAACAACAAAAAACAGCATGTAAATAAATAAATTAAGTTACAATAGCTATGATGTTATGTCAAAAAAAATGATTTATTTGAAAAATGTTTTGGTAGCAAAGACATGACATGAATCTTCAAATGGAAATCAATTCTTCATTTCTTCTATTATGAATCCGTTGGGTAATGAGTTGGATGAAATTCTTTTGTTTCATTTAAAATTTCTTTCAAGAATCACTCGTCCATAAATTGACGTTCTTTTTCTCCTAGGACCTGCAAAAAACGAGTGTCTACCTGCAATAAAACATTAAATCATGGAGAAAGAGAGGTGCACGGCTCCCCTAATCCAAGAATTATGCAAAAAAACTAACAAGTAGTTACTCTGTAGAACAAATCCATGGAGAAAATAACAAAGTAAAATTTATTTGTCACCTGCGGGAGAGCAGTGGTCGACCATACTAACCAGCAGTGTTTTAATCACAACTTTGTTTTTTGTCCAAATTGAGTGATTCCAGAGCTAAATGAGAGCTAATTCAAAGGTATATCTCCAATAGAAACAGGTTTTAAAAATTCAATGATATGATATGTCAATTTTAGTTAGAACAACCTGCATTACAGAGTCATTTTCGATTACCCCACTTAGACCAACGGTTGATATTTCAAGCATAATTTTTTCTTTTGATGTCAGATTCAAATGATTCAAATTGGAAATGAAAGTAGATTCATTTTTTTTATCTCCAATAGGAACAGGTTTTGAAGAAAAGAAGAATTGATAGGTCAAATACTGTAAGAAACAGCCGGAAAGACATAGTTTTAAGGGTGCTGATTTACGATAGACAGTCAGTATTTTTATCATAACTTCCCCATACGATATGAAAAATGAGTGATTCCAATTGTATTGTAAACTATATTCATAGGGGAATCTATCATAGTAACAGGTTTTAAAAATTCAAACATTTATGCCTCCAAAAACTGACTGTCCCAGCTGTGTTCCTCAGCTGCCCACTAGACACCCTGTCAATGTTTTGTTTCTAACTTTTTCGTTTCAAATCCAAATTGAGTGGTTCGAATTTGGTTAGAAAGTAGACATCAAGGGCCACCTAGGGTAGAAACGTGTTTTAAAAATATTCACTTTTGGTCCCTCAAAACATGACTGTCCCGATTGTTTTTCCAGAAATTTCATCAAGCCCGAAAGCCAAAAAAATGATATTCAACCATTTTTTCATATTGATGATAAAAATGAATATAAGTGTTTGTAGAACTATTATTTCCATTATAAGTCATCTACATACACAAATGAATTTAAAAAAAAAAAAAAAATTATCACCGATGTTGATTTCCATAGCATGTTGTAACAAAAAACAACTAGCTTTACAAAAATAAAAATAAAAAAGATGTGTTTGTTTTATTTGTTTATTTATTTTATTTTCTCCACCATCCTACTCTTCTTTGAGAATCGAATATGTTTATGTATAAGAGTATTTCCAGTGGAACCATTTTAGAATTGAGGCTTTATGTATGCACATACCCAAATTTGAAAAATGCATGTTGATAAAAATTAGGGTATGAGAAGCCAACTTCCCTTGAAAAGATGGTATCAAAAATTGTTGAAGTATGGAGTGATGATGCAAACACGTGATGGAGTGAAACCAGTCTTCAATATATCCATTCCTTTCTTGATTTCCCATCATACCATGAAGTTCTTGAGCTTTTAAAATGGTTTGTTGGTGCAACCTACAAGAAACCTCATTTTTTTCCGTAACTTCTACAATTTTTGAATTTGAAACATTCTGAATCTCATTGTAAGTTTTCTCTGATGGCGCATGTGAGATAGAATGGGTGGGAAGGTTGGGTAAATTTGGCAGTCCAACACTGTAAGTATGTTGTACTGGTTTATTGTGGTGAGGGTGTGGAATTAGTTGAGCAAGAAATTCAAAAGTAGAAATGTTGGGCAGTTTCTTACCATAACAGAAGATGTTCTTCATGTGTTCCTTCGAAGCTCCTCCTTCCAATGTTCCTGTCAATTAGTTAGTGAAATGGGTGGTGCTTACATCACCACTTGAGTGAAATCATGTGATTTATTTTTTATTTTTTCCTAGTCATTCACACGAAAATTCAAACATCTATTTCTACCCAACAAAGCAACAACAAATATGTTAGGAAAGCGGATAGTGGAGCAGGGCTTTTACATGCTCTGCACACAGGTTCTTACCTTCCGTTTTTAAGATCCAACTCTTCCCTAGCAGGCACTCATCAGATTCACACTACTCTTTAGAAATGGCTACACTCTCCCCGGCAACGGCGCCAAAATGTGGAGCGATAAAAAGGTGTCTTTTGAACTCCTAATTACCTTCACATTAATTATCAACCCAGGGACGACTTTTTATTTCAAGAGTGTACTCAGTCTGAGGCGGCTATTTACTCAAGAGTAATGTTTTGTAGTATAGTTCTTAAAAGCTACAAAAGTACATAAATGCTTGAAAAAGAAATCTAACAATAACATAAACTCAAATGCTCTGAAATCCAACTATTCACTCAGCAAACATCAATAGAGGATACAGTAGCAATAACTCATTCCTCTAGAGATTGATGCAATTGAAATCAAACCAGAACAAGACAATCAATCTGGGAACGAGGAAGCAATAACCAATGTTCTCTACAGTTGACAGTCCTGCTTTAAAGCAATCAAAAGGAAATCGAACTTGAACTAAAGCTGCCATTGAAAGTAAACTAGGAAAACTCTTTAAAAGCAAACTAGTGCAATTAATCAATAGAAATGAACAACAAAGTAAATGGGTGCATGTCTACAACTTAACTACTTCAAAAGGCTAAATCACACCAAGCATTGCATCAGTCGAAGGTTCGGTAGCAATAACCCATCCTTCTCGTAACTGATGAGAACAAATCCGAGGTCTGGGAGCTAGGTAGCAGATGCTGGGGCTCACTACAGCTTGAGATCGTCCTTGATGAATATAAATGAAACAGCAAGTAAAGGAAATAACGATGAAATAGAACAGCACATCAGCCAAGGGTTTGGTGGCAATAACCTATCCCTTTCATAACTGATGGGAGCAGATCAGAGGTCTAGGAGCCAAATAGCAGAAGCTGACACTCACTACAGCCTAAGTCTGTCCATGAGAAATGGCAAGTAAATGAAACAACAAATCAACAATCTTGAAATAGACCAGCAATTGAAATGAAACAACAATTCAGAAATGGAATAGCAACTAAATATGAATGTACAACAATCCAAATCAAGCACGCAACACACTTATCATTAAAAGGGACAGTAATCCGAGCTTCGATACAATATGCATGAATCACAGTTATAAAGTAACAGCAATTGTAACAGAACAGCAATCCCGAATATACAACAGTCACAATTTAAGAATACATCATACAGTTGTACCGATTTAGGAACATACAACGCGGTTAATCTGTAATCGAATGACAATCTGTAAGGAACAACAATGTTATATCAATTATCAAAAGGAACAGCAATGCGATACAAAGTTAAAATGATAACATAGCATTCCTGTTGCAGATAACGATAGTATCCAATCAAGTATATCTAATAGCGCTGATATGTAAAACAGTAAAGTGCATCAGATTACTGAACAGAGTAAAAGAAAGAAATCAAACCACACATGAAGCATAAAGATATAATACAGCAGCAGCGTACTCCACCAGAGGCTGGGCCCTTAGCCGCTATCGGATGCTGCTGGGTTACTTCAGGATCAAAGATGAAATGGCAACTAGATTTATATTAAAATATAAAAGCAGAGTTACAGTGGATTACAACAAGAAATCTCTCAATCTCTCAGCCATTATCCATTCTCTCTGCCATCCTCAATTCTGAATCTCTAATTCATCCTCAATTCCATCATTCGAATCCCTCTGAAATCACCCCCCTCTCTGATCTCTGTTCTAATTTAAATAAAGAGAGATCAGAGAGCAGTTACAATCAAGATAATTACAACATGATTTCTATTACAAAATTAGATTGTTTCCAACCAATTGATAAACAAGAAGATATATTTCCATCCAGCTTTCAACAAGAGCAAGACGAATTTGGCTTTGCAGCTGAGATTTGGAGGACGGTCGCAACAACAAATCTGAGAAAATCGTGCTCAAAGAACCCTGCGTTTCTCTCAGTACAAGCCGAATTTGGGCAAACCGTTCTTGAAAAAAGTTAATTGGGTCTGTTCTGGACAAAACCCATGTTCCAGATTTTCCAGATTCGGCTTCATTTGTTCATAATCTCAACCGCAAAACCATCACTTCTTATTCCAGCGAATTTCTGAGTTGGCACTTTTAATCATCAAGTCTTCAATCTGGAAATTATCTTGGAGGCTAAAAATGGTGAATAATGTTACAACTGATTTATTAAAACTATCATTGATAAAATCACGCACAATCATCAATTTATTAGAAATAAAGGAGAATAAATAATATTCATCCATAAGAGCATAAATCATTTATAAAATGGATTTAAATGATAAATTATAATAGATGATATAATAGAGAAGAGTAAAAATGGATGAAATAAGTGTTACAAAGTGGTCGTATTCATGGCCCAGCAAAGACAAGAGGCAGGCGCTTGGTAGGCAATTCCAAAGGTCAGACATGAAAATAATACCAATTTCAAGCAAAAACATTACTGTTTCTACTGTGGAAATTAATCGATTACTATTGACATTGTATTCATAAAACACACGTGGTGTACCATCAAGAGAATACTCACAATCCAAAATAAGTAACATATTAAGATTATTATAAACAAATACATAATCTATGTTGGCTTGGTAGCTTCGTTTATATTAAAAAATGAACTGAAATAACACTTATGACACTAATATATGGAACACTAAGATATTTTCCATGTTAGTGCAATATGTGTTGAGTAAAATCCTCCAAAATGAGCACCTGTTCTATAAGAGTTATCTAGTTGCAACAAACATAAATAGAGGCCACATCTATAATACAAAATTTCAAGCTACACCAACATGTGTGATAATATTATATATAAGATAAGATACTAAATTTTCCAAACAAAGGTAGACATTAATACCTGCAAAGAAAAGTTTTGCAACTACCTTGGATGAATTGTTATCTTCTACCCCAAGGTATATCCAAATGCATGCCTAAAATAAAATAAAATAAAATATGAAAGTTGATTCATAAAAGGTCAGATAGAATTTGACACAACTAAAAGCTACAAAACTTTAGTAAACTGGCATCCAACATCCATCGTATAAAAAAAGTTGTATCTGAAGCCTAAAATAGTTCTTGTCATGTCAGTAGTATGTTTAGAAGAGCATATCTACAAACATAATAGCATGTCATTCAGGGTATACTTGTATAAAATATATACCACCATTGATTATGTAATAGGTAGGCCGAAGAGAATGTGTAGGAAGGCTTCTTTCCTATTAGAGAAGATATGATTAGGAATTCAACCACATACAAAATTTCAATTGTGCATCCAAAAAAGAAAACAAAATATGCAAGGAAAATGTGATCTACTACACTTTCCTAATAATAAATCTCAGCCCAAAACAAGACAAGTAATGTATATGTAGAAAATAACAAAAGACTAGGAAGATCTAGAAGAATAATTGTTAAAACCTACAAGTAAATAGGAAACGTGAAAATTTAAGACTTAATAGATTCTAAATCCTAAATGATAACAACAATACAGTGACATAAAAACTGTAATGTGTATAACATTTCATGAACATGACTATGATCTGAATTGCAAAGGGGGGATTCTTACATTGAAGATGCGTTGAAAAAATTTGCATGTTAAGAACTAAATTGTAGACTGTTGGGAAGACCCTTGAACTTTGTATGTATAATATAATATAAATGGAATGGTGTCACAAATATTAATTTATAAGGTTGGGAATATTAATAACTATTAAGTTATTATATAATTACATTATTCAAGAACAAAACAAGCCACACTCTCTAGGGTTGTTGTCTTCAAAGAATGGTGAGGGACTAATGTTCAGTTAGAAAGAACTCACTCTTCAAAGATGCCTTCAGTTTCTTGCTTCAATTTAGGTTTAGAGGGATATCTTGGCTCAACAAGGAGCAAGCATAAACTGCATTAAGTTCAATAGAGATAGAGTACATGGTAGCCAACACTGTTAGATGTAAATCCATGTGACTTAGCAAGTTCATAACAAAGCTAACAGGTGATGTCTTGTAGCCAACTATAATTTATTATGGAAATCAAAGTTGTATCAAAATCTATTAGAATCCAAAATTCCATCATTGCTTCAAACACGCTAACATCAAGTACCATTCTCTTTGGTACAAAGTTCAGAAGGGAATAGTAGATTTACAATATGTTGAAAAAGATCAGCAGGTTGCAGATATCTTACTAAGGCCCTGGAAAAGGAGAAGTTTGATATGTTCAAGAGAGACTAAGTTTGAAGGTGAACACTTTATCACTAAAAGGGAATGTTAAATTTCTACTTTCTTTAGCTCCAACATTATTCTCTACAGTACAACCGCACTTAGTGAGCAGGTATAGTGGCAGGTCCATACAACACCAATGTGGAAAGTTATTTCAAATCCATACAACAACAATATGGCAACAATTTTCCCTAGTTCCTCCAAACAACTGAGTGTGAGGGAGGCACAATTATGTAGGAGAGTAGGGAGTGTTGACATTATGAATTATGTGTTGTCCTTGATGGAAACCCCCTTGTTGAAGATGTAAACAAGATGTGATAGAGTGTTTTGACAAAGGCATAACAGTTCAGAGGCAGAGGTATGATAAAGTTGAAATATCAAGAAGTATATGCGTGTTCTGTTAAGTAAAGCCACGTACACATGCAATTACGATGAAGCAAAGACGTGTATAGTTTCTGCACCATGGTATTCTAAATGCCAAGGGTCCTTGCCATGATATTTCCCATGGTATTGAGCCCAGTAACGAATGTTTTGATCCCGTTTAAGAAAACCGTCGGTTGGAGTATGATTTTGACCTGTGGTATTGGATAAAGGATAAGCTATATAAGGTTATGAAGATCAAAGTGGTGGTGAATGTGCAAGTGATGGAAATCCTATGAATAGTTATATCTGAAGCAAATATACATGTAATGGGCTATTGAGGCTTTGCTTGATCTAAAATAAGTATGCACCCGCGAGTTTTATGATGGATCATATCCAATAGATCTGAGATGACAATCACGATTATGAGATGATCTGATTTGTGTCGATAGCGCCTTAATGCTTGATTTTTCTCTTGTATGTTGAGATATAGGTTTTTCTGAAGTTCTGTGTTGCAGCGAAGATTTGGTTTTGAATTTGCAGATTTGTAAGTGGGTTTTATAGCCTGCAAGGCATGTACACATGCAAGTTTGTTTCTGGTAAGTCTTGTACATGCGGGTTTATTTCTTGAAAAGCGTGTATACACACAGATATACTTTGAAGAAAGTGTGTACATAAAGTACAGTTTTGATGAAAACTATGTCTAATTAGTTTAATCGGTTTTGATGTGTTTCCGCTGTCTGTCAATGAAGTATTCTTGATGACCTAGGTTTAAATAGTGATTTTTTGGTTATGGATTAATTGATTGAAGAATGTTGAAGTTACTTGCTGATTGTGATTGAAGATTACATAAAGTTCTATGATTATTTCATAATGATGTAGTAAATCTGTGTATTATTCAGTGTTTTTTTCAGAGTGAAGTGTTTCAGTTTTCAGTGGTTTAAGATCTGTATGCGAGTATGCTTCACGAAAGGCACATACACATGTGGGTTTGCTACTACAAAGTAGCATACATATTTTGACAGATGGTTAATCAAGATTTGCAGTAATAAGATCTGATTTCTGTGATATGCAGTATGATGTTTACTATTCTGGTTACAATAATCTGACTGTTCTAGTTGATTGGTTGAGTTTCAATTATTGGTTGATTCTGTTGGGTCAGAGATTGATGATTGAGTTACAGTGATAAGTTTCAGTTTAATGATGGGTATTGAGCTTACATGTTGGTAGTGGGACCACTTTGAAAATTTGATGAAACATGGCCTACAAGTTGTAATGTTTTGAAGTAGGTGGATCTAGTATGAAAATTTATGAAACGTGGTCCCTAGAGGTGTTGAGAGTTGGTGCCTTTAATGAGGGATTTGAAGCTTCCTTCCAGTGGTAGCTGGTAAATAATATTAGGGGGTTGGAGCTCCCTTCCAGTAGGAGCTAGAAAAGGAGCGAAGATTGTAGCCTTTTATAGGTGGGTGCATGCATACTGGTATGAGTTTGCACGAGTACAAGATTGTAAAATATTTTATTTATATTAAAAATAAGACAGAGATTACAAAAACATGTGGTTTTTTCCCGCATTGGTTTTCCACCTTAAATCCTCGTGTTCATGTGTGTTTCTTATGTGTGATGGTTTATTTTGTTCTTACTGCATATGGTTACTGTTTATCTAATTTTTAATAAAGTACTGATGCACTGGCTCAAGATATAACGATGATGAATCAACTGAAACATAAGTTTTCTGGATATACACTAGTTATCTTAAGAATAGTCGTGTACACAGGCAGGTTCCCTTCAGTAAAGTCACATACAAAAGTCAGAATATGAAACTGAAAATTTAATGATTTGAAAAATAATGATTCACCCCCCCCCCCCACTTCTCAACAATGTCCCCAACAATTGGTATTTAAGCAAGTCCTTCAGCAGAAGCTTGATCGCTTAAAGGAGATCTGTCAAGACAATGGGAAAGAGGGAAAAGAAGAAAGAAACTCAAAGGAAGAAAATAGTGAATGGAAGTAGATATTCAGAAACATTATCAAGTATGGACTTTTGTTCTAAATATGATCCATTTCCTTGTCTATGCAACAATTATAGTGATGAAGAAGATGAGTTTGATCAAGACTGTCAATTACTTATGGAATTTGATGATGATTCTGATGATAATTTCATGAATGCCCTAGAGGAAAATGATATTTTTATTGAAGAAATATCTCATATTAAGATTTGTTTAGAAGAAGTTAAATAAGCGTAAGAAATTTTGAAGAAACAAATCATAGAAAAAGAAGAGCATAATGAGAAGCTCGAATGTGAAATAGTCAGTCTAAGGAAAGAACTTGAGAAATAAAACAGCATTAATCTTTTATTTGCTAAAGGATCTAAAACCTTGGATGAAATCATCAAGGTTCAACACTCACCTCTTATAACGATAGGCCTTGGATACTGTGAAGAAACATCAAAGACTGTAATGTATTCTATAAAAACAGGATGTTATCTCAATGCAGTAAAAGGAAGTAATCAACATCACTCCGTCCTACAACAAAAGAATAAAGGAAAAAATACAGAAACAGGAAGCTATCTTAATGCAGTAAAAGGAAGCAAACAACATCACTCAGTCCTACATCAAAAGAATAATGGACGAAATACCTCCCAAGAAAACTCTTCTCAGTTCAATCAAAAGAACATCACTAGAAGATACTATGATCCCAGACGATTCTACTTTAATGGACAATGTTTTTCTTGTCACGTTTTTGGTCATAAGGCCACTCAATGTGTTTCTTACAAAACTATCATGACTAGGGAAGAAAGAAAACAAAAGAATGAGAAACACTCTCACAATGCCTTCTCTCCTCTTCAATATGAAACCAAATGCTCCCTTTGCAATAACTTTGGGCATAAGGAATTTGAATGTAGGAACAAAGGATGATCAATAGCTCAGGATAAGCAAATGGCAACAAAATCTAAGGTATGGAAGAAGAAAACCATTGAATCTGAGAAATGTGGTCTAGCTTTATATGCAGGGGATCAAGAAAATCTGTGGTACACTGATTGTGGATTCTCAAAAAATATGATAGGTGATAAATATAAGTTTGTGCCTTTTAATGAAATAAAGAAAGAAAAGAACATAGCCTTTGGAAACAATACAGGTACTACTACCAAAGAGAAATGAACTGTTATGTTAAAAGAAAATGTTAAATATGGAAATGTTATATTTGTTGATGGATTGAAGCATAACTTGTTAAGCGTCAGCCAGATTTGTGACCAAGGGAATGAAGTTGTTGTCAAATCAAAGAACCGTGTGGCCTGAAATCTCGATTCAGGAAAAACCATAATAGAAGGAACAAGAAATCTAGGTAATGTCCATGTCTTAGAAGGCAGTCTAGAACAGTGTTACTTAAGAAAATCAGAACAAGGTTGGTTATGGCACAAAATATTTGGACATCTAAGCTTCAGTCAATTAAATAAGTCAAGCATGATAGGAGCAGTTCGTAATTTTCCAAACATCTGTCTACCAAAAAATACCATATGCAAATCATGTCAATTTGGTAAGCAAACCCGAGTACAATTCAATGCCAAAGAAGGTTCTACAAGTAGGCCTCTTGAAATTGTTCATAATGACTTGTATGGGCCAGTAAAGAATAGGTCACTTAGAGGAGAACAATATTTCATCTTATTTATTAATGATTTTACTAGAAAGTGTTGGATTGGTTTATTAAAGTATAAATATGAAGCATTTGATAAATTTAAAGCCTTAAAAGCTTTAGTCGAAAACAAGTCAGAACTGAAAATCAAATGTCTTAGATCTGACAGGGGAGGAGAATACATATCAAATAGATTTTTCAACATTTGTGAACAACATGGCATAAAGAGGCATTTTTCTATAGCTAGGACTCCTCAAGAAAATGGGGTAGTAGAAAGAATGAATATAACGTTTCAACAAATGGCATGTGCCATGCTTGATGGGTCCGGGACACCTTATACCTTCTTGGGTGAAGCAACACATACAACGGTAAATATTCTTAACAAAGTTCATATCAGTGTGAATAGTGATAAAACACCTTATGAACTTTGGTAAGGTAAACCCCCAAATGTTAAGCATTACAGAGATTTTGGAAGTAAGTGTTATATAAAGAATAATAATGATAAACTTAGAAAGTTTGAAGCTTGAGTTGATGAAGGAATTATTCTTGGGTACCCCGCTAGAAGAAAAGGATATAAATGTTACAATAAAAGACTTAAAAATATTGTTGGATGCATTGATGTTGTGATTGATGAAGCATCCACAAGTATCAAAAAGGAAGCACCAATAGATGCCGAAGGTCCACTTACATCTAGTCAAAATAATGAGGAGGAAAGAATCAAAGAAGCATCAGATGAAGGAAGTGACAATAGAGAAGAACCAGAAAAGACTCCATCAAGGTATGTTCAGAAAAACCATCCAGAATCTCAAATTCTAGGTGGTAAGGAATCTGGAATACAAACTAGAAGAACTCTTGTTGGAACTGCCAGTCATCTAGCCTTACTATCCACAAATGAACCACAAAATGTAAATCAAGCTAGAAAATATGAATGTTGGGTTAATGTTGTGCATGAAGAACTTGACCAGATAGAAAAGAATCACACTGGGGAATTAGTTCTTAGACCTTATGATAAGAATGTTATTGGGAAAAAATGGGTATTTAAAAGTAAATTAAATGAGAATGGAGAAGTAATTAGAAATAAAGCAAGACTTTTTTGCAAAGGTTATGCTCAACAAGAAGGAATAGCCTTTGAAGAAACATTTTCTCCTATAGCCAAACTTGAAGCCATAAGCATGTTTCTTTCCTTTTCAAGCTTTCGTAATTTCAAAGTCTATCAAATGGATGTTAAATATGCATTTTTGAATGGGGACCTAGAATATTAAGTCTATATTGAACAACCTGAAGGGTTTATTCTAGGAAATGATGAAAAAATTGTTTGCAAGCTCAAGAAGGAATTATATGGGCTAAAAGAAGCCTCTCATGCATGGTATTATCTCTTTTCCCAATATATTCAACAACAAGGCTTCACTAAGGGTTCTATAGATAGCAACCTATATATAAAGGTAGATGATGGTAAACTTTTAATTATTATTTTTTATGTGGATGACATCATCTTTGGTAGCAATGAAGAATCCACGAGTCAAAGGTTTACTTCTGTCATGCAACAAGAACTAACATACTTTCATGGTTTACAAGTACAACAAGCAAAGAATGGCATCTTCATCTCATAAACAAAGTACCTTAAGGAAATTCCAAATAAATATGGAATGGAAGATTGTAAACTGGTCTGCACACCCATGGTGACAGGATGTAGTCTCAGTTCACATGATGATTCTCCCACAGTCAAGCAACCAGAATACTAATCCATGATCAGAAGTCTGCTTTATCTTGCAGAAACAAGACCAAATATCATGCATGCAATTGGGATTATTGGACAATTTCAGGCCAATCCAAAGGAAACTCATCTTCAGGCGATCAAAAGAATCTGCAAATATGTACAAGGCACTCAAGACTTTGGTTTATGGTATCCCAAAGATGTAGATCTTACTCTTCATGCTTATACAGATGCAAATTGGGTAGGAAATGTGGATAACGAAAAAACAACTAGTGGAGGAGCATTCTATATGGGGCCCCGAGTGGTATCATGGTTCAACAAGAAACAAAGCTCAATTGCTTTATCTACTGCAGAAGCAAAATATGTAGTTGCTACATCATGGTACAGACAAATTTTCTGGATGACACAAAAATTGCAAGATATTTAAATCAACTGTTATCCACCCATTTCCATTCAATGTGATAATACAAGTGCAATTAGTATTTCAAAAAATCTGGTTATGCACTCTGTTTTCACCTTCTGCAAAAAAATGTTCCAGCTGTAAAAAGGGTGCAAAGGAGAAGAGAGTTTTTCATCCATATTCCAAGCCATAAAGGTACACAAAGCTCAAATCATACACTCTCCAAAGAAAAATTCTCTGAATAAGCTTTCCAATGGTATGTGGAAGTCTCAGAATGGACTTCTAGATTAAAAGTTAGAGCAAGTTGACGTTTTTCCCCTCAAAACCAAAAACAAAGGAAAAGCATGGAAAAATTTAAGTTTGAGGTTGTGGCCTTCTGCCACGTGTCCAATTGGCGATCAACAATCAGAAGCAAAGACATATGGTACATATAAACGATCAGAGGTACATGGTAGTGATAAGGCAGATCAAAGGGTTGGGTTGAAATCATAAATTGACAATCGTAACAACACTAGGCATGTCACAAATCTACAATCGGTGGGGTCCTGGGCACATTGAAATCGACAGTCAACGACTAGGCCGTATTGCATATCGATGATCAACTTTTTAGAAAGTGTCAATCCTAATGAAATTTCAATATGTGATGTGTGATATACAAATAACGCTTTCAGTGTTAAATCACAGGGAAACTATTGTTAGCGTTAAAACACCGAAAAGGCCGAAAATGATTTACAAATGATTTAAACAAAAAACCAAGGGTAGATGGGATTTTCCTCTCTCCTCTCGAGGGCCATGTGGCGGAATACAGTAGAAATTTTGAATAATTTAACACATATTCAACAGATATTATCCTGATCATGTACTATTGCATAATACATACACAATACATAAGCTCCTCTACGTTGATCATCAATATAGCAGCATCAATAACAATAAAACATCAAGAGCATTCACACATTAACACAGTATGTAACCCAGGGAAAGCATCTCGCTAAAAACCCCAACTATCTGTATATTAATGATTGAGACCATGTAACATTACAAAGTACAATGCTTATCACAAGCAATCTACTACCAGCTCCACCTGTTACACACAATACAGCTAAGATCTGATCTCCAAATCTATTCCACTGCTTGCCTGCCTCCACTGCTCAATACCTGCTCAAGAATTAATGAGAATGGTTTACTAAACTCGTATTTCACCTCCAAAGAATCACTCACACTGTGTTAGACATGAGCAGAGGCTATAATACTGGGCAAATACATGAGCAAACTCATTGGCATACTCAATCCCTTGATTTTGCAAATCCTCATGCACAACTATAGTCACAACTGATAGCAATCTGATTCTCTAACACCTGTCCCTGTTGAACTGAACATGCACTGACATGAAACTAAGTTAACTGATGTATTCTATAGTTTATTATGAGTTAATAATTAGTTTAACAACTCATCATTAGTCTATTTGCAGTTAGACTAACTACAACTAGTTTAACCAAGTCAAACTGAACACAACTCCATCAACTCCACAATCAACTCCACCAAACTCAACTGATTGAGTTCTAACTGAAGTCATGCATGCAAAAACTCAACTGACTCATAAGAAAAGCGCACTTCCTTCTGACAACTGCATGGGCCACATCTGTAACTCAAACTGAAGTGCTCCAAGAGAATAAGATCAAGTTTATAGTCCAAATATTATTATGAGACAATAATATTTGACTTTTCTATTTTGGACAGCCAGTCTAAAAATAGACTTTGATCACTCCTACTGTGATCACTCCTACTGTGGTCACTCCTACTGTGATCACTCTTTCTGTGGTCACTCCTGCTGTGATCATCCTTGCTGTGGTCACTCCTGCTGTGATCATCCCTGCTGGGATCCAAAAATAGAACTTGCGCCATAATTTGCCTGTGGGCCCACTTAGTGAAGGCGACTCTTTTCACTAAGCTCCATCATCTTGTTTCAATCTCAACACTCCCTCTTGACAAGATATGGATTATCAGCAACCCTTATCCTGCCTCGGTGGTACTCGAATTTGCTCCTGGTGAGAGCCTTCGTCAGAATATTAGCATCCTGATCCTCCATTGGAATGTATGAAAGCAACATGATCCTCCGCTACACACAATCTCTGATATGATGGTACCTGATGTCCTTTCTACCATATACTTGGCCTCTTGAGCTCCCTGCCCAATCTGCATCCTCTTTTCTGTACCAAGATACATATCGCGATGTGCCTCTCAAATAACGCAATACATGCTTGCTCGCCTTCCAGAAGATCTTGGTAGGCTTAACCATAGCTTGTGAAAGCTGGTTAACTGCATAGCATATATCAGGTCGTGTATTGACCAAATACATCAGCGACCCCACCAACTGTCAATAAACAGTGGAATCCACTTATTCTCCCGAAGTGGCATCCTCCTTCCTCCAACCTCCAAGAAGAGGAGTATCAACAGGCTTGCAGCCATGCATGTTGAACTTCTCCAGTATCTCTCGAGCATACTTGCCTTGAGAAACAAACAATCCACCACTGCGCTGCCATATTTCCAATCCTAGGAAATAGTGAAGGAGGTCCAAATCCTTCATCTCAAACTCTATAGCAAGATCCTTCTTGCATGACAGTATCAACAGCTCATCACCCATTAGAATCAAATCATCAACATACAGTACAATGATAAGCAACTTACCCTCCACCACAATCTGGTATAGGTTAGGATCTGCCTCGCTCTTGGAGAATCCAAGTCCTGTGAAATCGCTGTCTATCCATGTGTACCAAGCACGTGGTGCTTGCTTCAACCCATACAGTGCTCTCTTGAACCTGCACACATGTGACTCGCTGCTGAAGACCTTAAAGCTTTCGGGTTGCTCAATGTACACCTCCTCCTCAATGACTCCGTTGAGGAACACAGTCTTCACATCCATCTGATGAATGTGCCATCCCATCTGCGCTGAGAGAGCAAGAACCGTCCGTATGGAAGAATACCTTGCGATAGGTGCAAAGGTCTCCTCATAATTAATCCCCTCTATCTGTGAAAAGCCTCGGGCAACAAATCTTGCCTTGTACTTCTCTACACTCCCGTCAGCTGCCTGCTTAACTTTGTAGATCCATCTCAAACCCACCACTGATTTCCCTTTTGGTCTAGGAACAATCTCCCATGCACTGCTTCTGATAATAGAATCATACTCTTCCACCATGGCGTCTACCCATGCAGGATCCTCCACAGCTTCCTCGAAAGAGGATGGCTCAGTCACAACACACTTGCTCATAAGAGCCATGTATCCAGTGTACCGATCAGGTGACTGTCTCTACCTGCATTGGGCTGTAGGTGGTCCTACAACTTTCTCTGCATCTTGAGCCAGTCGCTCAGCTTCTGTCAAGCGCTTTCGCCCTCTGATGGTTGGCACTGCATGAGTGGTCTCTTCCACTCCATGAACCTCTTCCTGTGGCTGATCCACGTCCTGAAGCTCATCCTTAGGAACTAATAGCTCCTCATCTGCATGCAAGTGTAGCTCCCTCTCAAGCGAACACTTCATGGCTTTCTCCTCCTGAAATTTTATATCCCGTTGCACGATAGTTTTACCACTGTCTGGAAAATACACACGATAGTTGTGGGGCGTATCAGTGTACCCCACAAGTATCCCAACCTCTACGGTCAGCTCCAACTTCTTCCTGGCATCCTTCATCACATGCATGTAAACGTTAGCACAAAAAATCCTCAAGTGAGAAAGATCAGGCTTCTTACCAGAATAAGCCTCCTCGGATGTACTCATGCCAAGTATCCTATGAGGACAACGGTTCTGCACATAAACTGTTGTATTTAATGCTTTCGCCCACAAGTGAAGGGGTAGGCCCTGATCATGCAACATTGCTCATGCAACACCCACAATCGTTCTGTTCTTCCGCTCAGCCACCCCATTCTGATGTGGGTTATGGGGAGCTATGAGCTCTCTTTGAATCCCTTCTGCCTTGCAGAAATCCTTGAACTCATCCGAGATGTATTCACCACCATTATCGCTCCTAAGAGCCTTCACCTTCTTCCCCGACTCCTTCTCGACCATTGATTTGAATTCACAGAACTTTGAATATGTCTCGCTCTTCTTCTGCATGAAGAAGATCCAGCACTTACGAGAGAAATCATCAACAAAAATCACATAATACCTATGTTTTGCTGTCGAAGCAACTGAGAAAGGTCCACACACGTCTGTGTGAATTCTCTCAAGGATCGTTGTGGCACGACTATCCTTCTCATGAAAGGTGGCTTTCACAAACTTCCTGGAACATGCATGACTTCCTTCAATACGAAGGGTTTACCAGACTCCCTCTCAAAGGAAATGGTACCAAAACCGGTCGCACTGTATCTACCATCATCTCCCATCTCGATGTGCACTCCAAGATCTTTGTCCTCCAGATCAGAGAACAAATCTCTATCTCCTGCCATGTGAAAATACGCACCACTATCCAAGAACCACACCGATCCCATCACACTTGAAACCAAGCATGCAATCAATGAAAAATCAAGCTCAAACTGTGAGGCTAGAGCCTCTCCTGCTGAAGATCCAGCAGCTTGCTTGTTCTTCTTCTTCTGCGGACAATTAGTGGCATAGTGTCTGTGCTGGTGTGAGTGAAAACACTTCACCTTGGACATATCCTGCTCCTTGCCTTTCACACCAGACTGAGAAGCTTTCTTGTTCTTCCCCTTCTTTGCTTTGGCAGCCAAAGCGAAATTTTCTTCATCAGCTCCCTTTGACGAAGATCCGTCCCTGGTACTCCGCCTGATCTCCTCCTACACAAGATCTGACCATAGTCTTTCCCATCCTGGCAATTTCTCCCGACCATTGACAGAGTCCTGATAGGAATGCCAACTCTTTGGAAGACCAAGGAGAGCCAAGCTCACCAAGTCCTCATCATCAACAGTAACCCCCACACTTCCCAGCTCATCTCGACACTGAGTGAACTTCGTGAGATACTTGGGCATACTGTCACCCTTATCACATTTGATGTTTCTGAGTTTATCTTTGAGTGCCAGCGTCCTCTGATCGCTCTTGCTTTGGAATAATTCTGTTAATGATTTCCACATCAAATATGGAGTAGCCTTTCCATGGAGATTGGACACAATGTGATCCTTCACGCCCTCCAACAGAATCCTTCGACATTTTGCGGTCTTCTTTTGCCAAGCATCAGCTTGAGTAGCATCAGTAGGCTTTGGGACATCCATATATATGAACTCCTTCAGCCCGTTATCATCCAATACTGCCTCCATCCTGTCCTTCCATGCAATATAGTTTGAGCTGCCCTCAAGAGCATACTCCAATCACAATCCGTTGAAAGACATTGTTGCATTGCCACCAAGAAAACACTGCTACAAATTCGAATTCCACCAGCAACCAACTCAACCGCCTCGGATCTAAGATTCGTGAGAACACAATATTTCTTGTACAGAGATTGACTATATGGGCATTCACCAGATATCTCACCTTCCAAAGGAAGGATGAATCCAGAGGCTACCTGGCCCGATTACAGACTATGCCTGAAGAAATAGAATGTAAACACTTCCTGAATAGTAGATCTGATGATCAACAGCTCTGATACCATGTAGAAATTTTGAATAATTTAACACGTATTCAACAGAGATTATCCTGATCATGTACTATTGCGAAATGCATACACAATACATAAGCTCCTCTACGTTGATCATCAATATAGCAACATCAATAACAATAAAACATCAAGAGCATTCACACATTAACACAGTATGTAACCTGGGGAAAGCATCTCGCTAAAAACCCCAACTATCTGTATATTAATGATTGAGACCATGTAACATTACAAAGTACAATGCTTATCACAAGAAATCCAGTACCAGCTCCACCTGTTACACACAATACAGCTAAGATCTGATCTCCAAATCTATTCCACTGCTTGCCTGCCTCCACTGCTCAATACCTGCTCAAGAATTAATGAGAATGGTTTACCAAACTCGTATTTCACCTCCAAAGAATCACTAACACTGTGTTATATGTGAGAAGAGGCTATAATACTGGGCAAATACATGAGCAAACTCATTGGCATACTCAATCCCTTGATTGTGCAAATCCTCATGCACAACTATAGTCACAACTGATAGCAATCTGATTCTCTAACACCTGTCCCTGTTGAACTGAACATGCACTGACATGAAACTGAGTTAACTGATGTATTCTATAGTTTTATTATGAGTTAATAATTAGTTTAACAACTCATCATTAGTCTATTTGCAGTTAGACTAACTACAGCTAGTTTAACCAAGTCAAACTGAACACAACTCCATCAACTCCACAATCAACTCCACCAAACTCAACTGATTGAGTTCTAACTGAAGTCATGCATGCAACAACTCAACTGACTCATAAGAAAAGCGTACTTCCTTCTGAAAACTGCATGGGCCACATCTGTGGCTCAAACTGAAGTGCTCCAAGAGAATAAGATCAAGTTTATAGTCCAAATATTATTATGAGGCAATAATATTTGACTTTTCTATTTTGGACAGCCAGTCTAAAAATAGACTTTGATCACTCCTGCTGTGATCACTCCTGCTGTGATCACTCCTGCTGTGGTCACTCCTACTGTGATCACTCCTGCTGTGGTCACTCCCGGTGTCATCATCCATGCTGTGGTCACTCCTACTGTGATCATCCCTGTCGGGATCCAAAATAGAACTTGCGCCATAATTTGCCTGCGGGCCCACTTAGTGAAGGCGAATCTTTTCACTAAGCTCCATCATCTTGTTGCAATCTAAACAAATACTATTGGTCTCGATAAATTCACGTGGCGTCTGAAATCATCATGATGTGGTAGTACAGAGGACATGTGGCATGCAAATCTCACATTTTCAAGGGCCATAAGGGGCCAAAACAGTGACACGTGGCTGATGATGATGTTAGGTTGCAAATTGGCGATCGCAATATCGAAGGTCTCATAATATTGGAGGTCATGGGAAATCGATGATTGCAAATAGTGTGATATGAAAATTTCACAGAGGAGCGTATCAGGGTTTCTTCTGATATGCATATCAGAGAAACTCCCGATATTGTGGGCCCAAAGTGAGGTGGATAAGTGGCATAAGGTGGGTCACATGAATATATGTGCCTAATTTATTAAAACCAATGGTTGGGAGGAGGAGTTGATAAAGGTCTTTTTATAAGATGGAAAAGGTTTAAAAAATATTTTATATGTTAAAACCTGGCGCAAGCCCTCCTCTCTTCTCTTTCCATGTGGGTCAAACCACGTCACACGTTGCATGTCACAAGTTTTGGGAGGGTGCACCATAAGTAATGATTAGAAATCCTTGATCTCCAAATTCTGATATTGCAAAGCGGTACAAGTGCATATGTGGTATGGTTTTATCTATTATGCATGGGGACCAGTTATAATGCAGTATTCCAAAGAGTCGACCCTGTCCCACGCTCCTATCGTATAGTTTCGACCTATGTTGGGTCGTGAAAAATGTATGTTTTTCCTCCTCGTTTGCTTAATTAATCATATAGTTTTCCACGAATTTACTCTCATCTTGAGAAAATTCTCGAAGAAAGACTGTGAAAAGAAAATAGGAAGTAGTGTTGGACAAATCACATGTTTTTGGTATCAAAAGCCTAAGTTTTTGCTCATTTATGTGCAAGTTGCCTGGATTGGGCAATTGTTGTTCCTTTCGGATAAGACGACAATGCCAAGAAAGGGAGAAGTCGTTGATTATAGCTGTGCAAACCATGCTTAAGGCGGAGAAAAAACAAGATTTATGTGGAAATCTGATTGTTCAGCCGATTGTTCAGCTGAGCGATCCTGAGGATCTTTTGATCCTCGGGATAAGCTCCGATTTTGCTAGTTGTTCATAGAATATATAACGCTAGTAAATCAGAACAAAAGTAACTTGTAACTTTGTAATTTGTAAAATTCCAGCAAGATTGCGAATGCAAATTGAACTTTAAGGAGTCAATGTGATTATGTAATTCTTTTGGTAGTTAATGAAAGACTCGAAAGTTTCTATTAATTTTGTGTATTAAGTTTCGATAGTAGTTTTCTTCTAGAGGATTTGGGCCTGGTCGCTAGAAGATCCATTGCTCCTTGTATTATGTTATTTTCCATTTTAATGTCAAGATTTACATTTCTATTTCTCCTCTAGGTTGAATTAGAGGACATCATATAACTTATTTAAGATCATGTTTATTGACAGAGAGTAAGTTGTATATGATTTTTGTTCCCTCTTAAGTATATGCTTTATGCAATTATTTTCGGCTTTGAATATTCTTCATAATTAAGTATGATTTGAATAGTCTCTTTTAATGTGCGTGGATTTGATTATTCAGGTTGATTTCCTCTCTTGTATTAGGACATTGGATTAAGATCTTGGTTTGAAATAGTTTGCAAGTGATTTATCTTTCCGATTTCGAATTATAGAATAATTCTTGTTCTGCATTTCTAAGAATTAATGAGTTGTTAAGTGATTGTTTATTTTTGAAACGATTAGGATTAATTACATGAATTTCACTCTTTGATTGTTATCAGATAGGCAATGCTTACAACCTTGAAATAGACAGATAAATCCCAAGTTGACATAATAATGTAGGATTAAGGTTGATTTATAAAGTCATCTTAGTGCACCAACATTTTGGCGTCATTGCCAGGGAGGTTGTCAATATAATAGTTAATTTGTGTCTCTGAAGAGAATTGAGTGTTGAAAACTAGGGGTAAGAACCTACGTACGCAACAAGAAAAATATTGTTCCTAGTGCCCACTCTCAGAAGATACGCAGAGGTTGTGTAGGAATGAATGACTAGGAGAAAAAAGAGACCAATAGATCAAAAATCTCTATCAAAAACCACCAAAGCCTGGGAATCAGTGACCCTTAGGAGACCAACCTTTATAGACGAAATCATTAGGAGAGATGAATCTCAAACATCAGTAGGACCCCATACAACATCTGGAAAGGGCTCTACTTTGATCCCTAAAGCAATAGAATCACCAACTGTAGCTTATGCTGAGATCCATAGTAAGACTGAAGGGTATGAGCAAAGTTTCCAAAATACAAATCATCAATACTCTAGTCCTTCACAAGAGGAAAATTTGTGTAATTTGAGAGAAGGATAGGGAGAAACCAGTGGAGCCGTTGAGGCAGATCCATAGCCATTTGAATTAAGATCTCTTATGATATTGGTTGAAAAATAAGTACATAATATCCCAGATCTGAGTAGTGTAGTAAGCCCCTTCGAATTGTGAGTACTCCATCCACTCAGATAACACCCCCTGACCAGGAAATCCCTAAATATTATTGACACATCTTTGACCAAATGGTGAATCAACCACCTCAAGGTCAAACCTTGACGTTGGAATATCCCATCATCGACCTAGTAGTCAATGCCCCGATGAAAGCTATTCCTTTACAAAATATCCCAACCTTTCATCGGATGACCTCAGAGGATGCCAAAGCTTTTTTATTTGAGTTTGATGTCCTATGTAGAGGTTATGATTACACCACTAATCCTCAAAAATTGAGGTTGTTCCCCTCCACCTTAAAGGGAGAAAATTTGCGATGGTTTATGGGTTTGGGTGGAAGTACCATTAACTCCTAGGAAGACATGAAAACTGTTTTTCTCACTAAATACCAAGAATATTGTAGGACTAGGGAGCTAAAAGATGAAATATTCAAAACATCTACAAAGGATAATTAAACTTTAGAGGAATACATCGAACGATTTCAGTACAATTTGCAGAGATCCCCCCACTCCACATTACCAAAAGTAGTCTTGAAAGCCATTTTAATAAAGGGGATGAGAGAAGAATGGGTAGAAACTTTAAATCTGATGGGGAAAGGTGACATTTCTCAAGAAGACTATAAAAATATTGTCTGATTGTGTATTAGGTGTTTGCGAGGTAGCACAAGCATCGGGATAGGAAGCTGAGGCTCCATGACCAGAGGAAGCAGACCTCCCGGTGGAGGTGTGACGAGAATAGAGATCGGAAACCTCTTGGAAGATTTCAAGGAAGATATATTAGGCATGTTAACTACACAGTTATACATCTTACATGCTATACAAAGACAAGCTGAGGCAGAAAAAATGCTAGCCATATTCTGCCCACGCTACCAAAAGAAGCACATTCAAAGAGAATATCCTTTGGACATGATTCAGACGTGCTCTATATGCACCAAGGACCATGCCACAGATCAATGCCCATCGCTTCCTTGGTTAAATGTAGTGCTCAAAGAAGTTGAAGAAGGAACATAGCTGGCATACTCAATGGCACAATGTCGGCAATGGCAAGCATGACCCTCAAGTATGCCACGAGACCCATCTTTGTTCTTTCCTACGAAATAGCATCAACAACAAAATCTTGGAACAACATGGAAAGGTCAACCACATTTCTCTGCCTGGAAATCCCAACAGTGTTCTATGCCACCCTGGCCAAACCAACATTTCTCAGGAGCTAGCTGGCCAAATCCACAATGCTTTACCCCCTTCTAGCAAAATTCAACTAGTAGTCCTTACCCTTCACAGCGGGATGCTTCCACTTCAAAGAATCTGAATTGGTCTCAAAACTGGCAACGCCCTATGGGGATGAACAATTTACCCATGTGAGAGGGTTCTAAACCTCAACCCACATTACCTAGTCCATTTTAGAATCCTCATCCTTTAGTACACCCCCAACTTCCATCTCAACCAAATCCAAATCCTAATAATAATTGACTGGTCCAATATGTACAAGTACTTGAGAATTTGGATAATGGCACAGAACCAGTAGCATGAAATGAGCTTCGACTAAGGTGAGGGTGCATTATTTCCACCAAAGAAAATAAAGAAACTGAAAACGAAAAACAACCCAGGATAAATCCTTTGACTGTGATTGTTACGTAAATAAAATAGTGAGAATACATAGTCGAGCAACAAAATTATGATAAAATTATAATTTCTTCTCCCCCATTTCTCGAGAGACTAGAAATATCTAAACTTGATGTCTATCTTGATTTTGATATCTTAGAGGAATTGAAAAATTTGTGTATAAATATTCCACTCCTCCAGGCTATACACATCCCAATCTATGCAAAAACAATTAAGGAATTATGTGGGAAGAAGCCTAGGAGGAAATTGAAAAACTAACCAATAATGCATTTGGTAGGAACTTATCTGACCTACTTCTGGGTAAAAAAGCACCGACTAAATATGAATATCCAGGGAATCTTGTAGTAACCATTCAAATACAAGGCTGCACCTTTCCAAACACACTAATAGATCTTGGAGCAGCCATTAATATTCCAACTACTGAAACCTGTAGGGTTTTGGGCATTACAGCTTTGGAACCCACCTCAACCTTATTAGAACTTGCTGATAGATAAGTAGTTAGACTTGAAGGAACCTTACATGATGTAACCATTTCTATCAATTCTTGAGAGTATCTTGTGGAATTTCTAGTCATCAACCCAAGAAGTAGGTTAGATGGAAATCCTTTGATATTGCGTTGACCTTGCTTAGCAACAATGTATGCTTATATAGGTGTCGTGCAGGGAGCATGACTATTGCACAAGGAAATGTTGTGAAGAATCTTGTTTTGTATCCCCCAACTAAACCAAGTCTACCTATCGTAAATACTCAGTTACACCCACCTAGATACCTGGAAGAAAACATACACTCTCCTCTCACACTGGAAGAAGCTCTTGAATTTAAGAATCAGATGGAGGACGATGTGATTAACAACTTCATTAATAGGCTAGTTTTCATGAGTAATCCTACATGCCAAGTATTAAAAGACATTCACGCTAATGAAACACATGGAGATCCCTCCAGGGACAGAGACAATCATCATATACCCACGACTGTTGTTTATAAAAACAGGCCAATTGAGGTTGAACCAGGTAAAACATTTAACATTAACGGTAACCTGGACAGTCATCAACAAAAAAAGGTCAAGTGGCATGATAAATCATTTTTAGAAAGGTGATTAGGTGCTCCTCTATGACTCCAGATTTTAGGAATTCTCGGGGAAACTGAAAACAAGGTGGCTCGGGCCTTATGAGATTCAAGAAGTTCATAACAATGACACCATAACTTTAATCACCATCGACGGTTTTGGCGCTTCCTTTCCAGTGAATGGACAATGGTTGCGACTTTATCACCAACCACTCACAAAGGAATCTTTTTATCAACAGGTAAGTAATGATCCTACTATCCAAATCATAGCTGCAGGAGATGGTAGCCTGACAACTTCATTTGCATGAAAATTTGTTTTCATCTCATATTGTAAATAATGTACATATTTTATTTTGAAAATAATTGAGAATTTTATTCTTTTTCTTATTTAGTACGCTGGAATTTTGATACAAACATTGTTTATAATCAATCATTTTTCCTTAAAATCATAGTTGTCGTCCCCTTTCCAAGGAAATAGTTGTTGTTCCCTTCTCGAAGAAACAACTATTGCTCCCTTTTCAACAAAACAAATTTTGTTCCCTTATCGAAGAAACAATTGTTGTTCCCTTTCCAAAGAAACAGTTGTTGTTCCCTTATCGAAAAAACAATTGATGTTACCTTTCCAAAGAAACAATTGTTGTTCCCTTCTCGAAGAAACAATTGTTGTTCCCTTTTCAAAGAAACAATTGTTGTTCCATTTCCAACGAAATAATTGTTGTGCCATTTTCAACAGTTGTTGTTCCCTTTTCCAAAGAGAAGTTGTTGTCCCCTTTGCGAATGAAACATTTGGTGTCACCTTAAAAAAAAAGAGAACAAATTGTCGATCCATTGCCATGGATGTCGGTTATTCCTTTTGGTTATGAGTTCGATCTAAATCTTTAAAAGAGGTAATCTATAAATCATCATGATTCTTAGCCTTTTTGGTAAATATCTTCTTAAGAAATCTGACATGCTCTATCTATGAATAGTCTTGCTTATGTCTATTTTTAGGATACATTATAAACTGTTCATGATCTATCACCACCATACTAGTTTTTCTTTTATTTCACATTCAAATGGTGATTTCCTAAATAATGTGATGTAGAATCTAAGGCATATTTATCCTTGGCATTTTTCTCACTTCTTACACCATCCTAGACTCTTATGGAGTTGATGAGCCTCCCCTAACTTCTAAACAAAAAAAAAGAGAAGAAACACAATAATAACAAATTAAGCTAAAAAAAGGGGGATAGGGGGTCTCATCACGAGACAAGCTACCATGATCATAGGAAAGTAACACAAGTGACATTCCCATTATGGCTACCACACCAAGGTAATGGCCCTGTGACACTAAAATGTCCAAGGATAGGAGGTCTCGTCACGAGCCGACCTGTTCACTTTGCTATGATCCGGTGAGTGGCATTGTTACTATCTAGTCATCATGCCAGAATAATGTCCTTTTTAAAAAGGGAAACCATTTTTAAGCTTGGAATACTAGCTCATTTGTGGGTTAAAAGGCAGCCTTGTCGAGGCTATAGATGCTTGCTGGCAGCAGTGGATCTGCCTGTGGTATTGAAGTATACTTTGAAGTTACCAATTCCTTATTGTCCTTAGTTCTTCTTTACTAAATAAAAAGGGAGAAAGCACCTTTGATTTGTGACTACATCTTTAATAATTAGTATGGGAAACATATGTGTATTACATGAACCATGTCAACATTATTCGATCATTCGACGTTAGCAATCATAAATTTAAAACATCGCCTCGTCAGATTTCATCGCACATACTCCAAAAAGTAAATCTCTTTCCATGATGTAAGTTTCGTACGCTTTATTTCTCACGATCCTCTCTGACCAATTGAACAGTTGTGCATTTATTACATTCAATTGAATCTAACTGCCTGACTGTTTTGACCACTTTTGGCTGTAATAATGATGTTGCATGCTCTCTTTCCCGTCCACATGCTTCACAGTTCGTGGTCGCCACTTTTATTCATTAAAGGGGGACGATAATACATTATTACAAAGTGAAGGCACATGATTAACAAACAACCGCCATACCTGTCGATATGATAGGATATTATTACCAAGAATATGTATTTATTTTCTATTCTTTATACTCCTGCATGAATTTTATGATGTTTCATTACGAGATTTGCAGAATTCAATAGTGTATGCAGGTTTGCATATTGTCCTAAGGGAATAGAATATATGGGTGACACCTTTGTTCGCAGTGAGCCTACTCTGTTACAGATTACCATGCAAGCTTGAGATATCCTAGAACGTGCAAGATGGGCACAATATCTTACTCAGATGCAAGGGTTTAATGATGACATGGCTCTGGAATTCCTACAGAATTTACAAAGTGAAAGCACAATTGTCAAAGGCAGGACCATAACAGTAACTAAAGCCATTCTGGTAGAGGTCATAGGCCTCCCCACAAAAGGCATCAACTGGATCGAAAAGCGCACGATATTTCATGAAGTTGTAGAATTGTTCAAAGATCCTATCTAGGAGTTAGTGCGAAAAGGCAAAGGTATCTGTCCTACATCCCTGAGCAAACCATCGCGTGAACTAGAAAAAGTCATTTAGAAATATATCACAAGCGATGGTCTCCATGATGTGGTAAGACCTCAGCACCTTAAATTGTTAGCCGCATTAAAACAAAAAATAGTAATTAATTTTCCATTTTTCCTGAATATGTTATTACATGAATTTGCTAGTAGAGTAAGGAAGTCTAGGAACTCGCAGACCATAGTCAATCATCATGGTATAATTAAATTAGTGGTCATCAGGAGCCGAAAGCTAATTCCATAGATGTGACCTTACTTGAATCAAACCCTAACAATGTCGATGAGTTAGAAGCGAATTCAGGAGACACAGTCTTACTCAAACGTGAGCTTGACGATTTTGAAACTGCCCATACTTTTGAGAATGTTATTGCTAGCCCTTCTCCCCCAATAAAGAAACCTACTGTAAGAGTAAAGAGGTGAGATGATCATAGGTTGGAATTGATGAATAAAGGAAACAAGAAGTTGAAAAGAAAAATTAAGTAGCTTAGAAAATGGCTAAGGGACTCTAAGAAAATTCATAGGAATGAAATGGAATCAAAATTAATCGGAACCCAGAGGGGGAATTATCTTAATTCCAGCGGGACTCAAACGGAAAACATCAACACCTATCTAGCAGGGGCTCAGACTAAGGATATATGTACTAGTTCCTATTGGCTTGTTGGGGTCTAACCTAGGTTCGGAAGTGATTTAGCCAAACAATCCCGGTACTATTGGCCCTTTCAGCAACAGTCTGCGGAGCGTAGACTGAGGTCTCACCCAAAGTAGTATGGGAGAGTGCTAGAACCAAGTTTCTGCACCCTGGGGATGTCTGATGGGTTCCAAGTGGTCTGCAGTTTGACCCTGCACGCACATCGCTATGCACACTTATTAGTACCTCGCAGCCTGTGACGCTATTTTTGCACAACCCTACTCGGGGGCCGAACAATGTTATTACCGAAGTCCTTATTAGTAACCCAATATTATTTGATTAACTTAGCTTATCTATATGCTTTTAGTTATACTTAACAGTATTCACCATTCATACAAATGCGCGCAGTAAATAAACAATATAATTGCAATTGATATCAAACATGTAATAGAATAAGAACAAATACATGAAATTCAGATAAAACTTCTATTTATTATTCTTTCTCCTCGGTTACAGACTCGACTCTACCCTGCACACTTAGCTGCAGGGGTCTTCGCACTCAATTGCAGACTCTACTAGGCCTCATCACACTTAGCTGTAGAGCCTCTTCCTACTACTACGACCCAAGATACTTAGACTCTTACTCTATGCTCGTTATCTTATTCTATCTATCAAATTCCATCTCTTTTTTCCTCTTTTTTACAACTTAGAGCCTCGCTCTATTTATACAATCCCATGGTCTGCGAAACATGGGTAGGCCGACACTACGTCCAGAATTACTTGATCCATTTCATACTCCCCAATTTTTGCAGTCAATCTCATTTCCATTCATGTTCACGATGTGTTTTTTTAAGCTTCCAGACTACGCGCGATTATCTTAACCCAATGCACCTAGTGATAAGTTCCTGCAGCGCTTTCATAGCTCTGCTGTCACGCAGCAGTTTCATACATGTCTCTAAAAAGGTAGTGATCATTGAAGGATCCATCTCCGACTCTAGGTGATCCTTACTACCTGAAGTGGAGGCCTTTGTGAAGCTCTTCTTAGCTTCCGTGAATGTCTCCTTCGTGCACTCCAAATTAAATTCAGGTTCTTTTGTAGGAGCCTTGCGAACCCACACAATTTCTTCAGGGTGCTTACCTTTGTCATCTCCTATCGTGATACTGCTTCGGAGCACTATTTTTACATTCGGGTCCTCTTCGCGTGGTTCAGACCTCATCATTTGCAAATTCTGAGTCAGGGGAGGCTAGAGTATCCCTTTATTACATAGCCTCGCTATTAGTGTAGGGAATTCCTCTGTCTCATGATCAAACTGAGTACAGTATAAACATGATGCTCTCGTCGGATTTGTACAATCGTGGGCATAGTGCCCAGGCCCTCCGCAATTGTAACAAATTAGTTGTTTGCGACCCCTTCCTGGTCCCATTCCACCTCGAACTCATCTGCACCCCTGAAATCCAGCGCACGCCATTCTTGCATTTGGGTCGAGGGCTCGTGTTTCGGTCTACACTCTGTAGGTAGGAGTCCAATCCATCATCAGCTCATAACTTCTACAAGTGTGCTCATCATGGCCTAACGACCTGCAGAAATTACAAAACAATTGTTGGGATGTCTATGTATACATCTATAATAGATGATGGTTATCTGTAGCGTGTTTTCCTCCTATCTGACAGATTGCACACCATAATGCAAGTGCTGCGCTCGGTCCTTATTATGCCTCTAGTCTTAATGGCATCGACCCTCCTCTCGCCAAGTTGTTCATGAAGACTAGACAATGGTCCTTGTCATTGCCCTGGACTTTGCATCTTATGCACCATACCTCCTTGCACGCTTCTGGGCGAGTTGTCTTGTCTTGTTTCAAACTCTGCATTTCCAAACACAAATTTTGCAGTTGCGCATGAATTTTTTGGACTACCAGGCCAAGATCTTGTATTGGGGTCTTGTGCAATCTCATTGCAATCTCCAAAGATTCGGCCTGGGTGGATAACTTCTGCTACGACAATGTTGTCCTTAGATGCGGTGTTAGTGATGCTACAAACCATGTGTGGTGTTGCCCATCTGTCAAGGTCATGTTGGATTCGTGAATCATACTCTTCAGACTTTGATCTAGATCCCATGGGGTCTTTCCTGAAAGCATCATGATCTCCTTAAATCCAATAATTGATTGTGTCTCTAACTTTAGCCTGCTAAATTTCCAGTTTAGTGCGGCCTGGATGTCTGCGATCCCCACGTTTGGATGGTCATTAGAATGTTTAATGTACCATGTCAGCGCACGATCCTGCAATGCGCTCACCAATGTTTCCTTCTTTATATTTTCATCCATGCTCCTTGTGCTTCACACACAACCCTTACCATGAACAAAAATTGGTCCTGATCTTCGTTCCCTACTCCCCTGAATATCGATAATTTTATTGTGCTCGCCATATAGAACTATGGTGGTTGTGGAGGTGGTGTGGGCAGAGATGGAGGTGAAGATGGTGAGACTGGTGGTGGTGTAGGTGGGGGTGGTAGGCATGGAATTTGTTGCCTTATCACACTGACCGTGCTCCTCGAAGAAACTTTCGCGAGCTCTTCCTCACTTTCCTATTGAGATGAAATAAAGGGGCTATTTTCTATCTCTGCGCTACCTTTGTTTCTATATATCCTCCCACTTCGTGTAGCCCTAAACATCAATTTATTCACATAACCTGCTTTTCACACAATAGAATCTTAATCCAAGTGTTCAAAGATTTAATGTACTTACCTCGCGGTCCTTTGAGGAAGCATCATTCTACCTTGTTGTAGCTGACTGTCATGTCTACCGCAAACTCAGTGATAAATCCTCCTATAATTCGATCTTGCCAATGGTCCACACCGCATGAGATCTTATCTTCCGATGCTTCTGGTCTGTGCACTAATTCTGGAGTCCACACAATTGGTTTATTGAGCCTACACCTTCCCTGACTATCTGCTAGCTTTGCGATCCACTCATACAACTCAGAGGGAAAGGATCTAATGAAAATTTCATGGATTTTCGTATATAAGTAGCACTCCAACAACTGTTCCTTTGATACTCGTGGAATCCTATTTTCCTACACTGCGAACTCGTGAATCTTTTTGTCTAACCGCCCTTCAATTTCTTTCTTCATTGGATTCCAGTGACATGACATTAGACATCCCTTATGCAGATCCTAGTCCTGGCAACAGAACCATTTGTTAGCTTGTTGGAGCCTGGCCCAGGTTTGGAGTTGATTTAGCCAAACAAATCCCGGTACTACTGGCCCTTTTGGAAATAGTCTGTGGAGCACGGACTGAGGTCTCATCCAAAGTAGTATGGGAGGGTGCTAGAACCAGGTTTCCGCACCATGGGGATGTCTGATGGGTTCCAAGTGGTCCATGGTTTGACCCTGCATACATGTCTCTACACGCACTTATCAGTACCTTGCAGCCTGTGATGTTGTCTTCATGCTGGTATACTCGAGGGCCGAACAATGTTATGACCCATGTCCTTATTAGTAACCCAATATTAGTTGATTAACTTAGCTTATATGTATGCTTTTAGTTATACTTAATAATATTTACCATTAATACAAATGCGCGCAGTAAATAAACAATGTAATTTCAATTGATATCAAACATGTAATAGCACAAGAACATATACACGAAATTCAGATAAAACTTCTCTTTATTATTCTTTCTCCTTGGTTATAGACTCAACTCTGCCCTGCGCACTCAACTGTAGGGGTCTGCGCACTCAGTTGCAGACTCTACTAGGCCTCTACGCACTCAGCTGCAGAGCCCCTTCCTACTACTATGACCCAAGATACTTAGAATCTTACTCTATGCTCACTATCTTATTCTATCTATCAGATTCCATCTCTTTTTCTTTACAACTTAGAGCCTTGCTCTATTTATACAATCCCATGGTCCGTAGACCAGGGGTAGGCCGACACTACATTCAAAACTTAGGGCGGACAACCCCATGACTCTAACATACAATTTGCACTCCGTGCCCGCAATTCGTTGGGCTTTACAATAATATTACTCAAAACTTGGGCTTTGATCCCCAAAACATGCTATGGGGGGATTCCATGCCCAACTGTTCCATAGAAACTCAACTAAATTTTTGTTCTTCTGTTGAATTGGTAGAAACAGGAACTCAAACATATTCCTGTTGTTTTGTTGAATTGGTGCAAATATGAACTCAAACAAATTCCCTTTCTTTTATTGAATTGGTAGAAACAACCACTCAGACAGATCTGCAGACAAATATTTCTGTCCTTATATCAACAATAGAACCAGTTGTTCAAACAGACCCTTATGTTCCTGTGGTAACTGTGGAGTACTAAAGAAGGTATGTTTTTGATGATTATTTCAGTATCTTTTCATTAGAACTTCCAAACCTTTTTGCAACATGAACTCAGAAAATGATAAAGAATTATAATAAAACATGTGGGATTAATATGCAAGACTAAAATGCTGACAATTGTCATTTCCTTATGCAGGGAGGAGTGAAAACGAGAAGTTTCCATTCCAAAGGAAAGGACAAGGACGGGTTAATTGTTGTCCCTTTGATGGGAGACCGAATGCAAACAAGGCAAAGCAAATCAAAGCGAATCAGCCCAGAAAAGGAGGTGGAGATATCAGCTCGGCACAGGAGAGAAAAGAAATGACTGAGGACTAACGGTTCGACGAATCCCTCAGGATCCTTGATCCTGAGGGATCGCTGTTTTATCTATTTTTGCACTTAGACATCTCCGCCGTCACCCTTATAAAAGGGACAACACTGTTAGCTCGAAAGAGGGAGTTAGACATGGTTATGCTTTTATGTAATTTCTTTTAAGATCAAAACTTTGATCATCGAGTCTCGCTAAGAACTGGTTTATTGTAATTCTACTTTATGCATTAATACAAACTTGGTGATTACTTCATCTCTGAGTCTGGATTAACTTCAAGCGGTGTACCCCTGGAGGCTAAGGGCCCAGCCCTGGAGGACACTTGCTCCTGTATTATTACGTTGGTTTATGCGTGGTTTGCCTATCGTCGTTATTTGGTAATCTGATGTGTTTTATAAGTTTACATCACATGCTCTGTTATGTTTAATTCATTAAGGTTTCCACAGATAGAACTATTGTATTGACTATGCATCATGTTACTGTTCTTTTAATAGTTGATCTAATATTGCTAGTCTTAACAAAATACTGTTACTATTCCATCACAGAGCTTTTGTGCTATGCACCTGTTCATTCACATCTTGGGAGTTATGTTCTTTACGATTGTTGGATTTATGAATAATTCTGTTCTATTTTGAAACACAGTCGTATTCCTTCTAACTGAGATTGATACTTGGATCAGATTACTATTTAAGTGTGCTGTATGCGTTTATGGCTTTCAAGCGTTGTTCCATAGTTTATCAGTAATCAGTGTTGTTCCATTGGTGTGTGTTATTCGATTCGCCCTTAAGAAAGAAAGACTGCCGTTTGATTACGATTAATGCATTTGATCTGATAGATTAAGATTGTTACTGCTTGTGAGACTTAGTTGATGTTCTATTTCTTAGCTGTTGTCCTATTTCGGAATTGTTGTTCCATTATAGACTTGCTATTCGATTTCTTATTTGTTGTTCCATTTCTTATCTACCGTTCCATTTCCTGTCATTTGTTATTTTGGTGTGAGGGATGATCTAAGGCTGTAGTGAGCATTGGATTTACTGTCTGGCTCCCAGATCCACGATCTGTTCTCTGATTTCCTTTTCCATTAGTTTCCAAAGGGATGGGTTATTGCTACTGAACCCTTGACTGATAAGTTTCTTAGTCGTTTGAATGTTTGATTTACTCTTTTGAAGAAGTTAAGCTGTAGACAAGCATCCATTTACTCTTGTATTTCTGAACATTGTACTACTAGCATTACTCTGGCAAATGATAGCCTCAGAATGAGACACTCTTTGAAATAAAAAAACGCTCCCGAATGGACATATTAATGTGAGTTAATTAGAGGTGAAAGAGACCCTTTTTATAGCTCTACATTTTGGCGTCGTTTTTGGGGAAAGAGTGTAGCCATTTGTTATTTTTTTCAGAGTAGTGTACGAACCTGCTAGGGAAGAGTTGGATTTTAAAAATGGAAGGTAAGAACCTACATACGGAGCATGTAAAAGCCTTGCCCCTCTATCCACTTTCCTACAGATTTTTTGTTGTTTTGTTTGAATAAAATTTAGCAGTTAATTTGAGGGCATGAAACATGGTAAGCAGGGGGGTGTGTGGAGTACTAAAGAAGGTATGTTTTTGATGATTATGTCAGTATCTTTTCATTAGAACTTGCAAACCTTTTTGCATCATGAACTCGGAGAATGATAAAGAATTATAATAAAACATGTGAGATTAATATGCAAGACTAAAACGCTGACAATTGTCATTTCTTTATGCATGGAGGAGTGAAAACGAGAAGTTTCCATTCCAAAGGAAAGAACAAGAACGGGTTAACCGCTGTCCCTTTGATGGGAGACCGAATGCAAACAAGGCAAAGCAAATCAAAGTGAATCAGCCCAAAAAAGGAGGAGGAGATATCAACTCGGCGCAGGAGAGAAAAGAAATGACTGAGGTTTAACGGTTCAGCGAATCCCTCAAGATCCTTGATCCTGAGGGATCGTTGTTTTATCTATTTTTGCACTTAGACATCTCCAACGTCACCCTTATAAAAGGGGCAGCACTGTTAGCTCGAAAGAGGGAGTTAGACATGGTTATGCTTTTATGTAATTTCTTTTAAGATCAAAACTTTGATCATTGAGTCTAGCTAAGAACTGGTTTATTGTAATTCTACTTTATGCATTAATACAAACTTGGTGATTACTTCATCTCTGAGTCTAGATTAACTTCAAGCGGTGTACCCCTGGAGGCTAAAGGCCCAGCTCTGGAGGACACTTGCTCCTGTATTATTACGTTGGTTTATGCGTGGTTTGCCTATCGTCGTTATTTGGTAATCTGATGTGTTTTATAAGTTTACATCACATGCTCTGTTATGTTTAATTCATTAAGGTTTCCACAGACAGAACTATTGTATTGACTCTGCATCATATTACTATTCTTTTAAGAGTTGATCTAATATTGCTAGTCTTAACAGAATACTGTTACTATTCCATTACAGAGCTTTTGTGCTGTGCACCTGTTCATTCACATCTTGGGAGTTATGTTCTTTACGATTGTTGGATTTATGAACAATGTTGTTCTATTTTGAAACGCAGTCGTATTCCTTCTAACTGAGATTGATACTTGGATCAGATTACTATTTAAGTGTGTTGTGTGCGTATATGGCTTTCAAGCGTTGTTCCATAGTTTATCAGTAATCAGTGTTGTTCCATTGGTGTGTGCTATTTGATTCGCCCTTAAGAGTGAAAGGCTGTCGTTTGATTATGATTAATGCATTTGATCTGATAAATTAAGATTGTTACTACTTGTGAGACTTAGTTGCTGTTCTATTTCTTAGTTGCTATCCTATTTCGGAATTGTTGTTCCATTACAGACTTGCTGTTCGATTTCCTATTTGTTGTTCCATTTCTTATCTATTGTTCCATTTCCTGCCATTTCTTATTTTGGTGTGAGGGACAATCTAAGGATGTAGTGAGCATTGACATTTACTGTCTGGCTCCCAGATCCACGATCTGTTATTTGATTTCCTTTTCCATCAGTTTCCAAAGGGATGGGCTATTGCTATTGAACCCTTGACTGATAAGTTGCTTAGTCATTTGAATGTGTGATTTACTCTTTTGAAGAAGTTAAGCTGTAGAAAGCATCCATTTACTCTTGTATTTATGAACATTGTACTACTAGCATTACTCTAGCAAATGATAGCCTCAGACTGAGACACTCTTTGAAATAACAAAACGCTCTCGGATTGACATATTAATGTGAGGTAATTAGAGGTGAAAGAGACCCTTTTTATAGCCCTACAGTAACAACAGAAGTAGCCATTGAAACAGAGTCAATAGCAACTGGTAGTAAGGCTACTTAGACTGAGGATGCACCTCCCTATACCCCATTGGTAGTAAAGGATATTATTATAAAAATGAGGAAAAACTGACATAATTACAACAAGTATTACTGCAGCATAAACAAGAAGTTATGCCTTTGAAGAAATATCAGGAATTATTGAAAAAATTTAATGACTTGACCACAACAGAGGATGAAACCTATTCCATATTTAAAGTAGAACAAAAGAAAGTGGAGGAACTACAAGGACAATATCAGAAAGTTGTGGAAAAAATAAAAAATATTTGTTTTGTTTATTCAGATGCACTAGCCTGTAGGTCGTCTGCTAAAAACTATGCACTTTTTCTGCTCGAATGATATTTACTGTTAAAAGTTAAGGCCATTAGAGTTGGTCAACCCTTTGAGTTTAAATCTACTCCTGATTTTGTTAAATGCTATCAAACATAGACTGAGGATGTAAAACGTTTCTTATGTGAATTATATTTGCACAATTTTTTCTTAGAAGATGACAAGGATGCCAATCTGAGCCTCTTCCTCGGGGATGTCTTATTCCAAGCTTTCCTCTCCTTCGATAAAAACCATCTCAAATGGGCTAAGGCTCATGATACTTTCCAGAGGAGAGAAAGTGGATCTTTGGGTAAGAGGTGAACCTACACTACCCCTATAGCTCTAGGTACAACATAAGAGATTTATGGAAAAAGGAGTTGTGTCCACCTTGGGCCCCATCCACACAAACACTGTCAAGTCGGGTTTGGAATATTTTGAAGAAATTAGAGAAGAATCTCTCCTGGATGCAAATAAAAGATGGATAACCTCTCCCAATAGTGTAAGAAATTGAGAACCTTTTGGTTACAGGAACTTCACTGTAGCTGCAACTAGACTCACCTGTTATGGTAATCTTGTCCTAAGTGAGGGTCCTACTTGGATTAGATGTCGCTATTGAATCCCTATCATTTGGTATCCTCCTAATGGTTATGAGTGTAATTATGAACTATCAGAACATCAAGAAAGTCGAGCCTTTGCAGTACTTAAAAGAAAAAATGGTTTTCAGGTCTACAAGGATGAAACAAATCCTGCCTATTCTCTAACTCTGTTGCATCTTAATTATATTACTAGATGAGGACATGCAAAAAGGTAAGTTGGGGAGTATGTTGGGCCGTGAAAAAGGTATGTTTTTCCTCCTTGTTTCCTGAATTAATTGTATAGTTTTCCATGAATTTACTCCCATCTTGATCACAAAAGACCATGAGAACAAATAGGAAGTAGTGTTGGACAAATCACATGTTTTTGGTATCAAAAGCCTAAGTTTCCGCTCGTTTATGCGTTGGTTTCCTGGATTGGAAAAATTTTGTTCCTTTCGGATAAGATGATAGTGCCAAGAAAGAGAGAAGTCGTTTATTACAATTGTGCGAACCATGTTAAAGGTGGAGGAAAAATACAAGATTGATGTGGAAATCTGATTCTTCAACCGAGTGATCCTGAGGATCTTCTGATCCTCACGATAAGATTTGGTTTTGCTAGCTATTCATAGAATATATAACGCTAGTAAATCAGAACGAAAGTAACTTGTAACTTTGCAATTTGTAAAATTCTAGCGAAGCTACAAATGCATATCGAACTTTAAGGAGCCGAAGTGATTATGTAATTATTTTGGCAGATAATGAAATACTTGTAAGTTTCCATTAAATTTGCGTATTGAGTTTTGATAGCAATTTTTTTCTGGAGGCTTTGGGACCGGTTGCTAGAAGACCCACTGCTCCTTGTATTATGTTATTTTCCATTTTACTATCAATATTTACATTGCTATTTCTCCTCTAGGTTGAATTAGAGTACATCATATAGCTAAGTTAATATCGTGTTTATTTACAAAGAGTGAGTTGTATATGATTGATGTTCCCTCTTAAGTATATGCTTTCTGCAATTATTTCTGGCTTTGAATATTCTTCGTAATTAAGTATGATTTGAATTCTCTCTTTAATGTGCGTGGATTTGATTATTCATGTTGATTTCCTCTCTTGTGTTAGGACATTGGATTAAGATCTTGGTTTGAAATAGTTTGCAAGTGATTTATCTTTCCGATTTTGAATTATAGAAAAATTCTTGTTCTGTATTTCTAAGAATTAACGAGTTGTTAAGTGATTTTTTATTTCTGCAATGATTAGTTAGGATTAATTACCTGCATTTTACTCTTTGATTATTATCACACAGATAGTGCTTACATCCTTGAAATAGACAGATGAATCCTAGGTTGATATATTTATGTAGGATTAAGTTTGATTTATATAGTCATCTTAGTGCACCAACACTAAGCCCCCAGGGCTAAGGTAGGGGAGGCCAATTGTAGATCGACGTTGATAGTTTTGTAAAGCATGTTTAGTCTAATGTTCTCAAACAAATTGAGCTCTAATACAACTATATAACTGTTTCAAAGGGCATGTTGTGTTCTATAGGATTTATAAAGAAGGAAAGGGGACAAATGAGTTGGTGGTTGTGCTTAGGACATGTTATGGCTGTCGGGGGTGACCACTCCCTATTCATGTAAATAAATAATTAAATTTGTTAAGACTAAAAGTGGCAGGGAATCAGCCGAAAGAGTATGAGGCATAATGTGGAAAAAATGTGGCTGGACCAGAGACCAACAAAGGAAGAGGCATGTAGATATTTTTACAATCATCATTCAACTTTCACATGTCTTGTTATTCAGTGTTCTGTTAGTCTGCTATTCTGTTTTATTTTAAATAAGCATCTTTACGTTGTAATAATTTGGGGAAATAGAGCCTGCACGTCGAGACTAATAGTTAAGCAAACAACTAGAGGCTCAGACCTGAGATATTTTTGTAACTTCTTTCATGCTCTCCCTCTCCTTGTAAAAGGAGGGAAGAACACTTAAGAAAGGTTCACAAATTTTTGGAAAGAATTCTCTCTTATGAGACCTTTTCCTATTTTCCTAAAGGCCAGTTTGAGGCTTGTTGTATGCTGGTTTGCTTCAAGAGATTAATACAAAGTTCTAGGTGATTCCAACTTATTATATTTGTAGTATTTTATTCCCTCTTTGTTTATTCATATATCTTTAAAATTATTCATAGATTTCATGTCAAGTAGAAGCTAGCTATATTTCCCTTCAGATGAAAATTCATTTAAATCAAAACATTGATGGATAATGCCTATTTCATGGTGGAAATCGAGTCTTTAAAAAGTGCTCCATGCATCTTAGCATTTCACAACACTCTCTCTCACTTGTTTCTCTCTGAGTCTTGATATATAGAATTCTTAGACCTTAATCTTTATATGATGGACTCCTCTTCTATTGTCTTCTCCCATTACCTATGTTTCAACAATTAAATCGCTGCACATTCCTAATCTGATTTGGCCACCTGTGAGTTGAAGATTATTTCCTGAGTACTCCTGTACACAAGCTGCTTCATGTTTGGTACCTTTATGAACGATTCTGAATCAAACCCATTTGAATTATTTGTGACAAACCGAAGTGCTGAAATTCTTTAATATAAATCTATCAAGCACTCTTTAAGATGTCCTAGGCACTGGTCTCCCCCTTCAACCCGAGGTTGTCTCTAGGAATATTTCATATCTCTTGAAGCACTTGTGCTACAGGTGCTAGAAAAAGTGACAACATCTTTTTGGCGCCAATTTTGAGGATGAATGTGAAATACTCTTCCCTGGGTACGATAAATATTTGCATTCCCTCTATCAGGTGAGAAAGGTAAGTGTGGGTTGAAGATCCCTCACCTTGCCGACTCCACTATCTAAATTTGTTTATAAACACCTTGGCGATTCCACTGGTTGTATTTTTATTTGATCCTTCTGGCTTATAATAGGCCCCATACCCTCTCAGATACCTCTCAGCAAAAAATGCCATTTGTATTTGACATATAAATAATAATATTTATAAGGATTTGGAAAGAAAAGACTCCAAATACCAATGCTACTGTCTCTTCATTTCCTGAAACCTCTTCATCTAGTTCACATAAGGTTGTAATTCATTTCCTCTTAGAGTTCTAATATATCCTCCAGAAAGTGGCCATCTACTCAACACCACATCCTTAGAGGTCAACGAATAAGTTGAGGAGATAAAAGTTAAACTCCAAAGCAACCCTACCCACAGTGTGAACAATTTCTCATTCCACTGTCAGTCAGTTGTCTTACCATTGATCATACCTCAGGCATCTCCAATAATTCAAGTACCACTTCTAATCTAGATGGCTATCCCAAGTTTCTTATTGAACAAATACGCTCCCTTAAAACTACCTCAACATTTAAATGCTATGCCTCAGGACTATCTCAAGCTCCTGCCCAGGTCTAATGAAGAGGTTTCTTCCGAAATTAGTTTCAAATATAATGAAGAATCTAACATAACAATGCAGAGACACATAGAAACTTTCTGTGAGCACCAGGACATAGTGTTGAGGCTTTTCGTCCAAAATTTGGACAGGAAAGTTAGGAAATGGTTTAAATCCTTACGAAATGCTACCATTAACACCTAGGAAGAAATGGAGAACTCCTTTATGCACAAATGGGATGAGAAGAGAGACCATGGATGCATTCTCACTGAGTTTAATGCTATCAAGAAGAAATTTGGTGAGGATATCTCATAGTTTATTAAAAGATTTAATAAACTATACAACAATTTTCCTTCTGAAATCAAAACTCCGCAGGCCATTGCTCGAGTGGTATTTGTTGGGGCCTTTGATTCAGAATTTGGCTTCACACTTAGAGAGAGGAAGTCTTCTTCCTTAGACCAAATTCAAAATGATTCTCTTGAGGTAGAAGAAAATTTTACCTCAACCGGGAAGTCAAGAGGTAGATATGATCTCAGAGAGAAGAAAAAGGGAAAAGAGGAGGTAGCTTCCTTAAGTGGGAGAGAATCATAAGAACATAGGATATAGGAGATGGATAAGTTGATAGAGATATTATCAAGCAAACTGACAAAAATGGAGCTAGAGAATAAAAGCCTTCAAAGATGAAACTTCCCGGCAGCTAATCGGGGTTTTAATCCCCAATACAGAAGGCCTCCCCTACAAATAATGCAAAGGGATAAGAGATAGCAAGAAGACCACATTCATTCTCCATTGTATATAGAAGATGATCTGAATGAAATGATACCAAATACAAATGATGTTCATGGGAACTTGTATTCCTCTTTCTCCGATGAAGGACAAGAATTGAGAACATATGAAGAAGAGGAGGAGGAGCTTGATCCAACACTAGATGATGACGAGATCGATGACCACTGCAAACAGTTCATTGATTTCATGCAGACACAGCTACACAAGAAATACGATTTGTGATCATTTAAAAAGAGATCAAGAGGACAATATCAAAATGAAGGTACTTCCTCCCAAGAGCCTCCTAATCCTGCTGACAAGGCGAAGGGACCTGTAGATCCAATTATTCCAAGAAAGAAAGAGTCCTCAGATCAAACTTCTATAAGCTTGAATTCATCAAATAAGGTAAATCACCTCCCCCTTCTAGACTCATCCATGAAAAAGAAAAGGAGCTTGTAGAAATTAGTACTAGAGAGAAAGACGCTACCATATTTATCCTTAAGAAGGAGCTTGAGAAAGTTAAGATCCCAGTCCCATTGTTTGAGCTCTTGAAACAACCCACCTACAAGGCCCAAGTATCTCAATTTATGTTTCCTTCCACTTCAATCCAACCACTTGACAGTTTAAACCTGCAAGAAGAAAGGCCAATGGTAGTCTTTGGACCTCATGTTGAGGAACAAGATCCCTCCACTCCACCTTTTTATTTTACTCTAATAGTACATGACATATTGCTCCATAATTGCATGTTGGACTCAACAAATTCTCATAATTTGATGCCACTATCAGTGATGGAGAAACTAGGTCTAGAGATAACCAGACCATATAAAGATCTCTATTCTTTTGACTCTAAGAGGGTCAAGTGCTTGGGGATGATCAAGGACCTAGTGGTGAATTTGGCCCAGATCCTAGTGAAAAGTGTGGTGATGGACATTGTAGTTGCTGACATCCCTACGAGGTTTGGTATGCTTTTGTCCAGGTCTTGGGGATCAAAGATCGGAGGGTCCATCAAGTTGGATCTTACTTATGCTACCATTCTTATCTTTGGTGGAGAGGAAAGGAGGCTGTACAGATAATCCATATTCATTAAAACAGTCACAAGAGCCAATTGCTCAAACAATTCTCTCGTGTATGGGACAAAGAGGGACATCTCCTACTTCATGCTAGAAGAAGATGACTTTATTCTAGAAGAAACATATGTACAACCTATAGTCAAATCAGACCAATAAATCAAACATTGTAGCAATGTATGGAAGATGAATTTTGATGGTGCCAATTCTAAATAAGGAAATGGAGCAGGCGTATTATTGATATCTCCAGAGGGTAGCTTAATTCCCCTCTCCAAACTAGAATTTGAAGACACCAACAATGTGGCAGAGTATGAGGCATTACTACTAGGCCTACAAGAAGCAAAAAATATAAACATTGACTGCATGACTGTATTTGGAGACTCATAAATGGTAGTGAAGAAAATCAAGGACCAACGCCAAACCAAGCACCCCTAGATGAGGCCTTACAGAAATGAGGTTTGAGACTTGATTGAAAACTTATTGTCATCTTTTAATGTCAAATTATTTCCCAGGGAAGGAAATCGATTGTATTATTATTTAACTATAGCTTCTATCAACTTCAAGCCACCACAAAATCCACTATTTAGGTATGAAATTGAAGTTAGGTAAAGACCCTTAGTGCCTGACAATGTGAAACAATGGAAAGTGTTTGAGGATGATGAGAAAATCAAGCACTTCATGGAACTCATTGTGGAATTCTCAAACTCTGTGATTGACCAAGAAGAAGAAGAAGTGATAGGAGAATAACCGACTGCCTCAGAGGAAACTATCGCGGGACATAGAGTTTTGCAGCTAAAGGGAAATTCCATTCCATGGGGTCTAGTTCCTTTGGATAGGATATTTAAACAAAACGATGTGGCTTCTAAACCCAATGAATAGGAAGATGGTGAACAGGTGGAGGATTGAAACATAGGCTCAGAGGACGAACCCCAGATGATCAAGTTGTCGAAAGGGATCCCTCATCAATACAAACAAAGGTTCTTAAATCTCTTAAAATCCTATAAGGATTTTTTTCTTGGTCTTATGATGATTTAAAGTCTTTTGATGTAAATTTTATTCAACATAAGATTCCTTTAAAGAATGGTGTGAAGCCTTGTAAGAAGAAAAATCAAATAGATCAATCCCATCCTAATCCCATCCATTGAGAAGGAAGTGAAGAAGTTACTTTCAGCTAAGACCATTGTACCACTAAGGTACTCAAAATGGGTTTCAAATTTGGTTCCTTTTAGGAAGAAGAATGGAGAAATAACACTGTGTGTAGATTTTAGGAACCTCTACAGAGCTTCTTTGAAGGACAACTACCCATTGGCTAAAATGGATCATATTTTACAGAAGGTAGTTAGCACTGCTCGAATGCCTATGATGGATGGTTTTTCAGGGTATAATCAGATAGCAATTCATCTTGATGATTATAAGAAGATTTCATTCACTACACCTTGGGGGAATTTCATGTACACAAGGATGCCATTCGACCTTATAAATGTAGGAGAAACTTTTGATATGGTAATGAACATAGCATTCATGGGAGAGTAGGACAAATTTGTGGTGATTTATCTATATGATATCCATATTTTCTCCAAAAGAGATGAGGAGCACATTGAACATCTAAAACTCACCTTTGAGAAATATAAGAATTATGGGTTGTCTCTATATTCCAAGAAATCCCAGTTCGCCTTGAGAGAAGGCAAGTTATTGGGGAACATTGTAGCACATGAAGGGGTAAAGATCGATGCTAAGTGGGTGGAGCCATCAGTCATATTTCCCTACCAAGAAATAAAAAGGAGGTCCAAGTCTTCTTGGGGAGGATTAATTTCTTGAGGAGATTTGTGCCTAACTATGCATAAATAGTGAAAGGCATTATAGAGATGTTGAAGAAGGAGAATGAAGTAAAGTGGAGCCCATATTCCCAGGAATCCTTCTCTAGAATCAAGATTGATTTTGCAGAGGCTCCGGTGTTAGTCAAACTAGACTATTCAAGGCCATTTTACATATTTTCTTTTTCCTCCCACCCATAAGGTAGTCGTTTTGTTACTACAAAAAAATAAGGAAGGCCATGAGCAAGCTATAAATTTCTTCAGCTAGGTGCTGCGAGATGCTGAAATGAAATATAATATATTGGAAATACATGCATATTCTCTAGTCAAATCTCCAAAGGCTTTCAGATTTTATGTTTTACACTCAAACATCATGGCTTATGTCTCAATAATAGTTGTTAAGGACATCTTGGTGCAAGGAGATAGTGATGGTAAAAGGGGTAAGTGGATTGCAAAAATCCAAGAGTATGACATGGAGGTAAAGGCCATTAAACTCTTTAAAGGACAAGGGTTGGAAAAAATCCTATCGAAGTCTAACTGTTAGGCCTTGGGGATCAAGCTTTTAACAGAAGAAGATGAAGAGGGGACACAACCCATGATCAAGACTTTAGTCCAAAAGATTCATATCAAATATGAAATATCTGCCTGGTATCAAAATGTTATCCACTATCTCCTATTTTTGAGGTGCCCAACAAATATGGAAAAATCCCAGTACAGAGAATTGATGACTCAAGCCCAAAAGTTCATTATATCCAATGGGAAACCATACTAGAAAGACCCGGTGGGAATTCTACTACTATGTTTGGCTGAGAAAAAACCTCAAAGAGTGATGGATGAGTTACATAGCAACATTTGTGGTGGGCACTACAACTGGAATACCACTGTGCATAAGATACTGGAGTCATGGTTCTATTGGACCAAAATATTCAGAGATGTTCATTCTTATGTTAGGTCCTGTTAGCAATGTCAAGTGTTCACTGAAAAGAAAATATTTTCTCCGCTCCACTTGATCCCTGTTTGTGTAGAAGAACCCTTCAAGCAATGGGGATTAGACTTCATGAAAGAGATACATCCTCCTTCCAAAAACCAACACAAGTGGATCCTCACTACCACAAACTATTTCACCAAGTTGGTAGAAGTAGTCTCAACCAAGAATGCAACTGACATTGTGGTAATGAAATTTTTGGAGGAGAATATCTTGGCCAGGTCTTGGGATGCCCTGTGAAGATTGTGGTTGATAATGCCCAACCTTTTAAGTCTGTAAAGTTTATCACCTTTTGTCAGAAATTTTACATCAAATTTGGCCACTCCACTACCTACTATCCTCAAGGAAATGGGCTGGCTGAGTCTTCCAACAAAACAGTGGTGAGAATCTTGAAGAAGACAATTGCAGAAAGCCAGAGGAACTGGGATTCTCAACTAAAATTTTCACTATGGGAAAACAGGGTCACTCCAAAAATATCTATGGGTAAATCACCTTTCGATTTGGTCTATGGAAAAGTAGTTGTATTCCCTATACAACTTGCTATGTCAGTTGCTAAGATGCTACAAGATGTGGAAGAAGAACCCAACTCCATGACTAGAAGGATAAATCAATTAGTGGAGCTCCAGGAGACTAGAGAACAAGGAAATCATAGGTTAGAAAACTACCAGAAAAGAATGAAATCCTTGTTTGATAAGAAAGCTAAAGACATGCCTCTCCAACCAGGAGATCTAGTTCTGAGGTGGGATGTGAGAAGAGAAGACAAAGGGAAACATGGTAAATTTGATCCCTTATGGTTTGGACCCTTCAAGGTTGTTGAGACTAAAGGAAACAATACTTTTATGCTGGAGAAGAAATTGAAGGGTGAAATACTTGAGTTTCCTGTAAATGGGAAATTCCTCAAGCTTTATTTCCAGCATTAAGAGGTTTAGTTCTCACCCATTGTACATACCGGTGAGCCATTGTAAAATATCAGCAATGCTTTCAGTTCTTTATATTTTTGTTTTTTGTTTTTATATACATGAATAAAATGACTCCATTCCCAATAGATAGAAGGATGCTAGTTTGCAGGGTCTCAGCACCTTGCTTGCAAGGCACTATTCCCTGTTGGAGCCAATGTTGTCACCTTCTGCAAAAAATGTTCCAGAAGTAAAAAGAGTGCAAAGGAGCATAGAGGTTTGCAGACATATTCTAAGCCATAAGGGCACATAAAGATCAAATCAGACCCTCTCCAAAGAAAATTTGTCTGAACAAGCTTTCCAGTGGTATGTGGAAGTCCTAGAATGGACTTTTGGAGCAAAAGTTAGAGCAAGTTGAATTTTGCCCCTCAAAACAAAAAACAAAGGAAAAGCATGGAAAAATTTATGTTTGAGGTAGTGTAATTTTTCCATGTGTCCAATTGGCAATCGGAGATCGGAAGCAACGACATATGATACATCATTGATCACAGGTCCATGACAATGATAATGTAGATCATAGAGCTAGGTTGAAATCGACATTCGACAATCGCTACAGCGCTAGGCATGTTGCAAATCTACAATCAGCGGGGTCTTGTTCATAGTGCAATCGACAATCGGCGACCAGGCCATATCACATATTGACGATAGGTGACCAGGCCATATCACATATTGACGATCGATGACCAGACCGTATCACATATCGACGATCAACATTTTCAAAAGCATCAATCCTAATGAAATTGTGATATGCGATATACAAATAACGATTGCAGTGTTAAATCATCGGGATATGTGTTGTTAGTGTTAAAATTCCAGAAAAGGCTGGAAATGATTTATAAAGGATTTCAACGAAAAAATAAGGGTAGGATGGCCTTTTCTCTCTCCTCCCGAGAGTTGCATGGTGGAATACTATTGGTCTCGATAAAGCGATTTGGCGTCTGATGTCATCATGATGTGGCAGTACAGAGGACACGTGGCATGTAGATTTGGAATTTTCAAGGGTCATAAGGGGCCAAAAAAGGGCGACATGTGTCACGACTCATAAGGTGAAACATGGTAGAGGATGACGTGAGGTCACAAATCGACGATCCCAATATCGGAGGTCCCGCAATATGGAAGGTCATGGAAAATCGACGATCACAAACAGTGCGATATCAGAATTTCACAGAGGAGAGTATCAAGGCTTCTTCCGATACGCATATTGGAGAAACTCTCATTATCGTGGGCCCAAAGCGAGGTGGACAGATGGCATAAGGCGAGTCACATGAATATATGTGCCTAATATATTAAAACCATTGGTTGGGTGGAGGAGTTGATAAATGTATTTTTATAAGGCGGAAAAGGTTTAACAAAAGCTTTATATATTAAAACCTGTCATGGCCCCTGCCCTATTCTATTTCCACGTGGGTCAAACCACGTCACACGTCACATGTCGCAAGTTTTGGGAGGGTGCACGAAAGGGAAGGATTATAAATCCCTGATATCCGAATTCAGATATTGCAAAGGGGCCCAAGCTCATATGTGGTATGGTCATATGTATTTTTTTAAGGGTGGTTCATGAACACTGACTGACCACTACATCCATGAGAAAATCCAGGTAGATCAACTCTAAGGGATCTACCTATTGGAAAAACTAGAAAGGCCTAACCCCAAGGGCATCGAGGATATTCGATCCCATGACCTCACTCCTGATAGGTGAGGTAGGCGAGGTACTTAGCAACAAGAACTCAACCAACTAAACTATCCCTTGTGGTTGTATGGTCCTATGTATTATGCATGGGGACAGGTTATAATGCAGTATTCCAAAGAATTGACCCCCGTCTCGTGTTCCCATCATATGGTTTCCACCTAAGCCCTTGGGGCTAAGGCAGGGGGGACCAATCAGAGATTGACGTTCAAAATTTTATAAATCATGTTCAGTCTAAATTTCCTGAATGACCTGAGCTCTGATACAACTGTATAATTGTTTCAGAGGGCATGTAGAGTTCCAGAGGATTTATAAATAAGGAAAGGGGACAGATGGGTTGGAATATGTTCTTAGGACATGTTATGCCCATCAGGGGTGATCGCTTCTGATTCCTATAAATGAAGAATTAAAGTTGTTAAGAATAAAAGCGACAGGGAACCGACCGAGAGAGTATGAGGCATAATGTGGTAGAAACGTGACTGGACTAGAGGCCAACAAAGGAAGAGGTGTGGAGATATTTTTACAATCATCATTCATTTTTTACATGTTTTGTTAGTCTGTTATTTTGTTTTATTTAAAGAAAACCATATTTTTGTTGTAATCATTTGTGGTGATAAAGCCTGCATGCCAAGGCAACTAGTCAAGCAGACAGCTAGAATCTCAGGCCTGAGATATTTTTGTAACTTCCTTCAAGCTCTCCCTCTCCCTATTAAAGGAGGGAAGAAACAGTTAAGAAAGGTTCAAAATTTTTGGGAAATACTTCTCTCTTACATGACCTTTTCCTATTTTCTTAAATGTTAGTTTGAAGCTTGTTGTATATTGGTTTTCGTCAAGAGAAAAGTTCTAGGTGATTCCAATTAGATTTGTAGTATGTTCTTTCCTCTCTGTTTCTTCATATATGTTTAAAATTATTCACAGATTGCATGTCAAGTAACAACTAGTTGTATTTCCCTTCAGATTCAGATTGATTTAAATCAAAAAATTGATAGATAATGCATGTTTCATGGTGGAAATTGAGTCTTTAAAAAGAAATCCATGCATCTTATCATTTCACAACACTCTCTCTCACTCGTTTCTCTGTGAGTCTTGATATATATAATTCTTAGAGCTTAACATTTATATGACGGGCTCCTATTCTATTATCTTCTCCATTACCTATGTTTCAACAATTAAATCGTTGCACATTACTAATCTAATTTGGCCACCTGTGAGCTGAATATTATTTCCTAATTACTCCTATACACAAGTTGCTTCATGTTTTGTACCTTTATGAATGATTCTGAATCAAACACATTTGCATTATTTGTGACAAACCGAAGTGCTTCGAGTCTTTAATATAAATATCGCAAGCACTCTTTAAGATGTCTCGCACAGTGGTGTCCCCCTTCAACCCGAGGTTGTCTCTAGGAATATTTCACATCTCCTAAAGCACTTTTGCTAAGGTGCTATAAAAAGAGACAACACACTCCAGGGCCAAGCATATTCCAATTAATTATCATTTTATAAGAGAACATGTGCTTGTACAAAAGGTTAAACTGAAATATGTTCCCTCAAAATAACATGTTGTTGATATTTTACAAAATCTCTTCCATGTGATGCATCTAAATATCTCAGACAGAAATTAGGGATGACCTCTGCTTCATCACTTAGTTGATTATTTGTGTTCAAGGGGAGTAATACATATGTGACTTGATGATGACTCCCATGGTTATTTTTATTTTCATGTTGCTTACACTACTGACAATGTCTCTGGTGCAGTCATAATGCATAGGTATAGAGAAGACAAACTCATGGGGTGCTGAAGGTGTTAAATTTCAATATTTCACTTTATATACACGGATCCTATAAAGAAAATTTGTGTGTATACGTGAGTTCTGAACTAAATAGTCACATATATATTGCTATGGTGAAGAAACAAGCTCCATTTTTCTTGTTGGTTCTGAAATTGGTTAAGTACAGTCCGCAGAGATGACATAGGCTCAGGGGGAACATTTGCTATGCTTCAAATAATGCATTGTTGGCATTAGTTTTTCTTGATACATAATAATATTCATCAACAGTTTGATGATATTGAAGCTACATTTTTCTATCTGACATATTGATGATGAGTTGCTACTGACAACTGCTTATGGTGCAGATCATATATGGTGTATGATAGTTGTTGATGACTATCATGGTCTTATTGAGGTATTTGGTATTATTTATAAATGTCTTATCTATAATTTTATGTAAAGGTCATGTAAATATCTATGATTAATCATTGTAAAATTCAGTCATGGGCTATTGTGGTCAAGTCCTTTTGGACATGTGATGTAATTTGTAATCCCAATATGCTTGGGAAGTTGATGTAGTATTGATGTCAAATATGTAAACCCACTTTGATTGGGTTATTGATGTCAGTTTGAGTCCTTGGTGATAGGACAAGTCATATGAGTCATAGAGTCATGTACTTCATTATACTTCCTTCATAAATTTCAGCATGTGCTCAGGGGGAGCATGATCAGTGTTCATACTCAGCAGTTCAGATACAGAAGTCTTCATTTAACATTGGTCAACCCTTTTCCCTCGATATAAAAGTGGGAGAGTATATTGGTGTTTGTAGAGTAGATTGGCTTGGCTTGGTGCTTGTATTTATGCGTTTTATAGATATCTGTAGGTTGTGGTGACCAAACACCAAAGTGGTTGCCATCAATTCCAAAGGGGGAGATTGTTGGCATATGAATTATGTGTTGTCCTTGATGGAAACCCACCTGATGAATGGAAACATACTTGATGAGTTGTCTCTTGATGGAAACCCACTTGTTGAAGATGTAAATAGGATCTGATAAAGTGTTTTACAGATGTGACAAATTGTTTTGACCAAGGCATAGCAGTTTAGAGGCAGAGGTATGATAAAGTTGAAATATCAAGAAGTATACACGGGTTCTATTAAGAAAAGACAGATACAGGCATGAGTATCAAGAAGCAAAGGCACATATAGTTTCTGCACCATGGTATTCTAAATACCAAGGGTCCTTACCATGGTATTGAGCCTAGTAACAGATGTTTTGATCCCATCTAAGAAAACCATCGACTGAAGTATGGTTTTGACCTGTGGTATTGGATAAACGCTAAGCTATATAAGGTGATGAAGATCAAAGTGGTAGTGAGTGTGAAAGTGATGGAAATCGTATGAATAGTTAGACATCAAGAAAATATACATGTAATGGGCTATTGATGCTTTGCCTAATCTAAACTAAGTATGCACCAAGGAGTTTGATGATGGATAAGATCCAATAGATTTGAGATGAAAATCATGATTATGAGATGATCTGATTTGTGTTGATAGTGTCTTAACACATGATTTTTCTGTGTATGTCGAGATCTGGGTTTGTCTGAAGTTCTCTGTTGCAGCAAAGATTTGATTCTGAACTTGCAGACTTGTATGCGGGTTTTATAACCCACAAGGCACATACACATGTGAGTGTGTTTCTGGTATGTCTTGTACAAGCATGCTTGTTTCTTGAAAATCCTGTACACACGTGGATATGCTTCGAAGAAAGCACATACAAAAATTAGGGTTTTGATGAAAAGGATGTCTAATAAGTTTAATCAGTTTTGATGTGTTTCTATTGTATTTCAATGAATTCTTCATGATTATCTGGGCTTAAATAGGGTTGTGTTGGTTATGGATTGATCGATTGAAGAATGTTGAAGTTACTTGCTGATTGTGATTGAAGATTAGAGAAATTTCTATGATTGTTTTAGAATGATGCAGTAAATATATGTATGATTCAGTGTTTGTTTCAAAGTGACAGTGTTTCCATTTTTAGGTTTCAGTGGTTTAAGATCTGTACACGGGTTTTCTTCATGAAATGTACATACACATGCGGGTTTTCTACTGCAAAGTAGTGTGCATATTTTGACATATGGTTAATCATGGTCTTCAGTAACAACATTTGATTTCATTGATATGCAGTATGATTTTTAGTATTTTGGTTACATTGATCTGACTGTTATTGTTTATTTGTTGAGTTTCAATTTATTGAGTTTTAGTGATTGGTTGATTTAGTTGGGTGATAGATTGATGATTGAGTTATAGTGATAAGTTTTAGTTTAATGACGGGTATTGAGCTTAAATGTTGGTAGTGGGTCTAGATTGAAAATTTGATGAAACATGGCCTACAAGTTGTGATGTTTTGAAGTGGGTGGATCCAATAGGAAAATTTATGAAACGTGGTCCCCATAGGTGTTGAGGGTTGGAGCCTTCAATGAGGGAGTTGAAGCTTCCTTCTAGTGGTAGCTGGTAAATCTATTATGGGGTTGGATCTCCCTTCTAGTAGAAGCTGGAAAAAAAGCGAAGGTTGTAGCCTTCTGCAGGTGGGTGCCTGAGTACTGGTATGAGTCTGCGCCAATACAAGATTGTAAAATCTTTTCTTTATAGTAAAATGAAGACAAAGACGAAAACAACATGTGGATTTTTTGCACGTTGGGTTTCCACCTTAAATCCTAGTGTTCATTTGTGTTGCTTATGTGTGATGGTTTATTTTGTTCTTTCTGCACATGGTTACTACCTCTCTAATGTTTAATAAAGTACTCATGCACTGTCTTAAGATATACATATGATGAATTAACTGAAACATAGGTTTTCTGGATATACACTAGTTGTCTTAATAACAGTTGCGTACACACGCAGGTTCCCTTCAGTAAATTCGAGTACAGAAATTGGAATATGAAATTGAAAAACTAATGATTTGAAAATATTGATTCACCCCCCACCCCCTCTCTGTATTTTTCACAACAGGGAGAACATGCATGCACTAATATTAGTATATGATTTTCCACATTAAGTTATATCTAGTTTGCTTCCATTCCAAATTTAGAAATTTCCATTTTGCTTCAGTTCAATTAAGTTTTATAATGCATATATGATTTATCCTTAGAAAGGGTGCAGATCCCTAGATTTCCTAAGGTTCTTGCATGGGAAAGAGTCTAGTTTAGGTGGATAGTGTTGTTCTTAAGGGGACACGTACTTGCATGCTCCATTTCATCTTCCAGTTGTGGTGCACTTTCTTGGCACACTTATCCATGGAACTAGGGCACACTAGGTGATTAGATTGGGTTAGGGTTTGACCGAGTCACCTCATGTGCTTCACGCATGTGACCATATTCATTGTATATTCCTTCATATTCATATTATATAAAGGAGATGAAGGGAATACAATTGTATTGATTGGATAGTTTTGGTTTTGAGCTATTGCACTGTATCTTGTTTCCATATTTGATAGAAGATAAATGTGAGTTAAAATTCAGATATGTTTTTATAGGTTTCCAACTTTCAAATTTACTTAGTTTTTTTAGAATTATTCCTCAAGTGGATAATTTTCTTTAGTTTTGAAAACAATATACTTTTTCATCAAATTTGATTATTTTATGTATGTTTTGGTTAACCAATTTTCTTCTCATTTGTGATTTTGCACTCAATTGGTTTGATTCCAAGCCTAATACTAATAATTATGATATATAATACACCTAACACTTTGACACAAGAACCCAAATTTGAATGTCCATCAGAAAAACATATTGCACACCTTTAGAGTTCACATCATTTTACTTTCCTCGCATGTAAAAGTTTATTATATGGATATAAACATTTGATTCAAGAACCAAATGCAAGAACATGCATAACATACTATAAAATGATAAAATAAGACACAAGAAACTAGCAAACTAGATAACATTTATTTCAAAAATCTAAAATAATTTCAACTATAGAATGTGAAGGTAAGATTTACCTTTGGCTTGAGGATGAATTTAGTATAATTTCTGCCAGAAGTTTAGTCCAACTGATTTGTAAGCATAGGTACAAAAAACTCATGGAAATTTCCCAACTCCCTGGGAATCTCATGAGTGAGGAGGTTCCTTGAAACATCTAGTGTTTCGAGAATAAAATGTTTTCCAATCTCTAGTGGGATACCTTGATCTAAAATATTTGAAAACAGGGAAATAGAACAAAGTCTAGACATTTCCCATTTGTGCAGGAATTTCACATATCAACAAGTTGCTCGATAAATGAAATATTCCAGGGATTGGAAAATTCTAAGTAGCTCTAATTTTGTCACTCTAGGGATTTGATTGAAAGATACTGATAAGAATTTCAGCTCCAAAAGATTTCTAATACTTGAGGGAAGTAACCCATTTAGAATATTTCCTGCTACATTTAGTATTTGTAATTTGTGACATCTTCCAAGCTCTGTAGGAATTATTCCAATAAGGAAACTATACCCAAGTTTGAGCACACATTAAGTACTCAATTCCTTTAATTCTGACAAAATTTTGCCAGTAAGAGAATTGTCCTAAAGTTCAAGTGCTTCTAGAACCCTTACTTTTGTGATATCTCTTAGAATTTCTCAAGGGATTGCATTATAAGGCAACGATAAAATGTGAAACTATGTTAATTTCCCAACAAATGGAGACAATTTACCTTTATGCATGTAGGGAACTTGATTTCCTCCTAGCACCCAACCAAAAATTCCAGAATACTTTGTTTTTTACCACAAAGTGATGAAATAAAAGACAGGTTAGTTGGAGGAATTGATTCTAGCAAAATCCTAGCTCTTAAACAACTTGCTAAAAATTCTATTATAGATGTGGAAAAATGAAAAAACCTAGAGTAGGGCTCCATAGGGTTGTTTTTCCCATCTAGAGCTTCAAATGTGGAAAAGGAAATTTCCCATGTCTAACAATCCAAACCAATACTAATGTTTAGGCCCAAAAATCTTCTCAAGCCATGACATGTAACCGCACTACATGAGCAAGGATAGTTGTGCCCATCTTCTAGAACATAACTTGAAATAGAAATCTATTTCTCATAGTGCATCCAAGATTAGCTATTCTAGTTGTTTTCCCTCAATGTCTGGATTCATCATTTATGCACCCCGTGACAGTTGATATTCAAATAATATACGATGTCTTTTGATACCTAACTAAAAATTCTATCAACATTGAAATTCATGAGATCCAAACACCAATACTACTAGTTAGTTGCATGTTTAAACTTGCAACATGATCATCAATTAACAAAACTCAGAATTCTATCAGCGTTGAAATTCCTCAGGTTCACTCACCAATACTGCTAGTGAGTTGCATGTTTAAAATCACAACATAAATCACCAATTAACATAAAGAGAAATATAAAACTCTAGTTCTATGCAAAACATTACAAACTTGTATGATAAGCCTTATATTGAATCAAATGTCATCTAAATGAATGTGTGAAAAACACGGAGAAACATATAATGTGTTGAGTTTTAACATCAATTCGAAATTCTGTAAGCTTAATGTCTTCGAGAAGACAGAGACCCAATTTTACTGTTGCTAAATATATACCTACTTCAAGTGGTAAGACATGACCTATTATGTTAATTTATGTGACCTGATATTTTAATGTTCACCAAAGTTTAGAGAACAATTATAGTTTATCAAAATTTTAATGGCATAATACCTAGCAATGTTTAGCTACCTCTATGGCAAGCATGATATTGATAGAGATAGGGTCTCCTCATTCATTGTTTCTTCCAATGAAAACTGAGAAGATTCTGAATGCAAAAACCTTCATTATGCCTGCAAACACATAAACCCTTAGGTTATTTCCTGAATTTAAACTGAGAAATTTGTAAGTAAGAGAATTTCATTTATAATAAGAATAAATGGAATGAACAATTAAGATATCATACTATGGGTGTCATTGGTTCGAAAATTTAAATCGGACCATGAAACCATGATACGAATACCCTCATTTTAGAGAATTATTGACAGTTTGTGTTGTTTAGAGGGTATAGAGTGTACAGTTCCAGAATACCCTCATAAGAACCCTAAACAAAACTCTCAAAACCTTGAATTAATTGTCTATCATTGGAAGATTTCTTTCATTAACCCCCGAGGTTCCTACAAACAAAGAGAAAAATATTAATTAGCATAATAATAATTTCAAAAGCTCTTGTAATAAGTTATAACTTAGAAAGGAATTATTAGTCCAATATCTGATGACCAATTTAACTCCAAATAAACCTTAGGTAGCTTGTTTAACAAATTATTCACCAAAGGAAAATACATAGTTTACTTGTAGCATGCCATTCAAATGGAAACCATAAACACCACTATTCTTATCTTCTTATATGGAGCCACCTAATTCAATCAAACCCACATACAAATGCCATATTACATGCAAAAGATAGAGATTCCCAAGTAAACCAAAACCCACATAAAACTCTAGAAATCAAACACTTGAAACAATCAATAAATCACCTGTCTTCCAACAAATTCAATCACATCCTCTTCTGTTAGATTACTTGTAGGCTTCCTCACTATAAATTCCATAGGAACTTCACTCGCTTCTTCATCTGGGTATTTGCCAACATATAATACACAAAATATATGTTGGTATGAACACAATGTATAACGATGAAAAATAACGATTTATATTATCCTTTTAGTCATTTAATTCAAAATTTTGCTATTCACGTAATCAAATTTCTGTCTTTCGACAAAATAAGTTTTCCCCAACTTCTCTTATACAATTTTGTTGCCCAAAAAATGCAATGGAAAACTAGGAATTATCATACTATTACTGTAGAGCCTTCAATTTCTATATTACAAAGTATAATCTCTACCAATTCGGTTGGCTCTATCTGAAATGGTTTTCCATGACCTAATAAATAATATCTCACGAAAGTAATTGTAAAATTTCTCAAGTGGATATAATGAAACACTGTCAATATTAACGAGAGGTAACTAGACATACCTAGTGTCCTATGTATTTGATAAGCTCTTTAGTCTATCTATGATATATACTTTCCCTTCTTCATTGATACGAAAAATAACTCTAAAATGCAACAAACATTCTAAATCTATAGACGATGATGTCACTTCTTTATTCTTGTAATATCCTCTAGAGATTCAGAACCTCAGCAAACCATTTTTTTGATAGTTTACAAAAGAAACTCTTATGAAAATCAATGATGGTTGGCATGAAACCCTGCTATGCTATCTAGAATAGATGTAGGTGCCACATTCCTCATACAGACCTAGAGGATCTAATGTAGGCCTTACTCCCTAGGAGAACCCTTCATGATTTACGAAAAAGAATGAAAAGACAACAAATTTTGTAAAATCCTTAGTATATAGAAAAAAATATTGGAAGAAAATATATAAAAGAGTAAAGGTGGAAACCTCATTCCTATGATGGTAGATAGTTGTGACTACAAAGAATAGATTGTATCAGTGAATGAAGTTGGTTCAAATTTAGGAGCTGGATAGTACTCCAAAAAATGAAATTCCTTTAAAAATGGCTAATATAAAAGACAGGTTTGATTGACATTGGTTATTACAAACTTGATTAAATTGAAGTAGAAAGATCCACAAAAACCTAATCCAATGAAATTTAAAAGAAGATTAACCTAATGATTAAATATACATGTGTAAGAACAACAACATTCATAGAGGGAAATAACTGAATAATATGTCAATTCGGGTTAAAGGCATAAGTTAGCAATTGATATATAATTTTACTAATGGAGTTCAGAAAATCCTAAGTAAAGTAAATTCATATCATCCTAGAAATGATTTACAATGTATCATAATGTGTTTCAACCATAGGGCCTTGAAAGCAGAATTCACCTCTTTTGTTTGGAGGCAAGGGCTTCCCTGTTACAATATAAACCACCTTAGCCTCCATGTTTGGGACTAGTATGCCTACTATCCATAATTCTTGATGTTGTTTCCCTCACTCTCTATGACTGAACTATTCATCTCAGTCATTCCATATATTTGTAGAAACTATTAGTATAAAAATTTGGTAAAAACCAGTTATAGATTGATAATACTAATAGTTATAATAATAATTTATAATATTTGTAATTATATTATAAAATTATGATAAATATTATAATATAATTATAATTATTATAAATTATAATGAAAGAGAAACTTTTCATTAGCAGAAATGTTCGGTAGATTTAGGTAAAATCGAGCTTGTGAATGAAAAGGAGATACATTCTACTAGGGTGAACCATTCATTAAGTATTTGTGCTTATAATTAGAATATAAGTCATTGCAAATATCAACATCAACATGTGCACACCTCGTGTCTAAAACTAGAGTATGCAAAATCTTGGGTTTACCCATAAATGGTATTTTCAGACATGTCCCTTGAAGCTACAATAATGTATCAAAAAAGAAAGTAGGTTCACATGATGGATGTAGAATCAAGACTTAATGAGGTTCAAAGGGAAAACTCATAGTTCAAGGAGAATGACAAGTATCAAGGTATATAATAAGCCTCAACTTTCCAACATTGAAATTAAGAGAAACACAAAGACTTTTTCCCACTGTGCAAAACCCAACATCCCTGGATACACAATCTATTTAGATTCTACTCTACAACAACAAGTGCGAAGAAGTAATCATCTCTTAGTAAACCCAACTACCCATTCCCATCTCAATATGTGTATATATTACTCTCCAATGACAACTGGAGAAGAATAAATCAACCCTACCTAAACCCAACAACTCATGAATATCACAATATATGCAGATCCTAGTCTGCAACAAGAAGTGGAGGAAAAGACAATGGCTTTTCTTAAACCAAAAACCCATCAATATCACAATGTATGCAGATCCTACTATGAAACAACAAACATGGGAGAAGAAATCAACCTCTCCTAAACCCAACAACCCATGGATATCACAATTTAAGTAGATCCTACTCTGCAACAATAAGTGACAAAGAGGAAATCAACTTGAACTTTCTCTTCAAATATACAATAGTTCAAAGATCACATATTACTCATGTCTATTATATAATTTTCAAAACCCAACAACCCATCAATATCACAATGTATGCAGATCCTACTCTGCAACAACAAGTAGGGGAGAAGAAATAAGCCTCTCCTAAACCCAACAACCCATAAATGTCACAATTTAAGCAGATCCTTCTCTACAAAAACAAGTGGCAAAGAAGAAATTAGCTGGAAATTTTTTTCCACATCTACTATAGTTGAAGCTCATAGTTAACATATGTCTATTGTATAATTGTTCACAACAAAATTTCCTTATATCAACATAGTTTTTGAGAGAAGATCAAATTTGTTATACATGAGTTATAAATAGTGACCCACTCAGTTTTATTAGGATCAGTGTAACAACTATACTATAAATATTTCTGTATACTATCGTCACTCACCTTCATAAATTTGGACAAAAGACATGGAACATAGTTTGTATTGCTATTTTTTTTTAATACTGGATGGAAAAGACCCCTTGACATAATTAGTTGTACAATATATATGTTTGATAACATTCTCCATTGCATGTTTGTTTCCTTGTAATTTCAATTCAGTTGTGAATGCTTGTTTAATTTAATCTAGACTCAAATGATAAATTCACTCATTTATGTTGTCATCTCATTATAATTTGTGTGGTGAAAAATTCATTTTGCAGTGCTTAACTAGGTTATTTACAACATTGTTCTTACCTCCAATTTCACATATAATTAACACATTATGACATATGTAATTTGATAAGTACATGGTGCTATGCATATGTAATTCTTTATCGATAACAGGGATACAATTAATAATCTTATCCACAGTCTTGGAAATAATAAATCAAACTCTATTTACTTTGGATACAATGGTCTTAAATTATAGGTGTCATCCTTGGATAACACAAGAAATTCGAAAAATTGATTAAAAACGATGAAAAGGATCTGTTGGCATCCACATATAAAGCATATTAGATGGTATTTGCAACAAATCTCACCTAAGTCTGCAACACTTATTATGTATTCTAGGCTTAACTATAGGCCCAGGTAACCAAATAGGCCAACATACACACAATACTCCAGATTGTAATTAATATGGATATCCATGTTCCAATCATAGTGAAGACATAGCTCCCCACTAAGATACCAATTATAATTAACAATATTGGTGAGACTTTAGGGTTCTTTGTTCCTTGCTAAATAAACTATAGGCCTATTTTTATGTTATTAACTTGGAATTTACCACATGTAACCATGTGACTATTCAAGAGAACGAAAAAACACTGCAGCTGGTCACCCAAGTACCATGGTGAATGGCAACAAACCTATCTGTGGTGTCAAATTTTGTGGCCTCCTATAACATTGCTTGGATGTTTAAGTTCAACATAGTAACAAATGTGTTTTTACTTTACATACTAAGCATGCAAAATGTATACTAGAAAAATACAAGATTGTTGATTGTAAAAATACATAAATATATGGAGAAGTTGAAACTTTAAGCTAAAGTAGACTCAAAATCAGAAAATGAGTCAATTTACAGGAAACTTGTGGGAAGTTTGATTTATCTTACAATCATTGGGATAGGTCTTAGTTTTGCAATCAACTAGATATCTAGGTTTCTCATAGAGCCTGAGGTAGAACATTGGATAGTAATAAAAAGTCTTTTGAAATATGATAAAAGTACAACAGGTTTTGGATTACTATATGGTGAAAGTGATGCATTTCATTTAATTACGTATACATATTCTAATTGTGTGGGATCAACAAACAACCAAAAATCAATAATTGGATATGGGTCCAGTCTTGGAACATATGCAATTTTATGGGTTAGTGAGAAACATGTGGTTTCACTTTCTTCTATGGAGGAAAAACATAAAGAAACAATAAAAGGAACATGTGAAACAATTTGGATTAAAAGAATAGTTGTCAACTTGATGCTTGAACAAACCAAGCCAACAATTCTTTTATGTCACAATTAAAGTGTTCTAAAATTAGCAAAGAATCCAATGTTTCATGAGTGCACCAAACACATTGATGCTCATTTTCATTTCATCAGACAAATTGTAGAAAATAAAGAGGTTCAACTTCAATATTGCACCACAGAACAATAAATTGCAAACAATTTCACCAAGCCACTTTTTCCATATCAATTTGTCAAATTTGGAGACATGTTTGAAGACACGTTTGGTGTATTTTCCAAAAACACCATTAAGGGAGGATGTTATAGTTATTATTAATAATGGTGATTTATTAGTAATTAGTATTTACTTTACATAAATACATAATATGTTAAGTACTTTAGTGTTTACAATAAATAAACAGGAAGAATTTACATACAACCTTCTCCTCTTCATTCATATATATGTAAGAAGACATGATTTTGAATGAAAATATAACTTGATTGTTCCCGTCTCATGAGTATAGTATTTTATCCATTCAATCTCGATTTAATCCGATAATAATATTCCAATCTAAAATTACTCAACCCATATTTTCTACACTAGCAAAGAGAACATGGCAAGTTTGGCTTGTATGCAATATGAAACAAAACACCAATACATGACATGTCCAAAATATTAAGAATTATTAGTTTATTTATTAATGGGAGTAATATAATAAAAACATTCCTGAAATACCTACCTAGATGGAGAATTTTCTTCCCAATTTAGTCACCAAGTCTTTCAATCATGTCTAAAGCAACAAATCCTATAGATTATCCATCCCCTAGAGTCAACTAATAGGATCTCTCCCATTAGAGAGAGCACTCCAACTTTTGAACTTATGGAAAGAACCCCATCCTAAAACCAAGAATAGTGAGAGTCAATCTTTGACACTGGTGTCCCATAATACCCCTAAGGTCTCAACAATGGGAACGGTTATTCAAGCAATGTAAGCATCTCGAATCCAATAGATGTTGGCCCAATTAAAGTGGACATTCAAGAAAGTGGGAGAATCCAATCCGTAAATCATGTTTGTGCCAGTTTCTTTGGATAATGACTAGAATATGATTTTATAGAAATTTTGTAATAGCTTCGAGTTAAAATGCTAATTCTCAACGAATTTGACTCCTAAAGAAATTTAAAATGTCAAGCATTACATGGCTATAAATATTATGTAATGAAAACAATGAGAATGGTCAGCTTGCGCCCCGGTTTCCAATTACGGTAGATCCTTTTTTTTGTAAATAATAGTAGAGATCATGAAATATGGAGTTGAAACAAAGATCATGAAATGCAAAGCTGGAAGATAGATCATCTTTAATAAGTAACCATAAATCATGACAGTCTCTGACACTAAGCCAATTTATTTAGCCAAAGGAAGTCAAATTCCAATAATCAAATGCATCCTTCTTCTAGAAAGGCTTACAAAAGTTTCACTTACAACATTTAGCATTAGTAGGGCACCCTTTTATCCACCAAACACAATAGAATGTTCAGGTGGCTATCTGGAAAATCACACGGGTGAGTGAGACTGATTAACTTTCACTTATGGGGACCTATCGACCCACGTGTAGCCCAAAAGAAGAGAAAATTTGAGTGCACATCCAAAGACACACAAAATACCAAGAACTATCCAACTATAAATTAGAACTGGAAAGGGAAATGAGAATGAAATAAGAAATAAGAACAGAGGATTTTGGGGATAATAATTGCTAGTTGCTCCACTTTATTATTCATGTAACACTGTAGTGTCAAGATGGGAATGGGGACGTGGATAGGGATGGGATAAGAAATGGGTATTCTAGTAGTTAGTATAGTGTTAGTGAATAAATTGTAAGAAAAAAGAATGTGATGATTTCAAATTCGTCAGGACCTCCCAAGGGAAGGTGATAATGTGAGTGTCTATTGGTCATGGAGATATTTGAACCGAGTAAAAAAAAAGTCTCTTGCAAAACTTGGACCCATTACAGACTTTAGAGAAGAGTCTTCCCATAAGTGGAGAGGGAAAATATACCCAAGATAAAAAACTTTCAAAACATAAAACCCAAAAACACACACATATACCAACAAAAAAATAGAGATGGCCTTGAAAAACCCACATACCTTCTTCTGCAATTCTTTCCTTCATCATCTCCATGTCTTTTCATAGATTTATAGAAAGTGGTTTTGTTTGCAATAACCATCAAATATTTTATTTAAATTCTCATTGAAGGTGGTGGAAAGGAAGAAGAGACACCCATTGGGGTTCCATTTTGTATTTCCTTACCTCTTTTTATCTATGCATTTTCCTTTTGGAGGACAGCAAGAGGCTACATTCTGACCGATATTTCTAGTGGAAGGATCCAATATGGCGATTAAGGCTCTGATAGGTGTGTTTGACTTGCCATGACCACTATCTATAAGAAACTTGCCACCCTTCTGAGCATTAATAATTTATTTTTCTAGCAGAAGTCCACTATCCATTCGATCCAACCCATAACCACCTGCCACAAGATAAAATATACACCCCAACCCACCACCGCTCCCTCATTCTCTCCAAGCTTCTAGGTGACCACATGGTCTCCAAATATCTTCACCCTGGTGTGGTTAGGTGTTAGAATGAGCTAGGCACTAAGATTTGAGCGGCTTACATGATTAGAGCTAGGTGAAGGAACAAAGGGTGTGAACATGGATGCGGTTGTTACAGGAGAAGCATACATATCGTGAATCATTACTAACCATCCTTCACATTCCCTCCTATCTCATTACCAGTCTTGAACATTTCCGAATAAGAACAACGAGTGTTTCCTGTTTCTACTATCATGTTGCATTAAACTGAATAATAAAACTTAATCATACATTGCACTTCCAACATAATCAAACCATTCCCTGCCAAAACTGAACATAAATTTTCACCCGAGATCTTTCTTTTTTGGAATTCCCTTCAAAAACACCCTATACACCTTAGGATATCTCACAAACAAAAATTAGCAAGGTAAGACATTACCAAACTTCTAACACTTATTTTCTTAACACTATACAAGAGTACCCTTTATCTCATACGCTTTGAACTAATGTAACATTAGGATTTATATCAAAAACTAGATGCCCTTTTGATTTTGGGAAGATGCAGTTCAAGGTTCAAACATAAATCCATGTTTATTAAACATCCATTTTCTTCACATGGGTGCAGGAACATGGCTTGGTAGGTGCAAGAACATGTCTTGAGAAGGCCACACTAGCCAAATCAAAGTTTAATTGCTTGCAATTTTTCTCATTGTAGCCTTGGGGACTTGAGACACTCTATCACTCTCCCAAAAGGATCTAATGGTGTTTGTATGAACTATAAAATCCCAAGCCACTCAATCCACCTCTTTGTCTCTACTGGTTGAATTTTACTAAAATAGATCTATCGTGGACTTTAGGTGGGTTAATAAGTTGACAATTTTTCAAAACATTATCCTAACTTATAACCAATTCACCCACTGACCTCAAATGTTCAATGTTATTCAAAACATTCCACTGGTTTGTTTATCCCCCGGAGGTAATGATCTTATATGTCTACAATCTTTATAATTTCACTCTTCCTTTGTCTTTTAATTTGTATTCATGTGTGGAAATGTCATTGGTTATGAAAAACATCCATAAATAAGAAGAGGCATTGAATACTAACTATAATGTGGAGCTTCAGTGAGAAATGAACTTGCAGTGGAAAATTGGTCATTTGATATTGCCTTGAATATAAAAGACCTGAGTAGTTGATGTGATGTCCCCATCAAATTAAAACACATACCTAAGGTATGGTTGTGCACCATCCAAATGAGACCTATCCATTGTGGAAAACAATGGGTTTCTCATGGGTGTTGTCAAGGTCCAAAGGCACTTTGAATTTCCTCAAAAGCTTCTCCAGAGACACGTCACATGTTGAGCCCTACCTTCCTGCATAAATCCGATATCCAAGCATGGTTTTGAGGACCTAAAACAACAAGAAGACAACTTCTTCAACTCAATCTGCTCAAGATGGAAAGTGGCTGAGATGTTATGAACATCTGGGTTAGATGACCTTTGGAAAATTAGGGGGACTACTACATTCTAAGGGGGCATATTGGGAAGCCTAACCTCACAAAACCATGGAGAAGTGGTAAGGTGGATGCCTATTTTGGTAGGCATAGATGAGATTGGAATCCTCAATTCCAACTTTCCAACCAAAATCTTCACAAATTAGAAATGATCTATTGTTTTGTTCATCTCTCAATGCATTCCCCACAATACCCAAGAAGGTATGACATTCTATCAGATCCTTTTATGTATCCAAACATAATAGTGTTTGGATCTCAATGCATTCCCTAGGAATTCCCAATTAGGACTCTTAAACACAACTGATATGCTTTAAATGAAATCCCTTTAATGCCCAAATAGTCCCCAATACAAAAATATATCTCTTGTATTTAGGACTCCATTGATGAACAACAAATATTCTGCAAAAACAAGAATGATGAGGATGAGGATGTAGACTCATTTATGGATATGTAGTTAGACCTAATCTAAATAATCATATAAATAGTGTGATCATTGATGAGAAACTCAATTTTGTATTTACATTTATCCTTTTTGTACAAAGCATCATGCATCATGACTTCAGTGTTCAGATTTATAAATTATCTAATGGTTTTAGTTCTAATGTTGTGATTCATAAGTGATCTTGATTTTTTACTTTAGATATGTTTTTTAAAATTAAAAAAATATATATTATTGTATATTTTGTACAAGGCATTTTCCCACTATATCTAGATCCTAACTTTTCAACAATCTAGTGAATCTATATCTAGATCCAAATTTGTATACATTTCCTGACAACTTAGACTTCATGTTTTCTAATCAAATTCTCTTGTGTCACCTTCTAGCCTCATATGTTATATATTGTTGTGGCATTATAATAGTCTCCTTCCTCACCTATCTGCAATCAGGTTGGGAAAACAAGGTGTAGATGCATTTTGATAAGAACTTGCATCTAGCTTGCCTGAGATTGAGGGTGACATTCAAAAAGGCACTTATTTGATTTTGTGATTTTATAACATTTGTGCAATGTACAATACTACAATGTCATGAATAAAACATGATTTCCTCAATCCTTAAGTTCAACAAAGCAAGTAATACATAAAGTATCTGAAGATAATCAAACTGTTGACTTGGACTGTACTTTGAGGATTTAAGGCACTAAACATAGATGGGGAATTTTTGAGAACATCAAGCATCCATTCCAAGATAACAAATGCGGCATACAGGTAAAATAAGAATTTCTCATTTTGGATTTAAGAGATCTGTGGCTAGTGTATTTTGAATCAGTGATCAGAGAATCCACAGTTTTAACATCTTTGTACCAACGTTTCAAATCCCAAGTGGGATCCATCATCAGGGTTGAAGAATGATGATACAAGAAGAGCAAAAGACTATAATAAATACTAATGAGGAGGAAGAATAGGATGTATACTAAGACAATTGCATAGTTGTATGGTATATTGAGTTTGATGTGAAAAACAAGCACTAACAATAACAAATATTTTCTCATAGTATATTTTGGAAATGTCCCCTTTTTATGGTAGAATTCACAAAAGATAAATAGCAAGCACTTGAATCCCAATAAAAAATAGGATGTAGGGACATTGTTCAATAACTTATTTAGTCCACTATCTCATGATATTTTGCTTATCTCTACATGCCATGAAATTTATTTCATATTTCATATGGACTAAATGGACTTTGAAAATAAATTTCAAACTATAGGAATGACCATCAATGCATCCCGAATAATGCCAACAAAAGTTCTAAATTACCCTATCAATGAAAGTAAGCGTATAAGTGCAAATCTGAAAGTTTTGCAAATCTCGCGATAGAATGAAAAATCATGCAAGCTATTTCTCCTCAAGGTTAAAATATGTGAACAAATTTCCCCATGGATTGGAGAATGTTGATATAATCCTTGTTTGTGAAATGATCTGGAAATTCATTCATCGAATCCTTCTCTAGAAGCATTCACGTGCATTGATAAGAGCCCCAATCCCTTTACAGAGGTGATCTGTGATGTGTTTTTTGGGGAAAAGTCTACCATAATCTTTGTCGAGCATCGTATTTGTCCCTCCTAACTATCGTCAATCGGTTTCAATATGGTGATATCGAATGTGATTTCTACATAAATGAAGATGATGCCACTCTATGACTTCACTGAGAAGATTCATATTGATCCCTTCCAAGAGAATAGGATCGTAATTCACTAGATTTCTTATTGAATGGATGATTCTATGAGTTGAGGCCCTACCGAGGTTAGGAAGAGTTATTGTCAATGGTGGAGGGCCTTGAACAAGCACGGAAAGATCGGTGAACTCACACACACAAACACAAGAAGATATTACAAGACTCCATTGTGGGACAAAGCCATTTACTGCGATGGAAAGGAGGGTGAAAGTGTTTCTTTGGCATGCAATGACTTGTGTGACAAGTGTCACTTTTCAAATTTGTATGGGAATGAGGAGGATGGAAATAGGCTTCTCTAATTGGCTAAATATGGCCAGTCGTACCCCACAGAGGAACACCTATCAACATAAATATCAAAATAAAATAATTGAATAGGAATAAATAGTTAATACGAAATGATAACTTTAATAGAAAATGATTATTTCGTCTTAAACAAATGTCTTAAATACCCTCTTCATGTAGTAGTAACATTCGTGTTCCCATAGGGAAAGATGACACCTACACTAGAGGATGTAGAATAGATCATGAGTATCCCTATAAATGGTTCCATCATGAAGGTTGAGGTGTTTGACCAAGAAAAATAGATTTAATGTAAATTGGAGGTAATAGATTGGCTCTCTCCACCCATAGAAAATTATATCTCTTCTCATTTTATAGCTTGCCTTGAAACCCTACGCTGACTAGGTCAAGAATTGAACAAGCCTCCAGTGGAACACCATATCTATGGAATTTGTGAAGTCTGAGATTATCTAAAATAAAGTACAAGCCTGTTCTGTGATGAAGTCCGAGACCATTATGAGGGTGAAGTTCAATCATTGTTTGTGATGATATCCAAGCCCATTCAGATTTGAAATTAGAGTTTATTATGTGATGAATACTGAGCTTTTTAGGACAGTAAAGAAAGCCTAAATTTTCCCCTAGTACAAATCTAAGTCAAGAATTTGATCGAGTTCATTGTGGATAATTGAAAGAATTTTTGGACAACATTTGGAGGGTTGACTTGGTACTTGTTGGACACTTGTCTATCTCAAATTAGGAGAGAGAATAAAGTTATGTGTGTCTTGCATTTTATAGATTTGCACACAACATCTTATTAATTAATGTTTAACATGTTGTTTTGATACCCATAAAATAGGAAGGATATGATGTATTACATCCTTATAAGTATAAATATTTTCATTGGAATGTGTCCAAGGAAATGAAAAAATCTTCTACTTTGTAGAAGTCCTTTTTCTCAATCCAGTTGGACTCATTAGCATTGTAGAAGTTCCAAAATTTAGTGATACCATATTGATGCCAAGTATTATCACTTATTGATCCCTAGACCTATTAACCTTGTATTCTATAAATGTACTCATTTATCGACCTCACGATTATTGAAAGTGAAATTTGACATCACCCTTTTTCACCCTTTTAATGCAAATTTCACTAGATTCCAAGGGAGGTGTCTGTAAAAGGATGACAAGGACTAGAAAATGATTTCTTCATGTTCAAAACACCCAATTACATTCATAACATTAGTTTTTCAATGAAATTTGATTCCATCTTGCTTCACATGGGTTGATATGACAACACAACAGATGGAAAAGGCTCATTCCAGTTAAGGGAATTGTATGGACTTGATCCATATATTTTTTTTGAAATGTAATTATCCCATTTAAGAAGAAGCCTTGACCACTCTATGGATCATTCCAATCAAGGGAATTGTATAGACTTGATCCATTAAAAAAAATGTAATTGTCTAGTTTGAGAATGAGCCTTGACCACTCTACCTTAGAACTGCTTCTCATCTAGGTGTCATTCTCGCTAAGGGAATTCCTAGCTTGTTGAAACTTGTGTTGCTTCCTATCTTATTGAAACTTGCATTTCTTCCACTAGACATTATCAGTCTTTGTGCATTGTAACTTAGATATTTTTTACTTAATCATCTTCCTTATCAAATTATTTCATCTATCCAGGTTGCATGCCAGCTAACGAACAATGTAACACGTGCAATTTTACATTTTACATGTGTCTTATTTCCAAAGCTTATGTAGTCGATTGGATCTAACGAGGAAAATCACATGGAATTTTTTAGTATTTTGAATATGACCAAGGATATATTATGTATGCATGAAAAACATGACCTCAGTTTGATCATTGAGAAATAATTGGATCCAACATGGATGGCAAAGGGATTGAAATTTGACATAGAAACATTGTTTTGAATGCTTATTTCAAATTCAAAAGATTTGTAGAATCATTTATGTGGACTCAAATTGTGTCAATATTTGCATCCAGATCTTGCTATAGTTCAAATCAATTTCACTATGCTGCGTACTTATTTTGGTTCTCTAATAGAATGGAAAACGTTTATGGGATTGCCAATTTTGGTCAATTGCGATAACATTCTAATAAACAAGATAATTTTTTTTATGGCATGCTAGATTTGGACATATGAACTATGAAAACCTTTGTTTGTAGAATAAAAATGGTGTTACTAGTTTGCCAACTATTCCTAGGAAACTTAAGTAATGTGATTCTTGTATCTTAGGAAAGCATAGCAAACAATCATTTCATTATTCTCATTCCAGAGCACATAAAAATATTGAACCCATTCATTATGATTTGTGTGGCCCTATTCTTGTTCCTTCTGCAAATGGAAATAAATATACGTTGACATTTATTGATGACTACACCAGAATGTGTCGGGTTTATTTATTGAAGAACAAATCTGAAGCATTTGAAACATTTAAGAAATTTTATGCATGGATTGAAAATGATGCACAATCTCTTATTGGCTCTATTTGTACTGATAATGGAAAATAATATACTTCAAATTAAATTGAAAATTATATTCACTAGCATGGGATCAAACATCAAACAACCATGCCTTATAATTCCCAACAAAATGGAGTATCTGAAAGAATGAACATGACAATCTGAAATATGGTACGTTCAATGATGTTTTTCAAGAATGTTAAGCTGATGTTTTGGGTTGATGTTGTTCTATGTGTTTTTTGTATAAAGAATAAGTGTCCATCTCATGCTATCAGAAACAAGACTCCCTTGTTAGAAAATTATATATATTACAGAGAAATGGAACACATAAAATATTGCAAAAATATGAACACAGAAAACGCATAAAACAAGAGAGACACAGATATACGTGGTTCACCCAGTTTGGGCTATATCCACGGAGAAACAACCAATTCTTCCTTTTATATTATCCAGAAAACTGAAGAGATACAACCTACAACAAATCCGCGGTAACACCCTCTTCGATCTCAATCTCCTCTCTCTTACTCACACAAAATATAGATCTACATAGATGCAATACAATTCCCTCGTATATAGTGAGGGGTTGCCTTCTAGGGAAAAAAAACCCTAAACTAAACATAACTTCTACCGTCAGATCATCCACCTAATGAACGACCCAAATTGACTAGAAATTACTAGACTTTTACAAGGCAATTTTACATCTATTTTTAGCTTCAAGGGCACTGCCCCCGAACCCCCACGGGGGAACCACTGGCCCCCGGACCCCTGCGAGGGGGACAAGTCCTCCCCGTGTGTAGGGGTGTACAATGTTCTTGGGGTATACATCCAGCTGAAACCTTTGAATACAAAAGATAATCAGGCTCCACACCCAACAATCTCCCACTTGGAGACTGATTATAGCAACTCCACCACTGCTTCATTTGCTAGACAATGACTCCACTTTGGACCTGGTTGTTTCTCATCTTCTTCATCATACTTTAAGACCAATTGAAACTAAGCAGATTCTCAGTTTCTCCCTGGTTACAACTTTTCTTAGCATATTTGTAGGATTCTGGCTAGTGTGTATCTTTTCCAGCTTCAACTATCCATCTTCCAATGCTGACTGTATGAAATGGTACTTGAGCTGTATATGTTTAGTCTTGGAATGAAATGCATAGTTCTTTGCAAGATGTATGGCACTCTGGCTGTCACTATATAACCTGCCCAACTCCTACTTCTTGCCCAATTCATCCTGAAACCTTTGTAACCAAATCATTTCTTTACTAGCCTCTGTAGCAGCAACATACTCTACTTCTGTTGTTGAAAGTGCAACAACACTTTGGATTTTTGAAACCCAACTGACAGTTGTTCCACCTACAATAAATACATATCCTGTAGTGCTCCTCTTGTTATATCTGTCACCTGCCACATCTGCATCAACATATCCCTGTAGAGCAATGTTTGAACCACCAAAGCATAATGCTTGATTTGTGGTACCTCTCAAATACCTGAGAATCCACTTCACTGCCATCCAATGTTCTTTTCCTAGATTGTTCATGTACCTGCTTACAACTCCCACTGCATGTGCAATATCAGGCCTTGTGCAGACCATTGCATACATTAAGCTTCCAACTGCTGATGCATATGGAACTTTAGACATATGAGCAATTTCTTCCTGAGTATTGGGACACGCCTCCTTACCTAATTTGAAATGGCTAGCCAAAGGTATACTAACTGGTTTTTCATTCTGCATATTAAACCTTTTCAACACCTTTTCTATGTACTCACTTTGATACAATGTTAATTTGTGATTCTTCCTGTCTCTAGTTATTTTCATACCAAGGATTTGTTTTGCAGCACCCAAATTCTTCATTGTAAATGAGTTTTCCAATTCTCTTTTGAGCACATTTATTTCCTGCATGTTAGAACCTGCAACAAGCATGTCATCTACATACAATAACAATATATATATATATAGATGCCATCATTTTTCCTTTTGAGATAAACACAATGATCAGAGTGACACCTAGTATAACCTTGTTCAGACATAAACTTGTCAAATTTTAGATGCCACTGCCTTAGAGCCTGTTTTAGGCCATACAAGCTCTTCTTCAACCTGCACACTAGTTTCTCCTTCCATTTTACCTCATATCCTTGTGGCTGCTACATATATATCTCTTCCTCCAAATCCCCATGGATAAAGGTTGTCTTTACATCTAACTGCTCAAGATGCAAAGCTTCAGCTGCTACTAGACTTAAAATAGTTCTAATTGAAGTCATTTTAACAACAGGAGAAAATATTTCATCAAAATCAATACCTTTCTTATGTGCAAACCCCTTCACCACAAGTCTAGCGTTGTACCTCTATTTTCCTACATCTTCTTCCTTCAGCCTGTAAACCCATTTATTCTGCAATGTTGTTTTACCTACAAGCAACCTGACTAAGTCCCAAGTCTGGTTATGTGCTAAGGAGTCCATCTCTTCTTTGATGGCTTGCTCCCACTTCTTCCTAGTTTCTACTTGCACTACTTCTTCATAACATTCTGGTTCACTAGAATCAGTCAACAGTACATAATATAATGAAGGAGAGTATCATTCAAGGGGTCTACTTATCCTGGTAGATCTTCTAACACCACCTTCAGGTGTTTGAAGTGCTTGTTGCTGTTGTGGTTGTTGTTCTAGCTGTTGATCATTATGATTTTCAGGCACCATCACTTTTCCTGTGATATCATCAAGCACTATGTATTCTCTGTTTTCTTTTTCCTGTTTCTTTTCCTGCAACTGATTCTTATACAAGACCTTTTCATTGAATATTACATCTCTACTCCTAATGATTTTGTGATTTTCATAATCATATAAGCGATAACCAAAATCATTAACACCATATCCAATAAAGGTACATTTCTTTGATTTTGCCTCAAGCTTTGTTCTATTTTCTTTGTTAATGTGGACAAAGGCTTCACAACCAAAAGTATTTAAAAATGAGTAGTTTACCTTTTTACCTGTCCATGCCTCCTCTAGAATACCACCATCCAAGGAACTTGAAGGCCCTCTGTTTATTAGATAAACAATAGTATCTACGGCATCTGCCCAAAATTGTAAAGGCAATCCTGCATGCAATCTCATGCACCTTGCACGTTCCATGCTTATCCTGTTCATCCTTTCTGATACACCATTTTCTTGTGGTGTTCCTGGAACTGTCTTCTCTCTGTGAATTCCATTCTCTGAACAGTATCTATCAAAATCTTTGCTGCAATATTCACCTCCATTCTCTGATCTGAGACACTTCAACCTTTTCCCTATCTCATTTTCAACCAAAGCTTTCCATTTCTTGAAAGTATCAAATACATCATATTTATTTCGAATACAATAAATCTAGGTTTTTCTCGTTGAATCATCAATAAAAGTAACATAATAACGAGATCCACCAAGAGATGATACCTGAGCAGGTCCCTATACATCTGTATGCACATGCTCTAATTTTTCGCTCTTCTTTTCTTTCCCAACTCTAAGGAATCTGACTCTCTTCTGTTTTCCATAAACACAATTCTCACAAAATTTTAAATCAACATGCTTCAAACCTGGCAACAAATTCCTTGAGTGAAGAATTTGCATCCCCTTCTCACTCATGTGCCCGAGCCTATGATGCCACAATGTCGTATCTTCTCCTATAGAGGTTAAATCATTAACAGAATTAGAAATACCATTGCATAAATACAGTGTACCAACCTTTTCTCCTTTCGATATTACCAGGGATCCTTTAGTGACCTTCCAGGTTTTATCTGTGAAAGTACTTACGCAACCTTCACCTCCCAACTGCCTTATTGAAATCAGATTTTTCTTTAGATTTTGAACATGCCTTACCTCCTTCAATAGCCACTGATTTCAATTTTGTTGTTTTATGAAAACTATACTCATTCCAACAATTTTACAGGGTTTATCATCACCCAATCGAACTTGTCCAAAATCTCCTTGAGCATAATCATGAAAATGTTTCTTATCAGGTGTGGCATGGAATGAGGCCCCTGAATCTACCACCCAGGCATCAATAATATTTTCTAATGAAAGAATCAAAGCATCTTGCAACACATCACCTGTTACATTCGCTTCATGATTAGCTTCTTGTTGTGCGTCTCCTTCTTTTCCCTTCCAAGATTTGCAGTCTTTCTTCAGGTGTCCTTTCTTCCCACATTTCCAGTACACTATCCCTGATCTGGACTTGGATATGCCTTTTATTGACTTACTGCGATATCCTGGACTCTTTCCTCTTTCCATTTTTCTTCCCCTAGTCTCTGCAGTCAAAGCATTACCTGATGTCTCACAGAAGCTTTTTCGTCGCATTTCCTCGCTAAGGATTACACTGACAACATCATCAAACTTTAAAGTACTAGATCCAGAGACAGCGTTACTAATGGCCATAACTAAGCCATTCCAACTTTCTGGCAATGAGCACAGAAATAACAGAGCCCTAACTTCATCATCAAAATTTACCCTACAGAACTTAACTGACTTGTAACTGTATTAAAATCATTTAAATGGTCTGCAACAGGTCCACCTTCTGACATCTTCATATTAAATAAATGCTTCATATGAAATACCTTATTTGAGGTCAAGGGTTTTTCATATAGTTTGGCCAATGCCAACATTAAACCTTGTGCTGACATTTCATTTGAAATATTAAATGCTACCGACACCGCTAGGCACAACCGTATTGTTCCAAGGGCCTGTCTGTCGAGAATATCCCATTCTGTGTCTATCATACTTGTTGGCTTCTTTGTCTTTCCACTCAATGGTAGGTAGATATCTCTCTGATATAGATAATATTCCATCTACATCTTCCACAGTTGGTAGTTTTGGCTGTTGAATTTTTCGACCCTAAACCTACCATCTTCCACCATTGCTCCCACTCGAACCAAGAACCCTTCTCTCCTGTGAGTTTATCAGCCAAATAGACCTTCGGCTCTAATACTAGTTGTTATAAAATTACATATATTATAGAGCAATGGAACACATAAAATATTGCAGAAATATAAACACAGAAAACACATAAAACAAGAGAGACACATATATACCTAGTTCACCTAGTTTGGGCTACATCCACGGAGAAACAACCAATCCTTCCTTTTATATTATCTAGCAAACTGAAGAGATACAACCTACATCAGATCTGCTATAACACCCTCTTTGATCTCAATCTCCTCTCTCTTCCTCACACAGAATACAAATCTACATAGATGCAATACAATTCCCTCATATATGGTGAGGGGTTGCCTTCTAGGGCAAAAAACCCAAACTAAACATAACTTCTATCGGCATATCATCTGCCTAATGAATGGCCCATATTGACTAGAAATTACTAGACTTTTACAAGGCAATTTTACATCTATTTTTAACTTCGGGGACGTTGCCCCCGAACCCCGTCGGGGGACCGCTGGCCTCCGGACCCCCCAGCCAGGGGGGATTTACCCCCGCGGGGGGGGGACATGTCCCCCCTGCACCCCCCCACATGGAGGGGTGTACAGTCTTCCTGGGGTATACATCCGGCTGAAACCTTTGAATACATAAGATAATCAGGCTCCACACCTAACATCCCTATGAAATGTGGTATGGCCACATTCCTTCGATGATGCATCTCAAGGTTTTTGGTTCCACCTGTTATGCCTTCATACCTAAGGAAAGGAGAAAAAAACTCAGTGTAAGGAGTCACAAATGTATATTCTTGAGGTACTCAAACACCTCCAAATCATACTGTCTTTATGATGTAGTGAATAAGAAGTTTATAATATCTAGATATGTGATATTTCTTAAATATTCCAAGACTGATAATGTTGTTGAACAACAACTTGATTGCTTGGATAGATTCAGTCACGCAAAGTCTTTTCAAGATTTTGATAATGAGATTCCACATCTTAAAGGGGGGATCCCTATACTGGATCAATTCACGGAATCTCCTTATGAAGAACTCTCTCCCCCACATGAAGCTCCAACCATTGATCAAGATGACACTTTGAGTGATGTGATCAACATAATTGGGAGGCTAAATTTTGATTCAACCCCATCTCAATCAAATGAGTAACTTGGGCCATGTCAGAAAGTTCTTCCAAAATGGCCGAAAAAGACACTTGAAAGTGTTCATCCTGATGAGGTTGGAAAGACAAGAACAAGAGGCTCAACTAGATAGAATGGGAGTGATGTAGACAATCATGATTCACCTGTTGATATGGATGTTTCTTATGATTGCGAACTAATTTTTTCTACAGGTTTTAAACCAAATTCCTTTAAATAAGTGGCTTCTCATGATGAATGTAAAGAAGTGATGCAGAAATAATATGATGCTTTGATAAATAACGGCACTTGGAAGCTGGTTGATCCTCCATTGGAAACCAAACCAATAGGCTGCAAGTGGGTCTTCAAGAACAAGTATAAAGAAGATGGCTCACTTGAAAATCATAAAGGTAGGCTTGTGGAAAAATGTTTTTCACAGAAATAAGGGTTTGATTATGAGGAGAATTTTACCCCACAACAAAATGGGCTATCATCCAGACACTCTTTGCCTTGACAGCTCAGAATGGTTGGAAGTCCATCAAATGGATGTAAAAATGACTTTATTGAATGGAAATATGAAATATAATGTTTTTATGTCCCAACCAAAAGGATTTGTTGTGAAGGGTCATGAGCACAAAGTATGCAAGCTTGTAAAATATGTGTATGGCATCAAGCAAGCACTGCGGCATAGTACGAGATGTTGATTGAGCTTCTTTTGAAACTCAATTTCAAACATTATGATCTTGATGATTAAACTTTGTTTCTCAAGAAAGTTGAAAAAATAGTTGTGTATCTTGTGGTGTATGTAAATGATATTTTGATGACAGAGAACAATGAGAACTACATTGCATCCATAAAGAAAGAACTAGGGAAAGGTTTTGAAATGACAGATTTGGGATATGTTCACTACTATATTCATATTGAAGTAACCCAACATCCAAAGTTTATATTCCTCTCTCAGAGTAAGTACATTGGAGATCTGTTGAACAAGTTTGGCATGGTTGAGTGCAATCCTTTAACTATTCCAATGGAACAAAATTTGAAGCTCACATCCATTGAAGGAAAAGAATTTGAGGATGCAACAAAGTATAGACAATTCATAGGAAGTCTCAACTACTTGACTACTAGCAGAATATACATTTCATTTTTTGTTGGAATTCTCTCCAAGTTTATGCAAAAGCCTTGTGAGGGTCATTGGTCTGCTACAAAAGAGTTCTAAATTACTTGAATACAACTCAATACTTAAGACTCAAGTATACACAAGTGGGTAACCTCATCTTGTTTGGACATTCGGATTCAAATTTTTATGGAGATAAGGAAACCAGAGTATCTACTTCAGGTTATGTTATGAGTCTTGGATCAAGAGTTGCCTCCTGGAGGTCACACAAATATTTAGTTCCATCATATTCCACAATTGAGGCAGAATATGTGGTAGAAGTTAAAGCAACAAACGAAATTGTGTGGCTCAGGAAAAATCTGGAATATTTGCAGGAGAAACAAGTACATTCAACTCCTCTTTTGATTGACAAAACTTCTGCAATAAAGTTGGCCAAGAACCCAAAGTTCTATGATCGAATGAAGCAGATAAATACGAAATACCATCTGATTGGACATCATGTTGAGGCCAAAATAATCCACCTACGACATTGTTCCACAAATTAGCAGTTTGCAGACATCTTCACTAAAGTGTTTGGAAGGGAAAAGTTTGAAATATTCAGAATGATGCTTGGACTCACCAACATCCTTCAGCTTAAGGGACGAATGTTAACACCTAATATTTGGGATTAAGAAAACTTACATAAATATTGTAAATAGAAAAAAATGAAGGATGTTAGAAGACGAAGAGACATTGGGAGACGAAACCCAATAGTCTCCCTCTCCTTATATATATTCATATTTTCTCTTAATGAAAAACACAATTTGATTCAGATTTACAAACATGTCCTAATAGGAAAGACGCTTAGAATAATTATACTAGGTAAATGAGAGAAGTAAACATATGATGGAATGATAATAAGAAAAATCCTTATACATTTGTTTTCCTTTTTATGGCATGCGAAGTAACAAGCGGTTTGCACAAGATGATTGAACAATTCTATTATAAAGACAAGGGTAATGTGTAGCACATGGGATGAATGGATGAGGGTAGCAAGAAAGCATTTAGAGAGGCACCCATTAGAATGAGTTGAATCAGCTAGAGTGGACATGGAGGGATAATGCATGAGTTAGGTGAGCACAAAGGAGCACATATGACTATTGATATGGGTTGGACCAAACTATCATTTGGGAAAAGTATGTAATACAGAACATTGACCCATTCAAAATGAAGGATGTGACCTTCTTCAATTTCGAATGATTGATTGTAAATGTGACAAGAGAGTTGTCTAAGGAAACAATAATTTGACCAAGTACCATTTGGATTATAAGTGATAACATGACATGAAGAATTGGTGAAGGATTTGGAGGGTAAATACATAAGTTTATATGGGTTTGGATAGTTTGCAATCACCAAATGTCTAGCATGATTGGCCGGGTCATTGCACAAATTGTGACAAAATTTTATTACATGAAAAAGTGTAGGGAGATAAGTTTTTGTTATTCATAGGTAAAGATAAGCATGAAAATACAAGACAAATAATATACAAGGTTTTGCTTGAATAAATAATCTCTATTCATTAATTATTCTCTCATCTACATCCACCGAGCTACGACTATTCTCTCTTCTTTCTTCATATTACTATTCTCTCTCCTGATCCAAGACTCTAGCTCACTTGACTTCTAATATTAGACTCGAATTGCTTTCCTTAACTTAACTCTACTCTTCATGCATTGCATGCATATGGTAGTAATTACTATTTCTAAAACTCCCCCTTAATTACGACCATATAACTCAACCTTAACTTAATCACAACTCAACTATGCATGCTATGGTTGCAATAAAAAATTAGTCAAAAAACTTTTTACAGTGCAGTTTTTTCTTTTTCATTTCTTCCATATTCTATACCCTTGAAACTACTTCATTTTCAGTGGCACTTTCTTGATGTAAGCTCCATATTTCTTCACTTGCTTCTAATGAAAATTTCTTTGACTTCTTTTATATTTGTTCTAAAAGAAAATTTACGCTTTCATAGCTTATCCTCTATAGATTCCTTTTGAAAGATTCGTTCACTCATGGACTACTACCACAACTCTTCATCTTCAAACTATGAACTTTTCCATGCTTCTTCCACTTCATATTCCTAATCTTCTTTCTTCCATATTTCTTGATAGTAGAATTTGATATCTTCTTGACTCCATTCTTGTAAGGTTGTTTCAATGCTTTCTTCTTCATATTTAGAAACTTCCATTCCCTTTCCTCCATATTTTTCTTCATTTTCTATTTCAGTTATAACTGTAATTGCATTTTTTCCGTCTCTACTTGCACACTCAAAATAAATTTTAAAAACATCTTCATTATCCTATGTAGTGAGATATTTCTCTACTTCTTCTTTCATCTCTGCCTCTTCAACTGCATTAAGGCCATCTTCCACTGTTATGATGTTAGTGGATATTCTCATCAAAAACTCATCTTAATCATCAATTGTTGCTAGATTGTGCACCGCTTCATGAGAAATTCTAACTATTTCTTCAAAAATTTCTGCTATAGTGGTAGTTTCATAACTTGCTGCTACAGTTGTAGCTTCAACATTAAATTCTTCCTCAAACATGGCACTTTCCATATTTCCACAACTAGTCCTTGTTTCAAAAAAGAGACCACAAATTTCATCAACATAATTTTCATCTACTTTGTGGTGAGATATCTTAGCATGTATGTGCTCATTAACAATTTCAACTTCACCAAATTCATCATTTGTTTCTGGATTCATTAGAAATGCACTTTCAACTCTACAAACCATTACTTCATATGAAAATATGTCTTTGTTATTCTAAAATTTAAATGCCTCAAATTCTGATGCAAAGAGGTCATAATCAACTATAACCATACCAACTAGATCACACATGTTATTCACTTCTTTATTGGAAGATTCACTATCATCAACAAGGTCTATTGTTGGATTCACCAATTCACAAATCACTTTGCAATCACCATCCACATGTGTCTCGTCACAGTGGGATTCACCATCGTCTTCACCATACATGTTACAGTGGGGTTCTTGAGCATCTATATGCTCTTTCTCTACTTCACATGTAGAGGCTTCAACTTCTCACTCTGCAATATTTTCTGTGTCTTCTTCATACATATGCATGTCTGCATGATGGGTTTCAATTTTATAGTATTTATGACCATCATCCACATTTGAGTGGGATTCTCCAAGATTTGTTTTCCTCCTAGAGTCTTTCTCATTTACTCTTAGACCTATAGTTGACTTTCTATTGATTCTTCAACAAACTGTAACATAATTTGTTGTTTTATGTCACTTTCCTTTATACAAAATTCTACTTCCATGGTCTTCCATGCTTCCTAGGAAGATGTAGCTTTTTCTACCTTGCACAAGGAATTCTCATCCAATGCATGATTTATAAGATCCAATGCTAAGGCATCACATAATTCATCTTATGGGTTATTAAACCGATACTCAATCAACTCTATACATCGAAGAAATTATTTCATTTTGACAGTTCCCAAAAATTAAAATTTTTACCAGTAAATTTTGGAAGTGTTACCAAATCTATCCTAATACATTCATCCTTGAATTGTTATACTTAATCTACTTGTATTTTATATGCCCCGACTATGGCAAGAACCTCTATGAGATCTTCAAAATACTTTGGCTCTTCCTTTCAATTTCTTTTCTCATTTTTCTTCAGTGTTTCTTTGTGACCCATGAATGTCGTCTTTCATTTGTCTTTTGTATTTTTCCTTATTATGTCAGCCTTCTAAAAATGAACGTCACATACACTTGATTATCTTTAAAACCAAACATTTTAATATTCACTTTAATGATGGCTCCCAACAAATACTAGCAAATTTGCTAAGCTCTTCTATGCAGATTCATATGGAGGCTCATGGCTACAACTTATGGTGGAGACTCCTCCTTTGGTCAATGGCGGTAGCTCTTTCCTCTTGATATGGTGGTGGGTCTGTAGGATACTCACCCTAATATTATAGTAGTTGGGTTTACAAACTCTCAACGAGCTATACTTTCTACTTATGGACCAGTGGATGCAAACTTCGATTTGCGAGCTACTCACAATAGCCAAGGTTCTTAGTGGAAGTAGCTCATGACCTTGTTAATTCCTTTGGTTCTTTGAATCCTTGCTAAACCTTGTTATGATATCACTTTTTATTTAGAGGCAGAGATAAACATGCAAACACAAGAAAAATAAATACACAAGCTTATGCTTGAATACATAAGTTCTATTCATTAATTATTCTTTCATATACATCCACCGAGTTGCTGCTATTCTCTCTTCTTGCTTCACATTAAAATGACCCAACCATGCTTATATAAGCACTAAATTTTTTAAATATGGAATCATGCGAAGTCTAACTTTCTTTTCCTCATGCAAAATATGACATGACACTTTAACTAAACTTTTCTAACTTCACTTTAACATATATCGACATTTTTCTTTTTCTTAACTTAGCTTTTCTTAACAAGACATTAACTTTTTAACTTTGACTCACTTGACTTCTAATATCAGAATTAACTTTCCTTCCTTCACTTAACTTAACTCTTCATACATTGCATGCATACTAGAGTACTTACTATTTCTATCAAGTGAAATGATTTTGATCTATGACAAAGTTACGATTGATGGCAGTAAATCAAATAGGAAATTTGGGGATAGGTTTGTATGAATTGTGTTCTCTTACAATTTTCAAATTGTTATGCGAGACTAGAGTTCACTTGGTTGTAGCACATTTGAATATTTAACAACTGTTAGGCTAATTGGGTTGTTGGTTCTATAAGATTACTTTCATTCATATCATTTGCATATTGGTTTGTTGGGTTGTGTTATAGTCTTTCCACGACTAGCCCACATAGTTAACCGGGGGGTTAGAGGTGGGGCAGAGCTCCTCCTTCATTGCAGTGATTACTAGCGGGGTGGGGGGGTCACACGGGGTTTGAAAGGTGCAAGTAACCTCACTCTATGGGGTTCGGGGTAGCACCCTGGAAAATTTTGGTTTTGGACCCTATGTTAGGTTGGGCGGACCCACCTATGGTTTTGTGCATGATTTTCACACATGGTTTTGGACGCGATGGTTTTCGTTCCATGGTATTGGATGTTTCGGAATGTATAAATATGTATTGTAACTTTGAAAGGAACATAATGAAAAATCAAGCTGGTAGTCTCGGTTTTGGGATCCAAGGGAAAATCTCTGTGTATATGTGTTTTATGTGTTATTCTCTAACATTGTTTATTTTCTGTGTTTTAGAATTCATATGCAGGTAATTTATGTACGGGGTTAAAACCTACATTTAGTATCAGAGCCGTTTTGGCTTCAAGGGGATGCCTTTGCTGCTGAGGGGTTTTGCTCGAGCCTGTGGTAGACCCTATTCAATGGGAGATTTGTGAGATCGATTCTTATGGTGAAAGAAGATGGCGAGTAGTGGAAAGATAGAGATCAAGAAATTTAATGGTCAGAGTTTTGAGTTGTGGAAACTCAAGATGGAGGATCTGTTGGTGGATAAAGATTAGTGGATCACGGTAGATCCAAGTACTAAACTAACAGGGGTGTCCGATGAAGAATGGAAGAAGTTGGATCAAAAGGCAAAGAGCACAATACAATTGTGTGTCTCGGATTCAGTATTGCTGACTGTATCAAGGGAAGCTATGGTGAAAGTTTTGTGGGACAAGTTAGGGACTTTATACCAATCTAAGTCTCTGGTGAATAAACTGTTCTTGCAGAAAAAGTTGTATAACCTGAGGATGAAAGATGGAGACCCGGTGACAGAGCATATGAACGTATTTAATATTGTGGTAAGTCAGTTAGCATCTATTGATATTAAAATTTCAGATGAAGATAAGTGCATCAGTTTGTTGTGTTATCTACCAGATTCGTGGGATAGTTTGGTTATTGCAATAGGTAGCAATGCAACTGCCTTGCAGTTTGATGAAATAGTCTCATCCTTGCTAATGGAGGAGATGAGATGGAAAAATATGGAGAGCCCGAATGGTGATTCCTTGTCTATACGAGGACGATTCGAGAACATAAACAAAAATAAGTCATCGAGTGGGAGATCTAAATCTCCAGGAAAACCTGTAAAGGTGGTGTGCTGGAAATGTGGAAAGGAAGGGCACTACAAAAGGGACTATAAATCTAAAGCTCCTAATAAAGGAAAGCGATCTGATGATGCTCCTTCTGTAGAGGCGAAAACCATCTCAAATGAAGGTTGGGATGTGTACTTGGCTTCTTCAAGTACAAATGTAGATCATGAGGCATGGTTGATTGACTCAGGTGCATCCTTTCACTTCACTCTCCATAGAGAGTGGTTCTACGAGTATGAGAAATACGATGGTGGTGATGTCTTCTTAGTGGATGATAGGAAGTCTAGAATCATTGGTCTCAGAAAAGTAAAGTTGAAGTTGCAAGGTGGAAGGGTTAGAACACTTTCAAGTGTTCTGCATATTCCTGCATTGGCCAAAAATCTGATTTCTGTAAGCAAGTTGGATGATGTAGGTGTAAAAACAATGTTCGAGAAGGATACCTGCAAGATGGTTTGGGGAGCACTGGTATTGATACGGGGAGTTCGGATTGGAATTATGTACAAGTTGCAAGGTAGCACGGTTGTTGATGGGTGCAACGATTCTGTGGTTCCTGAAAGTGGAGCAGAAAATCTAGTGGTCTCTGGAGAGAAGACCATGTTGTGGCACCAAAGGCTTGGATATATTGGAGAGAAGGGCCTTCGAATACTTCATGGTAAAGGTATGGTAGAAGGTATGAATAATAGCTCTCTGGATTTTGATTTTTGTGAAAATTGTGTATATGAGAAGCAGAATCATGTGAGTTTCATAGGGATGTGTTTGGACCTGTGAAGGTTCCATCACTGGGTAAATCTGTGTACTATGTATAATTTATAGATGACTTCTCAAAGAATACATGGATATATTTCCTTAAGAAGAAATCTGAAGTCTTTGACAGGTTTAAAGAATTCAAGGCTCTGGTGGAAAACCAGACAGAGAAGAAGATAAACATGCTGAGGACAGATAACGGTGGAGAGTTTTGCAGTAAGGAATTTGGAGAATTCTGCAAGAAGTGTGGTATAGCACGGCATAAGACTACTCCATATACACCTCATAAAAATGAAGTTGAAGAAAGAATGAACAAGACGTTGATGGAAAGGGCAAGAAGCATGCTCAGTGGTGTCGGGTTAGGATAGGAATTCTGGGTAGAGGTGGTGGAGACAACATGTTACCTGGTCAACAGATCACCTTCATCAGCGTTGGAGGATAAAACTCCACAAGAGGTATGGATTGGTAAGAAACCCTCTCTTTCACATCTGAGGGTATTTGGATGTGATGCATATGTACATGTTCTGAAGGAGAAATGAACCAATTTGGATAGTAAATCTGAAAAGTGCATCTTTATTGGGCATAAGGATGGTTTAAAGGGTTATAAACTTTGGAACCTAGTAATAAGGAAGGTTGTGCACAACTGAGATGTGGTGTTCAAAGAGGTGAAATATGTTATTAAACATGAAGTTCAACCAAAGGAACCTGAGAAGATAGAGTTTGAGCTAAAGAAGGAGGAATCAGACTCTACAGCAGAGGAGGAATTAGAAGATGAAGAGCAACAAACTCCGTGTGTGAGAAGATCAGTTCGAGAAAGAAGGCAGCCAGAAAGGTATAGTCCATCTGCTTTCTGTTCAAATTTTGCTTTATCTATTAGTGATGATGATCCGAGAACTATGAAGGAAGAAGTAGATTTAGAGGATGGAAAACTCTTGAAAGAGGCCATGGTTAATGAAATGGCATCTTTGCACAAAAATGAGGCTTGGGATCTAGTGGAGTTGCCGGCTGGAAGGAAACCCATTGGCAGCAAATGGGTGTTTAAGAAGAAGACAAATTCAGAAGGAAAGGTGGAGAAATATAAAGCTCGGTTGGTAGCAAAAGGTTATTCCCAGGTGCCGAGAGTTGATTTTGGTGATATTTTTTCTCCTATTGCCAAGGTAACCTCTATTAGATTACTTTTATATGTTGCCACTGCTTTTGATTTTGAGGTAGAACATATGGATGTGAAGACATCATTTCTTCACGGGGATCTGGAAGAGGAAATCTACATGAAGCAACCTGAAGGCTTTGTGGTGAAGGGTAAGAAAGAATTGGTATGCAAGTTAAAGAAGTCGTTGTATGGGTTAAAACAGTCACCAAGGATGTGGTATCAGAAATTTGATACATTTATACAGGAACTTGGCTTCACCAGAAGAAAAGCAGATCATTGTGTGTATTTTAAATTAATTGGTGAACTTGTTATTTATTTGGTCTTGTATGTTGATGATATGTTGCTGGTTGGAAATGACAAAGAAATTATCTAGGATTTGAAAACCCAATTGTCCTCCAAATTTGACATGAAAGATATTGGTGCTACAAACTGTATTTTTGGCATGGAAATTAAAAGAGACCGGGAAAAGAGGAAGCTCTGGTTAAACCAGAGGAAGTATGTCGAGACAATATTGCAGAGTTTTAATATGCAGGATAGTAAACCGATGGAGGTTCCTATTCCTGTAGGTGTAAAGTTATCTGCTAAGCAGTGTCCTAAGACATAAGAAGAGGAAGAGGACATGTCCCATGTTCCATATGTAAGTGCAGTCAGTAGCCTGATGTATGCAATGGTTTGTACTAGACCAGACATTGCACATGCAATGGGAGTATTGAGTAGGTTTATGTCAAAACCAAGAAAGGAGCATTGGACAACAGTGAAGCAGGTTTTCAGGTGCTTGTGTGGCACTAGCGATTATGGTTTGTGATACCAAGATTAGACAGAGTGTTGAATATTCGTGGCTTTGTCGATGCAGACTGGGTTGGAGATCTGGATCAGAGAAGACCTACAAGTGGGTATGTGTTTAACCTATTTGGAGGTGCAGTCAGTTGGATGAGTAAGAAACAATCTGTAGTGGCACTATCAACTACAGAGGCAGAATACATCGTAGCCACTCATGTGGAAGCAGTTTGGTTGCAAAGATTGTGTTCAAGTATGGGGTTAGTACAGGGAACTACAAGGATAGACTGTGACAGCCAAAGTGCAATTTTCTTGGCAAAGAACCCTGCATATCATTCAAAGACAAAGCACATTGATGTTCAGTATCACTTTGTGAGGGATATGATAGAAGATAAAAAGGTGTTGTTGGTAAAGGTGGACACTTTGAAGAATATTGCAGATGCATTGACAAAATCTATGAGCACTGAGAAGTTCTCTTGGTGTAGAGAAACAATGGGCATTGCAAGGCTGGATAAATGACTAAGCTCTCTTGTGGCCCCCTATGGAAAGAAAACAACAAGTGGGATAATGTTGGGGTGTGTTATATTCTTTCCACGACTAGCCCACGTAGTTAACCGGGGGGTTAGAGGGGGGGCGGGGCCCCTCGTTCCTTGCGCCGATTGCGTAGCAGGAGGGGGTCATAGGGGGTTTGAGGGTTGTAGGTAACCCCACTCTGTGGGGTCCGGGGCATCACCGCGGAAAATTTTGGTTTTGGACCCTATGTTAGGTTGGGCGGACCCACCTATGGTTTTGTGCATGATTTTCGCACATGGTTTTGGACGCGATGGTTTTCGGTCCATGGTATTGGATGCTTCAAGATGTATAAATATGTATTGTAACATTGAAAGGAACATAATGAAAAATCAAGCTGGTAGTCTTGGTTTTGGGATCCAAGGGAAAATCTCTGTGTATATGTGTTTTATGTGTTATGCTTTCGCATTGTTTATTTTTTGTGTTTTAGAATTCGCATGCAGGTAATTTCTGTACAAGGTTAAAACCTACATGGTTATGTTAAGAGATAATTGTATGGAATGATTATCTACATACTTCATTAAGTGTTAAACTTATGAATTTTAATAATCGTGAAATATAAAAAGTGAGGTGTAGTATGGAATCACGTAGTTTCTGATTGATAAAATTGATGAGATGATGATGAGATGAAATGAGTCACGATGCACCACAAACATATAGAGATGGGCCATCTGGGTAGCTAAGTTAGCCTCTGATGTGGGTGACTATAGGAGCATGAAAATGACTTTCTAGATTAAATTATAGTTTATGCTAGATGTATTCTTTCAACCTCCTCCATAATTTATTTATATATATCTCTATCAAGTGAAGAAGATAAATCACATAGTGGTTATTCCCTCATTAGAAATGATATCAATTATTAATATTACTTGGTTTCTTAATAATGCATTCATGGTTTTGTAATTACTAGATGAAAATATTGACCAAAATATTAATAGCTAACAATAAATTAATATCAAAAAATACTAAATTGCATTTTAAGTAAGAACAAATTTAAGTACTAAAATATTATCTAAGAAATAATTAAATTATTGGTATTCATCTCTTTGATATATTTTTTCAATAGTGGAAAAAAAAGTTAAGATGTGATTATAAAACATAGGGAAGAATGGAATTTTGACTTTTCATTCAGAAAGAAAAAATGAAGGTATAAAATGTATATATATATATATATATATATATATATATATATATAATTTCTTGCAAATTTTTATATTAAAGTTTTAACTGAAGTAATTTAAAAATTTTCACATATTTAAAAAAAAAAACTAACTCTTGGAGTGTAATTTAATTAACAATCACCTTGTTATGAAGTATTATGTAAAAGCATGAGATTCAAAGTTCAAATCCCCATGAGTTAGGCCAACCAAAAAATAATATTTTTTTTTATCTATTTATTCATTATATTTTTAGAATATGGTATATATATTGTAATTGTTTTGAAATCAAATTATCTTTAATTTATTACTTTTGTGTAATTTTTAATATAATTTTCAATTAGATATACATTAAATTAAATAATTGAAAAATAGTTAAAAATATTATAACTTTTCAAAATGCTATATTTTAATTTTATAATAATTAAAAAATTAATATAATTAGCATATTTTAATTTTCTATTTAATTAAAAAATATTAATTAAAAAGAAAAAAAATGATAATAATAAATTTCATGTGGTTTGAATATTTACTTTCAAAATAAAAAATATAATTATCTTCGAGACCTTGTACCTGCATGAAGGAAGCTCTGAACGGTCACAAAGTGGGTGAGCTCGACACCAACCCTTTCCTTTTTGTGTTTGACGCAATAAAGATCCCGCAGCACACCCTCGACCAAAGCCATACTACTTGAAACAGTCGAGGTCGCGGGATTTCTCGATAGAGGTTAGATGTGCCTCAGCAGATTGTAAGTTCGGGTGGTCTCTTAGAGTAATCTTTCCAAGACAAACAAGCAAGTAGTAGCAAATGCATTCAAACATGACAAAGGAACCAAAAATTTTAGAACATGTGGAGACAAATGATTTAGGACAAGTGAAAATTGCCTCATCCGCCAAAGCTGGGAAGTGGGTTTGGGTCAATTCCAAACAATATGGGGGCATTTTAAAACAAAAAATAGCCCGTCTAAAATGGGAGCAAGCAAGGAAGAAACTATCTCAAAAGAAAAGTAATCGAGCCCTTCATAAAAAGCACTCAAACAAGTCTTCTCCACAAGCATGTGGCAACAATAAGTCCAAAGGAAAAGTCATTGATGATTTTGCCTTATATAGTCCCACATCCACACCTCTCACCTGGTCATCTGATCTTTATGTGAAAGAATTGTTAAATGCAAAACAAAGGTTGGAGGTTTTAGAAGCTAAAGGGCAGGAAAGAAATCATGAAATTCATATAATAACGCCTAAGAACAATGTGTTAGCAGAAAGCAATAAAATTTTAAAATAACAAGTGGAATTGCTACAGGAATATCTCCTAATAGGGAAGACAGAATGGCAATGCATGAAGGAGGATGTGCAAAACATAAAGAAATCTATAGTGGAAATTATAGAGGTGGTGAATGTGAAATCATCCCAGGATAAAGGGAAAATGATTGCCCAAATAAACAACCATGAAGAGAACACAAGAGAAGAAATGAAAGGAGATTCCATCAAAGTTTCCAAAACTTGGGCTCAAGTTATTATAAATTCTGCTAATAAGGAAGGAGAAACAAATATTCAGGTTGACAACATGCAAGATAGTGAAGGCAAGGAAAGAAAAAATAGGGTAGCAAACATAATTATTAAAGGGGTGAAAGACTATGGGAAAAATGAATGTACTCTTGACCTTGCAAGAGACTTCTTGAAAGACAAGTTGCTATTTCAAGGACAAATATGTCAAGCATGGAGGGTGGGTAAGTTTAACGGGGAGAGAGCCAGGCCCATAAAAGTCATTATGCCTAACTTGTGTGGTAAATATATTATTCTAAGCAAGAAACATCTCTTGAGGGGTTCTCATTTTTTCCTAGAAGAAGATTTAACTATAAAACAACAGGAGGAAAGAAGGGAGGAAATTTTAAAGATTAGGGCAGCAAGAGATGAAGGAAAGAGAGCATGGATTTATAAAGGCAAAGATGTGATAACGCAATTTGGACCTCCTTCCAGAATAGAGCAGCAAGATGTTAATAAAGAAGAGGCAACAAACTCTTCAACGGGAAATCAAAAAGCAAGGTTGGTATGGGAAAACAGGGACAAAGACTAAAATGTGAGTCTTGCATGTCAAAATAAATAGCAATCAAGTCATACCCAGGTTTCCTTAAGCTAGTTTGTTGGAACTGCAGAGGTTACCCATGGAGACGAGGACCTGGGTTAGGGCCTATTGTAGAAAATAGAGACATAATTTGCCTCATAGAAACACAGGAGAATGAAGGGTGCAAGACACCTTTGTTTGAAGGATATCGGAAGATGGCAGTGTGGAACAAGGCAGCAGGGAATGGCAAAGGGCACGGGGCTATCATGGTTTTAGTAAGGGAGAAAGAAGGCCATCTTATTCAGTTAGAAAAAGAAGACTCAAATAAGCAATTCATTTGGTTTAAAATATTAGAAAATGGAAACCACATTAGAATTGCAGCATGCTATTTTTCGCCACAGGTTTCAAAAATCTACAAAGGTAGACGGCTTGACCACAAAGATCCATTTGCAGCTTTAAAAGTGGATATTGCAACATATTCGCAGCTAGGTGAAATCCTTATATTGGGTGATTCCAATGCTAGGACTGCAAGTGAGCAAGCTAGCTTTCTTTGTTGTAAAGATGATTGTGACCCTATTTGGCTTACAGAAGAAAGTAATCATCAATGGAAAGAATTTCAGAGGACAAGGACTGTAATCTCTTTGGTGAACAATTTCTCACTCTATGTGGGGCCTTTGATTTAGTCATTTGTAATGGCTTGACTAAGTCTGGTAATTTCACTTGCAATACTTACAATGGAGTAATCGTGGTAGATTATGTAATTTGCTCACATGGTTTGTGTGAGAAAATGGAAGAAGTTTTGGTTGGAGATCAGCTGTGGAATTTGAAATCAGATCACAAGCCAATTTATTTATGTTTCTCTTGGATTGGAAAAAAACAATTAGAGTCAAAAATTCAACATGTCCAACAAAATCTCCCACATGGAAGAATTATTTTGATGCCAGAAAATTGTAATACCTTCAAAATGATGCTAGAGAGGCTCTGTGAGAATGAGAAAATTACAATTCATAGCCTTCATAGTTATGAATTAACACATTTAATTCAATGTGCACTTGCAAAGTGCAAAAGAAAAAAAATTAAGAAGTTTGAAACAAATTGCTTTCCAGTTAATGCTTGGTTTGATGAGGAATGCAAAAAGGCAAGGAGAATGTGGAAAGAGTCAAACAAGGATAACATAAATCTCAAATCGTACAAGAAGTTATTAAGCAAGAAAAATGTTGATTTCATGGTTTCAAGGAGGGAAGAACTAATCTTCCTTGGCAAAAATAATCCCAAATTATTTTGGAAGGGGCTCCAACTGAAAAAGATACAAATTGGAAATAATATTACAACTTCTAAATAGTTTGACTATGCAAGACAACTCTATGAGCAACTTCCCAAGGTTGACCCTCCCCCCTTGGTCAACATTGATACTGAAATCTTCACGATACAAGAGGTAGAGATGGGTATCAAGAAGTTGGGCATTGGAAAAGCAAAAGACTTAGCTAAACTCCAAGTAGAATATCTAAAGTGGGGCTCAAATATTCTTGCATCTCACATTACAAAAATATTCAACAACATCATACAACAAGGGCTCCCCACAGATTGGTTAACTAGTCTGGCAATACCTCTTTTCAAGAGCGGCGACTTCAATAATAACTCCAATTATAGGACCATCATGATAAACCCTTTGTTTACAAAGCTATTTGGAAGCATGCTAGAAAGCAAAATTAGCAACTGGGCAGAAGAAAGAGATCAGTGTGCTAAAGGGCAAGTAGGTTTTAGAGCTAAACATTCCACAGTTGATCATTGCATAACTTTAAGGCACATCATTGAAAAAGTTTGGGAGAAAAAGGAAGAAGTATTTTGTTGCTTTGTTGATTTCATAAAAACATTTGACTCGGTTCCTAGGGATAAACTTTGGCAGAGAATGGGGGAACTTGGGGTTCCGAAACATTTGAGAGCAGTTGTGCATAGGTTTTATGAAGATGTGAAAGTCAAAATTAGAACTTCAGCAGACATTTCTGAAAGTTTTAGAAGTGATATCGGGGTCAAGCAAGCTTTCCCACTGTCTCCTACCCTTTTTGGTTTATATATCGACAAGCTTGAGGAGTGGTTAAATTCGCAAGGGGGTGATGGTATCTATTTGTGGAAGTTTGTTATAAGGCTTCTTTTGTATGCAAATGACCTTATTCTAAGGATCTTGGTTTGCAAGAGAACTTATATCCCTTGAGCATTTTTGTAGAAGTGTGGGGATGAAAGTAATTATTAGCAAAACGAAAATAGTGGCCTTCTCTAAGAAAAGAAAACATAACCAACATTAGTTCTACTTTGAAGGCAACATTCTGGAAGAAGTTGCGGATTGTAAATACCTCGAGATTGACTTCAACAAAAATCTAAGCTTGAATGGTTGTAGAAAGAAAAGAACTTCGGGGGGTTGGAAATCATTTTATGATTTTCAAAATAGGTGTAGAGAGGCAGAGTTATGGGACTGGAAGACCACTCAAAATCTTTTTGGGCTTCTAGTGATTCTGGTGATTCTCTATGCTTGTGAACTATGGGCTAGCAGTACCTCCGACATGTAGTGGAGACAAATTGAGAAAATTCAGAAGAATTTGATTACAAACAAATTTAATATTAAAAGTGTAGTTCCTTATCATATCTTGTTAAGTGAAACAGGGACCACTCCTATTGAAGCAATTTCTATGGTGCGAGTCATAAGGTATTTATAAAAAAATGAGCAAATGGAAGAGGGTAGATGGCCTAAGGTTGTCTTTAATGATAGATTGTGCAAAAGAAAAAAAACTTAGATGCAACAAAATAACAAATGGTTTAGTAAATGGGGTATTTTCTTAAACGCGTGTCCCATAAATAACAAAGCGATAAAATATTTTGTTATGGAAAAATTCCAAAAACATACTTGGGATAAAGAGCTGGGAAGAAGGAAAAATTACTATACTGAAGTGTTTAATCCCACTCATAATCATCAACCAAAAGCATACATAGAGGCCAATATCTCTTGGGGACCCAAAATTCTTATTGGTCAGTTAAGGACTAATTCTCATCAACTTCGTTGTGAAACAGGGCATTGGAAAAGGCCAAAGGAAGTGTGGGAGGAAAGGGTATGCATTTTTTGTTCTTCTGGAAAAGTGGAAACAAAAAAAACATTTCATTTTAGAATGTGAGGTCTTCAAAGACAACAGGGAAAGTTATGCACATATGTTGGCAGCTAGCTCTTGGGATAATCTATTTAGCGAGGGGTTTGTCAAGAAGCTTAGAGCATTTATTGTGAAGCTTCACAGAAAAAGGGTCGAATACATCAAGCAGATGAAGAAGCAATCTGTCCCATAGGCTATCTTTAGCCTCGTGGACGTTAAAGTAATTTCTTTCTTTCTTTCTTTCCCCTATCCACTCATGGAATCTTTGTGCAAACTTTCAAAATGCAACGAGGAGTTGTCTCCAATTGTATCATCATAGATTGATGTCTTGGAAATCTTGCCAAGAAAAGGTGTTGCTTTCCTGAGAGTCATCTACTCCACAGAACAAAGAGCCCAACATATTGTTGTCTTTATATAAGATAACGTGAATGGTAAGTGAAATATCTGTGATGATATAGGCCCCGGATAGTAGTATCTTGCAAAACTGACAAACTTAGGGAGCACTGCCAGAGTCAATTTTGGTGTTAGATAATATTGTCTTAAATTGACATAATTTTGTTTTAATTGCTAACTATCCTAAATGAGTTTATTCTTAATAATATTGTCTTAAATTGACATAGTTATGTTTTAATTGTTAACTGTCCTAAATGAGTTTAGTCTTAATTGCCATTATCTTAAGTGATCATTGCCTTGAATATAAAGTTTTGTCTTAAAATTATTTTTATCTTAAATATAAAATTTTGTGTGACCATTATCTTAAATATAAAGTTGTCTTAAACTTAATTTTGTCTTAAATATAAAATTTTGTCTTAAATTATTTTTTATCTTAAATATAAAATTTTATGTTAAAATTTTATCTTCACAATATAAAATTTTATCTAAAAATATTTTTGCCTTCAACTCTTTTTATTTTAAATTTTATATTACTCTTTTTATTTTAAATTCTATAATTAATAGAATTCAATTGATATTAAATTTTAATATAAAATATGAATTTATCTTTAAAATACGGTTGTTAAGGTTAAAAAAGTGATTAGACTGTACCGTAGTGAAACCAACTCATATGAAATAATTTGATGAAACCAACTCAAATGAAATAATTTAATACATAGTAGTCACACATTCTTGGCTTTGTAAAACAATTAAATTACACACAATGTTTTGCAAGAGCCACCTACCTTTACATGGATATGGTGCGCCAAAGGCCACTTAACGCAACTTCTGAGGCATGTGATCTTCCAGATGCCACATCTTATCCAACTTGGAACGGTCATTCAAGATTGTCTAATCCATATACAATATACATGGGATAGTTATTTTTTCAAGATTGTCTAATCCATCTAGAATATACATGGGATAGTTATTTTTTTTAGTATATTTTTTATTTCTGATAAATAATTTGCAAACCTTATAAGTAATAAAAAGTCTCAGATCTAATATATATTTTTATAACTATTAAATATTTAATTTAATATATTTATTTTTCAAAACTTTAATAAAATGATTGAATTTAAACCAATTAATTGAATGTCAACTAAATTTAACCATAACCCAATTACAACATATTTAATCCATCCGGTTATTGTCTCTTAATGTTTTTTAATTATTATAAATTTAGGCTTTGAGCAAAATATTGTTTATTCGTTTGGTCGTTAAAATTTTCATATTTTATTTTATTAATTTTTGTTTTATATTATTGTTTAAGCTAAGGCTCAGGAAAATCTGTATTGGGCCAACAAAATAATAGCTATTTTCCATGGAAAAGGTTATCATAGTTGAAAAGTGAGAGTGGTATAGTTTCCTAAAATGTAATATGTTAGGAAAATTAAATATTGTTAAAATACTATATTCCTCACTGAAATTTAATTCAATGTAAACCTTCTAAAACAACATGTATGTAAAGTAGAATAGAATAATTTAATTTAATTTAATTGTAACTATTCAGGTGGAGAGAGAAAAAGTGTACTCCAAAGTAGTGATCAAATTTGAAGGGTAGGTCTTAATTTTATTTAGAAGGACGTACATTCCAATCGCCTTTCCATAATGAAAAGCATTAAAAAAAAAGCAATTCAATTGACAAGAGTGAATTATCTTCCCATTTATTTTTTCTTAACACATGGTAAATTGGTAACTGTTTGGACTAATCTAAGGGAGACCCCGGATCAACCCTCATGGCTTCCACTATAACACATAGAGTATTTCCAGTAACCTGCAAGCCAGATATACCAAATCTTATGATTTAGCAAGGGTCAAGACTCATAGATAAGGGGAGTCTACTCCTTAAGCCAAGATCATAGCAGGACACCAAGAGTCTTCCCATTTCTAGTGGAAGTTTTGAAAGATCAAAGGGTGTGTTGATTGATCAATTTCGAGTTCCCCACCAGGAAATTCAATCCTTAGATTCTACACTTTCTTGAAATTATTTAAAACCTCACCAGGAGAATGATGGGAAACCTCTGCAACCATGGATTTCTTTGGGCCCAAAACATGTTGCAATGTCTGCCATGGCCTAACAATGTTACCTAGTACCCATCATGATTCTCATCAAATAGCTCCATATACCCCTATTTTTACTACTTTTGTTAAGGTTGGTTTCTTCACTGGATATAACATAGTCCACCTTAATTACCTGGGGGACTATACTAGAGAACCTCTTTGAAACTACACAACATCATCCCAAGGTCTTAATATCACCAAATTCGTTGAATATAAACAACAAAAGTGAATCTGGGAGTCTGTCAAAGTGGTCTACTGATGCATTAAACCCCATGTTTGGATCAATATAGATATTCCTCAATATAGCACATAACCACGTAAAACTCAATTAATTTAGGACTTAATCAGAAACTGCTTCACAATCAAATGCAAATCTTCAAATCTTTGATAAATCTTAAATATCATGAATTCTCATAATCATTTACACAAAATCTCATACTATTATGGCTAGGAAAACCTATAAGAACCTTCAGATTTATAGCAAAACAAATAACAGTTAGGCTCATTCTAGTGCAAATCTTCAATCTTGTTCCATCTCGTGCAACCTCATATTATCCATTACCAAACCCAATCCCTTAGAAAAACTACAAGAACCTCAACACAGTGATTAAGCTCCAAATTTCTATGAATTCCCACAACGATTCATACTAAACTCAATATCATTAGAGCCTAGAAAACTCCAGAGTTAAGATGGATCTAGGCTGGTATTTTAGCAGAGATCATATTATGATAATAGTTTTACCCCTTGCCTACTGTGAAAGACTGAACACCAAAATCTTCAGTATTTGTATCTTGGAGTATTTGTTTCTGAGTTGACACTTCACTTGTTGTTTGATTGGCAGATTGATGGACATGAACAACAAAGAATATTTATAGGAACATACTGCATGTTTGGCATGAAACAAGGATCATAAAAATTGCTTCCAACAGCTTTGAAGGAGAATTTAATCATTGCAAGAAGATATAACTTTTATTCAGAGAAAATTATTCAAATTTTCCATCTCTGCCATTATCGGTATGGCTACAGCTTCAAATTTTGAAAACTTTCTCTACCAAATTGTAATTCTAGACTTTCTCAAGAACTATAAATGGTAGACTTTGGCAAGAGCTGTAAAACAGTTTCTCTTTGAATGTATAATAAGGCCATTTTCATTTTGTAACCTTATTTGGGATTATATACAATTGTAAAGTAGCATCGTATATGACTTGCAATGTACTCATTCCGACATAATCTTGAATAATCCATGCTAAAAATTTAGGATGAGCTTCAATATAGCTTTCGTGGTTCGGAATTATGGCTTCTCAATATTTTGTCACTTCTAATTCAAGCTGATATTGTTTAAGAATGTACATCAATCTAATAAAATAAACCCTGAAATTGCCTGCATTTGAGAAACAATTTTCAAATTCTAACCAGAAATATTCATGCCTGCTTATGCTCCTACATCATCCAACTAACAAGAAAACGTCAGTATAGTACTTCCATCTATAGAATTAGACGAGGATCATTGATCCCTCCTTGTTGAAAGGTGATCCACATAAGTACTAACAGACAAGAAATGTTGTAATTAAATAATCATTTTCTTAGGTAATAGCTACTCAACTTGCTTGGCCAATCAATTAATACATAATCAGTTGTGTCTAAATATAATTTTCCCTTTTACTCCTATCATTTATGTAGCTTATCCCTCCCTTATGTGACTAATGCAAATTAGATATAATGTGCATTGTACTTGCAATTGTGCATTTGTTATGTTTATATCGCAGTCCATGTGCTTTCCATTAAAACAATTACTTAGACCTGTAACCAGTTAGCTCACATGACATAGAAGTATGTTTAAGGAAATTAAGGATACCTACACTTATCTACTTAGTATTTATCATTCTTTATCAGTTGTAAGAAAAGACGTGGTTCCTGCACACTCATTCTTATTCTCCCCAGAAAATTTTCATAGAACTCTGTTTCATCACATATCATACATGGGGTTGAGCTTAGGATAATTCGTAAAAGCACTAATATGGTAAGCAAATTTTATTTTAAGAGGCCTTTCAGTTTAGGAGGAACCCAACTCTGAATCAATGTTTTCCTTTGGAAAAGGGTATCTAGATCTTTAGGAGCGAGCCTTCTATCAAAAAGTAAATCATTGAACAAAGCCGAGATGAATTATTATTCCCAACAGTCAGGCAACTCTAGGAATATAAAATAATAGATAGTGGATTTGTCCTTGTTAGAAAACCTAAAAACAATTCTTTGAAATTTCATTCACAGCCTCATTTCCATTATTGGAAGGTAAGGGGAAACCACCCATTTCATAGATAAAAATAAATTTTGATTAGTCTAAGCTTGTCCAAGAGAAACATTCTGGTAAAGGTAGTTCCAAGACAACATACTATTGGTTGTCGATGTCTTTACAATGTTGCAAGCTGCAAGATATTCCTCAGTTTATCAAGAATAATAGCCCCTTCCAACACAATTGCAAGTCTAGTATTCATCATACAATTTATATGCATTGTAACTGACAAGTGAATTTCAAACAGGCCAACTATGTTCATAACATTTATGTTCACCAAATGTTATGTTTTATGTCTTTTTCCTTGAATTATTGTTATATTAAGCAGAGGTTGGTGTAAGAACATCCAAAAAAGAATTAGTTTGAGATGAAAGAAAAACTTTACATCTCAACATGCAGTTGAAGATTAAACTCTGAAAACATGGGGCAAAAGAGCCTCAATAAGATGATTTCACAGTACAAATGCCATTGTGCCAAGAGTCATTTGATGTGGTATGGGAAATTGCTATTAAATTGATACGAGTAGTGAAGAACATATATGTAAGAAATACAATGTTATCCAAATAGTAAAAGGAAATGATGTCGATGGATGATCAAATTATAGTTAATGGGATTTGTAATTACAAACATGCTACATTGGACTGAAAGAGTGCCTTTGGTAGTTTTCCAATGATGAGTAAAATAGATGTGGCATTTGAAGATTCAATATGCATTTTGCCAAAGAAATGCCAACACTAAGACAACTGAAAAATTTCTATTCATTTTTCCTTCATGTCTGAAGAACTTTTGTTGAGACGTGGTTAGCTAGATTCAAAATCATACCAAAGGCTTTGGATGGTTGTATTGTCTTGGTGTTAAGTGTATAGAAAGTAAATCATATCATCAGATTGGAACCACTTACATCATTGGCACTCCAGTGAAGTTAAAGAATAAGGAAGTTTCATAAGAATTGGCATAATTTGCAAGTACAAGCAATGTCATTGCAATATAGTGGTAGTTATGATCTATTATATGGACATGCTAAGAAAGCCAAGGCCAAAAATTGGCCAAAAAAACATGGAAATACAACAAGTTGTACAAAATCAACATAGAAAAGGAATGCATTCGATAGATGGTAGGACTCAATAAAAAAGGTAGATATAACTCTAGCCACTTATTTCAGCTCACTAAGAAGATATACAAATGGTAACTTTTACAATTTGGTGGAGGAACTCGCAACTACAATCAGTTATTTTTGTTATATCTATTTCAGTCTTGTTAAGTATCTACAATAAAAGAGGCACAACTTGAAATAACAATGTCAAGCATGGCCTCCCAGAATTCTCTTGATTCCAGCCTTCTGCTCAAGACTGAGTTTGGAGGGAAATCTAATTTCAAACTTGATTCTAACCAGGAGCATTTGTGGAGGATAAGGTTTACTGACTAGGAGTTGAAAAGTGAAGTTGTTGTGTCAATAACCGAAGGCTACCTCCTCAATAGTTCTCAGATTCCTTCTCATTGTTCCCATGCCGGCATCGCAGGGACGGAGTCCATCATGCCCATTTTCCCTCTCGAATTTATCAACGCGTTCCTCATTTTTCCATTCTGATCGCTCATCTCTACATTCATCTCCAACTTCGACGCTCCAAACAGAAGATATAAATCTATGAGTTTGGGAGCAAATGTGGCTTCGATCCATGGCAACACCGGTTTTTATGGCCACAACAGTGATATCAGAGGTTGTCAAAGGATTCTGCAGTTTGGTTACAGGAAGCATAAAATAGAGGTGCTCCATCTGCAGTTCATGCTCTAGAGAAAGCAGAGAAACATACTCATCGAAACTCTTTGAATTAGCAAGGTAGATGAAAAATCTGGGACTTACTCTTAATATTTGTGCTACCTTCACCCTCTTCGGTAAATCTCTGATCACCATAACGTCGTCTTCTTGAAGCAGCACTAACTTGGAAGTAGTGGGGTTTACCGATGTATAAGATGGGCAACCATCATATGAAACCCCTTTTGCAGGTGACATCCAAAGGGAAATGTAAGGGGCAGGTTCGGAGACTGCTCTTTCTTGGCGAATGAAAAAAAGAAAAGGGGTAACCACTGTGGTGACTCGATGAGTTTAAGACAAGTTGGACACGACTCTCGACTTCAATAAAATTGAAATTAAAAAAAATATATAACCCTTCTTAAAACATTTTAAAACAATATTTCAATTTTTTTTTTAAACTTACAAAACTCATTTTAAATTTCTTTTGACTGGGAAATTTTTCTCCGCACTTGTGTGACGTGCCAAAGGCCCAAAGATGCGCATCAATAGTTGTAACCATCCAGGTGGAGAGAGGAAAAGTATACCCCAAAGGTGCGCCTCAATATTTGCGTAGAGGATGAATTAAACTCCGTGGAGAGGAAATATGGAAATTAAAATATTTGCGGTGATAAAGAAAAGGGGCGTAATAAATGGAAGGTCAAAATAGTATTGTGAGTTGAATTGCAGCTCCTGGCGAACAAGACTCGTCCTATGAATTTCGAGTGATACCCATATTCTCTGCTTTCACCAACTATTTCCCGGAAAGCAGCAGGAGGGTGAGGGTGAGGTAGTGATGAGTGTCCCGCATGTCATTGCGCGATTCAACCCCTCCACCACCTCAAACGCTTACCAATTCCTGCACGTAAAAGCAGAATGCACTTCCAGATGGCTACGGGCAGACCAAAATGTTCCAGACTAACCAGTGGAAAGATAGAAATCAGTTTCATGCCTTGTGCTTAAAGTTACGTGCCATTTTTCAAAATCTGTACGCTGTAGTGATAAATAAAATTTGGCCCACTCTTTTTCAAAATATGTACACTTACTACTGTATGAGAGATGAACAAGGGAACTCCAGTAAGGATACAGTTAAAAATAATCAAATAATATTCACAATAATAATTAAAAAAACAGTAATAACACGATAATAAATTTAAAAAACAGTAATAACTGGTTATAAATGAAATATTTTAATTTTTACTTTAATTTTATATCTATAAAATGTAAAAAAAATAAAAATTTAATTAATATGTCAAATAAAAATAATATAATTGATATGTAACCTATTTTATGTTTATTAACTTATAATAGTTAAAATAAAAATATATTAATAATAATTTTTTTTTACTATTAATCATAAATAAAATATTTCATTTTCATATTTATATAAAGTGGAAAATGTAATAATTACTAATAAGTCTGTCAAACAATGATGACAATGATGAATAGTAATTAGTGAAAATATATTTATTTACATTTTGTTCATATCCATTTTATGTAAATATTTGGTTATGGTGCACAGTAAATGATTATAAATATGTTATTTAGGTGAACATGAACTATTTTCAAGTATTTGAATTTTGGGTGGTTTTCTATGAAACTTAACAATTAAAAATTACTACACATATATTCAAAACAAGGCATAAATATTGCAACCTCATCAAATAAGTTATGACAAAAAATTCCTAATGACATTGGAGTGTGCAAAGTTACAATAAAACAAGTAATGGTCCACTCAAATATTTGAAAATTATTTTTTCAATAATATTCAAATATAAATATTTGTTTTTCAAAGATAAACATTATAACTTGCATTGGTCTATATTAAACTAATAGTGGTCAATAGGCAAATTCATCTTAGATACAAGTTATGGTCCACTCAAATGTTTGAAAATTATTTTTTCAATAATATTCAAAAATAAATATTTGTTTTTCAAAAATAAACATTACGACTTTGATTTTTCTATATTAAACTAATAGGCAAATCCATCCCTAGCATGAAGAAGGACTAATAACATAGTTTTATAGCAATTTTATATAAAGTATAACAAAATAAATAAATTTCTTATATTTTCACTTTTCATTGTCAAATACATGTGTAATTTATTGCATTTTTAATATGGAGTTGATATATAACATTTAAAATACATTAATAGCAAACAAGAGTTTAATATGGATTATGTCCATTAATAATTTTGTTAGGGAAAATTGTAATTATTTTTTTTTAATACAGAATTGACATGTAACATTTTAAACACCAGCGGAGACTCTCCCAAATACTTTTGAATATAAAAATGCTTAAATGTATATTAATGATTTGAATATATATATATATATATATATATATATATATATATATATATATATATATATATATATATATATATATATATATATATATATATATATATATATATACACACACATTCTGTTCTTGTCTACGAACGAAACGGCTAGGGTTTTCGGTAATGGCAGCGCAAGAAGTAGAGCATTAGTCGAGAAGCAGGACGGACAGGAAAATCTTCAGAGATCTTTGAATGCAGAGATCTTCTTTCGAATACAGAGATCTTGTTTTTGATTCTTTGATATTTTACGTCGAGTGGTTCATTGTTGTCTTGCGTGGGCATGCGGGATTGAGTGATATTTTCTTTTTGTTTGAAGCGAAAGTCAGTGATTTATTTTTATCTAGAGTAGGATTTGATTCTCGGTACTAAAAGCAGGATTTTTCCAAATAGGGTTTATTGCAGATTAAAAGGCTTACTGATACTCTGCGGCTGAGTTCTAGATCTAATCTTCTGCGGCTAGATCTGGATCTGGATCTAATCTTCTGCCTTATTCTCTTGGCTGGGTTCTAGATCTATTTTTCTGCAGCTAGATCTGATCTAATCTTCTACCTTATTTCTCTGCGGCTGGGTTCTACTGGCAAATGTGGCTCCCAGCTTCGCGAAAATAGTTGTTGGCTCAACTTCGTCCACTTCTGGAGGGCAAGTTCCTGTCCATATCGTCAATGAAGCCCCAGCTCCCACTGTCCAGGTGGTCCAGGCCTCACTCGATGAGGCTTTGAAGTTTTCCGAAAGTGCCCTAATCTGCTGGTTCAATAATTTTTGGCCGCGGCTGACAGATCTCCACAATTGGATCTTGGGGGTATGGAAGCCTGTCATTTCTCATGAAATTAATATCTACCCATGTGTTAGAGGTTTCTTTATAGTAGATTTTGAAAATCCTTAAAGCAGACAATGGATTCTAGATTTTGGCCCTTGGTTTTGGGAAAACTTAGGCTTAATCATGAAGCCATGGAACCCATCATTCGATCCCTCAACCGCAGTCATAACCTCAGCACCAGTTTGGGTGAGATTTCCAAGCCTACCCTTGCATCTCTGGAATCTCTCCTTGCTAAAATCCATTGGAAATGCAATTGAGAAATTTTACTGTAGGTGCCCAGAAATAGAGGAATATGTTAGAACCACCTATGCACGCATCTTTGTGGAGATAGACTTTAGCACCGGATTCCTAGCTGAAATAAACCTAACAAGTAAAGACTATGTGTGGAACCAGAAACTCGATTATGAAAGTTTCCTCTTCAGATGTCGATCCTACTTTGAGACAGGTCATCTAGCCAAAAATTGCCGAAAAGCCTCCCAGAAAAATTCTACTAGAAAAAACCACCATAGATCTACATGGTGGGAAGGAGCACAAAAGGAACACTACACTGTCATCAAAGAAGAATACCCTAGAGAAAACTATGAATCACAAGAAATCGGGCAAGAAAGAAACAACTCTCAAGACAAGCATGGAGAAAGCCTCGCCCAACAACAAAAAAGTGAACTCGACAACCCCTCAAGCATCAACAGTTATGAGGATTCAAATATTGCACAAAATAAATCTTCATTTAACAGCAAAGCAGATCTCCTAGACCAAACTTCTTCTCCGACTATCTTCAAAAGGACGAACACAATAGATTGCGAAGCTAAGACACCAATGTCCCAAGAACCAGAAAAGATGAAGGAGATGCAAGATAAAAAATGTCGGAAGACCGTAGAGAAAAAAAAAAGAAAGCTACAGCATCAATCTCGCCAAGAAAGACGAGGAGCCAGACAATTAAAAACTAAGAAAATTATAGGTCTGATAGACCAATTTGGTCTCAGTGGACATTAAACACTATCATCATCATCATCATCATCATCATAATATATATAAAATAAGAAATTAGCATCTATTAAATAATATATTATTAATTGATAGCAAAATAATATATCATGGACATTAATTATTAATTAAGAACGAAATACTAAAAACTTACCAATAAATATTAAAACAAACTATATCCAAAATCATAATAACTTATTGAAATGGAAAAATTATAAATATTATTCAATAAAAATTACTAATAAAGACTAACAAGAACTAAGTAGTCCATTGATAATATTTTAAATCCAAAATTATTTATACATCAACCATTTAATATTAACAAAATGAAAAAAATATAATATTAATTAAAATAAATAAATAAATAAAATTAGTTTGTAAAGCTTCACTCAATTATGGTAACAACAACTTAGTAAGTGGCTAAATGTTAAAATAAGAATGACAGTCAACACCATGATAGTATTTATGGAAGCAAATCATTAACAATATGTGGAACTTCCTCAGATTTAAGAGCTCAAGAAGTAGGATAATCTACAAAATCCATGTCGTTGCTCAACAAAATATTTCCTTATAATTTTCGATCTGATGATGAAATGAGAGACTGCTTGTTGGGTTGATAATTTGCATTCCGTAAACCCAATTAGGCATCTTTGTTTAAAGAAAGTGAATGAGAATGGTTTTCGATCAACAAAATAACATATAACAATATTATCTCTAAGTTCAAACTTCTGTGATTCATATTGTTTTGAGATATTTTTTCCGAAATAATCACACAATCAATAACAACTATTCTTGAAGAACTATCTCAAAATACTAATATTAGTTTAATATAGTTTATAGATAAAATGGTTTCTTTGGGAAAAAAAATTAAAATGGTTTCCATACTAACCAATAGAATATTTTTTAAGTAAAAAATTAATTTTATTCCAATAAAAATTATCAACTTGGAAGGAATTTGCAAATGCACAATCCAAATCTGATACACACAATCTACTTGGAAGGAATTTACAAATAACAATACATATGGGAAGCCCTTACTGCATGCCAAATTTGATAGAAGAAAACATCTTCTCTCTGGTATATGGCATGGAAAATGGGCTTCCATGCTTTCACCTGTTACTCCTTCCATATTCCAGGTGTATTTGGATACTTTTCAATGCAGTTACACATTTCATCATTAAATAACTTATAAGCTAAGACATATTTAACATAAATAATATCAAGACTATGAGTGTAAACTATATATATTTAATTCTTCATATAATCTCCCAAAAATAAATCTAATGTTCCACTCTCTATATCAAGAGTGTGAATGTAGAGTATATATTTGTAATTCTTCATATAATCTCTGCAAAAAAGACATAGTATTCCACTCTCTATGTGTGTTATATGCAAAAAAAAACATAATATTCCACTCTCTATGTGTGTTATATGCTTTACCCTTAAGTGGTATCTGATGTTATCTCAAAATCAGGCCCTGATAGGCTGCTGGTCAGGTTGACTCTAAGTAACTATTTCAACCTACTTTAGACTGAGGCTTAGCCTCCTCAACCTGAGAGGGCTCTCTCTTGATGGATTAATGATTTTGATTAAAGATAAGATGGCTAAATCTTATAGAACAACTGTGAAAAATATGAATGGTGGAAACACATTAAACAAAACTATCCATTGGGCTTATGGAGTCAACAACACCTCAATATAACAATGAACTCAACCCTACATGGAAGTCAGGGCATTCAGCATTTAAACATTCAGAACATAAACTCATATGGGACCACACAGTTTATAAATGTATACAGGAAGTCAGAGCACATTCAGTGAATTCTGAGTGATTATACATCCATACCACTGTAAGAATTAAGAAAAGGACAACATCACATATTCTGAACATAAAAAATCCTTCATGAATCCTGAGAAGTAAAGTTAAGCATGTATTACTGAAAATGAGTCTTACATAGGCCAAATACAAGCTTTTGCATAAAATTTCCAACCCCTAATACCTTATTTCTTCTCCCATATATAGAGTTCATGTAGATTCCTTCCTCCAGCATGAGGGGAATTCGAATTCCTCCTAATTTGACACCTATTGACACTTAAAACTAACTATTTAATACAAAGGACAGCTAACTAGGAGTCCTAGAGACCTAATACAACTAGGAGTGTAACTCCTTATTATGATTACAAAAACCTTATCTAAACATTTAAAACATTATTTGACACATAAAGCTCCATGAAGTCGAATTTGATGGTGCTCATAACCTTCCAGCTGGCCCTTGATGACTGATCCTTTTGCTGTTCCTAGAAACTAGGATACTGTCCCTTGCTCTATTCTGGCTGAAAAATAGGTCTTGGGACAGAGCTCATAACTTCTCATAAAAAATGTATTTCGAAAAACTGAAGGAGGCGTTTTTGGACCAATCCATGCTGAAGAAAAACCTCTCTTTGTTTTTTGAAACATCTTTTCTACTGCCCAGAATGAGTCTTTGAAAAACAGGTGTAAAACAGGAGATGAAAAACTGCACCTACAGCAGTTTCGTAGCGCAACTTTGGTCATTAATTTCTCTCATATCATAATGAATTTGAGGAAAGTGGAAGAGGTGTTTGTATTTCAGTATCTTATGAATGAAAACCTCTTTCACATTTTAGAGATAAGCTTTCAAATGCTCAGAAACGCTTCTAGAAGTTGACTAGTAAAAACATGGAAACAAAACTCCTCCTTTTTTTATTTTGGTCTCCACAAGGATCTTCTTTGATTACACAAGAATGTATTGAAGTGCCATGTTCTTCATGTGTTGTAGACCTTGTCCATGCACCCGTGTGAAGATAAAACCTCTTTAATGCTGCCTGAAGGATAATGAACAATACTAGCTGTGATCACTTTTATAACAAATAGTTTATGATTCATATATGCTTTTCCTTTGCCTGTTTTTCCCTTGCTGGATATTTGTATTGTGTAAATGACCCTTCTTTAGAAACTCTCTTTCAAAAAGGTTTCCCTTTTGTCCCTCAAAATTGGTCAACTATATCAAAATATGCAGCTACAGCAGTTTCGTAGCGCGCTACGAAACTGCTGTGCATTAGGCATTATCTTCGGCAGTTTCGTAGCACGCTACGAAACTGCTGTGCAATCACGAAAACATAGCTTAATGCCAAAATTCAACTGTCTTGAGTTTCTTTATCCTGGAATGTCCCTTTCATCTATCCTAAAGTTGTTCAAAACTGAATGCAGAGGCATCATTCTTCAAGGAAAAATTCAACAAGGTAAATCATCAAAATTTGAGGACTTAACCTTACTTGCTACGTGACTTTCCTTAGTTAAGGAAACCTTTCCCACTGGCTTAGCTGTGTCTTTAGATCTTCAATTTGCCTTTTCAATTGCATGTTTCCTTGCACTTTCCTTGAATTGGGCAATCTCAAGGTTGGTAGACATCAATTTCCTTTTTTACTTCCTCAAAGCTACATTCTTCTTCTTGAGTGCTAATTGCCTTGCTTGAATTTGAAATGGAGAACTCTGATCTATGCTGACCCTGAGCTTGCCAAGTGCTTCTTATGCATGAAAGGAACACGAAAGTGACCAAGAACAATTCTTCCTCACCTTACCCCTTTTCTTTGAAATTTGTTTAGTGATAACATATGATATTCCAACAAATTCTGCAATGAGAAAGCCTCTTATTCAACAAGCACTAAACCTAGCATTGTTAAACATGCATATTCTCGACCTCTTGAATAAGAACAACCATACTCTAACATGCAATTATTCTCATGTAGTTAGTTTATTTATAGGATAACTAGTAGAGCATGACCAGGAAAAAACCAATTTCTCTTTTCACGAAGAGAATTGGGGCAACTTCTCCCTACCACTTGGAATTATGTTCTCATAAAAATTAAAATTCAATATTTGAAATGGAAAAATTAATTGCCAACTGTTATCACCCCAAGAAACTCTCCTAGGTTGTAGCTTGGAGATGCTCGGGACATCACAAACTCAACTTAATGTTGGAAATGGATGAATGGAAGGACTGATGCATATTCAAGCCAGATAACCACTCCTACTTTGCTTGACTCCAGACATGCATGAACACCCCCAAAATATAAGGCTTTAGACCACCAATTACTACAATTTAAGGATTGGGTGAATATGGAGAATACTGACCACACCAACAGATGCATAGGACCCTGTGATGGCCGACTGCAACCAGTAAAAAGGTCTGCAAATCTAATTCCCTAGTGCACAGACAGGATGACAGCTCTCTGTCACTAAGTGAAAAGAAACCTGATTAACAGATTCACTGATATATACAAGATTATAACACAGAGGTAGGATGACAGCTCCTCTAATGCTACACATCAAGGATTCAGGAAAAATGCACATCAAGCACAACCTAGAACTGAAAAGGGATGGAAAGTGAGCAATTAACAACAAAAGAAGCTTGTATTAGTTGAAAATGAAGATGAGACGCTGCAAGTATCAAAGCAGTTACAGTCTCCAGAAGTTGAACCTTACATCACAACAACAACCATTAACCTTGATTACATCCGTTTTTTGGGCATATATAGAGTTTGATTACAAAATGTTCTGCTATTCTAGGCGTGGAGGGGTCATAATAGACCACCAACCACTTTAACTTCCTGGCAGAACTTCTAAGTGCGATTGCCTACTACAGTGGATGGATTTAATCTTTTCCTGTGCTTTGTTGTCCTTCTCAGGCAGGTGGAGTGTCGTAGAGGATAGAATTCCATAACTGTTGAATGTGTTTACCTGCTTGGCTTTGTACCTTTCCTTCTCGGCCATGTTGTTTGTTGAAGACGGTGGTTGAGGAGTAACTGCGCAGAGTACCGAATGCTGGCCACCTTCATCCTTTCAGGAGTATGGAATGGTTGAACTGAGTGGACTGCATGGCAGATCTACAAGCAGGGTGGAGGAGGGACATCGGTCGTTGGATCAAACGAATGGGTGGCAGAGATTGCTCGGCAAGGGAGTTATCGAGCAGAAGCGGGGGCGGACAATCGTGAGTCGTAGGATCTCGAGTGGATAGATCTGACAGCCATCGGGCGAAGGAGATACACGGGGGTTAACTGGCATGGACGGGCAGACGGGCGGGAAGCGGTATTTATCGCACCGCCGTTGGAGCTTGGGTGGTAATCGTACAGAGGTGCGCGATTCCAGTCAACGAACGACACGTGGCGGATGGGATGTGATGGAAACCACTTTGATCACGAGTTAACATGTGGTCAGTTTGCGGGTATAGGGGGAGTGAATGTCGTCCGATCACGTCGGGGATGATCGGACGGCAGGGACTTGATCGCATGGGTTTTGTTTGATGTGACAGGGAAACGACAGATTAGCGGGGAAAGTGAATGGCTACGGTTAAGGTTACAACAAGGGTTTTGCAAAGGTAGGCGGTTATATGGGTTTCAAGGTTTTTAATGCTCGAGGCTTAAGGAAAAGCATTTTATGTGATATTAAACAAAAGCATGTGCAAAGGGGATGAAGAGGGGAAGGGGCGAGGAAAAGGAGAAGGGTGAGGATATCCGGTGAAGGCCTTTTCTGAGTAAAACCAAGGACCGAGCTTACTTCTGCTCTTCGAACATCAGCAACATGTAGCAGAGCTAACACTGGCTCCTTCTGGGGATGAGATCCTCCCTGTGAGGTCTCAAGAAGTTGCAGATCAATGCCTTTCCTGTGAAAACAGAATAGCAAAATTTCCTAGTGTTCCATTGGGCATGGAGTCTAACTGATCTTACACTAAAACTGATAAATCAACATATTTACAACTTTAATGCTGAAGACCTTAAATGACATAAATTTTCAGAAAACGCCCATTAACTGGGCCACCAAAAATTGTCTCCCCCTCCAAACTCTGCAGTATGAAGGTATTGTTCCCCTGGATCTGAGAAATAATAAAAGGCCCTGTCCAGAAGGCATCAAACTTCCCATGGTTGCCTTTCTTTTCTTTCAGTGCATCCCACTTCAGAACCAAGTCTCCAACCTAAAAATTATCTATTTTTGTTTTTCTGTCAAAAGCTTCCTTGATCTTCTTCTGATGTGCAATTGACTTCTCAACCAGTTGTTCTTTGATTTGATGTACCTCTGCTAAATCAGTGATCCTTTTTGCCATGTCTTCTTCCTCATTCTGCTCTTCTTGTAGGAACTTTGCCACAGGGAGAGTTAACTGAATCGGGAATATAGCTTCAGTGCCATATACCAACCTAAATAGATAACTGCGTGTGGATTTCTTAATGGTCTTTCTGTCAGCCCACAGTGCATATTTGAGCTTAGAATCCCAATTCTTTTTATTTTCTTCCAGCAGCTTTTTAATTATCCTTATCAGGATTTTGTTGGAAGATTCTACTAGACCATTTCCTTGAGGATAATATGAGGTGGAATGAACCAGCTTAATGCCCATGGAGTCACACATATCCACCAATTATTTTGCCTTGAAGGCTGCTGCATTATCTGTGATTATTTTATGTGGACACCCAAATTTGGTGAAGATATTCTCTGTCAAAAAATTCATGAACACTTTATGATCAACCTTTCTGGTAGGGATTGCTTCAATCCATTTAGTGAAGTAATCAATGGAAACTAAGATCCATCTGTGCTGGCCACTGGAATGTGGATTGATTTCTTCAATGAAATACAAGCCCCATTGTTGAAAAGGACCATTATCATGTATTGGTTTCAAGGGCAAGGACTTCAATTGCTCCTTTCCTTCAAATCTTTGGCACTTGTCACATGATTTAACAAATGAGAAGACATTAGAAAACAAGGTGGGCCAATAGTACCCAACTTTGAGAATTTTGTGGGCTGTAGTTTTCCAATAATGGTGTCCCCCACATATGCTGGAATGAAATTGCTACATGACTTCAATGGATTGTTCTTTTTCCAGACACCTCAAAAGAATTCCACAGGGATCCCTCCAGTAAAGCAAGTTTTCATGAATGCAATATTTTGCTGCCCTGAGTTTAACAGTTCTGGCCTGGCTTGAACTAAGGCCTGGAGAGATTTCTAGCTTCAGCAAGAATTTAGCTATTGCAGAGTACCAATCACAAGAAGCTAGATTTTCTGCTCATGACTGTTCATCCCCTGGTTCAGCTGCTTCCTCTCCTTCTATTTGACCATATTCTGCAATTGTGCCCATGAAATCTATGTCCAATGATCTGAAATTTTCTTCAGCCATTAGTCTGGCAAGGCCCTGACCTCTGACAAGCTTGGTGGAATTCAATTCTATATTAAATTTAATTAACTTTGCAATCCATTTATCCCTTCTTCCATTAGCATTAGGTTGTGTTAAGACATCTTTTATTGAAGCAGAGGGTACATGTGAAATTATCTTGGAATGCAGAATATAAACTCTGAAAGCCTTCAAAGATTTGATAAGAGTGTATGCATGTTTTTCAATGATATCATACTTCAGCTAAGCATCCCTTAATGTTTTGCTGAAAAATGCCACTGGATGCTCTGAGCCTTCTTCATCTGCTTGCAATAAAACTGCTGCAAAGGTGTCTTCAGAGGCAAATGAAAATATATGAAACTCCTTGTTGTAATATGGGCTGATTAAAGTGGGAGCCTCCATAATAGCTTTCTTAATGGACTCAAAGGATCTTCTTAATGAATCAGTCCATTTTATCTCTGACCCCTTTTTCAACATGGAGGTGATATGCTTCACAAGTTCTGCAAAATCTGGGATAAACCTCCTCAAAAAATTTATTTTTCCCAGAAAGGACTGGATATCCTTCTTTGATCTCAGGATAGACAAGGTCTGTATTGCTTTTACTCTTTCTAGGTCAATTTTGACACCTGCAGTAGAAACAACATGTCCTAACAGCTTACCCTCTTCTAAAGCAAACTATGATTTCTTAGGATTGACTGAAATCTCAAACCTTCTGCACTTCAGGAAAACTTTCTTTAAATGATACAAATGGTCATGATGGTTGCTGGAATACAATGTTATATCATCAAGGTAGATAAGGACAAACTTATCCTTCTCTCCTACAAACGCTATATCCATAGCTCTCTAAAAGGTGGCTCCAGCACTCATCAGCCCAAAAGGCATCTTGGAATACATGAAAGTGCCCCAAGGAGTGGTGAATGCAGTCTTCTCTTAGTCATCTGGATGTACAGTGACTTGATTAAACCCTGAAAATCCATCCAGGAAAGACATCACTTTGGCTCCTGAGACCTTCTGCAACAAATTCTCCATCTTTGGTAGAGGATAGTTGTCTTTTTTAGAGCATTTGTTCAATTTTCTGAAATCAACACAGAGTTTGATTTCTCCACTTTTCTTCCTCACTACCACTAAGTTGGCTACCCATTTGGAATATCTGAGAGGGACTATGATTTTGGCAGCCAGTAACTTCTTTATTTTTTTTTCAATCAGAGGAAGGAGCAAAGGATTTATCGGTCTCAGCTTCTGCTTAAAATGGATGGTGTCTTTCTCTAAAGGAATTCTATGCTGAATGATATTTTTGTCATATGTTTTAAGGTCACTATACTCCCAGGCAAAGACATCAACAAATTGCTTCATTAAATTGCAGTGTTCAGCACTATGGGCAACAGACAGGTGAGTAGACAAATTTATGTATCTGGGCTGATCTTGACTCCCTATATTATGCTTACAAACTGCAGATTGGTCTTCCTTTTGGGTAGCCTTATAAGGCATGTCATTCTGGTCAAAAAACTTTTCTAATGGAACCAGACCCCTAGGTATATGATTGCTGGGCAGTTGAACGATGTTATCTTTGCCAATTCTGTTTCTAAGCCGGGATTGGGGACTTTCTTCCAAGGATTCATTTTCTTGGTCAATTTTCATTTCGGAAAATTCATCAATGACTTGCAGGAACCTATTCACTTCATCATCATCTTCAAAAACTTTCCAATGCTGGACATTATCAGGCAAGGATGGTCTGTATTTCATCTGGACTTCATAAACTAGTCTGGGAGGCATGGGAGGGATAAATATGCTAGCAGACACAGCAAGGGAACCATCAAGCTGATTTTTGGCTCTAGGGATGTATGAGATACAAAAATTATCAAAAGAATCTTTAAGTCTCCATACCTCATCTCTGTATGCTTTCAGCCTTGGGTTCTTTGCTTGAAATGTTCTGTTCACTTGTTGAATGATAAGATCAACATCTCCAAACACCTTTATATTTATGATTCCTCTGTCTTTAGTTGTGTTAAGGCCCAATAGCAAAGCTTCATACTCTACTATACTGTTTGTGACTTGGAAAGCCAGCTTAAAGGACAGATGTGTACTTTCTTGTTCTGGAGATATCAGCACCACCCCTGCTCCTGCAATCTCCCTAGAACATGCTCCATCAAAGAACATTTCCCAAACTTGACTTCCTTGCTCTCCCTCGGCCTGATTTGTTGGTTTCTTGAGCTGCATTAAGGCCTTTTGGGATTCTTCAATTTGGAGGATACAAGCTCCAAAATTAGTGTCCAAGGCATATATGGGATGATTAGAAGGATTCTTCTCATCATTGATGTTGTATGCTAGTTGTGCTTCTCTGTACAATCTCCTGCTTTCTCCTCCAAAAACTGGGACAGTGGCATAAGATAAGTCATTCTGTAATGTCCCACCTAGTCTCTTAATCCACCCTCTAGATAGCAGCAGCCAAACTTAGGAGGGACATTTGCTACCACAGTATCCATGATCATGCTCTTCATGGGCAGCTGAGTTAGGGTAATGGCTAGATCTTTGATTAATCCTAGGCATTTTACTTTCTTGAATCAAATGAGAATAAGTCATGATATGGTCTACTGATATCAAGGCCTAACTCTTCCATGACAACTTTAGGCATCAAATTGTGGCTGGCCCCTGTGTCTAGCAGGCAATTGTGGAGGATTTTGTCATGAATGGTCAATGAAACATAAAATGATGGAGAATTATTATCAGTAGGTTCAATCATAGGGCTAAGCACAACTGCAGGCTTGTCATCTTGCAAATTGACATAGTCAGTGGAGGTTTGTGTGGCATTCAGCTCAAGGGCATCAAGGATAGGCTTTCTAAAAACTTCACTTTTTACCAGTTCTAACAGAGGCACAGATATTTTTAACTTCTGGACTTCTGCCTCAAAACTGAAAGGGGAAGGGGACTTATCAGGACCTCTTACCTCTTGAGCTGGCGCTTTGAGGATGACTGGATCAGCTGCTAGCTTCTTCTATCTGATATTTGGTTGCTCTTTTTGGACAACAACTCTTTGGGTAGGATTATCCTTGACATTGTTTGCTTTTGACCTTAGATTATACCTTTGCTGTTCACCAGTCTGCAAGACAGCCTCTCTATCCCACCCTTGATTGATTTGTCTTGCAGTAATGGTTCTTCATATGCAGCCAATGTCCAAAAGGTAGCACTACCTTTATCTTCCATGCAATGAATTTCATCTTCCTCTTCAAACTATTCCTCCTCCATGACTACATTTTGAAAAGGAGCCTTAACTGTCTGTTCTTCATTTGCTTCTTTACCCCTTTGAATGATTTGCAACTATTCATTTGCTCTTTTGAATGGATTTGGATTTTTTTGAGCAAATTCGTTTTGAAACCTTGTCTTTCCAGAACTCTACTCAACTTTTGGCTTAGATATCTTAGCAGCCAATGACTCTATCATCTTAGCCATTTTATCTAATTTGGGTTGTGAAGATGAAGCAGAGGAAGAAGAAGCCTCACCTCTCTGCCTCCTTCTATTAGCATGGATTTTAAGTTTCTCCGCAACCATGATATTTGATTCCACCTCCAGTGCTGGATCCTGCATATCAGCTAGAGTGGCACATCTTCTTTCTCTCAAAAGCAGGCAGAAATCAGAGTCAAAAGCATTAGCATAAGTGAGTTTGGCAGAGGTGGGGGTTGGAAATACTTTAGCTGGTATCTTACTATACATACAGTTAAATCTTTTATTAAAATCAAGTAAAGATTCCCCATTCTCCCTTTGAAGGTTTCCAAACTTTGTATGGTAGTAGAGCAGGTCTTTTCTATCTCCCCATTGCTTCAGGAATGCATCATCCAATGCCTCAATGTCTGTTATGGACCTATGGGGCAATTCTCTAAACCACTTTCTAGCCTCTCCATCAAGGCTCTGAACAAAAACTCTCATCCACACATCATCCTCACTGATATCTAAGTTATCAGCATAACTATAAAAAGACTCAAGGTGTTCTTCAGCTGGTACCCCCTCTGTACCAGTGAATTTGGGCATATATTTCTGATATTCTCCTGTAGGCATGGCATTCAAAGGAATAGGCAAGACCAGGGGTCCATACCTAGCAGCTATAATTCTTTCCATCTTTGTGGGAGCTTGCTGGCCTGTCATGACTGGGATAGGTGGAAGGCTACTGGCAAATTGAATGGTAGGAAGTAATGAAATAGAGGAAAGAAATGAAGGAAATTGATGGACTGTATGGGAGGCTTTCTTTGGGCTGAGATCCAAAGGGCAACTGACTAAACAAGGAGCTCTATTAATCTTTGAAGGAATTTCTTGACTAACAATGCTAGGCTCTAAATCTTCAAACTGTATATCCTCAGCTATAACCTTATATGGCAAAGATGCTTAAGTTTTCTTGGGCTGACCTGATCCTGATTCTCCTTTCTGTGATGTTTTCCTCTATTTAGCAATCTTCTTAGGTTCAGGCTCTGGGTCAGCTGGTGATTTCTGAGGATTTCTCCAGGTATGCCTCACAAACTGAGCCAGAACTGAAATGTGGAGTTGCCACAAGGTAGGTTCTCCAGTAGAGTTTCCAGATAGATGATTACAACTAGGAATGTGTCCAGACTTTTTCTATCATCAAAGCATGGAGCTGTGTCGTTCTCCCAGGGAAGCTGAGCTTCAATCTCCTCTCCTCGGCAACGGTGCCAATCGATGTTATCACCCCAAGAAACTCTCCTAGGTTGTAGCTCGGAGATGCTCGGACATCACAAACTCAACTTAATGTTGGAAATGGATGAATGGAAGGAATGATGCATATTCAAGCCAGATAACCACTCCTACTTTGCTTGACTCCAGACATGCGTGAACACCCCCAGACTACAAGGCTTTAGACCACCAATTACTCACAGTTTAAGGATTGGGTGAATATGGAGAATACTGACCACACCAGCAGATGCACAGGACCCTGTGATGGCCGGTTGCAACTAGTAAAAAGGTCTGCAAATCTAATTCCCTAGTGCACAGACAAGATGACAGCTCTCTGTCACTAAGTCAAAAGAAACCTGATTAACAGATTCACTAATATATACAAGATTATAACACAGAGGTAGGATGATAGCTCCTCTAATGCTATGCATCAAGGATTCAGGAAAAATGCACATCAAGCATATTCTAGAAAAGAAAAGGGATGGAAAGTGAGCAATTAACAACAAAAGAAGCTTGTATTAGCTGAAAATGAAGACTAGACGCTGCAAGTATCAAAGCAGTTGCAGTCTCCAGAATTTGAACCTTACATCAAAACAACAACCATTAACCCTGATTACATTTGTTTTTTGGGCATATATAGAGTTTGATTACAAAATGTTCTGCTATTCTAGGCTTGGAGGGGTCATAATGGACCATCAGCTGCTTTAACTGCCTGGCAGAAATTCTGAGTGTGACTGCTTGCTGCAGTGGATGGATTTGATCTTTTCCTGCGCTTTGTTGTACTTCTCGGGCAGGTGGAGTGTCGTAGAGGATAGAATTCCATAACTGCTGAATGTGTTTACCTGCTCGGCTCTGTACCTTTCCTTCTCGGCCATGCTGTTTGTTGAAGATGGTGGTTGAGGAGTAATTGCGAAGAGTACCAAATACTGGCCACCTTCGTCCTTTCGGGAGTATGGAATGGTTGAGGTGAGTGGACTGCATGGTGGATCTATGAGCAGGGTGGAGGAGGGACATCGGCCGTTGGATCAAATGGATGGGTGGTGGAGATCGCTCGATAGGGGAGGTATCTGGTGGACAATCGTGAGTCGTCGGATCTCGGGCGGACAGATCCGATGGCCATCAGGTAGAGGAGATACGCAGGGGTCAACTGGCGGGGATGGGTAGATGGGTAATAAGCGGTATTTATCTCACCGTCGTTGGGGCTTGGGTGGTAATCGTATAGAGGTGCACGATTCTAGTCAACGCACGATGCATGGCAGATGGGACGTGACAGAAACCGCTTTGAGCGCGAGTTAATGCGTGGTCAGTTTGCGAGCGCAGGGGGAGCGAATGCCGTCTGATCGTGATGGGGATGATCGGATGGCGGGGACTTGATCGCATGGGTTTTTTTTATGTGACAAGGAAACAACATATTAGCAGGGAAAGTGAATGGCTACGGTTAAGGTTATAGCAAGGGTTTTGCAAAGGTACGTGGTTATATGGGTTTCAGGGTTTTTAATGCTCGGGGTTTAAGGAAAAGCATTTTATGTGATATTAAACAAAAGCATGTGCAAAGGGGATGGAGAGGGGAAGGGGCGAGGAAAAGGAGAAGGGTAAGGATATCCGGTGAAGGCCTTTTCTGAGTAAAACCAAGGACCGAGCTTACTTCTGCTCTTCGAACATCAGCAACATGTAGTAGAGCTAACACCAACTAAGGGGCAAAGCATAAATTTTGGTGGTTAGTAACCACTAGTAAGTCTGCACATTTACATTTTTACTCCTACTTATTAAAGTGCTAAAGAACACATAAATAATTTTGTACAATAGCTACTGGTAAGTATATTTATTTAAATCTTGTCACTATCCAATTTTTATGCAAATACTTGCTTAAACTCTCAAAGTTTTTAATTTTGGTTGGTTTTCTTATGAAATTTAACTATGAAAAAATCACTTCACAAATATATAAGATTCATGGTGTAAATATTACAACTGCATCCAAAAATTGGAGCAAAAAATCACATGGCACAAAGGCTACAATAAGAACTTCAAGTTTATTGTCCAATCAAATGTTTGAAAAATATTTTTCACAAAATTAATTTCATATATAGAAAGGCTCTTATGGATATATGTTTTCTACTTTCAAATACGATTAGGACAAGTATTAATATTTTACTGTGTAAAATATGAATTATAAATAAAATATTTCAATGTCAGCTAAGTATATAAAATATAAAATATAAAACAAAAGAGTATATATATAATACCCCTTGGTGAATAGAAAATATTTTATTTTAATTTACTTCTACTAGAAGCAACTTAGCTGACTATGGGGTAATAGTAGGCCTGATATAATGTTAGACACGAGTTCTTATTTTATTTTAATTTAATAAACAATATTAGATATCGCCAACCAAGGAAATTACGGGAAGGAAGAAAATACTAAAAAGAGGATTTCACTTATCTGGTAGTTAATGGTGTAGTGCCCCGCTCTAGTTGACTGATAGTAATATGACATTAACATTTATTTAGCCCTAAGGCCCTCACTTTACTCTTTGAGGACCTTAGGTTGAAGATGCGATGGCTATGTATGTTCTTTATTATTAGTGGATGTGATGGTTATGTTGTTCTCTATTGATATTATGTTGATGATATCATTAATGGTTATGTATGTTCTCTATTGATATTATGATGATTGCGGCATTAATGATTATGCATGTTCTCTACTGATATTATGATGATGATAACATTAATGGTTATGTATGTTCTCTATTGATATTATGATGATTGTAGCATTAATGGTTATGTATGTTCTCTATTGATATTATGATGATGATAATAGTAAAGGATATGTATGCTCTCTATTGATATCACGATGATGATAGCTTTGATGGACATGTATTTTTCTATTGATGTTAAGATGATGATAGATTTGATGGATATGTATGTTTCCCATTGAGGTTATGATGATGATAGCTATGATGGATGTGTCCCCTATGTTAGTTACTTACATTAGTTTTGGTTCACAATGAACAATGATGCAAATGACTAGGTCATGTTGATGGTGCTATTATGAAAATGACTAATACTCAGAAATTTTGTCACTGATGATTATTGTGTATGACAGGAAACCACTAGAGACACTTTCATATGATGAGTTGATGACATCTGGATTGATGGAAATTAATATTTTGTCTTTGAAATTATAAGTCTAATTTGAAACCTGTTTTATATATATATATATTCTGATGATATGTTTGTGGTTGTAGGCACATGTTAATTGTTAGGCTGAATGAATCACATATCGGTAATGGGGTTGTACAATTGGATCGAACTGCATGGGAGGGGTGGGACATTGTCCCTGTTCTCACCCGCTAGCACTCCCATTGTGACTTGGGTTGGAAAGGTCGAAACACCTTCACCTTGAAGACCACGATGTCGTGGGAGCATGTCCCAAATCTAGGTCACTCACGAGGATTTTACTAGGAGGCGCACATCAAGGTGGATTCCTTCATCCCAAAAACCATTAGTTTCACTATAGTAGTGTTTACAGTGCTGGACCGACCAACATTCAGGGGATCACCCTAGTATGAAGTCCCAACTAGACCTCACACTGTTTGGTGTGGGAGTCCCACCTGGTATGATGGCCTGGTTGCCATTGCCTTAAGCATTTTCCTCAACTCTTGCTTGTCAGCACAGGACAGTGGTTTACTTCATCTTCAGGAAGTGAGGTTTGCATGCCTGGTGAGTGTGAGTGTCACTTGTGTCAATGGTTCTTTCAATGTAAAGGGAGAGGGTGAAAGTGAGTCCTAGGTTGGTTGGGATGTAGTCCCAACTCGGCTAGGAACACACAACACAACAGGATGTGCACAGCTTCTGGAGGAGCAGTCCACATGGATGCGGAGTCACAACATACAAGGTGAGATAACACATACAACACTCAATAGATGAGTCCGAACGAGTGCAGCGCTTGTTAAACAAGCTTCATGTGAAAGGTCTGTATGATGTTCGGGAGAGTAGTCTACACAGTTGAGACAGAGTTAACATGTACAACACATTTCCATTAATCGATTATGTATTACAACAAGTGAAATAGTTCAGATGTAGAACACAAGTTAAAGAAACATGCATTACAAGTGTTAAATATTAGTATTACAACAGATACAATACATGTGTGAAAATGTGCTGGCCTGTGAACAGGTTTCTGAATTAAGTGAAAGTTCCAAGACACATTGTTACAACATACATCACTAACCCCGAGTGCAGGGCATTGGAGCCAGTACTTACACCTCAAAGAAAATATTACAGACTCTCTTGGCTATGTGGGAGGAGCTGAGGTGAAAAGTCCTTTGCATGTACAAATTAGGGGGTATTTATCGCCAAGGGTGAAACTGACCCTTATGGTTGTTCGACTACCCTCATGATCGTTTGAATTCCATGACTTTTTGACTTACATGACTCTTTGTTCAACAAGTGGGTCTCTTGGACTTCCACGTTACATCACATTGATTAACAACATAACCCATAGTAGAGATGTGGGCGACATGACTCATGACATGAATCAACATGGCAGTGCTGGTATATTCGTGTTGTTACTGAAGTGCATGTAGAGTTTCAATGTTGCTAGGTGATGGGTGTCTTCATGGTGTATCAGAACTTCACCTCCACATGGTGAAGTGTGTGAAGTCTTCAGTGGTCCTTAGTTCGCTTGATGAAGCTTTAACATGTTGTTCCTTGCTTACATGTTGGAATTCTTGACATGCTCATTTGTTTGCGAAGGTGCATGTTCGTCGTGTTCGTTCATTTTACATGCATTGTTCGTTCGCCCGTTGGTGAACCTGTCCTTTTGCATGTGCTCGCTTCGTTCATCCCATTCATTGTCTTACCATGTTTGTTGGTGTACCTGTACCTATAGTCACTCATGACGAGACGACATCAAATCCAAAACCTCCTATTCTACCATGACACATGATCATTTCAGATGCAGGTGACCAGGAGAGGTAGCAAGGTTGTGAAGTGGGATGATGGCTCCGGGCACTGCTGATGAAAACTGTGCAAGAGTCACTGAGTGATGGAGATGGGCAATCTAAGTCGACAGTGATTGTCTACGAGGTCTAGCTTGGCTGGGAGGTAAAATTACGCAAATTTTGGGAGAGAGAGTTTGGGTTGTAGGAAGGCAAGGTAGGAAGGATCTGCGTAGTTTCTGGAATGAGCGGGTAGTAGGAGCTGGAAGGCCAAAATTGCACAATTTTTTGGAGGAACAGGTCAAGCAGTGAAGAGGGCCAACAGGCAGGGATTATGCAGTTTTTGGGAGGAACTGCCCGGGAGATTGGCAGCCAAAACTATGCAATTCCCAAAGGGAACTAGCAATTGGATGCTCGAGTCACTAGCATACAAAAATGCACAATTCCCAGAGGGAACTGGCAGTTGGTTGCTCAGTCACTATTAATAGAAACTGTACAATTACTGAAGGGAACTGGCAGTCTGCTGCTAGGAGCTACTGGAAGGGGAAACTGCACTGAGGCTGGGAGGTTGGACTGCTGATCATTTCTATGCAATTTCTGAGCTGGGAGGACTACTAGGAAGCAGAAGACCTGCTCATGAAGCTGTGCAATTTCCAAGCTAAGCAGTGGGTCGACTGCCGAGATGACTGACTGGGCAAATTGCGCAATTTTCCAAGGGAGACAGGGAAGGGAATTTGGTGTCTGTCAGCCTGTCTAAGAAATTTCCTAAGTCAGATGAGTGAGTAAGGTTAGTGGCCTCTATGATTTTTTTTATGGGATTCAGCCCGGGGGTGACTGCCAGGTTTGATTGTCTAGGTCGCCAGCATGAGGGTTGATTGAATTGCTTGTGGGAAGGGAAACTTGAAAATACTAGCTTGATGCTTCTGTGTTGTTCTAGTTGACAAGCAATCGAGTCAAAAGCAGGTTGATGTCCGGCTGTCAGAGGAGAGTCTGGTCATCAGAACTTCAAAAAAATGGATTGTGTGAGTGAATGATCGAAATATGCATAGGTGATCATATGAACACACAATCACATGACTCGATGAAGAAACGACCCAAACAATCTAGACACACATGTTCAACATGACTAACTGATGGTGCAAGTGACAAGTGACACTCATGATTGATCGTTCATTTATCGAGACGACGCTTACACAAAAGTGAACGTGACTCTGTGTGTGAGTGCGACATATGATTTCATAACGAACATAACAAGAAGATACGAAGCAAATACTTTGAGCATAACCAAAACATGGTCGCAAGCAGGACTTAAACACCAACATGTAAAAACTTGAATGAAATGAACAAGAAAGGTGGATGCAAAGATTCACACGAGCTCACGGAGTGAACCCGAGTGTGTGCAGTCATCAAGTGAAACTCTCAAGGGAGGCTCCGAAATCGGTGAAGGCAAAAATTTTGGAGGGTGGTTGTAGTCGCTACAACACTTGGCAACACACTGGTAGAACTCCAGCTTCTTTGTTTTGGTTCATTGCTAGCATAGGGACTTGGTATTTCGAGGATTATTGAATTGTTGTGTGGGTTACTTCAGTTTCCCCACTTACCCCATGGACATACATGATTCACTTTTTTCCAACTCAGTCAAACACAATCAAAATGTTCAGCTTAGATCTCAATGTTTTGAATCTAGGAAGGGTAGTTTAGCTCGTGAGTTGAATATTTCTAGATTATAAGTTTTCATCTCTGGTGTTTCTTTGCTGCTAGTAGGACTTGACAGTACCTTGGCATAGTCATGCAGGAACACACACATTTCTCCACTGCTAATAAGCCTAGTCAATACCCCAGTGGAGTTGCATGCTTCACCTCTCTGCACAGGAAGCCTTTCTCTTCTTTCGCCTTTGTATTTTTCAGGAGGACTATGCATAGGCACTTATTTATTTTTGGGGCAGAAGAGGGATTCTGACTTATTGAGAGGAAAAGAGGTTGTTCCTTCAGAGAAGCATGTAAGACCTCTGAAATAGGTTTTCTCATTTAGATTTCCCCTTCTCAGTTTCTACTAGTTGGATGAGCTTGAACACATAGAGCAGAAGGCTGAGTATAGGCATGGGGCTTCCCAGTGTGGACACAGGTTCACGATTGGACTGAAACTTCCATTGCAGACGGTTCATATTTTTTGTCAGGACTTCATCGGCTGAAGGTTACAACCAAGCACAAAGAAGAAGGACACAAGACTGGCCAAGGGCTGCAGTGTCATGAGTTTCCTCAAATTTCAGCCACATACTCTATTCAAAAGCTAGAACGTAGTAATTGGAAAAACTTATTACCGGAAACAAAAATAGTAATATATCAAACAAACAAAATGAACGTGAACAAAAATAGTAAGTAGAATCAAATAAATAAAAAACAAAGATAATAAGAAAAACAAACAAGATGAAAACAACAAGCAGCAAGCAGACTATGTACATGGCACGGGCGTGGCCTGACCTACTGAAGGTAATGCCTAAGATCTTGGCCATTGACAGGAAGGTTTTCAATCCTCCAGTAAACTGATTGCAAATGATATGTGTGTGGGTAAAGCTTCTCATAGACCAGTGCAAGTCCACCGGGCTTTGCTACTAGAACCTGGTGGCATTCTAGAAGACCTTCAAGTGAAGACAACACCATTGTTTTAGGTACTGCGTGAAACATGGGTTTGGATGATGGCACGAGGTAGTTGTTTTTATTACGGGAAGGGTTCAAGTTTCTGAAGTTAATGCACAAGAAAATTTTCCCGTATTTCTTACATGCGGGATTTAAACTAGAAAACCAAGTATGATGACGAACTTTGCAAGTAATCCAATCACCCAAAATGTTAGTCAATTTTTTCTGTAAAAGGAGTGCAAACAACATGTATGTGTTACCTGGTCTCCTCCCTTACCTGGGGTCTCATTTTGGATTGTTCACATTTAGTGTGTAATCAGGTCATCATCTACCTGTGCAGACCAATCCCGATACTGTTTGGTCAAGAAATCAAAGATTTTTCACTGCTGTGATGTGTAGCTTCCACCGAGATTGGCCATCTTTGGATCACAATAGGTTCCTAGGATGCTTTTCTTGTCTGTAGCGGTGGTCCTTTGTATGTTCAACATGATAAATTCATACTCAACATCGTTGTTTGTGTATTTGAACTTCAAACAACTCAAAATCCTGCATTGTCTATCTTTTAGGACGATTGAGATACACTTGGTCCTTGAGCCATCATGTATTTCCGATTTTTCAAGGCTCATGACCCATAGCTTGTCTGTACATGGACCGTTTAGCGTGCTAGTACTAGTACTACTACTGTTGTTGCTACTACTGCCACTATCAGAAAAATAAAATGTACAAGTTTCATTACCATCAGTTGGGCAAGGAAGGAGTCCCAACTGCATGTCTGATGAGGTTGGAGCTGGCCGTGCAAGATAACACTCCAATATTGTTTCTAGGAGGCAATTGCCAAACATGAGAGAAAAAGAGGTTGTTCCTTCATAAAAGCATGTAAGAACTCTGACATAGGTTTTCTCATTTATATTTTTCCCTTCTATGTTTCTACTAGTTGGATGAGCTTGAACACACAGAGCAGAAGGCTGAGTATAGGCACGGGGCTTCCCAGTGTGGACACGGGTTCATGGTTGGACCAAAACTTCCATTACAAACGATTCATATTTTCTGTCAGGACTTCATTGGCCAAAGGTTACAACCAAGCACAGAGAACGCAGAGACAAGACTGGCCAAGGGTTGTAGTGTCACAAGTTTCCTCAAATTTCAGCCACATACTCTATTCAAAATCTAGAACGTATTAGTTGGAAACACTTATTTTCGAAAAAAAAATAGTAATATATCAAACAAACAAAATGAACGTGAAAAAAAATAGTAAGAAAAATAAAAAAAAGCACAAACAAGATAATAAGAGAAACAAACAAGATGAAAACAACAAGCAACAAGCAGACTATGTACATGGCATGAGCGTGGCCTGACCTACTGAAGGTAATGCTTGAGATCTTTGTTGTTGACAGGAAGGTTGTCAATCCTCCAGTAAATTTATTGCAAATGATATGTGTGTGGGTAAAGCTTCTCGTAGACCAGTGCAAGTCCACCGGGCTCTGCTACTGGAACCTGGTGGCATTCTAGAAGACCTTCAAGTGAAGACAACACCATTGTTTTAGGTACTACATGAAACATGGGTTTGGATAATGGAATGGGGTAGTTGTTTTTATTCTGGGAAGGGTTCAATTTTCTAAAGTCAATGCATAAGCAAATTTTCCCATATTGCTTACGTGCAGGATTTAAACTAGAAAACCAAGTATGATGATGAACTTTGCAAGTAATCCAATCACCCAAAATGTTAGTCAATTTTTTATGTAAAAGGAGTGCAAACAACATGTATGTGTTACCTTGTCTTTGCTGCAATGGCTTGTCTCCTCCTTTACTTGGGGTCTCATGTTGGATTGCTCACGTTTAGTGTGTACTCAGGTCATCATCTACCCATGCAGACCAATCTTGGTACTGTTTGGTCAAACGGTCAAATATTTTTCATTGCTACTATGTGTAGCTTCCACCGAGATTGGCTATCCTTGGATCACGATGGGTTCCCGAGATGCTTTGCTCATCCGTAGCAGTGGTCCTTTGTATGTTCAACATGATAAATTCATACTCAACATTGTTGTTTGTTCATTATAACTTCAAACAACTCGAAATCCCGCATCTTCTATTTTTTAGGATGACTTAGATACACCGATCCTTGAGCCATCATGTATTTCCGATTTTTCAAGACTCATGACCCACAACTCATCTGTACATGGACTGTTTAGCGTGTTAGTACTACTGCTACTGCTATTGCTACGACTATTGCTACTATCAAAAAAATAAACTGTACAAGTTTCATTACCGTGCAGGATAACACTCCAATGTTGTTTCCAGGAGGTAGTTGCCAAACATGAGAGAAAAAGAGGTTGTTCCTTCAGAGAAGCATGTAAGACCTCTGACATAGTTTTTCTCATTTATATTTTTCCCTTCTTCATTTCTACTAGTTGGATGAGCTTGAACACACAGAGCATAAGGTTGAGTATAGGCATGGGGCTACCCAGTGTGGACACGAGTTCACGGTTGGACTGAAACTTCCATTGCAGACGGTTCATATTTTCCTTCAGGACTTCATTGGCTGAAGGTTACAACCAAGCATAGAAAAGGCGGACACAAGACTGGCCAAGGGTTGCAGTGTCACGAGTTTCCTCAAATTTCAGCCACATACTCTATTCAGAAGCCAGAACGTAGTAGTTGGAAACACTTATTTCCGGAAAAAAAATAATAATATATCAAACAAACAAAACAAACATGAACAGAAATAGTAAGCAGAATCAAACAAAGCAAAAACAAAGATAATAAGAAAAACTAACAAGATGAAAACAAAAAGCAGCAAATAGACTATGTACATGGCACGAGCGTGGCCTAACCTATTGAAGGTAATGCCTTAGATCTTGGTCGTTGATAGGAAGGTTGTTAATCCTCCCGTCAAGTGATTGCAAATGATACGTGTGCGGGCTAGCCTTCTCATAGACTAGTGCAAGTCCATCGGGCTCCGCTATTGGAACCTGGTGGCATTCCAGAAGACCTTCAAGTGAAGACAAAACCATTGTTTTAGGTACTCCGTGAAACATGGGTTTGGATGATGGCACAGGGTAGTTGTTTTTATTCCGAGAAGGGTTCAATTTTCTGAAGTCAATGCATAAGAAAATTTTCCCGTATTTCTTATGTGCGGGATTTAAACTAACCAAGTATAATGACGAACTTTGCAAGTAATCTAATCGCCCAAAATGTTAGTCAATTTTTTCTATAAAAGAAGTGCAAAAAACATGTATGTGTTACCAGGTCTTTGTTGCAATGGCTTGTATTCTCCTTTACCTAGGGTCTCATGTTGGATTTCTCACGTTTAGTGTGTACTCAGGTCATCATCTACCTGTGCAGACCAATCCCAGTACTGTTTGGTCAAGTGGTCAAATATTTTTTGTTGTTGCGATGTGTAGCTTCCACTAAGATTGGCCATATTTAGATCACGATAGGTTCCCAGGATGCTTTGCTCATTCGTAGCGGTGGTCCTTTGTATATTTAGCATGATAACTTCATACTCAACATCATTGTTTGAGCATTCGAACTTCAAATAACTCGAAATCCTGCATCGTCTATTTTTTAGGATGACTGAGATACACTCGGTCCCTTAGCCATCATGTATTTCCGCTTTGTGAAGACTCATGACCCACAACTCATCTGTACATGGACCGTTTAGCGTGCTAGTACTTCTACTACTATTGTTGCTGCTACTACTGCTACTATCAGAAAAATAGACTATACAAGTTTCATTACCATTAGTTGGGCAAGGAAGGAGTCCTAACTGCATGTCTGATGAGGCTGGAGCTGGTCGTGTAGGATAACACTCCAACGTTGTTTCAAAGAGGTAGTTGCCAAACATGAGTTCTGCAAATACCAATGGTTCATTCTTGCCATTAAGGGGAGTGACATTGTGTTTCATATACCTATCTAGCTTGCTAGACTAGTCTCTACTGAGTAGCAGGCCATATGCTTCCGGTATGTCCACAACAACTATGTTGATGCATTCGTGGACTCGATTTTCATGAGATAGTCAGATGATCACGTCTCATAGTTCACCAATGGCTGGTACTGATGTTCGATCAAGTTGGATGATTCTCGTGGATGTTTCGCTCCATTGTGCAGGAAAAATCAAGGGTAGGATGGGCCCCCTTTTTCTTAGAATGCACCTTCGGCTCATTTTTCTTAGGATGCACCTTCAGTGCCTTGATGGGGCCCCTTTTTCTTAGGATGCACCTTCGGCTCATTTTTTTCTTAGGATGCACCTTTGGTGCCTTGATGGGGCCCCTAACTTCTTAGGGTCCAAAAGGTCAACTTATCTACACTTTTTTCAAATTTTCTGAGGAAAATCCTCGGTAAATTTCTGAGATTGATTATCCCATTAATGGTTTTTTAGGTTGATCTACGATTGATCTTCGTAGCAATGGAGAGCGGTATGACATTGGTTGTCGTGCCAGAATTAACTAAGAAATTGTGAACATTGTAGTTGAAAACTTCAAATGAAAGCAGGAATGGGGGGCAACTTGAGTTTTCTTCTTCCATCCAGAGTGTATTGAGCACAATGGAAAGTGACCTAGGAGGTGTGCCTGCTCCCTTGCTAGTAGAGGCTATGCTGTCTGTTTCCATCCGTCCTAATGCATGCAGCAAGATATCTCGCTGACTCTAGACTTTGGCTAACTCGAACAAACTGATGTTCGCTCGAGTTTTCTTCATGTCATCAACTATGTTGTAGTCCACAAGTGGTAGACTCACTGAGGTGCCCGGGGTGGAACGAATGTTTGTGTTATCTGATAGAGTGTTTTGCAACTTTATGCTCATGGATGTACTCTTATTCGCCACTATCTTCCTACAATTTCTTTGTGTTTGTTGCTTTGAGGCAGCTGGTGGATCAACCTTCTTTATCAGCTGTCTCACCTTCTCTTGCATTTCCACGAGTGTATGGGGGGTCCTTTACTCCTAATACTGTAACGATCATTTTTCTTTTGGGGTTGCTTCTCAGTTTTCGTCTTCAAGATTAATTGCCAACACTGATATGCGTTCAATGCCCAAAAATTGGTGTTTCATCAAGTGCAACCTCTTCGTCATCGTCTGTGTCTTCCGGCTACTCCTGCATATCTATTTCTGCATCGTGTATGAGTACAGAAAGAGCTAATGACTTACCTCCAATCTGAGCAAGAGTTCTCCGTGTGTTACTCTTCGTGGAAGGAACAAAGCTTAGGATCTGTGCATTGATCGAATTGGAACATAGGATTCTGAGCAATTTTGGAAGCGAACCAGTTGTTGCTTGATGAGCTAGTTGATGAACTATTTTCCTACCTCTGTTTGGGTGGATGACTCCTTGCGAATGTGTCCATTTTCTGTTGCTTGATTTTGGACATTTCAGTGGTCAAGTTCTTGACAAGGTGAGTGAGGGTCTCAATATCAATTGCTTCCTTGTCTCTACCCTTGCTCGCCGTTGCTTGGGGCCTATTGCTCGCATCCTTAGAGTCTTTTGTTGATTCGTCATCCTTGATGAATTTGATTACTCGTAAGTCCTTTTCAACAAAAATAGCCTCTTCCCAACTTTCCAAAAGTGTTGGCTTCATATCTCGCTTGACGAACTGCGCAATGGTGGTTGGAAGTGCGGACGTGTAATAGTCAACAGTGATGGAGTCACGAGGTTTAGTGTATGCTGTAAACTTGTTCAAAATATGCATAAACCTCTGATTGAAGTCTTTCACTTTCTCTTTTCTCTCCATCTTGAGGCTTCCCAATTCTTTGAGTAGCATGGCTAGGATCTTGTCATCAACAAATTTTTCAAGGAACATAAGTTTGAAAGCACCCCAGTTCTATATGGAGTTGGGTGGAAGGCTGTGATACCAGGTAGCTGCATGGTTGTCCAAGGTACATGGGAAAAATCTACATGCTACGTCATCATAACGTACCTCAAGGGTCTACTGATGTAGGTAGAAGTTGTCTAAGTGATCTTCTGCCTTCACCATGGTGTCAAGGTTGAACTTGATGTTCATTCTCTCTGCTTGCTTCAACATCTTTTGCAGAACAACCAGGAGAGACAATGGTCAATGATTCATCCATTGAAGATTCGGGTCAGCCATCTCTTATTCTTCTTTGTCCTCTTCTTCTCCTTCGGAGTCTAATGGTTCCAGATCTGAGTCGGTTGGTTCATCTCCACCTCCACCTCCTCCGCTACCTTCCCCTCCACCTCCTATACCAAAGTTTGATCTCAAGATCACAAGAGTGCCTTGTTCTTCTTGCAGGAAGATTGGAGGTTCCTCTCCATCTTCAATAGCTTCTTCTAGACCTTCAACGGTGGCTTCCTAGATGTGTGTGGAAGATTTTGTATGCCTAGGATTAGTCCAACTGATTTCGTGAACTAGCGAGTGATGGGAATGACGGAGAGAAGGTGTTAATATGAAATCTCGTGCTCAATTATGGGAGGTGAGGAGTAACCAACTATAGAGTCGCGTGTAGGTGAGAGGGAGTGCGAGTTACTGCCTTGACCATATGGTTGATGAATGAGTGTGAGGGCAATTTCAGCCATGTACAATTGCCTACCCTCCTTCTAGCACCAGAAATGCTGACGGTGTTGGACCCACCAATATTCAGGGGATCACCTTGGTATGAAGTCCCAAATAGAACTCACACCATTTGGTGTGGGAGTCCCATCTAGTATAATGGTTTGGTTGCCATTGTCTTAAGGATTTGCCTCAACTCTTGCTTGTTAGCACAGGAGAGTGGTTTGCTTCGTCTTCGGGAAGTGAGGTTCATGTGCCTAGTGAGTGTAAGTGTCACTTGTGTAAATGGTTCCTTCATTGTAAAGGGAGAGGGTGAAAGTGAGTCCCAGGTTGGTTGGGATGTAGTCCCAACTTGGCTAGGAACACACAACACAACAAGACGTGCACAACTTCCAGAGCATCAGCCCACACGAATGTGGCAATCACAGCATACAAGGTGAGATAACACGTACAATACTCAATGGATGAGTCCGAACGAGTGCAATGGTTGTTGCAACAAGATTCATGTGAAAGGTTTGTCTAACATCCAGGAGAGTAGTCTACATGGGTGAGATAACGTTAACAACATGTACAACACATTTCCATTAATAGATTATGTATTACAAAAAGTGAAATCGTTCAGATGTAGAACACAGGTTAAATCAACATGCATTACAAGTGTTAAAGATTAGTCTTACAACAGATACAATACATGTGTGAACACGTGCTGGCCTGTGAGCGGGCTTCTGAATTAAGCGAAAGTTCCAAGACACATCGTTACACCATACATCACTAATCCCGAGTGTGGGGCATTGGAGCCACTAATTATTCCTCAAAGAAAAGATTACACACTCTCTTAGCTATATGGGAGGAGCTGATGTGAAAAGTCCTTTGCATGTACAAATGAGGGGGTATCTATAGCCAAGGGTGAAAATGACCCTTATGGCTATTTGATGTTGGAAACATGACTTCACATGGCAGTGATGGTACATTCGTGCTGTTGTTGAAGTGCATGTCGAGCTTCAGTGCTTTTGGGTGATGGGTGTCTTCATGGTGTATATCGCAAAGTGCGTAGAGTCCTCGATGGTCCTTGGTTCACTTGATGAAGCTTTATCATGTTGTTCCTTACTTTCATTTTGGAATGCTTGATAGGCTCATTTGTTCGCGAAGGTGCATGTTCGTCAACTTTGTCCATTTTTCATCCGTCGTTCATTCGCCCATTGGTGAACCTATCCTTTTACATGTGCTCCCTTCGTTCCTCCCATTCATGGTCTTTCCATGTTTTTTGGTGTACCTATACCACAGTCACTCATGATGAGACAACATCAAATCCAAAACCTCCTAGTCTACCATGACACATGATTGTTTTGGATGCAGGTGACTAAGAGAGATAGCAAGGTTGTGAAGCAGGATGATGGCTCCAGGCATTGCTGATGAAAACTACACAAGAGTCACTGAGTGATGGAGACGGGCAATCTGAGTCGACAGTGACTGTCTGCGAGGTCTAGCTCGGCTGGGAGGAAAATTTGAGCAAATTTGGGAGAGACAGTCCGGGCTGGAGGAAGGAAAGGTAGGTAGGATTTGCACAGTTTCTGGAACGAGTGGGCAGCAGGGGTTGGAAGGAAAAAATTGCATAATTTTCTGGAGGAACAGCTCGGGTTGTGAGGAGGGTCAACAAGAAGGGATTACACAGTTTTTGGGAGGAACTTCCCAGAAGACTGGTAGCCAAAACTTCACAATTCACATTGGGAACTGGCAGTTGGCTGCTGGGGTCACTGGCAGCAAAAATTGTGTAATTCATAGAAGGAACTGGTAGTTGGCTGCTAAGCCACTGGCAATAGAAACATTGCAATTCCTGAAGGGAATTGGCAAGCTGCTACTCGGAGCTGCTGGTAGGGAAAACTGCACTGAGGCTGGGAGTCCGACCTGTTGATCATTTCTGTACAATTTCTGAGCTGAGTGGACTGCTAGGCAGTAGAAGGCCTGCTCATGAAACTGTGCAATTTCCAAGATGAGTAGTGGGTCGACTGTCGCAATGACTGACTGGGAAAACTGCGCAATTTTCTGAGGGAGACAGGGACAGGCACTTGGTGTCTGTCTGGCCTGTCTGTGAAATTTCCTTAGTCAGTTGAGTGAGTAAGGTCAGTGGCCTCTGCACAATTTTTTAGGGGATTCAGCCCTGGGGTGACTGTCGGGTCTGACTGTCTGGGTAGCTAGCATGAGGGTTGATTGAATTGCTTGCGAGCATCACAACTTAAAAATACTAGCTTGGTGCTTTTGCATTGTTCTGGTTGAGAGTCGATCGAGTCGAAATCGGGGTGATGGTCTGGCTGTCAGAGGAGAGTTTGGTCATCATAACTTCAACAAAAATGACTAAGTTTGTGAATGATCAAGAGATGCATAGGTGATCATATGAACACACACTCGCATGACTCGATGATGAAACGACCCAAACCATCTAGACACACATGTTCAACATGACAGACTGACGATGCAAGTAACAAGCATGACACTCATGATTGACTGTTCATTGATCAAGACGACACTTGCACGATAGTGAACGTGACTCTGTGTGTGAGTGCGGTAGATGCTTTCATAGCAAACACAACAAGCACATATCAAGTGAAGACTTTGAGCATAAACAGAACATGGTCGCAAGCATGGCTTAGACACCACCATGTAGAAACTTGAATGAAATGAACAAAAAAGGCAAGTGCAAAGACTCACACAAGCTTACGGAGTGAATCCGAGTGTGTGAAATCATGAAGTGAAAATCTCAAGGGAAGCTCTGAAATTGGTGCAGGCCAAAATTTTGGAGGGTGGTTATAGCCGCTACAACAAGCGGGCAACATAAGAGATGATAGTGTCTCTATCGTTGCACCTAGAATTTCCCCTCATAGCCACTAGATGCTTGAAGGGAAAGTGGGGTGACACCCTTGGACCTTCAAGGGATTTTCTGGAAGCGCACGACCAATGTGGCACCCTTGTCATCACAAATAAATTGATAGGCGTGAAACCCTTGGAACTTCAAGGGAAGTTCTTGAAGGGCACGACCAACTTAACAACCTTGGAATCATTAAAAAAAGAAATTAATAAATATAATCAAGATATGAAAACACTGCAAATTCAAATCAATTGGTAAATGACGTTAGAACCAAGGAAATAAAATCAAGAATAAAACTTGGGGTAAGAGGAGAATAGGAAGAAATGAAATATTTTACCTTGAGAACTCTACCCTTCCCATGTTGGAAAATATTAAGTAGATAATGTACATAAGTACCTGAATTAGGTAAATTGGGGAAAGAGAGACATAGATTTAAGTATAAAGATTAATTCTAAAATAGTTAAACTTCATTAAGAGAAGAGGGTGGTGAATTAAAATAGGATTAATAAATTAAATTTTAGAGAAATTTTGAAAACCTTCATGTGGCAAGGGCCAACATAAGAATATCGATCTAAGAGGAAAATTGAGTTAAATTAGGAAGTAGTTAGGGGACCAAATCTGAGACTTATCAATTGAATTTAGTAATGAACACAAATTAAGGAGTAGAAATGGGGGATCAGGAGACAACTAGGAGAAGAAATAAGAAGCATTATTGGGGTGAGGAAAAATATTATTTTTAAATTAAAATTTAAGTAATTTTTTTTGGAGATCCTTGGTGAGAGAGTGACACATGGGTGGGTGAATAATCAAATTTTGATTAATAAAATAATTAATTATGCATTAAGTGCCAATTTTCACCTATGAAGACTCGTATAAAAGAAGGGGCAAGCTATGGGAGAAAGGACTTTTTTTTCACTATTGTTGGATGGATAAGACTATGTCATTATAGTGGCTACGAGTTATAGTTGAGTTTGGTGAGGTAGAGAACTTTAGAAAGGGGAATCTTCAGCCAAGGAGTACTCACCACTATCAACTAGCACATTTCCTTCATTGTACAACCCCATTGCAACTCGGGAATCTTCGAGGAAGGAGAGTACCCAAGGAGAAGGTTGGGAGGTCAACTGGTGGGTCACTACATTTAGATTAAGCACATCAACATTCACACTTGGAGGCAGAAGAAAAAAAGGGAGTGCAAATAGCGGCAAGTCAATATTGAATCTCATCTCCTAGTGAATGATACCTATGTTATTTATAATGTTCTTTTATATGACTTCATTTTGCCTATAGTTAACAACATGTAAAATCGATGATATGTGTAATGCAATGAAATTCATGGATGTTAATATAAATGATTAATATTTATGAGTTCCCAATGCTATCTTCTTATGGTTGTATTCCTAGTTTACTGTATTATTCTGGGAAAAAAAGACAAAAGCAAAACATATGGTTGGTCCCTACAAATGGATAGTTACTCCTCTCCCTAGAGATAAATATCTTAGTTTAGGAAAAGAGAGCTAAGAAGGGGGAGAGGAACCTATTGTAGTGGCGACAAACACCCTCCAAAATTTTGCCTTAGATTTGTTTTGGAGCCTCCCTGCCAACCTTTCACAGTAGCATTTCTTGCCTGGTCAAGTACACAAGCTGTAGTGATTCTCTAGAAGATTGCTAACTTGTGCATTAGAGCTTGTTGCATCCCCCTCATAGGTTTTTTCTCTAGACTTGGTCGAGTTGCAAGTTGAGAAACTCCATCAATAAATTGTGTAATTATGGAGGGGAACCATCCTTCCCTCTAGAGATTGTGCAATTCTATCTGGCAGCTTACTGGGCTCCAAAATTAGGCAAATCTGCATGTCATGCTTCATTGAGAAAATTGCGCAATTCCTCCCAATAGGGTTGCTCAGCCCAGAAATTGTGGAATTTTGGGCAGTAGTAAGCTGCTCAGGCCAGAAATTGTGCAAACATTCTAGGTAGTCAGCCCAGATCCCTCCCAGAAATGCGCATTTCGCCCCTAGCTGAGCAGGTTGTTGCATGTGCATTTGGTTTGACCGTTCCACCCAAGACCGAGAAAACTTGACTTACATGCATGGGCTGCTTTTTCTCAAATAGCAAAAAGCAACATGCAAAAATCATCCCTAGATTTTTGGGATGTATTTTTAGTAGCTGGAGGTTACATGCAAAGGTCATTTTAGAATCTTTCCTCAAAGTGTCGCTTTTTCCTAGATTTGTGGCATGCGCGTCATGAGCCTTAAAATTATTTATTCAACACTTTAGAGCTCACTTATTCACATCGATATTGGAGCTCCGACATCCCACATCACATCTAGGAGTCTTTGACACATCCATCTCATCCATTCATGGGTAAGTCGCGTTAAGTTTTATTTTGCAGCATGTCTGTCGCTTTTTGTGTTTTCACTTGTGAGAGTGTTGTTTTATTGATTTCTATGAATGCTTGTTGTTGTTTACATGCATAGTAGCTTGTACTAGCACCGTTTTAGTTTTCATTAACATCTCACTGCTGTCGCATGCATGAAACTATTTTTCACGAATGGTCGCCAATTCGGTGACATGATTCACCCACATGCATGTTGTTCCTTTTTATGACTCTTTCATTCACTACTTGCATGCACAATCAATCACTCCTTCTTACACTTAGTATCATCATGCATTCACATTCACATTTTCTTTCAGTTTCCCGTAAGCGGGTTTGAGAAACCTTGGCCTAGAATCTGCCTCACCAAGACAACATTGTGAAATCTTAAGAGGGAAGGATCTATCTTCCTCTAGGGAATTGCACATTTCTGCCTAGTGATTGTCCTCTAGTCTTACATTGCGCAATTCTCAGGTATAGTGACTATTGGCCTAGAAAATTGTGCAATGCAGTCACTGGGCCTGCAACCACTGCCAATTGAAATTGGACATTGTGTAGTTCCAGCAACCAACATTCAGCCTGGATTGCGCATTGCGTAATTCTAGTAGCCAGTTAGCCTCCCCAGATAGCCCAAACTGCCTTTTACGAAATTTTGGTAGCGAGTCTCTTAGCCTCCTAGGAAAAATTGTGCAATCCTTGCTAGTCGATCCCCAGGTATGTTGCATGTCGTTCCTCAGTTTGATTTGGTTTTCACTGATAGATTTATTTCCATGCATGTCGCTTTGTCTCTAGATCTAGCAGGTGTTCCTCCACCTCTTAGCCATCAAGGATCAATGGCCTCCAAGAGAGCATGATCAAAGGACACTGACGGAAGTGCAACTGGAGCAATAGCTAAGCAAGTGTCCACAAGTATGTCGATTTATGAATATACCAAGCTAATTGTAGACAAGGACATCAAGCTGAAATGGCGAGAGGTCATTGATGCATTTGCAGGAACATTTGGGGAAGACCTCAAAGACTGCCAAAGTCCAGCTTGTACCAGATTTCATGCAGGTATCTCGTGCTCCCATGCACAAACATTATACATTGGATCGTCTTGCATAGTGATCCTGTGATGATGACATTGAGCAGTGTCAATGAGACGAATATTTCTACCTTCAGGGCATAGGATTATGATGAGATGTATCAGATGTCAAAGCCCATGATCATCATGGAGACTCCCTTCAACATACCCAGCAATAATGCCAACTCCAAAGACATTTTGAAGAAATGGGTGAGGGAGCTAGCTAAATTTAGGATGACACCCATCCAGGTCTACAAGACAAAGATACTACAGAAGAAGTGTTAATTCTTGGTCATCTTTGCATGTAGACTGTATGGACAAAAAATCATGGAAACCTTCCCATAGAGTTGGGTGATTGCATTGGACCAACTGGCAAGAGAAGGAAAAGCATGCAACTGGTCTGACATGTTGGCTCACCAGCTGAAGGAACACGTAACAAGGGATCGATAGCTACCCAAAGGCATGCAAGAAGAAATCTACATATCCGCTTACATCTTGGATTCAATTTGTGCCCGTTAGGAGTTCTCGGGCTTGAAGTGGGCATGGACACCGACAGTTACTGCCATGAACACTTATTGTAAGATGTTGTATGAATGCAACTTCAGAGGAGTTATCACACAACTATCCACTCATTTTTTCACCCCAATTTACAAGATGATATTCAAATAGGATCCACCCTGCATGTCGAAGGCAGCAATGGAGACACTGATTGACATAACTGATTGGTATACCTCACTGTCCACCACTTTCATACAGATGTATAGTGTGAAGAATCCTCTGCATATTCTACTGAAGTTTTCCTTGGACAAGCTCGTCATGCAGGAAGTACCATATCACATCTCGACAGGACTGACAACTAGGCTGCACTGGAAGAAGAAGACACCTTGGCCCACTCTTCCGTTTCAAATTGAGTTATACGAGATACAGAGTGTTAGCCTCTTATACCAATAGGTTTCATATATCATGATTGGCAGGGGAAATTCCAAATATGTTCTACTTTGATGATGCAAAGGTCCCATATTTGTGTGTAAAAACACATCTGTAAACAATTTTGTTGATGTCCTACTTGTTGATGGGTGATCCAAAAGTGTAATCTGGATCATGCCATGTTTAAATTTATGTTGTAGAATAGAGAAAGAGAATCTGTCCAAACAGTTTAAGCTTGGCAGATCAGTAGTTAGGTAGAGAACAAAGGCGCCCAACTGCTTAATCTGGGCCCTTGGAAGTGATAAGGGTAGTTTTAGATAGCAAATCATTTGAAAAGAAAAAGAAAAGATCAATTGAGGGTTTGCAAGTCTAAGTGCACCCTCCCTGAAGTAACAAAAAATGCTAGGTACTAAGATGGGTAGGTAGATAGGGGTTGCCGAAGCCTGATTTTCTTCATGAGTTAGCTTGACAAAGAAAGTTTATATTGGCAAGAACAGAACTGTTTATTCAACATTTTTGATAACAAAATATGGAAGCATGTCTAATTTCACCTTTTCCCCATAAAACCTCTTTCTAACATCCCTCCATGGACCATTGGGTTCTTCCCAACAAAGTCCTGCTATCACTTTCTCTTTTGAGAAACATCAAGTCAAAGAGTTGGTTTCCATCACACAAGAAAGCCACATTTCCTATGTAAAATCATTTCCCACTCTCATTTGCTTCCAAACCTAAGTTTACTCCTTAAACTTAGCTCCCAGTTCCTCTTTCACATCCCAAATTCATATTAACTTCTAAACTTACTATATAGCTCCCTAAGCTTTCCCCTTCCCTTATTATTAGAGCATCTTATGTAAAAATCCCAAAAATATGTACATATCCTCCCCTTGGGCAGTTTAGCCATATATCCCAAAGTTTGGAAGTGTGATGAAGTCAGAGTCCCATGTAAATATCTGTTCATACTATAATCGGGAATTAAATTAACACCTGGTTGATTTAATAACCCTTACCCACATTATAAACTATAATGTTATGTTTTCCCTGTTTATTATGAAAATTTTCGCAAAAACCACAATGGTCATTTATCCAAAGTTTTTATGTCTCGGCGCGTTTAACCGAAAAAAAGAGAAATAATTAAATATTGGTCGGGTCCCACCGTAATCACGCTGGTTGTTTCGTCTCCCTTCTACCGTTGGATCTGGGCCCTCCCATCCGATGGTCGTCGGGCATTTCAGAACCCCTCCTCCGTCCGACCGTTAGAGCCCGAAATTGTCAGACCGCTGACATATTGCCAGGGATGCACATCCATTTCTTATTGAATCGGGTGGCCTCTGACAGATACCGAACCCGTACCACAAGCGGTCCGATAAAACTTCTTACCAATGTTTCTTTTCCGCCCATGCCACCGTTGCGTCATAATTATGTCAACAGTCACGTCAACTCCCATTTCGTTGTCAATCCAACATGGCCGCCGTGTCATCCCTCCACGTCAGCCCAGTCACACATCACCACGTCACCTGCCGTACCCGGACCTAACTAGTGACATCACGCTGACGTAATTTATTAAAAAGGCGCCAAAAATCTCATTTTTTCCATATTTTTCCCAAAATCACAATTTTTCTCACTTTTTCATTTGACGAGTGCATTACCACCTGCATGTTGTTTCCACGTTGTTGTCCGCCAACTCCAGAATTGAACTCCTGAGCTGCTGCCACTGCGGATTCACCACTGTCGACACCCCAGGCCTCATAATTATCAGGTATTTACCGTTTCCTCTGTGCAACCTGATTTTCAAGTTCCCCTGTATTAAGAAATTCTAAACAAATGGTCAAATTCCCTGTGTTATCAGACCCTGTAATTGCCAAATTAAACCAGAGCAAATCTGAAAGGGGGTCCCGAGTCCCATTCTGCTCCATCCTCACAATTCTTGCTCCATTTCCAACTCAAGTCCGTTAGCAAACACATTCCACTTCACAAGGCAGCCTGCTGGATTACAATTCACCCCTTCCACCTATTTCAGCGGCATTCTCACTCTGTTGACCCAATCCACCTTCATTCTCACCTCTGCAAGTTATTTCATTGACCATAATTTACTGTTCAGTGTCAGCTTTGCTAAACCAAAGCACAATTCAACTCCAAGTGACAACTAAGCAATGGAGACCCCTGTGGCATTGAATATTGCACCCCTGAATGCCCCACATAAGAACCTAGAATGGTTGGCCCTTGTTGACAGGGATTATCAAATGAAGGAAACGGTTGAAATAAACAACAAATATCACATAGAAACCGTTTGTGAGCTAAAGAGGAAACACATAAGCGGTGCTAAAGACATGGGTATCTGGGAGTCCAACTTGCCCATCTATTATCTTCCACAAGTAAATGTATTCCCAGACTTCATCCATCAGTGTTGTGAACACTATGAACCCACTCAAAGAGCAGTTTTGGCTCCATCTGGGACTGTTTTATTTCACATCACTCCTTAATCCTTAAATGAGATGCTAAGCTTTGAGCCAACTAAGCCTCTGGTGCCCCTTTCTATGAATTTTCTGTTGGGTTGTGTTATATTCTTTCCATGACTAACCTACGTAGTTAAACGGGGGGGTTAAAGGGGGGCGGTAGCCCCCCTTCGTTGCGCCGATTGCGCAGCCTGGGGGGTTTGATGGGGGCGGGTAGCCCCCCTCTACGGGGTCTGGGGCAGCGCCCCAGGATTTTTTTTTTTTGGACCCTATATTAGGTTGGGCAAACCTACCTATGGTTTTGTGCATGATTTTCGCACATGGTATTGGACGCGATGGTTTTTCGGTCCATGGTATTGGATGTTTCGACATGTATAAATATGTATTGTAACATTGAAAGGAACATAATGAAAAATCAAGCTGGTAGTCCCGGTTTTGGGATCCAGGGAAAAATATCTGTGCATATGTGTTTTATGGGTTATGCTCTCGCATTGTTTATTTTCTTTTTTAAGGAATTGGTATGCAAGTAATTTCTGTACAGGGTTAAAACCTACATTTTCTGCTCAAACAAGGTACCAAGCTGCCCAGCTCAGAGGTCACAAGGATTGGCCATTTGTTCATGCAACCAGATTACCAGCCCCGACAACCTCCTCCTTATCTACATGTCTGATTCAATGAAACAGGGAGACTGCTAGTAGATATGATATCCTGCATCCTGGGTTACAATACCAGTGAGTATGTGGATGAAACAATCTTGGTAATGCTATCCATGTTCACTCCAGGACAGCCCCCTGCTGTCCAGTATGATTATGCCACTTTCATTGCTGATAAAATTCATGAGCAATTCATGAATCTAGAGAGAGAGAGTATTTAAATATACCTCATACATATATCATTTGATATTATACAATCAGCCTGACAGTTTCCCTATTTTCTTAAAAAAGCTGGATGCAAAAGGAAACAGGAGGTCAGTGATATTCTGGACACCAGTCTGTCACCATATCTCTTACTCCCCATACAACTACTGTGAGTTCATTGATTTGTTCATTCATCCAGCCTTGTCCTTGCTGCAGAGTTCTCCTCCTCCTAGACTCACCGATGAAATCCAGAAGATCGTCCAGCTTTCAAAGAACTATAGCATTGGATATTGGTACTTCTACCAAGACCACACAGTAATCAGAGTATATGGCTATGAGCTAGCCCCATACAGACTGCCAAAGTACGTTCTCATGAAACTTTTTGCCCTAGAGTACTTTCGGCAATTTGGCAATTCAGACATGGTACACTTCCATAGCAAAAATAAGAAAGCACAGCTGAAAATTAAGCACCAACTGGGTCCATTCATTTTTAATAAGAGGGAAGAAGCTTGGGGAGAGGCAGACAAGATCCTAAAAAGCTTCTAGCTCAAAACAAGCTTCTATTGGGCACCATATGACCCTAATCATTTCATAAGCCTCAGAATAATCAAGTATAGGCTTGCTACCTATGATCACCTTAGCATTCCACAAATTGAAAAATATGCTAACCAACTAGAGTGGAGAGAAGGCACATTAGTGGAGAATTATTCTGAAGAAGGATTAGCAGAAAAAGCAATTAAGAAATTAGAAAAAGTAGTTGACTTGGAAAATTTTGGATAGGTTTGGTCTCCAGCCCCTCGGCATCTTCGAGAAAGTGCCTCATCTTCCACTGTTCCCCAGCAGTTTGCTCAAGCAGCTGGCCAAGAAGAAACCACAGCTAAAGAAAAGGAACTACAACAAGAACAACCACTGCCCAATTTGAAGCAAATAGAGGAAATGGCTGAGCAACCTGCCTCTACAGACCAGCAAACTCAAGAAAAAATACCTCCAATGCAGGAAGCAACAGTTGAAGCTACAATTTTACAAACACCAGCAAATGAGGAAAGAATGAAGAAAAGGGATAGACAAGAGGAGACTCCTCCTAACACTTCAACATATCAACAAGGTGAGAAAAGGCAAAGACTTAATCCTTTCTCCGAGGAGGAAATGCCTGACAGACCAACTATGGGCATGGGTCCTCCTAGCACAGAAGCATCAGCCAGCTCCTTTCAGCAGGAGCAAGAGAGACAACAAGGAGGGGAGGTCAGCTCTTCAGGGCAACAATTAAGACCAGAATCAGGCATCAAAAAGCAGTTCACAGACATAAAAGCAAGAAATGAGCCGGTTAGATACCAGCTCTATAACCAGCTGCTCAGAATGGCACCAACCAATCAAGAAAGGCTCATGCCAGCCTATGATATTCAAGAAGGAAAGATGATTCTCAGTCATTTTAGACCTACCATGCAGCAACCTCAATCAGCTGCAGACTACATCAGAACTAACTTGGAAGTGTTTGCCAAAGACATCCACCCCATGGACCAGATCGAGCTACACAAGCAAACAGGGGAGATGGTCTATTCTACATTGGCTGATAAAACTCTATTAGCGCACAGATTGCAAAATTCTCTACATAACACTACTACCCAGTTAGAATTAGAGAAGGCTTCATCTCAAGCCAAGGACAACAAAATCAAGTCCTTGGAAGAAATTATTATAGAGTTGGGACATAATCCAAATGACCCTAAGGGTGTGCAGGCATTAATGAAGAAAAAATATGAAGACATAGTAGCTTTGAGAAAGCAAATTAAGCTATCACCTACCCTTCACCCTCAAACTGAAGGTGTTGCCCAGCAAAAGAAAGATGAAGATGTGGTTGCTTTGCTCTTAGCCCTACATAAGAGGCTGATAGAGACAGAGGGTGCTTTGGAGGCGACCCTAAAGCAAAGGCAAGAAGAGAAAGCACCTCAGCCACCACCAGCAACCATAAATATTAAGGATACTCCTCAAATAATAACTCCACCAGCTCCTCCCACCGGGGAAACATCAGAGGCATGCCCTTCAGGCTCAGCACCAGCATTGCAAGTGACAGCACAGGTAGCAGCATCAGAACAGGTACCTAGCCTCAGCATGCAGAATATGATGAAGGAGCTTAGAGCTCTAGAAGTATAGATGGCTGAACTGAAAGAGGCTAAACAAAAGTTAGCCAAGCTTGAAGAAAAATATGACAAATCTAAGCAGAATTTGGCTGAAAGGGTAAGAGAGAAAGAGCTCTTGAAAAAAGGATAAAGGAGTTAGAAAAGGAACTTACTTTGGACAAAACTATAAGTGAAATCAAGAAGATTCTCTGGGCCAACATTGGTCAATCCATTACAAACCAATGGCAGTCCATTGAAACTATCCATGAACAAATGGATCTCCTAAGCAGGGCCAAATCAGAAAATCAAAGAGCCCGGGCATCCCTAGGAAATATGCTTGAAATAGCCAACATAATGATTCAAGTCCTTAACAATCACACTGGCCTTCAGCTAGCAGGAATGGGTATCAGAGACAGGACTGATACCATTTTACTAATAAAGAGGGTGCTTACCTTGAGGAATTATGTGCAAGCATTGAACAGAAGGTGTCAAGAAATGCAAACAGAGGTAAATGAATTTATTACAAAAATCACAACATTGCATAACAGAGGTCTTCCCAGCTTGTTAACTAGTGCAGGAAGGTTATTATCACATGAACATTATGCCAAGAGGGTCAATAATTATGCAACAAATCAAATAACAGCATTCACAAGCGTTTCAAAGGAAACAAGGCCCCCAACTGGGCAAAGTCTCTATGAGAAGTTAGAAAATTTGTTTTTTATTCAGCATGAGATCAAGCACCTTTTTGAAATGCCTCCAAATTACTACAAATACACTGAAGCTGATGAGACTCTGATTAGAATATAGAGACACCAATTTCCTACTGAAGATTGGTGGAGAGGCATGATAGAAACATTACTTTGATAAATCAAATTTTGTTTGAATTCTTTTTGATCAATTTCGAGTCAGCATTTTCAAATGACTCACATGTTCAATCTACCTGGGTGACAATAGGAAGAGCAGCTGGATAACAAGGATAGTGACTTGGCACAAATGAGCGAGTACAAATGACGGGGCTAAAGCAGCCGTGCCGTGAAAAGGCAGCAAAAGGTGAAATTCCTCGAAATGGATGCAAAGCACTTGGCCGGCCTAGTTGGTTGCATAGTCAAAAAACTCTGACAGAAATGAACAGCTATTGTTTGTCTATTTTAATAGCAATAACTGTTGTATCTGCTATTTTTAGAGAGTTGGTAAGAAATTTATGAGTTAATGACTCATATTTCAGATATTTTGTGAAACACTTTTGTATATATATCCCCACGCATAACTTATTTGGGGTTGTCGATTTTATTCGGGAGAGCTCCGTTGTATCTTCTCATAGTTAAATACAAGAAGTTGTTGGTTTTCTCAATTTGGCTTTGCTTGGACATGTGGTGATGAGATTGCCGGCTACTGCAGGATTCCCGTGTTATCTCATGATGCAATAAGTTTTTTCTGAACCGTGTTCTGTCTTTTATTTGTTTACAGAAACCATCCATGTTCTATGTTTGATACTCTTAGCAGTAAGGAAAAAGAATAGTTCAGGATTGTCCATTGAGGCACCCTAAACTCAATCTTTGTTGCTAATTATGTTTTCTTCAGAACTAGTTATAAATGTGGAATTTTTAAATGCTCCCATTTACTCTAACTTTTCATGGTGAAATCTATTCAGGAATTCTTAATTGCTCTTGAATAGCATTCAACCCTTCATTCTCATTCTCACAGTGAAATAAATCTTCATTGCCTTTCATTGTGTGGGTTCATACTGTTTTTCCTTTAAATCGAATGTTTGTTTCATGAATACCTGTCTGGCCGTGCAGTGACACTATCTTTATCACATACTCTAAGCGACACACAATCATGGACTCCCATTGCCTAATGGAATAAAACTCTCTGAATATCGCATGCCCCTCTTTTAGAAGATATCATTCAACCAAACTTCAAACAAAATTCAGTGTTTCATAGCTAGCCTAAAATTCCCAAAACGAAGCTAAAATCAGAAAGAGAGAGCCCTCTCTGATTGCAAGTAGGCTAGGACCTGCAATCCAAAGATTGGTTTGTGGTTACCTCGACCGTATTCCCTTAGGAGTCAAAGGGAACAACCTAAGTGATAACATTATTGGTGACTCCACTGGGGAGAACAAAAAATTTTTCAACTGCTGCTTACCCCTTAATGCTGTAGATAAATTCTGAATGACAGCCAGAAAGCCTTGGAAACTGTTTTTGCTTTGCATTTGCAGGAGTATATAAAAGCTGCTTCAGTCAATCTTTATTCAGTCTTAAGTTTTATACAGCTGTTTCAAAATTTGATCAGTTCCTTGCTAGTTCTAAAAGAATTCCTAGAAAATACCAAAATGTATTCGGAAGCTGGCTCCCAAAACGAATTCTCGTTATACAAGGTCTAACCCAGATCCAAATCCTCCTGCTACTTTTTGAAAATCCAAACCTAATTCCAAAGATCCTGAGGAAGCAAGAGCAAGTAGAAGATATTACTGACAATACTCCTGAAACAATTAATCCAAGCTGCGTTCCAACCCCTATCAAGGTTTTATTTTGTTCATCCCCTGCTTCCCCTTGTTCCTCATCCACATCTGAAAGCACTCCTTCTACACCTCCATTTCCTGCATATACTACCACTACCCCTGCAGCAGTTACTGCTTTTCCAGTTACTCCTATTATCCCCATTGTTCCGGTTGTCCCCTTTATTCCGGTTGTTCCTTTTGTCCCTGTGAATATGGCTAATAGATATGCGCCCCTGCAACTACCTGCTACACCTGGGGCTTTGCCTCAAGATTACGAGTCCAAAATCACATATTTTGATAGCACTGGTTCTTCCACAGCCCTTCAGCATACCAAGAAAATGCAAGACTATTTCGAGAATTATGAAATAGATGATGATAGTGTGAGGATGATAACTTTTGTTCAAAGTTTAACAGGTGATGTAAGAACTTGGTTCAGATCACTTGCTGCAAATTCCATAACTACTCCTGATGAGCTTTATCAATCCTTCACCAACAGATGGGAGAAAAAGAAAGACCCTTTGCACATACTAGCTGAGTATGACACAATTAGAAGAGGCCCACAGGAGACTGTCCTAGAGTATTGTGCAAGATTCAATAATGTCTACAATGCAATACCACAGAATTTAAGGCCTCCACCCGACCTTGCCTTGTATAAATTCCCTGATGGATTTGACCCAGATATGGCCTACCAGTTAAAGGAAAGAGCCCCTCAAACTCTTGCAGACATGCAAAATGTTGCTGTTAGTGTAGAAGCCAACCTAATTGCCAAAAGAAATAGGGCTAGAATGGAAAGAAGAACCACCTTTAAGGAAGAACCCTCAGCCCTAGAGCAAAAGCTATGTTATTATCAGTGGCATGCAAAGACTAGGAGACAGGGTAGAAAGTGTAGAGAGAAGAGGTTCATGGGAAGGACAACAATCCAATACTACAAGGAACCCAAATTTTAGGAAAACCCATAACACAAATGCTGGTAGGGCTGGCTTAGAGCAAGACATAAGACCTCCTTTCCAAGAAAACTTTACTGAAGCATCAACATCAAATGAGCCAATAGATGACACTCACATCAACTTGATGGGCTTAAATGATGAGCAGCAGGTTTTCCTAACACAAGAAGACCAGGAGGATAATGATATCAAACAGTTTCGAACTAAGTCAGGGGAGTCATTTGACTTCAAAGAAGGCTATGACACAACTGTCTATGAAGTTCACAAGAAATATAAGTTAAGAAGCAGGATCATAGATGTCCCTGAACCTGCCAAAACAAAGGATGCCAAACAGCCCAAGATGATAAAGGAAAAGGCTATCCTCGTAGAATCAGTTGAAAAAATAAATCCAGACCCAAAATAAATAACAGTAGAAGATGTGACTGAGATATTTCCCGCAAAAAAGCAGCCATGGGTAACATCTTCTTCACAGGAAAACCCTGATAATACCCCTCAGAAAGCTTCCAAAATAGATATACTCCAACAGGAAACTGGAAATCAAGACAAAGTCACTGAAAACACAGTTGAAAAAGAAAATTCTGTCACTCATAACACCAGAATTCAATCTGAAAAACCCTTTGATCTTGAGGCAGAGATTGCCAAATTGAAGATAACCATTCCTCTCTCAGAACTTGCCAAACATGATGTGTATAAAAAACAAATTAAAAAGTCCCTTAAAATGTCTGAGAATAGAGATGATGTTAATGTACTGGATGACACACCTGAGTTACTTTTTGGACCAGAAGTTGATGGAAAAACAATAAATACAGGTGTCTTACCCTTTTATGTCAGTCTACACATCCATGACAAGATTTTACACAATGCAATGTTTGACTCAGGAGCCTCACATAACCTCATGCCTAAATCTGTAATGGAGAAGCTAAAATTAGACATTACAAGACCATACAAGGACTTATTTTCATTTGACTCTAGCCAGGTCAAATGTTTGGGCCTAATCAAAGATTTGTGTGTTTCTCTAGTCCAATACCCAAACAAAACCATCTTGATGGATGTGGTTGTAGCTGATATCCCACCCAAATATGGGATGCTATTATCAAGATCCTGGGGAGCCAAACTCCAGGGATCCCTCCAATTGGACATGTCCTATGCCACTATTTCAGTCTTTGGGCAACCAAAGAGACTGTATAGGGAGACATTGATGAAATATGTAGTGAGCAGTGAGGATAAACCCCAAAATTTTTCTATTTACGCAATTCATTCTGACATGGATTCTTTTATCCTGTCTAATGATGATGCTTGCCCTATAGCTGATGATAATCCTTTGGCCCTGGAACAAGAAACACCCACAATTAAGCAGTCAGTCTTCCAAAACCTTGAAACTATTTTAGAAGATAAATCACATGAAAAACAAGAATCACAATTGTCCATTCCAAATTCAACTGAGCCTTCTAATATTGTTCAAAATCAAGGCATCCTCTGGTACCTTGAGTTTGATGTCTCAGTTAACAGATTAGGAGCAGGAGCAGGAGTGTGGATCCACAATAGGCAAAACAATCATGCAAAGGGTCATGCCTATAGGCTAAATTTCAGATGCACTAACAACATGGCGGAGTATGAAGCTCTCCTACTAGGGCTCAAATTAATCAAATCCTTACAGGCAACAAGAGTGTCAATTCTAGGAGATTCTGACCTGATTATTCAACAAATGAAAGGCAGTTTTGTCACTAATGACAATAGATTGAGAGCATACATATCTGCTACAACTGAAATACTTAACACTTTCACTGAATCCCAACTTACTAAGATATCAAGAACTCATTGTTAGAAAATTATATATTACGGAGCAATGGAACACATATAATATTGCAGAAATATAAACACAGAAAACGCAGAAAACAAGAGAGACACAGATATAGGTGGTTCACCCAGTTTGGGCTACGTCCACCCCGAACAGCCAGTCCTTCCTTTCTATTATCCAGCAAAATGAAGAGATACAACCTACAGCAAAACCGCTGTAATATCCTCTGTTTTCTCTCACAGTCTCACCTCTATGTTTCTCCCTCACCGAATACACATATATATCACAGCCTCAAATACAATGCCCTCATATAAAGAGAGGGGTTGCCTTCTAGGGCAAAAAACCCTAAACTAAACATAAGTTCTACTGTCAGATCATCCGCCTAATGAACGACCCAGATTGACTAGAAATTACTATACTTTTACAAGGCAATTTTACAGCTGTTTTTAGCTTCGGGGGCGCTGCCCCCGAAACCCCCCGCCAGGGGGGGGCTCCCAAAAGTCGTTGCCGCCCCCCCTGGACCCCCCACGACAACGATTATTTTACGGGCGGCGTTGCCGCCCCATTTTGAACTGGGTCCAATATGCCGGTACTATAGAAGATAATCAGGCTCCACACCCAACAATCTCCCACTTGGAGACTGATTGTAGCAACTCCACCGCTGCTCCATTTGCTGGACAATGACTCCTCTTTGGACCTAGTTGTTTCTCATCTTCATCATCATCCTTGAAGACCAACTGAAACTGAGCATATTCTCAGTTTCTCCCTGGTTACAACTTTTGTTAGCATATCTGCAGGGTTCTGGCTAGTGTGTATCTTTTCTAGCTTCAACTCTCCATCTTCCAACACTGATCGTATGAAATGGTACTTGAGCTGTATGTGTTTTGTCCTGGAATGAAATGCTGAGTTCTTTGCAAGATGAATGGCACTTTGAATATCACTGTATAAGGTTCCCATATCATGCTCCTTACTCAATTCACCCATAAATCTTTGTAACCAAATCATTTCTTTACTAGCCTCTGTAGCAGAAACATACTCTGCTTCTGTTGTTGAAAGTGCAACAACACTTTGGATTTTTGAAACCCAACTGACAGCTGTTCCTCCGACAGTAAATACATATCCTGTAGTGCTCCTCCTATTATCTCTGTCACCTGCCATATCTGCATCAACATATCCTTGTAGGGATATGCTTGAACCACCAAAGCATAATGCCTGATTTGTGGTACCTCTCAAATATCTGAGAATCCATTTCACTGCCATCCAATGTTCCTTTCCTGGATTGTTCATGTACCTGCTTACAACTCCCACTGCATGTGCAATATCAGGCCTTGTGCAGACCATTGCATACATTAAACTTCCAACTGCTGACGCATATGGAACTTTAGACATATAATCCATGTCTTCTTGGGTCTTTGGGCACATTTCTTTGCTAAGTTTGAAATGGCTAGCAAAAGGTGTACTAACTGGTTTTGCATTTTGCATGTTAAATCTTTTCAACACCTTTTGTATGTACTCATTCTGAGACAATGTTAATTTTCTATTTTTCCTGTCTCTAGTTATTCTCATACCAAGGATTTGTTTTGCAACACCCAAATCCTTCATTGCAAATAAATTTGCCAATTTTCTTTTGAGCACATTTATTTCCTGCATGTTAGATCCTGCAACAAGCATGTCATCTACATACAATAACAATATAATATAGCTGCCATCATTTTGCTTTTTCAGATAAACACAATGATCAGAGTGACATCTAGTATAACCTTGTTCAGACATAAACTTGTCAAATTTTAGATACCACTGCCTTGGAGCCTGTTTTAAACCATACAAGCTCTTCTTCAACCTGCACACAAGTTTCTCCTTCCCTTTCACCTCATATCCTTGTGGCTGCTGCATATATATCTCTTCCTCCAAATCCCCATGGAGAAAGGATGTCTTTACATCTAACTGCTCAAGATGCAAATCTTCAGCTGCTACAAGACTTAAAATAGTTCTGATTGAAGTCATTTTAACAACAGGAGAAAATATTTCATCAAAATCAATACCTTTCTTCTGTGCAAACCCCTTCACCACAAGTCTAGCTTTGTACCTTTGCTTTCCTCCATCTTCTTCCTTCAGCCTGTAAACCCATTTATTCTTCAATGTAGTTTTTCCTGCAGGCAAACTGACTAAATCCCAAGTCTGGTTATGCATTAAGGAGTCCATCTCTTCTTCCATGGCTACCTCCCACTTCTTCTTGCTTTCAACCTGCATTGCTTCTTCATAGCATTCAGGTTCACCGGAATCAGTCAACAATAAATAATATAATGAAGGAGAGTATCGTTCAGGAGGTCTACTTGTCCTGGTAGATCTTCTAACACCACTTTCAAGTGTTTGGGGTGCCTGTTGTTGTTGTGATGGTTGCTGTTGTTGTGGTTGTTGATTATTATTATTTTTAGGCACCTTTACTTTTTCAGTAATTTCATCAAGAACTGCGTATTCCTTGTTTCCTTTTTCTTGTTTCTTTTCCTGCAACTGATTCTTATACAAGACCTTTTCATTGAATATTACATCTCTGCTCCTAATGATTTTGTGATTTTCATAATCATATAAGCGATAACCAAAATCATTAACACCATATCCAATAAAGGTACATTTCTTTGACTTTGCCTCAAGCTTTGTTCTATTTTCTTTATCAATATGGACAAAGGCCTCACAACCAAAAGGTTTTAAAATAGAGTAGTTTACCTTTTTCCGTATCCATGCTTCCTCTGGAACACCGCCATCCAAGGAACTTGAAGTTCCTCTGTTTATTAAATAAACTGCAGTATCTACAGCATCTGCCCAAAACTGTAAAGGCAATCCTGCATGCAATCTCATGCACCTTGCACGCTCCATGATTGTTCTGTTGATCCTTTCTGACACACCATTTTCTTGTGGTGTTCTTGGAACTGTCTTCTCTCTGCGAATTCCATGCTCTGAACAGTACCTATCAAACTCTTTGCTGCAATATTCACCTCCATTGTCTGATCTAAGACACTTCAATTTCTTTCCTGTCTCAATCTCAACCAAAGCTTTCCATTTCTTGAAAGTATCAAATACATCAGATTTATTCTTAATACAATAAATCCAAGTTTTTCTAGTTGCATCATCAATAAAAGTAACATAATAACGAGAGCCACCGAGAGATGATACCTGAGCAGGTCCCCATACGTTTGTATGCACAAGCTCTAATTTTTCGTTCTTCTTTTCTTTCCCAACTCTGAGAAATCTGACTCTCTTTTGTTTTCCATAAATGCAGTTCTCACAGAAGTCCAAATCAACATTCTTCAAACCCGGCAACAAATTCCTTGAGTGAAGAATCTTCATCCCCTTTTCACTCATGTGTCCGAGCCTATGATGCCATAATGCTGCATCTGCTCCTCTGGAAGTTAAAGCATTAACAGAGTTAGAAATACCATTGCATAAATACAATGTACCAACCTTTTCGCCTTTTGCTATTACCAGGGCTCCTTTAGTGACCTTCCAAGCTTTATCTGTGAAAGTTGTCACACAACCTTCACCGCCTAACTGCCCTGTTGAAATCAGATTTTTCTTTAGATCTGGAACATGCCTTACCTCCTTTAATAGCCATTGGTTTCCATTCTGCTGTTTTACAAGAACCTTACCCATTCCAATGATTTTACAGGGTTTATCATCACCTAGATGAACTTGTCCAAAATCTCCTTGAACCTAGTCATGAAAGTATTTCTTATCAGGTGTGGCATGGAATGAAGCCCCTGAATCTACCACCCAGGAATCAATAATATTTTCGAAAGAAAGAATCAAAGCATCTTGTAACACCTCACCTGTCACATTTGCTTCATGATTGTTTTCTTGCTGTGCATCTCCTTCTTTTCCCTTCCGAGATCTACAATCTTTCTTTAGGTGTCCTTTCTTTCCACATTTCCAGCACACTATCCCCGATTTGGACTTGGATCTGCCTTTCCTTGATTTACTGCGATAACATGAGCTCTTTCCTCTTTCCATTTTTCTTCCTCTAGACTTTGCACTCAAAGAATTTCCCGATGTCTCACCGGAGCTTTTTTGTCGCATTTCCTCGCTAAGGATAGCACCAACAACATCATCAAACTTTAAAGTACTAGATCCAGAAACGGAGTTACTAATGGCCATTACCAAACCATTCCAACTTTCTGGTAATGAGCACAAGAATAACAGAGCTCTAACTTCATCATCAAAGTTTACCCCTACAGAACTTAGCTGACTTGTAACTGTATTAAAATCATTTAAATGGTTTGCAACAGATCCACCTTCCGACATATTCATATTAAATAACCGTTTCATAAGAAATACCTTGTTTGAGGCCGAGGGTTTTTCATATAGTTTCGACAACGTCTGCATCAAACCCTCTGTCGTGGTTTCCTTCGAAATGTTGAAGGCGACTGACTCAGCAAGGCACAACCGTATTGTTCCGAGTGCCTTTCTATCGAGAAGGTTCCATTCTTCGTCTTTCATACCCGTCAGCATCTTTGTTTTTCCGCCCAATGGTAGGTATAGATCTTTCTGATACAGATAATCTTCCATCTGCATCTTCCACAGCGAGAAGTTTTGGCCGTTAAATTTCTCGACCCTAAACTTACCATCTTCCGCCATTGCTCCCACTCGAACCAGGAACCCTTCTTTCCTGCGATTTTATCAGCCAAATAGACCTTCGGCTCTGATACCAGTTGTTAGAAAATTATATATTACGGAGCAATGGAACACATATAATATTGTAGAAATATAAACACAGAAAACGCAGAAAACAAGAGGGACACAGATATACGTGGTTCACCTAGTTTGGGCTACGTCCACCCCGAACAGCCAGTCCTTCCTTTCTATTATCCAGCAAAATGAAGAGATACAACCTATAGCAAAACCACTGTAATATCCTCTGTTTTCTCTCACAGTCTCACCTCTATGTTTCTCGCTCACCGAATACACATATATATCACAGCCTCAAATACAATGCCCTCATATAAAGAGAGGGGTTGCCTTCTAGGGCAAAAAACCCTAAACTAAACATAAGTTCTACCGTCAGATCATCTGCCTAATGAACGGCCCAGATTGACTAGAAATTACTATACTTTTACAAGGCAATTTTACAGCTGTTTTTAGCTTCAGGGGCGCTGCCCCCGAAACCCCCCGCCAGGGGGGGCCTCCCAAAAGTCGCTGCCACCCCCCCCTGGACCCCCCACGGCAACGATTATTTTACGGGCAGCGTTGCCGCCCCATTTTGAACTGGGGTCCAATATGCCGGTACTATAGAAGATAATCAGGCTCCACACCCAACACTCATAACCTCCATGCACACAGTCTGGCCACTTTTGCTAGCACTTGTAAATTTTCCTTTGAGCCTAATCACTGTTTCATAGCTGAGATAAAGCACAAACCTTCTGTTCCAAACAATGTCAAAGACTGGAAAGTCTTTGAAAATGATGCACAAATAAATAACTTCCTAACTTAACAGCATGAATTTTCAGGTTTAAATATTGATGTTGATGCTATGTATGACCTACAACTGCAGATGAACCAAAACCAACAAAACATATCAGCTCAAACAACAAGTAAATGCTGCATCCTATGACCTTTGATAACAAGAATGTGCAAGAGCTTAAAAAAATCAATCTTGATGAAATAATTGAGGGAGAGTCTGAATTTATTGAATTAAAAGACAATTTCTTACCCACAGGCCTGACTCCTTTGGAAGACATTTTTGACTCCAATGATATTCCTAGGAAACCAAAGATGCAGCCCCTAAATGCTGCCATTGAAGAATACAACATTGGAACAGTTGAAAAACCCAAGATAATAAAACTATCAAAGTCTTTGCCCCCTGATCAGAAGTCGAAGTATGTTGACCTCTTTAAAGAGTTCCAAGATGTGTTTGCATGGAGTTATGAGGACTTAAAATCCTATGATACTTTAGTCATTCAACATACGATTCCTCTCAAACCAAATCAAAATCCTTTCAAGCAGAAACTAAGGAGAATTAACCCAATTCTTCTCCCTTTGATTGAGATAGAGGTATAGAAAATGTTTGAAGCATGTATTATAGTGCCCATTAGATTTTCAAAGTGGGTTTCTAATCTTGTCCCTACAAGGAAAAAAACAGGTGAGATCAGGCTTTGTGTTGACCTCAGAAATTTGAATCAAGTCTCCCTCAAAGACAATTACCCCTTACCTAAAATGGATCACATCCTCCAAAGAGTGGTGGGGGCTTCAAGAATTTCATTACTTGATGGGTTTTCAGGCTTTAATCAAATCCTGGTCCACACGGATGATCAAGATAAAACAACATTCACAACCCCGTGGGGAACATTTAAATATGTCAAAATGCCTTTCAGACTGAAAAATGTAGGAGATACCTTTCAACGGGCAATGGATATTGCCTTTGCCAAGGAGATACACGATTTCCTAGTTGTTTACCTTGATGACCTCACCCCTTTTTCAAAATCTGACCAAGAACACCTTAGACGCCTAAGGCAAATATTCATGACATGTAGGAAATATGGCATTTCCAAATCCCAAGAAGTCTCTGTTTGGTCTAGAGGAGGGTAAATTTCTAGGCCACATTATTTCAAAAGGGGGAATTAGAATTGATTCGGACATAATTCAAGCCATTCTACAAGTCCCACAACCGAGAAATATAAAAGAATTGCAAGCCTTTTTGGGAAAAATCAACTTTTTAAGAAGATTCATCCCAAACCTAGCAGAATTGATAAGGCTACTAAACCACATGTTGAAAAAATATTCCAAAGTGAAATGTATGTTGGAGGCCAAACAGGCCTTTGAGGGCATCAAGACCGCTTTGACTCAAACCCCAGTCCTTACAAGCCCCCAATTTGATAGGGACTTCATTATTTTCTCCTTTGCCTCCCAACATACTATTGCTGTTGTTTTACTGCAGAAGGATGATCAAGGGAATGAGAAGCCCATTGCCTTTTTCAGCCGAGCCCTTAGAGATGCACCCTTGAAGTATCAGATCATGGAAAAGCAGGCCTATGCCCTGGTTAAGGCCATCAAAGATTTTAGGATTTATATTCTATACTCTCATGTCACTGCTTATGTGCCAAATGCTATTGTGAAAGACATATTGACTCAAGAAGGGCTAGAAGGCAAAAGAGGCAAGTGGATTGCTAGCATTCTTGAGTATGATATTGAAATAAAACCCACTAAGCTGATAAAAGGACAGGGTTTAGCCAAATTAATGTCTGAAACAAACTTTCAAGCCTTAGACATCAATGAACTGGACAATGAACCAAAGCTGGCGACTCCACAGATCAATATAGCCTTTGAACAATCCCCCTGGTATGCTAATATTTGTTATGTATTGCAAAACCTGTGTGCTCCCCCAGGGTTGTCCAGAACTAAAAGCAGATTTTTAAGAATGAAAGCTTCTAAATTTTGTGTTGCAGATGGTGCCTTATTGTGGAAAAATCATGAAGGCATATTGCTTAATTGTTTAACTATGAATCAAACTGACAATGTTATGAGAGATTTTCATGTAGGGGATTGTGGAGGACATCTATATTGGAAATCCACTGTGGATAAGATATTAAGGGCTGGCTACTGATGAGCCCCAATTTTTGGTACAATTTGGGCTCATTTGGCCTACTTGCTTTGCTCAGACCATTCATCTTTTATTGCTTATGCATTCATTTCTTGGTTTATTCGTGTTGTTTGTAGGAAGAAGGGTAGGCATTCTATCTACGTGACTAATACATGATGATTTCAGGTTTTTGGCATTAAAAGGGAGCAAAGACCACGAGAAAGGAGACAAGGAGACAGTAAGGTGGCACTGCTGGTTTTTAGGAGAGGATGTCCACAGTCTTGGGGACCTTCCTCGTGATTCCCACCATAGCTCCGAGCTCCAACCAATCTCCCCACCGAGCTTAGAGGCAGCCAACCGTTCTACAGGAACAACAGTTACAACTGTTCTACAGGATCAGCAGTTTAACCTTCAGTTGGACAGCCGAGCTCCACAAATCAAGGAAACCTGTTGGATTATCATTTTGCATAAATACTGAGGCCGTAGCCTTTGATAGAAGCTTTTTGAACTTTTGCATTACTCTTGTAATTTCGAAGTACGAGCTACAGCTCGGTGTTGGTTCTTTTTGTAAGCCAGTTTTGGCATGACATCAGATTTTTGGTTATGAATAAAGGCAGGCAGATTTTGATTTCATTCTGAGTTTCTAAGGGAGCTATAGCTCTCAGGTTAGGGCCCAACCTGAGAGCAATAGACCTCCTCTGTGTTGTAATGTTATTTGCCTTTCGTTCCAGCACTTCGTTTCTTTACTTTAACATGCAATTCGAATTTACAGTCTGCTGATTTAGTTTTTATGAGATTGAATAGGATTAGTTTATGGTGAATTTGCTTCCAGTTGCTTAGGTTAGAAGAGGATAGTTATAATTCATTGGAGCTCCAGAAAAAGGTTGTTAGAGATCACTGCCATCTCTGCTTAGGGATTGGGGTGCAGTCCATATCAACCACCAAAAAGAAATGCAGTTATTTTCACGTCCATGCAAGCTGCAACAGTTACTTTAGTCGTAGATCCATCCATGCAATTTGGTCTTGATCATTACTTCTTCATTCCACTTCCATGCACGAGTTCCTTTCACAAATTGCACTACTGTTCATTGGTTCAAAATAGCACAGTTAACATAGGTTAAAGAGTTCTAGTTTTTGGTAACATTCATAGACAATTTGTTTCATCTACACTGCTCCACACCATTCCATTACCTTCCTCTTCTTGTCAACCACACCCGAAGCCACTCAATCGACCTCTGTCCAGCTCGTTTACCTTCCAGCTCTTCCATTACTCACGTAGCTCCATTTACTTAACCTTTCGTTGATCCCATCCTTCCAGCCATCAACCCACTGCATGCGCTCTTTCTCCATCTGATTTCTCTGCTCCTGAGCCATCACCAGTTCCATCTCCATCTCACCTATCCTCCCACACCACTCCATCACTTCACCATCTCCCAAAACTCCCACGGTCGAACATCCTGTAGAATTTCACAGACTTCCTGTAGAACCCTTGAGTTTCCTGTAGGATCCCCTGCAGACTTCCTGTAGAAGCCTGCAAACTCGGTTGCTGAGCATCCGAACGTGGTAGACTTCTGTGGACTGATGCTAGAGACCCTCTGGGACCTCTCCTAGCCATCCTGACCTTGCTCATGCTCTCCTTCCATTCGAACCGCTCCTGCACAGTCAAAACCTGATCAAAAGCATCATCACAATAAATCCAACCACTTAATGAAAAAATACAAAAACATGTCTTTTCAGATGCAAGTAGCTTAGATGCATGTATTCCAGATCACTACAAGTAATGGAATCATTGGTAGAAGTTTCATTCACAGTTTTGCATTGTAAGGGCATAGCTAGTCAAATTAGGGTTTACTAGGGTTTTCATGCTTTGTTGGCTTCCAAGTTTCTTTCTGCAAATAGATTAGCCTCCTTTGAGTTAGCTTTCGTCCATCACTCATAAAGCTTCTTCTGTGAGCATATAGAAGTTTGCTTGAGCCCTAGCGGACTTGTGCCAGCTGACCAAGTGACAGCTGCGACAAGAGCTAGTACTTGTGCATATAGCACCGTCGCTTCCAAGTTTGTACAAACTACCGGGTTGATAAAATTAGAGATAGGAAGCTCCAGGAGTTGTACCATTATCGCTACAATACTGGAGCCCACCATCTTTTTGGCGCCGTTGCCAGGGAAGCGTCGGAGTATTAGTAATTGTTGCTTTTCTTCTACTTTCTTACTCTTGCCTTCTGCTAAGTAGTTTATTTCATTTCCATTCTGCAAAAGTAGCATAGACATTTCCTGCTTTCATAGATTAGAATTTCCTGCTTTCATAGATTAGCATTTCCTGCTTTCATAGATTAGCATTTCCTGCTTTCATAGATTAGCATTTCCTTTCTGCAAGAGTAGACTAGCATTTCCATTCTCGCAATTTCATTTAAGCAAAGTAGATTAGTTCTTTCCTGCTTTCAGTTTAATTCTGCATCTTTCATAGTTAGTTGTAGATCAATCTGTTTCAGTTTTTCAGGTACCAAAAGAAAAAAAATCAAAAACAATCGAAAGAAAAAGAAAGTCTTTTCCATTTCATGCCTCGTAGGAACCGAGATAGATCAGGCAAATTCCTACCAAACACCCCCACCACATCACTGAGTCACCCTTCTCTCTTCTTTGGTGACAGTGACCCAGAAGAACCTATAGGTGAACATCCTGAGATATACAAAGATCCTATAGTAGAAGAAGAGTTAGAGACCACTCCATCTGAAGCTATGGCTGACAATAGAAGAGAAGATGAGAGAATAGAAGGTGCCTTCCCCATCCGAGAGACCAATGGAGAGATGAAAATGAAGAACATTAGCCCCTCCGCCTTACCTCACTTCCATGGGCTGACTACTGAGGATCCGGATACCTTCCTGTTTGAGTTTGCTGTCCTTTGTAGAACCTATGACTATACTGAAGATGAGCAAAAGCTGAAACTTTTCCCTTCCACTCTTAAGGATGCAGCATTACGCTGGTTCATGGGCTTACCTGGGAATAGTATCACCACTTGGGCTCAGATGCAACAAGCTTTCAATGCCAAGTACCAAGATTACTGTAGGTCCAAGGAAACAAAGGGGGAAATCTTTCGGATGACCATGGGAAATGATGAGTCCTTAGAGGATTATGAGGAGAGGTTCCAACTAAGCTATAAGCGGGCCAGGTGCACACTTGACCCCGAATCCCACAAGTTGGTCCTTCTCCGAGGAGTCCCTGAAGACCTCTTAGATACCCTTCACATGTTAGCTGGGGGGGAAATTTACCAACTGCCTTATGAGGAAATCAAGACTGTGTTTAGAAACCACTCCAGGGCAGCTCAGAAACGAGGTAGAGGAAACCTCCTCTCAACTAGTGTCCCTTTCTCCAAACATGAGCTTGCAAATCAATTAGAAGATCTTAAGAGTGAGGTGAGACAGACCATTGCCATGCAGCTTAACACATTCAGAATTCAGCAAAAGAAAGAAGAAGCTGAGAGAGCCTTGGTTGTCTTCTGCCCTAGGTGCACAAGGAGACACCCTAAGAATGAATGTCCATTGCATTCGGTTGAAGTGTGTTTCGTTTGTGAGGAGGACCATCCCACAAATCAGTGTCCAACCTTACCTGGGTTTAAAGCCATGTACCAAGGGACAGAAGCTCCCACTGAACCTCTCTATTACCTCAACCAAAGGAGGCCACAAGGATCTAGACCTTATCATCAGGGGATGCAAGGGGCATCTCAAGCTTATTACAGCCCCAACCAATTGACTCCTATACCTTCCTGGGGTCCCCCTGCTCATCCTTCATGGTCCATGCCTCCTCCATGGTCTTATCCACCTAAGTACCCCACTCAACCTACTTCTCATTCATATCACTCACATGCCCAGCCACAGCCTCAATGGAATGCACCTCAGTCGGGGTGGAGGCCCCAATACAACACTCCTCCTGCCATCTTGCCTCCACCACCAGTTCAACCTCAGCCATTACCTCCTGCTCCTCCAAGGCAACCTCAAATGCCTGCTCAACCGAACCCGAACCCCAACAATAGATAGGCCCAGCAGGTATGCACTGGGGAAACCTCATGCCCTACCTATGCTGTGGAGATCCAGGAGATCAATCTTCGATCTGGAAAGACTCTACCAGATCGCCAACCTCCTCCCCCAGAGGATGAGGAAGATAAACAGGAAAGTGAACCAAAGGCTATTCCACCCTTTCCTGAGAGACTAACAGCCACCACACAACCCAACCCAGAGGAGGATGAGCTTCTGGGTGAGCTCAAGCAGTTGTGTGTAAAAATACCACTTCTCCAAGCCATCAAGGATGTGCCAATATACAACAAACTGGTTAAGGAGAAGTGTTTCAAACACCCAGGCAGACGGAAGAAAGATGCTTCAACTATCAATGTCATAGGACAACTGTCTGACCTTATGTTGGGACAAGTCATCTGCCCAAAGTACCTAGATCCTGGAAGTCCTGTAGTAGATGTCCACATCAATGGCACCATTATACCTCACACCTTGATTGATCTGGGGGCTGCCATTAATGTGATGACCAGGGATACCATGCTTAAACTCAATCTTCAGGGTTCCTTGAGGAAGACCTCGATAGTACTGCAATTAGCAGATCGCTCCACCTTGACTCCCGAAGGGATTGTGGAGGATGTCTTGGTCTCTATTAACTCTTGGGAATACCCTGCAAACTTTCTGGTTCTGCAACCAAAGGCAAAGCTTACTGGATATCCTCTCATTTTGGGAAGGCCTTGGTTAGCTACTGCAGATGCTTACATAAGTTGTCGTGCAGGAAACATGACCATCAAAAATGGTCCCATGTCCAAGCAACTAGTCCTATACCCTCCTGCCCAACCCTCCTTAGAGCATGACTTACCACTCTGGTTGGAAGAAGGAGAGGAAGACGAGGTGTACTCAGCACCTCTGTGCACCTTAGATACCACTAGAAGAGACCCCCCAACCGAGAATGACTTGATCGAGACCTTGATCCAGAATCCACCTTCCGGTGCACTACCCTTAGAGAAATTGGTGGAGGATGCCCAAGCTAGCACCTTAGTGGATCTTTGTACAACCAACCCTGTTACTCCCAGAGTCAAGAATGTGGAGTTTGGCCCTGAGAAAGCATTGAAGATAAGCTCCTCCCTATCTCCTTCCCAGGAAAAGGAGCTGTGTAGTCTGTTGGCCAACCACCTAGATGCTTTTGCTTGGAGCTATAAGGAAATGAAAGGAGTCCATCCTTCGGTCTGTACCCATCATATATACATCAAAGAGGATTGTAAACCGGTTAGGCAACCTCAGAGGAGAGTGAATCCAGCCCTTAAGGACATTGTCAAGGAAGAATTGCAAAAACTGTTGGATGCCGGGTTCATCTACCCCATCTCAGATAGTGAATGGGTGTCCCCTCTAGTGTTGGTTCCCAAGAAAAATGGGAAATGGAGAATCTATGTGGACTACCGAGAACTGAACAAAGCTACCAAGAAAGACCATTTCCCTCTACCTTTCATAGATCAAGTGTTGGATGGACTGGCAGGAAAGAAGTTCTTCTCTTTCCTGGATGGGTTTAGCAGGTACAACCAAATCCAAATCAGCCCGGAAGACCAAGATAAGACCACCTTCACTTGTCCTTGGGGTACCTTTGCCTACCGAGTCCTTCCCTTTGGGCTATGCAATGCTCCTGCTACCTTCCAGAGAGCTGTCTTGAGCATCTTCTCGGAGCTGGTCCATGATGCAGTAGAAATCTATATGGATGACTTTACTCCTTATGGGGCCAACTTCCAGGAAGCATTTTCCAACCTGGGAAAAGTCCTAACCAAATGCACCAAGATGAACTTGTCCCTTAGTCCTAAAAAATGTGAATTCCTAATGACTGAAGGGACCGTGCTAGGCCATACCATTTCTTGCCAAGGGTTGCAGGTGGATCCTAACAAAATTGCTCTCATCAAGAGGGTTCCACTTCCTCAGAAGGTAAGGGATGTCCGGAGTTTCTTGGGATTAGCAGGATACTACCGGATATTCATTAAAGATTTCAGCAAGCTAGCCTCGCCATTTTTTGGTCTGTTGGCAAAAGATGTGGAGTTTAAATGGACTGACGATTGTCAGAGGGCTTTAAATGAATTGAAGGACAAGTTGGTGTCAGCCCCAATCCTGAGAGGTCCAAACTGGGCCCTACCTTTCCACATCCACACTGATGCCTCGAACAAAGCCATAGGTGCAGCTTTAGGACAAGTTGAGCAAAAACTTCCATATGCCATTTACTTTGTTAGCAAAAACCTGTCCAAAGCTGAGCTGAATTACACTGTAACCGAGAAAGAATTCTTGGCTGTGGTCCATGCACTGAACAAGTTCCGACATTATATTACTGGTTACCAGACCTTTGTACATACTGACCATGCTGCAATTAGATATTTAATGAATAAACCAGATGTGAATGCTCATATTATTAGATGGTTACTTTTATTGCAGCAGTTTGATTTGACCATTGTTGACAAACCAGGTAGAGAAAATGTTGTTGCTGACTTTTTATCTAGATTGGATTTGTCTGCAGATGAGGATGGAACAGTGGATGACCAGATGCCCGATGAACATCTGTTTGCTATTTCAGTACTCTCTCCATGGTTTGCTGATATAGCAAACTATCTTGTTTCGGCACAGTTCCCTCCGCACCTATCTTCCAGAGAGAAGAGCAAAATCATCAGAAAAAGTGCCTCATTTACTTGGATCGGGGGAAATCTGTTCAAGCTTGGCCCCGATCAGATCTTAAGGCGTTGTGTAAGGGAGGAGGAAGTCTTTGATATCCTCCTCACTTGTCATGATGGGCCTTGTGGAGGACATTTTGCAGCAAAGAGAACTGCCTTCAAAATCCTGCAGGTAGGCTACTATTGGCCCAAACTTCATCAAGATGTCAGAAGATATGTCAGTTAGTGTGACCAATGCCAAAGAATGGGGAAACCAACCCAAAGGGATGAGATGCCTCTCCAACCTCAAGTGACTCTTGAGCCATTTGAGAAGTGGGGCATGGACTTTGTGGGCCCAATCAACCCCTCTTCGAGGCAAAGGTCTTACATCATTGTGTGTACTGACTATTTGACAAAGTGGGCAGAGACCAAAGCAATCAAAGCAGCAACAGAAGAAAAGGTGGCCGAGTTCCTAAGAGAAAACATCTTCTATAAGTTTGGCTATCCAAGAGAGCTAGTCACCGATCAAGGGAGCCAGTTCACCTCCAACCTGGTTGAAGATCTACTAGCTCATCACAAGATCAAGCATAGGACTTCCACCCCTTATCACCCTCAAGAAAATGGGCAGGTGGAAGTCACCAATAGAGCATTAGAAGGGATCTTGACTAAGGTGGTGAGCAGTAGCAGAAAGGACTGGGCAGATCGCTTGGTTGAAGCCACATGGGCTTACAACACCACTTGGAAGACCACCACCGGTTTCACACCGTATGAGCTGGTCTATGGGAAGAAAGCTTTGCTATCCATTGAGTTTGAATACAACACTTTGAGGATGGCAGCTCAGCTGGACCTAGATCTTAGCCATGCACAAAAAGAAAGGCTATTGCAGTTGAATGGCCTGGATGAGCACCGAATGCAGGCCCTCCTTCACTCAGAAGTGGTTAAACTTCAGAGAAAGGTGTGGCATGACCAACATCTCCATGACAAGCAATTTCAGCCGGGAGATTGGGCTTTGTTGTATGACTCCAGATACAAGGATTTCAAGGGGAAGCTGAGAACCAGATGGCTAGGACCATATGCAGTGGAAAAATGCCATGACAATGGATCTGTCCTTATTCGAACCATTGATGAGGAAGACATTCCCATGCTTGTCAATGGGCATCGATTGAAGATCTACATGAGACCTCTCTCAAGACAAGAATTCATCAAAAATATGGAGAAATCTGTATTAGTCATAGAGAAGGGTTCTGCCTCTGCTTTTGGCATACCCTGAAGGATAAAAAAAATAAAAAAAAAAAAAAAAAAAAAAAATAATAATAATAAAGATCCTTGGGTGAAAACCTCTCTGAGGCGCCCAAGGCAGGTGGTAGAGGTGAAAACCTCATTGAGGCGCCCCTATTGTCTTTCAAAAAAAAAAACAAGAAAAAAAGGAAAAGGTTTGAAAAAGATCCTTGAGTGAAAACCTCTCTGAGGCGCTCAGGGCAGATGGCACGGGAGAAAACCTCTTTGAGGCGCCCCTGTTATCTTTCAAAAAAAAAAAAAAAAAAAAAAGAGAGAAAAAAGAAAAAACAATAAACAAAATATGGTAAAATTGCATGCAGGTTGCAGATGTTCTATGGAGGAGAGGAAGCCCTTCAACTCAAAGCCAAGGGTCCTTATCATGCTGTCAAGGGACCTCACCAGCACCTCCTCCAAGGATACCCATGTTTTTTCAAGGTATGTGCAATTTTATAATGGTTTGAATCTTCTACAGGACGATGCAGTCTTTCTACAGGAAGACGCGGATTTTCTACAGGAAAGTGCAGACTTTCTACAGGAAGCCCGAACTTTCTACAGGAAGCTCTGTGTTCTACAGGAAACTTCCTGTAGAAGTTTGGGACGGCCCAGAATTCATTTTAAAAGGAGATCTAGCGGCTACGGATCGGTTTGGACGCATGCAAGCCTCTGTTGGCACCCTTGCACATTGCTGTTACCTTGCTCCACCATCCTTGTCGACATGCAACCAAGTTCCCTGCACCAACAAAGCAGATCGATGAGTTCTCGCGGGAAAAGCCATTTCCAAAGATAAACAAGTGCTGAGATCTCATACCACAGGCATTAGAAGCTCTGGGGGCGTGATCAAAAGGCCAGATCCTCCGTCGTGCAGCATACATCCAAGGAGGAAGAACTGTTACGAGACACCCCGCGGGAATCCTGTAACAGTTAAACCTGCTAGAGTGGATACCATTCACAGCACCGCCATCTGCAATAAAACACGGGCGCATGAAACCAAAGCATCCACTCCATCGTCGGCAGCCTGTAACCATGAGCCTCCGGGTCTGTGTGAGTTCGCATGCAGCAAGTAGATCCACTCACCATCATCCAAAAACTGGAAAAAATCGTGTGCAGCCACGCAGGTAAGTGTCTCGAACCTTCCTTCCATCAAATCGCATGAATTTTACTTTGAATTGTTTGCATAGCGTAAAAGTGAATGGTTGAGCGGCCATATGGCCAGTCGACTGGCCACGTCGGCTAGTTATGGTATAGTTGGATGTTTGGGTGGCGGCCACGACAAAGAGAATGAGCAGCACGCACGTGAGAACACTCCCGTCGGAAGCAATGAGTTTAACAGAAAAAGGCGGCGGCAGATCTGTGGGAATGGATGCGGCAGCAAGTGAATACGCAGGCGAATGATGGATGACATCGCCCAACGGTCCAGCGGGGACAGCTCACCCCCCGCGCCACGGATTGCGCCGATTCAAAATCTAATCGACTAGATTGTGCGCATGCATTTATCAACCACCACTTCAAACTCGAGTGGCTATTCCGATCTCCTCTGCACTTTGATACGCCGAGATTTTGGCTACTAGAACACCGGTGAAGCACACCTCGAGCGCAGGCCAACTACAGTCCTCCCCGAAATTTGCGCACTGCTCCTACAGGAACACAGTTTCTACAGGAACGCAGTCTCTACAGGAACGCAGTCTTCTACAGGGAAGCGGGTGCCTCACGTAAAAAGGTGGCCAATTAAAGAGGTAACCCTGAACTCTTCATGCAACTGGTTAGTAAGAGTGGCAAGATCATCGTCCATAGTCTGGTCATAAAGATATCGGTGAAATTGTTGGTTGCTGTGCCTATACTGTCGTTCTACAGGATGTCAGTGTAATTAGACTGTGTTGAATTTTGTGGATTATGTGCATGCTCTGTCTCAATAGACCAAATCTCTTTCGCATTTGCCACCTTTAGTTAAAACAACCGTGTTCATCATGTCGGGTGGGTTTATAAGATGGGAACCCACTGATTCAACCAAATTAAGGGAAAACCAGGAAGTGGTAGAGCTCTTCACACGAGCACAATGGATGCCTTTTTGTGATAAGCTGCAGGGTTACGATGATGAAGTGGCCGAAGAATTCTTGCAGGCTCTGAGGCCGAAATCCCAGACACTGGCCACAGTGAACTTCAGAGGTCTAAGCCTCAAGCTCACCCCGCAACATATCAGTCGGATCACAAAACTTCCTATGGGCTTGCCGTGGGATAAGGAAGAAAGAAAGCTGAGCCAGCAGGCAAAGAAAGAATTCTTTCCACCTGAGGAGGAATTCTCGGAGGACAAAAATGGGGTGCGAAGAATGAGTCTGTTGCCACCATGGAATGAAGTCAGTTTGCAAATCATGAAATATATCACTTGTGAAGGCCATTTTAGCATCGTGTATGCATATCACTTTCGGTTGCTCACTGAATTGAGGCACCGGATTGATCTTCCTGTAGAACAAAAACTGAGCATCCCTTATTTCCTATTGCAGTCTCTAATGGAGTGTGCCATAAAGCTAAAAGAGGGCATACCAGATCAGATAACCCACCATGGGTTGATCAAGCTTCTTGTGGAGGATGCGCTGCATTCGTATAAGGTTCCCCTCTCATGGGAATCCTTCCGGAATTTGACAAAAGATGGAGACATTAAAATGTTGATCGAAGAAACGGGTTCCTCCAGGAGTGAGGAACAAGAAGCAGTGGCCGAGGGACAGAGAGAAAAAGGCTAGAAGACCCCGACCACAGTGCAAAAGAAAGAACAAAGGAAGAAGCATGAGGAAAAGAAGGACAAAGAAAAAGGTGGCACACCTATCTTGTCAGCAAGAGAAAAGAGGCTGAAGAGCAGAATGGACAAAGCTGAGGTGGTCCACGTCAGCCCAAGTACCTCAACAGCACCTGCAACCAAAGCAAAAAGCAAAACTCAGGCAGGTAAGCAAGCAAAGGTGGAGACACCTGTGTCTACAGGAAAGCAGAAACAGGCTTCTACAGGAAGCCCGAAAACAGAGACAAGGGCTTCTACAGGAAGCCCGAAATTGGAAAAAGGGGCTTCTACAGGAAGCCCGAAAATCATTGAGAAACAGGCTCCTACAGGAAGCCTGAAGACAGAGAAAGGGTCTTCTACAGGAAGCCCGAAGATCACCAAAGTAGGGGCTTCTACAGGAAGCCCGAGAGTGGCTAAAACCAGGTCTTCTACAGGAAGCCCAAAATCGGGAAAGAAAGGATCTTCTACAGGAGGCCCGGAAGTGGGCAAAGCAGGGTCTTCTACAGGAAGCCCGAAATCTGAAAAGGAGGGTCCCTCTACAAGGAGCTCTGAGAGAGCAAAACACAAGAAAGAGAAGGCTGGTATTCTCGAAAAGGAGGCAGTAGCGGTGCTGGCTGCCCTCAGTACACCTCCAAAGCCGAAGGAGAAGAGAGAAAGGGAGACCCCTCTACCATCTGAAGCCAGGAGAAGTAAGAGGATAAACACAGGCAAGCCACAGCCTCCATCCAACAGCCAAACCATTTTAGGGGATGTCCCTACTTCACCCAGTGTAAGAACCCCCTCTAAAACATCAGCCACCCCCGAGAGGGGAAGCCCAAAAATAACTTCCTGGACACGAAAAATAGGCCAATCGCCTTCCGAAGCCCGGCTCAAGGAAATGGAAAAGGGGGAAGAAGCGCCGCCCTCGTCACCACCAGGGGTAGAAAAGGCAGGGCCACCAAAAGCAAGAAAGGAAGAGCATGCTCCGGGCTCTAGTTCTCGGCCAAAGACGAGGAGCCAGAGCAAAGTTGCTCAAGGATGAGCAAATAGTTTAGCTGGGGGGTGATGATGAGCCCCAATTTTTGGTACAATTTGGGGTCATTTGGCCTACTTTCTTTGCTCAAACCATTCATCTTTTATTGCTTATGCATTCATTTCTTGGTTTATTCGTGTTGTTTGTAGGAAGAAGGGTAGGCATTCTATCTACGTGACTAATACATGATGATTTCAGGTTTTTGGTATTAAAAGGGAGCAAAGACCACGAGAAAGGAGACAAGGAGACAGTAAGGTGGCACTGTTGGTTTTTAGGAGAGGATGTCCACAGTCTTGGGGACCTTCCTCGTGATTCCCACCATAGCTCCGAGCTCCAACCAATCTCCCCACCGAGCTTAGAGGCAGCCAACCATTCTACAGGAACAAAAGTTACAACTGTTCTACAGGATCAGCAGTTTAACCTTCAGTTGGACAGCCGAGCTCCACAAATCAAGGAAACCTGTTGGATTATCGTTTTGCATAAATACTGAGGCCGTAGCCTTTGATAGAAGCTTTTTGAACTTTTGCATTACTCTTGTAATTTCGAAGTACGAGCTACAGCTCGGTGTTGGTTCTTTTTGTAAGCCAGTTTTGGCATGACATCAGATTTTTGGTTATGAATAAAGGCAAGCAGATTTTGATTTCATTCTAAGTTTCTAAGGGAGCTATAGCTCTCAGGTTAGGGCCCAACCTGAGAGCAATAGACCTCCTCTATGTTGTAATGTTATTTGCCTTTCGTTCCAACACTTCGTTTCTTTACTTTAACATGCAATTCGAATTTACAGTCTGCTGATTTAGTTTTTATGAGATTGAATAGGATTAGTTTATGGTGAATTTGCTTCCAGTTGCTTAGGTTAGAAGAGGATAGTTATAATTCATTGGAGCTCCAGAAAAAGGTTTTTAGAGATCACTGCCATCTCTGCTTAGGGATTGGGGTGCAGTCCATATCAACCACCAAAAAGAAACGCAGTTCTTTTCACGTCCATGCAAGCTGCAATAGTTACTTTAGTCGTAGATCCATCCATGCACTTTGGTCTTGATCATTACTTCTTCATTCCGCTTCCATGCACGAGTTCCTTTCACAAATTGCATTGCTGTTCATTGGTTCAAAATAGCACAGTTAACATAGGTTAAAGAGTTCTCGTTTTTGGTAACATTCATAGACAATTTGTTTCATCTACACTGCTCCACACCATTCCATTACCTTCCTCTTCTTGTCAACCACACCCGAAGCCACTCAACCGACCTCTGTCCAGCTCGTTTACCTTCCAGCTCTTCCATTACTCACGTAGCTCCATTTACTTAACCTTTCGTTGATCCCATCCTTCCAGCCATCAACCCACTGCATGCACTCTTTCTCCATCTGATTTCTCTGCTCCTGAGCCATCACCAGTTCCATCTCCATCTCACCTATCCTCCCACACCACTCCATCACTTCACCATCTCCCAAAACTCCCACGGTCGAACATCCTGTAGAATTTCACAGACTTCCTGTAGAACCCCTGAGTTTCCTGTAGGATCCCCTGCAGACTTCCTGTAGAAGCCTGTAAACTCGGTTGCTGAGCATCCGAACGTGGTAGACTTCTGTGGACTGATGCTAGAGACCCTCTGGGACCTCTCCTAGCCATCCTGACCTTGCTCATGCTCTCCTTCCATTCGAACCGCTCCTGCACAGTCAAAACCTGATCAAAAGCATCATCACAATAAATCCAACCACTTAATGAAAAAATACAAAAACATGTCTTTTCAGATGCAAGTAGCTTAGATGCATGTATTCCAGATCACTACAAGTAATGGAATCATTGGTAGAAGTTTCATTCACAGTTTTGCATTGTAAGGGCATAGCTAGTCAAATTAGGGTTTACTAGGGTTTTCATGCTTTGTTGGCTTCCAAGTTTCTTTCTGCAAATAGATTAGCCTCCTTTGAGTTAGCTTTCGTCCATCACTCATAAAGATTCTTCTGTGAGCATATAGAAGTTGGCTTGAGCCCTAGCGGACTTGTGCCAGCTGACCAAGTGACAGCTGCGACAAGAGCTAGTACTTGTGCATATAGCACCGTCGCTTCCAAGTTTGTACAAACTACCGGGTTGATAAAATTAGAGATAGGAAGCTCCAGGAGTTGTACCATTATCAAAAGCATCATCACAATAAATCCAACCACTTAATGAAAAAATACAAAAACATGTCTTTTCAGATGCAAGTAGCTTAGATGCATGTATTCCAGCTCACTACAAGTAATGGCATCATTGGTAGAAGTTTCATTCACAGTTTTGCATTGTAAGGGCCTAGCTAGTCAAATTAGGGTTTACTAGGGTTTTCATGCTTTGTTGGCTTCCAAGTTTCTTTCTGCAAATAGATTAGCCTCCTTTGAGTTAGCTTTCGTCCATCACTCATAAAGCTTCTTCTGTGAGCATATAGAAGTTGGCTTGAGCCCTAGCGGACTTGTGCCAGCTGACCAAGTGACAGCTGTGACAAGAGCTAGTACTTGTGCATACAGCACCGTCGCTTCCAAGTTTGTACGAACTACCGGGTTGATAAAATTAGAGATAGGAAGCTCCAGGAGTTGTAGCATTATTGCTACAATACTGGAGCCCACCAGCTACTATTGGCCTATTATATTTGCAGATGTCAAGAAATTTGTTACTTCCTGTCATAAGTGTCAGATATTTGAAGGCAAAATAAAATTATTGCCATTACCCCTTAAGCCCATTTCAACAGAGAAGCCTTTTCAACAATGGGGCTTAGACTTTATTGGGGAAATTCATCCTTCATCTTTAGGTCAGCACAAATGGATCCTAACAGCCACGGATTATTTTACCAAGTGGATTGAGGCTGTTCCATGCAGACAAGAAAATGACTCCACTATCATTCAGTTCCTTGAAACTAATATTTTGTCTAGATTTGGTTGCCCTGAAAAGATCATTACAGACAATGCTGCTGCCTTCAGATCCAAGAAAATGGTCAACTTTTGCCATAAGTTTCATATCACTTTGGGCCACTCCACAGCATACTATCCTCAGGGCAATGGTTTAGCTGAATCATCTAATAAGAGCCTTATTAACATCATCAAGAAGATATTGGAGGAAAACAAGAAAAATTGGCACAAAAAGCTTGTAAATGCCTTATGGGCAGACAAATTGACGACCAAGAGATCTATTGGGACCAGCCCATATGAGTTGGTTTATGGTATGGAGGCCAAGTTTCCCTCATCACTAGGGGTTCCTGTCATCAAGTTACTTCAAGAAGTTCTAGCTGAGCCCAATGATATACAAATAAGAATTAACCAAACTATCTGTTTGCAGTAGACTAGAGACCAAGTGTAGAACATAGTTCAGGTTTTACAAGAGAAACTCAAGAAAATCTTTGACAAAAGAACCAAAGCAGAAGATTTTTTCATTGGAAATAAAGTGCTTAAATGGGATTCAAGAAGAGAGGACAAGGGAAAACATGGCAAATTTGATTCCCTCTCGAGAGGGCCCTTTGTTATTCAAGCAGTGCAAGGAAACAACACATATTTTTTAGAAAATCTGGATGGCACTGAGGTTGAAGAGGGCCCTGTAAATGGCCGAATGCTAAAGCACTATTTTGACTACTTTCCATGTATATAACCCAAGACTGTCTTGTACATTAATAGTTTTTTTTAGTAGTTTGTTTTCAGCAGGCAAATAGAGTTCCAGTTTCACAAACTTTGGGAATGATCAAGGGAAAAGGTAATGCTTCAAGATCTTTTGTTTTGCCTTGCAAAGCTCTAGTTTTGATCATCTAGAAAGCAAAACTTCCAGATTTTGGCAAAGGACAAGGACCAAGGCATTCTGACTTGTTGTTCTTGGTCTTTCATATGAAAAAACCATCCCCAAGTGGAGCCTCCTATACCAATAGGTTTCATATATCATGATTGGTAGGGGAAATTCCAAATATGCTCTGCTTTGATGATGCAAAGGTCCCATATTTGTGTGTAAAAACACACCTGTAAACAATTTTGTTGATGTCCTACTTGTTGATGGGTGATCCAAAAGTGTAATCTGGATCATTCCATGTTTAAATTTATGTTGTAGAATAGAGAAAGAGAATCTGTCCAAACAGTTTAAGCTTGGTAGATCAGTAGTTAGGTAGAGAACAAAGGCGCCCAACTGCTTAATCTGGGCCCTTGGAAGTGATAAGGGTAGTTTTAGATAGAAAATCATTTGAAAATAAAAAGAAAAGATCAATTGAGGGTTTGCAAGTCTAAGTGCACCCTCCCTAAAGTAACAAAAAATGCTAGGTACTAAGATGGGTAGGTAGACAGGGGTTGCCGAAGCCTGATTTTCTTCATGAGTTAGCTTGACAAAGAAATTTTATATTGGCAAGAACAGAACTGTTTATTCAACATTTTTGATAACAAAATATGGAAGCATGTCTAATTTCCCCTTTTCCCCATAAAACCTCTTTCTAACATCCCTCCATGGACCATTGGGTTCTTCCCAACAAAGTCCTGCTATCACTTTCTCTTTTGAGAAACATCAAGTCAAAGAGTTGGTTTCCATCACACAAGAAAGCCAAATTTCCTATGTAAAATCATTTCCCACTCTCATCTGCTTCCAAACCTAAGTTTACTCCTTAAACTTAGCTCCCAATTCCTCTTTCACATCCCAAATTCATATTAACTTCTAAACTTGCTATATAGCTCCCTAAGTTTTCCCCTTCCCTTATTATTATAGCATCTTATGTAAAAATCCCAAAAATATGTACATATCCTTCCCTTGGGCAGTTTAGCCATATATCCCAAAGTTTGGAAGTGTGATGAAGTCGGAGTCCCATGTAAATATCTGTTCATACTATAATCGGGAATTAAATTAACACCTGGTTGATTTAATAACCCTTACCCACCTTATAAACTATAATGTTATGTTTTCCCCGTTTATTATGCAAATTTTCGCAAAACCCACAATGGTCATTTATCCAAAGTTTTTATGTCTCGGCGCGTTTAACCGAAAAGAAGAGAAATAATTAAATCTTGGTTGGGTCCCGCCGTAATCACGCTGGTTGTTTCGTCTCCCGTCTACCGTCGGATCTGGGCCCTCCCATCCGACAGCTGTCGGACATTTCGGAACCCCTCCTCCGTCCGATCATTAGCGCCCGAAATTGTCAGACTGCTGACGTATTGCCAGGGACGCGTGTCCATTTCTTATTGAATCAGGCAGCCTCTGACAGATACCGGACCCGTACCACTAGCGGTTCGATAAAACCGCTTACCACTATTTCGTTTTTGCCCATGTCACCGTTGTGTCATAATTACGTCAACAGTCGTGTCAACTCCCATTTCGCTGTCAATCCGACATGGTCGCCGTGTCATCCCTCCACGTCAGCCTAGTCACGCATCGCCACGTCACCTGCCATACCCGGACCTGACCAGTGACGTCATGCTGACGTCATTTATTAAAAAGGCACCAAAAATCTCATTTTTTCCGTATTTTTCCCAAAATCACGATTTTTCTCACTTTTTCATTTGACGAGCGCATTACCACCTGCATGTTGTTTCCACGTTGTTGTCCACCAACTCCAGAATTGAACTCCTGAGCTGCTGCCACTGCAGATTCACCACTGTCGACACCCCAGGCCTCATAATTCTCAGGTATTTACCGTTTCCTCTGTGCAACCTGATTTTCTAGTTCCCCTGTATTAAGAAATTCTAAACAAACGGTCAAATTCCCTGTGTTCTCAAACCCTGTAATTGCCAAATTAAACCAGAGCAAATCTGAAAGGGGGTCCCGAGTCCCATTCTGCTGCATCCTCACAATTCTTGCTCCATTTCCAACTCAAGTCCGTTAGCAAACACATTCCACTTCACAAGGCAACCCGCTGTATTACAATTCACCCTTTCCACCTATTTCAGCGGCATTCTCACTCTGTTGACCCAATCCACCTTCATTCTCACCTCTGCAAGTTATTTCATTGACCATAATTTACTGTTCAGTGTCAGCTTTGCTAAACCAAAGCACAATTCAGCTCCAAGTGACAACTAAGCAATGGAGACCCCTGTGGCATTGAATATTGCACCCCTGAATGCCCCACATAAGAACCTACAATGGTTGGCCCTTGCTTACAGGGATTATCAAATGAAGGAAACGATTGAAATAAACAACAAATATCACATAGAAAACGTTTGTGAGCTAAAGAGGAAACACATAAGTGGTGCTGATGACATGGGTATCTGGGAGTCCAACTTGCCCATCTATTATCTTCCACAAGTAAATTTATTCCCAGACTTCATCCATCAGTGTTGTGAACACTATGAACCCACTCAAAGAGCAGTTTTGGCTCCATCTGGGACTGTTTTATTTCACATCACTCCTCAATCCATAAATGAGATGCTAACCTTTGAGCCAACTAAGCCTCTGGTGCCCCTTTCTATGAATTTTCTGCTCAAACAAGGTACCAAGATGACCAGCTCAGAGGTCGCAAGGATTGTCCAATTGTTCATGCAGCCAGATTACCAGCCCCGGCAACCTCCTCCTTATCTACATGTCTGGTTCAATGAAACAGGGAGACTGCTAGTAGATATGATATCCTGCATCCTGGGTTACAATACCAGTGAGTATGTGGATGAAACAATCTTGGTAATGCTATCCATGTTCACTCCAGGACAGCCCCCTGCTGTCCAGTATGATTATGCCACATTCATTGCTGACAGAATTCATGAGCAATTCATGAATCTGGAGAGAGAGAGAGTATTTAAATATACCTCATACATATATCATTTGATATTATACAATCAGCCTGACAGTTTCCCTATTTTCTTAAAAAAGCTGGATGCAAAAGGAAACACGAGGTCAGTGATATTCTGGACACCAGTCTGTCACCATGTCTTTTACTCCCCATACAACTACTATGAGTTCATTGATCTGTTCATTCATCTAGCCTTGTCCCTGCTGCAGAGTTCTCCTCCTCCTAGACTCACCGATGAAATGCAGAAGATCCTCCAGCTTTCAAAGAACTATAGCATTGGAGATTGGTACTTCTACCAAGACCACACAGTAATCAGAGTATATGGCTGTGAGCTAGCCCCATACAGACTGCCAAAGTACGTTCCCATGAGACTTTTTTCCCTAGAGTACTTTCGGCAATTTGGCAATTCAGACATGGTACACTTCCATAGCAAAAATAAGAAAGCACAGCTGAAAATTAAGCACCAACTGGGTCCATTCATTTTTAATAAGAGGGAAGAAGCTTGGGGAGAGGCAGACAAGATCCTAAAAAGCTTCCAGCTCAAAACAAGCTTCTATTGGGCACCATATGACCCTAATCATTTCATAAGCCTCAGAAGAATCAAGTATAGGCTTGCTACCTATGATCACCTTAGCATTCCACAAATTAAAAAATATGCTAACCAACTAGAGTGGAGAGAAGGCACATTAGTGGAGAATTATTCTGAAGAAGAATTAGCAGAAAAAGCAATTAAGAAATTAGAAAAAGTAGTTGACTTGGAAAATTTTGGACAGGTTTGGTCTCTAGCCCCTCGGCATCTTGGAGAAAGTGCCTCATCTTCCACTGTTCCCCAGAAGTTTGCTCAAGAAGCTGGCCAAGCAGAAACCACAGCTAAAGAAAAGGAAATACAGCAAGAACAACCACTCCCCAATTTGAAGCAAACAGAGGAAATGGCTGAGCAACCTGCCTCTACAGACCAACAAACTCAAGAAAAAATACCTCCAATGTAGGAAGCAACAGTTTTACAAACACCAGCAAATGAGGAAAGAATGAAGAAAAGGGATAGACAAGAGGAGACTCCTCCTAACACTTCAACAGATCAGCAAGGTGAGAAAAGGCAAAGACTTAATCCTTTCTCTGAGGAGGAAATTCATGACAGACCAACTATGGGCATGGGTCCTCCTTGCACAGAAGCATCAGCCAGCTCCTTTCAACAGGAGCAAGAGAGACAGCAAGGAGGGGAGGTTAGCTCCTCAGGGAAAAAATTAAGACTAGAATCAGGCATCAAAAAGCAGTTCATAGACATAAAAGCAAGAAATGAGCCGGTTAGATACCAGCTCTATAACCGGTTGCTCAGAATGGCACCAACCAATCAAGAAAGGCTCATGTCAGCCTATGATATTCAAGAAGGAAAGATGATTCTCAGTCATTTTAGACCTACCATGCAGCAACCTCAGTCAGCTGCAGACTACATCAGAACTAACTTGGAAGTGTTTGCCAAAGACATCCACCCCATGGACCAGATCGAGCTACACAAGCAAACAGGGTAGATGGTCTATTCTACATTGGCTGTTAAAACTCTATTAGTGCATAGATTGCAAAATTCTCTACATAACACTACTACCCAGTTAGAATTAGAGAAGGCTTCATCTTAAGCCAAGGAGAACAGAATCAAGTCCTTGGAAGAAATTATTATAGAGCTGGGACATGATCCAAATGACCCTAAGGGTGTGCAGGCATTAATGAAGAAAAAAGATGAAGACATAGCAGCTTTGAGAAAGCAAATTAAGCTATCACCTACCCTTCACCCTTAGACTGAAGGTGTTGCCCAACAAAAGAAAGATGAAGATGTGGTTGCTTTGCTCTTAGCCCTACATAAGAGGCTGATAGAGACAGAGGGTGCTTTGGAGGCGACCCTAAAGAAAATGCAAGAAGAGCAAGCACCTCAGCCACCACCAGCAACCATAAATATTAAGGATACTCCTCAAATAATAACTCCACCAGCTCCTCCCACCGGGAAAACATCAGAGGCAGGCCCTTCAGGCTCAGCACCAACATCGGAAGTGACAACACAGGTAGCAGCTTCAGAACAGGTACCCAGCCTCAGCATGCAGAATATGATGAAGGAGCTTGAAGCTCTAGAAGTACAGATGGCTAAACTGAAAGAGGCTAAAGAAAAGTTAGCCAAGATTGAAGAAAAATATGACAAATCTAAGCAGAATTTGGTTGAAAGGGTAAGAGAGATAAGAGCTCTTGAAAAAAGGATAAAGGAGTTAGAAAAAGAACTTACTCTGGACAAAACTATAAGTGAAATCAAGAAGATTCTCTGGGCCAACATTGGTCAATCCATTACAGACCAATGGCTGTCCATTGAAACTATCCATGAACAAATGGATCTCCTAAGCAGGGCCAAATCAGAAAATCAAAGAGCCCGGGCATCCCTAGGGAATATGCCTGAAATAGCCAACAGAATGATTCAAGTCCTTAACAATCGCACTGGCCTTCAGCTAGCAGGAATGGGTATCAGAGACAGGATTGATACCATTTTACTAATAAAGAGGGTGCTTACCTTGAGGAATTATGTGCAGACATTGGACAGAAGGTGTCAAGAAATGCAAATAGAGGTAAATGAATTTATTACAAAAATCACAGCATTGCATAACAGAGGTCTTCCCAGCTTGGTAACTAGTGTAGGAAGGTTATTATCACATGAACATTATGCCAAGAGGGTCAACAATTATGCAACAAATCAAATAACAGAATCCACAAGCGTTTCAGAGGAAACAGGGCCCACAACTGGGCAAAGTCTCTATGAGAAGTTAGAAAATTTCTTTTTTATTCAGCATGAGATCAAGCACCTTTTTGAAATGCCTCCAAATTACTACAAATACACTGAAGCTGATGAGACTCTGATTAAAATACAGAGACACCAATTACCTACTGAATATTGGTGGAGAGGCATTATAGAAACATTACTTTGATAAATCAAATTTTGTTTGAAGTCTTTTTGATCAATTTCGAGTCAGCATTTTCAAATGACTCACATGTTCAATCTACCTGGGCGGCAATAGGAAGAGCGGCTGGATAACAAGGACAGTGACTTGGCACAAATGAACAAGTACAAATGACGGGGCTAAAGCAGCCACGCCGTGACAAGGCAGCAAAAGGTGAAATTCCTCGAAATGGATGCAAAGCACTCGACCGACCTAGTTGGTTGCATAGTCAAAAAACTCTGACAGAAATGAACAACTGTTGTTTGTCTATTTTAATAGCAATAACTATTGTATTTTCTATTTTTAGAGAGTTGGTAAGAAAGTTATGAGTTAATGACTCATCTTTCAGATATTTTGTGAAACACTTTTGTATATATATCCCCACGCATAACTTATTTGGGGTTGATTTTATTCGGGAGAGCTCCGCTGTATCTTCTCAGAGTTAAATACAAGAAGCTGTTGGTTTTCTCAATTTGGCTTTGCTTGGACATGTGGTGATGAGATTGCCGGCTACTGCAGGATTCCCGTGTTATCTCATGATGAAATAAGTTTTTTCTGAATCGTGTTCTGTCTTTTATTTGTTTACAAAAACCATCTATGTTCTATGTTTGATACTCTTAGCAGTAAGGAAAAATAATAGTTCAGGATTTGTCCATTGAGGCACCCTAAACTCAATCTTTGTTGCTAATTATGTTTTCTTCAGAACTAGTTATAAATGTGGAATTCTTAAATGCTCCCATTTACTCCAACTTTTCATGGTGAAATCTATTCAGGAATTCTTAATTGCTCTTGAATAGCATTCAGCCCTTCATTCTCATTCTCACAGTGAAATAAATCTTCATTGCCTTTCATTGTGTGGGTTCATACTGTTTTTCCTTTAAATCAAATGTTTGTTTCATGAATACTTGTCTGGCCCTGCAGTGACACTATCTTTATCACATACTCTAAGCGACACACAATCATGGACTCCCATTGCCCAATGGAATAAAACTCTCTGAATATCGCATGCCCCTCTTTTAGAAGATATCATTCAACCAAACTTCAAACAAAATCCAGTGTTTCATAGCTAGCCTAAAATTCCCAAAACAAAGCTAAAATCAGAAAGAGAGAGCCCTCTCTGGTTACAGGTAGGCTAGGACCTGCAATCCAAAGATTGGTTTGTGGTTTCCTCGGCCGTATTCCCTTAGGAGCCAAAGGGAACAACCTGAGTGATAACATTATTGATGACTCCACTGAGGAGAACAACAAATTTTTCAACTTCCCTCTCATCCTATTTTGAACCTTTGCATATCTATCATGGAGTCTTGCACTGTCCTCCCTCCACGATGTTTTTTGCATGCCGAATATGTCACCATCTCGAGGGGGTTTTTTGATCTCTTGTCCACATACACGTATGACGGTGAAGGCGAAGTGGTCTGGATTGAGTTCTTTCATGGCTTCCTTTCCATGATTCAAGAGGAAGATGGATGTTTTGACGAATAGGTCAGTCTGCTTCTTGCATACACACTTTGTGAATCCCCACACTGGTGGTTGTGCAGCCTATCAGTTGACGACGTGCACTCAGTTGATCACTTCCGTGATCTTTTTGAAGAAACTTTCTATCATTTTGATCCAGAACACCTTGACTAAAAACTGTTACAACAAGCGAAGGCTCCGCATGAATTACCTATGGATTTTTGGTAGCACTTCCATGATTAACAGTTTCAAGCTCTGAAGAGCTAGATGATTTTTATTTTTTTTATCTTTGGGATATGTTCAAGTATTGTCTTAAGAAATATGCCCTTCCTAAGAAGAATTTTGAACTCAATCCTTGCTTAGTATTCTTCAATGATGGAGCTGCGCAATCACAGATGGATACAGTCACTGTCACAAGTGACTATCCTCCATCCTCTCATCAAACAACTCCAACATTGCAGAGTGATGTGGGAGATGATGCTCACATATCTGTCCAGCTGTCACATCCTCCCAACATCACTTCACTTAATTTTCAAGCAGATTTGGTTGTGATTCCATCGAGTTGTCATATGAATTTTGTACCACAACCTCCATCTTTGTACTTGGATGATCCTCTAGATGATACTGTCTTGTGTTCTTGCATTTTGGACTCTACACTTGTTGTGAATGAGGATCAAGCCACTAATAGAGTTGGTGTTGCACAACCAACATGCGTTGTCATTCCTGAAGAGTATGACTCAGAACTTTAGCATCAACACTTGACGAAGGATGACTCCCTTCTATCCAAGCCTCCTCCATTCTTTCCTGACATATTTGGTGAATCTGCCATCCATGATTTCATATGTGTATATTCATATATGGATGCACCCATTGTTGATCACTTACAGGATACACTAGTTGTCAGTCCATCATCATACAACAGAGAGGATAAGTTATTCATTGAAAATCCACTTGATTCTTCATCAGCCTTTTCCGGAAACACAAAGGATGGAATTTTCCACTTCTCATCTACCCCTCTGTTTGATTTATCAGATCATTAGGATGCCAATGAAAACATTGAGTTTTCTGACCATGGGTATCGTGATCCATTTACTCCCATATTCGATCACAATCATGATTCTATCGCAATTGATTTTTCTAAGTCACCTATTTATGATGATCTATCTGATGACGAAGGTAAAACACCCTAGACTGTTGAGGCACTTCAGCCCAAGCTGATGGTTATGTCAGGCCCTCACTGTCATGAGGTTGGTTTTGCCTTCAATCAAGAATTATTCAATCACCTGAGGCTCCTCATCACTCATATGTATGCATTGAAGATCAATGTCACACACAAATCATGCTTCCTCCACTCGAACTGCATGATCCCATCACAGATGCATTGGAGGAATTTTACATTGCAAGCACACATGTACGATGCAAGTTGTATTTATTTCTTTCGTTTGCTTGCATGCCACAGTAAAGAGTACATGTATGCTTCAAAGCTGCATGCAGTGTCACACAACACCGTGACAAGTCCACAGACCACATGTCATGTACTTGCACTCACTTATGTCCTGTGGACACTTTTAAGCATGAAGTGTGTTTTTCTTCATTGTTATATCTTTCTTTTTTGCTGGTTCACACAACCGGGTTGCTCGCAGACCAACCCTTCACCAACATGGGTCAACCAATGCGTGAGTGGCTGCATTGGAAATATCACTTCACATGATCAGGCCCATGCACCATTAGTTTAGGAGTAGGAGTAGTGTTTGCTTTTGGTTTGTTTGATTACAGTTTTCTTTCTTTCTTTGCATGTTTCTTTGTTTGCTTTCTTGTTTTCTTACTCACTTTTCTTTCACATTTACTTCTGCTTATGCTTTTCTTTGTTGTTTGTTTGCATGTTTTTGTTCCTAGGTTAGTTTTGCATGAAACTGTGCGCAACTCTTGAAACAAGATGGGTAAAGTACAAGAGGCCTTGTGTAGCTATCACTACTTGGTTATCTGTCATCTTGCCTCTGTATGAAGAACTTATTACTTTTCGTCCATGATACATTGATGGAAAATAGGTACTTATTCGAAGTGAACCTTGGTGAAAACACAACACTTGCGCACTAACCAATGTCACCTACTCTATTTAGTTGTTTTTGGGTTAACCCTTATCAGCTCAGTCAAGTAATTTAACGTGAGGGGGAAAACCTTAACAAGTGTGTTAGAGGTATATAGTAGACTACTTCTCTAAAGGAGCAACCTCTTTTGCTCTCAATAAGATGGGATCCCTCTTCCACCTCTAAAAGGAATAAGTGCTATGCACATTTATGAAAGTGAAATTTTTCAAAAAATAAAAATGAATAAGGTGAAAGAAGAGAAAGGCTTCCTGCACAGAGAGGTGATGCAAGTAACTTCGTTGGGGTACTTACTAGGCTCGCTGGCAACAGAGTGATGCTTATGTTCCTACATGACTCCACCGGGGTACTGTCTAGGCTTGCTGGCAATGGAGCAACACTAGAGATGAAACTAATACTCTGACGACTATACTGCTTGTGCACCAATATACCCCTCAATCCCAATCAAAACAACTATGTTGAACCTGCTTGGAATGAGTGTCAATCGACCAAGATCTTGGTAGATGCTACATATTACAATCAAGATAGTGTGAAAACCAAGAAGAAATGAGAACTGAACAACACTTTCGGAGGTGTTAGACTTGATTTTCACAAATAAGGTTCATTCAAAGAGCTGGAGTTCTACTAATGTGTCGCCAAGTGTTGTACCAGCTACAACCACCCTCCAAAAGTTTTCCTTAGCTTTTTTTTAGAGCCTCCCTACCAACCTTTCACAACAGTATGTCTTGCCTTGTCAAGTACACAAGTTTCAGTGATTCTCTAGGAGATTACAGCTTGTGCATTAGAGATTGTTGCATCCCCCTCATAGGTTGTTTCTTCGGATTTGCTCCAACTATAGGTTGAGTGGCTCCCTCAAGAAATTATGCAATTATGGAGGGGAACCATCCTTTCCTCCAGAAATTGTGCAATTTTGTCTGGTAGCCTGCTGGGCTCCAGATTTGCATAAATCTTCCTGTCATGCTTCACTGAGAAAATTGTGCAATTCCTCCCAGCATGGCTGCTCATCCCACAAATTGTACAATTCTGGGTAGCAGTCAACTTGTTATGAAACCAGATCAAGAAAAGATAGAAAAGATAGATCAACGCCTTAGAATTCAGCCTCTTCGAGGGGGCAACCTCCTTTACATTGCATAAATGAACAATTCTTAGATGATGCAAATGACAAAACCTCCTTTCTATATATAGGAGTCTAAGGAGTCACAATATAATCCAGCCGACCTAACAATGATAATATAAAGCCACAAAAATAACAATAGAGGGATTCTATGGGGCACATAAATAACAATATGGGGGTAATAGGGGCACAACAATATAAATAAGGGGTATAACTACAATAGTAATGGGGTAATCACTAGTATTATAGGAACCCAACATGCCCCTATCCTTCAAAAAAGTGTTGTCCTCAACGCTTGAGTAGTTCTGGATACTTCTGCATAAAATTCTCATCCTCCCATGTGGAATCTTCAGCGGATAAGTTCTTCCACTTGATAAGATACTCTGAAATTGATCGATTTCGTAGCTGTCGAGTTCTTGTTTTTGTGACTGCTTCCGGTTCCAATATAATTTTTCCTTCCTCATCAAGTTCTGGCAATATTGTTTGAATTGGGAGCTTGTCACCTATAACCTTCTTTAAACATGAAACATGGAAGACTTGGTGCAATCGAGAAGCTCCAATTTGTATGCCATAGTACCAATCTTTTGCAACACCTTGTACGGACCATAATACTTTGGTGATAATTTATTATCCTTCTTAGCTTGCTTTAGGGACATTTTCTTATATGGTTGTAGCCGTAGGAATACCTAATCACCTACATCAAAACTTCTTTCACTGCGATGTTGATCTGCCTGTTGTTTCATTCTATTTTGTGCCAACACGAGGTTATCCTTTAAGAGTTGGAGGACTTGTTGTTGATGTTCGATGTGATGTTCCACTGCCTGAACCTTAGAATTTTCTCTTAAATATGATGTGATGGATGGTGGCTGATACCCATAAAGTGCCATAAATGGGGTCATTTTTGTTGCTGTATGGAAGGAAGTGTTATACCACCATTCAGCCAGATGCAACCATTTGACCCATTGTGTCTGTTTATCAGATACAAAGCAACGAAGATATCCTTCCAAACATTTGTTTACTATCTCAGTTTGCCCATCAGATTGAGGATGATAGGATGAGCTATGAGCTAATTGAGTACCAAGACAAGAAAATAATTCTGTCCAAAAATTTCCAGTGAAAATGGGATCTCTGTCACTTACAATAATCTTTGGGTTTCCATGTAGCTTTTGAACTGTTTCCATAATTGCAGTAGAAACTGTACTGGCTTTAAATGGATGTGACAATGCACAAAAGTGTGCATACTTGGTAAGTCTGTCAACTACCACCATGATGACACTCTTTCCCTCAGACTTGGGTAAACCTGTGATAAAATCCATTGAAACCTCCTCCCAACGTTGGCATGGAATGGATAAAGGTTGTAATAGACCCGGTGTCTTAATTGTTTCAACTTTATTTTGCTGGAAAACCAAACATTCCGCCACAAACTTTTGAATATCTGATTTAAGGCCATCCCAAAAAATTTCCTTCTTAACCCTGTGGTAAGTTTTTAAAAATCCCGAGTGCCCTCCTAAGGGAGAAGTGTGCAATTCCATAAGAATCTTTTGTTTTAGCTGGGAATTCTTACAGAGGTATAAGCGATCTTTGTACCATAACGAATCATTTTGCCAGCTAAATGTATCAGAAGTACTGGAATCTTGTTGTAGCTTTCGAATAAGTGCCCACACTTCTTCGTCATTCTTCCATTCCTCCCTTGCTTCGTTTATCCAATCTGGTTGGATAATAGAAATGGCACACAACAATGCTTCCACATCCTCATCCTTTCTTGAGAGTGCATCTGCCACCACATTTTGCTTCCCTTTTTTGTAGATGATTTCAAAGTCATAACCCAACATCTTTGTGACCCACTTTTGTTGCTCTTCAGAGGATAATCTTTGTTCTAAAAAGTATTTAAGGCTATCATGATCCGTTTTTACCTTGAAATGTCTTCCCATTAGGTAGGGTCGCCATTTCTTAAGTGCATGGAGTATTGCCAACATTTCCTTCTCATAAATAGCTTTTCTTAAAAACTTTCCCTTGATTGGACGACTTTCAAAAGCAATGGGTCTTTCATCTTGCATTAGAACATCACCAATTCCATTTCCTGAAGCATCACATTCCACAATAAAGGTTTTTGTGAAGTCCGGTGTAGCTAAGACCGGTGCTTGGCACATTGCCTCTTTAAGATGTTCAAAGGCCTTTGTTGGTTCCGGAGTCCATGAAAATGAATCTTTCTTCAATAATGTTGTTAGAGGTGCTGCTATTCTCCCATAATTCTTAAAAAACTTGTGATAATACCCTGTCAACCCAAGAAATCCTCGCATATGCTTTATGGATGTGGGGATTTTCCATTCCTTAATGGCTTTAATTTTGCTAGGGTCTACCTTAACTCCTTCATGAGATACAATATGACCCAAATATTCCACCTCTTGGACTCCAAAGAAACATTTGGATCTTTTTGCATATGATTGTTTCTCCTCCAATAGTTGTAGCACCCTGTCAACATGTTCAACATGATCCTTCCAAGACTTGCTGTAGATTAGTATATCATCAAAAAATACTAACACAAATTTTCTAAGGAATGGTTTGAAAATTGAATTCATCAAACCTTGAAATGTTGAAGGTGCATTGGTAAGGCCAAAAGGCATGACCAAAAATTCATAATGACCCTCATGAGTTCTAAATGCCGTTTTTGGAATGTCTTCAATCTTCATTCTGATTTGATGATATCCCGAACGAAGGTCCAACTTGGTGAAGTAAATTGATCCATGCAATTCATCCAGTAATTCATCAATAACAGGAATGGGAACTTATCTTTAATAGTGAGCTTGTTGAGCTCCCTATAATCTGGACACATGCGCCATGATCCATCCTTCTTGTGCACCAATACTACTAGAGCTGAGAAAGAACTTTGACTCGGTTGAATTATACCAGCCTCTAGAATTTCTGCAACCATATGTTCAATTTCACTTTTTTGGACATAGGGATATCTGTACGGCCTGATGTTTGGAGGAACACTTCCTGGAATCAGATGGATAGCATGATCATGATCACGCATAGGTGGGAGACCCTTGGGAGTCTCAAATACCTTGGAATGATTTTCCAAGACTTTTTGGAGATCTGGAGAAATAGATGATTCCAATGTGGAAACATCTAGCGAGCATAATCGTGCAATTACACCTCTTTGCTCCTTTCTTAGAAGCTTTGTCATACCATGAGAGCTGATTATCTTTCCTGGTTTCCCTGCAATACCCCTTAATTCAACTTCCTTTCCTTCCGAAGAAAATTTGATGAAAAGTTCTTGAAAATTAAAAGCTATTTTACCCAAGGATTGTAGCCATTGGACTCCTAGTACAACATCCGCACCTCCCATTGGAATGGAAAGCATTGGGCTAGTCAATACATATTCTCCCATGGATAGCTTGATATTATGGCACTTTCCAGAGCAACTTATTGTTCCTCCATTTGCAATCATCACTTGACACTCTGGTGCTGGATATAGGAAGCAATTCAATTCTTTTGCTACCCTACAATGAATAAAATTGTGAGTGCTTCCTGAATCAATCAACACTATTACCTTTTTCTTCTTGATTTGTCCTTCTATCTTGATGGTTTGAGGAGTGGTAATTCCCACCAATGCATTACAAGATATGGTCGGATTTATTTATTCTTCATCTAGGCTTTGTTCCTGGAGTATATCTTCTTCTTTTGACCTTTCTTGCTCCTTTTCTTCTTCCTCTTCACAATCTATGTAGAATAATTTCTTCACAGCACACTTATGACCTTTAGTGTATTTGCTATCACAACTGTAACAAAGCCCTTTTGCTCTTTTTTCTTCCAATTTTTGTGGTGTCAACCTTATAGGTTGTGGAAGACTATGGGCAACAACACTTCCGTCTTTATAGTCGTGAGTGGTATGCTTCCTGGTTGCCATAATTTTGCTTTCCATTTTTCTTGCTAACCTGAATGCCTTCTCTAATGAATCCGGTTCCCAGAGGCGAACATCATGTTGGATATTATCCTTTAAAGACCCTATGAACACATCAATCCTATGCTCCTCTGGAATATCTTTTACCCTTATGTTCAATTTTTGGAACTCCTCAATGTGCTCCATTACTGAACCCTTTTGTTTGAGACTTATCAATTGGCTAAAAAAGGTGTTGCTTTTTGTATCTTCATAATGTGCTATCAATTCTTCCGTAAAAATTGCCCAAATGATAAATTGTTTACGAGAGCAAAGCCATTGATACCATACAAACTGATTTGGTTCCAAATATACAGTTGCCATACGTACCTTTTGTGCATTTTTCACATTATTGAGATCGAAGAATTGCTCCATCTGTAATATCCATGTAGCGGGATCCTTGCCATCAAACTTTCTCATATCGATTTTTGGAATATGGTGATTCTTCGATCCAACATTAGCGTCTATGGTATCATGATTAACATTTCTTTTGTTCTCATAATGAGTTTCCTTTACTACCTTTTCACCATTAGTGACCCTTTCTTGTAGCAACTTCTTCAATTCTTCCATATCTGTCTTCAAATCTACCATGTCTCTCTTCAAATCTGTCTTCGAATCATCCATCTTAGCTTCCATGCCCTTTATCTTAGATTCACGCCACTTATCTTAGCTTTTGTTAGCTTTTGTGAGCGTGACATTTGTTGCACTTGTTCTTGTAATTTTGATATATCATGTAGCATTTCTTCTTCTTCTTCATGAGTCATGCTAGAGCTTTCAGGTTCCTTACTAGGTGTTTGAATTTTCTTTCCTCGGGGCATCAGTTACCGATAATAATGTTTTACTATGCCCTTTGAATTCCGTTAAACCAAGCTTACACAAAAATTTAAAAAAAAACTACACACCTTTTTTCACTTTATAGAAGCCTGATATTGAATCTAATGTATCTCTGTAATTTTGGATCATCTAGTTCTAAAATTGCTATCTACAGTAGCCTTCTGCGTCCTCTTTCCAATGCCACAAGTCAGAGAGAGAGTTATGACGATTTTCCCCAGGTCACCTGTTTTGAATGTAATTCAGGAGTCTGCAAAAAGGCCAACTTCCTCAGATCATATCTCCGAAACTATCGCGCGAAAAGTTCTTAAATTTGGACCCAAGGTTCAGTGCCAATTCTTCTCAAATGGGTTTTTTTTGCAACTTCTGAAACGTCACATAAAAAAAGTTATAGCGAAAATGCCACGATGACCTGTTTGGAGCAGCGAAACCCTAGAATCCAAAGCTCTGATACCAAATGTTATGAAACCAACTCAAGAAAAGATAGAAAAGATAGATCAACGCCTTATAATTCAGCCTCTTCGAGGGGGAAACCTCCTTTACATTACATAAATGAACAATTCTTTGATGATACAAATGACAAAACGTCCTTTCTATATATAGGAGTCTAAGGAGTCACAATATAATCCAACCGACCTAACAATGATAATATAAAGCCACAAAAATAACAATAGAGGGATTCTATGGGGCACATAAATAACAATATGGGGGTAATAGGGGCACAAAAATATAAATAAGGGGTATAACTACAATAGTAATGGGGTAATCACTAGTATTATAGGAACCCAACACAACTACTCAACCTAGAAATTGTGAAAACCTTCTAGGCAGTCAGCCCAGCTCCCTCCCATAAATGTGCATTTCCCCCCAGCTGAGCAGGTTGTTGCATGTGTAGTTGAGTTGACCGGTTCCACCTGGGATTGGGAAAACTTGACTTACATGCATGGGCTGATTTTTCCCAGAATAGCAAAAAGCAACATGCAAAAAGAATTCCTATATTTTGGGGAGCTATTTTTAGCAGTTATAGGTTAGATGCAAAGATCGTTTCGGAATCTTTCCTCCAAGTTTTGCTTTTCCTAGATTTGTGGCATGCACGCCATGATCCTTAAAATTATTTATTCGAGGCTTCAAAGCTCACTTATTCACATCGATATTGGAGCTCTGACATCCCACAACACATCCAAGATTCTTCGACACATCCAGCTCAGTTATTCACGGGTAAGTCATCTTAACTTCTCTTTTGCAGTATTTTTGTCACTTTTTGTGTTTTTGCTTGTGAGAGTGTTGTTTTCTTGATTTTTGTGAACGCTTGTTTTCATTTACATGCATACTAGCTTGTACTAGCACTGTTTCAATTTTCATTAGCATCTCACTGCTGTCACATGCATGAAATTGTTTTGCACGAACGATCGTCGATTAGGTGACTCGCTTCACCCACATGCATGTTGTTTTGTTTTATGAATATTTCATTCACTAGCATGCATGATCAATCACTCCTACTTACACCCAGTATCACCATGCATTCACATTTACATTTTCTTTTAGTTGCCCATTGGTGGGTCTAGGCAGCCTTGGCCTGGACTCTGCTTCACCAAGACATCATTGCTTAATCCTGAGAGGGAAGGATCTGTCTTCCTCTCAGGAAATGCGCATTTCTTCCCAGTGACTGTCCTCTAGTATTGCATTGAGAAATTTTGAGGGACAGTGACCACTGGCCTAGAAAATTGTGCAATGTAGTCACTAGGCCTGCAACCACTGTTAGTTGAAATTACGCATTGCGTAGTTGCAGTAGCTAGCAGTCAGCTTGGATTGCGCATTGTGCAATTCCAGTAGCCAGCCAGCTCCCCAGATAACCCAGACTACATTTTGCGTAGTTCTAGTAGCTAGTCTCTCAACCTCATAGGAAAAAATGTGCAATCCTTGCCAATCAATCCCTAGGTATGTTGCATGTCATTCCTTAGTTTGCTTTGGTTTTCGCTAAAAGATTTCTTGCCATGCATGTCACTTTGTCTCCAGATATAGTAGGTTTTCATCTTCCTCTTAGAAGTTCAGGATCAATGGACTCCAAGAGAGCAGTTTCAAAGGACATTGACAAAAGTACAACTAGAGCAGCAGCTGAGAAAGTCTCTACAAGTTTGTCGATATATGAAGATACCAAGCTGATTGCAGACAAGGACATCAAGCTGAAATGGAAAGAGGTCAATGATGCATTTGCAGGCACATTTGGGGAATACCTCGAAAACCTCCAGGTGTATGTGAACATCCAAAAGTTCCGATTGTACTGGATTGCATGCAGGTATCTCATGCTCCCATGCATGGACATGATACATTGGATCGTCTCACACACTAATCCTGAGATGATGACATTGAGAGTTTCAGCGGGATGACGATTGCTACCTTCAGGTCACAAGATTATGATGAGATATATTAGATGTCGAAACCTGTGATCATCATGGAGACTCCCTTCAGCATACCTAGCAGCAATGCCAACTCCAGAGACATTTTGAAGAACTAGGTGAAGGAGCCATCTAAATTTAGGATGACACCCAACCAGGTCTACAAGGCGAAGATACTGAAAAAGGAGTATCAATACTTGGTCATATTTTCATGTCAACTATATGGCCAAGAAAGTAGAGGAACCTTCCCACAGAGTTGGGTGATCGCATTGGACCAACTGGGAAGAGATGGCAAAGCATGCAACTGGTCTGACATGTTGGCTCACCAGCTGAAGGAAGAGGTAACAAGGGCTCGAAAGCCACCCAAAGGTATGCAAGAAGAAATGTACATGTCCGCTTACATCTTGGATGCAATCTATTCCCGTCAGGAGTTCTTGGGCACGAAGTGGGCATGGACACCAACATAGACTGTTGAGAACACTTATTATAATACTTTGTCCGAATGTAGTCTTAGAGGAGTTATCACACAACTGTCTGCTCAATTTTTCACCCTGATTTATAAGATGATATTCGAACAGGATCCACCCTTCATGTCGAAGGCAGCAATGGAGGCACTGATTAACATAGCTGATTGGTATGCCTCACCGTCTGACACCTTCATACAGATGTATAGTGAGGAGATGCCTCCACATGTTCTACCAAAGTTTTCCTTAGATAAACTCGTCATGTGAGAGGTATCATATCACATCTCGAAAGAATTGAAAACTAGGCTGCATTGGAAGAAGAAGGTACCTTGGCCCACTCTTTTGTTGCAGATTGGGTTATAGGAGATAGATAGTTTCAAGCATCTGGATGTCGAATCAAAGCAGATGAAGAAGTATCCATTTGACCTCCAAAGTTACAATCCATATGACTCCCATTTTCTTGTGAAAAACCACTGGGTGAGAGTATAGTTTAACTGGGTCCACTGGGCATGTCATTTGGAAGAGGAAGATCCATGGAGATATTGTTACAACTCCTCTAGACTCAATGAACCAGTCGACCTTGTTTGTGGAATGGATAGTGAAGCAACATCCGGCCGAGCACCAAAAGCAGCAGCAACAACAGAGGTAAACATATTAGCATGCAACAAGGGCAAGAGGAAGATTTTCAACCGCATGGAGGAAGAGAAAAGATGTAAGTTCTGAGCATACCCACTTGTGTAGAAAGCAGCTTTGGAAATAGAGGCAAAGAGGTAATAACACGACAAGAGAAACATGCAGAGGCAGAGAGAGAACGAAGAATGGAGGAAGCAGAGAAGGCGTTGCATGAGTTGAAGAAGCAACTCTAGAAGGAGCAGGAGCTACGCAGACAGGAGAAGGAAGCGCAACAGGAACATGTATAGTAGGGGGCACAATATGTACAACACATGATACAGATAGTAGACTCATCAAAACAGCTGGCATTAGGCAGAAAGGGTGAACCATCACAGGAGTAGGTCTTCGCTTAGGAGATAGAGAAAGCACTTGAACAGATGGATATGGATATGGAACAACAAGAGTTAGAGAAATATATCAACCTCTTGCCTCACCACCAAGAGGTCAACCCACCAACTTCACTGCATACAGAAGAGGAGAAAGTCCCAAGAAACCAAGGAGACACTGAAATCCTTGGAGACAATTCGGAGGAGGAGATGCACAACATCTCATTCGACGAATCTCAACATAGAGTGGTGCAATATCATAGAATTTCGACTCCGGAGGATTATACATCTCCTACGCATTTTGAGGAATGAGTGATAGTGTCTGACATGCACAAACATCAAACAACATTGGTCGATGCTACCAGAGCATATGCTAAAGCCACTAGCTCGACTGGTCGCTTCCTGATAGCTGAGAACAAGCGAATGGCGAAGGAGCTACAGACGACCAAGTAGGGAGGAGAATTGGCTACAACATCCGCTTGAGAAGAATCGAAGAAGGAAATACTAGATGAAGGATTGTCCCTTAACACAGTCAAGCGGGCATTGTATTCTGTGTTTGGTACCGTGCATAAGGTAGTCGTCCATCTCAACGGCTAGCAGCAGTGATGTGCTAGAAGAGAACATATCCTGTTGAACATGCATGTTGTTGTTCATTACATGAAAACATAGATGATGACATACAAGGGAGCCCCACTTGAATTGGATAAGATGATGAAGCCTAGGGCAGTCAAGCTGAAGGCATGCATTCAGAGTCAGATCCAAAACTATGAAGAGCTCCCACAACTCATCACTAGTCTACAGGCTACCCATGCACATGTATTCAAGAATATGGATGTTATTTTGTGTGCACATGTTATCCCGTCTATTGGGACACTCACCCAAGTGAAGACAAAGGCACAGGTCCGACTAGATCTTGATTCGTACTTTGACGACATGATGTGCATAGACACAAGCCCAGACTTGTCCATCAGTGCAGAAACCATGCACACGTATGTTGCTGGTCCAACCGCACTCAAGACAACAATGCAAATGCTATCAGACGAGTTGGATAGAGGAGCCCAAGCAGTGTACCCGGATGCTATGAAGGCAAGAGTTAGGTTCCAGAAATATGTCACTTTAGAGAACACAGACACCATTGCGGACTACCGATCTTGGCATTAGTTTGCTATTGTTGACCACCGTGAGGATGTCGAAGAGATGGTCTTCCAACAATTTTCCAAGTCATAGTGATGTCTTGTATGGCTTGCTCAAGCCATTTTGTCTCACATGGGTACATGTGCATTGTAATGTAACATCTTTTCACGTGTAAGGTCAAGTGTTGATAGTTGGATGTAAGAATCATAGAGTATATGAAGAGTTATGAGGGTAGATGAACTATCACAAAGGGGAATGTCAAGGGACACCCCACCCTTTGCTATAAATAGTCCTTCATAACTCCTTGTAAAGGATTTTAGTCAGCCAAGATTCTGATAAGACTATCTTAGAGAGAGCTTGGATAGTATTATAACGAGCCTTGGCTTCTCCACTACATAGAGCTAGTATATCTCTTTGGAGGAGCATGCGGTTGTGGCTGTAATGATTGGCTGTCAGAACTAGTGGTTGGACATGAATGTATTGTATGGATGGAACTTACACTTCTTAATATAACAAAGCCAACATGTTTCATGCATATGTTGTATTGTATTTCAACTATATTGAGTACTCTAAATGATATATGTATATGTTTGCTTACGCATGCATGTGTAGCTATTTCTGTATATGTATGTATGAATAATTCTGAAATGTGTTGATTGGTTTAACCATCACTTTGGATTGCTAGCTAACTTGCCTTCCATGTTGTGATGCATCTTTTCTCATGTGTTCCCTTCTTAACTCGGTGTTATGACAGGTTTCCAAGGGGCGCACTCACCTTACCCTCAGTGTGTTAGAACCGCTTATGCACCTTCCTTGACTTACTGCATATATCACACCCTTGCTACCAACAAGGACATCTTACTTGCCCCTGTGTGAAACCACGGTTAAGGCACGACCCACTGCTGGGACTTCTACACCAAATGATGTGAGGTCTAATTGGGACTTCTTACTGGGGAGATCCCCTGGCATGTTGGTGGGTCCAGCACTATCAACAGAATCGAGGAAATCAAGAAAGAGGCGAAGAGAGTTGAATACCTTAGATAGAATGTTATTGAGGTAAGGAAAGACACTTCCATAAAGAATTTCTTGTGTTGGTTGTGGCCAGTGGAATTTCTGTTCAGACCTGTGAGTCTGTGAAAGTTCTAGGCAAGATATGTTGAAGTCAGATAAGCCCTGGTAGACCTGGTGTGGTCTCAGCCCAAGAAAGATTGTCCTGAAAGGAAATCAGCTTGAGGGGAGCTCTGGTGGTGTTACCATGCTCATTGGTTGGGAGGAGAATTCCTCCTTCCTTGGTGATTTCTCATGGAAACCTAACTGACTTTGAACATATAAGTATATACATGTATCTTGGTGGAAATTTTCTACAGTTTATGTCTTTTCTTGAATAATTTGTGTGACTAGTTTCTGTAAATTATTTATGTGAATTATTTTTGTAATTTTAAATTATTTCTGTGAATTGATTCTATAAATAGTTTTTGTACACTGTTTCTATGGAAAAACTAGAGGCATGGTTGAATGAAGTAAATAATGTGAACAATGGTCTGAAAGATTTATTATAGTGGAAATTTATCAACTATGAGTATGCACTAAAATATTATCAACCTATGATAGTATGTGAGATAATATGGAATAGATTAGTAGTTTTTCCTAGCCGGTTGAAACCAACAGCGAAGAATAGTTCCAAGTTCGGTATCATAACTCTATAGGAGTAGGATGGGCCTTGATAGGCCCATGTTGTATTCTCCATAGTGAACAATGAATAATTAAAGAAAAACTGACAAATTCCTTATAAGAAATACCTTATAAAGTAATTTTTTAAAGGGAAGAGGGTACCTCTAAATAAATATACATGCATAAAAGAAAATATTTAAATTTAAACAAGAATTTTGTAAACTGCACACAATCTACGTTATTGAGTACAAAGAAATAGTCACAATAATATTGTGCAGGACAGAAAAACATAAGATATATTCTAATGTGAACAATATAAGTGACAAAGAGTATGTAATGGGAAAAGATTGCAATCATGACTAACAAGAAAGAATGAAATTCTGCCATGGGAAGACAAGACCCAATGTGTTATATATTCAAACATTTCAATATGCCCTTAGAGGAATGATATTTTTGGTGATTACAGTTACAACCTTAGGAAATAATTGATTAGAAATTGATAACGGAAAGAAAACCAATGCCGTATTATTTTACCAAATTGTGGTCAATCGAAAAAGAAATCAATAAGTTAAAATATGCATACAACCTGAATGGATCGGGAACTATGACTAAATAATTGTTGATAATCCAATTCTAGTCTAAAACCTTGCATGCGAAGGAAAATACAAAACTCTATAGCCGAAACTAAATATTTTCAAGAAATTGTATTAGATAATATATTACATGCTCAATGGAACCTTTGGGTCACCGTTAAATTCCTAAAACCTAAGGTTAGCTTTAGGAAAAGAAAACTAATCTTAAAGCAGGCCAGACATTATAATCAACACCTGAAGAGGGAGAAAAACCTAGAATAAGACCCTGCAAGAAGTAGGAGAAAACTCCAATAACTCAAAGGAAGTAATCTTTAAATGATTTAGTAGAGCCAACAGAAAATCCTAACCTGCATGTAATTAGAAGGAATGAGCATTAACATAAGAATTAGGGTGCATGTGAAAATATAAAAAAAATGAGTAGGTTAGACATGAACTAGACATACCTTATATAATATCCTAATCCAACATGTAGACATTACACTGCGAAAAGAGACAAAATGTTTAATGTTAATTGTTATCAAATTGCATAAAAGTCTTTGCAAATAAGTGCAGAGAGAATTCTAAAGGTAAAAGAAGCTAAGTACCCTCATATCTGGTGAACAGAGTGATGAAGCTCAAGACTTTAAGAAGAGTACGTAACCTAGCCTTGTCATGGCCAATGGTTTTGTAAACTGAACAAAATGTAACTAAATTAAAGATAATGAACGAGGGTTTTAAAGAAAAAATTAAGGAATTAAGAATTTGAACATACTTTCTCAAAAGAAGGAAAGGAAAAACTTAACATGTGCACACTTGAAATAACACATAAGAACTTAGAATTTAGTTTCACAATTACAACATCAATCGTGAGGATGGGTTACAAGAGGGAATATTTATACCTTTTTGGTACCTTATTGAGCTTGTAAATCCAACCTATGGACTAGATTCAAAATCCATAAATTAGTTCCCAGAATCCATAAGATTACAAGATAGTTTGAGAATAATTCATCAAGGGTTAGAAGAAGAGGTAAAATACCCAAATTACCTTGACTGTAATAACACAAGGAGAGAATAAACCTACTTTGTGCATTTAAAAACATGAAAAATACTTGCATGCCATTCCAGAAATAGGTAAACCATCATGACAAGTCTCGGTTGTTCGAATAAGAGAAAAAAAGGCTAGTAAGAAGAACCTGTTGTAGCGGCTACAAGCATCCTCCAAAAGTTTGGCCTGCAGCAATTATGGAGCCTCCCTTGAAGAGTTTCACTTGATGACTACACACACACGGGTTCACTTCATGAGCTCGTGTGATTATTTACATCTGCCTTCCTTGTTCATTGCATTCAAGTCTCTGCATGCTAATGTCTAAGTCATGCTTGTGACCATGTTCTGGTTATGCTCAATGGTCTTCACTTCATATGTGCTTATTGTGTTTGCTATGCAAACATTTGTTGCACTCACACATAAAGTCAAATTCACTGTCGTGCAAGAATAGTCTCGATCAATGAATGATCAATCATGAGTTTCGCGCTTGTCACATGCATCGTCGGTCAGTCTTGTTGAACATGTGTGTCTGGATGGTTTGGTCATTTCATTGTCATGTGAGTGTGTGTTCGTATGATCACCTATGCATCTTTCAATTGTTCACACACTTAGCCATTTTTTCTGAATGATATGACGACATGACTCCCCTCTGACAGCTAAATCAACGCCCTGCCATCAACTCGATCAAATGTCAACTAGAATAGCGTAGAAGAACCAAGCTAGTCTTTTCAAGCTATGCTGCTCATAAGCAATTCAATTGACTCTCTTGCTGGACACCTGGACACTCGGACCCAGCAGTCACCCCAGGACTAACTCCCCTCAAAAATTGCATAGAGGCCATTGACCTCACCCGCTCAACTGACTGAGGAAATTGTGTAGACAGGCTAGACATACACCAAGTGCCATCCCTGTCTCCTTCAGAAAATTGCACAGTTTTCCTAGTCAATCATCTGGATGGTCGACTTGCTGGTCATTCAAGAAATTATGAAATTTTTATGAGTAGGCCTTCTATTGTCCAGTAGTCTGCTCAGCTCAGAAATTGGGTAGAGATGATCAATAGGCCTATTTCCTGGCCTCAGTGCATTTCCTTCGTAGTAGCTACTAGTAGCAGACTGCCAGTTCCCTCTAGAAATTTCATAGTTTCTGCTGTGAGTGACCGAGAAGCCAACTCGCAGTTCCCTCTGGAAATTGTGCAATTCTAGCTACCAATGACCCCAGTAGGCAACTAGCAGTTCCATATGGGAATTACGTAGTTTCGACTACTAGTCTCCCGGGCCATTCCCCCAGAAAGCTGCGCAATCCCTGCCAGTGACCCTCCATGCAGCCCAACCTATTCCTTTAGAAAATTGAGCAAATCTGGCAGTCCAGCCCCCACCGACTGTTCTTTCCGAAAATGTGTAGAGCATGCCTACCTTGCTCTCCTGCAGCTTGGACTGTCCATCCCAAAATTTACTCAATTTTTCCTCTTAGCCGAGCTAGACCTTGCAGACAATCACTATCATCTCAGGTTGCCTATCTTCATCGCTCAGTGACTCTTGCACAGTTTTCATCAGTAGTGTCTGGAGTCATCATCCCACTTTGCAACCTTGTTTCCTCTCCCATCACCTGTATCTGAAATGATCATGTGTCATGGTAGACTAGGAGGTTTTGGATTTGATGTCATCTCATCATAAGTGACTGCACGTATAGGTACACCAACAACCATGTCAAGATGATGAACGTGATGAGCAAAGGAAGGACATGCAAAAGGACAGGTTCACCAACGGATGATCGAATGAAGCATGCGAAGCAGATGAGTGTGACGAACATGCACCTTCGCGAAAAGCTAAGCCTGTCAAGCCTTCCAACATGCAAGCAAGGAACAACATGCTAAAGCTTCATCAAGTGAACTAAGGACCATCGAAGACTCCATGCAATTTTCCATGTAGAGGTGAAGCTATGATACACCATGAAGACATCTGTTGGGCAATTTAATTGCTTAAATTGCTTTCATTAAATTATCAACCAGGGAAACTCGTAAGCTTGTGATGATGCCAGCAAAATATATGCAGGAGTAGGCAACTAACTCTATGTCTAACTAAATTATTTACGATTCAATATAATATGCAAGGGAAGAGGCTCGTAATTAAGGAGGTCCTGGTTGTCCTTCCCTACAGTATCATAGATTGAAAAGAAATCATTGATTACATAAAACCAGAAACTTGAAATAAAGACAAGAGAATGAACTTTAATTGTTGTTCAGATTCAAAAAGAGAGAAAGACTAACTTAGTCCCTTGATTGTCCCCTCATAATCCAAACTAAACTAAGATTCATTCATAAGCATAAGAAATGAAATACTTGAAACATAAAAGCAAAAGAATGAATTTCAATTATCATGCAAATCAAATGGAGGGAGAGCCTAACTTAGACCCTTGGTTGTTCCCTCATATGCTGATAAGATTTTAATTTAAAACTCATTCATCAATCACAAACAAATCCTCAAACATCTAAGAAATTAAATGAAATAAGATCTATTATGAAATAAAATGTTTCTTTAATCCTTTTAGAGTGAGCTCAATTCTCTTAAGAACAAAGTGACAAATTATTCCATTTACTACACTAAGACAACTTATATCTAAAAACTATATAATGGAAATCTATGTAAAATGAAGCTTTATTCTATTCCATCATAAGTTGGATACATGCTCCAAGAGTCCTCCCTTTGGAATGGAGGAGGTACTCGTATTTATACAATGGGATGAGATAACAAACTCATAAGGATGATCCACTAATCTCTCTTTAGTTCCATACATTTCTCAACCATATAGACACATAACCCCCTTTTGTCCTTGATCTTCTCCATGAGATCATGATCTTTTCCATGAGGCTTATCTTATCAAATTCGAATTTGATCATTCAAGGCCACATAAAGATGCCCTGGAAGCTTCCTTTGTACCTACACATGTCAACAAACTCATTCTAATTGTTAGGTATAAGTATAAGCATATTATTTTCTAAAGTTTAGCCATAAATCCACTTTAAAATGTTAAGAATTAATAAACTTTGGAAAAGCATAGTTATAACCCAATAATGAGGTAAATGTAATGATGTGGAGGTGGAATGGAGGTGACATGAATGTAAAATGTGAAGGTATTGGTGAATAATGGAGAGAAAATAAGGACTATTTTGAGGCCCAACAACATCCATCACTCAGAAGCATTGTAGCTTGACATGCACTCTAGTAGCAACATGTGTACAAACACTGTCATGTCAAGTCACGTCAAGTCACCCACATCTCCACTATGGGTTATGTTGTCAATCAATGTGATGTAATGTGGAAATCCAAGAGACTCACTTGTTGAACATATCATGTAAAGAAAAAGTCATGGAAGCTAAACGGCCATGAGGGTAGTCAAATAGCCACAAGGGTCAGTTTCACCCTTGGCTATAAATACCCCCTCATTTGTACATGAAAGGAATTTTCACCTCAACTCCTCCCACATAGACAAGAGAGTTTGTAATATTTTCTTTGAGGAGTAAGTAGTGGCTCCAAGACCCCACTGGCGGGGTTTGTGATGTATGGTTTAACAATGTGTCTTGGAACTTTCGCTTAATTCAGAAGCTTGTTAACAGGCCAACACATTTTCACACATGTATTGTATTTGTTGTGGGACTAATCATTAACAATTGTAATGCATGTTGCTTTAACCTATGTTCTACATATGAACTAATTCATTTGTTGTAATGCATAATATATTTATGGAAATGTGTTGTATATGCTATTAATGTTGTCCCATCCATGTCGACTTCTCTGCTGGACATCAGACAAACCTTTCACATGAACCGTGCTGCAACAAGCATTGCACTCGTTTTGACTATTCTGTGAGTTTTGTATGTGTTATCTTACCTTGTATGTTGTGACTACCGCATCAAAGTGGACTGCTCCGCCGGAAGCTATGTATGTCCTTTTGTGTTGTGTTTTCCTATCCGAGTTGGGATTGATCCCTTTCAACTTGGAACTCACTTTCACCTTCTTCCTGTCACAGTGAAAGAACCATTGACATAAGTACACTTACACTCACCAGGCACGTGAACCTCACTTCTCAAAGACAAAGCAAACCACTCTCCCCTGCTGACAAACAAGAGTTGAGGCAAATCATTAAAACAATGGCAACCTAACCATCATACTGGATGGGACTCCCACACCAAATAGTGTGAGGTCTAGTTGGGATTTCATACCGAGGTGATCCCATAAATGTTGGCGGGTCCAACACCATCAACATTTCTGGCGAGAGGAGGAGGGCAGGCAGTTGTACATGGATGAAATTCTCCTCACACTCACTCATCAACCATCTGGTCAAGGCAGTAAATTGCACCCCCTATCTCACAACTCTGCAGCTTGTTACTCCTCAACTCCTAGAATTGAACACGAGATTTCATGTCAACACCTTCGCTTTGTCCATCCCATCACTCGCTAGTTCGAAAAAGCAGTCAGACTGATCCCAGGTGTACATCATCTTCCACACACATCTAAGAAGCCAAAATCCACTCCCATAGGAGTTGTTGTATCACTGGTGGAAGAATAAGTCCTTTCCACTCTTGAATGTTTGGAAGAAGCTATTGAAGACGGAGAGGAAGGCAGAGGGGAAGGTAGCAGAGGAGGTGGAGGTGGAGAGGAACCGACAGACTCAGACCCAGAACCATCAGACTCCAAGGTAGAGGATGAGGAAGAAGAAGACAAAGATATGGCTGACCCAAATCTTGAATGGATGACTCAGGGACCATTGGCTCTGCCCACTATTCCATACAAGATGCTCAAGCGAGCAGAGAGAATTAACATCAAGTTTAACCCTGACAATGTAGTGAAGGAAACATACCACTTAGACAACTTCTACCTACAGCTCTAAACCCTTGAGGTACATTATGACGACGTAGCATGTAGATTGTTTCAATGTACCTTGGACGGCCGCACAACTGATTGGTATCACAACCTTCCACCCAAATCCATACATAATTGGTGTTCTTTCAAATGTATGTTCCATAAAAAGTTTGCTGATGACAAGACCCTAGGCATGCTACTGAAAGAATTGGGAGGCTCAATATGGAGGGAAAAGTGAAAGTGAAATATTTCAATAAGAGGTTTATGCGTATTTTGAACAAGTTTGTAGTAGAAAACAAACCTTATGACTCTATCACTGTTGATTATTACATGTCTGCATTTCCATCCACCATTGCACAGTTCATCAAGCAAGTTGCGACACCACGACTTTTAGAAAGATGCAAAGAGGCTATTGCTATTGAAAAGGACTTGCGCACCATTGAAGTCATCAAGGATGACGAATGAATGAAAGACTCCAAGGATGTGAGCAGAAAGCCCCAAGCAATGACGAGCAAGGGTAGAGACAAGGAAACAACTGATATTGAGACCCTCACTTGCCTTGTCAAGAACTTGACCACCGAAATTTCTGAATTGAAGCAATGGAATATAGACACATTTGAGAACAGCGATCCACCCAAACAGAGACAAGAAAGTAGTTCATCAACTGGCTCATCAAACAACAACTGGTTTAGTTCCAAATTTGTGCAGAAGCTTGTGTTCCAACTCGATCAGTGCGCTGATCCTAATTTCAATTCCTTCCATGAAGAGTTTCATCTTGAGAACTCTTGTTCAAAGTGGAAGTGAGTTGTTACCTCTGTCTACAGTCATACACTCGATGTGAATGGTGACATATAGGAGCATCTGAAGACACAGATGATAATGAAGAGGTTGCACCTAATTAAGTACCAAGTACTGGGCACATGGTGAACGCATATCAGTGCTTGCAAGTAATCTCGAAGACAAACACTGAGAAGCATCCCCAAAAGAAAAATGATCATTACAATCTTAGGATTAAAGGGGCTCCCCCTACACTCGATGAAATGCAAGAGAAGGTGAGATAGCTGATAAAGAAGGCCGATCCACTAGCTGCCTCAAAGTGACAAACACAAAGTAAGTCCAGGAAGACAACGGCAGATAAGAGTACATCCATGAGCAGCAAGTTGCAAAACACTCTGCCGAATGACATGAACATTCGTTCCACCATGGACACCTTGGTGAGTCTACCACCTCTTGGCTACCTATACCAATAGGTTTCATATTTCATGATTGGCTATAGAAGTTCCAAATATGCTCTGCTTTGATGATTCAAAGATCACATATTTCCAAGAGCATCCAATCTGTGCTTATAGCTTGGTATGGACTCAAATTTTGATGAATGGTCCAACAGTCTAATCTGGATCATGTCATGTTTTAAATTTTCAGTTGTAGAATAGAGAAAGAAGTCTGTCCAAACTGTTTAATCTTGGCAGACAAGTAGTTCAGGTAGAGAAGAAAAGGCTCCCAACAGCTTAATCTGGGACCTTGGAAGAAATAAGGGTAGAAGTAGATAGAAAAAACAAAAGAAAAAGCCAAAGAAAAGAAAAGGCAGGTAAGGGTCTGCAAGTCCAAGTGCACCCTCCAAGAAGAAATAAAAAATGCTAGGCAAGTAGCTGGGTAAGTATTTGGGGTTGCAGAAAGGTTATCTTTACCATTGCAGGTGTGTTAACTTTGTTTACCAAAGCAAAGTCAATGAATTGAGAAGGTGTTCTTCTTCATCAAGTTGCAGCAAGAAAAGCAGCATGTCTAACCTCCCTTTTTCCCCTTTTCATGTCATTTACTAACATTCCCTCATCAGTTGAGATTCATGGAAGAATTATGGTTTTATGATGGTTCTTGTTCATTTAAAAGCCACATTTCCTGTGTAAAATTCTTTTCATTTTGATCTACTCCCTAAACTAAGTAAGTTTCAAATAAACTTAGTGATTTTCCCCTTCATTCTCATTTTCCCCATACTAACTCTAAATCTACTATGTAAATCCCCTATATTACCTTTCCCCTACTAGTACTAACACCATGATGTATAAACCCCAAATTTTGTATAAATATCCCTCCCCTTGGTATTATAGCCATATGTTCTCTAAAAAGGAATCAAAATGACATCTGGTCACTTTGATGAACCTATACCTCATCTCTATCCCCTGCTTCAAGTCATTCCACTCATTAAACCGTCATTTGCAAAGAAAAACCCTATAAAAACCCCTTCCTACCCATAACCCCTTTGAAATTATGAAAAAACCCATGAAAATCCCGAAAAAAACAGAAAAACCCCCTTTCCTATAGTTCTCCGCTGTAAATATTTAAATGAATATTTAATTAAGGCCGGCGGGACCCCCAAACCTGCACGATCCGTCGGAGGGCCCGCCAGCCGTTGATCTTCCGCCACCCATGATCTAACGGTGGGCGGGCATTCTTGGGCCCCGATCTGCCGACCTTTAGCGTCCGGGGAAAGTGGTTTCCCGCTCCGTACCCTGGACGCGTGTCAAACGCTGGGGTTGTTCGGAGCCCCCCTCCCAAATACCACTCATCAGCAAAGGCGGTGCGGGGAACCCACTTACCACCATTCCGATACCGCCGTCCCTTATGTCATCGTTGCGTCATCCTAACGTAGCACCTTTCGCACACCCCCGCGCCATGTGATCCTCCACGTACTCCTGCCACCTTATTCACCCGCCACCGTGTCCTGCCACCCTGGCTCACACCTCAGCAGCCACGTCACCTCCGTACCCGGGCCCCGCCATGATGTCATGCTGACGTCATCGGCGGAAAAGCGCCAAATGCATACTTTTTCCAAATTTAACGTTATAAACGACCAAATGAGCCGTTTTGGGTCATTTTCACGCGCAAAAGAAGTAGCCGTTGTTAACCAGCTGCCGTGAAATTTGTCCCCAGCCATCAAATTCAACATTTCGACCGCTACAAGTCCAGAATTCGACGGCATTAAACCTCCACAGCCCGGCCCGCAAGCTTCCAAGCTAGTTTTTCTAGGTATTTCACCAGTTTTCCCCACTTTTGCCCATGCGTTCCAATTATCTGCAAATTCACCATTAAAATACTGGTAAAAATCCTAAATTCAACTCTGCTTGTTACCTAAAGTAAGCCCAAGCAACCTGCACCACCCCTGAACTATAATTCGACATTAGAGCGGTCATTCCATGGGTTGAAGCCATAAAATTGTCCTCGAGGTGCTCGGCATTGTTCCCTTTTGCCGAGTACAGGCCAGCTGCATTTTTACCAAAAGAAACCTCATTACCTCTGCAACTTACCCTTGGCAGTTCACGTCCCTGAGAGGTTGCAGCAAACTACAGAAACCAGCTTGCATTTTCACTGAGAAAAACACTTCAGACTTGGTCTGTATTGGTCCTATTACTCAAGCTTTTAAAAAAAAAGACTTTGTAAACAATTGCCATCACCTTATTTCAAATCAAGTTTTACAATGGCTGCTTCTGCATCCTCATCCCTCAGTGTAGCTCCATTGAATCCAACAAATAGAGAGCTGGAAGCCTTGCCATTGGTTGACAAGGACTGTCTTATTGAAGACTTTGAGGGAAACAGGGACTTCTTGCAGACTTTCAGTCAGTTGAGAGAGGACTATAAGGATGGTCATGGTACACATGGGATATGGCAGTCAAACCTACCATACTACTGTCTCCCAGCTGTAAATGTCTTCCCTGAAGTCATTCACCTATGTGCTGAAAAATATAATGTGCAGCACAGAACTGTTAGCACTCCATCTGGAAGGATCCTTTTCTACATTAATGCTGAGTCTATCAACAAAATGTTACATTTTGATCAGACAGAATTGCTAATCTCGTTTTCCATGAGCTATTTGCTAGAGACTGGTGAAAAGATGACCAGTGAGGAGATTCAAAAGGTCACCAGAGATTTCATGAGACCTGAGTGCCAGCCTACAGAGCCACCTCCTTACCTGGGTATCCATTTCAATGATATAGGCAGGCTTTTACTGGACATGATTGCCTATGTGCTAGGATACAAAAACAGTGAGCATGTGGACAAAACAATGCTGGTATTGCTATCTACATATAGCCCACGCCAACCCCCTGCTAGGAAATATAACTTTGCTAAATTCATTGCCAATAAGATTCATGATCAGCTGAGCAAGGTGGACAGGCAGGGGGTCTTCAGGTACTCAGCCTATATTTACCACCTATTCATGTACTACCACTCTGAAGCCTTCCCATGCTACATCAGAAGGCTGGATCACAAAGGGGAAAGAAGATCTGTTATCTTCTGGACCTCTGTCTTTCATAAGGTCACAAACTCACCCTATACCTACTGTGAATTTGTTGACCAATTTGTGTACCCAGTCTCTTGCCTGTTGATGAAGTCCCCTCCTCCCAGAGTATCAAATGAGATAAAGAAAGCCCTGCAGCTTTCTAGAAAATATAAAATAGGTGACTGGTACCTATATGAGAACCATATTGTCATTAGGATCTATGGCTGTGAGCTCTGTCCATACAGGCTCCCAAAATATGTACCTATGAGGTTATTTGCCTTGGAATATTACAGGCAGTTGATTCAGTCAGACCTCACCCATTTCCACAACGCCAAAAAGAAGGCCCACCTCAAGTTCAAACACGAGTTGGGCCCCTTCATCATGAATAAAAAAGAAGGGTGGGAAGAGGCAGACCTAATCCTCAAGGATAAATACAAGTTATCCTATAGTTTTCGGTGGGTCCATTATGACCCTCAAGGTTTCATCACTGCTAGAAGAAACAAGTATAGGCTTATAGGCATTAAACATTGCCATTACTCTCACATTGAAAAATATGCCAACCTGCAAGAATGGAAGATGGACACTCTAGTTGAAAATCTAACTGAGGAAGAGAGAATGCTAAAGAGTAGGAGGGAGCTTGAAAAGACTATTGACCTAGACTATGTGCAGCAGGTACCTTTCAGACCGCCTTATTCAATAGGAGAAGGGACCTCGGCTACAAAGACTGCACCACAGGCACCTTCTACATCAACACCAGTGTTAGATAAAGGCAAGGGTATAATGGGTACAGAAGAGGAGGTAACAAAAGAAAAGCCTGCCCCTGAAGCAGAGCAGCAAATAGGGTAGCAACAAGAACAGCAGCAAGGGCAAAATGTCCCTCCACAGACTCAGCTACCAGCAGCTCCAACACTGCAAATTCCACCTCCACAAAAAGAGCCAGTAACTGCCCCAATCTTACAGACCCCAACACATGAGGAAAAGGGAACTAAAAGAGATAGAGAAGAGTCCACTCCTCTCAGTGGATCCTCCCACCAGCCAGAAGCCAAAAGGCAAAGAGCAGACTCCCCGGAGGTAGAAGACATTACTGATGATGTCTTGGAGAGTGAAAGAAAAGACAAGGAGGGCAGTCAACACACAGGTACAAGCTCCTTTCAGCAGGAGCAAACTTTACAACACGGCTTAGAGGTGTCCTCCTCTTCCCAGCTGACCAAGAAGCCCAAAAGCACCAAGGCTTCTTTCAAACAGATAAAAGCTCAGAATGAGCTGCTAAGGGCCGAGGTCTACAAGCAATTCGTAGATGCAACACCAGCCCAGCAAGAGAGACTATTGTCGGTATATGACATTCAGCAGGAGAAATTGCTCCTGAGCCACTACAAGCCAATGGGGTCGGAGCCCAAGACACCTGCAGATTTCATAAAGACAAGGGTGGAGGTCCTAGCCAGGGATATACATCCCATGGACCAGATTGAACTCCACAAGCAAACTGGAGAGATGGTCTATGCAACCCTAGTAGAGAAGGCCACCTTGGCCCATGAGCTAAAGGAGTCCCTAAAAAACACCAACACCCAGTTGGATTTTGAGAGATTGTCATCCCAAGCCAAAGACAACAGAATAAAGTCCCTGGAGGAGATCATCATCGATCTAGGACATGATCCTAGTGATCCAACGGGTGTAAAGGCCCTCATGAAGAAAAAAGATGATGACTTGAACACATTAAAGAAGAGGTTGAAGCTGCAGCCCACAGAGCACCCTCAAACAGCAGAACTTCAAAAGCAAAAACGGGCTGAGGACCAGCTAGACCTCCTAATGCAGCAAGACCAAAGGATTAGGGAACTGGAGAAAGAGCTGGAAGGAATATTACAGGAAAAACAAGCAGATTCCACTTCCCAAGCTCCTCCAACTACATCAACAACAGCAGCAACTTCAGGGGCAGCAGTGCCCCCTACAGCAGAAGCAGCAGGAACAGCAGCAGCCCCAGATGCCAGTCCAAGTATAGAAGAATTGACCAAGGCCGTCAAAGCAATGGAGCTCCAAGCAGACGAAATAAATAAGGCCAAGGAAAAATTGGCAGAACTGGACTCCAAGTATACCAACTCCAAAATGACTGTAGCAGAACAGGGCAGAGAAATAAAGGCCCAAAGAGACAAGATAAAGGCCTTGGAAAAGGAGCTGAATCTAGAGACAGCTATGGCTGACATAAAGAGAATCCTATGGGCTAAAATTGGCCAATCCATCAAACAGCAGTGGAGGTCAATAAAAATAATGCATGAGCAGATGGATTTTATGGGCCAAGCACAAGCGGAAATTCAGAAGGCCAAGACAGTACTAGGAAACAAAACAGAACAGGAAAACAGGATGATAGACTTCCTGAATAGACAGGAAAGGGAAGAATTGGCAGCCATAGGCATTCCCAATAGAACATAAGCTGTCCTCTCTGCCAAGAAGGCACTAACTCTAAGAAATTATATACAAACAGTAGAGAGGAAATTTTTTGAAATGCAAGCAGATGTGGAGGAATACAAGGCCAAAATGGGAGTGCTGCAAGCAAAAGGCCTACCCAGCTTGCTAAGTGGTGCAGGAAAGCTGATCTCCCTAGATCAAATGGCCAACAGAATGGCAACCACTATTGAAAATCAGATTATTGCATCTGGCAGTACATCTGAACCAGCAGGGCCTCCTACAGGACAGAGTTTATATGAAAAACTTGAAGGCATGTTCTTCATTGAGAATGAGGTGAATCACCTGTTTGAGACCCCTCCCAATCTTTACAAACATACAGAGGCAGAGGAAACATTGATAAAAATACGCAGGCATCAAATGCCTAAGGAGGATTGGTGGCAGTTTATGCTTCAGATTTTGCCACGGTAATTCCAGCTGTTTGGTCACTGCCAGCTCCAGGTCACTAGAAGACAAACAGCGGAAAAGGGTTAGCATTTAAAAACAGCTAAGAAGTGACTCATCACATAAGACGATGACAGCTAGCCAAGTTTTGAACAGCGCATCTCCAACCGACTCTAACAGCCATAAAGACCAAATATCTTCTGACTATTTGACAGCTGAAGCATAAAGGAATTTCGGCTGCATTCACTCCTTCAGCTACTGCATTCCGGAGATTAGCATATCATAAATGAGATATTAACTCATTTCGTTGATATTTTTGATGTAAATTTTGTATATAAACTCCCCTGAGTAACTCATAAGGGGCTGGTAATTTTCTCTATGAGAACACTTGTATTGTACACTTTCAGAATTATCTAATACAAAGGGCTGGATGAGCTCAGTGATTTCCTGAAATTATTTGATGTCTGGAGGATGCTCCCTGTGTTGATGCAGAATTCTTGTGCTGTCTGATGAAATAACAAGTTTTCTTCAAAACTCTGTTATTGTTTTTCTTATGTTTATCAAATCATACTTATCTCATACTAAGCTAGCAGTGAAGAAAAAGAATAGTACAAGATCTGTTTTATTACACCTTGTGCTCAATTTTTGCTGCTGTAAATGTTTGTCTTCAGGGTTAAATATGTACATGAATTCTTAATTGCTCATGTGTCTATTAATTCTATGTGTACGAATATCACCTAGAAATTCTTAAATGCTCCTGGGTCAATATTCTCACTGTCTTACTCCAACAGTTAACTGTAAGATTCTTAATTGCCTTGCACTAACTGGATACACTCCATTCCATCATTATTACAAAAGTTATTTCTCAGACACTAATCTGGCTCTGCAGCATCACTACAGTATCACAGCAGCACATCAAGCATCTAAAGGACCACTGACTCCATAACCCAGTGGACTAGAACTCTTTGGAAGATACATAAGCACCTTGACTGAAATTATCATCCAAGCAAAAAACTCAAAACAGACCTGAACTTATAGCTAGCCTAAAATCATTACAAACAGAGATAAATTATAAAGAGAGAGCCCTATCTGACTACAGTTTGGCTAGAAACTGTCGTCCAAAGATTGGTTAGTGGTTACCCCGGTCGTATTCCCTTGGGAGTCATAGGGAACAACCTGGGTGTTAACACCACCTCTGGACTACAACATATTTGATGAAATGAAGAAAACGAGTGAACATCTGTTTGTTTAAGTTAGCCAAAGTCCAGAGTCAGTGAGATATCCTGCTGCGGGCATTAGGACAGACGAAAACAGACAGCGCAACCTCTACCAGCAAGGGAGTAGGAACACATCCTGGGTCACTTTCCACTGTGCTCAATACACTCTAGATGGAAGAAGCACACTCATGTTGCCCCCCATTCCTGCTTTCATTCAAATATTTCAACTACAATGTTCACAACCGCTTGGTTGATTCTGGCACCACAATCAATGTCATGCCACTCTCCATTACTAAGAAGATTAGTGCATGATGGAGTGAGATATCCATGAGAATCATCCAACTTGATAGAACATCAGTACCATCCATTGGTGAACTTAGAGATGTGATCACCTAATTATCTCACAATAGTCGAGTTCACCAATGCATCAACATAGTTATTGTGTACATACCGAAAGCATATGGCCCACTACTTAATAGAGACTGGTCTAGCAAGCTAGATGGATATTTTGCTACAGACTGGTCTCACATGTGGCTTCCGTACAAGGGCAGATGAAACCAAATCCGAGTGTTATCTGAGAGATTTATGAAACATAATGTCACTCCGCTTAATAGTGAGAGTGAACTGCTTCCCTTCATGGAACTCATGTTTGGAAACTACCTCTTTGAAAAGACATTGGAGTGTTACCTTGCATGGCCAACTCCAACCTCATTAGATAAGTAGTTGGGACTCCTTCCTCGCCCAACTGATTGTAGAGCGATAACTAGGGTCTCTCACACCACCAATTATTCCACATTATTAAGTCAATCCGGGATCGTTTTGTTCTTTCAAGGAGTAACTCAATCCGAGGCTGTTCTGTCCAAGTAGTGCTCGGTAGTATAACGTTCTAATGACTTGAAAGGAAACAAACACTAAGTGGTAACTAAACCAATTCAGGAAATGAAATCACACAAGGCAAATGATCAGTCAAGGGTACGGAACCAATAACCCTTCCCTTTAGAAACTGATAAAGAAAGAAAACCAAAGCATGGGCTTATAGGTCAGGGAGCTAGGCAGCGTCTTGCTGGGCTCACGACAGCCTTAGGCCTGCTATCACGCGAAAGCAATAAAGCAGATTGGCGAAAGAAAACTGGAACAACAATTCTTAAAATGGAACAACAGTGATGAAATGGAACAGCAATAATGAAATGGAACAACAAACTATCATAAACAGGAAACGTCAATCATATAAAATGGAATAGCAAACCCAAAGGGAACAACAAAACCAAATGGAACAAAAAATCCAAATGGAACAACAAAACCAAATGGAACAGCAAATCCAAATGGAACAACAAAACCAAATGGAACAGCAAATCCAAATGGAACAGCAAATCCAAATGGAACAGCAAACCCAAATGGAACAGCAAATCCCGAAGTATGTACACGGTCTATACTACTGTAGCGATCCGAGAGTAATGTGTGATGTGACTATGTTTCTGAACAAGGTGATATTATCTTCAAGCCTCACAAATACTTATTTCATATGAATCCAATAATGATAACATTCATACCAATAACTTGCTGTAGAAATGGATGCAATTCGAATAGATTCAGTTTGTGTAATACAGAGACGTGAATTAAAGAACTTATTCAGATTCAAATATCAATTAAGAAGCATAGTCTATCATAGCAAAGATATATCGGATTACCGTAATGAAAGAAATAAGCAAACCACACAAATCACCGTATGATACAACAGCGAGTGACCGTCGGAGCTGGGCCCTTGGCTACGATGGTACACTGCTTAGAGTTACTTCAGATGCAGAAACGAAGTGAACACCAAATCCTTTATATTGATTGCATTAACAAAAGTATACAAAATCAGATCTTACAAAAGCTCAGTGATCAAAATCGTTCTGAGTTTATAATTATAATAACAGTCGTCCCCCCACGCTCGATGGCGTGGTACCTTTATATAACAGAAATGACGGAGATGTCTAGATACAAAAGATAAGCTTAAAGTAGCGATCCCTCAGGATCGAAGATCCTGAGGGATTCGCTAATCGTTCAGGTCTCCTCTTTCCTTCTTGCGTTCTCCGTCACGATACCCTGCGTTCTTTTCCTGGATTATTCGGCTCCAATTTTACTTGATCTTGTCCGCATTCGGTTCCCTGTCGATGGGGCAGCAGTTATTTTCCTTGCGCTTCTTGTTTTTACTCGATAATTCCCTATTTCCGCGTCCTTCTGCATAGAAAACATCGATTATTAGTGATTGAGCTTCGTTTGTCCATTTTCACACAATTTATCAAAACCCTTATATTTTTAGGCTCATAATGCAGAAAAGATTAGAAATAGTATTGAAAAACCGCTAGATTACTTATCAAAAAGCATACCTTCCAGGTGCTCCACACACCCCCCTGCTTACCCTATTTCATGTCCTCATGAAAACGTTGTAATTGACATGCAGGGCTGTGAGAGAGTAGGCCGGAGAAGGGATCTCATGAAGAGGCCGACAACCATGATTAGCAACTAGATGGTCAAAGAACTGGTCTAACTGATTTGTAGGCATCTCATATAGAGCCTGATATCCAGGTGCAGGATGCCAAACAATTGGGCTGTGAAACCGATACCCCAACCAAAATGGGCCTGCTTGCAGAATCCGTTCCCCATAGAGACTCAATCGACTAGCAGCCAATTCAAAATTCTCAAAGTTAAAGGGTTCCCTGAGCTGGATGTTTGGGTTAGAGGTTCGGTATCGAAACTTTGCAGCATGGAAGGCCTGGTCTTTAATAGTCAGGAAATACTCCAGACCATTTCGGATCAAGTCTCCATGCATGGGACCTAATATCTTCATGACACCTGGGATCCTCATCATACTCCAATGCTCTCTCCATAATGCTGCTGGGTCCCTAGGTTCAGCTCGTACCCAAAAGTCTAAACTATTTTCTTGCCTCTGAAAGATGTTGTAAGCTTTAAGCCATTTTAATTGATTCACCCCAAATGAGATAAAGGCTTGAAATTGTACATCGCCAACGAAAGGGCCAGGATTCAAATCAGTTTCCTGGTCTAAGACAAGATTGTGCAAGTAGAATTCACATAGCAACCTTTGAACTTTAACTCCATAGTGCTTGCAGCAATCTATAAAATCATTAACAGTGTTGATATGGATAGGTGCTCCTGCCCTAACAGCTTTTATTTTTAATCTCAAATAACGTTCAAGCAAAAACAAAGCATAATTTTTAGCAGGGGCTCTACAAGTCAAAACATCAGTATACAAGGAACACAAGGTGTCCATCTGCTTAACAACACTATCTAATCGACGAGTTACCCTAGCAACCTTTTCCTGCTCCTTCTGCCATCCTTCAAAGGCCTGGCTCTCAGACTAACTGATGTTTCGAAGTTGCTGTTGGAGCTCCTCGTATCTTTCCTTGGGGACCGTCTGTTCTCGCAACTGCTCGGCCTCCTGCTGGGATTCCTTCATCATTTTATGCAAGGTTCTGGTTTTCGGGTCTTTCTTCCACAGAGCCGTAGAAGCTGGAAGTTTAACCTGGACCTTCCTATTGCGTTGTTTGGAATTTAGGACCCGAATTACACCCGAGGGGGGTGCTTCCGTTTGAACCTCTTTGCTATCCGTCTCCTTTTTGATGCGAACAAAGGGTTGGTACGGTTTTCCTACCACCGGAGCCTCTTGCTGTTCCATTGGAATGTCCATTTGTTCCTCCGGGCCAGATGGAACAACAGTTTCTATTGGAACAACACCCTGTTCCTCATTATCATTCGGAACAGCGGACTGTTCCTCCACAGTAGGTCTCCTGATGGGGTTTCGTCCATCAAAACGAACCCTAACCCTCGGGGTTCTTGCTGCCGTGGTCCTTTTCCTTTGCCTTGCAGTTTTTTGTATTCTCAGACTGGCTTTCAACATTCTGATTTGTTGCCGAAGTCTGGCTATCGTGCCCAGCATCCTCTGGTGCTTCTTCTTCAATTTTGCAATTTCCCTAGCCTCGGCAGAGGGTTTGGCCTTTAATTTTACTTCTTCTTCCTCTCCCGGAACATCTTCCGGTGCCCTGGGGACAGATTGTCCCGAATTGATGTCTTCTGCTTCATTACCATAGCCAGGCAGGTTTTCTTCCCCTGCTTCTTCTGCATGCCCTTCCCCAGGTAATTCTTCTTCTGCGGGACCATCAGGGATGCCTCCTGGACTGGAGGCTTGGCCGTATTCTCCCATATTGGCCAGAACTGCTGCCAATTCCTCTTCTCCTGGATGGTCTTGCAACGGGCTACCCATGGATTGTGCATTTTCTTCTTCAATTCCTCCTTCTGGCTGGTTAGTTCCAGCCTCTAATTGCTCAGCATTTCCTTCGAGTAATTCACCTTCCTCTTCCGAAGGTTCGTCCTCGATTTTGATTGGTTGGGTCGCAGTTTTCTAAATCTTTTCCAACCTTCCCCGTATTCGAACCAATCGAGCTGACTTCCTGGGTCTTTCAGGCAGGTTGGGAGTGCCAACAGGTTCTCTAGGTTCCTCTGGTCGTTCCGGCGTATCGGAGGATCGCTTCCGTTTCGAAACAGCATGCTTTTCTGCTGCCGACTTCTTACGCTTCTCTGATTGTTCCGGCGTGCTAGAGGACTGCTTTCGTTTTGAAACAACATGCTTTTCTGCTGTTGGATCCTTGTGTTCTTCTGAACGTTCCAGTGTGTTGGAAGTTCGAGGTAAAGCCAGTCCCATTTTGACTGTTTCGACCAATTCCTCCCAAGTGTCTTGCTGTTGGGCAAGACTGTGGCTTATTATTAGCCGTATCAGTCCGTGGTGGCTAACAACCATCTCTGTGTGCTGAGCCTTCTTCAAACTTCGGGCCGCATCATGTAATAATGAATTTAAAAAGGCAGGGAGATTTACAGAGCATTTTCCCTTCAAAACAGCTAGAAGTTTTAAGTGACGAGCCCTTACCACATCTTTTCTCCCTTCGCAGGTGATATAGCTCTGCACTATCTTCGCCAGCTCGGTCCAGGGTTCCCCCAGTGTTGTCGGCAGAACTCCTTTCCCTTTGACTGTCAGACTTTGGCCTTCGCTTTGGAAAATTTCCATTGCTTTCTGCAGTCTTTCCTTCTTCAGCTCCCATCTGGGTCCAACAGCTGGTAATCCTGAGGTTTCTGCAATAATGTCCTCCATGACTTCTATCCGCTTTCCTCCGACTATAGAGTGGGTTTCTTGCAGATTTTGCAGGAATTCCAACGCTACAGCCTCGTTCGATTCTTGCAGGCGGTTGAAGTAATTCAACCATCCCGCATTTTCCAGAATTTCGCGGGCAGCATCAGACGCGATCAGCTTGTGCGGTTCACTTCGGATTGTTTTCCCGCCCATAGCTTACTCTCAGAAATGAACTCGGGAATGACACAGCAACTGTCCGCAGTATTTACCGAACAGAGAGGATACTCGATGCTATTTTTAGGAAGGATTTTCGCAGAGCATGCAACAAAGAGAAAGATCGTGGATGGCAGTCCGTAGAATGAGATCATCATACCGTTAAATCGTGTTATTATTTTGCCCGAATGGTGTGCGGCCACGTAACCATTGGAGTAATGAGGTCACCTCCCCCCCCGCGATCTGATAGGCTGCCCCCAGCCGTCAAAGAGAGGAGCAGCAGCCAGTCGGGAGTCAAATCATAAAGTACAGCAGGTGGAAATTATTCCATGTTGTAAAAGGACAACGAAGTACCGAAACCGAGGCAGAAAAATGGATCGCTTTTAAGATAAGCCAGTGTGATATAATGAGGAACCGAGGGTTGGACGTCTGTCAACTGTACCAAGTCTCCAGTAGTCATTGTCAATTCCGTTGCCATGATTGGTGATAATGTTCATGCGATAATTATATCAGGGTGTGACATATGATACATGCAAAGGATATAAAAGACAAACAAACTTAATATCATACCTGTTCGTGTAAATATTACGACTCCAATGCCATTAACAGAGCTCTGCTGCCAACAGGTGTTCATAACCTTGGCAAAGTTGTTTATCTCACCCTCTGGAACCATTATCCTTTGTGTATCTACTGAAGAGTGCTTTGTCAAAATGCAGGCCATTATGCTGGCTTGGTGACCAGATAACCATAATGCCATTCACAAGGTAGGCACGAAACGTGGTCAGGCCGGCTCGTGATGAGACCTCCTGTTCCAAGGTTTGCTTGTTATTTTACCTTTGGACCATATCCCTGGTGTGGTGGCCGTAATGGGAATGTCACTTCGCTTCCATCCTTATGATCATGGTAGGATGGCTCTGAATGAGACCCCCTATCCTGCATTTGACGATTTCATGTCTTATTCTTATTTTTTCTTTTATTTTTCTTTTGTAGCACACTTCTTTTTTCTTTGTTCAATTACACATAAGGGTGGTTCCGCACTCCTTAAGAGCGGGGAATGGTGGAAGAAGTCTTACAATCCCAACAGACAGATATAAATGTTTGCTCATATTTCTCAGTGATGATCAAGAAAGTTTTTAGGGAAATCGACATGATAAAAATTGCCAAACCATGGTTCGGGAACAAGATAATGACAGTAAAGACGAAAGTTAATGTCGCTCCTCTTGTCTTCTTATATCTGCTGACTGTTAAAACAATAGCGATTTATGATATGCAGGTTTCGGTATAACATGCTTTTATGTTCATTGCATAATGTCATTGCTATATCTAAAGGATTTAGGAGAGCATAATCACAAAACGTCCAAATAGAAGCAGAAAGGTTCTGATGGTGTCTTCTCTGCACTGAGCATGTGGATGACTCGTCTTGTGGAAAATAGCGGAATTAACCACATTCTGCATCTTGAAAAAAGAAATATGCGAGTGCTGTTCCTTTTCGCAAAGGAACAACAAAGCACAAAGAGTGCTGTCCCTTTTCGCAAAGGAACAGCAAAAATCCACACGGGTTGTTCCTTTTCGCAAAGGAACAGCAACAATCCACATGGGCTGTTCGCAAAGGAACAACAAAAATCCACACGGGCTGTTCCTTTTCGCAAAGGAACAGCAAAAATCCACACGGGCTGTTCCTTTTCGCAAAGGAACATCAAAGCCAAAAAGTGTTGTTCCTTTTCGCAAAGGAACAACAGAACAAAAAGTGCTGTTCCTTTTTGCAAAGGAACAGCAGAAATTCCAAAACGCCAAAGTGCTGTTCCTTTTCGCAAAGGAACAACAGAAATTCCAAAACGCAAACGTGCTGTTCCTTTTCGCAAAGGAACAACAAAAATTCCAAAAGACAAACGTGCTGTTCCTTTTCGCAAAGGAACGACAAAGTAAAAAGTGTTGTTCCTTTTCGCAAAGGGACAGCGAAGCAAAAAGTGCTGTTCCTTTTCGCAAAGGAACAGCAAAAACAACAATTGCTGTTCCTTTTTGCAAAGGAACAGCAAAACACCAAAAGTGCTGTTCCTTTTGAAAAGGAACAACAGAATCACACAAGTGCTGTTCCTTTTAAAAAGGAACAGCAAAATCAAACGAGTGTTGTTCCTTTTAAAAAGGAACAGCAAAATCAAACCAGTGTTGTGCGAAATAAGGTAACCAAAATACTGCAAACAAAAGATGAAAAGAACATATGTACAGGATGTTATGTACAAATTATGAAAAACAAATTGCTTAAGTTATGGGTGAGGAAGATTTCACTTCCTCTCCTAGGATCTCCAAATCAGTATCTTGCTGAAGCTGTTGACAAAAGGATTCCCGAGTAAGGGGTCTTCGATAGAGACGAACTCGGTGGCCATTTACTTTGAACGTATGTCCAGAACCATCAATCGTGATCAGAGTGAGGGTCCCATTGTCGTGCACCTTCTGGATCTCATATGGTCCTAGCCAGCGAGTCTGGAGTTTCCCCGGGAAGTCCTGGAACCGAGAATCGTATAACAGGGCCCAGTCTCCTTCATGGAAGACTTTATTCTTTATAAGTGCATCGTGCCACTTAGCTCGCTGCTGTTGGATTAATGCTGTGTTTTGTAATGCAGAGAGCCTAATCTCATCCAATTTGTTGATTTGTCGTAGTCGATTGATCTGTGCCTCATTCAGATCTAGGCCTACTTCCTGTGCAGTTCGTAGTGTTTGGATCTCGAATTCAATAGGAAAAATTGGTTGTTTCCCAAACACCAATTGATAAGGTGAATAGCCTGTCGTACTTCTCCATGTGGTTCTATAAGCCCACAGTGCTTCAGGTAGTCGAGCAGCCCAATCACGCCTGTGTGAGGCGATGGTCTTTGTTAAGATTGACTCAATTATCTTGTTACTGTTTTCTACTTGTCCATTTGCCTGCGGATGGTAGGGGGTAGTAATCTTATGTTGGATATGATAATTGTTAAATGTTGCAGCTAGTTTGTTTCCAACAAATTGTGGTCCACCATCTGTAATTACTTCTCTCGGAAGTCCATAACGTACAAATAAATGGAACAAAAATTGTATTACCGAATCTTCTGTAGCCCTAGCTAATGATTCGGCCTCAACCCATTTAGTAACATAATCTGTTGCCACCAGGATGTATGTCCTTTGGTTTGATGGTGGATTAATGGGCCCGACGAAATTGAGAGCCCATCGTTCAAATGGCTCAATAACCACTTGTGGTCTCAGAGGCATTTCATCAGCTTGACCAAGTTTTCCTGCTCGCTGGCAGCTATCACAGGCCTGCACAAACTTTTTCGCGTCCTTAAAGATTGTAGGCCAATAGTACCCTGCCTGTAGTATTTTATGTGCTGTTCTCTTGTCGGCAAAGTGTCCCCCGCATGGTCCACTGTGACAAGCCTTTAAGATGTCTAGGATGTCATCCTCTCGAATACACCTTTTGATTTGCATGTCTGCCCCTGTATGGAATAAATGGTCTCCAATCCACGAAAATCGTGTGCTTTTTTGAACAATTTGCTTTCGTTCCTGAGGGGTTAGGTGTTTTGGTAACTTACCCACTGCAAGGTAATTGGCGACGTCAGCATACCAGGGTGTTCGAATGGCAATGGCAAACAGATGTTCGTCAGGGAATTGATCTTCCACGACTGCTGCTTCGCTTGATTTGGGTATTCTTGAGAGGAAGTCGGCTACATGGTTCTCCTTGCCGGGTCGATCCTTAATTGTGATGTCAAACTCCTGCAGCAGGATCAACCATCGAGTTACTCTAGCATTCGTGACAGGTTTGTTTGCTAGATATTTAATAGCAGAATGATCTGTATATAACACAACAGGGTAACCTGTAATATAATGCCTAAATTTATTAACAGCATGAATTACAGCCAGAAATTCCTTTTCAGTAACAGTATAATTGAGTTCGGCAGAGGATAAATTTTTGCTAATATAGTAAATAGCGTATGGCTTCTTATCCTCTTCTTGTCCTAGGACTGCACCGATTGCTGTATCCGAGGCATCCGATGAGATATGGAATGGCAGATTCCAGTTTGGTCCTCGAAGGACTGGTGCTATTGACAGCAACTTTTTCAATTCTTTAAAAGCCTGGTCGCATTTATCTGTCCACAAAAAATCGACATTACCTGTCAGAGCATACAGAGGTGCTGCAATTCATGAATAATGTTCTATAAAGCGTCTGTAATATCCGGAAAATCCAAGCAAACTACGTACCTCTGTTTGAGTAGTGGGGGTAGGGATGAGCAAAAGAATCTGAATTTTAGCAGGGTCTACCTGGATGCCAGCTGCTGAAATGTAGTGCCCTAGAATGAGCCCTTCCGTCATCATCATGTAGCACTTCTCGTGGCTCAGGCAGAGTCTGGTAGCAATGCAGCGTTGTAGAACTTTTTCCAGGGTATCCAAAGCTGGATCAAATTCATCCCCATACGGTGTGAAGTCGTCCATATACACCTCAAGTCCATCGTTTATTAGATCTACAAAAATACTGAGAATAGCCCTTTGAAATGTAGCAGGGGCGTTACATAGGCCGAAGGGTAATACACGATAGGCAAACGTTCCCCAAGGGCACGTAAAGGTAGTTTTATCCTGGTCTTCAGGGGTAATTTGGATTTGGTTATATCCACTGAAGCCATCCAAAAAGGAGAAAAATTTCTTCCCTGCTAACGTGTCCAATACTTGATCTATAAATGGGAGCGGAAAGTGATCCTTTTGTGTAGCCTTGTTTAACTCCCTGTAATCGACGCAAATCCTCCATTTTCCGTTTTTCTTGGGTACCACCACAAGGGGATAGACCCATTTACTGTCAGAGATAGGGTAAATAAAGTTAACATCTAAGAGCTTCTGAAGTTCATCTTTCACTATCTCTTTTAGGTGAGGGTTGAGTCTTCTTTGTGGCTGACGGACAGGTCTTGCATCTTTCTCTATATAGATGTGATGGGTGCATAATTGAGGATCAATCCCCTTCATGTCGGGGTAATCCCACGCAAATGCATCCTTGTATTTTTGTAACAGATTAACAAGTTTTATCTCTTGATCTGGTGTAAGATTGGCGTTAATATTCAGAGTTTTACCAGGTTCAATTTCCACTACTTTACTATTAGCAACAACAGTTACTGGTATTGTCTGATCATGCGGATCTTTTAAGGGATCTTCTTCTAGCTCACTGTCAAATGCTGCCTCTATCATAAGACACTGCATATGTTTTCTAGCTTCAGTTTGACTAATAAAATTGTTAATGGCATCGTCTTCTGTTTGATCCTTGAAGTCTAATGCCTTCTGTATAGTTAATGGAGATCTGATGTTGATAGCAAGATATGATACAGGATAAGAGTTAGTTTTAATCATTGGCAGGCTTGGCTGAGCTGGAGGATATAGAATTAAATTTTTAACATCGTGTCCTTTAGCTATAGTCATGTTTCCCTGCCGGCAGCCAATGTAGGCATCGGCAGTAGCAAGCCAGGGTCTGCCTAGGATTAACGGATGTCCATCTAGTCGGGTTTTAGGATTAATTACCAGGAAATCTGTGGGATACTCCCATGAATCTACGGAAACCATGACATCATTCAGAGTACCTTCTGGTCAAACTACAGATCGATCTGCCAATTCTAGCAGAGTGGAGGTAGGTTCTACTGACATAATGCCAAGCTTTTGGCAGGTGGAGGTTGTCAAAATGTTGATTGCAGCTCCCAGGTCGACTAGAGCGTTAGTCAGGGTTTGGCCATAGATTTGAACGGTTACAATTGGGTTCCCGGGATCTTCATATTTGATAGGTGTCTCCTTTCCTGATAATAGGTCGGATAAAGTACCAACTACTTGGACTCTAGGGTTAGTATTTGTATTCCTCCTTGATTTTTTGATGCATAATTCCTTTATGGTTTTCGCATATATAGGAATATCTTGTATAGCTTGGAGGAATGGAATCTTTATATACAAATTTTGTAATTCTCCCAAAATGTCAAAGTCTGGAGGTTGTATAGGTCGAGATATGACTAATCGTTCTGGGAAAGGCGGAGAGGATGTGCTTGCTTGTTTATTGTTTTGCTCTTTGTTTTCATCCTCCCGTTGTGGGGGTTGTTCTACTGGTAACTGATTTTCAATATGAACCATTTTGTCTCCCTCTGTTTCTATTATTCGTCCCGATCTCAAGTGAAGATCGTTGCACTCCCTTAGGTCAGACTCAATCTCTGATGTGTCTATGATTTGGATAGATTGGACTGGCCTATTATTAGGGTTGGGATTGGATTGGGCTGGGAGTTGCGGTCTCAAATTAGACTGGGGATTTTGCGGTAAATCTGGCAGAGTTGGTTGAGGGAGTGGGATTGATCCTGCTGGCTGATATGTTGATCTTGGCCAGCTTGTCTGCCAGGATGAGCTTTGCGAAGTGGAAGGGGTCCACTGTGGAGGATAGGAACTATTCTGCCAATATGGTGGAGGATAAGGGCAGTTTGGCCAACCAAATTGGGACATCCAAGGATTCGGCGTAGGAAACATTTGAGGTGACCAATTTGAAAACGGGGGTTGGGACTGATTTTGCCACATGTTCTCTTGCTGAGTATTGAACTGCGGGGGTTGAAAAGAAGAGGAGGGGTCTGAAAACATACCTGGTTTCCTAGGCTGCCATTGACGACGCTGGTTAACAAAATATGCTGGTTCTGACTCCTCTTCTGCTTCTTTGTATACTGCCTTCAAACCAGGCAGTGAAGGGCAGCTTTCGGTCAGGTGGTCCTTGGTGCAGATGGCACATATTTGGACTGTATCCAGTGGGCATTCCTTGTGGCTGTGTTTCTTCCTGCATCGTGGGCAAAAAATGGCTAGATTCTGCTCTGCCTCGGCTGGCTTCTGTTTAGCCTGCACAATGTCAAGTTGTGTAGTTAATGTGCCCAGGATATCAGTTTTAAAATTTTCTAGCAAATTTCCAAGTTCCACTCGTGTTACTCCCTCTGTTAATGTTCTGTTATCTCTGGGGAAGTGATCATATTCCGCTGGTTTTATCCTCGTGCTGCCTCTTGAGCTCCTGATACACAGATCAATGATATCAGCAAAATTTTCCTGATAAATGTCTCCTTTCCCCATGATGTTTAACGTTTCGATCCATTGCTCTCTCATACCTCTAATTAATGCAGTTTTCAACACGTTATCAGGCAGAGGTAGTGATGCATAAGGGGATCTTTGCAAGTTATATTGGAAACGTTCCACATATTCTTCTAAGGTTTCGTTTGGTCTGGCTGACATTTGAAAGATTTCATCTTTTAATTCCCTCGATCTACAATAATCTTGGTATTTCTTTAAAAAGGCTTCTTTCATTTGATCCCAATTTTTAATAACCCCACCACCTAAGCCCATAAACCATCTTAACGCAACCCCTTTTAATGTAGAGGGGAACAGTTTCAGTTTCTGGGGATCGGTGGTGTAATCGTATCCTCTACATAATACATCAAATTCGAACAAGAATGCGTCCGGATCTTCTGATGTGAGGCCATGAAATGTGGGAATATGTTGGAGAGGGATGGATTTCATGGGCGCATTTGCTGCCGAATCTACTATCGGATATTGCAATGTGGAGGTCTGGGTGTTTGGCTGATTCTGCGCCATGGGATCGAATATATGCCAGTAATCTTCAGGAATTTCCAAGAGAGTGTTCCTTGGTTGAGGAGGGGTAGTCTTGACAGGGATTGTCTTGACACCACTCCCTTGATCAGGGATGATAATGGCCCCAACTATCTGCGGTGAATGAATTCCTTCAACAAGGATTTTCACAGCGCTTCCCTTGTCCGGGCTATTCAAAGGCTGGTTTAATACAATAGGAGATCTAGGTTCCTCAATTTCCCCTGTTTCTCCTTCTCCTTCACAAAGGTTACTTTGGGTCCCTTCGTGCAATGGTCTAGGAGTCAAGTTTTCAATCTCTTGAAAATCCTGCTCCTCTGTTCGACTGTGCACCTCAGCAAAGGCTTCGGATGGTGATCCCGAGGCCTGAAGGGAACTAGTAGGATGTTTAGAATTAGCTTTCTTATATCCTACTGATGGCTGAGAGTCGGCTTTCTTATAGATTTCGTCTATAAAGGTCGTTCGTCCAAGGGTCACCGGCCCCTTGGCTTTGGATGGAGGCTTTTGATCTTTTTCTAACTTTTTCTGCTTAGTCATGCACTCCAATTAAACTGCTAAATCCTATTTAACCAGCAATTCTACTAAGAGAGCGGATGGTGGAGCAGGGCTTTTACATGCTCCGTACGCAGGTTCTTACCTTCCGTTTTTAAAATCCAACTCCCTCCTAGCAGATTTGCGCACTACTCTATAAAGGACAAATGGCAATTACCCCTTCCCCGGCAACGGCGCCAAAATGTAGAGCGATAACTAGGGTCTCTCACACCACCAATTATTCCACATTATTAAGTCAATCCGGGATCGTTTTGTTCTTTCAAGGAGTAACTCAATCTGAGGCTGTTCTGTCCAAGTAGTGCTCGGTAGTATAGCGTTCTAATGACTTGAAAGGAAACAAACACTAAGCGGTAACTAAACCAATTCAGGAAATGAAATCACACAAGGCAAATGATCAGTCAAGGGTATAGAACCAATAACCCTTCCCTTTAGAAACTGATAAAGAAAGAAAACCAAAGCATGGGCTTATAGGTCAGGGAGCTAGGCAGCGTCTTGCTGGGCTCACGACAGCCTTAGGCCTGCTATCACGTGAAAGCAATAAAGCAGATTGGCGAAAGTAAACTGGAACAGCAATTCTTAAAATGGAACAGCAGTGATGAAATGGAACAACAATAATGAAATGGAACAGCAAACTATCATAAACAGGAAACGTCAACCATATAAAATGGAACAACAAACCCAAAGGGAACAGCAAAACCAAATGGAACAGCAAATCCAAATGGAACAACAAAACCAAATGGAACAGCAAATCCAAATGGAACAGCAAAACCAAATGGAACAGCAAATCCAAATGGAACAGCAAATCCAAATGGAACAGCAAACCCAAATGGAACAGCAAATCCCGAAGTATGTACACAGTCTATACTACTGTAGCGATCTGAGAGTAATGTATGATGTGACTATGTTTCTGAACAAGGTGATATTATCTTCAAGCCTCACAAATACTTATTTCATATGAATCCAATAATGATAACATTCATACCAATAACTTGCTGTAGAAATGGATGCAATTCGAATAGATTCAGTTTGTGTAATACAAAGACGTGAATTAAAGAACTTATTCAGATTCAAATATCAATTAAGAAGCATAGTCTATCATAGCAAAGATATATCAGATTACCGTAATGAAAGAAATAAGCAAACCACACAAATCACCGTATGATACAACAGCGAGTGACCGTCGGAGCTGGGCCTTTGGCTACGATGGTACACTGCTTAGAGTTACTTCAGATGCAGAAACGAAGTGAACACCAAATCCTTATATTGATTGCATTAACAAAAGTATACAAAATCAGATCTTACAAAAGCTCAGTGATCAAAATCGTTCTGAGTTTATAATTATCATAACAGTCGTCCCCCCACGCTCGATGGCGTGGTACCTTTATATAACATAAATGACGGAGATGTCTAGATACAAAAGATAAGCTTAAAGCAACGATCCCTCAGGATCGAAGATCCTGAGGGATTCGCTAATCGTTCAGGTCTCCTCTTTCCTTCTTGCGTTCTCCGTCACGATACCCTGCGTTCTTTTCCTGGATTATTCGGCTCCAATTTTACTTGATCTTGTCCGCATCCGGTTCCCTGTCGACGGGGCAGCAGTTACTTTCCTTGCGCTTCTTGTTTTTACTCGATAATTCCCTATTTCCGCGTCCTTCTGCATAGAAAACATCGATTATTAGTGATTGAGCTTCGTTTGTCCATTTTCACACAATTTATCAAAACCCTTATATTTTTAGGCTCATAATGCAGAAAAGATTAGAAATAGTATTGAAAAACCGCTAGATTACTTATCAAAAAGCATACCTTCCAGGTGCTCCACACTGATGATAATGAAACTTGTACAATTTTTTTCCCGATATTAGCAGTAGTAGCAATAACGGTAGTAGCAGCAGCACCAGTACGCCAAACGGTCCATGTATAGATGAGTTGTGGGCTATGAGCCTTGATAAGTCAGGGACACATGATGGCCCAAAGACTGAGTGTATCTCAGTCATCCAAAACAATGGACAATGCACGATTTCAATCTTTTTGAAGTTCGAAGGCACAAACAACAGTGATGAGTATGAAGCACTCATACTGAAAACACAAAGGACCAACACTACGAACAAACACAACAGTTTGGGAACCCACCACGATCCAAAGAAGACCAATCTCGGTATAAGATACACACTACAACAATGAAAAATCGTCAACTGATTGATCGAACAGTAACGGGATGGATCCGTATGAGTAGAAGATGACCTAAGTATATACTACATGCAAGGAATCCAACATGAGATTCCAGGTAAAGGAGGAGACAAGTTATTGCATCAAGGAATAGGCAACACATACATGTTGTTTGCACTTCTTTCACTGAAAAGATTGACTAATAATTTAAGTGTTTGGATTAATTGCAAAGTTTTTCATCATGCTTGGTTTTATAATGTAAATCCTACATGTAAGAAATATGGGAAAATTCACTTATGCATTGACTTCAGAAACTTGAATCCTTCCCGGAATAAAAACAACTACCTCGTGCCATCATCCAAGCCCATGTTGCACACAGTACCTAAAACAGTGGTGTTGTCTTCACTTGAACATTTTCTGGAATGCCACCAGTTTCCGGTAGTGGAGCCCGATGGAATTGCACTAGTCTGCGATAAGCTTGGCCCATTGGGTAGGAGGATTGACAACCCTCCTGCCAATGGCCAAGATCTCAAACATTATTTTCAATAGGTCGGGCCACACCCGTGCCATGTACATAGTCTTCTTGTTGTTTGTTATTCCATTTGGTTTGTTTTGCTTATTATCATTGCTTTCACTTTGTTTCATTCTACTTACTATTTTTGTTCACGTTCATTTTTTTGTTTGATATATTACTATTTTTATTTCCAAAACTAAATGGTGCCAACTACTACGTTTTGGCTTTTGAATAGAGCATGTGGCTGAAATTTCAACAGACTTGTGACACTGTAGCACTTGGCCAGTCTTGTGTCCGTTATCTTTGTGCTTGGTTACAACCTTCAGCTAATGAAGTCCTGACAGAAAATACAAACCATCTGTAGGGGAAGCTTTAGTCCAACCATGAACTTATTTCCACACTAGGAAGCCCCATACCTATACTCAACCTTTTGCACTGTGTGTTTAAGCTAATCCAACTAGTAGAAACGAAGAAGGGGAAAATATAATCAAGAAAACCTATGTCATAGGTCTTACATGCTTCTCTAAAGGAAAAACCTCTTCTGCTCTCAATAAGTCAAGATCCCTCTTCCGCCCCAAAAATAAATAAGTGCCTATGCACAGTCCTCTTGAAAATATAAAGGCGAAAGAAGAGAAAGGCTTCCTACGCAGAGAGGTGAAGCATGCAACTCCACCGGGGTACTGACCAGGCTCACTGATAGTGGAGCAATGTTTGTGTTCCTACATGAATCTATGGAGATACTCTCCAGGCCTATTGGCAGTGGAGAAACACCAGAGATGAAAAAATATACTCTGAAAATCTTCAACTTGCAAGCTAAACTACCCTTCCTGGATTCGAAACACTAAGATCTAAGGTGAAATTTTGATTGTGTTCGACTGAGTTAGGAAAATGTGAACCATGTATGCCCATGGGGTAAGTAACTGAAGTAACCCACACATCGATTCAATACTCCCTAAAAGACCAAAGGCCCTGTGCTATCAATGAATAGAAATAGAGAATCTGGAGTTCTACCAGTGCGTCGCTAAGTGTTGTAGTGGCTACAACCACCCTCCAAAATTTTGGTCTGCGCCAATTTTGGAGCCTCCCTTGAAGAGTTTCACTTGATGACCACACACACTCAGGTTCACTCCATGAGCTCGTGTGAGTCTTTACATCCCCCTTGCTTGTTCATTGCATTCAAGTCTATGCATGCTGATGTCTAAGTCATGCTTGCGATCATGTTTTGGTTATGCTCAAAATTCTTCGCTTCATATGTGCTTGTTATGTTCGCTATGAAAACATCTGTCACACATACACACAGAGTCACATTCACTATCACGCAAGTGCCGTATCAATCAATGAACAATCAATCATGAGTGTCACGCTTGTCACAAGCACCGTCGGTCAGTCTTGTTGAACATGTGTTTGGATGGTTTGGTCGTTTTATCGTCAAGTCATGCGAGTGTGTGTTCGTATGATCACCTATGCATATTTTGATTTTTCACACACTTATCCATTTTTGTTGAAGGATCTAACGACTTGAATCCCTACTGATAGCCACACCATCACCCTACCATCGACTCGATCGATTGTCAACCAGAACAATGCAAAAGAATAAAGCTAGTCTTTCCAAGCTACATTTCCCGCAAGAAATTCAATTGACTCTCATGATGGCCACCCAGATAGCCGGACCCAGCAGTCACCCTGAGACTAACTCCCCCCAAAAATTGCATAGAGGCAATTGACCTCACCTACTCAAATGACTGAGGAAATTGCGTAGATAGGTCAGACAGACACCAAGTGCCTGTCCCTATCTCCTTCAGAAAATTACATAGTTTTCCCACTTAGTCATCTAGATATTCGACCGATTGCTCATCTAAGAAATTTACGTAGTTTTCATGAGAAGGAATTTTGTTGTCTAGTAGTCTGATTAGCTAAGAAATTGCGCAGAGATGATCAGCAGGCTGAATTCTTGGCCTTAGTGCATTTCCCCGCCAGTAGCTCCTAGCAGCAGACTGCCAATTCCCTCTGGGAATTGTGCAGTTTCTGCAGCCAGTGACTGAGTAACCGACTGGCAGTTACCTCTAGGAATTGTACATTTCTGGCTTCTAGTGACCCCAGAAACCAACTGGCAATTCCCTATGGGAATTGCATAGTTCAGGCTGCCAATCTCCAGGGCAGCTCCCCCAGAAAACTAAGCAATCCCTGCCAGTGACCCGCCATGCAGCCCTACTCATTCCTATGGAAACTTGTACAAATTTGGCTATCTAGCCCCCGCTTCCCGTTCATTCTGAAAATGTGTAGAGAATGTCTGCCTTGCTCTCATTCAGGCTAGACTGTCCCTCCAAAAATTTGCGCAATTTTTCCTCTCAGCCGAGACATACCTCGCAGACAGTCACTGTCGACTCAGATTTCCCATATTCATCACTTAGTGACTCTTGTGCAATTTTCATCAATAGTTCCTAGAGCCATCATCCCACTTTGCAACCTTGCTTCCTCTCTTGGTCACCTACATCCGAAATGATCATGTGTCATGGTATACAAGGAAGTTTTGGATTTGATGTCTCCTCGTCATGAGTGATTGCAGGTACATGTACACCAACAAACATGCCAAGATGAAGAATGGGATGAACAAAGGGAGAACATGCAGAAGGATAGGTTCACCAATGGATGAACAAACGAAGCATGGGAAGTGGACGAACACAACGAACATGCACCTTCGCGAACAATTGAGCCTGTCAAGCCTTCCAGCATGCAAGCAGGGAGCAACATGCTAAATATTCATCAAGTGAACCAAGGACCATCCAGACTCCGTACATTGCACCATGCGGAGGTGAATCTATGATACACCATGAAGACATCCATCACTCAATAACACTATAGCTTGACATGCACTCCAGTAGCAACACGAGTGTACCAACACTGTCATGTCAAATCACGTCGAGTCATGTCGTGAGTCATGTCGCCCACATCTCCACTATGGGCTATGTTGTCAATTAATGTGATGTGACGTGGAAGTCCAAGATACCCACTTGTTGAACATAGAGTCATGTAAACGAAAAGTCATGGCAATCAAATGTCATGAGGGTAGTCCAAAAACCACAAGGGTTAGTTTCAACCTTGGCTATAAATACCCCCTCATTTGTACATGAAACAACTTTTCACTTCAGCTCCTCCCAGATAGCGAAGATAGTCTGTAATATTTTCTTTGAGGAGTAAGTAGTGGCTCCCATGCCCCACTGATGGGGTTAGTGATGTATGTTGTAACGATGTGTCTTGGCAATTTTGCTTATTTAGAAGCCTGTTAACATGCCAACATGTTTTCACACATGTATTGTATTTGTTGTAAGACAGATCTTTAACACTTGTAATGCATGTTGCTTGAACCTATTTTCTACATCTGAACTGATTCATTTGTTGTAATGCATAATCTATTTATGGAAATGTGTTGTATATGCTGTTAACATTGTCCCATCCATGTCAACTGCTCTGCCAGACATCAGACAGACCTTTCACATGAATCTTGTTGCAACAACTATTGCACTTGTTCAGACGGTTCCATAAGTGTTGTACATGTTATCTTACCTTGTATGTTGTGACTATCACATCTGAGTGGACTGCTCCACCAGAAGCTGTGTATGTCCTTTTGTGTTGTGTGTTCCTAGCTGAGTTGGGACTGATCCCTTTCAACCTAGAACTCACCTTCACCTTCTTCCCCTCACAGTTAAAGAACCATTGACACAAGTAAACTTACACTCACCAGGCACATGAACCTAACTTCTCAAATACAAAGCAAACCACTCTCCTGTGCTGACAAACAAAAGTTGAGGCAAATCCTTAAGACAATGGCAACCGGGCCATCATAGCGGATGGGAATCCCACACCAAATGGTGTGAGGTTTAGTTGGGACTTCATACCGGGTGATCCCATTAATGTTGGCGGGTCCAGCACCATAAAAAAAACACTAAATGATAGGAAGGAAAGGTTAAGTACTAAACAACAAATGAATTGAAAATTATTAAAATTAAATGTCTGCAAAATTTAAATGAAATATGCTTATAAGTAAAAAACTACATCTTAGCTTTGGAATTTCATTGAGCTGTATTTGTGACACATCTTACAGTACGAACCAACTCTAGAGAGAAAGGGAATAGAAAATTCAAACCTCTATAGTGCAGAGTTGCAGAGGTCACCAAAGTGTCAGAGCAAAGGCATAATGAGCTAACTAGAGCTCGATAATGAAGGAGCTAGTTACCTAAAACTAACCCAGAATCCTTATATTTGTTGATTGAAAACCCTAAAACATTGAAGGGTTGATCATTTGACACCTTCACAGATATGAATGGTAATGTGTCGGATGACAATGACTTCTAGAATATGAAAATTCACTAGAAGGTTAAGTTTTGAGGTTATCATTGGCTTATTAACATAACCATTATAATAAATAATGTGATGTCATAAACATTAATTTAACAGGGCAATCAAATTTGAGATGCATAATTTTAGATTATAATTAACCTCTAGGCAATATGGAGCTATAATCCTGATTTACTTGTAGTTTAACTGTAATTTGACATGCAATTTGACATGTGAAATGGTAACAATGGTAATGTAACACTGTCCTCCCACATCTACCCAAGCAACTGACCAACCGGGGTGAACATGCGATGAGAGGCCACTATGATATGATTCGACTTCCTAAGTCACTTTAAGGTAGTGGAATCGATGAAAACACACCATAAAAACATTAATAATCAGCTACAGGACCCTCAGGAACCAATCCAATAGTTTAGACAACTTGTGTTGGGGTCCTACTGAAATTTTAGACAATGTAAGGCTCAATCGCTCCCATGTTGTAGGAAAGAGTGCGACTAGCAACCCAAAGTCACTCTCACGGGCTTACCTACTAGCAACCAGAGCAATGCAAGTTCTATGCCAGGGACTTAGATATTTGAGCCACTTTTTAGGCCTAGAGCCCAAGTCACTACCCATAATTGAACCATCTCTTCAGATTAGTAAAATAACATGGAAATGATAGTACTAAAACAAATACTTGTTCAAGACCTTGACTGGACCCCTACTAGCCATGACAAGCATTTCATCAAACATATTGCAAATGTGTAATCTACATGTGTAATTAATAGTTCTGAGCATGGGGTCTCATAGTTAGCTGAGAATCACTAAGAACTGTTGATTCCCCAACACATCAACTTCCATTCTATCCATTAGGTCATAGGTACATTGATAATTCAAATACAAGTAAAAACACGAGGAAATCCATACATGGCTGCTGTCATGAAACACATACATAACCAACATAAGAGGGACATAAATACTCATGAAAGTACAACCATATAGACCACATACAATCCATCAAAATGATCATAGAATAAAAAAATAAATAACCTTTCATTAATGATGAAAAATCCAAACCCGCGATGGGACTTCCATGTTCCACCCAACCGTAGAATGTCTAAGCCAAATCTCTCTTCAACCATTCACCCCCATGCCATATTGCAAGCATGAATGTGGGATCTCATAAAACACATTAGTAAAAAATCATCCAAAGCTTCCAGAGGCCATCCACCTCAACCCATCAAACAGTGATTCTAGCTCATGGTCGAACATCACAAAACCATCATCTGGTCGGTCTCTATCCTAGCCATTGAGCACTCTAGAGCATTTTTCTCCAACGAAGGCTCCAGGACTAATAAATGAACTCACAACTTTCACTAGGCTCCAAAGCTTTTGTCCAGCCGAGGCTCCAAGGCTAGTAACTCAACCCACCAAGGGCTTGAAAGCATTTTTCCAACCAAGGCTACGAGACTAGTAACTCAACCCAAGATGTTACAAGGCTCCAAAGCATTTTTCCAGCCAAGGCTCCAGGAACTAGTAACTCAACCCAAGTTAAGGAAACATGAGAACCCACAATCACCATGGCTATCCAGGAAATGGCAAGGCTAGGAAATCCACTATCAATCCATGTAATCCTCCATGCCAATGACAGGTCATAGCCAAGAAACTACATGCATGTGCCACACATGCCAAAAATAGTGAAGGAAACATACATGCAACTCGGTAGTTGCAAGAAAATCTGATGTAGCTACTGATCGCAATGCCCTCTTGCACTTTCCAGCTCTTCCTTTGCCTTCTTGCTCCAAAAATCCAAGTATGGCCCACCCTCCAAGAGTGCTCCAAGAAAACTCTAAGTCTCCAGTAGTATGAGAGTGAGAGAGATAATAAAAGAGAGCTCCAACACTGAACTTACAAAATGTTACCAACTAATCCTCTAAAGCCTTTTTATGAATGAGTCCTCTATTTCCTTCATTTTCCTTCTCACATGCAACCTGTGACCTTTCACCTCCCTTTTCTCCTAATTTCCATTATTTTCATAAATAAATGTGCCAAAATTCCATTTTTCCTTTCTGAAGCCTTAGCATTGCCTTTTCCAATTTCCTTAGCCATAAACAATCACAAGTGATCCCCATCACTAGGATTCTGCCCAACATTCAACTTGGAATAAGTGTCCTATCATTTGTTGTTATTGTTTTTAACTTTTATTACATGGAATTTTCACCAGGGCTATTACAGAACCCTCCACCTTAGAGGAACACCATCCTCAGTACTCAACAACACCTATAACTAGAAAACTGTTGTAAGAAAAATATATATTGCCGATGAAGCTTTATAACTTAGCTCAATGAAGTGTTTACAATGATCACCCTGTTGGAAAACAAACCAACATAACAGCATAATAACATGACATCATAACAACATACTACATGATGGAGATTTATAACATAGCTCATGGTGGTATTTACATCCATATACATATGTGCATAAACCAACATCATCAAACATATACCAAAAAATATACTAAAGCATATACCAAAATCACACCAAAGCACCAAGCCAAAACTGCTTTGCCTCAACCTGCAAATAAGGAAGGATACATAGCCTACATCTACTCTGCCATGTCCCATGTAGCTTCATCAGGACCAAAGTGCTTCCACTGTACCTTAACTTTCTCTATTGCTCAGTTCTGGAGCACGCACACCTTTTTTTGCAATACACATTGAGGCTTTGACTAGACTTCTCCATCTGGTTCCACCTGCAATACAGACTAGTCAATCACATGATCAACATCCTTAACATACTTCTTAAGAAATGATACATGGAAAACATCATGGAATTTCACTATCAGATATAGCCGCAAGTCGATATGCTACTAGCCCAGTCCTCTCAATGACACTGAAGGGTCCACAAAACTAGGGTGCCATCTTGGAACATGATCCAATCTGCAAGAAGCTATTCTTTGGTTTGATGTATAAGTACACGTGTTCCCCAACCTAGAACTCCTTAAACAACCTATTCCTATCTTCATAACTCTTCTACCTATCTTGTGCTACCTTTAGATTCTTCTTGGTTACTTGCATTTCTTGTTCCATGTCTGCCAACATATCTGGTCCAATCAATACCCTGTTAATCAGATCACTCCAACTAATAGGAGTGTTACAACTCTGCCCATACAATGACTCAAAAGGAATCATCCTCAGTGACTCTTGATAACCATTTTTGTATGTGAAATCTACCAAAGGGAGATACTCTTCCCACTTCTGCCGCTGATGCATCACATACATCCTCAACCTGTCCTCCAATATCATGTTGACCCTCTCTATTTGTCCACCCATATACAGATGATAAGCTTTGTTGAAGGCCAACTCCGTGCCCAAACCTACAAATAACTCCTTCCAAAACTTGGAAGTGAACTTTTCATCCCTATTTGACACAATCTTCTTTGGAACACCATGCATTTTGACCACCTCTCTAATGAATACATGTGCTACATCGCTAGCTGAGAATGCAGATTTAATCGGAATGAAGTGTGCAACCTTTGTCAATCTGTTGAAAATTACCATAATGGAATCATGTTGTCTCAGTGTCTTTGGAAACCCTGTGATGAAGTTCATGGAAATGACCTCCCATTTCAACTCTGGAATTGAGATCAGTTGTAGCAGTCCACCTGGATTCTTAGATTCCGCTTTCACTCGTTGACAATCAAAACATCTAGCCATGAGCTCTACTACATCTCTCTTCATATTCGACCAATAATAAAATTTATTCGCTGCAGTTAATGTCTTTTGATAACCTGGGTGACCTGAATAAGGTTTTTCATGAAACTTCCTTAAGATCACCTTCTTCAGCTCACTATTATCCAATACATATATCCTGTCTCGAAACCTAAGCAACCCATCTGCTATAAGAGAATAATCCATACCCTGTGCACCTGCATCTGTACCTGTACTTCCACCTATATCTGTACAACTACCTATACATGTACCCGCACCTGTACATGTACCAACATCCTGTTGCAACTTGTGCACAATCTCCATATACCTAACATCTTACTGACCTGCTTGCAATATCCTATCTTGTAAGTCCATCCCATTGGAGCTCATAGCTTCCAAGTGATTTACCTGTATCCATCTACTGAGAGCATATGCCACATTGTTCTCTTTACCTTTGATGTACCTAATCTCAAAATCAAACTCGTTAATCGTGTCCAACCATCTAGCCTGTCTGATGTTTAGATCTGGCTGGTCAAACAAATACCTCAATCTAATGTGATCACTCATAAGTACAAATATCCTTCCAAGAATATAGTGTCTCCACATTGTCAATGCATGTATGATCGCAACTAACTCAAGATCATTCGTAGGGTAGTTCTGCTTGTGCTACTTTAGTTTTTGAGACTTATAGCATACCACTTTCCCATCCTGCATAAGGACTCCACCAAACCCTCTCTTGCAAGCATTTGTGCATACCAGAAACTATTTTTCTAGATCTGCAATTTGTAGCATTGTTGCATGTGCCAACAACTACTTAAGTTTCTCAAAGATAGCCTCACACTCCTTAGTCCATTTGAACTTCATACCTTTATTTTGCAATGATGTGATAGGGTAAGAAATCCATGAGAAGTTCCTAATGAACCTCCTATAGTAGCTTGCCAAAGCTATGAAATATCTCACCTCATCTACTTTATTAGGAGCTACCCACTCCATGATGGCTCTTATCTTTTCCGGATCTACTGCAATACCCTTCTTGGAGACAATATGTCCCAAGTAGTGTACCTCAGTCTAAAAGAAACTACACTTGTTGAGCTTAGCATACAAGTGATGCTCTCTCAACAACCTCAACATTGCTGCTAAATTTGTGTCATGCTATTCCTCATTTTTAGAATATACCAGTACACCATCAATGAACATAATAACAAACTTATCCAAATATGGATGCAACACAATATTCATCAAGCACACAAATGTAGCTAGAGCATTATTTATGTCAAATGGAACAATAACAAACTCATAATGCCCATACCTGCCCCGGAAAGCAGTCTTGTAAATGTCCTCCTATTTGATGTATACCTCGTGGTATCCATATCTTCGATTAATCCTTGACAACACTACTCCTTCCTTCAGCTAATCGAACAATTCAATGCATAATCTGAGTGTTCCATATTTCTTCTTTACGAACAATACTGGTGCGCAACTTGGTGACACACTTGAACTAATGTATCTGTTTTCCAACATTTCCTTCAACTGCAATTCTAACTCAACCAAATCAGGTGTGCTCATCCTGTAAGGTGCTTTTGATGTTGAAGATTCCCGAGGCACCAACTCAATAGAAAAGTATACCTACATGTGAGGTGCCAACTCTGTAATGTCCTCAGGAAATACATCCTTGAACTGTTGTAAAACTGGATACCTGCTCAACACATTTGCATCCTCAACTTCCTTACCTTTATCACCAAGAATGTGCACTGTGAATAACTTACACCTTTTCCTGTGGTGACACTTTTTTTGCATAGTTGTCACCATCCTAGCTGATGTGGCTTTCTTCTTAACTTATAAGACTCTGTGTTCTCCATTGTCATCAACACACTCAATGGATTTATCATAATGGTCTACCTTGGTTCTATGAAGATACAACCAGTCCATGCCCAACAACATATTGTATGAACCCAATCGTAATACATTCAAATGTGTTGCAATAGGCATACCATTCAAATCAAATTCACAAGATCTTACCCAATGATGAACTCATTTCTTTTTACTTGTAGGAAACTGCACTAACTAAGACTCTACATGAAATTCCTTACTCAAACCAAACTTTTACACCAAGTTAGGGCTAACATAACTATAATTAGATCCAGGGTCAATCAAACTAGAAATAACTTGATCACAAAGCTTACCATCCATTTCAATGGTAGATGCATGATGCTATGCCTTCTTGTTATCCAATGTTGCATAGATACGTGGAATACTCTAACCAACATCTCCAACAGTATGTGCCTTCTGCACATTGTATATATTAGGCCTACCACTCTGGTACTGTGCATAGTCCCTCTTGCGATGATCTCCTCCACAAGTCCAACACTGCAAAGGCTCCTTTTTATGTTCCTCGGATTGGTGTCCATGTCCTTTGTCTGATGCATTGAACTTCTTAGGTGGTGTGACATTCTCCTTGTTACTTGTATCCTAATACCTTTCTCTCTTTCTATCCCATTTTCCTTTGTTCTTTGGATTACCTCTCTAGTTTGGCTTAGTCTCGGTTCTGTGCTTCGATTGTGTTGGGTTGTGTTATATTCTTTCCACGTAGTTAACAGGGGGTTTGTGTTAGGTAAAATTGACTCGGAATAGAGTCAAAGTTGACCAGGTTAAACAATTATGGTTTTGGGGCACATGGTATTATGCACCCATAGTATTCTGCCTGTGGTATTATATGTAATGGAGATTATAAAAGGCTGGAAGGACTTCATTGTAAAGCAAGGCCTTGAGGTGAGCGGTGAAGGCTCACTTGGCCAGATTGGCCAAGGGTTTTGGCCAATGCTAATGAGATATCATTAGGTTGGGTTTTTCCCCAGATTTGGGGTTTTCTCGTATAAAAATGTGTGTTTATGTGATTATGTTTGTTGCTGGTTATTTTTATATTTGTTCCTCTCAGTGATTTTCGGTAATTTATTTATGTTATACAGTCAAATTTCTTAACAATTGGTATCGGAGCCAAATGTTGGCTTCAAAGGGACGCTTTTGTTGCCAAGGCTTTTATTGGCCCGGTGAATGAAAGAAATTTGATTCGTTGCACTCATGGAGGTCTCAATTTGATTCGCTGCACTCATGGAGGTCTCGATCTGAAGATTTGAGGTGCAAGTGGCTAGAGAGCAGATCCATCACATGGCAGGGCGAGCTCAGGAGGAGGGCGGAGAAATTCTTGCCAATTTGGGCTGATCAGAAGAAGTCATTTCTATAGAAGAGGCATGAAGCTCCACGACGGTCACAGGTCCAACAGCTGTGGACTGATATTGAGGATCCATGGCTGGAGATGGTGGATCAGAGTGCCTTGATGAAGTCGGAGTCACTGGTGGAGGCGAGCAGCAAGATCTGCAAGAGAATCGATCATGGGTAGAAAAATGTATGGTGATGGGTTCTTCGACAACGAAGAAGAGGAATTGTTAGGGTAGGCGCATGCATGGAGGTCCACCTTTGCCTTTGTGGAATCGCTGGCTATGAAGAGTGCGGTTCTGCTAGGAATCCCTGACCTCATCACGCGCCAAGGTCCACACAGTACTCTCTCTCAGGGAAATTGTGGCGAGCCTCTGTAGATTCCGATGGAGGCAACAAGAGCACGAGATACAACCTGACGCCAGTGTCCAAGTGGCTGGTCCAAGAATCCAGGGAGCTGTCGATGGCATCGATATTGTTGATGCAGAAGGACGAGAAGCGTCGACAACAAAGTCAAGGAAGTATGCAAAGAAACTTGTTTATCGTGTGTGGGACTCATGGTACGAGAAGATCTGAATCGTGGCAACGTGGAATTATGGAGGTTGTGATTTATCTGAAGAAGTCAGTTTAGGATGCAATCAAGCTCCAAGATGAATGATTTGTTGAATATGGGAAGCGATCTGCGTGGTGGTCATTCCTTTAATGGATTCTGACTATTAGTGCTCTCGCATGAATTGACGATTTCTCCCTTGGTCTTTGGAAATGAGATTTGATGCATAATGGCATATTTGTGGAACATATTGAGTGGTCGTCGTGGCCACAAAGGCCTGCCTCACCATTTGATGTATTGTGCTACTGATTCCAGGAAATGTATTGGCAGTTTAAGTGCAGTATACTATTCCGGACCATGTACACGTGTCACCTGAAAGCAAGTAGCTGCTTGGCCGTATTAAATGACAGAGGATGGGTTAGAAAAGGAACAATGAAAAAAAAAATAATGAAGTCAAACTTATTGCATGTAAATGGGCATGTTACTGTAAGACCTGGTAAGGCATGTGTACCCCTGGATAGTCTCTGGTAAAGTCTGGTTACACCTAGGTGATAGGGGGGATGTGGGGTTAACAATACCCCGGGTAAAAACTCTAAGGGGGTAAGGGCTAGAGTGAGCGGGATTGTCTCAGTTAGCAGGTTTGGCTGGAGTTAGTCAAGGAACCCCAAGTCAAGTTCAAGGGGGGAATTGTTAGGTAAACTTGACTCGGAATAGAGTCAAAGTTGACCAAGTTAAACAGTGATGGTTTTGGGGCACATGGTATTATGCACCCATAGTATTCTACCCGTGGTATTATATGTAATGGAGCTTATAAAATGCTGGAAGGACTTCATTGTAAAGCAAGGCCTGGAGGTGAGCGGTGAAGGCTCACTTGGCCAGATTGGCCAAGGGTTTTGGCCAATGCTAATGAGATATCATTAGGTTGGGTTTTTCCCCAGCTTTGGGGTTTTCCCGGATAAACATATGTGTTTATGTGATTATGTTTATTGCTGGTTATTTTTATATTTGTTCCTCTCAATGATTTTCAGTAATTTATTTATGTTATACAGTCAAATTTCTTAACAGTTTGAAGGGAACCCGTAACCCCACTTTATGGGGTACGGGGTAGCGCCCCGGAAAATTTTGGTTTTGGACCATATGTTAGGTTTGGCGGACCCACCTATGGTTTTGTGCATGATTTTTGCACTTGTTTTTTTTTGGACGTGATGGTTTTTCGGTCCATGGTATTGGACACGATGGTTTTCGGTCCATGGTATTGGACACGATGGTTTTCGGTCCATGGTATTGGATGCTTCAATATGTATAAATATGTATTGTAACATTGAAAGGAACATAATGAAAAATCAAGCTGGTAGTCTCGGTTTTGGGATCCAGGGGAAAATCTCTGTGTATATGTGTTTTATGTGTTATGATCTCACATTGTTTATTTTTTGTGTTTTAGAATTCTTATGCAGGTAATTTCTGTACAGGGTTAAAACCTACATTTGGTATTAGAGTTGTTTTGGCTTCAAGGGAACGACTTTGTTGCTGAGGGGTTTTGCTCGGGCCTGTGGTAGACCCTGTCAGTGGGAGATCTGCAAGATCGATTCTGGTGGTGAAAGAAGATGGCGAGCAGTGGAAAGATAGAGATTGAGAAATTTAACAGTCACAGTTTTGAGTTGTGGAAACTCAAGATGGAGGATCTGTTGGTGGATAAAGACTAGTGGATTGCAGTAGATCTGGGTACTAAACAAACGAGAGTGTCTGATGAAGAATGGAAGAAGTTGGATCGGAAGGCAAAGAGCACAATACAATTGTGTGTCTTAGATTCAGTATTGTTGAATGTATCAGGGGAAGCTACGGCGAAGGCTTTGTGGGAAAAATTAGGGACTTTGTACCAATCTAAGTCTCTGGCGAATAAACTATTCCTGCGGAAAAAGCTGTACAACCTGAGGATGAAAGATGGAGACTCGGTACAGAGCATCTGAATGCATTTAATACTGTGGTAAGTCAGTTAGCATCTGTTGATATTAAAATTTCAGATGAAGACAAATGCATCAGTTTGTTGTGTTCTCTACCAGATTCGTGGGATAGTCTGGTTATTGCAATAGGTAGAAATGCAACTACCTTTCATTTTGATGAAATATTCTCATCCTTGCTGACGGAGGAGATAAGAGAGAAAAATATGGAGAGCCAAAATGGTGATGCCTTGTCTGTATGAGGGCGGACCTAGAACAAAAACAAAAATAAGTCATCGAGTGGGAGATCTAAATCTCCAGGAAAACCTATAAAGGTGGTGTGCTGGAAATGTGGGAATGAAGGGCACTACAAAAGGGACTGTAAATCTAAAGCTCTTGACAAAGGAAAGGGATCTAATGAGGCTCCTTTTGCAGAGGCAAAAACCACCTCAGATGAAGGTGGGGATGTGTACTTGGCTTCTTCAAGTACACATGTAGATCATGAGGCATGGTTGATTAACTCGGGTGCATCCTTTCACTTCACTCCCCATAGAGAGTGGTTCTGCGAGTATGAGAAATATGATGGTGGTGATGTTTTCTTGGGGGATGACAGGAAGGCTAGAATCATTGGTCGTGGAAAAGTAAAGTTGAAGTTGCAATGTGGAAGGGTTAGAACTCTTCCAGGTGTTCTACATATTCCTGCATTAGCTAGAAATCTGATTTCTTTTAGCAAGCTAGATGATGCATGCGTAAAAACAGTGTTCGAGAAGGACACTTGCAATATGGTTCAGGGAGCACTATTATTGATGCAGGGAGTTCAGATTAGAACTCTATAAAAGCTGCAAGGTAGCACTATTATTGATGGGTGCAATAGTTCTGTGGTTCCTGAAAGTGGAGCAGATAATCTAGTGGTCTCTAGAGAGAAGACCATGCTATGGCATCAAAGGGCTGGACATATTGGAGAAAAGGGCCTTCAGATACTTCATGGTAAAGGTATGGTAGAAGGTATGAGTAATAGTTCTCTGAATTTTGATTTCTATGAAAATTGTGTATATGGGAAGCAGAATCGGGTGTGTTTCCCCTCTAGTAGTAAGAGGGCGAAACAGATATTAGAACTTGTGCACAGTGATGTGTTTGGACCTGTGAAGGTTCCATCACTGGGTAAGTCTGTGTACTATGTATCATTTATAGATGAATTCTCAAGGAATACATGGATAAATTTCCTTAAGAATAAATCTAAAGTCTTTGATAGGTTTAAAGAATTTAAGGCTCTAGTGGAAAACCAGATAGAGAAGAAGATAAAGGTGCTGAGGACAGATAACGATGGAGAGTTTTGCAGTATGGAATTTGAAGAATTCTATAAGAAGTGTGGTATAGCACGACAGAAGACTACTCCATATACACCTCAACAAAATGGAGTTGCAGAAAGAATGAATAAGACGTTGATGGAAAGGGTAAGAAGTATGCTCAGTGGTGCTGGGTTAGGATAGGAATTCTGGGCAGAGGCAGTGGATACTGCATGTTACTTGGTCAACATGTCACCTTCATCAGCATTGGAGGATAAGACTCCACAAGAGGTATGGAATGGTAAGAAACCCTCTCTTTCACATCTGAGGGTATTTGGATGTGATGCATATGTACATGTTCCGAAGGAGAAACGAACCAAGTTGGATAGTAAATCTGAAAAGTGTATCTTTATTGGGTATAAGGATGGCTTAAAAGGTTATAAGCTTTGGAACTCAGTCACACGAAAGGTTGTGTACAGCCAAGATGTGGTGTTCAGAGAGGTGAAAGAAGTTATTAAACATGAAGTCCAACGAAAGGAACCTAAGAAGATAGAGTTTGAGCTAAAGGAGGAAGAATCAGACTCTACAACAGAGGAGGAATCAGAAGATGAAGAGCCACAAACTCTGGTTGTGAGAAGATCAGTTCGAGAAAGAAGGCAGCCTGAAAGGTATAGTCCATCTACTTTCTATTCAAATTTTTCTTTATCTATTATTGACGATGATCCCAAAACTGTGAAGGAAGCAGTAGATTCAGAGGATGGAAAACTCTGGAAAGAGGCCATGGTTGATGAAATGGCATCTTTGCACAAAAATGAGGCTTGGGATGTGGTGGAGTTTCCGGATGGAAGGAAACCCATTGGTAGCAAATGGGTGTTCAAAAACAAGACAAATGCAGAAGGAAAAGTGGAGAAATATAAAGCTCGGTTTGTAGAAAAGGGTTATTCCCAGGTGTCGGGAATTGATTTTGGTGATATTTTTCTCCTGTTGCCAAGGTAACTTCTATTAGATTACTTTTATCTATTGCTAATGCTTTTTATTTTGAGGTAGAACAGATGGACGTGAAGACAACATTTCTTCATGGCGATCTAGAAGAAGAAATCTACATGAAGCAACCTGAATGCTTTACAACAAAGGGTAAGAAAGACCTGGTATGCAAGTTAAAGAAGTCTCTGTATGGGTTAAAACAGTCACCAAGGATGTGGTATCAGAAATTTGATACATTTATACGGGGACTTAGCTTCACCAGAATCAAAGCAGATCACTGTGTGTATTTTAAATTAATTGGAAACCATGTTATTTATCTGGTCTTGTATGTGGATGATATGGTGCTGGTTGGAAATGACAAAGAAATTATCCAGGATTTGAAGACCTAATTGTCCTCCAAATTCGACATGAAAGATCTTGGTGTTGCAAACTATATTTTGGGAATGGAAATTAAAAGAGATCAGGCAAAGAGGAAGCTCTGGTTAAACCAGAGGAAGTATGTCGAGACAATACTGCAGAGGTTTAATATGCAGGATAGTAAACCGGTGAAGGTTCCTATTCCTGTAGGTGAGGTTATCTGCTGAACAATGTCCCAAGACACAAGAAGAGGAAGAGGATATGTCCCATGTTCCATCTACAAGTGCAGTCGGTAGACTGATGTATGCAATGGTCTGTACTAGACCAGACATTGCACATGCAGTGGGAGTATTGAGCAGGTTTATGTCAAAACCAGGAAAGGAGCATTGGACAACAGTGAAGCGGGTTTTCAGGTATTTGTGTGGAACGAGTGATTATGGTCTGTGCTACCAAGGAAGACTAGGAATGGATAGAGTGTTGGATATTCATGTCTTTGTTGATGCAAACTAGGTTGGAGATATGGGTCAGAGAAGATCTACAAGTGGGTATGTGTTTAACCTATATGGAGGTGCAGTTAGTTGGCTAAGTAAGAAATTATCTGTAGTGGCACTATCAAATACAGAGGCAGAATAAATGGCAGCCACTCATGCAAGCAAGGAAGCAGTTTGGTTGCAGAGATTGTGTTCAAATATGGGGTTAGTACAGGAAGCTATAAAGATAGACTGTGACAGCCAAAGTGCAATTTTCTTGGAAAATAATTCTGTATAGCATTCAAAGACAAAGCACATTGATGTTCAGTATCACTTTTTTAGGGATATGATAGAAGAAAAAAAGGTGTTGTTGGTAAAGGTGGACACTTTGAAGAACATTGCAGATGCGTTGACAAAATCTGTGAGCTCTGAGAAGTTCTCTTGGTGTAGAGAGACAATGGGCATTTCAGGGCTGGGAAAATGACTAAGCTCTCTTGTGGCCCCCTGTGGAAAGAAAACAACAAGTGGGAGAATGTTGGGTTGTGTTATATTCTTTCCACGTAGTTAATAGGGGGTTTAAAGGGCACCCGTAACCCCACTTTATGGGGTCCGGGGCAGCACCCTAGAAAATTTTGGTTTTGGACCCTATGTTAGGTTGGGCGGACCCACCTATGGTTTTGTGCATGATTTTTGCACATGTTTTTTTTTTGGATGCGATGGTTTTTCGGTCCATGGTATTGGACACGATGGTTTTCAGTCCATGGTATTGGATTCTTCAGCATGTATAAATATGTATTGTAACATTGAAAGGAACATAATGAAAAATCAAGCTGGTAGTCTCAGTTTTGGGATCCAGGGGAAAATCTCTGTGTGTATGTGTTTTATGTGTTATGATCTTGCATTGTTTATTTTCTGTGTTTCAGAATTCGTATGCAGGTAATTTCTATACAGGGTTAAAACCTACAGATTGCTCATAGAAATGCCTTAGCTTTCGAATGGCCTCCTGCAATGATTTAGGCTCATCAATCTCAATTCTATCTTTAAATGAAATTAGTTGTTGTGAAGATAAATCCCTTTTGTGGACAGAGGCGAACTCTCTAGCCCAATGAGTGGGTCTAGTAAAAAACTGAGAAAACTAATGCAGACTTACCTATATTATGTTTAAAAATAGAAAGAGAAGGAGAAACCTACCTCGCTCTTATGCTAATCACTCAATCCTTTGGTGATGGCTCCGATCTCTTGGCTTCCACGCTCTCTCCTTCCTTGCTATTTACGTCTGAGTATTGGCAAGAGCGATCAAAATACGATACAAGATACAAGAGCATACATGGCATATATCAAACATAAACTACTTAATAGATCAAGGAGTATTAAGCTAAATGCATAAACATGTACACATTTATGGAAAGTCAACGTTATATTTATATATTAATAAAACAAAAAGGGAAGCATACAACCAATGCCTTGATGTTGGAGACCTACTTTTGGTGGATGTCCAAGTCCAAGCCAATACTCTTCAAGCACTCCTTCTCCAAGTTATATGGGAAACATTATACATAATCTCAGCATAGGAATGGAGGCAATCAATGACCAATCATTTGGGGATGGAAGGGATTTTATTTATAGGAAGGGAGAGGGAGTTAGGGATCCACTAAAGAGGGAAGAAGGTCCAAATCTCAAGGGTAAGGCCTTTAAAGGTACGATCAAGAGATCCAAATGGTAGAGCTTGACCATATTTGCAACCAACAACATCTAGCTTGTTGTTTCTCGAAGTTTCTAGCATATGAAGCTTCTCCTCCATTTTGAGAAAACTTGCCATAAGAGGTTCAACACAACTTTCCATATTAAAACCCATACTAGTAGCACTAGGTAAAAGAACTTCAGCCCGCCATCAACATGGGTAGGCAGTGGGGAAAAGCGTGTTGGTCCTAATATTTAGGGTTTTTGTCAACCTTCTCTAGAATTGACTAAGGGTATTTTTTCTTCCATTCTTCAGGGATGTTTCAGTATGTGTTTCATGATGCATACACTTTTGAATATTTTGACACTTTGGGATGTGGAACAGGAAGCAAATAGGAGGTGTGACAAAATACTGTGTAAGAAATGCCCCTAAAGCATTAAGGAAGAACAGGGAGTGATGGGTGAAATGCTTTACAAGTGAAGGCAAGGACTAGAAAAACACCACCAGGAGACCTATAAATCAAGCATATATACATATACATATCTAACATCTCTAATAAAAACATGCCTAATGATACATGAATAGGCATCTAATAATACTTGAATCAATGGCATGGGTGCAACCATACAGATAGGAGGGATCATGTGCATGGAACCACAACATGGACGTGTCCATCCGGATAGAAAGGATCATATATATGGACCCATGGTATGGTTGCAACCATTTGTATAATCATGTGTACAATCAGAAATAACTTATAACTCCATGCAACCTGGATTTTATCATATGGAATCGAGGATCTTGAGCTCTGTCCCGATCTGATCAATGTACAAATTCTAGCATGTGAATAGATGTGTCGAAGTCGAACATGATAGAAAACCACCTCATTATAGGTCAATGATGAAAATCATTAATAGGTACGAGAGAAACCACCAATAATGAAAATGGATCTCAAGGAACAACCAGCACAATCCATGAGTGTGAATAATGAAGCTGAAGTCAAACACCCAAAGAAACAGTTGATCGAAGGACAGTGACATAAACCTGTCATCGAATGTGAAAAACTTGCCATTGAGGCATGCAAGCTCTAAGGTACTGGAAGGGAGTTTCTAAAGCATCTTCCTGGATAATGAGCTGAAGTCGATAGGAAGCGATCAATCGAAGGAGGGCCATAATGTATTCCACATCATCGACACAAAACAAAGGATATGGTAGAGTAAGTAAGTTTAATTTAGGACTGTGGCAGAAAGGTCAGATAATGTATAATTGGTAAAAACTGTAGATATGACTTCTCTTGAACATATCGGTGACATGACTCTAGAGTTTGGCAGCATTTGACTGAACATGGGATGAAAGGTCATGATGATGAATCAATATAATTAGATGAGAGGAAAAATGGATTAAGGCAAGTGATAAAGTGAGGATATCCCAAACTCGACACAAGCAACATATAAGTGTCATGTTCAAGAGCAACATGTCGCCTTTAAAAAACACAAGAGATGTTCACTTTCATTTTCCCCCACTATTTCTAGTGAGTACCCCATTATTTTTTATCACAAGCTTGAAGGGGAGAGTATATGCTTATTGTATAGGTTCATCTTTCCAATGAATCCATCCTAGTAAGTTTAAGGAGTCCTAGGAAGGAGGAAATCGATCTCCTCATCACGACAAGTTCTGCGTTGTTTAAGTTTTACGAGTTCGAGGTAGGTGAAACTCGACATATTATTCATGTTTAGAGAATTTAAAAAGAGGAAAAGAATAAAATCCCAAAGCTCCCTTTTCATAAATCATTTCTTGAATCTGGAAAGGTAGAAAACAATATCCAAGAGAACCTCTTAGTCATGTTCGACTAAGGTATTCCTTTTCTGTACAATAGTCTATCTTAGTCTGGAAAAGGGTTAAACTTATATTGAGTAGTCGTCATTTCATTTACTGTAACGAGTTCAAAATGACAAGTACTCGACGATATTTTCATGTTTTGAGAGTCAGAAAAGAGCTTAAATATGACTCTAGGGGGTTGCTTTTTCATTTATATTTTACTAGTCCGAAAAAGTGATAAAATAAAACTCATTGAATCGGTCATAATTAATCATTGTCATCATGTTCTATGACCTGTCGCTGCACAAGTAAAATGTACATTACTAATTTCGAGGAAAAATATTAAAATATAAATGAAAAATTCCCTAATTTAGTAAAAATGTCATTTAGAAGCTTATAAAAATCCCAAAAAGTAAATTATTTTCACCATTTTATCATTTTGCAAATTAGAGAACATTTTTACACTATTTTACCTTGACCTTCAGGGAGAGAGTACGATCAATCCCGGACACCATTCGCCAAGCCATTTCTTGCAGGTAAGAGATTTGTCCCTTCCCTTCAATTTAGTTGCATTTTTATGCATTTTCAACCATAGATTAGGTTACATGGAGGGCTTAACAAAAAATCATGTCGAGGGTGATCAAAGCGGGTTTTACTTATCGAAGTCGCATTGTTCACCCTGTGGTTTATTGTGGCATTACGATGGAAGTGAAAAAAAAATCCCTGGACAGTCACGTTGGTGAAGAATAGCAATTTTTTTGAAAAATACTCTAAGTTTAATGCTTTAGTTCTGGATTTTCTTTCATAGGAACTTATGAAATGTTGTTTGATGGATGTTTTACATCTTAATCATCCAAAAATGTTGATCGAATGGAAAGAAAGAGGACATGAAGCTCAAGACCATCAAGCAGCCGAGGACCCAAATTGCATTGCTACCCTTTGAGACTGTGGGCTGTTGAAATTATTTTGAATCGTTGGTATTAGGAGCTAGGTAGAGCTATTGCAACACTTGATTAGTTGGTGGGATGTGGATTGCCAAATATTCATAATTGGGGACAAATATCCTGAAATAGATGTCACAAACATTTATTTCATTATTGGCTTGTCTAGAAAGGGACAATGGATTCAGTTGTACGGTTCTCAAACTGGAGGAGATAGCACAGATATGTTGATTGCAATCCATTGTATAGGGGCTAGAAAGACCCAAAGTGGGAAGATAGATATAAATACCATCACAAATATACCACTACGAACAATCCTACATACTATGGCTTGAATAGCTGGGGCTCAGGCGTTGCATGAAGCAAAAAAGTCTCATTTCCAGTATGTAATCAAATGTCTAAATCCCAAGGTATTCAACTAGTGTGAGGGTTTGTTGGTCCGTATGAAGCACTAACTTACGAAGTGCAAGTCAAGTAGACTGAAACAATTTGGTTTCAGATCCATCTTGGTCACATTCTTCCTGGAACGTGTGCCATTTTTTTGATATCAGTGGATAGAAGTGGATGCACCAGTGCCCAAAGATCCATAGTTGATGTGGTGGGGTGAGCTTATGCCTAGGAAGGGAGGTGGTCAGCAGATGTTTTTTCCATCAACATTTTTTGGGTGGTTGTGGTGCAGGTAAATTCTAAGTGCAGACACAAATAATTCCTCTAGCCCGAGAGTGGATCTAGGCATGAGCAAGGAATTCTATGGAAGATTTCCTTAGGTGAGAACCAATTAAGAGGGCCTACCTCTTAGTACGCTATCTGTTTGATGATGACCTTGCTTCATTGCTCCAGCTATCTTTCGTTACTTCTTGCGAACCCCTGAAACAAGTAGACAACAACAGACAACAAAACACATATTTCATTAAAAGTAAAAAGTTTTTATTACAAGGACATCATTAGAATTGTTTTTTTTCTTATTTTGAAATTCTAGATCCATAATTTAATTCCATATTTAATGAAATATGTGTTACAACTGTGATATTATACAAATTGTATTCAACCTACTTAACAAGTCAAGAAACATTAAGCCATAAACATGTGAAATGACATCTTACGTAGGAAATCAATCGATAGTTGCATCTCTATTAAATCAAGAAGAGATTACAACCGATGTCTTGACATTGTTGTTCTCCTCTGAAAAATTTGGGTTCCCACACACTTCTACTAGCATTCCATGGATGGCCTCAAAAATGATAGTCTTAAGGCTCTTCCCCTTAAGTTTCACACCAAACCAACTCACAATTCTCCCTTAAACACAAATTAGAGAGATACAAAGTATGGATAACTTGCTGATTACTCCAAACAGAACTTAACTAACACCAGCACACACACACTAGCTTGTGCTTGGGAAAAGTGGATGTTTATATAGCTTGAATGGATGGGAGATGGTTCCTCTTCTCATGGGAGAAGGTCTTATATCTTGAGGCAGTTCCATCCTAATAGGGGAAAGGAGCCTAATTTGACCTCGTCAGCTCCATCTGGCCTAACCATTTACTAGACTTTCATTACGAAGCTTCTAGAGATGGAGGATTTGGCTCCAAATTTAAAAAACTTTCCAAAAGAGGATCAACATGACTGGGAAAAGGCTCAACTGCTCCAGTCGGTGCGAGGGAAAATTGTAATCCCTGCATATTGGCGCGGGCAGGACACAGGTCATTAGTGTCGGTCTTGTAAACTGGGAAAAACAAAATATTTTGGGAAAATGATGCAAAGGGGAATTGTTCTACTCATGAAGGGTTCACTGTAGAGGTCCTCCAGGATCAACAAACGGGGAGTATAGGGCAGTGACAAAATATTGCGTAATAGATTCCCCCTAAAGCATTAAGGCCGAACTAGAGTGAGGGGTGAAATGTTTTATAACTCAGTGCGGGGAACCACAGTTTGTCGTTGAAAAACCTGCAAGCAAGTATAGATACATATACATTACTGAAAACTCTGTAAAACAACACAAAAATCATGGTATGGACGTAGCCAACCAGAGAATGATCATGTAAATGGATCCAGGCATGGGTGCAACACTCCGATAAAGAGGATCATATCGAAACCACGATATGGTCGCATCCATCCAATAACAAGAAGGATCAATTATTAAAACTCATGGTATGGTCACAACCATCCATCTAAAAGATAAAGAACAACCATGTCACATCGCATTGCAACATGGACATTTGTAATTTGAGCCCAAGGTCTTGCGCTCCAACACGACCCGATCAAAGTACAGATTCTAACATGTGAATAGATGTGTTGATGCTGAACACGCTAGAAAATCGCTTGATTACCAGTCAATGATGTAAACTGTTAACAAGCGTGAGAGAAACCACCAATAATGAAAATGGTTCTCAAGGTACTAGTAGCACAATTCACGGAATGTGAATGAAGGAACTGAAGTCGAACGCTCATGAAATCACTCGATTGAATGCCAATGATGTGAAATTATCATCTAGTGCGAAGAACTTGTTGTTAGGGCATGCATGCTCCAAGGTACTGAAGAGGAATCTCTCGATCAACTTCTTGGATAATGAGTTGAAGTTGACAGGAAGTGACCATGTTGAAGGAGGGCCATGATATATCCCACATCATCGACATGGGACAAAGGGATGCAAATAATTTTGGATGATACAGAGAATTAGAGGTAAGGGTAACTGCAAAAGGACAACTCTTGAACATATCGGTGACATGACGCGGAGTTTGGAAGCCTTTGGATCCATAGGATCAGTGGTCATGATGATGTGGCAGAGATCAAATGGAAGGCAAAAAATGAGCGGCCCAACCCAGGAAGGTCAAATGAAAAGGAGGATATCCCAACCCGACATGAAGCAGAAAGTGTCATGTTCAAGAGTAAGTTGCCGACACGACTGATCGAATTTCTAAGTTTTCCCCACCATTTCTGGCAAGTACCCCAATTATTTTTTATCGCAAGCATGAAGGGGATAGCACATGCTTTCACTGTAAGCTCATCCTTCGGATGAATCTAACCTAGTAAGTTTAATGAACCCTAGAAAGGAGAAGCTCATGTTCATCATTGTGACGAATCCAATGTTGTTTAATGTTTTAACGAGTTTGACAAAGTTATAACTTGGTATCTTTTTCATGTTTAGAGAAATTGAAAAAGACATGGAAATGAAAACTCCACATGGTCCCTTTTCATATATTTGTGTCTCTTGAGCCCGAAAAGGTAGAAAATGATACTCGAGACAACCACTTGACCATTTCAATCAAGGAGTACCTTTTTCGTAAATAGTTTATCCCAGCCCGAAAAAGGGGTAAACGTATACTGGGTAAATGTTTCTCATCCTTTAACGAGTTCAAAATGACAAGAGCTCGAAAATATTTTGGTGTTTAAAGGGTCGGGAAAGAGATTGAAAGCGGACCCCCATTTTATTCTTTGTTACGAGTCAAAAGGGAAAAATACTCGGCAATATTTTCATTTGAGATTTACGGGTCGAGAAAAGAGCAGAAACATGACACAGTACCATCATAAAAAATTTGTGACCTGTCACTGCACGAAAAGGTAAATGCATTATATAATTCCTGAGGCAAAATACGTCAAAAATGTGTAAAAACTTTAATATTTCATGAAAAAATGAATAAAAGGAGGGAAAAGTAATTATTTTTTACCATTTACCATTTTACCTTTGTGTGAAGAGCTTTTAACCCAGTTTTGCCCTAATTTTTCTAGAGTAGATTGGAGGAGATCTAGAAGGTTGTTCACCGAGCCATTAGTTCCAGGTAAAAGCCAAGAGCTTAATCTCCATTTTCATACTGCGTTTTCCTATTTTTATCTATTTTTGGGTTTTATGGGGAGCTTTTGGCAAAAACAAATCGCCCTTAGTCAGCACAATTTCCGAGCATAGAATCACGCCAATCGGGGGTGGCTAAAACTGCCAACCGCACCGCCAACATCGTGAACAAAGAAAAATTGATGTTTTCTCTTTGATTCACCGTTCAAATCCAATTTTATCTGTCAAAAAATGATCATTAACTTGATTGAATGGTTGTTGCAGGAAAAAAAGCATTGAAAATGGTGGATTGGAAAGAAAAAGAGCATGAGGATATCGATACCCAAGCTATCACTGACCAAATTGCTTGGAGGCTTTGAGGAACTATGGGCTCCCCAAGTTCTTTCTCACACTAGAGATGCGGGCTCAACCTGAGCTGCTACGATACCTTATGTTGGCATTATGATTCTGGTATGGCTTTATGATACATATGTTGTACTTGATGGCAACCCACTCATCTCAGATGATAAATTATAGTGCAGAAAAGTTCACGCACTTATATGCAGAGAAAAGCTTATTCTATGTAGAGAAAAGTTCACGCACTTATATGCAGAGAAAAGTATATTTCATGTAGAGAAAAGTTCATGCACTTTTATGTAGAGAAAAGTTTATTTCATGTAGAGAAAAGTTTATTTCATGTAGAGAAAAAGTTCACGCACTTTCATGTTGGAGAACTTACCTTTGGTCAATGGTAGTTAGTCCTTGGTATTTGAACCTATGGTTTTGGACCATGGTACCTCGTCAAAAGTGTGTATATGTTGGAGAACTTACCTTTGGTCCATGGTGGTTAGTCCTTGGTATTATTGAGCCCCATGTTTTTGGGCCCCTTGTATTGGTTATCTATGGTATTGATCCATGATTTTAGGAAGAAGCTTGCCTATATAAAGCAAAGGAGATCACTTGGCTAATTCATTCTTGCAAATCGAATATCTTAAGATCTGAAATATTGGGTTATTGTTTTAAAAGTTTGATTAATGAAAGGGAAGTTGAAAGCGAATCTGTGAAGGGTGATCTCTTGAGCGCTGCAGCTGCGGAAGTGTGGAGGCACCACAGAAGGCGCAGTGCGGAGGCGCCATAGAAGGTGCAGTGTGGAGACGCCACAGAGGCGCCACAAAAGGCGCAGTGCGGAGACACCACAGAAGGCGCAGTGCGGAGGTGCCACAGAAGGCGCAGTGCGGAGACACCACAGAGGCGCCACAGAAGGCACAGTGCGGAGGCGCCACAAAAGGCGCAGTGCGGAGGTGCCACAGAAGGCGCAGTGCGGAGGCGCCACAAAAGGCGCAGTGCGGAGACGCCACAGAGGCGCCACAGAAGGCGCAGTGCGGAGGCGCCACAGAAGGTGTAGTACGGAGGCGCCACAGAAGACGCAGTGCGGAGACGCCACAGAGGCGCCACAGAAGGCGCAGTGCGGAAGCGCCACAGAAGGCGCAGTGCAGAGGCGCCACAGAAGGCGTAGTGCGGAGGCGCCACAGAAGGCGCAGTGCGGAGGCACCACAGAAGGTGCAGGTGCGGTGGTCGTGGCGCCACAGAAGGCGCAGGTGCGGAGGTAGTACAGATATCCGCAGATCTATACCAGTGAAGTTGCGATCCCTGCTTAAAATTTGTTTTAACTGCCTTTGACTATTCTGCAGGGTTTTTGGTGCATAACTGATGTTTGGTTACTAGTATTGGGTTCAGATAACAACATAATTAATGACTTATCTTTATGTAGTAGATCTGGTTCATAACTCTCATAATATCATTGTATATGTATGGATCTGGTGATTGGGTGATTTAGAAGGTTGTTTGATTATGAGCTTCAATGTTGTTGTTGGATCCAGTTTGAAAATTTATGAAAAGTGGTCCTTGAAAGAAAAGAAGTAGGGCGTTGTAGCTCCCTTCCAGGAGAGACTGGAAAACGAGAGAGAGTTGTAGCTCTCTGCAGGTTGCAGCCTGCGTACTGGTAAAGGACTGCACCAGTACAAAATCATTGTAACAGGAGTTTCTAATTTGAAAGAAGATAGAGACATATTGCAGCAGGTGGTTTTCACCCACATTGGGTTTCCACCTTATATCTGGTGTTCTTTGGTGTGACTATCTGTTTTTCTTGTTCATGCTCATTATTTTATGGTACTGATATGAAAAAATAATTCAAAGTGTAAATAAGGAAGATTTGTTAAAAGAACTTGATAATACTGATTCACCCCCCGCTCTCAGTATTATTTTCAACAATTGGTATCAGAGCAGGTCCTTCAGAGAAGCTTGATCGCTTGAAGGTAGATCATTCATCATGAGCAACTACGAGAGAGAAGCATCAATCAGGCCACCAATTTTTGATGGGACGAACTTCAATTTTTGGAAGATAAGAGTTACTACCTATCTTCAATCTCTTGGTACAGAAGTTTGGGATATAATAGAGACAGGCTACACTTTTCCTTCAGCTACTCCTACAGATTCGGCCGAGAAGAAGAAATATGAAACAAATGCGAAAGCAGTCAATACTCTATTGGGATGCTTATCCCAATTGGAATTCGTGAAGGTAATGCACTATAAATCCGCAAAAGAAATATGGGACAAAATTGTCACGAGCTATGAAGGAGACAAACAGGTAAAGCGTGCTAAACTTCAAACTTTCAGGATTCAGTATGAGAATCTTAGAATGTATAATGATGAAAGTGTGGCTAACTATTTCCTTAGGGTAGATGAAATTGTTAACTGCATGAAAAACTTGGGTGAAGAAATAAAAGAGGCTATTGTGGTTGAAAAAGTCCTAAGATCCTTGTCCCCCAAGTTTGAATTTAAGTGTCCGCTATAGAGGAAAAAGAAAATCTACAAACTCTCACCATGTCTCAACTACATGGAATTCTAACTGCTTATGAAATGAGAAAGGGAGGTCCATCAGACAGAAGAGAAGCGGCTTTCAAGGCTTCAGGCAAAGGAGATTACTATGAAGCAAGTCACGTGCCAGAAGAAGAAGAAGAAGAATCAAATTTTGTCAGAAATCTTCAAAGGGGTTCTGGAAGGTTCAGAGGTAAGTTACCTTTTAAATGTTTTGCTTGTGGAAGAGTAGGTCATTATGCTGCAAAATGTCCTTATAAGGATAAAGGAAAGGAACCTGCTAGATGGAACAAGAAACAGAGTGCAAACAAGAAAAGTTACTACACTCATGAAGATAGTGATGGTCTATCGATTAGTGATGAAGATGAACAAGGTAATGACTATAAACTGTTAATGGAATTTGAAGATGATGATTATATGGATGCTATAGATGTGGATAGCCTTTTTGAAGAAATTACTAGACTTAAGAGATGTATAGAAGAAAAGAATATGATCATTGATACTCTACAATTTCAAATTGATGAAAAGGAAAAACATCTTGAAAAATTAGAAGGTGAAATTGTTGGTCTTAGAAAAGAGATTGAAAAAACAAAATCTATTAATCTTAAGTTTGTCAAAGGATCTGAAACTTTGGATGAGATTATCAATGTACAGCGTTCTACACTAAAAAAGACAGGCCTGGGCTATAATGGAGAAACTTCTCAAGCAACCACTTCAAAAAGTTATCTTGATGCATCAAGAAGGAATGAGCAAAAGCACAATGAAGACCATCAGGCAAGGCAGGGACGAATTGCAAACAGAGTCTATCAAGGGAAATCCGTTTTAAGGGTGAACAAAAGCTACAACCAGCCACAGGTAAAATCTTCTCAATTTAGTTCAAGAATGGATGACAATAGAAATTAAAATTATTTGGCCGGTAGATTTGATAACCGAAGAAATTTATTCAATGGACAATGTTTCTCTTTCCATAACTTTGGTCACAAAGCAGCTCAATGTGTTGCATATAAAACAATCATGACTAGAGAAGCTCAAAAAAAAAGAAGTATGATTGGGATTACAAAAAGGACCTATAACAACTTTTCGGCTCTTGAAAATGAAGTTGAATGTTCTATTTGCAATAACTTTGGTCATGAAGATTTTGAATGCAGGAGCAGGTTTCAGCAGACAAAGGAACAAGCCTCAAACACCAAAACATGGAGAATAAAGGAACCACAAACAGAAAGATGTGGGATAGCATTGTATGTAGAGGGACAGGAAAATCTATGGTACATTGACAGTGGATGTTCAAAGCATATGACAGGTGATAAAGAAAAACTTGAGTCATATTCTTCTCTAGAAAAGGGAAAGAAAGTTTCTTTTGGAAATGATACTCCTGCAACTATAAAAGGAAAAGGCACTGCTCAGTTAAAAGAAAAGGTCAAGGCTGGAAATGTTTTGTATGTTGATGGATTGAAACATAATCTTCTAAGTGTCAGCCAGATGTGTGATCAAGGAACCGAGGTGATATTTAGAACAAATGGATGTCTTGTTCGTGATCTTGATACAGGTAAAACGGTGATCAAAGGTAAAAGAACTCCAAATAATCTATACGTATTTGAAGAAGGACAACAACAATGCTATCTAAGCAAGGATGATGAACATTGGCTATGGCATCGGAGGTTGGGGAATCTAAGATTTTCACAAATAAGGAAAGCATGCAAATATCAGGCAGTTCACGATCTTCCAGATATCAAAATTCCAGACAACACCATATGCAAATCATGTCAGTTTGGAAAGCAAACCAGAACTAATTTTCCAGAGAAGGAAGGATCAGCTAGCATGCCTCTTGAGCTAGTACATACAGATACATGTGGTCCATTCAGAAAAAGAACACCTCGAGGAGAAGAATACTTGATATTATTCATTGACGATTTCTCCAGGTTTGTCTGGTTAGGACTAATGAAGCACAAAGATGAAGCATTTGAAAAATTCAAATCCTTCAAAGCCTTGGTTGAAAATGAATCAGGATACAAAATTAAGTGCCTCAGATCTGACAGAGGTGGGGAGTTTACCTCGAATGAATTTTTTGATTTCTGTGAAGAACATGGGATAAGAAGAGAATTCTCTACAGCTAGAACTCCTCAGCAAAATGGAGTTGTGGAAAGAATAAACAGAACAGTCCAAAAAATGGCTCGTGCTATGCTTGATGAGTCAGGTACTCCCGCAACTTTCTGGGGTGAAGCTGCACATGCTACGATTGTTATTCTCAACAAAACAAATGTCCATGTTAACAGCACTCAAACCCCTCATGAGCTCTGGTGTGGTGAGACTCCTTCGGTGAAGCACTTCAAAATCTTTGGGAGCAAATGTTATATTAAGAATACTGATGAGCAACTTGGCAAACTTGAACCTAGAGCAGATGAAGGCATTCTTCTTGGTTATTCTCCACATAGCAAAGCATACAAGTGCTACAATAAAAGAGTTTGTAGAATTGTTGACAACATTGATGTAGTGGTTGATGAGAAGGGATACATTCCTAGGCAAGTACATCATGAAGACATCGAAGAAGATGAAGGCTACCCTCAAAGACAGAATGATGAAGAAGAAGAACCTCAAGAAGAACCAGAGGAGTAGACAAGAATAGAAGAGAAGACTCCATCCAGATATGTTCAGAAGAATCATCCAGAATCTCAGATTGTGGGGCAGAAAGAAGCAGGTGTACAAATAAGAAGAACAATTGCAGAAGCTTCAAGCTATTTGGCATTACTCTCTTCCACTGAACCACAAAATGTGAAAGAGGCATGCAAAGATGAATGTTGGGTCAAAGCAATGGATGAAGAACTTGAGCAGATCGAAAAGAACAACACTTTGGAGTTGGTTCCTAGACCAAAAGATAAGAATGTTATAGGAACAAAATGGGTCTTCAAAAATAAATTGAATGAAAATGGAGAAGTATTTAGAAACAAGGCCAGACTTGTTTGTAAAGGGTATGCGCAGCAAGAAGGAATAGATTTTGAAGAAACCTTTGCTCTTGTTGCAAGACTTGAGGCCATCCGAATGTTCCTTTCTCTCTCAAGCTTTCAAAACTTCAAAGTATTTCAAATGGACGTGAAATCATCCTTTCTGAATGGAGACTTGGAAGAAGAAGTATATATTGAGCAGCCAGATGGTTTCATTCTTGGAAATGATCCAAATCTTGTATGCAGATTGAAAAAGGCTCTCTATGGTCTCAAACAAGCTCCAAGGGCTTGGTACTATCGTTTGGATAAATATCTTCATCAACAAGGTTTTTCAAAAGGATCAGCAGATAGCAATCTTTATATAAAAGTTGAAAATGACAAATTGCTAATACTTGTTGTGTATGTAGATGACATTATCTTTGGCAGCAATGAAGAAGCTATGAGTCAAAGCTTTGCCTTGGTCATGCAGAAAGAATTTGAAATGTCCTTGCTGGGAGAACTGACATATTTCCTTGGTTTGAAAATCCAACAAAAGGAAGGAGGAATCTTTTTGTCTCAAACCAAGTATCTCAAACAGATTTTGAAGAAATATGGCATGGAAGATGCAAAACCAGTATGTACACCCATGGTCACAGGATGTAGCCTCGATGCAAATGATGAATCTGTAGCAGTACATCAACCAACCTACAGATCTATGATTGGAAGTCTACTTTATCTGACAGGTACCCAACCGGACATCATGCATGCAGTTGGAATAGTTGGAAGATTTCAGGCAAATCCGAAGGAGACTCATCTTCAGGTAGTGAAGAGAATTTTCAAATATCTTCAAGGGACTCAAAATTATGGTTTATGGTATCCTAGAGATACAAATCTCACACTTCATGCTTATACAGATGCCGATTGGGCCGGAAGCGTGGATGACAGGAAGAGCACAAGTGGTGGCGCATTCTTTATGGGTTCCAGACTAGTATCTTGGTTCAGCAAGAAACAGAGTTCGATTGCCTTACCTACAGCTGAAGTAGAATATGTTGCTGCCGCATCTTGCTGCACTCAACTCCTTTGGATGATGCAGGCCTTGCAGGATTTTCAAATCACTTGTACACCACCTATCTCCATCTTATGTGATAACACAAGTGCAATCAACATCTCAAAGAACCCAGTCATGCATTCAAAAACCAAGCACATACCAATCAAGTATCATTTTCTTCGGGAACAAGTGCTTGAACAGAAGGTCAAGTTGGAGTATGTTCCTTCTAAGGAACAAGTTGCTGATATACTCACCAAACCATTGCCTAGGGAGACTTTTGAATACCTCAGGCAAAAGCTGGGGGTTGTTGATGCATCATCTTGTTGTTGAATCTCTTCTGATTGTTGGTTGTACGGGAATATGTGTACATGTACTGGGTTGCGGATTGGTTGAAGATCAAATAGCACTGGTTCAGGGGGAGCTTATAATGCATTGTTGGCATTATGGAGGATGTACAGAAGGCGATCATGGATGCTGATCTGAATATTACTGCAATATGTCTCTATCTCTTTCATGGTCATTTATGGTGTTTGGAGGATTATGTTTCTTCTTTACAGATCTGGTTCATATTCAGGGGGAGCATAACCCTTTGCCCTTGATGTCAAAGGGGGAGAATGAGCTGAAGATTTTGATGTTGCCATCAAGTCCAAAGGGGGAGATTGTTGGCATTATGATTCTGGTATGGCTTTATGATACATATGTTGTACTTGATGGCAAACCACTCATCTCAGATGATAAATTATAGTGCAGAAACGTTCACGCACTTATATGCAGAGAAAAGCTTATTCTATGTAGAGAAAAGTTCACGCACTTATATGCAGAGAAAATTTTATTTCATGTAGAGAAAAGTTCACGCACTTTTATGCAGAGAAAAGTTTATTTCATGTAGAGAAAAAGTTCACGCACTTTCATGTTGGAGAACTTACCTTTGGTCCATGGTAGTTAGTCCTTGGTATTTGAACCTATGGTTTTGGACCATGGTACCTCGTCAAAAGTGTGTATATGTTGGAGAACTTACCTTTGGTCCATGGTGTTTAGTCCTTGGTATTATTGAGCCCCATGTTTTTGGGCCCCTTGTATTGGTTATCTATGGTATTGATCCATGATTTTAGGAAGAAGCTTGCCTATATAAAGCAAAGGAGATCACTTGGCTAATTCATTCTTGCAAATCGAATATCTTAAGATCTGAAATATTGGGTTATTGTTTTAAAAGTTTGATCTATGAAAGGGAAGTTGAAAGCGAATCTGTGAAGGGTGATCTCTCGAGTGCTGCAGCTGCGGAAGTGCGGAGGCGCCATAGAAGGCGCAGTGCGGAGGCGCCACAGAAGGTGCAGTGCGGAGATGCCACAGAGGCGCCACAGAAGGCGCAGTTCGGAGACGCCACAGAGGCGCCACAGAGGGCGCAGTGCGGAGGCGCCACAGAATGCGCATTGCGGAGACGCCACGGAGGTGCCACAGAAGGCGCAGTGCGGAGGCGCCACAGAAGGCGTAGTGCGGAGGCGCCACAGAAGGCGCAGTGCGGAGGCGCCACAGAAGACGCAGTGCAGAGAAGCCACAGAGGGCGCAGTGCGGAAGCGCCACAGAAGGCGCAGTGCGGAGGCACCACAGAAGGCACAGTGCAGAGGTGCCACAGAAGGCACAGGTGCGGAGGTAGTACAGATATCCGCAGATCTATATCAGTGAAGTTGCGGTCCCTGCTTAAAATTTGTTTTAACTGCCTTTGACTATTCTGCAGGGTTTTGGGTGCATAACTGATGTTTGGTTACTGGCATTGAGTTCAGATAACAACATGATTAATGACTTATCTTTATGTACTAGATCTGGTTGATAACTCTCATAATATCATTGTATATGTATGGATCTGGTGATTGGGTGATTCAGAAGGTTGTTTGATTATGAGCTTCAATTTTGTTGTTGGATCCAGTTTGAAAATTTATGAAAAGTGGTCCTTGAAAGAAAAGAAGTAGGGGGTTGTAGCTCCCTTCCAGGAGAGACTGGAAAACGAGAGAGAGTTGTAGCTCTCTGCAGGTTGCAGCCTGCGTACTGGTAAAGGACTGCACCAATACAAAATCATTGTAATAGGAGTTTCTAATTTGAAAGAAGATAGAGACATATTGCAGCAGGTGGTTTTCACCCACATTGGGTTTCCACCTTATATCTGGTGTTCTTTGGTGTGACTATCTATTTTTCTTGTTCATGCTCATTATTTTATGGTACTGATATGCAAAAATAATTCAAAGTGTAAATAAGGAAGATTTGTTAAAAGAACTTAAATACTGATTCAACCCCCCCTCTCAGTATTATTTTCAACACCTTATTAGTCTCTAGGACATAAATCAGGAAATTTTTATCATTTGTGACCAAGAGCTAGAGTTGGAGACTTCAGATATTTATTTCATCATAAGATTGTCTCTAAGAGGGGAACCAGTCAACCTATACGGTTTGAGGCCTATTGGGGCAAGTGTTTCCATGTTACTTGCCGAACATTTCCCAGAAGCCCTCAATTCCAAGAGTGGCAAGATCGAGATCGCGACTCTTCGAGATATTGTATTGAGAGTGTTACAATTGACCATCAATAGAGTGGCTGGGTCCCAAGCACCACACGAGACTAATAAATCAAAGTTCCTGTATGCTATCAAGTGCAGCGTGCCCACTATTTTTAATTAGGTAGAATCTATGAAAGCCAACATGAAGCACCAGCTATCAAAATCTAAGGTGGGAAACCTGAAGCAATTTTACTTTGGGTATGTGCTAGTGCCCTTCTTCTTGGAGCGAGTTCCATTGTTCCAATACCAGCTGACCGAGGTGGATCCGCCTATGCCATGAGACCCATGGATGGTACGTTGGAGCGAGTTGATGCCCAAGGTTATGGGGGGCCAACAAATGTCCTACAAGCCTGCCTTCTTCTCATGGCTATGACGACAGCTGATCATAGTGGAGGATTGGCCTTACCGCAGTACTGACTTTCGCCGAGATTTGGATATGCTGCTACCAGAAGGAGAGGATTTTGATGATGGAGGTTAAAACAAACAATTTTTTTATTTTTAATGTTTTTACTATTTTTGAAATATATGTGTTCATGAAACTTCAATTTTATGAATGCAGATGTTGGACGAGAATTCCCTGCCGGGATGTCCCTGATTGCCAGGCGTGTTTCTTGGTAGTTCAATGTCGCTCCTTATTAGGAGGGGAGCGACAATAAGGTGGAGATTGCATGGAATCTCGAGGTTTTGATGCATGGGATATCCCATGCCAGTACCAGAGTCATATGGTGGGGGTGTCAGATAAGATCCACCGATTGATGACTCGCGTAATCTGAGTAGTTACATGATATCATGAGAATCATCCTGTTTAGTGCATAGGTCTAGCATTCCATATTTTTGAGGCCTGCGAGCCATAGATGTATAAGGCTAGTGAACCACCAATATATTTTGGACACACATATTATTTTTTGGGTTTTTGATGTATCAAACACAATGGAATATATATATATATATATATATATATATATATATATATATATATATGCTATATCTTCTTGCTTACTATGGTACAAATGATTTGTTCTTGCTTTTCACATGTTTCACAAGTGTCTATCCAACACATAATTAGCTAATGAATATGTCAATGTATTCATATGTCTAGGAATATGATGATATATAATATAATCAAAATTTCTCTCTAGCAAACGAATACGTAGATACATTCTCAATATCTGAGAGTTTCTAACATAATATTTCCCATTGAGTTGAAGGACGACAAGCTGTGTATCTAGTTTGGAAAACAATTCCCGAATGTCAAGAGAGATCGCTTCCGACAACAATTCGATAAATGCATTATACTCAAGAATGTTATTGGTTGTTTGACCTAAACAAATACCTTGAAGATAAATCAACTCACCATGGGGGTCATAAATGGCCCATGCCACAGAGGATAAATTTCAGGGACTACGACAAGCACCATCAGCGAAACCAATGTGACGAGTCACAGACATCTGCAAAGAAGGTAAAAACATAGTGAGCATGAAAACTGCTTGAAAACCAACACACCAAACTGCATTTTACAAAAATTAATGACACACTAATGTACATAAGTGATCATGCAAGATGGACTAAGCATAGTACTTTGTGAGAGAGTCCATTCTTAGACTCGGGTAATCAATTAACACAGATGAACATTGGAGTTTTACCATTGACATGATGAGTAAGCATCGATTTGGCCAAATAATAGAGTAGAACTCATATAAGGCTTTTCCCCCATTCCCCCTGGGTGAGGGAGGGTTACGAGTCACATGAAAACCCCATTGAAATAATGGGCAATCAGTAAAACTTGGGGAGGGAGAAAAAACTTGAATCCATGAAGAGATAAAGGTTCCCTTAGTTGAAATATCTTAACAATGTCAGGAGAAACAGACATGTCAATAGGCAGCAGAGAAGAGAACTTATCAAGACACATAGATATGACTGTTGGGCCAGAACCAAGCCACGGGGAATGAGAAGACATATCGAGAGATGTACCCGAAACAAGAAAATCATAGGATATGGAACTTGAGGACGAAACGATTTCCACATAATTGATTTTAGCGGAACTAAGTGGCATAACCTCACCCCAGGTATCAACAAGATCCAGTGAAGGTGTTACACAACATTTTGTCACTGTCCCTATACTCCTTGTTCCTTGATCCTGGAGGACCTCTACAGTGAACCCTACATGATTTCCCTTCATGAAGAGACTCCCATTATGTCCCTCTTGATGAGTAGAATAATTCCATTTTTCACCATTTCCCCAAAATATTTTGTTTTTCCTAGTTTACAAGACCGGCACTAATGGCCCTTTTCCTCCTCGCACTGATATGCAGGGATTGACATTGTCCCTAGCACCAACTGGAGTGACTGAGCCTTGTTCCAGGTGCACCAATCCTCTTTTAGAAACTTTCTTAAATAAGAAGCCGAAGCTTCCAGCTCTAGAAGCTTTGTAATGGAATTCTGGTAAATGGTTGGGCTAGATGGAGTCAAGGATGTTAGTTTGGGATCCTTTCCCCTGTAAGGATGGAACTACCTCAAGAGATAATACCTTCTCCCATGAGAAGAGGAACCATCTCCCATCCATTCATGCTATATAATCCTCCATTTTTCCTAAGCACAAGCTAGTGGGTGTGCTAGTGTTAATGTTGGTGTGCTAGTGCTAATTAAGTTTGGATTAAAAAGAAAGCTATTCATAGTTGTAGCTCTCTAGCTGTGTGAGGGAGAATTGTGAATTTGGTTTAGTGTGAAGCCTAAAGGGAAGAGACTTAAAACTATCATTGTTGAGGCCATCACGGTATGCTAGCAGAAGTGTGTGGGAACTTGGTTTTGTCAGAGGAGAACAACAACGTCAAGACAATGGTTGTAATCTCTTCTTGATCCAATATATATGCAACTATTGATTGATTTCTTACATGATGTGTCATCTTACATGTTCATGGCTTAATGTTTCTTTACTTGTAAAGTAGGTTGAATTACAATTTGTCTATTATTACGGTTGTTGTTTCCTATTGTTTACTTGTTTCAGGTGTCTGAAGAAGGAAACGAGAGATAGCTAGAGCAAGCAAGCAAGGACATCATCAAATAGGATAAGCGCACTAAGAGATAGGCCCTATTAATTGGTTCTAACCTAAGGAAATCTTCCATAGAATGTATCAGTTGTGGCTAGACACAATATCAGGCTAGAGGAATTGTTTGTGTCCACACTCATAATTTTACTTCACCACAAATTGCCGACCATACTGGGGAACCAATCCTTTTATTTGTTTGTTTGAGATTTCATGGTTTTGTGTCAACTTTTCTAGTTCCAATTTTCCCCTTTGGTTCTATTTGTTTTCCTTTTCTTACTGGTCTAATTTTGAAATTCATAGTAGAAAATTTGGTCCCAACTTTAAATTTTTTTATTTTTTTCTTAGCTTCCTCGCTCAACGTGCTTAATTCGCTAACAGGTCCGCCGATCAGAGCGATATGCTGAGAAATAGTCACGTTGACCTCCTTCTGGCACTTGTTGTCAGTTAGGCAGTCGTGCTGATGCCTGTAAGTGAAGATTAGGGTTTGTCCCAAATCTTGGTCAATGTGTTTTTCTCTCATGATTTCAACCACGTAAGCCTTTTAAGTTGTGTTCTCCCTGACTAGAAAGCTTAATTAGCTTGGTTTGTGTGCTTTCTTGATTTATCCCACCCTATGATGTGTTAATTTTGGCCATGTGTGAAGTTTTTTTTATTTTTCTTTGAATCCCTCGATCAGCGCTAGTTGTCAGTTAGGCAGTCAGTCTAGTATCTGAGTTAAGAAAAAAATCAAAATTTATCCCATTCCAGTGCTAGTGTGTCTTGACCCTTAGACTCTTTTCTTCCTCCCAGAAGTGACTATGATGCTTTGTTTGCTTCATTTTCAATTGAATGAGCGAAAGAGTCTCATTTGTTCTCTTATTTCGAGTGTCTGTTTTCTCTTTCCAAGCATAGATTACATTGCTTGGTTTCTCGATTGAAGCATTTATGTGTTTGGTTGGTTCGATTCAAGGAAGAAGTTGTTTTTAATTTCATTTATAATGATTTGCATTTGATTGATGCTTGTTTCTTCGGAATTGTGAAAAATTTCATTCAAGTGCTTTATGTGGAAGATTCATTTTTCATTTTATGAAAATAAGAACATCATTCTAGTTTACTTAAGCGAAAATATTGCATTAGTATCATCATTGAGAAGCTATAATTGCATCATTGTAAGAATTGGAAATGAAATGAAACTTATTTTGTTGTTAAGGGAAGATTAAGTGCATTTAGGACATGCATAAGTGAAAGTTTTCATTCTTTGATTGTGTGTTCTCTATCCCTCAACTAGTGTTAACTTTCATCGAAGAAAGACTTCTTTTCTCATATAACAACATGTAGGAGTTTTTCCAGATGACAATGGTAGGGCCTTGTAATTGAAACCTAATTCAAGATCAACCATTAAAATCTATTGAGTTAACCTAAGGAAGCATTGAAACTTAATGCTCATATTTAGAAGTGTAGGCTAGAGACATGTACCGACGTCTTTAAACTTAGCAGTTGTTGTTCACTTCGGCACTAGACAACGCTAGTACGGACTTGTGCTCCACATACTATCATGTATATAAAGGGATACCCCACTAGGTATGCAATCGTTTATCCATGGGCAGCCGAGTCTACCACCTTGAAAATGCGATACACTAAACACAAAATTTAGGGAGATTGCTTGCCTGACCTTCTCGATTCGCCGGGAGGTATTCTACAGTTCACGGTTACCTGGTAATCCTTTATGCCTAGAGTACCCTCAGTAGTCATTTTTTATCTTTACTGACTCTTTAAATTTGAAAATATCATTGAACACTTGTCCTTTCGAGCTCATTAATTCTGAAAGTGACTAGAGTCACCTTTCATCCTTTTCTTGACTTTTAAAATATGAAAAGGAAAAGTTTTGATTCAGTGTCTTAAAGTTAACTGCCCACAAAATACTCCTAGTTAAAGTTATCTTCCTTAGTGATTCTTTATGGTTGATTCCAATGGAAACATTCCCAGATTCTACCAGTCAAGGGTTCCCCTTGGATGGGAATCCTGGTCCTTTTCCTTCTTTTGGAAATGCTAGTGCTCCTTATATGAAAACATTGTCCCTCCTTGGCTTAACCATTGGTTTACCTGTCTAGTTATTTTCAACCTCGATGGTCCCAAGTGTCCCAACTCCTACCCTGCCATCTCCTTCATTTTAATCACATCACGTTGATTCTAAGGTTGACCTCTCCCCTTCTCATAGAAAATTTTAGGGGCGAATGTTCGCCCTTTGGCGAAATTAAGGGGTTTTAAATTTTTAGTGGGCGAATATTTTGTATCATAGTACATTCTTACAAATCACCTCAAATAGCCCACCTTATTTTAAGGGAGAGGGTAAGAAAGGTAAATTTAGCCCTTGAAATTAGGAGGTACAACCTTCCATTTGCCCATTTTCAAGAATAGGTTTTATTTAAGTGAATCCTATGGGCCAAATGCCCAAATAACATATTTATGAAAGAGGTATGGTAAATTAATAAAAATATAAATAAATGAGACGTATGGTAAATAAATAAAACATTTTTTATATTTACTCCATAAGTCAACTTATATACATGCAAGGGTGTAAACAAATAAAAATAAAAATAAACTAGATGCATGGTAAATAAATAAAACCTCTTTTTAATTTAGTCCATAGCCCTCATTCTATTTATGAAGGCTCAAGAAAGAGGTTTTATTTAAGTGAATCCTATGGGCCAAATACCATATTTGTAAAAGAGGTATGGTAAATTAATAAAAATATAAATAAACGGGAGGTATGGTAAACAAATAAAACAATTTTTTATATTTACTCCATAAGTCACCTTATATTTACGAACACTCAAAACATGCGTTATATTTAGGTGAAACATATGGGCAAAATACTATGGGACAAATACCATGGACTAGACTGTTATTAATACCATGCAAAAAAAACATTATTAACCCTAATATTAGTATTAATAAAAATAAAAATGGCATATGGTATTGGCTCATGGTATTCACCTGGAATGTAGCCTATTTAAATGGGGGAATTAAACCAACATAGATCCATCTTTACTCTGGATCTACTAACCCCCAATAGGTATCAAATAACAAAGAGTAAAAATGGATGTTGTAATTTAAACATTTTAGCTTGGTTAAAATAAAAATCAACTATTAATTTTATTAATTTTTATAAATTACTAATAGTAATTTTTAAGCTCCAGGTCTATGATAACCCATGGTATTGACCCATGGTAATACCATGGTATTCATGTGAGCATAAACTATTTAAAGGGGAAATTCTATCATCTTAGATCCATCTTAATTCTGGGTCTACCAAGTGCTCAGAGGGATAAATAGATTTCATCTCCCTAAGAGTGGTAGATGTGGAGTTAATATGGATATAGGTTGGTTTTTATGATAATGAAGATATTAAATAGACTTAGGAAATTATATTGTAAAAACCTCTTAAGGTGAATGGTTAAAGCATAGACATTGGACAAGTATATTTGTATACTTATGTTTTAAACTGAAACAAATCCTGGGCTAAAAGGAATGGATTGATTGTACTAGTCATCCGTTTTAAACTGAAACAAATCTAGGGCTAAAAGGAATGGATTGATTGTACTAGTCATCCTTTTATAACTTTCCAACATATGCTGGAGTAAAGAGATTGTAATTTGGGTAATTTTTCTAATTGCAAACAGGAACATACTTGTGTATTGGCAGGGTGGTTACGAGGTCCCTAGAAGTGATGAATTTAAATTTTTCTTGGTTTTATATATAGTATTAGGTTTTTTTATCATGCTTTATGTGAATGGCACGGATGAATTTTATCCTACACCCACTAGGTTATCGATATGTAAATTCGGTAATTTTGATTTCAAAATATATTTTAAAGAAATGCAATGATTTCATGTGTATTCAATAAACACAAGATTTTATAATTGAGTAAAATATTCGACATTCCTGGTGAGAGATTCGCCAAAAAATTATATATACATATCATATTATTGATAAAATCGCCTTCCATTTTTCCTATATACCATGAAGATTCACCCATTTATTATACATGTAAATTTGGGAGGGTTCTTAAAATTTTCCCTGCCCCTTCTTCCTCTGGTTCTTCCACTTCCTCTTCTACTTCCCCTGGTGAAAGTTTGAAATATAGTAACCAAGAGGCTAAGAAGAAGAAGAAGAATACAAAGAAGAAGAAGTCAGATAAGTGAGAGGCCAACTGTGAAACTATTTCTCCCAATTCACTTGCCATTGAAAAAACTTATGATCCTGCGCGGAAGGTAAAATTCCCTTGCAGTCTGTGTAAGGGTGACCATCTCCTTCGAGACTATCCTAGAATTCCCAGAGTCTTAGAGGTATGGTCTCAAAGCCTAAACTGACCATCCCCGTCGATCTCTGGAGATCATGTCGATGCTACGCCTTTAGCTAGTGATGGTAAGAAGAAAGGGAATATTATATTCCCCTATAAGTTATGTGAAGGAGAGCATATTCTTAACCTTTGTCCTCTTATGGATAAAGCTTCGAAAGCTTTGGAAAACCTTGCAGCTCCTCAACCCCAACTTCTTGTTAGTTATCAGAGGCTTTCTTCTTACCCTCTCCCAATTGGTAAAGAGTTTAACTTGGATTCATGTCTTTCCTGTCCTGCTCTTCCTGAGCGAGACTCTCTTGTGTCTATTCCAAACCAACCATTGGTCGAAAAGAGTGCTGACTTGGTTTCACCACCAGTTTCTCACTCTGTTCTGAAAGAGAGTGGTGACCATATTATTCATGTTCTTTTCATCTCCTCAAATTCCCACGAATTGAAGAGTGATCCTCCCATCCCAATTGTTCAGGAGAGCCCTTCTCCTATTCCTGTACATGGGGGCAACCATATAATGCCCTCGCTAAGTATTTCTGTCGTTTCTTTCGATTGGAGTCACTTGACTGCTTTTCGCCTTCCATCTTATGTGCATTTCTAGATTACAATACAAGCCTATAATACGGTAGTACATGGAACTATATTAGATGAAGGCGCATCTATTAGCATCATGTCTTCTACTACTTGGCAGGATTTGGGCTCCCCACAACTTGTGCATGTCACTCAGAATCTGTTGGCTTTCAACAGAGGAACCAGTCAACACTTAGGGGTCCTATTTACTTTGGGAGGAAAGAACGTCTATATAGACATGATGGTAATCAAATTTCCCTTAGATTTAAATGTTCTCCTTGGAAACGACTATGTTTATGTCATGGGAGCTCTTGTTTCTTCACTTTTCCATGTGTTTTGTTTTCCACATGAAGGGAGAATAGTGACCATTGATCAATTGTCGTTCATTGGTCACTAGGCACCTCCTTTGCAACCATCATCCCCTATCAGATCTTGTTTGCAAGTGGTGCCTTCCCCACCATAGGTCAATTACGTGGCTACTTGTTTCGTCTCCACATCCACTGATGGTCACACAGATGGTATAGTACATTATGTACTGGGGACATTGGAACCCAATTTTTCTTTGGTACTGATTGACATGTATTCCTCCCAAAGCATGGTTCTTTTGTCTAATGAAGACCTCTTGGGACCCATGTTCTCGTATGGTTCATGAACAAGAGTCTTGAGGATAGTTCCTAGTGTTGTGTCAAACTCATTAAAAAATGAAACAAGGAGTTGTGAGGATAGTTCCTCGTCTTGTGTCAACCTAATTAAAAAATGAAACAAGGAGTCGTGAGGATAGTTCCTAGTCTTGTGTCAACCTTGTTAAAAATGAAACAAGGAGTGTGAGCATAGTTCCTTGTCTTGTGTCAAGCTCGTTAAAAAATGAAACACGGAGTCTTGACGATAGTTCTTTTACTGTGTCAACATTGTTAAAAAATGAAACACCTTCCATTTCCAAATCGAGTCTTTGATTAAGATCTCGTAAAATCCCAGTCGAGTCTTTCCAAGATCTCAAAAGTGAACCTTCAATAATCCACCTAGTTGACTGAAATGAGGCTTGAGGGGCATGTACCTTGATTGAGTCATTATGCTAGGGGGTATGCAAACTTATAGCAAGCATAGTTTTTCATTTCAAGCTTGTGTAAACATGAAATTGAATCCAAGCAGAATTCTCCATGGTTCAAGCTTGTGTAAAAAAGAACCCATGCCCAATTTACATCTTGTGATTGCCATTTTTATCAGCCAATTTATGCTACATGAGCCTTGGTTGTTTCATTCCATCACCACCATCTCTTTGGATAATCATATGCTTTCACTTGGTTGTTTTTTCTTTCCTGAGAAACCGCAACGATGAGTGGTTTTGTTAGCCAGCCTCTTGACCATTACAAGTTTTGAGTAGTTCCTCCATTATTGGAACCAATTTCTACCCTTTATACCACTCGTTCGTTCAGGACGAATCACGTTTCAGCTCTTTTCTCGACTCGTAAAACTCACACGAAAAGATTGTCAAGTATTTTTCCATTTTGACTCGTAAAAGAGAATAAAATGGGGGGTCTGTCATGCGCCCAGTATAAGTTTACCCCTATTTCGGGCTGGGATGCACTATTTACGGAAAAGGTACCCTTTGACTAAAATGGTCAAGCGGTTCTTCTCAAGTATCATTTTCTACCTTTTCCAGCTCAAGAGACACAAATGTACGAAAAGGAACCATGTGGAGTTTTATTTTCCATGTATTTTTCAAACTCTCTAAACATGAAAAATATATCAAGTTACACCTTTGTCGGACTCGTTAAAATATTAAATGACATCAGATTCATCATCATGATGAACATAAGATTCTCCTTCCTAGGGCTCATTAAACTTACTAGGTCAAATTCGTCTGAAGGATGAACTTACAGTGCAAGCATATGCTATCCCCTTCAAGCTTGCAATTAAAAATAATTGGGGTTCCTGCGAGAAATGGTGGGGGGGGGGGATTCAGAAATCTAATCAGTTGTGTCGGCAGCTCACTCTTGAACATGACACTTTCTGCTTCGTGTCGAGTTGGGATATCCTCCTTTGTATCGTTGACCTCCCTAGGTTGGGCCGTTTATTTTTTCCTTCCATCTGATCTCTGCCACATCATCATGACCACCGACCCTATGGATCCAAAAGCTATCAAACTTCCATTCGTGTCACCGATATGTTCAATAGTTGTCCTTCTGCAATTACACTTACCTCTAATTCTCTGTATCATCAAAAATCATTTTTCATCCCTTTGTCTTGTGTCGATGATGTGGGATACATTATGGCCCTCCTTCGACATGGTCGCTTCCTATCGACTTCAACTCATTATCCGAGAAGTTGACTGAGAGACTCCCTTCTAGTACCTTAGAGCTTGCATGTCCTAATGGCAAGTTCTTCGCACTCGACGATAAGTTCACATCATTAGCTTTCGATCGAGTGACTTCACGGGTGTTCAACTTTAGTTCCTCTATTCACATTTTGTGGATTGTGCTGTAGTACCTTAAAGACCATTTTTATTATTGGTGGTTTCTCTCACACTTGTTAACAAATTACATAATTGATTGGTAATCAAGCGACTTTCTAGTATGTTCTACGTCAACACATCTATTCACATGTTAGAATTTGTACTTTGATCGGGTCGTGTTGGAGTGCAAGACCCTGGACTCAGATCACAAAAGTCCAGGTTTGAAAGTGATGTGGCATGGTTAAGTTGATATACATGTCTCTTTTATATGGATGGTTGCAACCATACGATGAGTTATCATATGTGATCCTTCTTATTATTGGATGGTTGTGACCATACCTTGATTTCATTATGATCCTCTTTAACGAATGGTTGCACCCATGCTTGGATCCATTCACATGATTATTCTCTAGATGGTTGTGTCCATACCATGATTCATGTATCATTTGACAAAGTTTTCAGTTATGTATATGTATCTGTACTTGCTTGCAGGTTTTCTGACGGCAGACTACAGTTCCCTGCACTGATTCATAAAGCATTTCATCCCTCACTCTAGTTCGACCTTTACGCTTTAGGGGGCATCTGTTACATAACATTTTTTCACTGTCCCTGTACTCCCCATTGCTTGATCCTGGAGGACCTCTACAGTGAACCCTACATGCTTTCCCTTCATGAAAAGACTCCCATTATGTCCCTCTTCATGAGAAAAACAATTCCATTTTGCACCATTTCCCCAAAAATCTTCTATTTTTCTCAATTTACAAGACCAGCACTAATGGCCCTTATCCTCCTCGCGCCGATATGCAAGGATTAACACTATCCCTAGCGCCAATGGAGTGACTGTGCCTTGTTCCAGTCGCACCGATCCTCTTTTGGAAAGTTTTTTAAATAAGGAGCCGAAGCTTCCAACTCTAGAAGCTTCGTAACGGAAGTCTGGTAAATGGTTGGGCCGGATGGAGTTGAGGATGTCAGTTTGGGCTCCTTTCCCCTATAAGGATGGAACTACCTCAAGATATAATACCTTTTCCCATGAGAAGAGGAACCATCTCCCATCCATTCGTGCTATATAAACCTCCATTTTTTCCAAGCACAAGCTAGTGGGTGTGCTAGTGTTAATGTTGGTGTACTAGTAATAATTAAGTTTGGAGTAAACAACAAGCTATTCATAGTTGTAGCTCTCTAGTTGTGTGAGGGAGAAGTGTGAATCCTAAAGGGAAGATCCTTAAAAATATCATTGTTGAGGCCATCATGGAATGCTAGTAGAAGTGTGTGGGAACCTGGTTTTGTTAGAGGATAACGACAACGTCAAGACAATGGTTGTAATCTCTTCTTGATTCGATATTTATGAAACTATCGATTGATTTCCTACATGATGTGTCATCTTAAATGTTCATGGCTTAATATTTATTTACTTGTTAAGTAGGTTGAATTACAATTTGTCTATTATCATGGTTGTTGTTTGTTGTTGTTTACTTGTTTCAGGTGTTTGAAGAAGGAAACAAGAGATAGCTAGAGTTAGCAAGGAAGGACATCATCGAACAAGATAAGTGTACTAAGAGGTAGGCCCTCTCAATTGGTTCTAACCTAAGTAAATCTTCCATAGAATGTATAATTTGTGGCTAGACCCATTGTCAAGCTAAAGGAATTGTTTGTGTCCGCACTCATAATTTTACTTCACCACAGAAGGTATGACCCAAGGATCAGATTCGACTGAGATCAGGTTGATAGAGGAAAAATGAGGAGGTGGGAGCATAAATATTCCCATCAAAACAGAATATTTAAATTGTCTTGCCTCCACACTCTCATAAGGAACCCCGGTGTGCTTAACATACAGAACATTGCCATCTAATGAGGAAGAGGCAAAGAAGGAAGTTTTTGTCAACTATGACTACCTTCCCTTCATGGGGAAAATGAATCACATAGAATAAGGAGGAGGCTATAGCATGCATGGAGTGGGTCCAACTCCATCTGGGTGGAAGATTATAATTGAGATTAGCATCAACAATCTCTACCTCGACATGCACTGTCTTGCCTTGCAAAGTAATGGAAAGGTTGGGTAAGACACCAAATGATCGCAAATCACGCCCGTTGAAAGCTTCCAAATTGTTAGGGGATTGGTTCAGAGTAGGAGAACCAATTGCCTTCTAACAAGTGACTGAAATGATGCAGGTAGAGGCACCTTCATCGATGACGGTTCTATGAATGGTTTTCTAATTAATGATTACCTGAATGAGAAAGGAAATCTGATGAGGCAAACATGGAATGTGGTTCTCTAGATCAAAACATATCAAATTAGAATTAGTAGGATCAATACCCCCAATAGCCGACAATAATGACTTCCGCTGGGATGGACAACTTTGAAGTACCTCGAGAGCAAACATAGCTGATGGCGCCTGAGCCAAATCCTCAACAATATTATAATGTTGAGCAGCTCGAGCATTGGGATTATATGAGGACTTCCTTAGCAAACCTTGAGAAGGTGGATGAATAGTGAATCAGGGTTAGGTCACTCTATATGGAGAGGACTAGAAATCGGTGGGGCAGAGGAAGAAGGGGTGGCCTCTTTCTCTTTCTTGGCTGTTAGAGCAGGAGTTTGATAATATTTTTATCTAGTAGCCTCATTAATTGGCGTACTCATCATGAACACTTGTGAACCTGAGGAAGCAGACATTTAAGGTTGGTCTACCATTTGAGTCTGTTGAGATCGAAACAGCTCTTTCAGGACAACTGGGGTCCCTTTGAGCAAGCGACTAACTTGGATTATCAGGGACAAACCTTAGTATAGTGATCCTCCTCAAAAATGAGGCACAGATGCTTAGGCTTCCGTTGTGAAGCATCACCAGCAGATGACTTGGGAGGACCTTGTTTTGGGGCACCGACTTCACCCTTGCCTTTTCCTTTCTTCTTACCTTTCAAGGATTTGTCCACTATGGTAGACAAGACAGTGTGGACCTCTAAGGTTTTACCAGGGCTAGGTGAATTTTTGGAGGGACTATTGGAAGCAGTGTTTGTGACCAAATTCTGTTTCGAAGAAGATTTTGTAGGGGCCTGAGACACTAGACCAATTACTCCATTGATAAGAGGTGTAGCCTGTGACTTCGATGTCGTTAGATCAGATGCTAGCCTCAGAGCATCAAGTAATAACTCATACAAAGTGTCACATTGGGAGTAAACAAGATCCAAGTACTAGGCACAAGCAATGGCTTGCTCCTATGTAACACACCCACCCATAGCTATATCGCGAGCAATTGGAGCGACGAATGACTTGGTAAACCATTCGGTCAGTAATTAATTGATAATATCGAACTTTATTAGGCGATGCCTATGTCTCCATTCATGGATGTGATCAGAGATGTGTGTCATAGTATTTTGCTTGAGCGATGTAAGAAAATAGGTGCCATTTTCATAGCGAACTAGCAACTTGGTTGCAACGCCTATAAGAGATCATTGGAAAAGATGGAGATGAATAGAATCATCAGCATAAGGATTCGAAGAGAACTAGAGGTGATATGTCATCACATGGGCTTGGGGATCTTATTTTTCTTTCCCATCGAAATTCAGGTAATATCTCTGGATCTTGCATGGAACCAGAGGCCAGTATGGCGAATGAAGTATTAGATCATTTGTAAGATGAGACACATCTAACAACTCTAGTGTAGCTAAGAACGACAATTGAGTATTGAAAGGCATTGGAGGTTGATAAGCGGGTCAATCGGAGGAGCCCGTCCTTGCTGGTAAGGATTTTGGCCCCATAGTGGAGGGTTCTGTCCATACAGCATTTGGTTTTTCCCCCACTGTAGGTTACCTTGCTTGTAGGGAGGATTTTTACCTTGAAAGCCTTGAAATTTTCCAGTCATAGGTTGCTCATAAGAAACATATGGGTTAAAAGGTTGTTGAACCTGTTGACCTTGGACATATGGATACTACACTTGTTGTCCCTGGACATACAATTTTTGAACCTGTTGCCCCTGAACAAGAGGATTTTGGACCTGCCACCCTTGGACATGAGGATTTTGCACTTGCTACCCTTAGACATAGGGATTTTGGATCTGCTGCCCCTGGACAAAAGGATTCTAAACCTGTTGCCCTTGGACATTATGATTTTTATCATGCTTCTATAGGACTTGACCCCGACCTTGTCCTTGCAAGGGTTGACCCTGTTGATATGTATATGAGGGTTGTTAATGCCTGCGTTGGCCCTGCTACTGCAAGGGCTAATATTATTGCTACAAAAGATGTTCCTGTGGCTACAGAGGTTTGCCTTGTGAAGAAATAGGCTGGGAAGCTTGCTGAATATACTGCATTTGCAGCTGCATGTTTTGCTGCAACTGTTGCGAGGGTTGCCCTTGCAGTTTTTTTAGTTTTCCTTGCTATGACATCATCTGCCTCTATTGCTGCATGAATGACCCTTGCTGCAAGAAAGTTTTCCCTTGTTGCTGCAAAGGTTGTCCTTTTTGCTGCAAGGGTACTTGAACTATTCCCGGATTGAGACCTTGAAAATTTTTGAATTGTATCTGGCCATAGCCACAGGAAAGGAGGATGAACAAGGTTGAACATGCTATCCAAGCTGCAGGGTGTAGGGCAGATTGATCATTCCTTGGGAATCATATGGAACATAAGGAGTTTGGCACTGAACCTGTGTCTCATAAGGCTACTGATACTAGAAATTGCCTGACCCAGATGGACCAACAAGATTTTGGACCTATTGGTACTAGACATTGCTTGATTCAGCATGACCAACAAGGTTTTGAAGAGCATCAGAAGAAGGTTGGTTCATCCCAACCATGTGAGGTTGTGAGCTACTCACATTGGTTATACTCGAAACCATAGAAATATTCAGATTTTTCCCCCCAGGCGGTGGCACAGCTCATCGACTTACTGGAGGGGTTGAATAACTGACAGCAACATGACTCAAGACCGTCGGTTGAACCAGACAGGTGACTTGGACGGATGAGACAAGAGGGTTCAGAATGGTGGGTTGCACTGGGACTGAGGTAACTACAGAAGTCATCGTTTGTTGGGAGGTCGAGTTTTGAATGAATGAACCTGTGGTAGGCATAGCGCTAGATGCCTAAATAGGGTTATGATAAAGTGACGAGGCATTAGGTGTGCCTGAGACCAATTGTGCTAAAGTCACATAATTAGGGGGTAAATCCCTATAAATACTTATAAGAATGATTCCCATGTAACGGAAACCTTCAGGATGAAACTGATGTTCTTCCTCTTCGATAGGGTGTGGAGTGGAAGCCTCCGAGCGATACAGAGAGGAGAATGGAGTGTCGCCTTCGGGCTCCATGGGTGGAAACAAGCGACGATGAACGACCGAAGATGTTCGAGGGGATAATTCTAAAGGAATACATGGCTGATTATACGAACTATACGGACAATGTGGTGATATCGCAATAGGGTCGACCAAAGGATTCAAAGGATATACAACCAGTCCAAGCTGACTTTCACTATTCGGTGAAATTTTAGGAGTCCGCACAGGATTGTCCAAGGATTCCGAGCCAATATCAAATAGTGACCCAATATCTGAAGGAGGTGGAGGACGAGATGACAAAGACTGAATGCTCAGAGCAATTCCACGTTCAACACCTTGGTCCTCAAGTGACTACGGTAATTCAGTGTATGGCTCCTCTAACAATATTTCAGATGGAGGAGAGGAAGAGGAACTAGGTGAACCAGATGGTTCAACCACGATGCCTTTGTCTCTAGTATCAGGAAAAGAGAGTAAATTTTAAGGCTTTAAAATGTACTTTAAGGAATACTCATGATTTGGTCTTGAAGAGACTAACAGGATGTTATAATATTGCGGCAAAAAAATTTTAAAGACGCATAAATAAACTGGTGCTCTTTCATGTTTTAAGAGTCGAGAAAGAAGCAAAGATGACTCTATCACTTTCGATTGGAAAAGAGCTCAAAAGGAAAAACGCTCGGATGATATTTTTAATTTAATGAGTCAAAAAGATCAAATGACTACTCTAGATGATCTAGGTAAAAAGGATTACCAGGTAACCGTGAACTACAGAATACCTCCCGGTGAACTGAGAAGTATGGGCAGATAAACTCCTCGAATGCTATGTTTGGTGTATCACATTTACAAGGTAGAAAACTCGGCTTCCTATGGATAAAGGATTGCAGACTAGTGGGGTCTTCCTTTATATACTTGATGGTACAGGGATCACAAGTCCATACTAGTGCTGTCTAGTGTCGAAGCTAATGACAGCTGCTAGGTTTGAAGACTTCGGAACACATTTATAGCCTAGACCTTCTAGATGTGACTGTTAGGTTTCACATGCGCCTTAGCTTAATTGAGTTCATATTAAAGTTTATCTTGAATTATGTCTCAGTTTTCAGGTCTTAGTGACATGACTCGAAAAGTCCTATATGCAGCAAAATGAGACAAGACTCTTTCAATTCGATGAATCGTCTACACTAGAGAGGGTAGAAAAAAAAATCAAATGCAAACAACCAAGCAACTAAAAGAAAAAATGATCTTTTCACTACTTTACTTTGTGAAAATAAACTAATGAAAAAACTCTTTCCAATTCCTAGTTTCCTAACAAGTGCACTCCAAATAGTCCTTTCAAGAGTGAAGAGAATTAATTTTCTTTTCAAATGCAAATGCAACCCTAGTATTCAATGATGCTAACTAATGTAACATATTGATTCAGAAAACTAGATATATGTTCTTTTCATGAAATGACAAAATGAATGTTTCATAAAATACTTCAATGAAAAAGTTTTTGAGACAATCAATCCTCAAGCAAATGAAAAGGCACAAAAGAGAATCTCTTTCAAACTAATGAATAAATGACTCTATCAAAAACAAGACTAGAAATGTGACCTATGTCGGAAAAGAGATGTTTAAACAAACTAACAAAACTTTTCAAACTTATGTGATGGAGACCAAAGCAGTAAGAGGACTAGAAACGAAATGCAAGGAGTAAATTCACCAAAAACTTGACTCACTGAGTTCACAATCAATTGAATGGATGACAACCTAGATGCCCTATGGGCTACAAACCATCCACAGACTCAAGAAATCAAGCAAAAAGAAGGCAAGTCAACAAGAAAATAAACAAATTCAAAATGTGGCTTTCCAGTTAGGGAGAAAACAGTCTAAACAAGTTACAAGGAAGTAATCAAGAGAGCAAGACATATTGGTCGAGATCTAGGGTAAACCCTAATCTTCACCTACAAGCATCAGGTGATTGGCTAACTGAAAACAAGCACCAGAAGGGGGTCGATGTGACTATTCTTGAGTATATTGCACCATTTGGCACAACTGTCAGCGAAATAAGCACACTGGAAAAGGATACAAGGAAAAAATTAAAATGTTCAAAGGCTGAGACTAGACTTGCTACTATAAATTTCCAGCCTAGAGCAGTAAACAAGGTAGAGTAGATAGAACTAAAGGGAAAGGGTGATACTAGAAAAGTCCACACAAAATCATGGAATTATAAACAAGCAAAAAGAAGGATTGGTTCCCCAACAGAGTCGCCAATTTGTGGTGCAGGTAAAATTCTAAGTGCGGACACAAAAAATTCCTCTAGCCCGAGAGCACATCTAGCCACAAAAAGGGAATTCTATGGAAGATTTCCTTAGGTTAGAACCAATTAAGCGGGCCTACCTCTTAGTAAGCTATTCGTTTGATGATGACCTTGCTTCCTTGCTCCATCTATCTTCCGTTCCTTCTTGCAAACACCTGAAACAAGTAGACAACAGCAGACAACAACTGTGATAATATAAAAATTGTATTCAACCTACTTAACAAGTCAAGAAACATTAAGCCATAAACATTTGAAATGACATGTTATGTAGTAAATCAATCGATAGTTGCATCTTTATTAAATCAAGAAGAGATTACAACCGGCGTCTTGACATTTTTGTTATCCTCTGACAAATTTGGGTTCCCTCACACTTCTGCTAGCATTGCATGGATGGCCCCGACAATGATAGTCTCAAGGCTCTTCCCTTTAGGGTTAACACCAAACCAACTCAAAATTATCCCTTAAACACAAACTAGAGAGCTAGAAAGTATGGATAACTTGTTGATTACTCCAAACAAAACTTAATTAGCACTGGCGCATACACACTAGCTTGCGCTTGGGAAAAGTGTATGTTTATATAGCTTGAATGGATGGGAGATGGTTCCTCTTCTCATGGGAGAAGTTCTTATCTATTTAGGTAGTTCCATCCTAATAGGGGAAAGGAGCCTAATCTGACCTCCTTGGCTCCATCCAGCCTAACCATTTACCAGACTTCCGTTATGAAGCTTCTAGAGCTGGAAGCTTCGGCTCCAAATTTAAAAAACTTTCCAAAAGAGGATCAACGTGACTGGGAAATGGCTTAGTCACTTCGGTCGGTGTGAGGGATAGTTGTAATCCCTGCATATCGGCGCGGGGAGGACACGAGTCATTAGCGCCGATCTTGTAAACTGGGAAAAACATAATATTTTCCGAAAATGATGCAAAGGGAAATTGTTCTACTCATGAAGAGGGACACAATGGGAGTTTCTCCATGATGGGAAAGCATGAATGGTTCACTATAGAGGTCCTCCAAGATCAAGGAACGAGGAGTACAGGGATAGTGACAAAATGCTGTGTAATAGTGGTTGTGACAATAGTTGATCATGATAGATGATTAGGCATATGGTGGCATGAAGTTTTGAGGATATCCTGATCTTCGACTTCCACTAGGCGCACAATGGACTGATGTAGGTAAAAACTAGTTTTCAAAGTTTTGACATTTTCAATTTTTTTTATGTGTACTAAGATTTGATACTTGTTATTTTTGAAAATGTTAGACGAAAGAGACCTACAGGGGTTTCTCCAATAGCCAGGTGAGTGACACGCCAGATAGAAGATGCTCCTTATGAGGAGGGAGCAGATCTGATCATTGAGGTGGAGCATAATCTAGAAGTCATGGCAAGGGCATTCTAGAATATGCTTCGATTGATGAGGTTCCACTACAATATCAAAATCACACTATAGGGGTACCTGACAGACTACATCGGTTACTAAATCGAGTCATTAGAGCTGTGTTGTGCTATCATGAGCACCATGTGGGTGAATAGTCATTTATTAGTCTTTGTTTTCCACACTTATGTAAGCTTGAGAAGCCATGTGTCTCATAACACAGTTTTTGATATTTTGATGTAATAAAATTTTTGCAAACACTTTAGATATATATATATATATATATATATATATATATATATATATATATATATATATATATATATATATATATATATATATATATATATTTTCTTGTTATGTTCACTGTGTGATTGTTTTTTTACATATGTCATAGATCTTTATCTAATACATAATTAGACAATGTATCTGTTAATATGTTCAAACATCTCGGAATATGTAGATAAGTGATATAATAAAATTCTCATTCTGAAAGACGAAATCACAAATTCATTCTCAAAGTCTGAGGGTTTCTAACTGAATATTTTCTGTTAAGCTATAGTACAATGAACTATGAATCGAGATTAATGACTAACTCTCTAATTCCAAGAGAAATGGTTTCTGACAAAATCTTGATAAACACACTATATTCAACAATGTTATTAGTAGTACAACCTAAACATATGCCTTGTAAATTCACTAGGTCACCATTAGGGTCATAGATTTCCCATGAGTTGGAAGATAAATTATCTGTACTACGACAATCTCCATTGGAAAAACCAACATAAATGTTCGATGAAATCTGCAAACCAAGTAGAACACATGGTAAGCAGAGGAAAACATGTTTGCAAAAGCAAACAAACACACCAAAATCAAACTGCACACTAATGAATAACACACTAATGTACAAAGTATTTACACGAAATCACGCATAATACTTCTTGAGGTAAAGCCCATTTCGGGGCTTAGCCAACTAATTTCCTTCATAGTCAACCAACTCATAGGCATCTTTATGTAATACTCATTTAACAATGTACGACCCATGCCACATTGGTTCAAATTTCTTATCTCGCAATTTATCATGGGCTTGATCATATAACAAGATCAAGTCACCTCCAACAAAAACACAGTGAGTAACAATTTTATCATATTTTTCTTTAACTCATTTATTTTGAGCTTTAGTTACTAATGCAACAATACAATGAGTTTCATCAAGCCTTTTGAGGTAAATGAATCATTCCTCCTTCAATGAAGTGAAAGGGAGTAATTCGACAACTAGTTTCAATGAAGGAATCTCACATTCAATCGGAAGGGTTGCCTCTAGACCATACACCAAATGAAAGGGTGTGAATCCAATTGTTGTCTTAGTTGTGGTTCAGTAAGCCCACAATGCTAAAAATAGCATAAGATGCCAATTTCATTTATGCATCCCAATGGTACATTGAAGCATTGTAACCAGGACTTTGTTGATTGCCTCAACTTGGCCATTGCCCTATGGATAGTAAGGAGTTGAGTTGTTGTGATGTAGACCCAACTAAGCACTAAGTTTTGTCATCATATAGTTTTGAAAATGAGAGACATGGTCAGTGGCAATGGCTTGAGGGACACCAAATTGAGCTATGATGTGATTAAAAGGAATTGAGCTACAGTTTTACCTTCGGAATCATATGTGGGCATCGCTTCATCCCATTTAGTGAGATAGTCAACGACAACAATGATATAAGCATTCCCCCTAGCCAAGCGAGGGTTACATGTCATGAAATAAATACCCCATTTGGAAAAGGGTCTAACGATAATAACTAGATATAAGGGTGCAGGGGGCGCGCTGTTTGAGGTCATAAATCTAGTAGGCATGACATTTTTGGAATGTTCAAATGTAATCATTGAAGAAAGAGGGCTACAAATAACTGACATGAAGGATTTTTTGAGCCTTAGCATATCCCAACATGTGACTGCCACAAGCTCTAAAGTGACAGTCATTTAAGAATCTCTCAGCTTCTTCAAGCGTTAAACATCAATGAAGGATTGAATCAACACCCACATGGTACAAAGTATCTCCAATGATTTGGTAAGGTCGGGACTAATTTCAGATGTGTTGACGTTCAAAGTTGGATAACTCTAGTCGAAAGTTTTGGGTTTGGAGATAGGTAATGATATCTACATACCATGGATCAATAATACTCATGAGGAAGAGAGCTTTGTTAGGAATTAGCTCGTCGGATGCAATAGATGTGGTTATAGAAGGAAGGTCACAAATTAACTCAGCATAAACCAAAGATTGATTTGATTTAGCTTTAATAAATTTCAAATTGAATTCTTGTAAGATAAAAATCCATTTAGAATAATTTCCCCCCAACAACTGATGAGTCAGAATTTATGTCATGGGGTTGCAGTCAGAAATAGCAATGGTTTTTTGTGAGAGAATATAGTGCCAAAAGCGTTGAACAACTACTAAATCTAGTTTCTCGACATGGTCACATCGAGTTTGTATGCCAAACAGATTTCAACTCAGGTAATAAATCATGTGTTCATCTCCATCATCATCGTGCTGAGCAAGTACATAGCAATAGTATTATCGATGGTAGCCAAGTACAAGAAATAATCGCGGTGATAGTTTGGGGGATGCAGTAAAGGAGCACTAATGAGGGCATTTTCAATGCATCAAAGGATTTTTGGGAAACTTCATCCCAAATGAATGGGACCCCTTTCTTTAACAAATGAATAAATCCCTTGGAAAGTGCAGAGTAATTCGAGACAAAATGACGAAGGAAATTTTCTTTCCCTTGTAAGCTCTGCAACTGATGTAAGAAGACAGAGGGGGAAATTCATGATGGCATCCACCTTAAGGGGATCGATATGGATCTTCCTTGGATACAACAAACCCTAAGAGATGACTAAATTTATGCAAAATACACACTTATGTGGTTTTAAACGAATCTTGTAGTGTCAAAAATGAAGAAACATCTCTCAAAGGTGATTAGGATGGTCGTGACGCTTAGAATAATTTGTTGGTAAGTCATTGAGATAAGGTTTAACAATATGCTTAATATCATGAAAGGCATAAGACATCACTCATTGGAAGGTAGCACCAACATTCTTCAGGCCAACAGGTATTTTTTTGTAAGCAAAGGTTCCCTATGGACATATGAAAGTCATTTTATGTTGATCGGTGGGAAGAATGTTAATTTCGTTATATCTAGAAAAATTTTCCATAAAGGAAAAAATTTTACTCCCGACACACTCGTCAATGATTTAATTTATAAAGTGAGTTGGATAATTATCTTTAGGACATGCCCGATTGATATCACAATAGTCAACAAAAACGTGAATAGTTCCTTATTTCTTGGTTACACGAACAATGTTTGAGACCCAATATGTCAATGGAATAGGATAAATGAAACTAGCTTTAAGAAGTTTTTCAACTTCTCCCTTTATCACAGTTGCATTTCTAGGGTGCAGGGAATGAAGGCGCTGACGAACATGCTTCACATCTAGATAAGTAGGAATCTCGTGCACTACTATACTCGAATCTATGCCAGACATCTCTTCATATGACCAAGCAAATACATCATAGAATATTTTGAAGAGGACAATATAAATCTTGATCTCACCCGGAGAACAAGAAACCCCAACATGGATATTTTTGACAATCCCTAGTTTGAGAGAGATGTCGATAGGCATTGTAGCTGAAATTTTCCCCATGTTTCCTTCGGAGAACACTTTATGAACCAAAATAGGTGTATGGAGTGGATGAGTTGGTACATTGGAAGCAAGGGTTTCTAGGCAAGAATATATCTCACTAAGGCTTGGGAGAAATGAGGAACGATGATGGGCATCATCCCATGGAGTTTCCTCAAGAGACATAACTTTTGTGATACTCTCATCAGTTGGAAATATCTCATTCAAAAGATCTGGAGAATCCCAAGAACCAATCCAAGGAGATTTTGAATATGCATCTAGACTCAGACCTAAATTATCATGAATTTCAAAAGTTGTCGTAGAAGCCGAAACTACAACTTGATATACTTTCTCTACGGGGCTAAGTGGCATAACATCGCCAAAACTATCAATCTGATTACGATGGGGAATGATCCAAGGATTATGACAAGTCAAGATGATATTAATTGAAGTGACATACAAATATGGAAAGGAAAACGTTCCCATAAGGGAAGAGTTTTTGAAAATACCTGCCGCTACACTCTCGTAAGGGATATTAGTATTCCCAATATATGGCACATTACCATTTGAAGAATTGGAAGAGAAAAAGGTGAGCTAATCGACAGTGACTATTTTCCCTTGATGAGGAAAATGTAACACTCAAAATAAAGTGGAAAACATGAAAGACATTGCATGGGTCCATTTACGACCAAGTAGAAGATTGTAATTCAGATTGGCATTGAACACTTCTACTTCCAGGTTAACGGTTTTTCCTTCCAATGATATTGGCAAGTCATGAAGAATACCATATGGACATGAACCTCTAACATTGAAGACTTCCAAGGTATTGGGGGATTGGTTGAGAGGTGGAGAGCTAATATATTTTCAACAAGAAAGAGACATGATGCAAGTAGAAGCACCTTCATCAATAATAGTCCTACGAATAGTGTTCCCCTTAATAATAACTTGTATAAAAAAAACAATTTGATGCAGGAGACGAGGAACATGGTTCTCGAGGTCAAAGTAATCAAATTCAAATCGGTAGGATAAATTCCTCCTATGGCGGATAGTAATTCTTTCCTTTGCGATGGAAAATTTTGGAGGACTTCCAAAGCTGACATCGCCGAAGATGCTTGATCTAAATCTTCCATAATCTTACAATGTTGAGTAGCTTGAGCATTCAGATTATATGATGACTTCCGAAGAACACCTTTGGGAGGTGGACGGATAATGGAATCATTACTAGGTCATTCAATATGAAGAGGACTAGGACTCAACCGAGTGGAAGTAGAAGGCATATCAATAGAATCATTTTTCACAATCGGTTTGGTAGGAGTCAGATAATATTTTGATTGAGTGGCAGTAAAAATAGATGTTGTTCCACTCATAAAAACTTGAGAACTTGAAGAGGTAGAGGATTTGGGTTGATCTACCAGTGAAGTTTTTTGTTACGGAAAGGGTTCTTTCAACACAGTCGGTGTCCCTTGGGTGCCTTTTAATAAACCACTAACCTCAGCATGACGGGGACAATACTTGGTATAATGATCTTCATCACATATAAGAAAAGGATATTTTGGCTTGCATTTGGATGTATCATCAATAGATGGTTTAGGAGGATCCTATTTCAGGGTATCATATTTATCCTTAGCCTTACCCTTCTTCTTTCCTTTCGATACTTTTTTTGCAGTGGTAGATTGGTCAACATTCACCTAGGAATTTTTACCAGGATTCTTGGGAGTATTTGATGGAGGAGAAACTGCAGAAGCTAGAGTATATTTTTGCTTCAAAGAAGCAGAAGAAACATTACTAGAGGTTTGAGATACTAACCCAATAATACCATCAATGGGTGGGGTCTTCGTAGGTTTAGAAGATGCTGGATCAGTCGACAGTCTCTGAGCATCAAGCAAGAAATCATACAATGTTCCGATTTGGAATATACCAGATCTAGATACTGGGCATGGAAAATGGCTTGATCTTTGATCACACAACTACCCATAGCTATGTCCTTGGCAATTTTATTAATGAATGGTTTGGTGAATCATTCAGTTAAAGTTTCATCAGGAATATCAATCTCTATAAGGCAACACCGAAATCTCCATTCATGGATATGATCGGAGATGTGAGTAGCAGTGTTTTGTTTCAAAGACATTAGGGGATGGGTACTAGTTTCATATCGAATTGGTATCTAGAAGTGAGTAAGAAAATCCATAGCCAAATCGTTGAAATCTTGAAAGGCACCTCGAGGTAACTCAATGTACCATTTGGCAGTAGCACCCATTAGGGTTCACTGAAAAAGACGTAACCGAACATAATCGTCGACACAAGAGTTAGACGAACACCATAAATGGTAGGTCATGATGTCAGCTTGGGGGTTTCCTCGAGACTTTCCTTCTAATTTTGGATAATCGCCAGGAATTTTGGTAGGAACCAGAGGCCAATACAGTGAATGAAGTATTGGGTCGTTTGTGAGCCTTGACACATATGATAACTCCAAAGTTGCTAGGAACAATAATTGAGGAGTACAAGGCATGAAAGTCCTTTGATAAGGTCTAGATTGAGGATTCCAACCTTGTTGGTACTAATTTTTCCCCCATAGTGGCAGATTTTGACCATAGAGATTTTGATATTTCCCCCACTGAGAGGAATTTCGACCATACAAAGCTTGAGTTTTCCCCCACAAAGATGGATTATGACTAGGAAAATGTTGATATTGGCCTATCATAGGTCATTGAGAACCATAAGGGGGATAAAAATCCTGTGAGGAGTATTGACCATAGGGTTTCTGATGTAACTGTTGACCTTGTTGATATAATGGTTGACCTTGTTGCTGTAATGGTTGACCTTGCTACTATAATGGTTGACCCTGTGGATACAAGGATTGACCTTGTCGCTGCAAAGGTTGGCCTTGATGCTACAATAGGTGGCCTTGCTTCTACAAAGGTTGATGATAAGACCCTTGTTGCATGTAAAGTCCTTGTTTTACAAAAGGTCCTTGTTGTTGATGGGTTCCTTGTGGAATTTGATAGCTTCCTTGTTGCTAAAATGGTCCTTGCTGTAAAGGATTACTAGCTCCAAAAGGATAAGTTCTAGAAGCATACTGCAACTAACCAGATGCCCCAAATGAGGGATTAGGACCATATTGCAGTTGGGATCCTGCCTATGGATTGAAAGGTGGATTTTTAGGTTGCTGCGAACCATAGGGAGGAGGGTATGGATGTTGGTAAAGTATCTGATCCAAAAGAGGCTGTTGATAAGGAATTTGACTAGATCTAGAAGGAATGTTGCCAACAGTTTGAATTGCTCCCATAACGTGAGTTTGAGATCCACTCACATAGGTTCCACCAGATATAGAAGGTACATATGGAGGAGGTGGTTTCCCCCCATGTGGTGGGATTGGAGGTGGTACATATTTCCCACCTAATGGAGGAGGTGTACCCACTGTAGAGGTCAAAATAGGAGTTGAAGAACTTATAGGGACATTAATTGTCCCAACCATGACTGTAGGTTGAAAAGGAACTGAAGAAACCGCAGTTGGAATAGGAATTTGAAATGCCACATTTGAAACGAATGGACCAGAGGTAGGCGTAACACCAGATGACCATATTGGATGATGATAAAGCAAATATGTGCTTAGAGAACCTGAAACTAAATTACCAAGAGAGGTATAACCTGGCGGGAATAAAGGTTCACTAATTTTAGGTGGTGGAGTTGGCCCACTCCCCATATGAGGAGAATGCACATAAGGAAAACATTTAGATGGAAAGTGATATTCAGGTTCATCACCAAGACCTAGAGTATGAGTGGTTGAGACTTTCGGAGGAGGATCTCGAGGAGAGGTTGGAATATCACCTTCTGATGCCATGGGTGGAAACAATTAGCGAGGGGGATTTTGTGATGATCGTGGAGAAGGTTGCAAAGGTATGCTAGGATTATTAAACATACTATATGTGCTTTGAGGAGATATTATCAAAGGATCATAAAGTAGATTTAGGGGAAGAAAAAGAAACCATTGAGGTTCCTCAAGACTTTCTAGGTCAAATTCCTGATATGATGACAACAACTCTCGAGGTGGAAGATGAGAAGCAAGGGGTTGAACCCTTGTGAAAATTACAAGTTAAAGACCTTGACTTTCAAGTGACTCTGGAATCTCAGGGTGGAATCCTTGTGGTGACCCTTCAGTGTCAGACTATGAAGGGGATAGATAAGGCAAACTTGGTGGTTCTTCCATGGTGACCTTTTCTAAAAAAAAGAGAGGAGCTGATTTGTTTGATATTCAATTAAAATTTACCATTAATAAGGCATAATGAGGCCAAGGAGAACTACATGGGTAAGACATCTTATCGTGGGTAGTAAATTTTAGAAACTAAAAAAAATAAAAAATAAAAAAGGGTGATCTAGGTAAGAGGGTTTACCAAGTATCCATGAACCACTAGCCAAAACCAAGGACTTAACGTATGATGACCAATCTCCCCGAATGATGTGTTAGGTGTATCACATTTACAAGGCGACTGACTCGATTACCTGTGGCTGAAGGATAGAAACCTAGTGGGGTATCCAAATATATACGCGATGGTATGAAGAGCACAAGTTCATGTTAGCGTTGTCTAATGCATAACCGTTTGATGATAGCATTCCCATATACTTTCCATATGTGGAGAACCTCCGATATACCCGAGAGTACTAGACAACGATCCTATATACTTCTGTACGTGGAACAAGAGTTCACCCCCAAGATACAATGTTGGAAAATAACGAGAGCTGCTAGGTTTATAGACATCAGAAAATGTCTCTAGTCTAGACCTCTAAATGTTTGTGTTAGGTTCCAAATGTTCCTTAGGTTAATTGAGTAAATTTTAATGTTTATCTTGAATTATGTTTCAATTTTGGGCTCAAAACAGTGTCACCTGAATCCCTAAGATGCAACTATATGAGAAAAAGAAAACTTTCCACTTCAATGAAAGTTGGACTAATCAAGGGAAGAAATTTTAACAAATAATGCATCAAACAAAATGCATCAACAACATTCCCTCCACTAAATTTCACTTTCTCTTTCCAAATGCAATGATCAAAAGCAAAAAAAATCTTCACTTTTCGCAACCCTAAGCACAACTTTTCGAAAGAAAAATGATCTTTACTTTTACTAAGATTTTCTCATGTAAATGATGTTTCTCTTTGATTCTTTTAATTATCTAATGCAACTAAAGCATCTAACTAAAGAAAAATGAAGATGTGATTCAAATGCCTCCAATGCAACTAATGCATCAATCAAACCAACACCAATTCGAATTCAAAAGCACTCAGATGAAAATAAATTCCACTTTTTCCGTTTTGAACAAATAAACAATGCACTCTTTTCAATTTGTAAATCAAACAATGCAATCTATGCTTGACAGACAACAAATATGGTTTCCAAATGCAAGATGACTTAATGCAATCGAAAAGCAACTTTGTAAAGGACAAGATACAACCAATGCAATTCAATGTTTTGAATGAATTCTTCAGACAATGAGATCTAATCAACCAGAAAATCAAGATCTCAGTGACACTCACAAGTAGCAAGTGACAATCAAATGGCCTAAAACCCTAGAATCAATCCAATTTTACTCCAAACACTCGAAAAGCCAAAGATACAAAATTTTCTAATTAACGAAGATGACCGGACAAAACACTAATGAATCTAATCACAAAAGATGGGAAAAAGACTTGAGGGGCCAAGAGACACTGGATTTTCACAAGGAAACACTAATTTCTTCCAAAACTCTAAGATCAGTGTGAATGTAATAGCCAAATCCATGTTGAAATGGAGAGTAGCAAGATTGTTGCAAATAAAAACGTGTTGGCAGCACGACTGTGTAGATATGCACTGGGTGAGGGATATGAGAAAAAATAAGAAAGATTTCAAAACACAATCTAGACTTAGCACTCTAAGGTAGTAATCAATGAATGTGAAAACCTATATAGGCTCAATCTAACTGAGAACACAATGGTCGGTCAAAGTGATCAAAAGACCAAATCAAGAGAAAATATTGAAGAGGATATAGCTTCCCTCGCAGAGTCGCCATTTTGTTGTGAAGAGAAATCCCCTCTATGGATAGAGGATACCTCTCTAACCCAATGAGTGGGTCTAACAACAAATTAAACAAAATTATGCAAGCTTTCCTAGCTTATGTTTAAAAATAGAGAGAGAAGGAGAAACCTACATTGCTCTTATGTTAATCGCTCAATCCTTTGGTGATGGCTTTGATCTCCTAGCTTCTAGGCTTTCTCCTTGCTTGTTATTTACGTCTGAGTACCTATATGAGAGATCAAAATATGATATAAGATACAAGAGCATACATGACATATATCAAACATAAACTACTTAATAGATTAAGGAGTATTAAGCTAAATGCATAAACATTTACACATTTATGGAAAGTGAACATTAGATGTATATATTAATCAACTAAAAAGGGAAGCATACAACCAATTCCTTGATGTTGGAGACCTCCTATTGGTGGATGTCTAAGTCCAAGCCAAGACTCTTCAAGCACTCCTTATCCAAAATAGATGGGAAACATTTAATCATAATCTCATAATAGGAATACTTGCAATCAATGACCAACCATTTGGGGATGGAAGGGATTTGATATATAGGAAGGTAGTGGGACTTAGAGATCCACTAAAGAGTGAAGAAGGTTCAGATCTCAAGGGGAAGGCCTTTAAAGGTAGGATCAATAGCTCCAAATGGGAGAGCTCGACCATATCTGTAACCAACAACATCAAGATCATTGTTTCTGAAAGTTTCTAGCATACAAAGCTTCTCCTCCATTTTGAGAAAACTTGCCATAAGAGGTTCAACGAGAATTTCCATATTAAAACTTGCGCTGGAAATTCTAGGTCAAAGAACTGTAGCCTGCCATCAACACGGGAAAACAGTGGAGGAAGTGTGTTGTTCCTTAAATTTAGGGTTTTAGTCAACCTTCTCCATAATTCACGTAGGGTTGTTTTTATTCCATTATTCAGGGATATTTCAGTATATGCTTCATGATGAATACACTACACAATTGTAAGCATTTTGGAACTTCAGGATGTGGAATAGGAGGCGAACAGGAGGTGTGAAAAAATATTGTGTAACACTAGTAACCCACTAATGAACCTCTGAATCTTGGCCTTTTCCTCTGTGAGATAAGGAACATACCTCAATAACTTCAAGAAACTTCTAGTGTACTCATCATCTATCATAGATCACATATTTAGCTCATAAAATACCTTTGCCCTGTCATCAAAGTATCTTTCTAACAAATACTTCTTGAATAATCACTTAAACTCACTCCAAGTCAAATCTTCCTCATGAATACATCTGACATTCTTCACATATTCCCACCAAATTCCTACTTTACCTTTGAGAATAAATGTAAGCAACCTAGCTTTCATGTTCTCTGAATAGTCATGCAACCTAAAGAGTTTCCTCATGCCAAGAAACCATGCCTCTACATCCTTTGGTTTCTTCATCTCTCTATCAAATGTTAATGGATTTTCTTTCTTAAATTCATCCAGAAAATATCCCCTGTCACTCCTCTTGTAAGGATGATACCGATGATGATCATAGTGCTTATCTGAATCAAAACTAGAATCATACATATGTCTATGCCCTATCCTATCTGGAGTATCCAACAATCTTCTGTCTCTAATTGTGTCATCTCTATTTAATCTGTGACCATGTGACTAAATACCATATACCCCATTATTTCTATCCTCCTTCTCATATCTGATCCGACGTGGTCCCTGTTGTTTCAAATATGACAAACTTTGAAGTATTATTGCATTTACCTCTGCTTGTTTCTCTTTTGCCTGTGTGATTCTTTCATTATCTTCCTTACAACTCCTTATTTCTTCCTTTAAAATTCTCAATGTAGCTACCAAATCGTAAGGGTTCCCAACACCATACTGCTCTCAGATTCATAGGGAGAGTCTTTGTAGTCAACCATCTTGCTAGCCATTTGATATTTCCTCCTGCTCGGTATATCATGTCAGCTAAACCAAATCACAATAAACCAATGTACCTTAGTATAGTTCGAGGAGAATTCTTTGTCTACAAGATCAAAAAATCAACATGATACATGTATAACATAATCATGATAGCATATAGAAACATAAAACATAAGCATATGACCATGCAACTGCCATTCTAGCTAGGGTCTAGTCATCCATGCATGACCTCAAAAACAACACACACCATGACCTCATGCATGACAACCACCATCATTATGTCACTATACACTTGACCACATGCAAACATGAACATTCATAAGCAATGCATAACCATCCACACATATGCATAAACATAGATGACCAAGCATGAATGAAAAATACTTGAAATCAAACCTGCAGGAATGATACACACAACGAAGCATACAATAATGTAACCAAACATGAAAGAATGTAACAAATCATACTACAACGATACATGTAAGTGACATAAATCGACATGTAACCAATCATGGACTCGCAGCGAAGCATTCCACAATAACACCTCAAATTCCACATGAAGACATCATTACAACCATGATCAACATCATGCAAATGCAACAAGCACATGGAATGCAAGTGTGAGAGAAACACATGCAACTAACATGCATGCATGACCAACACATAGCCCATCTAGTCTGAAGGGTGAACCATGCTCTGATACCACTCTATAACACCCTCCTCCCACATCTACCCAAGTAACTGTCCAACCAGGGTAAACATGTGACGAGAAGCCACTATGATGTGATTCGACCTCCTAAGTCATGTTAAGGAAGTGGAACAGATGTAAACACACCATACAGACATTAATTATCAGCGACATGACCCTTAAGAACCAATCCAATACTTTAGACAACTTGCCTTGGGGTCCCATTGAGATTTTGGACCATTTAAGGCTCAATCACTCCCATGCTATAGGCATGAGTGTGACAAACAACCCAAAGTCGCTCTCACAAGCTTGCCTACCAGCGACCAGAGTGTTACAGGGAAAAGTGTCTATGCAGAACTGCTAATCCCACTTAGGTGTGGTAGCTACCTTAGAAACAAACAAAGTAAAAAGACTTCGTTTTCCTTTATGAAAGATAGATGAGAGAAGAATAAAGGAGACCAACCTCTGTCTTGCGCTTGGATCCTTGCTCGATTCCTCTCTCTTCTGATAGTCCTTTGCTACTCGCTTCCTTGTATACCCAGCTTCACAGAGTACCTGTGGAATCAAAGCAGCATAACACTATATGAGAACATGGATCTATTATCATAAACAATCTAGGATCAGATGTAAATTGAGCATACAAATGCACAAAACATAGATTACACAAGAGTATGGAGGAAAAATTGAATAGCTTTATTGATAATCAAGAAAGAGCCAAGAGAGTTACAACCAGTTGTTCTGACCCAGCATCATCCTCTCAGCAAGTAAGCCCTTCTTCACCTCATGCAAAGCTTAGATCACCCAACACTATGATGTTGCCTCAAGAAACCAACAGCAATTCCTTACAAGATGCAAAATTCCAGCCTCTGGATCTCTGGGATGAGGGACCCATATATAGATATCTGTAAGGGAGATGAGTCAGCTTATGATTTGATTAGTGTCTTCCCTTTGATAGTTCTTGCTTCCACTTGGAAATTGATGATCTCTTAGTCATCCTTGGTCGAATTCAGAGAGGCAAGTGTCACAGGAGAAGTTTCTGGAAGATTCCATGCCTCTCCACCTTGCGGATTGACACTGCCATTTGTCTCTTCTCGCCCATCGCACCCCATAGAAGGGATTTTTGAAATGCAACGCACCCACAAAGTGTACTTAGGTGAGATGCAATGCACTTTGCCTATGGAGCAGGTGAAATTATCCTGTTTTGACCAGTTCTGAGTGGTTTTTCATGGAAAACTTATGGGAGAAGCTGTAATCAGTTGACCTTGTTCCTTTAGGGGTTGGAACAACACTTTTAGGGACTTAGGAGCCCTTGGTTTATGGACATTTTATGCTTGGGGTTGCAGTGCCCAAAAATGTCTATAACGCAGAGACCAAAATGGCCAGTTCTATGCTAGTGACTCTAGGATTTGAGTCACTTTTTCAGGCCGAGATCCCAAGTCACTGCCCAGAATTGAACCATCCCTTAAGATTAGTAAAATACCATGGAAATGACAGTACTAAAACAAATACTTGTTCAAGACCTTGATTGGACCCCTACTAGCCATGATAGGCATTTCATCAAACATATTGCAAATGTGTAATCTACAGATATAATTAACAATTCTGAGCATAAGGGTCTCATACTTAGCTGAGAATCACTAAGAGCCATTGCTACCTGAACACATCAACTTCCATTCCATCCATTAGGTCATGGATACTTTTATCATTCAAATACAAGTAAAAACATGAGGAAAGCCATACATGGGTGTTTTCATAAAACAAATACATAACCAACATAATAGGGAAAAAATACTCATGAAAGTATGACCATATAGACCACATACAATCGATCAAAATGCTCATTGAAATACAAGGAGAAATAACCTTTCATTAATGATGCAAAATCCAAACTCGAGATGGGACTTCCAAGTTCCACCCGACAGTAGAATGGCTAAGCCAAATCTCTCTTCAACCTTTCACGCCCATGCCACATTCCAAGCATGAATGTGGGATCTCATAGAACACATCAATAAAAAATTATCCAGGGCTTCCAGAGGCCATCCACCTCAACCCATAAAATAGTTATTCCACCTCACAGTCGGAGTCCAGACCTCACAAAACCATCATCTGATCAGTCTCTATCATAGCCACCGAGGGCTCCAGAGAATTTGTGCCAACCAAGGCTCTAGGACTAATAACTCAACCCACAAATTTCACCGGGCTCCAAAGCATTTATCCAACAAAGGCTCCAGGATTAGTAACTCAACCCACCAAGGGCTCCAAAGCGTTTGTCCAACCAAGGCTACAAGACTATTAACTCAAACTGAGATGTTACAGGGCTCTAGAGTGTTTGTCCAACCAAGGCTCCAAGAATTAATAACTCAACCCAAGCTAAGGAAACATGAGAACGAACCAAAAATAAACAACAAAAGTAAACCCACAATCACCACAGCTATCCAGGTCCAACCAAGGCTACAGGACTAGTAACTCAACCTAAGCTGTTACAGGGCTCTAGATTGTTTGTCCAACCAAGGCTCCAGGAACTAGTAACTCAACCCAAGCTAAGGAAACATGAGAACCAACCAATAACAAACAATGAAAGTAAACCCACAATCACCACGACTATCCAGGAAATGGAAAGGCTAGGCAATCCACTGACAATCCAGGAAATCCTCCATGCTAATGACATATCACAGCGAAGAAACCACATGCATGTGTCATGCATGCCAAAACTAGTGAAGGAAACATACATGCAACTCGGTACCTGCAAGAAAATATGATGTAGTTGTTGATCTCGATGCCCTCTTGCACTTTCCTGCTCTTCCTTTTCCTTCTCGCTCCAAAAAGCTAAGTATGTCGCACCCTCTCAGAATGCTCCAAGAAAACTCAAAGTCTTGAAGAGTATGAGAGAGAGAGAGAATAGAAGAGAGCTCCAACACTAAATTGGAAAAAGGTTACCAATTGATCCTCTAAAGCCTTTTTATGAATGAGGTCTCTATTTTCTTCATTTTCCATTATTTTCCTTCATTTTCCTCCTCACATGTAACCTATGACTTTCGCCTCGCTTTTCTCCTAATTTTCATTATTTTCATAAATAAATGTGCCAAAATTTCATTTTGTCTTTCCAAAGTCTTAGCCATTTCCTTTGCCAATTTTCTTATCCATTAACAATCACAAGTGATCCCCATCACTAGGCTTCTTCTTAACATTCAACCTGGAATAAGTGGCCCATCATCCGTGGTTATTATTTTTAACTTTTATTACATGGAATTTTCGCCATTACATATAATACTTTAAAAAAATTAAAGGATGTTACAACATATATATATATATATATATATATATATATATTTCATAAATAAAATATTTTAATATCAAAAGCATATATAATATTACATGTCAACTCTATATTAAAAATTGAAATAATTACAAATATCCAAAAGAAAACACCTATTAATGGAATACAAATTTTCTCTCTTTATATATAAAATCCACACACACACACACACACACAAACACACATATATATAATTTTTTAGTTTTCTACTGTATATGTATAGTTGAGATTAAAATAATTTATTTATATTTCACATTTTATACATTAAAATGTTAAAATATGTCTAGATTATATTTGAAATTATAAAACATATATTCATAAGAATATATATATATATATATATATATATATATATATATATATATATATATATATATATATATATATATATATCATTTTTGTTATTGATATTTAAAATGTTACATGTCTCTGTAAAAAAAATCTATTGATGGGATAGGAATTCTCTCTCTCTTTGTACACATAATCCATATTTCACTTTTTTTGTTATTAGTGTTTTTTAAATGTTATATATCAACTTCATATTAATAATGAACACATCTTGACAACGAAAAGTGAAAATATAAGATTTTTTTAATTTAAACTACTTTGTTTTTCTCTATATAAACTTGATAAAAAACTATGTTATTAGTAGCACTATTAGTTTAGTATTGACCAATGCAAGTTATAATGTTTAACTTTGAAAAACAAATATTTATTTTTCAATATTATTGAAAAAACCAAATTTCAAACATTTGATTAGAACACAACTTGAAGGCCTTATTTTAATCTTTGCACGATACATTGCTATGTGGATAACTGTGCAAGGTTTTTCTGCCATAATTTATTGATGCAGTTGCAATATTTATGCCATATTTTGCATAAATTTGTGTAGTAATTTTTCATTGTTAAGTTCCATAGGAAAATCACCCAAAATTAAAATTAGTGACAATAGTTCATACTCACCTAAATAACATATTTAGAATCATTTACCGCACACCATAATTAAGTATTTGCATAAAAAGTGGATACTTCCAAGAATTTATTGCCCATCATTATTTATGTGTTCTTCGGCACTTTAATAAGTAAGCGTAAAAATGTAAATATGCAGATTTAGTAGTGATTACTACCCACCAAAATTTATTGTTGATTCTTTGCCGCTCAATCGACAATTAATTTTTCCACTTCATATATCAATTTTGAAGCATAATTTCCACTTATGTGGGAGGGACTAAGCTACCCTACATCACTTGTTTAATATGGACATTGAAATATTTTATTTATGGTTAACAGTAAAATAATTTTTTGTTATTAGTATATTTCACTTTAACTATTACATATCAAATAAACATAGAATGAATTACATAAATGTAATATCAATTATAATTTATTTTTTTTAACATGGCCTCTATCAACTCCATGTTAAGTAGCAAAAGTATTGCATATCTCTTTAATATTAAAAAGTATTTTTTTTCGTTTACACTCAATTACTTTACCTCTAGAGTGGATGTAAAATTAAGGTGGAAAGTGAAGTATTTTATTTATGGTACACTTTTTTTTATTATTGCTATCTTTTTAAATTTATTATTGTAAGTATTATTTTAATGTAACATTACTTGACAACGTCTCCCTCATATGGGCTGTAAAGTGTCTCTTTAGCACAATTAATTTGTTTTTGTGGGTGAATTTCATTAACTAAAAAAACAATGGATTACAAAATGTTAGGCATAGATCTTAGAAGGAAGGTTGGACCATAGCCAAAAATATACTCTTGTTAGGGAGAAGAGATCCATCTAAGAGCTAAAGGATACCCAGATAACTAAACTAACAATGAGACACTAGCCTAATTAGCCTTGTACAAAAGTAGTTGTAAATCCAAAATCATAAAACAAAGTCATATCATCATCAGACTAAGTGGTCATAATCTAAGCCTGCTACTAGGATAGGAGTTGTTGGAGAGGGAGAGTTGAGTTTGCTCCGGGCTATGAGGTATTATATGCCTGGCCTCTTTCCATTTTATATGTTCTTGAGCGTTGTGTGAGTCCCAAAAACGACTCACCTTCTCATGTTGTTGTATGTCTTGATCCGCAATACCCGGAATTGTGTCTCTGAGGTTAGGGAGCTGCTGCCATGAATCTTCCCAAAATCTAGCTGTGTGGCCATCCTTCACCTCCCAAAAGTTGTGTTTTTGAATTATATCCCTGTGTTGAATGGCTGAGTTCCAAATCACGGATCCTTTGCTAATTTCTGACATTCTAAGTCTCTCCTCCATGGATTTGTTGCTTGCATATTTCGCTGTCCAAAGGTAGGCCCAAGGTGTTGTGGGATTGGATAGCCATTTCCACCAGATTTTGGCCCCCATAACCATGTTACTATGTTCTGGGTCTCTTAATCCAATTCCACCTGCCTTTTTGGGAAGACATGCTTTCTCCCATTTTACTAGTGCCCATTTTCGGTTTGGCCCCGATTTACTCCAAAAGAAGTTTCGCTGAAGCTGTTTGATCGCTTTAAGGACCCATTTGGGCGCTGCCAATATGGAAAAAAGGTAAAGAGGCATGGTTTGAAGAACTTCTTTGATTAGGACTAGCCTACTTGCCATATTGAGCGCTCTATGCATCCACAGGGATAATCTAACTTCCAGCTTCTCTAAAAGATTGTTCCATGAGGCATGCTTGAGAGTCGTGGCAGATAAAGGAGCCCCCAAATACTTAGACGGAAGGGAAGCGATGGAGAATACAAGGATATGGTAAATAGGTCTTTGGATGGAGGGCGAGGTGTTGAAGAAGAAGATCTGGGATTTAACTTTGTTAATGAGGGCTCCAGAGGCCTCCGAGAAGTCTGCAAGAATAGATTTAAGGGCTCGAGCTTCTTGAACAGACGGATGACCAAAAAGCAGGTTGTCATCGATGAATTACTGGTGCAAAAAAGCAGGGGCTTGGTGGAAGGCTAGACCTTTGAGATGATGAGAACGGAGGGCTTCTTTAATGCTGCGTCCTAAACCTTCAGCCAAAATGATAAACAGGAAGGACGAGATAGGGTCCCCTTGGCGAATGCCTCTAGAAGGACGAAAAGTGGGCGAGGGGATTCCATTGATGAGAATAGAGAAGAACAAAGAGGAAATGAGACTACTAATCCATCTGATCCAAGAGGGGGCAAAACCAAAGGCTTGAAGGATTTTTTGCAGATATTCCCAACTGATACTATCAAAAGCCTTAGATAAATCAATTTTGAGCAACATACCTGGTTTTTTTGTATGCTTGAGAGAGTGGATTATTTCATGGGTTAGAATTATCCCATCCGTAATCTGCCTTCCTTCAACGTAACCAGTTTTTTCTGGAGAGATGGCAAGTGGAAGCAGGGGCTTCAATCTGGAAGCTATCACTTTGGAAACAATCTTGTATATGATGTTGCATAAAGCAATCGGTCTGAATTTATCCGGAGTGGAAGATTCCTCTTCTTTAGGGATTAAAGCTATGAATGTTGCATTCAGTCCTGGATACATCCATCTGAGGGTACGCGATTCTTCCACCACCTGCCACACCTCCCATTTGACCAGATCCCAAAAGTGATGAAAAAAATTTGAAGTAAAGCCATCGGGTCCCGGAGCTTTTCCTGCTTTGAGTTGATGGACAACATCATCAACTTCCTGGAGGCTTATGGGTTTGAGAAGGAGAGTGTTATGATCTTCCGTGATTAATTTGGGAATATTGCTGATGATTTTCCCGATAGCTTCTGTTCTGTTTATATCTAGCTCTTGATTCATCTTCTTGAAGTAGTTGAGGAACACATGTTCTATTCCTTCATGTGTTTCGATTTTGCCTCCTTGTTCATTGGTGACCCGAGAAATTTGATTAATCATTCTTCTTTGCACTATAGATTTGTGAAAGAATTTCGTATTCTTCTCACCCTCCTTCAACCATCTAACTCTCGATTTTTGTCTCCAGAGAGTTTCCTCCTGTGACTCTCGCTCGAGGAGTAGATTTTCTAAGGATTTCTCTTTCTTGCTAAGTTCTTCCGAGCGTCCTTTAGTTATCATTCTTTGCTGAACCAATTTCATTTCTTGATTGAGGATTTCCTTGGCCTTAAAAATGTTGCCAAAGACAGAGTGATTCCATTTTTTAATTTCCCCTTTGAGATATTTCAGCTTCCTTTGGAATGCAGCCATTTTTGTACCATCCGTCAAATTGCATTTTAACCAGGTTGCTCTAACAAATTCATTGAAGTCCGGGTGAGACATCCAAAAAGCCTCAAATCTAAAGGGACGTCTAATATGGCAGCCAGGACGATTCCATTGGAGGGCTATCGGCCAATGATCGGAACCGGAGTAAGGGAGAATAGAAGCTGTGAATTCTCCACCTACATGAACTGCATTGTCAGAGATTAAAAAACGATCCAGACGTGATGCTATTTGCATTGGACCTGTCCTTTTGTTGTTCCAGGTGTAGAGGCCATTATTAGTAGGAATATCTATAAACCAGTTATTCTGTATGAAATCCCTTAATAGAGATCCGTCCCTGTTTGTTCTGCAGCGGCCTCCCTTTTTTTCCTCCACCGAAGCGATCATATTATAGTCTCCTCCAGCGATCCATAACGGGTATTGCCTATCTGTGCTAAGATTTGTTAAAGCCTCCAAAATTTCATTCTTGTGCTGGGTTTCTTGAGGAAAGTACACATTAGTGATGTGCCCATAGATGTTGGTTCCTATTATATGGAATATTGCTTGGATGAAATTTTTATTTGCATGTATGTTGGTCATTTGAATCTTTCTTGCATCCCAAAGCACTGCAAGTCCTCCAGAAGCGCCCTGAGCATCAACAATTGCTACTATCCCCCCTGGCCAAGCCTTAGCTGCTATTTTTTCCAAAACTGTCGAATTGCATTTTGTTTCCTGTAGAAAAAGAACTGCTGGTTTTTCTTCCATTAACATGTTTTTTAAGAGTTTTCCTTTCCTTGGGCAATTAAGCCCTCTGATATTCCATGAGATCAACTTCATTGGGAAGGCTTGGGATTGATGTTGAAATACTTGGTTAGCTTGGCATATCTTCCTGATTCTACCAGCAACTCTCCAATCTTGATGGTTCTTTCTAAGGTAGTTTTCCTTCCCCTTTTTTTGCTGTCTTTGGTAATGAATTTTACGTCCCATTGGCTGCCAATTTGAACCCCTAGTGAACATTTTTTCTGGGCTTTTTTGAGGACTGCCACTAGGTTTTCCACTTGTCTATCAGGTATTTTGTCGAAGTTCCCTGTTTTACATGCCTGTTCTAATCCCAAGATATCTAGCTCACCAATGTCTATTGATTCCGTATCCTCCTCCATGATTTGTGGTTCTTGAGAGTGACCATCGACTTCCTTCTCAATTTCTATGCTGGGATTTATACCATATATATCCATCTCAGGAAGGCTCCAGTCTTTGGAAGCTGTCTTGGGCTGATTATCTTCTAGATCTATCTCCTTTTCTTTTTCTTTCGATTGGGATCTATCCATTTTTTCCTTTTCCTGAGTAGGTCCTCTTTTATTATAGGTTGAGTTGTCTGGATCTTGCATATCCTCATTATCTAATACTGCAAAGCTATTACTAGTAGATGGCTTTGATTGATTCCCTGGAGGTGTCTTTATAGTAACTACTGGTTTTTATTCCCTCTTCTGCGATTTGTCACTTTGGTGAAACCATCTACCGATGGGTTTTCCTGTTCAGTTTGAATCGTAGGTTTGCTATTTAATGGGCAGTCTCTGAAGAGGTGACCTAGGTCATGACATTTCCTACATCTGAAGGGAACATGTTCATAATCGATTAACTGGATACACTCCACATCTTCATGAAAGAGACTTACCGTATCGGGCAGAGGTTGTTTCAGATCCATGTAGACGCAGATCCGTGCATATGAGGTATATCTCTGTGTCTTTGTATCTTCAGCTATTCTGACAAAGTCGCCCAGAACCTTACCAATGGCTTTGAGGGACTCCTCTTCCCAGTATTCCAATGGTAGAGAATACAGCCTGATCCACACCGGTGCCCAGCTTAGGTCCTCCTTATCCGGGTTGAACCGTTCAATCCATTCTCTGAGAAATAGCCCAACAGAGTTAAAGAAATAAGGCCCTCCTTCAAAAACTCTGTTCCTATCCTCCAAACAGTTAAAAACTGCAGTGAAGAAACCCTTCGGCCCTAGATGCAGGGTTATGTGCCCCTTTGGATGCCATTTGACATTTATCCATGCTCTCAGCGCTTTCTCATTTGGCCATATTCTGATAAATTTGCCTATTAGAGCATGATTTCTCATGTATTGAATTCTGGCATTGATACGGTGACTGGGTAGCTCCACTTTTGGTCCGTGTGCAGCTACTGGCTTGCATGTGGACGAGCTGACTTTCGGTTTATCTTGCTGTGCCTGTTCAGTCTGTTGCTGCTGATTTTTTCCTGTGCTTCCATCATTATGTTCCTGTTCTTTGTCTGAACCCTCAGGATTCCCTTGCTGGTTTCCGTTTGAGGGAGGTGTCCCTCCTTCCCCGGGATGGGGGTTCATTGAAACTGCCGGTCAAAACCCCCAGTCGTTTGTTATCTGCGCTGTCGCGATCTGATTCTGGAGTCCTCTGTTCTGCAGGCCTGCCGTTGCAGGTGAGTACAGGAACCCTATTCCGCTTCTCTTTCAAAGGCGAATATATATATATATATATATATTATATTACTAAAAGAACTATTTTTAAAATATTTGAAATGACCATAACTTGAAGGTCTTATTGCACCCTTTCCACAATATAATTCCATGTGGATAACTGTGTCACATATCTTTTCGACAATTTTTGGATATTGTTGAGATATTCATGCATGATTATTAAATATTTGTATAGTGATTTTTCATTTCTAGGCTTTGCAAGAAAACCACACAAAATTAAACTCTTTAAAAATAGTTCATACGTGGGTAAATAACATATTGTAAATGTGTATACATCTCAATTTATTAGCTCCTTCCAAAGCAAGACTATAAGATTCGATTTTCCTATTAACCATTGTTAATTTAATATTGATTAATGAAAGTTATAATGTTTTATGTGATTTTTTCTAGAGTATAATTCCTAACTTGAGTGGCAAGAACTAATTTTCTCCTGCAACACTTGTTTTAAATGAGATTTTACTTTTACATTCAATACATCTACGTATAATCAAAATTTAACATATTCCTCTTCAGTATTCCCTTCCCCTCATTCGGGGATATGCTCGTTGTTATGATTATGACAATTAATAGCACTTAGAATAATGGGGGTACTATTATCCATTAGTTCCACGAAATGTGAAGGCTATTATATCCTCCATTAGATATGGCAAGAAACATTAGCTACTTTCATAGAAAAATCTATGTCTATTCCTTACCAATTTGAAATCTTGAAATGAATCATCAACGACTAGGAGAACGAGATTGTGGGTGATGTAAGTTATATCCTTCAATCCCCAAACTTTAGTTTCAAATCTATAATTAGGTCAAGTTCCCCAGCTTTAAGAAGCATACCTTCATTTTGTAGATGCAAGATCAGTATTAGAACCGATAACAACAAAGCTAGCAAGAAGGAGCTCTTGTCGATACACAAGGAGCATGTTTCTGGTCATCGATATATGACCTTTTTTATAAAATGAAATATCGCATAGTCGGGCCCCTTGACACACTAGACCTTTGAAGAGATACTCGACCTTTGATCCTATTCGACAAACCCACCTTTGAGCCCATTCAACCAGTCGATCCCCAACCTCAAATGGTACATTAGAAACCATTCTATTTCAAATGTTATTGTATATATATTTGAAGGGTAAAAACATGTAAAACACTATCAACATGCCCTTTGCACCTGTTGGTGAAAATTATAGTATTATATTTAAGAAGGCTCCCACTTTGGATTATAGTCAACAATATATTTTCTGTCAAGACTTCGCTTCTCACCTCTGCAAACAAACCTGTGGCCACAAATATTTACCATTGACAATATTAATTTCTTGTGATAGTGCTCAATGAAAACTTAGAGGGTGTGTGACTATTATTTATGTGATTTTTGAACATTTCAATATTCTATCATTGATTCTAGATACAATATACAGAAACTAAATTCATTAATCACTCATACACAGAGACAATTAATATCATGGACTTTTGTTACACTACAATAGTCCTGTACATACACATGCTATTCAGAAATATTTCTAGTCTTGATCTGCTCCCTCTTGGGCCTAATTTACATCATTTTGCCATCCTCTTCATGCCCGTAGGCTTACAAGAATATAAAACATATACAAACAACATAAATTCTCCTAGGTCCATAAATCAATCCACGATTTTTCCCTCAACATACCATAGTTTATATCCTAAATCTCTCATGCCTCAAAATGAAAACCCTCATGCTAAAATCTTATCTATTTTGGCTTATCTCTATCCATAATAATTTTAGAAATAAATAAATTAAAATTATTTACAATAAGGAAATAAAATCTTTTTTCCATGTTGGATTGCCAAAAATCTTAATGACATGGAAGCTCTAATGCTCCTGCATTAAAATGAAAATGTATCTATTGTAGGTTGTATCTCTTCATTTTGTTGGATACTATATGTTATCTCTTAGATTTTCCTTGAAGTTGTCAAAAGAAGGAAATGGGTCCAAGGTAACCACAAACCAACTTTTAGGTACAGAATCTAGCCAATCTGTACGCAAAGAGGGCTCTCTCTTTATGATTTAGTTTGGTTTTGAAAGATATTAGGCTAGTTGTGAAGTTTAGGAGTTTTGTTTGAGTTTGGGTGGTGAGATTCAATAGTAGAGGGGTAGAACTGAGTAGTTTAGGCCATTGGGCTAATGGAGTCAAAGAAGATGGCTTAACTAGATTTGGTTTCTTAACAAAAGATGGTTTCATAAGGCAAGATGGTCAAGCAGGGAACGAATTACAACTTGGAATCGATGGAATGGGCTCAAAATGGGTGAAGGGCAGTTAAGAATCCTTCAGCCTATTTAAATAGGGAACTTGAATGATTACTAATAAAGAGTAGTTAAGCATTCTTTACTAAATAATCAAAATAACAAACTAGAAAACAGGAGCAATTAAGATTTCACTGTTTATTCTAATTAAGAAGAAATTGTAGAGAATAATAACGATTGAAAACGGAGTGCAATCAAGCATATTCTGAATTACTCTTTTTCGTTTATCATTCAGATATGAAACATAGATGATATAAGAAACAAGGAAAACTTTAAAGTAGAAGGCATAGAGGACTTATTGATCCGGTGTTTGATTCAAGAAATTTGTGGAAAGTCCTTTGCATCAATTCTTTATCCAACAAGCCATACAAAAGTTGGTCCAACAACACTTTATTCCAAAATAATCAATATTACAACAATGTCTAAGAATCCACCATCAATACTCCAATTGAGGGAGTATTTGTGCAAAAAAATTTACAATGAAATATCTCATAACAAAGTGAGATATTAACTGGGGTGACTAATCATATCTTTCAATAAAATAGGGCTAGAAGACCTCGTAGATGATAGATAAGGCAACCAAATGGTTTGCTATCCCTATTCTCGAGAATGTGCTGGAGTTAGGCCCTATGATTTGGGCTCTTGCTGTCCTTGGTGTAATTATGTGTTGGTTGCTCTGTTTTGACCTCACTATTGATACACTTTACCTGTAGTTGATAATCTTTACTTATTGATCTCTTTTCATCCTCTTTACCTTCATTGACTGTAGTAAAAATCAAAATTTACCTCTTACCTAGAATAAATTACAAAATTTCAAGCATTTCTTCCCACCATTTTGGCTGTGGTATTCTGGTTTTCTGAAGCTTTCTGAGGGTTTCATCTATTTCTGTATACCTGAAAAATGTAGGCTGAATTGGGAACAAGTGCTTTAGTTCATGTTCGACATAGAAGAAGTTCTCTAGGCTGTCATAGAGAACTTTGCATGTAGGCAATGATTTTGTTCCTACTGCACTTGTAGATTAACCTGCTTGGTTGCCTGCATACTTATTCAATTTCTCCACATAATATTTATGCCTCATTAACCTGTCATTAATCACTAAAGGATTGGGTAGCCATTTATTCTGCAAAATATCAAACTTCTCCATAAAAGCATTAATCTCGACCCACATGTCATGACATCTTCTTTCTAAATTATGCATCAAAGTTTTCTTGGTTAATACCCTTTTGATTTCAAAAATGGTTTCTGTTCTGTCATTAATGCCCAACTCTTCCAGCTGTTCTTTATTTCTATTATTCAAAAAATGTATGAGCCTGTTGGCTTCCTTAGGCATTTTTCCTAATTCTACCTTTGTTATTTGGATTTCTTCTTGGGCTGCCTTCACAAGATCAATCTGCTCAAAAATTACTTGGATAGATGGCCAAACATCATTTATGGATTGAGTGATGTTGGCCCAAAGAATTCTCTTGATTTCTGTTAGAGGCTTGTCAAATGTAAGATCTTTCTCCAATGATTTCACTTTGTTTTCTAACACTTTAATCTCTCATGTCATTTCTGCAACATTTATCTTTTAGAGATCATAGCTTTGTTCTATTTTGGCATATTGCTCCTTTACCTTATTTAGTTCTGAAACTTGTAGTTTCAAGTCCTCCATTGATTTTATTAGCTCTTCCATGCTCAAATTGGCAGTATTTCCCTGTGCTACTCCTGTTTTTCCTATTATTGTTGTACCTGTAACTGCTTCTGCTATGACTGGTGGAATACTTGGTGCCAATGCTACTCCTAGAGTTGATGGGACTGTTGTTGATACTACTGGTATCACATTGGGAGCTTGGGAGGTCGACTCTCCCTACTTGTCCTTCAATTCCTTTTCAAGTTCTTGTTCAGTATCATTCAGTCGTTCATTGAGCTTTAAGAGTAAATCCATCAGCTCTTCTCAAATTTTTGCTTTATCACCTCATCAATCTGCGGATGCCTTGAAGGTGGTAGTTTTATTTGCTTCCTTAGGGAAGCAATATCTTCATCTTTCTTTTTGATCAAGGCTTCTATAGCCTTTGCATCTTTTGGATCATGGCCCAATCCAATAATTATTTCTTCTAAGGTTTTTATTCTATTATCTTTGGCCTGAGAGGAGGCCTTTTCCAAGTGTAGTTAAGCAGTAGTATTATCCAAAGAATTTTGTAACCTGTGGGCCATCATTGCCTTGACAGTCAAGGTTGAGTAAATCATTTCTCCCGTTTGCTTATGCAACTTAATTTGATCCAAAGGATGAATATCCTTTGCCATGACTTCAAATTTTTTCTGAGATAATCTATTGCTAATATAGGTTGCTGCACCCTTGGCTTAAAATAGCTCAATATCATCTTGCCTTTTTTAATGTCATAAGCTGACATCAATCTTTGTTGATTTGTAGGAGCCATATTCAAATATTGGTTATAAACCTGCAACCTCAATGGATCATTCTTGGCTTTTATTTATGTGAATGTTTTCTTGATATCTTAGGCATTAGTCCTTGGTGGCTTGAAAGAAGATATCTCTGCACTTTTCTGCCTTTCTAGCTCCTGCCTCTGAGAGCTAGTGGATGTTCCTTCTGCTGGGAATGTTTGATGGATTTCCACTCTTTCTTCCCTCTGACTATCTGTAATTTCTTCTGCAAATTCCTCCTCTGCTAGGGGATTTAGTCTCTGTCTCTTTGTTCCAGGTTGTCCTAATGGTTCACTGGAAAGGGTAGTTTTTTCCCTGTCTCTCTTTTTGTTTCTTTCCTCATTTAGAGGAGTTTGCAGAACTGGAGGCTCTCCTATATTGGTCTGAGTGGGAGGATTCTGTATTTGAGCCTATTCTCTAGAAGTTTCAGGCTGCTTGGACATTGTAGGCTGTTCAGTGTGTTGAAAGCTGGTCTCTAATTCCTTGCCCTTGGATGACCTTGTAGCTGGTGTACTTGTTTCCTGTGAAGGTTGCTGAGAGGTTCCAGCATTGGAGGAACCAACTCTTGATATTTGAGATAACTTAAATGGTACCTGCCCAAAAGAATCCAAGTCAAGTGCTTTCTCAATATCTCTCATAACTTTCTCAAACTTGACCTATTCACTATCATGCTCTACTGGGGTACCTTCCCTCCATTCATCCATATTTGCATATTGTTCAATTTCTAGAATCTTATGGTGAATATGTGGGGACAACCTGTTCTTCATTATTCTATCACATATAAAACTCTTAGGATCATATGGTTTCCACCCAAAACTCTCTTGTAATTTAAGTTTCTCTTCTAAAATTTTTTCTGCTTCTTTCCATGCTTCCCTAGTGTTGCAGACAAAAGGGCCTAGCTGGTTCTTGATCCTAAGCTGAGCTTTATTCTTAGCATTATAAAAATGGACTAGGTCTGCATTCATCATTTGCCTGAAATATTCCAATGCAAAGAGTCTCATTGGAACATACTTTGGTAGCTTAAAAGGGCAGAGTTCGCATCCATAAATCCTGATTTCTATGTGATTCTTATATAGATACCAGTCACCTATCCTGTATTACTTGGAGAGCTGGAGGATTTTCTTCATATCACCATTTATCCTAGGAGGGGAAAATCCTATCAATAAATTGGTTGCCACATGGACAAATAGGTCAATGAACTCATTGTAGGTGTAAGGGGTCTCAATGGAATTATGGAAGATGGGACTCCAAAAGATGATAGACCTTGGATTGCCTTTGGTGTCAAATTTCTTGATAGGGAAAGGGAAGTTGTTTGAATGATAATACAAAAGAAGATGATAGATGAAAGTAGTGTATTTGAAGACTCCTTCATTGTCCAGTCTTAGGAATTGGTCATGAATTTTTTTGGCAATATAAGAGGCATAATCATATTTAACAGCAGGGGGCTGTCCAAGAGTAAAAATTGACAACAATATTAAGGTTACCTCATCAACATACTCTCCGGAGTTGAATCCCATGATGGATGCTATCATATCAACAATAAGTTTTCCTATATATGTAAAGAAAACTTGTAGATAAGTAGGTGGGCTTTTAGGCTGATGTTTAGGGTCCATGAACATCTGACAGATGTGAGTCAATTCTGATTAAGACAATTGGGGAGATTTTTCAAGTATCCCATGGAAAGGGGAGTGAGAGCATAACTGGAGTGGAATAACAACATTTCATTGATGGACTGAGCAGTTATGGGAAAAAGGATTGTTTGACCTGGGGACATGACTGCTCTTTGGTTAGGGTCATAGTTGGCACAACAGTGATGAATTATATCTGGGAACACATGGACTGAAGGGAGGAAGTACATGGGAAGTTTGGATTCCCACAGTTCTAAGATGTCAGAGCCATTAAGATAGTTGTCTTTGGCTTGGCAAAAGGTTTTAAGGTGGTTTTCATTACCGGATAAGTCTTTTATCTTAAAATCTTTATCAGCCAGGAGCAGATAATCTAAATCTTTGTGAGGAGCATTCATGGGTATGACATTCAGAGCTATAGGGGTTTCCATCTCTAGTTCTTGTGGATTCAGAAATGGAATTTGGGTTTTCTGTGAAAAATAGTTGAAACAACAGGTTTTGGGAACCTATATAGTGAAACAAAGACTGAATTTATAGTGAAATTGGTCTTTTCTGTGGAATATTCAGTATAAAACCAAAATTTGTAGGGTTTCGGTGGAAATGGGTAAATACCTGTATTGGGGAAGTGAACAGTGCAATGGCAGGATGGATAACAGTGTTTGGACTGCGTTGCTGTAAATTTTCTGACCAAGTGGAGGTTGAAAAGCTTTAGTATTTGACTGGCACATCGCGTTGCATGGGAACACAGTTTGCCATATAAGACATTGAAAATGACATTTCATTGGTGTTATTCGCAAAATCTAGGTTGGCGGGGTTTTTTTTGGATTATCAGGCGGGTGACGTACATGGGGAAATGATGTTTTGTCATTTGTGGAGGGCAGTAAGCAGTACGTGATCACATCGCTTTTGCGATCAGGTGGTATTCGACCAGGGAACAGCGATTCCATTGGCTGCATGACACATGGTGGAGGTATGGGAGGAAAAATGCTTGGTGATCGCACGTTAACACGCGGTCACCAAGGGGGTGCGATATTGATAATGACTGTCGGATGGTGGGGATGAGATCGAACAGTGAATGGGAGTGGGGTACGACGGAACTTTAACTGCGGCGGGCCTGATTTAATTAATAAGTTAATAAATCATATTGGGGAGTTTGTGAATGGCGGGGAGGTTATTAATTAACCTTAGGGGTTAATTAATTCCTTTTTGCGGAGCGGGGAGATTAGGTTATTAATGAATCTCAAATTAATCCATTAATCCCTTTTTAACTGTGTTTATGGTTATAATTAACCAGGGCGGGGTATATAATAATTTGGGGATTTTAATATATAATTAAATAATATGGGAAAGGGTGGAACTTTATTCGAGAGTTATATAATATGTGTTAAAAGTTAATATGACATAAAATGAGAATAAGCGCTAAGTAAAACATTAGAGAGTATATTTAACTTAGGCGGGGTTCATGTAATATTGTGTAATTTTCCTAAGTAAAATGGGATTTTACTTAGGAAAAGACTTATGAGAATGAATGAATGATGGGTTTTAAGTACTTTAGGCTTTTAGATTATTGGGCCGACGGTCTGGTCCCTCCAGAAGTCAGAGAAATGCTCCGAGCCCCTTTAATTTTCAAAGACCTTAATACTTTAGGGGGAATTAGTGAAATCTTTAGGGAAAAATGTGAAGAGAAGTTAATTATTTGACCTTGTTTTTCTTGAACTGCATCAAGTGTAATGTTTTCCTTGCACTTGTGATAAAAGTGAAAACTAACACATTTATAGACATTATCCATCACAAGTAATTCTGCAACACAATCTACCTACCCTACCTACTTTAGCCTGCCATTTTTTCTTTTTAATTAGGGTGCACTTGGACTGGCAAACCCTTATCACACTTTTTCTTTTACATATAAAAATCTATCTAAGTCTAACCTTATTACATCCAAGGGCTCAGATTAAACTGTTGAGCTCCTTTAATTCACTCTACCTATCTACTTATTTTCCAGGATTAAACAGTTTGGTCAGATTTTATTCTCTATCTCTAATACATAAAATTGAAAATATGAACTAGTCAAGTTTAAACCGTTTGACTGTTCACCAATTGTGGCATAGGTTACAAGTTGCACACAATTTGTTTATTACATAAGAGTAAAAAGTAGTGGCATTTAGACTTGCGCACTTTCCTTGGTCTTTCTTTTGGTGGGGTTCATTTTCTTTCACTTTTTTGACCATTTCATTCTTTTCACCCTTTGATTTTTCTTTTAGGGTATACCCTCTTTACATTTTTTAAGTTTTTTGATTTTTTGACAATATGAAAATCCTTTGCAACAAGGAAAGGTATGAACATATTCACGGCTCATCAAGTCAATCATGAAATATGATACCTATTGGTATAGGAGTATAAAACTATAAAAGGAAGGACTAATTGTTTCTCTTTGGACATAGCCCCAATAGGGTGAACAACATATATTTGTGTCTCTCTTGTTTTATGCATTTCTGTATTTGTGTTTCTGCAATATTTTGTTTATTTCATTGCTCCAATAAATAATTTCTAACAACTGGTATCAGAGCTGAAGTGTAACACCCTCATTTCCCACATCCACCCAAGTACCCATGCCCACTGGGGTAAACATGAGAAGAGAGTTTACTACGACCATATTCGACCTCCTAGGTGACCTTAAGGAAGTGGAATAGATAGAACACCACACACAGTCATCCAAAATTATCAACAAAACCCTTAGAAGGCAAGTCAGCCACTTAGACAGCCTATCCCTAGGTCCCAGTGTTGTTATGGACCTCTTAGGCCATAGTAACTCTCATGCTATGGGAAAGGGAGTGACTAGAGACCTAAGTTCGCTCTCATAGGCTTGCCTTCCAGTGACAGTGGACTAAATTTTCCAGTTCTATGCCTGTGACCTCGGGATTTAAGCTACTTTTTTAGGCCTAGAGGCAAGGCCATTGCCCAGAATGGAATGAAAGCTTAGAATCAAGTAAAGTACAAGGAAACAATGATGAAAAATCAATAAATTGATCAAGACCTTAACTAGGTCCCTACTAGCCATCACAAACATTTCTTTAAACATATTTTCAACATGTAGCCTACATGTGTAAACAACATAATTAAGTGTAGGGTTCTCATACTTATCTGAGAATTGCTATGAACCATTGTTCCTTGATGCCATTTTCTGCCTTATCACTTATTAGGTCATAGATACCATATCCATTTAATTAAAAGTAAAAACATGTTGATATCCATATATAGCTGTTGTCTCAAAATGTACATATAACCAACATAATAGGAACTTAAATACCATAGACATATCAACCATTAAATTCCATATACATATCAATACATTTTCACATGAAAATCAAGGGAATGAATTTATCATTAATCAATGCAGTGAAGCAACTAGTTATGGGACTGTTATCACTACAGGAAACTCTCCTAGGTTGCAGCTCAAAGATGCTTGGTAACATATAATCTTCAGTATTGTTCTCAGAACTATTGGAATGGATGATGGTTTGGATCAAGTTAGATAACCATTTCATCTTTATTCTCACTCAGGACATGCATGAACACTCTCACCAATAGAAGGCTTTAGACCACTAATGCTCAATAATTTATAGATTCAATGGATAGATGGAGAATACTGACTTTACTATTAGATTTCATACATAAACACATATGAATGGCCAGCTATAGGAAGTAAATGAGACTTGCAAATCTAATTTATCAATGCAAAGATAAGATGACAGTTATCTGGCATTAGACACAGTAGAAAACATGAATAACCTATTCAAGTGCAAGCATAGAACAACAAAGAGAATGGATAGTGAACATATAATAGCAAAAGAAGCTTATATTGCTAGAATGAAGATGACAAGCTTGAAGGAACAGAGGAGGAACAATCTCCAGAAGTTGAACCCCTATTACATTTTTCTTTCAAATATTTATAGCTCTTTACAATGATGTTGAGCCTTTTGAGGCTTGAGAGGTCTTAATCTATCCCTTTGTCTTGTTTAACTGTTTGATCTCTGACTAGGCAAGCATGGCTTGAAGGTTTCTTCTTCTGACATAAGAATAACCGCATTAAGATATTTTGGATAGTTTGTTGCACTATTTGGGAGCTCTCTCATGCCAGAGATGCCCCACAATTGATTTTGTTGTTATGGATGAGTTGCGTTGTCTACGTTCCATGATGTTTCTGTTTGGGGATGAAGTGTTTTGTGGCTCCACGATTACTTTGGGTTGATTTGGCCTTTGCTCTGTGGTGAAATGGCTCTTCAGGGCTATGAAATCCCTTTAAAATGTGGACAATGACTGCTTCCTGTTATGAACAGAAAACACAACAATATTGTAAAAATCTCGCCTTCTTTGTGTATTTTGGACTTCAAAAAAGTCCGAAAAAATGGTTTATTCACCTAGCGGGTCCGCCCTTGTCGCCATCGCAAGTCGCAAAAATCCTACTCCTGTGTATTTTCCTTGTATTAAGAAATACGTGAAAAACACTGGAAAATGCATGAAAATGGGCTTTGGCAGACTTGAAAATATATATATTTTCATTCCGGAAACCCATCGAGTCTGGGTTTCATCACTATTGCCCTGCCCCAAGGTTCCTTTGTATTTCATTTAAACAACGAAAACATACAAAAATACATTAAAAAATGGCTTTTGCGGACTTCAAATTTTATGTATTTCCCTTCCTGGACCCTTTCAGGTCTGAATTTCATCACAATCGATGCCGCCCTATTTCTCGTTGTATTTTGTTATATAATGAAATACATTAAAATGCATTAAAAATGGCTTTGGAGTGGACGTGAAATCTTATGAAAAATCATTTATAATTTCGTCGGGCCTGGCTCATCAGGTCACACATATGCCTATGCATAGGCTCCTCCCCATGGTATAGTGCCAGTGCAATATAGCGATGCAATCCAATTGCAATCAATAATCACTCAATGCCTGGGCCTTTACTTAAATCGTTGATACCCCACTGATGTGACCTGTCAATCCAATCATCGGTAATAGCTGATCGGCGATGTCTTGCGCCTAACTTTAAGTTGTCCTTTCTGCTTGGCTGATTGCGATTAGCTGCTTAGATCTGGGCCATTCATCAACCAGATCTAACGACTATTATTATTTCATTGTTTAAAGCCTGTGATTTTGGTTTTTTCATGGTTTTCAAGCATTTTTTGGCTTCTGATAGTGTATTTCTGCCCTTCCAAGGGCTCGCCTCTTGCGCCGATTTTGACCTTTGAATGAGTTTAAGAAAATGCTGAAGTTTACGAGAGAATTTTTGGATCCCTTGGGGTGATTTTAAGCAAATTTGGAAACTTTAAGAGAATATATGGATCCAATTTTGGGCCTTTTGTTAGTGAGGCTAACACTGGCTCCTTCTGGGGATGAAATACTCCCTATGAGGTTTCAAGGATCACAAATTAATGCCTTTCCTGTAAAACAAAAATCAAATCTTCCTTCTAGTGTTCCATTGGGAATGGAGTCTATTTTGTAATGAAATAAAAATTGGAAAGACATATTTACAATGACAAGGCTTTAAAGCCTTAAACGAAATAAAGTTTCAAGAACCGCCCATTCACTGGGCTACCAAAAGTATCTCCTCCTTCTAGACTGTGTAGAATGAATGTATTGTTCTACTGAATTTGAGCGATGGTAAATAGACCTGTCCATAAGGAGTCAAACTTGCTATGATTACCTTTCTTTTCCTTAAATGCATCCCATTTAAGCACCTAATCACCAACTTGGAAATTGTCCACTTTTGTCTGCCTGTCAAAGGTTTCTTTGATTTTCCTCTGATGATATTTTGACTTCTCAACTAGCTGCTCTCTGATCTGTTGTAGTTCAACCATGTTATTCATTCTTCTTACCATGTCATTCTCTTCATCTTGTTCTTCTTGCAAGAATTTAGCCATAGGGAGAATCAGTTGGATAGGGAAAACAACATCAGCGCCATAAACCAGTTTAAATGGAGAATTCCCTATGGAATTTTTGATGGTAACTCTGTCAGCCCATAGTGAAAACTTCAACTTGGAATCCCAGCTATTTTTGTTGTCCTCTAACAATTTTTTGATTATTCTTACCAGACTCTTGTTAGATGATTCTACCAGGCCATTTCCTTGAGGATAATATGAGGTAGAATGCACCACTTGAATGCCCATGGATTCAGTCATGTCCACCAATTCTTTTGCCTTGAAAGTTGCTGCATTATCAGTGACTAGTTTGGTTGGGCAACCAAATCTAGTGAAAATATTCTCATTCAAGAACTTTATGACAACTTGATGATGGGAATTCTTAGTGGGTATAGCCTCAATCCACTTGGTGAAATAATCAGTGGCTATTAAGATCCATTTGTGTTGGCCAGTGGAATGTGGGTTGATCTCACCTAAAAAGTCCAAGCCCCACTGCTGAAAGGGACCATTGACATGTACTGGCTTTAAGGGCAGAGATTTTAGCTGTTGTCTTCCTACAAACCTCTGACACTTGTCACAAGCTTTCACAAAAGAAAACACATCAAAGAATAGAATAGGCCAATAATATCCAACCCTCAAGATTTTGTGGGCTGTGGTTTTCCAATAATGATGCCCTCCACAAATTCTAGAATGGAACTGGTGTATGACTTCCATAGATTGTTATTTATCTGGACATCTCAAGAGGATTCCTGATGGGTCTTTCCAATAAAGCAGATTTTTATTAATGTAGAATTTGGCTGATCTGAGTTTAATGGCTCAGGCTTGACTTGAGCTAAGCCTTGGAGGGACTTCTAGCTTCTGCAAGAAATGAACTATGCTGGAATACCATTCACAGGTGGCTAGATTTTCAGCCAGAGATTGATTTTTATTTTTTCCTTCTACTACTCCCTCTGTCTGCTCATCATCTGAATTTAGACCCATGAAATTTATGTCTAACAAGCTACAATTTTCTTCATCCATAAGTTTAGCCAAGCCCCGCCCTTTGACAATCTTAGTGGGCTTCACCTCTATGTTAAACTCTATGAATTTTTCTATCCATTTAGCTCTCTTTCCATCAATATTTGGCTGAGTTAAGACATATTTTACTATGGTTGAAGGTACATATGCAACTACTTTGGAATGAAAAATATAAATTTTGAATGGCTTTAAAGATTTTATGAGAGCATAAGCTTGTTTCTCAATAAGGTCATACCTTAGTTCAGCATCCCTTAAAGTTTTGTTGAAAAAGGCCATGGGGTGCTCTATGCCTTCATCATTTTTCTGCAACAGAACTGCTGCAAATGTATCATAAGAGGCAAAAGAGAAGATACAAAACTCCTTAGTGTAATTTGAGCTGATTAGAGTGGGAGCTTCCATGATAGCTTTCTTGATGGCTTCAAAAGAGCCTCTTGAAGCATCTATCCATTTTATTTCTAATCCTTTCTTCAACATGGAAGTGATGGGATTTACAAGCTCTACAAAGTTTGGAATGAACCTCCTTACAAAGTTAATCTTACCCAGGAAGGATTGAATATCCCTTCTTGACCTTGGTATGGACAATGTCTGAATGGCTTGAACCCTTGCTGGATCAATCTTCACACCTTCAGCAGAAACAATATGTCCCAGAAGTTTGCCTTCTTCTAGAGAAAACTATGACATCTTTGGGTTCACTAAAATTCCAAACTGTCTGCACTTTAGGAAGACATTCTTCAAATCTTGTAAATGGTCTTTGTGGCTGCTGGAGAAGACTGTTATGTCATCAAGATAAATAAGGACAAACTTGTCCTTCTCTCCCAAAAAATCTATGTCCATGGCCCTCTAAAAAGTAGCCCCAACATTCATCAATCCGAAAGGCATCTTGAAGTACATGAAAGTGCCCCAAGGGGTAGTGAAGGCAGTCTTTTCCTAATCTTCTGGATGTACAACAACCTGATTGTAACCTGAAAATCCATCTAAGAAATACATGACTCTGGCCCCTGAAACTATTTACAGCAAGTTTTCCATCCTAGACAGGGGGTAGTTATCTTTTTTAGAGCACTTGTTCAGATTTTTGAAGTCAACACAAAGCCTAATTTCTCCATTTTTCTTTCTTACTACCACAAGGTTAGCTATCCATTTTGAATACTTAGGGGAACTATGGATTTTTCATCCAACAACTTCTTGATCTCTTTCTGAATCAAAGGCAATAAGAGAGGGCTAATAGGTCTTAATTTCTGCTTAGAAGGGGTAGTGTTCTTTTCCAGTGGAATCTTGTGCTGAATGATGTTTGTATCATAGGTTTTAAGATCACTATATTCCCAGTAAAAAATATCAGCGAATTGCTTCATGAGGGTGCAATACTCAGAATTATGGGCAGAAGACAAATGAGTGGACATATTGATAAATTTCGGATGGGATGGGCTTCCTATATTATGTTTACAAACAACAGAATCATTTTTTTGTTTTGGCAGGCTTATAAGGCACATCATTATGGTCGAACAATTTGTCTAGAGGAACCAATCCTTTTGGTATATGATTACTACATACTTGGATGATGCTTCCTCGTCCGACCTCATTTTTTAGCTTGGAATGGCCGCATTCTTCCATGGTTTCATTTTCTTGGTTGATGTTTGTTTCAGCAAATTCCTCAACGACTTGTAAAAACCTGTTAATTTCCTCATCATCTTCAAAAACTCTCCAATATTTGACATTATTAGGCAGAGATGGTCTATATTTTACCTGAACTTCATATGTCAATTTAGGAGGCAAAGGAGGAATAAACTTGCTAGCAGACACAACAAGGGAGTCGGCAAGCTAATTCTTCATTCTCGGAATATAAGAAATGTTGAAATTATTAAAAGAATCCTTGAGCCTCTATACCTCATCTATGTATGCTTTCAGCCTTGGATGTTTTGCTTAGAATGCTTTATTGACCTACTGAATGATGAGGTCTGCATCTCCAAACACTTTAAGGCCTTTGATACCCATTTCTTTAGCAGATCTTAAGCCCAAAATCAAAGATTTGTATTCTTCTATGTTATTTGTGACCTGAAAGGTTAATTTGAAAGATAAATTAATGTATTCTTGTGTGGGGGACACAAGGACTACACTTGCCCCAACAACTTCCTTAGAGAAAGCTCCATCAAAGAACATGTCCCAAATCTGTGGGCCTTCTTCCTCAGTGATTTGGAAAATTGGTTTTTTTAATTGCGTGGAGGCCAACTAGGATTCTTCAATATGAAGAGTACATGCTCCAAAATCAGTGTCAACAACATAGATGGGATGATTAGTAGTGTTCTTCTCATCGCTGATGATATAAGCCAACTGCGCCTCTATGTATAATCTCTTGCTCTCACCTTCGAAAACTGGGACAGTAGCATAAGGCTGATCACTTTGTAGTGATCCACCTAATCTCTTGATCCAACCTCTGGAAAGTAACATGCCAAACTTGGGGGGTACATCTGCTACCACAATATCCATCATCATGTTTTTCATAGGCAGCTGAGACAATGTGATGGCTAGGTCCTTGATTAACCCTAGGTATTTCACTTTTCTAGAGTCAAAAGAAAACAGGTCATGATAAGGCTTGCTGATGTCCAGACCCAACTCATCCATGATAGCCTTGGGCATTAGATTATGTCTGGCTCTAGTGTCCAAAAGGCAATTGTGCAGGATTTTTTCATGAATAGTCAGAGAGACATAGAATGATGGGGAGCTGTCTTCACAATTTTCAATCATTGGGCTGAGAATAACAACTGTCTTGTCATCTTGCAGATCTATATAGTCAGTGGAGGCTTGGATGAATTTAGGCTCAATGTCATCGAAGATGGATCTTTTGAAATACTTATTCTTCACTAGTTCAATCAGAGGCCTAGGTATTCTTAGCTTCTAAATTTCTGATTGAAAACTGAAAGGAGAAGGAGACTTGTCAAGGCCTCTTACCTCATGACTTGGAGCTTTGAGGACGATGGGATCAACTACTGGTTGTTTTTTCTTATTATCTTGCTATACTGCAGGGACATCAGCTCTTTGAATAGGAGTTTCCTTGGCATTATTTATCTTTGACATCAAATTATATCTCTGCTGATCTATAGTTTGTAGAATAGCTTCACCATCCCATTCTTGGATGATCTGGTCATTGAATAATGACTTTTCTTGGGCAACTGAGGTCAAAAAGGAAGCATTGCCTTTGTCTTCCAGACAATGGATCTCATCATCTTCTTCAAACTGCTATTCTCCCATGACTGCGTTTTGAAAATGAGCCTTCACCCTTTGGTCTTCATTGGCATCTTTGTTTCTTTGAAAAATCTACAACTACTCAATAGTTCTTCTATATGGATTCGGATTTGGATTTCTAGGAGAAAAGGTATTAGGCACTCTTCCATTCCTCGGGTACTACTCAAACTTCAATTTGCAGATTTTAAAGGCTAATGACTCAATCATTTTGGTCATTTTATCTATCTTAGGATCAAAGGATGATGAAGACTCGCCCCTCTGTCTTCTTCTATCAACATTTCCCTTGAGCTTCTTTGCAGCCATGATGTTTGATTCCACTTCCAAGGCTGCATCTTTCATGTCATCCAAAGTAGCACATTGCCTCTCTCTCAATAGTAGGCAGAAGTCAGAGCCAAAATCACTAGCATAGGTGACTTTAGCAGAGGTAGTAGTGGGTTTTACTTCAGCTAGTATCTTGTTGTACATACGGTTAAACCTCTTATTAAAATTAGACAACAACTCACCATTTTGCCTCTTTAAGTTCTGAAACTGAGTGTGGTAGTAGAGGAGATCCTTCTTATCCCCCCAATGCTTCAGAAATGCATCATCTAAAGCCTCAATATCTGCTATAGATCTTGGGGTTATTTCTCTGAACCATTTTCTAGCCTCTCCATCTAGGCTTTGGACAAAGACTCTCATCCACACATCATCTTCACTAATATCTAGATTATCTGCATAGCTATATAATGACTCAAGATGTTCTTCAACAGTAACACCTTCAGTCCTAGTGAACTTAGGCCTATATTTCTTATATTCTCTAGCAGGCATGGCATTCAAAGGAGTGGGCGATATTATAGGTCCATACTTAGCAGCTATGATTCTTTCTATTTTGGTAGGTTCTTGTGGACCTGCCATAGCTGTGGTGGCTAAAAGAGTACTGGCGGTCTAAATGATAGAGGGTTGAGGAGTGATTGATAATACTAAAGGAGTATGATGGATAGGAGGTGAGGTTTCCTTTGGGCTTAAAACAAAAGGAGAACCTAAAGAATAAGAAGCTTTATGAATCTCTGAGAGTTTTTCTTCACTGCTAGTATTAGATGATGTACTCTCAACATGTATTTGTTCCATTACAAGCCTTACTTGAAGAGATATAGGAGATTGTTTAGGTTTACCTGAACCTGATGCTTCTTTCTGCAATACCTTTCTCTCCTTGATGATTTTTTCAGGGTCAGGTACTGGGTCAGCTTGTAGCTTCTGAGGATTTCTCAAAGTATGCCTCACAAACTAAGCCAAAACTACGACGTGGAGTCGAAAAGAGGTTCGGCCTCCAGTAGATTTGCTAGATAGATGATTACAACCAAAAAGTTCCCATACTTTGTCTATCATCAAAGTTGGATCTATGTCATTTCCCAAGGAAGCTGAGCTTCAAATTCCTCTCCCCAGCAATAGTGCCAATTATGTTATCACTCTAGGAAAATCTCCTAGATTGCAACTCGAAGATTCCTAGTAACATATAATCTTCAATATTGTCCTCAGAACTATTGGAATGGATGATGGTTTGGATCAAGTTAGATAACCATTTCAGCTCTATTCTCACTGAAGACATGCATGAACACTCTCACCAATACAAGGCTTTAGACCACTAATTCTCAATAATTTATAGATTCAATGGATAGATGGAGAATACTGACCGTACCAACAGATTGCATACATAAACACAAATGAATGGCCAGCTACAGGAAGTAAATGAGACTTGCAAATCTAATTTATCAATGTAGAGATAAGATGACAGTTATCTGGCATTAGACACAACAGAAAACCTGAATAACCTATTCAAGTGAAAGCATAGAACAACAAATAGAATGGACATTGAACATATAATAGCAAAAGAAGCTTATATTGCTATAATGAAGATGAGAAGCTTGAAGGAATAAAGGAGGAATAATCTCCAGAATTTGGACCCCTATTACATTTTTCTTTCATATATTTATAGCTCTTTACAATCATGTTAAGCCTTCTGATGCTTGAGAGGTCTTAATCTATCCCTCTGTATTGTTTAACTATTTGATCTCTGACTAGGAAAGCATGGCTCAGAGTTTTCTTCTTCTGACAGAACAATAACCGCATTTAGATATTTTGGATAGTTTGTTGTGCTGTCTGGGAGCTATCTCATGCAATAGATGCCCCACAATTGATTATGTTGTTATGGATGAGCTGCGTTGTCTACGCTCCATGATGTTTCTATTTGGGGCTACAGTGTGCTATGGCTTCATGATTACTTTGGGTTGATTTGGCCTCTTCTCTGTGGAGATATGGCTCTTCGGGCCTATGAAATCCCTTTAAAATGCAGATAGTGACTGCTTTCTATTATGAATAGAAAACACAACAATACTGTAAAAATCCTGCCCTCTTTGTGTATTTTGGACTTCAAAAAGTCCTAAAAAATGGTTTATTCACCTATCAAGTCCGCCCTTCTTGCCATTGCAAGTCGTAAAAAGCCTGCTCCTGTGTATTTTCCTTGTATTATGAAATACACAAAACACACTGAAAAACACACGAGAATGGGCTTTGGCGTACTTGAAAATAGATATATATATATATATATATATATATATATATATATATATATATATATATATATATATATATATATATATATCTATATATATATTCATTCCAAAAACCCATCAGGTCTGGGTTTCATTGCTATCGCCCTACCCAAAGGTTCCTTTCTATTTCATTTAAACAATGAGAACAATACATAAAATTTGAAGTTCGCAATCGGCACTGCCCTATTTCCTGTTGTATTTCGTTATATAATGGAATACATTAAAATGCATTAAAAATGGCTTTGGCATGGACATGAAATCTTATGAAAAATTATTTATAATGTTGTTGGGTCTGGCTAATTAGGTCGCACATATCCCTGTGCATAGGCTCCGCCCCATGGTATAGTTTCGATGTGATATAGCGATGTGATCTGATCGCAATGGCTAATTGCTCAATGCCCAGGCCTTTATTTAAATCATCGATACCTCACTTATGCGACCTGCCGATCCGATCATCGGCAATCGCTGATCAGTGGTGTCTTGCACCCAACTTTAAGTTGTCCTTTCTACTTGGGCGATTGCGATTAGCTACTTAGATCTGGGCCATTGATTGGCCAGATCTAACGACTGTTGTTATTTCACTGTTTAAAGCCTATGATTTTGGTTTTTTCATGGTTTTCAAGTGTTTTTTGGCTCCCGATAGTGTATTTCTGCCCTTCCAAGGGCTCTCCTCTTCTACTGATTTTGACTTCTGAATGATTTTGAGAAAATTCTGAAGATTACGAGAGCATTTTTAGATCCCTTGGGGTGATTTTAAGAAAATTTGGAAACTTTAAGAGCTTATACGGATCCAATTTTGGGCCTTTTGTCAGTGAGGCTAACAGGGACTACCATGTTCCACCCAACCTTACAATGGCTGAGCCAAATCTCTCTTCAGTCATTCACCCTCGTGCCATATTCCAAGCATGAATGTGGTACTTAAATCAAAATAACTCAACCAGGGCACACCAAGGTTGAACCATCTAACCCTCATCAATATAAAACAGGCTTTACTATAATCCATTCTAGATCACTAGGCCAACGCGATGAACGCATCATAATAGGCTTTACCATGATTGCCACCTGATCCCTAGGCCAAACAAGCATGGATGCCACCAGATTTATCCACCTACACCGTGAGGAATTTCCCTGTCTCCTAGTCTCTCAGGGTTTACCGCAATCCAACCCGAATCACTAGACCCTAAACCAAAACCCACTCTCCAGTCTTTGCCATATATCCTGTCATTCACCAGAAAGGATTCTTAGGCCATCTGAGGCAACCAAAAATCAACTTTACCAGAACCCACAGTCTAGTTCACAGGTTACTAGGCCATGTGTTCTATCATTTCGGAGATCCCATGATGACAGACTCACTTTGTAGTCTGAAACACTGGGTTATTAAAACTGTTTAATAGGTCTAATTAGCCGTTGGAAATACAACCGTTGGAGTCTCTGCACACTCTATTTAAACAAGCTAAACCGGATTGGTTTTTCAACTTGTCCTGACGATGAACCACACTGGTTGGTTCGAAACGCGTCGACAAAAGATTGGTTATGTGATTTTGCCGAAGATTATCTAAACAATGCTATGGATCACAGAAGTCTAAATTCCTTAACACTCAACCTATATGGACTCATTATTCAAATCCGCCTCAACCAAACATGAGAATCCCATCACACCATGGCTATCTGGAAATGGAAAGGCTAGGCTTAAAAACACTCTTACACCTGGAAAAACCCTTGCCATGATAGAAACGAACCACACCCAATACCATGCATGCCAAATATAGCAAGGAAAATACACATGGAAGTTGATATTACAATGAAGCCTATTGTAGCTGCTTGATCCCACCTTTCCTTGCTTGATCCTTTCTTCCTCTTGCCTTCTTTTTCTGTCTTGCATTAACGCCAAAGTGCTCCAAGAAACTCTAAGTGTCCAAGAGTATGAGAGAGAGAGAGAATAATGAAAGAGCTCCAAAGCTAAAATGACAAAGGTTACCAACTGATCCTTAAAAGCCTTTTTATGAATGAGGCCTCTATTTTCTTCATTTTCCTCCTCACATACAACTTGTGACCTTTCACCTCCTTTCTCTCTTAATTTCCATTATTTTCTTAAATAATTGTGTCAAAAATGCCATTTTTCCTTTCCAAAGCCTTATCCATTGCCTTTTCCAATTTCCTTATCCATAAACAACTGAATGAACAACCCCTAGAATGTCTTGCCCAACATTCAGCTTGGAATAAGTGTCCCATCAACTTCGGTTATTGCTTTTAACTTTTATTACATGGAATTTTCACTAGGGATGTTAGAGAACCCTCCCCCTTGGGGGACACCGTCCTTGGTGTTCAATCACTCATATAACTCAGAAACCTGCTAAAAGAAGACATACTTCTCATGGATATTTATAACACAGCTCAATGTAGTATTTATGATGAAATACCTAATCAAGATAAAACACCATGACAACATGACACCATACCACATAGTGGAGCTTTATAATACAACTCATTATGCTATTTACAATGATCATCCTGTTGAGTGCCAACTCATATAACATCATAACATAATGATAACATAACCATATGATAGCATAATAACATGACACCCATACTACATAGTGGAGCTTTATGACATAACCCGTTACAATATTTACATCCATACATGGGTGTACATACAACAACCTCATAAAATATATAGATACTAAACACATGCCAAATCATATATCAAAGCATATATCAAAACATCATATAACATATATCAAACCATCATAATGCATATACCAGACAACCATAAAGAAAATACCAAACCACCATAAGAAAATACCAAACCACCATATCAAGTTGCTTTGCCTCAACCAAAAAACAAGGAAGGATACATAGCCTTCATTTGATCTGCCATCTCTCATGTAGCTTCATCGGGCCCAAAGTGATTCCCTTTCACTTTAACTTGTTTGATTGCTTATTTCTGGAGCATGAGAAGCTTTTTCTACAATATACATTGAGGCTTCAGCTGGAATTCTCCATCTAGTTCCACCTACAATACAAACCATTAAATCACATGATAAACAACCTTAACATACTTCTTAAACAAATATACATAGAAAACATCATGGACTTTCACTGTCATAGGGAGTGCAAGTTGATAGGCTACTAGCCCAATCCTCTCAATGATACTGAAGGGTCCACAAAACCGTGGTGCCAGCTTGGCACATGAACCAATATGCAAGGAGCTCTTCTTCGGTTTGATGCACAAGTACACCTATTCCCCAACCTTGAACTCCTTAAACAACCTATTCGTATCTGCATAAACATTGTTTCATATCATGTGCTTCCTTTAGATTCTTCTTAATCACATGCATTCATGTTCCATGTCTGCCAACATATTTAGGCCAATCAATACCCTGCTAACCGGATCACTCCAACTAACGGGACTGTTACAACTCCACCCATACAATTCCTCAAAAGGATTCATCCTTAGTGACTCTTGATAACCATTGTTGTATGCGAACTCTACCAAAGGGAGATACTCTTCCCACTTCCTCTGTTGATGCATCACATACATCCTCAACATGTCCTCTAATATCTCATTGACCCTCTTCGTCTATCCATTTGTCTGCAGATGATAAGCTATGTTGAAGGCCAACTCTGTGCCCAAACCTACTATTGACAGTTTTAGACCCACCAACATATCATGGGATCTCCCTGATAAGAAGTCCTAATTAGAACTTAGGCCATTTAGTCTAGGAGTCCCAGCAGTAGGTCGTATGGTAATGCCTTGACCGCAATTTTTCATATAGTCAAGTAAGATAACTCTATTGGTAGCAAGGGTGTGACAATGGTAGTGAGTCAAGGAAGGTGCATGAGAGGTTCTAACACACGGGGGTTGAGATGAGTGCACCCCTTAGCAACCTATAATAGTACTCGGCTTGGAAAGGAACACACGATAAAATATACATCACAACATGGAAGGCAAGTTAGCGAGCAATCCAAAGTGATGGTTAAACCAACAACAAATTTCAGAAAGATTCATACATACTTATACAGAATACTCCATACATGCATGCGTAAGCAAACCAATACATATATCATTTAGAGTAAACCAGATAACATAGAATAAAATACAACATATGCATGAAACGTGTTGGCCCTTATTATATAAAGAAGTGTAAGTTCCAGCCATACAATAAATCCATTTACAACCACTAGTTCCAATAGTGGAACGCTACGGCCACATCCGCCTCCTCCTCCAAAGAGATGTACTAGCTCTGCACAGTGGAGAAGCCAAGGTTCGTTACAATATTATCCAAGCTCTCTCCAAGATAGTCTTATCAAAAGCTTAGCTGACCAAAAGCCTTTACAATGAGTTATGCGGTACTATTTATAACAAAGGGTGGGGTGACCCTTGACATTCCCCTTTATAACAGTTGAACTACCCTCATGACTCTTCACCTACTCTATGACTGTTACATCCAACTATCACAACTTTACTTACACTTGACTTGATTTTACATTACAATGTACATGTACCCATGTGAAACAAAATGGCTTGCGCAAGCCAAGCTAGACATCACTCTAAATTAGACAACCATGGAAATCCACCTCCTCAACATCCTCATGTTGATCGATAGTAACATACTGATGCCAAGATCGGTAGTCCTTGATGGTTTTCGTGTGCTCCGCAGTGACATCTATCTGAAACCTAACTCTTGCCTCCATAGCATCTAGGTACACTACTCAGGCTCCTCTATCCAACTTGTCTAAAAGCATGCACATCATTGTCTTCAATGCAACCAGACCAACAAAATGCTTGTGCACGATGTCTGCACTAATGGGTAAGTGCGAGTTGGTGGAAATGTGCATCATCTTGTCAAAGTACGAGTCAAGCTCTAGTCAGTCCTGTTTCTTTTTCTTTGCTTGGGTGAGAGTCCTAATATATGGGATTGCATGTATGTGCACCACAACATCCATACTCTTGAATACTCATGCATGGGAAGCTTGTATGCTAGTGATGAGCTGTGGGAGCTCTTCATAGTTCTGGATCTGACTCTGGATACATGCCTTCAGCTCGCCTACATTGGCCCTCGTCATCTTGGGCAAGTGAAGCAGGGCTCCCTTGTATTTCATCATCCATGTTTGCATGTCATCAGCAACATCATGCAAGTCTGTCAAGATACGTGCTCTTCTAGCACATTGTTGTTGCCATCTGTTGAGATGGAAAACTACCTTATGCATGATACCGAACTTAGAGTACAACGCTCGCATAACTATGTAAAGGGACAATACTTCATCTAGTATTGACTTCTTCATTTTAGCTCAGGCGAGTGGTGTCACCAACTCTCCTCCTTTCTTGGTCGTATGTAGTTCCTTCACCATTCGCTCATTCTCAGCTATCAAAAAGCGAATACTTGAGCTAGTGGCTTTAGCATACACTATGGTTACATTGGCTAAGGCTGCTGGATGTTTGTGCACATCAGTCATGATCACTCATTCCTCAACTTGCGCAGGAGATGTATGATCCTCCAGAGTTGACACTTTGCGAGACTGCAAAACTCTATGTTGAGATTCATCGAATGAGATGTTGTGCATCTCTCCTTTTGGTTGATCACCAAGAATCTCAGTGCCTCCTTGGTCACTTGAGACTTGTTCATCATCTGGATGCGGTGAAGTAGGTAAGCTGACCTCTTAGTCATGAGGCATGAGGTCAATGTCCTGTTCCAACTCCTGTTTCTCCATGTCTGCATCCAACTATTGAAGTGCTTGTTCTATCTCAGGAGCAAAGTCTTGCTCCTACGATGGTTCACTATTTTTTCTTGATGCTAGCTATTCTAATGAATCAACTACTTGTACAAGAAGTGTGTCATCTATTTTCACATGTTGTGCCCCTTGTTGTATCTGCTGCTGCTTCACTTCCCTCTCCTTTTTGCGCAACTCTTGTTCCTTTCAGAGTTGCTCCCTCACCTCACGCAAATCCTTCTCTTCTTCTTCCACTCTTCTCTTATCCCTCTACCTCCGTGTGATTCGCATGTCATGCTGATGCCTCTTTGCCTCTATAGCCATAATTATTTTCTCTACTAATGGATCTGCTCGGAACTTGTAGCTTTTCTCCTCCTCCATGCAATTGATAATCTTCATCTTACCTTTATCACACAATGGTATGCTTGCCTTTGCTGCTACTGTCGGTGCTCTCTGAGATGCTACTTCATGTTGCTTCACTAACCACTACACAGCGAAGTCGACCTGTTCATTGGGTCTAGAGAAACTGTATCAGTATCTCCATGGGTCCTCCTTGGCCCAATGAAATACCTCGTGGATCCAGTTGAACTGAACTCTCATGCAGTGATCTTCACAATACAATGTGGTTCATACGGATTATAACTTTAGAGGTTGATGGATACTTCTTCATTTTTTCTACTTCAACATCTGCTTACTTGATACTCTGGATCTCATATAACCAAATCTGTAATAGAAGAGCGGGCCAAGGGGCCTTCTTCTTCCAGTGAAGTATAGTTGTCAATCCTGTTGAGATGTGATTATAAGCTACTTCCTACATGAAAATTATTTCCAAGGAAAACTTTCGTAGAACACACGAAGGATTCTCCATGTTGAACATTCGGATGAAGGTGTCAGAGGGTGAGGCATACAAATCAACAATGTCTAACAGTGCCTCCATTGCTTCCTTTGACATGTAAGGTGAATCCTGTTTGAATATCATCTTGTAGATTGGGGTGACAAAATGATCAAACAACCATGTGATTACTCCTTGGAAGCTGCATTCAGACAACAACTTGAAATATGTGTTCACAACAATCTCCATCCTTGACCATACCCACTCCAACCCTGGTAACTCCTGTCGGGCACAGATTGCATCTAAGATGTAGGCAGACATGTAAATCTCTGCATGAATACCTCCAAGTGATTGTCAAGCCTTCTTTACTTGTTTGTTCAGCTGATGAGCCAACATGCCAGACTAGTTACATGGTTTTCCCTCTCTAGCCAGCTGGTCCAGCATGATCAGCCAACTTTGTGGGAAGGTTTCCATGATTTCTTGGCCATATAGTCGACATGAAAATATTACCAGGTATTTATATGCCTTCTGTAATATCTTCATCTTGTAGTTCTAGTTGGGTGTCAACCTGAACCAACCCGGTTCCTTTACCCAATTCTTCTGAATGTCTCTGGAATTAGCACTATTGTTGGGTAAGTTGAATAGAGTCTTCATGATAGTCACAGGCTCTAACATCTGATACATCTCATCATAGCCTTTTGCCCAGAAGGTTGCAAGATTCATCCCACTGACACTGCTCAAGGTCATCGTCTAGGGATCAGTGTGGGAGACGATCCAGTGTATCATGTCTGCGCATGGGAACATGGGGTATATGCATGCAATCTGGTACTAGTGGAACTTGTGAATATTTACATACACCTGACGATCTTTGAGGTCTTCCTCAAAAGTGTCTGCAAATGCTTCATTGACCTCTTGCCACTTGAGTTTGATGTCCCTGTCTAGAAACAACTTTGTATCTTCATAGATTGGTAGATTAGAGGACACTCACTCAATTGTTGCTCCAGATGACTTTCCGTTAGTGTCTTGTGATCCCACTCTCTTGGAAGCCATTGATTCTGTAATACTAAGAGGCGTATTAACACCTAAAATATTTGGAGACAAGAAACATGCATGGCAAGACATCTGTCAGCGAAAACTAAAGAAAATTCGGGGAATGACAACAAATTCCTGGGGAACTAATAGGAAAGATTGCACAATTTCTTCCGGGAGGTTGGGTGACTGGCTACCAGAACTGTGCAAAAGGTAGTTTGGGCTGTCTGGGAGGCAAGACTAGCTGCTAGATTTGCGTAATGCGCAATCCAGACTAGTTGTTGGTTGTTGGGATTACGCAATGTGCAATTCCAGCTAGGAGTGACTACAGGCTGAGGGACAACATTTCACAATTTTCTAGGCCAGCAGTTACCGTCCCTTAGAAATGCACAAAATAGTCCTGGAGGACAGTGCCTAGGAAGAAATGTGCATTTATGGAGAGGCATATAGAGCCTTCCTTCCCCAGATTGAGCAATGTTGTCTCGGTGAAGGCAGAGTCCAAGCCAAGGCTGGCCAGACTCACTAATGGGCAACTGAAAACAAATATGAAAATGAATGCATGGTGAAACTAAGTGAAATAAGAAGTGGTTGACATTGCATGAAAACATGAATGAAAGATTCAGTAAACAAATCAACACGGATGTGGGTGAAGCGAGTTGTTGAATTGACGACCATTCATGAAAAACAGTTTCATTCATGCAAAAATAGTGAGATAACAATGAAAAATGAAATAGTGTTAGGACAATATAGTATACATGCAAATGACAACAAGCATTTAAAGAAATCAAGCAAACATCACTCACACAAGCGAAAACATAAAAAGTGATAGAAATTATGAAAAAGACAAGTTGAGGCCGCTTACCATGAATAGTTGAGCTGGATGTGTCAAAGAGTTGTGGATGTGTTTTGGGATGTCAGATATCCAAGATCGATGTGAAAGAATGAGCTCTGATGCATCGAATAAAAAAAATTTGAGCTCATGAAGCGCATGCCACAAATCTAGGAAAAGGTGATGCTTGGAGGAAAGTTTCTAAAACAACTTTGCATGTAACCTCTAGTTGCTAAAAATAACTCCTAAATCATGGGATGCTTTTTGCATGATGCCTTTTGCTATTCTGAGAAAAATCAAGGCATGCATGCAAGTGAAGTTTCCTTGGTCCCGAGTGGAACTGATTAACCCAACAGCTCATGCATGAAGCTACTCAACTTCTTGAAGGAAATGCACATTTCTAGCTGGGATTTGGGCTGGCTACCCAAGAGATTTGATCAATTTCTAGGCAGAGCAACTGACTGTTGCCCAAATTAGTGCAATTTTTGGATGAGCAGCCCTGTTGCGAAAAATTGTGCAATTTTCACAGTCAGGGTTGACTGGCAGAATTGCACAATTATAGAGCCCAGCAAGCTGCCAAATAGGATTACAAAATTTTTGGAGGGAAGGCTAGCTTCCCTCTAGAATTGCGCAATTTCTCAAAGGAGCTTCTCAACCTACAACTATACCAAATCCGGATGAACAACTTGAGAGGATAATGCATCAAGTTGTGATCGACAGGCCGCCTTTATGCAAGAAAAACATTGAAGCTTGTGTACTTGACGAATCAAGACAAGGTGCTTTGAAAGTTGGTAGGGAGGCTCCAAAAAAAAGCTAAGGAAAATTTGGTGTTGGCATTATGATTTAAGTGTTGTCCTTGATGGCAACTCACTCAGAAGTTGGTACAGGTGATGGCAAAGTTGGTAACTTAATCAGAAGACAGATCTCAGTACAGCATGCCAAGGAAGCTCATACACGCCGTTTCGTTAAGCCCAAGTCGCGTGTATACGCCAGTTAGATTCAGAAAAAGCGCGTGTATGTGGAAAGGTTCCTTTGGTCCATGGTGGTTAGTCCTTGGAAGTTGTGCCTATGATTTCGGACCATTATGTCTCGACGGGCGTGTCGATCCCTAGTTTTAAAGTTGATGGTATTGTGTTACTATGGTTTTGGCTCTTGGTATTGAGCTAGGCCTAAGACTATATAAGGAGAAGAAGATCATTAGGCAAAATCATCTTTCGACAAGGCTTGAATATCTAAGAGAGAAAGAGATCTGATATGCAGGTTCTGAGTTGCTTGATCTAAGGAGAGATCACATCGGTTGATGGAAGACTAGATCTAAGGATAGATCGGGATCTAATGGTTTGAAATGCACTATCATGATATGGTTGATTATGCGTATTTCTAGATCTGCATATTGTCGCAATGTTACGTTCTGGGTCTAACTAATGTCTGGTACAGCTGCAAATTGAGAAAGTTTATTTTTAGATCTGTACGCAGGTTGGCTTCGGTAAAAGCGCGTGTATACGCGGGTTTTGCTCATTAAAGTAGCGTATATCTTTTGAAGCTTGATTTTGGGTTTACAGTGGGGTCTGACTGTTATTGCAGAGTTCTGTAGTCTGCTCTGTGTTCTGGTAACTGGTGATTGACAGGGTTCAGTGGTTCAGTGATTCAAAGTTTGGTTGTTTTATGCTTCAATGATCTGTTGTGGAAATTGAATGAATTGTGGTCTTCAGATTGTAATGTTGTGCTTCAGGAATATCCAAGTCTGAAAATGTATGAAAAGTGATACCTGAAAGAAGGAAGATTGTAGGTCAGCACCTACGTACTAGTATCTTGGCTAGTACAAGAGCAAAGGGGGTTGGAGCTCCCTTCCAAGGAAGTTTGGAGAACGAGAGAAGGTTGTAGTCTTCTGCAGGTTGTAGCCTGCGTACTGGTATAAGGCTGCACCAGTACAAAAGATTGTAAACTGAAGTTTCATATTAAAGAAAGATAGAGACAACTTGCAGCAGGTGGTTTTCACCCACATTGGGTTTCCACCTTATATCTTGGTGTTCATGTGTGTGGCTTTTTATCTGTTCTGTTATACTGCACATGTTTACTGTTAATGTGGTGAATAATGTCCTGATGCACTTAATTGAAGAATAAGTTAACTAAATTGTGAGTTTTCTTCTTATACGCTGTTTTACTTCGTCACAGTAGCGTGTACACGCTGGTTCACTTAACTGAAGTAGCGTATATGTTTCTGAGCATTTAAAAAGTTTGATTAATCTGATAATACTGATTCACCCCCCCTCTCAGTATTATTTCCAACAATTGGAATCGGAGCAGGTCCTTCAGAGAAGCTTGATCGCTTGAAGGAAGATCATTCATCATGAGCAACTACGAGAAAGAAGCATCAATCAGGCCACCGGTTTTTGATGGAACAAATTTCAATTATTGGAAGGTAAGAGTTACTGCATATCTTCAATCTCTTGGTACAGAAGTTTGGGACATTGTAGAAACAGGCTATGCTTTTCCTTCAGCTACTCCTACAGATCCAGCTGAGAAAAAGGCATATGAAACAAATGCAAAAGCAGTCAGTACTCTATTAGGAAGTATATCTCAAACAGAATTCATGAAGGTCATGCACTTCAAATCAGCAAAAGAGATATGGGACAAAATGATCACTAGCTATGAAGGAGATGAACAGGTAAAGCAAGCTAAACTTCAAACTCTCAGGATTCAATATGAGACCCTCAAGATGTATAATGATGAAAGTGTGGCTAATTATTTTCTTCGGGTAGATGAGATTGTTAATTGTATGAAAAATTTGGGTGAAGAAATAAAAGAGACTATAGTAGTTCAAAAGATTCTAAGATCATTATCCCCCAAGTTTGAATCTAAAGTATCTGCAATAGAAGAAAAGGAAAATCTCAAAGTTCTCACTATGTCTCAGTTACATGGAATTCTAACTGCTTATGAAATGAGAAAGGGAGGTCCATCAGACAGAAGGGAAGCTGCTTTTAAGGCATCAAGAAAAGAAGATTACTATGAAGCAAGCCATGTTCCAGAAGAAGAGGAAGAAGAATCAAATTTTGTCAGAAATCTTCAAAGGGGTGCTGGAAGGTTCAGAGGTAAGCTACCTTTCAAATGCTTTGCTTGTGGAAGAGTAGGTCATTATGCTGCAAAATGTCCTTATAAGGATAAAGGAAAAGAACCTGCTAGATGGAACAAGAAACAAAGTGCAAATAAGAAAAGTTACTACACCCATGAAGATAGTGATGGCTTATCAAACAGTGATGAAGATGAACAAGGTAATAAATATAAGCTGTTAATGGCATTTGAAGATGATGATTATGAGGATGCTGTAGATGTGGATAATCTCTATAATGAAATCACTAGACTCAAGAGAGGCATAGAAGAAAAGAATGTGATCATTGATACTTTGCAATTTCAGATTGATGAAAAGGAAAAACATCTTGAAAAACTAGAAGGTGAAATTGTTGGTCTCAGAAAAGAAATTGAGAAAACAAAAGCTATTAATCTTAAATTTGTCAAAGGATCTGAAACTTTGGATGAGATTATCAGTGTGCAGCGGTCTCCTCTAAACAAGACAGGTTTGGGCTATAATGGAGAAACCTCTCAAGCATCCACCTCAAAAAGTTATCTTGATGCAGCAAGAAGAAATGAGCGGAAGAACAATGAAGATAATCAGGTAAAGCAGGGACGAATTAAAAACAGAAACTATCAGGGACAATCCTCCTTAAGGATGAACAAAAGCTACAACCAACCACAGGTAAAATCTTCTCAGTTTGGCTCAAGAATAGATGAAAATATAAATTACAATCAGTTGGCTGGTAGATTCAATAACCGCAGAAGCTTCTTCAATGGACAATGCTTTTCTTGCCACAACTTTGGTCACAGAGCAGCTCAATGTGTTGCATATAAAACAATCATGACTAGGGAAGCTCAAAAACAAAGAAGTATAACAGGGATTACAAAAAGGACCTATAACAACTTTTCGGTTCTTGAAAATGAAGTTGAATGTTCTATTTGCAATAATTTTGGTCATAAAGACTCTGAATGCAGGAGCAGGTTTCAGGAGAAAAAGGAACAAGCCACAAGCACCAAAACATGGAGAATAAAGGAACCTCAAACAGAAAGATGTGGGATAGCATTTTATGCAGAAGGACAGGAAAATCTATGGTACATTGACAGTGGATGTTCGAAACATATGACAGGTGATAAAGAAAAACTTGAATCTTATTCTACTTTAGAAAAGGGAAAGAAAGTTTCTTTTGGAAATGATACTCCTGCAACTATAAAAGGAAAAGGTATTGCTCCTTTGAAAGAAAAGGTCAAGGCTGGAAATGTTTTATATGTTGATGGATTGAAGCATAATCTTCTAAGTGTCAGCCAGATGTGTGATCAAAAAACCGAGGTTATTTTTAGATCGAATGGATGTCTTGTTCGTGATCTTGATACAGGAAAAACAGTTCTCAAGGGCAAAAGAACTCCAAATAATCTGTACATATTTGAAGAAGGACAACAACAATGCTATCTTAGCAAGGATGAAGAGCACTGGTTATGGCATCGAAGGTTGGGACATCTAAGTTTCTCACAAATAAGGAAAGCATGCAAATATCAGGCAGTTCGCGATCTTCCAGATATCAAAATTCCAGACAACACCATATGCAAATCTTGTCAGTTTGGAAAGCAAACCAGAACTAACTTTCCAGAGAAGGAAGGATCAGCTAGCTTGCCTCTTGAGCTAGTCCATACAGATGTATGTGGTCCATTTAGAAAAAGGACACCTCGAGGAGAAGAATATCTGATATTATTCATTGACGATTTCTCAAGGTTTGTTTGGTTAGGGCTTATGAAGCACAAAGATGAAGCATTCGAAAAATTCAAATCCTTCAAAGCATTGGCTGAAAATGAATCAGGACACAAAATTAAGTGCCTCAGATCTGACAGAGGTGGGGAGTTCACATCAAATGAATTTTTCGATTTCTGCGATGAACATGGGATAAGAAGAGAATTCTCTACAGCTAGAACTCCTCAGCAAAATGGGGTTGTGGAAAGAATGAACAGAACTATTCAACAAATGGCTCGTGCTATGCTCGATGAATCAGGTACTCCTGCAACCTTCTGGGGTGAAGCTGCACATGCTGCTGTCATTATTCTTAACAAAACAAATGTCCGAGTAAACAGCACTCAAACACCTCATGAGCTTTGGAGTGGTAAAACTCCTTCCGTGAAGCACTTCAAAATCTTTGGGAGCAAATGTTATATCAAGAATACTGATGAGCAACTTGGCAAACTTGAACCTAGAGCAGATGAGGGCATTCTTCTTGGTTATTCTCCACATAGCAAAGCATACAAGTGCTACAATAAAAGACTTGGCAGAATTGTTGACAGTATTGATATAGTGGTTGATGAGAAGGGATATATTCCTAGGCAAGTTCATCATGAAGACATTGAAGAAGATGAAGGTTACTCTCAAAGGCGAAATAATGAAGAAGAAGAACCTCAAGAAGAAGAAGAATCTCAAGAAGAACCAGAGGAGCAGACAAGAACGGAAGAGAAGACTCCATCCAGATATGTCCAAAAGAATCATCCAGAAACTCAGATTGTGGGGCAGAAAGAAGCAGGAGTACAAACAAGAAGGACACTTGCAGAAGCTTCAAGCTACTTGGCTCTACTCTCCTCCATTGAACCACAAAATGTGAAAGAAGCATGCAAAGATGAATGTTGGGTCAAAGCAATGGATGAAGAACTTGAGCAAATCGAAAGGAACAACACTTGGGAATTAGTTCCTAGACCAAAAGATAAGAATGTAATAGGAACAAAATGGGTCTTCAAGAATAAGTTAAATGAAAATGGAGAAGTAATTAGAAACAAGGCCAGACTTGTTTGTAAAGGGTATGCACAGCAAGAAGGAATAGATTTTGAAGAGACCTTTGCTCCTGTGGCAAGACTAGAGGCCATCCGAATGTTCCTTGCTCTCTCAAGCTTTCAAAACTTCAAGGTATTTCAAATGGACGTGAAATCAGCCTTCCTGAATGGAGACTTAGAAGAAGAAGTATATATTGAGCAGCCAGATGGGTTCATTCTTGGGAATGATCCAAACCTTGTATGCAGATTGAAAAAGGCACTCTATGGGCTCAAACAAGCTCCAAGGGCTTGGTACTATCGGTTGGACAAATATCTTCACCAACAAGGCTTTTCAAAAGGATCAGCAGATAGCAATCTCTATATAAAAGTTGAAAATAACAAATTGCTAATTCTTGTTGTTTATGTAGATGATATTATTTTTGGCAGCAATGAAGAGACCATGAGTCAAAACTTTGCCTTGGTTATGCAGAAAGAATTCGAAATGTCACTTCTTGGAGAATTGACATATTTTCTTGGATTGCAAATCCAACAAAATGAAGGAGGTATCTTCTTGTCTCAAACCAAATACCTCAAGCAGATCTTGAAGAAGTATGGCATGGAAGAGTCAAAGCCAGTATGTACACCCATGGTTACAGGATGCAGCCTCAGTGCAAATGATGAATCAGCAGCAGTTCACCAACCCACTTATAGATCCATGATTGGGAGTTTGCTTTACTTGACAGGTACTCGACCAGATATTACACATGCAGTAGGAATGGTTGGAAGATTTCAAGCCAACCCAAAGGAAACTCATCTTCAGGCAGTCAAAAGAATCTTCAAATATCTTCAAGGGACCCAAAACTATGGCTTATGGTATCCTAGAAATACAGATCTCACTCTTCATGCTTACACAGATGCAGATTGGGCTGGAAGTGTGGATGATAGGAAAAGCACAAGTGGAGGTGCTTTCTTCATGGGTTCCAGATTAGTATCTTGGTTCAGCAAGAAACAAAGTTCGATTGCCTTATCTACAGCTGAAGCAGAATATGTGGCTGCAGCATCTTGTTGCACACAACTTCTTTGGATGATGCAGACCTTGCAGGACTTTCAAATCACTTGCACTCCACCTGTCTCTATCTTATGTGATAATACAAGTGCAATCAGCATTTCAAAGAATCATGTCATGCACTCAAAGACCAAGCACATACCAATCAAGTACCATTTTCTTCGGGAACAAGTGCTTGAGCAGAAGGTCAAGTTGGAGTATGTTCCTTCTAAAGAGCAAGTTGCTGATATTCTCACAAAACCACTGCCCAGGGAAACTTTTGAATATCTCAGACAAAAGCTGGGAGTAGTTGATGCTTCATCCTGTTGTTGAAGTTTGTTTGTTCTTCAGAAAAGTTGGTATACGCAGGTTACGGAAGGGATATGCACGTATACACGCGGTTTCATGATGGGTAAGTCGCGTATATGTTGGACGCTTGTTGCAGAAAGTATATCCGCGTACATACGCTGTTTTATACAGGACAAATCGCGTATATGAAGTTCTGAACAGCAAGGGAAAACTCTGGAGTTCTGAACAGCAATGGGAATGTCAGAATTCTTCAGGCACAGTTTCAGGGAGTGCAACAGGCACAGGTTCAGGGGGAGCAGCTTAAAAGTCTCATAAAGCATTGTTGGCATTCAGATGTTTTGGTTTCAGGAGAAGGAGCTCAGAAAGAAATTCTGGTTGCTGATCTAACAAGATGTTTATCAGATGCTGCTGGTGCCTTTCCTAAGTCTTGGTCTAGATCTGTTGTCTCTATGTCATGTATCTCTCTTGTCATATCTCTTTTGTCAAGGTCATGTAACGGCCTATGTTGGTTTCCCCACTATGCCTGGGATGAATGCTGTAATATAATTGGTTGTTTCTGATATGTTATGGATGTATGTATTGAGTCTTTTGGTGATAGGAAGGTCCCTTATGGTGTATAAGTCTTGGTTTTTGTTGAAGAACATCTTTTGCAGATCTGGCCTACTGTCAGGGGGAGCACGAGTCAGCACAGCCAAGCAGAGGTATCAGCATGTCCTCAGGGGGAGCACAGCCCTTTGCCCTTGATGTCAAAGGGGGAGAGTGACTTGGTGTGGTGGTTGCCATCAAGTCCAAAGGGGGAGATTGTTGGCATTATGATTTAAGTGTTGTCCTTGATGGCAACTCACTCAGAAGTTGGTACAGGTGATGGCAAAGTTGGTAACTTAATCAGAAGACAGATCTCAGTACAGCATGCCAAGGAAGCTCATACACGCCGTTTCGTTAAGCCCAAGTCGCGTGTATACGCTAGTTCGATTCAGAAAAAGCGCGTGTATGTGGAAAGGTTCCTTTGGTCCATGGTGGTTAGTCCTTGGAAGTTGTGCCTATGATTTCAGACCATTATGTCTCGACGGGCGTGTCGATCCCTAGTTTTAAAGTTGATGGTATTGTGTTACTATGGTTTTGGCTCTTGGTATTGAGCTAGGCCTAAGACTATATAAGGAGAAGAAGATCATTAGGCAAAATCATCTTTCAACAAGGCTTGAATATCTAAGAGAGAAAGAGATCTGATATGCAGGTTCTGAGTTGCTTGATCTAAGGAGAGATCACATCGGTTGATGGAAGACTAGATCTAAGGATAGATCGGGATCTAATGGTTTGAAATGCACTATCATGATATGGTTGATTATGCGTATTTCTAGATCTGCATATTGTCGCAATGTTACGTTCTGGGTCTAACTAATGTCTGGTACAGCTGCAAATTGAGAAAGTTTATTTTTAGATCTGTACGCAGGTTGGCTTCGGTAAAAGTGCGTGTATACGCGGGTTTTGCTCATTAAAGTAGCGTATATCTTTTGAAGCTTGATTTTGGGTTTACAGTGGGGTCTGACTGTTATTGTAGAGTTCTGTAGTCTGCTCTGTGTTCTGGTAACTGGTGATTGACAGGGTTCAGTGGTTCAGTGATTCAAAGTTTGGTTGTTTTATGCTTCAATGATCTGTTGTGGAAATTGAATGAATTGTGGTCTTCAGATTGTAATGTTGTGCTTCAGGAATATCCAAGTCTGAAAATGTATGAAAAGTGATACCTGAAAGAAGGAAGATTGTAGGTCAGCACCTACGTACTAGTATCTTGGCTAGTACAAGAGCAAAGGGGGTTGGAGCTCCCTTCCAAGGAAGTTTGGAGAACGAGAGAAGGTTGTAGTCTTCTGCAGGTTGTAGCCTGCGTACTGGTATAAGGCTGCACCAGTACAAAAGATTGTAAACTGAAGTTTCATATTAAAGAAAGATAGAGACAACTTGCAGCAGGTGGTTTTCACCCACATTGGGTTTCCACCTTATATCTTGGTGTTCATGTGTGTGGCTTTTTATCTGTTCTGTTATACTGCACATGTTTACTGTTAATGTGGTGAATAATGTCCTGATGCACTTAATTGAAGAATAAGTTAACTAAATTGTGAGTTTTCTTCTTATACGCTGTTTTACTTCGTCACAGTAGCGTGTACACGCTGGTTCACTTAACTGAAGTAGCGTATATGTTTCTGAGCATTTAAAAAGTTTGATTAATCTGATAATACTGATTCACCCCCCCTCTCAGTATTATTTCCAACATTTGGAGGGTGGTTGTAGTCATTACAACACTTTTCAAAACATTGGTAGAACTCCAACTCTCTCAATGGACCTTGTTTGTGAAAAGCAAGTCTAACACCTCCGAAAGTATTTTTTAGTTCTCAGCTCATCTTGGTTTCACAGTAGCTTGATTATAAGATGTAGCATCTGCCAAGATCTTGGTCAATTGACACGCATTCCAAGCCAAGGCAACATAGTTGTTTCAATTGGAGTTGAGGGGTATATTGGTGCACAAGCATTATAGTCGTGAGAGTCTTAGTTTCATATTTGGTGTTGCTCTGTTGCCAGCAGGCCTGGACAGTACCCTGGTGGAGTCACATAGTAACACAAGCATGGCTCTGCTTCTAACGAGCCTGGTCAGTACCCCAACGAAGTTACTTGCATCACCTCTCTATGTAGGAAGCCTTTCTCTTCTTTTGCCTTATTTATTTTCATTTTTATTTTTTCTTACTTCTCATTTTTTTCGTTTTCTCATTTTTCTAGTTATGCACATCACTTATTCATTTCACAGGCAGAAGAGGGATCCCGACTTATTGAGAGTAGAAGAGGTTGTTATAATAGAGAAGTAGTTTATTATATCTCTGACGTGCTTGTTAAGGTTTTCCCCCTCACCTTACTCTACTTGACTGAGTTGACAAGGGTTAACCCAAAAACAACCAACTAGAGTAGGTGACACTAGTTAGCACACAAGCGTTGTGTTTTCATAAAGTTTCACTTCAAACAATACATATTTTTCTTCGACGTATCATGGAATAAAAGTAATAAGCTCTTCATATAGAGGCAAGATGACAGATAACAAAGTAGTGATAGTTGTACAAGCCCTCTTATACTTTACCTAGCTCTTTTCAAGAGTCATACATGGTTTCATGTGAAACTATCCTATGAACAAAACAAGTGAACTAACAAACAACAAAACAAATCAAGAGCAGAAGCAAAAGAGAAAGAAAATTCATTGAGCAAACATGTAAGCAAACAAACAAAAAAACAATGCAAGTAAGCAAACAAGCATGTAAGAAAATTGACTGAAAGCAAACACTACTTGTACACCTAAGCTAACGGTGCATGGACCTGATCACGTGAAGTTATATTTCCAATGCAGCCATCAGTGCATTGGTTGACCCATGTTGGTGAAGTCTTGGCCCATGAGCAACCCAATTTTGCAAACCTACAAGCAAGAAAGATATAACAATGAAGAGAACAACACTTCGTGTTTCAAAGTGCCCACATGACATAAGTGAGTACAAGTGCATGACAAGTAGTCTATGGACTTATCATGAAGTTGTGCGGCACTGCAAGCAACTTTGAAGCATAAGCACACTCTTGACTGGGACATGCAAGCAAACGAAATAAACAAAGATAACTTGCATCGTGCATGTGTTCTTGCAATGTGAGAATCCTCCAATGCATGAGTGATAGGATCATGTAGTTCGAGTTGATGGAGTATGATGTGTGTGTGAGATGGATCTTCAATTCATATAAATGAGTGATGAGGAGCCTTGGGTGATTGAACAATTTCCTGATTAGAAGTGAGACTAACCCCAAGGGAGCGATGACCTGACATAAGCATCAGCTCGGGCTAAAGTGCTTCGATAGTCTTGGGTGTTTCAACTTCATCATCTGGTAGATCATCATAAACTGGTGGCTTCGAAAGATCAACTGCGATAGGTTCATGATCATGATCAAATATGGTAGTAAATGGATCACTATAGCCATGATCAGAAAAATCAATGATTTCATCGGCATCCTCATGACCATATGGATCAAATAGAGGGGTAGATGAAAAGCGAACAAACTCATCATCTTATTTTCTAGAAAAGGTAGATGAAAGATCAAGTGGATTTTCAATGAATAAATTATCCTCTCTGTTGTTGAATGATGGACCAACATTCAGTGTGTCCTATGAGTGACCAATAATAGGTGCATCTGTGGATGGAGATACACATGTGAAACTGTGGATGGCACGTTCACCAAATATGGCAGGAAAGAATGGAGGAGGTTCAGACTAAAGGGAGTCATCCTTTATCGAGTGTTGATGTTCAAGATCCCACTCATAATATTCATGAATGACAGCGCATGTTGGTTGTGTAATACCAACTCCATCAGTGGCTTGTTCCTCGTTCACAACAAGTGAAGAGTCTGGAATGGAAGAACACATGACAATATCATCCAGAGGAACATTTGAGTGTGAAGACGAAGGTTGTGGAACAAAATGCATATGACAACTCGAAGGAATCACAACCAAATCTATGCGAAAATTGAGTGAAGTGATGTTGGGAGGATGTGAAAGTTGAACAGGTGTGTGAGCATGATCCTCAACATCTCTCAACAGTGGTGGGGCTATTTGATGTGGGGATGGTGGACAATCAGTTGTGACATTGACCGCATCTGACTGAGATTAAGCAGATCCCTCACTGAAGAAGGTCAAGCGAGGCTTGATTTAAAACTTCTTCTTGGGACGAGCAGATTTCTTAATGCAATACTCGAATCAGTCCCAAAGATAGGAAAATTTCATTTGGCTCCTCAAAGCTTGAAACTGTAAGTCATAAAAGCGTTGCCAAAAATCCATAATCGATATATTCAGAGCCTTTTTTTCTATAACAGTTTTTGGTCAAGATGTCCTAGATCAAAATGATAGAAAGTGTCTTCAATGAGATCATAGAAGTGCTCAAGTGAGTGCATGCTATCAGCCAGTAGGCTGAACAACCATCGAAGTGGAAATTCGTGATGTGTGTATGCAAGAAATAAGCTAGCATGTTCGTCAGAACACTCATATTCTTCATGAATCATGGAAAGAAAGTCATGTAAGTACTCAGGCCAGGCCACTTTTCCTTCACCATCATACATGTAAGTGGACAAGTGATCGAAAAACTCCCTCGTGATGGTGACATCTTCATGAATCGAAAAACATCGCACAGGGAGAAGAGTGCAATAATCCACGAAAGATATGCAAAGGTTCAAAACTGGATGAGAGGACACAACTTGTCATCTGGTTGTCCTTCTAGTGCTAGAAATTTTGACGATGTTGGACCCGCCAACATGTCAGGGGATCTCCATGGTAAGAAGTCCCAATTAGACCTCAGGCCATTTGGTGTAGGAGTCCCAGCAATGGGTAGTATGGTAATGACTTGATCGTGATTTCGCACAAAGGCAAGTAAGATAACTTTGTTGGTAGCAAGGGTGTGACAGCTGCAGTGAGTCAAGGAAGGTGCGTGAGAGGTTCTAACACATGGCGGTTGAGATGAGTGCGCCCCTTGGCAACCTGTAATAGTACTCAGCTTGGAAGGAAACACATGAGAAAAGATACATCACAACATGGAAGGCAAATTAGCGAGCAATCCAAACTGATGGTTAAACCAACAATACATTTTATAAAGATTCATACATACTTACATAGAATAGTCCATACATGCATGTGTAAGAAAACCAATACATATATCATTTAGCGTAAACCAGATAACATAGAATACAATACAACATATGCATGAAACGTGCTGGCTCTTATTATATAAAGAAGTGTAAGTTCGAGTCATACAATATATACATGTCCAACCACTAGTTACAATAGTGGAATGTTACAGCCACATCTGCCTATTCCTCCAAAGTGATGTACTAGCTCTGTGTAGTGGAGAAGCCAAGGCTCATTACAATATTGTCCAAGCTCTCTCCAAGATAGTCTTATCGGAAGCTTGGCTGACGAAAAGCCTTTACAATGAGTTATGAGGAACTATTTATAGCGAAGGGTGGGGTGACCCTTGACATTCCCCTTTGTGACAGTTCAACTACCCTCATGACTCTTCACCTACTCTATGACTGTTACATCCAACTATCTCAACTTGACTTACACTTGACATGACTTTACATTACAATGCACATGTACTCATTTGAAACAAAATGGCTTTATCAAGCCAAGCTACACATCACTCTGACTTAGACAACCATGGAATTCCAACTTCTCAACATCCTCATGCTGATCGATAGTTACATACTGATGCCAAGATTGGTAGTCCTTGATGGTCTCCATGTGCTCCACAATGACATCTATCTAAAACCTGACTCTTGCCTCCATAGCATCCGAGTACATTGCTCGGCCTCCTCTATGCAACTCATCTGAAAGCGTGGGCATCATTGTCTTCAATGCGGCTAGACAAGCAACATGCTTGTGCATCATGTCTGCAATGATGGGTAAGTGTGGGTTGGTGGAAATGTGAATCAAATTGTTGAACTATGAGTCAAGCTCTAGTCAGACCAGTTTCTTTGTCTTCACCTAGGTGAGAGTCCCAATAGCTGGGATCGCATGTATGTGCACTACAAAATCCATACTCATGAATACTTGTGCATGGGAGCTCTTCATAGTTCTGGATCTGACTCTGGATACGTGCCTTTAGCTTGACCACATTTTCACTTATCATCTTACGGAAGTGAAGCGGAGCTCCCTTGTATTTCATCATCCATGTTTGCATGTCATCAACAACAGGATGCAAGTTTGTCAAGATACGTGCTCTTCTAGCACATCGCTGATGCCATCTGTTGAGATGGATGACTACATTATGCACAGTACCAAACTTAGAGTACAACACTCGCATAACTATGTCAAGGGACAATACTTCATCTAGTATTTCCTTCTTTAACTCAGTTCGGGCAGATGTTGTCACCAACTCTCCTCCTTGCTTGGTCGTTTGTAGTTCCTTCACCATTCGCTCATTCTTAGCTATCAGGAAGCAAACACTTGATATAGTGGCTTCAACATACACTCTGGTTGCATCAGCCAAGGCTACTGGATTTTTTTGCACATCAGTCTCGATCACTCGTTCCTCAACTTGCGCAGGAGATGTGTGATCCTCTAGAGTTGGCACTCTGTGAGACTGCAAAACTCTATGTTGAGATTCATCAAATGAGATGTTGTGCATCTCTCCTTCCAGCTGATCACTAAGGATCTTAGTGCCTCCTTAGTCACTTGAGACTTGCTCATCATCTGGATGCGATGAATTAGGTAAGTCAACCTCTTGGTGATGAGGCATGAGGTCGATGTCCTATTCCAAATCCTATTTCTCCATGTATGCATCCAACTATTGAAGTGCTTGTTCTATCTCATGAGTGAAGTCTTGTTCCTGCGATGGTTCACCCTATTTTCTTGATGCTAGTTGTTCTGATGAATCAACTACTTATACGGGTGCTATTTCATCTGTTTGCACATGCTTTGGCCCCAGTTGTATCTGCTGCTATTGCACTTCCCTCTCCTTTATGCAGAACTCTTGTTCCTTCTGGAGTTTCTCACTTAGCTCATGCAAATCCTTCTCTGCTTCTTCCATTTTTCTCTTATCCCTCTAGCTTTGGACGATTCACATGTCACGTTGATGCCTCTTGGTCTCTATAGCCTAATTGATTTCTCTACTAATGGATCTACTCAGTACTTGTAGCTTTTCTCCTTATCCATGCGATCAAAAATCTTCCTCTTACCTTTCTCGCGCACTGGTATGCTTACCACTATTGCTACAGATGTTGCTGCTGGTGCTCTCCAAGATGCTGCTTCATGTTGCTTCGCTAATCACTCCATAGAGAAGCTGACCTATTCATTGAGTCTGGAGAAACTATAGCAATATCTCCATGGGTCCTCCTCAACCCAATGAAATGACCTATGGATCCAATTGAACTGAAATCTCTTGCAGTGATGCTTCACAATACAATGTGGGTCATATGGATTGTAACTTTGGAGGTCGAATGCATACTTCTTCATCTGTTCTACTTCAACATCCGCTTGTTTGATACTCTGCATCTCATATAACCCAATCCACAATGGAAGAGTGGGCCAAGGGGCCTTCTTCTTCAGGTGTAGTCTAGTTGTCAATCCTGCTGAGATGTGATAAGCTACTTCCTGCATGACAAGTATGTCCAAGGAAAACTTTGGTAGAACATGAGAGGTTTCTCCGCACTGAAAATTTGAATGAAGGGGCCGGATGTTGAGGCATACCAATCAACAATGTCTAAGAATGCCTCCATTTTTTCCTTTGACATGCAGGGTGGATCCTGTTTGAATATCATCTTGTAGACTGGGGTGAAAAAATGAGTCGACAACCATGTAATTACTCCTTTGAAGGTGCATTCGGACAACAACATGAAATATGTGCTCACAACACTATCCGCTGATGACCATGCCCACTCCAAGCCCGAGAACTCTTGTCGGGCATAGATTGCATCTAAGATGTAGGCAAACATGTAAATCTATACATTCATACCTTCGAGTGACTATCAAGCCTTCATTACTTGTTCCTTCAGCTGATGAGACAACATGCCAGACTAGTTGCATGGTTTTCCCTCTCTAACCAATTGGTCCAACGATCACCCAACTCTATGGGAAGGTTTTCGTGCTTTCTTGGCCATATAGTCGACATTAAAATAAGACCAAGTATTGATATGCCTTCTTCAATATCTTCGGCTTGTAGATCTGGTTGGGTTCCAACCTGAATCGATCTGACTCGTTTACCCAGTTCTTCAGAATGTCTCTGGAGTTAGCATTGCTATTGGGTAAGCTAAATGGAGTCTTCATGATAGTCACGGGCTCTGACATCTGATACATCTCATCATAGTCTTGTGCCAAGAAGGTTGCAAGATTTGTTGCACTGACACTTCTCAAGGTCATCATCTCGGGATCAGTGTGGGAGACGATCCAGTGTATCATGTCCGTGCATGGGAACGCAGGGTATCTGCATGAAATCTGGTACAAGTTGAACTTGTGAATGCTTGCATACACCTGACAGTCTATGAGGTCTTCCGCAAAAGTGTCTACAAATGCTTCATTAACCTCTTGCCACTTGAGTTTGATCTCCTTGTCTAGAAATAACTTTGTATCTTCATAGATTGGTAGACTAGAGGACACTCGCTCAACTGCTGCTCCAGTTGCCTTTCCATTAGTGTCCTGTGATCCTAATCTCTTGGAATCCATTAATCCTGTACTGCTAAAGGGTAGATGAACACCTGAAATATCAGGAGACAAGAAACATGCATGGCAAGACATCTTTTAGCGCAAACTAAAGCGAATTCGGGGAATGACATAGCATATAGTTGGGGAACTAATAGGCAAGATTGCGCAATTTCTTTTAGGAGACTCAGTGAATGGCTACCAAAAATATGAAAAAGGTAGTCTGGGCTATCTGGGAGGCAAGAATGGCTATTAGATTTGCACAATGCGTAATCCAGACTAGCTGTTGGCTGCTAGGATTGTGCAATGCACAATTCCAGTTGGGAGTGACTGCGGGCTCAGGGACTGCATTGTGCAATTTTCTGGGCCAATAGTATCTATCCCTCATAAATGTGTAAAACAATCCTGGAGGATAGTGCCTAGGGAGAAATGTTCATTTTTGGAGAGGAATATAGAGCCTTCCTTCCCTAGTTTGCGTAATTTTGTCTTGGTGAAGGCAAAGTCCAAGCCAAGGTTGGCCATACTCGCCGATGAGCAACTGAAAGCAAATATGAAAGTGAATGCATGGTGACACTAAGTGAAAGAAGAAGTGGTTGACAATGCATGAAAACATGAATGAAATATTTAATAAACAGATCAACACACATGTGTGTAAAACGAGTTGCTGAATCGACGATCGTTCGTGCAAAACAATTTCATGCATGCAACAACAATGAGATAGCAATGAAAACTGAAGCAATGCTAGGATAAGCTAGTATACATGTAAATGACATCAAGTGTTCAAATAAATCAAGAAAACAACACTGACACAATGGAAAACAGGAAAAGCGACAGAAATTTTGAAAAAGACAAGTTGAGGCCACTTACCTGTGAATAGTTGAGCTAGATGTGTCGAAGAGTCCTGGATGTGTTGTGGGATGTCAGAGCTCCAAGATCAATGTGAAATAATGAGCTCTGATGCATTGAATAAATAATTTTTGAGCGCATGGTGCACATGCCACAAATCTAGGAAAAAGCAACACTTGGAGGAAAGTTTCTAAAACAACTTTGCATGTAACCTCTAGTTACTAAAAAGTAGCTCCCTGAATCATGGGATTCCTTTTGCATGTTCCCTTTTGCTATTCTGAGAAAAAGCAAGCCATGCATGTAAGTCAATTTTCCTTGGTTTCGGATGGAACTAGTCAACCCAACTGCTCATGCATGAAGTTGCTCAACTGTTTGAAGGAAATGCACATTTTTGGTTGGGAGCTAGGCGGGCTACCCAGGAGATTTGCTCAATTTTTGGGTAGAGTAGCTGACTGCTGCCCAGATTTACACAAATTTTGGGATGAGCATCCCTGTTGGGGAAAATTGCGCAATTTTGACTATGAGGGCTGACTGGCAGAATTGTGAAATTCTGGAGCCCAGTAGGTTGCCAAATAGGATTACACAATTTCTTGAGGGAAGGCTAGTTTCCCTCCAGAATTGCACAACTTCTCAGAGGAGCTGTTCAGTTTGCAGCTGGACCAAGTTTGGATGAATAGACTGAGAGGAGAATGCATCCAAATGTGATCGACAGGCTGTCTTTATGCAAGAAAAACACTAAATCTTGTGTATTTGATGAACCAAGACAAGGTGATATGAAAATTTGGTAGGGAGGCTCCAAAACAAAGTTAAGGCAAAATTTTGGAGGGTGGTTGTAGCCGCTACAACATCTGCAAATAACTCCTTCCAAAACTTGGAAGTGAACTTCGCATCCCGATCTGACACAATTTTCTTTGGAACACGATGTAGTCTAACCAATCTTTGATGAATACTTGTGCCACATCAACATTTGATACATAGACTTCACTGGAATGAAGTGTGCAAGCTTTGTTAACCTATACAAAATGACCATGATGGAATCATGATTCTTTATTGTCTTTAGAAAGCCTGTGATTAAATCCATGGAAATAACCTCCGATTTCCACTCTAGAATCGCATTCGGCTGTAGTAGTCCACTTGGATGTTTACGTTCTGATTCCACACGCTGACAATTGAAACATCTCGCCACATACTCTGCTACATCCCTCTTCAAGTTCGGCCAATAGTAAGATCTCTTCAATGTTGTTAGTGTCTTCTGGTAACCTCGGTGACCTGAATATGGTTTCACATGAAACTTGCTCAAGATCACCTTCTTGAGATTACTATCATCCAACACGTATATCCCATCGCGGAACCTGACCAATCCCTCTATTGTGAGATAGTAGTCCATGTCTTATGCACTTGCACCTATACCTGTACTTGTACTTCCACTTGTACCTGCACCACTACATGTACCTACACCTATACTTGTACCATGACCTATACCCATACCTGTACTATCACCTTGCTGCAACCTGTGAACAATCTCCATATACCTAACATCCTGCTAACCTAACTACAAGATCCTTTCCTGTAAGTCTATCCCATAGGAGCTCATAATTTTCAAGTGATGTACCTATGCCCATGTGTTGAGAGCATCTACCACCTCGATCTCTTTACCTTTGATGTACCTAATCTCAAAATCAAACTTGCTGATCGTGGCCAACCATCTAGCCTGCCTGGCATTCAAATTTGGCTGGTCAAGCAAATACCTCAACCCAATGTGATTTCTCATAAGCACAATCCACCTGCCAAGAAGATAGTGCCTCTACATCTTTAATCCGTGTATAATCTCTACTAACTCAAGATCGTGTGTTGGCTAGTTATGCTCGTGCTCGTTTAGTTTCTGGGACTCATAACATAACACATGTCCATCCTGCATAAGGACTCCAACAAGTCCTCTCTTGAAAACATCTTTGCATACCACAAACTCTTTTTTTGTATATGCAATCTGTAGCACTAGTGCATGTGTCAACAACTACTTAAGATGCTCAAAGCTAGCTTCACACTCCTTTTTCAATTTGAACTTCTTACCTTTCCTTTGCAATGATGTAATGGGATAAGAAATTTGTGAGAAGTTCTTGATGAATCTCCTATAATAGCCTACTAGACCCATGAAAGATCTCACCTCATCCACATTCTTAGGAGCTACCCACTCCATGATGACCCTTATCTTCTCTGGATCTACTGAAAATGCCCTGCATGGAGACAACATGTCCCAAGTAATGTACCTTAGTATGAAAGAAACTACACTTGTTGAGCTTAGGATACCACTGATGCTCCCTAAACAACTTCTACACTGCTTCTAAATGCTCGACATGCTCTTCCTCAGTTTTAGAATATACCAATATATCATCAAGGAACATAATAATAAACTTATCCGAATATGGACGCAACACATTATTCATCAAACACATGAAATTAGCTGGAGCATTAGTTAAGCCAAATGGAGCAACAAAAAACTCATAATGCCCATACATGGTCCTGAACATAGTCTTGTAAATGTCATCCTCTTCAATGTGTACTTGATGGTATCTATATCTCAAGTCAATGTTTGAGAACACTACTTCTCCCTTCAACTGATCGAACAAGTCATCAATTCTTGGCAAAGGATATCTGTTCTTGATAGTCACTTTGTTCAACTTCCTATAATAAATTCATAATATGAGGGTACCATCTGTCTTCCTCAAAACAAGAGTGGTGTGCCCCAAGGTGATACACTTGGCCTAATGTATCCCTTGTCCAACATTTCCTTTAGCTACAATTTTAACTCAACCAACTCAGGTGTGCTCATCCTGTAAGGTGCTCTAGATGTTGAAGCTACCCCTAACACTAACTCAATCAAAAATTCTACTTCCCTGTGAGGTGGAAACTTTGTAATGTCCTCAGGGAATACATCCTAAAACTGCTACATCACTGGATATCTGTTAAACACGTATGCATCCTCAACCTCCTTACCCTTATCACTAGAAATGTGTACTACAAATATCTTGCACCCTTTCCTACGACTACACTTTTCTTGCATAGTTGTCACCATGCTAACTGATGTGACTTTTTTCTTACCTTCCAAGACTCTTGGTTCTCCATTGTCATCAAGACACTCAATAGATTTTTCATAGAAGTCAACCTTGGTTTTATGTAGATACAATTAATCCATGCCCAACAACATATTGTATGATCCCAATGGTAACACGTTAAAATGTGTTGTTGTAGGCATATCATTTAAATCAAATGTGCAAGCTCTTACCTAATGATGAACTTGCTTCTTTGTACCTGTAGCCAACTGCACTAACCAAGACTCTGCATGCAATTCCTTATTCAAACCACACTTATCCATCAAGTTCGGACTAACATAGCTATAATTAGATCTAGGGTGAACAAAAATAGAAATAACTTGATCACAAAGATTATCGTGCATCTCAATGATGGATCCATGGTGTTTTTCCTCCCCGTTGTCCACTTCTGCATAGATACGTGGAATACTTTAACCAACATTACCAATAGTTTGCGGCTCTTGTGCACTGTATATCTTAGGACTACCACCTTGATTCTATCAAAAATCTATTTTAAGGTGTTCCTTGCCACATGTCCAACACTCCAATCGACCAACACCAACACCTCTACGCTGTTGTTGCGACTCATGTCCCTGTCTAGCTACATTAAATCTCTTTTGTGGTGCCACATTCTCTTTCTCTTTTGCATGCTGAGGCCTTGTCCTCTTAGGCTGCCATTTACCTTTACCTTTTTCCTTTCCTTTCCATCCATGCTGATATGCATTCTTATGCTTTGATTGCTCATAGAAATGCTTCAGTTTCCTAATAACTTCCTCAAGTGACCAAGGCTTGTCATACTCAATCTGATCTCTAAATGCTAATGGAAAATCAATGACAAACCATTGAACTTTAGCCTACTCATTAGTAGGATACGGTGCATACCTCAATAGCTCTAGAAACTTATTCATGTACTCTTCATCCATCATTGGTTCCATCTTTAGCTCATAGAATTATTTTTCCTTACTGTCATAGACTCTTTCTAACAAGTACTGCTTCCTGAAAATACTCTTGAATTCCCGCCAACTCAAGTCATTTTCCCTGATGTCTCTAACCCACTTAACATCTTCCCACCAGAAGTATGATTTACCTTTCAAGATGAAGATAAGTATTCTAGCCTTCATGTTATCTGTGTAATCATGCAACTCAAAGAATTTGTTCATTCCAAATATCCAAGACTCTGCATCTTCCAACTTCTTCATATCTCTTTCAAAAGTAGGTGTTTTTTATTTATTGAACTCATATAGAAAGTATCCCCTACCATTCCTCTTGTAAGGATGATAGTTACAACGATCATGATGTCTATCAGAACCAAAAATAGAATAATACCTATACGCATTGCCCCTCCTTTCTAGAGTGTCCAACAACCTCCCATCTCTCACTATGTCATATCTATCCGACCTATGTCTACCAGGAGATCTACTGCCATATGCCCCATTAGTTTGATCATCATGTCCATGGCTAATTCGAAGTGGCCCTTGTCGCTGCAAGTTTGACAAACTCTAGAAGTATAACATTCACCTCTACCTACTTCTCTTGTGCCTGTATTATCTGATCATTATCTTCCTTACATCTCCTTATATCTTCCTTCAAACTTCTCAATGTAACTGCTAAATTTGGAGAGTTCCCAACACCATACTACTCTTCAGATTCATAGGGAGAGTCTTTGTAGTCAACCATCTTGCTAGCCATTTGATCTTTCTCTTCCTACAATGCATAATATGTCAGATAAACCAAATCACAATAAATCAACGTACCTCAGTATAGATCAAGGAGGATACCTTGTCTGTAATATCACCAAATGTATAGCTCGGGGAGGATACCTTGTCGATACTACGCAAGTAAATGTATCAACACATAAACATCATTCTAACTAGGATCCAGTCATTAATGCAAGGCCATATCAACAATACATGCTATGACCTCATGCATGAAAACAACCATTACTCCACTGTACATATTGCTACATGCAACCAACAATATGCATAAGCCATGCCTAGCCAACTACAAATACACATAAATGCATGTAGTCGAACATAATCGATCAGTTATTGCAATCAACCTACAAGAATGATACATGTAATCAAAATATTCAAAATTTAACCTACCATACAAGGATTTAATTAGACGACATAAAATCAACACATAAACAACAATATACAGTCAGTCACATATTCATGTCAAATACTCTTCACAAAATCAACGTCAAATTCTCCATGATAACCATACTACAACCCTAATCCAACATCAAGAAATTGAATCGAGTATATAAGTGTAAGAGACACACATGCAACTGACATGCATGCATGGCTAACACATTCAACCCATCTAGTTTGAGAGTTGAACCATGCTTGATACCACTCTGCAACACCTTCCTTTCCCACATCCACCCAAGTAGCCATGCCAATTGAGGTAAACATGAGATGAGACACTACAATGATCATATTTGACATCCTAGGTGATCTTAAGGAAGTGGAATCGACGTAATATCGCACACAATCATCCAACATCTCAAAAAAACCCTCAGAAGACAGGTCAGCCACTCAGATAGCCCGTCCCTGGGTCTCACTGCTATTTTGGACCCCTTAGGCCATGGTCAGTCTCATGCTATGGGAAAGGGAGTGACCAAAGACCTAAAGTCACTCTCATAGGCCTGCCTTCCAATGACTTGGACTAAAGTTTCTAGTTCTGTGCCAATGATCCCCTGATTTAAGCCACTTTTTCAGGCCCAGAGCCTAGACCACTGCGCATAATGGAATGAAAGATTAGAATCAAGTAAAGTAGAGGGAAACAGTGATGCAAAATAAATAAGTTGATCAAGACCTTAACTAGACCCCTACTAGCCATGACAGGCATCTCATCAAACATATTGTCAACATGTAGCTTACAGATATAAACAACATAATTAAGTGTAGGGATCTCATACTTATCTGAGAATTGCTATGAACCATTGTTCCCTCATGCCATTTGTTGTCTTATCACTTATTAGGTCATAGACACCATATCCATTCAATTACAAGTAAAAGCATGTTGAGAGCCATACATAGCTATTGTCACAAAATGTACATATAACCAGCATAATAGGAACATAAATACCATAGACATATCAACCATCAAAATCCATATATACATCAATACATTTTCACATGAAAATCAAGGGAATGAATTTCTCATTAATCAATTCAATGAACCAATCAGAGATGGGAGTACCACGCTTCCCCCGACCATAGAATGGCTGAGCCAAAACTCTCTTCAACATTCACCCCCATGCCATATTCCAAGCATGAATGTGGGACACAAATCAAAAGAACTCAACTAGTGCATACTGACACTAAAATACCTCACCCTGATCAATAGAAACTAGGCTATATTGTAATCCATCTCAGATAGGCCAACACAATGAACATGTCATAATAGGCTTTACCATGATCTCCACCCAATCACTAAGCTAAGCAAGCATGAATGCCACCAAATTTTCTCCACCTACACTGTGAGGAATTTTCCCATATCCTAGTCTCTCACGCTTTATCACAATCCAAACTTGGATCAGTAAGCCTTAAACCAAGACCCATTCTCCAGGATTTAATGCCTATCCCAAACTTGAGATTATTAGGCCCAATAGAGAGAAAATCACCTCTAGGCTTTACTGTATATCTTTCCATTCACCAGCAAGGATTCCTAGGCCAACCGAGGCAACACAAAATCTGGCTTTACTACAACCCACAGTCAAGTTCAAGGGTTACTAGGCCATGTGTTCTATCATTTTGAAGATCCACCTCACTCATCTTCAAATCCATCCAGTAATGCAGCTCAACCAAACACAAGAACCCCATCACACCATGGCTAACCAGAAATGGAAAGGCTAGGCTGAAAAACATTGTTACACCTAGCAAAACACATACCATGATAGAAAAGAACCACATGCAATACCATGCATTCCAAATCTATCAAGGAAAATACACTAGAATTGATCCTTGCTTCCTCTTGCATTCTTTGTCTTTCTTGTTGCAATGCCAAAGTGCTCCAAGAAAACTATAAGTGTCTAAGAGTATGAGAGAGAGAGAATAATGGAAGAGCTCCGAAGCTAAACTAAAAAAAGGTTACCAACTAATCCTCAGAAGCCTTTTTATGAATGAGGCCTATATTTTTTTAATTTTCCATTATCTTCCATTATTTTCCTTCATTTTCCTCCTAACATGCAACCCATGACCTTTCACCTCCTCTTTCTCCTAATTTCCATTATTTTCATAAATAATTATGCAAAAAATGCCATTTTTCCTTTCCAAAGCCTTAGCCATTACCTTTGCCAATTATTCCAAACAACCCATTCCTCAAGAAATCTCCCTCCTTAAGAAATATGGAATCTATATCCCTTCTCTCAACCTTTAATTAATTACAATTTATTTACATTAGAAAAATCTTAACCAAGGGATGTCATAATCCCCTCCCCCTTGGGGGGAACACCATCCTTGATGTTCAATAACTATATACAACAAAAAATGCCTTAAACCAAGCATTGTTGGTTATAGGGCTTTATATACACAACTTTTTACAACATTTACATTTTATTTACATTTCCCTTAAAAAATAAGAAAGGAAATGTTTCCCACATCTGGTTAGCCATTTCCCACATGGCTTCCTCAGTGCCAAAGTGTCTCCATTACACTTTGAATTTATCTATTGCTCAATTATGGAGCACTAGTTTCCTCTAATCTAGGATTCATAGAGGTTTCAGTTGGAACTCTCCCTATGGTTATACCTGTAACACAGACCAATCAATCACATGATTAGGATCCTACAAATATATTTTAAGCAATGAAACATGGAAAACACCATGCACTCTAATTAATGGAGGAAAAGCCAGCCTATAGGTCATTGGTCCTATCCTTTCAAGCACTTTAAAATACCCACAAATCCATGTTGCCAACTTGCCACATGACCCAAATTTCAAGTATCTCTTCTTGGGTCTAACTCACAAGAAAACATGTTTCCCAACTTGAAACTCCTTGTGAACTCTATGCTAGTCCACATAGATCTTCTGCCTAGCCCGTGCCACTTTAGATTTATTTTTATGGTTTGTATTTCCTTCTCCATGTCTTTCAATATATCATGCCCAATAAGGAATCTATAGAAATATTGGTACAAGTATTGCAAAAATGAGAAAGCATTTTGGCAACCTTGTTACAGGTTTTACTTGAAGAAAAGATCAAAATGTGAAGTTTTAAAATTATATGTGGTTCCTGTGAAGAATAGTTGCATACATACACAGGGTCTATGAAACAAAGTCGCATACATAAACCAAACCATGGAAAAATATATACCAGGGTCCATTACCATGGTAATTTTCCATAATATTATGATGACAATGTCTATTTGATACCATCAACATTACCAAAGGATTTTCCTATGCTATTGGCAAACGAAAACTCTATATAAGTAGATGGAGATCAAGGATTTAAGTGTGTAATGGAATTGTTTATTCATGTGTGATATGATTTGGAACATGTGTGCACTAGGGAGCAAGGAGATGGCTCAAATCTAATAGATATGAAAGTATATAGAAGATTAATGGATATACTTGCTTGATCTGTGTATGTTTTTGTAGCTAGCAATGTTAGATATTTATCTATGATGATGGTATGATATGAATGTAGTGATATGTGTCTATAATATTATGTGCGTCGATATCTGGGTTTGATAGATGTGGTGATTTGTAGAAAATATTTGATTCAGTAGTTTAATATTTGTACGTAGGTTTTCTTCAGCATTGTCGCGTACATACTCGGATCTGATTTAGTATTGTCACGTATAAACTATTTGATAATAGATTCAGTATGTTGAAACCTATACACGGGTTTAACACATGATAAGCACATATATATGTATGTTTTCTTAATAACAATCACGTATATATTCTAAGTTAATTTTCATCATGGTTTTTCTACTTGTTGATGAGAGTTGATGAGTTTTGTTGTATTTACTATTGTCTATTAATGATGTCTTGATCGGGACGGTTTGCATCTACTTTGTATTGGTTTTACATTGATTTTATATGGTTGCAATGGTTGGTTGAGATTCAATTCAGTGATTGATTTGCTTCAATATTAAGTGGATTGATGTTTTAGTGATTTAGTTGGTTTTAAGTGCTTTAGTGATTTAGATTTTGTACATTGGTTTGAGCTTGTTGTTGGTGTGGGTCCAGTGTGAAAAAATAACGAAAGGTGGCCTACATATTATAATGATTTGAGTCAGGGGGATCCAATATGAAAATTATGAAACATGGTCCACAAGGTGCTGAGGATTGTAGCCTTTAGTGAGGGGGTAGGAGCTCCCTTTCGATAGGAGTTGGTAAAGGAGATCAAGGGGTTGTAGCTCCCTTCTAGTGATTGCTAGAGAACAAGTGGAGATTGTAGCCTCCTTCGAGTGGGTTTATGTGTGCTGGTAAGAGTCTGCGCTAGTTAACACATAATGAAGATTTTATTTATAATAAAAGAAGAAGAAAAAGATGACACCGCGGTGGTTTTCTCCCAGATTGGGTTTCCATCTAAAATCCCGGTGTCCATATGTGTTGATATGTTTCTTATGTGTTGATGATTTATCTACCTTTTACTACTCATAGATACTACATAATGAATGACTAAATAAATAATGATGCAATCGAAGTAGAGTTGGAAACTGCCATTTCCAGCGTTGTCAACTTCGTACAATGTATAACTCAACAACCTAGAAATACATAGCTCAGACCTTCTGAGGTTCATAGGCTAGATTCCAGAATTTTGGAGTTTGTGGAACTAGTGTATTAGTTTTTACTTGGAAAAGAAAAAAATGTACAGTTAATTACTGAACTAATAGGTTTCCTATCCATAGTTAGCACAATTTCTACACATTATTATGATGAAATTTCACAAAATGAAGCCACCGACTTTGAAAGTCAAACCTATGACGCGATCCGGTTTAGTTTATGCACTAATCAGTCTAGTAAAGATAATATTTTGGGACAAAACAGTAATAATAGTATTCAATTTCCCTTGTAGAATGGAATTTTTTGCATAATTAGGAAGCTTAATAGCATTCAAGTTGATAAAAAAGCATTGGAATTTGAGTTGAATACCCATGTACACAAATATGAAAATTTAGAGGAGGAATTTATGCAATTAAACACACATAAGACAATCTAGAGAACATCCTGGCTAAAAAATAATTTTGAAGCTTAATAGCATTCAAGTTGAAAAGCAACATTAGAATCTGAGTTGAAGACCCATATACACATATATGCATATTTAAAGCAATAGTTTATGCAATTGAAGATCAATACAGGTAATGTAGAGAATATCCTAGCTAAAACATAATTCAGAAGCTTAATAGCATTCAAGTTGGAAAACCTGCAAGTGCAGCTTCCTTTTGCATAGTAATCAAAGAAGTCATTATAATATGAATTAAAAGTTATGGCTTCACATATATCAGATATAGAGAACGATCTAGTGCACTTGGAGACCAAAAATACTAATCTAGAAACTACACTAGCTACAACGAAAAAGAAACTTGAACACATGCAAGACCCGGAAGATCATTTTTCTTCTACAAAAGAATCAAAACAATTATTTTTATTTTTGGATGAAATAAATCAAAGTAATAGAAAACGTACTAAAGAAATCTATGGAAAACCTTCCTAACCTAGGATTAGTCTCATTCAAACATATGCCCAATTCTTCTCTCCAATTCTATCAAGAATACCAATCAATCCAAGCCTCTCTACCTTGCCTATATTAAAAATAATGGAATATATACCTGAAAAGGACTATATAGGTCTACCACACTAAAATATTTTTCAACTAAACCATTATTCATCACCCAACCTATCCTTTCTACGCCTACTCAATTTGGAAAAAATGCAAACGTTATGTATAATTAAAAAACCAAAAAAATTTCAATAAATAGAGAAACATGTCGATGAAAGGTAAGCCAAGTCTCTCTTCAATCCAAAATATGTTGTCAAGTTACCACTTATTTGGCAAGCCCAGTTAGTTGAACCTAGATAGAAAAATGATTAAACCTTTGACACAATGAATTATTCTTGGTTTGAATTTTATTGTGAGTTGCAACTTGCTTCAAAGAGTCATTTAGGGACATGTGAATTTTGTCTGAGGGTGTAAAAACCAAGATGCACCATTTCTCTTCAAACCTATCTTGTTTATTTGGCTTCTAGCAAATAGTTTTTATTCTTTGTTTGGATATTAAGATCCATTTTTTATTCCAAAAGAGATAGAATGAAGGAGGGCGACAAAGAGAATGTACTCAACAAAATTTAATTCTAAAAAATCTCTACCATTGTATTTGCAAAAATGATGTTTCACACAACCATGTTCAAAGCAAGATTAAAATATTATGAATTATAATAATATATATAAATTTAGTTTATTATTATTATTATTATTATTATTATTATTTAATTTAAATATTTGTTTAACTTTGAAAAATACATAATTTTTTTTATATTATTAAAAGAACTATTTTTAAAATATTTGAATTGACCTTAACTAGAAGGTCTTATTGCACCCTTTGCACAATATAATGCCATGTGGATAATTGCCTCACATATTTTATCCACCATTTTTTTTATATTGTTGAGAAATTAGGCATGATTATTAAATTTTTATGTATTGATTTTTCATTTCTAGGCTTTGCAAGAAAACCATCCAAAATTAAAATATTTAAAAATAGTTCATACTTGGGTAAATAACATATTGTAAATGTGTAGACATCTCAATTTATTAGCTCCTTCCAAAGAAAGACTATAAGATTCGATTTTCCTATTAACCATTGTTAATTTAGTATTGACTAATGCAAGTTATAATGTTTTATGTAATTTTTTCTAGAGCATAATTCCTAACTTGAGTGGTAAGAACTAAGTTTCCCTGCAACACTTGTTTAAAATGATCTTTCACGTTTACATTCAATACATCTACATATAATCAAAATTTTACCTCTTCCTCTTCGGTGTTCCCTTCCCTGGTTCGGGGGTATGCTCATTGCTATGATAATGAAAATTAATAGCACTTCAAATAATGGGGGTACTATTATCCATTAGTTCTGGTGAAATGGTAAGGTTATTATATCCTCCATTGTATATGGCAAGAAACATTAGCTACTTTCATAGAGAAAGCTATGTCTATTCCTTACCGATTTGAAATCCTACAGCAAATCATCAACCACTAGGAGAACGAGATTGTGGGTGATGTAAGTTATATCCTTCCATCCCCCAACTCTAGTTTCAAATCTATAATTAGGTCAAGTTCCTGAGATTTAAGAAGAATACCTTCATTTTGTAGATGCAAGATCAATGCTAGAACCAACAACAACAAAGATAGGAACAAGGATCTCTAGTCAATACACAGGGGGCATGTTTCTTGTCATCAATATATGGCACTTTCTATAAAATGAGATCTCGCATAGTTGAGCCCATCGACACACTAGAACTTTGAAGAGATACCCGACCTTTGATCTCGTTCAACCAACCCACCTCCTAGCCCCTTCAACTAGTAGATCCCCAACCTCCAATGATACATTAGAAATCCTTCTATTTTAAATGTTATTGTATATATATTCAAAGGGTAAAACCACCCAAAACACTATAAACGTTCCCTTTGCACCTCTTGGTTCAAATGCTAGTATTATAGTTAAGAAGGCTGCCACTTTGGATTACAATCAACAATATATTTTCTGTCAAGACTTTGCTTCTCACCTCTGCAAACAAATATCTGGCCACAAATATTTACCTTTGACAATATTAATTCCTTGCGATAGTGCTCAATGAAAACTTAGAGAGGGTGTGACTATTAGCTATGTGATTGTTGAACATTTCAATATTCTATCATTGACTCCAGATACAATATACATAAACTAAATTCATTAATCACTCATACACGAAGATAATTAATATCATGGACTTTTGTTACACTACAACAATCCTGTACATACACATGCTATTTAGAAATATTTCTAGTATTTATATGCTCTCTCTTGGGCCTGATTTACATTCATTTGGCCATCCTCTTCATGTCGGTAGGCTTACAAGATTAAATAACATATATAAACAAAATAAATTTTCCTAGATCCATAAATCAATCCATGATTTTTCCCTAAATATACCATGGTTTATCTCCTATATCTCTCATGCCTCAAAATGAAAATTCTCATGGTAAAATGTTATCTATTTTGGCTTATCTCTATCCATAATAATTTTAGAAATAAATAAATTCAAATTATTTACAATAAGAAAATATTATTCTTTTTCAATGTTGAATTCCCAAAAAGCTTGATGACTTGGAAGCTCTAATGCTCTTGCATCAAAATTACAACATATCTGTTGTAGATTGTATCTCTTCATTTTGTTGGATATTATTAAAGGAAGGACTAACTATTTCTCTATGGACGTAGCCCCAATAGGGTGAATGACATATATTTGTGTCTCTCTTGTTCTAAGCATTTATGTATTTGTGTTTCCACAATATTTTGTTTATTTCATTGCTCCAATAATTAATTTCTAACAACCGGTATCAGAGCCAAAGTGTAACACCCTCCTCTCCCACATCGACCCAAGTAACCATGCCAACAGGGGTAAACATGAGACGAGAGTCTACTATGATCAGATTCAACCTCCTAGGTGACCTTAAGGAAGTGGAATCGATGGAACATCACACACAGTCATCCAAAAACATCAACAAAACCTTTAGAAGACAATTCAACCACTCAGATATCCTATCCCTTGGTCCCACTGTCATTCTAGACCTCTTAGGCCATATTCGCTCTCATGCTATGGGAAAGGGAGAACCGAGAGACCTAAAATCTCTCTCATAGGCCTGCCTGCTAGTGACTATGGACTAAAGTTTGAAGTTCTATGCTAGCGACCTCAAGATTTAAGCCACGTTTTCAAACCCAGAGGTTAGCCCACGTCCCAAAACTAAATGAAATCTCATAATCAAGTAAAGTACAGAGATACAATGATGCAAAAGCAATAAATTGGTCAAGACCTTAAATAGACCCCTACTAGCGATGAAAAATATTTCATTAAACATATTGTCAATATGTAGCCTACATGTGTAAACAACATAATTAAGTGTAGGGATCTCATACTAATCTGAGAATCGCTATGAACCACTATTCCCTCATGCCATTTTCTATCTTATCACTTATTAGGTCATAGATACCATATCCATTCAATTACAAGTAAAAGCATGTGGAGAGCCATACACAGTTGCTGTCACAAAATGTACATATAACCAACATAAGAGGAACTTAAATACCATAGACATATCAACCATTAAAATCCATGTATACATCAATACATTTTCACATGAAAATCAAGGGAATGAATTTCTCATTAATCAATGCAATGAAGAAACAGGATATTGGACTACCATGTTCCACCCAACCATATAATGGTTGAGCCAAATATATCTTCAGCCATTCATCCCCGTGCCATATTCGAAGCATGAATGTGGGACTCAAATCAAAATAAATCAACCAAGGCATACTCTGTCTAAACCACCTCACCCTCATCAATAGAAACCAATCTTTACAATAATCCATCCTCGATCACTAGACCAACACAATGAACACATTGTAATAGGCTTTACTATGATCGCCACCCGATCACTAGGCCAAACAAGCATGGATGCCACTGGATTTCACCACCTACACCATGAGGAATTTTCCTTTGTCCTAGTCTCTCAGGCTTTACCACAATCCAAACCCAGATCACTAGGCCCTAAATGGAAAACCACTCTCCAATCTTTACCATATATCTTGCCATTCATCGGAAAGGATTCCTAAGCCATCCGAGGCAACACAAAATCAGCTTTACCGCAACCCACAGTCCATTTCGGGGGTTACTAGGCCATTTTCTTTATCATTTCGGAGACTCGCCTCACTCAGTTTCGAATCCATTTCACAATCTAGCTCAACCAAACATGAGAACCCCATCACACCCTGTCTATCCGGAAAAGGCAAGGCTAGGCTGAAAAACATTGTTACACCTAGCAAAATCCATGCCATGATAGAAAAGAACCACACCCAATACCATGCATGACAAATCTAGCAAGAAAACTACACATGCAAGTTGATACCTATAATGAAGGTTGTTGTAGCTACTTGATCGTGCCTTTCCCTGCTTGATTCTTGCTTCCTCTTGCCTTCTTTGGCTTTCTTGCTGCAATGCCAAAGTGCTCCAAGAAAAATCTAAGTGTCCAAGAGTATGAGAGGGAGAGAATAATGAAAGAGCTCCAAAGCTAAACTGACAAAAGGTTACCAACTGATGCTCAGAAGCCCTTTTCTAAATGAGGCCTCTATTTTCTTCATTTTCCTCCTCACATACAACCTGTGACCTTTCACCTCCTTTTTATTTTAATTTCCATTATTTTCATAAATAATTGTGTCAAAAAATCCATTTTGCCTTCCCAAAGCCTTAGCCATTTCCTTTGCCAATTTCCTTAGCCATAAACAACCGAAAGAACAACCCCTAGGATGTCTTGCCCAACATTAAGCTTGGAATAAGTGTCCCATCAACCATGGTTATTGTTTTTAACTTTTATTACATGGAATTTTCACCAGGGCTATTAGAGAACCCTCCCCCTTGGGGGACACCCTCCTTGGTGTTAAATCACTCATATACCTCAACAACCTATTGAAATAAGACATACTGATCATGGAGCTTTATAGCACATCTTGTTATAGACATTTTTGTGCCTTACAGCTACAAGCATGAAATGTCCATAAACCAAGGGCTCCTAAGTCCCTAAAAGTGTTGTTCTAACCCCTAAAGGAACAAGGTCAACAAATTACAGCTTCTCCCAGAAGTTCTCCACCAGAAACTGCTCGGAATAAGTCAAAACAGGATCATTTCAGCTACGCCACTGGCTAGGTGCGTTGCATAGCACCTAAACACACTAGCTAGGTGTGTTGCAACGCACCTAAATGCACTATGAGGGTGCGTTGGGCGAGAAATGACAAATGGCAGTGTCATTCCGCGAGGTGGAGAGACAATGGAAGCTTCCAGAATCTTCTCCTATGACACTTGCCTCACTGAATTCGACCAAGGATGAGTAAGAGGCCTTCAGTCTCCAAGTGGAAGCAAGAACTGACAAAGAGAAGACACTAATCAAATCACAAGCTGACTCATCCTCCTTACACACATCTATATATGGATCCCTCATCCCAGAGATCCAGAGGCTGGAATTTTGCACATTGTAAGGAATTGTTGTTGGTTTTGAGACAAACATCAGAGTATTGGGTGATCTATGCTTTGTTGGAGGTGAAGAGGGGTTTCTTTGCTAGGAGGTTGATGCTGGGTCAGAAACCATCGGTTGTAACTCCTCCTAGATCTTCTTGTTTATCAATAAAAACTATTTGAGTCTTTCCTCCATGTTTTTATATCATTGATGCTTGTTACAATTGTATGGTTAACTTAAATCTGATCCTAAGTTGTTTATGAATATAGATCCATGTCTTTGTATAGTTTTCTTCTTCTGTGATCTTATAGGTACTTGGTGAAGCTGGGCAAGTAAGGGAGCGAGTAGCTGGAAGCTGTCAAAGAAGAGAGGGACTGGATCAAAGGATTAGCGCAAGACATAGGTTGGTTCTTTCTATTCCTCTCTGTCTATAGTTCATAAAGGAAATACAAAAGTAGTTTTTCTCTGTTTGTTTCTAAGGCAGCTGTCACACCTTAGTGGGATAGAGCAGTTCTAAATAGACACTTTTCCCGGTAACAAAATGGCGACTCCACTGGGGAGAATGTCTAATTAGTTTGTTTGTGTATCTCTTTGTTGTTTGTTTCATAAAATTATAAGTAGCATTCGAACTGCATTTGCCATAACAAATGCAAAGTAGACATTTGCTGCTTCAATCCATTCACTGGATTTGTTTATGATTTGAACAGCTGATTCACAAACGATCTGATTGCCCTTGTGATAGCTCTTAGACCCCCCTTAGATCTACCCCTGATTGTGCATTACTGATTGCTTTTGCTCGGCCAAAAACCAAAGACTGAACTGCAAACCGTGACCCAGAACCCGGACAGATTCTCATTTCTGGCCCAGCGCAGGTACTGTTAAGAGTTCTTGCATTTCAGCGCACTTCCCGAAAGGGCAACCTGCGCTGCAATCTAGTTTCTCTGTGTTACAGGTGCGCTGATCAGACTAGCCCTGTGTAGCTGAGGTTCTTGTGCTTCATTATTTCCAGTTCTGTCTCTAAATTTTGTAGCCTGTGATCAGTATATGTCTGTTTAAAACCCCTTTTCCTTGCTGTTATTCCGCCTCCTTTGTACAAAAGAACTGTAGACGTTTTTGTGTGTTTGTTGAGTCGTTTACAGTTTTCCATTGCAAAAGTAGAATAGTTGTATTGTCGTCCTTTGATTTAGATCTATCGCAAGTGTCGATTTCGATCATAGGAGAAAGTTTGATTGCTGTTAATGGTCGATTATACTTTTACTATTGCCTTTGGTCTGAATTTGTGATTTTCTAGTGTCAAAAACAAGTATTCATTTCAAAATCATAAAGTGTCATAATCGTCTCTATCTTTTGATTTCGAAAAGAAGCTTGTTTGTGTTTGTCGCTTGAAAGCAAATTCAGATTTGTACATCAACTTTCTTTTTAGCATCAATACTAAGAAAGTTGAAAACAAATACATGCATGTGCATTTGCATATAGACAGTCTGTTTGGCTTGATTTAGGAAAGTGCATTTACAGTGTGCTCTTTTCTCTTTTTGAAAACATTGTGTCTTTCTTTTCCTCTAGTAGCTAGGATTTTCATTGCACAAAAGAGATAAAATTTTGTTTATCATCTTTAGATTGCATTTTAGGAATTACATCTACATCTCGTGGTGAACCCAAAAGGAAAACTTCATAAGCAAGATCAACTTAAAATAAATTCAATGAATCTAACAACGCTTTGGAACTTAACGCACAACATTTAGAGGTCTAGGCTAGAGACGTATTCCGGCGTCGTAAAGCCTGGTAACTGTTGTCCTCATTGATGGTTGGGTGATTCCTCCACTTTGAGACGATAAGTGCCAGTACGGACTTGTGCTCCCATGTACCGTCGAGTATATTTTGGGAGACCCCTATAGGCTTAAATCCTTTATCCATAGGAAGTCGTGTCTGCCGCCCTATCGATCACAATGCACTGAACACAACATTCGGGAAGATTGACTGTCGTACCGTAAAAAGTATTCTACAGTTTTGTGATTGGTTTGGTACTCCCTCTACCTAGATCTCTAGAGTAGTCCCTTTCATTCCTTTTCAGACTCCTTAACGAAAAAGGTCCATCTGAGCACTTGTCACTTCAGGCTCATTAAAAATCGAAGGAGACTAGAGTCATCTTTTGTTTTTTCTCGACTCTTAAAAACTGAAAAAACAAGTTGTGTCAAAGCGTTTAAAATTCATTTAATTCGGAAACATACCTTCCCTTTATTTTAGTTGATCAAGTAATCTGCAATCGTGGAAGAAAGTCAATTGAAACCCCATCATTCGCAGAGGCTTACGAGTCAACCGTCTTTGTCTCTGGAATCGAAACCAGTACGAACAAAGCGAACTCGTTTAACCGGTTCCAAATCTCCTATCAAAGTTAGAACAAGTGTTCCAACGGCATCAGAGACTCCGGTTACTCCAAACATTTCTGGAATCCTTGCCTCTACAAAAGAAGTTCAACAACCACAGAAGGACAGTGATACTGATCCTAGTTTGAGAATAAAGAGTTGTGTTACCAAACCAGTTCCATCTACAACCGGTTCGGAGAGTCTTACTATTCAAACATCTGTCGCTACCGATTTCACACCTTCTTCGGCACCAGAAATATTTTACGGACCTGACCGTCTTCCCCTTCCACCTGGTCTGATTGCAATAGAAGAAATTGTAGAAGATCCTCAAACAAGTACTCCAACGCACTTTGGAGTCGGGATCACTCTATATCCTTCTTCATCAGAAGTTAGTCTACCACCAGCGGAAGCTCCCGTAGAATCGCTAGGTAATATTTTGGATAGACTACAAATGTCTGAACAACCGTCAACATATAGGACTGTGTCATCTGACACAGCGACGACAAAACTCCCTGCTATCACTCCGACAATGTTCGTCGGCATACCATCTGTCTCGACTAGCTCTCAACCGCTAGAAGGAGCCCACTCAGGGGCTATTTCAATAGTATGGTCTGTTCCTGTTTGTTCATCCGGAATAATATCGGAAACTCTTATGTTGAGTCTCAACAAATTGATCCACTTGGAGGTCAATTTGGGCAATTCGGTCCCCAAGGGCAAACAATTCCCTTGAGTTCTAGATTACCACCGTATGGGGGGCAGTATGCCCATTCATTATCCCCTCTGGGAGGATATCCATACGGGAGTTCACGACAACATTCAGGTTACACTGGAATTACCTCAAGTGGTTGGGTACCTATACTACCTCAACAACCAAGAGTTGTGTATTCGATGCAACAATGCGTACCTATGTCGAATATCCCGACTACGCCAGCTATTGTGACGGTGTCGCAAGTTCAAACGCTACCTGTTGTATGCCAACCTCAGGTTTCTCAGGTTGTAGTGCAACAGCCCTTTGACCCTACGACTCAACCACAATCGCCGACTAGTGGAGCGACATAGGTCCAGACGGGTACAATTTGGTCAAACGGTTAGTATCGTGCAACAGCACATGGCTTCACAACCATGGCTGGTGCAATACCAACAACCACAATTCCAACAAGTATACCAAGGTTCTGAGCAACAAATATTTGCGAACAGTGGAGAGCCTTACATTCAAAACGATCAAAATCAACCATTTTACAATGGTCATGTCCACCAACCTTACCAAACATACCAGCATCAAATGCATTATGCCGATATGCAAAGACCAACTACTCAGGCAATTCCATCTTATCCTGGGTATGCTTCACCTAACCTGAATCAACAGTTACCCTTTGTGGCAACCTTAGATTTACCTGATTGAAATCGATTAAAAAACGATCCAATTGCTTACGCCCCTTGGTGGCCAGCGATTCCGCATAAACTTCCATCAGATATTCCTAAATTTAATGGAAATCCGGGTGAAGATCCATCGAATCACGTGATGACATTTCATCTATGGTGTTCATCAAACACCCTAAATGATCATTCGATAAGACTTCGCCTCTTTCGAAGGACGTTAACGGGTCTAGCGGCAAAATGGTACATTGAATTGCCTAGAGCTTTGTTCGACAACTTCAGTACCTTAGCCACAACCTTTTTAACCCATTTTCAATTACCAATAAGGTATGAAACAGGAACAAAACTTCTTACCAATTTCAAACAGACAACGGCCACTCACATATCTGATCATATACATGAGTGGCGACGTCGTCGTAGGATGGTAAAAACGTACGTCCCCGATCAGCTCTTAGCTGAATGGTTTATCAAGTCGTTACTGCCTTCCATCACGGAAGATGTGGCAAAGGGGGGAGTCGTAACAGAAGAACAAGTTATCGCTCGTGCACAATATCTGGACTTGATATACACTCAGTCCGGCATGCTCTATGACAAAATACCTGACGCCCCTAGACCGGAATTCTCAATTCCTCCTCCTCCTAAATCAAAGAATGACTCTCATGCCGGCGATGGCGTGATTGGCACGACAGACACGAAATCGACAAAGGCTACATCCAAAAAGGCCCGTAAGATTTCAGGTCAAAATGCAAAAGACGAGCTTCTTGCTTCGGAAGTAAATGCCATATCGACAGATAAAGGCAAAGAAACCAAACAACCAGGAAGCAATAAGAAAGGCAAAGGGAAGAAGAAGAAACAGGAGGAATCATCACCTGAAAAATATTCTTCAAACCCTCCTGGAAATAGGAAACCAAAAAATCCATGCTTTATATGCGATGAGGATCATTGGACCTCATATTGTCCACACAGAGTTGAGCTTAAAAAATTCTTCAAGAATTCAAAAACCTCTGCAGTGTTAACTGATCCGTTTCCAAATCCAGGAACAGATCTGGTTGAAAGTGGAGATGCTTCCCCGTCTCAAGTGCTAATGTTGTCAGTTTCAAAACAGCAAAATGATGCTTTGATATTGACAAGGAACAAAGATTATGGGAATCCACAGCTGTCGAACAACAAGGATAAAGATCAACCAAGTAGTTCGACAACGACTTTGACAGAAGTTGTGCCACCCACCATTCCTGAATTGACGATAAAACCACCAAAGGGAGTAGTACATAAGTCAAAATTTAATCCCCGTGCTAGAGCGGCACATCATTATAACATAGTGGAAGATTTGGCCCAATCGCCATCCGCTATGTCGACTCTTGAAGTACTACAAAATTTCCCATCCCAAAGGCAGACTTTATTATCGGCCATTGGTGGGATTGACCCAAAGGATTCCAATCTTGTATCCTTCGATCATAAAGGATACGATCCTCAGTTACCAGCTCAACTAGCTTTCCTTGTTCATGTGAAAGCCCTCAACAAAACTGTTCATCGAACAATTATTGATGAGGGGGCATCTACATGCATTATGTCGATGAGTTGCTGGAAAACTTTAGGATCTCCAACCTTGTCGCGATCTTCGACGACATTAAAAGCATTCGACGGAAGGACATATACCCCATATGGTATCCTAAATAACTTGAAAGTTGAACTAGGAGGGAAAACAGTAGAAATAGATGTTGAAGTCATCGATGGGAACCTTGATTACAACATCTTACTAGGAAGACCATGGATATATGCCATGGCAGCTGTTGTGTCGACCTATTTTAGAAAGATTGCATTTCCCTTTCAAGGAGGGATTACAATCGTCGATCAACAAAACTTCCTCCCCAATGGTTCTCAAGTTACTGGAAGCATTCCCATGATCCATGGAAGCCACCATTCGCTTCAGAATATCGGAGTAGGCCTACTAAAAGATCCTATACTAATGGGAACTTTCGCTCTTCCACCTCCAATCAATCTGGTGGAAGTAGCGACGATAGGAACCTGCAACATGATATCTTCTACAAAGATCTCAGAAAATGATATCGACATGGATCATGCAGTGGTTTTTCCCCCAAGCCCAATGGAAATATTATAGCAATCAATGTTCCTAGCATGGGAGGCAAACCCAAATCAACGCTCATCAAGCGTTTGGATAGATAGGTCTAGAGAATATGGTACTCCTTCAGATCTTTGGTCGCGAGTGCATGTCACCGATGAAGGAATTGTCCAATCAATGGTAATTGAAGGAGCACCATGGAATGATTCCCACCATCGTTCTCTTCTTCCGGATTGTGGAGAAGATACTCAAAATGACCTTTATCATCCTTCAGTCTTTGATTTTCTGTCAAATACTGTAAATACGGTGGATTCTGAGCGAAAATTGTCCAACATTCAAGAGACTATAGCCATAAATATCTCGACCAAAACAGATGTTGTAGAGACTATTTATGTTGGCAAATGCTTTTCTCCTTCAGAACTGGAAATATGTAACGCTCTTTTTCGCGAATTCAGAGATGTCTTTGCTTGGTCATACAGTGAAATGCCAGGCATTGACTTGAGTATCGTTGAACACGAAATTAAGATGTATCCAGATGTCAAACCAGTACGACAACGGCTAAGGCAGGTGCACCCCAAGAAAGCCGCTGCCATTAAGGCAGAAGTTGAAAAACTTCTCCATGCTGGTTTCATCTACCCGGTTCCTCTAACCGATTGGGTATCGAATATTGTCCCTGTTATGAAAAAGCAAGGGACAATTAGAGTGAGCGTCGATTATAGGGATGTAAATCAAGCTTGTCCAAAAGACAACTACCCTACACCCTTCATTGACCAGATAATTTATGAATGCACCGGATGCCAAATCTTTTCATTCATGGATGGATTCTCCGGGTATAATCAAATAAATATCCACCCACAGGACCAGTCAAAGACTGCATTTATTTGTCCGTGGGGCACATTCGCATATCGAAAATTACCCTTTGGTTTAAAGAACGCAGGGACGACATTTCAAAGGGCAATGAATTATGCCTTCCATGACATCAAAAACATCGTTCAACCATACCTCGACGACCTTCCGGCTCATTCGCGAAAGCGGACTGATCATCCACAGCATTTAAGAGTGATATTTCTACGTTGCCGACACTACAAGATACGACTCAATCCACACAAATGTGTATTTTGCATCAGTTCTGGTCGTTTACTTGGCTTTGTAGTCTCCAAGGATGGGATTCGTCTCGACCCCTGTAAGGTCCAGGCAATCATAAATTTGCCTCCACCTTCGAATTTGCTTCAGATTCATAAACTCCAACGGAAAGCAAACTTTCTGAGGAGGTTCATTCCAAATTACGCTGAACTTGCTAAAGGTTATACACGTCTTTTGAAAAAGGAGGTACCCTTTGTCTAGGATCAGGTTGCGCAAGCTTCCTTTGATGCTTTAAAAGATTCCCTGATGAAAGCATCATTAATGTACACCCCTGATTATCAAAGGGATTTTAACCTGTATCTGGCTGCAGCAGGTACGACCATCGCAATGGTTTTAGTTCAAGAAGTCGATGGAATTGAGCATCCTATATATTATTTAAGTAAAAACTTAAATGATACAGAAAGCAAATATTCTTACGTTGAAAAACTAGTGCTTGCAGCTGTTCAAGCGATACAAAGATTTCGACACTATGTCCTCTTTAGGAAAACTACCATTCTATCAGATTGCAACCCCATGACTTATATAATGTCGCGACAGTTACTGGGGGGAAAATACTCAAAATGGATAGCAATCCTACAAGAGTTTGACCTGGAATTTGTAAAATCCAAGTAAAAGAAAGCTCTAGTTTTCGCAGAATTATTGTGCGATCTCCCATCGTCGTCCAACGATGAAACATCCGAAGAATCAATCGTGGATGAGAGTTTGTTTCTGATATCAACAAGCAATGAGTGGTATGGAGATATAATCATTTATCTCCAAACCCAAAAATTTAGGCCAAACACCTCCCACTCTGAACAAAAACATATTCGATACCAAGCAAAAGACTACATGATCGTCGGTGATACACTTTACCGTCGTGGTATTGATACAGTTCTGAGAAGGTGCCTCACCCATGAGGAAGCCAAAAAAGTCCTGAATGAGTGTCATTCAGGTGCATGTGGGGGGCATCAATCTGGATATGCTACAGCACAAAAATTTTTACGAGTAGGATACTTCTGGCTAACAATGTTCAAAGATTGCATAACTGCAGTCAGAAGTTGCCATGCTTGTCAAATTTTTGATAGCAAAACCAGAAGACCACCTGCACCTCTACAGCCAATATTTGTTGTTGGGCCATTCGCCAAATGGGGCATCGATTTCATGACATGTAACCCCACCTCGACCGGGGGGCATGGGTATATCATAGTCGCAGTTGACTATTTTACCAAATGGGCCGAGGCGATGCCTACATTAGATAATACTGGTGAAACAGCTGCCCTCTTCTTTTTCAATTATGTAGTCGCCAGATTCGGTGTACCAGACGCTATAGTCACAGATCATGGATCGCATTTTCGCAATCACATGATGGTCGAATTAGCTGCCAAACTAGGGTTGTCTCACGACAACTCTACTCCATATTATCCGCAAGCCAACGGACAAGTTGAAGCGATCAACAAAGTCCTGAAACGCATGCTGCAAAGGATGATTGGAGTTCACAAAAGAAGATGGCACCTAATCCTGTACTCAGCTTTGTGGGCTTACTGAACATCGGTAAGGAATGCAACCGGGTTCACACCCTTCCAACTAGTATATGGCCTTGAAGCAGTCTTACCAATCCAGTGTGAAATCTCGTCTCTCAAACTCGCAATCGATCTCCTCCCCGGAACTTCAGAAGAAGAGGCTCGTTTCTTGGAATTAATCCAATTGGATGAAATCCGTCGTGACGCCACTTTGGCTAATGAAGCCCATAAGAAACGAGTCAAGGCATAGTTCGACAAAAATGTCAAACCCCGTGTCTTCTCAGAAGGTGACTTGGTCTTGCTTTACGACCAAGAATCCGATAAATTGGGAGCAGGTAAATTTAAGTCTTTATGGATGGGCCCCTATATTGTTAAACGAGTGTTAGCAAAAGGAGCCTACGAGTTAATGGATTATGACGGAATTCCACTGGCGCAACCCTGTAATGGGTTGTACCTCAAGCGTTACTATGCGTAATGGTAACCATTATGCTTTTGTTATGTTTTTGTTTTCGCTAAAGTGTTTGTTTTGGTCAAGTAATCCACTTTTTACATTTATTGCAGATGTCAAACCTATTGGAGCCATGTGTTGGATATGCCGATGGAGCAAGTCGTAGTTCGTGGAACCTGTCCTCCGCAGCCTGGGCCATTTTTGATCCAAGCAACGAGTTAGTAAGTTTCAGAGGTGTATGTATTGGCCGATCAACGAATAACATCGCTGAGTATAGCGCGTTGATAGAGCTTCTCGGATGCCATCACTTATGGTATACGCCGACTAATTGTCAGGCTAGACTCACAACTCGTAATACTACAACTCAATGGTATATATTCCGTCTGAAACCCAGCTATTTATCGCATGTTCCTAAGGGTTAAGATTTTGGAAAGACAATTTGATCTTATTCAATATCAACATATTTCCAGAAACTTAAACACATTAACTGACTCATTAGCAAACTATGTGTTAGATAGACATTTGCAACATTTATAAAAAGAAACACGTCATCAATGTTTTGCATGTGGATCATGTAGCTCAACCAAAATAAAACCCCGAAAATCAAAAATATATATAACTGTTTATGGTTTTCACATAATGTTCTGTAACCAAGACAAAATCGTTCAAACGACCCAAAAACTCAAAATTCTAGGGGGCACCCTAGTCTAATGATGCTCGTGATAGCAAGTCACAGCCTGTGCAATCATGCGTAGGAGACGAGTCCATCGTCTGGGCACACCAGTAGTATGCCGCTGTAACCGTAAAAGTAGCTCGTCGGTCCTCACATCTGGAATACCAAGAGTGAGGCCCTCAACCTGCTCCTGCAAAGCTGTGAGAGTCTTGGCCACATCGAGGTCATGAAGAATAGCCCTTCCGATGGCCTCTCCTACTGGGGCAACAGTTGGTACTCTCAGGCGAACTACTGGATGAACGGGACCAAAATCTGCATGTACACATGAGTTTGATTAAATTCTTGATAGAATAAAGCACAAGGAAATTATAAACAAAAAACGATAAACAACAATATGGTCAAAGATTTTACCAATGGCGCCCCACTGCTCGCCATCCGGTAGTACCAAATCTGGATCACCCCGGAAGACCATGCCAGCATATGGATACTCAAAATAAACCATCTCTTGACGATCAAACCACCTGAAGAAGGTATCAGAAAATGAAATCTGAGACTGGCCAGCATGCCTAGACATATGGTCAACCCATATCTGCATACGTGGTTCAGTAGGAGAAGGTAAATCGAGTGCAATGTACTGCGGCTGCATCAGTGGTATCTTCTCCAAGGCAAAGGCGGTCAAAATAGAACCATACCCAAAGTTCTTCAACCTCCTACTCTTTATCTTGGTTAGCTGTTCTTTCATCACAAGAAGTACTGCGTCGCACCAGTTGAACACCTTCGGTTGGAGGCATTCCAAGGCATGTTGCATATAAGATCGATTGGTTACATGAAGAGACGCACTACCGGCCATCCTACCAAAAGTAAACAGAATAGTCCTAAGGGACCTGTCAGTGACATCACGGATGATGATCTTGTCGTCTTTACTCGGCTGAGATCCTTCTCTGCAGTACCGGCGGACATAATCTCTCACAGAATCGCCTCCTCGGGCAAAACCTGACAAAGAGATGGGGGCACCCCGCCTCGACAAGCCAGTCAAGAAATACATGTCTACTGCAGTCAAGGGGATAGATTTGCCCCTGATCTGGAAAACTTGATTGGTAAGATCCCAAGCATTGAGCAAATACTGCAATAAGTTGATCTGTTGTCTCATGCTAGAAATGCGGAAGAACTTCAGCAAGCCACAATTCCGCAGCATGTTCATTGTAACTGGATCATGTAGGGAAAGCAGGTCCTCTTCTTCATGCTCACGTTCTCGCCATGTAATGGTCATCTTACTCCAAAGACCTCTGAAAAACAAAGAAGAGAGGAGTTAGGTCTTGATTTTGGTGAGAAACAAGCAAAAATTCCATCAAAAATTGGGCATCAAATTCCCTTTTTGCGCCCAACGCACATGCAGCAGTGTTCTAAGTGCGTTGAATGTCAGATAGCCTTTAGACAGGCCAACATTCAGCATAGGTTTCGATACACTGAAGGTGCGTTGATAGAAGAACGAGTTCCTTCCAGGGGCTCAGAAAAGCTAGGAATCAAGCTTAAAATGCAAAATGGAAACCATGAAATGAAAGAGCTAAGGTTTAGCTCCTGCCTGGTCCAGACGGCACCGAGAATCGTCCACAAAATCTACCGAAATCAACTGATGAAAATCGAGGGGGAAAATCACCTCCAAAGCTCCAACAAACCAAGTTCAAATGAAATGGTAAAATGAGAGGTAAAAAACACTTTTTAATTACTTTACGTAGTTCAAAGTAAAATATTAGCGTTTTAACTCGTTTTCAAGCAAATATTGTTCATTTCTGACTAGTTTGATGAAGCAGTTGAAAATACAGTACGATCTCTGAAAGGAAAAAGCTATTTATGGTAAAATAAAAACAATACCATCTAATCGAGCAGTGTTATCGCAAGGTTCAAGCTCGTTAAAAAATAAACCAGCACCGAGCAAATGTTTCCACCCGCGTTTAAGCTCGTTAAAAAATGAACTATTCCCCGGTAAATAACCACCGTGAATGTAGTACTTCAGCCATTAAAGCCTTGGTCGTGTTTGCACCATCACCTCCACTTTTTCATTGGCCGATCATTCACCTCCACTTGATTGTTTACCCATTTTGAGGAACAGCTGCGAAGAGTGATTTCACTAGCCATCCTTGTGACACTGCCATGATTGAAAAGTTCCAAACCTTACCTGGAATCAGCTGCTACCCGTTTTTTATCACTCGTTCCTCAAAAGACGAGTCTCCTTTAAGCTCTTTTCAACTGACTCGTAAAATATGAAAAGATTGCCGAACCATTGGCCTCTACAGCTCGTTAAAGGGACAGGAAGTGCTATCCCTCCTCTAGATTTTAATCTTTTTGGACCTGAGGGATTATTGCACAAAAAGATCGAGCGCTTGTTTTGTTCGGCCCGTTAAAACTATCGAAAATTCATCCCTTCTGTATTGTTTTATACTTTTTTGGACTTAAGGGATTAGATGACGAAAAAAGAATTTTGGAGTTACCTTTACGTACCTTTTCAGTCTCTCTAAAAATGAAAAGGACCGAGTTATCTTTGTCGTTAAACTCGTTAAAAAGATTAATAGCGACAAACTTGTCTTTAGACGAGAACGAGTTTCACTATCGCTAGGCTCGTTAAAACATAGCGATGGGTTTGCCCGAAGGGAAAATTATAGAACAAGCATATGTTATCCTCCTCAAGCTTGACAAAAATAAAGAGGTACTGGTCAGCAATGACTGGGGAAAAATTGGGAAGAAAACTCAAAGAATCTTTATTGGTAGCAAGTCGCTCTTGAACATGACGCTTCCACTCCATGTCCGAGTTGGGTTGGGTTGTTTCATTCACCGGTCACATCGCCATGGTCACACCATACCATCCACATTTGGGGTTAATGCTACCAATCCATCACATCAGTGTCGCCGACATGTTCAAGAGAAGTCATCCAGAGAAGCCACCTGTGTCCCACCCACTACCATACATTATACTCCATTCTTTCATGACCGCCACCCTGAACCGTATATCATCAGATCGTTTTCACCTCCATCAAAATAATTTGCTCCGTTCCGTGTCATTGATGTGGGATTCATTAAGGCCCTCCTGTGATGGATCACTTCTTGTCGACATCAGCTCATTATCCAAGAAGTTCGTCTAGGAACACCCCATTCAGTACTTTGAAGCTTGCATGCCTCAATGGCAAGTTTCTCACTTCCGGCGACAGGTTTACATCAATGGCCTTCGACCGAAAGATTTTGCGTGGTGTTCGACGCCAAGTCCTTTATTCACACCACGTGAATTGTACTGTAGTACCTTGAGGGTCATTATCATTATCGGTGATTCCTCTCGTGCTTGTTAACATTTTACATCATTGACTGGTAATCAAGCGATGTCTTTCCATGTTCGACTTTAGAACATTTCTCACATGGATCGACTTGTACTTTGAGTAAAGATCGGACGAGATTGAAGACCCCGAATCTAGTTTCATCCATCCGGGCTGCGATATATATTCAAGGAAATAAAGACATTAAATGTACAACATTGCAGCACAGATAATCACCCTACCAAAAGGATGATGGCTCTATCAGAATCATTAGGGGTTTCTTTGGTGGGAGGTTGATGCTGGGTTAGAAACCATCGGTTGTAACTCCTCCTGGATCTTCTTGTTTATCAATAAAAACTATTTGAGTTTTTCCTCCATGTTTTTGTATCATTGATGCTTGTTACATTTGTATGGTTAACTTAAATCTGATCCTAAGTTGTTTATGAATATAGATCCATGTCTTTGTATAGTTTTCTTCTTCTGTGATCTTACAGGTACTTGGTGAAGCCGGGCAAGTAAGGGAGCGAGTAGCTGGAAGCTGTCAAAGAAGAGAGGGATTGGATCAAAGGATTAGCGCAAGATACAGGCTGGTACTTTCTATTCCTCTCTGTCTATAGTTCATAAAGGAAATACAAAATTAGTTTTTCTCTGTTTGTTTCTAAGGCAGCTGTCACACCTTAGTGGGATAGAGCAGTTCTAAATAGACACTTTTCCCGGTAACACATCTCGATGGAGTATTACAATGGAAGACCTGCTCAAGGTAAAACACCATGAGAACATGACACCATACCGCATAGTGGAGCTTTATAACACATCTCATTTCAGTATTTACAATGATAATCTTGCTGAGTGCCAACCCATGTAACATCATATCATCATGATAACATAACCATATGATAGCATAATAATGTGACACCCATACTGCATATTGGAGATTTATAACATAGCTTGTTACAGTATTTACACCTATACATGGGTGTACATATAGCAACATCATAAAAAATATAGATACCAAAACATATGCCAAATCATATATCAAAACATATACTAAACACTATGTCTAATCATATATTAAAACATCATATAGCATATATCAAACCATCATAAAGAATATACCAGACCACCATAAATCAAATACCAAACCACCATAAGAAAATACCAAACCAGCATATCAAGTTGCTTTGCCTCAACTGGCAAATAAGGAAGGATACATAGCCCACATCTGATTCGCCATCTCCCGTGTAGCTTCTTCAAGCCCAAAGTGATTCGATCTAACTTTAACTTTCTTGATTGCTCCGTTCTGGAGCATGAGCACCTTTTTCTACAATATGCACTGAGACTCCAACTGGAATTCTCCATCTAGTTCCACCTGCAACACAGACCAGTCAATCACATGATCAACATCCTTAACATACTTATTAAATAAATATACATAGAAAACATCATGGACTTTCATTGTTGGAGGTAGTGCAAGTCAATAGGCTACTGGCCCAATACTCTCAATGATACTGAAGGGTCCACAAAACCATGGTGCCAGCTTGACACATGACCCAATCCGCAAGGAGCTCTTCTTCAGTTTGATGCGCAAGTACACCTAATCCCCAACCTTGAACTCCTTGAATAACCTGTTCCTATCTGCATAACTCTTATGCCTATCCTATAATGCCTTTATATTCTTCTTGATCATCTGCATTCATGTTTTGTGTCTACCAACATATCTGGTCCAATCAATACCATGATAAGTGGATCACTCCAACTAATGAGAGTGTTACAACTCCACCCATACAATGCCTCAAAAGGAGTCATCCTCAGTGACCCTTGATAATTATTTTTGTATGTGATCTCTACCAAAGGGAGATACTCTTCCCACTTCCTCTGTTGATGCATCACATGTATCCTCAACATGTCCTCTCATATCATGTTGACCCTCTCTGTCTATCCATTTTTCCATGGAAGATAATCTATGATGAAGGCAAGCTCTATGCTCAAACCTGCAAATAAATTCTACAAAACTTGGAAGTGAACTTCGCATCCCGATCTAACACAATCTTCTTTGGAACACCATGTAGTATAACCACATCTATGATGAATACCTATGCCACATCGCTAATTGAGTACGTAGACTTCACCGAAATGAAGTGTGCAACCTTTGTTAACCTGTCCACAATGACCATGATGGAATCATGATGCTTTACTGTCTTTGGAAACCTTGTGATGAAATCCATGGAAATGAGCTCCCATTTCCATTCTGGAATCACGTTAGGCTGTAACAGTCCACTTGGTTGTTTACATTCTGCTTTCACTCACTGACAATTGAAACATCTCGCCACAAACTTTGTTACATCCCTCTTCAAGTTCAGCCAATAATAAGATCTCTTTACTATTGTTAGTGTCTTATGATAACCTGGGTGACCCGAATATGGTTTCACATGAAACTCCCTCAAGATCACCTTCTTGAGATTACTGTCATCTAACACATATATCATGTCTCTAAACCTTACCAATGTCTCTATTGTGAGACAATAATCGATGTCCTGTGCACATGCACCTGTACTTGTACCTATACTTGCACCTATACCTGAACCACTACTTGTACCTTTACCTATACCTGTACCTGTACTATCACCCTGCTGCAACTTGTGCAAAATCTCCATATACCTGACATCTTGTTGACCTCCCTGCAAGATCCTATCCTGTAAGTTTTTCCCATAGGATCTCATAATTTCCAAGTGATGTACTTTTACCCATTTGTTGAGAGCATATGCCACCTTGTTCCCTTTACCTTTAATTTTCTTGATCTCAAAATCAAACTCACTAATCGTGGCCAACCATCTAGCATGCTTGGCATTCAGATTCATCTGGTCAAACAAATACCTCAACCCAATGTGATTGCTCATAAGCATAAACCATCTGCCAATAAGATAGTTCCTCCACATCTTCAATGCATGTATAATCTCTACTAACTCAACATCATGTTTCAGATAGTTCTGATCGTGCTCGTTTAGTTTCCGAGACTCATATTATAACATATGTCCATCCTGCATAAGGACTCTAATAAGCCCTCTCTTGCAAGCATCTTTGCATGACACAAACATTTTTTTCATATCTGTAATATGTAGCACTAGTGTATGTGTCAACAATTGTTTAAGCTGCTCAAAGTTAGCTTCACATTCCTTTTTCCATTTGAACTTCCTACCTTTCCTTTGCAATGATGTAATGGGATACGCAATTTGTGAGAATTTCCTGATGAATTTCTTATAATAACCTGCTAGACCCATAAAAGATCTCACCTCATGCACATTTTTAGGAGATACCCACTCCATGATGGTCATTATCTTCTCTAGATCTACTGCAATGCCTTGCTTGGAAACAACATGTCCCAAGTAATGTACCTCACTATGAAAGAAACTACACTTGTTAATCTTAGCATATAACTGATGCTCCCTAAACAACCTCAACACTGCTACTAAATTCTCAACATGCTCTTCCTCATTTTTGGAATATACCAACATATCATCAATGAACATAATAACAAACGTATCCAAATGTGGATGCAACACACTATTCATCAAACACATGAATGTAGTTGGAGCATTAGTTAAGCCAAATGGAACAACAACAAACTCATAATTCCCATACCTGGTCTTGAAATCAGTCTTGTAAATGTCCTCCTCTTTGATGTGTACTTGATGGTATTTGGATCTCAATTCTATCTTCAAGAACACTACTTCTCCCTTTAGCTGATCGAACAAGTCATCAATTCTTGGCAAAGGACATTTGTTCTTGATAGTCATTTTCTTCAACTACCTGTAATCAATGCATAATATGGGAGTACCACCTTTCTTCCTTACAAATAGGACCGATGTGCCCCAAGGTGATACACTTGGCCTAATGTATCCCTTGTCCAACATTTCCTTCAGCTGCAATTTTAATTCAACCAACTCAAGCATGCTCATCATGTAAGGTGCTTTAGATACTGGAGCTACCCATGGCACTAATCCAATCGAAAATTCTACCTCCCTGTGAGGTGGAAAATCTATAATGTCGTCAGGGAATACATCCTCAAACTACTGCAACATTAGATATTTGTTCAAGATATCTACATCCTCAACCTCCTTACCCTTATCACTAAAAATGTGTACTACAAATATCTTGCACCGTTTCCTGTGGCTACCCTTTGCTTGCATGGTTGTCACCATCCTAACTGATGTGGCTTTCTTCTTACCTTCCAAGACTCTTGGTTCTCCATTGTCATCAACACACTCAGTTTATTTTTCATAGCTATCAACCTTGGTTCTTTGTAGATACAACCATTCCATGCCTAAAAACATATTGTATGATCCCAATGGTAACACATTCAAATGTGTTGTTGTAGTCATACCATTTAAATCAAATGCACAAGCTCTTACCCAATGATGAACTCGCTTCTTTGTACCTGTAGCCAAATGCACTAACCAAGACTCTACATGAAATTCCTTATTCAAACCACACTTATCCACCAAGTCAGGACTAACATAGCTATAATTATATCTAGGGTCAATCAAAATAGAAATAGTTGATCACAAAGACTACCGTCCATCTCAATGATAGATAGCTGGTGTTCTTCCTACCTGTTGTCCACTGTTGCATAGATACATGGAATACTCTAACCAATGTCACCAACAGTCTACTCTTCCCGTGCACTATATATATTAGGACTACCACCATGTTGGCTTAGGGGGTCCTAACCGAGGTTTAGAGTTAGTTGCGCCAACCAACAAATCCCTACACTACTGGCCCTTTTGGCAACAACCCGCATAGCATAGGTTGCAGTCTCACCCGAATAAATATCGGGGGATGCAAGAACCAAGTTTGTACATCCAGACACTAGTGTGATGTATTTTAGCGCCTCATATATGCCTTCGTGTAGATCAATACACTTCTAAGGCTCACTGCTACAACTTTGTCAAAATGGTCTTAAGAACTCTGCAAACATTTACAATTGGTCTTTGCAAACCTTTAACAGTGAATCTATCAACTTACATGCATCATAAAGCAGTCCTAAATTAGGGTTCGCACAGATTTACTTAAATTATTTGTAAATGTCAGAGAATGCATCAGATTCTTTGAGAAAACACATAAACATGCATTGCGTACATCATTAACACTTATTCAGTAGAATCACACAACATTCAACCAATATTTCATAAAACACATCATTTATCGACTACATATAATATTAACAACAATAAACATAAATACACAATAATTCATCGGAAACTGTCTTTATTGATCTTCAATTCAGGATTACATACTCAAAACTACCATGTGTACTCAGCTGCAGGGGTCCGCGCACTCAGCTATGGACTCTACCTAGGCCTCTGCGCACTCAGCTGTAGAGCCTTTCTTCTCCTATCTGACCCACTTCTCTTCGCTATCACTTCTCTTCAACCTGTCCATTTTATCCAATATATATCTCCCTTAGACTCTCTAAGATACACCTCTTTATAACCTTTTTCATACAATCCCATGGTCTGAGGACCATGGGTGGATCTCAAAACCAACTCAAACTTTACATAAAAAAGGGAATAAAACCCCTTTGAATCCTAATCATCTATGCACTCCACATCCACCAATCATGGAGACTTTACATTAGCTACAAAAATGTATCAAAACTTGGGTTATTTTAACCCCAAAACTGACCTAGGGGACCCCATCCCAACAGTCCCCAACACAAAGATCGTGACTTGCCCTCGAGTCACTTGTTTGGCGCTGCAATCTTACTGCGAAGATCCCTAAGCTCCACTTGGATCACTGTGACTTTGGTAGTGCTCTGAGTGGCTGTCTGCTTGACTTTCTCAATGAGCTTTTCTGTAGTTACTCCTTTGACTACCAGCCTCATTGTCTGATGTGTCTCCTGCAATCCTTTTATGCTATCCTAGATAGTGATCGTGACTTGATAAAATTCTTCCAACCATGGCTGCAGCCTGGTCTTTGGCAAGGCCTCCTTTTTATGCGCTTCCTCCACTTGTGCGAGGATTTTCTTTCCTTCCTGCAGTTTAGCAAGGCACTACGTTGGTGCAATGGAGCGTGTAGTGGCCTTGACTTCATCATATTGCCACTGCAACTCCCTTACTTTTGTGTTCAACATCTGCAAGTTTGGATCCTCCTGTAGATTAGTCACTAACTCCATTGTTTTATCAAACAATGGAGTACAGTTAGCGACTATGTCATCTAGGGTGGCCATTCCTTTCTTTATCACAGCTCCGCACTGCTCTTGGACCTCAGGTGGAGTCGTGGGCTGCAAATTTAATTGTAGCTTTGTGATCTTCATGTTGAGCTCAAACTTAACTCAGCCAAGCTCTACTTTAGATTTGCACACACTAACCATCAGTTTTCTAATCTTTGCTTCTAGCTATCCATCCTCTAGGATGTGAAGCTTAGGCACTGTCTTACATGCGTTGGTGACTGCTGACTTTAGTCATGGACTCTGCGCTTGCAATGTCTCCTTTTCCTTCAGAGCCTTTGTCTTTTCAACAAACATTTGCTCATTGTTCACTCTATATTTGTTGAATAGGTTGAGGGCACACTTCTCCCAGGCTCTCAATTCATCTTCCACACCTACATGCAGTGCGTGGAGGATCTCGTTGAAGAAACCCTCTATATTCAGCCTGATGTTCTTGATTGTGCTTAGGATAATTTGATCATTGGCTGACTCCATGCGAAGGGACCCGTCTAGTAATGCAATAGTCTTAAGGTCTAGGATCCTTACCAAATCGACTACTTGGCTTCTCCTAGGTACTAGGCTCGCTTGTTCCGAGCGCACTTTTCCGGTGCCCACCTATATTCTACATGCCTGGATCTATAGCACGCGTAGATCTTTTTGGATGCTCCCCAAAGTCTGCATGTATTGCTACTCAAACTACTGCAACACCTTGTTTGTGGTATCCTTGATTTTATCCCCGATCTCATTGAGATCGCCTTCTGTTAAGACCATGGAATTGGCCTGAGACTTATTTGAATTTTGTTTCTTCCATGTGCCTTCCTGAAATGTCTTACCATGTTTCTTCAAAATGAATGGGGTGCTCTTCCCATCATATTCGCCTCCACCCTTGCCCTGAAAGTTCCTCCTCCTCTATTTCTGGTGAAGGTGACTTGTCACTTTTTTGTGACTTGCGTTGCTCCTATTCTACCTGCTCCTTGGCAGCGCGCTCTTCCTCCACTCGAGCCTTCTCTGTGGATTTCTTCTTTTTCTATGCAGCCAGGTTATGCACATCCTACTTAGCTGCCTCCTTCCTTTTCTGCGCAGTAGAACTTCTCGTGTGAGTGATTGTTCCAACATCTAAGTTGGAGTGGGAGCACCACTCTGCAGGCCATCTTGCTACCACATCCTACACATCTGTTTCCGTCACCAAATATGGCAAGTCATTCCATTTCTACTGTGGATCCTTATGCACTTGAATGTACACTTTTTGGAAGTCAACCTGGAATGTCGCGTAGGGTTACAACTGCATATACAAGGTTGGGGACAATGGACACTGGTTAATGGCCATACGAGACTCATTTCCATAAGGACCCAAAATATATTCATTTTTGTAACTCGCACAGGATCCTTTGTGGCCCATAAGGAGGAAAATTGTGCTGCCTCCGACAATCCTTCCTCAAGCGAAGGAAATTGGTTGTCGTCCAACAATTCCTACGCAACAAGCACAATTGATGGTAGTAACCAAGTGCAATGAATTAGCTTGGTTTCATCCTAGGCCTCACAACAGTTTGCTAAGAACTCCTGGGATAGTTATATTGACCAATTAGATTGTATGCCCTTCACACACTATGAAACCAGGGAAACTACAGGTGCCGAAACTTCATCTGTGTAACACCTCCTCATCACCTTCCTTGCCAAAATCTAGGTGGCTAATTGAACTATTAGGTCTTTTATTGACAGAATTGAATACCCTCGCGACTTCTTCACAAGTCCGTAGTCTCTCTTCATTCGTTCTCCGAGGTCCTTTTCCCCTATCATGTCGCCAAACTCCTTGGCCGGGTTCAGGCCTTCGTACGGTAGGTGTGTGATTCTGTGAATTCACATGTCTATAATGGGTATAGGCCCTCCCAGCCATAGACAATCGTCGTGCACCAATGTGAGAAGCTGGTGCACATAGATTGTGTTGATGGGGGTGAGAAGTTAATGGGCCACCCACATTAGATTGAGTAATCTCGAGTTCTCGACACTGCGGACCCATTCCTCTATTTCCAATGTGCTAACACGTGACTGCGCTCAGTAAACACACCTCATGTACTTATCTGTCGCTAACTGTAGAAACCTATCATGATATGTTAGGTCGCAATTCTCCATTTTCAATAGTGGGATCCATGTGAGTCGCAGACCTTCAAAAGGGACTTGCTCTAGTAGTAGGGGCCTGGACACGGTGAAATTTTTAGAATCTGGGTCCTTTGGGATCTTCGACTTTCCCTTCCATGGAGGGATATACTTGGGTAGCCTAGTCATGGGTTCTATTCCTTCAACATCAATGTCTTCTATTCCTTGGCCTTCTTCCACCTCGAGGTCGACTACCTTCTCTAGTTGCTTGTCTTTCTTTTGTTTTTCTTGTGTTAGAGAATTCTTTCTTGGTGATTCGTGCACCGGTACTGGCTTTTTCTACTTGTCCTTCTTTGTTTTAGTTTCTCTGGGAGGCATAGGATTTGGCCTAGGTGACCTCAGCACCGTAGGCACAGGAGCCGAAGCTTCCATATTTACCACTTCTAGGGCAGCTCCTTCAAAGGCCACATCGCCACTAGTACTCACAGTTTCTGCAGTACTTTGTCCAAGCATTTTCTCTATAATGAAATTCTGATTTAGCTTAGACAACTTAGCAAACATAGGGCTCGCGAATAAATCCTACCAATATGATCGGTTCATAGGTGACAGAAAACAATTGTCACTAGAAATTCTGAGAGCGCAAAGTGTTCTCTGTTGGACCGGCACGTGTAATTTATAGGGATTTTTTAATTCAAATCCAACCGTTCCCCGCAAATTCTGAAAATTAATGTTTTTTTGGAAACAGATCTTCAAAGATATTTTCCTTAAATGCCACCATCCTGCTCCTCTTAATAGGCTTCTGGTCATCAATTCATGAACAATGACTCCAACAGTCACTTTTCTGTTGGGCTGCGCAACACTTCCCTCCCTAGCACAACTTCCTGCGCGCAGCTTCATAGGTTGTAACTTCGTCAATTTCCGCACAGCTTTCTCAATGCATTGTCCTTGAAACTGGGTAGTGTAGCTTAAAGTCCCATGCTCCCTTGCAACTGCTGGAGCACTAAGGCTATCCTGCCGCCATATAGTCATTATGCAGGGTCCCCTGTATACAATTTCAATTTGCTTCCATTTACTCTTCCTAGAAAAGGTTCCCCATTCCACTTCATGAGTTGAAATACACCTCCATATGTAATTTATTTGATAATGTATGGCCCTAGCTAATGCATCTTGAATTTACCCATAAATTTGGTGAATTTACTATCATATAACAAGACAATATCGTTTACCTTGAACGTGTGAAGCTTGATGTGGTGATCGTGCCATGATTTTTCTTGTTCCCTCTGTACTTTTTGATGAAATCCTAACAAAAATCAATCCTCTTCAAGCTCCATCAACTGTGCGAGTTGTTCCTCCAAGGCCTCGCGATCTACTATACCTGTGAAAGTTGTTATGCGTAGACTAGGCACAATATACTCTATTGGCATTACATCTTCAACACCATATACCAATCTGAACGACGTTTTCCCTGTCAGCTTCTTGAAAGTAGTCCTATAAGCCCATAGTACTACAAGTATGCGCATATCCTAGTCATTTCACTGCGTGTTGTAGATCTTGGTCAGCGTGTTCTCAAAAATCTTGTTGAAGGCTTCAACAGTTCCATTTCCCTGTGGGTGATATGGTGTAATCTTCTAATGCTAGACCTGGAATTCTTCAGTCAGTGCGCTGATCGTTTCATTTAGAAAGTGCTTACCCATGTCACTCATCAACACTTTTGGGCAGCCAAATATGGTTAAGACATTCAAACCAAAACTTTGTTGTCATAGCCCCTGTATGGAGGGAGAAGGGAGAGGGGAAAAAGAGAAAGGAAATAAGAGAGGAAATAAGGGAGGGGGAGGGAGAAGGGAGAGGGGAAAAAGAGAAAAGAAATAAGAGAAAGTCCTTGACTAGCTATGCTTCTACCCATATGGTGAGATATTTTATCATGGTGATGATACAACACACACTTGTTTTCTTTCTTGGGGGCTGAATTGGTCCAACAAATCAATTGCCCATTTCTCAAATGGCTGCAAAGATACTTGGGGTTGTAATGGCACTTCATCCCTTCACGATGGTCTACCCATTCTCTGACATGCTTTGCATGCCTTACAATATGCCTTGGAATCCTTGTGCAGCGTTGGCCACCATAGACCTATGCCCAAAATCTTTTGGGCAATTTCCTTTCTTGCATAATAACTTCTTGCAACCCCTCCAATTTTGAAATGCCCTCCTAATAAATAATTCTTGAACTTCTACAATGCGTACACCATGGTCAATCCTTCATAATCAGTCGTTGAGTAATTATTTTTGGGTCTTGATAAGTTCCTACTCGTGAAGGCTATAGATGGTCCATTTATCCTTCACTGGTTTGCATTAACACTGCACCCAACACAATGCAAGAGGCATCCACATGTACGTGAAATTCATTTTTCCAATTAGGGAATACCAAGAATGGCACAGTGACCATCTTTTCTTTCAATACATCTAAGTTGCGCTGACATTCTTCGTCCTAATAGAATGTTGTGTCCTTCTTCAACAAGTTCCCCATAGGCGTGGTAATTTGAGCATATTCTTTGATAAATTTTTTGTAATATCCTATATGTCCAAGCAGCGTGCGTAGCTACTTAGCATTCCTTGGGGCCTCCAAATTCACAATTACTACAATCTTTGCAAGATTCAACATCAGCCTTCGCTTTCACACCACGTGACCTAGCAAGATTCCAAAGGGAACATAGAAGATGTATTTCTTCAAATTCAGCGATCTGGTATCTGCGACATGTATCCAACATCAGGCACAAACTTGCTACATGGCACTTTACTAATCCAAACATTTTCTAGTCATCAAACTACACTTCCAGGAACTTATGAATGAACTCCTTGAACACTACGATGACTACGCGATAAAATATCGCAGGTGCATTCTTGAGTCCAAAAAACATCATAATGTATTGAAAACAACCCCATTATGTTGCGAAGGTCGTTTTGCTCCTATCCTCTGACATGATCTTCATCTGATGATACCCAGAGAACCCATCAGTAAATGAGTAGGCCTCCTGTCCTCCAACGTTGTCTAATACTTCATCGGTAAACAACATTGGGAATGGATCATGGATGCATGCATCATTAAGCTTCCGCAGGTCTACGCAAAACCTTATTTCACCCTTTTGTTTCTTCTCCTGAACCACCACAGGGCTCACCCAATCAGATTATTCAACTGGCTCTATGATGCCAACCCCCAACATCCTATCCAACTCCTGGAAAACCTTTTCCTTGTACTTATGATTAAGGCGATATGACCTTTGTTTAATAGGCGTCATGTCCAACTTTAGAGTGATCTTTATAACACCCAAATATCCAACTATGCCCTTCAAATCCGAGATCTTGGTAGGGAATCAATCCTGGTATTTGCAGAGTAACTCAACAACTTTATCCACAGTAGCGTCGTCCTAATAATCCCCAATCTTTGCAAACTTCGGTTCTGCTTCAATGCCAATATTTACTTGCTTTGTCTTCAATGATACGGTGATGTATGGGTTTTCTATTTGTGGGCCTTCGACTTCGTGATGCCCTTCTACCTATGGAATAGTAATTTTCCTTGGATCTTCATCCTCCTCTTAAGTGGTCACATTAGCATTCCAACGCATCACGCAGCTGGGTGTTGTAGTCTAGTTGGAACCATTCCATAGGTTCTTATGACATTCTGAAGATATTTACTTTAATTCCCTGTAGAGCTTCATCGATGCTTGCAAAGCCATCTTCAAAACTGAAGGTCAATAAGAACCCATTCCTTCAATATATCCCACTTCGCGGTGCCATGGCCGAGCTCCGTTTCTAGATACCAGTTCATGGGAATTGTATCCAAATTATGGAAAAATATGTGTACCCACTTTGACTGCGGCTTTGTTCCCCATGATTTAATCCATTTTTCTAAGTGATTGCACGAATCATCCTTTCCGTTATATTTTTCAGTCAATTGAGTGTTAGGACATTCCAACTGTAATCTCATCATTCTTTAGTAATCTCTCCATCCAACAAAACTATCTTTATGCGTATCCCACCATCATGCAGGCATAGCGAGTAGTGCCAAATCTAATTCTTGGAAGCGGTGATCCTCAACACTCAAATCCATACAAAGCTTATCTACATCAGTTAAACCATCATAATAGGGTAGTTTCCTTACCTCGGACGAAACACAATGCAGCAACTTCATCATCATATTGCATCATAGTGTGGATACTTCATGCAGCCGATTCTTCCAATGTTCCAACTCTTCGTCTGAATCAGAGGTGAAAGAACTCTCCCAGTCACATGCAATCTATCCATATGTCATTGGGTTGATCGAGTCCTAGTCTGACGCTATTATTTTGTATATTTGATCCAGTTCATCCTTAATTTCTTCATAATCATAGACTGGTTCAGTATAACGCACCCCTTTCACAGGATCCAATGGCACTACAACTCGAAGTGATTTCCTTTCAAACGACACTGTCCTCTTCTTCAGATTGATGAACCCATTCATATCAATGGCCCAGTCAATTCCCAGGATCATGGGGTATGGATTACTGTCATCAACGATCTCTATAACTTAAAAGTCGACCATCAAGTTCACACCCTCTATATCAATTGTTACTCCATATAATTGTCCCATAGGGATGATCTTCTGCTGGTTCGCCATTATGAGCTTAATTAGAGACCACTTCAACGCAGGCCTTCCCATCCTTTCGCATTTTTTCTTCAACAAAACATTCGGATTAGATCCCAGATCCAAGATGACCTGGTCCATCTCATAGTCACATATCTGCATGGTGAGCCTCGTCTCGTGCCCTGTTCGTGCCTTATGTTTGCCAATCATTATCACCACCTAGTGTCGATCAAGGACCTTTTCTTTGCTAGCACACTTGTTTAATAACTCTTGTAGTCCTTCCACAACTTTTCTATCGTGCAATAGTTTTGTGCAGGTCTCCAAAAACGTAGTAAGCACAAAGGATCAACCTCTGCAGGCATACTAGTTTCTTGTACCTTGTTCTGGCTTCCTAAGGTGGAGGCCTCAACAAAGCTTTTCTTGGTTTCCATAAAATTTTCCTTAGCACGCTCCAAGTCAAAACCAACTTCCTTTTTTGGGGCCTTTCGGACCCATCCATCCTCTTCAAGTTGTTTTCCTTTGTTATCTCCGGTTGCTATGCCACTTCTCAGCACTATATTCATGCTTTGATCCTCCTCGCGGGGCTCAACTCTCATCATTTGTAAGTTCTCATTTTTTGTGTAGCAGGGTCCATCAAAAGTATGCAACATGGGTACTCCTTGGATGAGGAACTAAATTTTGCATCGAACAAGTACTCCCACTCGAAATTTGAGTAAAACTTTAGGGAGATAAGTTGAAAATACAAGTTGAAAAAGTGGTTTTATTATTTTATTATTTTTTAATATTTTTAGTTTTTTACCCCAAAAATGGTGAAGAATCCCCCATGGTTGACATCATCATCTTGAATCCTCTTGGTTCTTATAAAGTTTATTTTGGTTGTACATTTTTCATAGGAGGCCCATTTTAGACCTAAAAAGTTCTCTAATGATTATATATAGAAAAATTATAAATAATACATTTTCTTAAATTTAAAAGTCAGAATAAAGGACCAATGGTCTTCATAATTTACTAATTTTCATACAAATATAAGTTCTTAATTTTCTACAAATTTATGCTCAAAGAAGAAAATATCAAAAGTTTGTGATGTCTATGCTACTTATTTTCAGTGTGTGGAAAAATGAAAATAAAGTCAAAGATATCATTTTATTTTATTAGTTATGTTTGCATATGCTTATAGACATGATGATTACAACAAGTAAGGAAAATTAAAAGGGATTAAAAATGTTATTGGTAGGTTATTTCTTGAGTTAACTATAAGTATTTTTTCTATATGTTTTTTTGGAAAGGATACATTTGTAGAAGGTATGATTTATCTTTTAAAATTTTAACTAGAACTCAATATAGGTAAATTAAATAAAAATGTCAAGATGTTTATTAATAGATATAGTTTAATATATATGTTTGTTTGAAATGTTTAGTTTGATATCGTGATTTAAGGGAGAAAACAATGAAGTCTCATCTTGACAAAAATCTATATAGTTATCATTAAATCATAAGAAGATAATGTATAGTCTTTTATAGATTGTGTAAATGAGATGTTAGATTGCTAAATATTCAACTTTTTAGTATAGAAATTATTTTTAGCCTTTGCTATTTTTTTGAGCCTTTGTAAGGTTAGGCACTTTGCATTACTTTAAAAGGAATTTACATAGACAAATATAGCTTACTATTGGTCTACCAGAAGGGAAACTACACCAATAGCACAAGTTTAATGTTTTGAGGTTACTAATACCTCTCTAGATCAAAGCGTCCTTTAGACAAAAATTATTATAGATAGGTTGGTTGTGCCAATATTTTACATATTGCAACATAGCTAAACAAAATATATCATCTAATGCATAAACAAAACTCCAATGGAGCATGACAACTAGCGAGAAGTATCCCAGTGGATCTACAACTGTTGATCACCTTCCTCGTCCAAGGAGAAGGTAATTTTGGTTGATCGCTTAGCTAGAATGGTTAGCTAACGATTAATTCAGTCAATTTTATCCTCTAGCTTTATAATTCAAATTGTGATTTCTTGCTAGGTGTCAATTTTGTTTGTGAGTACATGCCTCATGAGGATCTATGTGTACCAATATACATTTACAACTTGCATATAGCGAGAAAACCAAGACTTAGAGGAGGTTCCTATAATAGGAATCCATTATTAGGTGGAATTGTCAACATGGGTGTCTGGGATAAGGCATATAATATAGCGCACATTAGCTTCCACATGCTTAATTCCATTATAAACCAATTCAAAAGTAATCTCTTGGTGATGGGTAGAGGGGCTATGAGCTTGAGCTTAATATTTAGGCTATGAAGAGGAGGTGCAATTATTATCCATTAGAGTAGAGGTAGTGGTTAGATCACACCTTTCACTCTTACCCAGGAATTGGCCTACCACGAAACATATTGACAAAATAATGATAACATAGGATTTGGATCAGGTGAAAAATATTTGAATACTGAGTTAGAAAAGACAAATTCCAAGTTGGAAAAAGTAGGAGGAGACCATGTGGCATAGTGTAGTGTCTATTTTTCCTAGTATAGTATTTCCACTCCTATCAAGGGTGATTTTTGATGATTTATGTATGCCAGATTGATCACTTGATTGAGAAACAACGTTTTATATACATAGTTATATTTCCTCTTATGTGTGGTATCTTCGATTATGTGTATTAGATGGTTTTTGGTTAAGTAAATGTTATACATATGTTTCACTTTTTGCATCTGACTTATGACGTAGGTGTATGACATGGATGGTGATCTAGGATTGAGACACATAGATCCATGGATGATCATGGCTATGTGGAACATATGGTTAATTTTGATTTATGGATGGTAAGTGATTTGTATGATTATATGTGTCTAATATTGTACTGAGCATGATGTGGTGAGGGACCTGGTCATTTTCCAACAAGGATGTTCAATTATGAAAGAAAAAAAAAATATGGCCCTACATTAACTTTTATGTCTTATATATATATATATATATATATATATATTATATATTATTATATATATATATATATATGTATGTATATATATATATATATATATATATGTATATATATATCTATATATATATATGTTATATATATATTATATGTATATATATATATATATATCTATATATATATATGTATATATATATATCTATAGATATATATATATATTATATGTATATATATATATATATATATATATTTATATATATTATATATATATAATCACATTTTGAGTTTCACATTTTGAGTCCCAGTGTTCAAAATTTATCTATAATACTAATGGTTGGTAAGGTGGGACCTTTCACAAAGTGGCATACATCCATGACACTAGCATTGGTTAAGGGGCTAGGAAGAGGCTAGTACTAAAGAGCATTCATGGTCGTGAATGCAATGAAAATGTTGGCTAGAATGATGGGCGATAAAGAGTGACTAGTAGGGCATACAGAGAGGCAAGGGTTCACCCAATTATAGTTCCAGGAAGCCCTAAAAGGGTAGAATTTGGGGTGGAAAGGGCCAGACACACTATGTAGTGACTCAAATCAAGGGAAAAACTAGATGCATACACTTAGAAAAGGAGTTTGTCAACAAAACAACATAGGATACCATAAATAGAAGGATACGATGATACCAAGAAATAAATGAAAACCCAAACACCAACAAAACAAAAGGTAAACATAACTCTGAGATGAGAAACAACAATGAAATAGAGCCCTGCAGAGAAGAATCTTACCACCATGTAAAAAGTGACCACCACTTAGAGGTTGAACCCTTGAGTGTTGAAGGACCATGATGAGGAGGAGCTCTATATAATCATGACACCAAAGAACCTCGGAATGGTTGGCTCTGGATACCGTGCATGATTTAGATTGTGGACCATTACCAATACAAAGATTGATAATTCAGTATCCAAAAGTAGGAATTAGCCCCGATCAAAGGATAATTAAATAGAGATGTAAGCAAGAAGAGCCAAAAATTTGGTGCTTTACGAAATCCTTGAGAGCCATTTAAGTTAGCAATGGTAATCACCATGTAAAACCTCCTATATATGCAATAATGTTGCAAATTGAGTGTGAATTTGATCCTAATTATGATTTGGGCATGGTATGTGACCGCATTAACCTCTAACTGAGCTCACTTTTACTCTCCCATTCCCTTGTTACTGTTGGAATGACATTTCCCCTCATGCATATCACATGATTTCATATTTGAAGTGACGTGCATACATGAATTGTGATAGGTGGAGGGTGCACCACACCCTCCTTTTAATTTCCTCAACATCATATCAAGGCAGAGAATGGGGGGGGTAAGCTCTCTCCTGGGCACTCTCCAACGGGGGTACTTAGCCCTTATTATTATCGACAAGAGAATCAACATTTAGAGACTAATGCATATTTTTATCTTGATTCTCTTATGCAAAATTTGTATCATAATATTCCAAAAGTAGACGAGTTTGTATCACTATTTGATGTCAGAGTTGAAGAAGAGAGTTATTCTCCTTTGTTGATACATCGGATTTTATTTTTTCTTCACTTTCTGGTTCACGGATACTCGGGTCAATGGGTAGCCGCTACATCCAGGGTTGTTCAACACTGAGTGGACGCACCCGAAGGCATCAACACCCCTCGGCCTATTTACTGACCTAACCCCAAGAGCTTTCGGGATTCGACCCTGTGACGTCCCATTGGCAAGGCACTTGATTTGACCGATTGAGCTAACTCTTGGGGCTTGATACATTGGATTTATTTTATGAAGGTTTATTAAATAAATAAGCATGTGATATGGATATTAATATAAGCACATGGGTTTTTGGATTGACGGTGAATGGATGTATTGTTAAGAAACCCTTTGCTATAGGTCACTGATTCAAATCCCCACGAGTGATTAGGTAATATTATATAGAAAAAAAAAACATTAAAATTATAATAATTTACTACCTCGAGCCTAATGGCAAAAAGATTCAAGAAAGTCTTGAATGCCTTCCTAGCTGCCTCAGGAGGGAAGCTGAATAATAAAAAATGCAAGATCTATACCTGGAATGTCTCTGACCAAATCAGGCAAAGAATCTCCTTAATACTGGACATTCCAGTGCAAAGGAATTGGAGTTACTTTTCTTATCTAGGTTTGCCTTTAGCCAAAGAAACAGTCAAGGCTGAGATTTGGGCCAAACATATCGAAAAGATGAGAGGTCTCCTCCAAAGTTGGGGAGTTTCTTGGCTAAACCTGGCTGGTAGAACGACCCTTATAAAGGCTATCCTCTCTGCTCTCCCCATCTACCAGTATGCGGTCACCTTGGCTCCCGCTAGTATACATAAGCACATGGAACTGTTAATGAGAAGTTTCCTCTGGCAGGGGGGAAAGCAAGAATAAAAAAAATTTAGCCTTGTCAAATGGGATCAAGTCATTCTTCCCTATGAAAAGGGTGGACTAGCCATTAAAATCCCCAGGCTCTCCAACCGTGCTATGGGTTTTAAACTGATTTGGAGAATTCTCATCGGCAAAGGCTCTTGGTGGGTGGATGTTTTGAAAAGGAAATACCTTAATGGACCAAATTCTAATCTCCTTTCCGAAACAATAGCTGAAATATCTTGCACTCCTGTGTGGAAGCTCATCAAAAAAGTCCTCCCACAGTTCAGAGAGAACATTTCCAAAGTGCTTGGAAGCGGCAAGGAGGTCAATATATGGACTGATAGAATCATGGGCACCAAACCAAGAAACCTCCTCCAAAATCTCAGGCCTTTGAAAATTTGGATGGAAACTAAAAGTTTAACCACCTTGCATGACATTTCAATATGGGACCAAAACACCTGGCAGGGCTGGAAGGACCTTCAAACTCCCAATGATCTCAGAGATCTATGGCTCAATCTTAAGGTCTCCCTCACAGGCGCTGCTCCCACCAACATAGGGGCTGAAGACAGGTATATCTGGGAGCCAAGCGGAGGGAAATTCACTGTTAAAGATGGTTACAAATTTCTTCAGGCATCCACCTCAACAGCCAAATGGAACCTCTTCACAACAGTATGGAAATCAGAGTGCATACCCAAGGTCAAACATTTCAATTGGACTCTCCTCAAAGGAAAGGTGCTCACAGCTGAAAACCTAAGGAAAAGAGGGATCTTGGGGCCATCAATATGTTGCTTCTGTCGTGTTGAGGAGGAAAGTAGTCACCATCTATACTTCCACTACCCCCTCGCACAAAGCTGTTGGACTCAGATTGTCAGCCCATTGGAAATTGAAGAGACGTATGACCAACTATCCTCTCTTCAAAAAAATTGGGTAAAAGGTTACCCTTTCCCTAAGAAAGGTAAAAGCAACATCATCCGCGTATGGAAATGCATCCCAGCTACCCTTAGTTGGCAAATCTGGTTAGCTAGGAATAACTGTATTTTCAACAACAAGAAGCCCAATCCTGCCCGTATATTGGCAAAAACAACAACGCTCATATCTGAAACAATAAGTGCAAACTTGGTCGCTCCTCCAGATCAATCAAGCTGGCACAAAGAAGAGATGGAATGGTACAACAAATTCTGCATCAACTACAGCAATAACCAACTAGCCTACCCCAAAGCATGCACGAGAAGAATTCACTGGAAGATCAGAGGCACAAAGGAAGAAGTAAGTCAATGGATTCTAGACCAGAATCGCCCCACTTTGCATTTCGATGGTGCCTCCAAAAATAACCCGGGGGAAGCTGGAGCAGGGGGTATCATAAAGGACAGTCAAGGTAAAACTCTTGTAAGCTATGAATGGGGATTGGGCCAAATGTCCAACAATTTGGCAGAAGCATACAGTCTCTACTTAGGCACCATCATCCTGAACCGGCTGAGAATCAGAAATCCAATTATATTGGGAGACTCGGCCATCGTTATTGCAGCTATGGTGTCGGGGACAGAATTTAAAAAAGAGGCCCTTAACAATGTAAAGCTCAGGATTGCGGATAACATTAAAGAAATGGGGGACACGATCTTCAAACATGTCCTAAGAGACAACAACACGGAAGCGGAGCATTATGCCACTAAGGCATCAAACAGGCAGATCGGTCAAGTTAGGGAAAATGACTTCATATATGAGAAACCAATCTCGTAGTTGGATTAGCTGCCTGTCAAACTCTCTGACCAGTCATATCAGCATATTCCTGACCTCTTGTCTAATCATTCCCCACATCTCCTCTTGTGATCTCTGGCCAAACTCAATCAAGTCGCACGCAACCTGTCATGCCTTGAATTACGATCCTCCCCTCTCCATGTTTACCACTCATTCTTCCTGGACCGATCACAGGATCTCGATCTCTCAATCTTCTCGTGACTCTCTCACGCAGATTTTAGGTAAGAGTCTTTTCAAAATCTCCATAGACTGCTACAAAGATTTTAAATCCGATTCTAATCCTGGCCAGACCATCGAGTTTACGTCGTACTCTATGCTCGCTCTCCCTTCCACTCTGCTTTATATTCCCATTAATCCTTCTCTCCATGAGCCCATCAGAAACTCGTTCTTATTCTTGCAGGAGAGTAAAGGTCCTTCATCTGGCAATCAGTCCAAGAAGCTCTGCAACAAGCGAGGCCGCTACCAGTTCAACACAGCCGCGAGATCGTCTTCTAAAGCCTTCAGGGGTGTCATTTGCAGTCTCCAAGCTTGGAAGTTCGCCTTCTCCTCGGCTGTTCTTCTCCTGCTCGATCATTTGGTAATTTTCAGAGACTGGTTTTTCCTTGTTTGCGTGGTCTGCTCCCTCTTCTTGGCATTCCCCTCATTTTCTTCTGGTCTCCCTTTCCATCTTTTCTATCCCCTCTCCCTGCTTCTGCTCTGCATCCCCTTCCCCAACAACTCCCCAGATATGGCTGAGATCCCAGAAAATAGAGCGAATGATGAGAACCCGAAAAATAGAGAGCATCCCGAGAATCCGATGGACAGAGTGATTGCAAACAACAGTTGCACGTTATGTAAAACCCATTGCTTTATGATAGCAAGGTTCGTCAAACATTTCAATGAGCTCAAAGAGGACTTCCAGGTAGATAGCATATCAAAGAGAAAGAAGTTGGAAAAACAAAAAGCAGAGATAGAAAGCCTAAAGGAAAAATGCAACCACATGGAGGAGGCTATCGCCCACATTAAATCTATCACTCAGAGTATGCAAGCTGAGACTTCAACCAGAGCAAGTGTTAAGAAAGAACCACAGATCGATGACTCTGTCAATCAGCTTTAGTAATCTGCCTAATGCTTAGTAAATCTTGTCTTTTCGCAGGTCTGTTTGTAAGGCTATACAGTCGTTTTCTTTTTCAATCTGTGCTACTCAAGTTTACTTATAAGAAGTCAGGGTCTGCGAACCCATTTTAGACTTCTACTTATCTATTTCTCCCAACATATGTAATAGGACTTGGCTCCTAGTAGTTTTTATAATATATAAGTACCCGATCATGTTAGAAAAAAAATATATATATAAAAAGATCATTTAGTTCATTCGAAAATGATAAAATTATGAGAAGTTATACTTGTAATACCGTCGTTTTGACCCTTTAATTATGAATAGTGAGACATGTACATCAGTACCAACATGGCTAGGAATATAAACCTATATTTGTAATTTTGACATGTTCATCTAAATATACTAGTCACCATGTGAGTAAACATTACCATTATTCTTTTTTAAATCTAAGTAACATGAAATATAATGGTAATTACCTCCAAAATGTTGCTAATAAAGATCAATAGTATATGAACCCATGAGAGGGGAAGAAAGGGTGTAAGAAGATAAATAATATTATTTCATTTCCAACATCCAACTTAGTCCTCAAGTGTCCACGTTTTCCATCATAATACGCAGTATTACCAACCTTGAGTTTAGATATCCAAAAGAGAGACATATTGTGTTCCTAGGGAGGTACATAGTCTCATACAAGGTTTAAATTATATCAACCATAATATAATATTTCCACATTTTTCTTATGATAATAAGAAGTATTACAAATTGTGACTTCAAATATCCGAAAGAGAGACGTGCGGTATTCCTAAGAGGCACATGGTCTCATGTAAGGTCTAAATTATATAAGCCATAATTCTTTTCATTGAAGACTATTTCATCCTAAATCAGTAATATTTTACCCTGTACCAATTCAATATTTATTTAATTATTAGAAACTACAAATAATATTCTACAACAAATTTCATGGTTTTGAATGGGAAAAGAGGCTCGACATTTTATAAATTTTCAACCCTAATTCCCATGTTAGAATTATTCATAATCAAGCCAAGATACATCTTAGTAGGACATACTCCCTTTCCTGCACTTGAGCACTCAAAGGGAAGAGGAATTCCTTACATTGTGTTGTACTGGGCTAAGAGGGAGGAGTTTATGGTTGGCTAAAAGTTGGATAAGTTAGGAGTTTTGATTATTTAAAGCTGAGGTAGATGTCTTGTTTTTTTTTTTTTTCATTTTAATATTCTTGAAAGATATGTCTTCTCCATGGTTGCATCATAGCCTAATTTCGAGATAGCATTGGCCACTAAGGCTTATAGTTGGGAGGTGAAATGCTTGTAAACATCTAATTTGGTGGTCAATGACCAGAAAACATAACTATATATCCTTGTGACAAATGCAATTTACTTTTCTTTTTCACTTTTACCAATAGTAATCTTATTGCAATTGCAATTGCAATTTGGATAAATATATGTGAAATTGGGAAAAATCATTATTAATATCTTTGAGTTGAAATGGTGCATATGCGTTTGGGTACAATGTTTGGCATGTAAGTATGTTAACATATCCTTTCCCAATTCAATGAATTATATTACTAAATTAGTTAATGGAGTGGATAAATGGTTGAGTTTAAGTGTACTTTCACTACAACCATTTATGTTAGTTTATAGATTTTAGTATGTGAAAAAAATTAGTGTATATTTCCTTTCTCATATATATTATATTTTCATTTGGATTGAATTCCATATTAGTATGCATTAACATTTTGTCCAGTTTCTTCCAAAGTCAAATTAGTTCACGGTTGGAAATTCCATTTTGGGGAAATTTAAGAGAAAATTAAAATGGGTGCCTTAATATTCATGGAGGAAGCTTTAGATAGAGTAAATATGGTAACAAAAACATGGTTTGAGTGTTTAGTGCTATGAGCATATTTAAGGAATAAATTAGGATATCATCAGTTTAAGTCTCAGAAAGATCTTACCAAATTTTGAATATTTACAGAAGATACAACATTTCAATGCAAATTAGTCGTTGAAGCAAAACCTAGGTTGATCACTATTCAATTAGGATAGACATCAATGACATGTTTGAGCTTCGAATTCTCTAGAATTATTGGTATGATTCCTCCAAAAAAAATTCTATTCATTGGATCTAGGAAGATTGATGATAAGCATAATATATTGATAGAGTCGAAAAAGGGATAAACTAAGGCTCACTCATTCTCATATCAAAAGGGAGAATGACACATGGAAGGAAAATATATATTTTGATTCAATATTATGTCATGGGTTTCTCATATATATCTTTTCTTTATATCTATAGTGTAACAAACCCCCAATAACCTAGCCCCCTCTAAGGATTGCAAGAGGTGGTTACCCTAAAGACCTGACTCCCATAGAAAAATCATGGAAATGGGGTCTAAATTGTTTTACCTCTTACAACTTCTTCAAAATATAAAATAGATAGAATCATTGTGTTCATCTCATCGAGACAATTCCAACGATATAAAATGTATCTCAATCTGATTCTTGGATTGAAATATATGGCCGATTAGAGTCTTGACCAATCATTTTGAGCCACACTAGCTTAACCTTCCATGTGGTGCCCACGTGGCTACCAAGTCACATGCTATGTCATGCCAATTGGTAGTGGTCAACTCACTCATGCCAGGTCATGTATAAAACCATCATAAGGTCCTTTCAACTAACTACAACATAATGTATGGTACATGCGATGGATATATGCAAGTGTGGGCCTTCTAAGGCCACGTCACCTCGAGAGTTGAATCCCGACAAGTCTCAACACTACTCCCCACTAAAACTTTATGGGACAATATTCTTGGCAATGTGGCGTTACACACCTCATGTTGAAGCTTTCCACCCTCCTTACCCATATACAAACATATTCTCACCACGCGGCGCATAAACAATTAAATGGGGCCACATATATATATATATATATATATATATATATATATATATATATATATCTACACACACACACACACACACACACACAATGCACTACACTATCTTTTTTGAGCTTAACTGGCATAATGAAACCCATTGCATATAGTCACATATTTCTTCATAGAGAAGGGTTGCATATGCACCATTGGGATAAATTTCCAACCTTGGAATAAACACAAAGGTATTTTTAACAAGCGATATCACTTATGCATTTAACGAATTATTAAGGTTACAATATAGTCCAAAATTAATCACAGGAAAATAATTCTTCCTTGAAAATCATTACAAAGATCATTGGCATTCCTCTTTTACAAGTGGAGTCCCATTTTCATATCACAAACACCACATTCGACCAATAAAAAACATATCTACATAAAATTTAAACCAGGACCATAGATAAAAACTTATCTTATGTAGCACAATGACTTACCGACTGAGAGTGGGACTCTAACTCTACACCCAACCATAAACAAGCTACAACCACTATTATTTGCATCTGTCACCCTTGACCTAGATTCTAGTGCTTGAGGTGGAGTGCTTCTTAAGATGAAATTTCAACCAACAAAACCACTGAAAAAGTATGCCAGAAGACCACACTACCTTCATCCACTAGCTACATGTCCTTCATTATTTTCATACATAAATAACATTCATGCCATGATACCACAACATAAAGAGTTTATACTCACTTTCAGGAGAAGATAATTCACATCAAGGGAAGTTTCATTAGTGGATAAGGTACTAATTTGTAAGAGATCACCTCTCCAGTTGGTTCATCAGTGAGTCAAGAACCAAAGCTTCAGCCCTGAGGAAACTCTTAGTGGTTCAAAAATCCTCACAAGCACTTGAGTGACTCTTCCCAAACTATTAGGTTCATTAATCCATGAGCTTCTAGTGCTTTCTTCAGCCTTACAGGAAAGCTATTACTCTCTATAATTCCTTTTACCTAGCAAGATTTGGTGATGGTTCTTCAGCTGGTTCCTATCTCCCCATAGTTTTCATTCTTCCAAATTTGATCATTTCTCTCTCTTTATTTTCTCACCTCCACCCTTGGAGGAAATTTTCTCACAACATTACTCACTATGTCCTTTCCTCTGCTACATATGTGTATGCATGAGAGGGTAACAAAATGCATTCCCTTATTTCACTGTCTCTTCCCATGAGAGATGATGAGTAAGAGTATATTTTCAGTTGCGCATTTGTATCGTGTGGTGATGCCCCAAATATACAAATTGCCTATCACTTTCCCAAGTCCACATTAGTCAAACCCTCGACAATGCATCCCATGCCTATCCTTAATTTTTTTTTCCTTTTGTTGGTTATGGTTGGAATTTAAAGGACACCTAGACCTATACTCTTCTTTCCAATTAAAATTATTTCTCATTCAACCCACTTAAAACCACTCAACCAACTAGGACTATTATTCCAAACAACCCATTCCTCAAGCAATCTCCCTCCTCAATCAATATGGAATCTATATCCCATCTCTCAGCCTTTAATTAATTACAGTTTATTTAGATTGGAAAAATATTAACCAAGGGATGTCATAAAATCCTCCCCCTTGGGGGGGACACCGTCCTTGATGTTCAATAACCACATACAACAAAACATGCTTTAAACCAAGAATTGTTGGTTATGGTTCCTTATATACACAACTTTGTACAACATTTACATTTTATTTACATTTCCCGTACTCAAAATATAAGAAAGGATATGTTGCCGACATCTAGTTAGCCATTTCCCATGTGGCTTCCATGGGCCCAGATTCCCTCCACTACACTTTGAATTTCTCTATGGCTTGATTATGGAGCATGAGTTTCCTATGATCTAGGATGCACAGAGGTTTCGATTGGAACTCTCCCTATAGTTCTACCTGTAACACAGACCAATCAATCACATGATTAGGATCCTACACATATATTTTAAGCAATGAAACATGGAGAACACCATGCACTCTAATTGATGGAGGAAAATCCAAACTATAGGTCATTGGCCCTATCCTTTCAAGCACTTTAAAAGACCCACAAAACCATGTTGCCAACTTGGCACATGACCCAAATTTCAAGGATCTCTTCTTGGGTCTAACTCGCAAGAAAACATGTTCCCCAACTTGAAACTCTTTGTGAACTCTATGCTAGTCTTCATAGCTCTTCTACCTGGTCCAAGCCACTTTATATTTATTTTTATGGTTTGTATTTCCTTCTCCATGTATTTCAATGTATCAGGCCCAATAAGGACCCTATTCACTAGATCTATCTAGCTGATATGAGTGTTACAACTCCTCCCATAAAGTGCTTCACATGGGATCCTTCTTAGCGACTCTTGATACTCATTATTGTAGGAAAATTTCACAAGTGGAAGGTACTCTTCCCACTTCTTTGACTCGTGCATTACATACATTCTTAGTATGTCTTCAAGAATTTTGTTTGTTGTCTTTGTTTTCCCATCTGTCTGAGGATGCTATTGTTGGCATTATGGTTAATGTGTTGTCCTTGATGGAAACCTGCTTGAAAAAATATGTCCTTGATGTCAACTTGGTTATAATATGATGATTATGGAACTAAAGAAAATCACAGGAATATTGGTACAGGTATTTTAGAATTGTGAAAGTGTTTTGGAAACCTTGTTACAGGTTTTACTTGAAGAAAATAACAAAATATGAAGTTTGAAAGTATACGTGGTTCCTGTGAACAATAATCACATACATACGCAGGTTCTATGAAAACAGTTGCATACATAAACCGAACTATGGAAAACTATATACCAGGGGACATTACCATGGTAATTTTCCATAGTATTATAACAACAATGTCTATTTGATACCATCAATGAATACCATCAACATTACCAAAGGATTTTCCTGTGGTATTGGCAAAGGAAATATCTATATAAGTAGATGGAGATCAAGGAGTTAAGTGTGCAATGGAATGGTTTATTCATGTATGATATGATTTAGTACATGTGTGCACTAGGGAGAAAGGAGATGGCTCAGATCTGATAGATATGAAAGTATATAAAAAATCAATGGATATACTTGCTTGATTTGTGTATGTTTTGTAGCTAACAATGTTAGATATTTATATATGATGATGGTATGATACGAATGTAGTGATATGTGCCTATAATATTATGTGCGCCAATATCTGGGTTTGATAGATGTTGTGATTTGTAGCAAAGATTTGATTCAGTAGTAAAATTTGTACGTAGGTTTTCTTTAGTATTGTTGCATACATACGCAGATTGGATTCAGTATTGTCACCTATAAACTATGTGATAATATATTTAGTATGTTGAAACCTATACACGGGTTTAACACCTGATAGGCACATATATATGCAATTTTTCTTAATAACAAGCAAGTATATATTTTGATTTAAATTTGATCAGTGTTTTGCTACTTGATGATGACAGTTTCTGAATTTTGTTGTATTTACTATTATCTGTCAATGATGTCTTGATCAGGATGGTTTGCATCTAGTTTGGATTGGTTGTACATTGATTTTATATGGTTTCAATGGTTGGTTGAGATTCAGTTCAGTGATTGATTTGCTTCAATATTAAGTGGCTTTATTTTTTAGTGATTTAGTTGGTCTTACCATGCTTCAGTGATTTAGATTTTGTATATTGATTTGAGCTTATTGCTGGTGTGGGTCCAATGTGAAAATATAATGAAAGGTGGCCTACATATTGTGATGATTTGAGTCAGATGGATCCAATATGAAAATTATGAAAACATGGTCCCAAAGGTGTTGAGGATTGTAGCCTTCAGTGAGGGGGTAGGAGATCCCTTCCGGTAGGAGTTGGTAAAGGAGATCAGGAGGTTGTATCTCCCTTCTAGTGAGTGTTAGAGAACAAGTGGAGGTTGTAGCCGCCTACAAGTGGCTTTATGTGTGCTAGTAAGAGTCTACGCTAGTATAATACATAATGAATATTTTATTTATAATAAAAGAAGAAGACAAAGATGAAACTGTGTTGGTTTTCACCCAGATTGGGTTTCCATATAAAATCCTATTGTCCATATGTGTTGATGTGTTTCTTATGTGTTGATGATTTATCTAATTTTTACTACTCATGGATATTGCATAATGAATGACTAAATAAATAATGATGCAATTGAAGGAGAGTTGGCAGCTACTATTTCCAGTGTTGTCAACTCCATACAATGTATAACTCAACAATCTAGAAATACATAGCTCAGAGCTTTTGAGGTTCATAGGCTAGATGCCAGAATTCCAGTGTTTACTGAACTAGTGGATCGATTTTTACTTGGAAAAGAAAGATTTGTACAGTTAATTACTGAACTAATAGGTTTCCTGTCCATAGTTAGGACAATTTTTGCACATAATTATGATGAAATTTCACAAAATGAAGCCACTGACTTTGAAAGTCAAACCTATGACACGATCTAGTTTAGTTTGTGCAATAATTGGTCTAGTAGAGATTGTCTTTCAGGACAAAAAAGTAATAATAGCATTCCATTTCCCTTGCAGAATGGAATTTTTTGCATAATTAGGAAGCTTAATAGCATTCAAGTTGAAAAAGAAGCATTGGAATTTGAGTTGAAGACCCATGTACACAAATATGCATATTTAGAGGAGGAGTTTATGAAATTAAAGACACATAAGATAATCTAGAGAATATCCTGGCTAAACAATAATTTTGAAGCTTATCAACATTCAAGTTGAAAAAACAACACTGGAATCTGAGTTAAAGACCCATATACACATATACATAGATTTAAAGCAATAGTTTATGCGATTGAAGATCAACACATGTAATGTAGAGAATATCCTAGCTTCCAGCGACTGTGGACTAAAGTTCCAATTCTGTGCCAGTTATCCCATGATTTAAGCCACTTTTTCAGGCCCAGACCATTGCCCATAATGGAATGAAAGTTCAAAATCAAGAAAAGTACAAGGAAACAATGATGCAAAATCAATAAGTTGATCAAGACCTTAACCAGACCCCTACTAGCCATGACAAGCATTTCATCATAAATATTGTCAACATGTATAGATGTAAACAACATAATTAAGTGTCGGGATCTCATACTTATCTGAGAATCACTATGAACAATTGTTACCTCTGCCATTTGCTGCCTTATCACTTGTTGGGTCATAGATACCATATCCATTCAATTACAAGTAAAAACATGTTGAGATCCATACATAACTGCTGTCACCAAATGTACATATAACCAACATAATAGGAACATAAATACCATAGGCATATCAACCATCAAAATCCATATATACATCAATACATTTTCACATGAAAATCAAGGGAATGAATTTCTCATTAATCAATGCAATGAACCAACTGGAGATGGGAATACTATGCTTCACCTGACCATAGAATGGCTGAGCCAAATATCTCTTCAACATTCACCCCTGTGCCATATTCCAATCATGAATGTGGGACTCAAATCAAAATAACTAAACTAGGGCATACCGAGGCTAAACCACCTCACCTTGATCAATAGAAACCAGGCTTTATCGTACTCCATCCTGGGTAGGCCAACACAATGAACACATCATAACAAGCTCTACCATGATCTCTAGTCGATCACAAGGCTAAACAAGCATGAATGCCACCATATTTTCTCCACCTACATTGTGAAGAATTCCCATGTCTCCTAGTCTATCAGGCTTTACTGCAATCCAAACCGGATGACTAGGCCCTAAACCGAGACCCACTCTCCAATATTTAACACCTATCCTGAACCTAGGATTAATAGGCCCAATTGAGAGAAAACCACCTCTAGGCTTTACTGTATATCTTTCCATTCACCAGCAAGGATTCCTAGGTCATCTGAGGAAACACAAAATATGGCTTTACTGCAAGGCATAGTCCAGTTCAGGGGTTACTAGGCCATGTGTTCTATCATTTTGGAGATCCGCCTCACTTAGCTTCGAATCCATGTGGAAATTCAGCTTGACCATATATGAGAACCCCACCACACCATGGCTATCGGGAAATGGCAAGGCTAGGTTGAAAAACAATGTTACACCTAGAAAAACCCATGTCATGATAGAAAAGAACCAAATGCAATACCATGCATTAAATATAGCAATTAAAATTCACATGCAAGTCAATACCTACAATTATGCCTATTGTAGTTGCTTATCCTACCTTTCCCTGCTTGATCATTTCTTCCTCTTGCATTCTTTGCCTTTCTTGTTGCAATGCCAAAGTGCTCCAAGAAAACTCTAAGTGTCCAAGAGTATGAGAGAGAGAATAATGGAAGAGCTTCGAAGCTAAATTGACAAATGTTTACCAACTCATCCTTAGAAGCCTTTTTATGAATGAGGCATCTATTTTCTTCATTTTCAATTATTTTTCATTATTTTCCTTCATTTTCCTCCATGCAACCCGTGACCTTTCACCTCCTTTTTCTTCTAATTTCCATTATTTTCATAAATAATTGTGCCAAAAATGCCATATTTCCTTTCCAAAGCCTTATCCATTGCATTTTCCAATTATTCCAAACAACCCATTCCTCAAGAAATCTTCCTCCTCAAGTAATATGGAATATATATCCCTTCTCTTAGCCTTTAATTAATTACAATTTATTTACATTGGAAAAATCTTAACCAAGGGATGTCATACCCTCCCCCTTGGGGGGGAACACTGTCCTTGATGTTCAATAACCATATAAAACAAAACATTCTTTAAACCAAGCATTTTTTGTTATGGGGCCTTATATACACAGCTTTTTAAACATTTACATTTTATTTACATTTCCCTTGCTCAAAAATAAGAAAGGAAATGTTGCCCACATCTCATTAGCCATTTCCCACGTGGCTTCCTCGGGCCCAAAGTGCCTCCACTACACTTTTAATTTCTCTATTGATCGATTATGGAGTATGAGTTTCCTCTGATCTAGGATGCATAGAGATTTTAGTTGGAGCTCTCCCTATGGTTCTACCTGTAACACAGGCCAATCAATCACATGATTAGGATCCTACACATATATTTTAAGCAATGAAACATGGAAAACACCCTGCACTCTAATTGATGGAGGAAAAGACATCCTATAGGTCATTGGCCCCATCCTTTCTAGCGCTTTAAAAGACCCACAAAACCATGGTGACAAATTGTCACATGACCCAAATTTCAAGGATCTCTTCTTGGGTTTAACTTGTAAGAAAACATGTTCCCCAACTTGAAACTCCTTGTGAACTCTATGCTAGTCCGCATAGTTCTTATGCCTGGCCCATGCTACTTTATATTTATTTTTATGGTTTGTATTTCCTTCTCCATGTATTTCAATATATCAGGCCCAATATGGACCCTATAGGAATATTGGTACATGTATTGCAGAAATGAGAAAGTGTTTTGGCAACCTTGTAATAGGTTTTATTTGAAGAAAATATCAAAATGTGAAGTTTGAAAATTATACGTGGTGCATGTGAAGAATAGTCACGTAAATATGCAGGTTCTATGAAGAAAATTCGCATACATAAACTGAACCATGGAAAACTATATACCAAGGGCCATTACCATGGTAATTTACCATAATATTATGATGACAATGTCTATTTGATACCATCAACATTACCAAAGGATTTTCCTGTGGTATTCGAAAATGAAAAATCTATATAAGTAGTTGAAGATCAAGGAGTTAAGTGTGCAATGGAATGGTTTATTCATGTGTGATATGACTTGAAACATGTGTGCACTAGGCAACAAGGAGATGGCTCAAATCTGATAGATATGTAAGTATATAGAAGATTAATGGATATACTTGTTTGATCTGTGTATGTTTGTGTAGCTAAAAATGTTAGATATTTAGATATGATGATGGTATGATTTGAATGTAGTGATATGTGGCTATAATATTATGTGCACCAATATCTAGGTTTTATGGCCTAAATCTACCTTAGGCTGAGAAAGGCAGGTCTAAGGTAACATCAAACCAAGCTTAACTTGGTAGCTAGCCCTACCAGGTCGGGAGAGGGCTCTCTTCTTGTCAATCTCAGGAAAATATGGCAAGTGAGGCTTGAGATGACTAATGTAAATACTAATTTTAGGCTAGGTATATGCTCAGAGAAGTTTGATTGATTTTTATGGTTGTTTGTTGGATCAGATGAGGAAGGCAGTTTTGGGTCCGGGAAATGAACTCAGATTTGCAGAGGTTCCTGTGGGGCGAGGTAGAGAAGTGTTTTAGCACTTTGAATCAGGTGTAATGGTGAGTCTAAATACTGGTGAGGAGTTGGATAGGGCATGCAAGTGTCATGAATCCTCTTCAAACAGCAGCAAACATGTAAAACTAAATAAACCCCAAGGTAGAGCACTGAAACATCAATGAATTCCACCTTTTACACTTGATTCATTTAGTTATGCAGAAAAAGATAAAGATGATGGCACATATAAACATATGAAAAACTGAAAAATAGAGGAGAAAACAATACTAATTCACCTTGCCATGAGAATCCAACAAAATGCTGCAAAACCATGGTTTATTTCCTTGCCAAACTGCAGAAGTGATGTACAATAGTGCTCAATGCATCCACAAAAGTCCAACCTTGACAAATGACTGAAAAAGCACATGTTCCTAAGGGTTAAGATTTTGGAAAGACAATTTGATCTTATTCAATATCAACATATTTCCAGAAACTTAAACACATTAACTGACTCATTAGCAAACTATGTGTTAGATAGACATTTGCAACATTTATAAAAAGAAACACGTCATCAATGTTTTGCATGTGGATCATGTAGCTCAACCAAAATAAAACTCCGAAAATCAAAAATATATATAACTGTTTATGGTTTTCACATAATGTTCTGTAACCAAGACAAAATCGGTCAAACGACCCAAAAACTCAAAATGCTAGGGGGCACCCTAGTCTAATGATGCTCGTGATAGCAAGTCACAGCCTATGCAATCATGTGTAGGAGACGAGTCCATCATCTCGGCACACCAGTAGTATGCCGCTGTAACCGCAAAGGTAGCTCGTCGGTCCTCACATCTGGAATACCGAGAGTGAGGCCCTCAACCTGCTCCTGCAAAGCTGTGAGAGTCTCGGCCACATCGAGGTCATGAAGAATAGCCCTTCCGATGGCCTCTCCTGCTGGGGCAACAGTTGGTACTCTCAGGCGAACTACTGGACGAACGGGACCAAAATATGCATGTACACATGAGTTTGATTAAAGTCTTGATAGAATAAAGCACAAGGACATTATAAACAAAAAACGATAAACAACAATATGGTCAAAGATTTTACCAATGGCGCCCCACTGCTCGCCATCTGGCAGTACCAAATCTGGATCACCCCGGAAGTCCATGCCAGCATATGGATACTCAGAATAAACCATCTCCTGACGATCAAACCACTTGAAGATGGTATCAGAAAATGAAATCTGGGACTGGCCAGCATGCCTAGACATATGGTCAACCCATCTCTGCATACGTGGTTCAGTAGGAGAAGGTAAATCGAGTGCAATGTACTGCAGTTGCATCAGTGGTATCTTCTCCAAGGCAAAGGTGGTCAAAATAGAACCATACCCAAAGTTCTTCAACCTCCTGCTCTTTATCTTGGTTAGCTATTCTTTCATCACAAGAAGTACTGTGTCGCACCAATTGAACACCTTCGGTTGGAGGCATTCCAAGGCATTTTGCATATAAGATCGATTGGCTACATGAAGAGACGCACTACCAGCCATCCTACCAAAAGTAAACAGAATAGTCCTAAGGGACTTGTCAATGACATCACGGATGATGATCTTGTCGTCTTTACTCGGCTGAGATACTTCTCTGCAGTATCGGCGGACATAATCTCTCACAGAATCGCCTGCTCGGGCCAAACCTGACAAAGAGATGGGGGCACCCCGCCTCGACAAGCCAGTCAAGAAATAAATGTCTACTGCAGTCAAGGGGATAGATTTTCCCCTGATCTGGAAAACCTGATTGGTAGGATCCCAAGCATCAAGAAAATACTGCAGTAAGTTGATCTGCTGTCTCATGCTAGAAATGCGGAAGAACTTCAGCAAGCCACAATTCCGCATCACGTTCATTGTAACTGGATCATGTAGGGCAAGCAGGTCCTCTTCTTCATGCTCATGTTCTCGCCATGTAATGGCAATCTTACTCCAAAGACCTCTGAAAAACAAACAAGAGAGGAGTTAGGTCCTGATTTTGGTGAGAAACAGGCAAAAATTCCATCAAAAATTGTGCATCAAATTCCCTTTTTGCGCCCAACGCACCTCCAGCAGTGTTCTAAGTGCGTTGAATGTCAGATAGCCTTTAGACAGGCCAACATTCAGCGCAGGTTTCGATACACTGAACGTGCGTTGATAGAAGAACAAGTTCATTAAACCCTAGGGGCTCAGAAAAGTTAGGAATCAAGCTCAAAATGCAAAATGGAAACCATGAAATGAAAGAGCTCAGGTTTAGCTCCTACCTGGTCCAGACGGCACCGAGAATCGTCCACAGAATCTCCCGAAATCAACTGATGAAAATCGAGGGGGAAAAGCACCTCCAAAGCTCCAACAAACCAAGTTCAAATGAAATGGTAAAATGAGAGGTAAAAAACACTTTTTAATTACTTTTACGTAGTTCAAAGTAAAATATTAGCATTTTAACTCGTTTTCAAGAAAATATTGTTCATTTTTTACTAGTTTGATGAAGCAGTTGAAAATACAGTACGATATCTGAAAGGACAAAGCTATTTATGGTAAAATCAAAACAAGACCATCTAATCGAGCAGTGTTACCGCAAGGTTCAAGCTCGTTAAAAAATAAACCCGCACCGAGCAAATGTTTCCACCCACGTTTAAGCTCATTAAAAAATGAACTATTCCTCAGTAAATAACCACCGTGAATGTAGTACTTCAGCCATTAAAGCCTTGGTCGTGTTTGCACCGTCACCTCCACTTTTTCATTGACCGATCATTCACCTCCACTTGATTGTTTACCCATTTTGAGGAACAGCTGCGAAGAGTGATTTCACTAGCCATCCTTGTGACACTGTCGTGATTGGAAAGTTCCAAACCTTACCTGGAATCAGCTGCTACCCGTTTTTTATCACTCGTTCCTCAAAAGACGAGTCTCCTTTAAGCTCTTTTCAATTGACTCATAAAATATGAAAAGATTGCCGAGCCATTGGCCTCTCCAGCTCGTTAAAGGGACAGGAAGTGCTATCCCTCCTCTAGATTTTAATCTTTTTGGACCTGAGGATTATTGCACAAAAAGATCGAGCGCTTGTTTTGTTCGGCTCGTTAAAACTATCGAAAATTCATCCCTTCTGTATTGTTTTATACTTTTTCGGACTTAAGGGATTAGATGACGAAAAAGGAATTTTGGAGTTACCTTTACGTACCTTTTCATACTCTCTAAAAATGAAAAGGACCGAGTTATCTTTGTCATTAAACTCGTTAAAAAGATTAATAGCGACAAACTTGTCTTTAGACGAGGACGAGTTTCACTATCCCTAGGCTCGTTAAAACATAGCGATGGGTTTGCCCGAAGGGAAAATTATAGAACAAGCATATGTTATCCTCCTCAAGCTTGACAAAAATAAAGAGGTACTGGTCAGCAATGACTGGGGAAAAATTGGGAAGAAAACTCAAAGAATCTTTATTGGTAGCAAGTCGCTCTTGAACATGACACTTCCACCCTGTGTCCGAGTCGGGTTGGGTTGTTTCATTCACCGGTCACATCGCCATGGTCACACCATACCATCCACATTTGGGGTTAATGCTACCAATCCATCACATCAGTGTCACCGACATGTTCAAGAGAAGTCATTCAGAGAAGCCACCTGTGTCCCACCCACTACCATACATTATACTCCATTCTTTCATGACCGCCACCCTGAACCGTATATCATCAGATCGTTTTCACCTCCATAAAAATCATTTGCTCCGTTCCGTGTCATTGATGTGGGATTCATTAAGGCCCTCCTGTGACGGATCACTTCTTGTCGACATCAGCTCATTATCCAAGAAGTTGGTCTAGGAACACCCCATTCAGTACTTTGAAGCTTGCATGCCTCAATGGCAAGTTTCTCACTTCCGGCGACAGGTTTACATCAATGGCCTTCGACCGAAAGATTTTGCGTGGTGTTCGACGCCAAGTCCTTTATTCACACCACGTGAATTGTACTGTAGTACCTTGAGGGTCATTATCATTATCGGTGATTCCTCTCGCGCTTGTTAACAATTTACATCATTGACTGGTAATCAAGCGATGTCTTTCCATGTTCGACTTTAGAACATTTCTCACATGGATCGACTTGTACTTTGAGTAAACATCGGACGAGATTGAAGACCCCGAATCTAGTTTCATCCATCTGGGCTGCAATATATATTCAAGGAAATAAAGACATTAAATGTACAACATTGCAGCACAGATAATCATCCTACCAAAAGGATGGTGGCTCTATCAGAATCATTAGTCTACAATCAGACGATTGTCTGTCCTATGTACATGAAAATGAATTTATAAAGCTAAGCATGGGAATGCCCGCCTCAGCTAGATCATGAAAAAACAGTATGAAGATAATGTATTGTATTGTATCTTATTACAGGTCTCCTCCCAACATTGAAAGAACTTTGGATCCTCATAATAAACCATTTCACTCGACACCAAAAGGTTAACGGCCTCATACTTTAGGGGGCAACTGTTATAGACATTTTTGTGCCTTACAGCTCCAAGCATGAAATGTCCATAAGCCAAGGGCTCCTAAGTCCCTAAAAGTGTTGTTCTAACCCCTAAAGGAACAAGGTCAACAAATTACAGCTTCTCCCAGAAGTTCTCCACCAGAAACTGCTCAGAATAAGTCAAAACAGGATCATTTCAGCTGCTCCATTGGCTAGGTGCGTTGCATAACACCTAAACACACTAGCTAGGTGCGTTGAAATGCACCTAAATACACTATGAGGGTGCGTTGGGCGAGAAATGACAAGGCAGTGTCATTCCGCGTGGTGGAGAGAGAGTGGAAGCTTCCAGAATCTTCTCCTATGACACTTGCCTCACTGAATTTGACCAAGGATGAGTAAGAGGCCTTCAGTCTCCAAGTGGAAGCAAGAACTGACAGAGAGAAGACACTAATCAAATCACAAGCTGACTGATCCTCTTTACACACATCTATATATGGATCCCTCATCCCAGAGATCCAGAGGCTGGAATTTTTCACATTGTAAGGAATTGTTGTTGGTTTTGAGACAAACATCAGAGTATTGGGTGATCTATGCTTTGTTGGAGGTGAAGAGGGGTTTCTTTGCTGGGAGGTTGATGCTGGGTTAGGAACCATCGGTTGTAACTCCTCTTGGATCTTCTTGTTTATCAATAAAAACTATTTGAGTTTTTCCTCCATGTTTTTGTATCATTGATGCTTGTTACATTTGTATGGTTAACTTAAATCTGATCCTAAGTTGTTTATGAATATAGATCCATGTCTTTGTATAGTTTTCTTCTTCTGTGATCTTACAGGTACTTGATGAAGCCAGGCAAGTAAGGGAGCGAGTAGCTGGAAGCTGTCAAAGAAGAGAGGGATTGGATCAAAGGATTAGCGCAAGGCACAGGTTGGTACTTTCTATTCCTCTCTGTCTATAGTTTATAAACGAAATACAAAAGTAGTTTTTCTCTGTTTGTTTCTAAGGCAGCTGTCGCACCTTAGTGGGATAGAGCAGTTCTAAATAGATACTTTTCCCGGTAACACATCTCGATGGAGTATTACAATGGAAGACCTGCTCAAGGTAAAACACCATGAGAACATGACACCATACCGCATAGTGGAGCTTTATAACACATCTCATTTCGGTATTTGCAATGATAATCCTGCTGAGTGCCAACCCATGTAACATCATATCATCATGATAACATAACCATATGATAGCATAATAATGTGACACCCATACCGCATATTGGAGATTTATAACATAGCTTGTTACAGTATTTACACCTATACATGGGTGTACATATAGCAACATCATAAAAAATATAGATACCAAAACATATGCCAAATCATATATCAAAACATATACTAAACACTATGTCTAATCATATATTAAAACATCATATAGCATATATCAAACCATCATAAAGAATATACCAGACCACCATAAATCAAATACCAAACCACCATAAGCAAATACCAAACCAGCATATCAAGTTTCTTTGCCTCAACTGGAAAATAAGGAAGGATACATAGCCCACATCTGATTCGCCATCTCCCGTGTAGCTTCTTCAAGCCCAAAGTGATTCCATTTCACTTTAACTTTCTTGATTGCTCAGTTCTGGAGCATGAGCACCTTTTTCTACAATATGCACTGAGGCTCCAACTGGAATTCTCCATCTAGTTCCACCTGCAACATAGACCAGTCAATCACATGATCAACATCCTTAACATACTTATTAAATAAATATACATATAAAACATCATGGACTTTCATTGTTGGAGGTAGTGCAAGTCAATAGGCTACTGGCCCAATCCTCTCAATGATACTGAAGGGTCCACAAAACCATGGTGCCAGCTTGGCACATGACCCAATCCGCAAGGAGCTCTTCTTCAGTTTGATGCGCAAGTACATCTGATCCCCAGCCTTCAACTCCTTGAATAACCTGTTCCTATCTGCATAACTCTTATGCCTATCCTATACTGCCTTTATATTCTTCTTGATCACCTACATTCATGTTTCGTGTCTACCAACATATCTGGTCCAATCAATACCATGATAAGTGGATCACTCCAACTAATGAGAGTGTTACAACTCCACCCATACAATGCCTCAAAAGGAGTCATCCTCAGTGACTCTTGATAGTTATTTTTGTATGTGATCTCTACCAAAGGGAGATACTCTTCCCACTTCCTCTGTTGATGCATCACATATATCCTCAACATGTCCTCTCATATCATGTTGACCCTCTCTATCTATCCATTTTTCCACGGAAAATAATCTATGATGAAGGCAAGCTCTATGCTCAAACCTGCAAATAAATTCTTCAAAACTTGGAGTGAACTTCGCATCCTGATCTAACACAATCTTCTTTGGAACACCATGTAGTATAACCACATCTTTGATGAATACCTATGCCACATCGCTAATTGAGTACGTAGACTTTATCGAAATGAAGTGTGCAACCTTTGTTAACCTATCCACAATGAACATGATGGAATCATGATGCTTTACTGTCTTTGGAAACCTTGTGATGAAATCCATGGAAATGAGCTCCCATTTCCATTCTGGAATCGCGTTAGGCTGTAACAGTCCACTTGGTTGTTTACATTCTGCTTTCACTCACTGACAATTGAAACATCTCGCCACAAACTTTGTTACATCCCTCTTCAAGTTCAGCCAATAATAAGATCTCTTTACTATTTTTAGTGTCTTATGATAACCTGGGTGACCCGAATATGGTTTCACATGAAACTCCCTCAAGATCACCTTCTTGAGATTACTGTCATCTAACACATATATCATGTCTCTAAACCTTACCAATGTCTCTATTGTGAGACAATAATCCATGTCCTATGCACATGCACCTGTACTTGTACCCATACTTCCACCTATACTTGAACCACTACTTGTACCTTTACCTATACCTGTACTTGTACCATGACCTATACCTGTACCTGTACTATCACCCTGCTGCAACTTGTGCAAAATCTCCATATACCTGACATCTTGTTGACCTCCCTGCAAGATCCTATCCTGTAAGCTTTTCCCATAGGATCTCATAATTTCCAAGTGATGTACTTTTACCCATTTGTTGAGAGCATATGCCACCTTGTTCCCTTTACCTTTAATTTTCCTGATCTCAAAATCAAACTCACTAATCGTGGCCAACCATCTAGCATGCTTGGCATTCAGATTCATCTGGTCAAACAAATACCTCAACCCAATGTGATTTCTCATAAGCATAAACCATCTGCCAAGAAGATAGTTCCTCCACATCTTCAATGCATGTATAATCTCTACTAACTCAACATCATGTGTCAGATAGTTCTGATCGTGCTCGTTTAGTTTCCGGGACTCATATCATAACACATGTCCATCCTGCATAAGGACTCTAATAAGCCCTCTCTTGCAAGCATCTTTGCATAACACAAACATTTTTTTCATATCTGCAATATGTAGCACTAGTGCATGTGTCAAAAATTGTTTAAGCTACTCAAAGTTAGCTTCACATTCCTTTTTCCATTTGAACTTCCTACCTTTCCTTTGCAATGATGTAATGGGATACACAATTTGTGAGAAGTTCCTGATGAATTTCCTATAATAACCTGATAGACCCATAAAAGATCTCACCTCATGCACATTTTTAGGAGATACCCACTCCATGATGGTCGTTATCTTCTCTAGATCTACTGCAATGCCTTGCTTGGAAACAACATGTCCCAAGTAATGTACCTCACTATGAAAGAAACTACACTTGTTAATCTTAGCATATAACTGATGCTCCCTAAACAACCTCAACACTGCTACTAAATTCTCAACATGCTCTTCCTCATTTTTGGAATATACCAGTATATCATCATTGAACATAATAACAAATGTATCCAAATATGGATGCAACACACTATTCATCAAACACATGAATGTAATTGGAGCATTAGTTAAGCCAAATGGAACAACAACAAACTCCTAATTCCCATACCTGGTCTTCAAAGCAATCTTCTAAATGTCCTCCTCGTTGATGTGTACTTGATGGTATTTGGATCTCAACTCAATCTTCGAGAACACTACTTCTCCCTTTAGCTGATCGAACAAGTCATCAATTCTTGGCAAAGGATATTTGTTCTTGATAGTCACTTTGTTCAACTACCTGTAATCAATGCATAATATGGGAGTACCATCTTTCTTCCTTACAAATAGGACCGATGTGCCCCAAGGTGATACACTTGGCCTAATGTATCCCTTGTCCAACATTTCCTTCAGCTGCAATTGTAACTCAACCAACTCAAACATGCTCATCATGTAAGGTGCTTTAGATACTGGAGCTACCCATGGCACTAATCCAATCGAAAATTCTACCTCCCTGTGAGGTGGAAAATCTATAATGTCGTCAGGGAATACATCCTCAAACTACTGCAACATTAGATATTTGTTCAAGATATCTACATCCTCAACCTCCTTACCCTTATCACTAAAATTGTGTACTACAAATATCTTGCACCGTTTCCTGTGGCTACGCTTTGCTTGCATGGTTGTCACCATCCTAACTGATGTGGCTTTCTTCTTACCTTCCAAGACTCTTGGTTCTCCATTGTCATCAACACACTCAGTTTACTTTTCATAGCTATCAACCTTGGTTCTTTGTAGATACAACCATTCCATGCCTAAAGACATATTGTATGATCCCAATGGTAACACATTCAAATGTGTTGTTGTAGTCATACCATTTAAATCAAATGCACAAGCTCTTACCCAATGATGAACTCGCTTCTTTGTACCTGTAGCCAAATGCACTAACCAAGACTCTACATGCAATTCCTTATTCAAACCACACTTATCCACCAAGTCAGGACTAACATAGCTATAATTATATCTAGGGTCAATCAAAATAGAAATAGTTGATCATAAAGACTACCGTCCATCTCAATGATAGATACCTGGTGTTCTTCCTACCTGTTGTCCACTGTTGCATAGATACATGGCATACTCTAACCAATGTCACCAACAGTCTACTCTTCCCGTGCACTATATATATTAGGACTACCACCATGTTGGCTTAGGGGGTCCTAACCGAAGTTTAGAGTTAGTTGCGCCAACCAACAAATCCCTACACTACTGGCCCTTTTGGCAACAACCCCCATAGCATAGGCTGTAGTCTCACCCGAATAAATATGGGGGGATGCAAGAACCAAGTTTGTACATCCAGACACTAGTGTGATGTCTTTTAGCACCTCATATATGCCTTCGCGTAGATCAATACACTTCTCAGGCTCATTGCTACAACTTTGTCAAAATGGTCTTAAGAACTCCGCAAACATCTACAATTGTTCTTTGCAAACCTTTAACAGTGAATCTATCAACTTACGCGCATCATAAAGTAGTCCTAAATTAGGGTTCGCACAGATTTACTTAAATTATTTGTAAATGTCAGAGAATGCATCAAATTCTTTGAGAAAACACATAAACATGCATTGCGTACATCATTAACACTTATTCAGTAGAATCACACAACATTCAACCAATATTTCATAAAACACATCATTTATCGACAACATATAATATTAACAACAATAAACATAAATACACAATAATTCATCGGAAATTGTCTTTATTGATCTTCAATTCAGGATTACATACTCAAAACTACCATGTGTACTCAGCTGGAGGGGTCTGCGCACTCAGCTATGGACTCTACCTAGGCCTCTGCGCACTCAGCTGTAGAGCCTTTCTTCTCCTATCTGACCCACTTCTCTTCGCTATCACTTCTATTCTATATGTCCATTTTATCCAATATATATCTCCCTTAGACTCTATAAGATACACCTCTTTATAACCTTTTTCATACAATCCCATGGTCTGAGGACCATGGGTGGATCTCAAAAACAACTCAAACTTTACATAAAAAAGGGAATAAAACCCCTTTGAATTCTAATCATCTATGCACTCCACATCCACCAATCATGGAGACTTTACATTAGTTACAAAAATGTATCAAAACTTGGGTTATTTTAACCCCAAAACTGACCTAGGGGACCCCATCCCAACAGTCCCTAACACAAAGATCGTGACTTGTCGTCGAGTCACTTGGTTGGCAATGCAATCTTACTGCGAAGATCCCTAAGCTCCACTTGGATCATTGTGACTTTGGTAGCGCTCTGAGTGGTTGTCTGCTTGACTTTCTCAATGAGCTTTTCTGTAGTTACTCCTTTGACTACTAGCCTCATTGTCTGATGTGTCTCCTGCAATCATTTTATGTTATCCTAGATAGTGATCGTGACTTGATAAAATTCTTCCAACCATGGCTGCAGCCTGGCCTTTGGCAACGCCTCCTTTTTATGTACTTCCTCCACTTGTGCGAGGATTTTCTTTCCTTCCTGCAGTTTAGCAAGGCACTACGTTGGTGCAATGGAGCGTGTAGTGGCCTTGACTTCATCATATTGCCACTGCAACTCCCTTACTTTTGTGTTCAGCATCTGCAAGTTTGGATCCTCCTGTAGATTAGTCACTAACTCCATTGTTTTATCAAACAATGGAGTACAGTTAGCGACTATGTCATCTAGGGTGGCCATTCCTTTCTTTATCGCAGCTCCACACTGCTCTCGGACCTCAGGTGGAGTCGTGGGCTGCAACTTTAATTGTAGCTTTGTCATCTTCATGTTGAGCTCAAACTTAACTCGGCAAAGCTCTACTTTAGATTTGCACACACTAACCATCAGTTTTCTAATATTTTCTTCTACCTATCCATCCTCCAGGATGTGAAGCTCAGGCACTGTCTTACATGCGTTGGTGACTGCTGACTTTAGTCATGGACTCTACGCTTGCAATGTCTCCTTTTCCTTCAGAGCCTTTGTCTTTTCAACAAACATTTGCTCATTGTTCACTCTATATTTGTTGAATAGGTTGAGGGCACACTTCTCCCAGGCTCTCAATTCATCTTCCACACCTACATGTAGCGCGTGGAGGATCTCGTTGAAGAAAACCTCTATATTCAGCCTGATGTTCTTGATTGTGCTTAGGATAATGTGATCATTGGTTGACTCCATGTGAAGGGACCCGTCTAGTAATGCAATAGTCTTAAGGTCTAGGATCCTTACCAAATCAACTACTTGGCTTCTCCTAGGTACTAGGCTCGCTTGTTCCGAGCGCACTTTTCTGGTGCCCACCTGTATTCTACATGCCTGGATCTATAGCACGCGTAGATCCTTTTGGATGCTCCCCAAAGTCTGCATGTATTGCTACTCAAACTACTGCAACACCTTGTTTGTGGTATCCTTGATTTTATCCCCGATCTCATTGAGATCGCCTTCTGTTAAGACCATGGAATCGGCCTGAGACTTATTTGAATTTTGTTTTTTCCATGTGCCTTCCTGAAATGCCTTACCATGTTTCTTCAAAATGAATGGGGTGCTCTTCCCATCATATTCGCCTCCACCTTGCCCTGAAAGTTCCTCCTCCTCTATTTCTGGTGAAGGTGACTTGTCACTTTTTTGTGACTTGCGTTGCTCCTATTCTACGTGCTCCTTGGTAGCGTGCTCTTCCTCCACTCGAACCTTCTCTGCAGATTTATTCTTTTTCTATGCAGTCAGGTTATGCAAATCCTACTTAGCTGCCTCCTTCCTTTTCTGTGCAATAGAACTTCTCGTGCGAGTGATTGTTCCAACATCTAAGTTTGAGTGGGAGCACCACTCTGCAGACCATCTTGCTACCACATCCTGCACATCTGTTTCCGTCACCAAATATGGCAAGTCATTCCATTTCTACTGTGGATCCTTATGCACTTGAATGTACACTTTCTGGAAGTCAACCTGGAATGCCGCGTAGGGTTACAGCTGCATATACAAGGTTGGGGACAATGGACACTGGTTAATGGCCATATGAGACTCATTTCCATAAAGACCCAAAATATATTCATTTTTGTAACTCGCACAGGATCCTTTGTGGCCCATAAGGAGGAAAATTGTGCTGCCTTAGAAAATCCTTCCTCAAGCGAAGGAAATTGGTTGTCGTCCAGCAATTCCTACGCAACAAGCACAATTGATGGTAGTAACCAAGTGCAATGAATTAGCTTGGTTTCATCCTAGGCCTCAAAACATTTTGCTAAGAACTCCTGGGATAGTTATATTGACCAATTAGATTGTATGCCCTTCACACACTATGAAACTAGGGAAACTACAGGCGCCGAAACTTCATCTGTGTAACACCTCCTCATCACCTTCCATGCCAAAATCTAGGTGGCTAATTGAACTATTAGGTCTTTTATTGACAGAATTAAATACTCTCGCGACTTCTTCACAAGTCCGTAGTCTCTCTTCATTCGTTCTCCGAGGTCCTTTTCCCCTATCATGTCGCCAAAATCCTTGGCCGGGTTCAGGCCTTCGTACGGCAGGTGTGTGATTCTGTGAATTCACATGTCTATAATGGGTATAGGCCCTCCCAGCCATAGACAATCGTCGTGCACCAATGTGAGAAGCTGGTGCATATAGATTGTGTTAATGGGGGTGAGGAGATAATGGGTCACCCACATTAGATTGAGTAATCTCGAGTTCCGACACCGCGGACCCATTCCTCTATTTCCAATGTGCTAACACGTGACTGCGCTCAGTAAACACACCTCATGTACTTATCTGTCGCTAAGTGTAGAAACCTATCATGATATGTTAGGTCGCAATCCTCCATTTTCAATAGTGGGATCCATGTGAGTTGCAGACCTTCAAAAGGGACCTGCTCTAGTAGCAGGGGCCTGGACACGGTGAAATTTTTAGAATCTGGGTCCTTTGGGATCTTCGACTTTCCCTTCCATGGAGGGATATACTTGGGTAGCCTAGTCATGGGTTATATTCCTTCAACATCAATGTCTTCTATTCCTTGGCCTTCTTCCACCTCCAGGTCGACTACCTTCTCCAGTTGCTTGTCTTTCTTTTGTTTTTCTTGTGTTAGAGAATTCTTTCTTGGTGATTCGTGCACCGGTACTGGCTTTTTCTACTTGTCCTTATTTGTTTTAGTTTCTCTGGGAGGCATAGGATTTGGCCTAGGTGACCTCAGCACCGTAGGCACAAGAGCCGAAGCTTCCATACTTACCACTTCTAGGGCAGCTCCTTCAAAGGTCACATCGCCACTAGTACTCAGTTTCTGCAGTACTTTGTCCAAGCATTTTCTCTATAATGAAATTCTGATTTAGCTTAGACAACTTAGCAAACATAGGGCTCACGAATAAATACTACCAATATGATCGGTTCATAGGTGACAGAAAACAATTGTCACTAGAAATTCTGAGAGCGCAAAGTGTTCTCTGTTGGACCGGCACGTGTAATTTATAGGGATTTTTTAATTCAAATCCGACCGTTCCCCGCAAATTCTGAAAATTAATGTTTTTTTGGAAACAGATCTTCAAAGATATTTTCCTTAAATGCCACCATCCTGCTCCTCTTAATAGTCTTCTAGTCATCAATTCATGAACAATGACTCCAACAGTCACTTTTCTGTTGGGATGCGCAACACTTCCCTCCCTAGCACAACTTCCTGTGCGCAGCTTCATAGGTTGTAACTTCGTCAATTTCCGCACAGCTTTCTCAATGCATTGTCCTTGAAACTGGGGAGTGTAGCTTAAAGTCCCATGCTCCCTTGCAACTGCATGGAGCACTAAGGCTATCCTGCCGCCATATAGTCATTGTGCAGGGTCCCCTGTATACAATTTCAATCTGCTTCCATTTACTCTTCCTGGAAAAGGTTCCCCATTCCACTTCACGAGTTGAAATACACCTCCATCTGTAATTTATTTGATAATGTATGGCCCTAGCTAATGCATCTTGAATTTACCCATAAATTTGGTGAATTTACTATCATATAACAAGACAATATCGTTTACCTTGAACGTGTGAAGCTTGATGTGGTGATCGTGCCATGATTTTTCTTGTTCCCTCTGTACTTGTTGATGAAATCCTGACAAAAATCGATCCTCTTCAAGCTCCATCAACTGTGCGAGTTGTTCCTCCAAGGCCTCGCGATCTACTATACCTGTGAAAGTTGTTATGCGTAGACTAGGCACAATATACTCTATCGGCATTACATCTTCAACACCATATACCAATCTGAACGACGTTTTCCCTGTCAGCTTCTTGCAAGTAGTCCTATAAGCCCATAGTACTGCAAGTATGCACATATCCTAGTCATTTCACTGCGTGTTGTAGATCTTGGTCAGCGTGTTCTCAAAAATATTGTTGAAGGCTTCAACAGTTCCATTTCCCTGTGGGTGATATGGTGTACTCTTCTGATGCTAGACCTGGAATTCTTCAGTCAGTGCGCTGATCGTTTCATTTAGAAAGTGCTTACCCATGTCACTCATCAACACTTTTGGGCAGCCAAATATGGTTAAGACATTCAAACCAAAACTTTGTTGTCATAGCCCCTGTATGGAGGGAGAAGGGAGAGGGGAAAAAGAGAAAGGAAATAACAGAGGAAATAAGGGAGGGGGAGGGAGAAGGGAGAGGGGAAAAAGAGAAAGGAAATAAGAGAAAGTCCTTGACTAGCTATGCTTCTACCCATATGGTGAGATATTATGTCATGGTGATGATACAACATGCACTTGTTTTCTTTCTTGGGGGCTGAATTGGTCCAAAAAATCAATTGCCCATTTCTCAAATGGCTGCAAAGATACTTGGGGTTGTAATGGCACTTCATCCCTTCACGATGGTCTACCCATTCTCTGACATTCTTTGCATGCCTTACATTATGCCTTGGAATCCTTGTGCAGCGTTGGCCACCATAGACCTATGCCCAAAATCTTTTGGGCAGTTTCCTTTCTTGCATAATAACCTCTCGCAACCCCTCCAATTTTGAAATTCCCTCCTAATAAATAATTCTTGAACTTCTACAATGCGTACACCATGGTCAATCCTTCATAATCAGTCGTTGAGTAATTATTTTTGGGTCTTGATAATTTCCTACTCGCGAAGGCTATAGATGGTCCATTTATCCTTCACTGGTTTGCATTAACACTGCACCCAACACAATGCAAGAGGCATCCACATGTACGTGAAATTCATTTTTCCAATTAGGGAATACCAAGAATGGTGCAGTGACCATCTTTTCTTTCAATACATCTAAGTTGTGCTGACATTCTTCGTCCTAATAGAATGTTGTGTCCTTCTTCAACAAGTTCCCCATAGGCGTGGTAATTTGAGCATATTCTTTGATAAATTTTCTGTAATATCGTATATGTCCCAGCAGCGTGCGTAGCTACTTAACATTCCTTGGGGCCTCCAAATTCACAATTACTACAATCTTTGCAAGATCCAACATCAGCCTTCGCTTTCACACCACGTGACCTAGCAAGATTCCAAAGGGAACATAGAAGATGTATTTCTTCAAATTCAGCGCGATCTGGTATCTACGACATGTATCCAACATCAGGCGCAAACTTGCTACATGGCACTTTACTAATCCAAACATTGTCTAGTCATCAAACTACACTTCCAGGAACTTATGAATGAACTCCTTGAACACTACGATGACTACGCGATAAAATATCGCAGGTGCATTCTTGAGTCAAAAAAACATCATAATGTATTGAAAACAACCCCATTATGTTGCGAAGGTCATTTTGCTCCTATCCTCTGACATGATCTTCATCTGATGATACCCCGAGAACCCATCAGTAAATGAGTAGGCCTCCTGTCCTCCAACATTGTCTAATACTTCATCGGTAAATAACATTGGGAATGGGTCATGGATGCATGCATCATTAAGCTTCCGCAGGTCTACGCAAATCCTTATTTCACCCTTTTGTTTCTTCTCCTGAACCACCACAGGGCTCACCCAATCAAATTATTCAACTGGTTCTATGATGCCAACCCCCAGCATCCTATCCAACTCCTGGAAAACCTTTTCCTTGTACTTATGATTATGGCGATATGACCTTTGTTTAATAGGCGTCACGTCCAACTTTAGAGTGATCTTTATAACACCCAAATATCCAACTATGCCCTTCAAATCTGAGATCTTGGTAGGGAATCAATCCTGGTATTTGCAGAGTAACTCAACAACTTTATCCACAGTAGCGTCGTCCTAATAGTCCCCAATCTTTGCAAACTTCGGCTCTGCTTCAATGCCAATATTTACTTGCTTTGTCTTCAATGATACGGTGATGTATGGGTTGTCTATTTGTGGGCCTTCGACTTTGTCATGCCCTTCTGCCTATGGAATATTAATTTTCCTTGGATCTTCATCCTCCTCTTAAGTGGTCACATTAGCATTCCAACGCATCACGCAGCTGGGTGCTGTAGTCTAGTTGGACCCATTCCATAGGTTCTTACGACATTCTGAAGATATTTACCTTAATTCGTTGTAGAGCTTCATCGATGCTTGCAAAGCCATCTTCAAAACTGAAGGTCAATAAGAACCCTTCCTTCAATATATCCCACTCCGCAGTGCCATGGCAGAGCTCCGTTTCTAGATACTAGTTCATGGGAATTGTATCCAAATTATGGAAAAATATGTGTACCCACTTTGACTGCGGCTTTGTTCCCCATGATTTAGTCCATTTTTCTAAGTGATTGCACGAATCATCCTTTCCATTATATTTTTCAGTCAATTGAGTGTTAGGACATTTCAACTGTAATCTCATCATTCTTTAGTAATCTCTCCATCCAACAAAACTATCTTTATATGTATCCCACCATCATGCAGGCGTAGCGAGTAGCGCAAAATCTAATTCTTGGAAGCGGTGATCCTCAACACTCAAATCCATACAAAAGCTTATCTACATCAGTTAAACCATCATAATAGGGTAGTTTCCTTACCTCGAAAGAAACACAATGCAGCAACTTCATCATCATATTGCATCATAGTGTGGATACTTCATGCAGCCGATTCTTCCAATGTTCCAACTCTTCGTCTGAATCAGAGGTGAAAGAACTCTCCCAGTCACATGTAATCTATCCATATGTCATTGGGTTGATCGAGTCCTAGTTTGACGCTATTATTTTGTATATTTGATCCAGTTCATCCTCAATTTCTTCATAATCACAGACTGGTTCAGTATAACGCGCCTTTCACAGGATCCAATGGCACTACAACTCGAAGCGATTTCCTTTCAAACAACACTTTTCTCTTCTTCAGATTGATGAACCCATTCATATCAATGGCCCAGTCAATTCCCAGGATCATGGGGTATGGATTACTGTCATCAACGATCTCTATAACTTAAAAGTCGACCATCAAGTTCACACCCTCTATATCAACTATTACTCCATATAATTGTCCCATAGGGATGATCTTCTGCTGGTTCGCCATTATGAGCTGAATTAGAGACCACTTCAACACAGGCCTTCCCATCCTTTCGCATTTTTTCTTCAACAAAACATTCGCATTAGATCCCAGATCCAAGATGACCTGATCCATCTCATAGTCACATATCTGCATGGGGAGCCTCGTCTCGTGCCCTGTTCGTGCCTTATGTTTGCCAATCATTCTCACCACCTAGTGTCGATCAAGGACCTTTTCTTTGCTAGCACACTTGTTTAATAACTCTTGTAGTCCTTCCACAACTTTTCTATCGTGCAATAGTTTTGTGTAGGTCTCCAAAAAAGTAGTAAGCACAAAGGATCAACCTCTGCAGGCATACTAGTTTCTTGTACCTTGTTCTGGCTTCCTAAGGAGGAGGCCTCAACAAAGCTTTTCTTGACTTCCATAAAATTTTCCTTAGTGCGCTCCAAGTCAAAACCAACTTCCTTTTTTGGGGCCTTTCGAACCCATCCATCCTCTTCGAGTTGTTTTCCTTTGTTATCTCCGGTTGCTATGCCACTCCTCAGCACTATATTCATGCTTTGATCCTCCTCGCGGGGCTCAACTCTCATCATTTGTAAGTTCTCATTTCTTGTGTAGCAGGGTCCATCAAAAGTATGCGACATGGGTACTCCTTGGACGAGGAACTAAATTTTGCATCAAACAAGTACTCCCGCTCGAAATTTGAGTAAAACTTTACAGAGATAAGTTGAAAATACAAGTTGAAAAAGTGGTTTTATTATTTTATTATTTTTTAATATTTTTAGTTTTTTACCCCAAAAATGGTGAAGAATCCCCCATGGTTGACATCATCATCTTGAACCCTCTTGGTTCTTATAAAGTTTATTTTGGTTGTACATTTTTCACAGGAGGCCCATTTTAGACCTAAAAAGTTCTCTAATGATTATATATAGAAAAATTATAAATAATACATTTTCTTAAATTTAAAAGTCAGAATAAAGGACCAATGGTCTTCATAATTTACTAATTTTAATACAAATATAAGTTCTTAATTTTCTACAAATTTATGCTCAAAGAAGAAAATATCAAAAGTTTGTGATGTTTATGCTACTTATTTTCAGTGTGTGGAAAAATGAAAATAAAGTCAAAGATATCATTTTATTTTATTAGTTATGTTTGCATATGCTTATAGACATGATGATTACAACAAGTAAGGAAAATTAAAAGGGATTAAAAATGTTATTGGTAGGTTATTTCTTGAGTTAACTATAAGTACTTTTTCTATATGTTTTTTTGGAAAGGATACATTTGTAGAAGGTATGATCCATCTTTTAAAATTTTAACTAGAACTCAATATAGGTTAATTAAATAAAAATGTCAATATGTTTATTAATAGATATAGTTTAATATATATGTTTGTTTGAAATGTTTAGTTTGATATCGTGATTTAAGGGAGAAAACAATGAAGTCTCATCTTGACAAAAATCTATATAGTTATCATTAAATCATAAGAAGATAATGTATAGTCTTTTATAGATTGTGTAAATGAGATGTTAGATTGCTAAATATTCAACTTTTTAATATAGAAATTATTTTTAGCCTTTGCTATTTTTTTTAGCCTTTGTAAGGTTAGGCACTTTGCATTACTTTAAAAGGAATTTACATAGACAAATATAGCTTACTATTGGTCTACCAGAAGGGAAACTACACCAATAGCACAAGTTTAATGTTTTGAGGTTACTAATACCTCTCTAGATCAAAGCGTCCTTTAGACAAAAATTATTATAGATAGGTTGGTTGTGCCAATGTTTTACATATTGCAACATAGCTAAACAAAATATATCATCTAATGCATAAACAAAACTCCAATGGAGCATGACAACTAGCGAGAAGTATCCCAGTGGATCTACAACTGTTGATCACCTTCCTCGTCCAAGGAGAAGGTAATTTTGGTTGATCGCTTAGCTATAATGGTTAGCTAACGAAAAAAATTCAGTCAATTTTATCCTCTAGCTTTATAATTCAAATTGTGATTTCTTGCTAGGTGTCAACTTTGTTTGTGAGTACATGCCTCATGAGGATCTATGTGTACCAATATACATTTACAACTTGCATATAGCGAGAAAACCAAGACTTAGAGGAGGTTCCTATAATAGGGATCCATTATTAGGTGGAATTGTGAACATGGGTGTCTGGGATAAGGCATAGAATATAGTGCACATTAGCTTCCACATGCTTAATTTCATTATAAACCAATTCAAAAGTAATCTCTTGGTGATGGGTAGAGGGGCTATGAGCTTGAGCTTAATATTTAGGCTATGAAGAGGAGGTGCAATTATTATCCATTAGAGTAGAGGTAGTGGTTAGATCACACCTTTCACCTCTACACCCAGGAATTGGCCTACCACGAAACATATTGACAAAAATAATGATAACATAGGAGTTGGGATCAGGTGAAAAATATTTGAATACTGAGTTGGAAAAGACAAATTCCAAGTTGGAAAAAGTAGGAGACCATGTGGCATAGTGTAGTGTCCTATTTTTTCTAGTATAGTTTTTCCACTCCTATCAAGGGTGATTTTTGATGATTTATGTATGCCAGATTGATCACTTGATTGAGAAACAACGTTTTATATACATATTTATATTTCCTCTTATGTATGGTATCTTTGATTATGTGTATTAGATGGTTTTTGGTTAAGTAAATGTTATACATATGTTTCACTTTTTGCATCTGACTTATGATGTAGGTGTATGACATGGATGGTGATCTAGGATTGAGACACATAGATCCATGGATGATCATGGCTATGTGGAACATATGGTTAATTGTGATTTATGGATGGTAAGTTATTTGTATGATTATATGTGTCTAATATTGTACTGAGCATGATGTGGTGAGGGACCTGGTCATTTTCCAACAAGGATGTTCAATTATGAATGACTGTGGAAGTTATTTATTCAAAACCAAAATGACAGTAGAAGTCATGCACCATTCTTGGTAAGATGTGATTAAGTTAATTTCATTATGAAATTTATTTGATTCCTTTGATCTATGAGATTGTGATATGTGGAGGTCTTGGAACAAGGCCTTACTAACAAACCATCAGATGGGTAAAATATCACAATCAATACTAGAAGGAGAAACGTGGATTTTCAAAGCACAATAGATGAGAAGGCATGGAAATTAGGGCATGGAGTCCTAAATCAAAGAAAGATAAATACATAGAGTTTTGTATATTTAGGGCACAGAGTCTTGAATTTTTAAAAGATCAAGGTGTGGAATCTGGGATCTTTAGAGTAGATCAAGGTGTGGAGTCCTCAATCTACTAAGGCACGGAGATGCATGAAATAGGGGTGTGGAATCCCTATTCTTTGGAAGAAAAATACCATTCATGGATGTTGAAAATCGACAACTCATGGAAGAATTTCCTTAAATAAAATCACATTCTGACAATCTTGGAGTGTATTCTTAAAAATAGAAAGTCATGTCTAGCATCTTAAGCATGACTTTCCAAAAATATTAAATCACCTTTCATAAATTGGTAATCAAGCATAGTTGAAGGAAAATCACTTAACTTATCATTAATGAATCCTAATAGTTCAATCTTGATGTAATCCTCAATATTATTAGTATTATTAATATTATTACTATCTTTTATGAGACTATGATATTATTATTAAAAGGGAATTATAATTCACCTTCATCTCCTCACACCTCTCTCCTTCATGAATTTCATGACTCTATGTAGCCCTATCTCTCTTTTAATAATACATTGCACTCTCTTTTATGCACTCATCAAATAATGACATATTCCTCTACACTCATTAAATACATGTCATAAAATATTCCTCTTACGCTCTCTTTAATGCATATGATACACTCTCCTTAACTAAGGCATGCATACCTCTCCTTAATGGCATGAGTTACACTCCTCAAAATGGGATATGATACTCTTCCTCAAGGCATGCACATTATTCCTCCTTTATGATAAAAAATGGCTACTCCTATATATGTGCCTCATGTCTTATCAATTGGGAGGGCAATGCGTTGTGATGCCAAGAGTTGGAGAGGTTTGAGGAAGATGGTGAGAGGGAGAGATCTAGAGAGTAGCCAAATGTTATCGAAATGAATATGAAATTATTAAACGAAATGACTAAGTGGCTCTAGCTAGTCGATTTGAACATGAGTGGTATTGAGAGGAAGTGAAAAATTTCTTCCTTAGTTTTCCTTGTATATATCTCTACTATTGTATTTTGGTACTGCTTGTGATCTTTTACAACTTGGGGGTTCCAGATGGAGAAGCTCTTCTCGGATATGGTTGGGAGGCAAGCCGAATGGTTCACAATGAGTTGGTAAGTATATTGGAGCTAGAGCATACTCCCATCTATTTGGAGTTGTATAAATACACTATAAGGGATGTTGATAGCATTATATTGTGTCTCTTTTTTAGTTCATTACATGGTTTTTGATTATTTGGTTGTTGGATGAAACTTAGATGTATATAAAATGTTGCGCAATAAGTCTTCAAGAAATTCGCAATAGTTGTAGTTCATTTTATGTAAGTTTTTTTTGTACAATTTTGTTTCAAACTGATTGACAGGTCTAATGGCTGAAGCATTCAGGTTGCCATGAGTTTGGTGAAAATATCATATTAGCACAAATTTTGTTTTTCTTTGTAAATGAAGTTTTCAGACTAAGTGTTTAACGAAAGTGATGAATGAGGTAGTAGGAATTTTTGTTGTTGTTGTTTTAAAAAATTGCATCCCTAGGAATTTCTATTGTGATTCAGCTCAACATCAAGGGATATCCCTTCGAAAGGCCATGTAGCACCCACTTTGATTCCAAAAACCAGGTTTTCATAGTCCAATCCTCTAATCTGGTCGATTTTATAGATTTGTTGCTCCTTGTTTGGACTATTGATTGCTTTGTTTTGCTGATTTTTTTTCATCTTGGATTTACCTGGTGGTCTATATTAATGACACTAACCTAGTTCACGCACTTTTAAATTGTTGTTTTAAAGTATCAATGGTTGATACCTTGATAGGTTAAATAGATTTAAGGCAACTTTGTTGGAGAGGTAAATCCCCTCTACGGATAGAGGCGATCCCTACTAGCCCAATAGGGGTCTAGCAACAATCACACAATGCTGCCACGCATGTTCCTAGTTACAATTAAACAAGAAGTAAAGAGCACCTACTTGGATTCCTGCGCTGTCGTTTGACGAAGAGATGTTTCCTTCGCTCCTTCACTTCAGCTGGTCACAGTCCTCCGCGATCCCCGCGAACGGACACCTGCACACACGAAGAGAAAGCAAATGCAAGCGTGAAATCTAGTAAAAGTAACTATATGTCAGTCAGAAAAGACATAATTCACATTTATCCATTGCATAAACAAACGAGAATGGAACAATAATAGCAGTCATCCAAATGTTCTGACGTCGATAAACTTCTCAGGAGGGATCAGTCAGCATGTATCTCAAGCATTCACCTTTGAGGATGGTTCTCCCAAGACAAACAACTCTCTCTCTCTCACACAAATGTCACAAACAAACTTCCCCAAGCAATGAATCACTTCCACTCCTAACACACCAAACCTATAGCAGCAATCTGAGCACTACAAGCTCTGTACAATCCAAGCTAAGTCTAGCTAGTTCCCACTAGTTTCTAACTAGCTGCTCATGGTAATGGTGGAAGTTTATATAGGAGAAGGAGTCTCCTAAAAAGGTGGAAGGATGAGCTTATCTTCAAGGGGAGTAGTTGCAAAGGGTCGAACAGACATGCCATAGAAGGGAGTCGATATTCACAAAGCTAACAACCAAGCCTGGAGAGATCTGGAAGGCTGGTTGTTTGAACAAATTCGCCCAAACTGGATCAGCGCGGATTATATGGAGACTGCCGCGCTGTCAGCACATAACAATAACTGAACAAGTCATGTCAGCGCGGAAGAACACGGGAAAGCCGCGCTGTGCGTCATCGCGGAAAAGTGATGTTCTTCCGCGATGGCAGCGCACGAAATACACTGTGAGGCGCTGGTCATCGCGGTTATTTTAGGAACAGACGCGCTGATGCACAAAACTTTGGAAAAATGGGTTTTTAAGCCAGTTCAGGGATCAAACACTTAGTGATTGTGACTTCTGGACACAGCAGGGTGACTGACAGGAAGGCAGTGATAAATTACTGTGTAACAGATGCCCTCTAAAGCATGAAGACCGAGAGAGTGGGAGGGGTGAAATGCTTTACAACACACGCCGAACTGGAATACCGCCAGGAAGTACCGAAAAATCTTTGACAATCATATACATGCAGTCTAGGCATGGGCGCAGCCATCCAAAAGACATGCGAGACTGGTCTATGGTATGGACGCAGCCACCCAGCTAAAGAGACCATAATAATGACAAGGTATGGTCGCAGCCATCCATGAAGACTCAGGTATGGGCGCAGCCATCCATCAATGAGTCATGTAATGATTATCCACAAAATCGCAACCTGGACCACAGTGAGCAAGGATCCAGGGTCTTGCGCTCCATCTCGACCCGAACAGAGTACAAGTCCACACATGTGAATACATGAGTTGAAGTCGAACATGCATGAACATCGTCTGATTACCAGTCAATGATGAAAACTGTTAACAGACGCGAGAGGTACCACCAATAATGACAATGGCCCTCAAGGTACTATAGGTACAATCCGTGGCGTGTGAATCAATGAGTTGGTGTCGAACACCCACGGAATCGTTCGATCGAAGGCCAATGATGTAAACCTTGCGTCGAACACGAAGAACCTGTCATTGAGGCATGCAGGCTCCAAGGCACCTGGACGGAGTCTCTAAGTCACTTTCTCGGATAATGAGTTGAAGTCGACGAGAAGTGGCCTTGATCGAAGGTGGGCCATGATGATTCCCACATCATCGACATGAGACAGAGGTATAATAATTTGTGATGAGATAGCGAACGAGGTTGCATTGTGGCAGAGGACAACTTCTCTTGAACATATAATGGCACTGTAACGGATTTGGCAGTACTTGACATCAAATGAGCAGCGGATAGGATGATGACGGCAATGAACAGATGAGAGGTCAAATAGGATATCCCAAACCCATGGAGGCTAGTGAAAACGAGATGAGATGACCCCACCCAGACACAAAACAGCGGAGTGCCATGTTCAAGAGTGACGTACTGCCGAGACGACTGTAATCAAAGTTCCATTTTCCCCACCTTTGCAGGCAGGTACCCCGATTATTTTTGGATGACAAGCTTGACGGGGGTAACATATGCTTGATGTGTGTCATGTTGACAATATCCGATGTCATTGAGTGTTTAACGAGCCTGACAAAGGAAAAACTCGGCTTCTTTTCTTGTTTCGAGAGTCTGAAAAGAATGCGGAAAAGGAGACTCCAGGGGGGTCCTTTTTCGTATAGTTGTGTCTCTCGAGCCCGAAAAAGTATAAAACTATGCTCGAAAGAACCGCCCGGCCATTACGACCGAGGAGTACTTTTCGTAAATAGTGCTTTTGACCCGAAAAAGTAAAAAAGCGGTCGAAAACACGTCGTTTTAGAGCCGATAACGAGTTCGAAACGACAAAAACCCGGCAATCTTTTTAGTTTAAACGGTCGAAAAAAGAGCTTTAAAAATGACTGCCTCTCGTTCCGTTAACGAGTCGAGAGGGGGACTCGGCAATCTTTTCATCTTTAAACGGTCAGAAAAGAGCTGAAAGCAGACCTCCATTTTTATTCTCTTTAACGAGTCAAAAAGGGAAAAATACTCGGCCATCTTTTCATATTTTATGAGTCAGAAAAGAGCTTAAAGGTGACTCATCCTAGAGGAACGAGTGGTATAAAGGGTAGCAACTGGTTCCGGTAATGGTGGAACTGCTCAAAACATGTAATGGTCAAGAGGCTAGCTAATAAAACCACTCATCGCTGCAGTTCCTCAGGAAAGGATAAACAACCAAGTGAAAGCATATGATCGGCCAAAGAGATGGCGACGATGGAATGAAAACAACCAAGGCTCATCTAGCAGAATTCGGCGGATAAAAATGGCAATCACGAGATGTAAATCGGGTATGGGTTCATTTTTACACAAGCTTGAACCATGGAGAACTCTGCTTGGATTCGGTTTCATGTTTACACAAGCTTGAAACGAAAAACTATGCTTGTTATAAGTTTGCATGCCCCCAGCATAATGACACAAAATGAGGTACATGCCCCCCAAGCTTCATTGCATTCAACACAGTGGATGGAATGAAGATTCACCTTTGAGAGCTTGGAAAGACTCGACTTGGAAAGGGAGGTGTTTCATTTTTTAATGAGGTTGACACAGCAAAAGAACTATCCTCATAACCCTTGTTTCATTTTTTAACGAGCTTGACACAAGATCAGGAACTATGCTCGGACACCTAGTTGCATTTTTTAAGGAGCTTGACACAGGAAAGCGAACTATGCTCCGACCAAGCCCAATTTCATTTTTTAGGGAGCTTGACATAGGAAAGTGAACTATGCTCCGACCACCTTGTTTCGTTTTTTAACGAGGTCGCCACAAGATCAAAACTATCCTCGGCCAGATCCAGTTTCATTTTTTAAGGAGCTTGACACCGGAAAGGAACTATGCTCCAACCACCTTGTTTCGTTTTTTAAGGAGCTTGACACAAGATCAGGAACTATGCTCCGACCAGACCCAGTTTCATTTTTTAAGGAGCTTGACACCGGAAAGGAACTATGCTCCACCAGACCTGGTTTCATTTTTTAAGGAGCTTGACACCGGAAAGGAACTATGCTCCATCTAGACCTAATTTCATTTTTTAGGGAGCTTGACATAGGAAAGTGAACTATGCTCCACCCGAACTTCATCATAATGAATAGGAAGTCGGGGCTTCCAAGAGTGGCGCTCCCGGTGGGAGGTCAATATCTCGGAAGTCAGGATCCAATGCCCCCAGGACACTATGCACGATGGCGACATTGCTGGGTACGGGCACGGGGTGGGTGGCCACGTAGTTGATTTGCGGTGAGGAAAATGCAACTTGTGGCTGAAAGCCAGGAGGGAAGGATGAGTGCGCCGGAGGGGCTTGTGGACGAACGAACGATAATTGATCGAACGTCACAATTCTTCCATCGTGTGGAAAGAAAACCACACGGAAAAGTGAAGAAACAAGGGCTCCCATGGCATACACAAAGTCACGACCAAGGAGAAGACTGAAGTCTAAAGAACCTTGGGTAACCGAGACGTCGATATAGATAGTCTTGCCTCCCAAAGTGATAGGAAACTGTGGAAGGATCCCTAATGGCTGACTCGTTCCTCCGTCAAACGCGGTGAGATGCGGTGCGACAGGTACAAGCGATGGGGAACCCAAAGCTCGCCAAGTAGTAACGGGCATAAGACTAACCGATGCTCCTTCGTCTAACATAGTGCCGGGCAGCGCCCTATTGCAAGCATAGGCAGTGACCCAGAAAGGCACATGGGATGGAAGGGGAGGGGCAGTCAAACGACTCCAATCAAAGGAGATGACTGAACTACTTGGTGGGGGAACCATATGGTTGCCCCCCTGCTCGGAAAGAACCGAATCTAAATTCTCCGGAGAGGTTTCAGGAGAACCTTCATCAAGCTCAGGAGGATCCGAGGAGACGAGAAGAACATGAGAATTTTGCTCTTCCGAAACAGAGTGGTTGAGAGGAGGCGAACTCGAGTCAACACCCTTTCCGACCAACGGCGGGTCTGGAACAGGCTGGGAACAGCCAGGTTCGGGAAGAGGGGCCTGGACAATAGGAGAATCTGAAGCGATCTCTTTGTGAACAGGGGCGCGATCTACAGCTGTAGAAAGACGCTGATAACCAGCGGGGAATGGATTCGGAGGAGCAGCAAGACTTTCCAACACAGCAGAGGCTTTATCCATGAGTGGACAAAGGTGAAGGGGATGTTTGCCTTCACAAAGTCGACAGGGGATTCGAAACTTCCCTTCCTTCTTACTTTTCCCAACCGATGAGGTAGCATCGCCATGATCATCAGTAGACGATGGAGGGCGGGCCGGATCGTGAGACCAAACTTCTAATACCCTAGGAATGCCAGGACAATCACGAAGCAGATGGTCCTCCTTGCATAATCGACAAGGAAACTTGACCTTCCGCGGAGGAGCAGAAGGTGACCCGACTTCAGGTATACTGGAGTGGATAGCTGGACTCGAGAGGGGAACTGTGTGTGTAAGCTCTCCCTTATGAGACTTCTTCCTCTTGGTCTTCTTCTTCTTCTTCTTAGCCACCTGGTTACCCACATCGAGAGTTTCACCAGGCGAAGTACAAGAGGAAGACATAGAAGTAGGCGTCGAAGGGGAGAGATCCACCTTAGGATCAACATGACGTTGTTCAGGTGGAGGGACTGACGGACTAACAGCCGATACGGTAGGGACCAAAGAGGTTGAAAACAACCACACAGGCAACCCGACAGTTAACCCTGGTAGGGACAACGTCGCCATATACGGAGCACCAACATTCCCAAGAGGAGGGAATTGTCCTGGGTTCCCATCAGAGGGGGAACCTGGGTTAGTGAATCCTAGAAAAGTTGCCATAGCAAACGAAAACGAAACCTACTCAAGCTAACGCACACGAGATCTAATCAGGTGATGTTATCGTGGCCAAATTAATTTTAAGACGCAAGGACCAAACTTGACCTTTTCATATTTCAGGAGTCGAGAAAAGGACAAAGATGACTCCAGTCTCCTTCGAATGTTTAATGAGCACGAAGTGACAAGACGCTCACAGGCACCTTTTCGTTTAGGGAGTCTGAAAAGGATCAAAAGCGACTGCTCTGGAACTCTAGGTAGAGGGTGTGCCAAACTCTTCGCAAAACCACAGAATACTTTTTAGGGTACGGGTGGTCAATCTTCGTGAATGCTGTGTTCACTGCATTGCAAATTGTAGGGCGGCCGACTCGGCTTCCTATGGATAAAGGATAAAAGCCTAGTGGGGTCTCCCTATATACTCGACGGTACGTGGGAGCGCAGTCCGTATTAGACCACTATCGAGTCACAGAAGGAGGAATCACCCAACCTAATGTGAAACAACAGTGACTATGTTTTAAGACGCCGGAACACGTCTCTAACCTAGTCCTCTAAATATTTGCGTTTAGTTCCAATGCGTTTTTAGATTCATTTGGTTCATTTTATAGTTGATCTTGAGATTAAGTTTCGATTTCAAGCTCTATCGTATGTTCGCTCACAATTACTTAGATGCAATCTATATGCAAAAGAATTTCGTTTCGTTCGATGAATTCTAGCTACGAGAGAGCAAAGAATTTTTTAAACAAAACGAATACAAACAAACAAGCAGCTAAATGCAACTAAAGCGAGGAAAGGAAACTTTTCTTTTGAAAATGCAAATCAATGAAATGTTCTTTTCCTTTTCGAATTTTAAAGCAAGCTACTAATTCGTTTTCTTTTCAGTGACATAAAACACCTAAAGGAATTTGGAGGAACTTGAACACCAAGTAAACTACTTAATGAGAGCACACAAAGTTCCTGAAAACACTCAACCAAAGTCTCAAAATCAAAAGGAAACAAGGCAATGCACGAGCTATGTGATCTAAGCTCTGCAAAACAAGCAAGGATCGCAAGCAAGGAGGAAGCGAAAAAGACCACTTGGAAGCACAATCCAATACACTCTGACAATCACTGAAAAAATGCGAAAACGAGTCTAGAACGAGCTGGTCAATCAAGCAAACAGGGATCCTCACGGGAGGCTTGACACACACACGGCCACTAGATGTCCTAGGGTTCAGAGTGCGCAATCAATAGAGAAAAGCAAACATCCGACGGACCAGAGTCGCAACCAGTCAATTAGAGACCCAACACAATCCAGTAATCGCAAAAGTAAGGATGAAAACACGAACCAAGCAGCGAGAAGGGAAGTTGTTTGCAAACTCAAAACCAAGCAAAACGAAACCCTATGGAGTTGAGCTCTGTAATCAAACAGTTCAAAGTTCAGAGAGTGAAAAACAAGTCATCAGACAAGTGGGGAGAAGAAGGGAAAGTCACAGCAAGAGGTTTAGGAGGTCAATTTGGACAAAAATGAGTTTTTCAGGCTCAGCGCGGGTAGCCTTCAGCAACTTGGCGCTGACAGGGGGAGGCCTTTAGCAACTTTGCGACGTCAGCGCAGAAAGTCAGGGAAAAGGCGCGCTGCCCTAGAAGAAACGAGGTCAGCGCGGATATAAGGCACACAGACGCGACGACCAAAATCACAAAGAAGAGTGGGCGCGATGTCAGCGCGGAAGAACACGAATAAAGCGCGCTGCCCTTGAAAACGAGGTCAGCGAGGCTGTTAGACGTACAGGCGCGATGAAGAGAAAACCAAAGAACAGAGTCGCGATGTCAGCGCGACTGTTCCGAAATAAAACGCGCTGAGAGCAAAAAACAAGGAAAACCGAAATAAAACTTCCCAAACCAAAGGCAGGAGCTTTTCAATGATAAAAATGCTTCCCAGAAACGCCCAGAAAGTTCATAAGCAAAAAGACAATCCCAAAAACTCGAAAAGAGATCAATCAAAGCCAAACACAAAAGTGGACTCAAGAGACAAAAAGGCTGATCCCCAGCGGAGTCGCCAAAATTGTTGGAGAGGTAAATCCCCTCTACGGATAGAGGCAATCCCTACTAGCCCAATAGGGGTCTAGCAACAATCACACAATGCTGCCACGCATGTTCCTAGTTACAATTAAACAAGAAGTAAAGAGCACCTACTTGGATTCCTGCGCTGTCGTTTGACGAAGAGATGTTTCCTTCGCTCCTTCGCTTCAGCTGGTCACAGTCCTCCGCGATCCCCGCGAACGGACACCTGCACACACGAAGAGAAAGCAAACGCAAGCGTGAAATCTAGTAAAAGTAACTATATGTCAGTCAGAAAAGACATAATTCACATTTATCCATTGCATAAACAAACGAGAATGGAACAATAATAGCAGTCATCTATTATTAACCAGAATAGAGAAGAGTACAACCAAATGTTCTGACGTCGATAAACTTCTCAGGAGGGATCAGTCAGCATGTATCTCAAGCATTCACCTTTGAGGATGGTTCTCCCAAGACAAACAACTCTCTCTCTCTCACACAAATGTCACAAACAAACTTCCCCAAGCAATGAATCACTTCCACTCCTAACACACCAAACCTATAGCAGCAATCTGAGCACTACAAGCTCTGTACAATCCAAGCTAAGTCTAGCTAGTTCCCACTAGTTTCTAACTAGCTGCTCATGGTAATGGTGGAAGTTTATATAGGAGAAGGAGTCTCCTAAAAAGGTGGAAGGATGAGCTTATCTTCAAGGGGAGTAGTTGCAAAGGGTCGAACAGACATGCCATAGAAGGGAGTCGATATTCACAAAGCTAACAACCAAGCCTGGAGAGATCTGGAAGGCTGGTTGTTTGAACAAATTCGCCCAAACTGGATCAGCGCGGATTATATGGAGACTGCCGCGCTGTCAGCACATAACAATAACTGAACAAGTCATGTCAGCGCGGAAGAACACGGGAAAGCCGCGCTGTGCGTCATCGCGGAAAAGTGATGTTCTTCCGCGATGGCAGCGCACGAAATACACTGTGAGGCGCTGGTCATCGCGGTTATTTTAGGAACAGACGCGCTGATGCACAAAACTTTGGAAAAATGGGTTTTTAAGCCAGTTCAGGGATCAAACACTTAGTGATTGTGACTTCTGGACACAGCAGGGTGACTGACAGGAAGGCAGTGATAAATTACTGTGTAACAAACTTATTTAAAATGGCTAACTATTTGTCAAAATTCTCTAATGGATGTAGCTTACATGGTTGCAAGCTATTTACAAAATTTCCAAATTTTGGTAGTCATTCATGTTCCTGAAGTGTTGGTATTGATGCATCAATGAAGATGGCTGATAATTATACTTGTGTGTTAAGTTGAATTCAAGAATTATTGGCATTATTGGCAATGGAAAATGAAGTTATGTAATCTTAGATTCATGTTAGCTAATTGTTGTGAAATTGCCTTAAGGGATCATGGTTGTCAAGTGTTTGACAAAATTTCTCCATGGTTGTACATTGCATGCTTGCTAACTATTTATCATAATGTTTCAATGTCTATAGCTAAGTACATTTTTTAATTGTCTATAAAAATGCCTAAGTGAAATTAGGATTTGTAACCAAGATGTTCTGGAAATGTCTCAATGAATATGTGTGATAATTCCACTGAGTTACAATTCATGTCGATATAGTCAAATTTGGGTGAACGGATTGTTGTAATGTTAGCTTAGATATGAATTCATAATTATTGGATACCACTCCTATTGAAGTTGAATTCTTCTTTTAAGTAAAGAGTTCATAGGCATGTTATTTATAATCAAATTAAAGCAGTCACTCTTGAACACATTTATTTGCAACAAAAGTAACAATTAGATTATTGGAAATTGTGGTTTGTAAAGTTTGATATTTATTAATCCCACTAAGGACTCTTTCTTTTAAATGTGATTTTTGAGCTTGAGAAGCAAGTATTATGGTTATAAGTTTTGGATCTTAATGAACCATGATCCTTGTAACTTTGATGACAAGATTAAAACTACCATGGGTATAGTTAGTAGAATTTAGTGTGTAATGTAAATGGTACGAATGAAAAAAAAATATAGCCCTACATTAACTTTTATGTCTTATATCTATATCTATATCTATATATATATATATATATAATCACATTTTGAGTTTCACATTTTGAGTCCCAGTGTTCAATATTTATCTATAATATTTATCTATAGCGAGAAAAGCAAGACTTAGAGGAGGTTCCTATAATAGGAATCCATTATTAGGTGGAATTGTCAACATGGGTGTCTAGGATAAGGCATAGAATATAGCGCACGTTAGCTTCCACATGCTTAATTCCATTATAAACCAATTCAAAAGTAATCTCTTGGTGATGGGTAGAGGGGCTATGAGCTTGAGCTTAATATTTAGGCTATGAAGAGGAGGTGCAATTATTATCCATTAGAGTAGAGGTAGTGGTTAGATCACACCTTTCACCTCTACACCCAGGAATTGGCCTACCACGAAACATATTGACAAAAATAATGATAACATAGGATTTGGGATCAGGTGAAAAATATTTGAATACTGAGTTGGAAAAGACAAATTCCAAGTTGGAAAAAGTAGGAGACCATGTGGCATAGTGTAGTGTCCTATTTTTCCTAGTATAGTTTTTCCACTCCTATCAAGGGTGATTTTTGATGATTTATGTATGCCAGATTGATCACTTGATTGAGAAACAACGTTTTATATACATAGTTATATTTCCTCTTATGTGTGGTATCTTCGATTATGTGTATTAGATGGTTTTTGGTTAAGTAAATGTTATACATATGTTTCACTTTTTGCATCTGACTTATGACGTAGGTGTATGACATGGATGGTGATCTAGGATTGAGACACATAGATCCATGGATGATCATGGCTATGTGGAACATATGGTTAATTTTGATTTATGGATGGTAAGTGATTTGTATGATTATATGTGTCTAATATTGTACTGAGCATGATGCGGTGAGGGACCTGGTCATTTTCCAACAAGGATGTTCAATTATGAATGACTGTGGAAGTTATTTATTCAAAACCAAAATGACAGTAGAAGTCATGCACCATTCTTGGTAAGATGTGATTAAGTTAATTTCATTATGAAATTTATTTGATTCCTTTGATCTATGAGATTGTGATATGTGGAGGTCTTGGAACAAGGCCTTACTAACAAACCATCAGATGGGTAAAACATCACAATCAATACTAGAAGGAGAAACGTGGATTTTCAAAGCACAATAGATGAGAAGGCATGGAAATTAGGGCATGGAGTCCTAAATCAAAGAAAGATAAAGACATAGAGTTTTGTATATTTATGGCACAAAGTCTTGAATTTTTAAAAGATCAAGGTGTGGAATCTGGGATCTTTAGAGTAGATCAAGGTGTGGAGTCCTCAATCTACTAAGGCACGGAGATGCATGAAATAGGGGTGTGGAATCCTTATTCTTTGGAAGAAAAATACCATTCATGGATGTTGAAAATCGACAACTCATGGAAGAATTTCCTTAAATAAAATCACATTCTGACAATCTTGGAGTGTATTCTTAAAAATAGAAAGTCATGTCTAGCATCTTAAGCATGACTTTCCAAAAATATTAAATCACCTTTCATAAATTGGTAATCAAGCATAGTTGAAGGAGAATCACTTAACTTATCATTAACGAATCCTAATAGTTCAATCTTGATGTAATCCTCAATATTATTAGTATTATTAATATTATTACTATCTTTTATGAGACTATGATATTATTATTAAAAGGGAATTATAATTCACCTTCATCTCCTCACACCTCTCTCCTTCATGAATTTCATGACTCTATGTAGCCCTATCTCTCTTTTAATAATACATTGCACTCTCTTTTATGCACTCATCAAAGAATGACATATTCCTCTACACTCATTAAATACATGTCATAAAATATTCCTCTTACGCTCTCTTTAATGCATATGATACACTCTCCTTAACTAAGGCATGCATACCTCTCCTTAATGGCATGAGTTACACTCCTCAAAATGGGATATGATAATCTTCCTCAAGGCATGCACATTATTCCTCCTTTATGATAAAAAATGGCTACCCCTATATATGTGCCTCATGTCTTATCAATTGGGAGGGCAATGCATTGTGATGCCAAGAGTTAGAGAGGCTTGAGGAAGATGGTGAGAGGGAGAGATCTAGAGAGTAGCCAAATGTTATCGAAATGAATATGAAATTATTAAACTAAATCACTAAGTGGCTCTAGCTAGTGGAGTTGAACATGAGTGGTATTGAGAGAAAGTGAAAAATTTCTTCCTTATTTTGCCTTGTATATATCTCTACTATTGTATTTTGGTACTGCTTGTGATCTTTTACACCTTGGGGGTTCCAGGTGGAGAAGCTCTTCTCAGATATGGTTGGGAGGCAAGCCGAATGGTTCACAATGAGTTGGTAAGGATATTGGAGCTAGAGCATACTCCCATCTGTTTGGAGTTGTATAAATACACTATAAGGGATGTTGATAGCATTATATTGTGTCTCTTTTTTAGTTCATTACATGGTTTTTGCTTATTTGGTTGTTGGATGAAACTTAGATGTATATAAAATGTTGCGCAATAAGTCTTCAAGAAATTCGCAATAGTTGTAGTTCATTTTATGTAAGTTTTTTTTGTACAATTTTGTTTCAAACTGATTGACAGGTCTAATGGCTGAAGCATTCAGGTTGCCATGAGTTTGATGAAAATATCACATTAGCACAAATTTTGTTTTTCTTTGTAAATGAAGTTTTCAGACTAAGTGTTTAACGAAAGTGATGAATGAGGTAGTAGGAATTTTTGTTGTTGTTGTTTTAAAAAAATTGCATCCCTAGGAATTTCTATTGTGATTCAGCTCAACATCAAGGGGTATCCCTTCGAAAGGCCATGTAACACCCACTTTGATTCCAAAAACCAGGTTTTCATACTCCAATCCTCTAATCTGGTCGATTTTGTAGATTTGTTGCTGCCTGTTTGGACTATTGATTGCTTTGTTTTGCTGAATTTTTTTCATCTTGGATTTACCTGGTGGTCTATATTAATGACACTAACCTATTTCACGCACTTTTAAATTGTTGTTTTAAAGTATCAATGGTTGATACCTTGATAGATTAAATAGATTTATGGAAACTTATTTAAAATGGCTAACTATTTGTCAAAATTCTCTAATGGATGTAGCTTACATGGTTGCAAGCTATTTACAAAATTTCCAAATTTTGGTAGTCATTCATGTTCCTGAAGTGTTGGTATAGATGCATCAATGAAGATGGCTGATAATTATACTTGTGTGTTAAGTTCAATTCAAGAATTATTGGCATTACTGACAATGAAAAATGAAGTTATGTAATCTTAGATTCATGTTAGCTAATTGTTGTGAAATTGCCTTAAGGGATCATGGTTGTCAAGTGTTTGACAAAATTTCTCCATGGTTGTACATTGCATGCTTGCTAACTATTTATCATAATGTTTCAATGTCTATAGCTAATTACATTTTTGAATTGTCTGTAAAAATGCCTAAGTGAAATTAGGATTTGTAACCAAGATGTTCTGGAAATGTCTCAATGAATATGTGTGATAATTCCACTAAGTTACAATTCATGTTGATATAGTCAAATTTGGGTGAACGGATTGTTGTAATGTTAGCTTACATATGAATTCATAATTATTGGATACCACTCCTATTGAAGTTGAATTCTTATTTTAAGTAAAGAGTTCATAGGCATGCTGTTTATAATAAAATTAAAGCAGTCACTCTTGAACACATTTATTTGCAACAAAAGTAACAATTAGATTATTGGAAATTGTGGTTTGTAAATTTTGATATTTATTAATCCCACTAAAGACTCTTTCTTTTAAATGTGATTTTTGAGCTTGAGAAGCAAGTATTATGGTTATAAGTTTTGGATCTTAATGAACCATGATCCTTGTAACTTTGATGACAAGATTAAAACTACCATGGGTATAGTTAGTAGAATTTAGTGTGTAGTGTAAATGGTACGAATGAAAAAAAAAAATGGCCCTACATTAACTTTTATGTCTTATATATATATATATATATATATATATATATATATATATATATATAGATATATATATATATATATAATCACATTTTGAGTTTCACATTTTGAGTCCCAGTGTTCAAAATTTATCTATAATACTAATGGTTGGTAAGGTGGGAACTTCACAAAGTGGCATACATCCATGACACTAGCATTGGTTAAGGGGCTAGGAAGAGGCTAGTACTAAAGAGCATTCATGGTCGTGAATGCAATGAAAATGTTGGCTAGAATGATGGGCGATAAAGAGTGACTAGTAGGGCATATAGAGAGGCAAGGGTTCACCCAATTATAGTTCCAGGAAGCCCTAAAAGGGTAGAATTTGGGGTGGAAAGGGCCAGACACACTATGTAGTGACTCAAATCAAGGGAAAAACTAGATGCATACACTTAGAAAAGGAGTTTGTCAACAAAACAACATAGGATACCATAAATAGAAGGATACGATGATACCAAGAAATAAATGAAAACCCAAACACCAAAAAAACAAAAGGTAAACATAACTCTGAGATGAGAAACAACAATGAAATAGAGCCCTGCAGAGAAGAATCTTACCACCATGTAAAAAGTGACCACCACTTAGAGGTTGAACCCTTGAGTGTTGAAGGACCATGATGAGGAGGAGCTCTATATAATCATGACACCAAAGAACCTCGGAATGGTTGGCTCTGGATACCGTGCATGATTTAGATTGTGGACCATTACCAATACAAAGATTGATAATTCAGTATCCAAAAGTAGGAATTAGCCCCGATCAAAGGATAATTAAATAGAGATGTAAGCAAGAAGAGCCAAAAATTTGGTGCTTTACGAAATCCTTGAGAGCCATTTAAGTTAGCAATGGTAATCACCATGTAAAACCTCCTATATATGCAATAATGTTGCAAATTGAGTGTGAATTTGATCCTAATTATGATTTGGGTATGGTATGTGACCGCATTAACCTCTAACTGAGCTCACTTTTACTCTCACATTCCCTTGTTACTGTTGGAATGACATTTCCCCTCATGCATATCACATGATTTCATATTTGAAGTGACGTGCATACATGAATTGTGATAGGTGGAGGGTGCACCACACCCTCCTTTTAATTTCCTCAACATCATATCAAGGCAGAGAATGGGGGGGGTAAGCTCTCTCCTGGGCACTCTCCAAGGGGGGTACTTAGCCCTTATTATTATCGACAAGAGAATCAACATTTAGGGACTAATGCATATTTTTATCTTGATTCTCTTATGCAAATTTTGTATCATAATATTCCAAAAGTAGACGAGTTTGTATCACTATTTGATGTCAGAGTTGTAGAAGAGAGTTATTCTCCTTTGTTGATACATCGGATTTTTTTTTTCTTCACTTTCTGGTTCACGGATACTCGGGTCAATGGGTAGCCGCTACATCCAGGGTTGTTCAACACTGAGTGGACGCACCCGAAGGCATCAACACCCCTCGGCCTATTTACTGACCTAACCCCAAGAGCTTTCGGGATTCGACCCTGTGACGTCCCATTGGAAAGGCACTTGATTTGACCGATTGAGCTAACTCTTGGGGCTTGATACATCGGATTTATTTTATGAAGGTTTATTAAATAAATAAGCATGTGATATGGATATTAATATAAGCACATGGGTTTTTGGATTGATGGTGAATGGATGTATTGTTAAGAAACCCTTTGCTATAGGTCACTGGTTCAAATCCCCACGGGTGATTAGGTAATATTATATAGAAAAAAAAAACATTAAAATTATAATAATTTACTACCTCGAGCCTAATGGCAAAAAGATTCAAGAAAGTCTTGAATGCCTTCCTAGCTGCCTCAGGAGGGAAGCTGAATAATAAAAAATGAAAGATCTATACCTGGAATGTCTCTGACCAAATCAGGCAAAGAATCTTCTTAATACTGGACATTCCAGTGCAAAGGAATTGGAGTTACTTCTCTTATCTAGGTTTGCCTTTAGCCAAAGAAACAGTCAAGGCTAAGATTTGGGCCAAACATATCAAAAAGATGAGAGGTCTCCTCCAAAGTTGGGGAGCTTCTTGGCTAAACCTGACTGGTAGAACGACCCTTATAAAGGATATCCTCTCTGCTCTCCCCATCTACCAGTATGCGGTCACCTTGGCTCCCACTAGTATACATAAGCACATGGAACTGTTAATGAGGAGTTTCCTCTGGCACGGGGGAAAGGAAGAATAAAAAAAAATTAGCCTTGTCAAATGGGATCAAGTCATTCTTCCCTATGAAAAGGGTGGACTAGCCATTAAAATCCCCAGGCTCTCCAACCGTGCTATGGGTTTTAAACTGATTTGGAGAATTCTCATCGGCAAAGGCTCTTGGTGGGTGGATGTTTTGAAAAGGAAATACCTTAATGGACCAAATTCTAATCTCCTTTCCGAAACAATAGCTGAAAGATCTTGCACCCCTGTGTGGAAGCTCATTAAAAAAGTCCTCCCACAGTTCAGAGAGAACATTTCCAAAGTGCCTGGAAGCGGCAAGGAGGTCAATATATGGACTGATAGAATCATGGGCGCCAAACCAAGAAACCTCCTCCAAAATCTCAGGCCTTTGCAAATTTGGATGGAAACTAAAAGTTTAACCACCCTGCATGACATTTCAATATGGGACCAAAACACCTGGCAGGGCTGGAAGGACCTTCAAACTCCCAATGATCACAGAGATCTATGGCTCAATCTTAAGGTCTCCCTCACAGACGCTGCTCCCACCAACATAGGGGCTGAAGACAGGTATATCTGGGAGCCAAGCGGAGGGAAATTCACTGTTAAAGATGGTTACAAATTTCTTCAGGCATCCACCTCAATAGCCAAATGGAACCTCTTCACAACTGTATGGAAATCAGAGTGCATACCCAAGGTCAAACATTTCAATTGGAATCTCCTCAAAGGAAAGGTGCTCACAGCTGAAAACCTAAGGAAAAGAGGGATCTTGGGGCCATCAATATGCTGCTTCTGTCATGTTGAGGAGGAAATTAGTCACCATCTATACTTCCACTGCCCCCTCGCACAAAGCTGTTGGACTCAGATTGTCAGCCCATTGGAAATTGAAGAGACGTATGACCAGCTATCCTCTCTTCAAAAAAATTGGGTAAAATGTTACCCTTTCCCTAAGAAAGGTAAAAGCAACATCATCCGCGTATGGAAATGCATCCCAGCTACCCTCAGTTGGCAAATCTGGTTAGCTAGGAATAACTGTATTTTCAACAACAAGAAGCCCAATCCTGCCCGTATATTGGCAAAAACAATAGCGCTCATATCTGAAACAATAAGTGCAAACTTGGTCACTTCTCCAGATCAATCAAGTTGGCACAAAGAGGAGATGGAATGGTACAAAAAATTCTGCATCAACTACAGCAATAACCAACTAGCCTACCCCAAAGCAGGCACGAGAAGAATTCACTGGAAGATCAGAGGCACAAAGGAAGAAGTAAGTCAATGGATTCTAGACCAGAATCGCCCCACTTTGCATTTCAACGGTGCCTCCAAAAATAACCTGGGGGAAGCTGGAGCAGGGGGAATCATAAAGGACAGTCAAGGTAAAACTATTGTAAGCTATGAATGGGGATTGGGCCAAATGTCCAACAATTTGGCAGAAGCATACAGTCTCTACTTAGGCACCATCATCCTGAACCGACTGAGAATCAGAATTCCAATTATATTGGGAGACTCGACCATCGTTATTGCAGCTATGGTGTCGGGGACAGAATTTAAAAAAGAGGCCCTTAACAATGTAAAGCTCAGGATTGCGGATAACATTAAAGAAATGGGGGACACGATCTTCAAACATGTCCTAAGAGACAACAACACGGAAGCGGACCATTATGCCACTAAGGCATCAAACAGGCAGATCGGTCAAGTTAGGGAAAATGACTTCATATATGAGAAACCAATCCCGTAGTCGGCTTAGCTGCCTGTCAAACTCTCTGACCAGTCATATTAGCATATTCCCGAACTCTTGTCTAATCATTCCCCACATCTCCTCTTGTGATCTCTGGCCAAACTCAATCAAGTCGCACGCAGCCTGTCATGCCTTGAATTACGATCCTCCCCTCTCCATGTTTACCACTCATTCTTCCTGGACCGACCACAGGATCTCGATCCCTCAATCTTCTTGTGACTCTCTCACGCAGATTTTAGGTAAGAGTCTTGTCAAAATCTCCATAGACTGCTACAAAGATTTTAAATCCGATTCTAATCCTAACCAGACCATCGAGTTTACATCGTACTCTTGCTCACTCTCCCTTCCACTCTGCTTTATATTCCCATTAATCCTTCTCTCCATGAGCCCATCAAGAACTCGTTCCTATTCTTGCAGGAGAGTAAAGGTCCTTCATCTGGCAATCAGTCCAACAAGCTCTGCAACAAGCGAGGCCGCTACCAGTTCAACACAGCCGCGATATCGTCTTCTAAAGCCTTCAGGGCTGTCATTTGTAGTCTCCAAGCTTGGAAGTTTGCCTTCTCCTCGGCTGTTCTTCTCCTGCTCGATCATTTGGTAATTTTCAGAAACTATTTTTTCCTTGTTTGTGTGGTCGGCTCCCTCTTCTTGGCTGTCCCCTCATTTTCTTCTGGTCTCCCTTTCCATCTTTTCTATCCCCTCTCCCTGCTTCTGCTCTGCATCCCCTTCCCCAACAACTCCCCAGATATGGCTGAGATCCCAGAAAACAGAGCGAATGATGAGAACCCGAAAAATAGAGAGCATCCCGAGAATCCGATGGACAGAGTGATTGCAAACAACAGCTGCACGTTATGTAAAGCCCATTGCTTTATGATAGCAAGGTTCTTCAAACATTTCAATGAGCTCAAAGAGGACTTCCAGGTAGATAGCAGATCAAAGAGAAAGAAGTTGGAAAAACAAAAAGCAGAGATAGAAAGCCTAAAGGAAAAATGCAACCACATGGAGGAGGCTATCGCCCACATTAAATCTATCACTCAGAGTATGCAAGCTGAGACCTCAACCAGAGCAAGTGTTAAGAAAGAACCACAGATCGATGACTCTGTCAATCAGCTTTAGTAATCTGCCTAATGACTAGTAAATTTTGTCTTCTCGCAGGTCTGTTTGTAAGGCTATACAGTCGTTTTCTTTTTCAATCTGTGCTACTCAAGTTTACTTATAAGAAGTCAGGGTCTGCGAACCCATTTTAGACTTCTACTTATCTATTTCTCCCAACATATGTAATAGGACTTGGCTCCTAGTAGTTTTTATAATATATAAGTACCCGATCATGTTAGAAAAAAATATATATATAAAAAGATCATTTAGTTCATTCGAAAATGATAAAATTATGAGAAGTTATACTTGTAATACCGTCGTTTTGACCCTTTAATTATGAATAGTGAGACATGTACATCAGTACCAACATGGCTAGGAATATAAACCTATATTTGTAATTTTGACATGTTTATCTAAATATACTAGTCACCATGTGAGTAAACATTACCATTATTCTTTTTTAAATCTAAGTAACATGAAATATAATGGTAATTACCTCCAAAATGTTGCTAATAAAGATCAATAGTATATGAACCCATGAGAGGGGAAGAAAGGGTGTAAGAAGATAAATAATATTATTTCATTTCCAACATCCAACTTAGTCCTCAAGTGTCCACGTTTTCCCATCATAATACGCAGTATTACCAACCTTGAGTTTAGATATCCAAAAGAGAGACATATTGTGTTCCTAGGGAGGTACATAGTCTCATAGAAGGTTTAAATTATATCAACCATAATATAATATTTCCACATTTTTCTTATGATAATAAGAAGTATTACAAATTGTGACTTCAAATATCCGAAAGAGAGACGTGCGGTATTCCTAAGAGGCACATGGTCTCATGTAAGGTCTAAATTATATAAGCCATAATTCTTTTCATTGAAGACTATTTCATCCTAAATCAGTAATATTTTACCCTGTACAAATTCAATATTTATTTAATTATTAGAAACTACAAATAATATGCTACAACAAATTTCATGGTTTTGAATGGGAAAAGAGGCTCGACATTTTATAAATTTTCAACCCTAATTCCCATGTTAGAATTATTCATAATCAAGCCAAGATACATCTTAGTAGGACATACTCCCTTTCCTGCACTTGAGCACTCGAAGGGAAGAGGAATTCCTTACATTGTGTTGTACTGGGCTAAGAGGGAGGAGTTTATGGTTGGCTGAAAGTTGGATAAGTTAGGAGTTTTGATTATTTAAAGCTGAGGTAGATGTCTTGTTTTTTTTTTTTTTCATTTTAATATTCTTGAAAGATATGTCTTCTCCATGGTTGCATCATAGCCTAATTTCGAGATAGCATTGGCCACTAAGGCTTATAGTTGGGAGGTGAAATGCTTGTAAACATCTAATTTGGTGGTCAATGACCAGAAAACATAACTATATATCCTTGTGACAAATGCAATTTACTTTTCTTTTTCACTTTTACCAATAGTAATCTTATTGCAATTGCAATTTGGATAAATATATGTGAAATTGGGAAAAATCATTATTAATATCTTTGAGTTGAAATGGTGCATATGCGTTTGGGTACAATGTTTGGCATGTAAGTATGTTAACATATCCTTTCCCAATTCAATGAATTATATTACTAAATTAGTTAATGGAGTGGGTAAATGGTTGAGTTTAAGTGTACTTTCACTACAACCATTTATGTTAGTTTATAGATTTTAGTATGTGAAAAAAATTAGTGTATATTTCCTTTCTCATATATATTATATTTTCATTTGGATTGAATTCCATATTAGTATGCATTAACATTTTGTCCAGTTTCTTCCAAAGTCAAATTAGTTCACGGTTGGAAATTCCATTTTGGGGAAATTTAAGAGAAAATTAAAATGGGTGCCTTAATATTCATGGAGGAAGCTTTAGATAGAGTAAATATGGTAACAAAAACATGGTTTGAGTGTTTAGTGCTATGAGCATATTTAAGGAATAAATTAGGATATCATCAGTTTAAGTCTCCGAAAGATCTTACCAAATTTTGAATATTTACAAAAGATACAACATTTCAATGCAAATTAGTGGTTGAAGCAAAACCTAGGTTGATCACTATTCAATTAGGATAGACATCAATGACATGTTTGAGCTTCGAATTCTCTAGAATTATTGGTATGATTCCTCCAAAAAAAAATTCTATTCATTGGATCTAGGAAGATTGATGATAAGCATAATATATTGATAGAGTCGAAAAAGGGATAAACTAAGGTTCACTCATTCTCATATCAAAAGGGAGAATGACACATGGAAGGAAAATATATATTTTGATTCAATATTATGTCATGGGTTTCTCAGATATCTCTTTTCTTTATATCTATAGTGTAACAAACCCCCAATAACCTAGCCCCCTCTAAGGATTGCAAGAGGTGGTTACCCTAAAGACCTGACTCCCATAGAAAAATCATGGAAATGGGGTCTAAATTGTTTTACCTCTTACAACTTCTTCAAAATATAAAATAGATAGAATCATTGTGTTCATCTCATCGAGACAATTCCAACGATATAAAATGTATCTCAATCTGATTCTTGGATTGAAATATATGGCCGATTAGAGTCTTGACCAATCATTTTGAGCCACACTAGCTTAACCTTCCATGTGGTGCCTACGTGGCTACCAAGTCACATGCTATGTCATGCCAATTGGTAGTGGTCAACTCGCTCATACCAGGTCATGTATAAAACCATCATAAGGTCCTTTCAACTAACTACAACATAATGTATGGTACATGCGATGGATATATGCAAGTGTGGGACTTCTAAGGCCACGTCACCTCAAGAGTTGAATCCCGACAAGTCTCAACACTACTCCCCACTAAAACTTTATGGGACAATATTCTTGGCAATGTGGCGTTACACACCTCATGTTGAAGCTTTCCACCCTCCTTACCCATATACAAACATATTCTCACCACGTGGCCATAACCAATTAAATGGGGCCCACATATATATATATATATATATATATATATATATATATATATATATATATATATATATATATATATATATACACACACACACACACACACACAATGCACTACACTATCTTTTTTGAGCTTAACTGGCATAATGAAACCCATTGCATATAGTCACATATTTCTTCATAGAGAAGGGTTGCATATGCACCATTAGGATAAATTTCCAACCTTGGAATAAACACAAAGGTATTTTTAACAAGCGATATCACTTATGCATTTAACGAATTATTAAGGTTACAATATAGTCCAAAATTAATCACAGGAAAATAATTCTTCCTTGAAAATCATTACAAAGATCATTGGCATTCCTCTTTTACAAGTGGAGTCCCATTTTCATATCACAAACACCACATTCGACCAATGAAAAACATATGTACATAAAATTTAAACAAGGACCATAGATAAAAACTTATCTTATGTAGCACAATGACTTACCGACTGAGAGTGGGACTCTAACTCTACACCCAACCATAAACAAGCTACAACCACTATTAGTTGCATCTGTCACCCTTGACCTATATTCTAGTGCTTGAGGTGGAGTGCTTCTTAAGATGAAATTTCAACCAACAAAACCACTGAAAAAATATGCCACAAGACCAAACTACCTTCATCCACTAGCTACATGTCCTTCATTCTTTTCATACATAAATAACATCCATGCCATGATACCACAACATAAAGAGTTTATACTCACTATCAGGAGAAGAGAATTCACATCAAGGGAAGTTTCATTAGTGGATAAGGTACTAATTTGTAAGAGATCACCTCTCCAGTTGGTTCATCAGTGAGTCAAGAACCAAAGCTTCAGCCTTGAGGAAGCTCTTAGTGGTTCAAAAAACCTCACAAGCACTTGAGTGACTCTTCCCAAACTATTAGGTTCATTAATCCATGAGCTTCTAGTGCTTTCTTTAGCCTTACAGGAAAGCTATTACTCTCTATAATTCCTTTTACCTAGCAAGATTTGGTGACGGTTCTTCAGCTGGTTCCTATCTCCCCATAGTTTTCATTCTTCCAAATTTGATCATTTCTCTCTCTTTATTTTCTCACCTCCACCCTTGGAGGAAATTTTCTCACAACATTACTCACTATGTCCTTTCCTCTGCTACATATGTGTATGCATGAGAGGGTAACAAAATGCATTCCCTTATTTCACTGTCTCTTCCCATGAGAGATAATGAGTAAGAGTATATTTTCAGTTGCGCATTTGTATCGTGTGGTGATGCCCCAAATATACAAATTGCCAATCACTTTGCCAACTCCACATTAGTCAAACCCTCGACAATGCATCCCATGCCTATCCTTAATTTTTTTTTCCTTTTGTTGGTTATGGTTGGAATTTAAAGGACACCTAGACCTATACTCTTCTTTCCAATTAAAATTATTTCTCATTCAACCCACTTAAAACCACTCAACCAACCAGGACTATTATCCCAAACAACCCATTCCTCAAGCAATCTCCCTCCTCAATCAATATGGAATCTATATCCCTTCTCTCAGCCTTTAATTAATTACAATTTATTTAGATTGGAAAAATATTAACCAAGGGATGTCGTAAACTCCTCCCCCTTGGGGGGGACACCGTCCTTGATGTTCAATAACCACATACAACAAAACATGCTTTAAACCAAGAATTGTTGGTTATGGTTCCTTATATACACAACTTTGTACAACATTTACATTTTATTTACATTTCCTGTACTCAAAATATAAGAAAGGATATGTTGCCGACATCTAGTTAGCCATTTCCCATGTGGCTTCCATGGGCCCAGATTCCCTCCACTACACTTTGAATTTCTCTATTGCTTGATTATGGAGCATGAGTTTCCTCTGATCTAGGATGGATAGAGGTTTCGATTGGAACTCTCCCTATAGTTCTACCTGTAACACAGACCAATCAATCACATGATTAGGATCCTACACATATATTTTAAGCAATGAAACATGGAGAACACCATGCACTCTAATTGATGGAGGAAAATCCAAACTATAGGTCATTGGCCCTATCCTTTCAAGCACTTTAAAAGACCCACAAAACCATGGTGCCAACTTGGCACATGACCCAAATTTCAAGAATCTCTTCTTGGGTCTAACTCACAAGAAAACATGTTCCCCAACTTGAAACTCGCTGTGAACTCTATGCTAGTCTACATAGCTCTTCTACCTGGTCCAAGCCACTTTATATTTATTTTTATGGTTTGTATTTCCTTCTCCATGTATTTCAATATATCAGGCCCAATAAGGACACTATTCACTAGATCTATCTAGCTGATATGAGTGTTACAACTCATCCCATAAAGTGCTTCACATGGGATCATTCTTAGCGACTCTTGATACTCATTATTGTAGGAAAATTTCACAAGTGGAAGGTACTCTTCCCACTTCTTTGACTCATGCATTACATGCATTCTTAGTATTTCTTCAAGAATTTTGTTTGTTGTCTTTGTTTTCCCATCTGTCTGAGGATGCTATTGTTGGCATTATGGTTAATGTGTTGTCCTTGATGGAAACCTGCTTGAAAAAATATGTCCTTGATGTCAACTTGGTTATAATACGATGATTATGGAACTAAAGAAAATCACAGGAATATTGGTACAGGTATTTTAGAATTGTGAAAGTGTTTTGGAAACCTTGTTACAGGTTTTACTTGAAGAAAATAACAAAATATGAAGTTTGAAAGTATGCGTGGTTCTTTTGAAGAATAATCACATACATACGCAGGTTCTATGAAAAAAGTTGCATACATAAACCGAACTATGGAAAACTATATACCAGGGGACATTACCGTGGTAATTTTCCATAGTATTATGACAACAATGTCTATTTGATACCATCAACATTACCAAAGGATTTTCCTGTGGTATTGGCAAAGGAAATATCTATATAAGTAGATGGAGATCAAGGAGTTAAGTGTGCAATGGAATGGTTTATTCATGTATGATATGATTTAGTACATGTGTGCACTAGGGAGAAAGGAGATGGCTCAGATCTGATAGATATGAAAGTATATAAAAAATCAATGGATATACTTGCTTGATTTGTGTATGTTTTTGTAGCTAACAATGTTAGATATTTATATATGATGATGGTATGATACGAATGTAGTGATACGTGCCTATAATATTATGTGCGCCAATATTTGGATTTGATAGATGTTGTGATTTGTAGCAAAGATTTGATTCAGTAGTTAAAATTTGTATGTAGGTTTTGTTTAGTATTGTTGCATACATACGCAGATTGGATTCAGTATTGTCACCTATAAACTATGTGATAATATATTTAGTAAGTTGAAACCTATAAACGGGTTTAACACATGATAGGCACATATATATGCAATTTTTCTTAATAACAAGCAAGTATATATTTTGAGTTAAATTTGATCAGTGTTTTGCTACTTGATGATGACAGTTTATGAATTTTGTTGTATTTACTATTATCTGTCAATGATGTCTTGATCAGGATGGTTTGCATCTAGTTTGGATTGGTTGTACATTGATTTTATATGGTTTCAATAGTTGGTTGAGATTCAGTTCAGTGATTGATTTGCTTCAATATTAAGTGGCTTGATTTTTTAGTGATTCAGTTGGTTTTACCATGCTTCAATGATTTAGATTTTGTATACCGATTTGAGCTTATTGCTGGTGTGGGTCCAATGTGAAAATATAATGAAAGGTGGCCTACATATTGTGATGATTTGAGTCAGATGGATCCAATATGAAAATTATGAAAACATGGTCCCAAAGGTGTTGAGGATTGTAGCCTTCAGTGAGGGGGTAGGAGATCCCTTCCGGTAGGAGTTGTTAAAGGAGATCAGGAGGTTGTATCTCCCTTCTAGTGAGTGTTAGAGAACAAGTGGAGGTTGTAGCCGCCTACAAGTGGCTTTATGTGTGCTAGTAAGAGTCTACGCTAGTATAAGACATAATGAATATTTTATTTATAATAAAAGAAGAAGACAAAGATGACACTGCGCTAGTTTTCACCCAGATTGGGTTTCCATATAAAATCCTATTGTCCATATGTGTTGATGTGTTTCTTATGTGTTGATGATTTATCTAATTTTTACTACTCATGGATACTGCATAATGAATGACTAAATAAATAATGATGCAATTGAAGGAGAGTTGGCAGCTACTATTTCCAGTGTTGTCAACTCCGTACAATGTATAACTCAACAATCTAGAAATACATAGCTCAGAGCTTTTGAGGTTCATAGGCTAGATGCCAGAATTCTAGTGTTTACTGAACTAGTGGATCGATTTTTACTTGGAAAAGAAAAATTTGTACAGTTAATTACTGAACTAATAGGTTTCCTGTCCATAGTTAGGACAATTTTTGCACATAATTATGATGAAATTTCACAAAATGAAGCCACTGACTTTGAAAGTCAAACCTATGACACGATCTAGTTTAGTTTGTGCAATAATTGGTCTAGTAGAGATTGTCTTTCAGGACAAAAAAGTAATAATAGCATTCCATTTCCCTTGCAGAATGGAATTTTTTGCATAATTAGGAAGCTTAATAGCATTCAAGTTGAAAAAGAAGCATTGGAATTTGAGTTGAAGACCCATGTACACAAATATGCATATTTAGAGGAGGAGTTTATGAAATTAAAGACACATAAGATAATCTAGAGAATATCCTGGCTAAACAATAATTTTGAAGCTTATCAACATTCAAGTTGAAAAAACAACATTGGAATCTGAGTTAAAGACCCATATACACATATACATAGATTTAAAGCAATAGTTTATGCGGTTGAAGATCAATACATGTAATGTAGAGAATATCCTAGCTTCCAGTGACTGTGGACTAAAGTTCCAATTCTGTGCCAGTTATCCCATGATTTAAGCCACTTTTTTAGGCCCAGACCATTGCCCATAATGGAATGAAAGTTCAAAATCAAGAAAAGTACAAGGAAACAATGATGCAAAATCAATAAGTTGATCAAGACCTTAACCAGACCCCTACTAGCCATGACAAGCATTTCATCAAAAATATTGTCAACATGTATATATAAACAACATAATTAAGTGTCAGGATCTCATACTTATCTGAGAATCACTATGAACAGTTGTTACCTCATGCCATTTGCTGCCTTATCACTTATTGGGTCATAGATACCATATCCATTCAATTACAAGTAAAAACATGTTGAGAGCCATACATAACTGTTGTCACCAAATGTACATATAACCAACATAATAGGAACATAAATACCATAGGCATATCAACCATCAAAATCCATATATACATCAATACATTTTCACATGAAAATCAAGGGAATGAATTTCTCATTAATCAATGCAATGAACCAACTGGAGATGGGAATACTATGCTTCACCTGACCATAGAATGGCTGAGCCAAATATCTCTTCAACATTCACCCCTGTGCCATATTCCAATCATGAATGTGGGACTCAAATCAAAATAACTTAACCAGGGCATACCGAGGCTAAACCACCTCACCTTGATCAATAGAAACCAGGCTTTACCATACTCCATCCTGGGTAGGCCAACACAATGAACACATCATAGCAAGCTCTACCATGATCTCTACTCGATCACAAGGCTATAAAAGCATGAATTCCACCATATTTTCTCCACGTACATTGTGAAGAGTTCCCATGTCTCCTAGTCTATCAGGCTTTACTACAATCCAAACCGGATGACTAGGCCCTAAACCGAGACCCACTCTCCAATATTTAACACCTATCCCAAACCTAGGATTAATAGGCCCAATTGAGAGAAAACCACCTCTAGGCTTTACTGTATATCTTGCCATTCACCAGCAAGGATTCCTAGGTCATCTGAGGAAACACAAAATATGGCTTTACTGCAAGGCATAGTCCAGTTCAGGGGTTACTAGGCCATGTGCTCTATAATTTTGGAGATCCGCCTCACTTAGCTTCGAATCCATGTGGAAATTTAGCTCAACCATATATGAGAACCCCACCACACCATGGCTATCGGGAAATGGCAAGGCTAGGTTGAAAAACAATGTTACACCTAGCAAAACCCATGCCACTATAGAAAAGAACCAAATGCAATACCATGCATTAAATATAGCAATTAAAATTCACATGCAAGTCAATACCTACAATGATTCCTATTGTAGTTGCTTGATCCTACCTTTCCCTGCTTGATCCTTTCTTCCTCTTGCATTCTTTGCCTTTCTTGTTGCAATGCCAAAGTGCTCCAAGAAAACTCTAAGTGTCTAAGAGTATGAGAGAGAGAATAATGGAAGAGCTTCGAAGCTAAATTGACAAATGTTTACCAACTCATCCTTAGAAGCCTTTTTATGAATGAGGCATCTATTTTCTTCATTTTCAATTATTTTTCATTATTTTCCTTCATTTTCCTCTTCACATGCAACCCGTGACCTTTCACCTCCTTTTTCTTCTAATTTCCGTTATTTTCATAAATAATTGTGCCAAAAATGCCATATTTCCTTTCCAAAGCCTTATCCATTGCATTTTCCAATTATTCCAAACAACCCATTCCTCAAGAAATCTTCCTCCTCAAGTAATATGGAATATATATCCCTTCTCTTAGCCTTTAATTAATTACAATTTATTTACATTGGAAAAATCTTAACCAAGGGATGTCATACCCTCTCCCTTGGGGGGGAACACTGTCCTTGATGTTCAATAACCATATAAAACAAAACATTCGTTAAACCAAGCATTTTTGGTTATGGGGCCTTATATACATAGCTTTTTAAACATTTACATTTTATTTACATTTCCCTTGCTTAAAAATAAGAAAGGAAATGTTGCCCACATCTCATTAGCCATTTCCCACGTGGCTTCCTCGGGCCAAAGTGCCTCCACTACACTTTGAATTTCTCTATTGATCAATTATGGAGTATGAGTTTCCTCTGATCTAGGATGCATAGAGATTTTAGTTGGAGCTCTCCCTATGGTTCTACCTGTAACACAGACCAATCAATCACATGATTAGGATCCTACACATATATTTTAAGGAATGAAACATGGAAAACACCCCGCACTCTAATTGATGGAGGAAAATACATCCTATAGGTCGTTGGCCCCATCCTTTCGAGCGCTTTAAAATACCCACAAAACCGTGGTGACAAATTGTCACATGACCCAAATTTCAAGGATCTCTTCTTGGGTTTAACTTGTAAGAAAACATGTTCCCCAACTTGAAACTCCTTGTGAACTCTATGCTAGTCTGCATAGTTCTTATGCCTGGCCCATGCTACTTTATATTTATTTTTGTGGTTTGTATTTCCTTCTCCATGTATTTCAATATATCAGGCCCAATATGGACCCTATAGGAATATTGGTACATGTATTGCAGAAATGAGAAAGCGTTTTGGCAACCTTGTAATAGGTTTTATTTGAAGAAAATATCAAAATGTGAAGTTTGAAAATTATACGTGGTTCATGTGAAGAATAGTCACGTAAATATGCAGGTTCTATGAAGAAAATTCACATACATAAACTGAACCATGGAAAACTATATACCAAGGGCCATTACCATGGTAATTTACCATAATATTATGATGACAATGTCTATTTGATACCATCAACATTACCAAAGGATTTTCCTGTGGTATTGGAAAATGAAAAATCTATATAAGTAGATGAAGATCAAGGAGTTAAGTGTGCAATGGAATGGTTTATTCATGTGTGATATGATTTGAAACATGTGTGCACTAGGCAACAAGGAGATGGCTCAAATCTGATAGATATGTAAGTATATAGAAGATTAATGGATATACTTGTTTGATCTGTGTATGTTTGTGTAGCTAAAAATGTTAGATATTTAGATATGACGATGGTATGATTTGAATGTAGTGATATGTGGCTATAATATTATGTGCACCAATATCTAGGTTTTATGGCCTAAATCTACCTTAGGTTGAGAAAGGCGGGTCTAAGGTAACATCAAACCAAGCTTAACCTGGTAGCTAGCCCTACCAGGTCGGGAGAGGGCTCTCTCCTTGTCAATCTCAGGAAAATATGGCAAGTGAGGCTTGAGATGACTATTGTAAATACTAATTTTAGGCTAGGTATATGCTCAGAGAAGTTTGATTGATTTTTATGGTTGTTTGCTGGATCAGATGAGGAAGGCAGTTTTGGGTCCGGGAAATGAACTCATATTTGCAGAGGTTCCTGTGGGGCGAGGTAGCGAAGTGTTTTAGCACTTTGAATCAGGTGTAATGGTGAGTCTAAATACTGGTGAGGAGTTGGATAGGGCATGAAAGTGTCATGAATCCTCTTCAAACAACAGAAAACATGTAAAACTAAATAAACCCCAAGGTAGAGCACTGAAACATCAATGAATTCCACCTTTTACACTTGATTCATTTAGTTATGCAGAAAAATATAAAGATGATGGAACATATAAACATATGAAAAACTGAAAAATAGAGGAGAAAACAATACTAATTCACCTTGCCATGAGAATCCAACAAAATGCTGCAAAACCATGGTTTATTTCCTTGCCAAACTGCAGAAGTGATGTACAATAGTGCTCAATGCATCCACAAAAGTCCAACCTTGACAAATGACTGAAAAAGCACATGATATAGACATCCAAACCACCTGTGATATCCATCAGGGGTTGAATCCATGAGAAAAGGGGTGGTCTCAACCATATTTGAACTAGGAACACAAAAGTAGGCAGTGGAACAGCTTGCCTCTAAAACTTAGGAAACCAATTCATTACAGCTCAAAACCACCTACAACTGATGTATCTACCTCCTTAGGTCATTTTTCATCATTTTTACATCATATTACATCTATTTACATCAAATTACATCATGAATTTTACCATGAGAGAGATAAAGTCAAACTGGTAGTAAACTAGGCGAAATTCTAAGCAAACAAGCAAATTTGGCAATTTTTCATCCTATGTGTAGCGCAATTTTTTCTGTGTAGCACTTTTTCCAAGCCACTTTTGGAAGGCTTCCCGAAGTCCAAATCCATTGCAGGATAGCTCATGGGAAATCTTGGTGAGTCTAAATTCTGGGACAGCTTGAATTTTTTGATTTGGAGTCCATTTTCCCCTCCAAAGATGCAATCTCCCAAGACTGCTTCCTGTGTGGCCAAAAAGTGGTAGAGAGGGCATTTTTTGGGTGTTTTTGGCCCTTTTGGAGGTCCAAAAATTGTCAAAACTTCATAGCCATTTCTGAGAAAGCATATTTTTTTGTTCTGATTCTAAATATGTAAGCCATTTTTTAGATGGAGGCCCCCATCAAAAGCGTAGCGCCAGTGGCGCTACGCACCTGCCAGAAAAGCCTGTTTTTTTCCTGAAAAATTCAAAAATGTAAAAAAAATCACCAAATTTCTTGAAATTTGGCATGAGTGATCTGTGTTAGGTGCTATGTTGGGCCAATTATTCTTCAGCCAAGATCTTGAGATTATATTGCTCTTTCTTGCTCCTCAAAGCTCTCTTTAACTTGGCTTTTAGGCTTCTTATCCTTGTTTCACAAATTTTGTTCCGAGTCAAATAGTGATAGGCCATGTGGGACAACATATTTTTCTCATTGTTGGCTTTCTCAAGAAGTTTCTCCAAGTGAATGTTTACCCTCTCTAGCCATGATTACCGGTCAGCATCAATTTCTTGCTCAAGGGTTTTCAATTTGACTTTCCTTCTTTTTGTTGCTTGCCTGTTTTCCCTTATGGTTTGCAGCTCCATGATTATTTGTTTATCCTCCAATTGCTTGTTTTCTTTCTCAAGGAAGTTAATGATCCACCTAGCCCTCTCAATTTTAAGTGATAAGGCATGGATTTCAGCTTCTTTCTCTTTGATGACCTCCTTGAGTCTTGAGTTTTGGGAACCCAAATTAGTGTCCTCTTCCTGAATCAAAACAAAATCTCTATCCTGACCTTGAGAAGGTCCTTTATCATGCCAAGGTTGTACCTGTACTACTGAAGAAGAAGGCAAAGTCCCTTTCACCCCAGGTGAAGATAGCATTTCCCTGTGGTCTGGTGAAGGAAATGAAACCCCTTCCACCCCTGGTGGAGATAATACTCGTTTCACAGCTGCAAATAGTCTCCTTGTGCCTTTTTCATAAGTGATAAACACTGGCACACCTATTGTTTCAGTCTCATGAACCTCTGGTTGGTTTGAAGGACCTCCTTCCTCTTGAAGCACTGATGGGGTCACCTGAGGGCTTTTGAAAACCTCATGTGAAATGAAGGTATCCCATGAAATATTCATCAAGCTTAGTTTATGCAAAACAACAATTTTAATCAATGAAAAATGGTAAATGCTACTAAACTATTGAGGAAGAGGTTTCCTTTGCACATATGTAGCCATCTTCTCAATATTTCTGCATATGAAATATGGGAGGTTCATCATCCTCACTCTTGTGAAATGCATCAACAATCTAACATGGTAAGTATACAAATGAGAAAACCTCCCTTCACAGGTGAAATATTTGATAATGAGTTTCATGAGTGGAACATAAGTATCTTGTAGGTATCTGAAAGGAAATACCCTACTGATTTGCCTTTGATAATTAGCCTTGATGTAAGGCTCATAATGCTCTCTACCCACATGTTGTCCCTTATTCCACTATTCTCCCACATTAGGAATGCATGTTGCTGCTGCAATGGTTTCAGGTGTCAAAGTGAAAGAGACACTAGCAAGGTTCACCTGGCCATTGTGAAGATGAAGAACAAATAACCTATCAAGTTCATGGTGATATTTCACCCTCTCCGCCATTTCACAAAAATGGTAACAAGACTGATGTTTAAAACATGTTACTGCAAGAGGGCAAGCTAGTAACTCTGTGAGAGTGGTGGGCTCCTCCCGGATGTGTTTTCCTCCTTTATGTGGTTTTCTTGGTGCATGAGCCTCTTGGGAAGAATCACTGACAGTTTCATCATCCCTCTCATATGCTGAATCTGTTTCCATACTTGCAAATGTGGAGTGAAAAATGATGAGTATGAAGAGATTTTTTTAAAGTATAGGGTGACTGTTGTTTTTCTTTTGGGGATAAAAGGATTGACTGATAGTAGAACTGTGAATGAGGGTTTTGATGATGGAAGAAGGATTTTAGGGAATGTATAGGGTTTAGGAAATGGGAATTAGGGTTTAGAGAATGGTAGGAATTATGTATAGGGCTTAGGGTTTGGTAATAGGGAGTAAGGTGAGTGCCAATGGGAGAGGGGAAGAGGAAGGGAATTAGGGAAATTTAGTGCAGGGGCATGGAATATAGGAAAATAATCACAAGGGAGTTAAAACAACAAAAACAACAAAAGCCCTAAACAATTTTGGCTAGACAATTTGGAGGCAGCTAGGGTTTCATTTTTAGACACTCAAATCATCACCATAGATGAAAAATTCTCTTGCTAGGTCAGATGAGAGGATTTACTTACTTGTTGAGAGGTTAGTTGTGGAATTGGAGGATTGTGAAATCGATGCAATGCGTTTTGGAGCTCATCCAGCAAATGCGCCACGCCAACGCCCAGGTGCGTAGCGCAGTAGTGCACCTCATTTTGTTGTATAAAAGTTAAGTCACATGCATTAAGCAACACACATATTGTTTTCATTTGAGAGATAATTGTCCTACAATCAATAGACAAAATCAAATGCATCCACACACAAGGGGAATAGAAATTATACTCAGAAAAGGAGAAAAGTGTATGCATTCAACTAGTAAACAAAGGAAAAATAAAGGAACCCAATACACTTGTATGAATTTGTTAGTCTTCAACTTGACTTACTACCTATGCTTCCAATGATGGAATTGTAAAATGGGATATACAACAAGCAAGGAGGCCATTTATTGTTATTACCAAAGGCAGCCCAACTTCAATTCGAGTCCACTAATATTAGCTTGTTGTATGGTATTTTCCTTACGCTATGACGAGAGTGATTATTTTATGTTCTAAGAATCTCATTATATAAGCTATGTTCTTATCCACATTTCATATTTTTGTTACATCTGTTATAAGACAAAAAATGTGCATACAATCCTTAGGGTCAAGAGATATTTTTTCTAATTTGTTGATCATTGCTACACATGGGAAATGATGCACATATATCCCTTCAAACAAAAAGATTCATAAGTAGTGTATGCACGGATTCACTAAAGCAAGAGTTTCTTTTTGTGTTATGAGTGTCGATAAATAGAGAAACGTGTTGAAGGTAAGCCAAGTCTCTCTTCAATCCAAAAGATGTTGAAAAGTTACCACTTATTTGGAAAGCCAAGTTGGTTGAGCCTAGCTAGAAAAATGATTAAAACTTTGATACAAGAAATTATTCTTGATTGACTTGAGATCTAGATACCATCAGGTATGCATCAAATGGGAGGACATTTACAAGACTACGTTCAGGACTAGGTATGGGCATTATGAGTTTGTTGTTGTTCCATTTGGCTTAACTACTGCTCCAACTACATTCATGTGTTTTATGAATAGTGTGTTGCATCCATATTTGGATAAGTTTTTTATTATGTTCATTGATGATATACTGATATTTTCTAAAAATGAGGAAGAGCATCTCGAGCATTTAGCAGCAGCGTTGAGGTTGTTTAGCGAGCATCAGCAGTATGCTAAGCTTAGCAAGTGTAGTTTCTTTCATACTGATGTACATTTCTTGGGACATGTTTCCTCTAAGCAAGGCATTACAATAGATCAAGAGAAGATAAGGGCCATCATGGAGTGGGTAGCTCCTAAGAATGTGGATGAGGTGAGATATTTCACGGGTCTGGCATACTATTATAGGAGATTCATTAGGAACTTCTCACAAATTTCTTATCACATTACATCATTGCAAAGGAAAGGTAAGAAGTTCGAATGGAAAAAGGAGTGTGAAGCTAGCTTTGAGCAGCTTAAGTAGTTGTTGACGCATGCACCAGTGCCGCAGATTGCAGATACCGACAAAGAGTTTGTGCTATACAAAGATGCTTGCAAGAGAGGGCTTGTTGGAGTCCTTATGCAGGATGGACATGTGTTATGTTATGAGTCCCGAAAACTAAATGAGCATGAGCAGAACTGGCTGACACATGATCTTGAGTTAGCAATGATTATAAATGAATTGAAGATGTGGAGGAACTATCTTCTTGGTAGGTGGTTTGTGCTTATGAGCGATCACATTGGGTTGAGGTATTTGTTTGACCAGCCGAATCTGAATGTCAGGCAGGCTAGGTGGTTGGCTACGACCAACGAGTTTGATTTTGAGATTAGGTATATCAAAGGTAAAGATAACAGGGTGGCATATGCTCTCAACACACGGGTTCAGGAACATCACTTGGCAGTTATGAGTTTCTTTGGGATAGACTTATAGGATAGGATCTTGTAGGCAGGTCAGAAGGATGTCAGGTATATGGGGATTGTGCACAGGTTGTAGTTGGGTGATAGTATAGGTACAGGTATAGGTCATGGTATAGATACAGGTGTAGGTATAGGTGGAAGTACAGGTGCAGCTGCACAAGACATGGATTATTGTCTCACAATAGAGAGATTGGTAAGGTTCAGAGACAGGATATATGTGTTGGATGATAGTAATCTCAAGAAGGTGATCTTGAGGGAGTTTCATGAGAAACCATATTTAGGGCACCCAGGTTACCAGAAGACACTAATAACAGTGAAGAGATCTTACTATTGGCCAAACTTGAAGCAGGATGTAGAAGAGTTTGTGACAAGATGTTTCCATGGGAAGCGAGTGAAAGAAGAATGTAAACATCCAAGTGGACTACTACAACTGAACGTGATTCTAGAATGGAAATGGGAGGTCATTTCCATGTATTTCATCATAGGTTTGCCAAAGACAGTAAAGCATCATGATTCCATCATGGTCATTCTGGGAAAGTTAACAAAGGTTGCACACTTTATTCCGATGAAGTCTACGTACTCAGCTAGCGATGTGGCACAAGTATTCATGAGATATGTGGTTAGACCACATGGTGTTCCAAAGACGATTGTAACAGATCCAGATGTGAAGTTCACTTCGAAGTTTTGGAAGGAGTTATTTGTAGGTTTGGGCATAGATTTGGCCTTCATCGCAGCTTATCATCCGCATACATATGGACAGACAGAGAGGGTCAAATGGATATTAGAGGACATGTTGAGGATATATGTGATGGATCAGAAGAGGAAGTGGGAAGAGTATCCCCCTTTGGTATAGTTCGCATACAACAATGATTATCAAGAGTCACTGAGGATGAGTCCTTTTGAGGCATTGTATGGGTGGAGTTGTAACACTCCCGTTAGTTGGAGTGATTTGGTTAGCAGGGTATTAATTGGACTAGATATATTGGAAGACACGAAACATGAATGCAAGTGATCAAGAAGAATTTAAGGCAACACGGGATATGCAGAAGAGTTATGCATATACGAACATGTTTCTCAAGGAGTTCAAGGTTGGGGAATAGGTGTACTTACGCATCAAAACAAAGAAGAGATCCTTGTAGATTTTTCATGTTCCAAGATGGCACCATGGTTTTCTAGACCCGTCAGTATAAATTAAGAGGATTGTGCCATAAGCCTATCGACTTACACTGCCTTCGACAATGAAAGTCCACAATTTTTTTCTATGTATATTTGTTTAAGAAGTATGTTAAGGATCCTTAACATACTTCTTAAACAAATATACATAGAAAACATCATGGAATTTCACTGTCAAAGGCAGTGCAAGTCGATATGCTACTAGCACAATCCTCTCAATTATACTAAAGGATCTAGAAAACTATGGTGCCATCTTGGAACATGAGCCAATCCGCAAGTAGCTCTTCTTTAGTTTGATTCCCAAGTACACATGTTCCCCAACCTTGAACTCCTTGAGCAACCTATTCCTATATGCATAAATATTCTTCCTATCATGTGTTGCCTTTAGATTCTTCTTGATCACCTGCATTCATGTTCTGTATCTGCCAACATATCTAGTCCAATTAATACCCTGCTAACCAAATCACTCCAACTAACGAGAGTGTTGCAACTCCACCCATACAATGCCTCAAAAGGACTCATCCTCAGTGACTCTTGGTAACGATTGTTGTATGTGAACTCTACCAAAGGGAGATACTCTTCCCACTTCCTTTGATGATCCATCACATATATCCTCAACATGTCCTCTAATATCCTATTGACCATCTCTGTCTGTCCATCTATCTGCGGATGATAAGCTATGCTGAAGGAAAACTCTGTGCCCAAACCTAAAAATAACTCCTTCCAAAACTTGGAAGTGAACTTTGCATCCGGATCCGACACAATCTTCTTTAGAACACCATGTAGTTTAACCACATCTTTGATGAATACTTGTGCCACATCGCTAGTTGAGTACGTAGACTTCACGGGAATGAAGTGTGTAACCTTTGTTAACCTGTCCACAATGACCATGATGGAATCATGATGCTTTACTGCCTTTGGAAACCCCGTGATGAAATCCATGGAAATGAACTCTCATTTCCATTCTAGAATCACGTTCGGTTGTAGCAGTCCACTTGGATGTTTACATTATTCTTTCACTCCCTACCAATGGAAACATCTCGACACAAACTCTACTACGTCCCTCTTTAAGTTCGGCCAATAGTAAGATCTCTTCAGTGCTATTAGTGTCTTCTGGTTCCCATGGTGACCTGAATATGGTTTTGCACGAAACTCCCTCAAGATCACTTTCTTGATATTATTGTCATCCAACACATATATCCTGTCTCAGAACTTTACCAATCTCTCTGTTGTGAGACAATAGTCCATGTCTTGTGCACCTGTACTTCCACCTATACTTGCACCACTACAGGTGCCTATACCTACACCTCTATCTCTACCATGACCTGTACATGTACCTATGCTATCACCCTGTTGCAACCTATGCACAATCTCCATATACCTGACATCCTTCTGACCTGCTTAAAAGATCCTATCCTGTAAGTTTGTCCCATAGGAGCAGATAACTGCCAAGCGATGTTCCTGTACCCGTGTGTTGAGAGCATATGCCGCCATGTTCTCTTTACCTTTGATGTACCTAATCTCAAAATCAAACTCGTTGATTGTGGCCAACCATCTAGCCTGCCTAGCATTCAAATTTGGTTGGTCAATCAAATACCTCAACCCAATGTGATCGCTCATAAGCACAAACAACCTACCAAGAAGATAGTGCCTCCACATCTTCAATTCATTTATAATTGTTGCTAACTCAAGATCATGTGTTAGCTAGTTCTGCTTCTGCTCATTTAGTTTCTAGGACTCATAACATAACACATGTCCATCCTACATAAGGACTCCAACAAGCCCTATCTTGCAAGAATCTTTGCATACCACAATATCTTTGTCTATTACTGCAATCTGTGGCACTGGTGCATGCATAAACAACTGCTTAAGCTGCTGAAAACTAGCTTCACACTCCTTTTTCCATTCAAAATTCTTACCTTTCATTTGTAATGATGTAATGCGATAAGAAATAGTATGCCAGACCCATGAAATATCTCACCTCATCCACATTCTTAGGAGCTACCCACTCCATGATGGCCCTTATCTTCTTTGTATCTATTGCAATGCCCTACTTGGAGACATGTCCCAAGTAATGTACCTCAGTATGAAATAAACTACACTTGCTGAGCTTAGCATACTGTTATCACAAAATCAGGTACTGAAGGCTGCCAATCAGCAAGACTCTGTGTAACTGTTTCAAACCAAGCTTTTAACTAAGGCTTAGCCTCCTTAGTCTGAGAGGGCTCTCTCATAGGTTATTGATATTGAACAAGATGGCTAACTCTTACAAGACACATGAAAAATGTACTGGCTGGACAGAATTGCTTCCCATTGGGCTTATGGAGTCACTAATATCTCAGTAAACAATAACACTATCCTTTCATAGAAATCAGGGCACTTTACATCTAATGTTCAAACATAACTTACATGAAACACAGTTTGCCTAGGCATACAGGAAGTCAGAGCATGATTCATGAGTTCTGAGTGATTATGCATTAACCAAACTGTAAAAGAACATTAAAGAGAATAAACCATCATACATTTGAACAATAAGATCTATTGTGAATCCTGAGAAGAAACAACAGTCCTTTGCATTACTGAAATCTGCTATACATAAACCAAAACAGTCTTCTCCAAAAAACATCCAACCCCTATTACCTCACTCTCTTAGCTATTTATAGAGTGCTTATTCTATCTCATTCGAGCTTCCACCTCCAGCATGAGGGGATCCCGATGATTGCCATTAATTACTCCTATCCACTACTGAACTAACCTATTAAATACAGTCAGCACTAACTGAAGTTCTAAAAAGTTCTAATTTAATTCTAACTCTAACTCTATCTTTTTCGTAGAAGATTCCTCCTTGCAGCTTTGACACATGGTTTTCTCTTTGTTCAGCTGAGATGACATGAGATGGCATAAGATGGGTAATTAATGTCCCATGCTGGCTTTGAATACTGAAGGCTTTGATCCGTTCTGTATTGGCTGAAAATATCCCTAAATTTTCGGTTCTGGTCCCCCATCACTGAGTATGTAGCATTGGATACTTTAATTCTTTAATAACCCAAGAGAATAGGGTAACACCATGCTCCTGATATGTTGGAAGCTTCCTTGGTAGACAGGTGTGCCAACCAAAACTTTTCGTATGCAGTTCTTCTCGAAACCCTAATCACCGAGAATAAAGTGGCTTTATAACCAAAAATCTTAAACTTAGGTTAAAAGATTTCACCTTTTGTTAAAGGTACACCTGGCAAATGTTGAATGGCTGTAGCAGCTTCCTTTGATCCCTTTCATGTCACTGAGGTGTTCCCTTTGCAAATTTCTGATTCTTCCATCAAACTATTTGCCTGCGTTTAAAAACAACACCTACAGCAGTTTCGCAGTTTCGTAGCGCGCTGCGAAACTGTTTTAAACAATTTCAATTTCCCCTGAGATTTTAACTGCTCTGCCACCTTGCTCACAAATAACTTATCAATGCTCATAACATTCATGCTTGAAATTCTTGCAAATCCTGGAGTGGATGACATTACAGTTAAATGAAATTCATCAGCAGAAAAATCTCTAAACTAATGCATTTCACTCATTGTGCGGACGAGAGAGCTTTCCTAGGAGAAACCTTTTGTCAAATACTACCAGCTATTCAACATTCGATTCTGTGCATTACCTACAGATTGGAGGGCAGTAGTCGGTCAACTAAAGTTACACTCGAAACCCTTTAACTTGCTACTTTTAGCAACTGCATTAAGTTCATTCAAAATGTATTCTTTTGCCTTGGGATTTTGGCACAATGCAGTAAAATCTCCAGTTTGTCCATTATTTGTGGCCCAAATTTCAAGTGCTCTTTGATTAGGTATAACAACAGCAACCAGACAAGATTCGAAGTTATTTCCGTAAACCCAAATCGAATCAATAGCAGAACACTGGCCATACACATTCTCGAGATTTTCCACTGCAACATATTCTCCTTGTGAAAGCTTAAATATATTTTTTTCTATCAATGATTTTTAGTGTTCCATTCGCCTGCCACTCCCCAATGTCACCTGTGTGAAACCAACCATCAACCAAAACCTCATTTGTAAGGTCTTCACGCTTGTAATAACCAGCAAATAAGGATTTGCCCCTTATACAAACCTCTCCACGCAGTACTTCTGAAAGTGCATCATATCCCATTTCAGGGACAGACTCAAGGCAGACATCAATATTCGGAATAGGTGGACCAACAACCCCGATCATTGACATTACATTTTGCAGGGAAACAAAATTTCCTGCACAAGTTTCTGTCAAACCATAGCCCTGTACAACATGGCAACAAGTGACTACTCGTAGGAACTCTGCCACATGTTTTGCAAGTGGAGCTGCTCCTGATATCATTACACGGACACGTCCTCCCAGACCTATGACTTTTTACTTTCGATTGCAACTTTGAGAACACATATTTGCCTCAGATTTTTAATTACCACGTCTTTGCCATCATAACCTTTATTAAAATCGTGCTCTGGATCAGGAGCGCAGTACCTGCCATGATTGATACATTGAGATTTACACTGCTTGCTCAAAACAACGGCTTGGGGGCAAAAACACCTGTGCGCATAAATTCAAAGATCCAGTTTTCAATCTAACCATGGACATGCACATTACGGCATTGACAGTGAGTGTTTTGCAGATGCACTGTCATAATGGAGAACAGGACAAACCCAGAAGTCAAAATCTGCAATGTGGGCACACGTCTGAAGTTTTGACAGCTATTCCTTTGATGATGCACATGTTCCACAAGCAGAATGAAACACAATCGCCAACTGCAGCTCGCCCTATCACATGGACCTTCAGCACTAAAACTTCAACATAACACATGACAATTGTAGGCATGAATAACCTACAGCAAATATAACGGAAGCACCCCTTTGATATTATCTGCCATCGCTCGTATCTCAGCTTGTATTTCCAATCCCCGTGATTAACAAGAACATATCGTATTATATATATAATCAAAGCCATAACTAACCATGTTCTTTAGATCTTCAATTTTCATTATCCCAAGCACCTCCAGCAGTATTCAAAACAGGGACCGTTGCAAACATAATGATTGTCGGTAACCACTGACATGTAGCTCAAGAAGCCATATTCCTTTCATCTCCAGAAACTGAAAGAGGCGGTCAACAATTGCTGTAGGAGAGAGCCAACAACGCAGAAATGGGGAATGTCTTTGTCACTGTTTCATTTTGAGGATCTAATAACCGCACCAGGCAAGATACATGGTCATCAATTTAATGAATTCTTTTCTGTTTGTATCGACAACAAATAGATTAGAGAGTGCCCTTACAGCCAGCTGTTGAGAGAAGCTAGGCTTGCCATCCAACATCTGTGCAAGCAGACCAACGTACCCTGCCTCCCCTAATGCTCGCTTTATTTCATCTGTCTATGATAGATTACAGATGGCCGAGGCTGCCAACTCTTGAATTGTAGAAAATCCACTTTTGAGGAGAACTATGAGCTGCTTAACAAATCCAGAGGACCTCAAAAGGTTTCTAGAGAATATGGATTGCGAGAGGCTGTGGATTCAAACAAATCCCCAATTTCGTAGCGCAGCCAGTGCAAGGTCGGCGTTTTTCGCTACGAAATCACTAAAATAGGTTGCGCTGCGAAACTGCTAAAGGATTTATGCGCTGCGAAAACGCTTTGTCCTTAAGCTAATCTGAGCAATTTTGGCAATGGAATTTTCAGTGATAACACATACAACTGATGCTCCCTAAACAACCTCAACACTGCTGCTAAATGCTCGACAAACTCTTCCTTATTTTTAGAATATACTAGTATCTCATCAATGAACATAACAAAAAACATATCCAAATATGGACACAACACACAATTCATAAAACACATGAATGTAGTTGGAGCATTAGTTAAGCCATATGGAACAAAAACAAAATCATAATGCCCACTGAGCGCAGTTTTGTAAATTTCCTCCTATTTGATGCATACCTAATGGTATCCAGATCTCAAGTCAATCTTCGAGAACACTGCTTCTCCCTTCAGCTGATTGAACAAGTCATTGATTCTTGACGAAGGATATTTGTTCTTGATAGTCACTTTTTTCAACTATTTGTAATCAACGCATAATATGAGGGTATGATATTTCTTCCTCACAAACAAGACCGGTGTGCCCCAAGGTGATACACTTGGCCTAATGTATCCCCTGTCCAATGTTTCCTTTAGCTGCAATTTTAACTCAACCAACTTAGGCGTGTTGATCTTGTAAGGTGCTTTATATGCTAGAGCTACCTATGGCACTAACTTAATCGAAAATTCTAGCTCCCTTTGAGGTGGAAACTATGTAATATTCTGAGGTAATACATCTTGAAACTGCTGCAACAATGGATATCTGTTCAACAACCTCCTTACCCTTATCACTAGAAATTTGTACTACAAATAGCTTGCACCCTTTCCCACAGCTACACTTTTCTTTCATAGTTGTAACCATCCTAATTGATGTGGCTTTCTTCTTACCTTCCAAGACTCTTGGTTCTCCATTGTCATCAACACACTCAATAGATTTTTCATAGCACTCAACCGTGGTTCTATGTAGATACAACCAATCCATGCACAAAAAAATATTGTATGATCCCAACGGTAATACATTCAAATGTGTTTTTGTAGGCACATCATTTAAATAAAATGCGCAAGCTCGTTCTCAATGATGAACTCACTTCTTTGTACCTATAGCCAACTACATTAACCAAGACTCTACATGCAATTCCTTATTCAAACCACACTTATCCACCAAGCCAAGACTAACATAGCTATAATTAGATATATGGTCAATCAAAATAGAAATAACTTGATCATAAAGATTACCATCCATCTCAATGATATATACCTGGTGTTCTGCCTGCCTGTTATCTGTTGTTGCATAGATACGTGGAATACTCTAACCAACATCACAAACATTTTGCACCTCCTATGCATTCTATATCTTAGGACTATGACCCTGATTCTATAGAAAATGTCTCTTAAGGTATTCCTTGCCACATGCCCAACAATCTAACCAAACAATACCAACACCCCTATGTTGTTACTGTGACTCATGTCCCTGTCTAGCTGCATTAAATCTTTATTGTGTTTCCATATTCTCTTTCTCATCTACATGCTAAGGCCTTGTCCTCTTAGGTTTACCTTTACCTTTGTCTTTTCCTTTCCATCCATGTTGAGATTCATTCTTACGCTTTGATTTCTCATAGAAATGCTTCTATTTCCCAATAATTTCCTCAAGTGACCGAGGCTTATCATATTCAATTTGATCTCTAAATGCTAATGGATAACCACTGATAAACTGTTGAACTTTAGCCTACTCATTAGTAAGATATGGTGCATACCTCAATAGCACCAGAAACTTGGTGGTTCACTCTTCATCCTTCATTGATCCCATCTTTAGCTCATAAAATTATTTTTTCTTACTGTCATAGTTACTTTATGACAAGTACTTCTTCCTGATAATCCTATTGAATTCCCGCCATCTCAAGTCATTTGTCCCAATGTCTCTAACCCCCTTAACATCTTCCCACCATATGTCTGAATTAACTTTCAAGCTAAAGATAACTATTCTAGCCTTTATGTTATCTATGTTATCATGCAACTCAAATAATTTGGTCATTCCAAATATCCAAGCCTCTGCATCTTCTAACTTCTTCATATCTCTGTCAAAAGTAGGTGGCTTTTCTTTCTTGAACTCATCCAGAAATTATCCCCTATCATTCTTCTTTAAAGGATGATAGCGACAATGATCATGATGTCTATTAGAACCATAACTAGAATAATACATGTACTCTTCACCCCTCCTTTCTAGAGTGCAAACACCCTTCCATATCTCACATTATCAGATCTATCCATCCTATGTCTACTAGGAGATCTACTGCCATATGCCCCATTAGTTTGATCCTCATGTCCATGGCTAATCTGAAGTGGCCCTTGTTGCTACAAGTCTGACAAACTTTGAAGAAGTATAACACTCACCTTTGCCTGCTTCTCTTTGTTGAGTCTTGAAAATGTCATTCATTTCCATTACACTTTCACTATTATGTCCATTATATCACCTCCATTTCACCTCCATTTCACTACTATGTTACCACATTCATCCCACTTTCATTATCATTGGGCCACCTTTATGTTTTTCCAATCTTTATTATTTCTAAGCCTTTTAAGTGAATTTGTGGTTAAACATTAAAAAATAATGTGCATATGCTTATACCTAACAAATGGATTGAGATTGTTGACATGTGTAGGTTGAAAGGAGGCTTCTAGAAGACTCTTATGTGGCACTCTAAGGCCAAATTCGAATTTGAGTGGAAAGAATCATGGGATCATGAGGATATGTGTCACATTTCCTAATTGTATTATAACTCTAAGAAGACATGTGTCTTATCAGTTCCTATTTTGATTAGGACTCTAGAGGTAGAGGGAGAGATTCATGGATTCTCATTAATGAGATGGCTTCTCATCTTTTTGTATAAATAGGAGATCTCTCTCCTTCATTTGGGAGCTTAGCTTATTAGTATTTTTAGCTTGTGAGTTCTTTAGCTTGGAGTTTGTAGTTCTTCCTTGATGGCTTTTGAAAGCTTTGGAGAACTTTGTTGTACTTTGTAATTTTGAATAATTTGAATAAAGCTTTGATAGGTTCAAATTGTCCAAAATTGACTGGTTATGGTTTGTAGTGGTCCCCAAAACACTGTATCCTATTTTAATAACGTTTTGCAACTTAGCTGCGGAAAGTGCCCTGATTCCGCAGCCAGCTGAGAATTCCGCAGTTGTTTCAAGGTTTAGCAGGTTACAGGCATCCAATGAAAAAACTGACCACATGGGAATTTCTGGAATTGTCTCGACATGGATCCTATCCTATTCACCCAGCTCAGATTGATAAAAAAAAATAGCCTAAGACCTCAATCAAAGTCCTATTTTTAGCATGTTTTTCTTGAAGTCTTTGCTGCCTGAAATTGAAAATCATTAATCATTTTTATAAAAATTTACAATTTCAGAGAAAGAAAAAGAGAAGAAAAACAATCTATGGTTATCCTCAATCCTAGCTTTCACTGTGGCCTCAATAATAATATAAAAAAAAAAACGAAAAAAAAAAAAAACAAAAAAATCTGCAAAATCCTTCTCTAGTTGTCTGCCTGACATTTGTAATCAACGGTAGTAGGTCAATGTTAGTGGAAATCTTAAACACTCATCTATATTCCATCCATTGCTGGAGTACCATTAGCATTGTTACAGCTACTATTTCTTATCTCAATCATTCTTTCCATCCCTTAGTCCAGCTGGAGCATCCCTACTGAGACCATACCTATATGGAGATGCTTGCCAAACATTTGTGAGAAAATCAGTGGACTTCCTTGCATACCAGTTAGTTTGTAGGTATTTATGGTGTAGGACTTTTGCAACAAAATTGTGAACGAAAGAAGACTCTAAAAGCCAAGCTGCTTTTCATTTCCATGGTATTATTGATATACATCCAGAGACATGGAAGATCTTACAGCTACTGTGTTAGAGGCAAATCTTCAATGGCGTCTTCCTGAAAGTGAACAAAACAACTGTGAATATGTTGCAAAAGGAGTGAAACATATGTGACTTATGACTATCCCAATTTGAAGAATATTAGAGCGCTGATTTACATGAATAGAAAGATAAACATGCAGAGGATTCCTCTGACGGACAACGTTGTTATTGAACAGGTTTTGGGGTCAGTTTGGAATCACTTGTACTAAAAACTAAGTGAAGGTTTTCATGAATCATTGAAGGTTCCAACTACTCCAGATTGATTAGGATTATGTGCATTCCCAAATACATTTCCCCAGTGCTTCATCCCTGTTATCGTACCTGTGTAATACACCTGACAAACAAAAAAAAAAACTCAGAAAAACGTATAATTTTAAATGCTCGATTTGCCCAAACGGAGGCGAATTTCAAGAAAAGAAAACATGGGATTTTTTTCCAGCTGGGTTAATTAGATAACCCAGAAACCGTTTGAATAAATTTGTGGCGGTCTGGGAAAAATTTACGGTTCTTTGGAGCCCATTTTTGCCTGCCGCGTGTAAAAAACAGATTTTTGAACAGATTATGATTGAATTCGGCGTCCCTAAAAAAGGGGAATTCCAATTTGGTTCTATGCTGGCACCTACTCTACCTTTACCATGTCTTCCACCCTTTAACACCACGTCTTCTACTCTTATGCCGCCCGTTTGCAATTCATTAACACCCGTTAAACAATAGTTCCAATCCAAGACGGCTCTCCATTACATGATCTGGTTGGGTACGACTCTTCACAGCATCACTCTATTTTTAATTAATGATTATGGTATTCGGAATATTGTCTAGGCTAGTTTTCTAATAACTAAGGAAAAAATCAACAGTTGTTTTATAAATGTGCTTGCGTCCATTCTACAGCCACCCAATTTTAAAATTTGTCAAATGCACTTTCTTCCCCTACTGTTTTATTGACCTCATGGCTTCATTTCCACCATGCCCACATAAACCTTCAACCCATTTTGTTCTCTATTCTGCCTCATTCCATGTACCTATTCTCTGATATCCACTTACAGTTGTTGGTTTCCTTCATAAACCCTGACCATTTCTGCTAATTCAAATGAGTTTTAAAGAACAGAAGGAAGGATGGGAGGACTGTTGAGGGCAGAAACTTGAGTTAAATTGAGTTACATCCTTCATATTTTTTTTCTCCTTTTCCACGCACACAGCCATTCCATTTCACAGTATTTTCTACACTCTGTTTTGATTAGCTGCGGAATCCAGCCACTTTCTGCAGCTGATTCAACTTTCCGCAGCTGGTTTAACTTTCCGCAGCTATTTTGTTAAACTCTAGGTTGCAGGTGTCATCAACCAAAACAAGCCACATGGGTAGCTGGGGGAATGTCAGTACATGGATGATGTCCTATTCATTTGGTCAAATTTGATGAAAAAGACCCCGGTCAAAGGGAAGTCAAGTTGAGTGTTATCACTAAGTCGCCACATTCAGTCGCCACACTGAGTCGCTGCATGTCAAGAAAAAATAATAATTTTGAATCAATGAAATGAACAAGTTATTTGCTCACTTTTCTGAAGGTATTGATTAATTTTGGATTGATGATGAAAAATGAATGGCTAACTTTGTATCCAAGATTTTTAGCTACAGAACCGTGCACATTCCGCAGCTAAAGTCTAATTCCGCCGCCAGAAAAACCTCATTATTCAAATTAGCCTATATTTCTCATACAAAATCAGATTTTGATGATTTAAGTATCGTTGGAAAGATCTCAACAAGATCTACACAATGAGAAATATATCATTAGAGCTTGAAATGGAAAATAATGAAATAAATTGTTGAAAAGAAGCAACATTCAACTTGGGCACAAATTCCAAAGCAGGTATAAATTCTTTTGATTTTTCCTTTGAGAACTTGTTTCATTAATACAAATTCCTAGTTTTGTGTGTAAATATCATAACTAGAGTGATTGATCACCTCTCTCCTTTGATAATCTTAAATTCCATTTCAGAAGAAGTATTAGTTTTTTTGCAGGTTCCAGGAGGAAGGACAAATGACTACAAGAGAATGGTGTCTCTCTAAGAGACCAATTTGTTTCATAAGAGGATGATCAGCAACAAAGAGGAAATATGCTGATGCAAAATTAGATCCAAACACTTGAAAAACTTTCAGATACTATTGTTTCCATCACATCCATACTTCATAATAAACCATTCATCTCATTTTCCTCCATATTTTCCATTTACATTCACATATGCTTTCCATCTCTTTTTTTCCATTCATAACCCACAAATAAAAGCAAGAGGCTCGTTAATATGCTTATTTCCCATTACCATTTCTACTCTCCATTGCCATCTTCCATTTTCATCTTCCATTCCTTGTCATTTTTATTCCGCAAATAAGCCCTGCTTCAAGGCAAATTATTGAGTCCATAGTCCTTTGAGTCTAAGTTCTTTGTAAAAACACCTTGAGGCTTGCATGCCTTAATGGCAAGTCCTCATGCTGACAAACAATGGAAATACATTAATGTCCCTTGTTCGTTAGATCTTCTAGGTGCCTTGACATCGAAAAATTCATTCGTGCCTAGCAAGATGTGTTTGGGCATCTTGACTCTCATTGTCATCAATGGTGAGAGTTCTCGTGTTGACTAGTGGCATCCATTAATGGACACTAAGCCAAACATTTCCTACTATGTTCGACATCAGAACATCTTTTCACATAGTAGGAATTGTGCCAATGAGTTTTGAAGACATAAAGACTATTATTTTCAGCATTTTGGAGCAGATTCAACAAGTTTTAGTAGAAGTAATAAAAAGTCATCTTATCTCTCTATCCATGACTCCTCTTGTTCAGCCACTTGAAGAAGAATATGATCAGAAATTTTCAGCTACTACACATACAATTCATCCATTCCAAAGGGTAAGTGAAGGTACGGCATTTTCTAACTTTTGACCATCGAATTCCATAAAAAGCTAGAATGATAATTGTTGGAAAAACATCTCTCTTCCTCATTTCATAAAATTGCCAATACCATCAGTTGGGGAGGGGAATACATTCATATTCATATCTTGCCATGTCCATATCATATTTAGGATCTCACATACTTCCAACATATATTAATTATTACATTGCTATTATGAGCTTAAAGGATAAATTGGATACAAACAAAATCATGGTTGTCACACAAGAACCAACCATCATACAATCCAATAAAGATATAATTTGCAACAATAATCAAAATATCATTATGCAAAGTTCAAAGATCAAAATAGAAGGCAACAAAAAAAAAAATGGTTGTAACACAAGAACCAACCATGTTGCAATTCAAGTGAAACACTTTGCAGAAATATGAAGTTATCAAATGATATCATGCAAAGTTAAGCCAAAGGTCAAGGATCAAAAGAGTTAATGTAATATATATTGCATGAGGACATGCAATAGCTTCAGTTGGGGGGTATGTTGAGTCTTGAAAATGTCATTCATTTCCATTACACTTTCACTATTATGTCCATTATATCACCTCCATTTCACCTCCATTTCACTACTATGTCACCACATTCATCCCACTTTCATTATCATTGGGCCACCTTTATGTTTTTCCAATCTTTATTATTTCTAAGCCTTTAAGTGAATTTGTGGTTAAACATTAGAAAATAATGTGCATATGCTTATACCTAACAAATGGGTTGAGATTGTTGACATGTGTAGGTTGAAAGGAGGCTTTTAGAAGACTCTTATGTGGCACTCTAAGGCCAAATTCGAATTTGAGTGGAAAGAATCATGGGATCATGAGGATATGTGTCACATCTCCTAATTGTATTGTAACTCTAAGAAGACATGTGTCTTATCAGTTCCTATTTTGATTAGGACTCTAGAGGTAGAGGGAGAGATTCATGGATTCTCATTAATGAGATGGCTTCTCATCTTTTTGTATAAATAGGAGATCTCTCTCCTTCATTTGGGAGCTTAGCTTATTAGTATTTTTAGCTTGTGAGTTCTTTAGCTTGGAGTTTGTAGTTCTTCCTTGATGGCTTTTGAAAGCTTTGGAGAACTTTGTTGTACTTTGTAATTTTGAAGAATTTGAATAAAGCTTTGATGTTCTCAACATGGAAGGAGATGTGAAGTAGATGTCATGGAGCATATTAGAATGTAAGGTAGAGTAGATTTCATTTTGTAAATTTTGCTTTGATTTCATTATGTCATTTGATTGCTTTCAAGTTGGTAGATTAGATTTTTCATTCATGCAATTTTAATTCATGCAAGTTTGTTCAACCGGTTGATTGTAGGTTAGTAATGCACATAGCTTTTTAATGACTAATGACATGACATAATCATCTTGTCCTTCTGCTGATTTATTTTTTTGATTTCTAATTCCAGCATTGTTATTTCAATCAGTTTTGTTTTGCTCATTTACTTTCCTGCAATTTAGATATCATATTGCTTAACTTGTTCATGATTTCTTCCCATAAGGTAGATTGAGCTAAAGGGTAAAGGATCAGAAGAGTTGAAGTAGTGTGATTAGTTTCCTTTATGCAATTTAATTTCATGCAATTTAGATATCATATTGCTTAACTTGTTCATGATTGCTTCCCATAAGGTAGATTGAGCTGAAGGGTAAAGGATCAGAAGAGTTGAAGTAGTGTGATTAGTTTCCTTTATGCAATTTAATTTCTTGCAATTTAGATATCATATTGCTTAACTTGTTCATGATTGCTTCCCATAAGGTAGATTGAGCTGAAGGGTAAAGGATCAGAAAAGTTGAAGTAGTGTGATGAATTAGTTGCTTTGCTTTCAGTCTTTGAGTTGCTTTAAGTTCAGTTTTTACTTTATTTTTCATACAACAGCAAGGATACTGGGTTTCATAGTCACTAGCTCATTGATTGGTTGTTGCATTCCATTTTGATTGAAGTAGCTGCATATTTACTCTTTTGTTCAAGTACTAATTCCACCAATAACATGTTTTGAGATCTTTTGAAGTGCTAAAGTTTTGGAAGTTACCATTAGGGACTTAGGCCTTAGGCCTTGTCTTGAAATCTCTATCCATACTTGTCCTTTAAAAGTATTCTTAAGACCTTAGAATAGGATTTCCATTTGCATTAGACACTTTAGGAAACCAACAAAAACAAAACCCCAAAATAAAATAAAATTTATAAAACAACGAAGTAAGAAAAAGGTTAACTAAGCACATACGGTGCACCACACTTCATCAGTTTATGATACCCAGATTGATAATTTATGTAGAGAAATTTAAGACGTTAAATTGACTAGACACTCTTATGCCTGTATTATCTGATCATTATCTGCCTTACAACTCCTTATCTCTTCCTTCAAACTTCTCAATGTAACTGCTAAATTTGAAGAGTGCCCAACACCATACTTCTCTTTAGATTCGTAGGGAGAACCTCTCTATTCAACCATCTTGCTAGCGATTTGATCTTTCTCTTCCTATAATGCATAATATGTCAAATAAACCAAATCACAATAAACCAATGTACCTCAGTATAGCTCAGGGAGGATACCTTTTCTGCAAGATCACCAAATGTATATATCCGGGAAAATACCTTGTCGACATACGCAAGTAAATGTATCAACACATAAATATCATTCTAACTAGGATCCAGTCATCAATGCAGGGCCATATGAACAATACATGCTATGACATCATGCATGACAACAAACGTTACTCCAATATACACATTGCTACATGTAACCGACAATATGCATAAGAAATTCCTAGCCAACTACAAATATGCATAAATGCATGTAGTCAAACATAATCGATCTATTCTTGCAATCAACCTACAAGACTGATACATGTAATAAAAATATTAAAAATGCAATCTAACATACGAGGATGTAAGTAGGGGACATAAAATCAACATGTAAATGACAAATAATCATATACAGTCGGTCACATACTCATGTCAAATACTTTTCACAAAATCAACATCAAATTCTCCATGATAACCATACTACAACCCTAATCCAACAACAAGCGATTGCATCAAGTATATAAGTGTAAGAGACACATGCAACTGACATGCATGCATGTCTAACACATTCAACCCATCGAGTTCGAGAGTGTTGGGTTGTGTTATATTCTTTCCACGACTAACCAATGTAGTTAACCAAGAGGTTAGAAGGGGGACGGAGCCCCCCCTTCGTTGCGATGATTGTGTAGTGGGGGGGGGTCACAGGGGGTTTGAGGGGTGTAGGTTGTTTGGTCAATTTAGTGTGATCTAAATTGCTATTTATAATGTCAACCCAGGGTTCGTAAACTGACGAAGTGAAGTGTACTGTATGTACTAGATAACCATTTCCTTAGTCTTTTGTCGTTTTTAGTTTTTTTAAGTTTGTTTTTGAATTTATCTTTCCCTACTATGAGATGATGAAAAGGTGATAAAGCAAGTGAAATGTGGATGATTATGGTGATATCTAAGTGGTTTTCAAAACTTAAAAGAAAGAAAGCTTTAAAATAATTGAAATGGAATCAATTCTTCAAAAGAAATAAAGACATTAAACAATGAACTATGACATCGGCCCAGTATCTTTGTTGCTGATTGAAAATGAAAGTGAAATCTACACTAAACTCAATTAAAAGTAAGAACAACTAATCCACACTAGTTCGACTCTTCAACTCAATCTTCCTTGTGAGAAGATATCATGAAATGTTAAGCAATGTGAAATCTCAAAGAAGTTAAACTAAACTAATCACACTACTTTATCCTTCTTGACCTTTTTCCTTTCAACTTAATTTACCCTGTGAGAAACAGTCATGAACAAGTCAAGCAATGTGAGATCTAGAGCAACCTAAATCAAGCTATAATGAGTGATATTCTGGTTCCTAATAAAGTTATTTGATTACAGAAAGGAACCGTTAGCAGATGAATAGCATGATATCTAAGAGCAGAAAATAAATGTACAACTTAAGGAAATAACAGTACTGGAAATCAAAACTTCAGAAAACAAAAGTCAGCGACAAAGACAAGATGATCTCGTATGCCAATAGTTATGGAAAGAAAAGGTGAAAAATTGCCCCGGGCTGCCTAAGAACACCTGCAAAAACACTGATAAGTTGTAACCATAAAAGAGCAGCAACGAAAATGTAAATCAACATAAATCAAAAGCTTTGTTATGTACAGCTAATATACATGTTGAAATAAAACACAACATTTAAATGACAATTGTACAGCTAATATACATGAACATGAAAAAGTAATGCAAGAGTTAAAAGACAACTGTACAAGGCTTCAATAAGCAGGGGCCCTCTGCCACTTCAACCGATTCAACGAACAGCTAAGAGCTTAAGTTTAAACCAGTCTTCTCATATATTAAACAGCAGCGTAAAAGTGCAGTGGGGAAATACAAAAGTTTCAAATTACATTACCCAAAAAGATTAACTTGTACAGCGTTCATGGACGAATTATTTATAAGGAAAGAAAGCTAAAACAGATTAACTAAATCTACGCTATTAACCACGCTGCCAGAGACATGTAAATCCTCTTCAGCCTGGATCTAGGTAACTGTCATCATGTTTATTAAATCTGAGAGGTATGGTTGTTGGATTCATGCTATCAGGATGTCTTCGTGGCTAAGGATTTTGCCACGTAGCTTCACGTGCTCAAAAACAGAGCTACACAGAGCCGTGCCACCGCTGAACACTTCCGTTGACTATCCTTTGCCCCTTGTTTGACTGCGGGCTTTTATGGCCATGCTGGATGATTTGAAGGGACACGATCCATGTCCTTGACTCCTGTAACTTGCCCATGTGGCTCATTTCTTGAGAGGACACCTGTAGCATGGTGTTTGAAAAAACAGCTGCGGAATCCTGTGCTGGCTGCAGAAACCTGGGTCAGCTGCGGAAACCTGGGTCAGCTGCGGAAACCTGTATCGGCTGCGGAAACTGAGAAGCTTCCGCAGCTGTCTGAGAAAAATTCTAAACCAAACAACAGTCATCAACGTAGTTAGAAAACCATGTCAAAAGCTCGTTTTTAAACTAAAATACAATGATTTAATCAACTTGGTGGATAAAATGAGTGGAAAAGAAGGCTGAGAGGGTGTATGGGAAAGTGCAGGTTCGAGGCTCAACATACCCCCACTCTGAAGGTGTTGCATGTCCTCATGCAACCAAAACTTAGTTATTTTCCCTCAATCCATATGCTCTGAGGCTTCTGCAAGAACATCTAGCCCTCTTCTCTTTCTCTTTGATGCTAAAATGGTCCTTGGTTTCCTGACTAGACATTTGAACTTAAGATTAATCAATGCCCTGCTCAACTTTTTACACTTCTTCTTCAGCTTCCTGATCTTCTTCTGCCACAGTCCTAAATGGAGCATAATGTTGTCATGGACAATCTTGTCTACCTTACTCTGCTCTTTGAGTGCTTCGTTTTCCTGTTTGATGTGTCTATTTAGGACTTCCAGTTCAAACACTTCCTGTTTTAAAGACTGTACTTGTGCATCAAGTGGCAAGGTGGTGCTTGGTCCTGCAGCTGATTGTTCCAAGGACTCTAAGTAGTTATATGCTTCTTGCTGGGTGGAATCTACCTCAGGTGTTTTTCTCGGCCTGAACTCAAATTCTGGTGAAGGAGGATTGCTTTCTCTTTCCGGCCGAAAAGGGCTTTCCTCCCGTGGAGGACTTGGCTCAATGCTTGGCTGAGTTGGGGATTTCTCAAGTGTCTCTTTATCTAAATCAATAAAATGAGACTGTTTTTCTTTGGTTTTATTCCCCTTCCCTTTTAGCCTAGTGCTCCTTCTTAGGTAGGAACTAGTACTTTTCTCTTGTGCAACCTGTTTTCCTCTTTGCTTTTTCTTGGTTATGGAAGCAGCTTGAAGATCTATTAACCTCTCTGACAGAGGTTGATAATCTTCTTCTAAGGATTGTTCAGGTCATGGATAGGTTTCTTGAATGGTTATCTTGCCTTTGTCCTTCTTCTGTTTCTTGTTTTTAGTTCCCTCCTCTTCTTCTTTCTGAACAGTTTCCTAAATGTCTACTGTAGGAGAGTCTTGGGCTGTAATATTATTTTATTTCCTCCTACTTCTCTTTGGAATTTTTGGGGAACTGCTTGCAGAGGCTTCAGTCAGTTCTTGGAAGTGATTTCTTGTCAAAAAAAATTCCCAAGTATCCTTAGTGTTTTTCAACTGATCTTCAATAAGGATTTTTATGAACCCATGATGGTAAAGATGGGATTCAATACTACCTACGTGTTATTGAACAGTAGAGCTCATTTTCTTCAAGCTTGATAACAGAAAATAAGGCAAATTAAGGGTAGAACCTTCCATGAAATTCATCATTATCCTAGCATGATACATATACATGGTACCAAAATGACCCTCGCATGTAATAAATTTCTGGACAAGTAATAACAGAGTGGACCATTCTTCTTTTATAGCATGCACAGGGATTCCTTTGGTAAATATAGAGGTATCCATACCTGGGTTTTTGAGCATGATTTTCCATCCTTTATCGTCCACACTTCTGTTTTTGAACCACCTTTCGCCTTCTTGTGGGAGACTTGTTGCAGCTGCTATTGTGGCCTCGGTCACTGTAAATTTCAAGTCTCCAACCTCCACTGTTTGTCCATTGAAGGACCTGACAAAAGCTTTAGTCACTTCTTTATTATAGCCCGTGAACTTCTGAATGAATCTCAGCCACCTTGCTTTCTTTAATGACTCCTTCGTTTGAGGATAACCCTCCAGGTACTTTGGTCCCTCCGGTTCAGCTCTCAGTAGCTTTCCCATTCTCGGCTTTAAATTCTGACTGAGAATTCTACTGCGTATGAAGGTTCAGGAAAAAATGGGTTGATTACGGGATTCTTAGGATAACTAGAGTAGCCGTAATCGGAGTTCAGGACGTATGTGGTGACTGGAGCCAGGGTTTGGAGAAAACTGTAGTGCATGCAGCGGAAATGGAGAGCAGAGAATGGTATGAGTACCGAGGGTAAGCAACAGTAACGAGTGCAACACCGAACGCATGCGGAAGTGAAGTGATAAATGGGCAGAATAACGGCTGAGTCCTTTTGAATCGGATGACTTGCGCACACGTCTCAGCAGACGGCTGCGGGAATTATGGTGAAGGAGAGCCGTGGTACAGTAGGTCACGTCTCAAAGTACGACCAATAAATGGAAGAGCAGTTCATAAATTTAGAATGATCATGGAACCGTTAGAAATGAATAGGGTGTGTGGAATGACGTTGGTGGAAGAGGAGTGGTATGGGGTTTGTCGTATCAAATCATTGCATTTAGTGGAACTTGCCATGGTTTAAATAACTATGCATAATAATGACATTGAATTGTTATTTGGTAGAGATTTTTGATCATACCTTTGGAGGTTTATCATTTCTTTGATTAAAGCTTCTGACCCATGGTTGTTCTTTGATCTTGAAGATGCCCCATGTCTTTGCTGCACTTGGTGATGATGACACTAACCTTTGACTGTGATTTTTTTTTTTTTGAAAACAGAGTGATGCCGGCTGTGGAGATAGAGTAATGCTAGCTGCGGAAATTGTTTTTGGCTGTGGAAACTGGTTCTAGCTGCGAAAATGGTTTCTAGCTGCGGAAACTAAGACAACACCCCTTTAACTGCACAAAGATAGTTAGAGAAGAACCAACTGAATAAAATAGTCCTGAGAGGGACTTTTATTGATGGAATGAGATGAAATGAGCGGAATGAGATGGAAATGGAGTGGAGTGAAGTGGAATGGAGATGAAAATGAGATGGAGGTGAAGTGAAATGACAAGTGAAAATGAGATGGAGGTAGAAAGAAAGAGAGATTTTTTTTTGGAAAATATAGTGTCAGGTGCCCCTGATTTTCACTCTACATTTTCTGTATAAGACTACCAATCCATGATTGGTTTTCAGGCTTATACAAAAGATTTTTTTTTTTTTTTTCAACTGAAAGAAACAAAGACTAGGCTGATGGAGGAGAAGGATTCCTCTCCACCAGCCTCATTGCAGAATTTTCTTGGAACATTTTGACAAAGTCCTCTTTTGAGAGTGGCTTATGATAAATTTTCAATCGGTTGCCATTCACAATGAGAGGAGTTTGAAATTCATCAATAGTTTTGACTCGAACTGCTCCATTGCTAAAGACTTCATCAATCTCATATGGTCCAAGCCAATGAGTCTGAAATTTTCCTTTGAAGTCTTTAAACTTGGAATCAAACAGTAACGCCCAATCTCCCTTTTGAAACTTTCTCTCTTTGATATATCTGTCATGCCACTTAGTTCTTTGATGCTGAACTAGATCAGTCCTTAAAATTGCATCTTGTCTTATTTCATCTAGCTCATTCAGCTGCTCCATTCTGTGCTTTTGGGCTTTTGATAGATTCATCCCCAACTGAACTTCCATCTTGAAGGTCTTGACTTGAAACTCAATGGGGAGCAGGACTTCTTTCCCATAAACAAGTTGATAGGGAGAATGTCCATTGTGTTCCTCCATGTAGTTCTATAGGCCCATAAGGCTTCAGGAAGCCTTTCTGCCCAATCTCTTCTGTGGAGATGAACAGTTTTGGTGATGATGCTGTCAAGAACTTTGTTTGTAGATTCCACTTGATCATTTGCTTGCAGATGGTACGGAGTAGATTTTCTGTGCTTGATTTTGTATTCTTCCATCAGCTTCTCCATCAAGTTAGATGTAAATTGACTTCCCTGATCTGTCACAATTTCTCTTGGGACACCAAAACGAGTAAAAATATCCTCAAAAAGAAATTGAACAACTGAATTTTCAGTGGCAGGAGGCAATGCCTTGGCTTCTACCCATTTAGTGACATAATCAGTGCAAACCAATATATACTTCTTTTGTTTAGATGGTGGATCAATGGGTCCAATGAAATCTAAAGCCCATTTTTCAAAGGGTTCGATGAGTACCTGTGGCTGTAATGGCATTTCATTTGAAAGAGTTGGTCTCCCAACTCTTTGGCAGCTGTCACACCTTCTAACATATTGTTTTGCATCTTTGAAGAGAGAAGGCCAATAATATCCTAAAGAAAGGATTTTATAGGCTGTCCTCTTGTCAGCAAAGTGTCCACCGCACGGTTCATCATGACATGCCTTAAGGATGTCAGGCATTTCATCTTCCCGAACACATCTTCTGATCACACATTCTAGCCCTGTTTTAAACAATTCATTAGAAATCCATGAATAATTTGAACTCTCTTGAATGATTTTCCTTTTCTCATTAGGAAATAAGTGTGGAGGTAGCTTCCCTGTAACCAAATAGTTAGCAATATCTGCATACCAAGGAGTTTTAGTAGTTACTGCAAACAAATATTCATCTGGAAACTTATCCTCTACAGGAGAATCTTCATTAGTATTTTGGATTCTAGACAAGAAATCAGCTACTGTATTTTGTTTCCCTGGTCTATCTAACACAGTAATATTGAATTCTTGTAAAAGTAAAAGCCATCTTGTAACACTGCCATTAGTAACAGGTTTTTTCATGAGATATCTAATTGCAGAATGATCAGTATGGACAAAAGTTTCATAGCATGTTATATAATGTCTAAACTTGTTGATTGCATGAACAACGGCTAAGAACTCTTTTTCAGTTACAGTATAATTTAACTCAGTAGGAGTCAAATTTTTACTGGTGTAGTAAATGGCATAAGGAAATAAATCTTTTTGACCCAACACAGCTCCTAGAGCTGTATCTGAAGCATCTGTAGAAATATGGAAAGGAAGTTTCCAATTTGGCCCTCTCAAAATGGGTGCTTCAGATATTCTTGTTTTCAAAGTTTCAAATGCAGATTGACAGTCAGGATCCCACTTGAATTCACAGTCTTTTGTAAGTAATTTGAAGACTGGAGATGCTATTTTGGTGAAGTTTTCAATAAACCTTCTATAATATCCAGTAAATCCAAGAAAAATTCTAACATCTTTTTGACAATTTGGAATAGGTAACTTGGAGATGACTTCAACTTTTGATCTATCAACTTTAATCCCATCTCCCGAAATATGATGTCCTAAAACAATCCCTTCAGTAAACATCATAAAACATTTTTCATGACTTAATGAAAGATTTGTTTCTTTACATCTTATAAGGACTTTTTCCAAATTTTCTAATGCCTCTTCAAATGAATTACCATAAACTGTAAAATCATCCATATAGACCTCTACACAATCATGAATTAGATCAGAAAAGATTCCTAGTACTGCCCTTTGAAATGTTGCGGGTGCATTACATAATCCAAAGGAAGTACTCGGTAAGCAAAAGTTCCCCATGGAAAGGTAAATGTGGTTTTGTCCTGATCTTCAGGTGCTACTTGAATCTGATTGTAACCACTAAAACCATCCAAAAATGAGAAATACTTTTTGCCTGCTAAAGTATATAATACTTGATCAATAAAGGGTAAAGGAAAGTGATCCTTCAAGGTTGCTTTGTTCAATTCCCTATAATCAATGCAAACCCTCCATTTACCATTCTTTTTAGGTACTATAACCAAAGGAGAAACCCACCGGCTATCTGAAATGGGGTAAATGAAGTTTACATTAAGTAACTTTTGGAGCTCTTCTTTCACTATCTCCCTAAGGTTTGGATTCATCCTTCTTTGATGTTGTCTAATTGGTCTACTATTTTCCTCAATGTAGATGTGATGAATACAAGTTTTAGGGTCAATACCTTTCATATCAGTATACTCCCATGCAAATGCAGTAGAATGTTTTTGCAAGATTTTGGTTAGCTCCTCCTGTTGTGATTTTTCCAAGTTTCTGTTGATATTCAATGTTTTTCCTGGAAAAATATCAATGGCAGAACTATCAAACTCTTCCATAGAGAAAAGAGACATTTGTCTAGATGATAGACACTCAATGTCAGAATCCAACTGAAATTGTGTGTGGTCATATTCTGAAGATGGTTCAAAGTTTTCTAATGTGTTCAGAATTTGACTATCTTCACTGATCTCAGAAATGGTAAAGACAGGTTGTATAGTATCTTCATCATCAACCCACTCATTATCTCCTATTTCCGTGATTGATTTTGCTGGAGGATACAGATTGAACTTCTTTGTCGAATTACCATCAGAAATATACATATCCCCAGACCTACAACTTATGAAAGCATCAGCTGTGCCAAGGTCTTCCTAAAATAAGAGGATGTCCTCCTAGATTACTCTTGGGAGTTAAAATCATGAAATCTACTGGATATTCCCAAGAGTCTAAGGAGACTGGAATGCCTTCTAATACACCATCTGGTTTAATAATTGATCGATCTGCAAGTTGCAATAAAGTAGGTGTAAAAAGAAGATTAGGAAGTTTTAGCTGTTCCATAGTCTGTCTACTCATGATGTTGATAGCAGACCCTAAATCAATCAAAGTATTTGGTATTTCTACCCCATTGATATGTGTTTTGACAATTGGACTACCGGGATCTACATATTTCTGCATAGTAATTTTTCCCATCATGATATCTGCAATTTTCCCTACCAGGTGGATTCTTCTAGTATCTCTTGGTTTCCTTCCTGGTCTTTTAAGACTCAACTCCTTTATTGTTTTTGCTAGCATAGGAATCTCTTTAATGGCTTGTAACAAGGGAATCTTGATACAGACATTCTTCAATTCATCTAGAAAATTATAGTCATGCAACCAATTTTTTTTTTCCACCCCTTTATCAATTTGTAATCTTTCAGGAAAAGGAGGTGTGGATAATGATGCAGGTTGCTCAACTATCGGAGTTGTGGGGGTTAATTATTTTTCTTTTTCTTTTTGAGTGTTTGGGTTTTGAAGAGATGCTTCAGAACCCTTATTGGCTTCAAGAGACTCTTCCTCAGAAATGCTTTGCTTTTGAGCATTTATAGAAGGCTTATCTAGGACTCTACCTGATCTGAGTTGTACTTCATTGAGAGGAACAATCATATAGGTAGGAAATTGTTGACCTTCCATCATGTAAGCATTTTGAGGGTTTTTATTATTGGGGTTTGGCAATGGCTGAGAAGGAAGTTGATTTGACTTCTGTTGGAATGGAAGCAAGAGTTGAGAATTTGGATTCTGTTGAGAAGGTTGTTGTTGTTGTGTAAATGGCAATGATAGTTGTGGATTTTGATTTGGAAGTTGTGGAGCTTGTTGGTTTTGAAAAGATGGAGGATATTGGTAAAATTGAGCAAATCTCCCATAAGTATTTTGCATACCTTGTACCCATGATTGAAAAGGATTCTGAGGTTGGGACCAAGGTTGTTTCCAAGGATTCTAATTTGGTGGGTTTTGAAAGTTCATAGGGTTGCTAAACCCTTGATTTTGTTGCCCTTGCCAAGGACTCCTTGCAACAAAACAGAGAGATTCGATTGTATTTGAATCTTCTTGAAAGACGGCTTTGAGCCCAGGAATTGAAGGACAATCCTTGGTCTCATGATTCTCTGAAAAAATTACACATGTTTCTACAACTTTTGCATCCAAGGGACATTCCCTTAGAGCATGTTTCTTCCTACACTTTGGGCAAAATATGGCCAAAGCCTCAGCTTCTTCTTTCTGCTTATTGTGAATCTTAAGGGTGTCCAGTTGCTCACTAAGACTCCCTAAGATGTCAGTTTTGAATTCATCAAGCATGTTGCCAATCTCAGCCCTACTTACTGATCCAGTTGCAGATTTGTTTGCTCTGATGAGAGAAGGATCTCTAGGCCCTTTTTGAGTTTTAGATTTCCCTCTTGAGAGATGGACACATAGCTCTGCTATATCATTGAGTGAAAGTTGAGATATATCTCCCTTCCCCATCATGTTCAAAATATCTATCCATTCATCTCTAATGGCTTTTAATAGAAGGGCTTTCAAGGTCTCCTCATCTAAGTTACTCATTTTTGCTCTTTTCAGGTTGTATTGAAATCTTTCAAGTAAATCCTCCAAGTTTTCATCTTCTCTTTGCATCATTTTGAATACCTCATCCTTGTGATTTGTGGGCATACAATAGTCCAGGTACCTATCCAAAAATGTTTGTTTCATATCATTCCAAGACCTAATGGATTGAGTGAGTAATCCCATGAACCATTTCAAGGCTGCTCCTTTCAATGTTGAAGGAAACAGTTTAAGTTTTTGAGAGTCTTCCAGATAATCATAAGTTCGACACACAACTTCAAACTCAAATAGAAATGTTTCAGGGTCCTCATTCCTTAACCCATGGAAGTTTGGGAGGACAGATGGTGATATGTTTTTCATGGTGGCTCGGGAGTCCTAATCGACTATAGGAAATCCGAATGAGTTATCTCCATCCCTATTTCCCCCAATGTTACCTCTACCTCCTCCATTGTTTCCTCCTCCTCCTCCTCTACCTCTACCTCTACCAAATCCAGTTGCTCCTTCCTCTGTCATGGTAGTTTCCCTGAAGACTTCAGAGTCTTCTGGTTCTTCTACTAAGGGTGAACGAGAAGGAATTTCTCCCTCTTCTTCTTCAGATGACTCTACTTCTTCAATTACAATTTGTCTCTTTGTAGAAGGAAGGAAAGGATCTCTTTCTAATTCAGATTCGATGGAAGGTGTGGGAGAGTCGACTCCTACCTCTTGAATTCCAGGAATCCTAGGGCTAGGAGTGTAAGTTGGAGATGATGGAGGTGTCTCTTGTCTATTCCTTGAAGTAGATGGACTTGTAAAAATTGAACTCTTGGCTCTAGCTAAAAACCTTCCCCTAGAATCTCTTGCTCTATGCATGTCATTCTTTATTTTTCTTCAAGTCGGGGTAATAATTCTCTTTCTGATCTTCCAGGTCACTCTAGGTGCAAGAAGAGAGCATACTCAAGAAACTATTAAACCAAAAATTTCTCTTTTCTGATCCTCCAGATCACATTAAGTGCAAGAGGAGAGCATACTTTGAGAGGTTATTAATTTTCCTTCCTTGAAATTTTCTTGTTTTTTTTTTTAAGAATTTGGCTACCTAAATTCACTTCCCCGGCAACGGCGCCAAAATGTTTGGTCAATTTAGTGTGATCTAAATTGCTATTTATAATGTCAACCCGGGGTTCGTAAACTGACGAAGTGAAGTGTACTGTATGTACTAGATAACCATTTCCTTAGTCTTTTGTCGTTTTAAGTATTTTTTAAGTTTGTTTTTGAATTTATCTTTCCCTACTGTGAAATGATGAAAAGGTGATAAAGCAAGTGAAATGTGGATGATTATGGTGATCTCTAAGTGGTTTTAAAAACTTAAAAGAAAGAAAGCTTTAAAATAACTGAAATGAAATCAATTCTTCAAAAGAAATAAAGACATCAAACAATGAAGTATGACATCGGCCCAGTATCTTTGTTGCTGATTCAAAATGAAAGTGAAATCTACACTAAACTCAATTAAAAGTAAGAACAACTAATCCACACTAGTTCGACTCTTCAACTCAATCTTCCTTGTGAGAAGATATCATGAAATGTTAAGCAATGTGAAATCTCAAAGAAGTTAAACTAAACTAATCACACTACTTTATCTTTCTTGACCTTTTGCCTTTCAGCTTAATTTACCCTGTGAGAAACAGTCATGAACAAGTCAAGCAATGTGAGATCTAGAGCAACCTAAATCAAGCTATAATGAGTGATATTCGGGTTCCTAATAAAGTTATTTGATTATAGAAAGGAATCGTTAGCAGATGAATAGCATGATATCTAAGAGCAGAAAATAAATGTACAACTTAAGGAAATAACAGTACTGGAAATCAAAACTTCAGAAAACAAGAGTCAGCGACAAAGACAAGATGATCTCGTATGCCAATAGTTATGGAAAGAAAAGGTGAAAAATTGCCCCGGGCTGCCTAAGAACACCTGCAAAAACACTGATCAATTGTAACCATAAAAGAGCAGCAACGAAAATGTAAATCAACAGAAATCAAAAGCTTTGTTATGTACAGCTAATATACATGTTGAAATAAAACGCAACATTTACATGACAATTGTACAGCTAATATACATGAACATGAAAAAATAATGCAAGAGTTAAAAGACAACTGTACAAGGCTTCAGTAAGCAGGGGCCCTCTGCCACTTCAACCGATTCAACGAACAGCTAAGAGCTTAATTTTAAACCAGTCTTCTCATATATTAAACAACAGCGTAAAAGTGCAGTGGGGAAATACATCAGTTTCAAATTACATTACCCAAAAAGATTAACTTGTACAGCGTTCATGGACGCATTATTTATAAGGAAAGAAAGCTAAAACAGATTAACTAAATCTACGCTATTAACCACGCTACCAGAGACACGTAAATCCTCTTCAGCCCGAATCTAGGTAACTGTCATCATGTTTATTAAATCCGAGAGGTATGGCTGTTGGATTCATGCTATCAGGATGTCTTCGTGGCTAAGGATTTTGCCATGTAGCTTCACGTGCTCAAAAACAGAGCTATGCAGAGTCGTGCCACCGCTGAACACTTCCGTTGACTATCCTTTTCCCCTTGTTTGACCGCAGGCTTTTATGGCCATGCTGGATGATCTGGAGGGACACGATCCATGTCCTTGACTCCTCTAACTTGCCCATGTGGCTCATTTCTTGAGAGGACACCTGTAGCATGGTGTTTGACAAAACAGCTGCGGAATCCTGTGCTGGCTGCAGAAACCTGGGTCAGCTGCGGAAACCTGTATCGGCTGTGGAAACTGAGAAGCTTCCGCAGCTGTCTGAGCAAAATTCTAAACCAAACAACAGTCATCAACGTAGTTAGAAAACCATGTCAAAAGCTCGTTTTTAAACTAAAATACAATGATTTAATCAACTTGGTGGATAAAATGAGTGGAAAAGAAGGCTGAGAGGGTGTATGGGAAAGTGCAGGTTCAAGGCTCAACATAGGTAACCCCACACTATGGGGTTCGAGGCAGCACCCTGTAAAATTTTGTTTTTGGACCCTATATTAGGTTGGGTGGACCTACCTATGGTTTTGTGCATGATTTTTCACACATGGTTTTGGATGCAATGGTTTTTGGCCCATGGTTCTGGATGTGATGGTTTTCGGTCCATGGTATTGGATGCTTAGGCATGTATAATTATGTATTGTAACATTGAAATGAACATAATGAAAAATCAAGCTAGTAGTCCCGGTTTTTGGATCCAGGGGAAAATCTCTGTGTATATGTGTTTGATGTGTTATTCTCTCATGTTGTTTATTTTCTCTATTTTAGAATTCGTATGCAGGTAATTTATATACAGGGTTAAAACCTACATTTGGTATCCGTGCTATTTTTGGCTTCAAGGGAATGTCTTTGTTTCTGAGGGGTTTCGCTCGGGCCTGTGGTAGACCCTGTTCAGTGGGAGATCTGTGAGATTGACTCTGGTGATGAAAGAAGATGGTGAGCAGTGGAAAGATAGAGATTGAAAAATTTAATGGTCAGAGTTTTGAGTTGTGGAAACTCAATATGGAGGATCTGTTGGTGGATAAAGATTAGTGGATCACAGTAGATCCGGGTACTAAACCAACGAGAGTGTCCGATAAATAATGGAAGAAGTTGGATCGAAAGGCAAAGAGCACAATAGGATTGTGTGTCTCAGATTCAATATTGTTGAATGTATTAGGGGAAGCTCCGCGAAGGCTTTTTCGGACAAGTTAGGGACTTTGTACCAATCTAAGTCTCTGGTGAATAAACTGTTTCTGCGGAAAAAACTATATAACCTGAGGATGAAAGATGGAGACTCGGTGACAGAGCATATGAATGCATTTAATACCATGGTGTCAGTTATTATATGTTGACATTAAAATTTCAGATGAAGATAAGTGCATTAGTTTGTTGTGTTCTCTACCAGATTCGTGGGATAGTCTGGTTATTGCAATAGGTAGCAATGCAATTGCCTTGCAGTTTGATGAAATAGTCTCATCCTTGCTGAAGGAGAAAATGAGATGGAAAAATATAGAGAGCCAGAATGGTGATGCCTTGTCTATACGAGGACAGTCCCAGAATAGAAACAAAAATAAATCATTGAGTGGGAGGTCTAAAAGATCTAAATCTCCAGGAAAACCTGTAAAGGTGGTGTGCTGGAAATGCAGAAAGGAAGGGAGCTACAAAAGGGATTGTAAATATAAAGCTCCTGATAAAGGAAAGGGGTATGATGATGCTCCTTCTGTAGAGGCAAAAACCACCTCAGATGAAAGTGGGGATTATGTATTTGGCTTCTTCAAGTACACATGTAGATCATGAGGCATTGTTTACTGACTCGGGTGCATCCTTTCACTTCACTCCCCATAGAGAGTGGTTCAGCGAGTATGAGAAATATGATGGTGGTGATGTCTTCTTAGGGGATGATAGGAAGGCAAGAATCATTGGTCATGGAAAAGTAAAGTTGAAGTTGCAAGGTGGAAGGGTTAGAACACTTCTGGGTGTTCTGCATATTCCTGCATTAGCCAGAAATCTGATTTCTGTAAGAAAGCTGGATGATGCAGGTGTAAAAGTAGTGTTCGAGAAGGATACGTACAATATGGTTCAGGGAGCACTGGTATTGATGCGGGGAGTTCAGATTAGAACTTTGTACAAGCTACAAGGTAGCACTGTTGTTGATGGGTGCAACAACTCTGTGGTTCCTGAAAGTGGAGCAAAAAATCTAGTGGTCTCTGGAGAGAAGACCATGCTGTGGCATCAAAGTCTTGGACATACTGGAAATAAAGGCCTTCGAATACTTCATGGTAAAGGTATGGTAGAAGGTATGAGTAGTAGCTCTCTAGATTTTGATTTCTGTGAAAATTGTGTATATGGGAAGCAGAATCGGGTGAGTTTCCCCTCTGGTGGTAAGAGGGTGAAACAGATATTAGAGCTTGTGCACAGTGATGTGTTTGGACCTTTGAAGGTTCCATCACTAGGTAAGTCTATGTACTATGTATCATTTATAGATGACTTCTCAAGGAAGACATGGATATATTTCCTTAAGACTTTGGTGGAAAACCAGACAGAGAAGAAGATAAATGTGTTGAGGATAGATAACGGTGGAGATTTTTGCAGTAAGGAATTTGAAGAATTTTGTAAGAAGTGTGGTATAGCACAATAGAAGACTATTCCATATACACCTCAACAAAATGGAGTTGTAAAAAGAATGAACAAGACGTTGATGGAAAGGGAAAGAAGCATGCCCAGTGGTTCTGGGTTAAGACAAGAATTTTGGGCAGAGGCGGTGGAGACTGCATGTTACCTGGTCAACAAATCACCTTCATCAGTGTTGGAGGATAAGACTCCATAAGAGGTATGGACTGGTAAGAAACCCTCTCTTTCACATCTGAGGGTATTTGGATGTGATGCATATGTACATGTTCCAAAGGAGAAAAGAACAAAGTTGGACAGTAAATCTAAAAAGTGCATCTTTATTGGGTATAAGGATGGTTTAAAGGGTTATAAGCTTTGGAACCCAACAACAAGGAAGGTTGTGTACAGCCAAGATGTGGTGTTTAGAGAGGTGAAAGACGTTATTAAACATGAAGTCCAACCAAAAGAACCTGAGAAGATAGAGTTTGAGCTTAAGGAGTAGTATTTAGACTCTGCAACAGAGGAGGAATCAGAAGATGAAGAGCCACAAACTCTAGGTGTGAGAAGATCAATTCGAGAAAGCAGGAAGCTAGAAAGGTACAGTCCATCTGCTTTCTATTCAAATTTTGCTTTATATATTACTGATGATGATCTGAGAACTGTGAAGGAAGTAGTAGATTTAGAGGATGACAAACTCTGGAAAGATGCCATGGTTCATGAAATGACATCTTTGCACAAAAATGAGGCATGGGATCTGGTGGAGTTGCCGGCTGGAAGGAAACCCATTGGGAGAAAATGGGTGTTCAAGAAGAGGACAAATGCAGAAGGAAAGGTGGAGAAATACAAAGCTCGTTTGGTAGCTAAAGGTTATTCCCAGATGTCGGGAATTGATTTTGGTGATATTTTTTCTCCTATTGCCAAGGTCGCTTCTTTTAGATTACTTCTATCTGTTGTTGTTGCTTTTGATTTTGAGGTAAAACAGATGGATGTGAAGACAAAATTTCTTCACGGGGATCTGGAAGAGGAGATCTACATGAAGCAACCTGAAGGTTTTGCAGTGAAGGTAAGAAAGAACTGGTATGCAAGTTAAAGAAGTCTCTGTATGGGTTAAAATAGTCACCAAGGATGTGGTATCAAAACTTTGATACATTTATACGAGGACTTGGCTTCACCAAAAGCAAAGAAAATCATTGTGTGTATTTTAAATTAATTGGTGATCGTGTTATTTATCTAGTCTTATATGCAGATGATATGTTGCTGGTTGGAAATGACAAAGAAATTATCCAGGATTTGAAGACCCAATTGTCCTCCAAATTCTACATGAAAGATCTTGGTGCTGCAAATTGTATTTTGGGCATGGAAATTAAAAGAGATCAGGAAAAGAAGAAGCTCTGGTTAAACCAGAGGAAGTATGTCGAGATAATACTGCAGAGGTTTAATATGCAGGATAGTAAACCAATGAAGGTTCCTATTCCTGTAGGTGTGAAGTTATCTGCTAAACAATGTCCCAAGACACAAGAAGAGGAAGAGTACATGTCCTGTGTTCCATAGGCAAGTACAGTCAGTAGCCTGATGTATGCAATGGTCTGTACTAGACTAGACATTGCACATGCAGTGGGAGTATTGGTCATGTTTATGTGAAAACCAGGGAAGGATCACTGGACAACAGTGAAGCAAGTTTTCATGTATTTTTGTGGTGCTAGTGATTATGGTTTCTGCTACTAAGGAAGACCAAGATTGGACAGAGTGTTGGATATTCATGGCTTTTTTGATGTAGAATGGGTTGGAGATCCGGATCAGATAAGATCTACAAGTGGGTATGTGTTTAACCTATTTGGAGGTATAGTCAGTTGGATGACTAAGAAAAAATTTGTAGTGGCACTGTCAACTATAGAGGCAGAATACAGGGCAGCCACCCATGCAAGCAAGGAAGCAGTTTGGCTGCATAGATGGTTTTCAAGTATGGGGTTAGCACATGGAGCTATAAGGATAGATTGTGACGACCAAAGTGCAATTTTCTTGGCAAATAACCCTACATATCATTCAAAGACAAAGCACATTGATGTTCAATATCACTTTGTGAGGGATATGATAGAAGACAAAAAGGTGTTGCTGGTAATGGTGGACACTTTTAAGAATACTGCAAAAGCATTGACAAAATATATGAGCTCTGAGAAGTTCTCTTGGTGTAGAGAAACAATGGGCATTGCAGGGCTGGATAAATGACTAAGCTCTCTTGTGGCCCCCTGTGGAAAGAAAAAACAAGTGGGAGAATGTTGGGTTTTGTTATATTCTTTTCACTACTAGCCAATTTAGTTAATTGGGGGGTTAGAAGGGTGGCGGATCCCCCCTTTGTTGCATTAATTGTGTAGCGGGGTGGGGGGCGGGGGTCACACGAGGTTTGAGGGGTGTAGGTAACCCCCGGAATATTTTGTTTTTGGACCCTATATTAGGTTGGGCGGACCTACCTATGGTTTTGTGCATGATTTTTCACACATGGTTTTGGACGCAATGGTTTTTGATCCATGGTATTGGATGATTTGGCATGTATAAATATGTATTGTAACATTGAAAGGAACATAATGAAAAATCAAGCTGGTAGTCCCGGTTTTGGGATCTAGGGGAAAATCTTTGTGTATATGTGTTTTATGTGTTATGCTCTCACATTATTTATTTTCTATGTTTTAGAATTCATATGCAAGTAATTTTTGTATAGAGTTAAAACCTATAGAGAGTTGAACCATGCTCTGATACCACTCTGTAACACCTTTCTTTCCTACATCCACCCAAGTAACCATGCCAATCAAGGTAAACATGAGATGAGAGGCTACTAGGATCATGTTATACCTCCTAGGTGACATTAAGGAAGTGGAATCGATGGAACATCACACACAGCCATCCAACATCATGAAAAAGACCCTTAGAAGACAAATTAGCCACTCAAATAACATGTCCCTGGGTCCCACTATTGTTCTGGACCTGTTAGGCCACAGTCACTCTCACTATGGGAAAGGAAGCGACCAGAGACCTAAAGTCACTCTCATAGGCCTGCCTACCAGTGCCTGTGGACTAACGTTTCCAGTTCTATCACTCTCGTAGGCCTGCCTACTAGTGCCTATGGACTAACGTTTCTAGTTCTATCCCACTGACCCCAGGATTCAAGCCACTTTTTTAGGCTTGGAGCCTAGACCACTGCCCATAATGGAATGAAAACTTAGAATCAAGTAAAGTATAGGGAAACAATGATGCAACAGCAATAAGTTAATCAAGACCTTAACCAGACCCGTACTAGCCATGATAGGCATTTCATCAAACATATTCTCAAGATGTAGCCTACAGATGTAAACAATAGAATTAAGTGTAGGGATCTCATGCTTATCTGAGAATCACTATGAATCATTATTCCCTCATGCCATTTGCTGGCTTATCACTTATTAGGTCATAGATACCATATCCATTCAATTACAAGTAAAAACATGATGACAACCATACATAGCTGTTGTCGCAAAATATACATATAACCAACATAATAGGAGCACAAATACCATAGACATATCAGCCCTCAAAATCCATATATACATCAGTACATTTTCACATGAAAATCAAGGTAATGAATTTCTCATTAATCAATGCAATGGATCAATCGGAGATGGGACTACCACGTTTCACCTGACCGTAGAATGGTTGAGCCAAATCTCTCTTCAACATTTACCCTTGTACCATATTCCAAGCATGAATGTGGGACTCAAATCAAAAGAACTCAACCAGGGCATACCGAGGCTAAACCACCTCACCGTGATCAACAGAAACCAGGCTTTACCATAATCCATCCCAGATCACTAGGCCAACACAATGAACACATTATAATAAGATTTACCATGATCTCCACTCGATCACTAGGCTAAACAAGAATGAATGCCGCCATATTTTTTCCACCTACACCGTGAGGAATTTTCCTGTCTCCTAGTCTCTCAGGATTTACCACAATCCAAACCCAGATCACTAGGCCCTAAATCAAGACCCACTCTCCAAGCTTTACCGCCTATCCCAAACCTAGGATTACTAGGCCCAACGGGGAGAAAACCACCTCTAGGATTTACCGTATATCCTACCATTCACAAGAAAGGATTCCTATGAGATTTGAGGCAACACAAAATATGGCTTTACTGCAACCGACAGTCTCTTTCAGGGGTTACTAGGCCATGTGTTCTACCATTTCATAGATCCACCTCACTCAGTTTCAAATCCATCGATAATGTAGGTCAACCAAACATGAGAACCCCATCACACCATGCCTATCCGGAAATGGAAAGGCTAGGCTCAAAAACATCATTACACCTAACAAAACCCATGCCATGATATAAAAGAACCACATGCAATACCATGCATGCCAAATCTAGCAAGGAAAATACTCATGCAAGTCAATACCTACAATGAAGCCTAATGTAGTTGCTTGATCCTGCCTTTCCCTACTTGATCCTTGCTTCCTCTTGCATTCTTTGCCTTTCTTGTTGCAATGGCAAAGTGCTCCAAGAAAAGTCTAAGTGTCCAAGAGTATGAGAGAAAGTGAGAATAATGAAAGAGCTCCAAATCTAAACTGACAAAATATTACCAACTGATCCTCAGAAGCCTTTTTATGAATGAGGCCTCTATTTTCTTCATTTTCCATTATTTTCCTTCGTTTTCCTCCTCATAGACAACCTGTGACCTTTCACCTCCTTTTTCTCCTAATTTCCATTATTTTCATAAATAATTGTGCCAAAAATGCCATTTTTCCTTTCCAAAGCCTTCGCCATTGGATTTTCCAATTTCCTTAGCCATAAACAACCGAATGAACACCCCCTATGATGTCTTGCCCAACACTCAACTTGGAATAAGTGTCCCATCAATCGTGGTTATTTTTTTAAACTTTTATTACATGAAATTTTTCCCACGGCTGTACACGAAGGTTTATTTTGATGATAAACTCACAGGAGAGAAGGGTTCCTGGTTTGAATGGGAGAAAAGGCAGAAGATAGTAGGTTTAGGGTTGAGAAATTTAATGACCAAAACTACTAGCTATGGAAGATGCAGATGCAAGATTATCTATATAAAAAATATATGTACCTACCATTGAGCAGAAAGATAAAGAAGTTGATCAGTATGTCAAACAAAAAATGGGATATTCTTGACAAAAAAGTATTAGGAATAATACATCTATTCCTAGTGGCGTCGTTAGCCTTTAATATATCAAAGGAAACAACAACGAAAGGTCTAATGAGGGTCGTGGAGAAAATATATGAAAAACCCTCAGCCTCGAATAAGGTATTCCTTATGAAGCATTTTCTTAAGATGAAGATGTCAGAAGGTAGATTTGTTGTTGATCATTTAAATGAGTTTAATATGGTTACCAGTCAGTTAAGTTCTGTAGGGTAAATTTTGATGGTAAAGTTAGGGATCTATCATTTCTGTGCGCAATACTAGAAAGTTGGAATTGTTTAGTTATAGCCACTAGTAGCTTTGTCTCTGGATCTAGTACTTTAAAGTTTGATGATGTTTTTGGTGCCATCCTTATCGAGGAAATCTGATGGAAAAGATATGGTGAGACATTAGGGAATGCTTTGATTGTAGAGACTAGGGGAAGAAAAATGGAAAGAGGAAGGAGCCCAGGAAATTGCAGTAGGTAAAGAAAAGGTAGACCAAATCCATATTAGGGATAGTGTGCTAGAAATGTAGGAAGAAAGGACACTTGAAGAAGGACTTCACATCTCGAAAGGGAAAAAAGGAGATGGACAACAAGATAATAATCATGAAGCGAATGTGACAGGTGATGTCTTGCAAGATTCTTTCATTCTTTCATTAGAGAATATTATTGATGTGTGGGTGGTAGATTTAGGGGCCTCATTCCATGCCACACCTGATAGGAAACACTTTCATGACTATGTTTATGGTTTGCGTGATGATAAACCCTATAAAATCATTGGAATGGGTAAGGTTCTTATAAATCAATAGAGTGGAAACAAATGACTATTGAAGGAGTTAATGCATATTCCAAATCTAAAGAAAAATATAATTTCAACAAAGAAGTTGGGAGATGAAGGTTGTGTAACTACTTTTACAGAAAAAACTTGGAAGGTCACTAAAGGAGCCCTGGTAATAGCAAAAGGAGAAAGGGTTGGGACATCGTATTTATGCAATAGTATTTCTAATTACGTTTATGCTTTAACCTTCATAGGAGCAGATACAATAGTTTGGGATCATAGGATTAGGCACATGAGTGAGAAGGGGATGCATATTCTTCACTCAAGAAATTTGTTTCTAGGTCCGAAGCATGTTGATTTGGATTTATGTGAAAATTGTGTTTATGGAAAACAAAAGAGAGTCATATTTATCAGATTTGGGAAGGAAAATAAAAAATAAAAATGAGAGCTTGTGCATACGTATGTATGGGGACTTGCTTAGGTATTATGTCTTGGTGGATTTCACTATTATGTTACTTTTATTGATGATGCAACTATGAAAACCTGGATTTATTGCATTTGAAATAAATATTACGTATTTGACACTTTCAAGAAATGGAAAGCTTTGGTTGAGAATGAGATAAGAAAGAATTTGAAATGTCTCATATCAAACAATGGAGGTGAATACTACAACAAAGGGTTTGATAACCACTATTCAGAGCATGGAATTCATAGGAGAAGATAGTTCCAGGAACACCATAGTAAAATGGTGTGTAAGAAAGGATGAACAAGACAATCATAGAGCATGCAAGGTGTATGAGATTGCATGCAAGATTTCCCTTACAATATTTGGTAGATGTTGTAGATACTGTTGTTTATCTAATAAACAGAGGGCCGTCATGTTCCTTGGATGGTGGTATTCCAGAGGAGGCATGGATAGGTAAAAAGGTAAACTACGCATTTTTAAAAACTTTCAGTTGTGAAGCCTTTGTCCACATCAATAAAGATAATAGAACAAATATTGAGGCAAAATCAAAGAAATGTACCTTTATTGGATATGGTGTAAATGATTTTTGTTATCGTTTATATGATATGAAAATCAAAAAATAATTAGGAGCAGAGATATCAAATTCAATGAAAAGGTCTTGTATAAGGATCAGATGCAGGGAAAGAAACAGGAAAAGGAAAAAAAGAATACGCAGTGCTTGATGAGATCATAGGAAAAGTAAATATGGCTGAAAGTCAAAATGATTAGCAGCGACAACAACAACAACGATAACCACAATAGAAAAAAACACATTAAACAACTAAAATTGGTGTTAGAAGATCTACGAGGATAAATAGACCCCTTGAACAATACTCTCCTTCATTAGATTATGTATTTTTGACTGATTCTAGTGAACTGGAAAGATATGAAGAAGAAATGCAGTAGAAACCAGGAAGAAGTGGTGGCAAGCCATGGAAGAAGAGATGGACTCCTTGATGAAAAAACCTGACTTGGGACTTAGTTTAAGTTTCCTGTTGTTAAAACAACTTTGCAGAATAAATGGATGTATAGTTTGAAGGAAGAATATGGAGGTAAAAAAAGGTATAAGGCTAGAATTCTGGTGAAGGGATTTTCACAAAATAAATGTATAGACTTCAATTAAATTTTTCCTCCTATTATTAAAATGACTTCATTCAGAACTATTTTAATTCTAATGGCAGCAAAAGATTTGCATCGTGAGAAATTAGATGTAAAGACAACCTTTCTCCATGGGGATTTGGAGGATTAAATATATATGCAACAACCAAAAGGGTATAAGGTCAAAGGGAAGGAGAAATTAGTGTGCAAACAAAAGAAGAGCTTGTATGGCTTAAAACAGGCTCCAAGGCAGTTGTATCAAAAATTTGGCAGGTTTATGTCTGAACAAGGTTATACTAGATATCACTTTGACCAATGTGTTTAGTTAAAAGAATAAAATGATGGCAGCTATATTCTATTTCTATTGTATGTAGAGGACATGCTTGTTGCAGGGTCTAAGATGCAGAAAATAATATGCTCAAGGGAAAATTGGAAAATTCATTTGCAATGAAGGATTTGGGTGCTGCAAAACAAATCCTTGGTATGAGAATAACTAGAGACATGAAAAATTCCAAACTAACATTGTCTCAAAGTGAGTACATAGAAATTGTGTTAGAAAGATTTAATATGCAAAATGAAAAATTAGTCAATACACCTTTCGTTAGCTATTTCAAACTAAGAAGATGTTTTCCAAGACCCAGGAATACATGGATTATATGTGTAAAGTTCCATACACATCAACTCTTGGAAGCTTAATGTATGCAGTGGTCTACACAATACCTAATATTGCACATGTAGTGAGAATTATTAGCATATATATGAAAAATCCGAGAAAAGAGCATTGGATGGAAGTGAAGTGGATTCTTAGGTATTTGAGAGGTATCACAAATCAAGCATTATGTTTTGGAGGTTCAATATTTCTCTACAATAATATGCTGATGCAGATATGGCAGATGCCAAAGACAAGAGGAGGAGAACCACAAGGTATGTGTTTACTGTAGGCGGAACAACTATTAGTTGGGTTTCAAAATTTCAAAACATTTTTGCACTTTCAACAATGGAAACAAAGTTTGTTACTACTATAGAGGCTAGTAAAGAAATGATTTGGTTACGAAGGTTTATGGATGAGTTGGACAAGAAACAGGAGATAAGCAGGTTATATAGTTACAAACCTAGTGCCATTCATCTTGCAAAGGATTCAACCTTTAATTCTAAGACTAAAACTATACAACTAAGGCATCATTTCATATGGTCAGTTTTGGATGATGGATAGTTGAAGTTGGAAAATGTACAAACTAGCCATAATCCTGTAGATATGTTGACAAAGGTTGTAACCAAGGACAAATTGAGCTATTGCTCAATTTCAATTGGCCTTCAAGAACGATAATGAAAATGAGAAAAAACCAGGTGCAAAGTGGAAGCATTGTCCAGCAAGTGAAGCAACGATGGAATTCACATAATTAGTCTCCAAGTGGGAGATTGTTGGATGTGGAGCTTGATTATCTCCCTGATTTAGAGGTATTGTTTCAGCTGTGTTTGGATCCCAATCCTCGATGGAGGTGTGTGGGGGGGGCTTGATCCCCACTATTGTTACCTGGGGGGTCGAGGGAGAGGTAGGGAATTGCATGTTTGGAGCACCCCCTTGGAGGGAGTTCGGGGGCATCACCCCCGAAGCTAAAAATAGATGAAAAATTGCCTTGTAAAATATTGTAATTTTGTAGTTGATCTGGGCCGTTCATTAGGCAGTTGATTTGACGATAGAAGTTATGTTTAATTTAGGATTTTTTTCCCTAGAAGACAACCCCTTGGTTTATATGAGGGCATTGTATTGCAAATGTGTATTATTATTCTGAGCGAGAGAGAGGAGACTCTGTGAGAGCGAAGAAGAAATTTCAACGAATTTGTTGTAGGTTTTATCTCTTCATTTTGTTGGATAATATAAAAAGAAGAATTGATTGTTTCTCCGTGGACGTAGCCAAAATTGGGTGATCCACATATATTTCTCTCTTTTGTTCTATGCATTTATGTATTTATGTTTCCACAATCTTTTGTATATTTCATTGCTTTGTTAATTAATTTCTTGCAAATTGAATTATATATATCAATCATTATCATTGAATTTGATTGTAATAAAATTATTTTAAAGTGTTAAATCCATTTTTATATTAAAAAATAATAATTCAATAATCTTATTGTAATTTTAATAAATATTTTATAATTAAAAATAATAAAATATTTATTAAAATAAAAACTTATTATCCCTCAAAACACAAAAATCATTATAAATCAATAACACATATTATTAAATAAAACTATATTAATGGAAATAAAATTTAAAATATTTCATATTTTTAATAGCAATTTAGTTTTTCCAAAAGAATATATCTATATTAACATTGCAAAAGTAAAATGATGATAAATTAACCAGCGTGTTCATTATTTTCAAGATCACCTCACGGGTCAACCGTGAAGAAACCGACATCAATTTTTTTTTTTTGGGAAACATTTTAATTTTGTCCACACCATGTTGCAAGGACGAGCAAATTTTAAAAAGAAAGATCAAATCTTAAGTAGGGGCAAACTCTAAATATCGTATATCTTTGTTTGTAATATATATATAGAATCACTAAACTTTGGTCATTAAACCGAATGGTTTTCTTCTCTAAATTATATTTATTTCTGATATTCCATCGAACTAAAGAAAATCATAAATCATAAATCATAAATCATAGATCTTGATAGGAATTCCAAATATCATATATTGTATGGCTATATTTTTTCACCGAATGGTTTTGTTCTCTAGGTTATATTTATTTCTGATATTCCATTGGACTAAAAAAAATCATAGACCTTTAAAGTCCAAATATCATATATTTTTGAGTCACTCAATTTTATTCATTAAACACTTGTTTCTATATAAATGATTATACTTTTTCCTCATAGGTTTCATTTATGTGTCATTTTTATTTAAAAAATATACTTTTTCGTTTGTAGGTTTCATTTATGTGTCATATATATAGATATAGATATATGTTTTATTTTGTGTTATCTATATATGAACAAATATACTAGGTATATTTACATGAAGGGATCATTTTTATCGGCTTAAACACGGAGTCTAATTTTGAGAGTATCGAGAGAATTAAACTTTTGACCTTTCAATAATAAAGATATTCCAATGACGATAAGTTGACCAATTAAGCTAACCCTTTGGGCTAACTTCAAATATTCCATAGTTAATTGATAATGCTCCCTTAATTAGTTAAATGATGGTGCTCCCTTAAACTAATTAATGAGATATGGCTTTTGATTAAACTTGATAATTGTTTTATCATTGGGGTATGAACTATGGTGGGCTAAACATGGATTTTTCTCTGATTTGGAAAATAGCATCCACAATTTATTATAATTCATTGTGCACATGATCTTGTTTCACTTGTAATATTATATATTTCAAATAAAAGACCATTGTAGATTCATCTAAACTCTGGATCTACCAAGCACTAAGAGGGATCAAATCTCTTATCACTCGGAAAAGAGTTTGCATCTCAAGAGATTTGATCCATCTCAATGCTTGGTAGATCCGGAGTTAAGATAAATCTAGGTTGGTTTAATTATTAATTATAGATATTAATTTCATGTTATTTTATTTTTATTTTTATTTTTATGTAATTTGACCAAGTTAAAATGCTAAATATAATATTACAATTACTCTACCACACTAAATTGAAAAGCGCCTCTCAACAAAATGAATTCATTAGGAGAATTTTGAGGTCTAAAATGGATCTCCTAAGTAAATTATAAAATAATAGCAGAAATAATAAAATAAGATTAGATTACATCATCAACTTTTAGAGGGAAAAAAAGAAAAAAACTACTTTTTCAACTCGTATTTTCAAATTATCTCCCTATGGGTTTACTCAAATTTCGAGTTAGAACACTTGTTGGATGCATAATTTGATTCCTCATCCAAGGAGTACCCATGTTGCATACTTTCGATGGACCCTACTACACGAAAATAAGAAATACATGAAAAACGTGATTGTGCATACTTTCGATAGACCCTGCTACAACAAAAATAATAAATACATAAAAAACATGATTGCAATCACATTCTTTCATGTATTTCTCATTTTTTGTGTAGCAGGGTCCATCAAAAGTATGCAACATGGGTACTTCTAAGACGGTGAATTAAATTTTGCATCCAACATGTAATCCCGCTCAAAATTTGAGTAAAACTTTAGGGAGATAGGATGAAAATACAAGTTGAAAAAGTAGTTTTATTATTTTTTTATTTTTTTATCTTTTTAGTTTTTTGCCCAAAAAATGGTGAAGCATCCCCACAGTTGACAACATCATCTTAAATTATGTCGACTCTTATAAAGTTTATTTTGTACAATTTTTTAGAAAATTCATTTTAGACCTCAAAAGTTCTCTAATGATTATATATAGAAAAATTATAAATAATACATTTTTTAAATTTAAAATTCAGAATAAAAAACCAATGGTCTTTATAATTTACTAATTATCATGCAAATATAAGTTCTTAATGCTCTACAAATTCATGCACTAAAATGGTTGCTATGGCTCAAAGAAGAAATTATTAAAAATTTGTGATGTTTATGCTACTTATTTTGAGTATGTGGAAAAATGAAAATAAAGTCAAAGATATCAATTTATTTTATCTAGTTATGTTTGCATATGCTTATGGACATGTTAGATGATTACAAATAAGGAATTTTAAAAAGAGATTAAAAATGTTATTGGTAGGTTATTTCTTGAGTTAACTATAAGTACTTTCTCTATATGTTTTTTTGGGAAAGGATGCATTTGTAGAAAGTATGATTTATCTTTTAAAATTTTAATTAGAACTCAATATAGGTAAATTAAATAAAAATGTCAAGATGTGTTTATTAATAGATATATTTTAATATATATGTTTGTCTGAAATGTTTAGTTTGATCTCGTGATTTAATGGAGAAAATATTGAAGTCTTATCTTGACAAAACACTATATAGTTATTATTAAATCATAAGAAGATAATGTATAGTCTTTTATAGATTGTGTAAATGAGATGTTAAATTGCTAAATATTTGATTTTTAATATAGAAAATAATTTTAGCCTTTGCTATTTTTTTAGCCTTTGTTTTTCGTTGTTGTTGTAAGGTTAGGCACTTTGCATTACTTTAAAATGAAATTACATAGACAAATATAGCTTACTATTGGTCTACCGATAGGGAAACTAGACCATTAACATAAGTTTAATATTTCGAGGTTACTAATACCTCTCTAAATCAAAGCATCCTTTAGAAAAAAATATTATAGATATGATGGATGTGCCAATCCTTTACATATTGAAATATAGCTAAACAAAATATATCATCTAATGCGTAAACAAAATTCCAGTGGAGAATGACAACTAGAGAGAAGGAATAAACACAAAGATATTTTTAACAAGAGATATCATGTATGCATTTAACCAATTATTAAGGTTACAATACAATGCAAAATTAATCATAGGAAAATAATTCTTCCTTGAAAATCATTACATAGATCATTGACGTTCCTCTTTTACAAGTGGAGTCCCATTTTCATATCACAAACACCACATTTGACCAATGAAAAACATATGTACATAAAATTTAAACAAGGAGCATAGATAATAACTTATCTTATGTAGCACAATGAGTTACCAACTGAGAGTGGGAATCTAACTCTACAACCAACCATAAACAAGCTGCAACCACTATTAATTGCAATTGTCACCCCTGAGCTAGATTCTAGTGCTTGAGTTGAAGTTCTTCTTAAGATGAAATTTCAACCAACAAAACTATTGAAACAAGATGCCACAAGGCCACACTACCTTCATTCGCTAGCTACACATCCTTCATTGTTTTCATACATAATAACATCCATGCCAGGATACCACAACATAAAGAGTCCCTGCTCAATTTTAGGAGAAGAGAATCCACATCAAGGGAAGTTTCATTAGTGAATAAGGTACTAATTGGTAAGATATCACCTCTACAGGTGGCTCATCAGTGAATTAAGCACCAGAGCTTCAGCCCCAAGGAAACTCCTAGTGGTTCAACAACCCTCACAAGCACCTGAGTGACTCTTCCCAAACTATTAGGTTCATTAATCCACAAGCTTCCAGTGGTTTCTTCAACCTTACAGGAAAGTTATTACTCTCTATAATGCTTTTTACCTACCAAGATTCGGTGAGGGTTCTTCAGCTGATTCCTATCTCTCCATAGTTTTCATTCTTCCAAATATAATCATTGATCTATCTTTTTTTTCTCACCTCCACCCTTCGAAGAAATTTTCTCACAACATTACTCATTGCATCCTTCCATCTGCTATCTATGCATATGCATGAGAGGGTAACAAAATGCATTCCCTTATTTCACTATCTCTACCCCTGAGAGAGAATGAGATAGAGTCTACTTTCAGTTGAGCATGTGTATCATGTGGGGATGCCCCAAATATAGAAATTTACTATCTCTTTCCCAACTCCACACTAGTCAACCCCTCGATAATGCAGCCCATGCCTATCCTTAATTTTCTTGTCCTTTTGTTGCTTATGGTTGGAATTTAAAGGACACCTGAGCCTATCCTCTTCTTTTTAATTAAATTTATTACTCATTCAACCCAATTAAAACAACTTAGCCAACCGGTACTATATTTCCAAACAACCCATTCCTCAAGCAATCTCCCTCCTCAAGAAATATGGAATCTATATCCCTTCTCCCAGCCTTTAATTAATCACAATTTATTTACATTGGAAAAATATTAACCAATGGATGTCATAATCCCCTCCCCCTTGGGGGAACATGTCCTTGATGTTCAATAACCATATAAAGCAAAACATGCTTTAAACCAAGCATTGTTGGTTATGGGGCCTTATACACACAACTTTTTAGAATATTTACATTTTATTTACATTTCCCTTACTCAAAAAATAAGAAAGGACATATTGCCCACATCTGGTTGGCAATTTCCTATGTGGCTTCCTTGGGCCCAAAGCGCCTCCAGTACACTTTGGATTTATCTATTGCTTGATTATGGAGCATGTGTTTCCTCTGATCTAGGATGCATAGAGGTTTTAGTTGGAACTCTCCCTATGGTTCTACCTGTAACACAGACCAGTCAATCACATGATTAGGATCCTACACATATATTTTAAGCAAATAAACATGGAAAACACCATGCACTCTAATTGACGGAGGCAAAGCCAGACTATAGGTCATTGGCCCTATCTTTTCGAGCACTTTAAAAGACCCACAAAACCATGGTAACAACTTGGCACATGATCCAAATTTCAAGGATATCTTCTTGGGTCTAACGCACTAGAAAACATGTTCCCCAACTTGAAACTCCTTATGAACTTTATGATAGTCCGCATAGTTCTTCTGCCTGGCTCGTGCCACTTTATATTTATTTTTATGGTTTTTATTTCCTTCTCCATGTCTTTCAATATAGCAGGACCAATAAGGACCCTATTCACTAGATCTCTCTAGCTGATAGGAGTGTTACAACTCCTCCCATAAAGTGCTTCAAATGGGATCATTCTTAGCGACTCCTGATACTCATTATTGTAGGAAACTTTCACAAGTGGAAGGTACTCTTCCTACTTCTTTGACTAGTGAATTACATACATTCTTAGCATGTCTTCACGGATTCTGTTTGTTATCTCTATTTTCCCATTTATCTGAGGATGATATTGTTGCCATTATTGTTAATGTGTTGTTCTTTATGGAAACCTACTTGAAAAATATGTCCTTGATATCAACCTACTTGAAAATTTTGTCTGTGATGTCAACTTGGTTATAATATGATGATTATGGAACTAAATAAAATCATAGGAATATTGGTACATGTATTGCAAAAATGAGAAAGTGATTTGGCAACCTTGTTACAGGTTTTACTTGAAGTAAATATAAAAATGTGAAGTTTGAAAAGTATATGTCTTTCCTGCGAAGAATAGTCACATACATACGCAGGTTCTATGAAAAAAAGTCACATACATAAACCAAACAATGGAAAACTATATACCAGGGGCCATTACCATGGTAATTGCCCATAGTATAATATGACAATGTCTATCTGATACCATCAACAAATACCATCAACATTACCAAAGGATTTTCCTGTAGTATTGGCAAAGGAAAAATTTATATAAGTATATGGAGATCAAGGTGTTAAGTGTGCAATGGAATGATTTATTCATGTGTGATATGATTTGGAACATGTGTGCACTAGGGAGAAAGGAGATTTCTCAGATATGATAGATATGAAAGTATATAGAATATTAATGGATATACTTGTTGATATTTGTATGTTTGTGTAGCTAACAATGTTAGATATATAACTATGATGATGGTATGATCTGAATGTAGTGATATGTGGCTATAATATTATGTGCACCGAGATCTGGGTTTGATAGATGTTTTGACTTGTAGCGAAGACTTGGTACACTAGTTTAAGATTTGTATGTAGGTTTTCTTAAGTATTGTCACGTACATACACGGATCTGATATATTATTGTCATGTATAAACTATGTGATAATATATTCAGTATATTGAAACCTATACACGGGTTTAACACATGATAAACATGTGTATATGCAGGTTTTCTTAATAGCAATCACGTATATATTCTGAGTTAAATTTGACCAGGGTTTCGCTACTTGATGATGACAGTTGATGAATTTTGTTGTATTCACAATTATCTGCCAATGATGTCTTGATCAGGATGGTTTTCATCTAATTTGGATTGGTTGTACATTGATTTTATATGGTTTCAATGGTTGGTTGAGATTTAGTTCAATGATTTATTTGCTTCAATATTAAGTGGCTTGATTTTTTAGTGATTCAGTTGGTTTACCATGCTTTAGTTATTCATATTTTGTATATTGGTTTGAGCTTATTGTTGGTGTGGGTCCAGTGTCAAAATATAATGAAAGGTGGCCTACATATTGTGATGATTTGAGTCAAGTGGATCCAATATTGAAAATTACGAAACGTGGTCCACAAGGTGTTGAGAATTGTAGCCTTCAATGAGGGGGTAGGAGCTCCCTTATGGTAGGAGTTGGTAAAGGGGATTAGGGGGTTGTGGCTCCCTTCCAGTGAGGGATAGAGAATGAGTGGAGGTTGCAGCCTCATGCAGGTGAGTTTCTATGTGCTGGTAAGAGTCTGCACTAGTATAAGACGTAATGAAGATTTTCTTTATAATAAAAGAAGAAGACAAAGACGACACTGCGGTGGTTTTCTCCTAGATTGGGTTTCCATCTAAAATCCCAGTGTCCATTTGTGTTAATGTGTTTCTTATGTGTTGATTATTTATCTACTTTTTACTACTCATTCATACTGCATAATGAATGACTAAATAAATAATGATGTATTGATTAAGTTAAATCACTGATGAAAATTATGAAAAATTAGTAATCTAGATATATGCAGGTTTAATTCACCAATGTCATGTACACACATTGATTATATGAATAACAATAGTGTACAAAATCCTGAATGTGAAATTGGAAGTCAAAGTGAATTAAAAATGCTAATTCACCCACTCGCCCCCCCTTAGTATTTTTCCTAACAATTGGTATCAGAGAAAGTCCCTCAGAAGAGGCTTGATCACTTAAAGAGATATCTATCAAAAGGAGGAAGATGGAAGGAATAATAGGAGCTGATGTATGGGGATTTGTTGAAGGAGGATATCAATATCTAAAAGGTAAGATTTTCTATGAATATTCTTCTAGTAAAGAGAATCATGATAAGGAAGAAAATGTCACCTAGAAGGAAAATTCTTGTAGTAAATATTCTTCAGATAATGAATTTTTAAATCAATAATATAAAGTACTTATGTCTCTTGAAGATAAATCAACTAGTGAATTGAATAGTTGTGAATAAGATGACTTAATGAAAGAATGGAACGAAGTTGATAGACTCGGAAATACAAACAAAGAACTTGAAACAATTAGAAGCAACCAATATAAGAACAAAAGACTTAGAAAAACAACTTCAATAAAAGGAAGGGCTTTGTGCAAAGTTACAACAAAAACTGTGACTCTAAGGGAATATTATGAGAAAAAAAATGGGTAAAGGCATCTAAATCACTAGAAAATATCATTAATGAACAACGCTCTCCTCTAATCAAGATAGGCATTGGATACAACCACAAGGTTTCAGATCCACAAGATGATAAGGACCCACAAAAGAATGAATCAAGTCACTCCTTAGATGTGAAAACATCAAGATCAAGAAAAACTATATAAATTCCTTCAAGATCAATCCCAAGGTATAAAAAATGGTTTTATGGATATTGTTTCACTTGTAACTCATTTAGGCATAAGGCCACTAATTGCATGTAAAGTGGTTTTAATGGAAGATCAAAAGCCTCTCGCTACATGAGATGGTATACACAAGACAATCTTGAACATATGATCAGAAAGTGCAAAGAGATTTGGAGGAAGAAGGAGCAACAATTAGAGATGTTGGGAAGATTTTCCCTAATGCAGTCCATTGTTCTTAAAGCATACTTCTAACAGTGACTATAGAAGTAAATGTGAGGTACATAGCCTCATGAAAATCTTATGATGACTATCAATTCCATAGGATCCATGGTGTATGATCTTAGGGGGAACTATGCATGTATATCTTGATGATGATTCCCTATTTTGTTTTGATATTGTTTTGGTGATGTTTATATTACTCATATTGCATCTGATGAAGTAAAAATGATCAAGAACATACATGACAAGTTCAAGAGGATATGTGGCTATGAAAATTCAATATTTTACATTTTGTACATGATTCTTATGAATGAAAATCACATATGTATGTGGGTTCCAACTTATAAATTGATGTATGCTTCTCTATGGTGATTACAAAGTGGCACAAATTCAGGATGAGCTTCTCATATGCTTACATCAATGCATTATTGGAATTTTGGCTCAAAAATTGTTTTGTTGTAGTATGTCAATGATGCCCTTATGCTAATTAGAAATGTGTGAAAATGTATCGGTTCATAATGAGTGATGAGTTGTTGCAAAGTATTATTACTGTTGTTGATCTATTTCTTTGTTGTTGGTAAGAAGGATATAATGTGATCATAATTGATAATGAGGAGTTGGAACAGGTCCAGAGGGAGCATATTCAATACTTCTAATGGTTCTGTTGTAGCGGATACAACTACCCTCCAAAATTTTGCCTATGCTTCGCTTTGGATCTTCCCTCCTAAATCACAACAACTCATCTCGCATTGACCCAGGTACTTATGCTTTGATGGAGAATTACCTTTTACATTATGGCTTATGTTTTCTTTCATTCTTTACTGTCTAACCCACAAGATGATTTCTTAACTTGGTATAAACCCGGTTCTAAGCTTGCTTTAGTTAACTGTGCAAAGGGCAACCAACCTTGCTCTCAGGAATTATATAGTCTAAGCTAACAGTAAGCCTTCAACTCTAGAATTTCGTATAGCCAACTGAAAACCTATATTCAGTTGTGGAAATTGTTTATAGCCTGAGAGGTAGCATATGACCACTCAACCCATAAATTGTGTAGAATCTTCTTCCTCAGAAGCTTCTCAGTGCATGAGCTAGTGAGTTGCCCAATCATTCCCAGAACTCTGCAATCTCTTCAGGAAATGTATGGTAGCTTTTCCCTGAAAATAAAAAAAGAAATAAACTGAAAAAGAATCCCTAGAAAATAGGAATCTATTTTGAGCATCTTGAAGGAGACACTTGAGTTATTTTTCAAAATGCCGCCAAGTGTCACTTTTTCCTTGATTTTTTGACTTCACGTCATAAACCCTAAACCGATCAAATCTATGTAATGGAGGCTACCATAGCTCATTTTCACATTTGATCTTGGAGCTCTGGCATTCCTGAACAGATCAAGGGACCTTTTGTGCTATTTTCGTCGCTTTTCTGAGTAAGTCTTGCTTTTCTAGTCTTTTTCGGCTTTTTATGTTGCTTTTGTTTGTTTAGCTTGTGAGAGTGTTGTTTCACTAATTTTGTTGAATGACCACCGTCATTTCAACTTGTGTTAGCTTGTATAATTTTTGTTTTAAGTTTTTTATTGCCTTTCCCATGTGTTGCATGCATCACCCAGTTTTTGCACCAAGAGTCATCGTTGCGATGAATCTCTCCACATGGTTTGTTTTCCTTTAGTTTCATTGATTCCTGCAGTTGTTTCACTTGCATGCATCATAATTCACTTATGATATGCACCGAACATCATTCAATCCTTCAGACTTTTTAGATTTCTCACTTCCCTTGGGTAGACCTGGGCTTCCTTGTTCTGGATCTTGTTTTCCCAAGCATGCACTGTGCATTTATGGAGCGCAAGGCCTCGACCTTGGATTTTGGAATTGCACAGAGATTGGCTAGGCCTGGCTCCAGCTGCACACTACATAGTTCCAAGAGCCAACCCCGAGCCTTGGCCACTGAGACCCCTGAAATGCACAGTGTCACTTCGCCTATGACTAGACTGAACTGCACATTGTGCAGTTCCAGTCAGTAATACCTCCCCACTGATTGTTGGGACTGCACAATTCGCAGTTCCAGCTGGTAGCCAACCACCTCTCTGAGCCAATAATGTACAATCCTTCCCAAAAATTTCTATTTTGTTGCTTGGTTTGTTTTTGAAGTGATTTTGGTTTCAAGTTAACGTTTTCATGCCATAAGTTTCCTCTCTATCTCTAGGTACAATAGTTGTTGAGAAACTCTCTAGCAATTACAGGTAACATGGATTCCAAGAGAGTTCCACAAAGGACAATGTTGAGAGTAGCACTAGGGAAGCAGTTGAGCAGGTGTCAATGAATTTTCCAGTTTATGCAGACACTCAATTATTCATTGAGAAGGGCATGAAGTTAACATGGCAGGAAGTCAAGGATAACTTTGCAGGGGAATTTAAGAAAGATATAGAGGATCAACATGTTTATATCAATGTCCATCGGTTAGGCTTACATAAGGTTACATGTAGGTACCTCTCCTTCCCATGTGTGGACATCATCCACTAGATTGTCTCACACATAGATCCAAAGACTATGAAATTGAGTAGTGCCAGTGGGATACAACTTTCCAACTTCAAGGTAGAGAACTATCAATAGATGTATCATTTACCTCAGCTGGTGAACCGCATGGATGCACTTTTCTATGCCACCTATAGCTTTGTGAACACCATAGATATTGTAAAGCGTTAGGTGAAAGAGCCATCGAAGTTCAAAGTGACACACAATCATGTTTACAAGACAAATTTACTCAAAAAGGCCTATCAGTTATTGATCATCTTTTCATGTCGATTATACAGTCAAGAGAGCCCGGAGACCTTTCCAAAAAATTGGGTTCTTATGTTGGACCAATTGGTGAATGATGGAAGATCATTCAACTCGTCAGATCTGTTGGCTCTTTAGTTGAAATTCCATGTGACTAATGCTTGGAATCTACCCAAGGATGAGCAAGCAAGATTCTACATGTACGCGTATTTACTTGATGCAATCTGTGCATAACATCAGTTTCCTGGCATGGGTTGGACATGGACACTAAAAGAGACTGCAATCAACATTTATTTCAAGTTTCTTTTCGACTGAAACTAATGAGGAGTTATGGCAAGGCTGACTGAACATTTCATCATCCTGGTGTACAAGTTGATCTTTTAGAAGGATCCACCTTACATGTCCCAAGAAGTGATGGAGGCAATACTTAACATTACAGATTAGTATGCCTCACCTGATGCCACCTTAATTAGGATTTTTTGTGGAGAGAAGCCTTTGTATGTTCTATGAAGTTATGCTACGCATAAGTTGGTCATGCATATCACATCTCCATAGGGTTATTAGCAGGGTTGCATAAGAGGAAGAAGGAAACATGGCCCGATCTTCCTTTGCAAATTGGATTGTACGAGATTAAGAGCTTGAAGGATGTAGATGCCAAAGCTAAGGAGATAGTGAATTTTGAGTTCAACATCAAATACTATAATCTATATGATCCCCACGTTATTGTGCAAAGGTGTACTATTCATGGATCCACGAGACATTTCATTGGGTAGAGGAGGACCCTTGGAGGTACTGTTACAACTATTCCAAGCTCAATGAACAGGTCAATATAGCCACAACATGGAAAGTTTCTCTACAGGAAGCAACACTGTAGGAAGCAACAACAACAAAAACAATAAGCAACACATCGACGCAGAACAAGGGTAAGAGGAAGATTGCAGAGAACCTAGAGGATGGGCAAGCTACAAGTTCAAGGAAGATCCTATCATTGAGAAAGAAACTTTGGAAATGGTGGCAAAGAGGCAACAACACATAAATAGGGTAGAGAAAAGGAAGAAAGAAAATAAAAGGCTGGAGGAAGTAGAAAGGAAGTTTCAGGAAATGGAGAAGTTGAAGGAAGAGCGGGAGCTAAGAAGGAGAGAGAGGGAAGAGAAGCGGAAACATGAAGAATAACAAAAGGAGGGCACAAAGATAGAAAAAACAACACTCATATAGGTTGAGGAGTCAGAACAGCCAACCGCTAAAGAAGAGGGTGAGCAGGTGCAGGATCAAGAGCTTGCCCAACAAATTAAGCAACTAATTGAAGTGACAAACATGGAGTCGCTGTAGGAGCCATAGGACCAAGACACTAACCTCATGCTGAGAGCACTTGAGGTCACTTCTCAATCTCCACCTCCTCTGTGTTAGAGCCAGTCCCGAGCAAGCAAGGAGAGGTTGTTCTCATTAACGATGATCTGGTGATGGATGCGTTATCACTCAGGTTGTTCCCCAAAAGTTGTGAGAAAAGGGAATGCGGCCGAGGTAACCACTAACCAATCTTTTAGATGCAGATTCTAGCCAATCTGCAGCCAGAGACTGCTCTCTCTTTATGATTTAGCTTTGTTTTGCTATATGTTAGGCTAGTTATGAAGTACAAGTATTTGTTTGATTTTTGGATGGTGATGTTCAATAGAACAGGGATGCAAAATATGAGAAGTTCAGACCATTGGGTTAATGGAGTCAATGAAAATAAACTTCGGGTATGGTTTCTTTGATAGAAGGGGGTACTATAGAGCAAGGTAATTAACCATGGAACAATTTTCAAGCTAGAATCAGGTGAAATGGAGTCAGGGGTTGAAGGGCAACTAAGAATCCTTCATCATGCTAACAAAGGGAAAGTGGGTAAATATTACCAAGGAGCAGTTAAGAATTCCTTAATTATATTCAGGGTGTAAGAACAAGGGAAACATGAGTAGTTAAGAATTCCTGCATATGCTAATTCTGAAGAAAACATTTAAAAATAACAGGGATTGAACACAGAGTACAGTCAAGTAAGTTCTGAGCTATTCTTTTTCTCTGCAATTCAGAGTATGATACGTAAATGATATATAAAACACAGAAATAGTAAAACATGAGTTTGAAAGACTTATTGATCCATGAAATAATTTAAGAATTCTGCAACATGGGCTTCTTCCATCAATTCCATAGCTAGAGAGTTCATCAGCAAAGCATTCCAGCAACCTTTATTCAGAAGAGTTCTCAAATTTACAGCGCAGTTCCAGAATGGTATCACCAACCCCTAATACTTAGCTTTGGGAGGTATTTGTACAAAAATGTTTACAAAATATCTCAAAGAGATAATATCTTGCAATAAATTCTTTCACCTACTCTACAAAAGGAGTAAATGCTCTTGGGAACAAAGAGAAATGAATGCAGAAGTGAGAAATGTTGTGCTAGCCGCTCAGTTGGTGAGATGAATTGAATATTTTCTCAACAAGTCGACCGATGGATACTTTAGTGAAATTCCGCACTGCTGGCGGTGCTTCCTTGGGTGCTTTCGATTGTGATTTAAAGGACCTGCTGCCCAGCACGATTTTATCTGCTCTTTTCTACCCTTTATGATATTTTGTTGCGTTTCTGGGAAAAAATAAACAAAACTTTGAAATTTGCCTACAAAATTTCGAGCATACTCTGCCACCACTGGTTAGTTGGTAATTGGTGCCTGCAAATTTTTATTAGAGTTTCATTTGCATCCGTGTACCTGAAGAAAGTAGGCTGGACTGTGAAAATATGCCTCACTTCATGCTCAATAAAAAACAGATTTTCCAAATTGTCATATAGGCTCTGTCCAGATGGGAGTGCCTTTTCTCCTACATAACTTGATGATGTTGTGGCTTGGCTGTCCACATATGTATTCAACCTGTGAATATAATCTTCCTGTGACATCAATCTGTAGTCATCAGTTAATATACTTGGTAGACCCTTTTCCTACAAAACTCTAAATTTCTATGTGAAAGCATTTATCTCCACTTGCATTTCCTGGCACTTCCTTTCCATATTTTGTATGAAGTTCCTCATGGTCAGTACTCTTTTAATTGTTAGGATGCTATTAGTCCTGTCCCTAATATCCAGTTCTGCCAGTTTTTCCTTGATGTGGGTGTTCAAAAATTGTATTAGCCTATTGGCCTGCTCAAGCATGTGTCCCAATGAATCCCTGGCCTTTTGAATTTCTTCTTGAGCCACTGTCACAAAATCAATCTGCTCATGAATTATTTGTATTGATGTCCACATATCAGTGATAGATTGGCCAATGTTGGCCCATAGAATGCTCCTAATTTCTCTCAGAGGCTTGTCTAATAAGAGATCCTTTTCCAATGCCTTCACTTTATTTTCCAATTATTTTACCTCTCTTGTTTTTTCTGCCACAGTCATTTTAGATTTATCATAACTAATTTCCAACTTGGCCAATTGCTCTTTGGCATATTTTACTTCTAATACTTGCAGTCTTAGATCCTCCATAGCCTTTATCAGCTCCTCAGTAGTCATGGTAGTGCTGCTGCCTGCTGCTGTTGTTGTTGAAGTACTTGGTGATGTTGATGCCGGGATAGCAGGAGGGATTGCTGTTGTGACTGTAGAAGGAGGAGTTGTAACTATTGGAGCTATTTGTGATGGTTGGGAGGTCGACTCTCCCTGATTTCCTAGGAGTGCTTTCTCCAATGCCTTCTCCGTTTCTACCAATCTCTCATTCATTTTCATTAGCAGTTCCATAGTATCTTCCTGTGATTTTTGCTCAACAATCTCTATAGTTTGAGGATGCATGGTGAAGGGCAACTTGAGTTGTTTCCTGAGAGCTGCAATATCTTCTTCCTTATTTTTTATTAATTCTTGGATGCCTTTTGGATCCTTGGGATCATGTCCCAGCTCTATGATAATCTCTTCCAAGCATTTGATTCTGTTATCCTTGGCTAAAGAGGAAGCTTTTTCCAATTCCAATTGGGCAGAGGTATAATTTAAAGAATTCTGCAATTTGTGGGCTAGCAATGCCTTGTTTGCCAATGTGGAGTATACCATTTCTCTGGTTTTCTTATGTAATTCAATCTGGTCCATCGGCTAGATGTCTTTGGCTAATACTTCCAGATTGGTCCTGATGTAATCAGCAACTGATTATGGTTGCTGCATTTTGGGCTTGAAGTGACTCAGGATCATCTTTCCTTCTTGAATGTCATAGGCTGACATTAACCTTTGTTGATTTGTGGGGGCCATCTTTAGTAAGTGATTATAGAGTTGAATTCTTAGTGGCTCATTCTTTGCCTTTATTTCAGTAAATGTCCTCTTAATGTTAGAGCCTTGCTTACTTTGTTTCTTGGCAGAAGAGAATTCCACACTATGTTGTCTTCCAATCTCCTACCTGTGTGAACTGGTCGATGTTTCTGTGATTGGGGATGTATCCTGGATGATTGCTCTTTCTTCCCTTAAACTGTCTGTGTTCTCCTGAATAAATTCCTCCTTTGATAGGGGGTTCAATCTCTGCCTTTTCTCCCCTGGTTGCTCTTCAGGACCGCTGATCGATGTGTCTTCTTTCCTGTCCCTTTTCTTGCCTCTTTCCTCATTTAGAGGAGTTTGTAGTACAAGGATTTCTGGGGCCTTTTTCTGAGCTGGGGGGACCTGCCCTTGGCCTTGTTCCTTTGATGTAGCTGGCTGGTCTGTCATTATGTCCTGTTTTGAACCTATTACCTCTTTGCCCTTTGCTGACCCTGTGCTGGCTTTTTGTGTGGGCTGCTAAGAAGTCCCATCAAAAGATGTATCACCTATTGTGTGCAAGGGCAGTTTGAAGGATACCTGTCCAAAAGAGTCCAGGTCAAGCGTTTTTTCAAGATCTTTCATGGCTTTTTCCAATTTCTCTTCCTCAGTAATTTCTTCAACTAATGTGCCTTCTACCCATTCTTGTTGGTTAGCATACTGTTGAATTTCAGGGATTTTGTGGTGAACATATGCTGTGATCTTATTTTTCACTTTTCTATAACTTATGAAGTGCTCAGGTTCATAAGGTGCCCAGTAAAAAATTTGTTTCAGCTTAAGTTGCTCCCCTAAAATCTTCTCAGCCTCTTCCTAGGCTTCCCTTTTATTGAAGATAAAAGGGCCCAATTAATTTCTTATTTTGATTTGTGCCTTTTTCCTAGCACCATAGAAATGAGTCAAATTTGAACTAATAAATTGCCTGAAGTATTCCAGGGCAAACAGTCTCATAGGCACATATTTTGGCAGCTTATAGGGGCATAGATCATAGCCATATATTTGGATCTCAGTGTGATTCTGGTAAAAGTACCAGTCACCTATACTGTAGCCATTTGAGAGATGTAAAATTTTCTGTGTTTCACTAGAAAGTCTGGCAGGAGGAGTTGTCATCAATAAAGAAGAGGTTGGATGTATGAACAGGTCAATGAACTCACAATATGTATAAGGGGAGTTATGGACTTCATGGAATAATGAGGTCCATAAAATTACAGACCTTCTCTCTCCCTTGAGATCCAATTTTCTAAGGGGAATTTGAAAACTATCTGGTTGATTGTACATCAGCAAATGATATATGTATGATGTGTATTTGAACACTCTTTCATGAATAATTGAGCTATTCTGGTTATCTCTGAACTGGGCAGTTTGGCACCTTGGTCAAGCAAGAATCCCATGGAGAGAGGAGCCAGAGGCTGTGTTATGAAACCAGCTCAAGAAAAGATAGAAAAGATAGATCAACGCCTTAGAATTCAGCCTCTTCGAGGGGGCAACCTCCTTTACATTACATAAATGAACAATTCTTGGATGATTCAAATGAAAAAACCTCCTTTCTATATATAGGAGTCTAAGGAGTCACAATATAATCCAGCCGACCTAACAATAATAATATAAATCCACAAAAATAACAATAGAGGGATTCTATGGGGCACAGTAATAACAATATGGGGACAATAGGGGCACACCAATATTAATAAGGGGTATAACTACAATAATAATGGGGTAATCACTAGTATTATAGGGACCCAACATGCCCCTCGCCTTCAAAAAAGTGTTTTCCTCAACGCTTGAGTAGTTCTGGATACTTCTTCATAAAATTTTCATCCTCCCATGTGGAATCATCAGCGGATAAGTTCTTCCACTTGATGAGATACTCTGAAATTGATCGATTTCATAGCTGTCGAGTTCTTTTTTCTATGACTGCCTCCGGTTCCAATATAATTTTTCCTTCCTCATCAAGTTCTGGCAATATTGTTTGAACTAGGAGCTTGTTGCCTGTAACCTTCTTTAAACATGAAACATGGAAAACTGGGTGCAATCGAGAAGCTGCAAGAAGCTCCAATTTGTATGCCATAGTACCAATATTTTGCAACACCTTGTACGGACCATAATACTTTGGTGATAATTTATTATCCTTCTTAGCTTGCTTGAGGGAAATTTTCTTATATGGTTGTAGCCGTAGGAATACCCAATCACCTACATCAAAACTTCTTTCACTGCGATGTTGATCTGCCTGTTGTTTCATTCTATTATGTGCCAACACGAGGTTATCCTTTAAGAGTTGTAGAACTTGTTGTTGATGTTCGATGTGATGTTCCACTGCCTGAATCTTAGAATTTTCTCTTAAATATGATGTGATGGATGGTGGTTGATACCCATAAAGTTCCATAAATGGGGTCATTTTTGTTGCTGTATGGAAGGAAGTGTTATACCACCATTCAGCCAGAGGCAACCATTTGACCCATTGTGTCTGTTTATCAGATACAAACCAACGAAGATATCCTTCCAAACATTTGTTTACTATCTCAGTTTGCCCATCATATTGAGGATGATAAGATGAGCTATGAGCTAACTGAGTACCAAGATAAGAAAATAATTCTGTCCAAAAATTCCTAGTGAAAATGGGATCTCTGTCACTTACAATAATCTTTGGGTTTCCATGTAGCTTTTGAATTGTTTCCACAAATACAGTAGAAACTGTACTGGATTTAAATGGATGTGATAACATTGCACAAAAGTGTGCATACTTGGTAAGTCTGTCAACTACCACCATGATGACACTCTTTCCCTCAGACTTGGGTAAACCTATGATAAAATCCATTGAAGCCTCCTCCCAATGTTGGCTTGGAATGGATAAAGGTTGTAATATACCCGGTGTCTTAATTGTTTCAACTTTATTTTGTTGGCAAACCAAACATTCCACCACAAACTTTTGAATATCTGATTTAAGGCCATCCCAAAAAAATTCCTTCTTAACCCTGTGGTAAGTTTTTAGAAATCCTGAGTGCCCTCCTAAGGGAGAAGTGTGCAATTCCATAAGAATCTTTTGTTTTAGCTGGGAATTCTTACAGAGGTATAAGCGATCTTTGTACCATAACGAATCATTTTTCCAGCTAAATGTATCAGACGTACTGGAATCTTGTTGTAGCTTTCGAATAAGTGCCCACACTTCTTCGTCATTCTTCCATTCCTCCCTTGCTTCATTTATCCAATCTGGTTGGATAATAGAAATGGCGCATAATAATGCTTCCACATCCTCATCCTTTCTTGAGAGTGCATTTGCCACCACATTTTGCTTCCCTTTTATGTAGATGATTTCAAAGTCATAACCCAACATCTTTGTGACCCACTTTTGTTGCTCTTCAGAGGATAATATTTGTTCTAAAAAGTATTTAAGGCTATCATGATCCATTTTTACCTTGAAGTGTCTTCCCATTAGGTAGGGTCGCCATTTCTTAAGTGCATGGAATATTCCCAACATTTCCTTCTCATAAATAGCTTTGCTTAAAACTTTCCCTTGATTGGACGACTTTCAAAAGCAATGGGTATTTCATCTTGCATTAGAATAGCACCAATTCCATTTCCTGAAGCATCACATTCCACAATAAAGGTTTTTGTGAAATCCGGTGTAGCTAAGACCGGTGCTTGGCACATTGCCTCTTTAAGATGTTCAAAGGCCTTTGTTGCTTCCGGAGTCCATGAAAATGAATATTTCTTCAATAATGTTGTTAGATGGGTTGCTATTCTCCCATAATTCTTAACAAACTTGCGATAATACCCTGTCAACCCAAGAAATCCTCGCAGATACTTTATGGATGTGGGAATTTTCCATTCCTAAACGGCTTTAATTTTGCTAGGGTCTACCTTAACTCCTTCATGAGATACAATATGACCCAAATATTCCACCTCCTGAACTCCAAAGAAACATTTCTATCTTTTTGCATATAATTGTTTCTCCTCCAATAGTTGTAGCACCCTGTCAACATGTTGAACATGATCCTCCCAAGACTTGTTGTAGATTAGTATATCATCAAAAAATACTAACACAAATTTTCTAAGGAATGGTTTGAAAATTGAATTCATCAAACCTTGAAATGTTGAAGGTGCATTGGTAAGGCCAAAAGGCATGACCTGAAATTCATAATGACCCTCATGAGTTCTAAATGCTATTTTTGGAATGTCTTCAATCTTCATTCTGATTTGATGATATCCTGAACGAAGATCCAACTTGGTGAAGTAAATTGATCCATGCAATTCATCCAGTAATTCATCAATGACAGGAATGGGGAACTTATCTTTAATAGTGAGCTTGTTGAGCTCCCTATATTCCGGACACATGCACCATGATCCATCCTTCTTGTGCACCAATACTACTGGAGTAGAGAAAGAACTTTGACTCGGTTCAATTATACCAGTCTCTAGCATTTCTGCAACCATACATTTAATTTCACTTTTTTGGACATAGGGATATCTGTACCACCTGATGTTTGGAGGAACACTTCCCAGAATCAGATGAATAGCATGATCATGATCACGCATAGGTGGGAGACCTTTGGGAGTCTCAAATACCTTGGAATGACTATCCAGAACTTTTTGGAGATCTGGAGAAATAGATGATTCTGATGTGGAAACATCTAGCGAACATAATTGTGCAATTACACCTCTTTGCTCCTTTTTTAGAAGCTTTGTCATACCACTAGAGCTGATTATCTTTCTTGGTTTCCCTACAATACCCCTTAATTCAACTTCCTTTCCTTCCGTAGAAAATTTGATGAAAATTTCTTGAAAATTAAAAGCTATTGTACCCAAGGATTGTAGCCATTGGACTCCTAGTACAATATCAGCACCTCCCATTGGAATGGAAAGCATTGGTCTAGTCAATACATATTCTCCCATGGATAGCTTGATATTATGGCACTTTCTAGAGCAATTTATTGTTCCTCCATTTGCAATCATCACTTGACACTCTGGTGCTAGATATAGGAAGCAATTCAATTCTTTTGCTACCCTACAATGAATAAAATTGTGGGTGCTTCCTGAATCAATCACCACTATTACCTTTTTCTTCTTGATTTGTCCTTCTATCTCGATGGTTTGAGGAGTGATAATTCCCGCCAATGCATTACAAGATATGGTCGGATTTATTTTTTCTTCATCTAGGCTTTGTTCCTGGAGTATATCCTCTTTTTTTGACCTTTCTTTCTCCTTTTCTTCTTCCTCTTCACAATCTATGTAGAATAATTTCTTCTCAGCACACTTATGAGCTTTAGTGTATTTTCTATCACAACTGTAACAAAGCCCTTTTGCTCTTTTTTCTTCCAATTGTTGTGGTGGCAACCTTATAGGTTGTGGAAGACTAAGGGAAACAACACTTCCGTCTTTATAGTTGTGAGTGGTATGCTTCCTGGTTGCCATAATTTTGCTTTCCATTTTTCTTGCTAACCTAAATGCCTTCTCTAATGAATCAGGTTCCCGAAGGCGAACATCATGTTGGATATTATCCTTTAAAGACCCTATGAACACATCAATCCTATGCTCCTCTAGAATATCTTTTACCCTTATGTTCAATTTTTGGAACTCCTCAATGTGCTCCATTATTGGACCCTTTTGTTTGAGACTTATCAATTGGCTAAAAAAAGTGTTGCTTTTTGTATCCTCATAATGTGCTATCAATTCTTCCGTAAAAATTGCCCAAGTGATAAATTGTTTATGAGAGGAAAGCCATTGATAACATACAAACTGATTTGGTTCCAAATATAAAGTTTCCATACGTACCTTTTGTGTGTTTTGCACATTATTGAGATCAAAGAACTGCTCCATCTGTAATATCCATGTGGCGGGATCCTTGCCATCAAACTTCCTCATATCGATTTTTGGAATATGGTGAGTCTTCGATCCAACATTAGAGTCTATGGAATCATGATTAACATTTCTTTTGTTCTCATCATGAGTTTCCTTTAGTACCCTTTCACCCTTGTTGACCATTTCTTGTAGCAACTTATTCATATTTATCTTCAATTCTTCCATCTTATCATCCATGCCATCAATTTTAGCTTCTATGCCTTTCTTTAAACCATCCATCTTAGCTTCTACATATTTCCTTAAACCATCCATCTTATATTCTGTTGCTTTTGTGCAAGTGACACTTGTTGCACTTGTTCTTGTAATTTTGATATATCATATAGCATTTCTTCTTCTTCTTCATGAGTCATGCTAGAGCTTCCAAGTTCCTTACTACGTGTTTGCATTTTCTTTCCTCGGGGCATCAGTTACCGATAATAATGCTCTATTATGCCCTTTGAATTCCTTCAAAACAAATTTTCAAACCAAGCTTAAGCAAAAATTTAAGAAAATCTACACATCTTTTTTCACTTTGTAGGCGCTCGATATTGCCTCTGATGTATCTCTGTACTTTCCGATCATCTAGTTCTGAATTTGTTACCTGTAGTAGCCCTTTGTGTCCTCTTTCCAATGCCACAAGTCTGACCCGAATTGGTTTCTCCAAGGAAGCGTTATGCGAAATCTCCCACAGTGACTTGATTATAGACTAGTTCACTAGAGTGAACTTGTACGACGTGCCATGAGTCACTGTTTCAACCTTTGGATCTGAAAAATGCATACAAGAAACTAAAGTCTGTCCTATTTCTGTACCTTCTTACGAAATTTCAATCCGATCTCCAGAGAGAAAGTTATGATAATTTTCCCCAGGTCACCTGTTTGGAATGTAATTCAGGAATCGCAAAAAGACCAACTTCCTCATATCATATCTCCGCAAATATAGCGCGAAAAGATATGAAATTTGGGCCTAAGGTTCAACATGATTTCTTCTCAAATGGATTTTTTTTTCAACTTCTGAAATGTCGTAGAAAAAAAGTTATAGCGAAAATGCCACGATGACCTGTTTGGAGCAGCGAAACCCTAGAATCCAAAGCTCCGATACCAAATGTTATGAAACTAGCTCAAGAAAAGATAGAAAAGATAGATCAACGCCTTAGAATTCAGCCTCTTCAAGGGGGAAACCTCCTTTATATTACATAAATGAACAATTCTTGGATGATTCAAATGAAAAAACCTCCTTTCTATATATAAGATTCTAAGGAGTCACAATATAATCCAGCCGACCTAACAATAATAATATAAAGCCACAAAAATAAAAATAGAGGGATTCTATGGGGCACAATAATAAAAATATGGGGGCAATAGGGGCACAAAAATATTAATAAGGGGTATAAGTAAAATAATAATGGGGTAATCACTGGTAATATAGGGACCAAACAGGTTGTGTTGGCTTAAGTGCAGCATCTCATTTATGGATTCAGGGGTCATGTGAAATAAGACAGTCCCAGATGGAGCCATAACTGCTTTTTTAGTGGGGTCATAATTGGCACAGCATAAGTGGATGATGTCAGGGAGCACATTTACTGAAGGAAGGTAGTAAATGGGCATGTTGGACTCCCAAATTCCATAGACATCAGTATTGCTGCAATAGTTATTTCTAATTTCACAAACTGCTTGGAGGTGAGGCTTGTCACCAATCATATCATTAATTTGGAAATCTTTGTCAGCAAGGGGCAACCATTCCAATTCTTTGTGTGGTGCATTGAGGGGGGCAACATTGAGGGCGATTGGAGCCTCCATTATCCAACCTTCTGTGATTTTTCAATTTGGAATTTTGGGTTTTATGCAGCAACAATAGGTAAATTGATACTTTTGGGTCCCTTCTATGGAAATTGCAGGCTGCACCGAGCTTGAATTTAGCTTAGTGGGGCAAATTTTGCAGTGGGAGACAGGGATTGCGGGATTTCTTGGAAAAAATGGGCAAAAACAGAGGTTATAGTGCGCAGGTTCGAAGGCAGCACTGCGTTTTTAGTTGTGGAAGTCTGGTTTTCTGCGGAAAATGGATAAAACAGGTTGCTTTATGGAAAAAATGTAAAAAACAGGGATGGTTGTGGTATATTTCTCAAGAGATATAGACTTAATTTGTGCAATTTTTGGTTTCACGGACGTAACTTAGAGAAAAACCGGAAATACACAGGGTTTGGAGGCAATTGAGTAAATACCTGCTTCAATGGGCGCCCTGTACAAAATGTAGGTGGCAGACCGAGCTGAGGGGCCTTGCTTGTGGACTAAATTTCTCTGGGTGGTGGACTGTGCAGTTGAAATTCTGCTTCGGACATAAAAAACCATGTAGAGGTTGGGTAGAAGAACAAAAAAAAAACGAATGAAAAAACGACATTTTACACCTTTTTAACAAAAAATTGATTTTGGTGGGTTTTTGGCGCGCTTTGGTCGGGTGACGTCAGCATGACGTAATATTTGTAATGTAGCGGGGGTACAGAAGCTGACTTGGCATTGACGTGGCGGACATGGCGGATGATACAGTGGTGAGGTGGCAGATGACGTAGGCGATGATGTGGACGACGATGTCAGCGGCGGGGAGCGGGGGTGGTATATGGTATTATCCCACCGCTTTTCGACAAAGGTTGTTTTGGGCAGAGGGAATGCGATAAAACCAGGTGGCGACACGTGGATTCTATGCGGCGACAAAACCGCCATTTTCCCGGAGGCTAATGTTTGGTCATCGGAGGGGTCGCGATATTCGTATGGGTCGTTGGATCTATGTGTTATGATCTGACGGCCAACGACAAAGAAAACAGGTGGAGGGCTAGAGTATGGGACCCGTGCGCTAATATTTAACGTTTTGTAATGTTTTTGCGTGTATTTAGACTCTGGGCAAATGTTTGGGTTTGGTTATTCATTTAACCAAATGTTAAATGAAATCCATTGTTTATATGGGCGCGCGGGGAGGGTTGTCGACAAGGTTTTGGATAAACCTTGGACCCCCGTTAAAACATTAATATATGGCTTTATTTAAGCTTGGGGCGGAATATTAATTTTTTTTTGGGTTTTATGTCTTTTTTATATAATAGGGGCGGGGAAACATTATATAGGAGTTATAATATAAAGTTAGTAGGTTAACATGAGCGGTAGGTTTAAACAAAGCGCTAAGTTTTGAAGAGTGACTTAGGCTTTAGGGAAATGAAAAGGATTGAAGTCATGAATTTTTAGAGACTTATCATAATGGAAGAAAAGGATTTTTACATAAGAAATGTGGCTTAGTTCTCTTAAGTAAAACCAGAATTTCACTTGGTCTTTTCTATGAAATGAAGTGAACTAGGTGCACTGAGCAGATCTCAGTGTCCTTGAGGGGAAATTAGTAAATGTTCTTGGAGAAATGAGGAGGGAAATTATTCATGCTCCAACTGTTTTTCAGCCACCTTGCCATGGCACTAATGATATCCATGAGATAGATCATATTCAAAAAAGACAAACTGCTCATAAACCTGCTTCTGCAACTGTTTAGTCAATTTAGTGTTTCTAAATTGATGTCATTAATTGTCAACCCGGGGCTCGTAAGCTGATGAAGTGAAGGTGTACTATATGTACTTAAGCAACCTCTTAGATCTTTTTGTCGTTTGGGGGTGTTGTTTGTGGTCAATTTATCTTCCTAAGATGGAATGGAGTTTTTATAAACAGATGAGTGAGTGTGTGTGTAAGGTGATTTCTAGATGAGTGAGTGTGTGTTATAGGTGATTTCTAACTATCTTCTAAACTGCAAAGAAAAAGCTTGAAAGAAATAAATAACTTGAAATGAACTGAAAGCAAAGAACCACTTTCTAATGGCACTAGACACCATTCATGCTGCTGCAAATAAAAGGTAAGAAAACCACTTTAAAAACCAATGGTAATGTTTATCTCTTCCTAACTCTCTGCTTCCAACATATGGTACTATGTAAAACACGATTAGGAAGTAGTTAGAGATGAGTTTAAAAAGTGATCAAAAATGAGAAAAATCTACTTTAAAGACTAGTTATAATGTTCAGCTCTTCCTAACTCTCTGCTTCCAACATATGGTACTATGTAAAGCACGATTAGAAAGTAGTTAAAGATTAGTCTAAAAAGTACTAAAAGCCAGCTGTAATTTATTAGTATTCTGATCTCTAAAAGATGAACAATTTATGATAAAGAGACCATCAATATGTTAGCAGACAACTTTGAGAAACTAAACTAGAAATCAGCTATGAAAATAAAGTAAAGGCAGCAACTTTGAATCTGTCAACTGAAAATACCATCAGATATTAAGCAAATACACAAAGAAAAAACAATCCCGGGTTAAAAACCTGCAAAAAGAATACTGATCAGTTTAAAATGAATGCTGGAAATAAAATGACATGAAATCAAACTATTATACATGATAAAAGAAATAAAGATTGCTGAAAGCATGAAAATGAAACCAAACACTATGTACACGGGCTGTCATAGATGGGGGCCCTCCATCCACGCAACCAACTTAGAAGATCAGTTACGAAAAGGTGAACATAACAGTCTTCTTTTATAAAACAGCATGTCAAAAATACAGTGAAAAGTGCTGTAGGAACAGCCTTCTAAAACAGAGTTTTTATACAAAATCAGCGCAGCAATTACAATAATCCAAAAGCTAATATACAAGCGTTGGCACACGCTTATTTATAAGCACAGAGGCAACTACTCTCTGCGTGTATTAAGCAACTACAGCCTAACCTATTAACTACGCAGCAACACGCAGTCATAGCTAATTAGCTTGTGCAGCAAACACGTAGGTAAATCCGTGCACTTTTAAGGGAAACGATCATCATGGGAGACAAATCTATGCTTGGATCCTGTCTTTAGCTGTCCTCGTGGCATGGAAGAGGTGCCAGCTACAGTTCTGTGTCCCAACTACTCACGGCTCCTGTGCCACCGTTCAGAACTTGACCGTTTGACCGAGGGAATACCTGCGTTGACCAAGGGCATACGTGACTGGTTTGGCTCAACCAATAGCATACAATCCATGTGTACATCCAACCCAACATGCCCATATGGCTCGTTCCTTGAGAGGACACGTGGAGCATATCAAACAACAAAAAGGCTGCGGAATCTCTGAACAGCTGCGGAATTGCTGAACAGCTGCGGAACTGCTGAACAACTGCGGAAACTCTGTTTATATGTCAAAAATCTAAACCAACAGTAAAACATAAGAAAAGTTAACTAATTATGCTTAGAGACATCAAATGTAATGATCTGGGCGGAAAATAGAGCAAAAGAGAGGGATAAGTGAAGAAAAGCTGTAGGTAATGATGGATAATCAAGTGCAAGTTAGAGGCTCTACATACCCCCACTACGAAGGTGTTGCATGTCCTCATGCAACGAAAACATTGTTTAGTCCACCTGCTGAGATGCCTCTGCTAAGACATCTAGTCTTCTCTTCTTCCTCTGTGTGGCCACATTGACTCTTGGTCTTTTCATCAAACATCTGAATTTTAAATTGATCAAAGCTCTGTTTAACTTTCTGCATTTCTTCTTGAGCTTTTTGTTTTCCTTTTGCCAAAGGCCCATATGAAGCATGGTGTTATCTTGGACCATCTTGTCCACATTGCTCTGTTCCTTCAGTCTTTCATTTTCTTGTTTGACGTGGCGATTTAGTACCTCTAGCTCAAATACTTCTTGCTTCAGTGATTGAACTTGCTGTTCAAGAGGTAGAACAGTGCTTGGACCAGTAGCAGCTTGTTCTAATGTTTCCAGGTAGTTATATACTCTTTGCTGGTCTAGGTCAATCTCTGGTGACCTCTTTGGACTAGGCTCATGCTCAAATTCAGGCTCATGCTCAAAAGGATTTTCCTCACGTGGAGGGCTAGTCTCAACCTGCTCAACATGTGGAGAGCTTTTCTCAAAGTCAAGTCTTGTAGCAACCTTTTGAGGTGTGCTCAAGTCAATAAAGAATGACTCTTTGTTCTCTGTGGCCCCCATTTTTCTTTGTAACTTGCTGCTCCTTCTCACGGTGGTGATGCTCTGTTTTTCTTTTTGTTGCTTCTGTTTTTGTTTTTGCATCTTCTTGGAAAGGGCAGCCTCATGAAGTTGGACCAACCTATGTGCCAATGGCTGAGTGTCCTCTTCACTAGAATTCTCAGGAGTAAGGTAGGTTTCTTGGGCTATGGCTTTTCCTTTATCTTTCTTTTGTTTCTTCCTATTCTCCTTTTTCTTTTGAGCAGCTTCTTGTACAATTTCTTGCATGGTTTCTGCAATGATTCCTTGAGCTGTTTGATCAATGTCTTCAGCAGGTTCAGGGTCAATTTCATTTTCAGAATGATGGGCAACATTTTCTTCTTCAACAAGGTCTTGGACAGTTTCTTCTTGGACAGCAGTTTCAGGGGTAACCTCTTCTCTTTTTCTTCTACTCTTTCTAGGCACTGAGGCTTCTCCTGCCTCTTCGAAGTGGTTTCTCACAAGGAATCTTTCCCAGGTATCCCTTTTGGCCTTTAATTGTTCTTCAACTAGTATTTTGACAAGCCCATGATGGTATAAATGTGGCTCAATGTTTCTTGGATTTCTTTGGACTATTGAGCACATTTTTCTAAGGCTTGAGAGTAAAAAGTATGGAAGGTTAATGTCATGCTCTCCTAAGAAATGCATCATAATTTTGGCATGATAAACATATAGAACTCCAAACCTTCCCTCACATGTAAAGAATTTTTGTACTAGTAGAAGCAGAGCTGTCCATTCTTCTTTGACAATATTAACAGGGATTCCTTTTGTAAAGATGCTAGTGTCCATACCTGGATTCTTCAGAATTCGCTTCCATTGCTGGTCTTGTACTGATCGGTTTTTGAACCATCTCTCCCCAGTTTGTGGTAGTGAAGTGGCCTGTGCCAAACTGCTCTCGGTGACTGTGAATTTCAGATCTCCTATCTCCACTTGGTTGTCTTTCTCCTTGAAAGAACGTGCAAAAGTCTTTGTGACCTCTCTATGATAACCCTTGAATTTTTGAATGCACTGGAGCCAATTTTCCTTTTGCAAAGGGTCTTTGACTTGGGGATATCCTTCTAGAAATTTGGAGCCCTCCGGCTCTACCCTCAGAAGTTTACCCATCGATTCTCTGGCTCTGTTTTAATACTCTTTGAGAAAGGGTTATACGGTTTCAACAGTGGCTTTAACTCAACAGCTTTACGGCTTCAACAGTGGTTTCCACACAATAGACTTACGACTTCAACACAACAGCAGTAATACATTCACAACAGTGGTCAAAGTTTAGCAGAGGAGAGAAACGAAACAGAGTATGGTTACGATGACAGAGTGGTGAATAAGGCAGAGCAGTGGAAAGCAAGGAAAATGCGGAAGTGAAACAACTGCGTGAATGAGATAATACATGCGTAGGAGGGTTATGAATGATGGGAAGAAACGATTAAGTCCTTCGACTTCGGTCATGAGTGTACACTTGGCTGCGGAATCATAACGCAGAGAGTCGTAGTACAATTGTCTACGTCACTTAGGTACAAAAATTTGAATGGAAATGCAGCCGTGTGTGGGCTTTTAAATCGTGATGAATGGTGGCTGTTAAGGCTGAGAGATACGGGGATTTTGGTCGAGTAATGGAGAGAATTGGCAATCATTACATTGAATGGCAAAAAACACAACCCGTAAACTATGCAAAATGTTATAACCATAGGTTTAGAGATTAGATCATACCTTAGGTGTCCGCGTTTGATTCCTTTTGCTGATCTGACATTACCCTTTCATTATTTGTTGCTGCTACATGACCTTTCAATTTTTGCTGATGACCTTTGGACTGCAGATTCCTTCTTTAAACAGACTGTGTTTTTTTATGCAGGTACAGAAAGTGTATTGGCTGCGGAATTGGGATATTGGCTGCGGAATTTCTCCTCAGCTGCAGAAACTGCAGAAATACCCTTCTGACTGCACAAAACAACTTTATCTGCGTGAAAATAAATCTGACAATGACTTTATTGATGGAATGGAATGTAATGTATGGATGAATGAAAAGAAATGAGGTGGAGTGAGAGTGGTTGAATGAATAAGATGGTGAATGAAGTGGATGAAAAGGCGAAATGAGATGGAAGAGAGAGAGATTTTTTTTTGGAAAACATGAGGTGTCAGGTGACCCTGATTTTCACCTCAGGTTTTCTGCATAAGACTGCCAATCAGAGATTGGTTTTCAGGCTTATACACTTATTCCCTTTTTTTTCTTTTTTCTTTTCTTTTTTTTTTCTTTTTTTTCTTTTCTTTTTTTTTTTTCAAAAACCAAAGATTAGGCTGATGGAGGAGAAGAATCCTTCTCCACCAACCTGATTGCAGAATCTTCTTTAAACAACTTGAAAAATTCCTCTTTTGAGAGTGGTCTCTGGTAGATTTTCAATCTATGGCCGTTCACAATAAGAGGAGTATGAAATTCATCAATAGTTTTCACTCGAACTGCTCCATTACTAAAGACTTCATCAACCTCATATGGCCCAAGCCAATGAGTTTGAAATTTTCCTTTGAAGTCCTTAAACTTTGAATCAAACAATAGAGCCCAATCTCCTTTCTGAAACTTCCTTTCTTTGATATGAAGATCATGCCATTTAGATCTTTGGTGCTGAACTAGATCGGTCCTTAGAATTGCATCTTGTCTTATTTCATCTAGCTCATTTAGCTGGTCCATTCTGTGGTTTTGGGCTTCTGAGAGGCTCATTCCCAATTGGACTGTCATCTTGAAGGTCTTGATTTGGAACTCAATGGGGAGCAGGACTTCCTTCCCATAAACAAGTTCATAGGGAGAATGTCCTGATGTGTTCCTCCATGTGGTTCGATAGGCCCATAAGGCTTCAGGAAGCCTTTCCGCCCAATCTCTTCTATGAAGATGAACAGTCTTGGTGATAATGCCTTCAAGAACTTTATTAGTAGATTCCACTTGGCCATTGGATTGCGGATGGTACGGAGTAGATGTTCTGTGCTTGATCTTATATTCCTCCATCAGCTTCTCCATCAATTTAGATGTAAATTGGCTGCCCTGATCTGTTACAATTTCCCTTGGGACACCAAAACGAGTGAAAATATCCTCAAAAAGAAATTGAACAACTGAATTTTCAGTGGCAGAAGGCAATGCCTTGGCTTCTACCCACTTAGTAACATAATCAGTACAAACCAGTATATACTTCTTTTGCTTTGATGGTGGATTAATTGGTCCAACGAAATCTAGAGCCCATTTCTCAAAGGGTTCGATGCATACCTGAGGCTGTAGTGGCATTTCATTTGAAGAAGTTGGTCTCCCAACACTTTGGCAGCTGTCACACCTTCTAACATACTGCTTTGCATCTTTAAAGAGAGAAGGCCAATAATATCCTAGAGAAAGGATTTTATAGGCTGTCCTCTTGTCAACAAAGTGCCCGCTGCATGGTTCATCATGACATGCCTTAAGGATGTCAGGCATTTCATCTTCCCGAACACACTTTCTGATTATACAATCTGGCCCTGTTTTGAACAATTCATTAGAAATCCAAGAATAATGTGAACTCTCCTGAATGATTTTCCTTTTTTCATTAGGAAATAAGTGCAGAGGAAGCTTCCCTGTAACTAGATAATTAGCCATATCTGCATACCAAGGAGTCTTGGTAGTTACTGCAAACAAGTATTCATCTGGAAACTTATCTTCTACTGGAGAATCCTCATTAGTGTTTTGGATTCTAGACAAGAAATCAGCTACTGTGTTTTGTTTTCCAGGTCTATCTAACACAGTAATGTTGAATTCTTGTAAGAGTAAAAGCCATCTTGTAACTCTACCATTGGTAACAGGTTTGTTCATTAAATATCTTATGGCAGAATGATCAGTATGGACAAAGGTTTCATAGCCGGTTATGTAGTGTCTAAACTTATTGATCGCATGTACCACAACTAAGAACTCTTTTTCTGTAACAGTATAATTTAACTCAGTGGGAGTCAAATTCTTACTTGTATAATAAATGGCATAAGGGATCAAATCCTTTTGTCCCAAAACAGCTCCTAGAGCTGTATCTAAAGCATCAGTAGAAATGTGGAAAGGGAGTTTCCAATTTGGCCCCCTTAAGATGGGTGCTTCAGATATTCTAGTCTTTAAAGCTTCAAAGGCAGATTGACACTCAGGATCCCATTTGAACTCACAGTCTTTGGTAAGCAATTTGAAAAGAGGAGATGCTATCTTAATGAAGTTTTCAATAAATCTTCTGTAATATCCAGTAAACCCAAGAAAACTTCTAACATCTTTCTGGCAATTTGGAACAGGTAACTTAGAGATGACTTCAACTTTGGATCTATCAACCTTAATCCCATCTCCTGAAATATGATGTCCTAAAACAATCCCTTCAGTAAACATCATAAAACACTTTTCATGACTTAAAGAAAGATTTGTTTCCTTACATCTTATCAGTACTTTTTCCAAATTTTCCAAAGCTTCTTCAAATGTATTACCATAAACTGTGAAATCGTCCATGTATACCTCTACACAATAATGAATCAGATCTGAAAAGATTCCTAGTACAGCCCTTTGAAATGTAGCGGGTGCATTGCACAATCCAAAAGGGAGTACTCGGTAGGCAAAAGTTCCCCAAGGACAAGTAAATGTGGTTTTGTCTTGATCTTCAGGTGCTACCTGAATTTGATTATACCCACTAAAACCATCCAGGAAAGAGAAATACTTTTTACCTGCTAAAGTTTCTAGTCCCTGATCAATAAAAGGTAGAGGGAAATGATCCTTTAAGGTTGCCTTGTTCAATTCTCGATAATCAATGCAAACTCTCCATTTACCATTCTTTTTGGGCACTATAACCAAGGGAGAAACCCATTGGCTATCTGAAATGGGGTAAATGAAGTTTACCTTGAGCAATTTCTGGAGTTCTTCTTTCACGATTTCCCTAAGGTTTGGATTCATCCTTCTTTGTGGTTGCCTAATAGGTCTGTTGTTTTCTTCAATATAGATGTGATGAATACAAGTCTTAGGATCGATTCCTTTCATGTCAGTGTATTCCCATGCAAATGCAGTGGAATGTTTTTGCAACAGTTTAGTTAATTCTTCTTGTTGTGGTCTTTCCACGTTTTTGTTAATGTTCAATGGTTTTCCTGGAAGGATTTCAACTGTAGAACTACCAAACTCTTCCATTGAGAAGAGAGACATCTGTCTAGAGGAGATATATTCAATGTCTGCATCTAACTGAAACTGTGTAGAGTCATATTCTAAAGGTATTTCAAAATTTTCTAATGTATTTAGAATTTGACTATCCTCACTGATCTCAGAGATGGTTAGGACAGGTTGAATAGTATCCTCATCATCAACCCACTCATCTTCTCCTATTTCTGTTATTGCCTTTGCTAGAGGATACAAGTTGAATTTCTTGGTGGAATTACCATCTGATATATACATGTCCCCAGACCTACAACTTATGAAAGCATCAGCTGTGGCCAGCCAAGGTCTTCCTAGAATAAGAGGATGTCCTCCTAGATTGTTCTTGGGAGTTAAAATCATAAAATCAACTGGATATTCCCAAGAATCTAGGGAGACTGGAATATCTTCCAATACACCATCAGGTTTAATGATTGATCTATCTGCAAGTTGCAGTAAAGTAGGTGTAAAGAGAAGGTTAGGAAGCTTTAACTGATCCATGGTCTGTCTACTCATGATGTTGATAGCGGCTCCTAAGTCAATCAAAGTATTTGGGATTTCAACCCCATTAATATGAGTTTTGACAATAGGGCTACCGGGGTCCACATATTTTTGCATGGTAATCTTACCCATCATAATGTCTGCAATTTTTCCAACTAGATGTATCCTTTTGGTATCTCTGGTTCTCTTTCCTGTTTTCTTCAAACTCAACTCCTTTATTGTCTTCGCTAGAATGGAAATTTCCTTAATGGCTTGTAACAAGGGGATCTTGATACAGACATTCTTCAATTCATCTAGAAAACTATAGTCAGGCACCCATATTTGCTTTTCCACTCCTTTGTCGATTTGTAATCTTTCAGGAAAAGGAGGTGTAGCTAAAGGTGTAGGTTGCTCAACTATGGGAGTTGTAGAGGTTGATTCTTTTTCTTTTTCTTTTTGGATATTTTGGTTTTGAAGTGATACTTCAGAACCCTTATTGACTTTGAGAGATTCTTCGTCAGAAATGCTTAGTTGTTGAACACTTGTAGAAGGTTGATCTAAGATTCTACCTGATCTGAGTTGTACTTCATTGAGAGGAACAACCATATAGGTAGGGAATGGTTGACCTTCCATCATGTAAGCATTTTGAGGGTTCCTATTATTTGGATTTGGTAATGGCTGAGAGGGAAGTTGATTTGATTTCTGCTGGGATTGAAGCGATAGTTGAGAATTTTGATTTTGTGGAGGAGGTTGTTGTTGTTGAGGGTATGGCAATGATAGTTGTTGACCTTGATTTGGAAGTTGTGGAGCCTGCTGATTCTGAAATGATGGAGGATATTGATAGAATTGAGAAAATCTCCCATAAGGATTTTGCATGCTTTGCATCCATGCTTGAAAAGCATTTTGAGGTTGAGGCCAAGGTTGTTGCCAAGGATTCCAATTTGGTTGGGATTGAGAATTCATAGAGTTGTTAAACCCTTGATTTTGTTGCCCTTGCCAAGGTCTCCTTACAATAAAACAGAGAGATTCAAGTGTACTTGGATCCTCTTGAAAGACTGCTTTGAGGCCAGGTATTGAAGGACAATCCTTAGTCTCATGAGTTTCTGAGCAAATTACACATGTTTCTACAACGTGTGTGTCCAAGGGACATTCCCTTAAAGCATGTTTCTTTCTACATTTCGGGCAAAAAATGGCCAAAGCCTCAGCTTCTGCTTTTTGTTTATTGTGAATCTTAAGGGTATCTAGTTGTTCACTAAGACTCCCTAAGATGTCAGTTTTGAATTCATCAAGCATATTGCCGATTTCAGCCCTACTTACTGATCCTGTTGCAGATTTATTTGCCCTAAGGAGAGAAGGATCTCTAGGCCCTTTTTGAGTTTTTGATTTGCCTCTTGAGAGATGGATACAAAGTTCTGCTATATCATTGAGTGAAAGTTGAGAAATATCCCCTTTCCCCATCATGTTTAAGATATCTATCCATTCATCCCTAATGGCTTTTAATAAGAGGGCTTTTAAGGTCTCTTCATCCAAGCTACTCATTTTTTCTCTTTTCAAATTATATTGAAATCTTTCAAGTAAATCTTCTAAGCTCTCATCCTCTCTTTGTATCATTTTAAAAACCTCATCCTTGTGATTAGTAGGCATACAATAGTCCAAATACCTATCCAAAAATGTCTGTTTCATTTCATCCCAAGACCTAATGGATTGAGTGAGTAACCCCATGAACCATTTCAAGGCTTGATCCTTCAATGTTGAAGGGAACAATTTGAGTTTCTGAGAGTCATCCAGGTAGTCATAAGTTCGACACACCACTTCAAACTCAAACAAAAATGTTTCAGGGTCCTCAGTTCTTAACCCATGGAAATTTGGGAGGACAGATGGTGATATGTTTTTCATAGTGGCTCGGGAATCCTCATTAACAATGGGAAACCCAAATTAATTATCCCCATCTCTATTTCCTCCTCCAAGGGGACCTCTACCTCCATTATTATTGTTGTTTCCTCCTCCTCCTCTACCTCTACCTCTACCACCTCCTTCTTCCTCTGCCATGATGGTTCTCCTAGGGATTTCAAAATCTTCTGGTTCCTCTACAAAAGGTGAATGAGAAGAGATTTCTCCTTCTTCTTCAGATGATTCCACTTCCTCAATTACAATTGGTCTTTCTGTAGGAGAAAGAGAAGAGTCTCTTCCTGGTTCAAATTCAATAGAAGGTGTAGGAGAGTCAACTCTTGGCTCTTGAATTCCAAGAATTCTAGGACTAGGAGTGTCGGTTGGAGATAAGGGAGGTGTCTCTTGTCTATCCCTTGAAGCAGATGGACTTGTAAAAATTGAACTTCGAGCTCTAGCTAAAAACCTTCCCCTAGAATCTCTAGCTCTATGCATGTCATTTTTTATTATTTTTCTTCAAGTCAAGTTAATAGTTCTTTTTCTGATCTTCCAATTCACTCTAGGTGCAAGAAGAGAGCATACTCAAGAAACTACCAAATCAATAACTTTCTCTTTTCTGATCCTCCATATCACCTTGCAGTGCAAGAGGAGAGCATACTTTGATAGGTTATCAACTTCTTTCCTTGAAATTTTTATGTTTTTTTTTCTAAGAATATGGCTACTTAATTTCACTTCCCCGGCAACGGCGCCAAAATGTTTAGTCAATTTAGTGTTTCTAAATTGATGTCATTAATTGTCAACCCGGGGCTCGTAAGCTGATGAAGTGAAGGTGTACTATATGTACTTAAGCAACCTCTTAGATCTTTTTGTCATTTGGGGGTGTTGTTTGTGGTCAATTTATCTTCCTAAGATGGAATGGAGTTTTTATAAACAGATGAGTGAGTGTGTGTGTAAGGTGATTTCTAGATGAGTGAGTGTGTGTTATAGGTGATTTCTAACTATCTTCTAAACTGCAAAGAAAAAGCTTGAAAGAAATAAATAACTTGAAATGAACTGAAAGCAAAGAACCACTTTCTAATGGCACTAGACACCATTCATGCTGCTACAAATAAAAGGTAAGAAAACCACTTTAAAAACCAATGATAATGTTTATCTCTTCCTAACTCTCTGCTTCCAACATTTGGTACTATGTAAAAAACGATTAGGAAGTAGTTAGAGATGAGTTTAAAAAGTGATCAAAAATGAGAAAAATCTACTTTAAAGACTAGTTATAATGTTCAGCTCTTCCTAACTCTCTGCTTCCAACATATGGTACTATGTAAAGCACGATTAGAAAGTAGTTAAAGATTATTCTAAAAAGTACTCAAAGCCAGCTGTAATTTATTAGTATTCTTATCTCTAAAAGATGAACAATTTATGATAAAGAGACCATCAATATGTTAGCAGACAACTTTGAGAAACTAAACTAGAAATCAGCTATGAAAATAAAGTAAAGGCAGCAACTTTGAATCTGTCAACTGAAAATACCATCAGATATTAAGCAAATACACAAAGACAAAACAATCCCGGGTTAAAAACCTGCAAAAAGAATACTGATCAGTTTAAAATGAATGCTGGAAATAAAATGACATGAAATCAAACTATTATACATGATAAAAGAAATAAAGATTGCTGAAAGCATGAAAATGAAACCAAACACTATGTACACGGGCTGTCATAGATGGGGGCCCTCCATCCACGCAACCAACTTAGAAGATCAGCTACGAAAAGGTGAACAGAACAGTCTTCTTTTATAAAAACAGCATGTCAAAAATACAGTGAAAAGTGTTGTAGGAACAGCCTTCTAAAACAGAGTTTTTATACAAAATCAGCGCAGCAATTACAATAATCCAAAAGCTAATCTACAAGCGTTGGCACACGCTTATTTATAAGCACAGAGGCAACTACTCTCTGCGTGTATTAAGCAACTACAGCCTAACCTATTAACTACGCAGCAACACGCAGTCATAGCTAATTAGCTTGTGCAGCAAACACGTAGGTAAATCCATGCACTTTTAAGGGAAACGATCATCATGGGAGACAAATCTATGCTTGGATCCTGTCTTTAGTTGTCCTCGTGGCATGGAAGAGGTGCCAGCTACAGTTCCATGTCCCAACTGCTCACGGCTCCTGTGCCACCGTTCAGAACTTGACCGTTTGACCGAGGGAATACCTGCGTTGACCAAGGGCATACGTGACTGGTTTGGCTCAACCAATAGCATACAATCCATGTGTACATCTAACCCAACATGCCCATGTGGCTCGTTCCTTGAGAGGACACGTGGAGCATATCAAACAACAAAAAGGCTGCGGAATCTCTGAACAACTGCGGAATTGCTGAACAGCTGCGGAACTGCTGAACAGCTGCGGAAACTCTGTTTATATGTCAAAAATATAAACCAACAGTAAAACATAAGCAAAGTTAACTAATTATGCTTAGAGACATCAAATGTAATGATCTGGGCGGAAAATAGAGCAAAAGAGAGGGATAAGTGAAGAAAAGTTGTAGGTAATGATGGATAATCAAGTGCAAGTTAGAGGCTCTACAGCAACATCAAAACTGCCTACCCAGCCTAATACACCTAACATTTTTTCTTCCTTTTTTCTTGGGTGCATTTGAACTAGCAAACCCTTTCTCTCTTGTTTTCTTTTAACTACCCTCCTACCTAAGTCTGCCCTTATCTCTTCTAGGGCTCAGATTTAGCTGTTGAGCACCCTTGCTTCTCTACCTAACTATTGATCTGCCAAGCTTGAACTATTTGGATAGATCCTATTCTCTAATTCTAAAACAAGAAATTTAAACACTGATTGGCCAAGATTAAGCTGTTTGGCCATCCTTCAACTGTGACAGAAGTCACTGATTGCACATTTTGGACTTCTTTGCAAAAAATAGGATAGCAGTGGCATTTTGGACTAGCACACTTTCCTGGTCTTTTCTTTGGGGTTCATTTTCTTTCTTTTTGACCAATTCATTCTTCTTGCCCTTCGATTTTCTTTTAGGGCATACCCTCTTTTCATTTTTTAAATTTTTTGATTTTTTGAAAATATGGAACCTTTGCAGCATGGAACGGATGAACATATTTGGCATTTTAATAGTCAATCATGAAATATGACACCTATTGGTATAGGAACCTAACAGGATGTGTATAATCTATCCTTTGATGAGTTGTCGAACAAGATTGCAAAAGCACAAAGAAAGCATTTCTTGGATGATCCTGCATCACCAACATTCATGAAATAAAGGGTGATAGTGTTAGATGTCAAAAAGCATCCAATTGCCATGGCTAATGCAGGAGCAATGAGGTTTAATGCCAAGTTCCTATTAGCTGAGAATGAGAAGATGACAAAGAACTTGCAGGCAGCCAGGTCAGAGGCGGAGCAATCCAGAAACTAGAGCACAGGTTCCACAATGACAAAGATGAGTAAAGCGATACTTTTTGAATTATCAACACTTGAGACTACAATGTGGAAGATCTATGATGGATTTTCACCATGCATAAGGTAGTTGTCCATTTGCATGGCTTACAACAATGGTGCAAAAGGTGTGTCCAAACTCTCAGGGATAGACATGCTACCATCGCCCATGTGCAAGAGTGGACAATGAGGTACAAAGGGACCCCACTTTACTTGTCGAAGATGATGAAGCCATAGGCAGAGCTAGACAAACCAAAGGTCTAGATGTTGATCCAGAACTATGCACAACTCACCTCATTCGTTAGCAACATGCATGCTTCATATGCATGGTTGCATAGGAGTTTGGATGTCATGGTCACAAAAAACAAGATCCCATCAATCAGTTCCCTCACTGAAGCTAATCACAAGAACCAAGTCCAACTAGATATTGACAGGTACATGGAGTAGCTAAGGGGAGAGGCCACTAGTGATGACTTGGAGTTAAGCATACAAAACATGCAGAAGTACATTGGTGGTCTTGTCATGGTTAACACCATGTTTCACATGCTTTAGGATGAGTTGGCCAAAGGTTCCAAGACTATATACCCGAAAGCCATGGAGGGAAGAGTCCATTATCAGAAAGACACCATCAAGGAGTTTGGGGACATCATCACACAGTACCAAGCTTGGTATTAGTATGTGACAGAGAAGCATCAAGTGGAAGTTGTTGAGTTGGTCTTTCCCCAAACTTTTGAGTCATAGTGTTTTGTCTTGTTAGGCTATCTCTATCCTATTTTGTTTCACATGGGTACATCTGGAAAATGTATATTACTTGTAAATATGTTGTAAGTGAAATTATAAGTGTCATTAGTGGAATGTGAACAATGACTATGTAATGTAATGGGTTATTTGTAAATAATTTGAAGAGTCATGAAGGTAGTCAAAGAGTCACAAAGGGGAATGTCAAGGGTCACCCCACCCTTTGTTATAAATATAACATCATAACTCATAGAACATGCTTTTAGGAGCCAAGATTTTGGGTAGTCTTAGGCTTAGAGAAGGCTTGGGAGTATTCTGATGAGGCTTGGCTTCTTCACAGCATAGAGTGAGTAAAATTCTTTGGAGGTGTTGTAGCAGCTACAACCACCCTCCAAGTTTTTTCCTTAGCTTCTTTTTGGAGCCATCGTACCAACCTTTCATAGCACCTTGTCTTGATTCGTCAAGTACACAAGCTTTAGTGTTTTTCTTTCACAAGGATAGCCTATCGATCAAAGCTTGATGCATTTCCCTCACAGGCTGTTCATCTGGACTTAGTTCAGCTACAGATTGAGCAACACCCCCAAGAAATTTCACAATTCTGGAGGGAAACCAGCCTTCCCTCTAGAAATTGCACAACTTTGTGGCAACCTACTGGGCTCCAAAATTGTGAAATCCTATCATTAAGGCTTCACCCAGAAAACTGTGTAATCCTTCCCAACAGTCATGCTCAACCCAGGAATTGCACAATCCTGGGCAGCATTCAACGACTCTGCCCAGAAATTGAGCAAATCTCCTAGGAAGCCAACCCAGCTTCCATCCAAAAATGCACATTTTCTCCCAGCTGTTGAGCAACATCATGCATGAGAAGTTGGGTTGAACAGTTCCATCTGGGACCAAGGAAACTTGACTTGTATGCATGCATTTCTTTTTCTTGGAATAGCAAAAGGCAACATGCAAAAAAACATCCCTTGATTTAGGGAGTTATTTTTAGTAGCCAGAGGTTACATGCAAAGTTTGTTTTAGAAACTTTCCTCCAAGTGTCGCTTTTTCCTAGATTTGTAACATGCATGTCATGAGATCAAACTTATTTATTCTATGCATTAGAGCTCATTCTTTCACATCGATCTTGGAGCTCTAACATCCCACAACACATCCAGGACTATTCGACACATCTGACTCAGCTATTCACGACTAAGTGGTCTCAACTTGTCTTTTTCAACATTTCTATCGCTTTTTGTGTTTTTGCTTATGAGAGTGTTGTTTTCTTGATTTATTTGAAATCTCATTGTCGTTTACATGCATACTAGCTTGTACTAGCACCATTTCAGTTTTTGTTGCTAGCTCACTATTGTCGCATGCATGAAACTATTTTGCACAAATGGTCGTTGATTCAACGAATCACTTCACCCACATGCATGTTGATATTTTTACAGAATATTTCATTTAGTGTTTGCATGCATGATCAATCACTTCTACTTTCACTTAGTGTCACCATGCATTCACTTTCAAATTTTCTTTCAGTTGCCCACCGGTGGGGTTTGGAAGCCTTAGCCTGGACTGTACCTCACCAAACAACATTACGCAATATGGGGAAGGAAGGATTTTCCTTCCTCTCCATAAATGCACATTTCTGCCCAGGCACTATCCTCCGGGATTGGTTTGCACATTTCTAAGGGACAGTGACTGCGAGCCTAGAAAATTGTGCAATGCAGTCCTTGAGGTTGTAGTCATTGCCAGCTAGAATTGCGCAATCCCAATAGTAAAAAGTCAGCCTAGATTGCACATTGCGCAAATCCAACAACCAGTCTTGCCTCATAGACAACCAGACTACCTTATTCGTAGTTTTGGCAGCCAGTCACCCAGCCTCCCAGAAGAAATTGCGAAATCTTTTCTTATCATTCCCCAGGTATGTGTTATGTCATTCCCTGAATTCGCTTTTGTTTTCACTGACAAATTTCTTTCCATGCATGCTGCTTTGTCTCCATATCTTGCAGGTGTTCATTTACCTCTTAGTAGTACAATATCAATGGACTCCAAGAGAGTAGGATCAAAGGACAATAACGGAAGTGCAATTGGAGTAGTAGTTGAACAAGTGTCCGCATGTCTATAGATTTATGAAGATAGCAAGTTATTTTTAGATAAGGACATCAAGTAGAAATAGAAAGAGGCTAATGAAGCATTTGTAGGAACTTTCAAGGAAGATCTCGAAGACCTCCAGGTGTATGTGAACATTCACAATTCTTGCTTGTATCGGATTGCATGTAGATACCCCACGTTCCCATGCGTGAACATGATACACTTGATCATCTCGCACACTGATCCCGAGACAATGACTTTGAGCAGTGTCAGTGGGAAGAATATTGCCACCTTCTAGGCATAGGATTATGATGAGATGTATCAAATTTTGGAGCTCATGACTATCATGGATACTCCCTTCATCTTACCTAGCAGCAGTGCCAACTTCAAAGACATTCTGAAGAACTGGGTAAAGGAGCTGGCTAGATTCAAGATGACAGCCAACCAGATCTATAAGGCGAAGATACTATGAAATGTGTATCAATACCCGGTCATATTTTCATGTAGATTTTATGGCCAAGGAAGAACGGAAACCTTCCCACAGAGTTGGGTGATTGTGCTGGACCAACTGGCCAGAGAGGGTAAACCATATAATTGGTCTGGCACGTTGGCTCATCAGCTGAAGGAATAGGTAACGAAGGCTCGACAGTGTCCCGAAGGTATACAAGAAAAGATCTACATGTCTGCCTACATCTTAGATGCAATCTATGCTTGAAAGGAGTTCCCAGGCTTGGAGTGGGCATGGTCAATAGAGACTATTGTGAACACATATTGTAAGTTTTTGTCCAAATGCAGCTTCAATGGAGTAGTCACATGACAATATGATCATCTTTTCACCCCAGTTTATAAGATGATATTCGAACAAGATCCACCCTACATGTTGAAGGAAGCAATGGAGGCACTGATAGACATTGTTGATTGGTATGCCTCATTGTCTCGCACCTTCATACGAATGCTTAGAGCGAAGAAGCCTCTACATGTTCTACCTAAGTTTTCCTTGGACATAATCGACATTCAGGAAGTAGCATATCACATCTGGGTAGGATTGATAGATAGACTACACTGGAAGAAGAAGGGTCCTTGGCCCGCTCTTCCATTGTGGATTGGGTTATATGAAATCCGATGTTTCAAGAAAGAGGATGTCAAAGTGGAACAGATGAGGAAGTATCCATTTGATGTCCAAATTTACAATCTGTATGACCCACATTGTATTGTGAAAGATAACTGCACGAGAGTATAGGTCAACTGGATCCATGGGGCATTTCATTGGGCTGAGGAGGACCCATGGAGATATTGCTACAATTTCTCCAGACCTAATGAATAGGTCGTCTTAGTTGTGGAGTGGTTATCGAAGCAACATGAAGCAACATTCCAGAGAGCACCAACACCAGCAATAGCAATAGAGGCAAGCATACCAGTGCATGACAAGGGCAAGAAGAATATTTTCGATCACATGGAGGAAGCACAAAGATACAAGTTCGAAGAAAATCCACGGGTAGAGAAAGCAACTATGGCTATAGAGGCAAAGAGGCAACAAAGTGATAAGAGAATTGCGCAAAGGCAGAGGGATAAGAGAAGAATGGAGGAAGCAGAGAAGGAGTTGCATGAGTTGAAGGAGCAACTGCAGAAGGAACAAGATCTGTGCAAACAAGATAGGGAAGCGTAGTAGCAACATGTACAGTAGGGGGTGCAACATGTGCAAATAGATGAAACAATAGTCATATAGGTAGTGGATTCATTCGAACAGTTGGCATCAGGCAGACAGGGTGAACCATCATAGGAATAGGACTTCGCTCATGAGATAGAGCAAGCAATTCAACAGTTGGATACAGATATGGAGCAACCGGATTGGAATAGGACATCGACCTTGTGCCTCACCACCAAGAGGTCGACTTACCTGCTTCAGCACATCTAGATGATGAGCAAGTCTCAAGCGACCCAGGAGGCACTAAGATCCTTGGAGATCAACCGGAAGAAGAGATGCACAACATCTCATTCGATGAGCCTCAACATAGAGTTGTGCAATATCATAGAGTTTTGGCTATAGATGATCATACATCTCCTACTCAACTTGAAGAACGAGTGATCGTGTCTAATGTGCGCAAACATCCAGCAGACTTGGACGATGCAACTAGAGTGTATGCTAAAACCACTAGCTCAAGTGTTTGCTTTCTGATAGCTAAAAATGAGTGAATGGCTAAAGAACTTTAGACGTCCAAGCAAGGAGGAGATTTGGTGATAGCATCTGCCTGAGTTGAAATGAAGAAGGAAATATTAGATGAAGTATTGTCCCTTGACACAGTTATGCAAGTGTTGTACTCCAATTTTGGCACTGTGCATAAGGAAGTCATCCATCTCAACGGATGGCAACAACGATGTACTAGAAGAGCATGTATCTTGAAGAACTTGCATGTTGATGTTGATTACATACAAACATGGATGATGAGATACAAGGGAGCCCCGCTTCACTTGCCTAAGATGACGATAGCCACTACGGTCAAGCTAAAGGCATGTATTCAGAGTCAGATCTGAAACTATGAAGAGCTCCTGCAGCTCATCACTAATATACATGCTTTCTATGCACGTGTATTCAAAAGTATGGATGTTGTGGTGCGTGCACATGCAATCCCATCTATTGGGATTCTCACCTAGGAGAAGACAAAGGCACAAGTTCGACTAGAGCTCGACTCATACTTCAACGAGTTGATGCACATTGCCACTAGACTTGCCCATCAGTGCAGACATCATGCACAGGTATGTTTTTGGTCTGGATGCATTGAGAAAAATGATGTGCATGCTTACAGATGAGTTGGATAGAGGAGCCCGAGCAGTGTACCTGGATGCTATGGAATCAAGAGTCAAGTTCCAAAAACATGTCACCTTGGATCACACAGACACCATCACAGACTACTGATCTTGGCATTAGTATGTTATTGTTGATCAACGCGAGGATGTTGAGGAGTTGGACTTCCATGGTTGTCTAAGTCATAGTGATGTCTAGCATAGCTTGCTCAAGCCATTTCTCTCACATGGGTACATGTGCATTGTAATGTAACATCATGTCAAGTGTAAGTGAAGTGTCGATAGTTGGATGTAATAGTCATAGAGTAGATGAAGAGTCATGAGGGTAGATGAACTGTCACAACGGGGAATGTCAAGGGTCACCCCACCCTTTTCTATAAATAATCCCTCATAACTCATTGTATAGGCTTTTGGTGAGCCAAGATTCCGAGAAGACTATCTTGGAGAGAGATTGGACAATATTGTAATGAGCCTTGGCTTCTCCATTGCGCAGAGCTAGTACATCTCTTTGGAGGAGCAGGCGGTTGTGGCTATAAAGTTCTGCTATCGGAACTAGTGATTGGACATGGATGTATTGTATGATTGGAACTTACTCTTCTTAATATAACAAGAGCCAAAATGTTTCATGCATATATTGTATTGTATTCTATGCTATTTGGTTTACTCTAAATTATATATGTATTGGTTTGCTTATGCATGCATGTATAGCTATGTATGTATGTATGTATGAATATTTCTGAAATGTGTTGTTGGTTTAACCATCACTTTTGATTTCTTGCTAACTCGCCTTCCATGTTGTGATGCATATTTGCTCATGCGTTCACTTCTTAGCTGCGTGCTATCATAGGTTTCCAAGGGATGCACTCATAACAATTACCTTATTGGAAATTGTGGTTTGTAAAGTTTGATATTTATTAATCCCACTAAAGAGTCTTTCTTTTAAATGTGATTTTTGAGCTTGAGATGCAAGTATTATGGTTGTAAGTTTTGGATCTTAATGAACCATGATCCTAAATTTGATGAGAATATTAAAATTACCATGGGTTAGTTAGTAGAATTTAGTGTCTAGTGTAAATGATACCAATGAAAAAAAAATATGGCCCTGCATTAACTTTTATATCTTATATATATATATATATATATATATATATATATATATATATATATATATATATATATATATATATATATATATATATATATATATATATATCACATTTTGAGTCTTAGTGTTCAATATTTATTTATAATATTGATGGTTGGTAAGGTGGGACCTTACACAGAGTGGCATATGTCGATGACACTAGCATTGGTTAAGGGGCTAGGAAGAGGCTAGTACTATAGAGCATTCATGGTCGTGAATGCTATGAAAATTTTAGCTAGAATGATGGGCGATAAAGAGTGACTAGTAGGACATATAGAGAGGCAAGGGTTCACCCAATTATAGTTTGAGGAAGCCCTAAAAGGGTATAATTTGGGGTGGAAAGGGCCAAACACACTATGTAGTGACTCAAATCAAGGAAAAAAACTAGATACATACACTTAGAAAAGGAGATTTTCAACAAAACAACATAGGATACCAAAAATAGAATGACACAATGATACGAAGAAAGAAAATGAAAACCCAAACACTAAAAAAACAAAATGTAAACATAAATCTGAGAAGAGAAACAACAATGAAACATAGCCCTATAGAGAATAATGTTACCACCATGTACAGAGTGACCACCTCTTAGAGGTTGAACCCTTGAGTGTTGAAGGACCATGATGAGGAGGAACTCTATATAATCATGACACCAAAGAACCTTGGCATGGTTGGCTCTAGCCACCATGCATGCTTTAGATTGTGGACCATTACTAATACCAAGATTGAAAATGAAAAAAGATTGATAATTGAGTATCCAAAAGTATGAATTAGCCCCGATAAAAGGATAATTAAATAGAGATATAAGCAAGAAGAGCCAAAAATTTGGTGCTTTATGAAATCCTCGAGAGCCATTTAAGTTAGTAGTGGTAATCACCATGTAAAACCTCCTATATTTTCAATGATGTTGCAAATTGAGTGTGAATTTTCTCCTAATTATGATTTGGGCATGGTATATGACTGCATTAACCTCTAACTGAGCTCACTTTTACTCTCCCCTGCCCTTGTTACTATTGGAATGACATTTCCCCTCATGCATATCACCTACTTTCATATTTGAAGTGACATGCATACATGCATTGTGACGGTGGAGGGCGCACCACACCCTCCTTTTAATTTCCTCAACATCATATCAAGGCGGAGAATGGGCGGGGGGGGGGGGGGGGGTTAATATCTCTCTTGGGCACTCTCCAAGGGGGATTTTTAGCCCTTATTTTTATCGACAAGAGAATCAAAATTTAGAGACTAATGCATATTTTTATCTTGATGATCTTATGAAAAAATTGTATCATAATATTGAAAAGGTAGATGACTTTGTATCACTATTTGATGTCAGAGTTGTAGAAGAGAGTAACTCTCCTTTGTTGATACATTGGTTTTATTTTATGAAGGTTTATTAAATAAAGAAGCATGGCATATGGATCTTAATATTAAAAAAATCATTTAATTCATTCGAATATGATAAAGTTATGAGAATTTATACTTTTAATACCATCGTTTTGACCCTTTAATTATGAATAGTTAGACATGTAACTGAGTACCAACATGGCTAGAAATATAAGCCTATATTTGTAATTTTGTCATGATTATCTAAATATACTAGTCACCATGTGAGTAAACATTACCATTATTCTTTTTAAAATCTAAGTAACATCAAATATAATGGTAATTACCTCCAAAATGTTTCTAATAGAGGTCAATAGTAGATGAACCCATGAGAGGGGAAGAAAGGGTGTAAGAAGATAAATGATATTATTTCATTTCCAACATCCAACCTAGTCCTCAACTGTCCAAATTTTCCCCATTATAATAGGAAGTATTACCAACCATGAGTTTATATATCCAAAAGAGAGACATGAGAGACATGTTGTGTTCCTAGGGAGGTACATAGTCTCATAAAATATCTAAAGTATATTAGCCATAATATAATCTCTCCACATTTTTCTTATGATACTAAGAAGTATTACAAATTGTGACTTCAAATATCCGAAAGAGAGACGTGGGGTATTCCTAAGAGGCACATGGTCTCATTCAAGGTCTAGATTGTATAAGCCATAATTCTTTTCATTTAAGACTATTTCATCCTAAATCAATAATCTTTTACCTTGTACAAATTCAATATTTATTTAATTATTAGAAACTACAAATAATATGCTACAATAAATTTCATGGTTTTGAATAAGAAAAGAGGGACAACATTTTATAAAATTTCAACCCTAATTCCCATGTTAGAATTACTCATAATCAAGCCAAGATACATCTTCGAGAATTCCATAGTATAATTAGTAGGACATACTCCCTTTCCTTCAATTGAGCACTCAAAGGGAAGAGGAATTCCTTACCTTGTGTTGTATTGGGCTAAGAGGGACGAGTTTATGGTTGTTGAAAGTTGGATAAGTTAGGAGTTTTGATTATTTAAAACTTAGGTAGATGTCTTGTTTTTTTTGCGCTTTAAGATTTTTGAAAGATATGTCTTCTCCAAGGTTGCATCATAGCCTAACTTTGAGATAACATTGGCAACTAAGGCTTATACTTGGGAGGTGAAATTCTTGTAAACATCTAGTTTGGTGGTCAATGACTAAAAAACATAACTATATATCCCTGTGACAAATTTAATTTACTTCTATTTTTCACTCTTACTAATTGTAATCTTATTGCAATTGCAATTTGGATAAATATACGTGAAATTGGGAAAAATCATTATTAAGATCTTTGAGTTGAAATGATGCATATGTGTTTGGGTACAATGTTTGGCATGTAAGTGCATAGTTTGAATGCAAGTGTTTATGTAATTATGTTAACATATATTTTCCCATTGAATTCTTTGAAATATATTACTAAATTAGTTGATGGAGTGGGTAAATTGTTGAGTTCAAGTGTAATTTCACTCCAACCATTTATGTTAGTTTATAGATTTTAGTATGTGAAGAATTCCATTGTATATTTCCTTTTTTCATATATATTATATTTTCATTTGCATTGAATTCCATATTAGTATGCATTAAAATTTTGTCTAGTTTCTTCTAAAGTCAAATTAGTTCACTGTTGGAAATTCCATTTTGGGGAAATTCAAGAGGAAATTAAAATCGGTGTCTCAATATTCATGGGAGGAAGCTTTAGATAGAGTAAATATGCTAACAAAACATGGTTTGAGTGTTTAGTGCTATGAGCATGTTTAAGGAATAAATTAAGATATCATCAATTCAAGCCTGAGAAGGCTCTTACCAAATTTTGAATATTTACAAAATATACAACATTTGAATGCAAATTAGTGGTTGAAGCAACACCTAGGTTGATCGCTATTCAATTAGGATAGAGATCAATGACATGTTTGAGCTTCGAATTCTCCAGAATTATTGGTATGATTCCTCCAAAAATTATTTCTATTCATTGGATCTAGGGAGATTTATGATAAGCACAATATATTGATAGAGTCGCAAAATGGATAAACTAAGGCTCACTCATTCTCATATCAAAAGGGAGAATGACACATGGAAGGAAAATATATATTTTGAGTCAATGTTATCTCATGGGTTTCTCATATATCTTTTTTCTTTGTATCTATAGTGTAGCACACCCCTACTAACCTAGCCCCCTCTAAGGATTGCAAGAGGCGGTTTCCCTAAAGACCTGACTCCCATAGACACATCATTGAAGTGGGGTCTAAATTTTTTGACCTCTTACAACTTCTTCAAAATATAAAATAGATAGAATCATTGTGTTCACCTCATCGAGACCTTTCCAACGATATTAAATTTGTCTCAACTTGATTCTTGGATTGACATATATTGCTAATTAGAGTCTTGGCTAATCATTTTGAGCCACGCTAGCTTAACCTTCCATGTGGTGCCCATGTGGCTACCAAGTCACATTCTATGTCGAGCCAAGTAGTATTTGCCAACCCGCTCATACCAAGTAATGTATAACATCATCATAAGGTCCTTTCAACTAACTATAACATAATGTATGCTATATGCGATGGATATATGCGAGTGTGGGTGCTCTAAGGCCATGTCACCCCGAGATTTAAATCTCGACAGGACTCAACACTAATCCCCACTAAAAATTTATGCAACAACATTCTTGGCTACATGGCATTACATACCTCATGTTGAAGCTTGCCACCCTCCTTACCCATATACAAACATATTCTCACCATGTGGTGCATAACCAATTAAATGGGGCCCACGCACGCAAAGTCACCCTAGGACTTAGATCTTGGGCATTGCACTGTTCTCTGCGCCCAAAATATCTTAGGTATAGGTTTTGGGGTGATGTAACCAGTTACGGGGTGATGTCATCCATTTTCACATGCTCCATACCATGCACCACGTAACTATGGGTTCCATCGAGGAGCTTTTCCATAATATTTAACTAGGGGTATTCCCTTTGTCATTTTGTGCAAGAAACAAGCCCCATTGCAACATCATTCCAGGGATATGATCTTAAGATTTTACCTTGGTGATCCACTTAAAACATCCTAGATCATCCAACAACCGTGTACGCTTGTCCATCAACAACCCAGATCTTCCTTACTTATGCACTTGGTCACTACAACAGGTCATAAGGTAGAAAAGGGTGCCAATTCCTCCCAATGCGCTATGATTTGGGATAAAAAAGTTATTGCCCCATGCTCAACGTATACTCTTTAAATGTACAAGACCTCTAACATATATTACTCAATTACATAGAAGGGCATACACAAGATCTTTCGACCTATCCCCTTTGAGATTTAACGAAACTCGACCATGGCGATAGACCTTCATTCACATGTGATCCTAGAGAAGTATGTATATGGGTGTATATATATACCTTCATATATATACACACACACACACATACACACAGATATATATATATATATATATATATATATATATATATATATATATATATAATATATATATAGATATATATATCTATATATATACATACATACATACATACATTCATATACACATATATATACATATACACACACACACATATATAATGTACTATGTATCTCTTTTGAGCTTAACAAGCATAATGCAACCCATTGAATATAGTCACATATTTCTTCATATAGAAGGGTTGCATATGGATCATCGGGCTAAATTTCCAATCTTGGAATAAACACAGAGGTATTTTTAACAAGAGATATGACGTATGCATTTAACCAATTATTAAGGTTACAATACAGTCCAAAATTGATCATAGGAAAATAATTCTTCCTTGAAAATCATTACATAGATCATTGACATTCCTCTTTTACAAGTGGAGTCCCATTTTCACATCACAAACACCACATTCGACCAATGAAAAAAATATGTACATAAAATTTAAACAAGAAGCATAGATAAAAACCTATCTTATGAAACACAATGAGTTATCGACTGAGAGTGGGACTCTAACTCTACAACCAACCATAAACAAGCTGCAACCACTATTAGTTGCAACTGTCACCCCTGAGCTAGATTCTAGTGCTTGAGGTGAAGTGCTTCTTAAGATGAAATTTCAACCAACAAAACAACTGAAACGAGATGCCACAAGGCCACAATACCTTCATCCGCTAACTACACATCCTTCATTGTTTTCATACATAAATAACATCCATGCTAGGATACCACAACATAAAGAGTCTTTGCTCACTTTTAGGAGAAGAGAATCCACATCAAGGGATGTTTCATTAGTGGATAAGGTATTAATTGGTAAGAGATCACCTCTCCAGGTGGTTCATCAGTGAATCAAGCACCAGAGCTTCAGCCCCAAGGAAACTCCTAGTGGTTCAACAACCCTCACAAGCATCTGAGTGACTCTTCCCTTTCTATTAGGTTAACTAATCTTCAAGCTTCTAATGGTTTCTTTAGCCTTACAAGAAAGTTATTACTCTCTATAATGCTTTTTACCTAGCAAGATTCGGTGAGGGTTTGTTATAGACATTTTTTGGAACTGCAACCCCAATCATATATGTCCATAAACCAAGGGCTTCTGAGTCCCTAAAAGTGTTGTTTCATGCCCTAAAGGAACAAGGTCAGCTGATTACATCATCTCCCAGAAGTTCTCCATAGAAAACTGCTCAGAACTGGTCAAAACTGGACCATACAGGTTGCTCAGTGCTAAGGGTGCGATGCATCTCACTTGCCCAGTGTAAAAGGTGTGATGCATACCGGAAAGCCCTTCTGTAGGGTGCGATGGGCGAGAATGGACAAATGGCAGAGACATTTTGTGAGGTGGATGATCATGGAATCTTCCAGAAACTTCTCCTATGACACTTGCCTCTCTGAATTCGCCCAGGGATGAGTAAGAGATCATCAATCTCCAAGTGGAATCAAGAATTATCAGAGAGAATACACTAATCAAAATCCCAAAAGCTGAGTCACCTCCTTGCAATCATCTATATATGGATCCCTCATCCCAGAGATCCAGAGGTTGGAATTTTGTATGTTGTAAGGAAGTGTTGTTGGTTTCCTGGTGGAATATCATAGTGTTGGGTGATCTAAGCTTTTCATGATGTGAAGAAGGGCTTTCATGCTGGGAGGATGACGCTGGGTTAGATCAATGGGTTGTAATCCTCTCTTCTAATATTTACATCAATAAATCTATTCAAGTTTTCCTCCACATTCTTGTATGTCTGATAGTATATGCATTTGTGTGGTCAATATATATCTGGTCCTATATTGTTTATGATTGTAGATCTCTGCACTTTGAAGGTATTATGCTGCTTTAACTTTACAGGTACTCTTTGAAGCAGAGTGGTCAAGGGAGAAGTGGCAAAGACCTGTCGGTGAGGAGAAGGAACAAACAAAGAACAGAGCGAAAGATCGAGGTTGGTATTCTTTGATCCTCTCCTATCTACTTCTCATAAAGGAAAACGAAAGTAACTTTAATCTATTTGTTTCTAAGATAGCAACCTGTCTTAGTGGGACTAGCAACTCTGCATAGACACTAAATTTCCTGATAAAAAAATGGCGACTCCGCTGGGGAGCGAATAGCTTGTTTGCTTGTTTATACTTGTTTGCTTTATAAACTTACAGACGGAGCCTGAAGTTAAGCCAGCTAGCCTTCGAACTGCATTTTCTATGCAAGTACAAAGTAGATCAATGCTGCTCCAGTTTATCTTTAGGTTTTGTTTATAAACTAAACAATCGATTTGCAAACATCCTAATTGCCCTAGTGGTGGCTCTAGTAACCTCATTATATCAGCCCCTGTGATTTCTATTTACTGACTATCATTAGCTCGGCCTAAATCCTTGAACTAAGTTGCAAACTGTGACCAAGAACCAAGTTGAAGTCTCGTCCTTGGACCATCGCACTTTCTCCTCTTGGGAATCTGGATGTGTAGTAGGTGTGCTACATTGCACTTTCCCTGTGTTGCAGGTGCGCTGATCAGATAAGACCTCTTTTGCTTCCATATTTTGGTTTCTTTGTTCACTCTCTTCAGCTTTATTTAGGAGTTTTACTATCTGTGATCTTTTTCACTATGGAAACTCTCTTCCTTTGCATGATTCCACCTCCATAGTACAAAAAATTGTGAATGTTTTTATGTATTGTGCGCCATTTACAATTCTCTTTTACAAAAAGTAGCATAATCAAACTGTTGTCTTTTGATTTGGAAGTGTCGCAAGTGTCGTTTTCAGTCAAAGAAAAGAATCCTATCATTCTTGATGGTCTATTATATAGTTACTCTTATATTTGATTTGAATTAGTGTTTTTTCAAGTGTCGAAAGCAGTTTTCAATTCAAAATCACAAAGTGTCGTCATTATCTTCCTTTCATGTTTTGAAGAAAAATTGTTAGTATTGTCGCTTTGAAAAGATAATTCAAATTTGTACTTAGCATTCTTCTTGTCATTCACACATTAAGAAGGCTGAAAAAAAATACATGCATGTGCATTTGCATTTAGACTACTTGTTGATTTAGGACAGTGCATCTAGTGTGTGCTCTCTGCTCTATGTTGAAAGAATATCATCTCTCTTTCTTTAGTAGCTAGGATTTTCATTGCAAAAAGAAGATTAAACGATTGTTTATCATCTTAGATTGCATTTTAGGAATTATATATCTACATCACATGGTGAACCTGAAAGGAAAATTTCTTAAGAAAGATCAACTGTAAAATAAATTCAATGAACATAAAAACGCTTTGGAACCTAATGCACAACATTTAGAAGTCTAGGCTAGAGACGTATTCCGGCATCGTAAAGCCTGTTAACTATCACTTTCATTGTTGGTTTGTGATTCCTCATCTTTGAGATGAAAATTGCCAGTACGAACTTGTGCTCCCATGTATCGTTGAGTATATATTGGGAGACCACAACAGGCTATATCCTTTATCCATAGGAAGCCGTGTCTGCCGCCCTATCGATCACAATGCACTGAACACAGCATTCGGGAAGATTGACTGCCATACTGTAAAAGGTATTCTGCAATTTTGCGATTGGTTTGGTAATCCCTCTGTCTAGATTTCTAGAGAGTCTCTTTCGTTCCTTTTCAGACTCCTTAAAAGAAAAGGTCCATCTGAGCAATTGTCACTTCAGGCTCATTAAAAATCGAAGGCGACTAGAGTCATATTTTGCTTTGTCTTGACTCTTAAAAATTGAAAAAGCAGGTTGTGTCAAAGCGTCTAAAATTTCATTTAATCGAAATAACATCACTGTTCCCTCGTTGGTCTTAGGTTGAGAAAAATGGAGTCCACCAACCAAGGATTTCCCCTTGGGGGAAATCCTAGTCCTTTCTCCTCTTGGGGAGATGTTGGTGCACCTCATATGGCCACATTGTCTCTTCCAGGATTGACGATCGGCCTGCAAATATGGATTTTCTCGACCTCTGTCGTTCAAACCACCGTGATTCCTAAGCAATCAAATCAGCAACTAGATGATACTAGAGTTACCCCCCAACCTTCTACTTCGTCTATTTCTCCCTCTCCTCCTTCCTCTTCGCTTGATGAATTTGGTAAAGCTAAAAACCAAGTAACTGAGAAGAAGAAGAAAGGGAAGGAGAAGAAGGAAAAGAAGAAGAAGGAACCAAAGGTGAAAATGGGCAGCCGTGCATCGTCTAGCGAAAATCCACACGCTGCACCATCCAGGCCTAAATCTCCATGTGTCATTTGAAAAGGAGACCAATATCATCGAGATTGTCCTTGCATCCCTCGAATCCTAAGGGATTGGTCTCCTCATTTACACAATTTGGTGTCATCAACCTCTGACGACCATGTTGAAAGTACACCGTCAACTAGTGAAAGCGAAGTATCTGGACAGAAAAGGAAATGTAAATTTCCTTGCAAACTGTGTGAGGGCGATCACGTCATCCACCGTTGTCCCTTCCTAGATGAAGCTAAAAGAGTCTTGGATAACCGTCATGCTTCACCGCTACGACTTCCTCCTGGATACAAGAAACTCTTGCCGAGTCCATCACTAGTTGAAAATTCGACTGACATGCCATTGTGGTCAATCGAAGCATCTATCATTGAAGATAAACCCTCTGAATCCACACCAGACAAAAGTCAAAAGGTCGAGGTTGCAGTTGACCCAGTCTTTCCTTCGGAAGGTCCATCTTCAGATGATACAGTCACCGAAGAGAATGAGAGCGACACCGTTCAAATTCTTTTTGTAAACAAAGACTTTGATGAACATGGGGGAAATCTACCCTTTCCTTTACCGCAGGAAGGAATTTCGTCAAAGTCGTAGCCGGTCGTCTATTCGGTCCCACCTCCAAGCAACCTAGTCATTTCCTTCGATTGGAATCTACTAGGTAGACCCCCTCTACCATCTAATGTACCATTCTGAATCATTGTACAAGCTTACAGAATGGTCATGGTCGGTACCATCATAGATGAAGGGGCTTCTATGAGTATCCTTTCCTCAACTACTTGGAGAGTGCTTGGTTCACCATCACTTATGCCTGAGATGAGAAATCTGACAGGCTTTGACAAAGGAACCAGTCAAATGTTAGGGATCCTTCCAAGTTTGCCTATAACCTTGAGAGGGAAAACCGTGTATCTGAACGTAATGGTAGTCCAAGGACCTTTAGATTATAATCTGCTCCTTGGGCGTGACTATATTTATAGCATGGGAGCTATTATCTCCTCACTCTTTCGAGTAATGTGTTTTCCGCATGAAGGCCGAGTGGTCTAGCTCAAAGACCAGCTTTCGTTCCTCGGCTCACACAAAGCCAATAGTCAAATACAATCCCTAAATGGTCTTTTCATGCAAGGAATGTCTCATCAATCTCTAGTCCTACCACCTGAAGAATGCGAGTAATTCGGGGGTCATGAATGAAACCCAGGGGGCATGCACCCTAGCCTGCTTCGACAGGGAAACTCTAGGTATAGAGTAGGTTTTCGTGAAGGATATATGACCGGTCCGACACCCTTCCGTATAGGAAGACGGGATTAGACTAGAATAAGATACCTCTGTCATAAGGTAGGCCTTTCCCGATAGAACAAATTTTTTTTCTGCAAATTGAAGGGTAACTTGGAGACTCTATTTCACTATACCTGGGGGCATGCAAACCTTTTGTGTGCAAGTGAAAAGCGACCATCATAACACTAACTCTATCGTCCACTAACTTCAACTGCTTAAGTTGCGTGAGTGGTTGAATCGACCATTCGCCTTCGCAGGGGCCAAATGGCACCAACAAAGTAAAGGGAAAATTTTCCTACCTGACCTTAGTAGTTAACTAACTTCTGGGACAGTAGTTGGTCATTCCTGGCTTGCATGCAAGAGGTAGTAGAGCAAAGCTTCGAAAGGTGCAAGCTCCATAAGAAATGGAATCTATTGATGACATGTCCTTATTATACAACTGGCACGAGCAATTTTTATGTGAAGTTCAAGCTTGTTAAAAATTAAACCTAAGCAAGGAGCAAATGTTTTCCCCAGAGTTTAAGCTCATTAAAAAATAAACCAATTTCTGGTAAATAACCATTTTGAATGCATTTTCATCAGCTTTTGAGCCTTGGTCGTGTTCTCATCATCACCTCCACTTTTTTTTAGCCGATCATATGCCTCCATTTTATCACTTAGTTTTCGACTTTTTGGAAATATATTAGCTGACGAATTGGTAGTTGTTGTTCTTGTTTCTCCGGTACCTTTAATAGTTCCTATACCTGTAATGTTCCTGGGATTATTTACGAGCGGTATTCAAGCTCTGATCTTTGCAACTCTAGCTGCAGCTTATATAGGTGAATCCATGGAGGGTCATCATTAAATCACTGTCCATTAATTGTTTACCCTTTTGAGGAACATCTGCAATGAGTGATCTTGTTAGCAATCCTTGTGACACTTCCATGATTGGAAAATTCCAAATCTTACCTGGAATCATCTGCTACCTAAAATTATCACTCGCTCCTCAAAAAACGAGTCTCCTTTAAGCTCTTTTCGTATGACTCATAAAATATGAAAAGATTGCCGAGCGATTGGCCTCTCCGGATCGTTAAAGTCATCAAAAGTGTTATCCCTCATCTAGATTTTAATATTTTTGGACCTGAGGGATTATTACACAAAAAGATCAAGCGCTTGTCTTGTTTGGCTCATTAAAACTATCGAAAATTCATCCATTTCGTATTATTTTATACTTCTTCAGAATTAAGGGATTACATGATGAAAAGGGATCATTGGAGTTTCCTTTCCATCCCTTTTTAGACTCTCTAAAATTGAAAAAGGACCTAGTTTTCTTTTTCATTAAACTCGTTAAAACCAATAGCGACAAACTTGTCCATGCAGACAAGAACGAGTTTCACTGTCGCTAGGCTCGTTAAAACATAGCGACGGGTTTGCCTGAAGGGAAAATTATAGAACAAGCATATGTTATCCTCCTCAAGCTTGATAAAAATAAAGAGGTACTAGTCAGCAATGACTGGAGAAAATTTGGGAAGAAAACTTGAAGAAACTTTATTGGTAGCGAGTCGCTCTTAAACATGGCACTTTCACTCCATCACCATGATTGAGTCAGGTTGGGTTATTTTGTTCACTGGTCATATTACCATTGGTCCACCGTACCATCCATATTTGTGGTTAACACTACCAATCCATTTCAAGTGTCGCCGATATGTTCAATAGAAGTCGATCATAGAAATCACCAATCCATCTTGTGTCTCATCCGCTGCAATACCTTTACGCTTCATTCTTTCATGACCGCCACCCTGAAACCTATATCATCAGATTGTTTTCACCTCCAAAAGTCATTTGCTCCATTCTGTGTCATAGATGTGGGATTCATTAAGGCCCTCCTACGACGGGTCACTTCTTGTCGACATCAGCTCATTATCCAAGAAGTCGACCTAGGAACAACCCTCTCAGTACTTTGAAGCTTGCATACCTCAATGGCAAGTTTCTCACTTTCGGCAACAGGTTTACATCAATGGCCTTCGACCGAGAGATTTTGCATGGTGTTCGAAACCAAGTCCCATTTTCACACCACGCGAATTGTACTATTGTACCTTGAGGGTCATCATCATTATCCGTGATTCCTCTCGCGCCTGTTAACAACTTACATCATTGGCTGGTAATCAGGCAATGTCTTTCCATGTTCAACTCTAGAACATTTTTCACATGGATCGACTTGTACCTCAAGTGAAGATTGGATGAGTTTGAAGGCCACGAATCTAATTTTATCCATCCAGGCTGCGATATATTCAGGAAAATAAAGACATCAAATGTACATCATTGCTGCACAGATGATCATCCGAATCAAAGGATGATGGCTCTATCAGAATCATCAGTCTGCCACACAGACGGTTGTCTGTCCTATGTACATGAAAATGAATTTATAAAGCTGAGCATGGGAATGCCCACCTTAGCTAGATCATGAAAATGTTATGAAGATAATGTATTGTATTGTATCTTATTACAGGTTGCCTTCCAGTTCGAAAAACCTCGGATCCTCATGATAAAGCATTTCACCCGACATCAAAAGATTAACGACCTCATGCTTTAGGGGGCAACTGTTATAGAAATTTTTGGGCACTGCAACCCCAATCATATATGTCCATAAACCAAGGGTTTCTGAGTCCCTAAAAGTGTTTTTTCATGCCCTAAAGGAACAAGGTCAACTAATTACATCATCTCCCAGAAGTTCTCCACAAAAAACTGCTCAGAACTGGTCAAAACTCGACCATACAAGTTACTCAGTGTTAAGGGTGCGATGCATCTCACCTGCCCAGTGTAAAAGGTGCGATGCATACTGGAAATCCCTTTTGTAGGGTGCGATGGGCGAGAATGGACAAATGGCAGAGATAGTTTGCGAGGTGGATGATCATGGAATCTTCCGGAAACTTCTCCTGTGACACTTGCCTCTCTGAATTCACCCAGGAATAAGTAAGAGATCATCAATCTCCAAGTGGAATCAAGAACTATTAGAGAGAAGACACTAATCAAAATCCCAGAAGTTAACTCACCTGCTTGCAATCATCTATATATGGATCCCTCATCCCAAAGATCCAGAGGCTGGAATTTTGTATCTTGTAAGGAAGTGCTATTGGTTTCCTGGTGGAATATCATAGTGTTGGGTGATCTAAGCTTTTCATGGGGTGAAGAAGGGCTTTCATGCTGGGAGGATGACGTTGGGTTAGATCAATGGGTTGTAATCCTCTCTTCTAATCTTTACATCAATAAAGTTATTCAAGTTTTCCTCCACATTCTTGTATGTCTGATAGTATATGCATTTGTGTGGTCAATATATATCTGGTCCTATATTGTTTATGATTGTAGATCTCTACACTTTGAAGGTATTATGCTGCTTTGACTTTATAGGTACTCTTTGAAGCAAAGTGGTCAAGGGAGAAGTGGCAAAGACCTGTCGGTGAGGAGAAGGAACAAACAAATAATCGAGCGAAAGATCGAGGTTGGTATTCTTTGATCCTCTCATATCTACTTCTCATAAAGGAAAACGAATGTAACTTTAATCTGTTTGTTTCTAAGATAGCTACCCATTTTAGTGGGACCAGCAGCTCTGCATAGACAATAGATTTCCCGATAACAGGGTTCTCTAGGTGGTTCCTATCTTTCCATAGTTTTCATTCTTCCAAATCTATTCATTGCTCTATCTTTGTTTTCTCACCTCCACCCTTGGAAGAAATTTTCTCACAACATTACTCACTGCGTCCTTCCCTCTACTACCTATGTATATGCATGAGAGGGTAACAAAATGCATTCCCTTATTTCACTATCTCTTCCCATGAGAGAGAATGAGATAGAGTCTATTTTCAGTTGAGAATGTGTATCATGTGGTGATGCCCCAAATATACAAATTTCCTATCTCTTTCCCAACTCCGCACCAGTCAACCCCTCGATAATGCAGCCCATGCCTATCCTTAATTTTTTTGTCCTTTTGTTGCTTATGGTTGGAGTTTAAATGACACCTGGACCTATCCTCTTCTTTTCAGTTAAATTTATTGCTCATTCAACCAAATTAAAACAACTTAGCCAACCAGTACTATATTTCCACACAACCCATTCCTCAAGAAAACTCCCTCCTCAAGAAATATGGAATCTATATCCCTTCTCCTATCCTTTAATTAATTACAATTTATTTACATTGGAAAACACTAACAAAGGGATGTCATAATCCCCTCCCCCTTGGGGGGAACACTTCCTTGATGTTCAATAACCATATAAAACAAATCATGCTTTAAACCAAGCATTGTTGGTTATGGGGCCTTATATACACAACTTTTTACAACATTTACATTTTATTTACATTTCACTTACTCAAAAGATAAGAAACATATATTGCCCACATCTAGTTGGAAATTTCCCACGTGGCTTCCTTGGGCCCAAAGCACCTCCACTACACTTTGGATTTCTCTATTACTTGATTATGGAGCATGAGTTTCCTCTGATCTAGGATGCATAGAGGTTTTAGTTGGAACTCTCCCTATGTTTCTACTTGTAACACACACCAATCAGTCACATGATTAGGATCCTACACATATATTTTAAGCAAATAAACATGGAAAACACCATGCACTCTAATTGACAGAGGCAAAGCCAGCCTATAGGTCGTTGGCCCTATCTTTTCGAGCACTTTAAAAGACCCGCAAAACCATGCTACAACCTTGCCACATGATCCAAATTTCAAGGATATCTTCTTGGGTATAACTCGCTAGAAAACATGTTCCCCAACTTGAAACTCCTTGTGAACTCTATGCTAGTCCGCATAGCTCTTATCCCTGGCTCGTGCCACTTTATATTTATTTTTATGGTTTTTATTTCCTTCTCCATGTCTTTCAATATATCAGGACCAATAAGGACCCTATTCACTAGATTTCTCTAGCTGATAGGAGTGTTACAACTCCTCCCATAAAGTGCTTCAAATGGGATCATTCTTAGCAACTCCCGATACTCATTATTGTAGGAAAATTTCACAAGTAGAAGGTACTCTTCCCACTTCTTTGACTGGCAGATTACATTCATTCTTAGCATGTCTTCAAGGATTCTGTTTGTTCTCTCTATTTTCCCATTTGTCTGAGGATGGTATTGTTGTCATTATGGTTAATGTGTTGTCCTTGATGGAACCCTGCTTGAAAAATATGTCCCTGATGTCAACCTACTTGAAAATTATGTCCCTGATGTCAACTTGGTTATAATATGATGATTATGGAACTAAATAAAGTCATAGGAATATTGGTACATGTATTGCAGAAATCAGAAAGTGTTTTGGAAACCTTGTTATAGGTTTTACTTGAGGAAAATATAAAAATATGAAGTTTGAAAAGTATATGTGGTTCCTGTGAAGAATAGTCACGTACATACGTAGGTTCTATGAAAAAAAGTCACATACATAAGCCAAACCATGGAAAACTATATACCAGGGATCATTACCATGGTAATTTCCCATAGTATAATGATGACAATTTCTATTTGATACCATCAATATTACCAAAGGATATTCTTGTGGCATTGGAAAAGGAAAAATCTATATAAGTATATGGAGATCAAGGTGTTAAGTGTGCAATGGAATGGTTTATTCATGTGTGATATGATTTGGAACATGTTTGCACTAGGGAGAAAGGAGATGGCTCAGATATGATAGATATGAAAGTATATAGAAGATTAACTTATAAATTTTTTGATCTATGTATGTTTGTGTAGCTAACAATGCTAGATATATAGCTATGATGATGGTATGATATGAATGTAGTGATATGTGGCTATAATATTATGTGCACCGAGATCTAGGTTTGATAGACGTTGTGATTTGTAGCGAAGATTTGGTTTAGTAGTTTAAGATTTGTACGTACGTTTTCTTAAGTATTGTCATGTACATACGCGGATCTGATTTAGTATTGTCATGTATAAACTATGTGATAATATATTCAGTATGTTGAAACCTATACATGGGTTTAACACTTGATAAACGTGTGTATATGCAAGTTTTCTTAATAGCAATCATGTATATATTCTGAGTTAAATTTGATCAGGTTTTTGCTACTTGATGATGAAAATTGATGAATTTTGTTGTATTTTCACTATTATCTGTCAATGATGTCTTGATCAGGATGGTTTTCATCTACTTTGGATTAGTTGTACATTGATTTTATATGGTTTCAATGGTTGGTTGAGATTCAATTCAATGATTTATTTGCTTCAATATTAAGTGGCTTGATGTTTTAGTGATTCAATTGGTTTACCATGCTTCAGTTATTCAGATTTTGTATATTGGTTTGAGCTTATTGTTAGTGTGGGTCCAATGTGAAAACATAATGAAAGGTGGCCTACATATTGTGATGATTTGAGTCAAGTGGATCTAATATGAAAATTATGAAACGTGGTCCACAAGATGTTGAGGATTGTAGCCTTCAATGAGGGGGTAGGAGCTCCCTTCTGGTAGGAGTTGGTAAAGTGGATCAGGGGGTTGTATCTCCCTTCCAGTGAATTCTAGAGAACTAGTGGAGGTTGTAGCCTCATGCGACTGGGTTTCTATGTGCTGGTAAGAGTCTACACTAGTATAAGACGTAATGAAGATTTTATTTATAATAAAAGAAGAAGACAAAGATGACACTGCGGTGGTTTTCTCCCAGATTGGGTTTCCATCTAAAATCCCAGTGTCCATATGTGTTAATGTGTTTCTTATGTGTTGATGATTTATCTACTTTTTACTACTCATTGATACTACATAATGAATGACTAAATAAATAATGATGCATTGATTAAGTTAAATCATTGATGGAAATTATGAAAAAATAGTAATCTAGATATACGCAGGTTTAATTCACCAAAGTCAGGTACACATAATGATTGTATGAATAACAATTGTGTACAAAATCTTGAATGTGAAATTGGAAGTTAAAGTGAATTAAAAATGCTAATTCACCCACCAGGCCCCCCCTTAGTATTTTTCCTAACAATTGGTATCAGAGAAAGTCCCTCAGAAGAGGCTTGATCACTTAAAGAGATATCTATCAAAAGGAGGAAGATGGCAGGAATACTAGGAGCTGATGTTTGGGGATTTGTTGAAGGAGGATATCAATATCTAAAAGGTAAGCTTTTCTGTGAATATTCTTCTAGTAAAGAGAATCATGATAAGGAAGAAAATGTCACTGAGAAGGAAAGTTCTTATAGTAAATATTCTTTAGATAATGAATTTTTAAATCAAGAATATAAAGTACTTATGTCTCTTGAAGATAAATCAACTAGTGAATTGAATAGTTGCGAATAAGATGACTTAATGAAAGAATTGAAAGAAATTGATAGACTCGGAAATACAAACAAAGAACTCGAAACAATTAGAAACAACCAATATAAGAACAAAAGACATATCAAAGCAACTTTAAGAAAAGGAAAGGCTTTGTGCAAAGTTACAACAAAAATTGTGACTCTAAGGGAAGATTATGAGAAAAAAACAAATGGGTAAAGACATCTAAATCACCAGAAAATATCATTAATGAACATCGGTCTCCTCTAATCAAGATAGGCATTGGATACAACCACAAGGTTTCAGATCCAAAAGCTGATAAGGACCCACAAAAGATGGTTTTATGGATATTGTTTCACTTTTAACTCATTTAGGCACAAGGCCACTAATTGCAGGTAAAGTGGTTTTAATGGAAGCTCACAAACCTCTGGCTACATGAGATGGTATACACAATACAATCTTGAACATATGATCAAAAAGTGCAAACAGATTTGGGGGAAGAAGGAGAAACAACTAGAGATGTTGGGAAGATTTTCCCTAATGTAGTCCATTGTTCTTAAAGCATACTTCTAACAATGACTATAGAAGTAAATGTGAGGTACATAGCCTCATGAAAATCATATGATGACTATCAGGTCCATAGGATCAATGGTGTATGATCATAGGGGGAACTACGCATGTATATCTTGATGATGATTCCTTATGTTGTTTTGATATTGTTTTGGTGATGTTTATATTACTCATATTTCATATGATGAAGTAAAAATGATCAAGAACATACATGACATGTTCAAGAGGATATGTGGCTATGAAAAATCAATATTTTATATTTTGTACGCAGTTCTTATGAATGAAAATCACGTATATATGTGGGTTCTGACTTATACATTAATGTATGCTTCTCTATGGTGATTACAAAGTGGCACAAATTCAGGATGAGCTTCTCATATGCTTCCATCAATGAATTATTGGAATTTTGGCTCAAACATTGTTTTGTTGTAGTCTATCAATGATGCCCTTATGCTATTTAGAAATGTGTAAAAAAGTATTGGTTCATAATGAGTGATGAGTTGTTGCAAAGTATTATTATTGTTGTTGATCAATTTCTTTGTTGTTGGTAAGAAGGATGTAATGTGATAATAATTGATAATGAGGAGTTGGCATCGGTCTAGAGGGACCATATTCTATGCTTCTAATGGTTTTGTTGTAGTAGCTACAACCACCCTCCAAAATTTTGCCTATGCTTTGCTTTGGAACCTCCCTCCTAAATCACAAAATCTCACCTCGCACTGACCCAGGTACTTATGCTTTGATGGAGATTTATCTTTTACATTATGGCTTATGTTTTCTTTCATTATTTACTGTCTAACCCACAAGATGATCTCTTAACTTGGTTTCAACCCGGTTCTAGGCTTGCCTTTGTTAACTATGCAATCCTTGATTCCAACCAACCTTGCTCTCAGGAATTGTATAGTTAAAGCTAACAGTGAGCCTTCAACTCTAGAATTGCGTGGAGCCAACTGAAAACCTGTATTCAGTTATGGAAACTGGTCAAAGCCTAAGAGGTAGCATACGGCCACTCAACCCATAAATTTTGTAGAAGCTTCTTCCTCAAAAGCTTCTCAGTGTATGAGCCAGTGAGTTGCCCAGTCCTTCCCAGAAATTTGCAATCTCTTAAGGAAATGTATGGTAGATTTTTCCCGAAAATAAAAAAATAAATAAAGTGAAAAAGCATCCCTAAAAAATAGGGATCTATTTTTAGTAGCCTGAAGGAGACACTAGAGTTATTTTGCAAACTTCCACCAAGTGTCACTTTTTCCTTGATTTTTGGTCTTCGCATCATAAACCCTAAATTGATCAAATATATGTAACAGAGGCTGCCATGGTTCATTTTCACATTTGATCTTGGAGCTCTGGCATTCCTGAGTAGATCAAGGGACCTTTGATGCTTTTCCGGAAGTATTGCTTTTCTAGTCTTTTTCGGCTTTTTCTGTCACTTTTGTTTGTTTAGCTTGTGAGAGTGTTGTTTCACTCATTTTTCTGAATGATTGTTGGAATTTCAACTTGTTTTAGCTTGTATAACTGTTTTTTTAAGTTTTTTATTGCCTTTCCCATATGTTGCATGCATCACCCAGTTTTTGTACCAAGAGTCATCGTTAAGGTGACTCTCTCCACATGGTTTATTTTCCTTCAGTTTCGTTGGTTCCTACAGTTGTTTCACTTGCATGCATCATAGTTCACTTATGATATGCACCCAACATCATTCAATCCTTCAAAATTTTTGGATTTCTCGCTTCCCTTGGGTAGACCTGGGCTTCCTTGTTCTGGATCTTGTTTTCCCAAGCATGCACTGTGCATTTATGGACCGCAAGAACTCGACCTTAGCTTTTGGAATTGCACAAAGATTGGCTAGACCTGGCTCCATCTGCACACTACACAGTTCCAAGAGCTAGCCCCGAGCCTTGGCCACTGAGACCCTGAAATGTGCAGTCTCTCTTGGCCTGTGCCCAGACTGAACTTCACATTGCGCAATTCCAGTCAGCAAGACCTCCCCACTGATTGTTGGGATTGCACAATGCATAGTTCTAACTGGTATCCAACCACCTCTGTGAGATAATATTGTACAATACTTCCCAACAATTTCCTATTTTGTTTCTTGGTCTATTCTTGAAATGATTTTGGTTTCAAGCTAACATTTTCATGCCATAAGTTTCCTTTCTATCTCTAGGTACAATAGTTGTTGAGAAACTCTCTAGAAATTACAGGTAACATGGATTCCAAGAGAGTTCCATCAAAGTTCACTATCGAGAGTAGCACTGGGGAAGCAGTTTAGTAGGTGTCAATGAATTTTCCAGTTTATGTAGACACTCAATTATTCATTGAGAAGGGAATGAAGTTAACATGGAAAGAAATCAAGGATATCTTTGTAGGAAACTTCAAGAAAGATATAGAGGATCAACAAGTTTATATCAATGTCCATTGGTCAAGCTTACATAAGGTTACATGTAGGTACATCTCCTTCTCATGTGCGGACATCATCCATTGGTTTGTCTCACACATAGATCCCAAGACTATGACATTGAGTAGTTCCAGTGGGATACAACTTTCGAACTTCAGGGTGGAGAACTATCAATAGATGTATCATTTAGCTCAGCTGGTGAACTACATGGATGCACTTTTCTATGCCACCCATGGCTTTGTGAACACTAGAGATATTATAAAGCATTCAGTGAAAGAGTTAATGAAGTTTAGAGTGACACCCAATCATCTTTACAAGAAAAAGTTACTCATGAAGGCCTATCAGTTCTTGATCATCTTTGCATGTCGATTATACAATCAAGAGAGCCCATAGACCTTTCCAGAAAATTGGGTGCTTATGTTGGACCAATTGGTGAATGATGGAATATCATTCAATTGGTTGGATTTGTTTGCTCTTTAGTTGAAATTCCATGTGACTATCGCCTGGAATCTGCCCAAGGATGAGCAAGCAAGATTCTACATGTACGCATATTTACTTGATGCAATTTGTGCATAACATCAGTTTCCTGGCATGCATTGGACATGGACATAAAAAGAGACTGTAATCAAAATTTATTTCAGGTTTCTTTTCGACTGCAGCTAATGAGGAGTTATGGCAAGGTTGATTGACCATTTCATCATCTTAGTGTACAAGTTGATCTTTTATAAGGATCCACCTTGCATGTCCCAAGAAGCAATGGAGGCAATACTTAACATTATAGATTGGTATGCCTCACCCGATGGCACCTTCATTAGGATGTTTTGCGGAGAGAATCCTTTGTATGTTCTACGAAGTTATGCTATGGATAAGTTGGTAATGCAAGAGATCTCATATCACATCTCGATAAGGTTATTAGCAGGGCTGCATAAGAGGAAGAAGGCAACTGGCATGCTCTTCCTTTGCAAATTGGATTGTATGAGGTTAAGAGCTTGAAGGATGCAGATGCCAAAGCTACAGAGATAGTGAAGTTAGAGTTCGACATGAAATACTATAATCTATATGATCCCCACGTTATTTTGCAAGAACCATTGTGCGAAGGTGTACTATTCATGGATCCACGAGACATTTCATTGGGTAGAGGAGGACCCTTGGAGGTATTGTTACAACTACTCCAAGCTCAATGAACTGGTCAATATAGGCACAACATGGAAATTTTCTCTGCAGGAAGCAACACCGTAGGAAGCAACAACAACAAAAATAATAAGTAGCAAACCGATGCAGAACAAGGGTAAGATGAAGATTGTCGAGAACCCAGAGGCTCAGCAAGCTACAAGTTCAAGGAGATCCTATCATTGAGAAAGAAACTTTGGAAATGGTGGCAAAGAGGAAACAACACATAAAGAAGGTAGTGAAAAGGAAGAAAGAAAAGAAAAGGCTGGAGGAAGTAGAAAGGAAGCTGCAAGAGATGGAGAAGAAGTTGAAGGAAGAGCAGGAGCTAAGAAGGAGAGAGAGGGACGTGAAGTGGAAACATGAATAAGAACAAAAGTAGGGCACGAAGATAGAAAAAACAACACCCATACAGGTTGAGGAGTCAAAACAACCAACAACTAAAGAAGAGGGTGAGCAGGTGTAGGATCGAGAGCTTGCTCAATAGATTGAGCAACTAATTCAAGTGACAAACATGGAGTTGCCATAGGAGCCATAGGACCAAGACATTGACCTCATGCTGAGAGCACTCAAGGTCACTTCTCAGTCTCCACCTCCTCTAGTGTTAGAACCAGTCCCAAGCGAGCAAGGAGAGGTTGTTCTCATTGACGATGATCTGGTGATGGATGTGTATAGTCTATCCTTTGATGAGTTGTCGAACAATATTGTAAAAGCACAAAGAAAGAATTTCCTGGACGATCATGCATAACCAACATTCATGAAAGAAAGGGTGATAGTGTCAGATGTTAGAAATCATCCAATTTCCATGGCTGATGCAGGAGCAACGAGCTTGAATTCCAATTCCTGTTAGCCGAGAATGAGAAGATGACAAAGAACTTGCAGGCAACTAGGCAAGAGGTAGAACAATCTAGAGAGTAGAGCACATGTTCCGCAATGACAAAGATGAGGAAAGTGATACTTTCTGAACTATCAACACTTGAGACTACCATGTGGAAGATCTATGATAGATTTGTACCATGCATAAGGTAGTTCTCCATTTGCATGGCTTACAATAATGGTGCAAAATGTGTGTCCAAACTCTCAGGGACAGACATGTTTCCATCGCCCATGTAAAATAGTGGACAATGTGGTACAAAGGGGCCCCGCTTTACTTGCCGAAGATAATGAAGCCCTAGGCAGAGCTAGACAAACCAAAGGTCCAGATGTTAATCCATAACTATGAGCAACACACCTCGTTCATCAGTAGCATACATGCTTCATATGCATGGTTGCATAGGATTTTGGATGTCATGGTGAGAAAAAATAAGATGCCATCAACCGTTTCCCTCACTAAAGCTAATCACAAGAACCAAGTCCAAATAGAGATTGACAGGTACATGGAGCAACTAAGGGGAGAGGCCACTAGTGATGACTTGGAGTTGAGCATACAAAACATGCAGAAGTACATTGGTGGTCCTGTCATGGTTAACACCATCTTGCACATGCTTCAAGATGAGTTGGACAAAGGTTCCAAGACTATATGCCCAGAAGCCATGGAGGTAAGACTCTGCTATCAGAAAGACACCATCAAGGAGTTTGGGGACATCATCACACAGTACCAAGCTTGGTATCAATGCGTGACTGGAAGCATCAAGTGGAAGTTTCCAAGTTGGTATTTCCCCAAACTTCTGAGTTATAGTGTTTTGTCTTGTTAGGCTATCTCTATCCTATTTTGTCTCACATGGGTACATCTAGAATATGTATATTACTTGTAAATATGTTGTAAGTTAATTTATAAGTGTCATTAGTGGAATGTGAACATTCACTATGTAATGTAATGAGTTATTTGTAAATAATTTGAAGAGTCATGAGGGTAGTCAAAGAGTCACAAAGGGGAATGTCAAGGGTCACCGCACCCTTTGTTATAGATATAACCTCGTAACTTATAGAACATGCTTTTGGGAGCCAATATTTTGGCTAGTCTTAGGCTTAGAGAAGGCTTGGGAGTATTGTGACAATACTTGGCTTCACCACAGCATAGAGCGAGTAAAATTTTTTGGGGGTGTTGTAGCAGCTACAACCACCCTCCAAATTTTTTCCTTAGCTTTGTTTTGGAGCTGTTGTACCAACCTTTCACAACACCTTATCTTGATTCATCAAGTACACAAGCTTTAGTGTTTTTCCTGCACAAAGACAACATGCCGATCAAAGCTTGATGCATTTCCCTCACAGGTTGTTCATCTCAACTTGGTCTAGCTATAGGTTGAGCCGCTTCCCCAAGAAATTGCACAATTCTGGAGGGCAACCAACCTTCCCTCTAGAAATTGTGTAATTTTGTCTGGTAGCTTGTTGGGCTCTAGAATTGTGCAATCCTATCAATAAGGCTTCACCCAGAAAACTGTGTAATCCTTTCTAACAGTCCTGCTCAGACCAATAATTGCACAATACTAGGCAGCAGTCAGCTACTCTGCCCAGAAATTGCACAAATCTTCTGGGCAACCAACCTAGATTCCATCCAAAAATGCACATTTTCTAGTAGCAGTTGAGCAGCCTCATGCATGATCAGTTGGGTTGAACAGTTCCACCCAGGACCAAGGAAACTTGACTTGCATGCATGGCTTTCTTTTTACCAGAATAGAAAAAGGAAACATGCAAAAAAACATCCATTGATTTAGGGAGCTATTTTTAACAGTCAGAGGTTACATGCAAAGTTTGTTTTAGAAACTTTCCTCCAAGTGTTTCTTCTTCCTAGATTTGTGGCATGCATGTCATGAGATCAAACTCTTATTTATTCGATGCATTAAAGATCATTCTTCACATCGATCTTGGAGCTCTAACATCCCACAACACATCCAGGACTCTTCGACACATCCGACTCAGCTATTCATGGCTAAGTGGTCTCAACTTGTCTTTTTCAAAATTTATGTTTCTTTTTTTGTTTTCGCTTATGTAAGTGTTTTTTTTTTTTTTTTTGAAATATTTTTCTAGTTTACATGCATACTAGCTTGTACAAGCACCATTTCAGTTTTCGTTGCTATCTCACCACTGTCACATGCATAAACTGTTTTTCACAAACGGTCGTCGATTCGGCCATGTTGATATTTTTACTAAATCTTTCATTCAATGTTTACATGCATGATCAATCACTTCTACTTTCACTTAGTGTTGCCATGCATTCACTTTCAAATTTGCTTTCAATTTCCCATCGGCGGGTCTAGGCAGCCTTGGCACGGACTCTACCTCACCAGACAACATTGCGCAATCCAAGGAAGGAAGGCTTTGCCTTCCTCTCTAGAAATGTGCATTTTTTCCCAAGCTCTATCCTCTAGGATTAGTTTGTGCATTTATGAGGGACAATGACTACTGGCCTAGAAAATTGCACAATGCAGTCCCTGAGGTTGCAGTCATTGCCAGGTGGAATTGTGCAAACCCAGCAGTCAGAGTTAGTTTGGTTTGTGCATTGCACAAATCCAACAACCAGTCTTGCCTCCCAGACAGCCCATACTTCCTTTTTCACATTTTTGGCAGCCAATCACCCAGCCTCCCAAAAGAAATTGTGCAATATTTTCTTATCATCCCCTAGGTATGTGTTATGTCATTCCCCCAAGTCGCTTTGGTTTTTGATGAAAAAATTCTTTCCATGCATGCTGCTTTGTCTCTAGATATTTCAGGTGTTCATCTACCTCTTAGCAGTACAAGATCAATGGCCTCCAAGAGATTAGGATCAAAGGACACTAACGGAAGTGCAACTGGAGCAGCAGTTGAACAGGTGTCTGCATGTCTAAATATTTATGAAGATACCAAGTTATTTCTAGGCAAGGACATCAAACAAAAATGGCAAGAGGTCAATGAAGCATTTGTATGAACTTCAAGGAAGACCTTGAAGACTGTCAAGTGTATGTGAACATTCACAAGTATGGCTTGTACTAGATTTCATGCAGATACCCCACGTTCCCATGCGTGGATATGATACACTAGATCGTCTTGCACACTGATCCTAAGAAGATGACTTTGAGCAGTGTCAGCGGGACAAATAGTGGCACCTTCTAGGCATAGGATCATGATGAGATGTATTAGATGTTGGAGCCCATGACTATCATCGATACTCCCTTCATCTTACCCAGCAGCAGTGCCAACTCTAGAGACATTCTAAAGAACTAGGTAAAGGAGCAAGCTAGATTCAGGGTGACACCTAACCAGATCTACAAGGAAAAGATACTACCAAAGGCGTATCAATACCTGGTCATATTTGCATGTTGACTATATTGCCAAGAAAGAATGGAAACCTTCCCACAGAGTTGGGTGATCGCATTGGACCAACTGGCCATAGAGGGTAAACCATGTAATTTGTCTCACATGTTGGCTCATCAGCTGAAGGAATGGTAACAAAGGCTCAAAAGTCTCTCGAAGGTATGCAAGAAGAGATCTACATGTCCACCTACATCTTAGATGCAATCTATGCTAGACAAGAGTTCCTAGGATTGGAGCGGGCATGGTCACCAACAGAGACTATTGTGAACACATATTGTAAGTTGTTTTCTAAATGCAACTTCAGTGGAGTAATCACATGATAGTCTGATCATTTTGTCACCCGTGTTTATAAGATGATACTCAAATAGGATCCACCCTGCATGTCGAAGGAAGCAATGGAGGCATTGATAGACATTGTTAATTGGTATGCCTCATCGTCTCACACCTTCATAGGAATGTTTAGTGCAGAGAATCCTCTACATGTTGTACGGACATACTCGTCATTTAGGAAGTAGCATATCACATCTCAGCAGGATTGACAGCTAGACTACATTGGAAGAAGAAGGGTCCTTAGCCTGCTCTTCCATTGCGGATTGGGTTATATGAAATCCGAAGTTTCAAGAAAGCGGATGTCGAAGTGGAACAGATGAGGAAGCATCCATTCAATGTCCGAAGTTACAATTTGTATGACCCACATTGTATTGTGAAAGATAACTGCACGAGAGTACAGTTCAACTAGATACACGTGGCATTTCATTGGGCCGAGGAGGACCCATGGAGATATTGCTACAATTTCTCCATAACCAATGAATAGGTCGTCTTAGCTGTGGAGTGGTTAGTGAAGCAACATTCTGGAGAGGACCAACACCAGCAGTAGCAGTAGAGGCAAGCATACTAGTGCGCGACAAGGGCAAGAGGAAGACTTTCGATCACATGGAGGAAACACAAAGCAGCAAGTTCCAAGCAGATCCACTAGTAGAGAAAGAAACTATGGCTATAGAGGAAAAGAGGTGACAACGCGACAAGTGAATTGCACAAAGGCATATGGATAAGAGAAGAATGGAGGAAGTAGAGAAGGAGTTGCATGAGTTGAAGGAGCAACTGCGAAAGGAACAAGATCTGTGAAAATAGGAGAGGGAAGCACAACAACAACATGTACACTATGGGGTGAAACATGTGTAAATAGATGAAACAACAGTTGTACAGGTAGTGGATTCATCCGAACAACTGGCTTCAGGTAGATAGGGTGAACCATCGCAAGAGCAGGACTTCACTCGTGAGATAGAGCAAGCACTCCAATAGTTGGATATGGATATGGAGCAACTGGAGTTGGAATAGGACATCAACCTTATGCCTCACCACCAAGAGGTCAACTTACCTGCTTCACCGCATCCAGATGATGAGCAAGTCTTAAGTGACCCAGGAGGCACTAAGATCCTTTGAGATCAACCAGAAGTAGAGATGCACAACATCTCATTCGATGAGTTTCAACATATATTTTTTCAGTCTCGTAGAGTTCCGACTCCGGATGATTATACATCTCTTGTGCAACTTGAAGAACGAGTGATCGTGTCTAATGTGCGCAAACATCCAACAGCCTTGGCCAATGTATCTAGAGTGTATGCTAAATCCACTAGCTCAAGTGTTCAATTTCTGATAGCTGAAAATGAGCGAATGGCTAAAGAACTTTAGACGGCCAAGCAAGAAAGAGAGTTGGTGACAACATCCACCCGAGTTGAACTGAAGAAGGCAATACTAGATGAAGTATTATCCCTTGACACAATTATGCAAGCGTTGTACTCCAATTTTGGCATTGTGCATAAGGAAGTCATCCATCTCATGGCAGCAATGATGTGTTGGAAGAGCACATATATTGAAAAACATTCATGCTGCTATTGATTACATACAAACATGGATGATGAGATATAAGGGAGCCCCGCTTCACTTGCCTAAGATGATGATAGCCATTGTGGTCGAGTTAAAGGAACGTATCCAGATTCAGATCCGGAACTATGAAGAGCTCCCACAGCTCATCACTAGTATATATGCTTCTTATGCACGTGTATTCAAAAGTGTGGATGTTGTGGTGCGTGCACATGAAATCCCATCTATTGGGACTCTCACCAAGGAGAAGACAAAGGCACATGTCTGACTAGAGCTTGACTCGTACTTCAACAAGTTGATGCACATTTCCACCAGCCTAGACTTTTCCATCAGTGCAGACATCATGCACAAGTATGTTGTTGGTCAGGCTGCATGAGGAAAATGATGTGCATGCTTATAGACGAGTTGGATAGAGGAGCCTGAGCAGTGTACCTAGATGATATGGAGGCAAGAGTTAGGTTCCAGAAACATGTCACCTTTGAGCATATGGACACCTTCACATACTACTGATATTGGCATCAGTATGTTATTGTTGACCAATGTGAGGATGTTGAGGAGTTGGAATTCCATGGTTGTCTAAGTCATAATGATGTCAAGCCATTTCTCTCACATGGGTAGATGTGCATTATAGTAGCATCATGTCTAGTGTAAGTGAAGTTTTGATAGTTGGATGTAACAGTCATAGAGTAGATGAAGAGTCATGAGGGTAGATGAACTGTCACAAAGGGGAATGTCAAGGGTCACCCAACCCTTTGCTATAAATAATCCATCATAACTCATTGTATAGGCTTTTGGTCAGCCAAGATTCCGATAAGGCTATCTTGGAGAGAGCTTGGACGGTATTGTAATGATCCTTGGCTTCTCCACTGCACAAAGCTAGTATATCTTTTTGAAGGAGCAGGTGGTTGTGGTTGTAATGTTCCACTATCGGAACTAGTGGTTGGACATGGGTGTATTGTACAACTGGAACTTACTCTTCTTAATATAACAAGAGCCAACATGTTTCATGCATATATTGTATTCTATTCTATTCTATCTGGTTTACTCTAAATGATATATGTATTGGTTTGCTTACACATGCATGTATAACTATCTGTGTATGTATGTATGAATCTTTCTGAAATGTGTTGTTGGTTTAATCGTCACTTTGGATTTCTTGCTAACTTGCCTTCCATGTTGTGATGCATCTTCGTTCATGTGTTCCCTTATTAACTCTGTGTTATCACAAGTTTCCAAGAGGTGCACTCATCTCAACCTTGTGTGTTAGAACCTCTCATGCACCTTCCTTGGCTCATTGCAGCTGTCACACCCTTCCTACCAACAGAGTTATCTTACTTGCCTCTATTGGAAATCGCGGTCAGGAATTACCGTATGACCCACTGCTGGGACACCTACACCAAATGGTTTGAGGTCTAATTGGGACTTCTTACGAGGGAGATCCCCTGACATGTTGGTGGGTCTAGCACCATCAAAATTTCTAGCACTAGAAGGAGGGAGAGTGTCAGGTGGAAAGAGTCGATAGTGCGGACACAACCAACCTCCCTAGGAGCCTAAGACTCTCTAGTGACAAACAAGACAAATAAGAGCAATCCTTCTCTAAACATGCATTTACTATATAAGAAATCAAGTGTTTAGATCCTACCTGTAGTCCAACGCTGTTGTAGCAGTCCAGCCTCGCTGATCCGGATGAGCTCCTCCTTCACTTCGAAACCTGCATTCACTAACAATCAAACAATTAAATAGCACTTTATAATCTCATAAAATAAAACATATTTAACACATAGACCAAGGAGTACATGAAACAACTCATAAATAACAAGTTATTGAGAAGAATGGACTCATTTGCATTAATAGGAAACAAAAGGAACAATTACAACCTGAGCCTTGGTGTTGTGCAAGTCCCTCCCAGGGTCCATCAAGAGTTCTCCTTTACTTTGACAAAGCTCACCCACTTCCAAATAGAACAAGCAAAGATGGCAATCTCTCCTCACAAGCTTCTAAATGGGAGTCCTAATTCCAGCAGCATCTACCCTTAGAAATGTTTAGCTTCCAACCTCCCCTCCTTCTGGCCCAATGCCTGTATTTATAGTGCTCAAGAGGAAGTTAATCAGGTCCACCATCAATGGGATAATCCCCTCTTTGGATGGGATAGCTCCCTTATTGATGGGATAAGTTCCTCTTTGGTAGGGGTACATGAACCATCTGGAGGCGCTCAATACACGTCGAACAACCTTCTAGAATGCTCTAGAAATGACCACAAGTAACTTTTTAAAGATGAAACTTGCGCATTTTGACCTTTATAGGGGTACGCACCTGCCCCTTTACATACAGAGCGTACAAGTACGCAGCTTTTGTGAACATTAGGTGCGTATCCGCAGGTAAGGGTGAGAGAACCTGCGTACCCAGAGATAAATACATTTACAAAGACTTTCTCTCTTTTCGGAGTTTGACATGGAGAGCAGAGGTATGAGACTTGCCCAGGAGGATAGCATGACTGTTGATAGAGCCATACTAACTGTAAATAGTCATGGTGACATTTTTTAGTGTAACAGATTGCCCCCTAAAGTGCGAAGCCTGTAGTAGATTAGGGTTTTGTATTATCTAGGAAGGGTGAAGCACTTTATCATTTCAAGGATTGTCTCATGGAGAGCCTGGTCAGAACCTACAATTTTCAACACAAAATACATGTATAAGATTATATCATCACTGAGGTAGGCATTCCCATACTCAGATCAAAACTTTAACTAACAGACTAACTACTCTGATACAGGAATGATCTTGCAGTACATCATAATCATAGACTTTTGTAGACACAGTATGGGCGCAGCCATCTGTTTATGATTAGTCTACTTAGATAATGAATACAAAACTCCTCGCAGCTTGGATGGTGGAAACTAGATCCAGGGTCTTCATTTATGCTCCCCGAATTGGTACGATTCTAGCCATGCGAATAAATGAGTTGATGTCGAACATGGTAGAAACCACTTGATTACCAGTCGATGATGTAAACTATTAACAAGTGTGAGAGAGACCACCAGTAATGTCAATGATTCTCAAAGTACCCAGTACAATCCATGAGATGTGAATGAATGAGTTGATGTCGAACATTTCACGGAATCCTTCGATCGAGAGTCAATGATGTAAACTGACGTCAAAGGCGAGAAACCTACCATTGATGCATGCAGACTTCAAGGTACTAACAATTTCTAAGTCATATCTCTAGATAATGTGCTGATGTCGATAGAAAGCGACCCGTTGCAGGCAAGCCCACAACACGAAATCATTAATCAAGTTGAAGAAATGTTGCTGTAAGGACTGACTCAGGGATGGTCAAATGGATGACAAGTATTTTGTAGATGAAAGTTTTGCTTGCAGACCTCTTGAACACATAACGACACGACAGATGGCTTGGTGATAAACGACTCAAAGTTAATCCCCGGAACCCGGCTGAAGACTTTCAATGTGGTTTGATCAACTGTGAGGTAAAGGATTTCCCAACCCAGGTGAATGAAAAGTTTCGTGTTCAAGAGTGGTAATAAAGTTTCTTCTGAGACAAAAGATAACAAATAGGCTCATTCTTCTCTCCTTTCCCCCACCATTTCTGGCAAGTACCTCTTTATTTTTAACAAGCTTGAGGAGGATAACATATGCTTGATTATAAGCTCATCCTTCGGATGAGTCCAACCTAGTTTTGATTCGAACCCTAGGAAGGAGTGGTTTGTTCCTGTTTGTAATTGAACAGGTCCTTTACTGTGAAATTTTAACGAGCCCAGTATAGGAGAAACTCGGCGTTTTTCAATTTTGGAGAGTCTGAAAAACTTAAGAAGACTCCAGGTTGAACTTTTTCGTAAATTTGTGTCTCCCAAGCCCGAAAAAGTATAAAATAATACCTGGGAGAACCGCTTGATCTTGTGACCAAGGAGTACTTTCATGATTAGTGTCTCTGACCTGAAAAGTAAAAAGCGATCAAGGACACGTCGTTTTATTTCCGTATCGAGTTTGAAACGACAAAAACCCGCAATCTTTTCCTGATTTTACGGTCAGAAAAGAGCTATAAGGGGACCATCTTTTAATTCCTTTTTAACGAGTGTAAAAGAAACGCTCGGCGATCTTTTCATATTTTAGGAGTCAGAAAAGAGCTTAAAAGATGACTCTGACGTGGAAAATGATAATTTACCCTAAAGTCCCTTTGTCCTGCACAGAAACAACACATTACTCATACCTGTTTAAGATGGGCAAAAATTCATCGAAAATGTCCTTTCATGGTGAAAAATAAACAAATCTAGCATTTATTTATCCAAAAAGCCTATAAAAAGACTTCTTACCATGTCATTTTTACCATTTTACTGTTGAGGTTGAGAAAAGGGCTTTTGACAAGAAACTTCCCGTGAAGATTTCGGAGAATCCGACCGTCAGAATCGAACGCCGTTTCACCAGGTATTCTACAACACCCCTCTCTTGTTTTTCATCCATTTAGAATCTAGTTTTAAGTTTTTATTTGATTTTTTGGGAGCATTGGGGTTTCAAAATGCACCCTTCGGGGTACGCAGGTCATGCACTGCTGACCTACGTACCCCGATATTTTCCCAATGGGAAAATTACGGGGTGTACGCACCCGGCCTTAAGGGAACCTGCGTACCGGCGCTCTGTCCCTAAAGGCCAGGGTGCGTACCCCGCAAAGCACAATTTGAAACCCTTGGCCCTAAAAAATAAACCAAAATTTTTAAATTTTATGGATTCTCACTGATGTTTTATGATGTGCAGGGAGCACACCATGCTTGATTGGCGTGAAAGAGAGCACGAGGATGTTGATTTGGCCGCGATAGGTCATCAACCTTCCATTGATGCATTAAAAGCTTGCGGACAGTACAAATACTGGGCCATACCTGGCATGAGGGGCCAAGTGCCTTTTCTTGAGTGGCTGGTTGAAAGGTGGAACATTCAGGAGCAATGTTTCTACATCGGAGAGCACCAGCTCAAGATAGAGCCCTCCGACATATATTTTCTCACTGGCTTGCCTAATAGGGGTGAGCAACTCTCTCTATCGGGACTAGGCCGAGTGGCCAATCCCTTGCTAGTCTCCGACTAGAGTGGTGCAACAACCAAAACCATGAGAAGGGGATAGAAATCAAGTACATATCCCGACCTAAACTTATGGTGATAGCCTTTACTGTTACCAGACTTTGCGGCGCGGCCGCTTTGCACCAAGCCATCGGGTCCCAAATGCGGATGGCTATAGACTGTTTCCATGGCACCATTTTCAACTGGTGTGATGCTGTGTTGGCTAATTTGAAGGGCCAACTAACCAGGGCAAAGAGAGGACAACTGAAGACCTTTGGATATGGGCCTATAGTTGTCAGCTTTGCCCTAGAGAGAGTTCCAATGCTGGTCCCCCAGCATCTTACAGTTCCAGTTGGGGCGCTTCGGGAGCCTAAGTTGACGAGATGGGTTGCGGTAATGGCCCGGCATCCTGATGAGGGCGCAGCAGTTGTTCGATTTCCTGATGGTTACTTTCACTGGCTAGAGAGATAGGTCTTTGCTATTCAGGACTTTCCTTACGCCGGAATGGATTTTCGGAATGATCCAGAGACCACCATAGATGACATTCCCATTCGACTTCAGCGCTATGTGGTCGCAGTCCCAGGACCTTTTAGGAGGTTCTTGTGTAGGGTAGTGCGGGCAGTGGTCTCGTATAGAGAGCACCACCAGTGATTGGCTAGTCACTTTTGTAGACACATATGACATTTTTGGGTTTTTGTACTTATCATTTTTGCCGATCATAAGGTGTTTTTCAACCTATGTTCGAAGACGATGTATATTTTTTGACACACTCCTATCTATATATATATCATTATTACCGGCTCATTTTGTTTAACATATGTGATGAAATGTTTTTAAATTTACTTGCATGATTATCGTAAATGTCTGTCCAACATTCGAGAAGCAATTGCATCTGCTAATGTATTTAAAGACCTTGGAATATGCTGATATTCAATGTAATCAAATTCACGTTCCAAGAGACGCACTCTGAGAAACAACCTTAATAACACAGGATTTCTAATGGCATATACTCTATTAAGCTGTAATACAACAATTTCAAAATCTAACCTCACTATCAAACGTCGAATTCCAAACGAAATAGATTCAGATAATAATTCAACCACTGCACTGTATTCTGCAATGTTGTTTGTCGTTTGACTGAGGCTTACCCCATGCATAGAAACTAACTCGTCAGAGGGCGAATAGATAACCCAAGCTGTGGAAGAGATATTCCGTGTACTACGACAAGCACCATCAGCAAATCCAATGTATTTTTGGAGAGGCGTCGACATCTGCAATATCAAGAGTAAAACCAAGATAAGCCAGAATAATGACGAAAAACACACTTTCTAAGCTAAGCACACTAACTAAACTAACAAACATACTAGCTAGAAAGAAAACCTAACCTAACTAAAAATTCTCCATACCCACCATTTAAGCATAATACCTCTTTAGGTAAAGTCCATTTCTAGGTTTACCCAAAGAGTCCCCATCAAAATCTACCAGCTCATAGGCCCCTTTTGCTAGCTTTCGCTTTACAATGTAGGGTCCATGCCACATAGGAACGAATTTTCCAGCACCTAGCTTATCGTTAGCTTGATCATATAATAGCACTAGGTCTCCCTCCGAAAAACTTCGAGGGGTCACATTTCTATCATACTGAGCTTTCATTCGCTTCGCGTGAGTCTCGATTGCCAATGCAGCGTCATGTCGAGTCTCATCTAATTGAGCTAAGTATAACAAACGTTTCTCCTCTTCGGAAGTAGCTGGGAGTAATTTGACAGCCATTTGAATTGATGGGATTTCGCATTCAATGGGTAACACAGCTTCCAAGCCATAAACTAGCTGGAAAGGAGTGAACCCTGTTGAAGTTTTCACTGAGGTTCGGTATGCCCATAGCGCTGAAAATAACATGTTGTGCCAATTCGACCGATGAATACCAATGGTTCGTCGGATCATGATAACCAGAACTTTGTTGATAGACTCAACCAAACCGTTGGCTTGCGGATAATAAGGAGTAGAGCTATCGTGGCGCAAACCAAGCTGGCTTGTAAGCTCAGTCATCATGATGTTTCGAAAATGGCTCCCATGGTCAGTGATGATTTCTTGTGGGACACCAAACCTAGTTATAATATGATTGAATACGAAAACTGCAGCTGTTTTGCCGCTTGCGTCGAATGTAGGCATCGCCTCGGCCCATTTAGTAAAATAATCAACCGCGAGGATGATATACGCATGCCCCCCGGCCAAGTGAGGGTTACAAGTAATAAAATCAATACCCCATTTGGCGAATGGACCAACGACAATTATAGGGTGGAGAGGAGCAGGTGGTGCGCGCATCTTGCGATCAAACACTTGACAGTTGTGGCACTTCCGGACTGCAATGATACAATCTTTAAACATGGACGGCCAGAAATAGCCAGCGCGCAACACCTTCTGAGCTGTGGCATACCCAGACATATGACCGCCACATGGTCCAGAGTAACAATCATTCAAAACCCTCTCAGCCTCTTCGTGAGTTAAACAATGTCGAAAAACTAAGTCTGCCCCCTCGGCGATAAAGTGTATCTCCAATAATCTTGTATTGCTGGGATTGAAACCGAATTTTTCGACGTTCCGACTTTGAAGCTTCAGGCCGAAAGGTTTGGGTTTGGAGATAGATGATTATATCTCCATACCACGGATCTAAAGTACTGATAAGAAACAAAGATTCGTCCGCAATGGACTCCTCTGCCACAGTTTCTGTGTCAGCACGCGGGAAATCACACATCAATTCCGCAAAAACTAAGGATTTCTTAGACTTGGACTTCTCAAACTCCAAGTCGAACTCTTGCAGGATAACGATCCATTTAGAGTACTTGCCCCCTAGCAGTTGTTTTGTCAAAATATAAATCATAGGGTTGCAATCCGAAATAACTGTAGTTTTACGGAGAAGAATGTAGTGACGGAAACGCTGGACAGCTTGAACGGCTGCCAGGGCCAATTTCTCCACATGCGAATATTTTAGCTCAGTGGGATTTAATGTCCTACTAAGATAATATATCACATGTTCCGCTCCGAATTCATCTTCTTGAACTAACACCATTCCAATGGTGGAATGCGAAGCTGCGAGGTATAAGAAGTAATCCTGGTTGTAGTTGGGAGGATGCAACAACGGTGCATGGATCAACGCGTGTTTAAGTGCATCAAAAGATTGTTGGGCAATCTCATCCCAAAAGAATTGAGCGTTCTGTTTCAACAACCGTGTAAAACCTTTAGTGACCTAGGCGTAGTTTGGAATGAATCGCCGTAAAAAGTTCGCTTTCCCTTGCAAACTTTGGAGTTGGCGCAAACTCGAAGGAGGAGGCAATTTGATGATAGCTTCGACCTTCGAGGGATCGAGGCGAATGCCGGCTTTTGAAACAACAAATCCCAGCAATCGACCCGTCTCTATACAGAACACACACTTGTGGGGATTCAACCGAATTCGATAATGCCTACACCTCATAAAGATTGCTCGTAAGTGGACAAGGTGATCAGCTCGATGTAAAGAATGAGCGGGCAAATCATCAAGGTACGGTTGCACAATGTGCTTGATGTCATGAAATGCGTAAGACATTGCCCGTTGAAAAGTGGCCCCGACATTCTTAAGTCCAAAAGGTAATTTGCAATAAGCAAATGTCCCCCATGGACAAATGAATTCCGTTTTTGGTTGGTCGGCAGGTAGAATATTGATTTGATTATAGCCCGAAAAGCCATCCATGAAGGAAAACATTTCACTTCCAGCACAATCATCAATAATTTGATCGATATAAGGCGTAGGATAGTTGTCTTTTGGACAAGCTCGATTTATATCCCTATAGTCGATACAGATTCTTATTGTTCCTTGTTTCTTGTTGACCGGAACAATATTCGATACCCAATCCGTTAACGGGATTGGATAAATGAAACCTGCTTTCAACAGCTTTTCGACTTCTGCTTTAATCGCAGCCGCTTTCCGAGGGTGAATCTGACGCAACCGTTGCCAGACGGGTTTAGCATCCGGGTAGGTCTTTATTTCATGAACAACAATGGCAAGATCGATTCCCGGCATTTTCTCGTAAGACCAGGCAAACACATCGCGGAATTCTTGGAATAGGGCCTTGTAAGTTTGGATTTCATCTTCTGTACATGAGGCACCTATATAAATGTTTTCCTCGATTCCGGGCTTCACTGAAATATCAACGGGAATAGTGCGAGAAATATTCCCTAAATTCAACTCTGAATCAGAATGTTTCGTTGGATTCTGAGCGTCTTTGACATATTCAGCGGTAAAGATAGATGAAAAATCATTTTCAAAAGCATCATCCTTAGGTAAAAACGAAGATCTGTGATGGAGATCTTCCCATGGTAGATCGTCTACACTTAGGATTTCGCGAAGTTGTTCATCAGATGACACGACTTCGGGAAACGCTATCCGTTCTAAGGTTGAGGTGAAAAGTGATTCTTCACTGACCACATTCATTTGGTCGAGCTCGGTTGAACGCGAGTCGGTAAAAGACATGACAGCTTCATAAGCAATTTCATATGGACTCAAAGGCATAGCATCACCGAATGAGTCTATCTCAGATTTAGATGGGACGATCCAAGGATCATCATAAATAATGTTTTCTGATGTAATCATATGAATTGATGCAAATGAAGGGTCTGCGTTGATTGGAGGGAAAGGAAAAGTTCCCAGTAAACCGGAATCTTTAACTAAACCTACACCAACGTCCCTATAGGGGATTGTCGTCTTACCGACATGCTGGATACTCTCTGAAGAGGCTGGGTCGGATGAAAAGTATGTCAGTTGATCAATGGTCACGATCTTACCGTTATATGGAAACTTTATTACTCTGAAGACCGATGAAACGACTGTTGTCATAGCATATGACCAACTTCGACCCAAAAGAAGGTTGTAGTCTAGAGGGGCATCAACCACCTCCACATCCAGACTAACGATTTTGCCTTCTACCCCTATAGGTAATTCCTGTAGAATACCAAACGGACGGAACCCACGGCCATCAAAGGCCTTAAGGATGGTCGGGGATTGGTTCAACGAAGGAGAACCAAGCGATCTCCAACATTGAATCGACATAATACACGTAGAAGCTCCCTCATCAATCACAGTCCGATGAATAGGCCTGTTTTTTACTATCACTGGAATTTGGAAAGCCATTTGATGGGGGGGACGCGGTGTACTACTTTCTAGATCGAAGATTATCAGGTTCGGGTCCTGAACATCAACAGCTCTGATAGCCGACAAAAGTAATTTTCGTTGTGTTGGGCATGATTGCAGCACTTCTAAAGCCGACATTGCTGAGGGTGAAACAGCTAAGTCCTCAACAATGTTGTAATTCTGGGCTGCTCTCGCATGTGGATTGAAAGCAGACCTTCGAAGTACACCCTTGGCGGGCGGTTTGATTACTAAGTCTGGGTTAGGTTTTTCGATCTGTAGTGGATCGGAACCAGGAGCTGAGGTTGATGGGTTAGAATGAGAAGATTCTGCTTCCTTACCATCAACAGGATTCTTACTACCATAATCTTACGATCGAGTCGCAATCCTCACATGAGACATCATCAAAATGGGTTCTTCACTGGCAGTCGAGGAAGAACCTATCATCTTACTTTCCTGCTTTGGAAATGGATCTTTTAACACAGCAGGAGTGGGAGAACCTTTGACTATTTTCACAACCTCGGCCCGATGAGGGCAATCTCTTGTAAAATGATCCTCTTCACAAATAAGACAAGGATATCGAGGTTTGCGCTTTTCGTCATTGGTTTCCGACTTTTCCGTTTTCTCCTTCGGAGCCTTGTCTGCTTTAGCCTTCTTCTTTCCTTTCTTCTTTCCACCGTTTTTTGATTTGGCCGTAGATGATTCTATAGCGTGAATATCGACGGAAAGTTCAGGAGAAGACTCTCCTGTCGGGGAATCAGGCAAAGTGATTATAGGAGTAGTAGAAGTCTTGGAAGATTTCTTCTTGCTCTTTGTATTCACGATGCCAATCATACCATCAGCGGCATGAGATCCCGAAGGAGCAGCAGCGATTTGATTCGATTTTGGAAGATCTGGAATCTTCTCGTGTAACGTACCCGACTGAGTATAAACTAAGTCAAGGTAATGCGCCTGAGCAATGACTTGCTCCTCAGTAACTACTCCGGCCTTAGCTACATCTTCAGTAATCTTCAGTAATAATGATTTAACAAACCATTCAACTAAGATTTGGTCCAGAATAAAAACTTTCACTAACCTTCTTCGACGTCTCCACTCATGAATGTGATCAGAAATATACGTGGACGTCGATTGTTTTAGTGAAGTTAATAACTCCGTGCCGTTATCGTATCTGACCGACAATTGCAACGAGGTAGCTAACTGGCTGAAATTGTAAAAAGAGGCCCGTGGTAACTCAATGTACCACTTGGCCGCGAGACCAATGAGTGTATGCTGGAAAAGACGTAAGCGGATCGAATCATCCGAGATAGAATTTGATGCACACCAGAGGTGGTAAGTCATCACATGATTGGACGGATCCTCTCCAGACTTACCTTCGAACTTGGGTATATCACTAGGCAACTTATTTGGCATTGGCGGCTAGAACGAAAGATATTGAATTGGATCGTTCGTTAGGCGCGTCAAGTCTGGTAAATCCAAAGTTGCGATAAACGGTAACTGCCGGTTAGGATCTCTAAAACTCTGGGTCACAAGACCAGTCCCAGGAGGAGGATATCCAGGATAACTAGGAATAGGAGTCGCATAAGGGATATTATATCCTCCTGGAAAACTAGGATTAACCGGACCGTACTGGGGTTGTTGAGGTTTTTGATAAGTGTACCCAGGATACGGTTGATACTGGTAAACCGGCTGTTGGACAGCTTGCCCATGTTGGTACTGTCCCTGGTACGGTTGTTGAACAAATTGAGGTTGAGTAGTGACAACTGTACTTATACCAGGCTGACCTGTAGGCATCTGGACCGTGGTTTGAATCGTAGATCCAGACAACGGTAAATATGTCTGAGGAGTGGTTGCAGAGACAGTAGAAACGGGAGTTGTCGATACTCCAGAAGTAAGTGCGGCAGATGTAGCGGTAGTTGCAGCAGCCGTTTGAGATGGAGTACTAGGTGCAATTGGCGGCTGAGTAACTACCGAAGTTACAGAAGTTTGAACATTTGACTGGACAGGCTGCGGTTGCTGGGGTGGACCAGAAACTACGGGTTGTCCAGCTTGAGGTACCAACTGTATACTTGGCTGCAACACCTGTTGACCCTGTGATGGATCCCACACTAACATTCCGGGGTATTGACCCGCAACAGGTTGAGGATACTGAGATCCATAACCGGATTAAGGATAGGATTGATAATTGAAAGGTGCAGTTCCCATACCTTGAACATATGACTGACCTTGAGGTGGTTGATAACCTTGAGGTAAATAAAAATACTGGGGTTGACCTTGACCTTGAGATTGATACCCTTGAGGTTGATACCCTTGGGGTTGATACCCTTGGGGTTGATACCCTTGAGGTAAATATTGATACTGAGGTTGACCCTGGGGTACATATTGAGGCTGGGGTTGACCTTGAGGCATGTATTGCACCATAGGTACATACTGACCTTGAGGTTGCCCCCCAGACATGATTCGTGTACCTTGAGGTTGCCCCCCAGGCGTTAACTGAGGCTGCCCCCCAGGCGGTAATTGGCCACCTTGAGGTTGGGAAACGGGAACTGACCCTGACATCATGTAAATGTCTCCTACACCCAATGGTATATTACCATTGTTTCCAGCTAATAACCCATGATCAACGGGTTGAGGAGATGCCCCCGCAAAGGTACCAGAAAGTGATTGATACCCGGTGGGAACAGAAGGACCGTCGTGTAAGAAAGATTCAGGAGTTTGAGTAAACACGAACGACTGACCAGACATATTTACAGGAGTATAAATACCTCCAGGTGGAAAAGGAGTACGAGGTGTAGAAAAACCTACCCCTGAGTTGTCTAAATAATTGGTTAACGAAAGGTACCAAGTAGTACTTCTAGGAGGACTGTAAAAGATAGATTCACGCTCCCTGAGCTCAATAGTAAGTTGATCCTCAAGGTTAGAGACGCCTATTTCTTCCTCTGGAGCAAGTTCTTCAATAGCAATCAGAACAGTAGGAAGATTTTCGGTGATAACTCGTTCTACTCTCGGTGAATCTGGAACACTAGAAGTCGGAGTAACAGGTTCAGATATTTCAGGTTCTTCGCCTGTATCACTAGCAGACGAAAAACTACCAAAAAGATCAGAAACTGTAACAGCTTCGGGATTATAACCTGTCTCTAGACTTTGGTAATCTGGATGGACCACCAAGGAAGATTCTCCTTCTTCAGGTGAACCTACTCTACTGCCACTAGGAGGAGTTACAAGGACCTTTAAACCTTCTAGATTACCGGGGTCGTCTCGAGGAGGTTCACCTCGAAGTCTACGAGATCTCCTCAACAATTCGGCCACAGAAAAAACTTCAGGAGACTGGCCCCGAAGTCTACGGGACTGTCTCGGTAATTCCGCCACAGCTAAAAACTTTTAACTACTACACACGAAAACAAAGTAAAATCTCAAATCAAAACACCTAAAGTCTCTAAAGAACCAAACAAATTTGAAGCACACGCCTAAAGAATCTAGGGCGTCAAACCAAGCACAAACAGTAGCCTTCCAGACCGAAAACGCTAGTTGGAGATGAAACCCAACATTGCCAGATTCAGTACAGAAGTGGCGGGTGGAATAGTTACCCCGGCAACCTGCTTAATGAATAGACCGGCACAAGTTCCTCCACTTTAACTGTCTCGAGTGAAGTGAACCCCCCGGAAAATCCAAGTGAGTCTAGCCGACGTCTGCTCCAGGTACAGTGGGATCTTCCCTCCACCGTCACCTCGGTAGAATCCTAAAGATAATGGTCACTAAGGTTACCAACCGCAACAAATGTACCTGGGGGAACAGTCTACACTCCGACAGCACGCAAGGGCAGAGTATCAAGCTCAATCCCCTTGCCGGTTCCTTGACAATAATCCAAGGTTTACCGACAAGTGACCCCTGGCTCCTCGACAATGGTTAATCCGAGGTTTACCGTTTGTAATACGTGCGTGTCTGGCGTCGTTCCCAACGAGGGAGGATTGATCCCCTCACTGGTTCGGACACGATCTCGTGCTTCTCCTTTAAGAGGAGCTTTCCCAGAGTACAAATGAGACAATTGGATTTATTCTATCACAAGATAAGCTACTTGTTTGGTTTTGTTGTCTTGGAGAGTTAATTACTCTCCTACTCCAAGACACTAGCCTGATCTAAATTGGTGTTTCAGAGCCCTAGTAAATAAAAGTTACTACGTTGATTTTACTTTAAGCGTTAATTTTATGGTTTTTCTTAAAGACAAAAGGTAGCGGAAGTGAAACCAATGGTGTGTAGACTCGACTCAAACCACTACAAAGATGCACCTAAGATGATTTACGCTACTTTTCTCTTTCAATGAAATTCCTAACTAAGAGAGTTGAGAAATGCAAATTTTATAGAAAACAACTTTCTTAGTAAAGACAATCAAAGAAACAATTCTCTTTATCTTTCCAAGCATACAAACATGACCACTCCTTACATGCACGAAAAACTCTTTTTCTTTCAAAATGCCTCAAAGCTACTTGAAACAAAACTTTTCAAAGGAGATGTTTTTGTATTTTCTCTTATTTAATAAAGCATATAAATCTATTTTAACGAAAAATCAATCTCAAAAGTTATAAAATCTATGAAACTTGACTCACAAGCAAATCAAAAAGAAATTTACTCTAAGGAAACCTAACGAGTCAAAAGCCTACAAAGATGATTCTAGGTTGTTTTACTTGACCAAAATCAAGTCAAGGACCAGCTAATGCAGAATCAAAAGACCAGTCAAAACAAAACTCAAATCTTTTTGTTCTTTTTGTAAAATGGAATTCAATACTCAATCAGCAAGTACTTCGAAATTTGCCAAAGAGACAACTCAAAGGTAAGTTGCTCTCACAGGTAGACTTTATGACAGGTCCGACTCCTAAGAAAGCTGACAAAACCAGAGAGATCTAAGGCTTGACAACTTCTACCGCCAAAGTCACTGCAGGACCTACTCAAAAATCAAACCCTAGGGGCTTAAACTTCTATAAAATCCACTAAAGCACTCAATGCTATCGAAACAAGTTCAGGTGAAGATCTTTGACAAGAGACTAATGGATCTAGGCAGTAAAAACTAAGAAAAAGAAAAATCTAAGAGGAAAAATGCAAAAAATGGAAATTTCTTAATTTTTAGCAGGGTACGCAGGCAACCTGTTAAGCCAGGTGCGGACCCGCTCTGTGCACACAGAAACAGTGCGTACAAGTACGCACTGTGCAATACTCAGAGGGTGCGTACTACTGAAAAAACCAAGAAAAACTAAATTCAATCTAACCCTAATCTAACCCACCCAAAAACAAAGTCACAGAGCCAAAAACCAGAAAATAAATGACTTTTCTCAGATCAAAGTTGCATACAAAGGAAAAGACTTTCACATCAATGGAGTCCCCAGTGGAGTCGTCATTTTGTCAGGTGGAAAGAGTCGATAGTGCAGACACAACCAACCTCCCTAGGAGCCTAAGACTCTCTAGTGACAAACAAGACAAATAAGAGCAATCCTTCTCTAAACATGCATTTACTATATAAGAAATCAAGTGTTTAGATCCTACCTATAGTCCAACGCTGTTGTAGCAGTCCAGCCTCGCTGATCCGGATGAGCTCCTCCTTCACTTCGAAACCTGCATTCACTAACAATCAAACGATTAAATAGCACTTTATAATCTCATAAAATAAAACATATTTAACACATAGACCAAGGAGTACATGAAACAACTCATAAATAACAAGTTATTGAGAAGAATGGACTCATTTGCATTAATAGGAAACAAAAGGAACAATTACAACCTGAGCCTTGGTGTTATGCAAGTCCCTCCCAGGGTCCATCAAGAGTTCTCCTTTACTTTGACAAAGCTCACCCACTTCCAAATAGAACAAGCAAAGATGGCAATCTCTCCTCACAAGCTTCTAAATGGGAGTCCTAATTCTAGCAGCATCTACCCTTAGAAATGTTTAGCTTCCAACCTCCCCTCCTTCTGGCCCAATGCCTGTATTTATAGTGCTCAAGAGGAAGTTAACCAGGTCCACCATCAATGGGATAATCCCCTCTTTGGATGGGATAGCTCCCTTATTGTTGGGATAAGTTCCTCTTTGGTAGGGGTACATGAACCATCTGGAGGCGCTCAATACACGTCGAACAACCTTCTAGAATGCTCTAGAAATGACCACAAGTAACTTTTTAAAGATGAAACTTGCGCATTTTGACCTTTACAGGGGTACGCACCTGCCCCTTTACATACAGAGCGTACAAGTACGCAGCTTTTGTGAACATTAGGTGCGTATCCGCAGGTAAGGGTGAGAGAACCTGCGTACCCAGAGATAAATACATTTACAAAGACTTTCTCTCTTTTTGGAGTTTGACATGGAGAGCAGAGGTATGAGACTTGCCCAGGAGGATAGCATGACTATTGATAGAGCCATACTAACTGTAAATAGTCATGGTGACATTTTTTAGTGTAACAGAGAGATGACAATTTGTGTCCTCTCATCCTATTCTGAACCTTTTCATATCTATCATGGATTATTTCACTCTTCTCCCTCCGTGATGTGTTTCAAATCACGAAGATGTCACCATCACGGGAGTTTTTCAATCACTTGTCCACTTACATGTATGATGGTGAAGGCAAAGTGGCCCGTCCTAATTTCTTACGTGACTTTCTTTCCATGCTTCATGAGGAGGATGGATGTTTTGATGAAAAAGCCAGTTTATTGCTTGCATACACACTTCACGAATCTCCACATCGATCGCTATGCAGCCTAACGGCTAACATCGTGCACTCACTTGAGCACTTCTATGATCTCATTGAACACACTTTCCATCATTTTGATCCATACCATCTTAACCAAAAACTGTTACAACAATATAAGGCTTCGTATGAATCAATTTAGGATTTCTGGCAGCGCTACAATGATTTGCAATTTCAAGCTCTCAAGAGCCAAATGAATTTTTCTATCTTTAGGACCAATTCGTGTACCGTGTTAAGAAATCTTCTCGTCTCAAGAAGTTTGAAATCAAACCTTGCTCATAATTCTTCAGTGATGGAGCTGCGCAATCCTAGAGGAATGCGGTCACTCCCACAAGTGATTATCTGCCATCCCCTCATAAAACAACTCCACCACTGCATAGTGATATTGAGGATCACTCTCACACACCTGTTCAGCTGTCACATCCTCCCAACATCACTTTGCTTAATTTTCATGCATATTTGGTTGTGATTCCATCGAGTTGTGATATGAATTTTGTTCCACAACCTCCATCTTCACACTTGGCTATTCCTCTGGATGATACTTTCTTGTGTTCTTCTATTCTAGACTCTACACTTGTTGTGAACAAGGATCAAGTGACTGAAAGAGTTGGCTTTGCACAACCAACATGCATTTTAATTCATGAAGAGTATGAGTGGTAGCTTGAGCATCAACACTCGGCAAAGGATGAGCCCCTTCCATATGAGTCCCCTCTGTTCTTTCCTAACATCTTTGGTTAACCTGCCATCCATGATTTCTCATGTGTATCTTCGTCCACGGATGCACCCATTGTTGAGAACTCATAGGACACACTGGATATCAATCCACCATTCGACAATAGAGAGGATGAGTTATTCATTGAAAATCCACTTGATCTTTCATCGGTCTTTTCTGGAAACACAAAGGATGAATTTGTCTGCTTTTCATCTACCCCTCTATTTGATTCATATGATAATGAGGATGCCGATGAAATCATTTATTTTTTTGATGGTGGCTGTCATGATCCATTTTCTCCCATATTCAATCATGATCAAGTTTCTATCGTAGTTGATTTTTCAAAGCCACTGGCCTATGATGATATATCTAACGATGAAGTTGAAATGCCCATCACTGTCGAGGAACTTCAACCCTCACTAATGGTTATGTTAGGCCCTCGCTATCGTGAGGTTAGTTTCACTCCTGATCAGGAAATCATTCAATCACCCAAGTCTCCTCATCACTCATCTATATGAATTGAAGATAAATATCACACACAAATCATGCTTCCTCCACTTGAATTGCATGATCCAATCGCTCATGCATTGGAGGAATCTTACATTGCAAGCATATGTGCACGACACAAGTTGTCTTTGTTTCTTTCGTTTGCTTGCATGTCACAGTCAAGAGTGTGCATGTGCTTTAAATATGCATGCAGTGTCACACAACACTATGGTAAGTCCATAGACCGCTCTTCATACACTTGCACTCACTTATGTCCCGTGAGCACCTTGAAGCACGAAGTGTGGTTGTCTTCATTGTTATATCTTTCTTGCTTGCTGGTTCACAATTGGGTTGCTCGCGGACCAAGCCTTCACAACCATGGGTCAATCGATGCACCAGCGGTTGCATTGGAAATATCACTTCACATGATTAAACCCATGCACCATTAGTTTAGGAGTAGGAGTAGTGTTTTCTTTTAGTCAGTTTTCTTGCATGCTTGTTGCTTACCTGTTTTGTTTGTTTGTTTGTTTTCTTACTATCTTTGCTTTTGCTTTTTTATTTTACTCTTGCTTTGCTTTGTTGTTTGTTTCTTTTCTTGTTTTTTTCATAGGTTACTTTCGCATGAAACCATGTATGACTCTTGAAACAAGTTGGGTATATTACAAGAGGCCTTGTGCTGGTATCACTACTTGGTTATCTGTCATCATGCCTCTGTATGAAGATCTTGTTAATTTTAGTCCATGATACGTCGAAGAAAAATATGTACTGTTTGAAGTGAACCTTGGTGAAAACACAACGCTTGCATGCTTACTAGTGCCGCCTACTCTAGTTAGTTGTTTTTGTGTTAACCCTTGTCAACTCAATCAAGTAGAGTAAGGTGAGGGGGAAAACCTTAATCGACACATTAGAGATGTAATAAACAATTCTCTGTTGGAAAAACCTCTTCTGCTCTCAATAAGTCAGGATCCCTCTTCTGCCTCTGAAATAAATAAGTGCTATGCACAGTTGAAAATATGAAAAATGAAAAAATGAAAATTCAAAAAATTCAAAATGAAAAATGAATAAGGTGAAATAAGAGAAAGGCTTCATGCGTAGAGAGGTGATGCAAGTAACTCCACCAGAGTACTGACTAGGCTCGCTGGTAGTGGAGCCATGCTTGTGTTCCTATGTGACTCCATTGGGGTACTGTCAAGGACTGCTCGCAATGGATCAACACCAATGTTGAAACTATGAATTTGACGACTATACTGCTTGTGCACCAATATACCCCTCAATCCCAATCAAAACAACTGTGTTACCTTGGCTTGGAATGTGTGTCAATTGACCAAGGGCTTGGCAGATGCTACATCTTACAATCAAGCCAGTGTAAAACCAAGCCGAACTGAGAATTGAACAATACTCCCGGAAGTGTTAGATTTTCTTTTCATGAACAAGGTCCATTTAGAGAGCTATAGTTCTACTAGTGTGTCACCAAGTTTTGTAGCGGCTACAACCACCCTCCAAAATTTTTCCTTAGCTTTGTTTTGGATCCTCCCTACCAACCTTTCACAGCACATTGTCTTGATTCATAAAGTACACAAGCTTCAATTTTTTTCTTGCACAAACATAACCTGTCAATCAAAGCTTGATGCATTTCCATCATAAGTTGTTCATCCAGGCTTGGTCCAGATGTAGGCTAAGCAACTCCCCCAAGAAATTGCACAATTCTGGAGGGAAACCAACCTTCCCTCCAGAAATTGCACAATTTTGTATGGCAACCTACTGGCCTCCAAAATTGCACAATCATACCAATCAGGCTTTACCCAGAAAACTATGCAGTCCTTCCAGGCAAGCCTACTCAGCTAAATAATTGCGCAATCTTGGTAACCAGTTAGTTGCTCTGCCTAGAAGTTGTGCAAATATCCTGGGAAGCCAACCCAGTTCCCATCCAGAAATGCACATTTTCTCCTAGTAGTTGAGCAGCCTCATGCATGAGTAGTTGGGTTGAACAGTTCGATTCAGGACCAAGGAAACTTGACTTGCATGCATGGCTTGCTTTTTCCCAGAATAGCAAAAGGCACTATGCAAAAAATCATCCCTTGATTCAGGGAGACATTTTTAGCAACAGGAGGTTACATGAAAATTTCGTTTTAGAAACTTTCCTCCAAGTGTCTCTTTTTCCTAGATTTGTGGCATGCACATCATGAGCTCAAAATTATTTATTCAACGCATCAGAGCTCATTCTTTCACATCGATCTTGGAACTATGACATCCCATATCACATCAAGGACTCTTCAACATAGCCGGCTCAGCTATTCACAGGTAAGTGGTCTCAATTTCTCTCTTTCAGCATTTCTGTCACGTTTTGTGTTTTCACTTGTGCGAGTGTTGTTTGCTTCATTTCTTTGAATTATTGTTGTCATTTACATGCATACTAGCTTTTACTGGCACCATTTCAGTTTTTGTTGCTATCTCACTGATGTCACATGCATGAAATTGTTTTTCACGAATGGTCGCTGATTCGGTGACTCGCTTCACCCACATGCATGTTGATATTTTTACTGAATCTTTCATTCAATGTTTTCATGCATGATCAACCACTTCTACTTTCACTTAGTGTCACCATGCATTCACTTTCAAATTTTCTTTTAGTTTCCTGTCGACGGGTCTAGGTAGCCTGGGCCCAGACTCTACCTGACCAGACAACATTATGCAATTCGGGGAAGGAAGGCTCTGTCTTCCTCTCCAGAAATGCACATTTCTACCAAGGAACTTTCCTCCAGGACTTCTTAGTGCATTTCTGAGGGACAGTGACCACTGGTCCATAAAATTGCGCAATGCACTCCCTGAGTCTATAGTCATTTCCAGCTAGAATTGCACATTGTGCATTCCTAGCAGTCAGCAGTTAGCCTGGATTGTGCATTGAAAAAATCCAGTAGCTAGTCTTGCCTCCCAAACACTCCAAACTTACTTTTTCATAGTTCTGGTAGCTAGTCACCCAACCTCCTAGAAGAAATTGCACAATCTTTTCTTATCATTCCCCATGTATGTGTTATGTCATTCCCTGAATTTTCTTTGGTTTTCACTGACAAATTTGTTTCCATGCATGCTGATTTGTCTCTAGATATTTCAGGTGTTCATCTGCCTCTTAGTGGTACAGGATCAATGGCCTCCAAGAGAGTAGGATTAAAGGACAGTGGCGGAAGTGCAACCGGAGCAGTAGTTGAACAAGTGTTTGCATGTCTACCGATCTATGAAGATACCAAGTTGTTTCTAGACAAGGACATCAAGCTGAAATGGAAAGAGGTCAATGAAGCATTTTTAGGCACTTTCCGAGAGGACCTCGAAGACCGCAAGGTGTATGTGAACATTCACAAGTCTAGATTGTACCAGATTGCATGCAGATACCACACATTCCCATGCGTGGACATGATACATTGGATTGTCTTGCACACTGATCCCGAGACGATGACTTTTAGCAGTGTTAGCGGGACAAAGATTGCAACCTTTTGGGCATAGGATTATGATGAGATGTATCAGATGTTGGAGCTCATGACTATCATGGAGACTCCCTTCAGCTTACCTAGGAGCAATGCCAACTCTAGAGACATTCTGAAGAACTGGGTAAAGGAGTAGGCTAGATTCAGGATGACACCCAACCAGATCTACAAGACGAAGATACTGCGGAAAGTGTGCGAATACTTTTTCATATTTGCATGTCGACTGTATGGCCAAGAAGGCATGGAAACCTTCCCACAAAGTTGGGTGATCGCGCTAGACCAACTGGCCAGAGAGAGTAAACCATGCAACGGGTTCGACATGTTGGCTCATCAGTTGAAGGAATAGGTAATGAAGGCTCAACAGTCACCCAGAGGTATGCAAGCAAATATCTACATGTCTACCTACATCTTAGATGCAATCTGTGCTCGACAAGAGTTCTCGAGCTTGGAGTGGGCATGGTCACCGATGGAGACTGTTGTGAACACATATTGTAAGTTGTTATCTGAATGCAACTTCAAAGGAGTAATCACATGACTTTTCGATCATTTTGTCACCCTAGTTTACATGATGATATTCGAACAGGATCCACCCTCAATGTCGAAGGAAGCAACGGAGGCACAGATAGAAATTTTTGATTGGTATGCCTCACCGCTCGGCACCTTCATACAAATTTTCAGCGCGGAGAAGCCTTTGCATGTTCTATCGAAGTTTTCCTTGGACATACTAATCATGTAGGAAGTAGCATATCACATCTTGACAGGATTGACTGCTAGACTGCACTGGAAGAAGAAGGCACCTTGGCCCACTCTTCCATTGCGGATTAGGTTATATGAAATCTAGAGTTTCAAGCAAGAGTATGTTGAAGAAGAATAGATGAGGAAGTATCCATTCGACCTCCAAAGTTACAATTCATATGACCCACATTGTATTGTGAAAGATCAATGCACGAGAGTACAGTTCAACTGGATCCATGGGGTATTTCATTGGGCCAAGGAGGACCCATGGAGATATTGCTATAGTTTCTCCAAACCCAATGAACAGGTCGGATTAGCTGTGGAGTGGTTAGTGAAGCAACATGAAGAAACATCCCGGAGAGCACCATCACCAATAGTAGCAATAGAGTCAAATATACCAGTGCATGACAAGGGAAAGAAGAACATTGTTGATCCTCGAAGATCAGTTGGAAGGAGAGATGCACAACATCTCATTCGACGAGTCTCAACATAGAGTTGTACAGCCTCATAGAGTGTCGACTCTGGATGATCATAAATATCCTGTGCAAGTTGAGGAATGAGTGACCGTGTTTGACGTGTGAAAACATCTAGAAGCCTCGGTTGATGCAACTAGAGTGTATGTTGAAGCCACTAGCTCAAGTGTTCGCTTTCTGATAGCTGAAAATGAGTGAATGGCTAAAGAGCTTCAAATGACCAAGAAAGGAGGAGAGTTAGTGAGAGCGTCTTCTTGAGCTAAACTAAAGAAGGAAATACTAGATGAAGTATTGTCCCTTGACAAATTTATGCGAGTGTTGTACTCCAAGTTTGGCACCGTGCATAAGGCAGTAGTCCATCTCAATGGATGGTAGTAGCGATGTGCTAGAAGAGGATGTATCTTGAAGAACTTGCATGCTATTGTTGATTACATGCAAGCATGGATGATGTGGTACAAGGGAGCCCTGCTTCACTTGCCTAAGATGATGAAGGCTAGTGTGGTCAAGTTGAAGGCACATATCCAGAGTTAGATCTGGAACTATGAAGAGCTCCCGCATCTCATCACTAGTATACAAGCTTCCCATGCACGTGTATTCAAAAGTATGGATGTTGTGGTGCAAGCACATGTGATCCCATCTATTGGGACTCTCACCCAGGTGAAGTGAAAGGCACATGTCTGACTAGATCTTGACTCATACTTCAACGAGTTGATGTGCATTGCCACCAGCCTAGACTTGCCCATTAGTGCAGACATCATGCACAAGTATGTTGTTGGTCTGGCCAAATTGAGGAAAATGATGCGTATTCTTACAGACAAGTTGGACAGAGGAGCGCAAGAAGTGTACCCAGATGCTATGGCAGCAAGAGTTAGGTTATAGAAATATGTCATCTTGGAGCACATGGACACCATTGTGGACTACTAATCTTGGCATCAATATGTTACTATTGATCAGTGCGAGGATGTTGAGGAGTTGGACTTCCATGGTTTTATAAGTCATAGTGATGTCTGGCATGGCTTTCTCAAGCCATTTCTCTCACATGGGTACATGTGCATTGTAATGTAATGGCATGTCAAGTGTAAGTCAAGTGTTGATAGTTGGACGTTACAACCATAGAGTAGATGAAGAGTCATGAGGGTGGATGAACTGTCACAAAGGGGAATGTCAAGGGTCACCCCACCCTTTTCTATAAATAGTCCCTCATAACTCATTATATAGGATTTTGGTCATCCAAGCTTCCGATAAGATTACATTGGAAAGAGCTTGGACATTATTGTAACGAGCCTTGGCTTCTCCATTGCACAGAGCTAGTACATCTCTTTGGAGGAGAAGGCAGTTGTGGGTGTAACGTTCCGCTATCGGAACTAGTAGTTGGACATGGATGTGTTTTATGCCTGGAACTTACACTTCCTAATATAACAAGAGCCAACACATTTCATGCATATGTTGTATTGTATTCTATGCTATCTGGTTTACTCTAAATGATATATGTATTGGTTTGCTTATGCATGCATGTATAGCTATATGTGTATGTATGTATGAATATTTCTGAAATGTGTTGTTGGTTTAACCATCACTTTGGATTGCTTGCTGTCAGGCGCAAAGAGTCGATTGTGCGAACACAACCAACCTCCCTAGGAGCCTAAGAATCTCTAGTGACAAACAAGACAAACAAGAACAATCCTTCTCTAAACATGCATTTACTATATAAGAAATCAAGTGTTTAGATCCTACCTGTAGTCCAACGCTGTTGTAGCAGTCCAGCTCCGCTGATCCGGATGAGCTCCTCCTTCACTTTGAAACCTGCATCCACTAACAATCAAACGATTAAATAGCACTTGATAATCTCATAGAATAAAACATATTTAACACATAGACCAAGGAGTACATGAAACAACTCATAAATAACAAGTTATTGAGAAGAATGGACTCATTTGCATTAATAGGTAACAAAAGGAACAAATACAACCTGAGCCTTGGTGTTGTGCAAGTCCCTCCCAGGGTCCATCAAGAGTTCTCCTTTACTTTGACAAAGCTCACCCACTTCCAAATAGAACAAGAAAAGATGGTAATCTCTCCTCACAAGCTTCTAAATGGGAGTCCTAATTCCAGCAACATCTACCCTTAGAAATGTATAGCTTCCAACCTCTTCTCCTTCTGGCCCAATGCTTGTATTTATAGTGCTCAAGAGGAAGTTAATCAGGTCCATCATCAATGGGATAATCCCCTCTTTGGATGGGATAGCTCCCTTATTGATGGGATAAGTTCCTCTTTGGTAGGGGTACATGAACCATCCGGAGGCGCTCAATACACGTCGAACAACCTTCTAGAATGCTCTAGAAATGACCACAAGTAACTTTTTAAAGATGAAACTTGCGCATTTTGACCTTTACAGGGGGACGCACCTGCCCCTTTACATACAGAGCGTCCAAGGACGCAGCTTTTGTGAACATTGGGTGCGTACCCGCAGGTAAGGTTGAGAGAACCTGCGTACCCAGAGATAAATACATTTATAAAGACTTTCTCTCTTTTTGGAGTTTGACATGGAGAGCAGAGGCATAAGACTTGCCTAAGAGGATAGCATGACTGTTGATAGAGTCATACTAACTGTAAATAGCCATGGTGACATTTTTTAGTGTAACAGATTGCCCCCTAAAGTGCGAAGCCTGTAATAGATTAGGGTTTTGTATTATCTAGGAAGGGTGAAGCGCTTTATCATTTCAAGGATTATCTCGTGGAGAGCCTGGTCAAAACCTGCAATTTTCAACACAAAATACATGTATAAGATTATATCATCACTGAGGTAGGCATTCCCATACTCAGATCAAAACTTTAACTAACAGACTAACTACTCTGATACAGGAATGATCTTGCAGTACATCATAATCATATACTTTTGTAGACACAGTATGGGCGCAGCCATCTGTTTATGATTAGTCTACTTAGATAATGAATACAAAACTCCTCGCAGCCTGGATGGTGGAAACTAGATCCAGGGTCTTCATTTCCGCTTCCCGAATTGGTACGATTCTAGCCATGCGAATAAATGAGTTGATGTCAAACATGGTAGAAACCACTCGATTACCAGTCGATGATGTAAACTGTTAACAAGTGTGAGAGAGACCACCAGTAATGTCAATGGTTCTCAAAGTACCCAGTACAATCCATGAGATGTGAATGAATGAGTTGATGTCGAACATTTCACGGAATCCTTCGATCGAAAGTCAATGATGTAAACTGACGTCAAAGGCGAGAAACCTGCCATTGATGCATGCAGACTTCAAGGTACTGACGATTTCTAAGTCATCTCTCTAGATAATGTGCTGATGTCGATAGAAAGCGACCCGTTGCAGGCAAGCCCACAACACGAAATCATTGTCAAGTTGAAGAAATGTTGCTGTAAGGACTAACTCAGGGATGGTCAAATGGATGACAAGTATTTTGCAGATGAAAGTTTTGCTTGCAGACCTCTTGAACACATAACGACACGACAGATGGCTTGGTGATGAATAACTCAAAGTTAATCCCCGGAACCCGGCTTAAGACTTTCAAAGTGGTTTGATTAACTGTGAGGTAAAGGATTTCCCAACCCGGGTGAATGAAAAGTGTCGTGTTCAAGAGTGGTAATAAAGTTTCTTCTGAGACAAAAGATAACAAACAGGTTCATTCTTCTCTCTTTTCCCCCACCATTTCTGGCAAGTACCTCTTTATTTTTAACAAGCTTGAGGAGGATAACATATGCTTGATTATAAGCTCATCATTCAGATGAGTCCAACCTAGTTTTGATTCGAACCCTAGGAAGGAGTGGTTCGTTCCTGTTTGTAATTGAACAGGTCCTTTACTGTGAAATGTTTAACGAGTCCAGTATAGGAGAAACTCGACGTTTTTCTATTTTAGAGAGTCTGAAAACTTAAGAAGACTCCAAGTTGAACTTTTTCGTAGATTTGTGTCCCTCAAGCCCGAAAAAGTATAAAATAATACCTGGGGGAACCGCTTGATCTTGCGACCAAGGAGTACTTTCATAATTAGTGCCACTGACCTGAAAAGTAAAAAGTGATCAAGGACACGTTGTTTTATTTCCAGTATCGAGTTTGAAACGACAAAAACCCAGCAATCTTTTCCTGTTTTTACGGTCAGAAAAGGTCTATAAGGGGACCGTCTTTTAATTCTGTTTTAACGAGTGTAAAAGAAATGCTCGGCAATCTTTTCATATTTTAGGAGTCAGAAAAAGGGCTTAAAAGATTACTCTGATATTTTGGTTCGTGAAAAATGACAATTTTCCCTCTAAATCCCTTTGTCCTGCACAAAAACGACACATTACTCATACCTGTTTAAGATAGGCAAAAATACATTGAAAAATATCCTTCCATGGTGAAAAATGAACAAACCTATCATTCATTCATCCAAAAAACCTATAAAAAGACTTTTTACCATGTCATTTTTACCATTTTACTGTTGAGGTTGAAAAAAGGGCTTTTGGCAAGAAACTTCCCGTGGTCGCTGCGGAGAATCCGACCGTCAGAATCGAACGCCGTCTCTTCCAGGTATTTTACAACATCCTCCTCTTCAATTTCATCCGATTAAAAGTTTGTTTTAGGTTTTAGTTTTGATTTTGGGGGGTTTTGGGTTTCAAAAATCGCTCTGCGGGGTATGTAGGTGCCCTAAGGGTGACCTGCGTCCCCCGACTTTTTCCCACACAGGAAAAAGGTCGGGGGACACAGCCCACCTTCAGGCCAGTTGCGTCCCGACGCTCTGTGTCCTAAATGCGGGGTGCGTCCCCAGCGAAAGGCGGAATTTGAAACCCCAAACCCCAAAAAGAACCATCTGAATTTTCCCAAACTAATTCTAATATTTGTTTCTTGGTGTGTAGGGCACTCACCATGTTGGATTGGAGACAAAGAGAGCACGAGGACGTTGATTTAGCTACAATTAATCATCAACCTTCCATTGATGCCCTAAAAGCATGCGGACTATATAAATACTGGGCCATACCTGGCATGAGGGCTCAGGTGAGATTCTTGGAGTGGCTAGTTGAGAGATGGAACATTCATGAGCAATGCTTTTACATCGGAGGACACCAGCTAGAGATAGAGCCCTCTGACATATACTTTCTCACTGGCTTGCCAAATAGGGGCGAGCAACTCAATCTAGCCGGGACTAGGCTGGGTGGCCAATCCCTTGCTAGTCTCCGGGCAGATTGGTGCATACCCAATGCACACCATGCGAAAGGCGTAGAAATCAAACACATCTCTCTGTGTGAACTCAAGGTTATAGCTTTCACGGTTACCAGAATTTGCGGTGCAGCTGCTTTACATATTGCCACCGGGTCCCAAATGCGGATGGCGATTGACTTTTTCAAAGGCACCATTTTCAACTGGTGTGATGCTGTGTCGGCCAATATGAAGGGCCAACTGACTAGGGCAAAGAACGGACAACTGAAGACCTTTGGATATGGGCCTCTAGTTGTGAGCTTTACCTTAGAGAGAGTTCCGATGTTGATCCCTCAGCAACTCACTGTTGAAATCTTGGGTCCTCGGGAGCCAAAGCTGATACGATGGGTTACGGTGATGGCCCGGCATCCTGACGAGGGCGCGGTGGCTGTTCGATTCCCTGATAGTTATTTTCACTGGTTAGAGGACCAGGTTTTTTCGATCCAGGATTTTCCGTATGCCGGAGTAGATTTTCGAGGTGATCCGGACGTGGTTCTTCCACAGGGAGAACGATGGGACGACAGAGGTACTTTATTTTCCACAAGTTTTCAAATTATATATTTTTTTTTGTTTTTTATATATATCGTCTCAAAACTGACAGTAAAAATTTTCAAAATGCAGATGTTGGTCCACAGCGCCCAGCCAACCTCCGGCCTTTTGAGAGGAGACATCCAGTTGCACCGGTACCGGCCCCACAAGACGTGGCTGCAGAGTCGCTAGCTGAGTTGGAGCAGGATCTAGAGCGTCTGACGGTGGATATACCTGAGACTACCATAGATGATATTCCTATCAGACTTCAGTGCTATGTAGTCACAGTCCCTGGACCGTTTAGGAGGTTTTTGTGTAAGGTAGCCCGTGTAGTGGTGTCGTATAGAGAGCACCACCAGTGATTGGCTAGTCACTTTTGTAGACACATATGACATTTTTGGCTTTTTGTACTTATCATTTTTGCCGATCATAAGGTGTTTTTCAACCTATGATCGAAGACGATGTATATTTTTGACACACTCCTATCTATATATATATATATATATATATATATCATTATTACCGGCTTATCTTGTTTAACATATGTGATGAAATGTTTTTAAATTTACTTGCATGATTATTGTAAATGTCTGTCCAACATTCGAGAAGCAATTGCATCTGCTAATGTATTTAAAGACCTTGGAATATGTTGATATTCAATGTAATCAAATTCACGTTCCAAGAGACGCACTCTCAAAAATAACCTTAATAACACAGGATTTCTAATGGCATATACTCTATTAAGCTGTAATACAACAAGTTCAGAATCCAACCTCACTATCAAACGTCGAATTCCAAATGAAATAGATTCGGATAATAATTCAACCACTGCACTGTATTCTGCAATGTTGTTCGTTGTTTGACCGAGGCTTACCCCATGCATAGAAACTAACTCGTCAGAGGGCGAATAGATAACCCAAGTTGCGGAAGAGATATTCTGTGTACTACGACAAGCACCATCAGCAAATCCAATGTATGTTTGGAGAGGCGTCGACATCTGAAATATACAGAGTAAAACCAAGATAAGCCAGAATAACGACGAAAAACACACTCTCTAAGCTAAGCACACTAACCAAACTAACAAACACACTAGCTAGAAAGAAAACCTAACCTAACTAAAAATTCTCCATACCCACCATTTAAGCATAATACCTCTTTAGGTAAAGTCCATTTCTGGGTTTACCCAAAGAGTCCCCATCAAAATCTACCAGCTCATAAGCCCCTTTTGCTAGCTTTCGCTTTACAATGTAGGGTCCATGCCACATAGGAACGAATTTTCCAGCACCTAGCTTATCGTTAGCTTGATCATATAATAGTACTAGGTCTCCCTCCGAAAAACTTCGAGGGGTCACATTTCTATCATACTGAGCTTTCATTCGCTTCGCGTGAGTCTCGATTGCCAATGCAGCGTCACGTCGAGTCTCATCTAAGTTAGCTAAGTATAATAGACGTTTCTCCTCTTCGGAAGTAGCTGGAAGTAATTCGACAGCCATTTGAAGTGATGGGATTTCGCATTCAATGGGTAACACAGCTTCCAAGCCATAAACTAGCTGGAAAGGAGTGAACCCTGTTGAAGTTTTCACTGAGGTTCGGTATGCCCATAGCGCTGAAAATAACATGTTGTGCCAATTCGACCGATGAATACCAATGGTTCATCGGATCATGATAACCAGAACTTTGTTGATAGACTCAACCAAACCGTTGGCTTGCGGATAATAAGGAGTAGAGCTATCGTGGCGCAAACCAAGCTGGCTTGTAAGCTCAGTCATCATGATGTTTCGAAAATGGCTCCCATGGTCAGTAATGATTGCTTGTGGGACACCAAACCTAGTTATAATATGATTGCATACGAAAACTGCAGCTGTTTTGCCGCTTGCGTCGAATGTAGGCATCGCCTCGGCCCATTTAGTAAAATAATCAACCGCGAGGATGATATACGCATGCCCCCCGGCCGAGTGAGGGTTACAAGTAATAAAGTCGATACCCCATTTGGCGAATGGACAAACGACAATTATAGGGTGAAGAGGAGCAGGTGGTGCGTGCATCTTGCAATCAAACACTTGACAATTGTGGCATTTCCGGACTGCAATGATACAGTCTTTAAACATAGATGGCCAGAAATAGCCAGCGCGCAACACCTTCTGAGCTGTGGCATACCCAGACATATGACCGCCACATGCTCCAGAGTGACAATCATTCAAAACCCTCTCAGCCTCTTCGTGAGTTAAGCAACATCAAAAAACTAAGTCTGCCCCCCGGCGATAAAGTGTATCTCCAATAATTTTGTATTGCTGGGATTGAAATCGAATTTTTCGACGTTCCGACTTTGAAGCTTCAGGCCGAAAGGTTTGGGTTTGGAGATAGATGATTATATCCCCGTACCATGTATCTACAGTACTGATAAGAAACAAAGATTCATCCGCAATGGACTCCTCTGCCACAGTTTCTGTGTCAGCACGCGGGAAATCACACATCAATTCCGCAAAAACTAAGGATTTCTTAGACTTGGACTTCTCAAACTCCAAGTCGAACTCTTGCAGGATAACGATCCATTTAGAGTACTTGCCCCCTAGCAGTTGTTTTTTCAAAATATAAATCATAGGGTTGCAATCCAAAATAACTGTAGTTTTACGGAGAAGAATGTAGTGACGAAAACGCTGGACAGCTTGAACGGCTGCCAAGGCCAATTTCTCCACATGCGAATATTTTAGCTCAGTGGGGTTTAATGTCCTACTAAGATAATATATCACATGTTCCACTCCGAATTCATCTTCTTGAACTAACACCATTCCAATAGTGGATTGCGAAGCTGCGACGTATAAGAAGTAGTCCTGGTTGTAGTTGGGAGAATGCAACAACGGTGCATGGGTCAACGCGTGTTTAAGTGCATCAAAATATTGTTGGGCAATCTCGTCCCAAAAGAATTGAGCGTTCTGTTTCAACAACCGTGTAAAACCTTTAGTGACCTCGGCGTAGTTTGGAATGAATCGGCGTAAAAAGTTCGCTTTCCCTTGCAAACTTTGGAGTTGGCGCAAACTCGAAGGAGGAGGCAATTTGATAATAGCTTCGACCTTCGAGGGATTGACACGAATGCCAGCTTTTGAAACAACAAATCCCAGCAATCGACCCGTCTCTATACAGAAAACACACTTGTGGGGATTCAACCAAATTCGATAATGCCTACACCTCATAAAGATTGCTCGTAAGTGGACAAGGTGATCAGCTCGATGTAAAGAATGAGCAGGCAAATCGTCGAGGTACGGTTGCACAATGTGCTTGATGTCATGAAATGCATAAGACATCGCCCGTTGAAAAGTGGCCCCGGCATTCTTAAGCCCAAAAGGTAATTTGCAATAAGAAAATGTCCCCCATGGACAAATGAATGCCGTTTTTGGTTGGTCGGCAGGTAGAATATTGATTTGATTATAGCCCGAAAAACCATCCATAAAGGAAAACATTTCACTTCCGGCACAATCATCAATAATTTGATCGATATAAGGCATAGGATAGTTTTCTTTTGGACAAGCTCGATTTATATCCCTATAGTCGATACAGATTCTTATTGTTCCTTGTTTCTTGTTGACCGAAACAATATTCGATACCCAATCCGTTAACGGGATTGGATAAATGAAACCTGCTTTCAACAGCTTTTCGACTTCTGCTTTAATCGCAGCCGCTTTCCGAGGGTGAATCTGACGCAACCGTTGCCGGACGGGTTTAGCATCCGGGTAGGTCTTTATTTCATAAACAACAATGGCAGGATCGATTCCCGGCATTTCCTCGTAAGACCAGGCAAACACATCGCGGAATTCTTGGAATAGGGCCTTGTAAGTTTGGATTTCATCTTCTGTACATGAGGCACCTATATGAATGTTTTCCTCGATTCCGGGCTTCACTGAAATATCAACGGGAATAGTGCGAGAAATATTCCCTAAATTCAACTCTGAATCAGAATGTTTCGTTGGATTCTGAGCGCCTTTGACATATTCAGCGGTAAAGATAGATGAAAAATCATTTTCAAAAGCATCATCCTTAGGTAAAAACGAAGATCTGTGATGGAGATCTTCCCATGGTAGATCGTCTACACTTAGGATTTCGCGAAGTTGTTCGTCAGATGACACGACTTCGGGAAACGCTATCCATTCTAAGGTTGAGGTGAAAAGTGATTCTTCACTGACCACATTCATTTGGTCGAGCTCGGTTGAACGCGAGTTGGTAAAAGACATGACAGCTTCATAAGCAATTTCATATGGACTCAAAGGCATAGCATCACCGAATGAGTCTATCTCAGATTTAGATGGGATGATCCAAGGATCATCATAAATAATGTTTTCTGATGTAATCATATGAATTGATGCAAATGAAGGGTCTGCGTTGATTGGAGGGAAAGGAAAAGTTCCCAGTAAACCGGAATCTTTAACTAAACCTACGCCAACGTCCCTATAGGGGATTGTCGTCTTACCGACATGCTGGATACTCTCTGAAGAGGCTGGGTCGGATGAAAAGTATGTCAGCTGATCAATGGTCACGATCTTACCGTTATATGGAAACTTTATTACTCTGAAGACCGATGAAACGACTGCTGTCATAGCATATGACCAACTTCGACCCAAAAGAAGGTTGTAGTCTAGAGGGGCATCAACCACCTCTACATCCAGACTAACGATTTTTCCTTCTACCCCTATAGGTAATTCCTGTAGAATACCAAACGGACGGAACCCACGGCCATCAAAGGCCTTAAGGATGGTCGGGGATTGGTTCAACGAAGGAGAACCAAGCGATCTCCAACATTGAATCGACATAATACACGTAGAAGCTCCCTCATCAATCACAGTGCGATGAATAGGCATGTTTTTTACTATCACTGGAATTTGGAAAGCCATTTGATGGGGGAGATGCGGTGTACTACTTTCTAGATCGAAGATTATCAGGTTCGGGTCCTGAACATCAACAGCTCCGATAGCCGACAAAAGTAATTTTCGTTGTGCTGGGCATGATTGCAACACTTCTAAAGCCGACATTGCTGAGGGTGAAACAGCTAAGTCGTCAACAATGTTGTAATTCTAGGCCGCTCTCGCATGTGGATTGAAAGCAGACCTTCGAAGTACACCCTTGGCGGGCGGTTTAATTACTAGGTCCGGGTTAGGTTTCTCGATCTGTAGTGGATCGGAACCAGGAGCTGAGGTTGATGGGTTAGAGTGAGAAGATTCTACTTCCTTACCATCAACAGGATTCTTACTACCATAATCTTGCGATCGAGTCACAATCCTCACATGAGACATCATCAAAATGGGTTCTTCACTGGCAGTCAAGGAAGAACCTATCATCTTACTTTCCTGCTTTGGAAATGGATCTTTTAACACAGCAGGAGTGGGAGAACCTTTGACTATTTTCACAACCTCGGCCCGATGAGGGCAATCTTTCGTAAAATGATCCTCTTCACAAATAAGACAAGGATATCGAGGTTTGCGCTTTTCGTCATTGGTTTCCGACTTTTCCGTTTTCTCCTTCGGAGCCTTGTCTGCTTTAGCCTTCTTCTTTCCTTTCTTCTTTCCACCGTTTTTTGATTTGGCCGTAGATGACTCTACAACATGAATATCGGCGGAAAGTTCAGGAGAAGACTCTCCTGTCGGGGAATCAGGCAAAGTGATAATAGGAGTAGTTGAAGCCTTGGAAGACTTCTTCTTTCTCTTTGTATTCACGATACCAATCATACCATCAGCGGCATGAGATCCCGAAGGAGCAGCAGCGATTTGATTCGACTTTGGAAGATCTGGAATCTTCTCGTGTAATGTACCCGACTGAGTGTAAACTAAGTCAAGGTACTGCGCCTGAGCAATGACTTGCTCCTCAGTAACTACTCCGGCCTTAGCTACATCTTCAGTAATCTTCGGTAATAATGATTTAACAAACCATTCAGCTAAGATTTGGTCCGGGATAAAAACTTTCACTAACCTTCTTCGACGTCTCCACTCATGAATGTGATCAGAAATATACGTGGACGTTGATTGTTTTAGTGAAGTTAATAACTCCGTGCCATTATCGTATTTGACCGGCAACTGAAAGTGAGTTAAGAACGAGGTAGCTAACTGGCTAAAATTGTAAAAAGAGGCTCGTGGTAACTCAATGTACCACTTGGCCGCGACACCAATGAGTGTATGCTGGAAAAGACATAAGCGGATCGAATCATCCGAGATAGAATTTGAAGCACACCAGAGGTGGTAAGTCATCACATGATTGGACGGATCCTCTCCAGACTTACCTTCGAACTTGGGTATATCACTGGGCAACTTATTTGGCATTGGCGGCCAGAACGGAAGATATTGAATTGGATCGTTCGTTAGGCGCGTCAAGTCTGGTAAATCCAAAGTTGCGATAAACGGTAACTGCCGGTTAGGATCTCTAAAACTCTGGGTCACAAGACCAGTCCCAGAGGAGGATATCCAGGATAACTAGGAACAGGAGTCGCATTTGGGATATTATATCCTCCTGGAAAACCAGGATTAACCGGACCGTACTGGGGTTGTTGAGGTTGTTGATAAGTGTACCCAGGATACGGTTGATACTGGTAAACTGGTTGTTGGACAGCTTGCCCAGGTTGGTACTGTCCCTGGTACGATTGTTGAACAAATTGAGGTTGAGTAGTGACAACCGTACTTATACCAGGCTGACCTGTAGGCATCTGGACCGTGGTTTGAATCGTAGATCCGGACAACGGTAAAGATGTCTGAGGAGTGGTTACAGAGACAGTAGAAACCGGAGTTGTCGATACTCCAGAAGTAAGTGCGGCAGATGTAGCAGTAGTTGCAGCAGCCGTTTGAGATGGAGTACTAGGTGCAATTGGCGGCTGAGTAACTACCGAAGTTACAGAAGTTTGAACATTTGACTGGACAGGTTGCGGTTGCTGGGGTGGACCAGAAACTACGGGTTGTCCAGCTTGAGGTACCAACTGTAAACTTGGCTGCAACACCTGTTGACCTTGTGATGGATCCCACACTAACATTCCGGGGTATTGACCCGTAACAGGTTGAGGATACTGAGATCCATAACCGGATTGAGGATAGGATTGATAATTGACAGGTGTAGTTCCCATACCTGGAACATATGACTGACCTTGAGGTGGTTGATAACCTTGACTCGAGTATTGACCTTGAGGTTGATAACCTTGAGGTAAATACGGATACTGGGGTTGACCTTGACCTTGAGGTTGATACCCTTGAGGTTGATACCCTTGAGGTTGCCATCCTTGAGGTTGATATTGATACTGAGGTTGACCCTGGGGTACATATTGAGGCTGGGGTTGACCTTGAGGCATATATTGCACCATAGGTACATGCTGACCTTGAGGTTGCCCCCCAGACACGATTTGTGTACCTTGAGGTTGCCCCCCAGGCGGTAATTGGCCACCTTGAGGTTGGAAAATGGGAACTGAACCTGACATCATGTAAATGTCTCCTACACCCAATGGTATATTACCATTGTTTCCAGCAAATGACCCATGATCAATGGGTTGAGGAGATGCCCCCGCAAAGGTACCAGAAAGTGATTGATACCCGGTGGGAACAGAAGAACCGTCGTGTAAGAAATATTCAGGACTTTGAGTAAACACGGACGACTGACCAGACATATTTACAGGAGTATAAATACCTCCAGGTGGAAAGGGAGTACGAGGTGTAGAAAAACCTACCCCTGAGTTGTCTAAATAATTGGTTAACGAAAGGTACCAAGTAGTACTTCTAGGAGGACTGTAAAAGATAGATTCACGCTCCCTTAGATCAATAGTAAGTTGATCTTCAAGGTTAGAGACACCTATTTCTTCCTCTGGAGCAAGTTCTTCAATAGCAATCAGACAAGTAGGAAGATTTTCGGTGATAACTCATTCTACTCTCGGTGAATCTGGAACACTAGAAGTCGGAGTAACAGGTTCAGATATTTCAGGTTCTTCGCCTGTATCACTAGCAGACGAAAAACTACCAACAAGTTCAGAAACTGTAACAGCTTCGGGATTATAACCTGTCTCTAAACCATGGTAATCTGAATGGACTACCAAGGAAGATTCTCCTTCTTCAGGTGAACCTACTCTACTGCCACTAGGAGGAGTTACAAATACCTTTAAACCTTCTAAATTACTGGGGTCGTCTCGAGGAGGTTCACCCCGAAGTCTACGGGATCTTCTCAACAATTCGGCCACAGAAACAACTTCAGGAGACTGGCCCCGAAGTCTACGGGACTGTCTCGGTAATTCCGCCATAGCTAAAACTTTTAACTACTACACACGAAAACAAAATAAAATTTCAAATCAAACCACCTAAAGTCTCTAAAAAACCAAACAAATTTGAATCACACACCTAAAGAATCTAGGGCATCAAACCAAGCACAAACAATAGCCTTCCAGACCGAAAACGCTAGTTGGAGATGAAACCCAACATCGCCGGATTCAGTACAGAAGTGGCGGGTGGAACAGTTACCCCGGCAACCTGCTTAATGAATAGACCGGCACAAGTTCCTCCACTTTAACCGTCTCGAGTGAAGTGAACCCCCCGGAAAATCCAAGTGAGTCTAGCCAACGTCTGCTCCAGGTACAGTGGGATCTTCCCTCCACCGTCACCTCGGTAGAATCCTAAATATAATGGTCACTAAGGTTACCAACCGCAACAAATGCACCTAGGGGAATAGTCTACACTCTGACAGCACGCAAGTGCAGAGTATCAAGCTCAATCCCCTTGTCGGTTCCTTGAAAATAATCCAAGGTTTACCGACAAGTGACCCCTGGCTCCTCGACAATGGTTAATCCGAGGTTTACCGTTTGTAATACATGCGTGTCTGGCGTCGTTCCCAACGAGGGGGGATTGATCCCCTCACTGGTTCAGACACGAGCTCGTGCTTCTCCTTTAAGAGGAGCTTTCCCAGAGTACAAATGAGACAATTGGATTTATTCTATCACAAGATAAGCTACTTGTTTAGTTTTGTTGCCTTGGAGAGTTAATTACTCACCTACTCCAAGACACTAGCCTGATCTAAATTGGTGTTTCAGAGCCCTAGTAAATAAAAGTTACTACGTTGATTTTACTTTAAGCGTTAATTTTATGGTTTTTCTTAAAGACAAAAGGTAGCGGAAGTGAAACCAATGGTGTGTAGACTCGACTCAAACCACTACAAAGATGCACCTAAGATGATTTACGCTACTTTTCTCTTTCAATGAAATTCCTAACTAAGAGAGTTGAGAGATGCAAATTTTATAGAAAACAACTTTCTTAGTAAAGACAATCAAAGAAACAATTCTCTTTATCTTTTCAAGCATACAAATATGACCACTCCTTACGTGCACGAAAAACTCTTTTTCTTTCAAAATGCCTCAAAGCTACTTGAAACAAAACTTTTCAAAGGAGATGTTTTTGTATTTTCTCTTATTTAATAAAGCATATAAATCTATTTTAACGAAAATCAATCTCAAAAGCTATAAAATCTATGAAAACTTGACTCACAAGCAAATCAAAAAGAAATTTACACTAAGTAAACATAACGAGGCAAGAGCCTACAAAGATGATTCTAGGTTGTTTTACTTGACCACAATCAAGTCAAGGACTATCTAATGCAGAATCAAAAGACCAGTCAAAACAAAACTCAAATCTTTTTGTTCTTTTTGTAAAATGGAATTCAATACTCAATCAACAAGCACTTCGAAATTTGCCAAAGAGACAACTCAATGGTAAGTTGCTCTCACAGGTACACTTTATGACAGGTCTGACTTCTAAGAATGCTGACAAAACCAGAGAGATCTAAGGCTTGACAACTTCTACCGCCAAAGTCACTACAAGACCTACTCAAAAATCAAACCCTAGGGCTTAAACGTCTATGAAATCCACTAAAACACTCAATGCTATCGAAACAAGTTCAGGTGAAGATCTTTGACAAGAGACTAATGGATCTGGGCAGTAAAAACTAAGAAAAAGCAAAATCTAAAAGAAAAAATGCAAAAAATGGAATTTTCTTAAATTTTAGCAGGGGACGTAGGCAACCCCTTAAGACAGGTGCGGGCCCGCTCTGTGCACACAGCGAAAGTGCGTCCAGGGACGCACTGTGCAATACTTAGAGGGTGCGTCCTACTGGAAAATTAAAAAAAAACTAAATTGAATCTAACCCTAAGCTAACCCACCCAAAAACAAAGTCACAGAGCCAAAAACCAGAAAATAAATGACTTTTCTCAGAGCAAAGTTGCATACAAAGGAAAAGACTTTCACATCAATGGAGTCCCCAGCGGAGTCGCCAATTTGTCAAGCGGAAAGAGTCGATTGTGCGGACACAACCAACCTCCCTAGGAGCCTAAGACTCTCTAGTGACAAACAAGACAAATAAGAACAATCCTTCTCTAAACATGCATTTACTATATAAGAAATCAAGTGTTTAGATCCTACCTGTAGTCCAACGCTGTTGTAGCAGTCCAGCTCCGCTGATCCGGATGAGCTCCTCCTTCACTTTGAAACCTGCATCCACTAACAATCAAACGATTAAATAGCACTTGATAATCTCATAGAATAAAACATATTTAACACATAGACCAAGGAGTACATGAAACAACTCATAAATAACAAGTTATTGAGAAGAATGGACTCATTTGCATTAATAGGTAACAAAAGGAACAAATACAACCTGAGCCTTGGTGTTGTGCAAGTCCCTCCCAGGGTCCATCAAGAGTTCTCCTTTACTTTGACAAAGCTCACCCACTTCCAAATAGAACAAGCAAAGACGGTAATCTCTCCTCACAAGCTTCTAAATGGGAGTCCTAATTCCAGCAGCATCTACCCTTAGAAATGTATAGCTTCCAACCTCTTCTCCTTCTGGCCCAATGCCTGTATTTATAGTGCTCAAGAGGAAGTTAATCAGGTCCACCATCAATGGGATAATCCCCTCTTTGGATGGGATAGCTCCCTTATTGATGGGATAAGTTCCTCTTTGGTAGGGGTACATGACCCATCTGGAGGCGCTCAATATACGTTGAACAACATTCTAGAATGCTCTAGAAATGACCACAAGTAACTTTTTAAAGATGAAACTTGTGCATTTTGACCTTTACAGGGGGACACACCTGCCCCTTTACATACAGAGCGTCCAAGGACGCAGCTTTTGTGAACATTGGGTGCGTACCCGCAGGTAAGGTTGAGAGAACCTGCGTACCCAGAGATAAATACATTTATAAAGACTTTCTCTCTTTTTGGAGTTTGACATGGAGAGTAGAGGCATAAGACTTGCCTAAGAGGATAGCATGACTGTTGATGGAGTCATACTAACTGTAAATAGCCATGGTGACATTTTTTAGTGTAACACTTGCTAACTTGCCTTCAATGTTGTGATGCATCTTCACTTGTGTGTTCCCTTATTAATTGCATGCTATCACAGGTTTCCAAGGGGCGCACTCATCTCAACCCCTGTGTGTTAGAACCTCTGATGCACCTTCCTTGGCACACTATAGCTATCACACCCTTGTTACCAAAAGAGTTATCTTACTTGCCTCTGTGCAAAATCTCTGTCAAGGAATTATCGTACGAACCACTGTTGGGAATCCTACACCAAACGGTCTAAGGTCTAATTGAGACTTATTACTGGGGAGATACCCTGACATGTTGGCGGGTCTAGCACCGTCAACACGAGGAGAAAGTGCTCTTGACTGTAATGTTCCGCTATTGGGGCTAGTGGCTGTCAATGGTGTATGTATGGATGAAAATTTCACTTATAATAATAGTAATAATAGAGCCAACACGCTTTCATGGATACGTTGCTATTGTAGTTGGAATATTTTGGTTTCTTTAGCAATGTATGTTTTTTAACTTACACATTTTCTTATGAACTACTTTGTCTGCAATTGTATGAATCTTGTTGAATGCATGTTGTTGGATTAACCCATCACTTTGGTTTGTGGAATATTCCATATTTCAACTTGTGATGTCATTCCGCTCGTGTGTCCCTTTCAGGCTGTGTACTATTACAGGCTTCTAAGGGGTACACTTTCTTTTCCCCTCCATGTGTTAGAACCCCCATGCATCTCACTTGACTCACTGAAAGGTCACACACTTGCTTCAAGCCAAAGTTATCATACTTATATTTGCATGCTACTGCGGTCAAGGGATTACACTACCACCCACTGTTGGGACTCCCACTCCAGATGGTCTGAGGTCTAGTTGGGACTTCTTACCAGGGAGATCCCCTGAATGTTGGTAGGTCCAGTACCGTCAAAATTTCAGGTGCTAGAAGGAGGGCCAAATGACAAGCTGATCCCTTGAAGTCTATTTTGAATTTTTGCACATCATTCATGACTTATATCACAATCACAACCCTGACAAGTTTTTTTCATGCTACTGATTTCGATTTGTTGGTGGATGTTACATATGACTTGTCATGACTGAAATTTGATAGCGAAAGTGGAACATCCTTGTTAATTCATGTAGTTTCCATTCTGGGTTTCTGCGACAACAATGAGGTCCCCTCAGACAATATTGCCTATGGGTTGTTTGCTTTCATATTTGAAGGGCACATCAAGAAATGGTGTCACACATTGCCCGCAACCTTTATAAACTCTTTCGAGAACATGATTAGAGAATTAGGCCATGATTTAATCTTTTATGACCGTAAATCATTTCATCATAAAATTTTAAAATTGTGAAAAGCACCCGACGAATCAACTGTGCACTTTTATGATCGTTTTCATCATTACTATTTTGAATTTCCAGAAGATGAAGTTGATTGGAAATTTTTGAATGAAAGATTTTAGTATCTTATTCACATTGCTCAGGATCCACATGAGTTAGAATATTTTGAACCCCTCCCAACATACCTCGGGGTTATAGCTTCAAAATCTGAGACAGACAAGGTTTCTGTCCTAGATGACCCTCTATTCCCTTGTCATTAAACAACTCTAGCTCCACAGGATGAGGAGGGAGAAATTGTGAACCTACCTGTTGAAATGTCACCATCTCCTTCTACCCCACCTACTTTAGATTTCTTCGCAGATTTGGACTGCAAGCCTGATGGTTGTCACGTGGTCCCATTCGCTCAGCCTGCATCCACTGGTTCCTTTGATCCTTCAGATTTTGGTATGTTGTGTTCATATATTCTGGACTTCACATGTGTTGTTCACGAGAGTCAAGTTGTGGAAGGAGTTAGTGTTGAAAAATCAACCTGTGCTCTCATTTTTGATGAGTATGTGTGGGAATCTAAACATGAAGTTGCGGTGAAGGACGACCTCCTTCGGTTCGCACCTCGTCCTCTTTATCCTGACCTCTTCTGAGCTTCTGCCATTTCTAATTCCTCTTATGAAAATATATCTTAGGATGTTTCCACTTCCAATAATTTACAAAAAACGTGGGATGTCATTCTATCATCTCATTGTAGAGAGGACAAATATTTCTTCTCGGATTCCTATGATTCGTCAAATCATGAGGATGCCATTGTCCATATTGAATTTTATGGTTGTGGATGTCATGATGTTTTCACTCATTCGTGTGATCATGATTCTGATTCACCTACTATTGATATTTCTAAGCCACTGGTCTTTGGCGATCCATTCTCTTATGAAGTGGAAACTCCTCAAGCTGTTGAGGCACTTCAGCCCGAGCTGATAGTTATCTCAAGTTCTCGTATCCTTGAGGTCAACTAAACTTCCAATCAGAAATCTATTGAATCTCCCCACGCTCCTCATCACTCTTCTGTTCACATTGAAAATCAATCCAATTCACAGTTTTCACATCCTCCACTAGATTCACACAATCCTATTGCTCATGCATTAGAGGATTCATACGTGGCAAGCAGTTTTGGAAAAAAAAAAAAAAAAATCTTCTTTCTTCCTATTTTCTCATTTGTCTTGTTCAAAGGTGTGTACACTCTTTTCATCCATGTGCAGTGGAACACAACACCATGATACGTCTGCAGAGAGCCTTTCATGTGTTTTCAAATTTTTCTTTTATGTGGATGCATTCAACCTTTGAACGTTTTGGTTCCATTTCTTTATCTTTCTTGTTTGTTAGGATGCTTGAATATATTTCTCGTCAACTATGTCATCACCTACATGGGTCAACCAATATGCCGGTGGCTACATTGGAAATATCACTTCACGTGAGTTGGCCCATGCTCTCATTAGCTTAGGAGTAGGATTAGTGTTTGATTTTCTATTTTTCTTTTCTTGTCTTACTACTTTCCTTTGCTTCTTTTCTTGTGCACCCATAGGATTAGTTTCCACATGAAACTGTGTTTGGATTCCTGAGACAAGTAGGGTGAAATAAGAGAGGACTTGTACAACTATCACTTGGTTATCTTTCTATCCCCTCTCCTTATGAATATCTTTCATTTATTCTAGTCAATGATACCCTGATGGAAAATACTGTTGTAACTCTGATACCACTTTTTATAGCTCTGATACCACTTGTTATAGCTCCGATACCACTTTTTATAGCTCTGATACCACTTGTTGTAGATCTGATATGAAAATATAAGATAATGCAAATAAACCCAAGAAATAACAAGATCTGAATATAGATAGAAATTATTCACTTTATTGATCAAACCCTTAAGGTAGGGCAACACCATATATTCACTCCTTAAGGAAGGAGAACACTCCACAAGCCATATGCCTGTTCATACAATAATCCTTCACTATCTTCTAACCCGGAAATACTATAGATCTAATATGAAAATATAAGATAACGCAAATAAACCCAGAAGTAATATGAAATGATTCTTTATAGATCAAACCCTTAAAGTAGGGAAACACCATACATTCACTCCTTAAGGAAGGAGAACACTCCACAAGCCATATGCCTATTCATATAATAATCCTTCACTCTTCCTTCACTCTCTCCATGTGGAGTCTTTAGCCTCTATATAGGCCTCATATATACAATACCACAATACCATGGGTCATTACCATGGTTCCCTCATACCATCAACTAATACCATGGGCTCATTACATTATTATTAACTACTTGTGGCCCCTTACATGATATGGGTTAACCACCTTATTTATTACTATGGCCCATCCCATTATTACATTATTACCTTGGGTACCTCCCTTGGTACCCCATATTATCCCCCCTAGGTATATAACAAATACATTCCTTTCGGAGTAAGTCTTGGTGAAATCACAATGCTTACACTTTTAAATAGTATGACCTACTCTAATAAGCTTTCTATATTCGGTTAACCGTTGTCAACTCAGTCAAACAGAGTAAGGATATGGGGAAAACCTTAACAATTATGTTAGAGGTGTTATCACTCCACCAGATCTCCAATGCTGAGGAAGATTCTAGCTAAGGTAACCACAAACCAACCTTTTGACTTGGTAGCTAGCCTTACCAAGCTAGAGAGGGCTCTCTCCAAAGGATCATAACAAGTACGGATGGATAGATTATGGTTTTAGGCTAGATATGATGTGGAGAGGTTGTTTTATTTGATTTGGTGGGGTTGTTGGAAGAGGATTAGGTAAAAGATGACCAGGTCAACGAAAATGAGGGTATGGTTACAGACATCTGATGGAGCAAGGTAGGTAGGTACTCAAAAACTTTAAGGTTCTGAAGTGAGATGGATAAGACCCGTGAGATGCTAGAAAGATAAATACAAGCATGTATTCCTTCTAAACTAAAGAAACTGGAAAAATTATGAAGATTTCCCTAAAACAAAGCATATAAAATGTATTCTGCTCATCAACTTGAAAATCAACATATCATAGAAGTGAAGTGAAATATGGGAGTACAAAACATTCAAACATATGCAACATAAGAAGAAACTTAGTCAAAATTCCATACCATAGGTATTCCACCAAAATAGATACAAATTATTCATTAAATTCTGTCAAACACTGATTACACTAGTGTATTTGTTCAATAGCCAAGAATCCAACTCATTCCGACCTGTGAAATGACTAAGAAAATACATAACATAGGCCTCAAAACAACTTAGCCTAGCCTCAGGGGTCTAATCCATGAGAGGAGGAGCTATTGCAAGAAAGGCTGAACTGATAGCTAGAATATAGGGTGGTCAAAGTGACTCATCCCTAACTTAAGAAAACTGATTCATTACATGCCATGTAGGCCATTTAACTAATGTATTTACCCTAGATAACAGTAAAAAACATAATAATTACATCATCTTGATCAATTACATGAGTAAAACATCAATTTCTCCTAGGTGAAAGTCAATTTAGAGTGAAACAGTGAAAATTGCATAAGAACCAGAATCAACCAGCAACCAGCCGCCCGCCCGGATGGTGGCTGGGTGATTCCCGGAATCAACCAGCCATCAGCCGGGTGGCCAGCTGGTGGCTCGTTGATTCCCAGAATCAAACAACCACCAGCCACCCGCCCGGCTGGTGGCTGGTTGATTCTCGGAATCAACTAGCCACCAACCGGCCACCCGGTTGATGGCTGGTTGATTCCCGGAATCAACCAGCCACAAAATGATCGCTCGGTTGGTAGTTGGTTGATTCTGGGATTCAACCAACCATCAACTGGCCGCCCGGCTAGTGGCAGGTTGATTCCGGGAATCAATCAGCCACCAGTTGGTCGCCCCGCTGGTGGCTGGTTGATTCCGGGAATCAACGAGCCACCTGCCGGGCAGAGCCACCAGCTGAGCAGGTGGCTGGTGACTGGTTGATTCCGGGAATCAACCAGCCACCAGATGGCCGCCCGGCTGGTGGTTGGTTGATCATGGGAATCAACCAGCCACCAGCCGCCCGCCCGCCCGGTGGCTTATTGATTCACGGAATCATCCAGCCACCAGCCAGGCGGGGGAATCAATCAGTGGCCCAGTTGTTGGCTGGTTGATTCCGGGAATCAACCAGCCACCAGCTGGCCACCCGGCTGGTGCCTAGTTGATTACGGGAATCAACCAGCCATCAGCCAGGCGGAGCCACCAGCCAGGAGGGTGGCTGGTTGATTCCGGGAATCACCCAACCCCAGCCCGGCGGGTGGCTAGTGGCTAGTTGATTCTGCCTGGTGTCAACCTGCCACCAGCCGCCCGCCTGGCTGGTGGCATGGTGATTCCCAGAATCAACCAACCACCGGCCGGGCGGGTAGCTGGTGGCTGATTGAATCCCGGAGTCAACCAACCACCAGCCGGGCGGCTAGCTGGTGGCTGGTTGAATCCCGGAATCAACCAGGCACCAATCGGGCAACCGGTAGGTTACTGGTTGATTCCGGGATTTAACCGGCCACCAGCTGGCCGCCCGGCTAGTGGCAGGTTCATTTCGGGAATCAACCAGCCACTAGCCGGGCGAAGCCACCAGCCGGGTGGGTGGCTAGTTGATTCCGGGAATCAACAAGCCACCTGCTGGTCGCCCGGTTGGTGGCTGGTTGATTCCAGAAATCAACGATCCACTAGTCGCCCACCCGGCTGGTGGCTGGATGATTCTGGGAATCAACCAGCCACCAGCCGTTCGCCCAGCTAGTGGCTGGTTGATTCCAAGAATCACTGCCCGGTGGTGGCTAGTTGATTCCGGGAATAGCTGGTGGCTGTTGATTCCGGGAATCAAACAGCCACTAGCCTCCCGCCCGGCTGGTGGCTGGTTGATTCCCGGAATCAACCTGCCACCAGCCGTGCGGCCAGCTGGTGGCTGGTTGATTCCCGGAATCAACCAGCCACCAACCGGGCGACCGGTTGGTGGCTGGTTGATTCCGGGAATCAACCAGCCACCAGCTGGCCACCCAGTTGGTGGCTGGTTGATTCCCAGAATCAACCAGCCACCCGCTTGGTGGCTGGGGGATTCCCGGAATCAACCAGTCACCGGCTGGGCGAGCGGCTGGTGACTGGTTGATTCCTGGAATCAACCAGCCACTAGCCGCCCGCCCGGCTGGTGGCTGGTTGATTCTAGGAAGGCAATCAGTTGGTGGCTGGTTGATTCCTGCAATCACCCAGCCACCAACCGGCCACCCGGTTGGTGGCTGGGTGATTGCCCCGCCTGGCTGGTGGCTGGGTGATTCCGGGAAACACCCAGCCACTAGCCGGACGACCAGTTGATGGCTGGTTGATTTTGGGAATCAACCAGTCACCTGTTGGGCGACAACCACCAGCTAATCGCCCAACTGGTGGCTGGATGATTCCGAGAATCACCCCAGCCACCAGTCAGGCAGCCGACTGGTGGCTGGTTGATTCTCGGAATCAACCAACCACTAGCCGGCCGACCGCCTGGTGGCTGGTTGATTCCCGGAATCACACAGCCACCAGCCAGGCGGGCGAGTGGTGGCTGGTGCGGCCGCCTAGTGGCTGGTTGATTCCGGGATTGAACCAGCCAGCAGTTGAGTGGCCAACTGGTGGTGGTGGCTGGTTGATTCCAGAATAAACCAGCCACTAGCTGGTCGCCCGGCTAGTGGCTGGTTGATTCCCGGAATCACCTAGCTACCAGCCGGGCGGGCAGCTAGTCGTTGGTTGATTTCCGGAATCAACCAGCCACTAGCCGGCCACTGAGCTAGTGGCTGGTTGATTCCCGAAATTACCCAGCCCAGCCACCAGCCGGGCGGCCAGCTAGTGGTAGGTTGATTCGCGGAATCAACTATCCACCAGCCGCCTGGCGGCGGCTGGTGGATAGTTGATTCCGCGAATCAACCTACCACTAGCTGGCCGCCCGGCTGGTGGCTGGTTGATTCCCGGAATCACCCAGCCACTAGCCGGGCAGGCGGCTGGTGGCTGGTTGATTCCCGGAATCAACCAACCACCAGCCGCGCGTGCGGCTGGTGGCTGGGTGACTCCAGGAATCAACCAGCCACCAGCCGGGCGGGCGGCTGTTGGGTGGTTGGTTCCCGACTGACTGGTGGTTGGTTGATTCCCGGAATCAACGAGTGGCCGGCCGGTGTCTGATTGATTCCCGGAATCACATAGCCACCAGCCAGCCGGGAACCAACCACCCACCAGCCGCCAGCCCGGAATCAACCAGCCATCAACCTGGTGGCTGGTCCGCCAGTCGGGAATCAACCAGCCATCAACTGGGTGGCTAGTCCACCAGCCGCCCGCCCGTCCGGTGGCTCGTTGATTCCGGGAATCACCCAGCCACCAGCCACCCACTGGCCGGTGGCTGGTTGATTCCGGGAATCAACGAGCCACGAACTGGCCGCCCGACTGGTGGCTTGTTCATTCCGGGAATCAACGAGCCACGAACTGGCCGCCCGGCTGGTGGCTTGTTCATTCCGGGAATCAACGAGCCACCAACTTCTGCCTGGCTGGTGGCTGGTTGATTCCAGGAATCAACGAGCCACCAACCGCCCGCCCCGCCGGTGGCTGGTGGTTCGTTGATTCTCGGAATCAACCAGCCACCGGCTGGGCGAGCGGGTGGTGGCTCATTGATTCCCAGAATCACCAATCACCAGCCAGGCGGCCAGCTGGTGTCTTGTTGATTCCCGGAATCAAACAGCCACCAGCCACCCGCCCGGCTGGTGGCTAGTTGATTCCCGGAATCAACCAGCCACCAACCGATTGCCCGGTTGGTGGTTGGTTGATTCCGAGATTCAAACAGCCACTAGCTGGCCGCCCGACTAGTGGCAGGTTGATTCCAGGAATCAACCAGCCACCAGCTGGCCGCTCCGCTGGTGGCTGGTTGATTCTGGGAATCAACCAGCCACCTACCGGGCAGAGCCACCAGCCGAGAGGGCAGCTGGTGACTGGTTGATTCCGGGAATCAACCAGCCATCAGATGGCCGCTCGGCTGGTGGCTGGTTGATTCCCGGAATCATCGAGCCACTAGCCGCCTCACCGGCCGGTGGCTGGTTTATTCCTGGAATCAACCAGCCACCAGCCGCCCACCCGGCTAATGGCTCATTGATTCCCGGAATCATTCAGCCACCAGCCGGGCGGGGGAATCAATCAGCCGCCCGCTTGGTGGCTGGTTGATTCTGGGAATCAACCACCCACCAGCTCGCTGCCCGGATGGTGCGTAGTTGATTCCAGGAATCAACCAGCCACCAGTCGGGCGGAGCCACCAGCCGAGAGGGTGGCTGGTGGCTGGTTGATTCCGAGAATCAACATGCTACCAGCCGCCCGCCCGGCCGGTGGCTGGTTGATTCAGGGAATCACCCAGCCACCAGCCTGGCGGGCGGCGCGTGGCTGGTTGATTCCGGCTCGTGGCTGGTTGATTCCCGGAATCAACCAGCGACCAGCCGCTCGTCCGACTGGTGGCTGGGTGATTCCCGGAATCAACCAGTCACTAGTCGGGCAGGCGGTTGGTGGCTCGTTGATTGCCGGAATCAACCAACTACTAGCCGGGCGGCCAGCTGGTGGCTGGTTGAATCCCGGAATTAACCAGCCACCAATCAGTCGCGACTGGTTGTATTTAGGAATCAACCAGCCACCAACCGGGTGACCGGTTGATTCTGGGAATCAACCAAGAACCAACCGGTTGCCCGCTTGGTGGCTGGTTGATTCCAGGATTCAACCAGCCACCAGCTGGCCACCCGGCTAGTGGCAGGTTGATTCCGGGAATCAACCAGCCACCAGCTGGGCGGAGCCACCAGCCGGGTGGGCGGCTGGTGGCTGGTTGATTCCGAGAATCAACCAGCCACTAGTTGGCCGCCCGGTTGGTGGCTGGTTGATTCCCAGAATCAACCACCCACCAGCCACCCGCCCGACTGGTGGCTGGTTGATTCCCGGAATCAACCTGCCACTAGCCGTGCAGCCAGCTAGTGGCTGGTTCATTCCCAGAATCAACCAGCCACCAACCGGGCGACCGGTTGGTGGCTGGTTGATACCGGGAATCAACCAGCCGCCAGCTGGCCACCCGGTTGATGGCTGATTGATTTCGGGAATCAACCAGCCACCAGTCGCCCACCCGCCTGGTGGTTGGGTGATTCTCGGAATCAGCCAGCCACCGGCTGGGCGGGCGGTTGGGTGATTCTCGAAATCAACTAGCCACCGTTGAGCGGGCGGCTGGTTGCTGGTTGATTCCTGGAATCAACCAGCCACCAGCCCGGCGGCGAGCTGGTGGCTGGTTGATTCCCGTAATCAACCAGCCACCAGCCGCCCGCCCGACTGGTGGCTCCGCCCGTCTGGTGGCTGGTTGATTCCCAGAATCAACCAGGCACCAGTTTGGCATCCAGCTGGTGGCTGGTTGATTCCTGGAATCAACCAGCCATCAACCGGCCGCCCGATTGGTGGCTAGGTGATTCCCCCACCCGGCTGGTGGCTGGGTGATTTCGAGAATCACCCAGCCACCAGCCGGACGGCCAGCTGGTGGCTGTTTGATTCCGGGAATCAACCAACCACCAGTTGGGCAGCAGCTACCAGCTAATCGCCCAACTGGTGGCTGGTTGATTCCTAGAATCACCCAGTCACCAGTCGGGCGGCCAACTGGTGGCTGGTTGATTCCCGGAATCAACCAGCGACTAGCCGGTCGCCCGCCTAGTGGCTGGTTGATTCCCGGAATCACCCAGCCACCAGCGGGGCGGGCGGGTGGTGGCTGGTGCGGTCGGCTAGTGGCTGGTTGATTCTGGGATTCAACCAGCCAGTAGTTGAGTGGCCAGCTGGTGGTGGTGGCTGGTTGATTCCCGGAATCACCCAGCTACCAGCCGGGCGGGCGGCTGGTCACTGGTTGATTTCCGGAATCAACCAGCCACTAGCCGGCCGCCGGGCTGGTGGCTGGTTGATTCCTGGAATTACCCAGCCACCAGCCAGGCGGTTGGTGGCTAGTTGATTCCGCGAATCAACCAACCACCAACTAGCCGCCCGGCTGGTGACTGGTTGATTCTCGGAATCACCCAGCCACCAGCCGGGCAGGCGGCTAGTGGCTGGTTGATTCCCAGAATCAACTAGCCACCTGCCGCTTGCCGCAGTCGGTGGCTGGTTGATTCCGGGAATCAACCAGCCACCAGCCGCCTGCCGGGCTGGTGGCTGGATGACTCCAGGAATCAACCAGTCACCAGCCGGGCGGGCGGCTGGTGGGTGGTTTGATTCCCGGCTGGTTGGTGGCTGGTTGATTCCCAGAATCAACCAGTGGCCGACTGGTGGCTGGTTGATTCCCGAAATCACCCAGCCACCAACCGCCCGCCCTGCTGGTGGCTGGGTGATTCTGGGAATGAACCAGCCACTAGCCGCCCGCTTGGCTGGTGGGAATCACCCAGCCATCAGTCGCTCACCCGCTGGTGACTGGTTGATTCCCAGAATCAAAAGCAAAAGGAGAGATAGTTAACATTTATCAAAAACCACAATTATTGATTAACTATCTTATAGACATTTGTCAGATGAAGGAGATTGTGTTCTGGATTTATTTTCTGGCTCAGGTAAGTTTTATTATATGGAATTGAATTTCAATATGTTATTTTTTAATTAATATGTCATTGTACTAATTTAGTTCATTATTTCTTTTGTGCTTGATAATTAGGTACAACGCTAGCATGTTGCCTTCAAAAAGAAAGAAATTGCATTGCAATTGAAAAAGATCCAGTACAGTGCAATTTCATTCAACAAAGAATTAATGTTCTTCAATTTCTTCCAGATGCAATGCAAGAAATTGGGTTGAATAAAGGAGACTTTAGTGAATCACGTGTGGCAAAAAAGGCAAAGGAACCCCAACCACCATTACATGGAATGTTTGGAAAGACATACATTGGGAGATTCGCAGACATCAAAGACCCATTAGAAGAGGAAAGTGAGTAAAAGGAAACAGAAAATATTGTGGAAGAAGACAATGATAAAACTCTAGAGGACGAAGAGTTTGGATTACGTGACATTGTTGATTAAATTTAAGTTATGCTTGTAAATCAAGCTTTGCAATGTTTTGATTTTGACATTTTATAAGAATAATAAACACTCAATTAGGGTTGTTATACGTTCAATATTTGTAATATGTAATTTTCGCATTGATTTTTAAGTTAATCATTATTTTTTGAAACAACAAATGATTATTATTATTTTTTTGACATGAAATTCATAAAAAAAAACTATTATTTAACTGTTTTTGGTTAAAATTATCGTATAAAAATTGTGATTTTGACATGTCAATTCTAGCAAAAAAATTATCAAAACATGTAATTTTTTAGTTATATTTATGTTAAAAATGATTATTTTTAGGTCCATTGTTAAAAAAATAATGTTTTTTAGAAACAATTATTTCATGTGGATTCAAAAATTAATTAAGGATGTATAAATATGTAGAATATCGAAAATTCTAAATATCGACCTCTTAATTTAAAAATGCAAAACAATAAAAACCTCACTAAAAAAAGGTTAAAATTAAAATAAAAACAACAAAATGTGAAGAAAACAGCCACTTCAAAAATGATCAAATTTACAAAATAATTATTTACATTTTATACATTAGAAAATTTAAAGCCAAAACACAGGTCTTTTAAAAAAAGGTGGTGATGTAGAATACTCACTTTTTTAAATCAGCATGAAAATCACTACCATTTTAAAACGATTCTAAAACGTAATGTACATAAAAAAATTAAAGTGCTAAAAAGTATGCTCTCAAAAAAACATGTTCGTTCTGCATCACCCCTTTTCAAAATCAAGTCACTTTTTTGCTATCTCTACGAAACGGGTAACAGTATCAGTTCCTGTTTCAAAGTTTATATTGTTGTGTCAAACAGGCCCTTCAACTATCAAATGCGCCCTTTCAGTGTCAAACGTGTCCTTCAAGTTCAAGGCTGCTTTTGGGTACCTTCCCGGTGTCAAAAGTTGCTTCAAGATAGCCCATTGGAAATACCTTCGAGTCTACTTTCCAGAGATGCCTTCATTTTTCAATTTGGAGGTCATTTTCCTTATCAAAATTCCAATCTCCAAAGACTGGTAAATGCGCAGTGACCAAGCGAAAAAGGAGGCAGAAAGGTGGTTTTTTGATAGTTGTTTACCCATTTGGCTGACCAGTTTGCCTCCAAATTCTTAGAAAATGCATAGGGTGCATGTCCTCATCACTCTGAATACAAAAATTTTGACCATTTCTCATTGGATGCCCCAAAAAAGAGCGCAACGCCCAAGGTGTTGCGTGTTTCATGGTTTCACTATGCTAAAAATACTTCAAAAACACACAGAAAATCATAACTTGCAATTTTCTTTGAAAAATGGTCAAAATTGGTGGGCTATTATCTGATCATATGTTTCAGGCATGGAATGATGCCTTAGCAAGAATATGTAGCCTCATTTTCTCCTCTTGCTTGGTCAAGGCTTCAATTTTTGCATGGGCTCTTTTGAGTTTGGCTCTTGCAATTTTGTTTTTCATGGCATAATACTTTGCCATCCTTCTCTGAATTTCAACATCCTTATTGGCCTTGTCTAAGAGGCTCTCAAGATGACCATTTACCCTCTTGAGCCAATATTCCCAGTTTCCATTTACCATTTTGGAAAATTTCTCATTCAAGGTGAGCCCATTGGCTAGTTTTGCCTCCCTTTGCCTTTCTAGCTCCAAATCTCTCTTTAGGCCTCTAGTCCTTGGCCTTCTTCTCAGTACTTGTTCATAAAAATGTTCACCATACTATCCATATGCCTCATCAAGTATGGCCTTAGCCTTTTCAGCCTCTCTCTTTACTTTTATGAGCTGAATCTCCATAAGCTCATGTTTGACCTCAAATTGCCTGTTCTCCTACTCATAGTATGAAATAATGTATTTGGCCCTTTTCAAGTTGACCTAGAGCTCTCCTATGAGTGAATTCTTCTCCTTGATGACAATGGTTGTGTTTTTACTGTAATCATGTTCATCTGAGTCAACTAACTGAAAATCATGCTCTATCTCATGGAAGTCTTACTGCTGTTGGATCTCCGTCTCTATAACCTTTTCCTTACCCTTTTGTACTTGTTTTGATGATGAAGAAGGCAAGGTCCCTTCCACAATCAGTGGGGAAAACACTTTCTTATGCCCTCTCCGATAGGTATGTGCCAAGGTACCTAAACCAATCCTTTTAGGCTTGTTGTTCTCACCATGATCAATATGACTTGCCCACTACCTTCATCTCTGCCAGGTAAATGAATAGGCTCATGAAATGGTGATGATGGAGGTGATGGTATGGTTGACTCATCAGATGAAGATGGATGATGTATGGACTGAGGTGGAGGAATGGAGGTGGATGGGTGAGAAGATGAGGGTGTTTCTTAGCCATGCTGAATAGGTGGGATTGTGAAAATATCGTTGGATATGAAAGTGTCCCATGCAATGTTAAGCTGATCAAGGTAGTGTAGGACTATCATCTTGATGAGAGAGTGGTGAAATATGCTATGCATATGATGATCGTAATCCTTCATTTGGGAAGTGAATGACATCTTGTCAATGTCCCGGTAAAGATAATAGGGCAGATTAAGCATTTTGACTCTTGTGAAATGCATGAGTAACCGAATATGATAGGAATAGAGTCTAGAAAACCTACCCTCACATGTGAAGTACTTCATGATGATTTTCATCATGGGAACATATCTGTCTAGGAGGTAAGACAAAGGAAAAATTCTCTTTCTCTCATTCTTGTACCTTGGTTTAAGATATGGCTCATAATAGAAATGATCTGATTTTCCTTGTTTAAACCATTTTTCTCCAATATTTGGGATTCCAGTGGCAGCTGATATGATAGCAGGAGATATAGTGAAGGTGGCACCAACAAGGGTTGCCTGGTTGTCATGGAGGTTGGTGATGAATAATCTGGTCAACTCAGGATGATGTTGGATCCTTTCCACTTTCTCACAAAACTCAAAACATCCCATATGTTTAAAGCTTGCCAAAGTGATGGGATATGCCAAGAGTTCTCTGGTGTTGGTTGACTCATGTCTGATGATTCTCCATCCTTTATTATATTTCCTCCTCTCTTGTCTTTCTTCCTTACTCTCACTTCTATGCCCTTCTTGCTGTCAAAACCCTAGGGAGATGATAAAATGGACTGTGGGTGTGGGAAATATGGAATAAGGATATTTGATGAGGAGGAAAAGGGGATGTATGGTATGAGGGAGGTGATAGGGGATAGTCTTTACGTGGTGGGAGTGGTAATGAAATGCTAAGAAATGTGATTTAAGAGTAAAAATATGTTACTAGGGTTTTGAGTTGAGTAATGACATCAAATGACTATAAAACCCTATGTAGATCAACATTGGAGGGGAGGAGTGAATGTATTTCCCACCTACCTCATTTACTGGAGCATTTGATGATGATTTTCGAATTTTGGAGCAAATGGAGGACGTTTTCGGCAATTTCTAGTCTTCCCAGGAAAATGCGCAACGACCTAGTCAAACACACCCTTGAGCTATAGGCACATAGCACCATTAGAAAATGCACTAGATTTTCTAGCAAACATGCAGTGACCAGGCAAAACGCACCCTCCCTTGTTTGAACATGCCCTCTTGCCCTGTTTTGTTTAATTTCGCCTGAAATCCAAAAATTTTCTTTTACTGAGGAGCTTTAAAAGTGTAGGAGTGAAAATGAAGGTTCCATAGATGTCTTGAGAACTTTTATACTTCAATGAGTTTTAATTTATGCGTTGCACACCCATTTTCTAATGTTTCATGTCATTTTTCAAACTTTCATACTAATGCTTTTTTTGACTTTCTGAATTTTTTTCCTTTGATAGGTGGATGATGCTTTAGCAATCTTGATTTTGACCTTTGTTTGGATACTATTGGAAATGGAATTGAGTAGACAACTAAAATAGTGACTTATTACATATAATAGACATAAAAATACATAAATGAAAATAAAATTTATTACATCTGTTTTCAAGTAAAAACTTACAAACTAGAAAAAATTTCCTTTTTTGAAATCAAATTCGGGGCTTTAAGTAACCATGGTTACATACTTGTAAACCTCTATTTAACTGAAAAAAGATATTATTTGCTTCACTCTCATATTTCCTAACCTTATGTAGTGAGACATTGATTTATTGGACCTCGGGGAAATAAAACCTAGGTGACCTAATGGAACCTTAAATGACTAAACTTCAGGTGGACTTGACAGATATAAAACATGATGAAATGATCCTTTATGGTCAATGGATGCTCAGTGAGACACATGAAGGTGGGCCAACAAATACAAATTTCTCAGAGCGGAGAGTGATTTTTTATTTTGGGCTACCATCAGTGAGCAAATTTTTGCATGATGACCTAGTAGAATGCAAATTTTTTTCAAGCGGGACACTAATATGATATAAAAGAGGGATTTTGATCACTAATGGCAGTATGAAAATATTGACTCTAACAAGAGGTATATATAAACATCCTTCTTTGATGGGAAAACCTCTTCTACTCTCAATAAGTTAGGATCCATCTTCTGCCTCATGAAATAAATAAGTTCCTCTGCATGATTATTTGAAAAATGAAAAATGAAATGAAAAAATAAAGTAAAGGTGAAAGAAGAAAAAGGATTCCTACGAAAAGAGATGAAGCAAGTAACTCTGTTAGGGTAATGTCTAGGCTCGTTGGTAGCAGAGAAATGCTTGTGTTCTTGAAGTGACTCCACAAGGGCACTATCCAGGTTTGCTGGTAGCAGAGCAGCACCAGAGATGAAACTAAAAATCTGTTAATCTATATTACTTGTGCATCAATATTGTTATAGACATTTTTGGACCCTACAACCCCAAGCATGAAATTTCCATAAACCAAGGGCTCCTAAGTCCCTAAAAGTGTTGTTCTAACCCCTAAAGGAACAAGGTCAACAGGTTACAGCTTCTCCTAGAAGTTTTCCATGAGAGACTGCTCAGAATTGGTCAAAACAAGATCATTGCAGCTGCTCCACTGGCTAAGTGCGTTGCATCTCACCCAAATACACTATGAGGGTGCGTTGCATTTCAAAAGTACCTTTTGTGGGGTGCGATGGGTGAGAAATGACAAATGGCAGTGTCATTTTGCGAGGTGGAGAGGCAATGGAAGCTTCCAGAATCTTCTCCTGTGACACTTGCCTCACTGAATTCGACCAAGGATGAGTAAGAGGCCATCAGTCTCCAAGTGGAAGCAAGAGCTATCAGATAGAAGACACTAATCAAATCACAAGCTGACTCATCTCCCTTACAGATATCTATATATGGATCCCTCATCCTAGAGATTCAGAGGCTGGAATTTTGCATATTGTAAGGAATTGTTGTTGGTTTCTTGAGACAAACATCAGATTGTTGGGTGATCTAAGCTTTGTTTGAGGTGAAGAGGGGCTTCTTTGCTGGGAGGTTGATGTTGGGTCAGAACAACTGGTTGTAACTCCTCTTGGCTCTTTTCTTGTTTATCAATAAAAGCTATTTGAGTTTTCCTCCATGATTTTGTGTCATTGATGCTTGTTGCATTTGTATGGTCAATTTACATCTGATCCTAGATTGTTTATGATTATAGATCCATGTCTTTGTATAGTGCTATGCTTCTGTGATCTTACAGGTACTTTGTGAAGCTGGGCGTGCAAGGGAGCATGTAGTTGAGGACTATCAAAGAAGAGAGGGATCAAATCAGGAGATTAGCGCAAGACAAAGGTTGGTCTTTCTATTCCTCTATATCTATAATTCATAAAGGAAAAACAAAAGTAGCTTTTCTCTGTTTGTTTCTAAGGCAGCTGTCACACCTTAGTGGGATAGAGTAGTTCTATATAGACACTTTTCCCTGTAACAAAATGGCGACTCCGCTGGGGAGCTAATTAGTTTGTTTGTTTATCATTCTTTGTTGTTTGTTTCATAAACTTACAAGTAGCATTCGAACTGCATTTGCCATAACAAATGCAAAGTAGACAACTGCTACTTCAATCCATCTATTGGATCTGTTTATGATTTAAACAACTGATTCACAAACTATCTGATTTCCCTTGTGATAGCTCTTAGATCCTCCTTAGATCTACCCCTGATTGTTGCATTACTGATTGCTTTTTGCTTGGCCAAAACCCAAGAACTAAACTGCAAACTGTGACCCGGAACCCGAAAAAAGTCTCGTTTCTGGCCCAGCGCAGGTACTGTTCAGAGATTCTGAATTTCAGCGCACTTCCCGAGTGGACAACCTGCGCTGCATTTCAGATTCTATGTGTTACAGGTGCGCTGATCAGACTAGCTCTGTGCAGTTGTGGCTTCTGTGGTTCATTCTTTCCAGTTCTATTCCTGAATTTTGCTGCCTGTGATTAGCATATGTCTGTTTGAAACCCCTTTTCCTTACTATTATTCCACCTCCTTTGTACAAAAGAACTGTAGATGTTTTTGTGTGTTTGTTGAGTCATTTACAATTCTCCTTTGCAAAAGTAGCGTAATCGTACTGTCGTCCTTTGATTTGAAACTGTCGCAAGTGTCGATTTCAATCGTAGGAAAGAGTTTAATTATTGTTGATGGTCGATTGTCCTGCTACTATTGCTTTTGGTCTGATTTTGTAATTTTCTAGTGTTGAGAACAAGTATTCATTTCAAAATCGTAAGGTGTTGTGATCGTCTCCATTTTTTGATTTTGAAAAGAAACTTGTTGATATTTGTCGCTTGAAAAGAAATTCAGATTTGTGCATCAACTTTCTTTTTAGCATTCATATACTAAGAAAGTCAAAAAATAAATACATGCATGTGCATTTGCATATAGACAGTCTGATTGGTTTGATTTAGGAAAGTGCATTTAGAGTGTGCTATTTGCTCTTTGTGAAAAGATTCTGTCTTTCTTTTCCCCAGTAGCTAGGATTTTCATTGCATAAAGGAGATAAAAAGTTTGTTTATCATCTTAGATTTCATTTTAGGAATTACATCTACATCTCGTGGTGAACCCGAAAGGAAAACTTCATAAACAAGATCAACTTAAAATAAATTCAATGAATCTAACAATGCTTTGGAACTTAACGCACAACATTTAGAAGTCTAGGCTAGAGACGTATTCCGGCGTCGTAAAGCCTGGTAGCTGTTGTTCTCACTGATGGTTGGGTGATTCCTCCACTTTGAGACGATAAGTGCCAGTACGGACTTGTGCTCCCACGTACTGTCGAGTATATTTTGGGAGACCCTAATAGGCTTAATCCTTTATCCATAGGAAGCCGTGTCTGCCGCCCTATCGATCGCAATGCACTGAACACAGCATTCGGGAAGATTGACTGTCGTACCGTAAAAAGTATTCTTCAATTTTGTGATCGGTTTGGTAATCCCTCTACCTATATTTCCAGAGCAGTCCCTTTCGTTCCTTTTCAGACTCCTTAATAGAAAAGGTCCATCTGAGCACTTGTCACTTCAGGCTCATTAAAAATCGAAGGAGACTAGAGTCATATTTTGTTTTTTCTCGACTCTTAAAAATTGAAAAAACAAGTTGTGTCAAAGCGTCTAAAATTTATTTTAAGCGGAATATTCATTACCCTTTCCTATGTTGATCTTGGGTTGAGAAAATGGAGTCCACTAACCAAAGAATTCCCCTTGGAGGAAATCCTAGTCCCTTCTCCTCTTGGGGAGATGTTGGCGCACCCCATATGGCCACATTGTCGCTTCCAGGACTGATAATTGGTTTGTCTGTATGACTCTTCTCAACCTCTGTCGTTCAGAACACCACAATTCCTGAACAATCGAATCAGCAACTAGACAAGTCCAGAGTTACCCACCAACCATCTACTTCCTCTAATTCTTCCTCTCCTCCTTCCTCTTAGAGCTGGTAAATCCAAAAGTCAAGTACCTAATGAGAAGAAGGAAAAGAAGAAGAAAGAGAAGAAGAAGAAGGAGCCAAAAGCGAATGGGGGAAAACGAGTGTCGTCTAGTGAAAATCCACACACTGCACTGACCAGGCCTAAATCGCCATGTGTCATTTGCAAAGGAGACCACTATCACAGAGATTGTCCTTGCATCCCTTGGATCTTAAGGGACTGGTCTTCTCGTTTGCACAACCCGGTGTCATCAACCTCTGATAATCATATTGAAAACACACTGTCGACTAGTGAAAGTGAAGCCCCAGGACAAAAAGGAAAATATAGATTTCCTTGTAAACTGTGCGAAGGCGATCGTGCCATCCACCATTGTCCCTTCTTAGACGAAGCTAAAAGAAGGATGATCATCCGGTTTCACTGTTACGACTTCCTCCTGGATATAAAAAACTCTTGCCGAGTCCGTCATTAGTTGAAAATCCGGCTGGCCTGCTCAGGTGGTCGGCCGAAGCATCTATCATTGAAGATAAACCATATGAATCCATACCAGACGAAAGTCAAAAGGTCGAGGCAGCAGTTGACCCGGTCTTGCCTTCAGAGGTTCCATCTTCGGATGATACAGTCACAGAAGAGAACAAAGATGACACCGTCCAAATTATTTTCATAAGCACAGACTCCAACGAACATGGGGGCAATTTACCCATTTCTTTACCGCAGGAAGGAAGTTCGTCAGAGTCATACCCGGCCGTCTATTCGGTCTCACCTCCAAGCAACCTAGTTGTCTCCTTCGACTGGAATCAACTAGGCAGACCCCGTTTACCAGCTAGTATACCATTCCGAATCATTGTTCAAATATATAGAATGGTTATGGCTAGTACCATCATAGATTAAGGGGCTTCTGTGAGTATCCTTTCCTCGACTGCTTGAAAAGTGCTTGGTTCGCCATCGCTTTTGCCTGAGATGAGAAATCTAACAGGCTTTGATAAAGGAACCAGTCGACCGTTAGGGATCCTTCCCAATGTGCCCATAACATTGAGAGGGAAAACCGTTCACATGAATGTGATGGTAGTTCAAGGACCCCTGGATTACAATCTACTCCTTGGACGAGACTATATTTATTGCATGGGAGCAATTGTCTCCTCACTCTTTAGAGTAATGTGTTTTCTGCACGAAGGAAGAGTGGTCAAGATCGTAGACCAGCTTTCATTTCTCGGATCATACAGAGAAAATAGTCATATACCATCCCTAAATGGTCTTTTCACGCAAGAAATGTCTCAATCTCCAGTCCGTCCACCCGATGAGCGCGAGTGATTCAGGGGGACATGATTGAATCCCAGGGGGCATGCACCCTGGTCTGGTTCGATAGGAAAACTTCGGGTATAAAGTAGGTTTCTGTGAGAGAATATGACCTCCATACTCCCGTCCGTGATTGGAAGAGGGAGTTGGAATGGAACAAGATCCTCTTGTTAAAGTTATGTGAGTTGGCGGGCATCGTCGCTCACCTCTGTTTATTTCGGTACACATCGCCGAAGAAGTGTTTTGTTTGCGCTGTGAATAAGACAATCTTTGGATAACCTGTAAGAGGTAGGCCTCTCTCGCTAAAAGAAATGTTTTAACGGAAAGAAGTAGGGGTAACCTTGAAACTCTGTTTTATACCTGGGTGCATGCAAACCTTTTGGAGTGAAAGCAAAGAGCGGTCATTTATCTGTTTTTTGGATTGGTCGTTTCCTAACTTGCATAAAGAAAGGATGTGGGGCAAAAATTTAAAATTTGCCGTTTTATAGGAGACATTCTTATCACACGACTGGATTAATCGAGCAGTTTTAGCACATAGTTCAAGCTCATTAAAAAATAAACATAAGCCATGAGCAAATGTTTCCTCCCGCGTTTAATCTCATTAAAAAATGAACTATTCCCCGGTAAATAACCATCGTGAATGTATTACTTCAGCCATTAAAGCCTTGGTCGTGTTTGCACCGTCACCTCCACTTTTTCATTGGTCGATCATTCACCTCCATTTGATTGTTTACCCATTTTGAGGAACAGCTGCGAAGAGTGATTTCACTAGCCATCCTTGTGACACTGCCATGATTGGAAAATTCCAAACCTTACCTGGAATCAGCTGCTACCCATTTTATCACTTGTTCATCAAAAGACGAGTCTCCTTTAAGCTCTTTTCAACTGACTCGTAAAATATGAAAAGATTGCCGAGCCATTGGCCTCTCCAGCTCGTTAAAGGGACAGGAAGTGCTATCCCTCCTTTAGATTTTAATCTTTTTGGACCTGAGGGATTATTACACAAAAAGATCGAGCGTTTGTTTTGTTCGGCTCGTTAAAAGTATCGAAAATTCATCCCTTCTGTATTGTTTTATATTTTTTCAGACTTAAGGGATTAGATGACGAAAAACGAATTTTGGAGTTACCTTTACGTTCCTTTTCAGACTCTCTAAAATTGAAAAGGACCGAGTTATCTTTGTCGTTAAACTTGTTAAAAAGATTAATAGCGACAAACTTGTCTATAGACGAGAACAAGTTTCACTATCGCTAGGCTCGTTAAAACATAGCGATGGGTTTGCCCGAAGGCCAAATTATAGAACAAGCATATGTTATCCTCCTCAAGCTTGACAAAAATAAAGAGGTACTGGTCAGAAATGACTGGGGAAAATTGGGAAGAAAACTTGAAGAAACTTTGTTGGTAGTAAGTCGCTCTTGAACATGACACTTCCACTCCGTGTCCGAGTCGAGTTGGGTTGTTTCATTCACCGGTCACATCACCATGGTCACGCCATACCATCCACATTTGGGGTCAATGCTACCAATCCATCACATCAGTGTTGCCGATATGTTCAAGAGAAGTCATTCAGTGAATTCACCTGAGTCTCACCCACTACCATACATTATACTCCATTCTTTCATGACTGCCACCCTGAACCTTATATCACCAGATTGTTTTCACCTCCATTAAAATCATTTGCTCCGTTCCGTGTCATTGATGTGGGATTCATTAAGGCCATCCTGTGATAGATCACTTCTTGTCGACATCAGCTCATTATCCAAGAAGTTGATCTAGAAACACCCCATTCAGTACTTTGAAGCTTGCATGCCTCAATGGCAAGTTTCTCACTTCCGGCGACAGGTTTACATCAATGGCCTTCGACCGAAAGATTTTGCGTGGTGTTTGACGCCAAGTCCTTTATCCACACCATGTGAATTGTACTACAGTACCTTGAGGTTCATTATCATTATCAGTGATTCCTCTCGCGCTTGTTAACAGTTTACATCATTGACTGGCAATCAAGCGATGTCTTTCCATGTTCGACTTCAAAACATTTCTCACATGGATCGACTTGTACTTCGAGTGAAGATCGGACGAGATTGAAGACCCCGGATCTAGTTTCATCCATCTGGGCTGTGATATATATTCAGGGAAATAAAGACATTAAATGTACATCATTGCTGCACAGATAATCGTCCACTCAAAAGGATGATGGCTCTATCAGAATCATCAGTCTACACTCAGATGATTGTCTGTTCTATGTACATGAAAATGAATTTATAAAGCTGAGCATGGGAATGCCCGCCTCAGCCGGATCATGAAAATATTATGAAGATAATGTATTGTATTGTATCTTATTACAGGTCTCCTCCCAGCATTGAAAGAACTTTGGATCCTCATAATAAAGCATTTCACCTGACATCAAAAGATTAACGGCCTCATACTTTAGGGGGCAACTGTTATAGAAATTTTTTGGCCCTACAACCCCAAGAATGAAATGTTTATAAACCAAGGGCTCCTAAGTCCCTAAAAGTGTTGTTCTAACCCCTAAAGGAACAAGGTCAATAGATTACAGCTTCTCCCAAAATTTTTCCATGAGAAACTGCTCAGAATTAATCAAAACAAGATCATTGCAGCTGCTCCACTGGCTAAGTGCGTTGCGTCTCACCCAAATACACTGTGAGGGTGCGTTGCATTTCAAAAGTCCCTTCTGTGGGGTGCGATGGGCGAGAAATGACAAATGGCAGTGTCATTCCGCGAGGTGGAGAGGCAATGGAAGCTTCCAGAATCTTCTCTTGTGACACTTGCCTCACTGAATTCGACCAAGGATGAGTAAGAGGCCATCAGTCTCCAAGTGGAAGCAGAACTATCAGAGAGAAGACACTAATCAAATCACAAGCTGACTCATCTCCCTTACAGATATCTATATATGGATCCCTCATCCCAGAGATTCAGAGGCTGGAATTTTGCATATTGTAAGGAATTGTTGTTGGTTTCTTGAGACAAACATCAGATTGTTGGGTGATCTAAGCTTTGTTTGAGATGAAGAGGGGCTTCTTTGCTGGGAGGTTGATGTTGGGTCAGAACAACTGGTTGTAACTCCTCTTGGCTCTTTTCTTGTTTATCAATAAAAGCTATTTGAGTTTTCCTCCATGCTTTTGTGTCATTGATGCTTGTTACATTTGTATGGTCAATTTACATCTGATCCTAGATTGTTTATGATTATAGATCCATGTCTTTGTATAGTGCTATGCTTCTGTGATCTTATAGGTACTTTGTGAAGCTGGGCGTGCAAGGGAGCAGGTAGTTGAGGACTATCAAAGAAGAGAGGGATCAAATCAGGAGATTAGCGCAAGACAGAAGTTGGTCTTTCTGTTCCTCTCTATCTATAATTCATAAAGGAAAAACAAAAGTAGCTTTTCTCTGTTTATTTCTAAGGCAGCTGTCACACCTTAGTGGGATAGAGCAGTTCTATATAGACACTTTTCCCTGTAACAAATATACCCCTCATCCTCAATTCAATCAACTCCGTTTACTTGGCTTGGTATGTGTGATGTTGATAAAGAGAAAGGTAGGGACTACATCTTTAACTCAAGCTAGTGAATAAGCTATGGTGATCAAACAATCGAACAATACTTCCGAAAGAGTTAGAATTGCTTTACACAAGATAGGGTCCATACAGAGAGCTAGAGTTCTACTAGTAACAATGTAAAATTTGAAACGGGAATTAATACTGTTACCCGTTTTGTAGAGATAGCAAAAAAGTGACCTGATTTTGAAAAGGGGTGATGCAGAACACACATGTTTTGTTTAGAGCATAGTTTTTGGCACTTTAATTTTTTTTATGTACATTACGTTTTAGAATGGTAGTGAATGGTAGTGATTTTCATGCTGATTTTAAAAAGTGGTTATTCTGCATCACACCCTTTTTTTAAAAGACCTATTTTTTGACTTTAAATTTTCTGATGTATGAAATGTAAATAATTATTTTGTAAATTTAATAATTTTGGAAGTGATCTTCTTCTTCATATTTTCTTTTTATTTATTTTTTATTTTTTTTGTAGTGAGGTTTTTATTGATTTGCATATATAAGGAAGAAGGTCGATATTTTTTATTTTCGATATTCAACATATTTATACATCGTTAATTAAATTTTCAATCCACATGAAATAACAAAAATAAAAGATAAAAAATGTTTAAAAAAAATTATTTCATAAACCATAAAAGAATTTGGAAAAAAAAAAAATAATTGAAAAAATATATATATAAAATTAAGTAAGTAAAAATTGAGAAATTAAAAAAAAACATTAGCAAAAACTAGGAAAAAAAAAGAAAAAAAATTAAAAACAAATTAGTTAAAAAAAAAAATTAACGAAAAAAAATTAAAAAAACTAGTAAAATTAATATTAAAAAAAAAACTCCAGGTAGAAGCCCTGGAAGACTTGCTTCACAGTCTGTAATTTTCACTTGTACAGTTAATATATGAATTAGATAGCCTTTATGTAGAAAAAAAAAATATTAAAAAAAAAACAAAAATGTTAAAAAAAAAATTATCTCACAAACCATAAAATAAATTGGAAAAAAAAAAAAACAAAATTAAAAAATATATAGTTATATATAAAATTAAGTAAAAATAGAGAAATTAAAAAAAAAACATTAGAAAAAACTAGGAAAAAAAATAAAAACAAACTAATTTAAAAAAAAGAAAGAAAATTAATGAAAAAAATTAAAAAGAAGGTAAAATTAATATTAAAAAAAAAAACAAAAATAAATTTAAATTATAAAAAAAAAACAAAAAAAAATGTGTATTTTATATTTAAAAAAAAATGTAATTATTTTTTATTAAACATACATATTTTATTTACAAATAAAAAATAGAAAATTAAAATCTAATTTTTTTTTCAACAAGCTTTTTTTTTATTAAAAAAAATTATGATTTTTTTTTAAACAATTATTATTATTATTATTATTTTTATTTAAAAATACAAATGATTAAACTTACATTTTATAGTTTTAAAAAAATAAAAAGAATTAAACCTACATTTTATACTTTTAAAAAAAATAGAAAATTAAAATTAATAACTATAATATAGAAATTAATAATATATAAATATATTGTTAAAAAAAAATTTGAAAACATGAATATATTTTATAAAATTTTAGTATTCATACATATTTAATTAAAAAATAATAAATAAATATAAAATATAAAATTTTAACATCTTTCTAAAATTAAAATTTATAAAAATAAAATTTTAAAATTTTGTAAATATAAATTATTCACTAATTAAAAAAAAAAGTTAAATATGAATATCAAAATAGAATGATTTTTTTATGTCATTTATAAATGTATTGAAAATATAGAAGAATTAAGGTTAACATGGTTAAACTTATGATAATAACCATCACATATCATGGTTAGACTTCTAATGCTTCAGAACTATTTAAAAAAAAACGCAGGTACGGAGTTAACCTTATCAAAATCATGTTAATTAAATTTTGTTCCAAGTTGCAATAACTTGCCAAGGAAGTAGAGATGGGACTTTTGTGGTCAGCTTCAAGTGAATTATGAGAGATTAATATTGATTTTGACTTTTGTGATGGAGATTCTGATGTTTGAACCTAGCTTCACCCCATACCAGAAAATTTGATGCGGACGATTTTTATTGATTTGATTTTTTTATTTTTTAAATAGATAAATTTTACTTTAGATTTAATTGGTAATAGAAAAATGAAAAGATTGTAAATTTAAATGGTCAAATTTATCAAATCTAAATGCAAAGACCGAATCCCAAAGTCCCGTGAAAATGCAATCAATGGAGAGAGACAAATGAAAGTCAAATGCATATTATTAAGGCGTAATTGTAGACTATAAGTGGACATTATCAATCCATACAACTCCAATACCACATGTTTTGTGGAAACCAATGAATGTGGACTTCCATTCGCAGTTACCTTTTTCAGAATGAGGAGCCGCAGGAAATTCTATTAAAACAGGATCTTTGATTTGCCGCATTTTAGTAAAGGGCAAATCTCCACATTGGCTCGACCTGCAACCACCTCATCTCCGCATCGTTGATTGATCGTATGTCCTCAACGTTTGGCTTTTAATTTTTAGTACGGAAACGGATGCAGGCCCTCCGCCCACCGCTGCGCCACCACGGGCGGCCCGGGGCAAATGGCCACCAATTTTTTTTTTTTAATTAAAAAAAAAACAAACAAAAAATATTAACTTTAAATTTCTTTTTTATAATAATTTTTTTAATTTTAAATTAAAAAAAATAAGTTTGTTTTAAATTGGTTCGTGATTTTACAATAATTTTGTTTTATAATAATTTTTTTTTAATCAAAAAATTAAAAAAAATGTAAATTTTAATTTTAAATATATATATATTTTTTTAAAGTATAAAATGTAGGTTTAATTTTTTTTTAAAGTATAAAATGTAAGTTTAATCATTTGTATTTTTAAATAAAAAAAAATAACAATAATAAAAATTGTTTAAAAAAAATCATAATTTTTTTTAATAAAAAAAAGAGCTGGTTGAAAAAAAAAAGAAAAAAATAGATTTTAATTTTTAACTTTTTATTTGTAAATAAAATATGTATGTTTAATAAAAAATAATTACACTTTTTTTTTTAATATAAAATACACATTTTTTTGGTTTTTTTTTTTTTTTATAATTTAAATTTTTTTTTGTTTTTTTTTTTAATATTAATTTTACCTGTTTTCTAATTTTTTCGTTAATTTTCTATTTTTTTTTTAAACTAGTTTGTTTTTATTTTTTTCCCAGTTTTTTCTAGTGTTTTTTTTAATTTATCTATTTTTACTTAATTTTATATATAAATATATATTTTTTTATTTTTTAATTTTTTTTTCCAATTTCTTTTATGGTTTGTGAGATAATTTTTTTTTAACATTTTTTGTTTTTTATTTTTATTTTTGTCTTTTGTATATATTTTTATATTTGTTTTTTAAATAATCAACATTTTAATCTTAATTTTAGTAGTTTTTAAATTTTTTTTTGTTAATTTTTCTATTTTTTTTTATCTAGTTTGTTTTTAATTTTTATTTTTAATAATTTTTTTTCTTAATTTTTCTATTTTTACTTACTTAATTTTTATTTTTTTTAATGTTTGTTTTTTTTATTTTCCATTTTTTTTTATTTTTTTTTCTTTTGCCATTTTTTTTTTTTATGGTTTAGAAATAACCTTTTAAATATTTTTTTTTACTATTTATTTGTTTAATGCTTTTTTTTTTTTTAGTTTTTTAATTCTTATCATTAATTTTGTTTTCTTTTTTTACATTTTTATGATTGATTTTCTTTTTTTTTCATTTTTCATTTTTATTTTATGTTTTGTTTTTAGTATATATTTTAATTTATGTTTTGTATTTATTTTTAACTTTTTTTTAAGTGTTTTTTCATTGTTTTATTTTTTATTTTATTTTATGTTTTCATTATTTTTTTAAATTTAATGTTTTTCGGGGTCATGATAAAAAAAGTGTTCTCCCAACATTAACACTTTTCGTTTTGAGGGTGTTTTTTAGATAATTTTTGCGCAAAAAATTGATTTTGACCGCCATTTTTAAAACATGTTGAAAATTTACCCAAAAAAAAAAATGTGGTATTTCAGCATCAACACTTTTCGTTTTTAGCACTGTTTTTGATGTTTTTTCGGGGTTTTTTGGCCAGAGTTCCCGTTTTGAGTTTATAGTTCTCGTTTCAAAGTTTACATTGTTGAGTGCGTCACCAATTTTGTAGTTGCTACAACCACCTTCCAAAATTTTGCTTATGCTTCATTTTGGAGCCTCCCTCCTAAATCACAATAGCTCATCCTGCATTGACCCAAGTACTTGCACTTTGATGGAGCTTTACCTTTTGCATTATGGCTTATGTTTTCTTACTTGATTTACTGTCTAAACCACAACCCGATCTCTTGACTTGGTTTCAACCCAATTCCAGGCTTGCCTTAGTGAACTATGCAAACCTCAAGGGAAACGAGGCTTGCTCTCAGAAATTGTACAATCCAAGCTTAAAGTGAGCCTTAAGCTCCAAAATTGGGCAGAGCCAGCTGAAAACATGTCTTCAGCTGGGAAATTGCATAGATATTGAGAGGTAGCTTAGAGCCACTCAACCTAGAAATTGCGTAGAAGCTACTCAGTGCATGAGCCAGTGAGTTGCCCAGTTCTTCCCAGAACTGCACAATCTGTCCAGGAAATGCATGGAAGCCTTTTCCCAGAAAGAAAAATAGAAGAAAGTGAAAAATAATCCCTATAAAATAGGGATCTATTTTTAGCAACCTGAAGGAGACACTTGAGTTATTTTGGAAATTGCACCAACTTTCACTATTTCCTTGATTTTGGACTTTGTGTCATAAACCCTAAATCAATCAAATCTATTTAATGGATGCTGCTAGAGCTCATTTTCACATTCGCTATGGAGCTTTGGACACTGTAGATACCCATGAAACTAATTAGATGGAAAATTACATTTCTCGATGAGGAGGAAAAAGAAGAATTTGTTTAGGGAATACATCTAAAACAACTGTAAAACATGGTATGTCCTTAGGATATCAGCATCATCATCCTCAACACTGAGAATAGTTTCAATGCTGCTAGATATTTGCACAACAAATAAAAGGCATCCTTTTGTGTAGCTTGGCTTGGCTTGCATGGATGAAATTGATCTCATCGATGTGGGTTTCATCTTTCCACACGATAGTATAGGCTCTCCAGCTTCATCCAAACATTCAATGGTCTTCTCAAAACAATCTACCTTGGTTTGATGCACATATAACCAATCCATGCCAAACAATATGTTATATATTCCCAATGGAAACACATTGAGATTTTCCACTATTGGCATCCCATTTAATTCGATTGGGCAGCCTTCACCCAGTTCTTTAGCCTTCTTTTTATCTTTATGGATAGTTGAAATAACCAAGATTCATCATGTGCTTCACTCTTTAGTGTGTGTCCCTCAACAAAAATAGACTTATGTAACTGAAATTTGAACAAGGGTCAATAAAATTCAAAATTTTTTGCTCATGGATCATACCTTCCACCTCTATAACTAATTCTTGATGGTCAACTTGGAAACTATCCAGTACTACGTAAATTCTGGGTATAATTTAAGCTACATCCTTGATTGTCTCTACCTTCCTTGCATTGAACAGTCTCAAGACAACATGCTTGTGTTGTGGGAAATGTTTCCTTAGGTGATTTCCTCCACAATTCCAACAATTATATGGACCCTTCCCATAAATTTTGGCTTCATCTTAAGTATAATGGCCTCAGTTGGTTTTCTTGGTTAATAGGGGTCACACTTTCTCCCTTGGTTTCCTTTTTCCTTTTAAACTCGGCATTGCTCTTGAATCTCCATTATGATTTATATTCAAGCATGTGCCTAGAATGCTCATAGCAATTCTTTAGTTTTCAAAATTCATCCTCTAATTCCTTGGGCTCATCAAATGCAATCATATCCTTGAAAGGTTGTGGCATACCATTGATATACCTTTTAATCTTTGCTTTTTCCTCCTTAAGGTAAATAACATACCTTAGCATCTCTAATAATTTGGTGGTGTACTCATCCTCTGTCATTTGTCCTAATCTGAGCTAATAGAACTACTTTGCCTTATTGTCGAAGTATATCTCATATATATATTTTCTCTTGAAATACTCCTCAAACTCCTTCTAAGACAATTCTTCCTCCCTTATTCCCTTTACATTTTTCATATATTCCCACCATATTTCAAGATTGTCTCTTAGACTAAAATTAACTACCTTTGCCTTCAGGTTTTATAAATAATCATGGACTTAGACTAACTTCTTTATTCCTAGTAGCTAGGCTTTAACATCCTCTGATTTTCTCATTTCATCATCAATGGTAGGAGGCTTATCCTTTTTAAAATCCTTTGGTATATACGCTCTTTCCCTTATTCACCCATGATGATGATGATGATTATAGTGACGATGATGTGACCTTCTATTAACACTCTCATATTGTTTTTCATGGGTTCTTGAGTTCCCTTCTAGGGTACTTAACAATGTTACTTCTCTCATGGTCTCTTCATCGGACAAGCAATGCTTCTTTCTATACCTGCTCTCATTTTCCCCATTGGTTCTTTCCTCCTACCCCTATGGGATTTAAATGTCTCTATGGTTGATACCTAACTCATGTTGCCCTTGTATTTTCAGTTCTGATAGGATTTGCAGTATGACTACATTGACTTCAACTTGCTTTTCTTGCACTATGAGATTCATCTGATTGTCAGCTTCACAACTCCTTATTTCTACTCTCAGGCTTCTAAATGTGTCCATCTAGTTGGTGCATTTTCCCTTCCTTGGTGTTCAATTTATCTTTCCCTCTTCTTGTCCATATTGTGATTGGTCGGACCTATACTGCACCATTTTACTATTCCTTTCTTCGTCTGTTGGTTCTATGTTGTACCACCCTTTACTATTCTTGTGGTCCTTGATATTCATCTCTTTGGGCACTAGTATCCTTTATGTGTTGTCACACACACACACAACACTATTATATTTTAAGAAAATTTAGATTCATAATAAACACTTTCACCTTGGTTTGTCAACAGAAATCTGTTGGTGTGAGGCTAGCTGCAAAATTAATATCAATAAAGTCAAAAACATTGTTAGTGTCATGCTACATGCATAAAAATATAAACCAAACCATACACATGATCAATTCATAATAAAAATTAGGTTACTAACACTCATCACAAGTCTTTAAGGCCTCATTAGATCTTCAAGATATAGTGTTGCACCTTTGCTTAGTTACTTCTACTATAGAACCCATCTAGTCCAGAGTGTTGAACTTGGAAGCTTTGATACCACTATGTAACACACCCCCTACTAACCTAGACCCCACTAAGGATTCCAAGAGGCAGTTACCCTAAAGACCTGACTCCCATAGACACATCATGGAAATAGGGTCTAAATTTTTCGACCTCTTATAACTTCTTCAAAACGTAAAATAGATAGCATTGTTGTGTTTGCCTCGTCAATACCTTTCCAATGATATGAAATCTTTCTCAATATGACTCCTGAATTGAAATATATTGTTGATCAGAGTCTTGGCTAATAATATTGAGCCATGTCAACTTAACCTGCGATGTGGCACCCACGTGGCTACCAAGTCATATGCCATGTCGTGCCAAGTGGCAAGTGCTAACCCAGTCATACTAGGTCATGTATACGCTATCATAAGGTCCTCTCAACTAACTATAACATAATGTATGCTATGTGTAATGGATATATGTGGTTGTAGGACCTATAAGGCCATGCCACCTCAACATTTATATCCCGATGGGTCTCAACGCTGCTCCCCATTGAAACTTTTGGGACAATATTCAAGCCTACATGGTGTTACACAACTCGAGTTGAAGCTTTCCACCCTCCTTTCCCATACAAAAATACATTCTCACCACATGACCCTTATCCATATAAACATGCCCCACACATGCCAAGTCACCCTGGGACTTAGATCCTGGGCATTCTACTATGCCCTGCACCCAAAATATCTAGGTTTTGGGTTATTGGGTGACATCACCTGTCCTAAACTCTGAGGTGATGTCATCCCTCATCACATGCTCTACACCACACACTACGGAACTTTTGGTTCTACCACAAAGCTTTTATGTATTAAAATAAGGGTCTTCCCTTCATCATTTTGCACTGGGCAACAAGCCCCACTGCCACATCATCCAAGGGACTTGATCTTGAGAGTTCCTTTGGTGCTCCACTTGAAACCTTCGGGGTCATCCAACGACAATGAACACTTTTCCATCAATGGCCTAGATCTTCCTTACTTATGTGCTTGGTCATTGTGGCTAGTCATAGGGTTGAAGAGGGTGAAGCCAGTTCCTCTAGGCAATCTATTCTTTGGCTTTAAAAGAGTTCTAGCATCGCACTTAGTGACTGCTTATTAAATGTACAATGCCTTCGATACATAGTCAATGACATTCAAGAGCATACACAGGCTATTCCGGCTTATTCCTCTTGAGCTTTAATGAAACTCGACCATGGCCATAGACCTTCGTACACGCATGATTGTATATATATATATATATATATATATATATATGTATATATATGTATATATGTACATATATATATGTACATATATATACATATCTATATACATATGTATATACATATGTATATATACATATATATATATATATATATATATATATATATATATATATATATATATATATATATATATATATATGTATGTATATATGTATATATGTATATATAGATATAGATATAGATATAGATATATACACTACACTATCTCTTCTAAGCTTAACAGAAAAAATGCAACCCATTGCATATAGTCACATATTTCTTCAGATAAAGGGGTTACATACATGCCACTGGGATAAATTTCCATTTTTAGAATAAACATAGAGATATTTTTAACAAGAGATTTCACCTATAAATTTAGCAAGTTATTAAGGTTACAATAGAGTCCATAACTATTCATAAGAAAAATTTCTTCCTTGAAAATCATTACATGGATCATTGACATTCCACTTTTGCAAGTGGAGTCATAATTTCACATCACAAACAACATGTTCAACAAATTAAAAAAATATGTACAAAACATTTAAAAAAGGAGCATAGATAAGTACTTATCTTATGTAGCACATCGACTTGCTAACTTAGATTTGGACTCTAACTCTCCACCCAACCATAAAAAAGATACAACCACTAGTTCTTGCAGTTGTCACCGATGAGCTAGATTCCAGTGCTTGAATTGGAGTGCTTATTAAGAGGATTTTTTAGCCAACAAAATAGCTGAAAAAGGATGCCACAAGGCTACACTTCCTTCATCCAACAACTACACATTTTCCTTTAGTCTTTTTAGGCATAAATAATATCCATGCCAGGATACCAGAACACAGAGAGTCTCTTCTCAATTTCAAGAGAAGTTAGTCGACATGAAGGGAAGGTTCATTAGTGGATAAGATACTAATGGGTAATATATCACCTCTCCAAGTGGTTAATTAGCGAGTCAAGCACCAGAGCTTCATCCCTAGGGAAACTCCTATTGGTTCAAAAACCCTCACAACCACCTGAGTGACTCTTCCAAAACCAGAAAGTTCATTAATCCACAAGATTCTAGTGGGTTCTTCAACCTTATAGGCAAGCCACTACAATCTATAATAATTTTCACCTAGAAAGCCTCAATGATGTTTCTTCAGATAGTTCTCATCTCTCCATAGCTTGGGTTTTTCCAAATTTGATCATTTCTCTCTCTCTATTTTCTCACCTCCACCCTTGGAGGAAATTTTCTCATTACTTTAATCCTTGCATCCTCCCCTCTACTGACTATGCATATGCACGAAAGAGTAAGATAGTGCATTCCATTCTTCCACTATTTCTACTCATGAGAGAGAATGATCTAAAGTCCATTTTCAGTTGCGCATGTGTGTCATGTGGGGATGCCCCAAACAAACCAACTATCTGCCTCTTTTCCATCTCCATGTCATTCAACCCCTTAATAACGCAACCCATTCCTATCCTTAATTTTTTTGTGCTTTTTTGCTTATGGTTGGAGTTTAAAGGACACCTAAACCTTTCCTCTCATTAGAGAAAATTTCAACCTAAATGCGGTCTCCTAAGGAAAAATAATAAAATAAGAGTTATGAATTTTGGGGGGAAAAGAAGAAAACGATTTTTTTTAATAATATTTTTGGCTTATCTTCTTATAGGTTTACTCAGATTTCAGGTGTGGAAACTCATTGGATGCGGAATTAAATTCCACATTCAATGAGTACCCATTATGCATACTTTTGAGAAGATCCACATTGATAAAAAAAAATGAATATACATTAAAAAACATGTTGAGCAATGTTGTTCTTTTCAAAAGTATGCATAATTGGCACTCATTGGATATGGAATTTAATTTTGCATCGAACGAGTGTTTACACTTGAAACTTGAGTAAACCTATAAGGAGATAAGTCAAAAATACAATTAGAAAAAAAGAAGTTTTTTTCTTCTTTTCCATCCAAAATATTTATATGTATCTCTTTTTAAATTTAAAGGATTTTTATTGGTTTACATATTGTGAGATGGAAATTAAATGAAAATTTCATGGACACTTTTAGGTTGAAATTTCCTCTAATTTCTTTTCAGTTAAATTTATTGCTCAGTCAGCCCAATTAAAACCACTCAACCAACCAAGACTATTATTCCAAAAGACCCATTCCTCAAGTAATCTCCCTTCTCAAGCAATCTGGAATATGTGTCCCTTCTCTCAACCTTTAATTAATTACAATTTATTTATGATGGAAAAATATTAACGAGGGGATGTGGCATATAGTAGATCAATTTATGTGTGATACTTGATGTCATTTCATCATGGGTAAAGGATTAAGGTATATTTGTCCAAATATTTAAATGAGGGAAGATACATGGAAGGAAGAAATATTCCTAGTGTAATTTTATTTTAGAGTCTACATGAACCTTGCCTCTTGCCGGACAAAAAAGGATAAATGAATAGAGGGAAAGTTTTTGCAATGATATACATAGGAGAAGGTAAGCACCAAAAATAAACTAGTATATCTGGCAAGTATTTGATACAATAGAAGTGAAACATCAAAGGAAGAAACAAATAGTATGTGTCAGATACATAAGTGGCCTTATCAACAACCATGATACATTAATGTCAATGACCATGTGAGCATGCATTAGTAACCATTTTGGGTGGAAAAAATAGGGGAAAATATTCTCATAACTTCAACATATGCACCTATATTACTACAAAATTTACATGATGTTAGTAGAGCCATTATCAACTACAAGTTCCTTGAGTACAAATAGTCTACTTCAATATAAACTTGAATATAAAGGAAATATTCCCACCTTTAAGGACCTAGAAGTCAACCAAAATTTTGAAATGGTACAATTAAGGGGAATTTGAGGAATCATTAATACTTTGTAATTAAGACTGTTAGTATGAAAATCCTTAGAAAGTGTACCAAAAATACTTCACTTAAGTTACTGGTGACAAGTGACCCTAACAACAAAATTTTGTTGTTTATTATGCTCTATATCTGCAAGAAAACATGATAAATCACCACAAGAAAATATATGATGCAAGCCCAAAACATATAGCAACAATAAAGAAAAGTGCAATAACCCAATAGAAGGACTTCAAATGAATAATATTTTATTAAAACACCTAGTGAGGAAGATTTACAACATGGGTTTGTAGATCCCCCTCCATGGGATGGGTCCTTTTGATGTCCTTATGCTTCAATGATCTTGTTCTTCTCTCTCAAATGTGCAGAAAACCCAAAAGCAAGATGGAACTCAAGTGGGAGCTCAAATGTAGTGAGACGATAATGGTGACGATGATAATGATCATGGTGAAGAATGAATGGAAAACCCTCTTATTTATAACAAAGTATTGAGCTAAATTAGGAAATGGAAAATAATAAAATATTATTGACCAAATCAAAATCTAACCATTATGAATACTTTATTGTATTTTTTGGAGAGGGAAAAGATATTCAAAATGGTCAAATATCTTTATTTAGAAAATGGTTGAAGTAATTAACAAATAAAATGATTTATTAATTACTTTGTGAGAATTAAGAAAAGTTTGAATTTGAAATAATTATTAAATAATGGTTTAACAATTATTCAAAAAATAAGAATAAGGAATAATAAATAAATAGTGATTTATTTAATTATTCCATGGCAATTTAGTCAAATGTGACAAGGAATAATTACCAAATAATGATTTAATAATTATTCCTAGAGAATATTAAATAAATGCTAATTTATTTAAATATTCTTATGGGGTTTTAAAATTTTAAACAGAAATAATTTGATAAAAATGGTTTAATAAATTATTTCTTAGGGTGAAAGTGATTTTACTATTGTAAAATTAATCCTACATGGTGTATTTAGACCCACCTAGTTAGAAATGGAGCAAATCATGTGACCGAAATACGTTGTAGGTTATACTTTTACGAGACACCAAAGGGGAGTCAAAGATAGAGAAAGAGAGATAAATGAAGCAATGCAAGGAAGGATAGAGAAATGGAGGGGGCGAGACCTACTAAACTGATATATGTTTCCTTTTATTTTGGAGTGCATGATCTCAAATGAGGCGGGGGATACACACCCATACCCTCCAAGATAATCGAGTACAAATAATAATGGTGTGCCCAACAATGTGGGACTGAGCTACAAAGTACTTAATACATTATACATGTTATGTTGGCATCAATGGGCTAGAACATGATACAATGATATAATGAGTCCCATATACATAATGTGCCTGGAGAAGAGAGGCTAGGAATAAATACAATAACATCTAGTGATTTGAGTACATGACACATATTGCCTCCCAATCTGACATGGTGAGGGGGAATCATAACCAAAGAAGCCCTGCTAAAAACGAAATGGATCTAATGGTATGAATGAGCCATGCATGTTCTGGTCACTGCAAGCACTGAAACCGAACCAATGAAATCTATGGAACTGTATCTGAAGCTAGATCATGAGTGGTATACATCTGGGCATGTGGGGGGATACCTGAAGGACCATCCCCTCATGAGGTCTGAAACATCTCACATGCACCCAAGAAATACTGGTATAATCTGCTAGATCAACGGACCATCAAGTGTACAATTCTTGGTCATGCGAGAAAAAACCAAGTCAAAGGGAAATTATGATTCTCTTTTATTTACCTGAGGAAACAAAAAATGATGAAAGTTGGAACCAAGGTACACCGCCCTCTAGACCAATCTCCTAGAATAAAGGTGCTGAAGTTGACAGAAGAGGGCTTGGCAGAGGTGAGGCAAGGAGGATTCCTCAACAAAGGCACGAGGGTCATGGTAATGTGACTGATGGACTGACACCAGGGATGATGATGGAAGGATACAAGATGAGAGGTGGACTGATGAATTCCCTTGTTAGAGCATGATATCCATCGTTTACCTAGCAACGTCTGACTTGATTCCAGAGGGGATGGTCAATTACCTAGTGCTGAAAAATGTAGCAAGAAATTCTCAATTTGATTTTTCCTTGATTAAATTGAGAAAATTTGATTTTCCACATCAATAGAAAACTTGGATGATGTTAAATTTTGTGACATGGCTTGTGTCAATTAGTTTACTTAGTAAATTTGATTTGGAGGAGTTTGAATTTAGTTCTACATGTGTGATTGCTAATTTGTAGCAATCAAGGTCAGTTATCTCAGGTTGTTTTTAGTTAAACTAGTTCCAACTTTTGGAGGAGCTAATTGAAGGTCAGTTAATTAGTGGGACTTTAGTCAAACTTAATGATCATTCAGTTAATAGATCAATCAACCAAAAATAGCTAGTGCATGTAAAGAATTCAAGTTACCCAGTTGAGGTGGAGATTCCAAGGCAGTGTAACATCAGTTGTAGACTAGTCTTGAGTGTATAGGTGTTGCATTCAGTCAGATGATCAACCTAAGGAATTTCACAATTCAATTTGAGAAATTTCCTAAATAATAGGGGCCTAATTCCTCAAGGAATAGTGGAAGGAAATAGGATCTCAAGCTGAGGAAAAAATTGATTAAGTTTGGGTAAGAGGTCTTTAGTGAGTAGAGAGATAGGTTATGCACTTGTAGGGTGTGCTCAGTCAAGCAAGGAAATTGTAATACATCTATATTCATTTGATTAATGAAAGCATGCATTGGGGTTTTTAGTAGATTTATTTCCCTAGATAAAAATACTTGTTGCGTGTGTGTTATTTCTTCTTGCATGTTTGAGATTTTTGTTCTAAATTACGAATTAATTTTTCAGAGAAGTAGAGTAGGTTTGTCTCTTATGATTTTGATTAAAATTTCATGAGAAATTTTAAATCTAAAACCTAATTTCTACATGGTATCAGAGAAGGATTCACATTAGAGTATAAATTTTGAAGTTTTTTCTGAGAGGTTCGAATTTAATGATCAGTGTACCATGAATTCTTCAGAGTTGAGAAGATGACCTTCAATGGACTAAGGCTAGATTATGCCTTGGAAGGCACCTCAAATTTTGTTGCATGGACCACATTTAGGTAGTATTGGATGATAATGGATTACTTGAATATGTCAAGACAGATATTCCAAGACCACGCCAATTGATGTCCAGGACCTTGCACAATGGAAGAAAGATGTAACCAAGGTGAGGAGAATAATATTGGAGGGAGTACGAGATCATATTGTCTCAAATATCAATGGAAAAGAAAATTCGTTCACAATGTGGAAAGCACTAATAGAATTGTTCATGAATAATAATGACCAAAGGAAGCTGGTGCTCAAGGATAAACTTTGAAGTATCAAGATGTAGAAGAATGACACTATACCACAATATCTGAGTAGGTTCACACAATTTCGTGATGAACTGGGCGGGGTCAGTGTTGTTGTCTCTGAAGATGACTTGGTAAGCCTAGCCCTTCTGGGCCTTCCCAAGAGTTGGCATAACTATAAATATTCACTGGTTACAATATTCAGGTATGAACCAACCTATTTGTGATATGGTTTGGTACTAATCTAGGTTGATCTTGCATATGTGGTTGTTATGTATGAATGATAATTGTGTATGAGTTGTGATGTAAACATGTTAGCTAGTGCCTATTTCGGATATCATGATATTATTTATGTTTGATTTGACATGTTGTGAAGTTATATCTTGCTAACTAGATTGATTGTGCAGACAAGATAGCCTCCCCTGAAATACACTAAGGTATGAGTTCTCTTATGTCATATATTTGGTGCTTGATTATTTGATTACGTTATTTATTCGGTGTTCGAATGTTTGGTTTCTATTGCATTGTCTAGTTGATTCACTTAACATGGTATGTTTGCAAGTTGGTTGAATGTTTGATGAATTTCATGATATGAGTATGAATCTATAGGATTGCATGAAGGAATGATCTTTTTTTTAAGAATATTGTGCTAACACATATGTGTTGAGATAGTCAATATGTGCTTGAGTATAGTGGGTGACAGTTGTAGCATTGTGTCTAAGGACTATGAGTTGACTATGAATGATGACATGATTGTTAGTATTGGTAAAGGTTGATTTCAATTGGCCGATATGATTGTCTTGATATTTGGAACATATGGTTGACATGTGTGAGCAGTTACAGAGTAACATACTTGGTATTAATAGGACAAGGTAATGGTCTATGTGTTTATATAACTAACAGTTGGGTGGTGTGATAGTACACAGTAAGCCTCGATTGCAACAAGGTAAAAGGGTAATAGAAAGGAAGTGGGCAAGAATTTCTTTGGCTATGTTTGGAAACCCTAATTCCAAAAAAATGTGTGATTTTCATATGGGGAGTCTTCTTAACCTTGAATTTGTTTGAAATCATGTGGATATGTGCTATATTCATGAACATGTACTTGATAGGTATATTAGCCAGTCTCTAGTTGCAGGTGGATCTGTCAAGGGAATTGGAGTCCCTTGAGAACTAGTGTGGATGTGTTCAGTTGTAACCAATGTGCTTGGCAGAACAAGATAAGTAACTGGTGTATTGTTGTATTTATTTATGCATTGAAAATTATGTGTTGATGGAAGTATGATGCAGGGACTTGCATGGCAAGAGAAGTTGCAATAAAATATTGAAGAAGGCTCTAGTTGAGTTTCTTTAGGAACCAAGGGGATTGAGTCATGGTGTTTGTTGTTAGTCTTGTGATTTTGGTCTTTTGGTGCTTTGTTGTGCTTGATTGTAGTTTTGTTTATGTCTTGTGCATGGCCATGCCACTTGGGTTATGGTGTCATTATTGGTTTCATGGCTTCCTTAATGGTTGTTTCTTGTGTTGCCTTTTATGTTTTGAGTGTCTTCGGGATTGTTTGGGAAAGAGGAAAGTTAATGGAGCTCGGGGAGAGCTATGTGGTACTCAAGAGGTAATGTAAGTCACGGGTGAAGCTTGGTGCATGAGTAAGTATAGCAAAAGATAAGACTATGACAATCGATGGGTTGGTTGAGTCCATTGCAATAAATTGATGGTTACAGTACAATCATGAGAAAGGTAACAAAAAAAGATAAAGTAAATGGATCTGAGGTGTTAGTTGCCTTGGCTATGTTGGGAACAATTGTTCTCAATGTTGTGTAAGAATAAAGGAAGTTCTATTAACCTTGACCTTGATAGCCAATAATTATGTTATGATCATGAATATGCTAATGTTTATACATGTAGGTGTGTATGTATGTCATGTTTGATAAGGTCGTCATGGATCATGATTATTAATGCTAACATTTATATGTATACATGTATGCATGTATGTCATTGTCTGATAAGATGATGATTCTTCTATGCTAATGATTATATATGTATGTATGTGTAATTGTCACTGTCTGACGGGGTTTCCAGGGATTGTTCATGTGGAGGAATGATTTCTTATGCAAGTGAATGGCATGAAGAGATTCCTAGTTCATGAGGAATCAAGTGGGAAGAGTATCCTGACACATATATGAGGTTAGTATTATGTGGTTATGAGTTGATATTATGTGATTATATTATGTCTATGTTATGGATAGGTTATACCAAGGGATACATCAGTGAAATGAAAGTAGTGTGGTCTGCGGCATGTTGGGACAAGCATGGATAAGATGCTGGAAGCAAGGTTTCTTAGTAAGGACAATGTGGTTTCAAATGTGTGGTATTACTGTTGTGCATATGTTTTATATGTTGTGCATGTTACGTCTATGATGATTGTGCGCATGTAGTATTATGCATATGTAGTGTGTGTACATGTTGTTTATGCAATATTATGTACAGGTTGTTATCATAGATAGTGTTGTATGAATGTTTCATATTCAGTTCTAGGTACAAATGATGTTGTGCATATGTTGGATATACGGTGATGTGTACATATTGTACTGTGTGCATGATGGATGTACAATGTTATATGCATATGGTGCTCTACACGTGTTGGATATGTGGTGCTATGTAGAGATGATGCTATATACATGTTGGATATGCCATGTTATGTACATATGGTGTTGTGTGCATGTTGTACATGTGGTGCTATGTACATATGGTGTCATGTGCATGATTGTATGAGTGGTGTTGTGTATGTGTTGTACAAGTGGCCTTGTGCATAGGTGGTGTTGTGTACATGTCGTGCATGTGGCACCATGTACACGTGGTTTCACATACATGTTGTGCATGTGGTACTATGTATATGTGGTATTATGTACACATTGTACAAGTTGTGTAGTGTACATGAGGCATTGTGTACACATTGTGCAGGTGGCACCGTGTACATGTGATGATCTACACACATTCTGTAGATGGTGTGGTGTACATGTGGTATTGTGTACATGTCATACATGTTGTGTTGAGGGAATTTGGTATTATGTATGTGCATTATGTACGTGCATGTATTGTTCGGTGTTGTACATCAAGTATAGATGCATTTTGTTGTGTTGTACACCAGGTATAGGTGTATGTATTGTGTTATGCATTGGATGTAGGTGTATGTATTGTATTGTATACACTAGGTGTAGGTTTATGTGTTGTATGTCAGGTGTAGGTGCATTGTATTGCATGGAGTTGTATGTCAGGTGTAGGTGCATTGTATTGCATGGAGTTGTATGTCATTTGTGGTCATATGTGTGTGATGCACACTATGTATATGTGCACCTGGTTGAGGAGAAGGCAGTGGGTGTTTGTCGAGTGTGGCAATTGATCAGTGTGCGTACGAAATAAGAACAAAGGAAGAAGTAAGGATCGATTAAAGGATAAGTATCGATATATTATTTTAGTTTTATTATGCATGTGATTTATGATTCTGGCATATGGTGATTACATGTGAATTATGATTATGGTTTATGATGGTTATATGTGATTTATGATTTTGATCTATCATGGTTACTTTTTGAGCTAACCTGATGAGATATTTTTATACATGTTGATTTGGTGAAATATGTTATATTGACTTGTGTGACATGAAGAAAACAGGATTGCAAGTGTACCTTATTGAAGATCTACCAATGAGGTATGATTTGAAGTTATTTCAATTTATTTTAAATCTAATGTAAGTTATGTTCTTGTTACTGGAATGCATAAAATTCTCGGCTAGGTAGTTGAAATCGACTGCAAGTATTAGAAACAACAAAAAAATGAATTGAAACATGCATCAGTATGTTGATAAAGCACTTCAGGAACAGGGCCATTGTGGAACACTGGTACCCAATGGTGTCCATTGATTTTCATGAGCATGCTATGACTGGTATGATGGTTTTAAGGCAGGGATATTATTTGGTTGTTGTATCTTCTGATTCCAGGAAGCCTTGCCAAGGGATAGATTTCCCGGGATGGGGGTGATAGTGAAACTTGGAAGGTGAGTAATTGCACGGAAGGGGTTGACTAGATTACCCAAGGGACTGTATTACCTAAGGGAATGTATAGCAGAGAACAAAAGACTGGGGATGGATTTTTTTTGGTCATTAGCATTTCCAGATGGAATCATACGCACATTAGGAGTGCACCCTAGAACAATGAGCTGATAATTTTTCATTGAGAAGACAAGTGGCACATGATTATAGCACTGGACATTGGATGTAGTTTTACTATGGAAGTGGATTTTGGACTTCTCGAGAAGGAGGTGAATCTTGGTATTAATTGAGGGTGGAGGTGTGAGCCTCTGGATTCCATTGTTGCAATGCATGCATCGTATCTTTTTATTTGTTGGTTGAGAAAAGTGTATATGTGTATATTATTGTAAATACTATATCGAGCTAGATTTATAAAGCTCGATAGATAGTATGGTTATTTGTTGGTTGAATAAAATGTGTATGTGTATATGTGATTATTTTTAATACCGTACTGAGTTGTGTTATAATTTTCCACTATGCAGTATGTTTTCATGTTGTCATGATGTTTTGTTTTAGTAGATGGTCATTGTAAATACTACAACGAGCTATGTTATAAAGCTCCATGGAAAGTATGTTTTATTTTTAGTGGTCTTATTGGTTATAGGTGTCATTGAACACCGAGGACGATGTTCACCCAAGGGGGAAGGTTCCGTAATAGCCCTAGTGAAAATTCCATGTAAAAATATATATACGGCCATGGTTATGGGACATGTATTCCAAGCTGAATGGTGGGGGAAACATCCTAATGGGTTTTGATTTGGTTTATTATGGCTAAGGAAATTAGCAAAAGAAATGGCTAAGGCTTTGGAAAAGCATGAGGCATGTTTGGCACATTTATTGATGAAAATAATGGAAATTGGGAGAAAAGGATGGTGATAGGTCAGAGGTTGCATGTGAGGAGTAAAATGAAGGAAAATAATGGAAAATGAAGAAAATAGAGGCCTCATTAATAAAAGGGTTTCTGAGGATTAATGGGAAAGACTAGGTTAGTTCAATTTTAGAGATATTTCATTATTCTCTCTCTCTCTCTCTCTCTCTCATACTATTAGATACTTAGAGTTTTCTTGGAGCACTCTTGGAGGGTGTCACATACTTGGATTTTTGGAGCAAGAAGGCAAAGGAAGAGTAGGAAAACACAAGGGGGCATTAGGATCAACAACTACATTAGATTTACTTGTAGGTACTAAGTTGAATGTATGATTTCTTCACTATTTTTCGCATACATGGCACATGCATGTGGTTTCTTGGTCATGATTTGTCATTGGTATGGAGGATTTCCTGGATGGACAGTGGAGTTTCCTAGCCTTGCCATTTTCTAGATAGCCATGGTGTTGTGGGTTATTTTATTTGTTTTCTAGTTGGTTCTCATGTTTCCTTAGCTTGGCTTGAGCTATTAGTTCCTCGAAACTTTGGTTTGACAAATGCTCTAGAGCCCTGTAACAACTTGGGTTGAGTTACTAGTCTCGTATCCTTGGTTGGAAAAACGCTCTAGAGCCCTTGGTGGGTTGAGTTACAAGTCTCATAGCCTTGGTTGGAAAAATGTTCTAGAGCCAGGTAAAATTTGTGGGTTGAGTTACTAGTCCTATAGCCTTGGTTGGACAAATGCTTTGGAGTCGAGAAAATGTTGTGGGTTGAGTTACTATTCCTGGGAGCCAGTTTGGAACAAACAGTTTGGAGACCTGGAACGATGGGATAGAGATCGATATTATGTTGGTTTTTTGATGTTTGACCATGAGGTGGAATATCTGTTTGATGGGTTGAGGTGGATGGCCTATAGAAGCCATGGATGAGTTTTGATTGATGTGTTCTATGAGATCCCGCATTCATGCTTGGAATATGGAAAGGGGGTGAATGATTGAACGAAGATTTTTCTCAACCATTCTATGGTCAAGTGGAATGTGGAAGCCCCATCCTGGGTTTGGATTTTTCATCATTAAATAAATATTATTTCTCCTTGTATCTATATGAGTATTATGATGGATTATATGTGTTTTATATGGTTGTGATTTCATTGGTATTTATGTCCCTAATATGATGGTTATTTACATTCTTTATGATAACAACCATGAGTGGCTCTCATAATTTTCTTACTTGTTATTGAATGATCAATGTATCTATGTCCTAATGGATGAAGTGGTAGCTAATTTGATAAGGAGAAAATTCTTCATAGAGAATCTCAGATAAGTATGAGACCCCTTTCCTCAAATCTATTATTTACACCTGTAGGTGGCATATTTACTAAGTTTTTTACAAAGTGTATGTCATGGTTAGGCTTGGTTAGGTCAAGCGCTTCATAAATTCCTGTGTTAGAGGCTTTTAATCGGTGTTATTTAATGTCTTAGAGAGTCTCATCAAGTTCTAGGCATTGGTTTGTAGGCTAGCCCTGAAAAAGTGGCTTAAATATCACAGTCTCTGGCACACAAATGGCTGATAGAGACTGCAGTCTCTCCCTTGAAGACACTATGGGGGCGACTATAGGTTTACAATTGCAAGCATGCCTTGTCATGGGAGTGACTCTAGGTTTAGTTCATGTAAATTCTAGGTTAACTCATGGGTTGGGCACTTGGAGTGGTGGATTAGCTCTTGGGGGCCCTGAAGCACCTAAGGGAGGTCTGTGTGTTGTGTTTCTGTCAATTCCATTCCCTTAAGGTTACTTAGGAGGTTGAATCATATCATAGTAGCCTCTCCTTTCCTATTTATACCTACTGGATGGTGTCTTGGGTAGGTGTGGGAGGAGGGTGTTACAGAGTGGTATCAAAGCTTGGTTGCACTCTCCTTGGGCTATGTGTTGATCATGCTTTCATGTTGGTTGCATATGTGTTCCTTATGCATGTAGTCCATGTGCTTGTTGCATTTGCATGGTGTTGATCATGGTTGTATTGATGTCTCCCTGTGAAGGTTGAAGGTATTGTCATGGAGTATGGTCAAGCATGCAATTGTTATGCATGTATGGTCTTGGTTATAGTTATGCATGAATAATAGGTCAACTATTCCTTGTGAATTCATTGTGTACGATTTAGGTCATCATGATGTTATTGGTTTTTATGATGATAATGTGTTGGTTGAGATAGAATAGGACATGAAAATCATCATAATGAGGTTGCAACATTAGACTTTAGGGTAAGAGAAGATCATCATACATGTACTGTATGTTTGGCATGCAGGTATGTAAGTTAAGTATTGTTTTATGCATTAGGTTATATACATTAGGTTTATGTACATGTCTTTTGATGTTATGGGCACATACATGATATATGATAGTTGATTAGTATAGTTATATGCACATGCATCGAGTAGTCAAGAATGATAGTAACATGTGGTTGTAAGCATTTCTATTGTTGGTTAGGTTACATAACTTTATGATTATGTTGTTGATGGGTATGTTATAGGTTAAATTTTTGTTATTATATGTTAGTTAACTTGACGATTAGGGTTATAACATTAATATCTTGATGTTATATGCATCATGCTAAAATGGATTGGCCTATGTAGATGGATATGGTTACGATATTCGGTATGAGCCAATCTATTTGTGATATGGTGTGTTACTAATCTAGTTTGACCTTGCATATGTGGTTGTTATGTATGAATGATAATTTTGTATGAGTTATGATGTGAACATGTTAGCTAGTGACTATTTTGGATATCATGATCTTATATGTGTTTTAGTTGACATGTTGTGAAGTTATATCATGCTAACTAGATTGATTGTGCATACAAGATAGCCTCCCATGAAATACACTAAGGTATGAGTTCATTTATGTCATATATATGGTGCTTGATTGTTTGATTATGTCATTTATTTGGTGTTCAAATGTTTGGTGTCTACTACATCGTGTGGTTGATTCATTTAACATGGTATGTTTGCAAGTTGATTGAATGTTTGATGAATTGCATGATATGAGTATGAATCTATAGGATTGCATGAAGGAATGATCTTGTTTTAAGAAGATTGTGCCAACGCATATGTGTTGAGACATTCGATCTGTACTTGAGTATAGAGGGTGAAAGTTGTAGCATTGTGTCTAAGGACTATGAGTTGACTATGAATTATGACATGATTGTTAGTCTTGATAAAGGTTGATTTCAATTGATAGATATGATTGTCTTGATATTTGTAACATGCTTGGTATTAATAGGATAAGGTATTGTTCTATGTCTTTATATAACTAATCGTTGATGTGATATTACACAGTAAGCCTTGATTGCAACAAGGTAAAAGGGTAAAAGAAAGGAAGTGGGCAAGAATTCCTTTGGCTATGTTTGGAAACCCTAATTCCAAACAAATGAGTGTTTTACATACATGGAGTCTTCTTAACCTTGACTTTGTCTGACATTATGTGGATATGTGCTATAGTCATGAACATGTACTTGAAAGGTATATTAGCCAATCTCTAGCTGCAGGTGGATCTATCAAGGGAATTGGAGTCCATTGAGAGATGGCATGGATGTGTTTAGTTGCAAGAAATGTGCTTGGCACAACAAGATAAGATAATTGGTGTATTGTTGTACTTATTTATGCACCGAAAATTATCTGTTGATGGAAGTATGATGTAGGGAGTTGCATGGAAAGAGAGGTTGCCATGAAATCTTGAAGAAGGCTCTGGTTGAGTTTCCTTAGGAACCTTGGGGATTGAGTCATGGTGTTTTTTGCTAGTCTTGTGCTTTTGGTCTTTGGGTGCTTTGTTGTGCTTGATTGCAGTTTTGTTTGCGTCTTGTGCATGGCCATGCCACTTGGGTTTTGGTGTTGTTATTGGTTTCATGGTTTCCTTCTTGGTTGTTTCTTGTCTTTCCTTTAATGTTTATAGTGTCTTAGGGATTTTTTGGGAAAGAGGAAAGTTAAAGGAGCTTGGGGAGAGCTATGTGGTACTCAACATGTAATGTAAGTCACATATGAAGCTCGGTGCATGAGTAAGCATAGTAGAAGGTAAGGCTGTGATAATCGGTTGGAATGGTTTGGTCCATTGTGGTAAATGGATGGTGGTAGTACATAAATGAGAAAGGTAACCAAAAAAGGTAAAGTAAATGGATCTAAGGTGTTAGTTGCCTTGGCTATGTTGGGAATGATTGTTCTCAATGTTGTGTATGAATAAGGGAAGTTCTCTTAACCTTGACCTTGATATATAGTAATTATGTTGTGATCATGATTATGTTGATGTTTATACATATAGGTGTGTATGTATGTCATGCTTGATAGGGTCATCATGGATCATGATTATTAATTCTAACATTTATATGTATACATGTATGTATGTATGTCGCTGTCTGACAGGATGATGATTGTTTTATACTAATGATTATATATGTATCTATGTATCTATGTCATTGTCTAATAGGGTTGTCAAGGATCGTTCATGTGGAGGTATGATTGTGGAAATATGGAAACAAGAATATTCCAATTTAATTTTTCCTCGAATTAAATTGTGAATTAAAATCGAATTTAGTATTAACAACTACTTGGAAATAATTAATTAATTTATTTTGAATTAATTAGTTGGAGAAATTCAAGTTAGAAGTTTCTCTGGAGTCATGCAAGAGTTATCCCTTAAATTAAGGAGACAAGATTGAGTTATATTTGAGTTGTAATTAGTTAACTCAGTTTACTGAGTTAAGTCCAATTAAATTAGTTCCAAATTGTTTCAGGAACTAATAGTGAGTTAACAGTTAGTTGATGCATTAATGCACTCAACTAGTGCACTCCAGTTAACTGAAGATTGCCTCATCAGAAACTCATGCATTTCTATTCTAAGAAGGACCTAGTTGATATTAATGTTCAAGGACATTGTACTATCAGTTGCATGTGTTTTCTCATGGACAAACTCATGCATGAATTCAAGGATTTATCCTTGAGGATTGCGCAGTTTTGATGGAGGTTGTCCACTTTGTAACAAGGAATCAATCACAAGGAACAACGCAAGGAAATAGGAGCTTGGAGAGTAGAGAGGAAGGCTAGAGAGAAGCCAAGATTTCCTATGAGCATCTATGAAGATTGTATTGAGAGATGGTTAGCCATGAGAGCTAAGGCTTTGTATAATTCCTATGTATTTCCACCATGTATGATAATACAATAGTGTGGGGTTTTAAGTTGAGGCTTCCCCAAAGTATTTTAATGTGTATTGTGCCATTGATTCTTATTCTTCTGGTTATATTGTTCAGCTCAATCTTTAAGCTTCGGCAAATTGATAGTAGAAGTAGGTTATAGTATTATGCTTTGATTTATATTGCATTATCAGGTTAACTACCAATAGATTTTCTACATGGTATCAGAGCTGAATTTGTAGAAATTATCTGCATGGCATTGGAGTTAGATTTGTAGAAATTTTCTACATGGTATCGGAGCTGTGAACAGTATACTAAGAAAAGAATTCGAAGTTTGAAGTTCGGGGTCGCAGGTGCAAATCGAATTCATATCATACTTCAAGGTTGGTCAATGACATTCTATGGCTTGAGACTCAAGTATGCCTTGGAAGGTAGCTCGAATTACATAGCATGGAAAGATCGAATGGAGGCTTTATTAGAAGACAATTGCTTGAAGGAATTCATTGATCAAGAAATCCCAAAGCCAGATTCAACTAATGCACAAGAGTTCGCTGAGTGGAATAAGTGTGTGGCGAAGGCGAGACGGATCATCCTTGAGGGAGTTTGGGACCATATTGTCTCAAGTCTCCATGGGAAGGATACTCCAGTTTCAATGTGGAAGACATTGAAGGAACTCTACCAGAACAATACCGACTAGAGGAAATTGGCACTCAAGGATAAGCTTCGAAGAATCAAGATGGAGAAGGGAGATACTATTTCCACATATCTGAACAAGCTCACCACCTGCAGAGATGAGCTTGGCAGTGTGGGAATAACTACTGTTGATGATGATATGGTGAGCCTCGCTCTCCTTGGCCTTCCAAAGAGTTGGAATAACTACCTAGACTTTATGAATGGAAGGGAGAAACTGTCAGATTGGGAACGACTGTGGTCGGATATTATGCAGGAGGAGATCAGGAGGAGCACACAAGATGGTTCCTCATCCAAGGACAATGATGAAGAAAATCTGGCCTTAGCAAGTAAGGCAAGGAAATGGAAGGGGAAGGATTCCCATTTCAAATCGAATTCTTCTCATGGAGGGAAGAAGGGTGACATGTCTAAAGTAAGATGCTTTAATTGTCACAAGATGGGACATTATGCGACTAATTTCCCATCGAAGAAGTCCAAGAAGGGATACTTGAAAGGATCAAAGGGTGAGGCATTAGCCTGTCAGTTTGAAATGGAATTTACCCTCATCACATGCATGGTGTCATCGATGATGGGTTGTGTCTAGTATCTTGACAGTGGAGCCTCATTCCACATGACCAATGATAAAAATTTATTTAGTGCCTTGGAGGAGAAAGACCTCAAGATGCGTATAGAGATGGGTGACGAAGGAAGGTATAATGTTTCAGGAGTGGGCACGTTAGCTTTTCAAAGGGAGCATGGAGCTCCCCTCACCTTGACAGATGTAATGTATATGCCTAGACTAAAGAAGAACTTGGTATCAGTTGTGATGTTGGAGGACAAAGGCTATGATGTTTTCTTCAGTAAAGGAAAGGTGTTCCTAAGACACATAGCCATGGGTCAAACCAAGAGGATAGGGATTCAGGTGAAGAATCTCTATAAACTAGAGGTAGATGACTGTGCAACATTGAGTACGAAAGAAGAATTGGTGCAAAGCTAAGACATTGGTGAGTTGTGGCATAGGCAGTTGGGCCATTTGCATCATGGGGCTTTGAAGATAATGCAACAGATGTCTACAGGAATTCCCAATGGTAAACTTGAGCAAGTTGACACATGCAAAGGTTGTACCTTGGGAAAGTACACTAAGTCTTCCTTTCATGATCGAGATAGTCGAGCAGAGGCTATCTTAGAGTAAGCTCTTACTGATTTGTCTGGACTATTCTCGACAACATCTAGAGTGAAGCAAAGGTATTATGTGGTTTTCATTGATGACTATTCTCATAAATGATGGATTTATTTCATGCAAAAGAAGAACCAAACTTTCACAAAGTTTTGTGAGTTCAAAGATTTGGTCGAGAAAGAGCCAGGGAAGAAGATCAAGGCCTTGAGAAGTGACAATGGTGGAGAATATGTCTCTCAAGAGTTTAAGTACTTCTGTGTAGTGGAAGGAATTAAACGAGAGCTGGTGGCACCTCATAACCCACAACAGAATGGGGTGGCCGAGAGGAAGAATAAACTATTGTAAGGGCAACATGGGCAATGCTGCATGACCAAGGCCTACCACTTCACTTGTGGTCTGAGGCGTGCAACACAACAGTCTAGTTGTAGAATAGAAGCCCACATTACATACTTGGGCTGAAGACACTAGAGGAAGCTTTCTCCGGTAAGAGACCAAACATGGGTCACTTCAGGATCTTTGGCTCATTGGTATATTTCCATGTGACAAAGGATGCATGGAAGAAGCTTGAACCAACAGTAGAGTTGGGGATATTTGTGGGGTACATTGATACACCTCACAACTATCAGGTGTACTTTGCTACCAGTCAAAGGACAGTGGTTCATAGACATCTCAAGTTTGATGAGCAGAAGGCCATGTGAGTTTCCCTTGAGAGGGAGCTCCAATGTCTACAAGTTGTGGAGGAACTGTTGGTTCCTAAGGAGGAGGAGCCTCAGACTGATGCAGAGCAGCCACATAAAGAGATTGTAGGAGTGGAGACATCCACTCAAGAAGAGTCTTCCAGACATGGATGAAAGTACACAAGAGAAGCTGACAGATTGTTGGAGGATGTGAGAGAGAATGTGGGAGCACCATCTTCTTAGCATAGACAGAGAATGTCACCTGAGAGGTACACTAGATACATGACCCTTGCTGGGGAATGTGTTGAGATCGAGCCCTCTTCCTCTGAGGAAGTAGTGCAGCAACTGATTTGGGTTGATGCTATGGTGGAGGAGTATGACTCCATAGTTCGTAACAGTGTTTGGGACATGGTTCCGAGACCAAAGAACAAGTCAGTTTTGAGTTCCCATTAGCTTTACAAGGTGAAGCAAGATAGTGATGCTAGTGTGTGTTGAGTAGTAGAAAAGGTATGTATTTGCTACTCATTTCGTTATCTTTTCCTTTAATTTCATAATTTCTTTACATTGTGAAATGAGCATATGGTAAAAGATTATGAAAAAGTTTAGAAAATCTGTGAGTAACGAAAAGAGACTAATTATTGCCTTTTCCCATGCAGAAAAGGAAGAAATTGGAAGATCACAATTCTAGAGAAAAAGACAAAACGAAATCAACTGTTGTCCCTTTGACAGGGAACTGCATCCAAACGAGGCAATCCAAATCGCAGCACGTCGGCCAAGAAAAGGAAGGGGAGATACGAAATCAGTGCAAGAAAACAAAGAGATAACTAAATGGCGAATCCCTTAGGATCCTTTGATCCTGAGAGATTGCTACCTTAAAAGATATCTCTAACTTGGATATTTCCGCCTAACCGCTATAAAACGGGACATCGTTGCTAGCCCAAGGGGCGGATAATTATTGTTGTTTTATGAAATTCACTGTTGTAACTTAAACATTGATCATCGACTCTCTTTAAGGAGTGATTAGTGTACTCTATTTTGATGATTAATACATAAATCTCGTTGCTATTCTGTATTTGATTCTTCCTGTATTCTGTATTTGATTAGAACCAGAACCGGTGTACCTACTTAATCAGCACTGTCAATGGTAGTCATGACAATCACGTATGTTCTCTGATCCAGCTTCTTCTTTCTAGCCTCCACAATATCATGCTCAACAATATAATACAATGTGGCAAATCAACCCCCCTTCCCAAATTGGTCACAACAACCATTTCCTTCATCCTCTCCATGGATGAACCAAACAAGCCAATCTAATTGGCCAAATTTTCCCTATACCCCACCATATTGGCAAAACAGTGCATATCCAACACAATGGTCCCCTCCTACTTTGTAGAATCAAGCCTGGCAGACAAACTGGCAAAGACCGATGAATTAACTAGTAGGAACCATTCCACTTCCTTAACCTACATTGCCAACATTACAACAAAACCTCCAGTCCAATTTAAGACTGCAACTCTCAGCCCAACCCAACCCAAACCGAAATAACAGACCGGTCCAATCTATTCAAATAATTGAGACACTAGATCTAGAAACCGATCTAAGGGAGTGCAATGACCTTCAATTAAGATTTGGACGTATTGTAGAAACCGAGGGAGATAAAACTGTTCAAGTTGAAATTCTGTTACCTATAGAACAACCATTACAATAAGAAGATGTGATCGAAAAACAAACTCATAATCAAACAACCACCTCTTCTCCCCCATTCCCAAAACAATTAATCATACCACACCCTATAAAACATCCTGACTTTGATATTCTAGGAGAACTAAAAAAATTGTACCTAAAAATCCCACTCCTCCAAGCTATCCAAGAGATCCCAATATATGCAAAAACAATTAGAGACCTCTGTATAAAAAAACCAAGGAGGAGAATAACAAATAACCCAACAGTCTAAGTAGTCGACACCCTATCTGATCTATTATGAGAGAGAGAAGCACCTGTTAAATATGAAGACCCAGGAAATCCAATAGTGGCAGTGCAAATCAATGGACAAACCTTTTCAAATGCCTTAGTTGATTTGGGGGCTGAAATTAATATTTTAACAACCGCCACTTGTAAAAAACTAGGCATTACATCAGTAGAACCAACCTCCACTTCATTAGAACTAGCTGACCAATCAGTGGTTAGGCCAGAAGGTACATTACATGATGTCATGGTATCTGTTGATTGCTAGGAATATCCTATCGACTTTCTGATAATAAACCCAAAAAACCGACTTGATGGACACCCATTGATTTTAGGTAGACCTTGGCTTGCAACAGCTGATGCTTAAATTTGCTGTTGATAAGGGAGTATGACGATAACTAGAGGGAGTAACATCAAGAATCTAACCTTATACCCTCCAGCCCAGCCAAGTGTAACAATAATAAAAACTAACAAACATACTATATCATACCTCACCGAAAACATTATATCCCCATTGCCCTCGATTTCAAAGATCAAACAGAGGATGATGTTATTAACAACTTTATTAACTAGGCTGAATCCAGATCCCATGTACAATGTCACATGATAGAGGTAGCATTTGATAATGAACTAGAAGAAGATCCTCTCAAAGGCACCCATGATCAAACAATACCCACTACCTTCGTTTCAAATAGAAAAACAATAGAGATTGAGCTAGGAAAAACCTCAAACATCAATAATAACATGACTCCTGAATACAAAGAGAAGCTAATCCAACTACTAAGAAAATATAAGGAAGCTTTTGCATGGGATTATCGAGACATGAAAGGAATCGACCCCCAACTTTGTACACACCACATTTATACAGAAAAAGATGCGAAACCTGTTTTCCAACCCAAATAAGACTTAACCCTCATCTAAAAGAAATCGTGAAAGCTAAATTACAAAAACTTTTGGATGTAAACTTTATTTATCCAATCTCTGATAGCAAGTGGGTCTCTCCGCTAGTAGTGGTGCCGAAGAAGAATGGAAAGTGGAGGATTTGTGTAGATTATAGAGAATTAAACAAAGCCACCCAAAAAGACCACTTTCCCCTTCCATTCATTGACCAGGTATTAGATACATTAGCAAGAAAGAAATTATTTTCTTTCTTGGATGGCTTTAGTGGATACAATCAGATTCAGATTGCCCCTGAAGACCAAGACAAAACTACGTTTTCCTGTCCTTGGGGAACGTTTCCTATAGAGTTTTACCATTTGGCCCATGTAATGCCCCTGCTACATTTTAAAGGGCCATTCTTAGCATCTTTTCAGATTTAATAAATGAAGGGCTCGAAGTATATATGGATGATTTTACACCATACGGAGATGATTTTGATCCAGCATTAGACACATTGGAAAAGGTGCTGCAACGATGCATTGCCACCAGGATCTGCTTGAGCCATGAGAAGTGCTATATGATGATGACTGAAGGACTCATCCTAGGTCATTATATCTCAGTAGCTGGAATACAGGTAGATCCGACCAAAATTCAGATAATCTTGTTAATACCTACTTCTACCACATAGATAGAGGTACGCAATTTTCTTGGATTTTTTGGCTATTATAGGAGATTTATAGAACATTTTTCTCAAATAGATGCACCTCTATACGCACTAACAGGGAATGTTGATTTTGTTTGGACAGATAAACGTGACTGCACTTTTGAGGATCTAAAAAAGCTTGTGTCAACAACCCCAGTGCTCAGAGGTCCAAATTGGGACCTGCCATTTCAAATTTCATGAGATGCTTCAGACACAACTATTGGAGCAGTCCTTGGGCAGGAAGAAGACAAAAAACCATATGCAATTTATTATATTAGCAAGAATTTGTCTCCTTCTTAGCTAAACTATAATGTTACTGAAAAAGAATTTTTAGCTGTGATTCATGCTGTAAATACATTTAGGCATTATATTACTGGATATCCTGTTGTTTTATATACAAATCACTTTGCCATAAAATATTTACCAAATAAACCAATCACAAATGGTAGAGTAAGCAGATGGTTGATTTTATTGCAGGAATTCGACATCACAATAAATATTGGCATGGGAAAGAGAATCTTGTAGCTGAATTTCTCTCACAAATGCCAAAACCAGTGGACGCAATGTTGTGGGGAAAAATGCCTATGCAGGACGATCCTATCCACCTAAGGTGTGACAACGCCTTAGCAACAAACGAATACAACTATTATGATTTCTTCCTTTATGAAATGGGAAAGAGGAGAGATCGGTAGACTTACCGTTGTCTTCCGGTTGTCCCTCGATCTAGATCCTCTTCTCTTTGGGTGTCCACAGCTACTTGTCCCCTCGCTTGCTCAAGAGAACAGCTACTTGAATCCACGAGATCACAGAGAACAGCTACCTGTGACAAGAGAATAGCTGCTTGCGACAAGAGAAGAACACAACACAAAGGCACATATACATATTCATAAATGATTCAGGATTAGAAGTAAATCAAATACACTAATGCAATCATATAAAATACACCATCATATAGGAAAGAATCAAGATAGCTTTATTGATTGATAACAAGGTTCAGGAAGAGATACAACCCATGGGGCTCCAATCCAGCATCTCCTTCCCAGCAGAATGGAATTCCTTCTTCAGCTCCCTTCAAAGCATTAAGCACCCAATGTCTCCAGTTACAAACCAACATCAATTCTTTGCAATAACAAAATTCCAGCCCTTAGATCTCATGGAGGAGAGATCTATATATAGTTATTTTGGAGAGAGGATGAGTCAGCTTGAGATCTGACTAGTGTCCTCTCCCTCTCTCAGTTCTTGAGTCCACTTGGAGGTTCTTGCTTCCACTTGGAGATTTGGAACCTCTTACTCATCACCAGTCGAATTCCCTGAGGCAAGTGTCATTTTGGAAGCTTCCTGAGCATCGACACATTGAGGAATGAGCCTGCCACTTGTCCAAACTCGCTCAGCGCAGGTAGCTAGTGTTGGAGTTGACATTCAACGCAGGTAGCTAGTGTAGCAGTTGACATTCAGCGCAGATGCTCAGTGGAGTAGTTGACATGATCCTGAATTGACTTTTTTTTGAGTGGTTTCAGATGGAGAACTTCTGTGAATTGCTGTGGTTAGTTAGCCTTGTTCCTCTAGGGGTAGGAACAACATGTTTAGGGACTTTGGATCCATTAGATTATGGACATTTCATGCTCAATGCTGTAAGGCACAAAAATGTCTATAACAGTTGCCCCCTAAAGTATGAGGCCGTTTATCGGGTGAAATGCTTTATCCAGGAGGGTCCGAAGTTCATCCATTTGCTGGGAGGAGACCTGTAATAAGATACAATACAATACATTATGATTCATACTGCTTTCATGATCTAGCTGAGGTGGGCATTCCCATGCTCAGCTTTATAAATTCATTTTTGTACATAGAACAGACGATCGTCTGATGGTAGACTGATAATTTTGGCGAAATTATCATCCTTTGAGTAGGATGATCATCTGCTGCAATGATGTACATGTCAAATGTCTTTATCTTTCCTGAATATATATCGCAACCCGGATGGATGAAACTAGATCCGAGGTCTTCAAACTCATTCGATCTTCACTCTAAGTACAAGTCGATCCATGTGAGAATTGCGCTGAAGTCGAACACGGAAAGACATCGCTTGATTACTGGTCAATGATGTAAACTGTTAACAAGCGCGAGAGGAATCACCGATAATGATAATGACCCTCAAGGTACTGCAGTACAATTCATGTGGTGTGAATAAAGGACTTGGCGTCGAACACCACGCAAAATCTTCTGGTCGAAGGTCATTGATGTATACCTATCGCCGGAAGTGAGAAACTTGCCATTGAGGCATGCAAGCTTCAAAGTACTGAAGGGGTTGTTCCTAGATCAACTTATTGGATAATGAGCTGACGTCGACAAGAAGCGATCTGTCAAAGGAGGGCCTTGATGAATCCCACATCAATGACACGGAACGGAGCTAATGATTTTAGTGGAGGTGAAAATGATCTGTGACATATGATTCAGGGTGGCGGTCATGAGTGGATGAAGGATAATGTATGGCAGTGGATGGGACCCGGTTGACTCTTTCTGAACGACTTCTCTTGAACATATGGCGACACTGATGCGATGGATTGGTAGCATTACCCCAAATATGGATGGTATGGCGAGACCATGGTGATGTGACCGGTGAATGAGACAACCCAACCCGATTGTGGTACGGAGGAAAAGTGTCATGTTCAAGAGTGACCTGCTACCATCAAAGTTTTCTTGATTTTCTCCCAATTTTTCCCCAGTCATTGCTGACCAGTACCTCTTTATTTTTTGTCAAGCTTGAGGAGGATAACATATGCTTGTTCTATAACCTGCCCTTCGGGCAAGCCCATCGCTATGTTTTAACGAGCCTAGCGATAGTGAAACTCATTCTCGTCTAAAGACAAGTTTGTCGCTATTTAATAATTTTAACGAGTCTAACAACAAGGATAACTCGGTCCTTTTCATTTTTAGAGAGTCTGAAAAGGTACATAAAGTCAACTCCAAAATTCCTTTTTCGTCATCTAATCCCCTAAGTCCGAAAAAGTATAAAACAATACAAAAGGGATGAGTTTTCGATAGCTTTAACGAGCCAAAGAAAACAAGCGCTCGATCTTTTTGTGCAATAATCCCTCAGGTCCAAAAAGATTAAAATCTAGAGGAGGGATAGCTATTCCTGTCCTTTAACGAGCTGGAAGGCCAAAACTCGGCAATCTTTTCATATTTTACGAGTCAATTGGAAAGAGCTTAAAGAAGACTCGTCTTTTGAGGAACGAGTGATAAACAGGGATAGCAGCAGATTCCAAGTACAGGTTGGAATTTTCCAATCACGGCAGTGTCACAAGGATGGCTAGGTGAAATCACTCTTCGCAGCTGTTCCTCAAAATGGGTAAACAATCATATGGAGGTGAACGATCGGCCAAATGAGAAGTGGAGGTGGCAGGTACAAACACGACCAAGGCTTTAATGGCTGATAATATTACATTCACGGTGGTTATTTACCGGGATAGGTTCATTTTTTAGTTAAAAATGAGCTTAAACACTGGAGGAAACATTTGCTCATTGCTTATATTTATTTTTTAACGAGCATGAAGACCGCGTTAAAACTGCTCGGATCTTGCGTTTATTTTTTAACGAGCATGAACTTTATGCTAAAACTGCTCGATTCTTGCGTTTATTTTTTAACGAGCATGAACTTTGCTAAAACTGCTCGATGATAAGTTTGCATGCCCCCAGCATAATAACGCAAATCGAGGTGCATGCCCCCCAAGCTTCATTGCATTCAACTTGGTGGTTGGAATGAAGGTTTACCTTTGAGATTTGGAAAGGGGATTGTGTTCATTTTTTAATGAGGTTGACACAGTAAAAGAACTATCCTCATGACTCCTTGTTTCATTTTTTAACGAGGTTGACACGAGATAAGAACCATCCTCAGAGTCCAAATCCATTAGATGTATGAGGTTTCATATTCCACTGTGGCCACTTCCACCAGATTACTTGGAGGCGGTAGGGCAAAAGTACCCATTAAAGCAGGGTCTTTTAGGAGACCTACTCCGATATTTTGGAGCGAATGATTGCTTCCGTGGATCATTGGAATGCTTCCCGTAACTTGTGAACTGTTGGGGAGAAAAGTTTGTTGGTCGACAATTGTAATTCCTCCTTGGAAGGGAAATGCAATCTTCCTGAAGTAGGTCGACACAACTGCGGCCATGGCATAGATCCACGGTCTTCCTAGTAGGATGTTGTAATCAAGATTCCCATCGACGACTTCAACATCTATTTCTATTGTTTTCCCTCCTAGTTCAGCTTTCAAGTTACTCAGGATACCATATGGGGTATATGTCCTTCCATCGAATGCTTTTAATGTCGTCGAAGATCGCAACAAGATTGGAGATCCTAAATTTTTCAGCAACTCATCGACATAATGCATGTAGATGCCCCCTCATCAATAATTGTTCGATGAACAGTTTTGTTGAGGGCTTTCACTTGAATAAGGAAAGCTAGTTGAGCTGGTAACTGAGGGTCATATCCTTTATGATCAAAGGCCACAAGATTGGAATCCATTGGGTCAATCCCACCTATTGCTGATAATAAAGTTTGCTCTTGGGAGAAGCAATTTTGCGGTACCTCAAGTATCGACATAGCGGACGACGATTGGGCCAGGTCCTCTATCTGTGCTATTTTTGCACAAGGATTAAATGTCGATTTGTGTACTACTCCCTTTTGCGACTTTATCATTTGTTCAGGAATGATGGGTGGCACAACTTTGGTCAAAGTTGTTGTCGAACTACTAGGTTGTTCATTAGCCTTGTTATTCGACAACTGTGGATTCCCGTAATCTTTATTCCTTGTCAAAGCATCACTTTGCTGCTTTGAGTTAGACAACATAAGCACTTGGGATCGAGAAGTATTTTGATTAGAAACCAGTTTGGTTCCCGGGTTTGGAAACAGATCAGTCAAAACTGCTGAGGTTTTTGAACTCTTAAAGAGTTTCTTAACTTCAGCTACATGTGGACAATCTCTCGTCCAATGATCCTCATCGCATATATGACACCCCGCAGGGGGTTTCCTTTTTCTCCCTTTCTTTTTCTTCTTGCCCCCTGGTTGCTTCAGTTGTTTGCCCTTGTCGTTCGACACGGCATCTACTTCCGAGGCAAGAATTTCTTCATTTGCATTTTGACCGGAAATCTTACGGGCCTTTTTAGTTGTAGCCTTTGTCGATTTCGTGTCTGTTGCGCCAATCACGCCATCGCCGGTGTGAGAGTCATTGTTTGATTTAAGAGGAGGAGGAATTGAGAATTCCGGTCTAGGGGCATCTGGTATTTTGTCATAGAGTGTGCCGGACTGAGTGTAAACCAAGTCCAGATATTGCGCACGAGCGATGACTTGCTCTTCCGTTACGACTCCCCCCTTTGCCACATCTTCCGTGATGGCAGGAAGTAATGACTTGATAAACCATTCAGCTAATAGCTGATCAGGAACGTACGTTTTTACCATCCTACGACGACGTCACCACTCATGTATATGATCAGATATGTGAGTGGCCGTTGTCTATTTGAAGTTGGTTAGGAGTTCTGTTCCCGTTTCATACCTTATCGGTAATTGAAAATGGGTTAAGGAAGTCGTGGCTAAGGTACTGAAATTGTCGAACGAAGCTCTAGGCAATTCAATATACCATTTTGCCGCTGGACCCATTAACGTCCTCTGAAAAAGGCAAAGTCTTATCGAATCATCATTCAGGGTGTTTGATGAACACCACAGATGAAATGTCATCACATGATTCGACGGATCTTCACCCGGATTTCCATTAAATTTAGGAATATCTGACGGAGGTTTATGCGGAATCGCTGGCCACTAAGGGGCATAAGAAATTGGATCATTCGTCAGCCGGTTTAGATCTGGTAATTCTAGATTTGCTACAAAGGGCAACTGTTGATTCAGGTTAGGCGAAGCATATCCAGGATAAGATGGAATCGCCTGAGCAGTGGGTCTTTGCATACCATCATAATGTATTTGATGCTGGCAACTTTGACAAGGTTGATGGGCATAACCATTATAATATGGTTGTTGATTACCGCTTTGGAAATGCGATTGCCCATTACTTACAAAGACTTGTTGCTCAGGTCCTTGATATGATTGCTGGAATGAGGGTTGATGAGTTTGAACCAGCTCTGGTTGTTGGACCAGTTGCTGTTGTCCAATACTGGATGATTGACCAAGATGAGGAGTCATAGTACTTGTTTGAGCCTGAGTCGCTCCAGATAAGGAGGCACTAACCAGAGGTTGTGATTGAGTTGTCGAGACAAGAGGCTGTTGTATGGCAACCTGAGAAACTTGGGGTTGACATACAACAGGTAGCGCTTGTACTTGCGACACAATCACCATACCACGTATAGTGGCAACATTCGACACAGGGTGGACTGGTTGCATTGAATATGCAACCCTTGGTTGCTGAGGCAGTATCGGTACCCATCCGCTGGATGTAATTCCAATTTGACCTGAACTTTGCTGTAAACTCCCATATGGTTGTTCTCCGGGGGGAAACAATGAAAAGGCATACTGCTGTCCATATGGTGGTAATCCAGTACTTAAAGGGTAGATTGGCCTTTGAAGACACATTGGATCAATTTGTTGAGTTTCAACATAAGAAATACCAGATGATAATCCGGATGAAGAAATAGGAACTAACCATGTCGTCGAAACAGTCTCTGATTGGACTCCGGCTTGTTGTTGACAATTTGCCGGGACAGATGGTATACCAGCGAACATCGTTGGAGTAGCGGCAGGAGGCTCTGCCGCTGCTGTGTCGGATGACACAGTCCTGGATGTCGACGGTTGTTCAGACATATCTAATCTATCCAAAAGATTTTCTAGCGATTCTACAAGAACTTACAGTGAAAAGACTAACTTCAAAAAAGAACAACGATGGTGATGATTATTCCGTTTAAAATAAATTTTAACGACGCTTGGACACAACTTGCTTTTTCAATTTTAAAGAGTCGAGAAAAAGCTAAAGATGACTCTAGTCTCCTTTGATGTTTTAACAAGCCCGAAGTGACAAATGCTCGGATGGACTTTTTCCGTTATAGAGTCTGAAAAAGGCCAAAAGGAACTGCTCTGGAGATCTAGGCAGAGGGTGTGCCAAACTTTTCGCAAAATCGCAGAATACTTTTTAAGGTACGGGTGGTCAATCTTCGTGAATGTTGTGTTCACTGCATTGCGATCAGTAGGGCGGCCGACACGGCTCCCTAAGGATAAAGGATATATGCCTATAGGTGTCTCCCAATATATACGCGACGGTACGTGGGAGCACAATCCGTACTAGTGCTATCGTCCCTCAGGAGGAATCACCCACCTTCCATGAGATCGACAGTCACTAGGCTTAACGACGCCGAAACACGTCTCTAGCCTAGACCTCTATGTTGTGCGTTCTGTTGCAAAGCGTTGTTAGGTTCATTCAGTTTATTTTAGGTTGATCTTTTTAAAGTTTGCCTTTCAAGGTTCACCACGAGATGTATGATACAACTTCCTAAATGCAGTCTAAGATGATAAGCAAGCTTTATTATCTTTCAACTTTGAAAATCCTAGCTACTAAGGGAAAAGAATAACACTATCTTTTCTCAAAGAGCAATCAGCACACTCTAATGCACTTTCCCTAAATCCAACATGCAAACTATCAAATGCAAAAATGCACAATGCAAGTGTTTGTTTTCCACTTTCTTAGTATAAATGCCTACAAAGAAAGCTTTTTGCACAACTTTGAATTTGCTTTTAAAATGATCAATACAAACAAGTTCACTTTCTTCGAAATCAACAAGGGTAGAAGAGATTACAATCACTTTGCGATTTTCGAAATAAAGACTTGTTTTGACACTTTGAAAGAGACAAATTCAAACCAATAAGCAAAAGTAAATCTATAATCAATCTGAAAACAGCCAATGAACTCTCTTCTAAGATCACTATCAATCAGATCTGAATCAAAGGCTACAGGATGACTACTTTACTCATGCAAAGGAAAACTGTAAATGACGCCACAAACACATAAAAACATTCACAGTATTTTTGTACAAAAGAGAGGCGGAATCTAAGCAAAGAAAAGGAGTTATCAGACTGGTACCTATGCTGGTTAAAGGCTACAAAAAACAGAGATCAAAACAGGGCAATAGACAGCAAAGAACCCCAGCTGCACAAAGCCACACTGGATCAGCGCAAGTCTAACACTGTGGAGTTGACATTCAGCGCAGGTAGCCTTCACGGGACCTGCGTTGAAATGCAGACTACCTTCACAGTGCCTGCGCTGAAGGAGAAACTCTCGTTTCCCCTGGGTTCTGGGTCACAAAATGCTCAAAAATCAACTATTTCAGGCCAAATCAGAAACACAAGCAAGGTATAAACAGAGGGATGCTTTGAGAGGGTACTAAAGACTATCACAAGGATCATCAAATCATTTGTGGATCTAGTTTAGATCATAGACAAGTCTAGCAACTGGATCAAAGCAGCAACTTTCTACTTTGCATCCGGGAAAGATGCAGTTCGATAGTTGTTGTCAAGTCTATGAAGTAAACAAATGACGGAAACACAAATGAAATGAATAAACAAGTTCTTCCCCAGTGGAGTCGCCAATTTGTTGTGGGAAAAAATTCCTATGCAGGACGATCCTATCCACCTAAGGTGTGACAGCGCCTTAGCAACAAACGAATACAGCTATTATGATTTCTTCCTTTATGAAATGGGAAAGAGGAGAGATCGGTAGACTTACCATTGTCTTCCGACTGTCCCTCGATCTAGATCCTCTTCTCTTTGGGTGTACACAGCTACTTGTCCCCTCGCTTGCTCAAGAGAACAGCTACTTGAATCCACGAGATCACAAGAGAACAACTACCTGTGACAAGAGAACAGCTGCTTGCGACAAGAGAAGAACACAACACAAAGGCACATATACATATTCATAAATGATTCAGGATTAGAAGTAAATCAAATACACTAATGCAATCATATAAAATACACCAGCATATAGGAAAGAATCAAGATAACTTTATTGATTGATAACAAGGTTCAGGAAGAGATACAACCCATAGGGCTCCAATCCAGCATCTCCTTCCCAGCAGAATGGAATTCCTTCTTCAGCTCCCTTCAAAGCATTAAGCACCCAATGTCTCCAGTTACAAACCAACAACAATTCTTTGCAATAACAAAATTCCAGTCCTTAGATCTCATGGAGGAGAGATCTATATATAGTTGTTTTGGAGAGAGGATGAGTCAGCTTGAGATCTGACTAGTGTCCTCTCCCTCTCTCAGTTCTTGAGTCCACTTGGAGGTTCTTGCTTCCACTTGGAGATTTGGAACCTCTTACTCATCACCAGTCGAATTCCCTGAGGCAAGTGTCATTTTGGAAGCTTCCTGAGCATTGACACATTGAGGAATGAGCCTTCCACTTGTCCAAACTCGCTCAGCGCAGGTAGCTAGTGTTGGAGTTGACATTCAACGCAGGTAGCCAGTGTAGCAATTGACATTCAGCGCAGATGCTCAGTGGAGCAGTTGACATGATCCTGAATTGACTTGTTTTTGAGTGGTTTCAGATGGAGAACTTCTGTGAATTGTTGTGGTTAGTTAGCCTTGTTCCTCTAGGGGTAGGAACAACATGTTTAGGGACTTTGGATCCCTTAGATTATGGACATTTCATGCTCAATGTTGTAAGGCACAAAAATGTCTATAACACGCAACAACAATTGAAGATAGATTTCCAGATGAACATTTATTCACTGTCATTGTCAAAACACCCTGGTATGCTGATGTTGCGAATTACTTAGCCGTAGGTAAATTACCAAAGAGTCTAAACCCTAATGAATGAAAACAGATTGTGTAGCATAGTACCCAATTTTCCTGGATTGGGGGCTACCTATTCCATACAGGGGTGGATATGCGCATCAGAAGATGCGTCCGTGAAGATGAAATTTTTGACATTTTGAAAGCCTGTCACAATGGAACGTGTGGTGGACATTTTGTAGATCAAAGAACTGGTCACAAAGTTATGCAAACAGGGTATTACTGGCCCACAATCTTCAAAGACGCAAAGAAATTTGTTCAAGCCTGTGACAGTTGCCAAAGAGTGGGACGCCCTAGACTGTTTGACAAAATTCCTTTAAACCCATAACTAGTTATTAAACCATTTGAGTGTTGGGCACTCGATTTTTTCGGTCCGATCAACCCTTCATCGAACTAGAAACCATATATTTTGGTGGCAACAGAATATGTCACCGAATGGGTTGAAGCAGAGACACTACCAAGAGCTACAGAGGATTCTGTCATTCATTTCCTATTCTAGATATTTGTGTGATATGGCATCCCAAGAGACATAATCATGGACGGAGGACCACAGTTTGCTGGTAATAAGCTTGCTGCAACATTAAAAAACTATCATATTCAGCATAAAATTACCACTCCATATCACCCATAGGAAAACAACCAAGTGGAAAGCACGAATAAAGTAATTAAAGAAATGCTAATAAAAGCCATTGCATCACACATACCTGATTGGGTTGCAAGATTCCTAAAAGCCTTGTGGGCATACAGAACAACATGGAGGAACACTACCGGTTATTCACCATATCAACTAGTATTTGGAAAGGAACTTGTTTTTCCAATAGAATTCGAAATACAAACCTTGAGAACAACACAAGAAGTCGATCTAGATTTAAACGAGGCCCAGATCAGTAGACTATAGCAAATCAATGAGTTGGATGAAATAAGGCTCTCTGCTATTCAACATACCGCATTAATCCAAAAATAGAGATAAAAATGCCACGATTCCCTCATCAAAAAGGAAGTCTTCCACGAAGGAGATTGGGTGCTCCTATACAATTCCAGGTTTCAGATTTTCCGGGGAAACTTCAAACTCATTGGCTGGGACCATATGAAATCTAGAAGGTTCATGATAATGGTACCATTTCTTTAACCACCATTGACGGATCTGGACATACCTTTAAAGAAAATGGCCATCGAGTTTGATTGTATCACAAGCGACTTACTCGGGAATCATTCTACCAGCAACTCCGGGAAGACTCCGACATGCAAATTCTGGCTGAGGAAGAGAACTCTTCCTCACATTTGGTTCATTAAGAAATTCGATTGCTTTTAAAATTTTGTACATAACCTTCTCTTTGTTGTTTGTGTAAATCATTTTTTGTACATATTTATGCATTTCTGCAATTTTTGAATTTTGCTATTCCTTTTTGAAGGAACAACATTTTCACCGGTTTGCTGTTCCTTTTCGAAGAAACAACACAGTTGCATTTTGTTGTTCCTTTCGGAAGAAACAATATTCTAATCGCTTTGCTATTCCTTTTCGAAGGAACAACACTTTTTCATTCTGCTGTTCCTTTTCAAAGGAACAACATTTCCACCCATTTGTTGTTCCTCTCTGAAGGAACAACACTTTTGCATTTTATTGTTCCTTTCTGAAGGAACAACATTTTCGCTATCTGTGGTTCCTTCCCGAAGGAACATCACTTTTGCATTTTGTTTTTCCTTTATGAAGGAACAACATTTCCACCTTTTTTGTTGTTCCTTTCTGAATGAACAACACATCCGCATTTTTGCCATTCCTTTTCAAAGGAACAACACTTTCGTTTTTGTTGTTCCTTTCCAAAGGAACAACACTTTCGTTTTTGATGTTCCCTTTTGACGGAACTACATTTTCATTTTCTATTGTTCCTTTCCGAAGGAACAACACTTTCTTTTTCTTCTGTTCCTTTTTGAAGGAACAACACTTTCATTTTCTGTTGTTCCTTTTCAAAGGAACAACAGAAAACGAAAGTGTTGTTCCTTCGGAAAGGAACAAAACTTTCATTTTTGTTGTTCCTTTCTGAAGGAACATCATTTTCGCATTTTTTGTTTGTGCTTGCTTTATTTTCTGTTCTGATTAGGGAACAACTGCTATTCCTTTCAAGGAACAATAGCTTCAAGCATGTTTTTTCCTTTTTTCTTGCATTTTTGTGTGCACATATTCTTTTGTCGTCCCTCTAAAGAGACAACAACTGTTCCATCTTAAGAACAACATTTTTTGGAGTCCATTTTTCTTCTTTTATGTATATGCGTTTTACCATTTTGAGGATTTTTTTGTGCGAGTGATGATCATTTAAGGCACATCTATACATTTATGCAAGAATACAAAAACTAGAGGATACTGAAATCAGCAAAACATAAAAATCATCATCTTTAGAATAAATTGCTTTGAATTGATAAGATAAAAGAGGAGGGGACACAACTATTTATCAACTTGCAGTCATTATTTTACTAATACCAATATGATTGATTATTTTTATCATGATGGTTCTTTCTAAATCCCCATAATTCTATTTGATCATTATTATTGAATAAGAATAAAGGGTATATGTTTCACTATTGAGATGTTCAAACTTCTTCCACCATCCGTACTCTTAAGGAGTGTTGAGCCACCCTCTGTATATAAATAGGAAAAGTGTTATATAAAAGAAAAGAGGAAAAAGAAAAATGTTTATCTATATGATTACTAACATGATTTTTCAAATGAAAGGATAGGGGTTCTCATCAAGAGCTAGCCTACCATGATCGTAAGGAAGAAAGTGAAGTGGAATTCCCACTATGGCCACCACACTAGGGATATGATCTAAGAGGCACATCAGAAAAATAAAAAATTCCTTGGAACGGGAGGTCTCATCACGAGCCAACCTGTCCACGTTTCACTCCTTCTTGGTGAATGGCATTGTGATTTATCTGGTTACCAAGCTAGCACAATGGCCTCCATTCTGACATTACACAACACTTTCCTAGGCATACACAAAGGATTATGGTTCCAAGGGTGAAATAAACAACTCTGTCAAGGTTATGGACACTTGTGGGCAATAGAGCTCTGTTGATGGTATTGAAGTCACATTTCTTATACACCAATAGTTATCATAAAACCCTTCTTCGTATATCTTTATAAATGCTTTCGAATGAGATTATGTATATCACCCTTCCTAACCTTTGATACATGAAAATAATTTACAAATCAATTATTATGGTAAAAGTCGATAATGACCACATAAACACTTTTATTCATGTCAGCTGTCCTATCCTCCATTTCTCGCATCATATCATGACATTTCCATATTTATTACCGATTCTATTATACTCCTCGATTTCGGTAATCCACTCATTTTTTGTAAACATAGCATATCTCTATATGATGTTCCTTTATTACTCTGTACTATGGTAGTTTAGCATGCTTCTCCTTTATTTGACAGCCGAGGATGGCCTATCACAAGCAGGGGGGGCACATGTGACCTTATAATTTGCTGTCATACGTGTCAGCTCATCATTCAGAAGAATTATGACTTGGGAATAGAAAGAATTAACAGTATTTTGTTTCCCAATATGCATGGCTTGCTGTTCCAAGACCAATTCCATTTTTTTCTCTGTAGAAATTAGCAGTAAGTTCAAAATTTGAATAGCTTGCTATTCCGTCATCTTCTCTGTGTTTTCCAATAGTGAGATAAAAATTTGAATAGCCTATTGTTCCATTATCGTCTCTGTGTTTTTTTATAGTGTGCTAAGTGTGAATAAGATGGGAGGAAGATCAATTTGCAATGAGCCACAAGTATTGATAGTGTCTGATGCTGCATGGGAAATCCTAGCTAGGGCAGGATGGATAGTTTATCTTAACCATCTACAACAATCCAATGAGACGGTGGCAATTGAGTTTTTGCAGAATTTGCAAGAAAATTAATCCATGGTGAGAGGGAGATAGATAGCAGTCATTGAAGACATAATTGCAGAAGTTTCAGGACTCCCAGCCACTGGATCTGTGTGGACTCTAAAAAAGGTGAGACTATGAGTTGCCATGACCATCTTCCAGGATGAAGGGTAAAACCTTACTGTAAAAGGGAAAGGAGTTTTGGCGACAGCCCTGGGAGAGCCATGGGCAGAATTTGTGAGAATTATCCAGAGCTACATCACTTGCGATGACAAGAAAGACGTGGTAAGACCACGCCATCTCAAACTTTTAGCCGTATTAAAGCAAAAATGCACTGTGAATTTGCCTGCGTTTTTAAATTGTTTATTAGATGATGTTGCCTGAAGCATGAAAAAATCTCGCCATGTAGAGTCAGTGGTAAGACACCATGGGTTAATATGGCTAATAGTTAGCTACAGTCTTGCCCAACAGTAGAGTGGTTGGGAAGAGTTGATTTTCTCCATAGATGGGGGACTAGATTTTCCAGACCCGAAATGAAAACCTAGTGTTAGTACATCAAGTAGGCCACTGAAACGAAGAAAATCTGTTAGATTGGCAAGGATCAGAGGAATGCTGGGAAATTCCCAGGGGAATATTAGTCAACCGGTGGAAATACACAATTCAGGAGACAAGCAACCCCAACAATTGGAAGGTGGGGAGGATGAAGAGGAATTAGAAGAAAATGAGGAACCGGAGGAGGAGATTGAACAATCCGGTCAGGAAGAAGGGGAGGAAATAGGGTAGCATAGTGAAAATTCACCGCAAGAATATGAATTGGCCCAAATTCTGGCCAATATGGGCGAATATGTCCAACCTCATAGCCCACTCAACCCCCATACCGGAGAAGAACTGCAGGAGCACTCTGCTCATGATAAAAGTACATCTGAGGAACTGTGTGATGAAGAGGAAAACGAAGAGGATCACTCTGCTCATGATGGGAGAATATATGGGGAAGAAAGTGACGAGAAAGAAGAAGAAGAACGATTTGTTCCTAGTCAGAATACACCTGAAGAATTCCATGATGAAGAAGAGGTAGGAGAAGAAGCTACCCAGGAAATAACAGAACAAGCTAGGGTTTTTGCCCCTGAAAACTCGGATCAGCAGAACACTGAAGAAGTACCCCAAGAAGAAAATAAGGCAATTGGCCAAGGTGAAGGTACAATACCTGAGGTACAAAGCCCAAGCCTAAATAAATGAACCGTTGTTCCTTCCAAGAAAACAAAGGAAATTAAAATATTCTGAAAGGAACAACAGAGATTGCTTAACATAATTAAGAAACTTAGAAAACATATGAGAGTATTGAAAATGGCAAAGAAATCAACAAGAATCTCTGTGGAAAAGCATTTAACTGCCCAGGCAAAACCCCTTAAGAAAAGGGCCAAAAAGACTCAAGTCCAACCTCTCGTTCATAATCGAAAGGAACAACATCTGGTTGTTGCAAACACAGAAGTACAAACAGACGATGCATCGGTCTATGATAAGGAAATCCATACAAAAGCACCGTCCTCTAGCGAGAAGGGAACTCAGACCATAAAGATGAGATGTCGTAATAAGGAGATCCAAGTAGATCTCCAGCCCAAAATTATTATGTTGGATAACGACCCAAGTATAGTAACTCTGCAAAAATATTTGGCACAAGCCCAACAAATAATAGAGAAACTCACAGAGCAAACTGTCCCTCAAGAAAAATACCAGAAATTACAACAGCAGCTGAAAAGCATTAATGCATCAGAAACTCAGGCCTTTGAAGGATGGAAAAAAGCAAAAGAAAGAGTCACAAAGGTAACCCATAGACTAGAAATAGTCATCAAACAAATGGATATCTTATGTTCTCTATATACTGACGTTATAGCATGTAGGGCACCTGCTAGAAACTATGCTTTGTTTTTAATGGAAAAATATTTACAATTGAAAATTAAAGCTGTCAAGGAAGGAGTGCCTATAGAAATAAAAACCATTGATGACTTCATAAACTGTTCTAAGCATTACGGGGTGAAAGTTCAGAGACTTTATGTGAATTTTATTTGCAAAATCTTGTATTAGATGGAGAAACAGAGCAGAATCCTAGTCCTTTCGTGGCTGATGTCCAATTGCAGGCTTTTATTTCTTTTGGTGTGAATCAAATAAAATGGATTAAAGCCTATAATGTCTTTCAAAGACAGGAGAATGGTTTAGACCTATGGGTGAGGGGTGAACCTAGAGACCCAGTGCAATTATGGAACAAACATAGGAACCTAATGAGAACTCAGGGTGTGATCGAGGCATTGGGACCTATTCACATAGCAATCATCCAACAAGGAGTAGAATAATTCCTTGCCATCAAATACCTTGCCATAACAGCAACCAAATTCTGATATCAGACTTCTAATCTGAATATCCAAAACAGGGAACCATTTAATTATGAGAATTTTAAGCTAGCTATTGACCACTTGGGTATCTATGGTGACCTCATTCTGAGAGATGGCCTGTCTTGGTTAGGCTGTAGGTTATGAAGTCCAGCCATTTGGCACCCTGCACCAAGATATCAAGCCTTATATCAAATGCCTGAAGGTCAGACAGGACATATTTTTGAATTCTTAGCTAGGCATCATGGTTGTAGACCACCCAATGAAATCCCTTCTCCAGCCTATTCCCTAACTGCCTTACATGTCAATTACAATGTTTTCATGAGGGAATGAAAAAGGGTAAGCAGGGGGGTGTGTTGAGCAGTAGAAAAGGTATGTAATTGCTACTCATTCCGTTATCTTTTCATTTAATTTCATAACTTCTTTACATTGTGAAATGGGCATATGGTAAAAGATTATGATAAAGTTTAGAAAATCTGTGAGTAATGAAAAGAGACTAATTATTTCCTTTTCCCATCCAGAAAAGGAAGAAATTGGAAGATCACAATTCTAGAGAAAAAGACAAAATAAAATCAATTGTTGTCCCTTTGACAGGGAACCTTATCCAAACGAGGTAATCCAAATCGGAGTGCGTCATCCAGGACAAGGAAGGGGAGATACCAAATTGGCGCAAGAAAACGAAGAGATAACTGAATGGCAAATCCCTCAGGATCCTTTGATCTTGAGGGATCACTACCTTAAAGATATATCTAACTTGGATATTTCTTCCTAACCGCTATAAAACGGGACAGCGTTGCTAGCCCAGGGGGTGGATTATTATTATTGTTTTATGAAATTCACTATTGTAACTTAAACTTTGATCATCGACTCTCTCTAAGGAGTGATTACTGTACTCTGTTTTGATGATTAATACATAAATCTCATTGTTGTTCTGTCTTTGATTCTAGAGTACCATAGCAGTGCATCCCTAGAGGCTAAGGGCCTGGCCTTGGTGGATCACTCGCTTCTTGTATCATTACTTTTCAATTGCCAGTTGTGTGTGATTTTATTTCTTTCATTTTCTCTGATCAGTAATCTGCAATTCCTTATTATTTCATGTACTGGCTATGTTATATTTCGTTCATATTTTAATAGTAAGGTTATTCCCTGCAATTAAAATGTTATACTGTCCATTTTGAGTTTATCTCGCATTGTCGTTCCTTTACAGATTGATATTTTTGTATAACATTGTTGTTCCTTACAGATTACCTTTACTGTTCGTTTACAAAGTAGCAGTACTGTGTATTTATGAATCAGTATTAGTGCTTATTCATTTATGGTTTACCTCTAAGAGTAATTGTTGTTTATTGGAATTGTTGTTCCATAGTAAACTCGATTGCTGTTCCTTCATAACCGTAATCAATAATTGTTATGCTGAAACTCAGGTTACTATTTCCTTTAGTATAGACATGTTGTGTGTAACATTCAATTTAGTTTGTTGTGCATTTGTATTTGATTCAGATTGCTATTCAATATTTCATAACTCACTTTAGTTTGTTGTTCCATTTCCTGTTTGTTGTTCCAATCATTTATGAGGTAAATATTGTTGTTTAATTCCTGTAGATTACGAGGACATGAACCTGTACCACATCGTGGTGAAAGGTAAGTTGTTGATCATCGTACTTTATGTTGATGATCTCATATTGACTGGTGATGATCAGTTGATCATGTCTTACAAGGAGGACATTGCAAGAGAATTCAAGATGAAAGACATGGGTCTCATGCATTACTTCCTTGGCATGTAAGTGTGGCAAAAGGATGGGGAGTTTTTTGTGTCTCAGAGCAAGTATGCCAACAAGATACTCAGGAGATTCCACATGGAGAAGTGCAAGCCCATGTAGACTCCTCTAGCAGGTAACTGGAGGAAGGAGGTTGCTACTTCAAGAGAAGTGGTAGAGGCTACTGTGTATAGGCAGCTTGTGGGTCCACTAATGTACTTTGTGAACACACGACCAGGTTTGTGCTATGCGGTGAACTAGCTGAATTAAGCGATGGTTCAGCCTACCAAGATGTTTTGGAAGGAAGAAAAGCATGTATTGAGATACCTAAGAGGCACATCTCGGTATGGATTATGGTACAGATGGATAGAGGGAGTGAAGCTATAGGGCTTCACTAATATAGATTGGGCAGGGAGTCCATCAGATCGGAAGAGCACATCTCGAGGTATTTTCAACCTTGGGTCAGTGCCAGTTTCTTGGTACAGCAAGAAACAAAGGTCGGTTGCACTTACCTCGGCAGAGGCATAATACATGGCTGAAATTCAGGTAACATGTGAGGCCATCTAGATGCGGAAAATCCTAGTTGGTTTGTTTGATCAGAGGATGGATCCAACTGTGATCTATTGTGATAATCAGAGTTGTATCAAACTCTCTGAGAATCCACTATTTCATGATAGGTCCAAGCACATCGACATCTAGTATCATCATCTATGAGACTATGTAGTGAGGAGGATCATGTTTCTGCAGGTATTTCGACAGAGGAGCAAGATGCTGAGATTTTGACAAAGGCATTGTGAAAGTGTAAATTTGAGTTCCATAGAGATAGAATCGGGGTGGCAGATAATCCTTTTTTTGTTGAGAGGGAGTGTTGAAATATGGCAACAAGAATATTCAAATTTAATTTTTCCTTGAATTAAATTGTGAATTAAAATCGAATTTACTCTTAACAGATAGATGGAAATAATTAATTTTTTTTTTTTGAATTAATTAGTTGGAGAAATTAAAGTTAGAAGTATTTCTGAAGTCATGCAAGAGTTATCCCATAAATTAAGGAGATAAGATTGAGTTATATTTGAGTTGTAATTAGTTAATTCATTTTACTGAGTTAAGTCCAGTTAAATTAGTTATAAAATATTTGAGGAACTAATAGTCAGCTAACAATCAGTTAATGCATTAATGCACTCAACTATTCTTACTCCAGTTAACTGAAGATTCCCTCATCAGAAACTCATGCATGTCTATTCTTAGAAAGAACTAGTTGAGATTAATGTTCAAGGATAGTGTATTATCATTTGCATGTGTTTTCTCATGGAGAAAACTCATGCATGCAGTCAAGGATTTATCCTTGAGGATTGTGTAGTTTTGATGGAGGTTTTCCACTTGCTAATAGGGAATCATCCACAAGGAACATCGCAAGGAAATAGGAGCTTGGAGGGTAGAGAGGAAGGCTGGAGAGAAGCCAAGATTTCTTGTGAGCATCTGTGAGGATTGTACTGAGAATTGACTAACTATGAGAGCTAAGGCATTGTATAATTCCTATGTATTTCCACCATGTATGATAATACAATAGTGTGGGGTTTTTAGCTGAGGCTTTCCCCAAAGTATTTCATGTGTATTGGGCCATTGATTCTTCTTCTTCTGGTTATATTGTTCAGCTCGATATTTAATCTTCCGTAAATTGATAGTAGAAGTAGGTTATAGTATTATGCTTTGATTTATATTGCATTATCAGGTTAACCTACCAACATATTTTCTACAATGATTTCTTATGCAGGTGAATGGCATGAAAAGATTCTTGGTTCATAAGGAATCAATTGGGAAGAGTATCCTAACACATATATGATGTTAGTATCATGTGTGTTCTATGGCATGCTAGGACAACGCGGTTTCGAATGTGTGGTATTATTGTTGTGCATATGTTGTATATGTTGTGCATGTTGCATCTATGATGCTTGTGCCCAGGCAGTATTGTGCAAATGTAATGTTTGTACATGTTGTTTATGCATTATTATGTACAGGGTGTTATTATAGATAGTGTTGTATGGATGTTTCATGTTCAGTGTTGGGTACAGATGATGCTATGTACATGTTGGATATGTAGTGTTATGTACATATGGTGTTGCGTGCATGTTCTACATGTGGTGCTATGTACATATGGTTTGGTGTGCATGATTGTATGAGTGGTGATGTATGCATGTGGTGCTGTGTACATGTTGTACAAGTGGTGCTATGTGCAGGTGGTGTTGTGTACATGTCCTGCATGTGGTGCTATGTACAAGTGATGTTGTGTGCACTTTGTGCACACGTTATGCAGGTGGTGCAGTGTACAAGTGGTACTATGTACATGTTGTACATATGGTACTGGTGCATGGGTGGTATTGTGTGCATCGCATACATGCTATGTTGAGGGAATTTGGTACTATGTATGTGAATTATGTGTGTGCATGTATTGTTTGGTGTTGTAGATCGGGTATAGATGTATTGTGTTGTGTTGTACACCAGGTATAGTCATACATATTGTGTTATGCACTAGATGTGGGTGTATGTATTGTATTGTATACACTAGGTGTAGGTGTATGTGTTGTATGTCAGGTGTAGGCACATGTATTGCATGGAGTTGTACATCGTGTGTGGTCATATGTGTGTGATGCACATTATGTATATGTGCACCTGGTTGAGGACAAGGCACTAGGTGTTTGTTTGGTATGGAAATCAATCTGGTGCACGTACAATATAAGAACAAAGGTAGAAGTGAGGATTGAGTAAATGATAAGTATCGATATATTATTTCGGTTTTATTATGCAAGTGATTTATAATTGTGGTATATGACGATTACATGTGAATTATGATTCTAGTTTATGATGGTTACATGCGATTTATGATTTTTAGCTATGATGGTTATGTTTTGAGCTAACCTGATGAGATATTTTTATACATATTGATTTGGTAAAATATGCTAGTTTTACTTGTTGTGACAGGAACTAAACAGGATTGCAAGTGTACCTTATTGACGAGCTACCAATCAGATATGATTTGAATTTATTTTAAATCTAATCGAAATTATGTGCTTGGTATAGGAATGCATAAAATGGCTGGTTGGGTGGTTGAAATCAACTGCAAGTATTAATGACAACAACAAAAGGAATTGAAACAGGCAGTATTGTGCTAGTAAAGCACTTCAGGAACAAGGCCATTGTGGGACACTAGTACCCAATAGTGTCCACTGATTTCCATGAGCATGTTATGACCAGTATGATGGTTTTAAGGTAGGGATATGCCTTGGTTGTTGTGTCTTCTGATGTGAGGAAGCCTTGCTAAAGGATTGATTTCCTAGGATGGGAGTGCTAGTAGAACTTGGAAGGTGATTAATTGCATAGAAGGGGTTGACTGATTACTCAATGGACTATATAGGAGAGAAGGGAAGATCGGGGATGGATTTTTTTTGTTCATTAGCATTTCCAAATGGAATCAGATGCACAATGGGAGTGCGCCATGGAACAACGAGCTGATAATTGTTCACTAAGAATACTAGTGGTGTAGCATTATAGCGGTGGACATTGGATGTAATTTGACTATGGCAGTGTATTTTTGACTTCTTGGGAAGGAGGTGAATCCTGGTATTACTTGAGGGTGGAGGTGTGAGCCACTAGATTCCCTTGTTGTAGATGCAGACATTGTATATTTTTATTTGATGGTTGAGCAAATGTGTATATGTGTATATTATTGTAAATACTATATCGAGTTGGATTTTTAAAGCTCTATAGATAGTATGGTTATCTTCTGGTTGAAGAAAATGTGTATGCTTATATGTGATTATTATAAATACCGTAATGAGCTATGTTATAAAGCTCCACTATGTGGTATGTTTCATGTTGTCATGATGTTTTTTCTTAGTAGATAGTCATTGTAAATACTGCAATGAGCTATGTTATAAATATCCATGGGCAGTATGTTTTGTTTTCAGTGGTCTTGTTGGTTATGGGTGTCATTGAACACCAAGCACGGTGTTTACCCAAGGGGGAGGGTTCTTTAACAACCCTGGTGAAAATTCCATGTAAAAATATATATAAGGCCACAATGATGGTACACATATTCAAAGCTTAATGTTGGGGGAACATCCTAATGGGTGTTGATTCATTCTATTATGGCTAAAGAAAATGGAAAAGGAAATGGATAAGGCTTTGGAAAGGCATGAGGCATTTTTGGCACATTTATTTATGAAAATAATGGAAATTAGGAGAAAAGGAAGTTGAAACGTCACAGGTTACATGTGAGGAGAAAAATGAAGGAAAATAATTGAAAATGAAGAAAATAAAGGCCTAATTAATAAAAAGGCTTCTGAGGATCAGTGGGAAAGACTGGGTCAGTTCAGTTTTGTTGCTCTTTCATTATTCTCTCTCTCTCTCATGCTCTTGGATACTTAGAGGTTTTTTGGAGCACTCTTGGAGGGTGTGGAATACTCAGATTTTTGGAGCAAGAAGGCAAAGGAAGAGCAGGAAAACATAAGAGGGCATCATGATCAACAACTACATCAAATTTTCTTACATGTAGCAAGTTGCGTGTATGATTTATTCACTAGTTTTGGCATGCATGACACATGCATGTGGTTTCTTGGTCATGATATGTCATTGGCGTGGAGGATTTCCTAGATTGATAGTGGATTTTCCAACCTTTCCACTTTTTGTATAGCCATGGTGTTGTGGGTTATTTGATTTGTTTGCTAGTTGGTTCTCATATTTCCTTAGCATGGGTTGAGTTATTAGTTCCTATAAGCCTTGGTTGGACAAGCACTCTAGAGCCCTGTAACAACTTGGGTTGAGTTACTAGTCTCATAGCCTTGGTTGGACAAGTGCTTTGGAGCCCTGTAACAACTTGGGTTGGGTTACTAGTCTTGTAGCCTTGCTTCGACAAACAATCTAGAGCCGTTTGTGGGTTGAGTTACTAGTCCCATATCTTTGGTTGGAAAAACTCTCTGGATCTCGGTAAAAGTTGTGGGATGAGTTACTAGTCCTTGGAGCTTGGTTGGAACAAATAGTTTGGAGCCCTAGAACGCTGGGATAGAGACCGATCTGATGTTGGTTTTGTGATGTTCGATCATGGGGTGGAATCACTATTTGATAAGTTGAGGTGGATGGCCTTTGGAATCCCTGGATAAGTTTTGATTGATGTGTTCTATGATATTTCACATTCATGCTTGGAATATGGCACGGGGGCGAATGGCTGAAGAGAGATTTGGCTCAACCATTCTATAGTCGGGTGGAACATGGAAGTCCCATCCCGGGTTTGGATTTTGCATCATTAATGAAAGGAAATCTATTCTCGTACCTCTATGAGTATTATTATGGATTACATGTGGTTTATATGGTTGTGATTTGATTGGTATTTATGTCCCTATTATGTTGGTTATTTACATGTTTTATGACAACAACCATGAGGGGCTCTCATCATGTTCTTACTTGATATTGAATGATCAACGTATCTATGACCTAATCAATGAAATGGAAGCTAACATTATAAGGAGACAATGCCTCATAGTGAATCTCAGATAAGTATTAGACTCCTATGCTCGTATTTGTTATTTACACATGTACGTTGCATATTTACTAAGTGTTTGACAAAGTGTATGTCATGGTTAGGCTTGGTTAGGTCAAGACCTTGATCAAGTTTTGTGTTAGAGGCTTTTCCTTGGTGTCATTTAATGTCTTGGAGAGTCTCATCAAGTTCTATGCATTGGTTTGGAGGTTAACCCCGAAAAAGAGGCTTAAATCGTGCAGTCTCTAGCACAGAACTGGCTGCTAGAGACATTAATATCACCCTTGCAAGCAATGTGGGAGCAACTATAGGTTTACAGTCACATGCATACCTTGTCATGGTAGAGACTCTAGTTTAATTCATGAAAATGCTAGGTTAACTTAGTGGTTTGGCACCTAGAGTGGTGGATTAGATCTTGGGGGTCTTGACGCACCTGAGGGAGGTTTGTGCATTGTGTTTCCATCGATTCCATTTCCTTAAGGTTACCTAGGAGGTTGAATCATATCATAGTAGCCTCTCATCACACGTTTATTCAAATGACCAGTTTCTTCTGTAGGTGTGGGAGGAGGGTGTTACACCAGTCAACGGGACAAGAAGAAAGATTTGTAAAAAAATAAATGCTTCCATTGTCATGAATTTGGGCACCATGCCATGAAGTGTCCACACAATAATACAAGCAAGAAGAATTCAAGAGGAGCAATAGGTTAAGCTTTGACTTCACAATTTGATCTTGAATTTACCCTTATTGCATGCATGGCCAACACATTCATGGGGAGCATGTGGTACTTGAACTTAGGTGCATTGTTCCACATGATGAGGAATAAACAATTTTTAGTGACCTTGAGGATAAATATTTGTAGATGCACATTGAGATTAGGGATGATGAAAGTTATAGCATGACCAAGGTTAGTACAGTCACATTTCAGAGGGAATCAGTCTCCCCCCTCAGCCTCAATAATGTCATGTCCGTTTTGGGCCTAAAGGAAAATATCATCTCTGTTACAGTTTTGGAGGACCGTGGTTATGATGTGATCTTCAACAAAGGAAAATTTTTCCTGAGACACATAGCCATAGGACAGGTGAAGCATATCTGGGTTCGTGTGAAGTACCTATACAAGCTAGATGTGGAGGATTGTGCTGCATTGAGCATAAAGTCGGAGAAGGTGTAGAGCCATGATATCGGTGAACTTTGGCATAGAAGACTTGGCCATATGAATTATGGAGCTCTGAAGATCATGCAATAGATAACCACAAGCTTCCCTAAAGGAACACTTGAGAAGCAAGATGTATGCAAAGGATATACTTTGGGGATGTACAAAAAATAAACATTCCATGATTGGGACAACAAAGCACATGAAGTCCTAGAAAGGATCCACTCAGATGTCTGTGGACCTTTCTCGACAACCTCCACTTCCAGGCACAAATATTTTATCATTTTTATTGGTGAATTCTCACAAAAATGCTAGATCTCCTTCATGCGGAAGAAAGATGAGACATTCTTCAAGTTCATAGAATTCAAGGTACTAGTTGAGAAAGAAACCGACAAGAAGGTGAAGGATCTTAGGAGTAATAATGGGGGTGAGTATGTGTCGAATGAATTTAAAAACTTCTGTGAAAAAGAAGGCATTCAATGAGAGTTGACAAAAGCCCACAGTCCATAGAAAAATGGGGTGGCTCAGAGAAATAATCATAGCATTGTGGGAGTAGCGAGGGTGATGTTTCATGATCAAGGCGTACCTCTGTATTTGTGGGCCGAGGTATAAAACACAATAGGTTTTGCAAAACTGGAGTTCTCATCAGATTCTGGGCATGATTACACTAGAGGAGGATTTCCTAGGGATAAGCTAGGATGTGTTGCACATCAAGATTTTTGGAGCCTCTGTTTACTGCCATGTCTCCAAATAATCAAGGAATAAGCTAGAGATGACAACAAAATTGGGGGTATTTGTGGGTTACATAAAAACTTCCCACAACTACCGGTGTACTTTCCATCAATCAGAATGATAGTTGTGTGAAGGGATGTAAAATTTGATGAAAATAAAGTGATGTAGTGCTCTCATGGGAGGGAGCTTCAGATCCCACCAGAAGAGGATATTTTAGATCCAAAGGAGGAGCCTCAAGAAGTTGTGGAGCAGCCATAAATTGAGGAGCAGAGAGTGGAGGCAACCACTCTAGCATAACCAACCAAAGGAGGCAGGAAAAGGACCAAGGAATTTGAGAGACTTGTGAAGGATGTGAGAGAGAATGTGGGTGCTCCAAATCAGCGTAGACAGAGAAGGTCACCAGATCGGTACACTAGCTACATGGCTCTAACGACTGATTTTATAGAGACTGAGCCATCCTCTTTTGAGGAAGCAGTAGAGGAACCTATATGGTTTGATGCAATGGTGGTGGAATACAAATCCATTGTAAAGAACCGTGTTTGGGAAATGGTCTCAATACTTGCAAATAAATCACATTTTGTAAAAGGAGATATTGTCCACTACAATGTAGATTTTATAGTTATTCTCTATTTTAATAAAAGTTTCTTGGTGGTTTTGTTTAATGTGTGTTCTCATATTTTCGTCTACCATTTCAGTTTTTCAGATCTTAGGGCCCTCCCCCCCAAAGGTCCATTTCAATTTTTTAGATCTTGGGGGCCTCCCCCCAAGATCCAGATTAGTGCTATCAAATTCAGGTTACAACTCCATGGGAATGAGGGTCTGAAACATATTTTAGTTTCAATTTTGTGCATAAATATTCAACAAAATTCATGAACATGCTACTACCTCCACATAGCACTTTCTTGGGTTAAGCAGGAAACATTTTTTCTTTTCATTTTTTTGCAAAAATGTTTTGGGCAACGAGTTTGCAGATCATATTTGAAAATTTTAGCGAAAAAATTACAAAAAAAATAACATATCTAGATTCCTTGCAAAAAAAGTACCCAAATTCAAAAAACTAATAGGCCGAATCAGGGTCTAGATGAGGGAGATATCGCTGATTTAAAATTAGCCGTGTTGTAGAATTTGTTCTAACAACAATTTGTGGACGATAGCTCTCCTATCTTTTTTTCAGTTTTTTTTCATAATTTTAGAAAAATGATTGCATATCCAAGCTCCTCTATAAGTATCACCCAATTTAAAAAAACAATTGGTCAAATTGGAGTTTGGATGAGGGAGATATCACTAATTTAAAATCATCTATATTTTCAGAACTTTTGTGACTGCGGGACAGTTGCAACGTGACTATGAATTTCCATAGTGTTCAGATAGAGATTTCAACAACATGGGAAGATGCAGAAGGGTCATTCTATTTCCAAAAATAGGTTGTAATAAATATTCTGAGTTATATTGACCGAGTTATACCCATTTTAAAATACTTTTTATATCTGGAGCAACATTCAGAGTGGGTTCCCTTTGGAGACGTGCCCTCTCACCCCAGGCTATGCAGGCACCTGCTACTTCATCAATAGTTAACATCACGGTTATGGGTCAATCACACAAAATCCTTATCACCAAAGTCCATTTGTTATGTCAAACATTATTAGTATCATAGTTTCTCATAAGCATTATAGGGTATCTCTATCCTCAGATCTTAGTTTGTCATGGTTATGGGTCATCCACAAACCACACTTCATCGAAGTCCATTTGCTAGGCCGAACACTGTTAGTATCATAGTTGGTCACAAGAATTACAGTGTATCTCTATCCTCATATATTTGTTTATCATGGATATGGGTTAACCACACAAAACGCTTCTCTTCAGTGGCTCTTCATATTCAACAAAGGATTCTTAGGAGGTAACTTCATGCAATGCGGACCATTTCTTCTTAAGGATGGAGGAATGATCTGAATGGAAATTGGCATCCACCCATGGTCTTCATCCACCCAATGTATTTATCCACCCATGGGATTTACCCATGGTATTGTAAGTGAGATTCACCTATGGTATCTACCCACCCATGGCTGTGGTATTATAACCAAAAAAAGACTATAAGTAATAAGTCACATTTTGTAAAAGGATATATTGTCCACCACAACATAGCTTCTATAGTTATTCTCTATTTTAATAAAAAATTTCTTGGTGGTTTTATTTAATGTGTGTTCTCCTATTTTCATCTTGCATTTCAATTTTTTCACATCTTGGGGGTTTTCCCCCAAGATCTGGATCAGTTGTGGGTTTGAGGTGGATCTTCAAAGTAAAGCATGCAGTAGATGGAAGCATAGAAAATTACAAGGCCATATTTATGTCTAAGGAGTGCTCTCAAGTTGAGGGGATTGAATATGAGGAGACCTTTGCTCCTGTAGCAAGGTACTAATCCATTAGATCAATTCTTGCTTTGGCAATGCAGAAGGGGTGGAAGATCCACCAAATGGATGTAAAAACAACATTCCTCAATGGAGTTATTAAGGAGGAGGTGTATATTGAGAAACCAGAAGGCTTGGAGACTTTTTGATCAAGAGTCTCATGTGTGAAGACTCAAACGAGCATTATATGGTCTAAAGCAAGCATCCCATGCTTGGTCTATCTCACTGGTTTGGGTTTCACCAAAAGTGAAGTGGATGCAAACCTCTATCATATTTTGGTAGAAAGTAAATTATTGATTGTTGTTTTATATGTTGATGTTTTGATTTTAATTGGTGATTTGTAGTTGATTAGGTCTTGCAAGGAGGACCTTGCAAGAGAGTTTAAATTGAAGGACATGGGTCTCATGCATTACTTCCTCGGATTGGATGTATGGCAAGGAAATGGGGAATTATTTTTCTCTTAGGTCAAGTATGCTAATGTGATACTTCAGAGGTTCCGCATGGACAATTGCAAATGCATGGAGCCACCTCTAACAACCAACTAGAGGAAAGAGGGTGCCACTTTAGGTGAGGAAGTGGATGCTACTATTTACCAACAGTTGGTGGGTTCACTAATGTATCTTGTGAACACATGACTAGATATGTGCTATGCATTCAACTAGCTAAGCCAAGCTATGGTTAGGCCAACCAAATTATTTTGGAAGGCAACTAAGCATGTTCTATGGTACCTCAGAGGCACTACCCAGTTTGGACTATGGTACAAACAGACAAAGGGAGTGAAACTATGTGGCTTCACAGATGCAGATTGGGTGGGGAGTCCATCAGATCGAAAGAGTACATCAGGTGGAATTTTCAATGTTGATTATGTGGTGGTTTCTTGGTACAACAGGAAGCAAATATCTATCGCACTGAGCTCAGTAGAAGTAGAATACATGGCTTCTAGTCAAGCAAGATGTGAGGCGATCTAGATGATAAATATACTTGTCTATTGTTTGGTTATGATCTACTGTGATAATCAAAGTTGCATCAATCTCTCTGAAGATCATGTTTTCCATGATCAATCCAAGCATATTGTGGTGAAGTAAAATTATAAGTGCAGACACGAGCGAATTCCTCTAGCCTGATAATGGGTCTAACCACAACAGATACATTCTACAGAAGATTTCCTTAGATTAGAATTAATCAAGAGGGCCTACCTCTTGGTCACTTATCCTGCTTAATGATGTCTTCGCTTGCTCGCTCCAACAATCTCTTGCTTCCTTCTTCAAGCTCCTGAAGCAAGTAAAAAACAAAAACGCACAAAAATAATAATAGAAAAATTGTAATTAAACCTACTTAATGAGTCAACAAGCATTAAGACATGAATATGTAATATTATAAAACATGTAGGAAATCAATCGATAGTTGCATATATTAATATCAAAGAGAGATTACAATCATTCGTCTTGACATCACAATATTCCTCTAACAAGACCAAGTTCCCACACACTTCTACTATCACTTCATGATGACTTCAAATAATAATAGTTTAAAGACTCTTCCCTTTAGGCTTCACTCCGAACCAAACACACTTTTCCCTCACACAACTAGATGGCTACAATTAGTAATAGCTTGCTTGTCAAATCAAAATAGTATACTCAAACTCAGCCAACACTCTAACTAGCTTATGCTTGGGAAGAAGGGAGGTTTATATAAGAAAGATGGATGGGAGATGGACCCTCTTCTCATGGCAGAAGGACTTATCCCTTGAGGTAGTTCCATCATTATAGGGGAAAGGAGCCCAAATTGTCATCCTCGACCCCATCCAGCCAAACCATTTACCAGACTTCCGTTACGGAGCTTCTAGAGATGGAAGCTTTAGCTCTAATTTAAAAAATTTCCATAACAGGACCGACGCAACTGGGACATAGCTTAGTCACATCAATGGACGTGGGGAATAGTGCCAATCTCTACATAACGGCATGAGGGAGATAAGGGCCATTAGTGTCGGTCTTGTAAATTGGGAAAAACAAAAGTTTTAGGGGAAATGGTGCAAAAGGGAAATGATCTGCTCATGAAGAGGGACATAATGGGAGTTTCTCCATGAAGGCAAAGCATGTGGGGTTCATTGTAGAGGTCCTCGAGGATCAAGGAATGGGGAGTACATGGTCAGTGATAAAAATTTTGTGTAACAAATGCCCCCTAAAGTGTGAATGCTGAGCCAGAGCGAGGGATGAAATTCTTTATAAATAATTGCGGGGAACCGGTCTGCCGTCGGAAAACCTGCAAGCAAGTATAAATACATATACTTAAACAAAGATCTCTGTCAAATGATACATGAATCATGGAATGGATGCAACCATCCATCAAAGAGTATCATAACGAAACCAAGGTATGGTCACAACCATCCAATAACGAGAAGGATCACAAATGATAACTCATGGTCTAGTCGCATCCAGCCATCTAATAGAGACATGCATATCATCATAATCATGTCAAATCACTTCGCAACTTGGAATTTTTGTAATCTGAGCCTAGGGTCTTGTGCTCTAACATGAGCTAATCAAAGTACAGATTCTAACATGCGAATAGATGTGTTGGCATCGAACATGCTAGAAAGTCACTTGATGACCAGTCAATGATGTAAACTATTAAGAAGCGCAAGAGAAACCACTAATAATGACAATGACCCTCAAGGTACTATCAACACAATTCACCGAATGTGAATACAAGAACTAAAGTTGAACATTCATGAAATCACTCGATTGAAAACCAATGATGTGAACTTGTCGTCAAGTGCGAAGAACTTGCCATTAAGTCATGCAAGCTCCAAGGTACTGGAAGGTAGTCTTTCGGTCAACTTCCCAGACAATGAGTCGATGTTGACGGAAAGTGATGATGTCGAAGGAGGTCCATAATGAATCACATATCGTTGATGAGAGACAAGAGGGTGCAAAATGATTTTGGATGATACAGAGAGAGAGGTAAGTGTAACTGCAAAAGGATAACTCTTGAACATATCGACGACACAACTGGAAGTTTGGCAGCTTTTGGACCCATAGGATCGGTGATAATGGTGACATAACAAAGATCAGATGGAAGGAAAAAAAGAACCGGTCCAAACCCAGGAAGGTCAACAACGATGTAAAGGAATATGTCCCAACCCAACATGAAGCAAAGAGTATCATGTTCAAGAGTGAGCTACCGACACGACTCAATATATTTCGATACTTTTCCCCCACCATTTCTTTCGAGTACCCCAATTATTTTTTATCGCAAGATTGAAGGGGATAACATGTGCTTGTACTATAAGTTCATCCTACTGACGAATCCGACCTAGTAAGTTTAACGAGCCCTAGGAAGAAGAAGCTTGTGTTCATCATGGTGACGAATCCGATGTTGTTTAATAGTTTAATGAGTCTGACAAAGGTGTAACTTGGTATCATTTTCATGTTTATAGAGTTTGAAAAAGATACGTAAAAGGAAACTGCACATGGTCCCCTTTCGTACATTTGTGTCTCTCGAGCCGAAAAGGTAGAAAATAATACTTGAGAGAACCACTTGACCATTTCAGTCAAGGAGTACCTTTTTTGTAAATATTGCCTCCCAGACCAAAAAAGGGGTAAAATTATACTCGGTGCATGATGTTTCAAATCCATTAATGAGTTTGAAATGACAAGGGATCGACCATCTTTTCACTTTTAAAGGGTCGGAAAAGAGCTGAAAATGGACCCCCCATATTTATTCTCTTTAACAAGTCAAAAAGGAAAAAATACTTGGCAATATTTTCATATGAGTTTAATGAGTCGAGAAAAGAGTTGAAATATGACTCATCGCCATCATCGAACATCCACTACCTATTGTTGCACAATCAAGGCAAAGCATATTATCGAGTCCTTGAGGCAAAATAGGTGAAAAATATTTACAAAACCTGATATTTTCATGAAAAAATGAATAAATTGGGGAAAAGTAAATGTATTTTTACTATTTACCATTTTACCTTTGCAGTGAAGACTTTTACCCACTTTTTCCCTAGTTTTTCTGGAGCGGATTGCGGGAGATCCAGGAGGCCAATCAACGAGCTTTCAATTCCAGGTAACAGCCGAAGCCCTTAGCTCCATTTTCTTGCTATTTATTTATGCTTTTAACCATGTTTTTGGCTTTTTAGGGAGGTTTTTGAGAAAAAATTTCACCCTCGTTGGTGTGATTTCCTGGCACGAGATCACGCTAACCAAGGGTTATTTGCATGGCCATTCACACCAATCAGTGCGACTATTTCTAAAACAGGTGCACTAGCGCTGTGGATAGGAAAAAACAAGTTTTCTCAAGAACTATCCGTTAAAATTTGATTTTTATGTACCAAAATTGGTGATTGACTCAAATAAATGGCTTTTGTAGGAGAGAAATAGCTGAAAATGGTGGATTGGAAGGAAAAATAACATGAAGATGTGGACACCTAGGAAATGAATGATCCAAATTTCCTGGAGGCTTTGAGGGCTTGCGGGCTCCTCAAATTTTTCCTTACACCAGGGATTCGGGCCTAACCCAAATTGCTTCGGTATTTGATAAGCCTTTGGGACATCAATTGTGAGATTTATGTCATTGGGGACTAGGAGCTAGAGTTGAAAACTTCAAACATTTACCATATCACTAGGCTATATCGCAGAGGTGAGCTAGTGACTTTGTATGGGTCACATTCGGTCAGGGAAAGCATATCTTCCCTACTTGCCACGCATTGTCTTGAGGCCTTGAAATCTAAAAGTGGGAAGATTAAGATTTCCAGTGTACGAGATTTGACACTGAGGGTGCTTCTCTTGACCATGAACAGAGTGGCGGGGTCCTAGGTGGAACATGATACTATCAAGTTGAAGTCCCTTTATGTTATAGAGTGCATAACTCCTATTATCTTCCACTGGGAAGAGGCCATGAAGATGAATATCAATTGCCAGTTGTCCAAGGCCAAGGTGGGAAATCTGCAGCAATTTGGCTTCGGATCAGTACTTGTGACCTTTTTCCTGGAAAGAGTGCCACTATTCCAGTATCAGTTGATTGATATTGATCCTCCTGCACCATGCAATCCGCGGATGGCCCACTGGATTCTTTTGATGCCCAAGATCATTGGGGGTCAACAGATGTCCTACCGACTAGCATTATTTTCGTGGCTATGACAACAAAAAATCATCGTGGAGGACTGTTTGTATAGCGGCACTAATTTTCATGCAGACCCAGATATGCCCTTGCCAGATGGGGAGGACTTCAATGACGAAGGTAAAAAAAACAAAACAAATTTTGATTTTGATGTCTTTTAATTGTTTTTAGTATATGCATGCTTATAAAATTTCTCTTGTGTATGCAGATGTTGGACCAGTGTGGCCAGCCAGGATGTCCCCGATAGCCAAGTGTTATCCCCGTCCTATTGATGTCGTCGCCCCTTATCAGGAAGGAAGCAATAACAAGGAGGAGATTGTGAGGAACCTCGAGGGTTGACTCATGGTATCCCTAAGTATGCTTGGATAGGAGACATGCCTCGACGGTACCAGAGGCACATAGTGGGAGCCTCAAATCAGATCTGCCGATTGCTAAGTCACGTAGTAAGAGATGTCTCGTACTATCATGACCACCATGTTGAGTAGTTCCTAGGTCCAGTAATTACATATTTTTTGAGGCCTACGTGCCATAAATGTATGAGGCCTGCGAGTTGCCGATGTTATTGTATACATACATATTATTTTTGGGGGTTTTGATGTATCAAACATTCTCACATATGTATATATGTTATATTTTCCTATCTATTATAGTACAAATGGTTTGTCTTATCTTTTACATGTTTCGCAAATGTCTGTCCAACACATAATTAGCTAATGCATCGTTACTGTATTCATGCGTCTAGGAATATGATGATATGCAATATAATCAAAATGTCTTTCCAACAGATGGATACGGAGATACATTCATAATATTTGTGGGTTCCTGATCGAATATTGCTCGTTGAGTTGAAGGACGACAAGCTATGAATCCAGGTTGACAACCAATTCTTTGATGCCCAGAGCGATGGCTTCTGATAATAGTTTGATGACTGCACTATATTCAACAATGTTGTTGGTTGTACAACCTAGGCAGAAACTTGAAGGTCAATCAACTCATTGTTAGGGTTGTAGATAGCCCATGCGGCGGATGATAGGTTTTGGGTACTTCGAAAAGCACCATCGGCAAAATCGACGTGAGGAGCTGCAGACATCTGCAAAGCACGAGAAACATAGTAAACAGGAAAGTTGTTTGAAAAATTCCACACAAAACCACACTATACAGAAATCAGTCACACACTAATGTACATAAGTAATGATGCAAGATGACCTAAGCATAGTACTTTTTGAGGTAAATCCTGTTTCGGGGCTTAGCGAGAATATTTCCTTCATAATCAATAAGTTCATAGGCTCCTTTTTGCAAAACGTGTTTTACAATATAGGGCCCGTGCCACATAGGTTCAAACTTGCCTGCCCCAAGATTATCATTGGCTTGGTCATATAACAAGACCAAATCAACCTCAGAGAAAGCGCAAGGGGAGACTGACTGGTTAAAATGGGATTTGACCTGTTTCTTTTGTGCTTCGATGACAAAGGCAGCGAGACGATGAGTCTTGTCAAGTTGTTCCGAATATAAGAGGCGTTCCTCTTGAAGTGATGTTTCAGGGAGGAGTTCAACAGCTAACTTAAGTGAAGGAATCTCACATTCGATCGGCAATGTGGCTTCTAGATGATAAACTAGCTAGAATGGTGTGAAACTAGTGGCATTTTTGGTTGAAGTTCGGTAGGCCCGTAGAGCTGAAAAAAGCATGAGATGCCAATTTGACTTGTGCATCCCAATAGTATGCTGAAGTATGGTGACCAAAACTTTGTTCATGGCTTCAACTTGGCCGTTGGCTTAAGGGTAATATGGGGTCGAGCCATCGTGGTGCAAGCCCAATGTAGATATTAGTTTTTCCATCATGTAATATCTGAAATGGGAGCCATGATCTGTGACAATGGCTTGGGGTACGCCAAACCTAGAAATAACATGGTTAAAAAGGAATTGAGCTGTCGTCTTACCATCTACTGAATATGTAGGCATCGCTTTGGCCCATTTGGTGAAGTAATCCAAAACAATGATAATGTAGCCATGCCCCCAGCCAAATGAGGGTTACATGTCATATAATTTATGCCCCATTTGGCAAAGGGACCAATGGTAATGACAGAATGTAGGTGAGTGGGTGGGGCGCACACCTTGTGTTGGTAGATTTGGCATTCATGACACTTGCGGACAACAAGAATGTAGTATTTGAAGATGGATGGCCAAAAATAACCAGTGTGAAGGATTTTCTAAGCTGTAGCATAACCAGACATATGACCACCACATGCCCTAGATTTCCAATCATTAAGAACTCTTTTAGCTTCCTCAGTCGTGAGGCATCGACAAAGAATAGAATCAACACTGACATAGTATAAAGTATCATTAATAACGCGGCAGGGTTGAGAATGATGCCGAATCCTTCGACGATCATCTTTGGTCAACACGGATAGAAACATGGAGGTTTGGAGATACACGATGATATCACCGTACCATGGATCAAGGGTGCTAATCAGAAAAAGGGTCTCATCTGGGAGTTGTTCATTTGCACCAGCATGGAGAGTTTTGGAGGGAAGGGAACAGATCAATTCTGCGAAAATAAGTGACTTCATAGATTTGGCCATAGTAAAGACCAAATCGAATTCTTGTAGGAAAATGATCCCTTTAGAATACTTGCCCACTAGCAACTGACGAGTCGGGATGTAGGTCATAGGGTTGCATTTAGAAATAACTTTATTTGTTCGTAAGAGAATATAATTCCGAAAATGTTGAACAGCCTGGACGGCAGCTAAAGCCAACTTCTCGACATGTGCATAACTTGTTTCAATGTCGAGGAGATTCCAACTCAGGTAGTAAATGACGTGTTCAATGCCTTATTTGTCATCTTGAACAACACCATAGCTCTGGTGCTAGGGGTTGCACTAGGTAAAGGAAGTAATCTTGATAATAATACGGTGGATGCAATAGAGGATAATTTATGAGGACAACCTTAAGATCATCGAAAGATTTTTGGGCTATCTCATCCCATGCAAAGGGTGTTCCTTGTTTGAGCAACCGGGTAAATCTCGTAGCTAGCCCGTCGTAGTTGGGTATAAAACGACGAAGAAAATTGGCCTTTCTTTGGAGGCTCTGGAGTTGGTGCAGTGAAGATGGAGGGGGTAAGTTTACAATGGTCTCGACTTTTAGCAGATCCATGTGAATCCCTCCTTGGAAATTGTTATAGACATTTTTGTGCCTTACAACATTGAGCATGAAATGTCCATAATCTAAGGGATCCAAAGTCCCTAAACATGTTGTTCCTACCCCTAGAGGAACAAGGCTAACAAACCACAGCAATTCACAGAAGTTCTCCACCAAAAACTGCTCAAAAAAAAGTCAATTCAGGATCATTTCAGTGGCTACACTAGCTGTTTGCGCTGAATGTCAAAGCCAACACTGGCTACCTGCATTGAATGTCAAAGGGAACACTGGCTACCTACGCTGAACGAGAGTGGACATGTGGCAAGCTCAATTCTCAAGGTGTCAAAACCCAGGAAGCTTCCAAAGTGACACTTGCCTCAGGGAATTCGACTGGTGATGAGTAAGAGGTTCCAAATCTCCAAGTGGAAGCAAGAACCTCCAAGTGGAATCAAGAACTGACAGAGGGAGAGGACACTAGTCAGATCTCAAGCTGACTCATCCTCTCTCCAAACATCTATATATGGATCTCTCCTCCATGAGATCTAGAGGCTGGAATTTTGTTATTGCAAAGAATTGCTGTTGGTTTGAGATTGGAATCATTGGGTGCTTAATGCTTTGAAGGGGGTGAAGATAGGAATTCCATTCGCTGGGAAGGAGATGTTGGATTGGAGCCCTCTGGGTTGTATCTCTTCCCAAACCTTGTTATTCATCAATAAAGCTATCTTGGTTCATCCTATATACTGATGTACTTTTTATGTATGATTGCATTAGTATGTTTAGTTTATTTCTAATCCTGAACTAGTTATGAATATGAATCCATGTCTTGTGTAGTGTTCTCTTCTTGTGATCTTGCAGAAACCTCTTGAAGCTGGGCGAGCGAGAAGGCAAGTAGCTGGGAACTCTCCAAGAGAAGAGAAGCTAGATCGAGGGACAAACGGAAGACACCGGTTAGTCCATCCATCTCTCTCTTCATTCTTAATTCATAAAGAAAGAATACTAGAATAGCTGTCTCTGTTTGTTGCTAAGGCACTGTCACACCTTAGGTGGATAGGATCATCCTGCATAGGCATTTTTCCCCACAGCAAATTGGCGACTCCGCTGGGGAGATCTGTTTAGTCATTTTATTTGTGTTTCTATCATTGTTTGTTTCATAGACTCGACAACAACAATCGAACTGCATCTGCTATTCCCTGATGCAAAGTAGACAGTTGCTGCTTTGATCCAATCACTGGACTTGTCTATGATCTGAACAATGGACTCACAAATGATTTGATGATCCTTTGTGATAGATCTTAGTACTCCCTCAAAGCATCCCTTTGATTTCACCTTGCTTGTTGCTTTTATTTGGCCTGAAACAGTAGATTAAATAGCAATATGTGACCCAGAACCTGTGGTAAACGAGAGTTTCTCCTTCAGCGCAGACCCAGTGAAGGGATTCTACATTTCAACGCAGGTCCCGTGAAGGCTACCTGCGCTGAATGTCAAAACCCCTGTGTTGAGGTTGCGCTGGACCAGTTTGCCCTTGTGCAGCTGGGGTTCTCTGCTCTGTTTTGCCTTGTTTTGATCTCTGATTTTTGCAGCCTGTAACTAGCATAGGTACCAGTCTGATAACTCCTTTTCTCTGCTTAAATTTCGCCTCCTTTTGTACAAAAATACTATGAGTGTTTTTATGTGTTTGTGACATCATTTACAGTTTTCCTTTGCATGAGTGAAATAGTCATCCTGTAGCCCTTGATTCAGATCTGTTGATTGTGATCTTAGGAGAGAGTTCATTGGCTGTTTGTAGTTGATTATACATTTACTCTTGCTTATTGGTTTGAGTTTGTCTCTTTTAAGTGTCGAAACAAGTATTCATTTCGAAAATCGTTAAGTGTTGTAATCTCTTCTACCCTCTCTGATTTCGAAAAAATAAACTTGTTTGTATTGGTCATTTAAAAGCAAATTCAAAGTTGTACAAAAAGCTTTCTTTGTAGGCATCAATACTAAGAAAGAGGAAAACAAACACCTGCATTGTGCATTTGCATCTTGATAGTTTGCATGATTGATTTAGGAAAAGTGCATTAGAGTGTGTTGATTGCTCTTTGAGAAAAGATGGTGTCTTTCTTTTCCCTTAGTAGCTAGGATTTTCAAAGTTGAAAAGATATAAAGCTTGCTTATCATCTTTAGACTGCATTTAGGAATTGTATCATACATCTCGTGGTGAACCTTGAAAGGCAAACTTCTAAAAATATCAACCTAAAATAAATTGAATGAACTTAACAACGCTTTGCAACATAACGCGCAACATAGAGGTCTAGGCTAGAGACGTGTTCCGGCGTCGTAAAGCCTGGTGAGTGTCGATCTCGTGGATGGTGGGTGATTCCTCCTGAGGGACGATAGTGCCAGTACAGATTGTACTCCCACGTACCGTCACGTATATATTGGGAGACCCCTATAGGCATAAAACCTTTATCCTTAGGAAGCCATGTCGGCCGCCCTACTGATCGCAATGCACTGAACACAGCATTCAGGAAGATCGACCGCCCGTACCCTAAAAAGTATTATGCGGTTTTGCGAAAAGTTTGGCACACCCTCTGCCTAGAACTCCAGAGAAGTTCCTTTTGGCCTTTTTCAGACTCGATAACGGAAAAAGTCCATCCGAGCATTTGTCACTTCGGGCTCGTTAAAACATCGAAGGAGACTAGAGTCATCTTTAGCTTTTTCTCGACTCTTTAAAATTGAAAAAGCAAGTTGTGTCTAAAGCGTCGTTAAAATTTATTTTAAACGGAAAAATCACCCTTTATTCCTGTGTTGATCTTTAGGTTGAAAAAATGGAGCACACCACCCAAGGAGTTCCCCTTGGTGGAAATCCTAGTCCCTTCTCCTCTTGGGGAGATGTTGGTGCACCTCATATGGCCACATTGTTGCTTCCAGGACTGACAATTGGCCTACCAGTCTGGCTCTTTTCAACCAATGTCGTTCAGAACACCACCATTCCTGAACAGTCGAGTCAACAGTTAGACCAGACCAGAGTTGCCAACCAGCCTTCTACTTCGTCTAACTCTTCCTCTCCTCCTTCCTCTTCGCTCGACAGAACTGGTAAAACAAAAAACCAAGTTCCTAAGGAGAAGAAGGAAAAGAAGAAGAAAGAGAAGAAGAAGAAGGAGCCAAAAGCGACTGGGGGCAAACAAGTGTCGTCTGACAAAAATCCACACACAGCACTGACCAGGCCTAAATCGCCATGTGTCATATGCAAGGGAGACCAATTCCACAGAGATTGTCCCTACATCCCTCGGATACTAAGGGACTAGTCTCCCCGTTTGCACAATTCGGTAGCGTCAACCTCTGATAGCCATGTTGATAGCTCACCGTCGACTAGTGAAAGTGAAGTCCCAGGACAGAGAGGGAAAGTTAGATTTCCTTGCAAACTGTGTGAAGGCGACCATGCCATCCACCATTGTCCCTTCTTAGATGAGGCTAAAAGATTTCTGGAAGATCGCCCGATTTTACGAGCGCAACTTCCTCCTGGATATCAAAAACTCCTACCAAGTCCTTCACTAGTTGAGAACCCTGCTGGCCCACCCAGGTGGTCAGTCGAAGCACCTATCATTGAAGATGAACCGTCTGGATCCATGCCTGACGAAAGTCAAAAGGTTGAGATGGTAGTTGACCCGGTTTTTCCTTCAGAGGCTCTATCTTCGAATGATACCATCGCAGAGGAGAGTAAAGACGACACCGTCCAAATTCTCTTCATCAACACAGACTCCGACGAACAAGGGGGCAATTTGCCCATTCCTTTATCGCAGGAAGGAACTTCGTCAGAGTCATACCCGACCGTCTATTCGGTCCCACCACCAAGCAACCTAGTTGTCTCGTTCGACTGGAACCAACTAGGCAGATCCCGGTTGCTAGCAAGCATACCATTCAGAATTATCGTTCAAATATACAGAATGGTAATGGCTGGCACTATCATTGATGAGGGAGAATCTGTGAGTATCCTTTCCTCTATTGCTTGGAAAGTGCTTGGTTCGCCAGTGCTTTTGCCTGAAATGAGAAATCTATCAGGATTTGATAAAGGAACCAGTCGACCTTTAGGGATCCTCCCCAATGTGCCCATAACATTGAAAGGGAAGACCGTTCAAATGAACGTGATGGTCATCCAAGGACCCTTGGATTATAACCTACTCCTTGGACGAGACTATATATATTGCATGGGGGCCCTCGTCTCCTCACTCTTTAGAGTAATGTGTTTTCCGCATGAAGGAAGAATGGTCAAGCTCGTGGACCAACTTTCGTTTCCCGGATCACGCATCGCAAATAGTCATATACCATCCCTAAATGGTCTATTCACGCAAGAAGTGTCTCAACCCACGGTCCGTCCTCCTGATGAGCGCGAGTAATCCGGGAGGATATGACTGGAACACAGGGGGCATGCGTCTTGGTCTGCTTCGGCAGGAAAACTTTGGGTATAGGGTAGGTTTCCGTGGGAGAATATGACTAGTCTATACCCTGCCCATGCTGGAAGAGGGTTATTCTAGAATAAGATTCTTTTGTCAAAGTTATGTGAGTTGGCGGGCATCGTCGCTCGCCTTTGTCTATTTCGGTAGACATTGCTGAGGAAGTGTTTTGTTTGAAAGATTAACGAGACAATCTTTGGGTAACCTGAAAGAGGTAAGCCTCTCTCTTTAAAACAATTGTTTTGAAGGAAAAGAAGTAGAGGTAACCTTGAAATCATACTTTATACCTGGGGGCATGCAAACCTTTTGGAGTGCAAGCAAAGAGCGGTTATTTATCTATTTTTTGGGTTAGCCGTTTCCTAACTTGCATAAAGAAAGGATGCAGGGCATAGCTTTGTGAGATGAAGCTCCATAAAAAATAGAATCTCAATGAGACACTCTTATCATATGACTGGGTAATCGAGCAGTTTTAGCACACAGTTCATGATCGTTAAAAAATAAACACAAGATCCGAGCAGTTTTAGCACATAGTTCATGCTCGTTAAAAAATAAACATAAGATCGAGCAAATGTTTCCACCCGCATTTAAGCTCGTTAAAAAATGAACTTCCCGGTGAATAACCACTGTGAATGTAATATCATCAGCCATTAAAGCCTTGGTCGTGTTTGCACCGTCACCTCCACTTTTCATTTGGCCGATCGTTCACCTCCATATGATTGTTTACCCATTTTGAGGGACAGCTGCGAAGAGTGATTTCACTAGCCATCCTTGTGACACTGCCGTGATTGGAAAATTCCAACCTGTACCTGGAATCTGCTGCTAACCCTGTTTATCACTCGTTCCTCAAAAGACGAGTCTTCTTTAAGCTCTTTTCAACTGACTCGTAAAATATGAAAAGATTGCCGAGTCCTTGGCCTTCCAGCTCGTTAAAGGGACAGGAAAAGATATCCCTCCTCTAGATTTTAATCTTTTTGGACCTGAGGGATTATTGCACAAAAATATCGAGCGCTTGTTTTGTTCGGCTCGTTAAAACTATCGAAAACTCATACCTTCTGTATTGTTTTATACTTTTTCGTACCTAAGGGATTAGATGACGAAAAAGGACCTTTGGAGTTGACTTTATGTACCTTTTCAGACTCTCTAAAAATGAAAAGGACCGAGTTATCTTTGTCGTTAGACTCGTTAAATGCATTAAATAGCAACAAACTTGTCTTTAGACGAGAACGAGTTTCACTATCGCTAGGCTCATTAAAATATAGCGATGGGCTTGCCCGAAGGGCAGGTTATAGAACAAGCATATGTTATCCTCCTCAAGCTTCACAAAAATAAAGAGGTACTGGTCAGCAATGACTGGGGAAAAATTGGGAGAAACTCAAGAAAAATTTGATGGTAGCAAGTCGCTCTTGAACATGACACTTTTCCTCCGTACCACAATTGGGTTGGGTTGTTTCATTCACCGGTCACATCCATGGTCTCGCCATACCATCCATATTTGGGGTAATGCTACCAATCCATCACATCAGTGTCGCCACATGTTCAAGAGAAGTCGTTCAGAAAAAGTCAACCGTGTCCCATCCATTGCCATACATTATCCTTCATCCTTTCATGACCGCCACCCTGAATCATATGTCACAGATCGTTTTCACCTCCATCAAAATCATTAGCTCCGTTCCGTGTCACTGATGTGGGATTCATTAAGGCCCTCCTTTGACGGATCGCTTCTTGTCAACATCAGCTCATTATCCAAGAAGTTGATCTAGGAACAACCCCTTCAGTACTTTGAAGCTTGCATGCCTCAATGGCAAGTTTCTCACTTCCGGCGACAGGTATACATCAATGACCTTCGACCGAAAGATTTTGCGTGGTGTTCGACGCCAAGTCCTTTATTCACACCACGTGAATTGTACTGCAGTACCTTGAGGGTCATTATCATTATCGATGATTCCTCTCGCGCTTGTTAATGTTTTACATCATTGACCGGTAATCAAGCGATGTCTTTCCATGTTCGACTTCAGAACATTTCTCACATGGATCGACTTGTACTTAGAGTAAAGATCGAACGAGTTTGAAGACCCCGGATCTAGTTTCATCCATCCGGGCTGCGATATATATATATATATATATATTCAGGAAAGATAAAGACATTGACATGTACATCATTGCAGCAGATAATCATCCTACTCAAAGGATGATAATTTCATCAAAATTATCAGTCTACTACCAGACGATTGTCTGTTCTATGTACAGAAAAATGAATTTATAAAGCTGAGAATGGGAATGCCCGCCTCAGCTAGATCATGAAAGCAGTATGAAAAATAATGTATTGTATTGTATCTTATTACAGGTCTCCTCCCAGCATTGGATGAACTTCGGATCCCCCTGATAAAGCATTTCACCCGATAAACAACCTCATACTTTAGGGGGCAACTGTTATAGACATTTTTGTGCCTTACAACATTGAGCATGAAATGTCCATAATCTAAGGGATCCAAAGTCCCTAAACATGTTGTTCCTACCCCTAGAGGAAGAAGGCTAACAAACCACAGCAATTCACAGAAGTTCTCCACCAGAAACTGCTCAAAAACAAGTCAATTCAGGATCATTTCAGTGGCTACACTAGCTATTTGTGCTGAATGTCAAAGCCAACACTGGCTACCTGTGTTGAATGTCAAAGGGAACACTGGCTACCTGCGCTGAACGAGAGTGGACATGTGGCAAGCTCATTTCTCAAGGTGTCAAAACCCAGGAAGCTTCCAAAGTGACACTTGCCTCAGGGAATTCGACTGGTGATGAGTAAGAGGTTCCAAATCTCCAAGTGGAAGCAAGAACCTCCAAGTGGAATCAAGAACTGACAGAGGGAGAGGACACTAGTCAGATCTCAAGCTGACTCATCCTCTCTCCAAACATCTATATATGGATCTCTCCTCCATGAGATCTAGAGGCTGGAATTTTGTTATTGCAAAGAATTGTTGTTGGTTTGAGATTGGAATCATTGGGTGCTTAATGCTTTGAAGGGGGTGAAGATAGGAATTCCATTCGCTGGGAAGGAGATGCTTGATTGGAGCCCTCTGGGTTGTATCTCTTCCTGAACCTTGTTATTCATCAATAAAGCTATCTTGGTTTCTCCTATATATTGATGTATTTTTGATGTATGATTGCATTAGTATGTTTAGTTTATTTCTAATCCTGAACTAGTTATGAATATGAATCCATGTCTTGTGTAGTGTTCTCTTCTTGTGATCTTGCAGAAACCTCTTGAAGCTGGGCGAGCGAGAAGGCAAGTAGCTGGGAACTCTCCAAGAGAAGAGAAGCTGGATCGAGGGACAAACGGAAGACACCGGTTAGTCCATCCATCTCTCTCTTCATTCTTAATTCATAAAGGAAGAATACTAGAATAGCTGTCTCTGTTTGTTGCTAAGGCACTGTCACAGCTTAGGTGGATAGGATCGTCCTGCATAGGCATTTTTCCCCACAACAAAAATGATGAAGCTGAGGATTCGCCTTGATTCTATGCATAAAACACATTTGTGTGGATTTAACCGGATGTTGTAGTGCCTGCATTCTAGAAAGATCTTCCGAAGGTGGTTTGGGTGATCTTGTTTCTTATGAAAATGGGCAGGAAGGTCATCCAAGTAAAGCTGGACAATGTTGGAAATGTCATGAAACACATAGGAAATTGCCCAGTGAAATGTGGCCCCAGCATTTTTTAGGCCAAAAGGGAGCTTCTTTTATGTGAACGTACCCCATGGGCAGATAAAGGAAATCTTCTCTTAGTCATCTGGTGCAATATTGGTCTGGTTGTAACTAGAAAAACCATCCATAAAGGAAAATATCTCGCTCCTGACACATTCATCAATGATTTGATCAATTAAGGGAGTAGATAGTTGTCTTTAGGACAGGTACGATTAAGAACTTGATAATCCATGAAAATGTGGATCGTGCCTTGTTTTTTATTCACTGGGACAATGTTGGACACCCAGTCTGTAAGAGGAATGGGATAAATGAATCCAGCTTTTAGAAGCTTTTTGACTTCACCCTTAATAGTAGCAGCCTTTCTAGGGTGCACTAAACGAAGCCATTGGCGACCAGGTTTCACATCTGGATACATTGGTATTTCATGCACCACAATGTTTGGATCAATGCCAGGCATTTCTTCATAAGACCATGCAAACACGTCACGAAATTCCTGAAAAGGACGAGTATATGTCTTGATCTCATTTGGAGAACAAGATACCCCGATATGAACATGTTCAACGGCACCGGGTTTGATAGAAATGTCAATTGACATCGTTTCGGTAATATTACCTAGATTTCCTTCTGAACATACTTCATGAGTAACAGTCGGTGGTGGAAATGGAGAAGAGGACTCTTCAAAAGAGGTAGACATGACTGTCAGGCGAGGCAGGAATGAGGAGTGATGGTGGGTATCGATCCATGGTGGTTCCTCGAGAGACATGATTTTCATGATACCTTCATCGGTGAGGAAGGTCTCGACTAAGGCATTAGATGTTTCCAAAGTGTCAAACCAGGGGGTTTGAGAATACATATCGAGAGAATTCTTTGAGATATGAGAATCTAAGGTTGCAGAGTTCACATCCGAAACAATTTCCACGTAATTGACTTCATCGGGAATAAGCATCATGACGTCATCCCAAGCATCAACCAGATCTGGCACAGGTATGACCTAGGGACCAGATTTGACCGAGATCATGTTGATGGAGGCAACATGAGGAGGTGGGAGTGGAAAAATCCCCATTAAGGCAGAATATTTAAAGAGACCTACCCCTACACTCTCAAGGGGAGCACCTGAGTGATTGACATATGGAACATTGCCATCAGACGAGGAAGAGGCAAAGAAAGACAGTTGATCAATGGTGACAATCCTCCCTTGATGGGGAAAACAGATCACACGAAACAAAGAGGAGGCCATGGCATGCATGACATGAGTCCAACATCGAATGAGTAGAAGATTATAATTGAGATTGGCATCAACAATCTCTACTTCGACTTCCACTAGTTTTCCTTCCATGATGATGGCTGCAGAGCTGTAACAAGGGTCTCTTTCACCTCTAGTTATGCTACATTAATAAGTCAATCCGGGAACGCTTTGTTATTGCAAAGAGTAACTCAATCTGAGGCTATTCATCAGAGTAATGCTTAGTAGTACAGTGTCTAGAAAATACAAGAGTAAACGGCTGCTAAACCTATGACTAAATTTCTTTTAAAAAGAATAAAATCACACAACACAGTTTATCAGTCAAGGGTACAGAAGCGATAACCCATCCCTCTAGAAACTGATGGAAAGGAAAATAGAGCATGGACCATAGGTCTGGGAGCTAGGCAGCGACTTGCTGAGGCTCACTACAGCCTTAGACCTTCTCTCACACCAAAACAATAAATGCAAATAACTGGAACGGCAGAAAGTAAAATGGAACAACAAACAGAAAATGGAACAACAAATCTGAAATGGAACAACAATAAATGGAACAACAAGAAATGGAACAACAATTCAATAAACTAAATCTTGCGAGTTAGACTACGCTTTCTCTATTGAATTAAACTCACATCCTGCAATCAAATAGAAATCTTCTCTCTAAAGCAACTTCAATGAATTATACTTTATGGAACAATATTCACAAATGAATTATGGAACAGTAATCATCAAACGTATATACACAACACACTTACTATAGAAATCTGACGATTAAAGAGAATATGACTATGTTTCCAAATAGAATAATATTACTTCCGGATTCCAATAACTGAGATTTCAAATGAATCCAATACAACAATATTCAATATGAAGGATTTATTACAGAAACAGCTGGCTTAGACTGCAAACATGAAATCAACTCCGAAGAGATTCACCCACGCAATACAGAGTCACGACATAAATCTTCTTCGAAAGAAACCATTAATGAATTAATTGTAACAGAGCATGGAATAGCATATGAAAAACATATCAGATTACCGAACTGTAAAGATAAACAAATCACACAGAAACCAAATTATAATGATACAAAAGCAAGTTCCCTTCGGAGCCGGGCCCTTAGCTTCCAACGGCACACTGCCTTAGGTTACTCCAGACGCAGAGATGAAATAAACACCAAGTCTTTTGTATTAAAACATCAACAGATGTACAGCAAAACGAGTCTTAGTGAGAGTCGATAATCAAAGTTGAATCTGGAATTCACAGTTACATATATGAACAACAAGTCCTCTTGCTTAACACTGATGTCCCTTTTTATAAGAGTAACGGCAGAGGTATCTACGTAACAAAAATAAGCAAAACAGTGATCCCTCAGGATCTGATGAAATAAACACCAAGTCTTTTGTATTAAAACATCAACAGATGTACAGCAAAACGAGTCTTAGTGAGAGTCGATGATCAAAGTTGAATCTGGAATTCATAGCTACATATATGAACAACAAGTCCTCTTGCTTAACACTGCTGTCCCTTTTTATAAGAGTAATGATGGAGGTATCTACGTAACAAAAATAAGCAAAACAGTGATCCCTCAGGATCAAAGATCCTGAGGGATTCGCCAAGCCATTAATCCTTTACTTTTCTTCCCCTGCTCCGCTGAGTCGATAATCCTTCTTCCTTTCCAGGGTCGTCTTGCTTCGATCTGTTCGATCTTGTTCGCATCCGGTTCCCTCCTAAAGGGACAACAGTTATTGCTTCTTTGTCTTTTCCTTTCGAATGGCAATCCTTTGTTTCCACCCTTTCCTGCATGGAAAAATAACAATTATCAGCGATTAAGTTTTCCATGCTAATTCTCACACATTCTATTAAAATTCTTTATTTCTTTAAGCTCATTATGCAAAAAGGGTTACAATTGTTACTGAAAAGTCACTAAATTGTTCGTCAAAAACATACCTTTCCAGTGCTCCACACACCCTCCTGCTTACCCTGTTTCATGCCCTCATGAAAACATTATAGTTGACATGCAAAGCGGTAAGAGAATAGGCTGGAGAGGGAACCTCGTGTGGAGGCCTACAGCCGTGATGAGAAACTAGATCATCAAAGAACTGATTTGTTTGACCTTCAGGCATTTCATACAAGGCCTGATATCCGGGTGTAGGGTGCCAAATAATTGGACTACGAAATCGATACCCTAACCAGGATGGCCCTGCTTGCAAAATACGCTCGCCATAAAGGTTCAATCGGCTGGCAGCTAGCTCAAAATTTTCATATCTGAATGGTTCCCTGAGCTGGATGTTTGGGTTCGAAGTCTGGTATCAAAATTTTGCAGCATCGATGGCAAGGTCTTTAATAGTCAGAAAATATTCCAGATTTTGTCGGATTAGGTCCTCGTGCATGGGTCCTAATGTCTCCATAACACTCGGGGTTCTCATATGGTTCCTATGTGCTCTCCATAACAGTATTGGGTCTCTAGGCTCGGCTCTTACCCACAAGTCTAGGCTATTTTCCTATCTCTGAAAAGTGTTATAAGCCCTGAGCCATTTTAGCTGATTAACCCCGAAGGAAACAAAGGCTTGCAATTGGATGTCCCCAACAAAAGGGCCAGGATTTAAATCAGTTTCCTGGTCTAGCACGAGGTTATGCAAGTAAAATTCACATAATAACCTTTGAACCTTAACTCCATAATGCTTGCAACAATCTATGAAATCATTAACAGTATTGATTTGTATAGGGGCACCTGCCCTGACAGCTTTTATCTTTAATCGTAAATATCGTTCAAGCAAAAATAAAGCATAGTTTTTAGCAGGGGCCCTACAGGCCAGAACGTCATTATACAAAGAACACATAGTGTCCATCTGCCTAACAACAATATCTAATCGACGAGTTACCTTTGCAACCTTTTCTTGCTCCTTTTGCCAGCCTTTGAAGGCCTGGCTCTCAGACTGACTAATATCCCGAAGTTGCTGTTGCAATTCTTCATATTTCTCCCGGGGGACTGTTTGTTCCTTCAACTGTTCAGCTTCTTGCTGAGCTTGCTTCATCATCTTGTGCAAGGTTCGTGTTTTTGGATCCTTTTTCCATAGGGTCGTAGAGGTCGGGAGTTTTACCTGAACCTTTTTATTATGCTGTTTGGAGTTCAGAACCCGAATCACCCCTGAGGGCGATGCCTCTGTTTGGATCTCCTTATTCTCCTTTTCTTTCTTAACCCGAATGAAAGGTTGCTGTGGTTCCTCTGTTAATGGAACATCATCCTGTCCCTCTGCCCCAAATGGAACGGCAGTCTGTTCTTCATTATCAATTGGAACAGCAGTCTGTTCCTCATCGTCAATTGGAACAACAGTCTGTCCCTCAGCGTCATTTGGAACAGCAGTCTGTTCTTCTGTGACAATTGGAACAACAGTTTGTTCCTCAGTGTCATTTGGAACAGCAACAGATCTTCCAATCGGGTTTCGACCAACAGTGCGACTGTAAGTCCTTCGTCTTCTTGTTCTGCGGGATTTTGCTGCAGTGGTCCTCTTTCTTTTCCTTGTGGTCCTTTGTATCCTCAGAGTGGCTTTCAAAATCTGAATTTGCTGTCGGAGCCGGGCTATAGTGTTCAGCAGCCTCTGCTGTTTAGTCCTTAATTTCTTGATTTCCCTTGCTTCAGCAGAGGGTTTGCGACTGGCCCTTAAATCTGCTCCTATTCTATCTAGAGTTTCTTCTGGTGCCTTGGGAGCAGATTGTTCTCGGTTGGTGTCCCTTATTTCTTCCTCATGAATGGGCAGGTTTTCTTCTCCTTCCTTTTCTGCATGTGAACCCTCAGGTATGTCTTCCTCTGGAGGTTAATCGGGAGGACCTGCTGGGCTGGAGGGTTGGCCATATTCCCCCAAACTGGCCAGGATTGCGGCCAATTCTTCTTCGCCCATAGGGTCTCGCAGCGGGCTGCTTTCTGGCTGTATTACTTCCTCCTCCCGATTGTCCTGTTCAGTGTCTGCCTTAGGGCGTTCATCTTCCGTTTCTGTTTCAGAGTGCACTTCTCTCCCCTCACCTCCTCCTCTGGCTTGCTCAGCTTCGCCCCCAGATTGCTCAGCATTTTCTTCGGAAGGTACTCCTTCTGGTTCTGGAGGTTCGTCTATGATCTCAATTGGTTGGCTGGTGCTTTCTCGAATCTTTTCCAGCCTCCCTCGAATTCGAGCTAGCCGGACTGATTTTCTTGGTTTCTCTGGTTGTTCAGGTGTGCAAGCAACAGGTTTTTCTGCTATCACTTCTCTGCGTTTTTCTGGTCGCTCCGGTGTACTTGAAGAATGCTTTCGTTTTGGAGCAACACGTTTTCCTGCTGCCACTTCTCTGCGTTTCTCTGATCGTTCCGGTGTGCTAGAGGAAGTTTTAGGTTTTGGGGATGGTGCAGCCAATTTCCCTTCAATCAATGCAACGAGCTCCTCCCAGCTGCTCTGCTGTTGAGTGAGACTATGGCTCACTATCAGTCGAATTAGTCTATGGTGGCTAATAACTACTTCTACGTGCTGTGCCATTTTCAGGCTTCGGGCCGCATCATGCAATAGTGAATTTAAAAGTGCAGGCATATTTACAGAACATTTCTCTTTCAAAACAGCTAAAAGTTTAAGATGGCGTGGTCTTACCACGTCCCTCCTTCCTTCGCACGTAATGTAGCTCTGTACTATCCTTGCTAGTTCGGTCCAGGGTTCTCCTAACGTTGCTGGCAGAACTCCCTTCCCCTTTACTGTCAAGCTTTGGCCTTCGTCCTGAAAAATCTCCATAATCTTCTGCAGTCTTTCTTTCTTCAGCGTCCATACAGGTCCGGTGGCTGGTAGGCCTAAGACTTCTACAATTACATCGTCAGTGACCGTTATCCGCCTTTCTCTTACTATGGAGTGGTCCTCCTGCAATTTTTGCAGAAATTCCAACGCCACTGTCCCGTTTGATTCTTGTAGGCGACTGAAATAATTCAGTCATCCAGCCTTTTCCAGGATCTCTCGGGTAGCAGCAGAGACTGTCAATTCTTGAGGTTCGCTTCGTACTGCCTTTCCTCCCATGGTTCTACTAAGGATTTTCAATGGAACAACAACTGCCTGTGCTGTTTTGGGATGCAGAGAAGGTGATCGTCGCGGAAAAAAAACAGAGTATGCAGCAAAAATGGATTGCGGATGGCAACTTTGCGTAAAATAGAATTATCATACCGTTAAACCATGCCATACTTTCGTACACTATCTACCCCGAATGGTGTGCTGACACGTAACTCGTGGAGTAATGAGATTACCTTCCCCCCCGCGATGTGATAGGCTGCCCCAGCCGTCAAATAGAGGAGCAACAGCCATCGTGTAACCATTCATAAAATAACAGCATATAGAATTACGCCATGTTTTAGATGGACAACGAAATACCGAAATCGAGGAAAAAAGGTGGATCGCGTTTTACATAAGAGCCTGCGTAATATGATGCGAGGCCGGGGGATGGGACGTCTGTCAATCGTACGAAATCCCCAGAAGTCATTATCAGTTCCCTTGCCATGATTGGTAGTAATGAGTGTTCGTGCGATATGTTCATCAGGAAATAAAATATGAATTATTCATAGGATAGAAGAGACGAAGAGGTATTAATATCATCCCTGTTGGTGTAACTATTATGACTTCGATACCATTAACAGAGCTCTGCTGCTGACAGGTGTTCATAACCTTGGCAGAGTTGTTTATTTCACCCGTGGAACCATGATCCTGTATGTGAATAAAAAGTGTTTTGTCAAAACGCAGGCCATTATGCTGGCTTGGTAACCAGGTAGCCATAATGCCATTCACAAGGAGGGTGTGAATTGTGGGCAGGACGGCTCGTGATGAGACCCCCTGTTCCAAGGTCTGTTTATTTAGTGTACCTTTTGGACCATATCCCTGGTGTGGTGGCCATGTTGGGAATGCCACTTCGCTTCCAACCTGATGATCATGGTAGGCTGGCTCTTGATGAGACCCCCTATCCTGCATTTGACAATTAATAATCCATATTGATTATCATTTCTTTCTTTGCAAAGCACCTTTTTCTTATTTATTTACACATAAGGGTGGTTCAGCACTCCTTAAGAGTGGGAATGGTGGAAGAAGTCTTATCATCCCAACAAGAAGATATAAATCCTCTGTTCTTATTCCTGTGTAATAATCAGAGAAAGATTTTTAAGGAGATCGCCATGATAAAGATAACCAACCAGGACAATGGGAATAAGTCAATGACAATGGTGATTAGAAGTAAAGTATGTCCCTCCTTTTGTCCTCTTATCAATACTAGGCTCTATAAAGATAGCGATTTTATGATCTGCTGACTTCGGCATGTTGTAATTGATGTTCATTGCATAAGTATATAGTTGTATCTTAAAGATTGGAGAGATCACGGGCAGAAGCATCCTTAATATGAATCATCACTGAGAGCAAAGATATGGCTATGGTATTCCTTTTGAAAGAGAAGAATCCATGCAAACAAATAGTTGGGATGCCGTTCTTTGAGAAGAAACAGCCTAAGATCATGAGTGTTGTCTGCAAAAACTCTCAACTGTTGTTCCTTTTGAAAAGGAACAACAATAACTCGCAAATGCTGTTCCTTTTGAAAAGGAACAACAAAAACACGAAATGTTGTTCCTTTTGAAAAAGGAACAACAAAAACACGAAATGTTGTTCCTTTTGAGAAAGGAACAGCAAAAACACGAAAATAAGCAACTATTGTTCCTTTTGGAAAAGGAACAACAATAACTCTCAACTGCTGTTCCTTTTGAAAAGGAACAGCAAAACCCCAAAAATGTTGTTCCTTTGGAAAAGGAACAGCAAAAACTCACACCTGCTGTTCCTTTTTGAAAAAGGAACAGCAAAAACACGATGAAGCAACTGTTGTTCCTTTTGGAAAAGGAACAAAAAAAACCCAAAAACGATGTTCCTTTTGAAAAAGGGACAGCAAAAACACATAAATGCGGTTCCTTTTGAAAAAGGAATAGCAAAAACACAGAAATGCTGTTCCTTTTGAAAAAGGAACATAAAAAACACAGAAATGTTGTTCCTTTTGAAAAAGGAACAGCAAAAACACAGAAATGTTGTTCCTTTTGAAAAAGGAACAGCAAAAACACAGAAATGTTGTTCCTTTTGAAAAAGGAACAACAAAAACACAGAAATGTTGTTCCTTTTGAAAAAGGAACAGCAAAAACACAAAAATGCTGTTCCTTTTGGAAAAGGAACAACAAAAACACAGAAATGCTATTCCTTTTGAAAAAGGAACAGCAAAAACACGACAACAAGCAACTGTTGTTCCTTTTTGGAAAAGGAACAGCAAAAACATGCTGACTGTAAAAAGCAATCTTAAGAAAGAAAGATCAAAGAAATATTAAGAAATCGTATATACAAGAACTTATGTATAGGTAAAAAAAAATGTGTTCCTTACTGAACTATAGGTGAGGAAGGTTTTACTTCCTCTCCTAAAATTTCCATGTCAGTGTCTTGACGTAGCTGCTCACAGAAGGATTCCCTAGTGAGTGGCCTGCGATAGAGACGAACTTGGTGGCCATTTACCTTGAATGCATATCCAGAACCATCGATTGTGATGAGGGTAAGGGTCCCATTATCATGTACTTTCTGGATCTCGTATGGCCCCAACCAACGAGTCTGCAGTTTCCCCGGGAAATCCTGAAACCGAGAGTCATATAACAGAGCCCAGTCTCCTTCATGAAAGACTTTATTCTTAATAAGTGCATCATGCCATTTAGCTCGCTGCTGCTGAATAAGTGCTGTGTTTTGTAATGCAGAGAGCCTTATTTCGTCCAGTTCATTAATCTACTGTAGTCAATTGATTTGTGCCTCACTTAAATCTAGGCCAACTTCCTGTGCAGTTCGTAGTGTTTGGATTTCGAATTCTATGGGGAAAATAGGTTGTTTCCCAAACACTAATTGATAGGGTGAATAACCAGTGGTGCTTCTCCAGGTGGTTCTATAGGCCCAGAGTGCTTCAGGTATTCGGGCGGCCCAATCACGCCTATGTGAAGCAATGGTTTTTGTTAAGATTGATTCTATTACCTTATTGCTACTTTCTACTTGCCCATTCGCCTGCGGGCGATATGGGGTAGTAATTTTGTGCTGGACGTGATAATTGTCAAGTATTGCAGCTAATTTGTTTCCGACAAATTGTGGTCCTCCATCTGTGATTATTTCTCTCGGAAGGCCATATCGTACAAACAAATGGAACAGGAACTGTATTACCGAATCTTCTGTAGCTCTAGGCAATGCTTCGGCCTCAACCCATTTGGTAACATATTCTGTGGCTACCAAAATATATGTTCTCTGATTTGATGATGGGCTGATGGGTCCAACGAAGTCAAGAGCCCATCGTTCAAATGGTTCAATAACTAATTGTGTCCTCAAAGGAATTTCATCGGCTTGACCAGGTCGTCCTGCTCGCTGGCAGCTGTCACAGGCTTGAACAAATTTCTTTGAATCCTTAAAGATTGTAGGCCAGTAGTATCCCGTCTGCAATACTTTATGTGTTGTTCGTTTCTCGGAAAAGTGTCCCTCATATTGTCCATTATGACAAGCTTTTAATATGTCGAAAATTTCATCTTCTTGGATACACCTTCTAATTTGCATGTCTGCCCCTGTGTGGAACAAATAACCCCCGATCCACGAAAACCGAGTACTCTTCTGAACAATCTGCTTACGTTCATTAGGGGTTAAGTGTTTTGGTAGCTTACCTACTCCAAGGTAGTTGGCAACATCAACATACCAAGGTGTTTGAACAGCAACAGAAAACAGGTGCTCATCGGGAAATTGGTCTTCCACTGCTGTTGCCTCAATTGATTTTGGTATTCGTGAGAGAAAATCAGCTATAGGGTTTTCCTTGCCGGGTCTATCTTTGATTGTGATATCGAACTCCTGCAATAAGATCAACCATCTCGTTATTCTAGCATTTGTAACAGGATTATTTGCTAAATATTTGATAGCAGAATGATCTGTATATAAAACAACGGGATAGCCTGTAATATAATGTCTAAATTTATTGACAACATGTATTACAGCGAGGAATTCCTTTTCGGTGACAGTGTAATTTAATTCAGCAGGGGATAAATTTTTGCTGATATAATAAATAGCGTATGGTTTTTTATCCTCCTCCTGCCCCAGGACTGCACCGATTGCTGTGTCTGAGGCATCAGATGAGATTTGGAACGGTAAATTCCAGTTTGGTCCTCGAAGGACTAGAGCTGTTGATACAAGCTTCTTTAAATCCTGGAAAGCGCGGTCGCATTTTTCTGTCTACATGAAATCAACATTACCAGTTAATGCATATAAAGGTGCAGCAATGTGTGAATAATGTTCTATAAATCATTTGTAATACCCAGAAAATCCAAGAAAGTTGCATACCTCTGTCTGAGTAGTGGGGGTGGGGATAAGCAACAGAATTTGAATTTTGGCCGGATCTACCTGAATTCCAGCTGCTGAGATGAAATGTCCGAGAATGAGTCCTTCAGTCATCATCATATAACATTTTTTGTGGCTTAGACAAAGCCTGGTATCAATGCAACGCTGTAGGACTTTTTCTAGGGTGTCCAGAGCAGGATCAAAATCATCTCCGTATGGTGTAAAGTCATCCATTTATACTTCAAGCCCATCATTTATTAAGTCTGCAAAGATGCTAAGAATGGCCCTTTGGAATGTGGCAAGAACATTACATAGGCCAAAGGGTAGAACTCTATAGGCGAACGTTCCCCAAGGACAAGTAAAGGTAGTTTTATCCTGGTCTTCAGGGGCAATCTGAATCTAATTGTATCTGCTGAAGCCATCCAGGAAAGAAAATAATTTCTTTCCTGCTAACGTGTCCAATACTTGGTCTATGAATGGGAGGGGAAAATGGTATTTTTGTGTGGCTTTGTTTAACTCTCTATAATCCACGCAAATCCTCCATTTCCCATTCTTCTTGGGTACAACGACAAGTGGAGAGACCCACTTACTATCAGAAATAGGATAGATAAAATCAACATCTAAAAGCTTCTGAAGTTCTTCTTTTACAACATCTTTTAGGTGAGGGTTGAGTCTTCTTTGTGGTTGACGGACAGGTCTTGCATCTTTTTCTATATAAATATGGTGGGTGCACAATTGGGGGTCAATCCCTTTCATATCGGGGTAATCCCACGCAAATGCTTCTTGATGCTTCCGTAACAGGTGGATGAGTTTTATTTCTTGATCCGGTGTAAGGTTGGCATTGATGTTTAGCGTTTTTCCCGGTTCAATTTCCACTGCTTTACTATTGGCAACAGAAGTTACAGGTATCGTTTGGTCATGTGTATCTTTCAAGGGATCTTCTTCTAGTTCGTTCTCGAATGCAGCTTCTATCATAAAACACTGTGCATGAGGTCTAGATTCAGTTTGACTAACAAAGTTATTGATGGCATCATCTTCTGTTTGGTCTTTAAAGTCTAGGGCCCTCTGTATAGTCAATGGTGATCCGATATTGTCAGCAAGGTATGATACAGGGTGCTGGTTAGTTTTTATCATTGTCAGACTTGGCTGTGCTGGAGGGTATATGACTAGGTTTTTAATATCTGGTCCTCTGGTTATGGTCATATTCCCCTGCCGGCAACCAATGTAAGCATCGACGGTAGCAAGCCAAGGTCTACCTAAAATTAGCGGGTGTCCATCCAGTCGGGTTTTTGGATTAATTACCAGGAAATCAGTTGGGTATTCCCAAGAATCTATAGAGACCATGACATCATATAGAGTTCCTTCTGGTCGAACTACAGGTCGGTCAGCCAATTCTAACAAAGTAGAGGTGGGTTCTACCGATGTAATACCGAGCTTTTGGCAAGTATAAGTTGTCAAAATATTAATTGCAGCTCCTAAATCAACTAAAGCATTAGTCAGGGTCTGGCCATAGATTTGGACAGTTACAATTGGATTTCCTGGATCTTCATATTTATTGGGTGCTCTTGATAACAGATCAGATAAAGTACCGACTACTTGGACTCTTGGGTTAGTGGTTACATTCCTCCTTGGTTTTTTTATGCACAATTCTTTTATAGTTTTTGCATATATAGGGACGTCTTGAATGGCTTGGAGGAAAGGAATTCGTATGTACAGGTTTTGTAACTCTCCCAAAATGTCAAAGTCTAGATGTTGTACAGGTCGTGGTATGACTAATCGTTCTGGGAAGGGAGGAGAGGGCGTATTTTCTTGATGATGAGTCTGCTCCTTATTTGCACCCTCTTGTTGTAACGACTGTTCTATTGGTAACTGATCTTCAATGTGAACTGTTTTATCTCCCTCTGTTTCTATTATACGTCCAGATCTTAACTGAAGATCATTGCACTCCCTCAGTTTGGGTCTGATTTCTGCTGATTATATAATTTGGAGGGATTGGACCGGCCTGTTATTAGGATTAGGATTGGGTTGGGTTGGGAGTTGCGGTCTCAGATTAGACTAGGGATTTTGTTGCAAAGCTGGCAGAGTCGGTTGAGGGAGCGGAATAGTTCCTATTGGCTGATATGTCGATTTTTTGGCCAATTTGTCTGCTAGGGTGAACTTTGTGAAGTAGGGGGGGTCCATTGCGGAGGGTATGAGCTATTCTGCCAATATGGTGGGGCGTAAGGAAAATTAGGCCAACCAAATTGGGTTGGATGATTCATCCATGGATTTGAAGAAGGAAATGGTTGTGATGACCAGTTAAGAATTGGAGGTTGAGATTGGTTTTGCCACATACTATATTGTTGAGCGTTATATTGTGGAGGCTGAAAAGAAGAAGTTGGATCTGAAAACATACCTGATTGCCTTGGTTTCCATTGGCGATGCTGGTTAACGAAGTATGCTGATTTTGGCTCTTCTTCTGCTTCCTTATATACTGCTTTCAATCGAGGAAGTGAGGGGCAACTTTCAGTAAGATGATCTTTTGTACAGATAGCACATGTTTGAACTGCATCCAGCGGATATTCCTTGTGGCTATGTTTTCTTCTACATCGGCGGCAGAAGATCACCAAATTCTTTTTTGCCTCTATCTGCTTCTGTTTAGCCTGCACAATATCAAGTTGTGTAGTCAATGTCCCCAGGATATCAGTTTTAAAATTTTCTAATAAATTCCCAAGTTCTACACGTGTTACTCCTTCTGTTGGTATTTTGTTATCTCTGACAAACCGATCATATTCTGCTGGTTTTATCCTCGTGCTACCTCTCGAGCTCCTGATACATAAATCAATGATGTCAGCAAAATTCTCTTGATAAATATCCCCTTTTCCCATGATATTTAATGTTTCAATCCATTGTTCCTTCATGCCTCTAATCAATGTTGTTTTTAACACATTATCAGGCAGAGGTAGTGATGCATATGGAGATCTCTGTAAATTATACTGAAAACATTCTACATATTCTTCTAGTGTTTCGTTTGGTCTAGCTGTCATCTGAAATATTTCATCTTTTAGTTCTCTAGACCTACAATAATCTTGATATTTCTTTAAGAAAGATTCTTTCATCTGCTCCCAGTTATTTATAACCCACCACCTAAACCCATAAACCATCTTAAAGCTTCTCCTTTCAAAGTGGAGGGGAACAACTTCAATTTCTAGGGGTCAGTGGTGTAATCATATCCCCTGCATAATACATCAAATTCAAATAAGAATGCATCAGGATCCTCTGATGTAAGTCCATGAAATGTAGGAATGTGTTGAAGGGTAATTGCTCTCGTAGGAGCATTTGCTGCGGAATCCACTATAGGATATTGTAATGTAGAAGTTTGAGTGTTTGGCTGATTCTGTGCCATGGGATCGAATATGTGCTAGTAACCTTCTCGGATTTCTAAGAGGGTATTCCTATGCGGAGAAGGAACGGCCTTAACAGGGATTGTTTTAATAGTACTTCCTTTATCTGGAATAACGAGAGTCCCTGTTGCTTGAGGAGATAGAATCCCTTCAACAATGATTTTTACAGTGCTTCCTTTATCTGGGCTTTTTAATGGATGAATTATCCTAGGAGGAGATCTTGGCTCCTCAACTTCTCCTGTTTCCCCTTCTCCTTCACAAAGATTGCTTAGATTCCCTTCCTGCAGTTGTTCTGGAATAGAATTTTCAATTTCTTGAAAGTCCTGTTCATCAGTCTGACTATGCACCTCAGTGAAGGCTACCGATGGTGATCTTGCGGCCTGAAGGGAGCTAGTAGGTTGTTTAGAATTGGTTTTTCTAAACCCTAATGATGGCTGAGATTCAGTTTTCTTATAGATTTCGTCTATGAAGGTTGTTCAGCCAAGGGTCACCGACCCTTTGGCTTTTTCGGGTTTGAACGGAGGTTTGATAATTTTTTCTGGCTTTTTCTGCTTAGTCATGCACTCTATAAACTACCAAATTCTATTCAACCCACAATTCTGCCAGGAAAGTGGATGGTGGAGCAGGGCTTTTACATGCTCCGTACGCAGGTTCTTACCTTTCGTTTTTAAAATCTAACTCTCCCCTAGCAGACTCGTACACTACTCTGTAAAAGACAAATGGTTGTACTCTTTCCCCGACAACGGCGCCAAAATGTAGAGCTGTAACAAGGGTCTCTTTCATCTCTAGTTATGCTACATTAATAAGTCAATCCGGGAACACTTTGTTATTGCAAAGAGTAACTCAATCCGAGGCTATTCGTCAGAGTAATGCTTAGTAGTACAGTGTCTAGAAAATACAAGAGTAAACGACTGCTAACCCTATGACTAAATTGCTTTTAAAAAGAATAAAATCACACAACGTAGTTTATCAGTCAAGGGTACGGAAGCGATAACCCATCCCTCTAGAAACTGATGGAAAGGAAATTAGAGCATGGACCATAGGTGTGGGAGCTAGGCAGCGACTTGTTGAGGCTCACTACAGCCTTAGACCTTCTCTCACACCAAAACAATAAATGCAAGTAACTGGAACGACAGAAAGTAAAATGGAACAGCAAACAGAAAATGGAACAGCAAATCTGAAATGGAACAGCAATAAATGGAACAACAAGAAATGGAACAGCAATCCAATAAACTAAATCTCGCGAGTCAGACTACGCTTGCTCTATTGAATTAAACTCACATCCTGCAATCAAATAGCAATCTTCTCTCTAAAGCAACTTCAATGAATTATACTTTATGGAACGATATTCACAAATGAATTATGGAACAACAATCATCAAACGTATATACACAACACACTTACTATAGCAATCTGATGATTAAAGAGAATATGACTATGTTTCCAAATAGAATAATATTACTTCCGGATTCCAATAACTGAGATTTCAAATGAATCCAATACAACAATATTCAATATGAAGGCTCTGTAACAGAAACAGCTGGCTTAGACTGCAAACATGCAATCAACTCTGAAGAGATTCACCCACGCAATACAGAGTCACGACATAAATCTTCTTCGAAAGAAACCATTAATAAATTAATTGTAACAGAGCATGGAATAGCATATGAACAACATATCAGATTACCGAACTGTAAAGATAAACAAATCACACAGAAACCAAATTATAATGATACAAAAGCAAGTGTCCTTCGGAGCCGGGCCCTTAGCTTCCAATGGCACACTGCCTTAGGTTACTCCAGACGCAGAGATGAAATAAACACCAAGTCTTTTGTATTAAAACATCAACAGATGTACAACAAAACGATTCTTAGTGAGAGTCGATGATCAAAGTTGAATCTGGAATTCACAGTTACATATATGAACAACAAGTCCTCTTGCTTAACATTGCTGTCCCTTTTTATAAGAGTAACGGCGAAGGTATCTAGGTAACAAAAATAAGCAAAACAGTGATCCCTCAGGATCAAAGATCCTGAGGGATTCGCCAAGCCGTTAATCCTTTACTTTTCTTCCCCTGCTTCGCCGAGTCGATAATCCTTCTTCCTTTCCAGGGTCGTCTTTCTTTGATCTGTTCGATCTTGTTCACATCCGGTTCCCTCCTAAAGGGACAACAGTTATTGCTTCTTTGTCTTTTCCTTTCGAATGGAAATCATTCATTTCCACCCTTTCCTGCATGGAAAAATAACAATTATCAGCGATTAAGTTTTCCATGCTAATTCTCACACACTCTATTAAAATTCTTTATTTCTTTAAGCTCATTATGCAGGAAGGGTTACAATTGTTACTGAAAAGTCACTAAATTGTTCGTCAAAAACATACCTTTCCAGTGCTCCACAATGGCAAGGTTGGGTAAAACACCGAAGGGTCACGAATCATGCCCATCAAAAGCTTCCAATGTGTTTGGAGACTGGTTCAGTGTATGGGAACCAATAGTCTTCCAGCGCACAGTTGACATGATGCAGGTAGAAGCACCTTCATCAATGACAATGCAGTGGATGGTGTTTTCTTTAATGATTACCTGAATAATAAAGGCAATCTGATGAGGAAGTCTCGGGACATGGTTCTCTAGATCAAAACAGATCAAATTAGAATCAGTGGGATCAATGCCCCTAATAGCTGACAGTAAATATTTCCGTTGTCATGGGCATCTTTGGAGTACCTCGAGAGCCAACATGGCTGACAATGCCTGAGCCAAATCTTCAACAATATTGTAATGTTGAGCGGCTCGGGCATTGGGATTGTATGAGGATTTCCTTAGCACACCTCAAGAGGGTGGCCGTGGAGCTGAATCAGGGTTAGGGTGATCAATTTGTAGAGGGCCAGGACTCACGGTAGAGGAAGAAGGTGGAACTTATTTTTCTTTCCCTGCTATGGGAGCTGGAGTTTGATAATCCTTTGATCGGGTAGCCACATTAATGGGCATGCTCATCATGAACACTTGAGATCCAGAGGAAGCATATTGGGGTTGGTATACCATTTGATTCTGGTGAGATGGAAAAGGCTCTTTTAGGACAACAGGAGTCCCCTTGAGTAATCGACTAACTTCGGATTGTCATGGAAAATCCTTAGTATAATGATCCTCCTTGCAAATGAGGTGGGGATACTTAGGTTTCCATTGTGATGATTTGTTGGTAGATAATTTTGGAGGACCCTATTTTGGGGCATCGGCTTTAGCCTTTCCTTTGCCTTTCTTTTTTCCTTTCAAGGATTTGTCCATTGCGGTACACTGGACAACATGGACCTCTAAGGTTTTACCAAGGCCTGGATGGTTTTGAGATGAATTGTTGAGAGTAGTATTAGAGACAGAATTCTGTTTGGAAGAAGTTTTGACAGGGGCCTGGGATATTGAACCAATAACTCCATCAACGGGAGGAACAGTGGGTAACTTCGATGTTGTGGGATCAGATGATGACCACTGAGCATTGGGTAATAATTCATATAAGGTGCCAGACTAAGAGTAAACCAGGTCCAGGTACTGGGCACGAGCGATGGCTTGTTCTTTAGTGACGCATCCACCCATGGCTATATCGCAAGCAATTGGGGCTACGAATGATTTGGTAAACCATTCGCTGAGCAACTGATTAGCTATCTCGAACTTGATCAGTCAATGTCTATGTCTCCATTCATGGATATGATCCGAGATGTGTGCCGCAGTGTCTTGCTTAAGCGATGTGAGAAGATAGGTGCTCATTTCATAATGAACTAACAATTGAAAATGCGTGAGAAAGGCCATGGCTAACAAATTGAAGTCATGAAAAGTACTTTGAGGTAGCTTAATGTACCATTTTGTTGTGGCACCTGTATAGGTTCACTGGAAAAGACAAAGATGAATGGAATCGCCCACGTATGAGTTCGACAAGCACCAGAGGTCATGGAAAATTTTAAGAACCCCCCTAAATTTATAAATATAATAAATGGGCGAATCTCCATGGTATATAGGAAAAATGGAAGGCGATTTTATCAATAATATAATATGTATATATAATTTTTTGGTGAATCTCTCACCAGGCATGGCGAATATTTTACTCAATTATAAAATCTTGTAAGATCTTGGCGAGTATTTCACTAAATAATAAAACTTTGTAAAGTCCTAGTGAATCTTAGCATACGCTACATGCTGGTTTAATTCCCCCATTTAAATAGGCTACATTCCAGGTGAATACCATGGGTTAATACCATGTGCCATTTTGGTGAATACCATGGGTCAATACCATGTGCCATTTTTATTTTTATTAATTCTAATATTAGGGTTAATAATGGTTTTTTGCATGGTATTAATAACAATCTAGTCCATGGTATTTGTCCCATAGTATTTTGGCCATAGGTTTCACCTAAATATAACCCACTTTTTGAGTGTTCGTAAATATAAGGTGACTTATGGAGTAAATATAAAAAAATGTTTTATTTGTTTACCATACCTCTCGTTTATTTATATTTTTATTAATTTACCATACCTCTTTTACAAATATGGTATTTGGCCCATAGGATTCACTTAAATAAAACCTCTTTCTTGAGCCTAAATATAAAAATAGGTTTTATTTATTTACGATACGTCTAGTTTATTTATATTTTTATTTATTTACCATACCGTTTGAGTAAGTATAAAAAGACTTTTTATTTATTTACCATACCTCCACTTATATTTTTATTTGTTTACACTGTTACATGTATATAAGGTGACTTATGGGGTAAATATAAAAAATGTTTTATTTATTTACCATACCTCTCATTTATTTATATTTTTATTAATTTACCATACCTCTTTTATAAATATGGTATTTGGCCCATAGGATTCACTTAAATAAAATCTATTCTTGAAAATGGGCGAACGGATTCACTTAAATAAAACCTATTCTTGAAAATGGGCAAATGGAAGGTTGTAAGTCCTAATTTCAAGGGCTAAATTTACCTTTTTTACCCTCTCCCTTAAAATAAGGCGGGCTATTTGAGGTGATTTGTAAAAATGTACTATGATACAAAATATTCGCCCACTAAAAATTTAAAACCCCTTAATTTCGCCAAAGGGTGAACATTCGCCCCTAAAATTATCCTTTCCAGAGGTGATATGTTATCACATGGGCCTAGGGATCTTCTTTAGCTTTCCCATCAAACTTGGGGCAATCACTTGGAATCTTGGACAACAATGGAGGCCAGTATGATGAATGAAGAATCAGATCATTCGTGAGACGTGATACATCTAGAAACTCAAGTGTAGCTAAGAAAGGTAATTGAGTGTTAAAAGGCATGGGAGGTTGATAGATGGGCCCATAAGGAGGAGCCCATCCCTGCTGGTAAGGATTTTGACCTCACAGTGGGGGATTTTGGCCATGTGGCATCTGAGGCTGCCCCCATTGTGGATTACCTCGATCAAAGCGAGGATTCGAACAAGGAATACCTTGAAACTATCCATGCACACGTTGCTGGTAGGGAACGTATGGGTTAAAAGGTTGTTGAGCCTATTGACCTTGGACATATGGGTATGGGACTTGTTTTCCTAGAACATAGGGTTGTTCAGCCTGTTTTCCCTGAACAAGAGGGTTTTAGACCTACAGTCTTTGGGCATATGGTTAATATGCTTGTTGCCCTTGGATGTAGGGGTTTTGTACCTAGTGCCCTAGACCGACAGGGATTTGAACTTGTTGGCCTTGGACAAGAGGATTCTGCACCTGCTGCTACAGGATTTGACCTTGAACCTGTCCCTACAAGGGTTTCCCTTGTTAATAGGTATATAAGGGTTGCTGCTACCTAGGTTGGTTTTGCTGACCTCGTGGTTGCAAAATTTATCCCTAGGTTTGTAGAGATTGGCCCTACGAGGGTATGGGTTGAGAGGTATGCTGAGCATATTGCATCTGCTGCTGCACGGTTTGCTACAACTGTTGGAAGGAATGACCTTACAATTGTTGCAGGTGACCTTGCTACGGGATAATCTACCTTTGCTTTTGCGTGGAAAGCCCTTGCCGCATCAAAGGGAATTTGGCTGTAGCCAGGTTGGATGTACTGCCAAGACAAGATGGTGTAAGGCTGATTAACCAATCCTTGAGAACCATATGGAAAGTAAGTATTTTGGTATTGCACCTGAGCCCCTTAGGGCTTCTAATACCAAACATTGTTTGATCCAGACAAACCACTAGGATTCCGAACCTGTTGGTACTGGACATTGCTTGATCTAGTAGGGTCAATAGGGTTTTAAATAATACCAGAAAAGGGTTGGCTTATACCAAGTATGTGAGCTTGTGAACCACTCACATTAGTGGCACCTGACACCATAGAGACATTAAGATTATGCCCGTTAGACGTTGACACAATCTGGCCACTAACTAACGGGATAGAGGAACTGGTAGAGACAATCTTTGAGACTGCCGATTGCGACTGATGCATAACTGGGATTGATGGTACAAGAGTGTTTGGACGGTGGGTTGCACCGGGACTGAAGTAACAACTGGCTAGGAGGTCGTGTTCGTGACGAATGGACCTGATGTAGGTCTGACGCTTGATGCCAAAACAAAGTTATGGTAGAGTGATGAGGCACTCGATGTGCCTGAAACTAAGTGCCCTAAAGACACATAGCTAGGTGGCAAGATGGTGGGAATACCTTCTAAATAAGGGAAACCCTTGGGAGGGAACTGTAACTACAATTCTTCCCCTTGAATAGTGTGTGGAGTTGAGAATTCAGACTCATCCGGAGAAGTGATTGGAGCATCGCCCTCGAGTTCCATGTCTGGAAATAAACGACGATGGACAACCAAACGTGTACTAGGGGATAGTTCCAAAGGAACACCCAGTTGATCATACGGACTGTAATGGCATTGTGGTGATATCTCAACAACATCGAACAAAGGGTTCGAAGGATAGATAACTAGTCCAAGTTGACTGTTAGTGGTCGATGAGTTCTTTGGAGTTCGAATGGGATTATCCAAAGATTTTGGGTCAAGATCAGTAGATGACCCTGAATTGAAAGTAGGTGGAGGACGAGATGATAATGGTTGAACACTCAAAACAATCGTGAGTTCAACATTTTAGTCCTCAAATGGCTCTGATAACTCAGGAAGTGTCTCCTCGGACAATATTTTAGACGTAGGAGAGGAAGAGGAACTGGGTGAACTAGATAGTTCAGCCACGATGACCTTGTCTTACCTAACAAAACAGATAATTTCAAGGCTTTAAAATGTCCTTTTAAGGGAACTCATGATTTGGTAAAAAAATCTAACAAGATATTTTGGATAATGGGCAATCAATTATTTAATACGCATAAAAGACTAATGTTCTTTCATTTTAAAGAGTTGAGAAAGAAACAAAGATGACTCTATCACTTTCGATTGGAAAGAAGCTTGAAAGGACAACTACTCACATGATATTTTAAGTTTAATGAGTCAAAAATATTAAACGACTACTCTAGATGATCTAGGTAAACAAGATTACTAGGCAACTATGAACTGCATAATACCTCCTGGCAAACCAAGAAGTACGAGCATATGATCTCCCCAAATGTTGTGTTCAGTGTTTCACATTTGCAAGACGTTTGACTTGGCTTCCTAAGGATAAAAGGATTGCAGCCTAGTGGGGTCTCCTATTATATATGTGACGGTATGGGGAGTACAAATCCGTGCTAGCGTTGTCTAATACTGAAGCTAATGATAGCTGCTAGGTTTACAGATACCTGAACACGTCTCTAGCCTAGACCTTCTATATGTGATCGTTAATGTCAAATGCACCTTAGGTAAATTGAATTCATTTTACAGTTGATATTGAGTTCAATTTCAGTTGTCAGGTCTTAGCGATACTCCTTGAAAAACCTAAAATGAAACTAAATGGGACAAGGCCCTTTCAATTCGATGAAAGGCCTACACTAGAGAGGGTAGAAACTACTCAATCAAATGCAAACAATCAAGCAACTGAAAACGAAATGATTTTTCACTACTTCACTTTTTGAAAAATAAACTAATGAAAAGTGCATTCCAAGTCCTAATTTCTTGACAAGCACTTAACTATTAGTCCTTTCGAAGTGAAAAAATTTCTCTTCCTTTTCAAATGTTGATGCAATTATAGTTCCTAAGAGATGTGAATCATAATGAAGCAACAAGCTAGAATTTCATATTTTCTCATAAAAGAACGAGACAAGATTTCGCATACAATTTTTCAATGAGAAATTTTTTGAGACTATGAGGTCTTCAAGCAGAAGAAAACATGAAAAGAGAATTTCATTCAGATTGAAGAAGCACCGACTTTGCTAAAACACAAGACCGATAATGTAATCTATGCTGGACAAAGACATTCAAACTAGTAAAAAAACCTTTTCAAACTTGTGTGAAAAGAAGTCAAAGTCGTAAGAGGGACCAAAAAAAATGTAAGGAGAAAACACACCCACAACCGGACTCGATGAGTCCACAAGCTACTAAATGGACGATTAGCTAGATGTCCTAGTGTCAATGGCCACTCAATAACTCGACCAATCAAACAACAAGATGACAAGACTACAAGCAAGAAAAACCAAATGAAAAGTAGCTTTCTAATCAGGGAGAGAAATAGTCAAAAGGCTCACAAGGTCAAAAAAACAAGAGCAAGACACACTGGCCAAGATTGAGGTCTAGCCCTAATCTTCACTTACAAGAATCCATGTGACTGCCTAACTGGCACAAAGTGCTAGAGGAGGGTCGGCATGACTATTCCTCTGCAATTCACGCTAATCAGCATGACTATCAGCTGATTAAATGCCATGTCCGAGGAAACTAAGAAAAAATAAAATAAATAAAATAAAAAAAGGGACCAGATCTGCTACTATGATTTTTAGACTTAAGCCAGTAAGCAAGAGAAAAGAAACAAAACAAAAGGGAAAATGTGAAACTATCAAAGTTCTCACAAAATCATGAAATCTAAAACAAACAAAAATATGGGATCTCCCTAGTGGAGTCGCCAATTTGTGGTGAAGTAAAATTATAAGTTCGGACACGAATGAATTCCTCTAGTGTGGGCTTGGGTCTAGCCACAACAAATACATTCTATGGAATATTTCCTTAGATTAGAATCAAGCAAGAGGGCCTACCTCTTGGTCGTTTATCCTGCTTGATGATGTCTTCGCTTGCTCGCTCCATCAATCTCTCACTTCCTTCTTCAAGCTCCTGAAACAAGTAAACAACAACAACACACAAACATAATAATACACAAATTGCAATTCAACCTACTTAATGAGTCAAGAAGCACCAAGACATGAATATGTAATATTACAAAACTTGTAGGAAATCAATTGATAGTTGCATATATTAATATCAAAGAGAGATTACAACCATTTGTCTTGACGTCACAGTCTTCCTCTAACAAGACTAGGTTCCCACACACTTTTTCTAGCACTTCATGATGACTTCAAATAACAATAGTTTAAAGACTCTTCCCTTTAGGCTTCACTCCAAACCTAACACACTTCTCCCTCACACAACTAGATGGCTACAATTAGTAATAGCTTTCTTGTCAAATCAAAATAGTATACTCACACTCAGCCACCATTCTTAATAGCTTTTCCTTAGGAAGAAGGGAGGTTTATATAGGAAAGATGGATGGGAGATGGATCCTCTCCTCATTGGAGAAGGACTTATCCCTTGAGGTAGTTCCATCATTATAGGGGAAAGGAGCCCAAATTGTCATCCTCGACCCCATCTAGCCAAACCATTTACCACACTTCCGTTACAGAGCTTCTAGAGATGGAAACTTTAACTCTAATTTAAAAAACTTTCCATAACAAGACCGGTGTGACTAGAACATAGCTCAGTCGCATTGATCGGTGCGTGGAATATTTCTAATCTCTACGCATCGGCGCGAGGGAGACAAAGGAAATTAGTGTCGGTCTTGTAAATTGGGAAAAACAAAAGTTTCAGGGGAAATGGTGCAAAAAGGAAATGATCTGCTCATGAAGAGGGACATAATGGGAGTTTCTCCATGAAGGAAAAGCATGTGGGGTTCACTGTAGAGGTCCTCTAGGATCAAGGAATGGGGAGTACATAGAAAGTGACAAAATGTTGTGTAACACATATAGATATCTGATATCACCATTTGCAGGATTGTGTGCAGAGGTAGATAATCTTGTTGCGGTACATTTTGATAGAGGAATAAGATGCTGACATTTTGACAAAGGCCTTGTCAAGAGGGAAGTTCAAGTTCCATAGGTGCAGGATATGAGTTGTTGATAAATCCCTTTCTTGTTTAGAGGGAGTGTTGAAAAATGCAGCAAGAAATTCTCAATTTGATTTTGCCTTGATTAAATTGAGAAAATTCGAATTTCCACTTCAGCAGAAAACTTGGATGATGTTAAATTGTGTGACATGGCTTTTGTCACCCAGTTTACTCAGTAAATTTGAGTTGGAGGAGTTAGATTTTAGTTTTTCATGTGTGATTGCTAATTTGTTGCAATCAAGGTTAGTTATCTCAGGTTATTTTTAGTTAATCTAGTTCCAACTTTTGGAGGAACTAGTGGAAGGTGACTTAAGTAGTGGGACTTCAGTCAAACTCAATGAGCATCCAGTTAACTGATAAATCAACCCAAAATAGCTAGTGCATGTAAAGAATTCAAGTTAGCCAATTGAGGTAGAGATTCCAAGGTAGTGTAACATCAGGTACAGACTAGTCTTTAGTGTACATGTGTTGCATGCAATCAGATGATCAGCCTAAGGAATTTCACAATTCAATTTGAGGAATTTCCTAAATAATAGGGGCCTAATTCCTCAAGGAACAACACAATGAAATAGGAGATCAAGTAGAGGGAAAATTTTACTAAGACTATGTTAGAGGCCTTTGGTGGGAAAAGAGATAGGAAATGCACTTGTAGGTTGTGCTTAGTTTAGAAAATCAATTGTAATACATCTCTAATCATTTTATTAATGTAAGAAGTGTGGTGAGGTAAAATTATAAGTGCAGACACAAAAAAATTCCTCTAGCCCGATAATGGGTCTAGCCACAATAGATACATTCTATTAATCATTTCTTTAGGTTAGAACCAATTAAGAGGGCCTACCTCTTAGTATGCTTATCCCGTTTGATGATGTCCTTACTTGCTCGCTCCAACTATCTCTCGCTTCCCTCTTCAAGCACCTGGAACAAGTAAACAACAACATACAAAAACCGTGATAATAGAAAAATTGTAATTCAACCTACTTAAAAAGTCAAGAAACATTAAGTCATTAATATGTAATATGACAAATCATGTAGGAAATCAATTGATAGTTTCACATATATTGATATCAAGAAGAGATTACAACCATTTTCTTGACGTTGCGGTTCTCCTCTGACAAGAGCAGGTTCCCACACACTTCTGTTAGCATTCAATGATGGCCTCAATCAACAATAGTTTTAAGGCTCTTCCCTTTAGCCTTCACTCCAAACCAAATCACACTTCTCCCTCACACAACTAGATAGCTACAACTATGAATAGCTTGTTGTTTTACTCCAAACCAAAATAGCACTAGCACACCAACATTAACACTTCAACACTAACGCTAGCTTGTGCTTGGGAAAAATGGAGGTTTATATAGCATGAATGGATGGGAGATGCTTCCTCTTCTCATGGGAGAAGGTCTTATCTCTTGAGGTAGTTCCATCATTATAGGGGAAAGGGGCCCAAACTAACATCCTTGACCCCATCCAGCCAAACCATTTACCAGACTTCCATTACGAAGCTTCTAGAGTTGGAAGCTTCGCTCTTAATTTAAAAAACTTTCCATAACAGGATGAGCTCGACTGGAACATAGCTCAGTCGCTCCAGTCGACACTAGGGATAGTGCTAATCTCTGCACGTCAGTGCGGGGAAGACAACAGTCATTAGCACTGGTCTTCTAAACTGGGAAAAACAGAAGTCTCGAGGGAAATGGTGCAAAAGGGAATTGATTTGCTCATGAAGAGGGACACAATGGGAGTTTCTTCATGAAGGGAAAGCATGTAGGGTTCACTGTAGAGGTCCTCCAGGATCACGGAATGGAGAGAACAGGGACAGTGACAAAATGCTGTGTAACAGATGGCCTCTAAAGTGTGAAGACCGAACTAGAGTGAGGGATGAAATTCTTTATAAATTAGTGTAGGGAACCATAGTCTGCTGTCGGAAAACCTGCAAGCAAGTACAAATACATATACATAACTGAGAACTCGGTCAAATGATACATGAATTGTGGCATGGATGCATCCATCAGGAGAATGATCATGTAAATGGATCCAGGTATGGGCGCAAGCATCCATCAAAGAGGATCATAATGAAACCAAGGTATGGTTGTAGCGATCCAATAATGAGAAGGATCACAGATGATAGCTCATGGTATGGTTGCAACCATCCATCTGAAAGAGACATGCATATGAACATAACCATGTTACATCGCTTCACAACCTGGGCTTTCATGATCTGAGCCCAGGGTCTTGTGCTCCAACACAACCCGATCAAATTACAAATTCTAACATGCAAATAGATGTTCACACGTCCAACATGCTAGAAAGTCGCTTGATTACCAGTCAATGATGTAAACTATTAACAAGAACAAGAGAAACCACCAATAATGACACTGGTCCTCAAGGTACTATCCGCACAATCCATGGAATGTGAATAGAGGAATTGAATTCGAAAACTCGTGAAATCACTCAATCAAAATCCAATTATGTGAACTTGTCGTCAAGTGCGAAGAACTTGCCATTTGGGCATGCAAGCTCTAAGGTACTGGAATGGAGTCTCTTGGTCAAATTCCTAGATAATGAGTTGAAGTCGACAAGAAGTGACTGTGTTGAAGGAGGGCCATAATGTTTCCCACATCATCGAAATGAGACAAAAGCATCCAAAATCATTTTGGATGATACAGAGAATCAAAGTTAAGTGTAACTACAGAAGGACAACTCTTGAACATATTGAGGACACGACTAGATGTTTGGAAGCTTTTGGATACATAGAATTGGTTGTCATGATGACATGGCAGAGATAAAATGGAAGGAAAAAATGAACGGACCAACCCAAGAAGGTCAACGACACAAAGGAGGATATCCCAACCCACCATGAAGTAGAAGGTGTCATGTTCAAGAGTGAGCTGCCAACACAACTGATTAGATTTCCAAATTCCCCCCCACCATTTCTGGCAGGTACCCCAATTATTTTTTAATTCGCAAGCTTGAAAGGGATAGCATATGCTTTCACTGTAAGTTCATCCTTCGGACGAATCCAACCTAGTAATTTTAACGAGCCCTAGCAAGGAGAAGCTCATGTTCGTCATGGTCACGAATCCGATGTCATTTAATATTTTAACAAGTCCAACAAAGGTGTAACTCGGTATCTTTTCCATGTTTAGAGAGTTGTACCTAGTCACTTTTTGTACGTTTGTGTCTCTCGAGCCTGAAATGGTAGAAAATGATACTTGACAAGACCGCTTGACCATTTCAGGCAAGGAGTACCTTTTTTGTAAATAGCGCCTCCCAGCCCGAAAAAGGGGTAAACTTATATTGGGTGCATGACGTTTCGCATTTGTTAACGAGTTTGAAACGACAAGGGCTCAACCATATTTTTTCTTTTAAAGCGTCAGAAAAGAGCTTAAAAGAGAACCCCCCATTTTATTTTCTTTTACAAGTCAAAAGGGAAAAATACTCAGAAATATTTTCATATGAGATTAATGAGTCGAGAAAAGAGCTGAAACGTGACTCATCATCATCGTCAAACATCCATCACCTGTCGCTACGCAAAAGGGTAAAGTGTATTATCTAGTTCTTGAGGAAAAATAGATTAAAATATTTACAATGACCTGATATTTTTATGAAAAAAAAGAATAAAAAGGAGAAAAGTAAATATATTTTTACCATTTACCATTTTACCTTGCTGTGAAAAAATTTTACTCACTTTTTCCCTAATTGTTCTAGAGTAGACTACGAGAGATCCAAGAGGTCAATCACCAAGCCGCCAGTTACAGGTAAAATCCAAAGCCCTGAGATCCATTTTCATATCCTTTATTTATGTTTTTAACCATTTTTTTGGTTTTTTGAGGGGGTTTAGAAAAAACGTTTTCTCCCTCAGTTTCCGCGACTTCCGGGCATGGAATCACTCCGGCCGAGGATGATTAACAAAGGCAGTTGCACTGTTGGTGCAACTATTTTTAGAAAATGTGTGTTGGCACTGTGAATAGAGAAAAACCTTATTTCATCAAAAAATCACCATTAAAACTCAAAATTTATAGGCCAAGCAGGATTGTTGATTTAAATTAATGGCTTTTGTAGGAAAGAATCGCTGAAAATGGTGGACTGGAAAGAATGGGGACATGAGGATGTTGATACCCAGGCAATGAATGACCCAAATTGACTGGAAGCTTTGAGGGCTTGTGAGCTCCTAAAATTATTTCTCATGCCAGGGATGCAGGCCCAACTCGAGTTGCTTAGGTACCTGATTAGTCTTTGGGACATTAATCATGAAATATTTGTCATCGGTGACTAGGAGCTAGAGTTGGAAACTTCATATATATACTTCATCACTGGACTATCCTGAAGAGGGGAACCAGTTAACTTGTACGGTTCATGATTGATCGGGGCAAGCATATCTTCATTGCTTGCAAAACACTGTCCTAAGGCCCTAGAATCCAAGAGTGGGAAGATTGAGATTTCCATTGTTCGGGATCTGACACCGAGAGTGATTCTGTTGACCATCAATAGAGTGGCAAGGTCCCAATTAGAACATCAGAGAAACAATTCAAAGTTCCTATATGATATTGACTGCGCAACACCTACGATATTCAACTGGGTAGAGACCATGAAGATCAACATAAAGCACCAACTGTCTAAAGATAGTGTGGAAAATCTGAATCAATTTTTCTTCGGATCTATGCTCGTGACCTTTTCTTGGAACAGGTGCCACTATTCTAGTATCAGTTGACTAAGGTAGATCCTCCTATGCCACACAATCTGCGGATGGCCCACTGGAGTCGTTTGATGCCTAGGATCACTGGGGGTCAACACATGTCATACAGACCTACATTCTTTTCATGGATATGATGACAGAAAGTCATCATGGAGGACTGGCCATATAGTGGCACCGACTTTCGTGGAGATCTGGACATGCCCTCACTAGATAGAGAGGATTTTAATGATGAAAGTAAAAAAACAACTTTCTTAATTTTGAGATTTTTTAATTGTTTTTGGTATATATGTGTTTATAACATTTCTCTTGTTAATGCAGACATTGGACCAGAATCGCCTACTGGGATGTCCCCAATAGCCACGCGCGTCCCCCACCCTATTGATGTTGTTGCTCCTTATCAGGAAGGGAGTGACAATGAGGAGGAGATCATGAGGAACCTTGAGGGGTTGACTCGTGGTATCCCAGAGTATGATCGGGGAGGAGACATTCCTTGTACCAGAGACACATAGTGGGAGTCTTAGATTGGATCCACCAATCACTGAGTTGTGTTGCACGAGTTGTATCATGCTACCAAGATCACCATGTTGATTAGTTTCTAGGTCCACTATTTACATTTTTTAGGCCTGCGTGCCATGGATATATGAGGCCTACGAGCCACCGATGTTATTTTGGACACACATATTATTTTTTGGGGTTCCGATGTATCAAACATTATCACCATATATATATATATATATATATTTTATTGTCTACTATGGTACAGATGGTTTGTTTTATATTTTCACATGTTTCATAAATATCTATCCAACACATAATTAGCTAATGCATCTGTCAATGTATTCATGCATCTAGGAATATGATGATATGTAATGTAACCAAAATGTCTTTCCAATAGATGAATATGGAGATATATTCTCAATATTTGAGGGTTTCTGATGGAATATTTTCCATTGAGTTGAAGGATGACAAGCTGTGAATCTAGGTTGACGGCTAACTCTCTAACGTCAAGAGTAATGGCTTCTGACAATAGTTCGATGATCGCATTGTATTCATCAATGTTGTTAGTTGTACGACCTAGATAGATACCTTGAAGGTCAATCAACTCACCATTAGGGTCATAAATATCCCATGTAGCAGATGATAGGTTCCAGGTACTATAGCAAGCACCATTAGCGAAACCAATGTGGGGAGTCACAAACATCTACAAAGCAAGAAAAGAATAGTAAACAGGAAATCTATTTGAAAACTAACACACAAAACCACACTGCACAAAAATGAATGACACACTAAAGTACATAAGTAACCATGCACGATGATCTAAGCATAGTACTTCTTGAGGTGGGAGTCCATGCTAAGACTCGGGTATTCGATCAACACTGAAGGACATTGGAGTTTTACCATTGCCATGATGAGTAAGCATCGAATCGACCAAATGATGGAGTAGAAATCATATAAGGGTTTCCCCCCGTGTCCCCTAGGTGAGGGAGGGTTACGAGTCAGATGACAACCCCGTTCCAATAATGGGAAATCGGTGAAAACTCGGGGAGGGTGAAAAATCATGAATCCATGAAGAGATAAAGGGGCCCTCAATTGAAACATCTTGATCATGTCAGGATAAACCAACACAACAATAGACAATGAAGAAGAGAAGTCTTCGAAAGTGGTAGACATGACCGCTGGACGAGGCAGGAACATGGAGCAATGATGAGTATCGGTCCAAGGTGGTTCCTCGAGAAACATGACTTCCAAGATACCTTCATCAGCAAGGAGGGTCTTCGATTAAGGGATTAGGTGATTCAAAAGTGCCAAGCCATAGGGGTTGAGAGTACATATCGAGAGAGGTCTTCGAAATGGAAGAATCAAAGGTTGTAGAAATTGAAGCTGAAACAATTTCAACGTAATTGACTTTGGCAGGACTAAGCAACATAACCTCACCCCAGGTATCAACAAGATTTAGTGAAGGTATGACCCAAGGATTATATTTGACCAAGATCATGTTGAAAAAGGCAACTTGAGGTGGTGGGAGTGGAAAAATTCCCATTAAGGTAGAAACTTTGAAAAGTCCTACCCCCACACTCTCATAGGGAGCACCAGTGTGCTTGATGTATGAAACATTTCCTTCTAAGGAGGAAGAGGCAAAGAAATAGAACTGGTTGATGATGACAATCTTCCCTTGATGGGGAAAATGGATCACGCAAAATAAAGAGGAGGCCACGACATGCATGGCCTGGGTCCAGCTTCATCCTAGTAGAAAATTATAATTGAGATTGGTGTCAACAATTTCTACCTCGACTTGCACTGTCTTTCCTTCCAGGGTGATGGTAAGGTTAGGTAAGACACCAAAGGGTCACGAATCGTGCCCATTGAAAGCTTCCAAAGTGTTCAGAGATTGGATCAAAGCAAGAGAACTAATAGCCTTCCAACATGCGGTCGACATGATGTAGGTGGAAGCACCTTCATCGACGATAGTCTAGTGGATGGTCTTCTTATTGATGATTAACTAAATTAGAAAGGAAATATGATGAGGGAGATGCAGAACATGGTTCTCTAGATCAAAACATATCAAATTGGAATTGGTGGGATTGATTCCCCTGATAGCTGTCAACAAAAATTTCCATTGTGGTGGGTAGCTTTTGAGCACCTCGAGAGCCGACATGGGTGATGGCACCTAAGCCAAATCCTCAAAAATATTGTAGTTTTTAGTTGCTCAGGCATTGTAATTATACGAGGATTCCTGCAGCACACCTCGAGAGGGTGGCCATATAGCGGAATCAAGGTTATGGCACTCAATATGAAGAGGGCCAAACCTCGGGGTAGAAGAAGAAGGTGCATCTTCTTTCTCTTTATCAGTTTTCAAAGTAGGAGGTTGATAATCTTTTGATCAAGTAGACACATTAATAGGCATGCTCATCATGAACACTTGAGATCCGGAGAGAGAAGATTAGGGTTGGTATACCATTTGGGTCTGTTAAGATGGAAATGGCTCTTTGAGGACAGCAGGGGTCCCTTTGAGCAAGCGACTAACTTTGGGGACAATCCTTAGTGTAGTGGTCTTCCTTGCAAATGAGGAAAGGATGCTTAGGTTTCCGTTGCGAAGATTTGCCAACAGATAATTTGGGAGGACCCTGTTTTGGGGCATCAGCTTTACCCTTGCCTTTGCCTTTCTTGTTTCTTTTCGAGGATCTCTCTGTTGTGGTAGACTGGACATCATGGACCTCTTAGGTTTTACCAAGGCCAAGTGGATTCTGGGATGAACTATTAGGAACAACATTTGATACTGAATTCTGTTTGGAAGAAGATTTAGTTGGGGTCTATGATATTGAACCAATAACTCCATCAATGGGAGGTACAACTTGTGACTTTGATGTTGTGGGATTGGATGATGGCCACGGAGCACTGGGTAATAACTCATACAAAGTCCAGACTGAGAGTAAACTAGATCCAAGTACTGGGCATGAGTGATGTCTTTCTCTTTAGTGACGTATCCACCCATAGCTATATCGCAAGCAATTGGGGCCACGAATGATTTGGTGAACCATTCAGTGACCAACTGATCAGCAATATCAAATTTGATCAGGCGACATCTACGTCTCCATTCATGGATGTGATTGGAGATGTGTGGCGCAGTATCATTCTTAAGCAACGTGAGAAAATAGATGTGAGTTTCATAATGAACCGGCAGCTAGAAATGCATGAGGAAAGCCATGGATAAAGAGTTAAAGTCATGGTAAGCTTCAAGGCAGCTTGATGTACCACTTGGCTGCAGTGCTCATGAAGGTTCATTGGAAAAGATGAAGACAAATGGAATCATCAACATATGAGTTCGACGAGCACCAGAGGTGATATGTCATCACATGGGCTTGAGGATCTTCTTTAGCTTTCCCATCGAACTTTGGAAAATCACTTGGTATCTTGGACGACATTGGAGGCTAGTATGGTGAATGAAGGATTGGATCATTCATGAGGTGAGATACATCTGCAACCTCAAGTGTAGTCAAGAAGGGAAATTGGGTGTTAAAAGGCATGGGAGGTCGATAAGCGGGTCCAAATAGAGGAACCCATCCCTACTGGTAAGGATTTTGACCCCATAGTGGGGGATTTTGGCCACATGGAATCTGAGACTGCCCCCATTGCAGATTACCTTGACCATAGGGACGATTTTAACCTTGAATACCTTGGAACTATCTGGCCATAGGATAAGCAAAGCATGGGTTAAAAGGTTGTTGAGCCTATTAACCTTGGACATATGGATATTGGACCTATTGTCCTTGAACATACGGGTGATGAACCTATTGGCCCTGAACAAGAGAATTTTGGACCTATTGTCCTTGGGCATAAGGTTGATGCACTTGTTGCCCTTGGACATAGGGATTTTGTACCTGTTGCCCTTAACCAAAAGGATTTTGAACCTAGTGACCTAGGGTGTTAGGGTTTTGTACCTAATGCCCTTGGCCAGTAGGATTCTGGACTTGTTGACCTAGGACATTAGGATTTTGAGCTTGTTTTTGTTGGACGTGACCTTGACCCCACCCTTGCAAGGGTCGACCCTATTGATATGTATACAAGGGTTGCTACTTCCCTGGTTGGTTTTGCGGTTGCAAGTGTTGACCTTACCGTTGAAAAATTTGTCCCTGAGGCTGCAGAGGTTGGCCCTGTGAGGACATGGGCTGGGAGGTGTGCGGAGCATACTGCATTTGCTACTGCACGGTTTGCTGCAACTGTTGCAAGGTTTGAACTTGTGGTTGTTGCAGTTGACCTTTCTATGGGATCATTTCCCCTTGTGGTTATGTGGAGAGCCCTTGCTGCAACAAAGGTTACCCTTCCAGTAACAAAGGCTACCCTTGTTGTTGTAGAGGTTGTCCTTGTTGTTGCAAGGGTACTTGAACAATGCCCAAGAAATTTCTAAACTAAATCTGGCCATAGCTAGGCTAAATGTACTACCCATATTGGAGGGTGTAAGGTTGATTAACCATTCCTTGAGAACCATATGGAATGTAAGGAGTTTCATATTGGACTTGAGCCCCATAGGGCTGCTGATATTGGACATTGCTCGATCCAAATGAACCAACAGGATTCTGAACCTGTTGGTACTGGACATTGCTTGATCCAGTAGGATCAGCAGGGTTATGAATAATACCATAAGAAGGTTGGTTCATACCAAGCATGTGAGCTTGTGAGCCACTCACATTGGTGGCACCTGACACCATAGAAAAATTTAGGTTTTTCCCCCCAGGCGGTGGCATAGCCTGGCCACTGACTAGAAGTATGGAGGAGTTGACACAAACATTCTTTGAAACTGTCAGTTTTGCATGATGGGTAACTGGGATTGATGATACAAGGGTATTCGGAATTGTGGGTTGCACCGGGATTGAGGTAATAGCCTGTTGGGAAGTCATGTTTACAATGAACGGACCTGAAGTAGGCATGGCACCTGACGCCCAAACAGGGTTATGGTAAAGTGATGAGGCACTAGGTGTACCTGAAACCAACTGTGCCAAAGACACATAGTTGGGTGGAAAAATGGAGGGAATACCCCCTCAATAGGGGAAACCCTCAGGGGGAAAAGACATCTCTTCCTCCTCAACAGTGTGTAGAGTAGAAACTTCAGACTCTTCCCAGGAGGTGACTGCAGCATTGCCTTTGGGTTCCATCTCTGGAAACAAACAACGATGAATGGTTGAAGAAGTACGAGGAGATAGTTCTAAAGGAACACCCAGCTGGTCATACGGACTGTAAGGAAACTGAGGTGATATCACAACAGGGTCAAATAGAGGATTCAAAGGGTAGATAATCAGTCCAAGCTGACCATCAGTGATTGTCAAGTTCTTGGGAGTTTGAACGGGATTTTCCAGAGATTCTGAGCCAAGATTAGTAGATGACCCACTATTAAAAGTAGGTGGAGGATGAGATGACAAAGCTACTGAGAGAAATTCTGAGTTCATTGCCTTGGACCTTGAGTGACTTTGGTAACTCAGGAAATGACTCAAAAAATCTTTCAAACGGAGGAGTGGAAGAGGAACTGGGTGAACAAGATGGTTCAGCCATGATGACCTTGTCTTAGTCGAAACTCATGATTTGGTCTCAGAAAATACTAACTGGGTGTTTTGAGATCGTGGGGAATCAATTATTTAGATGCATAAAAGACTGGTGCTCTTTCATTTTTTAAGAGTAGAGAAAGAAACAAAGATGACTCTATCACTTTTGATTGGAAACGAGCTCAAAAGGGCAAGTGTTCAAATGATCTTTTAAGTTTAATGAGTCAAAAAGATCAAATGACTGCTCTAGATGATCTAGGTAAACAGGATTACCAAGTAACCGTGAACTGCAAAATACATCCTGGCGAACTGAGAAATACGAGTAGGCGATATCCCCGAATGTTGTGTTCGATGTATCATGTTCGCAAGGCAGCCCACTTGGCTTCCTAAGGATAAAGGATTGCAACCTAGAGGGGTCTCTCGTTATATAATCGATGGTACAGGGAGCACAAATATGTACTAACGTTATATAGTGTTGAAGCTAACGATAGCTTCTAGGTTTAAATATGTCAGAACACGTCTCTAGCCTAGACCCTCTAGATATGATCGCTAAATTTAAAATGCACCTTAGGTTAATTGAATTCATTTTAAAGTTCATCCTGAGTTATGTTTCAATTTTTAGGTCTTAGTGATGCGACTCAAAAAAACTTGAATGCAACTAAATGAGAAAATACACTTTCAATTCTATGAAATGTCTACACTGGAGAGGGTAGAAACTACTCAATCAAATGCAAACAACCAAGCAACTAAAAGCGAAATGATCTTTCAATACCTTACTTTTTTGAAAAATAAACTAATTAAAAATGCATTCCAATTTCTAATTTCCTAACAAACACATATCTAACGGTCCTTTCAAAAGAAAAAGAGTTCTTTTCCTTTTCCAAATTCCAATGTAATTCTAGTCTTTTACTGATGCAAGTTATCATAGCACAGTGATGCAACAAACTATAATTTCATACTTTTTCATGAAACAATGAAATAAAATTTTCGCATACAATCCTTCAATGAAAAAGTTTTCAAGACAATAAGGTCTTCAAGCAGATGGAAACATGAAAGGGGAGGCTCATTCAAACTAATGAAACATCGAATTTACCAACAACAAGACAAGCAACGTGATCCATACTGGAAAAGAAACGTTTAGACAAGTAAACAAAAACTTTTCAAACTTGTGTAATAAAAGCACTGAAAATGAAATGCAAGGAGTAAGTACACCTACAACCCGACTCACTAAGTTCACAAAGAGCTAAATGGATGAAAATCTAGATGCCCTAGTGTAACTAACCACCCAATGACTCAAGCAATCAAGTAGAAAGATGATAAGCCAACAAACAAACAAAACCAAATGAAAATCAGCTTTCTGGTCAGGGAGAAAACGGTCTAAAAGGCTTATGTGGTCAAAATCATAAGAGAAGAACAAAGTGGCCAAGACTGGGGACAAACCCTAATCTTCACTTATAGGCATTGGGATGACTGCCTAACTGACAACAAGCGCCAAAGGCTGGTCAGCACGAATGTTCCTCAGTATATTGTGATTATCAGCGTGACTGTTAGTGTATTAAGCACACCGATCGAGAGAGCCAAGAAAAAAATTAAAGAAAATTGAAACAGAGACCAGATCTGCTACTATGAATTTCAAACTTAGGCCAGTAAGTAGGAGAAAAGAAACAGAACCAAAGGGAAAAAGTGGAACTATAAAAGTTCACATAAAATCATGAAATCCAAGACAAACAAAAGGATTGGTTCCCCAACGGAGTCTACAATTTGTGGTGAAGTAAAATTATAAGTGTGGACACAAACAAATTCCTCTAGCCTAATAATGGGTCTAGCCACAACAGATACATTCTATGGAATATTTCCTTAGGTCAGAACCAATTAAGAGGGCCTATCGCTTAGTACACTTATCCCATTTGATGATGTCCTTGCTTGCTCGCTCCAACTATCTCTCGCTTCCTTCTTCAAGCACCTAAAACAAGTAAACAATAGCGAACAACAACAGTGATAATAGACAAATTGTAATTCAACCTACTTAACAAGTCAAGAAACATTACGCCATGAATATGTAAGATGAAAAATCATGTAGGAAATCGATCGATAGTTGCACATATATTGATATCAAGAAGAGATTACAACCATTGCCTTGACGTTGTAGTTCTCCTCTAATAAGACCAGGTTCCCACACACTTCTGTTAGCATTCCATGATGGCCTAAAAAAAAATAGTTTTAAGGCTCTTCTATTTATGCTTCACTCTAAACCAAATCACACATTTCCCTCACACAACTAGATAGCTACAACTATGAATAGCTTGTTATTTTACTCCAAACCAAAATAGCACTAGCACACCAACATTAACACTAGCTTGTGCTTAGGAAAAATGGAGGTGTATATAGCATGAATGGATGGGAGATGGTTCCTCTTCTCATGGGAGAAGGTCTTGTCTCTTGAGGTAGTTCCATCATTATAGGGGAAAGGAGCCCAAACTGACATCCTCGACCCCATCTAGCCAAACCATTTACTAGACTTTTGTTACGAAGTTTCTATAGTTGGAAGCTTCACCTCTTAATTTAAAAAAATTTCCATAATAGGAATGGCGTGACTGGAAGACAACTCAGTCACTCCGGTCAGCGCTAGGGATAGTGCTAATCTTTGCACATCAGCGTGGGGAAGACAAGGGTCATTAGTGTCGGTGTTGTAAACTAGGCAAAACAAAAGTTTTAGGGGAAATGGTTCAAAAGGGAATTGAATTGCTCATGAAGAGGGACACAATGGCAGTTCCTTCATGAAGGGAAAGCATGTACGGTTCACTGTAGAGGTCCTCCAGGATCACGAAACAAGGAGTATAGGGTAAGTGATAAAATGATGTGTAACAAGAAGGCATTGGGATTTTTAGCATATTTCTTTCCCTAGATAAAAATACTTGTTTCAAGTGTGTTATTTGTTCTTGCATGTCTGATATTTTTGTTGTAAATTCTGAAGTAATTTCCGCAAAGTAGTAGAGTAGGTTTGTGTCTTGTGATTTTCATTAAAACTTCATGAGTAGTTGTAAATATACAACCTAATTTCTACGTTAAGATGAATGCTTTTCAAAGATAGGTCAGTATAGATGTAGGGAAAAAATGAGGAGAATGGGACAAATATGACACAAAGATGGATGATACATTGTAATAAGACTTAATGTGACTTTGAACAAATTCCATGCATGCAAGGCTAACTCATATCAGATGCTTTGATCAAGGGTGACTTCGTAATGTTTCCACATGGGAGAGGCTTGAAGGGGACCATAAAAACACGAGTAAGTAATTGTTACTCATGACTAAAATTGAGACATAAGATAACAAATGCAAAGGTAAAGTCATACCAGAGTACAAGTGACTCATATGAAGAGATTCAATTTTGATGGGTGGTAAAGTGAGACCTCATTGAAAAATGGCTTCTTGGTGAGGTTTCAAATTACCAAAAATGAAGAGAGGCTCGTTATAGGGCTAAGTGATGACTTTCTAATGGTGCTGACAGTTCGTCAAACCTAGTTATGGTTCACTCGTAATGGTCAATAGAAAAAATATGGATTTTCCTATAAAAGGGCTTCTTGACCCCCAAATCTAATTCATTTGCACATTGATCTATTGGAGAATTTGGAGAGGAAGAGAAGGCCCTAAATCTTGGTGAGCTCGTAGTGGACAAATTGACCATCAAAATTCAAATTTTCAACTTTCAGGTAGGTGGCCTTACTTGTGTAAACTGGCCTTAATGCTTTATAGAAGAATGGTTCCTGATGAAGGATCAAGGTAAGAAAGGAATATAGGAATGAACTACTGGAGAAGCTCTAGGATCATTCGTACCCACCAAATCAAACATGGAGATTAGATGGTAAGTGTGGTATGACATAGAGAAGAACATTTTAAGTTATGGTATCATGCATGTATAATATGTTATTTGTATATGGTTCCCTGGAGAGGCCAGTAGGACAAACTATCTAAGGAATGAAGGGATAATCAAACATGCCTAAATATTACCTATATATTTGGGGTTTAGTCCAAGATTTATGATAATCAAGTGAGAAGGTGGCCAGGTGTGCCATCATGATCCTAAGTATGAGATATTTCCCCCCAATAGATGATGATGGAGGGGACTTATTAGGTGGGAATGATGCTCCCTATCTAGAAGTGTTTGTGGAGCACCATCGTGTTCCAAGTGCTTGAATAAGGGATTCAAACAATCGAACCTACTGGAACAAGATCCATTAGAGGATGATGAGTAGATGTAGGGGCATAGGTTCCCTACAGTTTTCGATTATGTATGTAGCATGGTATGGAAATGCCAAATTTATTTAGAGTAGTGGACTCTAAACACATGTTATGCAAGTACATAATATGGTTATGCATAGTGTGGTATCATCACCATTTTTTGTTTATGGTTTTATTCTTATGGGAAGAATGGATTGATGCAATAGGAGAAAGGAACTTCCATATTACCAATCTCATGTGGCACTGCATATGTGTGTCAAATAGACTGGATTTCTAGGTTTTCATATATGGTGTCACCATACCAAATAGTGGCTTAAGATATAATGAAATGATGCTCACCTGGATGACACGAAGGTTGAACAACAAAAATGTCTAAGGGACAGGGTTGTTGATTGTATACAAAGGTATGATTAAGTAGATCATCCCCATGGTGATCTAGAGTTAGATGGGAATCTATAGGTTCTTCAAGATAGGGAAGAATGAAGGGACTAGAGTCGACGCTACCAGATGCACTAGGAGGGTTGGGGAGTATTTCTTCTCCTGGAATCTCAAAAGTGGATGCTCCCATATCCAATAATTGGGTGTCAATGTAATGGCTACAAGGTGGACATGGTTTAAATTCATGGGTTTGAAGGGGTGATTGCACCAATCATGATCATGGAAGACATGGTTCATATACGCAACATCTTCAAGGGGAGACCGATGACAATTGCATACAAGGTCCACCAATGTTGAGACCAAAGTGCCTTCAAAGATGGTTATAAAGAAACATAATTAGAAAATCCTAAAGAGTCTGAATAGATCAATTCCATCAATGAGGATAGGTAGAGAATGGGTGTGGAACTATTTGCCATCTCAACATCAGGAGGGGAAATCAATGGTGGGTTGAGAAACCTCCCGTTCTGGCAAAGTAGTGGTGCCAAAAAACATAGGTAGAGGGGAAGCGTAATCACTACGAGTGAAATCTAACTTGTGAAGCACTTGAAATGTATCATGAAAATATTTGAGATGGGGACAGTGATGGGAATAATTTCCATACTTATCACACAAAGCACAAGGGTGATTCATGTGTAAGGTTTTGTTCTTCTTGTCGGACTTAGATAAGGTGACTTGGACCTCAGGAATGTTAGAGTCAGGGAAAGTATTAGAGACCACATTCTTAATATGAGGGAGTTCGAGATAATTATTGGTGGCATGCACAACAATATCACGAAAATCACATGAGGGAGTGGGATTTGGCTATTTAGGAGAAGTGGGAGTTTCTTGTGGCGCCTTATCTTTGATTCTGTTTTTTTGGGCTTCTCCCCCTCATGAGATTCTTTCAAAAGAGGAGTGGCTTCCTGTTGAGGTTGTGTAATTGCAACAAAGGAAGGGGAAGGAATAATAGGCTGAACCAGAGTCAAAGTTGTATAATGTTTGAGTTGATTGGGAAGAGTTTTTGCGGGAGGATCAATGTCCCATACTGGGGTCCCTAAGGTAATGTTAGGTAGACTCAACATAGCCATAACAAGGGTAGAGAATATTCCTGGTGGCAAGAGCAAGAAAGGTATCTGTCCTGAGGGGTAATGACCTGGGGGAACTGCTCCTGATGGTTAAGACCTAGGGGAACAGTTCTGGGCTGAAAAGGATCGAGGGAGATATTAGTAGAAGGAAATAGGCCTCAAGGAATTATACTAGAAGGTCGGGTTTAGTGTAGGAATTTACAGGGTAAGTTCCTCAGACAGAACACCAAAGGACATCGCTCACAACCAAATCACAGATCAATACACCAGTATTTTTGACGTGGTTAAAACCCTCAAAGAGGGAAACAGTCCATGGCCTGAGCCAACGCGGCCACTTCAGGCAATTTATTAATAAAAGAATGAAAATTTACATAAGCTTCTCTCATGCACGGATTACACTACAAATGACCCTCCATGCGCTTTAAATAGAAATCATGGACCAATCGGGTGTCAAGCCATGGATCAAGTGTCGTTAATACCAAGGAGAGAATGAACCATCGGATCACTACATATCATGACCGTCAGATTGTAAGTTACAAAATGTACAAGGTAAAGAAACACACTTTACCTAACTTTATACCTAACTCTATACTAGACCAAGTTGTACTTAACTATTTCCTATGTGTCGGAATATCCTAACATCCCCCCTTAAGAACAACTTGGGATAGGATTGAAGGATTTACAAATATGACACAATAGGAGAAGGAAGGAGGCACTAGAGCCTATCCCCCCTTAGTGACAACTTCCTGAACTCCAACCATAAATCGAAGTTTAGTGAACTTCGCCTCTGTGAGAGCCTTTGTGAAGATGTCTGCAACTTGATCATCTGTTGAACAATATTGCACTTCAAGAACATGGTCATGGATGAGCTTTCTAATGAAGTGCATGTGCAGTTCAATGTGTTTGTTGCGCTGATGTTGGACTGGATCTTTGCATAGCTAAATGGCACTTTGATTATCACACCAAAGTGTAGTCGGATGCTGCTTCTGAAAGCCAAACTCTGACAGGATCTGACGAAGCCACAAGGCTTCCTTACTAGCTTCTACGACACCATGATACTCTGCTTCTGCTGATGAAAGAGAAATGGCACCTTGTTTCTTGCAAGCCCATGTAATAGGTCCTAAACCAAGAGTGAACACATAACCGGCAGTAGACTTCCGATCATCAGGGTCACCAGCCCAATCGGAATAAATGAAACCAACCAATAGAGGAGATGCTTCGGCACTGTAATGAATCCCAAACTGAACTGTACCTTGAACATAACGAATTATTCTTTTAGCTGCTTTCCAATGACTTCCACAGGGGTTTTGCATGAACCGAGCAACAAGGCCAACAACAAAGGAAAGGTCAGGACGAGTATCGGTTAGATACAAAAGTTTTCCTACAAGTTGACGGTATAAGGTAGCATCAACTTCAGGAGAAGTACAAGTGACTGAAAGTTTGACTCCAGACTGGAAGGGAGAAGGGGTTGGCTTACAGTTTTCCATGTGAAAATGGCGTAGAATATCACAGGCATACTTGGACTGGGAAAGGGAAATACCCTCCTTGGATTGCAAGACTTGAAGACCGAGAAAATAATGTAAGTGTCCTAAGTCTGTCATTTCAAATTTCTTTTTAAGGCTGGACTTCACATGGTTTATAAGGTTGGGATCACTACCGATAAGGATAAGATCATCAACATAAAGAACAAGAATGATAAGAGACTTGCCCACTTTCTTGGTGTAGACAGTATTGTCAGAATGACACCTAGAAAAGCCAGAGTCTAAAAGAAAGCTATCCATTTTGGCATACCAAGCTCGAGGAGCTTGCTTGAGACCATAAAGGGATTTCTTAACCCAACATACAAGGCTAGAGTCTATTTTTATGAAGCCAATGGGTTGTTCCATGTAGATTTCTTCATGCAAGTCCCCATGCAAAAAGGAAAATTTGACATCCATCTGATGGACTTCCCATTTGAATGAGGTAGCAAGGGAAAGAACAAGGCGGATAGAGTTCATTTTGGCAATAGGGGAGAAGGTTTCAGTGTAGTCACTGCCTTCAACCTGTGAAAAACCTTTAGCAACAAGACGAGCTTTATGTTTATCAACTTTCCCATCTGGTCCATACTTGGTTCTGTAAACCCATTTGCATCTAACAAGTTTTCGTCCCTTTGGTAGAGGAACAAGATCCCATGTATCATTTTCCAATAATGAATGATATTCTTCATTCATAGCTGCTTCCCAATCTGGATGGCGTGAAGCTTCTGCAAAGGTGTCAGGATCATAATTTACTGGAGCTTGAGCCAGTAAAGAAGAGGCTCTCTTGAACTGAGAACGTGTACGTTGCTGATCTGTAGGATCACCGGCAAGATCACCTGCTGCATCTCGAGTAGCACGAACCCATTTTGGAAGCTCAGGAGCTGAAGGAGGATCCTGAGATGGTGGGGGAGGATTGTCATCCTCACTTTCATCATCTGAAGAAGAAATGTTTTCAAAAGTAGAAGAGATAGGGAGAGGTGGCACATTCGCCGGACTAGGCTCGCAGGCCGATATATTTTCATCAAATTTTACATCTCTTCTAATGATAACATTTTTGGACTTAAATGGAATAAGTCTATAGCCTTTAACATCTTCAGCATATCCAACAAAAGTACATTTTTCACTCTTAGGTTCTAAAGCTTTATGCTTTTCATCTGGAATATGGGCCCACGCTTCACTTCCAAAAACACGAAAGTGACTTACATCTGGTTTGATTGAGCTCCATGCTTCTTCTAGAGTGATATTCTTTAAAGCCTTAGTAGGAGTGTGATTTATTATGTAATTTGCACAGTTAATTGCTTCTGCCCAAAAACTAGTCTGTTCCTTGAGAAATGAAGGCTTCTCTTGTAGAATGGAAGGTGGAAACAAACACAGAGTAGGCTGGTCCCAACTTAGTAAGAATGGAATAGATAAGGTTACTAACTTCTTTCTTAACTTTAACACCTTCCAAGAGATATCTAAGGGTCTTGAACTTGGACAAGAAATCTTCGATGCAAGAAAAATTATTAGGGTCCAATGTAAGCAACTCATTTTCAAGTTGATGGGCTCTAAGTTCATTTTTAATCCCAAAAAATTTATTGGTTTGTTTCATTGCTTCATCAAGAGTATCAAGTTCTGCAATATGGAATCTAAGATCTGGAGAAATAGACATCCCTATCAATCCACGTGCTTGATCTTGCCTATTTTCCCATTTAGCAGCCTTATCTTCATCCTTCGATTTCTTTTCTTGGCCTGAGGCTATTCTGTAGAGACCTTTACTTCTAAGTAAATCTTCAATGTAGGACAACCATTGGAAGTAGTTGGTGCTGTCAAGGGTAACTTGGTATTGACTTTCCATTTCAACAGAAATTGAAGCTAAATATGCTGAAAATAAGTGTTCCAATGGATAGATCTCAAAAAATTAGGTTGGTTTAAAAAAAACGGCTCTGAAAACGGCTTCCGGATGAAGAAGTTATGGATTTTTGAAAAAAAGTTGATGAAGTTGCCGACGAAGTGCGGGAATGTGCGGAAATGAAAAAGTCTGCCCCCACAAAATGGAGACTTGAACCCAAGACCTCTACTCTCTTAAAATAACTTTGAACCAATTGAGCTATACAAAAAATTTGAGAGAGAGAGAGAGAGAGAGAGAAAGGGGGGGGGGGGGGGGGGGGGGCTTTGGCTTTGGTCGCGTGCTTGCTTTGAGATAGCTCTTTTTCCCTACAAAACAAAAAACACAAAACCCAACATGGACATGCAAAGAAAACGAACCTTACGGCTCGAAGTTAGCTTTAGCCGAAAAACTAAATATTTTCAAAAATGAACCTTGCATCTCAAAGTTAGCTTTAGCCGGAAACTAAATATTTTCCTCAATGTTTCTGATTTTCCGAGATCACCCTAAGGCGCAGGGAAAAGAGCATACACATGAGAAAAATCCTTCCTTTCTGTTTCTGATTTGCCCAGATCGCACAGAGTCGCAGGGCAAAGAGCATACGCAGAAATGAAAGGTATAGATCCGGTAATAAAAAAGGCTAAATAAACAGAAACCGAAATAAACAGAGAGAAAATAACTGTAAACTGCAAATAAACACTGTATACCTCCAGATCTTAAAAATGACGCAGCTAGGGCTACCAGAAACCTTTTCATGTGAAACGAAAGGGGTTCCTCACTGGAATAGATGCTCCCAACACAACAGAGTAGTCCTATTGGCCCGAAAGCAGTCAGAAATAGCAGATCTAGGAAACGGCAGTTGGATGCAGTTCTACCGGCTTCAGATTTGGATCACCAATGGACGCGGCCCTCAAATAGCTCCGATACCATGTAGGAATTTACAGGGTAAGTTCCTCAGACAGAACACCAAAGGACACCGCTCACAACCAGATCGCAGATCAATACACCAGTATTTTTGACGTGGTTAAAACCCTCAAAGAGGGAAATCGTCCACGGCTTGAGACAACGCAGCCACTTCAAGAAATTTATTAATAAAAGAATGAAAATTTACATAAGCTTCTCTCATGCACGGATTACACTACAAATGATCCTCCATGTGCTTTAAATAGAAATCATGGACCAATCGGGTGTCAAGCCATGGATCAAGTGTCAGTAATACCGAGGAGAGAATGAACCATCAGATCACTACATATCATGACCGTCAGATTGTAAGTTACAAAATGTACAAGGTAAAGAAACACACTTTACCTAACTTTATAGCTAACTCTATACTAGACCAAGTTGTACTTAACTATTTCCTATGTGTCAGAATATCCTAACATTGTGTTGGTTGTAGGAGGTTGTGGAGGGGATGGTTGTTGTGAAGGCATACTAGATCACTTGTTGGCAACATATGACACCTGAAGAATGCAAAAAATCAAAGATCTAGGCTTAAAAGGAGTAGGCGGGCGACATAATAAGCCCCAACCAGAGTGGAATCTTTGTAGACCCCAGGAGAAAGATCGGTTAAGGAAGGTATAGTCTTATTTCTAGTCATTGATGAGATAATAGGTTGAGGAGATGTCTGAGATTGAGGGTCATAGTAAATCAACTAATCAGTAGTGACTATCTTTCCATTGTGAGGAAAGCACATCTTGTGAAATACAGTGGATGTGACAAGAGACATGGCATAGGTGTAATATGACCCAACAAAATGTTATAATCTAATGGGGCATCATTGACTTCAATATCAATCAAGACTGTCTTTCCAGCAACAGTGATGGGGAAGTTGCGATATAAAATGAGGGGCTACGAGGGGTGAACATCACAACCATGAAGAGTGATAGTGGATGGGGAAAGGTTAGGGGAACCAAGTTGATTCCTAACACTAGCATCCATCACACACGTGGAGGCACCTTCGTCTATGATACACCACTGGACCATGGTGTTCTTTATGGATACTGGTATTTGAAAGGAAACTAAGGAAGGAAGAGGTGAGATGTTCCACTTTACCAGCATTAAAGACAATCAAACGATTGTCTGAAGGATCCACAATGCCTAAAGAAGATAGTAGATCTTTCCATTGGGATGGGGACATTTGGAGGACTTACAACATTGAAATGGTAGTAAGAGACTGTGCCAAGTCATCTATTATGCTATAGGTATGGACTGCTTTAGAAGAAGTAGCATTGCAACGTAATGGACCTTTGGGGATCTTGGGGGAAACCTTGACTTTAGGTAGAGGGATTTGTAAGGTACCATTTGGTGACAAAAGAGGCTCAGTGGAAACTTTGGGTTGGGAATCAATCGCTAACTTCATAAGGGGCTTGTCATATTGGCTTGACTGAGTCTAGAGGTTGACTTCCTTGGTGTTGACCTCTTCGAAATTCATCATGAGAATCTAGTAATTGTTTTGGACAGACTATGAAAGTTGAGGAGTTGCATTACCCTGTGTGGGTTGGGAAGCTACATATATTTGATGGGGAAAAGGATTTGTAAGCACAACTGGTAATGATGAAGTAGGAGGGGGAGAAGGGGGAGAAATAGGCTGAGGTACTTAAGAATAAGCTACTTGATCTTCCCATGTTTGGTGCATCTGAGGTAAAAGGGGACATTCGGGAGTATAATGGCAAAATACTCCGTAATAGGAACAATATTTGTTCATTTGAAGAGCCTTTTTTTGGTTGGTTTGTCTGCCATGTTGTTGGGTTGTGAGATTGGGTTGGTCACCCTTAGGGGAATTAGATGGTGGACCTAGATTTCCTTGGTTACCTTGAGATGGATGGTTCTAGTTACCATTTCCCTTATTCTTTCCCTTGGGGTTGGGGGGATTGGTTACACTCTGTTGAGCATAAACTTGACCTTGAGGAGGTGGTTGTTGTTGTGGCAAAGGTGGGGGAGGCATGGGAAGTTGGGGTACTAGTGCCGGAGGGGTTGAGCGCTAGGCGGCGCATAAGGAGAAAAAGGACTCAAGAAAAGGTTGGGATAACAAAATGGAGCAATATCTGGCCCTTGCATTGACTAATGCAGATAGGGATATCCATATGACATGGTTGTAACTTGGTAAGCGTTGACATGTGATGGATCAAGAGGGGCATATGAGTAAGCAGAACTGCGCAACCCCCCACCCCCGCCATTGGGTTTGACCATAACCCATGTGACATTGAGGATATGGTGGAGGTTGAGGGTGTGAGATAGATCCAATGATACTGTCAGTGGCATGAGATTCCCCCAATGCATTAGCAGCACCAGGTTGAGGCAAATTAGGAAGGACAATATAAACATAACTTGACTATGCATAGATCAAGTCATATTTCAAAGCTATATTGAGCACTTCTTCTGTAGGCTGGGAGAAGTGAGAGGCGACATATTTACCTATGGGGGGGGGGGGAAATATTTCTAAGGAACCAATCCATATAGAAACAATATTCAAATTCATAGGTCATACACATGCTCCTCCTTCTATGCCATTCTTGAACATGGTCAGATAGGAGGGTGGAAAAAGTTTGATGGAAAGAAGTCAAGAGTTTGGTATATGTGTTGTATTAGATGGGTATTTGGAAATAGGAAATAAAAACTTTGGAGAGAGTCACAAACGTCGAATAGGAGGCATGTGGTTGGTCCACATAGCATTTGGTAGTAGCTCCAGTAAGGTTCATTGGAAAAGGCAAAGATGAATGGAGTCTTCAGTGATGGAATTATATGAATACCACATATGGAAAGAGAGAACATGATTTGTGGGGACTTCTCCAATATCACCTTCGAACATGGGGATGTCTAAAGGAATTTTGGTAGGCATAGCAGGCCAATTTGGGTTATGGAGGAAAGGATCGTTGATGAGCTAGCTGGAATCAAAGAGCCTCAAACCAGCCATATAGGGAAGCAATGGGAGGTTAGTGACCATACCAATAGAGGTTTTTCTTATGGGTTTACAGTGATTACGACTTTGGTTTCCCATACCCACGTTGGTGCCTAACATGATGTCAATACAGGGTTGGGAAGACACGAAATCTGAACAAAGAACTAGAAGAATCAGAAGAACTAGAGTCAGAATGAGGACTCAATGGAGGACTAGGAGGATGAACTTTATCTCGATGGGGAGCAGTAATATGTCCTAAAATAAACTAGGGGTGAAGGCCATGAAGTCTTCATGAAAAACACCTAGGGGGGAAATGATGTCAAGATAATTATGAATCAATACACTAAAGGGTAATGATAGGATAAAAGAGTAATAAAGAACAAGAAAACAGTAGTGCAATGGTGAAAGTGCAAACTAACTATTTTAATATGCTACTCTAATTCAAGCAAACATGTCTTGTCAAATAAAAATGACCTTTATCCTATAGGTGATCCAAATCCTCAAACAAGACCTAGATCTACTGTTTCAAATGACCTTCCAAGAGAATTCTTACTTGATGAAATTCGATCCCCGCCAGCAGAGCTTTCTAGAGAAAGATGGGGTAGAGAACCAATTGCAACCCACAACTAGTCCTATAGGGTTTTTTCCTATGATTGGTCACTGTAGCTACCTTCATCCCACCGGGGTGGTCGAGTCTTGAGCTTCTTGGTGATCAACTAAAGCACGATATTCCCTACCACAGGTTGGGTAGCCCCTAGGAGAATGGTTCAATCAATGACCTAACCTAACCCCCCTCATAATTGGGTTTCTTACGTAATCCAGCTTTGGACCATGGAATGGTGAATAATTTTAAGCTCCTTAATGTGCCAACAAGCTATGTCTCAATGTAAGTGATTGATTGGTGTTATTTGAAGCTTATCACACTAATGCTACACCTAACTACACAAATTGTTTTGGTCATATTCCCCAAGAGGGCTTAATCTATGTGAGTTGAATTGTTAAGGTGTAGTGTTTCAAGTCTTGGCTTGGCAGTGTTAACCAATCTCACATTCAATTAGGGTGTGCACATGTGTGTGAAAAATGTTTTCAGTTTATGAGGTAATTGAGAATTTTTTACAATGCCATGTGCCGCTAAAAATAAAGTGCTAAAAACTATAAATAACGTTGAAAATGGACATTAAAATAAACATTCAATCCAAGCACAGAAACCCCCACCCAAATGGGAAAACAAGAAGAAAATAAAGAGGTGGCAAACAAGATACTAAAAGTCACACTTATGGCCAAATGAGCTAAGGTCAAAGGGACTCGGATTTAAAGGCAACAATCTATTGTAAATGGGACAAAAAATAGCAAAAATCAGAGGTGAAAATGCTAGACAAGAATAGGAAAGCTCCAAAACCCATGATTCACAAAGGGATTCTAAGGGGGAAGGCAACACTAAACTTTAAAGGGAGTAAAATGATGAATAAGCCTATCCAAAATGGCTATAAAATAATGGAAAAAACCCTAGAAATTAGTGGCTGAAAATGTTGCCCTCTAGAGTCCTCAACTTAACAAGTCTCTTCCTAAATAATGGAGGTGTACTTTAAACCCTGGGGGGATTTTTCCTTCCTCAATGAGAAAATACTAGGTGGATCTAGTCCTAGGGGTGATTGAGGACATGATGGAAGCCCTCCCCAGTACACACGCAAAACAGTTGACAAATTTGGAAAATTTTGATTTTTGTTTTTAAATGACAAAATCTTGAAACTGACCTTAAATGTGCATTCAGACATCGATAATGGGCTAAAAAGTGCATTGGGATGAATAAAAGAGGCCGAAAAGTGCATTTTTTCCCGCAACTCTTGCTGGATAGATCTCACCTAAATTGTGTCATCTCCTGCTCGACTGGTACCAGTGACTTGCGGAAAGATGCAGAACCCCGGCAGAAACCAAAAATTTTCCCAAAATCAAAGTAGATCTAAAAATAGAAATTGAGAGGATAAAAATAGCTTGAAAAACATTGAAGAGGGATGGAACAATAGTCACGAAGGTTTTGAATTACTACACCAGTGTAATCGCCATTACTATTGACGACTATTTAGCCAATTCCCCAGTGGAGTCACCATTTGTTAGTATGAACATTATTAGCAAGTGTACCAAAAGTACTTCACTTAAGTCACCGGTGACAAGTGACCCTAACAAAACAATATGGCTGCATATTATGCTTTATAACTGCAAGAAAACATGATAAAAACCTGCAAGACAATATATGATGCAAGCCCAAAACATATAACAACAATAAAGAAAAGTGAAATAACCCAAAAAAAGGACTTCAAATGAATAATATTTTATTAGAAAACGCCTCGTGAGGAATATTTACAACATGGATCTGTAGATCACCCTCTGTGGGATGGGTCATTTTGATGTCCTTGTGCTTCAATGATCTTATTCTTCTCTCTCAAGTGTGTAGAAAACCCAAAAGCAAGATGGAACTCAAGTGGGAACTCAAATGTAGTGAGACGATAATGGGGACGATGATAATTATCATGGTGAAGAATGAATGGAAAACCCTCTTACTTATAACAAAGTATTGAGCTAAATTATGAACTGGAAACTAATAAAATATTATTGACCAAATCGAAATCTAACCATTAGGAATAATTTATTATATTTTTTGGAGAGGGAAAAGATATTCAAAATGGTCAAATATCTTTTTTTTTGAAAACGGTTGAAGTAATTAACAAATAAAATGATTTATTAATTACTTTGTGATAATTAAAAAAAGTGTGAATTTGAAATAATTATTAAATAATGCTTTAAAAATGATTCCAAAGATAAGAATAAGGAATAATAAATAATAATTATTTATTTAATTATTCCAAGGTGATTTAGTCAAATGTGACAAGGAATAATTACCAAATAATGATTTAATAATTATTCCTAGAGAATATTAAATAAATGTTGATTTATTTAAATATTATTATGAGGTCTTTTAATTTTAAACATAAATAATTTTTAATAAAAATGGTTTACTAAATTATTTCATATGGTGAAAGTGAATTAATCCTACATGGGCTATTTTAATCCACCTAGTTAGAAATGGTTAGGTGATCATTTTTTGGGTGATCACAAAGACTAGGGTTGAGTCTACGGAAACTCCAAGGAAATAACTCAAATTTTGAAAAGGTCTCAAAATCAATGTCAAACCATAAAACTATTCTTAGAATCTATAATTTTGAGGAAAAGTGGCCCAAGATGGTGAATCCATTTTTTTTTCCTACTTTCAATTTACTCTCCTTGCATTTTGAACAAGCTTTTCCTATTGAAAACATTCCATATTTGCACCTTTCATAAATTACAAATTTCCCACATTGCACCAAATATTGAACCATGTAGAAAAAGAAATAAGTTACCATCATAATAAAGGTACATAAGATGACATAGGTATTCCATTTGATTGAGGAGAAAAGTTATAAGTGTTCAATAGTGAGAACGTTTTCAATACCTACTACAAGTTTTATAAATTCTCACCATGAAAAGTGGAGAAAACTAGTGAGATTAACTTCCAAAGATTGTAATGGATAGTTCCATAATAATATTGAGGAAAGATTGCATTTGTTGGAAAACAATTTCATAAGAGAACAAATTTTATATGTATGGCTAGTTGAAAATATTTTTTAAATTATCAGGAAAAAAAATAGTAGAATAGAGCCTCAAAGCATGATTTTAAAATAAAATGAATATAAATCTAGATGATATCCGTATTAAATTTTAACTTCCTCAAAGTCTATGCAATGAAAATTGTCTTCAAAATGATTGTATGGATATTTTTCCAAATAAATGAAATATCAAATAAAATTAGAAGTTGATCTAGGATAGACCATTATATTATTTGTCATCCATCTTAATGCTTTGAGAGTGGGAAATATGGAGTAATTATCTTCCAAGGCCATTCTAAACTTCATGATCCATTTTGAGGCATTAGATGACCACTTTTTGTGGACTTGACCTTACCGTGTACCTATATTCCATAATCTACACACCAATACCTTTTTGACAATGCAAGAATCACATCAATTAGAGATCATATGAGAAAGTTATGCCTCCAAAAAGTTGAACTGTTGTGAGTGACCATCATAATTCAAGAGGATGCCATGTGAACCCTTGTTACTTGTAGAAAAGAGCCTAGAAATGTGGATATTATCAAGAAGACTCTAGAAGGGTTGAGTTGTAACTTTTGTGAGGGTTGAATGGTTCCATTTTAACCCCTAGTTGGCTATCATTGTGTTATAATTAATCCATTAGGAGGAAAAGCGTTTAATTCTATTTTAGTGTATTTTATTCCATAATAGAGTAGAGTAGCTAAGAGTGGATAGAGAGAGAGAGACATAACGGAGGGGATATATGCTTATTAGCATACAATAGGCCACATGTCTCAGGTAACTCCATAGGGAGTGCCTAATCCTTTGTTTTTGCATAATTTCCAACTAGAAAAAAGAAAGCAAAGTAGCCTCACCTTCCAGCTAGGTTTTCTCTCAAAAGGGTTTTGCAGATCATATCTTGGTGTTCATGATGTTTGGTATGTGTTTGTAAATCAATATTCTCTATTTTTCCCATTTTATCAATTGCATGCATAAGCAGAAAAAGAATAATTAATAAATCTAGAAATCTGGGGAAAATTTACCCTCATAATATATATTTCATATTTAAATATATTTTACTAGATATATTATGATGTATTATCTAGTGGAATATCCACAATAGTTTATAGATCATATTGGTATTAGAGTAGGTTACTTTTTGTGTTTTTTGCGAAGTTGCAGGGGATTAAATTAGGTTAAGTATAAGGTTATTGTCACACGGAATGAGTCGATCTTGCGGACAAGATAGACTTTCCTAGAATCTAATGATATCTAGTGACAAGTAAGCCAATAAAAAACTATCTTTCTCTAAATATGCAATTATAAACAAAGGAAAACAAGTGGTTTAGGCCTACCTTGGGTCTAATGCAAGTTTGTGGAAGCCTCGCTCCTTTGATGCAAATGAGCTCCCTTGTTGCGAATCTGCAAACACAAAAAAGCAAACAAATTAAATAGCACCTGAAAAGCCAATATCATAAAAAATACTTAACATGAAGATCAAGGAATTCATGAAACAAATGACATAGGACAATTTGTTGAGAAAAATGAATCTGATTGTATTAATTCAAATGAAAGAAGAACTTTACAACCTGTGCCTTGATGTTGTACAAGCTCCTCCCAGGGTCCAACAAGAAGTCTCCTCTACTTTGACAAGTTTCACTCTCTTCCCAATGAAGCAAAAAAGGTATGTGATCTCTCCTCTCAAGCTTAAGTAGGAAGTCTCAATTCCACCAGCATTCACCCTCAAAAATGTTCAGCTTCTAACCTCCCTAGCAACCAGCCCAATGCCTTAATTTATAGTGCAATGGAGGGAAGTTACTAGGTCCTCCTTCAAAGGGATAAAGTCCTCCTTCAAAGGGATAACTCCTCTCATCAAGGGATTAGCTCCTTCTCTTTTGGGATGCATGAACCACCTAAGAGCGACCAATCCACATCAAAATTCCTTCTAGAATCATCTAGAATTAACCCAAAGTGAGTTTTTTAGAATAAACTTGTGCCTTTTTGACTTTCACAGGGGTATGCACCTACTCCTTTAGGGACGGAGCGGGCAGGTCCGCAGGTTTTGTGAACAGGAGGTGTGGGACCGCAGGCAACAGTGAGAGAAAGTGCAGAACCAGAGCTTTGTTGATTTTTAATATCTTTATCTCATTTTCAAAGCTTGACTTGAAGAGCTGAGCTCTGAGACTTGCTTAGGAGGACAGTACAAGTGATGATAGACCCATACTGACTGCAAATAATCATGGTGACGATATTTTTGTGTAACAGATTGCCCCCTAAAGTGCGAAGTCTGTAGTAGATGAGGATTTCATTTATCATTTAGGAAGAGTGAATTACTTTATCATTTCAAGGATCATCTTGTGGAGAGCCCGGTCAAAACCTGTAAAAACATTCAATGCAAGATATATATATGAGATCATATCATCGCTGAGGTAGGCATTCCCATACTCAGATCAAAACTGACTTAGAAAACTAACTATTGCTCTGATATAGGAACGATCTTGTAATACATCAGAAGTATAGACTCATGTGGACATGGTATGGACGTAGCCATCTGTTTATGAATAGTCCACCATATAATGAATACAAAATTCCTCGCAGCCTGGATTGCGGAAACTAGATCCAGGGTCTTCTTTCTACTTCCCGAAACAGTACGATTCTATCCATGCGAATGAATGTGTTGAAGTTGAGCATGGTAGAAACCACTTGATTACCAGTCAATGATGTAAACTGTTAACAAGTGTGAGAGAAACCATCAGTGATGTCAATGGCTCTCAAAGTACCCAGTACAATCCATGAGATGTGAATAGATGTGTTGATGTCGACCATGTCACGGAATCCTTTGATCGAAGGTCAATGATGCAACCTGTCGTCAAAGGCGAGAAACCTTCCATTGAGGCATGTAGATCCCAAGGTACTGACGATTTCTAGATCATCTTTCTAGATAATGAGATGAAGTCGATAGAAAGCGATCCATCGCAGGCAAGCCCACAACATGAAATCATAGATCAAGTTGAAGAAATTTAGTTGCAAGGACTGACTCAGGGATGGTCAAGATGGATGACATATATTTTGTAGATGAATGGCTTTATTGGTAGTGACCTCTTGAACACATAACGACACAACAGATGGTTTGGTGACAATTGACCCAAAGTTAATACCCAGAAACTGGCTGAAGACTTTCAATGTGGTTTGATCAACTGTTAAGCAAAGGATTTCCCAACCCAGGTGAATAAATGTGTCGTGTTCAAGAGTGGTTACAAAGTGTGATAGATAGGCTCATTTTTCTCTCTTTTCCCCCACCATTTCTGGCAAGTACCTCTTTATTTTTGACAAGCTTGAGGAGGATAACATTTTCTTGATTATAAGCTCATCCTTCAGATGAGTCCAACTTAGTTTAAATTTGAACCCTAAGAAGGAGTGGTTCATTCCTGTTTGTAATTGAACAGGTCCTTTACTGTGAAATTTTAACGAGTCCAGTATAGGAGAAACTCGACGTTTTTCAATTTTAGAGAGTCTGAAAAAACTTAAGAAGACTCCTGGGTTGACCTTTTTCATAAATTTGTGTCTCCCAAGCCCGAAAAGGTATAAAATAATACTTGAGAGAACTTCTTGATCTTTACGACGAAGGTGTACTTTTCATAATTAGTGCCTCTGATCCGAAAAAGTAAAAAAACGATCAACGACACGTCGTTTTATAACCAATATTGAATTTGAAATGACAAAAATCCGGCAATCTTTTCATGTTTTTTACGGTAAGAAAAAGAGCTGTAAGTGGACCGTCTTTTTAGTTCTGTTTTAACGAGTTAAAAAGAAAACTCGGCAATCTTTTCATGTTTTAGGAGTCAGAAAAGAGCTTAAAGGTGACTCTAAATGTTTTTCCGTCGAAAATGATCGATTTCGCCTGAAAAATCCGTTATCCTAAACAAAAATGCAAACATTACTCATACATGTTTGAGATGGATAAAAATGCTGCCAAAACTACCTTTATAAAGTGAAACATAAACAAATTTACAATTTATTTATTCAAAAAACTTATAAAAAGGGCTTTCGTCAATTCATTTTTTAGTTTGAAATTTGGGTGAGAAAATAGTGCTTTTGTTCAGAAACTTCCCGTGAAGATTGCGGAAAATCTATCCGTCGGAATCGAACGCCATCTCCTCGAGGTAATCCACATCATTGTACTCTTTCATTTCAATCGTTTCAATTTGTGTTTTAGGGTTTTATTTGATTTTTTAGAGGGTTTTTAGGCTAGAAACCCGCGCACGGGGGCCCGCAGGCATAACACTGGCAGCCCGCGGACCCCGACTTTTTCTCAATGGGGAAAAAGTCAGGGGTCCGCATCTTCCATGAAGGCAAGATGCGTACCCCGCAATTTCTCTAATGGAGAGGGTGCGGACCCCGCAGCAAGGGTTTTTAACCCAAAAATTCTCAAAATTGACCCAAACAATTTAATTTCTTGCATTCTAATTTTCCTTTTTGTTGGATGTAGATTGTACATCATGCTTGATTGATGAGAACAAGAGCATGAGGATGTGGATCTTGCCACGTTGAATCACCAACCTTCGACTGATGCATTGAAGGCATGCGGCTTGTACAAATTCTGGGCCATACCTGGCATGAGGGCCCAGGTGGATTTCTTATAGTGGCTGGTAGATAGGTAGAGCATACAGGACCAGTGCTTCTTCATTGATGGTCACCAGCTCGAAATTGAGCTGGAAGATATATACTTTTTGACTGGTTTTCCTAAGAGAGGCGAAGACTTGACTCTATTCGAGACTAGGCCAAGTGGCCTGTCTGCCGATAGCCTCCGGCTAGAGTTCTGCAACAGCCAGGCTAGAGACAAAGGGATAAACATTAAAACCATATCCCGTCCTGAACTCATGGTGATCGCGTTTACTGTCACCAGACTTTGCGGGAGTGTCGCACTACATATTGCCACCGGATCCCAAATGCGGATGGCAGTTGACTGCTTCGAGGCACCATCTTCAACTGGTGCGATGCTGTGTTGGCCAATGTAAAAGGCCAACTGACCAGAGCCAAGAACGGACAACTGAAGACCTTTGCTTATGGGGCTTTGGTTGTGAGCTTTGGTCTGGAGAGGGTCCCAATGTTGGTACCACAGCACCTTACTGTTGGAGTTGGGCTTCCTCGAGAGCCCAAACTGATGCGATGCGTTGCAGTTATGGCCCGTCATTCGGATAAGGGGACAGAGGTCGTTTGATTCAAACCTGAGTATTTCCATTGGTTGGAAAACCAGGTTTTTGCTATTTAGGACTTCCCTTATGCTGGGTTAGATTTTCGTGGTGACCTAGACATGGCTCTTCCACCAGGAGAGCAATGGGATGATTCAAGTAAAATCATTTTCAACATTTTCCTATTATACATATATATATATATATATATATATATATATATATATATATATATATATATATATATATATATATATATATATATATATATATATATATATATATATATATATATATATATATATTTATATCGTCCCAAAACTGGTAGTAAAAGTTTCAATGCAGATGTGGGTCCATAATGACCAGCCGCTCTCCGGCCTTACGAGAGGAAAAAACCAGCTGCAACGGCGCCAGCCCCACAGGATGAATCAGCAGAGACCTTGGCCGAGTTGGAGAGTCATCCTATTATACATATATATATATATATATATATATATATATATATATATATATATATATATATATATATATATATATATATATTTATATTTATATATATATATTTATATTTATATCGTCCCAAAACTGGTAGTAAAAGTTTCAATGCAGATGTGGGTCCATAATGACCAGCCGCTCTCCGGCCTTACGAGAGGAAAAAACCAGCTGCAACGGTGCCAACCCCACAGGATGAATCAGCAGAGACCTTGGCCGAGTTGGAGAGTCATCTAGAGCGCTTGACAGGGGACATTCCAGAGACCGGAATAGATGACATTCCTCATTGATTACGATGCTATGTGATTGGGGTCCTAGGACCTTTTAGGAGGTTCCTTTGTAAGGTGGCCCGTACAGTGGTTTCTTATCGAGATGATCACCAGTGATAGGATGATCGCCTATTGTAGACACATATGTCATTTTTGCTTTTTGTACTTATCATTTTTGCCAATCATAAGGTGTTTTTCAACCTATGATTGAGGACGATGTATATTTTAACACACTCCTATATATATATCACTATTACCGGCTTATCTTGTAAATCATGCTATGGAATGGTTTTAAATTTACATGTATGATTATTGCAAATGTCTACTTAACATTCGAGAAGCAATTGCATCTGCTAATGTATTTAAAGACCTTGGAATATGCTGATATTCAATATAATAAAATTCACGTTGCAAGAGACGCACTCTCAAAAATAATCTCAATAACACTGTATTTCTAATGGCATACACTCTATTAAGCTGTAATACAACGAGTTCAGAATCTAACCTCACTATCAAACTCCGAATCCCAAATGAAATAGATTTAGATAATAACTCAATCACTGCACTATACTCGGCAATGTTGTTCATTGTTTGACCGAGGCTTACCCCATGCATAGATACCAACTCATTAGAGGGCGAATAGATAACCCAAGCTGCGGAAGAAATGTTCCATGTATTACGACAAGCACCATCAGCAAAACCAATGTATGTTTGGAGAGGCATCGACATCTGCAATATCAAGATTAAAACCAAGATAAGCAGGAATAATGACGAAAAAACACTCTCTATGCTAAGCACACTTTTTTAAACTAAAACACACCAGCTAGAAAGAAAACTATCCTAACTAAAAATATCCATACCCATTCTTTAAGCATAATACCTCTTCAGGTAAAGACCATTTCTGGGTTTACCTAAAGAGTTCCTGTCAAAGTCTACCAATTCATAGGCCCCTTTTGCTAGCTTTCGCTTGACAACATAGGGACCATGCCACATAGGAACGAATTTCCCAGTGCCTAATTTATCATTAGCTTGATCTCACAATAATACTAGATCTCCTTCTGAAAAATTTCGAGGGGTCACATTTCGATCATACTGAGCTTTCATACGTTTTGCGTGAGTTTCGATCGCCAATGCAGCATCACATCGACTCTCATCTAGTTGAGCCAAGTATAATAAACGGTTTTCCTCTTCGGAAGTGGCTGGAAGTAACTCGATGGCCATTTACAATGACGAGATTTCACATTCAATGGGTAACACAGCTTCCAGACCATAAACTAGTTGGAAAGGGGTGAACCCTGTTGACGTTTTTACTGAGGTTCGATACACCCAAAGCGCTGAAAATATCATGTTATGCCAATTCGACCGATGAATCCCAATGATTTGTCGCATCATGATGACTAAAACTTTGTTGATGGATTCAACCAGACCATTAGCTTGTGGATAATAAGGCGTTGAACTATCATGATGCAAGCCAAGCTGGCTTGTAAGTTCGGTCATCATAATGTTTCGAAAATGACACCCATGATCAGTGATAATCGCTTGTGGAACACCAAACCTAGAAATTATATGATTGAACATGAAAATTGCAGTTGTTTTGCCATCTGCCTCAAATGTAGGCATTGCCTCGACCCACTTGGTAAAATAATCCACTGCAAGGATGATATACGCATGCCCCCCGGCTGAGTGAGGGTTACATGTAATAAAATCGATATCCCATTTGGCAAAAGGACCAACGACAATTATAGGGTGGAGAGGAGCAGGTGGAGCACGCATCTTTCGATCAAAAATTTGGCAGTTGTGGCATTTTCTGACCGTGTTAATACAATCTTTAAACAAGGACAGTCAGAAGTAGCCAGCGCGCAATATCTTTTGGGCTGTGGCATACCCAGACATGTGACTGCCACACGCTCCAAAGTGACATTCATTTAGAACCCTTTCAACTTCCTCATGAGTTAAACAACGGCGAAAAACAGAGTCCGCCCCATGGCGATAAAGAGTATCTCCAATAATTCTGAATTGTTGGGACTGGAATCGTATTTTTCAACGTTCTGACCTTGAAATTTCTGACCGAAAGGATTGGGTCTGGAGATAATTGATGATATCCCCATACCACGGATCTAAAGTGCTGATTAGAAACAAGGATTCATCTGCAATGGGCTCCTTCGCCACAGTTTTCGTGTCAGTATGCGGGAAGTCACACATTAACTCCACAAAAACTAAAGATTTTTTAGACTTAGATTTTTCAAATTCCAAGTCGAACTCCTGCAGGATAAAAATCCATTTGGAGTACTTGCCCCCTAGCAATTGCTTGGTCAAAATGTAGATCATAGGGTTGCAATAAGAAATTACTGTAGTTTTATGTAGTAAAATGTAGTGACGAAAACGTTGGACAGCTTGAACAGCTGCCAATGCCAATTTCTCCACATGTGAGTATTTTAGCTCAGTTGGATTTAAATTTCAACTAAGGTAATATATCACATGTTCAGTATCGAATTTATCTTCCTGAACTAAGACCATTCCAATGGTGGAATGAGAGGCGGCGAGATACAAGAAGTAGTCCTAGTTGTAGTTGGGAGGATGCAATAACGGTGCATGGGTCAACGCGTGTTTTACTGCATCAAAATATTTCTAAGCTATCTCATCCCAATGGAATGGAGTATGTTGTTTCAACAACCGGGTAAAACCCTTTGTAACCTCGGCGTAGTTAGGAATGAATCGTCGTAAAATTTTTGCTTTCCCTTGCAAACTATGGAGTTGGTGAAGACTCGAAGGAGGAGGCAATTTGACAATAGCTTCAAATTTCGAGGGATCGATGCAAATCCAGCTTTCGAAACAAAAAACCCCAGCAATCGACCCGTTTCTATACAGAAAACACACTTGTGTGGATTCAACCTAATCCGATAATGCCTACATCCCATAAAAATTGCTCGTAAATGGATGAGATGATCAGCTTGATGTAATGAATGAGCAGGCAAATCATCGAGATAGGGTTGCACAATGTGCTTGATGTCATGAAACGCATAAGACATGGCCCTTTGAAAAGTTGCCCCAGCATTCTTGAGCCCAAAAGGTAATTTGCAAGAAGAAAATGTCCCCCATAGACAAATGAAAGTTGTTTTTGGTTGATCGGCAGGTAGAATATTGATTTGGTTGTATCCAGAAAAACCATCCATGAAGGAGAATATTTCGCTCTCAGCACAATCATCAATGATTTGATCAATATAGGGAGTTGGGTAATTGTCCTTTCGACAGGCTCAATTAATATCCCTATAATCGATACATATTCTTATTGTCCCTTGCTTTTTGTTAACCGGAACAATATTCGATACCCAATCCATTAACGAGATCGGATAAATGAAACCTGCTTTGAGTAATTTTTCAACTTCTACTTTAATAGTAGCAACTTTTCTTGGGTGAATTTGACGCAAACGTTGCCGGACAAGTTTAGCGTCCGGGTAAGTCTTGATTTCATGAACAAAAATTGAAGGGTCAATTCCTGGCATTTCCTCATATGACCAGGCAAACATGTCGCAGAATTCTTGAAATAGGGCCTTATATATTTGAATTTCATCTTCTATACACGAGGCACCTATATGAATGTTTTCAACAATTCCAGGCTTAACCGAAATGTCAATAGGAATAGTTCAAGAGATGTTTCCCAAATTTAACTCTGAATCAGGATTTTTCATTGGATTCTGAGGTTCCTTGACATCTTCAGTCGTAAAAATTGATGAAAAATCATTTTCAAAACGATCATTATCGGGTAAGAACGAAGATCTGTGATGGAGATCTTCCCATGGTAAATCATCTACACTTAGGATTTCACGAATTTGCTCATCAGAGTGAACAAGTTCGGAAAACATTGTTAGATCCGAGCTTGATGTGAAAAGTGATTCCTCATGAACCACATTCATTAAGTCAATTTTGGTTGAAGATGGGTCAGTAAATGATTGCACGGCCTCATACACAATTTCATGTGGACTCAAAGGCATAACATCACCAAATGAGTCTATCTCAGATTCAGAAGGTACGATCCAAGGATCGTCATAAACAATGGTGTCTGACGAAATCATATGAATGGTTGCAAAAGAAGACGATGCGTTGATCGGAGGAAAATGAAAAGTTCCCAGTAAACCGACATCTTTAACTAGTCCTACTCCAACATCCTTATACGGGATAGTCGTTTTACCGACATGCTGAATGCCTTCAGAAGAGGCTGGGTTGGATGAAAAGTAAGCCAGCTAGTCTATTGTTATGATCTTTCCATTATGAGGAAACTTTATAACCCAAAAGACTGATGAAACGACAATTTTCATAGCGTAAGACCAACTACGACCCAAGAGAAGGTTGTAATCTAGAGGGGCATCAACCACCTCCACATCTAGATTAACGGTTTTTCCTTCAACCCCTATGGGTAAATCCTGTAGAATGCCAAAAGGATGAAACCCACGGCCATCAAAGGCCTTTAGAATCGTCGAGGATTGATTTAGTGAAGCAGAACCAAGCGATCTCCAACACTGTATCGACATAATACACGTTGAGGCTCCTTCAACAATCACAGTTATATGAATAGGCCTGTTTTTGCTTATCACTGGGATCTGGAAAGCCATTTGATGAGGTAAGCGCGGTGTACTATTTTCTAGATCGAAAATTATTAGGTTCGAGTCCTGAACTTCAACATCTCCTATAGCCGACAAAAGTAATTTACGTTGTGCTGGACATGATTGCATCACTTCCAAAGCCGTCATTGCTGAAGGTGAAATAGCTAAATCCTCAACAATGTTATAGTTCTGAGCCACTCTCGCATGTGGATTGAAAGCTGACTTTCGAAGTATACCCTTGGTGGGCGATTTGATTACTAAGTCTAGATTAGGTTTCTCGATCTGTAGTGGATCGGAACCGGGAGCTGAGGTTGATGGGTTAGAATGAGAAGATTTTGCTTCTTTACCATCAACAGGACTTTTACTAACATAATCATGTGATCGAGTCGCAATCCTAACATGGGACATCATCAGTATGGGTTCTTCATTGGCACTCGAGGAAGAACCTATCATCTTACTGTCTTGACTTGGAAAAGGATCCTTCAAAACAACAGGTGTTTGGGAACCTTTGACAATCTTCGCAACCTCTGCACGATGAGGTCAGTCTCTCATAAAATGCTCTTCGTCACAATGAGACAAGGATAATGAGGTTTGCGTTTCTCATCATTTGATTCTGCTTTTTCAGGTTTCTCTTTGGAATTTTTGTCCATTTTATTTTTCTTCTTCCCTTTCTTCTTACCATCGGATTTTGATTTGGCTGTAGATGACTCTACAAGATGAATATCGGAGGAAATCTCCACAGAAGAATCTCCTGTCAGGGAATCTGGCAAGGTTATGATAGGAGAAGAATTCTTGGAAGACTTATTCTTACTTTTGGTGTTAACCGTACCAATCATCCCGTCAGCGGCATGAGACCCTGAAGGAGCTGCAACGATTTGATTTTGCTTAGGAAGATCAGGGATTTTCTCGTGTAACGTACCTGACTGAGTATAAACCAAGTCAAGGTACTGTGCTTGAGCAATTACTTGCTCCTCAGTAACGACTCCGGCCTTAGCTACATCCTTAGTGATCTTTGGCAATAAGGATTTTACAAACCATTCAGCTAAGATCTGATCCGGAATAAAAACCTTCACTAAACGCCGTCGATGTCTCCATTCATGAATGTGATCTGAAATGTAAGTGGAAGTCGACTTCTTTAATGAAGTTAGTAATTTCGTGCCATTGTCATATCTAACTGGAAACTGAAAATGAGTTAAAAATGAGGTAGCTAACTGACTAAAGTTATAAAAAGTGCCTCGTGGTAACTCAATGTACCACTTGGCCGCAAGACCAATTAGAGTGCGCTGGAAAAGCCTTAGACAGATTGAATCATCTGAAATGGAGTTAGACGCACACCAGAGGTGATAAGTCATCACATGGTTCGACGGGTCCTCTCCTGATTTGCCTTCAAACTTAGGAATATCACTAGGAAACTTATTCGGCATTGGTGGCCAAAACGGAAGATAATTAATGGGATCGTTCATTAGGCGCGACAAGTCAGGTAAGTCCAAAGTTGCGATAAATGGTAACTGACGATTAGGGTCCCTAAAACTCTGGGTCATGAGACCAGCCCCAGGAGGACGATATCCAGGATAACTAGGAATAGGAATTGCATTTGCGATATTGTATCCTCCCGGAAAACCAGGATTAGCCGGACCGTACTGGGGTTGTTGAGGTTGTTGATATGTTTATCCAGGGTACGGTTGACACTGATAGACTGGCTGCTGCACAGCAGGACCGAATTGGTATTGTCCCTGGTATGGTTGATAAGTAAATTGTGGTTGACTTGTGACAACCGTACTTGAACCAGGTTTTCCTACAGGCATTTGAACCGAAGTTTGAATTGTGGATCCAAACTGAGGTAGAGATGTCTGAGGAGTAGATACAGGAACAGTAGAAACCAGAGCTGTCAATACTCCAAAAGTAGGTGGGGTAGATTGAACAGATGTTGCAGTAGTTGCAAAAGCTGTTTGAGGTGGAGTACGAGGTGTACTAGGCCCAAGCTGAGAAACTACTGAAGGTACAAAAGTTTGAATAGTAGACTGGACAGGTTGCTGGGGCGAGCCAGAAACTAAGGGTTGTCCAGTTTGAGATGACAACTGTACATTCAGTTGCAAGACCTGTTGAGTTTGCGATGGATCCCACACTAAATTCATTCCAGGGTATGGACCCATAAGAGGTTGAGAATATTGAGGACCATAAGCGGGTTGAGGGTAGGGTTGATAATTCAAAGATACATTTCCCGTTCCTTGAACATATGATTGACCGGAGGGTGGTTGGAAACCTTGGTTCGAGTACTAACCTTGGGGTTGATACGCTTGAGGCACGTACTGATACTGGGGCTGACCTTGATGTACATATTGATACTGGTGTTGACTTTGAGGTACATATTGAGTCTGGGGTTGACCTTGAGGAACGTACTATCCCATAGGTATGTACTGTCCTTGAGGTTACCCCCAAGCGCAAATTGGGTACCTTGAGGTTGCCCCCCAGGCGATAATTGAGAATTTTGAGGCTGCCCCCCAGGCAGTAACTGGCCACCTTGAGGTTGAGGATTAGGAATAGTACCTGACATCATGAGAATATCTTCTACACTCAATGGCTTAGTACCATTGTTTCCAGTTAATAACCCTTGTTTAATGGGTTGAGGAGATGCTCCTGTAAAAGTACCAGAAAGTGACTGATACCCAGAGGGAATAGAGGGACCGTTGTACAAAAAGGATTCTGGCGATTGAGTAAACATGGACGACTGTCTTGAAATATTTATCGGAGGATAGTAACCTCTAGGTGTTGGGTGATAAGGAATACGAGGTGGTGAAAAACTTAACCCTGGGTTTTCCAAAAAATTAGTTAATGAAAGATACCAAGCACTGCTCCTAGGTGGACTATAAAAAATTGATTCACGCTCCCTAAGTTCAATAACAGGTTGATTTTCAGGGATAGGGATGCCTACTTCTTCTTCCGGAGTAGCAAGTTCTTCGATAGCTACAAGTCCAGAAAGAAGATTTTGGGTAATTATTCTTTCTACCCTGGGTGAACCAGGACCACTAGAAGTTGGAGAGGTAAACCCTGATGTTGGAGTAGCAGCAAATTCACTTTCAGGTTCGGATATTTCAGGTTCCTCACCTATATCACTAGTAGATGAAAAGCTACCAGTAACTTCGGAAACAGACACTAATTACGGATTATAATCTGCTACTAAAGCTTGAAACTCAGGATGTACCACCAAAGAAGACTCTCCTTCTTCAGGTGACCTAAATCTACTGTCTCTAGGAGTTACGAGGGCTCTTAACCCTTCAGGCTGGCTCGGTGAAAACTCAGGAGGTTGGCCTCGAAGTCTACGGGACTTCCTCGTTAATTCAACCACGATTAAAAAATTTTAACTACATCACACACAAACAAAGTAAAATCTTGATTAAAACCACCTAAAGCCTCTAAATAACCAAACAAATTTGAATCACAAGCCTAAAGAATCTATGAGATCAAACACACACAAACAGTAACTTTCCACATTGAAAACACTAGTTGGTGATGAAGCCCAACGTCACAGAGTTCAATACAGAAATGGCGGTTGGAATAGTTACCCCGACAACCTGCTTAATGAATAGACTGGCACAAGTTTCTCCACTAAATCATCTCGAGTGAAGAGAACCCCCCAGAAAATCCAAGTGAATCTAGCTGACGTCTGCTTCAGGTACAGTGGGATCTTCCCACCACTGTCACCTTAGGAAGAATCCTATAGAATATGGTCACTAAGGTTACCAACGGAAACAAATATACCTGGGGTAACAGTCTACGATCCGACACGCACGCAAGGGCAGAGTAACAAGCTCAATCCCCTTGAAGGCTCCTTGACAATAATCCAAGGTTTACCAACAAGTGACCCCAGGCTCCTCAACAATGGTTAATCTGAGGTTTACCGTTTTTAATACGTGAATATCTGGCGTTGTTCCCAATGAGGAAGGATTGATTCCCACACTGGTTCGAACACGATCTCGTGCTTCTCCTTTAAGAGGAGCTCTCCCAGAGCATAAATGCAACAATTGGATTTCTCTCCTACCGCAAGATACAGCTACTTGTTTGTTTTACTGTCTTGGAGAGTTAATTACTCCCTACTCCAAGACACTAGCCTAAGCTATATTGGTGTATCAGAGCCCTAGAAATAAAAATATTACGAGATAGATTTTACTTTAAGCGTTATTTTTATTGGTTTTTGTTTAAGTCAAGAGGTGCGGAGATGAAACTCATGGTATGAAGTCTCGACTCGAAATCACTAAAAATGCACTTAAGATGATTAAGCAATATTTTCCCTTCAATGAACTTCTAGCTAGGAAAGAGTTTGAGAATGCAAATACTTGTAAACACAAATCTTTCTTAACAAACAAATTAAAAGAAGATTTTTTTGTCTTTTCCAATGAACTCAAAATGGGACAACTAGTTATTTTCACAAAAATTTCCCTTTTTGTTCAAAACACTCAACCACTACAAAAACAAACTTTTTCCAAAAGAGATTTTATTTTTTATTTTTTATAAAACACTCAAAACTATGGAAATGACTAATCTTGAGATCTATAAACTATAAAAACCTATTTGAAGTCAAAGCTTACAAGATGTCTTTTTCAAGGATGTTTTACTTTGCTACAAGCAAACTAAGGACTAATTTGTGCAGAATCAAAAATCAGTCAAAAAAAACCAATTTTTGTTTTCTTTCCTAAAAATGAAATCCAAACTTTTAACACAAGCTTTTTCGAAGTTTCGTAAAGAGAAAACACAAGGTGGATTCCTCAACAAAGGTAGATTTTGCAAATGGTCAGACTCATAAGAAGGCTAGCAAAAACCAAGGGGATCTGAGGTTTCTACAGCTTCTAAGCTTAGAGCTACTACAAGACCAAAATGAAAATCAAACCCAACAACCAAAACTTCTAGGAATTTCACCTAAAACTGTAACACCAGTGAAATTAATCTAAGGAAAGCTTCTGACACGTTATATGCAGGTCTGGGCAGGGGATAATAACATCTAAAAAAAAACTAAGCTGACTAACAGAGAAAATCTTAGGTTTTCCAAAATTTTGACAGGGTTCGCAGGCCCACAGTTAGCACAGGTGCGATACCGCTCTGTGCTAAAAGAAAAAGTGCGGATAGGTCCGCACTATGTCCCAAGCTGAGGGTGCGGTCCTCTCCCAAAGTTATGAAAAACAAAAAATAATCCTAGATCTACTAAATCTACCCAATTCCACACAAAACAAGCCAAAAACAGAAACAAAAACACAGTTTCTCAGGTCAAAGTAAAAACAAGGAAAAAAAGAATCAAGTCCCTAGCGGAGTCACCATTTTGTCACATGGAATGAGTCGATCTTGCGGACAAGATAGACCTTCCTAGAATCTAACGATATCTAGTGACAAGCAAGCCAATCAAAAACTATCTTTCTCTAAATATGCAATTATAAACAAAGGAAAACAAGTGGTTTAGGCCTACCTTGGGTCCAATGCAAGTTTGTGGAAGCCTCGCTCCTTTGATCCAAATGAGCTCCCTTGTTGCGAATCTGCAAACACAAAAAGGAAAACAAATTAAATAGCACCTGAAAAGCCAATATCATAAAAAATACTTAACATGAAGATCAAGGAATTCATGAAACAAATGACATAGGACAATTTGTTGAGAAAAATGAATCTGATTGTATTAATTCAAATGAAAGAATAACTTTACAACCTGTGCCTTGATGTTGTACAAGCTCCTCCCAGGGTCTAACAAGAAGTCTCCTCTACTTTGACAAGTTTCACTCTCTTCCCAATGAAGCAAAAAAGGTATGTGATCTCTCCTCTCAAGCTTAAGTAGGAAGTCTCAATTCCACCAGCATTCACCCTCAAAAATGTTCAGCTTCTAACCTCCCTAGCAACCAGCCCAATGCCTTAATTTATAGTGCAATGGAGGGAAGTTACTAGGTCCTCCTTCAAAGGGATAAAGTCCTCCTTCAAAGGGATAGCTCCTCTCATCAAGGGATTAGCTCCTTCTCTTTTGGGATGCATGAACCACCTAAGAGCGACCAATCCACGTCAAAATTCCTTCTAGAATCATCTAGAATTAACCCAAAGTGAGTTTTTTAGAATAAAATTGCACCTTTTTGACTTTCACAGGGGTCCGCACCTACTCCTTTAGGGACAGAGCGGGCAGGTCCACAGTTTTTGTGAACAGGAGGTGCGGGACCGCAGGCAACAGTGAGAGAAAGTGCGGAACCAGAGATTTGTTGATTTTTAATATCTTTCTCTCATTTCCAAAGCTTGACTTGAAGAGCTGAGGTCTGAGACTTGCTTAGGAGGATAGTACAAGTGATGATAGACCCATACTGACTGCAAATAATCACGGTGACGATATTTTTGTGTAACAGTTATAAAACCTTAACCATGGCCAAAAAATTAGTTTATGATAACCATCAATATTTGACAAAGAAGAGGATTATATGATTATAATCACAAGTTGTAGATATAAATTGTAATGTGAGCCTCCTCAAGGTGGCCCTTATAACCAAAAACCTCAGGTTGTTTGAAAAAGATGGAGGTTCCAATGAAAAGGTTTTGTTAGAGGAGAAATATGGGGTTTGGGAAGAATAGGAGGAGTCCAAGACACTCGCAAAATAGACACCTAGTTCCATTAATGTGAGCTATTCATAGTCCCTATTCAAGATGGAAGCATAGTTGGACATCAAGTTTATCAAGGTAAGATCAATGCTTTGAAATTAAATGGCTAGCTATAGTAGTTAGAGGTTTACTTTAATGTTCACCACTTAAATGAGGAATAATAAATTTCATTTACTCATTTGAAATTAAAATTCCATACCCTGACCTAGAGGGAAGGCTATACACAAACCCTAAGGATAGAGGGTGGTCTGCCATTTACTAAGTTGGAAGATTTTAGTACTCTCATAAAGTATTAATTCTACCATATTGTCTTGATCATGGGTCTTGTTTAGACTAAAAACATCAATCTAAAAATGAAAATTATGGAACAAGTTCCAGATTCATTCTCTTCAAATTTTACTTTATTAACTATGTAAAGGACTAGTGGATCCACTAACATTACTTTAGGAAGAGATAGGGGTAGAGTGTATAGAGTACACCACAAAATTTATGAAGATGGAAATAATGTTAGGTATACCTCCCACGAAAATAGATGTAATCTTCAAGTATTTGGGGGGTCTAGACAACCATTTGGGAAGGAAAGTGATGTTGTTTGAACCTAAAATGATGGATGAGACTTGTGTATAGGTGAAATACTTGGAAAACATAGAATAGGAGAGAGGGAAATGGAGTGCTTCAAAGTAGAGAGATCATCGAGAAGCTTCAAGGGAAGTAGAAATAAAAAAGGGTTGGGGTAGAAGACAAGAAGACAACATACACACTAAACCAGTGCACAGATCCTAGCAACCACTACAACCATTATAACATTGATGGTCACAAATATTAGAAGTACTAGAAATTACTAGATCCCAACCCAAAGAACTAGAAGAAGGATGGAAAGAGGAAAAATATCATAGTCACATATTCTATTAATCAAGTGAAAAGTATCTCAAACATGGATGATAATATTGTTTACACATTAGTGCAAAAGGGGGTGAATCTAAGTATCCTTTAACAATAGGAGGAGAAGGAGATGAACCAACTCTTCCATATAAATATACAGGAAAATACAACAAAAATTGATCCTTTTTTCAGCTTAGGATCATAGGTGAAACTCATTCAAAGCTGGTAAAAAAATTGGAATTAGAGGCTCCAGATCATCCTATCGCATATCTATCGGAATGTTTAAAAATTGATGCATAAATCAAGGTAACAAAAAGGTGTAAAACAAAATTTAATTTGAGTGTTGACTTTCTTGATGAATTATAATTGGATTTATTTCCCCTTGATGTATGTGGAGAAATGTTTAGGAGTCCCTATATGTACATGTATGATGTATTATTCAGGTGGATAGTCAATTAGTACTTTTTTTCTATGTGGTTCACAAACCTCAGAGATTGGTCACCACTATGTCCATGGAATATTTGTACTAGGCTGATACACCCAAAGGGATCAATTCCTTCCAGATCAACCACAAATCCTAACCCCGAGAGTGTCGAGAGAATTGAACTCATGACCTCTCAATAAAAAAGGTTCTTTAACGACGGGGAATCGACCAATTGAGCTAACCCTTGAGGATGAGAGCTAACTAGTGTTGTGTCATAAAGGATGGTAAATCCTTCATCATAAATGCACACAAGGGAAAGTCTAAAAATTCACTGGTAAGCCCCAACCAAGCTAAGAAACAAGAGAAACTCAATATGTATTAGAGTCAATAAGAGTAAAGGAATCCATGGAGGTGAGGAAAAATAACAACAACTAGAATAGTTTATACAGGCATACAAGGGAGTGTTCCAGGACCTTAAGGGGGTACCACCAAAGAGGGAAGTTGAGCATGAGATTCAATTATTGCTATATTTTCCATTGCCAAATATTGAGATGTATAGGTAGTTCATTCTAAAATAAAATGAGATGAAGAAGTAGTTGCAACATATACCAGAGTATGGAGTTATTCAACCAAGTATTACACCTTGTGGGTCACCCATCATATTAATGCTAAAGAAGGATGGGACTTCACAAATGTACACTGAGTATAGGGTGTTAAAAAAATAATGCTCAATAATAGGTACCCCCTACCATGGATTGATGACTTATTGGACCAGTTGAAAAAGGCAACCTTAAATAATTTTTGAGGTCTAAAAGGGGCCTCCTAAGGAATATTATAAAATAATAATGGAAATATAAATGAATATTGGACTACCTCATCAAAGTTTGGAGGGAAAAAAAAAACTACTTTTTCAACTAATATTTTCAACCTATCTCCCCATAGATTTACTCAAATTTCAAGCGAGAGCACTCATTGGATGAAAAATTTAATTTATCATCTAGGGAGTACCCATGTTGCATACTTTTGATGGACCCCGCTACATGAAAAATGAGAAATACATGAACAAGCATGATTGCAATCATGTTTTTCCATGTATTTCTCATTTTTTGTGTAGTAGGGTCCATCGAAAGTATGCAACATGGGTACTCCTTGGATGAGGAATTAAATTGTACGTCAATGAGTGCTCCTGATTGAAATTTGAGTAAAACTGTGGGGGAGATAAGTTGAAAATACAAGTTAAAAAAATAGCTTTTTTATTTTTTACTATTTTATATTTTACCTTTTTACTCCAAAAATGGTGAATAATCCCCCATGGTTGAAACTATCATATTGAATCCTATTGGTTCTTATAAAGTTGATTTAATTGTACTTTTACATCTTGAGGCCCAATTTTTACCTCAAAATTTCTCTAATGTATGCTTCACTAAGCTAGCTTTTAAATTACAGTGTCACCAGGTTTGAGTCAATTAAGAATATACCTAGAAGGCCACCTTCAAAACTAGACAAGATTTGTATGAGTGGTTAATCATAACATTTCATATAGGAAATTCACTAGTTATGCTCATGAGATTAATGAATTATATATTTCACCCATATATAGATTCATTTGTTATTTTGTTCATTTGATTTATATACTGGTATATAGTGCTACTTGGGAGGGGAGCACATATCACATTTGATGCAAGTGTTAGAGACATTAAGAAAGCACTAGTCGACAGAAAATCGTAAGAAGTGTGGGTTTGCATAGAAATCCTTTGTGTATTAGGCTATGTGATTGGTGGATGGGAGCTCAAGATAGACCCTACCAAGATGGAGGCCATTATGAAGTGGTCAGTGCCTATTAATGTTTCTGAGGTCAATACTTTTTTTGGGGTAATAAGATTCCAAAGGAAAATCATAACCTCATTATCAACACCAATCATAACACTCCATGCCATAAATGTAAGTGGAAAGAGCTCCTAGTGGGGAAAGGGTTAGTAGAAGTGCTTTGAGGAGTTGAAAAAGAAAATCAATCAAGAACCAATTCTCTTATAACCAAAATTGCAACAACCTTTTGAAGTGGAGATGGATGTGAGTGGGTATATAATGGGAGAGATCTTAATGTGGGGAGGAAGGCATGTACGTTATCATTATAAAGTTTTCATGGGGCGATTCTCAACTTCCCTATTGGTGTTTATTTCCCTCCAGTATGTATGAAAAATATGAAATAACCCCTTTTTAGATGGTAGCATGCAAAAGACCAATTTTTAATATAAAAAACATGTTAGATCCAAAATTTATAAGAAAATAAAAACAAGCAATTACTCATTTGGACTAAATAGAAAAAATATCTTCTTACAAATGAAACCCAATGGAAAGACAAGAAATAAGTCCAATGCTTGTGGAATCTACTATAACTTCACCTTGTTGTATAAAATGTTTCTAAGGGAGTAGACCAATCTAACCTAAGGGATGAGCCTTCTCTCTCTCTCTCTCTCTTTCTCTCAATCATCCTTCCTTCTGCATAAAATGCCAACAGAACTTTTCTCTGAATGTCTATCTCTTTCCTTGGTTTGGATCCTCTTTTTATAGACCTGTGTGGATAATATTTGCATGGAAAACCTTCCATAATCAGTAAAAAGTCATTTTAGTGGAAAAATTTGAGCTAGGGTCGATGTTTCCTCTACCACAATGTTTACTTGATCCATTGAATAGGCAGTCTTAGGCAGTGAAATTTCCACCATGTGATTATTTCAGTGGGATCTGTAAAACCATGTGATTTTATTGAATAACACACGTGTGGTGTCATGCGAGAAGTTAGAAAGATATGTGGTGGATGAAACTCTAGTTTCTTCCTATCCATCTTCATATCTCAAGAATTTATTTCACCAAGGAATGATTTACTAGCATTTGAACTTGTTTCTAACATGCTGCTATCCTACTATCTTCTGTACAAAATGTGTACAAAATTTTGGGATAAAAGTTTCCCCCTAATGTGGGAGGGGGGAGCATGGAAATGTACTCTTGAAGTACATAATTATTTTTTGTACTATTGAACTAGTTACCACTAATGCTTCTGATGAGAGAGAGAGTGAGAGAAGTTAGACAAGCTCAAAGGATTGAGTGATGTACAGCTTGCATGAACTAGTACACATGAGTGACATATATTGATATTAAATTTCTTGATATAAACAAGGTGATCATGTCCCATGCTTGTGATAAATGAAAAGTAAAGTAGAAAATACTATTATTCTCATGCAAGACCATGTACAATGATGGATATTTGAATCTTCTAAAATGGATGATGTTGTAATTGTTGATTTGACTAAGGCCACTGGGTTGGGGGACTAGGATCAATAAAGAATCACATTAGTCCCCTAATCCACCAATGTGATTCTTTCTTGATCCATCAATGTGATTCTTTCTTGATCCACCCATTGATGGGGGATACAAATGTAGTGGGTATACTGAGCTATTCAAATATTCATGGGGTCAATGCAACTCATTGCCATGTGAATAAGTGTAGTTGGAGTTGAGTATGGGTGGAGTTGATTCGATCAAGAAGCACTCATATCTCTCCTAGGCTAACCCAAGTTTTCCTGCACATTGAAGGTGTAAGGAGCCAAATATAATAGACCAATGGAAAGTGTGACTTATTGCTATGTGAATAAATTGATTTGGATTCGGACATGGAGTAATCCTTATGGATCAAGGAGTGCTAATGTCTCTCCTAGTCTTCTGTAAGGAGAACCATTATAATGGAATGGTTAACTAGGGCACAAACAATATTTGACATATCAAAACCTATGAATAATGAATGTTGGTGCTGACAAAATTTAACATCATGTGAGAGATGTGCAAAAATAATACAGTAACTAGAACTTGTATTAGCATGGGGACTTTAACAAACCGTGGATGAGTTCATATCGATGAGAGGGATGACTTCCTTTCAATTGAGCATATATAATGATGGTTGACACTGAAAACAACAATAAGGACCATTTGGGTGATAAGAGAGAGATGGTGGCAATAGTTAGACCAAGGAAACTGATGCAATGAAATGGAAAGAGGTGTCTTGGGGGTACTCGTGTGTTGAGGACAATAATAGTTAGATAAAGGGAGACTAGTATTAATGACAAAAATAGTTGCAATTATTACAAATGACACAACTGGAAAAATGAGAAGGGGTACTAGGGGTCGAGGATAGTAAGAGTCAAACATCGAGGACTAATATTAATGATAGGATATAGTCGAACTGGCTTGGGTGACTCAATGCAGATGCCCTGAACAAAGGTGATACAATATTGCTGCTAGTATAGAATGGTTGAAAATATCAAGTTGTTAATGTGTCATAGGGTGAAGAGGGGGTTATTATTTTTTATGCCTAAGGAATACCAGGAAAAAAATAACAAATAATGGAAAATAAAACTAGAATATGGGTGCCCATGGTGTGACCGTGTGCATTCATCAGTGATCAAAATGAGTGAGGGAACGGGCCCTTGGGAATGTATATGCAGAAGATGCGTGAATCAAATAAAATGAAGGGATAATAGTCGCATGGGGATGAAAATACATATGAAACTTCCTAATCAAATCATGATGAAACCAATGGGGTATGAGTCTAAGGTGGGTAAGAAAATGCATGATTGAGAGAGAAGATTTGGTTTCAGGTGATGAGAAAGGACTATATAGAATCCCAAGCCTATTGAATGTTGGCATGACTGAAAAATCATTAAGGGGATTTATTGAGACAACCATGGGAGGTAGGTAAATGTGAATCCAATTCTTGCAACCAGTTAACTTTGTGTAGGAGGAGTCACAGTATATAGGAGTAGATGTGTGTTTGTAGTTTCAAGAGGATAAAAGGTAAAAGTGCAATGGGTTTGAAGAGGGACATTGATAACCTAGATGTTAGTGTGATTCATCATACCTAATGAGACTGATGAAGCCTTATTGATGGCATGATATGTCATATGAGGTATATGTGTAGAATCTACACACAAGTAACAAAGAGTGCCACAAGTGAGAGTGATCAATCATAACAAACTTGAAAAGGAAGATATAAGAAGTGGTATGTAAATATGGGCACAACTATATGGGTGCATGTTGAAATATATCCTAGATGGAAGTATCTGAAATGTCAAAAAAAAGGTACCATGTTTAAGGGTTCATTGCAAGGAACCCAGTGATGCAAACAATTCTGAAATTGGACCTATAGTTTGCTCAAATGGGCCAGTCAAAGTTCATAAAAAATTACTATAAAAAAGGGTTTGACCTCACTTTTACAGTTCATTTTTATGGTTTGAATTTGGTGATTTGGTGGCCTCAACGACGATTACAAGAGATTAGACCACATGATTCGAATTCTGCTTTCTTGAGGTAAGATGTGGACCCTAACTCTTTGATTTTATCTGAGTAGATTTCTAGGATAGGGGGGATTTAGGCCTTAAAAATCCCAACAAGCATCATTTTGGTTGAGCTCGTAGGTATTCAACAAGTACCAGTGTGGCACCACATGTAAAAAACATCAGAAAGTGCACTAGTACACACAAATTTATGCCAAAACTGTTTAGTGAAACTACACGGTATAGTGTCAAATAAGCACGCGAGGTCGTACACCTGTGAATCAGATAGTTGCATGAGAACGCACAATTGTGGGTTGGATAATCACTTGATTTGGAAAGGATAAAATTCACAATTGTTCATGTATCTTCTGTGTGGTGAAACCTAGGAAAGATGCAAATAGGTGCACAACACATTAGTATCTATGACAACCTACATGGTGGGTGGGAATTTGATTTTCTCTGTATCCTATAGTCATTTTGGTTCTTGACTAATGATATTCCTTGTTTTTTGGATGCATATATTCATTATGGTGTTCGGCTGATGAGATCGCGCTTGGGATGATGAGAAAAACATCATCTAGGTAGAGATTCTAGAGCGGCATAGAGGTATCCACCATGGTTTAGTGAGAACGCGTTTGCTCAAGTTCTTTGATTATGGACTTCTTTGGGTGACTCTTGCATTACTTGAGGAAATCATGAGTAAGTGGGATCTGATTGATCAATTTTTCTAGATTGGTCAAGATTTCCTAGAGCTAAATAGGATTGACATCTAGTTTTTGACAGGACTCCCCATTTAGGGGATTATTACAGACCTGAGGCTGACTTTAAAGGGGTCACTTGTTGATATAACTATAGAGTTTTGTGGAACTCACCTGGATCCTATCCAGGATGGGGTGGTCCACATAGAGGTGATCCGTTAGTTGATGTTGCGAGTGATAGTGGATATTATTGTGAGGATATATGGTTTGATGCCACCCCATCATATTAGTGGGGGATAATCGATAGTGGTATGGGAAGAACATGATTGTGTCAACCATAACTGGGTGGACATTATGTTGAGGGGTATTAAGAGTGAGCTCATAAAGTTCAGGAGAGGTCATCGGTCTGAGAGCACTTTTAGATCAATTCTATGCTCATTTTTTGTGGAGCACATTCCATATGGTTGGTAAAATGTACTAGCACTGATGTTGGGGTGATAGGTTCTAAGACTCCAAAAGTGACATGATTGATTTTGTGAGTTGAATGTAGACCTATGGGGAGAGTACATGATGCACGGTTGATGGAGGTATGGCATATAGAGATAAGACTGATCTATAGAATTCTATCCATACTTGGGCATGGATTTCCATAATGATATGGATGTCCCTATTATCCCAGAGCTTCCTTGGGGAAAGAAGGGTATGCTTCTTTATAGGACTATGTCAGTTTTATGCATTAAATTTCTGGCACATATATTTATATATATATATTACTAACTTCACCTTGTGTGCATGTCTAGATTTGGGACCGCAACCACCAAATCTAGTGCCCTCAACGGGAGACGTGTCAGGAGATGTAGTAGAGGAGGTTGAGCATGTGCATGCAGGGAGATGCGTGAAGACACATAATGACAACAAGGTTGGACCTTCACAAACTTCTCCTCTAGAGACACCACTAGAAGATTGGTTTGTAGAGGTCCAATGAAGACTAAGGGGATTGGTAAAGGAGGTGACTTTGAGGGGATGGCACTTACTGGATGATAGATAGTTAGAGTGCTATGGGTTGATTCCATCGGGGGTGTCACTAGTATGTAGAGATATTCTATGGTTGGTAGAAGTGTATGTATAGGCCTAACAGACACTAGAGAACCAAAGATAGAGGTTGAGGCACTAGAGGCCACTGGGAGGTGGACCTGATGCAAGGGAAGAGCACCAACACAATTTTATAATAACACCTTCCTCCTCCACCAACAGAGTGAAGGATACTATAGATTCTATCCCAGGGTGATAATTCCCTCTATTTTTCATACCAGTAATGGGACTCCATATGTGGGGAGTCTCCATATTGGGTTATTTGTATCATTATGATATGTACGTTTTTTGGACTCACACACACACACACATGTCTGTGGATGTTGGTTAGATCATTTTTATTCATTATTCTTTCATGGTTACACAACATTTCTTATATTCTTTTACATGCAATGTCTCGATGCATGATGGACAATGAGCATAGTTACTAATAAAACGAGAAAATTATTGATTACCCATTGTTTTGAGGTAGTAGAAAAAACACCCGATTTTGAAAAGTGGTTATTCAGAATAACAAAAAATTTTAACATATTTTTGGCACTTTAAATTTTCTTATGTAACATTGTTTCCTAAATATTATTGATTTTCATGCTAATTTTGAAAAACGTTGATGCAATATCAACCCATTTTTTTAGAGGGCTTATTTTTTACACTTGATTTTTTTTATGCATCAAGTATAAACATTTGTTTTAAAATCTTAGTGATTTTGATGCTAATTTTGAAAAGTGTTGATTTACGCTTTAAATTTTCTAATGTATCAAATGTGGATAATTTTTTTTAATGTTGCTGATTTTCATATTGGTAATAAAACACAATAAAATATGACCCAAACCAAAACAAAAAAAAAAAAAACCATAAAAATGTAAAAAAAACAAAAAAGCCAAAAAAAAGAATTTTTTTTCAAAAAAACGCATAATTTAAAGATAAAAAAAAAACATCCAAAGCATTTTTTTTAAGTTTAAAAAAAAAAATAATTGCATAATTAAAAAATAAATAATAGAATAAAATAGTTAAAATATATTTTTTTTAAATAATTAAAATAAAAAGATTTTTTTTTAAATGATAATTAAATAAAAAGCATTAAATTTTTTTAAGGAAAATTAAAGAAATAAAAAACATTAAAAAATTAAGATATTAAATATATAAATTAAATTAAAAAAATTAAAAATGGATCTCTTGCCAAAGTAACCGCGTGGGCTAGGCCCTGGGCAGGTGGGAAGCTGCCACTCCCTACCTACACAGGGCTGAGTCCTTGGGACCACCTGGGAGGGCAAGGAGCTGCAAATAGCTCCCTACCTGCCTAGTGCCCAGCCGTCGTAGCCATCTGGGCAGGAGGTCCGCTATATATATTTATATATATGTATGTATGTATGTATGTATGTATGTATGTATGTATATTAATTAATTAATTTAAAATGTTTTAATTTTCACTTTTTGAAAATGTTTTTTATTTAATTATTATTATTATTTTTATATAATTATTTTTAAATTATAATTATTTAAAAAATATTTTATTTTACTATTTTTTTAATACATACATACATACATACATACATACATACATACATACATATATATATATATATATTATATTTATTGTAACTTAAAAAAATGATTTTGATGTTTTTTTTGTTATTATTATTTTTTCTTTAATTTGTGTGGTTTCTTATATTTTATGATATAAAAACAATGCGTCTCACAGACAAATTGAAACAACGTGTCTCACGGAAGCAACAAGGTTGGGGAAATTAACTGAGAATAAAGGAAGTTTGATCGGAATAAAGGTGAGCTCTACTGACCATAAGTAAGACATACTTAGTAAAACCTCAAGTCTAAAAGGAATGGGAATATTTATAAATGAAGATCTCATTCCAGAAGATAAATTAGAATTAAGAAAGGAGGTTCAAAAGGTAAAAGAACCTAGGAAGGAAGGAAAATGGGCAATAATTAGAAATAGAAAAGTCATTATTCGAGATAGAAACCAAAAAGATAGTAATAAATAGAAATTCAACATGCTTCAAATTCTTTCTTGGAATTGTCGAAGCTTTCCATGGAACAAAGGCCCCAAGCTAAGTTTCATCTTGAATGATGTTGATATTATATTGCTTGTTGAAACTTGGGAGCACGATGAATCTAAGGTCCCTAACATAGATGGCTTTGTACTATTGTCTACCTGGAACAAGCGATCCTTCTGTAGAGGCATTGGGGGTATAGCTTGTTACATTAAGAAGAACATCTCCCCCCATGCTAGGATTTCCCCCCCATCAATTCTAAATTCTATAAGAAAAATAATATAGATAAATAGTCCTTACAATGGTTTAGAGAATGATATTTCTAGCCTGAGAAATGAAGGTAATATCCTTTTAATGGGTGACTTTAATGCTTGAACTTCAAGTAACCAAGCTATTCTTCTAAGCAATCATTCCAACCCTAATCCTATTTGGTTAGACGAATACCTTACTCTGGCTAGCCGGTATAAAAGGAGCTCTTAAGACCTCAAGGAGATTTGTTTGTGTCGGAGCTAGTCAAGCTCTATTATGCTCAAGATCTCATAATTTGCAATGGTCTAAAGAAGTGGCCCAATTCTAGCCAGATGACCTACATCCATGGGCTTGGTAGCAGTGTGGTAGACTATGTTATTTCCGATCTCCCTTTATACAACGAAATAATAAATTTTGACATCTTAAAAAACCACGAGCCTGACTTGGATCATAGGTCTGACCTTATAACTCTCAATTTTGTCATGCATAGAGATCCCATAAAAGATATTCCTTATATCCAAAAGAAATAAATCTTTGATAGAAATAAAAACGATCTCTTTCTAAATGAATTAAAAACTAATTTGATTCCTTTATCTAGTATAGACAACATAGAAGACCTCTATCATAATTTTACTACAATCTTCTTATATTCTATTAACAAGTTCTCAATTGAAGTTTCAAGTAATAAAAGAAATAACAAAACCAACCCATGGTATGACAAAGATTGTAAAAATGCGAGGAGAGCAATTAAGGAAGTTGTCGATGAATCTCTTAAAATTGGAAAGATAAAAATATACAAAATCCTAACTAAAAGGAAAAAAAGACAATATATTCATAAAATACAAGAGAATCTCTTACACATCTCTAAGGTAGCTCCTAAGAAGTTTTGGAGGCAGATTATAACTAGGAAAACTAAAGACAATAATAAAATTTCTTTACACAACTGGGATTCCTATCCTAAAAAGCTTTATGAATCTCCAAATGTCATGGATAACTTTGAAACCCTGCTCACAACGAAAGAATTTTTCTCATTAGAAGACATTGATTTTGGGGTTAAACACCTGGTAAATGGGAAAGCTAAGGACATTCAAGGTTACCAGGCAGAAATCTTAAAAATTGGAGGTCCTGTCGTCATCCCCCACATCCACAAGCTTTTCAATCAAGCGGTCAAGCAAGGGTTCCCTAAACCGTGGACTCAGAGGGCCTCATTATCCCTATTTTTAAAAGTGGGGATACAAATAACCCCTCTAATTATCAGAAAATTATGATCAGCCCTCTCTTAGCCAAGTTATATGGTATTATTTTGGAAAATGAGTTGAGCATATGGCTAAAAAGTGAAGGTAAGTCGGCTAAAGGCCAAGCAGGTTTTAGAAGGCATCACTCAACAACGGACCACCTTTTTATGCTTAGGATCATTGTGGAGGAATGCCACAATGATAAATCCAATCTCTTTTGTTGCTTTGTGGATTTTAGAAAGGCTTTCGATACGGTTCCTAGAAACAACCAATGGAATAGGTTAGAAGAGCTAAAGGTTCCTTTCGAGTTGATAGCTGCCACTGTAAGGTTATACAAGAATGTAATTGCCAAGTTAAAGAGCAATGAGGGGTGGTCAAAAGATATTAAGTGTAATACCAGAGTTAAACAAGGTTGCCCCCTCTCCCCTACCCTATTTGGCATTTAAATCGACAAGCTAGACGGTTCTTTAGAGGAAGCAGGCTGTGCTGGCATGATCTTAGCTGGGATAGTCATCATCCTTCTTCTCTGTGCTAATGATATTTTTCTTCTCACAAGGTGCCCATTTGATCTTGATAAGCAACTTAGACTTCTGAAGGATTTATGCTCTACCATGGGTATGATTGTTAACATTGACAAAATAAAAGTTATGATTATCAAATCCAAGAAGGACACTTACGCTAATTTTATGTATGACAATAGTAACTTGGAGGAAGTGTCTTCTTACAAGTACCTAGGAATTGATATTCATGACAAGCTCAACTAGAACTAATTAATGGGGTGGTGGAAAGCTTATTTTGGTCTCGAAAATAATTGTAAAATGACAAACCTCATAATGTGGGATAGAAAGAATTTCCTCTTTGAAACTTTAGTCACTCCTGTTATCTTATATGGATGTGAGGTTTGGGGTTGCAACATCTCTAGAGAATCATGGAGAAATATTGAGCAAATCCAGAAGCGTTATATAACGTATAACCTCAAAATTAAAAGAAATACACCCTATCTTATTCTCCCTATAGAAGCTGGTATTTCCCCTATCGAGAGCCTAGCTATGACTAGGCTTCTATTGTACAAGCACAAACTCAATAACATAGGAGACCATAGAATTCCTAAGCTAACTTTAAGTTCCAGCAAAACCACCTGAGGCTTAAACAAGGTTAGTATAAAGCCACCAGGGCCTAGTTAAACCATTGGGAGATCGACAAGAATGTTGCATTACAAAACATTAATAACATTAAAAATATTGTTACCTCTAAGTTCAAAGAAAAATGTGGTGTGAGAAAGGTTTAGCAGCTAAAAGAAAATTAAGATATTATAAGGAGGTCATCAACCCCACCCTAGAATATCAAAAGTATCTCTCTATTTTAACTAGCTCAAAGAAGAAAATTAATATAGCCAATATTATAACAAACTCTCATAAGCTCCATAGTGAAATGGGTCATAATTCCTAAAACACCATGGACGACAAGGATCTATGTTGTGGGGGAAAGTTTCCAACTCGGAATGACCCTAACCCACTCTAAGGGTGACAGTTCCTTAGCAACAGCTGAAAGCAAAGCTATCTGAAGTTTCTTCTTTATGACATGCAAGAGATAAAAAGGATAGATCCACTTACCGATGTCTTGCGCAAATGGTCGATCCAATCTCCTTTGATTGCCGCTTTCTCCCAGCTCCAAGTCTTTTCACGGGCCCAGCTACACGAGATCCTGCAAATAAGACAAGAAAAGGAAACTACAAGAAGCATGCATGCATAACTGATTCAAGGATTAGCATAAATCAAAGACGCAAGTAAGACAATACACTATTGAAACACATGCGAATAGAAGAACCTCAAATGCTTTATTAATATATGGAAGTAAGGTTCAGGCGGTGATACAACCATGAGAGGTCTAATCCAGCATCACCTTCCCGACGGAGAGAAATCTCTTCTTCACCTCCCTCAAGCAATCACCCAATGCTCACAACTGTAAACCAACAGCAATTCTTCGCGCTAAATTCCGGCCTCTAGATCCCATTGGATGAGATCCTTATATAGAGTTTTGGAGTGAAGGTAAGTCATCTTGATGTGTGACTTGTTGTCCTCTTCAACTCCAGTTGTTCTTCAGTCCTTCACTCAGAGTTTCTGCCTTCCACTTGGAGTTTTAGAAGCTCTTAACTCATCATTAGGCGAATCTTATGATCAAGTGTCTTTTTAGAAGCTTCCTGGGCACTGGCACTTTGAGAAAAAGATTCCTCCACATGTCCAAGTACGCCCAGCGTAGGTAGCCTTTGTTCTACCTGCTATGCATAGCAGGTAGCCTTTGTTGTACCTGCTATGCAGCGCAGATGCCTAGTGGAGCAGCTGCTTTGATCCAAAATTGACCTGTTTTTGAGTGTTTTTCAGTGGAGAACTGGTTTGCAGTGCTATGGTTTGCTGACCTTGTTCCTCTAAGGGTAAGAACAACATGTTTAGGGACTTTGGATCCCTTAGATTATTGACATTTCATGCTCTATGCTGTAAGGCACAAAAATGTCTATAACAGTTGCCCCCTAAAGTATGAGGTCGTTTATCAGGTGAAATGCTTTATTAGGAGGATCCGAAGTTCCTTCAATCGCCGGGAGGTGACCTGTAACAAAATACAATACAATACATTATCTTTTCATACTTTCTTTTCATGATCTAGCTGAGGCAGGCATTTCCCATGCTCAGCTTTATAAATACATTTGCTGTACATAAACAGACGATCGTCTGATAATAGACTGATAATTCTCTGCTTTTAATTACCATCCTTTTTTAGTAGGATGATCATCTGCTGCACATGTCTATGTTTTTATCTCCTGAATATATATCGCAGCCCGGATGGATGAAACTAGATCCGGGGTCTTCAAACTTGTCCGATCTTCACTTTAGTACAAGTCGATCCATGTGAGAATTTCTTGAAGTCGAACATGGAAAGACATCGCTTGATTACCAGTCAATAATGTAAACTGTTAACAAGCGCGAGAGGAATCACCGATAATGATGATGACCCTCAAGGTACTGCAGCACAATTCACGTGGTGTGAATATAGGATCCGACGTCGAACACCACGCAAAGTCTCCTGGTCGAAGGTCATTAATGTATACCTATCGCCGGGAGTGAGAAACTTGCCATTGAGGCATGCAAGCTTCAAAGTACTGAGGGGGTGTTCCTAGATCAACTTCTTGGATAATGAGCTGATGTCGACAAGAAGTGATCCGTCAAAGGAGGGCCTTAATGAATCCCACATCAGTGACACGGAACGGAGCTAGTGATGATGGTGAAAACGATCTGTGAAATATGATTCAGGGTGGCGGTCATGGAAGGATGAAAAATGATGTACGGTAGTGGATGGGACCCGGTTGACACTTTCTGAATGACATCTCTTGAACATATAACGACACTGATGTGATGGATCGGTAGCATTACCCCATGTATGGATGGTGTGGCGAGACCACGGTGAAGGGACCGGTGAATGATAATAACCCAACCCGATATTTACGGAGGCAAAAATTGTCATGTTCAAGAGCGACTTGCTACCATTAAGCTTTGAGGTTCTTCCCAATTTTTCCCCAGTCATTTCTGACCAGTACCTCTTTATTTTTGTCAAGCTTGAGGAGGATAACATATGCTTGATCTATAACCTGCCCTTCGGGCAAGCCCATCGCTATGTTTTAACGAGCCTAGCGATAGGGAAACTCGTTCTTGTCTAAAGACAAGTTTGTCGCTATCTAATATTTTAATGAGCCCAGCGACAAAGACAACTCGGTTCTTTTCATTTTTAGAGAGTCTGAAAAGTGTACATAAAGTAGACTCCAGGGGTCCTTTTTCGTCATCTAATCCCTTAAGTCCGAAAAAGTATAAAACAATACAGAAGGGATGAATGTTCGATATCTTTATCGAGCCGAACTAGACAAGCGCTCGATCTTTTTGTGCAATAATCCCTCAGGTCCAAAAAGATTAAAATCTAGAGGAGGGATAGCTCTTCCGGTCCATTTAACGAGCTGGAAGGCCAAAAATCGGCAAACTTTTCATATTTTACGAGTCATTGAAAAGAGCTCAAAGAAGACTCGTCTTTTGAGGAACGAGTGATAAACAGGGATAGCAGCAGATTCCAGGTACAGGTTGGAATTTTCCAATCACGGCAGTGTCACAAGGATGGCTAGGTGAAATCACTCTTCGCAGCTGTTCCTCAAAATAGGTAAACAATCAAGTGGATGTGAATGATCGGCCAAATGACAAGTGGAGGTGACGGTGCACAAACACGACCAAGGCTTTTATGGCTAATGAATTTACGGTCTCAGATAGTTATTTACCGGTACTGGGTTCATTTTTTAAAGAGCTTGAATGCGCCAAAACACTGCTCAATCTTATGTTTATTTTTTAACGAGCATGAACTATGCGCTAAAACTGCTCGGTTCTTGCGTTTATTTTTTAACGAGCATGAACTTTGCCAAAACTGCTCGTTTTTACCAGTCATAAAGTAGGAAGGTCTCGTGGAAGATCCCTATTTTTTAAAGAGCTTCATCTTCCTATGCTTTGCTCCATATCCTCTCTTTGTGCAAGCCGGGTATCGGCTTATCTAAGGGTTAGCGGGGTTAGTCCTACCTAAAACTAAAAAGCCGCCCGAGCTTGCATTCCAAGAGGTTTGCATGCCCCTAGGTGTAAGTCTAATTTCAAGGTTACCCCTCAATTTGCAGGTAAAACATTTGTTTTACCGGGAGAGGCCTACCTCTTTCTGGTTACCCAAAGATTGTCCCGTTAATTCTTTTAAACAGAAACTTTCTTCGGCGATGTCTATCATTAGGTTATCCAAAGACGGTTACAATTTGTTGCAGCAATAGAATCTCTTTCTTTGGAGGCTGCCCCTACTTATCCTCTAAAACATTTGTTTTAATGGGCGAGGCTTGCCTTTTACCCAAAGATGGTTACTACTTGCTGCCGCAAACGGATCCCCTTCTTTGGTAGAGCCTACCTATTTAGACAAAGGTGAATGACCTCTGTCAAACAAGTAACCTTGACAGAAGAATCCTATTCTAGAACAACCCCACTCCTAATAGCCCCTTCTGAGATTCCCAGTCTCTCTTTGTCTTCCTGTCCTTCTTCTTCCTTTCGAAGAGGATGGCTCAGAGGAAGATTCACAAAGATGAAGGAGGGGACGGGGTACGGACTAGTCATATTCTCCCGCGGAAATTCTACTTTACACCCAAGGTTTTTTCTGCCTCCAGAGCAGACCAGGATGCATGCCCCCTGGGTTCCGGCCTTCCTTTCCTGAATCACTCGCCTTCATCAGGAAGAAGAACCGGAGGTAGAGACCTTTCTTGATCAAATAGACCATTCAGGATAGGTATGTGACTATTTGCGATGCGTGATCCCGGAAGTGAAAGTTGGTCTACGAGCTTGGCCATCCTTCCTTCGTATGGAAAACACATTATTCGAAAGAGTGAGGAGACTATTGCTTCCATGCAATATATGTAGTCTTGTCCAAGGAGTAGGTTATAATCCAAGGGTCCTTGGACGACCATCAAATTCATCTTGACAGCCTTCCCTTTCAGTGTAATAGGCACATTAGGTAGAATCCCTAATGGTCGACTGGTTCCTCTGTCAAAACCCGAGAGCTTTCTTGTCTCGGGCAAAAGCGCCGGGCAACCCAGTGCTTTCCAAGCAATAGAGGACAGAATACTCACAGATGCCCCTTCATCAATGATAGTTCTAGCCATCACCATTTTGTATATTTGGACTATAATTCTAAATGGTATACTGGCTGGTAACCGGGGTCTGCCTAGTTGGTTCCAATCAAAGGATGCCACTAGGTTGCTTGGTGGTGGGACCGAATATACGGCCGGATATGATCCTGACGATGCTCCTTCCTGCGATAAAGGAGTGGGCACTTTGCCCAGATGCTCATCAGAATCGGAGTTGACGAAAAGAATATGGACGGTGTCATCCTTATTCTCTTCGGCGGGGGTGTCAACTGAAGATGAATCCTCAGTGACTGTCGTGTTTGAAGATGAAACTTCTGAAGGGAGAACTGGGTCAACTGCCGTTTCGACCTTTGGACTTTCGTCCGGTCCGGATTCAGTAGGTTCACTTTCAGCGACTAACACTTCAGCTGGCCCTATGAGCGGGGCAGCTGTATTTTCGACCAACGAAGGACTTGGCACGAGTTTTTGATATCCAGGAGGAAGTAGCACCGGTGCCACCGGTTGATCTTCCAAAACTCTCTTTGCTTCACCTAAAAAGGGACAACGGCGAAGGGTGTGATTGCCTTCACACAGTTCGCAGGGGAATCTCATTCCCCTCCGTCGTCTAGAACCTTCACTTTCGCTGGTCGACGGTAAGCATTCAACCTGGTTGTCAGAGGTTGACGCTTCCGAATCGTGCAAACGAGGGGACCAGTCCCTTAGTATCCGGGGAATACTGGGACAATCACGGTGGAGGTGGTCTCCTCTACATATGACACATGGCGATTTGGGCCCGGTCCGTGCTGTGTGTGGGTTTTCGTTAGATACCTTTTGCTTGCCCCCAGGCGCCTTTGGCTCCTTCTGCTTCTTTTCTTTCTTCTTCTCTTCCTTCTTCTTTTCTATGGGAGCTGCACTTTTGGCGGCTTGACCTCTCGAAGAAGAAGGAGCGGAGGAAGGCTCATAAGAAGTGGAAGGCTGGAGGGTAGCTCTAGACTGGTCTAACTGTTGACTCGACTGTTCAGGAACCGTGGTGGTCTGAACTACAGCGGTTGAGAATAGCCAAACTGGCAGGCCAATTGTCAACCCTGGAAGCGACAATGTGGCCATGTGGGGCGCACCAACTTCTCCCCAAGAGGAGCAAGGGCTAGGGGTACCATCATGTGGAATCCCTTGGTTGGTGTGCTCCATGTTCTCAACTTTAAGATCAACGTAGGAATAAAGGGGTGATTATGTTCCGTTTAGAATGAATTTTATTATGACGACGCTTTTAGACACAACTTGCTTTTTCACTTTTTAAGAGTCGAGAAAAAGCTAAATATGACTCTAGTCTCCTTCGATGTATTAACGAGCCCGAAGTGACAAATGCTCGGATGGAATTTTTCAGTTATAGAGTTTGAAAAAGGCCAAAAGAAACTACTCTGGAGTTCTAGGCAAGGGTGTGCCAAACCTTTCGCGAAACCATAGAATACGTTTTACGGTACGACTGGTCGATCTTCGTGAATGCTGTGTTCACTGCATCGCGATCAGTAGGGTGGCCGACATGGCTTCCTATGGATAAAGGCTTTGTTCCTATAGGGGTCCCCCAATATACGCGACGGTACGCGGGGGCACAAGTCCGTATTAGTGCTATCGTCCCTCAGGAGGAATCACCCACCTTCGTAGAGATCGACAGTCACTATGTTTAACGACGCCGGTTCACGTCTCTACCTAGACCTCTACTGTGTTTCATTATGTTTCAAAGCGTTGTTAGATAAATTCAGTTCTTTTTAGGTTGATCTTGCTTAGCAGTTTGCCTTTATGGAACACCACGTGATGTATGATACAACTCCTAAATGTAGTCTAAGAATGATAAGCAAGCTTTTTCAATTCTTTCAACTTATGAAAACCTTAACTACTGAAGGAAAAGAAAGACATCATCTTTTCAAACAGATCATAGAGCACACACTGATGCACTTTTCCTAAATCGACATGCAAGCTGTCAAAATGCACATGCACAATGCAAGTATTTCTTTTCTTCTTTCTTAATGTTTGGTGTATGACAAAAAGAAAGCTGTTGTACGATTTCGAATTCAATTTCAAGCGAAAACAAACAAGTATTGTCCAATAATCAAAAGAACACCTTAAGATTCACTCGTTTCAATCACAAGAAATACTGAGATTCGAACCATATAACGAAAGCAAATTCTCAAGCAGCTATGAACAGCAATAAACTAACTCTTAGAATCACACCGACACTTTCTCACAGGTCTAGATCCAAGAGGTCATAGCAAGACTAGTTCACTTTCGCTACGGGAAACAGTGAATGACAGCAAGAAATACAATAAGAACAATCACGGTTTCTTCATACAACTGAGGCGGAATGAAGGCAAAGAGAATTGGTTTCAGCTGGGTATACAGGTTGACAACAGGCTGCAAAAACAATACTGAAAGCTGAGCAACAGACAGTGGGGAATCCCAGTTGCACAAGGCAAAACTAGATCAGCGCAGGTGCTGCACTGTCAAACTGCGATGCAGCGCAGGTAGCCCCTTCGGGACCTGCGATGCAGTGCAGGTAGCCTTTGTTGCAGCTGCACTGATGAGACAACTCTCGTCTCTCTCAGATTCCGGCTCACAGTTTGCTCAAAAATGAATGGTTTTTGGCCAAATCAGTTGCTATCAGTCAAGTATACTCTAGAGGATGATTAAAGGAAGATGAACACTATCACAAAGAGCAAAAAGAGTCCTTGTGGATCAGCTCTTCAAATCATAAACATGCCCAGCACTGGGCTAGAGTAGCTGCCCTCTACTTTGCATTCGAAGGACTCGCATGCAGTTCGATTCGGTACTCTTTTGTTTAAGGAATGAATAACAAGAAACATGCCCAGTGGAGTCGCCAGTCTGTTGTGGGGGAAAGTATCCAACTCGGAATGACCCTAACCCACTCTAAGGGTGACAGTTCCTTAGCAACAGCTGAAAGCAAAGCTATCTGAAGTTTCTTCTTTATGACATGCAAGAGATAAAAAGGATAGATCCACTTACCGATGTCTTGCGCAAATGGTCGATCCAATCTCCTTTGATTGCCGCTTGCTCCTAGCTCCAAGTCTTTTCACGGGCCCAGCTACACGAGATCCTGCAAATAAGACAAGAAAAGGAAACTACAAGAAGCATGCATGCATAACTGATTCAAGGATTAGCATAAATCAAAGACGCAAGTAAGACAATACACTATTGAAACACATGTGAATAGAAGAACCTCAAATGCTTTATTAATATATGGAAGTAAGGTTTAGGCGGTGATACAACCATGAGAGGTCCAATCCAGCATCACCTTCCCGACGGAGAGAAATCTCTTCTTCACCTCCCTCAAGCAATCACCCAATGCTCACAACTGTAAACCAACAGCAATTCTTCGCGCTAAATTCCGGCCTCCAGATCCCATGGGATGAGATCCTTATATAGAGTTTTGGAGTGAAGGTAAGTCATCTTGATGTGTGACTTGTTGTCCTCTTCAACTCCAGTTGTTCTTCAGTCCTTCACTCAGAGTTTCTGCCTTCCACTTGGAGTTTTAGAAGCTCTTAACTCATCATTAGGCGAATCTCATGATCAAGTGTCTTTTTAGAAGCTTCCTGGGCACTGGCACTTTGAGAAAAAGATTCCTCCACATGTCCAAGTACGCCCAGCGTAGGTAGCCTTTGTTCTACCTGCTATGCATAGCAGGTAGCCTTTGTTGTACCTGCTATGCAGCGCAGATGCCTAGTGGAGCAGCTGCTTTGATCCAAAATTGACCTGTTTTTGAGTGTTTTTCAGTGGAGAACTGGTTTGCAGTGCTGTGGTTTGCTGACCTTGTTCCTCTAAGGGTAAGAACAACATGTTTAGGGACTTTGGATCCCTTAGATTATTGACATTTCATGCTCTATTGTGTAAGGCACAAAAATGTCTATAACAATCTACCATCTCTATGAGAATATGGACATCGACGATGAAAATCACTTCCCCTTGGAATGCCCACGTACAACCATTATCAGTTCCATAATCTTCGTTGCAATACTAACCTTCCTAGCCTTTTAGGATGTCAAAATTATAGTGAGCTTGGGAGACTTATGTCCAAGCTTTTTGAACATAGGAGTAAAATCTTAAATCAAACTAAATAATTCGTTTCTTTAGGTCCGATAGACCAAAGTTTGGTCTCAGTGGACGCTAGCCATCATCATCATCATCATCATCATCATCATATATATATATATAGATATGATTTTTTTCCATGTTTTTTCAATTTATTTTTTTTAATGATTTTTTTTTAATCTTAATTCTTATTTTTCCTTTTTTATATATTGTATTATTTTGGGTCATGTTTTTAAGTTTTTTTTTTTCTTTTATGTTTTAATATATATGTTTATGTACTTGTTATTATTATTTTTAATTATTTTTGTGTTTTTTTTATTTGTTTTTGTTTTTACTCTCTCTCTCTCTCTCTCTCTCTCTCTCTCTCTCTCTCTCTCTCATATATATATATATATATATATATATATATATATATATATATATATATATGTCAAAACAAAAAATATGTAGAAGTAATAAGTCTAGGAGAATAATTTTTTGTTGATGGTGTACTCTGTTAGCCGGCCGATATGATTTTGGAAACGGCATTTTTTTTTTCATAATCTTTAACATTTATTAGTTTCAATTTATTAAATTAATTCAAAAGAAATATATTTTTAATATTAAATTATTATTTTTATTATTAGATACGAAAATAATATTATATATATTATATATATATTATATATATATATATATATATATATATATTATATATATATATATTATTTTGATATCTAATAATAAAAATAATAATTTAATATTAAAAATATATTTCTTTTGAATTAATTTAATAAATTGAAACTAATAAAAAATGTATATATATATATATATATAATATATTATATATATATTATATATATATATATATATATATATATATATAGATAAGTTATAAAATTATTTAAAAATAAAATATTTACACAAATTTCCAAAAAAAACAAATGTTTTAATGCAGAGAGTATCAAAAACTCCAAAATCACATATAAATTCATTTGTTTTGTAAAGTTGTTCATTCATCATAACTGAAGTGTTTCCTATTAAATGACTTCAATATGTTAAATAAAAAAGACATTATATTTAATAAATTGTTATTAATATGATAAATTTAGAACAAAAATAAATTAATATAAATTAAATGGTAATAATTTTTAAAATAATATTAACGCCATGGCTGAAAGTTATTGGAATTTTAAGGCTTTTCATAGAGGTGATATTTTATCTTTAATGTCATCTTTGGATTTTTACGGATTTTCAAAGACATGATATTTTATCTTTAATACCATTCCTAAAAATCGTTGGAATTTTAAGGAGACGTGATATTTTATCTTTAATGTCATGCCTATAGTAGGAATTTTAAGGTTTTTCAGAGTCATGATATTTTATCTTTAACGTCATTATTAAAAAATGTTGACAATTTACCCCGAAAAGAAAGACGTTATTCCAACATCAACACTTTTCATTTTCAGGGTGTTTTTTGCACAAAAAAAAGGCTTCTACTTCCATTTTTAAAAAATGTTGAAAATTTACCCCACCCCGCCGCCCCCCCCCCCCCCCCCAAAAAAAAAAAAGAAAAGATTATTCCAACATCAACACTTTTCATTTTTAGGTTGTTTTTTCATGTTTTTTTGGGTTTTTTGGTTAGAGTTCTCATTTTGAGGTAATAGTTATCATTTGATCAGTAACTTTGTTAGTGATGGCACAGATGCACACACACATATATGTATATGGTAGAGACACTTTATAAAATATACAGCTTCATGGTCTTATCAGTATAGTAAAAGAGAGATGCTATTCTATTACTTGATTAGAGAGATAGTCGACATATTGATTATTCGTTTGATGGATAGGGAGTAAGGTAATAGTGTCGAAGTGACGACATAGGAGTAACACACAAAGGTATTGGAGAAAGAGATGTTGATTGCATACATATTAAATACCATTGAGTTAAGTGACAAGTAGTTGGGAGACCAAGTGGACTACCAAGAGATGAATATGAAAGTGAATAGCATCAAAAAAATAAATTTATTATGACATCATACTCCTCCTGAATATTTGTGTTTAGTCTTAGACATACACTGTCGTGATTCATAAGATAATGATCCAGCGTGTAAATGGCCCAGGCAACCGAAGCTAGACAAAGGAGTTCTTGGCTGGCATTGTCAACAAATATAAAATAGCAAGATGGCATCTACAGGAGACAAGATAAACTAGATAAGAGAGGATAAAAGGCTTGTAAAGTATGTTAGAAAATAAAAGTGCAAACAGAAAGAGATAGAATAAAAATAACCTATTTGCAAGTGGGATCAAACCCTGCGAGTTTCAAGGGAAGAAACATTTCAAATACAACTTATTTAATAGGAAAGGAAGAAATGTTCCATCATGGTTGGCTAGGACATATGCCCCCTTGGGGAGACACTTGTGGATGATGTAGGCGACATGCCATTTGGGTTTTAACTTATTGTTGGGGAAATTAATTGCTTAATAAAAAACAAAAACTAATCACTTGAACATTAATTATCAACCGAGGAGCATCTTTTTATTTCAAGGCAATCGAAAAAATATATGAAAGCAACTACCAATAGCTAAACATTGGTTCTATATGATTGTGTTTTACACTACCAAGCTCATTCAACAAGAAATAAAATGTAAGACTTGAATAACAATACTAATTTAAAATGAAAAAAAGTAAATGAAAAAAAAAAAGAATTATATTAATCATACGAGTTGAATCAATACTAACTTAAACCACACCTTGCTAAATTGTAAATTTAACCTATTGCACCCAACATAATTCAAATTCTAATCTAGAGTAGTAAATTAAATGAAATCTAGAAATTGCAGGAAACAACAAATCTGGAAAATGTGGCAGCCAATAAATTACTTAAAAAAATGAAATTTACGTTAAGGAACAAAAATTGAAATTCAAAGAAATAAGCATAAAACTAAACTACTTTATATGTTCAAGGCAACACCTCAATCAAGGTAGTGGGCCCAACTGCTCAAGAGCCAATTTTGCCTTGCAAAATAATTCAAATCAGATTACAAGTAGACAATTACGAAATTCCACTAATAACTAATTTCATTAAAAATTAGAAATAGATACAATACAACTTTGAACTCTTCCTCTAATTCAATAATTGTTCCTCCTCCCTCTTTGATCTCTGTTTTCATTTAAATACATAGAGAACAAAGAGAAATTACAACTAAATTGATTATAAAATGATTTCCATATAATTGTAGATTGTCCACAAAAAATTAGTCAGCAATATTAGATATAAAAGATCGCTCCATCATAATTCAGCTGGAACAAGTCAAATTTGTTATTACAATTTGGAGAATTTGGAAAACGGCCACACCAGTTAGGAAAATCTCCTCGAGAGAACCATGCATTTCTCTCGATCCAAACCAGATTTTTGAAAACTGCACGTTGAGAAACTAAATTGATCCGTTCTGCACAAAACATGTGTCTCGATTTTTCAACATTCATCTTCATTTGCTAAAAATATCCAACGCAAAAATGTCACTTTTTATCCCAACAAATTTTTCAGTTGGAATATTTGACTATGAGTTGGATATCAAATTTGCAATCAGGAAGAGACCTTGAAGGTTGAAATCGTAAGTGATGTTATAACAAATTCATTAATAAACCTTCATTGGAGAAATAACACATAATAATCTTCAATTTATTAAAAATAAAGGAGAATAAACACCACTAATCCACAAGAGAATGAATAATTATAAAATGGAATTAAATGATAAATTATGATAAATAACGTGATAAAAGAATGTTGGAAATAGATGTCAAGAAATGATAATAATAATAATGACAATTTAGTGGCCCAACATCTCCCCTGAACTGAACATGTTACATGTGCTCATGCAAACCAATGTTTCTATATTAACCACTAATCAAAATGCTCACCCCAACTCATGATATTGATGGAACATAAGAACTCTTCCTAAAGGCTTCTTCAAAACAATGGTTATTCATTTCTATCAACGTTGGCGAAGCTATAACAATTTGAAAATTAGTTTTCAATAATATGTGTATGAAGTTGCAACAAAATATGTTACAAGCAACAATGAACTTCATTAGCCATTTTCTCAAAAACTAGAAATAAGAATTTGTTGAAATTTTGCAAGAAGATTTCTATTATATTAATGTTCCTCCAATCCGAAAATCAAAGCTATCTAATGCAAAGATCTCGTGATATAAGAAAAATAGTTGAAGGTGATAATGTTTAATTTCTAAAAAACCATAAATCAATTTTTCCTGAAATTTCATAGGTTTGTTCCTATTACCTTAATGCTTCTCCACACCTAAAATCAAATCAATCCAATGAGCACATTTCAAGATATCATCAAAATGGGTGTAGGTGACAGTGCACGATTTTTACAATTTTACAAACTAGTTTATCTTGAAATTTTTTGGGTTTGTGTATTTTAATGATACCTCTTTTTTGTCCAAAAATCAAAAGAGTCAAGTTCATGGTTTTAAATATATCCGCAAATCAATGTATGCATTGTATAAAAATGAAATTGTATTCCTTAAATGAGGAAGAAAGGAGAAAACATCTGTCATGCGTAGCAATTCCTCCCCCAAACTGGAGAATTAGCATGCCCTCATGCTACACTAGAAAACAAATTAAGGTGGTTCCTACAATCATTCTTGAAATATTTGCTTGGTGTAAAACATGGAATAAGGGAGGTTTTGAGAATGAATAAGGATATATATGGATGATAAAGAGTATTGATGACATGGCCATGATAAATAAATTAATGATAAGTACACTCCCCCAAACTGAAATCTTTTGTCTCTGAAAAATGGGAAGTCGTAAAGAAGGGGATATAATGATTTGAAAATATGGATGAGTAATTCTCAGTAGTTTTTCATGAATTACGCTATTTTACCTCAAGTTTTACCTCTTTGAAAGTGTAGAATGACATGGATGGATTGATATTTGTTGAAGCTCATGTATGTTGAGTTGATGTTGAAAATGATATGAAAGGTGGAGGCTATGCAAGCTGAAAGAAAGTAATCATAAAGTGTAGCATGGTTTCCTTCCCCCAAACTGATTAGTTTCCCTATCATCAAGGTTTCTATAAAACATCTCATGAGTAGTATCAATCAGTAATTCATCACCTCAATTACCTCATTATATATAAAAGTGACATAATCATGTTATGAATACCATGGATAATAATGGATAAAAAGGAATATAAAATATGGTAAAAATAATGAAAACAAGATGCATTCCATAGACCCATTAGCTATGGTTGTTATGAGCACAAAGATGGTGAGAATTAGTTATCTCATTCTTTTCTTCTCAAGATCTGACCAATTACCTAGGATTTAAAATCAAAATTAGGCCTCTTTATTCTATCCCAAAATAATAATATTGTTGTTAAGCTAGGAATAAATGGTGACTGATTGGGCAAAGAAACTATCTTTGGTTAAATATATGAAACTTGTAGAATAAATGAATTATAGGTTAGAAGATACAAAATGTCAAATATCAAATATCCTAAAAGTTTCATCCCTAACATGTAAAGTCAATATTTATAACTCAATAATAGATATATACCATAACCATCATCATCTAAGAACTGATTAAATATTACCCCATGAACCATGAGTTCTAGCAAACCTTATATATGCAACAATAGGCTTTATTGACAATTATTTTTAAGAAAACAAGGTAATGAAGTAAATCATTGTATCGAATTAATTTCTGTAACATAGGCATGAACATTGTTGCTAGCAGGCATCCATAGCCTCGACAAGGATGTCTTTTCAACCCATTGAGATGCCAATGTATCATCTATTAGAAATAAATACATAGTTAAAAGAGAATTTCAATTTACTTTGATGTCAACTGAAGATCACCATTCTAGATTGGTAACTAGTTAATAACAATCCCATTCATGAGAGCTAACAAAAGTGAACAAACCAGCTTGTGATGAGACCTCTTGTCCTTCAGTTTTATAGTCAAACGCCACCCTTGCTTGATGACTAGTAGTGGTAATATCACTTTATTAAGACCTATGATCATGGTAGGCCGGCTCGTGATGAGACCTCCTATCCTTCAGTTGACTATGTATGTTTAAAATTCAACTATGCTTATTGTTAATCAACAAAACATTACTTAATAGATGGGGTGGGAGGTCATCTCCTTAAGAGCTATGGATGATGTAAAAAAAATTGTAGTAACTATTTTCAACTTGGCTAATATTTCTTCTCAAATACTAATAACCTTAAAATGATTGTTGATAAATATATTTTTCTTTGTTAAGATTGTGGTTGAGGAACAACTTGTTAGATAATGATGGAAATATTTAAGTACAATTTTGTGGTAATCATCATAATGTTTACAAGGTCGGGGACTTGAAAAATTAAGAAATTTGAAAATTGACATGATGAAATCATCTTTGCATAAATATTCCTTAAAAACAGGATTATGTTTATATATAAACAAAGATAAATTGACTACCTAATCATTATGTCAAAGAGGACATATAACATAAAAAAATATTTCCCATTCACCAAGGAGAAAATAATCAGAAAGACTTACAATTGTTGAATCAAAAGCATGAAAATGGGCTAATAACAATAGTTATGACTGAGGTAACAATGTCTATGACTTAGGTAACAACAGTTGTAACAGAGGGAACAGTAGTTGTGACTTAGGAAACAATAATTGTAACTGAGGGAACAACATTTGTGACTTAGGAAACAATAATTATGACTGAGGGAATAACAAGTCTGAGTTAGGAAACAACAAATGTGACTGAGGGAACAACAAGTATGAGTCATGAAACAATAGTTGTGCTGAGGGAACAACAACTGTGAGTTAAGAAATAATAACTATGATTGAGTGAACAACAACTGTTAGTGAGGAAACAACAACTGTGACTGAGGGAACAACAACTCTGGGTCAGGAAACACCGACTGTGACTAAGGGAGCAATAGTTGTGAGTTAAGGAGCAGATATGATTGAGGAAACAACAAATGTGAGTTAAGAAACAAAAACTGTGAGTGAGACAACAACAACTGTGAGTCAAGAAACAATGACTGTGACTATGGGAACAACAATTGTGAGTTAGGAAACAGCAACTGTGAGTGAGGAAACAACAACTTTTAGTGAGGAAAAAACAATTTTTATTGAGAGAACAATACTTGTGAATGAGGTAGCAACAATTATTATTCGAGAATTATTTATCCAATAGTACCATTGTTGCATGTTACAACCTCAAAACTACCCATAACATTTTAATCTTGTGGACATGAAGTATTAAACATGACTATGGAAATTCCTCAAAAAAACTAACTTAATGGGCGATCCTAACAAGGTGACATGGAAAAGGATTAGTCATCCAATAGTCATAGTCACTTTACAAAATAATGAGGAATTAAGAGTAAATCATTCCTAATAATACTTACCATAAGAGTGTTTACTATTAGATATGAGGCAACCATATACTTGATAGCACTGGGGAATAAAATGATAGATGTGCAGCACCAACATGAAACTTAAGAACTTCCTTCTTTTATTTGATGAAGGAACAAAAGCTATGAATTTGAAAGAAACAATATTTGAAACATAAAAACATAAGATAAATCATAAAATAAACAACACTTTATTGAAAAACATTAAATAAATAAATAACTTAAGTTACAATAGTTGTGATTTCGTGTGCAGCAATGTTGTTTCCTAAGGGAACAACAATTTGTAAATGGTAATGAATGGAAACAAAATATCTTTTGGAAAAATACTTTTGTGGAAATGACTTGGATTTTAAAATTGAGATCAATTCTTCTTTTTTCCTGTTATGAAACCTTCAAGTAATGAAAAATTCTTCACATTGTTTTCTTTGTGTCAATGGGAAATAGTGGGAACAATTTGTAGCAAGCTCTTATGATCACTTTTTCTAGATCATGGCATCTAGAAACAATCAAAATCATATAGTATTAACTTTCTTATTAGATTCTTGGATGAAATTCCTTTATTTCATTAATATTTCCTTCAAGAATCAAGTGTTCATAAATGAACCTCCTTTATTCTCTCAAGACCTACAAAAAGCGAGCATCTACCTGTAATAAAACATGAAATCATGGAAGAAGAGAGGTGTAAATGCTCTCTTAATGCAATAAATATTGAAAAAATAACAATTAGGTACTCTATAATACAAATCCACATAAATATAAACAAAGCAAAATTTATTTGTCACCTGCGGGAGAGCAGTGGTCGACCATACTAACCAACGATGTTTTAATCATAAGTCCTTTATTTTTCATCCAATTTGAGTGATTCAAAAGCCAAATTAAATATAATTCAAATAGATATCACCAATAGAAACAATTTTAAAAATTGGATGATATGATATGTCAAATTTACTTATAACAACCTGCATAACAAAGTCATTTTCGATTTCCCAACTTATACCAACAGTTAATATTGTAAGCATAAAATTTCCACTTGATGATGGATTGAACTGATTAAAATTGGAGATTAAATTATATTCATGTATATATATCTAATAGAAATAGGTTTTGCAGACACGAAGAATTTATGGGTCAAATATTTTATTGAACAACTGGAAAAATAAAGTTTTATGAATGTTGATTTTCGATAGGAATCATAAATTTCTCATACGATATCAAAATTGAGTGATTCAAATTTAATTTTAAACTAGATTCATAGGGTAATATTCCATAGAAACAATTTTGCAATATCTCATCATTCAGGTATCCAAAAACGGATTGTCCCAACTTTGTCCTTGAGCTGCCATTAGACACGCTGTTAACGTTTTGGTCATAATTTTTTTGTTTCAAATTCAAATTGAGTGATTAAAATTGGGTTAGAAAATATACATAAATGTATACTTAGGATAGAAAAAAATTTGAAAATATGCCCATTTGGTCCCTCAAATCATGATTTTCCTGGCTATTGCTTTCATAAATTTGATCAAACCCCCATGCCATAAGATATGATAAACAATCTTTTTTCTTTGAAAATGATGATTAGAATGGATATGGGTATTTTTAGAAATGTTATTTTCAATATAATACCTCTACATACATAAATAAATTCACATATTTATCACCGATGTTAATTTTCATAGTGTGTTGGAACAAAAACAATTATTTTTACATATAAAGAAATTTATTTATTTATCTCCTTATTTATTCTATATTCTACACTAACCTACTATACTTTGAAAAATAAAATATTCTTACGTATAAGATTACTTCCAATGGATCCATTCTCGAAATAAGGCCACAAGTATATACATACCCAAATTTGAAAAATGCATGTTAATAAATACTAGTGTATGAGAGACCAACTTTCCTTGAAAAGATGGTGCAAAAAATTGTCTGATGTTGCAATAAAATGAAAGAGTGAAACCAATATTCAACATAGACTTTAATTTCTTGATTTCCCATAGTTGTCATATCATGAATTTCTTGAGTTTCTAATGTCTTATTGATCTTGATGGCATGTTGATGTAGACGAGAATAAACCTCACTTTCTTCCATAACTTCTACAATTTTTGGATTTGAAACCTTCCCAATCTCAATATAAGTTTTTTGCAACGGTGCAAGTGAGATAGAATGGGTGGGAAGTGTGGTTAAATTTTGTATTTCAACATTGTAAGCATGTTGTACTAGTTCATTATTGTTAGGGTCTGAAATTAGTTGAACAGGAAATTGTGTAGGCCATGGAAGATTTTGATGATATAGATAATTGGGTTGTGTTGCTTATCTTGATAGACAAGAAAAATGTTGTTGAAAATATGGTAAAGAGTATGGATAATGTGTTTGTGCTACAAGATGTGGGAGAGGAGTCATATAATCATAAGATGAGTCATGCCAAGCTTGTGGACAATACTGGTGGGGGTTATATTGAGATTGACATGGCTTCCCTAATACAAGAGTATTATGATAATGGATTATGAAAATAAGAAAATGGATAGGAAGTTTTTTGAACCATACATGTAGGCCACGGTTTCCATGGTTGATATTTTGTTGCAACTTCTCGATTTATTTGATATGATGCTTTCATTCCAGGTAAGAAAGAAAAAATATCAATGGGATGTTCCTTTCGGCACTGAAGGAAAAACATTTCTTCAATATTTTCTTGATTTTTCTTAACCCTCAAAACATCCAATTGTGAAATTAGATAGCTAATAATGTCAATTTTAAAATGTTTAAATAAACCATTGATTTCAGCTCCTATATCTCCTATTCTTATAACAGATTTGGAAAAGGAACAAGAAACTTATCTATAATTATTACCAGCCTTGGAGATTCCTCTTGAATGCCTTATGAATAAATCACAAACATCAACCTATGATAGCTGAGAAACGTCACATTTCCCATTATATTTAAGAGTTCTAAAAATTCATCTTTGATTCCTTTAAGAAGGAGTGTTTTCAATATTCTTTTTCCAAATGCTTATGCTTTGATTTTTGAAGATTGTATTAAAATCGTTCCACATATTCCTCCAAGATTTTACCTTCCCCTTGTGTCATTCTAAAAATATCTTCATTGACCTTGCAATAGTCTTGATATTTTTTCAAGAATACATTCTTCATGTCTTCCTATGTTTGGATGCAGTTCGCACCAAGGTTCATGAACCATCAGAGCGTTGCTCCTTTTAGAGTAAGAGGAAACACTTTAAACCTTTAAGAATTAGTACAATAATCATATCCTCTACAAAGTAATTCAAACTCAAATAAGAATGTATCTGTATCTTCATTTTCCAAACCATGAAAATTTTGTAGAACAAATGGGGGAATTATGCGCATTTGTGTCACTCCTCCTAAATCTCTAATAGGGAATTCAAAGGTAGCAATGTGTGCCATTTCATTCCAAAATAGAAGATGCTCTTCATGTGCTAATTTGAGTCTCCTCCTTCAAATGTTCCTGTCAATTAGTTAGTGGAATGCGTGGTGCTTACATCACCACTTGAGTGAAATTACAAGATTTTCTTTTTCTTTTTCAAAATTCTAGCTCTAAAATTCCTACTTCTATTAGTGCATGCTATATGACCTAAAACTACCTACAGAGGGGAAAACTCACCACAAATTATCTACAATGCATGTGTAGGTTCTTACCTTCCATATTTAATATCCAACCCTCTCGGAGTCACAAATGCATCTAAAACCAGATATTATTGTGGTAGTTCTATTTGACTGCCTCCCTAACAACGAGAGCAAAATGTTTGGGAAATTAATTGCTTAATAAAAAAACTAATCACCTAAAAATTAATTATCAACCCAATGAGCATCTTTTTATTTCAAGGAAATCAAAAAAATATATGCAAGCAATTACCCACAGCTAATCATTAGTTCTACGTGATTGTGTTTTACACTACCAAGCTCATCCAACAATAAATAAAATGTAAGACTTGAATAACAATAATAATTTAAAAAGAAAAAAATAAATGACAGAAAAAAGAGTTATGCTAATCACACTAATTGAAGCAATACTAAATTAAACCACACCTTGCTAAATTAGAAATTTAACCTATTGCACCCAACATAATTCAAATGTTAAGCTAAAGCAGCAAATTAAATAAAATCTAGAAATTGTAGGAAACAACAAATATGGAAAATTCAGTAGCCAACAAATTACTAAAAAAAAGGAAATTTACTTTACGGAACAAAAATTTAAATTCAAAGAAATAAGCATACAACTAAACTACTTTAGATGTTCAAGGCAATACTTCATCCAAGGTAGTGGACCAAACTGCCAAAGAGTTAGCTTTGCCATGAAAAATAATTCAAATCAGATTACAAGTAGACAATTATGAAATTCCACTGATAGCTCATTTCATTAGAAATTAGAAATAGGATACAATACAACTTTGAGCTCTACCTCTAATTCAATAATCGTTCCTCCTCCCTCTTTGATCTCTATTTTCATTTAAATACACAAAGAGAAAAGAGAAATTACAACTAAGTTTATTACAAAATGATTTCCATTACAATTGTGGACTGTACACAACAAATTAATTAGCAATATCAGATATGAGATATCTCTTCATCATGATTCAGTTGCGACAAGTCGAATATGGTTTTGCAATTGGGAGATTTTGGAAAACGGCCACAATAGTAAATCTGTTAAATCGCCTTCAGAGAACCTTGCATTTCTCTCAATCCAAACCGAATTTTGGAAAACTAAATTGGTCCTTTCTACACAAAACTCGTGTCTCTTATTTTCAAGATTCAAATTCATTTGCTCGAAATATCCAACGAAAAACTGTCACTTTTTATCCCAACGAATTTTTGTGCTATAATATTTGACTATGAGTTGGAGATAAAATTTGCAATCTAGAAGAGATACTGAAGGCTAAAATCGCAAGTGATGTTATAATAAATTCATTAATTAAACCATCATTGGAAAAATCATACATAATAATCTTCAATTTATAAAAAATAAAGGAGAATAAAAATCACTAACCCACAAGAGAATAAATAATTATAAAATGGAATTAAATGATAAATTATGATAAATAATGTGATAAAAGTACAGTGGAAATGGATGAAATATATGTCAAGAAATGATAATAATAATGACAATTTAGTGGCCCAACACTTATCGACACCAATCTTTGAAGTTGGTTTTTGATAGGCGAGGACAAGTTCTCCTTCATAAAAAAAAAACAGGGATGAACATGCTGGTCATACTAAACCTTGGAATAACACTTCATGGTTTTGTTTTTCTATAATGAAGTGTGTTGATTTTCATCCTAATGTTCCCAAGTAAGTAATAATTTCTCAATGGGGGTTGTGTCAAGAAGGAGCTCAACTATGAGTCACAGTGTTGGTATTTCACATTTTATGGGCAAGGTGGCTTTAATTCTATGAACCAAATGGAACAAGGTGAAACTCATGGTTGTCTTAATGGTGGTTATTTAGGTGCACAAAATGGAGAAAAGAATATGGCTCCAATTGGACCATAGTTTATCAATAGTACGTTGGAGCATAGTTTTGAGAATTTTGGTGACTGCCACAACCTGTTCATTTGAATGTTAACAAATTCATGTTTGAAGCTGAGTAATGCTGAGAGTTCCTCAAATAATTCATTCTTAAATTTCTTACCATTTTTAGAAACAAGTTCATTTGAAATATCAATTCATGCAATGACATGGTGGAAGAAAAATTGAATTTCCATATCATTGGAACAATTGAATGTTGGCATGGCTTTAGCCCATTTGGTTAAGTAATCGACATTAATTATGATATAATTATGACCACTAGTGGATGCAAGGTTTCACTAGATAAAGTCAATCCCCCATTTACAAAATGGTTCGACAGTAATAACAAGCTGGAGTAACACTAGAGGCGCTCACATTTTACGAGCAAAGGTTTGTAAACTTCCACAATGTTTGACTACTTTGATGCAATCTTTGATTAAGGTGGGCCAAAAGTAGTTGACATGAATAATGTGTTGGGTGGTGGCCATGCTAGATACATGGCCACCACGTGTGTTTCTATGAAAATTGTTAAGCACATGCTCTACATCATTATTGGAGAGGCAACACTGTGATATGGTATCCCCTCCTCGATGATATAGGTTATCACTAATGAGGAGGAATTTAAGGGCATGATGATGAATTCTATGACAATCATTTCGTGTAATATGAGATGTAAAGTTTTAGGTGTGTAAATATGTGAGGATATATATGTATCAAGGGTCATATGATGATATCTGAAAAAGATGTTCATTAGGAAATTGGTCGTTGAATAGAGGGGACATAATCATAATGGGAAATGTGGTAACGAACTCAAAAATAGTAAGATATTTCTCTCTTGGGTGCATGGAAAATTTTAGGGGTGAATGTTTGCCCTTAGGCGAAATTAAGGGGTTTTAAATTTTTAGTGGGCGAATATTTTGTATCATAGTACATTTTTACAAATCTCCTCAAATAGCCCACCTTATTTTAAGGGAGAGGGTAAAAAAGGTAAATTTAGCCCTTGAAGTTAGGAGTTACAACTTTCCATTCTCCCTAATTTTCAAGAATAGGTTTTATTTAAGTGAATCCTATGGGCCAAATACCATATTTATAAAAGAGGTATGGTAAATTAATAAAAATAGAAATAAAGTGGAGGTATGGTAAATAAATAAAACCTTTTTTTTATACTTACTCAAAAGGTATGGTAAATAAATAAAAATATAAATAAACTAGACGTATGGTAAATAAATAAAACCTCTTTTTATAGTTAGTCCATAACCCTCTTTCTATTTATGAAGACTCAAAAAAGAGGTTTTATTTAAGTGAATCCTATGGGCCAAATACCATATTTTTTAAAATAGATATGGTAAATTGATAAAAATATAAATAAACAAGAGGTATGGTAAACAAATCATTTTTTTTTTTATATTTACTCCATAAATCACCTTATATTTACTAACACTAAAAAAATGTGTTATATTTAGGTGAAACCTATGGGCAAAATACTATGGGCCAAATACCATGGGCTAGATTATTATTAATACCATGCAAAAACACGTTATTAACCCTAATATTAGTTTTAATAAAAATAAAAATGGCACATGGTATTGACCCATGGTATTCACGTGGAATGTAGCCTATTTAAATTGGTGATTAAACCATCATAGATCCGTCTTTACTTTGGATCTACTAAGCCCTGAGAGGGGTTAAACCATCATAGATCCGTCTTTACTTTGGGTCTACTAAGCCCCAGGAGGGATCAAATATCATGATATGCAAATTAGCATAGAGTGAAAAAAATATTTGATCCCTCTCTGGGCTTGGTGGATCAAGAGTAAAAATGGATGTTGTAATTTAATGTATGTTAAACATTTTAACTTGGTTAAAATAAAAAATATAATAAAAATCAATTATTATTTTTATTATTTTTTATAAATTACTAATAGTAATTTTTAAGCTCCAAGTTTATGATAACCCATGGTATTGACCCATGGTAATACCATGGTATTCATGTGAGCATAGACTATTTAAAGGGGAAATTCTATCATCTTAGATCCATCTTAATTCTGGGTCTACCATGTGCTCAAAGGAATAAATAGATTTCACCCCCCTAAGAGTGGTAGACGTGGAGTTAAGATGGATATAGGTTGGTTTTTATGATAATGAAGATATTAAATAGACTTAGAAAATTATATTGTAAAAACATCTTAAGGTGAATGGTTAAAGCTACATTTAGTCACATCACAAAATTTAGTAAAAAATACCAATATCTCCATTAATATTGGTTTTTAACATTTTCTGATTTAACAAAAAAAATTCAAAACAATGAAACCTTATCACTCTTTCTGTATCACCCTCCCAAAAGATTTCTCACCATTTTTCAAACATTCTCAATATGATATCTTCATGAAAAAGTTTAGGTACTGATTGTTTGAAAAATAAGTTGGTTTTTACAACCTTTCATCTTCTGTTCTATTCTTAGTTTGTCCTATCTGCATCACCCTTGCAAAAGATTTCTCACCATTTTTCATACATTCTCAATATGATATCTTCATGAAAAAGTTTAGGTACTGATTGTTTGAAAAATAAGCTGGTTTGTACAGCCTTTCATCTTCTGTGCTATTCTTAGTTTGTCCTAATGATCTATAGGGGTTGAAGCCACTGCACCATATTTTCCTAAAAGGTGGAGATTGTTCACCAAAAAGGAAATTAATCTACATGTTACAATGCTGTTAAAAAATGCTAGACCTATGAGGGTAGTGAATTATGCTAATAAGCAATTTAGATTGGGAGAGACGTAATTAAATTTTATTATGTAATTTAAGATTTCCAATTAAAATAATAATAAATCTACATTTATATATTCATATATTGATTGGAAGGATTCTCACAATGGTCACTTCTTTCAATTAGATCCCCTTCAAGCCTTTGGGATACCTAATACTTTCTTATATAATATAGTTGGGGCTTGCTACTTGTTGGCATGTTGGGGTAAACAAACTTGATGTGGTTTTTTTTTATCTTGCAGTTGGAGTCTATGGAATAAGAAAGAAATTTGATAACTTTAAAAAAGTGGTAGCTTGACAAAAGTTGTAGAGAAAAGATTAATCTCTCCTACCTTGACAGAAATCGTTGTCAATATCAACACCTACAAGAACTTTGTTATGGAATATTATCAAAATTAATAGAAGGATATGAAAGAGTGTATTGTAAGAGCCTTGAAAAACATGGCAATAAAACTTAGAACATTGGTTGTAGGAAGAGAAAATAATGTTTCCTTTTTTCAAACATGTATGTTAGTATGTTATAGTTTAATGAATATGTTTTCTTATTATCATATATGGTTTCATACTTTAACAAAACATTCGCCAAGACTTCACAATGTTTTATTATTCAGTAAAAGATTTGCCAAGATCTTACAATATTTTATAATTCAGTGAAAGATTCTCCATTACTGTACAAGATAATATAATCTCGTGAGAGATCTGCCAAAAAAATTATATATACATATTATATTATTGATAAAATCGCCTCCCATTTTTCCTATGTATCATGGGGATTAGCCCATTTATTATACATATAAATTTAGGGTGGTTCTTAAAATTTTCCCTGCTTGGGGGTTGTAAACTCCAAATCATACTCTCAAAGTATGAAAACCCATCGAGTGAACTTTCCACTAAGGATTTGTCATCTAATATGTACTGTATAGGATTTGAATTAGCTACAACTTTTGTAGTTCATAGAAGGATATAGTGGAAAAGATTTTGCATAGATAATACAATAGTCATGTAAAGTTTCTGATCGTGTTTGTATTGCAAAGTAGGTATAGATAAGTTTTTTTTGATGTAGTAAATGAGATGCTCCTACTTGTCGTCATCCTACTAGAATAAAAATATTGCAATGGCCTAATCAAAGGTGGACACATATAAAATGAAAGCATGATTGAAATTAGGGGGAGAGAATAAGGGGGTAGAAACAAGGGCTTGATTAAGGGATTTAAAGGATCATTGGTAAGTATCATCCCATTGGAATCAGATGTCTATGTGAAAAAAAATATATATATCCATGGGCTTGGGTTGCATAATTTGGAATAAATTGGAGAAGGGAATTGGCCCTGCCTTGGAAGCTCTGTAACTTCTAGTTTGTTTGAGGTGGGGTTAGTTCGAGAATGGATTGAAATTTTAACACGTCAACCTTAACACCATATTGGGAAATAATAAACCCCAATAAATGGCCAACGAGAACACAAAATAAACATTAAGGGTATTTAAATGGATGTTTAATATGAGGCAATGGAGGGATATAATGAAAATATATTCTAAATGGGAGTTATGATGCTTGGAGCAAGTAGTAAGGCCATCAAGGAATGCAATGATGATCGTTAAAGACATAGGAAATATCATGTTGAAAATTGTTGCTGATGTTTTTTAGTACAAAGGGCATAACACGATAGGCAAAGGTTACCTAAGGTGTGGTAAATGCCATTTTATATTGGTCTCCAGGATGGATATAACTTTGGTTGTATCTAGATAATTCATCCATGAGAGAGAGAGGACTTCATGACTGCACATTTATTAACGACTTGGTTGATGAATAGTGTGGTTTTTCTTTGGGTCAAGTGCATTTAGATCATGAAAATCAATGTAGATAGTTATAGTGCCTTTTTTTTTTAGCAGGGATAAGGTTGGAAACCCACGAAGTGTATTTAATGGGGTAAATGAAACCAACTAAATACAACTTCTTCACTTAACTTTAATGGATGATTCTTTTGCAGGCTGAAGGGTTCATTTATTTTGGCACACAAGTTTGGTGTTAGACCAAATATCAATGTGATGCTCGAATATGGATGGGTTAAGTCTCGACATCTCAGAATATTTCCAAGAAAATACATCATTAAATTATTTAAAGATTGTTTTATAAGAACTCACCTCTTTGGGGGAGTAAGACACTGCGATAATAATTTTTTCATCGATACCAAGAGTTTGTGAAATATCCACTTGAATGGTAGGGGAGATGTTATCCATATTTCTATCTTCAAAAACGTCAGGTGCCAGTATCATATTTGTAAACCAATCAACATGGCCAAGTGGAAATCAATCCTTAGTTTCCATAGTGTAGTAAATTTTGGAAGGGTTAGTGGGGGTGATTGGGGTTGGTAAGAACATGAAACGATGATGAATTTCATCCCATGGATAATTAGGTGTGTTGAGAGCTTCTAAAATATCTTCATCAGATGTGAAGATCATGGTTGGTGGAGGTGGTTCAAAATGGATACTTGGGATGACCTCCTCTTCTGATAAAAATGATACCAAATCAACTATTGATAAGTAAAATATATCCGAGTAATCATCATCCTCACTTGAACATAACCGATAATAGTGTTCCATGGGAGATTTCCCATAATCGAGTGTGTATGGTACAATATTTTTAGGTTGTAAAGATGAAGAGGCGTATTGAACTTCTCCTCAATATGGTCCAAGGAATGAGGAGGAGATTCAACCTTACGCAAGAGCATGAGATTCTCAAATAATTGTCTCTTTAGATCCATTAGAGGAGATATAAAAGAGATCATCATGGGGGAACATCATATTTGTCAGGCTCATCATCAGATGAGTAGAGGGGTATCATTCTTCCGAGTCAGAAAGGGTTCTCGTCTTGTAATTCAAAACCCATTTGTAATGGAGCTTCACATTGGAATATGGTTTGGTTCACGTTGTCCTGGATAACACAATACTATTTATGAAGGTGTACATGTGACAAAGATGAGATGTGGCAGTTTCTATGGTTGCATGACATGGGTTCACACCCTCATATGGGATGTGATGTACGTGCATGCCCTCGTGGGGGTCATGAAAAAAATGCACATCCTTATGGGATGTATGGGTAATATAGGTGGGGAATGATGGTTAGTATTGGTCACATAGGGAATTTCTATGGTGGATATTGATCTTGATGGAATCTAGGACAAAGAAGGAGAATATGAAAAGGAGGATAGGGTCCTTGCATTGGGGAATCCTTGATTTTGACTTTGTTGATTCTTTTTGGATCACAACTATCCACTACTCTATGATGTTATTGTGGTGCCAGTAGTATGGGAGAGAATCTAGGATGAGGTTAGGGATTTTTGTAGAACTAATGGTGGGAGAAGAAAAGTACTCAAAGTAGGGACAATGGAGGAGGATTGTACATCATTTGGTGGAAACTTGTCGTCTTATGAGCTAGATGAAAGGTAAAGGATTTGAATGACAATATTTATTTCCTCTAGGGTCTCTATGGGAGTGTGGGTTTGGGGAATGGACATTGTAGAATGGTTGAGAGTGAGAAGATCATCCTAATAATGAGGTATATTTGAATAATGATGGTGTAATTACCATAAACACAACAAATGGAACATGGGTTGTTAGTATGCAACCCGTGAGGTCTTATGTGGCCTTTTGGGCATGGAATCGGTGGAATGGGAGGTAAATTGAGGGCCTCCCATAATACTGGTAGCTTAGGGAATTTATTTGTGTTGTTTCAGTTGACAACACAAATAGCACATGAATGAGTTGGATTGATAGGTGGGTGTCGTGGTGTTTTGGTATCTCCATTGTTTGTATGTGGCTTCATGTTTTGGGGAGCCTTTCCTCAATTCCTTCATTGGGTTGCTACAAGGGTCATGGAAGGGGGTTCATGTAGGAAATGGCTCAAAGTTTGTGAGGTGGATGATTGTGTAACTATATGATTAAGGATCATATGCATGTATCTCTTAGGGGTATTTTTTTGTGGTGACATGTACCAGACGGGAATGCCAAGGATGATACTAGGAGTGTAAGAGTGGCCATTATAGGATGCTCTACTCGACTTGGTATCAGACATATAAAAGGAATTTGAAGGATGGGTAGGTTACTAATGCCAAACGAAGGACTAGATGTGGATGTCAAAACTGTCATTGAAGGTTCCAAAATAGAGGGAGTCTCTTTGATGATTGAGGGATAGTCACTGGTTGCAAACAAAGGACTAGTTGCAAAAGTCAAAACTATCACAGAAGGTTATGGAATAAAGGGAGTCTCTTCGATGGTTGTAGGATGGTCAAATGTTGAGATCATGCACATAGAAAATTGAGTATTTTATGGTATACAAATAGGAGAATCAAGGTAGACTCCAAGTAAAGTTGATTCTCTAAAATTTCGTGTCCAACAGCCTGTATAGGCAAATAATTTGAGCGTTTCCTTACTACAAGAAAGGTGTTGTTAGCATTGGTGGAGGAATGAGGTTCATAGAAAGTGAGTTGATCATTGGTGATTACACATCTATCAAGGGAGACATCATAATGTGAAATATAGAGGAATATACTGCCTTCATGGTGTACATGAAGCTTCATCCTAGAAAGATACTGTAACTAAAGGGGCATCGATAAACTTGATGTCTACTAGGACTTTCTTCCCTACCAATTCAATTAGCGCTTTTTGACATACGCCATGGGATTTGGATGGTCATCCTTTTGGGATGTTAGAAGAAGTTATTTTGGGAAAACCTAATTTCTTCCAAACATTCATGTACATGACACATGTAGATGTGCCTTCATCTATGATGTAATGATGGATGATGAGGTTGTGAATAACGAATGGCAACTGAAAAGAATCTATGGATAGGAGTCGTGGTTAAGAATTATCTAAATCAAATATCATAAGGCATGAATATCTTAGGTATATCATGCCAAGAGTGTTCAACAATGTCTTGTGCTAAGTGGGGAAATATTGAAGAACTTCAAGGAAGGATATAATGGTGGGTGATTGTGCCAAGTCATCGAATACACTATATTGTTAAGCAGACCTGGCATGAGGGTTATGCGTAGCCCATTGAATAGGAATTATAGGAATTTGAGGTGTGGGCTATGGGCATAGGATTTGTAGTGGGACATTCATTTCAGGAATGAGACATTTCTCTTAGGTGGAGGTGAAGGGGGTGGGTAGTTTCAACTCTAAGTTTGTAACAAGACTTGATCTAATTGCATATAAATATTATGGTATGAGGGATCCATAGGTTGAGACATGGATGGTGCATCTTGATGTTCAACCATGCACTGGGATGGAAATGGGTTCTGTAAGACAATGGTAGAGGTTTTTCATTGACCATGGGTTGGAAGTTTCTTGGTGTTGCTTGGCTTCTTGTTACTGTCATATTTATGGTAGGTAAGGTTAATGGTGGGTGTCATTATCCATTGATGCACAAATAGTGCAAGGAAAATTGGTATTTCATTATGATTAGCCCTATCATAATCCTTGTTCTTAATGATGGTTAGTTGTAGGAAGAGAAAGGTCCATTATGGGTTGCTTGTTGTCCACATTGGGTTGGCATCAAGGCCTTCCTTCATGGGGTGAATTTTGATTGCCTCCTCAATTTTTATTGTGATTATGCCTCTTGTTCTGATGGTTTGAGGGGTTCAAAAAGCTAAACTACTCAAAGTACTTAACCTAAGCTTAGGGTCTTGGTTGAAAAAATTTAACTCTTGTATGGGGTTGTGCAAAAGTTTGAGGAGGTCCTAGCAAAGGATAATATAGGTTATATGTGTCACGTCAATTTTGACGAGTGCATGTCACTGCATGAGTGTTAGGTGCATCCGAGGTGGAAGCGATAGGTGGCTGCAAGGGAGGAGGACAAGGTTGGTGCGTTGTGACAATTTGTCCCTATGGAATGGTCTAAGCCATGGGTGTGAAGACTGGTCCAATGAGACCATTGGCTGCATGGCATGCTCCAGGTGTAGTTGACCCAAGGGTATGATGCCGAGGTGCATCAAGAAGGATAATATACAAATATCCCGACTAATAGTAAATTAGGTCATACTATTTGGCTTTGGTAATGGACTTGACTTCAGTAGTGGGCATGGTTGAAGCAACATCTTTTGCGATTAGAGGGAAGAGATATTTCAAAATCCAATTGAGTAAGAATGATTCATCGAGTTTGATTTTACAGAGGTTACAATGTCACTTCCATTTATGAATGTGGTCTGAAATGTGGAAAATCATAGTCTGGTGTAAATGCGAGAGAATTTCAATCCCAAGGTCATGTCATATAGAAAATTGGTAGTAGGTAAGAAACACTAGTGGCAATGAATTAAAGGGGACATGCTTCGCATTAAGTTGATGAAAAAACCATTTAACAGATGTCTCAATCAGGGTTTACTGGAATAAGCAAAGGAAAACATAATCTTTTATGTAAGTGTTAAATGAACACAACACATGAAATTACATCACATGATTAGGAGGGCCTTCCTTGGGGTTGACCTCAAATTTCAGGACGTCTATAGGAATATTGGTTAGCCTGGCAAGCCAAGGAACATGATGACGAATAGGATCATTGATGAGTTTAGTTAAGTTTGGAAAGTTTAGACGTGACATAAAGGGAAAAGTGGTGGAACCAGGAATATTTTATTGTTGTTAGATAATATTGGTGATTAGGAGTAATCTTGGATGGGTTGATATTGACGTAGAGATGGAAGGTGACTAAGAAGGAGTCCTTTGACTGGATCAAAGCAATGAAGAAACTAGAAAAGAGTATCTGACTATCAACGATCAAGATGGCATCTATTTGGTTTCATTTTTATGGGTTGGAAGAGGATACATTAGAGAGTTTTCTAGGTCTAAAATGGGCCTCCTAATGAATATTATAAAATAGTAGTGGAAATAATAAAATAAGATTAGATTACCCAATCAAGTTTTGGAGGGAAAAAAAGAAAAAAACTACTTTTTCAACTCGTATTTTCAACTTACGCCCCTACGATTTTACTCAAATTTCAAGCAGGAGAACTTGGTAGAAGTGGAGTTTATTTTTTTACCCTAGGAGTACCACTTTTGCATACTTTCGATGGACCCTACTACACAAAAAAAGTGAAATACATGAAAAAATGTGATTTCAATCACAATTTTTCATGTGTTTCACTTTTTTGTGTAGTAGGGTCCATCAAAAGTATGCAACATGAGCACTGCTTGGATGAAAAATTAAATTCCATATCCAATTAGTCCTCCCACTTGAAATTTGTGTAAAATCGTAGGGAGATAAATTGAAAATATGAGTTAAAAACGTTTTTTTTTTGTTTTTTGTTTTTTGTTTTTTTTAATCTTTTCACATTTTTACTCCAAAAACGGTGAATCATATCCCATCGTTGACATCATCATATTGAATCCTATTGGTTCTTATAAATTTCATTTTTTTTTTAGACCCATTTAATTTGACCTCAAAATATCTCTAATGAACTCACACTTCTAAGGGAGGAATATTTTGAAGTCTCCAAGACTAACATAATGGGCCAAGTTCTGTAATGGTGAAAAGTATATTGAATGCAAGGAGATTTCAAGTAGATGTGGTTTGTTTTCCTAATTAATACATGTATTTTTAAAATGAAAAACAAAACTTATGCGAAATGGTATAGTATATATGCTAAAAAAATGTCAAATACTTTGAATTCACCCATCTGTGTAACAAGAAAAATAAAAGCATTCCTAGAAACCTACACATCTTGTCCACTCAATAATAGTCACCAGAACCTTTTGGAAAGCCACCATTGAGGTCTCAAGTACATCATATGGATGGTACTCACGTACTTTGTGAAAAATTGATTATAGCAATGGAGATTAGGGTGTGTACCATCAACCATCGAAATTCGGTCTAGGTACCATTACTTCCCACAATGATTACCTACGGGGTAAGATAAAGTTCTTAAGATTGGACACTATGGGACATTTTCCAAGAAGGGGAGACACAATTGGCCCTTGAACAATATGTGATTGACTTAGAACCAATGTGGTGAGTATCCACTAAGTGAGTGCACTAACCAACATACCTAGAGTTTAACCTCCTAATGGCATGGCATCACTTCTCCCTCATAGTCTTTTCCATTTATTTATGAAGGATTTTTCTTCTCCTTATTAATTGACTTATGTTTCAAATGTAAATGAAAAATGGGTACTTTTTGGATTGCTAACCCCAATGTCCTACCTGAACTGCTTAATTCTTTTGTGTCCCTCCCATGGAGGTTAATATTGGTGAATTAAGATTGTGGGTTGATTTCAAAGGAAATTTAAATTAAGGAGTGATTTGTGTGAAGAGTGACACGACTATAAAAGAAAGAATCTAGAAGCAATTAATAAATAAGTATCAAGTGCTAAACAATTGTTCCTACACCAAAAATTGCTTACTTACTGAGATAGCACAAAGTTCTAACTACATGAGGGGAGTCAAGATAGAAAAAGAACATGTTTCTTATTTGCAGAGATCCCTCATAGGAGCACAGAGCAAATATAATACTTGGTATTTTATTTTGGAGTGAGACCTCTTTGTGCATATTATGTTTAAACTAGAATTGTATGGTTGCATTGAAATAAAATATGAACTTTGTTTGTAAATGGAAAGTGAAAATAACTATAGTTAGGGTGGCATTCGACCACTAATCAAATAAAATTTATGATTCTAAGTGAATTCCCCGCTAGTTAGACTATATAAGGTAAATTTTATTTAATTATTATTGATTGTAGAAAATAGAAATAAAAGAGATGTAGGTCCCAAACAAGACAATGGTTACTACCATATAAGATAGATTCAGATTGTGTATTTTTATCTCAACTGCACAATTGTTACAATAACATCTGTGCAATGATGCCTAGTGCTGCAAAATTTTTATGGAAAATATCACGCAATCACATGCAAGTCAATGTTGTTTCTACATAACAAATTTCTGTGAGTGATTTCACCCCAATTCCTGTAAACAAATTCAACAAGAAAATATACAAAAGGATAAGAAATTCACATGTAAGAAAACATGATAAGGGAAAACTAATACAAATGAGGAAATGAGAAATAAATTAAGATCTAAACACAACAGATTAACCACTCCCGTTGGTGATAATTTCCCTCAAGCATGCACAAAAAGATGAAATAACCCCTTGTTAGATGGTAACTTGCAACAAGCCAATTGTTAATATAAAAAACAAGTTAGATCCATAACTGATAAGATAATAAAAATGAACAATTACTCATTTGAAGTAAATAGTCAAAAATATCATCTTACAAATGAAACCCAATGGAAAGACAAGAAATAAGTCCATTGCTTGTAAAATCTAGTGTAACTTCAACTCATTGTATAAAATGCTACTAGGGGTGAAACCCAATCTCTCTGAAGGGACGAGCCTTCTCTCTCTCTCTCTCTCTCTCAAACCTCCTTCCTTCTACATAAAATTTCCAATATAACTTTTATCTGAGTGTCTCTTTCCTTCCTTGGTCTAGCTCCTCCTTTTATAAACATGAGTGGATAAGATTTGCGTGGAAAACCTTCCCTAATAACTAATAAGTTAATTTAGTGGAAAAATCTGAGCTAGGGTCAACATTTCCTCAACCATAATGCAACAATACTGGCATGTGATATTGGGCGCTACCAAATCCATAGACGAGGTAGTCTTAGGCATGGAAACTTTCATTGCATGACTATTTCACTAGGATTCACATGACGACGCAATTTTATTAAAGAACATAAGAAATGTTCTGTGTGAGAAGTCAAAAAGTTGTGCGGTGGAAGAAACTCCACTACAACAAATCCATCTGATGAGATTCCTCTTTAGCTCCCATTTTTTCTTCTACTGACTATTTTAGTGTATTTTTCTCCATTGTTTTGAAAAAATCAGCACTATTTATGAGGATGGTGCTAATTTTGGTGTTTTTTTGTCGATCACAGACAATCAATGCTCATGATGTAGTTTCATTTATAGCTTCCTATGTAATGTACTATTTTTCTCCTAGTTATGGCATTATTTTTAGCATCCATTTTAGCTTCCTTTGTAACGTTCAATTTTTCTCCTTGTTATGGCATTAGATATGATTTTTTCTATTACACAGGTTGAGGAATACTTTTGTAATTAATTTGGGGGAGGTATGTGCCATATTTATCATACGATACACTATGAATCTATCTAAATTCGGTAATTGCCATTTGGATGATGCACAATACACTTACCCTAAATAAGTAATTACCCACTATTATTGCTACTTTTGCCATTGTTTCTGAAAATCAATGTGACTACATGGAAACCATTCTTGGTTGTTTTCATTTATGATGAAAATCCTAAATTAATTGAAATGTTAAGATTAATTATTCCCTACCCATTGCCAAATTTCATTCGACTAATATTCTCTACCCAAGTGTTTGTATTGACCATGTGCCACCCTGTAACAATCTTTGAGCAGGTCTTAGTGGTAACAATCTCTGAAAAACCATCGAAGGAGTGATAGTTTGTGATGAACCAAACTGCATTGATTCACTTCTTCACCATCCATAAGCCCTAGAAATATTCAGGAATGTATGGTGGTTAGTCTACTCTAAGAAGTTACAGGGTTTCAGTGAAAAAAATGTTGTGGAATTCACACAGGCTCTACAGGAGCGTAATTCAGAGGTTAGATGATTCATAACTATTGTTACAGAGGGCATAATTACCAAGTTGATAGGTTTACCTCAAACATGGGTGTTAGTGTCAATCTTTGAAGCCTTCCACCAGTGATCAAACATTCTCTTACAAAGTGGTTTTAGGATGTTACAATCAGATTTTGTCATTTCAGAGAATCTTCGAGTAAAATTTGGTCACTAGGTATTAGGTCTAGGGTTTGCTTTCACTCCTTTCAAAGTTGTCCAATGTCAGTACATGTCACCATTCAGCTGAGTGTACCATCATTCAGAGGGTTTTCATCACCATGTTAGGTTCCAATGGGTCATTTTATACCTTGTTCATGCGTCAGTTGTGCCTAGGTAAGGCTCATTTCCCTCTCCTAGGGTTTTGAAGGTAATTTCATTTGGATGGTCAAATAAACAAAAAAACTTGTATCCTGATGTTCATACACCTTCTCCTATCCTTAATGTACCTTATTAAATACTTCCCATCACCGATATCCCTCAAATTCCTCATTTTTCCACAAACCCTAGTTTCTTGCTACAATTTGACAATTTTCTAGGCTAGGCCTGTGTTTTTCCCTTTTGGACCCCTTCCCCTCACTCAATATTTGAAATTCTACTTTCCCCTACTTCCTAACATCCCTCCCTACTTCCAAAAATTTTCTCAAGAATTTAGAAGCCCCTTTTCCCTTTCATTTCACTTCATTCGACAAATCAACTTTTCCACACATCGGGATAGGTTTTACTCAAATGATGTTTCTGAGCACGAAAAACTAAATATGGAAAAAGTGAGATAATTTTTTGTCCAAAATAGGCCAAGGAAGAAAAACCTCCTCCACGTTTTACACAGGTGTCATGGTTTTAGAGAAATGTCAAAAATACAGTTGCCTCAGGAGAATTGATGCACCTCTGAAGTGACCTTGGTAAAATCAAGGTTTTCCTATCGTGGTTGGCCAAATGACTTTCTCTATGTGTCAAATGATAACTAGACACCAAGAGCTTTCCAATGAGCTATCATGCGCTCAATTTTGAGCTGCGTAAGACCTTCCAAAGTTGACTGCAACAGCACTCTGCCTTTAGGCAGCCTCATTTTGCACATTTTGACTAGTCTTGGGAGATTGGACATTTGATAGGCCAAATGACCTCTAAATTGAAAAATTAAAGATTTTTTGGAAATTAGACTTGATAAGCTATCCAAAGAGCTATCACAAGCCCAATTTAGACATTGTTAAGGCTATCAAAAGTGAGTCTAAAGTCGGCGATATGCACCTGGGAAGCGCTACGCACTTGGTGCAGGTTTTGCACTGAGTTTTGTTTGGGCGCTATACACCTGGGAGGCGCTACGCACCTAGCAACCAAGCCCCAAAACTCTCCAAAATCACTTAATTTACCTCAAAATCTCTCAAGTTTCCTCATTACAAGTAAGTAAATCAATCCTTCTTGATTGAAAAGGGTTTGTATCAAATTTTGGTGATGTTTTCACTCATGAAATTAGAACCCTAGTTTTGACTCAAAATTGTCCCCTAAAATTCACAAATTGTCTTATAAGTTTGGTAAGCTCACTCACCTATTGTTTTCCTATCTAATACATTTTTCTACAATTTCCTAGCTACCATTCCCTCATATAAATCTCCCAAACCCTACCTCACATACACAAACTTCACTATCCCTGAAATCTTATTCCCTAAATTCCCAAAACCCTAGTTGCTTCAAAGTTGTCTTGCAAAACTATCTAGGGTTTTTGTTATTTCTTGCTATTTTCACTCCCTTGTATGATTTTCCCACATCCCATCCCCCTGCACCAAATTTCCATAATTCCATTCCCCTTTCCCTCTCCCATTGACACTCACCTTATCCCCTATCACTAAACCCCAAACCCTATACATATTTCCTACTATTCCCCAAACCCTAATTCCCCTTTCCTAAACCCTATAATTCCCTAAAAACTCTACTGCTATCATCAAAACCCTCCTTTGTACTTATACTATCAGCCAACCCTTTACCCCCAAAAAGAAAACAGCGGTCACCTATACTTCAAGAAAATCTCTTCATACTCATCATTCACCCACACTGCCTTTCTTTCCTCACTACCATTTACAGTCAATCAAGCCAATGGGCAGTGATTAAGGATATTTTGTCCTTTTGGACCATGAGGTGGCATAAGAAGTAAGTTTCATGGACTTGGACGCTCAAAATCCAAGAAGTGTCAAAAATTTGATCATTAAGGAAAGAGATTTGTAATGCAAGGACAGAGAGGCTAAAGGTCAAGCTGAGAAAAGTTTTGAGTGACAAGAAAGAGCAAGAAAAACTCAAGATCTTGGTTGAAGCCTAATTGGTTCATCAAAGCACCTGATAAGGTTCACTCATGCCAAATTTCAAGAATTTTGGAGCATTTTTTGTCATTTTTGAAAATTTTAAGGGAAAAACAGGTTTTTCCGGCAGGTGCGTAGTGCCACCTGGTGCTCGCTTTTGATGGGGCCCTCAATTTGAAGAAAAATTTGAATTTTTGGATTCCTTATGCAAATTTATGCATGCTCCAAAATTACTCGAAAATTTTGACAAATTTTGGACCTCCAAAAGGGCCAAAAACACCTAAAAAAGGCCCTTTCTGCCACTTTTTGGCCACACAGGAAGCAGTATTGGGAGATTACAATTTTGGAGGGGTAAATGGACTCCAAATCTCAAAATTAAAGTTGTTCCAAAAATTAGACTCACAGGGCTTTCCAACGAGCTATCCCGCGCTTAATTTGGACCTTAGGAAGCTCTCCAAAAGTAGCTTGGAAAAAGCACTACGCACAAAAAAATGGCGCTACGCACAGGATGAAAAAGTGCCAATTTTGCTCCAAAACTTTGTTTTTTGCCTAGTTTTCTTCTAGTTTGACTTTTTCTCTATTATGGTCAAATTCATGATGTGACATGATGTAAATTGATGTAATATGATGTAAAAATGATAAAAATTGACTTGATAAGGTAGATACATCAGTTGTAGGTGGTTTAGAGTTGAATGAATTGGTTTCCTAGGTTTTAGAGGCAAGCTGTTCCACTGCCTATTTTTGTGTTCCTAGTTTAGATATGGTTGAAACCACCCATTTTCTCATGGATTCGACCCCTGATGGATAGCCTAAGTGGTTTGGAGGTCTATATCATGTGCTTTTTGAGTCATTTGTAAAGGTTGGACTCTTGTGAATGCTTTGAGCACTGTTGTACATCATCTCTGCAGTTTGGCAAGGCAATAGACCAGGTTTTGCAACATTTTGTGGGATTTTTGTGGCAAGGTGACTTAGTATTTTTTTTCCTTCTGTGATTCAAGTTATCATATATTTATGTGTGCTATTATCTCTCTCTTTTCTGCTTAACTAAATGAATCAAGTATAAACGTGGAAATCATTGATGTTGCAATGCTCTACCTTAGGGTTTCATTAGTTTTACATGTTTTCTACTATTTGAAGAGGACTCATGACACATTCATGCCCTCTGAAACTCCTCACCAGTCTCAAGACTCACCATTACACCTAATCTAAAGTACTAAAGCACTTGCCTACCTCGCCACACGGAAACCTCTGCAAAACTGAGCTCATTCCCCAGACCCAAAACTGCCTTTCACATCTGATCTAGCAATCAACCATAAAACTCAATCAAACTCCTTTGAGCATATACCTAGCCTAAAATTAGTCTTTACATCAGTAATCTTAGGCCTCATTTGCTATATTTTCCTGAGATTGACAAGGAGAGAGCCCTCTTCCGACCTGCTAGGGCTAGCTACCAGGTTAAGCATGGTTTGATGTTACCCTAGACCTGCCTTTCTCAGCCTAAGGTAGATTTATGCCATAACAAGGGGCACGCTCGTTTTCTAGGAAAATAACAGTCCAATAGCTAGGGAAACATTTTTACAGCAAGGATAGGAAGAAAGGAGCAAGGGGATGTGTATTGATCAAACATCCCTTCCTCACCCTTGGGACGATGTGGCTTCATTTATTCAAAATTTCATCACTTGTGAGGGACATTTTGGGATAGTATTCAATTACCATTTTCAGTTATTGGCAAATCTTCGTAATGGAAAATGGATAAAATTTTCCCATTATTTGCTAAAATATTTACAACATATGGCATAGGTAGTGCGTATGGTAAAACATCCAAATAGACTCTTAACAAACCATGTCCTCATTAAGTTAATCATAATTCATTGATTGCAGCAACAAGGAAGCACATGGGCTAGTTTATTGGTAAAGTTACATGGACCAATCACTGAAATAGAGGAAATCGAAAGTGAAGAATATGAGGTAAGTGTTGAAACAACACCATAATATAGAGCAATTACACCTCCTAGAAAAAGTAGAGCAACTAAACTTCCTACACATAAATAGTTGTTATACCTCCTAGACCTTATCGTAGAAACCATAAGAGATGGATTTCCATAAGAATGTCTGTTGGTACATTTGTTGAAGGAAAAATAACATGAACTAAATAAAATGTGGATATATCCAATAGAAAACCTGAGGATATTTATTATGGATTCCCTATTGAGGAATAAGGGCTTGAGGAAGAGACTTTTGAAATAAGGGCACCTGGAATAGTGCCAGCTGAAGCATGGCTTCTTGAAATAGAAATTCCCAGGGAATGCAAGGAAGTATCTGAAAAATGTACTCCTTTACAAACTGTAGTGAAAAAGAGGAAATTGATGAAGCCATAAAGTGTAAGAACAAGAGGTAAGTGTTGAAGCAACACTAGATGATAGAGCAGTTACACCTCCCAAACAAAGTAGAGAAACTACATTTCTTAGAAAAAGAAGAGTAATTACACATCCTAGACCCTATCATAGAAAACATAAGATATGGAGTTGCATAAGAATGCTTACTGGTAGATTCATTGAAGGAAAAAGAGTATGCACTAAAGAACCTATGGATATATCATGTTAAAAATATGAGGATAGTTATTATGGATTCCTTATCAAGGAATAAGGGCCTAAGGCATAGACTACTGAAAGAGGGGCACCTAGAACAACATCATCTTAAGAAGGGGTTCATAAAAGAGGAATGCCCTGGGAATATAAGGAAGTATATGAAAAATATATTCATGTACAAACTACTATAAAAAATAGGAAATTAAAGAAGTTGTTGGGTGGAAAGAATCCCAAGAAAAGAGTGTGGTTAATTATTACACCATCGTCTACCCAAATATCTGAGGAATGTATTGATACAACATAATTAAAGGAGTCTGAAGCACCACAGAATGAAGAGAAAGAAGAAGAAGTTTTAAAATAACATAGTTTGTCACTTAAATTTCATGTTGTTCCACCTGAATCAAAGGAACCTTAGGAACAAAAGAAAGAGGAGAAACTCAAAAAGGAACAAGAAGATGTCTCTTTATCGAGTAAGTCTCAAACTGAACTCCTTATTCAACAAATTAATAAGTTGAAGGAGGAAAATAAGAATTTAAGGAAAAAACTTACCATGGTCTAAGGGAAACTTCAACCTGGAAAGAAAAATGGATTAGAAACCCTAGAAGAATTAATATCAGTTAGATTATGTGATGGATGTAAGGAAGTGCTACAAGAAGCAGATTGTGAAAGGCTAACCACTGTTTCAGTCAGATTTCAAGTTGGAGGGAAAGATGAAGAATTTCATATTATTATTCCACAAGAATCTGTTGAAGATGCTACTGTTACACAAGAACCAATAGCTGAAGCAGAGCGGTATGGATATGTGGGGATGTGAAATCATGCAGATCCTTAAGTTGAGGGGAGATGTTGGGATGTGAAATTAGAATCTATTTGCACTCATTTTCCTACATGTTCTTTACTTTTTTTAATTCTCGAGACCATACATTGCTACTGTAACATCCATTATCAACCCAGGTGTGTCTCTTTTTATATGACATCCTTATGATCCAATTCAACTTCTAATTTGGCATGAGAACTACTATTTTAGGCTATTTTTCTTATAAAACTAACAACTGGGTTGTTACAAGTTTTATGGTTTGTTGATATGTTGTTGCAAGATTACAATTTCTAGTTTTTCATCGCTAAGGATAAGACAAACACTCACTGAGAATTCCTCTTACACATGAAGATCTGTTTTGGAAATTTTGACCTCCTTCAATTTGTTATGAAGATCAATTTAGAAAGCATCTGGTCAAAAGATAATTCGTCTGTCAAAGGAGAAGTTTATGGATAGCACAACATAAAGAATTAGGATTTTCTATTGATAATTATTGTAATTTGGAAAGGTTGTTCCAACTTTGTCCTAGTATTTGAATTTTTTATCAAATTGTTAATGTGTATTCTCAAAATATTTCACATGAGAATCGAGATATTCTCATGATGGTCTTATCATTGTAATTTGAAATTCTAAATAGGTGCATTATTTTCAAGCGTGAGATAGACATATAGAAACAGATAGACAATGATAAAGAGGGAGACACCAACATTGTAGTCATGTATGTTTCATTAATGCAATATCAATCATTCATGGCACCATACCTTTCTATTGACTATCTTGTGTGTTGTGTAGTGTACCAACCCCTGTCAGGTAGGAAGGACCCTCCTTCTTAGCAGGGATCACTAGCTAGGAAGGTATTGTAGTTGTTTGATTTATTTCCTCTTAGTGTGATTGTTGTTACTATTATTATTAGTTTTGTTCATGATTTCATGGTTGCAAAATTCTAACCTATGTATTATGTTACAACATAGGTCCTGAACCAGTTCCTTTGTTAGTGTGAAATTTATTTAATTCCTGTTACAATTTGATGGTGTGTTCATTTCATTTGAATGTGTGTTTCAAAATTTGTTGAGAGAATGGTTTCCAAGAGTGTTCTTCTTTTTGAATAAGAGTGATAGTGTGACAGAGTGGTTTTATTCTACATTGTGTGTTTATTTCTTGAGAGTGTGAACAAGGTTTGAGAGTGTAACAACTAGAGTTTTGAGTTGCTGAGAGTGTGATTAAAATGATTGAGTTTGACATTCATTATCACTAGTCATCATTTTCCCTTCCATATATTTTGTGTAATAGCCTTGCAATAACAAAACCTACCCAGATTGACAATTAATGTGAAGAGTTGGAACTATTTCTCTGAATTAAAAGGACAATTGTTCTACCCAATAACAAGTTGAAGCAAAACATATACACAACTTTGACATAACGCAAGTTGAAGAAAAAAAATAAATTTGTATGAAATATAAAGTAGTATTATTTAAGGATCAAAGTAAACATATTATAATTCAAAAGTGTGTAAAATAATTAAATAAAAGATCTACAATTTGAATCAATCCATTTTTCCAATAAATGAAAACTTGGTGTGCATTTTAGTGAAGCAAGGCTATTTTGGTCTACTTCATATAAATGCATGCCCAATCTTCATTACAAGGCCAAATTGAATGATTAATATTGGAGAGTACTTCTGTACTCATAATTAATAGTAAATTTTGACATAGAAATTTATGTTGTGCAAGAATATGCCAAATTCGATTGATTTCATAGTATTAAAGTGAAGGTTTGTGTGCCTCAAATAAATGCGCACCGAGACCTGTACTTAATTTTCTATGTGATAATGATCAATCCAACCTAAATATACAACCATTTTATGAAACATATCATAGTCATTTTTATAAAGGAAATATTATACACTGAAATCCAAGTCTCTCGGAATAACAATTGATCATATTCTCCAATGATCATAGTTACAGAAAATATGAACTCCCAGGCCAAACTAATTACACTCTTGGTAATGAAATTTGAAATGGGACATGATTGGACAATTATTAACCTTAGGATATAACGTTGCATCATTTCTGACAAATATCCTACATGACTATGCTTCCCACTTATACACAACTTTCACATAAGGTAGTGTTGGCTTAAGGGGGCCTGACCTAGGTTTAGAGTTATTCATGCCAACCAACAAAACCCTAACTACTAGCCCTTTCAGCAACAACCTACATAGCACAAGTTTCAATCTCACCCGAAGCAGTATTGGGGGATGCTAGAACCAGGTTTATGCATCCAGGGACATGTGATAAGTGGTTCTTAGGCTCTAACATTTTATATCTTCCTTCGTGCAGATAGGCAATCTTATAAGGCTCATTACTGTAACTGGGGTAAAATGGATTCTAGACCTTCTTGAAGTCTATGATTAGTATTTTCAGACCTTAAACAAAAAATGTATCCACTTTCACGCATCAATAAATAACCCTAGCTTTGAGTTCACACAGATCTATCCAATTCATTAGAAAACATAACATAAGGAACTCTTATCTTCGCGAAACTATATAACGACTTAAATCATGCATAGATAAGATATATTCAATTGGTTCATGTAACATTCATTCAATATTTCATGAAAACATATCATCGAGCGATAAAATATAACATAAACAGAATCAATATAAATGCACAATAATTCTTCAAAATTAGCCTTTATTGATGTTCAATGTTCAAATTACAAACTATTCTACCCTACACACTTAGTTGTAGGGGTCTGCACTTAGATGCAGATTTACCAAGGCTTCCTGTGCATTCAGCTGTAGGATCCTTCCCCTTCTCACCTAAGTACAGGGAGTAGAGCCTTCCTGCCTTAGATCTCACCCAAAACAGTCTCTATCTTGATTCCTCATTCTCAAATACTACTTTTATACCTCCTATGACTAAAAATATATAGCCTTGTCAATATAATACCATGGTCCACAGACCATGGGTGAGTCTCAAAACCGAATTATCTATCTATCCAAACAAGGGACTAAGACCCCTTTGACTCCTATCTATCTGTGTGCTCCACATCCACAGTTTGAGGAGACTTTACATCTTCTACAAAAACTTAACCCCAAAACTGACCTTAGGGACCCTATCTCGATAGGCCCCAAACACAAAGATTATGACTCACCCTCGAGTCACTTAGCCGACACCTTGATTTTGCTATGAAGACCACCCAGCCCAACCTGCAACGTTGCAACTTCGACAGTGCTCTGCACCACAGCTTGTTGTACCTCTTCAACCAATTTCTCTATTGTCGGGCCCTCCACTGCTAGGCACATTATCCTTTGTGTTTGATGTAGGACCTTTATATTTTCCTAAAGTGACAGAGTAAGCTGACAAGATTCCTCTAGCCATGGCTGTGATCTCACCTTTAGCAGATCCTCTTTCCTCTGCAACTCTTCCACATGTTCTTGCAACTTCTTTCCCTCCTATAACTTTGTGAGGCATTACGCTAGAGCCAAAGTGCATGCAATCACTTGGACCTCATCATACTACCGCTGCATCTCTTAGACATATGTGTTCAAATTTTGTAGGTTCATGTCCTCTTTCAGATTTTTCCATAATTCCATAGCTGCATCGAACATCGTTGTGCAGTCCATGACTGTGGTATCTAATGTGTTCATACCATCCTTGATCGTTGCTCTGTGTTACTCCTAAACCTCTGGCAGAGTTGTTGACTGAAATTTCAACTGTAGCTCTACTATCATCATTTGAAAGTCAAAAGTAACCCTTCCAACATCATCCTTCGATGAACATACCGTGGCAGCCAATTTCCTTACTTTTGTTGAGGCTTCGACATCCTCTGGCATTTGCAATTCTGGCACTTTTATTCAAGACTGTTCTATCATTGTCTCTAGGCTCTGACTACATTGTTGTATCTCTTCCTTTACCTTTAGTGCCTGAGTTTTCTTTGCGAACATTTGTTCATTGTTGACTTTAAACTCACTTATGATTGTGAGGGCGTGCTATTCCTGAATCTTCAGTTCGTCTGAAACCCCCTAATGTAGTGCATGGAGGGTCTAGAGTGGTAGCACGGCCAAATTCAACCCCATGTCATTCACTGTGTTGATCACAACGTGATCCTCATCTGACTCTATGTGAACTGATCCCTCTAGTAAGGGTATGACTCTGAGGTCTAGAGTCAATTCCATCTCTACCATTATGCCACTTCCCTGTATCAGGATCACTTGCACCCCACTCGCTTTCCCAACGCCCACTTGAATCCTATTAGCCTAGATCCGTAGCTCGTGCAGATCATTTTCGATGCTCCCCAATGTTTTCATATATTGTTTCTCAAACTACTACAACACTTCAGTCATTGTATCTCGAACCTTGTCACCGATCTCATCGAGATCGCCTTCTGTCAGCACCATTGGATGGAGACGTGTCTTCTTATCAAACTTATACTTCTTCCACTGTCCTCTGATTGATAACCATATGAAGGTCCATCTCCATGAGAATCTAGCAAATTGTTGACTCCTTTATCCTTACCGGATCCTTTGTAGACCGTAACAAGGTGAACCACGTTGCCTTGGGTAAATCTTCCTTGTGCAGGGAAAACTAACAATCCTCTGACAATCTCCAAGCTACTAAAACAATGGATAATAAAAGCCAAGATTAATGCACAACTTGATTTCTTCTTGGGCTTCTCAGAAGTTTGCGAGGAAATCCTTGCATAGATATTTCTCCCAATTATATTGGATGTGCTTCGTGCACTATGCTGCTAGTGATACTACTGGTGCCAAAAATTCGTCCACATTTCACTTCCACATAATTTTTCTCGCAAGAATCTAAGCAGTAAACTGCACTGCCTAGTCTTGAATATAGTGGATAGAATATTCACATGACTTCTTAACGAGTCCATGCTCTACTTTCATCTTTTCCACCAACTCTCTTTCCCCAGTTGTCCCTCGGAACTCCTTAGCAGGGTCTTTCCCTTTGTAGGGAAACTTTGTTATGTTATGGATTAACATGTCAGTGATTGGAATGGGCTCCCCAATCCATAGGTACCCATCATGCACAAGTGCGAGGAGTTGGCACACACATACCATGTTGATTGTTGATCTGTGAAAATATGGAATGCAGAGCATGTGTAGTAGCCCTACCTACTCAACACCTCTCACCCACTCATGGGCTTCAAATGCGTCACACCCATCTCTTCATAGTATATTTTTGTCATATATTTTCTGGTGACTAAATCTGGGAACCTCTCATGGTCCGTGAGGTCCCAATCCTCCATCTTCAATACCAAAATTTGTGCTAATGACATACCTTTGAATTCCACTTGTTTAGGCAGCAGGGGGGTTGAAACTGAGAATTTCCCAGAACTGGGGTCTTTGGTAACCTTGTTATTTCCCTTCTGCAGAGGGATATATTTGGGGAGCCGTGAGATAGGCTCAACCTCTTTGGCATCCAATTCCTCTATGCTCTTATACTCCTCCTCCTCCAAATCGACCACTTTCTCCGGATGTTTATCTTTTTTATCCTTTTAGCGCACCTTCAGATTCTTCCTCGGTGAAATTCTCACCAACATGGACTTCTTTTTTTTCTCCTTTGGGGCTAATTGCTTCTCTTTTGTGGTGGATTGCTTCTATTTTGCGGCAGATTTTTGTGGTCTTGGCAACCTCGACGTGGTAGTCATAGGGGTTGAGGCTTCCATAATCAAACTCTCAAGGCCCAACACGTCAAACACAACAACTTCTAAACTTATGGATTTTGCGGGATTTGTGGCAGTCATTTGCTGGAGAACAAGTATCTAGTCAATTTCAGGAAATGTTGCAAATACTAGATTGGAAATCAAATCCTCCCAAACCTTACGATTCATAAGTTTCAAACAACAAAGCACCTGACCAACTCTTAGAATACAAAGTGTTCTTTTCTAGACCAAAACGAGTAATTTATAGGAAGTTTTGAATTCAAATCTGACTGTTCCCCCCAGATTCTGATAATAAATGCATTGTTAGTGGCAGATCTCCAAATTTTTTCACCATAAATAGTGCCTACCCACTCCTCCTAATTGACTTTTGGCCATAAAATCATCAATAGGAACTTCAACGGCTACTTTTGGACCCACATGCCTGACACCATCCTCCATAACACAACTCATTCAGCGCAACTTCACTTGTTGCACCCCTGTCATCTGTCACACAACCTTTCTACCTCGTTCTTCACCAAATTGGGCAGCGTAGTTTATAGTCCCACAATCCCTTACAATTTCCCATATTACTAAGCCTGTCCTACTGTCATATAGTCATCGCATAGGAGCAAGATCCCTTATGTACAACTTCAGCCTACTTCTATTCACTTTTCCTTGGAATGGTTCTCCATTCAGCTTCGCGAGCTGAACTGTGCCCCCATCTGTGATCTCCTTAATAATGTATGGCCCCAACCAATGCATTTGAAACTTTCGTGGAAACTTCGTGAACTTGGTATCATATAACAACACCAAATCATCTACCTTGAATGTGCACAACTTAATATGTCGATCATGCCATGCCTTTTGGCATTCCTTTTTCACTTGTTGGTGGAATCCTACAAGGAAGAAATCTTCTTCTAAAAATATGATATGCGCGAACTAATCCTCCAACATCTCGCGATCTGCCATCTCAGCCAATGCTCCAATCCATAAAACTTGGCACAATATACTCCATCGGCATTACTACTTCGATTCCATAGACCAACTTGAACGACGTTTGTCCTGTCAACTTCTTGCAGGTCATCCTATAAGTCCATAACACAACAGGAATGTGCATGTCCGAGTCAGTCCTCTACGCATTTCATACGTTTGTTAATGCATGCTCCCAAATATTATTAAAAGTTTCCATCATTCCATTCGCCTATCGGGGATAGGGCATGCTCTTCTGATGATACACCTGAAATTATTTCAACATCCCGCTGATCGTTTCATTCAAGAAATGCATACCCCTATCAGTCATCAAAATCTTATGACAACCAAAACTTGTTAATATCTACTTAAATATAAACTTCATAGTTGTGGCTGTTGTAGAATCATTCACTGGGTGTGCTTCCACCCTTCTGGTTAAATGCTCTGTTGGAGTAATAATATATTGCATGCCCATATTCTTTCCTAGTGGTTGTATAGTACCTATAAAGTCAATGACCTATTTATCAAATACCTGCAATGAAACTTGAGGATCAGAAGTCAATTCATCCCTTCACGAAGGCTTCCCCATCTTTTGGCACACGTCGCACACTTTGCAGTGTGCCTTAGAATCCTTGTGTAATGTTTGCCACCATAGCCCAGCACACAAAATCCTTTATGCATTTGCCTTCCCTACATAGTGGCCTCCTGTCACTACTCCATGAGCTTCAGCTAGGATACAAGTGAATCCAAACTCCAAAACATACTTATGAAATACATCATCCAATCCCATCTTATATAAATGACCTACAATTACTAAAACATCTACAGCGTGAACTACCAACTCCTTTTGTTGAGTGGAATAACCTTCTAAAGTTTTTCCCATCGTTAAGAAATGAATAATATCAGAAAAATGATTGTCCACGATGTGTACCACAAAGAGCTGCGCGTTTGGCAGTCCTTCCTCCAAACTACTTGGTTCCTCACCTGTCTCAATCCGGGATAGATGGTCTGGGCCTGCATTCAACCTTCCAGGCTTCACAATCACCTCAAAGTCATACTCCTAGAACAATAGTAACCATCGTCAGATCTGCCCTCCCCCAGCATAGGCTTATTGACCAGGTACTTCAGTGCTGATTGAACTGTATACATTTTAAAATGTCCACCTAACAGATAATGTCTGAATTTTTTCAGTGCATAGACCATCGCCAGCCCTTCATGCTCTATAACAGAGTAGTTCTTCTCAGCTTTGGATAACTTCCTTCTCGTGAAAGCTATCGGATGCTCAATTTCTCCTTCACCTGCCTGTGTTAAGACATCTCCTAGCATGATACAAGATGCATCAACATGTACATGAAACTCCTTTTTCTAGTCGGGAAATACAAAAATAGGAGCTGTCACTATTTTCTCCTTCAATACATCTAAGCTACGCTGACAGTCTTCATCCCAACAAAATTATCGCATCCTTATTTAATAATTTTTCCATTAGTGTGGTTATCTGGGCATATGCCTTGATAAACTTCTTGTAGTACCCAGTGTGTCCCAACGTCGCGCATAGTTGTTTCACATTCCTAGGGGCTTCCAAATTCACAATTACAACGATCTTTGTGGGGTCCACCATCAATCCCTGCTTACATACAATGTGGCCAAGCAAAACCCCAAAAGGAACACAGAATATACATTTCTTTAACTTGAGTGTGATCTGATACCTTCGACATGTATCCAGCATGAGGCGCAGAATTGCAATATGGCACTTCACCAACCCAAACATGGTTCAATCATCAAAATATACTTCCAAGAATTTATGAATGAACTCTTTGAATGCCGTGATCGCTACCCGGGAAAAAATTATAGGTGTGTTCTTTAATCTAAATGGCCTAACTGTATATTAGAAGCAACCCCAGTCAGTCACGAAGGTTGTTTTGCTGCAATCCTTCAGCGCAATCTTTATTTGATGATATCCTGAAAACCCATCCGTAAATGAATATACCTCCTAGACACCAACATTCTTTAATACTTCATTAGTAAATGGTGATGGAAATGGATCATGCACACAAGCATCATTCAACTTCTACAGATCTACGCATATGTAGATCTTGCCTTTCTATTTCTTTTCTTGGACCACCATAGGGCTTACCCAATATGATTCTTCCACGGGCTGAATAATACCATATTCCAACATTTATGAAGTTCTAGGCACACCTTCTCCTTATGCTTTGGATTCAGTCGATAAGGTCGTAGCTTAATAGGCTTCACATATGGTTTCAATGTAATCTTCATAATGCCTAAATCTCCAAATATCCCTTTCAAATCAGAGAACTTCATGGGGAATAAGTCTCAGTACTCATGTAGCATGTCAGCTACCTTATCAACTCTATCTTTGTCCCTATAATCTCCTATCTTTGTGAACTTAGGTTCTTCTTCAGATCCAATGTTTACCTGTCAAGTCTTCAAAGGCTCTGATATATCCGAGTTCACCACCTTTGGTCCTTCGACTTCACATTGTCCTTCAGTCTCTGGAATGTTAATCTTCCGTGGATCATCCTCTTCTTCAGCAGTCATTATAGCATTCGAGCGCATGGCACAACTAGGTACTCCAATCTGGCTGAGCCCATTCTACCGGTTCCTTCGACGTTCTGAATATAGCTGCTTTTATTTCTTGCAACACTTCATCAATACTATCAAAGCCATCTTCAAAGTTGAAGGTTAATAGAAAAATCTCCCTTAAAATGTCCCATTCAGAAGCCCCATGGCAAAGCTCTATCTCCAAATACCAATTCACTGGGATCATATCTAGCATATGAAAGAATATATGTACCCATTCTGGTTGTGGTTCTATTCCCCAGGCCTTAGTCCATCATGGTAAGTGATCACGCAGATCATCCTTCACACTATATTTTTTGATCATTCTAGTATTAGCATAGCCAAACCTTAACTTCATCATTTTTCTGTATTTTGTCCATCCTACAAAGATTTCTTTGTGCATAACCCACCAATGAGTAGGCGTAGTGTGCAACGCCAATGCCAATGCCTTGAATAGATGTTCTTTCTGTACTTCTCTTTCAAATGCATCTAGAAACAATTCCACATCAGTCAAAACATCATAATGCGAAATATTTCTTACCTCAATCGAAACACACCTCCATGACTTGGTCATCATATTGTAGTGGAGCGTAGATACTTCATGCTACCAATTCTACCAGTGTTCAAGATCTTCATATGAATTTGAGGTGAAGGATCTATCCCATCCCACATAATTTGCCTATTGGCTGTAGGATTGATCCAATCCTCATCTCACATTGTTATCTTGTATATCTTATCTAGATCATCATCACTTTCTACATAGTCGTGTACAGGTTTAGCATAACGCACTCGTTCTATAGGGTCTAATGGCACTACAACCCTAAGTGACTTTTTCTCAAATGACATCTTCCGCTTCTTCAAGTTGATTACCCCATTCATATCAATGGCGTAGTCAATTCCTAGCAACACGGGGCATGGGTTACTATCATCCACTATCTCAATGACCTCAAAGTCATCCAGCGCACTCGCACCCTCAATGTCAACCATTACACAATATAAGCTCCTCATCAGAATAATCTTCTATTGATTTTCCATTCACAATTGAATAGGAGACCACTCCAATGCAAGTCTCCCAATCCTTTCCCATGTCTACTTAGGCAAGACATTCGCATCAGACCCCAGATCCAAAATCACCTAGTCCATTTCGTATTCACCTATCTGTGTAGTTATCCTCATTTCATGCCCCATTTGTGCCTTGTGCTTATCAATCTTCCTTAATGTGCATTGTTTAGTAGGAGTCTTTTCCTTATTGGCACACTTGTCTATTAAGTCTTCCAATCCTTCCCCCTCAATCCTACCCACGCCCTCAACCTAGTACAGTGCTATTCCTCGTCCTCGGTCTTGGAATCCTCTGTGTGCTGCTCCTGCGCCTTGATCCTGAGGCCAGTTCTCTACCTGCATATTATAGGTAGGGGCCTTGTCGAACATCAACTCGTAACTCATACAATTGCATTCATCATGTCCTACATACTTTAAAAAATTGCAAAATAACTGTTGTGGGGTCTGTACAAATTTCTGCAATAGATGGCAGTTATCATTAGCATGATGTCTTGTAACCTAACAAATAGTGCACCACAGCACAGCTCCTGTGCTCATACCAACATTATTCTCAACCTTTAGGGGTACACAACCTCCCCTTATAATACAATTCTCAAAGACTGGGCAATGATCCTTATCATGTCCATGACTCTTACATTTTAGACACGAGATCTCACCGCACACCTCCAGTTGAGATTCCCTTCCTTTCTTCAAGCTTTGTAACTCTAAGTGCATATTTTCCAGCTAGGAATGAATTTGTTGTACCCCAAGGTACATATCCTAAATAGGTGATTCATCCAGCCTCATCGCAATCTCCAAGGCTCCCACTTGTGTCGTTATGTTATGTTGTGACACAGGTATTCTTAAATGTGGTAGGTGTTATCCCCCACAATGTCCTAGGCTAAGAGGAGATCGATGGTGGTAACCATAGACCAAGCATTTAGTTTGGTAGCTATCCATACCAAACTAGAGAGGGCTCTCTCTATGAAATTACAGTCAAGAGATGACTCAAATGTAAAGGATTTTATGCTAGATAGCTAGGCTCAGATGGATTTTGGAAAATTTAGGGTTTTGATGTTGGATAAGGGAGCAAAACCAGGTAGCTAGGTCAGAGGATCAAATGGTTACAGTAATAAAGATATGAAGGAGCAACGTAGCAATACTTTTGTGATGGATCTTAGAGTTTTTCGGTGTAGTATGATGTTCAGAAGAAGCTAATGGTCATAATGAGCATGACACATGAATTCATTAAGCAAGGAAGTAAGACATAATGATTTTTCCATCAAAAGAGAGCTTTATGCAAAGGATTCTATTTATAAACTGTAAGGAAAACCACTCAAGAATTGATAAATGGAAAGAGAAGATGAATATATTTCATATAAAGTGATAACAGAGGAAAAAAACATCACAAACTTAATGCACATGAATTCCTAGATAATAGTTGCAAACTATATCTTTTGATTTCCAGAAAATGTCCAAGTACAAGCTACAATAATTCTCTCCTCTCAAGTCCAACCCATTCTATGACTGAGAAACTGATACATAAATACCAAAACAACATCTTCCCGCTCTCAGGGGTCGAATCCATGACTATAGGAACTACTCCATGAGCTGTTTTAACCAAACCCTATTGTCTAGGGAAGTTAAAAACAACTTATTCAATTAACTTTGATCCCAACCACTCTCATAAATGAGGCCAAATTTACATCAAAACCACTTACAAAGATTTATAACCCACTATTACATCATATTTACACTAGGATTACTCAATTACATCATTTACATAAGTGAAAAAGTTAAACTAGGTCGAACTACTAAAGAAACTAGCCTCTTGGAAAAAGCACAGTGGGGGATGCAGAAAGTGTAGCGTGGACTTGCAGGCCATTATTGGAGGCCTTCTTGAACTCCAAATTGAGCTCATGATAGATCATGGGAAAGATATTTATGTCTGATACACAATGGAGTCCTCATGAACTAAAAAATACCAAGTATAACCCCTAAGAAATCAATTCTCCCAAGATTGGTCAAAAAGCATCGCTTGGCCTCCAAAAACATGGCAGAAAGGTGTTTTTTAGATGGTTTTTGGACATTTTATCCTTGTAAAAACTGATGAATGAGGCATCCAAGTATCCAAAGATGATGTAGAAGTCAAATTATATATAATCATGTAAATTTGTTTCCCATTGGAACTCTCCAGAAAAAGCGTAGCATGGCCCACGCTACACTTTTTGCTGGTTGATTGTGCCAAAGCTTGCAAAAATTCTCAAAAAACAAAATTTCTTCCAAAATTCTTCAAAATTGATATGTAATGCCACTAAGTGATATTATATGTTATAAGGGATGCATTAGCAAGAAAATCTAATTTTTATTTCCCTCTTTGTTTGATTAGTGTTACATTTAGCCTTGCTTTCATCTGCTTGACTTTGACCTCCAAAATCAGGTTTCTTGCGTAATAATGGGCAGCCATGTGTTTCTGAACTTTGAAGCCTCTTGTCCATGTTGGCCTTCTTGAGAAGATTCTCTAAATGATCATTGATTTTTCCCAGCCAATATTTTTTGTCTTCATTGATTTCCCTGTCAATAGGCCCATTCACCATGACCTGCTTCCTTTGTTGTTGAAGTGCCTTCTCAAGGCCTTTTGTCTTTGGTTTTTTTTTCTACTTGCCCTTGATGTTCCATTACGTCCTCTACCTCTAGCATTGACTTAACCTTAGTATCCTTTTGCAATTTCATGGTATGTTTCTCTTGAAGCATTCTGTCAACCTTCAGCTGCTTGTTTTCCTACTGCAAGTATGCTATCAAAGCATTTGCCTCTGTCAATTCGTCCTACAACTTTTTGAGTTCATTCTCCTTGTTCACCATAGGCTACTCAAATGTCTTAGGGTCCTCATTGACCTTTAAAGTAGTCTCATCATGCAAATGTGATCCCTGTTGTGCTGATGTAGAAGGCTTGGCCCCTTCCACAACCTGTGGAGCAAACACAATCCTATTTCCTCTCTGATAAGTTTTAACCAACTTTATCCTCGCCATTCTTCTTTTTAATTGCATACCTACTTGATGAGCCAATTTTTGTTTGAGTAGGGGGTATTGAGGATGAAGTAGGTCTAGTAGGCTAGTTGGAAGAAGGCAAAAATACCTCTTCTCCAATGAATGTCTCCTAGGCAATGTTTAGCTTCTTAAGATGATGAAGGACGATAATCTTGATGAGGGAGTGATGAAAGTGGCTATTTTTTTGTAGCTCATTATTCCTATGCTGCACTTTGTATGTCATCTTTTCTATGCTCCTGTAAAGACAGTAGGGTATGTTGAGCAGTTTTACCCTAGTCAAATACATAAGAAGCCTTATGTGATAGCCATAGAGTCTAGAGAATCTCCCTTCACAAGTGAAATATTTCATTATGATCTTCATCAATGGTCCTCAATGTCCTTGGCCCAAAAAATGGTGGGGAAGTTATTGATGATGAGTGAGATCTTCATTTAGTCATGAACTGAATGAGAGAAATAGATAATGATGGCCTTTTATAGCTTGTGGAGCCGGTTTCTTTTCATAGTAATAGGGTGGCCCACAATATTTGTTTCTCACCTTTACTTTGGAAATCATATACATTTGAAACCTTTGAATACAACTTGAGATTATTTAAAACTTATTACAAAATATTCTTTTGAAATGAAACCTTTTTGAACCATTTTTGTATCACTATTCCTTTACATGCCAATTTATTAATGGAATGAGAAATTCAAGGACTAGGACCCTAGTGACCTAATAGATGATAGTGAGATGGATGAAGACCATAATAATGAAACTGATATGATCATAAAGCTTTTTAGAGATGGGACATCCAAATGTATAATGACAGTGACCAAAACATGGCAATCTGTAAAGGAATAATTGACAACCTAGACTTACTAACTAGTGACCAAAGTTTTTGAATGGAAGACCTAGTGAAATGATAAAAACTTGACCTTAAACCCTAATGGACATTCTAAAAGAGAACATTTGATCACTAGTGGTAGGAAAAACTAAATGACACTAAAATTGGTTCCAGCTGGGGATGGTATCTCTATAGGAGGTGTCAATAACACCATAGACCTAGTAGCCTTATTCATTGGGCATGGTGTCAAAATGAAAAGACTAACTTCAAACTGAAAATTGACTGACTTACTGAATTTTAAAAACAATAAACAAAACAAATAGAAACTTTAAACCAACAACTGATCAAAGAATCCTTATGGCCTTCTCTTTGGGCTTCAAACTCCTATGATAGCCACTTTACACTTTGACATGAAAAGTAAACTAGTATATACAATTATAATGAAAATTTCTAGAAATTTATTCAAGTATGGTAGTGCTTGAGAAGCCTACAATTGATTGCTGCTCCAAAATAACTTTGTCCATTCTTTTCTTCCAACAGATAAACATTCTTCCCCCTGAAGGCTGAGATTATGTACGGTCCCTGCCATAGGTTTTCAAACTTGTTGTATTTGACCTTCTCTTTGTTCGGTACATCCCAACGAAGAACCACATAGCCCATGTTGAAGTTATCTTATTTAATCTTGTGCCCATAAATATTTTTAATCCTTTCTTGAAGCTTAGAATTATTTTGAAATACTTCTTCCCTAGTTTGTTGTAAATGGATCATTTGACTTATCCTCTGCTGCACATCATCTGGTTCGCTTCCCACTTCCTATAGAATTTTCATGACTGTAATGGAAAGGGATGAAGGAAAAATAGTATCATCCCCATACACCAACTGGAAAGGAGACATGCCTATGGATTTCTTAGCACTGACTCTGTCCACCCATAAAGCATTAATGAGCTTTTTGTGCCAGTTCTTTTTATTGACCTCTAGAACTTTCTTAATTATGTTGATCAAAGATTTATTAGAGGATTCAACTAGCCCATTCCCTTGTGCTTAATAAGTGGTAGAATGCCCCAACGTGATATGGTAATTCTCCCAAAACTCCATCATATTCTTGGACTTACAAGCAGTAGTATTTTCGGTGATTATTTTCTATGGGTAGCCAAATCTAGAAAAGATATTAGTTTCAATAAACTGAATGACAACAGAATCAATAGCTTTCCTAGTTGGGTTGCTTCAATCCATTTTTTAAAGTAGTGTGTGGCTACCAGGATCCACTTGTGTTGTGTGGACGATGAAGGATGGATTTCCCCAACAAAATAAAAACCCCACTGTTGGAATGGAGCTGAAACTAAAATTAGTTGCAAAGGAAATGGAAAAAGTTTTCATTTCCCTTGAAAAATCTGGTACTCATGGCAGCTCATTACTATTTTGTACACATCAGCAAAAAGAGTAGACCAATAAAACCTAGCCCTCAAAATTTTGTAAGATATAGTTTTCCAAAAGAGATGGCCACCACAATCTCCTTTGTGAAAATCAGTCATCACATCCTTTGCTTAATTTTCAACAAGACAGTTCAGCAATACACCACCCAGATCTTTCCAAAACAAAACTCCATCAAGAATGCAATATTTTGAAGCTTTCAGTTTTAATGATCTACTTTTACTTTTGGGCACTTCCGGCAAAGCATTTAAATGCTGCAATACATAAACTATGTCGGAGTACCATGGAGATAAGCTGAACATGTCTGACACCTGTACCTCTGAATATTCTTCTTCTTCTTCGGAGATGGAAACAATCAGATTAATATCTAATGTATGAAAATTAGATTCGGTCATGAGTTTGGCCAAACCTTGTCTCTTAATGAGATTTGTTGGTTTTATTTCCATATCGTATTCTAACATTGCTGCTATCCATTTTCCCCTATGATCCTATGGATTAGTCTATATAATGAATTCCTTTACTACTATTGTTGGAACATAAGCTATAGTGTGAGAATGAAAAATATATACTCAAAGTCTTTAAGCGCTTTCACCAAAGTCAAAGCCTACTTCTCAATAATGTTGTATCTTAGTGCTACATCCCCTATTGTTTGACTGGAAAATGCTATGGGCTGTTCATTTTTCTGAACCTTGTTACACTAAAAAATGTCACCATGGCTATTGACAGTTAGTATGGCTCTATCAACAGTCATGCTATCCTCCTAGGCAAGTCTTATGCCTCTGCTCTCCATGTCAAACTCCAAAAAAGAGAGAAAGTCTTTGTAAATGTGTTTATCTCTGGGTACGCAGATTCTCTCGGCCTTACCTGCGTATACGCACCTAATGTTCACAAAAACTGCGTGCTTGTACGCTCTGTATGTAAAGGGGCAGGTGCGTACCCCTGTAAAGGTCAAAAGGCGCAAGTTTTACTCCAAAAAAGTTACTTGTGGTCATTTCTAGAGGCTTCTAGAAGTATGTTTGACGTGTATGAAGCGCCTCCAGATGGTTCATGTACCCCTACCAAAGAGGAACTTATCCCATCAATAAGGGAGCTATCCCATCCAAAGAGGGGATTATCCCATTGATGGTGGACCTGATTAACTTCCTCTTGAGCACTATAAATACAGGCATTGGGCCAGAAGGAGGGGAGGTTGAAAGCTAAACATTTCTAAGGGTAGATGTTGCTGGAATAGGGACTCCCATTTAGAAGCTTGTGAGGAGAGATTGCCATCTTTGCTTGTTCTATTTGGAAGTGGGTGAGCTTTGTCAAAGTAAAGGAGAACTCTTGATGGACCCTGGGAGGGACTTGCACAACACCAAGGCTCAGGTTGTAATTGTTCCTTTTGTTTCCTATTAATGCAAATGAGTCCATTATTCTCAATAACTTGTTATTTATGAGTTGTTTCATGTACTCCTTGGTCTATGTGTTAAATATGTTTTATTTTATGAGATTATCAAGTGCTATTTAATCGTTTGATTGTTAGTGAATGCAGGTTTCAAAGTGAAGGAGGAGCTCATCCGGATCAGCGAGGCTGGACTGCTACAATGGCGTTGGACTACAGGTAGGATCTAAACACTTGATTTCTCGTATAGTAAATGCATGTTTAGAGAAGGATTGCTCTTGTTTGTCTTGTTTGTCACTAGAGAGTCTTAGGCTCCTAGGGAGGTTGGTTGTGTCCGCACTATTGACTCTTTCCGCCTGACAAAATGGCGACTCCACTTGGGACTCCATTGATGAGAAAGTTTTTTCCTTTGTATGCAACTTTGATCTGAGAAAAGTCATTTATTTTCTGGTTTTTGGCTCTATGACTTTGTATTTGGGTGGGTTAGATTAGGGTCAGATTGAATTTAGTTTTTCTTGGTTTTTTCAGTAGTACGCACCCTCTAAGTATTGCACAGTGCGTACCTGTACGCACTGTTGCTGTGTGCACAGAGCGGGCCCGCACCTGTCTTAACAGGTTGCCTGCGTACCCTGCTAAAAATTAAGAAATTTCCATTTTTCACATTTTTCCTCTTAGATTTTGCTTTTTCTTAGTTTTTACTGCCCAGATCCATTAGTCTCTTGTCAAAGATCTTCACCTGAACTTGTTTCGATAGCATTGAGTGTTTTAGTGGATTTCATAGAAGTTTAAGCCCTAGGGTTTGATTTTTGAGTAGGTCTTGTAGTGACTTTGGCAGTAGAAGTTGTCAAGCCTTAGATCTCTCTGGTTTTGTCAGCCTTCTTAGAAGTCGGACCTGTCATAAAGTCTACCTGTGAGAGCAAATTACCTTTGAGTTGTCTCTTTGGCAAATTTCGAAGTGCTTGTTGATTAAGTATTGAATTCCATTTTACAAAAAGAACAAAAAGATTTGAGTTTTAATTTGACTGGTCTTTTGATTCTGCATTAGCTGGTCCTTGGCTTGATTGTGGTCAAGTAAAACAACCTAGAATCATCTTTGTAGGCTTTTGCCTCGTTAGGATTGCTTAGAGTAAATTTCTTTTTGATTTGCTTGTGAGTCAATTTTTCATAGATTTTATAGTTTTTGAGATTGATTTTCGTTAAAATAGATTTGTATGCTTTATTAAATAAGAGAAAATACAAAAACATCTCCTTTGAAAAGTTTTGTTTCAAGTAGCTTTGAGGTATTTTGAAAGAGAAAGAAATTTTCGTGCACGTAAGGATTGGTCATGTTTGTATGCTTGGAAAGATAAAGAGAATTGTTTCTTTGATTGTCTTTACTAAGAAAGTTGTTTTCTATAAGATTTGCATTTTTCAACTCTCTTAGTTAGGAGTTTCATTGAAAGAGAAAAGTAGCGTAAATCATCTTAGGTGCATCTTTGTAGTGGTTTGAGTCGAGTCTACACACCATTGGTTTCATTTCCGCTACCTTTTGTCTTTAAGAAAAAACCATAAAATTAATGCTTAAAGTAAAATCCACTTAGTAACTTTTATTTACTAGGGCTCTGAAACACCAATTTAGATCAGGCTAGTGTCTTGGAGTAGGAGAGTAATTAACTCTCCAAGACAACAAAACCAAACAAGTAGCTTATCTTGTGATAGAAAAAATCCAATTGTCTCATTTGTACTCTGGGAAAGCTCCTCTTAAAGGAGAAGCACGAGCTCGTGTCCGAACCAGTGAGGGGATCAATCCTCCCTCGTTGGGAACGACGCCAGACACGCACGTATTACAAACGGTAAATCTAGGATTAACCATTGTCGAGGAGCCAGGGGTCACTTGTCGGTAAACCTTGGATTATTGTCAAGGAACCGGAAAGGGGATTGAGCTTGATACTCTGCCCTTGCGTGCTGTCGGAGTGTAGACTGTTCCCCCAGGTGCATTTGTTGCGGTTGGTAACCTTAGTGACCATTATCTTTAGGATTCTACCGAGGTGACGGTGGAGGGAAGATCCCACTGTACTTGGAGCAGACGTCGGCTAGACTCACTTGGATTTTCCGGGGGGTTCACTTCACTCGAGACGGTTAAAGTGGAGGAAATTGTGCCGGTCTATTCATTAAGCAGGTTGCCGGGGTAACTGTTCCGCCCGCCACTTCTGTACTGAATCCGGCGATGTTGGGTTTCATCTCCAACTATCATTTTCAGTCTGGAAGGCTACTGTTTGTGCTTGGTTTGACGCCCTAGATTCTTTAGGCGTGTGATTCAAATTTGTTTGGTTCTTTAGTGACTTTAGGTGGTTTGATTTGAGATTTTACTTTGTTTTCGTGTGTAGTAGTTAAAAGTTTTCAGCTGTGGCGGAACTACCGAGACAGTCCCATAGACTTCGGGGCAAGTCACCTGAGATTGTTACCGGAACAGATTTGTTGAGGAAACTCCATAGATCACGGGGTGGATCTCCTGAAGACGTCCCGGGTCAGTACGAAGGATTGAAGGTCCTTGTAACTTCTCCTAGTGGCAGTAGAGTAGGTTCACCTGAAGAAGGAGAATCTTCCTTGGTGGTCCATCCAGATTACCAAAGTCTAGAGACAGGTTATAATCCCGAAGCTGTTACAGTTTCTGAGCTTGTTGGTAGTTTTTCGTCTACTAGTGATATAGGCGAAGAACCTGAAATATCTGAACCTGTTACTCCGACTTCTAGTGTTCCAGATTCACCAAGAGTAGAACGAGTTATCACCGAAAATCTTCCTACTGGTTTGATTGCTATTGAAGAACTTGCTCCAGCGGAAGAAATAGGCGTCTCTAACCTTGAAGATCAACTTACTATTGAGCTTAGGGAGCGTGAATCTATCTTTTACAGTCCTCCTAGAAGTACTACTTGGTACCTTTCGTTAACCAATTATTTAGAAAACTCAGGGATAGGTTTTTCTACACCTCGTACTCCTTTTCCACCCGGAGGTATTTATACTCCTGTAAATATGTCTGGTCAGTCGTCCATGTTTACTCAAACTCCTGAATATTTCTTACACGGTGGTCCTTCTGTTCCCACTGGGTATCAGTCACTTTCTGGTATCTTTGCGGGGGCATCTCCTCAACCCGTCGATCAAGGGTTATTAGCTGGAAACAATGGGAATAAACCATTGGGTGTAGGAGACATTTACATGATGTCAGGTTCAGTTCCCGTTTCTCAACCTCAAGGTGGTCAATTACCGCCTGGGGGGCAGCCCCAATTAACCCCTGGGGGGCAACCTCAGGGTACACAAATTGTGTCTGGGGGGCAGCCTCAAGGGCAGTATGTACCTATGGTGCAATACATGCCTCAAGGTCAACCCCAGCCTCAATATGTACCCCAAGGTCAACCTCAGTATCAATATTTACCTCAAGGATATCAACCGCAAGGGTATCAACCTCAAGGGTATCAACCTCAAGGTCAAGGTCAACCCCAGTATCAGTATTTACCCCAAGGTTATCAACCTCAAGGTCAATACTCGAGTCAAGGTTATCAACCACCTCAAGGTCAGTCATATGTTCAAGGTATGGGAACTGTACCTTTCAATTATCAATCCTATCCTCAATCCGGTTATGGATCTCAGTATCCTCAACCTGTTACGGGTCAATACCCCGGAATGATAGTGTGGGATCCATCACAGGGTCAACAAGTGTTGCAGCCAAGTATACAGTTGGTACCTCAAGCTGGACAACCCGTAGTTTCTGGTCCACCCCAGCAACCGCAACCTGTCCAGTCAAATGTTCAAACTTCTGTAACTTCGGTAGTTACTCAGCCGCCAATTGCACCTAGTACTCCGTCTCAAACGGCTGCTGCAACTACCACAACATCTACCGCACTTACTTCTGGAGTATCGACAGCTCCGGTTTCTACTGTCTCTGCAACCACTCCTCAGACATCTTTACCGTTGTCTGGATCTATGATTCAAACCACGGTCCAGATGCCTATAGGTCAGCCTGGTATAAGTATGGTTGTCACTACTCAACCTCAATTTTTTCATCAACCGTACCAGGGACAGAACCAATATGGGCAAGCTGTCCAGCAGCCAGTTTACCAGTATCAACCGTATCCTGGGTACACTTATCAACAACCTCAGCAACCCCAGTACGGTCCGGTTAATCCTGGTTTTCCAGGAGGATATAATATCCCTAATACGACTCCTGTTCCTAGTTATCCTGGATATCCTCCTCCTGGGACTGGTCTTGTGACCCAGAGTTTTAGAGATCCTAACCGGCAATTACCGTTTATCGCAACTTTGGATTTACCAGACTTGACACGCCTAACGAATGATCCAATTCAATATCTTCCGTTCTGGCCGCCAATGCCAAATAAGTTGCCCAGTGATATACCCAAGTTCGAAGGTAAGTCTGGAGAGGATCCGTCCAATCATGTGATGACTTACCACCTCTGGTGTGCTTCAAATTCTATCTCGGATGATTTTATCCGCTTACGTCTTTTCCAGCGTACACTCATCGGTCTCGTGGCCAAGTGGTACATTGAGTTGCCACGGGTCTCTTTTTACAATTTTAGCCAGTTAGCTACCTCGTTCTTAACTCACTTTCAGTTGCCGGTCAGATATGATAACGGCACGGAGTTATTAACTTCACTAAAACAATCGACGTCCACGTATATTTCTGATCACATTCATGAGTGGAGACGTCGAAGGAGGTTAGTGAAAGTTTTTATTCCGGACCAAATCTTAGCTGAATGGTTTGTTAAATCATTATTACCAAAGATTACTGAAGATGTAGCTAAGGCCGGAGTAGTTACTGAGGAGCAAGTCATTTCTCAGGCGCAGTACCTTGACTTAGTTTATACTCAGTCAGGTACGTTACACGAGAAGATCCCATATCTTCCAAAATCGAATCAAATCATTGCTGCTCCTTCGGGATCTCATGCTGCTGATGGTATGATTGGTACGGTGAACACAAAGAGCAAGAAGAAGTCTTCCAAGAATTCTACTACTCCTATCATCACTTTGCCTGATTCCCCCACAGGAGAGTCTTCTCCTGAACTTTCCGCCGATATTCACGCTGTAGAGTCATCTACGACTAAATTAAAAAACGGTGGAAAGAAGAAAGGAAAGAAGAAGGCTAAAGCAGACAAGGCTCCGAAGGAGAAAACAGAAAAGTTGGAAACCAATGACGAAAAGCGCAAACCTCGATATCCTTGTCTTATTTGTGAAGAGGATCATTTTACAAGAGATTGCCCTCATCGGGCCGAGGTTGTCAAAATAGTCAAAGGTTCTCCCACTCCTCCTGTGTTAAAATATCCATTTCCAAAGCAGGAGAGTAAGATGATAGGTTCTTCCTCGACTGCCAGTGAAGAACCCATTTTGATGATGTCTCATGTGAGGATTGCGACTCGGTCGCAAGATTATGGTAGTAAGAGTCATGTTGATGGTAAGGAAGCAGAATCTTCTCATTCTAATCCATCAACCTCAGCTCCTGGTTCCGATCCACTACAGATCGAAAAACCTAACCCAGACTTAGTAATCAAACCGCCTGCCAAGGGTGTACTTCGAAGGTCTGCTTTCAATCCACATGCGAGAGCGGCCCAGAATTACAACATTGTTGAGGACTTAGCTGTTTCACCCTCAGCAATGTCGGCTTTAGAAGTGCTGCAATCATGCCCAGAACAACGAAAATTACTTTTGTCGGCTATCAGAGCTGTTGATGTTCAGGACCCGAATCTGATAATCTTCGATCTAGAAAATAGTACACCGCGCCTTCCCCATCAAATGGCTTTCCAGATTCCAGTGATAGTCAAAAACAGGCCTATTCATCGGACTGTAATTGATGAGGGAGCTTCCACGTGTATTATGTCGATTCAGTGTTGGAGATCGCTTGGTTCTCCTGCGCTGAACCAATCCCCGACCATCCTTAAGGCCTTTTATGGCCGTGGGTTCCATCCGTTTGGTATTCTACAGGAATTGCCTATAGGGGTAGAAGGTAAAACCATTAGTCTGGATGTGGAGGTGGTTGATGCCCCTCTAGACTACAACCTTCTTTTGGGTCGAAGTTGGTCATATGCTATGACAACGGTCGTTTCATCGGTCTTTAGAGTAATAAAGTTTCCACATAACGGTAAGATCGTGACAATTGATCAGTTGACTTACTTTTCATCCGACCCAGCCTCTTCAGAGAGTATCCGGCATGTCGGTAAGACGACAATCCCTTATGGGGACGTTGGTGTAGGTTTAGTTAAAGATTTCGGTTTACTGGGAACTTTTCCTTTCCCTCCAATCAATGCAGACCCTTCATTTGCGTCAATTCATATGATTACATCAGACACCATTATTTACGACGATCCTTGGATTGTCCCATCTGACTCTGAGATAGACTCATTCGATGATGCTATGCCTTTGAGTCCATATGAAATTGCTTATGAAGCCGTCATGTCTTTTACCGACTCGCGTTCAACCCAAATCGACCAAATGAATGTGGTCAGTGAAGAATCACTTTTCACATCAACCTCAGAACGGATAGCATTTCCCGAAGTCGTGTCATCTGACGAGAAACTTCGCGAAATCCTAAGTGTAGATGATCTACCATGGGAAGATCTTCATCATAGATCTTCGTTTTTACCTGAGGATGATGCTTTTGAAAATGATTTTTCATCTATTTTTACCACTGAATATGTCAAAGACGCTCAGAATCCAACAAAACATTCTGATTCAGAGTTGAATTTAGGGAATATTTCTCGCACTATTCCCATTGACATTTCAGTGAAGCCCGGAATTGAGGAAAACATTCATATAGGTGCCTCATGTACAGAAGATGAAATCCAAACTTACAAGGCCCTATTCCAAGAATTTCGCGATGTGTTTGCCTTGTCTTACGAGGAAATGCCGGGAATCGATCCTGCCATTGTTGTTCATGAAATAAAGACCTACCCGGACGCTAAACCCGTCCGTCAACGGTTGCGTCAGATTCACCCTCGGAAAGCGGCTGCGATTAAAGTAGAAGTCGAAAAGCTGTTGAAAGTAGGTTTCATTTATCCAATCCCGTTAACGGATTGGGTATCGAATATTGTTCCGATTAACAAGAAACAAGGAACAATAAGAATCTGTATCGACTATAGGGATATAAATCGAGCTTGTCCAAAAGACAACTATCCTACGCCCTATATCGATCAAATAATTGATGATTGTGTCGGAAGTGAAATGTTTTCCTTTATGGATGGTTTTTCGGGCTATAATCAAATCAATATTCTACGTGCCGATCAACCAAAAACGACATTCATCTGTCCATGGGGGACATTTTCTTACTGCAAATTACCTTTTGGACTTAAGAATTCCGGAGCCACTTTTCAATGGGCGATATCTTACGCATTTCATGACATCAAGCACATTGTGCAACCGTACCTCGATGATTTGCCTGCTCATTCTTTACATCGAGCAGATCACCTTGTCCACTTACGAGCAATCTTTATGAGGTGTAGGCATTATCGTATTCGGTTGAATCCCCACAAGTGTGTATTCTGTATAGAAACGGGTCGATTGCTGGGATTTGTTGTTTCAAAAGCCGGCATTCGCGTCGATCCCTCGAAGGTCGAAGCTATCATCAAATTGCCTCCTCCTTCGAGTTTGCGCCAACTCCAAAGTTTGCAAGGGAAAGCAAACTTTTTACGCCGATTCATTCCAAATTACGCCTAGGTCACTAAAGGTTTTACACGGTTGTTGAAACAGAACGCTCAATTCTTTTGGGATGAGATTGCCCAACAATCTTTTGATGCACTTAAGCACGCGTTGACCCATGCACCGTTTTTGCATCCTCCCAACTACAACCAGGACTACTTCTTATACCTCGCAGCTTCGCATTCCACTATTGGAATGGTGTTAGTTCAAGAAGATGAATTCAGAGCGGAACATGTGATATATTATCTTAGTAGGACATTAAACCCCACTGAGCTAAAATATTCGCATGTGGAGAAATTGGCCCCGGCAACCGTTCAAGATGTCCAGTGTTTTCGTCACTACATTCTTCTCCGTAAAACTACAGTTATTTCGGATTGCAACCCTATGATTTATATTTTGACAAAACAACTGCTAGGGGGCAAGTATTCTAAATGGATCGTTATCCTGCAAGAGTTCGACTTGGAGTTCGAGAAGTCCAAGTCTAAGAAATCCTTAGTTTTTGCGGAACTGATGTGTGATTTCCCGCGTGCTGACACATAAACTGTGGCAGAGGAGTCCATTGCGGACGAATCTTTGTTTCTTATCAGTACTTTAGATCCGTGGTACGGAGATATAATCATCTATCTCCAAACCCAAACCTTTCGGCCTGAAGCTTCAAAGTCGGAACGTCGAAAAATTCGGTTTCAATCCCAGCAATACAAAATTATTGGAGATACACTTTATCGCCGAGGGGAAGACTTAGTTTTTCGACGTTGTTTAACTCACGAAGAGGCTGAGAGGGTTTTGAATGATTGTCACTCTGGAGCATGTGGTGGTCATATGTCTAGGTATGCCACAGCTCAGAAGGTGTTGCGCGCTGGCTATTTCTGGCCGTCCATGTTTAAAGATTGTATCATTGCGGTCCGAAAGTGCCACAACTGTCAAGTGTTTGATCGCAAGATGCGCGCACCACCTGCTCCTCTCCATCCTATAATTGCCGTTGGTCCTTTCGCCAAATGGGGTATCGATTTTATTACTTGTAACCCTCACTCGGCCGGGGGGCATGCGTATATCATCCGCGCGGTTGATTATTTTACTAAATGGGCCGAGGCGATGCCTACATTCGACGCAAGCGGCAAAACAGCTGCAGTTTTCATATTCAATCACATTATAACTAGGTTTGGTGTCCCACAAGCAATCATCACTGACCATGGGAGCCATTTTCGAAACATCATGATGACTGAGCTTACAAGCCAGCTTGGTTTGCGCCACGATAGCTCTACTCCTTATTATACGCAAGCCAACGGTTTGGTTGAGTCTATCAACAAAGTTATGGTTATCATGATCCGACGAATCATTGGTATTCATCGATCGAATTGGCACAACATGTTATTTTCAGCGCTATGGGCATACCGAACTTCAGTGAAAACTTCAACAGGGTTCACTCCTTTCCAGCTAGTTTATGGCTTGGAAGCTGTATTACCCATTGAATGTGAAATCCCATCACTTCAAATGGCTGTCGAATTACTCCCAGCTACTTCCGAAGAGGAGAAATGTTTATTATACTTAGCTCAGTTAGATGAGACTCGACGTGACGCTACATTAGCAATCGAGACTCACGCGAAGCGAATGAAAGCTCAGTATGATAGAAATGTGACCCCTCGAAGTTTTTCGGAGGGAGACCTAGTACTATTATATGATCAAGCTAACGATAAGCTAGGTGCTGGAAAATTCGTTCCTATGTGGCATGGACCCTACATTGTAAAGTGAAAGCTAGCAAAAGGGGCCTATGAGCTGGTAGATTTTGATGGGGACTCTTTGGGTAAACCCAGAAATGGACTTTACCTAAAGAGGTATTATGCTTAAATGGTGGGTATGGAGAATTTTTAGTTAGGTTAGGTTTTCTTTCTAGCTAGTATGTTCGTTAGTTTAGATAGTATGCTTAGCTTAGAAAGTGTGTTTTTCGTCGTTATTCTGGCTTATCTTGGTTTTACTCTTGATATTGTAGATGTCAACGCCTCTCCAAACGTACATTGGATTTGCCGATGGTGCTTGTCGTAGTACATGGAATATCTCTTCCGCAGTTTGGGTTATCTATTCGCCCTCTCACGAGTTAGTTTCTATGCATGGGGTGAGCCTCGGTCAAACGACGAACAACATTGCAGAATACAGTGCAGTGGTTGATTTATTGTCTGAATCTATTTCATTTGGAATTCGACGTTTGATAGTGAGGTTAGATTCTGAACTCGTTGTATTACAGCTTAATAGAGTGTATGCCATTAGAAATCCTGTGTTATTAAGGTTGTTTTTGAGAGTGCGCCTCTTGGAACGTGAATTTGATTACATTGAATATCAGCATATTCCAAGGTCTTTGAATACATTAGTAGATGCAATTGCTTCTCGAATGTTGGACAGACATTTACGATAATCATGCAAGTAAATTTAAAAACATTTCATCACATATGTTAAACAAAATGAGCCGGTAATAATGATATATATATAGATAGGAGTGTGTCAAAAAATATACATCGTCTTCGATCATAGGTTTAAAACACCTTATGATCGGCAAAATGATAAGTACAAAAAGTCAAAATGTCACATGTGACTACAAAAGGTGACCATCCAGTCACTGGTGATGCTCCCTGTAAGACACCACTGCACGGGCTACCCTACATAGAAATCTCCTAAAAGGCCCGGGACTGCGACTACGTAACGCTGCAGTCTGATAGGAATATCATCTATGGTCGTCTCCGGTATGTCTACCGTCAGACGCTCTAGATCCTGCTCCAACTCAGCTAGCGTTTCTGCGGCCGCATCTTGTGGGGCCGATGCCGGTACAGCTGGATGTCTCCTCTCAAAAGCCCGGAGATTGGCTGGACGCCGTGGGCCTACATCTTCATTTTGAACATTTTTACTGTCAGTTTGAGACGATATATATAAAAAACAAAAAAAATACATAATTTAAAAACTTGTGAAAAATGAAATACCTCTGTCGTCCCATTGTTCTCCCTGTGGAAGAACCATGTCTAGATCATTCCAAAAATCCATTCCGGCATAAGGAAAGTCCTGAATATCAAAGACCTGGCCCTCTAGCCAGTGAAAGTAACCATCAGGAAATCGAACCACTGTCTTGCCCTCATCAGGATGCCGGGCCATCACTGTAACCCATCTCGTCAACTTAGGCTCCCGAGGAGCCCCAACTGGAACAGTAAGCTGCTGAGGGATCAACACAGGAACTCTCTCTAGGGAAAAGCTCACAACCAAAGGCCCATATCCGAAGGTCTTTAGTTTCCCGGTCGTTACCCTAGTTAGTTGGGCCTTCATGTTGGCCAACACAGCTTCGCACCAGTTGAAAATGGTGCCTTGGTAGCAATCTATCGCTATCCGCATTTGGGACCCAGTGGCAATGTGCAAGGCGGCTGCGCCGCAGAGTCTGGTAACTGTAAAGGCAATTACCATAATTTCAGGCAGGGATATATATTTGATTTCTATCCCTTTCTCCTGGTTCTGATTGTTGCACCACTCTAGCCGGAGGCTAGCAAGGGATTGGCCACCCGGCCTAGTCCCGGAGAGAGTCAGTTGCTCGCCCCTGTTAGGCAAACCAGTGAGAAAATATATATCAGAGGGATCTATCTCGAGCTGGTGCTCTCCGATGTAAAAGCATTGTTCCTGGACGTTCCACCTTTCAACCAGCCACTCTAAGAATGGCACCTGTGCCCTCATGCCAGCTATGGCCCAGTATTTGTATAGTCCGCATGCCTTCAAAGCATCAATGGAGGGTTGATGATTGATTGCGGCTAAATCAACATCCTCATGCTCTATTTCGCGCCAATCAAGCATTATGTGCTCCCTACACATCATAAAACATCAGTTAGGATCCATAAAATTTAAAAAATTTGGTCTATTTTGGAGGTATGAGGGTTTCAATTTGTGTTTTGCGGGGTACGCACCCCGGCCTTTAGGGACAGAGCGTCCGGACGCAGCTTCCCTTAAGGCCGGGTGCGTACACCCCGTAATTTTCCCATTGGGAAAATATCGGGGTACGCAGGTCAGCAGTGCATGACCTGCGTACCCCGAAGTGCGCATCTTGAAACCCCAAGACCCCAAAAAATCAAATAAAAGCTTAAAAATGAATTCTAAACGGATGGAAATCAAGAGAGGGGTGTTGTAGAATACCTGGTGAAACGGCGTTCGATTCTGACGGTCGGATTCTCTGCAATCTCCACGGGAAGTTTCTTGTCAAAAGCCCTTTTCTCAACCTCAACAGTAAAATGGTAAAAATGACATGGTAAAAAGTCTTTTTATAGGTTTTTTGGATGAATGAATGCTAAGTTTGTTTATTTTTCACCATGAAAGGACATTTTTCAATGTATTTTTACCCATCTTAAATAGGTATGAGTAACGTGTCGTTTTTGTGCAGGACAAAAGGACTTTAGAGTAAAATCATCATTTTTCATGAACCAAAACATCAGAGTCATCTTTTAAGCTCTTTTCTGACTCCTAAAACATGAAAAGATCACCGAGCGTTTCTTTTACACTCATTAAAACGGAATTAAAAGACGGTCCCCTTATAGCTCTTTTCTGACCGTAAAAACAAGAAAAGATTGCCGGGTTTTTGTCGTTTCAAACTCGATACGGAAATAAAACGACGTGTCCTTGATCGCTTTTTACTTTTCAGGTCAGAGACACTAATCATGAAAGTACTCCTTGGTCGCAAGATCAAGCGGTTCTCCCAGGTATTATTTTATACTTTTTCGGGCTTGGGGGACACAAATTTACGAAAAAGTTCAACCTGGAGTCTTCTTAAGTTTTTCAGACTCTCTAAAATTGAAAAACGCCGAGTTTCTCCTATACTGGGCTCGTTAAAATTTCACAGTAAAGGACCTGTTCAATTACAAACAGGAACGAACCATTCCTCCCTAGGGTTCGAATCAAAACTAGGTTGGACTCATCCGAAGGATGAGCTTATAATCAAGCATATGTTATCCTCCTCAAGCTTGTTAAAAATAAAGAGGTACTTGCCAGAAATGGTGGGGGAAAAGAGAGAAGAATGAGCCTATTTGTTATCCTTTGTCTCAGAAGAAACCTTATTACCACTCTTGAACACGACACTTTTCATTCACCTGGGTTGGGAAATCCTTTACCTCATAATTGATCAAACCACATTGAAAATCTAAGGGATGCATTAGCAAGAAAATCTAATTTTTATTTCCCTCTTTGTTTGATTAGTGTTACATTTAGCCTTGCTTTCATCTGCTTGACTTTGACCTTCAAAATCAGGTTTCTTGCTTAATAATGGGCAGCCATGTGTTTCTAAACTTTGAAGCCTCTTGTCCATGTTGGCCTTCTTGAGAGGATTCTCTAAATGATCATTGATTTTTCCCAACCAATATTTTTTGTCTTCATTGATTTCCCTGTCAATAGGCCCATTCACCATGACCTGCTTCCTTTGTTGTTGAAGTGCCTTCTCAAGGCCTTTTGTCTTTGGTTTTTTTTTTTCTACTTGCCCTTGATGTTCCATTACGTCCTCTACCTCTATCATTGACTTAACCTTAGTATCCTTTTGCAATTTCATGGTATGTTTCTCTTGAAGCATTCTGTCAACCTTCAGCTGTTTGTTTTCCTACTGCAAGTATGCTATCAAAGCATTTTCCTCTGTCAATTCGTCCTACAACTTTTTGAGTTCATTCTCCTTGTTCACTATAGGCTGCTCAAATGTCTTAGGGTCCTCATTGACCTTTAAAGTAGTCTCATGATGCAAATGTGATCCTTGTTGTGCTGATGTAGAAGGCTTGGCCCCTTCCACAACCTGTGGAGCAAACACAATCCTATTTCCTCTCTGATAAGTTTTAACCAACTTTATCCTCGCCATTCTTCTTTTTAATTGCATACCTACTTGATGAGCCAATTTTTGTTTGAGTAGGGGGTATTGAGGATGAAGTAGATCTAGTAGGCTAGTTGGAAGAAGGAAAAACTACCTCTTCTCCAATGAATGTCTCCTAGGCAATGTTTAGCTTCTTAAGATGATGAAGGATGATAATCTTGATGAGGGAGTGATGAAAGTGGCTATATTTTTGTAGCTCATTATTCCTATGCTGCACTTTGTATGTCATCTTTTCTATGCTCCTGTAAAGACAGTAGGGTATGTTGAGCAGTTTTACCCTAGTCAAATACATAAGAAGCCTTATGTGATAGCCATAGAGTCTAGAGAATCTCCCTTCACAAGTGAAATATTTCATTATGATCTTCATCAATGGTCCTCAATGTCCTTGGCCCAAAAAATGGTGGGGAAGTTATTGATGATGAGTGAGATCTTCATTTAGTCATGAACTGAATGAGAGAAATAGATAATGATGGCCTTTTATAGCTTGTGGAGCCGGTTTCTTTTCATAGTAATAGGGTGGCCCACAATATTTGTTTCTCACCTTTACTTTGGAAATCATATACATTTGAAACCTTTGAATACAACTTGAGATTATTTAAAACTTATTACAAAATATTCCTTTGAAATGAAACCTTTTTGAACCATTTTTGTATCACTATTCCTTTACATGACAATTTATTAATGGAATGAGAAATTCAAGGACTAGGACCCTAGTGACCTAATAGATGATAGTGAGATGGATGAAGACCATGATAATGAAACTGATATGATCATAAAGCTTTTTAGAGATGGGACATCCAAATGTATAATGACAGTGATCAAAACATGGCAATCTGTAAAGGAATAATTGACAACCTAGACTTACTAACTAGTGACCAAAGTTTTTGAATGAAAGACCTAGTGAAATGATAAAAACTTGACCTTAAACCCTAATGGACATTCTAAAAGAGAACATTTGATCACTAGTGGCAGGAAAAACTAAATGAAACTAAAATTGGTTCCAGCTGGGGATGGTATCTCCATAGGAGGTGTCAATAACACCATAGACCTAGTAGCCTTATTCATTGGGCATGGTGTCAAAATGAAAAGACTAACTTCAAACTGAAAATTGGCTGACTTACTGAATTTTAAAAACAATAAACAAAACAAATAGAAACTTTAAACCAACAACTGATCAAAGAATCCTTATGGCCTTCTCTTTGGGCTTCAAACTCCTATGATAGCCACTTTACACTCTGACATGAAAAGTAAACTAGTATATACAATTATAATGAAAATTTCTAGAAATTTATTCAAGTATGGTAGTGCTTGAGAAGCCTACAATTGATTGCTGCTCCAAAATAACTTTGTCCATTCTTTTCTTCCAACAGATAAACATTCTTCCCCCTGAAGGCTGAGATTATGTACGGTCCCTGCCATAGGCTTTCAAACTTGTTGTATTTGACCTTCTCTTTGTTCGGTGCATCCCAACGAAGAACCACATAGCCCATGTTGAAGTTATCTTATTTAATCTTGTGCCCATAAATATTTTTAATCCTTTCTTGAAGCTTAGAATTATTTTGAAATACTTCTTCCCTAGTTTGTTGTAAATGGATCATTTGACTTATCCTCTGCTGCACATCATCTGGTTCGCTTCCCACTTCCTATAGAATTTTCATGACTGTAATGGAAAGGGATGAAGGAAAAATAGTATCATCCCCATACACCAACTGGAAAGGAGACATGCCTATGGATTTCTTAGCACTGACTCTGTCCACCCATAAAGCATTAATGAGCTTTTTGTGCCAGTTCTTTTTATTGACCTCTAGAACTTTCTTAATTATGTTGATCAAAGATTTATTAGAGGATTCAACTAGCCCATTCCCTTGTGCTTAATAAGTGGTAGAATGCCCCAACGTGATATGGTACTTCTCCCAAAACTCCATCATATTCTTGGACTTACAAGCAGCAGTATTTTCGGTGATTATTTTCTATGGGTAGCCAAATCTAGAAAAGATATTAGTTTCAATAAACTGAATGACAATAGAATCAATAACTTGCCTAGTTGGGTTGCTTCAATCCATTTTTTAAAGTAGTGTGTGGCTACCAGGATCCACTTGTGTTGTGTGGACGATGAAGGATGGATTTCCCCAACAAAATAAAAACCCCACTGTTGGAATGGAGCTGAAACTAAAATTAGTTGCAAAGGCAATGGAAAAAGTTTTCTTTTCCCTTGAAAAATCTGGTACTCATGGCAGCTCATTACTATTTTGTACACATCAGCAAAAAGAGTAGACCAATAAAACCTAGCCCTCAAAATTTTGTAAGATATAGTTTTCCAAAAGAGATGGCCACCACAATCTCCTTTGTGAAAATCAGTCATCACATCCTTTGCTTAATTTTCAACAAGACAGTTCAACAATACACCACCCAGATATTTCCAAAACAAAACTCCATCAAGAATGCGATATTTTGAAGCTTTCAGTTTTAATGATCTACTTTTACCTTTGGGCACTTCCGGCAAAGCATTTAAATGCTGCAATACATAAACTATGTCGAAGTACCATGGAGATAAGCTGAACATGTCTGACACCTGTACCTCTGAATATTCTTCTTCTTCTTCGGAGACGGAAACAATCAGATTAATATCTAATGTATGAAAATTAGATTCAGTCATGAGTTTGGCCAAACCTTGTCCCTTAATGAGATTTGTTGGTTTTATTTCCATATCGTATTCTAACATTGCTGCTATCCATTTTCCCCTATGATCCTATGGATTAGTCTATATAATGAATTCCTTTACTGCTATTGTTGGAACATAAGCTATAGTGTGAGAATGAAAAATATATACTCAAAGTCTTTAAGCGCTTTCACCAAAGTCAAAGCCTACTTCTCAATAATGTTGTATCTTAGTGCTACATCCCCTATTGTTTGACTGGAAAATGCTATGGGTTGTTCATTTTTCTGAACCTTGTTACACTAAAAAATGTCACCATGGCTATTGACAGTTAGTATGGCTCTATCAACAGTCATGCTATCCTCCTGGGCAAGTCTTATGCCTCTGCTCTCCATGTCAAACTCCAAAAAGAGAGAAAGTCTTTGTAAATGTGTTTATCTCTGGGTACGCAGATTCTCTCAGCCTTACCTGCGTATACGCACCTAATGTTCACAAAAACTGTGTACTTGTACGCTCTGTATGTAAAGGGGTAGGTGCGTACCCCTGTAAAGGTCAAAAGGCACAAGTTTTACTCCAAAAAAGCTACTTGTGGTCATTTCTAAAGGCTTCTAGAAGTATGTTTGACGTGTATGAAGCGCCTCCAGATGGTTCATGTGCCCCTACCAAAGAGGAACTTATCCCATCAATAAGGGAGCTATCCCATCCAAAGAGGGGATTATCCCATTGATGGTGGACCTGATTAACTTCCTCTTGAGCACTATAAATACAGGCATTGGGCCAGAAGGAGGGGAGGTTGAAAGCTAAACATTTCTAAGGGTAGATGCTGCTGGAATAGGGACTCCCATTTAGAAGCTTGTGAGGAGAGATTGCCATCTTTGCTTGTTCTATTTGGAAGTGGGTGAGCTTTGTCAAAGTAAAGGAGAACTCTTGATGGACCCTGGGAGGGACTTGCACAACACCAAGGCTCAGGTTGTAATTGTTCCTTTTGTTTCCTATTAGTGCAAATGAGTCCATTCTTCTCAATAACTTGTTATTTATGAGTTGTTTCATGTACTCCTTGGTCTATGTGTTAAATATGTTTTATTTTATGAGATTATCAAGTGCTATTTAATCGTTTGATTGTTAGTGAATGCAGGTTTCAAAGTGAAGGAGGAGCTCATCCGGATCAGCGAGGCTGGACTGCTACAACGGCGTTGGACTACAGGTAGGATCTAAACACTTGATTTCTCGTATAGTAAATGCATGTTTAGAGAAGGATTGCTCTTGTTTGTCTTGTTTGTCACTAGAGAGTCTTAGGCTCCTAGGGAGGTTGGTTGTGTCCGCACTATCGACTCTTTCCGCCTGACGAACCTTCTTTTGCATCAGGACAACTACTACAGTATGCTCTGAGGCAAATGAAAATATAATAAAATTCAAAGTATAGTCGGGAATGATTAAAGTAGGAGCAATAGATAATGAAAATTTGACTGCATTGAAATACTTCTTAGCATCTTCAAACCATATTACCTCATTGTCCTTTTTCAGCATGTCTGCCATCTCTCTCAAATGTTCAGCGAGGTTGGGGATGAATCTCCTTAAAAAGTTAATTTTTCCATTAAATGACTGAATTTCCTTTTTGTTCATCGGAAATCTAACTGTTGAACAACTTCAACTATTGCAAGGTCAATCTGAATGCCATCCTTGGAAATGATGTGCCCCAACAACTTACCTTCCTCCATGGCGAAAAGGCTCTTCTTAGGATTCAATGAAATGCCAACTTTTATTCATCCCTGAAAGACATTCTTAGATGATGTAAGTGTTCCTCATCAAATTTAGAAAAAACTGTGAGATCATCTCAATAAATAACTAGAAAAACACCATTTTCATTGGCAAAAGCATTGTCCATGGCCCACTAAAATGTTTCTCCCACATTCTTTAATCCAAAGGGAATTTTGGCGTACATAAATGTACCCAATGGTGTTGTGAAGGTTGTTTTCAAATGATCATCCTTGTGCACTAAAAATTGATTGTAACCCAAGTATCCATCAAGCAATGATATCCTGGAAGACCCAACTACCCTTTGTAGGATATGGTCCATCTTCGGAAGGGGATAATTGTCCTTTAAGGAAACTTTGTTCAAAATTCTGAAATCGATAGAAAGGTGAATATCCCCGGTCTTATTTCTCACCAGCACAAGATTTGACATCCATTCAGAAAAATGAATAGGAACTATAATACCATATTTATAAAGCCTATATACCTCTTTCTTAATGGATGGCAAAAACTTAGTATTAATCCTCGTCGACTTCTGGTGAAATGGATTCTAATCAGGTTTAACCAGTAGAGTGTGCTGAATAATGTTCTTATCATACGCCTTTAAATATGAATAGTCCCAAGCAAATACATCAGAAAATTCTGTCATCAAGGCAATATACTTATTTTTCATCTCAGGAGATAAAGACTTTGAAAATTTAACCATCTTGGGCTTGTCTATTGTACCAATGTTTACATCTTCAACACCTTTTTCTATGGGGACCATGGTGGGATTTTTTGAAACATCATCATGATAAAATAACTCTTCCAAAGGTACAAGACCTTGTGGAATGTTATTGTCTTTCAACTGCAACACTTCAACCTCAATTTCTTCAATTTCATGATCATTCTGATCACATGCATCACCAATATGGGAATTTAGAAATTCATCCTCCATCTACAAAAAGTTATTAATCTTTTTTTTGTCTAAAAACACCTTCCAATATCTCATATTGTCAAGGGCAGCTGGGTGGTGCTTTACATTAATTGAATACTTCTTATTTGAACGAGTAGGAATCTTAACCATACTTGCTGCGGTAGCAAGGGAATCATCCATAGTATTATGAGTTCTAGGAATCAAAGACAAAGTATATTCTGAAAAAAGTCTTAAGAATGTCAAGTAAATCATTTTGATAAGCTCACATCCTTGGATGCTTGGCCTGGTACTCCTCTTTTACTTGTTTAGTTACTAACTCGGCGATGCCATAAACTAAAATTTTCTTTTCTCCAAGTTCTTTCATAATTTTAAGGATAGAAACCAGTGCTTCGTACTCCGCCTCATTATTCAAGCAATCAATAACGAACTTATAAGAACTTAATATTACATTCTAAAGAATTTTGCATGACTGATGCAAGGGGCAATGAATCCACATGTCAACCCCAACTTCTTCTTTCCCTAATGCACCATCAAACTCCATGTTTCAAAGACCTTCTTCTTAATTTGGAAACAAACTTTTGGAAGACCGATCTCTTTGATTTTCAGGAGGATGACTCACTCTCTTAACAATTTGAGTTTCTGGCACTGATTCAAGAATCATTTCAGGTGAATTTTCTAGCTGCAAACATTCTGCATCATTTTTCTTCTTTTCTGCAATCAAATCTTATTGTAGACTATTTATGACATTCGAAACTTCTAAAATATGTGCAATTTGACTATCATCATCAACTAGATTCATATCACTATACCAAAAGAAAGACTCTAGATCGGTATGTGCAACGTGGATAGGGTGATTATTTGGTCTTTCTTTGCTACTAATCATGAATTTTATCTTCTTCTCCCGATATAGTTTTCTAAGCTACCCAAATACTGGTATAGTAGCATATGAAAAATCAAGTTTCAAGGTTCCTTTCATATTTTCCCTTCAAGACCGTGAAAGCAACATGCCAAACTGTGGAGGTATATTGGCGACCACTACATCCATCAACATATTCTTGGCTGGGATTTACTCGAGGGACACTACTATATATTTGATAAGGCCAAGGAATTTGACTCTCCCTAAATCAAAAGAATATAATTAATGGTAGGGTTGAGTGATGTCTAATCCCAATTTATCCATAATAGATGTTAGCATCAGGTTATGTGAGGCACCAGAATCTAACATGTAATTATGGAGTATAAACTCATGAAGTTTCAAAATAAGATAGAAAGGGGGAACTTCACTATCTTTAGGACTTACTTTTGTAGTAGGACCAAATAAAATTATAGGCTCATCATCAAAAAAATTAACAATATTCGAAATTTGATCTAATTTCAACATCTTAGCAATCTGGAATTTGTATTTTTCAGTTTTTTACTAGTTCAGTTAGAGGAATTGAAACCTTCAATTTGGAAATTTAATTATCTATGCTAAATAGATTGGATTGTTTGTCACCTCTTTTGCTCCGATGTCCTTTTTTTCAGGTTGTCCTTTGTTTTGAGACTCCTTTTTCTAATTTTCAATTTGAACCTCCTTGTTTTTCCTCACATTGCTGGTAGAAGCTTCATTGTTTTTATCCTGACTCAGAGGCAATCTGTTTTTCTTTGTTTTGATCTGCAAGGGATGCTTATTTATCTAATGTATATTTCTAAAAATTCTGCCTTTTTTTATGTAATGTGATAGGGATGTTTATGATCCTCAAGTTATATTGTTTCTACAAATGATTGAGAGAATTCCGATATCCCCTTTGATACTCTCTAGTCTGCATTGCCCATGAATCATCATTAACAATGACAAGATGTTGATCACTTCGTTTTATTGATTCCTAATAAAATTGATCCTCCTCAATCAAAAACGTAGGTAATTCATCTTCCTCAAATAAATTATTAGCCTCATCAATTTCTTTGTCATCTTCTTCCGGGCCTTGTGTGTAGTTTTGTTGAAATGGTGTTCTGATTTCTCCTTGAGGATTCTTATTTTTCTGTTCTTTCTACTTATTTCAAAATTGTTATTGTTGTTGTACCCTATAGTTCAGATTCCTTATCGAAGGCTCTGCTTGTCTATCAGAAATAGTCATTCTGCACATCATTCTTTCCATTGTTTTAATCAAAGTGTCAAGCTTTACCTGAGAAGAAGAATAAGACTTCTCCTTCATAGTAACTTTCTTCTTAGGTTTCTCTAGTTATATTTTAGACTTCTTGATAAGAAAATGAGCTTCCACACTTACATCATTGCACTTCATTTCTTCCAAAGTTGTAATATCTTTCTCCCTAAGCTGATATTCCATGTTTGGATTGAAGGCATAAGGATAATGGAGGAGGGTTAAACTAGGGGGAGGTTTGATATCATTAGGAATGGAATTGTAAACCAGATTGAACCTTGTCGTAAACTATTGCACTATCTCATTCTGGTTTTGTTTCATGGAATGATACTCAACCAAAATTTGTAATGGATTTTTCTTCACATGCTACCGAGCTAAGAATAACTCTATGAACCACTGGGAACTATTGATGGAATTATTTTCCAAACTATGAAACCATTTATTTACATCTCCAGAAAAACTCTGGGCTATGATTCTCATCTTTGCATCCTCATCATCAACCTCTTCAAGGTCAATAAAATCTATTAGTTTGTCAACATGTTGTTGTGTTGTGATCTTTGAAGTTCCATAAAAAATAGGGATTCTTTGACCATAATTCTGAGGTAGGGCATCAAGTTGACTAGGTAATAGTAGAGGAGCAAACCGTACCATGACTATTGGAGGAGGTAATAGAGGTACTACAATGGGTTGTGTAGGTACTACAACAGGCTATGTTGATGGAGATGATGACACTAATGGAGGTATTGGTAAACTAAAAATGGCAAATGATGTAGCTGATGTGTTTGGAGATGAGGTGGAGAATGAAGTAGTAGCCAGGTTTTCAAGCTGATATTGAATGTAAGATTTCTCGGTAGTGATTTGGTGCACTAGGCTTTGAAGTTTATCAAATTTTAACCACAACTCGTGATTAGTTTTGGAAAAGAGAGATTTAGAAGAAGGGAGGTAGGAATCAAACCTAATAGGGTAAAAAACCACTTCTGAAATGGAAGACTCAGATTTGGATCGAACAAAGATTGCTCAAACTGAATATCAAAATAAATATCTTCAACAACCAATAATTGATCAGGTAGAGATGTAGTTTTCACTAATTTTTGATGTTCACATTCAGGAATAAGGGATTTGAGTTTCCTAAGTAATTTCTCTAGATCATCAACAAAATAAGGTGTATTATGGTCAGGATTTGACCTTGTGTATCTTTTAGGAGCCAACATTTTTACACTTTGAATTTGATGTGATTTCTTAAATCAAACTTCTTTGGATACTGGAATCTTTCACCCACGGAACTAGTCTTGAAAGTACTTATAGATCTTATCCCAGGAATAATATAACAATTCTTTCCCTGGCAACGACACCAAAATGCTATCCCCCACAATGTCCCAGGCTGAGAGGAGATTGACAGAGGTAACCACATACCAAGATTTTAGTTTGGTAGCTAGCCCTACCAATCTAGAGAGGGCTCTCTCTATGAAATTACAATAAAGAGATGACTAGAATGTAAATGATGTTAGGCTAGATAGCTAGGCTCATATGGATTTTGGAAAATTTAAGGGTTTCTTTTGGATAAAGGATAAAAACTAGGTAGCTAGGTCAGAGGATCAAAGGGTTACAACAAAAAAGATATGAAGGAGAAAGATAGCAATACTTTTGTGATGGATCTTAGGGTTTGTCAGTGTAGTATAGTTTTCATAAGAAGCTAAAGGTCTTAATGAGCATGACACATGAATTCATTAAGAAAGGAATAAAGTAACACATAATGATTTTTCCATCAAAACATAGCTTTATGAAAAGAATTATGTTTATAAACTGTAAGGAAAACCATTGAAGAATTGATAAATGGAAAGAGAAGATGAATATCTTTCATATAAAGTGATAATAGAGAAAAAAACAACATCACAAACTTACTTCACATGTATTCCTAGATAATAGTTGCAAATTGTATCCTTTGATTTCCAAAAAATGTCCAAGTACAAGCTACAATAGTTCTCTCCTCTCAAGTCCAACCCGTTTTATGACTGAGAAACTGATACATAAATACCAAAATAACATCTCCCCACTCTCAGGGGTCGAATCCATGACTCTAGGACTACTTCTTCAATTAACTTTGACTCCAACCATTCTCATAAATGAGACCAAATTTACATCAAAACAACTTACAAAGATTAATTACCCACTCTTACATCATATTTACACTAGGACTACTTAATTACATCATTTACATAAGTGAAGAAGTCAAACTAGGTCAAATTTTGTGAAAAGTGTAGTGAGGGCTACAAAAAGCGTAGCGTGAACTTGCAGGCCATTGTTGGAGGCCTTATTGAACTCCAAATTGAGCTCATGATAGCTCATGGGAAAGATATTTATTTCTGCTACACAATGGAGTCCTCACAAACTAACAAATACAAAGTATAGCCCCTCAAAAATCATTTCTTCCAAGACTGGTCAAAAAGCGTAGCTTGGCCTCCAAAAACATGGAAGAAAGGTGTATTTTAGGTGGTTTTTGGGCATTTTATCCTTGTAACAACTGATGAATGAGGCATCCAAGTGTCCAAAGATGATGTAGAAGTCAAATTCTATCCAAACATGTAAAAAAATTTCCCATTGGAACTCTCCAGAAAAAGCATAGCGTAACTCTCCAGAAAAAGTGTAGCGTGGCCCATGCTATGCGTTTTGCAAGTTGATTGTGTGAAAACTTGACAAAAATTCTCAAAAGACAAAATTTCTCAAAATTGATATGTAAGACCACCATGTGATATTCTATGCTATAAGGGATGCATCAGCAAGCAAATCTAATTTTTCTTTCCCTCTTTATTTGATTAGTGTTTCATTTATCCTTTCTTTCATTTGCTTGACTTTGACCTTCAAAATCATGTTCCTTATGTAATAATGGCCATCCATGTGATTTTGAAGCCTCTTGACCCTGTTAGCCTTCTTGAGAAGATTCTCTAAATGATCATTGCTTTTCCCCATCCAATATTCTTTGTCTTCATTGATTTCCCTGTCAATAAGCTCATTTACCATGATTTGCTTGCTTTGTTGCTGAAGTGCCTTCTCAAGGCCTTTTTTCTTTGTCTTTTGTTTTTCTAATTTCCCTTGATGTTCCATTAGGTCCTCTGCCTATATCACTAATTTTCCTTTAGTCTCCTTCTATAATTTCATGATATGTTTCTCTTGAAGCATTTTGTCAACCTTTAGCTACATGTTTTCTTGTTGTAGGCATGCTATCAAAGCATTTGCCTCTATCAATTTGTCCTGTAGCCTTTTAAGTTTATTCTCCTTGTTCACCATAGGCTTCTCAATTGTCCTACAGTCATCATTGGCCTTTAAAGTAGTCTCATGATGAAAAAGTGATCCCTATTATGCTGATGTAGAAGGCTTGGCTCCTTCCACAACCTGTGGAGCAAACACAAGCCTGTTTCCTATCTAATAGGTTTTAACCACTTTATCCTCACCATTCTTCTTTTTCATTGTAGACCTACTTGATGAGCCAAATTAATTTTGAGCAGGGGGTGCTGAGGATGAAGTAGGTCTAGTAGGCTGGTTGTAAGAAGTCAAAAATACCTCTTCTCCAATGAATGTCTCCCAGGAAATGTTTAGCTGCTTAAGTTGATGAAGGACAATAATATTGATGAGGGAGTGATGAAAGAGGCTATTTTTTTGTAGCTCACTGTTCCTATGTTGCACTTTTTATTTCATATTTTCTATGCTCGTGTAAAGATAGTAGGGTATGTTGAGCATTTTTACCCTATTGAACTGCATAAGAAGACATATGTGATATCCATATAGTCTAGAGAATCTCCCTTCACAAGTGAAATATTTCATTATTATCTTCATCAAAGGTGAAAACTTGTCAAGGAGCTAGCCAAAAGGAAAGATTGTCTTGATGTTGTCTTTGTATGGAGTTTTGAGGTAGGGTTGATATAGTTGAGCATTTAATTCTTGAGTCTTGAACCACTTTTCAACAATGTTGGGTATCCTAATATCTTCTTCTATGATATCAACTTACATAGAGAATGTGACACCTCCAATTGTGACTTTATCCTTTCTAAGGTTTTTGACAAACAACCTGGTCAATTCAGCATGATATTGAACTTTTTGCATCAAAGCAAAAAACTAAAGACACCCTACATTTTGAAAACATTGTTTGGGAAGTGGTTAAGACATCAACTCCTGAGTATTTATAGGTTCATACATTGACACCTTTCCACCCTTGTTATAAGTTTTGTTCTCCTCCTCCATAGTAAACTGTGAATACAAACCTTAAGGGGCAAAAAAGGGGAAGGGAAAGAGGAAATAGGATGATGGGGTTATGGAGGGGAATTTAGTGTGGAAACATTTACGAAGATAAGGAAGGGTGTGAGGGGTGTTAGGAAGTGATAAGGAGTGAAATGAGTGAGGGATATAGGCTGTAGAACTTATATACAGGCTTAAGGTATTAAGCTGCCAAAAACGCAACGTAGGGGTAGGGTCTATTGTTAGGGACTTAGGGAATATGAGTGTAGGGTATTAGGGCCTTTAGGGAGTAGATATGAGTGTGTAAAAGGGAAGGAATATATGAAAATAAGAGGGAATCATGTGTTTTAGGGTTTAGAAACTTGGAATAATCAGTGCTATAGAAAAGCGTAGCGTGGGAAGAAATGGATGGGTTTTGCACCATAGGAATTGAGAAAGTAAGTGATAGAGGACATGGAGTGATTGAAATTACTTGTTGTAACCTTGTGGAGGATTTTGTTTCCTTTGAAACCCTTATAAACTCGTTTGATGACCCTTGAAGAAAAGTGCAACGTTCACTGTCAAAAGCGCAATGAAAAGAGCAACATACTCCCTCAAAACGCAGTAAGGTAGCTTAAAACACAACGAAAGAGTTTTAAATAAATATTTTGGAACGTCCTTGGCCCTAAAAATGGTGGGGAGGTGATTGATGATGAGTGAGAGTTTCTTTTAGTCATAAAATGAATGAGATAAATAGATAATGATGGTCTTTTATAGCTTGTGGAGTTGGTTTCTTTTCATAGTAATGGGGTGGCCCACACTATGCCTTTCTCACTTTTACTTTGGAAATCATATAGCTTCGAAACCTTTGAATACAGCTTGAGGTTATTTAAAACTTATTCCAAAATATTCTTTTGAAATGAAACCTTTCTTAACCATTTTTGTATCACTATTCCTTTACATGCCAATTTATGAATGGAATGAGATTCAATGACTAAGACCTTAGTGACCTAATAGATGATAGTGAGGTGGATGAAGACCATGATAATGAGGCTGATATGATCATAAACATTTTCCGAGATGGCACATCCAAATGTATAATGACAGTCACCAAAACATGGCAATTTGTAAAGGAATAATTGACAACCTAGACTTATTATCCAGTGACCAAAGATTTTGAATGGAAGGTCTAGTGAAATGATAAAAACTTGACCTTAAACCATAATGGACATTATGAAAGAGAACATTTGATCCCTGGTGGTAGGAAAAATTGACTGACACTAACAGCAGGATTGATGCTATAAACTAGTCACGATGTTGGGTATCTGATATTTGCATATTAGCCTTCTTGATCTGGCACTTCAACCTTTGATCAAAGTCCTAAGGTGTCTCATCGATATTCTGTAGGATTTCCTTAAATTCAATTACTAACTATGCCTCTGACTTAGGCTTGTTGAACTCCTTGTCCAAATATAGCTGGGTATCTGGCAATGATGCGTTGAGGTTATCAGTGCAATACTTTATATACCATGTTAACTCGTAGTCTTGTAAGGTTGTAACCAATTTTGGTTTCTTAATATTATCATCCACAATCTATTGCACTATCCAAACAACATCTACCACAAACCAAAACTGTTTTGGTTCTTCAGTCACTGTTCCTTTAAAGATCGACATATTCATCAGGTTCCCCATGTTGAATGGTGGAAGTAGTGGTGGAGGTGTAGGTGAATTTGTATGGGCAAGAGGTGGAGGTGGAGGTGGAGTGGATGGATGAGATATCCTTGGAATACCCTGCATAATTAACTGAGCTGCCTTCGTGACGTTGTCAGCACTATCCCCTCGTCGTCACTTGAAGAGGGTTTAATGAGAGAACTATATTATGGGTTGGATCCTCCATTTCATCTAAAGAATATCCCTCTTCACATAGCCCTAAACATCAAGGTAACTACATAACCTTGTTTTCCCATAACAACATTTTAATCCAAGTCTTTAATGATTTCAAATACTTACCTCGCGGTCCTTTGAAGATCCTTCACTCCGCTTCGCTATAGCTAATATTTCTATCAATAGTGAAATAAGTCACAAATGCGATCAACCCAATGATCCACAACTCACGCAACATTGCTTTCTGATGATTCCAGACAGCGCACTAGTTCAAGAGTCCACACTATGGGGCCTTTGAGCCTCTATGTCCCTTGACTATCAGCTAATTTCGATAACCACTCATATAGTTCTTCAGGGAAGAAACGAAAGAACGTGTCTATCTCATCTGTATACAAAAATCTATGCAACAACTATTCCTTGGTTAACTTAGGGCTCCTGTTCTCCTAAGCCGCGAACACCTACGATTTTCAATCAATCCACTTATTGAGCTCTTTCTTCGTATGAAACCATTTTTCACACATATCTTAGATAGATCTCGGTCTCGTCAACGAAACCATTTTTTGAATTAAGGGGGCCTGACCCAAGTTCAGAGTTATTCACGCCAACCAACAAAACCCTAACTGCTGGCCGTTTCGAGAACAACCTACATAGCGCAGGCTGAAGTCTCACCCGAAGAAGTTTTGGGGGATGCTAGAACCATGTTTTTGCATCCAGGGACATGTGATAAGTGGTTCTTAGGCTCTGACAGTTCATATTTGCCTTCGTGTAAATCAGAAATATTCTAGGGCTCGTTATTGTAACTGGGGTAAAATGGCTCCTAGACCTTCACGAAGGTCTACAATTAGTCTTTGCGAACCTTAAACAGACAATGTATCCACTTTCGTGCATCAATAAATAACCCTAGATCTGAGTTCTCACAGATCTACCCAATTATTTAGAAAACATAATAGAAAGAACTCTTATCTTCGTAAACTAGATACCAACTTAAATCTTGCATAGCTAAGATAGATTCAGTTGGCTCACGCAACATTCATTCATTATTTCATAAAAACATATCATCGAGTGACATAATATAACATAAAAAAAATCAATAGAAATGCAGATTAATTCTTCAAAATCAGTCTTTACTAATGTTTAATGTTTAGATTATAGACTCTTCTACCATGTGCACTCAGTTGCAGGGGTCCATGCACTCAGCTGCGAACTTACCAAATCCTCCCATGCAATTAGCTGTAGGAGCCTTCCCCTTCTCACCTAAGTATAGGAAGCAGAGCCTTCCCACCTTAGCTCTTGCCCAAAACATTCTCTATCTTAATTCCTCATTCTCAATTACTACTTTTAGCCCCGTTATGACTCAAAATATATAGCCTTTTCAATACAATACCATGGTCCGTGGACCATGGGTGAGTCTCAAAACCGACTTATCTATCTATCCAAACAAGGGGCTAAGCCCCCTTTGACTCTTATCTATCTACGCGCTCTGCATCCATAGTTCGCAGAGACTTTACATCTTTTACAAAAACTTATACAAAATTTAACTAACCCCAAAACTGACCTTAGGGACCCTATCCCAATAGGTAGGTCGAAGTAAAACTTAGAATGTTGTATGAAATCTGAAGTATAAATATCTAAATTCAAAATAAGGATACAACAATGTAAAAGTGTACAAAATCATTAAATAAACAATCTACAATTATAATCAATAAGATTGGCCAATAAATGAAGCTTGGGTGTGCATTTTAGTGAAGCAAGGCATTTTTAGTTTGCTTCACACAAATGCACTCACATCCATCATTTCAAGGGAAAATTAAATGATTCAACTTGGAGAGTATTTTTTTACTCATAGGTAATGTTAATACAATTAAATATTTTAAATTTTTCACATGCATATTTTTGTTGTTTAAGAAAATTCCAAATTGCATGGATTTCATAGGGTAAAAGGTAGGGTTTGTGTGCCTCACATAAATGCACACTAGGAATGTTTGAGAATAAGGGGATGGACTAAGAAAATAAATTTGAATATTAATAGTTGAAAATTTTAGTTTCTTGGTTAAAACCCTATAATTAAGTAAGGGTGGATGACCTTATTTTAGTAGTAATTAGGTTTAAATGTTTTCAAGGGATATATAAAGAGATAACACTTAGGGTTTGCAAGGTATATTTTAGAGTTTTATTATATTGTACATATTTTTTTATAGTTTTAAGTTTAATATTAGGTCAAGTGACCTAGTTAGGGTTTGAAGATAAATATGTAAAGAGAATGGAGATAAATAATACTAGTTCTTATTTCTTGTTCGCCAATGAAGTCTAAGTAGATCTAAGGTTTCAATGCCACTCATCAAATGCAAAATTTTTGAATAGGAATTCCCAACACACATGAAAATGATGACTAGAATTCTAGGGTTTAAGATAATGAAGGAACTTGTGGGATTCACTATCAACAAGGGCATTTCTACTAGAATTTAGTATTTAAGATATACCTGAATGCTAACTGTCATCATAATACCTCAAGCAAATACATGACATTTCAATTTTAAGAAAATATTAAAAGATGAAAATTTAAAACCAATATCATTAAAACACATAGTACCTCATAAAAAAATAAATTTCATCATAATGAGAATTAATTCAACAAGATTGCTGCTCTTCCTCAATAGTAGTAGAATTAAAAACAAGAAAAAGAAAAAGGTAAAAGAGAGTGAACTCCTCCCTCTTGTCACCAATGTGTTACACTTTACAAATTAGAAGTCTCTTCCTATTTATACATGACCTAAGAGACCTTTGAAATTTGTAGGGAAAATGACTCCCCACACAACATGAAGTACATCCTAATTACATTTGGGTGAACAATAACTCATCCTCATTAAATTTTTGTTCTGCATGAACACTCCAAATTAGATTGATTTCATAGGGTAAAAGGCAAGGATTGTGTGCCTTAAATAAATGCACACCAAGACCTATTGTTAACTGGCAATGAAATAATGATCATTCCATCCTAAAGATACAAACATTTTCTACAACATATTATAATCATTATCCTAAAAGAAATCTTACTCATTAAAATCCAAGTTTGCCAATGTAGCGATTCATCATATCTATGAATGCTCAAGTCTAAACAAATGTGCACTCCTGGGCCAAACCAATTGCACTCTTGGTAATTAAATTTGAAATGGGAGATGATTGGAAAATATCTAACCTTAGGATATAACCTTGCATCATGTCTGATAAATGTCCTACATAACTATGTTTCGCACTTATACACAACTTTCACATAAGGAAAGTTGAAGAAAAACTTGGAATGTTGTATGAAATATGAAAGTATAAATATTTAAGCTCAAAGTACAGATATAAAAATTTAAAAGTGCATAAAATTATTAAATAAACAATCTACAATTTGAATCAATCAGATTGACTAATAAACAAAGCTTAGACATGCATTTTAGTGAAGCAAGGAAATTTATGCAAGCCCAACCTTAATTTCAAGGAAAAATTGAATGATTTAACTTGGAGAGTATTTTTTTACTAATAGGTAACATTAATACAATTAAATAATTTTAATTTTTCACATATATGTTTGTGGTGTTAAAAAATACTCTAAATTGCAAGGATTTGAAAGGTTAAAAAACAATGTTTGTGTGCCTCAAATAAATGTACAACAAGAATGTTTAGGAACAAGGTCATGGACTAAGAAAAATTGAACTTGAATTTTAATAGTTGAAACTTGTAGTTTCTTGGTTAAAATCGTATAAGGCTAGATGACCTTTCTTTTCCGCTTGGAAAAAACGTAATTTTCATTGAGATATAAAAATTACATGCTGTAAATGAAAAATCATATGCTATAATGAGGCTGTGCCTATAAAAAAAATCCTTTCTTCCATGCAGGGAGGCTGATCACTTAATATTTTTTGTTGTTCTTGTCAAAAAAAGCATTGGCCTAAGGCTGCCAATTTTTCTATCAAAAATAGATTTCTTGAAATAGCTTGAAAATAAATAGGACATATGAATATTTACATATGGATGTGAGTAATATAAGAACAAAAACCAAAAAACTATGCTCCTTGAGAGCTCTCTGTATTGACTATGTCCATAAAGGGTTTGTGATAAAACTGATAGGCATGCCCTTCTCTATGCTCCTGTATCAACAAAGTGGCGAGAGGCCTGTGCGCAGCTTCTTTGGATAAGCTGTTAGCATCCACATTTCACTCCCTGTAAATATGTCGACATGTAAAAGAATCAAAAGCAGAAATAAGATGGTGGGCCTCATCTAGAATATGAAAGAATGAGAAAACTATGCCTCTGGTCTTTCTATTGATCCAATCACAGAATAATTTTGAATCGCCAAAGAGCTACAGGTCACGACAATGGGATTGTAAGGCATATTGGATAAGGAATTTTGTAGAGGATAGTTTTGCAAAATTGTTTGTACCTCTCCCTAATCCCATTTGAATACGGAACGAATGAGAGTTAGTGAGGTTTAAAATGGCTCCTCCCCCACATCCCTCTTCCTGGGCAGAACCATCAAAATAGGCCCATGGTTTTGAGTGGTCGATGGATTCTGGAGTGATGGTCCTGGATTGGGGTGGTTCTTCGTCCTCAGAGATGAGGGAGAAATCAGAGATGATTCGAGAAGAGATGGAAGGCGAATGCGGCATGAAGTTTTGAAAGATGAGGTTATTCCTAGCTATCCAAAGGCCCCAATAGACCAGCAGGGGCAAGTTCCTGAGTTTTTTGGGGGAGGCGCTGGTCCACCAAGTTGACTAGGTTTCCGAAATCTAGGCACCCTACCATCTTTGATGAGGTTGGGATTGCTGCTGAGATGGATAGCCAAATATCCCGAGTAGCCTTACATTCAACAAAGAGGTGGATTGCGGATTCATTGTTGCATTTACATAGATGACACCAGAAGGGGCCATGAGAGCTCACTTTAACAGATTATCTCTTGTTGGGATTTTATTCTTTAGAATAGTCCACATTAGAAGTTTGCTCCTGGGGGGTCACTTTAGTTTCCATAAAAGTTTCCACCGTTGTTCCAAGTTCAGTGGGCGTCGTTCCTCAACAAGTACCAAATATCCCTCCTTTGCCCTATATCTTCCTACCTTCAAAAGTGCCCAAACTACTTCATTGTCCTCTTCCTTGATCTTGATCTGAGCTTCAAAGAGGGCCCGTGTATAGTCATTCCAAAGATGAGTCCATTGAGGGGGAATGTTAAGATATCAAGCAGTTTTCCAAGCTTGTTGGAAAGGGGTGGAGCATTCCATATCTGCTATTTGACCAATATATGTAATGTCGATGTCTTGAAGGAAAGATTGAAAGTCCTCTGGAAGCTTGTGAAGGTTGCCAAAACCTATCCAGGGATCATGACCAATTATGACTCTCATCCCTGATTGGATTTTCCAAGTAAGACCTTCGCTGATGATGTTGAGGGATTTTAGCACTGCGTTCCATATAATGAAGACCCATCGGAGGCTGCTTGGAGGATGGAAAATCCAGTCCATCAGGGGTACAGGGCCAATGTATTTTGAGCAGGAAACATTGGTCCATAAACTATTTAATGAGAGCAGTTGTCATCCCAACTTTTCCGCCAAGGCTGAGGAGAAATCTTCTAGCTTCTTTATGCCCCATCTGCCCCATTTCTTGGGAATAGAAATGGCCTCCCGTTTTACCCATGCAAAAATTCTTGCTGATTGTTTCCCTTTCCAAAGGAATCTGCACCATAAGGCTTGTATCTTGCCTAGGATACCCCTAGGGATCCAAGCCAGTGACATCCAATAAACTAGGGTAGCTTCTAAGACTTCTTTGATGAGCATGAGTCTACTTGCCCTAGAAAGGTATTTGTGAAACCAAACGTTTAATCTCTTTTCCAACTTGGATATTAACCAGGTCCAATCTGCAATTTTGTACCCTAAAGGCTTCAGCTTGTAGCTGAGGTATTTAAGCCCCTCTTCCAGCCTGAGTAGGGTGTAATGAAAACGGTGCAGAGCATAATGAATTTTATGAGGGGAGCATCCATTTTTGTGAGGGTTGACTTGTTACAATTGACAATCATCCCCGTAGCTTTTTGGAAGAGGGAGAAAATGTTACTTAGGGAGGTTAAGTCACCTATACTGTCATTGAGAAAGATGAGCACATTGTCCACAAACAGTAGATGAGTTAAGATGCAATATGCTATAATCTTGATTCCTTGAAGTCTACCCCTTATGTGCTCACCTTTTATTAGCCTGCTGAGTCCATCCATGATCAGAAGGAACAACATAGGAGATAAAGGACATCCTTGCATGAGTCCTCTTTCTGAATAGAAAAATGGGAGGCAGCTCCATTGATAAGAACACTGAAAGGAATATTGGTTATGTAGCACATGATCCATTTAATAAACTCAAAAGGAAAACCCAAGTGGGTTAGGAGCATTCTGATATAAAGCCAATTTGCTCTATCGAATGCTTTTGAAAGATCTACCTTAAGGATCATACCTTTTAGTTTTTTGGAGTGCAGTGAATGAAGTACCTCCTATGAAGTTCCTTCTGCTTCAAGAATTTGTCTCTCTTGTAGGAAAGCAAGTTTTTCAAGCGATATGAATCTAGAAAGGATGGGTCGCATTCTGTTTCCAATGATCTTGGCTAAATTTTTTAAATGCAATTACACAACGAGATAGGCCAAAATTCATCAAATGAGGAGGGGTTATAAGCCTTTGGAATGAGAGAAATGAATAAGGCTAGATGACCTTATTTTAGTATAATTAGGTTTAAATGTTTCCAAGTGAGAGACAAAGAGATAGCACCTAGGATTTACAGGGTCTATTTTATGGTTTTTCTATATTGTACATAATTTTTAGGGTTTTAAGTTTAAGATTAGGTCAAGTGACCTAGTTAGGACATTTACTATAAAAAGGTTTGTGTGACATTTTAATGCAAGAAAGACATTTACTATCATTTATGAATAACTAGTTGCATGATGGAAATTTGGTCAATTCTAACCATGAGAAAGAAGTGATGGCCATGTTACATGCCATCAAAATCTTCCATCCATATTTTTAAAAGTGTTATTTTTAATAAACTGTATCTTATATCTCAATATTAGATTTGAATTTTTAATTCTATGTTTGAGAAAAAAATAGGAGCAAAGTTAAAGCACCTTATAAACAATTTTATCACTTAACAAAAAAAAATTCTTTATAAAAGTGATTTGTAGAAAAATAAAGCAATAAGAAAAAAATAAAAAGAAAAAATAAACGCATTTATGTAGGCATTCCAAGTTTATTCAATAGTGTTATTTTTAATAAACTCTCTTATATCTAAATGTTAAATTTGAATTTAATTATGTGTTTGAGAAAAAATAGGAGTAAAGGGGCAAATTTAAAGCATCTTATAAATAATTTTATCAGTTAACAAAATTTTCTTTTCTTTATAAAAGTGATTTTTAGAAAAATAAAGCAATAAGTAAAAAAAGGAAAAAGAAAAAAAAACTCATTTGCGTAGGCATTCCTCGCAGTTTATTCAGCACACATTCTTACATTCAACATGGATTCCTCACGGTTTATTCAACATGCGTTCCTCACGGTCTATTTAGCATGCATTCTTGCATTCATCGTGACTAGTGTACCTTGAACCTAAACAATGATGGCCTCAATTAAAATAGGGGCATCCTCTTCCCCATAAATAGTTAACACATGGGGTTCCCAAGAGAAGTTCACAGTTAAAGAATTCAAATAGTGTGATGATACATGGAGATATTTGGACAATTCTCCACCATGTATGCTAGATATCCTAAGAAGAGTGGAGTTTTATAAATTTATAATTTGGACAGTTCGATTTCCAAAATGATGGTATAGATGAGTCCATACAAAATTATGATGATAAATCCATGGAATTAAAAATATGTGGGTAGAGGATTAACCTGGACCTTGATTTGGTTGCAAGAGAAACAAAATTTCCATGCAGAGGGGGAGCAAAATTTAACTCCACGAAAACACCTAAGCTATAAAAGATTGAAATTCCTAGTAAAATATGTGCGAAACAAGTATTTTTTCTCAAGAATGGATTAAAAATGCAAGATTTTCCCCAAGGACTATGCAAATATTTGATTCAAGTTGTCCTCAGGACAATTATGAATCATCACAAGCTTGATATTTCCGGTGATTGCATGAGGATAGTTATTCATTGGGTTCAAGGCATGGCCATAGATGTCCCTCATCTGTTGGCTAAAATATTAAATTATGCCCTACAAGAAAGTAAAATTAAGAAGGTTAAGTTCAGTTTCCTGGGAACACTATAGAAAAATATTCATTTTTATCGATTTGGTGTTCAAACAAGGTCTGTTAAAACTTACATTAGGAAATCAAAACCAAATAAATCCATTGAGGAAGAACTTTGACAGATTATGGTTGAAGGTGTGGAAGATTTTGATGATATAGTTTTCCATACCAAAGATATAGCTTCTAGTATTCTAGTAGACTTACATGTATGTGTGGATGAAGATGAGGAGTAGGAAGGTATGGACCAATATTATATGGAAACATGTAATGATGATTTTTCTATAATAGACAAAATTCCTTGTAAACAGTTGGCAACTCAATATAATTTCCCTTTTATGGGTGATTCAACATCTACATCTCCAAGTTTAAATGTGCATAGGCCAACATAAAATTTTGATAATAGATTTGTTTTCTCAGTATATGATAGAATGATCCATTAAAAGCAAGGTGTAATTGACAATTCTTCCTTTATATACAACTAGAAGGAAAAATTTCAACAATTGTGCAGTAAACCAAAAAATCAATGAAAGACATAAACACCAAGTATAAAATTATTGATGAATTATGTAATGAGGTATCTAGAATGAGCAACGAAGGTATGAGGGAGATAAATGAACTACATGCAAAGTTCAAAAATTTCAAGTTACATATGATGAAAAAATTAGTGAAGTCAAAGAGGAGTTGAGAAGAAGACCAAAGGTTCTCAATATACCTCCATTGGAAACTTCAGATACTTTTGAGGATAAATTAGTGAGGATATTGAATGAAAAAGATAAACTTATTGAATATTTAAATTCTAAAATTGTAAATAAATATAAAGATCAGGACCAACAAAAGCATGAATCACAGGTTGAAGAATACATGAATAGAGTGACTAAGTTGGAGAAAACCTAGAATATGAAAGCTAATAAGTTTAAAGAGATATATATTGAAATTTCCCAAGCATAACAAAATATTGAAGAACTTGAAGAGGAAAATTATCAACATAGTATAGAAGGTGGTACTAAGAGTGGGGATAAAGGTAAGGGTAATGGTAAAGGTACAAGTTAGGATAGAAGAGTAAAACAAATTCCTTCAAAGGACTTGGAGAAATCCAAGCTAAAAGCACGAGTGAAGATTTTAGAGACCATTGCCTCAACCATGAATTATGTGGGTGATATGTATGAGTCACCACTAGTCGTTGAATCATTGAAGCAAATGGTAGCTGAGAGAGAAAAAATAACTACAGAGCTAAAGAATGACCTTATGAGTGGCCAAAAAGCACAACATTTGGGATGTGACATGGAGATATAAAATTTGAAATCCCAGGTTTTTTATTTGCAATAGAAATTAGAGAGGGAGAAACAATAACAATAAACAACAATCAAGGGAAAAGGAGCTTAAGGATAAACTAAAAAAACTCAGTAGTGAATTGGCCAAATGTAGATATCAACTGAAATCTACAAAGGAAGATATTGAAAGGAAGGAAATTGAGCACAAGTATAAACACAAGAAGAATGTGGATTTATTGAATAGGCTAAGCCCAAAAAAATCCAATATGAGAGAACATTATGAAAGGAAAATTCAACAGCTTCAACAAGGATCGAAGGATGTGTCTGTTGTAGTGCCTGAACAATAATAGGCCTCCACAAAAGGAAAGAGATGCTCCTCTTCTCAAGAGGAGGGCTTGCAGAATCCTCCAAAGCGTCCTCGAGTTTCATGGAATTTTTATCTAGTTGTGATTTCACTGAGATCTAATTACTAGTTTATGTTTGGACAATGTAATATACTTTTATAAGATGTAGCTTACTGAAATGAGAAATCAATGCTATGGAATGTACTCAATTTCTATTTAAAATACAAAATATGTCTTCTTGATGTAGTAGAACAAATTGACAATATCCTTAGTGAATCATATGGTAAAATTTACCATAGGGTGCCTCAAAAGGAAATATAGGGGTTGTTGGAGCTGGAGGTGTAATTTTTAACCAAAATGGTAAAAAAATCCTATCTTATGCCTAGGGGACTGGCAATTCCTCAATTAATCTGTCAAAGATGTGGGCTGCCTAGAAAGGTCTCTCCATTCTTCTCCAACATGCTTTTTTCTATTAATAAGAAAATTGCATAAAGCTTACATGAGATACAAATTTATCAACATAAAACCAAATTATTTGCATAATAGTATTGTATATATCAACATCGATAGGAATATAATTCACATATCCTTATCTCACTAGACAAAATATCCTTCTAAGACGAACAAATAGTACAAAAATAAGGCTTCAAGTCTCAAGAAATTATCAACTCCAACTCCAAAATTCCAAAGTATCAAGAAAAAGACATAATGTCTTTACTTAGTTAGTAAATAAACAATATACAATTTGAATCAACCATATTGGCCAAGAAATGAAGCCTAGGCGTGCATTTTAGTGAAGCAAGGCAATTTTGGCTTGCTTGACAGAAATGCATGCCCAGCCTTCATTAGAAGGCCAAATTCAATGATTCGACTCGGAGAGTAATCTTTTACTCATAAAGAACATTAATACAAATAAATTTATCTAATTTTCCCATATGAAATATTTTTTCTTAGGCTTAGTGAAATATTTCGATTTTTTTTATAATATAAATTAATGAGCATAATTTGCATACATATAACCTAATGGTTTGGATTTATATTGTTTTACATATATGATATATGTGATTATATATTTTAACAATTGCATATTTAATGAGTTTTTATTCAATAGGCTCTTCATCCTAGTTCAGTCTAAGTCTAACCAAGAAGCTGACAACACCTCTAAACCATTATCAACCAATAAATGACCACTAACCATGCTAACTCTTATCCAAGTAATCCTATTTTTTTTCTACCAATTAATTAAACACTTTAAGGATATTGCAGTAGGTAATTTATATTGACACAGATAATACTGAAGCATTTCAAAGTTTGGGCCACTAAAATCATCATTTTTTAAACATGGATTACAAATAATTTTGAAAATTTATAAGTCTTACTTGTTAAGATTATTTTCAGCAACAATTTTATCTGGTGTATCATTGTCAATGTTCATATTTTCTTTAAAGTATTTAATATTATGATCATCCTCATCCTGACCTGCATCATCTTCATCATCATTCAAATTTGATTGTAGAACATCTATATTGTTGTCAGATCTATTTGGATCATCATTTTCTATACTGTCCACATAATTTTCTTCTATAAGATCACCTAACTTTGGATTGTTGTCTTCTTGTGCCTGAACATAACCATCTTCAACATCATCATGGATATTAATTTCTTCTATTTTCTGTAATTCCTCTGTCTCATTTTGTTGGCCATCATTTTTCTGCTTAGTATCCACTAATTCATCATTAAACACATGCCTTAATATTGGATCATAATGTATGACAAATATCCATTTCAAGTCCAAAATATCTTCATAGAAAAATACCCGCACATGAGTGACATACATATATTAGACCAATGTTATAACAATTTTATTGTTTAATACACACACACACACGCATACCCATATATATATCTATCTATATATATATATATATATATATATATATATATATATATATATATATATATATATATATATCCAATGAATTAATACTAGATTAATGATCGATATTGCTTCTTGTTTGAGTTAAAGAAATACCTGCTCACAATGAATTGGTATAACATAAGGTTCCTTATCCTCTAGTAGGAACATTGAGGAATCTATAAAAAACAATCCACTATGGGTATCATGTCTCCATCTCCTCTCAAATTTTTCATACCATCTACACTTAAAAATACAACATTTAAAAGAGTGGTAATCGAACTCGATGATTTCTTGGATTTTCCCAACATATTGTAGATTCCCTTCATTAATCTTCTAATCTTTTGAGCTTGATCGACTGGATTACTTGAAATCAACTACGATGCCACAATCAAAGGATCATATCTTTACATCTATAGTTTCTAAATGATAATGTCAACCATATGCCCACAATGCACGATATTTCCTTGCCCATGAAAGCTCATTTATTTCATTGAAACAAATATAATGATGAAATTATATTAAAATAGTTAATAGTGTCAAATTTTAAGGAAAGAACATTTTGAAAAATTCCAACTATAAATTTCTTTCACATCCTCTACACATGTTGATTTAATATTCTTTCATGTTTGTATCTATAGCAACATCTTTTATTTGATTTTGAATTTGTTTAGTAACCCATTGTAGTGTGCAATCTTTGCCCATTCCCCAAGAAGATCAGTGACAAGTGGAGTATTACTTGGGTTCGATATCTTAAACTATCTCCTTGCTTATAGCACTTCTCTCTTTTTATCATATAAATAATCCATTTTTTCATAAATTCCATGTGGTACATAATGAACTTGTTGAGTATAAAACTTTTGTCTACACCTATTAAATTCCAACATGCTTATTTAAAACTGCAAATGTGATGTTTTATATTTCAAAAATAAATTATAGAGTAAATTAATGATTGCAAGGAAAACAACCACAATGATCATGAATTTACTTACTAATTTCTACTTCAACACCATTAGGTTGTAGTTTTTCTCCATCAATAATATCTAATGCTCATTATTCATCCCAAAAGCGTGGCCCATCTTCAAAATCCTTACCAAGGAATTTACATAGGAAGAAAAATTCTTCATTAAATACATACCCTTTGTCAATGCAATCCTCTGGGCATGGCTTTTGTTGAACATATATTTTTATAGTTTTCATATATCTCTCCAAGAAAAACATCCACCTCGTTAATATGACACCCACCAATTCAATGTCATTGTATAGGTGTATAAGTAAATGGACTTGTAGGTCCATGAAAATTGTATGGAGCTCCTTCTAAAATACTCATACAATTTCTACAATTGTCTTCTTCCATTTTGGCAGTTCATGTTTGTGCTCCTTAGAGGTCACCCGCCTAATATAAGAATAGAAAATTAGTACGAACATTTAATAAAAATATAAAAATAAATATAATATCTCGATGTCTCTCACACACAAACATTTCATATCACATACCTTGCAAATGCTAGCAATCAACTTCATGCATTCCTTAATTCAATGGCAAGACATGAACCCCCCCAATTTCCAATGGTATGATATGATATCAAACAATTTTCCCAAAGTTCATTAGTAATTTTTCTCACACAAGAGAATATCAAAATATATTTTGTACTTAATCTGTTAGGTCCCTATAATACTAGTGTAGCCCCCTTATTGTTATTGTTAGTGTAGCCCCCTATTTTTATTGTTGTGCACATGTATCCATTATTTTTATTGTTTTTCTGTTACATTATTATATCTATATAGGCTCTAATTATATTGTGACCCCTTAGACTCCTATATACACCAAGGAGATTTTATCATTTGTATCATCTAAGAATTATTTGTTTATGTGATGTAAAGAAGGTTTCCCCATCTAAGAGGTTAATTCTAAATTCTTTGATGTATCATTTTTTCTATTTTGTGATCTGGTTTCATAACATTTGGTATCATAGCTTTAGATTTTGGGGCTTCACTGGTTCAAATAGGACATCTTGGAATTATCACTGTAAAGTTTTTTTCTATGAAGATATAAAATCTGAAATTTCTACCACGTGGAGCCGAAATCTTGGTGAACTTCTTGTAGAAATTTCAGATCTTGGTTTGCTACAATTTCTTATATATGTTCTGAAGAGGTTAGGGTTTTTGCATGATTCAGAATTTAGTCTCAAACATGTGACCTAGGTAAAGCATAACTATATTTTACAACATCAAATTTAAATTATATAAAAAGTGACTAAAGGAAAATGGACTATACTTTCTCATGTATCAATTTCAGGGCCAAAGGTTGAAACAATGACGTGTAATTCCGTACAAGTTCTCTCTAATGAACCAGTCAATTATCAAGTCTTTGTGGGAGATTTGACATAACTTCATATTGAAGAATCCAATATTGGTATGACTTGCAGTGTTGGAAATAAGACACAAATTGATACCATAGAACTGAACTTCAAACCTTGGGAGGCCAACATTTCAGAGATACAATAGTTTCAATATCAAGCTCCAAAAATCAAGAAGAAAAAGGTGTGTATTTTTTAAGCTTACATAAGTTTTGTTTGAAAAATCAGTCTGAAATAATTCAATGACATAGTAATTCATAGATATCATTATTTGGTTCCCATATTCCTCGAAACAAAAAAATTGATACTCCTAGTAAGCAATCAGAAAGCTCTACTATGAAAAATGAAGAAGAGGAAGAAATCCAACATGATATATCAAAATTACGAGATCAAGTGCAACAAATTTCACTCTCGCAAAGAGTAACCAAAAATGAATTAGAAGTAATGATGAATGTTAAGATGGATGGTTTAGAATTAAAAATAAAATGGCACATGTATGTTATAGACATTTTTGTGCCCTACAAACCCAAGCATGAAATGTCCATAAACCAGGGGCTCCTAAGTCCCTAAAAGTGTTGTTATAGCCCCTAAAGGAACAAGGTCAACAGATTACAGCTTCTCCCAGAAGTTCTCCATGAGAAACTACTCAGAATTGGTAAAAACAGGATCATTGCAGCTGCTCCACTGGCTAAGTGCGTTGCATCTCACCTAAATACACTGTGAGGGTGCGTTGCATTTCAAAAGTCCCTTCTGTGGGGTGCGATGGGCGAGAAATGACAAATGGCAGTGTCATTCTGCGAGGTGGAGAGGCAATGGAAGCTTCCAGAATCTTCTCCTGTGACACTTGCCTCACTGAATTTGACCAAGGATGAGTAAGAGGCCCTCAGTCTCTAAGTGGAAGCAAGAACTATCAGAGAGAAGACACTAATCAAATCACAAGCTGACTCATCCCCCTTACAGATATCTATATATGGATCCCTCATCCCAGAGATCCAGAGGCTGGAATTTTGCATATTGTAAGGAATTGTTGTTGGTTTCTAGAGACAAACATCAGATTGTTGGGTGATCTAAGCTTTGTTTGAGGTGAAGAGGGGCTTCTTTGCTTGGAGGTTGATGCTGGGTCGGAACAACTGGTTGTAACTCCTCCTGGATCTTTTCTTGTTTATCAATAAAAGCTATTTGAGTTTTCCTCCATGCTTTTGTATCATTGATGGTCGTTACATTTGTATGGTCAATTTACATCTGACCCTAGATTTTTTATGATTATAGATCCATGTCTTTGTATAGTGCTATGCTTCTGTGATCTTACAGGTACTTTGTGAAGCTAGGTGTGCAAGGGAGCAGGTAGATGAGGACTATCAAAGAAGAGAGGGATCGAATCGAAGGATTAGCGCAAGACAGAGGTTGGTATTTCTGTTCCTCTCTATCTATAATTCATAAAGGAAAAACAAAAGTAGTTTTTCTCTGTTTGTTTCTAAGGCAGCTATCACACCTTAGTGGGATAGAGCAGTTTTAAATAGACACTTTTCCCTATAACAAAATGGCGACTCCACTAGGGAATTAATTAGTTTATTTTTTTATCATTCTTTGTTGTTTGTTTCATAAGCTTACAAGTAGCATTCGAATTGCATTTTCCATAACAAATGCAAAGTAGATAACTGCTACTTCAATCCATCTACTGGATCTGTTTATGATTTAAACAACTAATTCACAAACTATTTGATTGCCCTTGTGATAGCTTTTAGATCCTCCTTAGATCTACCCCTGATTGTTGCATTACTGATTGCTTTTTACTTGTCCAAAACCCAAGAACTGAACTGCAAACTGTGACCCGGAACCCAAACAGAGTCTTGTTTCTGGCCGAGCGCAGGTACTGTTCAGAGATTCTGAATTTCAGCGCACTTCCTGAGTGGACAACCTGCGTTGCATTTAATATTCTCTGTGTTATAGGTGCGCTGATCAGACTAGCTCTGTGTAGCTGTGGCTTCTGTGATTCATTCTTTCCAGTTCTATTCCTGAATCTTGTTGCCTGTGATTAGTATATGTCTGTTTGAAACCCCTTTTCCTTGCTGTTATTTGTATAAAAGAACTGTAGATGTTTTTGTCTTTGTTGAGTCATTTACAGTTCTCCTTTGCAAAAGTAGCATAGTCGTACTGTCGTCCTTTGATTTGAATCTGTCGCAAGTGTCGATTTCGATCGTAGGAAAAAGTTTGATTGCTATTGATGGTCGATTATCCTATTACTATTGCTTTTGGTCTGAATTTGTAATTTTCTAGTGTCAAGAACAAGCATTCAGTTCAAAATCGTAAGGTGTTGTAATCGTCTCCATTTTTTGATTTTGAAAAGAAGCTTGTTGATATTTGTCGCTTGAAAAGAAATTCAGATTTGTGCATCAACTTTATTTTTAGCATCCATATACTAAGAAAGTCGAAAACAAATACATGCATGTGCATTTTCATATAGATAGTCTGATTGGCTTGATTTAGGAAAGTGCATTTAGAGTGTGCTCTTTTCTCTTTGTGAAAAGATTCTGTCTTTCTTTTCCCTAGTAGCTAGGATTTTCATTGCATAAAAGAGATAAAAGTTTGTTTATCATCTTAGATTACATTTTAGGAATTACATCTACATCTCATGGTGAACCTGAAAGGCAAACTTCATAAACAAGATCAACTTAAAATAAATTCAATGAATCTAACAACGCTTTGGAACTTAACGCACAACATTTAGAAGTCTAGGCTAGAGACGTATTCCGGCGTCGTAAAGCCTGGTAACTGTTGTTCTCACTGATGGTTGGGTGATTCCTCCACTTTGAGATGATAAGTGCCAGTACGGACTTGTGCTCCCACGTACCGTCGAGTATATTTTTGGAGACCCCAATAGGCTTAATCCTTTATCCATAGGAAGCCGTGTCTGCCACCCTATCGATTGCAATGCACTGAATATAGCATTCGGGAAGATTGACTGCCGTACTGTAAAAAGTATTCTGCAGTTTTGCGATGGTTTGGTACTCCCTCTACCTAGACTTCCAGAGCAGTCCCTTTCGTTCCTTTTCAGACTCCTTAACGGAAAAGGTCCATCTGAGCACTTGTCCCTTCAAGCTCATTAAAAATCGAAGGAGACTAGAGTCATGTTTTGTTTTTTCTCGACTCTTAAAAATTGAAAAAACAAGTTGTGTCAAAGCATCTAAAATTCATTTAATTCGGAAACATACTTCCCCTTTATTTTAGTTGATCGAGTAATCCGCAATCGTGGAATAAAGTCAATTGAAACCCCGTCGTTCGTGGAGGCTTACGAGTCAACCGTCTTTGTCTCTAGAATCGAAGCCAGTACGGACAAAGCAAACTCGTTTAACCAGTTCCAAATCTCCTATTAAAGTTAGAACAAGTGTTCCAATGACATCAGAGACTCCGGTTACTCCAAACATTTCTGGAATCCCTGCCTCTACAGAAGAAGTTCAGCAGCCACAGAAGGACAGTGATACTGATCCTAGTCTGAGAGTAAACACTTGTGTTACCGAACCAGTTCCATCTACAACCGGTTCGGAGAGTCTTGCTCTTCAAACATCTGTCACTGCCGATTTCACACCTTCTTCGGCACTAGAAATATTCTATGGACCTGATGGTCTTCCCCTTCCACCTGGTATGATTGCCATAGAAGAAATTGTAGAAGATCCTCCAACAAGTACTCCAACGCAATTTGGAGTCGGGGTCACTCTATATCCTTCTTCATCAGAAGTTAGTCTACCACCAGCGGAAGCTCCTGTAGAATCACTAGGTAATATTTTGGATAAACTACAAATGTCTGAACAACCGTCAACATCAAGGACTGTGTCATCTGACACAGCGACGACAGAACTCCTTGCTATCACTCCGACAATGTTCGTCGGTATACCATCTGTCCCGACTAGCTCTCAACCGCTAGAAGGAGTCCACTAAGGGGCTATTTCGACAGTATGGTATGTTCCTGTTTGTTCATCCGGAATAATATCCGGAAACTCTTATGTTGAGTCTCAACAAATTGATCCATTTGGAGGTCAATTTGGGCAGTCTGGCCCCTAAGGGCAAACAATTCCCTTGAGTTCTGGATTACCACCGTATGGGGGGCAGTATACCCTTTCATTATCCCCTCTGGGAGGATATCCATACGGGAGTTCACAACCACATTCAGGTTATACTGGAATTACCTCAAGCGGTTGGGTACCTATACTACCTCAACAACCAAGAGTTGTATACTCGATGCAACAATGCTTACCTATGTCAAATATCCCAACTACGCCAGCTATTGTGACGGTTTCACAAGTTCAAGCGCTGCCTATTGTATGCCAACCTCAGGTCTCTCAGGTTGTAATGCAATAGCCCCTTGACCCTGCGACTCAACCACAATCACCGACCGGTGGAACGACACAGGTTCATACGGGTACAATTACCCCTCATCTTGGTCAAACTGTTAGTATCGGGCAACAACACATGGCTTCACAACCATGGCTGGTGCAATACCAACAACCGCAATTCCAACAAGTATACCAAGGTTCTGAGCAACAAATCTTTGCTAATAGTGGACAGTTGTACATTCAAAACGGTCAAAATCAACCATTTTATAATGGTCATGCCTACCAACCTTACCAAACATAAAAGCATCAAATGCATTATGCCGGTATACAAAGACCAACTGCTCAGGCAATCCCATCTTATCCTAGGTATGCTTCACCTAACCTGAATCAACCGTTACCCTTTGTGGAAACTTTGGAGTTACCTGATTTAAACCGGTTAACAAACGATCCAATCGCTTACACCCCTTGGTGGCCAGCGATTCCGCATAAACTTCCATCAGATATTCCTAAATTTAATGGAAATCCGGGTGAAGATCCATCGAATCACGTGATGACGTTTCATCTATGGTGTTCATCAAACACCCTAAATGATGATTTGATAAGACTTCGCCTCTTTCAGAGGACGTTAACGAGTCTGGCGGCAAAATGGTACATCGAATTGCCTAGAGCTTCGTTCGACAACTTCAATACCTTGGCCACAACCTTTTTAACCCATTTTCAGTTACCAATAAGGTACGAAACGGGAATAGAGCTTCTTACCAACTTCAAACAGACAATGGCCACTCACATATCTGATCATATACATGAGTGGCGACGTCGTCGTAGAATGGTAAAAACGTATGTCCCCGATCAGCTCTTAGTTGAATGGTTTATCAAGTCATTACTGCCTTCCATCACGGAAGATGTGGCAAAGGGGGGAGTCGTAATAGAAGAGCAAGTTATCGCTCGTGCACAATATCTGGACTTGATTTACACTCAGTCTGGCACGCTCTACGATAAAATACCTAACGCCCCTAGACCGGAATTCTCAATTCCTCCCCCTCCTAAATCGAACAATGACTCTCATGCCGGCGATGGCGTGATTGGCACAACAGACACGAAATCGACAAAGGCTACATCCAAAAAGGCCCATAAGATTTCAAGTCAAAATGCAAAAGATGAACTTCTTGCTTCAGAAGTAAATGCCGTATCGACAGATAAAGGCAAAGAAACCAAACAACCAGGAAGCAAGAAGAAAGGCAAAGGGAAGAAGAAGAAACAGGAGGAATCATCACCTGAAAAATCTTCTTCAAACCCTCCTGGAGATAGGAAACTAAAATTTCCATGCATGATATGCGATGAGGATCATCGGACCGCAGATTGTCCACACAGAGCTGAGCTTAAAAAATTCTTCAAGAATTCAAAAACCTCTGCAGTGTTAACTGATCCGTTTCCAAATCCAGGAACAAATCTGGTTGAGAGTGAAGATGCTTCCCAGTGTCAAGTGCTAATGTTGTCGGTTTCAAAATAGCAAAATGATGCTTTGATATCGACAAGGAACAAAGATTATGGGAATCCACAGCTGTCGAACAACAAGGATAAAGATCAACCTAGTAGTTCGACAACAAATTCGATAGAGGTTGTGCCACCCATCATTCCTGAATTGACAATAAAACCGCCAAAGGGAGTAGTACACAAATCGACGTTTAATCCCCACACTAGAGCGGCACAGCATTATAATATAGTGGAAGATTTGGCCCAATCGCCATCCGCTATGTCGACTCTTGAAGTACTACAAAATTTCCCATCCCAAAGACAGGCTTTATTATCAGCCATTGTTGGGATAGACCCAAAGGATTCAAATCTTGTATCCTTCGACCATAAAGGATACGATCCTCAATTACCAGCTCAACTAGCTTTCCTTGTTCAAGTGAAAGCCCTCAACAAAAATATTCATCGAACAATTATTGATGAGGGGGCATCTACATGCATTATGTTGATTAGTTGCTGGAAAACTTTAGGATCTCCAACCTCGTCACAATCTTCGACGACATTAAAATCATTCGACGGAAGGACATATACCCCATATGGTATTCTAAGTAACTTGAAAGTTGAACTAGGAGGGAAAACGGTAGAAATAGATGTTGAAGTAATCGATGGAAATCTTGATTACAACATCCTACTAGGAAGGCCATGGATATATGCTATGGCAGTTGTTGTGTCGACCTATTTTAGGAAGATTACATTTCCCTTTCAAGGAGGGATTACAATCGTCGATCAACAAAACTTCCTCCCCAATGGTTCTCAAGTTACAGGAAGCATTCCCATGATCCATGGAAGCCCCCATTCGCTTCAAAATATCGGAGTAGGCCTATTAAAACATCCTATACTAATGGGAACTTTCGCCCTTCCACCTCCAATCAACCTGGTAGAAGTAGCGTCGATAGGAACCTGCAACATGATATCTTCTAAAAAGATCTAAAAAAATGATAGCGACATGGATCATGCAATGGTTTTTCCCCCAAGCCCAATGGAAATATTGTAGCAATCAATTTTCCTAGCATGGGAGGCAAACCCAAATCAACGCTCATCGAGCATAATAGGTCTAAAGAATATGGTACCCCTTCAGATCCTTGGTCGCAAGTGCATGTCACCGACGAAGGAATTTTCCAATCAATGGTAATTGAAGGAGCACCATGGAATGATTCCCACCATCGTTCCCTTCTTCCAAATTGTGGAGAAGAAACTCAAGATGACCTTTATCATCCTTCAGTCTTTGATTTCCTATCAAATACTGTAAACACGGTGGATTCCGAGCGAAACTTGTCCAACATTGAAGAGACTATCGCCATAAATATCTCGACCAAAACAGATGTTGTAGAGAATATTTATGTTGGCAAATGTTGTTCTCCTTCAGAACTGGAAATATATAACGCTATTTTTCGCGAATTCAGAGATGTCTTTGCTTGGTCATATAGTGAAATGCCAGGCATTGACTCGAGTATCGTTGAACACGAGATTAAGATGTATCCAGATGTCAAACCAGCACGACAATGGCTACGACAGGTGCACCCCAAGAAAGCCGCTGCCATTAAGGCAGAAGTTGAAAAACTTCTCCATGCTGGTTTCATCTACCCAGTTCCTCTAACCGATTAGGTATCGAATATTGTCCCTGTTATGAAAAAACAAGGAACAATTAGAGTGTGCGTCAATTATAGGGAATTAAATCAAGCTTGTCCAAAAGACAACTACCCTACACCCTTCATTGACCAGATAATTGATGAATGCACCGGATGCGAAATCTTTTCATTCATGGATGGATTCTCTGGGTATAATCAAATAAATATCCGCCCACAGGACCAGTTAAATACTGCATTTATTTATCTGTGGGGCACATTCGCATATCGAAAATTACCCTTTGGTTTAAATAACGCAGGGGTGACGTTTTAGAGGGCAATGAATTATGCCTTCCATGACATCAAAAACATCGTTCAACCATACCTCGATGACCTTCCGGCTCATTCGCGAAAGCGGACTGATCATCCGCAGCATTTAAGAGCGATATTTCTACATTGCCGACACTACAAGATACGAGTCAATCCACACAAATGTGTATTTTGCATCAGTTCTGGTTTTTTACTTGGCTTTGTAGTCTCGAAGGACGGGATTCGTCTCGACCCATGTAAGGTCCAGGCAATCATAAATTTGCCTCCACTTTCGAATTTGCTTCAAATTCAGAAACTCCAAGGGAAAGCAAACTTTCTGAGGAGGTTCATTCCAAATTACACCGAACTTGCTAAAGGTTATACATGTCTTTTGAAGAAGGAAGTACCCTTTGTCTAGGATCAGGTTGCGCAATCTTCCTTTGATGCTTTAAAAGAATCACTAATGAAAGCATCATTAATGTACGCTCCTGATTATCAAAAAGATTTTAACTTGTATCTGGCTGCAGCGGATACGACCATCGCAATGGTTTTAGTTCAAGAAGTCGATGGAATTGAACATCCTATATATTATTTAAGTAAAAAATTAAATGATACAAAAAGAAAATATTCTTACGTTGAAAAGCTAGCACTTGCAGTTGTTCAAGTGATACAGAGATTTCGACACTGTGTCCTCTTTCGGAAAACTGCCATTCTGTCAGATTGCAACCCCATGACTTATATATTGTCGCGACAGTTGCTGTGGGGAAAATATTCAAAATGGATAGAAATCCTACAAGAGTTTGATCTGGAATTTGTAAAATCCAAGTCAAAGAAAGCTTTAGTTTTCATAGAATTATTGTGCGATCTCCCATCGTCATCCAATGATGACACATCCAAAGAAACAATCATGGACGAAAATTTGTTTCTGATATCTGCAAGCAATGAGTGGTATGGGGATATAATCATTTATCTCCAAACCCAAAAATATAGGCCAAACACCTCCCACTCCGAACAAAAACGTATTTGATACCAAGCAAAAGACTACATGATCGTCGGTGATACACTTTACTGTCGTGGTATCAATACAGTTCTGAGAAGGTGCCTCACGCATGAGGAGGCAAAAAAAGTCCTGAATGATTGTCATTCAGGCACGTGTGGGGGGCATCAATCTGGATATGCTACAGCGCAAAAAATCTTACGAGCAGGATACTTCTGGCCAACAATGTTCAAAGATTGCATAACCGCGATCAGAAGTTGCCATGCTTGTCAAATTTTCGATAGCAAAACCAGAAGACCACCCACACCTCTGCAGCCAATAGTGGTTGTTGGGCCATTCGCCAAATGGGGCATCGATTTCATGACATGTAACCCCACCTCGACCGGGGGGCATGGGTATATCATAGTCGCAGTTGACTATTTTACCAAATGGGCCGAGGCGATGCCTACATTAGATAATACTGGTGAAACAGCCGCCCTCTTCTTTTTCAATCATGTAGTCGCCAGATTCGGCGTACCACAAGCTATAGTCACAGATCATGGATCGCATTTTCACAATCACATGATGGTCAAATTAGTTTCCAAACTAGGGTTGTCTCACGACAGCTCTACTCCATATTATCCGCAAGCCAACGGACAAGTTGAAGCAATCAACAAGGTCCTAAAGCGCATGTTGCAAAGGATGATTGGAGTTCACAAAAGAAGATGGCACCTAATCCTGTACTCAGCTTTTTGGGCTTACCGAACATCGGTAAGGAATGCAACTGGGTTTACACCTTTCCAACTGGTATATGGCCTGGAAGCAGTCTTACCAATCCAGTGTGAAATCTCTTCTCTCAAACTCGCAATTGATCTCCTCCCCGGAACTTCAGAAGAAGAAGCTCGTTTCTTGGAATTAATCCAATTGGATGAAACCCGTCATGATGCCACTTTGGCTAACAAAGCCCATAAGAAACGAGTCAAGGCGTAGTTCGACAAAAATGTCAAACCCCGTGTCTTCTCAGAAGGTGACTTGGTCTTGCTTTACGACCAAGAATCCGATAAATTGGGAGAAGGTAAATTTAAGTCTTTGTGGATGAGCCCCTATATTGTTAAATGAGTGTTAGCAAAAGGAGCCCACGAGTTAATGGATTATGATGGAATTCCACTGGCGCAACCTCGTAATGGGTTGTACCTCAAGCGTTACTATGCGTAATGGTAACCTGTATGCTTTTGTTATGTTTTTGTTTTCGCTAAAGTGTTTATTTTGGTCAAGTAATCCACTTTTTACATTTATTGCAGATGTCGAACCTATTGGAGTCATGTGTTGGATATGCCGACGGAGCAAGTCGTAGTTCGCGTAACCTATCTTTCGCAGCCTGGGCTATTTTTGATCCAAGCAGCGAGTTAGTAAGTTTCAGAGGGGTATGTATTGGTCGATCAACAAATAACATCGCTGAATATAGCGCGTTGATAGAACTTCTCTCTGATGCCATCATGCATGGTATACGCCGACTAATTGTCAGGCTAGACTCACAACTCGTAATACTACAACTCAATGGTATATATTCCGTCCGAAACCCAGCTATTTATCGGATGTTCCTAAGGGTTAAGATTTTGGAAAGACAATTTGATTTTATTCAATATCAACACATTTCCAGAAACTTAAACACATTAACTGACTCATTAGCAAATTATGTGTTAGATAGACATTTGCAACATTTATAAAAAGAAACATATCATCAATGTTTGCATTTGGATCATGTAACTTAACCAAAATAAAACTCCGAAAATCAAAAATATATATAACTGTTTATGGTTCACACATAATGTTCAATAACCAAGACAAAATCGGTCAAATGGACAAAAAACTCAAAATTCTAGGGGGCATCCTAGTCTAATGATGCTCGTGATAGCAAGTCACAGCCTGTGCGATCATGCATAAGAGATGAGTCCATCGTCTGGGCACACCAGTAGTATGCCACTGTAACCTCAAAGGTAGCTCGTCAGTCCTCACATCTGGAATACCAAGAGTGAGGCCCTCAACCTACTCCTGTAATGCTGTGAGAGTCTCGGCCACGTCGAGGTCACGAAGGATAGCCCTTCCGACGGCCTCTCCTACTGGGGCAGTAGCTGGTACTCTCAGGCGAACTACTGAACGAACATGACCAACATCTACATGTACACATGAGTTTGATTAAAGTCTTGATAGAATAAAGCACAAGGAAATTATAAACGAAAAACGATAAACAGGAATATGGTCAAATATTTTACCAATGGCGCCCCACTGTTCGCCATCCGGCAGTACTAAATCTGGATCACCTCCACTTTTTCATTGGCCGATCATTCACCTCCATTTGATTGTTTACCCATTTTGAGGAACAACTGCAAAGAGTGATTTCACTAGCCATCCTTGTGACACTGCCGTGATTGGAAAATTCCAAACCTTACCTGGAATTAGTTGCTACCCGTTTTATCACTCGTTCCTCAAAACACGAGTCTTCTTTAAGCTCTTTTCAACTGACTCGTAAAATATGAAAAGATTGCCGAGCCATTGGCCTCTCCAGCTCGTTAAAGGGATAGGAAGTGCTATCCCTCCTCTATATTTTAATCTTTTTGGACCTGAGGGATTATTACACAAAAATATCGAGCGCTTGTTTTGTTCGTCTCGTTAAAAGTATCGAAAATTCATCCCTTCTGTATTGTTTTATACTTTTTCAGACTTAAGGGATTAGATGACGAAAAAGGAATTTTAGATTTACCTTTATGTTCCTTTTCAAACTCTCTAAAATTGAAAAGGACCAAGTTATCTTTGTCGTTAAACTCGTTAAAAAGATTAATAGCAACAAACTTGTCTATAGACGAGAACGAGTTTCACTATCGCTAGGTTCGTTAAAACATAGCGATGGGTTTGCCCGAAGGGCAAATTATAGAAAAAGCATATGTTATCCTCCTCAAGCTTGACAAAAATAAAGAGGTACTGGTCAGCAATGACTGGGGAAAAATTGGGAAGAAAACTCAAAGAAACTTTGTTGGTAGCAAGTCGCTCTTGAACATGACACTTCCACTCCGTGTCTGAGTAGGGTTGGGTTGTTTCATTCACCGGTCACATCACCATGGTCACACCATACCATCCACATTTGGGGTTAATGCTACCAATCCATCACATCAGTGTTGCCAATATGTTCAAGAGAATTCATTCAGTTAATTCACCTGTGTCTCACCCACTACCATACATTATACTCCATTCTTTCATGACCGCCACCCTGAACCTTATATCACCAGATTGTTTTCACCACCATTAAAATCATTTGCTCCATTCCGTGTCATTGATGTGGGATTCATTAAGGCCCTCCTGTGATGGATCACTTCTTGTCGACATCAGCTCATTATCAAATAAGTTTAACTAGGAACACCCCATTCAGTACTTTGAAGCTTGCATGCCTCAATGGCAAGTTTCTCACTTCCGGCGACAGGTTTACATCAATGGCCTTCGACCAAAGGATTTTGCATGGTGTTCGACGCCAAGTCCTTTATTCACACCATGTGAATTGTACTGCAGTACCGTGATGGTCATTATCATTATCGGTGATTCCTCTCGCGCTTGTTAACAGTTTACATCATTGACTGGTAATCAAGCGATGTCTTTCCATGTTTGACTTCAGAACATTTCTCACATGGATCAACTTGTACTTCGAGTGAAGATCGGACGAGATTGAAGACCCCGGATCTAGTTTCATCCATCCGGGTTGCGATATATATTCAGGGAAATAAAGACATTAAATGTACATCATTGCCGCACAGATAATCATCCTCTCAAAAGGATGATGGCTCTATTAGAATCATCAGTCTACACTCAGATGATTGTCTGTCCTATGTACATGAAAATGAATTTATAAAGTTGAGCATGGGAATGCCCGCCTCAGCTAGATCATGAAAATATTATGAAGATAATGTATTGTATTGTATCTTATTACAAGTCTCCTCCCAACATTGAAAGAACTTCAGATCCTCATAATAAAGCATTTCACCTGACACCAGAAGGTTAACAGCCTCATACTTTAGGGGGCAACTGTTATAGACATTTTTGTGCCCTACAACCCCAAGCATGAAATGTCCATAAACCAAGGGCTCCTAAGTCCCTAAAAGTGTTGTTCTAACCCCTAAAGGAACAAGGTCAACAGATTACAACTTCTCCCAGAAGTTCTCCATGAGAAACTACTCAGAATTGGTCAAAACAGGATCATTGCAGTTGCTCCATTGGCTAAGTGCATTGCATCTCACCTAAATACACTGTGAGGGTGTGTTTCATTTCAAAAGTCCCTTCTGTGGGGTGCGATGGGCGAGAAATGACAAATGGCAGTGTCATTCTGCGAGGTGGAGAGGCAATGGAAGCTTCCAGAATCTTCTCCTGTGACACTTGCCTCACTGAATTGGACCAAGGATGAGTAAGAGGCCCTCAGTCTCCAAGTGGAAGCAAGAACTATCAGAGAGAAGACACTAATCAAATCACAAGCTGACTCATCCCCCTTATAGATATCTATATATGGATCCCTCATCCTAGATATCTAGAGGCTGGAATTTTGCATATTGTAAGGAATTGTTGTTGGTTTCTAGAGACAAACATCAGATTGTTGGGTGATCTAAGCTTTGTTTAAGGTGAATAGGGGCTTCTTTGCTGGGAGGTTGATGCTGGGTCGGAAAAACTGGTTGTAACTCCTCCTAGATCTTTTCTTGTTTATCAATAAAAGCTATTTGAGTTTTCCTCCATGCTTTTGTATCATTGATGCTTGTTACATTTGTATGGTAAATTTACAGCTGACCCTAGATTGTTTATGATTATAGATCCATGTCTTTGTATAGTGCTATGCTTCTATGATCTTATAGGTACTTTGTGAAGCTGGGTGTGCAAGGGAGCAGGTAGCTGAGGACTATCAAAGAAGAGAGGGATCGAATCGAAGGATTAGCGCAAGACAGAGGTTGGTCTTTCTGTTCCTCTCTATCTATAATTCATAAAGGAAAAACAAAAGTAGTTTTTCTCTGTTTGTTTCTAAGGCAGTTGTCACCCCTTAGTGGGATAGAGCAGTTCTAAATAGACACTTTTCCCTGTAACAATGTAATTTTTGAAGGATGGTTAAAAGAAAATGTGGAAGAAATGATGAATATTAATATGGAAGAGTTGACAAAGTTGTTGCAAGAAAGGCTTCCCAGCAGTGACAAGGTAATCCATGAAATTTATTATGAGGAAAAAAGGAATATGACTTATGATTTTAGAGACTCCAATGTTGGGTTTAAGACCCACCACATTCTAAAGATCGATATGAGGAATTTTGATTCAAAGGATCCGGTAACATGGATACTACAAATCTAGCAATATTTTGATCTCCATGATGTGTAACACACACTAAAAGGTACACATTGCATCTTTATATTTTGATCCAAATAATTTTTTATGATGTCAATGGATTTGTTCTCGTAAACCACTTGTCACTTGGTCAATTGTTACAGAGGAAATGATGGCACATTATGAGGATACAATGAGAAACACCTTTATCCAACTGATAAATATCAAACAAAAGGGTTCAATCACAGAGAAAATTGAGGAGTTCCAAATATTAATATTAGGGTAACTAATATTCCAGAGGAGCATAAGACTAATGTATTCATAGGGAATTTAAAGGATAGAATCCAACATGAGGTTCTCGTTTCAGAACCTAATTCATTGGAGAAGGAATTTAGGGTGGCAAGCAAGGTTGAAAGCAGAATTATGGAAAAAAGAAAGTTTACCGCTCACAACTATAAAAATGGAAGTGTTGCCGCTCCTAGCCTTCCAAAACCTACAAGGTTGACACCACAACAATTAGAGTAAAAAGGATAAAAAAGGATTTATTACAATTGTGATAGAAAATACACTAAAGGTCATAAGTGTGCCGAGAAGAAATTATTTTACATAGATTGTGAAGAGGAGGAAGAAAAGGAACAAGAAACATCAAAAGAAGAGGATATACACCAGGAACCAATGCTAGAGAAAGAAGAAATGAATTCGACTATATCTTGTAATGCATTGGTGGGAATCACCACTTCTCAATCTATCAATATAGAAGGCTATATCAAGAAATATAAAGGTAATAGTGCTAATTGATTCGAGCAGTATCCATAATTTTATTCATTGTAAGATAGCCAAGGAATTGAATTGCTTTCTATATCCAACACTAGAGTGACAAGTGATGGTTACAAATGGAGGAACTATAAATTTCTTTGCAAAGTGCCCTAATATCAAGATAACCATGGGGGAATAAGTATTGAATAGTGCAATGCTTTCCATTCCAATGGGTGGTTCTGATGTTGTACTAGGAGTCCAATGGTTACAATATTTTGGGATGATAACTTTTAATTTTCAAGAACTTTTCTTTAATTTTTTTGGGAAGGTAAGGAAGTTGAATTAAGGGGTATCTTAGGGAAACCAAGGAAGATAATCAGCTCTAATGGCATGACAAATCTTCTAAAGAAAGAATAGCGGGGCGTAATTTCATAATTATGCTCACTAGAGATTCAAACATCGAAATCATCTATTTCTCTAGATCTCCAAAAATTCTTGGACAATAATTCCAAGGTATTTAAGACTCCCAAAGGCCTACCACCTATTCAACCTAGACAAAGTTCTTTCATTGCTCCAATAGTATTGATGCACAAGAAGGATGAATCGTGGCATAGGTGCCTAGATTATAGGGAGATCAACAAGTTCATTATTAAAGACAAATTTCCCATTCCTATAATTAATGAATTGTTGGATGAATTACATTGCGAAATTTACTTTGCCAAGCTAGATCTTCGTTTAGGATATCATCAAATTAGAATAAAGGCTGAAGACTTTCTAAGAAAAACATTTAGAACTCATGAAGGTCATTATGACTTTTTGGTCATGAATTTTGGACTTAATTAGGCACCTTCCACATTTCAAGGTTTGATGAATTTCATTTTCAAACCCTTCCTTAGAAAATTTATGTTAGTATTTTTGATGATATACTAATCTACAACAAGTCTTGGAAGGATAAAGTTGAACATGTTGACAGGGTTCTCAAAATATTGGAAGAGAAACAATTATGTTAAAAAGCCTCCAATTTTTTCTTTCAAGTATAGGAGGTAGAATATTTGGGTCATATTGCATCTCATGAGGGTGTTAAGATAAACCCTAACACAATTAAGGTCATTAAGGAATGGAAAATCATGACAACCCTAAAGTGTGTTTGAGTATTTATCCAGTTGACAGGATATTATCGCAGGCTTCTTAATAATTATGGGAGAATAACAGTGCCTCTATCAACATTACTGAAGAAATATGCATTTTCTTGGACTCCAGAGGCAACTATGACCTTTGAACATCTTAAAGAGGCAATGTGCCAAAGACCAGGCTTAGCTACACTGCAATTCACAAAAACATTTATTGTGGAATGTGATGCTTGAAGAAATGGAATTGGTGTTGTTTTTAGGAAAGAAGGAAGACCTGATGCTTTTGAAACTCATCCAATCAAGGGAAAGTATTTAGACAAACCTTTTTATGAGAAGGAAATGTTGGAAATACTACATTCACTAAAGCAATGGTGACCTTACCTAATGGGAAGACACATCAAGGTAACAATAGATCATGATTGTCTTAAATAATTTTTTGGAACAAAGATTATCTTCAGAAGAGAAACAAAAATGGGTCACAAAGATTTTGGGTTATGAATTTGAAATCGTCTACAAAAAAAGGGAAGAAAAATGTTGTTGCAGATGCACTCTAATGGAAGGTTGAGGATGTGGAACCATTTCTTTGTGCCATTTCTATTATCCAACCTGATTGGATAACTAAAGAAAGGGATGAATGAAAGAATGATGAAGAGGTGTGGGCACTCATTAAAAGGTTGTAACAAGATCCCAATACATTTGATACATTTATTTGGAAAAGTAATTCATTATGGTATAAATATCACTTATGTGTTTGTAAGAATTCCAAACTAAAAAAAAGATTATTTTGGAATTGCACACCTCCCGCTTAGGAGGGTACTCAAAATTTTTAAAAACTTACCACAAGGTCAAGAAGTAATTTTCTTGGGATTGCCTTAAATCTGATATTTAGAAGTTTGTGGTAGAATGTTTGGTTTGGAAACAAAATAAAGTTGAGACAATTAAGACCCCGTGTCTGCTACAACATTTAGCCATTCCAAGTTAGAATTGGGAGGAGGTCTGAATGGAATTTATCATCAATTTACCCAAGTATGAAGGAAAGAGTGTCATCATGGTGGTAATTGATATACTTACCAAGTATGCACACTTTTGTGCATTATCTTATCCTTTTAAGGCTAGTATAATTGCTAATGCATTTATGGAAACAATTCAAAAGCTACGTGGAAACCAAAATACTATTGTATGTGATAGAGATCCCATTTTCACTAGAAAGTTTTGGGAAAAATTATTTTCTTGTCTTGCTACTCAATTAGCTCATATCTCATCTCATCATCCTCAATATGACGGGAAAACTGAGACAATGAAAAAATGTTTGGAAGGATATCTTTTTTTCTTTGTATTTGATAAACAAACACAATGGGTCAAGTGGTTACCTCTGGCTGAACGGTGGTATAAGACATCCTTCCATAATACAACAAAAATGACCCCATTTATGGAAATTTATGGATATCATCCACCATCCACCACATGGTGTTTAAGATAAAATTATAAGGTTCAACCAGTGGAAGATCACATCGAGCATCAACAATAAGTTCTCCAACTCTTAAAGGATAACCTCAATCTGGCGCAAAATCGAATGAAACAATAGACATATCAACATCGTAGTGAAATAAGTTTTGATGTAGGTGACTAGGTACTTTTACAACTACAACAATATAAACAAATGTCCCTCAAGCAGGTTAAGAAGGATAATAAATTATCAACCAAGTACTATGATCCTTACAAGGTGTTGCAAAAGATTGGCACTATGGCATACAAATTGGAGTTGCTTGCATCTTCTCGAGTAGACCCAGTTTTTCATGTTTCATCCTGAAATAAGGTTATTAGTGATAAGCTCCTAGTTCAAACAGTATTGCCAAAACTTGATGAAGAAGGAAAAATCATATTTGAGTGTGACACAATCATGGAAACAAGAACCCGACAGCTACATAATCAATCAATTTCAAAGTATCTCATTAAATGGAAGAACTTACCCACTGAAGATTCCACATGGGAGGATGAGAATTTTATACATAAGCATCAAAACTACTCAAGTGTTGAGGAAAACACATTTTTGAAGGAGAGGAGCATGCTAGGTCCATATAGTAATAGTGTAGCCTCCTTATTGTTATTTTTAGTGTAGACCCATTATTGTTATTGTTAGTGTAGACCCCTATTGTTATTGTTGTTCCCTTACATTATTATTGTTATGTAGGCTCTGATTATATTGTGACTCCTTAGACTCCTATATATACCAAGGAGGTCTTATCATTTGTATCATCCAAAAATTGTTTATTTATGTGATTTAAAGGAGGTTTCCCCCTCGTAGAGGATAATTCTCAAGTCATTGATGTATATTTTCTTCTATTTTTTGATTTGGTTTGATAACATAATCATTGTTACCAATAAAAGTTAAATGATGATAATACCTTCATGAAATTATGAAAATCACGTGTTTTAAATCTTGTCAAATGTTAAGCCCCGAGGGTTAGCTCAATTTATTGAGTTCCCATCACTAAATTACCTAGCTAGTGGGAGGTCACTAGTTATCCTCGACACCCTTAGGGTTAGGCTCTATTAATAAGACAACAAGATGTGATCCCTTCATTGTAGATTTGCCTAGATATTTCTTTGAAAAAAAATTCCACGTGGTATTGGATAAACAGTGATCTGACGCATTATTAAGACACTCCTAGATGTTAAGTCACTGATTCAATTCCCCACACTATTTAGGTGTTATTCATGGACATGACCATGATGTATCCTCGCCAAACAAACTTAGAAAAAAAAAATCATGTCAGATGTCCATCAACTACAAAAGCTTTTTCCAATGATGTATTATAGCCAGTAGGTGTCATCATTGAACATATAAATTTCTTAGTTGGTCTAACTCTCTTTTTCTCAAAATCCATGGATCTTATGGATATGTTCCATTTTCCTTGTTTTTCCACAAATTGCTTCTTTCAAATTTGATATGAAAAAGAGAAATATCTATCCTTGAAGACAAGGTGTCCTTCTCTTTGCTTGATATATGCCAAAATATAGAATCTCAGACATTTTTGAAGATGTGCATAGGATATGATAGGTGATCTATTAATACATCCTTCCAATGAGGGATATCATAAAATATGTATTTCCTTTTCATTCCTTCTAGCATATTAAATACAACTTGTTCTGGTTCTTCTGTTGAATCACCCTTGTTAGCACTCCTTAGTTTCCCAAGGTTGAGAAAGGAAACCAAAGAGGTAACCTCAGATCAACTTTGGACTTGGTAGCTAGCCCTACCAAATCAAAGAGGGATCTTTTTAAAATTAACGTCATAGCCAATGGAAGTGACTGGCGAATATGAGTGTTTTAGGCTAGCTATGATCTCAGTAGGGTTTTGATTACGGTTTTGTTGGATAAGAAGCGCTAGGTTTAGGAACTAGGCCAATTAGGTCAAAAGATTACTTGCAGACATAAAATGAGGCAAGGTAGGTGTAATTAGTGACACAAATGGTTTGTCATTGTAGTATGGTAATGAGGAAAGAAGGAGTAAAATGAGCATACATGTACGAATTCATTTGTTTCAGAGGATGAAAACACTTATATGAAAATCTTAGACAAAAAACAGAGCATTCTAGACAATGTATTATGTTTAACAACTTAAGAGATAATCATGAGAATAAATAGAGATAGTTGCCAAAAACATTAAAAACAAAATGCATAAGAAGAAAAAGGAGAAAACAGTTCCACTAACCACAACACATGAATCCCACAATAATAGTTGCAACTGTATGTTATTTCTCTGCAAAACGTCAGGTACACTAGTTTAGAACTATATGAGCTTCAAGTATCCAACACTTAACTGTGACTACATATAGGTTAAAAAACAATATTTTTCCTCTAAGGGGTAAAATCCTCCTTCATAGGAACTGATTACTTGATACTCTCCAACCATAACCAAAAACTAGGGGAGTTAGAAACCACTTCCCCTTTTAAACTAACTGCTTCTCAAAGCATTTAACTACAATATTATTCACTACAGTAATCCCTAACAAGCTCTTTTACATCAGATAAGTTCATAAATAAATTTTTTACATTAAACTAATTTACCTTTACCAATTTACATGTAGTGAAATTCTTCATTGATAGAAGTGTAGCAAATTGCACACAAGCGCAACAAACTTTAGCAAAAGCGCAACAAAACTTTGGAGGATGATTTAGATGACTTCCCGTATGCGCTTTTCTGCAAAAGATATGGATGGAAATATTAGTATGTCCTCTACACAATGGAGTCACTAATCCTTGCAAATAAATCCTTCCAACCTCTTAAAAATTGATTTGAAGATAGACTTCCCAAAAGCACAACAAGTTCCCTGAAAACGTGGCAGAAAGGTGAAAAATAGGCACTCTTTGATCAATTTCTGAAATTTTATGACTCCTCAAGTGTCCCCATGTACTTTTCTAATATCCTTATCCCATAATATGTCTCCACATGCATGAAAAGTTTCATTTGGACCTCCTAAGGAAAATTGCAACAACTATTTTTCAAACATTTGTCTCTTTTCCTTGATTTATATCATGCCTACAGAAAACTATTGATGCATCAACTAAGAGGTCCAGGTTATCCCTCTTCTTAGGCTTCCTTAGGGTTCTCTTGAGTTTCTACTTCATGTTCTTAACCCTAACTTTACACACCATGTTCCTTGCATAGTAGTGTCTTGCCATATTTCTCTACATGGAAATATCCTTGTTTGCCTTCTTAAAAATATTTTCTAGGTGCACATTCACTTTCTCAAACCAAAACTCCTTGTATTCTTCAATTTGAGTAGCTAAGGAGTCATATAATATTTTTAGAGTTTGAAGAGGAGAGGGATTTTCTTCTTGCTATCCCTTCTTGGACATGACTCTGGTTGTAGGTCTCCTTGGTTGTACTTGAATGTTCTCCTCTAGTTGTTCTACATCAATGATGGCCTTATCTTTATACTTTTTTTCTTTTGCTTGCTACACTAGGGCTTTCTTCAATTTCCTGTTCTCTTTCTATAAAAAAACCACCATGTAGTTGGCTTTAGCTAGGTCATCCTTTAGTTCCCTAATATGTGCCTATTTCTCCTTGATTATGTCTTCTGCCACCTTATCTCCATGTTGTTTTGCTAGGTCGGCCATCTCTATTTCAGGAGGTACCTCTTGATGATTTTGAAATGGATAATCAACTCTATCTCTATGTGACTCTTCTCTCATTGTTTCAACCTAAATTGTTTTTTCACCCACAAGCTCCCTAGGTAGTGTTTTTGCTTGAGACCTACTTCTAGGTTTAGGTCTAGGCATATCCTCTTCTATTTCAGGAGAAAAAAATAACCTCTTAACTCTCTTGTAGGTCTTTGAAATCTCTTCCCTTAGCTGAGTTTTTTTCGCTGATGACTTGCTTGATGTTTTAGCTTCTTGTGGGCTGGATGATGATGAAGGAGTACTTGGATTCTTTGACTAGTTGGAGACAAGTAAGAGAGAAACTACCTCCAAGAAAGCTTTCCATGACATTTTAATATGTGCTAGATAGTGGAAGACTATTACTTTGACTAGAGCATGATGAAAAATATTAGATTGATGGTTTCTTCCATTTGACTGCACCTTCCCTCTCATCTTTACCAAGCTTCTAAATAGGTAATTATGTAGGTTTAATGGCTTTTGAGACGTCAAATGCTTTAACAACCTGATGTGATACTGATAAACCTCCCCTCACAAGTGAATTACTTCATGATAATCTTCATCAAATGGTTGTACTTGTCCAAAAACTGCTTGCTAGGAAAAATGTGAGAAGGAGACTCATTGTATTGTGGTTTTAGGAAATTTTTATAGTGCTCAAGGTCCAAGTCCATCCCCTTGAAGCAAATCTCACCTTCATTATGGATAGTAGTGGCTAATGCTATGACTTCTTCTGACATTTAAAAGTTAACCCGTGCTATAATGACATGATCTTTCTTGAAATTCATCGCAAATAGGCTTGTTAAACCTTGAGGATAGCCTACCTCTTGCACCTTTAGACAAAACCCTAGGCATCCTACCTGCTCAAATGATCTTCTGATGAGTTATGATCCATTGACCTCTTGCATATGAGTTGGATCATATCTTGAGATCTGTCCTCCCTTAAAATTACTTTTCTCACTGGTCTTTTCCATTATTTTACTTCAATTTTGACAAAAACATAATTTCCAAAAAGAAATGGCAAGGGAAAAACATGGATAAAAGTGCAACAACTTGAGGGAAGGGAATGGAGGGGTAGGGGGTAGGAACAATTATGAAGAAATTATAGGGATTAGGGATATGTGTTAGGAACACCATGAAAGTGGAATTTCTCAAAATGAGTGAGAAAAGGGGGGTGAAATAGGGAAAACATAGTCTTAGGCCAGAACTGTAGCAACTAGCTAGGTTTTTGTAGAAAAATGGAAAAATGAAAGAATTTGAGTGTGGGGAATGATGGGAAGTGTTTGATGAGGGTATACACAAATATGTGTACTCATAAACTAGGGAATTTCTTCTTCAAAGAAGCTAAAAACCATGAAGATGCAAAAACACAGCAAGAAAGAACAAAAAAACCCTAGGCAAAGAGTTTAACTAATTTTATGAGGGACAAAATTGCATCAAGGGTTTATGAAGGCTTCACTTACTTGTTCAAACATTCTTTGAGGCACTAAGATGAAAAATGAACCTAATATTTCCTCCTTTTGGACAAAATTGCATCAAGGGTTTATGAAGGCTTCACTTACTTGTTCAAACATTCTTTGAGGCACTGAGATGAAAAATGAACCTAATATTTCCTCCTTTTGGACTCCAAATGAAAAGCGCAACAACCTCCAGAAACATAACAAAAACCTCCAGAAATGTAGCAAATTGATTAGACAGAGCAATGGTGGAGAATTTCGAAGTTTTGATGGTTATGGCAAGAATCACAATTGTAGAGAGAATCTCTTGGAACTTTTAAAGGGATGGAATGAAGTTTTAGAATGCTTTGATTCTCCTTTATAACTTGAAAAATTAGACTTTTGGCTTGGTAGTGGAGTGAAATGATGTGTACCTTTGAGAAAATGACTTTATGATATGATTTGATTGCAAAATTATTACTTCAATAGGAAATGTTACTTTGATTCTTTTTGCAAAATTTATTCCCTAATTTGCTAACTCCCATGATGGTGACCATAATGGATGACATAACTCCCTAAATGGATATTGATGACTAATACAATGATAACCATCAAATACATATTCTATACCATGGCCTATATGGTGACCCACTAGCTCATGTGATGACCCATGCCATGAAATAATGACATGACCATGTTGGATGTTTGTGACCTTGAATACACTGGAGGGAGTAGAAATGGCAACTAGACCATGAATTAGGACCATTCCACAACTAATAGATGTCAATTTTTATTTGAAAATATAATAATTTGACCTAAGACTCTATCAACCACATGGAAAGAGTACATTTGATCACTGTGACTACTAGACACTAACATTGGCTCCAATGGGGATGACAACTCCTTTAGGACGAGTCAAGACATTATAGACCAAGTAGCCTTGTCCATTGGGCAATGGAGTCACAAATAGCTGTAATCCTCAAACTGAAAGTTGAATTGTATAGTGTCAACTAAAAACTCTACTAGAATCTCACACTGAAAAATATGCTAGAATGTTGAGCCCATTCATCACACCTTACCTACTCTAACCGATCCATAAATCACCTAATCAAGTAAAATGGAACAACCAATGCAACCATGCAAGCATTTTATCCACTAATTGAGTTCTTTTCATATGCCTGTTTACGAGCAAAATAGAAACTCTGCATGATGACAACTCCAATAAAATCTTACAAACAAATCTGAATTTGGTAGGATTGAAAATTTTGGCTCCCCTTGTTGACTCAAAAAATGGCGCAAACAGATCTTCAAAAAAATGTGTACTGAGGTTTAGCTCATCCAACATATTGTAATTTTTCTCTAGGAGTTCTTTATACCATGAATATAAACTTTCATTTTCATCCTTAATACCATGAATATAAACTTTCATTTTCATCCTTACTCTCCTACAATTCTAACTTGTAATTGTCCTGATATGACTGCAAATTCTCGGTTAAGCTTTGTAATGAGACTCCTGTTGAACAAGACAATGAAGTTGGTTGCCTTATTCGGATCTTGAGGGGAGGCCCCCAAGATCCAAAAAATTGAAATGTATCTTGGGGGGGAGGCCCCTAAGATCAGAAAAATTCCAATGACAGAAATAAAATGAGAGAACACATAGTAAATAGAACAACAAAGAAAATTTTTATTAAAACAAAGAATAACTGTAAAAGCTACATTGTGATGGATAATCTGTCCTTTTACAAAACGTGACTTGTTACTTATAGCCTTTTTCGGTTACAATACCACGGGTAAATTCCATGGGTGAATGAATACCATGGGTGGGTGTCACAATACCATGGGTGAATGAATACCATTGGTGGATGCCACTTACAATACCATGGGTGGATAAATACAATGCGTGGATGCCAGTTATAGCACCATGGGTGGATGAATAACATAGGTGGATGAATACCATGGGTTGATGCCATATTCTATTCGGATCATTCCTTCCTCCTTAAGAAGCAATGGTCCCCACTGCGTGAGGTTCCCTCCTACAAAGCTTTTGTTGAATATGAAGAGGCACTTAAGAGAAGGGTTTTATGTGGTTAACCCATAACCATGATGAATGAAGATCTGAGGATAGAGATACCCTATAATTATTGTGACCAACTGCGATACTAATAGTGTGTGGACTAGCAAATGGACTTTGATGAAGTGTGGGTTTATGGATGACCCATAACCATGATGTACGAAGATCTGAGGATAGAGATACCCTGTAATGCTTGTGACCAACTGTGATACTAACAATGTGCAACCTAGCAAATGGACTTCGATGAAGTGTGGGTTTGTGGATGGCCCATAACCATGACAAATGAAGATCCGAGGATAGAGATACCCTGTAATGCCTATGACCAACTATGATACTAACAGTGTGCGGCCTAGCAAATGGACTTCGATGACAAGTATTTTGTGTGGTTGACCCATAACCGTGATGTTGATTGTTGATGAAGTAGTAGGTTCCTACATAGCTTGGGTGGAGGGGCACATCTCTAAAGAACCCAAGCCAGATGTTGCTATGCTGAAACTGATGAATGTGAAGCGGGTCCCTATTAAAGTAGGGTGGAAGGGAACGTCTCCAAAGGGAACTCGCTCTGAATGTTGCTCCATATTTAAAATGGACATAACTCGGTCAATATAACTTAGAATATTTATTATAACCTATTTTTGGAAACAGAATGACCATTTTTCATCTTCTCATGTGTTCGAAATCCTTATCTGGACACTCTAGAATCTCAGATTCGTGCTGCAACTGTTCCTCCATCACAAAAGTTTTGAAAAAATAGTTGATTTTAAATCAACAATATCTCCCACATTCGAACTTCGATTTGACCTAGTTTTTTTTTATTTTTTTTATTTTTTTTTTTTAATTAGGTGATTTTTCAAGAGGACCTCATATCTACAATTATTGTTCTGAAATTTTGCTCAAAAAAATTGCAAAAAATGATAGGAGAGTTGTCGTCCACCAGTTTCCATCAAAAAAAAATTCTATAACATAGGTGATTTTAAATAAGTGATATCTCCCTCATCCATTCTCCGATTCGGCCAATTTATTTTTTGAATTTTGGTATTTTTCAGAAGGAATCCATATTTGTTATTTTTTTTGTAAATTTTACATGCAATGTTTTAGATGTGATCTAAAAACACACCGCCCAAAAATATTCCTGAAAAAATGAAAAGGAAAAATTCTTCCTGCTTGGCCCAAGAAAGTGCTTTGTGAAGGTTGCAACACATGCCTGAAGTTTGTTGGATATTGCTACAAAAATTTGAAACTGAAATATGCAATAAACCCTCATTCCCATGGAATCGTAACTTTCTCTGACACCACTGATTCGGATCTTGTGGGGAGGTCCCCAAGATCTAAAAAATTGAAATAGATCTTGGGGAGGAGGCCCCTAAGATCTGAAAAATTGCAATGCTAGAAAGAAAATGAGAGAACACATAGTAAATAAAACCACAAAGAAAATTTTTATTAAAATAGAGAATAACTGTAAAAGCTACATTGTGGTGGACGATATGTCCTTTTACAAAATGTGACTTATTACTTATAGCCTTTTTTGGTTACAATACCACAGGTTAATTCCATGGGTGAATGAATACCATGGGTGGATGTCACAATACCATGAGAAAATACCATGGGTGAATAAATGCCATTGGTGGATAAATACCATGGGTGGATGCCACTTACAATAGCATGGGTACATTCCACGGGTGGATGAATAACATGGGTGGATGAATACCATGGGTTGATGCCATATTCTATTCGGATCATTACCTAATCAAGCTTTTATCATCTCTATTTTTAGGCTCATAGCTAGCTAATGGAGAATGACGTTGACTACAGATATCATCCAAAACATAAACTATTGGATCATGGAGAACTTGAGAAGACTACTGTAACTTGTTATACATTGGTTCCAATGAGACTACATGATTTTCTATAGGCTTGTCATTATTTGCTTCAGAGATATTATCAAAAAATTTCTTCCAAAACTAAAGTGAATAAAAATTAATGATACAAAATTATCCATGATCAATTCATAATATGTTTCAGGTTCTAAGTTTTCATCTATGATTTGAAACTCAATGTAACTCAGTGGTTTCGATTATGGAGTGAGATAAGCTTCCATATCACAAGTGACATCCTCAACTGATTCATGAGAAGGTTCCCATTTATATTGTTGACAACTTGGTTATCTTCTTGCTCATAAATTTCTCTTATTTTTTCAAATGAGGAGAAACACAAGGGTAAGGAGTCTCGATCAATAATTTCATTGTCTTCTTTGTGCTCAATATCAAAACTGAAAGACCACTGATTTCTAATTTTGGGAATTTTTTCTCTCAGAAATTGAAATGAAACAAAACATAAGGGCAAAGACCTTTCACTTTCTTTGAAATTTTCTTCATTTTCTTCATTGATATCATGATTGATATGCATAGGTTGATTTCTATATTTGATTTGTTGTAACTGAGCTTCCTCCTCCCAAAGACATGCCACTAATTGCCTTGAAGAGTCAGCCTCAATTTCGACAACATAGTCATCATCATATTGATCATACTTGGGTAAATCATCCATATAAGTAATTTCATCAAGCATACACATTGGATCAGATGATTGATTCTCCACAAGATGATTTTTCATTTCATCTTCATATGTGGCTTGGAGTGAATACATAAAACAATAATTTTTTGATGTATGGTAACAAAGATTAACATCAAAATGATTAGAACCAGTAACCTTTTCTTCTTCTGCAATAAGTGGGACATGGTATTTTTGAACAACAAGTTCATATCTCATGATGATATTTTGCATCATTTCTTCCATTGTGCTTACCAAAATGTCAAGTTTCAATTCTGAAGATATCAAATGCTCCTTCTCTATGTTCTTCCCCTCAGCTACCTTCAACTTTGACCTTTTGACCAACAGATTAGCTTCCACATCTATTGTATTGTCCTGCATTTCTTTGAGTGTTATAGTATTCCTTTCTCTCAATTGAAACACTATTTCTAGATCAAAGACACCTGGGTAGCGTAAGAGAGCTAACCTAGGAGGTGGTTTTATATCAGCAGGCATTGAACCTAGCAGAAAAGTGTTGCACTGTTTCTCCTAACTGTCTTTTCAAATAGTTATATTCTTGTAAAATAAAAAAAGGATTCCTCTTGATCACCCATTTATCAAGGAATACTTTCACAAATGGATGAAAATCGAAAATTCTTGCAGCTAGAAGGTTTTTGAACCATTTCTTGGATTTGCCTTGCAAAATTAGAGAAAAAATCATGATACTGACATCATCTTCTTCAACCTTAATAAGGTCGAGAAAATGTTCGAAACTCTAAATTTGTTTTTTCAGCAGTGATGTTACCATATGCTCCATTAAACATGGGAAGATATTTGTAATAATTTCCAGCGAAATCATGGAGTATAGAAGGTAAGATGAGAGGGTTGTATCTATCTAGAATTTTAAAAGGTGTAGGAGTAGGTACAGAAGCTAACAAATTAGTCTTGATCTCTTGAGATTCATCAAGTTGAATATGATCAACATAATTTTCATAAGAAGGTTATTGACCAAGATCAAAAGCGTAAGGAGAATTTGTATTCACAATCTTGAAAGGAAAGGAATCAAATGCAGGTCTGTGATCTTTTCTCAAATATAGTATACATTGGAAAACCTTCTTGACATTCTCAAGAAAAGAGAATAAATAATTAACAATAAATAATATTATGTCTTGGATGAAATTCCAACTTGAATACCTGATCTTTCCATATTTCTTTTCATGTTTATGTTGGTAAGGTTCCTCCTCTAGTGGAGGCTTTGAATTAAATTTGAAACTGATTTGGAGTCGCCAAGTGAATGATTTTAGCCTTCCTGTCTCTTATCATTGTCCACCATTAGCAATCATATATGATCCTTGTCGGTCACACCCAGGGAAAATTAGACCTTCCGCTCCTTGGTAATGGTGCCAAACTATTAACACTCTTTAGTTTCCCATGGATGAGAAAAGAAACCAAAGAGGCAACCTCAGACCAACTTTGGACTTGGTAGCTAGCCCTACCAAATCAGAGAGGGACCTCTCTAAAATAACCCTCATGTTCAATGGAAGTGACCGGAGAATATGAGGGTTTTAGGCTACGTATCAACTGAGTAGGGTTTTTATTTAGGTTTTGTTGGATAAGAACCACTAGGTTTAGGAACTAGGCCAAATAGGTCAAAAGATTAGTTGTAGACATAGAATTAGGCAAGGTAGGTGTAATCAGTGACACAAATGGTTCGTCATTGTAGTATGTTAATGAGAAAAGAAGCAATAAAATGAGCATACATGTATGAATTCCTTTTTCTTAGAGGATGAAAACACTTGTATCAAAATATCAGACAAAAAACAGAGCATTATAGACAATGTATTATGTTTAACAACTTAAGACATAATCATGAGAAGAAACAGATATGGTTTCCACAAAAAATAAAAATAAAATGCATAATAAGCACATTAGAAAATAGTTCCACTAATCACAACACATGAATCCCACAATAATAGCTACAATTGTATGTTATTTTGCTGCAAAAAGTCAAGTACACTAGTTCATAATTGTATGAGCTTCAAGTATCTAACCCTCTCTTTCAATTAAATGCGACTACATATAGATGAAAAATGAACATTTCTCCTCTAAGGGGTTGAATCCTCCTTCATAGGAACTAATTACATGATATTCTTCAACCACAACCAAAAACTAGGGGAGTTAGAAACCACTTCCCCTTTTAAACTAACTGATTCTCAAAGCATTTAATTACAATATTCTTCACTACAATAACCCCTAACAAACTCTTTTACATCATAAAATTTCATAAGGAAACTTTTTACATTAACCTAATTGACCTCTACCAATTTACATGGAGTGAAATTATTCATTGACAGAAGCGCAACAAAACTTTGGAGGATGATTTGGAGGCCTTCCCAGATGATTTTTTTCTGAAAAAGATATGGATGGAAAGCTGAATATGTCATCTACAAAATGGAGTCACCACACCTTGTAAAAACCTCCTTCAAAATCCTTAAAAATTGATTTGAAGACAAACTGTCCAAAAGTGCAGAGAGTGCCATGAAAAGGTAGTAGAAAGGTGAAAAATAGGTAATCTTTGATCAATTTCTGAAATTTTATGACTCCTCATGTGTCCCCATGTATGTTTCTGATATCCTTATTCCATAATTTGTCTCCACATGCTTGAAAATTTTCATTTGTACCTCATGAGGAAAAGTGAAACAACTACTTGCTGCGTTTCTGTAGACTATTTTTCCTGTGTGCACAAAAAACTTCAAAATTTTCAAAATTTTACAAAAAAATGTCTCCTTTAATTTATTTCTATCATGCTTTCAGACAACTAGTGATGCATCAGCTAAGAGGTAAATGTTATCCCTCTTCTTAATCTTGCTTAGTGTTATCTTGAGTTTCTTCTTCATGTTCTTAACCCTAACATTACACACCATGTTTCGTGCATAGTAGTGTCTTTCCATATTTCTCTGCATGGAAATATCCTTGTTTGCCTTCTTCAAAATATTATCTAGGTGCACATTCACTTTCTCAAACCAAAACTCCTTGCCTTATTCACTTTTAGAAGCTCAGGACTCATCTAAGGTTCTTAGGGTTTAACGAGAAGAGGGATTTTCTGCTTGCTAACCCTTCTTGGCCATGGCTCTGGTTGTAGGTCTCCTTGGTTGTACCTGAATGTTCTCCTCTAGTTTTTCTACATCAATGATGGCCTTCCCTTTATCCTTTTCTTCTTTGCTTTGCTTCGCTAGGTTTGTTTCAATTGTTTGTTCTCTTGCTATAAGAAAGCCACCATGTAGTTGGCTTTAGCTAGGTCATCCTTTAGTTCCCTAATATGTGCCTCTTTCTCAGTGATTATGTCTTTTTCTACCTTATATAAATGTTGTTCTGCTAGGTCATCCATCTCTATTTGTTAAGATTAGGTATGTTCTATGCTAGAGCAATTTATTTAAATTTTCACAGTTAGCAATCACATCAGCATTACGATAAACTGCAGATAGAACATAAATATAATATGCAAAAGACAAGCCAAGACAAGAGGACACAAGATATGGCGTAGGCCAGGGACAAACCCCACAATGTGTGGGGAAACCCTTTATCAATTCTTCTTTTATCTTCAAAGTTCAGCAGAGAGAGAGATGGTACAAATACATTTGAAGTCAACACTTTGACTTGCCAAAATAAGAGATCAGACATCAGAGATATTTCATCATGAAGATGACAGGATAGTTCCGATGACAAGCACTGCAAATCTGAACTCAGGTGAAGGCACACTTCTCAGTCCTCATACTTCAACTAATTCACCATGCTGCATCCAACCATGTTGCGTCCATCACTATGCTGCATTCAACACCATGCTGCATTCAACATCATGTTTTCAAGCTATTAAATAACTAAGCCCTTCAAGGGCTTCAGTCCACCTAGGACAGTTTCTCCTAATCCATGCTGCCATCCGAACTCAAAGCAAACTGTAATACTGCCTTGGAACAGCCTTAGCTGCTTGCTATGGCTTGCAGCCTAGAAAAGCAGCTAGTTGTAGCTGTAGACTCCCTAGTGACTGCTGATCCCAAACGTACCTTATCCATGCCTTAGAACAACAGTATTTAACACGTTGTTACAGCGATTTCCATGTTGCTCCTTTATGCTGATATATGTCTCCTTTATATTGCTACATCTTCACGTGTTGTTCCTTTCACTGAGATCATCGTTGATGTACATTCACATTAGTGCCACTGAGATCAAATTTGTGAGATCATCTTTCATACCACCATTCAAAGAGTTGTTTCAGGAATAGGACTCATGAACCTATAACTATACAGAGATCATTCCTTGATATCGATATGTACAGTGATCATATGTTGCATCTAACTTGAACGTTAATATCATTACAGATTTGAATGCCGAGATGATATATGAAAAGATCTTCTACATAGTGATGCTAAGAACGTAGCCCTACTTCATTGTTGTTCATTATTTCGAGACTACTACAGGAATATCACCTAGATCTACTGCATCAATGATATGTCGAGACTAAAGTATTCTTGGAGAGAATGACGAGGTTACTAGAGGCAAATCCAAACCCTTATCCGAGTTTGCTTTTAAGATTGAATACCCTTCATTGTAATGTCGAGATTGTTATGATTATGCCGAGAATGTATACCGAGATAGTGACTAAGATAATATATATATATATATATATATGTTGAGATTTTCATAGCAACTGTAGGATTATTGTTATTACTGTGGTTAGTTATTATGTCAATATTGTACCTCTGAAAGAGCAGAGATATCTTTATGCTGAGATTATCTATCCATCTGAGGTTCCTTCTGTTCTATCCAACCGAGATCTAGCTTGACTGCACCTTATACCCATCCGAGGTGCAGTCAAGCCCTTCATCGAAAATCCCTGCGGCTCTGCTCCTTCTAGAATATGTGAAATTTCATAGAGAATTTGCGAGTTGTGTTCATATTCTTAAGCTACGTCAACATAAATGAGTCTCTATGTTTAGGTTTCAACAAACAGAGTGTTAAAGGCTCCTTCTTTGGCAGCGTATAACAATGTATTAGATCCTCCATCTTTTGACTGCATATAAGTGCTATTGGACAGCGTATTATATTTCCATATAAGCCTGCAGCTTACTGCTGCTAGGGCATCACGTGGTTGTAGTTTAGGGCTGCGTTTAATACCTTTTCCTTTACTGCGTTCAATACCTTCTTCTTCAAGACTTGTAGGCCAGCGTATTCTTTTTGTTCTCTCCTTCTCCAAAAACACAAGACGTGGAGAGGAGATTACCTCAAGAATACGTGTGTGTAAATGATATCAAATCCTCATCTATTTATACCAAAATGAGGATGATGAATAGACACGTTGGTTGGGCTTCAAGAGCCTACATAAGAGCTGGTCAGCTTGACTATAATTACATAAACAAAATAAATTCATATCTCCATAAATACTTATCGGAATTGGATGATCTTTGGATCAATCCTACACCTCTCGACGAGAGGGATCCAATAAAAATATTAGCTGTCATAAATAAGCCGACCCAAATGGAGTTTGGCCCTAGTTGCCAATTTAACACTCCCTCTCAACTAGGGAAAACTCCATCCATTGATCCATAAGTCCGACTGTACTATCTTTGCCATCAGTGCCCTGCACTATTCTGCCCAACTCTGCTCAACTCTGCTGGCTCTGCTCTACTATGCTCAGCTCTGCTGGCTTTGCTCTGCTCCGCTCAGCTCTGCTGGCTCTGCTAGCTCTGCTCTGCTCAATTCTGCTAGCTCTGCTCTGCTCAAATCTGTTGGCTCTGCTAGCTCTGCTCTGCTCAGCGCTGTTGGCTCTGCTAGCTCTGCTCTGCTCAATTATGTTGGCTCTGATATCTCTGCTCTGCTCAATTATGTTGGCTCTGATATCTCTGCTCTGCTTAGCTATGCTGAACTATGAAGAACAAGAATTGATCGAGAATGTCTCATACCATTCTCCACTGACCCGAAGTCAGACTCAGAGTACGTACCACTAGTCCTAGACTAGTCTCAACCAACCCAAAGTCAGCATCATAGTATGTACGACTCTCACTGGTCCCAGACCAGTACTGAACTGACACTAAGTTAGTCTCGGAGTATGTACCACTGGTCCCAGACCAGTCTCAGCCGACCCGAAGTCAACGTCATAGTATGTACAACTCGTACCACTGGTCCCAGACCAGTATCATTGATCCCAGATCAATGGAGGTCATCCTAGCGTAGGGAGTACGATAGATACAATGATGCATCCATCGGTACTACTATGGTCCCTAACTTTATTTCCCTGCTCATTGATCAGATGAGAGGTACGTCCCATGAGTCCCAGACTGCATGGGTAGGATGCCTCGACAGGAGAACTTAATCAATCCTGTCCTCACAGGAGAACACATCAATCCAGCTACAATCGCCATGGAGAACACATCAATCCAGGCCTCACAGGAGAACACATCAATCCTGCTACAATCGCCATGGAGAACACATCAATCCAGGCCGTCATGGAGAACACATCAATCCAGGCCTCACAGGAGAATGAATCATCCTGCTACACAGGAGAACGAATCATCCTCTTCCACAAGAGAGCGAATCATCTTTTCCCACAAGAGAGCGAATCATCTTGTTCCAGTGCGCACCACTAGGGGAGGGTGAGTCACCCTGTGGTCATATGTTGCTCCAGTAGAACTGCAAGCCCCCCAGAGCTCCCAGAGCTCAATGTATGCAACATGTAGGACCCTTTTACAAAGGTCTCACGATGACTCCAAGTCATTCGGGAAAATCACAAATTTGATCTTTCCTCAGGGCTTTGTCCTGTACATCATCTTAGTGCGATGGAGCCTCCTTGCTCATCGACTTTCCATATCCCAGATAAGGCAGTATCTGATGTCTATCTGCTAGAGCAATTGTCGAATACAGGATTCCTCAATTATCGAATCACACCTCTGGTTGTCACAGAGAAAAACAGCTAACATAAGAGATTCTGCAACCATGCAGTTTCATACGAGATCATACTCGTAGCCATGTATTCGGTCTTGGCGAAGCTTATAGTGACCAACTTCTGCTTCCTACGTCGAAGCAGAATCCAAAGAGAACCTACACTGAAAAGTGCTCTAGTGATCCTCCACACTGCCTGCCCACTCATCATTCGAATAATCATGTGGTTTCATATTTCCGGCAGTGTATCTCAATTCCTGAGAGATTGTGCCCTGAAGATATCTTAGAAGATTCTTGGCACCAATCTAGTGAGGCTCAACCAAATATGAGCTCACCATGCTAACTACAACACAGATGTCTAGACAGAGGTTCTCCAAGAACATCAACGCCAATGAGTTTATGAAACTTAGAGGCATTTCCCAAATCTGGTCTGACATCATTACCATATAACTTCTGAAAGTTAAGATCCTCGAGGCAGTCACAAGCTTGCAGCTTATCTTCCCACATTCTGAATCCAACTCCCTCTGTCTCCTATAAATGAGAGGGTTTGCACCTGTCAGACATAGGTGCTGGTACGAGAGGTTTATCATCCACAACCTTCGAGTAATGGTTTGGATCGGTTTCACTCCTAGTGAATCTCAGCTGCATTAGATAGCTATCAATCCTCTCATACTATGCCCGAGGTATTTTTCTTCAAGCCATAGAGGGCTTTCTTCCACCTGTATACATGAGATTCCTTGATCATGATTCTCAAACTCCTTGGGTTGTTCCAAACCTATGAACCTGCTGCATGAGGGGAATGGTCCCCTTATAATATTTTCCTTCGGTACATTTCAGACATGTACCTTCATGCTTCTTTTTGAATTCAGGCATCCTAGTCACCATCTGTCTTACAGACCTCCCGTGCTGAGTCAATGGACATGGTCCCCAGTGGACTTCCTGCAACTTGATACAACCCTAAACTCAAAAACATCTTTAAAAAAATCTATTTTCAAACACGTACCTTTCCATCGATAAGTGCCACCTTGTAACCTTTGACTTCCATTTCCAAGATGGACATGAGGTTCAATCAGGTACATAAAAGAGATTTTCGGGTTCCTTGCTTTCGTGGAAGAGTCGACCATTGTATTTGATAACTCACATCTCTGTCATTCGAGCACTCCTTCGCATAAGGGCCGAACTCATCACCAAGACATCTACCTTTCCTTCCTACCCTTAGATCTGAACTTCCCAATGAAGTGATGCCATCAAAAGTTTTGCTGCACCATTCTAATAACATTCTCTGCTTCAACTTCACCCTAGGTGAATTATGAGGAACCCATTGATCCTTTTGTCTTGTCCCAACTGTCTTCGGGGATTGCTATTTCACTCCTGCTTGGGCATTGTCTTCACCTCAGCTCTGATACCATGTTAAGATTAGGTATGTTCTATGCTAGAGCAATTTATTTAAATTTTCACAGTTAGCAATCACATCAGCATTACGATAAACTGCAAATAGAACATAAATATAATATGCAGAAGACAAGCCAAGACAAGAGGACACAAGATATGGCGTAGGCCAGGGACAAACCCCACAATGTGTGGGGAAACCCTTGATCAATTCTTCTTTTATCTTCAAAGTTCAGCAGAGAGAGATGGTACAAATACATTTGAATTCAACACTTTGACTTGCCAAAATAATAGATCAGACATCAGAGATATTTCATCATGAAGATGACAGGATAGTTCCGATGACAAGGACTGCAGATCTAAACTCAGGTGAAGGCACACTTCTCAGTCCTCATACTTCAACTAATTCACCATGCTGCATCCAACCATGCTGCATCCATCACTATGCTGCATTCAACACCATGCTGCATTCAACATCATGCTTTCAAGCTATTAAATAACTAAGCCCCTCAAGGGCTTCAGTCCACCTAGGGCAGTCTCTCCTAATCCATGCTGCCATCCGAACTCAAAGCAAACTATAATACTGCCTTGGAACAGCCTTAGCTGCTTGCTATGGCTTGTAGCCTAGAAAAGCAGCTAGCTGTAGCTATAGACTCCCTAGTGACTGCTGATCCCAAACGTACCTTATCCATGCCTTAGAACAACAGTATTTAACATGTTGTTACAGCGATTTCCGTGCTGCTCCTTTATGCTGATATATGTCTCCTTTATATTGCTACATCTTCACTTGTTGTTCCTTTCACTGAGATCATCGTTGATGTACATTCACATTAGTGCCACTGAGATCAAATTTGTGAGATCATCTTTCATACCACCATTCAAAGAGTTGTTTCGGGATCAGGACTCATGATCCTATAACTATACAGAGATCATTCCTTGATATCGATATGTACAGTGATCATATGTTGCATCTAACTTGAACGTTAATATCATTACAGATTTGAATGCCGAGATGATATATGAAAAGATCTTCTACATAGTGATGCTAAGAACGTAGCCCTACTTCATTGTTGTTCATTATTCCGAGACTGCTACAGGAATATCACCTAGATCTACTGCATCAATGATATGTCGAGACTAAAGTTATTCTTGGAGAGAATGACGAGGTTACTAGAGGCAAATCCAAACCCTTATCCGAGGTTGCTTCTGAGATTGAATACCCTTCATTGTAATGTCGAGATTGTCATGATTATGCCGAGAATGTATACCGAGACAGTGACTAAGATAATATATATATATATATATATATATATATATATATATATATATATATATATATATATATATATATATATATATATATATATATATATATATCTATATATATATATATATATATATATATATATATATATATATATATATATATGTCGAGATTGTCATAGCAACTGTAGGATCATTGTTATTACTGCGGTTAGTTATTATGTCAATACTGTACCTCTGAAAGAGCAGAGATATCTTTATGCTGAGATTATCTATCCATCTGAGGTTCCTTCTGTTCTATCCAACCGAGATCTAGCTTGACTGCACCTTATACCCATCCGAGGTGCAGTCAAGCCCTTCACTGAAAATCCCTGCGGCTCTGCTCCTTCTAGAATATGTGAAATTTCAGAGAAAATTTGCGAGTTGTGTTCATCTTCTTAAGCTACGTCAACATAAACGAGTCTCTGCATTTAGGCTTCAACAAACAGCGTGTTAAAGGCTCCTTCTTTGGCAGCGTATAACAATGTATTAGATCCTCCATCTTTTGAGTGCATATAAGTGCTATTGGACAGCGTATTATATTTCCATATAAGCCTGCAGCTTACTGCTGCTAGGGCATCACGTGGCTGTAGCTTAGGGCTGCGTTTAATACCTTTTCCTTTACTGCGTTCAATACCTTCTTCTTCAAGACTTGTAGGCCAGCGTATTCTTTTTGTTATCTCCTTCTCCAAAAACCCAAGACGTGGAGAGGAGATTACCTCAAGAATACGTGTGTGTAAATGATATCAAATCCTCATCTATTTATACCAAAATGAGGATGATGAATAGACACGTCGATTGGGCTTCTAGAGCCTACACAAGAGCTGGTCGGCTTGACTATAATTACATAAACAAAATAAATTCATATCTCCATAAATACTTATCGGAATTGGATGATCTTTGGATCAATCCTACACCTCTCGACGAGAGGGATCCAATAAAAATATTAGTTGTCATAAATAAGCCGACCCAAATGGAGTTTGGCCCTAGTTTCCAATTTAACACTATTTCAGGAGGTACCTCTTGATGATGTTGAAAGGAGAATCATCTCTATCTCTTGGTGATTCTTCTCTCATTGTTTCAACCTGAATTGTTTCTTCACCCATAAGCACCCTAGGTAGTATTTTTGCTTGAGACCTAGTTCTAGGTTTAGGTCTAGGCATCTCCTCTTCTATTTTAGGAGAAAAAACCAACCTCTTACCTCTCTTATAGGTATTTGAAATCTCTTCCCTTGGTTGAGTTTTTGTCACTTATGGCATGCTTGATCTTCAGCTCCTTGTGGTCTGGATGATGATGGAGTACATGGACTCTTTAACTGTTTAGAGACACATAAGAGAGCAGCTGCCTCCAATAAATCTTCCCATGACATCTCGATCTTTTCTAGATGGTGGAGGATTATTACTTTGACTAGAGCATGATGAAAAAGACTATCTTGATGGTTTCTTCCCTTTGACTGCACCTTCTTTGTCGTCTTCACCAAGCTTCTTAACATGTAATTAGGTAGGTTTAAGGGATTTTGAGAAGTGAAATGCATCAACAACCTGATGTGATACTAATATAGGATACTAAACCTCCCCTCACAAGTGAAGTACTTCATGATAATCTTCATCAAAATTTTGTACTTGTCCAACAACTGTCTACTAGGAAAAATGTGAGAAGCAAACTCCTTGTATTTTGGTTTCAAGATAATTTTATAGTGCTTAAGGTCCAAGTCCATCCCCTTGAACCAAATATCACCTTCATTAGGGATAGTGGTGGATGATGCCATGAATTTCATTGAAACTAAAAATTTAACCCATGCTATAGTGACATGATCAATGCTGAAATTTGTGGCAAATAGGCTTGTTAAACCTTGATGATAGCCTACCTCTTGCACCTTTAGACAACACCCTAGGCAACTCATGTTCTCAAATGATCTTCTGATGAATTCTAATCCATTTACCTCTTGCATATGAGTTGGCTCATATCTTGAGATCTATCCTCCCTTAAAATTCCTTTTCTTACTGGTCTTTTCCATGATTTGACATTGCTTTGGACAAAAACCCTAATTTCCAACAAGAAATGGCAAGGGAAAAACAAGGCTAACATCACAGCAACTTGAGGGAAGGGAATAGAGGGGAAGGTGGATAGGAAAAATTATAAATAAATTATGGGGCGTAGGGATACATGTTAGGGACACCATGAAAGTGGAATTTCTCAAAATGACTAAGAAAAGAGGGGTGAAATAGGGAAAACAATGTACTAGGCCAGAAGCGCAACAACTAGCTAGGTTTTTTAGAAAAAATGGAAAATGAAGTAATTTGAGTCTGGGGAATGATGGGAAGTGTTTGATGAGGGTATAAATGGATATGTGGATTTAGAAACTAGGGAATTTCTTCTGAAAAGAAGCTAAAAATTATGAATATGAAAAAACGCAACAAGAAAGCGCAGCAAAACCCTGGGCAAGAAGTTTAACAAATTTTCTGTGGGACAAAACTGCATCAAGGTTTTGTGATGGTTTCACTTACTTTTTCAAAAGTTCTTTGAGGCACTAAGATGAAAACTAAACCCGTTCTTTCCTCCTTTTAGCCTCCAAATCAAAAGTGTAGCAACCTCCAAAAACACAAAAAAAAACCTCCAGAAACGCAACAAACTGATTGGATAGAGTAGTGGTGGAGAATTTTGAAATTCTGAAGGTTATGGAAAGTATCACAATGGTAGAGAGAAGCTCTTGGAACTGTTGAAGGGATGACATGAAGTATTATAATGATTTTATGCTCCTTTATAACTTGAAAATTTGGATTTTTTGCTTGGTAGTGGAGTGACATAATGTGTACCTTTGAGAAAATGACTTTATGATATGATTTGAATGTAGCATTATTACCTAAATAGGAAATGTTACTTTAATTCTTTTTGAAAACTTTATTCGTAGTTTTTGAACTCCCATGATGGTGACCATAATGGATGACATGAATCCTTAAATGGATATTGATGACTAATACAATGATGACCATCAAATATATATTCTAGACCATGGCCTATAAGGTGACCCACTAACTCATTTGATGACATATGACAAGAAACAATGACATGAACATGATGGTTTTTTGTGAACTTGAATACACTGGAGAGAGTAGAAATGAAAACTACACCATGACTCAGGACCATTTGACAACCAAGAGATGTCAAATTTTATTTGAAAATATAATAATTTGACCTAAGACTCTATCAACCACACAGAAAGAGTACATTTGATCACTCTGACTACTAGACACTAACATTGGATCCAATGGGGATGATAGCTCCTTTAGGAGGTGTTAAGAACATCGTAGACCAGGTAGCCTTGTTCATTGGGAAATGGAGTCACAAATAGCTGCAATCCTAAAACTGACTCAAATCAAAATGAAAGTTGAATTGTACACCATCAGCTACAAAATCTAATGGAAACTTACACTAAACAAGATGCTCATAATGTTTATCTTATTCATCACACCTTACCTACTCTAGCTGATCATAAATCTCCCGATCAAGTAAAATGGAATACCAAATCAACCATGCAAGAATTTTATCCACTAATTGAGTTCTTTGCAGATGCCTATTTACGAGGAAAATAGAAATTCTGCATGATGACATCTCCAATAAAAACTTGCAAACAAATCCAAATTTGGTATGTTATGAAACCAGCTCACAAAAAGATATAAAATATAGATGAACGCCTTAGAAATCAACCTATTTGAGGGGGAAACCTCCTTTACATAACACAATTGAATAATTCTTCGATGATACAAATGACAAGGCCTCCTTTCTATATATAGGAGTCTAAGGGGTCATAATATAATTAGAGCCGACATAACAATAATAATGTAAGAGAACAATAATAACAATAGTGGGCTTCTATGGCCCACAATAATAACAATATGGGGACTACGTGGGCACAACAATATAATAATGGGGTTGTACTAATAGCAATAAGGGGTTACATTAGTAGTATAGGGACCTAACATGCCCCTGTCCTTCAAAAAGTGTTGTCCTCAATGCTTGAGTAGTTCTTGATGCTTCTGTATAAAATTCTTGTCTTCCCATGTGGAATATTCAGTGGGTAAGTTCTTTCACTTAATGATATACTCTGAAATTGATCGATTTCGTAGCTGTCTGGTTCTTGTTTCTATGACTGCTCCAGGTTCCAATATGATTTTTCCTTCCTCATCATGTTCTGGAAATATTGTTTGAACTGGGATCTTCTGCAACTTTTGAATGTGTGGCCACACTTTTTTGTCCTTCTTCCATTAATCCCTTGCTTCATTTATCCAATCTAGTTGGATAATACAAATAGCACAAAAGAATTCTTCCACATCCTCATCCTTTCTTGAGAGTGCATCTGCAACAACATTTTTCTTCCCTTTTTTGTAGGTGATTTCAAAGTCATAACCCAACATATTTGCAACCCATTTTTTCTGTTCTTCTAAAGATAATCTTTGTTCTAAAAAGTATTTAAGACTATCATGATCCATTTTTACCTTGAAGTGTCTTCCCATTAGGTAAGGTAGCCATTTCTTAAGTGCATGTAGTATTGCCAACATTTCCTTCTCATAAATAGCTTTCTTGAGATGTAGTCATAAAAATACCCAATCGCCTACATCAAAAATTCTTTCACTGCAATGTTGATCTTCCCCTTGTTTCATTTGATTCTGCACCAAAGTGGCGTTATCCTTTAAAAGTTGGAGAACTTGTTGTTGATGCTCGATGTTATATTTCACTGCTTGAATATTTTTCTTCTTGATATGTCCTTCTATCTTGAGAGTTTGAGGAGTGGTAATTTCTTCCAATGCATTACAAGATATGGTCGGACTCATTTCTTGATGCTTGATATGATCTTTCACTTCTTGAACATTTTTATTCTTGATATGTCCTTCTATCTTGGTTGTTTGAGGAGTGGTAATTTTGGACAATGCATTACAAGATATGGTCAGATTCATTTCTTCTTTCTCGATGTGATTTTTCACTTCTTGAACCTTTTTCTTCTTGATATGTCATATCTTGAGAGTTTCGGGAGTGGTAATTCTTGCCAATGCTTTACAAGATATGGCCTGATTAATTTCTTCTTTCTCCATGGTTGGTTCTTGGTGTATATCCTCTTCTTTTGACGTTTCTTGATCCTTTTCTTCCTCCTCTTCACAATCAATGTATAATAATTTCTTCTCAGCACACTTATGACCTTTAATATATTTGTTATCACAATTTTAACAAAGTCCTTTTTCTCTTTTTTCTTCCAATTGTTGTGGTGTCAACCTTATAGGTTGTGGAAGTTTAGGAGAAACAAAAATTCCATCTTTATAGTTGTGAGGGGTAGAATTCCTTATTGCCATAATTTTTCTTTCCACTTTTCTTGCCAACCTGAATGACTTCTCCAATGAATCAGGTTCCAAAAGAAGAACCTCATGTTGAATGTTATCCTTTAAATTCCCTATGGAGACATTAATCCTTTGCTTCTTTGGAATATCATTTTCCCTTGTATTCAACTTTTGAAAGTCCTCAATGTGCTCTTCCATTGAACACTTTTGTTTGAGATTAATCAGAATTCTAAAGAAGGTGTTTCTCTTTGTATCCTCATAATGTGCTATCATTTCCTCTGTGAAAATTTACCATGTAACAAGTGGTTTACAAGAACAAAGCCCTTTACACCGTAAAAGTTGATCCAGTTATACATATGAAGATGCAATACGTACCTTTTGTAACAGTTGCACCTCATGTAGATAAAAATATTTCTTCATCTGTAGTATCCAATTTACCAGATCCTTGCCATCAAACTTCCTCATATTAGCTTTTCTTGATTTTAGGACCTCGATCTTGAAACAACTGTAACTCTATAATTTTGGATCTTCCATTTCTGAAATTGCGACCTACAATAGCCCTCTACATCCTCTTTCCAATGTCACCAGTCTAATTGAAATTGGATTCTCCAAGAAAGAGTTATGCACAATCTCCCAAGATGACCTGATTATATACCTTTCCAGAAGAGTGAACTTGTATTAAGTGCCACATGTTACTGTTTTCACCTTCGGATCTGAAAATATACATAGAAAGCTACAGTCCGTCCTCTTTCTGTAAATTCTTATGAAATTTCAATGTGATGCTCAGAGAGACAACTATGAAGATTTTTCCAAGGTCACCTGTTTAAGATGTAATTCAATAGTATGCAAAAACCCTAACTTCCTTAGAACATATATCTGAAACTATAGCGAGACAAGATCTGAAATTCTGACCTGAGGTTCAAACCGCTTTTTTCTCTAATGTTTCCTTTTAGCTTCTAAAACTTAGTAGCAAATAAGTCATAGCGAAACTCCCAGGATAGCCTGTTTTAGATAAAATTTTGGAGCTTGCCAAAACCCTAACTTCCTAAGATTATATGTCCGAAAATATAGTGAGACAAGATCTACCATTCAAACCCGAGGTTCAATGAGATTTCGACTCAAATGGGTTTTTGCTTTAGCTTCTGAAATGTCTCAGCAACAAAGTTATAGCGAGCATGCCACAATGACATGTTTGGAGCAGCGAAACCCTAGAATCCAAACCTCTAATACCAAATATTATGAAACTAGCTCACAAAAGGATAGAAAAGATAGATGAACGCCTTAGAAACCAGCCTCTTTGATGGGAAATCTCCTTTACATTACACAACTGAACAATTCTTGGATGATACAAATGACAAGACCTTCTTTCTATATACAGTTGTCTAAGGGGTCATAATATAATCAGAGCCAACATAAAAATAATAATGTAAGGGCACAATAATAACAATAGTGGGCATTTATGGAGCACAATAATAACAATATGGGGACTACATGGGCAGAAAAATATAATAAGGGGGTTGTACTAATAACAATAAGGGGTTACACTAGTAGTATAGGGACCTAACATGGTAGGATAGAAAATTTTGATTCCCCATGTTGACTCCAAAAATGGTGTAAAAGGATCTTCAAACAAATGTGCACTAAGGTTTAGCTCATCCAACAAATTGTAATTATGCTCTAGGTGGTCTTTATACCATGAATATAAACTTTCATTTTCATCCTTACTTTTGTGCAATTCTAACTCGTAATTTTCCTGATATGACTACAAATTTTCGGATGAGATTTGTAATGAGACTCCTGTTGAACAAGACAATGAAGACGATTGCCTGATCAAGTTTTTATCATCTCTGTTTTAGGCTCATAGCTAGCTAATGGAGAAGGACTTTGACTACATATAGCATCCAAAACACTAGCTATTGGATCATGGAGAACCTGAGAAGACTGTTGCAACTTGTGATACATTGGTTCCAATGAGAATACATGGTTTTCTTTAGGCTTGTCATTCTTTTCTTCAGAGGTATTATCAAAAAAATTCTTCAAAAACTGAAATGAATCAAAACTTAATGGTACAAAATTATCCTTCATAAATTCATAATATGTTTCAGGTTCTAAGATTACAGCTATGGTTTGAAACTCAATGTAATTCAGTGGCTATGATTATGAAGCGAAAGAAGCTTCCATATCAAAAGTGACATCCTCAACTGATTCATGAGAAGGTTTCCCATTTATACTGTTGACAACTCACTTATCTTCTTGCTTATATATTTATCTTATTTTTTCAAATGAGGAGAAACACAAGGGTAAGGAGTCCCAATCAAGAAGCTCATTGTCTTATTTGTGCTCAATATCAAAAATGAAAGATTGTTGATTTCTAATCTTGGGAAATTTTTCTCTCAGAAATTGAAATGAAGAGAAACATAAGGGAAAATACCTTTCACTCACTTTGAAATTTTCTGCATTTTCTTCATTGATATCATGATTGATATGCATAGGATGATTGCTATATTTGAGTTGCTGTAACTGAGCTTCCTCCTCCGAAAAACATGTCACTGATTGCTTCGAAGAGTCTGCCTAGATTTTGACAACATAGTCATCATCATAGTGATCATACTTGGGTAAATCATCCATATAAGTAATGTCATCAAGAAAACACATTGGATCATCTTATTTCTTCTCCACAAGGTTATTTTCCATTTCATCTTCATACATGGCTTGGAGTGAATACATAAAACAATCATTTTCTAATCTATGGTAACAAAGACTAGCAACAAACTGATAAGGAGGAATAACCTTTTCTTCTTTTGCAATAAGTGGAACATGGTATTTTTGAACAACAAGTTCATCTCTCATGATGATCATTTTCATAATTTCTTCCTTTTTTCTTACCATAATGTCAAGTTTCACTTCTAAAGATATTAGGTGATCCTTCTCTATGTTCTCCCTCTCGTCTGCCTTCAACTTTGACCTTTTGACCAATAGATTAGCTTCCACATCCATTGCACTATCCTACATTTATTGGAGTGTTGTAGTATTCCTTTCTCTCAATTGAAATTCCATTTATGGATCAAAGGCATTTGGGTAGTGTAAGAGAGCTAAACTAGGAGGTAGTTTTATATCAGCAGGCATTGAATAGTATAGTTGATTGAACCTAGCGGAAAAGTATCACACTGTTTCTCCTGACTATCTTTTCAACTGATTATATTCTTCTAAAATCAAAAAAGGATTCCTATTGATCACCCATTTATTAAGGAAGACTTTCACAAACTGATAGAAATCCAAAATTCTTGTTGCTGGCAAGTTTTTGAACCATTTCTTGTCTTCACCTTGCAAAGATAGAGAAAAATCTTGATACTGACATCTTCTTCTTCAAGCTCAAAAAGGTTGAGAAAATGTTCAAAACTGTGAATGCGTTTTTTTAGCAATGATGTTACCATATTCTTTATCAAACCTGGGAAGATATTTGTAATAATTTTTAGAGAAATCATGGATTGTAGGAGGTAATATGAGAGGTTTGTATCTATATAGAATTTTAAAAGGTGTAGGATTATGTATAGAAGTTGTAAAATTAGTTTTGATCTCTTGAGGCTCATCAAGTTGAATATGATCAACATAAGTTTTAGAAGAAGGGTCTTGACCAAGATCAAAAGTGTAAGGAGAATCTGTATTCACAATCTTCAAAGGAAATGAATCAAATGCAGGTTTGTGACCTTTTCTGAATACAATATACATTGGAAAACCTTCTTGACATTCTTAGGAAAAGAGAAGAAATAATTAAAAATAAATCATATTATGTATTGGATGAAATTCAAACTTGAATACTTGATGTTTCCATATTTCTTTTTCATGTTTCTGTTTGTAAGGTTCCTCCTCTAATGGGGGCTTTGAATTAAATTTTTAATTGATTTGGAGTTGTCAGGTAAATGATTTTAGCCTTCATGTGTCTGATCACTATCCACCATCAACAATTAGATCTGATCCTTATCATTCACACCCAGGAAAAATGTGACCTTTCACTCCCCGGCAATGGTGCCAAAATGTTAACACTCCTTAGTTTCCCAAGGTTGAGAAAGGAAACCAAAGAGGTAACCTCAAACCAACTTTGGACTTGGTAGTTAGCCCTACCAAATTAGAGAGGGATCTCTCTAAAATCAACCTCACAGCCAATGGAAATGACCAGAGGGTATGAGGGTTTTAGGCTAGGTATCAACTCAATAGGGTTTTTATTTAACTTTTGTTGGATAAGAAGCACTAGGTTTAGGAACTAGGCAAAACAGGTCAAAAGATCAGTTGCAGACATAGAATGAGGAAAGGTAGGTGTAATGAGTGACACAAATGGTTTGTCATTGTAGTATGGTAATGCGTAAAGAAGGATTAAAAATAACATACACGTATCAATTCATTTGTTTTAGAGGATGAAAACACTTATATGAAAATATCAGGAAAAAAACAGAGCATTTTAGACAATGTATTATATTTAACAACATAAGGGATAATCACGAGAAGATATAGAGATGGTTGCCAAAAACATTAAAAATCAAATGCATAAGAAACATAGGAGAGAATAGTGTCACTGACCACAATGCATGAATCCCACAATAATAGCTACAATTGTGTTATTTCTCTGCAAAAGGTCAAGTACACTAGTTCATAATTATATAAGCTTCAAGTATCATGTTAGTCCCTTACACTTTCCTATGCTAAAAAGGAGATCGAGAAGGGTAAATTCAAACCACTTCAACTAAGTAGCTAGCCTTACTGAGCAAGAGATGGATCTCTCAGAGTATTTTATCAGTGAAATGGCTTTAAAGCAAATAAGGCTTAGGATAGATATGTATAAATTTGTGTGTTGGTGAAATTTAGAATTTAGGGTTTGTTGGACTAGGGTTTGGAGCCACAAATAGGTCTAGGATGTAGGAGTGAAGAAGAAAATATGGAAAGGAGCTAGATACAAGAAGAACATGGTGTATTTGGAATATTGTAAATGTATTATAGAAGAGAAAGCGTAGAAGAGACTAATGAGTATAAGTAAACATGAGTTCATTAGCTTTTAGAAGACATAAACATAACTATGAAAACCATATAAAAATAGCTTGAGATCAAGAATTTTGTCTATTTCACTGTAAGGCATCCATAGAAAGAAGAGATATCATGTAGATAAATATGTTTTAACCATTATGAAACAAATGAAAAGAATAAAAAACACCATGAACTCACTGGTCTAGAGTTCCTTAAAGATAGCTGCAATTGTCTCTGTATTAGATGAGAAGATCATTACATGCAAGCCTCCTCCACAAAAATTCCAACCCTTTTCTATGAAAGAGAAATGATACATATAGACTCTCTTAGACCACTTGCCCACCTTCATGAGTTAAATTCCTATGTGGTGGAACTGACTCCAAGATTCTCTCAACCAACAGGTGAGAGTGAGAAGGTGAAACTCAAACACTTCTTGGAGAGTTTTCTTACAAGTTTGCTTCCTTAATGAGGCGTATTAAACATCAAAAACAACCTATCATGTACATATATTCATGCCTACATCACCTATCCTCAAAAAAGTTCCATTACATAAAGAGTTTTGACTTTGACTAAGTCAAACTGAAAACTAGAATTTTTACATAGTTAAATTTACAATTAAAAACACAGGAAATTGCAGAAGTGCAGAGCCAAATTGGAGTTGACTTTCAAGTGCCTTCCTAGGGTACAAATTATGATATGAGAGAATAGTCAACTATATTTTCAAGTCTTATTTCTATAACACTTTGAATTTTTGAAAATGACCCATGGTGAGACCTTCAAAAATCCATTCTCCCAAGGTCGCTCCAGGGGTGTAGCGCCTATCAAAAAAGGGTCCAGAAAGCTAGTTTTTGGCCACTTTTTTCCACTTTTCTCAAAATCTAAGCCTCCTCTCGGAAATATGAGAAAATGGTTTTTTAGAAAATGGAAAGAGATTTTCAAAAATGTAGATTTTCCATGAAATAGATTCTTGAGGAAAAAGAACAACCCCAAGGTGCTACGCTCCTCGAATTGCTGAATTTCTGAATTAGGCCTCAAAATTTGCCAAAAACCAAAAATGCTTAAAATTTTCTCAAAATTAGCCAAGAGTAATAAAATTATGCATGTTAAGTCCTCATATATGCTTCAACAAGCATCTCCAAGTTTCCTTCATATTTTTGGTCCTTTTAGTCTTCTTTGAGCTTGTTCTCTAACTACTTGACCTTGACGTTACAAATCATGTTTTGGGCCTGGTAATGGTGCACCATGTGACTTAGTAGCTAGTTGTCTCTGTTTTCTTTCTCTAGAAGCTTCTCCAAGTGACCATTTGCCCTGTTGAGCCAGTATGCCTTGTCTTGATTGACCTCTAGAGTAATTCTATCCTCTAGGTCTAACTCTTCATTAAGCAAAATGTGTTCCTCTTCTTCTTGCAATGCCTTCTTTAGCCCTTTTGTTCTTGGCCTTTTTCTCTTACCCTTCCCTTGTGTTCCTTCAGGCTCACTTATCTCTATGACTACTTTTCCCTTGCCGACCTGTTGCAATAATTTAGTTTTCTCTTTCTCCATGATTAATTGCTTCACTTTCAGCTGACTATTTTCCTGTTCTAGGAATGAAATGATGTACCTTGCTCTTGCCATGTTAACTGTGAGTTCCTTGATATGATAGTCTTTATCTCTGATCATCTGTTGCATGCTTGAAGTTTCATCCTCTACCTCTAAATCAACCAGCTCAAATTCATGCTCAACCATGTCTTTATCTCGTGCTGTCGATCCCTGTTTTGTTGATGTAGAAGGCTTGGCACCTTTCTCACCATGAGAAGCAAACACAAGCCTATTTCCTCTCTTGTACATCCTAGTCACCTCAGCCTTAGGTGCTTTGGTTCTTTCAACTAATTTTTTAGAGGACCCCACTTCCATTTGTTGTGTTGGCACGCTAGAAGGTTGAGCTGCCACATTGGTTTCATGCCATTTCAGAGTTGTTTCCAAAAAATATTCCCAAGTCATATTTTTCTCTGCAAGTTGATGAAGGACTATAGTCTTGATTAGACTATGATGAAATCGACTAGGGTAGTGCTCCTTGCTCTTCATTTGTATCCTCTTTGACATTTTGGCAATGCTCCTACACAGGTAGTTGCACATATTGAGTGGCTTCTGAGTTGTAAAGCGCATTAGGAGCCGAATATGATAGGCATATAATTTGGAGAATATTCCTTCACATGTAAATAATTTCATAACAACCTTCATCAAGGGGGAATACTTCTCCAATAAGTACCTGAAAGGTATAACATGAGCATGATTTTCCTTGTATGGTGCTTTCAAGTAGGGCCTATAATTTTCAAGATCTAAGCTCATCCCCTTGAACCAATATCCACCATTATCTGGTAGCCCTATAGCAAGTGAAATCGAGGCCACTAAAAAAGTGAATTCAACACCAGAAATAACAACACTTTCACCTTTCAACTGAGTTGCAACCCAATCTGTCAACTACTCATTGAAACACACTTCACTCATCCTTTTGTAGAAATCTAAGCAATTCACATCTTCAAAGCACTGTTTGACAAAGGGAGATAAGTTGATTCCATTGCAATTTCCTGGCTCATATCTTAGGATTTTTCCTCCCTCGTGATGTCTCTTCTTCTCTGGTGAAGGGTCTCCTTCCATGGTGACAGAAACCCTAGCAGTAGGGAAATGAGAAAAAGAGTGACGTATCAGTGAAAAGTGGAATGATGGGTAGGTGGAGTTGTTAAAATGGTAAAGGAGGTTTGAAAGAGGTGGATATGGATTATGGAAAACTAATGAAAATGAATGGAAAAGCAATGGGGTAATAATGTGCTTGTGAAAAGGAAAACAAAGTTTTTAGGGAAAGTGTACAAAAGCCCTAGGAATGAACTAGGGTTTCACTTTTAGTGAGGTTGGTTGAGTGGTTTACATAGCATATCAAACATGTATATAGGTGTAGGGTAAGATTTTACATGTTAAAAGTCAAGAGAGGAAAATGACCATCATCAACCCTATCATTTTTGCATGAGAAATTCATTGAAAAACCCTAATTGAAGATATCTTTGGCATGAATTGATTTTTTGAAACAAAGAGGTAATTCAAATGGTGTAATTACTTGTAGCTCAACTTAGGATGCAATGAAATAAGTTAAGAAAGCTTAAAAATCGATTTTCGGAGAGTCACAGATGATTTCTGGCTACTCTGGCCCAAGCGCAGTGCAGTTAGCCTGAGCACAACACCCAAGTGTAGCGTGTTAGCGCTCAAATCTGCCTCAGGCTGAGGAAGGCAAAACTCGAGGCCACATCAAACCATGCTCAGCATCGTAGCTAGCCCTACGAGGACAAGAGAGGGCTCTCTCCGGGTCTATCTCGGCAAAAGGTTTTCAAAGGGGCTGAGATGACTCAAAATTAATACTGGTTTTAGGCTAGTAAAGAGATAGGAAAGTTTGATTTAGATTTTTTGGGTTTTTGTTGGAGAAATGGGAAAGAACAATTTTGGGTGCGGGGATTAAGGTCAGATCTTTGCAGAATTCGAGTTGGGGCGAGGTAGGAAATAGTCTTGATGCCTTTGATCAGGTGTATGGATGGATCAGAATGACAAGGAGCTGAAGAGGGCAAAGGAGAACATGGATCCTCTCCAAACTGACGAAAACATGTAAAACTAAACAAATTTTAAAGGAAGAGCACTGTGAACAATGAATTCAACCTCATTTACTCATTCATTTAGTTTCAGAAGCATAAGAAGGAATGGCATACATGTAAACATGAATAAACTTACAATAACATGAGAAAAAACACCATCAAGGGCTGAAAGGCACAAGAATCCCAACAGGTGCTGCAAAATCTCTGATCTTTCCTTAGCCAAAATATGAAAAATATGTACAATAGTGTGCCAAAATCTTCCCAAGAGTCCAACCTGTGCTACTGAATGAAAATTTACATATATAGATCAAGCTAACCTCATTCCTTAACCTCTAGGGGTCGAGCTCCTCCTTCTAGGAGCAGTTTGAACAAATTCTAAACATGGAGCAAAAATCTAGGTGACCAAAACAACATGCCTCTAAAAAGAAGGAAACTGATTCATTACATTAATTTCTTGCTAATTTGTGAATGAATCATCTAGAAGAAGGTAGAAAAGTGCCATGTTACCTTACATACATCAAATTACATCATGGTTAGTCAAAAATCACATCAAGGAGTGAGCTGGTGAAAACTGGCCGAAATTCTGAGCTGGCAAGTGAAAAATTGACCAAAAACCTCTATGTGCAGCGCACCTTTCAGGCTAATTTTGAGGCACTTCCCGGCATCCAAAATGAGTTCACGATAGCTTGTTTGAAAGACCTGGATGTCTACTTTCCAACCCAAGTGGAATTTCCCAATTTGGAGCTCATTTGCCCCCTCAAAACGGCATTCTCCCAGAGGTACTTCCTGCTGTTGCAAAAGGTGGAAGCAAGGTGGTTTTCATGGTGTTTTTGGGCCTTTTGACCATCCAGAACTTGATGACATGCTTCGGCAATAGCTAAGCATTCGTAACTTACCATGACAAACCCAAAAATACAAAGTTTTCCTCCAGCAAGTGTCCCAATCAAAAGCGAGCGCGCATGCGCGCTGCGCATATAGCTGAAAACTTGTTTTTGGGACCAAAAATTTCAAAATGACAAAAATTTCTCTGAATTCACTGAAATTCGGAGTGAAGACCCTCCATCATGTGTTATGCTCAACCAGCGAAGCCTCGGCCCAAACTCGAAGTGGATCCGGCCTCTTTCGCCGTTTTAGTGCTTGGCTCAACCTCCTTTTCAAAATCTTCATTTTTGCTTTGTTGACTTGCATGCGAGCCCAATAATGATGTTTCATGTGACGGAGCATGTGTTTGTCTCTATTAGCCTTTGCCAGCAACTTCTCTAAGTGGATGTTGACCCTCTCAAGCCAAATCTCTCGGTTAGCCTCTACCTCTTGCAAGTTTTGGAGTCGATTTGGCAAGATCTGGTCGCATGAACAAAGTTTTCTTGGTGCTATAACCCAATGCACAGTGCACCTCTATATGCGCAGCGTCCTTATTAATTTACACTAGCCAGTGAGGCCCAATGTGCAGCGCACCTCTATATGCGCAACGCACACCTTGTATGAGCAACCCACTTTTGCAGGAGGATTTTGGAGGCCTTCCTCGTGTCCAAATTAGGCGTGTGATAGCTCGTTGGAAAGGGATTTGAGTCTAATTTCCAACCCAAGTGGAATTTTTCAATTTGGAGTTCATTTACCTTGTCAGAAATCAAATCTCCCAACACTAATTCCAGCAGGTGCATCAATTCTCCTGAGGCAACGATATTCTTGACATTTCTCAAAAACCATTATACCTGTGTAAAAAGTGAAAGAGGTTTTTCTTCCTTGGCATGTTTTGAACCAAATACTCTCTAATTTTTCCAAAATTCATCTTTTATTACTCTGAAACATCATTTGAGTGAAACCTATCCCGATGTGTGAAACAAGGGATTTTGTCGAAATGAAGCAAAATGAAGGGGATAAGGGGCTTCTAAATTCTTGGGGAAATTTTTGGAAGTAGGGAGGGATGTTAGTAAGCAGGGGAAAGTGGATTCTCAGAGATCGAGTGAGGGGAAGGGGTCCAAAAGGGCAAAACACAGGCCTAGCCTAGAAAATTGCCAAGTTGTGGCAAGAAACTAGGGTTTGTGCAAAAATGAAGAATTTGGGGGATCTCAGTGATGGAAAGTGTTTAATAAGGTACATTAAGGATAGGGGAAGGTGTATGAACATCAGGATGCAAGTTTTTCTGATGATTTGGCCATTCAAGAGAAATTGCCTTCAAAACCCTAGGAGAGGGAAATGAACTTACCTAGACGCAACTGAAGCATGAACAAGGTGTAAAATGACCCATTGAAACCTGGCGTGATGATGACAACCCTCTGAATGATGATACACTCAGCTGAATGATGACATGGACTACCATTTGGACAACTTTGAAAAGAGTGAAAACAAACCCTAGACCTAAAGCCTAGTGACCAAATTTTGTTTGAAGACTCTTTGAAATGACAAAATTTGACCTTGACACCTTAAAATCACTTTGTAAGAGCATATTTGATCATTGGAGGAAGGCTACAAAGGCTGACACTAACACAACGTAGTGTTCCTAAGCACAACACCAGGCCTCTAAGCACAACGTAGTCTTCTTGAGAGCATCACCTTGAGGTTTTTTCCAATTTTGCCTATGGAATCGAGTTTCTCTTGATTTTGGGAAGGAGAGCTCGATACACAAGAGTGAATGATAGAGAAATAAGACAATTTTGGGGATTTTTAGTTTATATAGGAAAATTAATTTCTCCTTTTGAAAAGAAATGGGACCCACAAACCTTTTAAAAACTGATTTTTTCACTTTTGAAAACAAAGTCACCTTTAAGGTTGAAACCTAATCTATCTTTTCACTTTCGTGAGCACTAGAACTTCTTCTTCTAGAACTTTCAAATTGAAAACATGATGAATTTGTGATAACTCAATAAATCAATGTCAAAGAGCTACTTGTCATGCTCTATTCACTATTAGATTTATACATGGTAATGGTGGACCTTAGAAACCCTAATGACCTAATGGAAGACCTGAAACTGAACAGAATGATGATGATGACTGAATTTCTTTTATTATGACACCTTCATAGAAATGAGATAGGTGACCAACATAGGTGAATTCTCCAAAAGACAGAACTCATTCCTAGATTTACCAAACAGTGACCCAATTTTACTATGTAAACTTAGTGACATGACAAAATTTTATTTTAAGAGTCCTAACAAGCCTAGTAAAATCACATTTGATCCTGGTGATAGGCAAACAAGACTGACACTAACATATCCAACCCTATATTTTACTTAATTATGACTACATATAGATTAGAAAGCAACATTTCTCCTCTAAGGGGTCAAATCCCCCTTCATAGGAACAGATTACTTGATACTCTCCAACCACAACAAAAAATTAGGAGAGTTAGAAACCACTTCCCCTTTTAAACTAACTAATTCTCAAAGCATTTAGTTACAATATTCTTCACTATAGTAACCCCTAACAAGCTCTTTTACATCAGATGATTTCATAAAGAAACTTTTTAAATTAACCTAATTGATCTTTACCAATCTACATGTAGTGAAATTCTTCATTGACAAAAGCACAACAAATTGCATAAGAACACAACAAAATTTAGTAGAAGTACAACGAAACTTTAGAGGATGATTTGGAGGCCTTTCTGGATGATGTTTTTGATGCAAAAGATATGGATGGAAATAATAAGATTTCCTCTACACAATGGAGTCACTAAACCCTGCAGAAACCTCCTTCAAACCCCTTAAAAATTTATTTGAAGACAGATTGTCTAGAAGCGTAGTGAGTGCTCTGCAAAAGTGGGAGAAAGGTGAAAAATAGGCACTCTTTGATCAATTTCTGAAAATTTATGACTCCTCAAGTGTTCCCATGTACCTTTTTGATATCCTTATGCCATAATATTTATTCACATGCTTGAAAATTTTCATTTGAACATCCTGAGGAAAAGCACAACAACTACTCGTTGCATTTCTATAGACTAGTTTTCCTGTGTGCACAAAAATTTTCAAAATTTTGCAAAACTTTGTCTCCTTTCTTTGCTTTGTGTCATGGCTTTAGACAAATAGTGATGCATCAGCTAAGAGGTCAAGAATATCCCTAACCTTAAGTTTCCTTAGGGTTCTCTTTAGTTTCTTGTTCATGTCCTTAACCCTAACTTTACACACCATGTTCCTTGCATAGTAGTGTTTTGCCATATTTCTCTGCATGGAAATACCCTTTTTTGCCTTCTTCAAAAGATTCTCTAAGTGCACATTCACTTTCTCAAACCAAAACTCCTTGTCTTATTCAATTTTAGTAGCTAAGGAGTCATCTAAGGTTTTTAGGGTTCAAGGAGGAGGGGGATTGTCTGTTTGCTATCTCTTCTTGGCAATTGTTCTAGTTGTAGTCTTCTTGGATTTATATAAATTTTCTCCTCTAGTTATTCTACATCAATGATTGCCTTACCTTTATCCTTTTCTACTTTTCTTTACTATACTAGGGTTTTCTTCAATTGTTTGTTCTCTTGCTGTAAGAACGCCACCATGTAGTTGGGTTTAGCTAGGTTATCCTTTAGTTCCCTAATATGTGCCTCTTTCTCCTTGATTATGTCTTCTACTCCCTTATATCCATGTTGTTCTTCTAGGTAAACCATATCTATTTCAAGAGTTACCTCTTGATGACGTTGAAAGTGAGAATCATCTCTATCTCTAGGTGATTCTTCTCTAATTGTTTCAACTTGAATTGTTTCTTCACCCACAAGCTCCCTAGGTAGTCTTTTTTCTTAAGACCTGGTTCTAAGTTTAGGTCTAGGAATCTCCTCTTATATTTTAGGAGAAAAAACCAACCTCTTACCTCTCTTGTAGGTATTTTAAATCTCCGCCCTTGGCTGAGTTTTTGTCACTGATGTCCTGCTTGATGTTTCAGCTCCTTGCGGTTTGGATGATGATTGAGGAGTACTTGGACTCTTTGACTGGTTGGAGATAGGTAAGAGAGCAGATGCCTCCAAGAAAGCTTCCCATGACATGTTGATTTGTGCTAGATGGTGGAGGACTATTACTTTGACTGGAGCATGATGAAAAGGACTAGCTTGATGGTTTCCTCCCTTTGACTTCACCTTCTCTATCATATTTACCAAGCTTCTAAACAAGTAATTAGGTAGGTTTAAGGGATTTTGAGAAGTGAAATGCATCATCAACCTAATGTGATACTGATATAGCTTGCTAAACCTCCCCTCAAAAGTGAAGTACTTCATGATAATCTTCATTAAGGTTTGTAGTTGTCCAACAACTATCTGCTAGGAAAGATGTGAGAAGGAGACTCCTTCTATTATGATTTCAACAACATTTTATAGTGCTCAAGGTCCAATTCCATCCCCTTGAACCAAATCTCACCTTCATTAGGGATAGTAGTGATTGATGCTATGAATTCTACTGACACTGAAAATTTAACCCCTGTTATAGTGACATGATCTTTCCTAAAATTCATGTAAAATAGGCTTCTTAAACCTTGATGATGGCCTACCTCTTGCACCTTTAGACAAAACCCTAGGCAGCCTGCCTACCCAAATGATCTTATGATGAATTATGATCCATTTACCTCTTGCATATGAGTTGGATCATATCTTGAGATTTTTTCTCCCTTAAACTTCCTTTTCTCACTGGTCTTTTCCATGATTTGATTTCACTTTCGACAAAAACCCTAATTTCCAACAAGAAAGGGCAAGGGAAAAATAGGACTAAATGCGCAGCAACTTGAGAGAAGGGAACGGAGGGGAAGGGGGATAGGAAACAATCTGAAGAAATTATGGGGGGTAGTGATATGTGTTAGGGACACCATGAAGTGGAATTTCTCAAAATGAGTGAGAAAAGAGGGGTGAAATAGGGAAAACACAATCCTAGGCCAGAAGCACAACAACCAGCTAGGTTTTTGAGGGAAAACGACAAAATGAAGGAATTTGAGTTTGGGAAATTATGGGAAGTGTTTGATGAGGGTATGCATGGATATGTGGACTCATAAACTAGGGAATTTATTTTTAAAAGAAGCTAAAAACCATGAAGATGCAACAGCATAGCAAGAAAGCGCAACAAAACCCTAGGCAATGAGTTTAACCAATTTTTTGAGGGACAAAACTATATCAAAGGTTTTCCAAGGCTTCACTTACTTGTTTAGAAATTATTTGAGGCACTGAGATGAAAACTAGCATGTTATTTCTTCCTTTTGGCCTCCAAATCAAAAGCGCAACAACCTTTAGAAACACAACAAAAACCTCTAGAAGCACATCAAACTGATTGGACAGGGCAGTGGTGGAGAATTTCAAAGTTCTGATGGTTGTGTGAAGTATCACAATGGTAGAGACAAGCTCTTGGGACTTTTGAAGGGATTGAAAGAAGTTTTAGAATGCTTTGATGCTCCTTTATAACTTGGAAAATCAGATTTTTGTCTTTGTAGTGGAGTGACATCATGTGTACCTTTGAGAAAATGAATTTATGATATGATTCTACTGCAACATTATTAGTTCAATACGAAATGTTAATTTGATTCTTTTTGAAAACTTTATTCCCTAATTTTCTAACTCCCATGATGGTGACGATAATGGATGACATGACTCCCTAAATGGATATTGATGACCATCAAATACATATTCTAGACCATGGCTTATATGGTGACCCACTAACTCATTTGATGACCTATGAAGGAAATGATGACATGACCATGATGGATGTTTGTGACCTTGAATACCCTAGAGGGAGTAACAATGACAACTAGACCATGACTTAGGACCATTTGAAAACCAAGAGATGTCAAATTTTATTTGAAAATATAATCATTTGACCTAAGACTCTATCAGCCACATGAAAAGAGTACATTTTGATCACTGTGACTACTAGACACCAATAAACCTGACCCATTATTACTTTTTAATCCAATCACCTAGACCCATAATCGTGGGAGGGCCTTTATTTTCAACTTTCCATCAAATTGATTCTTGTGGCAATTTATAAACTTATTATTTGGTGCTAGAAAAACCCTATTGTTTTCATAAATAATTTTATCTCTAACTTTAGAATAATACCCTTCAAATTGTTCTAAACATATTAGACACACAAATATCCCATTTTTTTGAATCCCTACAATTCAATAAGTAATGTTAAAAACATAAAAATAATAGTATAAACATAAGTATGGAATTTGGGATGAAAATAAATTATGAGTGTAAATAAGTACATATTTTGTCTTACTAGAATAAACACTAAGTCATAGGAAGTCATGAATAGTCCAAAATAGCACACCATACAACATGAAGGACCTATTTGATGCAGAATGTGATATGTCATACATTCTTATGCCTTCCCATAGTAGTTGCATCTCATCAAGCGAAGGCACAAGGTAAATGCCCATCTTTTTACTTGATGTTTTCCTGGAATGATGAGAGTCGAAATAAGGTGCTCCTTTCTAGCACTCATCCATGGGGGAATATTGTATTCTATCAATCTGACTGGCCAAACACTATTATTTGATCTCAGGAAAGAGAATGGGCACACTCCATCAATTGCAATACCAAACCTAATACTACGGGGTTCATATTTGAATTTTCTTGGCCATTGTTTCTCTGTGTTTCATTGCTTCAGAGTCAGCCGAAATTCATATGAATCCATTTTTACTCCTATTATTTGTGTGCTAGTCCATCAATTGTGCAAGTGACTTGCAATGAAACATTCATTGAAGTCTAGGTATAATTGGCATGTGACGTAAAACCTTCTTTGGAACTATAGGACCTTGTACATCTGTACGATATCTCATCTCTTTGCATACAAAGCATTCTACCTTGTCTTGATATTCATATTTTTATAAAAGGTAATCATTTTCACATGAATTAATTTACTTATATTCAATCCCCAACTCAACCAACAACTAACATGCTTCTCTGAAAGTTGATGGAAACACATCCTCTTCAGGGAATATTTTAGATTTTAGTGCCCTATAAGATTGTCTGAGATTAAATCAATTTTGACTTATGATGAACATGTTTGATATGTCAATATATACTAGGACTATTTATATACGATATATTGTTTTAAAATCCCCTTAAATAAATATAAACGAAGTTAATGAATGTTTACGAATTAAGCATACCGATTAACAATGCAAAGTAAGAAATATATTTCAACTCACTTCAGTAGGGAAACAAATCCTTGGTTTGACCAACCAAATAGTGACTTGATTTCTAATAATACTAATGTGCATGCAAGTTTTTAGGTTCTACTTGCACCTGATCTAAACACGGGTGTCTTAGCTACTTGTTTGATTGAGTCTTCAGGTTGTTATCATCAATATTAAGTTGGTGGTAATTTTCCTTGCTATCATCGTTACTGTCAACCATATGATCATTATGATCATCATTGTTTCCATCCCCAAAGAAATATGTAAGCATTTCATTCAATCATTCTTCACGCATTTTATTTTCACTATAATTTCCATCATTAAGGCTAGGTGGAATGTCATCAATGTATGCTAATATCATCAACTTTGTAAATTTCGCAGCTGGTAGTGTTCTCTTCAATCTTGCTCTTTTCGCCCTAAAATGGTTTAAAGGATGGTTTGTATCATCTCCTCCAAATCTTAATAACCCAATTTGACCATGGGTATTAGTAGGTGTATCACCAATATCTTCTGTCTATCAACAAACACAAGCATTCTTTAATGTTTGGCAATAATTGGATAAATAATCAATGTATCAATTTCAAAGAAATATAATGAAATATGTCTAGACAAATTTTTTTATACAATAATTTAAAATAAAACACAATTTTGACAACATAGTTTATCAAATGTTAGTCCACACTCATTTGTTGTTCTTTGGTTTTCTACCCTTAAGAACATCCTTAGGGAGACCTTGTTGTTCCCTTTACTTTCATGCATGAATGTGTTTTAAGAAGGGATAATTAATCAATAACGTCCCCAATGGTAAGGTCCATAATGGCCTCAACTATTGGAAATAATACTGAGAGGGGGGTGAATCAGTGTTATCAAATCAATAAATTTTTCTTCTCATACTCAAATTTATATATGCTACTTCAATAAAGGGAACTCACGTGTGCACACAATTGTCTTTAAGGCAACCAACGTATATCCAGTGAACTTATGATTCAATTAATTCATCATATGTTGATCTTTAATCAGTGCATCGGTACTTTATTAATCATTTAAATAGTAACCATGTGCAGTAATAATAGAACAAACCATCACACATAAGCAACACACATGAACGCCATGATTTAAGGTGGAAACCCAATGTGGGACAAAAACCACCTATTGTTGTCATCTCTGTCTTCTTTTTAATATAAGAAAAACCTCTTTACAATATTGTACTGGTGTAAAATCATACCAGTACGCAGACACCCACCTATAGAAGGCTACAACCTTCTCTTGTTCTCCAATTTCTATTGGAAGGGAGCTACAACCCCCTAGCTCTTGTACTAGCCGATATTTTTTCTAGTACGTAGGCGTCGCTTACAGAAGGCTTCGACCTTCACTCATTCTCTAGCTACTATTGGAAGGGAGATCCAACCCCCTGGCTCTTGTACTAGCCGATATGTTTACCAGTACATAGGTGTCGGACTATTGAAGGCTATGACCTTCTCTCTTCCTCTAAGGACCACGTTTCATAAATTTTCATACTGGATACTCCTAGTACACAACAACAAAATATGAAGGCCATATTTCATCCACTTTTCATATTGGACCCATCAATAACATTGAAGCTCAAAATCAATCACCACTGCAATACAATCAGTCACTGAAAACCCATCATTACTAACATGTTGTAGCGGCTACAACCACCCTCCAAAATTTTCATCAGCACCAATTTTGGAGCCTCCCTTGGAGAGTTTCACCTGATGACTGCGCACACTCAAGTTCACTCTGTGAGCTTGTGTGAGCCTTTACATTCACCTTGCTTTTTTATTGCACTCAAGTCTCTCCATGTGATGTCTAAGTCATGATTGTGATCGTTTTCTGGTTATGCTCAAAGTCTTTGCTTCGTATGTGCTTGATTGTTTGACATGAATGCATTTTTTGCACTCACACGCAGAGTCACATTCACTGTCATGCAAGTGTCGTCTCAATCAAGAATGATCAATCACGAGTGTCTCGCTTGTTGCTTGCACCATCCGTTAGTCATGTTTAACATGTGTATCCGAATGGTTTGGTCATCTCATTGTCAAGTCGTGCGAGTGTGTGTCCATATGGTCACCTATGCATCTTTTGACTGTTCACACACTTAGTCATTTTCTTTAAGTTCTGATGACCAGACTCTTCACTGACAGTCGGACCATCACCCTGCTTTCGACTCTATTGATTGTCAATTAGAACAATGCAGAAGCACCAAGCTAGTTATTTCAAGTTGTGCTGCCCTTAAGCATTTTAATCAGCACTCATGCTAGCCACCCAGGTAGTTGACTAATTGTTCATCTCAGAAATTGCGCAGTGCTCATAAGAAGGCCTCCTACTGCCCGTCAGTCATCCCAAATCAGAAATCGCACATATTTGATCAGCAGGCTAGCCTCCCAACCTTAATGGAGTTTTTTTAGCCAGCAGCTCCCAGTAGGAGACTGCTTGCTCCCTCCAGGAATTGTGCAATTTTTGTTGCTGATGACTGAGCAGCCAACTGGCAGTTCCCTCTGGGACTTGTGCAGATCTAACTACCAGTGTTAGAAAATTATATATTACAGAGAAATGGAACACATAAAATATATTGCAGAAATATAAACACAGAAAACACATAAAACAAGAGAGACACAGATATACGTGGTTCACCCAATTTGGGCTACGTCCATGGAGAAACAACCAGTCCTTGTTTTTATATTATCTAGCAAAATTAAGAGATACAACCTACCGGATATCCGTTGTAATTCCCTCTTTGCTCTCACACAATGCCCTCTCTCTTTCTCACTAAGGATACAGATCTACATAGACACAATGCAATTCCCTCATCTATAGCGAGGAGTTGCCTTCTAGGGAAAGAAACCTAAATTAAACATAACTTCTATTGTCAGGTATTTTCCTAATGAATGGCTAGATTGAATACGAAATTACAACATTTTACTCGGGTCCAATGCAGTGATACCTCTTAATAAAGAAGATAATCAAGCTCCATACCCAATAGCCAGTGATGCCAGCAGCCAACTGGCAATTCCCTTTGGGAATTGTGTAGATCTGGCTGCAAATGACCCAGCAGTCAACTAGCAGTTCTCTCTAGGAATTTCATAGAACTAGTTGCCAGTGAACCTAGCAGCCAACTGGTAGTTCCCTTTGGGAATTGCGCAGATCTGGCTGCCAGTCTCTCGGGCAGTTCCCCATAAAATTTTTGCAATCCCTTCCTATTGACTTCTCATGCAGCCCAACCCATTCCTCTAGAAAACTACACAAATTTGGTTGTCTAGCCCCTAATGACTGTTTGTTCTGGAAAATGCACTAACATGCCTGCCTTGCCTTCCAGTATCCTAGACTGTTCCTCCCAAAATTTGCATAATTTTTCCTCCTAGCCGAGCTAGACCTTGCAGTCATTCACTGTCCACTTAGATCACCTGTCTCCATCTCTCAGTGATTCTTATGTAATTTTCATCAGTAGTTTCCTAGAGCCATCCTCCCGCATCACAACCCTATTTCCTCTCCTGGTCACCTGCATCCAAATGACCATGTGTCATGGTAGACTAGGAGGTTTTGGATTTGATAGCGTCTTGTCATGAGTGACTGCAGGTACAAGTATGCCCACAAACATGTCAAGACGACGAATAGGATGAATAAAGGGAGCACATGCAGATGGGTAGGTTCACCAACAGATGAATGAATGAAGCATGCGAAGTGGACGAACATGATGAACATGCACCTTCGAAACAAGTGAGCATGCCAAGCCTTCCAACATGAAAGCAAGGAACAACATGCTAGAGCCTCATCAAGTGAACCAAGGACCATCAAAGACTCTGCACACTTCGCCATGTGGAGGCAAAGCTATAATACACCATGAAGAAATCCATCACATAGCAACATTGTATCTCGACATGCACTCCAGTAGCTGCACAAATGTACCAGCATTGTCTTGTCAAGTCATGTCGAGTCAAGTCATGAGTCATGTTGCCCACATCTCCACTATGGGCTTGTTGTCAATCAATGTGATGTAACGTGGAAATCCAAGAGACCCACTTGTTGAACATAGAGTCATTTAAGTCGAAAAGTCATGGAAGTTGAACGGTCATGGGGATAGGCGAACAACCAAAAGGGCCAGTTTCACCCTTGGCTATAAATACCCCCCTCATTTGTACATGAAAGGACTTTTCACCTCAGCTCCTCCCACATAGCCAAGAGATTCTGTAATCTTTTCTTTGAGGAGTAAGTAGTGGCTCCAACACCCCACTGACAGGGTTAGTGATGTATGGTGTAATGATGTGTCTTGGAACTTTCACTTAATTCAGAAACCTATCAACAAGCCAACATGTTTTCACACATGTATTGTATTTTTTGTAAGACTAATCTTTAATACTTGTAATGCATGTTTCTTTTAGCCATGTGTTCTACATTTGAACTGATTCATTTGTTGTAATTCATATTCTATTAATGAAAATGTGTTGTATATGTTGTTAATTTTGTCTCATCCATGTCGACTGTTCTACCAAACATCGGACAAACATTTCACATGAACCTTGTTGTAACAACCGTTTCACTCATCTTAGACTAATCCATGAGTGTTTTATGTTTTATCTTACCTTATATGTTGTGACTACCGCATCCGAGTGGACTGCTCCATCTGAAGCTGTGTATGTCCTTTGCGTTGTGTGTTCCTAGCTGAGTTGGGACTGATCCCTTTCAACCTGGAACTCACCTTCACCTTTTCCCCTCATAGTGAAGAAACCATTGACACAAGTACAGTTACACTCACCAGGCACACAAACCTCACTTCTCGAAGACAAATCGAACCACTCTACTGTGATAACAAGCAAGAGTTGAGGCAAATCCTTAAGACAATGGAAACTGAGCCATCATATTGGATGGGACTCCCACACCAAACGGTGTGAGGTCTAGTTGGGACTTCATACCAGGGTGATCCCATGAATGTTGGTGGGTCCAACAACGTCAACATTTTTGGCACTAGAAGGAGGCAATCAAGTTTTACATGGCTGAAATTCCCCTCACACTCACTCATCAACCATCCGTTCAAGGCAGTAACTCACAACCCCTCTCTCATGAATCTACAGTTGGTTACTCCTCACCTCCCAGGATTGAACACAAAATTTCATATCAACACTTTCTCTTCGTCTGTCCCATCACTCGCGAGTTTGCATAAGAAGTTGGACTAATCCCAAGCATACATTACCTTCCACATGCATCTAGGAAGCCAAAGGCCACTCCCATAGGAGTGGTTGTATCATTGGTGGAAGAAGTAGTCCTTGCTACTGTTGAAGGTTTGGAAGAAGCTATTGAAGATGAAGAGGAACCTCCAATCTTCTTTGAAGGAGAATAAGGCACTCTTATGGTCTTGGAATCAAACTCCGTTATAGGAGGTGGAGGGGAAGGCAACCGAGGAAGTAGAGGCGGAGACGAACTGACAGACTCAGATACATGACCATTAGATTCTGAAGGAGAGGAAGAAGACAAATAGGATGAAGAGGATGAAGAGATGGCTAACCCAAATCTTTAATCAATGACTCAGGGAACATTAGCTCTCCTGGATGTTCTGCACAAGATGTTGAAGCAAGTGAAGAGAATGAACATCAAGTTTAACCCTAACACTGCAGTGAAGGTAGAAGACCACTTAGACAAATTCTACCTACAGTTGCAGACCCTTAAGGTATGTTATGAAGACATAGCATGAAGATTGTTTCCATGTACCTTGGATGGTCAGGCAGCGACTTGGTATCACATCCTTCCACCCAACTCTATACAGAACTAGGGTTCTTTCAAACATATGTTCCTTGAAAAGTTTGTTGATGACAAGACCCCAACCATGCTACTAAAAGAATTGGGAAGCCTGAAGATGGAGGGAAAAAAGAAAGTAAGTGATTTCAATCAGATTTTTATGTGTATCTTGAACAAGTTTGCAGCAGACACCAAACCTCATGATTCCATCACTGTCGACTATTACACATCTGCACTGCCAACCACTATTGTGTAGTTCGTCAAGCGAGCTGTGATGCCAACATTGTTAGAAAGTTACGAAGAGGCTATTACTATTGAGAAATACTTACACAACATTGGATTCATCAAGGATGATGAATCAATGAAGGACTCCAAGGATGCGAGCAAAAATCCCCAAGCAACGACAAGAAAAGGTAGAGACAAGGAAGCAACTGAAATTGAGACCCTCACTCACCTTGTCAAGAACATGACCATCAAAATTTCTGAACTCAAGCAACAAAAGATAAACACATTTGAGAATAGCCATCTGCCCAGACAGAGACAGGAAAGCAGTTCATCGATGGGTTCATCAAGAAACAACTGGTTTGGTTCCAAATCTACGTAGAAGCCTATGTTCCAACTCGATCGATGCGTTGATCCTAAGTATTGTTCCTTCTGTTAGGATCCTATAATTTATAGGATCTCAAGGTGATTGAGTATTTCACATTTTGTCTATTTTATATTGTTCATAAGTCTCAATATTCAATTGATTTCCAAAATAAATAAAAAAAGAGGGTATTAAAAAAAATAAGAACAAAAGAACAAAATAGAGAAAGAAATGAAAACCCCAAATATTGTTCAATTCATACAGTCTAAGCATGATTGAACAAATTTCAATTTCTGATGATAGGGTAGAAAATAAAGATCTGCCAAATAGTTCAAGCTTGGCAAATCAGTAGTTAGGTAGAAATGAAATTGGTTCAACTATTCAATCTGGACCAATAGGAGAGATAAGTGCTAGAGTAGGTTAGAAATAAAAAAAAATAGAAAGTGAAAAAGGGTCTACAAGTCCAAATGCACCCTCCAAAAAAAGGAAAAAATGTTATATTAGAAACAAAGGGTAGGTAGATTGAAAGAATTATAAAGGGAAAAGGACATGACAATTCCTTTTAATGCTTTATTACATGTTTCATGTGTTTTTCCTAATATGGAAAAGATAAATTAAAAAAGAAGAAGATAAGGGTATTATACTATGTACTCATAATTTCATTCCATACTTCACCCCCCATTTCATTTTCCAACCTCACCACCCACGTGCCCATCACATTAACGATTACCCACCTTGCACCTTCCATCAAATTTCCACACTCCATGATTGATCCAATGGCCCATACGAGTTTTTCGCCCACCCTCACCCTCCAAACGTTAATGCCAGGTGGTGGGTCTGAAATCAGTGGTTTCCTGCCACCTACATGTCATGCTACTATAATTTCGCACGCCCCCCATTAATTCCACTTACCACTCCACAAGCCCTCCGAAAAGTGGTTTCTACTTTCAAAAAAACCACTCCTCCATTATGACCGTTCACCAATCCTACCACTCTACGAATCCACTCTGCCCCATGCACCTAGAACCTCCATTCTCACGCTATACCGTTGCACATTCAATTCACTGGACTGTTGGCCAATGGACTCACGCTACTCTATGCCACTTCAATGGGAAATCTCTGAAAATTATAAAGGCATCATCTTTCACTCATTTACCGAATTTTGATATGTCCTCTTTACTTACAGGTGAAAGTGAAAGTTTACTCAAGAATATGTAGGGAAGCAGTTGACACAGTTAGATTATCAACACAGTTGCAAAAAGCTGCACTTATCTTTGTTTAACAACCATTCCCCTTCTTGAACACCATTTTCTATTTGTTCCGTTTCTATTTTCCCTCTCTGAGTTCCCTCTTCTTCTCATCCCTTTTCTAATTATAGTTCACTTGCAAATCCAAAGACAGTCCAGGTTTAAAATTTGTAGAAGATAGCCATGCCATCAAAGAAGAAAGAATAGGAGATTCGTACTTGTACCAAAACTACACAAAATTAAGGGTATATGGATATGAGTTGGCCCCTTACAAGCTGCCAAAGTTCCTCCCTATGAGGATCTTTGCACTTGAGTATATTAGGCAGATGATCAATGCAGATGAAGTGCACTTTGTGGCAGCAAAGAAGAAGTCTCAATTTAGGATCAAATCCCAAATTGGCCCTTTTATTTGCAATATAGGGCAGCAGGTGAGGAGGCTGACAAGAAATTGAAAGAAATGAAGTTCACTCATAGCTTCACATGGTCCTATGACCCATGGGGCATCATCTCCAAGAAAAGGGTGGAAAACAAATCAACACCTTATATTCACATTCACAGGCCTGAAATAGAGAAATTCATGAACCAGATAGAGTGGATGCCCGAAACCTTGCAAGAGGCTGAGGAGAAAATACTTTCTTCTTCAAGTGCATAGTCTCTTGGGCAGAAAGAAAGGAAGAGTACAAAGGAAAGACCAGACAAGGGAAAGGAACAAGAAAAGGAAACAACTGGAAAAGACTGAGAGAGGATCAGTCACCAGGGAAAGATACTTTTATGAAAGAGTTCAGACTGAAATTTAGGAAAAGGGCTAGGATACGCATGGACATGGACCTAGTCAAGGAATCAGCACATAAAACAGTTATTAATCTCAATGATATTCCTGATTCATCTCCAACAGGAGGTCAATCTTTTCCTATGATTCCAATCTTAGAAAGGCAATAAATTCTCCAATTTTCCACATCTGCAAATGTAACAGGAGAAAGGAGGAGACCATTTTTGATACTTTTAGAGAAATAAAGGTAAAAAAATGAAATGTTGAAAAAGAGTACTTATGCTTAGTTCTAGAAGAAAATTTCTACTTCACAAGGCAAACTTCTACCACCTTTCGATTCAGAAAAAGGAAAAATGCATATGGCATTCCTTGAAGCACAAACAGTGGAACCTAAAACTCTAGTTGATTACAAACAAACCTCCTTTGAGTTTGATGCTAGAAATGTTCATCTTATTGATCAGCTGGAAATGCATAAGAAAATAGGTGAGATGATCTCTTCCACTCTAACAAGTACCTCTATGAGTTTGTTTAAAATGCAGGTGGCTTTATCAAATACACAATCTCAGCTGAAGATGGAAAATATTTCATCTCAATCAAAAGATAATAGGATTAAGTCCTTGGAAGACTTAGTTGTGAAAATTGGACATGATCCATCAGATGTAAAAGTAGTAGAAGAGATAATTAAGAATAAGAATATTGATATAGCAGCCTTGAGAAAACAACTCAAAATGCCTGCAACATAGGATCCCTTAACCAAAGAAATATAGGAAATAGAGAGTCAGAAGGCAAAAATGATGAAACTGATAATGGAGTAGTCACTCCAAATAAAAAAAATGGAAACAAAGATGGATAATATGGTACAAGAGAAGGAAAAAGTAGCACAATTGGCCATTACCACTATGGAGGCTCTTCTTGTTACAACTACTACTACAAAGACAAGAAGCAGTCTAGAAAAACTAGCCAGATCCATGGAGAGCATGTATCATCAAACAAAGGAAATCAAGAGACTGGAAACCCAAATTAGCGTTCTGCAGGACTAGATTAAAAGAGCTGAAAGTTCACATTTAGTATAAATGTAGAGGGTACAAACATTAATTCAATAATTACAAAAATATGAAATGGAATCATTAATTGGAAACACTCTAGGAAGGGTGAAGGAAATCATCTAGAACAATATCATCAATGGCATGAATGAAATCTGGCCCAACATCCAAATTATATTTGAACAGAAGGAGCTAGTTGGAAAAGATAAGGAGCCTATTTCAACCACTAACCTAGAGCTGGGAGACATGCCATAAACAACCAACAGAATCATCAAATTTCTAAATTCAAAGAACAGGTATGAGCTAGAAGAGTTGGGAGTAGTAGACAGAACAAAAACTATTCTACAGGTGAAAAATTCATTCACAAAGAACTTGATTGTTCATATTGAGGAGAGGTGTAAGAATTTGGAGCTAATAGTAAATAGATTTTTCAACAAAATTGAACCTTTGACACAAAAGGGGCTCCCTTCTCTGTTTGTCATTAATGATAAACTCATGACCCGAGAAGATTATGTCAAGAGGTTAAAGGACATAGCAAAGGATGTTGCCAATCTATCTAATATCAGAGGTAGCATAACAGGAAGAACAATGTTGGAAGCTATCAGAAATCCAATTTTCATTGAACATGAATTGAAACATATTTTCACAGTGAAGCCTACTTTTGCACAATATACAGAAACATATGAGATATACCGCAGGTTTATCAAAGCCAAAATCCTAGATGAAGATGAATGGAGTGACTTGTGTGACTACCAAGAGGAACAAGACAAGCAAGATTGAAGGAACAACTTAGAGCTGAGTTAGCACCCAGCCAAGTCAGCAAAGCCAACACACCTTATTAAAGAGAAGCCAAATCGGCCACTACAACATAATTTATTACCCAACAATGACATTCAGAAAAAAGGGACCAGATGTCTAAGTTATTGCATTGTGGCCACTTTACAGTTACACTAGTCAAATTTTAGTTTCGTTGTAATTAATAACAAATTTCCAAGTGTATACGACAATTTTTCTAGATTTTAGTTAAATACTTCATGCATTGGAAGTATTAGGGGTTTGACCTGAGCAACTAAAAAGATTTTATTTTGGAGCACTATAATTTTGGAGCTAGAGCATTGATAATAAAAACCGTTTTTAAGATATTTGAGCTATTGTTTATCTGGTGATGTTTTTCTTTCTTTGTTAAATGTTTCATTGTTTCCTTCCATGTGCATCATTCAAATCTTGTTGTAAAACAAAAAGTTTAGAATAATATATGCCACTAGAGCACCTTATTTCTATCTGTGTTAATATATAAATGTTTTCCTCTGAAGTATGGTTAAGAAATACTTAAATTCTTTTTAACCTCTATTGGTTTCACTATTCTATCATTTCATTCCTTATTGTGCTTTAAGCTCCAGTAGATATAGTTAGCTAGCCTTGTGAATGCTCTGAAAAAAATGATGCTACAATCCAACTGTTGACTCCATAGCCCAATGGAAAAAGTTTAAACAAGAATCTATCCCAACTAACCAATCAAATCAATTATTCAATATTTTATCTATATAACTAGCCTAAAATACTAAGGCACTCGAAAGAAAAATCAAATCTCAAAATATACAGAGAGAGCCCTCTCTGAGCCGAGGATGGCTAGATCCTAGACTCCAAAGTGGTTTGATGTGTCCTTTATGATATTTTTCTTGCCAGTCTTAAAAATCATAGAGCGATAACACCTTCCGTGAAGAATTTCATTCTGAGAACTCTTGTTTAGATTGGAAGCGAGTTGTTACCTCTATCTGTACCCATACACTCGAAGCAGATGGCGATATACAGGAGCAACTGGAAGACATTGATGATAACAAAGAGGTTGCACTGGATGAAGAACCAAGTTTTGGGCATGTGGTGAACTCATATCAGTGCTTGCAAGTAGTCTTGAAGACGAACACTAAGAAGTAGCCTCAAAAGAAAAATGATCGCTACAATCGTAGGAGTAAAGGGGTTCCCTTGAAACTTCAGGAAATGCAAGAGAAAGTGAGACAAATGATAAAGAAGGTTGATCCACCAGCTGCCTCAAAGCAGCAAACACTTAGAAAGTCTGGGAAGATAGTGGCAGATAAGAACACATCCATGAGCAACAAGTTACAGAATAGTCTACCAAACAGCACAAACATTTGTTCCACCCCGGACACCTCGGTGACTCTACCACCTCTAGATTACAACATAGTTGATTACATGAAGAAAAATTAAGAAAACATCAGTTTGTTTGAGTTATCCAAATTCCAGATCCAAAGAGATATCCTACTACACGCATTGGGAAAAACAGAAATAGACAGCGCGACCTTTACTAGCAAGGGAGCATGCACACCTCCCGGATCACTATCCACTGTGCTAAATATGCTATGGATGGAAGAAGCAAACTTAGGTTGCCCCCCATTCTTGCTTTCATTCTAAGTTCCCAACTACAATGTCCACAACTATTTGGTTGATTATGGAACGGCAACCAATGTCATGCCTCTCTCCATTACTAAGAATATCAATTCATGATTGAGCGAAACATCTGCGAGAATCATCCAACTTGATAGAACATCAGTACTAGTCATTTGTAGTATACCTAGGGGGGAATAATATGGGGTACAGAGGGAGGTACGCAAGGGAATAATGTAATAATGGGATGGGCCATAGTAATAAATATGGTGGTTAACCCGTATCATGTAAGGGACCACAAGTAGTTAGCAATAATGTAATAAGACCATGGTATTAGATAGATGGTATTGAGGGAACCATGGTAATGACCCATGGTATTGTATGTATGAGGCCTATATAGAGGCTAGAGACTCCCCATTGAGAGATGTCAAGGATTATTGTATGAATAGGCATATGGCTTGTGGAGTGTTCTACCCAGAAATAATAAGATAGAGATAGATAGAAATTCTTCTTTATTGATCAAAACCCTTAAGGTAGGGAAACACCATACATTTACTCCTTAAGGAAGGAGAACACTCCACAAGCCATATGCCTATTCATACAATAATCCTTGACATCTCTCAATGGGGAGTCTCTAGCCTCTATATAGGCCTCATACATATAATACCATGGGTCATTACCATGGTTCCCTCAATACCATTTATCTAATACCATGGGATTATTACATTATTGATAACTACTTGTGGTCCCTTACATGATACAGGTTAACCACCTTATTTATTACTATGGCCCATCCCATTATTACATTATTCCCTTGGGTACCTCCCTCTGTACCCCATATTATCCCCCCTAGGTATACTACATTCCCCCCCCCCCCCCTTAACATGTTTCATCCCCTAAACATAAGAAGAACACAAATAATAATATATACCCAAAAGAGTAGTCCATTGGTACCATGCACGTGCATCTATCCATCCCAGAGAAAGTTACACCCTCAATCTAGCTGGTGCCTCACTAGCTTGAGATGGAAGTTGACCTTGGCAGCTCTTCTGTGTTGTTGTGTAGTAGGTGGATCGTTTCCCCTCTCTATCTATCATGCAGGGGTTGTTGTCCTTGTGGTTAATTCATTGCCATCTTGTTGGTTGTTTTCTTGCAAGGTGATGTGGGTGTTGATATGATAAAGTTTTAACCAATGTTGTATTTTTCTTTAATTCACCACCTAATGGAGCCTGATTGGTAGCTGTTACATGTTGTGGTTCCTGTTGTTTGTTTCTTATATTCCAATATTACTTCAACCACTAAGTCCTCATCTAATATATCAGTACCTGTAGTATTTTCTGTTTCAGCCTCATTAGATTCTCCCTCTATTTCTAGTACCTGGTTTGATGTTTGTGTTTGCTTGTCGACCATTAAGGGTTCATCATCTGATGTGTTAGTCCCTAGAACATTTTCTGCTTCAGCCTCCTTGGACTCTACCTGTTTATTGATGGAAATATCCTATAATGTAATTTTCTTATTTTTATACCAGAGCTTCAGGAATTTCTTCTGCACATTAATATTAATAGTACCCACCGATTCCATCCAAGGTTATCCCAAAAGAAAATCCACATTAGCCATATCTAAAGCATAAAAATTAGAATGAAATACATACTTGTCCATAGAAATCTTCAAATCTTTATAAACTTGAACATCCTCATTATCAACCTGTGTGTTTTCAATGTGTTTTGCTGGAACTTGCAATTTTTTTGCCAAATTAACATTGATAAAATTATGCTTGCAACTAGGATTTATAGACACAATGATCTTATCCTTCTAAATCAATCCATGAACTTGCAATAAGGAGATACCAACAAAAAATAACCCTTTAGGTTTCTTGGTTTCCTTCTTTCCTGCAAAAATAAAATTTTTGCTAGGTTTTTTCATTTCCTCATTTCTAGTATGAGACCATTTCTCCAAAAGTAGTTCTTCAATTTTGTCAGCACGAAATAACTTCAGAATCTCATTGTCAAGTGATTTCCACCATATAGCAGCCTCATCTTTCAAATAATACCCTATTTTGTCCTTCCAACACCCTGGGAAGTCAAATTTATGACATGCTATAAATTTTCAATAGCAGACCCATCATTTTTTCCTCTAAAAATATTACTGTTATTAGCCATAAAGAGGGCTTTTGAAAACAAATCACTTACTTGGAGAAAAGTTGAAATGGCCACAATTCAGTCAATATTGCTCAGAATCACTATTATGACCTATTTTCGGAAATGAAACAACCATTTTGCATCTTCCCATGTGATAGAAATCCCGATCTAGGCACTGGAATTTTCGATTCGCGTTGCTACTGTCCCTCCGTCATAAAAAAATTCTAAAAAAGAGCTGATTTTAAATCAATGATATCTCCCTCATCCAGACTCCGATTCGACTATTTGTTTTTGGACTTTGGGTATTTTTTCACCAAAAACTCAGATATGCAATTAGATTTTGCAGATTTTTCACCAAAATGTATATATCTGATCTGCAAACTTGCCACCATGAAAAATGTCTGCAACACAGCTGATATTTAAATCAACGATATCTCCCTTATCCGGACTCTGATTTAGTCGATTTTCTTTTTCAAATTCGGTATTTTTCGCCAAAAACCTAGATCTGCAATTAGATTCTACATATTTTGCACTAGAATGTACAGATCTGATCCGCAAACTCGCCACCTTGAAAATTGTCTACAACACAATTGATTTTTAAATCAGCAATATCTCCCTTATCCGGACTCTGATTTGGCTGATTGTTTTTTTCAAATTGAGCATTTTTTCACCAACAAATCAGATTTGCAATTAGATTCTACAGATTTTGCACCAAATGTACATATATGATTTTCAAATTTTCTGCCCAAAAAATTACTTCAAAAAAAAAACTCCGTTTTGCCCAAGAAAGTGCTCTCATGCCACTTGTTATAAATCTGATCTGAAAATATATGAGAACACAAATATACCTAGAAATAATAAGATAGAAATAGATAGAAATTCTTCTTTATTGATCTAAACCCTTAAGGTAGGGCAACACCATACATTCACTCCTTAAGGAAGGAGAACACTCCACAAGTCATATGCTTGTTCATACAATAATCCTTGACATCTCTCAATGGGGAGTCTCTAGCCTCTATATAAGCCTCAAACATACAATACCATGGGTCATTACCATGGTTCCCTCAATACCATCTATCTAATACCATGGGCTTATTACATTATTACTAACTACTTTTGGTCCCTTACATGATACGGGTTAACCACCTTATTTATTACTATGGCCCATCCCATTATTGCATTGTTCCCTTGGGTACCTCTCTTTGTACCCCATATTATCCCCCTTAGGTATACTAAACCATTAATGGACTACAAGACATGATCATCCGACTATCACATGATAGTCGAGTCCACCAGTGCATCAACATAATTGTTGTGTGTTAGCCCCCTAATTTACTCTCTTTTGGCCATTTTTCCCTTCCTAAATTATAACCATTTACCGCTGCTTTACCTCTCTTATACACCCTCATCTTGCACTAGTCCAAGAACGCTGACATATTTCGTATGAACTTTATATTTCATATTTTTAACTTAACTTAGCATTAATTAATTATTTATTACATGATTTCTTGCTTATAATCACTCTTGTAACTTTCAATATCTCCAATGTTTTTTCGTAGTCAAGTTCTTACCATGACCACTGATCCTAGTGCAGGATCAGATCTTGCAGCAGATCTAGACCTCCTTGATCATCGCTTTTTCTTGCGCCGCTTCAACCATGACAGCAGGTTAGATCTGAAGGCAGTAGAGCTCCAGCCACGACATCAAAGAAATCCAAAGGAAATCAAGATCAAACTTATGAAGAACGAACAATTGGAGATTGGCTACGGCCAGTTTTGTTGAACTGCCTAATTTTGAAGGCCGAGAAGCTAAATTCTGCATATCGGTTATGTAATTGGTTAAACAATATTTTTGGCCTATGGCAAAAGATCTATATAATGAAGAATGTAAATAGGACGAGATAGTTTTTGGATAGAAGTTTCTATAGAACAAAGATATAACCAGGGAGGTGGTAACCAGCTTGCATTTTGTTATCACCCAAATCTAGGTTGGATTATGTATTCATGCATGTATTTTCCTTTATGAAATAATAAGAAAGGGAGCTCCACCTCATGTTTCATAAACCATATTTTTGTGTTTTAAACTTGATGAATTGATAAAGTATTGAGCGACGTTTCCATTTGAAAGGGAAACATGCTAGTTGGTTAGGGCCCAACCAACCCAGCACATTTACGCTATTCTTCTATTTTTGTAGTTTATGCTTATACTATCAGGTGTGATTTAATTTACAACACATGTATTCCTGTTTGAGTGAAAGCAGATATGTTGTGTGAAGTAGTTAAATTTCCTTTTTATGCACCTGATTTCGGATTGGATTTTCTGCCTGGTCCAAGCAGGAGAAATAACCTTGCACTAGTGCACGTTGGTGTGTTATTCATTTTCCTACATCTGATTTTGGATTGGTTTTCTCGCCTGGTCCAATTAGGAGAAATAAACCTACACCAGTGCACGTTGGTGTGCTATTCATTTTCTACAGTTCTATTTGATTTGGTTTTCCTCACCTGGTCCAAGCAGGAGAAATAAACCTGCATTATTGGTGTGTTATTCATTTTCTGCAGTTTCATTTGATTAGCTTTCCCTGCCTGGTCCAAGCCGGAGAAATGAACATGCACCAATGCACGTTTGTGTGATGCGGCAAGCCTTTTTAGTTTACTTCCAACAATTTTCTTGCTTTCATTAATACTTTATGACAAGATAAATTATATGGATTATTTCTTTATTTCTGCACTCTGTTAAAATCAGAAACATTCATTTTTATGTGTGCAATATGATAACACTTGCAGTAACTAAGCACTTATTTCAAGAATTAAAATTCCAAGTGAAAGAAGCTCTGATCTGGTGCAAGAACTAGTTTCTTGCCATGGGATCTGAGTGCTCGGAACCTGAAAAAGTTCAAGCCCTTACATGAAATAAAACACTTTTAGTAAAGACACCATTTATACCCTCTGCATAAACCTTTGTTCCTGCACTATTGCAAGCAGACTGCAATAGTGTAGGATAGATTAGTACAAGAAGGAAATATTTAAATAAGCAGGTTTGAAGGGCCCATCTATTGAGACTGCTAAAGTGTCTCTGCTAAAGAAAACAAAAACTCATTAGTTAATCAATTTTTAGCTAGAGTGATTGCCTTTTTTTTCTAAATCTCTTTTGCAAATGCATTCTTCCTTGTTCTAGTCTTAGATTATTTTGATGGTTCAAGTTGCCTTTTTCTCTCTTTAATTTGATTCTGCAATCTTTCCTTTAAAGAAAGTAGGGACTGACATTAGAAATATTCATACCATCTCTGGCATTGCCAGTGCTTCGTCCAAATCTACGAATCCCCAGGTTGATAATTTAAGTGTTGAGGAGTTTGATTAAGTGTAATTCCTGCACCCAACATTTTGGCGTTGTTGCCGGGGAGGCGATTTGATTTGGTAAGAATTTTCTGATTATACAATAAAGGTAATATTTCCTTTATTTTTTCACAGGAAAAGCTTCTTTGAAGGAATTTTACTGGTGTTGATTGATTTTTGATAGCATTCTTGATTAGAAGTTGTTTGTTATTTTTCTTTCTTTTTTGAAATGAATGCCTAGAAAAGGTAGGGGTTCAAAGCCCACTAAGGGCCGAAAGAATTCTTCTCATATTGGGTCTCTTTCTATGAGCAAGAAGCCCAATCCAATTCAAACCCATCACGTAGGAACAATCCACCTGGATTCTAGTGACAACATCTCAAGTGTGGTTTAGTCTATTGGGAGAAAAATGGAAACAATGGTAGACCATGAAGATCATGTGGAAGGGACACGTGAAAACCAGGTAGGTGGGGAACAATCCACTTTTGTGTTTCCAATTGTGGACCCCGATACTGTGGCACAAACGAAGAATATTCCACCATCAGCTCTCCCTCATTTCCATGGTAAATTTCATGAAGATCCTGACTCTGTTTTATTCAAGTTTGATATTTTTTGTAGAATTTATGATTATTCAACTGATGCTCAGAAGCTAAGATTATTTCCTGTTACTCTTAAGGACTCAACTTTATGTTGGTTTATGGTATTAGGAGGAAACACTATAGCCTCTTGGGATCAGATGAAGAGAGTGTTTTTATCTAAATATCAAGAATATTGCAAAACTCTGGACATGCAGGATGAGATTTTTACAATCATAGAGGATGATGATAAAACTCTTGAAGATTACCTAGAAAGATTTATGTATATTTTACAAAGGTCGAAAATTAAGCTTGATTCTAGTACTATTACAACCTTGTTCTTAACAAGACTTACTAATAATGCTAGAAATAATTTAAATCTGTTAGGACAAGGTGATATTTCTCAAAAAACTTTCGAACAAATTTGTGAATTATGCAGGAAATTTTCAAGAAATCAGTATAGATCCGGTAGAGGAACTCAAAATAGAAATAGAAAAGTAAATCTACTAATGCTATGATTATTGGACTAGAAAATAAAATGGAAAACTTGAAAATTGATATAAGGAATATCGTTACCAAACAGTTGGACTCTTTAAAGTTTCAGCAAAAAATCACAAAGGAACAAAATTCATTAAGTATTTTATATCCTAAATGTAGAGACAAGCATCATCCTAAAGAATTTCCTCTTAATTTGAAAGAAACTAATAAGTATGCTATTTGTGCAGAAGACCATATCACAGAAAAATGTCCCTCTATACCAAGACTTAAATCTATATTTATAGGGGGATAACATGAAGATGAATACTTCTATGCTATGGGAGAAAAAAGAAATTGGCCTTAGGTAGGTGCAGGTATCGCTCCTGAATTTTCTCCACACTATTTTGGTTATAATTCACATGCATATTCTTATCCTAACACTAATCAACAGTGGCAGCATGGAAACCAATATTAGCATGGGTGTAGTATACCTAGGGGGATAATATTGGGTACAAAGGGAGGTACCCAAGGGAATAATGTAATAATGGGATGGGCCATAGTAATAAATAAGGTGGTTAACCCGTATCATGTAAGGTATCACAAGTAGTTAGTAATAATGTAATGGGACCATGGTATTAGATAGATGGTATTGAGGGAACCATAGTAATGACCCATGGTATTGTATATATGAGGCCTATATAAATGCTATAGAGTCCCCATTGAGAGATGTCAAGGAATATTGTATGAACAGGCATATGGTTTGTGAATTGTTCTCCTTCCTTAGGGAGTGAATGTATGGTGTTGCCCTACCTTAAGGGTTTGATTAATAAAGAGGCATTTCTATCTATATTTCTATCTTGTTATCTTGGGTTTATTTCTATTATCTTATATTTTTGGGTCAGATCTATAACAAGTGGCATCAGAGCACTTTCTTGGGCAAAAGTGGAGAATTTTTTTTTAATTTTTTGTAGGAACTTGCTGGGGCAGCGAGTTTGCAGATTAGATCTGTATGTTTTGGGTAAAAATCTACAAAATCTAATTGCATATCTAGCTTCTTTGTGAACAAATACCCAATTTAAAAGAAAATAGCCAAATCGGAGTCCGGATGAAGGGGATATTGCTGATCTAAAAATCAGTGGTGTTGTACACATTTTTCGGGCCAACAAATTTGCAGAATAGATATGTATGATTTGGGGAAAAATATAATTGCATATCTGGTTTGTTGATGAAAAAAATACTCCATTTGAAAAAAAAATCATTCAAATTGGAGTCCGGATGAAGGAGATCTCACTGATTTAAAAATCAGTGTTGTTGTAGACATTTTTTTGAGGCATCGAGTTTGCGGCATAGATCTATATGTTCTAGTGCAAAATATATAGAATCTAATTGTAGATATGGATTATTTGTGAAAAGATACCCAATTTAAAAAAAAAATTAGTAGAATCGATGTCCGGATGAGGGAGATATCACTGATTTAAATTAGTTATTTTTCAACAATTTTTGGTGACAGCGGGATAGTTGCAACACGAATCAGAAATTCCAGTGCCTAGATTGGTATTTATATCATATGGGAAGATGTAGAATGGTTGTTCCATTTCCAAAAATAGGTCACAATACGGATTCTGAGCAATATTGACTGAATTATGGCCATTTCAAATTTTCGCCAATTTTTTTTTTTTGTGATGGCGGGCCTAGATCAAAATTTGAGGGACTTGTATAAATTTGATGGCTCTCATCTAGCCAAATGGATAGCACAAATGGAGAAATATTTCACATTGAATTACATCATAGATGATGTGACTCAACTGAGTGTGGGAATCATGTACTTGGACCACGAAAGATGGCAATGGTGGCAGTGTCATCAAAAATGGCATCCAAGGACAACTACTTGGCAGATGTTCGCAAAATCTATTTGTGACCACTTTGACCATAAATCTAATTTTGTGGGTCCTCTTACCAAGATCGTATAGAAAGGCACACAACCTAGCAAAGATTTTATTTTTACAGGAAAGAAGGAAACCAAGAAACCTAAAGGGTTATTTTCTGCTTGTATCTCCTTATTACAGGTTAATGGATTGATTCAGAAGGAGAAGATCATTATGTCTATAAATCCTAGTTGCAAGAAAAATCTCATAAATGTCAATTTCAAAAAAAAATTGCAAGTGCCAGCAAAACACATTGAAAACACACAGGTTAATGATGAGGATGTAGCCCATGGGGCTTTGGATTGACGGTGAATGGGTGAGCTCTTAAGGCACTCCTTGCGATAGGTCACTGGTTCAAATCCCCCATGGGTACTTAGGTTAGTCTAATAGATAAAAAAAAATGATGAGGATGTGTAAGTTTATAAAGATTTGAAGCTTTTGATGGATAAGTATGTGTTGCATTGTGATTTTTACACTTCAAATATGGATAACATGGATGTTGTTTTATGATATCCTTGGATGGAATCTGTGAGTACTGCAGAAGAAATTCCTGAAGCTCTGGTATAAAAAGAAGAAAATTACATTGCAGGATATTTCCATTAAGACCCAAGCAGAGACTATGGAGGCAGAAGCACAAATCTCTAATGACACTTACACATCAGATGATGAGGCTTTGATGGTTGATAATCAAACACAAATAAAGGTGGAAGAAGAAAAGGTTACAAGTACTAATACATCAAAGGAGGACTCAGTGGTTGAAGTAATATTGGAAGATAAGAAACAAGAGCAGGCACCACAACATGTACCAGATACTAATCAGGCTCCATTAGGTGGTGAATTAAAGAAAGATACATCATTGGTTAACACTTTAGCATATCACCACCCACATCACCCGGCAAGAAAACAACCAACAAGATGGCAATGAATTAGCCACAAGGACAACAACCCTCGCATGATAGATAGAGAGGAGCAAAGATCCACCTACTACACATCAACACAGAAGAGCAGCCAAAGTCAACATCCATGTCAAGCGAGCAAGGCACTAGCGAGATCGAGGGTTCACCTTTCTCTTGGATGGCTAGATGCACATGCATGGTACCAATGGACTACTCTTTTGAATAGATCTTATTATTTAAGTTCTTCCCATGTTTTTGGGAAGAAACATGTTAAGGGGGGTGGAATGTAGTATATCTAGGGGGATAATATGGGGTACAAAGGGAGGTACCCAAGGGAATAATGTAATAATGGGATGGGCCATAGTATTAAATAAGGTGGTTAACCTGTATCATGTAAGGGACCACAAGTAGTTCGTAATAATGTAATGGTTTCATGGTATTAGATAGATGGTATTGAGGGAACCATAGTAATGACCCATGGTATTGTATGTATGAGGCCTATATAGAGGCTAGAGACTCCGCATTGAGAGATATCAAGGAATATAATATGAACAGGCATGTGGCTTGTGGAGTGTTCTCCTTCCTTAAGGAGTGAATGCATGGTGTTGCCCTACCTTAAGGGTTTGATCAATAAAGAAGCATTTCTATCTATATTTCTATGTTGTTATCTTGAGTTTATTTCTATTATCTTATATTTCTGGGTCAGATCTATAACAAGTGATATCAGAGCTATAACAATGGGCAACCTTCTCAACCATGGAAACAAGGTTGGAGAGGGCCACCCATGCAGTCATATCCATCTACACATACACCTTATCCAATGCCTCAACCTCCGAGTCAACCTACTCCAACATTACCTTTGGCTCCACATTTCCGACCTCTTCAATTTCCTGCTCAACCTATGCCCAATCCTAACAATAATAAAGTAGTGAAAATGATCTATGTAACAAACCCACCTTTATTCAAGTACCAATCTATTCCAGTTGGGGTTCATGATATTCAATTAAGATCGGGAAGGACTGTAACACCAGAAAATCAGAAGCAACCTATAATGATTGTCGAAGAGAAAGAAGAAGAGGAAACTCTTAATCATTCTTCGAAAACTGTCACTAAGCAGCCCTTACCCTCTAAAATCTTGCCATCTTCTTCTGACTAGCCTCCCTTCCCAGAGAGGCTAGTAATGGAAATAAGTGAGCCTATTTCCTAGACTAGCTTGGCATCGGAGCTTCGAAATCTTTTCATTAAGATACCTCTGCTCCAAGCCATCAAAGAGATCCCTATTTGTACCAAGATAATTAAGGAACTCTGTCTCAAGAAACCCGGGAGGAAGAGATTGGAACCCCAAACCATTCAATTTGTTGGTAGGGAAATAGAGTTGATGACGGGATGTGTGTCTATGGAAAAATATACTGATCCTAGAAACCCTGTTGTCTCAGTTCAGATTGGTAATGTCCTTGTCTCTAATGTTCATATAGACCTGGGGGTAGCCATTAATGTCATGACTAAGAAAACCATGTATCTAATTTGGTTATCTCATCTTCGCCCTACTCCCACTATGCTTGAATTAGCAGATAGATCTAAAATTAAGCCAGAAGGAGTATTGGATGATGTGATCATCTCATTATATTCTTAGGAATATCTTGTTGATTTCATTGTGCTTCAGCCAAAGAACCCAGTAGGAGGACATCCCTTGATCTTGGGTTTACCATGGCTTGCTACAGCCAATGCATATATTGGATGTCGCTCCGGTGATACGTATATTTCGCATGGAGATTCTAGGAAGAAAGTTACCTTATACCCCCTTTCCAGATCCATTCAGGACCTTTGAGATACTTTATGGTTGGATCAGAGTAGTGATGAGGAGAATCATCCCATTTCCTTTATTCACCAGCATACTGGATCTTCACAAGAAGATGAGATTCAAGATTTCTTGAATAATCTAAACACTATGCCTAATTTTGAGCTATTGACTCAGATTTTCAGCCTAGATTTTCAAGATAACCATGATTCTCATTCTTCTGTACCATTGCATTTGACCACCCCCTTGAGTACTCCTGAGCCTAATACTACTCTTGTTGAGATTAGTCTCAGTAAATCCTTGTATATTAGTTTAGATTTGGACTCATCTCAGTGAGAGCAGCTTGTGAATTTGTTGCAAAACAATCTTAGTGCCTTTGCATGGGGCTATGAAGATATGAATGGCATCCCCCCCGAACTTGTACACATCATATCTATATTTAGGAAGGGGTCCGACCTATCTAAAAACCACAGAGGCGAATGAAGCTAGTTCTAAGAGATATTGTGAAGGATGAAGTACAGAAACTCATGGATGCTGGTTTTATCTATCCTATTTCCAACAGTCAGTGGGTCTCTCCATTAGTGCTAGTACCTAAGAAAAATGGAAGATGGCGTATTTGTATTGATTATCGAGAATTAAACAAATCCAGTCTCAAAGATTACTTCCCTCTTCCTTTCATTGACTAGGTGCTTGATACCCTTGCAGGAAAGAAATATTTTTCCTTTTTGGATGGCTTTAGTGGTTATAACCAGATACAGATTGCACCCGAAGATCAAGATAAAACTAGTTTTACATGTCCATGGGGTACATTTTCTTATAGAGCGCCCCCCTTTGGTTTATGTAATGCCCCAGCTACCTTTCAAAGGGCAGTCCTAGCCATTTTTGCTGATCTAGAATTTTTGGAAATTTATATGGATGACTTTTCTGTGTTTGGTGATTCTTTTCAGGAAGCTCTCAAAAATATGGAAAAAGTACTTCTTCATTGTCAGGAAGCCCATCCCGCCTTGAGTGACAAGAAATGTAGATTAATGTGCAAAGCGAGAGTGGTACTTGGTCATTTGATTTCTAATAAAGGTATCCAGGTTGATCCAGCGAAGATCGAAATCATTCTGCATCTTCCTACACCCAAAACTTAAAGGGAAGTAAGAGGTTTTTTAGGACATGTTGGTTACTATAGGCGATTCATTTAAAAAATTTCTAAGATAGATACTCCTCTTTTTGACTTCTAGCTAAGGATAGTGAATTTTCCTGGACCACAGATTGCCAACAATCTTTTGAAACATTGAAGGAAAAGTTAGTACATGCACCAATTTTAGGAGGTCCTAACTGGTCTCTGCCTTTTCATATTTCCTCTGATGCTTCAGATTTGGCTATTGGCGTAGCTTTAGGACAAGAGTAAAATAAAAAATCCTATGTTATTTATTATATTAGTACGAATTTGTCTTCCGTTGAATTAAATTATACAGTTACAGAGAAAGAGTTTTTAGCTGTAATTTTTGCAATTAATAAGTTTAGGCACCATATTATAGGATATGAAGTATTTGTACATACTGATCATTACGCGATTAAATATTTCATGAATAAACCATTAACTAGTGGTAGAGTTACTAGGTGGTTACTATTGTTGTAGGAATTTAATATTACTATTGTTGATAGACCAAGAAAATCTAATGTTGTAGCAGATTTTCTTTCTAGATTAGATAATCCTAGTGAAGCAACTCTTGTTAATGATGATTTTCTGGATGAACATATTTTTGCTATGTCAATAGATTCCCCATGGTTTGCTGACATTTCTAATTACTTGGTTACTGGGAAAATACCACCCCACTTGTTCGCTTGTGAAAAGCGGAGTATTGTTCAGAAAAGTGGTGCATATTCCTGGATTCAAGGAGATCTCTTTTACACTGGTCTAGATCTAATTATCCGTAGGTGTGTAAGGGAGGAGGAAGTGTTTGACATACTGAAATCTGCTCATGATGAAACTTGTGGAGGCCACTTCACTGATAAGCGGATAACATATAAAGTATTGCGTGCTGGTAGCCTTCCTTGTTTAGGGATGCCAAACAGTATGTCAAGCGTTGCGATAGTTGTCAGCGGACGGGCTAGCCTAATCAAACCAATGAAATTTCCTTTATGTACCCAAGTTATGATTGAGCCATTTGAAAAATTCGCTATTGATTTTATAGGGCCAATAAATCCAACATCATTAAGTAAAAATCATATCTTGGTTTGTACAGATTTTGTTATGAAATGGATAGAAGCTAAAGCTGTTTCTTTTGCTATAGAAAAAGTTGTTGATTTTCATTTTACTGAAATATTTACTAGATTTGTTGTGCCTAGAGAAATTGTTTCTTACAATGGTCCGCAGTTTATTTCTAATTTGGTATAGGGCTTGATGGAGCAATATAAGATATGGCACGGGAAATCCAAGCTGTATCACCCACAAGAAAATGGCTAGGTGGAATCCATGAACAAAGTGATCGAGTCCATTCTGAATAAAGGGACACTAGCATAAGCAAGGGCCTGAATAAAAATGAAAGGGGAAGTCCTTCTTGCACCAGTGCAAAAAGGAAATGATCTGAAAAAGTAGAAAATATCTCAGCTAGCGCACTGGTTGAAGAGACCCCTTCTATGCCCAAAAATGACAACCTATCAGTCCTTGCGGATGCAACAAAGTTTGCAGAGGTCAAAGACGATGCTCTGTTGGATGATTTCATCAAAAAGCCCCAAAAAAATAATAAAGTCTCTAATGCAGGCAAAGAACCATGGTCCCCACATGGCATGGAATCCCCTCTGCACCAGTACAAGAAGAAGCACCGGTGCAAGAAGAACCCATAGAAGATGAAGCAGAAGAAGAAGAGATAGAAGGAGAAGAACTAGACAACAAAGAAGCAAAAGAAGAAGGAGGAGGAGAAGGATCGAAAGAAGAACAGGTGGAATCTGAAGAAGAAAAGGTAGAATTTGAAAAAGAAGAGGCAAAACCCATAGAAGAAGAAGCAGAAGAAGGAGAGGTAGGAGAAGAAGAACCAAAGGAGGAAGAACTGAAAGAAGAAGAACCAGAGGAGGAAGAACCAAAAGAAGAGTGACCTGAGGGAGAAGAATTTCCTGATGTAACCATGGCAGATATGGAGGTCCCTGAGGAAGACATAACCCCTGCCAAAACATAAAAGGAAAAATATTTGGTAACTCCTGCTGCTCGGGTAGTTGAATTAGAGCTTCAAGTGCAGAACTTAGAGCAGCTTGTAGCCAAAGTGCAGGAGGATAAAGAATATAGCAGAGGAGAATTGACGGTAGAGATCCAAAAAAGGAAAAGAGAAGTTAAAGTCTGGAAGTACTGAGCTGCACAATGTTTCAGGCGACTTAAAAAGGTGACAAAGAAATTAAAGAATATCAGAAAGAAGAAGTTTGAAACATTGGAGGGTGATGACAGTATGCCAGAGTAGGATTGAGCTGGAATGCTCAAATTTTTGCATTTTTTTGCAAAGGTAAAGATTTGTGTGAGGACACACAATAGTTTAGGGATGGGAGGATGTTAGCCACCTAATTTGCTCTCTTTTGGCCATTTTTCCCTTCCTAAATTATAACCATTTACCACTTTTTTACCTCTCTTATACACCCTCATTTTGCACTAGTCCAAGAATGCTAACATATTTCGTATGAACTTTATATTTCATATTTTTAACTTAAATTAACATTAATTATTTATTTATTACATGATTTCTTACTTATAATCACTCTTGTAACTTATTGATATCTCCAATGTTTGTTTGGTAGTCAAGTGCTTACCATGACCACTGATCCTAGTGCAGGATCGAATCTTGCACCGGTGCCAACACAACAAATCCTTACAGCAGATCCGGACCTCCTTGATCACCGCCTCATTTTGCACCGCTTCAGCCATGATAGTAGGTTAGATCTGAAGGTAGCCGAGCTTCAGCCACAATAGCAGGTTAGATCTGAAGGCAGCTGAGCTTCAACCATGGCAGCAGGTTAGATCTAAAGGTAGCCGAGCTCCAACCATGACAACAAGGCAATCCAAAGACATTAAAGGTCAAATTTATGAAGAACAAATAGCTGGAAATTGGTTATAGCTAGTTTTGTTGAACTGCCTAATTTTGAAGGCTGAGAAGCTAAATTCTGCATATCAGTTATGTAATTAGTTAAACGATCTTTTTGGCCTACGGCAAAAGATCTATATAATGAAGAATGTAAATAGGATGAGATTTCTTTTGGATAGAAGTTTGTATAAAATAGAGATATAACCAGGGAGGCGGTAACAAGCTTGTATTTTGTTATGGCCCAAATCTCGGTTGGACTATGTATTCACGCATGTATTTGCCTTTATGAATTAATAAGAAAGGGAGCTACACCTCATGTTTCATAAATCATATTTTTGTTTTTGAAAGTTGATGAATTGATAAAGTACTAAGCGGCTTTTCTATTTGAAAGGGAAATGTGCTGGTTGGCTAGGGCCCAACCAACCCAGCATGTTTACCCTATTCTTCTATTCTTGTAATTTATGCTTATACTATCAGGTTTGATTTAATTTACAACACATGCATTCCTATTTGAGTGAAAGTGGATCCGCTATGTGAAGTAGTCAAATTTCCTTTTCCTGCACCTGATTTCATATTGGTTTTCCCGCCTGGTCCAAGCGGGAGAAATAACCCTACACCAGTGCACATTGGTGTGCTATTCATTTTCCTGCATCTGATTTCGGATTGGTTTTCTCACCTGGTCCAAGCAGGAGAAATAAACCTGCACCAGTGCATGTTGGTGTGCTATTCATTTTCTACAGTTCTGTTTGATTTGGTTTTCCTCACCTGGTCCAAGTAGGAGAAATAAACTTGCACCAGTGCATGTTGGTGTGCTATTCATTTTCTGCAGTTTCGTTTGATTGGCTTTCCCTACCTAGTCCAACTAGGAGAAATGAACCTACACTAGTGCACATTGGTGTGATGCAGCAAGCCTTTTTAGTTTACTTCCAGCAGTTTTCTTGCTTTCATTAATACTTTATGACAAGATAAATTATATGGATTGTTTCTTTATTTTTTCTCTCTGCTAAAATCAGAAACATTCATTTTTATATGTGCAATTTGATAACACTTACAGTAACTAAGCACTTATTTCAAGAATTAAATGCCAAGTTCAAGAAGCTTTGATCAGAACTAGTTTCTTGCCACAGGATCTGAGTGCTCTGAACCTGAAAAAGTTCAAGCCCTTGCATGAAGTAAAATGCTTTTAGTAAAGACACAATGTATACCCTATGCATAAACCTCTGTTCCTGTACTAGTGCAAGTAGACTACAATAGTGCAGGACATATTAGTGAAAGAAGGAAATATCTAAATAAGCAAGTTTGAAGGGCCCATCTGTTGAGACTGCTAAAGCATCTCTGCTAAAGAAAACACTCACTCAGTAGTTAATCAATAGTTAGCTAGAGTGGTTGCCCTCTTTTTCTAAATCTTTTTTGCAAATGCATTCTTCCTTGTTCTAGTCTTAGATTATTTTGATGGTTCAAGTTGTTTTTTTTTTCTCTTTAATTTGATTCTACAATATTTCCTTTAAAGAAAGTAGGGTTTGACATTAGAAATATTCATACCATCTCTGGCATTGCCTGTGCTTCTTCTTTAAGTTTACAAATCCCCCGAGTTGACAATTTAAGTGTTGAGGAGTTTTCTTAAGTGTAATTCTTGCACCCAAAATTGTGGACATACTGGAAGCATATGGTCTACTTCTCAGCAGAGACTGGTCCAACAAGCTAGATGGATACTTTGCTACAGACTGGTCTCACCTATGGCTTCTGTACAAGGGAAATGCAACCAAATATGGGTATTATCCAAGAGGTATATGAAACATAATGTCACCACCCTTGATGGTGAGAATGAACCATTGGCCTTCGCAGAAATCATGTTTGGTAACTACTTCCTGGAAAATACATTGGAGTGTTATGTTGGGTCCCTATAATACTAGTGATTACCCCATTACTATTGTAGTTATACCCCTTATTTATATTGATGTACCCATGTAGTGCCCATATTGTTACTATTGTGCCACATAGAAGCCCACTATTGTTATTGTTGTGCCCTACAATATTATTGTTATGTAGGCTTTGATTGTATTGGGACCACTTAGACTCCTATATATAGAAAGGAGGTATTTTCATTTGTATCATCCAAGAATTGTTCATTCATGTAATGTAAAGGAGGTTGCCCCCTCGAAGAGGCTGAATTCTAAGGCGTGGATCTCTCTTTTCTATCTTTTTGTGAGCTGGTTTCATAACATTTGGTATCAGAGCTTTGGATTCTAGGGTTTCGCTGCTCCAAACAGGTCATCGTGGCATTTTCGCTATAACTTTTTTTCTGTGACGTTTCAGAAGTCGCAAAAAAAACCCATTTGAGAAGACATCGCGCTGAACCTTGGGTCCGCATTTCAGAGCTTTTTGCGCGATATTTTCGGAGATATGATTTCAGGAAGTTGGTCTTTTTGATGACTCCTGAATTACACTCAAAATAGGTGACCTGGGGAAAATCGTCATAACTTTCTTTCTGAGCATCGGATTGAAGTTTTGTAAGAAGGTACAAAAGAGGACGGACTGTAGTTTCTTGTGGGTGTTTTTCAGATCCAAAGATCGAAACAGTGACTCGTGGCACGTCGTACAACTTCGCTCTACTGAACCAGTCTAAAAGCAAGTCACCGTGGGAGATTTCACATAACTCTTCCTTGGAGAATCCAATTTGGCTCAGACTTGTGGCATTGGAAAGAGGACGCAGAAGGCTACTACAGGTAGCAATTTCAGATTTGGATGATCCGAAATTACAGAGATACATCAGATTCAATATCAGGCTTCTATAAAGTGAAAAAAGGTGTGTTTTTTATTTTTATTTTTGTGTAAGCTTGGTTTAACGAAATTCAAAGGGCATAGTAAAGCATTATTATCGGTAACTGATGCCCCGAGGAAAGAAAATGCAAACACCTAGTAAGGAACCTGAAAGCTCTAGCATGACTCATGAAGAAGAGAAGAAATGCTACATGATATATCAAAATTACAAGAACAAGTGCAACAAATGTCACGCTCACAAAAGCTAACAGAAGCTAAGATAAGTGGCATGGAATCTAAGGTAAATGGTGTGGAATCTAAGATAAAGGGCATGGAAGCTAAGATGGAGGATTCGATGGCAAATTTGAAGATAGATTTGAATACAAACATGGAAGAATTGAAGAAGTTGCTACAAGAAAGGGTCGGTGAAAAGGTAGTAAAGGAAACTCATGATGAGCACAAAAGAAATGTTAATCATGATTCCATAGACTCTAATGTTGGATCAAAGACTCACCATGTTCCAAAAATCGATATGAGGAAGTTTGATGGCAAGGATCCTGCCACATGGATATTACAGATGGAGCAATTCTTCGATCTCAATAATGTGCAAAACACACAAAAGGTACGTATGGCAACTTTATATTTGGAACCAAACCAGTTTGTATGGTATCAATGGCTTTGTTCTCGTAAACCATTTATCACTTGGGCCATTTTTACGGAAGAATTAATAGCACATTATGAGGATACAAAAAGCAACACTTTTTTTAGCCAATTGATAAGTCTCAAACAAAAGGGTTCAATAATGGAGCACATTGAGGAGTTCCAAAAATTGAACATAAGGGTAAAAGATATTCCAGAAGATCATAGGATTGATGTGTTCATAGGGTCTTTAAAGGATAATATCCAACATGATGTGCGCCTTTGGGAACCTGATTCATTAGAGAAGGCATTCAGGTTAGCAAGAAAAATGGAAAGCAAAATTATGGCAACTAGGAAGCATACCATTCACAACTATAAAGAAGGAAGTGTTGTTGCCCATAGTCTTCCACAACCTACAAGGTTGACACCACAACAATTGGAAGAAAAAAGAGCAAAAGGGCTTTGTTACAATTGTGATAGCAAATACACAAAAGGTCATAAATGTGCTGAGAAGAAATTATTCTACATAGATTGTGAAGAGGAAGAAGAAAAGGAGCAAGAAAGGTCAAAAGAAGAGGATATATTCCAGGAACAAAGCCTAGATGAAGAAAAAATAAATCCAACCATATCTTGTAATGCATTGGCGGGAATTACCACTCCTCAAACCATCAAGATAGAAGGACAAATCAAGAAGAAAAAGGTAATAGTGTTGATTGATTCAGGAAGCACCCACAATTTTATTCATTGTAGGGTAGCAAAAGAATTGAATTGCTTCCTATATCCAGCTCCAGAGTGTCAAGTGATGATTGCAAATGGAGGAACAATAAATTGTTCTGGAAAGTGCCATAATATCAAGCTATCCATGGGAGAATATGTATTGACTAGCCCAATGCTTTCCATTCCAATGGGAGGTGCTGATGTTGTACTAGGAGTCCAATGGCTACAATCCTTGGGTACAATAGCTTTTAATTTTCAAGAACTTTTCATGAAATTTTCTGTGGAAGGAAAGGAAGTTGAACTAAGGGGTATTGCAGGGAAACCAGGAAAGATAATCAGCTCTAATGGAATGACAAAGCTTCTAAAAAAGGAGCAAAGAGGTGTAATTGCACAATTATGTTCACTAGATGTTTCCACATTGGAATCATCTATTTCTCCAGATCTCCAAAAAGTCCTGGACAATCATTCCAAGGTATTTGATACTCCCAAAGGTCTCCCACCTATGCGTGATCATGATCATGCTATTCATCTGATTCCAGGAAGTGTTCCTCCAAACATCAGGCCGTACAGATATCCATATGTCCAAAAAAGTGAAATTGAACGTATGGTTGCAGAAATGTTAGAGGCTGGTATAATTCAACCGAGTCAAAGTTCTTTCTCAGCTCCAGTAGTATTGGTGCACAAGAAGGATGGATCATGGCGCATGTGTCCAGATTATAGGGAGTTCAACAAGCTCACTATTAAAGATAAGTTCCCCATTCCTGTTATTGATGAATTACTGGATGAATTGCATGGATCAATTTACTTCACCAAGTTGGATCTTCGTTCGGGATATCATCAAATTAGAATGAAGGTCGAAGACATTCCGAAAACAGCATTTAGAACTCATGAGGGTCATTATGAATTTCTCATGCCCTTTGGCCTTACCAATGCACCTTCAACATTTCAAGGTTTGATGAATTCAATTTTCAAACCATTCCTTAGAAAATTTGTGTTAGTATTTTTTGATGATATACTAATCTACAGCAAGTCTTGGAAGGATCATGTTGAACATGTTAACAGGGTGTTACAACTATTGGAGGAGAAACAGTTATATGCAAAAAGATCCAAATGTTTCTTTGGAGTCCAGGAGGTGGAATATTTGGGTCATATTGTATCTCATGAAGGAGTTAAGGTAGACCCTAGCAAAATTAAAGCCATTAAGGAATGGAAAATCCCCACATCCATAAAGCATCTGCGAGGATTTCTTGGGTTGACAGGGTATTATCGCAAGTTTGTTAAGAATTATGGGAGAATAGCTGCACCTCTAACAACATTATTGAAGAAAGATTCATTTTCATGGAATTCGGAAGCAACAAAGGCCTTTGAACATCTTAAAGAGGCAATGTGCCAAGCACCGGTCTTAGCTACGCCGGACTTCACAAAAACCTTTATTGTGGAATGTGATGCTTCAGGAAATGGAATTGGTGCTGTTCTAATGCAAGATGAAAGACCCATTGCTTTTGAAAGTCGTCCAATCAAGGGAAAGTTTTTAAGAAAAGCTATTTATGAGAAGGAAATGTTGGCAATACTCCATGCACTTAAGAAATGGCGACCCTACCTAATGGGAAGACACTTCAAGGTAAAAACGGATCATGATAGCCTTAAATACTTTTTAGAACAAAGATTATCCTCTGAAGAGCAACAAAAGTGGGTCACAAAGATGTTGGGTTATGACTTTGAAATCATCTACAAAAAAGGGAAGCAAAATGTGGTGCCAGATGCACTCTCAAGAAAGGATGAGGATGTGGAAGCATTGTTGTGTGCCATTTCTATTATCCAACCAGATTGGATAAACGAAGCAAGGGAGGAATGGAAGAACGACGAAGAAGTGTGGGCACTTATTCAAAAGCTACAACAAGATTCCAGTACTTCTGATACATTTAGCTGGAAAAATGATTCGCTATGGTACAAAGATCGCTTATACCTATGTAAGAATTCCCAGCTAAAACAAAAGATTCTTATGGAATTGCACACTTCTCCCTTAGGAGGGCACTCAGGATTTTTAAAAACTTACCACAGGGTTAAGAAGGAATTTTTTTGGGATGGCCTTAAATCAGATATTCAAAAGTTTGTGGCGGAATGTTTGGTTTTCCAACAAAATAAAGTTGAAACAATTAAGACACCGGGTCTATTACAACCTTTATCCATTCCAAGCCAACGTTGGGAGGAGGTTTCAATGGATTTTATCACAGGTTTACCCAAGTCTGAGGGAAAGAGTGTCATCATGGTGGTAGTTGACAGACTTACAAAGTATGCACACTTTTGTGCATTATCACATCCATTTAAAGCCAGTACAGTTTCTACTGCATTTATGGAAACAGTTCAAAAGCTACATGGAAACCCAAAGATTATTGTAAGTGACAGAGATCCCATTTTCACTGGAAATTTTTGGACAAAATTATTTTCTTGTCTTGGTACTCAGTTAGCTCATAGCTCATCTTATCATCCTCAATCTGATGGGCAAACTGAGATAGTAAACAAATGTTTGGAAGGATACCTTCGTTGCTTTGTATCTGATAAACAGACACAATGGGTCAAATGGTTGCCTCTGGCTGAATGGTGGTATAAACACTTCCTTTCATACAGCAACAAAAATGACCCCATTTATGGCACTTTATGGGTATCAACCACCATCCATCACATCATATTTAAGAGAAAATTCTAAGGTTCAGGCAGTGGAACATCACATCGAACATCAACAACAAGTCCTCCAACTCTTAAAGGATAACCTTGTGTTGGCACAGAATAGAATGAAACAACAGGCAGATCAGCATCGCAGTGAAAGAAGTTTTGATGTAGGTGATTGGGTATTCCTACGGCTACAACCATATAAGCAAATGTCCCTCAAGCAAGCTAAGAAGGATAATAAATTATCACCAAAGTATTATGGTCCGTACAAGGTGTTGCAAAAGATTGGTACTATGGCATACAAATTGGAGCTTCCTGCAGCTTCTCGATTGCACCCAGTTTTCCATGTTTCATGCTTAAAGAAGGTTATAGGCGGCAAGCTCCCAGTTCAAACAATATTGCCAGAACTTGACGAAGAAGGAAAAATTATATTGGAACCGAAGTAGTTATAGAAACAAGAACTCGACAGCTACGAAATCGATCAATTTCAGAGTACCTTATCAAGTGGAAGAACTTATCCGCTGAAGATTCCACATGGGAGGACGAGAATTTTATGCAGAAGTATCCTGAACTACTCAAGCGTTGAGGACAACACTTTTTTTGAAGGAGAGGGGCATGTTGGGTCCCTATAATACTAGTGATTACCCCATTACTATTGTAGTTATACCCCTTATTTATATTGATGTACCCATGTAGTGCCCATATTGTTACTATTGTGCCACATAGAAGCCCACTATTGTTATTGTTGTGCCCTACAATATTATTGTTATGTAGGCTTTGATTGTATTGGGACCACTTAGACTCCTATATATAGAAAGGAGGTATTTTCATTTGTATCATCCAAGAATTGTTCATTCATGTAATGTAAAGGAGGTTGCCCCCTCGAAGAGGCTGAATTCTAAGGCGTGGATCTCTCTTTTCTATCTTTTTGTGAGCTGGTTTCATAACATGTTATCTCACATGGCCAACCCCAACCTCATCAGACAAGAAGTTGAGACTCCTTCCTCACCCAACTGATGATAATGAAACTTGTATAGCTTTTTTTTCTGTTAGTAGCAGTATCAGAAACATCGATAGTAGCAGCAGTACCAACACGCCAAACGGTCCATGTACAGACAAGTTGTGGATCATGAGTCTTGATAAATCAGGAACACATGATGACTCAAGGACCAAGTGCACCTCAGTCATCCAAAAAAATGAACTATGCACGATTTTGAGGTGTTTGAAGTTCAGAGTTACAAACAATGATGTTGAAGCACTCATGCTGAACACACAAAAGACCAACACTATGAACAAATAGAGCAACTTGAGGATCCACCATGATCCGAAGATGGCTAATCGTAGTACAAGTTGTTGAGCCTCAAACCTGCACTTCTTCACACATCCTCTCAGCCTCCTTTTCCTATTCATTTTCTTCTTTTGCCACTCATTCCCTCCATCAAATTGCTCAAATCATTGTATTTTAGGACTTGTTACATGGTTTTCTAATTATGCTAATGACTGTTGTTGGTTTAGAATTTTGGTTCAAAGTGCTGCATTTCCGCAGCTCACACAGGGTTTCCGCAGCTGATCCCGGTTTCCGCAGCCAACCCCGGATTCCGCAACTGTTTTATTAAATGATATGTTCCAGGTGTCCTCCGGGAAGAAGAGCCACATGGGAAAGTTTGTGGAACCAAGGACATGGTATGTATCCTTCCAGCTCACCCAAACCGGTCATAAAAACCCGTGGTCAACGAGGAGGCAAATACGGTCAACAGAAGTCATTAGCGGTGGCACGGCTCTGCGTGTTCTGTTTTGGAGCACGTGAAGAACAGGTGGCATCTTCCTCAGCCACGAAGATAGTGGGAAACACGAATCCAACAACAGATTGAATTCCCACAACGACCGTTGCCTAAATCCGAGGACGCAGTCAGATTACGTGTTTTTACACAGCTGCTTGAATAGCTTAGTTTTTGTTAAGTTAGTTTGCTTTCCTCTGTTATAAATAAAGCGTCTTTGAACACTGGATAGTGAGTCGTTTTTGTAATCATTTTGTAATTTTGAGCTCCCCACTGTACTTGACATTTTGATGATTAATACATGAGAAGACTGTTCTGTTTCTAAGCATGTAATTGCTCTTTGGATTGGCTGAAGTAGGCAGAGGGCCCCTGTTTGCGGCAGCCACTGTACAGTAGTTTTACTTTTAATTTCCAGCATTTCTTTTTCTTGTTTCATGTATAATAGCTGTACAGATGTCTTTTAATTGCTGCGTTTTCAACATGTATAATAGCTGTAGATAAACTTTGAATTCTGCTGATTTACATTTCTGCACTTTTGTTCATGACTGATCAGTGTGTTATGCAGGTTTCTTAGGCGAGCCTGGTACAATTTTCTTTCTTTTCTTTGTACAACTAGTGGCATGTGTGATCATCTTGTCTAGGCTGCTGACCTTTATTTTTCTGCAGTTTGATTTTCATTAGTATCATTTCTTTAACTTGCACTTTACTTTCTGCTCAGTAGTTATCAAGTTGTTCATCTATTGATGGTTCTTTTTCCATAATCCAATATCTTTATTGAGAGCCAAAATATCACTTAGTGCAGCTTGGTTTATTTTTCTTTAAGACTCACATTGCTGACCTGTTCATAATTGTTCTCACATGATTAAGAAAAGGTTAAAATGGTGTGATTTGTCTCACTTAGATTTCACATTGATTAGATTTTAATGAGAAGTTAAAATAGTGTAAATTAGTGTAAAGTAGTTGTTCTTGATTTTCATTGAGTTAATATAGATTTCATTTTCATTTTCATCAGCAGCAGAGATACTGGGCTGATGCCATTAGTCCTTTATTTGATTTTAAGCTTTGATTTTATTTCAGTTATTGTTCAAGTTTCCTTTTAGAATACTCTTTAAGTTTCAAGAAATCACTTAGAAATCATCACAATCACCCACATTCACTCGCTTTATTACATCTCCATCACATCACATTAGGAAAGATACAATAAAAAACAAACTAAAAAGATAAAAACGACAAAAGATTAAGAAAACAGTTACCTAAGTACATATAGTACACCTCACTTCATCAGCTTACGAGCCCCAGGTTGACATTTAAAAAGTTGCAATTTAGACATCACTAAATTGACCAAACATTTTGGCGCCATTGCCGGGGAAGTGAAATTAGGTAGCCAATTCTTAAAAAAAAAACAAAAAAAAAAAAATTTCAAGGAAGGAAAATTAATAACCTCTCAAAGTATGCTCTTCTCTTGCACCTAGAGTGATCTGGAGGATCAGAAAAGAGAAAGTTATTGGTTTAATAGTTTCTTGAGTATGCTCTCTTCTTGCACCTAGAGTGATCTGGAAGATCAGAAAGAGAATTATTACCCCGACTTGGAGGAAAATAAAAAATGACATGCATAGAGCAAGAGATTCTAGGGGAAGGTTTTTAGCTAGAGCCAAGAGTTCAATTTTTACAAGTCCATCTACTTCAAGGAATAGACAAGAGACACCTCCATCATCTCCAACTTACACTCCTAGCCCGAGGATTCCTGGAATTCAAGAGGCAATAGTTGAATCTCCCACACCATCTATCGAATCTGAATCAGAAAGGGACCCTTTTCTTCCTTCCATAGGAGGACAAATTGTAATTGAATAAGTAGAATCATCTGAAGAAGAGGGAGAAATTCCTTCTCGTTCACCCTTAGTAGAGGAACCAGAAAACTCTGAAGTCTCTGGGGAGACTACCATGACAGAAGAAGGAGCACCTGGATTTGGTAGAGGTATAGGTAGAGGAGGAGGAGGATGAGGAAACAATGGAGGAGGTCGAGGTAACATTGGGGGAAATAGGGATGGAGATAACTCAATCAGATTTCCTATAGTCGATGAGGACTCCCGAGCCACCATGAAAAACATCTCACCATCTGTCCTCCCAAACTTCCATGGGATGAGGAATGAAGACCCTGAAACATTTCTATTTGAGTTTGAAGTCATTTGTCAAACTTATGACTATCTGGAAGACTCTCAAAAACTCAAATTGTTCCCTTCAACATTGAAAGGAGCAGCCTTGAAGTGGTTCATGGGATTACTCACTCAGTCCATTAGGCCTTGGAATGATATGAAACAAACATTTTTGGATAGGTACCTGGACTATTGTATGCCACCAATCACAAGGATGAGGTATTCAAAATGATGCAAAAAGAAGATGAAAATTTGGAGGATTTGCTTGAAAGATTTCAATACAACTTGAAAAGAGCAAAAATGAACAACTTAGATGAGGAGACCTTAAAAGCCCTTCTATTGAAAGCCATTAGAGATGAATGGATAAATATTTTGAACATGATGGGAAAGGGAGATATATCTCAACTTTCACTCAGTGATATAGCAGAACTATGTGTCCATCTCTCAAGGGGGAAGTCTAAAACTCAAAAAGGGCCTAGAGATCCTTCTCTCATCAGAGCAAACAAATCTACAACTGGATCAGTAAGTAGGGCTGAGATTGGCAATATGCTTGATGAATTTAAAACTGATATCTTAGGAAGTCTTAGTGAACAACTAGACACCCTTAAGATTCACAATAAGCAGAAAGCAGAAGCTGAGGCTTTGGCCATCTTTTGCCCAAAGTGTAGAAAGAAACATGCTCTAAGGGAATGTCCCTTGGATGCAAAAGTTGTAGAGACATGTGTAATTTGTTCAGAGAATCATGAGACCAAGGATTTTCCTTCAATCCCTGGGCTCAAAGCTGTCTTTCAAGAAGATCCAAATACACTCGAATCTCTCTGTTTTGTTGCAAGGAGACCTTGGCAGGGGCAAAAAAATCAAGGGTTTAACAACTCTATGAATTTTCAACCCCCACCAAATTGGAATCCTTGGCAACAACCTTGGTCCCAACCTCAAAATCCTTTTCAATCATGGGTACAAGGTATGCAAAATCCTTATGGGAGATTTTCTCAATTTTACCAATATCCTCCATCTTTTCAAAACCAACAAGCTCCACAACTTCCAAATCAAAATCCACAACTATCATTGCCATTTCAACAACAACAAACTTCTCAACAGAATCCAAATTCTCAACTCTTGCTTCCATTCCAACATAAGTCAAATCAACTTCCTTCTCAGCCATTGCCAAACCCCAATAATAAAAACCTCAAAATGCTTACATGTTGGAAGGTCAACCATTTCCTACCTATATGATTGTTCCTCTCAATGAAGTACAACTCAGATCAGGTAGAGTCTTAGATAAGCCTTCTATAAATGATCAAAAGCAAAGCATTTTTGAGGAAGAATCTCTTGAAGCCAATAAGGGTTCTGAAGCATCTCTTCAAAACCCAAACACTCAAAAAGAAAAAGAAAAATAATTAACCCCCTCAACTCCCATAGTTGAGCAACCTGCATCTTTATCCACACCTCCTTTTCCTGAAAGATTACAAATTGACAAAGGAGTGGAAAAAACAAATTGGTTGCCTGACTATAATTTTCTAGATGAATGTGTCTGTATCAAGATTCCCTTGTTACAAGCCATTAAGGAAATTCCTATTCTAGCAAAAAAAATAAAGGAGTTGAGCCTTAAAAGACCAGGAAGGAAACCAAGAGATACCAGAAGGATCCACCTGGTAGGAAAAATTGCAGATATCATGATGGGAAAAATTACTATGCAGAAATATGTAGACCCTGGTAGTCCAATTGTCAAAACACATATCAATGGGGTAGAAATACCAAATACTTTGATTGATTTAGGGGCTGCTATTAACATTATGAGTAGACAGACTATGGAACAGCTAAAACTTCCTAATCTTCTTTTTACACCTACTTTATTGCAATTGGCAGATTGATCAATTATTAAACCAGATGGTGTATTAGAAGACGTTCCAGTCTCCCTAGAATCTTGGGAATATCTAGTGGATTTCATGATTTTAACTCCCAAGAGTAATCTAGGAGGACATCCTCTTATTTTAGGAAGACCTTGGCTAGCCACAGCTGATGCTTTCATAAGTTGTAGGTCTGGGGATATGTATATTTTTGATGGTAATTCGACAAAGAAGTTCAATCTGTATCCTCCAGCAAAAGCAATTACAGAAATAGGGGATAATGAGTGGATTGATGATGAAGATACTATACAACCTGTCTTTACCATTTCTGAGGTTAGTGAAGATAGTCAAATTCCGAACACATTAGAAAATTCTGAACCATCTTCAGAATATGACTCCACACAATTTCAGTTGGATTCTGACATTGAGTGTCTATCATCTAGACAAATGTCTCTTTTCTCTATGGAAGAGTTTGGTAGTTCTGCCATTGAGATTTTTCCAGGAAAAACATTGAATATCAACAGAAACTTGGTAAAATCACAACAAGGGGAGCTAACCAAAATCTTGCAAAAACATTCTACTGCATTTGCATGGGTGTATACCGATATGAAAGGTATTGACCCTAAGACTTGCATTCATCACATCTACATTGAGGAAAACAGTAAACCAATCAGACAACCTCAAAGAAGGATGAATCCAAACCTTAGGGAGATAGTGAAAGAAGAGCTCCAAAAGTTACTTAATGTAAACTTCATTTACCCCATTTCAGATAGCCGGTGGGTTTACCCTTTGTTTATAGTACCTAAAAAGAATGGTAAATGGAGGGTTTGCATTGATTACATGGAATTAAACAAAGCAACTTTGAAGGATCACTTTCCTTTACCCTTTATTGATCAAGTATTAGATACTTTAGCAGGCAAAAAGTACTTCTCATTTTTGGATGGTTTTAGTGGTTACAATCAAATTCAGGTAGCACCTGAAGATCAGGACAAGACCACATTTACCTGTCCATGGGGAACTTTTTCTTACTGAGTACTTTCTTTTGGATTATGTAATGCACCTGCAACATTTCAAAGGGCAGTATTAGGAATCTTTTCTGATCTAATTCATGATTGTGTAGAGGTCTATATGGATGATTTTACAGTTTATGGTAATTCATTTGAAAAGGCATTAGAAAATTTGGAAAAAGTCCTTATAAGATGTAAGGAAACAAATCTTTCATTAAGTCATGAAAAATGCTTTATGATGTTTACTGAAGGGATTGTTTTAGGACATCATATTTCAGGAGATGGAATTAAAGTTGATAGATCAAAAGTTGAAGTCATCTCCAAGTTACCTATTCCAAATTGTCAAAAAGATGTTAGAAGTTTTCTTGGGTTTACTGGATATTATAGAAGATTTATTGAAAACTTCACCAAGATAGCATCTCCGCTCTTCAAATTACTTACAAAATACTGTGAATTCAAGTGGGATCCTGACTGTCAATCTGCATTTGAAACTCTAAAAACAAGAATATCTGAAGCACCCATTCTGAGAGGGCCAAATTGGAAACTTCCTTTCCATATTTCTACAGATGCTTCAGATACAGCTCTAGGAGCTGTGTTGGGTCAAAAGGATTTAGTTCCTTATGCCATTTATTACACCAGTAAAAATTAGACTCCCACTGAGTTAAATTATACTGTGACTGAAAAAGAGTTCTTAGCTGTTGTTCATGCAATTAACAAGTTTAGACATTACATAACTGGCTATGAAACTTTTGTCCATACTGATCATTCGGTAATTAGATATCTCATGAACAAACCTGTTACTAATGGCAGAGTCACAAGATGGCTTTTACTTTTATAAGAATTCAATATTACTGTGTTAGATAGACCAGGAAAACAAAATACAGTAGCTGATTTCTTGTCTAGAATCCAAAATACTAACGAAGATTCTCCCGTAGAGGATAAGTTTCCAGATGAATATCTGTTTGTTGTAACTACTAAAACTCCTTGGTATGCAGATATTGCTAACTATTTGGTTACAGGGAAGCTACCTCCACACTTATTTCCTAATGAGAAAAGGAAAATCATTCAGGAGAGTTCAAAGTATTAATGGATTTCTAATGAATTGTTCAAAACAGGGCTAGATTGTGTGATCAGAAGATGTGTTCGGGAAGATGAAATGCCTGACATCCTTAAGGCATGTCATGATGAACCGTGCGGTGGACACTTTGCTGACAAGAGGACGGCCTATAAAATCCTTTCTTTAGGATATTATTGGCCTTCTCTCTTCAAAGATGCAAAACAATATGTTAGAAGGTCTGACAACTGCCAAAGAGTTGGGAGACCAACTCTTTCAAATGAAATGCCATTACAGCCACAGGTACTCATCGAACCCTTTGAGAAATGGGCTTTAGATTTTGTTGGACCTATTAATCCACCATCTAAACAAAAGATATAATATTGGTTTGCACTGATTATGTTACTAAATGGGTAGAAGCCAAGGCATTGCCTTCTGCCACTGAAAATTCAGTTGTTCAATTTCTTTTTGAGGATATTTTTACTCGGTTTGGTGTCCCAAGAGAAATTGTGACAGATCAGGGAAGTCAATTTACATCTAACTTGATGGAGAAGCTGATGGAAGAATACAAAATCAAGCATAGAAAATCTACTCCATACCATCCGCAAGCAAATGGTCAAGTGGAATCCACAAACAAAGTTCTTGAGAGCATCATCACCAAAATTGTTCATCTCCATAGAAGAGATTGGGCAGAAAGGCTTCCTGAAGCCTTATGGGCCTATAGAACTACATGGAGGAACACAACAGGACATTCTCCCTATGAACTTGTTTATGGGAAAGAAGTCTTGCTCCCCATTGAGTTCCAAGTCAAGACCTTCAAGATGGCAGTTCAGTTGGGGATGAGTCTATCAGAAGCCCAAAAGCACAGAATGGAGCAGCTGAATGAGCTAGATGAAATAAGACAAGATGCAATTTTAAGGACCGATCTAGTTCAGCACCAAAGAACTAAGTGGCATGACAGATATATCAAAGAGAAGAAGTTTCAAAAGGGAGATTGGGCGTTACTGTTTGATTCAAAATTTAAAGACTTCAAAGGAAAATTTCAAACTCATTGGCTTGGACCATATGAGATTGATGAAGTCTTTAGCAATGGAGCAGTTCGAGTCAAGACTATTGATGAGTTTCAAACTCCTCTCATTGTGAATGGCCACCGATTGAAAATTTATCATAAGCCACTCTCAAAAGAGGACTTTGTCAAAAATTTTCAAGAGAATTCTGCAATGAGGCTGGTGGAGAAGAATTCTTCTCCTCCATCAGCCTAATCTCTGTTTCTTTCTGAATTAAAAAAAAAAAAAAAAAAAAAAAAATGTGTATAAGCCTGAAAACCAATCCCAGATTGGCGGTCTTATACAGAAAATATGGAGTGAAAATCAGGGACACCTGACACTCTATATTTTCCAAAATAAAATCTCTTTCTCTCCATCTTCACTCCACTTGTCATTTCCATCTTCACCTCCATCTCATCTTCATCTCCATTCCACTTCACTTCCATCTCATTCCATTCATTTCATTCCATTCCATTAATAAAAGTCCCTCTCAGGACTATTTCATTCAGTTAGTTGTTTTTCTAACTAAATTTGTGCAGCTAAAGGGGAGTTGTCTTAGTTTCCGCAGCTGGGAACCGTTTCCGCAGCTCGCACCAGTTTCCGCAGCTCGAAATGATTCCGCAGCCAGCACACTCTGTCTCTACAGCAGCACTCTGTTTTCAAAAGTCACAGTCAGAGGTATCATCATCACCAAGAATAGCAAGGATATGAGGCATCTGCAAGATCAAAAAGCAATAATGGGTCAGCAACCTTAATCAACAAATGGCGAACTTATGAAGGTATGATCAAAATCTTTTCCAAACAACAATTTAATGTCATTTTATGCATAGTTATTAAATCGTGGAAAGAGCCACTAAATGCAATGATTCGGCAAGATCATCCCATTCCTCCTCCACGATAATCCACCTCATACCTTTCTAACGGTTCCATAATCTCTCTTAATTCAAACTCGAAATGGGGCTGCGCTTTCATTTATTGTCCATACCTTTGTGACGTAACCCAATGTACCACGACTCTCCTTACCATCATTTCTGCAGCCAACGCTGAGACGTGTGCGTAAGCCACCCGACTCTAAAGGATTCAGCCGTTATTCCGTCCACTTATCACTCCATTTCTGCATGCGTTGAACTCATTTCTCGTGTTTGTCTTCTATTCCCTCGTACTCACACTATTTCCACTCTCATTTCTGCCGCAAACTCCATAGCTCTGTTTCAAACCCTGATTACAGTTCTGCAATACGCCTTGCATTACGTTATGTCTACTCCACTTGCAACCATAATCCACCTGTTTTTCCCATGAGCATCCTCCTTGAGCATCCACACATAGTCAAAGCTTCAGCCGAAGTTGAGAGCCGAAGATGGGGAAGCTACTTAGAGCTAAACCTGAGGGTCCGAAGTATTTAGAAGGGTATCCACAGACGAAGGAAGCATTAAAGAAAGCAAAGTGGTTGAAGTTTATTCAATAATTCAGAGGGTATAATAAGGAGGTAACGAAAGCATTTGCTCGATCCTTCAATGGACACACCGTGGAAGTAGGGGACCTAAAATTCACAATAACAAAGAACACCATAGCAACAACAACCAGTTTACCACAAGAGGGAGACAGATGGTTTAAGAACAGAGGGCTGGAAGATCAGGGATGGAAAGACATGCTTAAGAACCCAGGTATGGACACTTCAATATTCACTAAAGGGATTCCTGTGCATGTAATTAAGGAAGAATGGACTGCATTGTTATTACTTGTTCAAAAGTTTATCACATGTGAGGGCCGATTTGGCATTATGTATATGTACCATGCAAGGATTATGATGAATTTCATGGAAGGCCATGCCCTCAATTTACCCCACTTTCTGTTAGCAAGCCTAAAGAAAATGATTTCCACTGTCCAAAAGAATGTAGGCCATATTGAACCCCACTTGTATCATCACGGGTTCATTAGAATTATCATAGAAGAGCAATTGAAGAATAACAAGGATACATGGGAAAAGTTTCTAATCAGAAACCATTTCCAAGAGGTGACTGAAGCCTCTAGCAGTTCCCCTAGAATCCCAAAAAGAAGTAGGAGAAGAGAAAGAAATGTTGCAGCCCAAGATCCTCCTACAGTAGAAACTTAGAAAATTGCTCAAGAAGAAGAGGAAGAGGGAGATAAAATCAAAAAACAGAAAAAGGATAAAGGGAAAACAATTGTTCAAGAATCATATCCATCACCTAAACCTTCAGTAGAAGAAGACTCTCAAACCTTGGCTGATAGACTAGCACAACTTCAAGCTGCTGCCCTCTCAAAGAAGAAGCAAAAAGAAAAATAGGGTGCCCAGCAAAAGAGCATTAGTGCACAAGTGAGAAGAAGCAGTAGACTTAAAGAAAAAATGAGTGTGACTAAAGGAAAACAATCACATTTCATTGATTTGGGAGAAGGTACACCTGAAAAGGCTCCAACTCATCTTGACCTTGAGTCGAGTCCTCCACGTGTTGAGTCCACTCCTCCACGTGAAGAGAGCCCCTTTCAGCCAGAACCTCAAACAGAATTTGATTTTGAACATAGCCCAAGAAGAACACCTGAAATTGACCCTGACCAGCAGGAGGTATACAATTATTTGGAGACCTTGGAGCAATCAGTTGCAGGTCCAAGCACTATATTGCCTCTTGATGAACAGGTCCAATCTTTAAAACAGGAGGTGTTTGAGCTAGAAGTCCTGAACTGGCATATTAAACAAGAAAACGAAGCATTGAAAGAACAAAGCAAGGTGGACAAAATTGTCCATGACAATACCATGCTTCACTTAGGACTCTGGCAGAAGAAGAACAGAAAATTGAAGAGAAAATGTAAGAAGCTGAGCAGGGCATTGATCAATTTGAAATTCAGGTGTTTAGTCAGAAAACCAAGGACAATTTTGGCAGCAAGGAGAAAGAGAAGAAGGCTAGATGTTTTGGCAGAAGCATCTGAGCACATGGATTGAAAAACAATGACAAAGTTTTGGTTGCATGAGGACATGCAACACCTTCACAGTGGGGGTATGTTGAGCCTCAAACCTGCACTTCTTCACACATCCTCTCAGCCTCCTTTTCTTATTCATTTCCTTCTTTTGCCACTCATTCCCTCCATCAAATTGCTCAAATCATTGTATTTTAGGACTTTTTACATGGTTTGCTAATTATGCTAATGACTGTTGTTGGTTTAGAATTTTGGTTCAAAGTGCTGCGTTTCCGCAGCTCACACAGGGTTTCCGCAGTTGATCCCGATTTCCGCAGCCAACCCCGGATTCCGCAGCTGTTTTATTAAATGATATGTTCCAGGTGTCCTCCGGGAAGAAGAGCCACATGGGCAAGTTTGTGGAACCAAGGACATGGTGTGTATCCTTCCAGCTCACCCAAACTGGTCATAAAAACCCGTGGTCAATGAGGAGGCAAATACGGTCAACAGAAGTCATTAGCGATGGCACGGCTCTGCATGTTCTGTTTTGGAGCACGTGAAGAACAGGTGGCATCTTCCTCAGCCACGAAGACAGTGGGAAACACGAATCCAACAGCAAATTGAATGCCCACAATGACCGTTGCCTAAATCCGAGGACGCAACCAGATTACGTGTTTTTACACAGCTGCTTGAATAGCTTAGTTTTCGTTAAGTTAGTTTGATTTCCTCTGTTATAAATAAAGTGTCTTTGAACACTGGATAATGAGTCGTTGCTGTAATCATTTTGTAATTTTGAGCTCCCCACTGTACTTGACATTTTGATGATTAATACATGAGAAGACTGTTCTGTTTCTAAGCGTGTAACTGCTCTTTGGATTGGCTGAAGTAGGCAGAGGGCCCCTGTTTGCGGCAGCCACTGTACAGTAGTTTTACTTTTAATTTCCAGCATTTCTTTTTCTTGTTTCATGTATAATAGTCGTACAGATGTCTTTTAATTGTTGCGTTTTCAACATGTATAATAGCTGTACATAAACTTTGAATTTTGTTGATTTACATTTCCGCACTTTTGTTCATGACTGATCAGTGTGTTATGCAGGTTTCTTAGGCGAGCTTGGGACAATTTTCTTTCTTTTCTTTGTACAACTAGTGGCATGTGTGATCATCTTGTCTAGGCTGCTGACCTTTATTTTTCTGCAGTTTGATTTTCATTAGTATCATTTCTTTAACTTGCACTTTACTTTCTGCTCAGTAGTTATCAAGTTGTTCATCTATTGATGGTTCTTTTTCCATAATCCAATATCTTTATTGAGAGCCAAAATATCACTTAGTGTAGCTTGGTTTATTTTGCTTTAAGACTCACATTGCTAACCTGTTTATAATTGTTCTCACATGATTAAGAAAAGGTTAAAATGGTGTGATTTGTCTCACTTAGATTTCACATTGATTAGCTTTTAATGAAAAGTTAAAATAGTGTAAAGTAGTGTAAAGTAGTTGTTCTTGCTTTTCATTGAGTTAATATAGATTTCATTTTCATTTTCATCAGCAGCAGAGATACTGGGCCGATGCCATTAGTCCTTTATTTGATTTTAAGCTTTGATTTTATTTCAATTATTGTTCAAGTTTCCTTTTACAATACTCTTTAAGTTTCAAGAAATCACTTAGAAATCATCACAAACACCCACATTCACTCGCTTTATTACATCTCCATCACATCACATTAGGAAAGATACAATAAAAAACAAACTAAAAAGATAAAAACGACAAAAGATTAAGAAAACAGTTACCTAAGTACATATAGTACACCTCACTTCATCAGCTTACGAGCCCCGGGTTGACATTTAAAAAGTTGTAATTTAGACATCACTAAATTGACCAAACACAAGTTACACACTACAATAGTGACCAATCGTCAACTACTTGATCAAAAATTACCACGATGGGCATGCACGAGTAGATGATGACCTAAGTACCCACTACATGCAAACAATCCAACATGAAATTCCATGTAAAGGAGAAGATAAACCTTTATAGCGAAGAACAGGTAACACATGCATGCTGTTTGTACTCCTTTCACTAAATATATTAATTAACATTTTAAGTCTTTGGATTAATTGAAAAATTCATCATCGCGCTTGGTTTTCTAATTTAAATCCTCCACATAAGAAATATGGGAAGATCCGCTTATGCATTGACTTCAGAAACTTGAACCCTTCCTGGAGTCAAAACAATTACCCCATGCCATAACCCGAGCCCATGTTTCACATAGTACTTGAGACAATATTGTTGTCTTCATTTGAGGGTTTTCTAGAATGCCACCAGGTTTCAGTAGTGGAGCCCGGTGGACTGGCACTGGTCCACGAGAAACTTGGCTCACACACCTATCATTTGCAATCACTTGATGGGAGGATTGATAATCTTCCTGTCAAATATCCAAGTCCTCAAACACTGGTTTAGTAGGTCAGGCCATGCCTGTGCCTTGTACATAGTCTTCTTGCTGCTTGTTTTTTCATTTGGTTTCTTTTTCTTATTATCTTTGCTTTTGATTTTTTTTATTTTGATTACTATATTTGTTCATGTGAATTTTGTTTGTTTGATATATTACTATTTTTTTCCAGAAATAAGTGCTACCAACTACTACGTTCTTGCTTTTCAATAGAGTATGTGGCTAAAATTCGAAGAGACTTGTGACACTCGAGAACTTGTCTTGTCTCGTATCCATTTTCTTTGTGCTTGGTTACAACCTTCGGCCGAGGAAGTCCTAGCGGAAAATAAGAACCGTCTGTAAGGGAAGCTTTGGTCCAACTATGAACCTGTGTCCACACTGGGAAACCTCATGCCTGTACTTAGCCTTTTTCTCTGTGTGTTGAAGCTAATCCAATTAGTAGAAACGGAGAAGGGGAAAAATATAAATGAGCAAACCTATGTCAGAGGTCTTACATTCTTCTTTGAAGGAACAATCTCTTCTGCTCTCAATAAGTTGGGATCCCTCTTCCACCCCAAAAATAAATAAGTGCCTATGCACAGTTATATTAAAAATACAAAGGCAAAAGAAGAAAAAGGCTTCCTGCGCAGAGAGGTGAAGCATGCAACTCCACCGGGGTACTGACCAGGCTCACTGGCAGTGGAGCAATGTGTGCATTCCTGTGTGATTCTTCCGGGGTATTTTCCAGGCCTACTAGTAGTGAAGCAACACCAGAGATGAAAACTTATACTTTGAAAATATTCAACTCATGAACTAAATTACCCTTCCCAGATTTGAAACACTAATATCTAAGCAAAACGTTTGATTGTGTTTCACTGAGTTGGAAAAGTGTGAACCATGTATGTCCATGGGGTAAGTGGGGAAACTAAAGTAACCTGCACAACGATTCAATACTTCCTAAAAGGTCAAGGCCCTATGCTAGCAATGAATCAAAACAGAGAAGCTGAAATTCTACAAGTGTGTCGCCAAGTGTTGTAGCAGCTACAACCACCCTCTAAATTTTTGGCCTGCACCAATTTCAGAGCATCCCTTAGAGAGTTTCACATGATGACTATGCACACTTGGGTTCACTCCGTGAGCTCATGTGAGTCTTTACATTTTCCTTGCTTGTTTATTGCATTCAAGTCTTTGTTGTGATGTATAAGTCATGCTTGTGACCGTTTTCTGGTTATGCTCAAAGTCTTTGCTTCATAAGTGTTTAATGTGTTCAACATGAAAGCATCTGTCGCACTCACAGATGGAGTCACATTCACTATCGTTCAAGTGTCATCTCGATCATGAACAATAAATCATGAGTGTCTCACTTGTCGTTTGCACCGTCGGTCAGTCATGTTTAACATGTATATCTGGATGGTTTGGTCGTCTCATCATCAAGTCGTGCGAGTGTGTGTCCGTATGATCACCTATGCATCTTTCAACTATTCACACAATTAGTCATTTTTTTGAAGTTATGACGACTAGAGTCTTCACTGACAGCCTGGCCATCACCCTATTTTCGACTCGATTACATGTCAACTAGAACAATGAAGAAGCACCAAGATAGTTCTTTCAAGATTTGCTTCCCACAAGCATTTTAATCAACACTCTTGCTGGCCACCCGGACAATCGACCGGGTGTTCATCTTAGAAATTGTGCAGTGCTCATGAGCAGGCCTCCCGCTACCCATCAGTCAGCTCGGCTCAAAAATTGCACAGAGATGATCAATAGGCCAACCTCCCGACCTTAATGCAGTTTTCCTAGCCAGTAGCTCCCAGCAGAAGACTACATGTTCCTTCCAGGAATTTCATAGTTTCTGCTAGCAATGACTGAGCAGGCAACTGGAAGTTCCCTCTAGGAACTGCGCAAATCTAGCTACCAGTGACCCCAATAGCTAATTGGTAGTTCCCTTTGGTAATTGCGTAGATCTAGCTACCAGTGACCCCAACATCCAACTGGAAGTTCCCTCTAGGAATTGCATAGATTTGGCTTCCAGTGACCCTAGAACCCAACTGGAAATTCCCTTTGGGAATTGAGCAGATCTAGCTTCCAGTCTCCCGGGTAGTTCCCCATAAAATTTTCATAATCCCTACTTGCTGACCCCTCATGTAACCTAGCCCGTTCCTCTGGAAAATTTCACAATTTTGGCTATCTAGCCCCTGCTGACTATTTGTTCCAGAAAATGCCTTGCCTTCCAGTAACCCAGACTATTCCTCCCAAAATTTGCGCAATTTTGCCTCCCAGCTGAGCTAGACCTTACAATCAGTAACTATTGACTCAAATTGATTTTGTCCATCTCTCAATGATTCTTGCGTAGTTTTCATCAATAGTTTCGTAGATCCATCATCCCGCATCATATACCCACTGCCTCTCCTGGTCGCCCGCATTTGAATGATCATGTGTCATGGTAGACTAGGAGTTTTTTGGATTTGATGTTGTCTCGTCATGACTGACTACAGGTACAGGTACACCCACAAACATGCCAAGACGATGAATAATATGAACAAAGGGAGCACATGAAAATGGACAGGTTCACCAACAGATGAACGAACGAAGAATGTGAAGCAGACGAACAGGACGAACATGCACCTTCGCGAACAAGTGAGCTTGTCAAGCATTCCAACATGAAAGAAAGGAACAACATGTTAGAGCTTCATCAAGTGAACCAAGGACCATCGAAGACTCCATGCACTTTTCCATGCAAAGGAGAAGTTATGATACACCATGAAGACATCCATCACTTAGCATCACTGTATCTCAACATGCACTCCAACATCTGCATAAATGTACTAGCATTGTCTTATCAAGTCATGAGTCATGTTGCCCACATCTCCACTATGGGCTTATTTTCAATCAATTTGATGTAACTTGGAAGTCCAAGAGACCCACTTGTTGAACATAGAGTGATGTAAGTCGGAAAGTCATGGAAGTCAAACGGTCATGAGGATAGGCGAATAGCCACAAGGGTTAGTTTCACCCTTGGCTATAAATACCCCCCTCATTTGTACATGAAATGACTTTTCACCTCAGCTCCTCCCACATAGCCAAAAGAGTTTGTAATATTTTCTTTGAGGAGTAAGTAGTAGCTCCAATGCCCCACTGATGGGGTTATTGATGTATGGTTTAATGATGTTTGTTGGAACTTTCTCTTAATTCAAAACCCTGTCAACATGCCAACACATTTTCACACATGTATTGTATTTGTTGTAATATTGATCTTTAACACTTGTAATGCATGTTGCTTTTAACCATGTGTTCTACATATGAACTAATTCATTTGTTGTAATGCATAATCCATTAATGGAAAAGTGTTGTATATGTTGTTAATGTTGTCCCGTCCATGTCGACTACTCTGCCAGACATCAGATAGACCTTTCACATGAAACTTGTTGTAACGACCATTGCACTCATCCCGAAATGATCCATGAGTGTTGTACATGTTATCTTACCTTGTATGTTGTGACTGCCACATCTGAGTGGACTGCTCCGCCAGAGGCTGTGTATGTCCTTTGTGTTGTGTGTTCTTAGCCAAGTTCGGACTGAACCCTTTCAACCTGGAACTTGCCTTCACCTTTTCCCCTTGCAGTAAAAGAACCATTCAGGTGCACTTACACTTACCAGGCACACGAACCTCACTTATTGAAGAAAAAGTGAACCACTCTCCTGTGCTGACAAGTAAGAGTTGAGGCAAATCCTTAAGACAATGGCAACCGGGCCATCATACCGGATGGGACTCCCACACCAAACGGTGTGAGGTCTAGTTGGGACTTCATACTGCGGTGATCCCCTGAATGTTGGTGGGTCTAGCACCGTCAACATGACATAAATCAAATTCAATCAATTTGAAGATTCAGAACATTGTCACCAAAACATAGAGCAGAACCCAGAACTTTGCATCAACAACCAGAACCAACTATACCTTCAAACCTCATATCTCATAATGTATACACTACTTCGAAGTACCAAACCAGCTTGTATATGCGCCTTCACCAAGGTGAACCAACATATATATCTGCAAATAATAACTTAAAACTTCATAGCTTGAATTATTCAAGCTAATAACCATCACACAGAATCATTAGCTTCCAGGTACTTTAAGGGATATTGTTTTTTCTGCAATATGTTTGGTCACAAAGCCATTAATTGCTATAGAGGGAATATAAGACATATAAGATGTTATGATTGTAACAAGTTTGGGCATATAGCAAAAGAATGTAGGAGCAAAATTTGGCCAACATACCAAAAGGAGCAAACCTCATCACACTCCAAGGTATGGAAGAAGGAGGTACAACCATAAATATGAAGCATAGCTTAGTATATAGACAGAACAAACTCAAGAGAAATTGAGAGTATGAAATTTCAGTGTTCTAATTCTCATATGTAGTTATCATGAAGACAAGTCATGTATACATGTGAGTTCGAATCTGCATAGTCGTGTATATGTTGGTTTGATGAAGAAGTTGTGGGATAGACTGAGTAAAAGGGGTCTGATATGGTTCAGTCAATTATTAATTATCTTTTTCGTTCTGATTGATGATGATTACTGTCTATTGGTGATATGTAGAAGTTATTTTGACCCTCATAATTTGTTGATGACTTGATGTATAACTAATGAGCCTTGATGATCCTTACTGATATATGCAATGATTAGATCTGATAGTAAACAGTTGGCACAGGTTCAAGGGGAGAATTTGCTATACTTCTAATAATTCATTCTTGGCATTATGTTAAGAAGTTGTTGGTACTTATGTTGTTGAAATGTTTAAATGATACATGATGATATGCTGAACTTATGAGTTGCTTATGATAAAGTCTCAGATGATACTTGTATTTCTTGGGGTTAAATGGTTGTTATTTAGATCAAATTTATGAATGGTAGTGGATGAATTTTTAATGATGCATATAGTACATATACATGGTTTTCTTCATAAGTACAAGGAGAAGAACAAAGCCCGAAGTACACAACTTCATGATGATAAGAGTCACTCATTTCTTTTATGCTGCTATCATCATGCCTTCAAAGATGTATAAATTTCATATGGTGCAGGATTCACATAGTTGCTAGCTCTCACATGATATCTTGGTTGAGGATTGTTGATCTTGATGGTATCAAGAAATTTTGACAAATGACTATGAGCTCATGGTTTTCTTTTCACATTGATGAGAAGCTAGATACATATTGCTATCTCTTTGATGGATACACATTATGCACATTGATAAATATTATTGGTTGGCCAAGAGAAGGTGATATTGTAGGTTTCATGAAGACATATATATTTGGAAACATGGCTTCCTTAGTCACATAATGATGATGAATTCTTACTTTATGATGATAGGTTTGACACTCACAAATGTTGATTATCGTGGTTGATGTTTATCATATGTGGGATGTTTCTTAGTGATGATACATGGTTGATATATTGAGGGTTCTTGTGGAAAGATCATGCAGTTCTTGATGATGACACTATGAACAAAGATGATGACTATGGTGTTTTCACATACATATGATGTGATGTGAATGATTTTGTGTTACTGCTTGGAGATATGGCATATGCTTAGTTGATTCATGTAAGGTTATGATAAGGCTCTTTCTACTAAGGAAATAGAGCAAGTTCATCTTGATGAGATCAAGAGGATGAGTTGATATCTATATGCAACATAATTTGTCACAGGTTGATGATAAGTACATTGTCATATCTTGAACTAATGATGGACATATACAAGTTGCTGGTCTAGATGTTGCTGACAGATGCTTATGGTGCAGATCATATATGGTGTATGATAGTTGTTGATGACTATCATGGTCTTGTTTAGATCTTTGGTCTCTCTTATAAATGTCATGTATAGCATTCGATGTAAAGGTCATATAAAGACCCATGAAGTAATAAAACATCTTTGTCTATCATAGTCTTTTAATGAGTCCTTCTTGGTCATATGATGTAATTTGTACCCCCACTATGCATGGGAAGGATGATGTAATAATTGCTATATTTCAGTAATGTATAAACAATTGGTATATCCACACTTGGTTGGGTAGATGAGTCAACCCACTTGGTTGGGAGATTGAAGTATGTATGAGTCATTGGTGATAGGAAGGTCATACCCACATAGTTGAATTATAGAGTCATGTTATTCTTTAGGAAAATATTTTTGCAGACTTTGCATGTGCTCAGGGGGAGCATGGACAATATAGTTCATCTCAGCATGTACAAAGGGGGAAGTTTAATCAGAGAATCCATCATGTGGCTAGGGGGAGCATGATTAATGTTCATATTCTGTTGTTCTGATATGAAAGCCTTCATTTTTGTCAGCCCTTTACCCTTGATATCAAAGGGGTAGAGTATCTTGGTCCACCCTTTGCCCTTTATGTCAAAGGGGGAGAGTATTTTGGTGTTTCTTGTTATATCTAACAGTTTCTACAACTTGCAATAATAAACACCAACATTGTTGCCATCAAGTCCAATTGGGGAGATTGTTGGCATTATGATACATGTGTTGTACTTGATGGCAACCCACTTGTAACAGAACAACTCACTTGTATATGGTAACTGCATGAATCTATGTAACTAGATGAATCTACAGGAGATATATCAGATGTGATAGAATGCATGGTAGTTGTGTTTACAAATGTGGCAAAATGCAGGGCAGTTCAAAAGAATTAGTTCAGAAGGAAAAAAGTAATGGTACAAAAGAATAGGATGCAGGAACAAAGGACTACATATCAGAATCAAGAAGTTGAAGAAAAAAGACATTTTCATGTATGTTAAGTAGTACACGCGGTTTCACTATACGAAAAGAGCATATACGTATGCACACACTTTCATAGAAGAAAAAGTGTGTATGGGATGAAAAAAATAAGGAAATTAAGGTGAAAGAATACCAAAGGTCAACACCATGGTATTAGCCCACAATATTGAGCAGAGTAACGATTATTTGATCTCGTCTAAGTATACCATAGGCTCTAAGTGTTGTTTTTATCTGAGGTATTAAGAAAGGCTAAAACTATATAAGGAGGCGAATATCAAAAGGCTAAGTGCATAAATAATGAATATCTTATGAAGTGTTTAATCAAAAGCAAATATGCATGTTATGGGTTTCTGATGCCTTGCTTGATTTGAACTAAGTATGCGCCTGAGTGTTTGATGATGGATGAGATCTAATGATGGATCAAGATCATAATGACTTATCATTATGTGGTATAATAATGGATTGGCTAGATCTGATTGCTAATGCATGTTTTATCCTTTATATGTGATGATATGGGTATGTCTAAAGTCTGGAACTGTAGCAAAGTTATAAGTAAGTATTTGAAGATCTTTACGCTGGTTCGCTTTGGTGAAGGTGCATATACACGATGGTTCTTCTATTCAAAGTAGTGCATGCAAAAGAAAATCTTGATGTCCAGGGATGAATGATCTATCATATCAGTGTTGTTGTTTTACTACTATCTGTCAATGAAGTCTTCTTAGATCTGAAAGTAAAACTGAATGCATAAATAGTTTGTGTCTAATTGATTGATTGATTGAGTAAGAAGGGTAATCCTTGCTGCTATTTGTTTATAACTCTATAAATTGATAGTAACTTTCAGAATGTCACTGATTTGTACATTTTGTGGTTCAAAGGTTTTATGATTCAGTATATTTAGAGGTATACATAGCTTGGGTTAAAGGTAGTTGCGTATACACGTAGGTTGGGCTAAAGGTAGTTGCATATACATGCAGGTTGGATTCATTGAAGAAGCATATATAGTCTGACATGTGATTTTTGAGGTTACAGTTGGTTCTGTCTTTTGATGCAGTGTTCTGGGTCTAGATCTGTGTACTGGTTACAGTTATTTGTTTGTTCTAGCTGATTGGTTGAATTTGATTAAGTTTGAATGAATGGTTGATTCAATTGTGTCAGAGGTTGAACGATTTTTTTATTTAGTATGTTAGAGGTTTTAGTGATTGATTGATTCAGTTATGGTTGACTCAAAGATTGATGATTGGTTTTAGTTATGTCAGAGATTGATCATTGAGTTTCAATGATTTGTTTTGATGGTTGTATTGTAGTGGTGATTGATTTTGAGCTTCAATGTTACTAATGGGTCCAGTGAAAAAATTTGATGAAACGTGGCCTTCATATTGTAGTATTGTGTACCAGAGTATCCAGTGTGAAAATTTATGAAACGTGGAACCCCAGAAATTATTGAGGGTTGGATCCTTCAGTGAGGAAGTCGAATCTTCTTGCCAGTAGTGGCTGGTGATTTGATCGGGGGTTGGAGCTCCCTTCTAGTAATAGCTGGAGAATGAGTGAAGGTTGTAGCCTTCTATAGATCAAAGCCTATGTACTAGTAAACATACTGGCTAGTACAAGAACTATGGGGCTATAGCTCCCTTCCAGAAGAAGCCAGAGAACGAGACAAGTTTGTAGCCTTCTGCAGGTGGGTTCCTGCATACTGGTATGAGTCTACACCAGTACAAGATTGTAAACATATTTTATTATTATTAAAATAAGAGAAAGATGATAGCAGCAGGTGGTTTTCACCCACATTGGGTTTCCACCTTAAATCTTGGTGTTCATGTGTGTTGCTTATGTGTGATGGTTTATTCTGTTATTACTGCACATGGTTACTGTTTAATTTTAATAAAGTATTGATGCACTGATTATAGATCAACATATGATGAATTAACTGAATCATAAGGTCACTGGATATACGATGGTTGCCTTAAGAATAGTTGCGTGCACATGCGAGTTCCCTTCACTGAAGTAACATATATAAATCTGATTATGGAAATGAAAAAGTTATTGATTTTTAAATATTCACCCCCCCTCAGTATTATTTCCAACAAAGTTCCTCTCCCTTTCTTCGGTTGGTTTCCATCGTGGTGGTTTCCTTCCTTACCTGTTCTTCTTTGTCTGCAAGATATCCTTCGTCTTTCCGCTTGGGTGTTGGTTTGACTTGACTAGAGTTGTTCTATTTTCCTTTTTCTTGATAATCCATCGGTTGGGTCTCACTTTCTTCGTCTTCTTCCACCTGTAATACTTCAAATTTGTTTTTACTACTTAACTAGGTTCGGTATTCTTTTCCTAGGTTATGGGATTCCTTTAGTTTCCTCCTCTTGGTTCTAACTTCTTGGAACCCTTCCTTGCCATCCTTTGGTTGCTTATCCTTATTATCCATCTCCTCCATGTTCAATTGGCATTCCTTGAATAAATGGTTGTATTTATGGCACCTTCAACATCTGAACGAGATATGTTCATAGTCTAAGGTCTGCTGCCAAACCTCTTCATGGTATTCTAGCTCCACAGATTCGAGTATAGGTTCTACTATGTTCATATATACATAGATTCTCACATGGGATGTATATCTGCATATTTTTGTCATTTCTTCTATTTTGACAAATTTTCCTATTGTATTCCCAATACCCTCTAATATATCTGGGTCCCAAAAGTCCATCGGGAGGCCAAAAAGTCTTACCCATACTGAGGTTGCCAGGAATTTCTCCTTTTCGGGGTCATAAAATTCCTCCTAATATATCATGAACATACCAGCATTATAATGAAAATAAGGGCCATTTTCAAATACTATTTCTTTATCTTGCATGTTTGAGAATATTACCGTAAAGAAGCCTCTAGCTCCCAACTTGAGTTTGATATGGCCCTTGGGTTGCCATTTCTATTGTATCCACTTGATAAGGTCTTTCTCTGTTGGCCACACTCCTATGAACTTGCAGATCAACACATGGTCCTTCATGAAGCTTCTGTATCTCTCCAATTTGTTCATCGGAATGATGAATCTCAATTTCTCTGTTGCACATGGCAGACATTTTCCCCTGCTATGAGCCCGCCACTGTTCCCTAAGGACATGTCCAGTCATCTAGTTCATTTCCTGTGCTTGCGGTTGGTTTCTTGGATTCTGGCGGGAATCCCCTGCCATATCATCCTAGTAGGAGTGGATATCTCCCCCCCTAGTTTCCTCTGTCATCCCAACATGGATGGCGTCTCCCTATTGTGCAACACTACTGTTACCATCAAAGGATTAGGTTCACGACTAAGATTAGTTCATGGCAGTCACGGGTCTAGTAGGATTGCATAGCCTTCTTTCGTCCCCAATTAGTGTGTGAGTTATTAAGTATTATACCTATTCCACTGCATTGTTATTTCTAATGTTCTCTCTACATAATGGGGTGATTGCAATGTGAAAATGTTTTAAAATGTAATTATCTAAAATAAAGACTTCTAGCCCTAAGAAAATAACATTGTAATTACTCTACTGGTTTGTAAAGACATAACAATGTAAAAGTGTTTAAAATATTAAAATAAACAATCTACAATTTGAATCAATTAGATTGGCCAATAAATGAAGCTTTGGCATTTATTTTAGTGAAGCAAGACTTTTTTTGCCCGCTTCACAAAAATGCACGTCCAACCTTTATTTCAAGGTCAAATTGAATGATTCAATTTTGAGAGTATTTTTTTTACTCATAGGTAACATTAATAAAATTAAATATTTTTTATTTTTCACATATATATTTCTTTTGTTCAAGAATACTCCAAATTTGATGGATTTCATAGGGTAAAAGGAAGGGGTTGTGTGCCTCAAAATTTTTGTCAATGTTGGATAATACAAAATAATTTTTACTAATATCATGAAAAAATATGGACTTATCACAAAATTCCATTATATCATTTTTTCCTAAGTTAAGAAAAACTTTGAGTACTTGATGTCATGCATCATCCATTGTGTCCTCATTTGATATGGCATGATATGTTGCCATTGCCTAATTTGGCTTCAATAATACAAAACATAGTCAATAATGTTTAGTACAACAATTATATCATTTCAAATAATGTGCTATCCAACACAAAGATTCACTTTAGTCATATACTTGACATATTGATATCATGTTAAATTGGAGTTTAAAAAAATAAAAATAAAAATTATGACCCCAGGTATATAGATTGAGCCAAAATTTTGACAAGAAAATTATCCAACATCCTTATCCCACATTGCCATCCTAATTTTCAAACATTTCCCTTGATCATAGAATCAAATTTAATCACCATTCTTGTGCATTTTAAACCAATAAGGTTGACCTAAAAGGCCTCATGGAGAATTAATTGACTTTCTCTCCTCTATGTTGTAGCATTTGTGAATTCATAAAGACCCTCCTCCTTTGGTTGAGGATGATTTGTCTTCTTACCTGTATTAAATCTACAAATTCCATTGTCATATTTCTTCGACCCACTTTCCTCTTTACGATTTAGTAGTTCTATTATGTCCATGTCGTATGTGTTGGTGTTAATATATGAGTTATAGATCCAACCCTTACCACAATTAATTTTCAATCCATGGTTCATTAATTATTTCAGGGTGTAGTGCAAAGTCTATGCAGGCCATAGATTCCCTACCCAGTATTGATCATTCACAAAATAAAAGGCCCAACAAGTGCTTAAATCGAATAACAACAAAGTAAAGAACAATAACAACAACCTAGAGTAATAGCAATTTGAAATTACAACAAGATTATAAAACAATAAAGAAGGAACAACATAAGGTTAACAACATAATCAAACACATACCTATTCACACGACTAACTCTAACAGTGCCTGATCAGGAGAGTGGGCCCAACTCTCTGATCATGGCTATGGTGAAGAGTAGAGATCACACGAGACTACAGAATACTAGAATTTGCATTAATAAAAAAGGAATTACAATTGAATTATGTTGTTACACGTCTCCCATAAAAGTCCATCATTCTGTTACACTGAGCCTTATACAATTCATCGTTTCATGAATAGGATTTAACAAACTTAGAAATGGTGGCAATCATGCCTACCCACAAATATACAATAATTTTTCAGGTAGAAACAAAATGTAAAGATAGCAGTCAAGGTCAATCATTAGCTTCTCGATAGTTGAATAGTTTTAACAATCCCATCCTTGAATAGAATTTCCAACACATTAACAACATCACATCGACTCGTATCCCGCTGAGCATCATTTTTCATGATTCTGCAAGAGAACTCAGTTAGAAAGCTATCTAAGAAACTTTCCCCTAGGACTACACTTCATTAATCAACATTTCAAGAAGACATGCTAATTTAATATTCCTTCATTGTTTTGAGATATAAACCAACCTCATAAAATCTATGAAATGGATAAAAAGGGATAGGTAAAAGTGAGTGAAAATGAGTAATTTTATCGACCAACATCTCCTCCTAACTAGCTTGTTTGCATGTCAACATGCAAACTATTTCTTGCGTGGATTAGGGTTAGATCCGTTGTGACTGGCATGAAGCTAAGTAAGATCGTATTGTTTTGCCATAGTAGTCTCAGGGAGCTTAAACCATCTGAGTGAATGATATCCTTCCACCAGTCTTCATTCACAACATAAGATAGTTCTTACTAATCATAAGGCAGCCAGATAATAGAAAATTGGAACCTTAACCCCAGCCAGTAAAATTCAAAGTGTTGTATAAAACAAATGTAGCATGAAACTCTCTCTAATGCTCTAACAAAGTTGGGTGCACCAAAGGGTTATTCTACTCATAATATTGATGATGAGAGCATCCAATGCTTATGACAAGCATCCTTGGCTTCTTCTTGAAAAGTATAGGTCTATCTTGTGCACATGTTGACACACCATCGTCGTATCTTGAGAATTCGGTCTTTTCATCCTTCTAGTTTAAGAAACTGATGATGTTTAGTAAAAATATCCCCAGATTGGAAATGCTCCATTCTAACCATCAATGGACGATTTGCTTGGTGTTCCTCGAGTGTATTTGTTAGCACTCTATTAGCTGAGGAGAGAAATCCTAGAGGTAACCACAAACCTCTTTTAGTCTAAGGTCGAGCCCCCTGGCCTCGGAGAGGGCTCTCTCACTATGTTCTGTTAGAAATAAACTAGATGAATCATGGGATCTATATTTTAGGCTAGATATGATGATCAAAGGATGGTTTAAGTTTTGATTGTTGATGGTAAGTGTAGAGGGCAGAATACTTAGAACCATAGCACATTGATAAATCCAAATGAATAAGGGATATGGTGCACTTGAAATAGTGGCAAGAAAGGCATACCTATTGGCAATCAGTCAAAACTCGTTGAAGTGGATGGATGAGTAAGATGAAGGAGATTATGACTAACTGAGCATCAAGGCAAGGAAGATTTCAAATTTATCATAGAGGAAGATGATACACATATTACCAACTCATTTAGTGAGAGCAACACAGTGAATTCTAAAAGAATCCCTTTGCAAAATTGATCATGCAGAAAATTTATAGTATGGAATCATATATTTAAGCATAGATCTGAAAGAAAATAAATATCATACACAATAGAAACACATACCAATAGATATGAAACAAGTATCATTGTTTAAAATGCAACTTCCTTCTTCTATTTGTTTAGAGAGAAAATACAAGTTGCATAAATATATAGTCTAGCCTCTAACACTCCTAATTCCAACCCCTTTTTCATCTTCTCACATCATTAAATACATCATAAAGATATCATGACTAGGTTCAATGGATGATCTATCCATCAAATAATATTTTTTTGATTAAAAAATTACATAAAATGGTCTTATATAGCATCTTTATGTTTAGAAGTGCAAAACATAAAGAATACTTTATATCAATCTCTTTATCTTATCTAGATAAAAAAATAAAATAAAATAAAATAAAATAAAATAAAATAAATAAAAAATAAAATAAAATTCATGATATACTATCTTCACATTAAAAATCACTAACTGATGATGAAAATATGAAAAAACAACTTAGGTTGTGTTGCACAACAAATTTTCATCATTATGTCAACAAAAACTGTGAAAATGGGCCACCAAGTGACACATGTAAATCCAAAACGGTAGAACCTATGTAATATCTGAGATAGTTTTTTGTAGAAGATCTTGTTTTGAATAAAAACTTCTCTCAGTTTCTTTAAATCCTTCCCCTACTCCTCAAATTCGTTTTTTGAAAAATCATGGCTAAAACAGAAAAATACATAGTCTGAAAAATAGGCCTTGAAGACGCATTTGAAACTACTGATATATGATATATGTACAGAAACTGGAAGACATTATTGTTCTTAGATCTTTGATTGAGAAAAACCTCTTTTAGTTTTTTAAAATTTGGCTCCATACGGTTGGAAACAATACTTCAAAATGATGTCCAAAATAGGGTATTTTGCGCAGTGACTGTGTGGCTTGGAGTTTGCGCAACAGTGCGAACCAACCTTCTTGCACATGGATTATGAATTATGAATTATGAGGATGGATTATGAATTTAGGGGGGTGTAATGGCATGATTATAAGGTTTGAATTGAGGAATTAAATGATAATAAATGGTGCATGGAAGGAGTACATAAAGGTGAATGATAAATTGTAAATGATGGGCTTGTGAATGATGGACATGGGAATGGTAACATGGGGATATAATAGACACCACTAACAAACATATAAAACTTTAACAAATGAAACTTGACTGCTATGGTTTTAACTTGTGATAAATGGAAACCCCATGTAATGACCCCCTAAACTATGACATCAATGATCATAGGCTAAATTGACATACAAACCCCCAAAATGAATAGGAAGAGGCAAATACATTTTGATCCCTAGAATATCGAACCCTAACATTTGCTCCAATGAGGATTAAAGCCTCTTGGTGAGGTGCTAATAATAAAACTATAGACTAGTAGCCTAATTAGACGATTGGGCATTGGAGTCAAACATGAAAACTGAAAAATTAATTGACTGACTACAAATTGGCGAACTGACTTAAAATTAACTGACTGAATGACTTACATGGATAAAAACATCAAAGGAAATAATAACTTTGACAACACATCACCAAATTCTTCAAGCCTTCTCCTCGTGCTTCAAACTTTGATGATAGTTGTCTACACATGCTGAAGATAGCCATACAATCATGTGAAATAATCCTTCCAATGCAGCCAATCAAGCAAATGACCATCTAATTGAAGGTTGTATTCAACTAATGAAAGTTCAATATGATAACTAAAATGAATCCCTATGTTCATGAATAATACCAAATCCACCTTTACACCTGCTTCCAACATGTTTTCAAAAGGGTCCTCGAAATCATGAATGAATAGATCTTGTTGATTAGCAAGAAGGAAAAGACATTCTTCACTTACAACTATGGCTTGAGCCAAGTTTTATTTTTCACCATAAAACTCATAATTTGTTCTCAGTGAAATAATGGTATGTTTCTCAATCTTCTCATCCACAAGAGAAAACATTGAACTTTCTTGAAAGATTGCAAATGGAACAACAACATTATGAATAATGGGAGTGTCAAGAGTCAACCTTTCATGTGCTTCAACAAAAATATGATCTTGACCTTCAAAATATTTTGTGTTTGTTACTTCAAGGTGCATATTTTCCTCAATAAAATCTTCATTTCAACAGGCTCTAGATCAACCTTTTCTTTTTCACTTCTTTGAAGCCTAGCATCATCAAAATATAAAACTACATGCATATCTCCCATGGAAAATTTTAGGGGCTAATATTCATAAGTGGGCTAATTGTCCATGGTTTTTCCAAAAAAAAGATTCGCCAATTTCCATTTTTTTCTAAAAATTATTCACCCAAATTTTATAGTATAAAACTATTTTACCTTAAAATTTGACAAAATTATATCAAGGCAATATATAAAACTACTATAAATTTTCATTTTTTTACAAATATATCAACAAAAGTTTTATAATTTGCAATTTGTGTACTAGTAAGATTTTCCAAGATTTCTAAACTTTAAGAACAAATTTCATTCTTAAAATTGTCCCTGAATTATCTCCTTGAAAAAATGGAGTCATGAGTAATCCTTCATGTGAGTCTGAATTGAGAGTTTCTAGGATAGAAGATTCATCAGATATTTGAAAAATATTAACTTTAATGCATTCTTCAATAAATAACACATTAAGATTCAATTATATGTCACATACCTTTCAATTTGATTGTCATGGGATGCATTCTCATGCTGTTGAGAATAAGAATTTTCAAAACGATTTATAATCTTCTTTTCTTCAATCACTGACCCATAAAATGAATGAATCAATGGAATATCTATTTCCTTCTATTGATCATTTACTGCTAAATATGTACATCAAGCCAATGAGGACAAACCTGCTGAGAATCCACTTGAATATCGTGGAAACTAACTTATATTTTCTGTTCTTGATATTGACATAAAAATTCATAAAGGGATTCCTTAATTTCATCATCCATACACTCTTCATCACCATAAATATTTTCCAGATATTGAATGAAATCCTCAAAATATGCACAAAATGTTTTAACCAACAACAAGGAAGAATAAAGTTCTTTAAAATGATCATAAACAACTATGTGAAAATCTGCAAGAGAACATAAACTAGTAGGTGGCAAACCTTCATACCAGGATCTAGATTTTCCTTATAAAGTTGCCATGAACATTTTCATTAAGCAATCTTCATGAAATTGAACCTAAGTCTTCATACATGCATGTGAAATTTCACCAAATGAAGAGAAACATCATCTCCTACCCAATATTGAATTTTAGCGAAAAAAATTTCCAATCTACATGAGGCATGCAGTTTGGAAAACCTGGAATGTGATCTCGATTCATGACAGCATATCTTTTGTATTGAGAATTCATCTTGAAAATGTGGAGACACCAGTGGAACTCGAAAATCTAGGTTTTCCTTGATTGGAGTCACCAAGTGAAAGGTTCAACCTTCTTATGTCCAATTGTTGTTCACCATCAACAATTAAATTTTATCCTTATCGTTCACACCCCAAGAAAATGTGATCATTTTCTCCCCGGAAATGGTGCCACTATGTTAGCACTCCGTAAATTTCTCTACGCCAAGGAGATAAATCCCATAGGTAACCAAAAACCTCTTTTAGGCTAAGGTCCAACCCCTAGCCTTGGAGAGGGCTCTCTCGCTATGTTCTTCTATCAATCAACTAGATGAATGATGGGACTTTTTACGATGATGGAAGGATGGTTTAAATCTTGATTGTTTATGGTAAGTGTAAAGGGAAAAACTACTTAAAACTAGAGCACATTGATAAATCCAAATGAATAAGGGATATGGTGCACTTGAAATAGTGGCAAGAAAGGCATACCTATTGGAAATCAGGCAAAATTCATTGTAGTGGATGGATGAGTAAGATGAAGTATAAGATGACTAAATGAGAATCAAGCAAAGGATGAGTTTAGATTTGTCATAGAGGAAGATGATACACATATGACCAGTTCATTTAATCGGAGCAACATATTCAATTCTGAAAAAATCCCTTTGCAAACTTGATCATGAAGAAAATTTATAGTATGGAATCATATATTTAAGCATAGATACGAAATAAAATACATGTCATACAAAAGAGAAACACATACCAATAGATATGACACAGTATCAATGTTTAGAATGCAACTTCCTTCTTCTATTCATTTGGAGAGAAAATACAAGTTGCAAAAAGATATATCCTAGCCTCTAAAACTCCTAATCCAAATCCCATTTTAATATTATCACATCATAAATATATCATTACTAGGTTCAATGGATGATCTATCCATCACTCATAGTTTTCTTGATAAAAAATTACATAAAACGGTCTTATATAACATCTTTATCTTTTGAAGAGAAAACATAAAAACTAATTGATATCAATCCCTTTATCTTATCTGGATAATAAAAAAAAATCAAATATCCAACTTAACGTTAAAAATCTCGAACTTATGATGAAAATAGGAAAAAAAAGCTTAGGCTGTGTTGCCCAACAAGATTTCATCATTTTGTCAACAAAAACTGTGAAAATGGGCCACCAAGTGACGCATGTAACTCCCAAACAATAGAACCTGTGTAAAATCGGAGATATATTTTTGTAGATGATATTTTTGTGAATAAAAACCTCTCTCAGTTTATTTAAATCCTTCCCCAGCTCCTCAAAAATTGTTTTGGAAAATCATGACTAAAACAGGAAAATACACAGTTCGAAAAATAGGCCTTGAAGATGCATTCAAAACACCCGATCTATGACACCTGTGCAGAAATTGGAAGAGTTTATTGTTCTTAGGTCTGCTATTGAGAAAAATCACTTTCCGTTTGTTGAAATTTGGCTCCATGTGATCAAAAACAACGTTTCACAATGATGGATAAAACAAGGTATTTTGCACAGCGGCTGTGTGGCTTCGAGTTTGCATAGCAAGTGTGCAACAACCCTCTTGCACATGGATTATGAATTATGAATTATGAGGATTGATTATGAATTTAGGGGGGGTGTAATGGCATGATTAAGAGGTGTTATTTGAGGGATTAAATGATGATAAATGGCACATGGAAGGAGTACATAAAGGTGAATGATAAATTGTAAATGATGGACATGGGAATGGTAACATGGGGATATAATAGACACCACTAACACACCTATAAAAATTTAACAAATGACACTTGACTAATATGGTTTTAACTTGTGATAAATGGGAACCCCATGTAATGACCCCCTAGACTATGACATCAATGATCATAGGCTAAACTGACATACAAACCCCCAAAATGAATAAGAACAAGCAAAGACATTTCGATCCCTAGACCTTAGGACCCTAATAGTATCAAGGGCCTTATTCCATTTGACTTTATTAATAAAAAAAGTTGTAAAATATCTCAACTAAATATCTCCTACAAATGGTACTATATTGAATGTCTGATTAGTTCCCAGGATGTAATCGTGCAGGTATAACTCACATAGCAAATGTTGGTTAATATGATTGTGAACTCTGAGAATCCTCAACAACTGCATGGGATCTTTGATGTTGTGACTTATCTCCTGGTGAGTACTTTCCAAATAGAAAAAACAGATATTGTATCATGAAGGAAAAGGGCATAATAGTTAGAAGGGAGGCTACATGCCATTATTTGTTGCATTAAGGTGAACATCTTGTCCTTATCAGTTTTCAGTAACTAGACTTGTCCATGCAACTCTTTGACCTCCTTCTGCATCTTTTCTTGTTGTTGTTTATCCTTTTCAATATGAGTAGTATAATTGAAAGCCACCTTTGTTGCATTCTCATGAATCTCCTTTATTTCCTTCCAATGGGCCTATGTGGGAATTGATCCATGTTTGAAACCGAAAGTAGTGGCCTTCCATTAATGGATCTATGCCGCCAAAAGAAAATTTCGAGTTTCTTCAAGATGGAGGAGCGTCTCAATTTGTGTAGATGCTGAGGTCATCTCCTTATCCTCTATCTATAATGCCACCGAAACTATCCCTCCAGTTCTAGAGGTTGAGGTTGCTCGGTCCATATTAATTTTTCACTTTCCTTCCCGTTTCAGCAACTGCATCACCCCTTTCCTTAGTTTAGTAATTTATATCTTCAACTAATTGTTTTCTTTGAATAGTAGTTGATACCAGATCTAAATGGGGGATTTCCTTTTTGCAAGTTCTTCGAAAAATTCCTATTTCCCCATGACTTCTTCCATTTGTCTCGATGTTGGTAATGGTCCTTGTGGAGTAGCATCAACAAGCTCATCAACTAGTTCTTGTTTTACCACGACTGCCTCCATTTGTTCGGATGTTGGTACTAGTGGAGAGACATTGACACATCCTTCTATAAAATCTTGTACAACTAAATTTCATTCTATTTTCTCAAAAGACGATATTGGTTCTTGTGGAGCAGTACTGGCAACACTTTCTTCCTCCACTTGTTCTGCATTTGACACTGGCTCTTGTGGAGCAGTGTAAACCACAACCTATTCTCCTATTTTGTCAAGAATTGATATTGGTTCTTGTGGAGTAGTATCAACGATGACCCCTTCCATTTGTTAAGAGGCTAACACTGGTTCTTTTGGAGCACTATCAGTGACCTCCTCTTCTATTTTCTCAAGAATTGATGTTGGTTCTTATGGAGAAGTATCAATGGAAACCTCTTCTTTTGTTCAGAGGCTGACACTCATTCTTATGGGGAAGTATCATATTCAACTCCTTCTTCCATTTGATCCGACATCGATATTGTTTCTTGTGTAACAACATCAACATCAATCTCTTCTTCCATTTATTCAAAGGCTAACACTGGTTCTCGTGGGGTAGTATCAACCACAACCCCTTCCCACATTTGTTCCAACGTTGATATTGGTTCTTGCAGAACAACATCGACAACAATCTATTCTTCCATTTGTTTAGAGGTTAATATTGGTTCTTGTGGGGAAGTATCAGCCAAAACTCCTTCCTCCATATGCTCTGGTGTTGATACCAGTTCTTGTGGAATAAAATAAAAAATAACCCCTTCTTCCACTTGTTCTAACATTAATACATGTTCCTGTGATTTAGTATCAACAACATCTCCTTCTCCTTCTAAAATCACTCCTACAGACTTCAATTTTGGAGGAAATATTCTTTCTCTCATTGCATGGGTAGAAGAATGGAATTTCCTCGCTCCTCTTGGTAGGGAGGCCATATATAAGTGGAGAACGAGGGGCAACAAATTCAATTTCCATTCTACTAACATCCTTTGTTTCTTGAGTTCCTCCATTTTTCCCCAAATCATCATGTTGGTTCACCATTTCTTCGTCTCCTTCTTCCTCTACCTCCTCTAGAATTTGCTCCATTACTTCCTCTTCAGGAATTCTTCTTCTAGCCTTATAGGCATTATGGCTGCAAATTTTTCTTCTGATAACTCGACCAATTGTTTCCAAGTCATAGTATTTTGTAACAAGGCGTGAATTACCAATAATCTGATGAGCCCATGATTTGTAAGGATGTCCAACTCCTAGCGCGAGCAACATGCAGGCTAGGCCATCAATTGAAGGTTATTAAAAAGGAAGAATGAAACATTTTTGGAATGCACCTGGTGAAATCAGAGACAGGATAAGAGTTTAAAATGATATTTAAAGAGGGTAGAAAACCAACCTTCACAGGTGATATACCGCATTAAGAAGTATACAACCTCTGCCTAAGGCTGTGGAAATGATTTCCAGTCATAATCCTTCCCTTTATGCATCACATTATCCCCCGCCTATAGGAATAACTCTTGAAATTATAGCATGGGTGCTCTTTTAGTAAACCATTTCTGTCCATCCTGTGGCAACCCACTAATGGTCAAAATAACTTCCTTAGTTACCTGAATTTCCAGTCCACGGACCCTGGAGCAATTCCCTTCCAGATTTAACACAAACTCAATTGTCACCCCTTCATCAAACCCCTGTAACCTTTCGAAGTAAGTCTTCCACCCCGCATTTTGGAAGATCTGCCATACTTATAGTTGACTCCTAACCTGCTTTGTGCTTTCTGGTTCATGTATAATGACTTTGCCACCCATTTTCTTGTCAGTTACTTTGTAGCAGCACTTGGAGTAGCAAGTCATTAAGGGAAGAGTTAACCGATAAAATTTTGCCGTAATAGGAGTGACAGTGAAGTGCATCGGATGAGAGTTATGGTAATATCGATAAATATGGTGATGGTTATAGTAATTATTCCAATACATTGGAAATGATTGCATTTTAATGCTAGCATGTGTATTTCATACATAACGCAATTTCCAATGAACATGGATATATGTGAAGGGTATGCATGAAGATATGGTCCAAGTTGGTAATGATGCCATATTAATGGTATGATTGGGTGACTAAATGAGGTACTATAATAACAATAAATGGTATCATTATTATTTAATATGATAATCTCCTCCAAACTAAGGTATGGCCATCCTCGATAGTGATTGGTCATGTCATTAATGAAATATCAATCAAATTCATGCATTCGTTCAGGGATGTAGCTGACGACTTACCTTAGTGGAGTGTTAGCATTGGAGTAATACCACCAGAGGATTATCAAAATCGGTAGATTATTAGCATCAATGGAATAACGACACTAGTGGAGTACCAGAAAGGAAAAGGAAAAAGTGTTGTATAAGGGAAAAAGGAGCTGCAAATGGAGTAGCAAAACTCAACTATATATATATATATATATATATATATATATATATATATATATATATATATATATATATATATATATATAATATAATATATATATATATATAATATATATATATATATATATATATATATATATATATATATATATATATATATATATGGTGTATAGGAATAAATTTATGTATAAATGATTTTAAAACCAGAATCACCAGAAATTTGTCTAATAAAAGAGTCCCTAGAAGTCAGATGGTGATACAACCTGAGGTGATGTTCGTTTGCATGTAAAGGAGTATGTGCATCATCTATTATTATGAGTTTAACAGTTCCATTGTTAAACACTCTGTCAACCTCATATGGACCCATCCATATTGAGCAGAGCTTTCCTTTGAAGTCATTGAATCATGAATCATAGATCAATGCCCAATCACTTTTTTGAAATACCTTTTTCTTAATAAATTTATCGTGAAACTTAGTTCGTTGTTGCTGGATTTTGGTAGTGTTATGTACAACTACCATACAAATTTCATCTAACTCATTGAGCTGATTTAGTCAGTGTTTTTGGGCTGCAATAAGATCCATACCTACTTCCAGAGCTATTATGAGTGTTTTGACCTGAAATTCCAATGGAAATAAAGGGATTTTCTATGCAAAAGCTCATATGGTGAAAAACTTGCTGTATTCCACCATGTAGTTTTATACGCCCAAAGTGCTTCAGGAAGTTTTTCATCCCAATTATGATCATGGTTAGCCACAATCTTTGTAATAATATTTTCCAATACTTTATTTGTGCTCTCAACCTCACCATTTTTCTGAGGGTGATATGGAGATGTTACCCGATGCTTGATTCCATATTTTTCAATAAGTACTGCTATTGAATGTGATGTAAACCGTGCCCTTCCATTGGAAACTATTTCCCTGGGGGCCCCATACTGAGCAAAAATTTCTTCAAATAAAAAGTCTCAGACAATTTGTTTAGTGGCTTTTGTAATGGCTCTAGCTTCTACCCATTTCGTCATGTAGTCTGTACATACAAGAATATGAAATTTCTTATGAGAAGGGGGATTAAATGGCCCAACAAAATCAATTGCCCATTTCTCAAAGGGCTCAAGGACTAGTTGAGGTTGCAGTGACATTTCATCTGATCGAACAGGATGAGCCATTTATTGGTAGTTGTCACACTCCCAAAGTAATTTTCTAGCATCTTGGAATATAGAGGGCTAATAGTATCCCATCTATAACACCTTATGACTGGTTCATTTATGAGTAAAGTGACCTCTGCAAGGTTCATCATGGGCATCTTTCAGAACATAATAGATCTCATCCTCGACAACACAACATCAGATCTATTGATCTGGTCTATTTTAGAAGAGGTGCCCTTCTATCCATGTATATCGAGCACTTTGCTGGATAATCCTCCAATGTTCCCTGTGTGGAAAATGATGAGGTACCTTTCCTACAATAAGATAATTAGCAACATCTGCATACCAAGGAGTGTAAGTAGAAATTTCATAAAGATGTTCATCAAGAAAACTATCTTCTATAGGTGTACCTTCATCATTAATATTCAACCTAGACAGGAAATCTACTACCACATTACCCTTTCCTGGTTTGTCTAGAAGAGTGATATCAAATTCTTGTAACAATAATAACCATCTTGTAATTCATCCAGGAGTTATCAGTTTTTTCATCAAATACCTGATGGTTGAATGACCTGCATGCACAAAAGTGGGGTACCCTATAATATAATGCCGAAATTTGTTAACAGGATAAATGAAAACCAAAAATTCCTTATTAGTTACCATATAATTAAGTTCACAGGAGTTAAATTCTTGTTAACGTAGTAGATCACATACGGTTTCTTGTCTTCTTGTTTTCCCAGAACTGCTCCAACTTCTATATGGAAGGAATCCCTATAAATATGGAATGGGAGTTTCCAATTAAGACCACACAATATTGGAACCTCACAGAGTAATTTCTTGATCCCTAAAAAATTTGCTTCACAAGCATCAGTCCATACAAATTTTGCATCCTTAGATAGTAGTTGGAAGAGTGGAAATGCTACTTTAGAAAAAATTTATATGAAGCATTGATAATACCCATCATAACCAATAAAGCTACGTACCACTGTCTGTGTCTTTGGAGTGGTAAAATTTAAGATTACCTCGATATTGGTGGGATCGACTTGTATTCCTGTAGCTGAAAGTAAATGCCCCAGTATGATCCCTTCTTCCATCGTCATATAAAATTTTTATGTGCAAATAGAAACATGAGTATGTTTACATCGTTTAAGTACTTTTTCTAAATTCTCCAAACCATTTTCAAAAGAATCACCATATGGAGTAAAATCATCCATATAGATTTCAACACTATCATTAATCAAATCATAAAAGATTCCCAATATCGCCCTTTGGAAAGTAGCAAGTGCATTACAAAGTCCAGACAGGAGGACCCGGTATGAAAAAGTTCCCCAAGGGAAAGTAAAAGTGGTCTTACCATGATCCTTAGAAGCTATCTAGATTTGGTTATACCCACTAAATCCATTTAGAAAAGAAAAGAATTTTGGCTAGAAGATCGATAACTTGGTCGATGAAAGGTAAGGGAAAGTGATATTTTTGGGTTTCTTTACTTAGTTCCCTATAATCGAAATATATCCTCCACCTGTTGTTCTTCTTTGGAACAATGAATAATGGGGATACCCATTCACTATCAGAGATTGGATAAATAAACCCAACCTCCAATAGCTTCTGGAGTTCTTACTTCATCATGTTTTTCAGAGCAGGGTTCATTCTTATTTGTGGTTGGTGAATAGGTCGACGTTCCTCTCTTACATATATATGATGGGTTCATAAATAAGGGTGAATTTCTTTCATATATGTGCATTACCAAGCAAGTGAATCCTTCTCATTCCAAAGAAGTTTTAACAATTGTTCAGTTTGGGAGGGCGATAGATTGGGATTGATGTTCAGTGTTTTCCCTGGATTGATCTCTACCTGAATATTTTTATGGGTTGTTGTAACAATAACATTTTCATTTGTTGTTTCTGGTTGAATATTTTCCTGGGTAGTGCAACTCATAACAAGCTCTAATAGTCACCGAGTCGGGCAAGAAACATAATTGGGGTTACTAATAAATGTACTAATAGCATCGTCTCTCATATCCTCTTTGAAACAAAGAGATTCCCCAATAGTGAGTATTGGTCTAATGTTTTTGTTTTCAGGTTCAGACTCATCCCCAAGGGAAGGTTTTTACTTTATGGTAAATCCCAGTTTAACCAATGAACTTGGTTCTACAGGAGGGTATTTGTAATTTCCCCATTTGATATTACCATGTTTCTTGATCGACGCCCAATGTAGGCTTCAACAATGACAAGTCATGGTCTACCTAAGATTAGGGGATGCCCCCAACTGGAGATTGAGTGTGTAGTACTAAGAGATCAACATGGCATTCCCAATAGTCCACAAAGATAGTTACATCTTCCAATTTTCCTACATGCCTCATAGTAGATCAATCTGAAATTTCTAAAATCGTCTGGGTTGGTTTAAGGTTAAGTAAGCCCAGGGTAAGTATAGTGGTTGATGTTATAATGTTAATTTTAGACCCAAGGTCTACCAGAACATTTGAAATATCAACCCCATTGATTTTGTTTGTGAGGTTCGGGTTTCCTGCATCACAATATTTGACGGGTATAGTTTTTCTCAACATTATGTTTGAAAAATTTCCCATGACATGGATAGTGGGTGGGTCTTTCAGCTTCCTCCCAAGATTCTTGGAACACAATTCCTTAATCATCTTAGCATATATTGGCACATCCTTCATAGCCTGAGTAATGGGATCTTAACAAATAAATTTTGCAATTCCCCCAAATGATCAAATTCAGGTTGAGGAATTTTTTTCTCAAGGACAACCTCTTACGATAAGGTGGGCATGTATGACTCCCTCAAGTGACAATTTTTTTGGTGGGAAGTTGTTGTTCTTCAGTAATTTGTGTCGAATTACCCCCATTTTTCCCTGGAGGGGTGTTTAAGTTCTTCTTCTGAGACTTCGTCATCAGTTTGTTCAATAATTATCTATGAAGTGTTTCTATTCACCACTCGACCATATCGAGAACTCAATTCATTGCATTCTAAAGTGGCAATACCATATGTAGGAAGGTTGATCATCTCAAACTATTGGGCTCCCCTATTATTTATGTTCAGGTTGGATTGAACAGGTAGTTGAGAACGAAGAGGAGGATTACTAGTGGAGGCATTGGGTGGAAGTTGTAACTATTGTTGTGTCACACTCTCGGGAAGTTGATTTTTAGGAAGAGGGGGTCAACAACAATTTTGAGACCAAGAAGGAACTAGACTAGGTTTAGGTGACCATGACTTCCAGGGTGTAGGATATTGGTAATATTGTGGCCATGAAGGTGGAAATGGTGTAGGCTGAGACCCAAAATTCCAATTATTAAAATATTGAGAAGGGTCTTGAGTCATACCTTGATTCATATTCTGTGGTCATGGTTTCCATGTCTTCTTTGGTACCATGAAATAAAGTTGGTCTAATTCTTCATTTTCTCCTTGAAGAAATGCCTTCAAACTAGGAAGTGATGGACACATGTTAGTGGAATGGATTTGCTCACATATTGCACAAGTTTCAATGGTATTAAGTGGGCATTCCTTCAGCAGGTGTTTCTTCCTGCATTGTGGGTAGAAGTTGGCCACTGCCTTCTCAAATTCCATATGTTTATGTTTTGCTTGTAGAACGTCTAGTAGTGAGGATAATGTGCTTAGGATGTCATTCCTCAAATTGTCTAGTAAGTTCCCAAATTCAGCTTTTGTGACCCCACTACTATATGATTTGAGAGCTCATGTCCCTTGCCTATGTCTTGCATCTCCACGCAAACATTTGACACGTCAAAGAGAGTATCAAACTCTTCCTTTGAGATATCTCCATTTCCTACCACATTCAAAAGTTCCAGAGACTCTTCCCTTAGTGCTCGAAGTAAGATTATTTTCAAAATACCCTTGTCCAAATCACTATGACTTGATCTCTACAAGTTGTATTTAAAGTGTTGCATAAAGTCCTCCATATTTTCATCCTAATTATGCATAATCTTGAAGGCTTCTTTAATGTCTTGAGACTTATAATAGTCTTGATATTTTTCGAGGAAAATGTTCTTCATATTGTCCCATGTTGTAATATATTTTCCTCCTAAGCCCATAAACCATCGCAACACTGTCCCCTTCAAGGCAACAGGGAATATCCTTAGTTTTCGAGCATCTGAAACATAATCATATCCTCGACAAACAAAATCAATCTCAAAGAGGAATGTATCTGGATCCTCAAAAGAGAGACCATGGAAATTAGGTAATGTTGTTAAAGGAATAGGTTTCGTGGTTTCATCACCCCTAATTTCTCTAATTGGAAATTCAATCATAGAATATGTGATGTTGGACATGAATATCCTCCAATATTCGCTTGGAATTTTAGTAGGTTCTAGTTGTTTGATGATATGTGGCTAAGCTTGTTTGATAACACTTCCCCAATCAAGTGGAGGATTTACTTCCCCAACCTGTTCTTTGGACTCTATTTTTTCTATTGAGGAGGGCCTTGGTTGCAGAGCTATCTAGGGTCTGGATCTTGTATGTGATTTTACCCCGACATCACCCCTTGATGAATTCCATAATTCAATTTTTGTGATTATTTCTTGGATATAGGTAATTATGCCTAGATATTTACTCCCTCAACTACTTTTTGGTGGTCTTCCTCCACCTCTTTTTATTTTTTTCTATGTTCATACAATCTATAAGTAGAGAATTAGATTAAAAACATCCAAAACAAATCTAAAGCTCAGGTCTTGGAAAAGGGTTGGTACAAACCTTGCCTGACCAAGACAAGAGATCAAGTTTTTACAAAAGGAAGATAATTTAAAACAAACAAAGCAATATAATGCTTGGGTCCTGGAAAAGGTTCGGTGCAACATCTTGCCTAAGCACAATGAGAGAGTGTTCCTATGATCAACAGAAAGACAAAAAAATAAATCAGTCAAAACAGTTTAATTCTTAGGTCATGGAAGAGGTTTAGTAAAAAATTCGCCTCTCCTAGACGAGAGAGTGTTCCTATAATCAATACTAGTTTTACTTTTTCTCCTTTGATAGCCTCCCCAACAATGATGCCAAAATGTTGGTGTTAATATATGAGTTATAGATCCAATCATAACCACAATTAATTGTTAATCCATGGTTCATTAATTATTTCAAGGTATCGTGCAAAGTCTATGTAGGCCATAGGTTCCCTACCCAGTATTGAGCATTCAAAAAATACAAGGCCCAACAAGTGCTTAAATTGAATAACAATAAAGTAAAGAACAATAACAACAATTCAAAATTACAACAATATTATAAAAGAATAAAGAAGGAACAATAGAACATTAACAACATAATCAAACACATACCTATTCACACAACTAACTCTAACAATGCCTGATCATAAGAGTGGGCCCAACTCTCCAATCAGGGCTATGGTGAAGAGTAGAGATCACAAAAGACTACAAAATATTGGAATTTGCATTAATAAAAAAACGTATTACAATTGAATTCTATTGTTACACGTCTCCCCTAAAAGTCCCTCATTATACTGTGCTAAGCCTTACTTATACAATTTATCATTTCATGAATAGAATTAAACAAACCCAAAAATGGTGGCAATCATGCATACCCACAAATACAATAATCATTCAGGTAGAAACAAAATGTAAAGATAGCAATCAAGGTCCCATCCTTGAATAGCGCTACCAACCCATTAAGAGCATCACACTGACTTGTATCCTGCTAAGCATCATTCATCATGATTCTGCAAGAGAACTCAACCAGCAATCCATCTAAGCAACGTTTCCCTAGGACTATGCTTCATTAATCAACATTCCAAGAAGACATGCCAATTTAATATACCTTTGTTTTTTGGGATATAAATTGACCTCATAAAAGCTGTGAAATGGATAAAAAGGGATAGGTAAAGGTGAGTGAAAATGGGTAATTTTATTGACCAGCAATATGTCTGTGGCCTCCTCTGGATCTTGTAATACACAACAATGACAATAATTTTTAGTACACCAATCAAATCCAATTATTAACAACTAAAACAATAAGCGTAGGGGAAAAATTATTGGTAGACTATATTTTGAATAGAATATAATTTTCCCTTACAACATAGATATTAATTGAGATTATCATTTTTTCCGAATGTAACACACTTTAACACTAGTGTGTCTATCAATTTTGTTTCATTCTTCATTTATAATTTAGTTTATGCAATCATTTTAGAGCTAATTAAATTAATTTATAGTGAATATAGTGGATTATTGAATTTATGGTTATTGTACTTAATGTATTCTATTAAAATTTGATTTTATTTGGGAATAATGCTATATTCTTGTAACATTTCTATGACTATTTTTTTATGGAAAAAAAATAACTTGATGGCACTAGACTAGGTTCCATTTGCACTGACTTTGATGCCCCAACATGATCACATTATTTGACCTAGGTCAACGATGGGAGAATTAAAATTTTCAGCGATGGGTGAGTCAAAATTTTAAAATTCCCATGGGCCAAAACTTCAAAAAAATTTAATACTTGCCAACTATTGAATTGATAAAAAAAATCAGACTCTTTATTTATCCTCTGAGAATTTTTTTCAAACATTTATAGGCATGGAATTGAGAAAGAAAATAATAATCTCCTCTACCCCCGCATGGGTCTCAATTCGAGAACTTCGAATTCCACCCATTCTGTTGTGGAAGGATAGTTTCAATATTGCCTTCTTTTGCTTGGTTTCATGGTGACATTTCAAATACTACAAACAAAATTAACAAATTTTGATGATCTTGAATGGATTTTAAAGAATCTCAAGCATTCAGATGGATTTTACACAAGATTTTTACTTTTCTCCCTTTTTGGTCTAGAAATTGGAGCTATAGAGTAAGGCATTGTTGGTTATGTGAATGAAGGGTGGATTTAGGATTAAATTGCAATATATTTATTCATGTATCGGTGCAAATTGGTTTGATTATCATAAATGTATGCTAAACATTTAGGAAAATTGTGTATATGTGATGGTCGAATTTCTTACCTCAGCTCGAATTGCTTCCCTTCATGTAGTTTGATCTCCTTCCTTTCATGCTATTTGCCTTGGCTCACCTCAACAAATAGGATTTGCTAGCCCAACCTCAAAATTTTGAGCAGAGAGAATGGAATAAAATGAGGTAAGTCATTGTGGATTTATAGAGATGTAATTGTTTAAATTATTTCTTTGATTTTTCTTTTTACTTCTAATATTCCAAAATAAAAAATTATTTTATATATATAGGGACATGAGATATTGGGGATGGAGGAAGTTAACAAACTTGATGGTTTGGACTTCTAATTGGATTTCAATTGGATTTCTAATTGCCAAAAATCCTTTGAAACATTAAAAGAAAATATTTCTGAAGCACCTATTTTAAGAGGGCCAAATTGGAAATTACCTTTTCACATTTCAATAGATGTTTAAGATACAACATTAGGAGCTGTACTAGGATAGAAATGTTTATCTCTTGATGCAATTTATTATACCAGTAAAAATTTGACTCATGCAGAGTTAAACTATACTATAACAGAAAATGAGTTTTTAGTTGTTGTCCATGCCATCAACAAATTCATACATTACATCACTAGCTAAGAAATCTTTGTACATATTCATCATTCTGTAATTAGGTACTTAATGAATAAATCAATTTCTAATGGAAGAATTACCAGATGGTTATTATTGTTACAATAATTCAATATTACGATTTTGGATCGACCTGGAAAACAAAATACAGTTGCTAACTTTCTATCTAGGATTCAAAATTATAATAATGATGTACCTGTAGAAGACAATTTTCATGATGAATATTTATTTGCAGTATCTACTAAATCTCTTTGGTTTGTAGATATTGCTAACTATTTCACTCCAGGGAAGTTACCATTATATTTTTCTCCTCGAGAGAAAAGAAAGCTAATTCAAATTAGTTCATATTACTCATGGATAAATGGAGAATTGTACAAAACAGGGCCATATATGATTATTTGAATATGTGTCAGAGAAGATGAATTACCATAAATACTAAAATCTTGTCATGATGAGCCATGTGGAGGACACTTCGCTGACAAAAGAAATTCTTACAAAGTCCTTCTCTTAGGATATTATTGGCCTTCCCTTTTCAAGGATGCCAAAGAATATGTAAAGAGATGTGATAGTTGTCAAAGAATGGGGAAACATGTTCCTTCAGATGAAATGCCTCTACAACCTCAGGTACTCATTGAACCTTTTGAGAAATGGGCTCTAGATTTTGTTGGTACAGTTAATCCACCTTCGAGACAAAAAATGTACATTCTTGTTTGCACTTATTATGTTACAAAATGGGTAGAAGCTAAAGCGCTTTCTTTTGCAATTGAAAATGTTGTAGTTTCATTTCTTGTTGAGGATATTTTTACTCACTTTAGTGTCCCATGGGAGATTGTGATAGATCAAGGAACTCAATTTACATCCAAGTTGGTACAAAAGATAATGGAGGAATATAAAATCAAACATAGGAAGTCCACTCCATATCATCCATAGGAAAATGGGCAAGTGGAATCCACCAATAAAGTAATTGAAGCAATTCTTACCAAGATTGTGCATCTCCATAGAAGAGTTTGGACACAAAATATTCTAGAAGAATTATGGGCATATTGTACCACGTGGAGAAACACTACATGACATACTCCATATGAACTTGTTTATGGGAAGCAAGTATTATTTCCTATTGAGTTCTAGGTAAAGAACTTCAAGGAAATAGTTAGATTAGGTCTTGATCTATCTGAAGAACAGAAACAAAGAATGAAGCAGTTGAATGAACTAGATGATATAAGACAAGATGCTATTCAAAGAACTAACATATTTCAACAAAAAGATCCAGGTGGCATGAAAAGTACACAAAGGAAAGAAAAATTCAACTAGGAGATTGGGCATTACTTTTTGACTCAAAGTTTAAATATTTTCAAGGAAAATTTCAAACTCATTGGCTTGGGCCTTATGAGATTGAAACTGTCTTTGATAATGGTGCAGTCAGGATCAGAAACATTGATGAAGAAAGAGTGAACTTCCTTGTAAATGGTCATCGATTGAGAATTTATCACAAGCCATTGACAAACGAGGAATTTGTTAAAAATTTGCAAGACAATATTGATTTGAATATGATTAGGAAGGATTTTCCTTCCTCTCCAACTTGATTTGTAAATATTTTTTTCTTTCTTCATATATATATATATATATATATATACTTACTCATTGTCTTGGTCGGCATTCATTATATACGTAATTACGCCATTCGAGATAGGAACCAGAATCACCCACCTCCTCTTTTCAATTTACTTATTGGGTCTCTCGTAACTAAAAAAGAGTTCGACAGGCTCACCCTCCTAACGTCAAGCGGGTTCATTTGACTTACTTTTTGATCAGCTCCCTTGGCGGAGGTTTGAACATCTTTCCCTCCTCTCCCTCATGGTCGAGCACCTAAAGGTCCTATTATAGCATTTTAAGGACCCTTTAGGGGGCTCGACTTATATATATATATATATATATATATATATATATATATATATATAGATATATATAATAAAATTGTAATAAACATGAAAACCAACTATGTTGGCATGTTTATACAAAAATCTAGGGCGAAAACCAAGTAATTTCAGCACCCTAAATTTTCTTTCTCAATCCTATTCTAATTCCCATTTTATTTTTGTCCCTCTTTTTCTTTTTAGAATAAGTAGCTATAGAATTGATGAGAATCTATCGCTTTGATGAAATTCTCCAGCTAATATTGACAGGAATCACTGACTAGAATGATTGAAGATTTGTAGCACAATGAAATGACCAGTCCACAGTGGAAGCACCTAAAGACAATTTCATAAGAAAAATCAAGTATTAGAGTCACAAGATGAAGGTATGCAAATATTCGATTTAATAATAAACGTAAAAACATTACATTATGAAATAATATAGACATTGTACCACCATTCAAAATAATGGTTACTGTTCTAACTCTGGACTAAGTTATAAATATTATGTCATATCAATGGATTTAGTCTGAAAAGCCCATTTGATATTCATCATCACGCAAACACATCATTCTCAAATTCTTGCTTCATTGATAATTCCGCTCACTCATGTCCATTATACTTTGTTTCTCAAGAGCTATTTCACTCATTTCCATAATCCATCTCACTCATATCCATTTTCCATTTCACTCTTATGTCCATACTCATATTTCTGAACCTAATACCATTCCAAAACCTTGTCAAAGAAGAAATTGTGAAGCGAGACTTTTCCAACATGGGCGTCATTGTTAGAATAGAGCCGAACATGAAGAAATTTATGGAAGGCTACCCATAAGTCAAGAAAATGTTGCAGCAAGCACAATGGCTAGGTTTTATAATAAAAAATTGATGGTTGTGACAAAGAGGGAACCAAATATTTTTCTCAGGCCTTTGATGGAACTGAAATAAAAATTGGGGACATCAAAATTATCGTGACAAAGTCCTTCATGGCCAAAGTGATTGGACTACCCAGGATTGGCAAAAGGTGGTTCAGAAATAGGTGTACTAAAGGGAATGAATGGAGGGCATTTCTAAATAATCCTTTTATGGATACTATTGTTTTTAAAAATGTATTTCGAGCACAACTCTAAATGGTAACTAGAGGAATTTATCGTTAGTAATTCAAAAGTTCATTACTTGTGAGGGTAGATTTGGTGGCATGTTTTTGTACCATATTCATTTAATGATGAAATTTCTTGAAGGAAATGAAACCAATTTACCCTATTTTCTACTTAATAGCTTAAGGAAGATGTTTGGCAACACACAAAGGACAATTTAGTCCACTGAAAACACTCTATATCATCATGGCCTTGTAAAGATGCTTATTGAAGTCCATCTTGAGAATCTGGGAGATAATTGGGAGAATTTCTTAATCATAAATCATTTTAAAGAGGTTGAGAAAGGAGAAAAAAGTAGCAATAATATAAGGCGCTGAATAAAATTGTCTGAAAGCCCTACTGGTAACCCATCTCAAATAGAGGAGTATTAAAAAGATGAACTTCCTCTTGAAAATGTTTTAGAAAATCTAAAGAAGAAAACTATTAGAGGAAAGAAAGTCACCGAAAAAAAAGAAAATACACCCAAGTAGAAAATAGAGGAAATAGAGAAGGCCAATATAGAACATAATAAAACTCAAAAACAAACGTGTCTCTCATCTACCATAAGGGAAGCACAAGACTTAAAAAATGGTAAAGGAGTCATCTCAACAATTCACGTAGTTTTTTAATCTGTAAAAGGAAGAGGAACAAGAGGTTCCATCACCAGCTATATCACCAGTGTCATCACCAATTAATAATCCAATGAGAAGAACACCAGAGATTGATTCAGTACAGTAGGAGATATATGACTACATTGAGTCTCTAGAGAAAGGTATCTTCTTCAGTTCAAGGAAAAGAAATTCAGTTTGATACTCCACAAGAACCTCTAATTGTGAATACTTTGAAGCAAGAAAATTTTGAATTAGAGATAGTGAACAGACATCTAAAACAGGAACATGAGACATTAAAGGTGAAAAATGAAATTCAAAGAACAAAAAATGATAACATTTTGTTGCATCTAGGCTTATGATATGAAAAGAATAAAATGTTAAAAGAGAAGAACAAGTTTCTCAATAGAAAGGTCATAAGTTTGAAACACAATTTTTTTATGAAGAGGCCCAATATGGCAATTGCTAAGAAGAAGATAAAGAAAACCAACTTGGATGTTTTCGCTCAAGATTTTGAAGGAGTGCAGTGACAAAGAAGGACTATCAGTTTTGAATTTTTTCATGAGGACATGCAATGACCCTTGTGTGGGAGAATGTTGAGCCTGATAATTTCTTCTTTTTGACACCCTTTTTCCACATAGTTTACTCCTTTCTAATCATCATAATCACTCAATGGGCACAAATCACAGAATCCATGGCATGGCAGGTATATGAAAGTCTTTTATTTCATAATTTAATAATGTTCTTATTATTAGTCTAATATTTGTTTTAGCTACTAGATTGGGATGATTATGCAGCTAAGTCCATTGTTTCATAGGTTCTAAGGTGTCAGCTGGAGCAAGAAATATATGGGAAGATAAAAATCAATGCACTCCTCGATTCCTTCCTACCTTCATGAACTAGATCAATCAAGAAAGCTTCTAGTTACGTGGTCAGAGGAAAAAGTCAACTCTGTCAGCTATACAAGCAAGCAAGGAATGATATATACACTTAACGATTTGATTTTTTAAATAGAAAATCATTAGAGAATTTCATTACAATATCTTTCACAGTTAATTTTAGTATTTTGTTAAGCGAAGCTAGGCATGAAGCTCTAAACATTCAATGCTACGTGCTTTATAAAAATAGTTCATGAGTAAGAAAAAACATGGTGATTTTATTATGTGACAGTGAGAATTAAAAATCTGGTTTCAATTTAGTTATAAGGAATCCTTCTTATTTCGATGCATGTTTGATTTTTCAATTGGATCTCATGACCATCTATTTTTGGATGCCCCCCTCAAGTAGTAAGGTTCTTTTATGTTTTTAAGTGAATTTCCTTATAACATTTTGTAATTTTATTTTCCAGATGCATCATGTAGAATTTCCTTATCATTTTCCTTTGTTGATTTCTGAGTTAAATAGCAGTAGTGTGATTGTCTTATTAACTAATTTTCTTTATTGATTTAGAAGCACATGAATTCAGTTTAATGAGTATTGATAATAATAGTGAGAGTTTAGATTTATATTGAAATTTTAATTCTTAAAACCAAAGGATTTGATTATATGTCTTATTTCATGCAACAATGATTTATGATTTTGAACAAGTGAGAATATATTTTCAATTCATTTTGGATTTTCATGCAAGAGTGTGCTAGTATGATAGATGATTTGATTCCTTTAGAGAATTGTGTTTCTTTCAAAGCATAATTTAGACATACAACAAAGAGAGAGAGTTTGAGAATTTATGAGTTAAACTTGATTTTACAAGTGTAAGATTGATTTATAATTCTGAGATTTTCATAAGTTGTGTGGATTTTATAATTAGAATTAATTTTCATAAGTATGGGATTGATTTATTTTTATGCAAAGTTCTAAAAGTTTCTTTTGAAACAATTGATAAAAGAGTGTGATAATTTTATTCTCTAGAAGAAATTACTCTACTCATGTGCATTCTAATAACTTAATTTAGAATCTATATTTCGATAACTTAGTTTAATTTAGAGGTGTGAATAATCAAGGACTTCTAGAACATACAATGCACTTACACTTCATCATCTTACTAGCTCTGGTCGATAATTTAAGTAATTAATTTAACATCAATTAAATTAACAAAGAAGGGGCTACTAGATCTAGGAGAATAATTATGTTATGGGGTCACCCACTTTTGGTGGGTAACATTGCCCACCGTACCTTGTGTTTTCACCCTAGAGATTTCTGGATGAAAGGGAACCAGTGCATAGGACATCTTGTTGAGGGTGTTGGATACCACCAACACATAGGGGGTCTCCCTGATGGGAAGTCTCAATTAGACCTCACACTGTTTGGGGTAGGAGCCCCATCCGGAGTATCATCCCAATCACTATAACTTAAGGTTTTCCTTGATTTCAATGGATAACATAAGAGATTACACATAGCCTTTGAACAAGCAAGTAAGTTGACATTGTGAAGCAATAACTGTAATGTATAAAAGGAGGCTTCCATGAGAGAGAGGCAAGAGTGAGTCTCTAGAAGGAAAGTAATATTACTATCCTGAGAGAGGCACGTGAGAGAAAGGAAAGAATCATTAAATAGATTGAAAATTAGTTCACAATATAACACTGATTCATGATAGCAAGTGCAACACACATTCAACAATATAAACACCAAAGGCACCTATTGACGGTGCTAGACTCACCAACATGTCAGGGGATCTCCCCGCTAAGAAGTCCCAACTAGACCTAAGACCATTTGGAGTAAGAGTTATAATAGTGGGTAGTAAAGTAATGCTTTGACTATGGTAGTGTGCATAGGTAAGTGTGATAACTTTGGTGGAAGCAAGTGCGACCTTGCAGCAAGTCAAGTGGGATGCATGGGGGGTTCTAACACATAGAGTGGAAATGGAATGTGTCTCTTAGAACCCTGTAATAGTATGTAGCCTGAAAGGAACACATGAAAAAAATGAAATCACATGCTGGAAGCAGAATAGTCCACAATCCAATGTGATGAGGTAACATAACAACACATCTTCAACAAGATTCATACAATTGCATAAAAAATAGTTCATACACAAATTTGTAAGTTAAATAACTTAACATTGTTGCATTTAACCAGAATAGTCGAACTACAATAACAACATATGCATGAAAACATGTTGGCTTAGTTATATTATTAAGTGAAAGTTCCATCCATACATACACCATTGACAACCACTAGCCCCAATAGTGGAACGTTACAGTCAACACCACCTGATCCTCCAAAGGTGTGTACTCGCTCTGTGCTATGGAGAAGCCAAGGTTCCTCACAATGCTCTCGAAGCACTATCTAAGGAATGCCTAGCCAAAATCTTGGCTCCCAAAAGCCTTTTCTATGAGTTATGAGGTTCAATATATAGAAAAGGGTGGGGTGACCCTTTACATTCCCCTTTCACTCTTGGATTGTCCTCATGAATCTTCACATTACGTAATGATTGTTCACATTCCACTAGTGACACTTGGAATTTCACTTGCAACATATTTACAATAATACAATTTTCCACATGTACCCATGTGAGACAAAATAGGCTAGAGAGAGCTTAACAAGACAAAAAACTATGACTTTGAGGTTTGGGGAAAGACTAATTTGAAAACATCCACTTGATGCTTCTCAGTCATGTACTAATCTCAAGCTTGGTATTGTGTTGTGATGACCCAAAAATGCTTGATGTTGTCTTGCTGAAAGCAAACTCTTGCCTCCATGGAATCTGAGCATGTGGTCCTGGAGCCTGTGTCTGTCTCATCCTGAAGCATGCACAACATTGTCCTGAGTGTGGCTAGACCACCAATGTACTTATTCATGTTATCTACACTCCGCTGCAATTCATCACTGGTGGCCTCACAAATCAACTACTCCATGTACTTGTCGACCTCCAAATTCACTTGGTTCTTGTGCTTAGCCTTGGTGAGGGAACCTACATCTATTCACTCTCTTCCTTAGTTGATGGTTGTTTCAGGTAATCAATCTATATTAGCTTTGTTTTCTCTGTCATTGTGCCTTGACTTTGTTCTTCTTCCTGTTTCTGCTTCTAAGCTCTTGTTCTTCCTTTTACTCTTGTTATGCTTGCTGCGATCTCAGTTTTACTGCCTGCAAGCTCTGCTTTTCTCTCTCCCTTCGCTCTGTTGTTTGTGTCCTCTTCTTCCTTTTTCTTTTTCCGTCAAAGTTGCCTGCATGAAGGTTGGATCCAATTTCTCTCTACAACTTTTTTCTCCCTCTATTATGTCAGCAATTTCCTCTTTCCCTTATCCTGTACTGGATTGCTTCCTTCTTCCACTGCTGCTAGTCTTGCTGTCATGTTAGTGTTGACTCATTTTTTGTAAACAGTTGGGCATATTCATATACTGGCAAGTAAATTGGCACTTGCTCAAATGCTTCCCCAATACTTATTTCATTGGTAACTCGTGAAACAACTCTCTTTGGTGCCATTGTAAAATGATTGTTGGAGAGAAGCACTTCACGAATGCACTCATGGAAATAAAAAATTAGCTCTTACAAATCTAAATTTACAGCATGATCAAGCAACCACTAGGGCATTTGATGAGAGGAAATGTGCAATTTTGACTAGAAGGGGTGACTGAATGATTGTGGGAACTGTGTACTACGCAGTCCCAACATTCAGTGTGAAATCTTAATGACTAGAACTGCACAATGCGTAGTTCAGTCTAGGGAAGGGCCTGGGAGAGACTGTGCATTGCATAGTCTCAGTGACCAATCTGGGAGACCGGATCCTAGAAATGTGCAGTGCGTAGTTGGAGCCACCCCAAGACAGGCTTTGCACAATTCTAGAAGCCAAGGCAAAGGCCTTGAGTTCCCACATTTCACAGTGCATGCAGTGAGATGTGAGATACGGGTAAGGGGAGCCCAAATTTTCCCATGGGGAGTGTGAAAACAAGTAGATGTGAAGGATGGTGTGATGATTAGTGCATATTTGACTAAGTGTAGATGTATACATGTAAAACAAGTACAGTAATGGATCAAGCTGAAGGAACACGAAGCATGTGAAGGCCCAAGGGAGTTGCCACAATGACGACCATTAGTGCAAAAATAGGAAAACTCATGCAATAGTTGAGGAAGGAAATGTATAACTTGAACAACACTTCTACAAGCTAAAACAAGCTAAAACGCCAACAATAATTCAACAAAATGAGTGAAACAAAACTCTCACAAGATAAACAAGCAGAAGCGACAGAAAAATCAACATAATGCAATAAAAGAAAAACTCGCCCTGAAAAGCAATGATAATGCTCTAAAGGCTCCTTGATCTCCTAGGGAGGCTAGACCTTGATGATCAAATGCATAAGTGGGCTCTAGAGGCGTCCATTACATAGATTTGAGAAAAATGGAGTTCATGACTTGTATGCTTGAGATCAAGGACAAGAAAGACACTTGAAAGAAACCTCTAAAGATGGTAATGTGTCACCTTCGGGAAACTAATAATATATTCCTACTTCCTAGGGATTATTTTCCTCTTAGATTCTTTCTTTTCAGGGAAAATACCATGCACTGCCTAGAAATATTGCACAATTCTGGGAAGGACCGGGTAACTCTATGGTTCATGCACTGAGCAATTTCTGAGCACAGTAGGTTCTTCACAATTTTTGGGCTGAGTAGCTCTGGGCTACCTCTCATGCTATGCACAATTTCCCAACTGAAGGCAAGTTGTTAGATGGCTTTATGAAATTTTCCAGCTGAAGGCAGGCTGTCAGCTATCTCTGTGCAATTCTAGAGCTGAAGGCTCACTTGCCGGCTTAGACTTCTCTGCCCAGTTTCCCAGCTGAAGACAAGCTTCTAGCTGGGTTTGTACATTTCTGGAGCTGAAGGCTCACTTGTTGGCTTGGACTGCCCAATTCCTGAGATCAAGGTTGGCTTCCCTCTAGGATTGCACAGTTTTCCAAGTCAGTTCAAGAATTGGATTCAGCCAAGTCACGAGGGATCAGCTTGTGGTTAGACATCAAAGAAAGTAAGTCACACAAGTTGTAAAGCAAAAGATAAATTCAAATGAAAGCACAAGTACCTAGGAATTGTAATACAAGCTACTAATATTTATTAGGGAGGATCCAAAATGAAGTGAAGGAAAAATTTTGGAGGGTGGTTGTTGCCGCTACAACACCACCAAAATATTTCTTTAGTACATAAGAATGCCAACATATCCCACAAAAGTCTAAATAATAGACTTAAAACATTCTCGATATATGCATAAAAGTGTGTTGGCTCAATGAGCTTCATTTACTAGGTGAAATATCCAAGTACATAATTACAATGGTAAGACACTAGTTCCAATAGTGGAACATTAAGTCACTTGCTTCTCCAAGGAATGATTTTCTCTCCTATGCCAAGACAAAGAAGCCAACGCTAGCTCTCCAAGGTCTAAGCCTCCAAAAATACTTTTGCTTGAGTTATAATGTTTGGTGTATAATAAGAGGAATGAACTTTCATATCCCCATGACTCTTGAATTGCCCTAATAACACTTGGACTTCTAAATGACCTTTGAACTTCTATTTAACTCATTTGTCCATATGTGACTTTTCATATTATACATATGACTCTTGGACTTCCACAAATTACATTTTTTCATTTTCCTTTCGATAATTACATCATTACATTCCACATCATGATGTGGCAAGACACATGGATACATATGACATGGTGATGACACTTGTACAAGTCACAACTTGACAATGATGACATGGACTCTTCATGATGATGTGGAAATGCCAAGTCACTATTTTTGCTGCTATGTCTTCTACCCTTGATGATGCATTTGATATTTAATTCATCTCCATGAAATATCAGATTTTTTTTCATCTTCACCCTCCAAAGGGTCTTGGATCAACATAGGGACCTACTGAGTTATGATGCAATGTCTTCATTCTGTCATGGTAGATGATCTACTCATGTCTTCATGATAGTTCTTATTTATTCTTCTTCTCTACAAGTGTTTCTTTGACATATTCCTTGAGAATAACCTTGTCACGTGAAGGTAATATTGCAAATGAAGATCACTCACGACAAAGCAAATTCGGTCTTGAAAACATCTATTCTATCTCAAACCAGCTCATGGAAAAAGCTACTTACGATAAGCTAGTGTGAGGGCTGAAAGAGGAAGGCTTGATAATGAAGGCATAACTCAACTCAAAAGTGGCTAAGGGGAGCATCACTATTCATTTTCACTACACCATATTCTATTAAGAAAGGGCTCTTCAAGTTCCAACACAATGGGCAAGAATAAGGAACAAGGTTGATGAGCTTGTTGATTAAGTTTGTGCCATGCGCTAGGAAGGAAAGGGAGGAAGATTATGTTAGCGCAGTTTGACTTGAAAACTACTAGTAGGTGGCATTACTAAGCCTTGCTATTGTGCCATGCACTAAGGAAATGAGGCTTGAGAAAGTGTTCAACGTAGAGGGGAAGAACAAGGAATAAGGTTGAAAGTTTGTTGCTTGAGACCACACTATGCGCTGGAAGGAAGAGGAGGTTTAAACTACAATGCAATTTTTATTTAAAAGGGCTCACCATTCATCTAGAATGAAATTTCCCCTCTATGCTAGTGTAGTCTGGCCCAACATTGGCTAACTGTTCATCTGAAATGTGCTTTTCACTCAGGTAAGTAGAAAAATGTTAAGCCACTTACCCTAATGATTAATTCACTGCATTGAGGAAGGAGGTGGGCCTTTTCATGGTATAATTTGATTTTACAAAGGGATGGGAGAGGTATTTGTTGTCAATTTGGAGTGATATACACATCATGAAAGGTAGAGGTAATGAAAACTTAGTGCAGTGGGTCAGTACAAGAAGGGTTGAGTGACCATACTAGGAAGGCTTCTCAATGTGCAATCATTGGAGATGGGCTTAGGAAGGACTTATTGGAGAAGTATTAGTGGGAAAGGTTGCATCAATTTGTCTCATGAATAGTTAGTTCTCATAACCTAGTAAAAGGGCTAATGCCTTAACAACATGCACTGGGTAGGAGGACCGAGAAGAGCTCCAAGATGGCTAAGTGTGGGACCAGTAAAGTAAGAGAGGGAAATCATCTGAACGAGGATCAAACATGGATCACACACTTGAATTCCATGGATACATGCTATGAAAATGGACATGACTAATGAACAACAATAACATCTTGAAATGAAAGGAAAGTGACACTTATTTCTAAGTGCGACAATTTGAGGACACAATGTGACACTTAGAATAAAAGTTGCGAGAGAAGTGTCGATTGTGACCAAAAAGTGTGCTAAGATGTAGGAATATGTATGAAACCTATTCTCATATTATATAAGACCATCTAATGTATAAGTTTGTGCTAGAACTGCCTCTAGTAATGTACAAAGCTGTGATGCATACATGAGTGAAAATTGTTAGAAGTGACACTTGTGATAGTAAGAAAACACGAAAATGGCACTTGAAAATGCCAAAGAAACTGAAAGAGACACATGCCAGACCAAATATAACATGGTAACGATACTTTTTAAAGTAAAAGTAAGAAAAAGTGGCAATTTCGAATGACAAAGCGACACTTATGAAAGCAAAGGTGCACAAAATCAATAGCTGGGAAAAACTCATTGAAATAAAGGACAATTACAATCAAAGTGATGGACATTTTCAATGCAAAGCGTGCGTTGATTGTTGACATAGGTTGAAAATTGCACAGGAACTATCTCGGGATTGAACTATTCCTATTCAATCTTGCACAAAAGAACCACACTTTTGAATTCATCAAAGGTTGAGCATGTGTGAGAAAGTGAATTTGACACTAAGAACCTCATAAGAAGAAGACTATGATATTGTACAAAAAACAAACGGACCATCAAGTGATTAAGATAAGTAAAAGAATGATAGATCATATGATCCTCAGAAGGCTCCAGAATTCAAGTAAGGGCAAAATTTTGGAGGGTGTTGATTGCAACATCAACACTTGGCGACTAATTGGTAGAACTCCAACTTTTATGTTCAAGTTTTATCCTTTAAGTGCAAGGCCTCAGTATATCAGGAAGTATTGATTTTCCATAAAGGTTACCCCATATTTTCTAGTTATTCTATTTATAGAGATATCCTCTTATATTCCTTAATCAACTTGAAACACATCAACATAAGACTAGTCATACCTTAGAGATTTCAATACGAAAGAAGGATAATAAGCATATTGAGATTTTGATAATCAAAGTTAAGAACATTCCCTAGTATTGATCCACTACTAGTGAGCCTTTTTAGTACCTTATGGAAACAAAAACATCACTTCATTGTCAGCAAGTTTGTTTAGTACCTTGGTGAAGTTTCTTGTTTCACCTCTTTGTGTAGGAAGCCTTTCTCTTCTTCACCCTTTATTTAATTTTCTTAAAGCTATGCTTAAGGATATGATTGAAGCACTTTTTGAACATTTTTAACATGGGTAGAAGATGGATCCCGACTTATGGAGAGAAGGAAAGATTGTTCCTTGTTTAAGGATTTGAAATATAACTGAGTTTAATATTCTCATTTAAAGTTTTTCTCCTCTCCATTCTCTACTCGGTTGAGTCAATGGGTCAAAACACCATTAAATACAAGGTTGAGTCAGGAGTGAAGATCCTAATAATGACACAAGCTTCGTAGTTCTACCAATGCCTTTCCATCTAGAACAGATCATATTTTCCATTAAGACATCATTGAATTTAAATATATATAAACCAAAACAGAGAAGAGATAACAAATTAGCCAAGTATTGTTTGTCATCACAATTCCCCTTTTCAATCTTCGCCACATTATCTTTGAGCCGAACGAAATCATATTTCATGCAAGGTCTTAGAACACGAAAACAAGACCAAAAGGACAAAGAAAGAGGAGAATTGAGCTAGAAGGAAACATGCAAAAAAGAAAATGAGAAAAAAAAACAAATGCAGAGACTAGATAGAGAGCAAGTGCGAGATGAGTGAAAAGTATACTAGAATGCAACTAGTCCTACTCCTAGCCTAACTAGCTATAAGGCCAGGGCTAAGTGTAATGAAATTTATAGTGTAAACACTGTAACTACTCTTGATTGAAATCAAAGAGATACAAGCAATTAAAATTGATATAAAATCATGTGTAAAGGAAAGTATAAAAACATGAATAGCTTGCATAGAAGATAGAATATCTTTCCCATCGGAAGAAAGATGTGTCATAGAAACTAACCTTAACCAACCTGCCACCTTACCTTTCTAATTGGAACCAAAATCAAGCAAACCTTGAAAACTTCTTGTGAATGTACTTGCATCTGTGTTGTACTCCTTATAAAATATTAAGAAAGATCAGAACTTATTGTTATAATAAGCACTTGCTAAGTAGGATACCTCCAGAAAATCACAGATTAGATTGTAGAATTCAAAAACATCCTCTTGTAAACCCTGAAATACTTGAGAAGTTGATTTTTTAGGTAAGGGTGTGGAATCAAGATGAGAATATTGTAAGGAAAAATGAACCTGATCACGTCCAGAAAGCTTGACATAACCTTCACCGAAGGTTGAAGTGCCTCAACTGCCTGGAAAGTATCCAAATAGTGGGATGATAAACCATAAATATCAATTGATGAAAAACAACTATCATTTAGTACATTGACAGAAAAATGATTAGTTGAATGATAGTTACTAGAACCAACATTATGATCAGATGGACCAATTAAGGCATAAGACTCTCGATTAGTAGACAACAAACATAGATCAATTTGAATAACTTTGCAAATTATTTGAAAATTGGAATCATCTTCCTTGCATGTTGAATGTAACAATCCATTCCCTTGTACATGGTTACAAATTGAACTAGCATCATAATCATCGAAAGAATTAAAAATGAATGTTAGTAAATCAAACACATGAAACTAGTTAAGATACAATGGATGAAAAATAGGAGCCTGATTCAAAAAACAACTCAAGCATTCACTAACATTGAATAAGATATTTGATGCCATGAAGAAAATGATTAACATTATAACATTCCGAAGGAGAAATAGGAGCTGGCTATCTTTAGATGTATCTGATAGGCATGAATATGTCAACCAATGATAATATTTGGAATGATCAACTTCATAGCTTTGTGTATCCATGGAAGATATGCACTCCAAACTCGAATTTGATACAAGAGATTTGCACAAATATGAAACAACTGAAATAGAATCCTCAATCCAATCAAAACCAAAATATTGAGAAATAGAAAAACTATATCTGAAGTACTGAAAGTATCTCAAGAAAGAGTTTGCATATAGTGAAACCATACAAAGGAAATACTTTTACTAGAAAACATAGATCTGACTTAGTTCAGGGATCTTACCAGAGTTGCAAGAACCTAACATAACCATCAACGGGAGTTGAAGTGCCTCGACTTCTTGACAAGTACTAGAACTTTCAAGGATTGTAGGATTTCATTATCAAGATTGAATCAGATCATACATGGTGTGCGGACAACTATTACTAGTAATTTCAATAAGACCACTAATACCTGGATAACAACCATCTACATCACTGATTTTATCAGATTTTTCAACTTCAACAAATAGATCACTCGAGTCATAATGTTCTTCTAAATGCACATGTAAGGATGGATCGACTAGATAAATCTCACGAGTAACCTTAAAAGAATATTTTTCTTCATGTGAGATTGAAAATGACAAGGAATGGATTGGATACTTAATTATTTTCTTACCTTCTCCCTCATCATGGATGACCTCAATTCCTTGTGTCAGTTCATAAATATTCCCATTAGATGATGGAGTATCCTAATCACAAGTTAATGCATTACAAATAGTAGAGCACAAGGTAGAGTGAGGTAAGAAGGAAGTTTCCATAAGAGTATCCTCTTTAACCAAATTAGATTGTAGATCAAATCAAAGTCTTCTTGAGAAGCTAAAAGATTAATTGATGCACTTAGTAATTTGATCACCATATACAACAATAGAGTAATCATCGCCATAATAATGGTTTCCCAAGACTTTATATTGATTAAGAAAATTGATTTCACTTTATCGATGACTGAGATTGCTAGATTAAATATCAGTAAAGAATGGAGAAACATGATCTTCACATAGAGGAATTGGAAAAAGAGAAGAAATGTAAATACCTTGCACCTAATCACTATTAGGAATTGGAAGAGATTGGCCAAGCAGATCAAGGGGAAAGGGGTTATGAGAATAAGATGATAGAGTAGGAGAAGCATTCCTTGAAGAGGTCATGCTTTCAATTAACTCGTATTCAAGATTGAAGTTATGATTGTTAATATTATCTTGAAAAGTAAAGGGATAAATATTCAACCTACATTCAAAGTTTTCTCGGCTGAGATGTCAAATGAATATATCAATGATCTGATTTACATATTTCCCAATGCCAACATTGAAAGGGGGAGGAGAAGGAATAAAAGGATTGATAGATTCCTACTTTGAAACTATAAATGTGTCTTGATTAATGAAAGTTGGGGGAGAATTTTTAACCAAGGATTCATATTCAAATTGTTTCAAGGATAGTTGAAGCAAGCACTGAAAAATTTCTTTAAAGAAATCCCAATCTGTATCTTCTTCAGGAAACTCATAACACAAGAGAAGGAAACTATAAGAAAAATATTCAATTGAATCACTAGACTTCCTTCTTAAATTATTAATCCTTTTTAAAAATATCAGTAATCATACCTATTGTCGCTTTTAATGGCACCTGTAGCACGAGTGCTTCAAGAGACATAGAAAGCTTCCTAAAGACAACCTTTGAGATTATTGTAGACTAGTGCCTAGGACATCTTAAATAAAGGAGTGTATGGAAGATTACTTGTGAGGGGGTTTCTGCAGCACTCCAATTATCACGTAATAAAAAAAGAATAAAGGGGGATTGGTTCAATAGTTTGGCATCTAGGTAAACTCAAGCTGCTACATGGATCCAAATGCTTAGGGGGTAAAGCAAGCCAACCTCAAAGAGAAATGCCTAGTTCTGGTGGCTGACACACAACAGCAGGCAGCTTTATATTGGAGTTGTAATAAAGTGAAGAGGAGGAAAGGAAAGAGGGAATTTGATGCATAGGGATGTAAATAGGATAAAATTATAAGAGGAAATGTTCCAACAGAAGGATGGAATTCGATGCATAGGGTTGTAAACAACACATAATTCTAAGCAATGATTTTCCGATAGAAATATGGAACCGAGAGGAGATGAAGGAGCGGAAATAGTGGAGCATGAATTAAGGTTTCAAGCCATAATCCTCATGGGCACATTTCTCATCAAACAACATAAGTAAATATGTTCACATTATAGGCATGTAAATAAATTTGTATCTAACACAAGTCCTGTTACTACTTTGTAACAAATATACAATCATGAACAAGGGTGGAACCAGTAGCTTCATTTCACTATTTCAAAGGGAGAAAAACATACATGAAGTGATAAACAAGGGGGGGGGGGGGGGGGGGGGGGGGGGGGGGGGGGACATATTTTACATTACCGTGATTGGAATCGCCAAATAGTTCCATTAATCTTCAACATGGGTCAAATTACCAGTCCATTACATTCATCAGTATATCGCTCAAGTCCCTCATAAACAGGAAACTTAGAACCAAAAATGGAATCACAAAATTTGACCACTATGGGTGCAGAATTCTGGAACCTCTATTAAGTGTTTCTCCCCACTATTTATACAGAGAAGGGGGGATTTGAATCAGAAGTTTACAAAAATATCTTTGCCTGAGCTCCAACTGTCTCGGTGTGCAAGGCTCTTCTACCCCAAAACTGATTTCATCAGGATTTGATTCATTTCTTCAAAAACATAGAAATTACAAGAATAAAAAAAAAGGAAAACTAAATGATGATGTAGGAAGTGTCCCTCTGTTGTTCCTCTGAAGTCCCTCAATCAGGCCACATCTTTGTCATGATGTTCCTTTCCTATTGTTCGGACGGTTCCCATCATTTTCATCGTAAATTCCCGACTTGACCACTTTCAAGAGTTCGTAGCAATTAACTGTGTTTACTTGTCACAGATTAGGAGCAGAGATCAACTTGGCAATCCTTTGTTGTGAATCTGAGTGGAGCTCTATCATGAGCCATTAAGTCTTCTTGAGGTCCCATGCCTTCATTTACTTTGTATTACGTTTGATGATTGTGTTGCTAGATATACGCCGAAAAATACCCTTGTTGTCCCACTGAGTGAAAGTGAAATAGATTTTGTAATGTATGTTTATCTGGGTCGATTTGACCTGGGCCATTGATCCAGGCCTACTGGTATCACAATTGAAATATAGGAGAGGGCCTTTTTACTATATTCCATAATGTTTTGTCAATGGGCTGGAACCGAAACTATAACAAACTACAATATATAAAATATCGCATCCATTGAAATCACAAGTCGAAAAGAGCTTCGGTGGAATAGGAACTTGTGACTTGAGTGATCCTCAATTGCACTATCATAATTGGTGGGGGAGGACAGAAATTATGATATCGCAATTGGCAGGATGAACTTGTGATATCGATGGAGGAGAGATGAAGGGACTTGCACGATATCGTAATTGGCGAGGAGGAATTGTGATATCGACGGAGGAGAGATTTATGATTTGTGTGATCCCTAGTTGTGATATCGCAATTGGCAGGGGGAGGAGTTATCGCAATCGGCGAGGGAGAAGGGACTTATATGAAAATCAGAAAGGAATCTACGATATGTGATATCGACAGAGAAGTTGTGATATCACAATCGGTGGGGAAAGAAATTTTATTGCGGTAGGTGGGGGACTTGGTGAGATGCAATATCACAATTGCAAAAGGAAACGGAAGATGGGAGGATACGTATTGCAAATGGAAATGGGTTGATAACGATAATTTTTTACGGGTCCCAACCTTTTAAAAGGCCCTCGGTATGTTTTATGAAGGTTTTTTAAGATATTTCAAAGGGGATTGTGGAAACATGGCTAGAGTTAGAAATACAAAGGGATTTCGGCTAGAGTTAAAAAGGGTCACCCTAGTTAGAGTTACAAAGAAACAATCTAGAACCCTGTTTTGTAGTGAGTGACAACAATACCTATCAAAGGTTTGATTATGCCCCCTGAGGAATTGATCAAATAAATGGATGGAAGCAAATGGTAAGGTGTGACACCATTGGTTAACTCAACCTACAATATTGAGGAAGAAAATAACACAAGTAATATATTTACAATTGAATTCATAATATTCACAAAACTTGAAAAACTGAAAGATATGCTTGGCTATGGATGTATCACCTTCACCATCAAACTGTTGAAAATAGCAACAAGAAATGATGAAAATAGAAATGCTATAAATTGCATTTCAGGTGCCAATGTTGGAAATAGCAACAAGGAATGATAAAATAGAAATGCTAAAAATAACATTGCTATAAATAGAATTTTGGGATAGATTCCAATTTTAATTAGTCCCTAAATTAAAATTGTCAATTAAAATTCAAATTTGAGCTCAGCAGCTGTTTGTAAAATAATTAATTAATTCATCTTAAGTTCATTATTTAGAGAAAATCAAACATGAAGTCTATGTGAAGACATGCAACAACTATCCCTTTGATTGAGGAAGTTATCCCTTAATTAAGGAGATCAGGTTGACTTGTATTTTGAGTTGTAATTAGTTAGCTCAATTAACTGAGTTAAGTCTAGTTAGATTAGTTCCAACAGTTCGTGGAACTGATTGTGAGTTCACTTAGTCAATGCATGCATGCATGCAACTAGTGTACTTCAGATAACTGAATATTCTCTCTTAAATAACTCATGCATGTCAGTTCAGACGAAGGCCAAGTTGAGATCAAAGGAAGGGGCAATGTATTATCAGTTGGAGGAATTTTACTATATAGGACACTCATCCATGCAAAAGGAATTATCTCCTTAAGGATTGTGCAGTTATTTGAAAGGTCAGTTTTGTGTGTGAGGTGAGAATCACACAGATTGCAACTGGAGGACACATGAGAAACTGCACAAGGAAATAGGAGGCTTGAAGGAATGAGGGAAGGCATGTGTTGTGTCTATTTAGTCTATGAGCAACATTGAGGGATTGTACTGAGAGCTGGATAGCTTGAGAGCTAAACCTTTTTGTAATCCTGAGATATTTCCTCTTGTATGATAATACAAATAGCAAGGTTTTTAGTTGAGGCTTTCCCCAGAGTATTCTTCTATGTTTCATGTGTGATTGATTCTTCTTATGGTTATATGCATTCAACTCTGATTTAGATCGATCTTTAAGCTTCCACAAGTTTGATAGTAAAAGTATATTATAATATTTTTCTTTGGTATATTGCATTATCGAGTTAATCTACAGTAAGATTTTCTACATAGATCTCAGAGGTAGATTTGTAGAGAATTTGCGGGAAATTCTACATGATATCAGAGTAAAGGTGATCAAAGCAGAGAACAATATACAAAGAAGGGAGAAGTTTGAAGGTTGAAGTTCTTGATTATAAAAATTGAATTCTTATCACATCTCAAATTTCACCAATGGCGTTCAACGGTTTGAGACTCGAGTATGCCCTAGGTGGCAGCTCAAATTATATAGCCTGGAAGGATCGCATGGAAGCGGTATTAGAGGACAATGGTTTGAAGGACTTCATTGATCAAGAAGTCCCCAAGCCAACAACTGCTAATGCCCAAGAATTGGTTGAATGGAAGAAATGTGTGGCTAGAGCAAGGAGGATTCTTTTGGAGGGAGTTCGAGACCACATTGTCTCGAGTATCCATGGGAAGAAGATATCGTTTTCAATGTGGAAAACATTGAAGGAACTATATCAGAACAACAGTGATCAGAGGAAGCTGGCGCTGAAAGACAAGCTTCGGAAAATCAAGTGTGAAAAGGGTGACACGATCTCTACATATCTAAACAAGCTCACCACCTGTAGGGATGATCTTAGAAGTGTAGGAATCACGACAGTCGATGATGACATGGTGAGTCTTGCTCTCCTCGGTCTTCCTAAGAGTTGGCATAGCTACTAAGACTCGGTAAATGGAAGAGAGAAAATACCAGATTGGGAATGAATTTGGTCGGACCTGATGCAGGAGGAGATAAGGAGAAGCACCAGAGATGGATCTTCATCAAAGCAAGATGATGAAGAAAATCTAGCCTTAGCATTTAAGGCGAGGAAAGAGAAGGGGAAGGCTTCCCATTCCAAATCGAGTTCTTCCCATGGTGGGAAGAAGATTGACAAATTGAAAGTTCGATGCTTTCATTGTCATGAGGTGGGCCATTATGAAACAAATTGTTCATAGAAGAAACACAAGAAGGGATCCTCGAAAGGATCAGATGGTGAGGCACTGGCCTCATAGTTCGAATTAGATTTTACCCTCATCACCTTCATGGCTTCATCGATGATGGGTTGTGGTTGGTTTCTTGACAATGGAGCCTCATTCCACATGACTGGCGATAAGAGTCTATTCACTACCTTGGAGGAGAAAGACCTCAAGATACTCATAACGATGGGTAACGATGAAAATTATAGTGTTTCAGGTGAGGGCATGGTTTCTTTTCAGAGGGAGCATGGAACTTGCATTACCTTGACACATGTGAAGTATGTGCCAGGACTGAAGAAGAACTTGGTATCAATCGCAATGCTGGAGGACAAAGGCTATGATGTAGTCTTGAGTAAGGGGAAGGTTTTCCTTAGACACATCACCACTAGACAAGTGAATCAGATCAGTTCACAAGTTAAGAACCTATATGCACATGAGGTACAAGATGCATGCAAAGCCTTGAGGAGTAATGCAACTATTGGAGACTTGGTGGTTGACAGGGAGAGTACATTGCCTCTTAACATGCAGTTCTAGAAGAAGTCTCAGACAATTGTAAAGGAGCCACAATTAGCGAAGCAGCTTCAGGAGGTTGTGGAGCAGCCACAACTAGAGTAGTCGAGAGGATACTAAGTGGAAGCATCCACTCATGCAGAGACCTGCAGTAGGGGAAAATTTCGAGCCAATTGGGTAGAGGGATCACATGCATCCATACCTCAAGGTGGGAGGTGGGGCAATGTGGAGCGATAGTCCCAGGAAGGATGAAATAGGGGTAGGATCCTTGAGGTACCCAGCCTCTTTGATTAGACCTTGATACAGGAGCCCCACGAGGAGTAGCAAGACTGGCTGAGTGGATAGAGACAAATGTGGATGGAGCAGCAGAGGGAGATTTAGAATCAAAGGGTTTTTCTAGCCCAACAGGGAGGTTAGTTGGGAGATCAGTTACTTACATCTCAGTAACTAAGTTGCAATGTAGTAGTCGGCAGCACGATGCAACATGATGAGAGGAGGTGTAGTGTGGATGCAGTGCTAGGAGATAGGACCAGCAACAACATGGATGTAGCTGGAGGAATCAGTGTGATTGATGTAGTCAGAGATCAAAGTGACAGAGGCTAGAGCAGTGAGATACTGAAGAGCACAGAGATGCAAAGTTTTTCAGTGGACAAAGGCAACAGTAGTCAGAGACTTTGATGACAGAGGCATCATTTTGATTCAGGTTGGATATTTTTTTTGTTTCTAAAGTTGTTGGAGCAACAACACTAGGGAGAAGTGTTGCATGCAAAACATTCCAAAGGTTTAGGATCAGGTTTGAGTTGAATTCCTTTCTTGTTGAGAGGGAGTGTTGAAAATAGCAACAAGAAATGCTATAAATAGCATTTCAGGTACCAGTGTTGGAAATAAAAACAAGGAATGATAAAATAGAAATTCTAAAAATAACATTGCTATAAATAGAATTTTGGAATAGATTCCAATTTTAATTAGTCCCTGAATTAAAATTGTAAATTAAAATTCGAATTTGAGCTCAACAATTGTTTGTAAAATAATTAATTAATTCATCTTGAGTTAATTAGTTAGAGAAAATCAAACATGAAGTCTATGTGAAGACATGCAACAATTATCCCTTTGATTGAGGAAGTTGTCCCTTAATTAAGGAGATCAGGATGAGTTGTACTTCGAGTTGTAATTAGTTAGCTCAGTTAACTGAGTTAAGTCCAGTTAGATTAGTTCCAATAGTTTGTGGAACTGATTGTGAGTTCAGTTAGTCAGTGCATCCATGCATACAACTAGTGTACTTCAGATAACTAAATATTCTCTCATAAATAACTCATGCATGTCAGTTTAGACAAAGGCCCAGTTGAGACCAAAGGAAGGGATAGTGTACTATCAGTTGGAGGAATTTTCCTATATAGGAAACTCATCCATGTAAAAGGAATTATCTCCTTCAGGATTGTGCAGTTATTTTAGAGGTCATTGTTGTGTGTGAGGTAAGAATCACATAGGTTGCAACTGAAGGACCCAGGATAAACTACGCAAGGAAATAGGAGGCTTGGAGGACTGAGGGAAGGCATATGTTGTGTCTATTTAGTCTATGATAAGAATTGAGGGATTGTACCGAGAGCTGGATAGCTTGTGAGCTAAATCTTTGTGTAATCCTGAAATATTTCCACTTGTATGATAATATAGATAGTAGGGTTTTTAGCTGAGGCTTTCCCAAGAGTATTCTTCTGTGTTTCATGTGTGATTGATTCTTCTTCTCTGTTATATGTATTCTATTTGATCTTGCTCAAAATATATTAAGCTTCCACAAGTTTGATTGTAGAAATAGATTAAGTATTTTTCTTTAGTACATTGCATAATCAATTTAATCTACAGTGAGAATTTCTACACAAACTTCAATTGAGATAAGTTCTATATAGGTTAATCGAGGATTAAAAGTTGACAAATTAATATATTGGGAACACAAGAGTATGATCTGGGGATGAGCGATTTAAGATAAGAGTTTCAAAATAGACTTAGTGGGCACAACTTGTCATATCGTCTTCCTTCTAGTGCTACAATGTTGATGGTGTTGGATACCGCCAACATACAGGGGGTCTCCCCAATGTGAAGTCTCAATTATACCTCACACTGTTTGGATTAGGAGCCCCATCCAGAGTATCAACCTAGCCACCATAACTTAAGATTTTCAATGGTTTGACTGGACAACATAAAAGATTACATACATAACCTTCAAACAAGCAAGTTGAAATTGTTAAGCACCAATATCAATGTATAAAAGGAGGCTTTCACGAGAGGGAAGAAAGAGTGAGTCTCTAGAAGGAAAGCAATAGTAATATCCTAAGAGAGGAACATGAGGGCAAGGAAATATTTGTTGACTAACCTGCAAATTAGTTCACAAGATAGAAATGATTCATGATAGAATGTACAACACACATTCAACAAGATAAGCACAAAATTCACCAAAATATTTTAATTTCTTTGGTACATAATAACACCAACATATATTGAAAACATTCAAAGAATAATCTTAAAACATACATGATACATGCATGAAAGTGTGTTGGCTCAATGATATTCAATTATTAGGTGAAATATCCAAGTACGTAGTTACAATGTTAAGGCACTAGTTCCAATAGTGGAACATTAAGTCACTTTTTTCTTCTCCAAGGAATGATTTTCTCTCCTATGCCAAGCTGAAGAATCTAAGGCTAGATATCCAAAGTCTAAGCCTCGAAAAATCCTTTTGCTTGAGTTATGAGGCTGTATTTATAATAAGAGGAATGCTCTTTCATATCCCCATGACTCTTCAATTAGCCTCATCACTCTTGGACTTCTAAATGACCTTTGAACTTCTACTTGACTCATTTTTCCACATGTGACTTTTCATATTCCACATGTGACTCTTAGACTTCCATACGTTATATTTTGTCATTATCCTTTTGATAATTACATAATGATGTGTTAAGACACATGGACACATATGAAATGGTGATGAAACTTTTACATGTCGCAACTTGACAATGATGACATGGACTCTTCATGATGATGTGGTAATGCCAAGATGCTCTTCTTTCTACTACATCTTGTAATCTTGATGTTGGATTTGATATATACTTCATCTCCATGAAATATCTGCTTTTATTTCATCTTCACCCTCCAAAGGGTCTTGGATCAACATAGGGACCCACTGAGTTATCATGCAATGTTTTCATTCTATCATAGTCCATGATCTACTCATGTATTCATTATAATTCTTCTTTATGCTTCTTTTCTACAAGTGTTTCTTTGACATATTTCTTGAGCATCACCTTTTCATGATGATAAGGTGCTCCTTCTAATGAATATCACTCATGAAAAGTAAAAATCAATATTGAAAACATATACTCTATCTTTAACCATATCATGGAAGAATCTTCTTATGATAGGCCTATGGGAGGGCTGAAAGAGGAAGGATTGATAAGGAAGGCATAGTTGGGAAAAAACTAGTTACTAAAATATCCCATTGTTCACTGTTACTACACCATGCACTATGAAGAAGGGGCTCTTCAAGGTTTAGTAAATGGGAAAGCACAAGGAACAAGGTTGATAAGCTTGTTTATTAAGACTGCCCCATGTGTTAGGAAGGAAAGAGAGGAAGACTATGCCAGTGTAGTTTAACTTGAAGGGACTAGGACAAAGCCTTACTGAGCCTTGTTGCTATGCCATGCACTGAGGAAAAGAGCCTTGAGAAGTGTTTGACACAGAGGGGAAGAACAAGAAATAAGGTTCAAGGCTTGTTGCTTGAGACTGCCCTATGTGCTAGAAGGAAGAGGAGGCTTAAAATACAACAAATTTTTTCTTAAAAAGGGCTCATTGTTCATCTGAAATGCACTTTTCCCACTATGTTAACTTAGTCTGGACCAATAGTGGCTATATGTTCACCTAGAATGTGCCTTTCACTGAGGGAACTAGAAAAAAGTTTGGTCACTTAACCTAGTGACTGATTCACTACATTGAGGAAGGAGGAGGGGCTTTTCATGGTGTAATTTTATTTTACAAAGGAATGGGAGAGGTATTTTATGTTATCTTGGAGTGCTATATGGACCATGCAAGGCAGATGTAATCAAAACATAGTGCAGTTGGTCAGTATAGGTAAGAAGGGTTGAGTGAACATACTAGGAATGCTTCTCAATGTGCAGTCATTGGAGATAGCCTTAGGAAGGACTTACTGCAAAAGTATTGAGGGGAAGGTTTCATCATTGAGGATCATGAATAGGTAGTGTTCATCACATGGTAAGAGGGTTAATGCCTTCAAAACTTGCACTAGGCAAGAGGACCAAGATGGATAAGTGTGGGATGAGTAGAGTAAGAGAGGGAAATGCATTTGAAAAAGGCTCAAACATGGATCATGCACATGAATTCCATGGATACAAGACATGAAAATTCACATTACTCAAGAAAAATAATCACACCTTGAAATGACATCAAAGCAACACTTATTTCTAAGTGTGACAGTTTGACGACACATTTTGACACTTAGAATACAAATTGCAAGAGAAGAATTGACTGTGACTAGAAAGTGAATTAAGCTATAAGAATGCGTATAGTGAATATTATCATGTTATATAAAACCATCTAATGTAGAAGAGTGCACTAGAACTGTGCCTAGTAATGTGCAAATGTGTGACACATACAAGAGTGAAAATAGTTATAAGTGACACTTGCGATAGTAATAAAATGAAAAAATGACACTTGCAAATGATAAAGAAATTGAAAAAAGCACATTCCAAAGAAAATATATCGTGGAAACGACACTCAAAGTAAAATAAAGAAAAAGTGATTGTCGTGAACGAGAAGTGACACTTATGAAAACAAATGTGCGCAAAAGCGAAAGTTGGGAAAAACCCACTGAAATAGATGTACAGTTACAATCAAAGTGAGGGATACTATCAATGGAAAGTGCATATTTACTGTTGACATAGGTCGAACATTATGCAAGAACCGCCTTGATAGATTGAGCTATTCCTATTCAAGCTTGCATAAAAGAAGCACACCTATGAATTCATCAAGGGTTGAGCATGTGTGAGCAAGTGACTTCAACACTTAGAATCTTATAAGAAAGAGACTCAAATAATTTACAAAAAATAAACCAACCATGAAGTGACTAAGAGCAATCTAGAAACGACAAATCTTAAGATCCTTAGTAGGCTCCAAAATTCAAGTGTAGGAAAAAAATTGGAGGGTGTTGATCATAGCATCAACACATCCATAGAACCATTTCAAAAGTTCTAAAAAAGTTGTTATAAATTTATTAAAATGTGCCCAAATATGATATATTCCCTCGTGTAACAAAAATTAATATTGGAGATGAATATTTATTCCCAGATTGACCTTATATTAGTAAGAATTAATTATTTTGCTGGAAAGGAGAATTGATAAGAGACCAGGGTTTATAATTTCGGACCTTTAATACAATCCAAATTTAAAACTCTAAGATAAAAATTTGAATGATTCAGATTAAGAATGAAAGTGCAGAAGAAGTGGAGAGCCTATTAAAATGTCTTTCAACAAAACTTACATGTATTCACTATAACTATTAAAGATACATCAAATAAATTTGTAACTTTCTAAAATAAATATGATATGATCATATGTGTGCCTCAAAGAAAGAAAATGAATATGGAAAATACATAAGAGAAACAACATAATACATTGTACCAATACATATCGGAATCAACTTGGTGACTTTTATTATTATCTCCAAGGAAGCCAAAATGATTGCACAAGTACTCAAAATGCCAAAACTCTGAACCCTTTTCCAGTGGTTCTCATGTATTTTAAATATTACATCAACATAAATTACAAAGGTAATTGTCCAAACATCTATAACTACTTGACTATCTGTAACTAAAAAGTCTTTTAAAAATTTACAAAATGAAATTTTCTCACTTTTGAGAAGTCTGATGATTAGTGTAACATTGACTTTGAAGTTTGGCACTTGGTTCCACCATTTGAACTTCTCTTTCAATAGAAGTAATCAATATTTCACGCTTCTTCCAAAGTGCTTCATTTGGGAGCTTACACTGGATCATTTCTGGAATGCAACTTTCAAATTTGAAATATTTGTATAATAAAGTTTTGCAACAAATATTGTCTTCATTAGCCAAAGAGGTTGGAAGTCCCTATGCAAATAATTCACTATAGTATCTCCCTTCTGAATTACATTCTTTTCATGTGTTGTATCTGCTATGATTTTAACAACCACTAGTTTTGTTTCATACACTTCCAAAGAAAGTAGATTTCTGTGCTGGTCCTAATAACTAGGTTGACCATATCTAGTCCTCTGGTCGAATTTCAAATCAAACAAATATATTGACTTGTGAACCTCCTTTAATATGTTATCATCCTAAATACAAAGTGTCTTTCTTATTCATTATACTGATTTCCATAATTACTCCAGCTATGTTTGTGATTTCTGATGCCCTTAGTTTAGTTGAATATTTTCCATTCAAATATGTGATCATATTTTTAACCTTGATTGCTTCTTTTTGTAGGGTTTTCTTTCATGAATCAATGTTGAATTCAAACCCTTTCATCATAATATTTTGTTGATAAATTACATGAATATACTCCCATATAGAATAGACTTCATGGTTGATACCATCACAAACAATTTGTCTAGCTTCAATTAGAAAGATATTTCCCTTCAGTTTGGCTTTTAACTCCTTGATCTCATCTTGTGCTACCTTTTTCTTGGTGGTCAAATGATCATTGTTTTCTTTTGTTGTATTTAGTTGCCTCTCCTTGATATCAATTTGTTCCTTTATCTGGGTTAGGTTTTCCTAAATTTATTTAGTTCAACCTTTGAAAGTATGAGTTTTTCCATAACTTTTGTAAACTTCTCTGAGGGGTCATTTGACTCACTTGGGACCACAATAGTGCAAACATGGATTTTGATTGATTTTTGTAAGCCCTGCACTTGTTCCCAAAAAAAGAAAATTTATTTTCTTATGTCCAATAACTCTCTCACCAACACTTCCTTATCTTTCTCAACCCGAGGTAGTTCAACTGTTTGAGTGTGCTCAATCCCAGGCATTTTCAACTTCTTCCTTAATACTAGATCTCAGATTCTGTTTTTGGTAACAAGGTTTTAATAATGCTGGATCTATTCCCAATTTAACAACTATCTTATAGTCCTGATTTTGAATATGTAGTTCTTTAGAATTTTCCTTTTCTTGCTTTAGCTTATTTGAAACTTTATCCAAAAGTTTTTTGTCTTTACTTACTATAAAAGAACTTTTTATTATGTCACTATAGAGCATTTACCCTATTTGTCTATGAAAATTAATCTTTGTGTTTTGCACATTTCTGTGGTGTGGTTTTTGAGGTTCAGTATTCGGATATTCCACAATCTTCTTTTTTTTATTGTCTACGTTTCGAGTCTAGAGCAAGACTGATCCTTAGGACTGATTTTCAAAGAAGAGAAGCATTAGTTATAAATATGTTTCAAGGAAATTGTAAAGAAAGGCGACTAGTTTAATTATGTTGATTTTAATTATTTATTGTTTTTAAATTTTATTAGATTCTCTATTATTTATTATGTTTGATAATGATGTGTTGATCTATTGTTATATTATATTTTATGGTTCTAATATTTATGTTATTAATATACTTTACTTATGCTTTTATGTTATTTTTCTGATAATTGTTTTATAAATTAATTTATTTGACATTATATTATAGTTAATTTATCATTAGCTTGATTTATGTTCATAATTATTATAGGTTTAACATTTGTTTGTTTTTGTTTAATTGTTAGTTTTCTAAGGTAATCAATGAATCATTTTTAGCTTGTTTTAATTATATGTAGGGGTATGTTTATTAATATTAAATATGTTTTAATTAAATTAATAGTTAATTTAAAATAGGGTGAAGTGTTTTTTATGAGAAGATGAAAATTAAAAGAGAGCTTTGAGGTTAGGGGGGAAGGGACGAGAATGACAAAAAATGGTGAGTTTAATATGAACCAAGGGGGCTTTCTATTCACTGGGTTTGAGAAGAGAGATCCAGTTTCTGCTAATTTCCAAGCCTCCATCTCTATTGAGGTTATGTGGATGTTTGATGATTTCAATTGCCTCTCGGACTTTGCATTTAAAATGATGTTTCTCATTGGCAATGACCTTTGTGTCTTCGAGGCATATGTGGTGGTTCGTCTTACCTGCATGCTCAACTAAAGCTGAGGAATGCATTCTCTCATTACGGATGTTTGCACCATGCTCTTTGAGCCTAATTTTTACCAACCTGCCTGTTTCCCCAATATAGTGTTCTCTGCAAGAGCAGTTGATCACATACACACCTTTTTGCTGGAGGTGTTCTGGGCTGTCTTTGACTGATTTCATTTTTTGCTTAATAGTTGTCATGGGTTTGAATGAAGTTTTAATATCTTTCTTCATGAGAACTTTACCTAGCTTATCAATGACTCCTTGGATATATGGAAGGTAGGCATTAGCAGTTTGAGGGTTATTGGATTGATCTTTTTTGCTTCCGGATCTGGCTTTACGGATGGCTTTGAATATGTCTTTTTTATTGTATCCTAAGTTGGTAAATATTTTCTTTAAGTAATCTCTTCTTTAGTGTGTATCTCATCTGATATCCTACAGGCTCTGGTGAAGAGTGTTTGAAGGACTCCCATCTTTTGAGCTGGATGGTGATGTGAATCTGCATGAAGGTAGTTATCAGTATGCACCTTTTTCTAAACACTTTGTGTCCTAGGGATCCATCCTTATTTCTTATAAGGAGGATATCTAGGAATGCGATGTAATCATTCTCCTCAACCTCCATTCTAAATTTGATGTCATCTGACATGCTATTGAGATGGTTTAAATTTTCTTTAAGCTCCTAATCTCCATGAGGCCAGTCTACACTAGTGTCGTCCACAAACTTGATCCAAAACTTAGGTTTTAATGGGAAGGTATCAAGAGCCTTCTTTTCAAATTTTTCCATAAAGAGATTGGCCACAATAGGAGAAAGAGGTGATCCCATAGCCACCCCTGAGGTTTGTTCAAAGAAAATATTAATATTATAATAAGAATCATTAATAGTATTAATTTATTTATAATAATATAGATATTATTATAAACAAATATTTAATTGATTAATAATTATTATAAATATTTAATAGTTATTTTTTGAAAATAATTGCCTATTTATAATAATATTAGAAATTAAATAATTAATTAATACTATAAATAATTACTTTATCTATAATAATTATTAACAAAGAGGTTTTTTTATTAATGCGACCTCTATTTTCTTCATTTTCCATTATTTTCTTTCATTTTCCATCTCACATGCAACCTTTGACTTTTGACCTTCCTTTTCTCCTAATTTCCATTTATTTTAATAAATAAATGTGCCTTTCCAAAGCCTTAGCCATTGCCTTTGCAAATTTCGTTTAGCCATAATAAACTGAATGATCACCCACTAGGGTGTTTTTCCCACCATTCAGCTTGGAATATGTGTCCCATGGCAGTAGTTTTATATATTTTTACATGAATTTTTAAACAAGGTTGTTACAGTTATTGTAAGTATAAATCAACTACTAAAAGAAAGAAAGGATTCATTACCCTCAACTCAAATGAAACTTACACATTCAATTATCATACTAGGAAATAATTCACATAGAAATGATCTTGACTATGTGCACAATCAAATCCACAATCTATTCATAATAATTCTCAATAGAAAATAATTGTAAAAAATAACAAATTCTAATAATGTGTAGAAAACACACAATTGTTAATAGCGCACAATTTCTTGAGTGGACCATGAATTAACTCTTTTTGTACTCATCCTTTAGAAGAAATCCCTCAGTTTGTGGTACAAATAAAATCCTTCAACCTTCAAATATTTTATTAAACTTGATAACAATATACAACTTATAATTATTTATTTTCGCAATTATTTAGTCTTCCATATATCCTTTCACATGATAAGAATTTACAAGTAAAAGTCTTCAATATTCCAATATCCCTATCCTAAAACCAAAGTCTCCTCTTATAATCCTTCTTATTGGCCCTTCATTATTCCATGTCATTTTTTTGTTACAACCACTTCTCTTTTTCAACTCATGCTTTGATTTTCCTTAACAAAAATAGTTTGAAAATTATACAATATCTTTATAGGCAATTTGAAAATTATACAATATCTTTATAGGAAATTGTGTTGTTACATGTTTCATTATTTTCTAATTCTAAATCTCATCTTTCATAACAAATTTTAATTTTTTATACATATGACCTTTTCTCATTCCATATCTTGTATGTGTTCTATTTATTTGACTATCTCCAAAACTAATCAACTATTTATGGCTGAAAAAATTCCTCCACCAACATTAAAGGAGAATTAATTAAACTTATTCTAGTTTGGGTGGTGATCTCCATCGGTATTTGGGCCTAGTTGAAGCTAAATAGATTACTCCTCGAAGTGAAACTTTCTTATTGATTTTTTTCTAATTCCTAAATACATTCATATTTTATTATGCAAATGCAATATTATTCTAAACCTAATATAATAGTGATAAAAGGTTCATTATAAGTATAATTCAACTACTGAAAGCAAGAAAAAATTCATTACCCTCAACATCAATGAAACTAATATATTCAATTATCATAGATAGAAATGATCCTCAATATGTGCTTGCAATCAAATCCATAATCTATTCATAATAATTGTCTACAAAAAGCAATTGACAAAAACAAAAAATAGTAATTGAATCTATAGAAAACACAAAGTTGCAAATAATGCGCATTTTCTTGAATAAACCATGAATTAACTCTTCCTTGTACTCATCCTTTAGAAGAAATTCCTCAGCCTATGGTACATGTAAAATCCTTGAACCTTCAAATCTTTTGTTGAAATTGATAACAATATACAACTTATAATTAAAGATTTTTCCAACTCTTAATTCTTCAATCTTTCATTTCACCTAACCTAACAAGAATATACAAGTAAAACTCTTGGATTTTCCAACACCTCTATCTTGAAACCAGAGTCTCCCTACATGTAAAATCCTTCAACCTTGACATCTTTTATTTAAATTGATAACAATATACAACTTATAATTAAATATTTTTCCAACTCTTAATTCTTCAATATTCCATTTCACCTAACAAGAATATACAAGTAAAACTCTTGGATTTTCCAACACCCCTATCTTGAAACCAAAGTCTTCCTTTATGATCATTTTTATTGACTCTTCATTCTTCCATTTCTTCTTTTGTTAGAAAACTCTATCTTCCAACTCATGCTTTTATTTTTGTTAACAATAGTTTGAAAATCATATAATTTGTTTATATGCAATTATGTTGTTACGAGTTTCATTATTTTCTAGTTCTATATCTCCAGTTGCATAATAATTTTTAATTTGTTATACATGTGGGTTGTCTCATACTAGATCTTATACATTTTCTATTATTAAAAGATATTAATAGAAGAAAAATAAATTAGCATGAAGGGTTTTGATAAAGATATTCATTAATTTATTTCATCTCATAGTCTCTAGAATTTTGTTGACATTGTCCTAAAATAATATAAATCAAATGGATGTTACTAGAATTTGCAATTTATTATTTTAAAATACTATGAAAATCTTAATATCTAGGATAAATATTTATTATTATTGTTTAATAGTCTTGACATTTAACATTTCAAATACTTGCATAATTTACAAAATATGAAAATATAAAAAACTTAAATGATATTATAATAAATCCAATCAAATAAAAATTTCAATTTGTAAATGAACTTACATAATTACACAAGTTAAAAAATAAATCCTAGCTATTAGATTTAACCACCCTCCCCACCCCAACCCACCTTTTTTGTGATATTGTGGTCTTTTTTATTTTGTTAGAAAATTCATGGGTATTTCTTTAGCCCATTGTTTTGGACAGAAAAAAGAAAAAAAAAAAAAAAAAAAAAATCTTGAAAGGTTCCTCATAATGGTTGCTTTCCAATAAGTCATTTCCTGCTTAATTTGGCCATTTAAAACTCAAGATATGGCTCATGGAATTTATCTCTCAATAGTCATTGATTTTGCCCTTAAAATAGTTTTGGACAATTGATTTATGGGATTGTTCTTTATCATAAATGCATTGTGGTAAGATATTATGAGGTCTTTATCTTGTTTTTTCCTCCCATAATAGTTTATATGTGAAGCTATATCAAATTTGGAATATAGAGACCAATCTAATATTTTTTTATATGTGAAAATCCACAAGATCCAAAAAACTTGGGATTAACATATCGAGAAAAATTAGAAAAGTTACAAATGTGAAACATCCAAATAAGATATATCAAGGGTTTGGGAAACCCATAGCTTCTAGATATATTCGAGATTTTGGACATCCATAAGACATCTGTATATGAATATATCTAGGATCAAAGATATGTAGAACCAAATATACCCACAGTCCGGGATTTCCATGATACATCTAGATCGAGATATATTCAAGATCTGGGGCATCCATGAAACACATAGATCTATATTTGTCTAGGATTTGGGACATTTGGATGTGGATACATCCAAGATATTTAAATTCCGTGCAATGTGAAAACATTCAAAAACCTAAATACCTCCAAACAAAAATTGGATATCCAGTAAATGAGAAAAAATAGATGTCATGTAATGTGAAAAGTATAGATTCCTGGATACTTGGGTACCTCCCAAAAACAAAACAAATAAATAGAATGAATAAAAATTAAAACAAATATATTTAAAAAATAAAAATAAAAATCAAATAAAATTAAATAAAATTAATAAGGAAAACGTGATGGGTACTTGAATGAATGTTGACCATTGGAAGAGAAATGAAAATCGATCTTGGATATATATTTTTGAATATGAAGAGTTGATGCATTTGGAATTTGCATGTTGGATGAGATCCAAATGTTCTCGAAAAAATAAATAAATGAATCTCTTAGATCTGGATGACTTGCAATAAAAAACAATATATGACTTAGTAAAAACACATGGCATCCATGTTGACTAATAAATATCCCTATTATGACATGTGGATCTCGAAGACATGTCATATTCCAAATCACTATAAAATGATGATAATAAAAAAAAATTCCAAGGGCCATAACTCTGTGTCCCAAATTTTGAATGAGAAATTTTTTATATCATCATAAATATCTCAATGAATAAAAAATGATAGTGGTCACAAAATTAGAAAAATATGTAATTAAATGAAGAAATTTTTTATAATATTTAACTCCTCAAAATGAACATGTGTGCGTTAGAGTGAAGTTTGAATAACTAGATCCATAACTAGAAGCAATCATTTATGTAATCAAGATATAAAACAAAAAAAATGATCAAAACTTACATATCCAATCCAAAAATGAAAGAAAAAACCTAGAAAAATATTATAACAAAATAATAAAAGCAAAAATAAAAACCAATGAGCATGAAATGTAAAATAAAAATAATAATTAAAAATAAAATAATTTGAACTTAAAAGAAAAGTCAAAAAGAAATTAAATAATAAAGGTAAAAAAACAAATAATGGGTTTCCCATGATGTAAAATTATGAAATCAAACTCCCTATTGGATATAATAAGAATAGATAATAAACTCACAATATCAGGAATTTAAATAAAAATTTAAAAGAGATGTATCATTTTTATTGAATTATGTAGGAAAAATTAAATGGGTAGTTGTTGTGGACACAACTTAAAGTGGGATAAATTTAATTAAATCCTTGTAAAAATGGAAAAGATGGTAAATTGATTCGTGGGGTTGTGAAAAGGACCATATGCACCAATATTTCTCACGTCAAAAACAAAAGAAATAAGATTATTCACAACATCCAAGAGTAGTCTTATGCGAAATATTCCTCAAATTTATGCAATGTTGGAATATTGACAAGTAAACCACAAACCATACATGATATAAATTGAAGGTAATATTTCAAGCCAGTATGCTTCAATTTTTTATTAATGCCAAGAAAGTTTAAAACTATGTTATCTGTAAGCGTGTTTATGGTTGCATTCTTAATAGGATCATGGCTAGGAATCCTTGGTTTGTCTAGTTAGAAATAAAATTCAAAATGTAGTTTAGTAAAATGGTGCAGCTCTATTCCTTGGAGGTGAATGGTCTACATTCACATTTAAATGTGAATATTTTGTCAATTGGTTTATGATGCCCTTATTTCCATAAAGTGATAAGAGCTAGACCATGCCAATCTTGATTTGTACGATAAGACTTTTTATATATTTTATACATTTTATTCTTGGTGATGAAGGAAGCATAAAAAAAGTAAAATGTATTCCAAGGACAATATAATTAAGGATATAACAACTAAGAAAGTGTTTTAGAAATATGTGTCAATTATATCTGTTTATTTTATTGGAACTAAGAAATCATAAAGGTCTATACTTTGTTGAATTCAATTTTTACAAGAGTTTGAAGACGTGTTTTCAAAGGAAATCTCTAGATTTTCTTCAATGAAGGACATTGACATATGCACTCACCTTTTTCCCAGAGATACATCTATATTTAGGAATCCTTATAGAATAGGTACAAATACGCTAGATTTAACTAAGATATAAATATATTTGGAAGAAAATTTATTAGACAAGATATTTATACATCAAGTTTCTCTACGCAGGGAGCATTAGTCTTATTTGTACATAAGAAAGGTGGAACTCTTAGTCTATATATTGATCACAAACATATGCACAAAGTCACCATTAAAAAAAATATATTCTACCTAAAATAGATGACTTATGATTATCTATGACGAGAAAAAATGTTTTCATATATTTACTTGAGGTTAGGCTATCATTGATTTTGAACTAAGGATGGCCATATTGATCCGAGTTTATGAAGGGAAAAAAATTAAATACAAATTACTAACAAAAAACAAAGAGATATAATTGAAACTTGACTTCAATTAAAATAATGGAAAATGCTTAAAATTGTATACAAGTAGAATGAAAGAAAACTAGTTGAAATGGTGGTAGCTTATCTTTGAGAAGGGATGTGATAGAAATGTGTCTTCTTGAACTATATAACAATGACGCCCTCAGGCATTTTTATCATGAAGAGGAAATAAGAAAACCTTAAACATCCAAAAACCTAACTCTAGGAGATGAAGCACCAAAGGCTTATGGGCCCCGATGGGGCCAATTAGAATGTTGACTTCCTGGGGTCGTAACTTTGACATATGATCTAAGTTTAGTGTGCTAGATAGCCCATTGGAAAGGTATATATGAAGAGTAAAATTTTTGACTATCGACAAATTCTATGATAATTTTCATCTTGCTTTCACAAAAAACACTATTTAGTGTTATTACCAAAAAATTGATCATCTAGCCTAATTTACTAGATGGATCAAAGTACACCATGTAAGGACAATTTTACCATAGTAAAATTTCCTTCACTGTGAGAAATTGCTTAATAAACCACCTTTGTTAAGTAATTTATAATTAAACCCATGAAGAATAATTAAATAAATCATTATTTATTTAATTTTCTTCTAGGAATTTAATTATACCATTGTTCAATTATTATTCAGTGTCATATTTGACCTAATTAAGAAAAGTCAACAGAAAAATTATTAATTATCTTATGTTTCTCTAGGAATAATTAATTAATCACTAATTAATTATTATTCCTTGTCAAATTTGACTAAATCCCCAGGAATAATTAAATAAATCATTATTTGTTTATTATTCCTTAACCAATTTCTTGAGATGATAAATAAATAATTTATTTATTTATTATTTCTAAATAAAACTTTAAATACTCTTTTCCCTCCTAACCAATTATAATAAAATATTCCAAATGGTTATTCCAAGAATGGAGCTAATAATATTATATTATTTCTCATTATTCGAGGATAACTCAATATTTTGTTATAAGTAGAAGGGTTTTCCATTCATTATTCAATTTTGATTATTTTCGTTGTTTCACTCACTGTTGTAACTCTGATTATTATCACTATCGCACACTATTTTTTCCATTTGAGTTCTCATTGAGCTCAAACATTTTGTTTGTTGGGTTTACACATTATAGAGGAGAGAGACTCTACACAAGCTGAAGACATTTGATGATAGCCAAGAACCCATCCCATAGAGGGGGACCGGTAACATTTATTTGTTCCCTTCACAACTGTTATAATAAAATCTATTCTCTATATATTTGGTTTCCATTGGATAATTGGAGTCATTACTATTTCATTTTGTTATTTAACTATGATTGTGGCATAGATCAGGACTTTGGCAAGTTTTGTTTCTATCAGTTGCTACAAATCTACAATGTTTAATAGCCATTTATATTGTTGAGATTGCTTGTCATCCACAATCTTAAGTGGATTCTTTTCGTACATCTTTGAGAAGAAACACTACAACAAAATTGGTGACTTTGTTGATTTTTTACTTCAGATCCAGAAACTTGGGTGACCTTCAATTTTCAGCTTAGGGTCTCTTCTTTTTTTCAGACTCTTAATGTCGTCTACTAGCTTTTTAACTCTAGATCTGTCAAATTTCTGACTTCCACAAGTTTTTGGGTCTTTTCCACAGGTCACGAGAACCAGTCATGATAGAGATGACAATTTTTTCCAAGATTTTCCGACCTAGTATCAAGGAGAAAAAATCACACTTTTCTGCCCAAACAGTGCGATCTGGAGTCCAGAGTGCAAAAGTGTGATCCCCTCTCAAAACAGGTTAGTACTTGTGATTTTAGGGTTTCCGAGTTTTTATCATATCTGCTTCTGGGTTTTGTTGAGAGTTGTTTGCTGGGATGTTTAACCTCTGTATCATCCTGCTTAGATCTTGATCTACTTTGATTTACTCGTCGAAGTGGAATTTAGCCCCTTAGGGCATCTAGTACGCTTCTACCTTTATACGAGGAGTTTAATTGAGTAAGAAGTCTGAGTTTTTGCAACACTTTCAACCATATATTCCATATCTATACCCTTCTATTTCAGATATCCAAATATAGGTTGTTTCTATCCAAAGTTTTGTTTTAAACCTTGTTTGGTTATTTTCCTTAGGGTCCCATCGGTTGCCCTAGGTTTTTCACCCATCTCCCTATCTTTTTGCAGAAATCTTCCTCTCTGGTTTTTTGTTGTAGTTGCACCACCTTTTAGTAGCCTAGTGTCATTTGATCCTAGTCAAATTGACACTTAGATCTCTTGACCTTTCTAGTGTGTTTTCAGTTGATTTCTCCACCAACCAAAACAACGCTTGCAAACCCAGTATGGGTTGGGTTTAGTTAATTGTTTTACTTTCCATTTTCTGTTGTTAATTTCAATTTATTTTCAACAAGATTTTTTTCTTTTTTCAAACATGATTTGGGCTTAATCAATAAACACACTTTCACAGTGCACAAGCACACCTTAAATGAAGGGCATTTGGTTTACACTACGTTAGACTCCGTCTTGTCAGTCTTCCATCAAAGTCAAATTCATCAAAATTTATCTCTCGTCATTTGCAGTCATTTGGGTCAAAAGGAGTTATTTTAAACTTGCACGGGTATTTTGCGCTGATCTGAGAGGGCACCTCAAAACTACATTAAATGTGTTGGGTCCTGTTGTGGGAACTAATTTATTAGCTGTAGAAAATGGACTAAACCACAAAGTATTTTGGTGCTTGTTTTTTGTCTTTCTCGCTGATGCCACTAGGGAGAATAGATGGTTGGCAGCATTAATGGCAGAGTTTGGGAATGATAGCAAGGACATGCTTCTTGACATTGAAATGATACATCGAGAGATTCTATGGCAAGTTGCATTTATTCAGGATTCAAAGGCAGTAATATGTCAAACTCAAGTAGTTGGACCACCTCCTGATGATTCAACGCCCCTTCTATTGATGAGATATTTTCCACTTGCATGAAATTGCTCCAGGCTAAGGTTATATTATTTCTTGTAGAGAAATTCAAGCATTGTACTTTAGATCATGTAAAGGATGATAGTATGATGTCCCTCATATCTCATGTTTTGGCTCTAATTTTACATGAAGACAATGCAGCTTGTGAAGTAGGTGCTGACAATGGCCTTTTTAGTGTTTTATTGGATATCTTGTTCAGCTTTTTCCTGCAGGTATCAAAAAGTGAGGGCTAGCCAGATTTTAAGTATGTGACACCCATGCTACTAGTTCTTGATAATTTGCTACAGTTGAAGCAAAAAGTTGATTCTAAATTCTGAACTGTCCAAGAAAAAGATGGTGATGCTGAGAATCCTGAGAACTTGCAATCTCCTTCAGCAAAATCGTACAGAACACATGTTGAATGTCCCTGGTGGGTATATAACTATCGAAGAACAGAAAAAAGATGGCCGAAGCCGTGTTTTCATAACAGTGGACATGATTGAGGGTGCGCGCTACCCATAGAGTGGGGGCACTACCCATATAAGGTGCGCTACTCGTTGGGTAGAAGCGCTACCCATGCAGTGACAGAGCCGAAATTTTTGTGTCTTTGTGTCTAATTTCATGCTAAATAGTGGTGGGTGTGGTTACGAAGGTCCTCAACAATCAACAGTATATAATATACTTCCAGACAAGAGAGAGATGGTATTTAATCATGCCAAATTGTGGCTCCATCTCGAATTCATAGAAAACAAATGGGTTGAAGTGTCAAAGGGCTGCATGACTTACAAATAGGGATTTTATAAACCAGATGATGGGTTTTCTTAAAAATTATAATCATCTGTTGAATGCAAATTAGTTATGTTGGACGAACGTTGGAGGCGGTAGCTACAGCTGGCTCACGAAACGTGGCCCAAGAGCATCTCCTTCAGCACGGTTTGGCATGGATATAGGTGGCACACTCTACAAAGCTGTCTACTTTGAGCCAGCTAGAGAATTGATTTCTCCAGGTGTGAATTTTGGCCAGACTAGGAAGGATACCAAATCTGGGAAACTCTGTGAAAATGACACTACCAAAATGGACAAAAGCAGAGGCAGGGCCAGTGCATTTGGAAAACCATCTGAAGATATGTTTTCAGAGCCACCTTTAGGGAAAGGAGAACAATCCCATAAGGATATCGGTGCTTGCGGTACCCAACCTCCTGCCAGAATTGAGACACAGTCTGATTGCTCTTTCGAAATGAACCCTGATTCGAGCAAATTACAGGAGCCACTGCAAAATTTAGAATATACAGATTCTAATATGCAGGATGCAAGATATGGAAAAACCTCGCCAGGATGTATTGATTTTAATAGTATTAAAGCTTCTTTTTATGCGCTTACAGAAGAACGGATGAATGAAGGAACACATTCTGCTAGCTATCCAGTAAGGAACGTCCGCAAAATATGGTTATCTAATCATGCTCTTATTCTTTTGCCAGGTCGTGGAATGTTTCATTTCAAATGTTTTGAGACTTGGAGAATGGAGGAATTTTTTGAGACTCATGCGGGAACACTATCTTGTTGATCAGGATAGAGCCATTGGAGCAACTGGTGGCAGAGCTTGCAAATTTCTTGCCAGGTTTTCTGAAATTGTTGGCTTGCGGCTAAAGCACAATGATGAATTGAAGAGCTTGGTGCGGGGGATTGATTTTTTGGTCAAGATTGCTCAACATGAAAGCTTTGAGTATCCTATAGGTTCATATAGAGCAGGACGCATACAGCGGCCTTGGAAGTCATCTGAGAACTGTAGTGATGAAGACGACAATGATTTCTGTCCAAGGGAGAAGGGTAAGCGACATGGTGATGACGAGAGTTTTGTCAATAGTAATTGTAAGGAGGATACCATTGGAGGATGTAATGGTAGAAATAATATGAGCACTACGGCTGTTTCAAAGAGTCCTCTTCTTGAAAAAGATGTTAATGCTGTAGTATTAGATGGAAGCCAGAGTTTGTACCCATATCTTGTGGTAAACATTGGATCAGGCGTTGACATTTTAAGAGTTGATTCTCCTGATCAGTTTGAGCGTGTTGGTGGAATAAGCCTTGGTGGAAGCACGTTTTTGGGGCTTGTATCAGCATTGACAAGATGTAACAGCTTTGAGGAAGCCCTTTATCTTGCTACACGAGGAGACTCAACATAGATTGATATGCTAGTTGGGGATATTTATGGTGGTGATTATACAGAGATGGGTGTAGCAGCAACCACAGTGGCCAGCTCATTCAGGTTGCTTGTCAAACCAAGGAAAAGGGGTGCTGCAATGCAAACACCAGAGCATCTAGCAAAAGCATCATTGCTAATGATTACAAATAACATTGGCTCAATTGCCATGTTGCATGCTCGTGCAGCAGGAGTTGGTCATGTTTTGTTTACAGGCAGTTTTCTGCATGGAAATAAGGTAGCTATGAGGCTTTTGGCAGTTGCCATGCAGTTTTGGTCCAATGGCCTGATTAAGGCAATATTCTTACGACATGAAGGACATGCTGGAGCAATTGGGGAAATGCTACATGATTTAGATCCAACTCCCAGGCACAAATTCAGCAACCGAAAATCAAATTGCAGATCTTCAAGGAGATAGTACACGGTCGGCAACAAAATTCCAAATATTTAGACAGACAGTTGGGGATGATTTCCATAATTAAAGCCACCGTCCTTGCATTCGAACGCAGGTGGCAGTCTATGACAAATGGCAGCTTTGAAGATTCCTATTTCAAAGAGTTTTGACCAGCAACCTTCACAACTCGAGACATTTTGCAATCTGATCCAGATTTGGTTTTTTTTGGAATTTTAATTAGTTTTAATTCCTAGAAGTTAGTTTTCTATTCCTAGAAGCTAGTAACAGCTTGAGCATGTAATTTGTAGTTAAGCAATACTTTGTACTTGGGGGAGAGAGTTCTGAGGTGTGCGTGGAGGAAAACAGAGAATTTAATTGTACAGTTGAATGACAGAGATTAATTAAATGGCTCAGCTCTGATCTGTAAGATTCTTGTGGTGTGGAAATTTAGCATATGTTTTTCTTCTGTTTCATATGTCTTTGTAATGTTTCCATTTCATTTCATAATCATTTTTAAATGGATACTTTTAAGTGAGAAAGGAAGAATTCAATGTATTTGCTCTCTCTTGAGGAAGTGTTCATATTTAATGTTTTCTTCAGTTCAATAAGGATTCATCACACATGCCCTTGTCGACTTCTCAGCAGTCTTGCCATTCCGTTTAATCTCAATTTAATTGTTAAATTTCGCTCCTACCTCGCCTTATGGAATAATCTGTGCCTTTTATTAAATCTCTGCTCACGTTGTTCTTGATACCACGCTGCCCAAAAAACCCAATCATTCATTAAAACCCCTTTTCATATCTCTTTACTAGCCTAAAATCCGCATTCACTATAGGTCATCTTAGCCCCATTGAAAACCTTTTGCCGAGATAGACCCGGAGAGAGCCCTCTCCTGTCCTCGTAGGGATAGCTACGAGGCTGAGCGTGGTATGATGTTGCCTCGAGTTTTGCCTTCCTCAGCCTGAGGCGGATACGAAGGCTAACATAGTGGCGACCATACTGTGGAAGATGGTTTGCTGTTGATGTGACTTTCGACTTGTAGATTGTCTTGCTCCGGTACATGAAATCAAGTTGCAGATCTGATGCTGATGGTGGACAGTAGTCAGACACACATATGCAGGCTGAAACATTCACCTGGCGACTCCAGCTCGATCCAGACAGTCCAATGCTCATTGATCCATTTATGCAATGGTAGGGTATGTGGCAAACCCTGCACTGTGTGAAGCTGTAAAAGATGTTAGAAATTGGTTAGCGGATTTTGAAATTAATGAAGATTTTTTCAGTGCCTTGCTTCAATGTTTGAAATCTCCGAAGTTTCCTCTTGAAGCTAAAACTGGTGTCTGTGAGTTAGTGGTTGAAAGAGTTGAGAAGGAGATTCAGTGTTTAGATGAGCAGATCCAGTCATATGATTTCCAAGACCCTAAAAAGTTCTTGGAAATCCTTCCTCCTTCGAAACAAGAAATAATAGAATTGCCTACAGATGTTTGCATTGACAGTGTGCCGCTGGAGGTATGTATTGCAAAGTTGGGGCAGCCAACAAAGTCTGGATTTTGCGATCCAATGGCAACATACATGGAAATGTTTTTCAGTTTGATTGATAGATCAAGTTGTCTTTTACGTGACCAGGCTCATTACATGCATGAAGGGTTGCCAGCAATTGCATCTGTGATCTGGTTGAAGCACTCTCAAGCGGCATCATTTTCAGGTTTACTTGAATGGTTAATATGGAATTTCAAAATTACCTGATCTATTGTTTTTGCAGCAAAGTAGGGTAGATTTTGTAAATAAATAAGCAGCCAAAAGGAAACATTTCATTCTGAGTTTCATTTACAGTTGTAGTGTGAAGTTTGTTGAGCAATTTTTTCGATCATTTCAGTCAAGTACCAGTCCATAAATGAGTCGGAAGTCTCATGTTGTCTGTTGAAATAATGACTCCATTGCCCAATGGACGGAGGCATTGTCTGCTCTTCCAAAGCTCTGTGGTTCTTGGCACCTCTAAGAAGCGGCAGCTGCCATCCCCATTGGAGCCAATGTTAGACTCCTTCTTGTCAGTCTTCCATCAAAGTCAAATTCATCAAAATTTATCTCTCGTCATTTGCAATCATTTCGGTCAAAAGGAGTTATTTTAAACTTGCACGGGTATTTTGCGCTGATCTGAGAGGGCACCTCAAAACTACATTAAATGTGTTGGGTCCTGTTGTGGGAACTAATTTATTAGCTGTAGAAAATGGAGATTGAACCACAAAGTATTTTGGTGCTTGCTTTTTGTCTTTCTCACTGATGCCACTAGGGAGAATAGATGGTTGGCAGCATTAATGGCAGAGTTTGGGAATGATAGCAAGGACATGCTTCTTGACATTGAAATGATACATCGAGAGATTCTATGGCAAGTTGCATTTATTCAGGATTCAAAGGCAGTAATATGTCAAACTCAAGTAGTTGGACCACCTCCTGATGATTCAACGCCCTTCTATTGATGAGATATTTTCCACTTGCATGAAATTGCTCCAGGCTAAGGTTATATTATTTCTTGTAGAGAAATTCAAGCATTGTACTTTAGATCATGTAAAGGATGATAGTATGATGTCCCTCATATCTCATGTTTTGGCTCTAATTTTACATGAAGACAATGCAGCTTGTGAAGTAGGTGCTGACAATGGCCTTGTTAGTGTTTTATTGGATATCTTGTTCAGCTTTTTCCTGCAGGTATCAAAAAGTGAGGGCTAGCCAGATTTTAAGTATGTGACACCCATGCTACTAGTTCTTGATAATTTGCTACAGTTGAAGCAAAAAGTTGATTCTAAATTCTGAACTGTCCAAGAAAAAGATGGTGATGCTGAGAATCCTGAGAACTTGCAATCTCCTTCAGCAAAATCGTACAGAACACATGTTGAATGTCCCTGGTGGGTATATAACTATCGAAGAACAGAAAAAAGATGGCCGAAGCCGTGTTTTCATAACAGTGGACAGTGATTGAGGGTGCGCGCTACCCATAGAGTGGGGGCACTACCCATATAAGGTGCGCTACTCGTTGGGTAGAAGCGCTACCCATGCAGTGACAGAGCCGAAATTTTTGTGTCTTTGTGTCTAATTTCATGCTAAATAGTGGTGGGTGTGGTTACGAAGGTCCTCAACAATCAACAGTATATAATATACTTCCAGACAAGAGGAGATGGTATTTAATCATGCCAAATTGTGGCTCCATCTCGAATTCATAGAAAACAAATGGGTTGAAGTGTCAAAGGGCTGCATGACTTACAAATAGGGATTTTATAAACCAGATGATGGGTTTTCTTAAAAATTATAATCATCTGTTGAATGCAAATTAGTTATGTTGGACGAACGTTGGAGGCGGTAGCTACAGCTGGCTCACGAAACGTGGCCCAAGAGCATCTCCTTCAGCACGGTTTGGCATGGATATAGGTGGCACACTCTACAAAGCTGTCTACTTTGAGCCAGCTAGAGAATTGATTTCTCCAGGTGTGAATTTTGGCCAGACTAGGAATGATACCAAATCTGGGAAACTCTGTGAAAATGACACTACCAAAATGGACAAAAGCAGAGGCAGGGCCAGTGCATTTGGTAAACCATCTGAAGATATGTTTTCAGAGCCACCTTTAGGGAAAGGAGAACAATCCCATAAGGAGATCGGTGCTTGCGGTACCCAACCTCCTGCCAGAATTGAGACACAGTCTGATTGCTCTTTCGAAATGAACCCTGATTCGAGCAAATTACAGGAGCCACTGCAAAATTTAGAATATACAGATTCTAATATGCAGGATGGAAGATATGGAAAAACCTCGCCAGGATGTATTGATTTTAATAGTATTAAAGCTTCTTTTTATGCGCTTACAGAAGAACGGACGAATGAAGGAACACATTCTGCTAGCTATCCAGTAAGGAACGTCCGCAAAATATGGCTATCTAATCATGCTCTTATTCTTCTGCCAGGTCGTGGAATGTTTCATTTCAAATGTTTTGAGACTTGGAGAATGGAGGAATTTTTTGAGACTCACGCGGGAACACTATCTTGTTGATCAGGATAGAGCCATTGGAGCAACTGGTGGCGGAGCTTGCAAATTTCTTGCCAGGTTTTCTGAAATTGCTGGCTTGCGGCTAAAGCACAATGATGAATTGAAGAGCTTGGTGCGGGGGATTGATTTTTTGGTCAAGATTGCTCAACATGAAAGCTTTGAGTATCCTATAGGTTCATATAGAGCAGGACGCATACAGCGGCCTTGGAAGTCATCTGAGAACTGTAGTGATGAAGACGACAATGATTTCTGTCCAAGGGAGAAGGGTAAGCGACATGGTGATGATGAGAGTTTTGTCAATAGTAATTGTAAGGAGGATACCATTGGAGGATGTAATGGTAGAAATAATATGAGCACTACGGCTGTTTCAAAGAGTCCTCTTCTTGAAAAAGATGTTAATGCTGCAGTATTAGATGGAAGCCAGAGTTTGTACCCATATCTTGTGGTAAACATTGGATCAGGTGTTGACATTTTAAGAGTTGATTCTCCTGATCAGTTTGAGCGTGTTGGTGGAATAAGCCTTGGTGGAAGCACGTTTTTGGGGCTTGTATCAGCATTGACAAGATGTAACAGCTTTGAGGAAGCCCTTTATCTTGCTACACGAGGAGACTCAACATAGATTGATATGCTAGTTGGGGATATTTATGGTGGTGATTATACAGAGATGGGTGTAGCAGCAACCACAGTGGCCAGCTCATTCAGGTTGCTTGTCAAACCAAGGAAAAGGGGTGCTGCAATGCAAACACCAGAGCATCTAGCAAAAGCATCATTGCTAATGATTACAAATAACATTGGCTCAATTGCCATGTTGCATGCTCGTGCAGCAGGAGTTGATCATGTTTTGTTTACAGGCAGTTTTCTGCATGGAAATAAGGTAGCTATGAGGCTTTTGGCAGTTGCCATGCAGTTTTGGTCCAATGGCCTGATTAAGGCAATATTCTTACGACATGAAGGACATGCTGGAGCAATTGGGGAAATGCTACATGATTTAGATCCAACTCCCAGGCACAAATTCAGCAACCGAAAATCAAATTGCAGATCTTCAAGGAGATAGTACACGGTCGGCAACAAAATTCCAAATATTTAGACAGACAGTTGGGGATTATTTCCATAATTAAAGCCACCGTCCTTGCATTCGAACGCAGGTGGCAGTCTATGACAAATGGCAGCTTTGAAGATTCCTATTTCAAAAGAGTTTTGACCAGCAACCTTCACAACTCGAGACATTTTGCAATCTGATCCAGATTTGGTTTATTTTTTGGAATTTTAATTAGTTTTAATTCCTAGAAGTTAGTTTTCTATTCCTAGAAGCTAGTAACAGCTTGAGCATGTAATTTGTAGTTAAGCAATACTTTGTACTTGGGGGAGAGAGTTCTGAGGTGTGCGTGGAGGAAAACAGAGAATTTAATTGTACAGTTGAATGACAGAGATTAATTAAATGGCTCAGCTCTGATCTGTAAGATTCTTGTGGTGTGGAAATTTAGCATATGTTTTTCTTCTGTTTCATATGTCTTTGTAATGTTTCCATTTCATTTCATAATCATTTTTAAATGGATACTTTTAAGTGAGAAAGGAAGAATTCAATGTATTTGCTCTCTCTTGAGGAAGTGTTCATATTTAATGTTTTCTTCAGTTCAATAAGGATTCATCACACATGCCCTTGTCGACTTCTCAGCAGTCTTGCCATTCCGTTTAATCTCAATTTAATTGTTAAATTTCGCTCCTACCTCGCCTTATGGAATAATCTGTGCCTTTTATTAAATCTCTGCTCACGTTGTTCTTGATACCACGCTGCCCAAAAAACCCAATCATTCATTAAAACCCCTTTTCATATCTCTTTACTAGCCTAAAATCCGCATTCACTATAGGTCATCTTAGCCCCATTGAAAACCTTTTGCCGAGATAGACCCAGAGAGAGCCCTCTCCTGTCCTCGTAGGGATAGCTACGAGGCTGAGCGTGGTATGATGTTGCCTCGAGTTTTGCCTTCCTCAGCCTGAGGTGGATACGAAGGCTAACATAGTGGCGACCATACTGTGGAAGATGGTTTGCTGTTGATGTGACATTCGACATGTAGATTGTCTTGCTCCGGTACATGAAATCAAGTTGCAGATCTGATGCTGATGGTGGACAGTAGTCAGACACACATATGCAGGCTGAAACATTCACCTGGCGACTCCAGCTCGATCCAGACAGTCCAATGCTCATTGATCCATTTATGCAATGGTAGGGTATGTGGCAAACCCTGCACTGTGTGAAGCTGTAAAAGATGTTAGAAATTGGTTAGCGGATTTTGAAATTAATGAAGATTTGTTCAGTGCCTTGCTTCAATGTTTGAAATCTCCGAAGTTTCCTCTTGAACTAAAACTGGTGTCTGTGAGTTAGTGGTTGAAAGAGTTGAGAAGGAGATTCAGTGTTTAGATGAGCAGATCCAGTCATATGATTTCCAAGACCCTAAAAAGTTCTTGGAAATCCTTCCTCCTTCGAAACAAGAAATAATAGAATTGCCTACAGATGTTTGCATTGACAGTGTGCCGCTGGAGGTATGTATTGCAAAGTTGGGGCAGCCAACAAAGTCTGGATTTTGCGATCCAATGGCAACATACATGGAAATGTTTTTCAGTTTGATTGATAGATCAAGTTGTCTTTTACGTGACCAGGCTCATTACATGCATGAAGGGTTGCCAGCAATTGCATCTGTGATCTGGTTGAAGCACTCTCAAGCGGCATCATTTTCAGGTTTACTTGAATGGTTAATATGGAATTTCAAAATTACCTGATCTATTGTTTTTGCAGCAAAGTAGGGTAGATTTTGTAAATAAATAAGCAGCCAAAAGGAAACATTTCATTCTGAGTTTCATTTACAGTTGTAGTGTGAAGTTTGTTGAGCAATTTTTTCGATCATTTCAGTCAAGTACCAGTCCATAAATGAGTCGGAAGTCTCGTGTTGTCTGTTGAAATAATGACTCCATTGCCCAATGGACGGAGGCATTGTCTGCTCTTCCAAAGCTCTGTGGTTCTTGGCACCTCTAAGAAGCGGCAGCTGCCATCCCCATTGGAGCCAATGTTAGACTCCTTCTTGTCAGTCTTCCATCAAAGTCAAATTCATCAAAATTTATCTCTCGTCATTTGCAATCATTTCGGTCAAAAGGAGTTATTTTAAACTTGCACGGGTATTTTGCGCTGATCTGAGAGGGCACCTCAAAACTACATTAAATGTGTTGGGTCCTGTTGTGGGAACTAATTTATTAGCTGTAGAAAATGGATTGAACCACAAAGTATTTTGGTGCTTGCTTTTTGTCTTTCTCACTGATGCCACTAGGGAGAATAGATGGTTGGCAGCATTAATGGCAGAGTTTGGGAATGATAGCAAGGACATGCTTCTTGACATTGAAATGATACATCGAGAGATTCTATGGCAAGTTGCATTTATTCAGGATTCAAAGGCAGTAATATGTCAAACTCAAGTAGTTGGACCACCTCCTGATGATTCAACGCCCCTTCTATTGATGAGATATTTTCCACTTGCATGAAATTGCTCCAGGCTAAGGTTATATTATTTCTTGTAGAGCAATTCAAGCATTGTACTTTAGATCATGTAAAGGATGATAGCATGATGTCCCTCATATCTCATGTTTTGGCTCTAATTTTACATGAAGACAATGCAGCTTGTGAAGTAGGTGCTGACAATGGCCTTGTTAGTGTTTTATTGGATATCTTGTTCAGCTTTTTCCTGCAGGTATCAAAAAGTGAGGGCTAGCCAGATTTTAAGTATGTGACACCCATGCTACTAGTTCTTGATAATTTGCTACAGTTGAAGCAAAAGGTTGATTCTAAATTCTGAACTGTCCAAGATAAAGATGGTGATGCTGAGAATCCTGAGAACTTGCAATCTCCTTCAGCAAAATCGTACAGAACACATGTTGAATGTCCCTGGTGGGTATATAACTATCGAAGAACAGAAAAAAGATGGCCGAAGCCGTGTTTTCATAACAGTGGACAGTGATTGAGGGTGCGCGCTACCCATAGAGTGGGGGCACTACCCATATAAGGTGCGCTACTCGTTGGGTAGAAGCGCTACCCATACAGTGACAGAGCCGAAATTTTTGTGTCTTTGTGTCTAATTTCATGCTAAATAGTGGTGGGTGTGGTTACGAAGGTCCTCAACAATCAACAGTATATAATATACTTGCAGACAAGAGGAGATGGTATTTAATCATGCCAAATTGTGGCTCCATCTCGAAATCATAGAAAACAAATGGGTTGAAGTCTCAAAGGGCTGCATGACTTACAAATAGGGATTTTATAAACCAGATGATGGGTTTTCTTAAAAATTATAATCATCTGTTGAATGCAAATTAGTTATGTTGGACGAACGTTGGAGGCGGTAGCTACAGTTGGCTCACGAAACGTGGCCCAAGAGCATCTCCTTCAGCACGGTTTGGCATGGATATAGGTGGCACACTCTACAAAGTTGTCTACTTTGAGCCAGCTAGAGAATTGATTTCTCCAGGTGTGAATTTTGGCCAGACTAGGAATGATACCAAATCTGGGAAACTCTGTGAAAATGACACTACCAAAATGGACAAAAGCAGAGGCAGGGCCAGTGCATTTGGAAAACCATCTGAAGATATGTTTTCAGAGCCACCTTTAGGGAAAGGAGAACAATCCCATAAGGATATCGGTGCTTGCGGTACCCAACCTCCTGCCAGAATTCAGACACAGTCTGATTGCTCTTTCGAAATGAACCCTGATTCGAGCAAATTACAGGAGCCACTGCAAAATTTAGAATATACAGATTCTAATATGCAGGATGCAAGATATGGAAAAACCTCGCCAGGATGTATTGATTTTAATAGTATTAAAGCTTCTTTTTATGCGCTTACAGAAGAACGGATGAATGAAGGAACACATTCTTCTAGCTATCCAGTAAGGAAAGTCCGCAAAATATGGTTATCTAATCATGCTCTTATTCTTTTGCCAGGTCGTGGAATGTTTCATTTCAAATGTTTTGAGACTTGGAGAATGGAGGAATTTTTTGAGACTCATGCGGGAACACTATCTTGTTGATCAGGATAGAGCCATTGGAGCAACTGGTGGCAGAGCTTGCAAATTTCTTGCCAGGTTTTCTGAAATTGCTGGCTTGCGGCTAAAGCACAATGATGGATTGAAGAGCTTGGTGCGGGGGATTGATTTTTTGGTCAAGATTGCTCAACATGAAAGCTTTGAGTATCCTATAGGTTCATATAGAGCAGGACGCATACAGCGGCCTTGGAAGTCATCTGAGAACTGTAGTGATGAAGACGACAATGATTTCTGTCCAAGGGAAAAGGGTAAGCGACATGGTGATGATGAGAGTTTTGTCAGCAGTAATTGTAAGGAGGATACCATTGGAGGATGTAATGGTAGAAATAATATGAGCACTACGGCTGTTTCAAAGAGTCCTCTTCTTGAAAAAGATGTTAATGCTGTAGTATTAGATGGAAGCCAGAGTTTGTACCCATATCTTGTGGTAAACATTGGATCAGGTGTTGACATTTTAAGAGTTGATTCTCCTGATCAGTTTGAGCGTGTTGGTGGAATAAGCCTTGGTGGAAGCACGTTTTTGGGGCTTGTATCAGCATTGACAGGATGTAACAGCTTTGAGGAAGCCCTTAATCTTGCTACACGAGGAGACTCAACACAGATTGATATGCTAGTTGGGGATATTTATGGTGGTGATTATACAGAGATGGGTCTAGCAGCAACCACAGTGGCCAGCTCATTCGGGAAGCTTGTCGAACCAAGGAAAAGGGATGCTGCAATGCAAACACCAGAGCATCTAGCAAAAGCAGCATTGCTAATGATTACAAATAACATTGGCTCAATTGCCATGTTGCATGCTCGTGCAGCAGGAGTTGATCATGTTTTGTTTACAGGCAGTTTTCTGCATGGTAATAAGGTAGCTATGAGGCTTTTGGCAGTTGCCATGCAGTTTTGGTCCAAAGGCCTGATTAAGGCAATATTCTTACGACATGAAGGACATGCTGGAGCAATTGGGGCAATGCTACATGATTTAGATCCAACTCCCAGGCACAAATTCAGCAACCGAAAATCAAATTGCAGATCTTCAGGGAGATAGTACACGGTCGGCAATAAAATTCCAAATATTTAGACAGACAGTTGGGGATTATTTCCAGAATTAAAGCCACCGTCCTTGCATTCGAAAGCAGGTGGCAGTCTATGACAAATGGCAGCTTTGAAGATTCCTATTTCAAAAGAGTTTTGACCAGCAACCTTCACAACTCGAGACATTTTGCAATCTGATCCAGATTTGGTTTATTTTTTGGAATTTTAATTAGTTTTAATTCCTAGAAGTTAGTTTTCTATTCCTAGAAGCTAGTAACAGCTTGAGCATGTAATTTGTAGTTAAGCAATACTTTGTACTTGGGGGAGAGAGTTCTGAGGTGTGCGTGGAGGAAACAGAGAATTTAATTGTACAGTTGAATGACAGAGATTATTTAAATGGCTCAGCTCTGATCTGTAAGATTCTTGTGGTGTGGAAATTTAGCATATGTTTTTCTTCTGTTTCATATGTCTTTGTAATGTTTCCATTTCATTTCATAATCGTTTTTAAATGGATACTTTTAAGTGAGAAAGGAAGAATTCAATGTATTTTCTCTCTCTTGAGGAAGTTTTCATATTTAATGTTTTCTTCAGTTCAATAAGGATTCATCACACATGCCCTTGTCGACTTCTCAGCAGTCTTGCCATTCCGTTTAATCTCAATTTAATTGTTAAATTTCGCTCCTACCTCGCCTTATGGAATAATCTGTGCCTTTTATTAAATCTCTGCTCACGTTGTTCTTGATACCACGCTGCCCAAAAAACCCAATCATTCATTAAAACCCCTTTTCATATCTCTTTACTAGCCTAAAATCCACATTCACTATAGGTCATCTTAGCCCCATTGAAAACCTTTTGCCGAGATAGACCCGGAGAGAGCCCTCTCCTATCCTCATAGGGATAGCTACGAGGCTGAGCGTGGTATGATGTTGCCTCGAGTTTTGCCTTCCTCAGCCTGAGGCAGATACGAAGGCTAACATAGTGGCGACCATACTGTGGAAGATGGTTTGCTGTTGATGTGACATTCGACTTGTAGATTGTCTTGCTCCGGTACATGAAATCAAGTTGCAGATCTGATGCTGATGGTGGACAGTAGTCAGACACACATATGCAGGCTGAAACATTCACCTGGCGACTCCAGCTCGATCCAGACAGTCCAATGCTCATTGATCCATTTATGCAATGGTAGGGTATGTGGCAAACCCTGCACTGTGTGAAGCTGTAAAAGATGTTAGAAATTGGTTAGCGGATTTTGAAATTAATGAAGATTTTTTCAGTGCCTTGCTTCAATGTTTGAAATCTCCGAAGTTTCCTCTTGAAGCTAAAACTGGTGTCTGTGAGTTAGTGGTTGAAAGAGTTGAGAAGGAGATTCAGTGTTTAGATGAGCAGATCCAGTCATATGATTTCCAAGACCCTAAAAAGTTCTTGGAAATCCTTCCTCCTTCGAAACAAGAAATAATAGAATTGCCTACAGATGTTTGCATTGACAGTGTGCAGCTGGAGGTATGTATTGCAGAGTTGGGGCAGCCAACAGAGTCTGGCTTTCGCGATCCAATGGCAACATACATGGAAATGTTTTTCAGTTTGATTGATAGATCAAGTTGTCTTTTACGTGACCAGGCTCATTACGTGCATGAAGGGTTGCCAGCAATTGCATCTGTGATCTGGTTGAAACACTCTCAAGCGGCATCATTTTCAGGTTTACTTGAATGGTTAATATGGCATTTCAAAATTACCTGATCTATTGTTTTTGCAGCAAAGTAGGGTAGATTTTGTAAATAAATAAGCAGCCAAAAGGAAACATTTCATTCTGAGTTTCATTTACAGTTGTAGTGTGAAGTTTGTTGAGCAATTTTTCGATCATTTCAGTCAAGTATCAGTCCATAAATGAGTTGGAAGTCTCATGTTGTCTGTTGAAATAATGACTCCATTGCCCAATGGACGGAGGCATTGTCTGCTCTTCCAAAGCTCTGTGGTTCTTGGCACCTCTAAGAAGCGGCAACTGCCATCCCCATTGGAGCCAATGTTAGACTCCTTCTTGTCAGTCTTCCATCAAAGTCAAATTCATCAAAATTTATCTCTCGTCATTTGCAATCATTTCGGTCAAAAGGAGTTATTTTAAACTTGCACGGGTATTTTGCGCTGATCTGAGAGGGCACCTCAAAACTACATTAAATGTGTTGGGTCCTGTTGTGGGAACTAATTTATTAGCTGTAGAAAATGGACTGAACCACAAAGTATTTTGGTGCTTGTTTTTTGTCTTTCTCGCTGATGCCACTAGGGAGAATAGATGGTTGGCAGCATTAATGGCAGAGTTTGGGAATGATAGCAAGGACATGCTTCTTGACATTGAAATGATACATCGAGAGATTCTATGGCAAGTTGCATTTATTCAGGATTCAAAGGCAGTAATATGTCAAACTCAAGTAGTTGGACCACCTCCTGATGATTCAACGCCCCTTCTATTGATGAGATATTTTCCACTTGCATGAAATTGCTCCAGGCTAAGGTTATATTATTTCTTGTAGAGCAATTCAAGCATTGTACTTTAGATCATGTAAAGGATGATAGTATGATGTCCCTCATATCTCATGTTTTGGCTCTAATTTTACATGAAGACAATGCAGCTTGTGAAGTAGGTGCTGACAATGGCCTTGTTAGTGTTTTATTGGATATGTTGTTCAGCTTTTTCCTGCAGGTATCAAAAAGTGAGGGCTAGCCAGATTTTAAGTATGTGACACCCATGCTACTAGTTCTTGATAATTTGCTACAGTTGAAGCAAAAAGTTGATTCTAAATTCTGAACTGTCCAAGAAAAAGATGGTGATGCTGAGAATCCTGAGAACTTGCAATCTCCTTCAGCAAAATCTTATAGAACACATGTTGAATGTCCCTGGTGGGTATATAACTATCAAAGAACATAAAAAAGATGGCTGAAGCCGTGTTTTCATAACAGTGGACAGTGATTCAGGGTGCGCGCTACCCATAGAGTGGGGGCGCTACCCATATAAGGTGCGCTACTCGTTGGGTAGAAGCGCTACCCATACAGTGACAGAGCCGAAATTTTTGTGTCTTTGTGTCTAATTTCATGCTAAATAGTGGTGGGTGTGGTTACGAAGGTCCTCAACAATCAACAGTATATAATATACTTGCAGACAAGAGGAGATGGTATTTAATCATGCCAAATTGTGGCTCCATCTCGAATTCATAGAAAACAAATGGGTTGAAGTGTCAAAGGGCTGCATGACTTACAAATAGGGATTTTATAAACCAGATGATGGGTTTTCTTAAAAATTATAATCATCTGTTGAATGCAAATTAGTTATGTTGGACGAACGTTGGAGGCGGTAGCTACAGCTGGCTCACGAAACGTGGCCCGAGAGCATCTCCTTCAGCACGGTTTGGCATGGATATAGGTGGCACACTCTACAAAGTTGTCTACTTTGAGCCAGCTAGAGAATTGATTTCTCCAGGTGTGAATTTTGGCCAGACTAGGAATGATACCAAATTTGGGAAACTCTGTGAAAATGACACTACCAAAATGGACAAAAGCAGAGGCAGGGCCAGTGCATTTGGAAAACCATCTGAAGATATGTTTTCAGAGCCACCTTTAGGGAAAGGAGAACAATCCCATAAGGATATCGGTGCTTGCGGTACCCAACCTCCTGCCAGAATTGAGACACAGTCTGATTGCTCTTTCGAAATGAACCCTGATTCGAGCAAATTACAGGAGCCGCTGCAAAATTCAGAATATACAGATTCTAATATGCAGGATGGAAGATATGGAAAAACCTCGCCAGGATGTATTGATTTTAATAGTATTAAAGCTTCTTTTTATGCACTTACAGAAGAATGGATGAATGAAGGAACACATTCTGCTAGCTATCCAGTAAGGAACGTCCTTAAAATATGGTTATCTAATCATGCTCTTCTTCTTTTGCCAGGTTGTGGAATGTTTCATTTCAAATGTTTTGAGACTTGGAGAATGGAGGAATTTTTTGAGACTCATGCGGGAACACTATCTTGTTGATCAGGATAGAGCCATTGGAGCAACTGGTGGCAGAGCTTGCAAATTTCTTGCCAGGTTTTCGGAAATTGCTGGCTTGCGGCTAAAGCACAACGATGAATTGAAGAGCTTGGTGCGGGGGATTGATTTTTTGGTCAAGATTGCTCAACATGAAAGCTTTGAGTATCCTATAGGTTCATATAGAGCAGGACGCATACAGCGGCCTTGGAAGTCATCTGAGAACTGTAGTGATGAAGACGACAATGATTTATGTCCAAGGGAGAAGGGTAAGCGACATGGTGATGATGAGAGTTTTGTCAACAGTAATTGTAAGGAGGATACCATTGGAGGATGTAATGGTAGAAATAATATGAGCACTACGGCTGTTTCAAAGAGTCCTCTTCTTGAAAAAGATGTTAATGCTATAGTATTAGATGGAAGCCAGAGTTTGTACCCATATCTTGTGGTAAACATTGGATCTGGTGTTGACATTTTAAGAGTTGATTCTCCTGATCAGTTTGAGCGTGTTGGTGGAATAAGCCTTGGTGGAAGCACGTTTTTGGGGCTTGTATCAGCATTGACAGGATGTAACAGCTTTGAGGAAGCCCTTTATCTTGCTACACGAGGAGACTCAACACAGATTAATATGCTAGTTGGGGATATTTATGGTGGTGATTATACAGAGATGGGTGTAGCAGCAACCACAGTGGCCAGCTCATTCAGGTTGCTTGTCAAACCAAGGAAAAGGGATGCTGCAATGCAAACACCAGAGCATCTAGCAAAAGCATCATTGCTAATGATTACAAATAACATTGGCTCAATTGCCATGTTGCATGCTCGTGCAGCAGGAATTGATCATGTTTTGTTTACAGGCAGTTTTCTGCATGGAAATAAGGTAGCTATGAGGCTTTTGGCAGTTGCCATGCAGTTTTGGTCCAATGGCCTAATTAAGGCAATATTCTTACGACATGAAGGACATGCTGGAGAAATTGGGGAAATGCTACATGATTTAGATCCAACTCCCAGGCACAAATTCAGCAACTGAAAATCAAATTGCAGATCTTCAAGGAGATAGTACACGGTCGGCAACAAAATTCCAAATATTTAGACAGACAGTTGGGGATTATTTCCATAATTAAAGCCACCGTCCTTGCATTCGAACGCAGGTGGCAGTCTATGACAAATGGCAGCTTTGAAGATTCCTATTTCAAAAGAGTTTTGACCAGCAACCTTCACAACTCGAGACATTTTGCAATCTGATCCAGATTTGGTTTATTTTTTGGAATTTTAATTAGTTTTAATTCCTAGAAGTTAGTTTTCTATTCCTAGAAGCTAGTAACAACTTGAGCATGTAATTTGTAGTTAAGCAATACTTTGTACTTGGGGGAGAGAGTTCTGAGGTGTGCGTGGAGGAAAACAAAGAATTTAATTGTACAGTTGAATGACAGAGATTAATTAAATGGCTCAGCTCTAATCTGTAAGATTCTTGTGGTGTGGAAATTTAGCATATGTTTTTCTTCTGTTTCATACGTCTTTGTAATGTTTCCATTTCATTTCATAATCGTTTCTAAATGGATACTTTTAAGTGAGAAAGGAAGAATTCAATGTATTTGCTCTCTCTTGAGGAAGTGTTCATATTTAATGTTTTCTTCAGTTCAATAAGGATTCATCACACATGCCCTTGTCGACTTCTCAGCAGTCTTGCCATTCCATTTAATCTCAATTTAATTGTTAAATTTCGCTCCTACCTCGCCTTATGGAATAATCTGTGCCTTTTATTAAATCTCTGCTCACGTTGTTCTTGATACCACGCTGCCCAGAAAACCCAATCATTCATTAAAACCCCTTTTGATATCTCTTTACTAGCCTAAAATCCGCATTCACTATAGGTCATCTTAGCCCCATTGAAAACCTTTTGCCAAGATAGACCTGGAGAGAGCCCTCTCCTGTCCTCGCAGGGCTAGCTACGAGGCTGAGCGTGGTATGATATTGCCTCGATTTTTGCCTTCCTCAGCCTGAGGTAGATTCGAACGCTAACACATTGCCAAGCCAAGACTTAACATAATAAATTTGTCTCCCCTCACAGACACAAAGACATATTTTTGATCTCCCTTCACCATTTCTGTGTCCCGTGTGCCTTACCACCATTGTCCCACCAAGGAATATATCACAGAGACTCTTATGCCTTCATCCCTAGTTTCTCTCAGGCATATACTCTTCCTCGTAAGGTTTGATTTCATAGTCCCCCTGAGTCCCCATACCGACTCTTCTCCTGGTTCATCTGATTCCAAGCCTCCTTCACCGCATATTGTCACCATATTTAGACCCACAGCTAGTGCAGGAACCCAACCTGGTGTTACCTCAAGTTCTACCTTGGTGGTCACATCTAGCAAAACAGTCTCAAAAACCGTTCTGACAACCCCCATCCTCCCTTTTATGGATGGGTTAAGTCTCCTATATTTTAGCTAGTTAATAGATGACGCTATACACCACAATGATTGTTGGCTTGCGCTGCCAACTAAGCTTCCCTCAGACATCCCAAATTCTGAGGGAAATTTTGGAGACAACCCTAACAATCATGTTCACTCCTTCCACATGTGGTGTTCATCCAACTCCATTACCGATGACTCCATACTTCTTCAGCTGTTCGAACACATGCTCACTAGAGACACTGCAAAATGGTACGTAGACTAGCCTGACGCATCTCATTCTGTTTTTGTGACGCTTGCTAAAGTGTTCCTCATATATTTAGTTACCTATTCGGTATGATACTAGTACGAAGCTATTGACCTCATTCCGTTAGTGCTTTACCACCCGCCTTTCCGATCATGTTCAAGAATGGCATAGAAGGAGGAGCACATGTCGTGCCCCACCCTTCGAAGACCATGTCTACCTGGATTAGTTTCTTATGAGCCTTTTATCACCCATTTGAAAGGATGTCACGTCCCATTTTCCTCAAACAGAGGAAGATGCTCTCTAAACCTATCTAAGATATGACCTGATTTATGCGCAATATGGTTATGTCTATATCGTCATTTCAGACCTCCCCCGTCCTAGAGGTGCCAATGCACCGGGGGCATCTCATGTCGCCAATGGTATCATTGGAACCATTTCACACCCTTTTCCATATACTCACAAAGTTATGGCTATCCGCAGGGGGGCACCAGTTCCTCCAACACTTATGCCCCTCCTACTATCAACATGTTTTCAGGTCCATCCAATGCTCCACCTGTCAACCAAACCGTTGTTCCTCCCTATGCACAGCCGAGCGCTCCAACCCCTCAAGCATAAGTGCCACAACCTCCCATGCATCCTTAGCCCCAACAGACACCGCCCCCTCAGGTTCAAGTGTTTTCATAGCATACTGTGACCAATCCACAAAATTTGAAGAAAAAGAATAAGGGGAAGGGTAACAAGGGTAACCACGGTAATCAAGGTAATCAACCTAGTGAACCCCAGGGGAACCAGCTTAACACCAACAACCAGCAAAAAGGAAGTCAGCGCAAGCAGAACAAGGCTATTTGTATGAACAAGCCTTGTGCTTGTTGTGGTGTACATGGCCATTATACACATGAGTGTCCTCTCTTACCCTATATGTGCCAAATGTGGGAAGCTCAAGCAGCTTGTAGAGGTCAAAAATCACCTCAGAATCCTGCACCATCTCAACCGACAGTGCTTACAAATCCTTTCCCTCGGCAAGGATTTGTTGCTTCTCAACCTCAGCTAGGTCAAGCAGCCCATCCCCCCCAACCTTCTAGTCCTGGTGACTACCAGATCCTCATGATGAATTCTGATGAGGTTAATCCCTCTGATATCAACTTTCAAACTTGGTCGCATCAATATGACAAGCCATCGACTTCTTTTGCTACTAAGTCCAAAACCAAAGCATCTACTGAGCCTCTTATGACACCAAATGGTCCATTATAAATCCCTCAACCTAAAATTGAGGAAATTACGAGGATCCCAAAGGGACCATTATGTCGTAATGTGGCTTCTAACCGAGTTTCCCATACATAGAGTATAGTAGATGAATTGGCTCAATCACTTGCCACCATATCGATGCCAGAGGTCCTCTAGTCATGCCCATCTCAAAAGAAAGCTCTACTAACTGCTTTGGGCGTAGTAGATCCTTCCGACCATTGTTTTGTTGTCTTCCTAGTTGATACATCAGAACATCCCCCATTGTCTTCATCCATTGCTTTCAAGATACCAGTCTAAGTCCGTAACGCCATCATCTCCCGATGCATTATTGACAAAGTTGCATCCACCTATGTGATGTTTGCTGCCATTTGGAAACAACTTAAGTCACTTGAGATGTCCCCATCCACCATCACTTTGCGTGCTTGGGACGGACACTCCTCCCAGCCTCTTAACATGTACTACAACTATCCAGTGACTTGCGGGCAAGACTTTCAATGTAGACATTGAGGTTATTGATGCCCCTTTAGATTATAAAATTCTCTTGGGTCATAGTTACACATATTCTATGCCAGCCGTCGCATATGCGGTTTTCTGCAAGATGTCCTTCCCCCATGAAGGGAATATTGTCACCATCGATTGGTTGACATACTACGAGTCGGCATCTGTGACCTCCCCTGATTCCATTATCTCATCAATGTCAGATAAGAAGTCTTAAACTCCTCTCACCGGTGGTTCACCTGGAGTCTACAACGATTCCTCATTGTTGGGTGCTTTCCCTCATCCTCCCCCTCTCATCTCAGAGCCTAACTCTTTAAGTGTTTGCATGTTACAAGAGTCATGGGCTACTCTCAAGCAGTCTAGTACATCTAATCAACAACCAGCTCCTCAACACCCTATTGTTGTCATATCAGTCGAGCCATCCAAATCCACCCCCCCAATATCTCCTCCGTTTTTGGGTGCCTTTCCTATGTTTCCACCAGGAACTGTTCCTCCAAGTCTCAACCATCCAAGAGTTCAACATTACCCTGTAGGCCAGATACCTTTCTTATTTCCCCCTCTGGGAATATTTTATGTCCCTATTATGGCTTAGCTCATCCTTCATAACATGACTTTGGGGATCCCAGTGTGATACATTGATCCCCCTACAAGCACTATGCTTGGTCAGCTACGACCTTATCATGCTTTGACCCTAGTTCAATCGGTCCCTACAGCCGGTGTTGTTGCTCTAGTTCCATCACAACTTCAACAAAAATCCACCCCTGTTGCGAAAGCATCTAGATAGGGGGGCAAAGCTAAGAGGAGAGAACCTAAGGATAAGGCTCCCCAAGATCCTATGGCCCCCAAGGCCCCAAATTCGTCACCTCCGTGCACTTTTTGTAAAGTTGTTGGACACACCACCAATAATTGTCCTCAACTCCCTCATCTCAAACCTTTGGTTCATGAAACATTCCCTAAGTCAAATATCCCTAAGGTCCAAATTGACTTACTCGGTCCAGCCAAAAAACTCAGAACGTTACACATAAATCACCATTGTTCCTTGTGCAATCGTCGTGGTCACTATTCCTATTGTTTCCCTCATCTTGATGAATTTCACAATTTCCTTGAGGCGCTTCGTGAATACGAGACCACTCATAGTGGAACACCCACTTCTCTACCCATCCATTCTCGTACATTATTACACTAGAACATGGGGACTCTGGTCGCACCATTTTGATCCCTCTCCCCAATGTCAAGATGAAGAACACCATCCTTTACCTGTCATCATCCCTGAGTTCCTCGCGTGCAAACCTTTCTGAGGTTTCTGCACACACTTCTATCGAACCTCTTTTGATAGAATCCTAGGTCTCAACATCTATAGATCCTCCATCTACTAGCTCATCATCTACCATTCTAGATGATGCATATGTGAACCTTCTCTCTTAGGTTGATGCACTAGGTATTGCTGCCGCATCATGTAGACAATCTTCCTCCCGTCCACCCATCTTCCATTCAACTGCAAACATTCAACTTCATTTGAAAACAATGAATTTGCAAACAAAGAATGCAAACATGCTTTCAAGCTTCTACGAAAATCACCATTATAGGGTTGCAACCTATGAAATATAGCAAACTAATAACAACACACATCCTGTGGGTTGAATTATTATATTAATTACTTCACTTATGTGTACATTGCAGGAAGTATTAAATAGGTTTATTAGAAAGAACCCATTTATTTCTGTATATAATAAACATGAACGAATACTTAAAATAATCCCATCAATGGTAACTCTTGTTGCCAATGATAACATGGTGCAGCTATGGGATTCTTGATGGTTGAAGCTCTCTTTTCACCAAAATCATAACAATAATGCACATACCTCGAAGTTAATCAATTCCAAATCATAATTTTCTGGAAAATTTATGGTTTGTCAGGTCGAATCATTCTAACATAATTACCCTGCCATCACATAACATATTTTGATTTTGGTACGATAACCATACTAGTGTAATACATTATAAACCAACATTCTGATTGTAGCACATCAAAGGAATTTTCTTAGCACTCTAAATGTAACACATGGTAAGGTATGGTATTGATTGAGTTGGGTTTGCAGACGTTGAAATGTTTCCCCTAGCTTTATATAATGCCATGTTCCTCTCTGTCATCCATATCTGCATCCTCTTTGGCATATGTGTCCTCTCTGGCATATTTCCATCCACATACTTGTCATATGACATTCCTTTGTCAATAACATTACTCTTTTATTATATGTGTTACCAATTTTTCGTTCTTCCTTGCTTGTATGTATTCCTTTCTTGTATTGTTATTGCTTCATGTTCTTCCATGTGTGAGCATGAAATAGCTTTGTTGTTCTTCCTTTTTTTTTGTATTTCTTTCTTGTATTATTATTTCCTCATGTTCTTCCACGTGTGAGCTCGAAATAACTTTGCCATTCTTCCTTTCTTGTATGGTTATTGTTTCCTATTATTTTATACAATACGTGTACGTGTTTAGTTGTTGTTCCACTTGTAAGTTTATTTTGTAACCTCACCTTCAATGTCATCTAATATGTATCATTCTATTCTGAACATTGCACAATAATTATTTGATGCACCATGAACAATGCTCATTATAACTTATTTTTGCATCAACATTCACTACAAATCTCTTATCGGCATATTATTTGTTCAATGGTTTTTTCTCTATGGAAGTTTGTAGTTATGAGCAATCTTTGAGTTCTACTTTCAATGTGAAAATGATCATGTTCTAGAAGAGATAACAATAATAGTGGTTTTGGAGACAAGTTATGTGTGGAAGGGATGAAAAACTAGGGAGACTTCCAAAATGGTACCCTACATTTGGTTTATCTAATCATTAATCCATAGTAATGAGTATTAGTTTTTCGTTGGAATTTTGTTTTGCCATGTTTTTATTTTCTTTTTGGACACCACCATCATTCATAGGGTTATGTATTATGTTTAATAACATCATTCTATAGTAGGATTTTTCACTTACTGCTTAATTTCCTTATTGCTCTAAACGCTTATATCATATAAGCCCATATGGAACAGTGATACATGAAATACCACAAAATCCAGAAATATCCACATATTTTCACAGAAGCATTGGTACCTTTCCATCTTGTTCCCATAATAATTTCATCGAATCATATGGTGCAAGGGGATATTTCATCAATGTGTATATCTCGCTTGGTGTACCATGAAGTTTGTCTCAGACATTTACCAATTGCTGAATGCGCATAGTTTGAGTATATATTTCACTAGCTATGTATATCTTTCAGGTCATGGTCTTTGTCTTCTAACATTTATATCTTCCTTGAATTTTTTAATATAGTATTTATCTTCATCTACACTCCATGTAAATAGTTTGATTAATGCATACTTGAGTCTGTTTGTTCACATATTTTCATGATTCCAGTGGCCCTTTAGTAATTTACATACTATTGTCATTTTATGAGGTTGTGGCTCTTGATTTGACCAACACTTCTTTGATAAATTTGACCTATTTGTCTTTATATATGGAATTTTTCTCTATGGTTTACTATTTAAGCATATTGTTGAGGAAGTCACAATTTGTGTGCTTGTTCTTATGCCTTTGAATTCATTACCCCTTTTTCATTTAATTGCAAAGGAACATCAAAATTTGAGGCATATACACATGAGTAGATAAGATCAGTAATTTGTCATCAGTTCTAAGCATATATATCATTCAAATTCTTTGTGATTGTAATGACAGAGTTGAAGGATTTTGAGGAAATCCTAGTGATGCAAGAATATACATATATTGAACTAGATTCATATTCAAAAAAGCTTTGACTATATAAGTGTGTTCATTTTTTTGAAGACAATTACTTGAACTTTGAATATTTTTACTCTTTTTCTAATGACAAATCATACATACATTTCTTACATCGGATTTTTATATCAAATGATGGCTTTTGGAATGTTGAACCAACTTAATTGTTTTCTACATGAAGAAAGTTGACCCAACCTTTATATATTTATGTACTTTGGCTTTCCAAGATAAATATGTTGTGCAAAGAGTGAATTAGGATTTGCACCTGAAGCTTCATATATGTCATTCTTAAGAGTTTGTAGATTTATGTGGTGAGAATTTTGAGGTTTAATATTCAGATTGTCCATAGTCTCCATTTTTAGTCTATGTTTAGAGTCTATAGCAAGATTCATATTTAGGACCAATGTGCAAAGAAGAGAACGGAGAGAGGGAATAAATAAGGGAGGGAAGCAAGAAATAAGGAGAGAAGACCAACAAATCCACAGAATGAAGAAAAACCTAGGAAAGAAAAACTACAACGAAGCATGAACACAATATCTAATTTTAATATTAAAAATTAATTAATTTGTTTGTTAATATTTTTTATTAACTTTTAATTTTTAATTTTTATAAATTATTAAATATTGTATATAAGAATTAAAATTATACTTAAAATTATCTATAGTCTTATTTTATTAAGAATAAATATTAAAAGATAATACTAATAATAATATTATTCTAATTATTAATATACATAATACAGTTATTAGTAATAATTTTCATATTGCTAATAAATAATTCGTAATACTAATAATAAAGTTTATTATTATTAATTTTATAGTTTAATATTAATTATAATTAATAAACTAATGCTATAATAATTATCAATTTAGGAATGATTTTAATTAAATGGGAAACACAGGGGAGGGGTCACATGAAAAGGAAAATATATGAACGAGAGTTGTATGGAAGGCACTTATAGAAGATATTAGGATCAGATGTGTCTCAGTAGATAGGAGGAGTAAGATATGAAGGGGGCTGAAGGATGAAAAAATGGAGAGGAATCATATTGTGAGGGGCAAGGGAAGGAATCAGTGGAAGAGAAAAAAAATGGGCCTCAAGGAAAAAGGGACGGAGGACAAGAATTATGTTTTGGATGTGCGGGAGAGTAAGGAAATCCAGTCTCTGCTTACTTCTAAACCCCCATCCCTATTGAAACTGTGAACATGCTTAATGATTTCAAGTGCCTCACGAATTTTGCATTTATTCTTATGGTTTTCACTAGCGATAACTTTAGTGTCTTCCAAGCAGATGGGGTGACAAGCCTTAGTTGAATGCTTAGTGTTGGGACAGGGTCCCTTGGGATCAATTTTGTAAAAAGTTTTGTTAATATTGTAAAGCCTTCGCAATTTGAGAAGCAAAGCACGTAGGTTGATAGGAGTCAAAAGGGGATTTAGGAAGGTCAAAGCCCCTTATTTGTTAAGAGTCAAGTTATTTTGTGACTAGCCCATGGTTCATGGACCATGGTATTGTAATAAAGAATGATATAAAAAGGATTCATAGAGAGTCATAAGGGAAATCAATCTATCTATCAGTGAATGATCTAAGTAAGAGATAGAAGTTTGTTTTTTGTACTTAGACGAAGGGGAAGGCTCTTACATCTGTGTGCGTGGAGACCTTGGTAAATTTGTAGCTGAGTGCGTGGGCCCCTATAGCTGTGTGTGCAGGGTTGGAAGAGTCTGTAATTGAAGATATAAGCATAATAAAGGTTGTTTTGGGGCATTATCTGTGTATTTGTGTGCTATGGTTTACTTATGAAATTACTGTATGTTCGTTATGTTTATTGTAATTTGTCATGGAAAGTACTTAATAGATGCAGGAAATAAGTAGATCTATTTATTTACATAATGTTATGAATGTTTAGTGCAATCGATGAAGGGTTTGAATCTATTAACTGTTAGTTACTCTAATTTACGGGTTTTAAGGGTTAGGGTTTGTGAAGGTCGGAATAAAGCCCTAAGAGTAGCAAAAACACATCACACAGTCCTTTAGATGTATAAACTTAGTTCTAGCATCCCCCAATATTTCCTCGGGTGAGATTGTAGCCTGTGCTACGTGGGTTGTTGCTTAAAGGGCTAGTAGTGTAGGGTTTTGTTGGTTAGTGCAACTAACTCTAAACTTGGGTCCAAGCCCCCTCAAGCCAAAAAATGGTTTTGTTGCCAGGACCAAGATCTATCTGAGGAATGTGTGATGTGTCATAAGTGGATATCGACTAAGAAGGAGATTGAAAAGTGGATAGATCAGATGTTCCACGAGTTTGCAGCCCAAGAAAATAGGAATCCATGCCTTTCAAAAGAAGAGTGGTTGAATAGATACCTGTATACAGAAGAACGTGAAATTTTCTTCTTCTCTTTTCCTTGCAAGTTATATGAATGGTTGGCTAAATTAGCGGATGGTCAAGGTTCATGGAAGTTGGATAAATATATTGTGTGGACTCCACAATTAGTGAGGCAGTTGGAAGGTTTAGAAAACAAGATCACAAGGGCTATCAATTATTGGATCGACAGTATCTTGGGTGGATTTATTACTGAGTTCCCAATTGGTACATCTATCAGTTATAATGAAGCTAAACACCATTTTTTCAATGGATGAAGAGGTAAGTATCAGAAGTCCCTGAAAACTTGGATTAAGATGCTATTGTGTGAGAAATGGGTTATGCCATTGAATTGACATTTAGACAAGGCTTGACGGGAACTACGTGAAGTGGGGAGCCATTCAGAAGATATCTAGATTCAAGTGCTGAATACAATCCTTGGTTCGGAGAATATGATAGTGATGAAGAAAGTAGTAGTCTGAACACACCTCAAGATGCATCGCAGATGGTAAATTAGGGTATTGCGAGAATACCACATCCATCCACTCCACCTCTACCTTCACCTCCACCTCACACACCTACACCTACACCTCCAACTCCACCTTCGCCTCCACTATTCAGTATGGTGAATGCTATGAAGATGCCCATATTCAAGGGTATGGGGACAAAAGACCCTGAACAATTCTATTTCGTAGTAGATGTTGTGTGGAAGTCACTATAGATAACAGATGATGACCTAAAGAAAGCGCAGCTGGTCACTACATGGCATGATAGGGCATTGATATGGTATATAAGTATAGTATGACTCATCTAGCTATGACATTGAAAAATACGAAAGATGCATTAAATAATGAATTCAAGAAACCTAAGTATCAATCTTAGTTTGTAACTAAGGTTAAAGAAATTAAGTTGGAGGTAAATGAGTCTGCATTGGATTTTGATCAAAGGTTGAAATATCTGCTACAACAAACTAATCTACAAATCTTAGATCAGAAACATAAGGATTGGTATATTTATTCATTGTTACCTCACTTGAGATTACCATTGTCACAACAGAAGATTGGAACGCAGGCTGAGGCACTAGATATTGCTATGAAATTGGAGACCTCACCTATCCAGGATACGAATTTGGGAGTGCATCAGATTCAGTCATAGTTGGCTAGCCTACATATCGAATTGCAGAGTCTCAAAAAGGGAAAATAAGTCTAGAATGAGACCTGCGTAGAAGTATGGTGTTTAAAATGCAAAGGCCATGGTCACGGCAAGGATCATTTCTCGGTGTATCAGAATTACCTAGATGGGTAGGTTTTGTCCCCTTAAAGCCAGAAAATATCGCTAAGACAAGCACTAGTGTAGTACCATGGTGCACTATCTGTCAGATCACATGAAAACATGCGATTATAGGTTTTAACCCTGTATAAAAATTACTTGAATATGAATTCTAAAACACAAAAAATAAACAATGAGAGAGCAGAACACATAAAACACATATACACAGAGATTTTCCCCTGGATCCCAAAACTGGAACTACCAGCATGATTTTTCATTATGTTCCTTTCAATGTTACAATACATATTTATACATGGCGAAGCATCCAATACCATGGAACAAAAACCATCACGTCCAATACCATGGACTGAAAACCATCGCGTCCAATACCATGGACCGAAAAACCATCGTGTCCAAAAAACAAGTGCGAAAATCATGCACAAAACCATAGGTGGGTCTGCCCAACCTAACATAGGGTCCAAAACCAAAATTTTCTAGGGCACTACCCTGAACCCCATAAAGTGGGTTTATGGTGCCCCTCAAACCCCCTGTGACCTCCCCCCCTCTAACCCCGGTTAACTACGTGGGCTAGTCATGGAAAGAATATAACACAACCCAACAATCTCCCACTTGTTGTTTTCTTTCCACAAGAAGCCACAAGAGAGCTTAGTCATTTATGCACCCCTGCAACGCCCATTGTTTCTCTACACCAAGAGAACTTCTCAGAGCTCAGAGATTTTGTCAATGCATCTGCAGTATTCTTCAAAGTGTCCACCTTTACCAGCAACACCTTTTTGTCTTCTATCATATCCCTCACAAAGTGATACTAAACATCAATGTGATTTGTCTTTGAATGATATGCAGGGTTCTTTGCGAAGAAAATTCACTTTTGCTGTCACAGCCTATCCTTATAGCTTCCTATACTAATCCCATACTTGAACACAATCTCTGTAACCAAACTGCTTCCTTGCTTTCATGAGTGGCTACCATCTATTTTTCCTCTATAGTTGATAGTGCCACTACAAACTGTTTCTTACTCATCCAACTGACTGCACCTCCAAATAGGTTAAACACATACCCACTTGTAGATCTTCTCTGATCCATATCTCCAGCCCAGTCTGCATCAACAAATCCATGAATATACAACACTCTGTCCAATCCTGGTCGTCCTTGTAGCACAAACCATAATCACTAGTGCCACACAAATACCTGAAAACCTGCTTCACTGCTGTCCAATGCTCCTTCCCTGGTTTTGACATAAAATTGCTCAATACTCCCACTGCATGTGAAATGTCTGGTCCAGTATAGACCATTTCATACATTAGGCTACCGACTAAACTTGCATATGGAACATGGGACATGTTCTCTTCCTCTTCGTGTGTCTTGGGACACTACTCAACAAATGACCTCACACCTATAGGAATAGGAACCTTCACTAGTTTACTATCCTGCATATTAAACCTCTGCAGTATTGTCTCGACATACTTTCTCTGGTTTAACCAGAACTTCCTCTTTTCCCGATCTCTTTTAATTTCCATGCCCAAAATATAGTTTGCAGCACCAAGGTCTTTCATGTCGAATTTGGAGGACACTTGCGTCTTCAAATCCTGGATAATTTCTTTGTCATTTCCAACCAGCAACATATTATCCACATACAAGACCAGATAAATAACATGGTCACCAATTAATTTAAAATACACACAGTGATCTACTTTGCCTTTGGTGAAGCTAAGTCCTCGTATAAATGTATCAAATTTCTAATACCACATCCTTGGTGACTGTTTTAACCCATACAAAGACTTCTTTAACTTGCATACTATTTCTTTCTTACCCTTCACCGCAAATCCTTCAGGTTGCTTCATGTAGATCTCCTCTTCCAAATCCCCATGAAGAAATGTTGTCTTCATATCTATCTGTTCTACCTCAAAATCAAAAGCAGCAGCAATAGATAAAATTAATCTAATAGAAGTTACCTTGGCAACAGGAGAAAAAATATCACCAAAATCAATTCCTAGCACTTGGGAATAACCTTTTGGTACCAACCGAGCTTTGTATTTCTCCACTTTTCCTTGTGCATTTGTCTTCTTTTTGAACACCCATTTGTTACCAATGGGTTTCCTCCCAGTCGGAAACTCCACCAGGTCCCAAGCCTCATTTTTGTGTAAAGATGCCATTTAATCAACCATGGCCTCTTTCCAGAGTTTTCCATCCTCTGAATCTATTGCTTCCTTCACATTTCTGGGATCATCATCAGTAATAGATAAAGCGAAATTTGAATAGAAAGTAGATGAACTATACCTTTTAGGTTGCCTTCTTTCTCGAACTGATCTTCTCACAGCCGGAGTTTGTGGCTCTTCATTTTCTGATTCCTCCTCTACTATATTGTTTGATTCTTCCTCCTTTAGCTCAAACTCTATCTTCTCAAGTTCCTTTCATTGGACTTCATGTTTAATAATATCTTTCACCTCTGTGAACACCACATCTCAGTTGTACACAACCTTCTGTGTGACTGGGTTCCAAAGCGTATAACCCTTTAAACCATCCTTATACCCAATAAAGATACAATATTCAAATTTACTATCCAACTTGGTTCGTTTCTCCTTTGGAACATGTACATATGCATCACATCCAAATACCCTCAGCTGTGAAAGAGAGGGTTTCTTACCAGTCCATACCTCTTGTGGAGTCTTATCCTCCAATGCTGATGAAGGTGACTTGTTGACCAGGTAACATGCAGTATCCACCGCCTCTACCCAAAATTCATGTCCTAACCCAACACCACTGAGCATGCTTCTCGCCCTTTCCATCAACATCTTATTCATTCTTTCTGCAACTCCATTTTGCTGAGGTGTATATGGAGTAGTCTTCTACCGTGCTATACTACACTTCTTATAGAATTCTTCAAATTCATTACTGCAAAACTCTCCACCGTTATCTGTCCTCATCACCTTTATATTCTTCTCTGTCTGGTTTTCCACCAGAGCCTTAAATTCTTTAAACCTATCAAAGACTTTAGATTTATTCTTAAGGAAATATATCCATGTATTCCTTGAGAAGTCATCTATAAACGATACATAGTACACAGACTTACCCAGTGATGGAACCTTCACAGGTCCAAACACATCACTGTGCACAAGTTCTAATATCTGTTTCTCCCTCTTACTACCAGAGGGGAAACTCACTCGATTCTTCTTCCCATATACACAATCCAGAGAGATATTACTCATACCTTCTACCATACCTTTACCATGACGTATTCGAAGGCCTTTCTCTCCAATATGTCCAAGCCTTTGATGCCACAGCATGGTCTTCTCTCCAGAGACCACTAGATTTTCTGCTCCACTTTCAGGAACCACAAAACTGTTTCACCCATCAACAACCGTGCTACCTTGCATCTTGTACAAAGTTCCAATCCAAACTCCCCGCATCAATACCATTGCTCCACAAACCATCTTGCAGGTATCCTTCTCGAACACTGTTTTTACACCTGCATCATCCAACTTGCTTACAAAAATTAGATTTCTAGCCAATGCAGGAATATGTAGAACACCCGGAAGTCTTCTAACTCTTCCAGCTTGCAACTTCAACTTTACCTTTCTGCGACCAATGATTTTAGCCTTCCTATCATCCCCCAAGAAGACATCACCACCATCATATTTCTCATACAGTTTGCAGAACCACTCTCTATGGGGAGTGAAGTGAAAGGATGCACCGGAGTCAATCAACCATGCCTCATGATCTACATGTGTACTTGAAGAAGCCAAGTACACATCCCCACCTTCATCTGAGGTGGTTTTCACCTTTGCAGAAGGAGCCTCATCAGATCCCTTTCCTTTGTCAAGAGCTTTAGATTTACAGTCCCTTTTGAAGTGGCCTTCCTTTCCGCATTTCCAGCACACCACCTTTACAGGTTTTCCTGGAAATTTAGATCTCCCTCTAGATTTAGATCTCCCACTCGATGACTTATTTTTGTTTCTATTCTGGGACAGTCCTCGTATAGACAAGGCATCACCCTTTTGCTTCTCCATATTTTTCCGTCTCATCTCCTCCGTCAGCAAGCCTGAGACTATTTCATCAAACTACACGGCGGTTGCATTGCTACATATTGCAATAACCAGACTATCCCACGAATCTAGTAGAGAACACAACAAACTGATGCACTTATCTTCATCTGAAATTTTAATATCAATAGATGTTAACTGGCTTACCACAGTATTAAATGCATTCAGATGCTCTGTCACTGAGTCTCCATCTTTCATCCTCAATTTATACAACTTTTTTTGTCGGAACAGTTTATTCCCCAGAGACTTAGATTGGTACAAAGTCCCTAACTTGTCCCACAAAGCCTTTGCCGTAGCGTCCCCTGATACATTCAACAATATTGAATCTAAGACACATAATCATATTGCACTCTTTGCCTTTTTATCCAACTTATTCCATTCTTCATCAGACACTCCCGTTGGTTTAGTACCTGGATCTACCACGTTCCACTGATATTTATCCACCAACAGATCCTCCATCTTGAGTTTCCACAACTCAAAACTTTGACCATTAAATTTCTCGATCTCTATCTTTCCACTACTCGCCATCTTCTTTCACCACTAGAATCGATCTCGCAGATCTCCCACTAAACAGGGTCTTCCACAAGCCTGACAAAACCCCTCAGCGACAAATGCATCCCCTTGAAGCCAAAACTGCTCTGACACAAAATGTAGGTTTTAACCCCATACAGAAATTACTTGCATACGAATTCTAAAACACAGAAAATAAAAAATGTGAGAGAAGAACACATAAAACACATATACACAGAAATTTTCCCCTGGATCCCAAAACCAGGACTACCAGCTTGATTTTTCATTATGTTCCCTTCAATGTTAAAATACATATTTATACATGCGGAAGCGTCCAATACCATGGACTGAAAACCATCGTGTCCAATACCATGGACCGAAAACCATCATGTCCAATACCATGGACTGAAAAACCATTGCGTCCAGAAAACATGTGTGAAAATCATGCACAAAACCATAGGTGGGGTTACGGGAGCCCCTCAAACCCCCTGTGACCTCCCCCCCTCTAACCCCCAGTTAACTACATGGGCTAGTCATGGAAAGAATATAACACAACCCAACAACGATGAATAATTTTCATTTGCTTAGAAGTTTGTACAAACTCCCCAACAACTGTTTTGCAATTTTTGTAAGTATGTAGGTCATGGCGAGCACAATTATTGAAGTTATGGATTAATGATGGAAAGAACACCAACCTATAGAGTACAGACAGAGGCACTTCGTTAACAAGATCAAGGTGCAATTGTAGCGCGTAGTGGGTTCTAGGAATAAGGAAGAGGACGAGGGGGAGGAGTTGGAAGAGGTCGTAGACAGATCATTTGCTGCAATAGTGGAGAACCAACCCACTTTGTGTGACATTATTAGAACTTGATGCACCCCTCTTATCAATATTGTCAACAGTTTGACCATGTCATAGAGGATTTTCCCATGCTCATTGCAAATATGCAACAAACGAAGACCTAGACCCAACAACCTACTCATAAAATCCACATGATGAGATCATAAATGCGCAAAGATGGGCCTAGTGTTAATATCGTTATGCGAAGTGGTATAGCTATCAGGGAGGATAAAGGGAAACAACTAGAGGAATATGTATGGGTATGCAAGGCTACTGACAAGGAGGCTAGATTCAATTTGAATAAGGAAAAGGAGACTTGTATGGAGGTGAAAAAGAGCTTTGTGGATGCAAGAGATTCTAGATCAAAGGCTCAGAGTAGATGCATGGAGAAGCCTGAAGAAGTCAGTGTTGCACAAGAAACAGATACTTCATTGTTAACATCTTTCTAACAGACCTATATGAAGCTCCTAAGAGACCAAAAAGCAGTATAGGGATTGCAAGAGTTGATAGACAATTGCGCTAGCAAGGGTAAGACACTACCTCAACAATGCATAGTGCATAAGGTGGATGAAGGTAAGAAAATGACTGGTCGGGAGATGAGATTGACTAAACAGATTGGAGAATTTGAAATGTACCAAGTGATCCTAGATTTAGGATCTGATGTGAATGTTTTGCCAAAACAAACTTGGGAAAGAATGGGAAATCCAATGCTATTGTGGTCTCCGATCTAGCTACGAATGGTAAATCAACAAAATATTATTCCTATGGGGCACCTACATGGAGTAACTATGGATATTGAAGAGGCATCTTCCATAGGCGATTTTAAACTGATCAAAATAGTGTATGACAGTGATCCATACCCAACACTACTTTGAATTGATTGGGAATTTGATAGGAAGGTGGTCATCAACCTAAAGATGGGCAGCATGCCATTTTAGAAGAAGGAACTGAGAGTTATTGTTCCATTGGATCCAGCCGAGGGTTCGTGATATACTGAACCAATCCAGGATTACTATGACGAAGATGACATTGAGTAGATCTATAAGCTTATTGTGCGAGATGAGGATTGGATCAACCCTACAGAAGATGGGAAAATTACTTGGGAGAAGGACAACTCCTACAATTCGGATTCATATGAGGAGCTTGAGCACTGGCATAACAGATGTCATGAGGTATCGATGCTGCGATGCACTAGGCTTACTAAGTCACTCCGATGTATATCTAGTGAGGTACACAACTTATCTTATTATGATAGCGTACAAGATGTAAATTTATTTCTGGATAAATTTGAAAAGGATGTATTGGAGGAACATCGGTTCTAGGCATTAGAAATCACACTAAGAACTATGCTTGCTAGATGGTGGGGTACTCATAAGAATAGTTTTGCAAACTAGAAGAAGTACCAAAGGATGATGTAGTTGCAGGTTGGATATTCCAATACTTGCATTGTGGAGAAATATACAGGAAAGGATGATCCGCGCAAGAATTTGACTCAATGGATGAAAACATGGGGAGAGGAAACATAGCCAGAATGGGTTCATATATTCTTCCACACTTTGGATACTATTTCAATGAACTAGAATCTAGAAATAGAGTTGCGACACAGAATCATAGAATGGGTGTTCTTAAGGAAAGTTTTCTCCTAACATTCAATTTTTAGGATGAGTTTGTATGTATCGATGAAGCGTTACAAGAGATCAAAGTTGCAATATTCAGAATGCCTAAAGAACCTGTCACACGGGTACCACCAAATTGGAGTACACGGCTATGCCATGCTCTCGAATACTACAATGTGACCACATAAGAAGGTGAGGATGATCCCAGGAACATCAATATTCCTGAGTCAGAAGGACAACGCGAAGTCGCGGGGCCTAAGGCAGAAGTTCTTGACATCTCAAAACCTTTGAAAACTAAGAAAGTAAACATTGGGTCAAAATCGCAGCCGAAGTTTTCCAATATAGGTGATTAATGGGATGCAGACACAGTTGAAAAAGTTGCGGAGTTATTGCGGGAGTATCAGAACTTTTTTCCCACAAAATTATCTAATCTAAAGGGGATAGTAGGTGATCTAGGTGTCATGAAGATCACTTTGAAGACAGATGTGAAGCCAATGAAGTAGCGCCCATACCAATTGAATCCTAGGTACAAGGAAAAAGTACGTGAAGAATTGGATAATATGTTTGCAACAAGAATTATTGACCATGTAGAAGAATTAGACTGGGTTAGTCCTATGGTAGTTCAGGAAAATAAGATGAAGGGAAAAATATGAATTTGCGTAGATTCAAGAAAGTTGAATGGTGCTTGTGTCCATGACCCATTCCCTACGCCATTCACAGATGAAGCATTGGATAATGTTGGAGGTCAGGAAGCCTATTTGTTTACAGGTGGGTTCTTAGGATATCATCAGATCAAAATCATGTCAGAGGATCGGAGTAAGACTACCTTTACCACAGAATGGGGTTGTTTTCAGTATACAGTTATTCCCTTTGGACTTAAGAATGCCCTTGCAATCTTTACTAGGGTGGTAGTCACCACTTTTAAATAAGTTATTCATAAGTTTTTGGAGGTTTACTTTGATGATTGGATGGAAGCAACAGAAAAATATAAGAAGAAAGAAACCCAGAAGGATTCTGTGAAAGAAAACATCACGGCGAAAGAAAAGGTCACGCAGCAAAAAGAGGCCTTAGCCAATGAGAGAGAAGTGTTGAAAGAAAAGGTCTTTGCAAAAGAGACAGATGCACCAAAGGAACAAGAAGCAACACCAAGGCCACTATTGACCTCAAAGAACCAGAATTCATAGATGTGGAGTTCGAAACTTAGGATGAAGTGGACAGAGGAGGCAGAAGTGGAGTTCTGCAGGACCTCACAAAAAGCAGAAGTTCGACAAGGCTGCGAGCACGAAACCATTGGTCCTCACGGAGGGGGACATAGATGAGATCGGCAATGTGGTTCGCAACGCCATGGAAACAATTCGGGGCCACATTGAGGAACAGTATGATCACGAACTGGACAAGGTATAGTAGGGCCTGCAGGAATTACAGGTCTAGACAGGGGTGACTCCAGCGAACATAGGATAATTAAGCCTGCAGCAAGTGAGTGTGACAGTATAGATCACCATATACCTCTGCGTAGTACAGTTACCAAAGGGATACTTGCACATTAAGACTTTAGAAGGCAGGGCGCACCTATTGCATCTGAAAAATTTGAGTATTAACCTTGCGACGCTCCCTATTCAGACATTGCATGAGCTGCATCAAGGAGTATCAAATGAGCTCAGGGTTCAGGAACAATGGGCATTACTGGTTATCAGCAAAGTAAAAAACAGACATCCAACAAATGTTTGAGTAGAAGGCACAAGCACTCAAAGAACATGAACAAGTCGTTGCACGTAGTCAGCAGCTAGAAGCAGCAATAGTACAGGCCTGCATTTAGCTTCCTGAGCTCCAGATTCCAACAAAAGAGACCTCCACAGAGAAAATACAAAAGTTATATGTTGTAGTGAAGGATTCAAAAGAGGAAATTGGCATGGTCTGATTTGAGTTGCAGCTACAGATATCTGAACTTCAACTTAAGCTACAACCAACTACTTCTCTAGAAGTCAGAGAGCAGCGTGAGGCTGCTATTAAAGAGAACATGACTATTCTAGCAGTTGCAGTCAAAGATTGCAGCCAATTATTTAATTAGACTATGGAGATTTGGACCTCACTATAGTAGGATCCACACTTGTAGAAAATTGAAATAGATATCCAATAAAAACAAGTGTAGTTTGACAAAATCAAGGAAACAATGTGGACATTAACACGAGTGAAAAGGTTCACCAGACTGTAGGAGGGAAAGTTCATCCAGACCCAGATTGATGAGATGCATCAGAAGGCATCCATCATATCCTCAAGGACATAGCCTTGGGCCAATGAAGCAATCCAGATCTCACAGATAGTTCAGAGAAAGTTGAAGGCTATGCATCAAATACAGAGAACCACGGGCCTTGCAGTCAAAGGTCTGACTACAGAGAAATTGGTTGAGGAAATTTGTTAGGCTACTACATAGGGAACATCAAATATTCAAGAGCTAAAGACAAATTTCAGCAGTTTGCAGGAAAATATCGAGGCAAGACGAGCAGAGTGACTCGGGACGAGTCACAACTTTGTGTTAGGGGCCTATTAGGATAGGGTCTACTTGGGTCAATTTTGCAAAAAGTTTTGTTAATATTGTGAAGTCTTCGCAATTTGAGGAGTGGAGCATGTAGGTTGATATGAGTCAAAAGGAGCTTTAGGAAGGTCAAAGCCCCTTAGTTGTTAAGAGTCAAGTTTTTTTGTGACCTGCCCATGGTTCACAGACCATGGGATTATAATAGAGAATAATATAAAAAGGAGTCATATAGAGTCATAAGGGAAATCAATCTATCTATTAGTAAATGATCTAAGTAAGAGATAGAAGTTTGTTTTCTGTACTTAGGTGAAGGAGAAGGATCCTTGCATATGTGTGCGCAGAGACCTTGGTAAGTCTGCAGCTGAGTGTGTGGGCCCCTGCAACAATGTGTGCAGGGTTCTAAGAGTCTGTAATTGAAAATTTAAGCATAATAAAGACTATTTTGGAGCATTATCTATGTATTTGTGTGTTAGGGTTTACTTATGAAATTATTGTATGTTCACTTTGTTTACTGCAATTTGTCATGAAAAGTACTTAATAGATGCACAAAAGTAGTAGATCTATTTATTTACATAATGTTATGAATGTTTAGCGCCATCGGCGAAGTGTTTGAATTTATTAATTGTTAGTTACTATAATTTATGGATTTTAAGGGTTAGGGTTTGTGGAGGTTGGAATAACGCCCTAAGAGTAACAAAAACACATCACACATTCCTTTGAATGCAAAAACCTAGTTCTAGCATCCCCCAATACTGCCTCGGGTGAGACTGCAGCTTGTGCTACATAGGTAGTTGCCGAAAGGGCCGGTAGTGTAGGGTTTTGTTCATTAGAGCAGCTAACTCTGAACCTTGGTCTAAGCTACCTCAAGCCAACACTCAGTTATTGGTGAAGATTGTGTTCTACCATTTTTATGTTGGTGCCATGCTCTTTAAATCTAATCCTAAAGGTTCTTCCTACTTCTCCAATATAGCGATTTCGCAAGAACATACGACTTTATAAACAACCTTATGTTGAAGCTAATTAAGAGTGTCTTTAACGGATCTAATCCTTTTTTTATGTTCATCATGGGTTTGAAAGATGTTTCAATATCTTTCTTTTGAGATCCTTAGCTAGTTGGTCTGTGACCACCTGAATGTATGGTAGATAAGCACTTTCGCTAGTAACTTGGGCGTTTGTTTCAAGTTGTCTCTCCTTGATTTTAGATCTAGTGCTTCTAATGCTCTTGATGATATCCAAATTTTTATATCCAATACGTGCATAGCAAGGATAATTTTAGGGGCGAATGTTCGTCCTTTGGCGAAATTAAGGGATTTTAAAGTTTTAGTGGGCGAATATTTTGTATCATAGTACATTTTTACAAATCACCTCAAATAGCCCACCTTATTTTAAGGGAGAGGGTAAAAAAGGTAAATTTAGCCCTTGAAATTAGGACTTACAACCTTCCATTCGCCCATTTTCAAGAATATGTTTTATTTAAGTGAATCCATTCGCCCATTTTCAAGAATAGGTTTTATTTAAGTGAATCCTATGGGCCAAATACCATATTTATAAAAGAGGTATTGTAAATTAATAAAAATATAAATAAATGAGGGGTATGGTAAAAAAATAAAACATTTTTTATATTTACTCCATAAGTCACCTTATATACATGTAAGGGTGTAAACAAATAAAAATATAAGTATAGTGGAGGTATGGTAAATCAATAAAACGTCTTTTTATACTTACTCAAAAGGTATGGTAAATAAATAAAAATATAAATAAACTAGACGTATCGTAAATAAATAAAACCTCTTTTTATATTTAGTCCATAACCCTCGTTCTATTTATGAAGGATCAAGAAATAGGTTTTATTTAAGTGAATCCTATGGGTCAAATACCATATTTGTAAAAGAGGTATGGTAAATTAATAAAAATATAAATAAACGAGAGGTATGGTAAACAAATAAAACATTTTTTTATATTTACTCCATAAGTCACCTTATATTTACAAACACTCAAAAAATGGGTTATATTTAGGTGAAACCTATGGCGAAATACTATGGGACAAATACCATGGACTAGATTGTTATTAATACCATGCAAAAAACGATTATTAACCCTAATATTAGAATTAATAAAAATAAAAATGGCACATGGTATTGACCCATGGTATTCACCAAAATGGCACATGTTATTGACCCATGGTATTCACCAAAATGGCACATGGTATTGACCCATGGTATTCACCTGGAATGTAGCCTATTTAAATGGGGGAATTAAACTATCATGTAGCCTATGCTAAGATTCACTAGGAATTTACAAAGTTTTATTATTTAGTGAAAGACTCGCTAAGATCTTACAAGATTTTATAATTGAGTAAAATATTCGCCATGACTGGTGAGATATTCGCCAAAAAATTATATATACATATTATATTATTGATAAAATCGCCTTCCATTTTTCCTATATACCATGGAGATTCGCCCATTTATTATATTTATAAATTTAGGGGGGGTTCTTAAAATTTTCCCTAGTGCATAGAGCTTTTTAAATATTCCAATTCTTCTTCAGCATGAGAGGGAGTCTAATAATTTAAAATCTCTTGTGAAAAGAGTCTTGAGAAGCCCCCTCTTTTGCGTCGGGTGATGGTGTGAATCTGCATGTAGGTAGTTATTGGTATGCACTTTCTTTCTAAACACCTTACAACCTAGATATCCATCTTCATTTCTTATGAGGAGAATGTTTAAAAACAGAATATTGTTGTTCTCCTCAACCTCCATTATGAACTTGATATCTTTAGATATACTGTTGAGGTGGTCTAGAAAGTTACTTAACTCCTTGTCTCCATGAGGCCAATTGACACTGGTGTCATCTATGAACCTAGACCAAATTTTGGGCTTCAACAGGAAAATGTCAAGAGCTCTCTTTCCAAATTTATCCATAAAGAGGTTGGTTGCTATGGGGGACAACAAGGATCACATAGCTACTCCATATGTCTGTTCAAAGAATTCACCTTGGAAGGAGAAGAAAGTGGAATGAAGACATATTTCGGAAAGCTTTGCAGTTTGGGGATCCGTGACCTCTTTTACAACCTGAACAACTTCCTCCAAAGGGATTTTAGTGAAGAGTTGGACAACATCAAAACTTACAATTTTATCCCCAAGATCTAGTTTTTCTTTTTTGATGAATTCCACATATTGGTTGGAGTCTTTAATGAATGAGCTAGTATTACCAACAAGAGGGGCCAATGTGCTAGCAACATATTTCTCCAATGCATATGTGGGTGCCCCAATAGTGTTGACAATGGGTCTGAGGGGTGCACTAACCTTATGAATCTTGGGGACTCCATAAATTCAAGGGGTGATTTCACTATCAAACGACATGAAATTCTTCATTTTGTCATCCAAGTTTACATCCTTGATGGCTTTTCTAACAATCTTGGTAATCTTAGAAGTCAGATTATCTTTGAGCTTCTTGTAGTTACAAATTTTATATAGGTGGTCTTTCATTTTGGCAGTGTATTCTTCTTTATCCATAACCATAGTTGCCCCACCTTTGTCTTCTTTTAGGATCACAATATTTTCATTCTTGTTTTGGTTTTGTTCATATGATTGTAGAGACTCCCCCTTAGATAATCCATCATTTTCATATTATTTGTAGTCCGTTGAAGATCATCTTTGAAGTCAAACTAGTGAGAAGAGGAAGCAGGGATTATCTCTAATTTGATCCTTAGATATTCAAATGGTTCTCTTTTGAAGGGCTTAGTGAAGATGTGTGTTATTTGTTCTTTAGTAGATATGTAATCCAATTTCATTGTTTACTTAGCCACTTGATCTCTAAGGAAATGATACTTTATAGGATATGTTTAGTCTTAGAATGTAACACTAGATCCTTTACGATGCTTGTTGCATGTGTACTATGACACTTAATATAAATAGGTTCTTTGCATATTACCTTCATGTCCGATAGAGTCTATTTCATCCAGATTACTTATGTGTAACAAGCTTTAGTTTATATGTATTCAACTTGTACAATATATAGGGATAATGCAATTTGCTTCTTACTTAGCTAGGAAATCAATGATTCTCCTAAAGAAAATGTGCCACCACTCATACTTTTTTTGTCATCTATAGAACTTTCCTATTCATCATCTATGTAGGATGTCAGAGTAAAGTATTTTCCTTTTGCATACCATAGGCCATAATCAATTGTACCTTTTAAATATTTGAATATTCTTTTTCTCACTAGAAGATGGATGTGCTTTGGTTCTAACTGATATCTTGTTACAAGTCCCACAACTAGCATTATGTTTGGTCTAGATGCAGATAGATATAATAGGTTTCACATCATAGATATGTATAATTCGTGATCAATTTCAAGTGATTTATCATCTTTATATAACTTACAGCCAACTATCGCAGGAGTTTTGATAGTCTTACAATCCTCCATTTTGAACTTTTTCAACATATCTTTTAGATATTTCTCTTGACACATGAATATGCCTTCTGATTTTTGTAGGATTTGCAAACCTAAAAGAAAGCTCACCAATCATTGAGATTTCAAATTCTGATTTCATTTCAAGAGAAAACCATTGTACCAGAGAGTCTTTATTTCTTCCAAACATTATATCATCTACATAGACAACCACTATTATAAATTCATCTTCATTTTATTTAATGTGCATATTATTGTCGGATTCACCTCTCTTGAAACCTTGGTTTTGAATATACTTGTCCAACATAGAGTACCACACTCATGGTGCTTGTTTGAGTCCATAAAATGCCTTCTTTAACTTGCATACATAATTAGGATTATCTAACAATACAAATTCCTCAGGTTGTTTCGTATAGACTTCCTCCTCAAGTTCTCCATTTAAAAATGCACACTTCACGTCCATATAGTATACTTTGAAATATTTATAATATCCAAAGAAATAAACATTACAATTGCATCTAACCTCATCATTGGAGATTTTTTTTCATATTCCAGTCCTTCTACCTATGAGGAACCCTTGAATGTCAATCTTTCTTTATTTCTAACAATCTGCCCCTATTCTTTTAGCTTATTTTTTAATACCCATATTGTACTTATGATATTCTTACCTATTGGTCTTGGTGTCAATTACTAGGTCTTATTCTTTTAAATCTGATATAGTTGCTTGTTCATAACATATATCCATTGTTTGTCTTTACTTGCTTCATAAAAATTCCTTGGTTCAATATTAGACAACATGGAAATTTGGTTATGATATGTTGTCTCTGCAAGTTTCCTTCTTGCTTGAACTCTTGCATTTTTTGTCGGCCGAATAAATCATTCTTGCAGACAAGATCGATCTTCCTAGTATCAACTGATATCTAGCGACAAGCAGAACAAGCAAATATACCTTTCTCTAAATATTACGTTTTATAAATAAAAACTAAGAGGTGTTTTAGACCCTACCTTAAGTCCAACGCTAGTTTCTGGCAGTCGCGCTTCGACCGTCCGAATGAGTTTCCTTTTAAGAACCTGTAAACAAAAACAAGCACACATCAAACAACACCTGCATAGCCAATATAATAAATCATATTCATCATGGTGATCAAGGAATCCATGAAATAAACCATAAGAAACAGCTTATTGAGAAAAATAAACTTGATTGTATTAACTTTAATCAAAGAGAACTTTACAACCTTGGTGCCTTGATGTTGTAAAAGCTCCTCCCAGGGTCCAATCAAGAATCTCCTCTACTTTGACAAGCTTCACACTCTTCCCAATGAGATAAAAAGTTATGTAATCTATCCTCTCAAGCTCAATTAGGAAGTCTAAATTTCAACAACATTTACCCTAAAAAATATTCAGCTTTCAACCTCCCTAGTAACCAGCCTAATGCCTCATTTTATAGTGCAGAGGAAGGAAGTTACAGGTCCACCTATGAAGGGATAGAGTCCTCCTTCAAAGGGATAATCTCCTCACATCAAGGGGTTAGCTCCTTTAGTTATGGGATGCATGAACATCAAAGGAGCAAACTTGCCACCTCAAGATTCCCTCTAGAAGTTTCCAGAAATAACCCAAAGTGAGTTTTTAAGAATGTACAATTTGCGCCTTTTGACTTTTACAGGGGTCCACACCCATTACACAGAAACATAGCGGGCAAGTCTGCAGGGGACATGACCAGGGGGTGCAGGACCACAGGTAATGCTAAGAGAAAGTGCGGAACCAGAGTTTTAGAGATTTTTAAGGGCTTTCTCTCATTTTTCAAGGCTTGACATGAAGAGCTGAGGTTTAAGACTTGCATAGGAGGAAAATATGAGTGGTGATAGACTCACACTGATTGCAGAATGTCATGGTGACAATATTTTGTGCAACAGATTGCCCCCTAAAGTGCGAAGTCTGTAATAGATGAAGATAGTATTTATCATCTAAGAAGAGTGAAGTACTTTATCATTTTGAGGATCATCCTGTAGAGAGCCTAGTTGGAACATGTAAAAACATTCAATATATATATATATATATATATATATATATATATATATATATATATATATATATATATATATATATATATATATATATATATATATATGATCATATCATCGGTGATGTAGGCATTCCCATACTCAGGTCAAAAATGACTGGAAAACTAACTAAACTGCTATGATATAGGAATGATCTTGTAATACATCACAAGTATAGACATATGTAGACACAGTATGGGTGCAACCATCTGTCTATAAATAGTTCAGTGTATAATGAATAACAAAATTCCTCGCAGCCTGGATGGTGGAAACTAGATCCAGGGTCTTGATTTCTACTTCCAGAAATAGTACGATTCTATCCATGTGAATGAATGTGTCGAAGTCAAACATGGTAGAAACCACTTGATTACCAGTCAATGATGTAAACTGTTAACAAAAGTGAGAGAAACCACCAATAATGTCAATGGATCTCAAAGTACTCAGTACAATCCATGAAATGTGAATAGATGAGTTGATGTCGAACATGTCACGAAATCCTTTGATCGAAGGTCAATGATGCAACCTGTTGTCGAAGGCGAGAAACCTGCCATTGAGGCATGCAGATTCCAAGGTACTGACAATTTCTATATCATCTTTCTAGATAATGAGCTGAAGTCTATAGAAAGAAATCCGTCATAGGCAAGCCCACAACACGAAATCATAGATCAAGTTTGAAGAAATATGTTTGCAAGGACTGACTCAGGGATGGTCAAGATGGATGACAAATATTTTGAAGATTAATGGTTTATTTTCACTGACCTATTGAAAACATAATGACATTGCAGATGGTTTGGTGACAATTGACCCAAAGCTAATACCCAGAAACCAGCTGAAGACTTTCAATATGGTTTGATTAACTGTTAGGCAAAGGATTTCCCAACCCAGGTGAACAAAAAGTGTCGTGTTCAAGAGTGGTTGAATGCTTTTCTGAGACACAAAGTATAACAAACAGGTTCATTTTTCTCTCTTTTCCCCCACCATTTCTGGCAAGCACCTCTTTATTTTTGACAAGCTTGAGGAGGATAACATTTGCTTCGTTATAAACTTAGTTTAAAATTCAAACCCTAAGGAGTGGTCCGTTCCTGTTTGTAATTGAACAGGTCCTTTACTATTAAATTTGAACGAGTCCAATATAGGAGAAACTCGGCGCTTTTCAATTTTATGGAGTCAGAAGAAAAACTTAAGAAAACTCCATGGTTGTCCTTTTTCATAAATTTGTGTCTCCCAAGCCCGAAAGAGTATAAAATAATACTTGAGAGAACCGCTTGACCATCACGATCAAGGAGTACTTTTCATAATTAGTGTCTTTGATCTGAAAAAAGTAAAAAAGCGATCAACAACACATCGTTTTATAACCAATATCAAATTTGAAATGACAAAAATTCATTAATCTTTTCATGTTTATGCGGTTAGAAAAGAGCTGTAAGTGGACCGTCCTTTTAATTCCATTTTAACGAGCATAAAAAGAAAAACTCAGCAATCTTTTCATATTTTACAAGTCAGAAAAGAGCTTAAAGAGGACTCAAATGTTTTTTGTTGAAAATGATCAATTTTTCCTGAAAAATCCGATATTCTGCACAAAAACTCAAACATTACTCATACCTGTTTAAAATAAATAAAAATGCATCAAGAAGTTACCTCTTTAAAGTGAAAAATAAACAAATTAAAAATTCATTTATTCAAAAAAGCTTATAAAAAGGGCTTTTGTAAATTCATTTTTACCGTTTGACTTCAAAGTGAGAAAAAAGAGCTTTTGGGTAAGAAACTTCCTGTGAAGAGGAAAATCTATCCGTTGGAATCGAAAATCGTCACCTTCAGGTAATCCACATCACTTTAATCTTGCATTTTAACCGTTTGAATTTTGTTTTTAGGTTTCTATTTTGAGTTTTAGGAAAAATTTAGTTTAAAAGACCGCTCGCCGTGGTCCGCAGGCATAACATGCGAAACCTGCGGACCCCAACTTTTTCCTACAAAGGAAAGAGATAGGGTCCTGCACTTGCTGTTTGGGCAGAGTGCGTACCTACGCATTGTCCCTAACTGGAGAGTGCGAACCCCGCGACATAAATTTTACAACTTCAATTTTTTTTTTCAATTTCCACCCAAAAATTTTGAATTAGAATGTTCTAATCTGCCTTTTCTTTCACTATAGGATATACACAATGCTCAGTTGGCGGGAACAGGAGCACGAAGATGTGGACCTTGCCGCAATTAATCATCAACCTTCAATATATGCATTGACGACATGCGAGTTATTTAAATTCTGGGCCATACCTGGCATGAGGGCCCAAGTAGAAGTTTTGCAGTGGCTGGTGGACAGATGGAATATACAGGACCAGTGTTTCATTATTGGTGGCCACTAGCTTGAAATGGAGGCAGAGGGAATTTACTTCTTGACTAGTTTTCCCAATAGAGGTGAACAATTGACTCTATTCGGGACTAGGCCAGGTGGCCAGTCTGTCGATAGTCTCCGGCTAGAGTTTTGTAATGACCAAACAAAGGACAAAGGGATTGATATCAAAACCATCTCTTGTCCTGAACTCAAAGTGATTGCATTTACTATCACCAGACTCTGTGGAAGCACAACACTACAATTAGCCATCGGATCCCAAATGAAAATGGTAGTAGACTGTTATCGAGGCACCATCTTCAACTGGTGCGAAGCTGTGTTGGCTAATGTAAAAGGCCAACTGACTAGAGCAAAGAATGGAAAACTAAAAAAATTTGGATATGGTTTCTTAGTTGTGAGCTTTGGTCTAGAGAGGGTCCCTATGTTGGTCCCACAACCTCTTTCTGTTGGATTTGGACTTCCCCGAGAGCCCAAGCTAATGCGTTGGGTTGCAGTTATGGCCCGTCATCCTGAGGAGGGTTCAGAGGTTGTTCTATTTCCACCTGAGTATTTTCATTGGTTGGAGAACCAAGTTTTCACGATTCAAGATTTTCCTTATGCTGGGATGGATTATCGTGGTGACCCAGACATGGCTCTTCCACCAGGAGAGTAGTGGGATGACTCAGGTAAAATCATTCTCAACATTTTCTAATTTAATTTTTTTGTTTTTGTTTTTAAATCATCCAAAACTGATAGTAAAGAGTTTCAAATGTAGATGTGGGTCCATGGTGACCAGTCACTCTCTGGCCCTATGAGAGGAGACACCTAGCTATAGCAGTACCAGCCCCACGAGACGAATCTACAGAGACCCTGGCTGAATTGGAAAACCGTCTAGAGCATTTGACAACAGACATTCTGGAGACTAACATAGATGACATTCCTCTTAGGTTACAACGCTATGTGATTGGGGTCTCAGGACCTTTCAGGAGGTTCCTTTGTAGGGTGGCCCAAGTAGTGGTTTCTTATCGTGATCATCACCAATGATACGATGATTGCCTTTTGTAGACTCATATGAAATTTTTGCTTTTTGTACTATCATTTTTGCCGATCATAAGGTGTTTTTCAACCTATGATCGAAGACGATGTATATTTGGCACACTTATATGCTATGCTATATCACTATTACCGGCTATCTTGTAAAACATGTTATGGAATGTTTTTAGGTTTACTGTTTGATTATTGCAAATGTCTACTTAACATTCAAGACGCAATTGCATTTGCTAATGTATTTAAATATCTCGGAATATGGTAATATTCAATATAGTCATATTCATGTTCCAAGAGACGAACTCTCAAAAATAATCTTAATAACACTGGATTTCTAATGGCATAAACTCTATTAAGCTGCAATACAATGAGTTCAGAATCTAACCTCACAATCAAAATCTGAATCCCAAATGAGATGGATTCAGATAATAACTCAATCACTGCACTATACTCTGCAATGTTGTTTGTTGTTTGACCAAGGCTTACCCCATGCATAGATACCAACTCATCAGAGGGTGAATAGATAACCCAAGTTGCAGAAGAAATGTTTCGTGTATTATGATAAGCACCATCAGGGAAACCAATGTATGTTTGAAGAGACGTCGACATCTGCAATATCAAGAGTAAAATCAAGATAAGTAGGAATAATGACCAAAACACTCTCTAAACTAAGCACACTTTTCTAATCTAAAACACACCAGCTAGAAAGGAAACTAATCTAACTAAAATCTCCACACATAGATTTAAGCATAATATCTCTTTTGATAAAGACCATTTCTAGGCTTACCTAAAGAGACACCATCAAAATCTACCAATTAATAGGCCCCTTTTGCCAGCTTTTGCTTAACAACATAGGAACCATGCCACATAGGTACGAATTTTCCAGCCCCTATATTATCATTTGCTTGATCGTATAGTAAGACTAGGTCTCCTTCCGAAAAATTACGAGGTGTAACATTTCGATCATACTGAGCTTTAATTCGTTTGGCATGAGTTTCAATTGCTAATGCAACATCATGTCGATTTTCATCTAACTGAGCCAAGTATAACAAACGTTTTTCCTCTTCGGAAGTGGCTAGAAGTAATTCTATGGCTATTTCCAGTGACGGGATTTTGCATTCAATGGGTAACACAGCTTCTAAACCATAAACCAGTTGGAAAGGAGTGAAACCAGTTGATGTTTTTACTGAGGTTCGATACGCCCAAAGCGCTGAAAATAACATGTTATGCCAATTTGACCTATGAATCCCAATGATTCGTCGGATCATAACGACTAGAACTTTGTTGATGGCTTTAACTAGACCATTAGCCTATGGGTAATATGGAGTAGAACTACCATGACGTAGGCCAAGTTGATCTGTTAGTCCAGTCATCATGATGTTTTGAAAATGACGCCCATGATCAGTGATAATCGCTTGTGGAATTGCAGCAGTTTTTCCACCTGTCAAAAATGTAGGCATCGCCTTGGCCCACTTGGTAAAATAATCTACCGCAAGGATGATATACGCATGCACCCCGACTGAGTGAGGGTTACATGTAATAAAGTCGATACCCCACTTTGCAAAGGGACCGACGGCAATTATAGGGTGGAGAAGAGCAGGTGGAGCACACATCTTTCGATCAAAAATTTGACAATTGTGGCATTTTCAGACCGCGTAAATACAATCTTTAAACAAAGACGGCCAGAAATAGCCAGCACGCAATATCTTTTGGGCTATGGCATACCCAGACATATGACCGCCACACGCTCCAGAGTAACAGTCATTTAAAACCTTTTCAGCTTCTTCATGAGTTAAACAACGTCGGAAAACAGAGTTCGCCCCATGACGATAGAGTGTATCTCCAATGATTTTATATTGTTGGGATTGGAAACGTATTTTCCATTGCTGAGATCGTGAAATCTCAGGCCGAAAAGATTGGGTTTGGAGATAAACAATGATATCTCCATACCATGGATCAAGAGTGCTGATAAGAAACAAGGATTCGTCCGCAATGGGCTCTTCCGCCACAGTTTCAGTATCAGCACGCGGGAAGTCACACATCAACTCCGCAAAAACTAAAGATTTCTTTGACTTAGATTTTTCAAATTCCAAGTCAAATTCCTACAGGATAAAAATCCATTTGGAATACTTGCCCCCTAGCAATTGTTTGGTCAAAATATAGATCATAGGGTTACAGTCAGAAATTACAGTAGTTTTGCGTAGTAAGATGTAATGACAAAATATTTGGACAGCTTGAACAGCTGCCAAGGCCAATTTTTCCACATGTGAATATTTTAACTCAGTTGGATTCAAAGTTCGACTAAGGTAGTAAATCACATGTTTCCTACCAAATTCATCTTCCTGAACTAACACCATTCCGATGGTGGAATGAGAGGAGGCGAGATACAAAAAGTAATCCTGGTTGTAGTTGGAAGGATGCAATAATGGTGCATGGGTCAACGTGTGTTTAAGTGCATCAAAAGATTTGTCAGCTATCTCATCCTAAAAGAATGGAGTATTCTGTTTCAACAACTTGGTAAAACCCTTTGTTATCTCGGCGTAGTTAGGAATGAATCAACGTAAAAAGTTTTCTTTCCCTTGCAAACTTTGGAGTTGGCAAAGAGTCGAAGGAGGAGGCAATTTGGCAATAGCTTCAACCTTCGAGGGATCGACACGAATGCCAACTTTTGAAACAATAAATCCCAGTAAATGACCCGTTTCTATATAGAAAACGCATTTGTGTGGATTCAACCTAATTCGATAATGCCTACATCTCATAAAGACTGCTCGTAAATGAGTGAGATGATTGGCTCTGTGTAATGAATGAGCAGGTAAGTCATCGAGATAAGGTTGCACAATGTGCTTAATGTCACGAAACACGTAAGAAATAGCTCTTTGAAAAGTTGCTCCAACATTTTCAACCCAAAAGGTAATTTGCAATAAGAAAATGTCCCCCATGGACAAATAAAAGGCATTTTTGGTTGATCAGTAGATAGAATGTTGATTTGATTAGAACCAGAAAAACCATCCATAAAGGAGAAAATTTCACTGCCAGCACAATCGTCAATGATTTGATCAATATAGGGAGTTAGGTAATTGTCTTTGGGACAGGCTCGATTAATATCCCTATAATCGATACATATTCTTATCGTTCCTTGATTTTTGTTAACAGGAACAATATTCGATACCCAATCCATTAAGGGAATTGGATAAATGAAACTTGCTTTAAGTGATTTTTCAACTTCTGCTTTAATAGCAGTAGCTTTTCGCAGGTCGATGTGACGCAAACATTGCCAGACGGGTTTAGCATCCGGATAAGTTTTGATTTCATGAACAACAATTACTGGATCAATTCCTAGCATTTCTTCATATGACCAGGCAAACATGTCGCGGAATTCTTGAAATAGGGCCTTATATGTTTGAATTTGATTTTCCGTACACGAGGCACCTATATGAATGTTTTCAACAATTCTAGGTTTAACTGAAATGTCAATAGGAACCGTTCGAGAAATATTTCCCAAATTTAACTCAGAATCAGGATTTTGAAATGGATTCTGTGGTTCCTTGACATAATCAGTAGTAAAATAGATGAAAAATCATTTTCAAAATGATCAATCTCAGGTAAGAACGAAGATCTATGATGAAGATATTCCCATGGTAAGTCGTCAACAGACAAAATTTCACGAATCCACTCATCAGTGTGAACAAGTTCGGAAAAGGTTATTGAATTCGAGTTTGATGTTGAAAGTGATTCTCCATGGATCACATTCATTAGATCAATTTAGCTTGAAGAAGGGTCAGAAAACGACTATAGAGCCTGATACGCAATTTCATAGGGACTCAAAGGCATTGCATCACCAAATGAATCCACCTCAGATTCAGAAGGTACGATCCAAGGATCATCATAAACAATAGTGTCTAATGAAATCATATGAATGGTTGTAGTAGAAGGCGATACGTTAGGAGGAGGAGAAGAAAAATTTCTTAGTAAACCAGAATATTTAACCAATCCTACCCCAACATCCTTATAAGGGATAGTTATTTTACCAACATGCTGGATACTTTCAGAAGAGGCTGGGTTGGATGAAAAGTATGTTAGCTGGTCTATAGTTACGATATTTCCATTATAAGGAAACTTTATAAGCCAAAAGACCGTTGAAAAAACAACGGTCATAGAGTAAGACCAACTACGACCCAAGAGAAGGTTATAATCTAGAGGGGAATCAACCACTTCCACATCCAGATTAACAGTTTTGCCTTCAACCCCTATAGGTAAATCCTATAGAATGCCAAAAGGATGGAACCCACGGACATAAAAAGCCTTTAGAATCATCGGGGATTGATTGAGTGTAGGAGAACCAAGCGATCTCCAACACTGGATTGACATAATGCAAGTTGAAGCTCCCTCATCCATCACAATCCTAAAGCAAGGTCTGTTTTCTACTAACACTGGAATCTAGAAAGCCATTTGATGAAGTAAGCAAGGTGTATTATTTTATAAATCGAAGATTATAAGGTTCGAGTCCTGAATATCAACAACTCCTATAGCCGACAATAGTAATTTACACTGTGTTGGATATGATTGCAGCACCTCCAAAGCCGACATTGCTAAAGGGGGAATAGCTAAATCTTCAACAATGTTATAGTCCTGAGCAGCTCTCGCATGCGGATTGAAAGCTGACTTTCGAAGTATGCCTTTAGGAGGCGGTTTGATTACTAAGTCTCGGTTAGGTTTCTCGATCTGTAGTAGATCAGAACCAGGAGTTGGATTCAAATTAGAAGATTCTTCTTCCTTACCACCAACAGGCCTTTTACTTCCATAATCTTGCGATCGTGTCGCAATCCTAACATGGGACATCATCATTATGGCTTCTTCCGAGGCATTTGAGGAAGAACCTATTATCTTACTATCTTGACTAGGAAAAGGATCCTTCAAGACAGCAGGCGTTTGAGAACCTTTGACAATTTTCGCAACCTCAGCACCATGAGGGCAGTCTCTTGTAAAATGCTCTTCATCACAAATGAGACAAGGATAATGAGGTTTACGTTTCCCATCAATAGATTCCATTTTATCTGATTTCTCTTTCGAATTTTGTTTATTTTTCTTCTTCCCCTTCTTTTTACCGCTGGATTTTGATTTGGCCGTAGATGATTCTACAACAAGAATATCAGCAGGAATTTCAGCGGAAGAGTCTCCTGTCGGTGAATCTAGTAAAGTTATGATAGCAGAATATTTATTTGAAGATTTCTTCTTACTTTTGGTGTTAATTGAACCATTCATACTGTCAACGGCATGAGACCCGAAAGTAGATGCAGTTATTTGATTTTGTTTCGGAAGGTCGGGGATTTTTTCATGTAAAGTACCTAACTGTGTATAAATGAGATCAAGGTACTGAGCTTGAGCAATTACTTGCTCTTCAGTAACAACTCTTGCCTTAGCTACATCCTCAGTGATTTTAGGTAATAATGATTTAACAAACCATTCTGCTAAGATTTGATCCGGAATAAAAACTTTCACTAAAGGCCGTCGACGTCTCCATTCATGAATGTAATTTGAAATGTATGTGGACGTTAACTATTTTAATGAAGTTAATAATTCCGTGCCATTGTCATATCTGATAGGCAACTGAAAATGAGTTAAGAACAAAGTGTCTAACTGACTAAAATTATAAAAAGAGGTTCGCGGTAACTCAATGTACCACTTGGCCGCAAGACCAATCAAAGTGTGTTAAAAAAGATGTAAACGAATTGAATCATCTATAATGGAGTTAGATGCACACCAGAGGTGATAAGTCATCACATGGTTTGACGGATCCTCTCCTAATTTACCTTCAAACTTTGGGATATCACTGGGTGTTATAGACATTTTTGGGCACTGCAACCCCAATCATATATGTCCATAAACCAAGGGCTCCTAAGTCCCTAAAAGTGTTGTTCCAACTCCTAAAAGAACAAGGCTAGCTGATTACATCATCTCCCATAAGTTCTCCATGAAAACCTGCTCAGAACTGGTCAAAATTGGACCATCTCACCTGCTCCATGGTCAAAGTGCGATGCATCCCCCCTAAATGCACACGGGAAGTGCAATGCATACTGAAAAGCCCTTCTATGGGGTGCGATGGGCGAGAGTGGACAAATGGCAGAGTCAATTTGTGAGGTGGATGATCATGGAATCTTCCAGAAACTTCTCCTATGACACTTGCCTCTCTGAATTCGCCGAGGGATGAGTAAGAGATCATCAATCTCCAAGTGGAATCAAGAACTATCAGAGAGAGGATACTAATCAAATATCATAGGCTGACTCACCTCCCTACAATCATCTATATATGGATCCCTCATCCCAGAGATCCACGAGGCTGGAATTTTGTATCTTGTAAGGAAGTGTTGCTGGTTTCTTGGTGTAACATCATAGTGTTGGGTGGTCTAAGCTTTTCATGATGTGAAGAAGGGCTTTCTTGCTGAGAGGATGACGCTGGGTCAGAACAATTGGTTGTAATCTTCTTTGCTATTCTTGATATTAATAAAGCTGTTTAAGTTTTCCTCCACATTCTTGTATGATTGATGATATATTCATTTGTGTCGTCAATATATATCTGGTCCTATATTGTTTGTGATAGTAGATCTCTGTTTTTGGATAGTGTTATGTTGCTTTGATTCCACAGGTACTCTTTGAAGCTGGGTAGACGAGGAAGCGAGTGGCAAAGATCTATCGGAAGGGAGAGGAATCAAGCAAGGAACCAAGCGCAAGACAGAAGTTGGTCTCGTTTGTTCCCCTCTTATCTACTTCTCATAAAGGAAAATAAAGTAGTTTTAGTTTTTTTGTTTCTAAGATAGCTACCAGTCTTGGTGGGACTAGCAGCTCTGCATGGACACTAGATTTCTCGATAACAAAATGGTGACTCTGCTGGGGAGCGAATAGCTTTTTTTCTTTTCTATATTTTTTTGTTTTATAAACTTACAGATGGAGCCTAAAGTCAAGCCAGCTAGCCTTCGAACAGCATTTGCTATGCAAGTGCAAAGTAGATCAATGTTGCTTCAGTCCATCTCTGGGTTTTGTTTATAAACTGAACAATTGATTTGTAAACATCCTAATTGCCCTTGTGGTGGCTCTAGTAACCTCTTTAGATTTACCCCTGTGATTTATTTACTGATTATCACTTGCTCAGCTTAAATCCCTGAACTGTGCTGCGAACTGTGATCAAGAACTGGATCAAAAGTATCGCACTGTACCATCGCACCCTCTCTTCAATAATATCAGTATGCATCACACTTAGAGAGTGCTGTAGGTGGGATGCATACTGGAATCCCTGTGTAACAGGTGCGATGGTTAGAGAAGGCTAATTTTGCCTCTAGACTTTGGTTTTTCTTCACTCTTTTCAGCTCTATTCAGGAGTCTTGTGGTCTGTAGTTAGTATACCTCTGTGGAAGTGTCGCAAGTGTCATTTTCAATCATAGAAGAGAATCTGATTGTTCTTGATAGTCAATTACACTGTTACTCTTCTATTTGATTTGAATCAGTAGTTTTTCAAGTGTCGAAAGCAAGTTTTCAATTCCAAATCGCAAAGTGTCATCATTGTCTTCATTTTGTCTTGACAAGAAGCTTCTTAGTAATGTCGCTTTGAAAAATAATTCAAATTTGCGCTTAGATTTCTTTCTATCATTCACACATTAAGAAGGCTGAAAACAAATACATGCATGTCATTTGCATTTAGACTGTTTTTTGGTTTGATTTAGGACAATGCATATAGTGTGTGCTCTCTGCTCTATGTTGAAAGAATATCATCTCTCTTTCTTTAGTAGCTAGGATTTTCATTGCAAAGAGAAGATTAAATGATTGTTTATCATCTTAGATTGCATTTTAGGAATTGTATACCTACATCACGCGGTGAACCTGAAAGGCAAATTTCTTAAACAAGATCAACTGTAAAATAAATTTAATGAATCTAAAAATGCTTTCGAACCTAACACACAACATTTATAATTCTAGGCGAGAGATGTATTCCGGCATCGTAAAGCCTGGTAACTATTGTTTTCATTGCCGGTTGGGTGATTCCTCCACTTTGAGACGACAAGTGCCAGTACGGACTTGTGCTCCCACGTACCATCGAGTATATATTGGGAGACCATAATAGGCTATATCCTTTATCCATAGGAAGTTGTGTCTGCTGCCCTATCGATCGCAATGCACTGAACACAACATTCGGGAAGATTGACTATTGTACCGTAAAAAGTATTCTGCAGTTTTGTGATTGGTTTGGTAATGCCTCTGTCTAGATTTCCAGAGTAGTCTCTTTCATTCCTTTTCAGACTCCTTAAAGGAAAAGGTCCATCTGAGCACTTGTCACTTCAAACTCATGAAAATTGAAGGCTACTAGAGTCATCTTTTGTTTTTTCTCGACTCTTAAAAATTGAAAAAACAATTTGTGTCAAAGCGTCTAAAATTTACTTTAATCGGAATAAATGTCACCTTTCCTACATTGGTCTTAGGTTGAGAAAAATGGAGTCCGCCAACCAAGGATTTCCCCTTGGAGGAAATCGTAGTCCTTTCTCCTCTTGGGGAGATGTTGATGCACCCCATATGGCCACATTTTCGCTTCCAAGATTGACAATCGGCCTGCCTGTATGGCTCTTCTTGAGCTTTGTCATTCAGAACACCGTGATTCCTGATTAATCAAGTAAGCAACTAGACAATACCAAAGCTACCCCCCAACCTTCTACTTCATCTGATTCTCCCTCTCCTCCTTCCTCTTTGCTTGATGAAGCTGGTAAAGCCAAAAATCAAGTAACTAAGAAGGAGAAGGAGGGGAAGGAGAAGAAAGAGAAGAAGAAGAAGGAGCCAAAGGTGAAAATGGGCAACCAGGCATCATCTAGTGAAAATCCACACACTGCACTATCAAAGCCTAAATATCCATGTGTCATTTGCAAAGGAGATCACTATCATCGAGATTGTCCTTGCATCCCTCGGATCTTAAGGGACTGGTCTCCTCGTTTTCATAATCTGGTGTCAACAACCTCTGATGATCATGTTGAAAGTACACTGTCAACTAGTGAAAGCGAAGCGTCAGGATAGAAAAGGAAAAGTAAATTCCCTTGTAAACTATGTGAAGGCAATCACGCCATTCACCATTACGGCTTCCTCCTGGATATAAGAAACTCTTGCCAAGTCCATCACTAGTTGAAAATCCAACTGACACGCCATTGTGGTCAGTCGAAGCATCTATCATTGAAGATAAACCATATGAATTCACACCAGATGAAAGTCAGAAGGTCGAGGCGGCAATTGACCCGGTCTTGCCTTCAGAAGGTCCATCTTTAGGTAATACAGTCACCGGAGAGAACAAGAGCGACACCGTTCAAATTCTCTTCGTAAACAAAGACTCCGATGAACATGGGGGCAGTCTACCTATTCCTTTACCGCAGGAAGGAAGTTCGTTAGAGTCATATCCGGCCCTCTATTCGGTCCCACCTCCAAGCAACCTAGTTGTTTCCTTCGATTGGAATCTTCTAGGCAGACTTCGTTTACCAGCTAGTGTACCATTTCGAATCATTGCACAAATATATAGAGTGGTCATGGCCGGTACCATCATAGATGAAGGGGATTCTGTGAGTATCCTTTCCTCAACTGCTTGGAAAGCGCTTGGTTCGCCATCGCTTTTTCCTGAGATGAGAAATCTAACAGGCTTTGATAAAGGAACTAGTTGACCATTAGGGATCCTTCCCAATATGCCGATAACATTGAGAAGGAAAACCATTCACATGAATGTAATGGTAGTCCAAGGACCGCTAGATTATAATCTACTCCTTGGACGCGACTATATTTATTGCATGGGACCCATTGTCTCCTCGCTCTTTAGAGTAATGTGTTTTCTGCATGAAAGAAGAGTGGTCAAGCTTGTAGACTAGCTTTCATTCCCCCGCTCGCACATAACAAATAGTCAAATACCATCACTGAATGGTCTTGCCACACAAGGAATGTCTCATCAATCCCCAGTCCATCCACCTAATGAGCGCGAGTGATTCAGGAGGACATGACTGAATCCCAAGGGGCATGCACCCTGGTCTGTTTCAGCTGGAAAACCTTGGGCATAGAGTAGGTTTCCGTGAAGGATATATGATTGGTTGACACACCTATCCATTTAGGAAAATGGGGTTAGAATAGAATAAGATACCTCTGTTAGAAGGTAGGCCTTTCCCGATAGAACAAATGTTTTTTCTGCAAATTGAAGGGTAACCTGGAAAAGGTAGGCCTTTCCCGATAAAACAAATGTTTTGTCTGCAAATTGAGGGGTAACCTGGAAACTCTACTTCGCTATACCTGGGGGCATGCAAACCTTTTGGCATGCAAGCGAAGAGCGACCATTTATTTTTTAAATTCGTAGGTCCTATAACCCTTTAAACTCATAGGATTGGTCGTTTCCTAACTTTCATAAAGAAAGGATGCGGGGCAAAGCTTTGTAAGGTGCAAGCTCCATAAAAAATGGCATCTTAGATGAGACATCCTTATTATACAACTGGATCGAGCAGTTTTTATGTGGATTTCAAGCTCGTTAAAAATTAAACATAAGCAATGAGCAAATGTTTCCCCCAGAGTTTAAGCTCATTCATTAAAAAATGAACCAATTTCCGGTAAATAACCATCGTGAATGCATTATCATCAAACTTTGAGCCTTAGTCGTGTTCTCATCATCACCTCCACTCTATTTTGGCCGATCATTCACCTCCATTTGATTGTTTACCCATTTTGAGGAACAGCTGCAAAGAGTGATCCTGTTAGCCATCCTTGTGACACTGCCGTGATTGGAAAATTCCAAACCTTACCTGGAATCAGCTGCTACCCGAATTTATCACTCGTTCCTCGAAAAATGAGTCTACTTTAAGCTCTTTTCATCTGACTCGTAAAATATGAAAAGATTGCCGAGTAATTGGCCTCTCCAGCTCGTTAAAGTGACCAGAAGTGCTATCCCTCCTTTAGATTTTAATCTTTTTGGACCTGAGAGATTATTACACAAAAATATCGAGCGCTTGTTTTGTTCGGCTCGTTAAAACTACCGAAAATTCATCCCTTTTGTATTATTTTGTACTTTTTCGAACTTAAGGGATTACATGATGAAAAAGGATTGTTGGAGTTTTCTTTACGTCCCTTTCAGACTCCCTAAAATTGAAAAGGACCGAGTTATCTTTGTCTTTAAACTCGTTAAAACCGAATAGCGACAAACTTGTCCATACAGACAAGAACGAGTTTCACTATCGCTAGGCTCGTTAAAACATAGTCATGGGTTTGCCCGAAGGGCAAATTATAGAACAAGCATATGTTATCCTCCTCAAGCTTGACAAAAATAAAGAGGTACTGGTCAGCAATGACTAGGGAAAAATTGGGAAGAAAACTTGAACAAACTTTATTGGTAGCAAGTCGCTCTTGAACATGACACTTTCACTCCGCATTCGAGTCAGGTTGGGTTGTTCCATTCACTGGTCATATCACCATTGGTCCATCACACCATCCAAATTTAGGGTTAACGCTACCAACCCATCATGTTAGTGTCACTGATATTTTCAAGAGAAGTCGCTCAGAGAATTCACATGTGTCTCATCCACTGCAATACATTTACACTCCATTCTTTCATGACCGCCACCCTGAACCTTATATCATCAGATCATTTTCACCTCCATTAAAATCATTTGCTCCATTCCATGTCATAGATGTGGGATTCATTAAGGCCCTCCTATCGCAGATCGCTTCTCAACATCAGCTCATTATCCAGGAAGTCGATCTAGGAACAACCCTTTCAGTACTTTGAAGCTTGCATGCCTCAATGGCAAGTTTCTCACTTCCGGCGACAAGTTTACATCAATTGCCTTCGACCGAAAGATTTTGCGTGGTGTTCGACACCAAGTCCCTTTTTCACACCACGTGAATTGTACTGTCATACCTTGAGGGTCATCATCATTATCGGTGATTCCTCTCACGCCTGTTAACAGCTTACATCAATGGCTGGTAACAGGTGATGTCTTTCCATGTTCGACTCCAGAACATCTCTCACATGGATCGACTTGTACATTGAGTGAATATCGAACAAGATTGAAGACCCCAGATCTAGTTTCATCCATCCAGGCTGCAATATATATTCAGGAAAATAAAGACATCAAATGTACATCATTTCTGCACAGATAATCATCTAATCTAAGGGATGATGGCTCTACCAGAATCATTAGTCTGCACACAGGCAATTGTCTGTCTTATGTACATGAAAATGAATTTATAAAGCTGATCATGGGAATTCTCGCCTCAGCTAGATCATGAAAATATTATGAAGATAATGTATTATATTGTATCTTATTTCAGGTCGCCTTCCAGCTCGAAAAAACTTCGGATCCTCATGATAAAGCATTTCACCCGACATCAAACGATTAACAACCTCATGATAAAGCATTTCACCCGACATCAAAATATTAACAACCTCATGCTTTAGGGGGCAACTTTTATAGACATTTTTTGGCACTGCAACCCCAATCATATATGTCCATAAACCAAGGGCTCCTAAGTCCCTAAAAGTGTTGTTCCAACTCCTAAAAGAATAAGGTCATCTGATTACATCATCTCCCAGAAGTTCTCCATGAAAAACTGCTCAGAACTGGTCAAAATTGGACCATCTCACCTGCTCCATGGTCAAAGTGCAATGCATACTGAAAAGCCCTTCTATGGGGTGCGATGGGCGAGAGTGGACAAATGGCAGAGTCAATTTGCGAGGTGGATGATCATGGAATCTTCCAGAAACTTCTCCTGTGACACTTTCCTCTCTGAATTCACCGAGGGATGAGTAATATATCATCAATCTCCAAGTGGAATCAAAAACTATCAGAGAGAGGATACTAATCAAATCTTAGAAGCTGACTCACCTCCCTGCAATCATCTATATATGGATCCCTCATCCCAGAGATCCAGGAGGCTGGAATTTTGTATCTTGTAAGGAAGTGCTGCTAGTTTCTTGGTGTAACATCATAGTGTTGGGTGATCTAATCTTTTCATGAGGTGAAGAAGGGCTTTCTTGCTGAGAGGATGATGCTGGGTCAGAACAATTGGTTGTAATCTTCTTTGCTATTCTTGATATTAATAAAGTTGATTAAGTTTTCCTCCACATTCTTGTTTGATTGATGATATATGCATTTATGTGGTCAATATATATCTAGTCCTATATTGTTTGTGACAGTATATCTCTGTTCTTGGATAGTGTTATGCTGCTTTGATTCCACTGTACTCTATGAAGCTAGGTAGACGAGGAAGCGAGTGGCAAAGATCTATCGAAAGGGAGAGGAATCAAGCAAGGAACCAAGCGCAATACAGAGGTTGGTCTCCTTTGTTCCCCTCTTATCTACTTCTCATAAAGGAAAACGAAAGTAGTTTTAGTTTGTTTGTTTCTAAGATAGCTACCAGTCTTAGTGGGACTAGTAGCTCTGCATGGACACTAGATTTCTTGATAACACTGGGCAACTTATTCGGCATTGGCAGCCAAAACGGAAGATAATTAATCGGATCGTTCGTAAGGCATGACAAATTAGGAAAATCCAAAGTTGCAATGAATGGTAACTGACGATTAGGGTCTCGAAAACCCTGGGTCATAAGACTAGCCCCAGGAGGAGGATATCCAGGATAACTTGGAATTGGAATTGCATTTAGGATATTATACCCTCCCAGAAAACCAGGATTAACTAGACCATACTGGGGTTGTTGAGATTGTTGATAAGTATATCCAGGGTATGGTTGATACTGGTAGACTGGGTTCTGCACAACATGACCAAATTGATACTGTCCCTGGTACGATTGATAAGTAAATTGAGGTTGACTTGTGACAACCGTACTTGGACAAGGTTGTCCTACAGGCATCTGAACTGAAGTCTGAAGTAGGTCCAGATTGAGGTAAAGATGCTTGAGGAGTTGATCCAGGAACAGTAGAAATCGGGGCTGCCGATACTCCAGAAGTAGGTGTGGTAGATTGAACGGATGCTGCAGTAGTTTCAGTAGTTGTTTGAGGCGGAGTTAGAGGCGAACTAGGCCCAGACTGATGAGCTACACCAGGTGCAGAAGTTTGAATGGTAGGTTGGATGGGTTGCTGGGTTGAACTAGAAACCAAAGGTTGTCTAGATTGAGATGACAACTGCACATTAGGTTGCAAGATCTGTTGAGATTGAGATGGATCCCACACCATGTTCATTCCAGGGTATGGACCCATAGAAGGTTGAGAATATTGAGGACCATAACTGGGTTGAGGGTAGGGTTGATAATTCAAAGGTACATTTCAATCTCCTTGGACAAATGATTGACCTGAAGGTGGTTGGAAACCTTGGGTTGGGTATTGACCTTGAGGTTGATAACCTTGAGGCACGTACTGAAACTGGGGTTGATCTTGAGGTACATATTGATACTGGGGTTGAACTTGAGTTACCTACTGAGTCTGGGGTTGACCTTGAGGAATGTACTGTCCTGAAGGTATGTACTGTCCTTGAGGTTGCCCCCCAGGTGGTAACTGGGTACCTTGAGGTTGCCCCCCAGGTGATAATTGAGTACCTTGAGGTTTCCCCCCAGGCGGTAACTGAGTACCTTGAGGTTGCGGATTTGGAATGGTACCTGACATCATAAGAATGTATTCTACACTCAACGGTTTAGTTCCATTATTACCAGATGATAATCCATGTTCAACAGGTTGAGGAGATGCTCCTGAAAAGGTACCAGCAAGTGACTGATACCCAGAAGGAACAGAAGGACTGCCATACAAAAATGTTTCAGGTGATTGGGAAAACATGGATGACTGCCTTGACATATTCAAAGGAGGATAATAACCTCTAGGTGTTGGATGAAAAGGAACTCGAGGTGGTGAAAAACTAAGACCCGGATTTTCTAAAAAGTTGGTTAATGAAAGATGCCAAGCATCCCTCCTAGGTGGATTATAGAAAATTGATTCACGCTCCCTAAGTTCTATAGTTGGTTGATTTTCAGGGATAGTTATACCTTCTTCCGGATTAACAAGTTCTTCAATAGCAATAAGTCCAGAAGGAAGATTTTGGGTAATGATCCTTCCAACCCTGGGTGAACCAGGACCACTGGAATTTGGAGAAGAAAATCCTGACAATGGAGTAGCAGCAGGTTCAGTTTCAGGCTCAGAAATTTCAGGTTCTTCACCTAATTCACTAGTAGAAGAAAAACTACCAGTAACTTCGGAAAATGATATTGGTTCAGAAATATACTCTGTTGCTTGAACTTGATAATCAGGATGAACAACTAAAGAAGATTCTCTTTCTTCTGGTGACCCAAATCTACTGTCACTAGGAGTTACAAGAGCTCGTAGCCCTTCAAGCTGGCTTGGTGAATACTCGGGAGGTTGCCCCCGAAGTCTAAAGGATTGTCTCGGTAATTCAGCCACAATTAAATATTTTAATTACTTCACACGCAAACAAAGAAAAATCTCAATAAAACCACCTAAAGTCTCTAAAGAACCAAACAATTTGAATCACATGCCTAAAAATCTAGGAGTTCAAACCACACACAAACAGTAACTTTCCGCACTGAAAACACTAGTTGGTGATGAAATCCAACGTTGCAAAATTTAATACAGAAATGGTGGTTGGAACAGTTACCCCAACAACCTGCTTAATGAAACAGACTGGCACAAGTTTCTTCACTAGAATGTCTCGAGTGAAGAGAACCCCCCAGAGAGTCTAAGTGAGTCTAGTCGACCTCTGCTCCAGGTACAGTGGGATCTTCCCTCCACCATCACCTTAGGAAAGAATCCTATAGATTATGGTCATTATGGTTACCAATAGAAACAAATATACCTGGGGGAACAGTCTGTGACCCGATACACACGCAAGGGCAGAGTAACAAAGCTCAATCCCCTTGAAGGCTCTTTGACATAATCCAAGTTTTACCAACAAGTGACCCCAGGCTCCTCGACAATGGTCAATCCGAGGTTTACTGTTTTTAATACGTATATATCTTATATCGTTCCCAATGAGGAAGGATTGATTACCCCACTGGCTCAGATATGATCTCGTGCTTGACTCCTTTAAGAGGAGTTTCCCAGAGCATAGATGTAACAATTGGAATTTATCTCCTGCCGCAAAATATAGGTACTTGTTTGTTTTAGCTATCTTGGAGAATTAATTATTCCCTACTCCAAGATACTAGCCTATGCTATGTTGGTGATAAAGAGCCCTAGAAATAAAAAGATTGCTAGATGAATTTTACTTTAAGCGTTATTTTTATTGGTTGTTACTTAGGTCAAAAGTTATGGAGATGAAACTTTATGGTGTGAAGACGCGACTCCAAAACACTAAAAATGCACCTAAGATGATAAACAATTCTTTTTCTTCAATGAATTTCTAGCTAAAGAAAGAGTTGAGAATGCAATTACTTGAAAAACTAATCTTTCCTTAACAAATAAATGAAAAGAAAAACTTTTTTGGCTTTTTCAACAAACTCAAAACAAGATTACTAATTATGCTCACGAAAAATATTCCTTTCTTTTCAACACTCAAAAACTACACCAAAAATAATTTCTTTCAAAAGAGATTTTAAAATTTCTAGAAAGCACTGAAAACTATGAAAAACTATGCTTGAGATTTACAAATTCTAAAAACCTAATTGAAGCAAAAGCTTAAAAAATTTCTTTTCGAGGACGTTTTACTTAGTTATTCATTAAACTAAGGACTAATTCGTTCAGAATAACAAATGAATCAAAAAAACACCCAGCTTATGTTTTTTTTTTAAAAGATGAAATTCAAAACTTTCCAACAAGTTCATTCAAAGCTTTGCAAAGAGAAAACGAGATCTATTTCTCGCCAAAGGCAGAATTCACAAATCGGTCAGACTCATCAAGAAGACCAAAACGACCAGGGTAATCTGAGGTTTCTTAGGCTTCTAATCTCTGAGTTACTACAAAGACCAAACGCAAATCAAATCAGGCACCCAAAACTTCTAGAAAATCACCTAAAACCAAAATTCCAATGGAACTCACTAACAAAAAGTTTCTGACAAGACACATGCAGATCTGGGTAGAAGCTAAAAAACATAAACAAATCCTAAGTTTAACTGGATTAAAATATTTTAGGTTTTTCAAAAATTTGACAGGGTCCATAGGCGTATGGTATAACCAGATGCGGTATTGCTCTATGTAGTAAAGCAACGGTGCGGGGATGTCCGCACTGTGTTAAAAACAGAATGTACGGTCCTCTTTCAAAAGCGTGAAAAACAAAAACAATTCAAAATCTAAAATAACTACCCAATCCCACACACATCAAGCAAAAACCAGAAACAGAGAAAAAGTTTCTCAAGTCAAAGCAAAAGTAAAGGCAAAAAGCCAAAATTCAAGTCCCCAGCGGAGTCACCATTTTGTCAGCCAGATAAATTGTTCTTGTGGACAAGACTGATCTCCCTAGTATCAACTGATATATAGCGACAAGCAGAACAAGCAAATATACCTTTCTCTAAATATTGTGTTTTATAAATAAAAACCAAGAGGTGTTTTAGACCCTACCTCAAGTCCAACGCTAGTTTGTGGTAGTCACGCTTTGACCGTCCGATTGAGTTTCCTTTTAAGAACCTGCAAACACAAACAAGCACACATCAAATAACACCTGCATAGCGAATATAATAAATCATATTCATCATGGTGATCAAGGAATCCATGAAATAAACCATAAGAAACGGCTTATTGAGAAAAATAAACTTGGTTGTATTAACTTTAAACAAAGAAGAACTTTATAACCTTGGTTCCTTGATGTTGTACAAGCTCCTCCCAAGGTCCAAGCAAGAATCTCCTCTACTTTGACAAGCTTCACACTCTTCCCAATGAGATCAAAAGGTATGTAATCTCTCCTCTCAAGCTCAATTAGGAAGTCTAAATTCCAACAACATTTACCCTAAAAAATATTCAGCTTTCAACCTCCCTAGTAACCAGCCAATTGCCTCATTTTATAGTGCAAAGGAAAGAAGTTACAAGTCCACCTATGAAGGGATAGAGTCCTCCTTCAAAGGGATAAGCTCCTCACATCAAGGGGTTAGCTCCTTTAATTATGGGATGCATGAACATCAAAGGAGTGAACTTGCCACCTCAAGATTCCCTCTAGAAGCTTCCAGACCCAAAGTGAGTTTTTAAGAATGTACTTGCCCTTTTTGACTTTTACAAGGGTCCGCACCCATTACACAGAAACAGAGCGGGCAGGTCCATAGGGGACATGACCAAGGGGTACGGAACCGCAGGTAATGTTAAGAGAAAGTGCGGAACCAGAGTTTTAGAGATTTTTAAGGGTTTTCTCTCATTTTTCAAGGCTTGACATGAAGAGCTGAGGTTTAAGACTTGCATAGGAGGAAAATATGAGTGGTGATAGACTGAGACTGATTGCAGAATGTCATGGTGACAATATTTTGTGCAACACTTTTATCACCAATAGTTTGACTTCACGATGGTTCTTTTGTACATAACTTGAGGATATTTTGAATGAATCTCCATCTCTTTTGAATATTCATCCTGTTCTCCTTCTTCTTCACTAACATGCTAATCTGGAGGATTGGTAAAACCTATCCTCTTGTTTCTAGGAAACCTTTCATCAAATTTCATGTCTATACAATCAGAAATATTATGCATCTTTTTATTGCAATACCTGTATAATAACGTAAACTTTGAAATGGGAACTGATACTATTACCTGTTTTGTATAGATAGCCAAAAAGTGACCCGATTTTGAAAATGGGTGATATAGAACACACATGTTTTTTTTAAAGCATAGTTTTTGGACTATAAATTTTTTTATATACATTGCATTTTAGAATGGTAGTGATTTTGATGTTGATTTAAAAAGGTGGCAATTCTACACCATGCCCTTTTTTTAAAATGTTTTTATTTTTTTTTTTACTTTTATTTTTTAATGTATGAAATATAAATAATTATTTTATAAATTTAATAACTTTTGAAGTGGTCTTCATTTTCATATTTTCTTATTTTTATTTTTTTTGTAGTGAGGTTTTTATTATTTTGCATATTTAAAGAAGGAAGTCAATATTTTGCACTTTCGATATTTTACATATTTATACATCATTAATTAAATTTTCAATCCGCATGAAATAATTGTCTCTAAAAAACATATATACAAATATATATAAAAAAGACAAAAATAAAAAATAAAAAATGCTAAAAAAATTATCTCATAAACCATAAAAGAATTTGAAAAAAAACAATATATATATATATATATATATATATATATATATAATTAAGTAATTAAAAATAGAGAAATTAAAAAAAAATAGCAAAAACTAGGAAAACAATTAAAAACAAATTAACAAAAAAAATAAAAAACTAGTAAAATTAATATTAAAAAAACAAAAATAAACTCAAATTGTAAAAAAAGGAACCAAAAAAATATGAAAATTATATATATATATATGAAATATATATAAATATATGAATAATATATAAAAAGAAAAAAAACCAAAAAATGTTATTTCTTTTTTAAACAACTTTTTTTATTAAAACAATTATTATTATTAACCTCTTTTTTTAAAAACAATTTTTTTTCCTTATTCAAAAACAAAAAGTCATTAAAAAAATTTTAAAATTTTTTTTAAACGAATTAAATTTTTAAAAAATTATTTAAAAAAAAATAATTTTTTAAAGTTTTTTTATGGCTTATTTTTTATTTAAAAAAAAAAAATGTGCATGGCCCGCCCACTCCCCCGCCACTCGTGGTGGCACAACCGTGGGCGAAGGAGCTTGCACGCAGGCCCTCCGCCCACGGCCGTGCCACCATGGCCGACCGGGGGGTAGGCGAACGATTCCGGGAATTGGCCGCCCGCCCTCCGGCCGACTGTGGTGGCACTGCCGTGGGCAAAGGGCTTGCATGGAATCAGTCGACCGCCCCCCAGCCATGCCACCATGGGCAGCAGGGGAGCAGGCGGGCCGTTCCCACTTTTTTTTTAATAAAAAAAACAAAATCCATAAAAAATTTTAAAATTGTTTTTATTTCTTTTTTAAATAATTTTTAAAATTTTAAATTAAAAATTTTAATTCGTTTAAAAAAACTTAAAATTTTTTTAATGATTTTTTTTAAATAAGAAAAAAAAAATGTTAAAAAAAAAGGGTTAATAATAATAATTTTTTTTAATAAAAAAAATTGTTTAAAAGAAATAAAATAAATTTTAAATTTTTTTTGTTTTTTTTAATATTTTCATATTTTTTTGTTTTTTTTAATATATATCTATATATATATATATATATATATATATATATATATATATATATATATATATAATTTGAGTTTATTTTGTTTTTTTTAATATTAATTTTAGTAGGTTTTTATTTTTTTCAATATTATTATTATTTTATTATTTTATTTTTATTTTTTTTAACTAGTTTCATTTTACTTTTTTATTTTTTTTGTTCTCCTAGTTTTTGCTAATGTTTTTTTTTTTTTTTTTTTTAATTCCTTTATTTTTACTTTATATATATATATATATATATATTTTGTCTTTTTTTTCCAAATTCTTTTATGGTTTATGGAATAATTTTTTTTAACATTTCTTATTTTTTATTTTTGTCTTTTTTATATATTTTATATATTTGTTTTTTTAGTAGTTTTAAATTTCTTTTTGGTTAATTTTCTTTCTTTCTTCTTTTTTTTTTTTTTTTTTTAAATCTAGTTTGTTTTTAATTTTTAATTTTTTAATTTTTCTATTTTTACCTACTTAATTTTTAGTTTATTTTAAATGTTTTTTTATTCTTTTCCATGTTTTTGTTTTTTTTTTCTTTCACCAATTTTTTTTATGGTTTACAAGAATTTTTATTTTTATTTTTTTCCATTTTTTTAAATATTTTCTTTTACTATTTATTTGTTTATAATGTTTTTTTTTTTTTAGTTTTTTAATTCTTATCATTAATTTTGTTTATTTTTACATTTTTATGATTGATCTTTTTTTTATATATTTGATTTTTTTCTTTTTTTTTATGTTTTGTTTTTAGCATTGTTTTATTTTTTTTTATTTAGTTTTTTTATTTTATGTTTTCATTATTTTTTTTAAATTTTAATGTTTTTTGGGGTCATGACACCATTATTTTGAAATGTTGAAATTTTACTTTTGAAAAAAAAAAAATGTTTTCCCAGCTTTGACACTTTTCGTTTTGAGGGCGTTTTTTTGACAATTTTTGCGAAAAAAATTGGTTTTCACCGCCATTTTTAAAACATGTTGAAAATTTACCCAAGAAAAAAAAAGGTGTTATTCCAGCATCAACATTTTTCGTTTTTAACACTGTTTTTGATGTTTCTTCGAGGTTTTTTGGCTAGAGTTCCCATTTTGAGTTTATAGTTCCCGTTTCAAAGTTTGCATTGTTGTATCCTTTACGTTTCGTTGAATATCCCAAAAGCATTCCTTCATCTGATCGAGCATCAAATTTTCACGAATTTTCATTTCTGTTTTTAATATAACACTTATTTCTAAATACTTTGAAATGTTTGATATATTCTAGCTTACCATGCCACAATTAATATGTTGTCTTATCATAATTAGGTCTAAGAAGTGCCTTATTCAGAATATGAATTTTGTGAACTACTTCTTCCCAATAGATCTGAGTAATATTCCATTCATGTGTCATGACTCTAGCCATTTGTTGTACAATCTTATTTTGTCTCTAAGTCACTCCATTCTATCGAGAAGTGTCTACAATGGTATATTTTATTTTTATCCCATGTTCATCAAAGAATTATGCAGTTCCATCAAATGTAAATTCATCTCATTTTTATAATCTTATACACTTTATCTTGCACCATGTTTGATTTTTTGCCAATGCTTTGAAGGATTTAAATTCCTCAAATGCTTCTAACCTGTTTCTTAAGAATTCTACCCATGTTAATCTATAATAGGCGTCAATTACCAGCATACAGTACCACTCTACTCTAGCTGTTTTTGTTCTAGAAGGACCACAAAAGTCCATATGTATTAGTTGTTGAGGCTTGCTAGTTGATAGTTGATCTTTGGTCTTAAATGGAATTCAACTTTGTTTTCCCATTTGACAAGATTTACAAATAGGATTGTGAGGTTTTGTTATCTTAGGAAAATGTCTTACTACTCTTTTTTTTTTTTTAAGTATGATGATATGATCAAAATTCAGATGCCCTAGTCTCTTGTGCCAAAACCAAGACTCATATGTTTTCCCAAGTAACATTCTTCATTATCTTCCTTCAAGATATATACATTATTTTCTATTCAAAATACTTTAGCCAGTATCTTCCATGTTATTGTTGACCTTATCTCACAATCTAGAGCTTTGAAGATGACGTCACAACCTTCTTCACACATTTGACTAACAATCAACAAATTATGCTTCAATCCTTCAATAAATAATGCATCCTAATCCTTTCATTTTCCATTGTTCAAGATCATCACAACCCTTCCTTTAATTCTTCCTATTGCATCATTTCTGAATATAACATTCCCTATTTTATTTTCATCTAAAGACAATAAATTGTGTTTGTCCCCTGTGATATGTCTAGAACAACCATTATCCACATACCATTGACTATTTTGTTTCCAAGCATACAGAACTAGACCACACTTATTAGTTTTCTTTTCATTCTTTTTCTTTCTACACTTCATATAGGTTATTCTATCCTACAATTGTCCTAATGTTATGGCCTATTATTTATGAGCTGACATTCATATGAATTATGCCCGAAATTGTGATAATAGTAACATTGTGATTTCAAAATGTGGAGAAAATGGATTACTATTCTGACTCATATTTTTTTCTTTATTAGATTTGCTTCTCACTTCACTTCTTTTAGGGTTTCTTGTTTCATTTCTTCTGACATATGCTCTGCAATTTACAACTTTGTGTCCAAAATTTTTACATAAGTAATAATATCCATAGAAAAGGTTTCCATACCTGGAAATGGATGGTACTTGTGAATATAACCTCCTTGGTATTTGATAACTTTTTCCCTCCAAGAAATATGCTATACGTTAACTTATTGTGTATTTGTCCATTCATCTTATTGGTTGTTGAAGTGCATTATTTCTTTGTTGTTGTTAGGATGAGTTGATGACCTCCTTTTGTTGTTGTTTTGTGATGAGCTAATGACATCCTTAGGGTGTTGTTGGATGAATTTATCTCATGTGACAACTTTAACAAGTTTCATGGTCCTTTTATCTTCTTTCTTACTTTCACTCATTTCTCCTCCATATCCCAAACCAGTTTTGATAAGTGGACACCTTTGAGCATTCAATATTACTTCCAGCTGTTAAGATCCTTTTTTATGTTTAATATTCATAATTAGTTTAGCTAGTGATTTCTCTAAATTATTTCTAAGGGTGACAACTTCTTCTTCCAACCTCTCACACTCTTTGTGATTCTCCTTTAATTGTAGTAGCAGAATGTCCTCCACCTTCTTAGCCTCTTCTAGTTCAACTTTTAACTAGATAAGCTCCTCTAAATTAGACTATTCTTTCTTTATGTTTCTTATTCTTTTGCTTGAGTCTATCAATGTCCTCTAGGGCACTAATAATCCCCCCCCTCAAGGTCTACCTCACCTTCTTGTTATTCTTCACATTCATTATGTCTTTCTACCTGGGTTTCTAAGGACATCAATATAAATTCACTAACTCCATCTTCATCAAAGGATTCACTAGAACCTTCAGATGCATTTATATCTTCTTGTGCATAGAAGCTCTTCTTTTTTAACCTTTTCTCTTTTGCATTTTATTAAGCTTGTTCTTTTCTTTCCCTTTAAATTTATTGTCTTCCTTCTTATATGGGAATTTAGAAGAATAATGACCTATTCTTCCATAATTAGAACATTTAAATGGAAGTTTTCATTTTTACTTGTCTATGCCTTTCTTCAATATTCTAACAAATTTCACTTCTTCTTCATCAGAGTCTAAGCATGAACATTCCCCGTCTCCTGTAGACTTGTCTGCCTTAATTATCATTTCATATGTTGTAAAGGATACATGTAACTAATCCATTTGTAGTTCTTCAATATTGTACATTTCTTCTATTGTTGATACCATGGGATTAAATTTAGCAGGTAAGGATCTCATGACCTTTTGAACTACTATAGACTCCTTGAATTTCTCACCTAAGCCCTTCATTACATTACCAATTTCATCTACTCTAAGAAAAAACTTAGCCACATCTTCATCTTCATTCATTCTTAAAGATTCAAATTGCATTTTGTAAACCTGTAGCGTAGCCAATTTTACTTTACTATCACCTTCATGAATATTTTTCAGTTTGTCCTACATATCATTGGTAGTAGTATAATGAATTACTTTAATAAATTCATATTCAGTTAGTCCGCTAAGAATGGCATTTATGGATTCTGCATTGAATGTAGATTCAAGCTTATAATCTTTGTTACCTATTAGAGGTGGCTCCTCGTATCCATTCTCCACTACAGCCCAGATATCTACACCAAGAGAGATTAGATATGTCATCATTCTTATATTCTAGAAGATATAATTTGTTCCATTGAACGTAGGTGCTTTATTTGTTGAACATTCTTCCTAACTAGCCATTTCTATGCACTTGATCTTTCCTTCTAGTTGTAAGGATGATACAAAAGAACCTTCTCGGATACCAATTGATGAATACTTGGTAATTACTAAGAGGGGGGGTGAATCAATAATTGTGTTTTTTTAAACACAATAAATTCAAGTTAATTTTTCACTTTCAAGTATTTTCTTTTGCAGCTAATGACTTATGTATATGTTCATCTCTTAATTTTTCTTTTGCTGTTACCAGAGAGATATTTTCATTCAATATATAATAATGAATTTAAAAGAATTCAAACAAGTGACACATTCAACATGAAACACATGAAGACACTAGATATAAGTGGAAACCCATAAAGGGAAAACCATGAATTTTGGCTGAAGTGACTTGAAGGCAAGATCCTACTCCCCTTATTACATTAAATTATCTGCAGGCTACTTCCTCGATTTTTTTCTGCAAATTACTACTCGCAAGGAAGCTCCTACCTCTTCTATAGGTTGCAACCTACTCTTTTTCATGCTACCACCTAAAAGGAGACTACAATCCCCTATCATAATTCAAATTGATTTTACTGGTTACCTAATCTTTGTCTCTATTCTAAACTTTATTTATTCTCTCCTTTCAACTACTTATCCTCTATGATTCTCCTTCTCAAATCTGTTCCTCATTCTCTATCTCTCCTTACCAAATTGTTCATGAACTCTCTCACACAATATTCACTTCTCTGACCTATTTATCATTCAAATATGCATCTTTTTATATACAAGAGTTCTTGATTGTTTTTATTCCATGTATGAATTCAAATTTAAGAGTTATCACTTGGTCTTCTAGGGTTATTCACAATCTTCGTCTTCATTTCCAAATCTGAAATTCAGTTCAAGAAAAATGAATTTTGTAATATTAAAAAGAGTTGAAATAATATAATACAACAAAAATGATTGCACTATATGGTTTAGAAATGTAAATTAAATATATAATATTCTGCAAAAATACTCTAAGCTTTGTTCTCCAACTCTCTTGTGCCATGTATTCTTTTTTTTTATAAACTATGCATTGTATCATTAGATCAACCTTCATTTTATCAGCCTCACTCACCATTTTAATATCCTGGACAAGGATCAACCTTCATTTTATCAGCCTCACTCACCATTTTAATATCCTGGACAAGGATCAACCTTTGCATATCAATTAAAAATCAACAATAGTCAAGCTTTTCACATTACATCACTTTAATCCACCTTGAGCCTTCATGCACATCATAATCATAACAAATGTAATCAAATTACATCAACATAACACCTCACAACATAAAACATGTAATCAATTTATATCAACATAACCCATGACCATTTGACATTAATGTGTTATGAAACTAGCTCACAAAAAGATAGAAAAGAGAGATCAATGCCTTAGAATTCAGCCTCTTCGAGGGGGAAACCTCCTTTACATTACACAAATGAACAATTCTTGGATGATACAAATGAAAAGACCTTCTTTCTATATATAGGAGTCTAAGGGTCATAACATAATCAGAACCAACATAACAATAATAAAGTAAGGGCACAATAATAACAATAGTGGGCTTCTATGGGGCACAATAGTAACAATATGGGCACTACATGGGTACATCAATATAATAAGTGAGTTGTACTAATAACAATAAGGGGTTACACTAGTAGTATATGGGCCTAACATGCCCCTCTCCTTCAAAAAGTGTTGTCCTCAACACTTGAGTAGTTATTGATGTTTCTGTATAAAATTATTGTCCTCCCATGTGGAATCTTCAGTGGGTAAGTTCTTCCACTTGATGACATACTCTGAAATTGATCGATTTCATAGCTGTCGGGTTCTTGTTTCTGTGACTGCTCAAGGTTCCAATATGATTTTTCCTTCCTCTTCAATTTCTAGCAATATTGTTTGAATTGGGATCTTTTGCAACTTTTGAATAAGTGGCCATACTTCTTCGTCCTTCTTCCATTCATCCCTTGCTTCATTTATCCAATTTGGTTGGATAAGAGAAATAGCACAAAACAATGCTTCCACATCCTCATCCTTGAAGAGTCATCCCATTCGGTAAGGTCGCCATTTTTTCAATGCATGTAGTATTGCCAACATTTCCTTCTCATAAATAGCTTTCTTGAGATGTAGCAGTAAAAATACCCAATCACCTACATCAAAACATTTTTCACTACGATGTTGATCTACCTGTTGTTTCGTTTTATTTTGCATCGAAGTGGCGTTATCCTTTAAAAGTTGGAGAACTTGTTGTTGATGCTTGATGTGATCTTTCACTGCTTGAACCTTTTTCTTCTTGATATGTCCTTCTATCTCTAGAGTTTGAAGAGTGGTAATTTCTTCCAATCCTTTACAAGATATGGTCAAATTCATTCTTGATGCTCGATGTGATCTTTCACTTCTTGAACATTTTTCTTCTTGATATGTCCTTCTATCTTGATAGTTTGAAGAGTGATAATTTCGACCAATGAATTACAAGATATAGTTGGATTCATTTCTTCTTTCTCGATGTGATATTTCACTTCTTGCACCTTTTTCTTCTTTATATGTCCTTCTATCTTGAGAGTTTGAGGAGTGGTAATTCTTGCCAATGCTTTACAAGATATGGTCTGATTCATCTATTCTTTCTTTGGGGTGGGGTCCTGGCATATATCTTCTTCTTTTGATGTTTCTTGATCCTTTTCTTCCTCATCTTCATATTCTATGTAAAATAATTTCTTCTCAACACACTTATGACCTTTAGTGCATTTGCTATCACAATTGTAACAAAGCCCTTTTTCTCTTTTTTCTTCCAATTGTTGTGGTGTAACCCTCGTAGGTTGTGGAAGGCTGGGAGAAACAACACTTCCATCTTTATAGTTGTGAGGGGTATGCTTCCTGGTTTCCATAATTTTTCTTTCCACTATGTCACAAAGCCCTTTTACTCTTTCCAATTGTTGTGGTGTTGCTCTTTGTGTTCTCATAATGTGCTATCGTTTCCTCCGTGAAAATTGACCACGTAACAAGTTGTTTACGAGAACAAAGCCCTCCATACCATAAAAATTGATCTGGTTCTAAATATGAAGATGTAATACATACCTTTTGTAATAGTGGCACACCATGTAGATCAAAAGATTGCTCCATCTGAAGTATCCAATTTACTGGATCCTTTCCATCAAACTTCCTCATCTTGCTTTTTCTTGATTTTAGGAGCTTTATCTTGAAACGCCTGTAACTCTGTACTTTCGAATCTTTAAGTTCTTAAATTGTGATCTATATTATCCCTATGTGTCCTCCTTCCAATGCCACCAGTCTGATCCAAATTGGGTTCTCCAAGAAAGAGTTATGGATAATCTCCCAAGATGACCTGATTATAGACCTTTCCAAAAGAGCGAAATTGTATGAAGTGCCACGTGTCACTGTTTCGACCTTTGGCACTGAAAAATATATACAAGAAACTAAAATATGTCCTCTTTCTATACCTTCTTACAAATTTCAATCCGATGCTCAGAGAGAAAATTATGACAATTTTCCCCAGGTCACTTGTTTGGAATTTAATTCAGGAGTCTTCAAAAAGACCAACTTCCTCAGATCATATCTCTGCAAATATAGAGCGAAAAGCTTTGAAATTCAGACCCGACGTTTAGCGTGATTTCTTCTCAAATGGGTTTTTTTTAGCTTTTGAAAAATCGCATAAAAAAAGTTATAGTGAAAATGCCACGATGACCTATTTGGAGCAGCGAAACCCTAGAATCCAAAGCTCTGATACCAAATGTTATGAAACCAGCTCACAAAAATATAGAAAAGAGAGATCAACGCCTTAGAATTCAGCCTCTTCGAGGGGGCAACCTCCTTTACATTGCACAAATGAACAATTCTTGGATGATAGAAATGAAAAGACCTTATTTCTATATATAGGAGTCTAAGGGTCATAACATAATCAGAGCCGACATAATAATAATAATGTAAGGGCACAATAATAACAATAGTGGGCTTCTATGGGGCGCAATAGTAACAATATGGGCACTACATGGGTACATCAATATAATAAGTGGGTTTTACTAATAACAATAAGGGGTTACACTAGTAGTATAGGGGCCTAACACAATGCCAACATTTCCATGAGAAATTAGTTCATGTGTCAGATGAAAATGTCAAAGAAATTCAAGGATATGTTCGATAAAATGTTCTGGATGAAGATGATATCGACAATGTACTACTGCCCTATGAAGAACTTAAAGAATTCAATCCAAATGTAGGATTCAATGTTCCTCATGATGACATAGATGATGATATGATTGGAAATGACGACATTGATGATGATGTTGATATGGCTAATCCTTTCAACAACAATTCTAAATTGGATGATATAGATGTTGACTTGGATGAAGAATAAGGTTAATGATATCGAAACATTGAAATGTACGATGTATGTGTTTACATGTTTTCAGTTGATTTGTTCTCTTTCATTTACCTTAAAGTTTTGTTTTCCTAGTTTGTTGTTATTCTTGATTCTTACTATGTTGCTTTCAAATATTTTATAGTAGATAAATTGGGTATTGGGGAATTAACTAGAGTGATGGGGGGGAGGGGGGGGGGGAGGGGGGGCATAGGGCAGCGAGGGCAAGGCCATATAAGGTTCCACCTTCATGTGGTTGGCCTTGTTCAGTAGAGAATATATTATTATTGAAACCAAGAGAAGCTCATTGAGGTTGATACCAACATCTTCAATTTTAAATTTGGTCTATCTAACAATTTTCAAAGTTATTCGTTTACCAATTACTTAAAATTATTCTTTAACTAATTGATCCTACATAAATGGGGTTGTGAATGGGCCAATGTTGATTTTTTTTTCAATTTGTGCTTTTATGCACTAAAATTTGACATGATTATAGTTGATGCATGCATTGATGGTATACGAGGGTTTCGAGACTCAAATATGACTCACACAAAAGAATTTGATAATCAAACGATAAAATTATAACATAAATTTTAGGGAGATGGAATTATGTATTATTTTTTAGTGTGTTTATCATGGTATGTATTTAGCCTCAAGGGTTAGCTCAATTGGTTGAGTACCCATCGTTAAAGCACCTTAATTTTCTATTGAGAGGTCACAGTTCAATTCTATCAATGTTCTCGAGGTCAAGTAAATGTTCAATCCACTTATCATTTACCAACCAATGTGTGCTTTAATTAATTGACCCCACAAAAAGGGGTTGTGAATGGGGCCAATGTTGAATTCTTTTTCAATTTGTGCTTATATGCAATCAAATTTGACATGGTTTTAGTATATGCATGCATTGACAATATGGTGGGTTTCAAGACTCAAATACGAATCACACAAAGAATTTGATAATAAAATGAAAAAATTATAACATAAATTTCAAGGAGATGAAATTATTTATTATTTTTTAGTGTCCTTATCATGGTATGTATTTAGCTCAGAGGGTTAGCTCAATTGGTCGAGCACCCATTGTTAAACAACCTTAATTTTCTATTGAGAGGTCATGGGTTCAATTCTCTTGAAGCTTTCGAGGTCAGGTAAATGTTCAATTCACTTTAAAAATACCAATCAGTGGAAATTATGCTATTTTTATTTTTTCCCACATAGAGGGGATTGTGAATGGGGTTAATGTTGGAATTTTTTCAGTATGTGCTTGTATGCACTGAAATTTGACATGGTTATAGTAAATGAATGCATTGATAGTATGGGAGGGTTTCAAGACTCAAATACAACTCACACAAAGAATTTGAAAGTCAAATGACAAAATTATAACTGTTAGGGTCCCACCCTAGCCCCCTTATTTATGTCATGGGATCACATCATAGTCAAGAGTCAATAAAGCCCATATTAATATTTGTAAGTGGTTAACCCGAAATTAGTGACGGGACCACAGTTAGTTGCAAATGGGCGGTAGTATTAGATAGATGGTAAATGGGCGGTAGTATTAGATAGATGGTATTAATAAAACCCACGGTATTGGCCCGTGGTATTGCATGTATGAGTCATATATAAAGGATAGAGACTCCCTGCGAGGAGTATCGTGTCTTGTTTTGTAATCGAGCTCTGCTCTATTGGAGGTTGCCCCCTCGAAGAGGCCTGTAAACATTTCTCTCTGAATAATAAAATCATTGCTATTCTGTGTTCTTGGTATATTTTCTTCGCATATTCTATGTTCTGGGTATCTTTTCTTCGCATATTCTATGTTTGGGTATTACTTTGCAGGTTAAGAGCATAACAAGTGGCATCAAAGCACTTTCCAGGGCTCGGTGGGATCTCCAAATTTTAGCAAATTTTTTTTTGGCTAGAGACGTGTTCCGGCGTCTTTAAACCACGGGATCTGTCGTTAAGCGCATAAACCTGCGGATTTGGGGAGGCATGCACACAGGAAATACAAGAGGTGGTCACGTCTATTGGACTCCCTTGTAACCCCTGTGGGTACCCCTTCGAGTAGTAGCGCATTAGACAGAACCGCGCACGGACTGTCTTCCACGTACCCTCTGGGTATATAGGAAGCCCCCTAGCTCCCTTGAAACCTCGCCATAGATAAACCTTCGGCCGTCTTGTGGCTATAGTAAACCGAGAACAGCACTCAGAGAGATTACTCGCTCATACAATAGGGTAGTTGGGTTATACGGCTAAGGGTATGGTCAATCCTCCTTAGTTAGAGCCCTGAAACATTGGGCTGAGTACTACTGCCAGACCCTTATGTATATTGCGATCTGTAGCACCTGACACTCCTCAAGACCATAGTTCCCTTTTCTATCGAGGGATCACACATCATCTCTTCCAGATCAGCAAGTGCAGCAGCAGCAGACATCAGTCCCGCAGCTCCATCAGATCAGCAGCAGCAGTTGTTCTACCATTCAGATCTCTCAGATCCACCAGATCGGAGTAGTTGTGAAGGGTTCCTGTACCTGGATATAATTTTCACAGACTTTTGGCGGCATTGACATTTTGAGGATTTGGCGACTGTAGTATTGATCAAGAAGGAGTAAAACTCCGTTAGGAGCTTTCCAAAAAAAAAAAAAAAGTTTGAGATCTTCTGGGGCGCTTATTGGTGACCTATCCCATCAGAATCAGGACGACGAGCTGAGCAAGGTGGTACCATTCAATTTCTTAGTAAAAATTTTTTGGCGGTCCCAATTTTTCATCAGGTTGGTGTATGGTAGAAACTCGCGCTCAAGCAATGGCCAATGAAAGGATGGAAAAAATTGAAGACAAGGTGAACTCCATCCAATTTTCGGTGAACGAAATACAACATGAGATTAAAGGAATAAGTATCCAGATACAGAACGCAATGAAGGGCAAGGAGCCAACCCAAGAGGAGGTGAATAATGGTCATGAATACCATGAGGGTGAGTCTAGCCACTCTCCCCACGTCTGGCACACCCACCCACCACCCAGTCAGCGACCTCCCAAGTTGGATATGCATAAATTTGACGGTTCTCACACGTCCGCATGGCTAGCACAAATGGAGCAGTATTTCCAATTGAATCATATCATAGATGAGGGGACTAAGCTTATGGTGGGCAATGAATGATGGCAATGGAAGGAATGGCATCAGCGTTGCAATGGACATTTTCAGAATTGGGCCCAATTTGCCAAAGCTCTTCGAAATCGCTTTGAACAGGAAGACTCTTTTTTGGGGCATCTCACTAAGCTCCGACAGACGGGTACAATGGAGGAATATATTACTGCTTTTGAAGCCTTAGCCTTCCGCACTAAGGGTCTCACAGATGAGTTCTACATGGAATGCTTTATCAGCGGCCTTAAAGAAGCCATCAAAGCTCAGGTTCTACTCCACCACCCTCCCACATGGACAGAGGCTTGCCAGGTAGCTCGTAAGGTGGAACGTGCATTAACAACCCAATCCAGCCGCCCCAACTTCCCCGCTAAGGGTCGTCCCTCACAGGCTCCCAACATGACTCAGACACTTAAGATTCAAAAGGTGTCACCTGCGAAAATGGCCGAAAGAAGGAAGCAAGGACTATGTTACTACTGTGATGAAAAATATTCCCCGAGTCATAAGTGCAAAGAGCCCAAGTTTTTTCAAATAGATGCCACTGACTACAGCTCCACCGAGGAAGATCCACCACTTGAGGAACCGGAGGCGGTCGAAGAAGATAACCAAAAGGAGATTGTATCTGATGAACCAATTATTTCGCTAAATGCATTGGCAGGAATTTCTTCCCCTCAAACTCTCAAAATCAGGGGTTTTCTTAAACATAGCCCAGTAGTAGTCTTGATTGATAGTGGAAGTACCCATAATTTCATCCATCAAAAGATCACTGAAGCAGCACATTGTTTTGTCCGGGCAGTTTCTAACTTCCAAGTCCAAATTGCAGATGGGGGCACAATGAAATGTGAAGGTCGTTGTGAAAATGTCAAACTTCAAATGGGGAATTATCAATTGAAAACCCACATGTTTGCAATACACATTGGGGGTTGCGACATTGTCCTAGGCGCAGAATGGCTCCGCACTCTTGGGCCAATCACAATGGATTTCCAGGAGTTATATATGAGTTTTAAGCAGAACAACTCCACACATACCCTCTGTGGACTACAGGCGGGAGCCCCCTCTATCATCAGCTCGCATAGGATGGAAAAATTGTTAAAAAAGGGCCATCATGGAGTGGTAGCTCAATTTAATGCCATCCAGGTAGTCGACACCATGTCTCTGCCAATTCATCCTGAGATGCAACAGATTTTAAATAAACATCAGACGGTCTTTGACAAGCCTCGTGAGCTTCCACCCTCGCAAGGGGAACATGATCATAGCATCACATTGGTTCCAAGGGCCCAACCCCCAAATGTGCGGCCATACAGATATCCGTTCACCCAAAAGAATGAAATAGAAAAAATCATCAAGGAATTGTTGGAAGCAGGTGTCATTCGTCCCAGCATTAGTCCTTATTCATCCCCAGTGGTCATGGTCCTCAAGAAAGATGGGGAGTGGCGGATGTGTCCTGACTTCAGGGCCCTCAATAAGTTGACAGTCAAAGATAAATTTCCCATCCCGGTGGTTGACGATTTGCTGGACGAACTCAATGGGGCTCAATTCTTCACTAAGTTGGATCTTCGCTCAGGCTACCACCAAATTCGCATGAAGGAAGTCGACATTCCCAAGACGGCTTTCAGAACTCATGAAGGCCATTATGAGTTCCTGGTCATGCCATTTGGTCTCTATAATGCCCCCTCTACTTTTCAGAGCCTTATGAATCATCTCCTCAAACCATATCTCAGAAAATTTGTCCTTGTCTTCTTCGATGACATCCTCATCTATAGTGGCACTTGGGCGGCACATCTTCAGCATGTAGATCTACTATTGCAACTGCTCCGCATGCATAAATTATTTGTCAAGATGTCTAAGTGTTCGTTTGGCATGGAAGAAGTTGAGTATTTGGGCCACATTGTGGGGCATGAAGGTGTCAAAGTGGACCCCAAAAAGATCCAGGCAATGCAAGAATGGCCTCAACCTAAGACCTTGAAAAGCTTGAGAGGATTTTTGGGTCTCACAGGCTATTATCGTAAATTTGTCCGCAACTATGGCTGCATAGCGAAGCCCCTAACTCAACTCCTAAAGAAAAATTCCTTCTTCTGGAACGAGGAAGCACAACAGGCATTTACCGCTCTCAAAACCGCCATGTGTTCCACTCCCGTCTTAGCACTACCTGACTTCACCAAATCCTTTGTCATTGAATGTGATGCTTCGGGTACAGGTATTGGAGCGGTCTTAATGTAGGAAGGGCGACCATTGGCCTTCACTAGCCAACAACTAAGTGGGAGGAATCTGGGCCAATCTACCTACGAGAAGGAAATGATGGCCATCTTACATGCAGTCGAGACCTGGCGACCTTACTTGTTGGGGCGACGTTTCCAAATCCGCACAGATCATCACAGTCTTAAATATTTTTTGGAGAAACGCCTATCTTCCCCACAACAAAATAAATGGTTACCCAAAATGTTGGGATATGATTATGAGATCATTTACAAGAAAGGGAAAGACAACAGTGTAGCAGATGCATTATCGCGCCAATTTGAGGAGGAAAGTACTCTGCTCACAATTTCCCTCCCCATTCCAGACTGGATTGAAGAGGCTCGCAGAGAATGGTTTTCACATCCCGGGCTCTCCCAACTCATTTCTCAATTGCAGGTAGATCCTAATTCCAGCAAGGGCTACTCGTGGCAGAATGATATTCTTCGCTACAAGGACAGAGTCGTAATATCACCAACATCCACCCTCAAAAGTTGCATTTTGGAAGAATTGCACTCATCTCCCATTGCAGGACATTCGAGCTTTCAGAAGACGTATGCTCGCACTAGAAGATCATTTTTTTGGACCGGCATGAAACAGGACATCCTTACTTTTGTAGCAGAATGTGACGTCTGTCAACGCCACAAAGGGGAAACCGTCAACACCAGGAACATTACAACCATTGCCCATTCGGGCGTCAATTTGGATGGAGGTCTCCATGGATTTCATTACAGGTCTTCCAAAGTCTGGGAACAAGTCAGTCATCATGGTGGTTGTGGACCGACTGTCGAAGTATGCTCATTTCTGCGCCCTACCCCAACCGTTTACATCAACTTTGGTTGCTCAAACTTTCATGGATCAGATCTTCAAATTGCATGGCATGCCCACTTCTATTGTGTCTGACCGCGACCCGATCTTCACCAGTAATTTTTGGCAGGAACTCTTTAGAATACAAGGCACTCAACTCAATCTCAGTACTTCATATCATCCACAAACAGATGGTCAAACCGAAGCCATCAACAAATGTCTAGAAACCTACCTTAGGTGTTTCACTTCAGAAAAGCAACACCTTTGGGTACAGTGGTTACCTCTGGCTGAATGGTGGTATAACACCAACTATCATGCCACCACCAAAATGAATCCCTATGAAGCAGTCTATGGTCAACTTCCGCCTTCCCCTACTTCTTATCTCACGGGGTGCTACAAAGTACAAGCCGTGGATCAACTCCTACAACACCGCGCAACCATGCTCGCCCATCTGCGCGAGAATCTTCATCAAGCTCAGAACCGTATGAAGCAATAGGCCAACCAACATCGCTCAGAGCGCCAATTTCAAAAAGGGGATCAGGTCTTTTTGAGGCTACAACCATATAAGCAAACATCACTCAAAGACAAGGGTTGTCAAAAGCTCTCTCCAAAATTCTACGGACCATACCAAGTACTTCAGCGCATTGGAGAAGTGGATTACAAGTTGGCTTTGCCACCTACAGCAAAAATCCACCCAGTTTTCCATGTATCGTGCCTCAAGAAAGTGATTGGGAACAATTGCCGAGTTCAAACCAGTCTACCTGAATTGGACGAAGAAGGGTCAATCTGGCTTCAACCTGAACAGGTTCTAGACACACGAGACAAGCACCTCCGCGGCCGCATGATTAAGGAGGTCCTCGTCAAATGGAAAGACACCTCTCCGGAAGATGCAACTTGGGAACCAGCCACTATTATTCAGCATTTTCCGCAGCTTCAGCCTTGAGGACAAGGCTAGTCTTAAGGGGGAGGGCATGTTAGGGTCCCACCCTAACCCCCTTATTTATGTCATGGGATCACGTCATAGTCAAGAGTCAATAAAGCCCATATTAATATTTGTAAGTGGTTAACCCGCAATTAATGACGGGACCACAGTTAGTTGCAAATGGGCGGTAGTATTAGATAGATGGTAAATGGGCGGTAGTATTAGATAGATGGTATTAATAAAACCCACGGTATTGGCCCGTGGTATTGCATGTATGAGTCATATATAAAGGATAGAGACTCCCTGCGAGGAGTATCGTGTCTTGTTTTGTAATCGAGCTCTGCTCTATTGGAGGTTGCCCCCTCAAAGAGGCCTGTGAACATTTCTCTCTGAATATTAAAATCATTGCTATTCTGTGTTCTGGGTATATTTTCTTCGCATATTTTGTGTTCTGGGTATCTTTTCTTCGCATATTCTATGTTTGGGTATTACTTTGCAGGTTAAGAGCATAACAATAACATAAATGTCAAGGAGATAATTATTTTTTAGTGTTCTTATCATGGTATGTATTTACCTTTGATGGTTAGCTCAATTGGTCAAGTACACATTGTTAAAGAACCTCGATTTTATATTTAGAGGTCATGTGCTCAATTCTATCGATGCTCTTGAGGCCAGGAAAATGCTGAATTCACTTAACATTTACCAATAGTGGAAATTACACTTTAATTAATTGATCATGCACAAAGAGGGTTGTGAATGGGCCTCACACTAATTTTTTTATTTTGTGCTTGTATGCACTGAAATTTGACGTGGTTATAGTAAACTCATGCATTGATGGTATGAGAGGGTTTTGAGACTCATAAATAATTCAAACAAATAATTCAGCAATAAAATGAAAAATTTATAACATAAATGTCAAGGAGATGAAATTATTTATTACTTTTTAGTGTCCTTAGCATGGTATGTATTTTTACCCAAGGGTTAGCTCAATTGGTCGAGTACTAATCATTAAAGCACCTTATTTTTCTACTGAGAGGTCATGGGTTCAATTCTCTTGACATTCTTAAGGTTCCTAATACCTAATGACTATATCCCCAAATCCCTAATACTTGTAGCCCATACTTCGATTACCTAATCCCTTAAACCTAAACAACATAAGCCTTAGCCCAATAACACTTAACCCCTAACTAATTTAGATTGTATAACCCCTAATCCTAATACTTATAGGCTGTTAGTGTCAATCTTTTTGTACTTCCATCAAGGATCAAAAATTTTCTCTTTTTGCATTTTCATAGTAGGAGTCCCATACTGTAATTTTTTCATCACTCCATTAGGTCATGGATCCACTGATGGTTGTGTTCACTTCAATTTTTCGCTCATGGAGTATACTTGTTGATCCTCTTCCATATAGTCTTCAGTCATGGTTCATACTCACTCTGCAGTTCATTTCATTAGGTCATAGGGTTTGGTTTCATTAGCTTTTAGGGTTCCACCAAAGTCAAAATTTGATGATTAAAATGCCAATAATGATCACAAAAGACATGAGGATGGTAAATAAACTCAACCATAGTTTTTTGGAAGTCATAAGCTATTTTTTTCTTAAAGCCTAATGTAATTTTCACCTCAAATGTTTTGAGGTGAAAACGGAGTATTTAGTTTTTATTTATATTTCTTATGTAATTTCATGTCTCTATATGTAATAATGATTCCCATCTGCTCCTAAGCATCTATTCCTACTGCCTAACAAAAAGCACTACAAAAAATCAAGTTAGCATAGCATTGATCCACATACAAAGGCAAAATGAGAACACGCATTAAAAAATAGAGTTATAAAAAAGACAAGGAACATTTGAAAAGTGGGTTTTCAAAAAGTGAAAATAAATTTTTTACCCATACATAAACCCTCTCATTCTATTTTCTACATCATTATGCTTATCTTGCAAACAAAGAGTGCAAAGGAGAGAAAGAAAAGAATAAATCCAAGTGAGTTTGAGCAGAAGAAGGGAGGCGTTGCGCATAAGGAACTGGCATTGTGCTTCTGAAGAAATCTGGTCGGCGTTGCGCCTAGGGAAGAAGGCGCTACGCGTAGAGCAGTGCACTACGAGTGGGGAAATTTTATCTAGTTCATAAATATACAGGTGTTGCACATAGTAGTAGGCACTGCGCGTAGGAGCAAGCACTGTGCTTCTGGGTGAAGGTGCTGTGCGTAGGAGCAGGCACTTTGCTTCTGGGTGAAGGTGCTGTGCGTAGGGCAGTGAGCTTCAAAATCACCTCAAACACCAAAATTTCACAATTTTTTAAGTTGCCCTACTCGACTTGTTGTTTAGCTTGCACAATGATTGTTTTAGACATTTCCTTCACACTTAGTATCAAACCCTATTTTTCCCTTATAAAACCCTAACTGGTTTGTTTTCCCCATCACCTATCACTAGAACTAAAATCCTTTAATATCACTCCCTCTCCCCTCATCTATATTCCCTCAGATATCCCTCATTTGAGAAAACCTATCCCACACTCTCATGACTCATGCTTTACCCATAAGTGTATAAATCCATCCTAAACACATCCCTACAAACCCTAAAGAAATCCCACTCATTCCCTTCATTTTTGTCTAAAAAGTGTGCAACTAAAAAAGCTTCTAAACATGGATAGAGGAGATTATGAATATGATGAGGAAAATACAGCTAGTGACAGTTCAACAGAGAGAACCAGGCAGCACAGAAAACCTCATAAAGGAAGCAAGATCACAAGAGAAGAGCCAACTAACCTAAGAGAATTGCAGGCTTCTCCATTTGCAATTTCATGTTTTAGACACCTTGAAGGCTATGAATATTGTAAACTAGTGGAGAGAGTCCAATTTCACCATGAACTTGCTAGACTTTTTGTAGCTCACCTGCAAAACAATGAAGTGACTCTTGCTGGGGGGATTCCAAATGTTGGTGAGAAGTGGTATGAGGCTCAAGATCTTTATGAGTATTATTATGAGCCTTACATTAAACCTCAACATAGAAGTCAGGTTAAGAGGCTTTTCCCTTTCAAATTTTTTGAGAACAGGTATGTCCCCTTGATGAGGATCATCATCAAATATTTCACTTGTGAGGGTAGATTTTCTAGGTTGTACACTTACCACATCAGGCTCCTCATGCACTTTACAAGGGTGAAAATGTTGAACCTCCCATACTTTTTGTTTAGAAACATTGATAATATGGCTTACCTTTTGTATAAGAATCCATACCCTCAGCAGATGAGCAACATCTACCATCACTCCTTGATCGATTGTCTTCATCATCTCAGCCTCCTCAACATCCCTTAGGAGACATTCATTGCCCATGACATGTTTAGGGGACCCAAAATTCCTCCATCAATGGTTCAAGAAACAGGTGGGCCTTCTAGTCATGTGGAAATAGAAGAAGAAACCAAGGAGACAAGAACTGTTGAAGTGCCAGTATATTTGACATATCAAAGAGGCACAAGGAAATTGTTTGTAGCTGCTAGGCAAGTGTTTGCTCCACCTGATGTGGAAGGGACCTTGCCTTCTTCATCAGTCCATAGGCAAATGCTATCTCCACAGGATGTGGAAGGGGCTTTGCCTTCTTCATGAACATAGCAGGTATAGGTACAACAGTTGCACAAGGGAAAAGAAAATATGCTAGATGATGATGAGGAGGAAAGGGATTTTGACTTGGCAGAACATGATGAGTTTGAACAACCTAACATTGAGACCATTGATTTAGAAGCTCGGGAGAGGGAAACCATAAAAGATATCATCGTATAGGAGAAGGAAGCTCAGATACAAGTCTTGATGGACAACCTAGATGTTGGCATTATGATTCTGGTATGGCTCTATGTTACAGATGTTGTACTTGATGGCAACACCCTCAAGTGGCAATGCTCTGATCAGGATGTTGAAAATTAAGAGGTACGCAGGAGAATAGTTCAAAAGGTGTGTACACGCAGGTACTCTGTGAAGGGACTGCGGCCACACACACAGGTCACCTGTTCAGAAGGTGCATACCCCCAGTTCACTTACTTCAAGGCAGAGAAGCGCGTTCACGTGGGGTTTCCTATGTTTGGCCCGTGGTATTTAGCCCGCCGTTCTTGATTCTATGGTTTTGGCTCGTGGTATTGTTTTATATTATTATTATTATTGAGCCCCATGTTTTTAGGCCCCTTGTATTGGTTATCTATGGTATTGATCCATGATTTTAGGAAGAGCTTGCCTATATAAAGCAAAGGAGATCACTTGGCTAAGTATCTTTTGCAAATTGAATATCTTAAGATCTGAAATATTGGGTTATTGTTTCAAAAGCTTGATCTATATAAAAGTGAAGTTGAAAGCAAATCTATGAAGGGTGATCTCTCGAGCGCATGATCAGATCTGGGCATCTAACGATCTGTAGCACACTGGTGGACTGCCAATTTGGCCCTAACCAGAGGTACGCAGGTGATTAACAGTGCAAGTGCATGGGTACGCAGAGCAGAAGAAGGCGCACTGCATGGGTACGCAGAGCAAAAGAAGGCGCAGTGCGTGGGTACGCAGCGTGACAAAGGATCAGGTGCGTAGGCACAGGGAAAGTACGCGGCGCTTCAGAAGCCGCAGGTGTGTAGGTACACGGCGCGATAGCATCTGTGGGTGTGCGGCTAAAGTAGCAGTACGCGACGCGATAGTATCTGTGGGTGTGTGCCTACAGTAACAGTACGCAGTGCGTGGGTACGCGGTGCAGCAGAAGGGTCTCTGCGTGTATACGCAGGGGAGCAGAAGGTGAAGTGCGGAGCCACGCATGCCAGATAAAGAAAAACTACGTATATGTCTTAAGATCTCTTGTTGGCTGACTTTTCTCTGTTGATAAGGTGTTCTGGGTTTAGTTTACTGTCATTGTGGATCTGGTTACTGCAGTTGACTGGGTGATTTACTTGTACTTGTTGATCTCTTGATGTTTATGGATCCAGTTTGAAAATTTATGAAAAGTGGTCCTTGAAAGAAAAGAAGTAGGGGGTTGTAGCTCCCTTCTAGGAGAGACTGGAAAACGGGAGAGAGTTTTAGCTCTCTGCAGGTTGCAGCTTGCGTACTGGTAAAGGACTGCACCAGTACAAAACCATTGTAAAAGGAGTTTCTAATTTGAAAGAAGATAGAGACATATTGCAGCAGGTGGTTTTCACCCACATTGGGTTTCCACCTTACATCTGGTGTTCTTTGGTGGGACTATCTGTTTTCTTTGTTCATGCTCATTACTTTATGGTACTGATATGCAAAAATAATTCAAAGTATAAATAAGGAAGATTTATTAAAAGAACTTGATAATACTGATTCACCCCCCCTCTTAGTATTATTTCCAACAATTGGTATCAAAGCAGGTCCTTCAGAGAAGCTTGATCGCTTGGAGGAAGATCATTCATCATGAGAAACTACGAGAGGGAAGCATCAATCAGGCCACCAATATTTGATGGGACAAACTTCAATTATTGGAAGGTAAGAGTTACTGCCTATCTTCAATATCTTGGTACAAAAGTTTGGGATATCATAGATACAGGCTACACTTTTCCTTCAGCTACTCCTACAAATTCGGCCGAGAAGAAGAAATATGAAACAAATGCTAAAGCAGTCAATACTTTGCTAGGATGCTTATCTCAAATAGAATTCGTAAAGGTTATGCAATATAAATCCGCAAAGGAAATATGGGACAAGATTGTCTTGAGCTATGAAGAAGATGAACGAGGTAATGACTATAAACTTTTAATGGCATTTGAAGATGATGATTACATGGATGCTATAGATGTGGATAGCTTTTATGAAGAAATTTCTAGGCTCAAGACATGTATAGAAGAAAAGAATAGGATCATTGATACTCTACAACTTCAAATTGATGAAAAAGAAAAATATCTTGAAAAGTTAGAAGGTGAAATTGTTGGTCTTAGAAAAGAGATTGAGAAAGCAAAGGCTATTAATCTTAAGTTTTTCAAAGGATCTGAAACTCTGGATGAGATCATCAATGTACAACGTTCTCCTCTAAACAAGACAGGTCTGGGCTATAATGTAGAAACTTCTCAAGCATCCACCTCAAAGAGTTATCTTGATGCAGCAAGAAGGAATGAGCAAAAGCACAATGGAGATCACCAGGTAAAGCAGGGACCAATACAAACAAAGACTATCAGGAAAATCAGGGACAATCCGTCTTAAGGATGAACAAAAGCTACAACCAGCCACAGGTAAAATCCTCTCAATTTGCTTCAAGAATGAATGACAATAGAAATTACAATCGTTTGGCCGGAAGATTGGATAACCACAAAAGTTTCTTCAATGGACAATGATTTTCTTGCCATAACTTTGGTCACAAAGCAGCTCAATGTGTTGCATATAAAACGATCATGACTAGAGAAGCTCAAAAACAAAGAAGTATGACCGGGATTACAAAAAGGACCTATAACAACTTTTCGGTTCTTGAAAATGAAGTTGAATGTTCTATTTGCAATAACTTTGGTCATGAAGATTCTAAATGCAGGAGCAGGTTTCAGCAGACAAAGGAACAAGCCTCAAGCACCAAAACATGGAGAATAAAGGAACCACAAACAGAAAGATGTGGAATAGCATTTTATGCAGAGGGACAGGAAAATCTATGGTACATTGATAGTGGATGTTCGAAGCATATGACAGGTGATAAAGAAAAACTTGAATCATATTCTGCTCTAGAAAAGGGAAAGAAAGTTTCTTTGGGAAATGATACTCCTGCAGCTATAAAAGGAAAAGGCACTGCTCAGTTAAAAGAAAAGGTCAAAGCTGGAAATGTTTTGTATGTTGATGGATTGAAACATAATCTTCTAAGTGTCAGCCAGATGTGTGATCAAGGAACCGAGGTGATATTTAGAACAAATGGATGTTTTGTTCGTGATCTTGATACAGGTAAAACGGTGATCAAAGGTAAAAGAACTCCAAATAATCTATACATATTTGAAGAAGGACAACAACAATGCTATCTAAGCAAGGATGATGAACACTGGTTATGGCACCGGAGGTTGGGGCATCTAAGCTTTTCACAAATAAGGAAAGCATGCAAATATCAGGCAGTTCGCGGTCTTCCAGATATCAAAATTCCAGATAACACCATATGCAAATCATGTCAGTTTGGAAAGCAAACCAGAACTAACTTTCCAAAGAAGGAAGGATCAGCTAGCATGCCTCTTGAGCTTGTACATATAGATGTATGTGGACCATTCAGGAAACGGACACCTCGAGGAGAAGAATACTTGATATTATTCATTGACGATTTCTCCAGGTTTGTCTGGTTAGGACTTATGAAGCACAAAGATGAAGCATTCGAAAAATTCAAATCCTTTAAAGCCTTGGTTGAAAATGAATCAGGATACAAAATTAAGTGCCTCAGATCCGACAGAGGTAGGGAGTTTACCTCAAATGAATTTTTCGATTTCTGTGAAGAACATGGGATAAGAAGAGAATTCTCTACAGCTAGAACTCCTCAGCAAAATGGAGTAGTGGAAAGAATGAACAGAACAGTCCAACAAATGGCTCGTGCTATGCTTGATGAGTCTGGAACTCCTGCAACTTTCTGGGGTGAAGATGCATATGCTGCGGTGGTTATTCTCAACAAAACAAATGTCCAGGTGAACATCACTCAAACTCCTCATGAGCTCTGGTATGGTGAGACTCCTTCGGTAAAGCACTTCAAAATCTTTGGGAGCAGATGCTATATTAAGAATACTGATGAGAAACTTGGCAAACTTGAACCTAGAGCAGATGAAGGCATTCTTCTTGGCTATTCTCCACACAGCAAATCATACAAGTGCTACAATAAAAGACTTGGAAGAATTGTTGACAGCATTGATGTAGTGGTTGATGAGAAGGGATACATTCCTAGGCAAGTAAATCATGAAGATATCGAAGAAGATGAAGACTACCCTAAAAGACAGAATGATGAAGAAGAAGAACCTCAAGAAGAACCAGAGGAGCAGATAAGGATAGAAGAGAAGACTCCATCTAGATATGTTCAGAAGAATCATCCATAATCTCAGATTTTGGGGCAGAAAGAAGCAGGTGTACAAACAAGAAGAACAGTTGCAGAAGATTCAAGCTCTTTGGCATTACTCTCTTCCACTGAACCACAAAATGTGAAAGAGGCATGCAAAGATGAATGTTGGGTGAAAGAAATGGATGAAGAACTTGAGCAGATCGAAAAGAACAACACTTGGGAGCTGGTTCCTAGACCAAGGATAAGAATGTTATAGGGACAAAATGGGTCTTCAAAAATAAATTGAATGAAAATGGAGAAGTAATTAGAAACAAGGCCAGACTTGTTTGTAAAGGGTATGCGTAGCAAGAAGGAATAGATTTTGAAGAAACCTTTGCTCCTGTTGCAAGACTTGAGGCCATCCGAATGTTCCTTGCTCTCTCAAGCTTTCAAAACTTCAAAGTATTTCAAATGGACCTGAAATCAACATTTCTGAATGGAGACTTGGAAGAAGAAGTATACATTGAGCAGCCAGATGGTTTTATTCTTGGAAATGATCCAAATCTTGTATGCAGATTGAAAAAGGCTCTCTATGGTCTCAAACAAGCTCCAAGGGCTTGGTACTATCGCTTGGACAAATATCTTCATCAACAAGGTTTTTCAAAAGGATCAACAAATAGCAATCTTTATATAAAAGTTGAAGACAACAAATTGCTAATACTTGTTGTGTATGTAGATGACATTATCTTTGGGAGCAATGAAGAAGCTATGAGTCAAAGCTTTGCCTTGGTAATGCAGAAAGAATTCGAAATGTCCTTGCTGGGAGAACTGACATATTTTCTTGGTTTGCAAATCCAACAAAAAGAAGGAGGGATCTTTTTGTCTCAAACCAAGTATCTCAAGCAAATTTTGAAGAAATATGGCATGGAAGATGCAAAACCAGTATGTACACCCATGGTCACAGGATGTAGCCTCAGTGCAAATGATGACTCAGCAGCAGTGCATCAACCAACCTACAGATCTATGATTGGAAGTCTACTTTATTTGACAGGTACCCGACCAGACATCATGCATGCAGTGGGAATAGTTGGAAGATTTCAAGAAAATCCGAAGGAAACTCATCTTCAGGCGGTGAAGAGAATCTTTAAATATCTTCAAGGGACTCAAAATTATGGCTTATGGTATCCTAGATATACAGATCTCACACTTCATGCTTATACAGATGCATATTGGGCAGGAAGCGTGGATGACAGGAAGAGAACAAGTGCTGGTGCGTTCTTTATGGGTTCCAGATTAGTATCTTGGTTCAGCAAGAAACAGAGTTCGATTGCCTTGTCTACAGCTGAAGCAGAATATGTTGCTGCTACATCTTGCTGCACTAAACTCCTTTGGATGATGCAGACCTTGCAGGACTTTCAAATCACTTGTACACCACCTATCTCCATCTTATGTGATAACACAAGTGCAATCAGCATTTCAAAGAACCCAATCATGCATTCAAAGACCAAGCACATACCGATCAAGTATCATTTTCTCCGGGAACAAGTACTTGAACAAAAGGTCAAGTTGGAGTATGTTCCTTCTAAGGAACAAGTTGCTGATATACTCACCAAACCATTGCCCAGGGAGACCTTTGAATACCTCAGGCAAAAGCTGGGGGTTGTTGATGCATCATCTTGTTGAATCTCTTCTGATGGTTGGTTGTACGCAAGGCTCATCTGGGCCATATGCGTACATGTTCTAGGTTGCGGATTGGTTGAAGATCGAACGGCACAGGTTCAGGGGGAGCATATAATGCATTGTTGGCATTATGGAGGACGTACAAAAGAAGATCATGGACGCTGGTCTGAATATTGCTGCAATATGTCTCTATCTCTTTCATGGTCATTTATGGATTATGGTTCTTCTTTGCAGATCTGGTTCATATTCAGGGGGAGCATCTTCTCAGGGGGAGCATAACCCTTTTCCCTTGATGTCAAAGGGGGAGAATGCCATTGAAGATTTTGAGGTTGCCATCAAGTCCAAAGGGGGAGATTGTTGGCATTATGATTCTGGTATGGCTCTATGTTACAGATGTTGTACTTGATGGCAACACCCTCAAGTGGCAATGCTCTGATCAGGATGTTGAAAATTAAGAGGTATGCAGGAGAATAGTTCAAAAGGTGCGTACACGCAGGTACTCCGTGAAGGGACTGTGGCCACACACGCAGGTCACCCATTCAGAAGGTGCGTACCCCCAGTTCACTTACTTCAAGGCAGAGAAGCGCGTTCACGTGGGGTTTCCTATGTTTGGCCCGTGGTATTTAGCCTGTCGTTCTTGATTCTATGGTTTTGGCTCGTGGTATTGTTTTATATTATTATTATTATTATTGAGCCCCATGTTTTTGGGCCCCTTGTATTGGTTATCTATGGTATTGATCCATGATTTTAGGAAGAGCTTGCCTATATAAAGCAAAGGCGATCACTTGGCTAAGTATCTTTTGCAAATTGAATATCTTAAGATCTGAAATATTGGGTTATTGTTTCAAAAGCTTGATCTATATAAAAGTGAAGTTGAAAGCGAATCTATGAAGGGTGATCTCTCGAGTGCATGATTAGATCTGGGCATCTGACGATCTATAGCACACTGGTGGACTGCCAATTCAGCCCTAACCAGAGGTACGCAGGTGATTAACAGTGCAAGTGCATGGGTACACAGAGCAGAAGAAGGCGCACTGTGTGGGTACGTAGAGCAGAAGAAGGCGCAGTGCGTGGGTACGCAGCGCGACAGAGGATCAGGTGCGTAGGCATAGGGAAAGTACGCGGCGCTTCAGAAGCCACAGGTGCGTAGGTACGCGGCGCGATAGCATCTGTGGGTGCGTGGCTACAGTAGCAGTACGCGGCGTGATAGTATCTGTGGGTGCATGCCTACAGTAACAATACGCAGCGCGATTGAAGAAACAGTGCGTGGGTACGCGGTGCAGCAGAAGGGTCTCTGCGTGTATACACAGGGGAGCAGAAGGTGAAGTGCGGAGCCACGCAGGCCAGATAAATAAAAACTGTGTATCTGTCTTAAGATATTTTGTTGGCTGACTTTTCTCTGTTGATAAGGTGTTCTGGGTTTAGTTTACTGTCATTGTGGATCTGGTTATTGCAGTTGACTGGGTGATTTACTTGTACTTGTTGATCTCTTGATGTTTATGGATCCAGTTTGAAAATTTATGAAAAGTGGCCCTTGAAAGAAACGAAGTAGGGGGTTGTAGCTCCCTTCCAGGAGAGACTGGAAAACGAGAGAGAGTTGTAGCTCTCTGCAGGTTGCAGCCTGCGTACTGGTAAAGGACTGCACCAGTACAAAACCATTGTAAAAGGAGTTTCTAATTTGAAAGAAGATAGAGACATATTGCAGCAGGTGGTTTTCACCCACATTGGGTTTCCACCTTACATCTGGTGTTCTTTGGTGTGACTATCTGTTTTCTTTGTTCATGCTCATTATTTTATGGTACTGATATGCAAAAATAATTCAAAGTATAAATAAGGAAGATTTATTAAAAGAACTTGATAATACTGATTCACCCCCCCTCTCAGTATTATTTCCAACACTAGAGAGAGCCAAGTTTGTCATCACATACTTAGAACAGGAAAACAAACAATTGAGTGACAAGCAAGTCCTTCTGGAGCTAGAAGTACTAAAAGCAAAGAGGCAAAGTGTCAAAGAGGCTCATGTCACTTTGACTCCTATTGAGCAAGAAATTGAAAAGGATAAGGAGACTTGGCTTGAAAGAGTAAATATGCACCTTGAAGAGCTATTAAAGAAGGCCAGCAAGGACAAAAAGATGCTTAGACACATGGCATATCACTACATGACCCGCAATAGATTTGCAATATGAGAATAAAAGGGATGAAGGCTAGGTTAAAGAGGGATTTAGAAGGAAAAAAGGAGGAGGATAGACTTAGGATGTTATCTGAAGCGTCCTTGGCAAATCAAATCACATGATGATGGTGCTTCATACTAATTTTGGGCACTTTTTGAGAAAATTTTGTCATTTGTGAAATTTTGAAATTCAATGCACAGAAAAACTGCCTAGCAACGCAGCGCCACTGGCACTTCGCTTTTCCTAGGGGCACCCAATGGAAAAATGGCTTGAATTTTTGGATTCAAGGCATTGAGGACATGCACCCTAGCAATTTTTAGAATTTCTGAAGCAAAACTAGTCCACCAGAAGGTCCAAAAACACTCCAAAATTGACCTTTCTGCTGGCTTTTGGAAACAGAGAAGTAGCCTTCGTAGAATCAGGTTTTGAGGGGTCAAATGAGCTCTAAATATAAGAAATTCCAGGTGTTCTAGAACATAGACTTGAATACCTTTCCAATGAGCTATCCTGGGATCATTTTGGATGATGGGAAGGCTTCCAAAAGTGGCATGAAAGTGGCACTGCACGTAGAACCAGTGGCACTGCGCGTAGAGCAAATTTTGCTCAGGATGCCTATTTTGCCAATTTTCGACTATGTTTATGATTTCTCTCTCATGGTGGATGATTTACTGATGTAATTAATGTCATGGATTGTAAATATCATGTTTAAACATTGTTATATGGTAGATTCATTAGATTAAAAGTGGTTTTGAGGGCAATGAATCAATTTCCCCTCTTTTAGAGGCAAGTTGTTTGGTTGCCTAGATTCTAGTTCCTTATTTAGAAATGGCTCAAACAACTCCTCTTCTCATGGTTTCGACCCCTAATGGTTAGCATGAGTGATTTGGATGTCTATATCATGTATTTTCTTAGTCATTTGTAAGGATTGGACTCACTTGGATGCTCAGAGCTTGATTGTACATCATTGTAAGCAATTTGGTAAGGAGATTAATACGATTTGCAGCTATTTTTATGGGATCCCTCTGGTATGGAGTTTTAACACAGTTTCTTCTTTTTTAATTGTTTGATTACATGGTATATGTATGTCTTCATCCATTTCATTGCTTCTTATTGAATGCTATCAAGTTTGACAGGTAGAATCCATTGTAATAGTGCTCTACCTTGGGAAATCATTCAATATTTCATGTTTTCTACTGTTTGAGAAGGATCCATGATTGTCACATGCCCTCTACAGCTCCTCATCAGTCTTAAACACCTCACACCATTAAGCCTAAAGTGTTAAATCCTATTCCTACCTTGCCCCATAAAACACCCTGCATTTATGACCTAATTTCCCAAACCTCAACTGTCCAGCTCCATCTAATCCAACAAAACATCAACGAAACAAAATAAAAACTCCCATGCTACTATACGTAGCCTAAAATCCTTACATGATCCAGTCATCTCGACGGAGATCCATAAGGAGAGAGCCCTATCTCAGCCTGGTAGGGCTAGCTACCAAGCTAAGCTTGGTTCGTGGTTATCCTAAAATTGCCTCCCTTTAGTCTGAGGTCAATCTAGGTGATAACATAGTGGCAACCATACTGGGGAAGAGTTGACAGATCTTCTCCAGGAAATATCATCAAAGTTCATATCTGATTACTGATGGTGAACAGTGGTCAGATGCATGCGAAGGCTGAAATCATTCACCTGGCAACTCCATTGTGGAAAAATCCCAAGGTTCAGAATTTTTATGGCAACTCCACTCTTCAAGAACCAGTAGCCTGAATAATTTTTTAGTGAATTCATTGTTATCAATATGGATTCGTTTGCTTGAAGGTATGCTCCCATAAGCCGATATCACATTCCAGGTTTCCCAAATAAAATTCCTAAGGTAGATTGGGAAAGGAACTTGCCTATGTTTAAAGATGATGATAGGAATGATGCCGCTTTACATTTGGTTAGATTTCACATGCATACTTGCCAGTTGAAGGTTGATTTTCCTGAAGACTGATTGATGAAGATATTCATGGCCACTCTAGAAGGTGAAACCCGATCTTGGTATGAAAGTTTTCCACCTGCTAGTATTTACTGTTTAAAGGATTTTCATATCATGTTCTTTAAAAGGTATAAAGAATCTTGTCCATCCTTAATATTAGTTGAGAACTGTTGTAAACTTTTTTTATAGCTTTATTGAAAATCTTGAGAAATTTTATGAAGATGATGACTTTATGGACGATGAGATCATGGAATCCCTGTATGAAAATCCATTTCAGCAGCATAAAGAGAGCTTAGAGGATACTTATCAAGATGCTCAGGAAAATTTGCAGCAGGTTCAAGATCTTAGTACAATTGAAAATGATGAAAGACAAGGTCTTATTTCAGATCTGCTCATAGTAGAAGATAGGATGCAGGAAAATCAAGTTCCAATTTCAGATTGTGATAAAGTCAAGTTCGTTATTTCAGATCTAGATCTAGATCATGATGATGAAGAGTACCTTGTTCTGAATCCCATGAAGGAGAGCTTTGTTCTTGAGATCATGTCAAATGAAGAAAACAAATTCATTGACCCAAGTTTTCTCATTTCATTAGAACAAAGCCTTCACGAGGAGGTAATCCAGTCCTTTTATGAAAAACAAGATGAGATCTTTGTTCAAGTAAGTGAAAAATCTTCTTCGAATAACTCAGTGGTAAATGATAGAAGTGTTAGTTTTGAGTTTCAAGAAATACCTAAATCTTTCCCTCGTATGATTGATGAGTGCGATAAGAAACATGACAATCTGATTGCCATGTCATATGAAGATGATCAACAATGTATTCAAATTTCAGAAGACTAGGAAATTGAGGATTGTCATTCAGATTTTTCTTCTCATATTTCATGTTTTGAATTGTTATTTCAAGAAGACAATTATTGTTTTAGCAAAAGAAAACAAAAGGTACTATCTCCTCTGTCTGAAGATGAGATAGATTAACTCCTGAAAGGTCACGTTATAGCCCAAGCTAATGTAGGTTTGCAGCATTCACACCATCAAGAAGGTGTTAGTGAAGCTTCTTCTACTTTTGAAAATGAGGATAACCTTGAAACTAGATTTGTAGATCAATGAACAGATATTGTTTTATTTCATGAAGATGATAGGGTTGTCATGTTTGATATTCTTGAAGAATGTTTTCCGTTTAAGATTGACTTAGACTATGAAATTGAGGAGTATGAGCCTGAGAGAGACAATATTCTAGAAATCGAGTCAGAATTTCTCATGTTCGAGGAAATTATAGCCAACACTCAGATAGCAGAAGCTTATACTTCTCTATGACTTCCTATAAATCAGCAACCAACTATTCTTTTAGATCAGAATGAAGGGAGTACTTGTATTTTTGCTGCTAGATCTCAAGACAAGCTAGTGCTTTAGGATTTTCAAGATCCCTTCACCATTCTTTTGAAAAAAATTGGAGAAGGTGAATGTTGCCTAGTTCATTAGCATAATCCTTGGTTTCAATTGTTATTGTGATTTGCCTACATTTACATCGTTCTGCCTGCTTGAGGAAAGTGAGAGCATAATTTTAGTGAGTAACCATGTACTGGATTGGTTACATTAGAAGGTTCACTTCACATGATTGTACATATTTCATCAGTAGGCAAGTGGTTTTCATCATGATTTGAAGCCCTCAAATCTCGATGGTCTGCTGCCATTAAAAATATTTGTAAGTACTTGTTTCAATTAAGTAAGCCTTGAGTCATTTTTTCAGTCATTTTCAAGACAGTTTCAGAGTCAGTTTGTGTCTTCAAGTTGTCAGTTTTCAGTCATGCATTTCAGTTTTTTTTTTTGACTCCATGACCAATGGATAAGGCTACTAAGTCTATGGTGTTCTTGGCACCTCTAAGGAGCTACCATCCCCATTGGAGCCAATGTTAGTGTTAGTCTTTTCATACTTCCATCAGGGATCAAAAATCTATTCTTTTGCATTTTCATAGTAGGAGTCCCATACTGTAAATTTTTCATCACTCCATTAGGTCATGGATCCACTAATGGTTGTGTTCACTTCAGTTTTTCCCTCATGGAGTATACTTGATGATCCTCTTCCATATAGTCTTCAGTCATGGTTCATACTCACTCTGCAGTTCATTTGATTAGGTCATAGGGTTTTGTTTCATTAGGTTTTAGAGTTCCACCAAAGTCAAAATTTGATGATTAAAATGCCAATAATGATTAGCAAAGACATGAGGATGGTAAATAAACTCAAGCATAGTTGCTTGGAAGTCATAAGTTATTTTGTTTTAAAGCTTAATCTAATTTTCACCTCAAAACATGTTTTGAGGTGAAAACAAAGTATTTAGTTTTTATTTATATTTCTTATGTAATTTCATGTCTCTATATGTAATAATGATTCCCAGCTGCTTCTAAGCATATATTCCTACTACCTAACAAAAATCACTACAAAAAATCAAGTTAGAATGAGCATTGATCCACCTGCAAAGGCAAAATGAGAACAAGCATTAAAAAACCGAGTTATAAAAAAGACAAGGAACATTTGAAAAGTGGGTTTTCAAAAAGTCAAAAGTCAAATTTGTACCCATACATAAACCCTCTCATTCTATTTTCTACATCATTATGTTTATCTTGCAAACAAATAGTGCAAAGGAGAGAAAGAAAAGAAAAAATCCAAGTGAGTTTGAGCAGAAGAAGGGAGGCACTGCGCATAGGGAACCGGTGCTACTCTTCTGAAGAAATACGGTCGGTGTTGCGCATATGGAAAGAGGCACTGCGTGTAGAGCAGTGCACTACATGTGGGGAAATTTTCTCCAGTTCAGAAATATGCAGGCACTGTGCGTAGGAGTAGGCACTGCACTTCTGGGTGAAGGTGTTGCGCATAGGGCAATGAGATTCAAAATCGCCTTAAACACCAAAATTTCACAATTTTTTTGAAATTTCCTCTTCTACAAGTAAGTTTCCTTACTCCACTTGATGTTTAGCTTGCACAATGATTTTTTTAGACATTTCCTTCACACTTAGTATCAAACCCTAGTTTTCCCTTATAAAACCCTAATTGGTTTGTTTTCCCCATCACCTATCACTAGAACTAAAATCCTTTTATATCACTCCCTCTCCCCTCATCTATATTCCCTCATATATCCCTCATTTGAGAAACCCTCTCCCTCACTCTCATGATTCATGCTTTACCCATAAGTGTATAAATCCATCCTAAACACATCCCTACAAACCCTAAAGAAATCCCACTCATTCCCTTCATTTTTGTCTAAAACATGTGCAACTAAAAAAAGCTTCTAAACATGGATAGAGGAGATTATGAATATGATGAGGAAAATACAGCTAGTGACAGTTCAACAGAGAGAACCAGGCAACACAGAAAACCTCATAAGGGAGGCAAGATCACAAGAGAAGAGCCAACTAACCTAAGAGAATTGTAGGCTTCTCCATTGGCAATTTTATGTTTTAGACACCTTGGATGCTATGAATTTTGTGAACTAGTGGAGAGAGTCCAATTTCACCATGAACTTGCTAGACTTTTTGTAGCTCACCTGCAAAACAATGAAGTGACTCTTGCTGGGGTGACTTTCACAGTGTCACCATCTATTATTTCAGATGCCACCAGGATTCCAAATGTTGGTGAGAAGTGGTATAAGGCTCAAGATCTTGATGAGCATTATTATGAGCCTTACATTAAACCTCGGCATAGAAGTCAGGTGAAGAGGCTTTTCCATTTCAAATTTCTTAAGAATAGGTATGTGTTATAGACATATTTGGGCACTACAACCCCAATCTTATATGTCGATAATCCAAGGGCTCTTTAAATCCTAAAAGTGTCGTTTCATACCCTAAAGGATCATGGTCAACTCATTACATCATTCCCCAAAAGTTCCACCTGAAAAACCACTCAAAACTGGCCAAAACTGGACCATACTGACTACTCCACTATCAGGGCGCGATGCATACTAGCTTCTACACTACCCAGGTGTGATGCATAATTAAGAGGGCTTCTTTGGGGTGCGATGAGTGAGGATGGACAAATGTCATAGATAGTTTGCTAAGTGGATGCTCATGGAATCTTCCAGAAACTTCTCCTATGACACTTGCCTCTCTGAATTCACCCAGGGATGAGTAAGAGATCCAAAAAATCTCCAAGTGGAACCAATAACAACAAGTGGAATGAAACTAATCAAAAATCCAGAGATGACTCACACCCTTGTAGACATCTATAAATGGATCCCTCATTTGAGAGATTTAGAGGCTGGAATTTGGTAATTTGTAAGGAAGTGTTGATAGTTTGTCTTTGATAAAGGGCATTGTATTGTTGGGTGATCTTGCTTTTCATGAGGTGAAGAGAGCTTTGATGCTGGGAGGATGATGCTGGATCAGACAGCTGGGTTGTAATTCTCCCTTCTATTATTAATAAATTTATTTGATTTTTCCTCCATATAATCATGTATTTATGAATGTTGTTATTTGTGAATGTAATTGTATGTTAATGTATTTCTGATTCTGCATTGTTTATGATATAATAGATCAAGATGCTTTGATGGTGTTTTGTTACCTTGTCTCTACAGGTATTCACTGAGTGGGATAAGTAGAAGAAGAGGCGCAAGCTCTATCAAGGGAGAGAGAAATCAAGCAAGGAATCAAGTGGAAGATCTAGGTTGGTCCCTTTGCTTCTCTCTTATCTATCATACATAAAGGAAATCGCAAATTGCTTTGATTGTTTGTTTCTAGGATAGCTACCAATCCTAGTGGGACTAGCAGATCGAAAAGACACTAGTTTTCCCGGAAACAAAATGACGACTCCACTGGGGACCGAATAGTTTGTCTATTTGTTGTTGAATTTTTTTTTTATAAACTATAGACGAAGCCTGAAGTTAGCCAGATAGCCTTCGAACTGCTCTTGCTCTGCAATTGCAAAGTAGATGAAAGCTGCTTCAGTCAATCTTCGGTTTAGTTTATGATTTTAACATCTGACTTACAAGCATTCTAGATGCCCTGTTGGTAGCTCAGTAATCTTCCAAGATGACACCCATGTACTTTGTTATTTACTATCCATAATAACTCAGCTTAACTCACTGAATTCAGTTGCAAATTTGAGCCAAAACCCACCTCCGTTGCACTCCCTTTCCCATCGCATTGTCTGTCACTGGAAGCCAGTATGCATCGCACTTCCCAAGTGTAGCAGGTGAGATGCATCCCTGTTTCTGTGAAGCACAAGTGCAATGACTGAGTAATCCTATTTCTCTCCTTGAAATTTGGGTCTTTTGTCCTTGTTTTCAGGTCTGTTCAATTGTTTTGCTGCCTATGAATAGTATCTCATTGCTAAAACCTCCTTTCTTTACATAGTTTAGCGTCCATTTATTAGGATTAGCAAATGTTTTTATGTATTTGTCCATCATTTGCAATCCTTTGTCGAAAAGTTGCTTAAATCGAACTGTCATTTTGGTGCAAAAAGTGTCATAACTGTCGTTTTGTATCAAAAAGAGAAGTGTCAATGAGTCTTCCTTCCTTGGATAGTCGATTGAAATTTTTGTGATATATTTCATTTAATTTGTTGATATTTTGATGTGTCGAAAGAATTTTCTATTTGAAATTGAAAAGTGTCGTTTAAGTCTTCCTTTCTATTTTGAAAAGAAATTGACAAAATGTCGCTTTGAAGAAGATATTTCAGATCTATACTTAGTTTTCCTTTTTGGCACTTTTCACATTAAGGGAATGAAAAACAAATACATGCATTTTCATTTAGACTGTGTGCAAAAAATGATTTAGGAAAAGCACATTTAATGTGTGCTCTTTGCTCTTTGTTTGAAAGAATCGTAATCTTCTTTCCTTAGTAGCTAGGATTTTCATTGCTAAAAATAAACAACGATTGTTTATCATTTTAGATTGCATATTTAGGAATTTTACATCTACATCATGCGATTAACCTTGAAAGGAAAAATTCTAAATAGGATCAACTCTAAAATAAATTTCAATGAACTTAACAACGCTTTGGAACCTAACGCAACACATCTAGAGGTCTAGGCTAGAGATGTGTTCCAACATTGTAAAATCTAGTAATTATCATTTTCATCGAAGGTTGGGTGATTCCTCCTCTTTGATACGACAAGTGCTAGCACAGACTTGTGCTCTCCATGCCGTCGAGTATATATTGGGAGACCACAATAGGCTTATATCCTTTATCCATAGGAAGCCATGTCTCCTTCCCTATTGATCGCAATGCACTGAACACAGCATTCGGGAAGATTGACTACCATACATAAGTCCTTGGTAATTTCTATTTAATTTATCACCAAGGTGTATTTTGCAGTTTTCCGATTGGTTTGGTAATCCCTCTGTCTAGATCTCCAGAGTGGTCACTTTCTCTCCTTTTCGACTTCTTAAAAGAAAAGGTCCATCTAAGCACTTGTCACTTTAGGCTCATTAAAAATCGAAGGGGGCTAGAGTCATCTTTAGCCTTTTCTCGACTCTTAAAAATTGAAAAAGCAAAAGTTGTGTAAAAGCGTCATTAGAATTTATTAATTTCATAATAACATCCCTATTCCTTTGTTGGTCTTAAGATGAGATAATGGAATCCACCAATCAAGGAATCCCTTTGGAGGGGATTCCTAGTCCTTTTACATCTTGGGGAAATATTGGTGCACCTCATATGGCCACTTTGTCCCTTCCGGGACTTACTATTGGCCTGCCAGTATGGCTATTCTCAACCTCTGTGGTTCAGAATAACGTGATTCCGCAGTAATCGAATCAACATCCAATTGATGTTAAAATTGACCCCTCACCTTCTTCTTCATTTGTTTCTCCCTCCCCTTCTTCCTCTTCGCTTGGTGAAAGTAGTGATGCTAATAACCAAGTGACTGAGAAGAAGAAGAAAGGGAAGGAGAAGAAGAAGAAATTAGTTAAGCAAGGGGGAAACCATGCAACATCTAGTGAAAATCCGCACACTAAGCTTTCTAAACCAAGATATCCTTGCATAATCTATAGAGGAGACCATTATCATCGATATTGTCTGTGCATTCCTCAGATCTTGAGAGAATGGTCCCCCCGTTTGCACCAATAGGTGTCATTAACCTCTGCTGATAATGTTGATAAGACACCATCAACTAGTGATAGTGAAGTCCACGGACAAAAAGGAAAAGTCACAGTTCCATGTGTGTTATGTGAAGGGAACCATATAATTCCCTATTTTCCTTTTTTGGTAAAGGCCAAAAGAGTCTTACACAACCATCCTGCTTCACCGCAGCGACTTCCACCTGGATACAAGAAACTCTCCCTAAGTCCTTTACTAGTTGAAAATCCAACTGACTTAACTAAACCATCAGTCGAAACACCTATCGTTAAAAGTGAATCTTCTAAGTCCATATCAGACCAAAGTCAACAGGTCGAAATGGTAGTTGACCCAGTTCTACCTTCATAAGGTCCACCTTCAAATGATACCACTCCCAAAGAGAGTAAGAACGATACTGTTCAAATTCTTTTTGTCACTTCAAAGTCCGATGAACTTGGGGTCAATTAGCCTGTTCCTTCACAGCATGAAGAGAATCTCCCAGTTCCCATGACTCAAGGGGTTATTTCACCTGTTTATTCAGTACCCCCTCCAAGCAGTCTAATCGCTTCCTTTGATTGAAATCTACTAGCAAGATATCGCCTTCCTTCTAATGTACCATTGTGGATCATAGTACAAGTTTACAAAATGGTCATGTCTGGCACTATCATAGATGAAGGGGCTTCACTGAGTATCATTCCCTCAACTGCTTGGAAAGCGCTTGGATCGCCATCGCTTATGCCTGTTACATGAATTTGTCAGGCTTTAACAAAGGAACCACTCGACCGTTAGGGATCCTTCCCAAGTTGCTGATAACTATGAGAAGGAAATTCGTTCACTTGAACATGATGGTAGTCCAACCGTTAGATTACAATCTACTCCTCAGACGTCACTATGTTTACAACATGGAAGCTATTGTTTCAACACTCTTTTGAGTGGTGTGTTTTTCGTATGAAGGCAAAATTGTCACTGTTGACTAGCTTTCATTTCCTGGTTCAAACACAACTTCAAGTCAAACATCATCCCTAAATGGTACTTTTGCGTCGAGAATGTCTCTTCAACCCTCATTCCATCCATCTAATTACCGCGAGTAGTCTGGTGAATGTAACAAAGCTTAGGGGGCATGCACCCTGGTCTTCTTAGGTGGACAAACCCAGCTGAAAATATAGGTTTCCCTATAGGTTATGTGATTGGAGGTGTTACCTCACACCATTCACCTTTTTATATTTGATGAATAAAGCCAAGGAAGTGTTTCGTCGGCTCCACTGACAAAAACAATCCTACTTAACCATAGTGAATTCCATATGGTTACCTGGAGACTCTCCTTTTCTTGATGCTTGGGGGCATGCAAACCTTTTTATGCAAGCAAAAAATGACCAATTTCATTTTTTAGCTTTTTAGGTTTTTTTAGCTTTTTATTTTTAACTTCTTAGGTTAGGTGATTGGTCTAACAATGTCTGTGCTGCAGACGGAGCAAAGGAAGGGTTTTGTCTAAACTGCTAATGAAACCATCCTACCTAACCTCAGTAGTTCCTTAGCTTTTTAGTGTTTTTTAGCTTTGTAGTTTGGTTGTTTCTAGCCTACATAAAAAGGCAATGAGAAATGTTTCCGCAAGGTTCAAGCTCGTTAAAAAATAAACCTGCCAACTGAGCATATGTTCCCCCAGAGTTCAAGCTCATTAAAAAATGAACCCACCTTCGGTAAATAACCTTTGTGATTTCTCTTACATCAGCTTTTGAACCTTGGTTGTGTTCCTGCCATCACCTCCATTCTTTTGGCCAATCATACGCTTCCACTTGATTGTTTACCCTTTTGAGGAACAACTGCAATGAGTGGTCCTGTTAGCCACCCTCTTCACATCACCATGTTTTGAGAAGTTCCAATCTTACTCGGAACCAGTTGCTACCCCGAAACGCCGCTCGTTCCTAAAAAACGAGTCTCATTTAAACTCTTTTTAGACTCGTTAAATATGCAAATATTTTTGAGCTATTGGCCTTTCTAGCTCGCTAAAGTGATTGGAAGTGCCATCCCTCCTGTATATTTTAAAATTTTCAGGCCTGAGGGATTATCTCATGAAAAAGTTTGAGCGCTTGTCTTTTTCAGCTTGCTAAAGTGATCAGAAAAGTCATCCCTTTTGCATTATTTTAATATTTTTCGGACTTAAGGGATTACACTACAAAAAATAACTGCTAGAGTTTCCTTTTCGTCCCTTTTCAAACTCTATAAACATGAAAAGGACCGAGTTATCTTTGTCATTAAACTCGTTAAAACAATAACAACAAACTTCTCCACCCAGACAAGAACGAGTTTCACTGTCGTTAGACTCGCTAAAACATAGCGACAGGTTTTCCCGAAGGGCAAATTTAAGAACAAGCATATGTTATCCTACTTAAGCTTGACAAAAATAAAGAGGTACTGGTCAGCAATGACTTCGGAAAAAGGGAAGAAAACTTGAAGAATTTTATGGTAGCAGGTCATTCATGAACATGACCCTTTCACTCCATCACCATGATTGAGTCAGGTTGGGTTATTCCATTCACCGGTCATATCACCATTGGTCCTCCATACCATCCATCTTTTGGGGTTAACGCTACCAATCCATCTCAGTGTCACCGATATGTTCAAGAGAAGTCATTCAGAGAATTAACCATCTAGTTAATGCCTCATCCACTACAATACCTTCACCCTCCATTTTTCATGATTGTCATTCTTGAACCTTATATCATCAGATCGTTTTCACCTCTAGAAAATCATTTTCTTCGTTTTGTGTCGTAGATGTGGGATACATTAAGGCCCTCCTACGATGGGTCACTTCTTGTCGACATCAAATCATTATCCAAGAAGTTGACTTAGAAACAACCCTTTCAGTACTTTGAAGCTTGCATGCCTCAATGGCAAGTTTCTCACTTCCGGTGACAGGTTTACATCAATGGTCTTCGACTGAAATATTTTGCATGGTGTTTGACATCAAATCATATATTCACACCACATGAATTGTACTGTAGTACCTTGAGGGTCATTATCATTATCAGTGATTCCTCCCGCGCCTGTTAACAACTTACATTATTGGTTGGTAATCAGGCGATGTATTTCCATGTTCGACTTCAGGACATCTTTTCACGTGGATCGACCTGTACATCAGGCGAAGATTGAATGAGTTTGAAGACCCAAAATTTAGTTTCATCCATCTGGGCTATGATATATTCAGGGATATAAATACATCAAATGTACGCAGAAGCGACACAGATATTCATCTAAGCCAGGGAAGATGACTCTTCATATGAAGAATCACCAGTCTGCAACTGCAGATGATTATCTGTCCTATGCACATCAAAATGAATTTATAAAGCTAAGCATGGGAATGCCTACCTCAACTAGATCATGAAAATAATATGATGATGATGTATTGTATTGTATCTTAAGGATCCTCATGATAAAGCATTTCACCCTACATCAAAAGATTTATGACTTCATGCTTTAGGGGGCAACTGTTATAGAAATATTTGGGCACTGCGACCCCAATATTGCATGTCAATAAACCAAGGGATTTTTAACCCCTAAAAGTGATATTTCATACCCTAAAGGATCATGGTCAACTGATTACATCATTCCCCAAAAGTTCCACCTAAAAAACCACTCAGAACTGGCCAAAACTGGACCATACTGACTGCTCCACTATCAGTGTGCAATGCATACTGACTTCTACACTATCCAGGTGTGATGCATAATGAAGAGGCCTTCTGTGGGGTGTGATGAGCGAGGATGGAAAAATGTCCGAGACAGTTTGCTAAGTGGATGCTCATGGAATCTTCCAGAAACTTCTCCTATGACACTTGCCTCTCTAAATTCGCCCAGGGACGAGTAATAGATCCAAAAAATCTCCAAGTGGAACCAAGAACAACAGGTGGAATGACACTAATCAAAAACCCAGAAATGAATCACACCCTTGTAGACATCTATACATGGATCCCTAATTTGAGAGATCTAGAGGCTGTAATTTAGTAATTTGTAAGGAAGTGCTGATAGTTTGTCTTTGAGAAAGGGCATTGTATTGTTGGGTGATCTTGTTTTTCATGAGGTGAAGAGGGCTTTGATGGTGGGAGGATGATGCTAGATCAAACAGCTAGGTTGTAATTCTACCTTCTATTATTAATAAAGTTCTTTGAGTTTTCCTCCATACAATCGTGTATCTGTGAATGTTGTTATTTGTGAATGTCATTGTATGTTCAATGTATTTCTGATTCTGCATTGTTTAGGATACAATAGATCAAGATGCTTTAATGGTGTTTTATTACTTCATCTCTACAGGTATTCACTGAGCGGGATAAGTAGGAGAACAGGTGCAAGCTCTATCAAGGGAGAGATAAATTAAGCAAGGAGTAAAGAAGAAGATCCAGGTTGGTCCGTTTGCTTCTCTCTTATTTATCATACATAAAGGAAATCACAAATTGCTTTGATTGTTTGTTTCTAGGATAGCTACCAATCCTAGTGGGACTAGCAGATCGAAAAGACACTAGTTTTTCCAGAAATAGTATGTCCCCTTGATGAGGATCATCATCAAATATTTCATTTGTGAGGGTAGATTTTCCAGGTTGTGCACTTACCACATCAGGCTCCTCATGCACTTTACAAGGGTGAAAATGTTGAACCTCCCATACTTTTTGTTTAGAAACATTGATAAGATGGCTTACCTTGTGCAAAAGAAGCCATACCCTCAGCAAATGAACAACATCTACCATTAATCCTTGATCAAAATTATTGTTCTTCATCATCTCAGTCTCCTCAACATCCCTTGGGAGACATTCATTACTCATGTCATGTTTAGGGGACCCCAAATTCTTCCATCAATGGTTCAAGAAGCAGGTGGGCCATATATTCATGTGGAAACAGAAGAAGAAACCAATGAGACATGAACTGTTGAAGTGCCAGTATATTTGACATATCAAAGAGGCACAAGGAAATTGTTTGTAGTTGCTAGGCAAGTGTTTGCTCCATAGGATGTGGAAGGGACCTTGCCTTCTTCATCATTCCATAGTCAAATGCTATCTCCACAGGATGTGGAAGGGGCTTTGCCTTCTTCATTGACACAATAGGTACAGGTACAACAATTGCACAGTGGAAAAGAAAAAATGCTAGATGATGATGAGGAAAGGAATTTTGACTTGGCAGAACATGATGAGTTTGAACATCCTAACATTGAGGCCGTTGATTTAGAAGCTCAGGAGAGGGAAACCATAAAAGACATCATCATACACAAGAAGGAAGCTCAGGTACAAGCCTTGATGGACAACCAAGAGAGAGCCAAGTTTGTCATCACATACTTAGAATAGGAAAATAAATAATTGAGTGACAAGCAAGTCCTTATGGAGCTAGAAGTACTAAAAGCAAAGAGGCAAAATGACAAAGAGGCTCATGTCACTTTGACTCCTATTGAGCAAGAAATTGAAAAGAATAGGGAAACTTGGATTGAAAGAGTAAATCTACACCTTGAAGGGCTGTTAAAGAAGGCAAATAGGGACAACAAGATGCTTAGACACATGGCATATCACTACATGACCCGTAATAAGAATTGCAATATGAGAATAAAAAAGATGAAGGCTAGGTTAAGGAGGGCTTTAGAAGGAAAAAATGAGGAGGATAGAATTAAGATGTTAGCTTAAGCCTCCTTGGCTAATCAAAGCACATGATGGTGGTGCTTCATACAAATTTTGGGCACTTTTTGAGAAATTTTTGTCATTTGTGAATTTTTGAAATTCAATACATAGAAAAACTGCGGTGGCAATGCACAATTCCTAGGGGCACCCAATGGAAAAATGGTTTGAATTTTTGGATTCATGGCATTCAGTACATATACCCTAGCAATTTTCATAATTTTTGGAGCAAAACTAGTCCACCGGAAGGTCCAAAAACACTCCAACATTGACCTTTCTACTAGTTTTCGGACACACAGAAGCAGCCTTGGGAGAATCCGGTTTTGAGGGGTCAGATGAGCTGAAAACATAGAAATTCTAGGTGTACCAGAAAATAGACTTGAATACCTTTCCAATGAGCTATCCTGGGCTTAGTTTGGATGATGGGAAGGCTTCCAAAAGTGGCCTGAAAGTGGCGTTGCACATAGGACCAGTGGTGCTGTGCGTAGAGCAAATTTTGCTTGGGATGCCTATTTTGCCAATTTTCGACTATGTTTATGATTTCTCTCTCATGGTGGATGATTTAATGATTTAATTAATGTCATGGCTTGTAAATATGATGGTTAAACATTGTTAGATGGTAGATTCATTAGATTAAAATTGGTTTTGAGGGTAATGAATCAGTTTCCCCTCTTCTAGAGGCAAGTTGTTTGGTTGCCTAGATTCCAGTTCCTTGTTTCGAAATGGTTGAAACAACTCCTCTTCTCATGGTTTTGACCCCTAATGGTTAACATGAGTGATTTGGATGCCTATATCATGTATTTTCTTAGTCATTTGTAATGGTTGGACTCACTTGGATGCTCAGAGCTTGATTGTACATCATTGTAAGTAGTTTGGCAAGGAGATTAATAGGATTTGCATCTATTTTTATGGGATCCATGTGGTATGGAGTTTTATCACAATTTCTTATTTTGTAATAATTTTTTTTACATGTTTTTTATATGTCGTTATCCATTTCATTGCTTCTTATTGAATGTTATCAAGTTTGATAGGTAGAATCCATTGTAACAATGCTCTACCTTTGGAAATCATTCAATATTTCATGTTTTCTACTATTTGAGAAGGATCCATGATTGTAACATTCCCTCCTCAGCTCCTCATTAGTCTTAAACACCTCACACCATTAAGACTAAAGTGCTAAAGCCTATTCCTACCTTGCCCCATAAAACACCCTGCATTTCTGACCTAATTTCCCATACCTAAACTGCCCAACTCCATCTGATCCAGTGAAACATCAAAAAAACCCAATAAAAACTCCCATGCTACTATACCTATCCTAAAATACTTACCTGATACAGTCATCTCAACTGAGATACATAAGGATAGAGCCCTCTCCCGGCCCGGTAAGGCTAGCTACCAGGCTAAGCTTGGTTTGTGGTTACCTTGGAATTGCCTGTTGGGTCCCTATAATACTAGTGATTACCCCATTACTATTGTAGTTATACACCTTATTTATATTGTTGTGCCCATATTACCCCCATGTTTTTATTTCTGTGCCCCATAGAATCCCTCTATTGTTATTTTTGTGGATTTATATTATTATTGTTAGGTCGGCTGGATTATATTGTGACTCCTTAGACTCCTATATATAGAAAGGAGGTTTTGTCATTTGTATCATCCAAGAATTGTTCATTTATGTAATGTAAAGGAGGTTTCCCCCTTGGAGAGGCTGAATTTTAAGGCGTTGATCTATCTTTTCTATCTTTTCTTGAGCTGGTTTCATAACATTTGGTATCAGAGCTTTGGATTCTAGGGTTTCTCTGCTCCAAACAGGTCATCGTGGAAGTTTTGCTATAACTTTGTTTCTGTGACGTTTCAGAAGCCGCAAAAAAAACCCATTTGAGAAGAAATCACGCTGAACCTGGGGTTCGAATTTCAGAGATTGTTGCGTGATATTTTCGGAGATATGATCTGAGGAAGTTGTTCTTTTTGTAGACTCCTGAATTACATTCAAAACAGGTGACCTGGGGAAAATCTTCATAACATTCTCTCTGGGGATCGGATTGAAATTTCGTAAGAAGGCACAGAAAGAGGACGGACTGTAGTTTCGTGTATGTGTGTTTCAGATCCAAAGGATGAAACAGTGACTCGTGGTACGTCGTACAAGTTCTCTCTACTGAACTAGTCTAAAAGAAAGTCACTGTGGGATATTTCACATAACTCTTCATTGGAGAATACAATTTGGGTCAGAATTGTGGCATTGGAAAGAGGACGTAGAAGGCTACTACAAGTCCCAATTTCAGAACTATATGATCTGAAATTACAGAGATACATCAGATTCAATATCAGACTTCTATAAAGTGAAAAAAGGTGTGTAGTTTTTTTAAAATTTTTGTGTAAGCTTGGTTTAACGGAATTCAAAGGGCATAGTAAAGCATTATTATCGGTAACTGATGCCCGAGGAAAGAAAATGCAAACACCTAGTAAGGAACCTAAAAGCTCTAGCATGACTCATGAAGAAGAGGAAGAAATGCTACATGATATATCAAAATTACAAGAACAAGTGCAACAAATGTCACGCTCACAGAAGCTAATAGAAGCTAAGATAAATGGCGTGGAATCTAAGATAAAGGGCATGGAAGCTAAGATGGATGATTCGAAGACAGATTTAAAGAGAGACATGGCAGATTTGAAGACAGATTTGAAGACAGACATGGCAGATTTGAAGACAGATTTGACAAATTTTCTACAAGAAATACTTACTAATGGTGAAAAGGTTGTAAAGGAAACTCATGATGTGAACAAAAGTAATTTTAATCATGATTCCATAGAATCTAATGTTGGATCGAAGACCCACCATATTCCAAAAATCGATATGAGGAAGTTTGATGGCAAGGATCCCGCCACATGGATATTACAGATGGAGCAGTTCTTCGATCTCAATAATGTGCAAAACACACAAAAGGTACGTATGGAAACTGTATATTTGGAACCAAATCAGTTTGTATGGTATCAGTGGCTTTTCTCTCATAAACAATTTATCACTTGGGCAATTTTTACGGAATAATTGATAGCACATTATGAAGATACAAAAAGCAACACTTTTTTTAGCCAATTGATAAGTCTCAAACAAAAGGGTTCAGTAATGGAGCACATTGAGGAGTTCCAAAAATTGAACATAAGGGTAAAAGATATTCTAGAGGAGCATAGGATTGATGTGTTCATAGGGTCTTTAAAGGATAATATTCAACATGATGTTCGCCTTTGGGAACCTGATTCATTAGAGAAGGCATTCAGGTTAGCAAGAAAAATGGAAAGCAAAATTATGGCAACCAGGAAGCATATCACTCACAACTATAAAGACGGAAGTGTTGTTGCCCCTAGTCTTCCACAACCTATAAGGTTGACACCCCAAAAATTAGAAGAAAAAAGAGCAAAAGGGCTTTGTTACAGTTGTGATAGCAAATACACTAAAGGTCATAAGTGTGCTGAGAAGAAATTATTCTACATAGATTGTGAAGAGGAAGAAGAAAAGGAGCAAGAAAGGTCAAAAGAAGAAGATATACTCCAGGAACAAAGCCTAGATGAAGAACAAATAAATCCGACCATATCTTGTAATGCATTGGCGGGAATTACCACTCCTCAAACCATCAAGATAGAAGGACAAATCAAGAAGAAAAAGGTAATAGTGTTGATTGATTCAGGAAGCACCCACAATTTTATTCATTGTAGGGTAGCAAAAGAATTGAATTGCTTCCTATATCCAGCACCAGAGTGTCAAGTGATGATTGCAAATAGAGGAACAATAAATTTCTCTAGAAGGTGCCATTATATCAAGCTATCCATGGGAGAATATGTATTGACTAGCCCAATGCTTTCCATTCCAATGGGAGGTGCTGATGTTGTACTAGGAGTCCAATGGCTACAATCCTTGGGTACAATAGCTTTTAATTTTCAAGAACTTTTCATCAAATTTTCTACGGAAGGAAAGGAAGTTGAATTAAGGGGTATTGTAGGGAAACCAGGAAAGATAATCAGCTCTAATGGTATGACAAAGCTTCTAAAAAAGAAGCAAAGAGGTGTAATTGCACAATTATGTTCACTAGATGTTTCCACATCGGAATCATCTATTTCTCTAGATCTCCAGAAAGTCCTGGACGATCATTCCAAGGTATTTGAGACTCCCAAAGTTCTCCCACCTTTGCATGATCATGATCATGCTATTCATCTGATTTTAGGAAGTGTTCCTCCAAACATCAGGTCGTACAGATATCCCTATGTCCAAAAAAGTGAAATTGAACGTATGGTTGCAGAAATGCTAGAGGCTGGTATAATTCAACCAAGTCAAAGTTATTTCTCTACTCTAGTAGTATTGGTGCACAAGAAGGATGGATCATGGCGCATGTGTCCGGATTATAGGGAGCTCAACAAGCTCACTATTAAAGATAAGTTCCCCATTCCTGTCATTGATGAATTAATGGATGAATTGCATGGATTGATTTACTTCACCAAGTTGGATCTTCGTTCGGGATATCATCAAATCAGAATGAAGATTGAAGACATTCCAAAAACAGCATTTAGAACTCATGAGGGTCATTATTAATTTTTGGTCATTCCTTTTGGCCTTACTAATGCACCTTCAACATTTCAAGGTTTGATGAATTCAATTTTCAAACCATTCCTTAGAAAATTTGTGTTAGTATTTTTTGATAATATACTAATCTACAGCAAGTCTTGGAAGGATCATGTTGAACATGTTGACAGGGTGCTACAACTATTGAGGAGAAACAATTATATGCAAAAAGATCCAAATGTTTCTTTGGAGTCCAGGAGGTGGAATATTTGGGTCATATTGTATCTCATGAAGGAGTTAAGGTAGACCCTAGCAAAATTAAAGCCATTAAGGAATGGAAAATCCCCACATCCATAAAGCATCTGCGAGGATTTCTTGGGTTGACAGGGTATTATCGCAAGTTTGTTAAGAATTATGGGAGAATAGCAACACCTCTAACAACATTATTGAAGAAAGATGCATTTTCATGGACTTCGGAAGCAACAAAGGCCTTTGAACATCTTAAAGAGGCAATGTGCCAAGCATCGGTCTTAGCTACACCAGACTTCACAAAAACCTTTATTGTGGAATGTGATGCTTCAGGAAATGGAATTGGTGCTGTTCTAATGCAAGATGAAAGACCCATTGCTTTTGAAAGTCGTCCAATCAAGGGAAAGTTTTTAAGCAAAGCTATTTATGAGAAGGAAATGTCGGCAATACTCCATGCACTTAAGAAATGGCAACCCTACCTAATGGGAAGATACTTCAAGGTAAAAGTGGATCATGATAGCCTTAAATACTTTTTAGAACAAATATTATCCTCTGAAGAGCAACAAAAGTGGGTCACAAAGATGTTGGGTTATGACTTTGAAATCATCTACAAAAAAGGGAAGCAAAATGTGGTGGCAGATGCACTCTCAAGAAAGGATGAGGATGTGGAAGCATTGTTGTACGCCATTTCTATTATCCAACCAGATTAGATAAACGAAGCAAGGGAGGAATGGAAGAATGATGAAGAAGTGTGGGCACTTATTTGAAAGCTACAACAAGTTTCCAGTACGTCTGATACATTTAGCTGGCAAAATGATTCATTATGGTACAAAGATCGCTTATACCTCTGTAAGAATTCCCAGCTAAAACAAAAGATTCTTATGGAATTGCACACTTCTCCCTTAGGAGGGCACTCAGGATTTTTAAAAACTTACCACAAAGTTAAGAAGGAATTTTTTTGGGATGGCCTTAAATCAGATATTCAAAATTTTGTGGTGGAATGTTTGGTTTGCCAACAAAATAAAGTCGAAACAATTAAGACACCGGGTCTATTACAACCTTTATCCATTCCAAGCCAACGTTGGGAGGAAGTTTCAATGGATTTTATCACAGGTTTCCCCAAGTCTGAGGGAAAGAGTGTCATCATGGTGGTAGTTGATAGACTTACCAAGTATGCACACTTTTGTGCATTATCACATCCATTTAAAGCCAGTACATTTTCTACTGCATTTATGGAAACAATTCAAAAGCTACATGGAAACCCAAAGATTATTGTAAGTGACAGAGATCCCATTTTCACTGGAAATTTTTGGACAGAATTATTTTCTTGTCTTGGTACTCAGTTAGCTCATAGCTCATCTTATCATCCTCAATCTGATGGGAAAACTAAGATAGTAAACAAATGTTTGGAAGGATATCTTCGTTGTTTTGTATCTGATAAATAGACACAATGGGTCAAATGGTTGCCTCTTGCGGAATGGTGGTATAACACTTCCTTCCATACAGCAACAAAAATGACCCCATTTATGGCACTTTATGGGTATCAACCACCATCCATCACATCATATTTAAGAGAAAATTCTAAGTTTCAGGCAGTGGAACATCACATCGAACATCAACAACAAGTCCTCCAACTCTTAAAGGATAACCTCGTGTTGGCACAAAATAGAATGAAACAATAGGCAGATCAACATCGCAGTGAAAGAAGTTTTGATGTAGGTGATTGGGTATTCCTACGGCTACAACCATATAAGCAAATGTCCCTAAAGCAAGCTAAGAAGGATAATAAATTATCACCAAAGTATTATGGTCCATACAAGGTGTTGCAAAAGATTGGTACTATGGCATACAAATTGGAGCTTCCTGCAGCTTCTCGCTTGCACCCAGTTTTCCATGTTTCATGTTTAAAGAAGGTTATAGGTGACAAGATCCTAGTTCAAACAATATTGCCAGAACTTGACGAGGAAGGAAAAATTATATTGGAACCAGAAGCAGTCACAGAAACAAGAATTCGACAGCTACGAAATCGATCAATTTCAGAGTATCTTATCAAGTGGAAGAACTTATCCGCTGAAGATTCCACATGGGAGGATGAGAATTTTATGCAGAAGTATCCAGAACTACTCAAGCGTTGAGGACAACACTTTTTTGAAGGAGATGGGCATGTTGGGTCCCTATAATACTAGTGATTACCCCATTACTATTGTAGTTATACCCCTTATTTATATTGTTGTGCCCCTATTACCCCCATGTTGTTATTTTTGTGCCCCATAGAATCCCTCTATTGTTATTTTTGTGGCTTTATATTATTATTGTTAGGTCGGCTGGATTATATTGTGACTCCTTAGACTCCTATATATAGAAAGGAGGTTTTGTCATTTGTATCATCCAAGAATTGTTCATTTATGTAATGTAAAGGAGGTTGCCCCCTTGAAGAGGCTGAATTCTAAGGCGTTGATCTATCTTTTCTATCTTTTCTTGAGCTGGTTTCATAACATTGCCTCCCTTCAACTTGAGGTCAATTTAGTTGATAACATAGGCTATTATCCATTTAAACCTTAGTCACATAGCCTAAAATCTTAACCCCTATTACTTCTATAGATCATCATCACAATAATCCATTAACCCCATATTCTTAAAATGTCTAAACTACAGTAGACCCTAACCTATATAACCCATAGTATCCTTGATCCCTAACCATTATATGGCATAATTAATAACCATTTCCTTATTTTCGTGACCTCTAAAGCTTATAAATCCTTATCGTAATCCCTTTTTCGCTATAAGCCCTAAGAAGTGGCGCATATAGCTAAGATAATTAATCCTTACAACTATATATACCTAATTGCATATCAAAACACTAGTATCTATTATCCTCAAACACTCATAATGCATAACCTTTTGTACCCTTAATCCATGTAAATCCTAACTAACTATAAGTCACAAATACTATAACACTTAAACCTTAACTTACTAAAACCAAAAATTAGTAAATCCTATAACTTGTAACCCTTAGGAACATTGACCCTTATAACTCCTAATCCTTGATCATTATTACTCCTACACATTAACCCACATACCTAGACAACTATAACAACTATATCTTGTAGCATTTAGTGCATATGATTGCAACCATCTTATATATTAACCAATATGACCCTTAAACCATAAAGCCTCTAATTCTTAACTATTATAACCATCAAATAACCACCAACCCCCATAACCCCTAACACTAATCCTTCTGATTTCAACAATTTTATATGACTATTAACCCCTAGAACCATTAAATTCTTAAGTATTAATACCATGAAATATCCCCTAACCCTTATAACCCATGTCTCTTATAACTTGTAACACTTATCAAATATACACTATATTCTCAAAGTTCCAGCTCCTAAACCATTTAACCTATACCTTCTATTCCTTCTAATGAAAAAATGCTAGAATCCATAACCCTTATATTTAATTATTTTCTCCATTTACCAAGTATTATAATCCATTATATTTAAAACTTGTAATGTTTAATCATTGTAATAACCTTTATGCAAACTAAAAATGATCCTATAACCCCTGTAACAACTAACTAACAATGCATATAACCCATAACCCATTTACATCCTAATCACTAACCATATATCATAATCAAATATTAATATTTAATATATTATATATCATACAATAATACAATATGTGTTTGTGTGTGTAATAGGTATGCAGGAATTATGTAGAGCGTTGCAGAAGGCATTTGAAAGGGATTTTGTCAAAAACTAGGTGGATCATGAGAGCATTGAGTGGGCAGGTGTTCTGCAAGTGGTTGCAGGTGGTGGAACAAAGGAAAGGTGTTCATATATTTGGAAAAAAAGAGATAGAGGTAATCACTAATTCCCTTCTTTGACCATTCTTCATGTTATTTTTTTTCTTTCGCCATAATTCATGTTATCTCCCCTTTATTTGGACATTTAGGGAGAGGAGCATCTATACATATATACCTAGTAAATCAATGTGGTATGAAATTTCTTTTAGTGCCTTAACCACTATTAACAACTACCCACTTGGTCGTTGAACTATTTGTGGTGCATGATTTCACCCCACCTATAGAATCCATTTCAACCTTGAATAAATAAGTAAACCCTAAAATGTGTCCTTTCATTTCAAACCTGAGTATGCCTCTATCCTCTTTCCCATTTTGTTCACCATAATTCCTCATAACCCCTTGACCTCGACTACCGTTGTGTCTTGGCCTTCTTGGGGTGCCTCTTGAACTGTGTGTTGACCTTCTTGAGGTGCCTCTTAAAATATTCTTGTGCTTGGACACCCTCCTAAACCCTTCATGACTTTTACACCCTTGCAAGCCCCACAAAATGCCAATATGACGGCAACAAGCATTGGAGCGAGAATTTATGTAATTTGAATATTTTAAAGGGAGGGTATTTTAACGAGTCAATATTTGTTTCTTCTTGAGGTTTTTTTGTAACTTTTGATAATATAACTCTTAAATCCCCCATCAAAACGACCTTCACCAGATTTTCAATCTTCCCTAAAAAGAACAAATGTTGATCATCACATGTTGGATTGTACAAAATTAGTGGAGGTCTTTTAGAAAATTTTCATCCAAATCATTTGCATTTACTTGAAAATACTTTCATTCATATGTCACAATCATTATTGTAGGGTAGGATATGTTAAATCATCTCATTGTGTATCAAATGTAGTAGTCTAGCAAGGCAATATTTTTGTTCATTTTCATTAAAATTTTGTAACATGATTTTTTATAACATTGCAATGGTTTATTGTTTTTTTTTTTTTAATTATAATTTTGAATGAAGAAATGGATTCTTTCCATGAAAAACTTTATGGAAATTAATATGTAGATACTTTACAACTTAAAATTAAATTTCCCTAATTTTTTATCCCATTTCGGGTTAAATTGTCTAAAAATTATATCTGCAAGGCATATCAAACAAATTATTTATTGTTGAGAACAACATAGCCTCTTATTGGTCACTTGAGCATTGCCTAGTTTGGATAAGGATATCCAAGCTTTGTAGACCTGATAACATCACCATGATTACATAATATATTATTGCTAGACAAGTTCTCAGTCTTGGTTTTCTTTATCTTTTGAGAATGATTCATGCAATTCACGAAAAAATAGAGATATATTCAGTTGGGAAATAAAAATGTTGTTCAATGAATTGAGACAATATTTTTATTTATCCATTTTTGTGTCTTTTGATTTTAGTTTGAATCCATTAGAGCTCTAAAATAAAATTGAGATCAATTTTCTTATTAGAATTTAAGGGAGACTTCATGCTAGCAATTGCCCCTCTTATTTATAACATTCATGCCCTTAAACCATGTGACATAGATTGAAAGTTCTTGCTTCCTCTTTCTTGGATCTCAGATTTGGAAAATTTTGAAAAGAAGGGAGAGCTCACCATTTATAGAAATATCTAAAAATTGGTCAAAGTGTTCTAAGCCTATAATATGTACTTTTTCCTATGCACCTACTACAAATTCATTAGCAAGTTTCTTAAACTTGCTTCTCAAGTATCCACTAATTATATTTATTGAATTGATAAATGCATCTGAAATATCCATCACAATGCTCCTATGGAAAACAAGAAGCTTTCCGACTCTTGAAACGTTAATTTCTCATGAATTATTGCCACTTCCATATTTATCTATGTTAGGAGACAGACTGCCCAAAATATCACAATATCAAGAAGAAGCTTAATTTCTCTTTATTTTTATGTTTGCCAAGTTTTTACCTTGTTTACCAAGATGATTTGAAGATTTACAACATTCATTGGTTCATGGGTTCATTGGTTCATTCCACAGTTCATGGTCTACAACATTGGTATAGAATATGCTCATTACTTCCAACAAAACATATATTTTAAGTAACACAAAAGATACATATAATTCCTTAATTTACTGGACCTTAATTTCAACACATATATTTAGATGATTTCCTTGAGAGATATAATTCCACTTATAGTTATGCAAGAAAGAGGGGAACATTTAGGTGTTTGATAATAGAGGGCATGGAAGGGAAACATTTTTCAAGTCATGACTATTTAGTGAACAAATATGTGAAAATCAAATTCATAACCAAAAATATGATATACATGTAGTGACCATTGACTCGTAAGCTTGCATGTGATGATTTTGAAAGGTAGAAGAAACAATCCTTGTAATTTATGATTAGTGTTATATTCTTTTCATTAGTCAAGTATCTCAAGGAATATAGTTGTTATGATAGCACAAATGGTAGAGAATTGTTTTGAAAATTTCATCTATTTTATGCAACTACTTACTAAATGTGGAAACTGTAACTATGAATACAGTAGGTAGAAGTGACCAAAAAATATCAAGTCTAGGCGTGGTGTGGCATAGTTGTCGATTCCAATATTATGTAGCCTAAATTATTGCAATGGATATTTGAGATTCAAATATGAATTTGAATGTTGAAATATGACAATTGAGAATGGAATGAGGATATCCTAAGAGACCATTGTTTTATTATGTTAGTAAATAATTCCTAGTTTTATCAAGAATTAGTATTTTCATTGCAATATTAATTATTTCATACTTTGTGTTTGAAAAATGGTCGACCTTTGACTTTCAAAATCATATGGATCTCAACAAAAATTTATGGTTACCTAAAATATATTTAAGGCGATCTTAGATGGGGAACTATACCTGGCTCTATAGAACCTCTTTTTAGCCCAAAAAAAATAAATTATCAAACCTGAATCTATTGAAACCTAATTTTAGCCAAGATATTTCCCATGTGATTATCTACATTAGATTAACGAAAATATGGTACTAGTATATTAAAAATTGACCAATAATATCATCAATCTTAAATTTAATAGAATATACATCTAGCATTTATGTAGGTACTTTTCCAGCTAATCATATCTAAAGTGTAGCTGTTGATTCATTGTGGATGGTAAAAAATATCCTAGTAGTTATAGTCGGTAGCCTAATGGAGAATGGTAATTTAGTCCTCAAAAGAATCCTATCTATAGCATCTCTACTTTTGATGTATAATTCACAAAACCAAAGTTGATCTCTTTGGAGGAACATGTTGTTTAACAATCTATAGTCTTGAGTAACTATAGAAAATTATTAGATTCGAGCATCCAAGGGGGATGGAAAAATAATGAACTTGTGCAAAAGGCTAGTGGCCCATCTTTTGAACATTGAGAAGGATGGAAGCTAGTATAAGGTTTTTTATTTATATTATAGTCCATTTTCTTTGTGTTTAAGCTATTTTTTAATGTTATATATCTGGTCAAATTAATGTCTTTTTTAGGCATGTGATAGTGATCTCTAGAAAGGAAAGCTTTGAATTGATGACAGTCTATAGGAAAGTAACATTGAAGTTGTCATAAGAAAAACTATGTTATACTATAAATTAGATTAGTTTTGCTACATAGGAAACATAACCATTTTTTCAATCTAAGGTTAGTCTAAGAATACCAAACCTAGAATTTTAGTTTGTTTCACAACAAACCCAGATTGTAATATTGTCGATTTTTATTATTGATACTCTTAAAAGTTCTTTGGCCAAATAATTTTTTTATAGAGAAGACGACTCCAACAAAATAAGGTTTAAACAATCCAAACACAATATTAAAGGTTTATTTTTACTATTAGTTATTGTAGATTAATTATAGTGTAATATATTTTGATATGGGCCAATTTTAACTAAAAAGTAAATTCAAATAATTTAATTCACTATTTTTTATTATTTACACAAAAGATTGTTTAAAAATTTACATCAAGGCTAACATCACCTAATATGCTAATCCATAATCAATCAAAAAAATAGGGGAAACACACCATCTGGGTATAACCACCTAGCCAACAAAGTTGTCATTGAGGAACAATTTTAGGGACAATGAGAAATACACATGGAAAAAAAAGGAAGAGTCTTTCATTTAGAAAGGAGGTAGAGAAAGGTTTCACAACAGGATGTTTTAGGAAGCCAAAACAAGGAAATAGAGATAGGAATAATGGAGGGTTCATAGTATGTTGTTGTAACCAATGCATGCTAAGAAAAAAAGGAGGAGGTGAATTAATCATGTCTCTTAGAAAAAAAGTGTTTATCATAGTTAATTTAGCAGAGCTTGGAAATAATATTTTCTTAAATTAGGTGGGGAAGGGTTGAGTATATAGAAATAATTGATGTGGACATTTTAAAGAGTATATATTCCGAAGAATTAATTTGGGTCCTAGTATATAATTGAAATGATGTGGTCATATATATCATAATTGTGGAAATTTATAAGGATGATTTTGTTATTATTAGGAGAAATCCAACATTATTCACTAAATTTAAGAAAGAAGTGAGAAAATAAAATGATATGATAGAATTGGATGAGCTACACTACATTCTTGGTATTGAGGCATAGAAAAATGGTGGACTATTACAATGCTTTTGAGTTGTATGGGAATTGTCTTTAGCTACCAAAGAGTGTCAAGGAGGAAGCAGGGAGAAACATTTCCATGAAACTTAGAAGAAAACTTCTTTTGGAATGTATGATGATTACAACTCATTTTTTGATCTTGAGGTCCACCATTTCAATAATCTAATGTCTTGGCTAGAGAAACTTTCTAGTTTTCATCTCTATTTGTTAGATTTTTTAAGGTTGTGGCCAAATCGAAATGCTAATAAATCCTTGTATCGGGACAAAAAAAAAACAATTTCTAGATTAATTCATATCTTCATAACTTTGTATTGCACTTCAACTTATTCTAGCATACCTTGTCAATAATAGTTTTAACTACCATGCCATCTCAATCCCTATTCTTGCTTCTATAAGCGTAGCTTTAAATATTTTCTTATAATAGAATGGAACTTGAAAATTTATAGAATATGAAGAGGGAGATTACAATTGTGTGTGAAAACAACTCCATTCTATGATTATTTTGGCAAACATTTTTTTTTCTCGGCAAAGACTATTATCTATTAACTTAAAATAAAAATATTTTTACATGTAAGCGAGACCTCAGAAGAGTCATGAGGCCTCTGTACACAGCAAGTTCGCCTCAGAATGTAAGGATTCTGAGCATAAGTGCTACAAAAAACTTCATAACAGAAAAAAATTTCAGATAAGGACCAAAAGATGAGAGAGATTGTGCACGAGAGCATAGAAGTGAGAAGCCATTGCAAGTCTTCCTGTAAAACATTGCTTCTGCCCTAGAACTGAGCAAAAACTTCAAGCTGACGGAGATAAGCCATGTGTTTTATCAAGGAAACCTGAAAACAGTCGTCTGCTTGACAAACAAAAAGCAAAAAGAAACCGAACAGTGCCGCGTGGCCTTAGTCTTCCTTGCTCCCGCCAGAGGTCTTCTCATCTGCTGGACGGTCACTAGCCACCCCCAGAACTTCATCGCCAACCTTATCGTCCTCAGGGATTAAAATTGGGCGGTTGGAATCATTCAGAGCTTCATCCCCCTCAGTAGGGAGAATATCGACATGGGGCAGAGTAATTCTCGGGCTAACAATATGGCCTGTCTGTTCCACCAAAGCTTTCTTCGGGTTGTCCAAGGTCAAATGATGCTCGCTGCTCTGAGAGGGTTCCAGAGTGATGCATACCAAAGGATGGATTTGATTTTCTTCCTCAGAGATAATTAAGGTGATGTGGGCAGAGATCAGAGGTCGATTGAGGTTACTCTGGAATTTAAAATGGGTGGTCTGAAAGGCATTGTTTGGGAGAGGCTGACGAACAGAGCTAGAGGGCTGCACATTCACCTGAGGTGGAGGGAGATTAGCAGGGGAGTGATCAGGGTTATTAGAGCTACTGGGAGAAAGCCGAGAGCCATCACTGAGATTACCTCTGGGTCTCTTCCTGCCCCCTTGTCGAACCATGATGAATAGCAAAAGAAGGGCGACGGAAACCACAGAAATAGCAGAGAGCGCAATTGAAAAGCAAAATGTGTGAGCCAGAGAAGGATGAGTGAGCTGCTTACCCCTGAGATGTGCTTGAAACCTGCAAGGCGTGCCTCTGAGAAGGAGGACTCTCTTGCTTCCAGGAGAATTCGCGAACCAGAACTCAGAACCAGAGTAATTGAAACACACCGTGAAAGGGAAGAGTTGGGTGGTAATGAATATAACCATCCTCGCCATGCTTCGAACCAGGTAAACCATAAATGCGCAGACACCACCGTTGTCGTCGAACTGCTGATCATCCATTTTACCTAAGGTGAAGGTCTGGGGAGCCCCACTGCTCTGCTACATGCAGTACACGGTAGTAACAGTTGGCGTCAGATCCATTTATGACCGCAGTAACACCCGCATCCAGGGTTTTGGCAAACATTATAAAAGGACCAACATACAATTTCCCAACATTAAACAAATCTTGTAATAAATTTAGACTATATTATTGTAAATAGAAAAATAGTTTCACCTACCAAGTTAATTGATAACTAAATCGATTATCTTACATGATCTACAAGAAAAAGGTGGCACTGATAATTAATTATATGACAACACACCAATAAAATATAAGCACACATTTTTCAAGATGGTAATTTTAATCTTAAAAGTAAGAACATGTGAGATTTTGGCTTAAAGGCTTTGATATAACCATGTTGAAGTATCTTTAGAGTTCTTTGGAAAAAAATAATTTGCATGATATAAGACATAAATTTGCTAATTGTTTCTCTCCAAACTTACTATGAAGCTATGAGATAATATGGTCTTCCATGATCCTCTACTATATGGTCTTTCTTGTCTGCTCTATTAGCATCTCCTCTACACTCTTGCTTATAAAATGGAAAATTTGGTGGCTAGTGAAAAGTTAACCATTTTCCACCATTTTGCTAGGTTTTTATAGCTATAATTATGATTAGGTATATGGTTTTGGTATCCTCTTATAATTTCCATGGTTCTTCTATATGTCTAATGAATTCCCATATGTTAGTAACTCCCCATATTTGAATTATGGTGAGCTTACATGGGCACCACTTGTAGATGTAGAAGAATACTTGGACCATTACCTTTTTGGGGCCATAAATTTTGCATAAAAACATATTTTCAGATGCATGATAGCCTATTGGAAAGATACCAATAAGAATAAAAATTTCCACTTTGGATAATGAAAGGCTATGGAAAACATCATCTAACACCAAGCCTAGAAAACACTACTTAGGGCCCTCAAAATGCACGATAAGTTGATGAATTGAATTTAACAGAAATAGTACCATCTCTGAGATGTCCCAAATTCTAATCTTGCCCATATAGAGCATTGTTAAATTCATTTGGTACCTAAATAGATCCATTTTGGGTCATGTAGATATTAGGTCGAAAAACAATTTCTCTAGGTTTACAAGAAAGCAATAACTTCTTCTATGTTAAGTTAGGTGAGGTGGGAAATTGTATAAAAAAGCATATAACCACATATTACAAGATAGAACTAGCAAAGGGAATTGTTGTGGCATACATGCACCACACCACCTATGATAAATAGCAAATATTTAAAGACATTTCAAATTTTACAATGTAGAATATTTTTGCAGTTGGAGAAAAATTAATGAGGGATAAGAATCATCTAGGGAGGACTAACATGGATATATATCTAGCCAACCCAAACCAACCTCTTATGTTTATTTAAGGAGGATGTCTCAGGATATAAATAAAATTTTACAGTATATTTTTTCTATATTAGGTTCTCGAAATCATGAGAAGTGAGAATGCAAGAATTGCATTAGGTTATTTGATTAATTGTTCTATTTAGTTACAGTGTTTTAGTGATGTTTTGTGTATTATATGGAAATCAAGAAACACATAAAGTGATTTGACTAGTTTCTCTATTCACAAAAGAGATGCATTAGTATGTGGTATCACTGCAACTCTATTAGATGCCATACTCATAGTAATGGGCTCATCATTCTTAGCTAACACAATAATTTTTACATTTCCATAATTAACAATGAACATGGTACTGCCATCTGTCACTCAGTTTGGCTGAATTAGGCCACAAGTATCAAATATTGCATTTTCACATGTTCCCTTTGGCATTTTTTACGGGTGATGGAATTTGTCGACTGAGCATAGCTAATATCTTCATAGCACCAATTTCTATGTTCATTTTCAAATATAATTCTCGTCTCGTCACGACATTTTCACAAATTTTACATAATCATTGCTAATAACTCGTGACATTGATTATGGTTAATTAATTAATTAATATATAATAATCATGAATTAAAGTGTACTCATATGATTAAAAAAACACTTTTGCAGAAAATTTTCAGTCTTTTAAAAATTTAATTCGACGAATTCACACATGATCGAGTCATCACTTTACATGACATTGGCATCACTTGAATGTTAAATTTCATTTATTGTGAAACAATATGAAATGATGGCTAGCTTTTAAAATATCAATAAGCATTGTAGCTGACTAGATTCATAATTATGTTATTTTCTTCTTTGTCTAATCAAGCTCCATGCTCTTCGAGCTTTTTAGAGGCTCAACTCATAGGGAAATAGTTCAAGGAAATGTAGAGACCTCAAAAACTAGCAGCAAATGATCCAGACAATAAAAATATGAATGCATATTGTTATTACAAGGGAAAACATATGCATATGTTCATGGCATCACATGTATAATTTTCATGAGGATGAAGTGGAGGGAATTTAAGAGGAAAAGTAGCCAATTGAGCCCATCCCTAAGACCCCCTTGCAAGATGTCACGAGGTCAAATTTTCATAGGATTGTTGCACATCCCAAAATTATTCCATGTATATATATTATTAATTGGGTTGTCGATCATGTAGAAATGCATAGGTGTTCCATATGCATTGTTGAAGGCATCATTTTTGGTTCCTTTCGACTAGATAATCTTCATGTTATGTATAAACTTCCCAAACCCCAATTGTAGTACAGATTCATTAAGGATTTTACCAAAATGGAATGTGGTGTGTTTGGAAAAAGGATGCATGAATTAATTAAACCATGTAGAATGAGTGCTAAGAAATTTAAAGAGGAAGCTTCCAAAGAATATGTGATTGCTCCACTAAGTTCTAATCTATCTTTTGTCGTTGCCATGCTCTATAGGATTTTTGGCAGAAATAATGTTACACATTTTCCTTTAGACCGGGTTCATATTATTTAGAGATCTTATGAAAGCTTTTCTTTCAATTGGTCTGAGATCTTATATGAAAAAATATGCAAGCAAGTTAAAAGTTTTAGAGCCTCCAAAAATGATAAATGCAATCATCCTTTTTACATGGACTTTGACTACATTATGGACACTCTCTTACTTTTGACTTCATTCCTTACTATGGGTTGGAAATGAACCCCCTCTAATCCATTCCCTATTCATATATATCATTAAAAAATCCGGGAAGAAAATTATGGTGACCATTTCTACTCAATTTTTCATTTTTTCATTATTTCTATTCATGAATAGTTATTCCACTTAACCCCCCCACCACCACCCCACACCCCTCCCCCCCTCGCCCCCCCACGAATTTCATAAAATGTGAGGCTTTCCATCGGTCCAATATGTGACTGGTACTTTGAGGAAAAAAAATTATACCTGAGAATTTACGATTTTCAAGGACCTCAACATGATTTTCCCCTATCTCTTCCTGATAAGTTTTTTTGCAAAGAAATAGCTTACCACAGTCAAAGCTAGTATTGCTTATGATTTGAAAAAAAACACCAAAAGAATTTGGCCTAGTTTTCCCGTACATTTTGACATCCATAGCCTAGAAAACATTGGCATGCCAAGAAATAATTACTCACTATCAATTTTATCAAATTAGCCCAAATTCCTTTAGAATATCATGACCCTTTAGGGATTGTAGCAGATCATTGTGTTTCATTTTCTCATAAAAATTATGTCCACGAGAACTATCATTAAGGGATTTTTGAGGTCTAAAATGGGCATCCTAAGAAAAATGTGCAACCAAAATAAACTTTATAGGAACCAATAAGATTCAAGATGATGATGTCAACCATGGGGGATGATTCACCATTTTTGGAGTAAAAAAGTAGAAAGATTAAAAAATAATAAAATAATAAAACTACTTTTTCAACTCGGATTTTCAACTTATCTCCCTAAGTTTTTACTCAAATTTCAAGTGGAAGTACTCATTGGATGCAAAAATTAATTCCTCATCCAAGGTGTACCCATGTTGCATACTTTCGATGGACCCTTCTACAAGAAAATTGAGAAATACATGAAAAAACGTGATTGCAATCATGTTTTTCATGTATTTCTCATTTTTCATGTAGTAGGGTCCATCAAAAGTAGGCAACATGGGTACTCCTTGGATGGGGAATCAAATTCTTGAACCAACAAGTGTTTCAGCTCGAAATTTGAGTAAACCCATACGGAGATAAGTTGAAAATACGAGTTGAAAAATAGTTTTGTCTTTTTTCCCTCTAAAATTTGATGATGTAATCTAATCTTATTTTATTATTTCCACTATTATTTTATAATTTCCTTAGGAGGCCCATTTTAGACCCCAAAAATCCCCTAATGCCCTATGATAACATGTTTTGCAGAATTCAATCCTACAAGGAAGCCTATTAGAAATCTTGAGAACTTCCTTTCATTGAATATGAAAATTTATTGACATTCAGAGAAGAAAGAAAATCATCTTTGCCTCTAATTTTGAAACAATCAATTGGTGTGGCCCATGTTATAGGGGCATCCTGATCTAGGGATCATGTAGTAATCCCAGATGATTATTTAGGGGATATTGAGTAGGGATTTGTAGAAGTTGTAGAAGAATTGTCAAAGGAATACACTACTAAAAATTTGTTAACTCAAACCAAATGGATCAGTGATGGGAAAAGTTCTTAATGACCACAACAAGTATTCTACAAAAAGAAAATAGTTGAAGCATTTATTGGTATTTGAAGAGCACAATGGGAGGTACCTAAGGCTCGTATTGGTAATCAACCCATGTTTAGCAGTCATAGTAACAATTTTTCCTTCCTATTATAAATGTTGTGAATCATACAAAAATATGGTTTACCACATCCAAAATGATAATGAAAACCCCCAGTAGTACCATTCCTAGTAATAGCTCACATGAAAAAGTAATGGTCAACTCCCTATCACCTATTGAAATGGAGTATATTAGGTTTTTAGTTTAGCCATCAGAAGAAGGTTGTGATTAACAAAAGCTCAAAAGAGAGAAAAGTTAATAATGAAAATGAAATAATGGAGCTTCCTACCCAGCTGGTTTGGGATGGCTCTCAATTAGATGAAATAAGCAATTCAAGAGTTGGATCATTACATGGGAGCATATATAAGTTTCAATGTTTTTCATGTTATTCGGATGATGGAAATTTTTAAGCAAAAAGAGGATAAAATATCACAGTCGGAGTAGAAATCATCAGAACAAGGGAATCAATTTCAAGCTTAGTTAAAACTACGAGAACATGAGTCTCAATAGTAGTTCACTCAGAAGATAAAAGAGTTACAATAATGATTGAATGGTGAGATAAATAAAATGGAATGTGAGTTACAACTAACAAATGAACAAAAGAATGTTCAAACGACGAAACATCAATCAAAAGTCCAAGAAACAAAAAAAAATGTAATTGACCCTGACAAGTTCAAACAAGAGGCCATTGACATCAATCTACAACTCATTAGAGGAATTTTAAGGTTAAAAATTGGCCTCAAAACAAAAACTGTACTAGTAAAATTAACTTTTAAAGAACCAATAAGATTCAAGATGATGATGTCATCATCAAGGGAAAATATTTTAGAGGGAAAAGGAAACAATTTTTTTTTTAATTGTATTTTTGGCTTATATCTTTGTAGGATTACTTAAATTTCAAGTGTAGACACCCTTTTGATCCATAATTAAGCTCCACATCCAACGAGTACCCACTCTACATACTCCCAAGTACACCCACATCAAAAAATAAAAATAAAAATGCATGAAAAAAGCATGTTCACCTGTTTTTTTGCGTATTTTCAATTTTTTTCAATGTGGGTTTACTCAACATTATGTAGAATGGGTACTTGTTGGATGTGGAAATTAATTATGCATCCAAAGGGTGTCTACACTTGAATTTTGAGTAAGCCTACAAGGATATAAACTAAAAATACAATTAAAAAAAAGTAGTTTCCTTTCTTTTTCTTTAAAATTACATATTAACTCGTATTTTATTATTCTAAGTATGATTTTATTAATTCCCTTAGGATGCCCATTTCAAACCTCGAAATTCCCCTAATGCATCCATGCATAGGAACAATTTTGAAACAAGATAATCCTTGCTCAAGGCCACGAGAGTCTAGCAGACTTGCTATTCGATGATATGATTAAAAAAGATGTTGAATATGAAGACACAGATAGGAAACTAATCGAGTTCCTTATGTGGCATAATGTTGAGAAAGGAACCACCCCTGAACTGCCCAACATTAGTGTATTGCAGAAGAAAATAATTTTAAAAGCTTATGAAGTTGACTTTCTTCATTCACAAGAACTACTCAAAATTGCATGTCAAATTTTTTCTTCGTTGATTCAACCTATGGTGTAGGTAGGGATATAGGATTTGGATCTGAGATTTCAGAATACAAGTTACCAGAGAGTAATTCACTAAGAAAGTAGATGCAGGAACATAAATAGAAACAATGAAATAATATTGAATGAATTTGAAAGATTGACATGTATGTTATCCATATTTTTTGGTCAAACCACAAATTTTCTTACTCGTGACTAAATTAATAACTGAAGAATTACCAATCACTGAAGCACACATATTCAAGTGTTATGACAATATGCAACTTGAACCTCCTACACAACTCTCCCAACTCCTAGATATTTACTCACAATGGCAATTTTCCAATGAAGCCTCTTTGGGAATTATGTGAACAGGCTGAAGACTATAGACAAAGAATCACAACTAGTCTCCCATACTCCAACACTCATATGAACAATAACCAACTCCTCCCGTTCATTTGATTCTCGATTTAAGCTCCAAGGAAATAATATATATATATATATATATATATATATATATATATATATGAATTGTTGGTCATAGAGTATTATTTCCCTAAAGCTTAAATTGAGAATCAAATGAATGGGAGGAGTTGGTGGCTAGTCATATGAGTGTCAGCGTATGGGAGACTAGTTGTGATTCTTTGTATGTCTAGATTTTATCCCTACTTTCTTCTTTTAAAAATTAAGTAATGAAGGAGCATATAAGTGGAACATGACTTTGCATGCCATTAACAACGTTTGAGTGTTAATGGTATCTAAGTATATGAGTGCATTACATTGATTACTTGTTTTGAAACTGTCAATATTCTTTGAAAAGCTATGTTGATTCCAAGAATGTATTACATTATTGGATGTTATAGGGGTTCTGAAGTTGCTAAGAAATTATAATGAGCATTGGTGTAGAGTTGTGGGAGACTGGTTTGCATAATTGTTTGTACATTTTTTCCATATTACAACAACAGTATTAACAATGTTATCGTCTATGTTATAGTTTCTTGCATATAGATCAACGGGAACATTACATTTTATTAGAATTTTTTCTTGCCAATCTCATTGTTTTATGGAACATGTTGTTCCACCATTGTATCAATTCTATCAAGAACTATTAGTTCTTTGTTCACATGCAATAACATTTTCTCGCTGTACTTTTGCATGCTGTCACTATAATATAGGTATGGAAATAATTGATCTAGTGGAATAGGTCTATGGTAATTATTGTTTATGTATTCTATGTATTTATCATATTGTTGATACATCTACATATTTTTGATGATTTTAATAATAAAAAATTGACTTGGTGGTGGAAACATTACCATTATTTTTCACTAATTACAAGGGACAACAAATTGGTGCAAATAAGTCATCTGCGGATGAAGACATGTGTGGAGCTAAAGTTCGTGTCGAAATGGCCAATGTGCAAGGGTAAAGGTTGTGGAAGTAAATTATGTGTAGATGTGAAGCATGTTCATAGGTAAAAGGGTCATTTTTATTGTTTTGGATAAGGTCAAGGGAAAAAACAATGTATAGCTTCATACACATTTTTTTTCCATGAAGACTTTAGCTCTAGGCATGTCTTGTCTGCGCATATGTGTTACTTCTACACGTCTTTGTAGCATCAATGGAATTAATAATTCTTGTTCCCAGAAGCTTATCTGGTAACTATATGTTCCTTTCTAATTGTTTCTTTTCAAAAAAAAAAGAGAATTAGATTTGGACATATTATCTTCTTTTAGACATGCAATAACCCTAGTCCACAAAAAATGTAGCAAAAAAAATAATCCTAATTTCATTGGGATTTTCCATTATTTCCCTTAAGAACATAATGATAGCTTCATCCATAACCAATTCATTGTGATATGCTAAAATAACACTTAGCAAAGAGGCCATTTCCTAAAATAGTGGCTTCAGTATCTTACTAGCCATTGGTAATTTAATTTCACTAATTCACTAGGGTTTTCAACTAGACTTTGTAAAAATATCAATTTTTCATATTCATCCCAAGTAAAAAGTCCTTGTTTAATTTTCTATCACTAATATTCCTTCCTTTCACAGGTAACCTCAACATTTTTTTCCATATTTTCCTCATGTCTCATAATCCAAATAGGCACAAACAATTATAATTATAAGTGTATCTAAAAACAACTGGAAAGGCGATTTTTTATCTGTCAACCATGTATCGTTCATGCTTATAAGTACAAGATGTATTACTGAACTGCTCAATGCCACTTACCTTCAAAGAGTAGGGATTCTTCCACACAATTACAACGATTGGTCACGGGTCTGACAACCCTGATCATCGTACCCTGATAAACAACTACATTGAATGTGGGACGCCTCCCTTGTGACATCAACGGAGGATGGGGTTCCACACTCCAGGTTTCGCTCTTATTTCCATCAAAATAATCAGATGACAAAAATAATTTCACGCCTAATTTATGGCTATTGTTGATTGCAGGGAGGGGGGAGGGCATGCCTGTAACATCATACGGGGGGGGGGGTTGTTATCGGGAAATCTAGTGTCTATTCAGAGCTGCTAGTCCCACTAAGACGGGTAGCTATCTTAGAAACAAACAGATTAAAGTTACTTGTTTTTCCTTTACAAGAGAGAGATGAGAAAGAAGCAGAGAGTACCAACCTTAGTCTTCTGCTTGGCTCCTTTCTTGTTTCCTCTCTCCTTTGACAGAATCTTTCCATTGCTTCCTTACCTATCCTACTTTAAAGAGCACCTGTAGATTCACAACAACATAATACCATCAAAGCATAGAGATCTATCACTGTGAACAATATAGGATCAGATATATATTGACCATACAAATGAATATATCAACACAATATTTAGAGATACACAAGAATATGGAGGAAAACTCAAATAGCTTTATTAGTAAAAGTATTAGAAGAGAGGATTACAACCACTTGGTCTGACCCAGCGCCATCCTCCCAGCTTGAAAGCCCTTTTCACCTCTGTTGAGGGCCCCAAAATCGGGTCAACAACAAGGGGGATACCCACCCGGTCCGAAACCTGGTTGGCGGCTCCTTGCCCGTTTGGTGTAGCGGGTCCGACTGGGGATAATGGGACCAGCTTCCCAATCCAAAGGATGTGTGCGTGTGTGTGGATTTTGATGATGCTAATTTAGAGGTAATTTTAAGCTAATTTAATTCTAAACTCTAAACTAACTCTATGCTATTGTAATCTAACAAAAAACAGCACATCTAATCTATACTAACCCGGGGTAGAATTCTTTCATTATGCGATCTAAAAAGATTTCATACAATAACTGGTAATAAAGATCAATCAGCTACCATAAGAATATAAATCAATCAAGATAAACCATTCTGCATAAGAAGTTAGGCAAAACAGTTGTGAACAACATATCACATAACAGTTTATTCATATGTCAAGCACAAATAAATGACTCCACCGTACAAAAGTGCCAAATGGTAACCCACACATTCATACATTAACATATAAACAACTCAGTTGTATATCACTCTAAGAATATAAGCAGAAATTAATCAAGAGATAAAAGTACCATTTATTACTGATTTCACTCACAAAATTCAAGCAATAACGATTTATCTCTACTTACTTCTAACATCTACTAAGAGTACAGAAGTGCAACATCAGTAGCAGACATTAAAATGCAAACATAAATAAATCTCGATCCATCCATTCATCAAAAACCCCCTCCGAGGGTGAAAAAGTGCATGTTCTGATGACAAGTCTTTTGACAAATTTCCGAACCCTTCTCCAAATTCCATGAGAAGGGTTAAATACTACTAACTAACTAATCTTAATTACACAAATTTAGGAAACGGCTTCAAATGACCGCCCTTTTACTAAAACAAATTTATTTCTAAAAATTGAATCTAATTTCTAACCGTTTCTGTATCTGCTCCTTAGTGCTGTAAGCAATGCAAGGTTCGCCTGGAAAGAGTCGGCTGGTTGTCTTTTTCCTTTGCTTGAGCGATAAAAGTAGAAATAACAAAAGCTGGCACCTCTTTCTGACAAACTAGAAGATATTTTTGAAAATCTCCCTCTGGCTGGGTGTATTTGCTGTGTGTATACTTAGTATAACCCAGATTTCTTTCAAATTGATTGTGATGTTTCTATTTCGGTTTCCGGCCGTGCGAATGACTCAATGAGTTAGGGATTTCGTTGCCTGAACAATCCTCCGTATTGAAAATTGCTTCCGTTCTTTGTTCCAGGATTTTCTGGAGCGTCCTCCCTCTTTAGCGTTTTTCTTTTTGCTTTACCCAGTCTGAGCTCCAGGATCTTTTGCAAACATGCTGCTTTTGTGCGCCTTTGACTCTGAGTCTTGGATAGTCTATTTTCATCAATGTCTATTGAGTGATACTCTGGGATCCGCGGCTCTGCTACATGCGGCATCCATTTGCTAAGGCATCTCCTCTCTGTTTTTCAAGTACTGGCGCTTTCCCCTTTTCCTTAGATGTTTCCTGCATATAGATTTATATTAGTTGCTGCCTTGCAGTTTACGCAAAGGAAAAGAGAAATGACGAAAAGATTGACATGAAAGCTTTAAGTTCTAATGAATGCATAATCATGACACTCATAATGACTTGACTCTTCGAAAAACACAACACGATCATCCTTGGATACTCAGGCGTGCAATCATTAATTTCCCTTAAGGTGCGCGCTCAATTTTGGGTTTACAGATCATGCCGAAGAAACTTTGCGATGAGTGGTTTCTGCGATTCGCATCGCAGCAATTAATAGTCTCATTCATCGCAGATCGCAAATCGCAAGATCGCATTTTGTAAGATCGCAGATCACAAGATTGCATTTTCCATTTGATCACTGTGCACTACTTATGCGACGTTGCGATATGCGACGTCGCATATCGGCCATCGGCAATTCTTTATGCTTTCTATTTAAGAGCACTTCCAACATGTGTGATGCGATGAATGTCGCATCGCTTCTTTGCAACTTATTTAGGCGCATAGGAAAACGCTTCACTCTCTCTTTGCGATGCGATATAGCTTTTAGGGAGTTAAATACAAAAATTTTGATAAAAAATATTTTTGGGATTTTTTGTTAAGGGTCCCCCTTTGCTTGATGTTATTGCTAATACCAAACAAAGAGGGGGGTTGTTGGTGACCACAACAATGGCGATTCACTGTGAAGAACCAGTTATCTCTGCTTTTCTATTGACATTTCCACTTCCGAAACAGAAAAAAATTTCATATGTATACATTTTGTTATGGACAGATAGAGTAGATTACCCCTTATCCTGTCAATGATACTTTGTCTCAACCTTTCTTTTATTCCAATTGTCTGTTTCCTTAGGCTTAGTTCTTGCATTCATACCAGACATTACTCGGTCCTTTTTAAAGATAAAATAAAGTCTTCTCTGCGTACTAGCTTTAAAATATGCTCATTTGTCGTAGGTAGAGCCTCTGCTGCCCGCAAGCGTCCATAGCCTCGACAGGGTTACCATGTTATCCAGCAATGATCCTTTTTCCTGCTTGAGGTTATTTACAACATTTCAGAGAAAAATCCTTTTTGACACTTTTTCCTTTTTTATTATCTAAAGAACAATGTCTTGGTTTGGTGGCCAAATTATGACACAGTCATTCACTTGATTTACACTTTTGCTGAACAAGTTGGCTCGTGATGAGACCCCTTGTCTTTTGATTGCAACAATCTTTGAGTCGTTGCCCTGTTTTGATAGACAGTATTGGAAAAGTCAGCAAGTTATAATATCTGTGATCATGATAAGCCAGCTCGTGATGAGACCTCTTATTCTTTGAGATATAGTGTTCTCTCGGATTGTTTCTCTGAATGCTGCGGTTTCCTTTAGCAGGGAGGAAGTCATTGTTTTTCCTTAAGAAAGCTCTGGACGACAATAATAGAGTTTGAAAACAACAGCTTTACAGAGAATATTTATTTTATTATTGATGATACCTTTCATTGTGCTGACGTAAAACAATTTTTTTACCAAAGGTTGTTTTCATCAAAGTTTTTTGAGAGGTTGAAACTAATATCAAATCCAGATTAAAGTTAACTCTCTTTGTCAATAATAAAAGTCAGATTTTTCGAAAAGTTTTGCTATTTGTACAAGTGAAATCAAAATCTGATAGAGAATTGGTGTGCTCTTTCATGAATCCTTTTCAATGATCATTTACAACCAATTTTATTTAAAAGAAAGAGAAAAACAAAATAAAATAAAAGAAACTAAAACTATCCTACAAAAATAGAAGAATGATCTTCTATGGAAAATACATTTTAAGAATCTGTCCATTCACAAGCAAAGAATCTCTTCTACCTGCCAAATCCTGCAACACAAACGTCGATGGGCCTATGACCTCTACAATCTGAAAAGGACCAAGCCATAGCTTCTGAAATTTCGTATGTTTGCCCTTTTCTTCATGAGCCTTACCCCATTTCAAAACTAAATCTCCCATCTGAAAGGCTTTTCTGGTCATTATGGCTGAGTCAAAAGAGGATTTTATTAGCGCTTGGTGGTGAGCATGGGTTTTCTTAGCTTGTTCTCGTCGTTCTTCTAGTTTAATTATCTCCATTTGTCTCAATTGTAAAGATGAAGTAGATACTTCATCGATGTTTTGTACTAAAGACAAAGAGGGAATGACTAAGTGAGTTGGAAGAACCACTTCTTTCCCATAAACTAAATTAAAGGGAGAAGTGCCGATTGAAGCTTTCTTCATGATTCTATCTGCCCATAAAGCATTTACCAGCGCTTTGTGCCAATTCTTTTGGTTTTGGTTGACTGTTCTTTTGATAATCCTGATTAGGTTTTTGTTTGTTGATTCAGCCAACCCATTACCTTGCGGATAGTAGTTGGCTGAATACTTCAGTTTGAACCCTCTTTTAAGTGCAAACTCAGTCATTGTATTTCCAGAAAAATATGATGCATTATCAAACATTAAGGCTGTTGGCAATCCAAACCTAGTGATGATAAATTGATCTATGAATTCAATAATGTTTTCAGAATTAACTGTCTTGAGAGGAACTGCTTCTACCCATTTAGTAAAATAATCTGTCGCCATGAGGATATACCTATGCTGCTTAGAAGAGTGAGGAACGATCTCACCTATTATATCCAAGCCCCATTGGCTGAATGGTTGCTCGATGTTAACCGGCTGTAGTGGCATGGACGATCTCTTTTGTTTCCCTGCAGCAGTTTGGAAGATTTGGCATTTCCTTACGTAATTGTATGAGTCTTTGAACAGCGTGGGCCAATAATATCCTGCACGTAAGATCTTATGCGCAGTAGCTTCTCCAGCATAGTGTCCACCTGCTGGTCCATCGTGGAGTTCCTCATACGTGTGTACCTCTTCAGATGAGTTCTCAGGAATTTGCGATGCTCCAGCTAACATCTTGCAGAAGCCTTGACCTCTTACGATGTTTGCTGGCTTGATCTCAAGATCGTATTCTTGTAAAGCGGTAATCCAATTTGCTCTCTTTTCGCCCACATCTTTCTGTACTAACAGGTTTCTTACTGCTGGAAACGGTACCACGACTTTGGTATGGGCCTTAAGTAAGAAAGGTCTGAAATATTTGATCGCTTTGAAAACAGCATATGCTTGTTTCTCCACGTCTGAATAATTGAGTTCAACAACTTGTAAGTTCGAGCTAAAGAATGCGATTGGAGCTTCTGCCTTCTCTTGATTTGTTTGAGTAAAAATCGCGGCATAAGATTTCTCTGAGGCAAAAGTGTATAAGATAAAAGGTTCTGAAAAATTTGGGGTAGCTAAAGATGGAGCGTTGATGATAGCTTGTTTGATCAAGTTGAATGCTTCGTGCTCATCTTCACCCCATTTAAAATTTGAATTCTTTTTTATCATATTTTGTAAAGGAGAAATAATACGTGAAAAATCCGGGACAAACCTTTTTACAAAATTGATTTGTCCAAGGAAAGATTGCATGGCCTTTTTGTTATGGGGCATGGATATCTCGGAAATTTCTTTGATTCTGTAGGGTTAAATGTGAATACCAGATTTCGACACTATGAATCCAAGCAATTTCCCTTCACTTAATGCGAAAAAAGATTTCTTTGGGTTAAGTGAAATCCCATACCTTAAGCATCTTTGAAAGATTTGTTTCAAATCTTTGAGATGGTCGCTTCGCTTCTTGGAGTACATTGTTATATCATCCAAGTAAATCACTACCGATTTATTGACTAAACCTTTAAATGTGATGTCCATGGCTCTCTGAAAGGTAGCGCCGGCATTGATCAGACCAAATGGCATCTTCCGATATGCTTATGTGCCCCATTTGGTTCGGAATGTGGTTGTCAACTGATCATCGGGATGTACCAGCACTTGATTGTATCCTGAAAATCCATCCAGGAAAGACAATAATTCTGAGCCCGCTACTGCCTGTAGTATTTTCTCCATAGGTGGGAGGGGAAAATTATCTTTCTGACAGGCTTTGTTGAGATTCCGGAAATCAATACAGATTCTAATATCTCCGTTTTTCTTTCTAACAGGCACCATATTGGATACCCATTTGGAGTGTCTGACGGGGAAAATTATTCTGGCTCTCAATAATTTATTTAGCTCGGTCTTTATCTGATTTTCTAAGTTGGGGTGGATTTTTCTGAGCTTCTGCTGGACAGGTTTTTCATTGTCAATCATAGCGATAGTGTGTTGAATGATAGAAGTGTTGTATGTCTTCAGCTCATCGTGATTCCATGCAAAAACGTTTTTGTATTGTCTCAGAAGATGGATGTATGCTGATTTTTCTTCGGGGGCTAGGCCGTGGCTCAGATTAACGTTTTGCGGCTTCTGATCGGTTCCTAGGTTCACTAATTCATAATTCAGAGTTGAACTGTAGAGTTTAGAATTGGCAGACCTTTTAAAACTACTTTTCAAATCATATAAATCTTCTAACTTAACCACCGATTTAGGTATAGCATTATCAGTGCTATTTTGCTGAATTTGGTGATCATGATGGTCTTCGTCAATTATTTGATTTGAGTAGGATCCTTCAGAAGTGAGGAAATTTACAATGTCAGGATCATCATTGAATACTCTCCAGTTGGTGATGTTGTCAGGGATGGATGGTCTAAAGATTAATTCTATTGAGAACCTATTGGGACTACAATCTTCGGAGGGAATAAGTCTAGAGGCTACGTTAGCTAACAGGTCTACGCTCGCATTTTGGAGTCTTGGGATTGACGAAATATTGAATGCTATGAAATGTGAAGTCAGATCTTGAACTAAAGATTGATAGTGCTTTAAATGACTTGACAGGCAGTGTATGGTGTTACATACCTGTTTGACAACCCAAAGACTTGAAGATACTTAACATTCAACCTGATTGCTTTGTATAGGCCTTGCACCAAGGCTTCGTACTCCGCTATATTGTTTGTGCAATCGAACTCAAGTCTGTATGTAAGCATGATCTTGTTTCCGTCTGGGCTAATCAGAACGCATCATGCTCCTGCTCCCTTGTTAGATTTAGAGCCATCAAAATATAATTTCCAAAATAAAGATGTATTTACGGAGTTATCTAAAAAATTAAAACACTTTGAATCATCAGTTTGGGAAAAATTTTCAACTTGGGACAAAACTGAATTTTCTAAGTAAGGTGAGGTGTGAGCATTGAAATTGCCGAGGAAAGAATCTACTGAGTAATTGTCTATGATACTGCTGTTGTATGCTATTGCTTCATTCTCTCCTTCCAATTCAGTCACTATGTACTTTTGGTGCAACTCTCGTTCAACCCTTATTTGATTGGGTTTACCGTTGTAGGGTAACCACATGTGCGACCAGTCAGTTGAGAAATATCCGTGGAGTTTTTCGGACCAATCCCTGCTAAGAATTAAACCATAGAATTCAGGGATATCAGCTACTAGAATGTCGATAACCTGACATACTTTCGGGTTAGACGACAATCTTATGGTCACCTGGTTAAGTTCACCAATCACTTCGACTTGAGATCGATCAAGTTGAACTATGCCCACTACGGATTTCTGTGGCTGAACATTCAATTTGGCACATATTGATCTGGGTAAAATATTCGTTGAAGCACCAGAATTGACCAAGCAATTGTGCACGTTTTTATTGAAGATTTCATAAGTGAGAAGAAAAGGAGGAGTATGGGATCTTGACCTTCCTCCAATCAAGGCAATGTCATTCGGATCAATCTTATTGATCACGTTGGTTGGAGGTCTTCCCATGTTGTGGGAAGCTACAACTATAGGTAAAGATGTAGTAGGCACGGCATGTAATTCTTTCATCATTATTTTCTGTTGATGTTTCAATTTGCTCAATTCGTAAAGAGTGATATTAGCCCTAGTCTTTTTCATGTCATCGATAATGTTATACTCCATTTCATCCGACACTATCAGTGTTCTTGATGGAGGTGCTTGATCTGATTGGACTGGGCTAAATTGGTTCGCTCTAGCAGTTGTTTTCTTTGTTTCGACCTTATCTTTTGTTGCAGGGCTTGCGCCCTTCTGTTTAGGGGTAGTTTGGGGAGGATCAAGTTGATTTTTGCTTCGTGTGCTAACTGGAAATGCTTCTTGATCCTCTTCTTGTGGGAGGATGAAATCCCACATTCCTTGTACTTCCACAACTTCTTCATCATCGGTCTGCCCTTCAGTGGTATTCTCTTCTTCTTCTTCTTCTTCTTCAGATTCGACGTTTGAGACAACGTTGGGTAGTTTCACCTCCATGGGAGCATTTCTTTTAAAAGATCTGTAGGGATTTTTTGAAGAAGTTTCTGCTACTTGTTTTCTTATGTCAATCATTTCATTGGACATGGCCTTTAACAACTTTTGTAATCCTTCCATATCGAAAGGACTTTCGTTTTCTTCTTCTTGGTGTCTTCTTTGAAAGATATTTTCTTAGATTTGCGTTCTTCTATTGCAGATCTCTTTTCTAGGGCAACTACGCGTTTTTCTACTGCTAATGCCTCAATTAAGTTTTCAACTAAGGTCGTCTTGTTTGCCCTATCTACGAAGATAACCAAGTTTGATGGTAAGGTCGTGATGTACCATTCACATCTTACTTCCTCGCTGGGTTGAGAAGCAACGGGAATTTTGTTGAGGATCTTATTGAACCGTAAATTGAAATCTTTAATGGGTTCTCTAGCCTCAACTTTAAGATTAGATAGGTCATTGATCAATGTCGTTGTTGATCTGTCATCGCCAAACTTGGTGAGGAATTGACTTTGAAAAATGTCCCAACTTGTGATGGACCCGAAAGGTAACGAAAAGTACCATGACCTGGCTGTTCCTTGCATTGTATAAGGAAAAAGTCGGACGACGGCATCTTCGTTAGTGACCCCGTTGAGATTAACCGAAAGCATGAAATTATTGATATGCTCTTCAGCTAGCATGCCTATTTCTGGATTGAATTTAGGTAGCCATTTCTCGGGATGGGCCAGTATTGGGCTCAGGGGTGGAGGCATTAAAACTGCCCCAGGATTGTTCCATGGAGACTGGGCCATCGTTGAGCTGCTAGTTAATGAAAGTGCAGAAGATAGTCCCTGATGCTGAGAAGATGAAGATATTATGATCTTTGATGATTGAAGAGGAAGGGTTGTGGAAGATAGATGAGTGATTTGGGATGAGGATGTGGGTGGTTGACTTCGCAGTGAGGGGGTTGAAATGGACGAAGTATATGAAAGAGTCTCACGGTCAGGCTCTGGTGGTGTTTTCCTTGCTCTTTTCCTAGGAGAGAGAGGGAGTTCACTTGGTTGAATACCAAATTTTTCACTCTTCAATCTGGTCAGGGGATGAGCAGGATTGCACTGCGAAGTCACGCTGCTGTTAGATTTATCAGACCTATGAGAAAAAATAGAGAATCCCTGGATTTTACGAATCAAAGTTCGAATTTCAGGGGGTTCAATGATGAGTTGGTCTGATATATTAGAGTAGGTAGCAGCGGTGGATACTCGAGCGACTTCTAACTGCGGGTTTAACTGTACTGGAGAAGTCAGGGGAGTTGATGAGGGTGATTTACTCTCAGAATGGCATTTAGATTTTGACTTAGTTGCCATTCATAGTTCCTGCCCTCCTTCTAGCGCCAAATATGTTGAGGGCCCCGAAATTGGGTCAACAACAAGGGGGATACCCACCCGGTCTGGAACCTGGTTGGCGGCTCCTTGCCCGTTTGGTGTAGCGGGTCCGACTGGGGATAATGGGACCAGCTTCCCAATCCAAAGGATGTGTGTGTGTGTGGATTTTGATGATGCTAATTTAGAGGTAATTTTAAGCTAATTTAATTCTAAACTCTAAACTAACTCTATGCTATTGTAATCTAACAAAAAACAGCACATCTAATCTATACTAACCTGGGGTAGAATTCTTTCATTATGCGATCTAAAAAGATTTCATACAATAACTGGTAATAAATATCAATCAGCTACCATAAGAATATAAATCAATCAAGACAAACCATTCTGCATAAGAAGTTAGGCAAAACAGTTGTGAACAGCATATCGCATAACAGTTTATTCATATGTCAAGCACAAATAAATGACTCCACCGTACAAAAGTGCCAAATGGTAACCCACACATTCATACATTAACATATAAACAACTCAGCTGTATATCACTCTAAGAATATAAGCAGAAATTAATCAAGAGATAAAAGTACCATTTATGACTGATTTCACTCACAAACTTCAAGAAATAACGATTTATCTCTACTTACTTCTAACATCTACTAAGAGTACAGAAGTGCAACATCAGTAGCAGACATTAAAATGCAAACATAAATAAATCTCGATCCATCCATTCATCAAAAACCCCCTCCGAGGGTGCAAAAGTGCATGTTCTGAGGACAAGTTTTTTGACAAATTTCCGGACCCTTCTCCAAATGCCATGAGAAGGGTTAAATACTACTAACTAACTAATCTTAATTACACAAATTTAGGAAACGACTTCAAATGACCACCCTTTTACTAAAACAAATTTATTTCTAAAAATTGAATCTAATTTCTAACCGTTTCTGTATCTGCTCCTTAGTGCTGTAAGCAATGCAAGGTTCGCCTGGAAAGAGTCGGCTGGTTGTCTTTTTCTTTTGCTCGAGCGATAAAAGTAGAAATAACAAAAGCTGGCACCTCTTTCTGACAAACTAGAAGATATTTTTGAAAATCTCCCTCTAGCTAGGTGTATTTTCTGTGTGTATACTTAGTATAACCCAGATTTCTTTCAAACTGATTGTGCTGTTGCTATTTCGGTTTTCGGCCGTGCGAATGACTCAATGAGTTAGGGATTTCGTTGCCTGAACAATCCTCCGTATTGAAAATTGCTTCCTTTCTTTGTTCCAGGCTTTTCTGGAGCGTCCTCCCTCTTTAGCGTTTTTCTTTTTGCTTTACCCAGTGTGAGCTCCAGGATCTTTTGCAAACATGCTGCTTTTGTGCTCCTTTGACTCTGAGTCTTGGATAGTCTATTTTCATCAGTGTCTGTTGAGTGATACTCTGGGATCCGCAGCTCTGCTGCATGCGGCATCCATTTGTGAAGGCATCTCCTCTCTGTTCTTCAAGTATTGGCGCTTTCCCCTTTTCCTTAGATGTTTCCTGCATATAGATTTATATTAGTTGCTGCCTTGCAGTTTACGCAAAGGAAAAGAGAAATGACGAAAAGATTGACATGAAAGCTTTAAGTTCTAATGAATGCATAATCATGACACTCATAATGACTTGACTCTTCGAAAAATGCAACACGATCATCCTTGGATACTCAGGCGTGCAATCATTAATTTCCCTTAAGGTGCGCGCTCAATTTTGGGTTTACAGATCATGCCGAAGAAAATTTACGATGAGTGGTTTCTGTGATTTGCATCGCAACAATTAATAGTCTCATTCATCGCATATCAAAAATCGCAAGATCGCATTTTGTAAGATCGCAGATCGCAAGATTGCATTTTCCATTTGATCACTGTGTGCTGCTTATGCAATGTTGCGATATGCGACGTCGCATATCGGCCATCGGCAATTCTTTATGCTTTCTATTTAAGAGCACTTCCAACATGTGCGATGCGATGAATGTCGCATCGCTTCTTTGCAGCTTATTTAGGCGCATAGGAAAACGCTTCACTCTCTCTTTGCGATGCGATATAGCTTTTAGGGAGTTAAATAAAAAAAAATTGATAAAAAATATTTTTGGGGTTTTTTGTTAAGGGCCCCCCTTTGCTTGATGTTATTGCTAATACCAAACAAAGAGGGGGGTAGTTGGTGACCACAACAACCTCATACAAAGCAAGAGCACCCAACAATGTCTTCAAAGAGAAACCAACAACACTTCTTTGCAAATTACCAAATTCCAACCTCCAGATCTCTTGGATGATGGATCCATTTATAGATATTTGCAGGGGGGTGAGTCAGCGTCTAGGATTTTGATTAGTGTCATCTCACTGATAGTTCTTAGTTCCACATGGAGATTTCAGATCTCTTACTCATCCCTGGGTGAACTCAGAGAGGAAAGTGTCAAAGGAGCAGTTTGTAGAAGATTCTTTGGGTTTCCACCTAGCAAACTGCTTGTGCCATTTGTCTGCTCTCACTCATCGCACCTTATAGAAGGGCTTTCCAGTATGCATCACACTTTTTGCGTGTGGTAGGTGAGATGCATTGCACCTTTAACACTGGGCAGTCTATATGGTCACGCTTTGACCAGTTATGAGTGGTTTTTCATGGAAAACTTCTAGGAGATGTTGTAATCAGCTGACTTTGCTCCTTTAGGGTATGAAACCACACTTTTAGGGACTTAGAAGCCCTTGGTTTATGGACATATGTGATTGGGGTTGCAGTTCCCAAATATGTCTATAACAGTTGCCCCCAAAGTATGAGGTCGTAAATCTTTTGATGTCAGGTGAAATGCTTTATAATGAGGATCCGAGGTTTTTCACACTGGAAGGTGACCTATAATAAGATAAAATACAATACATTATATTCATAATATTTTCATGATCTAGCTGAGGCGGGCATTCCCATGCTCAGCTTTGATAAATTCATTTTCATGTACATAGGACAGACAACCGTCTGTGTGTAGACTGATGATTCTAGTAGAGCCATCATCCCTTAGTTTGTATGATTATCTGTGCAACAATTATGTACATATGATGTCTTTATTTTCCTGAATATATCGCAGCCTGGATGGATGAAACTAGATCTGGGGTCTTCAAAACTCGTCCAATCTTCGCCCGAAAGTATAAGTCGATCCATGTGAAAAGATGTTCCGATGTCGAACATGGAAGGACATCACCTGATTACCAGCCAATGATGTGAGTTGTTAACAGACACGAGAGGAATCACCGATAATGATGATGACCCTCAAGCTACTGCAGTACAATTCAAGTGGTATGAATACATGAGTTGATGTCAAACACCACGCAAAATCTTCCGGTTGAAGGCCATTAGTGTAAAACTGTCGCCGGAAGTGAGAAACTTGCCATTGAGGCATGCAAGCTTCAAAGTACTGGAAGGGTTGTCCCTAGGTCAGCTTCTTGGATAATGAGCTGATGTCGACAAGAAGTGACCTACCATAGGAGGGCATTAATGGATCCCACATCTACGACATGGAACAAAGCAAATGATTTTGTAGAGGTGAAAATGATCTGATGATACAAGGTTCAGGGTGGTGGTCATGAAAGAATGAACTGTGAAGGTATTTTAGCGGATGAGACACAAGCTGGGTAGGTGAATTCTATGAGAAACTTCTCTTGAACATATCGGTGACATTGAAATGGATTGGTAGCGTTAACCCCAAAAGTGGATGGTACGGAGGACCAATGGTGATATGACCAGTGAATGGAATAACCCAACCCAACTCAATCATGGTGGTGGAGTGAAAGTGTCATGTTCAAGAGCGACCTGCTACCAATAAAGTTTCTTCAAGTTTTCTTCCCAATTTTCCCCAGTCATTTCTGACAAGTACCTCTTTATTCTTTTCAAGCTTGAGGAGGATAACATATGCTTTTTCTATAATCTTCCCTTCGGGTATACCCGTTGCTATGTTTTAATGAGCCTAGCAACAGTGAAACTCACTCTCGTCTGAATGGAAAATTTTGCCGCAATTGTTTTAACGAGTTTAACAACAAGGATAACTTGGTTCTTTTCAATTTTAGAGAGTCTGAAAAGAGATGGAAAGAAGACTCCAATATTCTTTTTTCGTAACATAATCCCTTAAGTCCGAAAAAGTATAAAACAATGTGAAAGGGATGACTTTTCGATAGTTTTAATGAACCGAACAAGACAAACACTTGATCTTTTTGTGTAATAATCCCTCAGGTCCAAAAAGATTAAAATCTAGAGGAGGGATATCACTTCCAATCACTTTAACAAGCTGGAGAGGCCAATCGCTCGGTAATATTTTCATATTTTACGAGTTAGATGAAAAGAGCTTAAAGGAGACTCGTTTTTTGAGGAACAAGTGATGTTTTCAAATAGTAGCTGGTTCCAGGTAAGGTTTGGAACTTTCCAATCACGGTAGTGTAAAAAGGTGGCTAATAGGATCACTCGTCACAGCTGTTCCTCAAAAGGGGTAAACAATCAAATGGAGGCGAATGATCGGCAACAATAGAGTGGAGGTGATGGTAAGAACACAATCAAGGCTCAAAGCTGATGAAAATGCATTCACAATGGTTATTTACCAGAGGTGGGTTCATTCTTTAATGAGCTTAAACTCTAGTGGAACATATGCTCATTTCTATGTTTAATTTTTAACGAGCTTGAAATTTGCGTAAAACTACTCGTGCTAGTTGTATAATAAGGATGTCTCATCGATAGGTTCATTTTTTAGGGAGCTTGCACCATTCAAAATTATGCTCTGACTCCTTTTATTATGTAAGCTAGAAACAACCAATCCTACGAGTTTAAAGGGTTAAGAACCTACAAACTAAGAAAATAAATGGTCGCTTTTCACTTTCACGCAAAACGTTTGCATGCCCCCAGGTATAGCGAAGTAGAATTTCCCAGGTTACCCCTCAATTTGCAGACAAAACACTTGTTCTATTGGGAAAGGCCTGCCTTCTCCAGGTTACCCCTCAATTTGCAGACAAAACTTTTTTCTATCGGGAAAGGCCTACCTTCTAACAGAGGTACCTTATTCCGGTCTAATCCCATTTTCCTAAACGAATGGGTGTGTCAAACCAGTCGTATATCCTCTGTGGAAACCTACCCTATACCTGAAGTTTTCCTGCCGAAACAGACCAGGGTGCATGCCCCATGGGTTTCAGTCTTAACCACTGAATCACTCGCGCTCATCAGGTGGTCAGACTAGAGATTCATGAGACATTCCTTGTGTAAAAAGACCTGTTAGGGATGGCATTTGACTATTAGCTATGTGTGAACTAGGGAATGAAAGCTGGTCTATGAGTTGGACCACTCTCCCTTCAAGCGGAAAACACATTACTTGAAAGAGTGAGGAGACGATGGCTCCCATGCTATAAATGTAGTCGCTCCCAAGGAGTAGATTGTAATCTAAAGGTCCTTGGACTACCATTATGTTTAGATAAACGGTTTTCCTTCTCAACATTATAGGAAAACTTGAAGGATCCCTAACGGCCAACTAGTTCCTTTATCGAAGCGTGTCAGATATCGCATCTCAGGCAAAAGCGCTGGTGAACCAAGCGCTTTCCAAGTAGTTGAGGAAAAGATACTCACAGACGCCCCTTCATCTATGATAGTACCAACCATGACCATTTTGTAAGTTTGCACTATGATTCAAAATGGTACATTAGATGGTAAACGGGGTCTCCCTAGTAGATTCCAATCGAAGGAAACAACTAGGTTGCTTGGAGGTGGGACCGAATAAACAGTCGGATACAACTCTGACGAATTTCCTTCCTGTGGTAAAGGAATGGGTAGATTACCCCCATGTTCATCGGAGTCTGTGTTTACAAAAAGAATTTGAACGGTGTCGTTCTCATTCTCTTCGGTGATTGTATCATCTGAAGGTAAATCTTCTGAAGTCAAGATGGAGTTGACTGCCATCTCGACCTGTTGACTTTGGTCTGATGTGGACTCAGAGGGTTTATCTTCAATGATAGATGGTTCAACCGACTCCAAAGGTGGGTCAGTTGGGTTTTCAACTAGCAATGGATTCGGAAAGAATTTCTTTTACCCAGGAGGGAGTCGCTACGGTGATACAGGACGATTATCCAATACTCTTTTAGCTTCGTCTAGGAAGGGAAAACGGTGGAGGGCATGATCGACTTCACACAGTCTGCAGGGAAATTTAGATTTTCCCTTTTGTCTGGTGACTTCGCTTTCACTAGTTGATGGTTTACTTTCAACATGATTGTCAGAGGTTGATGACACCGGGTTATGCAAGCGAGGAGACCCGTCCCTTAGGATCTGGGGATGCAAGGACAATCTCGGTGATAGTGGTCTCCTTTGCAGATGACACATGGAGATTTAGGTTTGGACGGTGCAGTGTGTGGATTTTCGTTAGACGATGCTCGGTTGCCCCTTTTTGTTGTTGGCTCCTTCTTCTTCTTCTCCTTCCCCTTCTTCTTCTTCTTAGTTACTTGGTTTTTAGTTTTAATATCTTTACCAAGCGAAGAGGAAGAAGGAGAGGGAGAGACAAATGAAGTAGAAGGTTGGGGGGGAACTTTGGTATCATCTAGTTGTTGATTTGATTGTTTAGGAATCACAGTGTTTTGAACGACAGAGGTTGAGAAAAGCCATTCTGGTAGGCCAATTGTCAGTCCTGGAAGGGACAATGTGGCCATATGAGGTGCACCAACATCTCCCCAAGCGGAGAAAGGACTAGGACTTCCCCCATGGGGAAATCATTTGTTGGTGGACTCCATCTTCTCAACCTAAGACCAACGAGGGAACATTGATGTTATTCCAATTAAAATAAATTTTAGATGCTTTGACACAACTTGCTTTTTCAATTTTTAAGAGTCGAGAAAAAGCTAAAGATGACTCTAGTCACCTTCGATTTTTAATGAGCCTGAAGTGACAAGTGCTTAGATGGACCTTTTCCTTTAAGGAGTCTGAAAAGGAATGAAAGAGACTACTCTGGAAATCTAGACAGAGGGATTACCAAACCAATCGCAAAACTGCAGAATACTTTTTACGGTACAACAATCAATCTTCCCGAATGTTGTGTTCAATGCATTGCGACCGATAGGGTGGCAGACATGACTTCCTAAGGATAAAGGATAAGCCTATTGTGGTCTCCCAATATACTCGATGGTACATGGGAGCACAAGTCCGTACTGGCACTTGTCGTCTCAAAGAGGAGGAATCACCCAACCTACGATGAAAGCAATAGTTACCAGGTTTTACGACACTGGAATATGTCTCTAACCTAGACTTCTAGATGTTGTGTGTTAGGTTCCAAAGTGTTTTTATGTTCATTAAATTTATTTTACAGTTGATCTTTCTTAAGAAATTTTCCTTTCAGGTTCACCGCGTGATGTAGATATACAATTCCTAAAATGAAATCTAAGATGATAAACAGTCGTTTAATCTTCTTTTTGCAATGAAAATCCTAGCTACTAAGGAAAGAGAAATGAAATCCTTTCAACATAGAGCAGAGAGCACACACTAGATGCACTATCCTAAATCAAAATCAACAAGCAGTCTAAATGCAAATGCACGTGCATGTATTTGTTTTCTACTTTCTTAATGTGTGAATGACAAAAAGAATGATAAATACAAATCTAAATTATTTCTTCTTTCAAAGCGACAGTACTAATGATTTTCTTTTCAAAAAATGATAGGAAGGCAAGATGACACTTTGCGATTTTGAATTGAAAACTGCTTTCGACACATGAAATACTTATAAATTCAGATCAAATACAAGAGTAATAGTGTAATCGACTATCAAAAAGATAAGTATTCTTTCCTTTGACTGAAAACAACACTTGCGACACTTCCAAATCAAAAGATGACAGTTCGATTAAGCTACTATTTTGTAAAATAGAACTGTAAATGGCGCACAATACATAAAAACATTCACAATTCTTTGTACAATAGAGGTTGGATGATACAAAGAAGGGGGTTTCAACAGTGGTCTACTGATCACAGACAACAAAACTCCTGAATAAAACTGAAGACAGTGAAGAAAAAACCAAAATCTGGAGGCAGATCTAGTATTGTCTAATCATCGCACCTGTAACATAGGGAAACAGGGATGCATCCCACCTATGCACACGGAAGGTGCAATGCATCCAGATTGCCAAGAAGACAAGGTGCAATGGTCCAGGGATGAGACTTTAACTTGGTTCTTGGTCACAGTTTGCAGTTTAGTTTAGGGATTTAGGTCGAGCAAATGATAGTCAGTAACTACAAAATATAGGGCTGATCTAATGAGGTTACTCAAGCTACCTCCAGGGCACTTAGGATATTTGCAAGTCAATTGTTCAGTTCATAAGAAAACCTAGAGATTGACTGAAGCAGCATTGATCTACTTTTCACTTGCATAGAAAATGCAGTTCGAAGGCTAGCTGGCTTGACTTCAGGCTCCGTCTGTGGTTTATGAATCAAACAAATAGAGACAAGCAATCAAACTAATCGCTGCCCAGTGGAGTTTCCATTTTGTTATTGGGAAATCTATTGTCTATTCAAAGCTGCTAGTCCCACTAAGACGGGTAGCTATCTTAGAAACAAACAGATTAAAGTTACTTGCTTTTCCTTTACGAGAGATAGATGAGAAAGAAGCAGAGAGTACCAACCTTAGTCTTCCACTTGGCTCCTTGCTTGTTTCCTTTCTCCTTTGACAGAATCTCGCCACTGCTTCCTTACCTATTTAGCTTCAAAGAGCACCTGTAGATTCACAGCATCATAATACCATCAAATCATAGAGATCTATCACTGTAAACAATATAGGATCAGATATATATTGACCATACAAATGCATATATCAACACAATATTTAGAGATACACAAGAATATGGAGGAAAATTCAAATAGATTTATTAGTAAAAGTAGTAGAAGAGAGGATTACAACCATTCGATCTGACCCAGCACCATCCTCCCAGCTTGAAAGCCTTCTTCACCTCATACAAAGCAAGATCACCCAACAATGTCTTCAAAGAGAAACCAACAGCACTTATTTGCAAATTACCAAATTCCAACCTACGAATCTCTTGGATGAGGGATCCATTTATATATATTTGTAGGGGGGGGAGTCAGCTTCTGGGATTTTGATTAGTGTTATCTCTCTGATAATTCTTAGTTCCACATGGAGATTTCAGATCTCTTACTCATCCCTGGGCAAACTCGAAGAGGCAAGTGTCAAATGAGCAGTTTCTAGAAGATTCTCTAGGTTTCCACCTAGCAAACTTCTTGTGCCATTTGTCTGCTCTCACTCATCGCACCCTATAGAAGGGCTTTCCAGTATGCATCGCACTTTTTCATGTGGTAGGTGAGATGCATCGCACCTTTAGCATTGGGCAGTCTGTATTGTCCTGCTTTGACCAGTTCTGAGTAGTTTTTCATGGAAAAATTCTAGGAGATAATGTAATCAACTGACATTGCTCCTTTAGGGTATGAAACAACACTTTTAGGGACTTAGAAGCCCTTGGTTTATGGACATATGTGATTGGGTTTGTAGTGCCCAAATATGTCTATAACAGGGGTTCCACAATCATGGTCTTGCCCTTCCCCAGAACCTTATGTTGTCCAAATTCTAGGGGTGGCTTAATTCCCTCTTAAAATATAAATATTCATGAAGGGCTTGGTAATGCATATTTCAATCTCAGGAAGCTGAATATAATATGTGTCTACTTTGTGGGTTGGGTTCTTGAAACTAACTTACTATGAGAGTCAAAATCTGATTGTTCAAGTGTCTCATTGATGAATTATTTAACAAAATCAATGTTAAGTTGTCTATAAAGTAGGTAAGGTGAGATAGACGAAGGGCTAAGGAAAGCTACACTTGAAACAATAACACCTATTAATTATATAGGCAAAGGAGGAATTTAGGGGTAAGTAGTGTTGAGCATGTCAATAGTACATTATGCATTTCTAAGCACGAACTAAATATGGTTGAAAGAGAAGAAAAAGAAGATTTTCGTAATGATTGGTGAAGGATGCATGCATCTCTGAGGTTTTTTGTTTCAAGGAAATTGTCAAGTTTGTTTCTCTTTGCATTTACACTTCCAAATTTTCTAGTGTATGAGATTTTAACACTTATGTTACTAAAATTTGACAGTTGTTCTAGTTATGAAAAGTTCCACCCCAACCCTTCATTTTTTTTCAACTAAATTCCTTTGTATCCATAAATTTATTATTTAACGCATATCACATATAGTTAAACAAAACAAAGTTAGCTCAATTGACTTGGACGCATTGTGACACTTAAATTTCCACCCTAAGTTTTGAAAATCGCGTATTGGTGTATTCATAAAGAATTTTTGGTGCAACTTCTTTGGAACCAAATATGAAATCAGGTGAGATGATGCTGACATAGTGGTGGGAATAGCCCAACCATTGAGTAGGCCCCATGTATATAGTTCCCCCACCTTATTTTGCACCCGATATACATTGGTTTTCATTGATTTAAATAGTTGGTCTCCTCAAAATATTTCTTTGTAGCTTTCCTTGCACATTTTTTGACTTATATTTGTCATTAATATATTATAAACCAACTTTCATGATCACAAATATTTCATTTTTACATTACTTCGTTAAATTCTACCACTTAGGGTACATATATCAATGATATTAAAGTAGGAGAAAAGTGTGAATTAAAATGGACAAGATGGTTTTGGAATTTCAATATTTATTTCTACTATCTCCCATTTACATCAACTTAATATCTTAAATTGTTATTTATTGAGTGTCTTATATAAAAAAAAAATCACACGTAAAATAGTAACAATTGGTGATTATATAGGGAAATAAGAAATCTATAATTAAATGACATTAAGGATGTTGTTGATTAAGTAGGTATTTTAAGTACAAAGTGGAAATGACTAGCAGAGGAAGGAAATAAGTTATTTGCACTGATACAATTATCTCACTTACTCATATTGATAAGAAATTTCCCTACTCAACTGCATATCAGTGGTATGTGAACCTACCAATGGATGATAAGAACAACAACAATATTTGGACGAGCAGATTGGATAATGTTGCATGTGTTATAAACGTTTTTGGTTTCAAACAAATTGTTTATTTGTGTGCAAACAATTTTGATTCAATAACATGAACAATGATGCCAATAGCGAAGAAGACCCAAATTCCTCTAACTCCCAAGGCATTCATATGAATATTCAAGTTACTGAAGTAGAATAAGTGCTTAAAATTATTAGAAGCAGACAATTTCCTTGTCTCACAACCAAGCGAGATGAAAATTATTCAAGAATTCCCCAGGTTCCTTTTGATATTTCCCTTCGAGATATTTCTTTGTTTAGAGATTTATGTTGGATTTTTTCTCGCATGATATAGTGAAAAACTACAACAAATATCCCAAAATCCATACTCTATGTTCTCTACCACTCATACAAAAAAAATTGTTCAATTTATTGGGATGGCCTCATTTACAATGAATTAGTTTTTCAGTTAATCAATTTTTCCAAGAGAAATAGATACTTTATGATGGTATTTCTTACAGCCTTTGTGCACAACCATTTCTTTCACGACTTACGTCCTTATAAACCTAATTTCAATCCTAATCAAGAACCAAAAAAATTCTAGTATCCCATATTGTGGAAGCATAAAGCTCTTTTTATTTTTTGTCAAATCCAAGATTTCTTTGTAAAGGAAGTTAATTACATGATAACAGGAAGAAAACCCACCCAAATATCAGCGCAAAACCAATTTTTTCTATGGGGAAAAGGAGTTCATGAAGAAAGAGAAAGTAATACCATCATTAAAATTTATGGATTTGAAGGTGAGCCATCGCTGCTGCCAAAATTTGTTATAGATAGGTATTTTTTTGTTGAGGTTTATAGGAAAAACCAGGAATGGCTATTTTATTTGAATGCAAAGAGAAAAAAATTATTTATTTTCCATTTAATATTGGAGAAGTTAATGTGAATAATGTGTCTCACATTGCAGAGCTTGCAAAATATTTAAATTTTTTTAACTTAAGTGAAGCTAAAGTTATTCAAGGCGATCTAGAAGGCATATTTTCTAACATGTGGCTATTGTTAGATATGACAACTCGTTTACCATAATTATAGAGAAAAGTGAGGAGAGTCGGAGTGTGCCAACTAGAAATCAAGAGCTGGAAATGGATATTGAAGAAATTGTTGAAGGAGAAAGTGTTAGTTTGGAAGGAAGATACAAGCAAAGAGGCACAAATCCTATGCGAAAATCCCCACCTTGTACACCTGGTGTGAGTCTAAGATCATATTCTAGTCAACGGAAGAGAAACACTACCTGAAGTGGAATATTTCTTCGTGATGGGATATCAAGTGGTGGAGATGATAAGGATCCCCCTAGAGATTCACTCCAGAGAGAGTGCACACAGTTGAATCATCCAAAGACAAAAGTGCCCAAAAAGAAACAAGCATTGAACAAGTTGTGGACCTGGAATTTCATAGCACTTCACCACCTGATTGGGTTAGTGATTATTTAGAGGAAAATTAGAAAATAATGGAACAAATTTCCAGCAAAGTCACCACTTCCGATGACCTCTCTGTCACGTTGCAAAATGAAAACTATGATAGAAGAAGTAAAATGTTGAGAATTGAAAAAGTAAACGTTCATAATACAAAGGTTATTGATTAAGTAGAAATGGATGTTGATGTGTTTGGGTTTGGAACCAGAAGGATCATAAAGTTGCATCAAGCTACTGGTGAGGCATTTTTATAGTCTATTGTCAAATGAGAAGCATAAAATCTAAGGTTGAAAGAAACAATAAAAGAGCTAGAAGAATCTCTAAACCCAGTTCCTTTGTTAATGACTCCACTGGCAATATGGGAACCGACATTGGAAATTTCTACCCCCAGTACTCCCCATATATTTAATAAAATTTTCAACCTCCTTAATGTAGTAATCATATAGTATTAGTAATATAAACAAATATTGAGAATTATTGAAGATGCATGGTAAGCATCTTTCTATCTATGACATTTATCATGAAAAATTAAATCATTTGTTGACTGGGTTAAAGGTGATCTTTAGTTGGACATGATTTTTTAGATAATGACTTAGCTACTTTTAGTTAGATTACTTTTTTACTCTTTGATCTAGAGAGAAAACACCAAGTCCTCCCAACAGATAGTCGAATGAAGCAAGTCAAACTTAGATAGACTGAGAGAATTAGGATACAAGAGGACATTAATTCTTAATGTGGAAACATAGATAATAATAAATTGAAGAGGTGATGCCTTTTTCAAGGCACTAAATATTTTTGAATATTTGAATAGTCTGCACATCACACATGACTCTAGATTAATTCTAAAAGAGATGCTAATGGTTGAATTGGAGAAGCTAAAATAGGCAAAGGAAAAAGAGTTTGATAATACAATTGATTTTACTAGAGAGGAAATTAGAAAATGGATAAGTAATTTTGTTAGTGTTAATAAACATAAGTTTATCTTGGATGAACAATTACAATTGAGGAGAAGATATTCAATGAATGTGTCAAAATGGAGATTACGGTCTTAGTGTTGAAATATTACATTTAAAGTTGGCTACAAAAATCCTCCATGAAATCATGAAACTAAAATAAATTTGATTGTCCAATAATCATGGTTTATGGTTTCACGTGTTGTGAGTGTTTAATTATTTAGTTTTTTTGAAAGTGTCATAATTGTTGAGATTGCAACAAGATGATGGAGCTTAGTGAAAAGAGTCGCCTTCACTAAGTGGGCCCGCAGGTAAATTATGGCGCAAGTTCTATTTTTGATCATAGTGTGAGTGATCACAATGTGGGTGACCAAAGTGTGAGTGATCACAATGTGGGTGACTAAAGTGTGGGTGACCACAGTGTGGGTGATCAAATTCTATTTTTAGACTGGCTGTCAAAAATAGGAAAGTCAAATATTATTGTCTCATAATAATATTTGGACTATAAACTTGATCTTATTCTCTTGGAGCACTTCAGTTTGAGCTACAGATGTGGCCCATGCAGCTGTCAGAAGGAAGTATGCTTTTCTTATGAGTCAGTTGAGTCATTGCATGCATGAATTTAGTTAGAACTCAATCAGTTGAGTTTGGTGGAGTTGATTGTGGAGTTGATGGAGTTGTTTTCAGTTTGACTTGGTTAAACTAGTTGTAGTTAGTCTAACTGCAAATAGACTAATGATGAGTTGTTAAACTAATTATTAACTCATAATACAACTATATAATACATCAGTTAACTCAGTTGCATGTCAGTGCATGTTCAGTTCAGTAGGGACAGGTGTTAGAGAATCAGATTGCTATCAGTTGTGACTATAGTTGTGCATCAGATCTTGCACAATCAAGGGATTGAGTATGCTAATGAGTTTGCTCATGTATTTGCCCAGTTTGTAGCTTCTGCTCACGTCTTACACATTGTGAGTGATTCTTTGGAGGTGAAATACGAGTTTGGTAGACCATTCTCATTCATTCTTGAGCAGGTATTGAGCAGTGGAGGCAGGCAAGCAGTGGAATAGATTTGGAGATCAGATCTTGGTTGTATTGTGTGTAACAGGTGGAGCTGGTACTGGATTGCTTGTGATAAGAATTGTACTTTGTAATGTTACATGGTCTCAATCATTAATATACAGATAGTGTGGGGTTTTTAGCGAGATGCTTTCCCTGGGTTACATACTGTGTTAATGTGTGAATGCTCTTGATGTTTTATTGTTATTGATGTTGCTATATTGATGATCAACGTAGAGGAGCTCATGTATTGTGTATGTATTCCGCAATAGTATATGATCAGGATAATCTCTATTGAATATGTGTTAAATTATTCAAAATTTCTACATGGTATCAGAGTGAGCTAGATAATTGTAGAAAAAGTTTCTACATGGTATCGGAGCTGCTTGATTTGTAGAAGATATTTTTACAGGATATCAAGCGAGGATTGATCATCAGATCTACTATTCAGGAAGTGTTTACATTCTATTTCTTCAAGCTGAGTCTGTAATCAAGCTAGGTAGCCTCTGGATTCATCCTTTCTTTGGAAGGTGAGATATCCGGTGAATGCCCATACAGTCAATCTCTGTACGAGAAATATTGTGTTCTCATGAATCTTAGATCGGAAGCGGTTGAGTTGGAGCTCGTGGAAATCGAATTTGCAGCAGTGTTGTTGAAATGTATTTCAACGGATTGCAAATGTTATTCCAAAGCAAGAGCGACTTGGCGCTCAAGGATAAACTCATAAACAATAAAGGTGAGAATGGATCTTCATCAAAGGTATCTGATGAAGAGAATTGCGCTTTGGCTGCCAAAGCAAAGAAGGGGAAGAACAAGAAAGCTTCTCAGTCTGGTGCGAAAGGAAAGAAGCAGGATATGTCCAAGGTGAAGTGTTTTCACTGTCACTAGCATGGACACTATGCCACTAATTGTCCGCAGAAGAAGAAGAACAAGCAGGCTGCTAGATCTTCAGCAGGAGAGGCTCTAGCCTCACAGTTTGAGTTTTATTTTTCATTGATCGCATGCTTGGTTTCAAGTGTGATGGGATCAGTGTGGTTCTTGGACAGTGGTGCGTCTTTTCACATGACGGGAGATAGAGATTTGTTCTCTGATCTGGAGGACAAAGATCTTGGAGTGCACATCGAGATGGGCGATGATGGTAGATACAGTGCAACCGGTATTGGTACCATTTCCTTTGAGAGGGAGTCTGGTAAACCCTTCGTATTGAAGGAAGTCATGCATGTTCGAGGATTGACAAAGAATCTCATCTCAGTGGCGATGTTAGAAGACAAGGGGTATGATGTTGTTTTCAGCGAGGGAAAGGCTTTCTTGCGCAGCAAGACAACTGGTGAGACCAGGAAGATAGGGGTTCGAGTGAGGAACCTTTATCAGTTGCATGTAGATGGATGCGCAGCAATGGCGTGCAAGGCAGAAGGATTGGTGAGCCGGGATGATGGTGAGTTGTGGCACAGGAGATTGGGTCACCTTCACCATGGAGCCTTGAAGATACTGCAGCAGATCACTACAGGGCTTCCTAAAGGCACACTTGCGCAGTCAGATCAGTGCAAGGGGTGTACTTTGGGGAAGTTTGTGAAAGCCACCTTTCACGAGAAGGATAGTCGCGCTACGACGATCCTTGAGAGAATTCACACAGATGTGTGTGGACCTTTCTCAGTTGCTTCGACAGAAAAACACAGGTATTATGGGATTTTGTTGATGATTTCTCTTTTAAGTGTTGGATCTTCTTCATGTAGAAGAAGAGCGAGACATATTCAAAGTTCTGTGAATTCAAAGCACTGGTCGAGAAGGAGTCAGGGAAGAAGGTGAAGGCTCTTAGGAGCGATAATGGTGGTGAATACATCTCGGACGAGTTCAAGGATTTCTGCAAGGCAGAAGGGATTCGTAGAGAGCTCATAGCTCCCCATAACCCACAGCAAAACGGGGTAGCTGAGCGGAAGAACAGAACGATTGTGGGTGCTGCACGGGCAATGTTGCATGATCAGGGCCTACCCCTTCACTTGTGGGCGGAAGCATGCAATACAACAGTTTATGTGCAGAACCGTTGTCCTCATAGGATACTTGGCATGAGTACACCTAAGGAGACTTATTCTAGTAAGAAGCCTGATCTTTCTCATTTGAGGATTTTTGGTGCTAACGTTTACATGCATGTGATGAAGGATGCCAGGAAGAAGTTGGAGCCGACCACAGAGGTTGGGATATTTGTGGGGTACACTGATACGCCCCATAACTATCGTGTGTATTTGCCAAACAGTGGTAAAACTGTTGTGCGACGGGATATAAAATTTCAGGAGGAGAAAGCCATGAAGTGTTCACTTGAGAGGGAGCTACACTTGCATGTAATGAGGAGCTATTAGTTCCTAAGGATGAGCTTCAAGACGTGGATCAGCCACAGGACGAGGTTCATGGAGTGGAAGAGACCACTCATGCAGCGCCAACCATCAGAGGGTGAAAGCACTTGACAGAAGCTGAGCGACTGGCTCAAGATGCAGAGAAAGTTGTAGGACCACCTACAGCCCAACGCAGGCAAAGACAGTCACCTGATCGGTACACTGGATACATGGCTCTGATGAGCAAGTGTGTTGTGACTAAGCCATCCTCTCTCAAGGAAGCTGTGGAGGATCCCGCATGGGTAGACGCCATGGTGGAAGAGTATGATTTTATTGTCAGAAACAGTGCATGGGAGATTGTTCCTAGACCGGAAGGGAAATCAGTGGTGGGTTCGAGATGGATCTACAAGGTCAAGCAGGCAGCTGACGGGAGTGTGGAGAAGTAGAAGGCAAGATTTGTTGCCCGAGGTTTTTCACAGATAGAGGGGATCGATTATGAGGAGACCTTTGCACCTGTCGCAAGGTATTCTTCCATACAGACGATTCTTTCTCTCTCAGCGCAGATGGGATGGCACATTCATCAGATGGAAGTGAAGACTGCGTTCCTCAATGGAGTCATTAAGGAGGAGGTGTACATTGAGCAGCCCTAAGGCTTTGAGGTCTTTAGCAGCGAGTCGCATGTGTGCAGGCTCAAGAGAGTGTTGTATGGGTTGAAGCAAGCACCACGTGCTTGGTACACACAGATAGACAACTATTTCACAGGACTTGGATTCTCCAAGAGCGAGGTGGATCCTAACCTATACCAGATTGTGGTGGAGGGTAAGTTGCTTATCATTGTACTGTATGTTGATGATTTGATTCTAACGGGTGATGAGTTGTTGATACTGTCATGCAAGAAGGATCTTGCTATAGAGTTTGAGATGAAGGACTTGGGCCTCCTTCACTATTTCCTAGGATTGGAAATATGGCAGCGCAGTGGTGGACTATTTGTTTCTCAGGGCAAGTATGCTCGAGAGATACTGGAGAAGTTCAACATGCATGGCTGCAAGCCTGTTGATACTCCTCTTCCTAGAGGTTGGAGGAAGGAGGATGCAACTTCGGGAGAAGAAGTGGATGCCACTGTTTATCGACAGTTGGTGGGGTCGCTGATGTATTTGGTCAATACACGACCTGATATATGCTATGTAGTTAACCAACTTTCACAAGCTATGGTTAAGCCTACCAAGCTCTTCTGGAAGGCGGGCAAGCATGTATTGCGCTACTTGAGAGGCACATCAGGATATGGTTTGTGGTACAGACAGGAGGATGAGGTGAAGCTATGTGGCTTCACGAATGCAGATTGGGCAGGGAGCCCAATGGACAGAAAGAGCACATCAGGAGGGGTCTTCAGTATTGGATCGACAGCAGTTTCTTGGTATAGCAAGAAGCAGAGATCCGTGGCACTCAGTTCAGCGGAGGCCGAGTATATGGCAGCAAGTTTGGCTGCATGCGAGGCTATATGGATGAGGAAGATCCTGGTTGGTTTGTTTGGTTCTCATTTGGATCCTACTGTGATTTACTGTGATAACCAGAGTTGCATTAAAATCTCAGCTAATCCTGTATTTCATGATAGATCTAAGCATATTGACATCAAGTACCATCATATCAGAGATTGTGTGCAGCAGAGGATCATGTTGCTTTCATACATTCCAACGGAGGATCAGGATGCTGATATTCTGACGAAGGCTCTCACCAGGAGAAAATTCGAGTACCACCGAGGCAGAATAGGGGTTGTTGATAATCCATATCTTGTCGAGAGGGAGTGTTGAGATTGCAACAAGATGATGGAGCTTAGTGAAAAGAGTCGCCTTCACTAAGTGGGCCCGCAGGAAAATTATGGTGCAAGTTCTATTTTTGATCACAGTGTGAGTGATCACAATGTGGGTGACCAAAGTGTGAGTGATCACAATGTGGGTGACCAAAGTGTGGGTGACCACAGTGTGGGTGATCAAAGTCTATTTTGAGACTGGCTGTCAAAAATAGAAAAGTCAAATATTATTGTCTCATAATAATATTTCGACTATAAACTTGATCTTATTCTCTTGGGGCACTTCAGTTTGAGCTACAGATGTGGCCCATGCAGCTGTCAGAAGGAAGTACGCTTTTCTTATGAGTCAGTTGAGTCGTTGCATGCATGACTTCAGTTAGAACTCAATCAGTTGAGTTTGGTGGAGTTGATTATGGAGTTGATGGAGTTGTGTTCAGTTTGACTTGGTTAAACTAGTTGTAGTTAGTCTAACTGCAAATAGACTAATGATGAGTTTTTAAACTAATTATTAACTCATAATACAACTATAGAATACATCAGTTAACTCAGTTGCATGTCAGTGCATGTTCAGTTCAGCAGGGACAGGTGTTAGAGAATCAGATTGCTATCAGTTATGACTATAGTTGTGCATCAGATCTTGCACAATCAAGGGATTGAGTATGCCAATGAGTTTTCTCATGCATTTGCCCAGTTTGTAGCTTCTGCTCACGTCTTACACATTGTGAGTGATTATTTGGAGGTGAAATACGAGTTTGGTAGACCATTCTCATTCATTCTTGAGCAGGTATTGAGCAGTGGAGGCAAGAAAGAAGTGGAATAGATTTGGAGATCATATCTTAGCTATATTGTGTATAACAGGTGGAGCTGGTACTGGATTGCTTGTGATAAGCATTGTACTTTGTAATGTTACATGGTCTCAATCATTAATATACAAATAGTGTGGGGTTTTTAGCGAGATGCTTTCCCCGGGTTACATACTATGTTAATGTGTGAATGCTCTTGATGTTTTATTGTTATTGATGTTGCTATATTGATGATCAACGTAGAGGAGCTTATGTATTGTGTATGTATTCTGCAATAGTACATGATCAGGATAATCTCTGTTGAATATGTGTTAAATTATTCAAAATTTCTACAATAATGACTTAAGTCAATTCATGGATGCAATTTCTTGTTTTTTCTTGCAGGCACCTTCTTCACATTAAGATGCATAGGAGGGTAATCCCAGTCCTCGTTGGGATGAATGCATTTACTTTTGCAATTAAATATTGTGATTTTTATGAGTGCTTTAGGCACCAAACATTATTGTCTTCACCCAAAACATTTGAAATCATTTAATATTTAAATGTAAATACAATTACATTATGCCTTCCATATGCACATGCCTTCCTTTCCACACATACATTTCTTTCATATATAAATAATCATATATTATGTGTATTTAACTTATTAAAGAACAATTATATCTATTTTCCATAGTGCAGGGGTGGCTATATAAGGATGGAACATTTTAGAATGACATAGTGAATTAGTTGTCGGGATGAGGTGGCAGAAGATTCCCATTACTGATGTGAGCAATATCTGGGATAAAAAAATGTTGATCATCATAAATCAAGGGCTATGAAGTCTATATCCAATTATGGTTCTGGTACTTTGATGGAAATCCTTTTCTAATATTTTGTTTTCTCATTACTCTATTACAATTTTGAGTCAGTTGACAATTTTTCTAAAGAATTATGAGATAACCTTTTACAGAAGATCTTGTATAGGTCTAAATTCTCTAGAATTTTACAAAAACATTAATTTAAGATAAGTTTCCAGTGATATGTTTTCAAATTTTATATTATATCTAATGTTTTGTTATTGATCAACATGGAAATAAAGGTTCCAAAACAATTTTGGATCTAAGATATTTGTTCTATCTATAGTATTTACTTTAATCATGGCTATGATGATTGGAATTTGAATTTGGATGCAATTCTCATTACTATAGCTATGTTGGTTAATGTCTAAGACTTTTCAAGCAGGAAAACTTATAACAAATATCAATAGATATTGTGAAATGAGGGAAAATTTCGTTGTTGAATTTGCGCTTAACTTTTATGCAAATAATAAAATTTAGTAAATTTTTGTAAGTATATAATTAATGTCAATTTAAACTGAATTTACTACTTGTGGGTCTATGTTTGTGTTGCATGCATCAGTTAGGTATAAGACCAAATTCATTTATGCTTATGCACTTGTGAAAGGAGTCAAACATTAGTTACTCCTTTACCTCTGCACATGATTTACCTACGTACATGGTTTACTTCACATAGAATTTATCTTACCACATGCCTTGCTTCTGCATAGTCTTTGGCTCAACACATTATTGTGTGATACAACTCTTTCCCTTCAGTGCACGTCCTCACTTCGCATGTCCACAAACATTCTTGTCTATGAACATTTATTCATTGCAGTTATGGAGGTAAATCCTCTCTGCGGACAGAGACGATCCCTACTAGCCCAGACCGGGTCTAGCAACAATCACACAATGCTATCACGCAAGTTCCTAATTGCAAATAAAAAGTAGATGGTGAGAACCTACTTGGATTCCAACGCTAGTGTTCGTCGAAGAGATATCGCCCTCGTCCCTTTGCCTTGGTCGTTCACGATCCCCACGATCTCCGTGATTGGACACTTGCACATGCAAAGAACAACACAAATACAAGCATAAAATCCAATAGATGCGATTATATATCAATCAGAAAAGATATAACTCAACATCAATCATAGGACAATGAGAGTGGAACCATAATGATAGTCATCTATTATTGATAAATAACAAAGAAGAATACGACCATTGTTCTGACGTCAAATCCTCCTTTGGCTGGGTAATTAGCTACACAAGTCTTGCAAAGCTTGTTGGGATGAGGAACAAGCCTCTCTCTCTTTGGGTGACAAGAATCTCCTTACTTAGATTTGGCCTTATGGGTGCAGAGAAGGCTCTTGCAGCTTCAAACTCTCTATCACTATGCTAGAACTGGAACTATTGTAACTATGACTAGCTTGCTCAAGGCATAGAGGCAAGCTTTTATAGATAGAGAAGAAAGAGATAGGATCAACCACATTATTCATGGGATTGGATTTATCACTTGGAAACTTCCATGAAAGGTGGCAAACCACTTTCCCTTCTATGGAGATTTGAAGCCAAACCATCCTAGCTCAACATAGATTCAGTTGGTGAATGGGTTGAAGAGAACCTTCGGGAGCTTGTTGGTTGAAAACTTTACTCAATTCGGTTGGTGCGAGTGCGACTCTGAGACAGAGCGCCAATGGCGTGCCCTTTTTAGAGGATTTCCCTCATTGGCGTGGGCAGTGAACTGTGGACCCGCGCTAATGCAAAAAGAGCTGTTTTCATGAGTATTTTGCAGGAGATGTCTTCAGGGCATATGAAGCTCATACTTAGAGGAATATGATGCAAGTGATTTCAGGTCATGTCACTTCTCACAGGTCCCGAAATGAGTCCTCCAGTGTACGGGTGAGGGGTAACAGGGACGGTGACAAATTGCTATGTAACAGATGCCCCCTAAAGCATGAGGCCTAAGAGAGAGAGGGGTGAAATGCTTTACAAGAACATGCGTGACTGAATATACGGCCACTGGAGAACCTGCGTAAAGAAGTACAACTGATATCTCAAATACATGATGTATGTGATATGGGCACAGCCATCCATAGCAGAGTACATAATGATCTTGATCCAAGGCATGGACGCAGCCATCCAGAGAGGATCGATAAATAGACTCAGGCATGGTCGCAGCCATCCAGTGAATGAGTCATGCAGTGATCATAATAATCCACAAATCGCAGCCTGGATTCCAACAAACAAAATCCAGGGTCTTGCGCTCCATCTCGACCCGAACAGAGTACAAGTCCAAACATGTGAATACAGGAGTTGAAGTTGAACATGCATGAACATCGTCTGATTACTAGCCAATGATGAAAACTGTTAATAGACGCGAGATGTACCACCAATAATGACAATGGCCCTCAAGGTACTATAGGTACAATCTACGGCATGTGAATCAATGAGCTGGCGTCGAACACCCATAGAATCATTCGATCGGAGGCCAATGATGAAAAACCTCTCGTCGAACACGAAGAACCTGCCATTGAGGCATGCAGGCTCAAGGCACTGAAGGGAGTCTCTAGATCAGCTTCCTGGATAATGAGCTGAAGTCGACAGGAAGTGACTTTGATCAAAGGTGGGCCATAGTGTTTCCCACATCATTGACACGAGACAGAGGAAAGATGTTGTGGTGATTCAGAATTATGTGAGGTATCAGAGGGAGGGAATTCTGCAGAGGTCAACTTCTCTTGAACATATCGGCGGCACGATAGCGGACTTGGTAGTATTTGACATTAAATGAGCAGAGGTCATGGCGACAAGGCAATGAGCAGATGAGAGGTCAAATAGGATAACCCAAACCCACGGAGGCTAATGTGAAACAAGATGAGATGTCCCCACCCAGACACGAATGCAGACAAGTGCCATGTTCAAGAGCGACATACTGCCGATGCTACAATGATTATGGTTCGATTTTCCCCACCATTTCTGGCAAGTACCCCAGTTATTTTTAACAAGCTTGACGGGGATAGCATATGCTTGTGAGCGTCATTACGATGGAATCCAATGTCATTAAGTTTTAACGAGTCTGACAAAGGAAGAACTCGGCGTCTTTTCCTGTTTAGAGAGTCTGAAAAGACAGCAGAAAAGTAAACTCCAGGGGGGTCCTTTTTCGTAAAGTTGTGTCTCCCGAGCCCGAAAAAGTATAAAACAATGCTCGAAAGAACCGCCCGACCATTACGATCGAGGAGTACTTTTCATGAGTAGTGATATCGATCTGAAAAAGTAAAAAAGCGATCAACATCACGTCGTTTCGTAACCATTAAAGAACCTGAAACGACAAGGGTCCGACGATCTTTTCATTTTTACACGGTCGGAAAAGGGTTTAAAGACGACCGCCTCTTATTTAAGTTTAACGAGTCAAGAGGGGTAACCCGACAATCTTTTCATGTTTAGCGAGTCAGAAAAGAGCTGAAAGATGACTCCACAGTGACTTTTTCGTGTATTTACCGAATCCGAAAAAGTATAAAATACAACTCGTTTCACCATCAAAGTTGCTAGACCTGGTCTGGGCTAGTAGGGATCGTCTCTATCCGCAGAGAGGATTTACCTCCACAATGCTATCACGCAAGTTCCTAATTGCAAATAAAAATTAGATGGTGAGAACCTACTTGGATTCCAACGCTAGTGTTCGTCGAAGAGATATCGCCCTCGTTCCTTTGCCTTGGCCGGTCACGATCCCCACGATCTCCGTGATTAGACACCTGCACATGCAAAGAACAACACGAATACAAGCATTAAATCCAATAGATGCGATTATATATCAGTCAAAAAAGATATAACTCAACATCAATCATAGGACAATGAGAGTGGAACCATAATGATAGTCATCTATTATTGATAAATAACAAAGAAGAATACGACCATTGTTCTGACGTCAAATCCTCCTTTGGCTGGGTAGTCAGCTACAGAAGTCTTGCAAAGCTTGTTGGGATGAGGAACAAGCCTCTCTCTCTTTGGGTGACAAGAATCTCCTTACTGAGATTTGGCCTTATGGGTGCAGAGAAGGCTCTTGCAGCTTCAAACTCTCTATCACTATGCTAGAATTGGAACTATTGTAACTATGACTAGCTTGCTTAAGGCATAGAGGCAAGATTTTATAGATAGAGAAGAAAGAGATAGGATCAACCACATTATTCATGGGATTGGCTTTATCACTTGGAAACTTCCATGAAAGGTGGCAAACCACTTTCCCTTCTATGGAGATTCGAAGCCAAACCATCCTAGCTCAACATAGATTCAGTTGGTGAATGGGTTGAAGAGAACCTTCGGGAGCTTGTTGGTTGAAAACTTTACTCAATTCGGTTGGCGCGAGTGCGACTCTGAGACAGAGCACCAATGGCACGCCCTTTTTAGAGGATTTCCCTCATTGGCGCGGGCAGTGAACTGTGGACCCGCGCTAATGCAAAAAGAGCTGTTTTCATGAGTATTTTGCAGGAGATGTCTTCAGGGCATATGAAGCTCATACTTAGAGGAATATGATGCAAGTGATTTCAGGTCATGTCACTTCTCACAGGTCCCGGAATGAGTCCTCCAGTGTACGGGTGAGGGGTAACAGGGACGGTGACAAACGGTGACAAATTGCTGTGTAACACACCTATATATTCTACATCATTTGTTCCACATACCCACAACTCCACATAATTTCATTCTCGCATTTGTCCTTTCTCACAAGATTTAATACTCAATGTCATTAACTACTTTTACGCTATATGTTATGATTACAGAGATCTCCCACTATAATATTTATCATTGTTTGATGGTTTTTACATCAAATATATTATGTTTAGTATTCAATGCATTTCATACATAGCATGAGGTCTATAACATGTTTCTTTTTGAATGTTTTTAGGTGCATGAGGTCTATAACAAAATTCCAACTGACTCATTTTATTATGTCATATGTTCTTGTGCAATATTATTTTTTGCATTGTGTTTTCCTTCTATCAAATTTTCAAATCCTTTGAAAATGTATCATAGTTTTCTTCCTCATATCGGGTTCAAAAATAAAATACAATATGAATATAAAGGCTTGACAAAAAAATTGTGTCTCAGATGTATGTTCCATGTGTACTATATTTTTTAATGGTGATTATGATTGGAATTTAAATTTGGATTGTGTGAGAATTGGAACATTAGCTAAGGCATCAAACAATATCTTTGTCTACGTAGAAAAGAAACAATGTCACTGATCATTGTCATTATAGTCTTGATGGATTCAAAGACGGTAGACAAATTTTCAAGGGTTGCATCAATTTGAGTAAAACCCATGATTTCTACCTTGAATCACCTAAGCAACAATTAAAATCTTAGTTTCTCAAACAACTATAATAATATTTCACTTTGGAGGGAAGACACGACTATTTAGGCAGTTGGGTCCAAAATCAAAGACAAACGAAAGATAAAATTGGCTCTATAAATATTTAATCGAACTCCAAAAAAACATGTGGGAGGTGAAAAAAGTGTAGAAGTGTAGATGATTCGTCTGCATGTTTCTCTTTCCACAACATCCCCGTTTCTGCACCCCTCCACACATTCTCCCCTTCACACATTTCTTTTGAACAGTTTCATCATGCACAAGACTTCTTCGAAACTTGATTATAAATTAACTATTTCCATATTAGTTCTAATTTATATAGATCAGTGGAACTTACCTTTTTACCTTCACACATGAAATATGTGTTGTTCACATATTCACTTTAGCTCGACACATATCTTTGTTTGATAATATTTAAATCGCATATGCCTTACCTTCACACGTTCCTTATTGCACACATCCCTTACTTGAGAAAGGACTGCAATAATATTTTCACTTTGTAGGGTGGAGGAGATTGTCTTGGAAGTTGGGTCAATAATCAAAGACATCTCTATAAAAGTTTGGCGTAAAAGATTCATGAAAAAAAAATGAAATTTAATTTTTATTGGGCTTCATGTAGGCTCAAAATGGACAATTCGTCCTAGCTCATGAAGGGAAGTGTCCCTTGGGGTAAATTTATCCGTTAGACCTGTATATATATCTAATGTGACATCTTCATTTGACTAATTCGAGTCATCATCTCTCTTCTATAGAAATCACACATGGGAGAAGATAGAGGATGGATTGACTGGAGTTTGGACTTGGATTTTGGCACAAATTTCTAGAAAAATTGGAATTGTTGTCCTTGTTGAATGAAATTTCTCCTATAATAAGGTTTGTTGAGGTTTCTCCCAATTTTGGGTTCCACAGGGAATTTTTTTTGTCTTAATTATGTTTGGTTATCTTCTTATGATATTATTGTTTTCATTGCATTATTGTTGAGATTTTTTGTGTATAATTTCTCAATGATATTAGTGACATAAAGATAATTTGTTACACATCATAAGATTGGTTTCTATTGTGTATCTTGTAGAAAAATCAACATTTAACTCATACATGCCTTACCTTCACACATGCATTATTGTGCACAACCCTTACTTTCCCCAATGTTAATGTTAATAAGGTTTTTTCAAGGAGAGGCACTTGTAACGCACAACTATAGACATTACCAAATGGGAATTTAAGACTATCAATGTTCACTTATATAAATATATAAGTAGCATTGGAAATCTAAGTACTACCTTTTGCACATGATTTACTTTTATACATAGTTCATTTCTACTTAGGCATTTTTTTTGCACATGTGTTTCTTCTACGCAACCTTCAACCCTACACCTCCTATTGTCACACAACACTTCCTCTTCCACACATATGCAAGCATTTCCACCTCCGCACACTTACTGCATGTATCTATACTCTACACACTGCTTCTTCCAAATACGCACTACTTCGGACAATTTCTTTCTCATATTTGTCATTTTCTACTTTCTTTGGCAATCCATGATTTTAATTCATATGCTATATTTCTTTTCTCGTGTTTAAAAATGAAATTCATGTAGTCCATAAAAGGGTTTCGTATCTACATTTTCAAATACTATAATTGGTAAAACAAAATTCCAAATCACTTTACCTCTGCGCATAGTTTATTTTTTCATAAACTTTACCTTTGGACATGCCTTGGTCCTTCTGCCAGACAAATAATAAGTTCTTCCAATTAGACAATTAGTGAGAATTTAAACCAAATTTATTGCTTTAAGCTCTATGTTTATATTGTATGCATGAAAGTCATTACATGCATTGTTTTTTTACAATATATAAAATGTGTAATGAGTTCTTAATTCCCATAAGTACCGTAAAACTAGAATTGATTCTTGATATTTTTATCAAGATCCTGCCCAAGAAGTGTTATATTGGAGGTCCAGAAGTATATGTCTCTTTTGCACACATCCCCACTTCCGCGCCCTCCCTACACTTCTTCCACATGGCTCCATCCCATACAAGAAGGAAATCTCTTACGATTAAAATTTCCAACTTGTATAATGTTCAGCCACTAGTGTAAATAGCTAGTTACATGTATCCTTCAAGTGTGTCTAATATATCCATTGACCAAGGGTTCCGAAAGTATGGATATATTAATATTGAGCCCTAGAATATTATCTAGGGCAACAATTCCTCTCTGTGTAAATTACGTATTATATTCGATTATCCTCATCACGTTCAAACTGTATAATTGTAGTTGGATAAGAAAATCATATGTTTTTAACTCAAACATATATCACGAACGTATTATATTCGATTATCCTCATCACGTTCAAACTGTATAATTGTAGTTGGATAAGAAAATCATATGTTTTTAACTCAAACATATATCCTCGTGATACTTCAAAATATTTTTATGGTTGATTTCTTTAGTGGGAAATATGCTCCCTTTTCACATTTAAAAGTAATAAGAAGGGTACTCAAATTCGATTATTGGTCGTCGTGAAATAAACTATGTTCCTTAAAAAAAAACATAAGCCACAAATTATAGAAACATAAAATGCATCCACATTATCAGATTATGGAGTGAAATTGATTATTTCATTTGAATAAAGAGGGTTTACCTTGGAAGAGTTATCAATACGAACTTAAAATATGTATTCCTTCTAAAGTCTTGGCCATACATATTCTTAGAACTCTTGGATAAGCATATATCCTTAATTGGTTACTCTCATGGACCAATGCATAACAAGAAAAAGTATAACAGTTGTTATATACATGGAAATCGAATCTAAGTCTAGGTAGTGTGTCATGTAGTTACATTGAAAAATACTAATTCAATCGACACCCCTTCACACCAAACAAATTTCCACATAATAATTATTGGCTAGATGAAACAAGCAGTATAACTACACTCGCAACTGTCGGCACACATTGGTTTAACATCCTATTTACGTTGAAATCGATGGATTAAATCCTTGAGAACTTGGAACTTATCGTAAGTCAAAGATAACTTCAGTTATTTCTTAAAGTATTTCTTTCACTGATTGACCCATTAGTACATTGGGTTATAAAAATACCGATTTGTGATCGCTCTCATAAGGCTAAATATGGAATGATGTTTTTTTGCATTGTTCACTCAATAAGTTATGTTAGTCTCTGCTAATGTTCATCGTGATCTCATTGAATATTTATTGAATCATAGCTCCCTCAAGATGGCACATATGTTATATTAACATTGGAGAGATATGGAATTGTTGATCATCGTTAAATCAATTTGTGGAATTTTAGGTGGTTTATTAATCATCATATTGATGTTAATCCACAGTTGTGATAGCATTGAATTTATATCATTGATAAAAGAAATATAAAACTAATTAATCTAAACAAATTATTAAAGTAATGAAAAATGACCATTTGACCCATTTTTATTCACATAAAAAAAACTCACATCTCAAATTAGCGTTCTCCAAATGTGAAGGTGAAAATGTTCACGCATAGTAACTGACTTCTTTTAGGCTAGAAGGATTCCCTTCCTTTTCAACTCTTTGGTGCAACATGTTAAATATTTATTCGGTGTGAGATATCGCATTGTTCGATGAAGGCTAGAGAAATTACGATAGTATCACTTCAATAATTGGGAAAATGTATTAATTAAAACCTCATTCTAGTGTTCAGTGGTACTACAGTAAATATTTGGAAAGTTTACCAATATCCTAAATACTAGAATGCTAAGTTTCTACGTTCACCCCGAGCTCAAATGAGGGATTGAAACCTAATTCCTTTGATAGTACCAATCCAATAAGGAGAATAAAATGCAGTGAAACGAGAATTTATAACCTAATAACCTGGATTATGGTTAATACTTGTTGTTTAATGTTCACATCACACCACATTTTCACTGCACTACACAATTTGGTATTAAATAAATTCATAGTGTTACTAATTGTACCACTTTCCATGTTTTATCACACCAATGTCCCTACCAGATCAAATGGCCAAAACTTCTTTGATTTGACGCTCCATATCTGCATTGGGCTCCGACTAGAAAATCCACTTGGAAATCTGGGTTCCTGAATTGAGTTTCGCCACCTTAATTGGAAATTTGATTCTGTGAACCAACACAGATTATTCAAATCAATGGATTATAATGTATCAAATCATGAACTAGCAAAGAAATTAACTGCCTCAAGGCACTCGATCTATTATATGCCCCCTGTGATCTCTCTTATGTGGTTGTGCCTCATTGGATATCAGAATATAAAAGAGCCCCACGAAAACCACCATGTGAGAAGCCCTATTCCATTTTTGAAAACTAGAGAATCAAATTTATTTTCAAAACCATAGTATAATGTTTTTCGAAGGATGTTGCTTCAGGGAAATACAAACAAGGTGGGACAATGGCATTAAAGCTGACTTGAATCTATTAATACTCTAAAATTTCTCTAGGGTTATCATGTTGTGTTTAAAGAAAAGATAGAGGTAACCACAAACCTATTTTGAGATCAGGATCTAGCCTTCCTAATGCTTAGAGAGGGCTCTCTCTTAATGATTTAACTTTGTTGGATTAATTGATTTTAGGCTAATTATTTAAGCTTGGTTGGTTTTTGATTTGATTTAGTGGTGGAATCACTGATTTAGATGGGTAGATTAGTGTATTTTTACCATTGGGCCATGGAGTCCAAATGTCAAGAAAACAAGACTGAATCAAGTTCTAAAGATAGTGTTCATAGGGCAAGGTAGCTGAGTAAATTTCAGATCTTTTAAGTTGGATGGTGAAGTGGTTTTTCAATCAAGGTCAATGAGCAATTAAGGATTCCTCAAACAAAATAATGAAGGAAATGAAAGAGGTCAATCGAAACTAGGGAACAATGAAGAATTCCCTTCTCTGGATATTAGAAGAAAACATAAAAATGAATAACTATTCAATACAAGGTGTAATTAAACAAATTCTGAAGTAACATTCTAGTTATTTCATTCAAATTTGAAAACATGTATGTAGGTGAAATACTTAAGAAGATAACAATTTAAAAAATGAAAGATACTTCACTGAAGTGGCCCAACACATGAATTTTGTAATGCAATGCCTTTATTACTCAATCCAGTCTATTGACTTGAAAATGTTACAATAAACCCTCAAATTTTAGATCAATGTAACTAAATAAATGTAATCCACCTCTCTATACTTCGAATTATGAAGTATTTATACAAAAAAAACTATTACAAAATATCCTAAACTGTTTTAGGAATTATTCAAGGAAAAAGAAATATCTTCATGCAAGAAGATAGAGACAGATATGTAACTAATGCAAGTTGTCCCTCTTTTATTGTTTTTTGTTTTGATATTTTGTTGTTTGGTCTCTTTGGATGTTTTCTACATTGGTTGTCCTTTTACCCTGCCTTTGGCTGATACTCTTTCATCTTTAAACTTTGTTTTTCATTTGATACTCTTTGACTTAGCTGATCTGCTATTTTACCTTTACTGCTCTATATTTCAATTTTTACCTTGCATTTTTACAGTAAATCATTCAACTCTTCCCAGGTCTTTGCATTTGGTAATTTAATATTTACCATTCTTCTATAGACTTCATCAGTTTCTGTCTATTTTGCAAAAGTGGGCTTGTTTACAAAAAGATGTTTTACCTCATGCTAGAGGTAACAGAGGCTTTCAAAAGTTTTATAGAGAACTTTTCCTATAGGCATCCTTTCATAGAGGAATTGTTGGCTTGTTCCTTTGCCACTTCTCTGATTCTCTTATCATACTCTTCATGTGGCATCAACCTGTCATTAATCACCAATGGATTAGGTAGACCTTTCTGCCTCAAGCATAAACCTAGTTATTGCTAGCTCCATTTCTTGGCACTTCTCCTCAAGTTGTATCATCAGGGTCCTCTTGGTGATTACCTTATTTACCTCTAGTATGGTCTCAGTTATGTCAGCTATTCCAAGCTCCTACAATTCATACTTGTTCTTTGAGTTAAGGAATTGGATTATTCGTGAGGCTCATTCTGGCATATTTCCAAGTTCAGCTCTAACCCTTTGAATTGCCTCACCAGCCTCTTTGACCAAATCATTTTGCTCGAATATTACATGTATAGATGGCCAAATATCATTGACTGAGTCAATGATATTGGCCCATAATTTTTTTTTACTTGGGCTAGTGGCTCTTTCTGTTTTTGCTAAAGCAAGAGTCGGACCTTCTATTATCTTAAACAGCAAATAAAAATACATAGAATACAACAATCCTCGGTGAGAATAACTCCAAGGAAAAGACCTATAGAAACTGGAAACGGGCGAGAGTAACAAGCATCGCGCCCAACAATCAAATCTCTAGACACTTAAAAGAAATGCAATGCATAAACCAACAAACTCGAAGGAAAGCAGATCAAAAAGAAATAAAAATCTCTGATACACCACCCGGAACTGTGGGAGAAAAAGGATAGGCTTTGCTCATAAAGAGCAATTTGTTATCCTTCAAAATTTCTAAAGACTAACTACGCCACGTGAACATCAAACCCCGAACGCATCCACCGGACCCACAAAGGAGGCAGGAGAAAATGCCAAAAGTTATGATGTGGCTCGGTTGTCGGACCCACCAAACTGCATCCGCAATCTCAACCGTTGATCCTGGTTGATGGATCCAACGGTCAGGGTTAATATCGCAATCACCAACCTGTCTGAAGAATAGTGTGCAAGAGACAACGGTATTTAGGAATGTACCTTTCCCACACATCACCTCATTTATGGGATCGCTGCCATAACCCAAATACCACTTACCACGCATGAGACTTGCGATAACCAGACAATTGGCCCAAGCGTGGTTTTCGGAATTGAGAGTGAGAGGAGGGGTGAAAACCATTGCTAGCAAACCAATATCCCATCTCTGTCTATTTTGTGCAGTGTACCTGTCCGGGAGCCTGAGCTCCTTTGAGAAATGACTCCATAAAATATCCTCGGAGACTCTGATAATACCCCTCACGAGCTTCCGGATGAGAATGCGACCGACCCCTGCTTGAATTTTTATCATAAGCAAAACAGAAGGAAGAGACCCCGCTTGACAAAAAATTAATTTAATATTGTCATCCGAGACCGATAATCAAACGTTTCCATCTCCTTTGTGGCTTGCTCCTCGCAGAGAACTTTTAAACAAATTGGATGAATTTCTTGCCACTTGTATGCTATCCCTTTTTCAGCATTGTTCACCCCTTGGTTAGCAAGAAGGTCTACTTATTTGTTGGCTAAACAATGAACATGATTGAAACTCACCATTCGTAGGTCTTGGAGGTGAACGTGGATTCTTTGGTAAACCAGGAGAAGTTTCCAGTGATTTGACACTTTCTCCGGTCGAGTCCCACAATTAATTCTTTTCATAGAGTTAATTGTAATCTCTGAATCTGCTTCAATAATGACATTGGAGCACCGGTGTTGGATCAGAAACTCCAAGCATTGTTCCAGTGCCATTAATTCAACCATATTATTAGTATCTCTACCAAGATGATAATGGAAGATAAAAATGATTTTGCCTTCTTCATCTCTTAAAACTCCTCCATAACCAGCGATTCCTGGGTTGCCTTTTGAAGCCCCAACAATGTTGTATTTCAGATATCCTTTCGGTGGAGGTTGCCAGAACTCCATCCCTATATCCATGCTCGGATCCTGTCTTCTTAGACCTTGAGGAATAATCCCTTTCATACCCAGTTGGCTAAGAATTTGCAGTTTAGAAACTGATGGAGGTTTATTTGGGAGATTTTTAACTGTGGTACTAACAGTCTCCCAAAGCTATTTCAGGATTAGCTTAAAAAGACCTTGAGGGGTGGACTTTTCACTTTTGAAGATCCTTTTATTCCTTTCCTTCCAAATATTCCAGATTATGAAGCTTGGCGTAAAAGTCCAGGCTAGATTAATGAACTCATTCTCTAGAAAATTAACTCTCCAATTGTTCAAGGTATTAATGATACTATTACCATCCCTGTCAGACTGCTGGAAAATGGAAGAGAAGGAATCCCATAACCAGGTAGTATAAGGGCAGCTATTGAGAATGTACTCCATGTTTTCCTCCTTCTTTTCGCAAAACTGACATCTGGAGGGCCCCAAGAATCCCCTTTTCCATATGTTATCCCAAGTTAATATTTTTCTATGGTGTACCAAACACATGAAAATATTAATTTTCATCCAACCTTGGTGCTTCCAGAGGCGCAACCAATTTTTTTCTGGAGCCCTATTATCAAGCCCCAGAAGCATGCCCTTGGCTTCCTTAAGATCAAAGTTGCCTTTATTGTTATTGCCCCATCTCAATTGGTCCTATCCCTCTGTCGCTAAAATCATTCTTTGTTTAAGTATACTTCCAAGAGCTTCTGCCTTCATTTTCATGGGGCTATCCTCTCCATAGTTAAGTCTACTCCAGCTTCTCCATTTTCCTGAGGTCTGAGATTGAACCCGGAAGTCCTTGACTTTATTTAACCCTTGATTATCTGTTTCCTGTTTGAGACTAACAAAATCCTTTGTTAGTAGAATCGGTTCCTGCTGCCATTTATCTTCCCAAAATAGTGCCAGATCACCAGCTCTGATTTCCCAGAAGCAGTTGTTTTGCACAAGGTTTCTGTTATCCCAGGCTTTATTCTAGATGTGAGACCCTTTCACATAGCTAGACATTCTTATTAGATCCTTGATGTGCCAAGAGCTTGCATATTTTTCTTTCCAGATTCTAGCCCATTGAGCTTGTGGCTCTTTGACCCAGCGCCACCAAAGCTTGGCTCCTAGAGTTTTATTGAGAATCTCCTGATCATCCAAGCCTAGCCCTCCTTGTCCTTAGGGTCTGCAGACTTTGTCCCAAGAGACCAGGGCCCATTTCTTCTTAGTTTCTTCTTTACCCCAGAGGAAATCTCTTTGAATGTTTCTGAATTTTTATAAAACACCTTTGGGAGCTGGGAGGGTTGATAACATGAAGACCGAGATCAATTAAAGAACTGCCTTTGTGAGAACCAACATGCTTGCCAGATTCATAACCCGGAAAGTCCAATTTCTGACATTGTCTTGCAATTTATTTATCATCTGTTCCCAGATACTTTTGTGCTTTGGTCTGTCTGTAAGAGGAATTCCCAAATACTTTGTAGGGAGGGAATCCCTTTGGAAGCCCAAAATTCTTGAAATGTTATTCTGAATAGCAATATTAGTATTAAAGAAAAAAAATTGACTTGGAAAGATTAACTTCCATACCTGTAGCTAGAGCAAATTCCTTCAGGATTAGATTATAGGTTGAAGCTTCTTTTCCTGTGGGGAGCCCTTGCAGTAAGGTATCATCAACAAATTGTTGACGAGTCAAAGCTTGACCATTTTCTGATAATTTCAGACCTTTGATTTTGCCCGTTTCTTTAGCATGCTTAATAGATCTGCCCAGACAATCCATCATGAGAATGAAGAGAAAGGGAGAGAGCAGATCCCCTTGCCTGAGGCCTCTAGAAGGAACGAAAGTCTCTGAGGGGGAACCATTCACCAGAATTGAAAAACTGGCAGAGGTTACCAGAGCCATGACTTAACGTATCGAGTTATGGTCGAACCCAAAAGGCCTGAGAACTTTTTTGATGTAGCTCCAATTGACCTTATCATAGGCTTTTGCTATATCTAATTGCATTATCATCCCTGCCTTTTTTTTACTGTTAAGTGTGTGGACCACCTCATGGGCTTGAATGATGTTATTAAAGATTTGTCTGCCCTCCACATACCTTGATTGTTCCTCAGAAACTAAAGAAGGAAGGAGGGGTTTAAGTCTATTTGCCACTACTTTAGAGATGATCTTGTAAACCACATTGCATAAAGCAATGGGTCTGAATTTGTCTAGAGTTTGGGCTAATTCATGTTTGGGGATCAGGGAGATGAAGGAAGTATTGAGGGATTTCAGGATCATTTTACTGGATCTGGAGTCCTCCACCACCTCCAGAATATCTTGTTTAACAATGTGCCAACAGCTTTGAAGAAGTCCACATTGAAACCATTAGGACCTGGAGCTTTGCAGTTCTTCATCTCTTTAAGAGCTTCACTGACTTTGTCACTAGTAATAGACCTGTTGAGATTAAAATTATGCTCTCTAGACACTAATTTGGGAATATGCCTTGTGATTTATTTGATGGAGAGTTCCTTGTCTAGATTATTTTCCCGGGTGATTTCTCGGAAATATTAGACAAGCACCGCTTCAATACTAATATGGGTATTCTGTACCTATCCATTTTCATCCTTTATCATTGATATTTTGTTGTGTGCTCTGTTGGCCATCGTGGATCTGTGAAATAGTTTTGTATTTCGCTCTCCTTCCTTGAGCCACAACATTCTAGACTTTTGCCTCCAGAAAGTTTCCTCTTGTTTGCATACATTATCCCATTCTTGGTGATATTTCTCAGCCTGATCGCTTTTGATTTTGTCAAAGCCATATTTGATAAGGGCCTGGTTGAGTTCTTGTAATTTGATTTCCAGTGCTCTTTTGTTCTCGAAAATATTACCAAACTCCTTTTTGTTCCACTCTTTTAGTTTAAACTTGACATGCTTAAGTCTTTTATGAAGGAGGAACATTTTTGTACCCTGGAATGGCAACTCGTCTGTCCACCACTTTTCAATATTGCTAATGAAATATGGGTGAGAGAGCCAAATGTTCTTGAATCTGAAGGGCCTATTCCTGGGAGAGGAAAAACCCTTGAAATCCAATTGGATCGGCCAGTGGTCAGAGCCACCAAAGGGAAGCATTGTTGCTGTTAAATCTGTATCAGTAAGCAATAGCTCCTCTGAAATCATGAACCTGTCCAACTTCGAGGAAACTTGTGCCTTACCTACTCTTTTGTTATTCCAAGTGAAAAATCCACTATTTATGGCTACATCTATCAGTTTCATGTCCTTCGTGAAAGTATGAAATGCTAAAGAGTCTCTGAAGAGCGCTCTGGTACGTCCCTTTTTTTCTGAGAGTGATTTTATCATATTAAAGTCACCTCCCAAGATCCAAGGAAATCTAGCCTATCTGTGCCTGAGATCGATAAGGGAGTCTAATAATTTAAGCTTGTCATCCATTCTTTGAGGACCATACATATTGGTGACCAGATAGGTTTTTGGCTCCCCCACTAGTTGCAGTACCACTGATAAATAATTCCTAGATGCTTCTACATCTGTAATACTGATTTTCTTTAGATTCCACAGAGTTAGAATACCCCCAGCTATGTTTTCCACTTTAACCTATAGGAAATAAAATCTATTAAGCCATTTGCTATGGAGTTGTTTTATCTTCTGGATGGAACATTTAGTTTCCTGGATGAAGATAATATCTGGCATTTCCAGTTTCATTTTATGACTGAGCATTCTTTGTTTTCTTTTGCTACCTAGACCTCTAATATTCCATGATGCGAGCTTCATGATTAAAGATTAGTAAAAGAATAACTGGTTAGATCTTTCATCTTACATGAGTCTATCATTAACTTTGCACACTCCATTAAGGGATCCTTCTGCTTTTTCCTTCCTCTCTTTTTTCCTACATTTCTTGTTGCTATCCCTGGAATAGCTTTCATTATCTTAACTCCTTTGTGTTCCTGCTTTTCACTGATTTTTCCATTTTCTAAATCTCTATCCTGAGTTTTCAATAAGAAAAGCTGTTGAATCTTGTTACAGTCTTCTTGTGGTAGTGAATCTATCCCTCCCGTGGACCCCTGCCTCAAGAACCCTTCTAGATCTAGATGCTCCTTATCTAGAATTTCCTGAAGCTCATGGTCTTCCAGATCTGTTTAACTTTGGGTCATTTCCTGTTCCATTTCTGGTTCCGTTTCATTTAATGTGTGTTCTTTCTTATTTTCCATCTCTTGTGATGGGTTGCAATCTATTGTCTCGTCCATATCCATACCCTTAGGGCCATCCGCCATAGATTGTTCTCCATTTGCGATTTCTGCATTTTCCTCCAGAACATGATACTTATTCTCGCTAACCTTTTGTCCCTCATTACGTGGTTGCCTTGGTCCTTTTTTGCAGCCTTTTCCTCTGCTAATGACTTTTTGGAAGCTGTCTTGATCCTTCATTTCCTTAGTTTTACTTTTAATTTCTGCTTGACTAATAGGGCAATCTCTGATCAAGTTCCCATGTTCATGGCATTTACGACACCTGAAAGGGATATGTTCATAATCTACTGTTTGAGCCCATTCCTCATCAAAAACTTCCAATATGACTTCATCCGGGAGGGCTCCTGATAGATCCATTTCCACACAGATCCTTGCATATGAAGTATATTTGCCTCTTCTTGTGGTTTCTGAGGCTTTGATAAAACGTCCTAGTTTGTTACCTATGGCAGCCAATGTTTCAGTTTGCCAAAAGGAAGAGAATAAAGTCTTACCCAGACCGGTACCGAGGTGAACGTCTCCCGCTCTGGCACAAAGTTCATTATCCAAGGCCGCATGTAGAGGCCAGCTGCTGCATAAAAGTAGGGTCCTCCTTCGAATATTCTATCTTTGTCTTCGATGTTTGTGAACACCACCGTGAAGAAACCCTTGGACCTTAGATGCAGATCTATGCTTCCTTTGGGTTTCCAATGATACTTAATCCATAATTGTAAAGCCTTTTCTATGGGCCATATGCCCATAAACTTGCAGATTATAGTGTAGGTCCCCATATGTTCTCTGTGTGCCTGAAGAGCAAGATCGTTTAGCACCACTTTGGGAATGACCTCCATTTTGGGTCTACACGGTCCTTTTTGTTTATTTTTCTTAATACCCTGAATTTTGTCTTCTTCTTCTTTGTCTTTAGTGCTGTCATTTTCCTTGGGTCTGCCCCCTTCTGTTTCCTTGTCATTATTGCTCTGTTCCTCCTCTTCCAAATCTCTGACTCTGCCTAGAGGGGACTTACCTTTATTAGCTACCACAGTTTTGTAGGAGGGAGGGGGGCTCCCTCCCCTGCTCGTTTCCATTGGAGGCAGGCCCTAAACCTTTTCAAACTCCAGCGACGTGGATTTCCAGCCTGCAACTGATCCACAGTTAGCACCCTCAGATCCGGATCACACCCACAGCATTGTTCACTCCTTCAGCTCTAGTTCGTGCCCTCAGTTCTCAAATTTACTCTTCTTTTCGTAAATATCTAGTACCATCAACTCCTTCTCCTGGGCTAGTGGCTCTTTCACTGTCAATTCCTTCTCTAATTTTTGTATCCTTTCATTCAACCTGTTTGATTTCTGCGTTTCATTCTTATGGATGATTTGAGCCAGTTTCTTTTCATACTCAATACTTTTTATTTGTTCTTTAAGTCTATTTATTTCATTTGTTTGTATGGACATACCTTCCATGGATTTTATCAGTTTACTTGCTTCATCACTAGGATGAGTTGCTACTATTGTTGAACCTGTTGCTGAAGTAGTTGCTGATGCAATTGGAACTGTTGTAGCTACTGGAGCTATTGTGGCCAATGAAGCTGCCAAAGTAGAACGAACTGTTGTAGTTACTGTAGGAATAGCAGTGACAGTAGTTGCTTCCATGTTGGCATGTTTCACCTGCACTAACTTATCCATCTCATTCTCCACTTCTTTTAATTGAGCATTTAATTGAAGAATGAGGTCCATCATCTCATATTTTTGGCTTTGATTCTCCAAAAATTCCTTGGTCTATGGATGTTCAGAAGGAGGAAATTTTAGTTGCTTCTTTAATGCAACAATGTCGTCATTTTTCTTTTTTTATGAGCTTCTCTGCTGCCTTGATGTCATTTCGATTATATCCAACCTCAATAACCAATTCTTCTAATGATTTAATTCTACTATCCTTTGCCTATGAGGATGCCTTCTCTAGTTTAAACTATGCTATGATATTCTCTAGAGAAGTTTGAAGTTTTTGTAGACTCCTAGCTTTGTTGGTCATTGTTAAGTATATCATTTCTCTTGCTTGCTTATGAAATTCAATCCGATCTATAGGATGAAAATTTTTGGCCAAAACTTCAAATTTTTTCTTGTTGTAATCTACTGATGACTTAGACTGTTGTACTGTAGGCTGCAAAAAAGTCATTCGCGTTTTCCATGTTTTAATTTCAAAAGCTGAAAGTAACCTATTTTGATTACTAGGAGTCTGTTTGAAATACTGGGCATAGGTTTCACCTTTCAATGCCTCATTTCTCAACTTGATTTCTTATACTTCTCCTTCATATATTTTTCTTTATCCACTGGTTTGCTAGATGAAAAAAATTCAATACTAAGTTGCTTCTGATTAATCTGAGTATTAGAGGTTGATGGCTGATGAGTTTCCTCTTAAACTATTGGAGTTGTATTCTCTTTAACCATTGTGTTAGTATCAATGATTTGAATTGTCTCAATTGTCTCTTCTTCTCATTTACAGGTTTTAGCTTGGACTTCTTCCTGTACATAATTGCAATATATCATGTCTTGTATCTATGGTTGAGCAAGAACATTCTTCCTTGGTCCTTTTTGCATTTTTGTCCTGTAGGGCTGGAGTATGTAGAACGGAACTAGTATCTATCTATTTCTCTAGTCAAGGTGTTTTCCAACCACTTTGACTGGTTGGAATATTTTTCCGAGTCTGGCCTAGACTCATGCATGAAAGGGATCAATTTAAACTTGAGTCGCAGTTTTTTTTATGACTCCTAAAGGGTCATACTTCCATTTGAAACTGCTATTGAACTTCATTTCCTGTAAACATTTTTATGCTCCTTCTCCAGCCTCCCTATTATTGCAAATAAAAGGACCAAGATGGTTTTTTATTTTGAACTATGTTTTCTTCTTGGTTGATAGAAAATTCACATCATCTAAATTTATAATCTGCCTGGTATAATCTAATGCAAATATCCTCATGGGGAGATATTTGGGCAGCTTATAGGGAGTGAGCTGGCATCCATACACCCTAATTTCAGTGTGGTCCTGGTATAAATACCAGTCTCCTATTCTATTGTTTTTAGACAATTGTAACACTCTCTTTATCTCATCGTTGATCCTGGGTTGATTGCTACTGCTTAGCATAATAACAACTGGGTGAACAAAGGAATCAATGAAACCCTTGTAGCTGAAAACAGTGGAATATTTTTTTATTAAGGGTGTCCAAAAGGTAACAGATTTAGGATGGCCCTTAGTGTCCAACTTTTGGATGTTGACTGGAAACTTGTATGATGGGAAATATAGGAACATATGGAACAATACTGTAGAGTATTTGAATACTCTTTCATCTGGCAATTTGATCAATTGATCATGGATTTTGTCTGCTAAGAACTGGGTAAAATTGAAAATTGTAGCTAGAGGCTTGCCTAGGAAAAAAATAGAGAGGAAAGCAAGTATAGGCTCATGTACATGTTCATCAGTGCTATATCCTAGAATACAAGACAACATGGTTACAATCTATCTGGCCCTCTTAGAGAAAATTTCGGCAGAGTATGGAGGGTTGTTTGTAGGAACATGAGCCTCTTCTAGGCTGAAAGTATGAAAAATTTGAGATCTCTTGGGGTGGTCTAGTTTTAGGTACAGGTCAAGTAGGTTTTCAATAGAAAATGGGGCTTCACTAGGCTTTGGCTGTATCTGCAACATTCGGTTTATTGACTCTACAGTGATTGTAAATAAAATCTGCTAGTTAGGAGAGACTATGGCCCTTTGGCTTGGGATATAGCAGAGTTGGCATAGGTGGATGATTTTAGGGAACTGGTATACCTATGGGAACAAGTATTTGGGAAAATTTGATTCCCATAGATGAATGTAATCATTTTGGTTTAGGAATTTATTTTTACTCTAGCAGTGGAGTTTTAATAGATGGCTAGGGGAAATAGTGTCTTTGATTTGGAAATATTTGTCAGCCAATGGGAGGTGGTCAATATCTAGGTGAGGGGTTTGGAGGGGTTTTTCATTCAAAATGCTCTCGCAAGCTATAGTTTTGTTTATTTTATTGAATTAATAATTATTCAGCTTAAGAAGTAAGCTCAGGACTTCTGGAATAGTGGAAAAGGTGAATACAGTGTATAGAAAAAGGGTTTTTCTGATGCACAGTGGTTTTATTTAGTTTGGCAAGGTTTTTTAATTAGTTCAATTGATTAACCTTTTATAAATACTGTGTAGAGCTTAAGTACAGGACCTTTCTGGTACTTTCAAGAATACCTGGAAAACGAAGATTTGGTGTGCAGTCATGGTTCTGTGGGAGCAACGAAGGCTTTATGAGGCTTCAATTGTCTTTATGTTGCTTCAAATTGGAGTCTGCAGCATCTCCTGGTCGTAAATGGGGTAAACAAAGCTGAGCAAAGTTTTTTGGGTTTACAATTGGTCGGTAGAGGTTCTTGGCAACGAAATAACAGCGAAAAGGGTAAAAAGGGTGGCATTTTTGTTTTTAACCAATAGTGGTTAATTTTGGGCACGGAGTTAATGTTTGAACAGTAGGTGGTTTCATCCTACGTGGGGAGGTGGTATTATGTCTTATCACACCGCTTTTGACTGTAGGGTGGTATTTTTTCAGAGGACAAGATATAATGTGGGGCTGCCACATAACAAAAGGGCAATCAGGCAAAACCACAAATCTCGCGTGCTTTTGGGATGCTGATGATCAGATTTGGGAGCATGCGATATGGGATGTGGACCATTGGATATGGAGGTGAGTGATTAGAGGGTTATCGTGTGGGGGAGTTACGAGGGATGAGTCGGGGATTGATTAGCAGGGCCTAGGGATAAGTAGTGCGGTGAGTTTAAATATATACAAAGGTTTTGTGAGGGTCAGGGAGTTATAAAGTGGGGGCATGAAATATATAAAGCAAGACTATAGGTTAGAATAATATAAGGGTTTAGTTAAAAAGGTATCGAGGAGGGTTTTTCAATGGGGCCCGATACATTTAGCTCTTTGAACTTAAGATAAGGGGGTTTTAGTGGATTTAAATGGAAATGGGAAATTAATAAGGGGAGAATGATTTTTAAAGGGTAATGTCTAGGGAAAGGTGTGAAATAAAAGGAAAAAGGGTTAAAATGAAGGGAGAGGGTTTTTACAATGGAAATGTGTTAGAATAAGGGGAAATGAAAATGGAAGGGTCCTTTGGAATTAAGAAGGGGAAGAATATTAGGGAATGAAAATTAATGAAGGGGTAATAAATGGAAATTAATAAACTAGACATGTAGGGGTTTAATGAAATGAGGAGAAATTAGTGAATAAGATTTAGTATTCAGGTCCAAAATTATATAGAACTTTTAGGGTAAATACCCAAAGTAATATATGACTTTTGTGAATGTCCTTTCTCTTTGATAATTCCTCCTGCATCTGAAACATAGGATTAAGCATAATGAAGGTGTATTTGAGCTTGCAACCTTGTGCATTCAAAAACCTCTTTTACCTACCCTTTATTTACCCTAGCATTTTCTCTTCATTCATTGAGTGCATTTGAGCTTGCTGACCCTTTATTTATTTTTCTTTGATAAGAAAACTATCTATTTCTAATCTTATAACTTCCAATGGCTGAGATTAAGTTGTTGAGCTCATTATTATTCTCTACTTAACTACTGATCTACCAAGATTAAACAATTTGGCTAGATCTTTATTCTCTATCTACCAACTTAAAATTTAAAGCATGAATGAATCAAGATTAAACCATTTGACCATCATGGATTGTGGAATTTTTGACAAGCTGCACACAATCTTATTGTTGCAAGGCAAAGTAAAAACCACTGGCATTTGAATTTGCATCACTTTCATAATCTATTTTTTATCTCTTTTGGTGGGGTTCATATTTTATTTTCTTTTTTGTTCCTTTTCTTTTAGTACTTTAATTTTTCTTTTAGGACTTACCCTCTTTACATTTTTTATTTTTAATATGGGAAAACATTTTTCAGAAAGAAAAAGTATGTACAATATTACAAGAACAATATTACAAGAACAATATTACAAGACTAATCATAGCTAATTCAAAATTATGAATCCTATTATTATAGGATCCTAACAGTGGCTCCACATGGGGATGACATTTCCTAGTGAAATGTCAAGAACATTAAGATCAATATCCTTTGAAACTTTGACTGTGGTTTCCTTGTAACTGCTTCGTTGTGATCTTCTTTATTCATACATATGATGTTGTATCTTTCCAAGCTTAGGGCCTTCTCTTCGGGCTTCAACCTCAAAAGATAATCATCCAATCCAATCTAAACTTTGCAATGTTATGTATAATGAGAAAAATAAACAACTAAACTAATGTTAATCTAGGGATAAGTAATGCTTCGGCATTATACCATTGATTGGTCCACCTGGTAGATTTGTTCCATCTACTAGCTTCAAGAAAAATGCATTGTTACCTCTGTAACCATATGATATAAGGGCCTTTCCATAGGAAATCAAATTTCCCATGTTTACCTTTTTATTATCTTTTGGAATCCCATTTGAGTACTTTTTCACCTATGTAAAACTCATTAGCTTTGGTTTTCTTGTCAAAAATCTTTTTGATTTTATCTTGGATCATTTGGGATTTGGCATAGACTTCTTCCTTGGTTTGTTGCAAATGTATTATATGATTTATCCTCCTTTGGACATCGTTGGATTCTACCTGTAGTTCTTGAATCACTTTCATCATTGGTACTCTTAAAGAGGATGGAAAACCAACATCCATTCCATATACAAGTTGATAAGGAGATGTAGCAATGGAATTTTTTGTAGTGAGTCTGTCTGCCCATAAGGCATTAACCAACTTTTTGTTCCAGGTCTTCTTATTGTCTTCTAATGGTTTCTTGATGATATTAACATGGCTTTTGTTTGAGGATTCTACAAGTCCATTGCCTTGAGAGTAATAGGTTGTGGAATGGCCAAGGGTAATGTGGTATCAGTTACAAAAGTCTACCATCTTCTTATATTTGAAAGCAATTGCATTATTAGTAATGAGCTTTTCTGGGCATCCAAATCTTGAAAGGATATTGCTTTCAAGGAATGAGATGATGACAAAATTAGTGGCTTGTCTTGAATGGATGGCTTTTATCCATTTAGTAAAGTAATAAATGGCTATCAAAATCCATTTATGTTGGGCTGAGGAGGATGGGTGAATTTCACCAATGAAGTCTAGACCACATTGCTGAAATGGGATTTATATGGAGATGCATTTGAGGGGTAATGGCAAGAGTTTCTTCTTGACTTCAAAAATTTGACACTTATGATAGGAGGTCACATATTTTCTGACATCTGCAAAAAGGGTGGGCCAGTAAAAACCTGCCCTTAAAATCTTATCAACAATTGTTTTCCAGTATAGGTGTCCTCCACAATCTCCTACATGAAATTCTTACATGACTTTGTCAACTTCATCTTTTAATAAACAATTTAACAAAATTCCACCATTATCTTTCCAAAATAAAGCATTGTCTATGATACAATATTTCATTGATTTCATTTTCAAGAATCTACCTTTAGTTCTAGATAAACTAGGAGGAGCTTGTAAATTTAGTAAAACAAATATGATATATGTATAGCAAGGTGAATCTAAAAAAGCTTCACTGATTTGTGGAGTCACCATCTCTTCCTGGTCATCTAAAGTACCAATGAAATTTAGATCTAAGGCCTGACAGTTCAATTCAGCCATGAGTTTGGATAAACCTTGGCCTTTGATTAGTTTTGTGGGCTTTATTTCAATATCATATCCCAAAATAGTGGCAATCCATTTGCCTCTCTTTCCTTCAGACCCATTCCGTGATAGAATGTCCTTTACTACTGAATTTGGAACATATGCAATGATGTGTGAGTATAAAACATACACTCTAAAATCCTTTATGGCTTTTACTAAAACAAGAGCTTTTTTTTCCATTATATTATACTTTAGTGTAGCATCTCTCAAAGATTTGTTGAAAAATGAAATACGCTGCTCATAACCTTGATCATTCTTTTGCAACAAGACTGTTGCAATAGTGTGTTCTGAAGAAAAAGTAAAAATTATAAAATCTTTTTTGAAATCAAGACTTATGAGGACATGTGTTTTAGTAAGGGCTTCTTTGATTGCTTCAAAAGAGTGCTTAGCCTCTACTATCTACTTAAGTGTTGGATCTTTCTTTAACATGTTATTCAATTCTTTGATTAGTTCTGCTAAGTTAGAAATGAATCTTCTAAGAAAAATTATTTTACCTAAGAATTACTACAATTCTTTAATGTTCCTAGGGTGACTGATATTTAGGATTGCCTCTACTCTAGCTGGATCAATTCTAATGCCCTCTTTTGAAATTATGTGTCCTAGGAGTTTACCTTCTTCTAGCCCAAAGAGTGTCCTTTTGGGATTCAATGAAATGCCAAATTTTCTACATTTAATAAAAATTCTTCTCAAATGATCTAGATGTTCGTTATCTGTTTTGGAAAACACTGTGATAGCAACTTGGTAAACAACTAAAAAGTCATGGATTTCATTTGCAAAATCTATGTCCATTGCTCTTTGGAATGTTTCTCTAGCATTCATCAATCCAAAAGGCATTTTCAAATACATGAAAGGACCCTAGGGAGTGGTAAATGCAGTCTTTTCTTGATCCTCTGGTTGAACTAATATTTGGTTGTATCTAGAAAATCCATCAAGTAATGGAATTCTAAATGACCCCACTACCCTCTAGAGAATGTGGTCCATTTTAGGGAGGGGATGGTTATTCTTCAGTGATACTTTGTTCAAGTTTCTAAAATCAACACTGAGTCTAATTTCTCTTGTTTTTTTTCTAGTGGTGACTAAATTAGAGATCTAATCTGAATATCTAATTGGTGCTATGATTTTTGATTCATACATCCTTTTTACTTCCTTTTCAATCAATGGAATAAGAACTGGATTAATCCTCCTAAGGTTTTGTTTAAAGGGTTTATGATATTCTTTGATGGTTATTTTATGTTGAATAATGCTGGTGTCATAAGATTTGAGGTCTTCATAACTCCAGGCAAAGACATCTTGAAATTTGTTAAACAAACTTATGTATTTCATCTTTTTAGCTGGAGGTAATGCTTTGGATAATTTAATAAGCTTAGTTTTTTCTTCTGTTCCTAGGTTGCATTCTTCTATGTATGATCTTAAAGGCTCCATTTTTGGTTTTCTAGCTACATCATTTGAATCAAACAAATCTTCTAATGGGACTAATCATTTAGGAAAAAAGTTATTTTTAAGGTTTAAAATCTCATAACCAACATTAACTAGTTCTTCTATTTCTACTTTTTAAGTTATCTATTTCTAATTTAGTGAATTTAGTGGGTTTATCTACATCATTTATATCTATCTCACCATATACGATGTCTTCTACTATACAATCAATATCTATGTTACAGTTTTGGAATTCTCTCTCAGCATTCATAAAATCATAGATTTGAGAATCTTGTGAAAAAATCTGCGAATATTTCAGATTATCAAGTATAACAGGCCTGTGTCTTACCTCTGCAGTGTACTGGTGATTGGGCTAAAAAGGTAATCTGTAAGTGCTAGCAAAAGTAGCCAAACTGTGTGATTGCATGTTCTGTTTCCTAGGAATAATTGCAAAATCAATTTCAATAAGTTCCTTAATCAGATCTAGAACAATTTCTCTATATTGGCTAAGTCTATCATTATTCAGATAATACTCTCCTTTAATTTGTTTTATGATCAATTCCGAGTTTCCCATGATAGAAACTCTCTTGGCTCCAAGGTTTCTTATAATTTTCAATCTTAATATCAAAGCTTCATATTCTGCCATGTTATTTGTGCATTTAAAGTTTAATCTAAAGGCATGACCTTCAGAATGATTACTTTCCATGTTATGAATCCAAACTCCTGCACCTGCTCCTAATCTGTTCATTGAACCATCAAAGTCTATGTGCCACCTAGATTCATGAAATATATTATCATTGTTAGGTTCTTTATGTTCTTGTTTTACAACTGCATTGTTGTCTTTTCCAATGTCTGAATTACACAAAATGAAAGAGTCCATATCAGAATGTACAGAATAAATAGGATAATTCTATGGTTTGTCTGTAGTACTAACCATGTATTTCATTAAAGTTTCTCTATAAAGCTTTTTAGGCTAACAAAATATTGAAAGTGTGGCATAAGACATGCCTAACTATAGATATCCCTACAATTATTCTCTCCATGAGTGAGACAATAGCATTCCATACTTTGGAGGGATATCAACAACTTCAATATCCATGACAATACTCATACCTGGGTATTGAACTAGAGTGACACACAAGTCTTTTATTAGGCCCAAGCATTTAACTTTACTAGAATCAAAAGAAAAAAAGATCTTTGTATGGTCTAGTTATATCTAAATCCAATGTTTTCCATGATTTTTTTAGGCATTAAACTGTGATATGCTACTGAATCTAACATAGAATTGTGTATGATTTGATCATGAATAGTCAAGCTAATGTAGAACGGAGGAACACCGTGTTGTTCATGTTTGGAATTTACTTCAAGACCAGATATTAACTTTGGTTGGTCATCATTTAGATTAACAGAGTCTTCTCCTTCATCTATATTCAGTGTTTCAATGATTTGGGCTTTGTAGGAATCATTTTTTATCAATTCTCTTAAAGTAACTGATATTTTCAATTTGGCGATTTCAGTTTGGATATGAAATGGAGTCTGTTTTTTTCCTAACTGAATGACTTCCTCCTTGGAAATTGGAGTTTGTGTAGTATTTTCCTTCTTATTTTTCAGTTGGTAATTCATTTTTTGTTTGGGTATCCATTGTTTTACTATTTTCAATTCTTTGACTTGGAATAGTTTGGGAAGTAGTTGAAATCTGAATAGCATTTGAAGCTTGAGTATCATTTGATTTTTGGACATCCTTTGAAATTTTAATAGCAACTGATTTTTGAATATCAGCTGAATTTTTAACTAGAGTATCTGTAATGTCTCCAATTTTTAGACCGGCTGCAACTTTTGGAGTGAAAGTTTTTTGGGTTTCTCTAGAGAGAATTTGTAGCACTTTGGTTGCAGGAGCTCCCACTGTTTTCTTAGTCTGAGTTTGGACAGTTTTATTAGTAGGGGCTTCTGTGTTTTTCTTACTCCTAAGGTTATATTGCTTATGAAATTCATTAATGGCAAATTCATAACCTTGTTTATAATCAAAGGACTCTCTATATTGTAACTATAATTGTTGTAACATGCATAATTCCTATTCTTCTTGGGTAAGAAAAATAATATTACCATCATTTATTCCCATTAAGTTAATCTGTGTGTCTTGATATTCTTCATTTTGGTGAGAACTTTCAGCATAGTTTTTTTGGAAATGTGGTCTAATCTGTTGATCAGGTGGCCCTTCTCTAGGGTTACCAGTATTGGGATTCTTCCTAAAGTCTGGATTTTTTATTTGAGGACCTTGTTGTTCATTATCCCATTGTGTTTTTCTTTCCATAATTTCTAATCTATCCACTAACTTTTCTAAACTTATAGCCAAAGTATCTATCTTAACATCTGAAGCGGATGGTTCTTCCTTAATGTTAAATCTCCTCTCATTCCTCATTCTAGCTCTTTTAGCCAACAAGTTAGCTTCTACACTAACTACATCACTCTACATCTATTCTAAAGTTGGAGGGTTTCTTTCTCTCAATTGGTAAGACATATCAATGTCAAAAAAATCAGGAAATTTGATTAGTGCCAAGTCTAGTGGAGGTTTTATATTTGTAGGGATTTCATTATAAATATTGTTAAACCTAGTGCAATAGTCCTAAATAGATTCATTAGGAGCTCTTCTAATGTTTTAATATTCAGATAATATTTGTAAAGGATTTTTCTTCCTTTCCCATCTATTGATAAACAATCTATGGAAAGCAGGTAAAGAAACAATATGACCAACAGGTAAATATTTAAACCATTTCTTGACATCTCCTGATAGTGTTTGTGCAAATAATCTCATTTGAACATCTTCTTCATCAATTTCATGTAATTCAAAATGATCATTCATTTTATTTACATGTTGTTGTGCAGTATATTGACTAATACCATCAAACTGAAAGATTTTACTCTAATAGTCTTGGGGCATGGCATGTGCTTGAGCTGGTAAGGTCAAAGGAGCATATCTGGCAGCCATGGCTAAGATTCTATATTGGCTAGGAGGTAAAGTGGCAGTTCTTGAACATGAACTTGAAAGGCTTACAGATGAGCTTGAAGTGCTAGAAAATGAACTTGGAGTATTTGGAGATGGAAATAAAACTCTGGGCGGAAGAGGAAGCTTAGGGATGAATGATTATGTGGAATGAAGTATAGTGGAAATGATAAATGAGGTGGTACTAAATAAAGATGAATTTGCAGACTCTGAAGGAATGGTAGAAGGCTTAGGAGTAGCAGCAATTAGGGCAGCAAATTCAACTGACCGTTGAAAATAGGCTTCGTCTATGTGTCTTATAGTATTTGAGGTTAAATCATTAAGTTTTTCAAAAGTGTCTAGAACATGTTGATCTAAATCAGGATGTATAGTATTCTTATTTGATTTAATAAATTGAATAAAACTAGGGTTGATTATAGTATCATGGACAAAAGTTTCAGATTTGGTACAAAACAATGAATGCTCAAATGATAAATCAAATTGAAGATCCTCTAAGTTTGATAACTCTTTAGGAAGTGAATTTTCTTTGGTTAGTTGACTAATGCTTTCTTGAATTTCTACATTATTTTTTTTTCTCAATATTTTATCTGGATTATCAACAATTATAGTAGGGTTTGGATCTGGATGTGCCCTGGCATATTATGTTCTTTTGGAAGCCAATTTTTTTTTTTTTTTTTAATGAAAACTTTGACAACCCTAAAATGGCCTTAAGGTGAAAAGATGAGATTTAGGATTTCCTTTAAGGCTTATTGAACTGTAGACTGATTTCCCCAGTATGGTCACCACTATTTTATCACTCTAAAATTTCCCTAGGGTTATCATGTTGTGTTTAAAGAAATGATAGAGGTAACCACAAAGCTACCTTTTAGATCAGGATCTAGCCTTACTAATGCTCAAAGAGGGCTCTCTCTTAATGATTTAACTTTATTGGATTAATTGATTTTAGGATAGTTATTTAAGCTTGGTTGGTTTTTAATTTTAATTGGTGGTGGAATCATTGATTTAGATGGATAGATAAGTGTCTTTTTACCATTGGACCATGGAGTCCAAATGTCAAGAAAATAGGACTCAATCAAGTTCTAAAGATAGTGTTCATAGGGTAAGGTAGCTGAGTAAATTTCAAATCTTTTAAGCTGGATGGTAAAGTGGTTTTTCAATCGAGGTCAAGGAGCAGTTAAGGATTCCTCAAACCAGATAATGAAGGAAATGAAAGAGGTCAATCGAAACTAGGGAGCAATGAATAATTCCCTACTATGGATATCAGAAGAAAACATCAAAATGAATAATTGTTCAAGACAGAGTGTACTTAAACAAATTATGAAGTAACATTCCAGTTATTTCATTCAAATTTGAAAACATGTATGTAGGTGAAATACTTAAGAAGATAGAACACCAACAGTCATAGAAGCTCTTGCCTACAAACAAATCCTTAAGGAATTTGCCATGGCCTCTGGCTTGGAAGTTAATCTTTCCAAATCTAAGATATTTTTCTTCAATACTCATATTGCTATTTAGAATAACATATCTAGAATTATGGGATTCTAAAGAGACTCTCTCCCCTCGAAATACCTGGGGGTTCCTTTAACTACAAATCTGTTTCACAAAAGTATTTGGGAGCTGATTATTAGTAAGCTGCAAGACAAAACTAGGAAATGGACTATAAGATCTTTAAATTTCGCTGGCAGGTTGGTCCTCACAAAGGTTGTGCTTCAATCTATCCCAATCTTTATGATTTCTGCCATCCCTACCCCTAAATGAATTCTGCATCAAATGAGAAACATACAAAGATACTTTCTGTGGGGCAAGGGGGAAGAAAAGAAGAAATGGGCCTTAGTTTCCTGGGATAAAATTTGCAAACCCAAAAACTACGAGGGTCTAGGATTGGATGATCCTAAGATTATTTGTAAGGTTCTAGGGGAAAAACTATGGTGGAGATGGATAAAGGAACTAGAAGCACAATGGGCTATTACTTGGAAAGAAAAATATGCAAGTGCTTGGACTGATAATGAACGCATAAGTATGGATGGGAATATAAGAGGTTCTCATATTTGGAACAAAGATTGGGATAATAGAAGATTAATCCAAGACCACAGCTTCTGGGAAATTAGAGAGGGAGAATTAGCCTTATTCTGGGAGGATAGATGTCAACAAGAACCTATTCTTTTTCAGGAGGACTAGGAGGACCTCAAAATAGAGACTGATTCTAAGGAGCTCACCCAAGTTAGGGATTTCTGGGATCGAACCAATAGTGCAGGGAAATGGAGAAAATGGAGAAAATTAGACCTCCGAGATGATAGTCATATTAAAACCAAGGCTGGAAGACTAATGAAAATGTTGGAGGAAAGAAAAATTCTAGTTTCTAGGGGGCATGACCAGATGAGATGGGGCAACAACAATGAGGGGAACTTCAATATTAGAGAGGCTAAACTCATACCCCTTGATCTTGATCCCCATGCTCCTAACAAGATTTAGCAAAACCTTTGGAAACAACAGGGTTGGATGAAAATTAAACTCTTTTTGTGGCTAGTTCTACAAAGGAAAATCCTAACTTGGAAAAATATCAAGAAGAGGGGATTCCTAGGGCCCTCCAGATGCCATCTCTATGAAGCCTAAGAGGAGACCATGGAGCACCTTCTCAACAATTTCATTTTCATCTCCAGATTATGGGATTCTTTTGCAACTATCTTCCATCAATCAGACAGAGATATGGGATGTATTTTCAATCCTCTAACCAAATGGAGGAGGAACTTCTCGGATAATGAAATTCTTGGTTCCGCATGGGCTCTTACACCAAGCTTTATAATTTGGAATGTTTGGAAAGAAAGGAACAATAGGATATTCAAGAATGTTAAGAATTATTCCCAAAACATCTTTGATCTGATCCTAAAACATATTAAGAAAACGGTTAGTACTACCATCAGAAATCTTCCCTTGAACCCCCCTTCAGCCACAGATTGGAGGATTCTCTGCCAGCTAGATTTGCAAGGTCTAGTTCCTCAGGGCTTAGTAAGGAAATATTCTATGGAGGACCCTGAGCTAGACTTCTAACATCCTCCCCCCAAGGGCTTTCTCAAATTCAACATCGATGGGGCTTCCAAAGGTAATCCGGGTGAGGGAGGCCACAGAGGGGTGTTAAGAGATGACACGGGAGATATTCTTCTCATCTTTTAAGGCCACTTAGGAAAAACCACCAACAACATGGCAGAGTTAATGGCCATGGAATAATGTCTTGAGTTCCTGGTTTAGGAAAATCATCATAACACAATCATTGACGCTGACTCCAAACTCATCGTGAACTCTGTCAAAAGAATAAGCTGGAGAACAAGACTGGAAAAAGCCTCTTCAAATTGGAGGCTAATCTAAGTCTTCCAACAGATTCATAGTCATCTACAGAGCCTTAGAATAGTCAGATTTTCTCATGTGCATAGAAAGGCCAACAAGCTAGCAGATTTACTAGCCAATCAAGGAGTGGTATGCAAAGATAATAAGGCAATGATGAATTGGCATGAATCCCCTAAAAACAGGCTAAAAATGGATTGTCAAAATCAAGCTAATGAAGACAATACAACGTTCCTTAAGAGAGAAATGGAGATGAGCACTATTAATCAGCTGGGGTTTGCTCAGAGGCATGCTCACAATGGGGTTTTTTGATAATGGTTCGACAAAGAGTACCGGAGATCCTCGGATCAATGGATGCACAGAAATTTACAGTTGCACTAACGAGGATAAAAGAGTTTCAAGGATGGCAGATAGGAAAGCGATGAAAGCTTTGCGCATCGGGTCAAGGAGGGTCGATGATGCGAAAATTCAGAAGAGGTTGTAACCTGATTACCAGAAACCCAGAGATTCTCTTTCCCAACCACTCTTACCACAACTAGGGTGGTTTTCTGTTGATCGCAGCCTGCACAAGTGGGAAGCGGTTTTTGTTTTTTGAGAGCGATCCCACTCAGGTAGCTCCACGTGGCGGTGGGGTCGGAAGAAATACCACCTTTATCACACACTATTTTCCATGTAAGTTGGTGGGTGCGATTTCCTTCTCCACCGTTAGATCACTTAAGGCATTTCAACAGTTCAGATTGATCGGGCTGGTTTGCAAATACTTGCGGTTTTTGGTGAGCAGCTTTTTCCTGCGGGATGGGTCTACAACCGTTAGATTTCTTAGATAAGTCCAACAGTCGAGATTCAAAGAAGAAGGCTAGGTCTGGCAGAGATGAGGTTCTTTGGGGGATAAAAGGTTCTTCGTACGGGCAAAAAAACCCTAATCCAAGTTTTCAAGTGGGAATAAGGTATTTTTTTGCATTTAATTATATGTCATTTAAGGATCCTACTCCAAATTCTTATACTCTACTTTGGAGGATTGTAAAGTTTTGAAGTTTCCCTTCTTGCTTTGAGCTTGGGAATTTTTATGTACTCTATGTACTTTATTTTGTGATTAATGAATAGAAGGTTCGACTCTTGCATTAGCAAAAAAAAGAAATACTTAAGAAGATAACAATTTAACAAATGAAAGATACTTCACTGAAGTGGCCCAACACATGAATCTTGTAATGAAATGCCTTTCTTACTCAGTCCAGTCTGCTGACTTGAAAATATTACAATAAACCCTCAGGTTTTAAATCAATGTAACTAAATAAATGTCTAGTAATCCACCTCTCTATACTTCGAATTATCAAGTAATCTATACAAAAAACTATTACAAAATATCCTAAATTGTTTTACGAATTATTCAAGGAAAAAGAAATATCTTCATGCAAGAAGATAGAGAAAGATATGTAACTAATGCAAGTTTTCCCTCTTTTATTGTTTATTGTTTTGATCTTTTGTTGTTTTCTACGTTGGTTTTCCTTTTACTCTGCCTTTGACTAATACTCTTTCATCTTTAAACTCTATTTTTCATATGATACTCTTTGACTTAGTTGATCTGTTGTTTTAACTTCACTGCCCTGTATTTCACTATTTACCTTGCATTTTTACAGTAAATCATTCAACTTTTCCCAAGTCTCTGCATCTAGTAATTTAATCTTTACCATTCTTCTGTAGACTTCATTAGTTTCTGTGTATTTTGCAAAAGTGGGCTTGTTTATAAAAAGATGTTTTACCTCATGCTAGAGGCAAAAGAGGTTTTCAAAAGTTTGATAAAGAAATTTTCCTGTAGGAATCCCTTTCATAGAGGAATTATTGGCTTGTTCCTTTATCACTTCTGTGATTTTCTTATCATAGTCTTCATGTGGCATCAACTTGTCATTAATCACCAATGGATTAGGTAGACCTTTCTGCCTCAAAGCATCGAATTTCACCATAAACCTAGCTATTGCTAGCTCCATTATTTGGCACTTCTCCTCAAGTTGTATCATCAGGTTCCTCTTGGTGATTACCTTCTTTACCTCTAGTATGGTCTCAGTTCTGTTAGCCATTCCAAGCTCCTACAATTCATACTTTTTCTTTGAGTGAAGGAACTAGATTATTTTTTAGGCTTCTTCTGGCATATTTCCACGTTCGGGTCTAACCCTTTGAATTGCCTCACCAGCCTCTTTGACTAAATCATTTTGATCAAATATTACCTATATAGATGGCCAAATATCATTAACTGAGTCAATGATATTGGCCCATAAAAGTTGTGTTTCTTGGGCTAGTGGATTTTTCCGTGTCAATTCTTCTCTAATTTTTGTATCCTTTCATTCAACCTGTTTAATTTCTGCGTTTCATTCCTATTCATGATTTGAGCCAATTTATTTTCATCCTCTAGACTTTTTATTTTTCCTTCGAGTCTATTTATTTCATTTGTTTGGATGGACATATCTTCCATGGCTTTGATCAGTTTACTTGCTACATCACTTGGATGAGTTGTTGCTGTTGTTGAACCTGTTGCTAATGTAGTTAGAAGTGTTGTAGCTACTGGAGCTGTTGCGGCCAATGAAGCTACCAAAGTAGAAGGAATTGTTATAGTTATTGTAAGAATAGCAGTGACAGTAGTTGCTTCCATGTTGGCATGTTTCTCCTACACTAACTTATCCATCTCATTCTCCATTTCTTTTAATTGAGCATTTAACTAAAGAATGAGATCCATCATCTCATCTTTTTGGCTGTGATTCTCTGGAACTTCCTTGGTCTGTGGATGTTTAGAAGGAGGCAATTTTAGTTGTTTCTTTAATGCAGCAATGTCTTCATTTTTCTTTTTTATGAGCTTCTCTGTTGCCTTGATGTCATTTGGATTATATCCAACCTCAATAACCAATTCTTCTAATGATTTAATTCTATTATCCTTTTCTTGTGAGGATGCCTTCTCTAGTTTAAACTGTGTTGTGATATTCTCTAGAGAAGTTTGAAGTTTTGTAGACTCATAGCTTTGTTGGTCATTGTTGAGTATATCATTTCTCCTGCTTGCTTATGAAATTCAATCTGATCTATAGGATGAACATTCTTGGCCAAAACTTCAAATTTTGTCTTGTTGTAATCTACTCATGACTTAGGCTATTGTACTGTAGGCTGCAAAAAGGTCGTTTGCATTTTTCTGGTTTTAATTTCAAAAGATGAAAGTAACCTATTCTGATTACTAAAAGTTTGTTTTAAATACTGGGCATAGGTTTCAGTTTTAAATGCCTCATTTCTCAACTCGATTTCTTTATACTTCTCCTTATATCTTTTTCTTTATCCACTAGTTTGTTGGATGAAGAAACTTCAATACTAAGCTACTTCTGAATAATTTGAGCATTGGAGGTTGATGGCTAATGAGTTTCTTCTAAAACTGTTGGACCTGTATTCTCTTTAACCACTGTGCCAATATCAATGATTTGAATTGTCTGAACTGTCTCTTCTTGCTCATTTACAGGATTTAGCTTGGGCTTCTTCCTATACAAAATTTCAAATGTGTCATGTGTTGTATCTATGCTTGAGCAAGAACCTTCTTCCCTAGTCCTTTCTACATTTTTTTCCTATAGGGCTGGAGTATGCATAATGGAACTAGTATCTCTCTATTTCTCCATATCTACCAAGGTGTTTTCTAACCACTCTAATTGGTTGGCATATTTTCAATGTCTGGCCAGGACTCATGCATGAAAGGGCTCGATTTAAACTTGAGTCTTAGTTTGTTTATGAATCCTAAAGGGTCATACTACCATTTGAAACTGCTACTGAACTTCATTTCCTATAAACATTTTTTTTCTTCTTCTACAGCCTCCCTATTATTGCAGATAAAAGGACCAAACTGGTCTTTTATTTTTGAACTGTGTTTTCTTCCTTGCTAATAGAAAATTCACATCTTTTAAATTTATAATCTTCCTGACATATTCTAACGCAAATATCCTCATGGGGAGATATTTGGGCAACTTATAAGGAGTGAGTTGGCATCCATACACCCTAATTTCAGTGTGGTCCTAGTATAAATACCGGTCTCCTATTCTACTATTTTTAGACAACTATAACACTCTCTTTATCTCCTCACTGATCCTGGGTCAATTGCTACTGCTTAGCATATTAACAACTGCGTAAACAAGAGAATCAATGAACCCCTTGTAGCTGAAAACAGTGGAATATTTTTGGATTAAGGGTGTCCAAAAGATAACAGATTTAGGATGACCCTTGGTGTCCAGCTTTTGGATGTTGACTGGAAACTTGTCTGATAGGAAATATAGGAACATATGGAACAATACTGAAGAGTATTTGAATACTCTTCCATTTGGAAATCTAATCAATTGATCATGGATTCTATCTGCTAAGAACTGGGAAAAATTGAAAACTGTAGCTAGAGGCTTACCTGGGAAAAAAATAGAGAGGAAAGCAAGTATAGGCTCATCTACATGCTCATCAGTGGTATATCCTAGAATGCAAGATAGCATGGTTACAATTTGTCTGGCCCTCTCAAAGAAAATGGTGGCAGAGTATGGAGGACTGTCTATAGGAATATGAGCCTCTTGTAGGATGAAAGTCTAAAAATTTTGAGATCTCTTTGGGTGGTCCAGTTTTAGGTACAGGTCAAGTAGGTTTTCAATGGAAAATGGGGTTTCACTAGGCTTTGGATGGATATGCAACATTTGGTTTATTGACTCTGCAGTGATTGTAAATAAAATCTGCTGGTTAGGAGAGACTATGGCTCTTTGGCTTGGGATATAGTAGAGTTGACATAGGTGTATGATTTTAGGGAACTGGTATACCCGTGGGAACAAGTATTTGGGCAAATTTGATTCACATAGATGAATGTCATCATTTTGTTTTAGGAATTTATCTTTACTACATTTGTGGAGTTTTAATATATGGCTAGGGGAAACAGTGTCTTTGAATTGGAAATCTTTGTCAACCAATGGGAGGTGGTGAATAACCAAGTGAGGGGCTTGCAGGGTTTTTTCATTCAAAATTCTTTGGGAAGCCATAGTTTTATTTATTTTATTGAATTAATCTTTATCTGGCTTAAGGAGTAAGCTTAGGACTTCTACAATAGTGCAAAAGGTGAATAGAGTCTGCAGAAAAGGGGCTTTTTGGATGCACAGTGTTTTATTTAGTTTGGAAAGGTTTTTTAATTAGTTCAATTGATTAACCTTTTATAAATATTGTGCAGAGCTTAAGTACACTGCCTTTTTGGTACTTTCAAGAATACTTGGAAAACGAAGATTTCGTGTGCAATTAGGGTTCTATGGGAGCAGCAGAGGATTCAATTGTCTTTACGCTACTTCAAATTGGAGTCTGCAATGTCTTCTAATCATAAATGGCGTTAACATAGTTGATTAGAGTTTCTGGGGTTTAGAATTGGTCAGCAGAGGTTCTTAGCAATGAAATAACAGTGAAAAGGGTAAAAATGGCAGCTTTTTGGTTTTTAACCAACAATGGTTAATTTTGGGCACAGATTTAATGTTTGAACAGTAGGTGGAGGCAGTATTATGGTTTATCTCACAACTTTTGAGTGTAGGGTGGTATTTTTTCAGAGGACGTGATGTAACGTGGGGCTACCACGTAGCAAACGGGCGATCGGGAAAAACCACAAATCTTGTGTGCTTTTGGGATGCTAACGATCAGATTTGGGAGCACACAATATGGTTTGTGGACCGTTGGATCTGGAGGTGAGTGATCGGAGGGTTATCACGTGGGGGAGTTGTGAGGGATGAGTCGGGGATTGATTGGCAGGGCCCGGGATAAGTGGTGTGGTGGGTTTAAATATATACAAAGGTTTTGTGAGGGTTGAGGAGTTATAAAGTGGGGGCTTGAAATATATAAAGCGGGACTATAGGTTAGAATAATATAAGCGTTGAGTTAAAAGGGTATCGGGAGGGTTTTTCAATGTGGCCTGATACATTTAACTTTTTAAACTTAGGATAAGGGGGTTTTAGTGGCTTTAAATGGAAAAGGGAAATTAATAAGGGAGAATGATTTTTAAAGGGTAATGTCTAGAAAAAGATGTGAAATAAAGGGGAAAAGGGTTAAAATGAAGGGAAAGGGTTTTTACAATGGAAATGTGTTAGAATAAGGGGAAATGAAAAGGTAAGGGTCCTTTGGAATCAACAAGGGGAAGAATATTAGCGAATGAAAAGTAATGAAGGGAAATTAATAAACTAGACATGTAGGGGTTTAATGAAATAGGGGGAAATTAGTGAATAATCTTTAGTATTCAGGCCCAAAATTATATATAACTTTTAGGGTAAATACCCAAAGTAGTATATGACTTTTGTGAATGTCCTTTCTCTTTGATAATTCGTCCTACATGTGAAACATAGGATTAAGCATAATGAATGTGTATTTGAGCTTGCAACCTTGTGCATTCTAAAACCCCTTTTACCTACCCTTTATTTACCCTAGAATTTTCTCTTCATTCATTGGGTGCATTTGAGCTTGCTGACCGTTTATTTCTTTTTCTTTGATAAGCAAACTGTCTATTTCTAATCATATAACTTCCAATGGCTCAGATTAAACTATTGAGCTCATTATGGTTCTCTACCTAACTACTGATATGCGAAGATTAAATAGTTTGGCTAAATCTTTATTCTTTATCTACCAACTTGAAATTTAAAGCATGAATGAACCAAGATTAAACTATTTGACCATCATGGATTGTGGCATTTTTGACAAGCTACACACAATCTTATTTTTGTAAGGAAAAGTAAAAACTAGTGGCATTTGAATTTACATCACTTTTAGAATCTATTTTTTATCTCTTTTGGTGGGGTTCATATTTTATTTTATTTTTTGATCCTTTTGTTTTAGTCATTTGATTTTTCTTTTAGGACCTACCCTCTTTACATTTTTTATTTTTAATATGGGAAAACATTTTGTAGAAAGAAAAAGTATGTACAATATTACAAGACTAATCATAGCCAATTCAAAATTATGAATCCTATTATTATAGGACCCTAACATAGTCACTAAACGAGGCATTCAATCACCCTTGGACTTTGGACAATGTAAGGTTCCAATGAAAGAAGGAACCATGATTGAATACCCCCCCCCCCCGACCCAAGTTTCATTTGTTGTCACAGGGGTACCCCCCACCCCACAATCGACAATAGCCATATATCATATTTGAAATTATTTTTGTCGTCTAATTATTTTGACAAAACCAAGAGTGGCACGCAGAGTGCAGACCACCCCCCACCCTCCTCTGTTAATCTCACAAGGGGAGAGGCCCCACACTCAATTTGAGTCGTTGATTATAGTTGTATGATCCAAGTCATCAAATCCACAACCAATCATTGTAATCACCCTGAAGAATACCCACTCTTTGAGGGTAAGTGGAGTTGATTAGGTCATTAATACATTGGATATTTCTAAGCACGAATGGAATATGGTTGACATAAGACACATGAAAGCAATTTTCAATGATTAGCGAACATTTCATTCACCTCTGAGGTGTTTTATTATGTCAATATAATCCATGTGTCAAAATGATCATCATAGTATCACTTTTTAGTCAACCTTTTTCGTAGGCTAACTCCATTACCAAAAAACATTGTCTAAATAAATCTAAAACAAAACATTTATTTCCTTGATTACTCTCCAAAAACCTTTTTCTTTGGATACCCACTCCTCTATAGTTACTAAAGACAATTAGCTAACCTAGATTATACTCCTTATATTGGAGTATATAGACCATAAACAAATCTCTATAAAATTTATCAACATGGTTTTAAAAGAGGTTCACTTCCATTTTTTTCTAAGATAAATATTAAACTTCCATGAAATCAATGTTTTATAAATTTCTTCATTTTGTTGCAACCAAACTGATGTTAAAGGAAAATAATAATACATGTGAAATTTTTAATGTTAAAGGAAAATATAAAATTTGTGTAACAAGAAGTAGGAAAGATGTACAACTTACACCGAGCTTCTACTACCATGAGAATTTAAAATGGAGTTGCAGTTTGATGACAACCAACATCAAGGATCTCTTTGATCTAATGTCCCAACAACATATCGCCTCCGAACGATCATTGACACCAAAATGAACTTACACCCTCAATGAAATCAAGCACCCATGGTTAATCGTGTTCAATGGCCCTCACCAATCACACACGTGCACACACACACACATGAATGAGTTCCATGACTATACCCCACATCGGTGTGTGTCCCCAATGATATAACGGTTGTGACCGCCCGTCAAAATCAATGAATTTGAATGATTACTCTCCATCCCCACCCATGACACTATGTGAGAAAAATGTTATGCAAGGGAATGTATTTACAGAGAAAAGAACACAAACTTTCTTCCACACACGTGATCGAATATTGTGTCACATGCTAGATATGGAGAGAAATATTAACCAAGGTAGAGGTAGATCAAATCACATTTTGCCCTGACCATGGATGCTTCTTATTCAATATTAAACCCATGTTGGTTCCAGTGAAACACAGTGTCGCCTGTGATTTCAAAAGTCAAATTATTGATAGAATTATTCATCCATTTCTCACTATGGAAAATATTGCTAAAGAAAAATAAAAAGTGCTCAATATTGACATGAAGATTGAGATTTTTTTCTATTTGCAAGCAATAGAGTTAGCTCTTAAACAAACATTTGTAATAATAGAACTAAACTTGTTTTATCAATTATCTATTTCCAAGACCGAATATGCATGATAAATCTATATGTTGTGCTAATTGCATTTCTTTCAATAGTTATAAACACAATTACAACTGAAAAATTACAAACAATTCATAATTATTATATTTTTATAATCATTGCAAATTTCAATATTGAGATTAATTCAAATAGTGAAAATAGTAAAATGTGACTAGATTACATATAATCAAAAAAATTACAAGAAATACAAATAACTATCTCTCATGATCTAAAGGCCATAATTGATGAAATTTGGACAAATTTTGTTGTTGAACAATGTCATGTCAATATTTCACATTCATACTAGAGTGATGATGATGCAGTTAATGCTTTATTACATTTCATGTGATTCTGTGTAAATAGTTGGTGTACTAGATAGAATTATTTCCAGGTGGACTTTAACACACTGTTTCTGAATTTTTTCTCATATGTTTCTTCCCTTATTTATCTTAAGCATTAACTTATTATACACATAACCTAAGGAAATAGAAATCTGAGAATCACTATTTTACTTTACACATACTTATGTATTCCTTGAAAGAAATTTTGGAGTTGTTGTCACCCCATTCCCTAATTTGTTACCTTTTATGACTTCTAGCTTTGAGTATTGAATAAGCTACAATCATAGTCACTTACCTCTTTTCCTATTCCATTACATAGGTCTCTCAACTTCTTCATCATCCTCATTCACAACAAGTTGATGACTGAGTAAATAAGACAAAGAGTACCTTAAATGCTCTTGCCATAAAGAGTACATCTATAAGCTATGAGTTTCTCAGGGATGTCAATTGAACTTGTTGTTTCATACATTCTTTTGTACCAAATTGGGCCTTTGGTGTTGTAAGGATTCTAGTTTTATTCAGTCATGTAATTTTCCCTATGCTTCTTCCTACAATGCTAAAACAACAAGACTTACGCTTCATCTTCCATTTCAGTTATGCATTTTGAATAAGAGTCCATATTTCCTTGGCTTGTATTCTATCATTCATTTTGACCTAGAAAATGCTTAGATGTGTGGAATCTATTATAATTTCTTCTTACCGCCAATTATTTAACCTATCTTTTGATGTCTTATGCGTAAACAATGTAACAATGTGATAAGTCTATAGCATGAACAAAGTAATGTCAGAACTTTGTAGCACGAACAAAGAAGAAAAATTAGCAAAATTCAATAGGTTTTCATTCGCTTAAGCTTTAAATACATGATCATTTCACCATTAATTTTTTACAAATGATTTTGATTTCGATAGTACTTTTCATTAATATCTGAAAAGATGTCTAAAACCGAACTCTTCATTGAACAAATATTGTAGTAATTCCATATAATTGTGAAATAACCCCCAATCTACGAGTTAACCACAATAAATTTTATTACCCTTAATTACATGTGTTAAAATTTAACATACATGGATTAATGATTTAATTGCAAATATTAACACTAACGTTTCACCTATTTTGGCTAGATCAACATCCATAAATCATGTATTGCAACTACCAAGTTTCCTTGTTTTGGGTGATATGTCATCACTTTGCACAATATACTTTCCATAGTGGCTATTACAAACTTCAAAACTTAAATTTTCACGTTATTTGACATACATATTTTCCCGTTCTATGGAAATGTTTTAGTGAAATGTCACATAAACCCAATCAAACTCCTATGACATAGATTAAGTCTTTTTGGAGTTTATTTTGCAAATTGACTCGTAATCAAGAGATCGTTCCAGTGATTATTAACATGTACTCTCAAACATTGTGTAATGATTATTGGTTGTAAACAAATTAATAATGTGCATAGGCCTTTACAACTAGAATCTATTCAATACATACACAACATCATTTCAACTTACATTGAATGACAAGTTTAACAAGAATTTAAATGAGGCTTCCATGCCAAAAAACACTACTCTACCATAATGTTGGAAATAACACTGAGAGGGGGGGTGAATCAGTATTATCAAGTCAATTATTTCCTTTTTCAAATCCAGATCATATACGCTACTTCAGTTAGTGAAAACCGCGTATATACACAAATACGTATAAGGAAACCCGCGTATACCATGCAAACTTATAATTTACTTTATCTTACAGATGTTGATCATTAATCTGTGTATCAGAATCAAATAAACAGTAACCAGAAACAGTGAAACAGAGAAGAAGACAATCACACACAAGAACACAAGATATAAGGTGGAAACCCAATGTGGGTGAAAACCACCTGCTGCAATTCGTCTCTATCTTCTTTTTAATTAGAAACTTCTTTTTACAATGATTATGTACTGGTGCAGTCCTTTACCAGTACGCAGGCTGCAACCTGCAGAGAGCTACAACCCTCTCTTGTTCTCCAGCTTCTCCTGGAAGGGAGCTACAACCCCCTTAGCTCTTGCACTAGCCAAGATACTATTACGTAGGTGCTGGCATACAGAAGGCTACAACCTTCTCTTTCTTCCAGGGACCACGTTTCATAAATTTTCAGACTGGATCCATCAATCATCAAGAATTTCTGCATCAAACAATCTCCTTTTCACCAATTAGAACTGAATCAAGTAGACTTCTCTGACAGCTATACCTAGAACACAGTAACAGTAACCACACACCAAATTCTGAACCCAGAATACTGCAACAATAAACAGAATCAGCTAGAACACAACTCAAGAGATGTACGCTACTTCAACAACTAGAAACCTGCGTGCATACGCTTCTGTGTTTAGACCAACCTGCGTATACACTATTTTTAATCACAGAACCAGCGTGTATACGCGCCTTCGCTTCACTGAACATGCATATAGATCTATAAAGGATAATTCATTCTTTCAAATATTCAAACCTTAATTAACCTAGATTACCAGATTTATAGATCAAGCATGCGCCACATATAACGGATCAAAATCATACAAATATACCATTATTCAAGCCTTAAGATTATGACCCATCAATAGAACTTATCCTTCTCTTTGCTCTAAGGTTGCTCCTTCATTCAAATTCAAATCTGCACCATAACCCAATCACCAATATTTTAGATCTAGCACTTTATCAGATATTCAATAATTCAGATGATTCTTTGCGAAATGATCTCCTTCCTCTTTTATAGTCTTAGGCCTTCCACAACACCATGGTCCAAAACCATAACAAAACAATACCATGGACCTGATACTTAGGATCAACACTCTTGACGAGATACCATGGCCCAAAACCATAGGTTCAATTACCGAGGACTAAGTACCACGGACCAAAAGTAAGTTCTCCAACATGTACGTGCTTTTCTTTGTGTGAAAGTGCATGTATACGCATACGCACCTTTGTAACGTCTAACTCGCGTGTATACGTGCCTTCGTCTAGGTGAACCTGCGTATATATCTTTTCCTTCATTCTGAGAGCCTGAACTGAGATCTGTCACCAAAGTGAGTTTCCATCAAGGACAACACCTATGCCACACCAGTGCCATAAAGCCAACCTGTGTCATAGTGCCAACAATCTCCCCCTTTGGACTTGATGGCAACCCCAAGATCCTCAAAGTCATTCTCCCCCTTTGTCATCAAGGGCAAAGGGTTGTGCTCCCCCTGAGTACATGCTGAAATCTCTGCTCTACTGTGCTAACCATGCTCCCCCTGACTGTAGGCAAGATCTACAAAAAGATGTTCTTCAAGAAGAACCATGACTTATACATCATAAAAGACCTTCCTATCCCAAAAGACTCTATACATGCATTCATCACCCAACCAAGTGGGGATCATCCACCCAACCAAGTACATTACATCATTCATCCCAGGCATAGTGGGGAAACCCAAAATAGGTCGTTACATGACCTTGACACAATAAAAGAGATACATGACATAGATACGAAATATCTAGAGAAATATTTATGAAAGTCACCAATAACTGATATCAGCAGCATCTGTCAATCACTATTCAGATCAGCAACCATGTTTTCCTTCTGTTCTCCCTCTGCATTTGTTCCACCTGAAACCAACAACAGTTGTGTACTAGAACCAAAAGCTTCTAAGATAATTCCAAGAATGCATTATCAGAAGTTTATCTACTCCCCATGAACCTGTGCTAGATGGTCTCTATGAGACCCATATCATACTTTCTTCATCTAGAGTTTGTCCCCACTGATTTCTTCCAAACCGCCATATACGCGACTGTCTCTGCATAAACCGTCGTATGTACGTGGATCCTCCTCAGGCAACTCGCATACAACCATTTTTCTCTGAAAAAGACAAGTTTCAATAGCAAGATGACACATCAAGTACTCCCAGCTTCTGTCTAAGGTATTCAAAATTTTCCCTGGGCAGGGCTTTGGTGAGAATATCAGCAACTTTTTCCTTAGAGGGAACATACTCCAATTTGACCTTTTGTTCCAATACTTGTTCCCAGAGAAAATGATACTTGATTGGTATGTGCTTAGTCTTTGAATGCATGACAGGATTCCTTGAGATACTGATAGCACTTGTATTATCACATAAGATGGAGATAGGTGGAGTACAAGTGATTTGAGAATCCTGCAAAGTTTGCATCATCTAAAGGAGTTGAGTGCAACAAGATGCGGCAGCCACATATTCTGCTTCAGCTGTAGATAAGGCAATCGAACTCTGTTTCTTGTTGAACCAAGATACTAATCTAGAACCCATAATGAATGCACCGCCACTTGTGCTTTTTCTGTCATCCATGCTTCCAGCCCAATCTGCATCTGTATAAGCATGGAGAGTGAGATCTGTATCTCTCGGATACCACAGGCCATAGTTTTGAGTTCCTTGAAGATACTTGAAGATTCTCTTTACTGCCTGAAGATGAGTTTCCTTAGGATTTGCCTGAAATCTTCCAACCATTCACACTACATGCATCATGTCTGGTTGGGTACCTATTAAATAAAGAAGACTTCCAATCATGGATCTATAAGTTGGTTGATTCATTGTTGCTGATTCATCATTTGCACTGAGGCTGCATCTTGTAACCATAGGGGTACATACTAGTTTCGAATCTGCCATGCCATACTTCTTCAAAATTTGCTTGAGGTACTTGGTTTGAGATAAAAAGATACCACCTTCATTTTGTTGGATTTGTAATCCAAGAAAATATGTCAGTTCTCCAAGCAAGGACATTTCGAATTCTTTCTGCATCACCAAGGCAAAGCTTTGAATCATAGCTTCTTCATTGCTGCCAAAAATGATATCATCAACATACACAACAAGTATTAGCAATTTGTTATTTTCAATTTTTATATAAAGATTGCTATCTGTTGATCCTTTTGAGAAACCTTGTTGATGAAGATATTTGTCCAGACGATAATACCAAGCCCTTGGAGCTTGTTTAAGACCATAGAGAGCCTTATTAAGTCTGCATACAAGTTTTGGATCATTTCCAAGGATGAATCCATCTGGTTTCTCAATATACACTTCTTCTTCTAAGTCTCCATTCAGAAAAGTTGATTTCACATCCATTTGAAATACTTGGAACTTCTAAAAGCTTGTGAGAGCAAGGAACATTCGGATGGCCTCAAGTCTAGCAACGGGAGCAAAAGTTTCTTCAAATTCTATTCCTTCTTGTTGAGCATACCCTTTACAAACAAGTCTGGCCTTATTTCTAATAACTTCCCCATTTTAATTCAACTTGTTTTTAAAGATCCATTTTGTCCTTATGACATTCTTATCTTTTGGTCTAGGAACCAACTCCCAAGTGTTGTTCTTTTCAATATGCTCAAGTTCTTCATCCATTGCTTTGACCCAGCATTCATCTTTGCATGCTTCTCTTATATTTTGTGGTTCAGTGGAGGAGAGAAATGCAAAATAGCTTGAAGCTTCTGTAATTGTTCTTCTTGTTTGTATACCTGCCTCTTTCTGCCCCAAGATTTGAGATTATGGATGATTCTTTTGAACGTACTTGGATGGAGTCTTTTCTTCTATCCTTATCTGTTCTTCTGGTGCCCCATGGGTTTCTTGTTCATCATGAATCTGATTTGATGTTGATGGATAGTCCTCATCATCTTCGAAATCTTCAGATCTTACCTGCCTAGGAGTGTTTTCTTCTTCATCAACCACTACATCAATACTTTCAACAAATTTTCCAAGCCTTTTATTGCAACACTTGTAAGATTTGTTGTGGGGAGAGTAACCAAGAAGAATGCCTTCATATGCTCTAGGTTCAAACTTTCCAAGATTTTCATCAGTATTTTTGATATAGCATTTGCTTCCAAAAATTTTGAAATATTTACCGAAGGAGTCTCACCATACCAGAGCTCATGAGGAGTTTGATTGTTGTTCACCCGGACATTTGTCTTGTTGAGAATAACAACTGTAGCAAATGCGGCTTCACCCCAAAAGGTTGCAGGAGTTCCAGACTCATCAAGCATAGCATGAGCCATTTGTTGAACCATTTTGTTCATCCTTTCCACTACTCCATTTTGCTGAGGAGTTCTAGCTGTAGAGAATTCCCTTCTTACTCCATGTTCTTCACAAAAATCAAAAAAATCATTTGAGGTAAATTCTCCTCCTCGATCAGACCTGAGGAATTTGATTCTGTGATCTGATTCGTTCTCCACCAAGGCTTTGAATGATTTGAACTTTTCAAAGGCTTCATCTTTGTGCTTCATAAGTCCTATCCAACACATCTTGGAAAAGTATTCTTCTCCTCGAGGTGACCTTTTCCTAGATGGACCACATACATCAATATGGACAAGTTCAAGCGGCCTGCTGGCTGATCTTTCCTTCTCAGGGAAGTTAGCTCTGGTTTGCTTACCAAACTGACATGATTTGCATATTGTATTGTCTGGAATTCTGATGTCTGGAAAACCACGAACTGCGTGGTATTTGCATGCTTTCCTTATCTGTGAGAAGCTAAGATGCCCCAATCTTCTGTGCCAGAGCCAGTGTTCATCATTCTTTCTTAGATAGCATTGATGTTTTCCTTCTTTGAATATGTATAAATTATTTGGAGTTCTTATGCCTTTGATCACTGTTTTTCCTGTATCAAGATCACGAACACTATGTCCATTTGATCAAAATATTACCTTAGTTCCTTGATCACACATCTGACTAACACTTAATAGATTATGCTTTAAGCCATCAACATACATGAAATTTCCAGATTTGACCCTTTCTTTCAACTGAACAGAACCTTTACCTTTTATGAGAGCAGGGGTCTGATTTCCAAAAGAGACCTTCTTCTCCTTCTCTAAGGCACTATATGACTGAAGTTTTTCTTTATCACCTATCATATGTTTCGAACATCCACTGTCGATGTACCATTGATTTTCCTGCCCTTCCGCATATAAGGCTATTCCACATCTTTCTGGTTGTGGTTCTTTTATTCTCCATGATTTGGCACTTGAGGCTTGCTCCTTCTGAGTTGTCTGCCGAAACCTACTCCTGCATTCAGAATCTTCATGACCCAAATTGTTACAAATAGAACATTCTATTTCATTTTCAAGAGCAGAGAAGTTATTGTAGGTCCTTTTCATGATCCCAGTCATACTCCTATGTTTATGAGCTTCTCTAGTCATGATTGTCTTATAGGAAACAAATTGAGCTGCTTTGTGACCAAAGTTATGACAAGAAAAACATTGGCCATTGAAGAAACTCCTGTGATTATCAAATATACTAGCCAAATGATTGTAGTTCCTATTGACATCCATTCTTGAGGAAAATTGAGAAGATTTTACATGTGGCTGGTTGTAGCTTCTGTTTGTCTTTAAAGTAGATTATACCCGATTTACCTGGTAGTCTTTGTTCATTCTTGAGGTAAATTGTCCCTGATTTACCTGGTGATTTCCATTGGGTCTTTGTTCACTTCTCCTTGTTGAATCAAGATAACTTTTGGAGGTAGATGGTTTCTGCGCTTGAGTTGTTTCTTCATTATATCCCAGACCTGTCTTGATTAGTGGAGAACGCTGCACTTTGATAATCTCATCTAAAGTGTTAGATCCTTTAACAAATCTAAGATTAAGAGCTTTTGTTTTCTCAATCTCTTTTCTAAGTCCCACAATTTCACATTCTAACTTTTCATGATGTTTTTCCTTTTCAACAAGTTGGAATTGAAGAGTATCTATGATCACATTCTTCTCTTCATAAATACCTTCTTCATCTATAGCATCCAAAAAATCATCATCTTCAAAAGCCATTAAAACTTTATAATTATGACCTTGTTCATCTTCATCACTATTTGAAAGTCCATCACTGTCTTCATGAGCGTAATAACTTTCCTTATTTATATTCTGTTTCTTGTTCCATCTAACAAGTTCCTTACCCTTGTCAAGCTTATCTTTATGAGGATATTTGGCAGAGTAGTGACCAACTCTTTCACAAGCAAAGCATTTTAAAGGTAACTTACCTCTGAATCTTCTAGCACCCTGTTGAAGGTTCTTGACAAAATTTGATTCTTCCTCTTCTTCTGGCATATGTCCTGAGTCATAGTAATCTCCTTTGCCTGAAGCCTTGAAAGCAGCTTCTCTCCTGTCTGATGGTCCTCCTTTCCTCATTTCGTAAGCAGTCATAATTCCATGCAGCTGTGACATGGTAAGGTTTCGTAGATTCTGTTTTTCTTCTATTGCAGAAAATTTAGATTCAAACTTAGAGGAAAAAGATCTTAGAACCTTTTCAACCACAAACAACCTCTTTTATTTCTTCACCCAAGTTTTTTCATATAATTAACAATCTCATCTACACGAAGGAAATAGTTAGCCACACTTTCATCATTGTGAATTCTTAGATTTTCATACTGAATTCTGAGGGTTTGAAGTTTTGCTTGTTTTACCTGTTCATCTCCTTCATAGCTTAGAACAATCTTGTCCCATATTTATTTTTCAGATTTATACTGCATAACCTTGACAAATTCTGATTGAGATAGACATCCTAATAGAGTATTGACAGCCTTTGCATTTGTTTCATATTGCTTCTTACCAGCCGAATCTGTAGGAGTTATGTATGGAAAAGTGTACCCTATATCTATGATATCCCAGACTTCTGTACCAAGAGATTGAAGATAGGTTGTGACTCTTACCTTCCAATAGACGAAGTTGGTCCCATCAAAAATTGGTGGCCTGATCGATGCTTCTCTCTCGTAGTTGCTCATGATGATGGATCTTCCTTCAAGCGATCAAGCTTCTTCAAAAGGACCTGCTCTGATACCAATTGTTGGAAATAATACTGAGAGGGGGGGTGAATCAGTATTATCAAGTAAATTATTTCCTTTTTCAAATCTAGATCATTTACGCTACCTCAGTTAGTGAAAACTGCGTATATGTGCAACTACATATAAGGAAACCCACGTATACCATGCAAACTTATAATTTACTTTATCTTACAGATGTTGATCATTAATCTATGTATCAGAATAAAATAAATAGTAACCAAAAACAATGAAATAGAGCAGAAGACAATCACACACAAGAACACAAGATATAAGGTGGAAACCCAATGTGGATGAAAACCACCTGCTGCAATTCGTCTCTATCTTCTTTTTACAATGATTCTGTACTGGTGCAGTCGTTTACCAGTACACAGGCTGCAACCTGCAGAGAGCTACAACCCTCTCTCGTTCTCTAGCTTCTGTTGGAATGGAGCTACAACCCCCTTAGCTCTTGCACTAGCCAAGATACTAGTACGTAGGTGCTGGCCTATAGAAGGCTACAACCTTCTCTTTCTTCCAGGGACCACGTTTCATAAATTTTCAGACTGGATCCATCAATCATCAAGAATTTCTGCATCAAACAATCTCCTTTTCACCAATTAGAACTGAATCAAGTAGACACTTCTCTGACAGCTGTACCCAAAGCACAGTAACAGTAACCACACACCAAATTCTGAACCCAGAACACTGCAGCAATAAACAAAAGTAGCTAGAACACAACTCAAGAGATGTACACTACTTCAATAACCAGAAACCTACGTGCATACGCTTCTGTGTTTGGACCAACCTGCGTATATGGTGTTTTTACTCACAGAACCAGCGTGTATACGTGCCTTCGCTTCACTGAACCTATGTACAGATCTATAAAGGATAATTCATTCTTTCAAATATTCGGACCTTAATTAACCCAGATTACCAAATTTATAGATCAAGCATGCACCACATATAACGGATCAAAATCATACAAAGATATTATTATTCAAGCATTAAGATTATGACCCATCAATAGAACTTATCCTTCTCTTTGCGCTAAGGTTCCTCCTTCATTCAGATCCAGATCTGTACCATAACCCAATCACCAATATTTCAGATCTAGCACTTTATCAGATATTCAATCATTCAAATGATTCTTTGCCAAATGATCTCCTTCCTCTTTTATGGTCTTAGGCCTTCCACAATACCACGGTTCAAAACCATAACAAAACAATACCATGGACCCAATACTTGGGGTCAACACTCTTGACAACATACCATGGACCAAAACCATAGGTTCAATTACCAAGGACTAAGTACCACAGACCAAAAGTAAGTTCTCCAACATGTACGTGATTTTCTTTACGTGAAAGTGTGTGTATACGCATATGTGCCTTTGTAACATCTAACCTATGTGTATACGTGCTTTCATCTAGTTGAACCTACGTATATATCTTTTCCTTCATTCTGAGAGCCTGAACTGAGATCTATCACCAAAGTGATTTGCCATCAAGGACAACACTTGTGCCACACTAGTGCCATAGAGCCAACCTGTGTCATAATTCCAACACATAATTTAATTCAATTTTAAATAAATCATATTTTAATTTCTATTGGTTCACACTACACTAAAAAATGGAATTTTAAAACTAATCTCATAACTTTAATACTAATTCTAAATTCTCATTTTAAAACTAATTCCATAACTTGAATCCACAGGGTGGAAAGCTTAAAATTTCTGTGTGGAATAAAGGATATGAAAAGGCGAGGTATGTGTGGGAAAGCCATTATACACCCGCTTTTTCACCTTAACACACATTCTCCCTGGCGCACACTTCCATCTCACACAATACTATTCTACATGTTCCTGACACTTAATAAAACTAGTAGAGTGAAAATTGCAAACTCGGGTTAATCAAAAACCACAAAGCATCAATTTCACGTTATTTTTCTCAGATATTTTCCCATTCCATGACAATGTTTTGTGAAATGTCACATAAACTTAATCAAACACCCACAACATGGATTAACACATACTAAAAAAATAATTAAGGCTTAATATTATGATTAACAAAAGCTCCCTTGCCAATAAATGTATGTCTTTTAAGCATTTATTTTGCAAATCGATACCTAATCAGGACATCATTCAAGTGCTTGATACCATTTAATCTAAAGAATTGCATAATTATTATCGATGGTAAACGTACAAAAGTCATTAAAACTACACACTTGGTTTAATTAAAAACTGCAAAATGTCAATTTTCATATTATTTAACACACATATTTTCCCATTTTGCGACAATGTTTTGGCCAAATGTCACATAAACGAGATCAACCTCATGTGGCATGGATGAATATATATTAAAAAAATAATTAATGCTTAATCCTATGATTAAAAATATCCCCCTATTTGTAAATGTAAGTCTTTTCAACATTCACAAAAACCCCTATGCTAGTAAATGTAAGTCTTTGGTGAATTGACACATAATCAGGACATTTTTTGAGTGCTTAATAGCATTTACTCCAAAGAATTATGTAATGATTATTATTTTGTAAACAAATAAAAGTGGAGAGGGCTTTGCATCCTATATTTGTCATAGCAAATTATGGAAATGGGATGTGCCAATGCATACAAAAAGCAATTTTTGAATAAGGACAACCCGCAAACCTTGCATTTCCTTAGTCATTCTTAGTGCTAACTACCCAAAGTGGTAGGGACTATGTTTTATGTAGATATCCTTCTTTTTTTAATATATAAATGGATAACACTAAATATAATCCTTTATATTATAAAAATATTGTTGACAAAGGAGAAAAGGTATATGAGCCCACAAATGGGGGTACAAAGAGGGTGAGAAAAGAAATAATATTTTCATTTCTACTAGGTGTCTCACTCTCATTCCCTGCATCGTTTTCCAATTATGTTGAGAATTCTTACAAACCATCCCTCGATCGTTTTCGCATGATGTTGAGAATTATTTCAATCCTTGATCATGACATTGAGAATTCTTACCAACCTTTACTTAAGTTATCCAAAATTGAGATATGTGGTGTTCCTTAAGGAGCACATAGCCCTATGTAAGGTTTGGATTATACGAGACACCATATTTTTTTATTAATTTTGAACCATTTTAATTGTTTAAATATTTTAGTAACTTATGACATAAAAACATACTAACAATCTATTACAATGAATTCTATGCATGTAAGTGACTAAATAAAATTGGAAAGTTAAAAATATACAACACCCATTAATAATTATTAGGCCAGAATTATCCATATCCAAACCAAATCATTATATCACCTTAGGAATCCCATTAGACAATAATCAAAACATATTCCCCTTCCTATACTAGAGCAGCAAAGGGAAAAGAATTCCTAAAAGATTGTACTACATAGAAGGGAAATTTGTTACCTAGTGTTTTTTTTGTAAGTTGATTTGTATTACCTCAAAAAAGAAAATTACATCATTCCATCCATCATACATAAGCATAGTTCAAGATGATACATTTACTACGGTCCTAATCTCAAAGACCAAGATTGATCATGGGTTTGTCCTTTTTGTTTTTCTTTTATCAATATCAATCCATTCTGAGGAGTTATCAAGAACATATGTAGAAGACACAATGACTTCATTTCTTTGACACAATTCCATTGTTAGGGGTTTATAAGTATATGTTATTTCCTTATCATTATCTGAGTTATCTAACTCATCGAAATGTTTATGCCCACTCATTGACAAAGCCAAGATTACGGGGGAGTCTCTTTCATTTACATTCAATGGTTGGACCCCATCATCTAAGGGATTATATGGCACAACATGTGGTTGAGCTGAATCTAAAGGATTCATTTTTTATAGCAATCTTTTTCTGCTACATGTTTCCTTGCTTGTGAGCCAAAGAATTCTTAGATCCTCTTTGATCTTTTGGGTCTTGTAATGTAACCCAATTTCACAATATTTTTTTCCTTGTGTTACCTTGCACATTTATTTGATTTATATATAGCATGCTTGTTTATTCTATTGTAATATGGTTTTATTCCTAGCCATTCTCCATCTGAGGCTAGAAGGACTTGCTTTCAAATTATTCTCCTTTAATTCTAGTATGGAAAATTCTCCTATGTATGAAAATTAACTATAGTTATTAACCCTATTCACCGAGCCATTCATATGTTAATCCTATATTACTTAATCCTTGTGCCATACAATTTTGGGTTTCGTTTAATCATAGACATATGGTTTCTTCTAGTCCTTGTTTAAAAGGTTTATGTCCACTTTACATTTAGAACCAACAACCTTGTATTTATATAATGATGAGCCTTACCACCACACATCACACCGCCGTTAATCTTGGGGTGTTAATAATATTTTTTTCTATGGTGTTTCTTTAATTTGGTACAAGAACGTAATGTATCCTATCCACCCATTAACATGTTACGTGAACCTAGCCACGCAGTTCCTCTTGTCAATGTTGGATAGTTGGGATCATTCAAGGTGATCCAATAGTGGGTTTGGAATTTTTGTTTTTTTTGCTAAGGTAAACTACCCTTTTTCTAAATGATTGGCTCCATAGGTAAGTGAATGATACTTGTTTTGGTTCTTTATTTTTCCTTCTTAAATTATCATTATGCTAAACAGTTTTTCATACTAACCTTTTACTTGGTAATCCTTTACAAGCTAGAGGCCCTAATTAGTGCTGAAAATGGTTCCAGTATTTTCATTCCTCCAAAACACATTATCTCTTGGCAATTTTCAGTCAACTTCTTTCCAAAGAGTCTACTCAACTCTTAGTTTGGTTTGGTAATGAATGGCCACCTAATTTTGTCTCAAGTAAACCAAGAGGATATTATCAGTCCCTCTCTATTTTTGTTTTGATTTGGAGGTTATGCTATATTTTTTTCTTCTTTTTAACCTTCCCTTCATTCTCTTATGTAGACCTGGTGTGTAATTTGTTATGGGTTTCCTAGAAATAACTCATTATTTTAGTGTTTTAGCTATGAGGGTTTGTTACACCCTACAGGTAATTTCTTGTTTTCTATCAAGTTTTTATTATGTTTGGAGTACTTGCTAACATTTTTGAACCTTTTATTTTTTATTTTAACTCATGTGGTATCTTTTTACAGGGTTCTATGGTGATGGTTCTCGTCTAGATTTTCCTTGGGTTTTAGAGCGATGACATTAGATTAGTTTTTCCCTACATCTCATGTATGTAGGCATAACCATGGGTTAGTTATATCAATTAAATGTAATGGATTTACACACATTTATTAAATTTTTTACACAAATAATCATAGTTAACAGTATCATTCAGGGCTTAAATTCCTTTCCTTTCCTTCTTGGCCTATTTGCTAAAATTGTATCAGTTTTTGGTTGGCCCTTGTCATTATACAGGTGATACAAGGCCTTCTCCTTAGAATATTATGCAGGTAATTTTCCTTATCCATTCCTCTATTTATTTTTGTTTGATTAAATTCCATGTATTTCATGTCGTTATACTTTCCCTTAAATCTACTGAAAGAAGTCCATGTCAGTGTTTCGATAGGTGTGCCATAAACCCCAGTGAGTGAGCCATCTCAACATCCTTTCTCAAATTTTCTAATTTTCAAGCAAGATATCATTGAATCCTATTTGAACCCTCTCTTGTTACAAGTTGGATGTACAAAGAATTTCTCGATGGCTGAGACTGAGCGAATGGTCAACTTCTATTCCTATTGCCAAGGGTTTACTTACTTAGTTTATGAGTACCCTTGGGGATCCATGAATGTTTAGTTACTTTAGATTTTCTTATAAACAATTTTATATTTGTATCTTACTGGTATTCCTATGTTAATTATTTATGTCCTTGTATAATGGCACTCTTTTGTTGCTCAAACATTATATTTGTAAATGATGAATACATTATCCAAAATTTATTCACCTTGTTTTGTTTTCCCATTATTTAATATTTTAAGTTATAAGTTATAATTGTAACACCCATCTCTGATACGCTATGGTGCTTTTTCTACCCATTGTAGTGTTTCAACACACACACACACACACACACATTTAGTATTTATTAGTTTTACCGATTGTTAACTAATACTTGCTTTATCTAAAAATTGCTATTATTTTCTTATTGCATGCTTACTTAATGTTATCACTTAGATTTTCCTAGAAGTTGTCAGAAGGAGGAAAGGGGTCTGAGGTAAACAAAAACCAACTTTTAAGTACAGAATCTTGCCAATATGTACTCAGAGAGGGCTCTTTCTTTATGATTTAGCTTTGTTTACTAAGGTATTAGGCTAGGTATGAAAGCTTGGGGTTTTGATTTTGATTGGTGATGGAATTCAGGAACAGATGGGTAAAAAAAAGTACTTCAAGCCATTGGGCTATGGATTCAACTGAATATGGCTTACTGGATTGGGTTGATTCAACAAAGGAGGGCTTCAAAGGGCAAGATAGTAAAACAAGAGGCAAATGGTAACTTGAAAAGGTGGAATGGTTTCAAAAGGGAGGAAGGGCAGTTAAGAATCCTTCAACAAGTTTCGAGGGGAGGGAAAGTGGGTGATCACTAATAAAAAGTAGTTAAGAATTCTTTACTAAATGATCACAATGAAAAAAATAAGAAACAAGGAGCAACTAAGAATTTCTTGTCTATAATAGTTTTGAAGAAAACATTAAGAAAGATAAACCTTTTAAAACAAATTGCAATAAAGCACTTTTTGAGATATCAGTATTTCATTTATCATTCAGATTTCATGAAAACAAATATTATTAGTAATAGACAGAGGAAAAACAATACTAAACAAGAGATATAGAATACTTATTGACCATTGTTTTGCACGAGAATCCTTGTGAAAGTCCTTTTCTTTATTCAATACTTCCAGCTCGCCATACAGGAGTTGCTCCAATAACACTTCTTTTTCAAAATAACAAGTTTACAGAAATGTATAAGAATCCAAACAAAAAATACTTCAAATGAAGAAGTATTTTTACTAATTGTAAATTGAAATATCTTGAAAACATATCAAGATTAGTTTCACAAATATCTCCAACTGTTTACATTAATAGAACTTAAATGAAGGACACTCAAAAATAACGAATATATTTAGCACTATTTTTATGAATTTATGGTGAAAAAGAAGAGAAATTCGAATTTGATAGCAACTCTTAGTTCATGATGAGGCATCCCAATCACTAACTGCATCCTTCCTTTGTGCATTCTGCCCCAGAAATTCTACAAACTTAGGGTCCAATGATATGTTTGTATATCTCAATCCGTGATAGATATGTAAAAGTGAAAGAGTTTATTGTAGATAGGAATTCTTTTGAGATAAATATCTCTTGGTTTCCAATAATTCAGCTCTAGCTGTTCACAATATTCTCTACAAAAAGATGTCAAAAACAGGACTTTGCACAAACTAAAAACTAGGCTGTGAAGACATGCACTTATATCCCTTTTGGTAATATCTGTGTAAAAAGTGAGATAGGTTTTTGTAAAATAGCCTGTTGGGAACACAAACCTCCTCCCGTTTTTCGAAATACTTCTTGGATTGTCCACAATAGTTTCTGCAAAACTATGACTTAAACAGGGAATTTCTGAATAATGTACCATTTCTGCTCTAATTTCATCTTTTAACCTTAAATTCCTTTCAACTATTTTTCACTTTTGCTTTGGATAAAATTCATTGTATCTGGTGAAAGTTTTTTCATCTTTGTTTAACCCTTGATTTCTTCATGTTTACTTTTATTGTTTACTGTTTACTTTTTACTTTTACCGCTCTGTTTTTCATCTGTCTTCACTTTGACATGAATTTGTATACTCTGTTTTGTAACTGTCGTCCCTGCTATTTATCTTCATGTTAGCTGATTTACTTGAATTTATCTTTAATCCTGATACACTTTGTTTGTTCTTTACTGTGTCCTTTTACCTTCAATGTGTAGTTTAGGTTTTTACTATCTGTTTCAACACTAAATCATTTAATTTTATGTTTCCTCTGCTTGTCTTTTAACTGCGTTTTATTTTCCATCTCTATTTGAATATACTTGATAACAATATTGGAGTAAATAGGTCTTATGACTAGTATTAAGACTGTTTATCCAAGGTTGTGGTCTTTTGATCACCTGTAAAACAAAACAAACTATTAAAAAAGCATTGGCTTGCAGGGGAAGTCGAAAAGGTTTCATTTGAGCTTGAGAGGTCTATGGAGTGAGTCCAGAATGCTTTCGGGAGGTAAACCATGCTTGAATCGGTTAACAGAGGCTTCAGGTGGCGCATATGGGTTACATAGGGTTTTACTGCACAATCAGGTGAAAACGAGAAAAACTGGGGTTTTTGTGTTTAAACGGGTAAATGGTTGATATTGGTGGGTAAACTTTGAATAAATAGTGGAAAATTTGTCATATGTGGAGAGTGGGAAGCGAGGATGGTAAGCGGATTTCATCGCACCACTTTTGGGAGACGAGTGGTTTTGGAGGAGGGTCGCACGATTCCATTGATCGATTGAAACGTTGCATCAACGAGTTTTGGAAAACCACCCATATTGTACCCTAAAGGTCGAAAAAAAGGCCTACGTGATATAAGCGAGGACCGTCGGATCTAAAGGATCCAATCGGATAGTATTCGGGGCAATGACATGACTGATGTATAACAGGGGCAGACCCGATATTAATTAAAAGACTTAATCATATCAGGGGCGATTTGATTGGTCGTTGAGTTCTTAATTAGCCTTGATGACTTAATTAATTCTCATTAGCATGGCGGGGAGGTTGGGTTCTTAATTAACTACGGATTAGCTAATTAATATCGTTTATTGTTTTATTTATAGTTATATTTAACCATCGGGGCGGGATATGTAAAAATTTGGGGTTTTTATAATAATATGGGTGCGGGTGTTTTGTTTTTGGGGAGTTAAATAATAATACACGTTAAAAGTTAATATGACTTTTTGGAAATTTAACATGCGCTAAGATAAAACGTTTCTGAAAGTGTATATCATCATATAACATTTATAACTTAGGCTAAACGAATATGAGGGTTTTGAGATATGGAAATGTTTTTAATTTCCCTAAGTAAATAGTATTCTACTTAGGAAAAGCTTTATAAAGGGAGTGAGTGACTTTATGAAGGGGTAATTGTTGATGAAAGGGACTTAAGTACTTTAGGTATTCCAAATTATTGGGCCGAGGGTCTGGTCCCTCCAAAAGTCAAAGAAATGCTCTGAGCCCCTCTAACCTGTTGTAGATACTTTTAGAAATTAGGGCAAATTAGTGAATTTCTAGGGAAAAATGAAGTAAGGAACTTAATTAATTTGACTTTGTTTCCTTGATGTGCTGTCTCCAATGTGAGTTGTGCTTTGTCCAAGTGATGAAAGAAAAATATTTAAGCATTAAAATTAACCATTCACCACACATCTATTCTGCAACCATCATCTACTTACCCTACCTACTTTATCCTAGCATTTTCACTTCTTTATTAGGGTGCACTTAGATTGGCAAACCCTTATCACACTTTCTTTTCTTTTACATAGTAATACCTATCTAAAGCTACACGTATTACATCCAAGGGCTTAGATTAAACTTTTGAGCTCCTTTTATTCACTCTACCTATCTACTGATCTGCCAAGATTAAACTATTTGGTCAGATATTTATTCTCTATTTCTAAAACATGGAATTGAAATATGAACTAGCCAGGCTTAAACTGTTTGACTATTCATGAATTGTGGCATAGGTGACAAGTTGCACACAACTTTTATTACACAAAAGTAAAATAGTAGTTGCATTTGGACTTGCACACTTTCATGGTCCTTTTTTTTGCGGGGGGGGGTTCATTTTCTTTCATTTTTTCTTTTTCTTTATTCTTTTTGTCCTTTTATTCTTTTTCTAGGACATACCCTCTTTACATTTTTTGATTTTTTGATTTTTTACAAATATGGAAAACATTGCAGAAGAAAAGGTATGTACATATTTCAGAACTAAACCAAGTCAATCATGATATATGACACCTATTGTTATAGGAACCTAACAGCGAGTTCACTTGGGGATGGCTTTCCTTGTGAAATGTCAAGAATACCGTCGACTAGTAGCCTGATCCATTGGGCCAATCCCACACATGTGTATGTACTGCTGTATAATCTTTTGACTGAAAACCTTGAACAGAAATTGTAGCCTTTTTTGCAAACTGAAATCTGGTATAACATATACTTGCTGATGGAAACTAAATTTATTCAAACCAAAATCCTACCTACTTACTCTAATCAGATTTCTAGCTGCTAGTTAGGTAAAATGAAACAACCAATGCAACCACTCAAGCATCATATACATTGGTGACTTTTATTGCTTGTGCTTGTTGGAAGTGGTTAAAATTGAAATCTTGAAATCAAATATAGCTTTGTTAACCTTTGAGAAGACAAGGAAATTCATGATTTCCTTTGTTAACTCTAGAAACTGTAGAAAAGGATCTTGTGAAATATATACACTATTCTTGAACTGATTCAAACAACTATGTAATTGTTCTGGATAGCCTCCATGCCATGAAACTAAAATGTCACTTTTATCTTTACCACCCTGCAGACTTTCATATGAGCATTGTGATGATACTCCTATTGATTGAAATGTCTGGCTGGTGAAACCATTATCATCTTCATTTTGACTCTCATAGTATGTTGATGGAGAAAAATTATGATTGCATTCATTATCAAACTCATCAGTTATGGGATCATGAAAAACTTGGAAGGATTGATGCAACTTATTACATATTGGTTTGAATGGAACTTCATAAGTTTCTACAAGTTGCTCACCCTTTTCTTTAGATATTTTATACCACATTCCCTTTATGTACCGAAATGATTCAAAATGAAGAGGCAAAGAAGCTTCACTTATTTCCAAATTTTCTACATTTTCTTCCTCACTTTCATAGCTGAAATGAATAAGCTGATCACTATTCTTAAGTTGGTGAAACTGGATTTCATTATTCCCCAAACGAGCCTTTGATTGCTCTGTAAATTTAGTTTGGATTTGAAGAACATAATTATCATCATACTGATCATATTTGGGTAAATCATCAAGAGAAGTAATGCCATCAAACACACACATTAGATCAGGAGATTTCTCCTCCATATATTTCTTTATAAATCTATCTTGTGATCTATGGTAGCTGGAATTAGCAGGAATTTGTTCATGATTATTAATATCTTGTTGTACTGATGGCTGCAATATATTGACCAAAGTATAATGGTAATCCTACCATATAAGATCTTCTGGATGATTTGTACCAAGAAAACAAACCTCATTCCAAACTGTTGCTTGATTTAAGTGATTAGCCAATTGTTTCTCCTCCTTATTATCCACTGTAACCAAGTGCTTTGAATACTCTTGATCTTCATCAAATATAACAACCTTATCACAAACAACAGGAAAATCATTATCATTATCTTTTTCATATAGAAGCTTTCAAGGGAGTTGCAAACTCTCATTAATTTTAGATGAAAGATCATGATTTATCAGAGTATGTTGTCTTATTTCATTTATATGCAAGGAAAGGAAATTTGTGACATCGTTTTCATCAAATAAATTTGACTGGTCTTTGATTTATGAAGAAACCACTACTTGTTGAAGATGGTCTTATGGTTCAATATTTTTTAGCTCTATCGCCTCTACCTCCAGATCTCCGGACTGTTGTTGGTTTTCATTGTTGTTTTCTATTTGAGCAAGTTCAGAGAACTGAATTTCTTCTTTATTCTGATTAGTTTGTTGTGCTGCAAGAATTGTTTCCTGTGGGGAAACTTCATGGGCCTCTGAACAACATACATCATCTTTTTCTTTCTGAGGGGAAGATAATTCAAGCAAGGCTTCTAGTTTTTGAAAAGGATTTTCTTCTAAAACCTCTAATATTTCATGATCCATGAACTAATCATCATCATCATAGTAATTTTCAAGATATTGAATAAAACCTTCAAAATATTCACAACAGTCTTGAATTAGCAATAGAGATGAATAACTTTCCTTGTATTTGTCATGAAATGCAGCATGAAAATACTTTAAAGAGTATATGCTAGAGGCTGGTAGATTTTTATACCAAGATCTAGCTTTTTCTTCTAAAGTTATCATAAATATTTTCATAAGGCAATCTTCATGTAATTTGACTTTAAACTTTCGAATGTGCATATGAAATTTTAATAAATGTAAAGCAGCATCATCTCCTATTTCATCTTTAAACAATGGAAGATTTTTTTACCAATTAAAGTTGGGCAAAGCATTTGGAAAACCTGGAATCTTTGACCTGTCCAAAGGAGCATACCACCGTTGATTTATTGAATTCATCTTGAAAACACTCAATGCTAAAATTGGGTCATCGTAGGTTCTTAACAACTCTAGATTCTTTTAGTAGTGGAGTCTTGAGTATTTGAGGCTTTTTGTTTGGAAATTGATCATCTTAAGATTCAAAAGGAAGATATATATTTACAATTTTCAAAGGGAAAATAATTAAAAAATTAATCTAAAATCTTCTCTAAAATACAATATACATTGGAAAATTCTATCAATTTAGAAAGAACATAATGTCTCAGATAAAAATCCAAGTTAAAACCTTGATCTTCTCACATAGTTCTTTCAGGTTCATTCCTCCAATGGAGTCTTTATTGTAGAATTGATTTGGAGTCGCCAGGTGGATGATTTTAGCCTTTGTATGTCAGATCACTATCCACCATCATAGATAAGATCTAAACCTGTAAAACAATTCTAAAGAAAATGTTAGTTCTCCCCAGCGGAGTCGGTATTATGTTATCACTTAGATTTTCCTAGAAGTTGTTAGAAGGAGGAAAGGCGTCTGAGGTAACCACAAACCAACTTTTAGTACAGAAAGGGGTTCGAGGGCTCTCTCTTTATGATTTGGCTTTGTTTAGTAAGGTATTTGCTAGGTATGAAAGCTTGGGGTTTTGATTTTGATTGGTGGTGGAATTCAAGAACAGATGGGTAAAGCAAAGTACTTCAAGCCATTGGGCTATGGAGTCAACTGAAGATGGATTAACTAGATTGGGTTGATTCAGCAAAGGAGGGCTTCAAAGGGCAAGATAGTAAAACAAGAGGCAAATGGTAACTTGAAAAGGTGGAATGGTCTCAAAAGGGAGGAGGGGCAGTTAAGAATCCTTCAAGAAGTTTCGAGGGGAGGGAAAGTGGGTGATCACTAATGAAAAGCAGTTAAGAATTCTTTACTAAATGATCACAATGAAAAAACTAAGAAACAAGGAGCAAATAAGAATTCCCTGTCTATAATAGTTTTGAAGAAAACATTAAGAAAGATAAACCTTTTAAAACAAATTGCAATAAAGCACCTTTTGAGATATCGTTATTTCATTTATCATTTAGATTTCATGAAAACAAATATGATTATTAATAAACAGAGGAAAAAAAATACTAAACAAGAGATATAGAATACTTATTGACCATTGTTTTGCACGAGAATCCTTGTGAAAGTCCTTTGCTTTATTCAATGCTTCCAGCTAGCCATATAGGAGTTGTTCCAATAGCACTTCTTTTTCAAAATAACAAGTTTATAGAAATGTCTAAGAATCCACACACAAAATACTTCAAATGAAGAAGTATTTATACTAATTGTAAACTGAAATATCTTGAAAAAATATCAAGATTAGTTTCACAAATATCTCCAACTGTTTACATTAATAGAACTTAAATAAAGAACATTCAAAAATAACAAATCTATTTGGCACTATTTCTATGGATTTATGGTGAAAAATAAGAGAAAGTCGAATTTGATAGCAACTCTTAGTTGATGATGAGGCATCCTAGACACTAACTGCATCCTTCCTTTGTGCATTTTGCCCGAGAAATTCTGCAAACTTAGGGTCCAATGATACGCTTTTATATCTCAATCTGTGATATATATGTAAAAAGTGAAAGAGTGTTGTGTAGATAGGAATGTTTTTGAGATAAACCTCTCTCAGTTTCCAAAAATTCAGCTCCAGTGGTTCACAATAGTCTCTGCAAAATGATGTCAAAAACACGACTTTGCACAAACTGAAAAATAGGCTGTGAAGACATGCACTTATCTCCCTTTTGGTAATACACGTATAAAAAGTGAGATATTTTTTTTTAATTAGCTTGTTAAGAACACAAACCTCCTCCCGTTTTTCGAAATACTTCTTCGATTGGCCACAATAGTTTCTGAAAAACTATGACTTAAACAGGAAATTTCTGAAGAATGTACCATTTCTGCTCCGATTTCATCTTTTAACCTGAAATTCCTTTCAACTGTTTTTCACTTTTATTTTGATAAACTTCATTGTAGCTAGTGAAAGTGTTTTCATCTTTGTTTAACCCTTAATGTCTTCATGTTTACTTTTACTGTTTACTATTTACTTTTTACTTTTACCACTTCGTTTTTCATCTATCTTCACTTTGACATGAATTTGTATACTCTATTTTGTAACTGTCTTCCCTATTGTTTATATTCATGATAGATGATCTACTTGACTTGGTCTTCAATCTGATACTCTTTAATCCTGATGCACTTTAATTGTTCTTAACTGTGTCCTTTTACCTTCAATGTGTAGTTTAGGTTTTTACTGTCTGTTTCAACAGTAAATCATTTAATTTTATGTTTCCTCTGCTTGTATTTTAACTGTGTTTTATTTTCCATCTCTGTTTGAATATACTTGATAACAATATTGGAGTAAACAGGTCTTATGACTAGTATTAAGACTATTTATCCAAGGTTGTGGTCTTCTGATCACCTGTAAAACAAAACAAACTATTAGAAAAGCATTGGCTTGCAGGGGAGGTTGAAAAGGTTTCATTTGAGCTTGAGAGGTCTATGGAGTGAGTTCAGAATGATTTTCAAGAGGTAAACCATGCTTGAATTGGTTAACAGAGGCTTCAGGTGGTGCAGATGGGTTACATAGGGTTTTACTGCACAATCAGGTGAAAACAAGCAAAACTGGGGTTTTTGTGTTTAAACGGGTAAATGGTTGATATTGGCGGGTAAAATTTGAATGAAAAATGGAAAATTTGTCATATGCGGAGAGTGGGAAGCAGGTTTGGTAAGCAGATTTCATTGCACCACTTTTGGGAGGCGGGTGGTTTTGGAGGAGGGTTGCGCGATTCCCTTGATCGATTGACAGGTTTCATCGGCAAGTTTTGGAAATCCACCCATATCGCACGCTAAAGGTCGACCAAAAGGCCCGCGTGATATGAGCGAGGGTCATTGGATATAAAGGATCCGATCAGACGGTAGTCGGGCAATGAGATGACTGACATATAATAGGGGCGGGCCCAATATTAATTAAAAGATTAATCATATTGAGGGTGATTTGATTGGTGGCTGAGTTATTAATTATTCCTAATGACTTAATTAATTCTCATTAGCATGGCAGGGAGGTTGGGTTCTTTATTAACTATGGATTAATCTTGTTTATTGTTGTATTTACTGTTATATTTAACCATAGGGGCGGGATATGTAAAAATTTAGGGTTTTTATAATAATACGGGCGCAGGTGTTTTGTTTTTGGGGAGTCAAATAATAATACAAGTTAAAAGTTAATATGAATTTGTGGAAATTTAACATGCGCTAAGATAAAATGTTTCCAAAAGTGTATTTCATCATATAACATTTATAACTTAGGCTAAACAAATATGAGGGTTTTGAGATATGGAAATGTTTTTAATTTCCCTAAGTAAAATAGTATTCTACTTAGGAAAAGCTTTATAAATGGATTGAGTGACTTTATGAAGGGGTAATTGTTGATGAAAGGGACTTAAGTACTTTAGGCATTCCAAATTATTGGGCCGAGAGTCCGGTCCCTCCAAAAGTCAGAGAAATGCTCTGAACTCCTCTAACCTGTTGTAGATACTTTCAGTAATTAGGGGAAATTAGTGAATTTCTAGGGAAAAATGAAGTAAGGAACTTAATTAATTTGACTTTGTTTCCTTGATGTGCTGTCTCCAATTTGAGTTATGCTTTGTCCAAGTGATGAAAGAAAAAGATTTAAGCATTAAACTTAACCATTCACCACACATCTATTCTGCAACCATCATCTACTTACCCTACCTACTTTATCCTAGCATTTTCACTTCTTTATTAGGGTGCACTTATACTGGCAAACCCTTATCACAATTTCTTTTCTTTTACATAGTAATACCTATCAAAATCTACACTTATTACATCCAAGGGCTTAGATTAAACTGTTGAGCTCCTTTTATTCACTCTACCTATCTACTGATCTGCCAAGATTAAACTGTTTGGTCAGATCTTTATTCTCTATTTCTAAAACATGAAATTGAAATATGAACTAGCTAGGCTTAAATTGTTTGACTATTCATGAATTGTGGCTTAGGTGGCAAGTTGCACACAACTTTTATTACACAAAAGTAAAATAGTAGTGGCACTTGGACTTGCACACTTTCATGGTATTTTTGTTTTTCTTGGGGTTCATTTTCTTTCATTTTTTCTGACCTTTTCTTTATTATTTTTGTCCTTTTATTCTTTTTCTAGGACATACCCTCTTTACATTTTTAAATTTTTTTATTTTTTACAAATATGGAAAACATTTTCAAAAGCAAAGATATGTACATATTTTAGAACTAAACCAAGTCAATTATGATATATGACACCTATTGGTATAGGAACCTAACACTTAACCCTTTCTTTAATTCTCTACTCACAACATATTGTATTCATTATTAATTCATAATGCATTTCTTTTATACAACTACTATTGATAACAAAATAACTATAATGCAACTCTTTCACTTATCTAGAAAACTTGGTCTTTTGGAAATATTTTAGGAACAAGCATGATTCCTTCAATCAGTGAGTTTCACATAACTACTCCCCCCGAGACGAAGACCTTTTTCTGTCAGTAAATATCATTAACCAATGGTAGTTCATCCTTCTCCTATAGATGCAAGAAACTTCATGCTCTTTCTCTTCATGTGTGTCTACACATTTTCTTTTATTTCTATGCTTAGGATATTTTTTCTTTCGAGCAAAATCTTATTCCTATCTTTTGTTCTTTAGCCTGTGTTTTTTCTCAAAAAATCATAAAGAGTTTAATAATAATCATAATATCCTCTTTTTCCCACACATCATAGCACTTATCTCTAGCTCAGATGTCTCTCTAATGGTGGTTATTCCTCCTGGAATCTTAGGGATCATGGAAGTTATCCAATCACTTAACAATTACTTGAAAACAAACAAACCTAATTACTCTCATACTTGTTCCCATAGTATTACCAAATAAAGGAAATAATTTATTTATTTAATATTTATTTATAATAATACACATATATCTACACGTTTTTTTCCCAAGGGTACACAAATATCTACACTTGTCCTTTAAATATTTCAAATTTAGTATCAACCTCATGGTTAGTGTATGTAATTCAAATATTTACAAATAAACATAAGACCATATAGCCTTGCAAAACTTAATTGCACCAAGGGTATCAAATTTCCCCTTCCCTTAATTTAAACATCGTCCTTGGTGTTTTCCCTTCCATCTCTCAGGTGGCCTCCTCAAGGCAAAAGTGCTTCCATTGCACTTTAACTTGGATGATATCTAAATTCAAAAGTAAATTTTCCCTCTTACCTAAAATTTGTGGAGGCTCACCTAGAATTTACCTTCTAGTTGAACCTCCACCACATTCCAATCCACCACATTCCAATCAATAATATGAGTACGATCATGAATATATTTGTTTAAAAGTGATACATGAAATAAATTAGGTACTTTTATTTGGGTTGGTAGTGCTAGATGGTAGGCCATTGGTCCTAATCTAGCTAGTATTTCAAATGGTCCACAAAACCTAGGCGTTAACTTAGCACAACTTCTCAATTTCAAAGTTCTCTTCTTGGGCCTGACTTTAATATATGCATGTTCCCCCACTTTATATTCCTTATGAATCCTTTTATATCTTTTATGTCTAACTCAAGCTACCTTTAATTTTTATTTTATCTTTTTTATTCCATCTCCTCTAAGAGATTAGGTCCCAAAGCTAATTTTTCCTTTGGTTGACTCCAACAAAATGGAGTATGAAATTTTCATCCATAAAATACTTCAAAGGGACTCATTTTAAGAGATGTTTGATCATTTTTTTCATAAGAAAACTCAATCATATGTAAGTAGTCTCCCCACTTAGTGGGTTGATCCACCACATACATGCGAAATATATCTTCAAGAATCTAATTGGTTCTTTGGGTATGTCCATATTTTTAAGGATGGTAAGAAGTTTGGATATTTAATTATGTACCCGTCCCTGCAAATAGTGCTTTCCAAAAAATGGAAGTAAGTTTTACATCTCTGTCAAATATGATTATTTTCGATAATCCAGGAAGTATAAAAATCTCTTTCATAGAAAATACAACTATATGAGCAACTTTACATGTTGATTGAACTAGTATAAAGTGGGTTTTCTTGCTCAAATTATCCACTACAACCATGATTAAATCATGTTTTCTTCAAGTTATATGTAGCCATGTAATAAAATCTAAAGAGTAAATTTCCCATTTCCATTCAGGAATTGGAAAGGGGTTTAATAAACCAACAAGATTTTGGTGTTACACTTCAAATTTTAGCCATTCTAGATACTTTTCTAAAAATTCAGCTACTTCTCCTTTCATTATTGACCAGCATAATTCCTTTATAAGCGTTGTAATAACTTTCTAGTATTCAGGATGAGCTGAAAAGGGCCTTTTATGATGATCATCTAGGAGCAATTGCTTGAGTTTAAGAACAATAGGAATGTAAAGACTAATTCTGAAGGTTAATAAATCATCCTTAGTTAATGCATATTTTGATTTTTCTATTTGGCCAACTTTGTTTATTACTTTGTCCTATATTTTCCTATATATTTGATCCTCCAAGGTTGATTTCTTAATTTCCCCATAACATATGTTTTAACATTGGTTAAAGAAATTCCACACACCTTATTTTCATTTTTATTTATTACATCTACAACTTTATTTTATTTTCATTCGATATGTTTGATATCAAAATCAAACTCACTTAGAAAATCCATCCATATCGTTTGTTTGGAATTTAGATTCAGTTGGCTAAAACAATACTTCAAGATGATATGATCAGTGATTAATGTAAATTTATTACCTAAAAAATAATTGTGCCACATTTTTAATGCATGCATTATGACAACCATCTATAGATCACACACAACATTATTTTTTTCATGATCTTTCAATTTTCTATATAAATAAGTGATCACATGTTTATCTTGCAACAACACCCCACCTAATCCTTCTAGGAAAGAATTTGTACATGTTATGTATTCTTTATTAGGATGAATAATTTTAAGTACAGGAGCTACAACTAATAGATATTTTAGTCATTCAAAACTTTATTGGAACTTTTGAGTCCAAATAAATTTAATTCCTTTTCATAGTAATGTGATAGATAGGACAACTTAGAGAAACCTTTAATGAACCTATTATTGTAGACTGCAATCCGAATAAAATATCTAATGTATTCCACATCTTTACGCATAGGATGATTAAGGATTGCTTTGACCTTTTCAAGGTCTACTACAATTTCTTCTTTGAAATTACATGTCCCAAATATTGGATTTGGTCCTAATATAACTCACACTTATTGAATTTGGCATAATGTTGATGTTCTCTAAGTGTTTGTATCATTATTCTTAGGTTTGGTTCATATTTTTCAAGTTTCTTAGAATAGAGTAAGATGTAATCAATGAAAAACAATACAAATTTATCCAAATATTTGTTGAAAATATTGTTCATTAAACACATGAATGTGGCTAGAGAATTTGTGAGTCCAAAAGGAAGCACAACAAACTCATAATGGCCATATCTAGTTCTAAAAGTAGTTGTATATATTTCCTCATCCTTAACTCTAAGATTATGATAACCAAATATTAAATATATATTGGAAGCGATAGTGGCTCCCCTTACCTGATAAAACAAGTCATATATTATAGGTAGAGGTTATTTGTTTTTTATTTTTAGCTTATTTAGCTACCTATAATCAATACACATTATGAAAGTACCATATTTCTTCTTCACAAACAGTACTGGTGCTCCCCAAGGAGAGACACTTGGCCTAATGTATCTCTTATTCAATAGTTCTTGAAATTGCATTTTCAGTTCCATAAACACTGGTACACTCATTCTAAGGGTGCCTTGGACACCAGTGTGGCCCCAAGTAATAACTTAATATTGAAGTCAATATCCCTTTTGGGTGATAGTTGAGGAATTTCATATGAAAAAACATGCTTGAACTCTCGTACCACCTTCAAATCATTTAAATTTCTTTCCTTAGTTTCTTGTGAAATTCTTCTACTTGTACAACAAATAATTTACAACCTTTTTGGGCACATTTGTTTAGTAGTAAGGTTGATATTTTCCTCGTATAAATTGATCTCTGCTTTTCTAACCAGTCCATTCCTCCCAATATATCATAAGATCCTAGGGGTAAAACATTTAGGTTAATTTTTTCATTACACCCATTCAAATTAATAAGATAGTCTGTAACCCAAATGGTAACCTCCCTTTTGGTACCACTCGCTAGTTGGACCAACTAATATTTTTTGTATTTTTATGTTCAACTTAATTTTTTCAACTATTTGTGGATTGACATAACTTAAACTAGCCCCTAGATCTATTTAAATGGACACGTGTTGGTTTAAGATATTACCCTCTATTTCAATTGTACTACATTGATCCTTAACCTGGAAATATTTTAGGGATGCATTGATTCTAATAATGTTTCTATCCAAAATGGAAAGTCTTCAAACATTAAGAAAAGTATCGGGAAAATTAGCTTGTTGCGCGCTCGTGAGCTAGCCCGCACCCCTGCCTTTAGCACTGCCTCTTACAGTAGCCCTGCCTAGTAGCCTGCTGCTATAAGGCTTCCTTCCTCCCCTTTGGCCTCTTGTTGGCAGGTTCCATTTGCACTGACCACTCTTGTTCCAGGCTTGGCAACCTTCTGTTGCTGAGCTTTCTTCTGCCCAATGTCTCATCAATCGAGGGATGGTCCTCATTCTCTGAATAGCGATCCAAACCAAGAAGTAGCTTCCACCTCCTTAATAGCTGATCAGGGAGTTCCAAAAGCCAAACCAGTTGCAAGTAAATTTGTTAAAAAACTAGATGACATTCCTGAAATATCCTTACCTCCTACTCTACCTCGAAAAGCAGCCATTTCTTTGGTCGAAGGGGGACTGATTGGGTAGTTCACAAGTCTGTGGCCCTCCCCCAGAGCAGTTCAAAAATGGGTGGAGAGAAACTGGAGTGCCAATATACAAGGGAAAATTGCAATCAGGTTCTGTGGAAGGGGCTACTACACATTTTTATTTGAATCTAAAGAAGATAGGAACCTTATTTTCAGGAATGGACCATATTTCATGGATTCGAGAGGCCTATATTTGAACAGGTGGTCTCCGGACTTTGATCCTGAGATGGACATCCCAAACGCAGTGCCGGTTTGGGTTAGGTTGCTGCATCTCCCACTTCACTACTGGGGGGACGAATCAGTCAAAGCTATAGGGAATGCAGTGGGCAAGTATATTGATAGATGTGAACCAAAAGACAACATGCATGCTTGCGCCAGGATCTGCGTGGAAGTAGATTTGGGAAAAGGGCTCCCAGAGGCAATCAAACTCAGGGTGGACCAGTGGACACACATCCAGCAGCTGGACTACGAGCAAATCCCCTTCAAATGCAAGGTATGTCACGAGTATGGTCATTTCGCTAATAGATGTAGCAAGCTTAAGGATGTAGAGACAGTTGAGAATGCAGAAACCCAAGAAAATAACTGGGAACAAGTGAAAAGGAAGAAAACTAGTAATAAACAAAATGCCCAGAACCCTCCTCAAGCAAATGAAAATACTGCTACTTCCTCTCACCCCCTCATCATCCCGGCTCCTCTGGTTGAACCATCTTCTAATCCCTTCGAACTCCTTGAAGATGACCCTCCATCTCCTCACTCCCCTCCCCAGCTAAATGCTAATTCCAGTGCTTCCTCCCCACCCCCCAGCTTCTCGCCCCCCCCCCCCCTCAATTGATAGAATCCTCACCAGAAATAAAGTCAAAGAAACAACCAATGCTCTGGAACAACCAAAAAAATCCGGGAGGAAATCCAACAAGGAACTTAGAGATGAGGCTGCAGCAAAGGACATTGCTATCGAAACTCAACAAACTATGGACACCTTCTTTGGAAAATAGAAAGGGAGTGTGGAGAAAACACAGCCAAAGGACAAGGTTGGGAACCACCATAAACCAAGTAAATAATGATCTTAGTCTCTTGGAACAGCAGGGGTTTGGGTTCTGCCTTAAAACTCAACGCGACAAGCGATTTGATAAAGCAAGAACAACCATATATTTTAATGATCCAAGAGACCCACCGAGAATTTCAAAATTTGATAGCAACTTCAAAAAATTATGAAGGAATAGCAACAAATTCAAACGGCGCATCAGGAGGCATTGGTATGTTGTGGAATAAATGGAACTGGAAAATTATCAACCAAAAACTCAACAGCAGCTGGGTTAGGACAAATCTAATAAAGAAGAATACAAACATCAAATATACGGTTATAAATATATACTCACCAAATCATTATAGAGACAAAGCCTTATGTTGGGAGTCTCTAAAAGAAGAGGTACAAGATGCCCAAATTGACAACCTAGTAATGGGAGGGGATCTAAATCTAATCTAGAATATAGAGGAAAAGCTAGGAGGTAGATTCATAGGACATTTTTCAAGTGCTTCCCTGGAGGATATTATTGCTGAACATAAGTTGCTTGATATCCATCCCAACAATGAAAAATTCACATGGAGCAACAAAAGAACGGGCATTCATAACATAAAAGAAAGGCTTGATAGAATCTTGATCCAGGAGGATATTGCAGCAAGTTTCTCATCCATAAAGAGTAAAATCGTGCATGCCTCGGCTTCTGACCATAAGCCGGTTGCGCTCATTTTGGACAAGTGGGAAAATCAGGGTCTGATTCCATTTAAGTATAGCAAAATTTGGGACAGCAAGGATAGCTTCAGGAATTTGATCAAAGAGAGCTGGGAAGAAGAGGTTCTGGGCTCCCCACAGTATGTTTGGGAGACTAAGCTCAAAAATGTGAGAGAAAAAATAAAAACGTGGGCCAGAGAAGAAGCTTTAAGGGACAAGAAACGAAAATCAGAATTGCAAGACAAGCTGGAGAAGTGGAACAAAGAAAAAGAAAGTCAGCAAGTTACTGAACAAGACAAAGCTCACGAAGTAGAAATGTTTGTGGCCCTCTATCAGCAAAATAGAAATGAAGAGGAGGAACTTAGACAAAAATCCAGATGTCTATGGATCCAAGCTGGGGACAAGAACACAACCTTTTTCCACAACAACCTCAAGATTCGCCATGCAGGCAACCAAATTGACAAAATCCATGTGGCAAGGTAGGAAATCAAGGGGAAAGAGGAAATAAAAGAAGCAGTGTTTCACCACTTTAAATCCCTCCTCATAGCTGAGGAACAACAAGTGGATAGCGTTGATTTTCTTCATCAAATTAGCATCAAAGTCAGAGATCAGCAAAACAGTGAGCTTGAGAAGGAGGTAACAGCAAAAGAAATAAGGGAATATGTTTGGAGAATGCAGCCGGAAAAAGCTCCAGGCTCCAATGGATTCACCATCGCCTTCTACAAGTGCCATTGGGAGACAATCCAAAAAGATCTGGTACGTATGATCAAGAATGTCTTCAAAAAGCACAAAGTGGGGGAAAATACAAAAACTTCTCACCTGGCCCTTATCCCCAAGGAGCCAAATCCTGTCTCCTTTGATAGATTCAGGCCAATTTCTCTTTGTAACTCTTCATATAAAATCATTACCAAGATTTTGGCAAACTGTCTAAAAAAATCCTTCCTTGTATCATTTCGGAAAACCAAGGGGACTTTGTCCCAAAAAGGCAAATAACTGACAATGTAATCCTCATTCAAGAAGCCATACATAGCAGCATCCAAAACAATGAAAGAGGAATGGTTATAAAGTTGGATATGGCTAACGCTTTTGACCGTGTTTGCCATTGTTTTCTTGCTGCAGTTCTACAAAAGTTTGGCATTTCAAACAAGTTTATTAGGATCATCGAAGCATGCATCTCCAACCCATGGATCACACCTCTGATTAATGGAAGACCCAGTAGATACTTTCGTAGCTCTAGAGGATTGAGGCAGGGATGCCCGCTCTCTCCTTTTTTGTACATCATTATGGCAGAAACTCTTAGCATACAGCTGGAAAATTAGCATTTGAGAAGGGAGATTACAGGCATAAGAATTGCTCGAGGTGTTAAAGAAATTAATCACTCTCTCTTTGCAGACGACACCCTTTTGATTGGGGGAGCATCCAGTATAATTGCTAGAAGGTTCAAAAAGGTGTTAGATGACTTCCTAGCTGTCTCTGGAGGTCTTTTGAACAATAAAAAATGCAGAATATACACCTGGAATGTGCCAAACAACATCATGCAAAGGATTTCCCAAATATTGGAAATCCCAGTACAGCAAAATTGGAGCCACTTCATATATTTGGGTTTACCACTAGCCAAAGAAGGGATTAAGACAGAGACTTGGAATAAACAAATCGAGAAAGTAAGAGGGAAAATCCAAAGTTGGGGAATGATGTGGTTAAACTTGGCTGGTAGAACCATCTTAATCAAAGCGCTCCTTTCGGCTTTGCCTATCTATCAGTTTTCATTAATTTTGGCCCCAGCGAGCATTCATAAACAAATGGAGCTTATAATCAGAGGCTTCCTTTGGCGGGGGGAGATAGGACTCCAAGAAGTTCAGTTTGGTTTGGTGGGATCAAGTCACTCTTCCATTCGAATATGGAGGTATCTCCATTCGTCTCCCAAACATAACAAACAAAGCTCTTGGTATAAAATTAGTCTGGCACATGCTTATTGGTCAGGATCAGTGGTGGGGAGAAGCCTTGGCCAGGAAATACCTCAATGGTTAGAGGTCTTCGCTGATTAATGGGCTGATCCCGGACCACCCTTGTACCCAAATTTGGAGACTTATCAAAAAAACCATTCCCCACATCAAAGATCAATTCTCAAAAAATCCTGGAAATGGAGAAAACACTTCCATCTGGAACGATAGAATCATGGGAGTAGCCCCATTAAAAGGACACCACAATCTGAATGATCTTCATGACTGGATGGAGGAGAAGGGCATATCTTCCTTATCCTCTATTTCAGAGTGGGATCAAAATAGATGGACTGCTTGGAAAAGGCCATCTCTTCCAAATCGCCTCTCTGATCAGTGGGAAGAATTGAAGGCACTTCTATATGGCTCAGCTCCGATAAACAAACAGAATATGGATACCTATATTTGGGACCCCAGCGGAGGAGACTACACTATCAAATCTGGTTACAACTTCCTCCGCAATTATAGCAACTTCGATAATTGGAGCCTCTGGCCTGCTGTGTGGAAGAATGCTTGTCTTCCTAAAGTCAAGTTCTTCGTGTGGACCTTGTTAAAAGGGAGGATTCTTACTACTGAGAATTTGAGGAAAAAGGGCATTCATGGGCTGTCAATGTGTGTTCTTTGCCAATCTGAAGAAGAGAGCTCCCAACATCTCTTCTTGAACTGTCCCATAGCCAGACAGTGCTGGAAACAGGTTATCAGCCCCCTCGAACTGAATATTGAGCCAATTGTGCAGTTATCTCCATTATTCAAAAATTGGGCTCACAGCTATCCCCATGCAAAGCGAAACAAGGCTGCCATCATAAGTGTTTGGAAGTGTCTCCCCTCCACACTTTGCTGGCACATCTAGTTGGCCAGAAACAAGTGCATCTTCAAGGGCAAAAAACCAAGTTCAGGGACTATTCTTTCCAAAACTTGGGCTCAAATTGCGGAAATGATCAATGCCAAAGGTATGCCTCCTCCAGATCAAACCAACTGGACACATGCAGAAAAGGTTTGGTACAATAGGATTCCCTTGGATGGCCTAGCCAAGATTTATATTCCAAAGAATGTTGGAAACAAACAAGCAAATTGGAAGCTACGGGGAAATGAAAGGGAAGTAGAGGGATGGATCAAAAACCAAAAAAACTTCATACTCTTCTTTGATGGAGCTTCAAAGAACAACCCCGGAAGAGCTGGGGCGGGTGGGCTAATTCTGGATCAACAAGGTGAAACAATATCAACGTTCGAGTGGGGGCTTGGGACTCTGTCAAACAATAGAGCAGAGGCTTATGGTTTGTTAATGGGAACCAGCCTCCTCACAAAGCTCCAAGCCAAAGATCCAATTATTATCGGAGACTCTGCTATTATAATAGCAGCAATGGATTCTGGAAGAGAATTTAAAAACCTAGCCTTGAATAAGATAAAGCAGAGAATCAATGATAATGTCAACCTGTTAGGGAAAGTGGTCTATAAACATGTGCTAAGAGTTCATAACCAAGCAACAGATGCCTTAGCCAACAAGGCAGTGGATAAAGAGGTTGCGACAACAAAAAAAAAAAATTCTATCTACGAAAAAACAATACCATAACCAGTCTTCTTGGGTGATATGGCCCATAATAAAATCCTGGAAAAAGCATCACTCATGGGAAGAAAAAGGAACTTAGTACTATGCATACCCAGACCATGATTTTCCAGCATATGACAGACACAAAAAACAAAGGACATCCACCTAGAGCAGCATAGAAAATCTTCCCCATTCAGAGCAATAAGTAGCGGATCCTCATGAAAAAAACATATTGTCCTCAAGACATGACAAAAGTAGGCAAAAGTCTTTTCAAGTGTAGGGGAATCAGATTTGTCACAAATCGCAATGTATCAGCTACCAGGAAGGATCACGAGGAACCTCCCATCAACTATTATAAGAAGCAGCCCGGGATCAGGTTTCCTCATAAGAAGAAGCCTCTCAACAGCGCTTGCAGAAGTTCAGGTTGCAATGTCTATTTTTGGAGGTTTCCTGAGGAGCATTAGAAGATACTCTTTTTCCCTTTTGTGCGTCGATAGAGGTATTGTTGTTTTAGTTATTTATCTGTGCAATATTTCTGCTAACACCCTGCTTGTTCTTGTGGTTTCGTTTAGTCTTGAGCTCAGGGCTTTTCAAGCTATTTCAGTGGTGACTCACTGTTCTACGCAGTTCAATCCCTCTCCTTGCCCCCAGATCTTCTCCCATCCACCCAGTTTCTTCCCTCCCTCATTGACAAAAGTTTCTCTGGGCCCCAGAAGTAAATCTGATCCCCCTATCAGGCTGATCCTTCCCCAATGCCTCATCCTTCCTCTCAAAAGCACTCTCACCTTCAAGCATCAACATCAGTCAACGATTAGTGTCTTAGCAGCTCAGAATGGTTGGAAATTCCATCAAATGGATGTGAAATATTCTTTCCTAAATGGAGATATGAAAGAGAATGTTCTTAGTTCCCAACCAAAAGGATTTGTTATGAAGAGTCAGGAACAAGAAGTACGCAAGCTTGAACAATCCTTGTATGGCCTCAAGCAAGCACCATGATCCTGGTACGATAAGTTAACTGAGCATCTTTTGAATCTCAATTTCAAACATTATGATCTTGATGATGCAACCTTGTTTGTCAAGAAAGTTGGAAAAATAGTTGTATATCTTATGGTGTATGTATTTGACATTTTGATGACAGGGAACAATGAGAGCTACATTGCAACCATAAAGAAAGAACTGAGGAAAGGTTTTGAAATGATAGATTTGGGCTAGTTCACTACTATCTTGGTATTGAAGTAACTCAACATCCGAAGTTTATATTTCTCTCTAAGAATAAGTATATTGAACATCTATTGAAGAGGTTTAGCATGATTGAGTGAAATCCTTTGGCTAATCTGATGGAACAAAAATTAAAGCTCACATCCACTAAAGGAAAAGAATTTGAGAATGCAACAAATTATAGAAAACTCGTATAAAGTCTCAAATACCTGACTACTACTAGACTAGACATTTCATTTGTTGTTGGAATCCTCTCCAGGTTTATGTAAAAGCCTTGTGAGGGTCACTATTCTACTGAAAACATATTTCTAAAGTACTTGAAGGAAACTCAAGACTTTGAACTCAAGTATACACAAGTGGATTACTTCAGCATCATTGGATACTCTGATTCATATTTCTATGGAGATTAAAGCCTGGAGTATCTACTTTAGGTTATTTTATGATTCTTGGATCAGGAGTTATCTCCTGGAGGTCACATAAACAATCAGTTCTAGCAAATTCCAAAACTGAAACAAAATATGTGGAAACAACTGAAGCAACGAAGGAAATTATGTGGCTCATGAAACTTCTCGAATATTTGCAAGAGAAACAAGTGCATTCAACTCCTCTTTTGATTGATAATACTTCTGCAATAAACTTGGTCAAGAACCCAATGCTCCATGATCGAATGAGGCAAATCAATACAAAATACCATCTGATTCAACATCATGTTGAGTCTAAAACAATCCACCTACGACATTGTTCAACAAATGAGCAGATTGCAGACATATTCACCAAAGTGCTTGGAAGGGAAAAGTTTGAAAGATTCAGAATGATTCTTGAACCCACCAACATCCCTTCAGGTTAAGGGGGGGAATGTTGACACCTAATGTTTTGGATTAGGTAAACTGATGTAAATATTGTAAATAGTAAAAATAAAGGGAACTTGGAAGACCAAGAGATATTTAGAGATGAAACCCAATAGTCTCTCTCTCCTTGTATATATTCATATTCTCCCTTAATGAAAATCAATTCAATTCATGGATTTACTCCTAGCCTAACACATTTGAGGTGATCCAACGATAGGTTTGACATTTTACTAAGGTAAGTTACTCTTTGACTTAATAATTTACTCTGTTAGTTTTGGCCCCAAATGTCTATGTCATTGTTAAGGAGGGGTTTGAACCTGTCCCTCTTAGTTTATCTATTTCTAATTTCATTAACCAGCTTTACCCTATTCACATTCCCATATATTATCTCATCAGGTTGTTGGATTTTTTGATAATGGAAAAAGATGTAATGACAAGTAAGCGACTGATACTTGTTTGGGTTCTTTATTTTTCTATCTTAAATTATTAGCTTGTGGAATAGTTTTGTAGATTGACCTTTTACATGTTATTCCTTTACAAGTTGGAGGCCTTGAGCACAGTGTCATTAATGGTTCCAATGTTTCCATTCCTTCAAAACACACTATTCCTTGGAAATGTTCCATTGGTTTATTTCCAAAGAGTCTATTCGACTTTGAGTTTGGTCTAGAGATGAATGGCCACCTACGGGTTCGGTCTCAGGTAAACCAAAAGGGTCTTATCGATCCTTCTACCTTTTTGTTTTGATTTCAAGGTTATGCTATATTTTTTCTTTCTTTTAAACCTTCTCCTCATTCTCTTATGTAGACCTAGTGTGTAAATTTGTTATGGGTTTCCAGAAATAAATATCGTACAGTGTTTCAGTTGTGAGGGTTTGTTACACACTACACGTAATTTCTTGTTTTCTCTCAAGTCATCATTATATTCAGAGTTCTTGATAATGTTATTAAACCTTGTAATGTTGGTTTTAACTCTTGTGGTGCCATTTTTCAAGGTTCAATGGTGATGGTTTTGGTCTGGAGTTTCCTTGAAGGTTTTAGAGTGGTGGCATTAGATTGGTTTCAGCCTACATCTTGGACTTGTAGGCTTAACCAATGGTTGGAGCTATGAGATGACAGCTAAGGGATATACCCACATTTCTTAGGGATTTTATGCAGATAACTACAACTAAAAGTGTCTTTGAGGGTTTATATTCCCTTCCTTTTCTTCATGGTTTATTTGCTAGAATTGTATCAATTTATGGTTGTCCCTTCATGTTCTATAGGTGATACAATGGCCTCTCCCTGGAAGACTATGCAAGTAATTTTCCTTATCTGTTCCTCTACAATTTATTTTTGTTAAATTAAGTGCAATGTATGTCATTTATTTATATTTTCACTGTAACAACACCCCTGACTTAAAACCATAAATAAGGGGCGGTCACCATGCAAACCCAGTCTTCAAAGTACCATTATGAAAATGGGGTATAAAAATTTTGAATTTTTTCAGTCCTCTCTAAACCCAAAATGATCATCACCATTGATTTCATATCGTTCAGACGAATCTGGTGATATAAAAATTTTCCTCATTCCAACCTCTTGAATTGAGAGATGTGGTCCTCCAAAGATATGCCCCACTTTACCCTGCCACATCATCTAACTGCCACATGGTAGTCTACCATTGGCCCACATGGCATTCGGGCTCATAAGCTAGTCGGGGTCGACCTTCTCCCCAATGCGTGATTTCACATTCCTATGGGTCCAACCCCCAACTCCTGACCTATTTAGGGTCGGCTTCACTCTTAGATCACATTAACTCTCCTTATGCCTCTCGGGTTGGTCTAACTAGACATGTCCAAACACATCATCCTATCTGCCCCACCTTAGCGATTCCTAATCATGACACTTTATTACCCATTAAGGATTCCTTTCCAAGCTTGTGTGTAAGGTAGGTTGCATGACCTCCATTTCCCATTGGTCCACTGCTCCACCATTGGGCTGACACTGCAACCTATGCCACATCACCTGGGCTTCCTTGACCCAAAATCCTCCCTTATTGCACCATTTAACTCTTCCAGGGTTGTTTTTTTTGGTTGATTCATCAAATGGGACCAATTCTCCACCAACCACAGTGTACGCTCAATTAATGTGACATGAATAACACCATCCCACTTCTTTGACCACAATACTCAAATTTGTTTCTTCCTGTATGCCTCCAGGGTGAGAGGGTGAGACCTACAGGCTTACGTGGGCTATTGGGTCTCACCTCTACACACCACTACCTCTAGTTGGCCCAAGTAGCTATCATGTCACCGTAGTGTCTAATTGCACATTCGATTTCATTAATCAACCAGGTGGTTCCCTTTTGGGGCACATGCAACGGTGGGTCACATCCTTTCACATCAATTTCTCCTAATTGGTGCATGTGGTTATAGCACCACTATTTATCAAACCTGGAGAGACTCTTGGGACACGTCATCGCGATACCTCCATCCTAACGCTTTCCTTTGTTACACTCACTCATGCCTCTAGGTATTCTACTGTGGGATAACTTATCAGGTGGGACCACCTTCCCACCAATTGACCATCTACAATTATGTGGTCTTTCCATGCACACCCTTAAGTGATATCATTGGGCTTTTACTTGTGCTTGCTCGCACTTCCTCAAAGAATGAACTACCAAGAAACATTTTCTTGTGGGAACTACCTAACCAAGGGCAAGCCCATTGGGCTTGTGTGTCAACCAACTGATCTTAGCTGATGTCATCGCGATCAATTCCTTTGGCAACACATTCAACCTTTCAAGATTTACCCTTGAGCCACGTAATATTACCTTCGTCCAATAGCGTTGAGGGAAATCACGTGTGCCAATACCAGGTGTCCATGGCTAGGTTTTGGTCAGGATGAAGAATAAGGTTGGCTAGATTTCATTATAAGTTTAAGGCTTTTCCCTCTTCCACCGCATCAAGGCTTGCACTCAAACTCTGCCATGGCCTGACTGGGGGAACCTTGCCAAGCCTTATGTGATGTGTACAATTTGGATTTTTATAAGTATCATGAGAGATTGCTCTAGCTCTCCATCAAGCACATTTCTCTCATTATTCTATCCATGAATTTTCACAGAGGTTCTGTAAATGTCAATATAAACACCAATGTTTGGTACTGTTCATGGTGGCTTTCTAAAGCACCCTACGGTGCTACCCCTCTTGAGCTTCAGTGAAACCTACTCTAATGAGTTAATGTACCTCAAACATTCCCCATATGAAAATAATAAATTCTACATAGGGTGGCATAGGAGTTCCTACAACCACTCTGTTGAGGACCTGCAATGAACTCCTAAAGGGGCTCCACCTCTCCTACCACATGCCAAGGGTTCCATGTTCCAAAACAAGCCTGCAAGCGGCTACATGGCGCTATGTGTTACCGGGAAAAGTGTCTATTTAGAACTGCTCAATCCCACTAAGGTGTGACAACTGCCTTAGAAACAAACAGAGAAAAACTACTTTTGTATTTCCTTTATGAACTATAGACAGAGAAGAATAGAAAGAACCAACCTGTGTCTTGTGCTAATCCTTTGATCCAATCCCTCTCTTCTTTGATAGCTTCCAGCTACTTGCTCCCTTACTTGCCCAGCTTCACCAAGTACCTGTAAGATCACAGAATAAGAAAACTATACAAAGACATGGATCTATATTCATAAATAACTTAGGATCAGATTTAAGTTAACCATACAAATGTAACAAGCATCAATGATACAAAAGCATGGAGGAAAAACTCAAATAGTTTTTATTGATAAACAAGAAGAACCAGGAGGAGTTACAACCAATGATTCCTGACCCAGCATCAACCTCCCAGCAAAGAAGTCCCTCTTCACCTCCAACAAAGCATAAATCACCCAATACTCTGATATTTGTCACAAAACCAACAACAATTCCTTACAATGTGCAAAATTCCAGCCTCTGGATCTCTGGGATGAGGGACCCATATATAAATGTATGCAAGGAGGATGAGTCAGCTTGCGATTTGATTAGTGTCTTCTCTCTGTTAGTTCTTGCTTCCACTTGGAGACTGAAGGCCTCTTACTCATCCTTGGTCGAATTCAGTGAGGCAAGTGTCATAGGAGAAGATTTTGGAAGCTTCCATTGTCTTTCCACCTCGCGGAATGACACTGCCATTTGCCATTTCTTGCCCAACGCACCCTCATAGTGCATTTAGGTGCGTTGCAACGCACCTAGCCAGTGTGTTTAGGTGCTATGCGATGCACCTAGCCAGTGGAGCAGCTGAAATGATCCTGTTTTGACTTATTCTGAGCAGTTTCTGGTGGAGAACTTCTGGGAGAAGCTGTAATTTGTTGACCTTGTTCCTTTAGGGGTTAGAACAACACTTTTAGGGACTTAGGAGCCCTTGGTTTATGGACATTTCATGCTTGGAGTTGCAAGGCACAAAAATGTCTATAACACTATGCAAGGGCTTCCATGGCCTAAACAGGAACACTAGGAAGCTTGTCAAAGACCTCTAGGATGTTAAGAATGCAAAGCTAACTGATCCTTCATGCAAGGGTTTCAAGCTATCCTTACACTTAAAATAGGAAACAATTATTTCACCGTTTGCATAATGCCACCTCAGTGGATTGACAGGCTTGTAACTAAGTGAATAATTATACATGTGTATACAGAGACCCTGCCAAGTAGGAAGTCTCTTATGTAATCATTTCATATTAATAGAGGGGATTTTTATTTCCAACATTTCCAAGTTTTAATCGAGATCCCTATGGATCCTTCCACTTCCTGTAAAATTTCATAATGTTTTTGTGTTATTTACATATATGCTATCAACACCACAGTTGAGCATTTCATGTAGAAAAAAATTCCAGTTTAGGGATACATCATAACCATTAATATGATGTAAATAATTACACATTCTATTGCATATTATACGTGTTATGAATAACACCAACAATAATTTCACACAACACTCCATTTCCAATCCAGAAGCACACACTTGCTTGACTTTCTTAGCAATGTCATTCATTTTAGAGATGTGATATATTTATATATATGATTCCATCATAACTATAAGTGCCATTTCCATGTGAGGATATAACCACATACTCATTAAATTAACATCATAGTTACAGTCCAAAAATCTAGAGCAATTTCAAACCGGAAATTCATCATAAATTCATTAACATTTAAACAATACATAAGGGTACTTATCTTTAAAGTTGTAGGGAAACTAAGTCAGGTACAAGGACTCTCCACCCAATCGTAGATAATTGCAGCCAAGATCACTTGCAATTTTCACCCCTGAGCTAGATTCTAGAGACTAAGGGAGATTTCTTTAGGGATCAATACATCAAATGTCAGCTAATATATGGAATCCACAGGACCTCCTTCATCCACCCACCAGCCACTCGCTCCAATAGCATACAAGGAATATTGAGGCCAACTGCCTCCACCCTCTACCTACCCAATGGCATCCAATCAATGCATACAAGGAACCCATAGGTTCACGATCTCCACCCAAGCACACAAGGAATCCAGAGACTTCTTCTTCACCCATGTACACACAAGGAATCCAAATACCAACTTCCTCCACCCCAAGAGTGTCAAGGGAATCCAAAGAAGAAATCCCCACCATAACACAGTGGTTCCACCCACTCTGGGGAATACATAACTCACTGCAATAGCAAGAGTTTTCAAAGGCTCTACCTCCAAGAATCGAAGGACACAATCCTCCACCCACACCACTAAGGGATTCTAGAGAAAACAATCTCTCTGCTTTGGTTTTACTGGGACTATAGAGGCATTGTTCCTCACCAAGGAGAGACCATATGTCCACCGAAATTGCCAACCAAAATCGGTTCACTATCCTCTGCCTGCTCTTCTCTTTTGCATCTTTCTTTCTTATGTTCTTCCCCCTCCTTATGCTCTTTGTATTCTTAGCACCTTGATCAAGAAAAGTTCCTCTTTCCCTCTCTCAATGTTGTCAACATCAATTCCAATGCCCTCTTTCCTCCCTACCTTGACTTCTGACTTCTTTTCTAGGCTTGCATTTACTGCCTCATCCTTGTTGCCTTGTGAGTGATATCCCAAGCAACATCAGCATATGTACCTCTTCTTGTAACCCATTTAATTCTGATAAAAAAACAATCCATTAAACACACCAAACAACCTTTAATGGATGTCCAAAAAATTCATAATTTTTTGCACAAGAAAACCTCTACATCCCAAGAAAGAAATCCTCCTCCTTAGTTTTGGAATTTGTGTCCCTTGAATCAGTATCCTTTTTCAATTTTGTGTCTACAAAAATATTTACAATGCATTTTTAAGAGAGAACCATGGTTGGCGTTGTCACATTTACCCTAAATTTACTGATAGAATTCCATGTGGATGTTTCAATAGGTGCACCATAAACCCTAGTTCGAAAGCTTCTCAACATCCATTCTCAATTTTTCTCATTTTCAAGTAAGAGACCCTTGAATCCTACCTGGGCCCTCTCTTCTTACTGTAACAGCCCTGGGTTAAAAGTTCACATAATAAAAGTTAATAAAGGTAAAATAAGATCCACAAGAAAGGGACACTTATTCCAAGTTGAATGTTAGGAAAAATATCCTAGTGGGCATTACTTGATGTGTTTATGACTAAGGGAAACTAGCAAAGGAAATGGCTAAGGCTTTGGAAATGCAAAAATGTATTTTTTGCACATTATTTATGAAAATAATAGAAATTAGGAGAAAAGGAAGGTGAAAGGTCGCAGGTTGCATGTGAGGAGGAAAATGAAGGAAAATCAGGGAAAATTGAAGAAATTAGAGGCATCATCAATAAAAAGACCTTAGAACATCAATTGGTAGCCTTTTGTCATCTTATCATCAGTTTAGTGTTATAATTTATCTCAAAGAGGATAAAGAAAGTAATCAAACAATGAAAGGAAAGGAAAATCAAGGAAAGGAAAGGAAAAGCAAAGAAAGACAAGGAAATCAAAGGAAGGAAAGGATCAAGAAGCTTCAGTAGGAATATTTGTAGGTAACAAATTGCATGTGTGATTTCCTAGCTAGTTTTGATATGCATGGTATGTGCATGTTGGTATTTGGTTCTTTTGTTTTCATTGGCATGGATTTTGTCAGGATTCAACAACGAATTTTAGCCTACCCTTTCCATTTCTAGATAGCCATGGTGTGATGGGATTTTTCTCAGTTTGAGCTTTGGATTGCCAGATGGTTTTGTAATCCAAGGTGAAGTGGTCTCAAGAAAATTCCAAAAGCCCTTGGAATCCCTTTACCGGTAATGGCAAGATACATTGTAAATCCTAAAGGTGGAGATAGGAAAATTCCTCAAGGATGGTGAAGAAATTTTGAGGCATCCAAGCTTGGTTCATTTTTGTGATCTCGACACCAGTTTAGGTGTAATCACAGTATGGTGATGGTGGAGGTGGTTTAATATCTAGATTCCCTTGGTTTTTTATTGATTGGTTTATCCCATGAGATCCCACATTCATGCTTGGAATATGGCACAGGGGTGATTGGCTAAAAGAAATATCTAGTTCAACCAATCTATGGTCATGTGGAACTTGGAAGTCCCAAACCCAGTTTGTAATTGCCTATGTTTAATAAAAGCTAATTTTCTCTTTATTTCATGAGTGAATGTACTTTTTATTATGTGGCTTTAATGGTTGTTCTCTTATGGTTATTTATCTAGTTATATGATGGTTATAAGCATGGTTTTCTGAAAGATATCAGTCATGGCTCTATTAATGTTTTTACTTGTAATAAAATAAATAATGAATCCAACACCTTATTGATGTTGTGACAGCTAATGTGAGAAGGTAAAGACCCTTCTTGTTAAACATCAGATAAGTTTTCAATCCCTCATGTTTATACTTGCATTCATGACCTGTAGGTGTCATATCTACCAAGTGTTTGACAGAATAACAGCCCCAGTTGGGTATGGTCAGGTCAAGTTATGCTTCAATTTTTTGGTCTACAAGCATTGTATTCATGTATTTTATGAGTTCTGGAAGTTTCATGGATTTCTGGGTAGAGGCTTAGCCCCAACCCTAGAAAGGAGCCTTAATTCTCGCATTCATTGGCACAACATTGGTAGAGAAAGGCCATAGTCACACTGATGTAGGCCTATGGGAGAAACTGGTAACCCATAGTCACATGGAAGCCTTGATAAGGGAGCAACTGGGGCTGTAGGTTAGGGAAAATGTGAGTTGTCTCAGGGGTCAGACACCTGGAGGGGTTCAATTACTCTTGGAGGTCCTTTGGCACCTAAGGGAAGCCAGTAAAGTCTTGTTGTGTCAACTTCAATTCCTTACGTTCATCTAGGAGGTTGATTCATATCATATTAACCCCTCATCTAATGTTTACCTAGAATAAGCTGATCAAAATGGGTATATGTGAGAGGAGGTGACATTACAAGGCGGTATCAGAGCAGGTTGCACTTCCTTTGGGTCATATCTGATACCATAAGGTGGTATGAGAACATGCTTTCACTCCCTATGGGTAAGTATGATGTTTTCAAGGTTATGGTTGTCATGCATGGGATCGAGGTATACAATTGGAATGATCATGCATGATGTTGTTGTGATTTTATATTATTACATGGATATGTTTATGATTATACATGTACATGATAATGTGAATTGATCTTGTAGATAAGATTAGCCTCCCTTGAACATCACTAAGATGGATTTAATTTTTGTATCTATTTGGTTTAACTGACATGGTATAATTGCAGGAAGAAGAGAAGTCAAAGATGACGAGTAAAATGGTAGATTGCAGTTCCTGTGACTCTCGCTAAAGATCAGTTGAGAAACAAGGAGAAGAGTATTCTCTGGGTATAGCAGAGATATTGAGGAGGTTAAGGAAAAATATTATAAGTTGTAATGTAGATAATGACAGGTTGGTTGAGGCTCAGGAAAGACTAGCAATGTCTCAGCAGAATAAGATAGAGGTTAATGCAGCAATCCTTCAAAGCTTGTCAGAGTTACAGAGACAGAGACAACTGAGGATCAATCAAGAGTAGGAAGAGAAAACTAATGGATCCTATGGTAGAAAGTCTCGGTCCGAATACAAGTTAGATACAGGGGACAAAATCAGAGGTGGTAGATCACTAGATACACCAAACAGGAGGATTGGTGTGTATGGGAATCATTCTAGTTCCTCATCTAGGATACATCATTACATTCATCATCGTCATCATCTTTATAGGAGGGAGTATTTACCTAAGGAGTTCAAGAACGTGAAGCCTCCTATATTTTATGGAGAGATGAAGATTCCAAAAGAGGCAGAGGCATAGCTTCTTGGAATGAAGAAATTATTCAGATTTAATAGCTATTCAGAGAACATGAAAGCTAAGATAGACACTTTTAGTCTTAAAGGGAAGGAAAATATCTAGTGGGAGGATTTAAAGAATGTAAAAGGTATTCAGAAAGAAGACTTGATTTGGGATGAGTTGGAGAAGATCTTCAAAAAGAAGTACTTGTCAGAAAAGTAATATGATGCTAGAGGTAAGGAGTTTTATGAGCTACAAATGGGTTATATGACAGATGGTGATTAAACTAGAATATTCTTGGAATTGTTGAGGTATGTTCCGTATCTCAAGGAGGAGAAAGCTAAGATCTAGAGATTCATCAATGGATTGCTAGTAGCATCTAGAGACCAGATTGAGTTTGATGAGCCTAGATCATTATAGGAAACCATCCATAAATTGAAGCATTGTTGTGAGGAGTGAAAGTGAAAAGCTGATCATAAATGTGACTTGAATGGAAATCAGAAAGTAAAAGGAAAATGGCCACCGAAGTGGGGAAGACCTCAAGATGTAGGTGAGAAATTAGTTGTTGCTCCTTACAAGAATTTCAATGCAGTTGAGAAGGGGCATTTTCCCTAGCCTCGAGAGCAACAGACTAGAGGTGATAGTAGAGCACCGTTGCAGCATTGGATATGTGGTAAAGATAATCATAAGAAGGGTTTTCCATTGTACCAGGGATGTAGGCCTCAAATCAATAGTGGTTAGGAGGTGCAGACAATTAAGGATGTTGGTCATAGTATTCCTCGTATTTATGTGGTTGTGGATAGCATGCATGTGGATCACCAGGCATCTATCATTGAGATGGACGGCAATATTTGTGATCAATCTATTTTTATATTTATTCATATTGGATCTAATTATAGTTATGTTAATCCTCACCTAGTGGGTAAGTGTGGCTTGAGAAAATAAGTGCATGCAAAGTTTAGGTTGGTGCAGTTGGCTATAGGTATGAAAAAAAGAGTTCATCATTTACTAAGAGATTGTGCATTTGAGTTGAATGGTATGCCTACAACAACACATTTTAATGTATTTCCATTGGCCTGGATCGTATAGTATGATTTTGGGTATGGATTGGTTGTGTCTTCACAGGACCAAGGTAGATTGTTATGACAAGGCTATTGAGTGCCTGGATGATAATGGAGAGAAGAGAATATTGCAGGGGAAGAAGAAGCCTACATCAATGAGGATGGTCACAGCTATGCAGGCTAAGCGCAATAGTAGAAAAGTGTGTATGGTGTTTGAGATTCATATTTCTAGTGACACAGGTAAGGATGTTGAGGATGCAGAAATCTTCAAGAGGTACCTTATATTGCAGCAGTTTCACAATGTGTTTCCAACAGAGGTTCCAGAGTTACCTCCGCACAAGGAAGTAGATTTTTCTATTGAGTTGGTACCAGGGGAAGCACCAACATCAAAGGCACCTTATAGGATGGGCACTCCAGAGTTAGTAGAGTTGAAGTTGTAGATGATGGAAATGTTTGACAAGGGATACATTAGTCGAAGAGTATTGCCTTGGGGTGCACCAGTATTGTTCGTGAAGAAGAAGGATGGTACTCTTAGATTGTGCATTTATTACAGGAAGCTGAACAAGGTGACGATCAAGAATAGGTATCCATTATAGAGGATTGATGACTTGTTTGATCAAGTGAAGGAAGAAACAATGTTCTCAAAGATATATTTATGATCAAGATATCATCAAGAATGTATCAAAGAAGAGGACATCTACAAGACTGCCTTGAGGACCAAGTATGGGCATTATGTATTTGTTGTAGTTCCATTCAATTTGACTAATGCTCTAGTTAATTTTATGTGTTTGATAAATAGTGTGTTTCATCCTTATCTGTGCAAGTTTGTTATTGTATTCATCGATGACATCTTTGTATATTCTAAGAATGAGGAATAGCATGCCAAGAATTTAGTAAAAAGATTGAGATTTCTAAGAGAGCACTAGTTGAATGCTAATCTTAGCAAGTGCAGTTTATTTTAGATAGAAGTACACTACTTGGGATATGTTGTTTCCAAGAATGGCATAGAAGTAGATACGGAGAAGATAAAGGATTTCATGGAGTGAGCAAATCCTAAAAATGTGGAGGAAGTCAGATCATTCATGGGCTTAGGAGGTTACTATAGGAGGTCCATCGGGAACTTCTCACACATTTCATATCTTATTAAATCATTACAGAGGAAAGGCAAGAAGTTTGAATGGATAGAGGAGTTTGCAACCAATTTTGAGTAGTTGAAGTAGTTTTTCACAAATTCTCAAGTCTTAAAGATTTCAGATCCAAATAAAGAGTTTGTAGTTTGTGCAGATGCTTGCAAGAGAGGGCTTGGTGGAGTCCTTATGCATGAGGGACAAGTGATATGATATGAGTCTACAAAACTGAATGAGCACGAGTAGAACTACGTGACTCGTGAACTTGAGTTGGAAGCTATTATCCATGCCTTGAAGATGTGGAGACATTATCTTCATGGTAGGAGGTTTCTATTTATGAGCATCACAGTTGACTAAGATATTTGTTTGACCAACGAAATTTGAATGCTAGACAATTTAGATGGTTGGATACCCTTATTGAGTTTGAATTTGGGATCAGATAAATAAAGGGTAATTAGAACAGGGTTATGGATTCTCTCAGCAAGAATGTGCAGTTGAACCATGTTACAGGAGTGAGCTCATATGGGACAGATTTACAGGATCAGATCTTATAGGCAGGATAGTAGGATGACAACTACATGGAGCTTATGCATAGGTTACAATAGGGTATAGGTGATCATATGTGGATTATCACCTTACATCAAATAGCTTGGTGAGATTTAGGGACATGATCTATGTGCCAGATGAGAGTGAACTCAATAAGCTTATCTTGAGGGAGTTTCATGTAAAACCATACTCAGGTCACCTAGATTACCAGAAGACACTGACAACAGTGAAGAAGCTAAACTACTAACCGAATCTCAAGAAGGAAGTGGAAAATTTCATGGTGAGATGTTTGGACTATCAACTATTCGTAGAAGAGTGTAAGCATCCAATTGGGTTGCTTCAGTCGATTCTGATTCGAGACTGGAAATGGGAGGTCATTTCCATGGATTTCATTATAGGTTTTTTGAGTACATCAAGACAACATGATTCTATCATGGTTGTAGAAGATAGGTTTAGAAAGGTAGCTCACTTCATTCTAGTAAAGACTACTTATTCAGCTAATGAGGTAGCACAAGCCTTCATCAGGGAGATCGTGAGATTGCATGGTGTTCCAAAAAAAATTGTGTCGGACAGATGCCAAGTTCACTTCCAAGTTTTGGAATGAGTTGTTTGCAAGATTGGGGACGGAGTTGGCCTTAATCATAGCTTATCATTCATAAATAGATGGATATATAGAGAGATTCAACAAGATATTAGAGGACATGTTGAGGATGTATGTCATGCATTAGCAGAGGACATGGGAGGAGTACCTTCCATTGGTTGAGTTTTCATACAACAATAGTTATTAAGAGTCACTGGGGATGAGTCTATTTGAAGGAATGTATGGTCAAAGTTGTAACACTCCCATAAGCTGGAGTGATTCAGTGAACATGGTACTTATTGGACCAGACTGCATGTTTGCAGACATGGAACAGGAAATGTAGGTTATAAATAAAAATCTAAAGGCAATATAGGACAGGCATAAAATTTATGCATACCAAGTTACGTAGGGAATTTAAGGAGTTTCAAGTTGGGGAGCATGTGTATTTATGCATCAATCCCAAGAAGATCTCCTTGAGGATAGGATCATGTGCCAAGTTGGTACCATGATATTGCAGGCCTTTTGAGATCGTTGGGAAGATTGGACCAGTGGCCTACGGACTTGCATTGCCTCCGACAGTGAAAGTCCATGATGTTTTTCATGTTTCATTGCTCAAAATATATGAAAAGGATGTTGATCATGTTATTGATTGGTTTGTATTGTAGGTGGATAAAGAAGGATAATTCTACCTAGAACCCCAATTCATATTGCAGCAAAAACATCTCATGCTCCAGAACATATCACTCGAACAGGTTAAACTGCAGTGGAAGCACTTTGGGCCTGATGAAGCTACATGGCAGATGGATAATCAGATGCAGAATATCTATCTTTAATTGTTTGTCGGTGAAGGAAAACGAGTCCTGGTATTTGTACATATTTATGTATGGTTTCTATTGTAAATATCGTGATGAGCTAAGCTATAAAGCTCCAATAAGAGGTATGGTTGTCATGTTGTCATGTTTTACATTATGGTTTTTCTTTTGAGCAAGATGTGATTGTAAATATTGCAATGAGCTGGGTTATAAAGCTCCATAGATAGTATGTTTTTCCTCTTCAACAGTTTTGTTGGTTCTAGGAGTGGTTTAACACCGAGGACAGTTTTCTCCTAAGGGGGAGGGGTCTGTAACAACCTCGAGTTAATAGTTCATGTAATAAAAGTAGGTAGAATAAGATCCACAGGCAAGGGACACTTATTAAAAGCTTAAAGTTGGGAAAAATATCCTAGTGGGCATCACTTGATGTGTTAATGGCTAAACGAAATTGGCAAAGGCAGTGGCTAAGGGTTTGGAAAGGAAAAAAGGTATTTTTGGCACATTATTTATGAAAATAATGGAAATTAGGAGAAAAGGAAGGTGAGAGGTCACAGGTTTCATGTGAGGAGGAAAATAAGTGAAAATTTAAGAAATTAGAGGCCTCATCAATAAAAATACCTCAGAGCATCAGTTGGTAGCCTTTTGTTAGCTTATTGTTAGTTTAGTGTTAGAATTTGTCTCAAAGAGGAGAAAGCACCAAGAGGAGAAAGAGAGTAAGAAAGCAAGGAAAGGAAAGTAAAATAAAAGAAGGACAAGGAAAGCAAAGGAAGGCAAGGATCAAACAGCTTCAGTGGGAATACTTATAGATAATACATTACGTGTGTGATTTGCAAGCTAGTTTTGACATGCATGGTATGTGCATGTCGGTATTTGGATCTTTTGTTGCCATCGGCGTGGATTTTCCTAAGATTCAACAGTGGATTTTAGCCTAGAATTTCCATTTACAGATAGTCATGGTGTGATGGCATTCTTCTCAGTTTGAACTTTGGGTTGTCAGATGCTTTTGGAATCCAAGGTGAGGTGGTCTCAGGAAAATTCCCAAAGCCCTAGGAATCCCTTGACCAGTAATGACAGGATACATAATAAAGCCTGAGGGTGGAGATAGGAAAATTCCACAAGGATGGTGAAGAAAGTTTGAGGCATCCAAGCTCGATTTAGTTTTTTGATCTCAAAACCAGTTTAGGTGTGATCATCGTATGGTGAGGGTGGAGGTGGTTTAACCTCTGGATTCCCTTGGCTATTTATGGATTGATTTATCCAATAAGTTCCCACATTCATGCTTGGAATATGGCACGAGGGTGTTTGGCTGAAAGAAAAATATGGTTCAACCAATCTATGGTTGGGTGGAACGTGGAAGTCCCAAACCCGGTTTGCAATTACCTATGTTTAATAAAATCTAAGATTCTCTTTCTTTAATGAGTAAATATACTTGTTATTATGCGACTTTAATGGTTATTCTCTTGTGGTTATTTATCTAGTTATAGGCATGGTTTATGATTTTAATTTTAACAGAATTAATAATGAATGCAATACTAATTGATGTTATGACAACTAATTTGAGAAGGTAGAGACCCTTCTTGTTAAACCTCAGATAATTTTTCAGTCCTTTATGTCAAGAATTTCATTCATGAACTGTAGGTTTCATATATACCAAGTGTTTAACAAAATGAAAATATTGGTTGGGGATGGTTAGGTCAAGTTGTATTTCTAATTTTTGGTTTACAGGCATTGTCTTCATATCTTTTATTAGTTCTGGAAGTTTCATGGATTTCTGGGTAGAGACTTAGCCCCAGCCCTGGAAAGTAGCCTCAATTCACGCAGTCACTAGCACAAAACTAGCAAAAAAAGGGCATAGTTTCACTGATGCAGGCCTATGTACCAACTAGGAACCCATAATCGCATGAAGGCCTTGGAAAGGGAGTGATTAGGGCTCTAGGTTAGGGAAAAGTTGAGTTGTCTCAGGTGTTGGACACTTGGAGGGGTTGGGTTACTCTTGGAGGTCCTATGGCGCTTGAGGGAAGTTAGTAAAGTTTTTTGTGTGGACTCCATTTCCTTAAGGTCATCTAGGAGGTTGACTCATATCATAGTAACCCGTCATCTCATGTTTATCCCATGTAAGTCGGTGAAAGTGGGTAGATGTGAGAGGAGGCAACGTTACATTTACTGGTAAAACATATAGATAAGTTCTTGGTGGTTGAGAATAACTGAAACAATCACTTTCTATTCCTATGGCCAAGGGTTTACTTACTCAGTTTATAAGTACCCTTTGGGATGCTTGAATGTTGAATTACTTTAGGTTTTCCTATAAAAAATTATATTTATAACTTACGAGCATGCTTGTGGTACTCATTTAGGCCCTTGTATAATGGCACTCTGTTGTTGCTCAAATATTAGATTTATAAATGATGAATACACTATCCATATTTTATTCACCTTGTTTTGTTTTTCCATTATTTATTATTTTAAGTTATAATTGTAACACCCAACTCTTATATGATTTGGTGGTTTGTCTGCCCACTATAGTTTTTCAATGTGTGTGTGTGTGTGTGTTCTCAATTTGACTCACTATTAACAAATACTTTCATTATCTTAAAATTATTATTATTTTATTTTTTCATGTTTATTTAAATTTTTCATTAATTCTCTATTCGGAACATAATGTACTTACTATTCATTCATAATTCAACTCTTTTATACAACTACTACTGATGATAAAATAACTAACTATAACACAATTGTTTCAATTATCTAGAAAACTTAGTCTTTTGGAATTGTTATAGGAACAAGCAGGTTCTTCCCAACCCGTGAGTTGCACACATCTACTTCTCTCGAGCCTCAGACCCCTTGTTGTCAATAAAATGTCATTAATTAGTGCTACTTGCTCCTTCCACTGCAAACTCAGGCAATATCCTGCCCTTCCTCTCCATGTTTGCACATTTTCTTTGCTTTCTATATTTAAGATTTTTTTCTTTCAAAACAAAAGCTTCTTCCTGTCTTTTCTTCCCTGGCACATGATTTGTTTTCTAGCAGACTTAGAGAGAGTAATAATAATCATAATATCCTCTTTTTCCCACCCAACATAGCACGTTTTTCTAGCTATGTTGTCTCTCTTGAGGTGGTTATTCCTCTTGTAATATTGGGGATCATGGAAGTTATAATTGTGAAAAATTCCACTTTAACGTATCCACTACTTGTGACTCCAACGACTTAACAATTACTTGACATCAAAGTACCCTAATTACTCTCATCTTGGTTCCCATAAAATTTCCAAATAAAGCTAATAATTTATTTATTTATTTATAATAATACACAAATATTTACGCTTGTCCTTTAAGAATTTCAATTTAGGCTTTCCATCCATGACTTTTTTTCTTAACATTTGGAATGGGAGAGGGCCCTTGATAAGAACGAAATGCATTCTAAATATGACCAAGTTGCTGATAGATCTTGCAGTGGAAAGCAATGTTCTCATAGTCCACTAGTTACGAATAAACCTTAACCTTCTAGTCGAGGGGGATTTTATCCAATGGCCCTTTGCTGAGATCTATTCCAACACATATGTGAGAAAAGTTGATAATACCCTTCTCAAACTATTGTAGTGGCTACAACACCCTCCAAAATTTTGGCCCACATCCAAAATTCGGAACCTCCCTTGAAATTTACTTGATGTTTGCAATCACTCGGGCTCACCTTGCAAGCTCATGTCGAGTCTTTTCACCCTCTTTACTTAACTTTTCAACGGATAGCATGTTTCATGTTGGTCCAATGTCGCGCTTGCAACCATGTTCTGGTCTTGCACAAGGTTTTTTCTCCGTGTGTACATGTTGTATTTGCTATGTAAACATCTGTCTTACTCACACATGAAGTTGTATCCACTGTTGCGTAAGCATAGTCACAGTCATTCAATGATCCATCGCAAGCATTGCGCTAGTCTCTCGCACCATCAGTTAGTAATGTTAAGCACATGTTGTCTTGATGGTTTGATTTTTCTTATCGTCAAGTTATGTTGAGTGTGTTTTCACAATGTTCACGTATGCACAAATTCACTTTGTCACACACTTAGTCATTTTGCTAAAGTTTCGACGACTGGATTGCCATCTAATAGCTAGACCTCCACCTTGAAATTAACTCGACTGATTGTCACCCAGAACAGAGCAAAAGTGTCCAACAAGCCATTTCAATCTACGTTGACTGCAAGATAACCATCCAACCCTCTTGCTAGTCAACCAGAGAGTTTGACTAGGCAGTCACCCCGGTACTCACTCCCGTAAAAAATTGTAGAAGTTGCAGACCTTTCCCACTTTGCTAACTAAGAAAACTACGCAGACAGGTCAGAAATACACCAAATGTCTGACCCTGTCTCCCCTCTAGGATTGCGCATTTTTTCCAGCGAGTCAGCAGTAAGCCGATCGGCTGCTCACCTAGAAAATTGAGTAGATTTCTGTGAAAGCCCCTCAGCATCCGAACATCCTGCTCAGCTTAGAAACTATGCAGAAGTGGTCAGTAGGTCAGCATCCCATCAATTGTGCAGTTTTTGCTTCCAAGGCCCTGCTACACAAACTGCTTCATCACAGAAATTGCGCAAATATGCCCTCCAGCCGGGCCAGATCCTGTGAATAGTCACTACCGATTTGGATTGTCCATCTCAATGTCCCAATGACCTCTACGCAATTTTCACCAGTAGTGCCCAGAGCTCACATCCTAGCTTGAAACTTTCCTCGCGTCATTTCGCAGCCTTTTCCTCTCTCCCTGTCACCTACATCCAAAGCCGAATGAGCATGCATCATGATACACTAGGAGGTTTATGGATTTGATGTCATCTTTTCATGAGTGATTACAGATACAGGGACATGAATGAACATGACATGACGATGAAGACGATGAAAAAGGAAAGTACATGCAAATGGATGTGTCCGTGAATAGGTGAAACATGTGAAGAGACAGTTTCACGAAAGGACAAAACATGTCAAGAGACATTTTCACGAACGAATGAATGATGAAACATGTGAATACATATTTTTGTGAATGGACAAACATGTCAAGCATGCCAAAGTTCAAACAAAGGAGCAATGTGCACATGCAACGTCGAGAGAACCTAATGACCATCGAGGACCTTCTTTGTATTTTCATATTTAAAGGCTTTTCATGGACTTAATTACTTATTCATGGATTTTATACCATTAATTATCCTTGTAACAAATATTTGTCTTTCCTAAAGTATTTGATAAACAAATGTATTAATCGTTGTGCCAAAATGGTCGAGTGTGGGTAGGATTCCTGCACCAGCTGGCGGATTCCTACACTCCAGTGTTGGCTGACCAACCGACGTGTATCTTTAGTAAAGGATCAGTTGACCTCTAGTTGGGCTTGAAGTGGGAGAGAAATTAGCGGATTGAAGATCAGGACCTTTGCCAGATATCCTAGATTAGTATTTTGTAAACAGCTGAAAAGCTTAGTTAATCGACTGTTATGATTTCGTTACAGCCGTAGGCTTGAAGGCTTGTATAGAATGTCAAACTCTGATAGGAATTAGTTAGCGATGCTATGGTAAAATTTTGCTAAGAGATTGTAATTATTTTGGAGTATCGTCTCTCTAGGTTGGATTGCAGATCCAAGATGTATTTTTGCTTCTCAAACTAATATAAAGGAATGCGCCAGTACATAGTTTCATTTCCATTTGCATTGTGATGAATCTTTGACTGGGCCCAACCAACCCAGATCGTTCTCCTTTTCTTTAAAGGTGTGTTAATTTACTTTAAAGTGCAAGAGTCAATATGCTATTTACTTTGATTTGTCTCACAAGTTACAAATTTGATTTCATTTATAGTTATTGTGTTACAAATCCATGGTGTGCAGGCTTAGAATTATTTGATTTCAATTTCCATAAGCCTTCCTTTGTAACGCTTGATTTCATTTCTGCAATATTGGTACAAGCATGTTGCCTGTACTAGTGCATTTATGGTTCTGCAAGTTTATTTCATTGGTTCATTTTCCCAAGTCTTTTACTCCTTTCCTTTCACAAAAGTTCTACATTCCTTCCTACAAGATTGATGTTTGTTTCTAAACTAAGGGAATTATTAATATATGAGGTTTCACTTAAGATTTAATTATGTTGTGATGAATATGGAATAAACGTTGTATTAACTTACAGGTTTGTTCTTGCATTGAACACTTCCGAAGAAAGGATTGAATTTCATGATTAACTATTAAATGAACCATCTCAATTAAAACATTAAAAGGAAGATCTAAATTTTATGCACAACTATCTCAGGAAAAGCATGTTTACGCAACTAGATAATTTCCATAATTACATAGAATATTTACCTGTTTTAAAGAAAGATTTACTTTAGCTTTTGAAAATCAGTTCATGTCTAGAATATAAGTTTGGTTGAAGCATCTTTCTTCTTGTGAGAATTTACTTTCGATTTTGTTTTCTTTGCACTCTATTTCACTTAACAGGATTTTTATTTTTCAAAAGTAATCTAGAAACCAAGTGTAGAAATATTGATTATCTGTTGCAGGAACCTCAGATCTAGTACAATATTACAGTGTTCGATCCTAAAGACTTAGAGTTCCTGCACGAAGGTAAAAAATTCAGTACAAGTACAAAACATCCTTCCAGTGTCTAAACCTCATTCTAGTGTAGCAACAACATTCTGTTACAGGAACGTTGTTATAGTACAGGAATAATAGTTTAGTGCAGGAAAGAATAAATTTGAGAGAGATACACTGAATATATTATTTATCAAATTGTCTCACTGAAGGTAAATATAAAGGGTCATTTCATTAGTTAATATTGTTCACAATGAATTAAGAATCCATTTTAGTTTATGCAAAAGCAATTTTCATTTATTCTAGCACCAAATTTTCTTTGAGTATCAATTGTCGCTTGATCGTCATTTTTCTTTTGATTATGTAAATTTGTGATTTAAGAAGTAGGAATAGAATCAGGAAAAGTTTGTATCATTTATGGAATTTCCTGTGCTTCACCTCTAAGTTTACAAAACTGCTGGTTGACAATTAAGTGTTGAAGGAGTCTGTTGAATTGTGATTCCTGCACCCAACATTCCGGCATCGTTGCCGGGGAGGCAATTAAAATTGGTAAGAATTTTCCAAAAACAATTCCAACAACAGGTTAAGTCTGTTATTACTTTTTTTGCAGTGTGCTTCTATTGTTTCAAGGATTTTATGAGTGTTGATTTCTCATTTTAATTGTAGCATTTTATTGAGTTTTTATTTTGTCATTTTTTGAGATGAATGCCTAAAAAGGGTAGGGATCCAAAGCCCAATAAGGGTCAAGGAAACATTGATAAATCTGAAGCTTTTTCTCATATTGGGCCTTCTCTTACAGGAAGAAATTCCAAACAAACGCAAACCCACCACACATGAACTGTCCACTTGGATTATGGAAACAATGGTTCAAGTGTGACACAACCAGCTAAGGGGAAGAAGGAGACTGTTGGACTTCAAGCTGATTTGACCCATAGTCGACCTTCTCAACCTGTTGAGAGTGTTTTATATGGAGGTACTAAAATGGCATAACACGAAGATCATGTTGATGGAACGGGCAAGAATCGGGTAAATGAGGAACAATCCACCTTTTTATTTCCAATCGTGGATCCGGATATAGTCATGCAAATGAAGAATATTCCTCCATCAGCTCTTCCTCATTTCCATGGTAAGGTACATGAGGACCTAGATTATTTTCTATTTGAGTTTGGTATCTTATGTAGAAGCTATGACTACTCATCAGATGCTCAAAAGTTAAAGTTGTTTCTTGCAACTCTCAAGGACGTAGCACTACGTTGGTTCATGGGATTAGGAGGAAACACTATAACTTCCTGGGAGAAAATTAAGAGAGTATTTTTGTTAAAATATCAAGATTATTGCAAAACTAGAGAGATGCAAGACGAGATCTTTACCATTGTACAAGGTGATGATGAGACCTTAGAGGACTATTTGGAAATATTTTTGTATATCCTCCAAAGGTTGAAGCACAGATTTGATCTAAGTACCATGAGAACCTTGTTCTTATGTGGACTTGCTGATGATGCTAGGAATAATTTAAATTTGTTAGAACAATGGGGATATTTCTCAAAAACCTTTTGATCAAATTTGCGACATGTGCAGGAAATTCTCAAGGAACCAATCTAGATCCGGCAAAGGAATTTGAAGTAGAAATAACAAACTTGGATCTACTGATGCTATGATTATTGGTTTGGAGAATAAAATGGGCAATATGAAAATTGAAATAATGAATAGTGTTAGAAAACAAGTAGACTCTTTGAAATTTTAGAAAAACTTGAAAAATAACAAGAGTCATTCTCTATTTTTTGTCCAAAATGTAGGAAAAAGCATCATTTGAAAGAATGCCTTGATGATGTTAAAGGAAGTAACAAATGTGTAATTTGTACAGAGAACCATGCCACCGAAAAATTCCCCTCCATACCTAGATTGAAAGCAGTGTTCAAGGTATGGCTCCTGAAGTTCCACCAAATTTTTTTAGTTATAATGCACATCCATATTCCTATCCTAACACTAATCACTCTCAACATTGGCAGCATGGGAACCACTATCAGTATGGACCACCCTCCCAATATTAACAACAAGGTTAGAGAGTTCCAAACCATTCACATCATTCCTATCCTGCACCTATGCAATCATATCATCCTACATATGCACCTTACCCAAGTCCACAACCATCATTGCCCCTGTTAAGTCAACCTATGCCACCATTACCTTTACTTCCACCTTTTATACCACCTCAACTTCCTGCTCAACCCATACCAAATTCCAATAAAAAATCGATACAAATGATTAATTCCATGAACCCACTTCTTCCACCCAGTTATCAGTCCATGTTAGTTGGGGTCAATGACCTCCAACTAATATCGAGGAAGGTAGTAACATCTAAAAAAAACAAAAAAACCCATGGTGATTATTGAAGAGAAAGGCGAGGAGGAAACTCCTATCCATTCTAGAAAAAATGTCACCATTCAGCCTATCCCAGTACCTTCTGAGCCTTTTCCATCTTCTTCAAACCAACCTCCCTATCCAGAGAGGCTAGTTATGGAGAAGAATGACCCCATTCCTGAGTCTAGTCTAGCTTCTAAGCTTAGGAATGATTTTATAAAAGTCCCTTTTCTCCAATCTATCATAGAGATCCCCATCTATACCAAAATCATTAGGTAAATTTGTCTCAAGAAGCCAGGAAGGAAAATAGTAGAACCCAAAACTATTCAATTTGTTGGAAGAGCAGCATAATTGATGACAGGGTTTGTGCAAATGGAAAAATACACCAGCCCTGGAAACCATGTTGCCTCTGTTCATATAGGTGATTTCCTTGTATCCAATGTGATTATAGAACTAGGGGAAACCATTAATGTTATGACCAATAAAACCATGGATCAGCTTGGGTTGGTCCATATTCATCCGACTCCCACTGTGCTTGAATTTGCAAACAGATCTAAGATCAAGCGGGAAGGAGTGTTGGATGATTTGGTTGTTTTGATAGACTCTTGGGAATATCCCATAGACTTCATTGTGCTTTAGTCAAAGAATCATATGGGAGGACATCCCTTGATCTTGGGACGACCATGGCTTGCTACGGCTGATGCTTACATTGGATTTCGTTCTGATGACATGTACATTTCACATGGGGACTCTAGGAATAAAGTCACCTTATATCCACCTGCTAGATCTATCCAGGAGTTTCGAGATACCTTATTGCTAGATTATAATAGTGATGAGGAGACTCAGTTAGTTTCTGTGATACATCATCATACTGAGTCAACTCAAGAGGGTGAGATATGAGACTTCCTAAATAATCTAGACACTATGCCAAATTTTGAATCATTGTGTCAGATCTTTAGTCTGGATTTTCAGGAAAGTCATGATCCCCAACCTTCCTCACCACGATCTCTAGCAGCATCTCTTTTCACTCTCGAACCTGAAACCACTCTTGTTGAAATTATTCCAAGCAAATTTTTACATATCAGTTCAAACCTGGATTCCTCTCAACAAGAGAAGCTTGTTAGTTTGTTGTGATACCATCTTGATGCCTTTGCATGGGGCTACAAAGACATGAAAGGTATCCCTCCTGAAACCTATACTCACCACATTTATATTCAGGAAGGAGCCCAACCTGTCTGACAACCCCAAAGGCGTATGAACCCATCTCTAAGAGATGTTGTGAAGGAAGAATTACAAAAACTCTTAGATGTTGATTTTATTTATCCTATTTCTGAGAGCTAGTGGGTCTCTCCATTGGTTTTGGTCCCGAAGAAAGATGGGAGATGGTGCATTTACATTGATTATAGAGAATTAAACAAAGACACTCTCAAGGATTAGTTTCTCATTCCTTTCATCGATCATGTGCTTTATACTCTTTCTGGTAAAAAGTACTTTTTTTTTAGATGGTTTTAGCGGTTACAACCAAATACAGATCACACCTAAGGATCAAGACAAAACCACCTTTACATGCCCATGGGGGATAGTTTCTTATCGAGTTCTTCCCTTTGGGCTATGTAATGCCCCAACTACCTTTTAGAGGGTAGTTTTGGCCATTTTTACTGACCTTGCGTGTGTGGAAATCTATACGGATGACTTTTTTGTGTTTGGTGATTCATTTCAGGAAGCCCTAAAAAATCTAGAAAAGTACTTTTTCATTGCCAAGAAGCTCATTTTTACTTGAGTGATAAAAAGTTTAGATTAATGTGTAAGGCAAGAGTAGTTCTTGGCTACCTCATTTTCGGCAAAGCTATCCAGGTTGACCTAGCTAAGTTAGAAGTTATTTTTCTTCCCGCACCCAAAACACAAAGGGAAGTGAGAGGTTTCCTAGGACATGCAGGATACTATAGGAGATTCATTGAGAACTTTTCTAGAATAGATACCCCCCTTTTTTTACTTTTAGCTAAGGATAGTGATTTTTCTTGGTCCACAGCTTGCCAAAAGTCTTTTGAGACATTACAGGAAAAATTAGTACAGGCACCAGTTTTGAGAGGACCAAACTGGTCCCTTACATTTCACTTTTCCTCTGATGCCTCGGATACTGTCATTGGTGCAGCTTTAGGATAGGAAGAAAAAAAATAGTCCTATGCTATCTACTTCATCAGTAAAAACTTGTCACCCGCTCAACTGAATTATACAGTAACTAAGAAGGAGTTTTTAGCTGTGACTTTTGCTATTAATAAATTTAGAAATTACATTACAGGATATGAAGTCTTTGTGCATACTGATCATTTCACAATAAAATATTTAATTAATAAACCGTTGACTAGCGGTAGAGTGACTAGGTGGTTACTTTTGTTGCAACAATTTCATGTTACTATTGTTGATAGACCAGGAAAATCTAACGTTGTAGCAGATTATCTTTATAGATTAAATAATCCTGGTGAAGTAATTCATGTTGATGATAATTTCCCTGATGAAAATACTTTTGTTGTGTCAACAAAATCCCCATGGCTTGCTGACATAGCCCACTATTTAGTCACTGGAAAAACACCACCTCACTTATCCGCTAGTGAAAAGATAAATATTATACAAAAAAGTGTTGCATATTCTTATGTTCATGGATACCTCTTTTACACTGGACCAAATCTCATTATTCGTAGGTGTGTAAGAGAGCAAGAAGTGTTTGAAATATTGAAATCTACCCATGATGAACCTTGCAGAGGCCATTTCATTTATAAGAGGACTGCATACAAGATTCTTCGAGCTGGATATTATTAGTCGTCCCTGTTTAAGAATGCCAAATAATATGTCAAGAAATGGGATAGCTGTCAATGAACGGGTCATCTAGGACAAGCCAATGAGATGCCTTTGTGTCCCTAGGTTATGATTAGACCCTTTGAAAAATAGGTTATTGATTCTATGGGACCTATAAACCTAACATATTTAAATAAAAATCATATATTAGTTTGTACAAATTTTGTCAAATTGGGTAGAAGCTAAATCTATTTATTTTGCTACTGAAAAAGTTGTTGAAGACTTTTTATTTACTGAAATATTTACTAGATTTGGTGTGCCTAGAGAAATTGTTTCTGACAATGGACTACATTTTATTTCTAATCTAGTATAGGGTGTGATGGAGCAATACAAAATTTGGCACAGGAAATCTACACCGAACCACCCGCAAGAAAATGGCCAAGTGGTATTCATAAACAAGGTAATTGAGTCCATCCTCAACAATACAATAAACATGCATAGGAAGGCTTGGGCCAACTGATTACCCGAAGCCTTATGGGCATATCAGACCACTTGGAGGAACAACACAGGACATACACCATATGAGCTATTGTATGGGAAACATGTCCTTTTGTCAATAGAGTTCCAGATCAAAAACTTCAGGACTATAGTTGAATTGGGGATAGATCTCTCATAGGCACAACAACAGTGTCTACTACAGTTAAATGAGTTAGATGAGTTTAGACGAGATGATGTTCAGCATAATGTATTAGTTCAACAACAACGCAAGAAGTGGCATGACATTCCATCAAGAATAAGCAACTCCAACCAGGTGATTGGGTACTCCTTTATGACTCCATATTTAAACATTTTAAGGGTAAATTCCACACATGTTGGATGGGACCTTATGAAGTGGTGAAATGTTTTGAAAATCGAGCGATAGAAATCAAAACTATTGATGGGTGATATTTAGTATTCCTTGTGAACGGGCATAGGCTTAAGGTATATTTTCAGCCCCTCACAAAGGAAGATTTTATGTAGCAAGTACAACAACAATCGAAAGTGAAGATGGTAGGTGGCCATGTGATCTAGGTGGATGTTGGTGGCCACCTATCTATCCCATTTGGACCCCCACAAGTGTCTCTTTCAGTTTTTCTGTTTCCTTAATTATAGCACAATTTACTATTTCTAGCAGTTTTTCGGGTCCTAAACTTCCGGAGCCGTTTTGAGGCCCTAAACGACGTTTTTTGGGAAATCCACCGCCTGCGATTTTTTTGGTCTAAAAATTGTCTTTTCCATCGTAGTCCTCGAAGAGATCTTTCCAACGGGCTATCATGCGCGTCAAACAGAGATAGTACGACCAATTCGCGACCCCGGGAAGTTGATGTACCAACTTACCCAAAAGCGGGACCCACAATTTGGCGTTTCATCTTCTAGGGTTAGGTTTTGGAATGTGAAGGGTTTTCCATTATTTCTCAACAATAAATAGGCCCTCGAGCCTCATTGTAACACAGTTTTTGGAGAACAGTTCAGAGGCATGTAGCCGACACATCTCTTCTCAGAGATAAGCTACCATCGCCCTAGCTCGGTTATTTCCATTTCTATTTGTAAGCATATTTCAGTATTTTACAGTAATGAAATGAAGTATTATTTCCACTGCATATTTGTCTTTATGGTTATCTCGGTATTTTGTTGCGTTCTTGTTTAAATCCGGATCAGTGTTATCAGAGCAGGTTACGATTCCATGGGAATGAGGGTTTCATGCATATTTCAGTCTCAATTTTTTTGCAGGAATTTTTTTTGGGTGGCGAATTTTCAGATCAGATCTGAAACATTTGGTAAAAAAATTTACAAAAAAAAAATACAGATCTGGATTCCTCTCGAAAAATCACCCAATTTCAAAAAAAATGGGGTCGAATTGGAGTTCGGATGTGGGAGATATCGCTGATTTAAAATCAGCTATTTTATCAGAATTTTTGTGATGGCGGAACTGTTGCAGTGCGAATCTGAGATCTCAGAGTGTCTAGATAAGGATTTCCAGCTCATGGGAAGATGCAAAATGAGCCTTCTGGTTCTAAAAACAGGTTATAATAAATATTCTGAGTTATATTGGCCGAGTTATGTCCATTTTAACTTTGGAGCAGCATTTGGAGTGGGTTTCCATTGGAGACGTGCCCTCCCACCCCACTTTAGTAGGCACCTGCTTCACATTCATCAGTTTCAACATAGCAGCATTTGGCTTGGGTTATTTGGAGACGTGCCCTCCCACCCCAGGTTATGTAGGCACCTGCTACTTCATCAACAACCAACATAATGGTTATGGGTCAACCGCATAAAATCCTTGTCATCGAAGTCCATTTGCTAGGCTGCACACTGTCAGAATCACAGTTGGTCACAAGCATTACAGGGTATCTCTATCCTCGGATCTTCGTTTATCAGGGTTTTGGGTTAAACACATAAAACCCTTATCTTCAATGGCTCTTCATATCCACAAAGGCTACGCAGGAGGGAACTTTACGCAATGGGGACCATTGCTTCTTAAGGCGGGAGGAATGATCCGAATGGAAAATGGCATCAACCCATGGTACTCATCCACCCATATTATTCATCGACCCATGGAATTTACCAATGGTATTGTAAATGGCATCCGCCCGTGGTATTGTAAAATCCACCCATGGTATTCATTCACCCATGGAATTGACCCGTGGTATTGTAACTGGAAAAATACTATAAGTAACAAGTAACATTTTGTAAAAGGACAGATTGTCCTCCACAATGTAGCCTTTACAGTTCAGAGGCATGTAGCCACCACATCTCTTCTCAGAGATAAGCTACCATCGCCCTAGCTAGTTTATTTCCATTACTATTTTAATAAAAAGTTTCTTTGTGGTTTTGTTTATTGGGCATTCTCCTATTTTTCTTTTGGCAATTCAAGTTTTCAGATCTTGGGGGCCTCTCCTCCCAAGATCCATTTCAAGTTTTCAGATCTTGCAGGCCTCCCCTCAAGATCCGGATCACCATGCCAACTTGTTATAACTTTGATTCATTTTTTCCCTGAAATTAAAATGAAGAAGGAGAAAAAAAATGACAAAAAAAACAACAACAACGAAGAAAAATATTTTTCCTGTGCTCGTGAAAATCAGTTTACTAACATGATTGCAGAAATATCAACCTGAAAAATAGCTTGCTGGCAAGAATATCAAATTCCAATAGAATGGGAATGTTGCTTGATCTTTAGATGTGCTAACTGCCACCAAGAAGAAGCAGGTTCAAGTGCAGGAACCAAGTCCTTATCCAAGTTTGGGATAGCTGGCACGAAATTTTTTATTTAAACAACAATCAATTCCCGTTGCATTTATTTTTCGGTTCATCACTATTCAGGCATATTTCAGGTAAAATTATGCCCTTCTTCTATTCCCATTTTCGTAAAATTCCCTCTATTTTTCTTCTTTTTATCCCATAACATTTACCACCCCTTCCTTCACATGGAAGTTGTCCCTATCCAATTTCGTTCTTCCCTCTTTTTCCCTGAATTTTTTTCCCATAACCCCTTTTCGATATGTCCCTCTTGGTAGTCTCACTCTTGAATTCCCTATCATCCTTCCCATTCTGAAAATTTACCCCCTTTCCCACTTCTTTTAACCCTCATGGATCATATTGAAGAATCTGATTCAAGCTTATGAATCAGATCAAAAGGCATGTATTGATACAGAAAAAGCTAGCAAATAAAACCTTCTTTATGATTCAGCAAATCCTTTAGAATCCAGCCTATGAATTTTATCAGAAATTTTTTGGCCACAATATCCCTGGTGTAGGTATATGTGTTTAGTGCAGGAATGCTCAGTGCAAGAATGTTTAGTGTAAAAATGTTTTGTGCAGGACTGTTCGAGTGTGGAAATGTTCAGTGTAGGAATGTTTGGTGCAGGACTGTTCGAGTGCAAAAATTTCCAGTGCAGGAATCCGCACTATTGAGCACTCCCAAGTACAAAACTACATGTCTTGGTGTAGGTGTTAGAGACTAGATTTGTCTCAGGCTGAAAAGACAAGGTTCTAGGTCCACATCAAACCACGCTCAACCTCGTAGCTAGCCCTACGAGGACAGGAAGGGGCTCTCTCCGGGTCAGTCTCGGCAAAAGGTAATTGATGAGGCTCGAGATGACTAAATCTGCAACTGATCTTAGGCTAGGTATTAAGTGCAAAGGATTTGATTTGAGTTTTTGGGGTTTTTGTGTTGGAAACAGGGAAAGGCAAATTGGACTCAGGGATGAGGCACAATTTCTGCAGAGTTCCGATTGGGGCAAGGAAGGCAATCACTTTGATGCTTTAAAGTGAGTGAGATGGATAGATCAGACTGGTGAGGAGCTAAGGAGAGCAAGAAAGTCTCAAGAATTCTCCTTAAACGGGTGAAAACATGGAAATTTAAACAAATTCAAAGGCAGAGCATAACAGTTAATGGATTCCACCTTAATCACTCATTTTTTCAAATTCAGAAGAAAAGAGAGGAAAATGATACACATTACACTAATGAACTTACAAGTACTTAGAGAAGAACACCATCAAAACATAAAACCACATGGATCCCAAATAGTGCTACGAAACCCTGGTCTTTCCTTAGCCAAAAATGCAGAGATAGAATGTACAATGATATGCCAAAGCAATCCCTAGTGTCCAACCCTGAAAATGACCTAGAAATTACATGATATAGACTAGCCCAACCCATTCCCTTGCCTCTAGGGGTTGAGCTCATCCTTCTAGGAGTTGTTTCAACCAATTCTAAACAAAGCACTAAAATCTAGGCAATCAAAAAAACTTGCTTCTATAAGGTAGGAAACTAATTCATTCATTAAATTTTCACTTTTTAGTGAATGAATCCTCTAGAACAAGTAAATAAGTGCCAAAATTACATCATTTTTACCCAATTACATCAAGATAGATCAAAAATTACATCACAAAGCAAAACTAGTCAAACTGACTGAATTTCTGAGCTGGAAGGTGAAAAATTGAGCAAAAATCCTATGTGCGCCACGACAAAATCTGTATGCGTCGCGCCACTTTGGAGCTGATTTTGAGGTACTTCCAGAAGTCCAAATTGAGCCCAAGTGTGCTTTTTGGAAAGACCCACCTGTCTAATTTCCAACCCAAATGGAATTTCGGAATTTGGTGCCCATTTGCCCCTCCAAAACCTCAATCTCCCAAGACTGCTTCCTGTGTGTGAAATTAGGGGTAGGGATGTCATTTTTAGGGTGTTTTTGACCTCCTGAGGACTCAAAACTTGCACAAACTTCTTGGCCATGCACCAAAATTCCTGATTTTTCATGAAAAAACCAAAAATATAAAGTTTTTTTCATTTAAGGCCTCCTATCATAAGCAGCGCGCCACGTGGCGCGATGCACAAGGAGAAAAACCCCGTTTTTTGTACAAAAATTTGCAAAAATACAAAAAATGCCCCAAATTTCTTGAAATTTGGGCTGGCACTTCCTAATTAAGTATTATGCTGGGCTAAAGAGGCTTCATCCAATATATGAAGACAATCGAGCTCCCTTTGCCTCTTTTGCTTCTTATTGCCTTCCTCAATTTTGCCTTCAAATTCCTGATTCCGGCCTTGCACACCTTGTTTCATGCCATGTAGTGGAAATCCATGTGCCTCAGCAATGCATGATCTTTGTCGGCCTTATCCAATAGCTTCTTTAATTGCATGTTAACTCTCTCGAGATTGGCCTCCTGATCCTCATTAATCTCTTGCTCCAATGGTGTGAGCTCAATTCTTCTCCTTTGTGCAGCTGGGCGATTCTCACAGATGTTTTGTAGCTCCATGATTGCCTGCTGATCTTCAAGCTGTTTGTTCCTCTGCTCCAAGTATTTCATGGTCCACTTAGCCCTCTCCAAGTCAAGGGATAAGGCTTCGATCCCTGTTTGGTGCTCCTGGATGATCTCTCTAAGTTTGGCGCTTTGTGGACCCGTATCCGTATCATCATCATGAATGAGAATGAAGTCAGTCTCTCTTTCACCTGAAGGCCCCTCATCCTGTATTGGCCACTTGCCTTTGTCCTATACCTATGATGCTAATGGAGGAAACGAGGCCCCTTCCACCCCGGGTGGAGATAACACTCGCTTTTCCGCTGCAAACAAATGTCTGGTGCCTCTCTGATATGTGATGAATATTGGCACAATAGCGGTATCATGGTGCTCATACTCATGAGAAGGTCCACCTTCATGCTTAACCTCTGATAATCCCTGTGAAGCTCTGAAGAAGTCACGAGAGATGAAATCATCCCGAGTGATGCCCTGTACTCCAAGCTGATGAACCACCAAAATCGTAATAAGAGAAAAATGATAGACACTGTTAAGTTGCTGCTAAGGGGTTTTATGCTGTATAAAGGTGGTCATCCTCTCTATGTTCTGGCAAATGAAATATGGAATGTTCATCATCCGTACCCTGGTGAAATGCATGAGCAACCTAATGTGATAAGCATAAAGATGAGAGAATTGTCCCTCACAGCTGAAATATTTCCTAATCAATCTCATTAGTGGAGCATATTCATCTTTCAGATATCGGAATGGGAACACTCCCTTGAGATGCCTCAAGAAACTGGTTTTAATGTATGGCTCATAATGCTGCCGGTCAATCTTCTGTTTCTTGTGCCATGGTTCAACAATGTTCAGTATACTAGTTGCTAATGAGACAGATTTTGGTGTAAGCGTGAAGGTGACACCAACTAAGGTAGCTTGATATCCATGTAAGTGCAACACAAAAAGACGAGCCAGCTCATGATGAAATTGAACACTAGCCACCTTTTGAAAAAACTTATAGCATGACTGATGCTGAAAACACTACATAGCAAGAGGGCAGGCCTGCAATTCTGTAAGGGTGGTTGGTTCTTCTCTAACATGTCTACCACCTTTATTAGGCCTCCAGGGTGCCTTTTCTTCCAAGAGTGAGTCACTTTGGGTTTCTACTTCATATTCTGATGAATGCTTAGATGCCATGACTGCTGTACAAAATACCTTGAAGAAAAGATGCTGTTATATATGAACTATGCTTGGACTACTCTTTAATAATGTATGAAACTGCTGTGTTGTAAAGCAATATAGTTGGATTCTGCCACGAAGGGGAAAAAACAAATGCAACCAGGGAATGTTAGGAAGGGGAAAACATTAGGGGATTAGGGAATATTGAAATAAATTTTATTAGGGAGAGGAGGGGGATTTTATGTATGGGAATAGGTTTTAGGGTTTGGGATTGTTGTATAGGGTTGGGAGATTTTTACAAGGGCTAGGGTTTTGGGGTTTTGGGATTTGAATGTAGGAAAGAAAATGTAGGATTGATGAACTTAGTGGGGGGGGGGGGGGGGGGGGTGGGGTAGGAAATGATGAAACAAGGGAGAAATGGGGAAGGAGGAGAGTCCTTGGTGACAAATCAAAGATTTAGGAACCCACAACAATCTTCCTTTGAAGGCACTTTAGATATAGACTTTGGATTTTTTTTCAACCGTTATCACCCATAAACAACCAACACTTAACACAAAATTTTATGCAACATCAAGAAGAAGGCCCTACCTGGTAAATTCAAGCAAGGAATGAGAAACTTGGACAAATTTCAAGCAATATCGGGCTGTGGACTGTATGCACCGCACCAAGAACCCAGTGTGTCACACTCGTTCAGAATAAAACTGGACAAAAACTCCTAGTGCGTCGTGCACTTCCAGTGCATCGTGCCACCTGTTTTGTGCGCCACGCCGGCTAGCTACAAGCTATTTCGCCCCAAAACATGCACTTGCTCACTCAATTCAGTTTGAAATGATTTTCTTTGACCTTGGCATGCAAAATGACGTTGATCTTCATGGCAAAAGCTTATAAAGACATTGATTTGATTTTTGGTTCTTCAAAACCCATTTTTGTAATGTTCTGAAATTGGCACTTTTTCACAATTAATGCAACTCTGTCTTTTTGTTTCCTCCTTGATTTTTTGGTTGAAATGATGAAATTCTTGGCAATTTTTTGCATGGATAGTTGTCATGGAATTTGGCAAAGGAGACCAGGGCTGTTCCTAAAGATTTCAAGAACTGAAAATTTTGGAAAATTATTACAAAAACGAAATGTCGACTTGTCTTCAAAACAGAGTTTTGAAGAAAAGTCATAATCCATCCATATGACGATAAAAATCTTTGAAATAATAAATTATCAAGAACCTCCCTCTGTTGCTGGCTTTATTAGACCTTGTTGAAGACCAAATTGACTAACCCTAGACCTAATGACTAAAATGACTGTTATGACCTAGAAACTAAAACAGGACTGCAAATAACTTTTAAAACTTTATTTTGATGGACAGACCTGAGCCAACAGTACAAAGCATGAGGGGTAGTGAATGAAAAAGTCCTTCCATCAAATTTATGGCATGCTCCTAATGGAATGCAACTGATCGAGCGAGATGGGACACCTAAAAATTAAATGCAAAAAGAGTTTTGATCTCTGACGGAGGGATGACCAGACCGAATCTAACATTGGCTCCAATGGGGATGGTAGCTCCTTGGAGGTGCCAAGAACGGCAGATATCTGGAAGAGCTAGATAGTGCCTTCATCCATTGGGCTATGGAGTCATTATTTTGACAAACAATACAAGACTCTGACTCAATTTATTTGACTGAAACTTGACTCTAAACGACTCAATGATGAAACTAAAATGACTGAAAGACTTGACTCAACAGACCAAACATAAATGACTTATGACTGACTTAAAACAAAATCTTTTGAAAAAGGCAGAAGTCCATCAAGATTTGAAATCATGATGACAACCACCTGTGTTTCTTACAAGACCATATACCATCAAACTATATCAAAATGCCAATGCAACCAATCAAGCAGATGCCTTCTTGATTGATTCTCATGATCAGATCTTCTGGTCAACAGTAAATACTTGTAACTGGGCATCCAAATTGCTAATTGACCATGATCTCCTTCATCACTGAACATTGTAATAATCACCTTCACTATTGCCTACAACAGATTTTCCATTAGATCATGAAAAACATGAAGATTTACCTCCTGCTGGAGAAACAAGGTATCTTTTTCTCTTGATTTTAATCTTCCTTCATCATGTACTTTAGTAAAAGTATGTTCCTGGTCCTCAGAAAATTCTGAACAAGTAGATGAGAAGATCTCCTCTTGAAAGAACATTTCAAAACATGAGACATATGAAGAAGAATCTGAAAGGGAATCCTGAATGGTCTGATCTTCTACAATATGAATATATTGTAGATCATCTTCATATGATATGACAGTCAGATTCTCATTACATTCATCAATCATGAGAAAAGCAACTTCAGATGATTCTTGAAACCCAAGCATGACATTTCTATCATCTACCAACGATTCATCCAGAGAAACCTTTTCACTTACTAGAGCGAAGACCTCATCTTGTTTGTCATAGAGGGAATGAGCTACCTCCTCATGAAGATCTAGTTCTCGTGAGATGGGGACAATTAGGTCTATAACTCTGTTTTCTCCATTTGAGGCAGCCTCAACCATGCAACTCTCTTTTTCCTCATCACAATCTGTCTCTCGATCTGATTTATAATCCCCATTATCTGAGATTGGAACATCATTTTCTTGCATATCATCTTTTATTTCAACCAGATCTGAAATAAAACTTCTTCTTTCATCATTTCCAGCCATATGGAAATCTTTAGTCTACTGATCTATAAAGCTTCTTACATGACTGCCATCCTTTTCAAAAGAGAAAGAAGTTCCACCATCACCTTCTTGACCATCTGCACACTGTAGATCTGCGTTAACTTGAGCTGAAACATGACCGTTCAAGAGTTGATCTATCTCATCTTCAGACAGAGGAGATAATACTTTTTGTTTTCTTGCTCAAATAGTGATTGTCTTCATTAATTTGAAGTGAAGGAGTGTACAAATTTTCCTCATATTGCTGATCCATTTCATGTAATTCCTGTTGGCTGTCAAGATGCAAAATTCCTTCATCTTCCATCGTACTAAGATCTTGATCCTGCTGCAAATTTTCCTGATCATCTTGATAAGTATCACTCTCTTTATGCTGCTCAAATGGATTTTCATACAAGGCCTCCATGATATCTTCATCCATGAAATTATCATCTTCATAATATTTCTCAAGGCTTTCAATAAAACCATAAGCATGCTTGCAACAGTCCTGGACTAAATTTAATGATGGATAAGATTCTTTATATCTTTCAATGAACAGGGCATGAAAATCCTTTAAACAATAAATACAGGCAGGCGGCAAATTTTCATACCAAGATTGGGCTTCACCTTCTAGAGTGACCAAGAATATCTTCATCAAGCAATCTTCAGGAAAATCAACCTTCAACTTACGAATATGCATGTGAAATCTAACCAGATATAAAGCAACATCCTTCCTACCATCATCTTTAAATGTAGGCAAATTCCTTGACCAATCTACCTTCGGGATTTTATTCGGGAAACCTGGGATGTGATCTCGGCTCATAGGAGCGTATCTTCTTGCAACCCGTTCCATCTTGAAAATCTTAAAGCTACTAATCTTCCTACAGTGGAGTCACCATGAAGCATTGATTTCTATATTTTTCAGTGAATGAAGTCGTTAGGTGAACGATTTCAACCTTCTTACGTCTGATCGTTGTCCACCATCAACCATCAGATCTGAACTTGATACATGTACTGGGGCAATTAACAAGTTAGATGTCACGTTTACAAGCTAGACCGGAGATTGACTGAAGCAGTGTTTATCTACTTCCGCTAATGCAAAGAAAGAGAGTTTCGAAGGCTACCTAGCTAACTTCAGGATCCGTCTGTAGCTTAGAAAACAAATGACATCAACAAGCAAACCATTTTCTTCCCCAGTACGGTCGCCACTATGTTAGATCCTAGATTTGTCTAAGGCTGAAAAGACAAGGTTCTAGGTCCACATCAAACCACGCTCAGCCTCGTAGCTAGCCCTACGAGGACGGAGAGGGCTCTCTCCAGGTCAGTCTCGACAAAAGGTAATCGATGAGGCTTGATATGACTAAAGTTTCAAATGATATTAGGCTAGGTATTAAGTGCAAAGGATTTTATTTGAGTTTTTTTGGTTTTTGTGTTGGAAACAAGGAAAGGCAAATTGGTCTCGGCGATGAGGCATAGTTTCTGCAGAGTTCCGATTGGGGCAAGGAAGGCAATCACTTTGATGCTTTAAAGTGAGTGAGATGGATAGATCAGACTGGTGAGGAGCTAAGGAGAGCAAGAAAGTCTCAATAATTCTCCTTAAATAGGTGAAAACATGGAAATTTAAACAAATTTAAAGGCAGAGCATAACAGTTAATGGATTCCACCTTAATCACTCATTTGTTCAAATTCAAAAGAAAAGAGAGGAAAATGATACACATAAAACTAATGAACTTACAAGTACTTAGAGAAGAACACCACCAAAACATAAAACCACATGGATCCCAAACAGTGTTGTGAAACCCTGGTCTTTCCTTAGCCAAAAATGCAGAGATAGAATGTACAATGATGTGCCAAAGCAATCCCTAGTGTCCAACCCTGAAAATGACTTAGGAATTACATGATATAGACTATCCCAACCCATTCGCTTGCCTATAGGGGTCGAGCTCATCCTTCTAGGAGATGTTTCAACCAATTCTAAATAAAGCACTAAAATCTAGGCAATCAAAACAACTTGCCTCTATAAGGTAGGAAACTATTTCATTCATTAAATTTTCACTTTTTAGTGAATGAATCCTCTAGAAAAAGTAAATAAGTGCAAAAATTACATCATGTTTACCCAATTACATCAATATAGATAAAAAATTACATCACAAAGAAAAACTAGTCAAACTGGTCGAATTTTTGAGCTAGAAGGTGAAAAATTGAGCAAAAATCCTTTGTGCGTCGCGCCAAAATATTTATGCGTCGCGCCACTTTGGAGCTGATTTTGAGGCATGTCATGAAGTCAAAATTGATCCCAAATGTGCTTTTTGGAAAGCCCTACCCGTCTAATTTCTAACCCAAGTGGAATTTCTGAATTTGGTGCCCATTTGCCCCTCCAAAACCTCAATCTCCCAAGACTGCTTCCTGTGTGTGAAATTAGGGGCAGAGAAGTCATTTTTAGGGTGTTTTTGACCTCTTGAGGACTCAAAACTTGCCCAAACTTCTTGGCCATGCACCAATAGTCATGATTTTTCATGAAAAATCCACAAATATAAAGTTTTTTTCATTTGGAGCCTCCTATCATAAGTGTGCGCCACGTGGCGCGGCGCACAAGGAGAAAAACCCTATTTTTTGTACAAAAATTCGCAAAAATACCAAAAATGCCCCAAATTTCTTGAAATTTGGGCTGGAGCTTCCTCATTAAGTGTTATTCTAGGCTAAAGAGTCTTTGGCCAATATATGAAGACGATTGAGCTCCCTTTGCCTCTTTTGCTTCCTTATTGCCTTCCTCAATTTTGCCTTCAAATTCCTGATTCGGGCTTTGCACACCTTGTTTCGTGCCATGTAGTGGAAAGCCATGTGCCTCAGCAATGCATGATCTTTGTCAGCCTTATCCAATAGCTTCTCTAAGTGCATGTTAACTCTCTCGAGATTGGCCTCCCGATCCTCATTAATCTTGCTCCAATGATGTGAGCACAATTCTTCTCCTTTGTGCAGCTTGGCGATTCTCGAAGATGTTTTGTAGCTCCATGATTTCCTGCTGATCTTCAAGTTGTTTGTTCCTCTGCTCCAAGTATTTCATGGTCCACTTAGCCCTCTCCAAGTCAAGGGATAAGGCTTCGATCTCTATTTGCTGCTCCTGGATGATCTCTCTAAGTTTGGCGCTTTGTGGACCCGTATCTGTATCATCATCATGAATGAGAATGAAGTCAGTCTCTCTTTCACCTGAAGGCCCCTCATCCTGCATTGGCCTCTTTCCTTTGTCCTGTACCTGTGATGCTAATGGAGGAAGCGAGGCCCCCTCCACCCCGGGTGGAGATAACACTCGCTTTACCGCTCCAAACAAATGTCTAGTGCCTCTCTGATATGTGATGAATACCGGCACACTAGCAGTATCATGGCGCTCATACTGACGAGAAGGTCCGCCTTCATGCTTAACCTCTGATAATCCCCATGAAGCTCTGAAGAAGTCACGAGAGATGAAATCATCCCAAGTGATGCCCTGTACTCCAAGCTAATGAACCACCAAAATCTTAATAAGAGCAAAATGATAGACAGTGTTAAGTTGTTGCTAAGGGGTTTTATGTTGTATAAAGGTGGTCATCCTCTCTATGTTCCGACAAATGAAATAGAGAAAGTTCATCATCTGTACCGTGGTGAAATGCATGAGAAACCTGATGTGATAAGCATAAAGACGAGAGAACCGTCCCTCACAGCTGAAATATTTCCTAATCAATCTCATTAGTGGAGCATATTCATCTTTCAGATATCGGAATGGGAACACTCTCTTGAGCTGCCTCAAGAAACTAGTTTTAATGTATGGCTCATAATGTTGTTAGTCAATCTTCTATTTCTTGTGCCATGGTTCACCAATGTTCGGTATACCAGTTGCTAATGAGACAGATTCTAGTGTAAGTGTGAAGGTGACACCAGCTAAGGTAGCTTGATCTCCATGTAAGTGCAGCACAAAAAGATGAGCCAGCTCATGATGAAATTGAACACTAGCCACCTTTTGACAAACCTCATAGCATGACTGATGCTGAAAACATTGCATAGCAAGAGGGCAGGCCTGCAATTCTGTAAGGGTGGTTGGTTCTTCTCTAACATGTCTGCCACCTTTATGAGGCCTCCGGGGTGCCTGTTCTTCCAAGGGTGAGTCACTTTGGGTTTCTACTTCATATTCCGATGAATGCTCAGATGCCATGACAGCTATACAAAATACCTTGAAGAAAAGATGCTGCTGTATATGAATTGCGCTTGGACTTCTCTTTAATAATGTATGAAATTGCTGTGTTGTAAAGCAATATAGTTGGATTCTACCACCAGAGGGAAAAAACAAATGCAACCAGGGAATGTTAGGAAGGGGAAAATAGTAGGGGATTAGGGAATATTGAAATAAATTTTATTAGGGAGAGGAGGGGGATTTTATGTATGGGAATAGGGTTTAGGGTTTGGGATTGTTGTATAGGGTTGGGAGATTTTTATAAGGGATAGGATGTTTGGGTTTTGGGATTTGAATGTAGGAAAGAAAATGTAGGATTGATGAGCTTAGTGGGGGGGGGGGGTGTGAATAGGAAATGATGAAATAGGGAGAAATGGGGAAGGAGGAGAGTCCTTGGTGACAAATCAAAGATTTAAGAACCCACAACAATCTTCCTTTGAAGGCACTTTAGATGTAGGTTTTGTATTTTTGTTTCAACCGTTATCACCCATAAAACACCAACACTTAACACAAAATTTGATGCAACATCAAGAAGAAGGCCCTACCCGATAAATTCAAGCAAGGAATGAGCAACTTGGACAAATTTCAAGCAATATCGAGTTGTGGACTATATGCGCTGCACCAAGAACCCAATGCATCTCGCGCTTCCAATGTGTTGCGCCTGTTCAGAATAACACTGGACAAAAACTCCCAGTGCGTCACGCGCTTCCAGTGCACTGTGCCACTTGTTCTGTGCGCCGCGCCGGCTAACTGCAAGCTATTTCGCCCCAAAACACACACTTTCTCACTCAATTCAGTTTGAAATGATTTTCTTTGACCTTGGCATGCAAAATGACGTTGATCTTCATGGAAAAAGCTTATAAAGACATTGATTTGATTTTTGGTTCTTCAAAACCCATTTTTGTAATGTTCTGAAATTGGCACTTTTTCACAATTAATGCAACTCTGTCTTTTTGTTTCCTCCTTGATTTTTTGGTTGAAATGATGAAATTCTTGGCAATTTTTTGTAGGGATAGTTGTCATGGAATTTGGCAAAGGAGACCAGGGTTTCGCCTAAAGATTTCAAGAACTAAAAATTTTGGAAAATTATTACAAAAACAAAATGTCGACTTGTCTTCAAAAGAGAGTTTTGAAGAAAAGTCATAATCCATCCATATGACGATAAAAATCTTTGAAATAACAACTTATCAAGAACCTCCCTCTGCTGCTGGCTTTATTAGACCTTGTTGAAGACCAAATTGACTAACCCTAGACCTAATGACTAAAATGACTGTTATGACCTAGAAACTAAAGCAGGACTGCAAATAACTTTTAAAACTTGATTTTGATGGACAGACCTGAGCCAGCAGTGCAAAGCATGAGGGGTAGTGAATGACAAATTCCTTCCATCAGATTTATGGCATGCTCCTAACGGAATGCAACTGATCGAGCGAGATGGGACACCTAAAAATGAAATGAAAAAAGAGTTTTGATCTCTGACAGAGGGATGACCAGACTGACTCTAACAGTAGGAACAATGGTCTTTAGTGAAAAATTTTGTAATATGGTGTAGGAATACCTGGTGCAAGAATGCACATTTGGAAATTTTATTCTTTGTTTCATGAAAATCATGTGTAGGCAGAATGACTACATGACTTACAAATTGATAGCATTCAAAAGAAAAAATTACTATGATTAATCTTTGTTTTATCATCTGCTAAAATAGGAAGGAAATATTTTAAGTACAGGGATAGTTAAGTTATGAAATCTTATTTTTTTAAGTACCATGTACACCTTGTGTGAAATAATGAAGTGATTGCAGGATGTGTATGATTTAACCCATCATCCCATACTTACCTTTTTGAAAGAAAAATTGTTACCTGTTAATGATGACCCGACCTCATACCATATCGTGCATGACTGTCATATTAATCATGGCACCTTAACCATCGCCTTCACTAATGATTATTTCTGCTTGTAACACAACTTATCTGTATTGTATCCATCCCATTGTCTACATTTAATAATTTAGTGTGACTGTTAGGAGGTGGCAGTATAGTGGCGGTTGGATAGCTCAACTATGACAAGGTTTGTTTTAAACAGAGCTCCTAAATCCTGACTTTGTGATCTTTCTAAATTGTTTTAGATAGATTTCAGTGAATTGAGGATGGTGCCAATGAGAATTGAACCCTGTTTCGTAAAATAGTTAGAGAAAACGGTGGAATGCCAGAACGATCTTCCACTGTTATAGGAATATGGGTTCCTCCCATTTTTGTTGAAATTTAATGTTTTTGACTCGACCATCGAGTTAGAGTTTTCTTGAACCTTCGATGGGAGCCAAGCCAAGGTAGGATCACTAGAATTTGAAGTAATAGAACAACCTATATCACAAGCCATGGGATTACCAACAGAAGGTGAGCAGTGGTTCGAAAAGGAGAAGATCGAGAAGAAAACATGGCATCGGTTTGTAGTCGACAGAAAACAAAAAGCGGATTGGAAAAAAGGACTTCCATGTAGTGCCATTCAAGGAAAATGGAAAAACCTATTGTACACATTACAGAAGTTCCTCACCTGTAAGGGTCGCTACTCATTGACCTTCTTGTATCATATTCGGTTGTTGCTACATTTCGAGTTGGGTAAGCTTATCAATTTCCCCTATTTTCTGCTCAGAATCTTTGAGAAAATGTCAAAAGGAGATTCGAGAGGTCAAACAAGCCAAGTCGCATGCAATTTGTACCATCATGGGTTGATTGAAATTTTAGTTAAGAAGGAATTGGAGGTCAAGAATATGACCTGGGAAGTATTTTTAAATGAGTTATAGAAAAGAGGTGCAGGGAAATCCTCCCCTAAGAAGAGTGAAAGCAAGAAGGGGAAGCTTGAAACCCTAACCCTGCGCCCTACTAGGACTAAGAATAGAGAAGAGTTAGTGTAGGTAGAGGAGTGAAAGCTCATTGTTGGAACCCTATCTGCATCAAAAAGGAGGACCTGAAGCTCGGTCAAGAGGACTGCCTCCTTGAAGGAAGCCCACATTCAATCAACTTCCCCAATCAGTTTGGACAATTCCCAACTTCCTTCACCAACCACAGACAACCTTACAGTGCTTGCAAATTTTGTGGCTCATACAGTGATTAGTGAGGGGGATATTGATGAAGAATACATCACACCCTTGTCAGTTTTTCCTGGAAAAATGAAAGAAAGGAAAATGATCCCGACACCTAGTGCAAGTGCGGGTAAAGGCCCAACAAAGGATCCAATGGATGTTGAAGTGCAGGGTATTGAAACCCTTCATGATATTGAAACGCAGGAGGTTAATGACCAAGGTGATATCAACCTTGATGATGTCAGCATTGGTCTGGAGTCAACCATCGAGAAAATTCCTACACAAGAACAATTCATTAAGGAAGACCCACTCTCCACCTGAACAGTTAGATAAAAGAGATTAAGAAACGTATCTATGGGTTGGAGGTCTTGAACCAGACTTTGAAAGAACAAGGGATATTGCAGAAACAGAAGAACACGGAGCTAGAAGAAGTGAAGGAGAAAAAATGCAAAGTGAAGATATGGAAATTCTTAGCATCAAAGTGCTATGATCATCTCAAAAAGGTGACCAAATAGCTCAAGAAGGCTCAAGGCAAGAAGGGGAAGACAGTGAAAATAGGAATTAGCATACAAATACAATACTGAAAGAAGGCTCCCTTGTTTTGGTTTTTTTACAGCAGGTAATGTTTGTGTGAAGACACACAACAAAATAGGGATGGGAGGATGTTGGTAGGCTAAATTGTCCTATTTTTTAACGTATATCCTACTCTAGACACATGACCTAAACCTCTATTTTGACCTAAGAACCTATTCATTCATGCACCTTTCTCTGAAATCATGCACATTCCTCCACCATCTTTGAATTTTCATATTTAAAGGCTTGTCATGGATTTAATTACTTACTTATGGATTTAATACCTTTAATTATCCTTGCAACTAATATTTCTCTTTCCTAAAGTATTTGATAAACAAATGTATTAATCATTGTGATAGAATGGTCGAGTGTAGGTAGGATTCCTGTACCAACTAGCGGATTCCTACACTCCCATGACAGCTCACCAACTGACGCATACCTTTAGTAAAGGATAAGTTGACCTCAATTTGGGCTCGGAGCAAGAGAAAAATCAGCATATTGAAGATCAAGACCTTGGCCAGATATCTTAGATTAGTATTTTGTAAACAACCAAAAGGCTTAATTAAGTTATTGTTATGATTTCATTACGGTCGTAGGTGTGAAGGCTTGTATATAATGTAAAACTATGATAGGAATTAGTTAGTGATAATATGGTAAAATTTTGTTAAGAGATTGTAAATATTTTGGAGTATCGCCTCTCTGGGCTGGATCGCAGATCCAAGATGTATTTTTGATTTTTTTGGGATGGGGTCCCCTAGGGTCAATTTTGGTGAAAAAGCCCAAGTTTTGTTGTATAAATATGTAAAGTCTTTGCAATTTTTGGTCATGGAGCATGTAGATAATTATAGAGTCATAAATGGTTTTACCCTTCTTTTATGTACGTTGAGTCAGCTTTTGAAGATCTACCTATGGTCCACGGACCATGGGATTGTATAAATAGGCGTGTCTTAGGATGTCTAAGAAAAGAAATGAAGTTTGGTCTATGGGATAAGTCTCAATAGTTAGCAGAGAAGAATAGGAAGAAAGGCTCAGCATCTGTGTGCACATAGGCCTAGAGTAGAGTCTGCAACTGAGTGTGCAGACCCCTGCCACTGAGTGCATAGGGAAGACTTGAGTCTGTAAGCATAACTGAGTATTAATAAAGAAGATTATTGCAGAAATACTTGTGTTTATCTCTTTCCTTCTATTTAAATGAATGTTCCTTATGTTATAATGGGTTTATGAAATAATGATATATTGATGTGAAACTTTACATGACTTATATTGTTATATGAACGCAATTACTATTAACTATTTACACGAAGATTATCTTGTTGTATGTTGAAGTTATCAAACACTTAAACTAATCTGAGTAATTACTGGGTTATAAGTTATATTTGATGCGCGTAAGTAGTGAATTTGCTGATTCAGGGACCGCGAAAGACAGTCGTAGGCCTTCGCAGAGGTCTAGAGGCTGATTAAAGGAAGTTACATTGATAAGCCTTAAAGGCTTATCAATCTATGCAATTGTAGAGTTAGGGCATAAAACGACATCACGCTCATCTCTGGGTGTGGAAACTTGGTTCGAGCATCCCCCCATACTAATTCCGGTGAAACTTCAGCCTGCGCTGCACGGATTCATGCCAAGAGGGCTAGTAGTGTAGGGATTTGTTTGGGGAAACTAACTCTAAACCTAGGTCAGGACCCACTAAGCCAACAAATGGTTCCGTTGCTGGGGCCAGGATCTGCATAAAGAGATGTGTGATTTCACATCATTGGAATCCGACCAAGAAATAAGTTGAGGAGTGGTTGGATAGAAAGATCAATGAATTCGTAGTGCAAGAAAATATAAATCCACACCTGACGAAAGAACAGTGGTTGGACAAATATTTATACACAAAAATACACAAGATCTTCTTCTGCACCTTCCTGATCGATCTATACAAGTGGATCGCTAAATTGGTAGACGACCAAGGAAGGTGGAGGCTTAACAGTCCAATAGTGTGGACCCCTGGAGCTAGTGCGGATATTGGAAGCTTATGAAGATAATATCACATGTGCCTTCGATCAGTGGCTTGATCGAGTCATAGGAGGATTTGTGACAGAATTCACGGTCGATACCTCAGTCAACTACAATGAAGCATAGTGATGCTTCTTCAAGGGATTGCGACGTAAGTATTTAATATCTTTGAATACTTGGATTAATATGCTCTTGTGTGAAAAGCGGGTTATGCCATTACCTTGATTTTTAGAGATACATGAAGTGGAAATTTCTTCAAGGATAGAGGGAGAACAAGCCCTGAATGTAGCCCATTGATAGAACCTCCTTTGACCAACGATGAGGGAGCAATATAGGCCTCGCCGTGAAGTGATTTATAGCTAATAAGACAGGTTTTTCGCGAATACCTCATCCGTCCTCACCACCTCCACCTTCACCTCTATAACATACACCTTCACCCACACCACCACCACCTCTGCTACCGTTCAACATGTCGAATACGAAGAAGTTGCCCATTTTCAAAGGCCATGGAAATGAGGACCCAAACCCGTTTTGGTTCTTTGAAAAGGTTGTGTGGATAGTGCAGAATATTACAAATGATCATATGAAGAAAGCACAGTTGGTTACTACTCTACAAGATTGCGCGTTGACATGGTACATTGAGTACTGCGCTGATAATCCATTGGCATCATTAGTGGACACTCAGACTACTTTGAATAAGGAATTCAGTAGGCCTAAGTCTGAAATGCAATCGGTAGTGGGATTCAAGGAAATCGCAATGAGAATCAGCGAGACACCCTGGGAGCTAGATCAGAGACTAAAGTGTGGAATCTGCGAAGCCAATATGAATCTCAAAGACAGCTAGCACTGTGATTGGTTTATAGTTGTGCTCCTTCCTAACTTGAGGATTGCTTTATCATAACAAAAGATAGGGACTCATGCAGAAGCACTGGAGATTGTAATGAGATTACATGAGACTCCTATCCAGGACACAATTTTGGGACTTCAATAGATTCATGCGGAGTTGCATAACCTCTTCTTAGAGTTTCAGAGCTTGAAGAAGGAAAAGTAGCTCAGCCGAAAGTGCGTGAAGAAGTTTGGTGCCTCAAGTGTAAAAACCAGGGGCATGATAAGGATCACTGCCCTATTTTCAAAAATTATATGGTAGGAGGAGAGTCAATGCCCCTAAGGTAGGAAGCTCAAGCTAGACCAAGTATAGGGCCCGTGATGTGGTGCGTTATCTGTCCAATAGAAGGAGAACATGTAACAGACAATTGCCACTTGTTGTAAAAATTTGTGCAAACACCACAACAACTATTTTGAAATTTCTATAAATCACTGGGCCATGATGAATGTAACTACCATAGCTATGAATTGATGATGGAAAGAATGCCTGCATATCGAATGCAAATAGAACATCGACCTCTGGATCAAGGCATCAGGGGAGTACGTAGAGGATATCAGGGACGTGGATGAGGCTGAGGAGGAGGAGGACTTGGTAGAGATTAAGGGAAAGTTGTTTGCTATAATTGTGGAGTGCCAAGACACTATGCTTGGGAGTGTACGAGCCAGATACACTCGTCATGTCGGTATTTTACTCAGTTTAGCCATGTGATAGAAGAATGCCCTATATTGACGGCTAAAATGCAAGAGAAGAAGGCATAGCCTCAAGATCCTACCCAGAACCTGCAAATGATGAGGGAAGAGCCTTGAGAAGAGGATCCCAATGTCAATATCATGCTACGAAGTGGTATGACGACTCGTGATGATAAGGGAAAATAGCCTAAAGAAGATGGATGGGTCTGCAAGGCTCCAGAAAAATAAGTTGGGTTTGATCTAGAGCGCGTGAAGGAAACATTCATGGAAGCAAAGAAAATCTTTGCTGAAGCCTCTACCTCAGGAAGTCAGGATAGGCAATATAAAGAATTTGACCCCTCTATGCTTACTACTTTCTTGGAGACTTGCATGAAACTACTACGTGACTACAGGGCTGTGAAAGGATTACAGGAGTTGATAAATAAATGTGCTGGTAGGGATAATGTGTCTAATGGACACCACGTGTCAGAAAGATCAGTAGATATAAGACGAGAATAGGACGTGAGATGAGGCTCACCACGCAAATAGGAGAATATGAGATGGATCAATTTATTTTGGATTTGGGGTCGGATGCGAATGTTTTTCCAAAACAGACTTGGGAAAAAATGGGGGGACCTGCGCTATATTGGTCTTTGATTCAATTAAGAATGGAAAATCAACAAAAGATTGTCCCTATGGGGAGATTGCATGGAGTAACTGTAGATAAATAAGGTGTGAGCGCATTGGCTGAATTTGAAGTAATAGATATTGTTGATGACAACAATCCATATTCTGCACTCCTTAGAATTGGTTGGGCTATCGACATGAATGGGGTCATCAATCTAAAAAAGTGGACAATGTCATTTGAAAGAAAAACTCTCTGCGTGGTAGTACCATTGGACCCTATAGAAGGACCACACTATACTGAACTGGTCCGCAACTATGAGGAAAGTGACGATGATTTGGACTAGATCTATAAGATAACAACGTGAGACCAAGATTGGGTTAATCCAATAGCTGATGTATGAATTGCATGGGACTGCAAAATCTCATGTACATAAGATTCAGACGAATAATTGGAGCATTGGAAGAATAGGTGACATGAAGTATCTACATTGCGATGTAATATTATGACTAAATTGTTGTGACGTGTATCATTCGAGGTAAGAAGTTTTCCTTATTATGATGGTCTAACTGACGTAGATAAATTTTTGGATGCATTTGAAAAGGAAGTGCCTGAGAAGCATAACTTCCAAGTGTTGGATTTGGCACTGCGCGCTACACCTGCACGGTGGTGGAGTACACATAAAGATAGCTTTGAAGAATGGCACAACTATAGAAGGATGATGAGGATGCAATTTGGTCTCCTCAAGGTACGATTGATTGAGAAGTATGATGGGAGAAACTATTTGCGTGATCATTTGGAAAAGTGGACTAATTTTTATGGAATGGAGCCGCAACCAGAGTTTGTGCATTTATTCTGTCACACTCTGGATATAATCCCTATGAACTGGTATTTAGAAATAGAGCTCTGCCACAACACTATCGAATGGGATATCTTAAGAGAGGGTTTCATGAGGACGTTCAGCTTTGAAGACAGATTCAAAAGTATTAATGAAGCGTTGTGGGAGGTTAAGGCAACAATATTCAGAATTCCGCAAGATCCCTTGGAATTGATTGAACTGAATTGGAGCACACAGCTGCACCATGCCTTGGAATGCTATAATATGATTGTTGAAGGAGAGGATGAGGATCCAAGGAATATTAACATCCCCGAAGTAGAAGGCTAATGCAAAGTAGAGGTACCATAGATAGCGAACCCCAACATCACTGTGCCACTGAAAAATAGAAAGTAAACATTGGTAAGAAGAAAAACCGAAGATAGGGGATTAATGGGATGATGTTTCAGTGGAAAAAGTTGTTGAATTGTTCCAAAAATATCAGGATTTATTCCTGACCAAATTTTCGAACTTGAAAGGAACCATAGGTGATTTGGGAATGATGAAAATAACTTTGAAATTGGGCTCCAATGGGGATGGTAGCTCCTTGGAGGTGCCAAGAACGGCAGATATCTGGAAGAGCTAGATAGTGCCTTCATCCATTGGGCTATGGAGTCATTATTTTGACAAACAATACAAGACTCTGACTCAATTTATTTGACTGAAACTTGACTCTAAACGACTCAATGATGAAACTAAAATGACTGAAAAACTTGACTCAACAGACCAAACATAAATGACTTATGACTAACTTAAAACAAAAGCTTTTGAAAAAGGCAGCAGTCCATCAAGATTTGAAATCATGATGACAACCACCTGCGTTTCTTACAAGACCATATACCATCAAACTATATCAAAATGCCAATGCAACCAATCAAGCAGATGCCTTCTTGATTGATTCTCATGATCAGATCTTCTGGTCAACAGTAAATACTTGTAACTGGGCATCCAAATTGCTAATTGACCATGATCTCCTTCATCACTGAACATTGTAATAATCACCTTCACTGTTGCCTGCAACAGATTTTCCATTAGATCATGAAAAACATGAAGATTTACCTCCTGCTGGAGAAACAAGGTATCTTTTTCTCTTGATTTTAATCTTCCTTCATCATGTACTTTAGTAAAAGTATGTTCCTAGTCCTCAAAAAATTCTGAACAAGTAGATGAGAAGATCTCCTCTTGAAAGAACATTTCAAAACATGAGACATATGAAGAAGAATCTGAAAGGGAATCCTGAATGGTCTGATCTTCTACAATATGAATATATTGTAGATCATCTTCATATGATATGACAGTCATATTCTCATTACATTCATCAATCATGAGAAAAGCAACTTCAGATGATTCTTGAAACCCAAGCATGACATTTCTATCATCTACCAACGATTCATCCAGAGAAACCTTTTCACTTACTAGAGCGAAGACCTCATCTTGTTTGTCATAGAGGGAATGAGCTACCTCCTCATGAAGATCTAGTTCTCGTGAGATGGGGACAATTAGGTCTATAACTCTATTTTCTCCATTTGAGGCAGCCTCAACCATGCAACTCTCTTTTTCCTCATCACAATCTGTCTCTCGATCTGATTTATAATCCCCATTATCTGAGATTGGAACATCATTTTCTTGCATATCATCTTTTATTTCAACCAGATCTGAAATAAAACTTCTTCTTTCATCATTTCCAGCCATATGGAAATCTTTAGTCTACTGATCTATAAAGCTTCTTACATGACTGCCATCCTTTTCAAAAGAGGAAGAAGTTCCACCATCACCTTCTTGACCATGTGCACACTGTAGATCTGTGTTAACTTGAGCTGAAACATGACCGTTCAAGAGTTGATCTATCTCATCTTCAGACAGAGGAGATAATACTTTTTGTTTTCTTGCTCAAATAGTGATTGTCTTCATTAATTTGAAGTGAAGGAGTGTACAAATTTTCCTCATATTGCTGATCCATTTCATGTAATTCCTGTTGGCTGTCAAGATGCAAAATTCCTTCATCTTCCATCGTACTAAGATCTTGATCCTGCTGCAAATTTTCCTGATCATCTTGATAAGTATCACTCTCTTTATGCTGCTCAAATGGATTTTCATACAAGGCCTCCATGATCTCTTCATAATATTTCTCAAGGCTTTCAATAAAACCATAAGCATGCTTGCAACAGTCCTGGACTAAATTTAATGATGGATAAGATTCTTTATATCTTTCAATGAACAGGGCATGAAAATCCTTTAAACAATAAATACAGGCAGTCGGCAAATTTTCATACCAAGATTGGGCTTCACCTTCTAGAGTGACCAGGAATATCTTCATCAAGCAATCTTCAGAAAAATCAACCTTCAACTTACGAATATGCATGTGAAATCTAACCAGATATAAAGCAACATCCTTCCTACCATCATCTTTAAACGTAGGCAAATTCCTTGACCAATCTACCTTCGGGATTTTATTCGGGAAACCTGGGATGTGATTTTGGCTCATAGGAGCGTATCTTCTTACAACCCGTTCCATCTTGAAAATCTTAAAGCTACTAATCTTCCTACAGTGGAGTCACCATGAAGCATTGATTTCTATATTTTTCAGTGAATGAAGTCGTTAGGTGAACGATTTCAACCTTCTTACGTCTGATCGTTGTCCACCATCAACCATCAGATCTGAACTTGATACATGTACTGGGGCAATTAACAAGTTAGATGTCACGTTTACAAGCTAGATCGGAGATTGACTGAAGCAGTGTTTATCTACTTCCGCTAATGCAAAGAAAGAGCGTTTCGAAGGCTACCTAGCTAACTTCAGGATCCGTCTGTAGATTAGAAAACAAATGACATCAACAAGCAAACCATTTTCTTCCCCAGTACGGTCGCCACTATGTTAGAGCCTAGATTTGTCTAAGGCTGAAAAGACAAGGTTCTAGGTCCACATCAAACCACGCTCAGCCTCGTAGCTAGCCCTACGAGGACGGAGAGGGCTCTCTCCAGGTCAGTCTCGGCAAAAGGTAATCGATGAGGCTTGATATGACTAAAGTTTCAAATGATATTAGGCTAGGTATTAAGTGCAAAGGATTTTATTTGAGTTTTTTGGGTTTTTGTGTTGGAAACAAGGAAAGGCAAATTGGTCTCGGCGATGAGGCATAGTTTCCGCAGAGTTCCGATTGGGGCAAGGAAGGCAATCACTTTGATGCTTTAAAGTGAGTGAGATGGATAGATCAGACTGGTGAGGAGCTAAGGAGAGCAAGAAAGTCTCAATAATTCTCCTTAAACAGGTGAAAACATGGAAATTTAAACAAATTTAAAGGCAGAGCATAACAGTTAATGGATTCCACCTTAATCACTCATTTGTTCAAATTCAAAAGAAAAGAGAGGAAAATGATACACATAAAACTAATGAACTTACAAGTACTTAGAGAAGAACACCACCAAAACATAAAACCACATGGATCCCAAACAGTGCTGCGAAACCCTGGTCTTTCCTTAGCCAAAAATGCAGAGATAGAATGTACAATGATATGCCAAAGCAATCCCTAGTGTCCAACCCTGAAAATGACTTAGGAATTACATGATATAGACTAGCCCAACCCATTCGCTTGCCTATAGGGGTCGAGCTCATCCTTCTAGGAGATGTTTCAACCAATTCTAAATAAAGCACTAAAATCTAGGCAATCAAAACAACTTGCCTCTATAAGGTAGGAAACTATTTCATTCATTAAATTTTCACTTTTAGTGAATGAATCCTCTAGAACAAGTAAATAAGTGCAAAAATTACATCATGTTTACCCAATTACATCAATATAGATAAAAAATTACATCACAAAGAAAAACTAGTCAAACTGGCCGAATTTTTGAGCTAGAAGGTGAAAAATTGAGCAAAAATCCTTTGTGCGTCGCGCCAAAATATTTATGCGTCGCGCCACTTTGGAGTTGATTTCGAGGCACGTCATGAAGTCAAAATTGATCCCAAATGTGCTTTTTGGAAAGCCCTACCCGTCTAATTTCTAACCCAAGTGGAATTTCTGAATTTGGTGCCCATTTTCCCCTCCAAAACCTCAATCTCCCAAGACTGCTTCCTGTGTGTGAAATTAGGGGCAGAGAAGTCATTTTTAGGGTGTTTTTGACCTCCTGAGGACTCAAAACTTGCCCAAACTTCTTGGCCATGCACCAACAGTCATGATTTTTCATGAAAAATCCAAAAATATAAAGTTTTTTTCATTTGGAGCCTCCTATCATAAGTGCGCACCACGTGGCGCGACGCACAAGGAGAAAAACCCTGTTTTTTGTACAAAAATTTGCAAAAATACCAAAAATGCCCCAAATTTCTTGAAATTTGGGCTGGAGCTTCCTCATTAAGTGTTATTCTAGGCTAAAGAGTCTTTGGCCAATATATGAAGATGATTGAGCTCCCTTTGCCTCTTTTGCTTTTTTATTGCTTTCCTCAATTTTGCCTTCAAATTCCTGATTCGGGCTTTGCACACCTTGTTTCGTGCCATGTAGTGGAAAGCCATGTGCCTCAGCAATGCATGATCTTTGTCAGCCTTATCCAATAGCTTCTCTAAGTGCATGTTAACTCTCTCGAGATTGGCCTCCCGATCCTCATTAATCTTGCTCCAATGATGTGAGCTCAATTCTTCTCCTTTGTGCAGCTTGGCGATTCTCGAAGATGTTTTGTAGCTCCATGATTTCCTGCTGATCTTCAAGTTGTTTGTTCCTCTGCTCCAAGTATTTCATGGTCCACTTAGCCCTCTCCAAGTCAAGGGATAAGGTTTCGATCTCTATTTTCTGCTCCTGGATGATCTCTCTAAGTTTGGCACTTTGTGGACCCGTATCTGTATCATCATCATGAATGAGAATGAAGTCAGTCTCTCTTTCACCTGAAGGCCCCTCATCCTGCATTGGCCTCTTGCCTTTTTCCTGTACCTGTGATGCTAATGGAGGAAGCGAGGCCCCTTCCACCCCGGGTGGAGATAACACTCGCTTTACCGCTCCAAACAAATGTCTGGTGCCCCTCTGATATGTGATGAATACTGGCACACTAGCAGTATCATGGCGCTCATACTGACGAGAAGGTCCACCTTCATGCTTAACCTCTGATAATCCCCGTGAAGCTCTGAAGAAGTCACGAGAGATGAAATCATCCCAAGTGATGCCCTGTACTCCAAGCTAATGAACCACCAAAATCTTAATAAGAGCAAAATGATAGACACTGTTAAGTTGTTGCTAAGGGGTTTTATGTTGTATAAAGGTGGTCATCCTCTCTATGTTCCGGCAAATGAAATAGAGAATGTTCATCATCCGTACCGTGGTGAAATGCATGAGCAACCTGATGTGATAAGCATAAAGACGAGAGAACCGTCCCTCACAGCTGAAATATTTCCTAATCAATCTCATTAGTGGAGCATATTCATCTTTCAGATATCGGAATGGGAACACTCTCTTGAGCTGCCTCAAGAAACTAGTTTTAATGTATGGCTCATAATGTTGTCAGTCAATCTTCTATTTCTTGTGCCATGGTTCACCAATGTTCGGTATACCAGTTGCTAATGAGACAGATTCTAGTGTAAGTGTGAAGGTGACACCAGCTAAGGTAGCTTGATCTCCATGTAAGTGCAGCACAAAAAGATGAGCCAGCTCATGATGAAATTGAACACTAGCCACCTTTTGACAAAACTCATAGCATGACTGATGCTGAAAACACTGCATAGCAAGAGGGCAGGCCTACAATTCTGTAAGGGTGGTTGGTTCTTCTCTAACATGTCTGCCACCTTTATGAGGCCTCCGGGGTGCCTGTTCTTCCAAGGGTGAGTCACTTTGGGTTTCTACTTCATATTCCGATGAATGCTCAGATGCCATGACAGCTATACAAAATACCTTGAAGAAAAGATGTTGCTGTATATGAATTGTGCTTGGACTTCTCTTTAATAATGTATGAAACTGCTGTGTTGTAAAGCAATATAGTTGGATTCTACCACCAAGGGGAAAAAACAAATGCAACCAGGGAATGTTAGGAAGGGGAAAATAGTAGGGGATTAGGGAATATTGAAATAAATTTTATTAGGGAGAGGAGGGGGATTTTATGTATGGGAATAGGGTTTAGGGTTTGGGATTGTTGTATAGGGTTGGGAGATTTTTATAAGGGATAGGGTGTTTGGGTTTTGGGATTTGAATGTAGGAAAGAAAATGTAGGATTGATGAGCTTAGTGGGGGGGGGTGGAATAGGAAATGATGAAACAGGGAGAAATGAGGAAGGAGGAGAGTCCTTGGTGACAAATCAAAGATTTAAGAACCCACAACAATCTTCCTTTGAAGGAAATTTAGATGTAGGGTTTGTATTATTGTTTCAACCGTTATCACCCATAAAACACCAACACTTAACACAAAATTTGATGCAACATCAAGAAGAAGGCCCTACCCGATAAATTCAAGCAAGGAATGAGCAACTTGGACAAATTTCAAGCAATATCGAGCTGTGGACTATATACGCTGCACCAAGAACCCAATGCATCTCGCGCTTCCAATGTGTTGCGCCTGCTCATAATAACACTGGACAAAAACTCCCAGTGCGTCGCACGCTTCCAGTGCACTGTGCCACTTTTTCTGTGCGCCGCGCCGGCTAACTGCAAGCTATTTCGCCCCAAAACACACACTTGCTCACTCAATTCAGTTTGAAATGATTTTCTTTGACCTTGGCATGCAAAATGACGTTGATCTTCATGGAAAAAGCTTATAAAGACATTGATTTGATTTTTGGTTCTTCAAAACCCATTTTTGTAATGTTCTGAAATTGGCACTTTTTCACAATTAATGCAACTCTGTCTTTTTGTTTCCTCCTTGATTTTTTGGTTGAAATGATGAAATTCTTGGCAATTTTTTGTAGGGATAGTTGTCATGGAATTTGGCAAAGGAGACCAGGGTTTCGCCTAAAGATTTCAAGAACTAAAAATTTTGGAAAATTATTACAAAAACAAAATGTCGACTTGTCTTCAAAAGAGAGTTTTGAAGAAAAGTCATAATCCATCCATATGACGATAAAAATCTTTGAAATAACAACTTATCAAGAACCTCCCTCTGCTGCTGGATTTATTAGACCTTGTTGAAGACCAAATTGACTAACCCTAGACCTAATGACTAAAATGACTGTTATGACCTAGAAACTAAAGCAGGACTACAAATAACTTTTAAAACTTGATTTTGATGGACAGACCTGAGCCAGCAGTGCAAAGCATGAGGGGTAGTGAATGACAAATTCCTTCCGTTAGATTTATGGCATGCTCCTAACGGAATGCAACTGATCGAGCGAGATGGGACACCTAAAAATGAAATGAAAAAAGAGTTTTGATCTCTGACAGAGGGATGACCAGACTGACTCTAACAGTAGGAACAATGGTCTTTAGTGAAAAATTTTGTAATATGGTGTAGTAATACCTGGTGCAAGAATGCACATTTGGAAATTTTATTCTTTGTTTCATGAAAATCATGTGTAGGCAGAATGACTACATGACTTACAAATTGATAGCATTCAAAAGAAAAAATTACTATGATTAATCTTTGTTTTATCATCTGCTAAAATAGGAAGGAAATATTTTAAGTACAGGGATAGTTAAGTTATGAAATCCTATTTTTTTAAAGTACCATGTACACCTTGTGTGAAATAATGAAGTGATTTCAGGATGTGTATGATTTAACCCATCATCCCATACTTACCTTTTTGAAAGAAAAATTGTTACCTGTTAATGATGACCCGACCTCATACCATATCGTGCATGACTATCATATTAATCATGGCACCTTAACCATCGCCTTCACTAATGATTATTTCTGCTTGTAACACAACTTATCTGTATTGTATCCATCCCATTGTCTACATTTAATAATTTAGTGTGACTGTTAGGAGGTGGCAGTATAGTGGCGGTCGGATAGCTCAACTATGACAAGGTTTGTTTTAAACAGAGCTCATAAATCCTGACTTTGTGATCTTTCTAAATTGTTTTAGATAGATTTCAGTGAATTGATGATGGTGCCAATGAGAATTGAACCCTGTTTCGTAAAATAGTTAGAGAAAACGGTGGAATACCAGAACGATCTTCCACTGTTATAGGAATATGGGTTCCTCCCATTTTTGTTGAAATTTAATGTTTTTGACTCGACCATCGAGTTAGAGTTTTCTTGAACCTTCGATGGGAGCCAAGCCAAGGTAGGATCACTGGAATTTGAAGTAATAGAACAACCTATATCACAAGCCATGGGATTACCAACAGAAGGTGAGCAGTGGTTCGAAAAGGAGAAGATCGAGAAGAAAACATGGCATCGGTTTGTAGTCGACAGAAAACAAAAAGCGGATTGGAAAAAAGGACTGCCATGTAGTGCCATGCAAGGAAAATGGAAAAACCTATTGTACACATTACAGAAGTTCCTCACCTGTAAGGGTCGCTACTCATTGACCTTCTTGTATCATATTCGGCTGTTGCTACATTTCGAGTTGGGTAAGCTTATCAATTTCCCCTATTTTCTGCTCAGAATCTTTGAGAAATGTCAAAAGGAGATTCGAGAGGTCAAACAAGCCAAGTCGCATGCAATTTGTACCATCATGGGTTGATTGAAATTTTAGTTAAGAAGGAATTGGAGGTCAAGAATATGACCTGGGAAGTATTTTTAAATGAATTATAGAAAAGAGGTGCAGGGAAATCCTCCCCTAAGAAGAGTGAAAGCAAGAAGGGGAAGCTTGAAACCCTAACCCTGCGCCCTACTAGGACTAAGAATAGAGAAGAGTTAGTGTAGGTAGAGGAGTGAAAGCTCATTGTTGGAACCCTGTCTGCATCAAAAAGGAGGACCTGAAGCTCGGTCAAGAGGACTGCCTCCTTGAAGGAAGCCCACATTCAATCAACTTCCCCAATCAGTTTGGACGATTCCCAACTTCCTTCACCAACCGTAGACAACCTTACAGTGCTTGCAAACTTTGTGGCTCATACAGTGATTAGTGAGGGGGATATTGATGAAGAATACATCACACCCTTGTCAGTTTTTCCTGGAAAAATGAAAGAAAGGAAAATGATCCCGACACCTAGTGCAAGTGCGGGTAAAGGCCCAACAAAGGATCCAATGGATGTTGAAGTGCAGGGTATTGAAACCCTTCATGATATTGAAACGCAGTAGGTTAATGACCAAGGTGATATCAACCTTGATGATGTCAGCATTGGTCTGGAGTCAACCATCGAGAAAATTCCTACACAAGAACAATTCATTAAGGAAGACCCACTCTCCACCTGAACAGTTAGATAAAAAGATTAAGAAACGTATCTATGGGTTGGAGGTCTTGAACCAGACTTTGAAAGAACAAGGGATATTGCAGAAACAGAAGAACACGGAGCTAGAAGAAGTGAAGGAGAAAAAATGCAAAGTGAAGATATGGAAATTCTTAGCATCAAAGTGCTATGATCATCTCAAAAAGGTGACCAAATAGCTCAAGAAGGCTCAAGGCAAGAAGGGGAAGACAGTGAAAATAGGAATTAGCATACAAATACAATACTGAAAGAAGGCTCCCTTGTTTTGGTTTTTTTACAGCAGGTAATGTTTGTGTGAAGACACACAACAAAATAGGGATGGGAGGATGTTGGTAGGCTAAATTGTCCTATTTTTTAACGTATATCCTACTCTAGACACATGACCTAAACCTCTATTTTGACCTAAGAACCTATTCATTCATGCACCTTTCTCTGAAATCATGCACATTCCTCCACCATCTTTGAATTTTCATATTTAAAGGCTTGTCATGGATTTAATACCTTTAATTATCCTTGCAACTAATATTTCTCTTTCCTAAAGTATTTGATAAACAAATGTTTTAATCATTGTGATAGAATGGTCGAGTGTAGGTAGGATTCCTGTACCAACTAGCGGATTCCTACACTCCCATGACAGCTCACCAACTGACGCATACCTTTAGTAAAGGATAAGTTGACCTCAATTTGGGCTCGGAGCAAGAGAAAAATCAGCATATTGAAGATCAAGACCTTGGCCAGATATCTTAGATTAGTATTTTGTAAACAACCAAAAGGCTTAATTAAGTTATTGTTGCGATTTCATTACGGTCGTAGGCCTGAAGGCTTTTATATAATGTAAAACTATGATAGGAATTAGTTAGTGATAATATGGTAAAATTTTGTTAAGAGATTGTAAATATTTTGGAGTATCGCCTCTCTGGGCTGGATCGCAGATCCAAGATGTATTTTTGATTTTTTTGGGATGGGGTCCCCTAGGGTCAATTTTGGTGAAAAAGCCCAAGTTTTGTTGTATAAATATGTAAATTCTTTGCAATTTTTGGTCATGGAGCATGTAGATAATTATAGAGTCATAAATGGTTTTACCCTTCTTTTATGTACGTTGAGTCAGCTTTTGAAGATCTACCTATGGTCCACGGACCATGGGATTGTATAAATAGGCATGTCTTAGGATGTCTAAGAAAAGAAATGAAGTTTGGTCTATGGGATAAGTCTCAATAGTTAGCAGAGAAGAATAGGAAGAAAGGCTCAGCATCTGTGTGCACATAGGCCTAGAGTAGAGTCTGCAACTGAGTGTGCAGACCCCTGCCACTGAGTGCGTAGGGAAGACTTGAGTCTATAAGCATAACTGAGTATTAATAAAGAAGAATATTGGCAGAAATACTTGTGTTTATCTCTTTCCTTCTATTTATATGAATGTTCCTTATGTTATAATGGGTTTATGAAATAAATGAATATATTGATGTGAAACTTTACATGACTTATATTGTTATATGAACGCAAATACTATTAACTATTTACACGCAGCGATTATCTTGTTGTATGTTGAAGTTATCAAACACTTAAACTAATCTGAGTAATTACTGGGTTATAAGTTATATTTGATGCACGTAAGTAGTGAATTTTCCGATTCAGGGACCGCGAAAGACAGTCGTAGGCCTTCGCAGAGGTCTAGAGGCTGATTGAAGGAAGTTACATTGATAAGCCTTAAAGGCTTATCAATCTATGCAATTGTAGAGTTAGGGCATAAAACGACATCATGCTCATCTCTGGTTGTGGAAACTTGGTTCGAGCATCCCCCCATACTAATTCCGGTGAAACTTCAGCCTGTGCTCCATGGATTGATGCCAAGAGGGCTAGTAGTGTAGGGATTTGTTTGGGGAAACTAACTCTAAACCTAGGTTAGGACCCACTAAGCCAACAAATGGTTCCGTTGCTGGGGCCAGGATCTGCATAAAGAGATGTGTGATTTCACATCATTGGAATCCGACCAAGAAATAAGTTGAGGAGTGGTTGGATAGAAAGATCAATGAATTCGTAGTGCAAGAAAATATAAATCCACACCTGACGAAAGAACAGTGGTTGGACAAATATTTATACACAAAAATACACAAGATCTTCTTCTGCACCTTCCTGATCGAACTATACAAGTGGATCGCTAAATTGGTAGACGACCAAGGAAGGTGGAGGCTTAACAGTCCAATAGTGTGGACCCCTGGAGCTAGTGCGGATATTGGAAGCTTATGAAGATAAGATCACATGTGCCTTCGATCAGTGGCTTGATCGAGTCATAGGAGGATTTGTGACAAAATTCACGGTCGATACCTCAGTCAACTACAATGAAGCATAGTGATGCTTCTTCAAGGGATTGCGACGTAAGTATTTAATATCTTTGAATACTTGGATTAATATGCTCTTGTGTGAAAAGCGGGTTATGCCATTACCTTGATTTTTAGAGATACATGAAGTGGAAATTTCTTCAAGGATAGAGGGAGAACAAGCCCTGAATGTAGCCCATTGATAGAACCTCCTTTGACCAACGATGAGGGAGCAATATAGGCCTCGCCGTGAAGTGATTTATAGCTAATAAGATAGGTTTTTCGTGAATACCTCATCCGTCCTCACCACCTCCACCTTCACCTCTATAACATACACCTTCACCCACACCACCACCACCTCTGCTACCGTTCAACATGTCGAATACGAAGAAGTTGCCCATTTTCAAAGGCCATGGAAATGAGGACCCAAACCAGTTTTGGTTCTTTGAAAAGGTTGTGTGGATAGTGCGGAATATTACAAATGATCATATGAAGAAAGCACAGTTGGTTACTACTCTACAAGATTGCACGTTGACATGGTACATTGAGTACTGCGCTGATAATCCATTGGCATCATTAGTGGACACTCAGACTACTTTGAATAAGGAATTCGGTAGGCCTAAGTCTGAAATGCAATCGGTAGTGGGATTCAAGGAAATCGCAATGAGAATCAGCGAGACACCCTGGGAGCTAGATCAGAGACTAAAGTGTGGAATTTGCGAAGCCAATATGAATCTCAAAGACAGCTAGCACTGTGATTAGTTTATAGTTGTGCTCCTTCCTCACTTGAGGATTGCTTTATCATAACAAAAGATAGGGACTCATGCAGAAGCACTGGAGATTGTAATGAGATTACATGAGACTCCTATCCAGGACACAATTTTGGGACTTCAATAGATTCATGCGGAGTTGCATAACCTCTTCTTAGAGTTTCAGAGCTTGAAGAAGGAAAAGCAGCTCAGCCGAAAGTGCGTGAAGAAGTTTGGTGCCTCAAGTGTAAAAACCAGGGGCATGATAAGGATCACTGCCCTATTTTCAAAAATTATATGGTAGGAGGAGAGTCAATGCCCCTAAGGTAGGAAGCTCAAGCTAGACCAAGTATAGGGCCCATGCTGTGGTGCGTTATTTGTCCAATAGAAAGAGAACATGTAACAGACAATTGCCACTTGTTGCAAAAATTTGTGCAAACACCACAACAACTATTTTGAAATTTCTATAAATCACTGGGCCATGATGAATGTAACTACCATAGCTATGAATTGATGATGGAAAGAATGCCTGCATATCGAATGCAAATAGAACATCGACCTCTGGATCAAGGCATCAGGGGAGTACGTAAAGGATATCAGGGACGTGGATGAGGAGGAGGAGGACTTAGTAGAGATTGAGGGAAAGTTGTTTGCTATAATTGTGGAGTGCCAAGACACTATGCTTGGGAGTGTACGAGCCAGACACACTCGTCATGTCGGTATTTTACTCAGTTTAGCCATGTGATAGAAGAATGCCCTATATTGACGGCTAAAATGCAAGAGAAGAAGGCGTAGCCTCAAGATCCTACCCAGAACCTGCAAATGATGAGGGAAGAGCCTTGAGAAGAGGATCCCAATGTCAATATCATGCTACGAAGTGGTATGACGACTCGTGATGATAAGGGAAAATAGCCTAAAGAAGATGGATGGGTCTGCAAGGCTCCAGAAAAATAAGTTGGGTTTGATCTAGAGCGCGTGAAGGAAACATTCATGGAAGCAAAGAAAATCTTTGCTGAAGCCTCTACCTCAGGAAGTCAGGATAGGCAATATAAAGAATTTGACCCCTCTATGCTTACTACTTTCTTGGAGACTTGCATGAAACTACTATGTGACTACAGGGCTGTGAAAGGATTACAGGAGTTGATAAATAAATGTGCTGGTAGGGATAATGTGTCTAATGGGCACCACGTGTCAGAAAGATCAGTAGATATAAGACGAGAATAGGACGTGAGATGAGGCTCACCACGCAAATAGGAGAATATGAGATGGATCAATTTATTTTGGATTTGGGGTCGGATGCGAATGTTTTTTCCAAAACAGACTTGGAAAAAATGGGGGGACCTGCGCTATATTGGTCTTTGATTCAATTAAGAATGGAAAATCAACAAAAGATTGTCCCTATGGGGAGATTGCATGGAGTAACTGTAGATAAATAAGGTGTGAGCGCATTGGCTGAATTTGAAGTAATAGATATTGTTGATGACAACAATCCATATTCTGCACTCCTTAGAATTGGTTGGGCTATCGACATGAATGGGGTCATCAATCTAAAAAAGTGGACAATGTCATTTGAAAGAAAAACGCTCTGCATGGTAGTACCATTGGACCCTACAGAAGGACCACACTATACTGAACTGGTCCGCAACTATGAGGAAAGTGACAATGATTTGGACTAGATCTATAAGATAACAACGTGAGACCAAGATTGGGTTAATCCAATAGCTGATGTATGAATTGCATGGGACTGCAAAATCTCATGTACATAAGATTCAGACGAATAATTGGAGCATTGGAAGAATAGGTTACATGAAGTATCTACATTGCGATGTAATATTATGACTAAATTGTTGTGACGTGTATCATTCGAGGTAAGAAGTTTTCCTTATTATGATGGTCTAACTGATGTAGATAAATTTTTGGATGCATTTGAGAAGGAAGTGCCTGAGAAGCATAACTTCCAAGTGTTGGATTTGGCACTGCGCGCTACACCTGCACGGTGGTGGAGTACACATAAAGATAGCTTTGAAGAATGGCACAACTATAGAAGGATGATGAGGATGCAATTTGGTCTCCTCAAGGTACGATTGATTGAGAAGTATGATGGGAGAAATTATTTGCGTGATCATTTGGAAAAGTGGACTAAGTTTTATGGAATGGAGCCGCAACCAGAGTGTGTGCATTTATTCTGTCACACTCAGGATATAATCCCTATGAACTGGTATTTAGAAATAGAGGTCTGCCACAACACTATCGAATGGGATATCTTAAGAGAGGGTTTCATGAGGACGTTCAGCTTTGAAGACAGATTCAAAAGTATTAATGAAGCGTTGTGGGAGGTTAAGGCAACAATATTCAGAATTCTGCAAGATCCCTTGGAATTGATTGAACTGAATTGGAGCACACAGCTGCACCATGCCTTGGAATGCTATAATATGATTGTTGAAGGAGAGGATGAGGATCCAAGGAATATTAACATCCCCGAAGTAGAAGGCCAATGCGAAGTAGAGGTACCATAGATAGCGAACCCCAACTTCACTGTGCCACTGAAAAATAAGCAAGTAAACATTGGTAAGAAGAAAAACCGAAGATAGGGGATTAATGGGATGATGTTTCAGTGGAAAAAGTTGCTGAATTGCTCCAAAAATATCAGGATTTATTCCTGACCAAATTTTCGAACTTGAAAGGAACCATAGGTGATTTGGGAATGATGAAAATAACTTTGAAATTGGGCGCAAATCCTGTTAAGTAGAGGCCATATCGCCTTAATCCCAAATACAAGGAAAAGGTCTGCTTGGAGTTGGAAAAGATGCTTGTAGCGGGTATTATTGAACCAATGGAGGAATCTGACTAGGTGAGTCCAATGGTTGTTCAAGAAAAGAAGCAGAAGGATGAAATAGGGATTTGTGTAGATCTCAAGAAACTCAACAATGCTTGTGTTCATGATTCTTTTCCAACTCGGCTCATAGATGAAGTACTAGATAATGTTAGTAGGTAGGAGGCCTATTCATTCAATGATGCATTCTGTGGATACCATTAGATAAAGATCGCGCCAAAATACAAGAGTAAGACCACCTTCACAACAAAATGGGGATGTTTGCAGTATATAGTGATTCCTTTTGGACTTAAGAATGCATTGGCAATATTCTTGTGCATGCTCATCGCGGTGTTCAAAGAGTTCATTTGCAAGTTCTTCGAAGTCTATTTCGATGACTGGACAGTGTTTGGGCTAGTTAAGCGCCATGTAGAGAGTCTGTGGTTAATGTTGGATACATGCCGAAGGTATCAGATTGTGCTGAACCTAAACAAATGCTTGTTCTGCATCCCTTTTGGTATCTTTCTAGGTCATGTGGTATGCAGGCAAGTACTTATGGTGGACCCTTCTAAGATCATGGTAATAGTAAATTTGGAAGCCCCAAGGAGTGTTAAACAGTTGCGCGCTATGCTGGGCCATACTGGATATTATCGGAAGTTCATCAAAATTTATGCTCAGATTACTGCGCCTATGGGAAAGATACTAATAGGGACGCTACATTTTGTTGGGATGAAGAATGTTAGCGTAGCTTGGATGTACTGAAGGAGAAAATGGTCACCGCGCCAATCCTAGTCTTCCTGGACTGGAAAAAGGAGTTGCATGTGCATGTAGATGCCTCTTGTATTGTGCTAGGAGAAGTGCTGACATAGGCTATCAAAGGAGAGTTGGATCACCCTATAGCATTTTTGAGCAGGAAGTTGTCTAAGGCAGAAAATAATTATTTGACGATAGAGAATGAAGGCTTCGTTATGGTGTATGTGCTCCAAAAGTTCAGACATTACCCGCTAGTTGGATATTTTAAGATGTACACAAACCATTCTGCATTGCAATATTTAGTCAATAAGCCTGTGTTGGGGGGGGGTTATGCAGATGGTTGATTTTGTTTCAGGAGTATGATTTCAAGGTGATTGTGAAGCTAGGAAGGTTGAATGTAGGGCCAGACCATCTGTCACACAATGAATAGGAGAGGAGCCTACCAATTTGGAGGAAGGGATGTCTGACACGTGGCTTTTTGCGTAGCGCGTAGTAGATAATCACTTTGCAAACATTATCCACTTTCTGACCATAGGGACGACTCCAAAGGAATACACAAGTCAACAAAAGAAAGAATTGGTGGTGCACCCGATAGACTTTTCTGTAATTACAGGCCATTTATATAAAATGGGATCGAATGAAATACTTCGATGTTATGTGCCTGACTTTGAAAGAAACAATATCCTCATTGAATCTCATGGAGGAGCTATGTGAGGCCATTATGCAGGAAAAGCAACAACACATAAGATTTTTTGCACTAGGTTATGGTGGGTGACACTGCATAAGGATTTTAAAGCATATTGTAGGGCATGCGATGCATGTCAGAGAACGGGCAATCCATTGCAAAGGGATGAGCTTCCTTTGAATCCACAGGTGTCATTGAAGCCATTTGAGAAGCGGAAAATTGATTTTGTAAGACCGATTCAGACTCTAGGTAAGAAAACAGGTGTGTGGTATATCATCACCGCGACCAAATATTTGACCAAATGGGCGGAAGCACAGCCTATGAAGGATTGTACAGGGGCAAAAAAACTAAAATTCTTGTTTGAATATGTATTGACAAAGTTTGGTTTCCTGAAGGTATTAATGAGCGATTGCGGTACGCATTTTCTTAATTAAACAAATAGTGCACTGATAGAGGAGTTCCAGGTTTACCATCAGAAAATTACACCATACCATCCTCAGGCCAATGGAATGGTTGAGTCTTTTAAAAAGATATTGGAGAATGAAATGACGAAGGTTTGCAACGCATAGTGGAATTATTGGGACGTGCATGTACCAGCAGTGTTATTGGCCTACAAAACAACTTTAAAATCCTTACTCGAATACATAGTGACTAGCCTACGCATAGCGGCTTTCACCTGAACGGCGGACCACGAAGCCTTATAAGAAAGGCTCACGTAGCTAATAGAGCTCAAGGAAGATAGGTTTTTGGCTGGATTCCATTAGCATGTTCAGAAGGGACGTGAAAAAATTTGCAATGATTGGCACATCAAACTACGCACCTTCAAGGTAAATGATTTTCTTTTTTTATATGACATTAAGTTTGATAAGTTTCCAGGAAACTTTCAGATGCATTGGCTAGGGCCATATGTTGTCAAAGAGACTACAGATGGTGGAATAGTTCATCTCTCGAAGTTGAATGGAGTTCCATTTCCAAGAAGGGTAAATGGAAGCCAATTGAAGCCATACACCGAGGATCCGAGCCAATCACTACATGATGGTAGCACAGTCTTAGCACTCTAGTCAATTGCAAGGAGGTGCAGTACTATAAAATACACTGCCCGGTTCATAGAGTTACGTGACAGGGGCTCTGTGCGAAACAGGATGGTGACACAATACCATAAGAAGCGTGAAGGGAGCTATGCTATAGGAGGAGAGACCGCACAACACAACCAGAAAGTAATTGTTATAGTCATTGTTCATGATTTGACTGCCAGAAGGTAATTAAGAGGAGCAGGGGGGCAACGTTTAAGGCATTTAAGGTTGAATTTAAGAGTGAAATATTTCGAAATCTGCTACTAATTCAACATCTATGGACAGATGTTTTGGGGGAACAGTCAAATTTGAATTTGAATTAACCTATAAATTATGCGTGGCCATCCAGCGAAAAACACTTTGCATTATTAGAAGTTCAATGTTCAGCTATCAATTGTTTATGAATCCTCAGGTTTACTCTGATTTGGTCGCTAGTTCTGTATTTGACAAGTTGCCTGAGGAAACCCAGCTGTTTATTCTCAACATGATGTCTAGACCAAGAGAGACTACTAGTACTAGAGGGGCTTTCACCTCTGAAGGATCTGCTCCAGAGCTGACGAGCATGGAGACTCCAGCTGTAGTGCCTATGGTGCCAAGGTCGCCTAGGCCAAAGTCGATCCAGGTGTGGGAAGTTCCCAAAGCTAAGAAGGACAAGGAAAAGAAGCCCATGTTGGTGCGCGAGTCACCGAGGAAGCATGCAGCCACCCAAGTTCAAAAGAGAGACAAACTAAGCGTGAAAGAAAAGGGAAAAGTGGTGAACTTAGAGGCTGAAGAGGGCGTGGAGGACATCAACACTGAGGGGGTGGATCGAATATCCAAGTTGATGGATTACATCCCTCTGTGCAAGGGGAAGGTGAAGGTCCCTAAGGACCCAGATGCAGGAAAATTCCTCCTTAATACACCCCTGCTACTGGAGAACATCACTTTTGAAGGTCTGCACTTGGCATGGATTCCCCATCTCAAACTAGAAGATTTGGATTTGGTGGACCATGAGAGGTTCCCCCACTTAGCAACAGAAAATTACATGAAGAGGGTGTTCTACAAAGAATTAGGTGTCACCGCGTTGGAGCTGATGGAGTAGATTCATGAAGTGAATCAGTTAGGGTTGTTGAACCTTTTATGGGTACCCCACTACCGCCGCTCCAACATCAACTTAATTGTGATCAACCAATTGCTAACCCTAGTGCATGGCAGTTGTTTGTGTATGAGCATGCAAATTCCCATCACTGATATGATGATCCATCAGATCACGTTTTTGCCACACTCAGGGTTGAATCAGGCCAAGGAGTTTGGCGGAAAGATGAGCGAGCATGACCTCGTAGTGAAAAGGAAGGATAAATTCAAGCTTGAGAAGAAGCTACGTGGGTACTCTATAACCTCAATCACTAACCCCACGGTGAAGGTTTCCACGCAGATCCTTGTAGAAAACGTTATGAGGAAATGTCGCGCGGACGAGGTTCTGCACCAGTGATTTCTTTGGCTGCCTACTGCGAGGAGGGTGTATTGTTCAACTGGGGGCACTATCTTTGTAGCTAGTTCCTCACGAGCTATCAAAAGGTGCTGGATGAGAGTAAAATATTCCACTATTCATGGTTGTTAGTCTCCATTTTGCTCGCCGCTTTGGATCTTCCGGAGGATTGTCAGTTTCCTCCTATGGATAAGCATTTGTTGAAAGCTACAAAGTTTGCATCTTTCTGGGCCACAAGAGAGACAAAATTATTTTGGGTGCTGATGGAGGCAAGTATTTGCATGGCCATCAACCAGAAGCCGTGGTTATCACCAACATGTTTGAATAGCTTTCGAGGTGCGCAGAGTTCAAAGCTTACTTCCACCACCTATACATATGAGCGTGGAAGGATCCACAACAAAAATGGTTCAACCTACCCTACCTCACTACAGATGACGCTATTGAGGAAGTCGTCAAGTGCTGGCTGACAGAGTGGCACTCTCCATTCAATCTAGTCGCAAGGACTAGAAATTTTGTGGATAAGAAACATATGGAAGGGGACAAGCATAAGGTTTAGCAGTTGGCTGAGAAGCGGAAAAAAGAGGTCGAGGAGAAGACCCGGGTGGAAGAGGAGTGCGCCGCGAAGCAGCGGGCTAAATAAGAGGAGCGTGACTCTAAGCACAGTGGTAAGTCTCCTTCGAGCCAAACAGAGGAGGAGGAGTAGTCAGAGTAGGGTGGCGGGGGTCAGGAGGAGTAAATCACTCCCTTCTGGGTCAAAAGATACAGAAAAAAAGGAAAGGAAGGATTGCAGGAGAAGTCAAAGGTGACAAAGTTTTCGTTGGATCTGATCACTTTAATAGAGTCACGTGACCTAAACGAGATAAGCAACAAGATGTGGGATACTATAGCAGAACTATTGTATCAGTTTAAGTAGAAGCAACAATAGGCACTGAGAACCATTCAGAAGGATCTATGCAAGTGGCAGATTTAGACAAATAGGATCCAGGTAGGCACAGGGCAGATCAACATTACATCAACAAGTTTGGCACCAGGGACCACTCAAGCAGTCGAGATGGTTCGATCGCTGGATCTTTGAACAAGAAAGTGGCTGATGACAAGGCCATAGTGAGTTCTTTGAAGAACATCTACCTCAACCTGGTCGCGCTCCTGAATGAGTACCTGCACACACTGCAGGCAGGTGTGCTAGCAGAGTTCTAGGTGTAGGAGCAACGCGCACTCAACCTCATAAGTGAGTATCGAATAAAAAATGAACATATGTTCCCTAAGAAGTCAGAGGAACTAAAGGCACAAAGGAAAATTCAGGCACAGAATACCCAACTTACAGCCATGGTGGTAGAAGCCTGCTGAATAGTCCCTGAACTGCATATATCAGAGGAAGCACCATTGGAGGTGAAGATCAGAAAGCTGGCAGAAATTATAGAGTATGCAACAGAAAATAAAGGAGGGCAGTGTAGGACCGTCAACAAAGTAGCTGGTGGAGCATATCAAGTAGGAAGCCACGTAGAGCGTGGTTGAGGTAGGAGTGGCACAAGTGGAGCTAGGGGATCTTTGCAATAAGATCTCCATGCTAGCCAAGTGACTCGAGGGTGAGTCACGATCTTTGTGTTGGGGACTTGTTGGGATGGGATCTTCTAAGGTCAATTTTGGGGCAAAAGCCCAATTTTTGTTGTATAAAGATGTAAAGTCTCCGAAGTTGTGTTCGTGAAGCGTGTAGATAATTAAAGAGTCATAAATGGTTTTACCCTTCTTTTATGTAAGTTGAGTCGGTTTTTGAACCCATGGTCCGTAAACCATGGGATTGTATAAATAGGTGTGTCTTAGGATGTCTAAGAAAAGAAATGAAGTTTGGTCTATGGGAGAGGTCTAAAGAGTTAGTGGAGAAGAATAGAAAGAAAGGCTTTGTAGTTGTGTGCATAGAGGCCTAGAGTAGAGTTTGCAGCTGAGTCCACGGACCCCTGCAGCTGAGTGTGTAGGGAAACCTTGATTCTGTAAGAAGAACTGAGTATTAATAAAGAAGATTATTGCATAAATACTTGTGTTTATCTCTTTACTTCTGATTATATGAATGTACCTTATGTTATAATGGGTTTATGAAATAATGATATATTAATGCACGAATTTACATGACTTATGCTATTATATGAACGCAATTACTGTTAACTGTTTACACGTAGATTATCCTATTGTATGTTCAAGTCACAAACACTTAAGCTGATATGAGTAATTACTGGGTTATAATTAATCTTTGATGTGTGTAAGTAGTGGATTCACCGATTTAGGGACCATGAATGACAGTCGTAGATCTTCGCAGAGGTCTAGAGGCTGATTAAAGGAAGTTACATCGATAAGCCTTTAGGCTTATCGATCTGCGTGAAGGTAGCGTTAGGGAATAAAATGACATCACACTCATCTCTAGGTGTGGAAACTTGGTTCCAGCATCCCCCCATACTGCTTCAGGTGAGACTTCATTCGCACTCTACAGATTGATGCTGAAAGGGCTTGTAGGGTAGGGATTTGTTTGGCGCAACTAACTCTGAATCTGGGTCAAGACCCACTAAGCCAACAACTTCTAAAGCTAATATAAAAGAATGCGATAGTACGTAGTTTAATTTCCCATATGTGTTGTGATGAATCTTTGACTGACTATGTTTCTCGATTTCGTAACAAGGAAACAAGTTGGTTGGTCAGGGCCCGGCCAACACAGCGTGTTCTCCCTTTCTTTAAAGGTATGTTAATTTAATTTAAAGTGTAGGAGTGAATTTGTTATTTACTTTTATTTTCCTCACAAGTTGCAGATTTGATTTCATTTAAAGCTATTGTGTTACAGATTTGTGGTGTGCAGGCTTAGAAGTATTTGATTTCAATTTCCATAAGCTTTCCTTTGTAATGCTTGATTTCATTTCTACAAGATCGGTACAAGCACGCTGCCTGTACTACTGCATTTCTGGTTCTGCAAGTCCATTTCATTGGTTCAGTTTTGCAAGTATTTTACTCATTTCCTTTTGCAAAAGTTCTTTATTCCTTCCTTCAATATTGATGTTTGTTTCTAAACAAAGAGCATTATTAATATCTGAGGTTTCACTTAATATTTAATTTTTTTGTGATGAATATGGAATAAACGATGTAGTAACTTTTAGGTTTGTTCTTGCACTAAACACTTTCAAAGAAAGGATTGAATTTCATGACTAATTATTAAATGAACCGTTCGAGTTAAAACATTAAAAGGAGGATCTAAATTATATGCACAACAATCTCAGGAAAATCCTATTTAACAACCAGATAATTTCCGTAATTATATAGAAGAGTTTTTTGTTTTAAATAAAGATTTACTTTAGATTTTGAAAATCATTTCATGTATAGAATATAAGTTTGGTTGAAGCATATTTCTGCTTGTGAGAATTTATTTTCAAATTCTATTTGTTTTGCACTCTATTTCATTTAGCACACTTTTTATTTTTTGAAAGTAATCTAGAAACCAAGTGGAGAAATATTGATTATTTGGTGCAGGAACCTCAGATCCAGTACAGGATTAGAGTGTTCTAGCCCAGAGACTTAGAGTTCCTACATGAAGGTCAAAAATTCAGTACAAGTACAAAACATCCTTCCTGTTATCACTCAGGTTGTTCCCTGCCTCCTGAAGGGAATACAACCGAGGTAACCACTAACCAATCTTTTAGTTGCAGGTCCTAGCCTACCTGCAACTAGGGAGGCTTCTCTCTTTGTAATTTAGCTTTGTTTTTGGAGTATTTTAGGTTAGTTATTATGCACAAGTTTTTGTTTTAAGTTTGTTGGATGGTGATTTCAGGCAGAGCTGTGATGCAAGTCCAAGACAGTTTGTTCCATTGGGCTATGGAGTCGATGATGGTGTACAGCTGAAAGTGTTTCTTGAATAAATTGTAATGCTACAGAGCAAGATAGGCAGTTTAGGAACAATTTTCAAATCTGGAAATCGATGGAGTGGATTCAGAGAATGAAAGGCAATCAAGAATATTTCATTATGCTGGCAGGGGGAAAGTGCATGAATATTACTCAGGAGCAATAAAGAATTCCTAAATAGTATTCAAAATGAAGGAATTAGTGCAAACATGAGCAATTAAGAATTCATATTTATGACTAATTCTGAAGAAAACATATTTGATAGCAGAGATTGAACACAGGGTGCTGTTAAACAAATCCTGAGCTATTCTTCTTTTATGTTACCAAGATTATGAACATATGTGCAATTTGCAAACACATAAAACATAAAAAAAAGTTTAGAATAACTTATTGTTCCATTTAATGACATAGGAATTTTGTAGCAGGTCCCAGAACATCATTTGCACATTCAAGCAGTGCAGAAACCATGAACTTCAACAGCCATTTGTATTAGAGAATCTCAAAAATTACAGTGCAGTCTCAAAGAAAATCACCAACCCCAAATACATTCTATGGGGAGGTATTTATACAAAAAACGAGATAGAAAATATCTTATGGATGAGTCTTCATGCAATAAGTTCCCTCGCCAACTCTTCAAAAAAAGTAAATGAAAGAAATAAATGTTGCAGTAATTGTTGGTGCACTAGCTGTCCACTTTGTCAGAGAAATTTGACTTTTTGGACCAATTGAGTCAGCTAAAGCTGCGTCTTTAATTTGCAGTTTCTGTGTTTGCTTTCCTGGTGCTTTGCTGAGTCACTTTGACTTCTTTAGCCTGCTGTCTTCATGCTTTAACCGATGGCCTGTGTACCCAATTTTGCTGACCTGTAGCTGACCAAAATCTGAAGCTGATCAAAAGAGGGAAAAGGGTCAAAATTACCTTGGCAAAATCCCCAACATTGCTTGCCACCAACCCTCAGTAGGTAGCTGATGTCTTTGTATCTTTATGAGTGTTTCATCAGTTTCAGTGTATCTGTAAAAATTGGGCTGAACCTCAAACAGGTGATTTGTTTCATGTTCAATATAAAACAGGTTCTCTAATTTTTCATACAGAGTCTGTCTAGAGGGAGGCCCTGTTTCCTCTAAGGTACTTGAGGATGCTGTAATTTGATTTGAGACATAGTTATTCATCCCGGTAGCATACTACTCACGGGTCAGCAGTCTGCCAGTGCTGGTTAATAGGCTGGGCAACCCTCTGCTCTGCAATGCTGCAAGCTTTAACTTGAAATCATCTATTTCAGCCTGCATTTCCTGGCACTTTCTTTCTAAAGTTTGCACAAAATTTCTTAGGGTCAGCACCTTTTTTGCTGTCAGTATAGTATCTGTCCTGCTACTGATGTCTAATTCTACCAGTTCCTCTTTGGTATGAGTGTTGAGGAAGTGAATCATTTTATTGGCCTGCTCATGCATATTTCCCAATGCTACTCTAGCCCTTTGAGTCTCAAACTGAGCTAGGCCTATCAATTCTATTTGTTCATGTATGGCCTAAATAGATCGCCATTGGTCAGTGATTGACTGGCCGATCTTGGCCCACAAAATCTTCTTGATTTCAGTCAGAGTTTTGTCTAAAGTAAGATCTTTCTCTAAGGCCTTTATTTTGTTGGCCAAGGCTTTTATTTCTCTTTGTTTCTCAGCCACTGTCATCTTGGACTTGTCATAGTTTTCTTCTAGTTTGGCCAACTTTTCTTTGGCCTCTTTCACCTCTGTCACATGAACTTCTAGCTCTTTGACTGCTTTCATCATTTCTTCCATGCTCATGCTAGATTTAGGTGTTGTTGTTGTTGCTGCTGCTGTAGCATCTGTAGTTGATGTAGTTGTTGTGGGTGCTGGGATAACATGAGGGATTGTTGCTACTTGTGTAGGAGGAACAGTAGCGGAAACAGTTGGAGTTGTTTGAGGTGGCTGGGAGGTCGACTCTCCCTGCTTGCCTTGAAATGCTTTCTCCAACTCTTCCTCCATCTGAATTATTCTTTGGTTCATCTTCATTAGCAGATCCATGGTATCTTCAACGTCTTTCTCTTGCACAAGTTCTGCAGTTTGAGGGTGCATGGTTACAGGTATCCTCAATTGCATTCTCAGTGCAGCAATATCTTCTTCTTTCTTCTTTATGAGGGCATGGATGGCTTTAGCATCCTTCTTAGGATCATGTCCTAGTTCCACAATGATTTCCTCCAATGTTTTTATTCTATTATCTTTGGCAGAGAAAGACATTCTTTCCAAATCCAATTGAGTGTTTGTGTTTTTCAATGATTCTTTCAGTTGATGGGCTAGCATGGCTTTGTCTGCTAGAGTGGAATAGACCATCTCACCTGTTTGTTTTTGCAGCTCTATTTGGTCCATCGGGTGTATGTCCTTGGAGAGGACCTCTAAGCTTGTCTTTATATAATCTGCAGTTGTTTGGGGCTGTGGTATCTTAGGATTGAAGTGATTCAGAATCATCTTTTCCTCCTTAAAGTCATAGGCTGCCATTAATCTCTACTGTTTGGAGGGTGTTGCATTGAGGAATTGATTATATAGCTGTACTCTTAATAGTGCATTCTGAGCCTTGATTTCCATGAAAGTTGCTTTGATGCCAGGCGGTTGCTTTCTTTGCTGCCTTGAGGTAGATACCTCCATACCATGTTGCCTCTCTTGCTCTTGCTGGAATGAGCTAGTGGGTGTTTGCTGGCTAGTTTCTCTTCCACTCCTCGGGCTCTCTATGACTTCTTCAGTAATTTCTTCCTCAACTTGAGGATCAACTCTCTGTCTTTTGGATTCTGGTTGCTGGATTGACCCACTTGGAGGTGTGGTCTCTTCCCTATCCCTATTTTTACATCTTTCCTCATTAAGAGGAGTCTGTAAAGCTGGCACCTGTAGTGCCTCAGTTTGCTGTGGAGGGGCCTGCCCTTGACTTTGCTCTTTTGAGGTGGTAGGATGCTCTGTCACTATTTCATGTTCTGCATCCATCACCTCCTTGCCTTTTATTGTACCTGTTGCTGGTGTAGATCTTTCTTGGGCAGCTTGTGAAGCTACAACAGTAGATGTGCCTTCTCCGACTTGATGTGGAAATTTGAATATTACCTGCTTAAAAGAATCCAAGTCAGGAATTTTTTTCTAAATATTTGACATTTTGCTCCATAATTTCTTCTTAGGTGAATTCCTCAACTAGTGTCCCTACCACCCACTCATCCTGGTTGGAAAATTGTTCAATCTGTGGGATTTTACAATGCTCATAGGCTGACAGCCTATATTTTATTTTTCTGGCACTAATAAATCCATCTGGGTCATAAGGAAGGGAGTCGGGACCCGGGAAAATTTTAAGAACCCCCCCTAAATTTAAATTTATAATAAATGGGCGAATCTCCATGGTATATAGGAAAAATAGAAGGCGATTTTATCAATAATACGATATGTATATATAATTTTTTGGCGAATCTCTCACCAGGCATGGCGAATATTTTATTCAATTATAAAATCTTGTGTTTATTGAATACACAAATGAAATCATTGCATTTCTTTAAAATATCTTTTGAAATCAAAATTACTGAAATTACATATGAATAGCCTAGTGGGTGTAGGATAAAATTCACCTGTGCCATTCACAGAAAGCATGAGAAAAAACCTAATACTATATATAAAACCAAGAAAAATTCAAATTCATCACTTCTAGGGACCTCGTAACCACCCTACCAATACACAAGTATGTTCCTGTTTGCAATTAGAAAAATTACCCAAATTACAATCTGTTTACTCCAGCATATGTTGGAAAGTTATAGAAGGATGACTAGTGCAATAAATCCATTCCTTTTAGCCCTATATTTATTTCAGTTTAAAATAGAAGTATAAAATTATATTTTTCCAATGTCTATGCTTTAAACATTCACCTTAAGATGTTTTTACAATATAATTTCATAAGTCTATTTAATATCTTCATTATCATAAAAACCAACCTATATCCATCTTAACTCCACATCTACACAAATATACTTGTCCAATGTCTATGCTTTAACCATTCACCTTAAGATGTTCTTACAATATAATTTCATAAGTCTATTTAATATCTTCATTATCATAAAAACCAACCTATATCCATCTTAACTCCACATCTACCACTCTTAGGGGGATGAAATCTATTTATCCCTCTGAGCATTTGGTAGACCCAGAAATAAGATGGATCTAAGATGATAGAATTTCCCCTTTAAATAGTCTATGCTCACATGAATACCATGGTATTACCGTGGGTCAATACCATGGGTTATCATAAACCTGGAGCTTAAAAATTATTATTAGTAATTTATAAAAATTAATAAAATTAATAGTTGATCTTTATTTTATTTTTTATTTTAACCAAGCTAAAATGTTTAACATACATTAAATTACAACATCCATTTTTACTCTTGATCGGATCAAATATTTTTTCAGTCTATGCTAGTTTTCATATCACGATATTTGATACCTCTCGGGGGTTAGTAGATCCAGAGTAAAAATGGATCTATGCTGGTTTAATTCCCCCATTTAAATAGGCTACATTCCAGGTGAATACCATGGGTCAATACCATGTGCCATTTTGGTGAATACCATGGGTCAATACCATGTGCCATTTTTATTTTTATTAATACTAATATTAGGGTTAATAATGTTTTTTTTGCATGGTATTAATAACAATCTAGTCCATGGTATTTGTCCCATAGTATTTTGACCATAGGTTTCACCTAAATATAACGCATTTTTTGAGTGTTCGTAAATATAAGGTGACTTATGGAGTAGATATAAAAAAATGTTTTATTTGTTTACCATACCTCTTGTTTATTTATATTTTTATTAAGTTACCATACCTCTTTTACAAATATGGTATTTGGCCCATAGGATTCACTTAAATAAAACCTCTTTCTTGAGCGTTCATAAATAGAATAAGGGTTATGGACTAAATATAAAAAGAGGTTTTGTTTATTTACCATACCTCCACTTTATTTATATTTTTATTTGTTTACACCCTTGCATGTATATAAGGTGACTTATGGAGTAAATATAAAAAATATTTTATTTATTTACCATACCTCTAATTTATTTATATTTTTATTAATTTACCATACCTCTTTTATAAATATGGTATTTGGGCCTTTGGCCCATAGGATTCACTTAAATAAAACCAATTCTTGAAAATGATTAAATAAAACCTATTCTTGAAAATGGGCAAATGGAAGGTTGTAACTCCTAATTTCAAGGGCTAAATTTACCGTTTTTACCCTCTCCCTCAAAATAAGGTGGGCTATTTGAGGTGATTTGTAAAAATGTACTATGATACAAAATATTTGCCCACTAAAAATTTAAAACCCCTTAATTTCGCCAAAGGGCGAACATTCTCCCCTAAAATTTTCTATGTAAGGGACCCACCAAAAACTCCTTTTCAACTTGAGTTTCTCCCCCAATATTTGATCAGCATCTTGCCAACCTTCTTTCTTGTTCATGAAAAAGGGGCCTAGTTGGTCTTTGAATTTCAGGAAAGCCTTTTTCTTGGCACTATGAAAATGAGTTAAATCTGAATTAATGAGTTGCTTGTAATACTCCAAGGCAAAGAGTCTCATTGGCACATATCTTGGGAGCCTGTAGGGACAGAGCTCACAGCCATAGATCATAATGACAGTGTGATTCTGGTAAAAGTACCAGTCACCTATTTTGTAGTTCTTTGAAAGCTGCAATATTTTCTGCATGTCATAGGATAGCCTAGCAGGAGGGGCTCTCTTCAGGAGACAAAAAACTGGATAGACAAACAGGTCAATAAATTCACAGTAAGAGTAGGGGGAGTTCTGGACTTCATGAAAGATTGAGGTCCAGAAAATCAAGACCTCTTTTCTCCTTTAGAGTCCAATCTTTCGATGGGGCATTGGAAGTAGTCTGGCTGATAATACATGAACAAATGATAGATATAGGATGAGTATTTGAAAACTCCCTCCCTATCCAGTTTCAGCAGTTGGTCGTGTATCTTGTTGGAGATGAATTTAGCATAATTATACTTGACAACAGGGGGCTGTCCTAGGCTAAATGCAGACAACATGACTAGTATGGTTTCATCAATGTGCTCACATGTTTTGAAACCTAGTACATAGGATATCATATCAACTAGCAACTTGCCCACTTCATTAAAGCACACATAAAGAAAAGGAGGTGGCCCTATAGGCTGGCGGTCTGCTCTCATGAACACTTTGGAAATTCAGGCTATCTCAGAGATGGAAATTTTAGGACCTTCATCAAGCAGGAATTTCATAGAGAGAGGCATCAGAAGCTGAGTTTGATTGAAGTTAAGCATTTGGTTGATTGAATCGGGAGTTATTTGGAAGAGGGTGCTCCCAGATGGAGACTTGACTGCTCTTTGAGATGGGTCATAGTTTTCACAGCATAGGCGAATAATTTCAGGGAAAATATTGATAGAAGGGAGGAAGTAAATGGGCAAGTTTGATTCCCAAATGCCATAGATGTCACTGTTGTTCAAGTAACTGTTTCTTAGCTGACAGAAGGTCTGCAAGTGGTTTCTGTCTCCAACCAAATCTTGAATAAGGTGGTCCCTATCAGCCAGGGGTAATGCTTCAAGCTCCTTGTGAGGTGCATTAAGAGGAGCAATGTTCAAGGCTACTGGGGTGGTCATTTTGGAATGCTTTGCGTGTGTAATATGAAATTAGGATTGGTGTAACAATTGAACAGTAAATATTGTCTTTGAAGCTTTGAAGGGAGATGGCAGATTAGACTGTTGCTATACATTTGGCCCCACTATGTAAATTTTATGGTAAAAGAGCAGATTCTGCAGAGTTTAGACAGTCTTTTTAAATGAATTCATTGGACTAATAGGCTCTGTGGGTAAACTACAGAGGGAATGGGATTGATTTCTAGCCAAAGGAGTGAAATTTTACAAAGGACTTTGACAAAGGAATTGAATGCATGGACAATTCGCAGACTTTGCGGCGAAAATGGTCTCGAAATGTATTTTAATGGCGGAATTTGCAGAGAGGGGTGAGTTTGTAGGGTTACTCTTGAACAAAGGGTCACCTAGTGAATTAACAGGTGGAATTTCAGGTGTTGGAATGCTTTTAGTTTGAATTCGAGCTCCTCAGTCAATTTTAATGGTGAAATTTCTAAAAAACAGGGTTTATGGGTCAACTGTGGGTAAATACATGTTTTATGGCACCGAGGGCAACTAGCAGGTATAGTTCGAGTTACGGGATCGAGCTATGGAGCCAAATTCGCGGGTTGACGCACTATGCAGGTTGGTGGGTGATTTGAACATAAAATCTCATGCAAAACGGCTCCACAGGAGCACAATAGAAAACAAACAAAATAGTCGTTTTCACGACTTTTTATTGAATTTTGGACATTTTGGCACTTTTGGCGCTTTTCGGGAATGACGTCAGCATGACATATTTTTCGCGCGGAGTGGGTACGGAAGATGACATGGCAGTCAACGTGTATGGTGATGTGGCGGACGACACATTGGCGGGGTGGTGACGTGAGCGGGTGATGTGGCAACCGTACAGGGCAGCGACAGGCTGATGCAGACGTGACGTCATTGGTGACGTGGGAGCTGACGTCAGGGGACAGGTGGCGGGCGATTTCCGGATTTCCCCGGATCGCTTTTGGCCCGGGGCGGTTTTGCAGAGAGGGCCTCCTATCACGCTGGGAGATTGACGTGTGGCGGGGGTACGATAGAAATACCACCCATCCCTCGGACACTAATCTCCGGTAGATCGGGGCACCCGATATGGCCGCCAACTGTTGGATGCTGGGCGCAGGATCAGACGGCGGTCGAGTGACGATGGACAGCGAGCAGCTTTGGATGTGGGACCCGCCTATTATTTAAATGTTTAATAACACGCCGGGGGTAATAAACTTTGGTTATATGAGTTTTGTGTGTTCGGCGCAGATGGTCACGGTTATTCATTTAATCAAATATCAAATGAAACCCAAAATATATGAGCGTGGTGGTTAATATGGTAAGTTTTACGTGTGAAGGGGTAAATGGTTATTAATTTAACCAAATGTTAAATTAATCCCAAACATTTTGGACATGGAAGGGCTAATATAAGTCCCAAATGGACATAGTATTCCCCAAACTAGGGTTAAATGGCTATAGTGCCAAAGGGTGGGGATATTTACACTTTTTTGGGGTTTTTAATATAGTCTTTTGCATTATAGGGATAGGGAAATGATTAAGGGAGCTAAATAATAGAGTTAGAGGTTAATATGACTTTATGGATTGAAACTGAATGGATGAATACTAAGTTTGTGGAGTGAAAACTCAGACATAGGAAGATGAAAGGAGCATGGAGTGATCATTTTACACAAGAAATGTGGCTTCTTTCCACTAAGTAAACTCAGAGTTCAACATAGCATTTCTCACAAAATGAAGTGAAACTGGACTATTGGGCAGATCCCAAGGTCCTGAGGGGATGTTAGTAAAAGATTTATGGGGAATGAAGGGGAAATTAGTCATGCTTCCATTGTTCTACAGTCCGACAACTGCCTTGGTACTTATGTCACTGATGATATGAGTCTTTCATGACAAGACAAAAAGTGATTATAACCTTGCTTCTGCAACCTCAAACTACCTACCCAGCCAAATACACCTAACATATTTTCTTCCTTTGATTGGGTGCACTTTAACAGGCAAACCCTGATCTTCCTATTTTCTTTTGACTGCCCTCCTATCTAAATCTACCCTTGTCTCTTCCAAGGGCCTAGATTAAGTAATTGGGCTCCTTAATTTCTCTACCTATCTACTCATCTGCCAAGGTTAAACTGTTTGGACAGATATTCTTTCTCTATTCTACAACAGCAAATTTAAATATGGAATGGTCCAGTTTGAACTGTTGGGCCATCCATCAAATGTGATAACAGCAACATTTGCACATTGTGAATTTGCAAAAAAGATAGGAGTGGCATTTTGACTGGCCACTTTCCTGGTCTTTCTTTTAGGGTTAATTTTCTTTTATTCTTTCTGACCAATTTACTCTTTTTTCCCTTTGATTTTTCTTTTAGGGCATACCCTCTTTTCATTTTTTAATTTTCTTCTTTTGTTTACAAAATATGGAACCATTGCAGCATGCAAGGATGAACATATTTGGCACTTCCATAGTCAATCATGAAAAATGAAACCTATTGGTATAGGAACCTAACAGTGGCTCCACTTGGGGATGGCTTTTCCTAGAGAAAAGTCAAGAACAATAGGTCAGATGGCCTTATTCTCAGTTGGCTGCTATAATTCAAAACTTCTTTCTTCTGGAAACCTATGATCTAAACCTTGGTAGCCTGTATGCAGTCCTTATGAGCTTATCTATGCAAAATTACAGCTCTGTCTTTGTTGGTTTTTCTGAGTGCTTATCATCATCTTATACTTCCTAAGTCTTCTTCTTGATCCTTTGCTGTAATTTCAAAATATACACCCAAAAGTGGTGTAATTCCTTGACTTTTTCTTCAAAATCTGTCGCATCTTGTTCCTTATCTAATTGTTGTAAATAAAAACTAATGGAAATACAAATATTAATGTACAATATACAGTTTTGTTATGTTGATTACAGAGAATCAAAAATAGTGCTTGAGCATTTTCCCATTGACTGGACCTTCCTCAGTATCTTTTCCATCCAAACTCTTCAAAAAATAGGTGTTGTTACCTTGCACAACTTGAATAACATATGGTCATTTCCAAAGTAAATCAAATTTCCCATGTTTCCCTTTATTTTCCCTCCTAGAGTCCCATCTCAGCACTTTGTTTCCTATGAAGAAATATTCAGCTTTTGTTCTTTTATCAAAGATCCTTTTCAGCTTCTCTTGTAAAACCTGACTTCTCTGATATACTTCCTCTCTTGTTTGCTGCAAGTCAATAGTTTGATTGATCCTTCTCTGAATATCATTAGGCTCTGCTTGTGTTTCTTGTAGTAACTTGATCACTGGGATTCCCAAGGAGGAGGGGAAAATTGCCTCCAGACCATATACCAATTCATATGGACTTGTTCCAATGGATCTTTTGGTGGTCACTCTGTCTGCCCATAGTGCATTCACAAGTTTTTTATGCCAATTCTTTTTGTTCTCCTCCAAGACCTTTTTGATGATGTTGATGAGGCTTTTGTTGGATGACTCGGCTAAGCCATTGCCTTGAGGGTGATAGGTTGTGGCATGGCCCAAGGTAATGTGGTACTTATGGAAAAAATTGATCATTATTTTGGATTTGAAAGCAGCAGCATTGTCTGTAATAATTTTTTCTGGACAGCCAAATCTAGACAAGATGTTGGTTTCTAAGAATTGCATGATGATCGAGTCATTGGCTTGCCTACAAGGGATGGCTTCTATCCATTTAGTAAAATAGTCTGTGGCAGTGAAAATCCACCTGTGTTGGCCAGAGGATGAAGGGTGGATTTCACCAATGAAGTCTAAACCCCATTGTTGGAATGGTCTTTTAGTTGCAATAGGTTTGAGGGGTAAAGGTAACAGCTTTCTCTTGCCTTCAAAGATTTGGCATTTATGGCATGAAACTACAAATTTTTTCGCATCAGTAAATAGGGAGGGCCAATAAAATCCAGCCCTTAGGATTTTATCAGCTGTTGATTTCCAATACAAGTGTCCACCACAGTCTCCTGCATGAAATTCCTTGAGCACTTTGTCAGTTTCATCCGATGTTAGGCAATTAAGAAAAATACCTTCATGATTTTTCCAAAATAAAACATTGTCTATAATACAAAACTTTGATGCCTTCATTTTCAAGAATCTCTTTTTAGTCTTGGACAACTCTGCAGGAGCTTGCAGGTTTAATAATACAAAACATATGTCTGCATACCAAGGTGATTGTAAAAAGGCTTGATTGATCTGTGGAGTCGCCATCTCCTGTTCGTTGTCCAGTTCATTGATGTCAAGGGCTAGGAAATTGGTTTCTATCATTAGTTTGGCTAACCCTTGTCCTTTTATGAGTTTTGTAGGCTTGATTTCAATGTCATACTCTAAGATGTTGGCTATCCATTTGCCCCTTTTACCTTCAATCCCTTCTTGACTTAAAATATCCTTAACCACGGCATTTGGAACATAGGCTATCACATGTGAGTACAAGATGTAAACTCTGAAATCCTTGATGGCTTTTACGAGGGCATAAGCTTTCTTTTCCATGATCTGGTATTTCAAGGGAGCATCTCTAAGGGATTTGTTGAAAAAGGCAATGGGCTTTTCACACCCTTGATCATCTTTTTGCAATAGGACAGCAGCAATAGTATGCTCAGATGCAAAGGAAAAGATCATGAAATCTCTATCAAACTTGGGACTTGTGAGGACTGGTGTTTTTGTCAAAGCTGTTTTGATGTCCTCAAAGGCTTGTTTAGCTTCCATGGTCCATTTGACTTTAGAATCTTTCTTCAACATATTATTCAACAGTCTTATAAGCTCAGCTAAATTGGGAATGAACCTTCTTAGGAAATTGATCTTTCCTAGAAAAGCTTGCAGTTCTTTGATGTTTCTTGGATGAGGCACTTGAAGGATAGCTTGAATTCTGTCCGGATCTATCCTAACGCCATATTTTGAGATTATGTGACCTAGGAGTTTTCCTTCTTCTAGGCCAAACAGTGATTTCTTTGGGTTCAATGATATGCCATATTTTCTGCAAATTAGGAACACTTGCCTTAAATGTTCTAAATGTTCTTGGTCTGATTTTGAAAAAGCAGTGAGATCATCAAGGTATATGACTAAGAAATCATGGATCTCTTTGGCAAAGGCTATATCCATTGCTCTTTGAAATGTGGCCCCTGCATTTTTGAGTCCAAAAGGCATTTTGACATATTTGAAGGTTCCCCAAGGTGTTGTAAAGGCAGTTTTGTCTTGATCATCCGGGTGGACTAAAATTTGATTGAATCCTGAGAATCCATCTAACAATGAGATCCTAGAGGCTCCCACTACCCGTTGTAGGATATGATCCATTTTTGGTAAAGGGTAATGGTATTTGAGAGAGACTTTGTTCAAATTTCTCAAGTCAACACACAGTCTTATCTCTCCCATTTTCTTCCTAGTAGGCACTAGATTTGAAATCCATTTTGAAAATCTAATAGGTGCAATGATTCCAGCTTCATACATTCGTTTAACTTCCTTTTCAATCAAGGGAAGGAGGACAGGATTCACCCTTCTAAGCTTTTGTTTAAAAGGTTTTTGATTCTCTTTTAAGGGTATAGTATGTTGGATGACTGAAGTATCATAAGATTTGAGGTCCTCATAACTCCAGGCAAAGACATCTTGGAACTCTTTAAACAAGTCAATGTATTTCAACTTCTGATCAGCAGGCAATGTTTTGGAGAGTTTTACCATTTTGGGATTTTCTGTGGTTCCAATGTTACAGTCCTCAATTTCTGCATTGAGAGGTTGCATCTTTGGCTTCCTAGGAATGTCATTTGAGTCAAATATGTCCTCTAAAGGAGTTAAGCCCATGGGCAAAAAATTATCCTTTAGTTCAATTACTTCAGACTCTGCCTCAGTTATTTCATCAAGGTCTGTTTGCTTTAGCTCTTGTAAATTCTTGTCATCAAAAGTTGTTGGGTGCAAAATCAGATTTGTTGTTTCAGCCGATATGCTTTGTTCAATTTTGTCTAGCTGTTGTTCGTCATCCATGGTGCTTGTATCAATGTTTATACTTGAGAATTCCTCCTTCAAAGTTAGGAAATTATTTATCTGTGTATCATTCTCAAAGACTTGCCAATTTTTGACATTGTCTGGGATAGCAGGTCTGTGTTTGATTTCAGCGATGAAGTGGTGGTTGGGTTCAAAAGGTAGCTTGCAAGTGCTGGAAAACGTTGCCAAGCTATGTGCATGTAAATTGTGCTTTCTAGAAATTTTGGTGAGCTGAGATTCTGAAAAGGTGTTAAGTATTTCAATGGCTGCCCCTCTGTAAGCTCTTAACCTGAAATCATTTGTGACAAAATTTCCCTTCATCTGTTGTATGATCAGATCTGAATCCCCTAGAATTGAAACTTTGGTTGCCCCTAGACTCCTAATCAGTTTGAGTCCTAACAAAAGGGCTTCATACTCGGCCATATTGTTTGTGCATTCGAAATTTAACCTATATGCATGAACTTCAACATGATCATTTTGCATATTGTGTATCCAAACCCCTGCCCCTGCTCCTAATTTGTTGACAGAGCCATCAAACTCTAAGTACCATAAGATTTATTGGTTGTGACTAGCTTTAAGAGTTTTAGAAGCTTGTTCAGTGGGCAAGTTTGGCTCTTGCAATTCATATGGTATATCATTTCCATTTGGAACATCAATCATATCAACAAATTTTTTACCTTGGGCACTAGATTGTTCTTCTATGCTTTGTGTTTGTGCTGCTTCTAGTAGTTTGACATCAGTTTTGGGACACATCCCACCATTATATAAGATGAATGAATCCATATCGGAATGCATAGAATAGATGGGGAAGTTTTGGGGTTTTTCTTTACTGCTAACCACATATTTCATTAGTGTTTCCCGGTATAATCTCTTTGGTTGTCCAAAGACTGAAATAGTGGCATAGGACATGTCTAGTTGCAAAGATCCGTGGAGTTTTGCACCCCAAGATCTCGATAAAAGCATACCATACTTAGGTGGAATATCAACTACCACCACATCCATCAAGATTATTTTAGCTGGATATTGGACTAAAGATACACAAAGGTCTTTGATTATGCCTAGACACCTGACCTGGCTGGAATCAAATGAGAACAAGTCTTTGTAGGGCTTTGTGATGTCTAGATCTAGTCTCTCCATCACAGATTTCGGCATTAGGTTATGGGAGGCTCCCGAATCAAACATAGCATTATGCAACACTTTGTCATGAATGTTTAAGCTCACATAGAATGGAGGAACCCCTCCATCTACTGTTTTACCATTGACTTCAGGACCAAAAATCAATTCTGGTTGATCATCTAAAACATTGACTGCATCCCTATTCTCTGGTATTTGTAGCGACCTATTGATTTGTTGTCTTTACACTTCATGTTTAGCTAATTCAGAGAGAGGAACAGCTATGTTCAGCTTACCTATTTCTATTTCTAAGTTGAAAGGGTTTTCTATCTGCATTTTTGTATTATGGACAGCAGACTTTTCTTTCTTAGCTGGATTTTCGGTGATCTCCTCTTGATTATGAGTGCTATTTTGGGGTACATCTGATTTGAAATTACTTTCAGGAGGGTAGTTTAGGTTTTCTTTAGAAGAATGGGATGTGTATGGCTGATTTTTTGAGGGCTGTAAGTCTAATATATCTTCCACGGTGACTTCCTTTCGGTCTAGGCCAGTTTTGTTATAGGGTTCTGTCAGGACAGCTTTATTCTTTGTTTTCTTTGGCTGTTTGGTATCCTTCTGCTTAATAGGTTCAGGCACATCTATGGTTCTGCTTCTTAGTTCGTACTGTTTATGAACCTCATAGACTGCTGCATCATAGCCTTCCCTAAAATCAAATGACTCTCCTGATTTAGTTTGAAATTGATTGATATTATGAGCTTCTTGGTCATCTTGTGTTAGGAAAATTTGTTGGTCATTGTTTAACCCCATTAGGTTGATTTGGGTGTCCTCTATTGGTTCACTGGATGGTGAGGCTTCGGCATAGTTCTCCTGAAATGGAGGTCTGATGTTCTAGTCAGGGCCAGCCCTTCCAACATTTGGATTTTGATTTTTTCTAAAGTTTGAGTTTCTTGGAGTATTATTTGGTTGACCTTCCCATGATGATTTTATTTCAATAGTTTACACCCTATCCCCAAGTCTATCCATGCCTTTGATGATCGCATCAAGTTTTTGTTCAAATGCTGAAGGTTCTTCCTTGAAAGTAGTTATTCTTTCAACTGTTGCCCGATTTCGCTTAGCAATTAGGTTTGCCTCCACACTGACAGTTATATTCTGCATGTGTGCTAAGCTTGGAGGGGCCCTTTCCCTCAATTGGTATGCCATATCAGAATCAAATCCATCAGGGAATTTGATCAAAGCTAGATCAGGTGGAGGCCTAAGGTTTTGAGGAATAACATTATAAACATTGTTGAACCTAGCATAATAGTCTTGGACAGTTTCTTGTGGGCCTCTTTTCAAGTTGTCATATTCTGTTAAAATGTGTAGAGGGTCCTTCTTCTTTTCCCATCTGTTTAAGAAGGTTTGAGAAAGAGCTTTTGAATCAGCTATAGAATTTGCAGCAAGTGCTCTAAACCAAATCCTTACGTCACCAATTAGACTTTGGACAAAAATCTTCATTCTCACATCTTCATCATCTTTTTCATAATTTTCAAAGTAATCTTGCATTTTCTTGGTATGTTGTTGGGGTGTATAAGAGCCAGTACCATCAAAATATGTGATTTTGCTCTGATAATCCTGAGGCATAGCCCCTGGATTTCCAGGCAACTGAAGAGGAGCATAACGGTTTGCCATATTTACAGGAATAAATGGGAGGAGCATAATGGTTTGCCATATTTACAGGAAGAAATGGGGTAGTTGAAACAGCAGGGACTGGAGTTGAAATATGTGCAGTGGATGGAGTTGTGGAGAAGGTGCTTTGGGAGGTGGATGAAGAACTAGGGGAAGTAGCAGTAATGTTAAAACAAGTTGAGGCTTTAGAAGGAGTTGGGATATAGTTCTGTTGAACTGTTTCAAGGTCTAAACCAGCAGAACTTTCTTGAGTTTCTTGTCTCCTAAGGGTCTTAGGGATCAAGTTGGGATTTTCAAAAACAGCTGGAGGATCTGGGTTAGGATTTGACCTGGTGTAACGAGTTTTCTTCTTTGGAGCCAACTTCTAAATCTGTTTTTTGGTATTTTCAGGTAATATTTTAAGATCACAGTTTTTTCACAATCTTCTACAAGGATTTCTTTGAAATATAGGAGGCTTTTGGCTTTCCTTTGAATATGTTGAAACAGGGAAACTAATCAAACCTTTGGAACAGCTGTTTATAGCCTAAAACTATACTCGAGATTGACTGAAGCAGCTTTTATTTACTCCTATAAATGCAGAGCAAAGACAGTTTCAAAGGCTACCTGGCCAACTTCAGGCTCCATCTGTAGCTTTGGAAAATAGACAGCAGTTATAAACAAACATTCAGTGTTCCCCATCAGAGTTGCCAATGATGTTATCACTTAGGTTGTTCCCTACCTCCTGAAGGGAATACGGTCGAGGTAACCACTAACCAATCTTTTAGCTGCAGGTCCTAGCCTACCTGCAACCAGAGAGGGCTCTCTTTGTAATTTAGCTTTGTTTTTGGAGTATTTTAGGCTAGTTATTATGCACAAGTTTTTGTTTTATGTTTGTTGGATGGTGATTTCAGGCAAAGCTGCGATGCAAGTCGAAGATAGTCTGTTCCATTGGGCTATGGAGTCGATGATGGTGTACAACTGAAAGTGTTTCTTGAATAAATTGTAATGCTACAGAGCAAGATAGGCAATTTAGGAACAATTTTCAAATCTGGAAACCGATGGAGCGAACTCAGAGAATGAAAGGCAATCAAGAATCTTTCATTATGCTGGTAGGGGGAAAGTGCATGAATATTACTCAGGAGCAATAAAGAATTCCTAAACAGTATTCAAAATGAAGGAATTAGTGCAAACATGAGCAATTAAGAATTCATATTTATGACTAATTCTGAAGAAAACATATTTGATAGCAGAGATTGAACACATGGTGTTGTTAAACAAATAATGAGCTATTCTTCTTTTCTGCTACCAAGATTATGAACATATGCAGAATTTGCAAACACAAAAAACACAAAACGAAGTTTAGAATAACTTATTGTTCCATTTAATGACACAAAAATTATGTAGCAGGTCCCAAAACATCATTTGCACATTCAAGCGGTGCAGAAACCATGAACTTCAACAGCCATTTGTATTAGAGAGTCTCAAAAATTACAGCACAGTCTCAAAGAAAATCACCAACCCCAAATACATTCTATGGGGAGGTATTTATACAAAAAACGAGATAGAAAATATCTTATGGATGAGTCTTCATGCAATAAGTTCCCTCACCAACTCTTCAAAAAAAGTAAATGAATGAAATAAATGCTGCAGTAATTGTTGGTGCACTAGCTGTCCACTTTGTCAGAGAAATTTGACTTTTTGGACCAACTGAGTCGGCTGAAGCTTTATATTTAATTTGCGGTTTCTGTGTTTGTTGTCCTGGTGCTTTTCTGAGTCACTTTGACTTCTTTAGCCTGCTGTCTTCATGCTTTAACCGGTGGCCTGTGTACCCAATTTTGCTGACCTGTAGCTGACCAAAATCTGAAGCTAATCAAAAGAGGGAAAAGGACCGAAATTACCTTGGCAAAATCTCCAGCATTGCTTGCCACCAATCCTCAATAGGCAGCTGATGTCTTTGTATCTTTATGAGTGTTTCATCAGCTTCAGTGTATCTGTAAAAATTGGGCTGAACCTCAAACAGGTGATTTATTTCATGTTCAATATAAAACAGGTTCTCTAATTTGTCATATAGAGTCTGTCCAGAGGGAGGCCCTGTTTCCTCTGAGGTACTTGAGGATGTTGTAATCTGATTTGAGACATAGTTATTCATCCTGGTAGCATACTGCTCACGGGTCAGTAGTCTTCCAGCGCTGGTTAATAGGCTGGGCAACCCTCTTCTCTACAATGCTGCAAGTTTTAACTTGAAATTATCCATATCAGCCTGCATTTCCTGGCACTTTCTTTCTAAAGTTTGCACAAAATTTCTTAGGGTCAGCACCTTTTTTGCTGTCAGTATAGTATCTGTCCTGCTACTGATGTCTAATGCTGCCAGTTCCTCTTTGGTATGAGTGTTGTGGAAGTGAATCATTTTATTGGCCTGCTCAGGCATATTTCCCAATGCTACTCTAGCCCTTTGAGTCTCAAACTGAGCTAGGCCTATCAATTCTATTTGTTCATGTATGGCCTAAGTCAATTGCCATTGGTTAGTGATTGATTGGTCGATCTTGGCCCACAAAATCTTCTTGATTTCAGTTAGAGTTTTGTCTAAAGTAAGCTCTTTCTCTAAGGCCTTTATTTTGTTGTCCAAGGCTTTTATTTCTCTTTTTTTCTCAGCCACTATCATCTTGGACTTGTCATAGTTTGCTTCTCGTTTGGCCAACTTTTCTTTGGCCTCTTTCACCTCTGTCACTTGAACTTCTAGCTCTTTGACTGCTTTCATCATTTCTTCCATGCTCATGCTAGATTCAGGTGTTGTTGTTGTTTTTGCTGCTGTAGCATATGTAGTTGATGTAGTTGTTGTGGATGCTAGGATAACAGGAGGGATTGCTGCTGCTTGTGTAGGAGGAACAGTAGTGGCAACAGTTGGAGTTGTTTGAGGTGGCTGGGAGGTCAACTCTCCCTGCTTGCCTTGCAATGCTTTCTCCAACTCTTCCTCCATCTGAATTATTCTTTGGTTCATCTTCATTAGCAGATCCATGGTATCTTCAGCTTCTTTCTCTTGCACAAGTTCTGCAGTTTGAGGGTGCATGGTTACAGGTATCCTCAATTGCTTTCTCAGTGCAGCAATATCTTCCTCTTTTTTCTTTATGAGGGCCTGGATGGCTTTAGCATCCTTCTTAGGATCATGTCCTAGTTCCACAATGATTTCCTCCAATGTTTTTATTCTATTATCTTTGGCAGAGGAAGACATTCTTTCCAAATCCAATTGAGTGTTTGTGTTTTTCAATGATTCTTTTAGTTGATGGGCCAGCATGGCTTTGTCTGCTAGAGTGGCATAGACCACCTCACCTGTTTGCTTGTGCAACTCTATTTGGTCCATCGGGTGTATGTCCTTGGAGAGGACCTCTAAGCTTGTCTTTATATAGTCTGCAGCTATTTGGGGTTGTGGTATCTTAGGCTTGAAGTGATTCAGAATCATCTTTTCCTCCTTAAAGTCATAGGCTGCCATTAATCTCTGCTATTTGGAGGGTGTTGCCTTGAGGAATTGATCATATAGTTGTACTCTTAACAGTTCATTTTGAACCTTGATTTCCATGGAAGTTGCTTTGATGCCAGGCGGTTGCTTGCTTTGCTGCCTTGAGGAAGATACCTCCATACCATGCTGCCTCTCCTTCTCTTGCTGGAATGAGCTAGTGGGTGTTTGTTGGCTAGTTTATCTTCCACTCCTCGGGCTCTCTATGACTTCTTCAATAATTTCTTCCTCAACTTGAGGATCAACTCTCTGTCTTTTGGCTTCTGGTTGCTGGATTGACCCACTTGGAGGTGTGGTCTCTTCCCTATCCCTCTTTTTACCTCTTTCCTCATTAAGAGGAGTTTGTAAAGCTGGCACCTGTAGTGCCTCAGTTTGCTATGGAGGGGCCTGCCTTTGACTCTCCTCTTTTGAGGTGGTAGGCTATTCTGTCACTGTTTCCTGTTCTGCATCCATCACCTCCTTGCCTTTTGTTGTACCTGTTGCTGGTGTAGATCTTTCTTGGGCAGCTTGTGAAGCTGCAGCAGTAGATGTGCCTTCTCCGACTTGATGTGGCAGTTTGAATATTACCTGCTCAAAAGAATCCAAGTCAAGATTTTTTTCTAAATCTTTGACATTTTGCTCCATAATTTCTTCTTGGGTGAATTCCTCAACTAGTGTCCCTGCCACCCACTCATCTTGGTTGGAAAATTGTTCAATCTGTGGGATTTTACAATGTTCATAGGCTGATAGCCTATATTTTATTTTTCTGGCACTAATAAATCCATCTGGGTCATAAGGGACCCACCAAAAACTCATTTTCAACTTGAGTTTCTCCCCCAATATTTGATCAGCATCTTGCCAACCTTCTTTCTTGTTCATGACAAAGGGGCCTAGTTGGTCTTTGAATTTCAGGCGAGCCTTTTTCTTGGCACTATGAAAATGAATTAAATCTAAATTGATGAGTTTCCTGTAATACTCCAAGGCAAAGAGTCTCATTGGCACATATCTTGGGAGCCTGTAGGGACAGAGCTCACAGCCATAGATCCTAATGACAGTGTGATTTTGGTAAAAGTACCAGTCACCTATTTTGTAGTTCTTTGAAAGCTGCGATATTTTCTGCATGTCATAGGATAGCCTAGCAAGACGAGCTCTCTTCAGGAGACCAAAAACTGGATAGACAAATAGGTCAATAAATTCACAGTAAGAGTATGGGGAGTTCTGGACTTCATGAAAGACTGAGGTCCAAAAAATCACAGACCTCTTTTCTCCTTTAGAGTCCAATCTTTTGATGCGGCATTGGAAGCAGTCTGGATGATAATACATGAAAAAATGATAGATATAGGATGAGTATTTGAAAACTCCCTCCCTATCCAGTTTCATCAGTTGGTCGTGTATCTTGTTGGAGATGAATTTAGCATAATTATACTTGACAGCAGGGGGTTGTCCTAGGCTAAAAGCAGACAACATGACTAGTATGGTTTCATCAATGTGCTCACTTGTTTTGAAACCTAGTACATAGGATATTATATCAACTAGCAACTTGCCCACTTCATTAAAGCACACATAAAGAAAAGGAGGTGGCCCTGTAGGCTGGCGGTCTGCTGTCATGAACACTTTGGCAATTCGGGCTATCTCAGAGCTGGAAAGTTTAGGACCTTCATCAAGTAGGAATTTCATAGGGAGAGGCATCAGAAGCTGAGTTTGCTTGAAGTTAAGCATTTGGTTGATTGAATCAGGAGTTATTTGGAAGAGGGTGCTCCCATATGGAGACTTGCCTGCAGTTTGAGATGGGTCATAGTTTTCACAGTAGAGGCGAATAATTTCAGGGAAAATATTGACAGAAGGGAGGAAGTAAATGGGCAATTTTGATTCCCAAATGCCATATATGTCACTGTTGTTCAAGTAACTATTTTTTCGCTGACAGAAGGTCTGCAAGTGGTTTCTGTCTCCAACCAAATCTTGAATAAGGTGGTCCCTATCAGCCAGGGGTAATGCTTCAAGTTCCTTGTGAGGTGCATTAAGAGGAGCAATGTTCAAGGCTGATGGGGTGGTCATTTTGGAATGCTCTGTGTCTGTAATATGAAATTAGGATTGGTGTAACAACTGAACAGTAAAGATTGTCTTTGAAGCTTTGAAAGGGAGCTAGCAGATTAGACTGTTGCTATAGATGTGGCCCCACGATGTAAATTTTGTGGTAAAAGAGCAGATTCTGTAGAGTTTAGACAGTCTTTTTAAATGAATTCATTGGATTGATAGGCTCTGTGGGTAAACTACAGAGGGAATGGGATTGATTTCTAGCCAAAGGAGTGAAACTTTACAAAGGATTTTGACAAAGGAATTGAATGCATGGACAGTTCACAGACTTTGCTGGCAAAAATGGTCTCGAAATGTATTTTAATGGCAGAATTTGCAGAGAGGGACGAGTTTGGAGGGTTACTCTTGAACAAAGGGTCACCTAGTGAATTAACAGGTGGAATTTCAGGTGCTGGAATGCTTTTAGTTTGAATTCGAGCTCCTCAGTCAATTTTAATGGTGAAATTTCTAAAAAACAGGGTTTATGGGTCAACCTTGGGTAAATACTTGTTTTATGGCGCCGAGGGCAACTAGCAGGTACAGTTCGAGCTGCGGGATCGAGCTATGGAGCCGAATTCGTGGGTTGACGCACTGTGCAGGTTGGTGGGCGATTTGAACGTAAAATCTTATGCAAAATGGCTCCACAGGCGCACAATAGAAAACAAACAAAATAGTCGTTTTCACAACTTTCTATTGAATTTTGGAAATTTTGGCGCTTTTGGCGCTTTTCGGGGATGACATCAACATGACGTATTTTTGGCGCAGAGTGGGTACAGAAGATGACATGGTAGTCGACGTGTATGGTGACATGTGATCCGGATTTAAACAGGAACGCAATAAAATACAGAGATAACCATAAAGACAGATATGCAGCGGAAATAATACCTCAATTCGTTACTGTAAAATACTGAAATATGCTTACAAACAGAAATGGAAATGAACCAGCTAGGGCGATGGTAGCTTATCTCTGAGAAGAGATGTGGTGGCTACATGCCTCTGAACTGTCTTACAATGAGGCTCGAAGGCCTATTTATTGTTGAGAAACAATAGAAAACCCTTCACATTCAAAAACCTAACCCTAGAAGATGAAACGCCAAATTGTGGGCCCCGTTTTTGGGTAAGTTGGTACATCAACTTCCCGGGGTCGCGAATTGGTCGTACTATCTCCGTTTGACGTGCATGATAGCCCGTTGGAAAGATCTCTCCGAGGACTACGACGAAAAAGACAATTTTTATCAAAAAAATCGCTGGCGGTGGATTTCTCAAAAAACATCGTTTAGGGCCTCAAAACGGCTCCGGAAGTTTAGGACCTGAAAAACTACTAAAAATAGTAAACTGTGCTATAATTAAGGAAACTGAAAAAAACTGTAACAAGCATTAGAGGAGATCCAAGTGGAATTAGCGGGTGGCCACCAATATCCACCTGGATCATTCCTCCCCCCTTAGGAAGCAATGGTCCCCATTGCGTTGAGTTCCTCCATGAGATGAGGGAACTTCTGCTACACTTGGTCCTTGGTGAGCCACTTGCCCTGGTGAAGGAGTTGTCCTGCTTTGACAACTCGATACAGTTGGATATTATGCTGGCGAGTGTGCTTGATCTGTGTGTCCATGATCCGATCAGTTGCAGCTTGTTCCTCAAAACGGCTCCGGAAGTTTAGGACCCGAAAAACTGCTAAAAATAGTAAATTGTGCTATAATTAAGGAAACTGAAAAAAACTGTAACAAGCATTAGAGGAGATCCAAGTGGAATTAGTGGGTGGCCACCAATATCCACCTGGATCAACATGGCGGACCACACGTTGGCGAGGTGGTGACATGAGCGGGTGATGTGACAACAGTACAGGGCAGCGGCGGGCCGATGTGGACGCGACGTCATTGGTGACGTGGGAGCTGACGTCAGGGGGCAGGTGGCGATCGGTTTCCGGATTTCCCCGCACCGCTTTTGGCCCGGGGCGGTTTTGCAGAGAGGGCCTCCGATCACGTCGGGAGATTGACGTGTGGTGGGGGTATGGCAGCAATACTGCCCATCCCCCGGACGCTAATCTCCGGCAGATCGGGGCGCCCGATATGGCCACCAACCATTGGATGCTGGGTGCGGGATCGGACGGCAGTCGGGCGACGATGGACGGCGAGCAGCTTTGGACGCGGGACCCGCCTATTATTTAAATGTTTAATAACGCGCTGGGGGTAATAACTTTGGTTATATAAGTTTTGTGTGTTCTGTGCAGATGGTCACGGTTACTCATTTAATCAAATATCAAATGAAACCCAAAATATATGAGCGCGGTGGTTAATATGGTAAGGTTTACGTGTGAAGGGGTAAATGGTTATTAATTTAACCAAATGTTAAATTAATCCCAAACATTTTGGACGCGGAAGGGCTAATACAAGTACCAAATGGACATAGTATTCTCCAAACTAGGGTTAAATGGCTATAGTGCCAAGGGGTGGGGATATTTACACTTTTTTGGGGTTTTTAATATAGTCTTTTGCACTATAGAGATAGGGAAATGATTAAGGGAGATAAATAATAGAGTTAGAGGTTAATATGACTTTATGGATTGAAACTGAATGGATGAAAGCTAAGTTTGTGGAGTGAAAACTCAGACATAAGAAGATGAAAGGAGTATGGAGTGATCATTTTACACAAGAAATGTGGCTTCTTTCCACTAAGTAAACTCAAAGTTCAACATAGCATTTCTCACAAAATGAAGTGAAACTGGACTATTGGGCAGATCCCAAGGTCCTGAGGGGATGCTAGTAAAAGATTTATGGGGAATGAAGGGGAAACTAGTCATGCTTCCATTGTTCTACAGTCTGACAACTGCCTTGGTACTTATGTCACTGATGATATGAGTCTTTCGTGACAAGACAAAAAGTGATTATAACCTTGCTTCTGCAACCTCAAACTACCTACCCAGCAAAATACACTTAACATATTTTCTTCCTTTGATTGGGTGCACGTGAATTGGCAAACCTTGATCTTCCTCTTTTCTTTTGACTGCCCTCCTATCTAAATCTACCCTTATCTCTTCCAAGGGCCCAGATTAAGTAGTTGGGCTCCTTAATTTCTCTACTTATCTACTCATCTGCCAAGGTTAAATTATTTGGACAGATATTCTTTCTCTATTCTACAACAGCAAATTTAAATATGGAATGGTCCAGTTTGAACTATTGGGCCATCCATCAAATGTGATAAACAACAGCATTTGCACATTGTGAATTTGCAAAAAAAATAGTAGTGGCATTTTGACTGGCCACTTTCCTAGTCTTTCTTTTGGGGTTCATTTTCTTTTATTCTTTCTGACCAATTTACTCTTTTTTCCCTTTGATTTTTCTTTTAGGGCATACCCTCTTTTCATTTTTTAATTTTCTTCTTTTCTTTACAAAATATGGAACCATTGCAGCATGCAAGGATGAACATATTTGGCACTTCCATAGTCAATCATGAAAAATGAAACCTATTGGTATAGGAACCTAACACTTCCAGTATCGAAATCTCATTCTAGCGCAAGCACAACTTTCTTGTACAGGATTGTTGTTGTAGTACAGGAATAACAGTTTAGTGTAGGAATAATATCTTTATAGAAGACAGATACACTTAATAAATTATTTATCACACTATCTCACTGAAGGTAAATATAAAGGGTCATTTCATTAGTTAATATTGTTCACAATGAATTAAGAATCCATTTGAGTTTCTGCAAAAGTACTTTTCATTTATTCCAACACCAGTCTTTCTTTGAGTATGAATTGCCTCTTTATCATCATTTTTCTTTCTATTATATAAATTTGTGATTTAAGAAGTAGGAATAGAACCAGGAAAATTTTATATCATTTCTGGCATTTCCTGTGCTTCGCCTCTAAGTTTACGAAACCCTCGGGTTGATAATTAAGTGTTGAAGGAGTCTGTTGAATTGTCATTCCTACACCCAACACCCATTTAGTTGTTCTAATATATATATTTATGAAAATGTGTTGTATAAGTTGTTAATGTTGTCCTGCTCGTGTTGGTTACTTCCTAGACATCAGACAAAGCCTTTTATGAAACCTATTATAACAACTGTCGCACTCGCACAGACTGCCCACTTGGTGTTGTACATGTTACCTTCCTTTGTGTGTTGTGCCTACTGCATCCATGTGGATTTATCTCCTAGAAGCTGTGATTTTCCTATTGTGTTGTTTGTCTCTAATAGAGTTGGGACTTCCTACCATCCGACCTAAGACTCACTCCCACCCTCTCTCTCTGTTGTGAAAGAACCTTGACACAAGTAACACTAGCATTCACCAGGCACGCGAACCTCATTGTTCAAAGATAAAGCAGACCAATATCTCGTGCTAACAAGCAAGAGATAAGGAAAAAATTTAAGATAATGGAAATTGGGCCATCATATCGGATGGGACTCTTACACCAAATGGTGTGAGGTCTAGTTGGGACTTCATACCGAGGAGATCCTCTGAATGTTGGCGGGTCTAGCACTGGCAAAATTTTTGGCGCTAAAAGGACGGCTGCCATTTTTTTATGGTTGAATGTCCTATCACACCCACTCATAAATCATCTATTCAATGCATTAACTTGTACTCCCTCTCACCTACTACGACTCTTCAGTTGGTTACTTCTCACCTCCTAGGACTGAATAAGAAATTTTGTATAAGAACCTTCACTCCATCCATCCCATCACCTGTCAATTGGCGAAATCCATTGGACTAATCCCAAGAATCCAACATCTTCCATATGCATCAAGAAAGCCAAAAACGACTCCCACATGGATTGTTGTATCATCAGTGGAAGAAGCAATTCTTGGCACACTTGAAGGTCTAGGAGAAGCTATTGAAGATGGAGAGGAACCTTCAGTCTTCCAACAAGGATAATGAGACACCCTTGTGATATTGGGCAGTACAAGAGGAAAAGGGGAAGGCAGTGTAGGAGGTGGATGTGGAGATGAACCAATAGACTCGGAGTTGGAACTGTCAAATTCTGAAGAAGAGGAGGAGGACGAAGAGCAAGAAGACATGACTGAGAAAAATCTAGAATGGATGACTCAGTGACCATTGGCCCTCCCAGGTGCTTTGCACAATATGTCGAAGCGGTCAGAGAGGATTATCACAAAGTTTGACCCTGACAACACAATGAAGGTAGAAGATCACTTAGACAACTTCTACATACAATTGCAGACACTTAAGGTATGCTACGATGACGTTGCATGTAGACTATTCCCATGTACCTTGGATGGTCGCACAACTGCATGGTATCACAACCTTCCTATTAACTCCATACATAAAAGTTTGTTGATTACAAGACCCTAGCCATTTTACTCAAAGAATTGGGAAGCCTGAAGGTGGTGGGATAAGAAAAGGTAAAAGATGTCAATCAGATGTTTCTATGCATATTGAATAAGTTTGTAGCAGACAAGAAACCTCATGACTCCATCACCATCGATTACTACACGTCTACACTGTCAACCAACATTACACAGTTCATCAAGCAAGCTGTGAAACCAACACTCTTGGAAAACTGCAAAGAGGCAATCGTTGTTGAAAAATACCTACATGTAAATGGAGTCATCAAGGATTATGAACAAGTGAAGGACTCTAAAGAGGCGAGAAGGAAGCCACAAGCTACGAAAAGCAAGGGTAAGGATAGGGAAACAAGTAATATTGAAACCATTACTTGCCTTATCAAGAACTTGACAACAGAAGTGTCTAAGCTTAAACAACAAACAACGGACACATCTGCAAACAACCAACCACCCAGATAGAGACAAGGAAGCATGTCATCAAGCAGCAAACATCTCCCAACTAAAACTACACAGAGCTCTGTGTTCCAGCTCGAACAGTGCGTGAATGACAAATTATGTTCATTTCATGAAGATGATCACTCAAAAAGGTCTTGTTCATACTGGAAGCAAGTATCAGGCTCAATATACAACTGTGCATTTCACGTAGACAACAATGCACAGGAACAAACGGGAGATACGGATAATGACAAAGATGTTGCACCAGATGAGGCATCAAGATCTGGGCATGTGGTAAACATGTATCAATGCTCATAGGAAACATAGAAGATGAACACCAAGAAGCAACCCCAAAAGAAAAATGATCATTACAATCTCAAAAGTAAGGGGGCTCCCCCTATAGTTGGGGAAATGCAAGAAAAGTTGAAATTGTTGATGAGGAAGGCTAATCGACCAGCCATCCCAAAGCCTAAAATGAAAAGAAAGTTCAAGAAGACAACGACAGACAAGACTACGTCCACGAGCATCAAACTGCAAAAACACTTCGTCAGACAACACAAATATCAATCATACCCCAGACACCTCAATGAGTCTACCCCTCTGGATTACAACATTGTGGAAGGCCTGAAGAAAACTCACACAAACATCAGTTTTTTCGAGTTGGCTATGATCCAAGGTCAGCAGGACATCTTACTGCACACACTGAGACAGACATCAATAGACAGTGCAGTGTCTACTAGCAAGGGAGAAAGCACACCTCTTGGATCACTTTCAACTATGCTAAACACACTCTGGATGGAAGAAGCAAATTATGTTTTCCTTCCATTCCTGCTTTCATTCGAAATATTCAACTGTAATGTTCACAATAGTTTGGTTGATTTTGGCATGGTATCCAACGTCATGCCACTCTCCATTGCCAAAAGGATCAATGCACAGAGGATCAAGACATCTAATAAGATCATCCAAATTGATCGAACATTTATACCAGCCATTGGCAAACTTTGCGATGTGATCATAAGAATATCTCACGATGGTCAGGTTCAGTAGTGCATAAATATTTTTTTTGTGGACATATGGGAATCGTATGGCTTACTGCTCAGCAAATACTAGTCCAGCAAGTTAAACAGATACTTTGCTACAAATTGGTCACACTTGTGGCTTCTGTACAAGGGCAAGAAAAATCAAATCCGGGTGTTATCCGAGAGATATACGAGGCACAATGTCACTCCCATCAGTGGATAAAATGAACTGTTGGCCTTTGCAGAGCTCATGTTTGGCAACTGTCTCTTGGAAACGACATTGGGGTTTTATCCTGCACAGCCAACCCCAACCTCACCAGATACGCAATTGGGTCTCCTTCCTTGCCCAACTAATGGAAATGAAACATGTACAATACATTGTAACATTAGTAGTAGTAGTAGTGGTGCAAGCGCATCGAACATTCCATGTACAGACGAGTTGTGGACCATGTATTTCGACGGATCAAAGACACAAGATGGCTCAGGAGCTGGGTGTGTCTTGATCGACCCAAACAACAAGAATCATCAGATCTTGAGTCGCTTGGAGTTCGAGAGCACGAACAATGTTTCTAAATACGAAGCACTTGTGTTGGGCTTGTAGAAAGCCATTAGCCTCAATGTGGCCACACTCAAAGTGGTAGGTGATTCAGAAATAGTGGTACGATAGGTACATAACACCATTCACTGTTTATCACCGCATCTCAAAGGTTACGAACAAGAGGTATAACAACTGATCTCTAACTTCCAAGCATTCAATATCACTGTTGTACCAAGAATGTGTAATGTAGCTTCCAATGCTTTGACAAACACAGCTTCTAGAATGTCACCGCTTAGGGATAGATTTACTATTGAAATTTTTTATAGACCATATATCCTGAATAACATAAATAAATTACACATGTTTGATGATGATTAATAGATATTTCATTTCATGGCCAAGGCTAACACCTTCAAGGATGCAGTGATAGATGACGACGAGCACGAGCGATCTTTGCAAGATGGGACTGATATCAAGAAATGCCACCTCATTCCCAAAGGTGTGGAAACTTTGGAAAAGCTCTATGAATTGCAAGAACACTTCCAGGGGACAAAGAATAGAAAAAATCATAGCTCTACTATGATTCATGAACTCATCGTTGAAAATAGTAACAAGAAATGCTAAAAATAGCATTGCTATAAATAGCAGTTCAACCAGTGTTGAACATAGCAACAAGGGATGAAAATGGAAGTGCTAAAAATAGCATTCTATAAATAGCATTTCGGGATACCTTCCTATTTTAGTTAGTCCCTAAACTAAAATAGTGAAGTAAAATTCGAATTTGATTTTAGCAATTGTTTCTAAAATAATTAATTAATTCATCTTGAGTTAATTAGTCAAGGAAAATAAAACATGAAGTCTATGTGGGGACATGCAACAGTTTCTCCATTAATTAAGGAATTTATCCATCAGTTAAAGAGATAAGGATGAGCTGTAATTAGTTGACTTAGTTAACTGAGTCAAGTCCAGTTAGATTAATTCAAACAGTTTGTTAAATTAATGTAAGTTCAGTTAGTTAATGCTTGCATGCATGTAACTACTGCACTTCAGATAACTTAGTATTATCTCATAAATAACTCATGCACGTCAATTCAGACAGAGACCTAGTTGAGATCAGATGGAGGAGAAGTGTACTATCAGTTGCCAGAATATTCCATTGTGAATATTCCTTGCATGCAGAAGGAATTCTTTCCTTGAGGATTGCGCAGGTACTTCTTCAAGTTTTGTGAGTGTGATGAGGCCAATTCACACATGTGGCTTCACTAGACCCCAAGAAAAACTGCACAAGGAAATAGGAGGCTTGGAGGGCTTGAGGAGGACATATACTATGTCTATTCAGTCTGTGAGTTGTATTGTTTGATTGCAAAGAGAGTAGGATAGCTTGAGAGCTTATTCTTTTTGTAACTTGAACAAGATTTCCACTTGTATGATAATACAGAGTTGGGGTTTTAGGCTAAGGCTTTCCCTGGGTTATTTCTTCTGTGTTATGTATGATTTATTTATCATTCTCAGTTATATGTGTTCTCTTGATCTTGCTTAATTCGATTACGCAAAGTGTTGTAGAAGTAGATCTTGTATTGTGTTTTAGTATATTGCATAATCTATTGATCTATAGTGGGAATTTCTACATGGTATTGGAGAAAAGGTGATCAAGCAAAAGAACAGTATACAACAAGGAGGAGTTCGAAGGTTTTGGTTCCTGAATATAGAAATCGAGTTCTTATCACATCTCAATTTCACCAATGGCATTCAACAGTTTAAGACTTGATTATGCCCTTGATGGAAGCTCAAATTATATAGCCTAGAAGGATCGCATGGAGGTAGTATTAGAGGATAATAGTCTAAAGGACTTCATTGATCAAGAAGTTCCCAAGCCGACTGATGCTTCTCAACTGGAAAAATGGAAGAAATGTGTGGCTAGAACAAGGAGAATCCTCCTAGAGGGAATTTGAGACCACATTGTCTCGAGCCTCCATGGGAAAGAGACACCATTTTCGATGTTGAAAACATTGAAAGATATATATCAGAACAGCAACGATTAGAGGAAGCTGGCACTGAAATAAAAGCTTCGTAAGATCATGTGTGAAAAGGGTGACACGATCTCTACATATCTGAACAAGCTCACCACCTGCAGGGATGAGCTTGGAAGTGTAGAGAACACGACCGCCGATGATGACATGGTGAGTCTTTCACTCCTCCGTCTTCCTAAGAGTTGGCATAGCTACCAATACTTGGTTAATGGAAGAGAAAAACTGCCAAATTAGGAACGACTTTGGTCGGATATGATGCAGGAGGAAATAAGAAGAAGCACCAGAGATGGATCCTCATCGAAGAAAGATGATGAGGAAAATCTAGCCTTAGTGAGCAAGGTGAGGAAAGGGCAAGGGAAGGCGTCCCATCCCAAATCTGGTTCTTCCCATGGTGGGAAGAAGATTGACAAATCAAAAGTGTGATGCTTTCATTGTCATGTAGTGGGCTATTATGCTACGAATTGTCCACAAAAGAAATCCAAGAAGGGTTCCTCGAAGGGATATGATGGTGAGGCACTAGCCTCATAATTTGAGCTGGATTTCTCACTTATCGCATGCATGGTTTCATCCATGGTGGGATGTGTGTGGTACCTAGATAGTGGAACTTCATTCCACATGTTAGTTGACAAGAATATTTTCAGTACCTTGGAGGAGAAGGATCTCCAAATGCAGACTGAGATGGGTGATGATGGAACTTCCATGTTTCAGGTGAAGGTATGGTTGTGTTTCAGAGAGAGAATAGAACTCCCTTCACCCTAACTAATGTAAAGTATGTACCATATCTGAAGAAGATTCTTGTTTTTGTCGCTATGCTAGAAGATAAAGGCTATGATGTAGTCTTTAGTAAAGGAATGGTATTCCTGAGGCATATCGGTACTGGACAGACAAAGCGAATATGGATTCGTGTCAAGAATCTCTACAAGTTGGAGGTAGATGAATGTGTTGCTTTGAGTTCCAAAGATGAGATGGTGTAGAGCCAAGAGGTTGGCAAGCTATGTCATAGAAGACTGGGCCACTTGCACCATGTAGCCCTAAAGATCATGCAGCAGATTTCTACCAGATTACCCAAGGGAAAAATTGAGCAGACGACTACATGCAAAGGTTGTACCTTGGGTAAGTATGTGAAATCTTCCTTTTCGGATCGAGACAATAGAGCTAGAGCAATCCTGGAGCGATTTCACTCAGATGTTTGTGGACCCTTCTCTAAACGAAGGTACTATGTTATTTTTATTTATGATTTTTCTCGTAGATGTTGGATCTACTTTATTCAAAAGAAGGATCAGACTTTCTTGAGGTTTTGTGAGTTTAAAGCCTTGGCAAAGAAAGAATCTGGAAAGAAACTAAAATCCTTGCATAGCGAAAATGGTGGAGAGTATGTCTCCCAATAGTTTAAAGACTTCTATGTTGCAGAAGGTATTAAACGGGAATTGACAGCACCCCATAACCCACAGCAGAATGGGTTGGCCGAAAGGAAGAACAGATCAATTGTGGGAGCAGCTCAAGCGACGTTGCATGACCAAAGCTTACCACTGCATTTGTGGGTTGAGGCATGCAATACAACAGTATACTTGCATAACAGAATCCCGCACCGTATACTGGGAATGAAGACACCTATGGAGGCCTATTCCAGGAAGCAACCTGATGTAAGTCACTTCCGAATATTTGGATCATCAGTTTACTGTCATGTGACCAAATATAACAGGAAGAAGCTAGACCTAATAGCTAAGTTGGTAACACTTCTAGGGTACACGGATACACCCCACAACTATCAGGTGTACCTGCCTTCCACTCAGAGGACTGTGGTGCGCAGGGATCTGAAGTTCGACGAGCAGAAAGCCATGCAAGTGTCACTTGAGAGGTAACTCAAGTTGCATGTAGAGGAGGAACTTTCAGTTCCTAAGGAGGAGGAGCCTCAAATTGATGCAGAGCAACTGCATGCAGAGGATATGGGAGTGGAGACATCCACTCATGCTGATACTTCCAGAGATGGGCGGAAATGCTCAAGGGAAGATGACAGGTTGATGCTAGGTGTGCAGGAGAATGTGGGACAGCCATCTTCTCAGCACAGATAGAGGAGGTTGCCTGAGCGGTACACAAGGTACATGGCCCTAGTTGGGGAGTGTGTAAATACCGAACCTTCTTCATTGGAGCAGGCACTGCAGTAACCAGTCTGGCTTGATGCAATGGTAGAGGAGTATGACTCTATCATTCAGAACAGTGTGTGAGATGTTGTCCCAAGGCCTCAGGGCAAGTCAGTGGTGAGTTCCAGATGGCTTTACAAGGTAAAGCAGGCAGTTGATGGCAGTGTTGAGAAACATAAGGCAAGGTTTGTTGCCCGAGGTTTCTCACAAGTTGAGGGGATCAACTATGATGAGACTTTTGCTCCCATAGCAAGGTACCCATCGATTAGATCAATTTTGGCACTATCATCTTAGATGGGGTGGAAGATCCACCAGATGGATGTGAAGACAGCATTCCTCAATGGGAAGATTGAGGAGGAGGTGTACATTGAGAAACCAAAGGGTTTCGAGACCTTTGATCGTGAGTCGCATGTGTGCCAACTCAAGAGGGCTTTGTGTGGGCTAAAGCAAGCACCCCGTGCTTGGTACACCAAGATCAAAAACTATTTCATCAGTTTGGGATTCACCAAGAGTGAAGCAGATGTGAACCTTTACCACATCATGGTAGAAGGTAAACCAATTATCATTGTTCTTTATGTTGATGATCTGATTTTGATAGATGATGAATAGCTCATACAGTCTTGCAAGGAGGACCTTGCAAGACAGTTTGAGATGAAGGACATGGGCCTTATGCACGACTTTCTAGCCATGGAGGTGTGGCAGAAAGATGGTGAAGTATTTGTGTCTCAAGGCAAGTATGCCAATGAGATACTCAGGCGCTTTCACACGAAGAAGTGCAAGCCCATGCAGACTCCTCTAGCTAGGGACTGGAGGAAGCAGGCTGCTACTTCAGGTGAGGTAGTAGTTGCTACTGTTTATCGACAGCTGGTGGGTTCACTTATGTATCTGGTGAAAACACGAGCTGACTTATGCTTTGCGGTGAACCAGCTGAGTCAAGCTATGGTTCAACCTACCAAGCTATTTTGGAAGGCAGCGAAGCATGTGCTGAGATACCTCAGAGGCACATCTCAGTTGGGATTGTGGTACAGATAGACAGAGGGAGTAAAGATTTAGGGCTTCACAGATGTGGATTGGGTAGGGAGTCCATGGTTGCTAGTCAGGCTACATGTGAGGCCATTTGGATGCAGAAGATTCTAGTGGGATTGTTTGGTCAAAGGATGGATCCTACGGTGATCTACTGCGATAACTAGAGTTGTATCAAACTCTCTGAGAATCCAGCTTTTCATGACAGGTCCAAGCACATTGATATCTGGTATCACCATCTTCGAGACTGTGTGGTCAAGAGGATCATGTTGTTGTTGTATGTTTCGGCCAAGGAACAGGATGCAAATATTTTGACTAAGGCATTGTCAAAATGCAAGTTCTAATTCCACAGAGACATGATTGGGGTTACTGATAATCCCTTTCTTGTTGAGAGGGAGTGTTGAAAATAGCAATAAGAAATGCTAAAAATAGAACTACTATAAATAGCAGTTCAACCAGTGTTGAACATAGAAACAAGGGATGAAAATGGAAGTGCTAAAAATAGCATTCTAGATAGCATTTTGGGATACCTTCCTATTTTATTCAGTCCCTAAACTAAAATAGTGAAGTAAAATTCGAATTTGATCTTAGCAGTTGCTTGTAAAATAATTAATTAATTCATCTTGAGTTGATTAGTTAAGGAAAATAAAACATGAAGTCTATGTGGGGACATGCAACAGTTTCTCCTTTAATTGAGGAATTTATCCATTAGTTAAAGAGATAAGGATGAGTAGTAATATTGAGTTGTAATTAATTGACTTAGTTAACTGAGTCAAGTCCAGTTAGATTAATTCAAACAGTTTGTTGAATTAATGTAAGTTCAGTTAGTTAATGTTTGCACGCATGTAACTACTGCACTTCAGATAACTGAGTATTCTCTCATAAATAACTCATGCATGTCATTTCAGACAAAGACCCAGTTGAGATCAGATGGAGGGGCAGTGTACTATCAGTTGCTAGAATATTCCATTGTGAATATTCCTTGCATGTATAAGGAATTATTTCCTTGAGGATTGCACAATTACTTCTTCAGGTTTTGTGACCGTGATAAGGCCAATTCACACATGTGGCTTCACTAGACCCCAAGAAAAACTACACAAGGAAATAGGAAGCTTGGATGGCTTGAGGAGGACATATACTATGGATATTCAGTCTGTGAGTTGTATTGTTTGATTGCAGAGATAGCTGAATAGCTTGAGAGTTGATTATTTTTGTAACTTGAATAAGATTTCCACTTGTATGATAATACAAAGCTGGGGTTTCAGGCTGAGGCTTTCCCTGGGTTATTTATTCTGTTTTATGTGAGATTGATTTCTAATTCTTAGTTATATGTGTTCTCTTGATCTTGCTCAAGTCGATTAAGCTTCCGCAAAGTGTTGTAGAAGTAGATCTTGTATTGTGTTTTAGTATATTGCATAATCTGTTGATCTACAGTGGGAATTTCTACACTCATTAACTTGGAAATAGAACAAGATCTAAAGTTTGTCAATCTCAGTACATGTTTCACGCAGCAAGAGCAGCAAGCCTTTCTCTGTCTGTTCAAACAGTACCAGGATGTGTTCGCATGGATGTACGATGATCTAAAAACTTATGACATGCAAATAATCTAACACATAATTTTGATCAAAGAAGAGGTCAAGCCATATCAGTAAAAGCTAAGGAAATTACATCTGTCACTTGAACCCCTCATATAGAAAGAGATCACCAAGCTGGTGGATGCACGGATCATATGAAAATTTCATCATTCTACTTGGGTTTCAAATCTTGTTCCTATATGAAATATGTTCGGGGAATTCTGCTTGTATGTTGATTTCTGGAACTTGAACCGTGCCTCAGACAAAGACAACTACCATGTGCCATCTATGGAGCACATTCTACAAATATTATCTGGGGCACATATGTTTTCTTTACTTGATGGATTCTTAGGATATAATCAGCTTTTGGTAGCTAGATTGGATAGAATCAAAACTACCTTCTGTACCAAATGGGGTACGTTCACATACAAAAGAATGCCTTTCGGGCTCGTGAATGCAGGTGCGACCTTTTAGCGCACCATGAACATCGCCTTCCATGGACTCATCATACAAAGCATAGTGGCATACCTAGATGATCTTACTGTGTTTTCAAGAAAACGGGAAGACCACATACGCCATCTGAATAAAAAAACTTGAGCGATGCTAGAAATATGGGATTTCCTTGAATCCCAAAAAGAGGATATTCACAGTGTTTGAGGGGAACCTCCTTGGACACATCGTTTCTAAGAGATGGATCAAGGTTGATTTGGATTGGGTTTGGACTATCACACAAATCCCTCACCCATCCAACAAGAAAGCAATGCAATCTTTCTTGGGAATGATAAACTTCCTCCAAAAGTTCATCTCGAATTATGCGCAGATAGTCAAACATATGCAACCCATGATCAAGAAGGATGTGGTTTACAGCTGGGCCAAGAGCGAAAAGTACACATTCACCCATATAAAGCAGGCTATTATAGAAGTGCCTACACTCTACAGCCTAGATTTCAACAAAGACTTCTTGCTATACACCTTCGCCTCTGATGACTCGCTCACTACATAACTCACTCATAAGGATGAGATGAAAAATGAACATCCCATCTCCTTCATGAGTGCAAGCATGCAGGGACTCGAACTCAACTACCACACTATTGACAAACAAGACTATGCAGTATACAAGGTGGTGAAAACTTTCAGACCCTACTTACTAAAACACCATTGCATAGTCTATGTGCCTCACCCAATAGTCCGCTCACAACTTTTACAAAAAGAGATAGGTGAATGACGTGCGAACTGGATGATAGGCTTGCAAGAATATGATCTTGACATCAAGCCATTCCACACTGTCAAGGGTCGTGGTCTTTGCAGACTCGCAGCATAGGAATTACATGTACAGGAGGAAGAAGTAGAGCTCGCTAGTTGTGAGCAGGCGGTTGAAATGTATGATGTAGTGCAAGTACCACTCATTGTAAATAGAAACTCTTGGTAGATAGATGTGTGCCAGTACCTTGAGAAGGGCACCATACCCTCTCACTTTTCAATCAGACAGAAGAGGGCTCAAAGATTTAGCTTGTCAGTTGGTGCACGAGTGCTTTACAGAAAGCACAACCATGAAATCTTGCTCAGGTGCCTCAAGGCACATGAATCAGAGAAGGTTTTGCAAGATCTACATGACAGACCAGTCGGGGGTCACTTTGTGGGAAATCCCACTACACAGAAAAGTTATGCAAGTTGTTTTCTACTGGCCCACATTATTCAAGGATTCACACGCTTACACCCATAAGTGCCCAGTCTGTTAGCGATGCACCGACAAAACACAAAGGTCAACAGCCCCACTACACCCTCTTGTAGTGACTGAACCGTTCGAACAATGGGCCTTGGACATCATTGGGGAAATATTCCCACATTCGTCGAAACAACAATGCTACATTCAGACAGCTACAGATTACTTCACGCAATGGGCAGAAGCAGTTCTGCTCAAGCAAGTGAATGACCAGGAAGTCATCAAATTCCTCTAGCGGAACATCATATCACGCTTTGGCATTCTGGTATCACTTATGTTTGATAATGCAAAGTACTTTTCATCTTTAAATCTTTATGATTTTTCATTACAAAATGGTATTGTTCTTAAACACTCATCTAAGTACTACTCGCAAGGAAATGATCTCGAAGAATCCACGAACAAAAACCTTATCCATATAATCAAAAAGATTATTTACTCTTAGCAGCGTAACTGGCACTCTACTTTGTCGAATTCAATATGGGCCAACCACGTAACACCCAAACCTTCTCTGAACACATCAACGTACTTCCTGGTTTATGGTAAATAAGCCATCATACCACCCAACATCTACTTGCCTACACTTCAATTGTCTCAATAATCCCAAGGCAACCCTTGCCAGATAATCCAATGTAGAAAGGGCACACTTCACAAACTACAAGAAGAAAGGATGAAAGCAAAAGAAAATTTTACACTCCACCAGAACTGTATCAAGAGATGGTTCGACATGAAGTCTGTAGGGAAGGCTAAATTCGATGTTGGTGACTTAGTCTTGAAATGGGATAAACCCCATGAAGACAAAGGAAAGCATATGAAGTTCTAGTCCCTGTGGATTGGTTCGTACACAATCCATGAGAGGCTTGTCCGATACATGTACTATCTGCAGTCACTTGACAGGAGGATAGATAACCTTCCTGTCAATGACCAAGATCTCAAACACTATTTTCAATAGGTCGGGCCACGCCCTGCGCTATGTACATAGTCGGCTTATGACTTATTGCTTGTTTTTCTTTATTTTCTTTGCTTACTATTTTTGTTTCATTTTGTTTTGTTTTCTTGGTACCTTGCTATTTTTTTTTTCCAAAAATAAGTGCTGCCATCTACTGAGTTCTAGCTTTTGAATGAGTATGTGGCTGAGATCTAAAGAGACTTGTGACACTGCGGCACTTGGCCAATCCTGTGTCCATCTTCCCTGTGCTTGGTTATAACCTTTGGCTGATGAAGTATTGATGGAAAATATGAACTGCCTGTAAGGGAAGTTTGGGTCCAACCATGAACCTATGTCCACACTATGAAACCTCGTGCCTGCACTCGGTCTTTTTCTTTGCGTGATCAAGCTCATCCAACTAGCAGAAACGGAGAAGGGGAAAATTTAAACGAGAAAACCTATGTCAAAGGTATTACATGCTTCTCTGAAGGAACAACCTCTTCTACTCTCAATAAGTTGGGATCCCTCTTCTGCCCCAAAAATTAATAATTTCCTATGCATAGTCCTCTTTAAAAAAAAAATACAAATGCGAAAGAAGAGAAAGAATTCCTGCGCAAAGAGGTGAAGCATGCAAATGCATCGGGGTACTGACCAGGCTCACTGGCACTAGAGCAATACATGTGTTCCTGTATGACTCCATTGAGGTACTATCTAGGCCTACTGGCAGCGGAGAAACACCAAATATGAAAACTTATACTCTGAAAATTTTTAACTCATGAGCCAAATTACCCTTCCTGGTTTCAAAACACTTTGATCAAGCTGAAACTTTTGTTGTGTTTGACTGAGTTGGCAAAAGGTGAACCATGTCTTTCCATGGGGTAAGTGGGAAAGACAAAGTAACCCACACAGCAACTCAATGCTCCCTAAAAGACCAAGGCCCTTTGTTATCAATGAATCAAAACAGAGAAGCTATAATTCTACCAGTGTGTCGCCAAGTGTTGTAGCGGCTGCAACACCCTCCAAAAATTTGGCCCGCATCCAAAATTTGGATCCTCCCTTGAATTTTACTTGATGTTTGCAATCACTCGAGCTCACCTTGTGGGCTCGTGTTGAGTCTTTGAACCCTATTTTTTTTACCGTTCAGTGGATAGCTTGTTTCATGTTGGTCACAATGTCACACTTGCAACCATGTTCTGGTCGTGCACAAGGTTTTTGCTCCATGTGTACATGTTGTATTAGCTATGTAAACATCCATCGCACTCACACACTAAGTTGTATGCACTATCGCCCAAGCCTCATCATGGTCATTCGACGATCCATCACAAGCATCGCGCTTGTCACTCACATCGTCGGTCAGTCATGTTAAGAATATGTTGTCTTGATGGTTCGAGGCATCTTGTCGTCAAGTTATATTGAGTGTGTGTTCGCAATGTTCGCATATGTACAAATTCACTCGCTCACAAACTTAGTCATTTTGTTGAAGTTTCGATGACTAGATCACAATCTAACATCTGGGCCTCCACCTTACAATTGACTCTACCGACTGTCACCCAGAATAGCACAGAAGTGTCCAACAAGACATTTCAATCTGCATTGACTACAAGCTGACCATCCAACCCTCATGATGGTCAATCAGAGAGTTTGACTGGGCAATCACCCTAAGACTCACTCCCCTCAAAAATTTTGCAGAAGTTGCAAACCTTTCCTGCTTCGCTAACTAAGAAAACTGCAAAGAAAGTTCAGACATACACTAAATGTACTCGCCTATCTCCCCTCCAGGATTGTGCATTTTTTCCAGCCAGCCACTAGAAAGTTGACCGACTGTTCACCCAGAAAACTGTGTAGATTGTGAAGCAAGCCGCCTAGTAGCCTAGCATCCTTCTCAACTCAGAAACTATGCATAAGTCGTCAACAGGTCACCCTCCCAGCAATTGCCAAGTTTTTGCTACCAAGGCCCTTTGTTGCACAAAGTGGTTCATCTTAGAAATTGCACAGATCTACCCTCCAACCAAGCTAGATGTTGCGGATAGTCACTGTCGATCTAAATTATCCATCTTAGTCTCTGAGTGACCTCTGCACAATTTTCACTATCAGTGCCTGGAGCTCACATCCTAGCTCAAAACTTGCCTCACACAGTTTCGTAGTCTTGTCCTCTCCCTTGGTCACCTGCATACAACAACGAACGATCATGCATCATGATAGACTAGGAGTTTTATGGATTTGATTTCATTTCGTCATGAGTGATTGCAGATACAGGTACATAAACGAACATGATGCAACAACAAATGGGATGAACAAGGAGAGTACATGCAAAGGGATGTGTTTGGAAATGGATGAAACATGCGAAGAGACAATTTTGTGAACGGATGAAACATGTGAAGAGATAGTTTCACAAATGGACGAACGACGAAACATGCGAGGACATATTTTCGTGAATGGACAAACATGTCAAGCATGCCAAAGTACAAACAAAGGAGTAATGTGCAAATGCAACATCAAGTAGACCCAATGACCATCAAGGACTCTGCACACCTTGTTATGCGGAGGTGAAGCTACGATACACCAAGAAGACATCCAACACTTAACAGCGATGCAATTCAACATGCACACTAGCAACAACATGAACACACCAGCACTGTCATGTCGAGTTGTGTCATGAGTCATGTCAGCCACATCACTACTATGGGCCATACTTTTGTTAATGAATGTAATGTAAAGTGGAAGTCCAAGAGACCCACTCGTAATTTGAAGAGTCATGTAATCTAAAAAGTCATGAAATTCAAATAGTCATGAGGGAAGTCGAACATTCACAAGGGCTAATTTCATCCTTGGCTATAAATACCCCGTAATTTGTACATGCAAAGGACTTTTCACCTTGGCTTCTCCCACATATCCTTGAGAGTTTGTAATCTTTTCTTTGAGGAGTGAGTAGTGGCTCTAACGCCCCGCCCACGAGGTAAGTGATGTATGGTGTATTGATGTGTCTTGGAAATTTCACTTAATTCAGAAGCCTTCTCATAGGCTCGCACGTTTTCTCACATATGTTGTAATTGTTTGTAATAATTAATCTTGAACACTTGTAATACATGTTTCTTTAACCTGTGTTAAACAATTGAACTCATTCAACTATTTTAATACATATATTTATGAAAATGTGTTGTATAAGTTGTTAACGTTGTCTTGCCCATGTTGGTTACTTCCTTGAGATCAGACAAAACCTTTTCCAAAACCTTCTATAACGACCGTTGCACTAGCAAGAACTGCCCGCTAGGTCTTGTACGTGTTATCTTCCTTTGTGTGTTGTGACTACCGCATCCGTGTGGATTTCTCTTCCAGAAGTTGTGCATGTCTTATTGTGTTGTGTCTCTCTGATAGAGTTGGGACTTCCTCCCATCCAACCTGAGACTCACTCCCACCCTTTCTCTCTGCTGTAAAAGAACCTTGACACAAGTAACACTAGAATTCACTAGGCACTCGAACCTCATTGTTCGAAGATAAAGAAAACCACTCTCTCGTGCTAAAAAGCAAGAGCTAAGGAAAACATTTAAGATAATGGAAACTGGGCCATCATACTGGATGGGACTCCTACACCAAATGGTGTGAGGTCGAGTTGGGACTTCATACCAAGGAGATCCCCTGAATGTTGGTGAGTCCTGCACCGTCAACACAAACCTATCAATGTTCATCTTAATGAAATTAACTAGTATGTTTCCCACGTGAGATAAGATTACCAAATGACATATATCAATAGGTAGATTAGGGAGCCTTACTCAGGCTGGAGTGGTGAGAGCCATAATGAAAATAGGATTGAAATCAAGAAACCAATGTTGAAAGGAGAGACTAGATCAACCCCAAAACCAAGGCCCTTGCTCAAAAACCTTATCATGGTTCTTGAGGTTTTTGAAGACAAAAAATTATTTCAAACAAAAAAATAGATAAATTTTCATGGACCATTTCTGATGCACCCATTCTTGAACTGCAAATGTTGATGGAAAAAACCCATTAAAATGAAAAACAATAATCTATAATGAATAATATGTGGAAGAAAAGTCAAATATAAAATGATCCACTTCTAAAGATGGAATGTTTGTTGTCTAATCTACAACAAACGTTATCCTTGAGAGATCTTTATGAGTTGGTGGAGAAAGCCTTGGCTTTAGGACATCCTTGAAGGATCTGGACTAGGAGGAAGAAGGCCCACCCCAGCTTTTGGCTCGATCGTTTAATATTGAGACTATATAGATTGAATTGTCCTTGGCTATGTTGTAATCGCTGAGCAATTTGTGTTCCAAAGTTTCCTACTTCTATGTAGGAGCCAAATAAACACAGAGAGGATCCTTATCTAATTCTAAATTTTTCCTACTCGTGAAGAGACATGATCTACGACGTTCACTTGCATGTAGAAAGAACCCACTGAGATTGGCCTCACAAATACCAAAAAGGTCATGTGATTTGTAATGATGGACTCAACTTGGATACAAGAAGAACCCTAAAACAAAAAAATACATGCCTTATTTTCCAAATCTGTAGCAATAACACCAAGATGAGGAGGTTTTGGATCAAATCTAGAGTCCTAAAATGAACAATCTCCCCTACATAAGGCAGTGGCTGAAGATGTTGAGTTTTCCATTGCAAAGCTCATATTTGTCCTTTAATTAACTTTGATTACTTAGTGTTATCTTTATTTAAGGGTTTTTTTGGTCAGTTGATGATGGACTAATTTTTTCAGATGTTTAGTTTTGTTTACCATTTTAGTGTTATAAGTTGGATTGAGTGAAACATAAATCAAAAATTTATTTGTTTATTTCCATGAAATGGTTAGCGAAATTGGTAAATAATTGAATTATTGTTAATAAATCAAATTTGGAAAAAAATGGTTTATGATTCATCATATAATATTTTCGAAACATTTGGTATTGTGTATTTTTCTATTTATGACATTAAAATTTTCTTTTTAGTTAAATTCCCTTTTTAATATTTATTAGCGATATGTTTGTTTCGTTCAAAAGCTAAATAAGGGGAATTCCTTTTGGGGTTATTAAGAATAATGGAGATGATTTCGAGCACCATCTATTACTACTTTCACAAACATGACCGATTGTGAAAGGGTATATTCAAAACAAGACAAAAAGGACCTTCAAGGTTCAAAGTTTGGTAGGGTACATTAGACGGAATAATAAATATATATGAAAGGACATGATGCATTTAAAATAAAATAGAATTAGAATTAGAATATATCATATATGAAAAGACAACCTTAAACAAATGCTTAACCCCTTATGAGTTATTTATGCATGCAAACAATAATTCAAATATCGTATAATTCATTCATATATATAATACAATACGTTTTTTAGTTTTATTTTTCTAAATATTTTTTTAAGAAAAAAAAAACTTGTGTTAAAATAAAATATAAAATAACACAATATAAAAGGAAACATTGATATAATGTGGCACACTTAATATGTCATTTTTGTAACCTCCTCTTCTTCTTATTACAATCTCTTCTTGTTTTACCATTCCCACTCAAGTCACACACGAGCAAATAACATAAAAATATTCTAATATTTTTAAAGACTTTATTACATGTAATTAACTAGCACAATATCAAGAGCTACCAAAACAATGGGTCATGAATACTATGGACCCAAAAGACACTTGTTTACCTAAAATAGATTTGACTCTTTTACCAAGTTAAGTTTAATCTTACATTTCCCTTTTAAAGCATTAGTTGGAATTTCGCATCCAACATTTTTCAAACTAGGGTATCAAGGAATCCTCCTATCATTCCATATTTTATGAGGGGTATGCATGTTTGACCAAGTGTTACATTTGTATTCCTATTTACATGGAATCAATAGTCTCTCACTCGTATACTATTTACAACAACTTCACTATTACTGCATGTGTTGGACTATGCTTGAAATTTAAACCTAAAAAATAAATCATCTTCGCCATTATAATTGAAGGCCAATTAAAACTTAGGAACTAAGTTTCTTCTTGGTTATGTCCTTTATTAATATGATTGCAGGATTCTAGCTAGTGTTTATCTTTTCCATAGTCAACTATCGATCTTCCAAAATTGAATGTATGAAATTGTACTTGAGCTATATATGTTTTTTCTTAGGATGGATGGTTGAGTTTTTTTGCAAGATTAATGCCACTTTAGCTATCATTGTATAACCTATTGTTCTCCCACCTTTTTCCCAGTTCGTCGATGAACCTCAATAACTGAATCATATCTTTACTAGCCTTTGTAGTAGCAACATATTTTGATTTTGTTGTTGAAAGTGCAACAATATTATTCAAATTTTAAATCCAACTTACTGTTATTCCAGCTATGGTAAAAATATACAATATGGTGCTCCTATATTATCCATATCACCTACCTTATAAGACACAACATATCTCTATAGAATATTCTTTGAACCTCCAAACAATAATGCTCGAGTAATGACACCTTTTAAATACCTAAGAATCCACTTTACTACTTGCCAATGCTCTTTACTTCAATTATTCATATGCATGCTCACAACTCCTAGTACATTTACAATATTTGGCCTTTTGCACACCATTGTATCCATCACACTACGAACTATCAATGAGTATACCTTGGACATGTATTATGTGTCCTCCCTTGTATTGGGACACATCTCCTCATTCGGTTTTAAAAGGCTATCCAAAAGTGTACTAAGTGGTTTTGCATCCTAAATTTTAAATATTTCCAACGCATTCTCTATGTACTCACCCTAAGACAATGTGTATGATTTTTCCCATCTCTTGTTATCGAGATACCAAGGGTTTTCTTTACATCACCCAAATCCTTCATTGCAAATTAATTAGCTAATTTTATTTTGACTACATTTATGTCATGCATGTTAAACCCCACAACAAGCATGTTATCAACATGAATAATAAGATAATATAGTTTCCATTATCCATCCTCTTTAAATCAAAAGAATGCTCAAAATGGAATCAGCTATATTGACCCTGTTCTATCATAAACCTATTGAATATCAGATACCATTATCTTAGAGCATGTTTTAGGCCATACACATTGTTCTTCAACATACATATTAGTTCCTCATTCCCTTTGACCTCACACCCCTATGGTTGCTACATATAAATCCCTTCCTTCAAATCCCCGTGAAGAAATATTATATTTCCATCTAACTATTCAAGATATAAATCTTCTATTGTCACTAAATGAAGTCATTTTAAATATAGAGGAAAATATTTTAGTAAAATAAATATCTTTATTTAGGGAGAATCTTTTCACCACAAACCTTTACTTGTGTCTTTCCACTTTTTAATCTCCCTCATGATTAATCTAGTACACACATCTGATTTGGGGCTTACATCCTTTTGGAAGCTTTACCAACTTCCAAATTTCATTTTCCAACAAGGACATGTTTTCTTCTTCCATCGCTTTATTCCTTTCTTTTTCATTCTCAACTGTATAATCCTCTTGAAAATAGTTAGGCTCACCCTCAATGCCTAATAAAATATAATTTGAGGGACGATACAAGTGTGAAGGCTTGTGAGGCCTAATAAACCTGCAGACCAATTGTGGTGTTGTATTTTTAAATTGAATTTCTTGTAATGGTTGTTATAAAACTTCTTCATGTTGTTGTTCATCACTTTCCATATTTTGTTTAGATTATTCTTAAATATGTTATCCATTTACTCATGGAATATCTATTTTCTCTTCAACAACTTGTCAACAACTCTCTTGATATATATATTATTTGTAGAATTCTTAAATATCTCTAATGATTTATCATCAACTAAATCTCATAATCGATCATTATGGAAATTTTAGGGTCAAATATGGGCCTCAAAATAAAAAAATAAAATTACTAATAAAATAATCAATATTCAAAAGATAATATCATCCCTAGAGGTAAATATTTTTGGAGGGAAAAGAAGAAAACCAATTTTTTTAGTTGTGTTTTCAGCTTATCTCCTTATAACTTTAATCAAATGTCAAGTATATTCAATAATTGGATGTGTAATTAATTATGCATACAATGAGTACCCACTATGTATATTTTTATGTAGATCCACACTAAAAAATTGAAAATACATGAAAAAGAAAGTGTTTCTTTCAATAAACACAATTTTTCATATTTTTTTTAATTTTTTTTATGCGGGTTTACTCAAAAGGAAGCAAAGTGGGTATGAGTTAGATGTGGAATTAAATTTTGTATCCATTGTTTGTCTATGCTTGACATTTTAGTAAACCTATAAATAGATAAGTAAAAAATAAAATAAGGAAAAATAGTTTTCCTTCTTTTTCTTTAGAAATTCAAATCTTATTTAATTATTTTCAATATTATTTAATTATTTTCATTAGGAGACCCATTTTATACCTCAAAATTCCCCTAATGAATCAAACTCAGCATATACATGTCCTACAAAACTACATTTCATGGATTTATCATCTAGCTTAGTTCTATGCTCTTTTGGAATATGCACAATTTCTTCACATCCAAAGCATTTTAGGTGAGAATAATTTACCCTCTTGTTGGCATTATGGCTAATGTGTTGTCATTGATGGAAATATACTTTTGATAAAGATGTCAAGATTATGATAGCAAGATGATTATGTAGACTTGTACAAATGTTACAGGTGATATGGACAAAGGAATGTTAGTGCAGAGACAGATGGATGGTAACTTAGGTAAAGTTTGAGAAAGTATACGCGAGTCCTAAGAAGCAAGGTCATGTAAAAATGCACGTAGTGGGAAGAAAAGTTGCGTAAAGAATCCTCACCATGGTAATTTGAATACCAGGGATCTTTACTGTGGTACTGGCCTACAGTAATTGGTGTGGCAATGGTTATTTGATCCCATCAAATAATACCAATGAAATTACTAAGGGATTGGCCTAAGGTATTGGCTAAGGCTAAAACTATATAAGGAGAAAGGAGAAGACTAATGGGTTATACATGTGAGATATGATCTGAAACAGGTGTGCACCAGGGAGAAAGGAGAAGACTTAAATCTGAAATATTTGAAGTGTCTTGACATACATGCTTGATTGATTTACTTATTGAAAATGTATAAGTAACTAACAATGATATATTTGTGTCTATAATGATGTTGTGATCTAAATTAATTATTTAGAAGTCTGCAATTTTGACAATGAAGGTTGCGGAGAGTGAAATTGTGTTTGGAATGAAATTTTTTAGATTTGTATGCAGGCGTGTCTGGGAATAGTCGTGTACATATGCGGATATGTCTTTACAGGGTAGCATATAAATTCTATGAATTTATATTGTATGTTGATATCCATACACAATTTTTGTGTAGAGTAAGCGCGTACATACGCTAATATGTCTTATGAAAGTCGCATATATGTGTTAGGGTTTGCATTACTAATAAATTATGACACTTGATCAATTTTGTTCTGATTGTTTTTATCTGTCGATGATTTCTCTATGATGATGATCTGTGTCTGACAGTGTGGATCAAGGTGATTTGGTTGTATTGATCAATTTGAATGATACAAAAGTATGACTAGGTGTGATTCAATGATATGTGATGGGTTCAGATATTAGTGATTGGTTCAGTGTTATGTGACTGGTGCAATGGTCTATGTATGATTCAGTGATTGATGATTCATTGTTCAGTATTTTGTACACAGGTGTGATACAGAGCAAGCACGAAAATACGCAAGTGTGCTTCAGAGCAGTAGTGTATACATTTTAATGTATGTCTGATCAGGGTTTGTAAGAACAACAATGTGTTTCTATGATGATTAACAGTGTATGGTTTGGTATATTGATGAATGGTTGTGAATTGGTATGATCTGATTGTTTATATCTGTTATGGATTGGTTTGATCTAGTTGCAATTGTTAATTGAGATTCAGTTCAATGATTGGTTTTCTAATGATACAATGATTCAGTTGGTTTATGAGTGAGTATTCGGTTTGGTATTGAGATTAGTAATGGTTGTGTGTCCAGTATGAAAATATGATGAAAGGTATCCTACAGGTTTGGATGTTTTGAGTATGAAATATCATGAAACAAGGTACATGAAGGGTGTAGAGGCTTGGAGCCTTCAGTGAGGGAGTCAAAGCTTCCTTCCAGTGGTAGTTGATAAATTTATGTAAGTGGTAGGTGATCCCTTCTGGTAGGAGTCGGTAAACAAGATCAAGGGGTTGTAGCTCCCTTCTAGTGGGTGTTGGAGAACGAGAGAAGGTTGTAGCCTCCTACAAGAGGGTACCTATGTGCTGGTAAGAGTTTGTGCCAATATAAGATTGCAAGAAGACTTTATTTATATAATAAGAAAGAAGAGAGAGACGACGACAACGGTGGTTTTCTCCCACATTGGGTTTCCACCTAAAATATTGATGTTCTCATGTGTTGTGTTTCTTATGTGTGATGGTTTATTCTACTCTTGCTGCTCATGGTTACTATCAATTTAATGGATAATGAAATAATGAATTGCTGGTTAGAGATGAAAATGTAATGAAACATATAAAAAATAGTTATCTGGATATACGTATTTTACATTTATCACAATGGCGTACATACGCGGGTTTCATGAATGATGGCAACATATATAAATCAGAATATGAAATGAAAAGTTTAAAGTGAGTTTAAAATACTAATCCTCCCCCCCGCAAACAAGTATTTTCCCCAACACCTCTTACTAGTCCAAACTTGTTCAAGAATACCACTATTCAAAGCTATAGTAGGAGATATATTTATGAGGTAGCTAGTTGCTTTATTGCTTCTACCCAAAAATTGTTTTTCCAATCCAAAATTTCTTCTCACATTTTCCGTGATCATGTGATTAATTCTTTATGCATTACGATTATGTTGATAAGTAATAGGGATATTTTTCTCATGATGTATTCCAAATCCATTCGAATACCCTTTGAATACATTGGAGAAATATGATATAGCATTATATGTCTTAAAACACTTGAGCAATTTATTAGTTTTTCTTTCAACAACAACATGAAACTTCTAAAATATCTTGAATACCTCACCTTTTCTTTTCATATGGTAGAATTAAACCTTCCTATACATATCTTTATAAATGTATGAGCTTCCTATTAGTGACTTAATATTTATTGGCCCAAAAACATAAAAATGTATCAATTCTAATAAATGTATGTCGTAATCATGGTCACTTCAGATAAATGAAACCCTTCATTCCTATAATATATGAAATCCTCAGAAAAGTCAAGATTATAAAGTCTTAAACTTGGAAACAAATTTTTACCAACAAGAACTTTGAGGCCTTTTTTGCTCATGTAACCCAAGCACTTATGCCACAAATTTTTTGATAGTTCTTATTTTGTAACATCATCCAGATCAGATTTTTCTACTATTTCTCTTAGTGTATACAATGTTTCTATCTTGGATCCTCTATCTATGACTCATGAATAACACCCCTTTACTACTTTCCAACCATTTTTTTCCAAAACTTGTGAAGCAACCTTTATCATCAATCATACTACACATACTAGACTCAGGAGCATACTTGAAACATGGCTAACACGTTTCAATAAGAAACTGTGTCCATCTTTTGTCTTGATTCAGACATCTCTCACTCCAACAATGTTGCAAAAGTGATTGCTTCCCAAGTGAAATTTACTATAATCGCTAGGATTAAATGTAACATAATTATTTTTATTTTGGTTACATGGTGAGGTACCCTATAGTTAAGAATCCAATCAACAATACAACTATAGGTATATGAACATGCATCTTCCATTGAGATTGTAATAAGACCTCACCATATGAAACTACAACAATGGTCTCACCTTAATCTTTCTTGCCAGTTTTTTTATTTGTGGTGGCTTGTTCTTTACCATTTTACTATTGCTTTCAAACTTGACGTTCTCTTTTCATGTGTCCTAGTTTTCCATAGCGATAACAAGTGAGACTACCTATTTTTGATGTTGAACTACCTCTTGACCTTGAATTCCCTTGAGAATGTCAATCAATTGTTTTCCCATTCGTAGTTAGAGTTAAATTTTTTCCTCCCTATTTTTCTGTAAGTGGTTTACATCAACGCTCTCCATTCATTAAGTTGTTTCTAACATTATAAAACTCAAATTTCCTGCAAGTGTTAGAGTGCCCATAACTACAATTAGGTTCTCCCAACTATCCAACAAGGAGCACATTAGTAAGATGGCTCTAATCTTATTGTCCAAAATGATTTTAAAAAAGGAAACTTGGATGGTAATTATGATGAACTAATTTAAGTGCCATGTTATTTAAGCACCCTCTTGCATCTTGATGATGTATAATTTCTCCATTATAAAAACCTTAATCGATGTTCTGTTTTTCTCATATAGATCATACATCTCTTGCCATAGAGATTTTTTATCTTCTCGCTGACTAAATTAAAGAATACATTCTTCGTTAGGAACTGATAACTTTTGGCAATGGCCTTTATGTCCATTTTAATCAAATCTTCATATGGAATTTATGAGGGTTTATTTGCTACTCTCTCAATTGGAAAATATTGATCCTTTAAAATTAGTATATCCTCCATTTATGTTTTTAGTAAGGGAAAATTAGCCACATTTAGTTTCTCCTTGTCACTAAGTTCCATTGTCTTGATGCTCAATGGGACCCAGCTCAAAAATAATTTGGCATTGCTTAAACAAACAAGAATCTAGTGACAACTCTCAAAACACTCCATGGCCCCTTTTGTTCAATGGAAAATTGCTCTAATACCAAATGTCGAGAATATATTATCACAAAGTAATAAAACTTAATACAAAAATAAAACAAAAAATAACACAATAGAAAAGGAGAGATTTATATATTGTGGTTCACCACAATATGGGTACAAATAAATTTCCAAGTCTTTCTTTTTTTTAGTCTAGATAAATAATGGATATCACTTACAACATTATTCACTATAGCCTCCTCTTCTCCCATTTACAACTTCCTCTCCTACTAATATGCTTAATCACAATACACATGACTATATTATATTAAAATATCCCAAGCCTTTTAAAGACTTTATTGCATGAAATCCATGAACATACCAATGGATTCTAATACCATGGACTCCAAAAACACTTAGTTACTTAAAATAGATTTAACTCTTTTATTGAATTAGTTTAACCTAACAATATGATGAATGTTATTTATATAAATTCTTTAATTATGTTGATACTTATCTATTTTTGAATAGGGATACTAGAATTTTAATTTAATTGTCAATAATTATTAGGTGGATGGCAAGGATTTGACCTCCATGGAATGTTCTAGAATATTCCTAGTAGTAGTTGCAGATCCAAGGTTGAGATCTATCTCAAAAGTAGGCATGTCCTTTTATCCCTTTTAACTAAATTGATTAATTAAAAAATGTCATATGAAATGAGTTATGGTTTTTTGGGCATGTGGTATTGATAATCCATGATATTGTAACAAAGCCTTTTTACAAGTTAAGAATTTCCATGGTAAAGTGAGAGTGAATCTCTATGGTTTAGAATCTCGTTATACGTTTTTTAAAATTTATATATGTTTAACTCATATATTAATTATTGTTATAATTAATAATAATAACAATAAAAATTTAAAATAAAATTATAAATTACTCAATTTTTATGATTTTTTTTTAATATTGTCAATGTAAGATATATCATGAAATAAGTGTTTTGATGCTTATAGAGTTTGATGTCTATCTGCATTTATGAGACATTTAATTTGTATGGATACACTAGTAAATATCAGTTATATCAATTTAATAATCAATATTGTTTATATAAATTTTATTTTTATTAATTTTAATATATGGGATGATGATGACTAACATCCTCTAAGTCTGATATAGTCTATTTTTTTTTACAGAATCGGGTACTTATATATTATAAAAGCCAACAGAACACTGTTCTAGTACATAAGGATAATAGGTGTGAGAGCTGAGGTCCAAAGGCGGGTGCGCAGACCCTGTTTCCTCGTTGCTTCTCTTAGTTAAACAGAAAGAAAAATAAAAACGGCTGAATTGCCTTACAAAGGATCCACCTAACCAGCAAAATTTGCAATACATGATAATTAAGGGAGATTTTGAGTGGCGGAATCTTCAGGAAGCGGGCCTCTCCTGATGCTGGCTTTTGTTGAAGCCTCGGCGTGGGGACTCTGAGTAAGGGAACGAATGTGTTCTATTGCCTCCTCCAAGTGACTGCATCTTTCTCTCAGCGTTTCGATCTCGGCCTTTCTTTTCTCCAGCTGTTTTCGCTTTGAGTTCCTATCTGCCTGGTAATCCTCCTTCAGCTCATTGAGACTCTTGGTCAGGCGGTTGATCATGAAAGTGTGAGTTTTACACATAGTGCAGTCCTTATTGTTGAAAATCTGATCGAGGGGATTGCTGGCCTGAGCCTTGGCGGAAGTCTGACCCTGTTGATCGGCCATCCTGGCTAGTTGGAGATGAGAAGGCGAGCCAAGATTTGGGGGAGCAGTGGAGGGGAGGAAATGAGATAGGGATACTGAGAACAGAGCTGCGCAGGGGGGGCCAAGGAGTGCCAGAAGGGCCTGGTGATCTCTGCTGCACCTGTTGAACCAACTGTTAGAGAATTTAAGCACAAGGTGTAAGCAAACAAAAATTACCGCGGTCGAGGAGCACTGAGTGCACTTCCGGTGGGAGCGATCCGCTTCAGGAGAGTGTCGTCGCCTGAGGATTTCGCGCAGCCCAGTAACGATGAAGTGGGAATGGTAGCTTTGAGCCGAGCTGCTATTTATAATTTGAAGAGGAGTCCCTCCTTTCGTGTGCTGAGTCTGAGAAGGCCTGCTCATGAAATGATTGGGATCTTCAGGAGTGATCTTGCTGCACACAGGATGCAAGTCGAGGCAGAGGGGCAGAAAAACGATGCAGAGGATATCTGCAGAGAGGATCTGAGACTCATGTGAGAGGGTGACTGATAATGCGTGGAACGGTATTGAGGACCTGTTCTGAGAAGAGAAGTACCAATTTGGACTTTCGAGGGGATAAGACATGAGGGGAGAGGGGACAGGAGGAAATCGATCTCGGGCAAGGCGGGATCTGAGAGCAAAGATCAAATCTTGTTTCAGGATCGAGATGCGAACTCCAGGATGGCGGCGGCGGGGATTGACTGATGAGTCAGAGGGAAAATCACGAGAGGGGTGAGGAAGCAATGATCTGGGAGCGGTGGGATGGGAGAAGGACGGCGGAGAGAGGAGGAAAGGATGGACGAATTTGGAGAAACCTGTGAGATGATTGCTGATATGACAGATTCCAAGGACGTTGTTCTTGTGAGCTGTATGACAGCTAGGAATCTTATGGAATCGCCCTGTCATAAGTTTCTTCATTCTCGCGGACCTGGCCTTGTTGCCTAGTAACCGCCTTGCTGGCTAAGGAGTCGGCCTCCGAATTGTTCTCTCTCAAGACGTGCCGGAAGGTTACAGCACCCAGATTTCTGATATTTTCCATGATTCTCCTTCTTATGTTGTTGAGGCCTGCCTTGCTGAATTCCTTACCTGTGATCATGGCTGAGATGAGAATGGCCGAATCCCCGATAATGATGGCGTTCTTTAGGCCCAATCTGGAGAGAATTTCGGAGCCTAGAAATAGACTGTAGGCTTCCGCTGTGTTGTTCGAGGCCTTACCAAGTCCCCATTCATAACTGCAGATGGGAATCCCCTTTTGGTCTTTAATTGTGCCTCCTGCGCCTGCTTCACCGGGATTATTTTTTGATGCGCCATCAAAGAAGAGAAGGGGCCTGTTTTGGTTAGAAATCCACTGTCTTACCTCTTCTTTAGTTCCCCTGAGTTTCCAGGTGGAGGTCTTCTGTTGAGTTTTGTTCTGAGGAGGAGGGCTCTGCGAATGATTAATGTTGAAATTACTGTACCAATCTCTTTCCTCTTGTGTCCAATCCGTCTGGTCTGGGGAAGCTATGAAATTGGCGCTGACTGCTTCAGCAATGTTTGCAAATGTCTTTGCTATGACATTGTCTAATTTGGGCATTTTGTTTTTGAAAACGTACTTGTTCCTAGCCAGCCAGAGGTTCCAGCATAATGTGGGAGGGATGCACTTCCAGACCCTAATTAAGTTATTCTTACCCTTTCTTGAGTAGGGGAAATCTTTCTTCCAGTTCTTCTGCAAGTTTTGTATCTGATCGGGGAGTCCCCTGATATCCAAAGGCCTTGTTATCTGATTCCAACATCTTTTGGCGAAGGGGCAGAGAAGGAATGAGTGCTGGATAGACTCTTCCTCTGAACGGCAGAAACAGCAGATCGACGGGCCTTGTATACCTCTCTTCCTCAGATTCTCGGCTGTGAGAATTTTCCCTTTTAGGAGGGTCCAGTTGAAGTGTTTTACTTTTGGGAGGCATTCGTTCTTCCATGCAGCTGTGTGAAGATTCCATTTTGGTATGGGGATTGAGTTTTGCAGAGATTTGTATCCTTCTTTTACTGAGAAGGGCCCTCCACCAGTGTCCCAGATGTACCTGTCTTCATTCTCCTTGTTGATTGGTGCTGATCCAGAGAGAGAGAGCTTCAGGGTAAGCCAGAGGTTTTTGAGGTCCTGCGGAAGTTGAAGGTTTTTCCATGTAAGCCACCTGTTTTGGTTCCACAGAGATATGTCAAAGAGTGTGAGTATCCGTCTTTCCTCCATCCACTCTTGCAAGGGCCTAAGATCTTGAAGGAGGTACCTTGGCTTGGAGTTCATTATTCTATCAGACCAGATTCTAGTGTTCTTTCCATTGCCTGGGAGTTTGGAGACGTTTTCTCTGAAATGTGCCAAGACTTTCTTGATGAGGCGCCACACCGGAGTGCAAGGCCTGTCAGCTATTGTATCAATAAGGATGTTGGAGTTTGGACCTCTGAGATATTTCCTTTTGATTGTCTCCACCCACCACAAGCCGTTTCCTGTGAGGATCCTCCAGATCAATTTGAGCCCTAAAGCCTGATTGGATAGACTTGGGATTTTTATGGATAGACCTCCTTTTTCATAAGGAAGAGTGACTTGTTCCCATTTGACGAGGCTGAATTTCTTCGTGTCCTGTTTACCTCCCTGCCAGAGGAAACTTCTCATGATGAGTTCCATATGTTTATGGATACTAGCAGGAGCCATGATGACCGCATATTGGTAAATTGGGAGACCTGAAAGGACAGACTTTATGAGGATGGTTCTGCCAGCTAGGTTTAGCCAAGAGGCGCCCTAGCTCAAGAGAAGGACTTTCATCTTTTCCATGTGGTTTGTCCAAACCTCTACTTTGATGTGATTCTTAGCCAGGGGCAGACCCAAGTAAGGAAATGAGCTCCAGTTTTTTTGAAGTGGAATGTCTAGATTTTGAGCTATTCTCTGCTGTGTCTGATAGGGCACATTCCAGGTGTACAGTTTACATTTTCTGTTGTTCAGCTTGCCTCCAGAAGCTTGAAGGAAAGCATCCAGAACTCTTTTAAACCTCCTAGCCATCAGACTGGAGCCTCCCCCGATTAGTAGAGTGTCATCCGCAAATAGCGAATGGTTGATCTCCTTGATTCCTCTTTCAATGCGGATTCCTGTGATTTCTTTTTTATTGCGAAGGTTCTCTAGATGAATACTCAGAGCTTCCGCCATGATGATGTAAAGGAAGGGAGAGAGGGGGCAGCCTTGCCTCAAGCCCCTGGAGCTTCTGAAGAAATTGCTAGGGCGGCCATTGATCAGCGGGGCAGTCCATGGGTTGGAGATGCATCCGCTGATGGTGCTAATAAAGTTGGGGGAGAAGCCAAATTTTTTTAGGACTGCATGTAAGAAAGAGTGGTCCACTCGGTCGAATGCGTTAGCCATGTCCAGTTTGATGATCATTCCACGTTCTCCTCTATTGTAGCTGCTGTGAATGGCTTCCTGAATTAAAATGACATTATCTATAATCTGCCTCTTAGGAACAAAGCCCCCCTGGTTCTCTGAAATCAGAAGAGGAAGGAAGTTCTTCAGCCTATTAGCAATTATTTTTGTAATAATTTTGTATGAAACATTGCAAAGCGAGATAGGCCGGAACCTATCGAATGATTTGGGATTTGCCTCCTTGGGAATCAGTGCTATATGCGAAGATTTTGTGTTGTCCCCCAACTTATGTTTTTTGAATACATTTTTTACCATTCTCACAAAATCTTTCCTTATGGTTTCCCAATGCTGCCTATAAAATGCCACTGTAAAGCCATCCGGCCCTGGGGCCTTATCTTGCTGCATGTTGAAGGTGGCTTCTTTGATTTCTTCTACTGTAGGCTCTTGCTCCAACTTGCGGTTGTGCTCCTCTGTGATTTTACTCTCTATTACACTTAAGAATGCATCGTTGCTATGTTGTTGGGGATCTGCCGAAAGAAGAGCCTTGTAGTGGTGGAGTGCTGCGTTTTTTATGTCTTCTTGCTCCTTCAGCTCCCTCCCTTCGACTTCTATTTTATCTATCTGATTGCTTGCCCTTCTAATTTTAACATTATTGTGGAAGAATGAGGTGTTTTTGTCCCCTGCTTTCAGCCATAAGCAGCGAGACTTCATCCTTTGTTCCTCCTCTTCTATACGATTTTGCCTGTAAAGCTCTTGATACATGTTCTTCTCCTTCTCTAGATCTTCTGCTGTATGTTGCATCTGCTCTTTTTCTTTATGCCATCTATCCATTTCTGCTATCAGTTCTGTTTTCTTTTTTCTGTCCTGGATTGCTTTCTCCCGTGCCCATTGCTTTATTGCAGTCCTGAGATGTTTTACCTTTGTTTCCCATACAAAATGGGGTGAGCCTATAACTTCGATTGCCCACTGTGTTCTTACCAGGGTGCGGAATTCCTCATTGGAGTCCCAAGCTTTGTTGTATTTGAACGGGAGAGGGCCGAAGTTGATTCCTTTATCCAAGGTGAGAACCACTGCCTTGTGGTCCGATGCTGTGCCATGAATAATGTAGCTCCTGATTGCTTGGAAATGTTCAGCTACCCCTTCCTGGATTAGGATCCTGTCTAGCCTTTCTTTTATGTTATGCGATCCTGTTCTCTTATTAGTCCATGTATATTTGCCGTTTGACAGTGGGGTGTCGATCAAGTTGAAGAGCTGAATGATGGCTTCTAGCTTGTCTCTCGATGGGTCTGCATGGAAGTTCCCGCCATATTTTTCCTCCACCTGCCTAATAAGATTCAGATCTCCCCCCAAAATTAAATTGCTGTTGTGGATGGAGGAGAGATCTGCTTCTATCGAGTTCCAACAGCTGACTTTATCTCTGTAATGGTTAGGGGCGTATATATTGTAGATGTGGTAAGCTTCTTGATTACTTTTGTTCCTTAGATCTGTTCTGATCCACCAGTTGCATAGCAAGGAGTTGGTGATTTCCCACTTATTTTTGTTCCATAGTGTTCCTATTCCTCCTGAAGCCCCGTCTGAACCTTTTGAGATACCTGAGAAATTTTTGAATCTTTGGGTTTGAAGTAGAAATTCCTGCTCGGTAGTTTTGGTCTCCTGGATTAGGAGAATGTCTGGCTGTTCCTGAGTTATTAGATCTTTGATTGCTTTCATCTTTAAAGAAGAGCCGATCCCCCTACAGTTCCAAGAGACCAATTTCATTATTTACCGGTTGTGGGGTGGGATCCTGATTTCTCCTTGGCCTTTTCGCCACTTCCTTTTGGCTTGCCTAGGAATGAATCCAAGGGTTGTTGGGTGCCAGTTGCCATCTCTTTGGCTGTTGTTTCATCCCTTAGCTCTTTATTCGATTTTCGTCCAGGTTTTCTCAGAGGTTCTGAGGGCTGGTTGGCTTCTTTGGCTTTGTTTCTAGTGAGAATTCTTTCGATGGTAGAAGGGGGGGAGGGAGGAGGGTTAGAGCACAGAGGGGTTGGGCGGGGGGATTGAGGAGGGGAAGGTGGGACTTCTTCAGCTAGAGATTCGAAGGGGTTGGAGGAGGAGGGAAACGCTGAAGAGAGAGGGGGAGGAGGGGTTGGGAGATTTGATACCGGAGGGGCTGCGGAGCTAGTACCCGGATTAGAGGATGACTTTTTCCTTTTTACTGCTTCCCATGGTGCTTCTGCATTTTCCTCGTTTTGTTCTACTTCATTTACTTTTAACTTGCTACATCTATTGGCAAAATGACCATACTCGTGACATACCTTGCATTTGAAGGGCAGCTGTTCGTAGTCCAGCTGCTGGATGTGCATCCATTGATCCACCTTTATCTTGATGGCTTCTGGCAGTCCTTTCCCTAGATCAACTTCGACGCAGATCCTTGCGCATGCATGCATGTTCTCTCTCGGTTCTGATCTGTCTATGTATTTTCCAACTGCATTGCCGATTGCTTTTACCGATTCGTCCCCCCAGCAGTGCAGAGGCAGGTGAGGGAGGCGCACCCAAACCGGGACCGCGTTGGGGATGTCCATTTCCGGATCAAAATCCGGGGTCCATTTGTTCAGGTAGAGACCTCTTGTGTCCATGAAATAGGGTCCGTTACGAAAGATGAGGTGCTTGTCTTCTTTGGTCTCGAACAGGAAGGTGAAGTATCCTCGCCCGCAGAATCTGATGGCGATCTTTCCTTGGATCATTGTGCTCCAGTTGCGCTCCACCCATTTTTGAACAGTTCGAGGAGAAGGCCAGAGGCCCGTGAACTGACCAACAAGACCTCTTTCCGATAGAGCTATTGCCGATTTCCGAGGGAGAGAAGGAGGTAGAATCACCTCAGGGATTTCATCCAACTTTTTAATGAACTTTGAGAAGGAGGGGCGAGGTCTGGCGTCTGAGATCTCTGACAGGAGGGAGGCGAAGACAGACTCGGGGTCAGAGGCAGGGGGGGGGGAGGCGGAACCTGCCATTGCAGGCCCGCAGAGCGCAGCAGAAGGCCAAGGCCAACAGTCGAACGGAGCCCCGCAGGTGGGGTCCGTGCAGGGCGAAGGGATTAGGCAGCAGCCCTGCCAGGCGAAGCCTGGGGGCGAGGGCAGAAACGTAGGGGAGGGCGATCAGAGATCGCAAGCAGCCATTCCCGCGCCGGCCATATTGATATAGTCTATTAGTCCTTAAGAATGTAAGATATTATTTGGAATTTTTTAGAAATTTATTTTTATGCTAAAAAGGAATTAAGAGAAGCATTCCAAGATCACCATTAATTTTACTTATTTAATAGGCCAACAATATTGGTAGTGTAACAAATATTTTGAAAATTAGATCGAATGTGAGCATAAGGTGGACAATATAAGAGAAAATTATTTTCATCTTCAACCCTCTTAGTGTCACAAAGGTGACACTCTTTCATTCCATGGTGTTTTGGGAATGGATCAATGACTAGTTTCTTTATGAAGCTCTTGAGAATTTGTTTTTCAGTATAAGAGAAAGTGTATTCCATCTTCAACCCTCTTAGTGTTGCAAAGGTGACACTCTTTCATTCCACGGTGTTTTCATAATGGATCAACAACATTTTTCCCTTTGAAGCTCATGAGAGATATTTTTTTTTTATTTTTGAGATAGGGGTTGATCATATCCTTCTAATATCTTAGTTTCCTTTTTCCTTCTAACTCTTTATCACCCTACAATTTCTCCTTAAATTTTGAAGTAAGAACATTTTAAATATTATTATTATTATGCAAAATGATCTCCTCCTTATCCCCAATGGCCTATCTAATATTAGGAATCCTTATGACATCCCTACTTGAGTTGAAGGTAGGGGGTTTAGCTAGAGCTAGAAGCAATTTTAGGAAACTATTAGGCTTCCATGTTGTTTAACTTCTTTTTATACATAAGATACCTAGGCATAGTTATGTTTTCAATCGAAGAAATGCTTGCTTCAAACAAAAGGATGGGATAGGGAGTATTATCTTTAATTTTGAGATCGTAAGTTTAAAACTACTTTTGGATATGTTCTATCTTCCTCCACATCTCTTTAGTGATATTGCAACACCAAATATCATTGTTATGAAACCAACTCAAGAAAAGATAGAAAAGATAAATCAACGCCTTAGAATTCAGCATCTTCGAGGGGGCAACCTCCTTTACATTACATAAATGAACAATTCTTGGATGATACAAATGACAAAACCTCCTTTCTATATATAGGAGTATAAGGAGTCACAATATAATCCAACCGACCTAACAATAATAATATAAAGCCAGAAAAATAAAAATAGAGGGATTCTATGGGGCACGGAAATAACAATATGGGGGTAATAGGGGCACAACAATATAAATAAGGGGCATAACTACAATAGTAATGGGGTAATCACTAGTATTATAGGGACCCAACATGCCCCTCTCATTCAAAAAAGTGTTGTCCTCAACGCTTGAGTAGTTCTGGATACTTCTACATAAAATTCTCATCCTCCCATAAGGAATCTTCAGTGGATAAGTTCTTCCACTTAATAAGATACTCTGAAATTGATCGATTTCGTAGCTGTCGAGTTCTTATTTCTGTGACTGCTTCCGGTTTCAATATAATTTTTCCTTCCTCGTCAAGTTCTGGCAATATTGTTTGAATTGGGAGATTGTCACCTATAACCTTCTTTAAACATGAAACATGGAAAACTGGGTGCAATCGGGAAGCTGCAGGAAGCTCCAATTTGTATGCCATAGTACCAATCTTTTGCAACACCTTCTACGGACCATAATACTTTGGTGATAATTTATTATCCTTCTTAGCTTGCTTTAGGGACATTTGCTTATATGGTTGTAGCCGTAGGAATACCCAATCACCTACATCAAAACTTCTTTCACTGCGATGTTGATCTGCCTGTTGTTTCATTCTATTTTGTGCCAACACGAGGTTATCCTTTAAGAGTTGGAGGACTTGTTGTTGATGTTCGATGTGATGTTCCACTGCCTGAACCTTAGAATTTTCTCTTAAATATGATGTGATGGATGGTGGTTGATACCCATAAAGTGTCATAAATGGGGTCATTTTTGTTGTTGTATGGAAGGAAGTGTTATACCACCATTCAGCCAGAGGCAACCATTTGACCCATTGTGTTTGTTTATCAGATATAAAGCAAAGAAGATATCCTTCCAAACATTTGTTTACTATCTCAGTTTTCCCATCAGATTGAGGATGATAAGATGAGCTATGAGCTAACTAAGTACCAAGACAAGAAAATAATTTTGTCCAAAAATTTCCAGTGAAAATGGGATCTCTGTCACTTACAATAATCTTTGGGTTTCCATGTAGATTTTGAACTGTTTCCATAAATGCAGTAGAAACTGTACTGGCTTTAAATGGATGTGATAATGCACAAAAGTGTGCATACTTGGTAAGTCTGTCAACTACCACCATGATGACACTCTTTCCCTCAGACTTGCGTAAACCTGTGATAAAATCCATTGAAACCTCCTCCCAACATTGGCTTGGAATGGATAAAGGTTGTAATAGACCCGGTGTCTTAATTGTTTCAACTTTATTTTGCTGGCAAACCAAACATTCTGCCACAAACTTTTGAATATCTAATTTAAGGCCATCCAAAAAAAATTCCTTCTTAACCCTGTGGTAAGTTTTTAAAAATCCTGAGTGCCCTCCTAAGGGAGAAGTGTGCAATTCCATAAGAATCTTTTGTTTTAGCTGGGAATTCTTACAGAGGTATAAGCGATCTTTGTACCATAACGAATCATTTTTCCAGCTAAATGTATCAGAAGTACTGGAATCTTGTTGTAGCTTTCGAATAAGTGCCCACACTTCTTCGTCATCCTTCCATTCCTCCCTTGCTTCGTTTATCCAATCTGGTTGTATAATAGAAATGGCACACAAAAATGCTTCCACATCCTCATCCTTTCTTGAGAGTGCATCTGCCACCACATTTTGCTTCCCTTTTTTGTAGATGATTTCAAATTCATAACCCAACATCTTTGTGACCCACTTTTGTTGCTCTTCAGAGGATAATCTTTGTTCTAAAAAGTATTTAAGGCTATCATGATCCTTTTTTACCTTGAAGTGTCTTCCCATTAGGTAGGGTCGCCATTCCTTAAGTGCATGGAGTATTGCCAACATTTTCTTTTCATAAATAGCTTTTCTTAAAAACTTTCCCTTGATTGGACGAATTTCAAAAGCAATGGGTCTTTCATCTTGCATTAGAACAGCACCAATTCCATTTCCTGAAGCATCACATTCCACAATAAAGGTTTTTGTGAAGTCCGGTGTAGCTAAGACCGGTGCTTGGCACATTGCCTCTTTAAGATGTTCAAAGGCCTGTGTTGCTTCCGGAGTCCATGAAAATGAATCTTTCTTCAATAATGTTGTTAGAGGTGCTGCTATTCTCCCATAATTCTTAACAAACTTGCGATAATACCATGTCAACCCAAGAAATCCTCGCAGATGTTTTATGGATGTGGGGATTTTCCATTCCTTAATGGCTTTAATTTTGCTAGGGTCTACCTTAACTCCTTCATGAGATACAATATGACTCAAATATTCCACCTCCTGGACTCCAAAGAAACATTTGGATCTTTTTGCATATAATTGTTTCTCCTCCAATAGTTGTAGCATCCTGTCAACATGGTCAACATGATCCTTCCAAGACTTGCTGTAGATTAGTATATCATCAAAAAATACTAACACAAATTTTCTAAGGAATGGTTTGAAAATTGAATTCATCAAACCTTGAAATGTTGAAGGTGAATTGGTAAGGCCAAAATGCATGACCAAAAATTCATAATGACCCTCATGAGTTCTAAATGCCGTTTTTGGAATGTCTTCAATCTTCATTCTGATTTGATGATATCCTGAACGAAGATCCAACTTGGTGAAGTAAATTGATCCATGCAATTCATCCAGTCATTCATCAATAACAGGAATGGGGAACTTATCTTTAATAGTGAGCTTGTTGAGCTCCCTATAATCGGGACACATGTGCCATGATCCATCCTTCTTGTGCACCAATACTACTGGAGCTGAGAAAGAACTTTGACTCGGTCGAATTATACCAGCCTCTAGCATTTCTGCAACCATATGCTTCCCCGTTTCCATAATTTTGCTTTCCATTTTTCTTGCTAACCTGAATGCCCTTTCTAATGAATCAGGTTCCCAAAGGTGAACATCATGTTGGATATTATCCTTTAAAGACCCTATGAACACATCAATCCTATGCTCCTCTGGAATATCTTTTACCCTTATGTTCAATTTTTGGAACTCCTCAATGTGCTCCATTACTGAACCCTTTTGTTTGAGACTTATCAATTGGCTAAAAAAAGTGTTGCTTTTTGTATCTTCATAATGTGCTATCAATTCTTCCGTAAAAATTGCCCAAGTGATAAATTGTTTACGAGAGAAAAGCCATTGATACCATACAAACTGATTTGGTTCCAAATATACAGTTTCCATACGTACCTTTTGTGCATTTTGCACATTATTGAGATCGAAGAATTGCTCCATCTGTAATATCCATGTGGCGGGATCCTTGCCATCAAACTTCCTCATATCGATTTTTGGAATATGGTGATTCTTCGATCCAACATTAGCGTCTATGGAATCATGATTAACATTTCTTTTGTTCTCATCATGAGTTTCCTTTACTACCTTTTCACCATTAGTGACCCTTTCTTGTAGCAACTTCTTCAATTCTTCCATGTCTGTCTTCAAATCTATCTTCAAATCTGCCATGTCTCTCTTCAAATCTGTCTTCGAATCATCCATCTTATCTTCCATGCCCTTTATCTTAGATTCCACGCCACTTATCTTAGCTTCTGTTAGCTTTTGTGAGCGTGACATTTGTTGCACTTGTTCTTGTAATTTTGATATATCATGTAGCATTTCTTCCTCTTCTTCATGAGTCATGCTAGAGCTTTCATGTTCCTTACTAGGTGTTTTCATTTTCTTTCCTTGGGGCATCAGTTACCGATAATAATGCTTTACTATGCCCTTTGAATTCCGTTAAACCAAGCTTACACAAAAATTTAAAAAAAAAACTACACACCTTTTTTCACTTTATAGAAGCCTGATATTGAATCTGATGTATCTCTATAATTTCGGACCATCCAGTTCTGAAATTTCTATCTGTAGTAGCCTTCTATGTCCTCTTTCCAATGCCACAAGTCTGAGCCAAATTGGATTCTCCAAGGAAGCGTTATGTGAAATCTCCCACAGTGACTTGGTTTTAGACTGGTTCAGTAGAGCGAACTTGTACGACGTGCCACGAGTCACTGTTTCAACCTTTGAATCTAAAACACACACACAAGAAACTACAGTCTATCTTATTTCTGTACCTTCTTACGAAATTTCAATCTGATCCCCACAGAGAAAGTTATGACGATTTTCCCCAGGTCACCTGTTTTGAATGTAATTCAGGAGTCTGCAAAAAGACCAACTTCCTTAGATCATATATCCGCAAATATCACGCGAAAAGCTCTGAAATTCTAATCCAAGGTTCTGCGAGATTTCTTCTCAAATGGGTTTTTTTTGCGACTTCTGAAACGTCACAGAAAAAAAAAATTATAGCGAAAATTCCACGATCACCTGTTTGGAGCAGCGAAACCCTAGAATCCAAAGCTCTGATACCAAATGTTATGAAACCAGCTCAAGAAAAGATAGAAAATATAGATCAACGCCTTAGAATTCAGCCTCTTCAAGGGGGCAACCTCCTTCACATTACATAAATGAACAATTCTTGGATGATACAAATGACAAAACCTCCTTTCTATATATAGGAGTCTAAGGAGTCACAATATAATCCAGCTGACCTAACAATAATAATATAAAGCCACAAAAATAACAATAGAGGGATTCTATGGGGCACAGAAATAACAATATGGGGGTAATAGGGGCACAACAATATAAATAAGGGGTATAACTACAATAGTAATGGGGTAATCACTAGTATTATAGGGACCCAACAATCACATCCACATAAAACAAGTGCAACATAGAAGCTTAATCCCTACTTGATAAATTAGAAAAGATATAATGAATATTTAAACTTAATATACATAAATAAAGAGTGTTATTTGTTAGAGGATAATTAAAATAAGAAAAACATTATTTACGCATAGAATTTGTAAAGGAGGATTGAACGATCTATCATAAAAGTAAAAGGAGATTTAAATATCTTGAAGATCAAGTTCATATAAGCAATTACCAATTGTAAATTAGGTATTGAAATTATCATAACACAATATTTTCACACACACAAATACACATTAGTTATTAACATTATCCAACTAGTACCCATGAAGTGTAGACTAGTTAGTTTATTAGGGGTTTAGTCCCTGTTACGTCTCCAATTCAATCCTCATGGGAAGGGGTTGAGGATGGAAGCCGATTTGGGGGATTTCAACTATCCCAATGGGCATCCAAGCTCAATTCAACTTCAGAGAATCCTAGTGATGGAATCAACTATCCTAATTGGCATCTAAGCTCAATTGAACTTCACATAATCCTAGTGATGGAATCCCACTGTGGGTTGATCATTTTTCTTTGATGCAATAAACATGTGGGTCGTGGCTTAGGCTTAGCCTAGTCACAAAAAGAAAAGACATGATACAACTTGTTTTCTTCCATCCAATAAACATGTTAGCCTTAACCTAGGCTCAACCTAGTAAAAAAAAATAAAAACATTATCCAACTATATATATATATATATATATATATATATATATATATATATATATATGGATGCACATCAATTATCAAAATTAGACCTAAACTTGAAATAGGGTCACTTGCAGATTTTTAAGACCCGTGGGGGTTTCGAATTTCACTTTATATTGACTCACTGGCCTTTTCTAAAGCCTCTTTCCCACCCACTTGGGGTTTCTATAGAGTCCAATATACTCATTTATTTTGACAGTCATTTATGCAGTGTTTATTTTAGTTCACATTTTGCTTATCATCTAAAATTTTATATGTATATTTTTTTAATCATGGACTCTTGTCTTATATGATATTTTATCTATAGACCTTTTCCATGTGGTTCTAAGTCATATATAGAACCCTATAATCTAGATGTATACTTTTGTTACATGCATGTTCTTCATATGATCTGCATACACACTAGGTGTGTCTACAAAATATAATTTGTATTCTCTTAATAAAAGTTACAATTTCCTTCTTAGGAAAAGAAAAAAGATATATATATATATATATATATATATTTCATTATACCAAAGATTGATACTAGCTACATCCATGGAAAACCCACCCATGTCTAGTTGAGTTGGTTATCTTTCATGTAGAAATGACTCCCAAGGAGCAAGCAAGTCAATATCAGCAGGACTGGAACCTAGGTGGGGAGGATCATAGCGACTTCTCCCTACCACCTAAGCTACACCTACTTGAAAATAAAATAAATATATATAATATACTATGTCAATAATAATTATATATAATGTGTGATAGTAGGAAGAGATAGGCAGAGCTCTAAAAACCCTTGCGGCAACTAGAGTTTTTCCTTATCTAGTTGATATAGGTTTAGATTGCATGGATTTCTTTGCAGATCTCTGTGGCAATCTGTTCAATGGTGAATCGTAGTAATTAAAATATGAAGATAGTTTCTTTTACATTAATTTTTTCTAGACAAGCAAGCTCTTCTTTAGTTTCATATAGTTCCATTTTGAAATCTAGATCTAGCCTCTCAATAGTTCAAGAAGTTCCTTCCCTCAATGTTCCTTTGAATGACGAAGTTTTCAGTGGCCATAAGTATTTTTCGGAGTAAGGTTTGGTTTTAAGGTTTAATGGGTTTTGGCCGTGTCTGATGAATTTTCATAAATGGATCTTTGAGACTTGGAAATCTTGCTTAACATATGATATGAATATTTACCCCATGGCTCAGGGTTTTTTAATTATTTTTTTGCACAATATTGAGGACAAGAATGTCGTTTGTGAATTGGGTAATGGCCCATGGTTCTAGGGTAGTGTTGGTCTCTTCATGTAGCCCTAGTCTCCCACCTTTGATCTGGTAACAACTTCAATCTCAACATTTCCAATTTAGGTAAGCTTACTCTTGCATCTTTGGAATCTCCACCCACTATCATCTATTGGAGATTATCTTGGAAATTTTTGTTGTCATAGCCCAAATATAGGAAATTATTATAAAACTATTTATGCTTGAATTTGTGTGGACATGGACTTCAATAAGAGTTTTCCTACTAAGATCAATTTGATGACCCCAAATCATGTCAGTGTCCAAAATTTCAAATACATTTTTTTTTTCATTTTGATGTAGAGCGTGCTATGAAATGGGGCATTTTTGGGTGGATAAATCCCTCTTGTTGACAAGAGTGATCTCCCTAGATCATAAAGGAAACTAGAAACCAACAGACAATTGAATAACTCTATTCCTAGGCTTACTTCGTTTGAATTGTAAATACAAAAGTAGGAGAATAAGCCTCTTACCTATTTGTGAAATGCTTAATGGAGATCCCTGCTCTGCCCTTATGCATCTTCTCAATGCTAAAAAAGACCTACAATCACATAAATACAAAAGATAAAAGGCATATGCAACATGACAATTCAAACAAGCTTAATCTAATGATCAACGATATAAGAAATTGAAATTATCTTAATGAATATCAAAAGAGACATAAATCATTCATCATTTCAGTAAGACAATACAATGTAAAAAAGCATTCATTTGTATTAATTCAAGAATAAAAAGTGCCTTAAAACCACTGCCTTGATGTCATGAGGTTCCTCCCAAATGACTCTAACCCTCTCCTTAGATGATAAGCCTTCTAATATAAATCCAACATCATAAGTGTATCTTTTCTGAGCCTCCTAATCCCTCTAGCCTATAGTCAATTTATAGTCCAAGAGGAAGAAGTTTCAAATCCAAAATTGAAGGATTAGATCCTCTAATTTGGGGATTAGGGTTCCTTGATGAGAGGAAATTAGCTCCATGATCTAAGGGGTATGGCTCTAATAGATATGACCCAAAATATTTTAGTTCGTATATATTTTCCGAACAATTCTTCTGGAATTAACTTTTATTTTTAGTTTTCTTCGAGTTGTGTGCGCGGTGTATAGTGCAAGACAAAGCATAGTTATGCACAAGTTTTAGGGATATAAACTCCAAATGCATGGAAATTGACTAGGAAAAGTGCACGGGTCATATAAAACAAGTTATAAATCAATTTTACCCAAAATTCACATCTTCTTCAAGGGTTTTTTATTGTTTTACCTCTAAGGGAGTGTAATGGAACATGTTTATGGATGGTGAGAGATGCATTTTAACAATCAAGCGCCATGGTGACAAAATGACGTGTAATAGATTCCCCCCTAAAGTGCGAAGTCTAAAAGTAGTTTTTTAAAGATTGAAGTGCTTTACATGCCAAATTTTGGATCAGAGACAATGTTCAGAAACCTGCAAGAACCATTCAAGGATTACAATCCAGTATATAATCATCACTGAGCTAAGCATTCCCATATTCAGAGTAAAACTAACTCAATGAACAAGTACAAAAAAACACAAGAATCATATCCATAGTAGACGCAACATGGGTGCAACCATCAGCTATTTTTTCCCCTGGGAAAAAGTCGTAATTTCTATTAAGTTGAGAAATTACATTTTGCACATGCCGAAGCATTCAAGAAGAGGCAGCAGTGCCTATCGAGTTCTGTCTGTAAACTGTTTAATCAAAAATAAACATCATTCTCCACGCAGGGAGCTGTCCAAAAAAGATACTGTAAGGTATAACAAAATTTGTGTCTGATGCTCTTCGCAGAGAGCCATATAGATCTATAAATATTTACAGCAAAATTACAAAATTATGAAACTGTAAATGGGCCTTAGCGCCCGATTTCCATCTGGTCATCAAAGGGCCTATGGTAATACTGGTAGAATGACCCTTCTCTCACCTCCTGAATCAGCCAATTGTCTCCTTGCCTGTGCGCTGCCTCTTTGGAGAGATGGTCAGCATCAGAGTTTTGTTCCCTGTAGATATGAAGACAAGTAAATGAGTCAAAAGAAGTTATCAGCCTCTTTGCCTCATCAAGAATGTTCCTTAATGTAAATGCATGACAATGTGATGCACCAGACAGCCAATTGCATACAATTTTGGAATCACCAAATAACTGGAGATGTCTACAGTTTTTAAGAATGGCAAAATGAATGAGGTGTTTTGCAGTGCATAATTCAGAGAAGTTATTGGTTCCTCTGCCAAGATTGATTTGTATCTTATAGCTGTGTGATTCATTAAGGTGAAGAATAGCTCCTCCCCCACACCCCACCTCCTGAGCTGAACCATCAAAAAAACCCCAAGGTTTTGATTTGTCAATGTCCAGTTGTCTCAATATGCGGATAGGACCAGTATGTTCTTCGTCCAGGATTAAGTTATACTCTGCAATGGTATGAAGAAGGATAGATTGCCAGTGAGGGACCTTTAGGTTGAATATGGCCTGGTTCCGGGCAATCCAGATAGCCTAGCAAGCAAGAGGCGGTAAATTAATAGCTTTCCCCGAATGTTCTGAATTCCAGTTTTCCCATGCTTCCATAATACTGCTTCCATGCCAATGTTTCAGATGCGAGAAATGAGAGATGAGGTCATTCCAGAAGCGAACAGTGATCCTGCAGGTCAGAAATAGATGTAATGTGCTTTCTTCGTCCTGGTGGCAGAGGTGGCACCGAAATGGTCCGTGGAAGGAGTGCTTCATCAAATTAGTGCCTGTGGGTACTTTGTCGAAGATGATATTCCACAAGAGCAGTCTAGTACGCGGGGCAGACTTGAGTTTCCATAATGACCTCCAAGTTGGCTGGATGACGAGAGGTATGTGAGTCTCCATAAGCTTTAAATAGCCGAGTTTCGGGGTATAATATCCATGTTTAGAAAAAGCCCAAATGATTTCGTCGGGGCCATCTGTAAGTCTGATGTGGGCTTGAGAAAGTGCATCCGTAAATACAGTCCATTCATCGTGCCATTGCGCCAGAATGTCAAGTGCTTGAGCACTGGTCCAAGCTTGATGAAGAAATGATGAGTTGGCCTGATCCCCAATGTGCATGATGTGAGTTATGCCCCTGTCATTAAGGTGTTGGATGATTCCTGCAGAGAGTCTGTGAGTATTTCCACATCCAACCCAGGGATCCAGGCCAATACGAACAGCATTTCCAGCCTTGATGCGCCAAGTTAAACTTTCTCGGAGTAAAGGAAGGGTACCAATGACAGCTTTCCAGATGGAGGATATGTTATGATGCACTCTTCGTTCACTACATATCCAGTCCATCACATTCATAGGCCATATGTATTTTGCGTTTGCAACTTTGGTCCAGAGACTTTCTGAGGTGAGTAGCTGCCAACCAAGTTTGGCAGCCAGAGCTCTAGAGAAGAGGTCAAGTCGCTTGATACCCCATCCCCCCCAGCGCTCAGGTCTTGCAATAGTGTCCCATTTCACCCATGCAAATATCCTACCCGGCTGGTGACCCTTCCAAAGAAACCTGCTACAAATATGCTGTAATCTGTTGAGAATACCCTTCGGTATCCAAGTCAGGGCCATCCAGTAAACTGGAGTGGCCTCAATCACTGCCTTGATAAGAATGAGCCTGCCTGCACGGGAAAGATAACGGTGATACCAAACTTGTAATCTCTTTTCCACTTTGGCAATCAGCCACAACCAGTCAGCGATCCTGTAACCATTAGGCTTCAATCGGAAGCCAAGATATTTAATACCATCTGCCAGGGTCAGGTTATTATAAGGAAATCGCTGATTTGCAAATGCAATTTCATTGACAGAGCATCCATATGAGGTGATGGAGGATTTCTGTACATTGATCATCATTCCAGTAGCATGTTGAAAAAGATGAAATGAGTTATGGAGGGTGGTAGAGTCTCCAATGCCGCCATTAAGAAAGATAAGGATATCGTCAACAAAAAGAAGGTGTGTGAGGATGAGATGATCAGTAATCTTGATTCCAGTAAGTAGTTGTCTATCACGAGCAGAAGAAAGTATTCTACTCAGCCCTTCCATGATGAGTAAAAACAACAGGGGGGAGAGAGGGCAACCTTGTCTAAGTCCTCTCTCAGAAGTAAAGAAGGGGGAGGCTTCCCCATTTAGAAGTACACTGTAAGAGACATCAGTGATACAGCTCATGGTCCATTTGATGAACTCATAGGGGAAGCCCAGATGAGTAAGCAGCAGCCTCAGATAAAGCCAATTGGTACGATCAAATGCTTTGGAAAGATCAACCTTAAGGATCATACCTTTCTGTTTTTTGATATGCATGGTATGCAGCAGTTCTTGAGCGGAAGCGATGGCCTCATGGATCTGGCGATGGTGAAGGAATGCAAACTGTTCTGCAGAGATGTGCTGAGAAAGTATAGGCTTGAGCCGGTTGGCAATGGTTTTAGCAATGATCTTGTAAAGGAAATTGCAGAGTGATATAGGCCGGAAGTCATCAAAAGTGCAAGGGGCGCTTGACTTGGGAATAAGAGCTATGAAGGTAGATTTAATGTCAAAGGAAATGCGACCTCTTTTTCTGCTATCTTCAACTACATTCAGGAGGTCTTGGCCTATGAGATCAAAGAAAGCAAGATAGAATTCTATAGTCCATCCGTCAGGTCCAGGACTCTTGTCTTTCTTGAACCATTTCAATGTAGCTTCTAATTCTGCCATCGTCACTTCCTTCTGCAGTTCGTCTGCATCTTCCTGCTCGATGTATCTGGGAAAAAGTTCGGCCACTCTCATAATTTCCATGATATTTGCCTGTGCAGGTGCTCTATAGATGCCTCTGAAATGTTCGGTGGCTAATCTGGTCAGGTTCCGTTGTGAAGTGACAGAGTCCCCTTGAGCATTCCTTAGTTCCCAGATAGTATTGATTACTTTATGCCCATTTGCAAACTTATGATAAAATTTAGTGTTTGCATCTCCTTCAGTGAGCCATATAGCTCTGCTTCTGAGTCTCCATCCTTCTTCTCTTTCTTTCAGAATTTGAGTGCGCTTAGCAATCAGGGCAATGTAATTCTCCTTACAAGCCGCTGAGGGGAAAGTCCCATCAGAGGATTCCTCAAATTTAGCAATGACCTTTTCAGCTTCCTTGAGAATTAAATTATCCTGAATTCGCTTGTGGTGAGCCCAATTCTTGGTGAGTTGCTTAAGTTCCTTCAGTTTCCTCACGAAACCCTCTGAGATATCCTCATCATCTCTGATAGCGTTGGTTCGCCAAAAGTTATGCACCAGATGTATAAATGAGGGATCTTGAAGCCAAGCTGCATTGAACTTATAGGGGCTCTTAATCTTGTGGGCAATATCTTCAGCTTCTAAGAAGATAGGACGGTGATCAGATATGCCCCCTGTGCCAACCCATTGCCGGACTCTGGGAAGTACATTGACTAGGGCTTCCTTAATGAGGAATCTATCTAGCCGCCTAGCAAGGCTCTGATCACCACTCCTGTTATTGGTCCATGTGAATTGGAGCTTGGCAGACGGTATGTCAACCCAGTGATGGTCCTCCAGTAAGCTGGAAATAGTATCGGAAAGGGAGTCGATCTGAGCAGAGTGTCCCCATGATTCACTATAACCAATAGAGAAGTTAAGATCCCCTCCAAGTATGATATTGTCTGCCTGGAACAGCTCCGAAGTAAGAAGGTTACTCCAATAATTAGCTCGGTCAGAACAGGGACCATATACATTGATTATCCTGATGTCATTAACAGCTGTATGAGTGCAGATGTCCATTCCAATAAACCCTCTCCCTCCAAAAGTGTTCTTGATCTCCACAACTTTATTATTGACCCCAATTGCCAAACCCCCTGATCTTCCAGACGCATCCAAAGCATGGAAGGTCCAGGAAGGAAGCTAGCCAGAGAGAGTTCGAATCAGGGGGTCAGCATGACAGAGAGTCTCTTGTAGGAAAACGAAGTCCATCTGTGCTGTAAGGAGAAGTCTCCTGAGGGCTAGTTTTTTGGCTGAACTAGCAAAACCCCGGCAGTTGAAAGACAAAAATTTCATTAGGGAATGGGAGCAGGGCCATTCCTCGCTCTAAGGGCCCGAATGATGGTTTGCTGTCGCCCCAGGGCGACCTCAGAGTCAGCAGTGTGTCTAGCCTTGGATATACGGGAGGGTCTGCCCCTGGAGGCCTTGTGAAATGGAGTTTGACTGAGATCAAATCCAACAGCATCAGGTCCTTGGTCTTTAGAGCGGGGCCGGAGGGAGTAGCGGGGCGGAGATGGAGATGTAATTCGAGAGGGGGAGGCCAGCGACGAAGAGATTCTGGATGGAGGAGCCACCAGTGAGGGCTGTGGAATGGTGCATGAGAGAGAGGAATGTGAGTGATTATGTATGGGATGGGGCGCATGTGGAGAAGAAGGATATATTGAAATGCCGGATGCAGGTGCAGATAAATGAGAAGATGTGCCCAAAGTCATACATGAAGTAGGATTGGACAGAGAAAAGTAAGGTGACTTACCCGAAAGCGTCAGATCCTCTTGTCCAATGGTCGTCTGCAGATCAGACGGGACCGGTTGCGGATCAGAGGGTACCCCAGCATCTCCATCAGTTCCAGCTTTCTCAGGTTCTTCCTCGATCGGAGGGGGTACCGGTGCCTCAGTGTTCTGATCAGGCTGGTGCTCAGGTTGGGTGTCCCGCGGCTGAGGAGCTGCATCTTCAGAGCCGAATGTACCAGATTTCTTGAGGAGTGGGCAGTCTCTGTATAGGTGGCCCACCTTGTGGCAACGGCGACATCTATATGGAACTCCTTCATAGTCGATGATCTGCCTGCGTTCAGTATCCCTCCATTGGATCGTAATGTATTCTAGCAGGCCTCCTCTCGTGTCCAGATTAATGAGAATCCTAGCGTATGCCATCATTCCAGTCTGCAGATAGGATTTATCATATCCCATATAAACACCGATAGCATTCTCAATCCTCTTAAAGATGTCCTCTGACCAGTACTGGAGTGGTAGACCAGGTAGCCTAATCCATACTGGTCCAATGCCAATTTGCTCCGTCTCAGGGTCGAAGAGAGGAGTCCATCTTTTCAGAAGCACCGGTGCATGGTCAAAATGCCAGTATGATGAGAGTACCCAGTTAGTATGGTCTGCACGCGCGAAACGGAGTGCGAACCATCCCCGCACGAAGGTCTGCACAAATGGGATATCAACCAGATGGTGACCCCAAACATCCGCTGCCCACTGCTTCAATCATGCAGCCGAGTAACTACGGCCACGGATGCGACCGACCAAGACACGGTCCACAAAATCCATGGTCTCACCCCAACGAATGTCTTCTTCTAACCGGAGAAATACGTCCTCCTCCCTGGATTTAAAACACTTATATTTCCGCTTAGTGCCCCTGGGGGGGGGATGACGAAGGGGGTGGGTAGGCAGAGGCGGGTTCTTCGACTGTAAATCCGGGTGCCGAGTCGGATGGGGGTGACCAAGAGGGTCAGAAGACGATGGAGCTCCAGTGAGAGGAGGAACAACGGTAAAACTGCCAGACGAGATCTCGAAAGAGACAGGGATGCCAATGGAAGGTCCCGGGAGGGAAGGGTTGTGGTAATGAAGGGGGATAGAGTTAGAAACCAGGGGAAATGAACCAGGGTAAGGGTTTATACCGCTCGAAACAAATCCTAGGTTAGCCGGAGAGTGCGGGGGAGTGGTAAGAGCGGGCCAGGAAGGCGGGTCGTCCGGGAGAATAACAGGAGGAACTGAATGCGGTTCAGAGAGCGGAAACGGCGGAAATGGGGCAGAATAATCCGAGCTGTACATACCTCCAGATGCGTCGAGGGGGGTGCGCCAAATGGAGACCCCTTCCAATGGGTCCGCAGAGTAATCGACGGCATCAATGTCTTCCATTGCCAGCTGCTCCTAGGATCTGCAGACACCTCGAAACGGAAAGTAGCCGGGGGAAAACGACAGTTGAGAAGAGGCCGTCCCGAGCAGTAGAGGATGTTCCGTCGCAGTTACGCCGTTAGTCGTGATGCGGGCTCAGAACACCATGAAGTTACCAGCAGGTGAAACGGCGGAGCGGTTAGGGTAAACAGTCACAGCGGAGAGCGGAACGGAGACGGGAAGGTGGTTCATGCACGGTCTGCAGGGTCCAGGAAGACCTAACCATAGCCCTTGCAAACCCTAGATCGTCCGTACTCCATCCTTCCAAAGGAGCATCTGCCGTTTGTATGTTACTTGGTGGTCCAACCATCAGCTATTATCTACATAATCATGAATATATAACTCCTTGCAAACTGGATTGATGAAACTAGATCTAGGGTCTTGATCTCCATATCTCGATCTGTAGTTCGAACATGGACATGTGAGTGAATGTCTCAAAGTTGAACATGGGAGAAACCACTTAATTATCAGTCAATGATGTGAACTGTTAACAAATGAGAGAGAACCCACCAATAATGGCAATGGCTCTCAAGGTACCCTCAGTACAATATATAGAGTGTGAAAAGATTATTTGAAGTCTAACACTCATAGAATTGTTCGATCAAAGGCCAGTGATGAGAACCTATCGTCAGAAGAAAAAAAACCTTCCATTAAGGCATGTAGGCCTCAAGGTACTAAAAGTTTATATATCAATTTCCTAGATAATGAGTTGAAGTCAATAGGAAGTGACCCATCATAGCAAAGCCTATGACACAAAACAAATTTTCAAGTTTTTAAGAACAGTTTGCAAGGACTGACTCAGGGATGCCCAACATGATTGAAGGATAAAATTTGCAAAGGAACAAGAACTGGATTTGAACTTCTCTTGAACACATAGTGACACAACAATTGACTTGGTAGAATTTTACTCAACGAAAATACTCAAAACTAGCTGAAGAATTTCAATGGCATTTTATTAATTGTAAGAAAAATGGATTTCCCAACCCAAACATAGGTGTGACAGAACGTCATTTTCAAGAGCGATATAATGCCTTTCTAATGAATGTAAAATGAATACCCTTTCTCAATTTCCCTCCACCATTACTGGAAAGTACCTCTTTATTTTTTCACAAGATTGAGGAGGATAACATATGCTTGTTATATAAGCTCATCCTTCGGATGAGTCCTCCAAAGTATTTTTAATGAACCCTGGGAAGGAGTGATTCAGTCTTGTTATGCTTAACAAGTCCTATACAGTTTAGTTTTTATGAGTCCATTAAAGGATTAAATCGATTTCTTTTTCATGTTTAATGAGTATTTTTAATGAACCCTGGGAAGGAGTGATTCAGTCTTGTTATGCTTAACAAGTCCTATACAGTTTAGTTTTTATGAGTCCATTAAAGGATTAAATCGATTTCTTTTTCATGTTTAATGAGTTTGAAAAGAACCAAAAAGAAAACTCGTTTATTTCTTTTACCGTAAAATTTTAACAAGCCCAGAGAAAGTAAGCCTCAATGTTTTTTAGTTTTAGGGAGTCAGAAGAAAAACATAAGTAAAACTCTGCCATGTTATTTTTTGTAAATTTAGTCCCTCAAGCCCGAAAAATGATAAAATAATGTAGGAGATAACTTTATTAACTATAATCAGTCAATGTATACCTTTCTCATAAATAGTCTAGTTCAGTTCGTAAAAGGGGTAAATGTATATTGAATGGATGGTTGTTCATTTACTTTTACGAGTTCGAATAATCAAGTGCTCGACAATATTTTCATGTTTTGAGAGTTTGAAAAGGGATTAAAAGAGGACTCTAGGGTTTTTCATTTTCGTGATTTTCAAGAGCTCGAAAAATTGATAAAAGTTTGTTCGCAATCAAAACGATCCATTTTTATGTTGTAACCTATCCTACACGTTAATCTCAATAAATTATCATAACTTCTCGATATTAGGTAAAAAAACACTGAAACTTGACTTTAAAAGGTTCAAGGCATAAAAAATAATATTTTAATCACCAAAAACTTACAAAAGTTCAAAAGGTAATTTTATTTTTTACCATTTGTTTTTTAACTAGTTTGAGAGTAGAAAGAGGGATTTTTACCACCAAACTTATGAGGATGATTATGAGTAAACCGGTGGACGAAATCATGAACCATTTCCCCCAAGTAAGAAATCTCTCTGATAACTACATTTTCATTGGTTTAAATTTTCATTTTAAGCTTTCATTTGATTCTTTTGGGGTTTCTTGATGCAGAACCACGATCTGGAATTATTCAATCCCAATTGCTGCAATTTCAACTGTTGTTCATTGGCAATACAGGTTTATGAAATCCCACATTGATTCTGAAATATTCAGACTGTCAGCATTAAAATAAATTAGGATTCAAAATGAACATAAGACCATGAAAAATAGATGAATTCCTCCTTGGAACTTTTTGTGCCTTTGTTCACTAGATGTATAAGAACGTTGAAGGTGCGAACCTGAAACTATTTGTCTGAACAAGAACAAAAACTCTAGAACAGGAACTGAGTTGTTGTCATGAGAACTATATTTTGAAATCAACAATATGTTGTTGGATCTCCTTACTGTCCTCACATCAATATATGCACAATGGTTTTATGTGGATTTCTTGTCAGGTTTCAATACACTTCCTTCCTTACCATCAATTCTAACTCCTCCTGTCAACATAAGCCAAATTTGCAAAGTATATGTCCACAACTGTGGATCACTTCATTTCATTAATATTACTCAACTCAGAGAAACCCTCTCACAAGAAAATTCACAATTCGATTCATTCTATACTATGTCTTTTCCACACATGAACGAGATTGAGGTTGAATTCATTTTACTCATGCCAGAATGCAATAGTTAAATTCAACAATCTAATTCAAACTGAACTTGTAACTGTAATATGCTTTAATGGTTCAAGGACCAAATCAAAATAACATTATATTCAATACAAAACACATTATAACTCATAATTACGACATACTGTAATAATCCCCCAATCCTTTACATCAAAGGATCAATTCCACCCAACATTGAGATAATGTATGAAATTGACAGGTATCAATAGAGAGAAATAATTCAATTCCATTCTAGAATTCAGCATTAACAACAGAAATGAAGACTAATGATTAATTCTAACTTATGCTTTCCCACAACTTCGTTATACTTATCTAAGGTTCAAAATTATCCACGATTACTCTCAGAATGATTTCACTCCTCCTGCAATTCTCAGGTATGCAGAGATATACCACGACTTTTTTGCCAGATTCTATTTCCTCTATGCATTGACTTCAAAATCTCAGAAATAATAGAAGTCTTTTCTATCTTGTTAGCTCAAACCCTAAAAGCTTTCAAGCTAATATCAACATAATCATATACAAACCTAGTAGAATAAAATTCAAATAACATATGGTAAGGCAATGCTATTTTATTAACCAGTTTCAAACATCTATAGTAATTAGGTTGATTTCCTTTATTTTAAATGGCCTTATTTCTCAACTCTTCATCTACGCTCAATTTCTACCTCCTATTCGATCCCCCAACTTTTTAATTCCTTCCAAGCATATCATGTTTACAATGAAAGGATTTTGAATGAATTTCAGTCCAGATCTTATAAAATATCCTCACCAAACTCCTAAAAGTCCTCTAATCCATCTTTTAAATCAACTAATCCCCTATTTTAGGATCCCCTAATCCCTAAGATCTCTATGAGGTCTACACAAGTCAAACATCTCTCACATTCTCAATTATATGAGAATATTTACAATTACAACCTCACACATGTATTTCTCACTCAATTTATTAAAATATACAAACTTCTTATTAATAAATTAAATTTCATCACATCCCCTAAGTCACCCAAATACAAACTTATTTTATGAGCAGGATGCTCCTACATTAGACTCTCGGTGTAGAAAAAAGGGCTTGTCACTTTCTCTAATAATGTGGCAGCTATGAGTCTCAACGACGTGCTACCTACAGGATCCAATTTTTAAATTGTCTTTGTGCAGTAATCTTTCTCTTACTTGGATTAACAATCACCTGCTTGTTGTTTCGTTTGTTCCCTATTATCCACTTGAAAATTTTTGTTTCCACTATTGTCTTCTTTATCTCTTCCTATTGTTTATTTCTACCTCTTTGGTCCGAATAATTTAATCCTCCACAAGATATCCTATACTCAACCAATTGTTCTCTAAAGGTTTCAAAATATTTAAAACCTTGTTCAATGCACCTTTTATCAATTTTTTTATCTTGTGCTTCCACTATCAACATCATGGGTTGCTTCCAAGAAGTTATTTTCTGATCATGATGTATATCAATCCAAAATTCACTGGCAGAAGTTATAATATAACATTCCTCTGCTTCTCCCATTTTCCACACATCTAATGATTTATGTGGAAGTCCTTCATCTTCCAACCCACTTGACTGTTTACTTGGTATGAAAAAATAAACCCAATCTCGTGTATTCTGATTTTCAATTGTGAAAATTTTCCCTTGAATTTCTTCATCTTGCCAATTGATCTTTGCATTCACATAATATTTATCTGCACTGTCAACTTCTACACAATCAAATATTTTGTGTTCACATCGTTTTGGACTTGTGAACAATTTTTGTTCAAATTCTGCCATTTCTCTCTCTCTACAATCCTCCTTGGCTTCAACAATACCCTGCATAAGAGTTGTTAAAATTCTACTTTCTTCATCTCAAATTCCATCCTGTTGGGAACATTGTTTTTCATGCAAATCATCCACTAAAGTTTTCTCTAAATCCTGAACAAAATTAAAAATCTAATATTTCATGATCATCATGGTCATATGACAATGATCATACCCAATTACATCTTCAAAATTCTGGTATTTCTGTTGCAACCAATTCAGAAATTCAAAATCTGAATTGTCTTCAAGGATATCCCTTTGATCTCTGTCATTTTGCCAAATATTTCTTCCTTCCTCAAACCTAAATTTACATTTCTTGTCACCCTGAAGCAATCTTTTCCATTCATCCATCAATGTTCCAACCTTATATTTTGAGAGAATTTCAAGAGTTTTCTCCCACTTTCCTTCATAAACGTCCAAAGAATATAATTTCTTTGACCATTCTCCTTTCAACTGCTCCATGGAATGTTGATTTCTTCCATCTTTTGTACCTACACATTCAAACATTTTGCAGAAATTACATTCTTCCTGACATTCCTTGGGCTCATGCTCAATTTCCAATATACATTTATCTTCTTTTTGGCTGCAATTTTCTATTACATGAGCTTTTCCTTGTACTTGTTGTCCATCTGCAAAAGCTCTCTGATCACAATCAGCAATCTGATTTTTGTCCCAATTAATTTTTGGTTCTGCATAACCCTCTTTATGACTTTTCAAAGCATAGCACTATTCTGTCCGTCCTTGAGAAATTTGTACAAATTCTTCTCCATTATTGTAATCATAAGTTAGTCTTCTTCTTTTCCTGGCTACATGAGATAACACTATCTCTTCATCTTCAAGTCCTTGGTTTCTTCCTAGTCTTTGACTCTTTACAGTTTCTTTTCCATTGACAGAATTGTCTTGAGCTGCACTCTCCTTATCAGCTCTTCCTTTTCCATAATTGCACGTCTGCAAGACATACATTTTTTTTCTTCCTTTGCTAGTTTCCAATAACTCTTAGTTATGCAAACAAGTTCTTCAGAAATATTTAGATAAACACTCAATTAAAAAATTATACAACCACCAAATTATACCTCCCACCGTACTCTTCTTTTCACAAAATTGTGAAATTTTGATCTGATTTCTTTCATAACCTTCTTCAAGGTTGTCTTCGTGACACAAGGTTGAACTTCCTTCTTTTAAAATAGTCCTTTGAAACTGTCCAACTCCATAATCAGCTACCTCCTTTTATCCTTTATAAGCATAGTCCTTCTTTTCTTGGACTGCTTCTCCTTCCTCCATTTCTTGCACTTGTTCAGCTCCATTTGCTTGATCTTTAGTACTTGCAATTTCACACTCATACAAACAATTAATTTGGAATACATTACAATTTCCTTTTTCAGTTGATGTCATAGACATCTCCTTTTTGTTTTGCTCCAAGCACTCCATCATCCCACCACTCTCATCATCATCCTCTCCTAGGATTGATCCTTCTTTAGGTTCAAAAAAGTGAACCTTTTCTTTCTTCATCTTTTACATCAACTTCTTGGCAAATGGTCTCATAATAGGCCACTTGACTCTTTTCCTCACATTCACACCATATTTCATATTCTCTCTTTTCTCCTTTTGTAGTAGTTATTCCAAATGATTGACTTGTGTCCTTAACTCAACCATCTCTCTATCAAATTCTTCATTGTCTACTCCCCTTCTGCCATCTGTTCTGGCACCTTCTTTCCTCCTTGCTTCTAAGCCTTTCCTCTAACTATCTGGAGTCATTTTAAATATCCTCTTGTGAACTTTTTTCACATCCACTTGGGAGCTGCACTAAAGCCTCTCTATTGTAGCCAGTTTCAATTACTGCTACACACTCCCTATCAAGCTTCCCTCTTGTGCTTGATCTCCTAGGATCACTTGGTTCTCTTTCCTCTAGAACCCTTTTGAGCATCCCCTTGCTCTTCTTTGGCTTCTGCACTTCTACTCCATCTCTTCTTCTTCTAACTGTATGGCTACCACAATTTCCTTGTTTGCTATTACCTGCATATACACATCAATATTCATCAGAATTAACCACTTAACAAGACCTTATTTCCAGGATCTTATCTTCTTCTCACTCTTCCTTTATATGGAATGACCTCAAGTTGTACTTTTCCTCAGTGTTTAAGTACCTTATACTAACTCTCCTCTACAATTCACTACACTCTTCTGCACTAAAATTAAATCTTCATGCACAATTTCCACTTATGTTGTTCTATCCCCAATCTTGATCCTATTTTAGAGAAAATCCGACTCTGATACCAAAATGATACAGAAACCCAATCCAGAATTACTCAATCCCAGTTGCTACAATTTCAACTATTGTTCAATAGAAATACAGGGTTATGAAATCCTGCATTGAATCTTAACTCTTCATACCATCGACATTAAAATAAATTGGGATTCAAAATGAACATCAGACCATGCAAAATAGATGAATTCCTCCTTGGAACCTTCTGTGCCTCAGTTCATTGGATGTATGAGAATGTTGAAGGTGCGAACAGGAAACTATCTATCCAAACATGAACAAAAACTCTGGAACAGGAACTGAGTTGTTTTCATGGGAACTATATTTTGAAATCAACAATATGTTGCTGGATCTCCTTACTGTCCTCACATCAGCATATGCACAATGGTTTTCTATGGATTTCTTGTCGAGTTTCACTGTGCTTCCTTCCTTACCATCAATTCTAACTCCTCTTGTCAACATAAGCCAAATTTGCAAAGTATATGTCCACAATTGTGGATCATTTCATTTCATCAATATTGCTCAACGCAGAGCAACCCTCTCACAATAAAATTCACAATTCAATTCATTCTATACTATGTCTTCTCCACACATGAACAGGGCTGAGGTTGAATTCATTTTACTCATGCCAGAATGCAATAGTTAAATTCAACAATCTAATTCAAACTAAACTTGCAACTGTAATTTTCTTTAATGGTTCAAGTACCAAATCAAAATAATATTATATTCAATACAAACCACACTAGGACTTGTAATTACGGCATACTGTAATAATTCCCCAATCCTTTACAGTGGAGGATCAATTCCACCCAACATTGAGATAATCTAGGAAATTGGCAGTGTATCAATAGAGAGAAATTAATTCAATGTCATTCCATAATTCAACATTAACAACAAAAATGAAGACTAAGGTTCTGAATTGTGCTTTCCCACAACTTCATTATACTTATCTAAGGGTCAAAATTATCCACGATTACTCTCAGAATGATTTCACTCCTCCTTTCAATAGGCTCAAACTTACACAATTCTCAGGTATGCAGAGATATACAACGATTTTTTTGCTAGATTCTATTTCCTCTATGTTACAGGGAAAAGTGTCTATATAGAAATGCTCTATCACACTAAGGTGTGACAGTTGCCTTAGAAACAAACAGAGTAAAGCTACTTTCATTTTTCCTTTATGAATTATAGATAGAGAGGAACAGAAGGACCAACCTCTGTCTTGCGCTAATCCCTTGATTTGATTCCTCTCTTCCTTGATAGTCTTTCGCTACTTGTTCCCTTGCACGCCCAGCTTCACAAAGTACCTGTAAGATCACAATAGCATAACACTATACAAAGACATGGATCTATAATCATAAACAATCTAGGATCAGATGTAAATTGACCATACAAATGCAACAAATATCAATGACACAAGAGTATGGAGGAAAACTTGAATAGCTTTTATTGATAAACAAGAAAGAGCCAAGATGAGTTACAACCAGTTGTTCTGACCCAGCATCAACCTCTCAGCAAGGAAGCCCCTCTTCACCTCATACAAAGCTTAGATCACCCAACAATCTGATGTTTGTCTCAAGAAACCAATAGCAATTCCTTACAATATGCAAAATTCCAGCCTCTGGATCTCTGGGATGAGGGATCCATATATAGATATCTGTAATGGAGATGAGTCAGCTTATGATTTGATTAGTGTCTTCCCTCTGATAGTTCTTTCTTCCACTTGGAGATTGATGATCTCTTACTCATCCTTGGTCGAATTCAGAGAGGCAAGTGTCATAGGAGAAGTTTCTGGAAGCTTCCATTGCCTCTCCACCTCACGGAATGACACTGCCATTTGTCATTTCTCGCCCATCGCACCCCATAGAAGGGCTGTTTGAAATGAAATGCACCCACATAGTGTATTTAGGTGAGATGCAACGCACTTGGCCAGTGGAGCAGCTGAAATGATCCTGTTTTGACCAATTCTGAGCAGATTTTTCATGGAGAACTTCTGGGAGAAGCTGTAATATGTTGACCTTGTTCCTTTAGGGGTTAGAAAAAACTTTTAGGGACTTAGGAACCCTTGGTTTATGGACATTTCATGCTTGGGGTTGTGGGCCCAAAAATGTCTATAACAGTTGCCAAAAGCATGTTGGTCGTTAATGTCGGTGTTTTATTGTTATGTGATGATGAATTATTAGAAGATTCTTCAAGCTGGGAGGAGAGATAAAATAAATACAATACATTATCTTCATAATATTTTCATGATCTGCTGAGGCGGGCATTTGTTCTACTTTATAAATTCATTTTCATGTACATAGGACAGACAATCGTCTGAGTGTAGACTGATGATTCTGGTAGAGCCATCATTCCTTTGATTGGATGATTATCTGTGCAGCAATGATGTACATTTGATGTCTTTATTTCCTTGAATATATATCACAGCCCGGATGGATGAAACTAGATCCGGGGTCTTCAATCTCGTTCGATCTTCACTCGAAGTACAAGTTGATCCATGTGAAGAATGTTCTGGAGTCGAACATGGAAAAACATCGCCTGATTACCAGCCAATGATGTAAGCTGTTAACAGGTGCGAGAGGAATCACCGATAATGATAATGACCCTCAAGGTACTGCAGTACAATTCACGTGGTGTGAATAAAGGACTTGGCGTCGAACACCACGCAAAATCTTTCGGTCGAAGGCCATTGATGTAAACCTGTCGCCGGAAGTGAGAAACTTGCCATTGAGGCATGCGAGCTTCAAAGTACTGAATGGGGTGTTCCTAGATCGACTTCTTGGATAATGAGCTGATGTCAACAAGAAGCGATCCATCACAGGAGGGCCTTAATGAATCCCACATCAATGACACAGAAAAGAGAAAATGATTTTAATGGAGGTGAAAATGATCTGGTGATATAAGGTTCAGGGTGGCGGTCATGAAAGAATGGAGTATAAATGTATGGTAGTGGGTGAGACACAGGTGAATTCTCTGAATGACTTCTCTTGAACATATTGGCGACACTGATGTGATGGATTGGTAGCATTAACCCCAAATGTGGATGGTATGATGGGACCATGGTGATGTGACCGGTGAATGAAACAACCCAACCCAACTCGGACATGGAGTGGAAGTGTCATGTTCAAGAGCGACTTGTTACCAACAAAGTTTCTTCAAGTTTTCTTCCCAATTTTTCCTCGGTCATTGCTGACCAGTACCTCTTTATTTTTGTCAAGCTTGAGGAGGATAACATATGCTTGTTCTATAATTTGCCCTTCGGGCAAACCCATCGCTATGTTTTAACGAGCCTAGCGATAGTGAAACTCGTTCTCGTCTATAGACAAGTTTGTCGCTATTAAAATTTTAACGATTTTAACGACAAAGATAACTCGGTCCTTTTCAATTTTAGAGAGTCTAAAAAGGAACGTAAAGGAAACTCCAAAATTCCTTTTTCGTCATCTAATCCCTTAAGTCCGAAAAAGTATAAAACAATACAGAAGGGATGAATTTTCGATACTTTTAAGGAGCCGAACAAAACAAGCGCTCGATCCTTTTGTGTAATAATCCCTCAGGTCCAAAAAGATTAAAATTTAGAGGAGGGATAGCACTTCCGGTCCCTTTAACGAGATGGAGAGGCCAATGGAGACTCGTCTTTTGAGGAACGAGTGATAAAACGGGTAGCAACTGATTCCAGGTAAGGTTTGGAATTTTCCAGTCACGGCAGTGTTACAAGGATGGCTAGTGAGATCACTCTTCGTAGTTGTTCCTCAAAATGGGTAAGCAATCAAATGGAGGTGAATGATCGGCCAATGCAAAAGTGGAGGTGATGGTGCAAACACGACCAAGGCTTTAATGGTTGAAGTACTACATTCACGATGGTTATTTACTGGGGAATAGTTCATTTTTTAATGAGCTTAAACTCTGGAGAAACAGTTTCTCATGGCTTATGTTTATTTTTTAACGAGCTTGAACTATGCGCTAAAACTGCTCGATGCGGGTTTATTTTTTAATGATCTTGAACCCTGCGGTAACACTGCTCGTGGTAAGTTTGCATGCCCCTAGCATAATAACGTAAATCAAGGTGCATGCCCCCCAAGCTTCATTGCATTCAACTCGGTGGTTGGAATGAAGGTTTACCTTTGAGATTTGGAAAGGGGGTTTGTTTCATTTTTTAATGAGGTTGACATGAGATAAGAACCATCCTCGACTCCTTGTTTCTTTTTTTAACGAGGTTGACACGAGATAAGAACCATCCTCGAAATCCACCATATTTACAGTATTTGATAGAAAATCAAAAACTGAAGGATAATTAAGGTTGCTGGAATAATCTTCGTGGTAATCTGGAAGATGGGAGCAATGGTGGTAATCTTCCCATGGTGCCTCTCCTATCATCATTGATTGAATGATTCCTTCGTCTGTAGAATGTACATGCGACCAAGAATCTGAAGAGGTGACATATTCCTTAGACCTATCTATCCAAACACTCGATGAGTGTTGATTTGGGTTTGTCCCCCAAGCCAAGAAAATTGATTGCTACAATATTTCTAAAATGGCGATGATCCATGCTAACAAAATGTTTAGGAATCTTCCGAATCCATTAGATATAGAAGATTTCATAGTGCAAGTTTCCACTGTGGCCACTTCCGCCAAATTGCTCGGAGGCGGTAGGGCAAAAGTACCCATTAAGGTAGGGTCTTTTAGGAGGCCTACTCCAATATTTTGAAGCGAATGATTGCTTCCATGGATCATTGGAATGCTTCCCGTAACTTGTGAACTGTTGGGGAGAAATGTTTGTTGGTCAATGATTGTAATTCTTCCTTGAAAGGGAAATGCAATCTTCCTGAAGTAGGTTCCCAGTAGGATGTTGTAATCGAGGTTTTCATGGATAACCTCAACATCAATTTCTACTGTTTTGCCCCCAGTTCAACTTGCAAGTTACTTAGAATCCCGTATGGAGTATATGATCATCCATCAAATGCTTTTAATGTCGTTGACGATCTCGACATGGGTGGTGAGCCTAAATTTTTCCAGAAACTCATCGACGTAATACATGTAGATGCCCCCTCATCAATAATTGTTCAATGAACAGTTTTGTTGAGGGCTTTCACTTGAATAAGGAAAGCTAGTTGAGCCGGTAATTGAGGGTCATATCCTTTATGATCAAAGGCCACAAGATTGGAATCCAATGGGTCAATCCCACCTATTGCTGATAATAAAGCTTGCTTTTGGGAGGGGCAATTTTGCGGTACCTCAAGTGTCGACATAGCGGAGGGTGATTGGGCCAGGTCCTCTACTATATTATAATTCTGTGCTACTTTTGCATGAGTATTAAATGTCGATTTGTGTACTACTCCCTTTGGCAACTTTATCATTGGTTCAGGAATGATGGGTGGCACAACTTCAGTCAAAGTTGTTGTCGAACTACTAGGTTGTTCATTAGACTTGTTATTCGATAGCTATGGATTCCTGTAATATTTATTCCTTGTCAAAGCATCATTTTTCTGCTCTGAGATAGAAAACATAAGCACTTGGGATCGAGAATCATTTTGATTAGCAACCAGTTTGGTTCCCGGGTTTGGAAACGGATCAGTCAATATTGCTGAGGTTTTTGAACTCTTAAATAGTTTCTTAACTTCAGCTTTATGTGGACAATCTCTCGTCCAATGATCCTCATCGCATATATGACACCCCGCAGGGGGTTTCCTTTGCCCAGAAGGGTTTGTAGAAGGTTTTTCAGGAGATGACTCATCCTGCTTCTTTTTTCTCCCTTTCTTTTTCTTCTTGCCCCCTGGTTGCTTCAGTTGTTTGCCCTTGTCAATCGACACGACATTTACTTCCGAGGCAAGAAGTTCCTCATTTTCATTTTGACTAGAAATCTTACAGGCCTTTTTGGATGTAGCCTTTGTCGATTTCGTGTCTGTTGCGCCAATCACGCCATCGCCGGCATGAGAGTCATTGTTTGATTTAGGAGGAGGAGGAACTGAGAATTCTGGTCTAGGAGCGTCAGGTATTTTATCGTAGAGCATGCCGGACTGAGTGTAAATTAAGTCCAAATATTGCGCACAAGAGATAACCTACTCTTCGGTGACGACTCCCCCTATTGCCACATCTTCCGTGATGGAAGGCAATAATGACTTAATAAACCATTTAGCTAAAAGCTGATCGGGAACATACGTTTTCACCATTCTACGACGACGTCGCCACTCATGTATATGATCAGATATATGAGTGGTCGTTTTTTTTGAAATTGGTAAGAAGTTCTGTTCCCGTTTCATACCTTATCGGTAACTGAAAATGGGTTAAAAAAGTTGTGGCTAGGGTACTAAAGTTGTCAAATGAAGCTCTAGGTAACTCGATATACCATTTTGCTGCCAGACCAGTTAACGTCCTCTGGAAAAGGCGAAGCCTAATCGAATCATCATTTAGGGTGTTTGATGAACACCACAGATGAAATGTCATCACATGATTCGACGGGTCTTCACCCGGATTTCCATTAAATTTAGGAATATCTGACGAAAGTTTATGCGGAATCGCTGGCCACTAAGGGGCATAAGCAATTGGATCATTCGTCAGCCAGTTTAGATCTGGTAATTCTAGAGTTGCTACAAAGGGCAAATGTTGATTCAGGTTAGGCGAAGCATACCCAGGATAAGATGGAATCGCCTGAGCAGTAGGTCTTTGCATACTAGCATAATGTATTTGATGTTGGCAACTTTGACAAGGTTGATGGGCATAACCATTATAATATGGTTGTTGATAACCGCTTTGGAAATGCGGTTGCCCATTACTTACAAAGACTTGTTGCTCAGGTCCTTGATATGATTGCTGGAATGGCGGTTGTTGAGATTGAACCAGCCATGGTTGTTGGACCATTTGTTGATGCCCAATACTGGATGATTGACCAAGATGAGGAGTCACAGTACTTGTTTGAGCCTGAGTCGCTCTAGATAAGGAGGCACTAACCTGAGGTTGTGATTGAGTCATTGAGATAAGAGGATGTTGTATTGCAACCTGAGAAACTTGGAGTTGACATACAACACGTAATGCTTTTACTTGCGATGCAGTCACCATAGCAAGTATAGTGGGAATATTCGACACAGGGTGGATTGGTTGCATTGAATATACAACCCTTGGTTGCTGAGGCAGTATTGGTACCCAACTGTTGGATGTAATTCCAGTTTGACCTGAACTTTGTTGTAAACTCCCATATGGTTATTCTCTGGGAGGGAACAATGAAAAGGCATACTGCCCTCCATATGGTGGAAATCCACTACTTAAAGGGTAGATTGGCCTTTGAAGGCACATTGGATCAATTTGTTGAGTTTCAACATAAGAAATACCAGATGATAATCCGGATGAAGAAATAGGAATTGACCATGTCATCGAAACAGTCCCTGATTGGACTTCGGCTTGTTGTTGATAACTTGCCGGGACAGATGGTATACCATTGAACATCGTTGGAGTAGCAGTAGGAGGTTGTGCCACTGCTATATCAGATGACACAGTCCTGGACGTCGACGGTTGTTCAGACATATCTAGTCTATCCAAAATATTTTCTAGCAATTCTACAAGAACTTGCGATGAAGGGAGACTAACTTCGAAGGCCAACGAGGGAAAGGCGATGATTATTCCATTTAAAATAAATTTTAGATGCTTTGACACAACTTGTTTTTCAATTTTTAAGAGTCGAGAAAAAACAAAAGATGACTCTAGTCGCCTTCGATTTTTAATGAGCCTGAAGTGACAAGTGCTCAGATGGACCTTTTCTGTAAAAGAGTCTAAAAAGGAACGAAAGGGAATGCTCTAGAAATCTAGGTAGAGGGATTACCAAACCAATTGCAAAACTACAGAATACTTTTTACGGTACGACAGTCAATCTTCCCGAATGCTGTGTTCAGTGCATTGCGATCGATAGGGCGGCAGACACGGCTTCCTATGGATAAAGGATTAAGCCTATTGGGGTCTCCCAAAATATACTCGATGGTACGTGGGAGCACAAGTCCGTATTGGCACTTATCGTCTCAAAGTGGAGGAATCACCCAACCATCAGTGAGAACAACAGTTACCAGGCTTTATGACGCCGGAATACGTCTCTAGCCTAGACTTCTAAATGTTGTGCGTTAGGTTCCAAAGCATTGTTAGATTCATTGAATTTATTTTATAGTTGATCTTGTTTATGAAGTTTGCCTTTTAGGTTCACCGGGAGATGTAGATGTAATTCCTAAAATGCAATCTAAGATGATAAACAATCTTTTTATCTTCTTTGAGCAATGAAAATCCTAGCTACTAAGGAAAGAAAGACAGAATCTTTCCACAAAGAGCAAAGAGCACACTTTAAATGCACTTTCCTAAATCAAGCCAATCAGACTGTCTATATGCAAATGCACATGCATGTATTTGTTTTCGACTTTCTTAGTATATGAATGCTAAAAAGAAAGTTGATGCACAAATCTGAATTTCTTTTCAAGCGACAAATACCAACAAGTTTCTTTTCGAAATCAAAAATGGAGACGATCACAACACCTTACGATTTTGAAATGAATACTTGTTCTTGACACTAGAAAATTACAAATTCAGACCAAAAACAATAGTAACAGGATAATCGACCATCAACAGCAATCAAACTCCTTCCTACGATTGAAATCGACACTTGTGACAGTTTCAAATCAAAGGACGACAGTACGATTACGCTACTTTTGCAAAGGAGAACTGAAAATGACTCAACAAACAAACAAAAACATTTACAGTTCTTTTGTACAAAGGAAGCGAAATAACAACAAGGAAAAGGGGTTTCAAACAGACATATATTGATCATAGGCAGCAAAATTCAGGAATAGAACTGGAAAGAATGAATCACAGAAACCAAAACTGTACAAAGACTAGTCTGATCAGCGCACCTGTAACACAAAGAATTTGAAATGCAGCGCACCTTCTCCACTCAGGAAGTGCGCTGAAGTTCAGATTCTCTGAAAAGTACCTACGCTGGGCTAGAAACGAGACTCTGTTTGGGTTCCGGGTCACAGTTTGTAGTTCAGTTCATGGGTTTTGGCCGAGCAAAAGGTAATCAGTAATGCAACAATCAGGGGTAGATCTAAGAAGGATCTAAGAGCTATCACAAGGGAAATCAGAGAGTTTGTGAATCAGTTGTTTAAATCATAAACAGGTCCCGTAGATGGACTGAAGTAGCATTTATCTACTTTTCATTTGCTATGGCAAATGCAGTTCGAATGCTACCTGTAAGTTTATGAAATAGATAACAAAGAATGATGAACAAACAAGCTAACTCGTCCCCAGTGGAGTCGCCATTTTGTTACAGGGAAAAGTGTCTATATAGAACTGCTCTATCCCACTAAGGTGTGATAGCTACCTTAGAAACAAACAGAGTAAATCTACTTTCGTTTTTCCTTTATGAATTATAGATAGAGAGGAACAGAAGGACCAACCTCTGTCTTGCGCTAATCCCTTGATTTGATTCCTCTCTTCCTTGATAGTCTTTCGCAACTTGTTCCCTTGCACACCCAGCTTCACAAAGTACCTGTAAGATCACAGTAGCATAACACTATACAAAGACATGGATCTATAATCATAAACAATCTAGGATCAGATGTAAATTGACCATACAAATGCAACAAATATCAATGACACAAGAGCATGGAGGAAAACTTGAATAGCTTTTATTGATAAACAAGAAAGAGCCAAGAGGAGTTACAACCAGTTGTTCTGGCCCAGCATCAACCTCTCAGCAAGGAAGCCCCTCTTCACCTCATACAAAGCTTAGATCACCCAACAATCTGATGTTTGTCTCAAGAAACCAACAACAATTCCTTACAATATGCAAAATTCCAGCCTCTGGATCTCTGGGATGAGGGATCCATATATAGATATCTGTAATGGAGATGAGTCAGCCTATGATTTGATTAGTGTCTTCCCTCTGATAGTTCTTGCTTCCACTTGGAGATTGATGATCCCTTACTCATCCTTGGTCGAATTCAGAGAGGCAAATGTCACAGGAGAAGTTTCTGGAAGCTTCCATTGCCTCTCCACCTCGCGGAATGACACTGCCATTTGTCATTTCTCACCCATCGCACCCCATAGAAGGGCTTTTTGAAATGCAACACACCCACACAGTGTATTTAGGTGAGATGCAATGCACTTGGCCAGTGGAGCAGCTGAAATGATCCTGTTTTGACCAATTCTGAGCAGTTTTTCCATGGAGAACTTCTGGGAGAAGCTGTAATCTGTTGACCTTGTTCCTTTAGGGGTTAGAACAACACTTTTAGGGACTTAGGAGCCCTTGGTTTATGGACATTTCATGCTTGGGGTTGTAGGGCCCAAAAATGTCTCTAACACTCTATGCATTGATTTCAAAATATCATAAATAAAAGAAGTCTTTGTTATCCTGTCAGCTCAAACCCTAAAAGCATTCAAGCTAATATCAACATAATCATATAAAAACCCATCAGAATAAAATTCAGATAACATATGCAAAGGCAATGCTATTTTATTAACCAGTTTCAAACATCTACAGTACTTGGTCTGATTTCCTTTATTTTAAATGGCCTTCTTTCTCAACTCTTCACCTACGCTCACTTTCTACCTCCTATTCGATCCCCCAACTTTTTAATTCCTTCCAAGCATATAATATATACAATGAAAGAATTCTAAACTAATTTCAATCCAAATTCTATAAAATCTCCTCACAAAACTCCTAAAAATCCTCTAATCCCTCTTTTAACTCAACTAATCCCCTATTATAGGATCCCCTAATCCCTAAGATCTCTATGAGATCTACACAAGTCAAACATCTCTCATATTCTCAATTATATGAGAATATTTACAATTACAACCTCACACACGTATTTCTCACTCAATTTATTAAAATATACAAACTTCTTATTAATAAATTAAATTTCATCACATCCTTTAAGTCACCCAAATACAAACTGATTTTCTGAGCAGGATGCTCCTACATCAGTTCTTATTTCGAAAAATCTAACCTTGTGTTATAGACATTTTTGGGCACTGCAACCCTGATCATAAATGTCCATAAACCAAGGGCTCTTAATTCCCTAAACGTGTTGTTCCGACCTCTAAAAGAACAAGGTCAGTTGATTACATCTTCTCCCAGAAGTTCTTCATGAAAAACTACTCAGAACTGGTCAAAACTCGACCATCTCACCTGCTCCATGGTCAAAGTGCATTGCATCCCACCTAAATACACATGGGAGGTGCGATGCATCTTGAAAAGCCCTTCTATGGGGTGCGATGGGCGAGAGTGGACAAATGGCAGGGTCAATCTGAAAGGTGGAGGATCATGGAATCTTCCAGAAACTTCTCCTGTGACACTTGCCTCTCTGCATTTGCCCAGGGATGAGTAAGAGATCATCAATCTCCAAGTGGAATCAAGAACTATTAGAGAGAGGACACTAATCAAATCTCAAAAGCTGACTCACCCCCCTTGCAAACATCTATATATGGATCCCTCTCTAGGGGCTGGAATTTTGTATCTTGTAAGGAAGTGCTGTTGGTTTCTTGGTGTAATATCATAGTGTTGGGTGACCTAAGCTTTTCATGAGGTGAAGAAGGGCTTTCTTGCTGAGAGGATGATGCTGAGTCAGAATAATTGGTTGTAATCCTCTTTGCCATTCTTGATTATTAATAAAGCTATTCAAGTTTTCCTACACATTCTTGTATGATTGATGATATATGCATTTGTGTGGTCAATATATATCTGGTCGTATATTGCTTATGATAATAGATCTATGTTCCTGGATAGTGTTATGCTGCTTTGATTCTACAGGTGCTCTTTGAAGCTGGGTAGACAAGGAAGCGAGTGGCAAAGATCTATTAGAAGGGAGAGGAATCAAGCAAGGAACCAAGCGCAAGACAGAGGTTGGTCAACTTTATTCCCATCTTATCTATTTCTCATAAAGGAAAACGAAAGTAGTTTTAGTTTGTTTGTTTCTAAGGTAGCTACCAACCTTAGTGGGACTAGAAGCTCTGCATAGACCCTAGATTTCCCGATAACAAAATGGCGACTCCGCTAGGGAGCGAATAGATTGTTTGTTTGTCTACATTTGTTTGCTTTATAAACTTACAGACGGAGCCTGAAGTCAAGCTAGCTAGCCTTCGAACTGCATTTGCTATGCAAGTGCAAAGTAGATCAATGCTGCTTCAGTCTATCTCCGGGTTTTGTTTATGAACTAAACAATCAATTTACAAGCTCTCTAATTGCCCTTGTGGTGGCTCTAGTAACCTCTTTAGAGCTACCCCTGTGATTGATTTACTGATTACCACTTGCTCAGCATAAATCCCTGAACTGAGCTGCAAACTGTGACCCAGAACCCAGTTGAAGTCTCGTCCCTAGACCATCGCACTGTCTCTTCTTTGGATTTTGGATGCATCGCACTTCCCGAGTGTAGTAGGTGCACTGCGTCTCTTTTTCCCTATGTTACAGGTGCGCTGATCAGACAAGGCCTCTTCTGCTCTTAGATTTTGGTTTTTGTGTTCACTCTTTTCAGCTCTATTCAGGAGTTTTGCTGCCTGTAGTCAGTATACCTCTGTTGAAACCCCATTCCTTGCCATTATCCCGCCTCCATTGTGCAAGGAATTGTAAATGTTTTTATGTATTTTGAGCCATTTTCAGTTCTCTTTTACAAAGAAGTAGCGTAATTGAACTGTCGTTTCTTGATTTGAAAGTGTCGCAAGTGTCATTTTCAGTCATAGAAGAGAATCCGATTGTTCTTGATAGTCGATTACACTGTTACTCTTGTATTTGATTTGAATTAGTAGTTTTTCAAGTTTCGAAAGCAAGTTTTCAATTCCAAATCGCAAAGTGTTGTCATTGTCCTCATTTTGTCTTCAAAAGAAACTTGCTAGTAATGTCGCTTTGAAAAATAATTCAGATTTGCGCTTAGCTTTCTTTTTATCATTCACACATTAAGAAGGCTGAAAACAAATACATGCATGTGCATTTGCTTTTAGACTGTTTGTTGGTTTTATTTAGGATAGTGCATATAGTGTGTGCTCTCTACTCTATGTTGAAAGAATATCATCTCTCTTTCCTTAGTAGCTAGGATTTTCATTGCAAAAAGAAGATTAAACAATTGTTTATCATCTTAGATTACATTTTAGGAATTCTACATCTACATCACGCGGTGAACCTGAAAGGAAAATTTCTTAAGCAAGATCAACTGTAAAATAAATTTAATGAATCTAAAAACGCTTTGGAACCTAGCACACAACATTTAGAAGTCTAGGCTAGAGACGTATTCCGGCATCGTAAAGCCTGGTAACTGTTGTTTTCATTGATGGTTGGGTGATTCCTCCACTTTGAGACGATAAGTGCTAGTACGGACTTGTGCTCCCACGTACCGTAGAGTATATATTGGGAGACCACAATAGACTTTACCTTTATCCATAGGAAGTTGTGTCTGCCGCCCTATCGATCGCAATGCATTGAACACAGCATTCGGGAAGATTGACTACCGTACCGTAAAAAGTATTCTGCAGTTTTGCGATTGGTTTGGTAATCCCTCTGTCTAGATTTCCAGAGCGGTCTTTTTCGTTCCTTTTCAGACTCCTTAAAGGAAAAGGTCCATCTGAGCACTTGTCACTTCAGGCTCATTAAAAATCGAAGGCGACTAGAGTCATCTTTTGTTTTTTCTCGACTCTTAAAAATTGAAAAAACAAGTTGTATCAAAGCGTCTAAAATTCATTTAATTCGGAAACATATTTCCCCTTTATTTTTAGTTGATCGATTAATCCGCAATCGTGGAAGAAAGTCAATTGAAACCCCGTCGTTCGCAGAGGCTTACAAGTCAACCGTATTTGTCTCCAGAATTGAAACTATTACGGACAAAGCGAACTCGTTTAATTGGTTCCAAATCCCCTGGTAAAGTCAGAACAAGTGTTCCAACACCATCGGAGACTCCGGTTACTCCAAACATTTCTGTTATCCCTGCCTTTACAGAAGAAGTTTAGCAGCCACCAAAGGACAGTAGAACTAATCCTAGTGTGAAGGTAAACACTTGTATTACTGAACCAGCTCCATCTACAGTTGATTCGGAAAGTTTTATTCCCCAAACATCTGTCGCTGTAGATTCTATACCTTCTTCGGCACCAGAAATATTTTATGGACCTGACTATCTACCTCTTCCACCTGGTTTGATTGCTATAGAAGAGATTTTGGAGGATCCTCCATCTAGTACTCCATCGCGATTTGGAGTCAGGATCACTCTATATCCTTCTTCATCAGAAATTAGTCTACCGTCATCGGAAGCTCCTGTAGAATCACTAGGTAATCTTTTGGATAGACTAGAAATGTCTGAACAACCTTCGACATCTAGGACTGTGTCATCCAACACAGCGACAACAGAACTTCCTGTTGTCACTCCAACAATGTTCGCTGGCATACTATCTATCCCAACTAGCTCTCAATCGCTAGAAGGGGCCCACTCAAGGGCTATTTTGACAGTATGGTCCATTCCTGTTTGTTCATCCGGAATAGTATCCGGGAACTCTTATGTTGAGTCTCAGCAAATTGATCTTTCAGGGTATCAATTTGGGCAGTCCGGTCCTCAAGGACAAACAATTCCTTTGAGTACCAGATTACTGTCGTATGGGGGTCAATATACCCTTTCATTGTCTCCTCCGGGAGGACAACCATACGAGAGTTCACAACAAAATTTAGGTTATGCTGGAATTACATCTAGCGGTTGGATGCCAATACTGCCTCAACAACCAAGAGTTGTATATTCGATGCAACAATGTTTACCTATGTCAAATATACCAACTATGCCGGCTATTGTAACGATGTCACAAGTACAAGCGTTGCCTGTTGTATGCCAACCTCAGGTTTCTCAGGTTGTAATGCAACACCCTCTTGTCCCTACAACTCAACCACAATCGCTAACTAGTGGAATGACATAGGCCCAAACAGGTACAATTACCCCTCATCTTGGTCAAATGGCCAGTATTGGACAACAGCACATGGCTTCACAACCATGGCTGGTGCAATACCAACAACCGCAATTCCAACAAGTATACCAAGGATCTAAGCAACAAATCTTTGTAAATAATGGGCAGCCATATATTCAAAACGGTCAAAATCAACCATTCTATAATGGTTATGCCCATCACCTTACAATGATTACAGCATCAAATGCATTATGCTGGTATGCAAAGACCAACTGCTCAGGCCATTCCATCTTATCCTGGGTATGCTTCGCCAAACCTGAATCAACGGTTACCCTTCGTGGCAACTTTAGAGTTACCAGATATAAATCGGCCAACAAACGATCCAATTGCTTACGCCCCTTGGTGGCCAGCGATTGTGCATAAACTTCCGTTAGATAGTCCTAAATTTAATGGAAATCCGGGTGAAGACCCATCAAATCAAGTGATGACATTTCATCTGTGGTGTTGATCAAACACCCTAAACGATGATTCGATTAGGCTTCATCTTTTTTAGAGGACGTTAACTGGTCCGGTAGCAAAATGGTATATAGAGTTACTCAGAGCTTCATTTGAAAACTTCAGTGCCTTAGCCACAACCGTTTTACCCCATTTTCAGTTACCCATAAGGTACGAAATGGGAATAAAACTTCTTACCAATTTCAAACAAATGACGGCCACTCACATATCCGATCATATTCATGAGTGGCGACATCGTCGTAGAATGGTAAAAACGTATGTTCCTGATCAACTTTTAGCTGAATGGTTTATTAATTCATTATTTCCTTCCATTACAGAAGATGTGGCAAAGGGAGGAGTCGTCACTGAAGAGAAAGTTATTGCTCGTGCGCAATATTTAGACTTGATTTATACTCAGTTTGGCATGCTCTACGATAAAATCCCTGATGCTCCCAGACCAGAATTTTCTGTCCCTCCTCCTCCTAAATCGAACAATGACTCTCATGCTGGCGATGGTGTGATTGGTACGACAGACACGAAATTGACAAAGGCTACATCTAAAAAGGCCCATAAGATTTCTAGTCAAAATGCAAAAGAAGAACTTCTCACCTCGGAAGTAAATTCCATCTCGACTGATAAAGGCAAAGAAACCAAGCAACCAGGAGGCAAGAAGAAAAACAAAGGGAAGAAGAAGAAACAGGAGGAATCATCACTTGAAAAATCTTCTGCAAACCCTTTTGGAGATAAGAAACCAAGTCGTCCATGTCTTATATCTGATGAGGATCATTGGGCAAGAGATTGTCCATATAAAGCTGAGCTTAGAAAATTATTCAAGAATTCAAAAACCTCGGCAGTATTGACTGATCTGTTACCAAATCCAGGAACAAATTTGGTTGCTATTGAAAATGCTTCCCCGCCCCAAGTGTTGATGTTGTTGGTTTCGAAACAGCAAAATGATGCTTTGATATCGATAAGAAATAAATATTACGGGAATCCACAGCTGTCGAACAACAAGGATAAAGATCAACCTAGTAGTTCGACAACAACTTAGACAGAAGTTGTGCCGCCCATCATTCCAGAGCTAACAATAAAACCGCCAAAGGGAGTAGTACACAAGTCGACATTTAATCCTCGTGCCAGAGTAGCATAGCATTATAATATAGTGGAATATCTGGCCCAATCGCCATCCGCTATGTCGACACTTGAGGTACTGCAAAATTGCCCATCCCAAAAGCAAGCTTTGTTATCAGCTATAGGTGGGATAGACCCAAAGGATTCTAATATTGTGTCCTTTAATCACAAAGGATATGATCCTCAGTTACCAGCTCAACTAGCTTTCCTCATTCAGGTGAAAGCCCTCAACAAAACTGTTCATCGAACAATTATTGATGAGGGGGCATCTACATGTATTATGTCGATGTATTCTAAGTAACTTGCAATTTGAACTAGGGGAAAAACATTAGAAATAGATGTTGAAGTAATCGACGGAAACCTTGATTACAACATCCTACTGGGAAGGCCCTGGATATATGCTATGGCTGCGGTTGTGTCGACCTACTTTAGGAAGATTGCATTTCCTTTCCAAGGAGGAATTACAATCGTCAACCAACAAACATTTCTCCCCAATAGTTCCCAAGTTATTGGAAGCATTCCAATGATCCATGGAAGCCCCCATTTGCTTCAAAATATCGGAGTAGACCTACTAAATGACCCTATATTAATGGGGACTTTTTCCCTCCCGCCTCCAATCAATCTAGCGGAAGTGGTGACAGTAGGAACCTACAATATGATATCTTCGATTCAAAAGATCTCAGAAAACGATATTAACATGGATCATCTGCAGGTATTTCCTCCAAGCCCAATAGAAATATTGTAGCAATCAATGTTTTCAGCATGGGAGGCAGACCCGAATCAACGCTCATCAAGCGTTTGGATAGATAGGTCAAAGGAATATGGCACCCCCTCAGATCCTTGGTCGCAAGTGCATTACACCGACGAAGGAATTTTTCGATAAATGATAATTGAAGGGGCGGCATGGGAAGATTACCACCATCGTTCCCATCTTCCAGATTGTCAAGAAGATACTCCTGATGACCTTCATCATCCTTCAGTTTTTGATTTCCTATCAAATACTGTAAAAAACTGTGGATTCCGAGCAGAACTTGTCCAATATTGAACAGACTATCGCCATAAATATTTCGACCAAAACAGAGGTTGTAGAGAATATTTATGTTGGCAAATGTTGTTCTCCTTCAGAACTGGAAATATATAACGCTCTTTTTCGCGAATTCAGAGATGTCTTTGCTTGGTCATATGATGAAATGCCAAGCATTGACTCGAGTATAGTTGAACACGAAATCAAGATGTATCCAGATGTGAAACCAGTACGACAATGGCTACGGCAGGTGCACCCCAAGAAAGTCGCTGCCATCAAGGCAGATGTTGAGAAACTTCTCCATGCTGGTTTTATTTACCCGGTTACTCTAACAAATTGGGTATTAAACATTGTTCCTGTGATGAAAAAGCAAGGAACGATTAGAGTGTGCCTCGATTATAGGGATGTAAATCAAGCTTGTCCAAAAGACAACTACCTTACACCCTTTATTGACCAGATAATTGATGAATGCACCGGATGTGAAATATTTTCATTTATGGATGGATTCTTCAGGTATAATCAAATAAATATCCGCCCACAGGACCAATCAAAGACTGCATTTATTTGTCCGTGGGGCACATTTTCATATCGCAAATTACCCTTTGGTTTAAAGAACGTAGGGGCAACATTTCAGAGGGAAATGAATTATGCCTTCCATGACATTAAAAACATCGTTCAACCATATCTCGACAACCTTCTGGCTCATTCGCAAAAGCGGGCCGATCATCCGCAACATTTGAGAGCGATATTTCTACGTTGCCAACACTACAAGATACGACTCAATCCACACAAATGTGTGTTCTGTGTTAGTTCTGGTCGTTTGCTTGGCTTTGTAGTCTCTAAGGACGGGATTCGTCTCAACCCATGTAAGGTTCAGGCAATCTTAAATTTGCCTCCACCTTCAAATTTGCTTCAGATTCAGAAACTCCAAGGGAAAGCAAACTTTCTGAGGAGGTTCATTCCAAATTACGCCAAACTTGCTAAAGGTTATACATGTCTATTGAAAAATGAAGTACCCTTCGTCTGGGATCAAGTCACGCAAGCTTCCTTTGATGCTTTAAAAGAATCCCTAATGAAAGCATCATTAATGTGCGCTCCTGATTATCAAAAAGACTTTAACCTGTATCTAGCTACAACTGATACAACCATCGCAATGGTTTTAGTTCAAGAAGACAACGGAATTGAACATCCTATATATTATTTGAGTAGGAACTTAAATGATACAGAAATAAAGTATTCCTATCTTGAAAAGCTGGCTCTCGCAGCTGTTCAAGCGATACAGAGATTTCGACACTATGTCCTCTTTCGAAAAACTACCATTTTGTCAGATTGCAACCCCATGACTTATATATTTTCGCGACAGTTGCTGGGGAGAAAATATTCAAAATGGATAGAAATTCTTCAAGAGTTTTATCTAGAATTCATAAAATCCAAATCAAAGAAATCCCTGGTTTTCGCGGAATTACTATGTGATCTCCCATCGTCGTCCAACGATGAAATATCTGAAGAAACCATCGTGGATGAATCTTTGTTTCTAATATCTTCAAGCAATCCGTGGTATGGAGATATAATCATCTATCTCCAAACACAAAAATATAGGTCTAATACCTCTTGCACGGAACAAAAACGTATTCGATACCAATCAAAGGACTACATGATCGTCGGTGATACACTTTATCGTCGTGGTGTCGATACAGTTCTGAGGAGGTGCCTCACCCATGAGGACGCCGAAAAATCCCTGAATGATTGTCATTCAGGTGTGTGTGGGGGGCATCAATCTAGTTACACTACGGCGCAAAAAAAATTTACGAGCAGGATACTTCTGGCCAACAATGTTCAAAGATTGCATAACCGCAGTCAGGAGTTGCCATGCATGTCAAATTTTCGATAGCAAAACCAGAAAACCACCCGCACCTCTGCAACCAATAGTTGTTGTCAGGTCATTCGCCAAATGGGGCATTGATTTCATGACATGTAACCCCACCTCGACCAGGGGCCATGGGTATATCATAGTCATAGTAGACTATTTTACCAAATGGGCCGAGGCGATGCCTACATTAGATAACACTGGTGAAACAGCTGCCCTTTTCTTTTTCAATCATGTAGTCACCAGATTTGGCATTCCACAGGCTATAGTCACAGATCATGGATCGCATTTTCGCAATCACATGATGGTTGAATTGGCTGCCAAATTAGGGTTGTCTCACGACATCTCTACTCTGTGTTACCCGCATGCCAATGGACAAGTTGAAGCAATCAACAAAGTCATGAAGCGGATGATGCAAAGGATGATTAGAGTCCACAAAAGGAGTTGGCACCTGATCCTGTACTAAGCCTTGTGGGCATATCGAACATCGGTAAGGAACGCAACCAGGTTTACACCCTTTGAACTTGTGTATGGCTTAGAAGTAATCTTACCAGTTCAGTGTGAAATCTCGTCTCTCAAACTCGCACTCGACCTTCTCCCTGGAACTTTAGAAGAGGAGGCTCATTTCTTGGAACTAATCCAATTGGATGAAACCTGTCATGATGCCACTTTGGCTAACGAAGCCCATAAGAAACGAGTCAAGGCGCAGTTCGACAAAAATGTCAAACCCCGTGTCTTCTCAGAAAGTGACTTGGTCTTACTTTACGACCAGGAATCCGATAAATTGGGAGAAGGTAATTTCAAGTCTTTGTGGATGGGCCCCTATATTGTTAAGTGTGTATTATCAAAGGATCCTACGAGTTAATGTATGACGACAGGATTCCACTGGCACAACCTCGTAACGGGTTGTACCTTAAGCGTTACTACGCATGTTTCAATGTGGTAACCTATATGCTTTTGTTACATTTTTGTTTTCACTAAGAGTAATTGTTTTGGTCAAATAATCCACTTTTTACATTTGTCGCAGATGTCGAACCTATTGGAATCTTTTGTTGGATATGATGACGGGGCGAGTCGTAGTTCACGGAACCTATGTTCTGCGGCCTAGGCCATTTTTGATCCAAGCGGCGAGTTAGTAAGTTGCAGAGGGGTATGTATTGGTCGGTCAACAAATAACATTGCTGAATATAGTGCGTTGATAGAACTTATCTCTGATGCCATCACACATGGCATAAGCCGACTTGTCGCTAGGCTAGACTCACAGCTTGTCATACTACAACTCACAGGTATCTACTCCGTCCGAAATCCAGCTATCTATTGCATGTTCCTAAGGGTCAATATTTTGGAAAGACAATTTGATTTTATTCAATATTAGCATATTTCCAGAAACTTAAACACATTAATAGACTCATTGGCAAATTATGTTTTAGATATACATTTGCAACGTTTATAAAAAGAAGCATTTCATCAGTATTTGCATCAAGATCATGTAACTTAACCAAAATAAAACTCTGAAAATCAAAAATATATATATATATATATATATATAACTATTTTATGGTTTACACATAATGTTCTGTAACCAAAACAAAATTGGTCAAATGACCCAAAACTCAAAATGCTAGGGGGCACCCTAGTCTAATGATGCTGGTGATAACAAGTCACCGCCTGTGCAATCATGCGTAAAAGCCTAGTCCACCGACTCGGTACGCCGATAATATGTCGTTGCAACCTCAGAGACAGCTCGTCAGTCCTCACGTTCGAAATACCAAGAGTGAGGCCTTCGACCTGATCCTGCAATGCTGAAAGAGTCTCGACCACATCAAGGTCGCGAAGGATAGCCCTTCTCACACCCTCTCCTGCTAGAGCAGCAACTGGCACTCTCAGGCGTACTACTGGCCAAACTGGTCCAACATCTGCATGAGCACATGAGTTTTGATTAGTCCTGATAGAATAAAGCACAAGAACATTATAAAAGAAATGATAAACGGAGATATGGTCATAGAATTTACCGATGACACCCCATTGCTCTCCAGCAGGCAGTACCAAATCCGGATAACCCCGGAAATCCATACCAGCATATGGATACTCGGAAAAAACCATCTCTTGATGGTTGAACCACTTGAAAAAGGTATCAGAAAAGGAAACTTGGGACTGACCAGCATGTCTGGCCATAAGGTCGACCCATCTCTGCATCCGTGGCTCAGTCGGTGGAGGTAAACCAAGTGAAACATACTGCGACTGCATCAGCGGGATCTTTTCCAAGGCAAAAGCTGTCAAGATAGAACCATATCCAAAGTTCTTCAATCTTCCATTTTTCACCTTGGTTAGTTGTTCTTTCATCACAGAGAGTACTGCATCACACCAGTTGAACACCTTTGGTTCAAGGCATTCCAAGGCGTACTGCATATAAGACCTGTTGGCCACATGGAGAGCCACACTACCAGCCAGTCTAGCAAAAGTAAATAGAATGGTCCTCAGGGACCTGTCAGTGACATCTCGGATAATGATCTTACCGTCCTTACTCGGCTGAGATCCCTCTCTGCAATACCTGCGAATGTAATCTCTCACAGATTCACCCCCACGGGCCGAACCTGATAATGAGATAGGGGCACCCCACCTCGATAAGCCGGTCAAAAAATAGATGTCCACGACAGTCAAGGGGATGGACTTGCCCCTAATCTGGAACACCTGGCTGGTAGGATCCCATGCATCGATAAAATATTGCAACAGGTTGATTTGCTGCCTCATGCAAGAGATGCAAAAAAACTTGAACAGGCCAAAGTTCCGCAGTGCATTTACCGTAATCGGATCATGTAAAGCAAGCATGTCCTCTTCTTCATGCTCACGTTCTCACCATGTAACAGGAATTTTCCTCCAATTAATCTCTGAAACAAACAAGAGAAGAGTCAAGATCCTGATTTGGTGAAAACAGGCAAAACTTTCCATGAAAAACTGTGCATAAATTGCCCTCTTTGGGCCCATCGCACCCCCAGCAGTGTTCTAGGTGGGATGCATGTTGACTGGCCAATGGCCAAGCCAACATGCATTGCACCTTTTGATGTAGAAGAGGTGCGATGGAGCTAGGGCAAGTGTTTCAAACCCCAGAGGCTCAGAAAAACTGCAAAACATGCTCAAAATTCAAAAAGGAAAGGATGAAACTAAAGAGCTCAAGTTTAGCTCCTATCTGGTCTAGACGGCACCGAGAATAGTCCATAGAATCTCCCATAATCAACTAGTGAAAATCAAGGGGGAAAGCACCTCCAAAGCTCCAACAAACCAAAGTTCCAATGAAATGGTAAAATGAGAGGTAAAAAGCACTTTTGAATCACTTTTCACGTAATTCAAGTAAAATGTTAGTGTTTTAACTCATTTTTCAAACATGTATTGTTCGTTTCTAACTAGTTTTATGAAGCAATTAAGCAGGCAGTACAGCCTTTGAAAGAACAAAGTTGTCAATGGTAAAATCAAGATAATCAATGACCATTATATCGAGCAGTTTTAACGTGGAATTCAAGCTCGTTAAAAAATAAACATAAGCAATGAGAAAATGTTCCCCCAGAGTTTAAGATCATTAAAAAATGAACTAATTTCCGGTAAATAACCATCGTGAATGTATTATCATCAGCCTTTGAAGCCTTGGTCGTGTTCTCATTATCACCTCCACTTTGTATTGGCCAATCATTCACCTTCATTTGATTGTTTACCCTTTTGAGGAACAGCTGCGAAGAGTGATCCTGTTAGCCATCCTTGTGACACTGCCATGATTGGAAAATTCCAAACCTTACCTGGAATCAGCTGCTACCCAAATTTATCACTCGTTCCTCAAAAAACGAGTCTCCTTTATGCTCTTTTCAAATGACTCGTAAAATATGAAAAGATTGCCGAGCAATTGGCCTCTCCAGCTCGTTAAAGGGACCGGAAGTGCTATCCCTCCTTTAGATTTTAATCTTTTTGGACTTGAGGGATCATTACACAAAAATATCGAGCGCTTGTTTTGTTTGGCTCGTTAAAAGTACCGAAAATTCATCCCTTTTGTATTGTTTTATACTTTTTTTGACTCAAGGGATTATAGGACGAAAAAGGATTATTGGAGTTTTCTTTACGTCCCTTTTTCAGACTCTCTAAAATTGAAAAGAACTGAGTTATCCTTGTCATTAAACTCGTTAAAACTGAATAGCGATAAACTTGTCCATACAGACAAGAACGAGTTTCACTATCGCTAGGCTCGTTAAAACATAGTGATGGGTTTGCCCGAAGGGAAAATTATAGAATAAGCATATGTTATCCTCCTCAAGCTTGACAAAAATAAAGAGGTACTAGTCAGCAATGACTGGGGAAAAATTGGGAAGAAAACTTGAAAAAAAAATTATTAATAGCAAGTTGCTCTTGAACATGACACTTTCACTCTGCATCCGTGCCGGGTTGGGTTGTTCCATTCACTGATCATATCACCATGGGTCCATCACACCATCCATATTTGGGTTTAAGACTACCAATCCATCATGTCAGTGTCACCGATATGTTCAAGAGAATTCGCTCAGAGAATTCACCTGTGTCTCACCCACTGCAATACATTTACGCTCCATTCATTCATGACCGCCACCCTGAACCTTATATCACCAGATCGTTTTCACCTCCATTAAAATCATTTGCTCCGTTCCATGTCATTGATGTCGGATTCACTAAGGCCCTCCTATGATGGATCACTTCTTGTCGACATCAGCTCATTATCCAAGAGGTCGATCTAGGAACAACCCTTTCAGTACTTTGAAGCTTGCATGCCTAAATGGCAAGTTTCTCACTTTCGGCGACAGGTTTACATCAATGGCCTTCAACCGAAAGATTTTGTGTGGTGTTCGATGCTAAGTCCCTTATTCACACCACGTGAATTATACTGTAGTACCTTGAGGGTCATCATCATTGTCGGTGATTCCTCTCGAGCCTGTTAACAGCTTACATCATTGGTTGATAATCAGGCGATGTCTTTCCATGTTCGACTCCAGAACATCTCTCACATGGATCGACTTGTACTTTGAGCGAAGATAAAACAAGATTGAAGACCCCGGATCTAGTTTCATCCATCCGAGATGTGATATATATTCAGGAAAATAAAGACATCAAATGTACAACATTACTGCACAGATAATCATCCAACCTAAGGGATGGTGGCTCTACCAGAATCATCAGTCTACACTCAGACGATTGTCTGTCTTATGCACATGAAAATGAATTTATAAAGCTGAGCATGGGAATGCCCGCCTTAGCTAGATCATGAAAACATTATGAAGATAATGTATTGTATTGTATCTTATTACAAGTCGCCTTCCAGCTTGTAAAAACTTCAGATCCTCATGATAAAGCATTTCACCCGACATCAACAGATTAACGACCTCATGCTTTAGGGGGCAATTGTTATAGACATTTTTGGGCACTGCAACCCCGATCATAAATTTCCATAAACCAAGGGATCTTAATTCCCTAAAAGTGTTGTTCTGACCCCTAAAAGAACAAGGTCAACTGATTACATCTTCTCCCAGAAGTTCTCCATGAAAAACTACTCAGAACTAGTCAAAACTGGACCATCTCACCTGCTCCATGGTCAAAGTGCACTGCATCCCACCTAAATACACATGGGAGGTGCGACGCATCTTGAAAAGCCCTTCTATGGGGTGCGATGGGTGAGAGTGGACAAATGGCAGGGTCAATCTGCAAGGTGGAGGATCATGGAATCTTCCAGAAACTTCTCCTGTGACACTTGCCTCTCTGCATTCGCCTAGGGATGAGTAAGAGATCATCAATCTCCAAGTGAAATCAAGAAATATCAGAGAGAGGACACTAATCAAATCTCAAAAGCTTACTCACCCCCTTGCAAACATCTATATATGGATCCCTCTCCAGGGGCTGGAATTTTGTATCTTGTAAGGCAGTGCTGCTGGTTTCTTAGTGTAATATCATAGTGTTGGGTGATCTAAGCTTTTCATGAGGTGAAGAAGGGCTTTCTTGCTGAGAGGATGATGCTGGGTTAGAACAATTGGTTGTAATCCTCTTTGTTATTCTTGATTATTAATAAAGTTATTCAAGTTTTCCTCCACATTCTTTTATGATTGATGATATATGCATTTGTGTGGTCAATATATATCTGGTCCTATATTGCTTATGATAATAGATCTATGTTCTTGGATAGTGTTATGCTGCTTTGATTCTACAGGTGCTCTTTGAAGCTGGGTAGATGAGGAAGCTAGGGGCAAAGATCTATCAGAAGGGAGAGGAATCAAGCAAGGAACCAAGCGCAAGACAGAGGTTGGTCTCCTTTATTCCCCTCTTATCTATTTCTCATAAAGGAAAACGAAAGTAGTTTTAGTTTGTTTGCTTCTAAGGTAGCTACTAGCCTTAGTGGGACTAGCACCTCTACATAGACACTAGATTTCCCGATAACACCTTGGGCCTGTGCGGTTTCCCTTCATCAGGACCGTGTTGGTCGGTAATTTTTAGTGTACAGAGAAACTCGATCTGTGCAGTTTCTATCCCGAGGAACTGCGCAGCTGTGCTCTGTTCACCAAAAATCAATGGTGCAAGCACCGAGGGTTTTCAAAAATGTAGAAATTCTACCCCAAAAAGTTGTAAATTTGTTTTAAATGTTGGAATAGCTCCCTTTAAATGTCATTTCCAGGATATTTGACCATTCAAAATGGAATGGAGGGAGAGAGAACAAGAAAATCAAGATGCGGTAACTTTGCAAGCTTTGAGAAATTGTGGCCTCTACAAATATTGGATTATTTCAGGAATGAAAGATCAATTAAAGCTCATGGCTTGGTTGTTGAGAACCTGGGATGTCCAGGATCAATATTTTGTGATCGGGGATCATCATCTCACCATTTATGTCGATGATATATATTTCTTAACAGGGCTTTCCTGCTAAGGGATTGATATGTATTTATATGGGAAAAGATGGGTGGAGATACTACTAACGATACTGTGGGAATGCACAACTCAAGGACGGCGGGGTTGATATTCAAACTATTTGGAACTTGGCCTTGAGAACCATAGTATTCACTATTACCAAACTGTACAATAGCGCAGCTCTTCACTTGGCCACAAAGGCCCAAATGCAAACCATCGTGGAATGTTGGCAGTCCACGATCTTTAACAGGTGTGAGGCAGCGGTTGTCAATATGAAAGGACAACTAACCTGAGCTAAGAATGGTAAACTAAAGAATTTTGGTTATGGTTCCATTCTTGTTTCTTTAACTCTAGAGAGGATTCAACTCCTCATACCACAACAAATTTTGGTGGATGATGGAGCGTCTCGGGATCCATGGATGTTGAGGTGGGTTTCACTTATGGCTCATCATGGAGGTGATGGTCCAGTGGTGAAATATGCTCCTGAGGTTTTTGTGTGGCTAGGTCAATAGATCATCTCGATCGAGGATTTCCCATCTGCAAGGATGGACTACAGGGGTGACCCAGATATCCCATTTTCAGTAAGGATGCAGTGGGGTGACCTAGGTAAAAACTTCTCATTTTTATGTTTCTTTTTTATGTTTTTATTTTTTATATGTTTTTTGTCTTTCAAGGCTAATTATTCGAAATGCACATGTAGATGTGGGCCTAGTTAGATAGGTTAGGCTACAGCGTTTTGACAGGCGAGTGGACTAGCCTGTAGCAGTTGTAGCACCAAACCTAGATGCAACATAGGCACTGACCGAGATGGAACACAACCTAGAGAGGTTGATTGTAGGTATCCCAGAGACCAGGACTGATGATTTGCCTCTCCAGTACCAAAGGCACGTGTTTGGGATTCCAAGACCACTCAGGCAATTGTTACACCAAGTTGCTCATGCTATAGTTGGCTATCATAATCATTATCATGCTTAGCTGCTTAGTATCCTAGGGCTACATTTTGATTTTTGTATCGGCATATTCGGATAATAAAGGCCATAGGGCCTTATGTCCTTGGATGATATATTTTTTGTGTAACATACTCTCAACATACTTTATCTAATGGAGACTAATACTTTTGATTTCAATTTATCTTGTTTAGTATATGGATGGATATTGTTTTTACTTAAAAATGTTGCAAATGTCTATTTAACACGTGATTGGCTAATGTGTTTAAATTTCTTAGAATGTGTTCATATTCAATGTAATCAAACTTCCTTTCCAAAATATGAACTAGTAAAAACATTCTTAACATTGACGGACTTGTTACTGTATAGACATTGTTCAAATCTATTACTATGAGTTGCGAATCTAACCCAACAATTAAACGTTGAATTCCAAATGAGATGTCATCTAATAATAGTTCAATGGCTACACTATATTCTTCTATGTTGTTCTTTGTTTAATGAAGGCATATCCCGTGAATGGAAACTAACTCTTCATTGGACGAATAAATGACCTAGGCTGTGGAAGACAAGTTCTGAGTACTAAGACTAGCACCATTAGCAAAGCCAATGTAATTTTGAGGGGACGTCAACATCTGCAAATCAAGTGTAGAACAAGATAAGCAGGAGAAGAAGTAGTGTACTGTAAAAATGATAAAACTACCACACACACTTATAATCATATAATACAAGTAATGTAAAAATATTCACGAAATATTTTATGCATAATATCTCTTCAGGTAAAGGCCATTTGTGGGCTTTCCTAAAGAAACGCCATCATAATCGACCAACTCATAGGCTCCTTTAGCTAATACATGTTTTATAATGTAAGTTCCATGCCACATAGGCTTGAATTACCTACACCTAATTTGTCATGTGCTTGATCGTAGACCAAGACTAGGTCACCTTTTGCATAAGAACGAGGATTCACAGTTTGATCAAACTGATCATTAACTCATTTTTTATGAGCCTCGCTAGCCAATGCGGCCTGACGGCGAGTTTCATCTAGATGTGCTAATTGCAAAAAATGCTCTTCCTCTGTAGAGGTAGCTGGTAATAACTCAATCGGTAAACTGCCTCCAAACCATAAATAAGTTGTAAGGGACTGCAACCCGTAAATGTTTTTGCAGTAGTACGGTATGCCCACAAGGTTGGAAAAAGCATGGTACACCAATTTACTTTATGGATTCCAATTATCCAATTAATCATGCTTGTTAAAACTTTGTTAACAGCTTCGACTTGACCATTTTCTTGTGGATAATAGGGGGTAGAGCTATCATGGCGTAGGCCGAGCTATGCAGATTGTTCAATCATCATAAAAATGTAAAAATGGCTACCATGGTCTAGAACAATGGCATGTTTGACACCAAACAAGGCAATCACATGATTGAAAATGAAAATTGTTGTAGTTTCACCATTTTCCTTGTATGTAGGCATTTCCTCGGCCCATTTCATAAAATAATCAATTGCAAGGATAATATAACCATGCTCCCTAGCCAAGTGCAGGTTATAGGTGATGAAATCTATGCCCTATTTTCGAAAAAGGACCAATAATTATAATAGGGTGAAGGGGAGTTGGGGGCTCTTGCATCTTGCGATCATAAAACTGGCGATTATGGAATTTTTTTACTGTGATTATATAATCTTTAAACATGGAAGGCCAAAAATAGCCAATGTGCAATATCTTTTGGCAGTGGCATACCTAGACATATGAACACGACACACTCCAGAATGGCAATCTTTAGTGCTTTTTCAGCCTCTTGAAAAGTTAGGAAACGTCGAAAGATAGAGTCAGCACCGCAAAGGTATAGAGTATTACCAACAATCTTATATTGTTGGGCTTGGTAGCAAATGCGACGATGATGAGTTCGAGAAAACTCAAGCCTAAAATTTTGGGTTTGAATATATGTGATGACATCTCCATACAAAGGATCAGATGTACTGATCAAAAAGAGAGATTCATCTGCAAGAGAATTTTATACCACTATTTTTGTGTCAGTATAGGAAATTCACATAATAATTCAGTGAAAAATAATGATTTTTTTGATTTAGATCTTTAGAATTCCAAATCAAATTCCTGTAAGATGACTGTCCATTTGGAATACTTTCACCCTAGCAATTGTTTGGTAAGAATGTACATCATAGGGTTGCAATTTGAAATGACTATCATTTTTTGCAAGAGTATATAGTGATGAAAACACTTAACAACTTGAACGACTGCCAAAGATAATTTCTCCACATGTGCATACTTGATCTCAGTTTTGGTGAGATTTATACTTAGGTAATAGATCACATGTTCATTGTTAGATTCATCTTCCTAAACTAATACCATGCCAATGGTGGCATATGACGCAACTAGATATAGAAAGTAATCCTGATGATAATCAGGTGGATACGATAACAGTGCATGGGTCAACATCCATTTCAATGCATCAAAAGCGTTTTTAGCAAGCTCATCCCAAATGAAAGTAATGACCTTTTTCAAAAGTTGGGTAAAACCTTTAGTCAGTTTAGCATAGTTAGGTATGAATCTACGTTAAAAGTTTTTTTTCCCCTAAAAACTTTGGAGTTAACAAATATTAGAAGGAGCAGGAAAGTTTAGGGTTGTCTATACCTTAAGAGGATCAACACGAATGCCTTCTTTTGAAACACGAAATCCTAGAAGTCGACCAGATTGTATGCAAAAAACGCATTTGTGTGAATTCAAATGAATATTTTAGTGCCTACATCTAATGAAGATTTCTCTCAAATGTGATGGATGGTCCTCTCTTCTCTACGAGTGAGCTGGTAGGTCATCTAGGTATGGTTGGAGAATGTGTTTTATATCATGAAATGATTAATACATTTCTCTTTGAAAGGTTGCAACAAAATTCTTCAAGACAAATGGGAGTTTGCAATAAGCAAAATTTCCCCATGGACAGATGAATGCAGTCTTATGTTGATCAATAGGGAGTATGTTTATTTGGTTGTAACAATAAAATCCATCTATGCAAGAGAAAATATCATTTCTGGCATCAACAATTTGATCTACATATGGGGTTGGGCAATTTTCCTTTGGAAAAGCTTTGTTAATGTCCCTATAATCGATGCATACTCTAATGGTTCCTTATTTCTTATTAACTAGTACAATATTGGATGCCCAATTAGTCAAAGAAACGAGGTGAATAAATCTTGCTTTTAATATTTTTACAACTTCAGATTTTGTAGCAGCAACTTAATCTTTGTCTAACAAGTTTGGTATTTGGATAAGTCTTGATTTCATGGACTACAATACTAGGATCGATTCCTAGCATTTCTTTGTAAGACAAGGAAAAAATGTCACGGAATTTCTGGAATATGGCTTTATATGTTTGAATTTCTTCAAAAGAATAAGAATCATCCATATGAATATTTTTCAGTAATTCTTGGTTTCACCGAGAAGTTAGTTGGCGTAGTTATTGATATGTTTCCTAAACCCTTTTTAGATTTAGAATAAAGGATAGACATCGAGCATTCATGATCATTCACAATATTAGGTGAAAACATAGATGAAAAATCATTCTCGACTTTGTCAAGGAAGGTTAAGGAAGATGAGCGATGATGGTAATCATCCCATGGGATTTCATCCAAAGTCATTACCTCCATGACACCTTCATCAATTATAAACTCTTTATGAAAAGGATCAGGTATTGATATCGGTTATCAATGTGACAAAGAGAATAATCATCGATGATCGTATTCACTCGATCATTTTCACATTGTGATGGGTTGGAGAAGGATTGAACTGCCTCATAAGTAAATTCAAAAGGGCTAGGTGGCATATGACTGTAATATAAGGCTAATTCTGACTCTGAAGGCACTTTCCAAGGATCAAAAGATTCAAAAGTGCTTGATGTAATAATATTGACCTAGGCAATGTTATGATGAAAAATTGGTGGAGGGAACACAAAATTTCCCATAAGAGATGATTCTTTAAGAAGACCAACACCAACATCCTCATATGCAGTAACTGATTTTCCAGCAAAAGGAACACTACCAATAGTGTTAGGGTCTGAAGAGTAATAATATAGTTGGTCTACTTTCGTAATTTTTCCTCTATGACAAAACATAATCATTCGAAAAAATGATGAGATGGAAACAAACATGGCATAAGTCCAAATTTGGCCTAGTAACAGATTATAACTAGGATGAGCATCAACGACTTCAACTTCAATTGCAATTGTTTTACATTCTAGCTCTATAAGTAGGTCATTCAAAATTCCATAAGGTTGAAAACCTCTTCTATCAAAGGCTTTCAAGGTCATGGGAGACTGATTGATAGTTGGAGAACCTAAACCTCTCCAACAAGAAATAGACATAATGCATCTAAAAACTTCTTCGGCAATTACCGTTCAAAAAATTCATTTGGTCTTGACAAAAACTGGTATCTAGAAAGCTAGTTGATGTGGGAGTCTACGTACATGATTTTCGAGATAAAAAATTATTACATTAGATTCTTTGGGATCAAATGATCCTATGGTTGATAAAAGTAATTTCCTTTGTGTAGGACAGGTCTGTAGCACTTTGAGAGTTGACATCGCTAAAGGTGACATAGTTAGATCTTCAACTATGTTGTAATTTCGTGCAGCTCTAGCATGAGGATTAAAAGCTGACTTTTGAAGAAAACTCTTAGGAGGTGGTTGAATTACCATATTAGGATTAGGTTTTTCAATTTTTAAAGGTTCAGAAGGAGGAGGAGTTGATGTGGAAGAATTACCAGGTGAACTGCAATCATTTCCATCTACACTAGCACTCTTAGATCCGTAGTCTTTAAACCTCGTAGCCACCATAACTTGTGAAGACATCATCATGATGTCCACCGATGTGGAAGAAGAATATGGGTTATGGGAAACCATTTTACTGTCTTGAGAAGGAAATGGATCCTTCAAAACAGTGGAAGTAGGTGAAACTTTAACGAATTTAGAAAATTCAGCACAATCAAGCCATTCCTTGATGTAATGATCATCATCACAGATTAAACAAGGATAGTGAAGTTTCTTCTTTTCATCAGATGGTTCATTCTTGTTTTATTTCTCCTTGGGAGAAATTTCTTGCTTCGTTTTTATTTTTCCTTTCTTTTTACCTCTGAATTTCTTGTTTTTTCTAGTAGATGAATCTACGACATTTATTTCAGCAGTAATTTTAGGAGAAGGATTTTCTTTAGGTGAATCTGGTAAGGCTGAAATATGAGTCTTCTTAGAATTTTTCTTTTTAGTCTTATATTGTTGGTTAATAGAACCAATCACACCATCAGCGGATTGTGATCCTATAAGAGCTGGGTTGATTTGACCTAGACTAGGAAAATCTGTAATTTTTTCATACAAAGTTCCAGACTGAGTATAAACAAGAAATAAGTACTAGTCAAGCGAAAAAACTTGCTCTTCAATTACAACGCCACATTTAGCAACATATTCAGTAATTACCGAAAAAATTTATTTTATAAACCATTCGGCTAAAATTTGATCTGGGATATAAACTTTAACTAAACGGTGTTTTCGTCTCCATTCACAAATATGATCTAAAATATAGGTAGACATTAACTATTTTAGAGAAGTTAAAAGTTCAGTACCATTATCATATTGGATAGGTAACTAAAAATGAATTAAAAAAGTAGTGTAAATGGCGTTGAAAGCACTGAAGGAAGCTCGCAGTAATTCAACATACAACTTGACTGCTGAACCAGTTAAGGTCCATTGGAAAATTCGTAACCTAATGGAATCATTGATTAATGATTTTGATGCACACCAAAGATGATAAGTCGTGATGTGATTTGATGGGTCCTCTCCTTATTTACCTTAAAATTCTGGAATGTCATTAGGCATCTTCGTAGGAATTGTCGGCCAAAATGGTAGATAGAAAATGGGATCATTGGTTAACTGAGATAGATTTGGTAAATCCTTAGTTGTAATAAATGGTAGCTGATGGTTAGGATCATGTTATAAGTATTGATAAACTTGAGGGACAAGTCGTTTTCCTTGTAGGGGGATATCCATGATATCTTGGAATAGCTTGAGCAGTTGGAATTTCCATGCCTCCAGGATATCCAACATGAGCCATACCAAATTGTAGTTGAATTGGTACTTGAAAAGTATGACCGGGGTATGGTCAATTCTAGAAAGGAGGACCCTTGCCCATTTGACTCTAGATAAACTATCCCTGATAAGGTTGATGGTGTAAAGGTTTACCTTGGAAGAGTTGACTTTGAAAAGGTTGGCCTTGAAAAAATTAACTCTGGGGTTGATCTTGAAAACCCTATCCTTGAAACGATGTCTCCATATATGGTATACTAGGTTGTACTACAGGAATTTGGGTTACAAAATGAATCATAGAAATAGTTTGATAAGAATATGCCTGAGGAATGACCTGAGTAATTGGATGCACCATTACTTAAGGAGTAATTGGAAAAGTTATTTGTGATACTCCTGGGATGGGATTTTGTGGAGAACTTGGGACTGGATTTTGAACAGATGTTTGTACAACATATTGAACCAGAGTTTGTGGAGTACTTGGGATAGGATGCTAGAGTGGTTGTTGAATAGGTGTTGATGGGTTACCTTGGACAGGATGTTGGACTTGTATAGGAATACCTTGAATAAGAATTTGTTGAATAGGTTGTCCAACAGGTTGAACAGGTTGATAAATTGGAACTTAAGGAGAAACTTGCATTGGCTATTGTTTATATGAAGGATTCCAGATTGTGTTCATCCCAGGGTATAGAATACCAATAACGGGTTGAGATATGACAGGTTGACCTAAACCAGCTTGAGGCATCTGATCATAACCCAGATAATTTCTGGTAGGAGGTTTCCCTCCTACAATAGAGTAAGATCCAACTAAATGTTTTCCTTCAGGAGGAGGATATGATGGTTGCTCCCCAGGCAGGTAATACTTGCCTGTTGGGTTAGCTTGAGGATTACCTACATTACCGGAAATCATATTTACATATTGATCATATGTCAATCCCTAGACAGTAGAACCAGTTAAAACAATTGACATAGTTGAAGGTTGATTTGAAGGAGAAGCTCCTGAATAAGTCCCATAAAGAGACTGATATCTAGGAGGGACTGATCGGCCACCATATAAAATTGATTCTGGAGAAGTAAAAAGCATAGAAGTATTTGATGACATATCTCCAGAAGTCATTCTAGACATATCAAAGCATGGTACAGTAGAATAAGGAGTAGTGTATCATGGAATTCCTTGACCTAAAAAGTTTAAGGGCGTAAAATACCAAGGGTTGGGTTGAAAAGTAGAAAAGAGAAGTTCTAGAATATATGTTTGATCACTGGTAGAAATTGGTGGACTAGGAGTAGGGGCTAAAGCAGCTAAAGGTGACTTAGGTTCAGAATCATCAGACTCAAGTTCTTTGATATCTGGTTTGGTCAATTATGAGTCTGAAATATCTCCAGTATCTGATTCTGCTCAAATAGGTTCAGTAATTATTGGATTAGTTACTTTTGAGTGTGATTCTAGTGTTTGAGGTTGATCAAATTCAGATTTTATTACTTTAAGTCCTAGAATAGTATATGTTTCTAGTTTATTTACTTCAATTCTTGTTACATCATATTCTAAAATACTGGAAGTTTCAAGTCCATTTGTAGTTCTGGATCCATTTGATTTTGATTTTTCAATTTTAATCTTTTCTAGCTAACTTGGCGTATATTGAGGGGGTTGACCTAGCATTATACGTGATTGTCTCGATAATTCAGCCACGCTAAATTCTTAAATTAGTAATTCAGACGATATCAAAATCACACCTAAAGTCTCTAAAAAGTATAAAAACAAAAAACAAAAAAAAGTAACACACACTAACAAATCTAGGGATTCAAACCACACAAGCTGACTTGTCACAAAGATAGAAAATTACTAGATAGTGATGAAATCCAACGTGGCAGAAATGAAAGAGAAAATTTTGTAGATATGAGTGATTGGAACCAGTTACACTGACAACCCATTTAATGAAATGATCTGGGGCAAGTAACTTCACTTATGCCATTTCGAGCGAAGATTACCCTCCAAAAAGTCCAAGTGAGTCTAGCCAACGTCTGTTCTAGGTACAGTAAGACCTTCCCTCTACTGTCACCTCAAGTAATAGCCCTAGGATTATGGTCGCTAAGGTTACCAACTACAACAATTCTTCCTTGGGGGACAGTCATAAATCGGGCATACATGCAAGGGCAGAGTAACAAAACTCAATCCCCTTGAAAGCTCGTCAACATGGTTAATTAGAGGTTTACTTTCAAGTGATCCCAAGTGCCTTTTGGCACCATTGTAATACGTGCAAATCTCTTTATCATAGCCAATGAAGTGGGTACGATCACTTCACCAAGTCTGACATGATGTCATGCTTAACTCATGTATAAGAAGAGCTTCCCAGAAAAAAACTGAAATAATCGGATTTATCTCCCTATCACAAGATTCTATTGTTTGTCTATAGCTTTGGAAAAATTACTCACTTTCCTATTCCAAAGCCCTACAACTTAAGCTACTGTAGGTGGTAAGAGCCCTAAAAATTGTAAAATTCTAATTAATTTTAATTAATTTTGTGTTATTAATTTGTTATTTACTCAATAGGTAATGAGAGTGAAACTTGTGATATTATGACTCAACTCGAAATTCTAATTCAATTAAACATGAAATTTGTAATCTATTGTTCAATGAAATTATAATTAAGGGAAGGTAAGAGTTTCTTGATTTTCTTGAAATAAAATGAAAAACTCGAAATTTCACTAAAATTCTTTTCACAAAACAAATTTCACTTTGATGCAATCGAGATGCAGAAATAGACTAAGATTTCAAATTTGCCTAAGAGATCAAACCAACTCAAAATGTCCTTTATCATTTATCACTCAAAATTTGAAACACATAAAAATCAATCAAGATCAATTTGGAAAAAATGAAATTCTCCTAGTGAATGCTTTAATTTAAATATGTCAAAAGTGTAATTATGAAAGACAAATAAAAATAAATGATTTACTTTTTATCATTCAGCAATGAAAGCAATTCTTCGCAAATACACCAATTTATGAGAAACCCTAATTGTGATTAAACAAAGAATTTGATCACATAAAAAGCAAGATTAATAATGAATATGGTGTATTTGAAATAAAAAGATAGGAATATAGTTATCTTGAAAACAACCTATCTCTTTTTTATCAATTAGAAAACAAGCCAGATAAAGCCCTAATCAATTTTGCAAAAGGGATTGATTCCCAAAAAGACTTCACCGAAGCACTCAAACAAGTTCAGAAAAGGTATTGGATAGTAAAAACAAATATGATGACACATTTAGAAACCAAAATTTAGACTCTGGCTAAGAGAAAACCTATTTTTCAAAAAATTATAGGAACAACACAGGGGAGCAGTATAGTTCAGTGTGCATGCGTATAGTTTTGGGGAAATGACTGCACAGATCTGGGAAGACCAAGAAAAACTAAAAAAGAAAGCAAATCAAACCATAAGATCTGAAAGACTATAAATTTGATAAGACTCAGGTCCAGCTAAACCAAAAGATTGGAAAGAAAAACCAAGGAAAGAGAAGAGAACAATAACATTCCTCAATGCAATCACCAACTTATTAGGCAGATAAATCTCTCTTGCTAACAAGAGCGATCTCCCTATATCCTAAAGGAAACTAGAAACAAATAGACAATTAAATAGCTCTTTTCCTAAGCTTACTTTGTATGAATTGTAAATTCAAGAGTAGGAGAATAAGCCTCTTACCTTTTTGTGAAATGCTTGATGGAGATCCCACCTCTGTCCCGATGTAGCTTCTCAATGCTCAAAAAGACCTGCAATCACATACATAAGAAAGATCAAAGGCATATGCAACATGACAATTCAAAAAAGCTTAATCTAATGATCAAGGAGATTAGAAATTGAAATTATCTTAATGAATATCAAAAGAGATATAAATCTTTCATCATTTTAGTAAGGCAATATAATGGAAAAAAGGATTCATTTGTATTATTTCAAGGATAAATAAGAGCCTTAGAACCTCTACCTTGATGTCATGAGGTTCCACCCAAATTCCTCTAACCCTATCCTTAGATGATAAGCCTTCCAATCTAAATCCAACAACATAAGTGTATCTTTTCTAAACCTCCTAATCCCTCTAGCCTGTAGTCAATTTATAGGCCAAGAGGAAGAAGTTTCAGATCCAAAAGAGAAGGATGAGATCCTCTAATTGGGGGATTAGGGTTCCTTGATGAGAGGGAATTAGCTCCATGATATGAGGGGTATGGCTCAAATAGATATGACTTAGAAACTTTCAGTTGGGATATATTCGCCCAACAATGCTTCTGGAATTCACTTTTTATTTTTACTTTTCTTTGAGTTGTGTGTGTAGTCTATAGTGGAAGACAGAGCACAGTTTTGCGCAGGTTTCAAGGATAGAAACTGCAAATGCACGGAAACTGACTAGGAAAAGCGCACAGGTCATATAAAACAAGTTATAAAGCCATTTTACCCAAAATTCACATCTTCTTCAAGGGTTTTTTATTGTTTGACCTCTAAGGGAGTGTAATGGAACATGTTTATGGATGGCAAGAGATCCATTTTAATAGTCAAGTGTCATGGTGACAAAATGATGTGTAACAAGCATGTAATAAAAAATTTCCACAAGCGTCAAAGCAACAAATATCGTAAAAAATACTAAATTTCTAATTGGCGGGAAGGAGCTTAGGGCGATCACTATACGATATACAAAGAGGAAGAGTCTCAAGATAATAAAGAACCAAAAGATAAACCGGAAAATCATACTACCAAGATAAATGCATCGGAGGAAACAAAAGTTAATAATAAAAAAATCACATGTTAGTGAAGATTCTTTGTACTCAGTGATAGTGGAAAGCAACAAACCCTCATGGAAAATGGATCCCTTTTGGAAACCACAAGGAATAATGTTGGAATGACAACTTGTTGGGCAGATGAGGAAGACTTCAGGAACAACAACGTGCACTTGCCAAAGAATGACCCATTGAAATCTGCAAAAAACATGGATTGGACTCAAGATGGGAAAAAAGGAAAAACTATTTCTCCAATAGAAACAAGAAGCTGGACTAAATCAAAACAAAAATAGCAAATAATGAAATGTAAAAGTGTATAGATATTGGGGGTTTTTTGGAAATAATTTAGTTGGAAAGAGACTAAAATTTTTGTATCATGGGGAACTCGCTTGAGGATTTGGATTGAGCTTCCAAGCTCAATTTCAAACTTGCAAGGAAGATTGGAATATGTAAAGGTTATGACCTTGTAATCCAGATTTTGTTAATAATATAAATCTCTACCCCTTTGGTTTAAAAAATAATAATAATAAGTATATATAATATTATTATATGTATAGTATATTAATTAATGTACATAATGTTGAAAGAGTGAGTCCATTACACGCGAGATGTTCATGAAATATCCAGAAAAACATGTTCTCAAAAGAAAAAACATTATCCAACTGATAAAAGATAAAATAAATATATATAATATACTATCTTAATAATAAGTATATATAAGACTATTATATGTATATTATATTAATTAATTTACGTGATGTTGAAAAAGTGAATCCATCATACCCAAGATGTTTGGGAAATTTCACAAAATTAAGAAAATTTCACAAAATTAAGAATTTCTAGCCGGGAAAAAATTGAAACCATTTTTAACATTTTTTATTAAAGATAACTCTTTTTCTTTTTCTTTTTTTATATTAGCTTATTACATTTTAATTTTGATTGTTTTAATTTGTTTAGTTGAAAGAAAAAAAACATTTACAACAAAACTTCAATTCTTTTTACCAATAAAATAATACAAAAATAAAAATTTTAATATATATAAAACAATTTCTTTAATGTTTTACATTATCAAATATAAAACATTAAACAAACAAATTTTACTGGAAAAAAAATTATAATTAACAAATATAATATATTAAACAAACAAATTTAAAAAAAAAAAAAAAATATAATCCTTTCCTCCAATATGGATTAAAAAATAAAAATATAATCCTTTCCTCCAATATGGATTAAAAAATAATATTAATTTTTACTAACGTATTCTAATATTATGTTATTTTATTTTTTATATTATGTAAATATGTTGTAATGTTCAAGATCTGTATTTATATTTATTTGAAATGTTAAAATAATGAAAAACATCGATGGTTATAAATCCGTATGAATTAAAGTGAAGGGTATCCATAATATTTGGGCATCATATCATAAAATTTTAAATTGATCGGCAACATTGACGTTAAATTTTGATTTCATTTTGTTGGTAGGTTTGACGATTGAAAGTTCGGTATTGTTTATGTCCTTTGATGTTGGTTTGGTTTGGTTTGGTTTGGTTTGGTTTGGTTTGGGTTGTTGATTTCTAAAACTATAGATTGGTTGTGGCAATATGCAAAAGGCACTTGTGAACCAAGTGAACAGTGGCAAATAATACTTGACTTTATAACCTTGTAATGATTGAAGATGGCAAAGACAATTTCTTTACTCCTATAAAGTGATTAGAACACTTATATAGAGATTATAATGACAAAGTATTTGAATAATTGTTTAATGTTTACCTTTATATTCTAAAGAGGTGTTATATTTTAGAGATTTTTTATTATAAATATTATTAATATGGTACAGATTTCGTAAAACAAAAAAAATTAAGTTGTATTATATTTATTAAGTTATTTGTATTTTTATAAATGGTAATTTGTGATTATTTGTGTTATTAAATTTTTTTTAGCACGTAGTTAACTTCTAATTTAAGATTTGAATTCTTTTTGACTCTATTGTTGTAATTATTTTTCTTGTTTGTATTGGTGTCCTAAGCCTATTGGTATTCATTAATCATTTAACTTATATGGTTGGTTGCATTAATAGTGTCTATATTAAAAGGATGGTGGTAGATTTTAGAGTTATTTTATTACAATTTTTTAAATAACAATAATAGGGTAGATTTGTTAGTAAAAAAAAAAAAAAGCATTGAAGCATAGATGAGATACATCCATAAGTTTCCAAGATAAATATTGCAAAGAGTTTTAAGTGTACACTAGTATGTCCAAATTAGTTCACCCCAATCACAATACTAAGTTCCAAACAAAGTCATATGGATACTATATATAGAAAATGTCACAGTAACATTTAGTTGGCATCAAAATATAACAAGGACTAACTCCTAGTCATCTATAATGAGAAAATATCATCAATAGCTACCCAATTAAGACCTTATAGTTCAACTATGGCATATTGGGTTGAGTTTACAAAAGAGATTTTGTGCTCACTGCCTTGAGTGTCTTCCTCTTGCACCACCTAGAGCTAGTATAAATAATTTTTTTTAATTTGAAAGTCATCATCATATTTTTAAGGTAGCATTACTTCCTGCAAGATTTTGCTGACCCTCAAAGCTCTATGAGAGAATGATAATGATTGCTTTTCCAAATTGTATGTAGCCTTGTTCAAGTCTCTTACTTTGACATGAATGTGAAGAATCCCAGTGAGTGATATCAAAACTCTTCTATAAATATGGTGAAGCATGGAGTCCAAAGGAAATGTTACGAAAGCAAGAGGATGATGGGATTATTAGAATCACATATTATAAATATAATTGAATTGGTAAATATCGACCCAACGATGCCTTGAAGAGAGTATATAGTTTAGCATGGTTGTTAGAGGTTATGCTTAGACTCCAAGAGTATTCTAGTTTCATTTGTCCTTCTAGGCCAAAGAGAATCCCCCTGCACCTATCATCCCTTTATTGCAAATATTGTATATATGTTTCCGATTTAATGAGAAGGAATATTATTCTTTGTCACAATTTGATGAAAGGTTGAGATTATTTTTTTATTAAATTACTTGCATTTTAAAGATGGGGGTTTGTGATTATTTCAACTATTAAAAGACTTTTTACATAGTTAACTCAAACCTTAAGATTTGAATTTTTTCCGATTGTTATAGTTGTCTTTCTTACTTGTATTGTATCACAAGCCTATTAATGTTTATTAACCATTTGACTTGTATAGTCAAGATAATATAAACACAATATAGATTCCTAAACTATTAAACCATTTTTTCTTGAAAATTATGATCAATTTTTTTAACTTTATATTTATTTCAACTTTATATATAGTTTGTAATTTCCTCTTCAATATTAACCAAATTATTCAAAAATATATATTGTCGGGAGCATATAAATGTTAATTTTTTACAAAATAAAATTTTATTAATAAAATATATAAAAATTATATTGAAATTATATATAGAGATAATTGAAATATAACAAAAATCATTAATTAGATTCGATTAGAATAGTTGGAAGAAATTATATTTATTTTTCTTTGTCAAATTCAATTTTGGTAAATCAAATATTGAATTCTTAACCAATATATCTATATAATGACTTTAAATTTTTATTAATTATATCTTTATAATGACTTTAAATTTTATTGTTTACTAACCTTGTAATTTAAAGATTTTAAATTTTATCTTCAATATCATTTAAAAATAAATTTAACCTTATATATAAAAATTCAATAAATGTAATAAAATAGCTTTATATTAAACTAATTAAAAAACCTAATACTTAATTTTATGATTTTTAAATAAATAGAAAATATAATAATTTGTTTAATATATAATTAAAAAATGAATTTTAAATAAACAATAAACAATAAAATACGATAAATATAACCAAATCAGATGAAGATAAAAGATCAAACTTAGACCTACCGGTATGTGTTACACTACATAATCAATAGAAGCTCGGAGATATCTCCGAGTCCAAGATGGGTCCACCACTATGGGAAACTTTTCAAGTATCGTGACTTTTTTTTATCTAAATGTGTTCCACTTTCTCACTTCCAAATCAGATGATGGGATTATTATGGCACTTCCAAATATCTCCATTCGCATACTCTAAAACCATAATATGCGGGAGACGCACTCATTGTAGGCATTTATTTGGGTACAAATGATTATGAAGAACTACTTGATTAGGTTAAATAAATTAATTATATTTAAGAAGATTTTTAGTTTATGGGTTAGTTTAATTAGTCACTGTTGTGATAATGAAGTGTTGTGTATCAATAGATTTGAGATTCAAATCTTCTCGAATTATTTGTGTGTGGAAGGAATGTATATAGGACTTTAGAGGTTATAGTGATTGTGGTCAGAATCGAACTCATGCCACGTGAGTACGAAACTAGTTTAATTGTTGATTCCTCCAGTGATTTAAAAAATTAGAGAGAGAGAGAGAGAGATTCTTATCTAAGTGATGTGATCTAAGGTGACATATGAGTTAGCTAGAAGATCTAAGAGTGATGAGACGATGTGAAATGTTAATTAGGACTAAGGAATTTTTAAGATAAAATAGGGTTGGTAAAAGCTCTTTCGGAATAATCACATAAAAAATGTATGGCGTCAAAGTTTCAAACCCTCTACTGGGGTTCATCATCGGGACAAGTATGGAGGACCTGACCTAACACGAGAAATAAATAGTGTTAGATCAATTCCTCCATACATGTTATGCAACCAGGTAACAAAATATAAGAAAATATAGATCAACATCTTCAAAATCATCCTCTTTGAGGGGGCAACCCCCTTTACATTACATAAATGAACAATTCTTGGATGATACAAATGACAAAACCTCCTTTCTATATATAGGAGTCTAAGGGGTCACAATATAATCAAAGTCGACATAAAAACAATAATATAAGGGCACAACAATAACAATACTGGGCTTCAATGGGGCACAATAATAACAATATGGGGACAATAGGCACACAACAATAACAATAAGGGCTATAATGACAATAGTAATGGGGGAATCACTAGTATTATAGGGACCTAACATGCCCCTCTCCTTCAAAAAAATGTTGTCCTCAATGCTTGAGTAGTTTTGGATGCTTCTGTATAAAATTATGATCCTCCCATGTGGAATCTTCAGTGGGTAAGTTCTTCCACTTGATGAGATACTCTGAAATTGATCAATTCCATAGCTTTCGAGTTCTTGTTTCTGTTACTGCTTCAAGTTTCAATATGATTTTTCCTTCCTCGTCAAGTTCTGACAATATTGTTTGAACTGTGAGCTTGTCACCTATAACCTTCTTTAAGCATGAAACATGGAAAACTGGGTGCACTCGGGAAGTTGCAATAAGTTCCAATTTGTATGCCATAGTACCAATCTTTTGCAACACCTTGTACAGACCATAATACTTTGGTGATAATTATTTATCCTTCTTAGCTTGCTTGAGGGACATTTTTTTATACGGTTGTAGTCGTAGAAATACCTAGTCACCTACATTAAAACTTATTTCGCTCCGATGCTAATCTGCCTGTTGTTTCATTCTATTTTGTGCCAAAGTGAGGTTATCCTTTAAGAGTTGGAGAACTTCTTGTTGATGCTCGATGTGATATTCCACTGCTTAAACCTTAGAACTTTCTCTTAAATATGATGTGATGGATGGTGGATGATATCCATAAAGTGCCATAAATGGGGTCATTTTTTCTGCAATATGGAAGGAAGTGTTATACCACCATTCAGCCAGAGGCAACCATTTGACCCATTGTGTCTATTTATCAGATACAAAGCAACGAAGATACCCTTCCAAACATTTGTTTACTATCTCAATTTTCTCATCAGATTGAGGATGATAAGATGAGCTATGAGCTAACTAAGTACCAAGGCAAGAAAATAATTTTGTCCAAAAATTTCCAGTGAAAATGAGATCTTTGTTGCTTACAATAATCTTTGGGTTTCCATGTAGTTTTTGAATTGTTTCCATAAATGTAGTAGAAACTATACTAGCTTTAAATGGATGAGAAATGCACAAAAGTGTGCACACTTGGTAATTTTGTCAACTACCACCATGATGACACTCTTTCCTTTGGACTTGGGTAAACCTATGATAAAATCCATTGAAACCTCCTCCCAACATTGACTTGGAATGGATAAAGGTTGTAGTAGACGTGGGGTCTGAATGGTTTTAACTTTATTTTGTTGGCAATCCAAAAATTCCACCACAAACTTTTGAATATCAGATTTAAGGCCATCCTAAAAAAGTCCTTCTTAATCCCGTGGTAAGTTTTTAAAAATCCCAAGTGCCCTCCTAAGGGAGAGGTGTGCAATTTCATAAGAATCTTTTGTTTGATTTGGGAATTCTTACATAGGTATAAGCAATCTTTGTAACATAACAAATCATTTTTCCAACTAAATGTATCATATGTATTGGGATCTTGTTGTAACTTTTGAATGAGTACTCACACTTCTTCGTCATTCTTCCATTCATCCCTTTCTTCGTTTATCCAATCTGGTTGGATAATAAAAATAGTGCAAAGCAATGCTTCTACATCCTCATCCATTCTTGAAAGTGCGTCTACCACAACATTTTGCTTCCCTTTTTTGTAGATAATTTCAAAGTCATAACACAACATCTTTGTGACCCATTTTTGTTGCTCTTCCAAAGATAATCTTTGCTCTAAAAAGTATTTAAGACTATCATGATCCATTTTTACCTTTAAGTGTCTTCCCAATAGGTAGGGTCACCATTTCTTAAGTGCATGTAGTATTGCAACCTTTTCCTTCTCATAAATAGCTTTGTGTAAATACTTTCCTTTCATTGGACGACTTTCAAAAGCAATGGGTCTTTCTTCTTGCATTAAAACAACACCAATTCCATTTCCTGAGGCATCACATTCCACAATAAAGGTTTTTGTGAAGTCCGACGCAGCTAAGACTGGTGCTTCACACATGCCTCTCTAAGATGTTCAAAGGCCTTTTTTGCTTCTGGAGTCCATGAAAATGCATCTTTCTTCAATAATTTTGTTAGAGGTGCTGCTACTCTCCCATAATTCTTAACAAACTTACGATAATACAATGTCAACCCAAGAAATCCTCGTAGATGCTTTATGGATGTGGGGATTTTCCATTCCTTAATGGATTTAATTTTGTTAGGGTCTACCTTCACGCCTTCATGAGATACAATATGACCCAAATATTTGACCTCTTATACTCCAAAGAAACATTTGGAGCTTTTTGCATATAATTGTTTCTCCTCCAATAGTTTGATCCCCCTCTCAACATGTTGAACATGATCCTTCCAAGACTTCTTGTAGATTAGTATATCATCAAAAAATACTAACACAAATTTTCTAAGGAAGGGTTTGAAAATGGAATTCATCAAACCTTGAAATGTATAGGGTGCATTGGTAAAGCCAAAAGGCATGACCAAAAATTCATCATGACCCTCATGAGTTCTAAATGCTATTTTCGGAATGTCTTCAGTCTTCATTCTGATTTGATGATATCCTGAATGAAGATCTAACTTGGTGAAGTAAATTGATCCATGCAATTCATCCAATAATTCATCAATGACAGGAATGGGAAATTTATCTTTAATAGTGAGGTCGTTGAGCTCCCTATAATCCAGACACATGTGCCATGATCCATCCTTCTTGTGAACCAATACTACTGGAGCAGAGAAAGAACTTTGACTAGGTTGAATTATACCAGCCTCTAGCATTTCTGCAACCATACGTTTAATTTCACTTTTTTGGGCATAGGGATATCTGTAAGGCCTTATGTTTGGAGGAACACTTACTAGAATCAAATGAATAACATGATCATGATCACGAATAGGTGGGAGACCTTTGGGAGTCTCAAATACCTTGGAATGATTGTCTAAGACTTTTTGAGATCTGGAGAATTGGATGATTTCGATGTGGGAACCTCTAGTGAACATAATTGTGCAATTATGCCTCGTTGTTATTTCTTTAGAAGCTTTGTCATTTCGTTAGATTTCATTATCTTTCCCAGTTTCCCTGCGATACCCCTTAATTCAACTTCCTTTCCTTCCAAAAAAAAATTCAAGAAAATTTCTTGAAAATTAAAAGCTATCGTACACAAATATTGTATCCGTTGGACTCCTAGTACAACATCAGCACCACCCATTGGAATGGAAAGCATTGGGATATTCAATACATATTCTTCCATGGATAGCTTGATGTTATGGCACTTTCCAAAGCAATTTATGGTTCCTCCACTTGCAACCATCACTTGACTCTCTGGTGCTTGATATAGGAAGCAATTAAATTCATTAGCTATATTACAATGAATAAAATTATGGGTACTGCCCGAATCAATCAATACTATTACCTTTTTCTTCTTGATATGTCCTTCTATCTTGATAGTTTGAGGAGTGGTAATTTTAGTCAATGCATTACAAGATATGGTCAGATTCATTTCTTCTTTCTATAGGGTTTCTTCCTGGTGTATATCCTCTTCATTTGATGTTTCTTGTTCCTTTTCTTCCTGCTCTTCACAATCTATGTAAAATAATTTCTTCTCTGCACATTTATGACCTTTAGTGTATTTGCTATCACAACTGTAACAAATCCCTTTTGCTCTTTTTTCTTCCAATTGTTGTGGTGTCAACCTTGTAGGTTGTGGAAGGCTAGGGGAAAAAACACTTCCATCTTTATAGTTATGAGTGGTAGGCTTCCTTATTGCCATAATTTTTCTTTCCATTTTTCTTTGCCAACCTGAGTGCCTTCTCCAATGAATCAAGTTCCCAAAGGCGAACCTCATGTTGGATGTTATACTTTAAAGTCCCCATAAACACATCAATCCTATGCTCCTCTAGGATATATTTTATCTTTATATTCAATTTTTGGAAGTCGTCAATGTGCTCCATCATTGAACCCTTTTGTTTGAGATTTATCAATTGGCTAAAAAAGGTGTTGCTTTTTGTATCCTCATAATGTGCTATTGTTTCTTTTGTACAAATTGCTCAAGTGACAATTTGTTTACAAGAGGAAAGCCATTGATACCATACAAACTAATTTGGTTCCAAATATAAAGTTTCAATTCATACCTTTTGTTTGTTTTGCACATTATGGAGATCGAAATATTGCTCCATCTATAATATCCATGTTACGAGATCCTTTCCATTAAACTTCCTCATATCGACCTTTGGAACATGGTGGGTATTCAATCCAACGTTAGAGTCTATGAAATCATGATTAACATTTATTTTGTTCTCATCACGAGTTTCATTTACTACCCTTTCGCCATTAGTAAGGATTTCTTGTAGCAACTTTGTCAAATCTATCTTCAAATCTTCCATGTTGCCTTTAAGTTTTTTTTCTATACCATCCATCTTAGCGTCCACACCATTCATCTTAGCTTCCATGCCATCCATCTTAGCTTCCACGCCATCGATATTTGCTTCCAGGTCATTCATCTTAGCTTCCATGCCATCCATATTAGCTTTCAAACCATTCATATTAGCTTCCATGTCTTTCTTTAGACCATCCATCTTAGCTTCTGTTACCTTTTCTGAGAGTGAAAATTGTTGCACTTGATCTCGTAATTTTGATATATCATGTTGCATGTTTTCCTCTTCTTCATGATTCATGGTAGCGCTTTCAGGTTTCTTACTAGGTGCTTCCTTTTTCTTTCTTCGAGGCATCAATTATTGATAATTATGCCTCACTGTGCCCTTTGAATCACTTAAAAATAATTTTTCAAACCAAACTTGGATCCATTCCTAAGGGATTGATTCTTCCATTGATTCATTAGGATCCATTCCTAAGGGATTGATTCTTCCACAAATGTCTCAGTAGTTATACTTATCGAAGACTTGATGGAGCTCTCTGAGGAACTGATGAAGGGAATGGACGGAAGCAGGTGGCAAGGTATGGCACCACCAATTAGAACAACCTTCACGGGTGAGGAAGAAATGCACGCAAGAAAACTCTTCATCATCGATTTTATAAGGTTCGTAAAATTGAAGAAAATTGGAAATGTGCTCAATTATGGACATTCCATCCTCACCATCAAAATTTAACTAAGACAGGTGACCGAGAAGCTCATCGGGTAGGGGGATTGATAAAGGGAAAAATTGGAGAAACACCCTAAGAGTATGAGTTGTGTATGATCCATTTTAGATAAGAGATTCAAACTGGATGCAATGGGCTCAACTTGTCATCTGGCCCTCCTTCTAGCACCATTATTTGGACTGTGCTAGAAATCTGTCAACCAAGGGAATCTCCCTGATATGAAGTCTTAACTAGACCTCACACCGTTTGGTGTAGGAGTCCCATCCAGTATAAAGGCATGGTTTCTGAATACTCAAAGATCTACCTTGGCTCTAGCTGTCAGCATGAGAGAGTGATGCAATGGGATCTTCGAACAACAACGTAAGTGTGCCTAGTGAGTGTGCAACACAACTGTGTCAAGGTTCTCTTACTGCAAAAGGGGGAAGAAAAGTGAGCCTTTAAGTGAGAGGTAATAGTACTGTTAGCCTCCTATACCAATAGGTTTCATTTTTCATGATTGACAGTGGAAATGCCAAAAATGTTCATCTTTGATGATACAAAGGTTCCATTTTTTGTGAATAAAGCAAAGAGTTAAAACTTGTAAAGAGGGTATGCCTTAAAAGAATAATCAAAGGGCAAGAAAATGAATTGGTCAAAAAAAAAAAAATTGAAATGAACCCCAAAGAAAGACCAGGAAAGTGGCCAATCCAAATGCCACTGCTATCTTGATGGATGGCTCAACAGTTCAAACTAGGCCATGCCATGTTTTAAATTGCCTGTTTTAGACTAGGGAATGAGTACATGTTCAAACAGTTCAAGCTTGACAGATGACTAGATGGATAGAGAAAGGAAGGAGCCCATCAGCTTAATCTGGGCCCTTGGAAGATATAAGGGTAGATTTAGATAGGAGGGTAGCAAAAAGAAAAGAGCATATGAGGGTTTGCAAGTTTAAGTGCACCCTCCCTGAAGTAACAAAAAATGCTAAGTACTAAGTTGGGTAGGTAGCCAGAAGTTGCAGAAGCCTGATCCTATTCAGTTTTGGCCTTGATCAGGAAGGCACATGTTAGCAGTTGCAGAGGTATCTATGCAGCATTTTAAGGACAAAATATAGGAGCATGTCTAACTCCCCCTGTTTTCCCCCAAAGACTCCCTTTCTAACATCCCCTTGAGGACTTTAGGACCTCCCTAAATAGTCCTCCTTGTATTTCTCCTTGGAAATTCACAACAAGTTTTCACCTTCTTTTCTGAAAAGAAGCCACATTTCTTGTGGAAAATCATTCCCCATCTATTTCTAAATCTAATTTTACTCACTAAACTTAGTTTTCTATTCCTCACTTTCAATCTTTCACATCCCCAATTCACACTGACTTCTAACCTTATTATCTAACTCCCTAAGTGCCCTTTTTCCCCCTACTACTATAGCACTATTGTGAAAAAAGCCCAAAAAATATGTAAATACCCCCCCCCTTTGGGCATTATAGCCATATATGCAAAGTTCGGCAAAGGTTACAGAATCAAAGGTTTCTTGTATTTGGTTCATTTTATAGTTGGGGATTAAATTAACACTTGGTTAGTTTAATAACCCTTACCTACCCTATAAACCACAATATTGCATTATCCCCGCTCATTGTATAAATTTTGGAAAAAACCCACTTTTATCCGCTTTCCCAAAGTCTGTATTTCGGCGCGCCCCACCAAAAACAAAAAACATTAAAAAATTCCCGCCGGGTCCCGCCGTATCACGTCCACATGTTTGCAGCCCGTCATCCGTCGGATCCGGGCCCTCCCATCCGACGGCCCACAACGATTTCAGACCACCCCCTCCATCCGTCCTTTACCGCCCGAAATCTGTCAGAAGGTGACGTAGGGCTGGGGACGCGTGCCCGTCTGTTATTGGAGCGGGCGACCTCTGACCATTACCGGGCCCGTACACTAAGCAGTCCGATAATATCGCTAACTACTATACATTACCGCTGTCCCGCTCCCATCCCACGTCATCTCTGCATCAACATTACTTCACCCCACCCCCCCCGCCATTCCTCCGACCTGTCCGCCACATCGCCCGTCCACGTCACTCCCAGTCACCAGTCGCCACGTCACTCCTCCGTACCCGACCGGACCAATGACGTCATGCTGACGTCATCCACTAAAAAGGAGCCAAATACCAAATTTTCTATATTATTGCACAAAAGTCGTTTTTTCCCATTTCTTTCGCCAAATACGCAGTGTATTCCTGCATGTCTGTTTACGTTTCCTGTCCACCAACTCCAAAGCTTGCTCCCTCACTGCTGGCACTGTGTGTTCACCCGAGCTTCAACACCGTCGTCATACTGTTCCCAGGTACTTATCAAATTCCCTCTACATACCTTGGTCCTTGCAGAATTCACTAAATCAAACAAGAAAAGAGGGAAAACATAAGAATTGCTAGAAATCCTGAGTAGCTAGAGCTTCAGTCCCCCACTGTAATCCCTAAATTCACCTGCAGAGGACCCCCATTGTGCAAAATTATCACAATTTCACAGCTTATTGCGCATTTGCGACTCTAAGCCATTGCCAGACAAATCCACTGAAAAAGCAATTCTCAGTCCCAGCATTTGCTCTTTAAATCTCTCCCAAAGAGCATTTCAACTCTGTTTCACCCCAATTTACCTGTTTCTCTCTGCAAATTGCCCTGCTCATTTGAAATTCACTGCCCTGTGTTGCTTTTTCCAGAAAGTCAAGTTCAAATACAATTCCAAATAACAGTAAACAATGGAGACCCCTGTGGCATTAAATATTGCACCTTTGAATGCCCCACATAAGGACCTGGAATGGTTGGCCCTTGCTGACAGAGATTATCAGATGAGAGAAACTGTAGAGCTGTGTAACAAATACCACATAGAAGCCATTTGTGAATTTAAGAAAAATCATAGAGATGGTACTGACCTCTTGGGAATCTGGAAATCCCATTTTCCAATCTATTACCTCCCTCAGGTCAATGAGTTCCCTGATTTGATTCACCAATGCTGCACAAATTATGACCCCAATCAAAGGGTTGTTCTGAGTCCTTCAGGATCTGTCTTATTTCATATCACTCCTGAAGCCATCAACCAAATGCTATAGTTTCAACCTACAAAGCCACTGGCTCCTCTTACTATGCAGTTTTTACTAGAGCAAGGTGCCAAGCTCTCCAACTCACAAATTACAAGAATTGGCCAATTGTTTATGCTTCCAGAATTCCAGCCCCGACAACCTCCCCCTTATCTGCATGCCTGGTTCAATGACATAGGGAGACTGCTAGTAGACATGATATCCTCCATCTTAGGGTTTAAAACCAGTGAGTTTGTGGATGAGACAACTTTGGTAATGCTATCCATGTTCACCCCAGGACAGCCCCCTGCTGCTCAGTATGACTATGCTACATTTATAGCCAATAAGATTCATGAACAGTTCATGAACTTGGAGAGAGAGAGGGTATTCAAATACACCTCCTATATATATCATCTACTATTGTACAATCAACCTGATAGCTTTCCTGTCTTCCTCAAAAAGTTAGATGCAAAGGGAAACAGAAGATCTATAATGTTCTGGACATCAGTCTGTCATCATATTCATTACTCACCATACACCTACTGTGAGTTTATTGACCTCTTCATTCACCCAACCTTGTCCCTACTGCAGAGTTCCCCTCCTCCTAGACTCACTGATGATATGCAGAAAATCCTCCAGCTTTCTAAGAACTATAACATTGGAGATTGGTACTTTTACCAAGACCACATAGTGATCAGAATATATGGCTGTGAGCTAGCCCCATACAAACTACCAAAGTATGTTCCCATGAGACTTTTTGCATTAGAATACTTCCGGCAGTTCGGCAATGCAGATATGATCCACTTTCATAGCAGAAACAAGAAAGCACAACTGAAAATTAAGCATTAATTGGTTCCATTTATCTTTAACAAAAGGGAAGAAGCTTGGGAAGAGGAAGACAAAATTCTAAAAGGCCTCCTCCTCAATACAAGCTTCTATTGGGCACCCTATGACCCTAACCATTTCATAAGCCTCAGAAGAATCAAGTATAGGCTTGCTACCTATGACCACGTTAGCATTCCAGAAATTGAAAAATATGCTAACCAATTAGAGTGGAGAGAAGGCACATTAGTGGAGGATTATTCTGAAGAAGAATTAGCAGAAAAAGCCTTTAAGACATTAGAAAAAGCAGTTGACTTGGAATATTTTGGACAGGTTTGTTCTCCAGCCCCTCGGCATCTTGGAGAAGCTGCCTCTTCGTCCACTATTCCCCAGCAGTCTACCAAAACAACTGATCAAACAACAAACATGGCTAAAGGCAAAATAGTACAAAAAGAGGAATCACCTCCTAATGTGGAACAACAAGTAGAACAGCAAGAAGGCACAGCTAAGGCACCTGCCTCCACAGAGCAACAAACACAAGAGCAAATCCCTCCAAGGCAGGAGGTAAAAGTTGAATCTTCAGTTTTACAAACACCAGCTAATGAGGAAAGAACAAGGAAAAGGGATAGGCAAGGGGACACTCCTCCTACTACTTCAACAGACCAGCAAGGCGAGAAAAGAGAGAGGCTAAATCCCTTTTCAGAGGAGGAATTGCCAGAGAGACCAACCGATACTATGTTCCCTCCTAGCATTGAAACATCGGCCAGATCCCTGCAGCAAGGACAAGACATGCCACATGGGGCAGAGGTGAGTTCTTCAAGGCAGCGAGCCAAGGCGGATTCTAGCATCAAGCAGCAGTTCATAGATATCAAGAAAAGAAATGAGCCTCACAAATACCAAATCTAAAATCAACTCTTGAAAATGGCACCAACTAATTAGCAGAGGCTAATGTCTGCTTATGATATTCAAGAACAAAAAATGACTCTTAGTCATTTTAGGCCTACTATGTAGCAACCTCAAACAACGGCTGATTATATCAGAACTAATTTGGAGATTTTCGCCAAAGACATCCACCCCATGGACCAAATCGAGCTACATCGGCAAACAGGGGAGATGCTATATTCCACATTAGCCGATAAAACCTTACTGGCACACCAATTACAAAATTCCTTACACAATACTACTGCTCAGCTTGAATTAGAAAAGGCATCATCTCAAGCCAAGGACAACAGAATCAAGTCCTTGGAAGAGATCATTATAGAGCTGGGACATGATCCAAAGGACCCTAGGGGTGTATAGGCACTATTGAAGAAAAGAGATGAAGACATAGCAGCTATGAGAAAGCATATCAAGCTGCCAGCTACCCTTCACCCTCAGACTGGAGAGGTTGCAGAGCAAAAGAAAGATCAGGATGTGGTTGCTTTGCTCCTGAGTTTATACAAGAGATTGATGGAAACAGAGAGTGCATTGGAGGTAGCATTGAAAGCAAGACAAGGTGAAGTACCAATGCAGCCAGCACAGACATCTACAGCAGGTCCTCCCACTGAACAAACATCAGAGGCAGGCCCTTCAGGCTCAGCACCAGCTACAAAAGTATACGCACCAACAACAACATCAGAATAGGGACCCAGCCTCAGCATGCAGAATATGATGAAGGAGCTTGAAGCTTTAGAAGCACAGATGGCTGAACTAAAAGAGACCAAAGATAAATTGGCTGCCATTGAAGAAAAGTATGATAAATCAAAGCAGAGCATAGCTAAAAAAACAAGAGAGGTAAGGGCTCTTGAGAAAAGAATAAAGGAACTGGAAAAAGAGCTTTCTCTTGATAAGGTTGTGGTTGAAATCAAGAAAATCCTATGGGCCAACATTGGTCAATCTATTACAGACCAGTGGCAATATATTGAAACTATCCATGAGCATATGGATCTCATAGGCAGGGCCCAATTAGAAAATCAAAGAGCAAGGGCATCTCTAGGCAACATGCCTGAAATAGCCAACAGGATGATCAATGTCCTTAACAATCGCACTGGCCCCCAGCTGGCAGCAATGGGTATCACCAGCAGAACTGATACCATTTTACTAGTAAAGAGAGTGCTTACCTTGAGAAATCATGTGCAGACATTGGACATAAGGTGTCAAGAAATGCAAGAAGATGTGAACAAATTTATTGAAAAAATCACAGCATTGCATAACAGAGGTCTTCCCAGTTTAGTAACCAGTGCAGGAAGGTTACTATCTCATGAAAACTATGCCAAAAGAGTCAATACATATGCCACAATCCAGATCACTGCATCAGCAAGTGCCCTAGAGGAAACAGGGCCTCCATCTGGGCAAAGTCTATATGACAATCTAGAGAATTTATTCTTTATTATGAATGAGATTAGACATCTTTTTGAAGTGCCTCCGAACTATTACAAATACACTGACGCAGATGAGACCTTAGGCAAAATCCTGAGACACCAATTGCCTACACAAGAATTTTGGATGGGCATGATACAAACTTTGCTATGAAGAAACAGGTTTATTCACCATGTTTTTGTGTATCGATCACAAGTCAGCATTTTCAGAATATTAATATTTTTGCTCTGACTGGGAAAGGAGTGGAAAAGGCCAACTCAGCAATCAAATTTGGCAACCAAAGCAGGACCTACAGATGCAGATGACGGGGCTGAGGCAGCCGCACCATGACAAAGCATTAAAGGGTAGATTCCTCAAAATCAATGCAAAGCACTCGACCGACCCGGTTGCCTCCAAAGGTCAAAGGATTTCTGACAGAAATGAACAGTCATTTATTGCTCATTTAAAGTAGCAATAACTATTGCATCTGCTATTTTTGAAAGTTGGTAAAGAAAGTTATTGAGCAAATGACTCATTGTTAAGATATTTTTGTAAAACGGTTGTATATATATCCCCAGACATAAACTTGTTGGGGTTGTTGATTTCTCTTCTGAAGATCTATACTGTAATTTCAGACTTTTAATACAAGAAGCTGATGGAATTTCAAAAGTTCTGAGTTGTTTGAAGTGTCGTGATGAGCTTGCTTGCTGCTGCAGGATTCCTGCGTTATTTCGTGTCTCAATAAGTTTTCTGAACCGTGTTACTATGTTTTCCTCTCTTTCATAATCCACTTATGCTGTATGTTTCGTAAGCTTAGCATTAGAGAAAAAGAATAGTTCAGGATTTGTTCATTGAACACCCTAAACTCAATCTCTGTTGTTATGTATGTCTTCTTCAGAATTAGTTATGAATGTGAAATTCTTAATTGCTCACATTTACACTGAGTCTTTCATGGTAAATATTGTTCAGGAATTCTGATCTGCTCCTGAGTAATATTTCGTTTCTCCATATCACCAGCATAGTGAAAGATTCTTAGTTGCCTCTCACTGGCTGGAAACAGTCCATATCCCACAATTTGAAGATTGTTTCACGAGTACCCATATGGCCCTGCAGTATCATCTTTCTCACTCAATACCTCAAACAACACATAATCACAGACTCTAATGCCCAATGGAATAAAACCCCTGAACATTGTATTTTAGCTGTTAGAAGATATCATTCAACCAAAACCTTAAACAAAATTCAGTGCATTATAACTAGCCTAAAACATTAAAAAACAAAGCTAGATTCTAAAGAGAGAGCCCTCTCTGATTGCAGGTGGGCTAGAACCTGTGGTCCAAAGATTGGTTTGTGGTTACCTCGGCCGTATTCCCTTAGGAGTCAAAGGGAACAACCTGAGAGTTAACTTAACTGGAGACTCCACTCGGGACCAGAAAATTTAAGCAGTCCCTTGACCATTCTAAAAATATTCTCAAAAATACCAAAAACAAGTTCAGAAGCTGGCTCCTAAAAAGAGAACTAGGCATACCAAGTCAAATCCTAACCCAAATCCTCCACCTATTTTCGATAATCCTAATTTGATTCCCAAGACTCTCAGGGACCAAAAGGAACCAGAAGAATCTGCTGAATCCAGCCCTGAGGCAATTCAACAAAGTTATATCCCAACACCTGTCAAACCATTGGTTCATCCTCACATAACCCGTTCTTCCCCCTCTTCCTCATCCACTTCCCAAAATATATTATTCACACCTCCACCCAACACACAAACTGCTATTGTTATCCCTGTTGTTCCAGTTGTACCCCTTCTACTTGTTGTCCCATTTATCCCCGCAAATATGGCTAATCATTATGCTCCCCTTCAGCTACCTGGTAATCCTGGGGCTATGCCTCAGGACTATCGAAGCAAGATCACTTATTTTGATGGAACCAGTACATACACTACCTTACAGAATACCAATAAAAATGCAAGATTATTTTGAAAACTATGAAATAGACGATGATGATGTAAGGATGAAAATTTTTGTCCAAAGTTTAACACGTGAAGTAAGAACTTGGTTCAGGGCACTTGCTGCAAATTCCATAGCTGATTCAGGTGCCCTTGATCAGTCCTTCCTGAACAGATGGGAAAAGAAAAAGGATCTTCTACACATTTTATCTGAATATGAAACCATAAGGAGAGGCCCACAAGAAACTGTCCTAGACTATTGCACCAGATTCAACACTGTCTATAATGCCATACCTCAAAATCTTAGACCTCCACCTAATTTAGCCTTAATCAAATTTCCGGATGGGTTTGATGCTGATATGGCATATCAACTAAGGGAAAGAGCCCCTGCAACCCTGGCAGACATACAAAACATAGTTGTAAGTGTTGAGGCAAATCTGATTGCTAAAAGAAATCGGGCAAGAACTAAAAGAAGAACCACTTTTAAGGAAGAACCCTCATCATTTGAGCAAAAGCTAGATGCAATCATCAAAGGTATGGACCGACTTGGGGACAGGGTAGAAACCATAGAAAGAAAATCATCATGGGAAGCTCAACCAAGCAATGTTAGAAACCCAAATTTTAGAAAGAACCAAAATCCTAATGTTGGAAGGACTGATCCTGACCAACACATTAGACCTCCTTTCCAAGAAAATTATGCTGAGGCTTCAACATCTAATGAACCAACTGAGGTAGCTCACATCAACCTAATGGGTTTGGACATTGAACATCAGGTCCTTTTAACACAAGAAGATCAAGACAATTATAATAACAATCAATTCCACACCAAGTCAAGAGAATCATTTGATTTCAGAGAAGGTTACGATGCAACAGTTTATGAGGTACACAAACAGTATAAACTAAGGACTAGAACTATAGATGTACCTGAACCTCCTAAACCAAGGGACAATAAGTAGCCAAAAAAGACCCATGACAAGACTATTCTTCCACAATCAGCTGGCAACTCAAACCCACATACCACAAAAGTCACTGTGGAGGACATCTCAGAACAACAGCCCTCTGAAAACCAACCAGCCCCGCTCCATCCTGCAAAGGCAAGGGCATATACCACCCCTGGAAACAAACATGGTACCAATTTCATTCAAAATCATGCCAACCATGAACAAAAGACCACTGACAACCCAGGCAAAAAGGAAAAACCTGCTGCACTGAATGCCAAATTTCAATTGGAAAAGCCTTTTAACTTGGAAACAGAAATAAGTAAGCTGAAGATATCAGTCCCTCTTTCAGAATTGGCCAAACATCAAGTATACAGATAGTAGATTAACAAGTCACTCCAAGTATCAGACAATAAAGATGCTGTGAATGTCCTAGATGATCAACCAGAGTTATTGTTTGGCCCTGAGGTTAATGGGAAAACAGAAAATGGAGGGGTTCCACCCTTCTATGTCAGTTTAAATATTCATGATAAGATTCTACACAATGCAATGTTTGATTCCGGGGCCTCATACAACTTAATGCCTAAATCTGTAATGGAAAAACTCGACTTAGACATCACAAGACCTTATAAAGATCTATTCTCATTTGATTCAAGCCAAGTCAGGTGCTTGGGATTGATTAAAGATTTATGTGTCTCCCTGGTCCAATACCCAACCAAAACAATCTTGATGGATGTAGTGGTAGCTGACATACCTCCTAAGTATGGTATGCTCTTGTCCAGATCCTAGGGGGCCAAACTCCAAGGATCTTTGCAATTAGACATGTCCTATGCTACCATTTCAGTATTTGGGCAGCCAAAGAGATTATACCGCGAAACATTGATTAAATATGTGGTAAGCAGTCAAGAGAAGCCCCAAAACTTCCCAATCTATTCAATACACTCTGAAATGGATTCATTTATTCTCTATAATGCTGACATCTGCAATAAAGCTTATTCTGAGCTACTAATGGCGGCAGAGACAGAGGAATTAAATGAACAGTTGGCCCCCCAACACCAAAACACTTTAGGCATAACTGATATAAAGAAGGAGCATGATGTATCAAGCAACTTGCCAGAAAACAATCTGGCCATGATACAATTTTCTTAAGATCTCAATCCAAATCTTGATCATGAAACCTTATGGTACTTAGAATTTGATGGTTTTGTAAACAAGTTAGGAGCTGGGGCAGGAGTCTGGATCCACAATATGCACAATGACCAGGCTGAGGGTCATGCAAACAAGTTAAACTTTCGATGCACAAACAATATGGTTGAGTATGAGGGCATTCTGTTAGGACTGAAACTCATAAAAAATTTGGGTGCAACCAAAGTTTCAATCTTAGGAGATTCAGATCTGATCATACAACAAATGAAAGGAAACTTTACCACAAATGATCTAAGGTTGAGAGCATAAAAGGGAGTAGCTATACAGGTACTTGATACCTTCTCACAATCACAGTTGACTAAAATTTGTAGAGAACTCAATCTACATGCTCATAGCTTGGCAACTTTTGCCAGCACTTGCAAGCTCCCCTTCAAACCCAATCATACTTTTACTGTTGAAATCAAACATAGACCTGCAGTTCCAGACAACATCAAGAATTGGCAAGTCTTTGAGAGTGACACACAGATAAATAACTTCCTCACTCTAAAAGAGGAATTCTCTGGCATTAACATTGAATCAAACACTGGAGATGATCAACAACAGGCACACACAATTACACATAATATATCAGCTAAAACAACTAATCTAGTTTTGCATCCTACCACCTTTAACATCGAAACTATACAAAGGTTGAGATAGATAGATGGAGATGAACTAGATGAAACATAAGCACAGGTAATTGAGCTAAAGGATAATTTTCTGCCGACAGGTTTAACCCCGTTTGAGGATCTCTTTGATTCAAATGATATCTCAAGAAAACCAAAGATGCAACCACTGAATGCCGAAATTGAAGATTGTAACATTGGAACTACAGAAAATCCCAAAATGATAAAATTATCTAAAGCATTACCACCTGATCAGAAATTGAAATACATTGAGTTGTTTAAAGAGTTCCAAGATGTCTTTGCCTGCATCTATGAGGACCTCAAATCCTATGATACATCAGTCATCCAGCACACCATACCTTTAAAAGAAAACCAAAAGCCTTTCAAACAAAAACTTAGAAGAGTGAACCCGGTGCTCCTTCCCCTCATTGAAAAGGAAGTGAAACGTATGTATGAAGCAGGAATCATTGCTCCAATCAGGTTCTCGGAATGGATTTCAAACCTAGTGCCTACTAGGAAAAAGATAGGAGAGATTAGACTATGTGTTGACCTAAGAAATTTGAATAAAGTGTCTCTCAAAGACCATTACCCCTTACCAGAAATGGATCATATCCTACAAAGGGTAGTGGGAGCCTCTAGGATCTCATTATTAGATGGATTCTCTGGATTCAATCAGATTTTGGTACACCTGGATGATCAAGACAAAACTGCCTTCACAACACCGTGGGAAACTTTCAAATATGTCAAAATGCCTTTTGGGCTTAAGAATGCAGGGTCCACCTTCCAAAGAGCTATGGATATAGCCTTCGCCAAGGAAATCCATGATTTTCTGGTGGTCTACCTGGATGATCTTACTGCCTTTTCAAAATCAGACCAAGAACACTTAGAACACTTGAGGCAGATTTTCACAATTTGTAGAAGATATGGCATATCTTTAAACCCAAAGAAATCACTGTGTCTGGAGGAAGGTAGACTCCTAGGACATATAATCTCAAAATATGGTATTAGGATCGATCCAAACAGAATTCAAGCTATCCTGCAAGTACCTCATCCGAGAAACATCAAAGAACTACAAAGCTTTGTAGGAAAGATCAACTTCTTGAGAAGGTTCATTCCTAATTTGGCTGAGCTCACAAGACTGTTAAAAAATATGCTGAAAAAGATTCCATGGTCAAATGGACCATGGAAGCTAGACAAGCCTTTGAGGATATCAAAAGAGCATTGACAAACACACCAGTCCTAACAAGCCCTAGGTTTGATAAAGAGTTCATCAATTTTTCTTTTGCATCTGAGCATACAATTGTTGTTGTTCTGTTACAAAAAAGATGACCAAGGCTGTGAAAAACCTATTGCATTCTTTAGTAGAGCCCTTAGAGATGCCTCCTTGAAATATCAGATTATGGAAAAACAAGCCTATGCATTGGTAAAAGCAATCAAAGACTTTAGAATCTATATCATGTACTCCCATGTCATTTCCTATGTCCCAAATGTAGTAGTGAAGGACATTTTGACCCAAGAAGGAATTGAAGGTAGGAGGGGCAAATGGATTGCCAAAATCTTAGAATATGAAATGGAAATCAAGCCTACCAAACTGATAAAAGGATAAGGTCTAGCCAAGCTGATGGCTGAAACCAATTTCCAAGCCCTTGACATTAATGAACTGGACAACGAACAGGAGATGGCGACTCCACAGATCAAGCAAACCTTTATGCAATCCCCCTGGTATACTGATATTAGTTTTGTATTGTTAAACCTGCAAGCTCCTCCAGGGTTGTCCAGAACTAAGAAAAGGTTCTTGAAAATGAAAGCATCAAAATTTTGTATTATAGACAATGTTTTGTTTTGGAGAAATCATGAAGGGATCTTACTTAATTGCTTAACATTGGATGATACTGACAATGTCCTCAAAGAATTTCATGCAGGTGACTGTGGAGGACACTTCTACTGGAAATCCACAGCTGATAAAATCCTAAGGGCTGGATTTTATTGGCCTTCCTTGTTTATTGACGTAAAGAAGTTTGTAATGTCTTGTCACAAATGTCAAATTTTTGAAGGCAAGAGAAAGCTGCTCCCTTTACCACTCAAACCTGTTTCAACTGAGAGACCATTCCAGCAATGGGGTTTAGACTTTATTGGTGAAATTCACCCTCCATCCTCTGGCCAACATAGGTGGATTCTGACTGCTACAGACTATTTCACCAAATGGATAGAAGCTGTCCCCTGTAGGCAGGCCAATGACTCCATTATCATACAATTTCTAGAAACCAACATCATGTCCAGGTTTGGTTGTCCAGACAAAATTATCACAGACAATGCTGCTGCTTTCAAGTCCAAAAAAATGATCGACTTTTGTCACAAATATCATATGACCCTAGGTCATTCCACTGCTTACTATCCTCAAGGCAATGGCCTAGCTGAGTCTTCCAATAAAAGCCTCATCAACATCATCAAGAAAGTTTTGGAGGAAAATAAAAATAATTGGCATAAGAAGTTGGTGAATGCCCTGTGGGCAGATAGATTGACCACCAAGAGATCCATTGGTACAAGTCCATATGAAATAGTTTATGGAATGGAAGCAAGGTTTACTTCATCTTTAGGTGTTCCTGTAATCAAATTGCTACAAGAAATAAAAGCTGAGCCCAATGACATTCAAACAAGGATCAATCAGACAATTCACCTACAACAAACAAGAGAGGAAGTTTATGAAAGAACCCAAGTACTGCAAGAAAAGCTCAAAAGAATATTTGGCAAAAGAACCAAAGCTAAAGACTTCTTTATAGGAAACAAAGTGCTGAGATGGGATTCTAGGAGGGAGGACAAAGGAAAACATGGTAAATTTGACTTCTTGTGGAAGGGAACTTATGTAATTTATGTTGTACAAGGTAATAACACCTATTTTATAAAGAGTTTGGATGGCTCAAACACTGAGGAAGGCCCAGTCAATGGGAGGATGCTCAAGCATTATTTTGACCCCCTCTGATCAAGTATTGCTCAATTGTAGATTGTACATAAATTTGCATTTTCAGTATGTTTATTTACAGCGGATAGATGAAGGTCCAAGGGAAGTAGATTTTGAGAAAGACTAAGGTGTTGTATTCTTTTTGGTGAATATTATCCACCTTTTCATGGGAAAGTAAGAGAAGGTACTTAGGAGCTATCTAGGAGATGAGAAACACTCAGAGAAGCAAGGTAAGAACAGTGCTGAGATTTCACAGCAGATCAGCTTAATGAGTATTTCATGCAAGTTTCATAGATTCAGATGGATGGTCTTTAACAAATGGAAAGTTTCAGACTGCAAAAAGAGTGATAAAAAAGGCAATATGACCTGCTGATCTTGACTTTTCATCTGGAAAAGTCATCCCCAAGTGGAGCCACTATTAGCCTCCTATACCAATAGGTTTCATTTTTCATGATTGACAGTGGAAATGCCAAAAATGTTCATCTTTGATGATACAAAGGTTCCATTTTTTGTGAATAAAGCAAAGAGTTAAAAAATGTAAAGAGGGTATGCCTTAAAAGAATAATCAAAGGGCACGAAAATGAATTGGTCAAAAAAATAATAATTGAAATGAACCCCAAAGAAAGACCAGGAAAGTGGCCAATCCAAATGCCACTGCTATCTTGATGGATGGTTCAACAGTTCAAACTGGGCCATGCCATGTTTTAAATTGCCTGTTTTAGACTAGGGAATGACTACCTGTTCAAACAGTTCAATCTTGACAGATGACTAGCTGGATAGAGAAAGGAAGGAGCCCATCAACTTAATCTGGGCCCTTGGAAGATATAAGGGTAGATTTAGATAGGAGGGCAGCAAAAAGAAAAGAGCATATGAGGGTTTGCAAGTTTAAGTGCACCCTCCCTGAAGTAACAAAAAATGCTAAGTACTAAGTTGGGTAGGTAGCCAGAAGTTGCAGAAGCCTGATCCTATTCAGTTTTGGCCTTGATCAGGAAGGCACATGTTAGTAGTTGCAGAGGTATCTATGCAGCATTTTAAGGAAAAAATATAGGAGCATGTCTAACTCCCCCTGTTTTCCCCCAAAGACTCCCTTTCTAACATCCCCTTGAGGACTTTAGGACCTCCCTAAATATTCCTCCTTGTATTTCTCCTTGGAAATTCACAACAAGTTTTCACCTTCTTTTCCGAAAAGAAGCCACATTTCTTGTGTAAAATCATTCCCCATCTATTTGTAAATCTAAGTTTACTCACTAAACTTAGTTTTCTATTCCTCACTTTCAATCTTTCACATCCCCAATTCACACTGACTTCTAACCTTATTATCTAACTCCCTAAGTGCTCTTTTTCCTGTTGGCATTATGATTCAGGTGTTGTCCTTGATGGCAACCCATTCAGGTGATAGATCACTATTCTTGATGATTAGCTCTCTATTTTTAAGAAGGACGCAGGAAATCTGTTCAGCAAGTGCGTCCCCGCAGGTATACCATGCAGAACCCGCGTCCAGGGACGCAGGCCAGCCGTTCAGGAGGTGCGTCCACCCAGTGCACACATTTCAAGGCAGAGAAAAGCACGTGGGGGTTTCTTGTGTGGTATCTAGCCGACGGTTTTTGTGTTTCTATGGTGTCGGCTCGTGGTATTGTTCCATGTTTTGGGGAGGGCTTGCCTATATAAAGCAAAGGAGTTCATTTGGATTTGGCATCATCTTGGTTGAATATCTTTTGGTGAGATCTAGTCCAGATCTATGAGGGTGAATCTTCTAATGGACTGTGATCTCTTTGGCGCATGATCAGATCTGTAGATCTGAGTGGTTGGGTCAGTTCTGAAGTCCTCATATCTTTTATATCTGAAGGGACGCAGGTTCAGTGAAGGACAAGTGCGCCGAGACGCAGGGAAGACCGGGCTCAGGTGCGTCTCTGAAGCAAAAGACACGGCGCGACTGTGTTATTGGGTGCGTCTCTGAAGCGAAAGACGCGGCGCGATAGTGTTACTGGATGCACCGGTACGCAGAGAAGCTTAAAGGAACAGTGCGTTTGCACGCAGAACAGCAGAAGGTAAACTGCGTCCAGTCGCAGGCCACAGAAAGAAAAATTGCGTCCCTGTCTTAAGATGATCTGTTAATTGTATATTTCTGTTCATAAGGTGTTCTGGGTTGTTCCTATGATTACTGATCTGATATCTGTAGTGGACTGTATCTGTTGTATACTTGTTGATCATTTGATTCTTCATGAAAAGAAGTAGGGGGTTGTAGCTCCCTTCCAGGAGTGACTGGAAAACGAGAGAGAGTTGTAGCTCTCTGCAGGTTGCAGCCTGCGTACTGGTAAAGGACTGCACCAGTACAAAATCATTGTAAAAAGAATTTCTTGAAAGAAGATAGAGACATATTGCAGCAGGTGGTTTTCTCCCACATTGGGTTTCCACCCTACATCTTGTGTTCTTTGGTGTGACTGTCTATTTTCTTTGTTCATGCTCATTATTTTATGGTACTGATATGCAAGAATAATTCAAAAGATCAAATAAGGAAGATTTGTCAAATTGATAGATAATACTGATTCACCCCCCCCCTCTCAGTATTATTTCCAACAATTGGTATCAGAGCAGGTCCTTCAGAAAAGCTTGATCGCTTGAAGGTAGATCGTTCATCATGAGCAACTACGAGAGAGAAGCATCAATCAGGCCACCGGTTTTTGATGGGACAAACTTCAATTATTGGAAGGTAAGAGTTACTGCATATCTTCAATCTCTTGGTACTGAAGTTTGGGACATTGTAGAAACAGGCTATGCTTTTCCTTCAGCTACTCCTACAGATCCAGCTGAGAAAAAGAAGTATGAAACAAATGCAAAAGCAGTCAGTACTTTATTAGGAAGTATATCCCAAACAGAATTCATGAAGGTAATGCACTTCAAATCAGCAAAAGAAATATGGGACAAAATGATCACAAGCTATGAAGGAGATGAACAGGTAAAACAAGCCAAACTTCAAACTCTCAGGATTCAATATGAGACTCTCAAGATGTATAATGATGAAAGTGTGGCTAATTATTTTCTTCGGGTAGATGAGATTGTAAATTGTATGAAAAATTTGGGTGAAGAAATAAAGGAGTCTATAGTAGTTCAAAAGATTCTAAGATCATTATCCCCCAAGTTTGAATCTAAAGTATCTGCAATAGAAGAAAAAGAAAATCTCCGTGTTCTCACTATGTCTCAGCTACATGGAATTCTAACTGCTTATGAAATGAGAAAGGAGGACCATCAGACAGAAGGGAGGCTGCTTTTAAAGCATCAGGCAAAGAAGATCACTATGAAGCAAGCCATGTTCCAGAAGAAGAGGAAGAAGAATCAAATTTTGTCAGAAATCTTCAAAGGGGTTCTGGAAGGTTCAGAGGTAAGCTACCTTTCAAATGCTTTGCTTGTGGAAGAGTAGGTCATTATGCTGCAAAATGCTCTTATAAGGATAAAGGAAAGGAACCAGTTAGATGGAACAAGAAACAAAGTGCAAATAAGAAAAGCTACTACACCCATGAAGATAGTGATGGCTTATCAAACAGTGATGAAGATGAACAAGGTAATAAATATAGGTTGTTAATGGCATTTGAAGATGATGATTATGAGGATGCTGTAGATGTGGATAACCTTTATGATGAAATTACTAGACTCAAGAGATGTATAGAAGAAAAGAACATGATTATTGATACTCTACAATTTCAAATTGATGAAAAGGAAAAACATCTTGAAAAATTAGAAGGTGAAATTGTTGGTCTTAGAAAAGAAATTGAGAAAACAAAAACTATTAATCTCAAGTTTGTCAAAGGATCAGAAACTTTGGATGAGATTATCAGTGTGCAGCGGTCTCCACTAAATAAGACAGGTCTGGGCTATAATGGAGAAACTTCTCAAGCATCCACTTCAAAAAGTTATCTTGATGCAGCAAGAAGAAATGAGCAAGAGCACAAGGAAGATCATCAGGTAAAGCAGGGACAAATGTCAAACAGAAACCATCAGGGGCAATCCAGCTTAAGGGTGAACAAAAGCCACAACCAGCCACAGGTAAAATCTTCTCATTTTGGTTCAAGAATAGATGAAAATAGAAATTACAATCAGTTGGCTGGTAGATTCAATAATCGCAGAAGCTTCTTCAATGGACAATGCTTTTCTTGCCATAACTTTGGTCACAAAGTAGCTCAATGTGTTGCGTATAAAACAATCATGACTAGGGAAGCTCAAAAACAAAGAAGTATGACAGGGATTACAAAAAGGACCTATAACAACTTTTCAGCTCTTGAAAATGAAGTCGAATGTTCTATTTGCAATAATTTTGGACATGAAGACTTTGAATGCAGAAGCAGGTTTCCGGAAAGAAAAGTACAAGAGTGGAAAAAGGAACAAGCCTCAGGCACCAAAACATGGAGAATAAAGGAACCTCAAACAGAAAGATGTGGGATAGCATTTTATGCAGAAGGGCAAGAAAATCTATGGTACATTGACAGTGGATGTTCGAAGCATATGACAGGTGATAAAGAAAAACTTGAGTCTTATTCTAGTTTAGAAAAGGGAAAGAAAGTCTCTTTTGGAAATGATACTCCTGCAACTATAAAAGGAAAAGGTATTGCTCCTTTAAAAGAAGATGTTAAGGCTGGAAATGTTTTGTTTGTTGATGGTTTGAAGCATAATCTTCTAAGTGTCAGCCAGATGTGTGATCAAAGAACCGAGGTTATATTCAGATCAAATGGATGTCTTGTTCGTGATCTTGATACAGGTAAAACAGTTCTCAAAGGAAAAAGAACTCCAAATAATCTATACATATTTGATGAAGGACAACAACAATGCTATCTAAGCAAGGATGAAGAGCACTGGTTATGGCATCGAAGGTTGGGACATCTAAGCTTCTCACAAATAAGGAAAGCTTGCAAATATCAGGCAGTTCGCGATCTTCCAGATATCAAAATTCCTGACAACACCATATGCAGATCATGTCAGTTTGGAAAACAAACCAGGACTAACTTTCCAGAGAAAGAAGGATCAGCTAGCATGCCTCTTGAGCTAGTACATACAGATGTATGTGGACCATTCAGGAAAAGAACACCTAGAGGAGAGGAATACTTGATATTATTTATTGACGACTTCTCCAAGTTTGTTTGGTTAGGACTTATGAAGCACAAAGATGAAGCATTCGAAAAATTCAAATCCTTCAAAGCCTTGGTTGAAAATGAATCAGGTCACAAAATTAAGTGCCTCAAATCCGACAGAGGTGGGGAATTTACTTCAAATGAATTTTTCGATTTCTGTGATGAACATGGGATAAGGAGAGAATTCTCTACGGCTAGAACTCCTCAGCAAAATGGAGTTGTTGAAAGAATGAACAGAACAATCCAACAAATGGCTCGTGCTATGCTTGATGAATCAGGAACTCCCGCAACTTTCTGGGGTGAAGCTGCACATACTGCTGTTATTATTCTCAACAAGACAAATGTTCGGGTGAACAGCACTCAAACTCCTCATGAGCTCTGGAGTGGTAAAACTCCTTCAGTAAAGCATTTCAAAATCTTTGGGAGTAAATGCTATATCAAGAATACTGAGGAGCAGCTTGGTAAACTTGATCCTAGAGCAGATGAAGGCATTCTTCTTGGCTATTCTCCACATAGCAAAGCATACAAATGCTACAATAAAAGACTTGGCAGAATTGTTGACAGCATTGATGTAGTGGTTGATGAGAAGGGATACATTCCTAGGCAAATACATCGTGAAGATATCGAAGAAGATGAAAGCTACCCTCAAAGACAGAATGATGAAGAAGAAGAACCTCAAGAAGAATCTCAAGAAGAACCTCACGAAGACGCAGAAGAACGAACAAGAATAGAAGAAAAGACTCCATCCAGATATGTTCAGAAGAACCATCCAGAATCTCAGATCATGGGACAGAAAGAAGCAGGTATACAAACTAGAAGAACAGTTGCAGAAGCTTCAAGCTATTTGGCATTACTCTCCTCTACTGAACCACAAAATATGGAAGAGGCATGCAAAGATGAATGTTGGGTGAAAGCAATGGATGAAGAACTTGAGAAAATCGAAAAGAACAACACTTGGGAGCTGGTTCCTAGACCAAAGGATAAGAATGTTATCGGAACGAAATGGGTCTTCAAAAATAAATTGAATGAAAATGGAGAAGTAATTAGAAACAAAGCCAGACTTGTTTGTAAAGGGTATGCACAGCAAGAAGTAATAGACTTTGAAGAAACTTTTGCTCCTGTTGCAAGACTTGAGGCCATCCGAATGTTCCTTGCTCTCTCAAGTTTTCAGAACTTCAAAGTATTTCAAATGGATGTAAAATCAGCATTTCTGAATGGAGACTTGGAAGAAGAAGTGTACATTGAACAGCCAGATGGGTTCATTCTTGGAAATGATCCAAATCTTGTATGCCGATTGAAAAAGGCTCTCTATGGTCTCAAACAAGCCCAAGGGCTTGGTACTACCGGTTGGACAAATATCTTCATCAACAAGGTTTTTCAAAAGGTTCAGCAGATAGCAATCTATATATAAAAGTTGAAAATGACAAATTGCTAATACTTGTTGTGTATGTAGATGACATTATTTTTGGCAGCAATGAAGAAGCTATGAGTCAAAGCTTTGCCTCAGTCATGCAGAAAGAATTTGAAATGTCCTTGCTAGGAGAACTGACATACTTCCTTGGTTTGCAAATCCAACAAAAGGAAGGAGGAATCCTTTTATCTCAAACCAAGTATCTCAAGCAGATTTTGAAAAAATATGGCATGGAAGATGCAAAACCAGTATGTACACCCATGGTCACAGGATGTAGTCTCAGTGCAAATGATGAATCTGCAGCAGTACATCAACCGACCTACATATCTATGATTGGAAGTTTACTATATTTGACAGGTACCCGACCAGACATCATGCATGCAGTTGGAATAGTTGGAAGATTTCAGGCAAATCCAAAGGAGACTCATCTTCAAGCAGTGAAGAGAATTTTCAAATATCTTCAAGGGACTCAAAATTATGGCTTATGGTATCCTAGAGATACAGATCTCACTCTTCATGCGTACACAGATGCAGATTGGGCCGGAAGCGTGGATGACAGGAAAAGCACAAGTGGCGGTGCATTCTTTATGGGCTCCAGACTGGTATCTTGGTTCAGCAAGAAACAGAGTTCAATTGCCTTGTCTACAGCTGAAGCGGAATATGTTGCTGCTGCATCTTGTTGCACCCAACTTCTTTGGATGATGCAGACTTTGCAGGATTATCAAATCACTTGTACACCTCCTATTCCTATCTTATGTGACAACACAAGTGCAATCAGCATCTCAAAGAATCCGGTTATGCATTCAAAAACCAAGCACATACCAATCAAGTACCATTTTCTCCGGGAACAAGTACTTGAACAGAAGGTCAAATTGGAGTATGTTCCTTCTAAGGAACAAGTTGCTGATATTTTCACCAAACCGTTGCCCAGGGACACTTTTGAATACCTCAGGCAAAAGCTGGGGGTTGTTGATGCATCATCTTATTGTTGATCATCTTCCTATTGGTGGTATAGGCTCAGGGGGAGCACATAATGCATTGTTGGCATTATGGAGAAGGAGATCTTGGAAATAGCTGCAATATGTCTCTATCTCCTTCATGATGGATTTCTGGTTATTTGTTACAAATCTGGAAGAGCATGAGCATAGGGGGAGTATACTCTTTGCCCTTGATGTCAAAGGGGGAGAATGAAGCTGAAGATCATGAGGTTGCCATCAAGTCCAAAGGGGGAGATTGTTGGCATTATGATTCAGGTGTTGTCCTTGATGGCAACCCATTCAGGTGATAGATCACTATTCTTGATGATCAGCTCTCTATTTTTAAGAAGGACGCAGGAAATCTGTTCAGCAAGTGCGTCCCCGCAGGTATACCATGCAGAACCCGCGTCCAGGGACGCAGGCCAGCCGTTCAGGAGGTGCGTCCACCCAGTGCACACATTTCAAGGCAGAGAAAAGCACGTGGGGGTTTCTTGTGTGGTATCTAGCCGACGGTTTTTGTGTTTCTATGGTGTCGGCTCGTGGTATTGTTCCATGTTTTGGGGAGGGGCTTGCCTATATAAAGCAAAGGAGTTCATTTGGATTTGGCATCATCTTGGTTGAATATCTTTTGGTGAGATCTAGTCCAGATCTATGAGGGCGAATCTTCTAATGGACTGTGATCTCTTTGGCGCATGATCAGATCTGTAGATCTGAGTGGTTGGGTCAGTTCTGAAGTCCTCATATCTTTTATATCTGAAGGGACGCAGGTTCAGTGAAGGACAAGTGCGCCGAGACGCAGGGAAGACCGGGCTCAGGTGCGTCTCTGAAGCAAAAGACGCGGCGCGACTGTGTTATTGGGTGCGTCTCTGAAGCGAAAGACGCGGCGCGATAGTGTTACTGGATGCGCCGGTACGCAGAGAAGCTTAAAGGAACAATGCGTTTGCACGCAGAACAGCAGAAGGTAAACTGCGTCCAGTCGCAGGCCACAGAAAGAAAAATTGCATCCCTGTCTTAAGATGATCTGTTAATTGTATATTTTTGTTCATAAGGTGTTCTGGGTTGTTCCTGTGATTACTGATCTGATATCTGTAGTGGACTGTATCTGTTGTATACTTGTTGATCATTTGATTCTTCATGAAAAGAAGTAGGGGGTTGTAGCTCCCTTCCAGGAGTGACTGGAAAACGAGAGAGAGTTGTAGCTCTCTGCAGGTTGCAGCCTGCGTACTGGTAAAGGACTGCACCAGTACAAAATCATTGTAAAAAGAATTTCTTGAAAGAAGATAGAGACATATTGCAGCAGGTGGTTTTCTCCCACATTGGGTTTCCACCCTACATCTTGTGTTCTTTGGTGTGACTGTCTATTTTCTTTGTTCATGCTCATTATTTTATGGTACTGATATGCAAGAATAATTCAAAAGATCAAATAAGGAAGATTTGTCAAATTGATAGATAATACTGATTCACCCCCCCCTCTCAGTATTATTTCCAACATTTCCCCCTACTACTATAGCACTATTGTGAAAAAAGCCCAAAAAAATATATATATATGTAAATACCCCCCCCCCTTTGGGCATTATAGCCATATATGCAAAGTTTGGCAAAAGTTACAGAATCAAAGGTTTCTTGTATTTGGTTCATTTTATAGTTGGGGATTAAATTAACACTTGGTTAGTTTAATAACCCTTACCTACCCTATAAACCATAATATTGCATTATCCCCGCTCATTGTATAAATTTTTGAAAAAGCCCACTTTTATCCGCTTTCCCAAAGTCTGTATTTCGGCGCGCCCCACCAAAAACAAAAAACATTAAAAAATTCCCGCTGGGTCCCGCCGTATCACGCCCACATGTTTGCAGCCCGTCATCCATCGGATCCGGGCCCTCCCATCCGAAAGCCCACAACGATTTCTGACCACCCCCTCCGTCCGTCCTTTACCGCCCAAAATCTGTCAGAAGGTGACATAGGGTCGGGGACGCGTGCCCGTCTGTTATTGGAGCGGGCGACCGCTGACCATTACCGAGCCCATACACTAAGCGGTCCGATAAGACCGCTAACTACTGTTCATTACTGCTGTCCCGCTCCCGTCCCACGTCATCTCCGCATCAACATTACTTCACCCCACCCCCCCGCCATTCCTCCGACCTGTCCGCCGCATCGCCCGTCCACGTCACTCCCAGTCACCAGCCGCCACGTAATTCCTCCGTACCCGACTGGACCAATGACGTTATGCTGACGCCATCCACTAAAAAGGCGCCAAATACCAATTTTTTTATATTATTGCGCAAAAGTCGTTTGTTCCCATTTCTTTCGCCAAATACGCAGTGTATTCTTGCATGTATGTTTACGTTGCCTGTCCGCCAACTCCAAAGCTTGCTCCCTCGCTGGTGGCACTGTGTGTTCACCTGAGCTTCAACACCGTCATCATACTGTTCCCAGGTACTTATCAAATTCCCTCTACATACCTTGGTCCTTGTAGAATTCACTAAATCAAACAAGAAAAGAGGGAAAACATAAGAATTGCTAGAAATCCTGAGTAGCTAGAGCTTCAGTCCCCCACTGTAATCCCTAAATTCACCTGCAGAGGACCCCCATTGTGCAAAATTATCAAAATTTCACAGCTTATTGTGCATTTGCGACTCTAAGCCATTGCCAGACAAATCCACTGAAAAAGAAATTCTCAGTCCCAGCATTCGCTCTTTAAATCTCTCCCAAAGAGCATTTCAACTCTGTTTCACCCCAATTTACCTGTTTCTCTTTGCAAATTGCCCTGCTCATTTGAAATTCACTGCCCTGTGTTGCTTTTTCCAGAAAGTCAAGTTCAAATACAATTCCAAATAACAATAAACAATGGAGACCCCTGTGGCATTAAATATTGCACCTTTGAATGCCCCACATAAGGACCTGGAATGGTTGGCCCTTGCTGACAGAGATTATCAGATGAGAGAAACTGTAGAGTTGTGTAAAAAATACCACATAGAAGCCGTTTGTGAATTTAAGAAAAAGCACAGAGATGGTACTGACCTCTTGGGAATATGGAAATCCCATTTTCCAATCTATTACCTCCCTCAGGTCAATGAGTTCCCTGATTTGATTCACCAATGCTGCAAAAATTATGACCCCAATCAAAGGGCTGTTCTGAGTCCTTCAGGATCTGTCTTATTTCATATCACTCCTGAAGCCATCAACCAAATGCTACAGTTTCAACCTACAAAGCCACTGGCTCCTCTTACTATACAGTTTTTACTAGAGCAAGGTGCCAAGCTCTCCAACTCACAAATTACAAGAATTGGCCAATTGTTTATGCTTCCAGAATTCCAGCCCCGACAACCTCCCCCTTATCTGCATGTCTGGTTCAATGACATAGGGAGACTGCTAGTAGACATGATATCCTCCATCTTAGGGTTTAAAACCAGTGAGTTTGTGGATGAGACAACTTTGGTAATGCTATCCATGTTCACCCCAGGACAACCCCCTGCTTCTCAGTATGACTATGCTACATTTATAGCCAATAAGATTCATGAACAGTTCATGAACTTGGAGAGAGAGAGGGTATTCAAATACACCTCCTATATATATCATCTACTATTGTACAATCAGCCTGATAGCTTTCCTGTCTTCCTCAAAAAGTTAGATGCAAAGGGAAACAGAAGATCTGTAATGTTCTGGACATCAGTCTGTCATCATATTCATTACTCACCATACACCTACTGTGAGTTTATTGACCTCTTCATTCACCCAGCCTTGTCCCTGCTGTAGAGTTCCCATCCTCCTAGACTCACTGATGATATGTAGAAAATCCTCCAGCTTTCTAAGAACTATAGCATTGGAGATTGGTACTTTTACCAAGACCACATAGTGATCAGAATATATGGCTGTGAGCTAGCCCCATACAGACTACCAAAGTATGTTCCCATGAGAATTTTTGCATTAGAATACTTCCGGCAGTTCGCCAATGCAGATATGATCCACTTTCATAGCAGAAACAAGAAAGCACAGCTGAAAATTAAGCATCAATTGGGTCCATTTATCTTTTACAAGAGGGAAGAAGCTTGGGAAGAGGCGGACAAAATTCTAAAAGGCCTCCTCCTCAAGACAAGCTTCTATTGGGCACCCTATGACCCTAACCATTTCATAAGCCTTAGAAGTAACAAGTATAGGCTTGCTACTTATGACCACGTTAGCATTCCAAAAATTGAAAAATATGCTAACCAATTAGAGTGGAGAGAAGGCACATTAGTGGAGGATTATTCTGAAGAAGATTTAGCAGAAAAAGCCTTTAAGACATTAGAAAAATCAGTTGACTTGGAATATTTTGGACAAGTTTGTTCTCCAACCCCTCGGCATCTTGGAGAAGCTGCCTCTTCGTCCACTGTTCCCCAGCAGTCTGCCAAAACAACTGATCAAACAGCAAACATGGCTAAAGGCAAAACAGTACAACAAGAGGAATCACCTCCTAATGTGGAACAACAAGTAGAACAGCAAGAAGGCACAGTTAAGGCACCTGCCTCCACAGAGCAACAAACACAAGAGAAAATCCCTCCAAGACAGGAGGTAACAGTTGAATCTTCAGTTTTACAAACACCAGCTAATGAGGAAAGAACAAGGAAAAGGGATAGGCAAGGGGACACTCCTCCTACTACTTCAACAGACCAGCAAGGCGAGAAAAGACAGAGGCTAAATCCCTTTTCAGAGGAGGAATTGCCAGAGAGACCAACCGATACTATGTTCCCTCCTAGCATTGAAACATCGGCCAACTCCCTGCAGCAAGGACAAGACATGCCACATGGGGCAGAGGTGAGTTCTTCAAGGCAGCGATCCAAGGCGGACTCTAGCATCAAGCAGCAGTTCATAGATATCAAGAAAATAAATGAGCCTCTCAAATACCAAATCTACAATCAACTCTTGAAAATGGCACCAACTAATCAGCAGAGGCTAATGTCTGCTTCTGATATTCAAGAACAAAAAATGACTCTTAGTCATTTTAGGCCTACTATGCAGCAACCTCAAACAACGACTGATTATATCAGAACTAATTTGGAGATTTTCACCAAAGACATCCACCCCATGGACCAAATCGAGCTACACCAGCAAACAGGGGAGATGCTCTTTTCCACATTAGCCGATAAAACCTTACTGGCACACCAATTAGTAAATTCCTTACACAATACTACTGCTCAGCTTGAATTTGAAAAGGCATCATCTCAAGCCAAGGACAACAGAATCAAGTCCTTGGAACAGATCATTATAGAGCTGGGACATGATCCAAAGGACCCTAGGGGTGTACAGGCACTATTGAAGAAAAGAGATGAAAACATAGCAGTTATGAGAAAGCATATCAAGCTGCCAGCTACCCTTCACCCTCAGACTGGAGAGGTTGCAGAGCAAAAGAAAGATCAAGATGTGGTTGCTTTTCTCCTGAGTTTATACAAGAGATTGATGGAAACAAAGAGTGCATTGGAGGTAGCATTGAAAACAAGACAAGGTGAAGTACCAATGGAGCCATCACAGACATCTGCAACAGGTCCTCCCACCAAACAAACATCAGAGGCAGGCCCTTCAGGCTCAGCACCAACTACAGGAGTATCAGCACCAACAACAACATTAGAACAGGGACCCAGCCTTAGCATGCAAAATATGATGAAGGAGCTTGAAGCTTTAGAAGCACAGATAGCTGAACTAAAAGAGACCAAAGATAAATTGGCTACCATTGAAGAAAAGTATGATAAATCAAAGCAGAGCATAGCTGAAAAAACAAGAGAGGTAAGGGCTCTTGAGAAAAGAATAAAGGAACTGGAAAAAGAGCTTTCTCTTGATAAGGTTGTGGTTGAAATCAAGAAAATCCTATGGGCCAACATTGGTCAATCTATTACAGACTAGTGGCAATATATTGAAACTATCCATGAGCATATGGATCTCATAGGCAGGGCCCAATTAGAAAATCAAAGATCAAGGGCATCTCTAGGCAACATGCCTGAAATAGCAAACAGGATGATCAATGTCCTTAACAATCGCACTGGACCCCAGCTGGCAGCAATGGGTATCACCAGCAGAACTGATACCATTTTACTAGTAAAGAGAGTGCTTACCTTGAGAAATCATGTGCAGAAATTGGACAAAAGGTGTCAAGAAATGCAAGCAGATGTGAACAAATTTATTGAAAAAATCACAGCATTGCATAATAGAGGTCTTCCCAGTTTAGTAACCAGTGCAGGAAGATTACTATCTCATGAAAGCTATGCCAAAAGAGTCAATACATATGCCACAAACCAGATCACTGCATCAGCAAGTGCCCCAGAGGAAACAGGGCCTCCATCTGGGCAAAGTCTATATGAAAAACTAGAGAATTTATTCTTTATTATGAATGAGATTAGACATCTTTTTGAAGTGCCTCCAAACTATTACAAATACACTGAGGCAGATGAGACCTTAGGCAAAATCCTGAGACACCAATTGCCTACACAGGAATGGTGGATGGGCATGATACAAACTTTGCTATGAAGAAACAGGTTTATTCACCGTGTTTTTGTGTATGGATCACAAGTCAGCATTTTCAGAATATGAATATTTTTGCTCTGACTGGGAAAGGAGTGGAAAGGGCCAACTTAGCAATCAAATTTGGCAACCAAAGCAGGACCTACAGATGCAAATGACGGGGCTGAGGCAGCCGCACCATGACAAAGCAGCAAAGGGTAGATTCCTCAAAATCAATGCAAAGCACTCGACCGACCCGGTTGCCTCCAAAAGTCAAAGGATTTCTGACAGAAATGAACAGTGATTTATTGCTCATTTAAAGTAGCAATAACTATTGCATCTGCTATTTTTGAAAGTTGGTAAAGAAAGTTATTGGGCAAATGACTCATCGTTAAGATATTTTTGTAAAACGGTTGTAGATATATCCCCACACATAAACTTGTTGGGGTTGTTGATTTCTCTTCTGAAGAGCTATACTGTAATTTCAGACTTTTAATACAAGAAGCTGATGGAATTTCAAAAGTTATGAGTTGTTTGAAGTGTCGTGATGAGCTTGCTTGCTGCTGCAGGATTCCTGCGTTCTTTCATGTCTCAATAAGTTTTATGAACCGTGTTACTATGTTTTCCTCTCTTTCATAATCCACTTATGCTGTATGTTTCGTAAGCTTAGCATTAGAGAAAAAGAATAGTTCAGGATTTGCTCATTGAACACCCTAAACTCAATCTCTGTTGTTATGTATGTCTTCTTCAGAATTAGTTATGAATGTGAAATTCTTAATTGCTCACATTTACACTGAATCTTTCATGGTAAATACTGTTAAGGAATTCTGATTTGCTCCTGAGTAATATTTCGTTTCTCCATATCACCAGCATAGTGAAAGATTCTTAGTTGCCTCTCACTGGCTGGAAACAGTCCATATCCCACAATTTGAAGATTGTTTCACGAGTACCCATATGGCCCTGCAGTATCATCTTTCTCACTCAATACCTCAAACAACACATAATCATAGACTCCAATGCCCAATGGACTAAAACCCCTGAACATTGCATTTTAGCTGTTAGAAGATATCATTCAACCAAAACCTTAAACAAAATTCAGTGCATTATAACTAGCCTAAAACATTAAAAAACAAATCTAAATTCTAAAGAGAGAGCCCTCTTTGATTGCAGGTGGGCTAGAACCTGTGATCCAAAGATTGGTTTGTGGTTGCCTCGGCCGTATTCCCTTAGGCGTCAAAGGGCACAACCTGAGAGTTAACCTAACTGGCGACTCCACTGGGGACCAGAAAATTTAAGCAATCCCTTGACAATTCTAAAAATATTCTTATAAATACCAAAAACAAGTTCAGAAGTTGGCTCCTAGAAAGAGAACTAGGCATACCAAGTCAAATCCTGACCCAAATCCTCCACCTATTTTCGATAATCCTAATTTGATTCCCAAGACTCTCAGGGACCAAAAGGAACCAGAAGAATCTACTGAATCCATCCCTAAGACAATTCAACAAAGTTATATCCCAACACCTGTCAAACCATTGGTTCATCCTCACATAACCCATTCTTCCCCCTCTTCCTCATCCACTTCCCAAAATATATTATTCACAACTCCACAAAACACACAAACTGCTATTGTTATCCTTATTGTTCCAGTTGTACCCCTTCTACCTGTTGTCCCATTTATCCTCGCAAATATGGCTAATCATTATTCTCCCCTTCAGCTACCTGGTAATCCTGGGGCTATGCCTCAGGACTACAAAGTAAGATCACTTATTTTGATGGAACCAGTACATACACTGCCTTACAGCATACGAATAAAATGCAATATTACTTTGAAAACTATGAAATAGACGATGATGATGTAAGGATGAAATTTTTTGTCCAAAGTTTAACAGGTGAAGTAAGAACTTGGTTCAGGGCACTTGCTGCAAATTCCATAGCTGATTCGAGTGCCCTTTATCAGTCCTTCTTGAATAGATGGGAAAAGAAAAAGGATCCTCTACACATTTAATCTGAATATGACACCATAAGGAGAGGCCCACAAGAAACTGTCCTAGACTATTGCACCAGATTCAACACTGTCTATAATGCCATACCTAAAAATCTTAGACCTCCACCTGATTTAGCCTTAATCAAATTTCCTGATGGGTTTGATGCTGATATGGCATATCAACTAAGGGAAAGGACCCCTGCAACCCTGGCAGACATGAAAAACATAGCTGTAATGTTGAGGCAAATCTGATTGTTAAAAGAAATCGGGCAAGAACTGAAAGAAGAACCACTTTTAAGGAAGAACCCTCATCATTTGAGCAAAAGCTAGATGCAATCATCAAAGGTATGGACAGACTTGGGGACAAGGTAGAAACCATAGAAAGAAAATCATCATGGGAAGCTCAACCAAGCAATGTTAGAAACCCAAATTTTAGAAAGAACCAAAATCTTAATGTTTGAAGGACTGATCCTGACCAGCACATTAGACCTCCTTTCCAAGAAAATTATGTTGAGGCTTCAACATCTAAGAACCAACTGAGGTACCTCACATCAACCTAATGGGTTTGGACAGTGAACATCAGGTCTTTTTAACACAAGAAGATCAAGACATTTATAATAACAATCAATTCCACACCAAGTCAGGAGAATCATTTGATTTCAGAGAAGGTTACGATGCAACAGTTTATGAGGTACACAAACAGTATAAACTAAGGACTAGAACTATAGATGTACCTGAACCTCCTAAACCAAGGGACAATAAGCAACCAGAAAAGACCCATGACAAGGCTATTCTTCCACAATCAGCTGGCAACTCAAACCCACATACCACAAAAGTCACTGTGGAGGACATCTCAGAACAACAACCCTATGAAAACCAACTAGCCCCGCTCCATTCTGCAAAGGCAAGGGCATATACCACCCCTTGGAACAAACATGGTACCAATTTCACTCAAAACCATACCAACCATGAACAAAAGACCACTGACAACCCAGGCGAAAAGGAAAAACCTGCTGCACTAAATGCCAAAGTTCAATTGGAAAATCCTTTTAACTTGGAAACAGAAATAAGTAAGCTGAAGATATCAGTCCCTCTTTCGGAATTGGTCAAACATCAAGTATACAGACAGCAGATTAACAAGTCGCTCCAGGTATCAGACAATAAAGATGCTGTGAATGTCCTAGATGATCAACCAGAGTTACTGTTTGGCCCTGAGGTTAATGGGAAAGCCGAAAATGGAGGGGTTCCACCCTTCTATGTCAGTTTAAATATTCATGATGAGATTCTACACAATGCAATGTTTGATTCTGAGACCTCACACAACTTAATGCCTAAATCTGTAATGGAAAAACTCGACTTAGACATCACAAGACCTTATAAAGATCTATTCTCATTTGATTCAAGCCAAGTCAGGTGCTTGGGATTGATTAAAGATTTATGTGTCTCCCTGGTCCAATACCCAACCAAAACAATCTTGATGGATGTAGTGGTAGCTGACATACCTCCTAAGTATGGTATGCTCTTGTCCAGATCCTAGGGGGCCAAACTCCAAGGATCTTTGCAATTAGACATGTCCTATGCTACCATTTCAGTCTTTGGGCAGCCAAAGAGATTATACCATGAAACATTGATGAAATATGTGGTAAGCAGTCAAGAGAAGCCCCAAAACTTCCCAATCTATTCAATACACTCTGACATGGATTCATTTATTCTCTATAATGCTGACATCTGCAATAAATCTTATTCTGAGCTACTAATGGCAGCAAAGACAGAGGAATTAAATGAAAAATTGGCCCCCAACACCAAAACACTTTAGGCATAACTAATATAAAGAAGGAGCATGATGTATCAAGCAAGTTGCAAGAAAACAATCTGGCCATGATACAATTTTCTAAAGATCTCAATCCAAATCTTGATCATGAAACCTTATGGTACTTAGAATTTTATGGTTATGTAAACAAGTTAGGAGCCGGGGCAGGAGTCTGGATCCACAATATGCACAATGACCAGGCTGAGGGTCATGCATACAGGTTAAACTTTCGATGCACAAACAATATGGCTAAGTATGAGGCCCTTCTGTTAGGACTGAAACTCATAAAAAATTTGGGTGCAACCAAAGTTTCAATCTTAGGAGATTTAGATCTGATCATACAACAAATGAAAGGAAACTTTACCACAAATGATCTAAGGTTGAGAGCATATAAGGGAGCAGCTATACAGGTACTTGATACCTTCTCACAATCACAGTTGACTAAAATTTCTAGAGAACTCAATCTACATGCTCATAGCTTGGCAACTTTTGCCAGCACTTGCAAGCTCCCCTTCAAACCCAATCATACTTTTACTGCTGAAATCAAACATAGACCTGCAGTTCCAGACAACATCAAGAATTGGCAAGTCTTTGAGAGTGACACACAGATAAATAACTTCCTCACTCTAAAAGAGGAATTCTCGGGCATTAACATTGACTCAAGCACTAGAGATGATCAACAACAGGCACACACAATTACACAGAATATATCAGCTGAAACAACTAATCTAGTTTTGCATCCTACCACCTTTAACATCGAAACTATACAAAGGTTGAGACAGATAGATGGAGATGAACTAGCTGAAACAAAAGCACAGGTAATTGAGCTAAAGGATGATTTTCTGCCCACAGGTTTAACCCCGTTGGAGGATCTATTTGATTCAAATGATATCTCAAGAAAACCAAAGATGCAACCACTGAATGCCAAAATTGAAGATTGTAACATTGGAACTACAGAAAACCCAAAATGATAAAATTATCTAAAGCATTACCACCTGATCAGAAATTGAAATACATTGAGTTGTTTAAAGAGTTCCAAGATGTCTTTGCCTGGAGCTATGAGGACCTCAAATCCTATGATACATCAGTCATCCAGCACACCATACCTTTAAAAGAAAACCAAAAGCCTTTCAAACAAAAACTTAGAAGAGTGAACCCGGTGCTCCTTCCCCTCATTGAAAAGGAAGTGAAACGTATGTATGAAGCAGGAATCATTGCTCCAATCAGGTTCTCGGAATGGATTTCAAACCTAGTGCCTACTAGGAAAAAGACAGGAGAGATCAGACTGTGTGTTGACCTAAGAAATTTGAATAAAGTGTCTCTCAAAGACCATTACCCCTTACCAAAAATGGATCATATCCTACAAAGGGTAGTGGGAGCCTCTAGGATCTCATTGTTAGATGGATTCTCTGGATTCAATCAGATTTTGGTACACCCGGATGATCAAGACAAAGCTGCCTTCACAACACCATGGGGAACTTTCAAATATGTCAAAATGCCTTTTGGGCTTAAGAATGCAGGGGCCACCTTCCAAAGAGCTATGGATATAGCCTTCGCCAAGGAAATCCATGATTTTCTGGCGGTTTACCTGGATGATCTTACTGCCTTTTCAAAATCAGACCAAGAACACTTGAGGCAGGTTTTCACAATTTGTAGAAGATATGGCATATCTTTAAACCCAAAGAAATCATTGTTTGGTCTGGAGGAAGGTAAACTCCTAGGACATATAATCTCAAAAGATGGTATTAGGATCGATCCAGACAGAATTCAAGCTATCTTGCAAGTACCTCATCCGAGAAACATCAAATAACTACAAAGCCTTCTAGGAAAGATCAGCTTCTTGAGAAGGTTCATTCCTAATTTGGCTGAGCTCACAAGACTGTTAAACAATATGCTGAAAAAAGATTCCAAGGTCAAATGGACCATGGAAGCTAGACAAGCCTTTGAGGATATCAAAAGAGCATTGACAAACAAACCAGTCCTAACAAGCCCTAGGTTTGATAGAGAGTTCATCATTTTTCTTTTGCATCTGAGCATACAATTGCTATTGTTCTGTTACAAAAAGATGACCAAGGCTGTGAAAAACCTATTGCATTCTTTAGCAGAGCCCTTAGAGATGCCCCCTTGAAATATCATATTATGGAAAAACAAATGCATTGGTAAAAGCAATCAAAGACTTTAGAATCTATATCCTGTACTCCCATGTCATTTCCTATGTCCCAAATGCAGTAGTGAAGGAAATTTTGACCCAAGAAGGAATTGAAGGTAGGAGGGGCAAATGGATTGCCAAAATCTTAGAATATGACATGGAAATCAAGCCTGCCAAACTGATAAAAGTACAAGGTCTAGCCAAGCTGATGGCTGAAACCAATTTCCAAGCCCTTGACATTAATGAACTGGACAACGAACAGGAGATGGCGACTCCACAGATCAACCAAGCCTTTATGCAATCCCCTGGTATACTGATATTAGTTTTGTATTGTTAAACCTGCAAGCTCCTCCAGGGTTGTCCAGAACTAAGAAAAGGTTCTTGAAAATGAAAGCATCAAAATTTTGTATTATAGACAATGTTTTGTTTTGGAGAAATCATGAAGGGATCTTACTTAATTGCTTAACATTGGATGAGACTGACAATGTCCTCAAAGAATTTCATGCAGGTGACTGTGGAGGACACTTATACTGGAAATCCACAGCTGATAAAATCCTAAGGGTTGGATTTTATTGGCCTTCCTTGTTTACTGACGTAAAGAAGTTTGTAATGTCTTGTCACAAATGTCAAATTTTTGAAGGCAAGAGAAAGCTGCTACCTTTACCACTCAAACCCGTTTCAACTGAGAGACCATTCCAACAATGGGGTTTAGACTTTATTGGTGAAATTCACCCTCCATCCTCTGGCCAGCATAGGTGGATTCTGACTGCTACAAACTATTTCACCAAATGGATAGAAGTTGTCCCCTGTAGGGAGGCCAATGACTCCATTATCATACAATTTCTAGAAACCAACATCATGTCCAGGTTTGGTTGTCCAGACAAAATTATCACAGACAATGTTGCCGCTTTCAAGTCCAAAAAACTGATCGAATTTTGTCACAAATATCATATGACACTAGGTCATTCCACTACTTACTATCCTCAAGGCAATGGCTTAGCTGAGTCTTCCAATAAAAGCCTCATCAACATCATCAAGAATGTTTTGGAGGAAAACAAAAAGAATTGGCATAAGAAGTTGGTGAATGCACTGTGGGCAGATAGATTGACCACCAAGAGATCCATTGGTACAAGTCCATATGAACTAGTTTATGGAATGGAAGCAAGGATTCCTTCATCTTTAGGTGTTCCTGTAATCAAATTGCTACAAGAAATACAAGCTGATCCCAATGACATTCAAACAAGGATCAATCAGACAATTCACCTACAACAAACAAGAGAGGAAGTCTATGAAAGAACCCAAGTACTGCAAGAAAAGCTCAAAAGAATATTTGACAAAAGAACCAAAGCTGAAGACTTCTTTATAGGAAACAAAGTGCTGAGATGGGATTCCAGGAGGGAGGACAAAGGAAAACATGGTAAATTTGACTTCTTGTGGAAGGGACCTTATGTAACTTATGTTGTACAAGGTAATAACACTTATTTTCTAAAGAGTTTGGATGGCTCAAACACTGAGGAAGGCCCATTCAATGGGAGGATGCTCAAGCATTATTTTGACCCCCTCTGATCAAGTACTGCTCAATTGTAGATTGTACATAAATTTGTATTTTCAGTATGTTTATTTACAGCGGATAGATGAAGGTCCAAGTGAAGTAGATTTTGAGAAAGACTAAGGTGCTGTATTCTTTTTGATGAATATTATCCGCCTTGTCATGGGAAAGTAAGAGAAGGTACTTAGGAGCTATCTAGGAGATGAGAAACACTTAGAGAAGCAAGGTAAGAACAATGCTGAGATTTCACGGCAGATCAGCTTAATGAGTATTTCATGCAAGTTTCATAGATTCAGATGGACAGTCTTTAAAAAATGGAAAGTTTCACTCGACTTGCTGATCTTGACTTTTCATCTGGAAAAGTCATCCCCAAGTGGAGCCACTATTAGCCTCCTATACCAATAGGTTTCATTTTTCATGATTGACAGTGGAAATGCCAAAAATGTTCATCTTTGATGATACAAAGGTTCCATTTTTTGTGAATAAAGCAAAGAGTTAAAACATGTAAAGAGGGTATGCCTTAAAAGAATAATCAAAGGGCAAGAAAATAAATTGGTCAAAAAAATAATAATTGAAATGAACCCCAAAGAAAGACCAGGAAAGTGGCCAATCCAAATGCCACTGCTATCTTGATGGATGGCTCAACAATTCAAACTGGGCCATGCCATGTTTTAAATTGCCTGTTTTAGACTAGGGAATGAGTACCTGTTCAAACAGTTCAAGCTTGACAGATGACTAGCTGGATAGAGAAAGGAAGGAGTCCATCAGCTTAATCTGGGCCCTTGGAAGATATAAGGGTAGATTTAGATAGGAAGGCAACAAAAAGAAAAGAGCATATGAGGGTTTGCAAGTTTAAGTGCGCCCTCCCTGAAGTAACAAAAAATGCTAAGTACTAAGTTGGGTAGGTAGCCAGAAGTTGCAGAAGCCTGATCCTATTCAGTTTTGGCCTTGATCAGGAAGGTACATGTTAGTAGTTGCAGAGGTATCTATGCAGTATTTTAAGGACAAAATATAGGAGCATGTCTAACTCCCCCTGTTTTCCCCCAAAGACTCCCTTTCTAACATCCCCTTGAGGACTTTAGGGCCTCCCTAAATAGTCCTCCTTGTATTTCTCCTTGGAAATTCACAACAAGTTTTCACCTCCTTTTCCGAAAAGAAGCCACATTTCTTGTGTAAAATCATTCCCCATCTATTTCTAAATCTAATTTTACTCACTAAACTTAGTTTTCTATTCCTCACTTTCAATCTTTCACATCCCCAATTCACACTGACTTCTAACCTTATTATGTAACTCCCTAAGTGCTCTTTTCCCCCCTACTACTATAGCACTATTGTGAAAAAAGCATAAAATATATATATATATATATATATATATATATATATATATATATATATATATATATATATGTAAATACCCCACCCCCCCCCCCTTTGGGCATTATAGCCATATATGCAAAGTTCGGCAAAAGTTACAGAATCAAAGTTTTCTTGTATTTGGTTCATTTTATAGTTGGGGATTAAATTAACACTTGGTTAGTTTAATAACCCTTACCTACCCTATAAACCACAATATTGCATTATCCCCGCTCATTGTATAAATTTTGGAAAAAGCCCACTTTTATCTGCTTTCCCAAAGTCTGTATTTCGGCGCGCCCCACCAAAAACAAAAAACATTAAAAAATTTCTAACGGGTCCCGCCGTATCACGCCCACATGTTTGTAGACCGTCATCCGATGGATCCGGGCCCTCCCATCCGATGACCCACAACGATTTCGGACCACCCCCTAAATCCGTCCTTTACCGCCCGAAATCAGTTAGAAGGTGACGTAGGGCCGGGGACGCGTGCCTGTCTGTTATTGGAGCGGGCGACCTCTGACCATTACCGAGCCCATACACTAAGCGGTCCGATAATACCGCTAACTACTGTTCATTACCGCTGTCCCGCTCCCGTCCCACGTCATCTCCGCATCAACATTACTTCACCCCACCCCCCCGCCATTCCTTCGACCTGTCCGCCACATCGCCCGTCCACTTCACTCCGAGTCACCAGCCGCCACGTCACTCCTCCGTACCCGACCGGACCAATGACGTTACGCTGACGTCATCCACTAAAAAGGCGCCAAATACCAAATTTTCTATATTATTGCGCAAAAGTCGTTTTTTCCCATTTCTTTCGCGAAATACGCAGTGTATTCCTGCATGTCTTTTTACGTTGCCTGTCTGCCAACTCCAAAGCTTGCTCCCTCGCTGTTGGCGTCGTGTGTTCACCCGAGCTTCAACACCGTCGTCATCCTATTCCCAGGTACTTATCAAATTCCCTCTACATACCTTGGTCCTTGCAGAATTCACTAAATCAAACAAGAAAAGAGGGAAAACATAAGAATTTCTAGAAATCCTGAGTAGCTAGAGCTTCAGTCCCCCATTGTAATCCCTAAATTCACCTGCAGAGGACCCCCATTGTGAAAAATTATCACAATTTCACAGCTTATTGCGCATTTGTGACTCTAAGCCATTGCCAGGCAAATCCACTGAAAAAGAAATTCTCAGTCCCAACATTCGCTCTTTAAATCTCTCTCAAAGAGAATTTCAACTCTGTTTCACCCCAATTTACCTGTTTCTCTTTGCAAATTGCCCTGCTTATTTGAAATTCACTGCCCTGTGTTGCTTTTTCCAGAAAGTCAAGTTCAAATACAATTCCAAATAATAGTAAACAATGGAGACCCCTGTGTCATTAAATATTGCACCTTTGAATGCCCCACATAAGGACCTGGAATGGTTGGCCCTTGCTGACAGAGATTATCAGATGAGAGAAACTGTAGAGCTGTGTAACAAATACCACATAGAAGCCGTTTGTGAATTTAAGAAAAAGCATAGAGATGGTACTGACCTCTTGGGAATCTGGAAATCCCATTTGCCAATCTATTACTTCCCTCAGGTCAATGAGTTCCCTGATTTGATTCACCAATGCTGCACAAATTATGACCCCAATCAAAGGGCTGTTCTGAGTCCTTCATGATCTGTCTTATTTCATATCACTCCTGAAGCCATCAACCAAATGCTACAGTTTCAACCTACAAAGCCACTGGCTCCTCTTACTATGCAGTTTTTACTAGAGCAAGGTCCCAAGCTCTCCAACTCACAAATTACAAGAATTGGCCAATTGTTTATGCTTCCAGAATTCCAGCCCCGACAGCCTCCCCCTTATCTGCATGTCTGGTTCAATGACATAGGGAGACTGCTAGTAGACATGATATCCTCCATCTTAGGGTTTAAAACCAGTGAGTTTGTGGATGAGACAACTTTGGTAATGCTATCCATGTTCACCCCAAGACAGCCCCCTGCTGCTCAGTATGACTATGCTACATTTATAGCCAATAAGATTCATGAACAGTTCATGAACTTGGAGAGAGAGAGGGTATTCAAATACACCTCCTATATATATCATCTGCTATTGTACAATCAGCCTGATAGCTTTCCTGCCTTCCTCAAAAAGTTAGATGCAAAGGGAAAAAGAAGATCTGTAATGTTTTGGACATCATTCTGTCATCATATTCATTACTCACCAGACACCTACTGTGAGTTTATTGACCTCTTCATTCACCCAGCCTTGTCCCTGCTGCAGAGTTCCCCTCCTCCTAGACTCACTGATGATATGCAAAAAATCCTCCAGCTTTCTAAGAACTATAGCATTAGAGATTGGTACTTTTACCAAGACCACACAGTGATCAGAATATATGGATGTGAGCTAGCCCCATACAGACTACCAAAGTATGTTCCCATGAGACTTTTTACATTAGAATACTTCTGGCAGTTCGGCAATGCAGATATGATCCACTTTCATAGCAGAAACAAGAAAGCACAGCTGAAAATTAAGCATCAATTGGGTCCATTTATCTTTTATAAGAGGGAAGAAGCTTGGGAAGAGGCGGACAAAATTCTAAAAGGCCTCGTCCTCAAGACAAGCTTCTATTGGGCACCCTATGACCCTAACCATTTCATAAGCCTTAGAAGAATCAAGTATAGGCTTGCTACCTATGACCACGTTAGCATTCCAGAAATTGAAAAATATGCTAACCAATTAGAGTGGAGAGAAGGCACATTAGTGGAGGATTATTCTGAAGAAGAATTAGCAGAAAAAAGCCATTAAGACATTAGAAAAACCAGTTGACTTGGAATATTTTGGTTAGGTTTGTTCTCCAGCCCCTCGGCATCTTGGAGAAGCTGCCTCTTCGTCCACTTTTCCCCAGCAGTCTTCCAAAACAACTGATCAAACAACAAACATGGCTAAAGGCAAAACAGTACAACAAGAGGAATCACCTCCTAATGTGGAACAACAAGTAGAACAGCATGAAGGCACAACTAAGGCACCTGCCTCCACAGAGCAGCAAACGCAAGAGCAAATCCCTCCAAGGCAGGAGGTAATAGTTGAATCTTCAGTTTTACAAACACCAGCTAATGAGGAAAGAACAAGGAAAAGGGATAGGCAAGGGGACACTCCTCCTACTACTTCAATAGAACAGCAAGGCGAGAAAAGACAGAGGCTAAATCCCTTTTAAGAGGAGGAATTGCCAGAGAGACCAACCGATACTATGTTCCCTCCTAGCATTGAAACATCGGCCAGCTCCCTGCAGTAAGGACAAGACATGCCACATGGGGCAGAGGTGAGTTCTTCAAGGCAGCGATCCAAGGCGGACTCTAGCATCAAGCAGCAGTTCATAGATATCAAGAAAAGAAATGAGCCTCTTAAATACCAAATCTACAATCAACTCTTGAAAATGGCACCAACTAATCAGCAGAGGCTAATGTCTGCTTATGATATTCAAGAACAAAAAATGACTCTTAGTCATTTTAGGCCTACTATGCAGCAACCTCAAACAACGGCTGATTATATTAGAACTAATTTGGAGATTTTCGCCAAAGACATCCACCCCATGGACCAAATCGAGCTACACCGGCAAACAGGGGAGATTCTCTATTCCACATTAGCCGATAAAACCTTACTGGCACACCAATTACAAAATTCCTTACACAATACTACTACTCAGCTTGAATTAGTAAAGGCATCATCTCAAGCCAAGGACAACAGAATCAAGTCCTTGGAAGAGATCATTATAGAGCTGGGAAATGATCCAGAGGACCCTAGGGGTGTACTGGCACTATTGAAGAAAAGAGATGAAGACATAGCAGCTATGAGAAAGCATATCAAGCTGCCATCTACCCTTCACGCTCAGACTGGAGAGGTTGTAGAGCAAAAGAAAGATCAAGATGTGGTTGCTTTTCTCCTGAGTTTATACTAGAGATTGATGGAAACAAAGAGTGCATTGGAGGTAGCATTGAAAACAAGACAAGGTGAAGTACCAATGCAGCCAGCACAGACATCTGCAGTAGGTCCTCCCACCGAACAAACATCAGAGGCAGGCCCTTCAGGCTCAGCACTAGCTACAGGAGTATCAGCACCAACAACAACATCAGAACAGGGACCCAGCCTCAGCATGCAGAATATGATGAAGGAGCTTGAAGCTTTAGAAGCACAGATGGCTGAACTAAAAGATACCAAAGATAAATTGGCTACCATTGAAGAAAAGTATAATAAATCAAAGCAGAGCAAAGCTGAAAAAACAAGAGAGGTAAGGGCTCTTGAAAAAGAATAAAGGAACTGGAAAAATAGCTTTCTCTTGATAAGGTTGTGGTTGAAATCAAGAAAATCCTATGGGCCAACATTGGTCAATCTATTACAGACTAGTGGCAATATATTGAAACTATCCATGAGCATATGGATCTCATAGGCAGGGTCCAATTAGAAAATCAAAGAGCAAGGGCATCTCTAGGCAACATGCCTGAAATAGCCAACAGGATGATCAATGTCCTTAACAATCGCACTGGCCCCCAGCTGGCAGCAATGGGTATCACCAGTAGAACTGATACCATTTTACTAGTAAAGAGAGTGCTTACCTTGAGAAATCATGTGCAGACATTGGACAGAAGGTGTCAAGAAATGCAAGCAGATGTGAACAAATTTATTGAAAAAATCAAAGCATTGCATAACAGAGGTCTTCCCAGTTTAGTAACCAGTGCAGGAAGGTTACTATCTCATGAAAACTATGCCAAAAGAGTCAATACACATGCCACAAACCAGATCACTGCATCAACAAGTGCCCCAGAGGAAACAGGGCCTCCATCTGGGCAGAGTCTATATGACAAACTGGAGAATTTATTCTTTATTATGAATGAGATTAGACATCTTTTTGAGGTGCCTCCAAACTATTACAAATACACTGAGGCAGATGAGACCTTAGGCAAAATCCTGAGACACCAATTGCCTACACAGGAATGGTGGATGGGCATGATACAAACTTTGCTATGAAGAAACAGGTTTATTCACCGTGTTTTTGTGTATTGATCACAAGTCAGCATTTTCAGAATATGACTGGGAAAGGAGTGGAAAGGGCCAACTCAGCAATCAAATTTGGCAACCAAAGCAGGACCTACAGATGCAGATGACGGGGCTGAGTCAGCCACACCATGACAAAGCAATAAAGGGTAGATTCCTCAAAATCAATGCAAAGAACTCGACCGACCCGGTTGCCTCCAAAAGTCAAAGGATTTCTGACAGAAATGAACAGTCATTTATTGCTCATTTAAAGTAGCAATAACTATTGCATCTGCTATTTTTGAAAGTTGGTAAAGAAAGTTATTGAGCAAATGACTCATCGTTAAGATATTTTTGTAAAACGGTTGTATATATATCCCCATGCATAAACTTGTTGGGGTTGTTGATTTCTCTTCTGAAGAGCTATACTGTAATTTCAGACTTTTAATACATGACGTTGTGGGAATTTCAAAAGTTCTGAGTTGTTTGAAGTGTCGTGATGAGCTTGCTTGCTGTTGCAGGATTCCTGCATTATTTCGTGTCTCAATAAGTTTTCTGAACCATGTTACTATGTTTTCCTCTCTTTCATAATCCACTTATGTTGTATGTTTTGTAAGCTTAGCATTAGAGAAAAAGAATAGTTCAGGATTTGCTCATTGAACACCCTAAACTCAATCTCTGATGTTATGTATGTCTTCTTCAGAATTAGTTATGAATCTGAAATTCTTAATTTCTCACATTTACACTGAGTCTTTCATGGTAAATACTGTTCAAGAATTCTGATCTGCTCCTGAGTAATATTCTATTTCTCCATATCACCAGCATAGTGAAAGATTCTTAGTTGCCTCTCACTGGCTGGAAACAATCCATATCCCACAATTTGAAGATTGTTTCACGAGTACCCATATGGCCCTGCAGTATTATCTTTCTCACTCAATACCTCAAACAACACATAATCACAGAATCCAATTCCCAATGGACTAAAACCCCTGAACATTGCATTTTAGCTATTAGAAGATATCATTCAACCAAAACCTTAAACAAAATTCAGTGCATTATAACTAGCCTAAAACATTAAAAAACAAAGCTAAATTCTAAAGAGAGAGCCCTCTCTGATTGCAGGTGGGCTAGAACCTGTGATCCAAAGATTGGTTGTTGGTTACCTCGGCCGTATTCCCTTAGGAGTCAAAGGGCACAACCTGAGAGTTAACTTAACTGGCGACTCCACTGGGGACCAGAAAATTTAAGCAGTCCCTTGACCATTCTAAAAATATTCTTAAAAATACCAAAAACAAGTTCAGAAGCTGGCTCCTAAAAAGAGAACTAGGCATACCAAGTCAAATCCTAACCCAAATCCTCCACCTATTTTCGATAATCCTAATTTGATTCCCAAGACTCTCAGGGACCAAAAGGAACTAGAAGAATCTGCTGAATCTAGCCCTAAGGCAATTCAACAAAGTTATATACCAACACCTGTCAAACCATTGGTTCATCCTCACATAACCCATTCTTCCCCCTCTTCCTCATCCATTTCCCAAAATATATTATTCACACCTCCACCCAACACACAAACTGCTATTGTTATCCCTGTTGTTCCAGTTGTACCCCTTCTACCTGTTGTCCCATTTATCCCCGCAAATATGGCTAATCGTTACGCTCCCCTTCAGCTACCTGGTAATCCTGGGGCTATGCCTCAGGACTACCAAAGTAAGATCACTTATTTTGATGGAACTAGTACATACACTGCCTTACAACATACGAATAAAATGCAAGATTACTTTGAAAACTATGAAATAGACGATGATGATGTAAGGATGAAATTTTTTGTCCAAAGTTTAACAGGTGAAGTAAGAACTTGGTTTAGGGCACTTGCTGCAAATTCCATAGTTGATTCAGGTGCCCTTTATCAGTCCTTCCTGAACAGATGGGAAAAGAAAAAGGATCCTCTACACATTTTATCTGAATATGACACCATAAGGAGAGGCCCACAAGAAACTGTCCTAGACTATTGCACCAGATTCAACACTGTCTATAATGCCATACCTCAAAATCTTAGACCTCCACCTGATTTAGCCTTAATCAAATTTCCGGATGGGTTTGATGCTGATATGGCATATCAACTAAGGGAAAGAGCCCCTGCAACCCTGGCAGACATGCAAAACATAGTTGTAAGTGTTGAGGCAAATCTGATTGCTAAAAGAAATCGGGCAAGAACTGAAAGAAGAACCACTTTTAAGGAAGAACCCTCATCATTTGAGAAAAAGCTAGATGCAATCATCAAAGGTATGGACAGACTTGGGGACAAGGTAGAAAACATAGAAAGAAAATAATCATGGGAAGCTCAACCAAGCAATGTTAGAAACCCAAATTTTAGAAAGAACCAAAATCCTATTGTTGGAAGGACTGATCCTAACCAGCACATTAGACCTCCTTTCTAAGAAAATTATGTTGAGGCTTCAACATCTAATGAACCAACTGAGGTACCTCACATCAACCTAATGGGTTTGGACAGTGAACATCAAGTCTTTTTAACACAAGAAGATCAAGACATTTATAATAAAAATCAATTCCACACCAAGTCAGGAGAATCATTTGATTTCAGAGAAGGTTACGATGCAGCAGTTTATGAGGTACACAAACAGTATAAACTAAGGACTAGAACTATAGATGTACCTGAACCTCCTAAACCAAGGGACAATAAGCAACCAAAAAAGACCCATGACAAGACTATTCTTCCACAATCAGCTGGCAACTCAAACCCACATACCACAAAAGTCACTGTGGAGGACATCTCAGAACAACAAACCTATGAAAACCAACTAGCCCCGCTCCATTTTGCAAAGGCAAGGGCATATACCACCCCTTGGAACAAACATGGTACCAATTTCACTCAAAACCATACCAACCATGAACAAAAGACCACTGACAACCCAGGCGAAAACGAAAAACCTGCTGCACTAAATGCCAAAGTTCAATTGGAAAATCCTTTTAACTTGGAAACAGAAATAAGTAAGCTGAAGATATCAGTCCCTCTTTCGGAATTGGTCAAACATGAAGTATACAGACAACAGATTAACAAGTCGCTCCAGGTATCAGACAATAAAGATGTTGTGAATGTCCTAGATGATCAACCAGAGTTACTGTTTGGCCCTGAGGTTAATGGGAAAGCCGAAAATGGAGGGGTTCCACCCTTCTATGTCAGTTTAAATATTCATGATGAGATTCTACACAATGCAATGTTTGATTCTGAGACCTCACACAACTTAATGCCTAAATCTGTAATGGAAAAACTCGACTTAGACATCACAAGACCTTATAAAGATCTATTCTCATTTGATTCAAGCCAAGTCAGGTGCTTGGGATTGATTAAAGATTTATGTGTCTCCCTGGTCCAATACCCAACCAAAACAATCTTGATGGATGTAGTGGTAGCTGACATACCTCCTAAGTATGGTATGCTCTTGTCCAGATCCTGGGGGGCCAAACTCCAAGGATCTTTGCAATTAGACATGTCCTATGCTACCATTTCAGTCTTTGGGCAGCCAAAGAGATTATACCATGAAACATTGATGAAATATGTGGTTCAAACCTAGTGCCTACTAGGAAAAAGACAGGAGAGATCAGACTGTGTGTTGACCTAAGAAATTTGAATAAAGTGTCTCTCAAAGACCATTACCCCTTACCAAAAATGGATCATATCCTACAAAGGGTAGTGGGAGCCTCTAGGATCTCATTATTAGATGGATGATTCATTTTGGTCAGATGGATTCTCTGGATTCAATCATTTTCTGATACAAGACAAAGACAAAAGCAACAGTGAACTTTAAAAAAATGGCTTAAGAATGCAGGGGCCACCTTCCAAAGAGCTATGGATATAGCCTTCGCCAAGGAAATCCATGATTTTCTGGTGGTCTACCTGGATGATCTTACTGCCTTTTCAAAATCAGACCAAGAACACTTAGAACACTTGAGGCAGGTTTTCACAATTTGTAGAAGATATGGCATATCTTTAAACCCAAAGAAATCATTGTTTGGTCTGGAGGAAGGTAAACTCCTAGGACATATAATCTCAAAAGATGGTATTAGGATCGATCCAGACAGAATTCAAGCTATCCTGCAAGTACCTCATCCGAGAAACATCAAGGAACTACAAAGGTTTCTAGGAAAGATCAACTTCTTGAGAAGGTTCATTCCTAATTTGGCTGAGCTCACAAGGCTGTTAAACAATATGCTGAAAAAAGATTCCAAGGTCAAATGGACCATGGAAGCTAGACAAGCCTTTGAGGATATCAAAAGAGCATTGACAAACACACCAGTCCTAACAAGCCCTAGGTTTGATAGAGAGTTCATCATTTTTTCTTTTGCATCTGAGCATACAATTGCTGTTGTTCTGTTACAAAAAGATGACCAAGGCTATGAAAAACCTATTGCATTCTTTAGCAGATCCCTTAGAGATTCCCCCTTGAAATATCAGATTATGGAAAAATAAGCCTATGCATTGGTAAAAGCAATCAAAGACTTTAGAATCTATATCCTGTACTCCCATGTCATTTCCTATGTCCCAAATGCAGTAGTGAAGGAAATTTTGACCTAAGAAGGAATTTAAGGTAGGAGGGGCAAATGGATTGCCAAAATCTTAGAATATGACATGGAAATCAAGCCTACCAAACTGATAAAAGGACAAGGTCTAGCCAAGCTGATGGCTGAAACAAATTTCCAAGCCCTTGACATTAATGAACTGGACAACGAACAGGAGATGGCGACTCCACAGATCAACCAAGCCTTTATGCAATCCACCTGGTATACTGATATATGTTTTGTATTGTTAAACCTGCAAGCTCCTCCAGGGGTGTCCAGAACTAAGAAAAGGTTATTGAAAATGAAAGCATCAAAATTTTGTATTATAGACAATGTTTTGTTTTGGAGAAATCATGAAGGGATCATACTTAATTTCTTAACATTGGATGAGACTGACAATATCCTCAAAGAATTTCATGCAGGTGACTGTGGAGGACACTTATACTAGAAATCCACAGCTGATAAAATCCTAAGGGCTGGATTTTATTGGCTTTCCTTGTTTACTGACGTAAAGAAGTTTGTAATGTCTTGTCACAAATGTCAAATTTTTGAAGGCAAGAGAAAGCTGCTGCCTTTACCACTCAAACCTGTTTCAACTGATAGACCATTCCAACAATGGGGTTTAGACTTTATTGGTGAAATTCACCCGCCATCCTCTAGCCAGCATAGGTGGATTCTGACTGCTATAGACTATTTCACCAAATGGATAGAAGTTGTCCCCTGTAGGCAGGCCAATGACTCCATTATCATACAATTTCTAGAAACCAACATCATGTCCAGGTTTGGTTGTCCAGACAAAATTATCACAGACAATGCTGCCGCTTTCAAGTCCAAAAAAATGATCGAATTTTGTCACAAATATCATATGACCCTAGGTCATTCCACTGCTTACTATCCTCAAGGAAATGGCCTAGCTGAGTCTTCCAATAAAAGCCTCATCAACATCATCAAGAAAGTTTTGGAGGAAAACAAAAAGAATTGGCATAAGAAGTTGGTGAATGCACTGTGGGCAGATAGATTGACCACCAAGAGATCCATTGGTACAAGTCCATATGAACTAGTTTATGGAATGGAAGCAAGGATTCCTTCATCTTTAGGTGTTCTTGTAGTCAAATTGCTACAAGAAATACAAGTTGAGCCCAATGACATTCAAACAAGGATCAATCAGACAATTCACCTACAACAAACAAGAGAGGAAGTCTATGAAGGAACCCAAGTACTGCAAGAAAAGCTCAAAAGAATATTTGACAAAAGAACCAAAGCTGAAGACTTCTTTATAGGAAACAAAGTGCTGAGATGGGATTCCAGGAGGGAGGACAAAGGAAAACATGGTAAATTTGACTTCTTGTGGAAGGGACCTTATGTAACTTATGATGTACAAGGTAATAACACCTATTTTCTAAAGATTTTGGATGGCTCAAACACTGAGGAAGGCCCAGTCAATGGGAGGATGCTCAAGCATTATTTTGACCCCCTCTGATCAAGTACTGCTCAATTGTAGATTGTACATAAATTTGTATTTTCAGTATGTTTATTTACAACGGATAGATGAAGGTCCAAGTGAAGTAGATTTTGAGAAAGACTAAGGTGTTGTATTCTTTTTGATGAATATTATCCACCTTGTCATGGGAAAGTAAGAGAAGGTACTTAGGAGCTATCTAGGAGATGAGAAACACTCAGAGAAGCAAGGTAAGAACAGTGCTGAGATTTCACGGTAGATCAGCTTAATGAGTATTTCATGCAAGTTTCATAGATTCAGATGGACAGTCTTTAACAAATGGAAAGTTTCAGACTGCAAAAAGAGTGAAAAAGAAGGCAATCTGACCTGCTGATCTTGACTTTTCATCTGGAAAAGTCATCCCCAAGTGGAGCCACTGTTAGCCTCCTATACCAATAGGTTTCATTTTTCATGATTGACAGTGGAAATGCCAAAAATGTTCATCTTTGATGATACAAAGGTTCCATTTTTTGTGAATAAAGCAAAGAGTTAAAACATGTAAAGAGGGTATGCCTTAAAAGAATAATCAAAGGGCAAGAAAATAAATTGGTCAAAAAAATAATAATTGAAATGAACCCCAAAGAAAGACTAGGAAAGTGGCCAATCCAAATGCCACTGCTATCTTGATGGATGGCTCAATAGTTCAAAATGGGCCATGCCATGTTTTAAATTACCTGTTTTAGACTAGGGAATGAGTACCTGTTCAAACAGTTCAAGCTTGACAGATGACTAGCTGGATAGAGAAAGGAAGGAGCCCATCAACTTAATCTGGGCCCTTGGAAGATATAAGGGTAGATTTATATAGGAGGGCAGCAAAATGAAAAGAGCATATGAGGGTTTGCAAGTTTAAGTGCACCCTCCCTGAAGTAACAAAAAATGCTAAGTACTAAGTTGGGTAGGTAGCCAGAAGTTGCAGAAGCCTGATCCTATTCAGTTTTGGCCTTGATCAGGAAGGCACATGTTAGCAGTTGCAGAGGTATCTATGCAGCATTTTAAGGACAAAATATAGGAGCATGTCTAACTCCCCCTGTTTTCCCCCAAAGACTCCCTTTCTAACATCCCCTTGAGGACTTTAGGACCTCCCTAAATAGTCCTCCTTGTATTTCTCCTTGGAAATTCACAACAAGTTTTCACCTTCTTTTCCGAAAAGAAGCCACATTTCTTGTGTAAAATCATTCCCCATCTATTTCTAAATCTAAGTTTACTCACTAAACTTAGTTTTATATTCCTCACTTTCAATATTTCACATCGCCAATTCACACTGACTTATAACCTTATTATCTAACTCCCTAAGTGCTCTTTTTCTCCCTACGACTATAGCACTATTCTGAAAAAAGCCCAAATATATATATATATATATATATATGTAAATTACCCCCCCCCCCCCCCCTTTGGGCATTATAGCCATATATGCAAAGTTCGGAAAAAGTTACAGAATCAAAGGTTTCTTGTATTTGGTTCATTTTATAGTTGGGGATTAAATTAACACTTGGTTAGTTTAATAAACCTTACCTACCCTATAAACCACAATATTGCATTATCCCCGCTCATTGTATAAATTTTGGAAAAAACCCACTTTTATCCGCTTTCCAAAGTCTGTATTTCGGCACGCCCCACCAAAAACAAAAAACATTAAAAAATTCCCGCCGGGTCCCGCCGTATCATGCCCACATGTTTGCAGCCCGTCATCCATCGGATCCGAGCCCTCCCATCCAATGGCCCACAACGATTTCGGACCACCCCCTCCGTCCGTCCTTTACCGCTCAAAATCTGTCAGAAGGTGACGTAGGGCCGGGGACGCATGCCCGTCTATTATTGGAGCGGGCGACCTCTGACCATTACTGGGCCCGTACACTAAGCGGTCCGATAATACCACTAACTATTGTTCATTACCACTGTCCCACTCCCGTCCCACGTCATCTCCGCATCAACATTACTTCACCCCACCCCCCACCATTCCTCTGACCTGTCCGCCACATCGCCCGTCCACGTCACTCCCAGTCACCAGCCGCCACATCACTCCTCCGTACCCGACCGGACCAATGACGTCATGCTGACGTCATCCACTAAAAAGGCGCCAAATACCAAATTTTCTATATTATTGCGCAAAAGTCGTTTTTTCCAATTGCTTTCGCCAAATACGCAGTGTATTCCTTCATGTCTGTTTACGTTGCCTGTCCGCCAACTCCAAAGCTTGCTCCCTCGCTGCTGGTGCCGTGTGTTCACCCGAGCTTCAACACTGTCGTCATACTGTTCCCAGGTACTTATCAAATTCCCTCTACATACCTTGGTCCTTGCAGAATTCACTAAATCAAACAAGAAAAGAGGGAAAACATAAGAATTGCTAGAAATCCTGAGTAGCTAGAGCTTCAATCCCCCACTGTAATCCCTAAATTCACCTGCAGAGGACCCCCATTGTGCAAAATTATCACAATTTCACAGCTTATTGCGCATTTGCGACTCTAAGCCATTGCCAAACAGATCCACTGAAAAAGCAATTCTCAGTCCCAGCATTCGCTCTTTAAATCTCTCCCAAAGATCATTTCAACTCTGTTTCACCCCAATTTACCTGTTTCTCTCTGAAAATTTCCCTGCTCATTTGAAATTCACTGCCCTGTGTTGCTTTTTCCAGAAATTCAAGTTTAAATACAATTCCAAGTAACAGTAAACAATGGAGACCCCTGTGGCATTAAATATTGCACCTTTGAATGCCCCACATAAGGACCTGGAATGGTTGGCCCTTGCTGACAGAGATTATCAGATGAGAGAAACTGTAGAGCTGTGTAACAAATACCACATAGAAGCCGTTTGTGAATTTAAGAAAAAGCACAGAGATGGTACTGACCTCTTGGGAATCTGGAAATCCCATTTGCCAATCTATTACCTCCCTCAGGTCAATGAGTTCCCTGATTTGATTCACCAATGCTGCACAAATTATGACCCCAATCAAAGGGTTGTTCTGAGTCCTTTAGGATCTGTCTTATTTCATATCACTCCTAAAGCCATCAACCAAATGCTACAGTTTCAACCTACAAAGCCACTGGCTCCTCTTACTATGCAGTTTTTACTAGAGCAAGGTCCCAAGCTCTCCAACTCACAAATTACAAGAATTGGCCAATTGTTTATGCTTCCAGAATTCCAGCCCCGACAGCCTCCCCCTTATCTGCATGTCTGGTTTAATGACATAGGGAGACTGCTAGTAGACATGATAACCTCCATCTTAGGGTTTAAAACCAGTGAGTTTGTGGATGAGACAACTTTGGTAATGCTATCCATGTTCACCCCAGGACAGCCCCCTGCTGCTCAGTATGACTATGCTACATTTATAGCCAATAAGATTCATGAACAGTTCATGAACTTGGAGAGAGAGAGGGTATTCAAATACACCTCCTATATATATCATCTGCTATTGTACAATCAGCCTGATAGCTTTCCTGTCTTCCTCAAAAAGTTAGATGCAAAGGGAAACAAAAGATCTGTAATGTTCTGGACATCAGTCTGTCATCATATTCATTACTCACCATACACCTACTATGAGTTTATTCACCTCTTCATTCACCCAGCCTTGTCCTTGCTGCAGAGTTCCCCTCCTCCTAGACTCACTGATGATATGCAAAAAATCCTACAGCTTTCTAAGAACTATAGCATTGTAGATTGGTACTTTTACCAAGACCACACAGTGATCAGAATATATGGCTGTGAGCTAGCCCCATACAGACTACCAAAGTATGTTCCCATGAGACTTTTTGCATTAGAATACTTCCGGCAGTTCGGTAATGCAGATATGATCCACTTTCATAGCAGAAACAAGAAAGCACAGCTGAAAATTAAGCATTAATTGGGTCCATTTATCTTTTACAAGGGGGAAGAAGCTTGGGAAGAGGTGGACAAAATTCTAAAAGGCCTCCTCCTCAAGACAAGTTTCTATTGGGCACCCTATGACCCTAACCATTTCATAAGCCTTAGAAGAATCAAGTATAGGCTTGCTACCTATGACCACGTTAGCATTCCAGAAACTGAAAAATATTCTAACCAATTAGAGTGGAGAGAAGGCACATTAGTGGAGGATTATTCTGAAGAGGAATTAACAGAAAAAGCCTTTAAGACAATAGAAAAAACAGTTGACTTGGAATATTTTGGACAGGTTTGTTCTCCAGCCCCTCCGGCATCTTGGAGAAGCTACCTCTTCGTCCACTGTTCCCCAGCAGTCTGCCAAAACAACTGATCAAACAGCAAACATGGCTAAAGGCAAAACAATACAACAAGAGGAATCACCTCCTAATGTGGAACAACAAGTAGAACAGCAAGAAGGCACAGCTAAGGCACCTGCCTCCACAGAGCAGCAAACACAAGAGCAAATCCCTCCAAGGCAGGAGGTAACAGTTGAATCTTCAGTTTTACAAACACCAGCTAATGAGGAAAGAACAAGGAAAAGGGATAGGCAAGGGGACACTCCTCCTACTACTTCAACAGACCAGCAAGGCGAGAAAAGACAAAGGCTAAATCCCTTTTCAGAGGAGGAATTTCCAGAGAGACCAACCGATACTATGTTCCCTCCTAGCATTGAAACATCGGCCAGTTCCCTGCAGCAAGGACAAGACATGCCACATGGGGCAGAGGTGAGTTCTTCAAGGAAGCGATCTAAGGCGGACTCTAGCATCAAGCAGCAGTTCATAGATATCAAGAAAATAAATGAGCCTCTCAAATACCAAATCTACAATCAACTCTTGAAAATTGCACCAACTAATCAGCAGAGGTTAATGTCTGCTTATGATACTCAAGAACAAAAAATGACTCTTAGTCATTTTAGGCCTACTATGCAGCAAACTCAAACAACAGCTGATTATATCAGAACTAATTTGGATATTTTCGCCAAAGGCATCCACCCCATGGACCAAATCAAGCTACACCGGCAAACAGGGGAGATGCTCTATTCCACATTAGCCGATAAAACCTTACTGGCACACCAATTACAAAATTCCTTACACAATACTACTGCTTAGCTTGAATTAGAAAAGGCATCATCTCAAGCCAAGGACAACAGGATCAAGTCCTTGAAGAGATCATTATAGAGCTGGGACATGATCCAAAGGACCCTAGGGGTGTACTGGCACTATTGAAGAAAAGAGATGAAGACATAGCAGCTATGAGAAAGCATATCAAGCTGCCAGCTACCCTTCACCCTCAGACTAGAGAGGTTGCAGAGCAAAAGAAAGATCAGGATGTGGTTGCTTTGCTCCTGAGTTTATACAAGAGATTGATGGAAACAGAGAGTGCATTAGAGGTAGCATTGAAAACAAGACAAGGTGAAGTACCAATGCAGCCAGCATAGACATCTACAGCAGGTCCTCCCACCGAACAAACATCAGAGGCACACCCTTCAGGCTCAGCACCAGCTACAGGAGTATCAACACCAACAACAACATCAGAACAGGGACCCAGCCTCAGCATGCAGAATATGATGAAGGAGCTTGAAGCTTTAGAAGCATAGATGGCTGAACTAAAAGAGACCAAAGATAAATTGGCTGCCATTGAAGAAAAGTATGATAAATCAAAGCAGAGCATAGCTGAAAAAACAAGAGAGGTAAGGGCTCTTGAGAAAAGAATAAAGGAACTGGAAAAAGAGCTTTCTCTTGATAAGGTTGTGGTTGAAATCAAGAAAATCCTATGGGCCAACATTGGTCAATCTATTACAGACCAGTGGCAATATATTGAAACAATCCATGAGCATATGGATCTCATAGGCAGGGCCCAATTAGAAAATCAAAGAGCAAGGGCATCTCTAGGCAACATGCCTGAAATAGCCAACAGGATGATCAATGTCCTTAACAATCGCACTGGCCCCCAGCTGGCAGCAATGGGTATCACCAGCAGAATTGATACCATTTTACTAGTCAAGAGAGTGCTTACCTTGAGAAATCATGTGCAGACATTGGACAGAAGGTGTCAAGAAATGCAAGCAGATGTGAACAAATTTATTGAAAAAATCAAAGCATTGCATAACAGAGGTCTTCCCAGTTTAGTAACCAGTGCAGGAAGGTTACTATCTCATGAAAACTATTTCAAAAGAGTCAATACATATGCCACAAACCAGATCATTGCATCAGCAAGTGCCCCAGAGGAAACAAGGCCTCCATCTGGGCAAATTCTATATGACAAACTGGAGAATTTATTCTTTATTATGAATGAGATTAGACATCTTTTTGAAGTGCCTCTGAACTATTACAAATACACTGAGGCAGATGAGACCTTAGGCAAAATCCTGAGACACCAATTGCCTACATAGGAATGGTGGATGGGCATGATACAAACTTTGCTATGAAGAAACAGGTTTATTCACCGTGTTTTTGTGTATCGATCACAAGTCAACATTTTCAGAATATGAAGATTTTTGCTCTGACTGGGAAAGGAGTGGAAAGGGCCAACTCAGCAATCAAATTTGGCAACCAAAGTAGGACCTACAGATGTAGATGACGGGGCTGAGGCAGCCGCACCATGACAAAGCAGTAAAGGGTAGATTCCTCAAAATCAATGCAAAGCACTCGACTGACCCGGTTGCCTCCAAAAGTCAAAGGATTTCTGACAGAAATGAACAGTCATTTATTGCTCATTTAAAGTAGCAATAACTATTGCATCTGCTATTTTTGAAAGTTGGTAAAGAAAGTTATTGAGCAAATGACTCATCGTTAAGATATTTTTGTAAAACGGTTGTATATATATCCCCACGCATAAACTTGTTGGGGTTGTTGATTTCTCTTCTAAAGAGCTATACTGTAATTTCATACTTTTAATACAAGAAGCTGATGGAATTTCAAAAGTTCTGAGTTGTTTGAAGTGTCGTGATGAGCTTGCTTGCTGCTGCAGGATTCCTGCGTTCTTTCATGTCTCAATAAGTTTTCTGAACCATGCTACTATGTTTTCCTCTCTTTCATAATCCACTTATGCTGTATGTTTCGTAAGCTTAGCATTAGAGAAAAACAATAGTTCAGGATTTGCTCATTGAACACCCTAAACTCAATCTCTGTTGTTATGTATGTCTTCTTCAGAATTAGTTATGAATGTGAAATTCTTAATTGCTCACATTTACACTGACTCTTTCATGGTAAATACTGTTCAGGAATTCTGATCTGCTCCTGAGTAATATTTTGTTTCTCCATATCACCAGCATAGTGAAAGATTCTTAGTTGCCTCTCACTGGCTGGAAACAGTCCATATCTCACAATTTGAAGATTGTTTCACGAGTACCCATATGGCCCTGTAGTATCATCTCTCTCACTCAATACCTCAAACAACACATAATCACAGACTCCAATGCCCAATGGACTAAAACCCCTGAGCATTGCATTTTAGCTGTTAGAAGATATCATTCAACCAAAACCTTAAACAAAATTCAGTGCGTTATAACTAGCCTAAAACATTAAAAAACAAAGCTAAATTCTAAAGAGAGAGCCCTCTTTGATTGCAGGTGGGCTAGAACCTGTGATCCAAAGATTGGTTTGTGGTTACCTCGGCTGTATTCCCTTAGGAGTCAAAGGGAACAACCTAAGAGTTAACAAATACCACCCAGAATAGACACACGTGAAGCAGGTATGTTTGTCCATCATCCACCGGAATAGTACACAACAAATGCGGAAGTCGTTAAAACAAAAGTACAAGGAAAGATATGTCCACCATCCAGTGGAATAGTCCACATCAGATGTGACAGTCGTTATAACCAATGAGCGAGAAAGGTTTATCTTGTATCCTGCAGTGTAGTCCACAAGGATGAGACAACAACGATAACAAATACAACACATTCCCAACAAGGTAGCACTACAACAACCAAAATGGTTCAACTATCTTAGTACATGTGAAATAAACATGAATTACAAATTCTCAAAGAATAGTCTTACAAACATCCATAAGTCATGCATGGAAACGTGCTGGCCTGAACAAGATTATGTATTAACCAAAAGTTCCAAGACACATATTTGCATCATACATCACTAGCCCCAGTAGTGGGACATTGGAGCCACTCCTCACTCCTCAAAGAACTAACTGAACATCTATATGCTTTGTGGGAGGAGCCAAGGTGAAAAGTCCCTCTTCATACAATGAGGGGGGTATATATAACCAAGGGTGATGCTTGACCCTTATGATTCATGGACTACCCTCATGACTTTTCAACTTCATATGACCTTTCAACTGACATGACTCTTCATATTCGTGTGTGTCCATTGGACTTCCACTTTACATTACATTCAATTTACAATAGAAATGAACCATAATAGTGATGTGGCCTTTGAAAACTCATGACACTCTTGTCATGGACTAGCTTGTTGAGGTGGCAATGTCAAGCCGTTCTTACTGTTGAGTGATAGATGTGTTCTTGGATGTGCTTTCTCTTCTCCTCTACATAGCTTGATTATGTGAGGTCTTCAATGATATTTGTTCTGGAGAAGTGGTTGCATGCATGCGTTCCCTTTGCTTGTACTTGATAAGCTTCTTTGTTTGTCCAATTGTAAGTGAGTCTTCTAGCTTGTTCACTCCTTCTTCTCCTTCTTCATCGTCTCTCCATGATCTAACAATGTACATGTTTCTGCAATTAACTAATGATGGGATGACATCAAATCCAAAAACTCCCTGGTATAGAATGATGCATTGTTATCCATGGACTGAGCCCAGAACATGTGACAAATTGGGAAATAAGGCCCATTAATTATGCATTGCATAGTTCCAGGTGATAGGGAGGGAGACTGATCACTGATATTTCACAGAGTGCAACTCAGGGTTAGCTGAGGAACACTTAAGCATAGTATTCACTGTCAGGAAAAATTACGGAGAGGCCTCTTGGAGACAGGATTGCGTAGTTGATAATGTCAGTGGTTACTTCAAGATGGGACCATGGGAGGTAGATCTGCATAGTTTTCAAAGGGAAAGTAGGACTGGGCAGTAGAGGTACCTGGAAGGACATGTCTGCGTAGCTCTGGAGATAAGTAAGTTTCGGCTCAGGGAGGAAACTAGGGAGGCACTTATGCATAATTCTGGAAGGTAAGGTAGGCTTGGTTCTCTACACATTGTGGGGTTCCAACATGCAGGGAGGGAGCTTGATGATTGATCTTTCAAAATGCATATTTCAGTTCATGCGAGCAAAAGCTACTGCACAATTCTTAGGATGAAGGTAGTCTGCTCAACTCTGGAATTGCGTAGTGCAACTTCCCTCTGGGATAGTAATTGCACACTACATAGTTCTAGGAGAAAGGGTTGCATCACTGAGGGTTGAGACTACGCAATTCACAGTTCAATCGAAGTCCGATGAAAGAGATTTGCTCAATCGGGAGGATTTTTGGAACAATGGCTAAGTGTGGGAGGAAAATGAACTTGTGAGGAACCTGAGATTGTGATCACACACTTAGCATGCATTGAAGACATGACAACATAGACTACCGGAACAAAAATACAAATAATTACCCTCTATGATACTATCTAGAATAGAAAGCGATGAGTGAGACACTTGAGATAGGCCTTAAGACGACCATGTCGACACATGTGCGACAGGTGTTTACATGGCTAGGAAAACCTGTATACGCAAAGACCAACCTTTGAGGTCACCAAAAAGGCTCACAAACATGACATAACATCCAAACATGCCAAAATGAGACAATTGATCCAACAAGCGAAAGGGAGCAAGACACTTAGAGGAAAGACATGGAATGGATTTCAGTTCTTGCAACCATACATGTCATTGAAGACATAATGATATGACAATGATAAGTGGTCCGTCATGATACACTAAGAGGTGTATTTCTAAAATATGTTATTTGTTTTCCATACCTGCCCTCCAAAGGGTTATGCATAAGATGGAGTCATCATGCGGTCTTGATCTTCTATCATACCTTGGCTTCCTTGGTCTCCTTATCTTTCCTCCTCATCTCCTTGAGAGTCATCTAGCATGTCATCATTCTTAGTGGCCATTGAGAGACAAAATTGTACAGTTTAAGTAGGTAGTGGCTATTAAGGGATAAGACCCTGGGAGGGCACATCTGCACAGTTTCACGAGGCAAGGTGGACTAGGTAGCTGAGATGCCTAAGGGACAAAATTGAGCAGTTTCTAGAGATAGTGGGTTAGGGCTGAGGGAAGGATACTAGAGGAAACCACTATGTAGTTTTTGATGCCAAGGGAGGTCAGGCTTTATGTGCATTACATAGTTCCAGCAGGAAAGAGAAAATCTTGAGGGTTGCATATGCAAAGTGCGCAGTTCAGGAAATATAGATGAGGCTAGGTTTCTAGGGAAACTCCGAAATTTGGCTAAGTGTGGGATCAGTGGAACCAATGTGAACAATGATATAAATTGACTAGGATCATACACTTGAACACTTAGTGATACAACATAGACCATCCAGAACATATAAAAACATATTTCGCTTCATGTAACAACATTTTTGGAAGCTTACGACAAGTGCGGCTCCGATGATAGACTTTGGGAGGATAAAGGTGAAACTTGTGCAAGAGTGCATGAAATGAGTGCGAAACATTTCTATGTGATGAGAACAACCCATTCTCACAAATATTTCCCCTTGAAGAAACACAAACTTCCCTTTGCATGGCAAACAATAATCCCCATGCCCAAAGATGACACATACTATATAAATATAAAAGTGTGAACGACTCTTAAGATCAAAGAACGGAGCTTGAGATCACCAGCTTACCAATAAGTGACTAAGGAATGATAGATCACAAGATCCACATTAGGCTCCAAAATTTAAGTGCATGCCAAAATTTTGGAGGGTGTTCCAGCCATTACAATAGATTGTAAGGGCCAGATGAAGTAATTCCACTAATGATTGCATTAGTAGCCTTATTCCATTATTATTTACCATTTTTGAAAGTTTCATGAAGTTCTAGGTAGTGGCCTAAGTCCCGGCCCTGAAAAAGTGGCATAAAATTTGGGGCTGTTGGCTCAAAACTAGCTCAGTCACATGCATGGCTTTTCATGGGAGCGACTAAGGGTCCAAATCCGTCAAATGTCAAGTTGTCACAAGGGTTGGTCACCTAGAAGGGTTGGTTGGCTCCTAAAGGTTCTGTAGCATGTGTGGAAGGTCATATTGGTTTATTTTTTTCGGTTCCACTTCCTTAACTATACATTGGGAGTTGAATCACATCATAAAATCATCTCGTCACATTTTTTTCCTAGCGGACTGATTAACTTGGATAAATGTGGGAGGAGGGTGTTACAGTTGCATAAAAACCTTTATTTTTTGATGAGGGCAGAATTTGTTTCTTAAGAACAGTGATGCACAATTGGTTAAGATCTTGAAGTTCAACATATTATGTTATTTTTTTATATTTTATTTTGATATATTTAATATTATCTTTGTGACTAAGTTTATAACATTCCATTTTGAGTGTGTATAAATCATATTTTAATTTTTATTTCTCCTCTACCGAGTCACAGAGTGTATTTAGTTTTAATTCTTATCTACTTCTTTGGATATGAGAACATGGGGTGGGAACTGTGAATAGGCTATAACATTAAAAGTTCAAAACTCATTAAATAGGAAAATAATCCAAATAATCTATATGCAGCAAGTCTTTATATTATTCACTAACAAAAATTCAACAAATCCCAACCCTAATGATGAATTCAAGATTGGGAACAAAATTTAAATTTTTCCAACTAAGACCAACTCAAGATCTATCATGTAATCAATCCACCTCATTCTCTTCAAGGACTAGTCCTAACTAAAATAGAATATAAAAGGATTCAAAAAACACTTAGAGTAATAAACAAGTCAAAAACTAGAGATGGCCCTTTACAAGACCTCTTCAAAACTTGAAAATACATTGAACTAAACTATCTTATAATCGATTGTGGAAAATTCCAGCCAATTTCTTCAATAATATTAATAAGTATATCAAGTACATAAACCAAAAAAGGATTGATGGTTATTGATAAAAAAATTGCTTACCCTTTGACAAAGGCAAACCAATTTCAAAATAGTCATGTTTACAGAATCCAGTAACATAATATCTCCATTGAATGGTAGAATTGAGTATGGGTATACATCCATCTTGTTGCCATAGCATACATTTTCAATAGCACGCCATTTTGTTGAATGATGTTGCCATTGATTTCAAATATGGAGTTTGATTTTGACTAAACACATGTCATTGGTGTCAAATTGTCAATAAACACTCTTATATTTGTTTAAATTTTACATCAATTGGGAAGCTCCATTGAAAGGATAGTTGAAAATCCTAGTTTTAGGGTTTGGGTTCCCTAGGCTAAATACAAACCCCACACTTGTTGAGGGTTTTTGAAGAACCAAACCAAGGAATGTTTCATGGAGATCATCACCATTGGATTCTCCTCATCGCGACAATTTTGGTGGTGTGTGGCATGCCCCGAGAGGACTCACAGTTTGTGGGTTATACCAAATTCAAGATGTAGGACCCAATTTGTGGGCATAAATATTCCCACAAGTATGGTGATGCAACACCTTTACATTGGCTAATCTATTATTGAAATCAAAAACCCCAAATGGTGATTAGCCAAGTCAAAGTTCAAATGTGGACAAGAGTTTAAGAAAGTGGTCAAGTCAAAAGGTCAAGTTATAATAACGGCTTGAAGGAGTATTGAAAATTTATATCATAAGCCCCAAAAGGAATAGTGACCTTATCTTAAGGATTTATTTTAGAATAAAAGATTAAATCTCAAACATACCTCTGCTTCTAAATTTATTCCAACGGACATCTTTAGAATCTCCCTTAAAGCCTATCAAAGTATTAGGACCTCTCTCTCAAAATATAGAAACAAACCTAATAAATTTACCTTGACTACAATTTTTCTAAAACTCAATGCTTGTGAGAGGAACACAGACATCTAGTGTTAGGGTTAATTTTATTTTACTTTTTGGGATTCATTTGGGTCATTTTTTTGCAGAGTTTCATTGAGCCAAAAACTATCAAATTCACTTAATTTTTGGTTATTCCTGTGGAGTTCAGTTGGGATATTTCAAAGATTATCTAGCACATAGTTTCGATCTAAGGCACATCTAAAAGTCAACAACACTTGGTGGCTTGGTCCTTTAGGACATTCATCCTGAGAATCATTACAAGACATCAAGAAGAACCAAACATCTAATGGAGTTAACTATTATATCTATGGTTTGACCCTCATCTAGGGCACAAGTCCTGAAGCTAAAAGAATCATTATTAGGACGACAAAGTCAATTTTGAAGATAAAAAGTCTGTTGGAGGGTCACTATAGTGAAAACCCCAGCCCGACTACCTGAATTAGTAGCTCTAATCTCTGTGATCTAATCTCTAGAAGACCAACAAAATATTCATACTTATTATGTGGCAACAAATAGTGACAAGGAATCCTACAATGAATGCTTGTTATATTCTGTTGAAGGCAGAATTAAGGCTTATGCATCCATGCCCATAAATTTCTATTGATTTGACCTAGTTATGTCAACTCAAACAGGAAAACCTAAATTATCTTGACAACATTTGATCATAGAATAAGACTTCAAAATCCTTGACTGTGATCCTATGTGCTAGTATAAATTCTTTTTGAATAGTGATGTGTTTATGGTAAATTTGGTGATATGAGACAAGATCAATGTATGACTATACAATGAACCTGATGTGAGGGAAAAATTTTCGATGACAGTGATGTGACAATGATCTCTTATACAATACACTTGTGACAACATCATTTATGATAACCTTATTGTGTGCATAACCTTTGCGATAATTTTAACAAGTGTTGTGAATACATGACTGTGAATGAAACCCTTTATAAGCCATGATAATATGCTTGACGATTTGTGAACAGCGACCCCCCTACAATATCTACAAGCCTTAATGATACACATGACCTTAGAATTTGTGTCAATGGTTTATTTGAATACAATAGTTGCAGTGATCTACATTATAGTGCACTCGGTATTTGATAGTATATTTTGGTACTTAGCCGTATTACTTGTACTTGAAAGCTTCTTGATGATAATAGTGTAGATGTTGGGTTGATACCCGATTGACATAACACAGTGATATTGACGATACAACAAGTATTGTTAACCTTGGACAATAACCTAGTATGATGTGAAAGTGCTCTATATGTTGACAATGACACTCATTGTAACTCATTGAGACAGTGACACTTGTTGTGATTCATTGACATGAGTATTTGACAACATTGTTACTTTAACATAGTAGCAGTGACCTATGACAAAGACCTAGCATATGACTACAATGATAACTTACAGCATTGATCTTGATACAATGAATGACCTATTGTGATAGTGACCTATTGATGCTCTCCAGTTGCAACAATGAGATGTTATAGATTGTAGAGTGAACTTTGATGTGTAGATTATGCAGTGGCTTAGCTTGGCATTATGTTTGAGCAGAGGCAAGATTGTGCATTGAAGTTAGGGTTTGAAGTATGATTGTGTAGTGATCATATTGAACATAGTTGAGCAATGAGGCTTCCAAGACTTGACATTGATATAAACACCAATCATAGCAACATAAATTTCATTAGTTTCTTTATATTGATTTTGAGTGTAGGAGGATCCAATCTGAAAATTGTGAAACATGGTCCATCGGCTAATTATGGTGGCAAAATGATGTAAGGGAGGCGATTGAAATCATATTTAGGTTGGATCTTGAGAACACTTTAAGGTGACAGGGTGGTGTTAGGGAAGGTTGTAGACTTCACGGGGCATTAGAGTGCTCATCTAGTTGCATCTAGTACACAAGGTATTGGAGCATCCGTGAGGTTGGAGCCTAAGATCTAGGGCATTAGAGCGTCCTCCTAGTTGGATTTGGTAAGCAATGTGTTGGAGCATCCTACAAGTTGGAGTATGTAAATAAATGGGTTGGATACTCCTTTAGTTGGAGCTGAAAAATTGATGTAATTATGTTTCAAACAAAAATATTAAGATGCATTTGTTGATTTTTAACACGAGGGGGCTTTCCACCTAAAAATATTTGTGTCTACTATCTTTATTCCTACGTATTGTTGAATGGTGTTGTTTATTGTTTATGTTGATGAAATATTAAATACAATTAATGCTTTGAAAGATTAAAATACTAATTTATAAGAAATGTTGATTCAACCCCCTCTCATTATTTCCAACACCTTTTGGAATCAGAGAAGGATCTACTACAACAAAATAAATATAAGAACATATACACAAAACTTCAATTGTGGCTATACTATCCTAGCATTCCATGTTCATAAGAATACTTTCAATGAAGAGAAAGGTAGTGGTCGGAATCAACCCCATGTCGCGCGAGTACGAAACCAACAAAATTGTCGATTTTTCTAGTCATTTAAAAAACAGAGAGAGAGAGAGAGAGAGAGAGAGCCTCTTATTTATATGGTCAGATCGTGAAATATGAGTTAGCTAGAAGATGTAAGGGTGAGGAGATGATGTGAAGTGTTAATTAGTAATGATGAATTTTTAAGATAAAATAGGGTTACGAAAATGAGAGTTAGGATAATAATGTTAATAATGCAGTAAATTTTGTGAATTTATTTAATTCATTGGTTGATCATTTTAGCAAGAGCCATTGAACTAAACTATTCAAACGTGAAAATACATTTAACTAAACTATCTTATAATCCATTGTGGAAAATTCCAAGCCAATTTCTTCGATAATAATAATATGTGTTACATTAACCAAAAAAGGATTGATGTTTATTGATAAAAAGAAATCTTACCCTTTGACAAAGGCAAACCGGTTCTAAAAATAGTGTTGTTCATCGTGAATCCAGCAATAGAATATCTCCATTGAATGGTAGAATTGACTATGGGTATACATCCATCTTGTTGCCATTGAATAAAATTTCATTTGCATACCCTTCTTCTAGAACCAGAGAAGGCTCTACTACAACAAACTAAAGATAAGAACATATACAGGGAATAAAGTCTAAGTCAATAATTAACATTGAGTTTTCATTTTTCTCTAGCTTTGAGAGAGTTTTGTTTTCAATTTTCAATGGTTCTCACACATTTGTTTATGTAGTATTGTTATCAAAATGAATTTTATTTCTAAATGGCCAAAATATTGAATACCCAAATTGAAAAATGATCACACAGTTGATTTCGATTTCGATTTCGAATCAGAAGAGGAGACTTATTCATCGACACTCACAGGGAAATGCAGAACTAAAAATCCATTGTCTAGTTTTATGAATGGAAAAACTATTACAAATACTTGTATTGAAAACAAAATGCAGAATCAAGCGCTAGAAAAGACAAAAGATTAATACCAAAACATTTATGGATGGATCCGTTAGTCCTATGTCGATAGAAAAGAATTCAAACATAAACATAAACATAAACATAAAATGGATAGGGTTTTGATCGAAACCAAAAGTTAGTAAGGGTATCGAGATTAGGCTTCAAACGACCATTTCCGTTGATCACCGAACTCAAACTTGGCGAGGGATGACCAATGAAAATTGCAATCAATTTGAGTCTCGGGACCTCGATTTAGGGCTTCTTATGCCGAGGCTTTTCTCAGTGCTTCTATAATATGTTTTTTTAACCATAGGAAACCATTAATGAAGGAGGCACTCATGGAATATGGCAGATCGATGTATGATATACATTGACATTGACCTTGACCTTGAACCACAACATTCTCAAGGGGCTAAAGTTGTTGATCATGAATACGAATGTGTATAGGTTGTTGAATACTACGTATTTAGTGGTTGCATTGTGTTTTGTTTTGGCATTGCCAAATTTTCCGATATACTTGGGAGCTAGCAACCAAGATATTTCTTTGTTCCAAGATGTGAACACTAGTGCACTCAGGGGGGGCTGTGTTACAACCACCTCTACAAGAATTGATCCCACAACCAGCCAAGGAGTGGATCTGCCATGACTTTCTAGTGATCATGTGATTCAATAGATATAACTTAAATCAAATAAAATCCTAGAAACGTTGTTGTACATGGTCGTCCTCGATCCAGCAATGATGGAAACCCAATCATATGTTTTCCCCATGACGATGCCCAAGTCGTGCATCAATTATAGGGAAATTGGGAAGCAAAAATAATCTAGAATGTTGCTACACATTAAAATCCACATGGAGTTTAGTAGCCCTGATGTGGCGGGACTGTTGACATCATCCCCTTGGGAAAATAAAAAACCAAAGTGAATTATGGAAAATGCAATATTTTGGGAAACAAAATTGTACATATAGAATTAATACAAGTTCATGGATCATAGATGTCACTCTTGTACTTGTTTCCTGTACACATTCTTTGGCTGCAACTGCAAAAACTACGCCACGAAACCAACTTAACTAGCTTTTAGGTTCAAGCTGGCCCTTGAACTAGAGGGGGCTCCCTCAGTGGTTACAACCCTTTATTTAACGTTGTTCACCTGTCATTGAACAATAGCCTTTGAAGAACAATGGCCAGATTTATGGTTTTAATTGGGGGTGGTTGGCGATCAATGACAATCCCTATCCATGATTAAAGGCCTTTCTCACAGGGTCCCTTCAGAATGTGTCAGCTTCCAGCGTGACAAAATGACTTAGCTTTTCAAGGATTATGATAGAAGAATGTAAAGAGATTCCTAATAATTAAGGAGTCAGACAAACTTCTTAATAATTAGGGAAATTTGGATGCGCGTAGAAGATTGCTACAACCCAATAAAATATATTCAAAGGCAATAGAAGGCCAAACTGAAACTAATTTTAAGAGGCGCTTTTTTGGATAGATAGTCCAATAAACTAATTTCTTTTAAAAGGTTATGATTTTGTAGGGGATTTAAAAATAGATTGATACTCAATCTACACTTACCCAAACCTTCCTATAAATGCTTTGAACATGTATAGAGATAAGATATGAGACACTAGAAAAACATACTAGAAAATACAAAATTCTATCAAGCTAGAACTGAAGGTTTTCATTAGAAATCCTATTATAGAAGCTATTACAAAGTGAAGATCTTTGGCATCAAAATCCCACAATGTTTATTACAAATGAAATAATATATATATACAATATCTCTCCAAACTATTACAATAATTATGGAATAAAATACTGAATAGTATACTAAAAATAAAACACTCTCTCTAAATTCTCTGCTGGAAACTTTGAACTGCTTGCAAGTATCTTGCCTTGAAATCTAGAATTGGTTGAATGACTGCTAAAAATTTGCAAAATAATCCTCAATCTGTTGATCTTTTCCTGCTTGGTGTTTTAGACTAATCTTCATTCCCTTGAAGTCTAGAAAAAGGTTGACACTGTTATCCCATAATCAGCTCGCTGTCCTTTTAACCCTGTTGAATTCTATTTTTGTCACATTCTGATTTTCATCATCCTTTATTTTGTCACAAATATTTGAGGAAAAATATATTTTCAAATAAATATTCCAAATATTTGATTAAACTCTTAACAAGATTTAGAATTTCAATATATTTATTTAAATGATTTGATAAACCATCTAGTTTTCCAAATCCGTGCATTGTTTTTCCTTCCCACGAATTTACACAACATCCATGTGTAGTTTTTAAAATCCATGACTTGTTTCTTCTTTTGACCTTCCTATGTAAATTCATGTCATACTTGTAAATTTCTTTTACCCATGTAGAATACATGGATGGTTTTGCAAAACCATGTGTTGATTTGTGTGGTTGGTAGAGTATTTTCACTTTACTCTTTTACTTTCACCTGCAACATGATTTTACACCTCCCATGCTTCTTTTATGTTAATCTCCCATCGTGAAATGCATTTACATGAATGTCATATTTTCTCACCTGTACATTAATTTCATATGAAATTTTCCCTTTTATTTTCTCTGATAAATTCATTGCATCCGTGAATTTCATTTTACACCTTTACACCTTAGCCTGTTGTTTCATTTCATCCACTTGGCCTTTTATCTTGAATTTCTTCTAAAATATAGTTTCACTTTCTCTTTTTCATTTGGCTTCCCATCCACATAGCATTTATTTCATAATAGTATGAAATTCCACTCCTCCCACATTTATAAAAGTCAAAACAATAAAGTTCATGGTTTTGAGGGGGGCTAGTGATAAGTGTTTTAGGAAGGGGGGTGCCAAGTGAAAAAAGAAATAACACGTGTAAAGAGTAGTAATGTAAAAAACATCTTTTCACACTCTCCTTAGTTAAATGTTGGAAGAGATGGGGGATGTGAAATATATTTATAACTCTGGATTAAATGTGCTCGGAGTTTAAATAGTTAAGTGGGGTGGGCCATAGGCTTTGACCCTTAGCTTTAAACGCTTCGTATATAATTAGAATCAAATTTTTATTTTATATAATATAATTTTAATTTTGAATATTTTTATTTTTATAAAAATATAATTATATATTTTTATGGAAATATTTATTTAAAATTAAAATTAGTATATATAAAAAAATAAACCATTCAAAAGCATAATAAATATATATCTCAACATTTAGCTTAGAAAGAAATTGGCATTTTCTCACTAAAATCTTTTTGATTTTCAGCTTACCAAAATATATTACAACAGTGATTACTATGCAATGACACAACAATAAACATTGGCCAGACTATCTAACCATATAATAAAGAGTATTTCATTACTATTCCTTTCATTGAAATAAAGTATATAGTATATCATGCAACTCAAGAAACTATTTGATTTTGGCATATCCTTTGTGTGTTTACTTTCTAATACGTGCATTCAACAACTATATGGTGTGACAATGATGGTGGAATTGTTCAATGTCATGAAGATAATAGTTACATATACAATTTAGAGAAAGATTATTCATGATTAGGTTATTTATTTGACATTACTTCAATAAAAATTTTAGCATCTTTATTAAGCGCATGATAGAAAAAAAGTTTCTCCATCTTCTAACCATGTTAGATGCGAAATAAATTATGACTAAGGAAATATAGGCATAATTATTCCTTATCCTTTTTTTATTTTGAAAATAATTCATCATATCCCATGACCCACCCTCTCAAGGGTGAAGATGTGGTGTGTAGAATGGTCAGGATGTGTGTGAGACATCCTCATCATTTGACACAAAAAAAAACCTAAGTGTGATGTTGGCAATATGGCTTAGTTGGTTGGTTGGATTTGATGTCAACCTAGTAGTGTTGGTGTTTGAGGTTTCATTGATGATTGTTGGCACTGATGTCAGCCTGCTAGTATGTGATTATGTACATGATCTCTGATGTGTGTGAGAATGGATGAGCTACTACATGGTTTTTTAGTGCAAATGTTAGAGTAGTTGTGGTAAAGTTTGATGGCTTGAGTTGTTACAGTGGATTTCTAGAGTGTTGCAGAGGCCACAATGGCTTCCTAATGATGATCAAGCAGTGGAACAAGTCTGGTGCAAGTCGAAAGGTAGAGACTTATGTGCCATTTTCAACCCCAGTCGCATGGAAGGAAGGTCATGGGAACGACTAGATCTTGCCAGTCAAATCCTTACAGTGCAGAGAGAGCGATTGAGGAAGAACAACCCCAGTCGCATGGATGAGGGCTCATAAGAGTTACTGGAACAATCTAGTCACTTGGAGGATAGGTTCATGCAAGAGACCAACCCTTCCAATTGGTTTGGCTCAAGCTTATGGGTGTGAATAGGACTCAGAGTAGAAATTCCTCTACATTCCTCGTGCTTATCGATTTTTTTTTTTTTTTTTCCGGCTTGTATTATTCAGGAATCATCATGTAATGGTCAGAATAAGGTTATTGTGCTACTAGAAGTTGGTTAAAAGAGAATATTAATTAGTAAAAGAGAATATTAATTGGTAAATGAAATTAGTGTATTGATTGATTTAAGAAGCATTGAATTGAGCCACTTCCAACATATGAATAGAGCTCCACTACAGAATTGGAATTAATTGTTCACAAGATTACAAATGGATGGATATCATGAGTCTATTTGGTTGATTCACTTGAGAATTAAATGTGATTGTAGTGTGAGCTTTGAGAGTGTGAGTAAGAGAAGTGTGGTGTGTGTGAATTGTGCAGGAATTTATGTAGAATATTTTCAATAAATTTCAGTGATAGAAGATGGTAACATAACCTTGTTTTATCAATGATCTTATGTAGTAGTATGGTAGAGGAGTAGGAAGGACTGTAAATCATTTTCTTTATGCTTCCTTATCATGTTTTGATCAGATTATCTTTGTTGCGTGTATTGCTATTGGGTTGTTGCAGTGATTTTTTTTTCTTTCTAAATATGACTAAATCTATTAATGAAACAAAATATAGTACATGGAGGCACCAACCTCTGCAGATCCTGTCTCATATTTTACCATGTTTTAACAAATAGTAACTAAAAATGACTACCCTCATAGGGGAAACCAGTCCAAAATTTGAGGAGTGTGCTGCCCACGTAGGGGAATCAGCTTATAATAACATTGTGGTATATTTTTTTGAACAAAACAATAGAATTGACATCAATTACAACAAAAAACATAAAAAAGACCCCTAAGTTGGTGACTAGGTGCTTAATGAAACTTGAAATAAACCTTGGCTTGCTAGGTGTCATTAGGTGGTAGAGTTTCCTCCACAATTAGTCACCTGTAAGCCTCCTTATCATCTTCGTTGTGTTGTTGCCCGCTCGTCATGGCTTCCATATTCGTATTTCCGCTTGGAGTATTGTGTACCTGAGCTGCGTCCGTCCGATTCAGAGCTTCATCATGTGTTCTGTGAGTCCCCAACCTGCTACCAGGAGTTTTCCTTTTGATTGTGTCGGTACTTTCCTGAATGATGCGAGCCGGGACGATAGAGCTTTGTGGCTCCTCTCTGAAGGTAACAGAAATGGTAGCAATAATGCACAGGCGCTCCAACATGCAATGAAACTGGAACTGGGTAGAATGGCAGGGTTGCATCATCGAGACAGAGGCATTAGGAGGTTGATGGCGTCTACAACACGCCTAGAGCCAGCCATCTAAGCACGCCCCCTACCACTGTGGGTGGTGAGATACCGACCCATGAAGTGAGCAGTTGTCAAGGGGGATGAGGAATTCGAAGGAGTAGAGTTAGAGAGGGACCGCAAGGGTGGGAGAGTAACTATGCCTCTGCTGCTGCCCCTTCTACATCGCATCCTGTGCCTCAAATGAGGCATATTTTCTTGGTTGGAATTGGTTATACAGGTGCTAGGAGGAGCAGGATGAGGGATAGAATGGTCAGTGGAAGCAGAAGAATGGGAATTCGATGATCAGAAGTAGAATTCAGGGCCAAAGCAGCAGTTCTGAAGCAGCAAAATAGATTATGTGAGAAGTGGGCACCTTCAACCATTTCAATACAGCAGAGGATCTGGCACCTTCTCCCCGTTGTCATGCGAGCTCGACTCAGTAGCAATGGGGAGGCAGTTACAGTCCAAAGAAGGCAGAACAGGGTGAAGGTGGTCCGAAATCGCCATCTTATGGATCAGAGTGAGGTTTCCTCGACCTTCCCACAACATTAATTTTTTTTGGCGTTCACACAACATTAAAATGCCATTAATTATGGCAGTGGGTTTCTGGGTGGAAGCATGGGTGGCCATGTGACCACGCCACTTGCCAGCCTAGATTTGTTGCGTTGTACCAGTGTGATTAATCACCCGCATCTAGGAGGTTGTTGCAGTGATTGAGTGGCGGAGTTATGCAGATTTGTTTTGGTGAGATTATTATAATGTTTTGAGCTTATATTAGAGATAGGTTCTCGGGTTGCTCATGTTGAGTAGGTTTGAGAGCCTAGTTTGAAAATGTATGAAACGTGGTTCACATGGAGGTGTTGAAGGGATGAGGATTTATTATAGACAATGTGTGGACAAGGTGGGATCCTTCTAGCAGATAAATCAAAATAGAAAGTAGATTTCTCCAGAGTCCAATCAGAGTTAGGCAAGGCTCGGGTGGTGATGACCTCCATCAAATGATGGTTCATAGAGTCATGTGATAAGAGTCTTTCTATTTGATGTTTCTAGACTACTTTCTTAGTAGTAGAGTCTTCCAACTACTAGTTAGTAGCTCCTCTATGTAAAACTTGTTCATCATAATAGAGGATTTGAGCAACAAGTGTTTTTTTTCTCAAAGAAGGGTTTTCCACCAGAAAAATATTGTGTTCTCTTATGCATTTTTTCCTTGATTGTCTCTTATGGTTCTCATGTGTTGATATGTGATTTTATCTACTAATGGGTTAATGAATATTGTGTTGCAGTAATTGAAAAGAATTTAAAAGTTAATATACACAGCCACTGTTGATTCACCCCCCCCCCCCTCTCAGTGGTGAATACATTTCCAGTAGGTGATGGATGGTTAAGGATGTAACACCCTCCACCCACATTCTACCCAAGCAATTGGCCAGTCGGGGTAAACATGAAAGAAGAGGCCACTATGATATGATTCAACCTCCTAAGTTATGTTAAGGAAGTGGAACCTATGAAAACACCCCATACAACCGTTCAACATCAACATTAGGACCCTCAAGAACCAACCCAACCTTCCTACCAACTAGCCCTTGGATCCCATTGAGATTTTGGACCACTTTACCTTAGACACTCCCATTCTATAGGCTTGCTAGCATTCAGGAGGCTTTGGATGTTCTCATGACAAGGCATGCCAGCGTCGAGACACTATTTTTCTCAGTGTTGTGCTAGCGTCCCTAGGATTTGAGCCACTTTTTAAGACCCAGAGCCCAGGTCACTGCCGAGGACTGAATGACACCTTTAGAACAATAAGATAACAAGAAAATGGAAGTAAAAATGTAGTTACTTGAATAAGACCTTGACTAGACACCTACTAGCCATGACAGGCATTTCGTCAAACATATCATGAATATGTAATATATAGGTGTAAATAACATATCTGAGCATAGGGGTCTCATACTTAGCTGAGAATCGCTAAGAAGCATTGATGCCTCAAAAAATTAACTATCATTTCATCTATTAGGTCATATATACATTGTTCATTCATTTACAAGTAAAAGAATGATGAGATCCATACATAACTAATGTCATAAAACACATACATAACCAGCATAATAGCAACAACAATGCCAAGGAAATAATAGCCATATAATCCATATATAGACCAGTATATTACTCAGGGAAATATAAGGAGAAATAACCTCATATTGATGATGCAAAATCCAGACCCGAGATGGGACTTTCACGTTCCACCCGACCATAGAATGGTTGAGCCACATATCTCTTCAGTTATTCACCCCCATACCATATTCTAAGCATGAATGTGGGATCTCATAGAGCACATCAATCCAACACCATCCATGGCTTACAGAGGCCATCGACCTCAACCCATCAAACAATGATTCCACCTCACAGTCAGACATAACAAAACCATCATCATATTGGCCTCTATCCAAGCATTCTAGGCCTCCAGAGCATTTGTTCCAACCAACAATACTAGTAACTCAACCCACAGTTTCCGCTGAGTTCCAGAGCATTTGTCCAACCAAGGCTGTAGCACTAGTAACTCAACCCACCAATGACTCTAGAGCTATTTTCCAACCAAGGCTACGGGACTAGTAACTCAACCCAAGTTTTTACAAGGCTCCAAATCATTTGTCCAACCAAGGCTCTAGGAACTAGTAACTCAACCTAAGCTAAGGAAACATGAGAACCAAAAAAAAAAGAAGGAAATAAACCCACAGTCTCCATGGATATCTAGGAAATGGAAGGCTAGGTTATCCACTATCAATCCCGACAATCCTCCATTCCAGTGACAGATCATGACCAACAAACCACATGCATATGCCATGCATGCCAAAACTAGTTAGTAAAACATACATTCAACTCGGTACCTTCAAGCCAAATTTGTTATACTTGCTAATCCTGATGTCCTCTTACGCTTTCCTGCTCTTCATCTTCCTTATTTCTCCAAAATATCCAAGTATGCCACACCCTCCAAGAGTGCTCAAAGAAAACTAGTAGTATCCAAGAGTACGAGAGAGAGAGAATGATGATATAGATCCAATATTGAACTTACAAAAGGTACCAACTAATCCTCAGAATCCATTTTATGAAGGAGGCATCTATTTTCTTCATTTTCCATTATTTTCCTTCAATTTCCTCCTCACATGCAACCTGTTTCCTTTCACCTCATTTTTCTCCTAATTTCCATTATTTTCATAAATAAATGTGCCAAAAATTCCATTTTTCCTTTCCAAATCCTTAGCCATTTCCTTTGCCAATAATAACCAAATTAACACCCACACTAGGATGTCTAGCCCAACATTCAGCTTGGAATAAGTGTTCCATCAACTGTGGTTATTATTTTTCCTTTATTACTTTTTTTACATGGAATTTTCACCAGGGATGTTATAGAGCCCTCTCCTTTGGGGGAACACAATCCTCGGTGTTCAACAGCACCTATAACCACAAGACTACTGTAAGCAAAACATACTATTGGTGGAGCTTTATAACCTAGCTCGTTGTAGTATTTACAATGATCACCCTACTCATAAGTGAACCAACATGAAACCATAAAAAAAATAACATCATAATGAAATGACACTAATACCATGTATTGGAGTTTTATAACATAGCTCATGGCAGTATTTACATCCATATACATATGTAAATATACCAAAACCACCAAAACATGTACCAAAACATATACCAAAACACAATACCAAAATTTCTTTGTCTTAACCAGCAAACAATGAAGGATACATAACCCGCATCTAATCCACCATCTCCAATGTAGCTTCATCTAGCCCAAAGTTCTTCCATTAGACTTTAACTTGATCAATTGATTAGTTCCGGAGCCTAAGCACCTTCTCTCTGAAAAATATGCTGAGGCTCCGGCTGGAATTCTCCATCTGGTTCCACATGCAATACTGACCAGTCAATCACATGATCAACATCTTTAACCTACTTCTTAAGAAATGAAACATAGAAAATAGCATGGAATTTCACTATCATAGGCAGTGCAAGTCGATAGACTACTAGCCAAATCCTCTCAATAATACTCAAGGGTCTGCAAAACCATGGTGCCAGCTTGGCACATGATCCAATTTGCAAGGAGCTCTTTTTTGGTTTGATGTGCACGTACACTTGTTCCACAACCTGGAACTCCTTGAATAAACTATTCCGGTTTGTATAGCTCTTCTACCTATCCTACGTTGCCTTGAAATTCCTCTTTATAACCTGCATTTCCTGTTCCAATTCAACCAACATGTCTAGTCCAATCAACACCCTGTTAATTGGATCACTCTAACTGATAAGAGTATGGGAACTCCACCCATACAATGCTTCAAACAGACTCATCTTCGAAGATTCCTAATACCCATTTTGTAAGAAAAATCTACCAGTGGAAGATACTCTTCCCACTTTTGCTATTGATACATCACATATGTCCTGAACATGTCTTCCAATATCTTGTTGACACTCCTTTTCTGTCCATCTATCTGCGAAAAGTTCTACTTGCAAGTGAACTTTGCATCCCTCTCTGAGACAATCTTCCTTGGAACACCATGAAATCTGACCACATCTCTGATGAACACATGCCCTATAACTCTAGATAAGAATGTCGACTTCACTAGATTGAAGTGTGCAACATTTTTCAACCTGTCCATGACAACCATGATGGAATCATTTTGTCACACTATCCTCAGCAAACCTATGATGAAGTCCATGGAAATGACCTCCCATTTCCATTCTAGAATCACAATCAGTTGTAGAAGCCCCCCTAGATGCTTATACTATGCCTTCACATGCCGAAAATAGAAACACCTATCCACAAAACTTACTACATCCTTCTTCAGATTCAGGCAATAGTAAAACATATTTATTGTAGCCAATTTCTTCTCATAACTTGGGTAACTTGAATATGGTTTCGCATGAAACTCTCTCAATATCACCGTATTGAGCTAACTTATATCTGGTACATATATCTTGTCTCTGAATCTAACCAATCCATCTGTTATAAGGCCATAGTCCACATCTTGTCCACCTGCACCTGTACCTGTACCTACACTACTACATGTACCTATACCTATACTACTATCTATACCTGTACCGCCACATGTACCTGTGCTCTGCTACAACCTATGCATAATATCCATATACCTGACATCCTGCTGACCTGCCTAAAAGATCCTATCCTATAAGTCTGTTCCATAAGAGCTCATATCTGATAAGTGATTTACCTATATCCACCTGCAAAGAGAATCTGACACCCTGTTCTCTTTACCTTTGATATATATGATCTCGAAATCCAACTCATTGACCGTGGCCAACCCCGATCCTGCCTACCATTCAGGTTTGGTTGGTCAAATAGATATCGCAAACCATTGCAATTACTCATAAATACAAATCTCCTACCCAGAAGGTAGTGTCTCCACATCTTCAATGCATGTATTATTGTTGCCAAATAAAGATCATGTGTGGGGTAGTTTTCTCATGCTCATTCAATTTTCGTGACTCATAGCATACCACTTGTCCATCATGCATAAGGACTCCACCAAGTCCTTTCTTGCAAGAATATGTGCATACCACAAACTCTTTGCCCAGATCTGCGATCTTTAACACTGGTGCATCTGTCAACAATTGCTTAAGCTACTCAAAACTAGCCTCACACTCCTTTGTCCATTCAAACTTCTTACATTTTCTCTGTAATGGTGAGAAGCTCCCGATGAACCTCCTATAATATCCTACCAACTCCATGAAAGATCTCACCTCATCTACATTTCTAAGAGTCACCCACTCCATGATAGATCTTATCTTTTCTAGATCCACTGTTATGTCATCCTTGGAAACCACATGTCCCAATTAATGTACCTCGGTCTGAAAGAAATTCCACTTTCTAATATTAGCATACAACTGATGCTCTCTCAACAACCTCAACGCTGCTACTAAATGCTTGGCATGCTCTTCCTCATTTTTAGAATATACCAATATGTCATCAATGAACACAATAAAAAACTTATCCAAATACAAATGCAACACACTATTCATCAAGCACATGAATGTAGCTTGAGAATTAGTCAAACCAGATGGAACTACGATAAACTCATACTTGGTGATATCCTGATCTCAAGTTGATCTTTGAGAACAATGTTTCTCCCTTCAACTGATCGAACAAGTCATCAATCATCGACAAAAGATACATGTTCTTGGCCACTTTGTTCAACTGCCTGTAGTCAATGCTTAATTTGGGGGTACCATCTTTCTTCTTCACAAACAAGACTGGTGTGCCCCATGGTGATACACTTAGCATAATGCATCCCTTGTCCAACATTTCCTTCAATTGTAGCTTCAACTCTATGTTGTAGCAGCTACAACCATCCTCCAAAATTTTTCCCTAGCTTCGTTTTGGAGCCTCCCTACTAACCATCCTTAGCAGCATGTCTTGCACTGCCTAGGTACTTATGCTTTCAGTTGAGTTTCTTTGGATTATCAGCTTGTTTTCTCTAACTTGTTTGCCTTTCACCCACAAGTTGACCTCCTGTGACTTGGATTTCAATCGTTTCTTGTGTTGACTTGGACAATTGCGCAGAATTGGAGGGAAAACATCCTTGCTCTCCAAAATTGCACAATGCTTCATGGCATTCAGTTCATCTCCAAAATTACGCACAACATGCAGGCTGTCATCCCCAAGAAAATTTTGTAGAGCATACCATCATTGAGCTTGCTCTCAAAATTTGTGTAGTTCTGGTTGGCAACCTTGGCTTCAATCTAGAATTGTATAGAGTTTGAGGGGTAGCTAGAGCCACTCAACCCAGAAACGATGTAGAAGTCATCCCAAGGCTTGATGTCCAATGCATGTGCTCATAGGTTGACCGGTTCCCTCTAGGACTGTGGAATCTTGCCTTGCATGCATGGAAGCATTTTCCCGAAAAAAGTAAAAACCAAAAAGAATCCCTAGATTTTAGGGATCTATTTTTAGCAGTTGGGGGTTACATGCAAAAGTCGTTTTAGAAACCTCCTGCCAAGTGTCGATTTTTCCTAGATTTGTGGCATATGCGTCATAAGCCTTGATCTTGTCAAAATTCTTTATTCCACACTTTAGAGATCATTCTTCACTTCGATCTTGGAGCTCTGGCATTCCCAATGCATCTAGGAACTTTCGACACACTCAGCGCAAATTTTTCCGGGTAAGTTCGCTTTTCATGTATGTTGTTGTTTTTCTGTTTCTTTTGTACTTCAATTTGTGTGAGTGTTTTTTGCTTGGTTTTATTGATTTTTTTTTTTCATTTAATGCATGTTAGCTTGTATAAGCATCGTTTTGAGTTTTGAATTACATTTCCTTGTTCTCGCATGCATGACATTGTTTATGCAATAACGGTCGCTATTGTGGCGACTCGCTTCACACACTTAGTATTTTTTCCCATCTTACTAAATCCTACACTCACTAATTGCATGCATGTTCATTCACTCATGTCTTCACCCAGCTCCACACATGCATTCAGTCCTTACTGTTTTTAGATGCCCATTGACGGGTCTGAGATGCCTTGGCCCAAACCTTGCCTTGCACGACTTGCATTGCAAATTTATTGTATGGAAAGCCTCTCCTTGTTCCTAGGAATTGTGCATAGCTTGGCTCACACTGGCCTCCCAATATGTGCTTTGTGCAATTCTGAGAGGCAGTGCCTCAGTTGGCCCTCAGGATTCCGCGGTGAAATTTTTTAGGGTTGCATTCATGTTGACTGAAACTGCACATTGCACAGTTCTAATCCTCAACAAGCCAAGTTGGACTGTGCTCTACATAGTTTCAACATTCAGTCAGCTCACTGGCGGTCTGGACTATGCTCTACGTAGTTATGGCAGTCAGTCTCCTAGCCTCTCTGATAGAAAATTGTGCAAATTTTCTAGTTAGTCACCAAGGTGTGTTGCATGTCAGTCCTCAAGTTACTTTTGGTTTTCAACTGAAATTTTTCTTGCCATGAGTGTTGATTTGTCTCCAGGTATCATAGGTGTTCATTAGTCTCTCAGCAGTACATGTACAATGGCTTCCAAGAGAGCAGGGTATAAGACACCATTGAGAGCATAACTAGAGATGTGGTCGAGCAAGTGTCTATGGGCTTGCCCATCTATGAAGTTACTAAGTTGGTCATAGACAAGGAGATCAAGATCAAATGGAAAGACATCAATGGCATATTTTTAGGCACCTTTGAGGAGAATTTGGAGGACCACAGAGTCTATGTCGACATACACAAGTCTGGCTTGTACCGGGTTGCATGCAGGTATCTCGAATTTCCATGCACAAACATGATCCACTCAATTATCGTGCATAGTAATCCAGAGACAATGGTGTTGAGAAGTATCAATGGAATGGAACTTTCTACCTTCAGGGAAGAGAACTTTCAGGAGATGTATCACTTACTGCAGCCGGTGAACAAAATGGATGTACTCTTCACCAATCCCAGCAATAGCGTGAACTCAAGAGACATCTTGAAGAGTTGGGTGAGAGAGTCATCTAAGTTCAGGACAACACCCAACTAGGTATACAAGACAAAGACACTATGGAAGGCTTATTAGTTCTTGGTCATCCTTTCATGCTGCTTGTATGGCTAAGAGAGTACAAATACCTTCCCATAGAGTTGGGTGACTGTGTTGGATCAGCTGGGAAACAAAGGAAAAACTTTCAAATGGTCTGACATGTTGGATCTCCAACTGAAGGGGAAAGTAAAAAATGCTCGACATCCACCCAAGGGTCAACAAGAAAAGCTATTCATGTCCGCCTACATTCATGAGGCAATCTATGCCCATTAGCAGTTCCCTGGCTTGGGTTGGGCATGTACACCTTCATAAACCTCTATACACATCTATTGTAGGTTGTTCTCTGAGTGCAACTTCTATGGAGTTATACTACAACTATCAGACCACTTCTTCACCCCGGTGTATAGGATGATCTTTGAGCAGGATTCGCCTTGCATGTCATAGGAAGCGATGGAGGCATTGGTTAACATAGCAGATTGATATGCCTCACCCCTTGGCACCTTCATCTAGATGTACAACTCAGAGAAGGCTTCGCATGTGTTACCGAAGTTTTCCATGGAAAAGCTGGTCATGCAAGAGGTTGCATACCATATCTCGATAGGGTTGTCAGCAAGAACTGCACAAGAAGAAGAAGGCACCATGGCCCACTCTTCCTTTGCAGATTAGGTTGTATGATATCCAGAATCCCAAGCATGTTGAGGCTGAGATGAAGGAATTCAATAGATTCACCTTTGGCACTAGAAGTTTCAATCCATATGACCCGCATCGCTTAGTGGAGGACCACTATGTGAGAGTGTATCATCCTTGGATCCATGGGGCATGTCATTGGCCTAAGGAAGACCCATGGAGATATTGCTATAACTCCTCAAGGCTCAATGAACCAGTCAGAGTGGTTGTAGAATGGTTAGCGATGCATAAGGCAACAACATCTCACAGAGAAACAACATCAATAGTAGTAGAGTGTAGCAGACCTGTGCATGACAAAGTCAAGAGTAAGGTTACCAACAATGCAGAGGTAAAGCGAAGTTGTAAGTTCAAGGCAGATCCACCTGTATTAAGATAAGCTTTGGAGATTGAGGCAAAGAAGCAACAACGCAATAGAAGGATTGCGTAAAAACATAGGGAGAAGTAGAAATTGTAGGAGGAAGATAAGAAGTTGCAGGAGGTGAAGAAACAACTAAGGGAAGAACAAGAGCTACTCAAAAAGGAGAAGGAAGCACAACAGGAAGCACAATGCATACACATTGATGAAATTGCACAAATACAGGCTATCGACTCATTACAACTCATAGATAGAAAACAAAATGAGTTGTCTGTTAGGTTGTATTATATTCTATCCACAACTACCCCATGCATGGGGGGTCACAGGGGGGAAACGCCCTAGGAAAATGAATTGGACCCTATATTAGGTGGGTGGACCTACCTGTGGTTTTGTGCATGGATTTCACACATGGTTTTGGGCAAAGAGCACAATACGATTGTGTGTGTCAGATTCAGTATTACTGAATGTATCATGGGGAGTTTTGGCAAAGGATTTATGGGATAAGTTAGGGACTTTGTACCAATCTAAGTCTCTAGTGAATAAACTATTCCTACGAAAAAAGTTGTATAACATGAGGATGAAAGATGGAGACTTGGCGACGGAGCATCTGAATGCATTCAATACTGTGGTAAGTCAGTTATTATTTGTTGATATTAAAATTTCAGATGAAGATAAGTGCAACAGTTTGTTGTGCTCTCTATGAATTCGCTTGATAGTCTGGTTGTTTCAAAGGTAGCAATGCAACTGCCTTATAGTTTGATGAAATAGTCTCATCCTTGCTGACGAAAGAGATGAGATGGAAAAATATGGAGGGATAGAATGGTGATGCCTTGTCTGTACGAAGACGGTCCATAACAGAAACAAAAAAAAGTCCTCGAGTGGGATATCTAAATCTAGAGGGAGATCTAAATCTCCAAGAAAACCTATAAAGGTGTGCTGGAAATGCGGAAATGAATGACACTACAAAAGGGACTATAAATATAAAGCTCCTTAGAAAGGAAAGGGATCTGATGATGCTCCTTCTATAGAGGCAAAAACCACCTTAGATGAAGAGGGGGATGTGTACTTGGCTTCTTCTTCAAGTACACATGTATATCATGAGGCATGGTTGATTGACTCAAGTGCATTATTTCACTTAACTCCTCATAGAGAGTGGTGATGTATTCTTAGGAGATGACATGAAGTCTAGAATCCTTGGTCACAGAAAATTCAAGTTGAAGTTGCAAGGTGGAAGGATTAGAACATTTCGAGTGTTCCACATATTCTTGAATTGGCCAGAAAATTTGATTTTTGTAAGCAAGCTGAATGATGTAGGTGTAAAAACAGTGTTTGAGAAGGATACCTTCAAGATGGTTTGGGGAGCACTGGTATTGATGCAGGGAGTTCGGATTGGAACTTTGTACAAGCTTCAAGATAGAATTGTTATTGATGGGTGCAATAGTTCTGTGGTTCCTGAAACTGGTGCAGAAATCTAGTGGTCTTTGGAGAAAAGACCATGCCATGACATCAAAGGCTTGGACATATTGGAGAGAAGGGACATAGAATACTTCATGGTAAAGGTATGATAGAATGTATGTGTAATATCTCTCTCAATTTTGATTTCTATGAAAATTTTGTATATGAGAAGCATAATCGAGTGAGTTTCCCCTCTAGTGGTAAGAGGGTGAAATATATATTAGAGCTTCTGCCTAGTGATGTGTTGGGACCTGTGTAGGTTCCATCACTGAGAAATTTTGTGTACTATGTATCATTTATAGATGAATTCTCAAGGAATACATGGATATATTTCATCGGGAAGAAATTTGAAGTCTTTGAGAGATTTAAAGAATTTAAGGCTCTGGTGGAAAACTAGACAGAGAAGAAGATAAAGGTGTTGAGGACAGAGAATGGTGGAGAGTTTTGCAAGAAGGAATTTGAATAGTTTTGTAATAAGTGTGGTATAGCACAGAAAAATACTACTCCATACACACCTGAGAAAATTGGAGTTTCAGAAAGAATGAATAATACGTTGATGGAAAGGGCAAGAAGCATGCTCAATAGTGTCGGGTTAGGATAGGAATTCTGGGTAGAGGCAGTGGAGACTACATGTTACCTGGTTAATAGATCACCTTCATTAGCATTGGAGGATAAGACTCCATAAGAGGTATGGACTAGTAAGAAAGCTTCTCTTTCACATTTGAGGGTATTTGGATGTGATTCATATGTACATGTTCCAAAGGAGAAAAGAACAAAGTTGGATAGTAAATCTGAAAAGTTCTTATTTATTGGGTATAAGGATGGTTTAAAAGCAGGGAAAATTTTAAGAAACCCCCTAAATTTATATGTGTAATAAATAGGAAAATCCCCATGATATATAGGAGAAATGGAAGACGATTTTATCAATAATATAATATGTACATACATTTTTTTTGGTGAATATCTCACCAGATTATATTATCTTGTCAAACCATGGTGAACCTTTCACTGAATTATAAAATCTTGTAAGATCTTGGCGAATCTTTAACTGAATAAAGTTTTTTTGAATCTTTCACTAAGTTATAAAGCATTGTGAAGTCTTGGAAATTTTTTGATAAAATATAAAACCATATATAATAATAGGAACACATATTCATTAAACTGTAATATACTAACATGTTTGGAAAAAAGAAACATAATTTGTTCTTCCTAAGGTGGGCTAGTTGTTCTTTTGAGTTAATTATATTAAACATGCTATCAAACGTGTTTGTATAGGCTTGGGATTCAAACATGGGTCTCAACTGTAACTGTAATATAGTTGAACTTGGGTCTCAATCACAAGATATTTTGAAAATTTTACCTCACCCATCAACATACCTAAAATATTTGTGTTTTGGGTAATTCTCCACAACATTTTCTAAAATAAAATTAAACAAGTATTTTTTTACTGTGAATATTTGACTCTTCTGAAACATGCTTACATGTTGCACACATGCTAATAGATACCATTAAAAGTACGCCATAGCTGAAAATATTATAAAATGCAGAAAATTTTGATTCACAGTATGGCGTTACATCCATAAATAATATCTTTAATATTCATCAATAACACCCACATCACTAGAAAATGTGAAGGCAAATGATATATAAATAAATTAGAAAACCGCTCATAGAAAACCCTAATGATGGTCCACTATAATCTGAATTTTGCAACTTTATAGTTGTTCCCAATTACAAGTACTATATAACATAGATAAATTAAATAAATTATATCATAAATATTAGACAATAATGATGCTAATATGCTTCTTCAATGAGCTTTGAACAAAATATGAAGGTGAATTATAAACTATGTTGCTTGGTATACACACGTACCATACCCTGCAACACAAGAAAATGCCAAACAGTTCATTATATTGAATTTGTTGCCAATGGAAATGACATATAATTCTTTACAAATGCAATGAAGCATGGCTTAAAAATGAAAGAGCCCAATGTAAGATGAATCCCAATGTAGGATCCCATTGAAAGTGAAGTGTTTTTTGTTTTTTCAGCTTGCAAATTGGAAGGTTCCTTGGTAATTGTCAGAGAATTGAACCTCGACTAGGAAGTGCCCTTACCAAGTTAAAATGAAATTTCTCAATGTAAATGAAGTTCTTGTTGTTTTCTAACTTACAAATTGGATCCCTCTCATCTCATAGTATATCTATATTTAAGATGGATCTATGTTGGTCGTATAACATTCTTACTCACTAGTACACAACCTGCAAGTAGCTTTAAACCTTCTCCACTGAGAGTAGAAAGGTTATTAAGCATAGAGGATTATAATACTTCGTGGCCTTTACCAAAAAAAAATCAATCCAAATTCATTTTGATTAATTATATCATACTAATTTCTTTCGAATGGCTGACTAAGCAATTGGAAAATAAATAAATGCAAAGTCGAAACTCAATTTGGAATATAAAACACTCTAGCAAGCACATTATTATAATCTTCGAATTTTTAGTATATGAGTACGATTTTATAAAAATACCATGTAATTTTTCTATAAAATGTCACAATTAAGACTCTGTCAATGGTAACACGCATCTAATATTAATTTGACCTTATTCACTGCCTACCTTTTAGGGCCATGTTCATTTAATAGATAATACTAATAAATTTAATATAAGTTGATGTTATTCAACTCATTGGGTTTTATGGCTACATTCATTCAATAGATAATACTAAGAAAAGTAATATATTATGAGTGCGCTTGAAATATATAATTCATTCCTGCAACATTATGGTTGCAGATAGTTGTTATGCACTATGCACTCAAAACACCAATCGTTTAGAACATTACATTTCTCAATTTCTAGTAACCCCAGGCAAATGTAGTAGATCCCTACACTTGTAGCTGCACCTTACTGAACCTCTAGTAATATGACATTGATACACCTTGATATTCACATTCATTTGTCCACTCTCATTTTTCTCATAGAGACTAAGAAATAAAATATCTAATCAATTTTATTTATCAGAAATTAGGGAAATTAACTCCATCCACCAAAATTTGAATTTTGTTGTTATTTGTACAACAATAGTGAGGTAAACACATAACCCTCCCTTTTGAAGATGAAAATTTCATACATTTAATTGGATAAATGTTTGAATGTGAGAATTTGAGATCATACCAACATACATGATGGGATCGGTGGGGCTTGTGAGGCTCTCCAAAATTTGGGCTATGTATTTATAGACATAGTTAATAATTTTCTAAACAAACATGTTGGAAGTGGAATCATTATGGAGACGGTAGTAATTCACATCAACTACAGTGGTTGTTAAGCCATTATTGTTAAATTTTCCATATTGTCAAGATGTTTCTTTGAAATTATGAAAATGGGCTAGGGAGGTGTGAAAATTGTCAAATTTGATGGGTGACTATGTTTTGAAATTCTGACATTTCTTCCCTCCTATGCCATTATCTCCAATCACAATTTTCATCTTGAATGTTGTGGAATTGCCATTATTCCATATAGTATGAAGAATGTGGTTCTATAATGGATAGGAATTCCATATGGTCATGCCATTTATGGAAGTAACTCTTTAAACATATATGATGAAGAATCTAAATATCACATGCATAGTCATATAATGTAATATGGCCTTGTGTATACGTGGGGATTAAGTGGAATACAAATTCATCATACCAATTGGTTAAGAGTCGGATGCTCGATTGTTCTATTGGCCTTGCTTCTTAATCACAATTTAAATGCAATATGAATGACTTGACAGAGTTTGAATGTTATGGTGTTCTGAGAATAATGACTCTTGGTATTAATGCTTTACGCATGTATATAGACAAGTGGTTAAGAAAGTGTCTATGTTGTGGAACTAGAAAACAAATAAAAGTTTTTGATTAACCTTAACATGTTGAATTGTACATATAATCTTTGAATTTAGAAGTCAAATTCTATATGTAGTAGGAAATGCAAAGGTGTAATGGGATGGGACAGTTACATCATACATGGCTTTGAACATATCAAATTGAAGATATTTTGACGACTATGTTGCATACCATGAATTTGTATGGGTAGGAGTAAGAGAATTTTCGTTCAATTTACATTGTTCCACAAACCCATCCAATCATAACATAATTTCAGTCATTTGTTTCTCCAGAATATGGTTATGAATTAGCTTAAGCATCCAAGGTTTTTGATTTTCCAAGACTTGAGTTTCCCTTTCTCATACTTACACTTTCTTAAGATGCAGTACCATTATAGGCTCTGGTGTGGGTGGGATACTTCTTATAGCAGTCATTCTATTTTTCAAACAAAAGGACTAAGATGATAACTATGCCTATAAGAGGACATCTTTGAGGTGAAAAATCTTTATCAATGTATCATTAGTGAGAAATTATGTTTGTTCCAAATAAGGAAACGTTCTTAACATTCCTATAGTGATATGAAACATAGATACATGTCCTTTGAAAGGGAAATATGGTGGTTGTTACCATCTCACATGCATATGCACAATTTTTGTTTTAAGGAACTTGGATCATTGCTTTATAACTTGGAATCAATGAGATTGTTTACTTCTGGCTCCTTCAGATTCAAAAAGAAGAAACATGCCCGGTCAAGACTCAGGAGTTAGGAACTCAAAATAATTCAAAAAATGAAGCATGCCCTACCAGGATCACTGGAGACGATTCTTTCTTAGGATGCTAATAGGTTCAGTGAAATATTCAAACTCAGATTGACCATTCATCACATGTTCTAAGCATATCCCTTTTATAGTTACTGTTGTAAAAGAGAGTAGCATGGCAGTGCCATACCAACATGTATTCACTGCACAAGTTTGCAGTATTTTCCAGAGTAGCCACAACCCTAGTATGATTTGATGCACAACAAGCCTTGGGTCTGAAATAAAGGACGTTAAAGCAGCAAGTTCAAGAGAAATTGGGCTTGAGCAGTGTCAACCATGGTGTTTCACCTTCAAGGAGCTCTATATAGACATCTCATCTTCATTCTCATTGTGATGAGAATCATCCATCAGTGCTTTAGTGGAATGATAACAATTTGGTGAAGCATGGGGGAGATCATCATCATGTGGGTGTTTTGGGGAAGAGTTTAGTGTTCTGGGGCATTGATAGAATACATTGGACATAAGAGAAAATGTCTAAAGGATAACCCAATTATTTCTGGTACCATAAAAGGATTTTTTTACCATCCCACCTTAGAATGGCGAGACTGTGGATGTGGAAAATCATGAATCATTACCATGTGCAATTCCTTTACAAAGGAGAGATAGGAAATTTAGCTGAAGATCAAATGGGGACAAAATGAAGGATATATTTTTTTCAATTCTTGTTATGTTACTGGTGTTATTATTGATTATGTGTACCAATATTTAGATAATAACAATCCTTCTACTTCTACCACTATATCCTCTTAAATAGCAATAGGAACCACATTGCTAACTAAAAACCTAGCCAAATCATCAATGTTGTCCACAAAAGGAAGCATCTTTGACTACCCCTTGGTTTATGACAAGTAAAATAAAACAAGAAAAGGTCCAAGATATCAGTGACTAAAAATATTTACATTAAATTGGCACCTATCCATTTGAAAGCAAGATTTCAAGTGTTGGGTAGTGAATCCCCCCAAGGCATGTTTTTGGGCTCAAAGCCCAAGTTTTGACCCGATATTGTTGTAAAGAATCTGCGAATTACAGGCACGGAGCGCGAAATGTATGATAGAGTCACAAGGTTGTCCGCCCTAGTCTTGTAATGTAATTTCGGCCTACCCATGGTACATGGACAATGGGATTGTATAAATAGAGTGAGGGTCTAAGTGTAAAAGATAACTAATAGGAATAAGGAAGCAAGAAGAGAGGATAGATTTGAAGTGACTAAGTGGGTCTTGGGTCATAGAGTAGGAGAAGGCTCTGTAGCTAAGTGCGCAGAGGCCTAGTAGTCCGCAGCTAAGTGCGTGGACCCCTGCAGCTGAGTGCGCAGGGCAGAGTTGAGTCTGTAACCAAGGAAGAAAATAAGAAAGAGAAGTTTTATCATAATTTTATGCATATGTTCTTGGGTTAATGCATGCTTGTTATAAATTTCAAATATACTATTTATTTACTGCGCGTACCTATATGAATGATTTATATTGCTAAGTATAATGTAACGCATACAAGTAGGCTAAGTTAATCAACTAACAATGGAATACTAGTAAGGACTTGGGTAATAATAGCGTTCGACCCACAAGTAGGGCTACGCGAAGGCAACAACTCAGGTTACGAGGTACGGGAAAGTGTGTGTAGTGACATGCGTGCAGAGTCAAACCGCGGACCACTTGAACCCATCAGGCATCTCTAGGGTGCAGAAACCTAGTTCTAGCACCCTCCCATGCTACTTCGGGTGAGACCTCAGTCTGCGCTCTGCAAATGTTGCCGAAAGGGTCAGTAGTACTAGGATTTGTTTGGCTACATCAACTCTGAACTTGGGTCAGGCCCCAATAAGCCAACAAATGGTATCGTTGCCGGGACTGGGATCTTCATAAGTGATGTCTGATGTCGTGCCACTAGAATCCGACAAAGAAATAAATTGAAGGGTGGTTAGATAGAAAGATTCATGAGTTCACAGTGTAGGAAAATAGGAATCCACAAGTATCAAAGGAATAGTGGTTAGAGTGCTACTTATATATGGAAATCCGTGAAATTTTCTTTACATCCTTCCCCTTTGAGTTGTACGAGTGGATCGCGAAGCTAGCAGACAGTCAAGGAAGGTTTAGGCTCAACAAACCTATTGTGCAGACTCCAAAGTTGGTGCACAGACTAGAAGCATTAGGAGATAAGATCACGCACGCTGTGGACATTTGGCTCGATCGAATTATAGGAGGGTTTATCACCGAGTTTGTGGTAGATACGTCAGTCAGCTACAGCGAGGCGGAATGATGCTTCCTCAAAGGATCGTGAGGTAAGTACATTAAATATTTGAACACTTAGATTAAAATGCTACTGTGTGAAAAGAAAGTTATGCAAATGAATTGATCTTTGGGGCTACACAAAGTGGGAGGATCTATAGAAATAAAGGGAGCGAAGAATTAGAGACTAGTCCCTCGATTTCACCTCCACAAGAAAGCAAGGAAGAGCTCATGAAAGTTTCACTGAGAAGTGAAATCAGTGTGATAAGGAAACGGATTCTGCGCATACCACCCCCACCTACACCACCACTAGTTTCACCATATTCACACCCATCTTCACCCACACCACCTCCGCTACCACCATAGTTCAATATGGCGAGCACAATAAAGTTTCCGATATTCAAAGGAGTGGGGAATGAAGATCCAGACCAATTTTGGTTCATAGTAAAGGTTGTATGGGAAGTGCAAGGAGTCACGGATGATAATATAAAGAAGGCAACACTGGTCAGCGCCTTGCAAGATTGTGCATTAACATGGTACTTTAAGCATTGCAATGACAATCCAAACACAGGGATTGCGGATATCCAAGCCGTGCTAAAAAGGGAATTTAGCAGGCCAAAATCAGAAACTCGGTCGATTATTGGATTTAAGGAAATCACGATGCTTCCAGGCGAGACCCCCTGATTCATGAAGCCAACATGACCTTGATGGATGGGCAACACTATGCATGGTTTGTAGCATTGCTAACGCCACATCTAAGGAACACGTTGTCACAATAGACGCTGTCAATTCAGGTTGAGGCTTTCGAGATCGCAATGAGACTGCACGAAACCCCGATACAAGATCCTAATTTAGGAGTCCAACATATCCACGCATTGTTGAAAAACTTGTATCTTGAGATGCAGAGCCTGAAACAAGACAAGACGACTCACCTAGAAGCACGCGAGGAGATATGGTGCATAAAGTGTAAAGGCCATGGACATGACAAGGACCATTGTCCAGTCTTCACGAACTACTACCTAGCAGGAGGAGGGCCAATGCCATTGAGACCAGACGCACAAGCAAGACCGAGCGCAGTGCCTGCATTAGGGTGCGCGATTTGTTAGATAGGAGGGAAGCATGCTACAGATAACTGACATCTATTACAGAAGTATACGCAGACGTCCCAAAAATTGTTCTGTAATTTCTGCAAGTCAGTAGGCCATGATGAGCATACCTATAGAAGTTATGAATTGATGATGGATCAAACTCCTACCTATAGGGTTTAGATTGAAATGCGAACCCTCGATCAAAATGCAGGGATGACGTGCACTGGATTTTAGGGGTGCGGACGAGGGCAAGGTGGAATGGGACTAGGAAGGGGTCACGAAAATCTGATCTGTTACAATTGTGGAGGGCTAGGTCATTATGCCCGTGATTGTACAAATCCGATGAGAGCATCATGTTTATATTGTACCCAGTTTGATCATGAGATGGAGGACTACCCGACACTGATAGAAATTTGCTCGATAAAGGAACACTCCAGCCTCTCCCAACTTAGAACTTGCAAATGATGAGGTCTGAGCCGCGCGAGGAGGACCCCAACATAAACATCATGCTCCGAAGCAATATCACGACAAGAGATGACAAGGGCAAGCAACATGAAGAGAGTGCCTAGGTTTGCAAGGCTCCAACAAAGGAACCAGAGTTCGATTCATGAAGGAGACATTCATGGAAGCTAAGAAGAGCTTCATAAAGGCCTCCACTTCAGGTAGTAAAGACAAACTAGAACCAGAGACGGACCCATCAATGCTCACTACCTTTCTGGAGACATGCATGAAGCTGATGTGCAACATCAAAGCGGTGAAGGGGTTGTAAGAACTCATCACTAGATGTATGAGACCCAAAGAACCGGGTGTAGTCTGGAAGCTCGGAAAGCACGCACCACGAACAGGAAGGGAAATGAGATTGACTATGCAAATCGGGGAATATGAAATGGATCAAGTGATTTTGGATTTGGGATTGGATGCGAACGTTCTGCCAAAGAAGACATGGGAGTGCATGGGTAGCCCCATGTTGCAATGGTCTCCTATTCAATTGTGAATGGAGAAATAACAAAAGATACTACCGATGGGAAGATTGCAGGGAATAACAGTCGACATCGAAGGTGCAAGCGCGCTTGCAAATTTTGAAGCGATAAAGATTGTTGATGACAACAATCCCTATCTCGTGCTATTGGGAATAGATTGGGCCACTGACATGAACAGAGTGATAAATCTAAAAAAGAACAAGATGATTTTTGAGAAAAATTCACTGCGCATAGTAGTACCTTTACACCCGGTGGAGGGATCACGCTACACAAAGTTGGTGCACGACTACGACAACACCGAAAATCTAGACTGCATCCACAAGATAACCGCTCAGGAGCAGGATTGGGTGAATCCTACAGCGGATGGTAGGATTTCGTGGGAGTCAAAAATCTCCTGCACCTCAAATTCGGATGAGGAAATAGAACGATGGCAAAACTGGTTACATGAGGTAACCACGCTCATCTGCAACATGATGATAAGGTCTCTGTGTTGTCTACCAACGAAGGAAAGGGAATTGCCTATGTATGATGGGTTGAGCAAGGTAGATGATTTCCTGAACCAATTTGAAAGAGAAGTACCAGAACAACAGCATTTCGACGCTCTAAAATGGGCACTGTGCACTATGCCTACAAGGTGGTGGGGTACGCATCAAAGAAGTTTTGAGGACTGGCATGAATGGAGAAGGATGATGCTCCTATGATTTGGGAAACCTCAAATGTGGCTAACATACAAGTATGACAGACAGGGCGATCCACATGCACACCTCACGAAATGGACCAAGGTCTACGGGGAAGAGCCACAACCTGAGTGGGTGCATCTGTTTTATCATACCCTGGATATCATACCCATGAATTGGTATACTAAGACAGAGCTCCACCATGGCACGAGCAAATGGGATATCTTGCACGAAGGATTCCTCTCAACCTTCATGTTTGAGGATCGTTGGTGGGGTATTGTTGATGATGCACTACAAGCAGTAAAAGTAGTTATCTTCAAAATACCCCAGGATCCAATGGAAGTGCTTCAGTTGAAATGGGTGACCTAGCTGAGCTACGTGCTGGAATGTTACATTGTAAATATTCAAGAGGATGATGAGGGTCCACAGAAAATTAACATTCCAAAAACTGAAGGCTATCGTGAGGTTTGAGGACCATTTATCGAAGATCCTGACATCACCATGCCACTAGAAACAAAGTAGGTAAATGTTGGGACAGAGACTGAACCAAAATATGCAACACTCGATGATTATTGTGATGATGCCATAGTGGATAAGGTCGTTGAGTTACTCCGCGAGTACCAAGACTTATTCTCGACCAAGGTTACAAACTTGAAAGGAATCATTGGTGACTTAGGGATGATGAAGATCACCCTAGAACCCGACGTGAAGCCAGTTAAGCAGAGGCCTTACCACTTGAATCCGAAGTATAAGGAAAAGGTCCGCGTAAAACTAGACAAAATGCTCGCAGCCAGAATTATTGAGCCCATGGAAGAATCCGACTAGGTGAGCCCTATGGTAGTACAGGAGAAAAAGCAGAAGGGCAAGATATGAATATGCGTGGACCTAAAGAAGTTGAATGACGCCTGTTTACACGACCCATTCTCAAACCCATTCACAGATGAAGTATTCGAAAATGTTGGCAGACAAGTAACATACTCTTTCATGGACGGGTTCTTAGGGTACCACCAGATCAAAATCTCGCCAGAATATAGGAGCGAGACGACCTTCACGATGGAATGGGGATGCTTTCAATACACCGTTATGCCATGTTGAAAATAGCAACAAGAAATGCTAAAAGTAGAAATGATAAAAATAACATTGTTATAGATAGCATTTCAGGATATATTCCAATTTTAATTTGTCCTTGAATTAAAATTGAGAATTAAAATTCGAATTTAGTCTCACCAGCTATTTGAAAAATAATTAATTAATTCATCTTGAGTTAATTAGTTGGTGAAAATCAAACATGAAGTCATTGTGAATACATGCAACAATTATCCCTTAATTAAGGAGATAAGGATGAGTTGTAATTAGTTAGCTCATTTAACTGAGTTAAATCCAGTTAAATTAGTTCCAAACAGTTTGTGGAACTAATTGTGAGTTCAATTAGTTAATGCATGCATGCATGCAACTAATTTTCTTGAGATAACTGAATATTCTCTCATAAATAACCAATGCATGTCATTTCAGACAAAGACCCGATTGAGATTAAAGGCAGGGACAATGTACTATAAATTGCTAGAAAATTCCCATGCAAATATATCTTGCATGCAGAAGGAATTCATTCCTTGAGGATTGCACAGTTACTACAGAGGTCAGAGTAGTGTGTGAGGTGAGAATCACACAAGTGGCAGCTAGAGGACCCAAGAAAAACTGTGCAAGGAAATAGGAGGCTTGGAGGACTGAAGGAAGATATATGTGTTGTCTATTCTATCTATGAGCAGCAGTGAGGGATTGTATTGAGAGCTGGATAGCTTGAGAGCTAAATATTTGTGTAATCCTAAGATATTTCCACTTGTGTGATAATACAGATAGCGAGGTTTTTAGCTGAGGCATTCCCCAGAGTATTCTTCTGTGTTTCATGTTTGATTGAATCTTATTTTCTATTATATGTGTTCTGTTTGATCTTGCTCAAAATCGATTAAGCTTCCACAAGTTTGATTGTAGAAGTAGATTAAGTATTTTGCTTTAGTTCATTGCATAATCAGTTTAATCTACAATGAGAATTTATACATGGTATCAGAGAAAATGTGATCAAAGCAGAGAACAATATACAAAGAAGGGAGAAGTTCAAAGTTTGAAGTTCTTGATTGTAGGTACAAAATCGATTCCTTATCACATATCAAATTTCACCAATGGCGTTCAATGGCTTGAGACTTGAGTATGCCCAGGATGGCAGCTCGAATTAAAGAGCATGGAAGGATCACATGGAAGTGGTATTAGAGGACAATGGTTTAAAGGACTTCATTCATCAAGAAGTCCCAAAGCAGCAACAACTAATGCACAAGAATTGGCGAAATGGAAGAAATGTGTGGCGAGAGCGAGGGGGATTCTTTTGGAGGGAGTTTGAGACCATATTGTCTCAAGTCTCCATGGGAAGTAGACTCCATTTTCAATGTGGAAGACATTGAAGGATTTATATTAGAACATCAGTGACCAGAGGAAGTTGGTGCTGAAAGACAAGCTTCGAAAAATCAAGTGTGAAAAGGGCAACACAATCTCTACATATCTGAACAAGCTCACCACCTGCAGAGATGAGCTTGGAAGTGTAGGAATCATGACAGCTAATGATGATATACTTGCGTGCTTGCCTGCTTGGGGTGAGTCTTGCTCTCCTTGGTCTTCCCAAGAGCTGGCATAGCTACCAAGACTCAGTGAATGGAAGAGAGAAATTGCCAGATTGGGAACAACTGTGGTTGGATCTGATGCAGGAAGAGATCAGGAGAAGAACCATAAATGGTTCTTCATATAAGCATGATGATGAAGAAAATCTAGCCTTAGCAAGTAAGGCGAGGAAAGGGAAAGGGAAGGCTTCCCATTCCAAATTTAGTCTTTCCCATGGTGGGAAGAATATTGACAAATCTAAAGTGAGATGCTTTAATTGTCATGAGGTGGGCCATTATCCAACTAATTGTCCATTGAAGAAATCCAAGAAGGGACCCTCGAAAGGATCAAATGGTGAGGCAATGGCCTTATAGTTCGAATTGGATTTTACCCTCATCACATGCATGGTTTCATCGATGGTGGGTTTTGTTTGGTACCTGAACAGTGAAGCCTCATTCCACATGACTGGCGATAAGAATTTATTCAGTACCTTAGAGGAGAAAGACCTCCAAATGCACATAGAGATGGGCGATGATGGAAAGTATTGTGTTTTAGGTGAAGGTATGGTTGTGTTTCAGAGGGAACATGGATCTCCTCTCACCCTAACTGATGTAAAGTATGTGCCTGGATTGAAGAAAAACTTAGTATTGATCACGATGTTGGAAGACAAAGGCTATGATGTAGTCTTCAATAAAGGAAAAGCGTTTTTGAGACACATAGCCATGGGTCAGACCAAGAGGATTGGGATTCGAGTGAAGAATCTCTACAAGCTAGTGGTAGATGATTGTGCTACATTGCGTTCCAAATCAGAATTGGTGCAAAGCCAAGATATTGGCGAGTTATGGCATATAAGGTTGGGCTACTTGCATCATGGGGCCTTGAAGATAATGCAACAGATTTCTACCAGACCTCCCAAAGGTAAACTTAAGCAAGTGAGCACATGTAAAGGTTGTACCTTGGGTAAGTATGCAAAATCTTCCTTTCATGATCGAGATAGTTGAGCTGAAGCAATCTTGGAGTGAGGTCATACCTATGTGTGTGGACCATTCTCGACAGCCTCCACCGCTAAGCAAAGGTATTATGTGATTTTCATTGATGATTTTTCTCGTAGATGCTGGATCTATTTCATGCAAAAGAAGGATCAAACCTTCTCAAGGTTTTGTGAGTTCAAAGCCTTGGTTGAGAAAAAATCAGGAAAGAAGATCAAGGCCTTGCGAAGCAACAATGGTGGAGAGTATGTCTCTCAAGAGTTTAAGGAAATATGTGTTGCAGAAGGCATTAAATGGGAGTTGACGACACCCCATAACCCATAGCAGAACGGGGTGGCCAAAAGGAAGAACAAAATGATTGTGGGAGTAGCTCGAGCGATGCTTTATGACCAAGGCCTACCACTTCATTTGTGGGCTGAGGCATGCAACATAGCGGTTTACTTGTATAATAGAAGGCCGCATCACATACTTGGGATGAAGACACCAGAGGAATCTTTCTCTGGCAAGAGACCAGATGTGGGTCACTTCAAGCTATTTGGCTCATCGGTTTATTTCCTTGTGACCAAGGATGCCCGAAAGAAGCTAGAGTCGATAGCAGAGTTGGGGATACTTGTGGGGTACACTGATACTCCCCACAACTATCGGGTGTATTTTCCTACAAGTCAGAGGACAATGGTTCACAAAGATCTTAAGTTCGATGAGCTGAAGGCCTTGTGAGTTTCCCTTGAGAGGGAGCTCAAGTTGCAGGCAGAGGAGGAACTTTTGGTTCCTAAGGAGGAGGAGCCTCAGACTGATGCGGAGTAGCTGCATGTAGAAGTTCCAGGAGTGGAGACATCCACTCACGCATAGTCTTCCAGAGAGGGGTGGAAATGCAAAAGGGAGGCTAACAGATTGTTGTCAAATGTGAGAGAGAATGTGGGAGAACCATCTTCTCAGCGCAGACAAAGGAGGTCACCTGATAGGTACACTAGATACATGGCCCTTGTTGGGGAATGTGTTGAGACCGAGCCATCTTCCTTTGAGGAAGCAGTGCAATAGCCGATTTGGGTTGATGTTATGGTGGAGAGTTCGGAACAATGTTTGGCATGTTTTTCTTAGATCGGAGAACAAGTTAGTTGTGAGTTCCCATTGGTTTTACAAGGTAAAGCATGCTCCTGATGGTAGTGTGGAGAAACATAAGGCAAGGTTTGTTGCCCGTGGTTTCTCACAGGTCGAGGGGATCGGCTATGATGAGAATTTTTCTCTTGTAGCAAGGTACTCATCTATCAGATCGATGTTGGCACTATCAGCATAGATGGGTTGGAAGATCCATCAGATGGATTTGAAGACTGAATTCCTCAATGGCAAGATTGAGGAAGAGGTTTACATAGAGCAGCCGAAAGGATTTGAGACCTTGGATCATGAGTTGCATGTGTGCTGACTCAAGAGAGCTTTGTATGGGCTGAAGTAAGCACCTCGTGCTTGGTACACTAGGATCGACAACTACTTCACCAGGGTGGGCTTCACAAAGAGTGAAGCAGATGTGAACTTGTACCACATCATGGTGGAAGGTAAGCAATTGATCATTGTTCTTTATGTTGATGATCTAATATTGACAGGTGATGATCAGTTGATCATGTCTTGCAAGGAGGACCTTGCAAGAGAGTTTGAGATGAAAGACATGGGTCTCATGCACTACTTTCTAGGCATGGAAGTGTGGCAGAAGAATGGGGAGTTGTTTGTGTCTCAAGGCAAGTATGCCAACGAGATACTCAGGAGATTCCACATGGAGAAGTGCAAGCCCATGTAGACTCCTCTAGTAGGTAACTCGAGGAAGGAGGATGCTACTTCAGGTGAGGTAGTAGAGGCTATTGTGTATCAGCAACTTGTGGGTTCACTGATGTACTTAGTGAACACACGAACAGATTTGTGCTACGTGGTGAACCAACTGAGTCAAGCTATGGTTCAGCCTACCAAGCTGTTTTGGAAGTGTTAAATTGGCAACTAGGGCCAAACTCCATGTGGGTCGGCTTATTTATGGTAGCTGATATTTGTATTGGATCCCTCTTGTCGAGAGGTGTAGGATTGATCCAAAGATCATCCGATTTCAATAAGTATTTATGGAGATATGAATTTATTTTGATTATGTAATTATTATCAAGCCGACCAGCTCTTACGTAGGCTCAAGAAGCCCAATAGACGTGTCTATTCATCATCCACGTTTTAGTATAAATAGAAGAATATTTTAAGTCATTCGACACTCACTCTCTCGTGATCTCTCTTCATCCTGTTTTGGGTTTGATGGAGAAGAGATCTAAAAGGAGTGCCCTAATATCTATGCTGCTCTAATGAAGATGAAATGTTGGACATCTAGATGCAGGCCCTATAGATGCAGTCACAGAGGATCCTTATATGCTGAATAAAGATGACTGTAATAAGCTCTAACCGTAGTGATAAAAGGAGGCACAACCGCAGTTGAAATGGAGCCATCCTAACACAGTGCTGAGACCTTATACGCTATTCTCTGAACATGGATTACACGCATAACATGATGCCCTAACCTCAGCCACAGTCAAAGGTGGTAGATGAGCCACAGTAAGCTGCAACAATACGCAGTCATGGGAAAATGCTCTACACGCAGTTCAATGATGATACGCTGGTCATGGGAAAATACATTAGACGCTGTTCATAAAAGACTATACGTTGATACACTGGAAACCCTCTACACTTCACGCAGTTCATAAAAGATCCTACGCAGCTATCAAGAGCCAAAGTCATATATGGAACGCAGTCTATACACGCATAGCTGGAGCACTTAGCCGTTGTCCACATGGTAGCCGCATTGATATATTGACACGCTGTAACCGCAGTCATATATGGAACGCAATACACGCACAGCTGGATCAAGAGCCGCAGTCAAAAGCTACAGCCAGATATGAATGCAGTTCATGTCATGTCTTGACACGTTGTTCAGAAGCTACAACGAGATATGAGGGTATCCGGAATGAAGTATTAGGTGCAGCCACAATCGGATAACTGAAGCGTATAAGTAATCTCAACATTCTAGTATTGGGTTAATCTCGCATGAATAAGAGCAGTCTTTCAGATGGAGATAGAACAGTAAGACAGTCATGCCACAAAATTGATCTCGGTATTACAGCAAAGAATATTCAGACCTGTTACTTAATAGTCTTGTGTCTCGATGCTATACACTCAATGGAAGAATAGAGATGGTCCTAATCTCATTTTAGATAATCTCATCACAATAAGACTGCATGCTAATAGATAAGACAACATGAGGATGCATGAGAGCATCATTATAGTCATTGAGGTGCAGATCCATGATGATTGAGAATAGCTCAATAATTTTTGGAAGCAACACTACATAATGAATGGGCAGCATGATAAAATCATGCAAAAACACAACACATGGGCTGCATGATGTATGAGGTCATGGACAATATGATGTGTGGATAGCACAGCGATCATGAGCAGCATGATGATACAACATGATGGTGCTACATGGTCAGGTGCAACAAATGGACGAGATGGAGAACGATGATAGGTGAAGGAGTCACCTTGGAGGATCAGTTGAAGCAGAATGTCTTCAACTGATCTCATCGTTATAGGAGATGATCTATGATTAGATCTAAATAAGTCAAAGTGTTGACTTCTGTTGTAAATGTAATATCTCTCTCTCTCTCTCTCTTTCTCTATTGAACTTTGAAGATAAAAGAAGATTTGATCAAAGGGTTTCCCCACACATTATGGGGTTTGTCCCTGGCTTGCGCCACATCCTGTGTCCTCTTGTCATGGCTTGCCTTCTGCGATTTATATTTATGTTCTATCTGCAGTTTACTTTATGCTGATGTGATTGCTAATATGGAAAAGAAATTCATAAATTTCTCTAGCATAGAACATACCTAAAATTAACAGGAAGGCAGCGAAGCATGTTTTGAGATACCTCAGAGGCACATCTCATATTGGATTATGGTACACACGGTTAGATGGAGTGAAGATACAGGGCTTCACAGATGAAGATTGGGCAGGGATTCCATCAGATTGGAAGAGCACATCAGGAGGAATTTTCAACCTTGGTTCAGCTGCAATTTCTTGGTACAGCAGGAAACAAAGGTCAGTTGCACTCATCTCAGGAAAGGCTGAATAGATGGTTGCATGTTAAGCAACATGTGAGGCCATTTGGATGCAAAAATTTCTAGTTGGTTTGTTTGATCAGAGGATGGATCCAACTATGATCTATTGTGATAACCAGAGTTGTATCAAACTCTCTGAGAATCCAGTATTTCATGACAGATCCAAGCATATCGACATTCGGTACCATCATCTCAAAGACTGTGTGGCGAGGAGGTTCATGTTGTTGCAGTATATTTAGACTAAGGAGCAAGATGCTGACATTTTGACTAAGGCAGTGTCAAAGTGTAAATTCGAGTTCCACAGAGATAGGATCTGGGTGGCAGATAATCATTTTCTTGTTGAGAGGGAGTGTTGAAAATAGCAACAAGAAATTTTAAAAATAGAAATGCTAAAAATAGTATTGCTATAGATAGAATTTCAAGATATATTCCAATTTTAATTTTTCCTTGAATTAAAATTGAGAATTATAAGTCAAATTTAGTCTCACTAGCTATTTGAAAAATAATTAATTAATTCATCTTGAGTTCATTAGTTGGTGAAAATCAAATATGATGTCATTGTGAAGACATGCAACAATTATGCCTTTGATTGAGGAAGTTATCCCTTTATTAAGGAGATAAGGACGAGTTGTATTTGAGTTGTACTTAGTTATCTCAATTAACTGAGTTAAGTTCAGTTAAATTAGTTCCCAACAATTTGCGGAACTAATTGTGAGTTCAGTCAGTTAATGCATGCATGCATGCAACTAGTGTTCTCAAGATAATTGAATATTCTCTCATAAGTAACCAATGCATGTCAGTTCAGACAAAGACCCAGTTGAGATTAAAGGTAGGGACAGTGTACTATCATTTGATAGAATATTCCCATGTGAATATCTCTTGCATGCAGAAGGAATTCATAGTTACTACATAGGTCAATGTAGTGTGTGAGGTGAGAATCACACAGGTGGTAGCTGGAGGACCCAGGAGAAACTGTGCAAGGAATAGGAGGCCTGGAGGACTGAAGGAAGATATGTATGTTGTCTATTCTAGCTATGAGCAGGAGTGAAGGATTGTACTGAGAGATGGATAGATTGAGAGCTAAAGCTTTGTGTAATCCTCAGATATTTCCACTTTTATGATAATACAAGTAGCGAGGTTTTTAGCTGAGGCTTTCCCCATAGTATTATTTTGTGTTTCATGTGTGATTGAATCTGCTTCTCTATTATAGGTGTTTTGTTTTATCTTGCTCAAAATTGATTAAGCTTTCGCAAGTTTGATTGTAGAAGTAGATTAAGTATTTTGCTTTAGTACATTGCATAATCAGTTTAATCTACAGTGAGAATTTCTACATTTGTTTGGGTTGAAGAATGCGCCACCCATATTTTCGTGCATCGTTGTTGCCGCATTCAAAGAATACATCCAAAAGTTCCTGGAGGTCTATCTAGATGGTTGGATTGTCTTTGGATTGGTTAAGAACCATGTAGCAAGCTTATGCTTGATGCTGGATACTTGCCGACAACACCAGATTGCGTTGAGACTTAAGAAGTGCACATTCCTCGTTCCCTTTGGGAACCTATTGGGACATATGGTCTACAAATAGGGAATTATGGTGGACCCTACAAAGATTGTCGTGATTCTAAATTTGGAAGCACTGTGAAGTGTTAAACAGTTGCTCGCCACCTTGGGACACAAAGGGTACTACAGGAAGTTCATCAAAAGCTATGCCCAAATCACTACACCGATGGAGAAACTATTGAAAAAGGATGTCACATTTTGCTGGAATTATGATTGAATGAAGAGCTTGGATGTCTTAAAGGGGAAATTGGCCTCTGCTCCAATCTTGGTCTTCCCGAAATGGGATCTGAAGTTTCATGTCCATGTTGATGCATTGTGTATCATGCTGGGAGCAGTGCTCATAGAAGAGGGCAAAGAAGTCTTGGATCACCCTATAGCATTTGCAAGTCATAGATTGTCCAAAGCCGAGAATAACTATTCCACAACTAAGCGCGAGGGATTGGCGATGGTGTACGCGCTCCAAAAATACTGGAATTATTTGCTAGGAGGACATCTCAAAATGTATACAGGCCATTCTGTGCTAAAGTACTTAGTCAATAAGTCTGTGTTGGGGGGGGGGGCGCATATGTAGGTGGCTCTTATTGTTACAAGAATATGACTTTGAGGTTGTGGTAAAACCTGGGCACCTGAACGCAAGACCAGATCACCTGTCGCGTACTGAGACAGGCGAGGAACCTACTAGTTTGGAGGAAGGATTACCTGATGCATAACTCCTTTTTGTATGCGTCGTGGATGAGCACCTCAAAGATATAATCCACTTTCTAACAACCAGGATTGCACCGAAGGAATACTCCATCCAACAGAAGAAGGAATTAGTGGTGCGTGCGATAGACTTTTCTGTCATCGCGGGGCACCTATATAAAATGGGAAATGATGAGATATTATGAAGGTACGTACCTAAATTTGAATGAAGTTAGATCCTCGGAGAAGCACATGGGGGCACTGCATGAGGACACTATGCAAGACAAGTGACCACACAAAATATTCTTCACGCAAGTTGTGGTGGCCAACCCTTCACTAGGATTTGAAAGCACACTGTAAGGCCTATGATATATGTCAAAGGACCGAAAAACCATCGCGGAGGGACGAGATGCCATTGAATCAACAAATGACACTACAACTGTTCAAGAAATGGGAAATCAACTTTGTGGGACTGATCAAACTTTAGGGAAAAACAAGCACGCGCTATGTCATCACTGTGACAGAGTACCTGACACAATGGGCGGAAGCACAACTAGTCAGAGACTGCACAACTGCTACACCTACGAAGTTTTTGTTTGAACATGTGTTGACCAGGTTTGGATGTCAGAAGGTCTTAATGAGTGATCGTGGTAAACATTTCCTGAATGAAACCATAAGCGCACTCACATAAGAGTTCCAGATGTATCATTAGAAAAGCACACCCTATCACCCACAAGCCAATGGGATAGTAGAAGTGTTCAAAAAAATACTAGAGACTGCGCTAACCAAAGTGTGCAATGAGCAGTGAAATGATTGGGACCTACAGTGCTATGGGATTATAGGACAACATGCAAGAAATTGATAGGACAAACACCTTTTCGATTAGTTTATGGCATGGAAGCTGTAATGTTGATGGAATATATCATACCAAGTCTGCGCATAGCAGAACTCACAAGAATTACAGACCATGAAGCTCTGGAGGAAGGGCTCGTGCAATCAGAAGAACTGGAGGAGGAATGGTTCTTGGCTGGTTTTCATCAGCAGGTACAAAAGCAGCATGAAAAGACCTGGTAGGATCGCCATATTAAGTTACGCACATTCAGGTTAAATGACTTAGTGCTGATGTATGGTAGAAAGTTTGAAAATTTTCCAAGAAAATTCAAAATGCATTGGTTGAGACTATACATGGTTAAGGAGGTCACAAACAGAGGCGCAATACAACTGGCCAAACTCAATGGAGAACCCTTCCTAGGAAAAGTGAATGGCAACCGCTTGAAGCCCTACATGGGTGGGCCAGATATCTGACTAGCCGACAGAAGCACAGTCTTTGTGCTCCAAGGAGCTGAATAAAGGTGTGGGACTATAAACATATGCTGGTATAGATGTATGGAAACAATTCAGACATAGAGGTCTCGAAATAGCCGATACAAAAGATTCAGCAAGAAACAATTCAGTGTGCTGTAGACCTCCGTACAGTTTGAGAACAGTTGGAGGGACTCCGTGCAAAGATTGCCACGCTGATAAAGTGACTCGAGGGCGAGTCATGATGTTTGTGTTGGGGGCATGTTGGGCATGGAATCCCCCCAAGGCATGTTTTGGGGCTCAAAGCAAAAGTTTTGACTTGATATTGTTGTAAAGACTCAACGAATTACGGGCGCAGAGCGCGAAATGTATGATAGAGTCACAGGGTTGTCTGCCCTAGTCTTGTAATGCAATGTCGGCCTACCCATTGTCCGCGGACCATGGGATTGTATAAATAGAGCGAGACTCTAAGTATAAAAGATAACTAATAGGAATAAGGAAGCGAGAAGAGAGGATAGAGTTGAAGTGACCAAGTGGGTCTTGGGTCATAGAGTAGGAGAAGGCTCTGCAGCTAAGTGCTCAGAGGCCTAGTAGTCCACAGCTGAGTGTGCAGGGCGAAGTCGAGTCTGTAACTGAGGAAGAAAATAATAAAGATAAGTTTTATCATAATTCTATGCATCTGTTCTCGGGTTAATGCATGCTTGTTATAAATTGTAAATATATTGTTTATTTACTACGCGCACCTATATGAATGATTTATATTGCTAAGTATAACGTAACGTTTACAAGTAGGCTAATTTAATCAAATAACAGTGGAATACTAGTAAGGACTTGGGTAATAACAGTGTTCGGCCCCCGAATAGGGCTGCGTGAAGGCAACAACTCGGGCTGCGAGGTATGGGAAAGTGCACGTAGTGACATGCGCGCAGAGTCAAACTGTGGAGCACTTGAACCCATCAGGCATCTCCAGGGTGTAGAAACCTGGTTTTAAAACCCTCCCATACTAGTTCGGGTGAGACCACAGTCCGCGCTCCGCGGACTATTGCTGAAAGGGCCAGTAGAACCGGGGTTTGTTTGGCTAAATCAACTCTAAACCTGGGTCAGGCCCTAATAAGCCAACATCAAGACAAATACCTAGTCTTGAGGATATATATAGGATAGGGAATACCTACTTTCTGTAGAAGAGGAAGGAAACAATGGATAATGGTGTTGAGTTAGGATCAACTATGTATGTTGAATAGAGCTACACCCTGACGGCATGATCTTCAAGATTTTTTCTAATGCACAGGGTCGATTATTAATTTATTTAGTGATCCATGATTTTGAAACTTCCCATTCCACTCATAAAGAATATTTTTGATAGTATCAAAAAGAAATTTGACCATACAAAAACCTACAGTAAAATTTTAATTTGCATGAAAATTTCATTTTAGGCTAGTGTTGTTGTGTGACTCATGGGAGACCCATGACTCCTTGCAAGCCTATCTGAGTCTCTACTAATATGAGTGTGTTTGACATTTTGTAGAGACCTTGGTGGAGGAAAATATATCACCATAAATCATTTATGTTCATTAGTGGTGTTGTGTTATGGAATAATAAGAAACAATCCGTTACAATAGTTTCTAGTGCTGAAGCAAGTTATGCTTTACATAATACCATTAATAATGAAACTTTACAAAAATATCTATCATCTATTGGGGAATTTGGGAAAACTATATTTGAAGTTGACAGAGGGTGTTTTGGCTTAAGTATTGTATAGGTACAGTTAGTTTTACAATTTGAGATGCACATTAATATCTTCAAATCACACACAAAAACCTTGTCTTATGTATGAAATCAAGTACAATAATTTCCTTGGGTCTTATGATCTTCATGTTAAAATCTAATCCTTTGTAGAGACAATCAATATCAATCAGTCTCCACTACGAAGATAGAATTCTCTTTTCCTTCTCATATTTTGAATGAAGTCTCTGAAGAGTTATGAAACTCATGTTCAACTCCTTCTTGATTTTTCTTTCGAAGTGTCAAACACAATGATTGAAAAACCTATTTTTCTTCACCTCAAATTTACCACCATGAAAATTTAAGAATGTATATGTCAAAGGTGTCTTCACCTAAGTTAAAAACTAGGATTGTCTTACTTTTATTGAAGAATAAACATCTGCGTGAAATCCATAGGATATACTTGTAGTCGTGAGTTCGTTAATAATTTTCATCACACTAAGACCAACAACTTTTGTCACATATTTGGTAGCCCTTCTCTAGAAAATGCTAAAATAGGTAGGCACAGTGAGCCCCACATTTTTCACATCACAACCCAGGAAACCTTTAGCTATCTTTTTCATTTTCATCAAAATCATAGAAGACATATCCTCAGCTGCAAACTATTTTGTCTCACCTTTGTACTCCACTTGGAAAGTTGGATGATGGGCTTACCATTGTTTCCAGCAGCAACAGTGAAGGGGTAGTGTATTGTGTCACTCTGTACACAAGGATCATTGTATCACCCTTAGATGAGTCTCTTGGAAACGAAAACAGAGTTTTGGGGATTAGTTGACACCTAATTTTTGGTGGAAACTCCAACCAATATTTATAATGGGGTGAAAGTAAACATGGGAGTGGTTTTGTTTCCCTTATCACCATTAAATTTAATTTCAATTTTGTCATGTTACCACATTGTTACCTACGAGAGAAATGTTCCCTTATCAAGGCCAATGGTCCATCACACCTTAATGAATTTTTGGGAGACATATTCCAGCCAGCCTCTAGTGGACCCACAACCTCCATTGTGGCCTAAAGAATTTTCCTCAAATGCCTAGACAAAGTATTGATTTCACTAATTTCTGAAACCATGACTTTTGGCCTAGATTCCCTAGCCAAGATAACAACAATTTCAACTATATCAGTTTTCATTTGAGGTTGGTGTACTACATTTTTGTGATCAAGATTGATGATGAGGACAGACAAGAGACAATCATCATTTCATGTGTTTTGCATTGATAAGCACTGTAGAATTCCAAGATGAAAAGACTATGCCTAAAATAAGCCTACCAAAGATAAGGGACCAAGAAAAGAAAACTCAAGCTGGCAACAATGTACATTAATCAAATCTCCAACAGATGAGTGGTAGCTTCAAGGAAAAGTATTTTACAAGCTCAAATCATTCCCATTATTGTATTTCGATTAGCGTCAATCAAAATGATGAAAGCAAGATACAACCAAGAGAATTTCACTTATAGTGAAAATAGCCATAAAGTTTTTCCCGATGCCCCAAAAACCTCATTTTACCAAATTTCTAGCAAGCTATTGAGCATCAATTCCATTTGCTAGGTAAGCCCACAAATGCCATTGATACCATGGTTTTGAGTGTAGTGGCTTAATACCCCAATTCCACCAGCAATCTTAGTTCTACAAACTAGTTTGAAGTAGGATTATTTTCACAAATTCACTATGCCTCTCTGAGCTCGAAGTGTAATATGATTTCAACCATCAACATAATACAAATAAAAATAGGAAAAATGGTGAGTGAACCGACTTAATGATTTCTTTGCACAAGGCATGCTAAAAATGGATCAAAATCAACCAACCAAGGCTTGGGTTTTTCTTTACCATTTCAAAAAATTTACACAGTTAGCGAGAAGTGCAAATCATGCCCATAAAAGTGGAGTATGTAACCCCAACCTAGATTCATTGGAAGCATAAAAAGTAGAGAGACACACACTTACAGAGTTGGATTTCTCGTTACTGAATTCTTCACATTACTCTTGCCAAAAATACTATGATGCACAAGGAGATACAAAGATTGGCAACAACATTTGGTTTCAATGTGATTTTCCCACCGAATTTCATGAAGCATCTCTAGGAATTACCCTGCCTAAGAAATTGAGATTAGCTAGAATGCCAATACATACACAGATATTGTCATTTTGGGCATCTCAGAGTCTCTATTCATGCTTCCTCAAAAATAATATTAGAAAAAACATTCATGGAAATGTTATAACAAAGAAATATTCGTGTCATTCATGGAGACTCCAATTTATGAACATAAAATATTCGTAAACAAAATCATACTTCATTACTTGCAAGCATAGATAGTTTATTCATCAACACATAATAATAATTCCAGAATGGAAAGACCACCACTTATCTGATAAACAAGTTGGTTATGACATGTCATGAAGAATAGAAACAAACAATCCATTGTGATAAATGCCTAGACACATCACTGATTGCACTAATTTCTGAAACCATGGGTTTTGGCCTAGATTTCCTATCCAAGATAACAACAATTTCAACTCTATAAAATTTCATTTGAGGTTGGTGTACTACATTTTTGTGATTATGATTTATGATGAGGATAGATAAGAGAAAATCATCATTTCCTATGTTATGTATTAAGTATGACATGTCACGAAGAAAAACAATAAACAATCCATTGTGATAAAGGCCTAGACAGATCAATGATTGCACTAATTTCTGAAACCATAGCTTTTGGTCTAGATTGCCTAGCCAAGTTAACAACAATTTCAACTCTATTATTTTTCCTCTGAGATTGGTGTACTACATTTTTGTGATCAAGATTTATAATGATGACAGACAAGCGACAATCACCATTTCTTGCGTTCTCCATTAAGAAGGATTGTAGAATTCCAATATGAAAAGATTATGACTGAAAATAAGCCTACCAAATATAAGGGACCAAGAAAAGAAAACTTAAGTTGGCAACAATGTACATTAATCAAAACCCCAATAGATGAGTGGTAGCTTCCAGGAAGAATCATTTTGCAAGCTCAAAGCATTCCCATGTTTGTATTTTGATTATATTTAATCAAAACGATGAAAGCAAGATACAACCAAGAGAATTTCACTTATAGTGAAAATAACCATAAAGTTTTTCCGGGTGCCCCAAAAACCTCATTTTATCATAATTTCTAGCAAGCTAATGAGAAACAATTCAATTTGCTATGTAAGCCCACAAAAACCATTCTTTCCATGGCTCTAAGTGTAGTGGTTTAATACCCCAATTTCACCAACAATCTTGGTTCTATAAACTAGTTTGGAGTAGGATTCATTTCACAAATTCACCATGCATCTCTGATCTCAAAGTGTAATATGATTTCAACCATTAAAAGAATACAAAGAAAAATAGGAAAAATGGTGAGTGAACCAGCTTGATTATTTATTTACACAAGGCACGCTAAAAATGGATCAAAATCAAGTAACCAAGGCCTAGATTTTGCTTTACCATTTCAGTAAATTTACACAGGTAGCGAGAAGTGAAAATATTTCCCATAAAAGCATAGTATGTAACCCCAATGCAGATTCATTAGAAGCATAAAACGTAGAGAGACATACACTTACAAAATTGGATTTCTCCTTCTTTCACTCTTCACATTACTCTTGCCAAAACTACTATGATGCGCAAGGAGATACAATATTGGCAATAACATTTGTATTCAACATGATTTTCCCACTGAAGTTCATGAAGCATCTCCGGGAATTACCCTGCCTAAGAAATCAAATTTAACTAGAATTCCAACACATACACAAATAGTGTCATTTTTGGAATCTCACAGTCTCTATTCATGCTTCCTCAAGAATCATATTAGAACAACATTCATGGCAATGATATAACAGAGCAATATTCATGTCATTCATGGACGCTCCAATTTATGAACATAAAATATTCGATAAATAAAACCATACTTCATTACTTGAGAGAAAAGATAGTTTCTACATCAACACATAAAAGCAACTTCATAATAGAAATAACACCACTTATATTATAAGCAGGCTGGTTATGACATGTCACGAAGAACAAAAACAAACAGTCCATTGTGATAAATTCCTAGACAAATCATTGATTGCACTAATTTTTGAAACCATGGATTTTGGTCTAGATTGCCTAGCCAAGATAAAAACAATTTCAACTTTATCAGTTTTGATACGAGGTTGGTGTACTACATTTTGTGATCAAGATTTATGATGAGGACAAACAAGAGGCAATCATCATTTCCTATTTTCTGCATTAAGTATGACATGTCACGAAGAACATAAACATACAATCCATTGTGATAAATGCCTAGACAGATCAGTGATTTCACTAATTTATGAAACCATGGCTTTTGTTCTAGATTGCCTAGCCACGATAACAACAATTTCAGCTCTATCAGTTTTCATCTGAGGTTGGTTTACTACATTTTTGTGATAAATATTTATGATGAGGACAGATAAGAGACAATCATCATTTCCCGTGTTCTGCATTAAGAAGTATTGTAGAATTCCAAGATGAAAAGACTATGGCCTAAAATAAGCCTACCAAAGATAAGGGACCAAGAAAATAAAACTCTAGCTGGCAACAATGTACATTAATCAAAACCCCAATAGATGAGTGGTAGATTCCATGAAGAAGCATTTTGCAAGCTCAAAGCATTCCCATTATTTTATTTTGATTAGCTTCAATCAAAACGATGAAAGCAAGATACATCCAAGAGAATTTCACTTATAGTGAAAATAGCCATAAAGTTTTTCTCAGTGCCCCAAAAACCTCATTTTACCATAATTTCCAACAATATAATGAGCATCAATTCCATCTTCTAGGTAAGTCCACAAATGCCTTAGTTGCTATGGTTCTTAGTGTAGTGGTATAATACCACAATTTCACCAGCAATCTTGGTTCTACAGACTAGTTTGGAGTAGGATTCTTTTCACAAATTCACTGTGCATCTCTCATCCCGAAGTGTAATATGATTTCAACCGTCAAAATAATACAAAGAAAATAGGAAAAATGGTGAGCGAACCAACTTAATGATTTCTTTACACAAGGAATGCTAAAAATGGATCCAAATAAACCAACCAAGGCCTAGATTTTTCTTTACCATTTCAGTGAATTTACATAGGAAGCGAAAAGTGAAAATCACACCCATAAAAGTAGAGTATGTAACCCCAACACAGATTCATTGGAAGCATAAAACGTAGAGAGACATACACTTACAGAGTTGGATTTCTCCTTATTGAAGTCTTCACATTACTCTTTCCAAAAGTACTATGATGCACAGGAAGATACAAAGCTTGGCAACAACATTTGGTTTCAACGTGATTTTCCCTTTGAATTTCATGACTCTTTCCAAAAATACTATGATGCACGAGGAGATACAAAGCTTGGAAACAACATTTGGTTTCAACATGATTTTCCCTCCGAATTTAATGAAGCATCGCTAGGAGTTACCCTGCCTAATAAATTGGCTTTAAATAGAATGCCAATAGATACACAAATAATGTCATTTTGGGCATCTCAAAGTCTCTATTCATGTTTCCTCAGAAATCATATTAGAACAGACGTTCATGGCAATGTTATAACAGAGCAATATTCTTGTCATTGATGGATACTCCAGTATATGAACATAAAATATTCGATAAATAAAGCCATACTTCATTACTTAAGAGCAGAGATAGTTTATTCATCAACACATAAAAAATATTCCAGAATAGAAAGAACATAAAATATTCGATAAATAAAACCATACTTCATTACTTAAGAGCAGAGATAATTTATTCATCAACACATAAAAAAATTCCAGAATAGAAAGAACACCAATTATATTATAAACAAGCTGGTTATGACATGTCATGAAGAACAAAAACAAACAATCTGTTGTGATAAATGCCTAGATAGATCATTGATTGCACTAATATCTGAAACAATGGTTTTTGGTCTAGATTGCCTAGACATGATAACAACAATTTCAACTCTATCAATTTTGATCTGAGGTTGGCCTAATGAATTTTTTTGATCATGATTTATGATGAGGAAAGACAAGAGACAATCATCATTTTATGTGTTATGTGTTAAGTATGACATGTCACGAAGAACAGAAACAAACAATCCATTGTGATAAGTGCCTAGATAGATCATTGATTGCACTAATTTCTGAAACCAAAAATCTTGGTCTAGATTGCCTAGCCAAGATAACAACGATTTCAACTCTATCAATTTTCATCTGAGGGTGGAGTACTACATTTTGTGAGATTTAAGATTTATGATGAGGGCAGACAAGAGACAATCATCATTTCATGTTTCCTGCATTAAGAAGGACTGTAGAATTCCAAGATGAAAAGACTATGGCCTAAAATAAGCCTAACAAAGATAAGGGACCAAGAAAAGAAAAATCAAGCTGGCAAAAATGTACATTAATCAAAACCCAAATAGATGAGTGGTAACTTCCAGGAAGAAGCATTTTGCAATCTCAAAGCATTCCCATGATTGCATTTTGATTAGCTTCAATCAAAACGATGAAAGCAACATACATCCAAGAGAATTTCATTTATAGTGAAAATAAGCATAAAGTTTTTCCCGGTGTCCCAAAAATGTCATTTTGCCATAATTTCCAACAAGCTAATGAGCATCAATTCCATCTGCTAGGTAAGCCCATAAATGCCTTTGTTGCCATGGTTCTGATTGTAGTGGTTTAGTACCCCAATTTCACCTGCAATCTTGGTTCTACAAACTAGTTTGGAGTAGGGTTCTTTTCACAAATTCACTGCACATCTCTAATCTCGAAGTGTAATATGATTTCAACCATCGGAAGAGTACAAAGAAAAATAGGAAAAATGGTGAGAGAACCATCTTAATGATTTATTTGCACAAGGCATGCTAAAAATGGATCAAAATCAACCAACCAAGGCCTAGATTTTTCTTTACCATTTCAGTGAATTTACATAGGAAGCGAAAAGTGCAAATCATGCCCATAAAAGCAAAGTATGTAACCCCAATGTAGATTCATTGGAAGCATAAAATGTTGAGAGACATACACTTACAGAGTTGTATTTCTCCTTCTTGCACTCTTCACATTACACTTGCCAAAAATACTATGATGCACTAGGAGATACAAGATTGGCAACAACATTTGTATTCAACGTGATTTTCCCACCGAATTTCATGAAGCATCTCTGGGCATTACCCTACCTAAGAACTTGTCTTTAACTAGAATGCCAAAAAATACACAGATAGTGCCATTTTGGGCATCTCAGAGTCTTTATTCATGCTTCCACAGAAATCATATTAGAACAGACATTCATGGCAATGTTATAACAAAGCAATATTCATGTCATTCATGGACACTCTAATTTGTGAACACAAAATATTTGATAAAGAAAACCATAGTTCATTAATTGAGAGCAGAGATAGTTTATTCATCAACACATAAAAAAAATTCTAGAATAGAAAGAACACCACTTATCTTATAAACAAGCTAGTTATGACATGTCACGAAGAACAGAAACAAATAATCCATTGTGATAAATGCCTAGCTAGATCACTGATTGCACTAATTTCTGAAACCATGGCTTTTGGTCTAGATTCCCTAACCAAGATAACAACAATTTCAACTCTATTAGTTTTAATATGAGGTTGGTGTACTGCATTTTGTGATCAAGACTTACGATGAGGAAAGACAAGAGACAACCATCATTTCCTGTGTTTTGAATTAAGTATGACATGTCATGAAGAACAAAAAAAAAAACAATCCATTGTGATAAATGCCTAGAAAGATCATTGATTGCACTAATTTCTAAAACCAAAAATTTTGGTCTAGATTGCCTAGCCAAGATAACAACAATTTCAACTCTATTAGTTTTCATATAAAGTTGGTGTACTACATTTTGTGAGATTCAATATTTATGATGAGGACAAACAAGAGACAATCATAATTTCTTGTTTTCTGCATTAGGAAGGACTATAGAATTCCAAGATGAAAAGGCTATGGCCTAAAATAAGCCTACCAAAGATAAGGGACCAAGAAAATAAAACTCAAGCTAGCAACAATGTACATTAATCAAAACCCCAATAGATGAGTGGTAGCTTCCAGGAAGAAGCATTTTACAAGCTCAAAGCATTCCCATGATTTTATTTTGATTAGATTCAATCAAAACGATGAAAAGAAGATACATCCAAGAGAATTTCACTTATAGTGAAAATAGCCATAACTTTTTTCCTAGTGCCCCAAAAACCTCATTTTACCATAACTTCCAACAAGCTAATGAGCATCAATTCCATTCATTAGGTAAGCCCACAAATTCCTTTATTTCCATGGTTATGAACATAGTGGTTTAATACCCCAATTTCACCAGCAATCTTAGTTCTACAAACTAGTTTGGAGTAGGATTCGTTTCACAAATTCACGTGCATCTCTCATCTCAAATTGTAATATGATTTGAACCATAAAAATAATACAAAGAAAAGTAGGAAAAATGGTGAGCGAACCAGCCATATGATTTATTTTCATAAGGCATGCTAAAAATGGATCAAAATTAACCAACCAAGGCCTGGATTTTTCTTTACCACTTTAGTGAATTTACACAAGAAGCGAAAAGTACAAATCATGCCCATAAAAGCAGAGTATGTAACCCGAACAAAAATTCATTGGAAACATAAAACATAGAGAGACATACACCTATAGAGTTGTATTTCTCCTTCTTGCGCTCTTCACATTACTCTTGCCAAAAATACTATGATGCACCTGGAGATACAATATTGGCAACAACATTTGTATTCAACATGATTCTACCACCGAATTTCCTGGAGCATCTCTGGGCATTACCCTGCCTAAGAAATTGACTTTAACTAGAATGCTAAGACATACACATATAGTGTCATTTTGGGCATCTCAAAGTCTCTATTCATGCTTCCTCATAAATCATATTAGAATAGACATTCATGGAATTGTTATAACATAGCAATATTCATGTCATTCATGGAAACTCCAATTTATGAACATAATATATTCGATAAATAAAAACATACTTCATTACTTGAGAGCATAGATAGTTTATTCATCAACACATAACAAAATTTCCAGAATAGAAAGAACACCGCTTATCTTATAAACAAGCTGGTTATGACATGTCACGAAGAACAAAAAAAACAATACATTATGATAAATGCCTAGACAGATCACTGATTGCACTAATTTCTAAAACCATGGCTTTTGGTCTAGATTTCCTAGCCAAGATAACAACAATTTCAACTCTATCAGTTTTCATCTAAGGTTGGTGTACTGCATTTTTGTGATCAAGATTTATGATGAGGAAAGACAAGAGACAATCATCATTTCCTGCGTTCTGCGTTAAGTATGACATGTCATGAAGAACAAAAAAAAAGCAATCCATTGTGATAAATGCCTAGATAGATCATTGATTGCACTAATTTTTGAAACCTAAAATTTTGGTCTAGATTTCCTAGCGAAGATAACAACAATTTCAACTCTATCAGTTTTCATCTGAGGTTGGTGTACTACATTTTTGTGAGATTCAAGATTTGTGATGAGGAGAGGCAAGAGAAAATCATAATTTCCTGTTTTCTACATTAATAAAGACTGTAGAATTCCAAGATGAAAAGATTATGGCCTCAAATAAGCCTACCAAAGATAAGGGACCAAGAAAATAAAACTCAAGCTAGCAACAATGTACATTAGTAAAAATCCCAATAGATGAGTGGTAGCTTCTAGGAAGAAGAACTTTGCAAGATTAAAGCATTCCCATGATTGTATTTTGATTAGCTTCAATCAAAACGATGAAAGCAAGATACAACCAAGAGAATTTCACTTATAGTGAAAGTAGCCATAAAGTTTTTCCCGGTGGCGCAAAAACCTCATATTACCATAGTTTACAACAAGCTAATGGGCATCAATTCCATCTGCTACGTAAGCCCACAAAAGCCATTTTTTCCATGGTTTTGAGTCTAGTGGTTTAGTACCCCAATTCCACCAGCAATATTGGTTCTGCAAACTGGTTTGGAGTAGGATTCTTTCACAAATTCACTGTGCATCTCTCTTCTCAAACCGTAATATGATTTCGACCATCAAAATAAAACAAAGAAAAATAGGTAAAATGGTGAGTGAACCAACAGGGTGATTTCTTTGCAAAAGGCATGCTAAAAATGGATCACAATCAACAAACCAAGGCCTGTATTTTGATTTACCATTTTAGTGAATTTGCATAGTTAGCGAGAAGTGAAAATAGTGCCCATAAAAGCAAATTATGTAACCCCAATGAAGATTCATTGGAAGCATAAAACGTAAAGAGATATACACTTACATAGTTGTATTTCTCCTTCTTGCACTCTCCACATTCATCTTGGCAAAAATACTATGATGCACAAGGAGATACAAAGCTTGGAAAAAACATTTGTATTCAACATGATTTCCCCACCAAATTTCATGAAGCATCTCTCGGCAATACCCTGCCTAAGAAATTGACTTTAACTAGAATGCCAACACATACACAAATAGTGGCATTTTGGGCATCTCACAAACTCTATTCATGTTTCCTCAGAAATCATATTAGAATAGACATTCATGGCAATGTTATAACAAAGCAGTATTCATGTCATTCATGGAGAATCCAATTTATGAACATAAAATATTTGATAAATAAAACCATACTTCATTACTTGAGAGTATAGATATTTTATTCATAAATGCATAAAAATAATTCCAGAATAGAAAGAATACCACTTATCTTATAAACAAGCTGGTTATGACATGTCATGAAGAACTAAACAAACAATCCATTGTGATAAATGCCTAGATAGATCATTGATTTCACTAATTTATGAAACCATGTCTTTTGGTCTAGATTGCCTAGCCAAGATAACAGCAATTTCAACTCTATCAGCATTCATCTGAGGTTGGTGTACTACATTTTTGTGATCAAGATTTATGATCAGCACAAAGAAGAGACAATCATCATTTCCTATCTTTTGCATTAAGTATGACATGTCACGAAGAACATAAACAAACAATCCATTGTGATAAATGGCTAGAAAGATCATTGATTGCACTCATTTATGAAACCATGGATTTTTGTCTGGATTGCCTAGCCAAGAATTTCAACTCTATCAGTTTTCTTTTAACTTTGGTGTACTACATTTTTGTGATCAAGATTTATGATGAGGACAGACAAGAGACAATCATCATTTACTTTGTTTTACATTAAGTATGGCATGTCACGAAGAACATAAACAAACAATCCATTGTGATAAATGTCTATACAGATCATCAATTGCACTAATTTATGAAACCATGGATTTTGGTCTAAATTACCTATCCAAGACAACAACAATTTCAACTCTATCGGTTTTCATCTGAGGTTAGTTTACTACATTTTTGTGATCAAGATTTATGATGAGGACAAATAAGAGACAGTCATCGTTTCCTGTGTTTTACATTAAGTATGACATGTCACAAAGAACAAAAACAAACAATCCATTGTGAAGAGACCAATGCTTCCCCATGTGGAAGTATTTAAATATTGGTTCTAGGATGTGTTTCCCTGTAATGGTTTCTTTTTCCATTCACGCCATATTTTGGATAAATATTTGAGGCCTTTTATTATGAACAACTCATAATTGTGAGTGTCAAAACACAAATGAAAGAAGTTAACATGGCCATTGTGCTAGCAATGAGTTTTTAGGCCTTCATGACAATCATAAATACACAACCCATTGTATTTCTACTTACTTGAATAATTGAATTAAATATAGGATCACAGATTTGTCCATTGACTGAGTTGTTTAGAAGAAATTCGCATCCCAATTCCTCTCGAAAGGCATCATCATCCAAGGTCATCAAATCAACAAAGATGCAAAGAGATGTTGTAAAATATAAAGCCAAGAAATCATGTTGTTGCAAGCATCTATGGGCGCATCTATACTCTGGTGGGGATATCACTTTATGTTGAAATTTTCTTACTTTGATTTTGGATATGCTTGAGCTTCATGGTACATCCAATCATAAATGTGTTGAGGTGGAATGGAATTGTTATTGTAGGTCAGGTCTTTGCCAATATAAACCAAAGGGTTCGTGATCTTTGGTGGATAAGATATATACAAAATAATACAGTGGAACCCTACTGTCCACGCCTTGAATTTTTCAGCATACAAATATGTTGATCCCCTATCACGTCTGTATTTACAAATTGTCTTGGAAGCAAAAGCAGAGTCCCAATAATACAGACCCGTAACATGGATGGGGGCTTTTTTTCCTACCTACTTCACATGGCCTGGCTCCCACTGGGCTGGCTATAAAGTAATGGTTTGATGCTAAGTGGTCGCACACTATTGCGCTAAGTGGTCACACACTATTGCCTAAATAAACTAACTCAACATGAAACAAAAAATGAATAGCTCATTTACTTGAACCATGGTCATGTGAGCCATGCTAAGGCTAATTGAAAGCTAGTCAAAGAAAACACAGGCATTAAAGGAATCACCTCTTACAACACCTCACTTCAGCCTTTCCTACAAACCCCCTTCACAGAGCTTGTGTTGTTGTTATTTCTTAGTGAGTCTATGTGAACTACCTTGAGCACAATGGTGTTACTCTTTTCTCCCTGCACTGTCCCGCTCCATTCTTGGGAACTACTAGCCATGGACGAACTAGTGCTAGCCCTCAACACTGCCTCCACATCCAGAACTTGTTGTGTTGTAGATAATTCTCTGGAAGAGACAGACATGAAAGACACCAAAAGCAGCACCAGTTCGAATTTGTGTCTTTCACATTGTTGACTTCAGTTCGAGTCATAGATAATATACATAACACAAATATCACACATGCAGAGCAACCGACTTGGTTCGAATCACGAAGAATATCTAGAACAATAATATCACACATGTAGGAGAAACTCTAGACATAAAATTAGCACACATCTCAACGTAGGACTATAGTATGAAATTTATACAAGCGAATCAAACAGAAAACCCATGTATACAACCGAATCAAACAGAAAACCCTTGACTTAACCGTACCCTTGATTTTCAAGAATGATAGAGGGAGAAATAGCCCCTACTCAATTTCATTCCTAGAAATTTGGCGATTAGAAGAATATCTGACATGAAATCGGGGCGATTGAAGAAAAGTCGCACTGTAAACTAGGTGAATTTGGGCTTGAAGGTTTATTTGCACAGGCGAATCTTGGCTGGAATGTTTATTTGTAATTTTTTTCATTGGCTAAAATATAATAAATATTTATTTTTTAAATAATTTTTGGGCTAACTATATAAAATGGGTGTAATATAAAAACTTCGCCCCTCCAAAATATAAACCCCTTAAATTTCGCCCATGGGCTAATATTCGCCCTTAAAATTTTCTATGTTTAGGAGGTTATAAGCTTTGGAGCCTAGAAACAAGGAAGGTTGTGTACAGTTGTGATGTGGTGTTCAGAGAGGTGAAATATGTTATTAACCATGAATTCCTACCAAAGGAACTTGATAAGATAGAGTTTGAGCTAAAGGAGGAAGAATCAAACTCTACAGCAGAAGAGGATGAAGAGGATGAAGAGCCACAAACTCTAGCTGTGAGAATGTTAGTTCAAGAAGGAAGGCATACAGAAAGGTATAGTCCATCTACTTTCTATTCAAATTTTCCTTTTATCTATTACTCATGATGATCTTAGAACTGTGAGGGAAGCAGTAGATGCAGAGGATGGAAAACTATGGAAAGAGGTCATGGTTGATGAAATGGCATCTTTGCACAAAAATGAGGCTTGGGATCTGATGGAGTCGTCAGCTAGAAGGAAATGCATTGGAATTAAATGGGAATTTAAGAAGAAGATGAATGCAAAAGGAAAGGTGGAGAAATACAAAGCTCGGTTGGTAGAAAAAGGTTATTCCCAGGTTGCGGGAATTGATTTTGGTGATATTTTTTCTCCTGTGTCCAGGTAGCTTCTATTAGATTACTTTTATTTTTGATGTTGCTTTTGATTTTGAGGTAGAAAAAATGGATGTGAAGACATCATTTATTCATGGGGAACTGGAAGAAGAGATCTACATGAAGCAACCTGAAGGTTTTGCGGTGAAGGGTAAGAAAGAACTGGTATGCAAGTTAAAAAAGTATCTGTATGGGTTGAAAGAGTCACCAAGGATGTGGTATCAGAAATTTGATACATTTATATGGGGACTTGGCTTCACCAAAAGCAAAGCATATCATTGTGTGTATTTTAAATTAATTGTTGACCGTGTTATTTATCTGGTCTTGTATGTGGATGACATGTTGCTAGTTAGAAATGACAAAGAAATTATCCAGGATTTGAAGACCCAATTGTCCTCCAAATTTGACATGAAATATCTTGGTGCTAAAAAATATATTTTGGGCATGGAAATTAAACGAGATCGGGCAAAGAGGAAGCTCTGGTTAAACCAGAGGAAGTATGTTGAGACAATACTGCAGAGGTTTAATATGCAGGATAGTAAAGCGGTGAAAGTTCCTATTGTTGTAGGTGTAAAGTTATCTATTGAACGATGTCCCAAGTCACAAGAAGAGGAAGAGGACATATCTCATGTTCCATATGATAGTGTATTCGGTAGCGTGATGTATGCAATGGTCTGTACTAGACTAGACATTTCACATCTAGTGGGAGTATTGAGCAGGTTTATGTCAAAACCAGGGAAGGAGCATTGGACAACATTGAAGAAGGTTTTCAGGTATTTGTGTGGCACTAGTTATTATGGTTTGTGCTACCAAGGAAGACCAGGATTGGACAGAAGTTTGGACATTCATGGCTTTTTTTATGCTGACTAGGCTGGAGATATGGACCAGAGAAGATCTACAAGTAGGTATATGTTTAACCTATTTAGAGGTGAAATCAGTTGGATGAGTAAGAGACTGCCTATAGTGGTAGTTTCAACTACAGAGGAAGAATACATGGAAACCACTCATGCAAGCAAGGAAGTAGTTTGGTTGCAGAGATTGTGTTCAAGTATGGGGTTAGTACAACGAACTATAAGGATAGACTGTGACATCCAAAGTGAAATTTTCTTGGCGAAGAACCCTACTTATCATTCAAATACAAAGAAAATTGATGTTTAGTATCACTTTGTGAGGGATATGGTTGAGGAAAAAAATGTGTTGCTAGTAAAGGTGAACACTTTGAAGAATACTATAGATGCATTGACAAAGTCTGTGAGCACTAAGAAGTTCTCCTTGTGTAGAGAAACAATGGGTGTTGCAGGGCTGGATCAATGACTAAGCTCTCATGTGGAAAGAAAACAACAAGTGGGAGAATGTTGGATTGTGTTATATTCTTTCCATGAGTCCTCCACGCACGGGGGGCTATGTAGAGGGGCAATAGCCCCACTCCACTGGGTTCAGGGCAACTCCCTGAGAAATTTTTTTGGACCCTATATTAGGTGGGTGGACCTACCTATGGTTTTGTGCATGGATTTCACACATGGTTTTGGGCATGATGGTTTACTTAACTACGATTATGTTCTAATCCAGGGTTAATGGATTGGGTTTTATGAATGCTTCGACATGTATATATATATGTATGTAACATTGAAAGGAACATAATGAAAAATCAATCTAGTAGTCTCGATTTTAGGATCCAGGGGAAAAATCTCTGTGTATATCTATTTTATGTTTCATTCTCTTGCCATTCTTTATTTTTTGTTTTTATAATCTGTATGTAGGTAATTTTTGTACAAGGTTAAAACCTACACAGTTGTAGAAGTAGTACTTTGCTCAAGAGATTGAACAGATGTGGGAACAGATGGATACAGATGTGGTTCAGCCAAAGAAGGATCAGGACATAGATCTCATGCCCAAAGGCCTTGAGGTCACTCCACCAGCTTCACCAGATCTGGGAATAGAGAAAGTCCCTAGTGATTAAGGAGACACTTAAATCCTTGAGGACAATCCAGAAGAAGATGTGCACAATATATCCTTTGATGAGTCACAACAGAGAGTTTTGCACTCGCATAGAGTGACAACTTCGGATGTCCATGCATCTCCTGCACATTTTTGAGAATGAGTGATCATGTCTGATGTGTGCAAACATCCAACTACATTGGCCAATGCTGCAAAGGCATATCTCAAAGCCACCACCTAAAATGTGAGATTCTTGATAGCTAAGAACAAGAAAATGGATAAGGAGTTTCAAGCAGCCAAGTAAGGAGAAGAGAAAGCTACAACGTCCACCAGAGCAGAGTTGAAGAAAGTGATACTTGATGTAGTATCATCTCTCGAGATAGTCATGTGGAAGTTGTACTTCAGGTTTGTCACTATGCATAAGTCAGTTGCCCATCTTAATGGTTGGAAACAATGTTATGCTAGGAGAGCACACATATTGATAGAAATACATAATGCTATCAACCATATGTAGATATGGACAATTAGGTACAAGGGATCCCTCTTATACTTGCCAACGATGATGAAACCAAAGGCAATAGAGTTGAAGGCATGCATCCGAAGTCAAATCCAAAACTATGAGGAACTCCCAAAACTCATCAATAGCTTACAGGCTTCACATGCATGAGTGTTCATGGGCATGGATGTCATTGTGCACACGCATGCCATCCCATCCATTGGCACACTTACCGAGGCAAAATAAAAGAACCAAGTCTGACTAGAGATGGACATGTACTTTGATAAGTTGATGTGCATAGCCACCAATGTGGAATTACAGATGAGCACAAACACTATGCACCAGTATGTCGCTAGTTTGGCTTCACTCAAGACCATGATGCACATGCTGTATGACGAGTTGGACAAAGGTGCCAAATCAGTGTACCTGGATGCAACAGAGGCAAGAGTTCACTTTTAAAAGGATGTCACCATGTAGTAGGCGAACACCATAACAAACTACCAAGCCTAGCAATAGTTCACCACCATCGATCACCACGAGGATGTTGACGAGTTAGTCTTCCCATAGCTATCTGAGTCTCAGTGATGTCTTGTATGGTTTACTCAAGTACATTTTGTCTCACATGGGTACATGTGAAAATTGTATTGTAAACATGTTGTAAAGTGAAAGACCAACTTTCAATAGTAGAATGTAAATAGTCATGTGTAAGTTGAAGAGTCATGAGGGTAGTTCAAGAGTCACAGAGGGGAATGTTAAGGGTAACCCCACCCTTTTCTATATATAGAACCTCATAACTCATGGTATGGTATTTTGGGAGCCAATCTTTTGGTACGCATAACTTAGAGAAAGCTTGGAGTGTATTGTAACAAGCCTTAGCTTCTCCACAGTGCAGAGTGAGTACGCCACTTTGGAGGAGAAGGCGGAAATGACTGTAATGTTCCACTATTGGGGCTAGTGGTTTTCATTGTTGTATGTATGATCAAATCTTTCACTATTTTAATATAATAGAGCCAACATGTTTCATGCATATATTGTTATTGTAGTTATACTATTCTGGTTACTCTAATGATGTATGTAGTGGTAATTTACGCATGTATGTATGGACTATTTCGTATGTGTTTGTATGAATCTTATCGGATTGTGTTGTCACGGTATAACTTATCACTTTGGATTGTCAACTATTCGATTTTTCATCTCATGATGTCTTTCAGCTCATGTGTTCCCTTTTAGGTTGCGTGCTATCACATGCTTCTAAGGGGCATGCTCCTCTCCCCTTCCATGTGTTAGAACCTTTCCATGCATCTAACCTGATTTGTTTCAAGGTCACACCCTTGCTTCCAACAAGGAAATATTACTTACCTCTGTGCACACACAGTCAAGGCGATACTGTACTACCCACTGTTGGGACTCCTACTCCAAACAGTCTGAGGTCTAGTTGAGACTTCTTACCGGGGAGATCCCATGACATGTTGGCGGGTCCAACACCATCAACACTCTACCAACTCAGATGTGGTCATTTTGTAAGGAGCCTTTGATGCTGGATCTACCCCTAGCACCAACTCAATAGAAAATTCTACCTCCCTATGAGGTGGAAATTCTGAAATGCCCTCAGGAAATAAATCCTGGAACTGCTGTAGAACTGGGTACCTTCTCAAAAAATCTGCATCCTCAAATTCTTAACCTTTGTCACTAGAAATGTTAACTTTGAATAACACACACCCTTTCCTGTGATTACACTTTGTTTGCATAGATCTCACCATCCTAACTAATGTGGATTTCTTCTTTCCCTGTAAGACTCTTGGTTCCCCATTGTCATCCACACACTCAACGGATTTTTCATAATAATCCACCTTGATTCTATGAAGATACAACCAATCGATGCCCAAAAACATATTTTATGATACCAACGGTAATACATTCAAATGTGTTGTGGTAGGCATACCATTCAAATCAAATGTGCAAGCACTTACCCAATGATGAACTTGCTTCTTTGTACCTATAGCCAACTACACTAACCAATATTATGCATGCAATTCCTTACTCAAACTACATTTATCCACCAAGTCACGACTAACATAGCTATAATTAGATCCAAGGTAAAAAAAATAGAAATAACTTGATCACAAAGCTTACCTTCCATCTTAATGATAGATGCCTGATGGTCTGCCTGTTTGTTATCCAATGCTACCTAAACACGAGGAATACTCTGAACAACATCCCCAACAGTTTGTGCATCCTGTGTACTATATATATGAGGCCTACCACCCTGATACTATGGGAAATCTCTCTTGTGATGATCCCCTCCACAAGTCACACAATGCATGGGCTCCTTATTCTGTTCCTCAGATCAATGTCCTTGTCCTCTATCTAATGCATTGAACTTCTTAGATGGAACTATGTTATTTTTATCGCATATACCCCGAGGTCTTGCTCGCTTATTGTCCCATTTTCCTTTGTTGCTTGAATTACCTTTCCAGTTTGCCTTAGTCTCAAATATGCACTTCTATTTCTCATAGAAATGCCTTAGATTTCAGATAGTCTCCTCCGATGGTTTAGGTTCATAGAACTCAATCATGTCTTTGAATGCAACTGGTAATCCATTAGTGAACATCTGAATTATGGCCTTCTCCTCCGTGACATAAGGCACATAGCTCAGTAGCTCTAAGAACTTGCTAGTGTACTCCTCATCTATCATTGATCCCATCTTTAGCTCGTAGAATTATTTTTCCCTGTCATCAAAGTCTCTCTCCTACAAATACTTCTTCTTGAATATCTACTCAAAATCACTACAAGTCAAGTCTTCCTCATGAATAAATTTGACATTATTTACATCTTCCCACGAAATGTATGCTTTACCTCTGAGACTGAATGTAGCTACTCTAGATTTCATGTTCTCTGAATAATCATGCAACCTGAAGAACTTCCTCCTGTTAGCAAAAATGCCTCTACATCCTATGGTTTCTTCATCTCTCCATCAAAATTAGGTGGTTTTTCTTTCTTAAACTCATCTAGAAAGTATCCCCTATCAATCCTCTTGTAAGGATGATAATGATGATGATTGTAGTGCTTATCTGAATTAGATCTATAATAATACATGTGCTTATCCCCTATCCTATATGGAGTATCCAATAATCTTCCATCTCTAACCGTGTCATCCCTATTTGACTTGTGACCACCATGTGACCTACTACCATATGCCCCATTAGTTTTGTCTTGCTCATAGTTGATCCAACATGGTCCCTGTCACTATAAATCTAAAAAACTCTAAAGGATCATCGCATTTACCTTTGCTTGTTTCTCCTATGCCTACATGATTCTTTCATTATCTGCCTTACAAATCCTTATTTCTTTCTTTCAGCTTCTTAGTGTATCTTCCAAATCAGAAGAATTCCCAACATCATACTGCTCATTTGATTCAAAGGGAGAGTCCTAGTAGTCTACCATTTTTCTATCCATTTGATATTTCTTCTTGCAAGGTATATCATGTCAGCTAAACCAAATCACAATAAACCAACATACCTTAGTATAGCTTGGGGAGGATAACTTTTATGCAAGATAAAAAAATCAACGTTATACACGTATAACATAATCATGATAGGATATAGAAACATAACACCTAAGCATATAACCATGCAACCATCATTCTAGCTAGGGTCCAATCATCAATGCATGAACTTATCAACAATGCATACCACGACCTCATGCATGAAAACAACCATTACATCACTCTACACTTGACCACATGAAAACCTTAACATGCATAGGAAATGTGTAATCAACCACACTCATGCATAAAACATATAATCAAGCGTAAAGGAACAATACTTGAAACCAATCTTACAAGAACGATACATGTAACGAATCATATAAGAATTATGCATGTAACCAAGCATACAAGAATGTAACTAAGAATACAAGAATGATACATGTAAGTGACATATAAAAACATGTAACCACTCATACACTCATGATGATGCACTCCACAGTAACAACATCAACTTCCACATAGTGACATCACTACAACCATGATCAACACCATGCCAATGCAACAATCACATGGAATGCAAGCATAAGAGACATACATGAAACTGACATGAATGCATGAAAAATACATACAACCCATCCAGTCAGAGGGGTGAACCATGCGTTGATACGACTCTATAAAACCCTCCTCCCACATCTGCCCAACTAATCAGCTAGCTAGGGTAAACATGCGACGAGAGGCCACTATGATATGATTCGACCTCCTAAGTTACAATAAGGAAGTGGAACTGACAGAAAAACACCATACAAACATTCAACATCAGCATTAGGATCCTCAAGAACCAGCCCAACCTTTCTGCCAACCATCCCCTTGTTCCACTGAGATTTTGGACCACTTGATCCTCGAACACTCCCATGTTATAGGCCTCCCAACATCCAGGAGGCTTTGGATGCTCTCATGACAAGGCATGCCAGTGTCTAGGGAATATTTTTATCAATGATGTGCCAGCATCCTTGGGATTTGACCCACTTTTTTAGGCCCAAAACCCAAGTCACTACCCAGAATTGAGTGACACCTTCAGAATAGTAAGATAACAAGGAAATGGTAGTACAAATGCAGATACTTGAACAAGACCTTAACTAGACCCCTACTAGCCATGACAAGCATTTCGTCAAACATATCACGAATATGTAATCTATAGGTGTAAATAACATATCTAAGCATAGGGGTCTCATACTTACCCGAGAATAGCTAAGAAGCATTGATGCCTCAATACATTAACTGCCATTTCATCCATTAGGTCATAGATACATTTTTCATTCATTTAAAAGTAAAAACATGATGAGATCCATACAATTCTATTGCCATAAAACACATCGATAAACAACATAATAAAAACAGAAATACCTAGGAAATCACAACAATATAATCCACATATAGACCAGTATAATACTCATAGAAATACGAGGAGAAATAATATCATATTGATGATGCAAAATCCAAACTTGGGATGGGACTTCCACATTCCACCTGACTATAGAATGACTGAGCCAAATATCTCTTCATCTATTCACCCTTATGCCATATTCTAAGCATGAATGTGGGATCTCATAGAACATGTCAATCCAAATCCATATAGGGCTTCTAGAGGTCATCCACCTCAACCCATCAAACATTGATTCCACCTCATGATCGGACATTACAAAACCATCATCAGATTGGTATCTATCCAAGCTTTCTAGAGCTCCATAGCGTTTGTTCCAACCAAGGCTGCAGAACTGGTAACTCAACCCACAGCTACCATCGGGCTCTAGAGCATTTTTCAAACCAAGGCTTCAAGGCTAGTGACTCAACCCACCAAGGGCTCCAGAGTGTTTGTCCAACCAAGGCTACGGGACTAGTAACTCAACCCAATTTGTTACAGGGATCAAGAGAATTTGTCCAACCAAGGCTCCAAGAACTAGTAACTCAACCCAAGCTAAGGAAACATGAGAACCAACCAAAACAAAACAAGGAAATAAAACACAATCTACATGACTATCCAGGAAATGGAAAGGCTAGGAAATCCACTATCAATCTAGGAAATCCTCCATGTCAGTGACAAATCATGACCAATAAACCACATGCATATGACATGCATGTTAAAACTAGTGAGGAAAACATACATGCAACTCAATACCTGCAAGCCAAATTCGTTGTAGCTTCTCATCCCGCTGTCCTCTTACATTTTCTTGCTCTTCATTTGCCTCCTTTCTCCAAAAATTCCAAGTATGCCACACCCTCCAAGAGTTATATAAGAAAACTCTAAGTATCCAAGAGTATGAGAGAGAGAGAATAATGAGAGAGATCTAATACTGAACTAACAAAAGGTTACCAACTGGTCCTTGGAAGCCTTTTTATGAATGAGGCCTCTATTTTCTTCATTTTCCTTCAATTTCCTCCTCACATGAAACATGTGACCTTTCACCTCCCTTTTCTCCTAATTTCCATTATTTTGATAAATAAATGTGCAAGAAATGCCATTTTTCCTTTCCAAAGCCTTAGCCATTTCCTTTGCCAATTTCCTTAGCCATTAATAACCAAAGGAACACCCACACTAGGATGTCTTTCCCAACATTCAAATTGGAATAAGTTTCCCATCAATCATGGTTACAATTTTTCCTTTATTACTTTTATTACATGAAATTTTCACCAGGGTTGTTACAAAGAATGTGCATCTATGCACGCATACACACCCTTGGAGGGTGGATGGTGGTGGTGGGGGTTAAGTGTGTGTGTGTGTGTGCACCGACATGTGTGGGAGGGAGGGTAGCATGCAAAGCTATGGGGTGAGGATGTGTGTGTGTGGGAGATCCTCGCCTTCCTATCCATGTGCATGCTCACTCGTCACCATCATCATAATCACCCCTATGAGAGTGGGTTATGTGATGTTAATATCATGTGTGTGTTGTGTGAGTGTGTTCACACATACTCACCCTGGTGTGGTGTGTGAGTGGGGTGAGGGTGAGGTGGTGTGTGTGTGTGTGTGTGTTCACACACATTCATGGGGTGGGGGGTTATGTGGTGGTAAGTGGGGAGGTATGTGAACACACAGACACATAATCTTTCCCCAAGGGTGAGGATGTGTGTGTGTGTGTGTAGTGCACACATGTGAATCGGTGGGTGGGTGGGTGGGTGGGTGGTGGCGATTATGGGATGTGAGGATGTGTGTATGTATATGTGTGTGCTCATCTTCAGCCCCCACCACCCACCCTCACACACCCACATCTTCAGCCCTCACCACCCACCCTCACAAGGGTGATGATGTGTGCACATGAAAACACACACATCCTCACCCCCCACTAATTTTTATTGGATTATTATATTATTTTTCATCCATGTTGATGCTTTCATAGTGAAACATTTGGAGGAATTAGCTCATAGGGCCATTTTTATTAGTGGGCCCTAGTTTGGCGAATTAGGTTCTGAAACCTTCAAGCATAAGTTTGAAGAATTTTATTGATTTTTTTTGGGGGTAAAACTTTGTTGCTTTAGTAACACCCCATAGCACTATTTTACTCTCAAATACCTCCATGGCACAATAAATACCTCAAATAGATTTTGTATGCAAAAGTAATGCCACCTAGAAGTTGACCGTCATGTTCATGATGATGACAAATCTAGAAGAGTCAATGTTTTAACTCTATTTAAGATTTGAAAGAGTAAAAAGGTAACCACTAGTAGGATTTTTGGTTGTGGTATAACTAGTCCATTAGAAGGGAAAGGGGTTCCATTCTACCAGAGTGCATTTTGTCCCATAGATGATCATGGTAACTGGGAGTGGATATAGAGAAATAAACAAAAAGGGTTTTTGTAATATCATAGCCAATGGGCCACAGGTCTAATCCCTTGTACTTAAGTCCATTTCCATTCAGAGAAAGAGAGAGAATAGTAACCTCACCTTCCAGTTGTATTTTCTCTCGTAAGGTTTTCCCATATCATATCTTGTGTTCATTGTGGTTTGTGAGTTTTATTTCGTTGTTCTCTATTTTCCATATTTTATCTATTGCATGCATAAGCATAACATAGTCATTAACAAATCTATAAACCTAAGAAAAATTAAACCTCATAAGGTAGATTTCATATTTTCAAATATATTTTTTTTTATTTATCGTGACGAACTATCCAATGGAATATCCATACAATTTACGAATAACGCACCTTCGAAGGGGTGAGGATGGTTTTGTTTGTGGATGTGTGTCTACGTGTGAGGATCATGTATGTGAAAAGACACATCCTCAACCCCCACTAACCAAGAGATAATAATGTGTGTGTGGCTTTTGCACATACCCCACACACACACACATACTCACCCCTAGGAGGGTCGGGACTTAGGATGTGTGTATGTGTGAGAGGATGGGTGTATCTATATCTATGTGTGTCTATGTGGGTGGGAGAGGGGGTGACGGGAGTTAGAATGTGTGTGTCTATGTTTATGTGTGAGGATGTGTGCACATGTGCACATGCACATCCTCACCTTCACACTCTAAGGGGTGATGATGTGCGTGTCACGATATGTGCAAACACACACCCACATGCGTGGTCACCCACCACCCTCCTAATATTGATGATATGTTTGTGTGTGGATGTGTGTATGAGTTTGTGTGTGTGTATGTGCATGCACATACACACATCACCAACCCTAATCCTCCTAGGAACGAGAATATGTGAAAGTGAAAATACATACATTCTCAAACCCCACTATACTAATGGTGAGGCTGGGTGTGCACATGCACACATACACATTCTCACCCCTAGGAGGGTATTTTGTGGGAGGTGAGGAACTCTGTGTGTGTGTGAGAGAGAGAGAGAGAGAGAGAGAGAGAGAGAGAGAGAGAGAATGTTTGTGAACATATGTACACATCCTTTCACCCCACTACTTTCCCTACCAAAAGTGTGTGCGTGTGTGTGTGTGTGCACACATTCATGCGTGTGTAGACATCCTTACACATGAACACATATTAAGGTTGAGCATGTGTGTGTGAATTTGTGTTTTCATGCACACACATATTTCTCATTTCTAACAACCTATCCTCCTAAGGGTGAGGATGTGTGTATGTACATGTTCACCTAGGTGAGCTTGGTTGGGGTGGGGGGGATGTGTGTGTGTGTGTTCACAAACACATAGGCACACATCCTCTCCCCGCACACCCACCTTCCTAGGGTTTAGGACATGTGTCTATGTGCATGTAGGGGAATGAAAATGTGCATGTGTGTGTGCATAAATATATATCCTCAACCCCCACCACCCACTCTCCTTGGTGAAGGGATGTACATGTCTACATTCATACATGCACACACACATCTCACCCCTAAAAGGGTGGGGAATTAGAATATATATTTGTGTGTGGCATAGTGGGGTGAAGATGTGTGTATATATGTAAGGGGTATATGTAAGGGTGTATGCACACACACACACACACACAAATATCATCATCCCTATGAATGTTGTTGGGTGGTGGGGGAGGATAATATATATTTGTGTGAGGTGGAAGGGGGTGGGAATGTATGTATGTGTGTAAGGGTATATTTATGAAAACACACATCCTCTCCCCTATGAAGTTGGGTGGTGAGGGTGAGAATATATATCTATGTGTGGGGGGCCAAGGGAGGATAATGTGTGTATGTGTGCATGTACACACACACACACATACATCCTCACTCCCCACCACCCACTCTCCTAGGGGCAAGGAAGATGTGTGTGCATTTGTGTGTGTGTGTGTATGTTTACATGTTTGGGAACACATACATAAATACTCACCCTCTATTGTGCACACATGTACACATGCACATCCCCACACCACACAACATCACACACAATATGTGTATGAGTCATGCATGCATACACACATCCTCACCCCTAAAAGGTTGGGAAGAGGGGCTTAAGGATGTATATGTGTGTGTGTTAGCATGTATGGGTACACAGAGACACACCCTCACCCACTATTGTGTGCACACATGTCACAAATGCACATCCCCACCCCATGTAGGTTTTAACCTTTTACAATTTACTACAAACAAATTCTTAATAAAACAAAAAAGATTTAATAGAAAACATAAAGATTAACAAAGATATTTTATACCATAAAAACCCAAATCATAAAAAATATAAATATTTTTTAATATATTCTTATTTGTAATATTACAATACAATACAATATTCACACGCACACACATATATTTTATGTATGTGTGTGTGTGTATCTCGTTGCATCCATAACCACCAATATATTACCCTAGATTAGAATCTAACCATAGTTTCTTAATTTAAACTACAAAACAATGGGTTAAACCACCATGCACCACAAAGTTTCTAAAGGAAAAAACGATGTCCCAAAATTGCCAAAAATGGATGCAAAAAACGATCCCCCGGAAAAAAACATTGGTTCTACACCCAATGCAATGTATAGTATGTGTAGATAGTCATGCAAAGAATATCACACATGCCCAACATTCTCCCACTTGTTCTTTTCTTTGCACATAGGAGATAACAAGAGTAAAGGATCAACAATCCAAGGCGATAATGCCCATTTTTTTTCTACAACAAGAGAACTTCTTAGTGCTCACATTTTTTGTTAATGAATCTATATTATTCTTCAAAGTATCCACCTTGACAAATAGCATATTATTTTCTTAAACTATATCTCTCACAAAGTGAAATTGAACATAAATATGATTTGTCTTAGAATGATGCATTAGGTTCTTTGCTAGGAATATTTCACTCTAACTACCACAATCTATCCTTACAACTTTGTGTACCCACCCAATACTTGAACACAATCTATGCAACCATATTATTTCCTTGAATGCATGGGTGGCTTCCATGTATTCAAACTCTATAGTTGAGAGTGCCACTGAAAAATATCTCTTTCTTATCCAACTAATTGCTTCTCTAAATAGGTTAAACGCATACCCACTTTTAGATCTTCTACAATCTAGATCTCCAGCCTAGTTTGCATGAACAAATCCATGTATGTTCCACACGTTATCCAATATTGGTCTTATTTGGTAGTGCAATCCATAACCAGTAGTGCCACACAAATATTTGAAAATCCTCTTTATTGTTGTCCAATGCCCCTTCCTTGGTTTTGACATATACTTTCTCAACTCTCCCACTGCATGTGTAATGTCTCATCTAGCATAGACCATTACATACATCAAACTTCCAATCACACTGGAATATGGGAACATGGGGCATATTCTATTCCTCTTCTTGTGTCTTGCGATATTGTTTTGCAGATAGATTTATACCTATAGCAATAGGAACCTTTACTAGTTTACAATCTTACATATTAAACCTATACAAAACTTTCTCGACATATTTCCTCTTATTTAACTAGAGTTTCTAGTTTTCCTAATCTCTTTTAATTTCCATGCTCAAAATAAAATTTGCAACACTAAGATCCTTCATGTCAAATTTAGAGGACAACTGAGTTTTCACTTCCTAGATAATTTCCCTATCATTCCAAATCAACAAAATAGTATCCACATAAAACAACAAATAAATAAGAAAATCTCCCACTAATTTGAAATTCATATAGTGATCTTCTTTGCTCCTTGTGAAGCCATGTCCCAATACATAAGTATCAATATTTTGATACCACATCCTTATTAATTTCTTTAAACCCATACATGTACTTTTCAACTTTCATACTAGCTCTTTATTTCCTTTAACAGAAATACATTTTGGATGCTTCATGTAGATTTATTTTTTCAAATCACCATGTATGGATGTTGTCTTCACAACCAATTGTTCTCCTTGAAAATCAAAGGAAACAACAATACATAAATGAAATCTAATAGAAGTTAACTCAGTAACAAGAGAAAAAATCTCACCATATTCAATTTCCTCTACTTGGGAATAACATTTTTCTACTAATCAAGCTTTATATTTCTTCAATTTTCCTTTCACACTCAAATTCTTCTTAAATACCCATTTTCTACAGATAAGATTTATTCTAGTCGGAAACTGTACAAGATCCCAAGCCTCATTTTTTTTCCAAGGTTTCCATTTCTTAAACCATGGCATTTTTCCAAAGTTTTCCATCCTCCATTGTCTCCCTAATAGTTCTAGGATCATCATCAGCAATAAACAAAGAAAAATTAGAATGGAAATTAGGTGGATTATACCTATCTAACTACCCTTTTTCCCAAACCAATCTCCTCACTACTAGAGTATGTGGTTCTTATATGCTTCAATTCAAATTCTAACTTTTTTGGTTCTTTGTTCCTTGGTAGGACTTCATGTTTGACGACATCTTTTATTTGTCTAAATACCACATCTCTACTATATACAACCTTTTGTTTTCTTCTCAATGATGTATGAAAATAACCCACTTAAGATTGTGGATGACAAACAATCTCAACAATAGAAATGACTACTACACATTGTATATCTGCAACTATTGATAGAAATAAAACCTGCCAAAATTCTAAGCTATGCTACGATCATAGTTAAACAGTGAAAGAAAGAGTAATAACCCCAAACATCCAATGGAAACCATATATGTAAAGAATAATTTAATAATAACATCTGTGAAGAGAACATACAAATGTTACCAGTCCCCATCTATGGGATGGGTTCTTGGCTATCCTCAAACGTCTTTAACTTCTATAGTGTTTCTCTCCTCTATAATGCATAAAACCAAAAAAAAATATGGAGTGCGACAATGAAAATAATTAGAGTTACAACATTGAGTGCAATAATGAAAATAGCCAAAAGTGAATAATCAATGGAAAACCCTCCTATTTATCACAAAATATTGAGTTATCCTCAAATAATGAGCAATAATAAAATATTATTGATCCCATTCTTGGAATAACCACTTGGAATATTTTAATATATTTGTTTAGGAGGGAATAAGTATTTAAACTTTTATTTAGAAATAATAAATAAATAAATTATTTATTTATCATCTGAAGGAATTAGTTAAGGAATAATAAACAAATAAGGATTTATTTAACTTCCTAAGGGATTTAGTCAAATTTAACAAGGAATAGTAATTAATTAATGATTAATTAGTTATTCTTAGATAAAAATAAGATAAATAATGACTTATCTATTTATTTTTCATGATTGGGTCAAATTTGACAAGGAATAATAATAAAACAATGGTTTAATTAATTATTCCTAGAAAAAAATAAAAAAAATAGTGATTTATTTAATTATTCTTCATGGGTTTAACTATAAATTACTTAACAAATGTGGTTTATTAAGTAATTTCTCACAGTTAAAGCAATTTTACTATGGTAAAATTGGCTTTACATGGTGTACTTCAATCCATCTATTAAATTAGGCTAGATGATCAATTTTTTGTTGATAACACCTTCTTCTCTTCTAGGTTCCAAATCTTATAATCATTCATACCATTTTTATATCCAACAAAGATACACTTTTCATCCTTCTTATCTGTCTTACTCTTATTCTCCTTTGGAATGTGTACATAAGAATCACGCCCAAATAACCTGAGATGTTTAAGAGAGGGTTTCTTACCAGTTGATACCTCATGCGGATACTTTTCATCTAATGCTCATGAGGTAATCTATTTATTGGGTAACACAGAATTTCCATTCCCTTTTCCCGTAATTCTTGTCCTAAACCGAGACCACTGAGCATGCTCGATTTCTCCGTCAACATTCTCTTCATCCTTTCTGCAACTTCATTCTACTACGATGTGTATGGAATAATCTTGTTCCTTGCTATATTTCACTTCTTGCAAAATTCTTTGAATCATTCCCATTGAATTCTCCACCATTATTTTTCTTAAAACCTTAATTTTCTCTTTGTTTGATTTTCCACAAGAGCCGTAAACTCTTTGAATTTTTCAAAGACTTCAGTTTACCGAGGAAATAAATCTATGTATCCCAAAGAAGTCATCTGTAAATGAGACATAGTATACAAATTTACCCGGTGATGTAACTAACGCAGGTCTAAACACATCACTATGCACCAACTATAATATTCCCTCTGAACTCATAGCACCAAAGGAGAATCTAACTTGATTATACTACCCATATAAAAAATGTTCACATAAATCAAAATCCAACATTAGAGATTTTTTTTAGGTAAAAAATGGGCCTCAAAACAAAAATGTAAAACAAAAAACAATTTTATAAGAACCAATAGGATTAAATATTATGATGTCATCCATGGGGGATGATTCATATTTTCAACTTCTCTCCCTCTAATTTTACTCAAATTTCAAGTAGGAGCACTCTTTGATGCAAAAATTATTTTTGAATCCAGGGAGTACCCATGTTGCATAATTTTGATGTACCCTACTACACGGAAAATGTGAAATACATGAAAAACATGGTTGCAATTACATGTTTTCATGTATTTCTCATTTTTCATGTAGTACGATCCATTGAAAGTATGCAACATGGGCACTCGAATGCAAAATTAAATTTTGCATCCAACAAGTGATCCCACTTGAAATTTGAGTAAAGTTGTAGGGAGATAGGTTGAAAAGATAGCTTTTTATTTTTTCCCTCCAAAACTTGATGAGGTGATCTAATATTATTTTATTATTTCCACTATTATGTTATAAGATTCCTTAAGAGGCCCATTTTATACCTCAAAATTTCTCTAGTGAGAGCAGTTAAACATACCTTTTACCATATTATTTCTATGTAGTACTTGAATTCGCTTCTCTCTAATATGTCCCAACCTTTGATGCCACAACATAGTCTTTCTCTAAAGGGTATAAGAGATTTTCCTTCTTTCACTCCACTATTAAGAACAATGGAACCATTTCAACCATCATAATACTGTGTCCTAATAGGTTATAAAAATTTCCAATCTAAACTCCCCTCAGCAATACCATTTCTCCTCAAACCATCTTGTAAGTATCCTTTTCAAACATTGTTTTTACACACGCGTCACTCATCCTGGCATAAATCAAATTTCTAATCAAACTTTGGATGTGAAGAACATTGTGGAGTGTTCTAATCTATCCACCTAGGAGATTACACTTGAATTTTCCTTGTCCTGTGATTACTGTTGTTGAGTCATCTCCTATGAAAATATCACCAGCATTATATCTTTTATACTCCCAAAACCACTCCCTATTAGGATTCATATGAAAATCCATGTTTGATTTGACCAATCATGCCTCATTATCAAATTATATATTTGAAGAATTCAAATACACATCCCCTCCTTCATCTAAGGAGGTTTATACTTTTGTAGAAGGAACATCACCAAATTTGTTCCCTTTCTTAGCAATTTTGGATTTATAATCTTTCTTGTAATGATTATTTTCCGCATCTGCAAAATATCTTACGAATTTTCCTAGATATTTAGACCTTCCTCTAGATTTAAATCTCCCAGTTGAGGAATTTTTATTTCTATTCTGGGAGAATCCTCTTACAAAATAGGCATCTATGTTCTGATTTTTCATATTTTTTCGTCTAATATCCTCTAACAACAAGGATGAGACTATATTGTTAAAACATAAAGTAGTCGAATTACTGCCTATGGAAATGACCAAACTATCCCACATGGTACATAACATAATAAGGCAATACACTTATCTTCATCTAAAATATTACCAACAAATAGTAGTTGACTTACCACAATATTGAAGGCATTTAGATGTTATGCCAATAAGTCTCCATCCTTCATCATGAAGTTATACAACTTTTTCCATAGGAATAATATGTTTAGTAGGGACTTTAACTAATCTAAATACTTGGCTTGTTCTACATGAAGGTTTTAACCTTATAAAAAAATCACCTGCAAATGAATCCTTAAAAAATAGAAAATATACAATGGTAAAAACATAAAATATACTCAAAAAAATTTCTCCTTGAAACCAAAATCGAGAAAAATAAATTGATTTTTTAATTATATTCATTTTAATATTATAATACATAATATACATGTCAAAGAATTCATAAACCCCAATCCATTAACCTTATATTAGAACATAACCATAATTCCCTTGACCAAACCTACAAAATACCATGGGAAAAAACAATCATACACAAAACCATGCAGAAAAAACCATGTGAAAAACTATAGATAGATCTTCCCACCATCATTGTGCCCACCCGCCATCCTATTTATGCTCAACCATCCTTTGTCTCACATAAAAAAGAAATTTTGGGGCGCTACTCCAAACTCTCCCAGAAGGGCTATTGCCACCTTGCAAACCCTTTGGTATGGTAGGTTGTGCCCGACACAATCTAACAATGTCTTGTACTAGCCATGGATATGATATAACAGATACGAAACACCACAATTCCTTCATTGTAGCTTCTCCTAAAACAATCAGTTCTATTTAATCTAAAAGACACAATCATATTGTGCTATTTACCTTTCCATCTAACTAGGTCCAACTTTTTGTCGACATCCATGTTGGTGTAATTCCCATATCCACATTGATCTACTAATATTTTTCCACCAATATATCTTCCATTTTGATCTTACATAGCTCAAAATGATTCCCATTGAATTTCTCAAATTGTAGTTTTGAATTACTTGTCATTTCCCTTCAAAAAAAGAATCAATTCCATAGATCTCCCATTGGAATAATGTCTACCATAGGCCCAAGAAAAACCCCTTAGCCCCAAAATTCTCCCCTTGAATCCAAAACTACTTTGATACCAAATATAGGTTTTAACCCTATACAATTTATTTCTACAAACATATTCTCAATAAAATAGAGAAGATGCAATGAAAAACCTACACATTAACATAGAGATTTTAACCTAGAAACCCAAATAGGAAAAAGTGAGATTTTTCATAATATTCTCATTCTCTCTGTTAGGCCCCTGTACTACTAGTGTAACCCCTTATTGTTATTAGTACAACCCACTTATTATATTGATGTACCCATGTAGTGCCCATATTGTTACTATTGTGCCACATAGAAGCCCAATATTGTTATTATTGTGCCCTTACATTATTATTGTTATGTCGGCTCTAATTATGTTATGACCCCTTACACTCCTATATATAGAAAGGAGGTCTTTTCATTTGTATCATACAATAATTGTTCATTTGTGTAATGTAAAGGAGGTTGCCCCCTCGAAGAGGCTGAATTCTAAGGTGTTGATCTCTCTTTTCTATCTTTTTGTGAGCTGGTTTCATAACATTTGGTATCAGAGCTTTGGATTCTAGGGTTTCGCTGCTCCAAACAGGTCATCATGAAATTTTCGCTATAACTTTTTTTCTGTGACGTTTCAGAAGCTAAAAAAAAACCCATTTGAGAAAAAATTGTGCTGAATCTTGGGTCCAAATTTCGTAGCTTTTCGCGCTATATTTTCAGAGATATGATCTGAGGAATTTGGTCTTTTTGAAGACTCCTGAATTACATTCCAAACAGGTGACCTAGGGAAAATCATCATAACTTTCTCTCTGAGCATCAGATTGAAATTTCGTAAGAAGGTACAGAAAGAGGATGGACTGTAGTTTCTTCTATATATTTTTTTAGAGCCAAAGGTAAAAATGGTGACACGTGGCAGTTCATACAAGTTCATTCTTCTAGAAAGGTCTATAATCAGGTAATCTTGGGAGATTGTGCATAACTCTTTCTTGGAGAATCCAATTTGGATCAGACTGGTGGCATTGGAAATAGGACAAAAAGGGCTACTACAGGTCGCAATTTTAGAACTTAAATATCCAAAAGTATAGAGTTACATTCGTTTCAATATCGAGCTCCTAAAATCAATAAAAAGCAAGATGAGGAAGTTTGATGGCAAGGATCCGGTAAATTGGATACTTCAAATGGAGCAATATTTTGATCTACACGGTGTACCACTATTACAAAAGGTATGTATTGCATCTTCATATTTAGAACCGGATCAATTTTTATGGTATAAAGGGCTTTGTTCTCGTAAACAACTTGTTACGTGGTTAATTTTCACGGAGGAAATGATAGCACATTATGAGGATACAAAGAGAAACACCTTCTTTAGAGCAACACCACAACAATTGGAAAGAGTAAAAGGGCTTTGTGACATAGTGGAAAGAAAAATTATGGAAACCAGGAAGCATACCCCTCACAACTATAAAGATGGAAGTGTTGTTTCTCCTAGCCTTCCACAACCTACAAGGGTTACACCACAACAATTGGAAGAAAAAAGAGAAAAAGGGCTTTGTTACAATTGTGATAGCAAACGCACTAAAGGTCATAAGTGTGCTGAGAATAAATTATTTTTCATAGAATATGAAGAGGAGGAAGAAAAGGATCAAGAAACATCAAAAGAAAAGGAGATACGCCAGGACCCCACCCCAGAGAAAGAAGAAATGAATCAGACCATATCTTGTAAATCATTGACAAGAATTACCACTCCTCAAACTCTCAAGATAGAAGGAAATATCAAGAAGAAAAAGGTGCAAGAAGTGAAAGATCACATCGAGAAAGAAGAAATGAATCCAACCATATCTTGTAATTCATTGGTTGAAATTACCACTCCTCAAACTATCAAGATAGAAGGACATATCAAGAAGAAAAATGTTCAAGAAGTGAAAGATCACATCGAGCATCAAGAAATGAATCTGACCATATCTTGTAAAGGATTGGAAGAAATTACCACTCCTCAAACTCTAGAGATAGAAGGACATATCAAGAAGAAAAAGGTTCAAGCAGAGAAAGATCACATCGAGCATCAACAAGAAGTTCTCCAACTTTTAAAGGATAATGCCACCTCGATGCAAAATCAAATGAAACAACAGGTAGATTAACATCGTAGTGAAAAATGTTTTGATGTAGGTGATTGGGTATTTTTAATGCTACATCTCAAGCAAGCTATTTATGAGAAGGAAATGTTGGCAATACTACATGCACTTAAAAATGGCGACCTTACCGAATGGGAAGACTCTTCAAGGATGAGGATGTGGAAGCATTGTTTTGTGCTATTTCTATTATCCAACCAGATTGGAGAAACAAAGCAAGGGATGAATGGAAGAAGGACGAAGAAGTATGGCCACTTATTCAAAAGTTGCAAAAGATCCCAATTCAAACAATATTGCCAGAAATTGAAGAGGAAGGAAAAATCATATTGGAACCTGGAGCAGTCATAGAAACAAGAACCGGACAGCTATGAAATCGATCAATTTCAGAGTATCTCATCAAGTGGAAGAACTTACCCGCTGAAGATTCCACATGGAAGGACAAGAATTTTATACAGAAGCATCAAGAACTACTCAAGCGTTGAGGACAACACTTTTTTAAGGAGAGGGGCATGTTAGGCCCCTGTACTACTAGTGTAACCCCTTATTTTTATTAGTACAACCCACTTATTATATTGATGTGCCCATGTAGTGCCCATATTGTTACTATTGTGCCACATAGAAGCCCAATATTGTTATTATTGTGCCCTTACATTATTATTGTTATGTCAGCTCTGATTATGTTATGACCCCTTAGACTCCTATATATAGAAAGGAGGTCTTTTCATTTGTATCATACAAGAATTGTTCATTTGTGTAATGTAAAGGAGGTTGCCCCCTCAAAGAGGCTGAATTCTAAGGCGTTGATCTCTCTTTTCTATCTTTTTGTGAGCTGGTTTCATAACACTCTCTCTCTCTCTCTCGCTATATATATATATATATATATATATATATATATATATATATATATATATATATATATATATATATATATATATATATATCACACAAAATCCATAAACTTCCTATCCATTTATCTTGGATTAAAAGACAACCATAGTTCATCAAAACTAAAAATCCATGGGCTAAACCACCATGTTCCAAAACACTATTAAGGTCATAAATTGTGTGTTGAAAACCAAAAAAAAGAGATGCAAAAAAAACTCAAAAGAAACTTCTAGGTGCTTTGTGCTGGAGAAAACATACAACACATGGAGGTAGTCATGCTAAGAATATAACACATACCCAACACCCCATACACACTTAGACATAGATATGTATATGTGGGGGGGAGGAGTGGGGTGGAGGACAAGGATGTGTGTGCATGCCTACATGTATGGATACAAATACACATATCCTCACCCCTATTATGCATGCACACCCACATGCACAACCCCACCAGTCCCAAACAAATGAATAAAGATGTGCGTGTGTGTGTACATCTATATATGTGTATCAGTGGGGCCACACACACATCCTTAACTCCAGGATGGTGGGTGTTGAAAATGAGGACACGTGTGTTTGTGTGCCACATGGACATCCTCACCCTTGGGAGTATGAGTAGTGGAAAGTGAAGATGTTATCATGTGCACGTGTGTGTGTGTGTGTGTGTGTGTGTGTGAGAGAGAGAGAGAGAGAGAGAGAGAGACTACATATATATGGGGTGAAGAAGATCGCTAGTTAGGAATACACACACACACACATGCATATATGTGTGTAGAGATTTAATATGTCTCTGTGTGTGTGAAGCCTTAAGAATTTGATTAATTGTTAAATTCTCTTGTATGGATGTTGATGAACATATTAAGATCAAATCTGATTATGTCCCTTGGGGTTACCAATCAATGTGTTGATCAGAAATTATCATTATCCTCCATTTAGAAAATTAGATAACCTGAGGAAATTTTCTTGGTGTTTGAAAGGTATCAATGTCCTCTATTGGAATGCCTAATATTTAGGTGAGTGAGGAAATATATTTATTTTTTTGTGTATGTGTGTGCGCGCATGTGAAAATAAATCTCATGTTCACAAAATCTAATATTAGAGGCAAACCATATTTTATTTTTCTCATGGTACATTAAAAATATAGTCGATCAAAGTGATGATGTGAAATTATTGCTAGCACATTAAACCCCTAATCACGAATAAACAAATCACACACTGATATATAATGTGTTAAGAGAAACCTTGGCACACCTTATAACACATGACCAAAAAAATCCCAAGAATAGAAAGGAAAATAACTAAGTTGAAAATGTTTAAATACAATTAAAGTGTTACATGATCTAGTTCTTGTTTATGATGCTTCATTGCACCTAATCTGTTAAACAATACAAATAGGTTTCTTGATAGTCGATTTTAGAGATTTACTACCTCAAAGAATGTGTAACAATAATTTGGGGGGATATTAAATCATAATAAAAGAAACAAGGATAAATTATATGATGATCTAGGTGGATATTGGTGTCCACCTTCCTAGTCCACTTAGACCTCTAGTCAATTTCATCCATTTCCTTGATTATAACAACATTTACTATTTTTAGCACTTTTTCGGGTCCTAAAATTACATAGTTGTTTTAACCCCCTAAACAATGTTTTTTGAGGTCCACGATAGGCTCGTGGTCATGGGCTGAGGCGTGCAACAAATCCTGTAGTACTTTAAGAGATCTTCCCAATGAGGTATTGTATGTACCAAACATAGATAATATGACCAAGTTACGACCTCGGTAATTTGGCTACCCAAATAACCCCAACGGGGCCCACAAACTCTTGGCGTTTCATCTCCTGGGGTTAGGGTTTTGGTTTTTTATTATTTTCCCTTATTGTTTAACAATAAAGAGGCCCTTAAGCCTCATTCTAGCATAGTTCAGAGCCCTGTATCTGCCACATCTCTTCTTAGAGATAAGATACCATCGCACAAGCTAGTTTATTTCCATTTTATATGTAAGCATGTTTTAGTTCTTTGATATTAATGAAATGAAGTTTTATTTCAACTGCATCTCCATGTTTATGCTTATATATGTATTTTTGTGTGTTCCTGCATAAGTCTGGATCAATGGTATCATAGCAGTATACTCTTTCTCTATTTTTCTTTGCATGTTCCCAACAAGGTAAGGGTATGAGTTAGGGCTTGAATTAGTTGAACCTTTGCAAGACCACCCTTGCAAACCCCAACGAACTCCCATGGCAGAGGAAAATAAATATAAGGGGATAGTAGATCCTTTCAACATATTGCTCGAGGAAGCGCTCGAGTGACATAGGAACACATTGATGGATAAATTTTCCTAGATCTTTTGGTGGCTACGTGTGACGCATCTTCATCCATCGACCACTTTGGAGGCACCACGCCTTTTAAGGTACAAATTAACTTTGACATTCCCATATTTTAAGGCCAAACAGATGTAGACAATGTATATAAAGGATTAAATCTGTTGGAAGGATATTTTTCAATTCATGAATTTTTCAATCGGGAAAAGATTACTTTTGCGCCCCTCAAATCCACCCCACATGTCAAGGACTGGTGGGAAACCTATTGTGAATGAAAGGATGAGAGGGAATCCTCACTATTTTCAGCCGCACCCACTTGGAATTATTTCTGAGATGCCATCAGGGAACAATAATACCCTTTCAGGAGCTATGAATATAAATACATAAAGTGGACCACACTATGATAGGGAAGGGACCAATATGTGTTAGAGTTCACAAATATTTTCCATACCCTTTGCATGAAGTTAGTTATAAAGGATTCTGAGCGACATTTGTTACTCAAGTACCATGGTTGTCTACACAAGTACATTTAGGATGAGAAGGGATTCCTGGACATATCCTCCCTTAGCGCTGCCTATTGATATGCTATCAAGATTGAGAAGAAATTTAAATAGAAGAAGCGAGAATTTGGATGTATGAATCTGAAGCAAGGGAAAGGCGCGCCCAAACAACCGAACAAAGGACAAAGTCAATGTGGGGAAACCTATGACAACCTTTCAAAGCCATAAGCAAATAACAACACCATGAAGACAAAGAAGGACACAAGGAAATGGTGCGAGTTCCATAAGGGCTTCACTCAAAACACAAGTGAGTGTCAAGCCAAGCAGTCATTGGTGGCTGAGTTGAAGGCTTCCGCATTAAATTTATGTTCGGACTCCAAGTCAAAAACTGACAAGGGGAATGACAAAGGGAAAAATATTATTGATGCAAAGCCTAGTGCCACTGTTGCCACAACCAAGATCTAGAAGGTTGAACCCAAAGATCCAAAGGAGGGGGAGTGACTCTTCTAGTCAAAGATGTGGGTTAATGGATCTCTGTTGCAATTTGTTGTTAATAGTGGAAGTTGTTGTAGCTCATTTTACTTTTATATGTGTGTAGGAGAAATGTATAAATATGTATTAGTTTTAATATATATACACACACACACACACACACACACACATATATATATATATATATATAACAAAAGAAGATAAATAAATACAAAAATTTTGTTTGATGGTGGATTACGTTGTTTTAATAAAGTTTTATGCAAGCATTAAGGTAAACAGGTGGTCCCTAATCGCCAAAACTATGTCAGAGTTTACAATTTGAGCACATTTTCGAGTGTGATGAGATAAGGTAGTGGGGCCCGTGGGATGCAACAAACCTGACAACACTACATGCCTGACGATTAACTCTCCCTATTCACATGTATGACTTTTCAAAATTATTCTCGACCATTAGATCTACAACTACAATCAGTTATGGGGGGTTTTGTTGGGTTTCTCCCGTACTGGAGTTTACCCCCGTATGACATTGGCTAGTGATCACGTTTCATCGGCAAGAGAGCGAGTGTTTGTTTGTTAGCCATTTATCGTTGCACTGTCACCATTTTCCTGATCCAGGTGGATATTGGTGGCCACCTGCCAAGTCCACCTGGACCCCCACCATTGTCTTTCTCAGCATTTTCAGTTTCCTTAATTGTAGCACAACTTACTATTTTTAGCAGTTTTTCGGGTCCTGAACTTCCGGAGCCGTTTTGAGGCCCTAAACGACGTTTTTTGGGGAATCCAGGGGCAACACAAGTGCATGGAATGGACTGGAATGGACTGGTGTTGCCCGTTCCAACAATGATAGTGCTCGGATAGATCTGTCTAATGAGCTATTGTACGCGTCAAACGGAGATCATATGCCAAAGTTACGACCCCGGGAAGTTGATGTACCAACTTACCCCCAAACGGGGCCCACAGTTTGGCGTTTCATCTCCTAGGGTTAGGTTTTGGAATGTTAAGGGTTTTTCCATTGTTTCTCAACAATAAATAGGCCTTCGAGCCTCATTGTAACACAGTTCAGAGGCATGTAGCCATCACATCTCTTCTCAGAGATAAGCTACCATCGCCCTAGCTAGTTTATTTCCATTTCTGTTTGTAAGCATATTTCAGTATTTTCCATTAATGAAATGAAGTATTATTTCCGCTGCATCTTTGTGTATATGGTTATCTCTGTAATTTGTTGCGTTCCTGTTTAAATCCGGATCAGTGGTATCAGAGCAGTCTGCTTTTTATCTGTTTTTCTTTGTATGTCCCCAACAAGGTCGGGATATAAGGAGTTAGGGCTTGAACTGGTTGAACCTTTGCAAGACCAGCCTCACAAATCCCGACGGCCTCCCATGGCGGATGAGAAGAAAGACGAGGGGGCAGGAGATCCCATCAAAATCTTGCTCGAAGAAGCGCTCGAGCGACAACGGAACGCGATGATGGACAGCTTTGCGCAGATCCTTCAGTGGCTACCCAGAAGCGGCGCATCGGCTTCCAGCAGCTCCTCTGGAAACGCCACACCCTTTAAGGTACAAGTTAATTTTGAAATCCCCATATTCGAGGGTCAGATAGACACCGATGCCGTAGATAAATGGTTAAATCTGCTAGAGGGTTATTTTTTTGTTCATGAATTTTCGAGTCGGGAAAAGATTGTTTTTGCTCTTCTCAAAGCAGCCCCCCACGTTAAGGACTGGTGGGAAACCTACTGCGAGCAGAAGGATGAAATTACTGGCTCACTATTTTCAGCCACACCCACCTGGGATTCGTTCCGGGATGCCATCAGGGAGCAGTACTACCCTGTCGGAAGCTATGAGGATGAATACATAAAGTGGACCACGCTGCGGCAGGGAAGGGACCAAGACGTGCCGGAGTTCACCAATATTTTCCATACCCTTCGCACAAAGTTGGGTATCAGGGATTCGGAGCAACATTTGATACTCAAATACCGTGGCTGCCTGCACAAGTACATCCAGGAAGAAATACAGTTCCTAAACATCCCCTCGCTCGGCGCAGCATACCGGTATGCCGTCAAGGTCGAGCAGAAGTTTAAACAAAAGAAGCGAGACTTTGGATCTGCGAATCCAAAACAGGGGAAAGGTGCCCCTAAACCACAAAACAAAGGACAAAGCCAAGGCGGGACAGCCCAAGACAACCAGCCGAAGCTGCAAGCAAAGAGCAACGCCGCGAAGCCGAGAAAGGACACTGGAAAATGGTGCGAGTTCCATAAGAGCTCCACTCACAACACAAGTGAGTGTCGAGCCAAGCAGTCACTGGTGGCTGAGCTAAAGGTTTCAGAATCAGATGCATGTTCCAACTCTGAGTCAGAACCCAATAAGGGGTATGAAAAAGGGAAGCAGATCATTGATGCGGATCCCAGCGCCACTGTTGCTACCGCAAAGATCCAGAAAAATGAACCCGAAGATCCAGAGGAGGAGGAGCGTCTCTTCCACTCCCAGATGTGGGTAAAGGGCTCCCCGATACAGTTCATTGTTGATAGCGGGAGTCAAAAGAACCTCATTTCGGCAGAGGTCGTGAAGCGGTTGGGCTTACCGACCACAGCACATCCACAACCATACACCATTGGGTGGCTTCACCAAGGGCGAGATCTTCGCGTGAGCTAGCAGTGTCGCCTTCCATACAACATCAAGCCCTTCACGGATGAGGTATTGTGTGACATTGCTCCCCTTGAAGTTTGTGATGTATTACTAGGACAACCATACTTGTGGAAGCGACATGCTGTGTATGAATCAAGGCCCCGTGATGTTATTATTACATTGGGAAATAAGTTGTTCAGGATACCAGAGGTAGCACCACCTTCCGCCATCTCTTTGATTACTGCAAAACAATGCAGTAAGATCATTTCCAAAACCAGGAAATTTGTTTTCCTGATGATACGCCCTCAAGGGAAGAAGAAGACAGTGGCCGCGGCCTCCAAACGGGGTCCCTCTGCACGGCAGCTACAGATGGACAAGATTGTGGAGGAGTACGAAGACATCTTCACCTCCCCGGCAGGGGTTCCTCTGCACTGTCAAGTCAAGCACTACATCGATCTGACCCCAGGTGCGCCGCTACCCAATGGACCAATTTATCAGCGCTCCGTTCTGGAGAACAATGAAATCAAGAGGCAGATTCAGGAGCTCCTGCAGAAAGGTCACATCCGTCCGAGTTCTTCGCCCTGTGGGAGCCCGATAGTGTTGGTACAGAAGAAGGATGGGACGTGGAGACTCTGTATTGACTATCGGGCGCTGAACAAGATCACTGTCCGTAATAGGTACCCGATCCCGCGGATTGACGACCTCCTAGACCAACTAAAGGGGGCGAAATATTTCAGCAAGATCGATGAAGTCAGGATATCACCAGGTACCAATTGAACCCTCAGATGTGTGGAAGACTGCCTTCAAATCCAAGGAGGGCCTCTTCGAATGGTTGGTCATGCCTTTCGGATTGACGAATGCTCCTGCAACCTTTATGAGGCTAATGGATGACATCTTGCAGCCATTCACCAACTCCTTTGTAGTAGTATACTTGGATGACATTCTGATCTTCAGCCAGAGTTGGGAAGAGCACCTCCACCACATCCGACAGGTTCTCCAAACACTGCGGCAACACAAGCTATGTGCCAATTTGGAGAAATGCACTTTTGGCATGACCGAGGTTCAGTATCTGGGATACATCATTGATGAACAGGGGGTGCATGTCGATCCAGCCAAGGTCCAAGTCATTCGGGATTGGCCCTCTCCAACCACTCTAACAGAGCTCCGCAGCTTTCTAGGTCTTGCCAACTTCTACCGCAGATTTGTGTTGGGATTTTCTCATATTTCTTGGCCCTTGAGTCAAGTCACCAAGGGCGGGGCGAAAGCAAAATTCTTTTGGTCTGAATTTCAACAGAAGGCATTCAGGGAGTTGAAGGATCACCTCTGCACGGCACCAGTGCTCGCGTTACCAGATTTACAACAACCATTTGAAGTCGAGACAGATGCCTCTGACTATGCTATTGGGGCAGTCCTTACTCAACATGGACATCCAGTGGCATATCACAGTGAAACACTTTCAGACACAGTCCGGAAGTACCCCACTTATGATAAAGAGATGTATTCCATTGTACAAGCCTGCCGAAAATGGAAGCATTACATTTTGGGGAAAGAAACGGTCATCCACACAGACCACTGACCTCTGCAGTTCATACAGACCCAAGGGAAATTGCAGAATGATCGCCATCAGAAGTGGTCTACATACCTGCAACAGTTTCACTTGAATATCAAGTATAAAAAGGGCAGCACCAATAATGTTGCAGATTGCCTCAGTCGACCACCGATCATGGCGCTAACCGCCGTGCTCAACTCTTGCGGGCACGAGACTTCTGATTGGCCACTTCTCTACAAAAGCGACCCAGAATTCGGCCACACATACCAGACACTCTTGGAGGGTCGGCAGGTTGCATATTTTCACCTCCAGGATGCCCTATTATGCCACCTCGGTCACCTTTGTGTTCCTTCAAGCGAGCGTGCCAAGATGATTTGGGAAGCACACTACAGTCGGGATGCTGGGCATTTCGGGGTCGAGAAAATAGTGGCAGTACTGCAAAACTATTTCTATTGGCCGAATCTTCGACAGGATGTTGGGAAGTACATCCGATCATGTACTGCCTGTGCCATTGCCAAACCGACCATTAAGAAGCAAGGCCTCTATACCCCGTTGCCTACCCCTAGTCGACCTTGGGAATCCATCTCCATGGATTACATGTCAGGCCTTCCTTCCACTAAGCATGGAAATGACTGTGTTTTTGTGGTCGTCGACAGGTTCTCAAAGATGGCCATTATGATGGCCTGCAAGAAGAATATCACAGCAGAAGCCACTGCTAAACTCTTCTTTGAACGAGTGTGGGTGCAATTTGGGATCCCACAGTCTATCATCTCAGATCGGGATAGTCGGTTTCTCAGCACCTTTTGGTCCAGTCTCTGGTCAATGCTGGACACCAAACTCACGAAGTCCACAGCCTTCCATCCTCAAACTGATGGCCAGACAGAGGTTGTCAATAGGATGATTGTGCACATTCTGCGCATGTATAACTCAAAGCATCCACGCACATGGGACAAGAGCCTCCCCTACGTTCAGCACAGCTACAACCGAGCTCTTCACAGCTCCACTGGCCATAGCCCTTTTCAGGTGGGTTTGGGATTCCAGCCACTATGCCCCATTGATGTGGCCATGCCACTTGCAGCTACTCACATGAATTCAGCTCATGTCCAGTCCGAAACAGATAAGGCCACCAGCTTCATTGAGCGCATCCAACATATTCGCCAGCAGGTCCATGACATTCTTGAGAAATCAAATGCCAAGTACAAGCAGCGACATGATCAACATCGGGTGCCACACAAGTTTCAGGTGGGCGACAAAGTTTGGTTGCATTTGCAAAAGGAACGCCTTACTGGAGCCTATCGGAAATTGAGACCACTCCAATATGGTCCTTACACCATTACTAAGGCTATGGGAGACAATGCATTTGAGCTCAGCATTCCCCCATTCCTTGGCCTGCACCCAGTATTCAATGTGGACCGCCTTCGGCCATACTTTCCACCATTGCTAGACACATCCGACATTGCAGAACAGCTCAAACCCATAGAATTAAATCCAGATTGCATGGAACAAGCTGCAACTGATCGGATCATGGACACACAGATCAAGAACACTCTCCAACAGAATATCCAACTGTATCGAGTTGTCAAAGCGGGCCAACTCCTTCAGCAGGGCAAGTGGCTCACCAGGGAACAAGTTCAGTAGAAGTTTCCTCATCTCATAGAGGAGCTCAACGCAATGGGGACCATTGCTTCCTAAGGGGGGAGGAATGATCCAGGTGGATATTGGTGGCCACCTGCCAAGTCCACCTGGACCCCCACCATTTTCTTTCTCATCATTTTCAGTTTCCTTAATTGTAGCACAACTTACTATTTTTAGCAGTTTTTCGGGTCCTGAACTTCCGGAGCCGTTTTGAGGCCCTAAACGACGTTTTTTGGGGAATCCGGGGTCAACACGAGTCCATGGAATGGACTGGTGTTGCTTGTTCCAACAATGATAGTGCTCGGATAGATCTTTCTAATGAGCTATTGTACGCGTCAAACGGAGATCATATGCCAAAGTTACGACCCCGGGAAGTTGATGTACCAACTTACCCCCAAACGGGGCCCACAGTTTGGCGTTTCATCTCCTAGGGTTAGGTTTTGGAATGTTAAGGGTTTTTCCATTGTTTCTCAACAATAAATAGGCCTTCGAGCCTCATTGTAACACAGTTCAGAGGCATGTAGCCATCACATCTCTTCTCAGAGATAAGCTACCATCGCCCTAGCTAGTTTATTTCCATTTCTGTTTGTAAGCATATTTCAGTATTTTCCATTAATGAAATGAAGTATTATTTCCGTTGCATCTTTGTGTATATGGTTATCTCTGTAATTTGTTGCATTCCTATTTAAATCCGGATCATTTCCTCCCGTCACCTCATCCTCTAGTTCAGCCATCACTTCATCCATCTTGTCACCAACTCATTTCTCGATTCTCTCAAAACTGTCATTAATTCTGTTACCCATTACTCCATTTGTTTCCTATAGATCTTGTTTACTCTACATTTCCCCCATTGTTGTCCTTTGTTCCTGCTGTAAAAAAATCAAACTATATAGGGTGTAAGCCTAGTCATCATCATCGGCCACTATTCTGACATTTACACAAATTCTCAGTATTCAGAATTTAGAAAATGTTGAAGAATGTTGCTATTACATGTTCTAATTTTGATATTCCATTGATGGATAGTGAGAGAGATTTTTTTGACTCAGTGTGTTCAATGAATTGTATAGAAGTTTATCCTCAAATTTTGCTAAACCAATATTAATCCACTGTCTATGTTGTTGTTATTAGGTCTGGTGTCCTAGCTACCATGATTCCTCAAACTTACATCTTCCCTAAGTTTATAAATTGGCTTGTCTCTGCCCTTTACCCTCAAAAATATTTTGTTATGAATAAATTGGGGGAAAATGTTTTTCAAGTGTCAGCCTTGTTAATTGAACAAGCGTTATGCTTTCCATCTACAAGTGCTTACACTCCATTCTTAGAAGAAGCTTTGATTTCTACTTTTCAAGACTTGTCTACTAATTATGCTCAACTCAGTTTCTTTTCAATGCCTACTGGAAAAAAAATCCCGTGGAGCATTCTTATTTTCCTCTAGATACTTTTGTTGAAGAAGTTAAACCCATGGTACATATTTTGGCCAAAATATTAGCAAAAGAAGATACAAACATTGTTTATAATTTTTTTTAGGAATGTTTAGCTTTATGATGAACCCAACAACAGTCTTTGACATAGCTACCTTCTGGGAAAAAAGGGTAAATTCCCAATTAACAGATCTTCCCTTCATTGATTGCTTTAGATTTCCATCTCTTGTTACATATCTCTTTTTGTACACTCATGTGGAAAGATTCATGCATCTAGGGTTGAATATCATGGACCCTCATAAAAACAAGCAGTTAGTGGTATTTTGGACTAATGTGATAAGAAGCACTGGAAATGGCCAAGGATTGATGTATTTTGCTTCTTCTTTCCTATCAATTGTTTATTCAATTTTGAACAGTTCTCCTCCACCTTGTTTTCTACCAAAGGCCTAGTCTTTACTTCAGCTCAGTAAAGATGTCAAAGTTGGTGATTGGTTTCAATTTGAGGATTATTCAGAGATCATATTATATGGAGTAGAAGTTGCCCCTTTCAGACTTCCAACTTTTGTACCTATGAGATTATTTTAGTTGGAGTTCATTAGACAGAGCTTGAATGTAGATCAAATACAATGTGTGGCAGTGAAGAAGGGGTACTTGTTTAAATTTCCAAAGACAGTGGGACCTTTCATTGTAAACAACAGGAAAGTTGCAGGAGAAGTGCATAAATTACTTGAAGAGATGGATTTACAGCTGGGTGAAAAATGGGCATATGACCCACATCACATTATTTCAAACAAGAGGGTAGAAAATGCTTATGCTCCCTTTATTCATGAATCCAAACCAAAGATGGATAAATTAGCCAATGGAGGCCAAAATAGTTTATCAGGAGGAATGGAAATCAAGAGTCCTCTTCAGATTGAGAAAAAATGAAAAGGAAGTGGTGAGGATTTCATTGACTTAGAAAAAGAAACAAATAGAAGCTCAAAGAAGGCTAAGTTGTATGAGGGTGGTAGTTCATCATCATTTCAGCTGCAATTAGGATAAGTTGTTTGTACACCTTCTTCTCCTGTTCCAGAAGAAGCTAGCCAAATTTTAGTCAAAATGATTAAATAGATGTATGTGTAAATTGAAGAAAGAAACAAGAAGGTTAGAGGAAATAGGGAAGCCTAGGTGGAGACACAATTTGTTTCAGATTAACAAACCAGGTTGCTTTCATCTATGGATCTGGAGAGAAATTAACTTAAACTAGCTTTCTCTCACCCTTCTGCCTTAAGTGTATCTTCTTATTCTGGTTTCAAGACTGTCAAATTGATAGTGGATGCAAGGGAAATTTCTATCCCTAACAAAATTAATTTTCACATGCAAACCGGGGAATTAATTTACAGTGATTTGAAGAAGACCTCCTTAGTTACGAGTAAAGCATAAACTCTATTGGAAAAGGTGGTGAATCAATTAAAGTTAGAAAAAACTAATTCAAGAGCCTTAGTCACTCATAATGAAGAGCTAAACAAGATGATCATTCAGATTGGAGTAAATCCAGAAGATAGAAGTGTTGTTCAAAAATTGTTGCAGGGAGCAAAAACAGAGGTCTGGGTATTAAGGACGAAATTGAAGATTCCTGCAATAGAACACAAAATGGCACCAGAAGTGGCATGGGTAGAAAAGGAGAAACAATATTTGACTAAGGATTCGATAAAAATAAATGAAAAAATTGCTAATTTGAAAGAAGTAAACATTTTTTTGCAACAGAAGATTGACAATCATGTTTGTATTATTGTAATACCAGCTTATTCAGAAGACCCAGTTGATAAGTTGACCAAAGTCATGACCAAAATGAATACCTCTGAGAATGAAACGAAGAAAGCGCAGAGGGACTATGAGACTGCATTGAAAATCATAAAGGTTAATTAAATAAAAATAACCATGTCTAAGGAAAATGCATACAAATACAGAAATGGCTTTCAAGCTACTTCCTAGGAAATCAAAGAATTAAAAAAGAAGGTGAAGGGAAACATGTCCCTTTATTCAGGCTAGAGAGATTCTATGGAATGCCATCATTCATACTATTAGAGACATCTGGGAATCATTGTCCATAGTAGAATAATAAAATATCATCATCGGAGACTTAGAAAACCTTATTGTTGCAAATAAGCAGAAGTTACAGAAAATAGCTCAGTTCACAAAGAAAATGATAGAATTACTTAATTAAGGATCATCTCAGAAGTTAAGGGAATTAGGAGTTTAAGATAGAACTGAATATGGGTAGAAATAAATAAAATTATTGTGAAGAACCTCTATAGGGAACAATACAGACAAAATTAGCAGAGGTCAAGGTAGATGTAAGGAAATTCAACACTAATTTTGATAAGAGAACAAGAGCAGGTTTTCCTTCATGCTAGGACCAACAAGGTAATTTATTACCCTAGGAGACTTGTGAGACTCTACTGGTGGAAGTGAAAATAAAAACTTGATCAACTCATGAAAGGATTGTAGTGTTGAAAGGAACAACTATTGTCAACTATTTGCAGAGGCATTTTTAGTTGTTGAGGTTGATGAGAACCATTTTTGTGGATAAACCAACATACAGTAGAATTACTAACTTCGGGATGACACACTCAAAGTTGATAAGAGTCCCAGTCATAATACAGCCATATGGAAAACACATAGGGAGTGGATGTCACCATCAATAGTTACTACAGAGGCAGGGCCTTCATCTGCAGCTCAATCTCAGATCACCAAATAAAGCAGTGCCACTTTTCATACAAAATTGTGTCATACATTTTTGGATTATATATTAATATTTTCTCTTTTCATAATGTAAAGTTCGAAAGAACTATTAGTTTTAAAGTAGTTTAGGAAGTTATGTAGTTTTGGGAAGTTGACATTTTCTAACTATCTTTTGAAGTTTTGTATAATTCTTATTCAAAAAGACAAAATGAGGGTTCCGAGTTCTTGACATCAGAATAAAAATACTTCTATTTTTTATCTTTGCTTGGAATTGAATAAAGAGTTTTGAAGTGATTCCAGACATCTGTTGAGTACAAAATGTTTTCCTCTATTATTTCATTTTATCCTTTCTTCATAGTAAAGAGTAATGAAGTTGATGGTCTTTAGTATTACAGTTCTGTAAATTAGTTTCCGGTGATTTAAAGTTAAATATTCCTCAATGATGTGCTCCTTTTTCCTATACACCATATTCTACTAATTATATTTTTCTTCAAAGGTTGAAAACATAGATTCTGCATTAAGTAGCCTGTGTTGGAAACTTTCCACTATCATTTTGTCTTTTCTTTCATTAAATTTGTAATCAACATCAAAAGGCCACTTTGAACAAATTGTTTCTTTCCATTGAAGATTAAGAAGCATTTCCTTTAAAATAATAATCTCTGGGGTTTGAACAATGGGACAACCAATTCATCTTTTCATTGTTTTGAATAATTGTCTTGGGCACTGACCTTTCTTCAGTCAGAGGTTGTCTTCCAAGGTATAATTTTTTTGGCGTCGTTTCCAAGGAACAAAGACATGAAGCTATTTTCCCTGGGTTTTCTATTTTTAGTCATTTCTTTGTCTGGTGAGAAAAGAAAATGCTTAGGCTGCGTTTCTGACCAATAAAGTCATCCTAGATCCAAAAAGACCCCATACGAGGTCAGATACCTCATAGTAGGAAGCTCTAATCCTCTCTGACCCAAAGAAGTTAATTTATCAAAGAGTTTGGAAACCTAAAACCCCAATAACTCCAAAACCTACTCTGTTTGCACCTAGTTCAAGTTTGACTTTAGAATGTTTTAATACTTCACATTCAAAGCCAATTGTGAAAAATCTTGATTTTTCTCAAGAAAGTTTGTCTTCTTTTTAGAACATTTTTGCATAACCTACATTAGAAGGAGAATCATTTGAGTCAGTTTCTTTATCTTTTCAAAAAATTGAAGAAATTAAAACAATTGTATTTTTAATTCCAAATCAGACCATTTCAACTGTCAGCCAATCTGTTCTTATTTATGTTATTCCACCTCAGTCAATTGTATTTCAAGCAGGAAGTTCCTTTATTCCTCTTTCTAATTTAAATATGGTTATCCCAACTTTCCTTCTGAACAAATATGTACCTCTAAACCTAGCTCAGCCAACGAATTCAATGCCCCATGATTATTTAAAATTATTGCCTAAATTTACAAGGGAGAACAAAGTAACAACAGAAAATCACATTGCTTCATTTTATGCATTTGTTGAGAACCTGAATGTCGAATATCTGGATGTTGTAATGAGACTGTTTGTACAGTCACTAGATGGGGAAGCAAGGAAGTGGTTCAAAACACTTCCTGCCAATTCTATAAATACTTGGGAAGCATTAGAAAATGTTTTTAAACAAATATGGGGTGAAAAGAAGGATCATGGTTATTTCTTAACTGAATTCAATGCAATTAAAAGAAATATAGAGGAAAAAGTAAATTAATTCATTAAGAGATTTAATAAGTTGTATAATAGTTTTCCACAAGAAATTAAGCCATCACCTATAGGAGAAAAAGTAGCATTTTATAGGGGAATTTGATTCTGATTTTGGTTTCACTCTAAGGGAGAGGAGATCTCCTACCTTAGATCAAATACAGACTGATGCACTGGAGATCGAAGCCAATTTGTATGCTACATGAAAAATTAAGCGAAAGGAACAAGTTCAAGACAAAGGAAAGGGAAAGGAAGATAAAGTGAAGGTTGCTAGTTAGCAAAATGATTCTCATGATTCGAAGCTCGATGAAATGACTAAGGTCATTAAAAAGTTGTCCAAAAAGTTGGTGAAAATGGAAGTGGAGAACAAAAACGCAAAAAGACAGTTTCTGCAAGGTCCAAATAAAATTTTCAACCCTCAATTTAAGAGGCAACCACTGCAAATTATGCATAGAGAAAGAAAAGATTAGGATCAGATACAACCACCTCTATACATCAAGGATGGAATAGAGGAAGCAGTGGAAGAATCTCATATAGAAAAGGAAAATAAAATTTTTACATTATATGATGAAGCAGAAGAATGGGTTGTGAAAGATGATTTTAATTCATATTTTAGGTTTCTCTGGAGGATTAAGAAATTGAAGAGTATTTTAAGAAGTTTGTAGATTTTATGCAAGCAGAGTTGCATAAAAATATGATCTCTGATCTATAAAAATATCAAGACTCCCAGACAGTGTGGAGGAAGCAATAGATAATATAGTACAACGGAAATCTCCAAGACAAGTTGATAAAGGAAATCAACAAGTTGAGATAGTTCCAAGAGTTACAGTTCAACAAGGAGAAAGTTCTAATAGAAAACAAGATTCAGGAGTGTTGCATAAACTTGTTCAACAACCTGTTGTTAGTTTAGAGAAGATTCCTTGTCATAACTTAAATGAGGAGGAGCAATTGAGAACAACAAAAGTAAGTCATTCTTTTGATCTAATGAAAGAATTAGAGAAGCTTAAAGTTCCAATGCCTTTAACAGAGCTAGTAAAGACTCCTATATATAATAAGAAAGTTTATGACTTTATAAATATTTCTCACAATAATCATTCAACAGATGTAGCTAATTTGCAGGAGGAGAGACTAGTAGTGATGTTTTGTCCTCATGTAGAAGAAAAAGATACTTCTACACCCCCTTTCTATATTTCTCTGCTTATGCATACCTTTATACTTCATAATTGTATGTTAGATTCAGGAGCATCTCATAATTTAATGCCACTATCAGTTATGAAGCAATTGAACATGTCGATTACAAATTCCTATAAAGACATATATTCTTTTGGTCCAAAGAAGGTCAAATGTATGGGATTGATTAACGATTTGGTCGTATCATTGGCTCAAATTCCTACTAGAAGAATTTTAATGGACATGGTTGTTGCAGATATTATAGCTCGTTTTGGAATGTTTCTCTCTAGATCTTGGGGAGACAAATTGGGAGGAGTCCTTAAACTAGATTTTACTTATGCTATTATTCCATTTTTTGGTGGACAAGAAAGGAGATTTTATTGAGAGACTAGGTTTGTGAAAACTATCACGAAAGAGGGTTCAAGTAATTCTCCTATTTATAGTCAGGAAAAGGATGAATTTTCCTTTTTTATGTTTTATGAGTCACCAAAAATTTATAAAGATACAAAAGTGAAACTCCCTTCAAAAACTAAGAGCAAGGAGCCTGTAAAAGTTATATTTTGATGGTGCCTATTTGAAAGAAGGGAATGGAGCAGGATTTCTTTTGCTTTCTCCTAAAGGTCATATGATTCCATTATTTTATAAACTAGAATTTGACTCTAAAAATAATGTTACTGAATATGAAGCTTTGATTCTTGGTTTACAAGCAGCAAAAAATCTACAAATTGAATGCATTTCTTCTTTTGGAGACTTAGAATTGATTATTAATAAAATCAAGAATCAATGTTAAGAAAGACATCCAAGACTAAATATGTATAGAAATGAAGCGTGGGATTTGGTAGATAACTTATTTTATGCTTTTATTATACAATTTGTACCTAGGGAAGGTAAAATATTAGTTGATTGATTGGCAATTCCATCTAGTACTTTTAAACTTCCTTTGAATCCCAGACTTAGGTATGAAGTAGAAATAATAAGTAGGCCTTCCATTCCATATAATATGAATTATTAGCAAGTGTTAGAAGATGAATAACAAATCAAAAGATTTCTGGAAATGGTGGGTTAATTTTCAAATTTGGAAATTGATCAAGAGGATGAATCAAAAGAGTTTCAAGAAGAAAATTTCCTTTGAAATATTCTATTGCAAATCAAAAGATTGTACAGTTGAAGAACAATGTGATTCCTAAAGGTTTTTTAACCCCTATATAGATTATTTAATGTGAATTATTTTGTTTTCCATGCAAAGAAAACAAATTCAGAAGAGGATCTTGAAGATTGCAACCTTGGAATAGAACAACAGCCTAATATGGTGAGGTTGGAAAAGGATGTTCCAAAGGACTTCAAACAGAGGTATGTAGAGATTTTCAAGAAATATATTGATATATTTGCATGATATTATGAGGATTTGAAGACTTATGATACTAACATCATTCAACATAAAATTCCTTCAAAGCCAAGGATTAAACCATACAAGCAAAACTTGAGACAAATTAATCCTTTATTGTTGCCAAAAATTGAGAAGGAATTCAAGAAGTTGTTACAGGCTAAAATAATTGTTCCTCTAAGATATTCTAAGTGGGTGGCTATTTTAGTGCCTGTGAGAAAGAAGAATTGGGATATTCAACTATGTATTGATTTCTGAAATTTAAATAGGGCATCATTGAAGGACAATTATCCTCTTCCTAAAATGGATCACATCTTACAAAAGGTAACGAGATCTTCAATATTGTCAATGAATGATGGATTTTATGATTATAATCAAAGTTCAGTGCAACCATAATATCATAAGAAGACATCATTTACTACTCCATGGGGAACTTTTATGTATGCTAAAATTCCTTTTGGATTAATGAATGTCGGGGCTACTTTCCAGAGGGCTATGGTTATAGCTATTGTAGGTGAAAAGAGAAATTTGTGCTAATTTATTTGGATGACATTAAAGTTTTCTCTAAGTCATATGAAGAACAATTAAATTATTTACATCAAGCTTTCAAAAATTGCAAAAGGTATGGTTTATCCTTAAACCCAAACAAATCTCATTTTGCTTTGAAAGAAGGAAAATTACTGGGTTATATTGTTTCTAAAGAAGGGGTTAGGATAGATCCAAAAAGAGTTGAAGCAATAAAAAATATACCTTTTCCAAGGAGTAAAAAGGAGATTCAAAGTTTTTGGGAAGAATAATTTTTTTAAGAATATTTATCCCAAATTATGTAGAAATTGTTAAGGAAATTACTGATATGTTGAAAAATGATGCATAAGTGAAGTGGACTACAACAACAAGGGAATATTTTTCTCAGATAAAAGAATATTTTTAGGAAGCACCTATGTTGGTAAGTCCTAATTATAGAAATCCTTTTCAAATATTCTCCTTTTCTTCCACTTTTACTTTGGAAGTAGTGCTTCTATAAAGAAATTAGGAGAACATAGAGAAACCTGTAGATTTCTTCAGCAGAGTGTTAAGGGATGCACAACTAAAATATAATATTATGGAGAAGCAGGCTTATGCTTTAGTAAAAGCACTAAAGGATTTTAGAGCTTATATTATGCAATCTAAAATTACTACTTATGTCCTAATGTTGTTGTGTTATGAAACTAGCTCACAAAAAGATAGAAAAAATAGATCAACGCCTTAGAAATAAGCCTCTTCGAGGGGGAAACCTCCTTTACATTACACAAATGAACAATTCTTGGATGATAAAAATGACAATACCTCCTTTCTATATATAGGAGTCTAAGGGGTCATAATATAATCAAAGACGACATAACAATAATAATGTAAGGGCACAATAATAACAACAGTGGGCTTCTATGGGGAACAATAATAACAATATGGGGACTACATGGGCACAACAATATAATAAGGGGGTTGTACTAATAAGAATAAGGGGTTACACTAGTAGTATAGGGTCCTAACATGCCCCTTTCCTTCAAAAAGTGTTGTCCTCAACACTTGAGTAGTTCTTGATGCTTTTTTATAAAATTCTTCCCATGTGGAATCTTCAGTGGGTAAGTTCTTCCACTTGACGAGATACTCTGAAAATTGATAGGTTTCATAGTTTTCAGGGTCTTTTTTCTGTGACTGCTCCAGGTTCTAATATGATTTTTCCTTCCTTGTCAAGTTCTGGCAATATTGTTTGAATTGGGATCTTCTGCAACTTTTGAATGAGTGGCCACACTTCTTCATCCTTCTTTCATTCATCCCTTACTTTGTCTATCCAGTCTGGTTGGATAATAGAAATAGCGCAAAACAATGCTTCCACATCCTCATCCTTTCTTGAGAGTGCATTTTCAACAAAATTTTGCTTCCCTTTTTTGTAGATGATTTCAAAGTCATAACCTAACATATTTGTGACCCATTTTTTCTGTTCTTCTAAAGATAATATTTGTTCTAAAAAGTATTTAAGACTATCATGATCCATTTTTACCTTGAAGTTTCTTCCCATTAGGTAAGGTCACCATTTCTTAAGTGCATGTAGTATTGCCAAAATTTCCTTCTCATAAATAACTTGCTTGAGATGTAGCCATAAAAATACCCAATCGCCTACATAAAAACTTCTTTCACTGCAATGTTGATCTACCTGTTGTTTCATTCGATTCTGCAACAAAGTGGTGTTATCCTTTAAAAGTTGGAGAACCTGTTGTTGATGCTCACTATGATCTTTCACTGCTTGAACCTTTTTCTTCTTGATATGTCCTTCTATATTGAGAGTTTGAGGAGTGGTAATTTCTTCCAATTAATTACAAGATATGGTCGGATTCATTTCTTGATGCTCGATTTGATCCTTCACTTCTTGAACATTTTTATTCTTGATATGTCCTTCTATCTTCATAGTTTGAGGAGTGGTTGTCGGCCGGATAAGTCATTCTTGCGGACAAGACTGACCTCCCTAGTATCTAATGATATCTAGCGACAAGAAAACCAAACAAATTCTATCTTTCTCTAAATATGCAATTTATAAATAAAGGAAAACAAGTGTTTTAAGCCTACCTTGGGTCCAATGCAAGTTTGTGGAAGCCTTGCTCCGTTGATCCAAATGAGCTCCCTTGTAGAGAATATGCAAACACAAACAAGCACACAAATTAAATAGCACCTGAAAAGCCAATATAATAAAGCATACTTATCATGATGATCAAGGAATTCATGAAACAAATCACATAAGACAATTTGTTGAGAAAAATGAATCTGATTGTATTAACTTAAATCAAAGAAGAACTTTACAACCTTGGTGCCTTGATGTTGTACAAGCTCCTCCCAGGGTCCATCAAGAAGTCTCCTCTACTTTGACAAGTTTCACTCTCTTCCCAATGAAGCCAAAAGGTATGCGATCTCTCCTCTCAAGCTTAACTAGGAAGTCTCAATTCCAGTAGCATTTACCCTAAAAAAATTTCAACTTCTAACCTCTCTAGCAACCAGCCCAATGCCTTAATTTATAGTGCAATGGAGGGAAGTTACTAGGTCCTCCTTCAAAGGGATAAGCTCCTCTCATCAAGGGATTAGCTCCTTCACTTTTGGGATGCATGAACCACCTAGGAGCAAACCATCCACGCCAAGATTCCTTCTAGAATCATCTAGAATTAACCCAAAGTGAGTTTTTAAGAATAAACTTGCGCCTTTTTGACTTTCACAGGGGTCCGCACCCACTCCTTTAGAGATAAAGCGGGCAGGTCCACAGGTAACATGAACAGGGGGTGCGGGACCGTAGGCAGCAATGAGATAAAGTGCGGAACCAGAGCTTTATTGATTTTCAAAGTCTTTCTCTCATTTTCAAAGCTTGACATGAAGAGCTAAGGTTTGAGACTTGATTAGGAGGACAGTATGAATGATGATAGACCCATACTGACTGCAAATAGTCATGGTGACAATATTTTGTGTAACAGATTGCCCCCTAAAGTGCGAAGTATGTAGTAGATGAGGATTTCATTTATCATCTTAAGAAGAGTGAAGTACTTTATCATTTCGAGGATCATGTTGTGGAGAGCCCGGTTGGAACCTGTAAAAACATTCAATGCAAAATATATATATGAGATCATATCATCGCTGAGGTAGGCATTCCCATACTCAGATCAAAACTGACTAGAAAACTAACTACTGGTTTGATATAGGAATGATATTGTAATACATCACAAGTATAGACACATGTAGACACAGTATGGATGCAGCCATCTGTTTATGAATAGTTCGCTATATAATGAATACAAAATTCCTCGCAGCCTGGATGGTGGAAACTAGATCCAGGGTCTTGATTTCTACTTCCCGAAATAGTACAATTCTAACCATGTGAATGAATGTGTTGAAGTCGAACATGGTAGAAACCACTTGATTACCAGTGAATGATGTAAACTGTTAACAAGTGTGAGAGAAACCACCAGTAATGTCAATGTCTCTCAAAGTACTCAGTACAGTCTATGAGATGTGGATAGATGTGTTGATGTCGAACATGTCACAGAATCCTTTGATTGAAGGTCAATGATGCAACCTATCGTCGAAGGCGAGAAACATGCCATTGAGGCATGAAGATCCCAAGGTACTGACAATTTCTAGATCATCTTTCTAGATAATGAGCTGAAGTCGATAGAAAGCGATCCATCGTAGGCAAGCCCACAACACAAAATCGTAGATCAAGTTTGAAGAAATTTAGTTGCAAGGACTGACTCAGGGATGGTCAAGACGGATGACAGATATTTTTGTAGATGAATGGTTTATTTGCACTAACCTCTTGAACACATAACGACACAACAGATGGTTTGGTGACAATTGACCCAAGGTTAATACCCAGAAACTAGCTGAAGACTTTCAATATGGTTTGATCAACTATTAGGAAAAGGATTTCCAAACCCAGGTGAATAAAAGTGTCGTGTTCAAGAGTGGTTACAAAGTATGACAAACAGGCTCATTTTTCTCTCTTTTCCCCCACCATTTCTGGCAAGTACCTCTTTATTTTTTGACAAGCTTGAGAAGGATAACATTTGCTTGATTATAAGCTCATCCTTCGGATGCGTCCAACTTAGTTTAAATTCGAACCCTAAGAAGGAGTGGTCCATTCCTGTTTGTAATTAAACAGGTCCTTTACTGTTAAAACTTAACGAGTCCAGTATAGGAGAAACTCGGCGTTTTTCAATTTTAGAGAGTCTGAAGAAACTTAAGAAGACTCCATGGTTGTCCTTTTTCGTAAATTTGTGTCTCCCAAGCCCGAAAAAGTATAAAATAATACTTGAGAGAATTGCTTGATCATTACAACCAAAGAGTGCTTTTCATAATTAGTGCCTCTGATCCGAAAAAGTAAAAAAGCGATCAATGACACGTCGTTTTATAACCAATATCGAATTTGAAACGACAAAAATCTGGCAATCTTTTCATGTTTTTACGGTCAGAAAAGGGTTGTAAGTGGACCGTCTTTTTAGTTCCGTTTTAACGAGTTTAAAAAGAAAAAACTCGTCGATCTTTTCATGTCTTAGGAGTCAAAAAATAGCTTAAAGGTGACTCTAAGGTTTCACTTTTTCGTAAGTTTTAACGAGTTCGAAAAAATGATAAAAATGTACTCATGGTTTTCATTTTTTCGTAGGTTTTAATGAGTTCGAAAAAATGATAAAAATGTACTCATATGGCCAACTTTCAATTTAATTTACGAGAAGGAAAAGATGGAAAGAACTAGGCATTTTCATTTTTTTTACGAGAATGAAAAATAGAAAAATAATCTCGGGATTTTCATGAGTTTAACGAGTCTTGAAAATAACTGAAATTGACTCGAGATAGGTTTCATTTTTAGAAAAGCTTGAAACAGATAAAAACTATGCTTCAAAGTAGTTTCATTTTTACACAAGCTTGAAACAAAGAGAAAACTATGCTTGATGCCCCCTAAGCATAACTGCTAGAGCGCATGCCCCCCCAGCTTCATTTCATTCAACTAAGTACACTGCTGGTAATTAGTAGCTAGATGGAATGAAGGTTCATTTACGAGATCATATGAAAGACTCAACCTAAAACTGTAAGAAAATTATGCAAAAAACTGAAATAACTAACCTAACTATACAACTTAACGTTTATGAGATCTAGTGAAACTCTCGACTCAATTAGAGGAGGATTTGTTTCATTTTTTAACGAGCTTGACACAGGAAAAGAACTATGCTTGGATCTGGTTTCATTTTTACGCAAGCTTGAAACGAAAAACTATGCTTGTTATAAGTTCGCATGCCCCTAGCATAATGACGCAAATCGAGGTACATGCCCCCCAAGCTTCATTGCATTCAAGCAGGTGGATGAAATGAAGGTTTACTTTAGAAATCTTGGAAAGACTCGTGGGAGTTGTTTCATTTTCTTGTGAGGTTGACATAGGAAAAGAACTATCCTCAAAACCCTTGTTTCATTTTTTAAATGAGCTTGACACAAGATAAGGAACTATGCTCATAACTACTCTCTACAATCTACTTAACAAGGAACTATACTCTAAAAAACCTTAATTCATTTTTTAACAAGCTTGACACAAGACAAGGAACTATGCTCTAAAATCCTTGATTCATTTTTTAACGAGCTTGACACAAGACAAGGAACTATGCTCATAAAATCCTTGTTTAATTTTTTAACGAGCTTGACACAAGACAAGGAACTATGCTCATAACTACTCTCTACAACCTATATAACCTACTGATTCATTTTTTTAACGAGGTTGACACAGGAAAAGAACTGTCTGCATACCTGATTCATTTTTTAACGAGGTTGACTCAGTAACAGGAACTATCCTCTGACCAACTAATTCATTTTTTAACGAGGTTGACACAGGAAAAGAACTGTCCTCATACCTAATTCATTTTTAAGCGAGGTTGACTCAGTAACAGGAACTACCCTCTAACCAACTGATTCATTTTTTAACGAGGTTGACACAGGAAAAGAACTGTCCTCATACCTGATTCATTTTTTAACAAGGTTGATTGAGTAGCAGGAACTATCCTTTGACCAAATGATTCATTTTTTAACAAGGTTGACACAGGAAAAGAATTGTCCTCATACTCACTAATTCATTTTTTAACGAGGTCGACAAAGTAAAAGGAACTTTCCTCGAACCAACTGATTCATTTTTTAACGAGGTTGACACAGGAAGAACTGTCCTCATACCTAATTCATTTTTTAACGAGGTTGACTCAGTAAAAGGAGCTTTCCTCGAATCAACTGATTCATTTTTTAATGAGGTTGACACAAGAAAAGAACTGTCCTCATACCTGATTCATTTTTTAACATGGTTGACTCAGTAAAAGGAACTTTCCTCGAACCAACTGATTCATTTTTTAGTGAGGTTGACACAGGAAAAGAACTGTCCTCATACCTGATTCATTTTTTAACGAGGCTGACTCAGTAAAAGGAACTTTCCTTGAACCAACTGATTCATTTTTTAAAGAGGTTGATACAGGAAAAGAACTATCCTCATACTCGATTCATTTTTTAACAAGGTTGACTCAGTAAAAGGAACTTTCCTCAAACCAACTGATTCATTTTTTAACGAGGTTGACACAGGAAAATAACTGTCCTCATACCTGATTTATTTTTTAATGAGGTTGACTCAGTAAAAGGAACTTTCCTCGAACATTTCTGATCATGGCTTCCGACTGGAAGAAAGACATGTCAATGGACACACCTTGATCATGGCTTCCAAGAGGTCTTCATTAGAAGGAAGAATAGTTCTCTGGAAGGAACACATGTCAAGGGACTCAAAAGGGATAAGAACATTGCGTTCAAGTAATCCCATAGACTTTTCCATGTCAATTACTGGATCTAAATCAAAAGAAGATGAGCAAGCAGTGAGAGGCTCACTTACATCGGTAACTGAAAACATGGGACTAGTTGCCACATAATTAACCCGTGGCGGGGTAGATACCACTTTAGAATCAGGAACATTTAGGGGTGTCATATTATTGGTAGTTGAAACAAGACTATGGAATGAAATCTGGTCTACAATCACAATATTTCCATTGTGAGGGAAAGACATCACGTGAAAGAGTGTCGATACAATAGCTTTCATTGCATAAACATAGTCTCGCCCAAGGAGTAAATTGAAATCAAAGGGACCTCGAACTACCATAAGATAAATACAGATAGTTTTACCTTCCAAGGTAATAGAAAACTTAGGAAGGATCCCTAAAGGTTCACTAATGGTTCTGTTAAAAGCTTTCAGATTCTGCGTAATAGGCGCAAGTTGAGGGGAACCCAAAGCTTTCCAAGCAGTTGAGGATAAAATACTAACAGAAGCTCCTTCATCTACCTGTGTGCGTTGTATGTCCCTACCACCAACCTTGACAATGATTTGGAAAGGGATGGAGGAAGGAAGACGAGGTTCTGTCAATCTATTCCAATCAAAGGAAAATACCTCAGTACTTGGAGGGGGTTCTGTGGAAACAGGTGAAATGCCCCCCGACATAGAAGAATCTGATGTAACAAAAAGAACCTGAGTGGTATGAATTTCACTCTCTAAAGGGAGAGTGGGATCGATCGAATGTGAAATTGAATCGACCACTTAATCAACTAATGGACCATCAACCTGAGTGATATAAGTTTCACTCTGCAATGGAAGAGTGGGATCAACTGTACTTGAAATTAGATCAATCACTTCGTCAGTTGACGGTAGGTTGGGAGAAAGTTTACGGTAACCACTTGGAAATTCTTGCTGTGGAATAGTAAGGTTTTCCAATGATTTCGAGGCTTCATCCATGTCAGGGAAAATGTGAGTTTGATGACTCCCTTTGCATAACTTACAAGGAAACCTAAGTTTACCCTTTTTCCCATGAACCTGACTATCACTGGTTGATGGATCAATGAAAAGTTGATGAGATTTTTCTGACCATACTTCCAAGACCTTTGGAATACCAGGACAATTGATAAGGAAGTGGTCACCCTTACAAAGCCTGCAAGGGTATTTGGGTTTACGATGCATGTCGGAGTTTTCCTCAACACAACTAACACTTAGAGTCATGGTTGGTTGGTTGACTTCTTTCTTATCTTACTTCTTCTTCTTCTTCTTCTTCCCTTTCTTCTTCTTCTTAGCCACCTAGTTACTAGCATCAAGGCTTTTACCAAGCGAAGAGGAAGAAATGGAGGATGAAAAATTAGGCGAAGAAGGTAAAGGGTCAACAGAAGGTTGGTGATGTTGAGATGGTGAACTATGTTGAGGTGAAGCATTCAGTTGAGGTGGAACAATTGGAGTATTTGGGGCCAACGAAGTTGAAAATAACCATATCGGTAAACCTATTGTAAATCCAAGTAATGACAAAGTAGCCATATAAGGAGGACCAACATTTCCAAAGTAAGGAAAAGTACTAGGATTCTCACTAAGAGGGGTTCCTGGGTTGGTAAATTCCGGAACATTTGCCATTATATTCAACTTCAATGAATTTTATTAACAATTTAAAACTAAAATTAACAATTCGCAATTCACACCTAACAATTAAAATTCACAATTCACACCTATGGTCTCTAAAAGTAAAAACAAACAAATTAACATGTGCTATCAAATCTAGGAGTCAAACCACACACAAACAGTAACTTTCCTACCGAAAACACTAGTTGGTGATGAAATCCAACGTCGCAAAATTCAATACAGAAATGGCAGTTGGAATAGTTACCCCGAAAACCTACTTAATGAATAGACTGGCACAAGTTTCTCCACTAAACCGTCTCGAGTGAAGAGAAACCCCCAGAAAATCCAAGTGAGTCTAGCCGACGTCTGCTCCAGGTACAGTGGGATCTTCCCTCCACCATCACCTTAGGAAAGAATCCTATAGAATATGGTCACTATGGTTACCAACGAAAACAAATATACCTGGGGGAACAGTCTACGATACGATACGCGCAAGGGCAGAGTAACAAGCTCAATCCCCTTGAAGGCTCCTTGACAAAATCCAAGGTTTACCAACAAGTGACCCCAGGCTCTTCGAAAATGGTCAATCCGAGGTTTACCGTTTTTAATACGTGAATATCTTCTATCCTTCCCAATGAGGAAGGATTGATTCCCACACTGGTTCATATATGATCTCGTGCTTCTCCTTTAAGAGGAGCTTTCCCAGAGCACAGATGTAACAATTGGAATTTATCTCCTACTGCAAGATACAACTACTTGTTTGTTTTACTGTCTTGGAGAGTTAACTAAAACCTATTCCAAGACACTAGCCTAAGCTAGATTGGTGGAAAGAGACCTAAAAATGTAAAAATTACTAGATGAATTTTAATTAAGCACTGTGTTATTTAGGTTGTTTTTACTCAAAATGGTAAATGGATATGAAACCAATGGTGTTATGACCTGACCCAAAATTGAATGCAATCGAATATGATAATGTAATCTTTTCAATTTGATGAATCCTAACTAAAGTAAGAAGAGAGTTTCCATTCACTTCCAACAATGCAAAAAATTGATCACTAAGAGAAAATATAACAAATTCTCTAATGCACTAATTTCATCAAGAAAAACTAATGCAAATCAATTTCAAAACAGTTTTTTCTTTGTGTGTTAAAAACAAGCATAAAAATATGTAAATTCAAATCAAAGAAAACTGATCTAAATCTACGACTGATTTTTCAGAATGTAAACCATGTAGTTGTAATCTATGCACAATTCACTTGAAAAGTATGCAAACGTAATCTATGCACATTTTTCATTCATATTCTGAAAATGAGAATTCTAATTATGCAAATGTGATCCATGCAAGAGAATTCTCAAACACAAGATGATTCTAATGTAATCTAAGAACCAATCAAGTGCAATTCAAGAAAATTGGGTGAGAGTTCCAAAGATCAAAAAATAAAAATACTCAAAGGCGATTAACACTCATACACAATTTAGGCCCCCCCCCCCCCGGCGAATGAGGGGGAAATTGTTTTGCAAAAACAAAAGCAAAAAGATGCAAAATTGTGAAAAGACTGAGACAAACCTCCAAGTAATGACCAAAGGAAATCAAATTAAGAATTTCTCAAAAAAGAGACTCAAAACACCCAATTGATAAAAGCTTAAAACAAGAATGCCAATGGAATTAACCTAAGAAAAGTTCCTGACAAGTCACGTGCAGATCTGGGCAGAGGCTAAAAACACATAAACGAATCCTAAGCTGACTGAAAGAGAAAATCTTAAGTTTTTCAAAATTTTGACAGGGTCCACAAGCCCACAGTTCACACAGGTGTGGGACCGCTGTGTGTGCAAAGAAAAAGTGCAGATAGGTTCACACTGCGCTACAAGCAGAGGGTGCGGTCCTCTCCCAAAAGTATGAAAAACAAAAAGTAATTCAAGATATACTAAACCTACCCAATCCCACACACATCAAGCCAAAAAGAGAAACAAAAACACAGTTTCTCAAGTCAAAGTAAAAGCAAATCAAAAAATCAAGTCCCCAGTGGAGTCGCCATTTTGTCGGCCCGGATAAGTTGTTCTTGCGGACAAGACCGACCTCCCTAGTATCCAATGATATCTAGCGACAAGAAAACCAAACAAATTCTATCTTTCTCTAAATATGCAATTTATAAATAAAGGAAAACAAGTGTTTTAGGCCTACCTTGAGTCTAAGGCAAGTTTGTGGAAGCCTCGCTCCGTTGATCCAAATGAGCTCCCTTGTAGAGAATCTGCAAACACAAACAAGCACACAAATTAAATAGCACATGAAAAGCCAATATAATAAAGCATACTTATCATGATGACCAAGGAATTCATGAAACAAATCTCAAAAGACAATTTGTTGAGAAAAATGAATATGATTGTATTAACTTAAATCAAAGAAGAACTTTACAACCTTGGTGCCTTGATGCTGTACAAGCTCCTCCTAGGGTCCATCAAGAAGTCTCCTCTACTTTGACAAGTTTCACTCTCTTCCCAATGAAGCCAAAAGGTATGTGATCTCTCCTCTCAAGCTTAACTAGGAAGTCTCAATTCCAACAGCATTTACCCTAAAAAATGTTTAGCTTCTAACCTCTCTAGAAACCAGCCCAATGCCTGAATTTATAGTGCAATGGAGGGAAGTTACTAGGTCCTCCTTCAAAGGGATAAAGCCCTCCTTCAAAGGGATAAGCTCCTCTCATCAAGGGATTAGCTCCTTCACTTTTGGGATGCATGAACCACCTAGGAGCGAATGATCCAGGTCAAGATTCCTTCTAGAATCATCTAGAATTAACCCAAAGTGAGTTTTTAAGAATAAACTTGTGCCTTTTTTACTTTCACAGGGGTCCGCACCCACTCCTTTAGAGACAGAGCGGGAAGGTCCGTAGGTAACATGAACAGGGGGTGCGGGACCGCAGGAAATAGTGAGAGAAAGTGCGGAACCAGAGCTTTATTGATTTTCAAAGTCTTTCCCTCATTTTCAAAGCTTGACATGAAGAGCTGAGGCTTGAGACTTGCTTAGGAGGACAGTATGAATGATGATAGACCCATACTGACTGCAAATAGTCATGGTGACAATATTTTGTGTAACAGTGGTAATTCCGGCCAATGCATTACAAGATATGGTTGGATCCATTTCTTCTTTCTTGATGTGATCTTTCACTTCTTAATATGTCCTTCTATCTTGAGAGTTTGAGGAGTGGCAATTCCTGCCAATGCTTTACAAGATATGGTCAGATTCTTTCTTCTTTCTCTGGGGTTGGTTCCTGGTGTATATCCTCTTCTTTTGATGTTTCTTGATCCTTTTCTTCCTCCTCTTCATAATCTATGTAAAATAATTTCTTCTTAGCACACTTATGACCTTTAGTGCATTTGCTATCACAATTGTAACAAAGCCCTTTTTCTCTTTTTTCTTCCAATTGTTGTGGTGCAAACCTTGTAGGTTGTACTTCCATAATTACAGTCGTGAGTGGTGGGGTTCCTTGTTTCCATAATTTCGCTTTCAATTTTTCTTGCCTACCTGAATGCCTTCTCCAACGAATCAGGTTCCCAAAGACGAACCTCATGTTGAATGTTATCCTTTAAAGTACATATGAAGACATAAACCCTTTGCTTTTATGGAATATCATTTACCCTTATATTCAATTTTTGAAATTCCTAAATGTGTTTTTCGATTGAAACCTTTTGTTTGAGATTTATCAATTGGCTAAAGAGCTTGTTTCTCTTTGTATCCTTGTAATGTGCTATCATTTCCTTCGTAAAAATTGACCACGTAACCAGTGGTTTACAAGAACAAACCCCTTTTTACCATAAAAATTGATTCGGTTCTAAATAATTAGATGCAATACTTACCTTTTGTAACAGCGGTACACCATGTAGATCAAAATATTTCTCCATCTATAGTATCCAATTTACCTGATCCTTGCCATCAAACTTCCTCATCTCACTTTTTCTTGATTTTAGAAGCTTAATCTTGAAACGACTATAGCATTGTAATTTCAGATCTTTAAGTTCTAAAATTTTAGCCTGTAATATCCCTTTGGGTCCTCTTTCTAACTCCTCAAGTCTGATCACAATTGGATTCTCGATGAAATATTTATTCCCAATCTCCCGCGATGACCTAATTATAGACTAGTTTAGTAGAGTGAACTTGTACGACATCCCATGTGTCACTAATTCAACCTTAGGTTCTGAAAATTATACCTAAACATAATACCGTCTGTCCTATTTCTGTAAATTCTGACAAAATTTCAATTTGATGCTCAAAGAGAAAGTTATGATGATTTTCCCAAGGTCACCTATTTAGGATGTAATTCAGCAGTTTACAAAAACCCTAACTTCCTCAAATCATATATCCAAAAGTATAGAGAGACAAGATCTGAAATTGAGACTCGAGGTTCATATCTCTTCCTTCTAAAATGGGCTTGTTATATCTTTTGAAACTTCGTATAGAAAACGTTATAGCACAAATTCCACGATAACCTATATTAAATGTAATTCTGGAGCTTACACAAACCCTAACTTCCTCAGTTCATATCTCCGCAAATATAGTGAGAAAATATCTGAAATTTGGACCTGAGGTTCAACATGCTTTTATCTCAAATGGGATTTCTTTTTAGCTTCTGAAACGTCGCAGAAAAATAGTTATAGCTAAAATTCCATGATGACTTGTTTGGAGCAGCGAAACCCTAGAATTCAAAGCTCTAATACCAAATGTTATGAAACCAACTCACAAAAAGATAGAAAAGACAGATCAATGCCTTATAAATAAGCCTCTTCGAGGGGAAACCTCCTTTAAATTACACAAATGAACAATTCTTGGTTGATACAAATGACAAGACCTCAATTCTGTATATAGGAGTCTAAGGGGTCATAATATAATCAGAGCCGATATAACAATAATAATGTAATGGCACAATAATAACAATAGTGGTCTTCTATGGGGAACAATAATAACAATATGGGGACTACATGGGCACAACAATATAATAAGGGTATTGTACTAATAACAATAATGGGTTACACTAGTAGTATAGGGGCCTAACATGTTGTTAAAGAGGTGTTGAATCAGAGTGACAGTGATGGAAAAAGAGGAAAACGGATTGCAAATCCAAGAAGATGATATGGATATTAACCCAACTAAGCTAGTGAAAGGAAAAGGGTTCGTAAAAAAATTAACAGAAGCTAATAATCAAGCTATGGGAATCAATTTACTGGCTGAAGTTACTGAATCAAAGACAAAAGTGGAAAAAGGTATGAGTGAAGAACCTGATAACAAAATTAAGTATAAATATATTTGTTCTTAGTGGTATAAAGATATTGTCCATTATATTTGTTTCCTCAGTTGTCCTTCTTTCTTAGAAAAACTAAAATAAATCATAAATCTATCTCAGATAAGGCTAAAAATATGTAATAACAAATGGGAATTTATATTGGAGAGATCCAACTAGTATTTTGTTTCTCTATTTAACTGAAGGAGAGACTATAGAAATTGTAAATGAATATCATGGATGCCTCTGTGTAGGTCACTACAGTTGGAAAGTCACAACTGATAAAAACTTGAAGGCTGGTTTATTTTGGCCCGATCTATTTTTTGATGTTTACAGATTGGTAAGAAGTTGTGAGTAATGACAAATATTCATTGATAAGAAGAAATTAGCACCATTACCCTTGATCCTTGTATTTGTGGAAGAACCCTTTTGACAATGGGGTTTGGATTTTATAGGGGAGATAAATATGCCCTGTAGTGGAAAATACAAATGGATTTTGACAGGGACTAGTTATTTCACTAAGTGGGTAGAATTTGTCCCAATGAGGAGAGCTAATGATATAGTGGTGATATAATTTTTAGAAGACAATATTTTCAGCAAGTTTGGTTGTCCTAAGAAGCTAGTAACAAACAATGCACATGTTTTTAGATCTGCAAAGTTGATTGATTATTTCTAGAAATGTAATGTGATATTGGCCCATTCTACCACCTATCACCCACAAGGAAATGGGTTGGTAGAATCTTCCAATAAGGCCCCGGTGAAGGTTCCTAAAAATACTATTGAGAAAATCAGAAAAACTAGGATTTAACATTGAAATTTGCCTTATGAGAAAATAGACTAGGAAGTCACCTTTTGAGTTAGTTAGTATATGGAATAACTGCTTTATTTCCCAGCAAGTTAGCAAAACATGTTGTGGAACTTATTCAATATGTTAAACAAGAGTCAAATTCACTCACAAGGAGAATGAATCAGTTGGTGGAATTGAATGAAAATAGAGAAAGGGTAATGCAAAATATTATCAATTACCAAGAGAAAATGAAATTAATATTTGACAGGAAATCCAGAGATATTATTTTTCAACCTAGAGACTTAGTTCTACATTGGGATGTGAGAAGAGAAGAGAAAGGAAAGCATGGAAAATTTGATCCTCTTTGGTATGGTCCTTTCAAGATTGCAGAAGTTAGAACAAATAACACCTTCATTTTGGAAAACTTGGATGGTGAACTTATACAACTGCCAGTCAATGGGAAGTATTTGAAGCACTACTTCCAGCATTGACTTCATTTCTTTTCTTCATTGTATATACCGGTGTGATCATTGTGAATATTCGATGATCCCTTCATTACAATGTTTCAAGCTATAAGTTGACTCCATGCCTTAGGTGAAGCCACTAATATTTAGTTCTTAGTGTTTTGACTTAAAACAATATCCCTAAGTGGAGCTAGATGTTGTAATTTGTTTTACTTTTATATGTGTGTAGGATAAATGTATAAATATGTATCAGTTTCATATATATATATATATATATATATATATATATATATATATATATAACAAAAGAAGATAAAGAAAGATAGAAATTTTGTTTGATGGTGTATCCTAGTCGACAACACCATGTTAGAGTTTAAAAGTCGGGCACATTTTCGAGTGTGATGAAATAAGGTAGTGGGGCCCGTGGGATGGAGAAAACCAGATGGAACTACATGCTCAGTGGTTATCTCTCCCAATCCCCGTGTTGAACCTCATAATTACCTTCCCCTTGACATTTGTTCTCACCTTTTTCTCTTGATTTCTCACAAGACTATAGATCCAATCAATGATAAATGCTAGATTTTGTCTTAGGAAAGCATTAAAATGGTCACCATATTATATTTTCATGTTCTTTCTATTTTAATGGACTTTTGCAAATTAACTACAAAACACAACCTATTCTATAGCTAACTGTGGGTTCCATATCTACTCTCATGGTTTGGCAGGTTACAAGTGTCAAATGAAGAACTGGGCCACATGGGCATCTCTAGAATCCTCTCTACATGGATTCTATCCTACTCACTCAGTCCATATCAACAGAAAAACATGCCTAAAGTCATGGTCAAAGATGGAGTCAAATGCGTTATCTAGTAGTAGTAGGACTCTTGATTTTCTCTTTCGTAGCTAATCAAGAGTCTAACAATTCTGTTGAAGAGCTAATGCGAATTAAGCCACTTGTAGTTGATCAGAAGTGGAGGATTTAATGCAGATCAGGCCACCTGTAGCTGATCAAAAGTTTAACAGTCTCATTACAATTCAAATTTAGCCACTTGTAGCATGTCTTCTTATAAACAGTCATGATAGATTCGGATCAAGCCACCTATAACAAGATTTTCTCTTAGACAGTTATGTTGTTTTTCTATAAATATCGGTTAAATGAGACCGAGAAGTAGTTAGAAGCTAGAAGGGATTACATACTTTTGTTAAAAACTCTGTTCAGACTTCGTTTTGTTGATAATACAAACTCTGTTTTGTCAATTGGCGCAACAGATTCTATTGGTGGTTAGCCTTACATGGAGGTCCCCACTTATTATTTTAAAACTCCGGTCCCACATTGACTTTGCTTTACAACATTGCTTCAATACACACCATAGATCTCTGATTGGCAGATCCGACAGTCAATATTCACTCTGAAAGATCAAAACAATCCATTGGTCCTCCACCATCGATCAACTCACACTAGTTCCAACAGTTCGCAAGGATATCGGGTGCACAACTTGCATGGAGAGTACCCGCCAGAAAAGCGGTTTCCTCTCACCTCCTTGCTGCTACGTGTCCTCTGCTAAATGGAATCAAGCGACTACTCCTTTTTACCACTTATGGTTTTGAGGTCGCCAAAAATACCACTTTCACTGTTTAAACCCTGCTATTGGATATAACCACGTGCGTTAAATTAAGCAAAGCCCTTAATGTATGATTTTAGTGCTTAATCACGAAATTAACTCTTAATGCTAATTGACCCTGATTTATATTCAATACACAGAAAACCCACAACCGCTGAGATTTGCATTAAATGTGAAATTACAGAAAATACCCGGTTAACTGTATTTACGTGGACACGCCGAAAGAGACAATTGTCTGCACCAGGATTACAATACAAATACACGTTGGATCATTTTCATTAATATAATATCTGTTATAGAGTCTCGCCCTTGGCTCTATTACAACATATGTAAAGACCTCTATTTCAATGGAAATCCACATGCTAATTCTTGGCTCTCGCTCACTCAATCCCCTCTCCCCATTACATTTTTTCCTTCCTTTTATCAATCGAAGATTACTCTAACTATGCTTAACAAATCAATCTCTATTTTTAGTCAATCTAACAGTAAATCTCTAATTCCTAGCTCTACCACACACCTATACTAACAACTTATCTTTGAACCTAAAATAAGACAATTTCTAACTATTACAATAATGAAATACAACTCATTTATTGAGAGACCCAACCCTCTCGGTAAAACTGACTTTTGACTAATCAAGTCATGAAATTCAACTCTTTTAACAACAACATGTGAAAAAACAATCACATTGTTGGCTATGCCTAGATGCTCCTGCATCAGACTCTCGAGGAAGAAAAGAATTATCCTTCAGACTTTCAAGGTTTACTCCATACTTTTGCAACTTTGATGTTGTCAACCAACTGACATCCTCCACTGGCCGTCCTTTCCATTTGACTAGATATTGAAAATAAATCTGTCCTCTAGTTCTTTTGGTAACTCTTTTCTCCAAAACGGCTTCCACCTCTTTCTTAACTATCTTTTCCATTTGTTTTTCCCAGTTCAAAGTTTGAAATTCATCCTCTGTAGTCTCCTACTGTAGTTCTATCTTTGTCTCCTTGTATGGGTAAAAATCTGCAACATTGAATATACATGATATCCCAATCCCTTCTGGCAATTCAATTTCATAAGCATTAATTGAAAACTTCCTTACAATTCTACATGGTCCTATCTTTTTCATTTTTAGTTTATTGTAAGTCTTAGCAAGAAATATTTCTTTTCTCAAATACACCATCACTAAATCTCCCACTTGGAATTATTTCTCTCTTATTTTCATATCTACTCTCTGTTTGTATTTGCTACTGCTTTCCTGCAATCTGCCTTTGACATCTTCTTGTAGTCTTTGCATCTGTTCTGCAAACTCTTCATCTTTTGCACTTCTTATCTCCTGTTTACTCAAATTCCTGAGCTCATACACACCTCTTGGATTCATTCCAAAAACAATTTGAAATGGACTCATTCCAGTATTTTGGTTTGGAGTATCATTATAAGAAAATTCAGACTGAGCTAGTGCCAAATCCCACTACTTAGGATTTTGATACACTAAACTTCTCAATATGTTTCCCAAGCTCATGTTTACTACTTCGGTCTGTCCATCTGTTTGAGGATGGAATGCTAAACTGAAACTAAGGTTACCCAATTTCTTCCAAAGAGTTATCCAAAAGTGCCCTACAAACTTTGTATCTCGATCAGACACAATACTACAGGCAATCCATGTAATCTTACAATTTCTGAAAAAAATAGATTAGCTATATGTGTTGCATCACTAGCCTTCTTACAATCAATTAAATATGCCATCTTGGAAAATCTTTCTATTACAACATAAATGGAATCATTCCCCCTTTTAGTTTTAGGTAAGCCCAAAACAAAATCCATGCTAATTTCATCCCATGCTCGGTTTGGTATTGACAATGGCCGGTACAATCCTGTATTCTAGCTTCCCCCTTTAGCATGCTGAGATATCCTGCACTTCTCAAAAAATATCTTAATATCAGTTTGCATCTTTGGCCAATAGTAAAAAGCATTTACCTGTGCAAATGTTTTGTGTTTTCCAAAGTGACCAGATAATCCCCCACTATGTTTCTCCTTTATTATGTTTTCCCTCATAAAACATTTGGGAATGCACAATTTGTTACCTTTAAACAATAACCCTCCTTGGATAAGATAATATAACCACTGACTTCTATTATTAACTATTGGATTTTGAACTTATATATAGATATCTTTGAAATCTGCATCATCTTTATACATTTCAACCATTTCTTCAAATCCTACAACACCCACTTTGAATTCTTGTACAATAAAACTTACCCTACTCAATGCATCAGTGAATTTATTTGAATTACCACTCTTGTGTTTTATCATAAAAGTAAATCTTTACAAAAATTCTACCCACTTGGCAGGTTTCTGGCTCAACTTCGGTTGGTTATTGATGAACTGTAAGGCATGATTGTCCAAATACAATATGAATTCCTTTGGCAGCAAATAATGTCTCCATTTTTTCAAGGCTTGTACAATGGCATAAAATTATTTATCATAAGAAGAATACTTCTTCTTAGCTTCATTTATTTTCTCACTAAAGTATGCTATTGGTCTCTATTCCTGACTCAAAACTGCTCTAATTGTAACTCCATTAGCATCTGTTTCAACTTGAAATACCTTTTCAAAATCAGGTAAAGCCAAAAATGGTTTCTCTGTGATTTTATCCTTCAGTAACTTAAAATTCCTGTCTATTTCTTTTGTCCACTTGAATGGTTGATTAGTCTCCTTGATTGTTTCAAGAATTGGTGCACAAATCTGACTAAAGCCTTTGATAAAATTTCTGTAAAAACTTGCAAGACCATGGAAGCTTCTTACCTCGAATATATTTCTGGGAATAGGCCAGTTCCAAATTACTTGGACTTTCTTTGGATCAATTTTCAATCCTTCTTTAGAAACTACAAATCCCAAGTAAATTAATTCTTCCTTCATGAAACTAAATTTCTTCAAATTTATTAGTAGTTTCTCTTTCTGCATATTTCTTAGAACCACTTAAGTTGCTCTAGATGTTCTTCTTTACTTTTACTAAAGACTAGAATATCATCAAGATAAACAATAACAAACTTGCCTACATATTCCTTCAAAAATTCATTCATCAATCTCATGAATGTGCTAGGTGCATTAGTGAGTCCAAAAGGCATCACTAACCACTCATACAACCCACTATTTCTTTTAAATGCAGTCTTCCATTCATCGCCTTCTCGAATTCTTATTTGATGATATCCACTCTTCAAATCTATTTTAGTAAAATATTTTGATCCACTCAAACAATCCATCAAATAATCCACACGTGGTAAAGGAAATCTATACCTGATAGTGATCTTGTTTATGGCCCTAGAATCTTTACACATTCTCCATTCACCTCCTTTCTTTAGACTGAGTACTGTTGGTACAGCACATGGACTAAGACTTTCTCCGATTAACCCCTTATCCATCAATTCTTGCACTTGTCTTCCAACTTCTGCGTTCTCTTGAGGAGTTATGTATATGTTGCTTTATTTGGTAAACTTGCTCCTGGTATTAGATCAATATGACGACTAATACTCCTGATTGGTGGCAATGCATTTGGCAACTCATCCACAATAATATCAACAAAATCATTCAATAAAGTTTTGATTTCCTCAAGTAAATCGTCTAAGTTTGTGGAAGTCAGAATTACCTTAGGTCTCCCTATGACAACAAAATGCATTTCTTCACCTTTTTCAACCTCTTTTAACAGCTCCTTCCCACTCATCAGCATAACCTTTTTTTCAAGTGCTCCCTTGTCAGCTTCATCCTTCAATGGCAGTAGTCTATGTTTAGTTCCATCCTTCTCCAGAATATAAGTGTTTCTCCTCCCATCATGAATAGCTTTTCGATCAAATTGCCATGGTCTTCCTAGTAATACATGGCACACATCCATGGGCATTACATCACATAATATCACATATTTATACGTACCAATTTGTATCTCAACCTTGCATTATTCTGTCGCAATAATCTGATGTCCTTTCTGTAACCATGACACTTTGTAAGGAGTAGGGTGTATTGTCTTTGCTAGTCCGAGCTTGTCCACCATCTCTGTAGAAGCAAGGTTGTCAGTGCTTCCACTGTCAATTATTATATTACAACACTTACCTTTAGATTTGCATGTAGTTCTGAACAAACTCTTCCTCTGCGCTAATTCTTCAATCTCGTTCTCTATCTTAAGCAAGGTCCTTCTCAATAACAGGGATTCTCCTACTTCACGGGATTCTTCCTTTTCCATAAGTAAAGGTGGTTCTAGCTTTGCCTCAGCCACTTTCGCATTCCTCTGACTTGCCAGTTTATTATGAGAACAGTCCCATGACACATGTCCCCATTATCCACATGTGTAACACCGAACATCTCTTCCTCGACATCTTTCTCTAGGTGAAAATCTTCCTATGTTAAAATCTCCCCTCTATGATGATCTACTACTTGAGATGCCTGCTTCATGCTGATGCTGTTGTCCCCTTGGTCTAGTAGTTCCTGTACCTCTCACTGAGCTTCTTCCTCTGTTCCTCTGATTCTGTTTTCTAAACATCTTCTCTTCTGCCTTCAAACCTGCTTGATACACATATTCAATATTCTTTAGATTCAACAAGCTAATCTCATCCTAAATTTCATACCTTAAGCCATTGATATATATAGTTATATTCTCCATGTCATCCTCTGCATGTCTTGCTCTAATACTCAATCTATAAAACTCTTCTATGTATTCCTTAACAGACATTCCTTTTTTCCTCAAATTTTGAAATTGTTTGAAAAGATTTAGCTGATAATCATTAGGCATAAATTTGGCTTTCATTTTACTCACCATTTTCTCCCATTGCTTGATCTTGGACTTTCCTTTCCTCATTCTGGATGTTTGTAATTCATCCCACCAAATAGATGCATGACCCTTCAATCTGGTAACTGCAAATTTCACCTTCTTTTTGTCGTCAACTTCCTCTTCATAGTCAAAATATTTGTCCAATGAATTGATCCAATCCATTAGCTCTTCTGCATTTAGACTCCCTTCATATGTAGGAATTTCCATCTTTGGTTTTCCTCCTACTTTTGCCAACATCTTGATAAATTTGGTAGTTTCATTTTCCTCTTCTTCTTCTTCCTCAAAATATTCTTCTTTAGTATTGTCAGCGCCTTCGTCACGTGTTCTTATCTGAGCAGTCTCAATAGTTTCCATTCTCGTACACAGACTCTGGATCTCTTCCAATAGAATTGCATTTGCTTCAAGTCTTCCTCAACCAATGCCAGCTCCTCTCCTCGGCAGCATTTTTTTCTGCAATCAACCTTAATCTCTCTGTTCAAATACCAAAAATGATGCAGCAGATTCTATTGGTGGCTAGCCTTACACGAAGGTCCCCACTTATTATTTTAAAACTTTAGTCCCATGTTGACTTCGCTTTACAGCAGCGCTTTGATCCACATAGTAGATCTCTGATTGTCAGATCCGATGGTCAATATTCACTCCGAAAGATCAAAACAATCTGTTGATCCTCCACCATCGATCAACTCACACTAGATCCAATGGTTCACAAGGATATCGGGTGAACAACTTGCATGAAGAGTACCTACCTAAAAAGCGGTTTCCTCTCACCTCCTTGCTGCTATGTGTCCTCCACTGAATGGAATCGGGTGACTACTACTTCTTACCACTTATGGTTTTGAGGCCGCCCGAAATACCACTTTCACTATTTAAACCCCGCTCTTGGATATAACCACGTGCGTTAAATTAAGCAAATCCCTTAATGACTGATTTTAGTGCTTAATCACGAAATTAACCCTTAATGCTAATTGACCCCGATTTATTGTCAATACACAGAAAACCCACAACCACTGAGATTTTCATTAAATGTGAAATAATAGAAAATACCTGGTTAACTATCTTTATGCGGACACGCCAAAATAAACAAGAGTTTGCACCAGGATTATAATACAAATACATGCTGGATCATTTTCATTAATATAATATCTATTACAGAGTCTCGGCCTTGGCTCGATTACAACATATGAAAATACCTCTATTTCAACAGAAATCCACACATTAATTCTTGGCTCTCGCTCACTCAATCCCCTCTCCCCATTACATTTTTTCCTTCCTTTTATCTATTGAAGATTACTCTAACTATGCTTAACAACTCAATCTCTATTTTTAATCAATCTAACATTAAATCTCTAATTCCTAGCTCTACCACACACCTATGCTAACAACTTATATTTGAACCTAAAATAAGACAATTTCTAACTATTACAATAATGAAATACAACTTGTTTCTTGGGAGATCCAACCCTCTTGGTAAAATTGATTTTGACCAATCAGGTCATGAAATTCAAGACTTTTAACCACAACATGTGAACAAACAATAACATTGTTGGCTAAGTCCAGATGCTCAGGCGTCATCAATGGTGGTTTAAAAGCGCATATTTAATTCGCTGTTATCTAGCCACATCAGTTGCATAGGGCCCCTACACTAAAGGAGGTTTTTCACTTGTTGTTTTCATATTAATTTCTATTACTCTATTTTCTACAAGCTTGTTTTCTCTAGTTTTGTTTCATTTCAGTTTGTAACCAATAGTATAAGGATAAAAATCACAACTGTGCAAGTCTTATTATTATGAGATATTGTATGAAAAATGAAGTAATGAGAATACACAGTTGCTTAGCTTCTTAATGTTTTGATTACTCATTTTCTTAGCATAGAACTGTCAATTATTTGTATTGATAGATGTTCTCAAAACCATTTCGAAATGATGACAATTCTAACTTAGTTGGTTGAATATCTAGTTCATGCAGTATTGAGCTTACTCATCACATTGTTAGTTTTACAAAATTTCATCTTTTCTTTTTTGTTTTTAGGTCATTACTTAGTTGCATCACTTGACATTCCAAAAAATCATTTCAAGGAGATTGATTCTATCATGTTCCTAAATTGAATGGTTGAATGGCTAAATGAATGCAACTATTTAATTACCTTCTGGATCAGTACTACTTTTGGTTTTAAGAATTAAATCGATGGATTAGGACTAAATGGTAGATAAGATAGATGTTATGTTTCTCTTATTAGGTATTAACTAGTTAAAAATTATTCTTGTTCCATTCTTAGGAGATTAGACTAACTTAGGAACCTATCCTTCCTTTAAAAACACATTAGATCCATGTAAATATCTCATAAATTGTATATTCTTAGACATAAAAGAATAGAAACCCCCAAAACAAACATAAAAATACAAAACAATGAAGTAAGAGAAACGTTAACTAAGCACACATAGTGCACCACACTTCATCAGTCTACAAACCTCAGTTGATAATTCATGGAAGCAATTTAGGACACTAAATTGACTAAGAATTTTTCCTCCATTGTCGGGGAGGTGTAGTAGGTAACCTTATCTCTTACATTTAAAAAACAAAAATGATATGCATAGAGAAAGATACTCTAGGGGTATATTTATAGCTAGAGGAAGGAGTTCAATTCCTACAACACCACCTAATACACCAAGACTAAGAAGAGATACACCTCCATCTCAAGCTCATATTCCTAGCCATAGACCTCCTAAAGTTCTAAGGTCAGAAATTCAATCAAGAGGATCTCCTACTTCATCTACTGAGGTAGTCCTAGAGGAGGAAAATCTTGGATCTCCAACAGAAGGAGTAGCGTTTTTCACCTCCACAAGGGAACATATTTTAGTTGAAGAATTAACAATATGCAGTGGAGAAGAAGAAATAGAACCTCTCTTGCACATACCATTAATAGACGAACCAAAGGAAGAGCAATTAACCTTGTAGGTTGAATCTTATATTGACTCTAAAGAAACTATAATGATAGAAGAAGGAGAGGATGGAGAATTCTCATTGTTTGGAGGAGGAGGAGGTAGAGGAAGAGGTAGAGGAAATAATGGAGAAGGCAAAGGAAATAATGGAAGAGGTAGAGGAAATAGGGAAGTTGATAATTCTTTTGGATTCCCTATAGTTGATGAAGAAACAGATGCCACAATGAAAAATACCTCACCTTCCATCCTTCCAAATTTTCATGGATTAAAAAGTGAAGACCCTGAAACCTTCTTATTTGAATTTGAAGTCTTGTGCAGAACTTATGATTATTTACAAGACTCTCAAAAACTCAAATTGTTCCTTTCAATGTTGAAAGGAATTGCTTTAAAATGGTTCATGAGATTGGTCACTCAGTCCATTAGAATATGGAATGACATGAAGAGAGTGTTGTTGGCATTATGATTCAAGTGTTGTCCTTGATGGCAACTCACTCAGAGGTTGGTACAGGCGATGACAACTTAATCAGAGGACAGATCTTAGTACAGCATGTCAAGAAAGTTCATACACGCAGGTTCGTTAAGCCCAAGTCGCGTGTACACGCAGGTTTGCTTCAGCAAAAGTGCGTGTATGTGGAAAAGTACCTTTGGTCCATGGCGGTTAGTCCTTGGAAATTGTGCCTATGGTTTTGGACCTTGGTGTCTCGACGGACGTGTTGATCTCTAGTTTCGAGGTTGATGGTATTGGATTTCTATGGTTTTGGCTCTTGGTATTGAACAAGGCCTAAGGCTATATAAGGAGAAGATCATTAGGCAAAGTGGGAAGGAATGTGTGTGAGTTGTGAAGATCTGAGGTAGTGTGAGATCCAAGTGCTGGTTATGGGTTGGTGATCTGAACCAAGGTTTCACTCATGTGGAGGATGATGAATGATGGAACGAGATCTCAAGGCTTGGAAGGATTATCTTCCTATGGTATGATTGTGGATAGACTAGATCTGTTGACGCATGTTTATTGTTATGATCTGGGTATGTTTTGATGTCTGATATAGCTGCGGAGTTATAAGTTAGAATTTGCAGATCTGTACGCGGGTTGTCTTTGGTAAAAGAGCGTATACACGCAGGTTGGGTTCTTTGAAGTAGCGTATACAATGTGAAGTATGAAGATGGAGTTGGATCTGGTTGTTGTTATGTTGTCTGTGTTCTTGACAGGGTTTCAGTGATTCAGTATTAGGTGATTCAGAGATTGATGATGCAGGTTGTACTACAATGGTAATTGCTTCATGGATCCAGTATGAAAATGTATGAAACATGGTCCCGGGAAGATCGTAGGCCGGCACCTACATACTGGTAAACATATCAGCCAGTACAAGAGCCAAGGGGGTCGTAGCTCCCTTCCAGGAGCAGCTGGAAAACGAGTGAAGGTTGTAGCCTTCTGTAGGGTTGGCACCTACGTACTAGTAAATGGATCGGCTAGTACAAGAACTATGAGGGTTGTAGCCCTCTGCAGGTTGTAGCCTGCGTGCTGGTAAAGGACTGCACCAGTACATTGTAAAAGAAGTTTCTTATTAAAGGAAGATAGAAACAAATTGCAGCAGGTGGTTTTCACCCACATTGGGTTTCCACCTTATATCATGGTGTTCATGTGTGTGCCTTATGTGTGATGATCTGTTCTGTTATACTGCACCTGTTTACTGTTAATATGGTTAATAATGTTCTGATGCATTTACTTAAGATAAGCTAACTGAATCATAAGATCTCTGAATATACGCTAGTTTCTTTAGACACAGTCGCGTGTACACGCGGGTTCACTTAACTGAAGTCGCGTATATGTTTCTGAGCATGAAATTGAAAAAGTATTATTGATCTGATAATACTGATTCACCCCCCCTCTCAGTATTATTTCCAACAATTGGTATCAGAGCAGGTCCTTCAGAGAAGCTTGATCGCTTGAAGGAGATTCGTAGAGCAATGGGGAAGAAAGCACGTCAGAAGAAGAAGACAGCTCAAAGGAACAATGACAACCTGCCATTAAGTGGAAGCAAGTACTCAGACCCTGAATCACCTCAGATTGAAGATGGACAAGCAAATGAAGCACCAGATCAAATCATAGATCTACCTAGCAAAAGGGAGAATTCCCTCAAAGAAGAAATCATCATATTAAAAGATCAGTTGGAATGTGAATCCAGAATTCGACAAATGCTGCTAGCGCTGAATAAAGAGCAAGAGAACGAGATCCTCGAACTAAGGCATCAGTTGGATGAAGGAAGGAAAGCTGAAGAGACCTTGAAGAAGCAATGTCTGGAAAAAGAAGAACAACATCAAGTTGAGGTAAATATCTTGAAAAGTAAATTAGAAGAAAAGGATAAGCTTTTACGATTTCAAGATAGCTCTAAAGTCTTGGATGATATTCTTAGTAGTCAAAGGTCCCCTGCCATCAAAACTGGACTTGGTTTTCATGAGTCTATTGAAGGTGAATCTGGTTCACAAAGTAAGACAAGAAACTCTAATGCAAAGTCTGAAAGGCTCATCAAGGAGATGAAAGGACAACTCCATCAACAAACAAGGAAAGAGGCTCCTCAAAGAAAATCTTTTACCCCTCCCATGAATAATGTTGAATGTTATGTATGTCATAATCTTGGACATGTTGCAGCCATATGTAGAAGAAGAAGGTTTCAAGACCATCATGCAGAAAGATCATCACATTCAAGGTACTTTAATGGATATTGCTTTTCTTGCAATATGTTTGGTCACAAAGCTGTCGATTGCTATAGGAGGAATATGAAACATGTAAGATGCTATTCATGTAACAAGTTTGGTCATAGAGCAAAAGATTGCAGGAACAAAGCTCATGATAAAAAGAAATCATCAACATGCTTGAAGATATGGAAGAAGAAGGAAGTTCAGTCAGAAAGATGTGGCACAACACAGGGTACTCAGCACAGCACAGACATAACAGACTCAAGGGGAGCTGAAGGTGTAAAACTTCAGTGTTCTAATTCTCATACGAAAGTTTCATGAAGGAAAGCCGCGTATATACGCGAGTTTCACACTGCAAAGTCGCGTATATGTCAGTTTGTGAAAAAGCAGTGGGGACAGACTCAGAAAAGGGGTCTGATATGATCCAGTCCTATATATGCTCTATTGGTTAATAGTTACAGTCTGCTGAGGATGTCTGGAAATGTCTTGATACTTATGGCACAGGTTCAGGGGGAGCATATAATTCAAATAATGCATTGTTGGCATTATGGTTAGAGGTTGTTGATAAAGTCTATGAAGCTAAATGATATATCTTGATGTTTGATCAAAGGAATGGTATTGCAGGCTAATGCTTATGGTACAGATCATGATGCTGCTGGTGGCTCTCATAAGTCTTGGTCTAGATTTTTTCATCACTATGTCATGTATTTCTTTTGTGATATCTCTCTTATGATGTCAAGGTCATGTAACGGCCTATGTTGGTTTCCCCACTATGCCTGGGATGAATGATGTAATGTTCATGTATTATCATGAGTAAACTCTTAATGTATCTCCACATGGTTAGGTGGATGAGTCAATATTGGTATATCCCCACTAGGTTGGGTGATGAATGTTTGTATTGAGTCTTTTGGTGATAGGAAGGTCTTCTATGATGTATAAGTCTTTGTTCTTCTTGAAGAACATCTTTTGCAGATCTTGCCTACAGTCAAGGGGAGCATGAACAGCACAATTCAGCAAGAGCCGGATGGATAGATTGGTACACTTTGGCATACACAAAGGGGGAGCACAGTTGGAGGTTTTCAGCAGGTACTCAGGGGGAGTATGGACAGCAAAAGGTATACCAAAGAAGAGAATATCTTGGTCCGCCCTTTGCCCTTGATGTCAAAGGGGGAGAGCGACTTGGTGTGGTTGTTGCCATCAAGTCCAAAGGGGGAGATTGTTGGCATTATGATTCAAGTGTTGTCCTTGATGGCAACTCACTCAGAGGTTGGTACAGGTGATGACAACTTAATCAGAGGACAGATCTTAGTACAACATGTCAAGAAAGTTCATACACGCAGGTTCGTTAAGCCCAAGTCGCGTGTACACGCAGGTTGGCTTCAGCAAAAGCGCGTGTATGTGGAAAAGTACCTTTGGTCCATGGCGGTTAGTCCTTGGAAGTTGTGCCTATGGTTTTGGACCTTGGTGTCTCGACGGACGTGTTGATCTCTAGTTTCGAGGTTGATGGTATTAGATTTCTATGGTTTTGGCTCTTGGTATTGAACAAGGCCTAAGGCTATATAAGGAGAAGATCATTAGGCAAAGTGGGAAGGAATGTGTGTGAGTTGTGAAGATCTGAGGTAGTGTGAGATCCAAGTGCTGGTTATGGGTTGGTGATCTGAACCAAGGTTTCACTCATGTGGAGGATGAATGAATGATGGAACGAGATCTCAAGGCTTGGAAGGATTATCTTCCTATGGTATGATTGTGGATAGACTAGATCTGTTGACGCATGTTTATTGTTATGATCTGGGTATGTTTTGATGTCTGATATAGCTGCGGAGTTATAAGTTAGAATTTGCAGATCTGTACGCGGGTTGTCTTTGGTAAAAGAGCGTATACACGCAGGTTGGGTTCGTTGAAGTAGCGTATACAATGTGAAGTATGAAGATGGAGTTGGATCTGGTTGTTGTTATGTTGTCTGTGTTCTTGACAGGGTTTCAGTGATTCAGTATTGGGTGATTCAGAGATTGATGATGCAGGTTGTACTACAATGGTAATTGCTTCATGGATCCAGTATGAAAATTTATGAAACGTGGTCCCGGGAAGATCGTAGGCCGGCACCTACATACTGGTAAACATATCAGCCAGTACAAGAGCCAAGGGGGTCGTAGCTCCCTTCCAGGAGCAGCTGGAAAACGAGTGAAGGTTGTAGCCTTCTGTAGGGTTGGCACCTACGTACTAGTAAATGGATCGGCTAGTACAAGAACTATGAAAGTTGTAGCCCTCTGCAGGTTGTAGCCTCCGTGCTGGTAAAGGACTGCACCAGTACATTGTAAAAGAAGTTTCTTATTAAAGGAAGATAGAAACAAATTGCAGCAGGTGGTTTTCACCCACATTGGGTTTCCACCTTATATCATGGTGTTCATGTGTGTGCCTTATGTGTGATGATATGTTCTGTTATACTGCACCTGTTTACTGTTAATATGGTTAATAATGTTCTGATGCATTTACTGAAGATAAGCTAACTGAATCATAAGATCTCTGAATATACGCTAGTTTCTTTAGACACAGTCGCGTGTACACGCGGGTTCACTTAACCGAAGTCACGTATATGTTTCTGAGCATGAAATTGAAAATGTATTATTGATCTGATAATACTGATTCACCCCCCCTCTCAGTATTATTTCCAACAATTGGTATCAGAGCAGGTCCTTCAGAGAAGCTTGATCGCTTGAAGGAGATTCGTAGAGCAATGGGGAAGAAAGCACGTCAGAAGAAGAAGACAGCTCAAAGGAACAATGACAACCTGCCATTAAGTGGAAGCAAGTACTCAGACCCTGAATGACCTCAGATTGAAGATGGACAAGCAAATGAAGCACCAGATCAAATCATAGATCTACCTAGCAAAAGGGAGAATGCCCTCAAAGAAGAAATCATCATATTAAAAGATCAGTTGGAATGTGAATCCAGAATTCGACAAATGCTGCTAGCGCTGAATAAAGAGCAAGAGAACGAGATCCTCGAACTAAGGCATCAGTTGGATGAAGGAAGGAAAGCTGAAGAGACCTTGAAGAAGCAATGTCTGGAAAAAGAAGAACAACATCAAGTTGAGGTAAATATCTTGAAAAGTAAATTAGAAGAAAAGGATAAGCTTTTACGATTTCAAGATAGCTCTAAAGTCTTGGATGATATTCTTAATAGTCAAAGGTCCCCTGCCATCAAAACTGGACTTGGTTTTCATGAGTCTATTGAAGGTGAATCTGGTTCACAAAGTAAGACAAGAAACTCTAATGCAAAGTCTGAAAGGCTCATCAAGGAGATGAAAGGACAACTCCATCAACAAACAAGGAAAGAGGCTCCTCAAAGAAAATCTTTTACCCCTCCCATGAATAATGTTGAATGTTATGTATGTCATAATCTTGGACATGTTGCAGCCATATGTAGAAGAAGAAGGTTTCAAGACCATCATGCAGAAAGATCATCACATTCAAGGTACTTTAATGGATATTTCTTTTCTTGCAATATGTTTGGTCACAAAGCTATCGATTGCTATAGGAGGAATATGAAACATGTAAGATGCTATTCATGTAACAAGTTTGGTCATAGAGCAAAAGATTGCAGGAACAAAGCTCATGATAAAAAGAAATCATCAACATGCTTGAAGATATGGAAGAAGAAGGAAGTTCAGTCAGAAAGATGTGGCACAACACAGGGTACTCAGCACAGCACAGACATAACAGACTCAGGGGGAGCTGAAGGTGTAAAACTTCAGTGTTCTAATTCTCATACGCAAGTTTCATGAAGGAAAGCCGCGTATATACGCGAGTTTCACACTGCAAAGTCGCGTATATGTCAGTTTGTGAAAAAGCAGTGGGGACAGACTCAGAAAAGGGGTCTGATATGATCCAGTCCTGTATATGCTCTATTGGTTAATAGTTACAGTCTGCTGAGGATATCTGGAAATGTCTTGATACTTATGGCACAGGTTCAGGGGGAGCATATAATTCAAATAATGCATTTTTGGCATTATGGTTAGAGGTTGTTGATAAAGTCTATGAAGCTAAATGATATATCTTGATGTTTGATCAAAGGAATGGTATTGCAGGCTAATGCTTATGGTACAGATCATGATGCTGCTGGTGGCTCTCATAAGTCTTGGTCTAGATTTTTTCATCACTATGTCATGTATTTCTTTTGTGATATCTCTCTTATGATGTCAAGGTCATGTAACGGCCTATGTTGGTTTCCCCACTATGCATGGGATGAATGATGTAATGTTCATGTATTATCATGAGTAAACTCTTAATGTATCTCCACATGGTTAGGTGGATGAGTCAATATTGGTATATCCCCACTAGGTTGGGTGATGAATGTTTGTAGTGAGTCTTTTGGTGATAGGAAGGTCTTCTATGATGTATAAGTCTTTGTTCTTCTTGAAGAACATCTTTTGCAGATCTTGCCTACAGTCAAGGGGAGCATGAACAACACAATTCAACAAGAGCCGGATGGATAGATTGGTACACTTTGGCATACACAAAGGGGGAGCACAGTTGGAGATTTCAGCAAGTACTCAGGGGGAGTATGGATAGCAGAAGGTATACCAAAGAAGAGAATATCTTGGTCCGCCCTTTGCCCTTGATGTCAAAGGGGGAGAGTGACTTGGTGTGGTGGTTGCCATCAAGTCCAAAGGGGGAGATTGTTGGCATTATGATTCAAGTGTTGTCCTTGATGGCAACTCACTCAGAGGTTGGTACAGGTGATGACAACTTAATCAGAGGACAGATCTTAGTACAACATGTCAAGAAAGTTCATACACGTAGGTTCGTTAGGCCCAAGTCGCGTGTACACGCAAGTTGGATTCAGCAAAAGCGCGTGTATGTGGAAAAGTACCTTTGGTCCATGGCGGTTAGTCCTTGGAAGTTGTGCCTATGGTTTTGGACCTTGGTGTCTCGACGGACGTGTTGATCCCTAGTTTCGAGGTTGATGGTATTGGATTTCTATGGTTTTGGCTCTTGGTATTGAACAAGGCCTAAGGCTATATAAGGAGAAGATCATTAGGCAAAGTGGGAAGGAATGTGTGTGAGTTGTGAAGATCTGAGGTAGTGTGAGATCCAAGTGCTGGTTATGGGTTGGTGATCTGAACCAAGGTTTCACTCATGTGGAGGATGATGAATGATGGAACGAGATCTCAAGGCTTGGAAGGATTATCTTCCTATGGTATGATTGTGGATAGACTAGATCTGTTGACGCATGTTTATTGTTATGATCTGGGTATGTTTTGATGTCTGATATAGCTGCGGAGTTATAAGTTAGAATTTGCAGATCTGTACGCGGGTTGTCTTTGGTAAAAGAGCGTATACACGCAGGTTGGGTTCGTTGAAGTAGCGTATACAATGTGAAGTATGAAGATGGAGTTGGATCTGGTTGTTGTTATGTTGTCTGTGTTCTTGACAGGGTTTCAGTGATTCAGTATTGGGTGATTCAGAGATTGATGATGCAGGTTGTACTACAATGGTAATTGCTTCATGGATCCAGTATGAAAATGTATGAAATGTGGTCCCGGGAAGATCGTAGGCCGGCACCTACGTACTGGTAAACATATCAGCCAGTACAAGAGCCAAGGGGGTCGTAGCTCCCTTCCAGGAGCAGCTGGAAAACGAGTGAAGGTTGTAGCCTTCTGTAGGGTTGGCACCTACGTACTAGTAAATGGATCGGCTAGTACAAGAACTATGAGGGTTGTAGCCCTCTGCAGGTTGTAGCCTGCGTGCTGGTAAAGGACTGCACCAGTACATTGTAAAAGAAGTTTCTTATTAAAGGAAGATAGAAACAAATTGCAGCAGGTGGTTTTCACCCACATTGGGTTTCCACCTTATATCATGGTGTTCATGTGTGTGCCTTATGTGTGATGATCTGTTCTGTTATACTGCACCTGTTTACTGTTAATATGGTTAATAATGTTCTGATGCATTTACTGAAGATAAGCTAACTGAATCATAAGATCTCTGAATATACGCTAGTTTCTTTAGACACAGTCGCGTGTACACGCGGGTTCACTTAACTGAAGTCGCGTATATGTTTCTGAGCATGAAATTGAAAAAGTATTATTGATCTGATAATACTGATTCACCCCCCCTCTCAGTATTATTTCCAACAAGTGTTTTTGGACAGGTATTTGGATTATTGCATGCCTATAAATCACAAGGATGAAGTGTTCAAAATGATGCAAAGAGAGAATGGAAATTTAGAGGATTTAATTGAGAGATTCAACTATAACTTAAAAAGAGAAAAACTGGATAACTTGGATCAAGATACTTTAAAAGCTCTTTTATTAAAAGCCATTAGAGATGAATGGATAGATATCCTTAACATGATGGGGAAGGGAGATATCTCTCAACTCCCATTAAGTGACATTGGAGAATTATGTTTTCATCTCTCAAGAGGAAAATCCAAAATTGGGAAAGGTCCAAGAGATCCTTCTCTTGTTAGGGTGAATAAATTTGCAACTAGATCAGTGAGTAGGGGAGAAATTGGAAACATTCTTGATGAATTTAAAACAGATATTCTAGGTAGCCTTAGTGAACAGATAAACACGCTTAAGTTACAAAACAAGCAGAAAATTGAGACTGATGCTCTAGCTATTTTCTGTCCCAAATGTAGAAAGAAGCATGCTTTAAGAGAATTCCCTTTAGATGCAAAATTCATAGAGACTTGTGTGATTTGTTCAGAAAACCATGAGACAAAAAGTTTTCCTTCAATCCTTGGTCTTAAGGCTATTTTTCAAGAGGAAAAAATTTCAAATCCAATAGAGTCTCTTTGCTTTGTCTCGAGAAGACCTTGGCAAGGGAAACAAAATCAGGGTTTTAACAACCAAATGTGTATGCAGCCCCCTCCAAATTGGAATTCTTGGCAACAACCTTGGCCTCAATCTTAATCTCAAACTCAACCTTGGGCTCAAGGAATGAAAAATCCTTATGGAATATTCTCTCCATACTATCAATATCCTCCATCATATCCAAACTATCCTCCGCAACAAATTCCTCAACAAAATCAACAACCCCAACTTCAAAACCAAAACCCTCAAATTTCACTTCCATTTCCACAAAGACCAAATAAATTACCTTCCCAACCATTACCTAACCCCATCAATAAAAATCCTCAGAATACCTATATGGTGGAAGGACAACAATTTCCAACTTACATGATCACTCCATTAGATCTCAATGATGTCCAATTGAGATCTAGTAGGATATTAGAAAAGAAAAAACCTTCTGTGGTTATTCAAGAACAAGACAATTCTGAGGAAGATTCTCTACAGCAAAATAAAATTTTTGAAGGAACATCTCCTCAAAACTAGAATACTGAAAATGAAAAACAGAAAGAACCAATAAACTCAACTCCTATCATAGAGCAACAACTAGTATCTACTTTAACACCTCCTTTTCTAGAAAGATTACAAGTTGATAGAGGGGTAGAAAAGCATATTATGTTGCCAAATTATGATTTTCTAGATGAATTTAAAATTTTCTGTATCAAAATCCCTTTGTTACAAGACATTAAGGAGATTCCAATTCTAACTAAAACAATCAAAGAGTTAAGCATGAAGAAACCAAGAAGAAAAACAAAAGAAGTAAAAATAATTCGGCTAGTAGGAAAAATAGCAGACATAATGATGAGAAAAACTGCCATACAAAAATATGTAGACCCAGGAAGTCCAGTTGTAAAAACACATATCAATGGAGTTGAAATCCAAAATACACTGATTGACTTAGGAGCAACAATAAACATCATGAGCAAACAAACCATGGAACAACTCAAAGTTCCCAATCTTCTCTATACACCTACATTACTGCAATTGGCAGACATATCTGTAATCAAACCAGATGGTGTGTTAGAAGATATTTCAGTATCCTTAGACTCTTGGGAGTACCCCTTTTATTTTATGATCCCAACCCCAAAGAGAAATCTAGGAGGACATCCACTCATATTAGGAAGACTTTGCTAGCTACAACTGATGCTTTGATTAGCTGTAGATCTAGTGATATGTATATCTCTGATGGTAATTCAACTAAAAAATTCACTTTATATCCTCCAGCAAGAACAATCACAGAGATAGATGAAAAAGAATGGATCGATGATGAAAATGATATTCAGCCTCTCTTTACTATTTCAACCATTAGTGAAGATAGTCAAATATTAAATACAATGGAAATTTTTTGAATCATATCTAGAATATGAACATGATCAGTTTCAAGAAAAATCTAATATTGAATATTTGTCATCTAGGCAGATGTCTCTTTATTCTATGGAAGAATTTGGTAGCTCTACAGTTGAAATCTTTCCAGGGAAAACATTGAACATAAACAATAACTTGGAAAGTTACAACATGAAAAGCTAATCAAAACTTTACAACAACATTCTTCTACATATGCATGGGAATACACTGACATGAAAGGAATTAGTCCTAAGACTTGTATACATCACATCTACATTGAGGAAAATTGTAAACCTATCAGACAACCTCAAAGAAGGATGAATCCAAATCTTAGAGAAATTGTGAAATAAGAGTTGCAAAACTTTTTGAATGTAAATTTTATTTACCCAATTTTAGACAGCCAGTGGGTTTTGCTTCTAGTGATCGTGCCTAAAAATAATGGTAAATGGAGGGTATGTATTGATTATCTAGAATTGAATAAAGTTACCCTGAAAGATGATTTTCCTTTGCCCTTTATAGATCATGTATTAGATTCATTAGCAGGTAAGAAGTACTTCTCATTCTTGGATGGTTTTAGTGCTTACAATCAAATTCAGGAAGCACCTGAAGATCAAGATAAAACCACATTCACCTGCCCATGGGGAACTTATTCCTACCAAGTACTCCCTTTTGGATTATGCAATGCACCTGCAACATTCCAAAGAGAAGTATTAGGAATTTTTTCTGATCTGATACATGATTGTGTAGAAGTATATATGGATGACTTTACAGTTTATGGGAATACCTTTAAGGAAGCATTAGAAAATTTGGAAAAAGTTCTTAAAAGATGTAAGGAAACAAACCTTTCATTAAGCCATGAAACGTTTTTTATGATGTTTATAGAAGGGATTGTCTTAGGACATCACATTTCAGGAGATGGAATTAAGGTTGATAAATCTAAAGTTCAAGTCATCTCTAAAATATCAATTCCAAGTTGTCAAAAGGATGTAAGAAGTTTTCTAGGATTCACAGGATATTAGAGTAGGTTTATAGAAAATTTCACTAAAATAGCATCACCACTCCTCAAATTTCTCACCAAATATTGTGAATTCAATTGGAATCCTGATTGCCAGTTGGCATTTGATACTTTGAAAGAAAAAATTTCTAAGGCACCCATCTTAAGAGTTCCAAATTGGAAACTACCTTTTCACATTTCAACAGATGCTTCAGATAGAGCTCTGGGAACTGTATTAGGACAAAAAGATTTGATCCCTTATGCCATCTACTACACAAGAAAGAATTTGACTCCCCCTGAGTTAAATTACACTGTAACTGAAAATGAATTCTTAGCTGTTTTTCATGCTATCAACAAGTTCAAACATTATATAACAGGCTATGAAACCTTTGTTCATACAAATCACTCTACAATTAGATACTTAATGAATAAACCAATTACTAATGGCAGAGTTACAAGATGGTTATTACTCCTGCAAGAGTTGAACATCATTGTTTTAGATAGACCTGGAAAACAAAATACAATTGTTGATTTCTTGTCTACAATTCAAAATATCAAAGATAACACTCCAGTTGATGATAAATTTCCTGATGAATATATTTTTGCAGTAACTACCCAAACCCCTTGGTTTGTAGATATTACTAATTACTTAGTCACAGGAAAATTACCTTCACATATGTTTCTTAATGAGAAAAGAAAAATCATTCAAACAAGTGCAAATTACTCATGGATTACTAATGAATTGTATAAAACAGGTCCAGATCTCATGATCAGAAGATGTGTTCGAGAAGATGAAATGCCTGAAATTCTTAAGGCATTCCATGATGAACCTTGTGGTGGACACTTTGCTGACAAGAGTACAGCCTATAGAATCCTTCATTTAGATTGTTATTGGCCCTCGATCTTCAAAGATGCCAAAGAGTATGTCAAAAGGTGTGACAACTGTCAAAGGGTCGGGAAACCTACTCCTTCAGATGAAATGCGACTATAAACTCAGGTACTCATGGAACCTTTTTAAAAATGGGCCTTGGATTTTGTTGGACCACTTAATCCTCCATCTAAATAAAAGAAGTATATTTTGGTATGCTCTGATTATGTTACCAAATGGGTAGAAGCTAAAGAATTACCTTTTGCTAATGAGAAATATGTAGTTAATTTTCTTTTTGAGGACATCTTCACTCATTTCAGTGTTCCAAGAGAAACAGTGATAGATCAAGGATCTCAATTTACATCTAAAATGGTGGAAAGACTTGTAGAAGAATACAAGATAAAACATAGGAAGTCTACTCCTTACCATCCACAAGCAAACAGTCAAGTTTAATCTACCAATAAGGTGATTAAAGGAATTCTCACTAAGATTGTACATCTACACGGAAGAGATTGGGCAGAAAGGCTTCCTGAAGCCTTATGGGCCTACAGAACTACATGGAGGAACACAATAGGACATACTCCCTATGAGCTTGTTCATGGGAACAAAGTCCTATTCCCTATAGAGTTTCAAATTAGAGCCTTCAAGATGGAAGTCCAATTAGGACTGGATTTATTAGAAGCACATAAACATAGGTTGAAGCAACTCAATGATCTTGATGAAATCAGGCAAGATGAAGTTCAAAAAACCAGTTTAGCCCAACAACAAATGACTAAATGGCATGATAATTATATCAAGGGGAAGAAGTTTCAAGCAGGAGATTGGGCACTTTTGTTCGATTCAAAATTCAAAGATTTTCAAGGGAAGTTTCAGAATCATTGGCTTGGGCCATATGAGATTGAAGAAGTCTTTAATAATGGAGCAGTGATAATAAGGAAAATAGATGAGAGAAAGGTACCTCTTCTTGTAAATGGTCATCGGTTAAAGATATATCATAAGCTAATTTCAAGGGAGGATTTTTTCAGAATTTTCCAAAATAACACTAAGAGGAAGTTGGTGAAGAAGAATTCTTCTTCTCCACTAACTTAGTTTTCCTATAGAACAATAATAATAATATTAATAATAATATAAATAAAATGTATAAGTTTGAAAATCAATTGTTCATTAGCTTACTTATACAGGAAATTAAAGGTGAAAATCAGAGATTTTTGACATCCTATATTTCCTATTTTCTTTTTGTAATAAGTAGTGACATAAAGGTACATTCATTTGCAGTGCCTAATCTGCAAATTCATTTCATTTCATTTCATCTCACTTCATTTTATTCCCTTTCACTGTTATATTCTATTTTCCTTTCATTACACTCCATTTTCATTTTATTTCACATCCATGTTCCATAGCCATATTTCATCTTTATCATGTTCTGCAGCTAATTCCATTCTGTAGCCAATTTGATTCTGCAGCCATATCTCATTCCGCAGCTCTGTTCCAAATAAATGTTGATTGCAGGGAATTGAAGAATCTTTTTTTAATACTGATATGCTAAGAAGGGTATTTTCGGATCAACATCAAAGAAAAACAACAAACAAAAAGGTTAAGTTCCAAGAGGTAAAAGTGAAAAAATTTATTTTAAAATAGCAAGGTTAGAACATAGAGTATGTATAATATGGGCATTCATATGTTTCCATGACAAATCATCATTTGATTTGATTGCAATCTCTATCGTACTGCATATCCGCCACACCATCCATCTTCCATCACATAATGGTCCATAATTAACTCCCTCATTGTTTTTAATGGTCATGACTACGATGTGACATACTTGTCCACGTCTCTCCAAAACCCTTACCATCTACTTATTTCATGCAAACCCGTAGTTCTTTTCACCATACTCACAGTCAATCCATTTCATAAACCAGGAAGGGTAATTCTGAAGGTTAAGGAATTTTGTGAAGCAGAAGGCATGGGACTCATTGTCAGGTCAGAACCGGTAGGAGCAAAGTATATGGAAGGATACCCACAGCTCAAGGAAATGTTGTAGAAAGTTGGATGGCTCAAATTCATCGAAAACTTTGATGGTTTTCACAAAGAGATCACAAAATATTTTGCTATATCTTTTGATGGTAAAAAGGTTGAAATTGGAGATATTAAGTTTTCATTAACAAAGTCGTTCATAACAAGGGCTACAGAACTTCCAAGACATGGTGAAAGATGGTTCAAAAACGAGGAAATCCACAGTGAATCATGGAAAGTAATCCTCAAGAACCTAGGTATGGATGTATCTATTTTTAGAAAAGGAATTCCCATTTCAGCTCTTCAAAGTAAATGGAGGTGTATGCTTTTGATATTATAGAAATTTATCACCCGTGAGGGGAGATTTGGGTGTATGTATGTCTACCATATACATTTACTGATGAATTTCCTAGAATATGGAGAAATCAATCTTCTTTTCTTCATGCTTAATAGTTTAAGAAGGATGGCCTCAAATGTGCAAAAGAAAATAGAGTTCATAGACACAACCATGTACCATCATGGGTTGATAAAGGTACTGATTGAGTTTCATTTAAAAGGCACAGGGGATATCTGGGAGGATTTCCTCATTAGAAATCATTTTCAAGAAGCACCAAAGTCACCCAAAGAAGATAATGTTAGAAAAAGCAGAAGAAAGAAGATTGGTATAAACATTAAAGACAGACGTGAGCTTTCATCACAAAAAAATGATAAAAAATTAAGATCTGAAGAACTGACAGAAATCAGAAAACAAATCAGAGCAAGATGAAAGATAAGAAAAGAGAAAAATGTCATAGAGAAAGAGAATGTAAGTCATCCACAACCTAGAAGAAGCTCTAGACTCTGAGGGTTGGCAAAGAAAACAACGTCAAAAGGGACAGAGTTCATAAAATTAGAAGAGGAAACCCTAGAAACTTCTTCTGTTAACATCTCTTCTGCACACAGTCCTCAAAATTCTCTTGACCATCATTTTGAAGGTAGCCCAATCAAAAGATCTTCAGGCATAGACCCAGTACAAAAACAAATATATGGTTATATACAATGGAGAAGAAAAGTGCCTCAATGAATCCAAAACCCTATGTCAATCCACAAGAACCTCTAATTTACTCTCTCAAACAGGAAATTTATGAATTAGAGATATTGAATAGACATATCAAAAATGAGAATGAAGCCTTGAAGGAACAAAGTAAATTGGACAAGGCTATTCATGATAATACCATTCTGCATCTAGGACTATGGTATAAGAAAAATGGGAAGTTGAAAAGAAAGAATAGAAGTCTGAACATAACAATTATCAACCTCAAATATAGGCTTTTTATGAAGAAACCTAGAATGACAGTCACTTCAAAGAAGAGAAAGAGAAGAAAATTGGATGTACTAGCAGAAGTGTCTGAGAAAATGCATTAGAGAAGAAGAACTCGCATTTTTGGAAAATTGCATGAGGACATGCAAATGATTTTGTAGTGGGGGTATGTTGAACCTCAGAATTACCTTCCCCTTGACATTTGTTCTCACCTTTTTATATTGATTTCTCACAAGACTACAGATCCAATCAATGATAAATTCTATATTTTGTCTTAGGAAAGAATTAAAATGATCACCATATTATATTTTCATGTTTTTTCTATTTTAATAGATTTTTGCAAATTAGCTACAGAACGCAGCCTATTCCACAGCTAACTATGGGTTCCGTAGCTACTCTCATGGCTTGGCAGGTTAGAGGTGTCAAATGAAGAACTGGGCCACATAGGCATCTCCAGAATCATATCCACATGGATTCTCTCCTACTCACTCAGTCCAGATTGACAGAAAAGCATGCCTAAGGTCATGGTCAAAGATGGAGTCAAATACGTTATCTAGTAGTAGTAGGACTCTTGATTTTCTCTTTCGTAGCTAATTAAGAGTCTAACAATTTTGTTGAAGAGTTAATGCAGATCAAGCCACTTGTAGTTCATCAGAAGTGGAGGAGTTAATGCAAATCAGGCCACCTGTAGTTGATCAGAAGTTTAACAGTCTCATTACAATTCGAATTTAGCGACTTGTAGCATGTCTTCTTATAAAAGATCATGATAGATTAAGATCAAGACACCTGTAACAAGATTTTCTCTTAGACAGTTATGTTGTTTTTCTATAAATATCAGTCAAATGAGACTGAGAAGTAGTTAGAAGCTAGAAGGGATTACAGGCTTTTGTTAAAAACTCTGTTCAGACTTCATTTTGTTGATAATACAAACTCTATTTTGTTAATGGTGGTTTGAAAGTTCATCTTTAATTAGTTGTTATCCAGCCACATCAGTTACAGAGGGCCCCTACACTGAAGGCGATTTTTGACTTGTTGTTTTCATTTTAATTTCTATTACTTTGTTTTCTACAAGTTTGTTTTCTCTAGTTTTGTTTCATTTCAGTTTGTAACCAATAGTGTAAGGATAAAAATCACAACTGTGCAAGTCTTATTCTTCTGAGATATTGTATGAGAAATGACTGAATGAAAAATGAAGTAATGAGAATACACAGTTGCTTAGCTTCTTACTATTTTGATTACTCATTTTCTTACCATAGAACTGTCAATTAGTTGTATTAATAGATGTTCTCAACACCATTTTGAAATGATGTTAATTCTAACTTAATTGGTTGAATATATAATTCATTCAGTGATTGATCTTACTCAACACATTGTTAGTTTTACAAACTGACATATTTTATTTTTTGTTTTCAGGTCGTTACTTAGTTGCGTCACTTGACATTCCAAAAAATCATTTCAAGGAGATTGATTCTATCATGTTCCAAAATTGAATGATTGAATGGCTAAATGAATGCAATTATTGAATTACCTTCCGCATCAGTATTACTTTTGGTTTTAAGAATTAGATCTATGGATTATAACTAAATGGTAGATAAGATAGTTTCTTTGTTTCTCTTATTAGGTATTAACTAATTAAAAATGATTCTTGGTCCATTTTTAGGAGATCAGACTAACTTAGGAACCTATCCTTCCTTTATAAACTCATTAGATCCATGTAAATATCTCATATATTGTATATTCTTAGACATCAAAGAATAGAAACCCCCAAAACAAATATAAAAATACAAAACAACAAAGTAAGAGAAAAGTTAACTAAGCACATATAGTGCACCACACTTCATCAATATACAAACCTCGGTTGATAATTCATGCAAGCAATTTAGGACACTAAATTGACTAAACACCCCCCATATGAAATTTCAACATTATTCTCGATCATTAGATCTACGACTGCAATCAGTTGTTGGGGGACTCTGTCAGGTTTCTCCCATACTGGAGTTTGCCCCCGTATGACGTTGGCAAGTGAGCATGTTTCATCAGCAAGCGAGTGGGTGTCTATCTTTTAACCATTTATCATTGAACTATCACAATTTTCCTTCTTCCACCTCATCCTCCACGTCAGCCATCACTTCATCCATCTTGGTGCTAGCTCATTTCTTGATTCTCTCAAAATTGTCATTAATTTCGTTTGCCACCCATTACTTCGTTTTTTTTTTTTTAAATCTCGTTTAATCTACATTTCCCTCATTCTTGTCCTTTGTTTCTTCTATCAAAAATCAAGATGCATAGGTTGCAAGTCTAGTCATCATCACCAACCACTATTCTGACATTTGCACAAAGTCTCAGCAATCAGAATTTGGAAAATGTCGAAGAAAGCTACTATTAGAGGTTCTACTTTTCATATTTTGTTGATAGATACTAAGAGAGATATTTTTGACCCAATCTGTTCAATGAATTGTATAGAAGTTTTGTCATCAAATTTTTCTTAACAAAGATGAATCCCCTGTCTATGATGTTGTTATTAGGTATGGTGTCCTAGCTTCCATGATTCCTCAGACTTACATCTTCCCCGAGTTTATAAACTAGCTTGTCTCTACCCTTTACCCTCAAAAATGTTTGTTACGAATAAATTGGAGTAAAATGTTTTTCAAGTGTAAGCCTTGTTAATTCACTAACTTTCCATTTGCAAGCTCTTACAATTCGTTTTTAGAAGAAGCTCTGATTCCAACTTCCAAGACTTGTCTACTCCTGATTATGCTCAACTTAGTTTCTTTTCAATGCATATTGGAGAATTTAGACCTGTGCTACATATTTTGGCTAAAATGTTAGCAAAGGAGGAAACAAACATTGTTGATAAAGTAGTTTTAAGGAATGTTCAGCTTGATGATGAACCCAGAAACATTCTTTGACATACCTACTTTCTGGGAGAAAATGGTAAATTCTCAATTAACGGATATTCCCCTCACCCGTTTCTTTAGATTTCCATCTCTTGTTACATATCTCTTTTTGTACACTCATGCAGAAAGATTCATGCATCTAGGGATGAATATCATAGACCCTCATAAAAACAAGAAGCTAGTGATATTTTGGACTGATGTGATAAGAAGCACTAGAAATGGCCAAGGATTTATGTATTTTGCTTATTCTTTCCTATCAGTTGTTTATTCAATTTTGAACAGTTCTCCTCCATCTTGTTTTCTACCAAAGCCTGGTCTTTACTTCAGATTACTAAATATGTTAAAGTTGGTGATTAGTTTCAATTTAAGGATTATTCAGAGATCGGATTATATGGAGCAGAAGTTGCCCATTTTAGACTTCTGACTTTTGTACCTATGAGATTATTTTCGTTGGAGTTCATTATACATAGCTTGAATGTAGATCAAATACACTCTATGCCAGCAAAGAAGGGGTACTTGTTTAAATTTCCAAAGACAGTGGGGCCTTTCATTGTAAACAACAGGTAAGTTGCAAGAGAAGTGCAAAAATTTATTGAAGAGAAGGATTTAGAGCTAGGTGAAAAATGGGCATATGACCCACATCACATTACTTCAAACAGGAGGGCAGAAAAATATTATGCTCCCTTTATTATGAAGCCAATCTAGAGATGGATAAGTTAGCCAATGGAGGTCAAACTAGTTTATCAAGAGCATTTCATTGACTTAGAAGAAGAAACAAACAGAAGCTCAAAGAAGGCTAAGCTATCTAAGGTTGGAAGTTCATCATCATAACAACTATAATTAGGAGAAGTTGTGTGTACACATTCTTCATCGGTTCCAGAAGAAACTAGCCAAAGTGTAGTGGAAATGATTAAACACATGTATTTAGAAATTGAAGAAAGAAACAAGAAGGCCAGAGAAAATATGGAATCCCAAGTGGAGACACAATTTGTTTCAGGTTATCAAACCAGGTTGTTTTCAGCTATGGACCTGGAGAGTAATCAGCTTAAACTAGGTTTCTCTCACCCTTCTGCCTTAAGTGTAGCTTCTTCTTTTGGTTTCAATACTCTCAACTTGATAGTGGATGCAAGGGAAATTCCTCTACCTGAAAAAACTAATTTGCATAGGGAAAATGGGGAATTAATTTACAATGATTTGAAGAAGGACTCCTTGGATGCCAGTAGAAGAGAAACTCCACTGGAAAATGTGGAGAATCAATTGAAGTTAGAAAAATCTAATTCAACAGCCTAAGTCGCTCAGAATGAATAGCTAAAGAATATTATCATTAAGATTGGAGTAATTCCAGAAGATAGAAGTGTTGTTCAAAAAATTTTTGCAGGGAGCAGAAACAGAGGTCTAGGTATTGAGGAAGAAATTGAAGATGTCTGCAATAGAACACACAATGGCAATAGAAATGGAACACGTGGAAAATGAGAAAGAATCTTTGATTGAGGAGTTGATAAAAATAAATGATGAAATTGCTAAGGTTAAAGAAATAAACACTATTTTGGAACAGAAGATTGACTCTCATGTTTGCACTATTATAATACCAGCTGATTCAGAAGACCCAAGTGATAAGTTGACTAGAGTCATGACCGAAATGAAGATTTCTGAGAATGAAATGAAGAAAGTGTTAAGGGACTATGAGACTGCATTAAAAATCATAAATTCTAATGAAAGAGAAGTATCCATGTCTAAGGAAAATGTAGAAAAATATAGAAATGACTTTCAAGTTTCTTCCTAAGAAATCAAAGAATTAAAAGAGAAGGTGAAGGGAAACATGTCCCTTATTCAAGCCAGAGAGATTATATGGAATGACATCATTCATACTGTTACAGACATCTGGGAATATTTGTCCATAGTAGAAGAAGAAAAGATCATCATTGGAGACTTAGAAAATCTAATTGTTGCAAATAGGTAGAAGTTACAACAAAGAGCTCACTTCGCAAAGAAAATGATAGATTTCCTTATTTCAAGATCTTCTTAGCAACTAAGGGAATTAGGAGTTGAAGATAGAAATTAATATGTGCTAGAAATAAACAAAATGATTGTGAAGAACCTCTACAAGAAAATAATGGAGAAAAAATTAACAGAGGTCAAGGTAGCTGTAATGAAATTCAACACTAATTTTAATAAGAGAACAAGGGCAATTTTGCCTTCATGCTGGTACTAAAAAGGTAATTTATTACCCTGGGAGACTTATGAGACTCTGTTGGTGGAGGCAAAAATAAAAATTGGATCAACTCATGAAAGGATTGTAGTGTTGAAAGGAACAACTATTGTCGACTATTTGCAGAGGGATTTTCAATTGTTGTGGTTGGTGAGAACTCTTTTTGTGCACAAACCAAAATACATTAGAATTACTAACTTCAAGATGGCACACTATAAGTTTTATAATATTCCTAGTCCTAATACAGGCATATGGAAAAAGTTCAGGGAGTGGATGTCACCATCATTAGCTACTACAGAGGCAGGACGTTCATCTACAACTCAATCTCATATCACCAAATAAATCAGTGCCACTTATCATATGAAATTGTGTCATACATTTTTGGATTATATATTAATATTTTCTCTTTGCATGATGTAAAATTCGAATAGTTTTAAAGTAGTTTTGGAAGTTATGTTTTTGGGAAGTTGACAATTTTCTAACTGTCTTTTGAAATTTTGTATAAATCTTATTTAGAAAGAGAAATGAGGGTTCTGAGTTTTGTACCTCTGAAGAAAAAATACTTGTATATTTTTATCTTCACATGGAATTGAATAAAGAGTTTTGAAGTGATTCTAGACATCTGTTCAGTACAAAATGTTTTTCCCTGTTATTTCATTTTATTTTTTCTTCATATTAAAGGGTAATGAAGTTGTTGGTCTTTAATGTTACAGTTCTATAAATCAGTTTCCTGTGATTTAAAGTTAAAGATTCCTTAATTATGTGCACCTCTTTCCTATACACCATATTCTACTAATTACATTTTTCTTATAATGTTGAAAACATATATTCTACATTAAGAAGCTCGTGTTGGAAACTTTCCACTATCATTATATTTTTTATTTCATTAAATTTGTAAGCAACATCAGAAGGCCACTTTGAAAAAATTGTTTCTTTCCATTTAATATTAAGAATCTTTTCCTTTAAAATAATAATCTCTGGGGTTTGAAAAATGGGAGAACAAATTCATCTTTTCACTGTTTTGAATAGATATGTTAGGCCCTAACCTCTCTTCAGTAGGAGGTTGTATTCCAAGGTAGAATAGAAGCCAAAAGAACCTCATTTCAGCAGAGTTTGTGAAGTGGTTTGACCAACCAACCACACCACATCTGCAGTCATACACCATTGGGTGGCTTAACCTAGGGCGAGATCTCCACATCATTCAATAGTGTCGCATTCCCTACAGCATCAAGCCCTTCACATATGAGTTAATGTTTGATGTTGCTCCTCTTGAATTTTGTGATGTATTAGTAGGCCAACCATACATATGGAAACGTCATGTTGTGTTTGAGTTTAGGCCTCGCAGTGTCATTATTTCTTTGGGTAATAAATTATACAGGATGTCATAGGTAGCACTGCCTTCCACCATCTCTTTGATCTCTATGAAGCAATATAATAAGATCATTTCCTAGACCAAGAAGTTTGTCTTCCTTATGATTCTCCCTTAGGGAAAAAATATGATTGTGGCCACATCCATGAAATCTAGACATTACTCATCCACATGGTAGCAATAGATGGACAAGGTCATGGAAAAGTATAGCAACATCTTCACCTCACCTAGAGGGGTACTCCTACACTATCAGGTGAAACACTTTGATCTAACCCCAGGCGCGCCTTTACCCAACAAACCGATATACCAATGCTCCGTTCTAGAGAATGATGAAATTAAGAGGCAGATTCATGAGTTGTTGCAGAAAGGGCACATTAGGATAATTTCATCACCCTGTGGAAGCTTGATCGTGTTGGTACAGAAGAAATATGGCACTTGGAGCCTCTTTATGTACTATCGGGCGCTGAATAATATCCTTTTCTAGAATAGGTATCCAATCTTATGGATTGATGACATTCTGGACCAGCTTAAGGGGGGAAATATTTTAGCAATATTCACTTGAAGTCTAGGTACCTCTAGGTACCAATTGAACCCTCTATTGTGTGGCTGACTGCCTTCAAATCCAAGGAGGACCTTTTCAAATGGTTGTTCATGCCTTTCTAGTTGACGAATTCCCCCACAACCTTCATGCGGCTTACGGAAGACATATTGCGGCCGTTTACCAACTCATGCATGGTAGTGTACCTGGACAACATCTTGATCTTCAAACGATGTTGGGAAGAGCACATACACCATATCCGAGAGGTTCTCAAAACCTTGTGACAACATAAATTGTGCCAATTTGGATAAATGCACTTTTGGTGTGCCCCAAGTTCAATATCTGGGGTATATAATTAATGATAGAGGTGTGCACGTGGACCCAACCAAGATAAAAGTCATCCGAGATTGGCCAGCCCAAACCACTCTAACAGAGCTCTACATCTTTCTAAGCCTTGCCAATTTCTATCGCAAGTTTGTGTTAGGACTCTCTCATATCACTTGGCCTTTGAGTCAAGCCACCAAGGGTGGAGCGAAAGAAAATTTATTTTGGTATGAATCTCAAAAGAAGGAATTTGTCGAGTGGAAGTATCACCTCTGTTCTGTGTTAGTGCTCCCACTACCATACCTGCAACAACCATTTGAAATTGAGAAAAACACCTTCAACTATGCTATTGGTGCAGTTCTTACCCAATAGGGGCATTAGGTGGCATATCATAGTGCAACACTTTCAGATATAGTTTGAAAGTATCCCACTTATGGAAAAGTGATGTATCCTATTATGTAGGCCTACTGACAATGGAAGCATTACATTTTGGAGAAGGAAAAGGTCATCCACACAGACCATCAACCCTGCAATTCATACAGACACAAGGGAAGTTGTAGAACGATCACCATGAGAAATGATCCACATATCTACAACCATTCCATTTGAACATCAAGGAAAAGAAGGGCAACACCAATAATTTTGTAGAATGTCTCAACTGACCACTGATCATGGTGTTGACCACTGTGCTCAACTCTTGTGGACACGAGACTTCAGGATGACCGCATATTTACAAGAGCAATCCAGAATTCAGAAAAACCTACTAGATGCTCCTGGAAGGCAAGAAAGTTCCATATTTTCATCTCCATGGTGCATTGTTATGCCACATGGCACATTGTTATGTTCCTACAAGTGAGCATGCAATATTATTTTGGAGGCTCACTATAGTTGGATCACTGGACACTTTGGAGTAAAGAAAACAATGGCAGTGATGCAGAAGTATTTTTAATGGCCAGACCTTCGACAGGATGTGGGGAATTACATTACATCCTACACTACCTGCATTGTTTCCAAACCAACAACCAAGAAGAAATACCTATATACTCCTCTTCCTACTCCTACAAGGCCTTGGGAATCCATCTCCATGGATTACATATCGGGCCTTCCTTCTACTAAGCATGGAAAGGACTGCTTGTTCGTGGTCATTGCCATATTCTCTAAGATGGTCATTCTAGCTGCCTACAAGAAGAGTATCACAATAGAAGCCATTGCTAAGTTCTTCTTTTAACTAGTGTGGGTACATTTTGGGATCCCACAATCCATCATCTTAGATCGAGATATCATATTCCTAAGTAAATCCTCTGGTCAATGTTAGATACCAAAATCACTAATTCCACAGCCTTACACCCCCAAACTAATGGCCAAACAGAGGTCGAAAACAAGATGATCATGCACATTTTACGCAGTTACAACTCAAAGAATCCAAGCACATGGGATGAAAACCTACCCTATGTCCAAAACAGCTATAATAGAGCTCTCCATAGCTCCACTAGCCACAACCCTTTTCAGGTGGGGTTGGGATTCCAACCAGTATGTCCCATTGATGTGGTCATAACCTTTGTAGCTACTCAAGCATATTCAGCTCATGTCCAATCCAAAGCTGACTGGGCTAACAACTTCATTGAGTTCATTCATCACATCCACCAATAGGTACATGACATATTGGACAGAGTCAATGCTAAGTACAAGTAGTGTCATGATCAACATCGAGTGCCACATAAGTTCTAGGTGGGTGAAAAAGTTTGGTTACATTTAAAGAAGGAGCACCTCGTTGGACCCCACTGTGAGCTTCACATACTCTGATATGGGTCGTACACCATCACCAAGGTTGTAGGGGGGAATTCCTTCGAGCTTGACATTCCATCATTCCTTGGTCTACACCCAATATTCAACATGGATCGGTTGCAACCATACTTTCCTACATATTTGGAAACATCTGACGTCACAGAGTAGTTGACACCAACAGAGTTCAACCCAAGTTACATATAGAAGGACACAACTAATAGGATCATGGACATAAATATTATAAACATTCACTAGGAAAGGATCCATCTATATCGCATTGTCAAAGCAAGCCAACTCCTTCACCAGGGAAAGTGGTTCACTAGGGACCAGGTTCAACAGAAATTCCCTCACCTCATTGAGGCTTTAGATGCAATGGGGACCATTTATTCCTAAGGGGAGAGGAATGTGTTGGCATTATGTATGGCACAAGTGTTGTCCTTGATGGCAACTCTCTTTGGTGACAGATCTCAGTACAGGCTTTCAGAATGAAGGAAAAGACATATACGCAGGTTCATCTAGATTAAACCGCGTATACACGCGGGTTAGACATTACAAAGGCGCGTGTGCGTATGCACGCACTTTGACACAAGGAAAAGTGCGTATATGTTGGAGAACTTACTTTTGGTCCGTGGTAGTTAGTCCTTGGTATTTGAACCTATGGTTTTGGACCATGGTATCTCGTCAGAAGTGTTGATCCCAAGTATTGCGTCCATGGCATTGTTTTATTATGGTTTTGGACCGTGGTATTGTGAAAGGCCTAAGACTATAAAAGAGGAAGGAGATCATTTGGCAAAGGACGATCTGAATTAATTGAATATCTAATAAGTACTAGATCTGAAATTGGTGATTGAGGTTATGGTGCAGATCTGGATCTAAATGAAGGAGGAACCTTAGCGCAAAGAGAAGGATAAGTTCTATTCATGGGTCATAATCTTTAGCCTTGAATGGTAGTATCTTTGTATGATTTTGATCTGTTATATGTGGCGCATGCTTGATCTATAAATCTGATAATCTGGGTCTGAATATTTGAAAGAGTGAATTATCCTTTCTAGATCCGTACGCAGGTTCAGTAAAGCGAAGGCGTGTATACACGCAGGTTCAATAAAGCTAAGGCGCGTATACACGCTGGTTCAGTGAATAAAAACAACGTATATGCAGGTTTCTCCAAACACAGAAGCATATGCATGCAGTTTTTAGGTTATTGAAGTAGCGTATATCTTTTGAGTTGTGATCTAGATGCTTCTGTTTATTGCTGCAATGTTCTGGGTTCAGAATTTGGTGTGTGGTTACTGTTACTATGTTTTGGGTACAGTTGTCAGAGAAGTATCTACTTGATTCAGTTCTAATTGGTGAAAAGGAGATTATTTGATGCAGAAATTCTTGATGATTCATTGATGATGGATCCAGTCTGAAAATTTATGAAACGTGGTCCCTGGAAGAAAGAGAAGGTTGTAGCCTTCTGTAGGCCAACACCTACATACTAGTATCTCGGCTAATGCAAGAGATAAGGGGGTTGTAGCTCCCTTCCAAGAGAAGCTGGAGAACAAGAGAGGGTTGTAGCTCTCTGCATGTTGCAACCTGCATACTGGTAAAGGACTGCACCAGTACATTGTAAAAAGAAGTTTCTAATTAAAAGAAGCTAGAGACGAATTTCAGCAGGTGGTTTTAACCCACATTTGGTTTCCACCTTACATCTTGTGTTCTTGTGTGTGTGATTGTCTTCAGATCTATTTTACTATTTCTGGTTACTATTTATTTGATCCTAATACACATATTAATGATCAACATCAGTAAGATAAATTAAATTATAAGTTTGCATTGCATACGCAGGTTTCCTTCTCTGTAGTTGTGTATATACACAGTTTTATCTAACTGAAGTAGCGTATATGATCTGGGTTTGAAAAATAAAATAAGTGACTTGATAATACTGATTCTCCCCCCCTCTTAGTATTATTTCCAACAATTGGTATCAGAGCCAGGTTCTTCTGAAGAAGCTTGATCGCTTGAAGGAAGATCCATCATCATGAGCAACTACGAGAGAGAAGCATCAATCAGGCCACCAATTTTTGATGGGACCAACTTCGTCTATTGGAAGGTAAGAGTTACAACCTATGTTCAATCTCTTGGTAATGAAGTCTGGGATACCATAGATACAGGGTACACTTTTCCTTCAGCAACTCCTATAGATCCGGCTGGTAAGAAGCAATATGAAACAAATGAAAAGGCTGTCAATACTCTATTAGGATGTCTATCTCAATCAGAATTCATCAAGGTTATGCAGTATAAATCCGCAAAAGAAATATGGGACAAGATTGTTCTGAGCTATGAAGGATATGACCAGGTAAAGCGAGCAAAACTTCAAACCCTCGAAATTCAGTATGAAAATCTCAGAATGCACAATGATGAAAGTGTAGCTAACTATTTCCTTCGTGTAGATGAGATTGTTAATTGTAGGAAAAACTTGGGTGAATAAATAAAAGAGGCTGTTGTGGTTGAAAAAGTTCTAAGATCTTTGTCCCCTAGGTTTGAATCTAAAGTTTCTGCAATAGAAGAAAAAGAGAATCTACGAAACCTTACCATGTCACAGTTGCACGGAATTCTGACTGCTTATGAAATGAGGAAAGGAAGACCGTCAGACAGAAGAAAAGCTGCTTTCAAGGCTTCACGCAAAGGAGATTACTATGAGTCAGGACACGTATCAGAAGAAGAGGAGGAATCAAATTTTGTCAAGAACCTTCAACGGGGTGCTGGAAGATTAAGAGGTAAGTTACCTTTCAAATGCTTTGCTTGTGAAAGAGTCGGTCACTATGCTGCCAAATGTCCTCATAAGGATAAGATTGACAAGGGGAAGGAACCTGTTAAATGGAACAAGGAACACAATGTAAATAAGAAAAGCTATTACACTCATGAAGATAGTGATGGACTTTCAAATAGTGACGAAGATGAACAAGGTAACAAATATAAACTTTTAATGGCTTTTGAAGATGATGATTTTGTGGATGCTATAGATGAAGAAAGTCTTTATGAAGAGATTTCTAGACTCAAAATTGGTTTAGAAGAGAAGAATGTGATCATAGATACTCTACAATTCCAACTTACTGAAAAGGAAAAACATCATGAAAAGTTAGAATGTGAAATTGTGGGACTGAGAAAAGAGATTGAGAAAACAAAAGATCTTAACCTTAGATTTGTTAAAGGATCTGACTCGTTAGATGAGATTATCAAAGTGCAACACTCTCCACTAATCAAGACAGGTCTCGGATATAATGAAGAAACAACTCAAGCACAGAAACTGTCTACCTCCAAGAGTTATCTTGATGCTGCAAGGAGAAGTGAACAAAGACCCAATGGAAATCACCAGGTAAATCAGGGACAATGTGCCTCAAGAATGAACAAAGACTACTAGGTAAATCGAGGGGAATCTACTTTAAGGACAAACAGAAGCTACAATCAGCCATAGGTAAAACCTTCTCAATTTTCCTCAAGAATGGATGTCAATAGGAACTACAATCATTTGGATGGTAGATTTGATAATCACGGGAGTTTCTTCAATGGCCAATGTTTTTCATGTCATAACTTTGGTCACAAAGCAACTCAATGTGTTGCCTATAAGACAATCATGACTAGAGAATCTCATAAATAGAGGAGTATGACTGGGATCATGAAAAAGACCTGCAACAACTTCTCTGCTCTTGAAAATGAAATAGAATGTTCTATTTGTAACAATTTCGGTGATGAAGATTCTGAATGCAGGAGCAGGTTTCAGCAGACAACTCAGAAGGAGCAAGCCTCAAGTGCCAAATCATGGAGAATCAAAGAACCACAACCGGAAAGATGTGGTATAGCCTTATATGTGGAAGGGCAAGAAAATCAATGATACATCGACAGTGGATGTTCAAAACATATGACGGGTGATAAAGAAAAACATCAGTCATATAGTGCCTTAGAGAAGGAGAAGAAGGTTTCGTTTGGAAATGACACCCCTGCTCTCATAAAAGGTAAAGGTTCTGTTCAGTTGAAAGAAAGGGTCAAAGTTGGAAATGTCATGTATGTTGATGGCTTAAAGCATAATCTATTAAGTGTCAGCCAGATGTGTGATCAAGGAACTGAGGTAATATTTCGATCAAATGGATGTAGTGTTTGTGATCTTGATACAGGAAAAACAGTGATCAAAGGCATAAGGACTCCAAATAATTTATACATATTCAAAGAAGGACAACATCAATGTTATCTGAGCAAGAATGATGAACACTGGCTATGGCACAGAAGATTGGGGCATCTTAGTTTCTCACAGATAAGGAAAGCATGACAATACCAGGCAGTTTGTGGTCTTCCAGACATCAGAATCCCAGACAATACAATATGCAAATCATGTCAGTTTGGTAAGCAAACCAGAACTAACTTCCCTGAGAAGGAAGGATCAGCCAGCAGGCCACTTGAACTTGTCCATACTGATGTATGTGTACCAACTAGGAAAAGGTCACCTCGAGGAGAAGAATACTTTATATTATTCATTAATGACTATTCCAAGATGTGTTGGATAGGACTTATGAAGCACAAAGACAAAGCCTTTGAAAAATTCAAAGCCTTGGTGGAGAACGAACCAGATCTCAAAATCAAATGCCTCAGGTCGTATCGAGGAGGAGAATTTACCTCGAATGAATTTTTTGATTTTTGTGAAGAACATGGAGTAAGAAGGGAATTCTCTACAGCTAGGACTCCTCAGCAAAATGGAGTAGTGGAAAGGATGAACAGAACGGTTCAACAAATGGCTCGTGCAATGCTTGATGAGTCTGGAACTCCCGCAACTTTCTGGGGTGAAGCCGCATTTGCTGCAGTTGTTATTCTCAACAAGAAAAATGTCCGGGTGAACAACACTCAAACTCCTTATGAGCTCTGGTATGGTGAGACTCCTTCGGTAAAACATTTCAAAATTTTTGGAAGCAAATGCTATATTAAAAATAATGATGAAAATCTTGGCAAGTTTGAACCTATAGCAGATGAAGGCATTCTCCTTGGTTATTCTCCCACAGCAAAGCATATAAGTGTTACAACAAAATACTTGGAAGAATTGTTGACAGCATTGATGTAGTGGTTGATGAAGAAGGAAACATTCCTAGGCAAGTGAATTCCGAAGATCTTGAAGATGATGAGGACTATCCTCCAACATCAAATTAGAATTGTGATGAAGAAGAAGCTCAAGAGGCACCAGAAGAATAGATAAGAATAGAAGAGAAGACTCCATCCAGGTACGTTCAGAAGAATCATCCAGAATCTCAAATTTTGGGGCAGAAAGAGGCAGGTATACAAACAAGAAGAACAATTGCAGAAGCCTCAAGCTATTTGGCTTTGCTCTCATCCACTGAACCACAAAATGTAAAAGAGGCATGCAAAGATGAATGTTGGGTCAAGGCAATGGATGAAGAACTTGAGCAGATCGAACAGAATAACACTTGAGAGTTGGTTCCTAGACCAAAAGATAAGAATGTCATAGGGAAAAAATGGATCTTTAAAAACAAGTTGAATGAAAATGGGGAAGTGATTAGAAACAAGGCCAGACTTGTCTGTAAAGGGTATGATCAACAAGAAGGAATAGACTTTGAAGAAACTTTTGCTCCCGTTGCTAGACTTGAGGCCATCAGAATGTTCCTTGCTCTCTCTAGCTTTCAGAAGTTCAAAGTATTTCAAACGGACGTGAAATCAGCCTTTCTGAATGGAGACTTAGAAGAAGAAGTGTACATTGAGCAACTAGATGGTTTCATTCTTAAGAATGATCCAAATCTTGTATGCAGACTAAAAAAGACTCTCTAATGTCTTAAACAGGCTCCAAGGGATTGGTACTACTGTTTGGACAAATATCTTCATCAACAAGGTTTTTCGAAAGGATCAACAGATAGCAATCTTTATATAAAAATTGAAAATGACAAATTGCTAATACTTGTTGTGTATGTAGATGATGTTATCTTTGGCAGCAATGAAGAAGCTACAAGTCAAAGCTTTGCCTTGGTGATGCAGAAAGAATTTGAAATGTCTTTTCTTGGAGAACTGACATATTTTCTTGGATTGCAAATCCAACAAAGTTAAGGCGGTATCTTTTTGTCTCAAACCAAGTATCTCAAGCAGATCATGAAGAAATATGGCATGGAAGATGAAAAACCAATATGTACCCCTATGGTTACAGGATGCAGCCTCAGTGTAAATGATGAATCAGCAGCAGTGCATCAACCAACCTATAGATCCATGATTGGAAGTCTGATTTATTTGACAGGTACCCGACCAGACATCATGCATGCAGTGGGAATAGTTGGAAGATTTCAGGAAAATCCAAAGGAAACTCATCTTCAGGTAGTGAAGAGAATTTTCAAGTATCTTCAAGGAACTCAAAAATATGGCTTATGGTATCCTAGAGATACAAATCTCACTCTTCATGCTTATACAGATGCAGATTTGGCTGGAAGTGTGGATGACAGAAAGAGCACAAGTGGTGGTGCATTCTTTATGCGTTCCAGATTAGTATCTTGGTTCAGCAAGAAATAAAGTTCGATTGCTTTATCTATAGCTTAAGCGAAATATGTGGCTGTTGCATCTTGCTGCACTCAACTCCTTTGGATGATGCAAACCTTGAAGGATTTTCAAATCACTTGTACTCCACCTATCTCCATCTTATGTGATAATACAAGTGTAATCAACATTTCAAAGAACCCAATCATGCATTCAAAGACCAAGCACATACCTATCAAATATCATTTTCTCCGGGAACAAGTGTTGGAACAAAAGGTCAAGCTGGAGTATGTTCCCTCTAAGGAACAAATTGTTGATATACTCACCAAACCACTGCCCAGGGAAACTTTTGAATACCTCAGACAGAAGCTGGGAATAGTTGATGCATCATCTTGCTGTTAAAACTTGTCTGTTTCAGAGAAAAATGGGTGTACGCGTGTTAACGAGAAAAGTGTCTACTCAGAATGCCACTATCCCACTAAGGTGTGACAGTACCTTAGAAACAAATAGAGAAAACTACTTTCATATTCTTCTTTATGAACTATAAACGAAGAGGCATAGGATGAACCAACCTGTGTCTTGCGCTAGTCCTTTGATCCAATCTCTCTCCTCTTTGACAGCTTCCAGCTACCTGCTCACTTACTTGCTCAGCTTCACCAAGTTCCTGCAACATCAAAGAAGAAGAAAACTACACAAAGACATGGATTTATATTCATAAATAGCTTAGGATCAAATTTAAGCTAAACATGCAAATATAACAAAACATCATTGATACACAAGCATGTAGGAGAAACTCAAATAGTTTTATTGATATAACAAGAAGGTCCAGGAGGAGTTACAACCGATGATTCCTGATCCAGCATCAACCCCCCAGCAAAGGAATCCCCTCTTCACCTCCAACAAAGCATAAATCACCCAATACACTGATCTCTATCTCAAAACCAACAGCAATTCTCTTCAATGTACAAAATTCCAGCCTCTGGATCTCTGGGATGAGGGATCCATATATAGATGTATGAAAAGAGGATGAGTCAGCTTATGATTTGACTAGTGGATTCTCTCTGTCAGTTCTTGCTTCCACTTGGAGACTGAGAGCCTCTTACTCATCCTTGGTCGAACTCAGTGAGGCAAGTGTCATTGGGGAAGATTCTGGAAGCTTCCATTGTCTGTCCACCTCGTGGAATGACACTGCCATTTGTCATTTCCCGCTCAGCACACCCTGGTAGTGCATTGAGGTGCGTTGCAACGCACCTAGCTAGTGTACTTGGGTGCTATGCAACGCAGCTAGCTAGTGGAGCAGCTGAAATGATCTTGATTTGACTGATTCTGAGCAGTTTCTGGTGGAGAACTTATGGGAGAAGATGTAATTGGTTGACCTTGTTCCTCTAGGGGTAGGAACAACACTTTTAGGGACATAGGATCCCTTGGTTTACGGACATTTCATGCTTATAGCTGTAAGGCACAAAAATGTCTATAACAACGTGAGTTTCCTAAGGAGGATCCGCGTACATACACCGGTTTGTGCAGAGACAGTCGCGTATATGGAGGCTTGATGGATATTAGTAGGGACAGGCTCTGGTTGAAGATAGTCTTATATCGATCTGATAGAGACCATATGGCACAGGTTCAGGGGGAGCGGATAAACTTCTAATGATGCATTGTTGGCATTATCTTAGAAGATTTTTGTTCTAGTTCACAACTGTTGTTGGTTTTAGGTGGAACAAAGGCAGAGGGAGAACAGAAGGAAATCATGGTTGTTGATCTGAATGGTGATTGACAGATGCTGCTGATATCAGTTATTGGTGACTCTCATAATTCTTGCTCTAGATATTTCGTCTCTATGTCATGTATCTCTTTTATGGTGTCAAGGTCATGTAACGGCCTATTTTGGTTTCCCCACTATGCCTGGGATGAAGATGTAATGTACTTGGTTGTCATATGTAAATTTCTAATGTATCCCCACTTGGTTGGGTGATGGATGTATGTATTAAGTCTTTTGATGATAGGAAGGTCTTTTATGATGTATAAGTCATGGTTCTTCTTGAAGAACATCTTTTTGCAGAGCTTGCCTACAGTTAGGGGGAGCATTGTCAGCACAGCAGGGAAAAGATTTCAGCATGTACTCAGAGGGAGCACAACCCTTTGCCCTTGATGACAAAGGGGGAGAATGACTTTGAGGATCTTGGGGTTGCCATCAAGTCCAAAGGGGGGGATTGTTGGCATTATGGAACAAGTTTGGAGCTATGGCACAAGTGTTGTCCTTGATGGCAACTCTCTTTGGTGACAGATCTCAGTACAGGCTTTCAAAATGAAGGAAAAGACATATATGCAGGTTCATCTAGATTAAACCGCATATACACGCGGGTTAGACATTACAAAGGCGTGTGTGCATATACACGCACTTTCACGCAAGGAATAGCGCGTATATGTTGGAGAACTTACTTTTGTTCCATGGTAGTTAGTCCTTGGTATTTGAACCTATGGTTTTGGACCATGGTATCTCGTCAGAAGTGTTGATCCCAAGTATTGGGTCCATGGCATTGTTTTATTATGGTTTTGGACCGTGGTATTGTGAAAGGCCTAAGACTATAAAAGAGGAAGGAGATCATTTGGCAAAGGACAATCTGAATTAATTGAATATCTAATAAGTGCTAGATCTGAAATTGGTGATTCAGGTTATGGTGCAGATATGGATCTGAATGAAGGAGGAACCTTAGCGCAAAGAGAAGGATAAGTTCTATTCATGGGTCATAATCTTTAGCCTTGAATGGTAGTATCTCTGTATGATTTTGATCTGTTATATGTGGCGCATACTTGATCTATAAATCTGATAATCCGGGTCTGAATATTTGAAAGAGTGAATTGTCCTTTATAGATCTGTACGTAGGTTCAGTAAAGTGAAGGCGCGTATACACGCTGGTTCAGTGAATAAAAACAACGTATACGCAGGTTTCTCCAAACACAGAAGCATATGCACACAGGTTTCAGGTTATTGAAGTAGCGTATATCTTTTGAGTTGTGATCTAGCTGCTTCTGTTTATTGCTGCAGTCTTATAGGTTCAGAAGTTGGTGTGTGGTTACTGTTACTTTGTTTTGGGTACAGCTGTCAAAGAAGTATCTACTTGATTCAGTTCTAATTGGTGAAAAGGAGATTGTTTGATGCAGAAATTCTTGATTATTGATTGATGATGGATCTAGTCTGAAAATTTATGAAACGTGGTCACTGGAAGAAAGAGAAGGTTGTAGCCATACCCGGCCATCTACTTGGTCCCACCTCCTGCAGTAAGGGAATGGGTAGATTGCCCCCATGTTCGTCGGAGTCTGTGTTGATGAAGAGAATTTGGACGGTGTCATCCTTGTTCTCTTCAGTGACTGTATCATCCGAAGATAAAACCTCTAAGGCAAGACCGGGTCAACTGCCGCCTCGACCTTTTGACTTTCATCTGGTATGAATTCAGATGGTTTATCTTTGATGATAGGCGCTTCAGCCGACCACTTGAGCGGGCCAGCTGGATTCTCAACTAGCGACGAACTCGGTAAGAGTTTTTTTATATCCAGGAGGGAGTCGTAACGGTGAAACCGGACGATCATCCAAAACTCTTTTTGCCTCATCTAAGAAGGGACAACAGTGGACGGCATGATTGCCTTCGCACATTTTACAGGGAAATCTAGCTTTCCCTTTTTGTCCTGGGGCTTCACTTTCGCTAGTTGACGGTGTGCTTTCAACATGATCATCAGAGGTTGATGACACTGGATTGTGCAAATGAGGAGACCAGTCCCTTAGTATCTGAGGGATGCAAGGACAATCTCTGTGAAAGTGGTCTCCTTTGCAAATGACACATGGCGATTTAGGCCTGGTCGGTGCAGTGTGTGGATTTTTGTTAGACGACACTCGTTTTCCCCCATTCGCCTTTGGCTCCTTCTTCTTCTTCTCTTTCTTCTTCTTCTCCTTCTTCTCCTTAGGAACTTGACTTTTGGCTTTGCCAGCCCTATCAAGCGAAGAGGAAGGAGGAGAGGAAGAATTAGAGGAAGTAGACGGTTGGTGGGCAACTCTGGACTCGTCTAATTGCTGATTCGATTGTTCAGGAATAGTGGTGTTCTGAACGACATTGGTTGAGAAGAGCCAGACTGGAAAGCCAATTGTCAGTCCTGGAAGCGACAATGTGGCCATATGGGGTGCACCAACATCTCCCCAAGAGGACAAGGGACTAGGATTTCCACCAAGGGGAATTCCTTGGTTGGTAGACTCCATTTTCTAAACCTAAGATCAATGTAGGAAAAGGGTATGAATATTCCGTTTAAAATAAATTTTAAGACGCTTTGACACAACTTGTTTTTTCAGTTTTAAAGAGTCGAGAAAAAACAAAAGATGACTCTAGTCTCCTTCGATTTTTAATGAGCCTGAAGTGACAAGTGCTCAGATGGACCTTTTCCGTTAAGGAGTCTGAAAAGGAACGAAAGGGACTGCTCTGGAGATCTAGGTAGAGGGAGTACCAAACCAATCACAAAACTGCAGAATATTTTTTATGGTACGACAGTAAATCTTCCCGAATGTTGTGTTTGGTGCATTGCGATCAGTAGGGCGGCCGACACGGCTTCCTATGGATAAAAGGTTTTAAGCCTATAGGGGTCTCCCAATATATACTCGACAGTACGTGGGAGCACAAGTCCGTACTGGCACTTATCATCTCAAATTGGAGGAATCACCCAACCATCAGTGAGGACAACAGTTACCAGGTTTTACGACGCTGGAATACGTCTCTAGCCTAGACCTCTAAATGTTGTGCATTAAGTTCCAAAGCATTGTTAGATTCATTCAATTTATTTTAAGTTGATCTTTCTTAGAAGATTGCCTTTTGGGATCACCACGAGATGTAGATGTAATTCCTAAAATGCAATCTAAAGATGATAAGCAAACTTTTATCTCTTTTCAGCAATGAAAATCCTAGCTACAAGGGGAAAAGAAAGACACAATCTTTTCTCAAAGAGAAAAGAGCACACTATAAATGCACTTTTTCTAAATCAAGCCAAGCAGACTATCAATATGCAAATGCACATATGCATGTATTTGTTTTCCACTTTCTTAATATTGATGCCTAAAAAGAAAGTTGATGTACAAATCTGAATTTGCTTTCGAGCGACAAACACAAACAAGCTTCTTTTCGAAATCAAAAGGTAGAGAAGATTACGACACTTTATGATTTTGAAATAAACACTCATTTCGACACTAGAAAGTGACAAATTCAAACCAAAGGCAAAAGTAAAAGCGTAATAGACTGTCAACAACAACTAAACTTTCTCCTAAGATCAAAATCGACACTTGCGATAGATCTAAATCCAAGGACGACAGCATGATTATTCTACTCTTTCAATGGAAAACTATAAATGATGTAACAAACACACAAAGAACATCTACAGTCTTTTTGTACAAAGGAGGCGGAATTAAGGCAAAGAAAAGGGGTTTTTAAACAGACACACACTGATCACAGGATGCAAAAATCAGAGACAAAACTAAAAAAATGAAGCAAAGAACCTCAGCTGTACAGGGCTAGGCTGATCAGCGCACCTGTTACACGGAGAAACTGGATTGCAGCGCAGGTATCCCTCTCGAGAACTACGTTGAAATGCAGAATCTCTTCACAGAGCCTGCGCTGGGGCAGAAACGAGAATTCCTTCCGGGTTCTGGGTCACGGTTTGCAGTTTAATCTATGGTTTTTAGCCGAGTAAAAGCAATCAGTAATGCACAATTAGAGGGTGGATTTAAAGGAGGTCTAAGAGATATCACAAAGGGTAATCAGATCATTTGTGAATCAGCTGTTCAAATCATAAACAAATCCAGTGAATGGATTGAAGTAGCAGGTGTCTACTTTGCATTTGATAATGGCAAATGCAGTTCAATTGCTACTTCTGTGTTTATGAAACAAACAACAAGATAAACACAAACAAACTAACTAGACACGCTCCCCAGCGGAGTCGCCATTTTGTTAACGGGAAAAGTGTCTACTCAGAACGCCCCTATCCCACTAAGGTATGACAGTACCTTAGAAACAAACAGAGAAAACTACTTTCGTATTCTTCTTTATGAACTATAAACGAAGAGGCATAGGATGAACCAACCTGTGTCTTGCGCTAGTCCTTTGATCCAATCTCTCTCCTCTTTGACAGCTTCCAGCTACCTGCACCCTTACTTGCTCAGCTTCACCAAGTTCCTACATGATCACAGAAGAAGAAAACTACACAAAGACATGGATTTATATTCATAAATAGCTTAGGATCAGATTTAAGCTAAACATGCAAATATAACAAAACATCATTGATACACAAGCATGTAGGAGAAACTCAAATAGTTTTATTAATATAACAAGAAGGTCCAGGAGGAGTTACAACCGATGATTCTTGATCCAGCATCAACCCCCCAGCAAAGGAATCCCCTCTTCACCTCCAACAAAGCATAAATCACCCAATACACTGATCTCTATCTCAAAACCAACAACAATTCTCTGCAATGTACAAAATTCCAGCCTCTGGATCTCTGGGATGAGGGATCCATATATAGATGTATGCAAAGAGGATGAGTCAGCTTATGATTTGACTAGTGGCTTCTCTCTGTCAGTTCTTGCTTCCACTTGGAGACTGAGAGCCTCTTACTCATCCTTGGTCGAACTCAGTGAGGCAAGTGTCATTGGGGAAGATTCTTGAAGCTTCCATTGTCTGTCCACCTCGCGGAATGACACTGCCATTTGTCATTTCCCGCTCAGCACACCCTGGTAGTGCATTGAGGTGCGTTGCAACACACCAAGCCAGTGTACTTGGGTGCTATGCAACGCAGCTAGCTAGTGGAGCAGCTGAAATGATCCTGATTTGACTGATTCTGAGCAGTTTCTGGTGGAGAACTTCTGGGAGAAGCTGTAATTGGTTGACCGTGTTCCTCTAGGGGTAGGAACAACACTTTTAGGGACTTAGGATCCCTTGGTTTATGGACATTTCATGCTTAGATCTGTAAGGCACAAAAATGTCTATAACAACGTGAGTTTCCTAAGGAGGATCCGCGTACATACACCGGTTTGTGCAGAGACAGTCGCGTATATGGAGGCTTGATGGATATCAGTAGGGACAGGCTCTGGTTGAAGATAGTCTTATATCGGTCTGATAGAGACCATCTGGCACAGGTTCAGGGGGAGCGGATAAACTTCTAATGATGCATTGTTGGCATTATCTTAGAAGCTTTTGGTTCTAGTTCACAGCTGTTGTTGGTTTTAGGTGGAACAAAGGCAGAGGGAGAACAGAAGGAAATCATGGTTTTTGATCTGAATGGTGATTGACAGATGCTGCTGATATCAGATATTGGTGACTCTCATAATTCTTGCTCTAGATATTTCGTCTCTATGTCATGTATCTCTTTTATGGTGTCAAGGTCATGTAACGGCCTATTTTGGTTTCCCCACTATGCCTGGGATGAAGATGTAATGTACTTGGTTGTCATATGTAAATTTCTAATGTATCCCCACTTGGTTGGGTGATGGATGTATGTATTAAGTCTTTTGATGATAGGAAGGTCTTTTATGATGTATAAGTCATGGTTCTTCTTGAAGAACATCTTTTTGCAGAGCTTGCCTACAGTTAGGGGGAGCATGGTCAGCACAGTAGGGAAAAGATTTCAGCATCTACTCAAAGGGAGCACAACCCTTTGCCCTTGATGAAAAAGGGGGAGAATGACTTTGAGGATATTGGGGTTGCCATCAAGTCCAAAGGGGGGGATTGCTGGCATTATGGCACAAGTTTGGAGCTATGGCACAAGTGTTGTCCTTGATGGCAACTCTCTTTGGTGACAGATCTCAGTAGAGGCTTTCAGAATGAAGGAAAAGACATATATGTAGGTTCATCTAGATTAAACCGCATATACACGCGGGTTAGACATTACAAAGGCGTGTGTGCATATACACGCACTTTCACACAAGGAAAAGCACGTATATGTTGGAGAACTTACTTTTGTTCCGTGGTAGTTAGTCCTAGGTATTTGAACCTATGGTTTTGGACCATGGTATCTCGTCAGAAGTGTTGATCCCAAGTATTGGGTCCATGGCATTATTTTATTATGGTTTTGGACCGTGGTATTGTGAAAGGCCTAAGACTTTAAAAGAGGAAGGAGATCATTTGGCAAAGGACGATCTGAATTAATTGAATATCTAATAAGTGCTAGATCTGAAATTGGTGATTCAGGTTATGGTGCAGATATGGATCCGAATGAAGGAGGAACCTTAGCGCAAAGAGAAGGATAAGTTCTATTCATGGGTCATAATCTTTAGCCTTGAATGGTAGTATCTTTGTATGATTTTGATCTGTTATATGTGGCGCATACTTGATCTATAAATCTGATAATCTGGGTCTGAATATTTGAAAGAGTGAATTGTCCTTTATAGATCTGTACGTAGGTTCAGTAAAGTGAAGGCGCGTATACACGCTGGTTCAGTGAATAAAAACAGCGTATACGCAGGTTTCTCCAAACACAGAAGCGTATGCACACAGGTTTCAGGTTATTGAAGTAGCGTATATCTTTTGAGTTGTGATCTAGCTGCTTCTATTTATTGCTGCAGTCTTATAGGTTCAGAAGTTGGTGTGTGGTTACTGTTACTTTGTTTTGGGTACAGCTGTCAGAGAAGTATCTACTTGATTCAGTTCTAATTGGTGAAAAGGAGATTGTTTGATGCAGAAATTCTTGATTATTGATTGATGATGGATCCAGTCTGAAAATTTATGAAACGTGGTCACTGGAAGAAAGAGAAGGTTGTAGCCTTCAGTAGGCCAGCACCTACGTACTATTATCTTGGCTAGTGCAAGAGCTAAGGGGGTTGTAGCTCCCTTCCAGGAGAAGCTGGAGAACGAGAGAGGGTTGTAGCTCTCTGTAGGTTGCAGCCTGCGTACTGGTAAAGGATTGCACGAGTACATTGTAAAAAGAAGTTTCTAATTAAAAGAAGATAGAGATGAATTGCAGCAGGTGGTTTTCACCCACATTGGGTTTCTACTTATATCTTGTGTTCTTGTGTGTGTGATTGTCTTCATATCTATTTTACTGTTTCTGGTTACTGTTTATTTGATCCTAATACACAGATTAATGATCAACATCAATAAGATAAATTAAATTATAAGTTTTCATTGCATATGCAGGTTTCCTTCTCTATAGTTAAGTATATATGCGGTTTTATCTAACTGAAGTAGCGTATATGATTTCGGTTTGAAAAAGAAAATAAGTGACTTGATAATACTGATTCACCACCCTCTCAATATTATTTCCAACAGAATGATCCAAGTGGATATTGGTGGTCACCCGTCTATTCCACCTAGACCTTCATTTTGTTTCGCTTGTTTCCTTGATTATAGTAGCATTTAGTATTTTTAGCAATTTTTTGGATCCTAAACTTCTGAAGTTGTTTTGACCCCCTAAATGGCATTTTTTGAGGTCTGTAGCAAGCCCATAGCCACAGGCAAGGGCTTGTGGAAAAATATGATAGGACTAAAAGAGATATTTCCAACAAGGTATCCTACGCGCCAAACAAAGATAATATGAACAAGTTACAACCCTGGGAGTTGGCTACCCAACTAACCTTGACCGGGCCCACACACGCTTGGTGTTTCATCCCATGGGGTTAGGGTTTTGTTTTTTAGGGTTTTCTCTTATTGTTCAATAAGAAAAAGGCCCTTGAGCCTCATTGTAACACAATTCAGAGGCATGTAGCCACCACATATCTTCTCAGAGATAATCTACCATCACTCGAGCCAGTTTATTACCTTTTTGTATGTAAGCATATTTCGGTTCTTTGATATTAACGAAATGAATTTTTATTTCTACTACATATCTATGTTTATGTTTATATCTGTATTTTGTTGAGTTGTTTCATAAGTCTAGATCATATGAGAAGTTGCATCAACACTGCAAAGGAGAAATGAAATACTAATAGTGAAATGTGTTAGAAAAAATAAAAATCCATTTACTTGTTTACTTCTATACACAACATGATATGTTTATCCTATTGGTACATCTATGTAGTTACATTTATGTAGTTATACCAATGATCCACTAGTGCACCTCAATAATCCATGTAACAAGTGAATATATAGTTTTACTTTTCTTTGATAAATTATGGTGCATCAAATGCTTGTTGGCGCATCATTTGATGAGGCACCTACGCCACAATGACATGTTAACAAGTATAACTCACTAGATAAAAAAGTAGCATGATTTTAGTTTGTTTTAGGTCAAAGTGTTTTAAATGTTGATTGCATCAATAAATTAATGGGCTACATAGTTAATAGTTTAATGGTTAGGTAATTAGTGGGTTAAGAGTTAATGGGGTTAAGAGGCTACACGAGGGATTCACTGGGAGAGAAATACCATACCATGTGTGTTCATATTGGGGGACATATATTGAGGAAAAAATGACATAATATATTGAGCATATAATGGGTAAAGAGTTTTTATATTGGAAGGTATAAAAGATGGAGCTCAAAGTTAATGAAAAAATATAAAGGGGTATAAAAAAATGTTAATGAAAAAATGGATACCTACAATATCTAGTGAAAAAGGGGTTTTTTAAAGTGGGAATATGTATTGGATTCATATTGGTAGGGAGTTAAATAATGTTATTTTTAGAGGTATTTTCCTATATGTAATAAAATTAAGGGTAGTTTTTAGTACGCCACAAATGCACATGATATGTCAAAGGTTCATTGAGTGAAGTCCTTGTGAGAGGTTAGAGGGTTTGTAACTTAGTGGGTCACCATAGTTTATCATAGTATTTATTATCAGTGATGATTAAACATGGTTCATGGGATAAAATGGTTAGTTAGTAAGGAGGCTTATATAATAGGATGTTAGGGGTTAGTGGGTCAATGTGGCTAAAGTAGTCAATGTAGTAGATCATGGTCAATGTTTTCAAGATGGCCAATCATACACAATATGGTAAATCATGATTAAACATAATGAAGCATAATGTGCTAATGAGTGATTGCGTCAAGATTCAGAGGGATTGGGGGGTAATTGTATTACAGATCATAAGAACCAAGAGGTATACTGTGTCATAATGGATCGAGATCTTTTTCTATTAAGGGGTTAGTGTGTTCGAGGGTCATATTGCGTTAGAAAATGAGTATATTAAGAATCATAAGTATTAGGGGTATAGTGTGTCCACACACATAGTGACTAAGGTCAAAGTGCGTTAAGGCATTAATGTGTTAGGAACAATAGTGTATATAAAGTTGTAGGGATTAGATATTATAATGTATTAGGAATTTAATAGTGTTAAAATGTTAGAGTATGGATTCATCAAAATGTTATTGTATTACTATATTACTAATTATTTATTATATAATTCTTATTTTTATTATAATGAAAAATTATTTGGTATTCCATAATATCTTCAAACTAGATATTAATTTTTTTTTTTCTCAAAAGTATATATAAACATTATAATAAATAGTTTTTTTAATATTATAATAAATAAATTCATTAACATTTCTATTGATGTTATGCATTAATAAATTACTTAAAATCTTTTCATTTTTCAAAATAATTTAGCTATTTAGCAAAATTACCTGAGTTTATAATTTCTAAAAATTAGAAATTTGTAAAAATAATTTAATGCAATCCTTTTATTGAACTAAAATACCTTGCATGTACATATTTTGCTCAATTCAATAGTTAACAACAACATTTTATTCCCAAAAATACTCACTGCACCATCGCATGATGACATGGCTAACCACTAACCATTGTAATATGAGCAACCATATTTTCTCATAATTAAAATAAAAAAGAAAACAAATTAAAATTTATGTTTTGTTAATGAATAATTATGTTGGTCACTAAAACAAAAAAATAATGCTAATATGATCCTGAACCCTTCTAGGGGAAGTAGTCTAACAAGTCGATGATTTACCCTTTGGGTTTCGTGTTGACTTGTCATCGACGATACTACTTTGGCCAACCCCTGTTGACTCGTTGTGGACCCTGTCCCTCTCCATCTCCATCTACCAAACTTCTATGTTTATCTCTCAACTGCCCTTCTCCATCTCCGTATCGTCTATCATTTTTAGGCTCCTATCATCTCGCGGCGAGTACAATAAGACGTTTTTCCTACCACCCTCCAACCAAATTAATTGACAAATTTCAAATTTTGAAGAGGCACAATTTTATTATGAAATCAAAAACTTTTAAACTACACCTTTACATTTCATGCACCTGACAATTGTTTGAAAGTGGCATGGACCTTTCCCCTCTGCAAAACATTAATCGCCCAATGAATTCGTCAACTCTTTCAACCGTTTGGCCTATATGAGTCGACGATTTTCCTTATGGCACAGTTGTGTGGGAGGTGAAATTGGAAATTGCTCCAAGGCATTTGCTCCCTTAATATTCAAAATCAACCATGTGTCTATCATTTCTCCTCTACCTATGCCAATTTCTCCTCTTCCTATCATGCCATTTATCCATTTTCATTTGCAGAGAGAGAATTATCAACCAAGTTGTGGAGACAAAGCGATGGAAGCGACGAGAGAATTTTTCGGTCCAAGCCACAAAGGTAAAATGTTGTTACCTTCCTCCCATTACAAATTTTCTAACAAAATTGCTCCTGTTACAAATTTTATAACAAATCATGCTCTTGTTACAAATTTTCTCTTTGTTGTTACAAATTTTCAAGTTTCATGTTGAAAAATGAACTAGTCTCACTAGATTATGCCACATCAATTTGTAGAGCATGGTATTTTCATAATCCTGTGAGCAGAGGTAAATTTCTATTAAATTTTGTTACATTTCTCCTTCTTTTTCTTAATTTTCAAGTTCTTGTGGCCATAATTTTGACTCAGTGAGTTGTCGCAATGATGACAAGTGAGTTCCTGCAACTATGACCAATGAGTTTCTGTAACGATGACCCAATGAGTTGTTGCAATAGGTGAACTACTTGGATCACCTATTGCAACAACTCGTTGGGTCACTGTTGTGCCAACTCAGTGGTCACCATTGTGGAAAATATCTTCTCACCCTTGCGAAAAAAAAGTATTCTAACAAGTCATGCTTCTATTACAATTTTTTAGCCAAATTTTTTCATGTTGTCGTTATTTGTGTCTTGTTCCTTTTTTCTGACTAAATTTCTAAAATTCAATAAATAATTTCTTTGAAATTGAGTCATAATTGTTGAGAAACATAACCCAATGTCCCCCCTTCAAAGGCACAATTCTAGAATAACATCATAAACAATCTAGGGCTATCCCATCAATCCTTCCAAATAGGGATGTCATGGGAAAATCCCTAACAAAACCGTTCCCCTTACTCATTTTTTCCAACAACCTATTTGGATTCCAAAATTTGTTTCATCTGTCTTTATTCCAAAAGGAACTACAATGGTGGAAAAATTCTACCAAAATATACATTTACAAAATAATAACTATGGTTTTTTTGTGTAAATCAGCAAATTATATTAGAATCAGAATACATATTTTACAAAAGGTCTGCTCGAGCAGACAAAGGAATGCCATCCTACTAAGCAAGCACCTTGTCATGATCAAAAAGAGCATCCACAAGACCCCGAGGCACACCACGCAGGGCGGCAGAGAAAGTTGGGGGTTGACAAAATCAGCAATAACCAAACAACGATTCACATAGAGCCGAGGACATCTATAGTTGAACCCAGAGCAAAATTTGACAAAACAAAGAAAAACCAAGGTTGACAGACCCAAAAACTGACCCATCCCTCAGGAATTCAGCAAGATCAGACAGTAGGGACTCATTACATTTCAAGAACAATATAAGTCTTTGAGGTATCCGGACCAGTCGATGCCTTAGCTTTGCCTGCCTGGGATGGCACTGGAAGTGTGCTCTAATTATCGCCTGTGTGCCCCTCCATCTTTTCACTAGCATTCCTAGCATCTTGATTTATAGTATGACGCAAGAGACTGATCACGACTGTGAGTTTCTTTGAAATACTATCAAATTGTGGCACCAGTCCGCTGATCTTGAACTCCAGACTCTCCAGAATCGCCATATGCTCCTCTGACGTGACTGCAATTGCCTGTTGAGCTTGACGAACTTGGTTGGTGTAGTCCCCCTGCATACTAATGGCCTTAGCCAACATTGTTTTCATCCTCCACATCTCTGCCTGTGTACGCACATACTGAGTTGCACGCATTGTTATTGTACCAGGGTCCTGAACCCAATCCATTTCCTTCTCCAACTCCTGTGCTTCCAAATTTTCCTCCTCTTGAGTAACAATGGCCTACAACTCCTCAATTCTTCGTTTTGCTTTTTGCGAGGTTCGTGTTTCATAGGTTTCCCGAGCTCGTTTCAGATCTCGGTTGGCCGATGCATTTCGGCTCCCCTCACCCGCCATTATCTTAACCACACCTGACAAGCATCACAATGTTCTAAGGATTAGGGAAAAGATTTTCAACCTACAACTCAAAGAAACAGTGGCTCTGCCGTTGCCAGGGGCTAAGAATAAATAGATGAGATTGGGAGAATTACTGGGTGCATTCCAACCTATCCCCTATTGCCCACAGGTCTTATCATAATTATTACTGCTTGGTGATTTATATTTTCGGTAATGACCTAATTTCCTACTCTTATGGTCACCTCTTTTGCCCTCCTCCGATGCATGCCAAGTGTCCCATCTTCTATATGGGCGTCGGTAGCGCTCATTGATTTTGATCATATATCTGATGGGAATGACTCCCTCCTGCTCTAGCATTGAATGCTCCTGTTCTGCCTGTCCTTTGCTCTTCTACCAACCTTTAATTATTCCCATAATACGCATGATCCTCATCATTTCGTTAAACCTACATAGAGCGTCGACTCTTCGTCCTTACCTTTCATTCACCAAATCCTGCCTCGAGAGCAGGGTACACTTATTTCTTAATTCTGGGCAGATGACGTCCTGCCAATAGCTGTCCAATATGCTAGTGGGGTTCTCTATACCATAATTCGCCAGATGGTCCGCAACTGCATTGGCTTTACAGCGAACAGCTTGAAAGATTAAACCTTTCAGCCACCCCAAATGTCCAGCTATACTTTCTATTACTTTAGCCAGTCGCCAGTGTTGTGTAACCTTGCTAGCTTTAGCTCCCGCATACATCCTTATGGCTGCTGTTATTGCAAGCTGGGAATCCCCCTCAACGACTACTGTGCCTGCCTATAAATTTCTAAGAATTCTGAGACCATGTTCCATCGTTGCGAACTCCATCTCATTGTTCGTTCCTTCCCCTAAGGCTCTGTTGTAGATGTGCTGAATTTATCCTTCGCTATTCCTTATAATTCCACCGATGCCAACCATTCCTAGATTGCCTCTCGATGCACCATCGAAATTTAGCTTGAGGAAGCCTAAAGGTGGTCATTTCCAGATGCTTAAAGTGGTGCTTATCTCCTGTTGGCGATTCACTGTAGCCACGCAAGTTCCATTATCCAGGTTAAAGGCTTTCAAAATTTGTAAGTCCCGATTTGAAGCTTTACTATCTTGATCTGCTTTGCTTTTGACAAGAACCAATTGTCTTATATTTTGTATGATAATTTCTATTGAGTGATTTATATCCCTGGTTTCGTTTAAGAATACTCTCCTGTTCCGTTCTTTCCAGATTTTCCATGTAATAAACCCTGACATTATTTTCCAAATGATATTGACCCTTTGATTACTGGAGAAATTGCCTCGCCAATTCTTGATGGTATCTTGGATGGAATCTTTGATTCTGTCCGTTTGCTGCAAAGTATTTTCCGACCAATTCCACGTTAGGTTTGCCAAATCGCATGTGTTGAAGAGATGGTTCATAGTTTCTTCTTCCTTGTTGCACATGGGACACCTAGAAGGGCCACAAAACCCTTTCTTGTGGAGATTCTCCCAAGTTAGAGTTTTCCTATGCATTAGGAGCCAGAGGAAGATTTTAATTTTTGGCCAGAACTGAGAATCCCAGACCTTGCTGCTCCATTGTACCTTTTCAACTTGCTCTAAATCTTCGATACAATTTCTGGCTTCTTTGAGCGTGAAATTGCCCCCTCCTTGCTTTCCCCATCTTAGTTGGTCGTTGTCATCCACCTTCCTAATTCTTCCTTTGTTTAATAGATTTTGCAGGTCCCTGACACCGTTGTTTTCTTCAGTTATGTTCTCTGTCTCATTGATTGCTCAATTTCTCCATTCCGGGTCCTTGTTATTAGGAGTCCAATAGTGATTTACCGTTGTTCTCCCAAGCCCTTGGTAATTTCTTTGCAGATCTGCAAACTCTGGCCTCTCTAACTTAGGGAGTTGTTGCCAGGCATCCTCCCAGAAAAAGGCCGTTTTCCCATTGCGAATTTCCCAGAAGCTATTCTCCTGTATAATTCCTCGATTTCTCCTTGCTAGGTTCCAGATTGGTGAGCCCTCTGGATTCTCTTGCATTCTGATCAAGTTCTGAGTGCTGTGCATTGGAGCGTATTTCTCCTTCCAATGTCTAGCCCAAGGAAGATTGGGTTCCTTCAGCCATTTCCACCAAAGCTTGGCCCCACAGGCCCTATTGATGGTGAAGGGGTCTAGCAGGTTTAACCCTCCTAATTTTTTTGGTTTGCACAATTTATTCCATGCCACTAGTGCCCACTTTTTCTTCTCTGCATTTCCTATCCATAAGAAAGTTCTCTGAATCACCCTGATTTGCTACAGGACTCCTTTGGGAGCAGGGATTATGGAGAGCATGTATTGAGGAATAGCTTGCAGTACAGCTTTGGTTAAAACTAGCCTCCCTGCAAAATTGAGGGCCCTATGGGTCCAGTGATGACATATTTTCTCCAGACTGGCTAGGATCTTCTCCCAATGAATTTTTTGCCAAGGTTTATCCATTAGAGGTGCTCCTATGTACCTCGAGGGAAGACTTCCTCTTCAGAGGCCTAGAATGATAGAGAGATTTTTTTGCACAGCTAAATGCGTATTGAAAAAGAAGATGGTTGATTTAGATAGATTAATTTCCATACCCGAGGCTTCGCTGAAAAGATTGAGGATCCTTTTATAGCCCAGGGCTTCTTTGACTGTAGCAGAAGCATGTAACATTGTATCATCAACAAATTGTTGGTGAGTGGTCACTGGAATGGAAGGCAAGGGTTGCAATCCTCTTATTCTTCCTTCCTCTTTAGCGCTACGAATGAGTCTGCTCAAACCTTCCATCAGGATAACAAAAAGGAAAGGTGATAATGGGTCTCCTTGTCTGAGTCCTGATGAAGGGGAGAATTGATCGGCAGGGGCACCATTTACTAGTATAGAAAATTTAGTAGATTTTATCAGAGCTAAAATCCACTTTATCCATTGATTGGCGAAACTGAACGCTTTTAAGATTGCTTCTAGGTAATTCCAGTTGACTTTATCATAAGCCTTTGATAAGTCAAGTTGCATCATCATGCCTGCGATTTTCCTGGAGTGAAGTGTATGAATCATTTCCTGAGCTAGTAAAATATTGTCCAGAATCTGTCTTCCCTCAACATATCCCGATTTTTCTTCTGAGATGAGGCCTGGGAGAATAGGTTTCAATCTGTTGGCAATGACTTTAGAGATAATCTTATAAATGACATTGCACAAAGCAATAGGCCGAAATTTTGCTGGGGTGTTGGCCTCTTCTTCTTTTGGAATCAGGGCCAGGAAAGTTGAATTTAGAGATTTGAGAATTGAGGCAGAACGCCGAGAGTCCTCCACCACTTCCCAGACCTCAGTTTTAACAATTTCCCAGCAAGCCTTGTAAAAGTTGATGGTAAAGCCATCAGGCCCAGGCGCTTTGTCATTTGGCATATTCTTCACCGCTTCTTCCACCTCTTCCAAAGAGATTTCTCTAGTTAATGCAAGGTTTTGCTCATTAGTGATAGTTTTGGGAATGGATTTGATGAGTTTAGCAATTGCTTATGTTCTATCTACCTCTGGCTCCTGAGCTATGCTACTAAAATGTGTAGTGAGCAGGGTTGAAATTCCTTGATGATTCTGGAGAATGTCTCCCTGTTTGCTTTTGAGACTGAGGATTTTATTGGCACCTCTATAGTCCAATGCTGATCTGTGAAAGAATTTAGTCTTCTGTTCCCTTCCTTGAGCCACTGAATCTGAGACTTTTGTTTCCATAGGGTCTCTTCTTATTGGAAACGAAGCTGTCATTGTTGCATCATAATTTTTTCTTTGTTTGTAGTTTCTAGGTTTCTATCTCCAGTTATCCAGCCTTTGTGAATCTGCTCTAGCTATTCCTCTATCTTTCCTTTTTCTTTGAATATGTTCCCAAAAACTGTTATATTCCATGTTTTGATTTTATTTTTGATGTATCTCAATTTACCTTGTAATTTGTACATTTTGGTACCTCTGATGTCCATCAGTTCATTCCACCACTTCTCAACAAGTTGAGTAATGTCTAGATGGTTAAGCCAAAATTTCTCAAATTGAAATGGCTTATTTCTAGGAGTGCCCTGAATAGCAGCAATCAGAGAAATGGGCCAATGGTCTGACCCTCCACTAGGTAGAATGTCTGATTCTACTATCACTCCCTCCAACAAAATACTTTCAAATATTAGAAATCTGTCAAGATGAGAGGCGATTTGTCTTTCACCTCCCCTTCTGTTATTCCGGGTGAAAGCCCCACTCTTGGGGTGGACATCTACTAATTTAGCTGTGTTGATGAAATCTAAGAATGCTTCAAAATCTTTGTTAAGTTTCCTAGTCCCTCCTTTCTTCTCCAATAGTGTAGTTATCATATTGAAATCCCCTCCTATGATTTCCTTCGCACTGGGATATCTGAGCTTCAAATTCAATAAAGTTCTAAGAAAAATGTATTTCTCTTCTAACTTCTGAGGCCCGTAAACATTGGTGCACAAATAGGTCTCTAAATTGCCTATCACTTGAACTTCTATGGCTATAAAGGATCTGGTAGCTTCAAAGGAGAGGATTTTGATTACATGCGGATTCCACAGGGTAACTAAACCTCCCTCCCATCCATGATTAGCGGTTTCCAGGTATTCCATTTGTCTACCTAGCTTTTTGCTTGCATTATAAATAGTATTACTTGTACCTTTGGTTTCTTGCACAAATATAATGTCAGGTTTTTCCTTTTGGACCTTCCTCTTTAAGAGTCTCTGTTTTATTTGGCTATTGAGCCCTCTAGCATTCCAAGAGATGATTTTCATTTTAAAACAAAAAATTAGTAGTTAAGAGAAAAAGCTTCTAGAGCTTTCATCTTACCAGAGTTTAAAAGCATTTGTCCCAGTTCCTGCAGTGCCTCATTATTGGATCTGTGCCCTCTCTTCTTCCTTTGTTTGGAGCTAGTGGATGTTTGAAGTAGGCTTTTTGCTCAGAGTCCCATTCCTTTTTCTACGCCCAAATTCTTATTTTGCATATCAATCTCTGCTTTCTGTCTTGCTATGAATATCTCATTAATTCTCCTAACTTCCTCTTCCGATATGTTTTCCATCCCCTTCTTTTTCCAGTTTTCCACCATGTTTGGCAGGTTAACTCCTTCCTGCTCTAATACCTCATTGAGCTCCATTTCCTCACTTCTGATGTCACTTATGAGCATTTCTGAATCTTCATCTGCCCCTTCTGTTACTTCCTGAGTCTGTTCTGTAATGTTTTGAATATTTTCCTCCATTGCTTTGGTTGCATACTCTGTTGTAGTTTTATTTGCTTCAGAGGTATTTTGTTCCTTATTATGGTCCTCTGATTCAGTCTCAGTCTCCAATACTTCAAAAGCATTACTAGTATTACCTTGTGTTGCGCTTGTTCTGATTGGGCGTTTCCTGTTTGCTCTCTGTCTTGCTCTTGGCCGAATGAAGGTATCCCTGTTCTTTTCTACCTGATCTCCCTTGAGTTCTTCCGCTGTTCTGTTTAATGGACATTCTCTGATTAAATTCCCATGCTCATGACACTTCCTGCAGCAAAATGGAATTTTCTCATAGTCAATGGCTTGGAAATAGTCCTCATCCCTATATTCCAACCACATTCCTTCATGCAATGCCCCTGACACATCCAACTCCACACAGATTTGAGCACATGAAGTATATCTTCTCTACAGAGTGGCTTTTGAAGCTTTAATAAAAGTCCCTAAATTGTCACCTATCTGTTTTAGAGCGGAATGTCCCCAATAGTCTATTGGTGGTGAGAAGAGGCGAATCCAGACTGGCATCCACTTGAAGGTTTCTTTTTCTGGCACGAAGTTGGGTTTCTAAGGCCTCATATAGAGGCCTGCTGAAGCGAAGAAGTAAGGTCCACCATCAAATATTCTATCCTTATCCTCTAGATTCAAAAAAACAACAGTGAAAAAACCTTTGGCTCCTAAGTGCAGTCTAACATCACCTTTGGGTTTCCATTCTTGCTTTATCCATTGACACGACACCCTTTCCGTTGGCCAGAGTCCCATGAACTTGCAAATCACTGCATGTTCAGTCATGTGTTCTCTGTAGGCTTGAATTTCGATGTCCATTATCACCACCCTTAGGGCTTCTGCTGTTTTAGGCTTGCATGGGCCTTGAATCGTTTTTCCATTGAGGTTTTCTGGTTTGTTCCCCTTCTCCTTGCTCTCTTTTTCCGGAGCTCCCCCTTCACCATCTTCTTGCTCCTTCTCTTGTTTGTTCTCATGTGCGGGATGTGCCTGCGCTGCCTTCTCCTTGCTTCTATTGTCTGTTCTACCACCGCTCTCCTTTCCTTTCAGTTTTTGAGTGCTGTGTTCCTCCTTGCCCTCATATCTTCTCCTTCCCTTGCTAGTCCCATCCTCTTTCTGTGACCTTTAATACCCTGCAATTTGCACACCTTCTTGTGTTGTTTGTTTGTGCATGATTATCTGTTTGTAAGTAGAGGTCCCTATGGACCCCTCGTTTAACATCTGTCGGGTCAGGATCTGTCCCTTCTTGAAAAGTTCTGCCACTCTAACCCTGTTCCTTTCCAGTTTCAAGCCCTAGATCTAAAAATTCCGTGAACTGTAAACTCCTGTTTCACCCAGCTCGTGCTCCGCATCCAAGTAGGATTTGATTCTCTTAACACTAGATAAATTCTGAATTATTACTATGGTATATATAAAGCCAGTAATGTAAAAAATTCATGAATAAAAATTTTGTATAAGCTTATTGCCACTGAAAATCTAATGCCAATATTGTAGCACTTTCATAAGCTTCTTTCTAATATATAATTCTATTGTCTATGTCACAACTTAATCAAAATACACTTATCTTCTCATAACAAGACCTTATTCTGATATGAAAAGTCAAAGTTGTAAATCCCATAATGCATTATATATATATATATATATATAGATAGATAGATAGATAGATAGATAGATAGATTCCATGCCTTCTTTTTTTTCCATAATTTTCTCAAAACTATTGTGATATATATACTCTACCTAGCATTATCCTTCAAGTTTTCCATGCTTGATATTTTTTACATAATTTCCTCAGAATTGTTGTGTTTGATGTATGAGGACATCAAAACAACAATTACCTAATTTTTTAAGGTAATGAGTTGTTTTTGCGATATGCATTTCAAATGTCAAAATGTGATGGTAGTGTCAAACAATGTGGATACCTTTCTGTTAAAAATTCCTTTTGTGTATTTTCATATCAATGTGTCCATTTCCATCATGAGTTTCCACCATTGTAACAAGGGGTTGTCGCCACTGTAAAAATGAGTTGTTGTAACATAGTTTAAAATAAATCTATAAATATTTCATGTAATTGTTTTCTTGTTTTGTAGATGGTGGAGAAATTAACTCTTTCATTCAGGTTCAGTGCAATCTTGACCCTGGTGAGGAAAGAATCATATTTGTGCTTCACAATGAAGCACTAAGTCAGGTATTTCAAAACATAAATAAATCCCCAGTAGAACAACAAACACAAAAGCTTACTATATTTCCCTAGTTGATGGGCTAACATCAACTAGGAATTATGGTGCAAATGACATTGTCATTTACACCAATTCCGAATTGATATGCAATCAAATGACTTGAATTTATAAAGTCTAAAGCCAAAATCCAAAACCTCTTCATAAAGAAGAAAAAAACATTGCTTCTCAATTTCATATATTTACCATAACTTATTAGTCAAATGTTCAGAGGGTTGTTGTTGAGGCGTTGTGTGAAGCAACATCCAATGTAGGTGGATATCCAAGATATGTGGAGGAATAAGCATGTGCTCCATCAAATGCTATTCACAGTCATAGATATCGGTGGCCTTTTAATGAATGCATTGTTCTTATGGTTATTATTGGGGTTCTTATGGTGTTCTTGTTTCTTATGATGTTATTATAGTAGCATAAATCATATTTTCCATCCTTTTTGATGTAGTTATACAAGCTATGTTATATATATATGAGATCACTTTATCTTTTGGTACCTTTTTTATATTTAAGCACAATGTGTATGTAAGGAATTTAATTTTTAGTCAAAGATATTAATGGAATTGTGTTTTGATTATAGTTCAATTAATGGAATTACACTATGATTAAATTTTACATGTGTTATTTTGATTATAGTTCAATTGTATCTAATAGTTCAATTCAATTCAGTTGCGTCATTTTGATTACAATTCAGTTACATCTAAAAAATTATTTCAGCTCAATCAATGCTATTAATGGAATATCTAAAACTACAATAATTTGTGTGCCTAAACTATCTCTTAGCATATCTACTCCCAAATCATATAATTTTGTATATATAGGACGTTCCTCCTATTTTTTGGATGTGTTTCTCAAATTGTCTTAGTAGTTGTAGTTGTGTGTTGTACTATGTCTCAAGTTAGCAGTTGTAGTTGCATGTTGTACTCTAGCCTTCAAAGTGATATCATAGCCCTCCCTAGACCTACTCCCTCATGGGAGGGCCTAGGGGCGAGTGGAGTAGTTTGTAGTCTATTGCATGAACTTATGCAACATGGGTCTTCTATCCTTTAGACTTCACACCTTAATTCACTATAATTTTTCATCTTAATTTCTGGTCTGAACACCTAAATACATCAACTTTCCATATCTTACTATTTGTTTATAATCTCGGGTCAGAACACCTAAACACCCCAGCATGTCGAATGATACAGGATATGCTCGAACAAAATTTTAAGGCCACCTACACAATTAACCAAACATTTGGAAGTAAATTTGAATGCAAACATGGTACATATTTATGTTTTTCATGAGCCTATGAAATATCGATTCTCTCAAGAATGCACTAACATACACTATAATTAACAAGGAAAAGAAGCTAGCTAAGACAAACTAAAGATTCAAGCTAATTGAATCTTGACAACTATTGAGTGGGTCTACCTTCTGTTAGTGTCAGTTAATTCAGCCTATCACCAATGATCAAATATGCTCTTACAAGGTGTTGGTAGGGTGTCAAGTCAAATTTTTGTCATTTCAGTGAGTCTTCAAATAAAACTTTTGGTCACTACTTGATGTGTCTAGGTAACTGTTGCTCCCTTCACTTACTTATGGTCTTCATCACTCATCATGGTCATTGTCTTCTTCGAGGTATCATATCTTCATTTAAATTTCTTGGGTCATGAAATGGTTAAATTCCTCATTTTAGGTCATGGTCTAGGGTTTCACTCTATGTATCATCATGATACCATATGTCAAAACAAAACATGTCCATTAGTTAATTCAGTAGGTAAAGGGAGTTAGCAGCTTAGGGAAATAAAAATAAGGGTAAAGGTAATGTTTAATTTCAAATAAGAAAATGTTGTAGTACAATACCTCGCCTCATCATTCCTCATAGGGACATGTTTGATTCAAAATACGTTTTTGACAAAATGGAGAATAATTTTACAAAAGTGAAAGTTTTTTTGTCCATTATTGTCCAAGGAACAAAAATCTCCAATTTATGCACAGGTTTTATGATTTGAAATAAATGCCCAAAATACACTTGATACGAGAGAGTTGTTGCACTTCTGGATAGCTTGACTGAAAGACAATTTTTTCAGGGGTTTGGAGTAGGTGTTGGAAGTCCTTAAAGACTCTATTATGTAGCAGACATCCTAATCTTTCCAATGGTACCTTCAGATAATGATTTAGATTAGTGGAAGGAATCCAAAAGTGCTCTGCAAGTTGTAGCTACACTTTTGTCAAAGACACCCTGGGTTTTGGAATGACCTTGTTAAATCAAATTTTCTCCTTGATGGCATTTTTGTTGGGGAAAGTATCCATTCGGAATGCCCCTATCCCACTCTAAGGTGTGATAGTGCCTTAGCAACAAACAAGGAAAACTAATTGAGTATTTCTTCTTTATGAAATGTAAATGAGGAGGAAGGATGTAACTAACCAGTGTCTTCCGCTAGTTTGTTGATCCAATCGCTCCTCTCTTCAGTGGCTCCCAGCTCCTTGCTCCTTCACCGGCCCAGCTTCACCGAATTCTTGCAAGATCACAAGAGAGAGAAACTACACGAAGATATAGATATACATTCATAAAAATCTCAAGATCAGATTAAGCTAAACATGTAAGTATAAAAAAACATCATTGATACACAACATGTAGGAGAAACTCAAATAGTTTATTGATAGAATAAGAAAGTCCAAGAGGAGATACAACCAAGTGAGTTCCGATCCAGCATCTACCTCCCAGCAAAGGAATCCCTTCCTCTCCTCCAACAAAGCATAAATCACCCAATGTACTAATCTCAATCTCAAACAAACAGCAATTCTCTGCAAAGTACAAAATTCCAGCCCCCTGAACCTCTAGGTGAGAGATCCATATATGGATGTAAGCAGAGAGGATGAGTCAGCTTATGTCTTGACTTGTGGCTTCTCTCTGTCAGTTCTTGCTTCCACTTGGAGGTTGAGAGCCTCTTACTCATCACTAGTCGAATTCATTGAGGCAAGTGTCATTGGAGAAGATTCTGGAAGCTTCCAGGGTCTTTCCACCTCGTTGAATGAGTTTTCCATTTGTCATTTCCCGCTCAGCGCACCCTAGTAGTGCTTTTAGGTGCGTTGCAACGCACCCAGCTAGTGTACTGGGGTGCACTGCAACGCAGGTAGCTAGAAGAGCTTCTGAATTGATCCTGAATTGACTGTTTTTAAGTTATTTTTGGTGGAGAACTTCTGGGAGAAGTTGTCATTGGTTGACCTTGTTCCTTTAGGGGAAGCAACAACTCTTTTAGGGACTTTGGATCCCTTGGATTATGGACATTTCATGCTCAATGTTGTAAGGCACAAAAATGTCTATAACAGTTGTCCCCTAAAGTGTGAGGCCGTTTATCGGGTGAAATGCTTTATTAGGAGGATCTGAAGTTCTTTCAATGCTGGGAGGAGACCTGTAATAAGATACAATACAATACATTATTTTTCATACTGTTTTCATGATCTAGCTGAGGCAGGCATTCCCATGCACATCTTTATAAATTCATTTTTATGTACATAGGACAGACAATTGTCTGATGATAGACTGATGATCCTGCTGAAATCATCATCCTTTGGTAGGATGATTGTCTATGCTGCAATGTTGTACATGTCAATGTCTTTATTTTTCCTGAATATTTATCGCAGCCCGGATGGATGAAACTAGATCCGGGGTCTTCAATCTCGTCCAATCTTCACTCTAAGTACAAGTTGATCCATGTGAGAAATGTTTTGAAGTCGAACATGGAAAGACATCGCTTGATTACCAGTCAATGATGTAAACTGTTAACAAGCGCGAGAGGAATCACCAATAATGAAAATGACCCTCAAGGTACTATAGTATAATTCACGTGGTGTGAATAAAGGACTTGGCGTCGAACACCATGCAAAATATTTCAATCGAAGGTCATTGATGTATACCTGTAGTGAGAAACTTGCCTGAGGCATGCAAGCTTCAAAGTACTGAAGGGGTTGTCTAGATCAACTTCCTGGATAATGAGCTGATGTCGACAAGAAGCGATCCGTCAAAGGAGGGCATTGATGTATCCCACATCAGTGACACGGACTTGGCGTCGAACACCATGCAAAATATTTCAATCGAAGGTCATTGATGTATACCTGTCGCCGGAAGTGAGAAACTTGCCATTGAGGCATGCAAGCTTCAAAGTACTGAAGGGGGTGTTCCTAGATCAACTTCCTGGATAATGAGCTGATGTCGACAAGAAGCGATCCGTCAAAGGAGGGCATTGATGTATCCCACATCAGTGACACGGAACGGAGCAAATGATTTTGATGGAGGTGAAAATGATCTGATGATATACGGTTCAGGGTGGCGGTCATGAAAGAATGAAGGATAATGTATGGTAGTGGACGGGACACGGTTGACTTCTCTGGATGACTTCTCTTGAACATATCGGCGACACTTATGTGATGGATTGGTATCATTTACCCTAAAGGTGGATGGTATGGTGAGACCATGGTGATGTGACCGGTGAATGAAACAACCCAACCCGACTCAGGCATGGAGTGGAAGTGTCATGTTCAAGAGCGACTTGCTACCAATAAAAGTTCTTTGAGCTTCTCCCAATTTTCCCCAGTCATTGCTGACCAGTACCTCTTTATTTTTGTCAAGCTTGAGGAGGATAACATATGCTTGTTCTATAATTTTCCCTTCGGGAAAACCCATCGCTATGTTTTAACGAGCCTAGCGATAGTGAAACTCGTTCTCGTCTAAAGACAAGTTTGTCGCTATTAATGTTTTTTAACGAGTCTAAAGACAAAGATAACTCGGTCCTTTTCATTTTTAGAGAGTCTGAAAAGGTACGTAAAGTAAACTCCAAAAGTCCTTTTTCGTCATCTAATCCCTTAAGTCCGAAAAAGTATAAAACAATACAGAAGGGATGAATTTTCAATAGTTTTAACGAGCCGAACAAAACAAGCGCTCGATCTTTTTGAGCAATAATCCCTCAGGTCCAAAAAGATTAAAATCTAGAGGAGGGATAGCTCTTCTGGTCGCTTTAACGAGCTGGAAGGCCGAAACTCGGCAATCTTTTCATATTTTACGAGTCAGATGAAAAGAGCTTAAAGAAGACTCGTCTTTTGAGGAATCAGTGATAAAACGGGTTAGCAGCTGATTCCAGGTAAGGGTTGGAATTTTCCAATCACGGCAGTGTCACAAGGATGGCTAGTGAAATCACTCTTCGCAGCTATTCCTCAAAATGGGTAAACAATCAAATGGAGGTGAATGATCGGCTAATGGAAAAGTGGAGGTGACGGTGCAAACACGACCAAGGCTTTAATGGCTGATAATGTTACATTCACAGTGGTTATTTACTGGAGGATAGTTCATTTTTTAACGAGCTTAAACGCGGGTTGAAACACTTGCTTGATCTTATGTTTATTTTTTAACGAGCATGAACTATGCGCTAAAACTTCTCGATTATCCAGTCATATGATAAGAATGTCTCATGTAAGATTCCATTTTTTATGGAGCTTGCGCCTTACAAAGCTATGCCCCGCATCCTTTCGTTATGCAAGTTCAGAAACGACTAATCCTACGAGTTTAAAGGGTTAGACCTACAGGTTTAAAGGGAGGACCTAAAAATTTAAAAAATAAATAGCCGCCCCTTGCTTTCACTCCAAAAGGGTTGCATGCCCCCAGGTATAAAACAGAGTTTCAAGGTTACCCCTACTTTAGTCCGATAAAACATTTGTTTTAGCGAGAGAGGCCTACCTCTTACAGGTCACCCAAAGATTGTTCTATTAATCTTTCAAAAAAAACACTTCTTTGGCAATGTCTACCGAGATAGACAAAGGTGATTGACTCAGTTCTGTCAACTCACATAACTTTGACAAGAGAATCTTATTCTAGAACAACCCCTCTTCCAATCACGGACGGGGTACGGACTAGTCATATTCTCCCGCGGAAACCTACCCTATACCCAAAGTTTTCCTGCCGAAGCAGACCAGGACGCATGCCCCCTGGGTTCCAGTCATATCCTTCTGAATTACTCGTGCTCATCGGGAGGACGGACCATGGGTTGAGACATTTCTTGCGTGAAGAGACCATTTAGGGACGGTATATGACTATTTGCGATGCATGATCCGGGAAATGAAAGCTGGTCCACGAGCTTGACCGCTCTTCCTTCGTGCGGAAAACACATTACTCTAAAGAGTGAGGAGACGATGGCTCCCATGCAATATATATAGTCTCATCCAAGGAGTAGGTTATAATCCAAGGGTCCTTGAACGACCATCACGTTCATTTGAACGGTCTTCCCTTTCAATGTGATAGGCACATTGGGGAGGATCCCTAAAGGTCGACTGGTTCCTTTATCAAAGCCTGTCAGATTTCTCATTTCAGGCAAAAGCGCTGGCGAACCAAGCGCTTTCCAAGCAGTAGAGGAAAGGATACTGACAGATGCCCCCTCATCAATGATGGTGCTAACCATGACCATTCTGTATATTTGGACGATAATTTTGAATGGTATGCTTGTTGGCAAACGGGGTCTGCCTAGTTGGTTCCAGTCGAAGGAGACAACTAGGTTGCTTGGTGGTGGGACCGAGTAGACGGTCGGGTATCGCTCTGACGAACTTCCTTCCTGCGATAAAGGAATGGGGGATTGTCCCCGTGCTCGTCGGAGTCTGTGTTGATGAAGAGAATTTGGATGGTGTCATCTTTATCCTCTTCAGTGACTGTATCATTCAAATACAAAACCTCTGAAGGCAAGACCGGGTCAACTGCTGCCTCGACCTTTTGACTTTCGTCGGGTATGGATTCAGCTGGTTCATCTTCAATGACCGGCGCTTCAGCTGACCACTTGAGTGGGCCAGCTAGATTTTCAACTAACGAAGGACTCGGCAAGAGTTTTTTATATCCAGGAGGAAGTCGTAACGGCGAAATCGGACGATCATCCAAAACTCTTTTTGCTTCGTCTAAGAAGCGACAACGGTGGATAGCATGATTTCCTTCGCACAGTCTACAGGGAGATTTAGCTCTCCCTTTTTGTCGAAGGACTTCACTTTCGCTAGTTGACGGTGTGCAATCAACCTGGCTATCAGAGGTTGATGCCACCGGATTGTGCAAACGGGGAGACCAGTCCCTTAGTATCTGAGGGATGCAGGGACAATCTCTGTGGAAATGGTCTCCCTTGCATATGACACATGGCGATTTAGGCCTAGTCAGTGCTGTGTGTGGATTTTTGTCAGACGACACTTGTTTGCCCCCAGTCGCTTTTGGCTCCTTCTTCTTCTTCTCTTTCTTCTTCTTTTCCTTCTTCTCCTTAGGAACTTGGTTTTTTGTTTTACCAGTTTTGTCAAGCGAAGAGGAAGGAGGAGAGGAAGAATTAGAGGAAGTAGAAGGCTGGTGGGTAACTCTGGACTGGTCTAACTGTTGATTCAACTGTTCAGGAATAGTGGTGTTCTTAATGACATTGGTTGAGAAGAGCCAGACCGGCAAGCCAATTGTCAGTCCTGGAAGCGACAATGTGGCCATATGGGGCGCACCAACATCTCCCCAAGAGGAGAAGGGACTAGGATTTCCACCAAGGGGAATTCCTTGGTTGGTAGGCTCCATTTTCTCAACCTAAAGATCAACGCAGGAAAAAGGGTATGAATATTCCATTTAAAATAAATTTTAACGACGCTTGGACACAACTTGCTTTTTCAATTTTAAAGAGTCGAGAAAAAGCAAAAGATGACTCTAGTCTCCTTCGATGTTTTAACGAGCCCGAAGTGACAAATGCTCGGATGGACTTTTTCCGTTATAGAGTCTGAAAAGGGCCAAAAGGAACTACTCTGGAGTTCTAGGTAGAGGGTGTGCCAAACTTTTCGCAAAACCGCAGAATACTTTTTAAGGTACGGGCGGTCAATCTTCCCGAATGTTGTGTTTAGTGCATTGTGATCAGTAGGGCGGCCGACACGGCTTCCTAAGGATAAAGGTTTTATGCCTATAGGGGTCTCCCAATATATACTCGACGGTACGTGGGATCACAATCTGTACTAGCGCTTATCGTCTCTCAGGAGGAATCACCCAACCATCAGCGAGATCGACAGTCACCAGGTTTTACGACGCCGGAACACGTCTCTAGCCTAGACCTCTATGTTGTGCGTTAAGTTACAAAGCATTGTTAAGTTTATTCAATTTATTTTAGGTTGATCTTTCTTAGAAGTTTTCCTTTTTAGATCACCACGAGATGTATGATACAACTCCTAAATGCAGTCTAAAGATGATAAGCAAGATTTTATATCTTTTCAACAATGAAAATCCTAGCTACAAGGGGAAAAGAAAGACACAATCTTTTCTCAAAGAGCATAGAGCACACTGTAAATGCACTTTTCCTAAATCAACATACAAACTGTCAAAATGCAAATGCACATATGCATGTATTTGTTTTCACTTTCTTAATATTGATTCCTAAAAAGAAAGTTGTTGTACAAATTTGAATTCGATTTCAAGTGAAAAACATAAACAAGCTCCTTTTTCGAAATCAAAAAGACGATTACGACACTTTATGATTTACTTGTTTCGACACTAGAAATGCATAAATTCAAACCAAACGACAAAAGTAAAAGCTTAATCAACTGTGAACAGCAAACAAACTCACTCCTAATATCAAACGACACTTACGACAGGTCTAGATCTAAGGGCGACAGTATGACTAGTTTACTTTTGTAATGGGAAACTGCAAATGATGTAACAAATACACAAAGAACAAACATAGTTTCTTTATACAACTGAGGTGGAATTGAGGCAAAGAAAAGGAGTTTCAGATAGGTACACACACTGATAACAGGCTGCAAAAACAGAGACAAAACTGAGCAAAAGGAAGCAGGGAACCATAGCTGCACAAGGCAAAGGCTGATCAGTGCACCCTCAGCACAGAGAAACTGATCTTCAGCGTAGGTATCCTTCACGGGACCTGCGTTGAAATGCAGAACCTCTTCACAGAGTCTGCGCTAAAGCAGAAACGAGAATTGTCTCTGGGTTCTGGGTCACGGTTTGCAGTTTAATCTACAGTTTTTGGCCGGATAAAAGCTATCAATTAGGTACAATTAGGAGGATGATTTAAAGGAGGACGAAGATCTATCACAAAGGGCTGTTAGAGCACTTGTGGATCAGCTATTCAGATCATAAAAACAGGCCCAGTGAGTGGACTAGAGTGGCAGATCTCTACTTTGCATTTGTAAATGGCAAATGCAGTTCGATTCGGCACTCTTGAGTTTATGAGGTGAACAACAATAGAAACACAAATAAACTAACAAGATACGATCCCCAGTGGAGTCGCCAATTTGTTGTTGGGAAAAGTATCCATTCGGAATGCCCCTATCCCACTCTAAGGTGTGATAGTGCCTTAGCAACAAACAAGGAAAAATAATTGAGTATTTCTTCTTTATGAAATGTAAATGAGGAGGAAGGATGTAACTAACCAGTGTCTTCCGCTAGTTTGTTGATCCAATCGCTCCTCTCTTCAGTGGCTCCCAGCTCCTTGCTCCTTCACCGGCCCATCTTCACTGAATTCCTGCAAGATCACAAGAGAGAGAAACTACACGAAGATATAGATATACATTCATAAAAAGCTCAAGATCAGATTAAGCTAAACATGTAAGTATAACAAAACATCATTGATACACAGCATGTAGGAGAAACTAAAATAGTTTATTGATAGAATAAGAAAGTCCAAGAGGAGATACAACCAAGTGAGTTCTGATCCAGCATCTACCTCCCAGCAAAGGAATCCCTTCCTCTCCTCCAACAAAGCATAAATCACCCAATGTACTAATCTCAATCTCAAACCAACAGCAATTCTCTGCAAAGTACAAAATTCCAGCCCCTTGAACCTCTGGGTGAGAGATCCATATATAGATATAAGCAGAGAGGATGAATCAGCTTATGTTTTGACTTGTGGCTTCTCTCTGTCAGTTCTTGCTTGCACTTGGAGGTTGAGAGCCTCTTACTCATCACTAGTCAAATTCATTGAGGCAAGTGTCATTGGAGAAGATTCTGGAAGCTTCCAGGGTCTTTCCACCTCGTTGAATGAGTTTGCCATTTGTCATTTCCCGCTCAGCGCACCCTGGTAGTGCTTTTAGGTGCGTTGCAACGCACCCAGCTAGTGTACTGGGGTGCACTGCAACACAGGTAGCTAGAAGAGCTTCTGAATTGATACTGAATTGACTGTTTTTGAGTTGTTTTTGGTGGAGAACTTCTGGGAGAAGCTGTCATTGGTTGACCTTGTTCCTTTAGGGGCAGGAACAACTCTTTTAGGGACTTTGGATCCCTTGGATTATGGACATTTCATGCTCAATGTTGTAAGGCATAAAAATGTCTATAACAGGCATGTCCAAATTTCATGCTCGAAGGCTCTATGTTATAACAGACTTCAAGATATTTCCAACGGGCTATCAATTTCTAAATTTGGAGCAATTTAAGGCCTCCAAAAGTGGTTTAGAAGATGGCGTTGCGCTCAGAGACAATGTGTTGTGCTTAGGAGGCCAACGTTGCGCTTAGGAACACTGCGCTGCACTTGGGTGATGCGCTCAGGAAGACTGTGTTGTGCTTGGGCCAGAGTACCACAAATTTACCAGCAACTCACCCAAATTGATTTTTTAAGCTTTCTCACCTATTTTCTTGTAATCCTACGCTCATACACAAGTAAGTACATCACTTTACTTACCTTTTTGTTTTTCAAGATGAATTAAAGACAAATATTTCTTCAATTAGGGTTTCTAGTGAATTTCTCATGAAATGATGATAAGGTTGATGATGGTCATTTGGTTTTCTTGATTTATAACATGTAACATCTTATCCTACACCTATACAGTTGGCATTATGACATAGGTTTGGCGCTATGACACAGGTGTTGTCCTTGATGGCAACTAACTCAGATGACAGATCACAATTCGGGCTCACAAAATGAAGGAAAAAGAGATATACATAGGTTCCCCTTGACCAAGCCGCATATACACGCAGGTTCACTGACCAAAAGGCACGTATGCGTATACATGCACTTTCACGCAAGGAAAGGCGCGTACATGTTGGAGAATTTGGTTTTGGTCTATGGTATTTGGACCATGATATTTTGACCCATGGTATTGGTCCAAGGTATCTTGTCTGAAATGTTGACCCCAGGTAATTGGTCCAAGGAATTGTTTCTAAGTGGTTTTGGATCATGGTATTGAGTAAGGCCTAAGACTATAAAAGGAGGAGGAGAACATTAGGCAAAGGCACTTAAGTATTGAATATCTAATGAAGAGCAAGATCTAGAATACTGGTCATTGGGTTATGGTGCATAGCTAGATCTGAATCAAGGAGGAACCTGAGAACTTGAAGAAGGATAGTTCTATTGATGGGTCAAGATCTTAAGGCTTGAGGAGAAGTATCTTTGTGTGGTTTTGATCTTTTATCTAAATAATTGGCATATTTCGTAATCTATAAATCTGATGATTTGGGTATAACTGATGTCTGAATAGTGGTAAAGGTTAAATCATCTTTTACATATATGTATGCAGATTCAATTTAGCAAAGGCACGTATACACACTGGTTCAACATTTCAAAACTGCGTATATGCAATTCCGCCTTGAGAAAAGTGTGTATGCATGCATGTTCGACAAAATGAAGTAGCATACACCTCATAAAATATGTTTTAGCTACTTCTGTTTAGTACTGCAGGGTTCTGGGTTCTGGTTACTATTACTATATTCTAGTTACAACATTCAGAAAAGTGATTGGTTGATTCACTTTTGGTTGGTACAAAGGAAATTGGTTGATGCAGATATATTTGATGTTTGATTGATGTTATTGATGGATCTAGTATGAAAATTTATGAAACGTGGTCCCTAGAAGAAAATAGAAGGTTGTAGCCTTCTGTAGGTCAGCACCTACATACTAGTAAACACATCAGCTAGTATAATATCTAAGGGGGTTGTAGCTCCCTTCTAGGAAAAGCTAGAGAACGAGAGAAGGTTTTAGCCTTCTGCAGGTAGAAGCCTACGTACTGGTATAAGACTACACCAGTACAAAATTTGTAAAAATAAGTTTCTTATTAAAGAAAGATAGAGACGATTGCAGCAGGTGGTTTTCACCCACATTAGGTTTCCACCTTATATCTTGTGTTCATGTGTGTGATTGCCTGTTCTGTTTACTGCACCTGGTTACTGTTTATATGATTATGATACATAGATTAAAGATCAACAACTAAATTATATGTTTGCAAGGTATGCATTGGTTGCTCTAAACACAGTTGCGTATACACACAAGTTGCATTAACAGAAGGAGCATATATAAATCTGTTTATGGAAATGAAATATTGTTAACTTGCTAATACTGATTCACCCCCCCCCCCCTCTTAGTATTATTTTCAAAAATTGGTATCAGAGCAGATGCTTAAAAAGAAGCTTGATCACTTGAAGGAAGATCTATCATCATGGGCAGCTACGAAAGAGAAGGATCCATTAGACCACCAATCTTTGATGGAAGCAACTTCATCTATTGGAAGGTAAGAACCATAACCTATCTTCAATATCTTGGAATAGATGTTTGGGAAATCGTGGAAGGAGGATATACATTTCCATCAACAATTCCTACAAATACGGTAGGTAAAAAGAAATATGAAACAAATGCCAAGGCTATCAATACACTATTGGGGAGTCTATCACAATCAGAATTTGTCAAGGTTACGCAACACAAAACCGCCAAAGAAATATGGGACAAGATCGTTCTAAGCTATGAAGGAGACAATAAGGTAAAATGTGCAAAACTACAATCTCTCAGAATTCAATATGAAACTCTCAATATGCACAATGATGAAAGTATAGCTCATTACTTCCTACGTATAGATGAGATTGTTAATTGCATGAAAAACTTGGGTGAAGAGATAAAAGAAGTTACTTTAGTTGAAAAGGTTTTAAGATCCTTGTCTTCTAAGTTTGAATCAAAAGTTTATACAATAGAAGAAAAGCAAGATCTTTAGAGTATGACTATGACACAGCTGCACAGAATCCTAACTATTGTTGAAATGAGAAAAGGAGGTCCATCAGATGTGAGAGAAGCCGCATTCAAGGCTTCAAGAAGAGAAGAGCTCAATGAATCGGGACACATTTCAGAAGGAGAGGAAGAAGCATACTTTGTTAAAAACCTTCAGCGGGGTCCTGGAAGATTCATAGGTAAACTACCTTTCAAATGATTTGCTTGTGGAAGAGTCGGTCATTATACAACCAAATGTCCTCATAAAGATAAGCTTGATAAAGGTAAGGAACTAGAAAAATGGAATAGAAAATAGAATGTAAGTAAGAAGAGCTACCATACACATGAAGATAGCGATGGTTTATCAAATAACGATGAAAATGAACATGGTAATGATTATAGACCTTTGATGGCTTTTGAAGATGATGATTTCTTGGATGCTTTATATGAAGATGGTCTCTATGAATAAATTTCTAGACTTAAAATCTATTTAGAAGAAAAGAGTATGATTATAGATACTCTGACATTCCAACTCGCTGAAAGGGAAAAACACAATGAAAAATTAGAATGTGAAATTGCGGGTCTAAGAAAAGATATTGAGAAAACAAAAGCTCTCAATCTCAGGTTTGCTAAAGGATGAAAAACTTTAGATGAAATTATCAAAGTGCAGCATTCTCCTCTGATAAAGACAGGTCTTGGATATACTGAAGAAGCATCTCAAGCACAGAAGCCAACAACCTCCAAAAGCTATCTTGATGCAGCAAGGAGAAGTGAATAGGTTGACAATCATCAGCAAAGGCATAAAGCAGATCACCAGGTAAATCGGGTTCAATCTACTTCAAGGATGAACAAAAGCTATAACCAATTATAGGTAAATCATTCTCAATTTGCTTCAAGAATGAATTTCAATGGAAACTACAATCATCAGGTCAATAGATTCGATAATTGCAGGAATTTCTTTAATGGCCAATGTTTTTCATGTCATAACTTTGGACACAAAGTTGCTCAATGTGTTGCTTACAAGACCATCATGACTAGAGAAGCATGAAATCAAAGGAATGTGACTGAGATCATGAAAAAGGACCTACAATAACTTTTCTACTTGAAAATGAAATAGAATGCTCTATCTGTAACAACTTCGGTCATGAAGATTCTGAATGCAGGAGTAAATTTTGGCAAACATCTTAGAAAGAGCAAGCTTCATTGGGTACCAAAACATGGAGAAAGAAAGAAACACAAATAGAAATATGTGGTATAGCCTTGTATGCAGAAGGACAAGAAAATCAGTGGTACATCGGCAGTGGATGCTCGAAACACATGACAGGTGATAAAGAAAAACTTCAGTCATATAATGACTTATAAAAAGAAAAGAAAGTCTCATTTGGTAATGACACTCCTACAGTCATAAAAGGTAAAGGCTTTATTTTCTTAAAAGAAAAGGTTAAAGCTAGGAATCTTATGTATTTTGATGGTCTAAAGCATAATCTATTGAGTGTTAGTCAAATGTGTGATCAAGGAAATGAGGTAGTATTTCGATCAAGTGAATGTGTTGTTCATGAGCTTGATATAGGAGAAACAATGATCAAAGGTATAAGAAACCCAAACAACTTGTACATACTCAAGAGGGGACAACAACAATGCTGCCTAAGCAAAAATGATGAACACTCGCTATGGCATAGAGAATTGGGGCATCTAAGTTTCTCTCAAATAAGAAATGCATGCAGATACCGGGTTGTTCGTGATCTTCCTGATATCAAAATTCCAGATAATACAATATGCAAATCATTTCAATATGGTAAGCAAACCAGAGCACATTTCCCTGAGAAGGAAGGATCAGCTAGTAAGCCTCTTGAACTTGTTCACACTGATTTATGTGGTCCATCTAGGAAAAAGTCACCTCGTGGAGAAGAATACCTTATATTGTTCATTGACGAATTTTCCAGAATGTGTTGGATAGGACTTCTAAATCATAAAGACGAAGCATTCGAAAATTTCAATGCCTTCAAAGCTTTCGTTGAAAATGATTCAGATCACAAAATCAAATGCCTCAGGTCTGATCGAGGAAGGGAATTTACCTCGAATGAATTCTTCGACTTCTGTGAAGAACATGGAATAAGAAGGGAATTCTCTACCACAATAACTCCTCAGCAAAATGGAGTGGTAGAAAGGATGAACATAACTGTTCAACAAATGGCTCGTGCTATGCTAGATGAATCTGGAACTCCTCCAACCTTCTGGGGTGAAGCTGCATTTGTTGCTGTCACTATTCTCAACAAAACAAACATCCAGGTAAACAACACTTAAACTCCACATGAACTTTGGTATGGTAAGACTCCTACTGTAAAATACTTCAAAGCTTTTGGAAGCAAATGTTACATCAAAAGGACTGATGAAAAACTTGGCAAGTTTGAACCAAAAGCAGATGCAGGCATTCTCCTTGGTTACTCTTCTCGAAGTAAAGGATATAAGTGTTATAATAAAAGACTTGGGAAAATTTTTGAAAGTATTGATGTTGTGGTTGATGAAGCAAGCAAAAATCCAAAGCAGGGAAAAGCCGAAGATTATGAAGAAGATGAGGACTATCCTTCCACATCAAATCAGACTAATTCTGAAGAAGAAACCAATGAGGCACCATGTTATGAAACTAGCTAAAGAAAAGATAGAAAAGATAGATCAACGCCTTAGAATTCATCCTCTTCGTGGGGGAAACCTCCTTTACATTAAATAAATGAACAATTCTTGGATGATTCACATGACAAAAACTCCTTTCTATATATAGGATTCTAAGGATTCACAATACAACCCAGCCGACCTAACAATAATAATATAAAGCCACAAAAATAACAAAAGAGGGATTCTATGGGGCACAGTAATAACAATATGGGGATAATAGGGGCACAACAATATTAATAAGGGATGAAAATACAAGAGTAATGGGGTAATCACTAGTATTATAGGGACCCAACATGCCCCTCTCCTTCGAAAAAGTGTTGTCCTCAATGCTTGAGTAGTTCTGGATGCTTTTGTATAAATCCTCATCCTCCCATGTGGAATGTTTAGCGGATAAGTTCTTCCACTGATAAGATACTCCGAAATTGATCGATTTCGTAGCTGTCGAGTTCTTATTTCTGTGACTGCTTCTGGTTCCAATATAATTTTTCCTTCCTCATCAAGTTCTGGCAATATTGTTTGAACTGGGAGCTGGTCGCCTATAACCTTCTTTAAACATGAAACATGGAAAACTGGGTGTAATCAAGAAGCTGCAGGAAGCTCCAATTTGTATGCCATAGTACCAATCTTTTGCAACACCTTGTACAGACCATAATACTTTGCTGATAATTTATTATCCTTCTTAGTGTGCTTGAGGGACATTTGCTTATATGATTGTAGCCGTAGGAATACCCAATCACCTACATCAAAACTTCTTTCACTGCGAAGTTGATCTGCTTGTTGTTTTATTCTATTTTGTGCCAACACGAGGCTATCCTTTAAGAGTTTGAGAACTTGTTGTTGATGTTCGATGTGATGTTCCACTGCTTGAACCTTATAATTTTCTCTTAAATATGATGTGATGGATGGTGGCTGATATCCATAAAGTGCCATAAATGGGGTCATTTTTGTTGTTGTATGGAAGGAAGTGTTATACCACCATTTAGCCAGAGGCAACCATTTGACCCATTGTGTCTGTTTATCATATACAGAGCAACGAAGATATCCTTCCGAACATTTGTTTACTATCTCAGTTTGCCCATTAGATTGAGGATGATAAGATGAGCTATGAGCTAACTCAGTACGAAGACAAGAAAATAATTATGTCCAAAAATTTCCAGTAAAAATGGGATCTCTGTCACTTACAATAATCTTTGGGTTTCCATGTAGCTTTTGAATTGTTTCAATAAATGCAATAGAAACTGTACTGGCTTTAAATGGATGTGATAATGCACAAAAGTATGCATACATGGTAAGTTTGTCAACTACCACCATGATGACACTCTTTCCCTCAGACTTGGGTAAACCTGTGATAAAATCCATTGAAACCTCCTCCCAACGTTGGCTTGGAATGGATAAAGGTTGTAATAGACCCGGTGTCTTAATTGTTGCAACTTTATTTTGTTGGCAAACCAAGCATTCCGCCACAAATTTTTGAATATCCGATTTAAGGCCATCCCAAAAAAATTCCTTCTTAACCCTGTGGTAAGTTTTTAAAAATCCAGAGTGACCTCCTAAGGGAGAAGTGTGCAATTCCATAAGAATCTTCTGTTTTATTTGGGAATTCTTACAGAGGTATAAGCGATCTTTGTACCATAAAGAATAACTTTGCCAGCTAAATGTATTAGACATACTGGAATCTTGTTGTAACTTTCGAATAAGTGCCCACACTTACTCGTCATTCTTCCATTCCTCCCATGCTTTGTTTATCCAATCTGGTTGGATAATAGAAATGGCGCACAATAATGCTTCCACATACACATCCTTTCTTGAGAGTGCATCTGCCACCACATTTTGCTTCCCTTTTTTGTAGATGATTTCAAAGTCATAACCCAACACCTTTGTGACCCACTTTTGTTGCTCTTCAGAGGATAATATTTGTTCTAAAAAGTATTTAAGGCTATCATGATCCGTTTTTACCTTGAAGTGTCTTCCCATTTGGCAGGGTCGCCATTTCTTAAGTGCATGGAGTATTGACAACATTTCCTTCTCATAAATAGCTTTGTGTAAAAACTTTCCCTTGATTGGATGACTTTCAAAATCAATGGGTCTTTCATCTTGCATTAAAACAACACCAATTCCATTTCCTAAAGCATCACATTCCACAATAAAGGTTTTTGTGAAGTCCGGTGTAGCTAAGACCGGTGCTTGGCACATTGCCCCTTTAAGATGTTTGAATGCCTTTGTTGCTTCTAAAGTCCATGAAAATGCATCTTTCTTCAATAATGTTGTTAGAGGTGTTGCTATTCTCCCATAATTCTTAACAAACTTGTGATAATACCCTGCCAAACCGAGAAATCCTTGTAGATGCTTTATGGATGTGGGGATTTTCCATTCCTTAATGGCTTTAATTTTGCTAGGGTCTACCTTAACTCCTTCATGAGATACAATATGACCCAGATATTCCACCTCTTGTACTCCAAAGAAACATTTGGATCTTTTTTCATATAATTATTTCTCCTCCAATAGTTGTAGCACCCTGTCAACATGTTCAACATGATCCTTCCAAGACTTGCTATAGATTAGTATATCATCAAAAAATACTAACACAAATTTTCTAAGCAATGGTTTGAAAATGGAATTCATCAAACCTTGAAATGTTGAAGGTGCATTGGTAAGGCCAAAAGGCATGACCAAAAATTCATAATGACCCTCATGAGTTCTAAATGTTGTTTTCGGAATGTCTTCAGTCTTCATTCTGATTTGATGATATCCTGAACGAAGATCCACCTTGGTGAAGAAAATTGATCCATGTAATTCATCCAGTAATTCATCAATGATGGGAATGGGAAACTTATCTTTAATAGTGAGCTTGTTGAGCTCCCTATAATTTGGACACATGTGCCATCATCCATCCTTCTTGTGCACTAATACTACTGGAGCAGAGAAATAACTTTGACTTGGTTGAATTATACCAACCTCTAGCATTTCTGCAACCATACGTTCAATTTCACTCTTTTGGGCATAGGGATATCTGTACGGCCTGATGTTTGGAGGAACACTTCCTAGAATCAGATGAATAGCATGATCATGATCACTAATAGGTGGGAGACCTTTGGGAGTCTCAAATACCTTGGAATGATTGTCCAATACTTTTTGGAGATCTGGAGAAATAGATGATTTCAATGTGGAAACATCTAGCGAACATAATTGTGTAATTACACCACTTTGTTCCTTTTTTAGAAGCTTTGTCATACCGTTAGAGCTTATTATCTTTCTTGGTTTCCCTGCAATACCCCTTAATTCAACTTCCTTTCCTTCCACAGAAAATTTCATGAAAAGTTCTTGAAAATTAAAAGCTATTATACCCAAGGATTGGAGCCATTGGACTCCTAGTACAACATCAGCACCTCCCATTGGAATGGAAAGCATTGGGCTAGTCAATACTTATTCTCCCATCGATAGCTTGATATTAAGGCACTTTCCAGAGCAATTTATTGTTCCTCCATTTGCAACCATCACCTAAAACTCTGGTGCTGGATATAAGAAGCAATTCAATTCTTTTGCTACCTTTCAATGAATAAAATTGTGGGTACTTCCTGAATCAATAAACACTATTACCTTTTTCTTCTTGATTTATGCTTCTATCTTGATGGTTTGAGGAGTGGTAATTCCCGCCAATGCATTACAAGATATGGTGGATTCATTTCTTCTTTATCTAGGCTTTGTTCCTAGAGTATATCCTCTTCTTTTGACCTTTCTTGCTCCTTTTCTTCTTCCTCTTCGCAGTCTATTTAGAATAATTTCTTCTCAGCACACTTATGACCTTTAGTGTATTTGCTATCACAACTGTAACAAAGCCCTTTTGATCTTTTTTCTTCCAATTGTTCTGGTGTCAACCTTATAGCTTGTGGAAGACTAGGGGCAACAACACTTCCATATTTATAGTTGTGAGTGGTATGCTTCATGGTTGCCATAATTTTGCTTTCCATTTTTCTTGCTAACCTGAATGGCTTCTCTAATGAATCAGGTTCCCAAAGGCGAACATCATGTTGGATATTATCCTTTAAATTCCCTATGAACACATCAATCCTATTCTCCTCTGGAATATTTTTTACCCTTATGTTCAATTTTTGGAACTCCTCAATGTGCTCCATTATTGAACCCTTTTGTTTGAGACTTATCAATTGCCTAAAAAAGGTGTTGCTTTTTGTATCCTCATAATGTGTTGTTAATTATTCCTTAAAAATTGCCCAAGTGATAATGTTTTTACAAGAGCAAAGCCATTGATACCATACAAACTGATTTGGTTTCAAATATAAAGTTGCAATACGTAACTTTTTTGTGTTTTGCACATTATTGAGATCGAAAAATTGCTCCATCTGCAATATCCATGTTGCGGGATCCTTGCCATCAAACTTCCTCATATCGATTTTTAGAATATGGCGGGTCTTCGATCCCACATTAGAGTCTAAGAAATCATGATTAACATTTCTTTTTTTTGCATCATGAGTTTCATTTACTACCTTTTCACCATTAGTAAGTATTCCTTGTAGAAAATTTGTCAAACCTGTCTTCAAATCTGCCATGTCTCTCTTCAAATCTGTCTTCAAATCTTCCATGTCTCTCTTCAAATCTATCTTCAAAACTATCTTCAAATCATCCATCTTAGCTTCCACACCCTTTATCTTAGATTCCACGCCATTTATCTTAGCTTCTGCTAGCTTTTGTGAGAGTGACATTTGTTGCACTTGTTCTTGTAACTTTGATATATCATGTAGCATTTCTTCCTCTTCTTCATGAGTCATGCTAGGGATTTCAGGTTTGTTACTAGGTGTTTGCATTTTCTTTCCTCGGGGCATCAGTTACCGATAATAATTCTCTACTATTCCCTTTGAATTTCTTCAAAATAAATTTTCAAACCAAGCTTAAGAAAAAATTTAAAAAAATCTACACACCTTTTTTCACTTTGTAGGAGATCGATATTGCCTCTAATGTATCTCTGTACTTTCCATTCATCCAGTTCTGAAATTGTGATCTGCAGTAGCCCTCTATGTCCTCTTTCCAATGCCACCAGTCTGACCCAAATTGGATTCTCCAAGGAAGAGTTATGTGAAATATCTCACAGTGACTTGATTATAGACTAGTTCAGTAGAGCGAACTTGTACGACGTGCCACGAGTCACTGTTTCGACCTTTGGCTCTAAAAAATATCCACAAGAAACTACAATCCATCCTCTTTCTATCACTTCTTATGAAATTTCAATCCGATGCTCAGAGAGAAATTTATGATGATTTTCCCCAAGTCACATGTTTGGAATGTAATTCAGGAGTCTGCAAAAAGACCAACTTCCTTAGATCATATCTCCGCAAATATAGCGCGAAAATATCTGAAATTCAGACCCGAGATTCAGCGTGATGTCTTCTAAAATGGAATTTTTTTTCACTTCTGAAACGTTGCAGAAAAAAGGTTATAGTGAAAATGCCACAATGACTTGTTTGGAGCAGTTAAACCCTAGAATCCAAAGCTCTGATACCAAATGTTATGAAACCAACTCAAGAAAAGATAGAAAAGATAGATCAATGCCTTAGAATTCAGCCTCTTCGAGGGGGAAACCTCCTTTACATTACATAAATGAACAATTCTTGGATGATTCACATGACAAAACCTCCTTTCTATATATAGGAGTCTAAGGATTCACAATATAACCCAGCCGACCTAACAATAATAATATAAAGCCACAAAAATAACAATAGAGGGATTCTATGGGGCACAGTAATAACAATATGGGGATAATAGGGGTACAACAGTATTAATAAGGGATGAAACTACAAGAATAATGGGGTAATTACTAGTATTATAGGGACCCAACACACCAGAAGAACATATAAGGGTAGAAGAAAAGACTCCATCCAGGTATGTTCAGAAGAATCATCTAGAGACTCAAATTTGGCGCAGAAAGAGGTAGGTGTGTAGACAAGAAGAACTATTACAGAAGCTTCAAGCTATCTAGCATTTCTTTCCTCCGTCAAACCGCAAAATGTAAATGAAGCATACAAATATGAATGTTGGGTCAAGGCCATGAATGAAGAACTTGAGCAGATTGAGAAGAATAATACTTGGGAATTGGTTCCTATACCTAATGATAAGAATGTCATAGGAGCCAAATGGATATTCAAAAACAAGCTGAATGAAAATGGAGAAGTTATTAGAAACAATGCCAGACTTGTTTGTAAAGGGTATGCTCAACAAGAAGGTATAGACTTTGAAGAAACTTTTGCACCTGTTGCTAGACTTGAAGCCATAAGAATGTTCCTTGCTCTTTCTAGCTTTCAGAAGTTGAAAGTATATCAAATGGATGTGAAATCTTCCTTTCTTAATGGAGGCCTAGAAGAAGAAGTATATATTGAGCAACCAGATGGATTCATCCTTGGAAATGATCAAAAACTTGTATGTAGACTCAGAAAGGCTCTCTATGGTCTAAAACAAGCTCCAAGGGCCTAGTATTATCGTCTTGACAAATACCTTCATCAAAAAGGTTTTTCAAAAGGATTAGCTGATAGCAATATATATAAAAATTGACAATGATAAATTGTTAATACCTGTTGTGTATGTTGATGATATCATTTTTGGTAGCAATGAAGAAGCCATGAGTCAAAACTTTGCTTTGGTAATGCAGAAAGAATTTTAAATGTCCCTGCTTGGTGAGCTCACATATTTTCTTGGTTTACAAGTTCAACAAAATAAAGATGGTATTTTTCTATCACAAACCAAGTATTTCAATCAAATCTTAAAGAAATATGGCATGGAAGTTTCCAGTATGTACCCCTATGATAACAGGATGGAGCCTCAGCTCAAATGATGAATCAGCAGCAGTACATCAACCAACCTACAAATCCATGATTGGTAGTTTGCTTTATCTAATAGGTACCCGACCAGACATCATGCATGCAGTGGGAATAGTTGGAAAATTCCAAGAAAATCCAAAGGAATCACACCTTTAGGCAGTCAAATGGATTTTCAAATATCTTCAAGGAACACAAAAGTTTGGTTTATGGTATCCTAGAAATACAGATCTTACAATTCATGCATATACAGATGTAGATTGAGCAGGAAGCGTGGATGAGAAAAAAAGCACTAGTGGTGGTGCATTTTATATGGGTTCCAGATTAGTGTCTTGGTTTAGCAAGAAACAAAGTTCAATTGCATTATCTACAGCTGAAGCAGAATATGTGGCTGCTACATCTTGTTGCACACAACTCCTTTGGATGATGCAAACATTGCAAGACATTCAGATCATATGTACTCCACCCATCTCCATTCTATGTGATAATACAAGTGCAATTAGTATTTCAAAGAATCCGGTCATGCATTCCAAGACCAATCACATACCTATCAAATATCATTTTCTCCGAGAACAAGTGCTTGAACTAAAAGTAAAATTGGAGTATGTTCCCTCCAAGGAATAGGTTGCTAATATATTCACCAAACCACTACCTAGAGAGACACTTGAATACCTCAAAAAGAAGCTGGGAGTAGTTGATGCATCATCTTGCCATTGACACTTATCTGTTCCAGAGAAAAGTGGTTGTAAGCGAGTTTCATGAAGCATATCCACGTACATACGCCGGTTGTTGTGGATACAACTGCGTATATGTTGGTTTGAAGAATATCAGTGGGCCAGACTCAGAATGAAAAGAGTCTGATATGGGTCTGATAGTGATCATCTGGCACAGGTTCAGGAGGAGCATATACTTCTAATAATGCATTGTTGGCATTATCTTAGAAGATCTTGATACAATTTCACAGTTGTTTTTTATTCAAGTGGAACAAGTGCAGAGGGAGATCATGGTTGCTGGTCTGGATGGTGATTGACAGATGCTGCTAATGATAGTTTCCGATGACTATCATAGTCTTGTTTTAGATATTTTGTCTCTATGTCATTTATATCTTTTATTATTAATGTCATGTAATGACCTATTTTGTTTCCCCACTATGCCTAGGATGGATGATGTGTTCTTGTTTTATCATGTATAAACTTTTGGTGTATCCCCACTTGGTTGAGTGGATGAGTCAATCTTGGTATATCCCCACTTAGTTGGGAGATGGATGTATGTAAGAGTCTTTGGTGATAGGAATGTCATTTATGGTGTATAGAGTCATGTTGTTCTTGTGGAAAATCTTTTTGCAGACCTTGCTTATAGCTAGGGGGAGCATGAAAAACACAGTTTAACATATTTCAGCATCTACTCAGGGGGAGCATAACCATTTTCCCTTGATGAAAAAGGGGGAGAGTGACTTGGTGTTGCCATCAAGTCCAAAGGGGGAGATTGTTGGCATTATGACACAGGTTTGGCACTATGACACATGTGTTGTCCTTGATGGCAACTCACTCAGATGATAGATCACAGTTCAGGCTCACAAAATGAAGGAAAAAGAGATATACATAGGTTCCCCTTGACCAAGCCGCATATACACACTGGTTCACCGACCAAAAGCTGTGTATGCATATACACGCACTTTCACGCAAGGAAAGGCACGTAAATGTTTGAGAATTTGGTTTTGGTCCATGGTATTTAGACCATGGTATTTCGACCCATGGTATTGTTCCAAGGTATCTTGTCCGAAGTGTTGACCCCAGGTAATTGTTCCAAGGTATTGTTTCTAAGTGGTTTTGGATCATGGTATTGAGTAAGGCCTACGACTATAAAAGGAGGAGGAGATCATTAGGCAAAGGCACTTAACTATTGAATATCTAATGAAGAGCAAGATCTAGAATACTGGTCATTGGGTTATGGTGCATAGTTGGATCTAAATCAAGGAGGAACCTGGGCGCTTGAAGAAGGATAAGTTCTATTGATGGGTCAAGATCTTAAGGCTTGAAGAGAAGTATCTTTGTGTGGTTTTGATATTTTATCTGAATAATAAGCGCATGTCATAATATGTAAATCTAATCATCTAGCTATAACTGATGTCTAAATAGTGGTAAAGGTTAAATCATACTTTACAGATCTGTACGCAGGTTTAGTATAGCAAAGGCGCGTATACACGCTGGTTCGACATTTCAAAACTGTGTATATATACGTTCACCTTAAGAAAAGTGCGTATGCATGTAGGTTCAACACATTGAAGTAGCATACACCTCATAAAATATGTTTTAGGTACTTCTGTTTACTGTTGCAGTGTTCTAGGTTTTGGATTGGGTTATGGTTACTGTTACTGTATTCTGGTTATATCATTCAGAAAAGTGATTGTTTGATTCATTTTTGGTTGGTAAAAAGGAAATTGGTTAATGCAGATATATTTGATGTTTGATTGATGTTATTGATGGATCCAGTCTGAAAATTTATGAAATGTGGCCCCTAGAAGAAAAGAGAAGGTTGTAGCCTTCTATAGGTCAGCACCTACATACTAGTAAACACATCAGCTAGTACAAGAACTAAGGGGGTTGTAGCTCCCTTCCAGGAAAAGATGGAGAATGAGAGAAGGTTGTAGCCTTCTACAAGTAGAAGCCTGCATACTAGTATAAGACTGCACCAATACAAAATTTGTAAAAAGAAGTTTCTTATTAGAAAGATAGAGACAATTGTAGCAGGTGGTTTTCACCCACATTGGGTTTCCACCTTACATCTTGTGTTCATGTGTGTGATTGCATGTTCTATTTACTACACCTGGTTACTGTTTATATGATTCTGATACATAGATTAAAGATCAACTAACTAAATTATAAGTTTGCAAGGTATACGTTGGTTGCTCTAAACATAGTTCCGTATACACACAAGTTGCATTAACAGAAAGAGTGTATATAAATCTGTTTATGGAAATGAAATATTGTTAACTTGCTAATACTGATTCACCCCCCCCCCTCTCAGTATTATTTCCAACATCTAGACATGTTTAATATGCTATATGAACCATTGAAACAACCTCAGAACATTAAATTGCCTCACTAAAATTGAAACTCTAGCTCATTCCTATGGGTTTTGGGCACTTTTCCTAAAAACTTTGTTTTTCCCTTTTACGAAAACAATGCTCCCTCATTTCACTTCCTTTCATATTTATTAGTTGTTCATAGTCCATATCCACCTCTTTCAAACTCCCTTTTCCATTTTTTCAACTCCACCTACACATCATTTCATTTTTCACTCATCCCTCACTGTTTTTTCTCCTTTCCTATCATCTAGGGTTTCAAAAATGAGATGTGATTGCTTCACCAAGACACATCAACATAGCATATGCAAGTACGGTTATCAAAAAAATCAGAGGAGGTTCTTAAGGCTACTAGACCTGAGGTGACCAAAACATACCAGAGATAAAAAGGGCTGGTGTTTTCTCCTCAATTTGAGGAAAGGGCCAAGCCTTCTACATCAGCAAAACAGGGATCGACGGCGCGAGATAAGGACATAGTTGAGCATGATTTTGAGTTGGTTGACCTAGAGGAAAAAAAAAGAGACTTAAAGCATGCATCATATGATCAGATACAAAGATTACCAGATCAAGGAACTCACAGTTAACATGGCAAGAGCAAGGTACATTATTTCATTCATAGAACAGGAAAATATTCAGCTGAAAGCGAAACAATTAATCATGGAGAATAAGAAAACTAAACTATTGTTGTAGGTTGGAAAGGGCAAAGCAGTCATTGAGTCAAGTGATCCTGAAGGAAAACAAGGGAAAGGTAAGAGGAAAAGGCGAAGAAAAAAGGGCCTAAAGAAGGCATTGCAAGAGGAAGAAGAACATATTTCGATGAATGAAGAGCTAGACCTAGAGGACAAAATTTCTCTTGAGGTCAATCAAGACAAGGAATATTGGCTCATAGGGTGAATGAACACTTGGAGAATCTACTTGAGAAGGCAAACAGAGATAATCAGTTGCTCAGACATATGGCACACCACTACCAAACTCAAAACATGATCGCCAATGTCAAGGTTAAGCAGCTTGAAAATAAGCTTAAAGAACCCAAAAAGGACAAAAAGGATGAGGGAAACTTGGAGATGCTTGCTAAAGCATCTATGAAGCATTAAAAAACACATTTCTACACCTTCCATCTAATTTTGAGCAAATTCTGAGTACTTTAAGTTTTTTGAGAATTTTTGGGCCAAATTCAGGAAATCAGTTGCTCCAGAAGCGCAGCACCTTGGCACTATGATTTTTACTCAGGCCTCCATTTGAGAAAAGGTCTACATTTTTGAAAATCTCTTACCATCCTCTACAGACCTATTTTCTCATATTTTGTAGAGGTGGCTTAGTTTTGGAGAAAAATGTAAAAAAGTAGCAAAAAAAAATAGCATTCTAGATCCTTTGTTGACAAGTGTTGCGCTCCTTGAGTGGCCTTGGTAGAATGGAGTTTTGAAGGCCTTCCCATGGTCCAAATTCAAAAGTTAAAGCTATTCTGGAAACTAGACTTGAAGGGATAGTTTCCTATTCTCTAATTTTTGCATTTTTACCCCTAGAAGGTATATAAAAAATAGCTCAAAGTTTGTGATTCGCTTATGCACTTGTGTGTGTTTTGATTGGAAAATTTCAGTGGGTAAAATTTCTAGTTTCTAGTTTGACTCATTCAAAGCCTAGATTCCCTATGTAATGGCACTATTTTCGAGGCTAGGTGATGTAGCCATGAATAGATTTACATAATAGGTTGTTTTTTTTATGTTTATTAGGCCTCATAAAAGAAGAAAACTCCTAAGCAAGCTCTCCATGAAGTGTTTGAGTTTCACCTTCTCACTCTCACTTGTTGGTTGAGAGAATATTGGAGTCATTTCCTCCTCCAAGGAATTCGACTCCTGAAGGTGGGAAAGTTGTCTAAGAGAGTCTATATATATAATTTCGCTTCAGGAGAACAGGGTTGAACTTTTTGTCAAGGAAGCTTGCATGTAATCATCTTTTCAACTAATACAAAGACAGGTTGCGCTATTTTCAAGGAACTCTAGCCCAGTGAATTCATGGTTCTTTTATTTCAATCTATTTATTTTTTTAATGGTTTAAACATCTTTATCTACATGATATCTCTTCTTTCTATGAATAACATATTGTGAAATATACATAATTCTTATTTTTCAAGCTCTGTTATCTGGTTTCCATAGATATATTTATGTCTTCCTAAGCTAATGAAATCACGTTTAGTTATGCTCATTAGTTTCTTCTACACTTTCTCCTCTATACTACACTGACAAAATTTGAAATACACTACGGATTCTGATATCTAGATCCTTCTCATATTTTCTCCTGCACTCCTACAGCCTAGAACAATTTGTGGCTCCAAACCCTAAGTTCAACAAACCCTAAAACTCAAATTTTCACAAACAAACAAACAAATACACATTTCTAGCCTAAAATTTATTTTCTTGAAAGTCATATCAGTGATAAGATACTTAGAGAGACCCCTCTCATGCTCAGTAGGGCTAGCTATTGAGCTGAAGTGGTTTGAGGTTACCCTTCTCGATTTCCTTTTTAGCCTAAGATATTGTAAGGACTAACATTTTTGGTGCCGCTGCCGGGGAAATGAGAGATCATATCTTCCTTGGGAAAGAATAGCAAGGATTAGATCTAATTGCTGATGATGAACAGTGATCAGACACAAGAAAGGTTGTGCATCTTTCACCTGACGACTCTGGTGTTGAAGAATCCAAAAATTTAGAATTATCATGGGGACTAACTGATCAAAAACTGGTAGTTTGAAGAACTTCTTGGTGTCTTAATTGTTTCCAAGATGGATTCAATTGCTTGAAGCTATGATCCTATGAATCAATCTCATATTCTTGGTTTTCCAAATCGTATTCCTTGTATAGAATGGCAAATAGGGCTGCCAAAGTTTAAAGGTTAAGATGGCCAAGAAGAGACTATTCTGCATCTAATCAAATTTCATTGGCATATACATAAGCTCAGGATCAGGTTTCATGAGGATTTTTTGATGAAAATGTTTATGGCTACCCTAGAAGGAAAAGCAAGATCTTGGTATGAAGGATTGAAGCCAGGTAGCTTATACTCTCCTAAAGATTTCCACACAACATTATTTGATTTTTATGGAAAATATCATCATTCATTTTTGTTCTTCCAAGATTGTTGTGAATGATGTGAAAACTTCATTTAGTACCTTGAAGAGGCTTTTGGTGATGAAGAATGTCTAGATTGTGAAATCATAGAGGCCATTTATAATTTTTCTTCCTAACAACAATCTAAAAAAGCCAACCAGTTTGATACACGAGATCAAACTCGGTACACAGTACCCTCCTCTTTGATTGATGAAGAATCAGATGATGAATATTGTCAAGATGCTCATAAATATTTCCAATAGGAACCAATTCTAGAAGCAACACAACAGACTGATCAGCTAGAGGTAAAGGAAGAAATTCAACAACCTGAAACTAGTCAAGAAAAGGAGAATAATGAAAAAGAACAAGTTATTTTAGATCACGTGGGTGTATACCTTAGTACTGCGGCTGTCAAACAAAGTTCTCTTGACAATCATCAAGCATAGGTAATTGAGAATATCATTGAAGAATCATTTGCTAATTTTCATCAGTCTTATAATCCAAAAGAACATCTCCAAGAGACAAAAATTTCTGCAGTTGAAAATGAAACTGATCAGATTGTCAAGGATCAAGAAAAGAGAAGTGAAAGAGAAGATTTTTTTCTAAAGCATATTGTAGAAGATAATTATATTCAAGAAAACGTCCAACAAACAATGTCTTCTTTGACTGAAGATAATATTGATCAACAATCAATTGATGAAGGTCGCATTCATCCCCTCGAATTATATGAAGGTATTCAGCAATTTTCAGGAGACCATGAAATTGATGAGGAGTGTCAATCATATTTCTCTTCAAATATTTCATTTCCTGAATTTTTGTTTCAAGCTGAAACTTGTCCATCTATATGTTCAGAATTTTTTGAAGACCAAGAGCACACTCTTCCCAAACATCATCATGAAGAGCGACTAGTTGCAATAGAAGGATGTTTCTTGATTCCTCACAAATCAGCAAGAGCCAATCTTTCATGATCATCAGGATCCTGTAGAAAATTCGTTATAGCCAGTAATGAATTTCAATGTTGCATAATTCATTGGTGAAGGTGATCAGTTTCAGCAAATAAACAAATCAACAGTTTGGAATGAGGTTTATTTTCCTGTTTTAAATCATCCACTAAAGCATATGTTGCATGTTTTCCATGATCCTCTGGTGAGTTTATTGTAGTCATCAGTAGAGGAAGAACTTTTCAAGTTTGTCGATACAGGTGTTGAATCCATATGGAATTTGGAGTGGCCTAGCTTTTGTTTTGTCTGCCTGCTCAAGGAAAGTGTGAGTAGGATTCAAGTAAGAAGTCATTTGTTGGATTGATTACACTGGAGGGATCATTACACATGATTGTATATACATCTTCAATAGGAGGGTGGTTATCATCAAGATTTGAAGCCCAAGGTGAAGGCCCTAAGATCTTGATGGTCTACTGCCATAAGTAAGTTTAGTCAGTACGTTTTTGATAGTCAAGTAAGTCAGTTAGTTAGTCAGTTTTCAGTTTGCGTTTATTCTTTTCATTTTGAATCCATGCCCAATGGATAAGGCTACCTAGTCTATGGTGTTCTTGACACCTCCAAGGAGCTACCATCCCCAGTTGAAGCCAATGTTAGTGTCAGTCAGTTCAGCCTGTCACCAATTATCAAATATGCTCTTACAAGGTGTTGTTAGGCTGTCAAGTCAAATGTTTGTCATTTCAATGAGTCTTCAAATAAAAATTTGGTCACTGGTTGTTGTGTCTAGGTAACTACTGCTCCCTTCACTTACTCATGGTCTTCATCACTCATCATGGTCATTGCTTCTTCGAGGTATCATATCTTCATTAAATGCCTTGTTTCATGAAATGGTTAAATTCCTCATTTTAGGTCATGATCTAGGGTTTCACTCCATGTGTTGTCATGATACCATATGTCAAAACAAAACATGTCCATTAGTTAATTCTGTAAGTAAAGGGAGTTAGCAGCTTAGGGAAATCAAAATAAAGGTAAAGGTAACGTTTAATTTCAAATAAGACAATGATGCAGTACACTACCTCGCCTCATCATTCCTCATAGGGACATGTTTGCTTCCAAATATGTTTCTGAAAAAATTGAGAAGAATTTTACAAAACTAAACAAGGTTTTTGTCAAATATAGTCCAAGGAACAAAAACCTCCTTCAGTTTATGCACAGGTGTTACGATTTGAAATAAATACACAAAATACACTTGCTATGAGAGAGTTGTTGCACTTGTGGACAACTTGATTGCAAGACAACTTTTCAGGGGTTTGGAGCAAGTATTGGCAGTGTTTAAGGACTCTATTGTGTATCAGACATCTTAAGCTTTACAATGGTACCTTTAGATAATGATTTGGATTAGTGGAATGCATCAAAAGGTGCTTTGAAAGTTGGATCTACACTTTTGTCAGAGACACCCTGGGTTTTGGAGTGACTTTGGGAAAATCAATTGTTCTCATTGATGACGTGTCCATATTTCATGCTTCAGGGGTATACGTTATATAAAACTTCAAGATCTTTCCAACGAGCTATCAATTTCTAAATTGCGAGTAGTTTAAGGACTCCAAAAGTGGTTTGTGAGATGGTGTTGTGCTAAGAGACACTGCGCTGTGCTTAGGAGGTCGACATTGCACTTACGAACACTGCACTATGCTTGGGCCAAAGTACCTCAAATTTGCCAGAAACTCACCCAAATTGATTTTTTAATCTTTATCATCTGTTTTCTTGCAATCCTAAGCTCATCCACAGGTAAGTACACCACTTTACTTACCTTTTGTTTTGCAATATGAATTCAAGCCAAAGATTTCTTCAATTAGGGTTTCTAGTGAATTTCTCATGAAATGATGATAGGGTTGATGATGGTAATTTGGTTTTCTTGATTTTAAACATGTAAAATATTATCCTACTCCTCTACATGTGTTTAATATTCTATATGAACCATTGAAACAACCTCAGAACATTAAATTACCTCACTAAAAGTGAAACCCTAGTTCATTCCTATGGGTTTTGGACACTTCTCCTAAAAACTATGTTTTTCCCTTTTACAAATACATTTCTCCCTCATTTCACTTCCTTTCATCTTTAGTAGTTTTTCATTGTCCATATCTACCTCTTTCAAACTCCCTTTTCCATTTTTTCAACTCCACCTACCCATCATTTCATTTTTCACTCATCCCTCACTGTTTTTTCCCCTTTCCTATCATCTAGGGTTTCAAAAATAAAATGAGATTGCTTCACCAAGACATCATCAAGACACATCAACGTAGCCTATGGAAGGAGAGTTATCAAACAAATCAGAGGAGGTTCCCAAAGCACCTATATCTGAGGTGACCAAAACATATCAGAGATGAAAAGGAATTGTGTTTGCTCCTCAAGTTGAGGAAAGGGTCAAGCCTTGTACATCAGCAAAACAGGGATCGACGACATGATATAAAGACATGGTTGATCATGAGTTTGAGTTGGTTGACCTAGAGGTAGAAAAAGAGACTTAAAGCATGCATCAGATGATCAGAGATGAAGATTATCATATCAAGGAACTCACAGTTAACATGGAAAGAGCAAGGTACATAATTTATTTCCTAAAACAAGAAAATAGTTAGCTGAAAGCGAAACAATTAATCATGGAGAAAGAGAAAACCAAACTATTGTAGTAGGTTGGGAAGGGAAAATCAGTCATTGATTCAAGTGAGCCTGAAGGAAAACAGAGGAAGGGTAAGAGGAAAAGGCCAACAACAAAGGGCCTAAAGAAGGCATTGCATGATCCGGATCTTGGGAGGAGGCCCCCAAGATCTAAAGGATTGAAATGGATCTTGGGGGGAGAGAACCCCAAGATCTGAAAGATTGAAATGGATCTTGGGGAAGAGACCCCCAAGATCTGAAAGATTGAAATGGATCTTGGGGAAGAGACCCCCAAGATCTGGAAACTTGAAATGCTAGAAGAAAAAGAGGAGAATGCCCAATAAACAAAACCACAAAGAAACTTTTTTATTAGAACCGATAATAACTGTAAAGGCTACATTGTGGCGGACAATCTGTCCTTTTACAAAATGTGACTTGTTACTTATAGTATTTTTCAGTTACAATACCACGGGTTAATTCCATGGGTGAATGAATACCATGGGTGGATTTTACAATACCACATGCAGATGCCATTTACAATACCATGGGTAAATTCCATGGGTGAATGAATACCATGGGTGGATTTTACAATACCACGGGCAGATGCCATTTACAATACCATGGGTAAATTCCATGGGTCGATGAATAATATGGGTCGATGAGTACCATGGGTTGATGCCATTTTCCATTCGGATCATTCCTCCCTCCTTAAGAAGCAATGGTCCCCATTGCGTAAAGTTCCTTCCTGCAAAGCCTTTGTTGAATATGAAGATCCGATGATAGAGATACCCTGTAATGCTTGTGACCAACTGTGATTCTGACAGTGTGTGGCCCAGCAAATGGACTTCGATGAACTGTGGGTTTGTGGATGACCCATAACCATGAAGAACGAAGATCCGAGGATAGAGATACCCTGTAATGCTTGTGACCAACTGTGATACTAACAGTGTACGACCTAGCAAATGGACTTCGATGAAGTGTGGGTTTGTGGATGACCCACAACCATGATGTTGGTTGCTGATGAAGTAGCAGGTGCTGGTTGCTGATGAAGTAGCAGGTGCCTACATAGCCTGGGGTGGGAGGGCACATCTCCAAATAACCCAAGCCGATTGCTGCTATGTTGAAACTGATGAATGTGAAGCAGGTGCCTACTAAAGTGGGGTGGGAGGGCACGTCTCCAATGGAAACCCACTCCGAATGCTGCTCCAGAATTAAAATGGACATAACTCGGCCAATATAACTCAGAATATTTATTATAACCTGTTTTTGGAAGCAGAAAGACCATTTTGCATCTGCCCATATGATAGAAATCCTGATCCAGGCACTAGAATTTCAGATCTGCGCTGCAACTCTCTTGCCGTCACCAAAATTTCTGCAAAAAAGAGCTGATTTTAAATCAGCGATATCTCCCTCATCCGGACTCCGATTCGACTGATTTTTTTTTTGAAGTTGGGTAGTTTTTCCCAAAGAATCCAGATCTGCAATTAGAGTTTGCAGATCTTGTACCAGGACATCTAGATCGGCGCCGCAAACTCGCTGCCCTGAAAATTGTCTGCAATCCCACTGATTTTTAAATCAGCGATATCTTCTTCATCCGGACTCCGATTCAACCGATTTTTTTTTTGAAATCGGCTATTGTTTTCACCAGGAATACAGATCTGCAATTATATTTTGCATATCTTGCACCAAAATGTACAGATCTGATCTGCAAAGTCGCCGCCCAAAAAAAATTCTGCAAAAAAATGAGAAAAGAAAAATTCTTCCTGCTTGACCCAAGAAAGTGCTCTGTGGAGGTTGTAGCACATGTCTGACGTTTGTTGAATATTGCTGCAAAATTTGAAATTGAAACATGCATCAAACCCTCGTTCCCATGGAATCATAACCTGCTCTGATACCACTGATCCAGATCTTGGGAGGAGGCCCCCAAGATCTAAAGGATTGAAATGGATCTTGGGGGGAGAGAACCCCAAGATCTGAAAGATTGAAATGGATCTTGGGGAAGAGACCCCCAAGATCTGAAAGATTGAAATGGATCTTGGGGAAGAGACCCCCAAGATCTGGAAACTTGAAATGCTAGAAGAAAAAGAGGAGAATGCCCAATAAACAAAACCACAAAGAAACTTTTTTATTAGAACCGATAATAACTGTAAAGGCTACATTGTGGCGGACAATCTGTCCTTTTACAAAATGTGACTTGTTACTTATAGTATTTTTCAGTTACAATACCACGGGTCAATTCCATGGGTGAATGAATACCATGGGTGGATTTTACAATACCACATGCAGATGCCATTTACAATACCATGGGTAAATTCCATGGGTGAATGAATACCATGGGTGGATTTTACAATACCACGGGCGGATGCCATTTACAATACCATGGGTAAATTCCATGGGTCGATGAATAATATGGGTCGATGAGTACCATGGGTTGATGCCATTTTCCATTCGGATCATTGCAAGAGGAAGAAGAATATATTTTGCTGAATGAAGAGCTAGACTTAGAGGATAGAATTTCTCTTGAGGACAATCGAGACAAAGAATATTGGATCAACAGGGTGAATGAACACTTGGAAAGATCCTTGAGAAGGAAAATAGAGATAATCAATTGCTTAGACTTATGGTGCACCACTACCAAGCTCAAAACATGATCACCAATGTCAAGGTTACGCAACTTGAATACAAGCTTAAAGAAGCCAAAAAAGACAAAAAGAATGAGGGAAACTTGGGGATGCTTGTTGAAGCATATATGAAGCTTTAAAAAACATATTTCTACACCTTCCATCCAACTTTGAGAAAATTCTGATCACTTTAAATTTTTTCAGAATTTTTGGGCCAAATCGAGAAAATCCGCTGCTCTAAAAGCGCAACGCCTTGGCGCTATGCTTTTTACTTAAACCTCCATTTGAGGAAAGGTATACATTTTTGGAAAGATCTTTCCATTCTCTAAAAACTCATTTGCTCATATTTTTCATAGGTGGCTCGGTTTTCGAGAAAAATGCAAAAAAGTCGCCAAAAACTAGCATTATGGACCCTTTTTTGACAGGTGTAGCGCTCCTGGAGCCACCTTGGGAGAATGGATTTGTGAAGGCCTTCCCATGGTCCAAAATCAACAATTCAAACTATTATAGAAACAAGACTTGAAGGTATTTTGACCATTCTTTCAGTTTTTAATTTTTACCCTTTGAAGGCACCTAAAAATCATCTCAAAGTTAGCACCGCGCTTCTGCACTTTTCTATGTTTTGAGTGCAAAATTTCACTGTGTAAAATTTCTAGTTTCTAATTTGACTCAGTCAAAGTCAAGATTGTCTATGTAATGGTACTGGTTTTGAGGCTAGGTGATGTAGGCATGAATAAATGTACATCATAGGTTGTTTTTGATGTTTATTAGGCCTCATAAAAGAAGCAAACCCCTAAACAAACTCTCCATGAAGTGTTTGAGTTTCACCTTCTCACTCTCACTTGTTGGTTGAGAGAATCTTGGAGTCAGTTCCTCCACCAAATAATTCGACTCCTGAAGGTGGGAAAGTGTTCTAGGAGATTCTATATGTATCATTTCACTTCAGGAGAAGAGGGTTTAACTTTTGTGAAGGAAGCTTGCATGTAATGATCTTTTCAACTAATACAGAGACAGGTTGCCGCTATTTTCAAGGAACTTTAGCCCAGTGAGTTCATGGTGCTTGTACTTCAATCTATTTGTTTTTTAAATGCTTTAAACACCTTTATCTACATGATATCTCTTCTTTCTATGGATGCCTTACAGTGGAATATACAGAATTCTTGTTTTTCAAGCTCTGTTATCTGGTTTTCATAGTTATGTTTATGTCTTCCTAAGCTAATGAAATCATGTTTACTTATGCTCATTAGTTTCTTCCACACTTTCTCCTCTATACTACACTAACAACATTAAAAATACACCATGGCTTCTGATATCTAGCTGCTCCTCATATTTTCTCCTGCACTCCTATAGCCTAGACCAATTTGTGGCTCCAAACCTTAAGTTCAACAAACCCTAAAACTCAAATTTTCACAAACAAATACACATATCTAGCCTAAACTTCATTTTGTTTAAAGTCATATCACTTATAAGAGACTTAGAGAGATACCTCTCATGCTCAGTAGGGCTAGCTACTGAGTTGAAGTGGTTTGAGGTTACCCTTCTCGATTTCCTTTTCAGCCTAAGAGATTGTAAGGACTAACATTTTTGGCGTCGTTTCCGGGGAAACGAGAGATCATATCTTCCCTAGGAAAGAACGACAAGGATCAGATCTAATTGCTGATGATGAATAGTGATCAGGCACAATAAAGGTTGTGCATCTTTCACCTGGCGACTCCAATGTTGAAGAATCCAAAAAGTTAGAATTCTCATGGCGACTCCACTGATAAAAAACCGGTAGTTTGAAGAACTTCTTGGTGTCTTAATTGTTTTCAAGATGGATTCAACTGCTCGAAGGGATTCTCCTATGAATCAAGCTCATATTCTTGGTTTTCTGAATCGTATTCCTTATATAGATTGGCAAACAGGGCTGCCAAAGTTTAAAGGTCAAGATGGCCAAGATGAGGCTATTCTACATCTAATCAAATTTCGTTGGCATATACATAAGCTTGGGGTCAGGTTTCATGAGGATTGTTTGATGAAACTGTTTATGGCTACCCTAGAAGGAAAACCAAGATCTTGGTATGAAGGATTGAAGCCAGGTATCTTATACTCTCTTAAAGATTTCCACACAACATTCTTTGATTTTTATGGAAAATCTCATCATTCATTTTGGTTGTTCGAAGATTGTCGTGAATGTTGTGAAAACTTCATTCAATACCTTGAAGAGGCTTTAGGTGATGAAGAATGTCTAGATTGTGAAATCATAGAGGCCCTTTATGATTTTCCTTCCCAACATCAATCTGAAGAAACTAATCACTTTGATACATGAGATCAAACTTGGTACATAGTAGCGCCCTCTTTGATTGATGAAGAATCAGATGATGAATATTTTCAAGATGCTCATAAATATTTCCCACAAGAAACAATTCTGGAAGCAACACAATAGACTGATCAACTAGAGGTAAAGGAAGAAATTCAACAACTTGAAACTAATCAAGAAAACATGAATAATGAAAAAGAACATGTTATTTTAGATCCTGTGGGAGTATACCTTAGCACTGTGGCTGTGGAAAAAAGTTATATTTCCAAGCATCAGGCAAAAGTAATTGAGAATATCATTGAAGAATCATTTGTTCATTTACAACAGTCTTATGATCCACAAGAACATCTCCAAGGGACAACAATTTCTGCAGTTGAAAACGAAACTGATCAGATTGTCAAGGATCAAGAAAAGAGCAGTGAAAGAGAAGAGTTTGTTCTAAAGCATATTGCAGAAGAGAATTGTATATAGGAAAACTTCCAACAAACAATGTCTTCTTTGATTGAAGATAATATTGATCAGCAATCAATTGATGAAAGTCACATTCATTCCCTCGAATTATGGGAAGGTGTATTCAGAAATGTTCAGGAGAGCAAGACATTTATGAGGAGTGTCAATTAGATTTCTCTTCAAATATTTCATTTCTTGAAATTTTGTTTCAAGATGAAACTTGTCCATCTATATGTTTAGAATTTTTTCAAGAGCGAGAGCACACTCTTCCCAAAATTCATCATGAAGAGCGACTAGTTGCAATAGAGGACGTTTATTGATTCCTCCAAATCTTCTAGAGGCAATATTTCATGATTTCTGAGATCCTGTGGAAAATTCGTTACAGCCAGTAATCAAGATCAATGTTGCAGCATTCATTGATGAAGGTGATCAGTTTCAACACATATACAAATCAACAATTTGGAATGAGGTTTGTTTTCCTGTTTTAAATCATCCAAAAAAGTGTATGTTGCATGCTTTCCATGATACTCTGGTGAGCTTATGGTAGTCATCAGTAGAGAAATAATTTTTCAAGTTTTCAATACAGGTGTTGAATCCATATGGAATTTGGAGTTGCCTAACTTTTGTTTTGTCTACTTGCTCAAGGAAAGTGTGGGTATGATTCAAGTAGTCATTTTCTCGATTGGTTACACTGGAGGGATCATTGCACATGATTGGATATATATATCTTCAGCAGGAGGGTGGCTATCATCAGGATTTGAAGCTGAGGTGAAGGCCCTAAGATCCTGATGGTATGCTACCATAAGTAAGTTTAGTCAGTATGTTTTTTATAGTCAAGTCAGTCAATTAGTTAATCAGTTCTCAGTTTGATTTTAGTCTTTGAATTTTGACTCCATGCCCAATGGATAAGGCTACTTGGTCTACGGTGTTCTTGACACCTCCAAGGAGGTACTATCCCCAGTTGGAGACAATGTTAGTGTCAGCCAATTCAACCTATCACCAGTGTTCAAATATGCTCTTACAAGGTGTTGTTAGGGTGTCAAGTCAATTTTTTGTCATTTCAATGAGTCTTCATATAAAAATTTGGTCACTAGTTGTTGTGTCTAGGTAATTGCTGCTCCCTTCACCTACTCATGGTCTTCATCACTCATCATGGTCATTGTCTTCTTCGAGGTATCATATCTTCATTTAAATGTCTTGGGTCATGAAATGGTTAAATTCCCCATTTTAGGTCATGGTCTAGGGTTTCACTCCATGTGTCGTCATGATACCATATGTCAAAAAAAAACATGTCCATCAGTTAATTCAGTAGTAGAAGGGAGTTAGCAGCTTAGGGAAATCAAAATAAAGGTAAAGGTAATGTTTAATTTCAAATAAGACAGTGTTGTAGTACACTACCTCGCCTCATCATTTTTCATAGGGATATGTTTGCTTCAAAATATGTTTCTGACAAAATGGAGAAGAATTTGACAAAAGTGGAAGAGGTTTTTGTCCATTACAGTCCAAGGAACAAAAGCCTCCTTCCATTTATGCACGGGTGTTATTATTTGAAATAAATTCCCAAAATACGCTTTCTACAGGAGAGTCGCTGCACTTCTGGACAGTTTGACTGCAAGACAGTTTTTCAGGGGTTTGGAGTAGGTGTTGGCAGTGTTTAAGCACTTTATTATGTATCTAATATCCTCTGATTTCTAATGGTGCCTTGAGATAATCATTTGGATTAGTGGAAGACATCCAACAGTGCTCTGAAACTTGGAGATAACCTTTTATTAGAGACGCCCTAGGTTTTGGAGCGACCTTGGGAAAATCAATTTCTCTCCCTGATGGCATGTCCAAATTTCACACTTGAGGGATCTATGTGATAGAAGACTTCAACATCTTTCCAATGAGCTATAAATTTCTAAATTTGGAGCAGTTTAAGGCCTACAAAAGTGGTTTGGAAGATGGCGCTACGATGAGAGACACTGCGCTGCGCTCAGGAAAACTGTGTTGCGCTCAGGAAGACTATGCTGTGTTTCGGCCAGAGTACCTAAAATTTTCTAGAAACTCACCAAAATTGATTTTTTAAGCTTTCTCACGTGTTTTCTTTCAATCCTAAGCTCATCCACAAGTATGTACACCACTTTACTTACCTTTTTTATTTGCAAGATGAATTCAAGCCAAAGATTTCTTCAATGAGGGTTTCTAGTGAATTTCTCATGAAATGATGATAGGGTTGATGATCGTCATTTAGTTTTATTGATTTTAAACATGTAAAATCTTATCCTACACCTCTACACATGTTTAATATGCTATATGAACCATTGAAACAACCTTAGAACATTAAATTACCTCACTAAAAGTGAAACCCTAGCTCATTCCTATGGGTTTTCGGCACTTTTCCTAAAAACTCTGTTTTTCCCTTTTACAAATACATTGCTCCCTTATTTCACTTCCTTTCATCTTTATTAATTGTTCATAGTCCATATACACCTCTTTCAAACTCCCTTTTCCATTTTTTCAACTCCACCTACCCATCATTTCATTTTTCACTCATCCCTCACTGTTTCTTCCCCTTTCCTATCATCTAGGGTTTCAAACATGAAATGAGATTACTTCACCAAGACACATCAACACAACCTATGGAAGTATGGTTATCAAACAAATCACAGGAGGTTCCCAAGACACCTAGACCCGAGGTTACCAAAACATACCAGAGATGAAAAGGACTTGTGTTTTCTCCTCAAGTTGAGGAACGTGTCAAGCCTTCTACATCAGTATAATAGGGATCGACAGTGCGAGATAAGGACATGGTTGAGCATGAGTTTGAGTTGGTTGACCTAGAGGCAAAAAAATAGACTTCAAACATGCATCAGATGATCAGAGACAAAGATTATCAGATCAAGGAACTCATAGTTAACATGGAAAGAGCAAGGTACATCATTTCATTCCTAGAACAGGAAAATAATCAGCTGAAAGCGAAACAATTAATCATGGAGAAAGAGTAAACCAAACTATTGCAGTAGGTTGGAAAGAGAAAAGCAATTGTTGATTCAAGTGAGCCTCAAGGAAAATAAGGGAAGGGTAAGAGGAAAAGGCCAAGAACAAAGGACCTAAAGAAGGCATTGCAAGAGGAAGAAGAACATATTTTGTTGAATGAAGAGCTAGACCTAGAGGACAGAATTACTCTTGAGGTCAATCAAGACAAGGAATATTGGCTCAACAGGGTGAATGAACACTTGGAGAAGTTACTTGAGAAGGAAAACAAAGATAATCAATTTCTCAAACATATGGTACACCACTACCAAGCTCACAAATGATCGCCAATGTCAAGGTTAAGCAACTTGAAAACAAGCTTAAAGAAGCCAAAAAAGACCAGAAGGATGAGGAAAACTTGGAGATGCTTTTTGAAGCATCTATGAAGCTTTAAAAAACATATTTCTACACCTTCCATCCAATTTTGAGCAAATTATGAACACTTTAAGTTTTTTGAGAATTTTTGTGCCAAATTCAGAAAATATCTGCTCCAGGCGCTACGCGTTTTCCTCATGCCTCCATTAGAGGAAAGGTCTACATTTTTGGAAAGCTCCTGCCATCCTATAAAAACCCACTTGGTCAAATTTTGTAGAGGTGCCTTAGTTTTGGAGAAAAAATTAAAAAAAAAGTGGCAAACAACTAGCATTCTGGACGTTTTTTTGACAAGCACAGTGCTCCGGGAGTAATCTTGGGAGAATGGAGTTTGGAATGTCTTCCCATGGTCCAAATTCAATAATTCAAACTGTTAGGGAAACTAGACTTGAAGGGTTAGTTTATTGTTCTCTCAGTTGTTCATTTTGACCCTTGGAAGGCACCGCAAAATCATCTCAAAGTTGGCGCGGTGCTTCTGCACTTTTCTGTGTTTTGATTGGAAAATTTCACTGTGTAAAATTTCTAGTTTCTAGTTTGACTCAGTCAAAGTCAAGATTATCTATGTAATGGCACTAGTTTCAAGGCTAGGTTATGTAGGCATGAATAAATGTACATAAAATTTTGTTTTTTAATGTTTATTAGGCCTCATAAAAGAAGCAAACTCCTAAACAAACTTTCCATGAAGTGTTTGAGTTTCACCTTCTCACTCTCACTTGTTGGTTGAGAGAATCTTGGAGTCAATTCCTCCACCAAGTAATTCCACTCTTGAAGGTGGAAAAGAGGTCTAGGAGAGTCTATATGTATAATTTCTCTTCAGGAGAAGAGGGTTGAACTTTTTTCAAGGAAGCTTGCATGTAATCATCTTTTCAGCTAATACAGAGATAGGTTCCAGCAATTTTCAAGGAACTCTAGCCCAGTGAGTTCATGGTTCTTGTACTTAAATCTATTTGTTTTTTTAATGGTTTAAACATATTTATATACATGAAATCTCTTCTTTCTATGGATGCATTATAGTGAAATATACAAAATTCTTGTTTTTCGAGCTCTATTATTTGGTTTTCATAGTTATGTTTATGTCTTCCTAAGCTAATGAAACCATGTTTACTTATGCTCATTAGTTTCTTCTACACTTTCTCCTCTATACTACATTGACAACATTCAAAATACACCATGGCTTCTCATATCTATCTCCTTCTCATATTTTCTCCTGCATTCCTACAGCCTAGACCAATTTCTGGCCCTAAACCCTAAAACTCAAATTTTCACAAAAAAAAAACAATTACACATATCTAGCCAAAAATTCATTTGATTTAAATTCATATCACTGATAAGATATTTAGAGAGATCCCTCTCATGATCAGTAGGGCTAGCTACAGAGCTTAAGTGGTTTGAGGTTACCCTTCTCAATTTCCTTTTCAGCCTAGGAGATTGTACGGACTAACACCTTCATTCAATATTTTATAAAATTTGAAAACATCATTTATTGATCATTTCCTAAATTATTCCTCCTTTCCATTCAACAAAATTTATTATTTAGGTCAACCAAATGCTACAATAATTGATTCTTCTACTATTATAGTCAGATTATGCATTAAAATAATGTTATGCATGGGGAATTTAATGTAGTTTGTGTATAATAGATGGAAAAATACTTCATGGCATTGATAATAGTGGTATCCCAACACCTATTCACTTAAATTCCTTAACTTTCCAACATATTCCATGCCCATTTTTTTCATCTGAAGATATATTACTCAAACACCATTATGGATTGGTATTTTGGATGATATACCAACATGAAGAAAACACTTGCTTGGTGCATGACAAAGATAATACTTGTTTGGTGTTTGGGGAGTTGATACTGATTATGGAACATCCATTTTTATAATTGTTCTTTACCTCATTCTTCACCTAGTCAACAAAGAAGCAACTTCTTTTCTGTAACTACTACCCATTTTTGTAGAATGAATACGAATAGTCAAAATGTTGCCATGTTTATGTTATTTTGGATATAAGTCTATTATTACTAGGTGATTTCATAAGGGTAATTATCTGCTTATATATTCAATATCTTGCCATGCCTTGTGCCCCTCTATATTTTGTTACAAAATTGGTGTAAACTTATTGCTGCACAAACTAGCAGACCTAGTGAATAGGCTAATGCTAGAGGGAACAAAAACACCTTCGGACAAAGGTCCAATGTCACCAAAACCTAAGTCCCCTCTCTTCTCATATTTTCACTAATAGGAGGAGTCCCAGTATCCCTCACTTTTGATTAATGTATAATAAGTTTCAAAGTGAGACAAGGATGGCTCATTCAATGGAAAGGTTCAATAAAGCTTTAGGAGATGCTAGTATGACTTTCCATAAAAACGCCCTTGGAATAGATACTACATGAGACCTAGGGTTGAAATATTTGAAGAGATAAGAGTTCATATTATATCTTCAATAAGTACCAAAGTAAAAACCTTCAAGGAATCCCCAAGTTGAAGGATAACTTATAGGGTTCCCACTTTGTGCGATAGCTAAGGCATTAGTTTTCTTGAGATTCTACTTTTGGAATTTGTTCAAAACTTGTATATTCCTAGAGGATACACTAAAGGAAAGGTTTATCTAATTGGAATTCAAAAAGAACTCATCTAGATATTTTTTCACAAATCCCTAGAGAGGTTTCCTTAGATTTAAATAGATGAAGAAAAATAGAAATAAGAAGGTGATAGAGGAATGATTCTCAAGTATGTGTGATCACCAAGCATCTAAATCTGGTGCCTAGCGATTTGGAGGATTGCAGTAAAAAATGATCTTGATTTAAGGACTTCGTTGTTTAAGGAGACCTAAAGGCAGCTTCACTAGCCCTATTGGAGGCAGCTTCACAGATACTCTAGGAATTTATACTTTGTTGGCAAGAATAAATGGAGTTTCAAAGATGCAATATGCAAAACAACTTCTAGGAAAATTCATTCATTCATTATCCATGATTAACACATGAAAAGATTCCAATAGCTTCAATGTTCTAAAAAAATTGGGGCACATTAAAAATCGTAGACATTATTCCATGCATTAGACATTTATTAGATCATAATTGTAGCATTAGACATAAAGAGAAGCATTAAACATAAAGAAAATATTGCACGCATTAAAAAGAATCTCCAAGAGAGAAAATGATTTTTTTCCAAATGACAAAATGCATTAGATTCATTCAAATCACTCAACAAAGTTGCAAACCAAAAATCTCTAATGAGGCTAGTCGGAAATTCAAAATGTCATGATCCAAAGTGAGAGAGAGACTCTCTTATTTATACAAGTCTAATGAGTTCAAATTCTTAAATAACAAGCCCCTAACATAACAAATTTTGTGAGATACCCTTGGTTACAATCCAACCAATACAGTTTAAATATTAATCATTATTTAATTTCTCCTTTACAAATGGTGATATACAAAACGCAATTGTGATATCTTGCATTTTTCCAATTACTAGGTCCAACTTCACTTAAGGTTGAGAATTGTAAAAATAATCAACAAACCATTCAATTACTATTAATTTCTCCATTGTTAACATATTTAGCCAAGAGATCAATAAATAAGGCCAACAAATAATGCTCACTATCTGTTAATAATAGTTAGCAATGCAACACTTTCAAAATGTTGTCTAACATCTGCTTCTTAAGTTATATGAGCACTGTAGGGGAACAAGGCATGCAGGAACATAACGTTTTTTCCTTTTGGGCTCCGATAATCTTATATGTGAAATTCTAGCTAGGATGTTTGATCAAGTGAATTGAATTGAAGCACATTCTAACAAACATCACAAAGACAAAACTGAGGCTGCAAAATAGTGAATATAATATGAACAACCTACAAATCAATGAAGATAATCTGATAAGTCTTCAAAATTGTAATATGCACTTAAGGATAAATAATAAATTGTAAGTAATAATATTATCCAATTATGATTGTAAGGCCTTTTTAACTTTTTGAACTTTTAAAGCACAAATTTTAGGAGTGAGTGTAATCAGCCCCAAGTTTTTCAACATGGTGCATGGTCCCATGAACTTGCACGTCAACAAACTTTAACTTTTGGCTTATTAGGATGGAAAATCAGGGTTGCAAATCAATTGCATAGGTTTTTGCAATTCCTGTTGCCCTCCCATTCCAATGATTGTCATTGTGGCAAGTCCAGACTACATACAAGGGGGATCTCCTGTGAGTATGGTAGTAAGGCATGATTAGTTCCAAGTGGAGTTTGTAGTAAGTGACACCACGTGATTACATTAACTGGTATGATCACGAAATTTGTTAGTAGATTCTATTTCTTGAATTTATCCCCCATTCGTACCATTCCACTTTCCAAACACAACCATATCCACTTTGAAATATTATGAAAGATGGGAGGCCCGATAATCTGCAAAGAACCCACTGTCAAATTGCAATAGGAATATGAACACATTAGAGAATTGTTTGAACATGTTAGTTGGATGGAGTATATTCATAGATTGTAGGGGTATGACGATGAGATAATTCTATAATTTTCCATGCATTCAAGGAAGACAAATATGAGGTACCAAGGATAGTGGTGTGTGCAATAGAAGAAGCAATTGCAAAAGAAACAAGGTTACCACATACAGGAGAATAGTGGCATGCCCCCAAAACCCCCAACCTAAAATTTTGACGAAATTCCTTGAGTTGTGTTAATGACTCGTGAAGAGAGGCACATGATTTGACAGGAAGTCATTACCAAAACCCAAGGATGATGTTGCATTCCTTGTCCAAACATATTTCACATGTGAAGGGAGGTATGTAGTTATTTATCTACAACACATCTAGTTGTTCAACCACTTGCATCATGGCAAGTTGGTTAACATGCTATATGTTCTTGCAAAAACCCTATAGCATATGGCCTGATCGATTCAAAAATCTAAACTGTCATCGAAAAACTTGTCCCACCATGGCCTCATTAAAATTTTGGTGGGTAGCACTTTAAAAAAAGAATGGATATCTTGGGATGGCATAGTTGGAATTCCATTACATGTAGATGTTTCCACTGTTCCAAAGGATGACCTAGCAGCTATAACTCCAACCCATTACCTCACAGCTGCAACATTTTCCACATAACATTTCCATATGGCAAACAATCGACCCAATTTTTGAATTATGAGGGTTCTTGAGGATTCTGTTGTTAATTCCCTATAAAAAGAAGAAGAACAAGATCATATAGAACTACTAAGGAGTAAAATTTCCACTAGAATATTGAGAGGAATAAGGAGGCACCCGACAATGGTGTCAATATCCAAGAATAAGAAGACAAAGTGACCCCATGTTATTGCACTTCCTAGAACCCTCTTATTGACAGTGTTGGACCCGCCAACATTCAAAGTGGTCTCCCCGATATGTGGTCCCAATTAGACCTCACATCATTTTTTATAGGAACCCCATATGGAATATGTCCTGCTTCTATTTTTCTTAAAGGTTTTCCTTGGCTTTAGCTATCAGCATGAGAGAGAATCGCATATGTTCCTTTGAAAAGCAAGTAGGTGTGTCTAGTGAGTGTTCGTTTGCAGGTATGTCACGGTTCTTCTACTACGGAGGGAAAAGGAGGTAAGCCTATAAGAGAGAGGTAATAGTACCACCCTAGTAGATATGCACACAAATAAGAAATATCTGCTTAACATCCAGCAGAATAGTCGACAAGGATGTGATGATCCTTACAACCATTACATCACATTCTCAATTTGATAAGAACTAAAATAATCGAAACAATTCAACTAATTTAGTACATGTGTAAAAAACATGAATCATAAACATTTACAGAAAAGCCTTACAAATATTCATAATCCATGCATGAAGAACATGTTGGCCATTAGGCTTTAAATATTAAGTAAAATTCCCAATACACATGTATACAAGGAACAGTACTAGCTCCAATAGTGGAGCGTTGAAGCCACTACTTGCTCCCCAAAAGAATTAACTTGTCTCTCTAATGCTTTATAGGAGAAGCGAAGGTGAAAAGTACCTTTCTTGTACAATGAGGGTGTATTTATAATAAATGGGTGATCCCCCACCTCCCTTGTGACTCTTGAACTACCCTCATGATTGTTTGACTTCCCTATGAATTTTCAACTCTTACATGACTCTTTACATTTTGTACATGTCCTTTGGACTTCCACTTTATGATACATTTTCGAATAAGACTTTCAATAATAATAAAAAATGATTGGCACATGATAAATCATGCAATGACACTAATAACATGGACTACATTATTACATGGCAATGTCAAGCCATTCTTTGATGTTTCTTTATTTGTGTCTTCTTGAATATGATCCCTTTTACACCTCCATATGGCTTAGATATGAGGAGTCTTCAGTGTTATCGAGTCTTGAGTTATGGTCATGAACTGATGTCCCTTTGCTTCCTATCGATTGATCAAGTTGTACCTTCAATTACATAGGTGTCTTCTAGCATGGTCTCCTTCTCCATATCCTTCTTCATCATCCTTTCATAGCATGATAGAGTATGTGCATCTACAATTCACTCATGACAATATGACATCAGTCTAATAAACCCCTAGTCTAAGATGTTGCATGATGATCCACCAATTGAGCTGAAACTAGGTAGTAAGCTAAGGGAGAGACATAGGATTTTTGCAATTACACATCTCATGTAGACAAGGGATGAGACTAAGCCTTGAGACTACGTAATGTGTAGTTCAGGCTGGACTGGGCTTGAAGATTATGCATTTTGGGGATTCAGGGAACCAGATTGAGGGCTTTAGCACTAAATTTTCCCACTGCACAATGCTAGAAGAAGGACAGGGATGGCATGTGATTGTGAAATTGCACATTTTAGGATCTCAAGGCTGAGGATTGAGTATTGTGACTACGCAATGTGAAGTTCAGGCCTGGCTGGAGGAAAGGCTTGCACGGTTTTGGAGCTAAAGGGTTGGGTTTGAGCATTGAAATTGCATAGTACAAAGTTTTAGGAGGTAGAAACTATGTGTTGTGCATTTCCAATAGACAAGGTTGATTCTTGAGGGTTGATACTATGTAGTGTACAGTTCAGGTTGGCTAAAATAGGTTGAGTGGCCCAGTCGGGGAGTTTTCCCAATTTTGACGAAGTGTTGGATCAATGCAATGAAGATGAATAGAACAAGACTCTGAATGTGATCTCACACTTAGATTACTTGATGACTCAATAACGAACACTCAAAACGCGTGAATTCACACATCCATAAATGCCACAACTTTGCAACAACTAATACCAAGTGTGACACCAAAAATACACTTTGCAACGACCGTCATGACACTTGTGCGACAATGCTTAAAACTTTAAAAATGAGTTTGATACATGTTTCTATGATAATATCTCCTCATTTACAGATGAATCACTCCCTAAACACACCAAAACTATCTTGTCTCTACTATGTGACACTTAACATGCTAAAATATGACACTTTCATTTTCTCGCAAATGGGACCAAAACACTTAGAGAAAACACATGCAATTATGACTATTAATGTTTTTGATGACAGCATGTGAAGTCAAAGTAGGCTTTGAAATTTAGATGTAGGCCAAAATTTTGGAGGGTGTTGTAGCAGTGACAACACTTGGCGACACACTAGTATAATTCCAGCTTCTTTGCCTTGGTTGATTCTTTTGTGCAGGGACTAGTTCTTTTAGAAGTTTTGATTCATTGTTCAAACCACTTTGGTTTCACCACTTAACCTATGCACAAACTTAGTCTCCTTTGTCATTTCTTATTCAAACACAAACATGAGACCAACAATATCACAACGTTTTGAATCAAGGAAGGGTAATTTAGTTTGCAATGTTTCTCCTCTGCTAGCAATCCTGGTAAGTACCCTGACAGAGTCACTACAGGAACACAAACATTGCTCCATTTCTAGCAAACCTGGACAACACCCCGGAAGAGTTGCTTGATTCACCTCCCTACACGGGAAGAATTTTTCTTCTTTCACCCTTTATTTATGTCTTTTATATAGGACTATGTATAGGCACTTATTTGTTTCATGGGCAGAAGAGGGATCTTGACTTATTGAGATTAGAAGAGGTTGTTCCTTGAAAGAAGCATACACATAACTCTAATTTTGGTTTGATCATTTTGACTTTCCCCTTGTCCTTCCTAACTTTATTGGGTAAGCATGGAAAACACTGAAAGGTAATGAACCAAGTGTAGGTGTAAGGTTTCCAGAATGGGCATAGAGATCATGGTTGAACATATATCTCTCCTTACGAAAGAGTCGTATTTTCCATCAGAAGATCATTGACCAAAAGATATAACCAAAACAGAGAAGAAGGACAGAATTTTAGCCAAATGTTGTAGTGTCACAAGGCTCTTTTAAAATTCAGTCACATGCAACGAAGCCAAGGAGAACATTTACACACGACACTTATTTACAAGAATAGAAAGAAACAACAACATACGACAAAAAAAACAAACAAACAAAGAACAAATGATGTACATAAGTTAGGGAATGACCCTAAACCATCATTGAAAATATTGTTTTAAGCGTTGGTCATTAACAGGAAGAGAGTTAATATTCCCATCTAGATTTTGGAGATGATATGTGTGTTAGCTAAGCTTCTTGTGCACTCTAAACAATTTGATCCATGGGGATTGGAACTTAGTGTGTTTACCTTTGTCATCATGGTCTTTGTGCCTCTTCAAGACCAGGTCACCCATACTAAATTTTTCCATGTATACTTCTTGTTAAACCATCTCTTGATATGACTCTGGTGGAGAGAAAAAATCTCTTTAACTTTCATTCTTCCTTCATGTAGCTTGAGAATGGTATTTATCCTACTCTAAACCAATAGGCATGGTTTACCCTAAGATTCCTCCAAAACTTGAAGGGAAGGAAAATAGATGTCCAGAGGTAGGATGACTTATTTTTTGTACACCAAGAAGTAAGGAGAGGTATTTAGAGAAGGTTTAGGTGTGACTCGGTCAGCCCATAGGGAATTCATTAAATCAAAGTGCCAATTATTTTACTCAGAGAAGATGATATTTTTTATGATACGAATGAGACCTTTTCCCTTCCGATGCCAAATCATATAATATGAGAGATGAAAAATATGTTGCATTTTCAAAAAAAAATGAAGTCGAAACGCCAAAATTGGTAATGATATTCTGCTTAAGGAAGTTGATGACTTCTTGATTATTCACTTTTGTGAGTGGAACCACTTCTGTCCATCACATGAAGTAATCTGTGGCAGCGAAAATATAGCAGTGATGCTTCTATGAGTGCATAAAACTTTCACCAATAACATCCAAACCCCATTGTTGAAATGGTTCTTCCACAGTAATAACATGCAATGGGGTGGCTAACTTATTTCCTCAGTTCGACACATATGTGATAGACCGAACACTTGTGGGCATAAGTGTGCACATATTTGAATAAGGTGGGCCAATGAAAATTGGCCCCCACAACTTTGTGTGTTGTAGTTTCACCCACGAAGTTCCCTCTAGCCGTTCCATCATGAAGGTCACATAAAAACTTTTTTGAATCCTGCACTTCTAAGCATCTGAGAAATAATCCATTATGATGCTTTTTGAAAAGCACACCATGTACAAACTCGTAAGATAAATATTTCAATCTGATTTCCCTCTTCTGTCATGCAGATAGATCAGAGGGAAGAGTATCATGCTTGCTATATTATCGCACATCCTCGTACCAAGAGGTTGGAATATTAGTAGGGGAATATCACTCCATGTTATACATATTGATCTCCTTCTCCCATCCAAATGAATCATCTTTTGATGTATTCATTGATTCTGCTCCTAGTTAGCATAGACCATGACCCTTGATAGTGTGAATTGGTTTGAATTTGAGATCATATTCCCGTAAACCAGTCATCCAGTTCATTATTTTATCACCCAGCTCTTGTTGGATAAACAACAATCTAACTGTTGGGTGTAGAACAAAGATAATACAATGATTCTTGAAAAGATAGGTCCATAAGTGCTTTATTGCCTTGTATATTTCATATGTTTGTTTATCTATGGAGGGATAGTTAATTTTAGGTCCTTGTATGCTAGCACTCACAAAGGATATAGTTCACTCATTATTATGTACATATTTCTATGTAAGCATGATGGCAAGAGAGGTATCTAAAGAAAATGTGTAGAGCAGGAAATCCTTGCTAAAATCAAGGTTGTACAAGGCGGGTGCTTCAAGGATTTCTTGATTAATATAGGAGAATTCATCAGCTTTTACTATTTGAGGATAATCGGACATGAACTTGCAGAGAAAATTTATCTTCCCCAGGAAGGATTGCATGGCCTTCTTGTTCACTAGGAAGGGAATCTGCGCAATAGCCCTAACCCTTTTACGGTCCACTTTAATCCCACATTTTTCTCTTATGTGGACCAATAAATTTCCCTCAAACACTGAAAAAATGCTCTTCTTGGGATTAAGAGATATCCTATATTTTAGAAATTTCTCAAAGATTTTCTTCAAATGGCGCAGGTGGTCAGATATCCTTTTTGAAAACACCGTGACATTGCAAAGATAAACCACCATTCTTTAACCGATCAAACCATGAAATGTGATTTCCATCACATGTTAAGGTTACAACGACATTAACCAACCCAAAAGGCATTCTTATGAAGGTAAACATGCCCCACTTCGTTCAGAAAGTTGTCTTAAGTATGCCAGGTTCTAAGATTAGAACCTGGTTGTAACCTAGAAAATCCATTGAGCAGAGAAAACATTTATGACCCCAATACTATCTGTAATATCTACTCCATTGATGGCACTGGATAATTGTCTTTATCCAAGGTGTGATTAAGATTTCAAAAATCCATGCACAGGTGAAATTCCCCAGAATTCTTCCTTATTGGGACTAGAATAGAGACCCATGTTAAAGGTAACAATTTATAGATGATACGTGCATCCAGTAGCTTCCTTAACTAGGTTTGAATCATGGGCTCAAGCGTCGAGTGTACTTTTCGCAGCTTCTGTTGAAAAGGCTTGGCCCCTTCTTTTATTGGAATAACGTGTTGGATTATTCACGTGTCATAGGTTTTGAGCTCACCATAAATCCACACGAAGACATATCGATACTTCTTTAAAAGGCTAATAAAGACTTGTCGTTCTTGAGGTGTGCATCAAGTATTGATATTGACAAACTTCAAATCACTTTTTGTACCCATATTGATCTGTTCGTGTGACAAAGTTCAACTGTGAGTTTTTGTGTTCACCGGCCCTCGAAAGTGATTATGCAGGTCATACTTATTTTCTAGTGATACCATTCCATTATGCATAGGGTTCCCCTTCTTTACTCAAGCTTCATCCTTCATTTCTTTATCATGCTCGTCTTCATCAATGGTTGCATCATTGAACTCATCAGTGTTCACCATGAAGTGCAGTCTATTCTGTTCATCATTGAAAATACACAAATTAGTGATATTATCAGGGACAAATGGCTTACAAAGAATTTCTATATAAAAACCATCCCTAAGTGGTGACAACCTAGCAGCAGAATTTGCTAAGGTATCCACAGTTGTGTTACGGATTCTAGGAACAAATACAACATTAAAAGCTTGGAATTGAGAAATCAAATGCCATACCTCTTGTCAATAGTTTTTTAAATTGGGTAATACAAAATGTATAGTATTTGGTACCTGCCATACAATGATCTCAAAGTCACATATTGCTTTAAGTACCTAAAATCTGAGGTCAATTTCTTTCTTTAAGCCCAAGATGAGTGCTTCATATTCTATAGTGTTATTCATGCACTCAGATTCAAAGTGTCCAAAAATCATGTGTTTTATATGTAGCGAGTATATTAAAACACAACCAGCTATATATCCCTCTTGTGTCTTAGAATCATGAAAATACAAAGTTGACAAATTAGAACTACTAGGGCTACATCCTACACTTGTACTACTATTATATATTTTAAATAACTAATTTCCACCAGTTGGACTAGGAAGGAGTTCCAACTGTGTGTCTAATGGGACTGGGGAAGGCTGAGCAAGGTAGCAAGAAAGGTCATTCTCCAAAAAGAAGTCTCTAAAAATAAATTTCCAAAACTTAAATCTACGAAAGCAACAGGCTTATTTTTTCCTTCAAAGGGTGTAATAGTGTGTTTCATGTAAGGTTATGATTCCATCTAGATTTGGTTATTCCTGTCATTATATGGAAGCCATCAATGCGACCAATTGGTAGCATAATACCCCTATAGTTTTCTAGACCATTCTCTACTTAGAAATACATCATAGGCTTCCACGATGTCCATTATTACTATGTTTGTGCATTGGTGAACTCCCTGATCAGATCATAGACGAATAAGAACATTTCTTAGTTCACCAATAGCTTCGAAAAGATGCTTGTCCAGTTGAATAATCTGTGCATCATTCTTATCGCATTTAACATTGATTATCTTTGCTACAGACAATGGCATTATGTTTAAACATGCACCAAAGTCAACTATGAAATTGTGAACATTGTAATTAAAAAAAAATAAGGTCAATAAAAATGGAGGGCATAGTCTAGTAGCCTCTAATGTTAATGCATTAACAACTGAATCCAGGGGATTAGAAGACTTACTAGATCCCTTCAGTGAAGAAGCATTATTACTCGATGAAGGTTGGTTAAGGGCTCGAATAAGAAGTTCCCACTAGCTTTCTATCATTATCAGCTCAAATATTGAAATATGAGTGCACGTTTTCGTCATGTCTTTGACTATATTATAATCTAGCACAATAGGAATTGTCGAACTGTCTCAGGGAGTGGCCTTATTTGACATTTTTGGAATGGTGTACATGTTGTTACCATTGGCAGGAGTGTTCTTCGCTATGTCAGCATTTCCAAACTTATCATGATTGTTCTAAGTTGAGTTGATAGGCTGTATTATTTTCCTTAACAGGTGTTCCTTCAGTTTTTTCCCTTTCGGCTCTTGTTTGGAAACTGGCCTTGGCACCTCAACTTATATTGACTATTTTTATTTTGAGTTGGGGTCTCACTCAGTGGTGGTGCTTCGGAATTTTTCTTTTCAAGAGTGAAAGCATTTATTGCTTGTCTGATACCTGTAGTCTCTTTAGCTGTAGTGAATTCTTTCCTTTCTTCTAGTTTCTCAATGTGCTCATCATGTTGTGATTCCATTGTCGCCATCTCTTTTCTTAATTCTATTCTTCATGACAAGAAAAATGTTGGTTTATGCCCATGCTTTTATAATTCATCACAACATTCGAGATCTGTGCAGACTTAGCCGACTAACTACCATTGTTGTTGTTGTTGTTAGTTTTTCTTAGGAAGTTGAACTTTGGAGGCTTGCTGTTAATAATTGTTAGAAAATTATATATATTATGGAGCAATGGAACACATAAAATATTGTAGAAATATAAACACGGAAAACGCATAAAACAAGAGAGAGACACAGATATACGTGGTTCACCCAGTTTGGGCTACGTCCACCCCGAACAGCCAGTCCTTCCTTTCTATTATCCAGCAAAATGAAGAGACACAACCTACAACAGATCTGTTGTAATATCCTCTGTTTTCTCTCACAGTCTCACCTCTCTATTTCCCGCTCACCGAATACACATCTATCACACAACCTCAAATACAATGCCCTCATACAAAGAGAGGGGTTGCCTTCTAGGGAAAAAAACCCTAAACTAAACATAAGTTCTACCATCAGATCATCCACCTAATGAACGGCCCAGATTGACTAGAAATTACTATACTTTTACAAGGCAATTTTACAACTATTTTTAGCTTCGGGGGCGCTGCCCCTGAAACCCCCCCCGGGGGGGGGGGGGGGGGCTCCCAAAGGTCGCAGCCACCCCCTCCGGGACCCCCCTTGCAGCGAATATTTCACGGGCGGCGTTGCCGCCCCCATTTCGAACTGGGGTCCAATGTGGTGATACCTTTGAATATAGAAGATAATCAGGCTCCACACCCAACAATCTCCCACTTGGAGACTGATTGTAGCAACTCCACCACTGCTTCATTTACTGGACAATGACTCCTCTTTGGACCTGGTTGTTTCTCATCTTCATCGTCATCCTTGAAGACCAATTGAAACTGAGCATATTCTCAGTTTCTCCCTGGTTACAACTTTTTTAGCATATCTGCAGGATTCTGGCTAGTGTGTATCTTTTCCAACTTCAACTCTCCATCTTCCAATACTGATCGTATGAAATGGTACTTGAGCTGTATGTGTTTAGTCCTAGAATGAAATGCTGAGTTCTTTGCAAGATGAATGGCACTTTGGCTATCACTGTATAACGTGCCCATATCATGCTCCTTACCCAATTCACCCATAAACCTTTGTAACCAAATCATTTCTTTACTAGCCTCTGTAGCAGCAACATACTCTGCTTCTATTGTTGAAAGTGCAACAACGCTTTGGATTTTTGAAACCCAACTGACAGTTATTCCTCCAACAGTAAATACATATCCTGTAGTGCTCCTCCTGTTATCTCTGTCACCTGCCATATCTGCATCAACATATCCTTGTAGGGAGATGTTTGAACCACCAAAGCATAATGCTTGATTTGTGGTACCTTTCAAATATCTGAGAATCCATTTCACTGCCATCCAATGTTCCTTTCTTGGATTGTTCATGTACCTGCTTACAACTCCCACTGCATGTGCAATATCAGGTCTTGTGCAGACCATTGCATACATTAAGCTTCCAACTGCTGATGCATATGGAACTTTAGACATATAATCCATGTCTTCTTTGGTCTTTGGGCACATTTCCTTGCTAAGTTTGAAATGGCTAGCAAAAGGTGTACTAACTGGTTTTGCATTGTGCATGTTAAATCTTTTCAACACCTTTTGTATGTACTCATTCTGAGACAATGTTAATTTACGATTTTTCCTGTCTCTAGTTATTCTCATACCAAGGATTTGTTTTGCAGCTCCCAAATCCTTCATTGCAAATGAATTTGCCAATTTTCTTTTGAGCACATTTATTTCCTGCATGTTAGATCCTGCAACAAGCATGTCATCTACATACAATAACAATATGATATAGCTGCCATCATTTTGCTTTTTCAAATAAACACAATGGTCAGAGTGACATCTAGTATAACCTTGTTCAGATATAAACTTGTCAAATTTTAGATACCACTGCCTTGGAGCCTGTTTTAAGCCATAAAATATCTTCTTCAACCTGCACACTAGTTTCTCCTTCCCTTTCACCTCATATCCTTGTGGCTGCTGCATATATATCTCTTCCTCCAAATCCCCATGGAGAAAGGTTGCCTTTACATCTAACTGCTCAAGATGCAAATCTTCAGCTACTACAAGACTTAAAATAGTTCTGATTGAAGTCATTTTAACAACAGGAGAAAATATTTCATCAAAATCAATACCTTTCTTCTGTGCAAACCCCTTTACCACAAGTCTAGCTTTATACCTCTGTTTTCCTCCATCTTCTTCCTTCAAACTATAAACCCATTTGTTCTTCAATGTAGTTTTTCCTATAGGAAACCTGACTAAATCCCAAGTCTGGTTATGCATTAAGGAGTCCATCTCTTCTTCCATGGCTACCTCCCACTTCTTCCTGCTTTCAACCTGCATTACTTCTTCATAACATTCGGGTTCACCGAAATCAGTCAACAATAAATAATATAATGAAGGAGAGTATCGTTCAGGGGGTCTACTTATCTTGGTAGATCTTCTAACACCACTTTTAGGTGTTTGGGGTGCCTGTTGTTGTTGTGGTGGTTTTTGTTGTTGTGGTTGTTGATTATTATTATTTTCAGGCACCTTTACTTTTTCAGTGATTTTATCAAGAACTGTGTATTCCTTGTTTTCCTTTTCCTTTTTCTTTTCCTGCAACTGATTCTTATACAATACCTTTTCATTGAATATTACATCTCTGTTCCTAATGATTTTGTGATTTTCGTAATCATATAAGCGATAACCAAAATCATTAACACCATATCCAATAAAGGTACATTTCTTTGACTTTGCCTCAAGCTTTGTTCTATTTTCTTTATCAATATGGACAAAGGCCTCACAACCAAAAGGCTTTAAAATAGAGTAGTTTACCTTTTTACCTATCCATGCTTCCTCTGGAACACCACCATCCAAGGAACCTGAAGGCCCTCTGTTTATTAGATAAACAGCAGTATCTATAGCATCTACCCAAAACTGTAAAGGCAATCCTGCATGCAATCTCACGCACCTTGCACACTCCATGATTGTTCTATTCATCCTTTCTGACACACCATTTTCTTGTGGTGTTCTTGGAACTATCTTCTCTCTGCGAATTCCATGCTCTGAACAGTACCTATCAAACTCTTTGCTGCAATATTCACCTCCATTGTCTGATCTAAGACACTTCAATTTCTTTCCTGTCTCAATCTCAACCAAAGCTTTCCATTTCTTGAAGTATCAAATACATCAAATTTATTCTTAATACAATAAATCCAAGTTTTTCTAGTTGCATCATCAATAAAAGTAACATAATAACGAGAGCCACCGAGAGATGATACCTGAGCAGGTCCCCATACATCTGTATGCACAAGCTCTAATTTTTCATTCTTCTTTTCTTTCCCAACTATGAGAAATCTGACTCTCTTCTATTTTCCATAAATGAAATTCTCACAAAAGTCCAAATCAACACTCTTCAAACCCGGCAACAAATTCCTTGAGTGAACAATCTTCATCCCCTTTTCACTCATGTGTCCGAGCCTATGATGCCATAATGCTACATCTGCTCCTTTGGAAGTTAAAGCATTAACAGAGTTAGAAATACCATTGCATAAATACAATGTACCAACCTTTTTGCCTTTTGCTATTACCAGGGCTCCTTTGGTGACCTTCCAAGCTTTATCTGTGAAATTTGTCACACAACCTTCACCGCCTAACTGCCCTGTTGAAATCAGATTTTTCTTTAGATCTGGAACACGCCTTACCTCCTTTAATAGCCATTGGTTTCCATTCTGCTGTTTTACAAGAACCTTACCCATTCCAATGATTTTACAGGCTTTATCACCACCTAGACGAACTTGTCCAAAATCTCCTTGAACATAGTCATGAAATTATTTCACCCAGGAATCAGTAATATTTTCGAAAGAAAGAATCAAAGCATCTTGTAACACCTCACCTGTCACATTTGCTTCATGATTGTTTTCTTGCTGTGCATCTCCTTCTTTTCCCTTCCGAGATCTACAGTCTTTCTTTAGGTGTCCTTTCTTTCCACATTTCCAGCACACTATCCCCGATCTGGACTTAGATCTGCCTTTCCTTGATTTACTGCGATATCCTGAGCTCTTTCCTCTTTCCATTTTTCTTCCCCTAGACTCTGCACTCAAAGCATTACCCGATGTCTCACCGGAGCTTTTCCGTCACATTTCCTCGCTAAGGATAGCACCGACAACATCATCAAACTTTAAAGTACTAGATCCAGAAACAGAGTTACTAATGGCCATTACCAAACCATTCCAACTTTCTGGTAATGAGCACAAGAATAACAGAGCTCTAACTTCATCATCAAAGTTTACCCCTACAGAACTTAACTGACTTGTAACTGTATTAAAATCATCTAAATGATCTACAATAGATCCAACTTCCGACATCTTTATATTAAATAACCATTTCATAAGAAATACCTTTTTTGAGGCCGAGGGTTTTTCATATAGTTTCGACAATGCCTGAATCAAACCCTCTGTCGTAGTTTCCTTTGAAATGTTGAAGGCGACTGACGCAGCAAGGCACAACCGTATTGTTCTGAGTGCCTTTCTATCGAGAAGGTTCCATTCTTCCTTTGTCATACCCATCGGCATCTTTGATTTTCCGCCCAATGATAGGTATAGATCTTTCTGATACAAATAATCTTCCATCTGCATCTTCCACAGCAAGAAGTTTTTGCCGTTAAATTTCTCGACCCTAAACTTACCATCTTCTGCCATTGCTCCCACTCGAACCAGGAACCCTTCTTTCCTGCGAGTTTATTAGCCAAATAGACCTTCGGCTCTGATACCAGTTGTTAGAAAATTATATATATTATGGAGCAATGGAACACATAAAATATTGCAGAAATATAAACACAGAAAATGCATAAAACAAGAGAGAGACACAGATATACGTGGTTCACCCAGTTTGGGCTACGTCCACCTCGAACAACCAGTCTTTCCTTTCTATTATCCAGAAAAATGAAGAGACACAACCTACAACAGATCTGCTGTAATATCCTCTGTTTTCTCTCACAGTCTCACCTCTCTATTTCCCGCTCACCGAATACACATGTATCACATAGCCTCAAATACAATGCCCTCATACAAAGAGAGGGGTTGCCTTCTAGGGAAAAAAACCCTAAACTAAACATAAGTTCTACCGTCAGATCATCCACCTAATGAACGGCCCAGATTGACTAGAAATTACTATACTTTTACAAGGCAATTTTACAGCTATTTTTAGCTTCGGGGGCATTTCCCCCGAAACCCCCCGCCAGGGGGGGGCTCCCAAAGGTCGCAGCCGCCTCCCCTGGACCCCCCTTGCAGCAAATATTTCACGGGCGGCGTTGCCGCCCCCATTTCGAACTGGGGTCCAATGTGGCGATACCTTTGAATATAGAAGATAATCAGGCTCCACATCCAACAATAATGATCTCACTTTTCCTTTCTTTTAACTCTGCCAACTCATTTATAGAGACTTTATGGTCATGGTCAAGCTTTCTAGATCAGTAGCTTCTTTATCGTTGGCCTTGTTTGAAAAGGCCTGAGACCTTTTGTTTATCTCCTTGGAGTCTTTAGATGATTCATTGTCGACAATGACTCCAATTTCATGCAAGTCCTTTTTCAATTGTGATGGCTTCTTTAAAATTTTGTACCAAAATTTCTTTCACAACCCTCTTTAAAAACTGCAAAATGCTTGTCGGCATGGAAGAAGTGTAGTAATCGATCGTGATGGAGGCATGATTTGTCGCATCTATAGGAAATTGTTTCAATACACGATTGAACCTTTGATTTAAATATTTTACCTTTTCTTTTAACCCCATCTTCAGATTCCCTAACTCCTTTAGAAACATGGTTGGGGTATTGTCATCAGCGAAATTTTCAAGGAAAAACTTTTTAAACCCTCTCTAGTTCTTAATTCAATTTATAGGAAGGCTATGATATCAAGCAGTCGCTCTACCATCTAAGGTACAAGGAAAGAGTATACATGCAACATCTTCATAATGTACCTCGAGTGTCTACAAGTGTAGGTAGAAGTTATCCAAATGGTTTTCCACTTTGATCACCTTGTCAAGGTCACATTTCATTAACATATTTTCTGGGTGTCTTGGCGTATTATGTAAAATACCAAGAAGGGAAAGTGGATCCTCATTCATCCAATCCAGATCTTCATCTGCCATGTCCTCGCCTCTATACTCTTGCTCTTCTTTTGAATCTGAGGAATCTTCTTTGTGACTGCCTAACCAATGGAAATTATCGCAAGAGAACAATGTTGTCCCCATCACCCTTGTTGTAAGATCGAGGTTGCTCTAGTTTTTCTTTGTTGTCTACAAATTCCACTAACTATTCAAGGGTAGTGAAGACCACATCTTCCAATGTAGAAACCATTATCCCAGTAGAATTTTTTTCTTTCTTCTTCAGAAAATAAGGAAGATTATGTGCTCTAAGAATCAATCTAATAGCCTTTGTCAACTTACAAGTTATGGGTCTAATTTCCCAAATGTGCTCGTACGAAAATTATTAACTTTATTCAAGGACGAGATGATAACTTCTGCATGTTTCAAGAATATGAGTCAAAGAGGTGCAGGGAATGTTTCTTCCTTGACTGGAGGAAGTATGGTGTAGGTGGGTGGAGTTATCATCCATAAAAAATTGGCTACCCTCCTTCTAGCACCATAAATGTTGATAGCTTTAGACCTACCAACATTCAAAGGGGTATCCCCGATATGTGGACCCAATTATACCCCACATCATTTGGTATAGGAGCCCCATCTGGAATATGGTCCGGTTGTCATTTTCTGGAAGGTTTTCCTTGGCTTTAGTTGTCAGCAAGAGAGAGAATCACATATGTGCCTTTCAAAAGCAAGTAGGTGTGCTTGGTGAATGTTCAGTTATAGGTTTGTCAAGGTTCTTCTACTCTAGAGGTAAAAGGAAGCTTAACCTCTAAGAGAGAGGTAGTAGTACCACCCTAGTAGAAACGGACATAAATAGGAAATATTCTCATAACCTCCAGTACAATAGTATACAAGGATGCAACGATCATTACAACCATTACAGCACATTCTCAATATGATAAGCACTAAAATAACCGAAATAGTTCAACTACTTTAGTACATGTGGTAAAAGACATGAATCATAAACATTTACAAAACAGTCTTACAAATATTCATAATCCATGCATGAAGAACATGTTTTCCATTAGACTTCAAATATTAACTAAAAGTCCCAAAACACAAGTATACAACAAACACCACTAGCTCCAATAGTGGAGCATTGGATCCACTACTTTCTCCCCAAAAGAACTAACTTGTCTCTCCAATGATTTATGGGAGAAGCAAAGGTGAAAAGTCCCTTGCTTGTATAGTGGGGGTGTATATATAACAAATGGGTTGATTCCACACCTCCCTTGTTACTCTTGGACTACCTCATCACTTTTTGACTTCCCTATGAGTTTTCAAATCTTACATGACTCTTTACATTATGTACAAGTCCTTTGAACTTTCACTTTACAATACATTTTTGAATAATATCTACAATAATCAATAGAATGATGTGGCACATGATGACTCATGACATGACATGACTATAATGCCATATACTGCATAATGACATGGAAATGTCAAGCCATTCTTTACCATTTCTTTCTTTGTGTCTTCTTGAAGATGATCTCTTTTACACCCCCATATGGCTTAGAGATAAGGAGTATTCATTGTTATCAAGTCTCGAGTTGTGGTAGTGAGTTGTTGTCCCTTTTCTTCCTCCTAGTTGATCAAATTGTACCTTCATCTACAGAGGTGTCTTCTAGCATGGTCTCCTTCTCCATCTCCTTTTTCATCATCATATCATAGCGTGATAGAGTACCTGCATATGTAATTCTCTCATTACAAGACGACATCAGTATGATAAACCCCCAATCTAATATGTTGCATGATGATCCACTAGCTGAGCTGAAATTCAGTGGAAAAATGAGGGAGATACTCAGGGACTCCAGAATTTTGTAGCTCAAAAATTCAAGGTTCGAGACTGAGCCTTGAGACTGTAAAATTCACAGTTCAGGTTAGACTGGACTTGAAGATTTCGTAGTTGGTGGATTCAAGGAGCTGTGTTGAAGGCTTGAGCAATAATTTTTCCCACTACACAGTTCTGGAAGGAAAGGGAGGATAGGTGACTGTGCAATTTCACAGTTCAGGAGCTTAAGGATAAGGCTTTAGGACTAAGATTGTGTAATGTGCAGTTCATGCCTGGTTGGAGGAGAGGCTTGCAAAGTTTTTGAGCTCAAGGGCTAGGTTTGAGCACTGAAATTGATTGAGTAGTGCACAGTTCTAGGAAGCAGAAACTTTTCATTTTGCAATGCCAAGAGACAAGGTTGTTTCTTGAGGGTTGATATTGTGCACTAAGCAGTTCAGGCTAGATGAAAGAGGTTGAGTGGCCCGGTCGGTGAGTTTTCCCTATTTTGACTATGTGTTGGATCATTGTAATGAAGATTAATAGAGCAAGACTCTGAATGTTATCTCACACTTAGATTAATTTTATTACTCAACAAGGAACACTCATAATGCGTGACTATCACACATCCCTCAATGCGACAACTTTTCTATGGCTAACACGAAGTGCGACACCAAAAATACATTTTGCGACGATGGTGACGACACTTATGTGACAATGCTTAAAATTTTGAAAATGAGTGTGATACATGTTTAATAATAAGAATAACACATTTACACATGAATCACTCCCTAAACAAACCAACACTAGCTTGTATCCACTATGCGACACTTAACATGTTAAAAGACAACATTTTGATTTTCTCGCAAATGGGACCAAAACACTTAGACAAAACACATGAAATACCTCTTAACATTTGTAATGACAACATGCAAAGTCAAATTAGGCTCCAAAATTTAGATTTAGGCCAAAATTTTGGAGGATTTTTTAACAAAAAAAACACCTCCCCATTATTAAAGAAAAAAAATTGGATGAGGCTACCCCTGATGCTACATAAGAGAATCTACAAGATGTATTGATGGAACAAGGATTTAACCACCTTGCTAACACAGAAGAACTATTTGAGGAGATTTCTTCTATTGACACATAAAAACCACCATAGGCAATGAAGGAAAGCCCCGATGAGCATGTGTCAGTTGTAGTGATGGAAACAAAAATTAGTGTCCTTGATCACATACAAGAAATAGCCCCATTATGTGGAGGAGAGGACCTCACCTCTGTTGAAAATGCAACAAGATGATGGAGCTTAGTGGAAAGGAGTCGCCTTCACTAAGTGGGCCCGCAGGCTATTTTTGGCGCAAAGTCTATTTTTAGACTATGTCTATTTTTAGACATATGGATCATGGTCTATGAGTTGCAGGATGTTGTTTATGGATGACTGGTCATGTTGGGAAAAATAGATAGACTTCTATTTTTGGTTCACAGCGGAGTGATCAGAGTCTATTTTTAGACTACCAGGCTAAAAATAGAAACAGTCAAATATTATTAACCCTTAGTAATATTTGGACTATAAACTTTATCTTATTCTCTTGGAGCACTTCAATTCAAGCTACGGATGTGGCACATGAATCTGACAGAAGGAATCACGTGGTTTCTTATGTGTTAGTTGAGCTATTGCATGGAGGACTTCAGTTAGAAATCATGCGTGTGAGTTTTGTGGAGTTGATGGAGTTGTGTTCAGTTTGACTTAGTTGAACTAGTTGTATTTAGTCTAACTAAAGAATACACTAGTGATGAGTTGTGTGAATTGATTATTAATTAATTCACTAATTATTAACTCATAAAGCAACTAAATAATACATCAGTTAACTCAGTGCATGGACAGTTCAACAAAGACAGGTGTTAGAGGTAAGTGAAAGGGTGAGTTGTGACTATCAGTTGTGCATGAGATTTTGCACATGCATGGATTGAGTTATGCCAATGAGGATTGCGTAGTGTGGGCCAATATCAAGGCAATTTTAGCTTGGTCTCACGTGATTCTCTTGCAGGATTGTGCAGTGGAGGCAGGCAAAGCAGCGGAGGAGATTTGAATCTGTGACTTGTTCAGATCTGAGCTAGTTTTGAGTGTAACAGGTGGAGATAGTACTGAGTACTTGTGAGGAGTATTGTACTTATGTATTGTTACATGTTCTCAATCATTATAATATACAGATAGTGTGCGGTTTTCAGCTGTATGCTTTCCCCGGGTTACATACTGTGTTAATGTGCGAATGCGGTTGGTGTTTCATTGTTTTTAATGCTGCTAAATTGATGATCAAGAGGAGGTTATGTATTATGCATGTATTCCGCAATAGTGTATAATCAGGGTAATCTCTGTGAATAAGTGTCATATTATTCAAAATTTCTACATGGTATCAAAGCTGGTTGATTTGTAGAAAAAGTTCTACAGGATATCAAAGCAGGATTGATCATCAGATCTATTATTGAGAAAGTCATTACATTTTATTTCTTCAAGCAGAGTCTGTAATTGGGCCAGGTAGCCTCTAGATTCATCCTTCTTTTGGAAGGTGAGATATCCAGTGAATGCCCATAAAGTCGATCTCTGTACGAGAAATACTTTGTTCTCACGAATTTTAGATCAGAAGCGGTTGAGTTTTGAGCTGGTGGAATGGCGCTCATGGAATAACTCAGAAACATCTAAGTGTGAGAATGGAGACTGTATGCCCCAGTATCTCATGAAGTTCACCCAATGCCAGGTTGAGCTGAGAAGTGTGGGGGTGACTGTCGATGATGAGGACTTGGTGAGCTTGGCTCTCCTTGGTCTTCTGAAGAGTTGGAATTCCTATCAGGACTCTGTCAATGGTCGGGAGAAATTGCCAGGATGGGAGAGACTTTGGTCAAATCTTGTGCAAGAGGAGATCAGACGGAGCACCAGAGATAGTTTTTCATCCATGCATAATGAGGAGAACTGTGCCTTAGCGAGTAAGATAAAGAAGGGGAAGGAGAAGGGTTCTCTTTCCGAATCCAGTTCTTCCAATGATGGAAAGAAGGTTGACAAGTCGAAGGTGAGATGCTTTCGTTGTCATGAGTTGGGCCATTATGCTACTAATTTCCCAAAGAAGAAATCCAAGAAGGGATCTGGGGAAGGATCTGAAGGTGAGGCACTTGCTTCATAGTTTGAGTGGGATTTCATACTCTTCGCATGCATGGTTTCATCGATGGTGGGAAGTGGTTGGTTTTTGACAGTGGAGCTTCTTTCCACATGACCGATGATAACAGTTTGTTTAGTACTTTGGAGGAGAATGATCTCCAGATACTCATAGCGATGGGTAATGATGAGAAGTATAGTGTCTCGAGTGTAGGCACGGTTATTTTTCAGAGGGAGCATGAGGCTCGCCTTACCTTGACCGATGTCAAGTATGTACCAGGATTGAAGAGAAACTTGGTGTCGATCGCGATGCTGGAAGATGGAGGCTATGATGTAGTCTTCAGTAAGGGAAAGGTTTTTCTTAGACACATCATCACTAGACAGGTGAAGCAGATTGGTTCATGGGTCAAGAACCTATACGCTCTTGAGGTTCAAGATGCATGCAAATCCTTGAGCAGCGAGGAAACTAATGGAGACTTGGTGGTTGAGAGGGAGCGTATATTACCTCTCAACATGCAAAGCCAGAAGAAGTCTCAGACGATTGTGGAGGAGCCACGATTGGTGCAGCAGCTTCAGGAGGTTGTGGAGAAGCCACAACAAGGGAAGCTAAGAGGAGATCGAGTAGAGACATCTACTCATGCAGAGACCTCCAGTAGGGGGAAACTTCGAGCCAGGTGGGCTGAGGGATCGCATGCAGCCATACCTCCAAGTAGGAGGTGGGGTGATGTGGATTAATCGTCCCAAGGAGGAGGGGAAGGATCATTGAGGTACCCAACCTCTTGGATGAGACCTTGATACGGGAGCCCCGATGTGGAGTAGCAGGAACTGACTGATTGGGTAGAGATAGATGCGGATGGAGCGACAGAGAGTGCAACAGTGTAGGGAATCCCAGGACAGCGCATAGCTAGTAGGCTGCAACAATGCGAGAGGCACAAGTGTTTTGCACAGTTCTAGGTGGCATAGAGAAGTGTGCAATGGTGCGAGATGCATGGAGATGTTGCAGTAGCGGAGATGTCAGAAAGGGAGCACTTGTCAGCAGCATGTAGAGCTTCAACATCAGAGTATGTTCCTAGCCCAACAGAGTGGTCAGTTGGGAGTGTTTTTGTTCCAAGTGTTGTTAGAGCAAGTGGACCGGGCAAATGTGTTGCATGCAAAACATTTCAAAGTTGCAGGATAGGGCTTGCAGATAATCCATATCTTGTTGAGAGGGAGTGTTGAAAATGCAACAAGATGGTGGAGCTTAGTGGAAAGGAGTCGCCTTCACTAAGTGGGCCCGCAGGCTATTTTTGGCGCAAAGTCTATTTTTAGACTATGTCTATTTTTAGACATATGGATCATGGTCTATGAGTTGCAGGATGGTGTTTATGGATGACTGGTCATGTTGGGAAAAATAGATGGACTTCTATTTTTGGTTCACAGTGGAGTGATCAAAGTCTATTTTTAGACTGCCAGGCTAAAAATGGAAACGACCAAATATTATTAGCCCTTAGTAATATTTGGACTATAAACTTTATCTTATTCTCTTGGAGCACTTCAGTTCGAGCTACGGATGTGGCACATGCATCTGACAGAAGGAATCACGTGGTTGCTTATGTGTTATTTGAGCTATTGCATGGAGGACTTCAGTTAGAACTCATGCATGTGAGTTCTATGGAATTGGATGTGGAGTTGATGGAGTTGTGTTCAGTTTGACTTAGTTGAACTAGTTGTATTTAGTCTAACTAAAGAATACACTAGTGATGATTTGTGTGAATTTATTATTAATTAATTCACTAATTATTAACTCATAAAGCAACTAAAGAATACATCAGTTAACTTAGTGCATGGACAGTTCAATAGAGACAGGTGTTAGAGGTAAGTGAAAGGGTGAGTTGTGACTATCAGTTGTGCATGAGATTTTGCACATGCATGGATTGAGTTATGCCAATGGGGATTGCGCAGTGTGGGCCAATATCAAGGCAATTGTAGCTTGGGCTCACTTGATTCTCTTGCAGGATTGTGCAGTGGAGGCAGGCAAAGCAGCGAAGGAGATTTGAACCTGTGACTTGTTCAGATCTGAGCTAGTTTTGTGTGTAACAGGTGGAGATAGTACTAAGTACTTGTGAGGAGTATTGTACTATGTATTGTTACATGTTCTCAATCATTATAATATACAGATAGTATGGGGTTTTTAGTTGTATGCTTTCCCCGGGCTACATATTGTGTTAATGTGCGCATGCGATTGATGTTTCATTGTTTTTAATGCTACTAAATTGATGATCAACGTAGAGGAGGTTATGTATTATGCATGTATTCCACAATAGTGTATAATCGGGATAATCTCTGTGAATAAGTGTCATATTATTCAAAATTTCTACAACCTCAATTTTAGTGTTATATAGGGATGATTTAGAGGTCCAAGAAATCGCACTAGAAATGAAAAATAAGTGCCTCAAAATAGTAAGTACCACTTCATATGTTCATTTGTATATTTCATTGTTAAGGAAGAATAGGGTTCTCCAGATGAAAAACAAAGAACTTAAATACACAGTTAAAGTCCTAATAGATGAGCTCATAGAAAAAAGCTTGTGAAAAAATAAATTACTTGGCCCAGGTTGTAGACTTCATAACCATGTGTCTCATAGATATACTTTCTCCTAGGGTTCAAGAAATTATACCCCTTGGCAAAAAATAGACCCATGACACTATTGTGCAAGCAAAGGATGAGACACCAGATATAGCCCACAATTCTACTCATATAGTAGGAAGGATGGTATAGGAAAAGGCTATTCAGGCGGAGATACCATATCCTTTGATAAAGTCAAAAAATGGTAAATTAGCACAGTTGATAGCCTCGAATGAGGAAGAAGGCAAGAAACTGACCAAAAAAATTGTTTTGCAAATAGTGCATGAGGAACTAGACACAACCCACAGTTATACTTATACAATAGGAAGGATGGTAGAGGAAAACGCTATTTAGGTGGATATACTAGATACTTTGACAAATGAATAAGAGAATAAATTAGCCCAATTGATAGCCTCCTATGAGGAATATGGAAAGAAATTGACCAAAGACACTATTGTGCAAACAAAGGATGAGGAACTCGAACGAAGGATGGTAGAGGAAAATTTTATTTAGGTGGAGATACTAGATCCTTTGATGAAAGAAAAAGAGGATAAATTAGCCTTGTTTATACCCTCATACGAGGAAAAATTAATACCTTTGTGAGAGCATGAAAATATAATTCATGACCTTAGCAATAGATGGGAAGAATATATAAATAAATTTAAAGGAGAAAAAAAAACACATTGGTTGAGCTAGAAAAGAAGGTGATCGTGATGGGGAATGAGAAGATACAACTCGGACAATTAATGAATTTTGGACTTAATTGCAAGACTTTATGGAAATAATTCAGATGTTTAAAAAGAATACTATCATCACCAATAAGGCCTTCCAAGTTGATACCCCAAAGAGACTCATAGAAGCATACAGGACCTGTACAAATGAAGAAAAAGACTTGCTTTGTGAACCGTACTAACACAATTTTATATTGTTTTATAACAAAATATGGAACCCAACCCCTTGGGTAGGGGATGTCCAGTTGAGAGCCTTTATATCTTATTTGAGAAATCGGGCCAGTTGGTTGACAACTATTGAAATTAATCCCAAATAATATCGAGACAAATATGTGAGTTAGAGGAGAATATGAAATACCTCTACAAGTGATACAAGAACAACAATAGTGGGCCAATTTCTAGGACGATGTAGAGTTTAAGGAACAGGAAATAGGTCATTCAAATTTCACAAACCATTATCAAACATTTAAGATTGTTGCATAAAAAGGATGTAAAGAAAGGTGGGATGCCTCACGAAAACAAACCTGAGATAGAGATCCCTTTGAGCACGATAATTTAAAGATGGCCTTAACAAGGTTTCATAAATATATTTCTTTCATGGAATAATGTGGTAATAACTAGATAAGTCTTATTTTTCATTATCCAATGATATGGCTACTAGCAAGGATATATAAAATTTCATATAACCTGAAAAAGAAAGAAGAGCTTGCATGCTAGAATGAAATTCAAGAAAAAACAAGGTATCTTCATGATTATGAAGTAGTACATGGTGATTATAGTATCAACAATCTTCATGAATGGAACCCTTGAAGCTTAGATTCATACTGACTGATGTGTTGTTGCATACATTCACTGGCACACCATTGCTGACATTCACTCCCTCACCATTCCTGAAACTCATTGGCTCAACGTTGCTGACACTCATTTCCACTATTACAACAATTCATAGTCAAAAGATGCAGAAAATCTATTATTGTAATGTATATTATTCTCTTGTAATATATCATCCTTAGAAATTAGCAAATACCAAAGACTGGTAAAATTGGGTTTTACGTGTTTTCCTTTTTTTGCTATTATCTTAAATGTTGTCGCTACAAATTTTGTTACATTTCCATTGCTTTCATTTCAATTTAGATATCGTATTCATGATTCGACACCAATGTATGCAATAATAAAGCAAGTATAGAACAACTCTATGAAATCTATCTTCCATAACATATTAAGCAATCAATGTTAATTGAAAGACTAAAAATAAATGCATGGAGTTATTTATTGACCTTAACTAACAATTGAGACAAATTTCCCAAATCAGAAAACATAGCCTCACCACCTATCAAACATACATGTACATATTCAACACAACAATAATGCATGTAATTCATGTAATACACTAATAAATATTAAAACAAATTGAAAACAAATATATCACAACAAACTTGGAAATCATGCATTGTTGGAGTGAGGGGAACCTCGCTTGTTGAGTTGTTCAAACTTAAAAAGGCATATTCATATACATTGATATTCAAATCAATTTCTAATATTCAATTTTTTTTCTTGTTTTTCTTCTTTTTTTTTGGGCTCAAGAAACTCTTCTTCCTCTTAAAAGATGACTCAAAAGTGCCCAACCCACACGTGAATTCATAATCCATAATATGAAGATTGTTCGCATCATCGAACATTTTTTAACTAAAGCAATCAATTGTTCAGTCTTTGTCAAAGTAGTAGGAGGATTGTTTTCAAGCAGGTCTAAGTAGGCAAATAACTCTTCTTTTTCCAACTCAAGGCCTTCAACATTTACATCAACATTGTGACTATCCATGAAAATTATGTTTGCATCTTCACTAAGATCTGGTGCCTCTATATTTATCTTATGAGGTTCATTGTATGAATCAGTTGTGGTTTGATGATTTAGTAATGTGTTTTAACCCATTGAATGGGAACACAACCAACCCACCTTTATGTCATGCTTATAAATGTTTCCATGAATAGACCATGGACAATCACAAATTATGCAATTTGTGCAATGATAAGTGACAAGATATTTCTTATTAGGTTCAGATTGACTCCTCACCCAAAACGCATGAGCAAATATCTCATGAGAGAGGCAATCACTATTTGGAATTATTTTTCTTTTTCCATTTATGATTTATACTATTTATTTCTTGTAATTATTCAAATATTCTTCATTTTTTAGAATTTCCTTAAACTAATAACAAGGTTCAACATTTGTTAGAAGAATAAATATCAACCAATACATCTTATGAGCACACTTATTTCCTTTATCAGATAGAAATTTTGTATTTAGGTAACAATGATATGACTCCATATCATTGTTTGTCTCCTGATTTGCATGGGGAAAATCTCGTCGACCCTTTTATGCACATCCCTAATTGTAGAAAAGTTTGGTTAATGAAGATATTTTGTTTCAATGAAAATCAAAAAGATAAATGTAAGAAAGAGTATGCGAACTTACAAATATTGTCACTAGTAACCCAATTTTTGTGGAAATATTCTAATAAATTCTCCTCATTAGGAAATTGTTGAAGAGTACATTAAGATCAATGCTCACTTCATCATTGGAACAATATCTCATAATCGAACCAAAATCACTAAACATCTCTTTTGTTATTTCTGGACTACTGGCCAATCGATTGACATTTTTTAGCCATGCCCTACATACGTACCAAACACACAAGATACCATTGCACCTTTTGATTCTCCTTCCATGTTCAATTCATTTCAAGCGTGTGATTTTTAGAATAAATACAACTTGTATTGTAAAATAAGAAGACTGAAGTTACTATAAAGAACTGATTTCAACAAATGCATCACCAACCATGAATGCATTAACTTTCCAATTATGATCTACTTCGTGACACCTGTGCATGAGGTGCTCCAACCATAGTGAGATGTCTTGTGATGTATTATGTGATGCCACCACCCATGCAATAGATACCCCAATTTGTTGCTCACCAAACACCATGAGTGTGTACAACTGATATTGTCACATTCAAAAAACATGTGAAGCCAGCTTGAGCTCATTAATCATTATCAATCACTACAAATCAAACTATTATACTAGATAAATCATTCTTAATACACTCAGCCCATAATTAATTGTTTTGAATGTTGAATCCATCGCTATTAAGCTATTATTTGATAGCTTGATCGTGGTCTCCAACACCCACTTCATTTGAATTCACACTATAAAAGTGATCTCTCCACCATTGGCCTTTTGATAAAAGAACAAATCATCCTGGTGTTTTTTATACCAAAGGTTCACACTCATTTCATCCTTCTTATGCAACTAATACTTTGATTTCATTGGATGATTATAGATGTTAACAACATTTTTCCTACACAAAAAGAAATCCCTTTCTTGAGTTGTTCCATCCATGTCAACATACGTTTTAACATGCATTTTACAAACCGAGTCAATCAACACTTCCAAGAAGAAACAACTCTCTACATAGGAAACAATGTCCATTGATAATTTTCGTTGATGCAGGGACCTAACATCACTCGAAATTTCATGTTAGCCATGACAAGGTCATCCTTGGCTATCTTCATGTTCATACATGTTATATGTTATCATCACTACATCAGGGATTTCAACCATAAATTTTACAAATAAATGGCATTAGCAACCCCTATTTTTCGCAAATTACGATATTTGTTTTATTTCGTTTTCTCCTCTTTTGTCCTCGGGGCCATATGAACAAGCATAGCTGCATAAAAATGTTTGAAAGGTCAATACATATGAAAAATGATAAATCATTGTTATTACCAACATCTAGACAATGCATCTACAAAAAAATTACACTTCACAACACAAGGAAGCAATATGCCTTGAGCCTGGGCATTTATTTTTGTACCTAGGTGAAAGAACATGGAGCTTCTAGGTTCATTTCCTCTTGTATAATAATGTTGGGAATTCTCTGTGAAGGGGATTTTGAAATATGATCAATCTCTATGTTATTTCCATGTAATTTAGAAAAATCCAAATCCTTTCTAGAAAGGATGATCTTTTCTTTAGGGTCTTGTACCATAAGGGTAATGATAGTTTCCCATTTTCCTTGCTTTACCATTTTGTGACCCAAAGAGTTGTTGCAATGGTGAGCCAGCAAGTTGTTGAAATGGTGACCCAGCAAGTTGCTACAATAGTGACCCAGAAAGTTGTTGCAATAGTGACCCGACAATTTCAAAGAATAGGGACACAGTAAGTTACAACAATGATGAACCAACGAGTTTCTGCAACGGTGAACCAACGAGTTTCTGCAATAGTGAACCAATGAGTTTTCGCAATGGTCAACTAGTGAGTTTATACAAAGTTGAACCAGCGAGTTGTTGAAACGGAAAACAAATGATTTGCTGCAAAGGTGAACCAACAAGTTGGTACAACAGTGAACCAGCGCATTCTCACAGCTGTGAAATAGTGTGCTACCACAATGGTGAAACTTTTTTTTGTTACAACAGTGAACCAGTTGATGTTTGGAAATTAAGCTTGGTGTTCTCCTAATCCTTGATAAGAAACAACCAATTGTGTGCTTGACAATGGAGCATTAAGTCAAGTATTTCATAATAGTAGAGAAGTTCCTCATAGAAATACAAATAATTAGGGCTACTAAATTGCACCAATTCTTAATTGATATTCAATCTAATGCAATCTAATGACCAACAAAATCTGAAACCTCTTCATAGAGAAGCACGCGTCAGATAGTTAGAGGAATCACCATAAGTAATCATTTAATCCAAGAAACAATAACATCATAAGTAGTCATTTCATCGAGTCTTGCTAAAATAACTTATCTATGTTTGCAACTTTAAGCCTGAAATCCAAAAATTGTGGGGAATGCAGACATATATTAAATATTGCCTAAAGATGGCATAAAAAAATTCATTTTGTTAAACTTCAGGTTTCTTTATTAGTGAATTTACAATGCTTGAAAAATGAATATTTTGCAAAGATCTCTTTTTTCTTCTAGGGAACTTGTAAAACAATACGCATGAGGACCCAATTATTTTCATGAAATGAACTATCATATGGAAATAGGGTGCACCATAGAAATAGAGTTTCCATGAATCAGGTGGATTCATGTACTAGAATGGTTCTTACAGGCCTTCAAATCTCAGGTTTCGTATGGAATAAATTCAGCAGAACTCCAAAAAATAATCTAAATGCTCCCATCTCTATATTTTTTGTGTGACGGGGCACAATATGCATAGTATTTTCTACATTCCCCGCAATCAAATATTCAAACTTGGACAGGGAAAAAAAACTTACAAACATTAAAAACAACAAAGATTGATGTAACTTATTGTTTCACTTCAATGTGGGTGATGTTGACCTTCACTCATTTGGTTACAAGCATGTCAGGTTGCAAATGCTCCGAAATTCGATTTCATCTCAGGGCGTAGGGGGTTTCAAAAATGAACAGGCGACTTGAGAACATGGATTTCAGAATATAGAACACTAGAAATTGAGGCAAACTTGCCCATTAATTCAGATGGGGGGGGGGGGGGGTGGGAAAATTTTCCTATCAAAAAGAGCTTGCAAATGGTAGTCGAGACAAAGACAAAGAAGGGTATCTGAGACAGAGACGAAGAAGGGTAGATGAGACAGAGACAGAGAAGGTTGGTAGAAAGAGACGGAGAGGGACAAGGCCCATAGTGAGACAACATGGGTCAGCCTTTGTAGTCTTGTCAGAGACAGATTAGCATGAAACCCAAAGGTTAAATCGTCAACTCGTTAGACTACTCCCTTTCAGGGCCAAGAAAGGGAGGAAAGGGCGACCAAATAATAAACCAAACGATTATGGAAACTTACCACACCAACACACCTGTCTTCATGGAACTGCCAAAATGCTTGATTGGGACCATTCTTCGAACACCCATATAAAGTTAGTAGAACCTAGACATAGACAAGTTGGCATACTAGTTATGGAGTTGGTAAGGTGGATAGTGAGATAACATGCACTACATTGATTAATTTTTTAATTTTAAATTTTCTAAGATATGGTTAATTTATAAAAATATTTTAATAAAAAATAATTTTATGATTTCTCATCATGTAAGATTTTGTGATTCATAATTTATACAAATTATCTTTCAAAGAAATCACAAAATAGTTTTCAAGGTCGACGCGTTTTGAACCACTTATTATGCTTCATCATCAGGACAAAGATGGATAGTCTAAACCGAGGAAACAAATAAATACATAGAGATGCAACGGTTAGATCCCAATAGGTAAAAAAACAAATCAAATTATATTCAACTAGAACATTAGAGAAAAAACAATAAAAAAAAAATCTAAATTATTAAGATGCAAGTCAGAAAAGTAAATCCATAAAATTAGGAGTTGACGAGAATAACAATAACTAAATACAAATAACAATGCAATAAAAGTAGAAATATACAAATATGGGACCAAGACATATATATATATATATATATATATATATATATATATATAGAATATGAAAAGAAAATCATAAGGGAAAAATAAAGAAAATATATTTTTATAAAATGTTTAAGGAAATCAAAGAATAAAATTATAAAAATAGACAAATAAAATAAATATATCTTAAGGGACAATTTGTTTATAATTAAATGAACAAAATGAGTTAAACTAATAATTAAAAAGAACAATTTAATTTAAAATGACAACATGAATCTTAGAAAATGAAAAAACTACAAATTTTAATCAATAAATGAAAATCTCAGAAAGTCAATGAATAAATCTAAAATAGAGATATATAAAATAACAAGAAATATATATATATATATATATATATATATATAACTAACCCATAAATGGAATAACAAGAGTTATAACCATCAATAATTTTAAAAAGGGTCAATATTTGAAATATTTTTATTTAAAGAGTAAATGAATAGGAAAACACCTTTTATTGTAAAAAATCAGTTCTATTCAAATTTTAGAAAGCTAAAAAATAAATATGTATAAGTTCACAAGAAAAAATAATATAAATTAGAGGATTTATTAATTATAAAATATAGAGAAGACTAATAAATAGATCATAAGTCAAAACTGTCACAAAATAAATTATTCAAAGAGAAAATAACAATAGAGTCCCTTAAACCAAAAGGAAATAAATTAGGGAAAGAATGTAAATAAATACCTGACGGCGATACAAGATATTTAAATATCATGAAAGGGTGGGAAACAAATAAATTTAAGAGGAAAAGAGGGAAGGAACAATAAATTTACCAAGCACCAGCTATAAATCAAAAGAAAACGATAGAAAAAGAGACATTGAAGAAAGGAGGAAAAAAGAGAGGGGATCCAATGACTACTAATCCTCCATCTATCATCCCTATTCAACGAGTTAGACCTTTTTTCAATTTCAATCGCATCCCTTACCTTTCAATGATGGAAATGATCAATATTTCCAATGACCTTGGAATCCTTTATATAGATGTGGTGCTTTGTTTTTTCTACATGTTCTGCTAAAGCAGAGGAGAAGGTATGAAAATGTTTTATGTATGTCGCATCCTCTTGAATCCTTTAATTAATGTAATGATCAATTTCTCCAATGTAGGGGGTCCCACAAGAACATGGGATCAGATAAACACCTTTCATGCTCTTAGGTTCTGTCACCTTTGATTGATCTAAATGGGCTTCAAATTGTATTCAAGGGTTTAAAGGCCGAAGAAACATTGTGCTTCTTAAGAATTTATTGGATGTTAATTATTATAATTCATTGAAGATTAATTTTAATTTTACAAATTTTATTAACTAATTTATTTTAACATGAGTATTTTTTATTTAATTAAGGATATTAAAAAAACTTTATAAGTTTTTAATTTATTTCATGAGTTAATATGTTATTAATATTTATAATGTCACAAATGGCTTAAAAGTGAGACTTAATATGCATTGCACTCCATTTGAAATTATTTTTCATCCTTCACCATTTAATATTGGAAAAATAATATTTATGGTCCTTGTGTGGTGTTTAAGGATTAATATATTGCATGGTTTTGCTCTATAACTCATGATAGATTGTTCTTACTTCTTCTTTTTTTAAGTCAAATTTTTATTGATAGTTTCAAAAGGAAATACATTAGAGGAAAAATGCATGTAGTCTCACCCTAACCAAGTTTGTTGACTACCGCCGAAAGCATATGACAATTAAATAAAAAACCAAAGAGAGACATTGTCCATAATTTTATAGGCCATAGGCCCCAGTAGACAGACAAAACATATAAAACACTTGTATCCATGATATTCGTCAAAAGTGATGGAATTTGCGTTGTTTGGAATTGTACCAGGAGAGGGCGAAGGACGAAAGGAGCATTGGACATGTTCCTCGAAATCAGACATCCATGCCTCTAGTTTCTCAACCTTCTCTCACAGAAAATTCAGGACACACTAGACCACCATAACATGCTCCCGGGTATGACTTTGGAAATAATTCATTTTGTTTTAGCGTGCTCCTCTTATCTCACCTGCTTTGAATTCTGTAAATGATCCAGAATTGACTTAACCACATCTCAATAGTCATCCAACAAATCTGGGTTCCCACACACTTCCATTAGCATTCCATTATAGCCCCAACAATGGCAGTTTTAAGGCTCTTCCCTTTAGTCTTCACACTTCTCCCTCACAGACAACTAGAGAGCTACAACTATGAATAACTTGTTGATTATTCTAAAATCAAAACTTCAAACAGAGCCTGTTTAGAACTAGCTTGTGCTTGGGAAAAAGGGAGGTTTATATAGCATGGATGGAAGCGAGATGGTTCCTCTTATCATAGGAGAAGGTCTTATCTCTTGAATTAGCTCCATGTGAATAGGGGCAATGATCCCAAATTGACCTCCTCGACTCCATCCGGCCTAACCATTTACCAGACTTTCGTTATGAAGCTTCTAGAGCTGGAAGATTTGGCTCCTTATTTTAAAAACTTTCCAAAAAAGGATCGACGCAACTAGAACAAGGCTTAGTCACTCTGGTCGACGTTAGGGATAGTGATAAACCCTGCATATCGACGCAAAGAGGACATGGGTCATTAGCGCTGGTCTTGTAAACTTGGAAAAGCAGAAGATTTTTGGGAATGATGCAAAAGGGAATTTTTCTACTCATGGAGAGGGACACAATCGGAATTTATTCATGAAGGGAAAGCATGGAGGGTTCACTGTAGAGGTCTTCCAGGATCATGGAATGGGGAGTACAGGGATAGTGACAAAATGTTGTGTAACAGATGCCCTCTAAAGCGTGAACACTGAACTAGAGTGAGGGGTGAAATTCTTTATGAATCAATGCGGGGAACTGTATTCTGTCGTCGTGAAAACCTGCAAGAAAGTAAAAATACATATACATTACTGAAAACTCTACCAAATGATACATGAATCATGGTATGGACACACCCATACAGAGAATGATCATGTAAATGGATCCAGGCATGGACGCAACCATCTGATAATGAGAAGGATCACATATGACAACTCATGGTATGGTCGCAACCATCCATCTAAAAGAGACATTTATATCAACATGACCATGTCACATTTCCTCGCAACCTAGAATGTGTAATATTAGCCCAGGGTCTTGTGCTCCAAACAACCCAATAAAAGTACAAATCCTAACATGCTAATGAATGTGTTGAAGTTTAACATGCTAGAAAATCGCTTGATTACCAGCCAATAACACGAACTATTAACAAGCACGAGAGAAACCAAAAATGACAACAATGGTCCTTAAGGTACTACCAGCACAATTCACGGAATGTGAATAAAGGAACTGAATTCGAACAACCGTGAAATCACCCAATTGAAAGCTAATGATGTGAACTTGTCATCAAGTGCGGAAAACTTTCCATTAGGGCATTCAAGCTCTAAGGTACTGGAAGGGAGTCTCTTGATCAACTTCCTGGATAATGAGCTGAAGTTGATAGGAAGTGACTGTGTTGAAGGAGGGCCATAATGTATCCCACATCATCAAAATGAGACAAAGGGATGCAAAATGATTTTGGATGATACAGAGAATCAGGGGTAAGTGTAACTGTAGAAGGGCAACTCTTGAACATATTTGCGACATGACTAGAAGTTTGGCAGCTTTTGGGTCCATAGGATCGGTGGTGATGATGACGTGGTAGAGATCAAATGGAAGGAAAACATAAATGGCCTAACCCAGGACAGTCGAAGATGGAATGAGGATATCCCAACCCAACACAAAGTAGAAAGTGTCATGTTCAAGAGTGAGCTGCTGAACTTAACGCACAACATTTAGAGGTCTAGGCTAGAGATGTATTCCAGCGTCGTAAAGCCTGGTAACTGTTGTCCTCATTGATGGTTGGGTGATTCCTCCACTTTGAGATGATAAGTGCTAGTACAGACTTGTGCTCCCACGTACCGTCGAGTATATTTTGGGAGACCCCTATAGGCTTAAATCCTTTATCCATAGGAAGCCATGTCTGCCGCCCTATCGATCGCAATGCACTGAACATAGCATTCGGGAAGATTGAATGTCGTACCGTAAAAAGTATTCTGCAGTTTTGCGATTGGTTTGGTACTCCCTCTACCTAGATCTCCAGAGCAGTCCCTTTCGTTCCTTTTCAGACTCCTTAATGGAAAAGGTCCATCTGAGCACTTGTCACTTCAGCCTCATTAAAAATCGAAGGAGACTAGAGTCATCTTTTGTTTTTTCTCGACTCTTAAAAACTGAAAAAACAAGTTGTGTCAAAGCATATAAAAATTTATTTTAAACGGAATATTCATTACCCCTTTCCTACGTTGATCTTGGGTTGAGAAAATGGAGTCTACCAACCAAGGAATTCCCCTTGGAGGAAATCCTAGTCCCTTCTCCTCTTGGGGAGATGTTGGTGCACCCCATATGGCCACATTGTCGCTTCCAGGGCTGACAATTGGTTTTCCTGTATGGCTCTTCTCAACCTTTGTCGTTCAGAACACCACTATTCCTGAACAATCGAATCAGCAATTAGAGGAGTCCAGAGTTGCCCACCAGCCTTCTACTTCCTCTAATTCTTCCTCTCCTCCTTCCTCTTCGCTTGATGGGGCTGGTAAAGCCAAAAGTAAATTTCCTAAGGAGAAGAAGGAAAAGAAGAAGAAAGAGAAGAAGAAGAAGGAGCCAAAGGCGAATGGGGGAAAACGAGTGTCGTCTAACGAAAATCCACACACTGCACTGACCAGACCTAAATCACCATGTGTCATTTGCAAAGGAGACCACTTTCACAGAGATTTTCCTTGCATCCCTCGGATATTAAGGGACTGGTCTCCTAGATTGCACAACCCGGTGTCGTCAACCTCTGATGATCATGTTGAAAGCACACCGTCGACTAGTGAAAGTGAAGCCCCAGGACAAAAAGGAAAATATAGATTTCCTTGTAAACTATGTGAAGGCGATCATGCCGTTCACCGTTGTCCCTTCTTAGACGAAGCTAAAAGAGTTTTGGATGATCGTCCGGTTTCACCGTTACGACTTCCTCCTGGATATAAAAAAACTCTTGCTGAGTCCGTCACTAGTTGAAAATCCGGCTGGCCCGCTCAAGTGGTCGGCTGAAGCACCTATCATTGAAGATAAACCATCTGGATCCATACCAGACGAAAGTCAAAAGGTCGAGGCGGCAGTTGACCCGGTCTTGCCTCCAGAGGTTTCATCTTCAGATGATACAATCACTGAAGAGAACAAGGATGACACCGTCCAAATTCTTTTCATAAGCACAGACTCCAACGAACATGGGGGAAATTTACCTGTTCCTTTTCCGCAAGAAGGAAGTTCGTCAGAGTCGTACCAGGCCGTCTATTCGGTCCCATCTCCAAGCAACCTAGTTGTCTCCTTCGACTGGAATCAACTAGGCAGACCCCGTTTACCAGCAAGCGTACCATTCCGAATTATCATTCAAATATATAGAATGGTTATGGCTGGTACCATCATTGATGAGGGGGCTTCTGTGAGTATCCTTTCCTCAACTGCTTGGAAAGCGCTTGGTTCGCCATCGCTTTTGCCTGAGATGAGAAATTTGACAGGCTTTGATAAAGGAACCAGTGGACCTTTAGGGATCCTTCCCGATGTTCCCATAACATTGAGAGGGAAAACCGTTCACATGAATGTAATGGTAGTTCAAGGACCCCTAGATTACAACCTACTCCTTGGACGAGACTATATTTATTGCATGGGAGCCATTGTCTCCTCACTCTTTATAGTAATGTGTTTTCCACACGAAGGAAGAGTGGTCAAGCTCATGGACCAGCTTTCATTTCCCGGATCATACAGAGCAAATAGTCATATACCATCCCTAAATGGTCTTTTCATGCAAGAAATGTCTCAATCTTCAGTCCGTCCTCCCGATGAGCGCGAGTAATTCGGAGGGATATGACTGAAACCCAGGGGGCATGCATCCTGGTCTTCTTCAGCAGGAAAACTTCGGGTATAGAGTAGGTTTCCGCGGGACAATATGCCTAGTCTGTACCCCCATCCGTGATTGGAAGAGGGGGTTATTCTAGTACGGGATTCTCTTGTCAAATTTATGTCAGGGATGGTCTCACTATATCATCCGTTCACCTTTGTTTATTTCGGTAGACATTGCCAAAGAAGTGTTTTGTTTGCGCTGTGAACAGAACAATCTTTGGGTGACCTGTAAGAGGTAGGCCTCTCTCGGTAAAACAAATGTTTTGGCGGATAGAAGTAGAGGTAACCTTGAAACTCTGTTTTATACCTGGGGGCATGCAAACCTTTTGGAGTGCAAGCAAAGAGAAATTATTATCTGTTTTTTTTTGGATTATTCGTTTCCTAACTTGCATAAAGAAAGGATGTGGGGCAAAACTCTAAAAATTGCCGGTTTACATGAGACATTCTTATCATACGACTGGATTAATCGAGCAGTGTTACCGCAGGGTTCAAGCTCATTAAAAAATAAACCCGCACCGAGCAAATGTTTCCACCCGTGTTTAAGCTCGTTAAAAAATGAACTATTCCCCGGTAAATAACCACCGTGAATGTAGTACTTCAGCCATTAAAGCCTTGGTCGTGTTTGCACCATCACCTCCACTTTTACATTGGTCGATCATTCACCTCCATTTGATTGTTTACCCATTTTGAGGAACAGCTGAGAAGAGTGATTTCACTAGCCATCCTTGTGACACTGCCATGATTGGAAAATTCCAAACCTTACCTGGAATCAGCTGCTACCTGTTTTATCACTCGTTCCTCAAAAGACGAGTCTCCTTTAATCTCTTTTCAACTGACTCGTAAAATATGAAAAGATTGTCGAGTCCTTGGCCTTCCAGCTCGTTAAAGGGACAGGAAGTGCTATCCCTCATCTAGATTTTAATCTTTTTGGACCTGAGGGATTATTGCACAATAAGATCGAGCGCTTGTTTTGTTCGGCTCGTTAAAACTATCGAAAATTCATCCCTTCTGTATTGTTTTATACTTTTTCAGACTTAAGGGATTAGATAACGAAAAAGGAATTTTGGAGTTACCTTTACGTACCTTTTCAGACTCTCTAAAAATGAAAAGGACCGAGTTATCTTTGTCGTTAAACTCGTTAAAAAGATTAATAGCGACAAACTTGTCTTTAGACGAGAACGAGTTTCACTATTGCTAGGCTCGTTAAAACATAGCGATGGGTTTTCCCGAAGGGCAAATTATAGAACAAGCATATGTTATCCTCCTCAAGCTTGACAAAAATAAAGAGGTACTAGTCAGCAATGACTGGGGAAAAATTGGGAAGAAAACTCAAAGAATCTTTATTGGTAGCAAGTCGCTCTTGAACATGACACTTCCACTCCGTGTCCAAGTCGGGTTGGGTTGTTTCATTCACCGGTCACATCGCCATGGTCACACCATACCATCCACATTTGGGGTTAATGCTACCAATCCATCACATCAGTGTCGCCGACATGTTCAAGAGAAGTCATCCAGAGAAGTCACCTGTGTCCCACCCACTACCATACATTATACTCCATTCTTTGATGACCGCCACCCTGAACCGTATATCATCAGATCGTTTTCACCTCCATCAAAATCATTTGCTCCGTTCCGTCTCATTGATGTGGGATTCATTAAGGCCCTCCTTTGACGAATCACTTCTTGTCGACATCAGCTCATTATCCAAGAAGTTGGTCTAGGAACACCCCATTCAGTACTTTGAAGCTTGCATGCCTCAATGGCAAGTGTCTCACTTCCGGCAACAGATTTACATCAATGACCTTCGGCCGAAATATTTTGCGTGGTGTTCGATGCCAAGTCCTTTATTCACACCACGTGAATTGTACTGTAGTACCTTGAGGGTCATTATCATTATCGGTGATTCCTCTCTCGCTTGTTAACAATTTACATCATTGACTTCTAATCAAGTGATGTCTTTCCATGTTCGACTTCAGAACATTTCTCACATGGATCGACTTGTACTTCGAGTGAAGATCGGACGAGATTGAAGACCCCGAATCTAGTTTCATCCATCCGGGTTGCGATATATATTCAGGGAAATAAAGACATTAAATGTACAGCATTGCAGCACAGATATTCATCCTACCAAAAGGATGATGGCTCTATCAGAATCATCAGTCTACAATCAGATGATTGTCTGTCCTATGTACATGAAAATGAATTTATAAAGCTGAGCATGGGAATGCCCGCCTCAGCTAGATCATGAAAACAGTATGAAGATAATGCATTGTATTGTATCTTATTACAGGTCTCCTCCCAGCATTGAAAGAACTTCGGATCCTCATAATAAAGCATTTCACCCGATTAACGGCCTCATACTTTAGGGGGCAACTGTTATAGACATTTTTGTGCCTTGCAACTCCAAGCATGAAATTTCCATAAACCAAGGGCTCCTAAGTCCCTAAAAGTGTTGTTCTCACCCCTAAAGGAATAAGGTCAACAAATTACAGCTTCTCCCAGAAGTTCTCCACCAGAAACTGCTCAGAATAAGTCAAAACAGGATCATTTCAGCTGCTCCACTGGCTAGCTGCGTTGCATAGCACCTAAACACACTAGCTGGGTGTGTTGCAATGCACCTAAATGCACTATGAGGGTGCGTTGGGCGAGAAATGACAAATGGCAGTGTCATTCCGCGAGGTGGAGAGACAATGGAAGCTTCCAGAATCTTCTCCTATGACACTTGCCTCACTGAATTCGACCAAGGATGAGTAAGAGGCCTTCAGTCTCCAAGTGGAAGCAAGAACTGACAGAGAGAATACACTAATCAAATCACAAGCTGACTCATCCTCCTTGCATACATTTATATATGGATCCCTCATCCCAGAGATCCGGAGGCTGGAATTTGCACATTGTAAGGAATTGTTGTTGGTTTTGAGACAAAGATCAGAGTATTGGGTGATTTATGCTTTGTTGGAGGTGAAGAGGGGCTTCTTTGCTGGGAGGTTGATACTGGGTCAAGAACCATCGGTTGTAACTCCTCCTGGATCTTCTTGTTATATCAATAAAAACTATTTGAGTTTTTCCTCCATGCTTGTGTATCATTGATGCTTGTTACATTTGTATGGTTAACTTAAATCTGATCCTAAGTTGTTTATGAATATAGATCCATGTCTTTGTATAGTTTTATTCTTCTGTGATCTTACAAGTACTTGGTGAAGCTGGGTAAGTAAGGGAGCAGGTAGCTGGAAGCTGTCAAAGAAGAGAGGGATTGGATCAAAGGATTAGTGCAAGACACAGGTTGGTTCTTTCTATTCCTCTCTGTCTATAGTTCATAAAGGAAATACAAAAGTAGTCTTTCTCTGTTGGTTTCTAAGGCAGCTGTCACACCTTAGTGGGATAGAGCAGTTCTAAAAGGACACTTTTCCCGGTAACAATTACTCTCTGGATTTATAGCTTTCACATATTGTGTACACTCTTGGAATAAAAGGACTTACCCAGGTTGATAATTAATTTGAGGTAATTAGGAGTTTTAAAAGACACCTTTTAGCACCCAACAACTGGCTAATAAAACCACTCATTGATGTGGTACCTTAGGAAAGGAAAAACAACCAAGTGAAAGCATATGATCAGCCAAAAAGATGGTGACAATGGAATAAAACAACCAAGGCTCATCTAACTTTGAATAAAATGGCAATCACGAGATGTGAATTAGGCACATGGGTTCATTTTTACACAAGCTTGAACCATGGATATCTCTTATTGGATTTAGTCTCATGTTTACACAAGGTTGAAATGAAAAACTATGCTTGAGACAAGTTTGCATGCCCCTGGCGTAATGACTCAATTCGAGTTACATGCCCCCCAAGCTTCATTTCATTCAACTTGGTGAATGGAATAAAGGTTCACTTTTGAGATTTATGAAAGACTCGATTGGGATTTTACAATATCTTAATCAAAGACTCGATTTGGAAAAGGGAGGTGGTTCATTGTTTAATGAGATTGATAGAGTAAAAGAATGATCCTTGAGACCCTTGTTTCTTTTTTAATGAGGTTGTCACAAGACAAGGAACCATTCTCATGACTCCTTGTTTCATTTTTTAATGAGGTTGACACAAGACCAGGAACTATCCTCACACGTTGTTTCATTTATTTTTTTTAACAAGGTTGACAAAGAAAAAGAACTATCCTCGAAATATGATCCTAGACCATATGAGAACATGGCTCCCAAGAGGTCCTCATTAGATGGAAGAACCATGCTCCAAGAGGAATACATGTCATTTGCTACCAAAAAGAGATTGGGTTCCAAAGCCCCCAGTACATAATGTACTATACCATCTGCGTGATCATCAACAGATACGGAGAGGAAATGGGTAGCCACATAATTGACCTATGGCATGGAAGGTACTGCTTGCAAACAAGAGTCGATAGGGGATTATGGTTGTAAAGGAGGTGCCTGGTGACAAATGAATGAAAATTGATCAATGGTCATTATTCCCCCTTCATGCAAAAAGCAAACCACACGAAAAAGTGAAGAAATAAGAGCTCCCATGACATAAACATAGTCGTGTCCAAGGAGAAGATTGAAATCTGATGGACCTTAGACTACCATCACATCTATATAGACGATCTTTCCTCCCAAAGGAATAGGGAACTTCGAAAGGATCCCTAAGGGTTGATTGGTTCCTTTGTTGTTCCCTATTACTTTTAGAGGAAAGATCGTCTATATAAACGTGATGGTAGTCCAATTATTTTTTAATCGCAAGCTTGAAGGGGATAGCATGTGTTTGCAATGTAAGTCCATACTTCGGATGAATTTGACCTAGTAAGTTTAACGAGCCCTAGGAAGGAGAAGCTCACGTTCGTCATGGTGACAAATCTGATGTAGTTGAATATTTTAAAAAGTCTAACAAAGGTGCAACTCGGTATATTTTTCATGTTTAGAGAGTTTGGAAAAGACACAGAAAAGAAAACTCCACATGGTCCCTTTTCATACATTTGTGTCTCTCGAGCCCGAAAAGGTAGAAAATAATACTTGAGATAACCGCTTGACCATTTCATTCAAGGAGTACCTTTTTCGTAAATAGTGCATCCCAGCTCGAAAAAGGGGTAAAAGTATACTGGTTGCATGACGTTTCGCATCCATTAACGAGTTCAAAATGACAAGAGCTTGGAAATCTTTTCATGTTTAAAGGGTCAGAAAAGATCTTGAAAGCAAAACCCCCAATTTTGTTCTCTTTTATGAGTCAAAAGGGAAAAAATACTCGGCAATATTTTCATGTGATTTTTACGAGTCAAGAAAAGAGCTGAAATGTGACTTGGTACCATCGTCTAACATCCATCACCTATCGCTGCGTAAAAAGTAAAATGCATTATCCAATTATTGAGGCAAAATAGGTCAAAGACACTTAAAGGGAGTCTATGAAACTAGAGATTCTGGATCCGATCCCCAGAGGAGTCGCCAATTTGTGGTGAAGTAAAATTCTAAGTGCGGACACAAACAATTCCTCTAGCCCGAGAGCAGTAATAGCCACAAACAAGACATTCTATGGAAGATTTCCTTATGTTAGAACCAATTAAGAGGTCCTACCTCTTAGTACACTTATCCCATTTAGTGATGACCTCGATTCCTCGCTCCAACTATTTATTGTTTCCTTCTTCGAGCACCTGAAACAAGTAAACAACAAAAGAACCACAACCATGATAATAGACAAATTTTATTCAACCTACTTAACAAGTCAATAAACAGTAAGCCATAAGCACTTCTCCCTCACACACAACTAGAGAGCTACAACTATGAATAACTTACTGATTACTCCAAAATGAAAACTTCAACCAGAGCCTGTTTAGAACTAGCTTGTGCTTGGGAAAAGGGAGGTTTATATAACATGGATTGAAGGGATATGGTTCCTCTTCTCATGGGAGAAGGTCTTATCTCTTGAGGTATTTCCATCCTAATAGGTTAAAGGAGCCTAAACTGACCTCCTCGACTCCATCCGGCCTAACCATTTACCAGATTTATGTTACGAAGCTTCTAGGGCTGGAAGCTTTGGCTTCTTATTTAAAAAACTTTCCAAAAGAGGATCGTCATGACTGGAACAAGGTTCAATCACTCCAGTCAGCGCTAAGGATAGTGATAATCCCTACATATTGGTGTGAGGAGGACATGGGTCATTAGCGTCGGTCTTGTAAAATAGGAAAAACAAAAGATTTTTGGGAAATGATCAAAAGGGAATTGTTTTGCTCATGAAGAGGGACACAATGGGAATTTCTTCATGAAGGTGAAGCATGTAGGGTTCACTGTAGAGATCCTCCAAGATCATGGAACATGGGGTAAGGGACAGTGACAAAATGTTGTGTAATAGATTCCCCCTAAAGTGTGAAGGTCGAACTAGATTGAGGGGTGAAATGCTTTATGAATCAGTGCAGGGAACCAGAGTCTGTTGTCGAAAAACATACAAGCAAGTATAGATACATATACATTACTGAAAACTCTACCAAATGATACACAAATCATGGTATGGACGCACCCATCTAGAGAATGGTAATCTAAATGGATCCAGGAATGGGTGCAGCCATCCGATAATGAGAAGGATCACATATGAAAACTCATGGTATGGCCACAGCCATCAATCTGAAAGAGGCATGTATATCAACATGACCATGTCACATCGCATCGAAACCTAGACTTGTGTAATCATAGCCCAGGGTCTTGTGCTCCAAACAACCTGATCAAAGTACAAATCCTAATGTGTGAATGAATGTGTTAAAGTCGAACATGCTAGAAAATCACTTGATTACGAACCGATAACGCGAACTGTTAACAAGCGCAAGAGAAACCAACAATAATGACAATGGTCCTAAAGGTACTATCAGCACAATTCATGGAATGTGAATAAAGGAACTGAATTCAAACACCCGTGAAATCACTCGATCGAAAGGCAATGATGTGAACTTGTCATCAAGTGTGAAGAACTTGCAATTAGGGCATGCAAGCTCTAAGGTACTGGAAGGGAGTCTCTCTGTCAACTTCCTGGATAATGAGCTAAATTCGATAGGAAGTGACCATGTTGAAGGAGGCCATAATGTATCCCACATCATAAAAACGAGACAAACTTATGCAAAATGATTTTGGATGATACAGAGAATCAGGGGTAAGTGTAATTACAAAAGGACAACTCTTGAATATATCAGCAAAACGACTGAAAGTTTGGTAGCTTTTGGATCCATAGGATTGATGGTCATCATGATGAGGCAGAGATCAAATGGAAGGAAAAAATAAATGGCCTAACCCAATAAGGTCAAAGATGGAGTTAGGATATCACAACCTGACACGAAGCAGAAAGTGTCATGTTCAAGAGTGAGCTGCCGACATGACTAATAAAATTTCCAAATTTTCCCCCACCATCTCTAGTAGGTACCCCAATTATTTTTTAATCGCAAGCTTGAAGGGGATAACATATGATTGCACTGTAAGTCCATCCTTCGGATGAATCCAACCTAGTAAGTTTAACGAGTCCTAGGAAGGAGAAGCTCATGTTCGTCATGGTGACAAATCCGATGTCATTTAATATTTTAATGAGTCCAAGAAAGGGGTAACTCGATATCTTTTTCATTTTTAGAGAGTTTGAGAAAAACATGGAAAAGAAAACTCTACATGGTCCCTTTTTGTACATTTGTGTCTCCCGAGCTCAAAAAGGTAGAAAATGATACTTGAGAGAACCACTTAACCATTTCAGTGAAGGAGTACCTTTTTCGTAAATATTTTATTCCAATCTGAAAAATTGGTAAATGTATACTGGGTAAATGACGTTTCATAGCCTTCAGTGATTTCAAAACAACAAGAGTTCAGCAATCTTTTTGCGTTTTAAGAGTCAGAAAATAGTTGAAAGAAGACCCCCCATTTTTATTCTCTTTAACGAGTCAAAAAGGGAAAAATACTCAGTGATCTTTTCATTTTTTATGAGTCAGAAAAGAGCTTAAAGGTGACTCGTCGTAGAGGAATGAGTGGTATAAAAGGTAGCAACTGGTTTTGGAAATGGTGGAACTACTCAAAACATGTAACGGTCAAGAGGCTGGCTAATAAAACCACTCATTATTGCAGTTCCTTAGGAAAGGAAAAACAACCAAGTGAAAGCATATGATCGGCCAAAGATATGTGGTGATGGAATAAAACAACCAAGTCTCATCTACCTTTGAATAAAATGGAAATGACGAGATTTGAATTGAGCACATGGGTTCATTTTTACATAAGCTTGAACCATGGAGAACTCTACTTGGATTTAGTTTCATGTTTACACAAGCTTGAAATGAAAAACTATGCTTGAGATTTGTATGCCCCCAGCATAATGACTCAATTCAAGGTACATGCCCCCCAATCTTCATTTCATTCAACTCGGTGAATGGGCTAAAGGTTCACTTTTGAGATTTAGGAAAGACTACACTGGGATTTTATGAGATCTTAGTCAAAGACTCAATTTGGAAAAGGGAGGTGCTTCATTGTTTAATGAGATTGACATAGTAAAAGAACGATCCTTGAGACCCTTGTTTAATTTTTTAACGAGGTTGTCACAAGACAAGGAAACATCCTCATGACTCCTTGTTTATTTTTTTAACGAGGTTGACACAAGACGAGGAACTATCCTCACATATTGTTTCATTTTTGTTTAACGAGGTTGACACAAAAAAAGAACTATCCTCGAAATCTGATCCTAGACCATACGAGAAGAGAGATCCCAAGAGGTCCTCATTATATGGAAGAACCATGCTTCTAGAGGAATACTTGTCATTTGGTACCAAAGACAGATCAGGTTCCAAAGCCCCCAATACATAATGTACTATACCATCAACATGGTCATCAGCAGACGTGGAGACGGAACAAGTAGCCACTTAATTGACCTTTGGAGGGGAAGGTATTTCTTCTAAACAAGAGATGATATGGGATGATGGTTGTAAATAAGGCACCTGGTGACCAATGAATGCAAATTGATCAATGGTCATTATTCTTTCTTCATGTGGAAAAAAAACCACATGGAAAAGTGAAGAAATAAGAGCTCCCATGATATAAACATAGTCGCGTCCAAGGAGAAGATTGAATTCTAACGGACCTTGGACTACCATCATGTCTATATAGACAGTCTTTCCTCCCAATGTAATACGAAACATCGGAAGAATCCCTAAGGGCTGATTGGTTCTTCCGTTGAAGGCCAACAGATTCTGAGTGACAGGCACAAGCTGAGGGGATCCTAAAGCTTGCCAAGTAGTATAAGACATTATGCTAACAAATGCACCTTTATCTAATATAGTGCCATGTACTGCCATATTATAGGCTTGTATTGTGATCTGGAAAGGCACATAAGATGGGAGGCGAAAAGAAATCAAGTGACTCCAATCAAAGGAAACGACAGAACTACTTGGTGGGGGCATCATATGATTTCCCCCATGTTGTACAGGAATAGGAGAAGGACTCTCCTAACAAACTGGGACGGGAGGTTCACTCTTCGATTCATGAGAATATGAGGAGATAAGAAGAACATGAGCAGTGTGAACACCACTCTGTTCCGGAACAGAGTGAGCAAATGGTGGCGGAACCAAGTCAACACTCCTTTCGACCAATGGTTTGTCGGGAACAGACACAAGAGAGTCTCACTCAGAAAGAGAAGGATGGGCAAGAGATGAATCCAAGTCAATCTCTTTACCAACTAGGAGAGGGTTAGAAGAAATCCTTTGGTAACCAACAGCGAGTTGGTGTTGAGGAGCTATAAGGTTTTCCAAAAATTTGGAAGCTTTATCCATAAGAGCACAAAGGTGAAGAAGATACTCTCCTTCACATAACCTACAGAGGAATCTAATATTTCCTTTCTTCTTACCATCATTAGTTGAAGGCGTAACATCAACATGATCTCCAGAGGTCGATGGGGATGGTTGGTTCAATTTTGAGACCATACCTCTAAGCCTCTAGGAATTCCAAGACAATCTAGAAGGAGATGGTCATCCTTACATAGCTTGCAAGAGAATCTAACCTTCCATGGAGGATCGGAAGGTTTGTCTACAGGAGGTGCATTTGGATTAATAGCTGCACGATTGGCTTCTTGCTTATCTGACTTCTTCTTCTTCTTCTCCTTAGCCCCTTGGTTACTGGATTTCAAATTTCACCAAGCGAAGCAGAAGAGGAAGAGGAAGAAACAAGGGAAAAATGGGAGAGGTCAACCTTAGAATCATCATGACGTGATTTGAATGAAGGGGATGTTTGGACAGGAGTCGAGACACTCAGGACCACCGAGCTCGAAAACAACTAGATAGGTAGACCAATGGTTAACCTAGGAAGGGACAACGTCACCATATAAGGAGCACCAGCATTTCTGAAAGAAGGAAAAGGACCAAGATTCCCATCCAAGGGAAATCCTTGACTCGTAGATTCTGGAAATGTTTCCATTGGAATCAACCCTAAAGAATTACTAAGGAATATAACTTTAACCAAGAATATTTCGTGGGAAGTTAATTTTACAACACTGAAACAAAACTTTTCCTTTTCATGTTTGGAGAGTCAAGAAAAGGGAAAAATGTGACTCTAGTCACTTTCAAAGTTAACGAGCTTGAAAGGACAAGTGCTCGATGATCTTTTAAATTTAACGAGTCAAAAATACCAAAATGACTGCTTCGGATAATCTAGGCAAAAGGATTACCAGGTAACTGTGAACTGCAGAATACCTCCCGGTGAACCGAGAAGTACGGGCAAGCAGTATCCCCGAATGTTGTGTTTGGCTTATCATGTTTACAAGGTGGCAGACTCGGCTTCTTATGGATAAATTATTGTAGCCTAGTAGAGTCTCCATTTATATACTCAATGGTACGGGGAGGACAAGTTCGTACTAGTGTTGTCTAGTGCCGAAGTGAACGACGATTGCTAGGTTTTAAGACGCCAGAACATGTCTCTAGCATAGACCTCTAAATGTGAGTGTTAAATTTCAATGCTTCCTTAAGTTAATTCGATAAATTTTAATGGTTGTTCTTGAATTAGGTTTCAATTACAAGGCCCTACCGTTGTCATCTAAAAAAACTCCTACATGCAACTATATGAGAAAAGAGATATTTGTCTTCGATGAAAATCAACACTAATTCAGGGATAGAGAGCACACAATCAATGCAAGAATCAAAGAATGAAATATTTCACTAAGATATGTCCTAAATGCACTTAATCTTCCCTTAACAACAAAATAAGTTTCATTTAATTTCCATGCCTATGATGATGCAATTCTAGCTTCTCAATAACGCTACTAATGAAATATTTTTGCTTAAGTAAACTAGAATGATGTTCTTCTTTTCATAAAATGCAAAATGAATCTTTCACGTAAACCACTTTAATGAAAATTTTCCCAATTCTGAACAAACAAGCATCGATCAAACCCAAATCATGATAAATGAAACTAAAAGCAACTTCTTCCCTGAATCGAACAAACCAAACAAATAAATGCTTCAATTGACAAACCAAGAAATGTAATATATGCTTGGAAAGAGAAAAGAGGCACTCAAAATAGGAGAACAAATGAGACGTTTTCACTCATTTAATTGAAAATGAAGCAATGAAGATGGGAGTCTAAAGAAGGGAGTTTGAAGGTCAAGACACACTAGAACTGGAATGGGAGAAATTTTGATTTTTTATTAACTCAGAGACTGGAGCAACTGCCTAACTGACAACTAGCGGCGATAGACACGACTAGCACGACTGACTAGTACTACAACTAGCATTGATGGCCTAATCAGCGTGACTGCCTAACTGAGGACTAGTTCTAATCGAGGGATTCAAAGAAAAAAATGAAAAAGAACTTCATACAAGGCCAGACTTAACACATAAGAGGGTGGGCTAAACCAAGCAAGCACACAAACCAAGCTGAATCAAACTTTCTAGTCAGGGAGAACATAGCCTAAACAAGCTACAAGGTAGAAATCAAGAGAGCAAAACACACTGGTTGAGATCTGGGGTGAATCCTAATCTTCACCTACAGGCATCGGCACGACTGCCTAACTGACAACAAGCACCATTATGGGGTCGGTGTAGAAAAACCTGTGTAGGTTAACCCCATAATGCAATATAAATCAAAGTAGAATACTATAACCTACTTCTACTATCAATTTGTGGAAGCTTAAAGATAGAGCTGAAAAATATAAGCAGAAGAAGAATCAATGGGACAATACACATGAAAATACTTTTGGGGAAATCCTCAGCTAAAAACCCCATACTATTGTATTATCATGAATGGTGGAAATACATAGGAATTATACAAAGCCTTAGCTCTCAATAAAATCCTCACAAATGCTCACAAGCAATCTTGGCTTCTCTCCAGCCTTCCTCTCTGCCCTCCAAGCTCCTATTTCCTTGCATTGTTCCTTGTGGATGATTAGCCTCTTACCAATTGGAAAACCAATCCTTCAAAACTACGCAATCCTCAAGGATAAATCCTTGACTGTATGATGAGTTTTATCCATGAGAAAATACATGCAACTGATAGTACATTTTCCTTGAACTTTAATCTCAACTGGGTCTTTCATAGAATAGACATGCGTGAGTTTCTGATGAGGAAATCTTTAGTTAACTGGAGTATCACTAGTTGAGTGCATTAATGCATGAACTAGCTGTTAACTAACTATTAGTTCCTCAAACAGTTTGGAACTAATTTAACTGGGCTTGACTCAATAAACTGAGTTAACTAATTACAACTCAAATATAACTCAATCTTATCTCCTTAATTTAAGGGATAACTCTTGCATGACTTCAGAAAGACTTCTAACTTGAATTTCTCCAACCAATTAATTTAAAATAAATTAATTAATTATTTCCAAGTAGCTGTTAAGACTAAATTCGATTTTAATTCACAATTTCATTCAAGGACAAATTAAATTGGAATATTCTTGTTGCCATATCTCAACACTCCCTCTCAAAAAGAAAGGGATTATCTGCCACCCCGATACTGTCTCTATGAAACTTGAATTTACACTTTGACAATGCCTTTGTCAAAATGTCAGCATCTTGCTCCTCTGTCGAAATGTACTGTAGCAACATGATCCTCCTCGCTACACAGTCTCTGAGATGATGATATCGGATGTCAATGTTCTTGGACTTATCATGAAATACTAGATTCTCAGAGAGTTTGGTACAACTCTGATTATCACAATAGATCACAATTGGATCCATCCTTTGATCAAATAAACCAACTAGGATTTTCCACATCCAGATGGCCTCACATGCTGCCTGACTTGTAGCCATGTATTCTACCTCTGCTGATCTGAGTGCTTCCGACCTTTGTTTCCTGTTGTACCAAGAAACTATTGCTAACCCAAGGTTGAAAATCCCTCCTGATGTGCTCTTCCGATCTGATGGACTCCCTGCCTAATCTGCATCAGTGAAGTCCTATAGCTTCACTCCCTCTGTCCGTCTGTACCATAATCCATAGTGAGATGTGCGTCTGAGGTATCTCAATACATGCTTTGCCACCTTCCAAAACATCTTGGTAGGCTGAACCATCGCTTGATTCAGCTGGTTCACTGCATAGCACAAATCTGGTCATGTGTTCACTAAGTACATCAGTGAACCCACAAGTTGCCTATACATAGTAACCTCTACCACTTCTATTGAAGTAGCAACCTCCTTCCTCTAGTTATCTGCTAGAGGAATCTGCATGGGCTTGCACTTCTCCATGTGGAATCTCTTGAGTCTCTCATTGGCATACTTGCCCTGAGACACAAACAACTCCCCATCCTTCTGCCACACTTCCATGCCAAGGAAGTAATGCATGAGGCCCAAGTCTTTCATCTCGAATTCTCTTGCAAGGTCCTCCTTACAAGACACAATCAACTAATCATCACGAGTCAATATGAGATCATAAACATAAAGTATGATGATCAACAGCTTACCTTTCACCACGATGTGGTACAGGTTCACATTCGCTTCACTCTTTTTGAAGCCCAACGCGGTGAAGTAGTTGTCTATCCTGGTGTACCAAGCATGAGGTGCTTTCTTCAGCTCACACAACACTCTCTTGATTCAACACACATGTGACTCACGATCTAAGGTCTCAAAACCTTCTAGCTGCTCTATGTACACCTCTTCCTCAATCTAGCTATTGAGGAATGCAATCTTCACATCCATCTGATGGATCTTCCAACCCATCTGTGCTGATAGTGCCAACATAGATCTAATAGATGAGTACCTTGCGATAGGAGAAAAATTCTCATCATAGTCAATCCCCTCGACCTATGAAAAGCCACGGGAAACAAATCTTACCTTATGCTTCTCCACACTACTGTCAGCAGCTTGCTTTACCTTGTAAAGCCAACGGGAACTCACAACTAACTTGTTCTCAGGTCTTAGAACCACATCCCAAACAATTTTACGAACTATGGAGTCATACTCCTCCACCATAGCATCAAAAAAAATAGGCTGTTGCACTGCTTCCTCAAAGGAAGATGGCTTGGTCTCAACACATTCCCCAGGAAGGGCCATGTATCTAGTGTACCTCTCAGGCAACCTCCTCTCTCTTTGCTGAGAAGATGGTGCTCCCACATTCTCTCTCGCACCCTCCAACAATATGTCACCTTCTCTTGTGTGCTTCCGTCCATCTTTGGAATACTCTTATTGAGTGGATGTCTCCACTCTTGGAAACTCTACATGTGGCTGCTACGTATCAGTCTAAGGCTCCTCCTCCTTAGGAACCAACAGTTCCTCCACAGCCTATAGTTGGAGCTCCCTCTCAAGGGAAACTCGCATGTCCTTCTGCTCATGAAACTTGGGATCTTTATGAACCACAATCCTCCAAATGGTAGGCAAGTACACCCGATAGTTATGAGGTGTATCAGTGTACCCCACAAATATCCCCAACTCTACTGTCCGCTCAAGCTTCTTATGTGCATCCTTTGTCACATGGCAATATATCGATGAGCCAAAGATCCTGAATTGACCCACATCTGATCTCTTACTGGAGAAAGCTTCCTTTGGTGTCTTCATCCCAAGTATGTGATGCAGGCTTCTATTATGCAAATAGACCATTGTGTTACATGCCTCGGCCTACAAGTGAAGTGGTAGGCCTTGGTCATGTAGGATTGCCCATGCTACCCCTACAATAGTTATGTTCTTCCTCTCGGCCACCCCATTCTGTTTTGGGTTATGAGGTGCCATCAAATATCGTTTAATTCCTTCCACTGCACAAAACCCCTTAAACTCTTGAGAGACATATTCTCCACCGTTGTCGCTTATCAAGGCCTTGATCTTCTTCCCTGACTCGTTCTCGACCAAAGCTTTGAACTCACAAAACTTTGTGAAAGTTTGGTCCTTCTTCTGCATGAAATAAAACCAACATTTATGAGAATCGTCATCAATGAAAATCACATAATAATGTTTCTTTGATGTGGATGCCGCTGAGAATGGTCCACACAAAGCAGTATGAAATCACTCTAAGATAGCCTATGCTCGACTTTCTCGATCATGAAAGGAATACTTGGTGTACTTTCCCAAGGTACAACCTTTTCATGTGTCAACTTGCTCAATTTTACCTTTGGGAAGTCATGTAGATATATGCTGCATTATCTTTAAAGCCCCATGATGTAAATGGCCCAACCACCTGTGCCATAACTCACCAATGTCTTGGGTTTGCACCAATTCTGCTTTCGTACTCAATGCTGCACAATCATATACCTCTAGTTTATAGAGATTCTTCACCTGAATCCTATCCTCTTGGTCTGACCCGTGGCTATGTGTCTTAGAAATGCCTTTCCTTTACTGAGACAACATCGTAGCCTTTGTCCTCCATCATCGCGATCGATACCAAGTTCTTCTTCTATCCATGCACATACATCACATCTTTCAGGGTGATAGGAGCTCCATGCTCCCTCTGAAAAGCAACCGTGCCCACTCCTAAAACACTATACCTTCCGTCATCACCCACCTCTATGCGCATCTTGACATATTTCTCCTCCAAGGCACTGAATAAATTTTTATCACCGGTCATGTGGAATGAGGCTCCACTGTTAAGATACCAGACACAACCCATCATCGATTACACCATGCATGCGATGAGGGTAAAGTCCATTTTGAACTTAGAGGTTAATGCCTCACCTTCCGATCCTTCTAAGAAACCCTTCTTGGACTTCTTAGATGGGAAATTAGTCACATAATGTCCCATCTTGTGACAACTCAAGCATCTTACTTTAGACATGTCACCCTTCTTCCCTCTATGAGAAGAATTTGATTTGAAATGGGAAGCCTTCGCCTTCCCTTTCCTTGCCTTACTTGCTAAGGCCATATTTTCTTCATCATCATTCTTGGATGAAGAACCATCTCGTGTGCTCCTCCTAATCTCCTCCTACATAAGATCCGAACACAGTCGTTCCCAATCAAGCAGATTCTCCCTTCCATTCACAGAGTCTTGGTAGCTATTCCAACTCTTTAGAAGGCCAAGGAGAGCATGGCTCACCATATCATCATCGACAGTAGTTATTCCCACACTGCCAAGCTCATCTCTACAGGTGGTGAGCTTGTTCAGATATGTTGAAATAGTATCGCCCTTCTCCATCTTGATTCTTCGAAGCTAATCCTTGAGCGCCAATTTCCTCTCGTCGCTATTGTTTTGGTAGAGGTCCTTCAATGTCTTCCACATTGAAAATGGAGTATCCTTCCCATGGAGACTCAAGACAATATGGTCTCAAACTCCCTCAAGGATGATCCATCTCACCTTCACATCACACTTCTTCCACTCAGCCAACTCTTATGAATTAGTTGAAGCTGGCTTTCAGATTTCTTGATCAATGAGTTCCTTCAAGCCATTGTCTTCTAATACAGCCTCCATTCTATCTTTCCATGCTATGTAATTCGAGCTACCTTCCAAGGCATACTCGAGTCTCAGACCATAGAACGCCATTGGCCAACCTTGAAGTATGATATGAATTCGATTTTCACCTGCAACCCCGAACTTCAAACTTCGAATTCTCTTCTCAGTATAATGTTCATAGCTCTGATACCATGTAGAAAAATCTATGTAGGTTAACCCGATAATGCAATATAAATCAAAGAAGAATAGTATAACCTACTTCTACTATCAATTTGTAGAAGCTTAAAGATCGAGCTAAACAATATAACTAGAAGAAGAAGAATCAATGGCACAATACACATGAAAATAATTTCGGAGAAAACCTCAGCTAAATACCCACACTATTGTATTATCATACATGGTGGAAATACATAGGAATTATACAAATCCTTAGCTCTCACAGCTAGCCAGCTCTTGGTACAATCCTCACAGATGCTCACAGGAAATCTTGGCTTCTCTCTAGCCTTTCTCTCTGCTCTCTAAGCTCCTATTTTCTTGCGTTGTTCATTGTGGATGATTAGCCTCTTACTAAGTGGAAAACCAATCCTTCAAAACTATGCAATCCTAAAGGATAAATCCTTGACTGTATGCATGAGTTTTCTCCATGAGAAAACACATGCAACTGATAGTACACTGTCCTTGAACTTTAATATCAACTGGGTCTTTCTCAGAATAGACATGCATGAGTTTCTGATGAGGGAATCTTCAGTTAACTGGAGTAGCACTAGTTGAGTGCATTAATGCATCAACTGACTTTTAACTCACTATTAGTTCCTCAAAGAGTTTGGAACAAATTTAACTAGACTTAACTCAGTAAATTGAGTTAACTAATTACAACTCAAATATAACTCAATCTTATATCCTTAATTTAAGGGATAACTCTTGCATGACTTCAGAAAAACTTCTAACTTGAATTTATCTAACTAATCAATTTAAAATAAATTAATTAATTATTTCCAAGTAGTTGTTAAGACTAAATTCGATTTTAATTCACAATTTTATTCAAGGAAAAATTAAATTGGAATATTCTTATTGCCATATTTCAACATTCGGCGCAATTGTTTCTGAGTATATCACGTTGATCGACACGAATGTAAACGAAATAAGAACGTTGAACGAGGATGCAAGGAAAAAATAAAAAAAATTCAAAGGCTGAGACCAAACTTGCTATTGTAAATTTTAGACCCAAAGCAGTAAACAAGGCAAAGCAGAGAGAATTAAAGGAAATTGGTTCTACTAGAAAAGTTCACACAAAACCATGAAATTACAAACAAGAAAATTGAAGGATTGGTTCCCCAATGGAGTCACCAATTTGTGGTGCAGGTAAAATTCTAACTGCGGACACAAACAATTCCTCTAGCCTGAGAGCAGGTCTAACCACAAAAATAGACATTCTATGGAAGATTTCCTTAGGTTAGAGCCAATTAAGAGGGCCTACCTCTTAGTATGTTTATCCCGTTTGGTGATGACCTTGTTTCATCGCTCCTGCTATCTCCCGTTTCCTTCTTCGAGCACCTGAAACAAGTAAACAACAACAAACAAACAACTGTGACAATATAGAAATTGTATTCAACCTACATAACAAGTCAAGAAACATTAAGCCATAAACATGTGAGATGACATATTACGTTGGAAATCAATCAATAGTTACATATATATTAAATCAAGAAGAGATTACAATTGTTGTCTTGACGTTTTTGTTCTCCACCGACAAATCCGGGTTCCCACACACTTTTGTTACATTCCATGATGGCCTCAACAATGGTAGTTTTAAGGCTCTTGCCTTTAGTCTTCACACTAAGCCAAATTCACACTTCTCCCTCACACACAACTAGAGAGCTACAACTATGAATAACTTGTTGATTAATCCAAAATCAAAACTTCAACCAGAGCCTATTTAGAACTAGCTTGTGCTTGGGAAAAAGGGAGGTTTATATAGCATGGATGGAAGGGAAATGGTTCCTCTTCGCATGGGAGAAGGTCTTATCTCTTGAGGTAGTTCCATCCTAATAGGGGAAAGGAGCCCAAACTAACCTCCTTGACTCCATCTGGCCTAACCATTTACCAGACTTCCTTTACGAAGCTTCTAGAGCTGGAAGCTTTGGATCCTTATTTAAAAAAAATTCCAAAAGAGGATCGGCGTGACTAGAACAAGGCTCATTCGCTCTGGTCGGCGCTAGGGACAATGATAATCCCTACATATCGGCATGAAGAGGACATGGGTCATTAACGTCGGTCTTGTAAACTGTGAAAAACATAATATTTTTGGGAAATGATGCAAAAGGGAATTGTTCTGTTCATGAAGAGGGACACAATGGGAGTTTCTTCATGAAGGGGAAGCATGTAGGGTTCACTGTAGAGGTCCTCCAGGATCATGGAATGGGGATTATATGGATAGTAACAAAACGATGTGTAACAAGTAGTGTTCCATGTAGTAACCTTGTTGCTGACTGCGGCCACCCTGATGTGCCATCACACGATGCACAGAACCACCACAACAAATCGAACACCCTCACTCTCGAAAAAGAGGAGCGAGGCGACCCCAACTCCCAGTTGATCCCCCGCATCTACCACCTCAACTTTCTGATGTAGCACATCCAAGATGTCCCAGCTGACCACCACCTCTGCCTCCTAAACCCGCACAACTCAAACCCTCTGTACTTATACCTTCCGAACTCCCTCCACCATTGGGAGACACTAGCTCAAGTCGAGGCCGGGACTTAGCCATGCCTACCCTACTCAAATTAGGTGGCACCTAGGTTGAGGACCACCCTAAGTGAGGAACCGACCACATGTTTGAATCCCTGACACCACCTAAGCGAGATGAACACCACCCTTCCAATAGCCCCCAAACAATGCACACATGGGTCAAGACCACCAGCTCTGGCTGAACCTCCTCTCCCTCCGGTGTCAGGCACCCACAGCTTACAAAGATATTTCTATCCTCAAACTAGCAACATGCACCACCCTTGAGGAAACCTCTCATAATTTCAGCGAACCAAAACCCATGACAGGCTCGCCAATGGCACCACCCCACAGCCCAGGACCCTGTGAACTGGTTGGGGAGGTGTACTTCAATAGTCCCACTCCACCAAAGGAAAATTCATAACCAACCTAGACTGACAGCTACCCACACCCACCAGAAGGGGCGAAACCTTCTACGACAATGTCAACACTTCATCCGGCTCGAAGCACCTCTTCAACACCCTCCTCTTCTCCTAGAACTACACACATAGGCTCAAAAACTCTCTTTCGTTGCAGAATGACCATCGAACACCCCTGCCACCCTCCATAATGTTAATGCGATGACCACCTTATGCAAGACCTAATGTGACTTGAGGTTTACCACAGCGATATTTATTGTCTCCCTTACTCAAGGTAATATGGGAGGGTTGTGAGGCTAGCCTACCATCCTATAACCACATGCTTACCGTATGCGCCCACGTGTTCCCTCGGGAACATCCTCCTCTCCATTCCTCACCCCCATCGAGGATAGTTTGTTCGTGGATATTAATTTTCTTCATTTTTTTCACAAGAACAACATTATATATTCTATTTCAATATTGTCAACATCCGTCACGTCACTTGTAGGAATTGAAATTGGGTGGGGAGGATTCCATTCCTTCCTCCCAACCACCTGAGATAACCCAAATTTTCTTCAAATTTCCTAGAGTAGATAGATAATTTTGATCTTATATCTTAGGGTTTGTGAATTCCTTATTGCAACTTTCTCTTATTCTCAATTTCTTCATTGCACCACATTTCCTTTAAATATATTTTTTATAGTTTTTTTAATGGTATCAATATTTTGAAGAGAAGCATACCCATTTATCCTCCAATGGATAATCCAAGAATATATATATATATCAATATACCTCCTTGTAAGCCTTAATTAAACTTTTCTACTATTTGAATCAATGCTAGGAAGTCTCTTAATCTTCACAATGAATAGTATGTGCATGTGCATTGACTCCCCTATCATTACTTATTCTTAATGAGTGGAATCTCAACATATAATAAAATGGTTTGGTTGGGTGTATTGTTTTTAATTTTAAGATAAACAAAGAATTTTTGGACATACTTAATATTTCTCCACATTTCTCTAGAAATAATTCAACCCAAAACGTCCCACCCATATATTATCATCTAACTAACTAGCATATAAAAAAGAGGACCCTTTTTCTCCCTTAATTATAAACATTATTTTGGCCTTGTTCACAAGGCTAAAGCATGTCTTCCACCCATTAATCCTTATTTCCATGCTATATTTCCAATTTATATTGTGACGAAAATCAACTCCAATATATTTATATAAAACAATTCCATCCAAAACATTATTGCCATATATAAAATTAGGGTGGGTGATTTCCATAGATTTGATGATCATAACCTTTGTTTTATATATATTTACTAACATTCGAAAGTTAGGACAAATATTTAATAATTCTAAATTCTTTAATAGGATCAAAGGGGTTCCTTTTGAAAAGAACAGTGTCATCTATGTAATAAGAGGATGGATGACTATTTCATACAAAGTAGTACTAGTGCAACCTACTTTTTTTAATATTTAACTTATCGATATAAATACCACAAAAATGTAACCACTCCTCCCACATTTACCCAATTTGACAAGATCTTCAAGGTAAACATGATATGAGTGTCACTATGACATGTTTCGACCACCAAGTTCTATTTAAGGAAGTGGGGCATAAAAACTAAACACATATTGACATCCTACAAGGACTACAGATTACTCAGGAGCTGACCAACCACCCCAGGTGATCAATCCCAGACTTAGAACTCTATTTCTCTGACATATCTCTCGGGCTGCATGCATAATAAGGAAGAGGTGCGATTATAGGACTCCAACTACACACACAAGCTGCCTTCCATGCAGTTATGGCCTAAATCCTCCAATTCTGAGCATGTGGTTTTAGGATCTGTGCCAAGTTTTCAAGTCAGCCCCCATACCACTACCTGGAATTTCCTTAAACTTTCCACAATCATAATTTACATGATGAGATTGTCAAACATTCAAACTTGAAGCAAGAACTTGACCTAGACTTCCTAATCCATGGCAAACATTTCGTCAAACATGTGGTAGACATGTAAGATTTAGGTCATGAATGCATATCTGATTATAAACTAAAAGTATTCATCTGGGAATGACCGAGAAGGCTATAGAACTCTATAGATAGTTGCAACAACACTTGTTAGTCAATGCATTCATCAACAAATCAATAATTAATCAAAACATGTCAAGAGCCATAGATATATTACATCATATAACCAACGAATCACTAGCATAAAAACCATGGAAAATCATCTGTAATTTCACCAACATAATCACAAGTATTCATAAATCACAGTAGGAAAAATGACTCATATTAATATATGAAAATGCCAACCAAGTGACGGAATTCCACATACCACCCGACCATAGAATGGGATGAACCAAATATCTCTTTCAGCCATCACCCCCGCAACATATTTCAAGCCTTAATGTGGGATCCCATGGAATAAATCAAAACAAACTAAACCAGGGCTTCTAGAGGCCAAACCACATCAACCCTCATCCATAGTGATTCCATCTCCACCGTTTGGAAATCAATAACATCAACCAGACTAGTCCCTTATTGGGTTGACTAGGGCTCCAAGAACTAGTAACTCAACCCACAACCTTAGAGGGCTCCAGAGCGTTCACTCCAAATGTAGTGTTAGGGACTAGTAACTCAAACTTCCAAGGGCTTTAGCGTGTGTGTCCCAACCAATGAATCCAAGAACTAGTAACTCAACCTAAATTGTTTCAAGGCTTCGAGCATGTTTGTTCTAACCCACAACCAAAGGGAACATGAGCACCAATCAAAAAAATATCAAGTGGAAAAACTAACAACCCCATGGTTATCCAGGAAATCACAAGGCAAGGATAGAATGTTGTCAATCCAAGAAAATATCCATGACAATGACAAAACATAACCATAAAATTACATGCATGTTGTTGGGTGTGGAGCTTGATTATCTTTTGTATTCAAAGGTATCGCCACATTGGACCCTAGTTTGTAATGGGGCAGTAATGTCGCCCATAAAATATTCGTTGCAAGGGGGGTCAAGGGGGGGGGGGGGTGGCTGTGACCCTTGGGAGCCCCCCCCCCCCCCCTAGAGGGGGGATCGGGGACAGCGCCACCGAAGCTAGAAATAGATGTAAAATTGCCTTGTAAAATGTTGTAATTTAGTATTCAATCTGGGTCGTTCATTAGGCGGAGATCTGACGGTAGAAGTTATGTTTAATTTAGGGTTTTTTACCCTCAAAGGAAACCCCTCGCTATATATGAGAAAATTGTATTACATCTATGTAGATCTATATTCTGAGTGAGGAAGAGAGAGGAGATTGAGAGTGATCCTGGAGGATTCTGTTGATTCAGTTACATAGGTGTTCGAGTGTTGTCATCAGTGTTTAGTCTCATCATCACTTCAGTTCAGCTTCGACAATTCTGGTTATGGATCGAGTTGTTTAGGTAATGTTTATGGATTTTAGGACATTTAGTTGAGATAGTTCAGTGCCTAGCTGTTGACTTTTGTTCATCGACAGTTCCTCTAGGACTGGTCAATGACAGGTGTTTTGTCGTACGATTTCACAGGATTTGGTGTCGACCGGGTTTTTTCATCCATTACAGAGGTTCGATGTGTTGACATGGGTGTCGTCTGTTGTAGCAGTTTGATATGGTTTGTCATCAGGTTGTAGTTGCAACTGTGTTTTGTGTCGACGATATGCATTGGTATGTCATCATGTGACAAATGTCGCTAGTGTCACTTAGCGACAAAAGATTGTAAAAGGATTTTAATGAAATCTAGGTATCAAAGCTTAATCTACATCTAAACCTAAATCCTAAGACTAATCATAAACCATCAAAACCTTAGTTCTAAACCTATTACCTAAGTCCTAATCCTAACCTACCGAACCTATCACATACAAAACTATGTGTTAATACATAAAAAACACTATGTATAACTCTCGGGCTATATTAAAATGTTAAAAACACATAAAAACATTACAAATCAAATACACAGACTTAAACCGCAGCGGTTATCCGTGTCGGAACTGCGGGTCATGTGAACAGACAGTTGAGTGGTGGAGATAGGCTTTAACCACAGCAGATATGGAAACCGTAACCAAAACATGTGAACAGATCATGGTTCCAGTAGCAGGTGTCTAGGATGTTAACCGCGTCGGAGTTGCAGTCAACTGTTGATAGGTGAACAGTTAGTGCTTAGCCGTCAGGTTAGCACCGAGAGTTAACTGTTGGGAACCATAACCACAAGCCGAAACTGCCAGAATCGCTAGGGGAAACTAGAGAGGTGGCATCTGGTGGTTAGACCGTCGACGCTCACATGCAGCAGTTACAACCTTCTGCCTAGTTAGTTGACCACCAGCAGTCAAGAACTTATTGTAAAGTTATTTTTGGGATTTCAATTAACTTTTCATTACAAATTAATTCAAAGACCTAGAACCTAGCCTATGTGGAAAATTGTAACTAGACCAACCTTGTAAACATCTAGAAGGCAACCAATTCACCTCGAATGCAGCCAAAGGTGGTTTTTATGTATCATAGGCCTATAAGAGGCATTTTTTTCCATGGAGGAAATTAGAGTGCTTTTTGACTTTTGTTTACAGATTTTGGAGGACATAGTCGGTTTGTCTTTTCAGTGTTATGGGAGCATCTGGAATCGGTTTTGGAAACCATAAGAAGCATTGGAAAGTTGGTTTAGAGGGCTATCTCATGACAGTGATCAGAAGTGCCTATGTGCACATTTAGGCTGATCAATTCTCTATGTAATCAAAACCTTTTTCTCATTCCTAATAAAAATGGTCGCCCATCTTGAAAGAGGACCCGGAGACGTAGTCCATTAGGGACGAACTCCGTCATCAATCTTGTTGTCTGGTATCGCTGTGTTTTTACTATTTTTCACTTCTATTATGCATCAATTTTATGTTTAATTATTTGTCGTAAAGTATTCTTCTCAAGCAGTTTACCTCGATTTCTGTGCTTTCAGTTATCATTAAAATCATTAATGGTTAATCAATTCTAAATCATTTTATTTTATGATCATTTCAGATCATATAATTTGGTATCATATCAGGTTGTGTTTGTAGAATTTGCTATTGAATGTTAACCGGGTCAAAGTCGCAACGAGGAGAAGGAATCCTTGAGAATATCGATCCAAATATTGGAAAGCGACGAGTCGTTTATAAATCAACCATGTCAGGACCTGATGCAGGTGAAAACACTGAAAATAAGATGAGTGAAGAACAGTTTCAGCAGGCATTCTTAATCATGCACCAGATGTTGGGAGAATTGTACGAAGACAAGAAGACGAGAGATGTAGCTTCTTCTTCAAAGGCATCGAAGAAGGACAAAGGTAAAGGGAAAATTGATAAGCCACCTTCACCTCCATCATCTCAATCATCTTCATCTTCTTCTTCTTCTTCTTCTTCTTCTTCTTCTTCTTCTTCTTCTTCTTCTAGTGCAGAATCTGAAATGGAAAAGGAACCTAAGAAAATATCTCTTTTGAAACTTCATGTTAAATTTGAGTTACCTATTTAGGATGGTGAAATGAATCCCGAAAAGCTAGATAATTAGATTAAGAATTTAGAAGTGTATTGTTGCATTCAGAACATTTCTAGCGATAAAACTAAACTTCAGTTAGCTACACTTAGAATGGGCAGAACAACTTTAATCTGGTGGGAAAGTAAAACTCAACTAGATGTAAAGCGTAAAGGAAAAGCCATCTTGTCATGGTCTAAGTTTTTAAAAGCTCTTAGGAAAAAGTTCTATCCTTTAGGATACATGCAGCAAGTTGTTATTGATTGGCATCATCTGAGGCAAGGTAAAGGGTAGAGTGTTCAGGATTTTACTTAGGAGTTCAGAAAGAAAGTGATGGCGCTTAATATTTAATTGGGTACACGTGAAACGTTTTTAAAATGCATCATCAATTTACATTCATAATTCCAGCATACATTATTAACGTTTAATCCTAATGATTTTGATGAGGTGTGTGCTCAGGCCATACATATTGAATCAGGTGGTAGACCATTCAAGTTTTCATCGCAGTCATCCAAAGAGTTGGAAACCAAATATTCCAGTGACAGTAAGGGGAAGAACAATTCGAAGAGAAAGAAATTAGCGATAGCTGCTGTGGGGTAAAATGCACGGGATGAAAACTACCGTCAAAGGCCTTCCCAGAACCTTCAACAGACTGTAAGATTATCTGAAAAAGCTACCAGTTACACACATGTTCAGCTATCAAACATAAATTGATAGGGTATGGAAAGAGGATCACCTTTAGTTCCTTCTAGATTCGCTTGGGGATCTCCGTGCGGCAAGAAGAACTCCTTCTAAGATGGCTCCAAGTCGATTCCTGCACAAAGGACAAAGAAAACCAATCACTGCAGATGCTTCTGAAAACTAATGTAAGAATCTGTAACAAACATGTATAAATGTATAACATAACTACTCAACTCGACAAGCATCATAATGAACAAATAAATTAAAAATATCATCGACACTTTGGAGTAGGGAACACAACTGTAGTTCTATATTCAGAATGGAAAAGTGATTACAACAATCCATTATATCAGCCTTCCTTACCCCTTCTTCCTCTCTCTCTCTCCCTCTTTCAGCTAACTTCTTCAAGAATATGACAGTTCACAACAGCTCTATGGGCTATCCTTCCAAATTCTTTAACCCTTTTGCAATGGCCCTCTTGCTGCTTATGTAGCAATCAAATTAGGGATGCCAAGCTCCATCTAGAGTTCATTAGGGAAAAAACCATGAACCTATCCTGTTTACAAGATTTTTCCCATTTGCCTTCATTTTCAAAATATAATTTCTCCAAATATCTTGAATTTTGGAGTTTCCTTGCTTTTCTTCCACAAATTTAGGGATTTAATATCTAGATATTTATGAGCAGATCCGTTGGCATGACCTTTTGAACATCACTTAAGTTCACTAATACTCCCCCTGGTCTAACAACATGAGTTAGCAGGGTGACTAATGCTCCTTTATGCTTTGTAACAAGCTTTATAAAGCAGGTTGTCAATGTATAGAGAGCGTTAGTGTGGATTATGGGCCTGCAATTGTGGTCATTGATTCAATCACCTTGTCTTTCACGTCTGAGTTGATTAGGAGGTAAATTTGTCCTATAACAAATGCCCCCTAAAGTATGAGATTAGAGGCAGAGACGATGGCCAAAATACTTTATGAAAAAACACAGTATTTTTTCTTCAAAAATATTTGTAGAGAGAGAGAGAATTTTCTGGCGGCAAGCAAAAACTGATACAACACAGAGACATATATATAAACTGCTAAAATCATGTCCTAAGTCGGGCATTCCCATGCTTAGTAGCTATGTCAGAGTAATTTTCTCCTCGGATATATAATAATGTTGGCCGCCTATATGGCATAGGGCAGATCCAGTGTCATAATAGATCATCCTGAAATAGTTGTCTCCAAAGAACAATATCACAGCTTGGGAGAGGAAACAAGGCTGAATGATGCAAGCCTCTACCCAAGGTCTTGATTCCCGCTTCACCGAACAGCATAGATCTGTACATGTGATCATATGTGTTTGCGTCGAACATGCACGAAATCATCTAATTACCAGCCAATAATGGAGACTGTTAACAGATGCGAGGAAGGCCACCGATAATGGTGATGGTCTCCAAGATGCACAGTGCAAAATAGCGAGTGTGAAATGATTTTTGTCATCGAACACTCGTAGAATCGCTTAAACAAGAGCCCATAATGAAAACCTGTGATCAAACACAAAGTAACCTGCCACTAATGTCTGCAAGCACCAAGGAACTAAATGTGTTTCTGGGTTATCTTCCTAGATAGAGTGTTGAAGTCGATAGGAAGAAACATGTTGAAAGGTCGGCAATGATGTGTCCTAAATTAGTCAACACGAAACCAGACAAGGACGATTTTGTTTTTTCAAGAATCTTTTGAGCTTTTGGGTCTAAACAACGGAGGGCAAGATGAAAGGATATGTAGGATCGGTTGAAAGAGGAAACAAGTAGGTACCCTTGAACAATAGAAGGCATGACAATAGCTTTAACCAGACAGCACTAGACTCGTGAACACTACAAAGTGTTTAAGATACGGAGATGCAATTACATCAGGGTATATAGGCTAAAAACTCATAGGCTGGTAGGGTTCATATTGAGAGGTTATCAAAATGAATGTTTATCTGAGGGAGTGCCATGTTTAAGGGAATGTTTGCTGCCAAACCATGCTTTCGAATATAGGATACAATTGTATTGTCCACTTTCCCCATCTGATTTTTTAATGAGTCCAGACGGGTAAACTCATCGATCTTTTCATGTTTAGAGAGTCTGAAAATGATCACAAAAAGAACGACTCTTTGCCCTATCTGATTAGTTTAATGAGTCCAAACAGGCAAACTTGTCAATTTTTTCATCTTTTAAGAGTCTGAAAAGTATCATAAAAAGAACGACTCTATATCTTGTTTGTGTATTTAAAGAGTCTAGAGTAGACAACTCAGTGGTATTTTCATATTTAGAGAGTCTGAAAAGATCGTAAAGAGAGACTCCATGGTGGTCCCTTTGTCATAGTTGTTAACCGAGTGCGAAAAAAGGTTAATAGTATACCCAGATCGGTTACTTTTCTGTATTTTAATCTATTGAACCCGAATAAAGAGAAACCATTTTCCAATAGATGTCGACCTCATTTTGTTCCGAATATGAGGCAACGGACTAAACTCGTGTTTTGTCGTGACACTTTAACAAGCTCAGTAACAAAAACCCGGGATTTTTCAGTTTTTAGTGAGCAAGAAAAAGTACCTAAAAGAATGCTTGGTTCATCTTTAGCATGTTTAACGAGCAACAAGACACAGCTCGGGATTTTTTTAGATTAAAGAGTGAGAAAAAAGTGCCTAAAAATGATGCTTCGTTGGTCTTTTTTAGTTTATGAGCTGGAAAAAGGATCAAAAAAGAGGTGCTCAGAGAATTGTTTGCATATATTTAATGAATGCAAATGATGAAAAACTCGGATATGGTTATTATTTTTTAAAGAGCAATAAAATATCATAAAAAGTTCTCTGACCATAGTTGCATATATTTAACGAGTGCGAATGATGAAAACTCGGGGATGTTTATATTGTTTAAAAAGTGATAAAATATCCCTAAAAGTGCTTTACTGATTGCGGTATATATGTTTAACGAGTCCTACTACAGAAAACTCGGAGATGTTTATATTTTTTAAAGAGCAATAAAATGTCTCCAAAAGTTCTCTATCCATGGTTGGATGGTTTTTAATGGGCTCAACAATGAAAACTCGGAGATGTTTATATTTTTTAAATAGCAATAAAATATCTCGAAAAGTGCTCTAACCATCTTTGTAGTAGTTTAATGAGCCCAAAGAACAAGACTCAAGGTTTTTCGAATTAAAGAGCAAGAAAAATACCATAAAAAGAATGCTTGATCTTCCTTGATCTCATGCTTAACAATAGAAGGGTCTATGCCATGCATTTCCTCATTAGACCAAGGAAAAACATCACGGAAGTCCCTAAACGGGTAGGTGAAGCTCACAATTTCCTCACGATTGTGATTGGCACCACTCTGTATGTTGTCCACGATGCCTGTCATGACAGAAGTATCGAGGAGCAATGTTTGTGAAATATTGCCCCTGTTTCCTTCCGAGTCCAAAATTTGGATAGTCATATACGATGAGGAAACGATTTCATATGCGTCAGGTGACAAGATTTGAAGAGGCATCATGTCCGAATCAGATATCGAAACATGATGGTGAGAATCCTCCCAAGGTCTCTCTTCTAACCTCGTGATCTCTCTAATAGCTTCCTCCACCAATAGGACTTGATTGAGTGGATCAAAAGAAGGAGCGGTTATGGGACGGGTAGTGGTACCGCTGGCCAAAAACAAAGTGACCAGAGATGTAGATGCAATTTGAATGGCTTCGCAGGCCAATTCAGCTAGTAACAGCGGCATTTGTTCTCCGTAAGTGTTAATGACTGAAGGAGCCAGTAGGATCCATGGATCGACCTGTTCATGAGGAAACGATGAAAGCATGTTGACTGATTGTGAAACATCCAGCGACTGAAGAGGGAAACAACCCATGAAGTAAGAAGCCTTCAGTAGACCGGTACCTAAACTGACGTAACTGTCAGTTCCACCTCCTACTAGGGGGACAAAGCCACTTGGTAATGGTGAATAATCATGGGTGCAGAAAGGCAACTGATCTATTGTAATAATCTTTCCATCCAATGGAAATTGGATGATGTAAAAGACAGTAGATATGACGGTCGTCATGGCATATGTCCAACTGCGACCCAGCAACAGATTATAGTCGAGTTTCTTGTCCACGACTTCTATGTCCATCGTTACTTTTTCCCATGCAATGTGATAGGAAAACTGACTAGGTATCCTTTTGGGATAAAGGTGTGGCCATCGAAAGCTTTAAGGGATTTTGACGGCAGGGATAGGGTTGGGAAACCCAGGGTGAGCCAACATGAAGTCGACATGGCACAGGTTGAAGCACCTTCATCGATGACAGTTCTATGTATACCTTTACCTTTTGAAGTTGTTAGGATATTCCGACACATAGGAAATAGTTAAGTTCAACTTGGTCTAGTATAGAGTTAGGTATGGAGTTAGGTAAAGTGTGTTTCTTTACCGTTTTACATTTTGTAACTTACAATCCGACGGTCACGATATGTAGTGATCCGACAGTTCACTCTCTCCTCGGTATTACCGACACTTGATCCGTGGCTTGACACCCGATTGGTCCATGAGTTCTATTTAAAGCGCATGGAGGGTCATTGTTCGGGTAATCCGTCTATGAGAGAAAGCTTATGTAAATTTGCATTCTTTGATTAATAAATTGCCTGAAGTGGCCGCGTTGGCTCAGGCCGTGGACTGTTTCCCTCTTTGAGGGTTTTAACCACGTCAAAAATACTGGTGTATTGATCTGTGATCTGGTTGTGAGCAGTGTCCTTTTGGTGTTCTTTCTGAGGAACTTACCCTGTAAATTCCTACATGGTATCAGAGCTATTTGAGGGCCGCATCCGTTGGTGATCCAAATCTGAAGCCGGTAGAACTACATGCGGCTGTCGTTTCCTAGATTTACTATTTCTGACTACTTTCAAGCCGAGAGGACTGCTCTGTTGTGTTCGGAGCATCTGTTCCAGTGAGGAACCCCTTTCGTTTCACGCGAAAAGGTTTCCGGTAGCCCTATCTGCGTCATTTTTAAGATCTGGAGGTATACAGTGTTTATCTGCAGTTTACTGTTATTTTCTCTCTGGTTATTTCGGTTTCTGTTTATTTAGCTTTTTTTTATTACCAGATCTATACCTTTAATTTCTATGTATGCTCTTTGCCCTGCGACTCTGTGCGATCTGGGCAAATCAGAAACATAAAGGAAGTTTTTTTTCTCATGCGTATGCTCTTTTCCCTGCACCTTAGTGTGATCTTGGAAAATCAGAAACATTGAGAAAAATATTTAGTTTCCGGCTAAAGCTAACTTCGAGCCGTAAGGTTCGTTTTTCTATGCATATTCGTGTTGGGTTTTGTGTTTTTGTTTTGTAGGAAAAAAGAGCTTTCTCAAGGAAAGCATGCAACCCAAGGCCCCCCCCCTCTCTCTCTCTCTCAAATTTTTTGTATAGCTCAATTGGTTCAAAGCTATTTTAAGAGTAGAGGTCTTGGGTTCAAATCTCCATTTTGTGGGGGCGTTTTTTTTCATTCCCGCACATTCGCGCACTTTGCCAGCAACTTCAACAAATTTTTTTTTCAAAAAGCCATAACTTCTTCATTCGGAAGCCTTTTTCAGAGCCGTTTTTTTAAAACAGCCTAATTTTTCGAGATCTATCCATTGGAACACTTACTTTCAGCATCTTCAGCTTCAGTTTTTTTTTTTAAATGGAAAGCCCATGCCAAGTCATTCTTGACAGCACTAACTACTTCAAATGGATAGCCTACATGGAAGATTTACTTAGAAGTAAAGGTCTCTACAGAATAGCCACAGGCCAAGAGAAGAAACCAAAAGATGAAGACAAGGCTGCACAATGGGAAAATAGACAAGATCAAGCACGTGGTTTGATAGGGATGTCTATTTCTCCTGATCTTAGATTCCATATTGTAGAACTTGATACTCCTCATGAAGCATTGGAACAAATCACTAAAGTTTTTGGGATTAAAAATGAAATTAGAGCTCATCAACTTGAAAATGAGTTGCTTACATTGGATCCTAATAATTTTTCTTGCATTGAAGATTTCTTGTCCAAATTCAAGACCCTTAGATATCTCTTGGAAGGTGTTAAGGTTAAGAAAGAAGATAGTAACCTTATTTATTCCATCCTTACTAAGTTGGGACCAGCCTACTCTGTATTTGTTTCCACCTTCCATTCTACAAGGGAAGCTTTCATTTGTCAAGGAAAAGACTACAAGGCCCCTTCCTTTGAATCTTTTTGTGATTCTTTAATAAGAGAACAAGAAAAACTCTTACACCTTGGTCTTCTTAATCTTGGAAACTCTTCCAAGAAAGCGTTAGCCGCCCAGCAGCAACCAAATTCAAAGAATCCTAAGAAGTCATATCCTAAAAAGAATGGTCCTAAACCAAACAAGGGTCCTAAGCAAACTCAGCCTCAAAATGAAAGATCATTTCAACAAAATGATAAGACCAATAAAAACAAATGGAAGAAGACTGATAGACATTGTAACTTTTGTAATCGAGATGGCCACTTAGAATCTAAATGCTTTAAGAAGATGGAAGCCTTGGAAGCTACAATGAAGAAACATAACATCCATGTGGAGCATTCTTCAACTTCAACTTCAACTTCATCTTCAGGAATGGCACTTTCTACATGTCGTTGTCAATCATCTCAGTCTGGTTATGCATTAAATGTATCTTCTTCTTCTCATTCTCATGAGTGGCTCATTGATTCTGGAGCCTCTTATCACATGGCCAAAAAAAAAGCCATGTTTTCTTCTTTAAATGATTGTAACACCAAAAATATATATGTTGGTGATGATAGATCTCTTAATGTTGTAGGGACTGGAACTATTCATCTAGACGATGGTCAGTTTAATGATGTACTATGTGTTCCAACCTTATCCTGCAACCTTCTATCTATATATCAGATAACTCATTCAAGTGAAGGTAAAATTGTTGAATTTTCACCTCATGATGTTTTAATCAAGGATCTAAGAGATCCTAAACAGATTCTAGCTACTGGTATTGCTGATGATTCCACAAGGTTGTATAAGTTTCACAACTTTGGGTCATCAAATCTTCCCTCAGTATTTGTTGCTCATAATGATGAAGTGAGCAAACTTTGGCATGAGCGATTTGGTCACTTAAACTATCGCTCCCTTCAGCATCTATGTAAAGAAAATATGGTGACAGGTCTTCCTATGGTATCTTGCAGAGATGGTGTTTGTTTCGGATGTGTACTCGGAAAACATCGTCGGGACAGTTTTGAAAAACGTGCCTCTTGGCACGCCTCAGCCCCTTTACAGCTTGTGCACAGTGATTTATGTGGTCCACTTCCTGTTGCTTCATTCTCTGGCTGCAAGTATTTCTTAACTTTTATTGATGATTTCTCCAGACGCACTTGGGTATACTTCTTAAAACTCAAGAGCGAAGTATTTAACACATTTTTGGCCTTCAAAGCCTTTGTTGAAAAACAATCTGGACATCAAATTCTTAAGCTAAGAACTGATAATGGTGGAGAATATGTTAAAAACACATTCATCAACTTTTGCACCGAAAATGGAATTCAAATGCAACATACTGTTCCATACACTCCACAAAAAAATGGTGTAGCTGAAAGGAAAAATCGCACCTTAAAGGAAATGGCTAATTGTATGCTGCAATCTAAAGGACTCAGTCTTAGTTTTTGGGACGAAGCAATTAATTGTGCAAATTATATAATAAATCGCACTCCTACTAAGGTTCTAAAGAATATCACTCCAGAAGAAGCTTGGAGTTCCATTAAACCAGATGTAAGTCACTTTCGTGTTTTTGGAAGTGAAGCATGGGCCCATATTCCAGATGAAAAGCATAAAGCTTTAGAACCTAAGAGTGAGAAATGTACTTTTGTTGGATATTCTGAAGATGTAAAAGGTTATATACTTATTCCATTTAAGTCCAAAAATGTTATCATTAGAAGAGATGTAAAATTTGATGAAAATAAATCGACCTGCGAGCCTAGTCCGGCGGATGTGCCACCTCTTCCTATCTCTTCTACTTTTGAAAACATTTCTTCTTCAGATGATGAAAGTGAGGATGACAATCCTCCCCCACCTTCTCAGGATCCTCAACTTCCAAGATGGGTCCGTGCTACTCGGGATGCAGCAGGTGATCTTGCCGGTGATCCTACAGATCAGCGACGTACACGTTCTCAGTTTGAAAGAGCCTCTTCTTTACTAGCTCAAGCTCCAGTAAATCATGATCCTGACACTTTTGCAGAAGCTTCAGGCCATCCACATTGGGAAGCAGCTATGAATGAAGAATATCATTCATTGTTGGCAAATGATACATGGGATCTTGTTCCTCTACCAAAGGGACGCAAACTTGTTAGATGTAAATGGGTTTACAAAACCAAGTATGGACCAAATGGGAAAGTAGATAAACATAAAGCTTGTCTTGTTGCTAAGGGCTTTTCACAAGTTGAAGGCTTTGACTACACTGAAACCTTCTCCCCTGTTGCCAAAATGAACTCTATCCGCCTTGTTCTTTCCCTTGCTGCCTCTTTAAAATGGGAAGTCCATCAGATGGATGTTAAATCTGCCTTCTTGCATGGGGACTTGCATGAAGAAATCTATATGGAACAACCCATTGGCTTCATCCAAACAGACTCCAGCCTTGTATGTCGACTTAAGAAATCCCTTTATGGTCTCAAGCAAGCTCCTCGGGCTTGGTATGCCAAAATGGATAGCTTTCTTTTAGAATTTGGCTTTTCTAGGTGTTATTCTAACAATATTGTCTACACCAAGAAAGTGGGCAACTCTCTTATCATCCTTGTTCTTTATGTTGATGATCTTATTCTTACTGGTAGTGATCCCAACCTTATAAACCATGTGAAGTCCAGCCTTAAAAAGAAATTTGAAATGACAGACTTAGGACACTTACACTATTTTCTCGGTCTTCAAGTCTTGCAATCCAAGGAGGGTATTTCCCTTTCCCAGTCCAAGTATGCTTGTGATATTCTTCGTCATTTTCACATGGAAGACTGTAAGCCAGCCCCTTCTCCCTTTCAGTCTGGAGTCAAACTTTCAGTCTCTTGTACTTCTCCTGAAGTTGATGCTACCTTATACCGTCAACTTGTAGGAAAACTCTTGTATTTAACCCATACTCGTCCTGACCTTTCCTTTGTGTTGGCCTTGTTGCTCGTTTTATGAAAAACCCCCGTGAAAGTCATTGGAAAGCAGCTAAAAGAATACTTCGTTATGTTCGAGGTACAGTACAGTTTGGGATTCATTACAGTTCCAAAGCAGCTCCTCTATTAGTTGGTTTCACTGATTCTGATTGGGCTGGTGACCCTAATGATCGGAAGTCTACTGCTGGTTATGTCTTCACTCTTGGTTCAGGACCTATTACATGGGCTTGTAAGAAACAGGTGGCCATTTCTCTTTCGTCAGCAGAAGCAGAGTATCATGGTGCCGTGGAAGCTAGTAAGGAAGCTTTGTGGCTTCGTCAGATCCTATCAGAGTTTGGCTTTGAGCAGCATCATCCAACCACAATTTGGTGTGATAATCAAAGTGCCATTCAGCTATGCAAAGATCCAGTCCAGCATCAGCGCAGCAAACACATTGAACTACACATGCACTTCATCAGAAAGCTCATTCATGACCATGTTCTTGAAGTGCAATATTGTTCAACGGATGATCAGGTTGCAGACATCTTCACAAAGGCTCTCACAGAGGCGAAGTTCACTAAACTTCGATATATGCTTGGAGTTCAGGAGTTGTCACTAGGGGGATAGGCTCTAGTGCCTCCTTCCTTCTCCTATTGTGTCATATTTGTAAATCCTTCAATCCTATCCCAAGTTGTTCTTAGGGGGGATGTTATGATATTCCGACACATAGGAAATAGTTTAGTTCAACTTGGTCTAGTATAGAGTTAGGTATAGAGTTAGGTAAGTGTGTGTTTCTTTACCGTTGTACATTTTGTAACTTACAATCCGACGGTCACGATATGTAGTGATCCGACGGTTCACTCTCTCCTCGGTATTACCGACACTTGATCCGTGGCTTGACACCCAATTGGTCCATGAGTTCTATTTAAAGCGCATGGAAGGTCATTGTTCGGGTAATCCGTCTATGAGAGAAATGTTATCTAAATTTTCATTCTTTGATTAATAAATTGCTTGAAATGGCCGCGTTGGCTCAGGCCATGGACTGTTTCCCTCTTTGAGGGTTTTAACCACGTCAAAAATACTGGTGTATTGATCTGTGATCTGGTTGTGAGCGGTGTCCTTTTGGTGTTCTTTCTGAGGAACTTACCCTGTAAATTCCTACAGAAGTTATATGCACCTGGAATGCAAGCTGGTGAGAAAGGGGAGGTTTACACTTGTCCATGTCAAAAATAGCAAGCATGGAATCCGTAGGGTCAATACCTCTGATAGCCCAAGGCAAAGCTTTCCGTTGGCTGGGGCATGTTTGTAATACTTCAAGCGCCAACATAGCCGATAGTGTTTGTGCCAAATTCTCTACGATATTGTAGTGTTGGGCGGCACGTGCAGATGTATTGTGCGTTGTGCGTCGAAGTGCCCCTTTGGGGGGTCGAATTACAAAGTCCTCAACCGACCTTTCGATATGCAGATCGTTGGACAGTGATGGGTTTTGAGCCCAACGATGGGTTTTGACCTGAGGATGGTTTTCATGCTGGAGTCACAGGAGCTCCATAAGATTTGGCTCTTGTGGTGAGATCTATTGTTCCAAATGTGTAAACGACAGAAGATCCTTCTCCAGTTGAAGGATGTTATGAACCATCGTTGCACCCTGACGTGGGTTGCAGTTGGTTGGCAACGATATTTTGCTACTATTGAGTAGGAAAAGGATTTCTAAGGACAGCAGGTGCCTTACCAGAATCTAGTTTGGAAAGGTAATCTATAAATTCTTGAAGACGCGGACAACGCCAGGTTACATGATCTTCAAGACAGAGTTTGCATGAATATATGGTGCCTTTATCCTTTTCTGCATCACTAGCCGCAGCGGCCTTCTGTTTTGGGTTGGGATACTTTGCTGACTGCTCTTCAGAAGGAGTGGTCTTTTTCTTGCTCTTCTTTTTCTTACCACCGGATTTCTCTGTAGACTGCACAGAGTTTATCACAACGGCAGGAAGAGCAATCGTTTTGGTGGTAGCGGAAGCATTGGGGTTACCAGGAGCATGGGGGATTATGTTGTAAAGAGTGCTAGACTATGAATATATCAAATCCAAGTGTTGGGCATGACGTATGGATTGGTCGTCTGTGACCGCACCACCTAGAGCGACATCTCTAGTGATTTGCGGAAGTAACGACCTATAGAACCAGTCCATTAAGAGAAAGTCTAGGAGGGGAGCTTTGACTACCCTCTTCCTACGTCTCCATTCATGTATATGATTGGAGATGTGGGTGGCGGTACGCTGATGAAATGAAGTGAGGAGCTCTGTCCCAGTCTCATAGCGGATAGGTAGCTGGAAGTGCTTCAATAATTCCATCACTAAATTATCGAAGGTATTCACTAATGTGTGTGGTAACTCAATATACCACTTTGCTGCAGTGCCACTGAGGGTGTGGGGAAAAAGATGTAACCGGACACTATCATCCACCATAGAGTTAGAAACACTCCAGAGATTGTAGGTGGTGATATGGGTGCCCGGATCCTCCCCTTGTTTTCCATCGAAATTTGGAATGTTTGTCGGTATTTTATGCGGGATCGGTGGCCATTGTAAGTTGTGGTAGATGGGGTCGTTTGTCAACTTGTATAAGTTAGGAATATCCAATGTTTCCAAAAAAGGAAAATTTTTGGGTGCACCCTGTTGGAGAGGTAAATCCCCTCTACGGTTAGAGGCGATCCCTACTAGCCCAGAATGGGTCTAGCAACAATCAATCAATGCTACTATGCAAGTTCCTAATTGCAAATAAAAGATAGGCAATGAACACCTACTTGGATTCCAACGCTATTGTTTGATGAAGAGATGCCACTCTCGCTCCTTCACTCTGGCCGGTCACGATCCTCCACGATCTCCGTGAATAGATACCTGCACACACGAAGAGAAAGACAAACACAAGCGTGAAATCTAATAAAAGCAATTATACATCAGTCAGAAAGGATGCAATTCACATTAACCATTGCAAAGACAAATGAGAATGGAACCATAACAGTAGTCATCTATTATTAATCAATAACAGAGAAAGGTACAACCAAAGTTCTGACGCTGAGTCCTTCTCTAGAGGGTCCAGCGAGCAAGTCTCTTAAGCATTCACCCTTGGAGGTAGATTATCCCAAAACAAAGCTCTCTCTCACACAAGAAATACTCACAACCTTCCTTAAGCTTCTTCTAGCAAATCCACACTTGTCACACCAACTACCTACTAGCAGCAGCAGTCTAAGCACTATGAATTCCACACTATCCAAACTAGCTGCTCATGGCAATGGTGGAGGTTTAAATAGGAGAAGGGGTCTCCATGAATGATGGGAGGATAAGCTCATCTCCAAGGAAGGTGGTTCCAAATGACGAATAGACATGCCATAGAAGGGAGGGCGATACTCACAAGGCTAACAACCAGGTCTGGAGTTATCTGGAAGGCTGGCTGTTAGAAACAATTCGCCCAAACTGGATCAGCGCAGGTGTAACACTGAACTGGAGCGCTGGCAGCGCATCTTAATAACAGAGCAGGCTTTGTCAGCGCGGCTTAATAATTTCATAGGATGCGCTGGCTCATGAAATTCGACCAGCGCGGAAAACCCGTGTGCTTCCGCGCTGGCAGCGCATCAGTTACATTATCAGCCGCCAGTCAGCGCGGTTATTTTAATAACAGTCGCGCTGATGAAATAAACTTTGGCAAAGTGGGTCATTTGGCCAGTTTAGAGAGCATGAGCATGGTGCATTTGATTTCATGACACAGTAGGGAGACTGACAGGGAGACAGTGACAAATTACTGCGTAACAGATGCCCCCTAAAGCATGAAGCCCGAGAGAGTGGGAGGGGTGAAATGCTTTACAAAACTGCTGAACTGGAACACCACCAGGAAGGACCTGCACGTATGTACAACTGATATCTCGATTACATGTAGTCTAGGCATGGGCGCAGCCATCCAAAAGACATATAAAGAAGGTCTGTGGTATGGACGCAGCCACCCAGCTGAAGAGACCATGATGATAAGAAGGTATGGTCGCAGCCATCCCAAAGACTCAGGTATGGGCGCAGCCATCCATCAATGAGTCATGTAATAATAATCCACAAAATCGCAGCCTGGTTCGTAACAGACAAAAACCAGGGTCTTGCGCTCCATCCCAACCCGAACAAAGTACAAGTCCAAGCATGTGAATACATGAGCTGAAGTCGAACATGCATGAACATCGTCTGATTACCAGCCAATAATGAAAACTGTTAACAGACGCGAGAGGTACCACCAATAATGACAATGGTCCTCAAGGTACTTATAGGTACAATCCGCGGCGTGTGAATCAATGAGCTAGTGTCGAACACCCGCAGAATCATCCGATCAGAGGCCAATGATGAAAAACTCACGTCGAACACGAAGAACCTGCCATTAGGGCATGCAGGCTCTAAGGCACCTGAAGCGAGTCTCTAGGTCACTTTCCTGGATAATGAGCTGAAGTCGACAGGAAGTAACCTTGATCGAAGGTGGGACATGATGTTTCCCACATCATCGACACGAGACAGAGAAGGATAAAATATTGTGTGCGAGACATCAGAGGGAGGTGGTAAGCTTGCAGAGGCCAACTTCTCTTGAACATATCGGCGACACAACAGCGGATTTGGCAGTATCTGACATCAAATGAGCAGAGGTCATGGTGACAAGGCAATGAGCAGATGAGAGGTCAAAATAGGTTAACCCAAACCCATGGAGGCGAGTGTAAAACAAGATGAGAAATCCCCACCCAGACACGAATGCAGATGAGTGCCATGTTCAAGAGCGACATACTGCCGACACGACCATTATTACAGTTTCATTTTCCCCACCATTTCTGGCAGGTACCCCGATTATTTTTGGAGGACAAGCTTGACGGGGATAGCATATGCTTGGGAAGGCGTCATTTTTATGATGTCCGATGTCATTAAGTTTTAACGAGCCTGACAAAGGAAGAACTCGGCGTCTTTTCTTGTTTAGAGAGTCTGAAAAGACAGTGGAAAAGAAAACTCCAGGGGGGTCCTTTTTCGTAAAGTTGTGTCTCTCGAGCCTGAAAAAGTATAAAACAATGCTCGAAAAAACCGCCCGACCAGTATGATCGAGGAGTACTTTTCGTGAATAGTGACTTCGACCCGAAAAAGTAAAAAAGCGGTCGGAAGTACGTCGTTTTGGGGCCAATAATGAGTGCGAAACGACAAACACCCGGCGATCTTTTTAAGTTAAACGGTCGAAAAAAGAGCTTTAAAAGCGACCGCCTCTCGTTCTGTCTAACGAGTCGAGAGGGAACCCGACCATCTTTTCTTACTTTATGTCGGAAAAGAGCGTGAAGACGACGTTTTTTGGGACCAAGTGTTCATAGAATTGTTGTGACCACGCGTAAACCTGTTCGACATGTTAAAAAACATAGTAAAACATGCATAAAAGCATAATATAGCGACATTAGTGCTAAATCCATGGTAAAAAACATGACAGAAAACCCACATTTATAAAAAACCATAGTTAATTATGAATTTTTACCATAAATAGGGGGGTAAAAGTCATTTTTTACCATTGTTACCATTTTGAGTTGTGAAGAACGTTGTGGAGCTGCAAGGTTGACGGAGCGATTTCCAGCCCGTGCGGACACCATTCATCCGGCAGCTTGTTTCAAGTAGGTTCTCCTCCCCCTGCGCTTTAATTTGAGTCTTTTTGAGAGCAATTCCATGGTGGGAAGTGGCCCTTTGGGCAAATTCTTTGAGCGTTGATGCGCTCTCGGTCAGCGCGGATTTCCCGCTCGGGTCCACGCTGATCGATTAAATTTACACACAACACCTCTCGGGTCAGCCCGGAAAACACGTGTGCTTCCGCGCTAACCCAAGAAAAAAAAAAAGGGGCGCCATGATCAGCGCGACTGTTTTAAAAACAGCCGCGCTGACACGGTAAAATTTTGTTTTTAAGAAAATGAACGTACAAACTTCAACGGTTAGCGCTCTAATATTTTTTCATGGTCTTGCAGGACATAATGGCCTTTGTTTGGTAGGAGAGAGCTCACTATGACGAGGATATAGCCGCTTATGCCATTGCGGAATGCCGAAATGCAATGCAGGCATGCGGGTTCTTAAAATTCTTCCTCACTCCGCACCTGAGGGCGCAACCTGATCTTCTCGAGCTCTTAATCAGAGCTTGGAACCCAGTTGACGGAAAATTCACCATTCGTGGCCGGGACATTGAGTTTGACTCCACGGACATCTATTTTTTGACTGGATTGTCACGTCGGGGCCAGATGCCCATCCTGGAGGGGCAACGTCCCAGCGGTGAGACTCTTGACCAGCTCATGGCTCGAGTGTGCCCACGGGCTGTTAAAACACGGAGTGGGAAGGTTGGTATTCCGACGGTGGACGACATTGGTCTTCGCACCATACTCTTCATGGTGACACGGGCAGTAGGCTCTTTGGCCAATCATGAGGCCTCAAAGACCCATCTACTACTGGCTCTTGAGTGCTTACAGCCCACCATTTTTAACTGGGCAGCAGCAGTGACGACCAGCATGAAGAGACAATTGAGCAACTGTCGACGCGGAGAGTCGAAGCAGTTTGCTTATGGGTCGCTCTTACTTCTGCTCATGCTGGAGCGGGTGCTGGCCCTACAGCTACAGAACATGGCCGTGGATCCACCCAGAGGTCCCCGGAAGACGAGGGCCAATCGATGGGGCCGTGTCATGCCGCGCGGAGGTGGCGGCCGCCCAGTGGCTTGGGGAGTGTATTTTCGAGAGTGGTTGGATTGGCAGGTCATTTTCGTAGAGGACTGGCCATATGCCAGTATGGACTTCCGCGGCGATCCCGACATGCCACTGCCCGCAGGAGAGCTTTGGGATGATGGAGGTATGACACTTGATCTCTTCTTAATATTTTTTAATGTTTTTGATTTTTCATGTACATGTCTTGATAAATGTCATGGTGTGCAGATGTGGGACCCGTGAGACCCATTGGTCTAGCCCCAGAGGCACGGAGACAGGGGCAAGGTGCTGGAGTCCTGGCCCTGGCTCCTCCAGGAGTGGAAAAACGGAGACTATAGCTCGCAACCTTGAGGGTTTACTGGTGGGGGTGCCAGATTACCAGGGGGTCGAGGAGGTCCCCATAGTTTCTTAGATCCACACAGTGGGGGTGAACCTAGGATGCACTGCCTTTTGAGGCGGGTGGCACGGGCAGCTGTATGCTATAGAGAGCATAACCCAGCTCAGTAGTCATCTAGGTCTTATTTCCACTGATGTTTTGAGAGACATATGTCTCAGATGTACTGAGGACACCGGCTTTACTTTTGGACATATACACTTATTTTTGAGCGCCTTAGTGCGCCACACGATATATATATATATATATATTATTTTTGGATGGATCGTTTCACATGTGATGATGTTTTTATATGCTATGCAAATGTCTAATACAAATGTGATCTAATGTATCAGTTTGCACAACACACGACCCATGTATTTTAAATTTTTATGCAAGCTTAAAAGCACATATGCAAACTATGCTTGGAAAAGAAATTATTTACACATGCTTATTCTATGGTCTTATTATGTTTTCTATGTCTTCTTGTATGATGTTTATCTATTACGCAAATGTCTGTCCAACACATGGTTTGCCAATGCATCGGTTAATGTATTTAATCGTCTCGGAATGTGTTGATATGTGATGTAATCAAAATTCCTTTCTAACAATCTCACACGTAAATACAACCTTAGAATGCATTGGTCTCTGACGGAATATCGCCCGTTGAGTTGATGGACGACAAGTTGAGAGTCCAGGTTTACCACCAATGCACGAATGTCGAGATCAACTGCTTCGGCTAGTAATTCAATTACAGCACTGTATTTGGCAACATTGTTGATGGTACGGCCCAAGCACATGCCTTGAACATCTGAGGATCGTAGATCGCCCACGCCGCAGAAGACAAATTGCAATTGCTACGGCAGGCGCCATCGGCGAAACCAACGTAAGGTGTACTAGACATCTGCACAAGAAGCAGAAAACAAAATAAGAGGCAAACACGCCTTCACACCAAAGCAAAACAAGAAATCATGCACACATAACACACTTGCTAAGAACACACGTATGTACAAACTAGGTGCACGAAATCATGCATAGCATTTTTTCAAATAAAGCCCGTTGCGGGGCTTGTCGAGAGGATTTCCTTCGTAATCGATCAGCTCATATGCCCCCTTTTGCAAAACTCTCTTCACGATATAGGGGCCTAGCCACATGGATTCGAGTTTACCTGCCCCCAGCTTATCCTTAACTTGATCATAGAGCAGTACTAGATCTCCCTCAACAAAGGAACGAGGTTGAATAGTATTGTCGAAGTGAGCCTTAACCCTCTTCTTCTGCGCTTCAATAGCTAGAGAGGCTAAGCGACGAGTCTCGTCTAGCCGTTCTAAATAAAGAAGCCGTTCCTCCACCGGAGTGGTGTTGGGAAGCAACTCGACAACTAACTTTAACGAAGGAATCTCACACTCAACAGGAAGGGTGGCCTCCAGTCCATAAACAAGCTGAAAAGGAGTGAAACCGGTGGCGTCCTTCACAGAGGTCCGGTAAGCCCACAAGGCGGGGAATAGCATCAGATTCCAGTTAGACTTGTGCGTATTCACGGTATGTTGGAGCATTGTGATCAAAACTTTGTTCACAGCTTCAACTTGGCCGTTGGATTGAGGGTAATACGGCGTCGAGCTATCTTGACGCAAGCCTAGCTGGGTCGTTAGTTCCGTCATCATGTGATTACGGAAATGTTTTCCGTGATCTGTGACGATAGCCTGGGGGACTCTGAACCGAGTAATGACATGATTAAACAAAAACTGCGCCGCTGTGTAACCGTCTTCGTTCAATGTAGCCATCGCTTCGGCCCATTTGGTGAAGTAATCCACGGCAACGATGATATACTAATGCCCCCCGGCCGAACGATGGTTACAAGACGTATAATCAATGCCCCATTTGGCAAATGGACCTACGGTAACAACAGGGTGCAGTGGTGCAGGAGGTGCACATATTTTCCGGTGGTAGACCTGACATTCATGACATGCACGGACGGCAAGGATGCAATCCTTGAAGATAGAAGGCCAGAAATAACCAGCACGGAGGATTTTCTGGGCGGTGGCATATCCAGACATGTGGCCGCCACAAGCACTGGAGTGGCAGTCATTCAACACCTGCTCAGCCTCCTCGAGAGTTAAACATCGGCGGAGAACAGAATCAACGCCGAGGCGGTACAGGGTATCGCCAATAATGCGATAGGGCTGAGATTGGTGACGAATCCTCCGTCGAGTGTCTTTCGACACATTAGGACGGAAGGAAGACGTCTACAAATATACTATGATATCCCCATACCGAGGGTGGAGGGTGCTGATTAGAAACAATGTTTCATCCGGGATATGCTCTTCCGAACGAGATGGTGCAGAAGGGGATGGAAAAGAACAGAGAAATTCTGCAAAGACCAGAGATTTCTTAGACTTGGCAGCAGTAAATTCCAAGTCAAACTCTTGTAGGATGACAATCCATTTCGAGTACTTGCCCCCCAGCAGCTGATGCGACAAGATGTATGTCATTGGGTTCAGTCAGAAATCACGGTCGTAGTGCGCAACAGGATATAGTGCCGGAATTGTTGGATGGCGCAGACATCTGCCAATGCCAACTTCTCGACATAAGCGTAGTGAGTTTCCGTGTCCAAGAGATTGCGACTAAGGTAATAGATAACGTGCTCGTTGCCATCATCATCATCCTGTACCAGAACCATGTCGATGGTGGTGTCAGCGGCAGCTAGATAGAGAGTATAATCACGGTGGTAGCTCGGAGGTCTTAAGAGTGGGGTCGAGACAAGGAGGTCCTTGAGTCGCTCGAAAGACTCCTGGGCGATGGCATCCCAACGAAAGGGTGTGTCTCGCTTTAATAACCGTGTGAAACCCTTAGCCACCTCGGCATAATTCGGAATGAATCGTCTGAGGAAATTCGCTTTGCCCTGCAAGCTATGCAATTGCTGCAAAGAGGCAGGGGGAGGAAGATTCAAAATGGCCTCAACTTTGAGGGGATCCAGACGGATGCCTTCTCGGGAGACGATGAACCCGAACAGTCGGCCTGATTCTACGCAGAAGACACACTTATGAGGATTAAGCCTAATGCGGTAGTGTCGACAGCGGAGAAAAATTTCACGAAGATGAGAGGGGTGGTCCTGACGCTTAGCTGAATGAGCTGGGAGGTCATCCAGATAAGGTTGTACAATGTGACAAATGTCGTGAAAGGCATAAGACATTGCACGTTGAAATGTAGCACCGACATTCTTTAGACCGAAAGGAAGCTTCTTATAGGCGAAGGTGCCCCAAGGACAAATAAAAGTCGTCTTATGCTGGTCCGTGGGTGCAATGTTGATCTAGTTATAGCCAGAGAAGCCGTCCATAAACGAGTAAATTTCACTTCCTGCGCACTCATCAATAAGCTGATCGATGAAGGGCGTAGGGAAGTTATCTTTCGGACAGGCATGATTGATATCACGATAGTCAACACAGACCCTGATAGTGCCCTGCTTTTTATTCACAGGGACTATATTAGACACCCAATCCGTAAGGGGAATGGGGTAGATGAAACCAGCTTTAAGAAGCTTTTCGACTTCGGCCTTGATGGCTGTAGCCTTTCGGGGGTGCACGGGCGTAAGCGCTGACGAACAGGCTTAGCACCTGGGTATGTAGGTATTTCATGCACCACTATACTAGGATCGATGCTGGGCATTTCCTCATAGGACCATGCGAAGACATCACGAAATTCGCGAAATAGAGCAGTGTAGAGTTGAACTTCCTCTGGAGTGCAAGTAACTCCGATATGAATGTGCTCGACAATCCCTGGTTTGACAGAGATGTCGATCGATTGGGTTTGTGTGATATTTCCCATATTGCCCTCCGAAGACACTTGATAAAGCTGAATGGGTGTTTGGAGGGGCGGGGATGGGACACACGAAGCAAACCGCTCGAGACATGCGATCATTTCCGAATGGGGAGGGAGAAACGAAGAGTGATGGTAGTGATCTGACCAAGGGAGCTCTTCGAGAGACATGGTCTCTATGATGGCTTCGTCGGAAGGAAATATTTCCTTCAATGGATCCGAAGTAGCCTCATCTCCTAGCCAAGGGAAATGATCATATGAATCGTGAACACTGCTCGGGAGAGCAGGTTCATCAGGGGGAGCCGCTGCAGCAACAATCTCGATGTAGTTGAGTTCGGCAGGACTCAACGGCATCATATCACCCCAAGAGTCTTCCTGATTAGCAGGAGGAAGAACCCACGGATCAGAGCGTACAGAGATCATATTAATAGGGGCGAGATTCGGAGGTGGGAGGGGAAAGACTCCCATTAAAGTGGGATCTTTGAAAAGTCCGGCACCCACCCAGCGGAGTCGCCAAATTGTTGGAGAGGTAAATCCCCTCTACGGATAGAGGCGATCCCTACTAGCCCAGAATGGGTCTAGCAACAATCAATCAATGCTACTGTGCAAGTTCCTAATTGCAAATAAAAGATAGGCAATGAACACCTACTTGGATTCCAACGCTATTGTTTGATGAAGAGATGCCGCTCTCGCTCCTTCGCTCTGGCCGGTCACGATCCTCCATGATCTCCGTGAATAGATACCTGCACACACGAAGAGAAAGACAAACACAAGCGTGAAATCTAATAAAAGCAATTATACATCAGTCAGAAAGGATGCAATTCACATTAACCATTGCAAAGACAAATGAGAATGGAACCATAACAGTAGTCATCTATTATTAATCAATAACAGAGAAAGGTACAACCAAAGTTCTGACGCTGAGTCCTTCTCTAGAGGGTCCAGCCAGCAAGTCTCTTAAGAATTCACCCTTGGAGGTAGATTCTCCCAAAACAAAGCTCTCTCTCACACAAGAAATACTCACAACCTTCCTTAAGCTTCTTCTAGCAAATCCACACTTGTCACACCAACTACCTACTAGCAGCAGCAGTCTAAGCACTATGAATTCCACACTATCCAAACTAGCTGCTCATGGCAATGGTGGAGGTTTAAATAGGAGAAGGGGTCTCCATGAATGATGGGAGGATAAGCTCATCTCCAAGGAAGGTGGTTCCAAATGACGAATAGACATGCCATAGAAGGGAGGGCGATACTCACAAGGCTAACAACCAGGTTTAGAGTTATCTGGAAGGCTCGCTGTTAGAACAAATTCGCCCAAACTGGATCAGCGCGGGTGTAACACTGAACTGGAGCGCTGACAGCGCATCTAAATAACGGAGCAGGCTGTGTCAGCGCGGCTTAATACTTTCATAGGATGCACTGGCTCATGAAATTCGACCAGTGCGGAAAACCCGTGTGCTTCCGCGCTGGCAGCGCATCAGTTACATTATCAGCCGCCAGTCAGCACGGTTATTTTAATAACAGTCGCGCTGATGAAATAAACTTTGGCAAAGTGGGTCATTTGGCCAATTTAGAGAGCATGAGGATGGTGCATTTGATTTCATGACACAGTAGGGAGACTGACAGGGAGACAGTGACAAATTATTGTGTAACACACCCGACTCAGACCATGGTGATGACAGATGACCTGAGGAGCTCTGTGCTCCTCCCATCGTTTGGTTCCCCATGGTGTACATGGGCTGTGTGGTGTAGTAGTTTCTTTGCGGTATGGTGTTGTAGAGTGGATTTCCATGAGGATTTTGATACTAGGGTATGAAGTTGACCCAAGTATAAGCGGTGCCCCCTTGACTCATCTGAGTCTTTGAGTAGGTTGCCCCATGGATTGGGTGGGAATCCCTTATGGATTCCCAACCGACACAGAACTAACAATATAGCTTTGATTTACAGAGCGAACACTCATGTCAATCAGTGACTATCCATGCATGCCTGAGAATGGCAAGGGAATTGTGAAATTCCCCATCGGCATGTGCATATTGGGAAATGCCCTAGATATCTAAATCTGGGGGTTGGAATTGTACATTGGCCTTTGACCTTGTTATTGGTAAACTGGAACCGTGCCCATAGTGCCACATTGATTTTTATATGGAGCACTATATGTGGCACTAGTCGAAGGTATGTTTTGTCGCACCATAGGAGTGGAACCTGGCATCTGCTAGGTTCCACTTATAGAGGGTGTTATGTGAGTTGTCGTACCTGGGACGAACGGGATAGAAGGATTCCACATTACCGGTGTTGTGATGACCGTCAACTGGGGAAGTGGTAGAGGACTAATGGTGTCTCTATAATTCCACAACCCTTGAGGCGTCGACTGGATAGATGGGAAAGTTCCACCTACTGAAGAAGGAAGTACAGCTACCACGGAAGCAACGATAGGATCCGACAGATTCGTAAGTGGAGTGTTAAAATGAGGAAGAAATCCTTTCGTGAAGAAGTACTCCGGAAAACTGGAATCCTCGGTCGTCCACACAGATCCCGTGTGCGATTTAGGAGACTGATTTCTTGAAGATGATGAATCTAAGTCAGTGGAACTGGCGGATCCTCCACAATGAGTGGAGGAAGTCCTAACAATCGTCTGGATTGACGATGAGGGCCGAATGTAGCCACAATGATTGTTAAGTTTTATCAAATATATTTTAATGTGATATTATTTAAAGTATCGAAAACGATAGCACTCAGGTACCTAAAAAGAAAAACTACACTAAATATGTCAATCAGCAAATAGAGCGAAATTACCTAGTCTGATAAGCACTGATTACTGGAGATGAAACCCAGTCTCTCAATGAATAATAGACAAGGATGGCCAAATGTATGGTTGCGGTTACTTTTGAGCTTCATCCGAACCTCAGATTGAGGGGCCAAGTACTCTTGTGAATATGAGCACCCTCGCAAAAACTAAATACAAAGTAGATCCATCCGTTTGAAGTACCAGGACAGCTCGTCCTAGTCACCTTAGATAAGTGCCTAGAATTTTTGGCCACTAATGATACCTCAAATCACAAACATTACCAGGGGGTACATAGTCATAGACAGCATGCTGTGTGGGCAGGATACCTGAGTCCCCGACTCAGTTCCGAAATCCTCGAAGGGACCCCCAATACACAAAAAGCCCAAAGGAGTTGTAAGAGAAAGTGGACTACCTTCAATTACAGTTTGATGTTTTCTCGTATTTTGCTCCATTGTTAGGGGAGTGTTCCTAGTAATATGAGTGCAGAAGGATTTTGCACTCATTAATGACACTAGTTTTGATTTTCAACCTTGGGTAGTTCACTCACATGCTTATCCCAAGGTCCTAATCTAGCCAATGTTGGTTTGCTCAAAAAGAGTAACTGATTGATTTTAATGTAAATTTTAGTGTACTTGCTTATTTTTCTTCAGTAGGGATGTTGACGTATGAATATGGTGAGACCCTTGACTCAATAAACCATGCAGAACAATGCTCTGATTTTTTTTTTCAATTTCTTATGCAAACAAGTCTTATTCTACACATGTATCCTTTCACATATTCATGGATTCGCCAGTGCATCTAAATCAATTTAGCACTTGCATAACTAAAAGTTTATTTTCCCAATATTCTCTAACAACTACTGAAAACCAAAATGGAGCAGCCTACAACTATTTTGATAGAAGGAGCAATACAGTTTATCAACCTTTCTTTCAAAAAAAAAAAAAATTCTTTTAAGAGAGAAAAACTAAAACAATTTCTTAAAGATAAAATTTTTAAGACACCAAATTTGTTAACATGATACTGTTGCATATCTTACTTTAGCCCCTGAGACAAGTTTACCCCCCTTTTGGTCCACAGAATCTTCTAAAAAACATGGAAATGGGTAACTAATGCTTAGTCTCGTTGTAAACAGAGAGTTAGTTTGGCCACTTAAGCTCCCTGTGCACAGTCAAAGAGCTTTATAAAGCTCTGTGTAGACTAGCAACCTGTGTTAGTGAAGGAAATAACTCAAACAAAGGGTATTTAGGATCAGTTTCTAAGGAGAATGCAAATTTGCAGGATGCAACAAGGTAGATGGTGGGTCCGAAAAGGATTTGAAGAAGTGGGAAGCTCTTAGAAGAAAGAGAAGATCTGAGAGGAGTCCAGGTAACCCGGAACTAGATGTATAGTCCCCAGTGAAGTCGCTAATTCTGCTATGGGGTAAAATGCACGGGATGAAAACTACCCTCAAAGGCCTTCTCGGGACCTTTGACAGACTATAATATTATCTGCAAAAGCTACCAGTTACACACATGTTCATCTATCAAACATAAATTGACAGGTATGGAAAGAGGATCACCTTTAGTTCCTTCTAGATTCACTTGGGGATCTCTGTGTGGCAAGAGGAACTCCTTCTAAGATGGTTCCAAGTCGATTCCTGCACAAAGGACAAAGAAAACCAATCATAGCATACGCTTCTGAAAACTAATGTAAGAATCTGTAACAAACATGTATAAATGTATAACATAACTACTCAACTCGACAAGCATCAGAATCAACAAATAAATGAACAATATCACCGACACTTTGGAGTAGGGAACACAACTGGAGTTCTATATTCAAAATGGAAGAGTGATTAAAACAATCTGTTGTATCATCCTTCCTTACCCCTTCTTCCTCTCTCTCTCTCCCCCTCTTTTAGCTAAATTCTTCAAGAATATGACAGTTCACAACAGCTCTATGGGTTATCCTTCCAAATGCTATGACCCTTTTGCAATGGCCCTCTTGCTGCTTATGTAGTAATCGAATTAGGGCTGCCAAGCTCCATCTAGAGTTCATTAGGGAAAAAACCATGATCCTGCCCTGTTACAAGCTTTTTCCCATTTGCCTTCATTCTCAGAATATAATTTCTCCAAATATCTTGATTTTTGGAGTTTCCTTCCTTTTCTTGCACAAATTTAGGGATTTAATATCTATATATTTATGAGCAAATTCGTTGGCATGACCTTCTGAACATCACTTAAGTTCACTAACGCTCCCCCTGGTCTAACAACATGAGTTAGCAGGGTGACTAACACTCCTTTATGCTTGGTAACAAGCTTTGTAAAGCAGGTTGTCAATGTATAGAGAGCGTTAGTGTGGATTTTGGGCCTGCAATTGTGTTCATTGCTTTAGTCACCTTGTCTTTCACCTCTAAGTTGATTAGGTGGTCAATTTGTCCTATAAAAATAGGTCAGAAGGAAAGACCTACTTGTTCTCATTTCCAAAGAATCGGTCATGATGAATCAATGTGCTGAAACTTCATCCAGAACTTAAGCCCAAAATGTTCCTTAAGGAGAAGTATGAAAATAAGGCCATTGCAATAGTCTAGCAAGATCGAGGTTTAGATTCAGGTGATGGAAGGAGGATAACCGCTATGGTTACGATAGGTAAAACTTCTGATACTGGTTCAAGTTCGAAAACTATTGCATCTTCTTCAAACATAAATCCTTCCCATGAGGATAAAAGAGTTGAATTGTTTAACATAAGGATAACTTCTAAGCATACAAATATAGGTACAATGTTTGACAGTGGATCACAGGTGAATTTAAGCTCTGAATATTTAGTTAAAAGTTTGGGTTTGGAAACACATAATCATCCAATACCTTACCCATTAGGATGGCTAAATAAATGAATTCAGATAAAAGCCATCAAACAGTGTCGATCAAGATTTTCCATAACAACTAATTACACTGATGAAGTGGTATTAGATGTGGTTCTAGTAGACATATGTGGAGTTGTCTTAGGATGTCCTTATCTTTATGATCGTAATGCAGTATTTTATAGGAGAGAACATAAATTTCACCTTAAGAAAGATGGGGTTGAATTTATTGTCAGGGCACATCAAAACAAAAATCACTTGAATTCAGTTAATGTTAACCAGATGAAGCAATTAATAAGTTCAAACAAGAGGTTTCTAATCATGTGTGTGAAGGATCAACATAACAATCAACATGATTCTTGTTTAAGTTATGCAACTCAGCTTTAAGATGATTTGATTAAAGAGATAAACACTTATTCAGTTCTACGTAAAACCAAACATCTTATTCAAAAGCAGGGAATACAACATGAATTACAGTTTGTGCCTAAATCTCCACTTCCTAAAGTCAGAAAAAATCAAATTATTTTAAGTTTGGAACCTAACAGTTACACGGATACAGGTCAATATTTGGGAAAGTTGGTGTTCAACTTCTCTTGTATTGTGTCGCCATGTCATGTCTCGAACAGTTTGGAAACCTCTTTTCAAGTGGAGAGGAAATGTATTTGTTTTCATATCAAAGCCTTTTCTAAAGCAGTGTTAAAGTTTCTAATGGGAACTTATGCATCAGAGGAAAGTTCTAAACAATGGAAACATCATGTAATAAATGAAGGAAAAGTGATTAAAACAAATCAACAACTAGCTTAATACTTTCAAAGAAAAACTAGGTTGCAGCAATTTTCATCTTATAGTTTGATGGGTTTATGGCAGCATGGTCACTTAGCAGTCAATAAGCAGGAAAGTATGTCAACTCAAGTAGCTGGTTTGATGTCAAGTATATCTTTGATAGTCTTTGTTATTCCACAAAAAATATTGTTTATACATGTCGATGGTATTAAACAACATCCAGTAGAGACTATTTTCAAAGACTGTGAATCACTAACTCATGATTCTTCATGGAAAGAATTCAATTTCCATGTTGATAACAGGTTGTTTTGCCATCGTCACAAGTTGTGTATAATTAAAATGGATGAAACGGGTCACCGAATTGAAAAGTACCATGGTCATCACTTGCAGGTGATTGATCGAATGTATTGGTAAATCATCAAGTCAAGGTGGAAAGAGAGGGAGTTCCAACCTCATCGACTAATTGTTTAGCCAAACTGTGTGGTCCAAAAGCTTTCAAGTGGAGAGGAATCATCAAGGAGGATTCCATTGATTCAGTTGCACAGGTGTTCAAGTGTCGTCATCAGTGTTCATTGTCGTCGTCACTTCATTTGATCTTCGACAGTGCTAGTTATGGATCAGGATGTTTAGGTAATGTTTATGGTTTTTAGGACATTTCGTTGAGATGGTTCAGTGTCTGGATGTCGACTTTTGTTCATCGACAGTTTCACCAAGATTGGTCGACGACATGTGTTTTGTCGTATGACTTCACAGGATTTGGTGTCGACCTGGTTGTGTCATCCATTGCAGAGGTATGATGTGTCGATATGGGTGTCATCCGTTGTATCAGTTCGATATGGTTCGTCATGAGGCTTTCGTCGCAACTATGGTTTGTGTCGACGATGCATTGGTATGTCATCATGCGAAAAATGTCCCTAATGTCGCTTAGCAACGAAAGACTATAAAATGGTTTTGATGAAATCTAAGTATCAAACCCTGATCTACATCTAAACCTAAATCCTAAACCTAATCATAAACCATCAAAACATAAGTTCTAAACCTAATACCTAATTCCTAATCCTAACCTACCAGACTATCACATACAAAACTATGTGTTAATACATAAAAACCCTATGTATAACTCTCAGGCTATATTAAAATGTTAAAACCCATAAAAACATTACAAATCAAATACACAGACTTAAACCGCAGTGGTTAGCCACGTCAGAACTGCGTGTCATGTGAATAGACAGTTGAGTGGTGGAGATAGGCTTTAAAAACAGCAGATATGGAAACCGTAACCACAACATGTGAATAGATCACGGTTTCAGTAGCAGGTGTTCAGGATGTTAACCGCCTCGGAGTTGCAGTCAACTGTTGACATCTGAACAATTAGTGGTTAGCCATCGGGTTAGCACCGAGAGTTAACTATTGGGAACCGTAACTGCATCGCAGGTTGTGATATGTGAACACACCATAACCACAAGCCGAAACCGCTGCAGCACTATCGCCAGAACCGCCGGGGGAAACCACAGAAGTGGCATCTGGTGGTTAGACCACTGGCACTCACATGTAGCAGTTGCAACCTTCCACCTGGTTAGCTACCACCAATGGTCAAGAACTTATTATAAATCTATTTTTGGGTTTTTAACTAAGTATTCATTACAAATTAATTCAAAGACCTAGAACGTAGCCTATGTGGGAAATTGCAACTAGCCCGATCTTGTAAACATCTAGAAGGCAATCAGTTCACCTCAAAAGCAGCCAAAGGTGGTTTTTATGTATCCACATGCCTATAAGAGTTTATTATTTCCATGGAGGACATTAGAGTGACTTTTGAATTTTGTTTGCAGATTCTGGAGGAAATAGGTAGTTTATGTTTTCAGTGTTACGAGAGCATCTGGAATCGATTTTGGAAACCGCAAGAAGCTTTGGAAAGAGGGTCCAGTGGGATATCTGATGATAGTGATCATAAGTGCCTGTGTGGACATTTAGGCTGATCAATTATCTGTGTAATAAACACCTTCTTCTCATTCCTAATAAAAATGGTCGCCCATCTCAAAAGCGGACCCGGAGACATAGTCCATTAGGGACGAACTCTGTCATCAATCTTGTTGTCTGGTATCACTGTGTTTTTACTGCTTGCACTTCTGTTATGCATCAATTTTATGTTTAATCAGTTTTCGTAAAGTGTTCTTCTCAAGAAGTTTACGTCAATTTATGTTCTTTCATTTATCATTCAAATCATTAATGGTTAATAAATTCTACATCATTTTTATCTTATGATCATTTTAGATCAGAGAGAGAAGAGGAAATTACAGCGGATCTACTGTAGGTTGTATCTATTCATTTTGCTGGATAATATAAAAGGAAGGACTGGTTGTTTCTCTATGGATGTAGCCCAAACTAGGTGAACCACGTATATATGTGTCTCTCTTGTTTTATGTGTTTTTTGTGTTTATGTTTCTGCAATATTTTATGTGTTCCATTGCTATGAATATATAATTTTCTAACAACTGGTATTAGAGCTGAAGGTCTATTTGGCTAATAAACTCACAGGAGAGAAGGGTTCCTAGTTCGAGTAGGAGCAATGGCAGAAGATTGTAGGTTTAGGGTCAAAAACTTTAATAGCCAAAACTACCAGTTGTGGAAGATGCGGATGGAAGATTATCTATATTAGAGAGATCTATACCAACCATTGAGCAGAATGGAAAATAAGACGATGAGTATGACAGACACAGAATGGGGTATTCTTGATAGAAAGGCACTTGGAACAATACAGTTGTGCCTAGTGCTGTCAGTAGTGTTTAATATTTCAAAGGAAATGATAACAGAGGGTTTAATGTTGACATTGGCCAAACTATATGAAAAAACCTCAGCCTCAAATAAGGTATTTCTTATGAAGCATTTATTTAATATGAAAATTCCAGAAGGTGGATCTGTTACTAATCATTTAAGTGAATCTAATACAATTACCAGTCAGTTAAGTTCTGTAGGGGTAACTTTTGATGATGAAGTTAGGGCTTTGTTATTTCTATGCATATTGCAAGAAAGTTGGAATGGTTTATTATGGCCATCAGTAGCTCTATCTCTAGATCTAGTACTTTAAATTTTCATGATGTTTCCGGTGCAATCCTTAGTGAGGAAATGCGACAGAAAAGCTCTGGTGAGACATCAGGTAATGCTTTGACTGCAGAGACTATGGGAAGAAAAATGGAAAGAGGAAAGAGCCTTGGATATCGCAGTAAGTCAAGAAAAGGTAGATCCAAGTCTAGATCAGGGATAGTGTTATAGACATTTTTGTGCCTTACAGCTATAAGCATGAAATGTCCATAATTCAAGGGATCCAAAGTCCCTAAAGATTTTGTTACAGCCCCTAAAGGAACAAGGTCAACCAATGACAGCTTCTCCCAGAAGTTCTCCACCAAAAACCACTCAGAAACAGTCAATTCAGGATCAATTCAGAGGCTCCACTAGCTGCCTGCGTTAAAATGTAGAGGCTACACTGGCTAGGTGCACTGCAACAAAGGTGGAAGCACTACCAGGGTGCGCTAAGCGGCAAATGACAAATGGAAAGCTCATTCAACGAGGTGGAAATACCATGGAAGCTTCCAGAATCTTCTCCAATGACACTTGCCTCAATGAATTCGACTAGTGATGAGTAGGAGGCTCTCAACCTCCAAGTGGAAGCAAGAACTGACAGAGAGAAGCAACAAGTCAAAACATAAGCTGACTCATCCTCTCTACTTACATCTATATATGGATCTCTCACCCAGAGGTTCAGGAGGCTGGAATTTTGTACTTTGTAGAGAATTGCTGTTGGTTTGAGATTGAGATTAGTACATTCTTTGATTTATGCTTTGTTGGAGGAGAGGAAGGGATTCCTTTGCTGGGAGGTAGATGCTGGATCGGAACTCACTTGGTTGTATCTCCTCTTGGACTTTCTTATTCTATCAATAAACTATTTGAGTTTCTCCTACATGTTGTGTACCAATGATGTTTTGTTATGCTTACATGTTTAGCTTAATCTGGTCTTGAGCTTTTTATGAATGTATATCTATATCTTCGTGTAGTTTCTCTCTCTTGTGATCTTGCAGGAATTCGGTGAAGCTGAGCCAGTGAAGGAGCAAGGAGCTGAGAGCCACTGAAGAGAGGAGTGATTGGATCAACAAACTAGCGGAAGACACAGGTTAGTTACATCCTTTCTCTTCATTTACATTTCATAAAGAAGAAATACTCAATTAGTTTTCCTTGTTTGTTGCTAAGGCACTATAACACCTTAGAGTGGGATAGGGGCATTCCGAATGGATACTTTTCCTAACAACAGATAGTGTGCTAGAAATACGGGAAGAAAGGACACCTGAAGAAAGACTGCAAGTCTTGAAAAGGAAAAGAAGGAGATGCGCAGCAAGAAAATAATCATGAAGCGAATGTGACAGGTGATGTGTTGCAAGATTCTTTGATTCTTTCTTTAGAAAATATTATTAATGCATGGGTGGTAGATTTAGGGGCCTCATTCCATGCCACACCTGATAGGAAACATTTCCATGATTATGTTTAATGAGATTTTGGACAGGTTCGATTGTGTGATGATAAACACTATAAAATCATTGGAATGGGTACAGTTTTCATAAAACATCAGAATAGAAATCAATGGCTATTGAAGGAGGTAAGGCATGTTTCAGATGTGAAGAAAAATATTATTTCAATAGGGCAGTTGGGAGGTGAAGGTTGTGTGACTACCTTTATAGATAAAACCTGGAAGGTCGCTAAAGGATCCCTGGTAATAGCAAAAGGAGAAAAGGTTGGTACATTGTACTTATGCAATGGTATTTATAATTCTGTTAATGCTTTAACCTCTACGAGAGAAGATATGGCATTATCATAGGCTCGGGCCCATATGTGAGAAGGGGATGCAGATTCTTCACTCAAGAAATTTATTGCCAGGTTTGAAGCATGTTGATTTAAAATTCTATAAGAATTGTGTTTATGGAAAACAAAAGAGAGTCATATTCCTCAAAGTTGGGAAAGAAAAGAAGAGCGAAAAATTATAGCTCGTGCATATAGATGTATGGGGACCTACTCAGGTATCATCTCTTGGTGTCTCTCGTTATTATGTTACTTTTATTGATGACGCAACCAGAAAAACTTGGATTTATTTTATTCGAAATAAATATGATGTATTTGATACTTTCAAGAAATGGAAAGATTTGGTTGAAAATGAGACATGAAAAAGAGTGAAGTGTCTCATATCAGACAATGGAGGTGAATATTGCAGCAAAGAGTTTGATAGGTATTATTCAGAGAATGGAATTCGCAAAGAGAAGACAGTTCCAGGAACACCACAAGAAAATGGTGTGTCAAAAATGATGATCAAGACAATCATGGAGCATGCACGGTGCATGAGTTTGCATGTAGGATTGCCTTTACAATTTTGAGCAGATGTTGTAAATATTGTTGTTTATCTAATAAATAGAGGGCCTTCATGTTCCTTGGATGGTGGTATTCCAAAGGAGGCATGGACAGGTGAAAAGGTAAACTACTCTTTTTTAAAGACTTTTGGTTATGAAGCCTTTGTCCACATTAATAAAGAAAATAGAACAAAGCTTGAGGAAAAATCAAATAAATGTACCTTTATTGGATATGGTGTTAATGATTTTGGTTATTTATTTTATGATTATGAAATACAAAAAATCATTAGGAGTAGAGATGTCATATTCAATTAAAAAATTTTGTATAAGGATCAACTACAGGAAAAGAAATTGGAAAAAGAAAATAGAGAATACATAGTGCTTGAAGAGATCACAAAAAAAGTGATGGTGCATAAAAATCATAATTATCAAAGGCCAAAATAACAACCACAATAGCAACAAGCACCTCAAACACCTGAAAGTGGTATTAGAAGATCTACCAGGATAAGTAGACCCCCTGAACGATACTCTCCTTCATTATATTATGTATTGTTCACTGATTCTAGTGAACCAAAATGTTATGAAGAAGCAATGCAGGTAGAAACAAGGAAGAAGTGGGAGCAAGCCGTGAAAGAAGAGATGGAGTCCTTAGAACATAACCAGACTTGGGACTTAGGTTTCCCGTAGGTAAAACAACATTGCAGAATAAATGGGTTTACAAGATGAAGGAAGAAGATGGAGGTAGAAAAAGTTATAAAGCTAGACTTGTTGTGAAAGGGTTTTCTGAAAAAAAGGGTATAGACTTTGATGAGATATTTTCTCCTATTTTTAAAATGACTTCAATCAGAACTATTTTAAGTCTAGTAGTAGCTGTAGATTTGCATCTTGAGAAGTTAGATGTAAAGACAACCTTTCTCCATGGGGATTTGGAGGAAGAGATATATATGCAGTAGCCACAAGGATATGAGGTAAAAGGGAAGGAGAAACTAGTGTCCAGGTTGAAGAAGAGCTTGTATGGCTTAAAACAGGCTCCAAGGCAGTGGTATCTAAAATTTGACAGGTTTATGTCTGAACAAGGTTATACTAGATGTCACTCTGATCATTGTGTTTATCTCAAAAGGAAAAATGATGGCAGCTACACTATATTGTTATTGTATGTAGATGACATGCTTATTGCAGGTTCTAACATGCAGGAAATAAATGTGCTCAAAAGAAAACTGGCGAACTCACTTCCAATGAAGAATTTGGGTGTTGCAAAACAAATCCTTGGCATGAGATAACTAGAGATAGGAAGAATCGCAAATTAACATTGTCTCAAAGTGAGTACATAGAAAAGGTGTTGAAAAGGTTTAATATGCAGAATGAAAAGCTAGTTACTATACCTTTGGCTACAGCCATTTCAAATTAAGTAAGGTGGAGTGTCCAGACTGATGAAGAATGGCTCATATGTCTAAAGTTTCATATGCATCAGCAGTTGAAAGCTTAATGTATGCAATGGTCTGCACAAGGCCTGATTGTTGGAAATAATACTGAGAGGGGGGGTGAATCAGTATTATCAGATCAATCAATCTTTTGAATTTCATACTCAGAAACATATACGCTACTTTAATTAAGTGAACCCGCGTGTACACGCTACTGTGTCTAATGAAACTCGCGTATATCCAGAGATCTTATAATTCAGTTAGCTTAATCTTCAGTAAATGCATCAGATCATTATTAAGCATATTATCAGTAAACAGGTGCAGAATAACAGAACAGAACATCACACAAGAGCCACACACATGAACACAAAGATATAAGGTGGAACCCAATGTGGGTGAAAACCACCTGCTGCAAGTCATCTCAATCTTCTTCTTAATAAGAAAATCCTTTTACAATATTTGTACTGGTGCAGTCTTATACCAGTACGGGAGCTACAACCCCCTTTGCTCTTGTACTAGCCGATCCATTTACTAGTACGCAGGCTGCTACCTGCTACAATGCTCCAAAGATCTCCTTTAGCTTTTGTACTAGCTTAGATACTAGTACGTAGGTGCTTGCCTACAATCTTCTCACCTCCAGGTACCACGTTTCATCAATTTTCAGACTGGATACACTGAAGCACAACACATAATCTGAAAGGCCACTTTTCATCCAATTTTCATACTGGACCCATAATTATCATTGAAGCTCAAAACTATCATCAAACTCTGAATCACTGAAACCCTGTTAACAACAGTCACCAGAACACAGAGCAGACACAGAACTCTGTAATAACCATCAGATCCATCTGCAACTTCAAATATCAAGCTTTACAATGTATACGCTACTTCGATGAATCAAACCCGCGTGTATACGCGCTTTTGCCAAAGACAACCGCGTACAGATCTAAAAATAATTTCTCATAACTTGCAGCTGTACCAGACATCAGTCATACTCATAACATTTATAGAACAATACATGCGTCAGTATGTAGATCTAGAATAGGCATCATAAAGATAGTTCATTTCAAACCATTTGATCCCGATCTCTCCTTAGATCTAGTTCTCCATCAACCGATGAGATCTCTCCTTAGCTCAGATCAAGCAATGCATCATCAACCCATAACCCTGCATACTGGATCTAATGCTTCATCAGATATTCAAGACATTTCAGATGCACTTGCCTAATGATTTCCTTCTCCTTATATAGCCTTAGGCCTTGTTCAATACCAAGAGCCAAAACCATAGTAACACAATACCATCAACTTCAATACTAGGGATCGACACGCCGTCGAGACACAATGGTCCGAAACCATAGGCACAACTTCCAAGGACTAACCGCCATGGACCAAAGGTACGTTTCCACATACACGCGCTTTTGCTGAAGCCAACCTGCGTGTACACGCGACTTGGGCTTAATGAACCTGCGTGTATGAACTTTTCTCTTCTTCTTATAGTCTGATCATCAATTCCTTGCTGCTGACCTTCTGTACTATGATTTGTCATCAGTGAGGTTTGCCATCAAGGACAACACTTATCTCATAATGCCAACAATCTCCCCCTTTGGACTTGATGGCAAAGCTAACTTTGTCATACTTAGAACTATCATCTGATTCCTTTGAGCTGTCCTCCATCAGTCACATCTGATATCTCTTCTGAAGATTCATCATCTGATTCCTTTGAGCTGTCCTCCATCAGTCATATCTGATATCTCTTCTGAAGATTCACCCAGTTATACTTAAGTGAGATATTCTTCTATGAGAGGGTTGCCATCAAGTACAATACATGCATCATAATGCCAACAATCTCCCCCTTTGGACTTGATGGCAACAACACCAAATCACTCTCCCCCTTTGACATCAAGGGCAAAGGGTGGACCAAGATATTCTCTTCCTTTGCTGAATCATTCCTCTGTCCATACTCCCCCTGAGTACCTGCTGAAATCTCTGAATAATCTCCCCCTTTGTATATGCCAAGGTGTACCAATCTGTCCATGCTCCCTCTGAGTACATGCTGAATCTCTGTGCCGCTGAAGTGTGCTGTTCATGCTCTTCCTGACTGTAGGCAAGATCTACAAAAGATGTTCTTCAAGAAGAACATGACTCTATGCATCATGAAAGACCTTCCTATCACCAAAGACTCATACATACATCCATCTCTCAACTAAGTGAGGATATACAAACATTGACTCATCCACCCAACCAAGTGGGAATACATCAAAAGTTTACATATGACAACCAATCATATTGCATCAATCATCCCAGGCATAGTGGGGAAACCAAAATAGGCCGTTACATGACCTTGACACCATGAAAGAGATACCACAAAAGAGATATATGACATAGAGACATAAGAACTAGACCAAGACTTATGAAAGTCACAAATAACTGATATCGCCAGCATCTTGTCAATCACCATTCAGATCAGCAACCAAGAGATCCTTTTGTTCTTCCTCTGACTTTGATTCACCTGAAATCAACAACAACTTGTGAACTAGAACCAAAGGCTTCTAAGATAATGCCAACAATGCATCATTGGAAGATTATCTGCTCCCCCTGAACCTGTGCCAGATGATCTCTGTCAGACTTATATCAGACTTTCTGCAACCAACATCTGTCCCTGCTGATTTCCTTCAAATCTCCATATACGCGTTTGTATACACATAAACGAGCGTATATACGCAGATATACCTTACGCAACACGCGTACACCATATACGCGACTATCCCCTTGTAAAACTGCGTATGCACGCGGATATCCTTTAAACAATACGCGTACACAAATTTCCATATCATCAACCTGTAAATGTCCTGTAGAGAATAGGTCATCAACCTATAACAAGGTATGTCTGCATCAATTCATCCCCTTGAACAGAATTCAGAATCATTCACATTGTATCATGTGAGAAACCACCATAGCCATTTCATCAAGCTCTACATGATCCAAGCATCATTACTTGGGAACATCTGCATCAATTAACATATGTAAGGATCAACCTATCATCATATAGATAAGAACTCATCACCATGTCTTCAATAAAGCAACTTTGAGTAGTCATCCATGTATCAGCGCTATGTATCTTGAGTTTAAGTTCTTTTGACAAAGATACTTGATATCATCATCAGCAACAATCCTTATCCGCATGAGTGCCTGCATCATAACTGTATGATATTTGTGCATATGACAACAGCAGTATATAAGTGACTCATCATCAAGTGAGGAGGATGTGTATTCAAGCTTTGTACTTCTCCTTGTTCTTATGAAGATCACCATGTAAGCACCATATATGCATCATCAAAGAATCAACCATAAATCTGATCTGAACATCTTCTATGTAACTCCAAGAATCATATGAGAGATTATCATAGACAACTCACAATAGCAAGATATATCATTTAGCCATATAAGAATCATCACCAAGGATTATTAACCATAATGCCAACATTGAATTGCTAAAGGCATATGCTCCCCCTCAACCTGTGCCATCTGTTAGATCTGATCAGCAATAAGCATCAAAACATCATCATCCTCAAGTTAGGATCAAAAACACTTCTAGACATCATACAAGTAACAAAACATTTCCACACATCCTCAGCAGACTGTAACCAATAGAGCAAATAATAGACTGAATCATATCAGATCATTTTTCTGATCCTGTCCCCACTGCTTTTCCTCAGACTGACATATACGCGACTTTGAAGTGTCTAACTCGCGTATACACGCGACTTCCATTTAAGGAACTTGCGTATGAGATTCAGAACACTGAAGTTTTACACTTCAGCTCCCCTGAGTCTGATATGTCTGTGCTGTGCTGTGTCTCAGTACATTGTGCTGACTGTACTTCCTTCTTCCTCCATATCTTCAAGTGTGATGAGGTTTTCTTCTTTTGGTGTGATGTCCATCCTTTGTTCCTGCATTCCTTTGCTATATGTCCAGGCTTGTTACATGTATAACATCTTACATGTTTCATATTCCTCCTGTAGCAATCAGCAGCTTTGTGACCAACATATTGCACGCAAAGCAATATCCATTAAAGTACCTTGATTGAGATGACCTGTCCACATAATGGTCTTGAACTCTTCTTCTTCTACATCTAGCTGCAACATGTCCAAGATTATGACATACATAACATTCAACATTATTCATAGGAGGAGTAAAAGATTTTCTTTTGAGGAGTTTTCTTTCCTTGATTGTTGATGGGGTTGACCTTTCATCTCCTTGTTGATCATCTTAGATTTCTCTTTAGAGTTCCTTGCCTCACCTTGTGAAACTAGATTCACCTTCAACAGATTCTTGAAAACCAAGACCAGTCTTGATAGCAGGAGACCTTTGACTACTAAGAATATCATCCAAGACTTTAGAACTATCTTGAAATCGTAAAAGCTTATCCTTTTCTTCTATTTTACCTTTCAAGATATTTACCTCAACTTGAAGTTGTTCCTCCTTTTTCTAGACATTGCTTCTTCATGTCTTCTCCATCTTTCCTTCCTTCTTCCAACTGATGCCTTAGTTTGAGAATCTCCTTTTCTTGTTCTTCATTCAGATCCTGCTGCATTTGACGAACTCGGAAGGCACATTCTAGTTGAGATTTTAAGCTGGTGACTTCGTTTTCTTGTTTTGCATTAGCTTGGAGTAGATCTGTATTCTGCTTCTTTGATTCTTCAAGATCTCCTTTTAGTGAGGGGATTGTAGCTTCAAGATTTTCATAGTAGCTGGATCTATCTTTGAGTTTCTTGATGGTTGTGCTTCTTTCGTTGACTTCTTTTCTTAATGATGTCACTTCATGCTGCAATTTTTGACATTGGTCTTCCTTGTCCTTGAGTAGCTTTCTTACCTTGTTTCCTTCTTCTATTTGGGCCTTTAGTTTGGTAACTTCTTCTTTGAAAGCACATTCCTTTTGTTCAATAGATCTTGTTGATCTTTAACTTTGTCTGCAAGCCTTCTAAACATTGCCTCTATTTGACACTTTTCTTGCTCACCCATAAAAGCATGTTCAGTAGTTTCACTATCACTTCCATCACTTTCACAAGGAAATATAGCAGGAACATCAGAGGATAATACATTCATACCTGATAATGATTCTGAATCTAATTCTGAATCTGATTCTGAGTCTGAAAATTCTTATACCTAATCCCAATCGACTCTCCCACTGTCATAGATCTCTTTGAGATGTCTTCTTCTTCTTATGAGCTTTCTTCTTAAGTTTCTTTCCCATTGATCCACGGATCTCCTTCAAGCGATCAAGCTTCTATCAAAGGACCTGCTCTGATACCAATTGTTGGAAATAATACTGAGAGGGGGGGTGAATCAGTATTATCAGATCAATCAATCTTTTGAATTTCATACTCAGAAACATATACGCTTAACTTTAATTAAGTGAACCCGCGTGTGTACACGCTACTGTGTCTAATGAAACTCGCGTATATCCAGAGATCTTATAATTCAGTTAGCTTAATCTTCAGTAAATGCATCAGATCATTATTAAGCATATTATCAGTAAACAGGTGCAGAATAACAGAACAGAACATCACACAAGAGCCACACACATGAACACAAAGATATAAGGTGGAAACCAATGTGGGTGAAAACCACCTGCTGCAAGTCATCTCAATCTTCTTCTTAATAAGAAAATCCTTTTACAATATTTGTACTGGTGCAGTCTTATACCAGTAGGGAGCTACAACCCCCTTTGCTCTTGTACTAGCCGATCCATTTACTAGTACGCAGGCTGCTACCTGCTACAATGCTCCAAGATCTCCTTTAGCTTTTGTACTAGCTTAGATACTAGTACGTAGGTGCTTGCCTACAATCTTCTCACCTCAGGTACCACGTTTCATCAATTTTCAGACTGGATACACTGAAGCACAACACATAATCTGAAAGGCCACTTTTCATCCAATTTTCATACTGGACCCATAATTATCATTGAAGCTCAAAACTATCATCAAACTCTGAATCACTGAAACCCTGTTAACAACAGTCACCAGAACACAGAGCAGACACAGAACTCTGTAATAACCATCAGATCCATCTGCAACTTTCAAATATCAAGCTTTACAATGTATACGCTACTTCGATGAATCAAACCCGCGTGTATACGCGCTTTTGCCAAAGACAACCCGCGTACAGATCTAAAAATAATTTCTCATAACTTGCAGCTGTACCAGACATCAGTCATACTCATAACATTTATTAGAACAATACATGCGTCAGTATGTAGATCTAGAATAGGCATCATAAAGATAGTTCATTTCAAACCATTTGATCCCGATCTCTCCTTAGATCTAGTTCTCCATCAACCGATGAGATCTCTCCTTAGCTCAGATCAAGCAATGCATCATCAACCCATAACCCTGCATACTGGATCTAAATGCTTCATCAGATATTCAAGACATTTCAGATGCACTTGCCTAATGATTTCCTTCTCCTTTTATAGCCTTAGGCCTTGTTCAATACCAAGAGCCAAAACCATAGTAACACAATACCATCAACTTCAATACTAGGGATCGACACGCCGTCGAGACACAATGGTCCGAAACCATAGGCACAACTTCCAAGGACTAACCACCATGGACCAAAGGTACGTTTCCACATACACGTGCTTTTGCTGAAGCCAACCTGCGTGTACACGCGACTTGGGCTTAATGAACCTGCGTGTATGAACTTTCTCTTCTTCTTATAGTCTGATCATCAATTCCTTGCTGCTGACCTTCTGTACTATGATTTGTCATCAGGAGGTTTGCCATCAAGGACAACACTTATCTCATAATGCCAACAATCTCCCCCTTTGGACTTGATGGCAAAGCTAACTTTGTCATACTTAGAACTATCATCTGATTCCTTTGAGCTGTCCTCCATCAGTCACATCTGATATCTCTTCTGAAGATTCATCATCTGATTCCTTTGAGCTGTCCTCCATCAGTCATATCTGATATCTCTTCTGAAGATTCACCCAGTTATACTTAAGTGAGATATTCTTCTATGAGAGGGTTGCCATCAAGTACAACACATGCATCATAATGCCAACAATCTCCCCCTTTGGACTTGATGGCAACAACACCAAATCACTCTCCCCCTTTGACATCAAGGGCAAAGGGTGGACCAAGATATTCTCTTCCTTTGCTGAATCATCCCTCTGTCCATATACTCCCCCTGAGTACCTGCTGAAATCTCTGAATAATCTCCCCTTTGTATATGCCAAGGTGTACCAATCTGTCATGCTCCCTCTGAGTACATGCTGAATCTCTGTGCCGCTGAAGTGTGCTGTTATCATGCTATTCCTGACTGTAGGCAAGACTACAAAAGATGTTCTTCAAGAAGAACATGACTCTATGCATCATGAAAGACCTTCCTATCACCAAAGACTCATACATACATCCATCTCTCAACTAAGTGAGGATATACAAACATTGACTCATCCACCCAACCAAGTGGGAATACATCAAAAGTTTACTATGACAACCAATCATATTGCATCAATCATCCCAGGCATAGTGGGGAAACCAAAATAGGCCGTTACATGACCTTGACACCATGAAAAGAGATACCACAAAGAGATATATGACATAGAGACATAAGAACTAGACCAAGACTTATGAAAGTCACAAATAATGATATCGCCTGCATCTTGTCAATCACCATTCAGATCAGCAACAAGAGATCCTTTTGTTCTTTCTGACTTTGATTCACCTGAAATCAACAACAACTTGTGAAACTAGACCAAAGGTTCTAAGATAATGCCAACAATGCATCATTGGAAGATTATCTGCTCCCCTGAACCTGTGCCAGATGATCTCTGTCAGACTTATATCAGACTTTCTGCAACCAACATCTGTCCTGCTGATTTCCTTCAAATCTCCATATACGCGTTTGTATACACATAAACGAACGTATTTACGCAGATATACTTACGCAACACGCGTACACCATATACGGACTATCCCCTTGTAAAACTGCGTATGCACGCGGATATCCTTTAAACAATACGCGTACACAAAATTCCATATCATAACTGTAAATGTCCTGTAGAGAATAGGTCATCAACCTATAACAAGGTATGTCTGCATCAATTCATCCCTTGAAAGAATTCAGAATCATTCACATTGTATCATGTGAGAAACCACCATAGGCCATTTCATCAAGCTCTACATGATCAAGCATCATTACTTGGGAACATCTGCATCAATTAACATATGTAAGGATCAAACTATCATCATTTAGATAAGAACTCATCACATGTCTTCAATAAAGCAACTTTGAGTAGTCATCCATGTATCAGCGCTATGTATCTTGAGTTTAAGTTCTTTTGACAAAGGTACTTGATATCATCATCAGCAACAATCCTTATCCGCATGAGTGCCTGCATCATAACTGTATGATATTTGTTGCATATGACAACAGCAGTATATAAGTGACTCATCATCAAGTGAGGAGGATGTGTATTCAAGCTTTGTACTTTCCTTGTTTTATGAAGATCACCTGTAAGCACCATATATGCATCATCAAAGAATCAACCATAAATCTGATCTGAACATCTTCTATGTAACTCCAAGAATCATATGAGAGATTATCATAGACAACTCACAATAGCAAGATATATCATTTAGCCATATAAGAATCATCACCAAGGATTATTAACCATAATGCCAACATGAATTGCTAAAGGCATATGCTCCCCTCAACTGTGCCATTGTTAGATTGATCAGCAATAAGCATCAAAACATCATCATCCTCAAGTTAGGATCAAAAACACTTCTAGACATCATACAAGTAACAAAACATTTCCACACATCCTCAGCAGACTGTAACCAATAGAGCAAATAATAGACTGAATCATATCAGATCATTTTTCTGATCCTGTCCCCACTGCTTTTCCTCAGACTGACATATACGCGACTTTGAAGTGTCTAACTCGCGTATACCGCGACTTCCATTTAAGGAACTTGCGTATGAGATTCAGAACACTGAAGTTTTACACCTTCAGCTCCCTGAGTCTGATATGTCTGTGCTGTGCTGTGTCTCAGTACATTGTGCTGACTGTTACTTCCTTCTTCCTCCATATCTTCAAGTGTGATGAGGTTTTCTTCTTTTGGTGTGATGTCCATCCTTTGTTCCTGCATTCCTTTGCTATATGTCCAGGCTTGTTACATGTATAACATCTTACATGTTTCATATTCCTCCTGTAGCAATCAGCAGCTTTGTGACCATACATATTGCAGCAAAGCAATATCCATTAAAGTACCTTGATTGAGATGACCTGTCCAATAATGGTCTTGAACTCTTCTTCTTCTACATCTAGCTGCAACATGTCCAAGATTATGACATACATAACATTCAACATTATTCATAGGAGGAGTAAAGATTTTCTTTGAGGAGTTTCTTTCCTTGATTGTTGATGGGGTTGACCTTTCATCTCCTTGTTGATCATCTTAGATTTTCTCTTTAGAGTTCCTTGCCTCACCTTGTGAACTAGATTCACCTTCAACAGATTCTTGAAAACCAAGACCAGTCTTGATAGCAGGAGACCTTTGACTACTAAGAATATATCCAAGACTTTAGAACTATCTTGAAATCGTAAAAGCTATCCTTTTCTTCTATTTTACCTTTCAAGATATTTACCTCAACTTGAAGTTGTTCCTCCTTTTCTAGACATTGCTTCTTCATGTCTTCTCCATCTTTCCTTCCTTCTTCCAACTGATGCCTTAGTTTGAGAATCTCCTTTTCTTGTTCTTCATTCAGATCCTGCTGCATTTGACGAACTCGGAAGGCACATTCTAGTTGAGATTTTAAGCTGGTGGACTTCGTTTTCTTGTTTTGCAATAGCTTGGAGTAGATCTGTATTTGCTTCTTTGATTCTTCAAGATCTCCTTTTAGTGAGGGGATTGTAGCTTCAAGATTTTCATAGTAGCTGGATCTATCTTTGAGTTTCTTGATGGTTGTGCTTCTTTCGTTGACTTCTTTTCTTAATGATGTCACTTCATGCTGCAATTTTTGACATTGGTCTTCCTTGTCCTTGAGTAGCTTTCTTACCTTGTTTCCTTCTTCTATTTGGGCCTTTAGTTTGGTAACTTCTTCTTTGAAAGCACATTCCCTTTTGTTCAATAGATCTTGTTGATCTTTAACTTTGTCTGCAAGCCTTCTAAAACATTGCCTCTATTTGACATTTTCTTGCTCACCCATAAAAGCATGTTCAGTAGTTTCACTATCACTTCCATCACTTTCACAAGGAAATATAGCAGGAACATCAGAGGATAATACATTCATACCTGATAATGATTCTGAATCTAATTCTGAATCTGATTCTGAGTCTGAAAAATTTCTTATACCTAATCCCCAATCGACTCTCCCACTGTCATAGATCTCTTGAGATGTCTTCTTTTCTTATGAGCTTTTTCTTAAGTTTCTTTCCCATTGATCCACGGATCTCCTTCAAGCGATCAAGCTTCTATCAAAGGACCGCTTGATACCAATTGTTGGAAATAATACTGAGAGGGGGGGTGAATCAGTATTATCAGATCAATCAATCTTTTGAATTTCATACTCAGAAACATATACGCTACTTTAATTAAGTGAACCCGCGTGTACACGCTACTGTGTCTAATGAAACTCGCGTATATCAGAGATCTTATAATTCAGTTAGCTTAATCTTCAGTAAATGCATCAGATCATTATTAAGCATATTATCAGTAAACAGGTGCAGAATAACAGAACAGAACATCACACAAGAGCCACACACATGAACACAAAGATATAAGGTGGAAACCCAATGTGGGTGAAAACACCTGCTGCAAGTCATCTCAATCTTCTTCTTAATAAGAAAATCCTTTTACAATATTTGTACTGGTGCAGTCTTATACCAGTACGGGAGCTACAACCCCTTTGCTCTTGTACTAGCCGATCCATTTACTAGTACGCAGGCTGCTACCTGCTACAATGCTCCAAAGATCTCCTTTAGCTTTTGTACTAGCTTAGATACTAGTACGTAGGTGCTTGCCTACAATCTTCTCACCTCCAGGTACCACGTTTCATCAATTTTCAGACTGGATACACTGAAGCACAACACATAATCTGAAAGGCCACTTTTCATCCAATTTTCATACTGGACCCATAATTATCATTGAAGCTCAAAAACTATCATCAAACTCTGAATCACTGAAACCCTGTTAACAACAGTCACCAGAACACAGAGCAGACACAGAACTCTGTAATAACCATCAGATCCATCTGCAACTTCAAATATCAAGCTTTACAATGTATACGCTACTTCGATGAATCAAAGCTGTGTATAGGTTTTGCCAAAGACACCGCGTACAGATCTAAAAATAATTTCTCATAACTTGCAGCTGTACCAGACATCAGTCATACTCATAACATTTATAGAACAATACATGCGTCAGTATGTAGATCTAGAATAGGCATCATAGATAGTTCATTTCAAACCATTTGATCCCGATCTCTCCTTAGATCTAGTTCTCATCAACCGATGAGATCTCTCCTTAGCTCAGATCAAGCAATGCATCATCAACCATAACCTGCATACTGGATCTAATGCTTCATCAGATATTCAAGACATTTCAGATGCACTTGCTAATGATTTCCTTCTCTCTTATATAGCCTTAGGCCTTGTTCAATACCAAGAGCCAAAACCATAGTAACACAATACCATCAACTTCAATACTAGGGATCGACACGCCGTCGAGACACATGGTCCGAAACATAGGCACAACTTCCAAGGACTAACCGCATGGACAAAGGTACGTTTCCACATACACGCGCTTTTGTGAAGCAACCTGCGTGTACACGCGACTTGGGCTTAATGAACTGCGTGTATGAACTTTTCTCTTCTTCTTATAGTCTGATCATCAATTCCTTGCTGCTGACCTTCTGTACTATGATTTGTCATCAGTGAGGTTTGCCATCAAGGACAACACTTATCTCATAATGCCAACAATCTCCCCCTTTGGACTTGATGGCAAAGCTAACTTTGTCATACTTAGAACTATCATCTGATTCCTTTGAGCTGTCCTCCATCAGTCACATGATATCTCTTCTGAAGATTCATCATCTGATTCCTTTGAGCTGTCCTCCATCAGTCATATCTGATATCTCTTCTGAAGATTCACCCAGTTATACTTAAGTGAGATATTCTTCTATGAGAGGGTTGCCATCAAGTACAATACATGCATCATAATGCCAACAATCTCCCCCTTTGGACTTGATGGCAAAACACCAAATCACTCTCCCCTTTGACATCAAGGGCAAAGGGTGGACCAAGATATTCTCTTCCTTTGCTGAATCATTCCTCTGTCCATACTCCCCTGAGTACTGCTGAAATCTCTGAATAATCTCCCCTTTGTATATGCCAAGGTGTACCAATCTGTCCATGCTCCCTCTGAGTACATGCTGAATCTCTGTGCCGCTGAAGTGTGCTGTTCATGCTCTTCCTGACTGTAGGCAAGATCTACAAAAGATGTTCTTCAAGAAGAACATGACTCTATGCATCATGAAAGACCTTCCTATCACCAAAGACTCATACATACATCCATCTCTCAACTAAGTGAGGATATACAAACATTGACTCATCCACCCAACCAAGTGGGAATACATCAAAAGTTTACATATGACAACCAATCATATTGCATCAATCATCCCAGGCATAGTGGGGAAACCAAAATAGGCCGTTACATGACCTTGACACCATGAAAGAGATACCACAAAAGAGATATATGACATAGAGACATAAGAACTAGACCAAGACTTATGAAAGTCACAAATAACTGATATCGCCAGCATCTTGTCAATCACCATTCAGATCAGCAACCAAGAGATCCTTTTGTTCTTCCTCTGACTTTGATTCACCTGAAATCAACAACAACTTGTGAACTAGAACCAAAGGCTTCTAAGATAATGCCAACAATGCATCATTGGAAGATTATCTGCTCCCCTGACCTGTGCCAGATGATCTCTGTCAGACTTATATCAGACTTTCTGCAACCAACATCTGTCCCTGCTGATTTCCTTCAAATCTCCATATACGCGTTTGTATACACATAAACGAGCGCATATACGCAGATATACCTTACGCAACACGCGTACACCATATACGCGACTATCCCCTTGTAAAACTGCGTATGCACGCGGATATCCTTTAAACAATACGCGTACACAAATTTCCATATCATCAACCTGTAAATGTCCTGTAGAGAATAGGTCATCAACCTATAACAAGGTATGTCTGCATCAATTCATCCCCTTGAACAGAATTCAGAATCATTCACATTGTATCATGTGAGAAACCACCATAGCCATTTCATCAAGCTCTACATGATCCAAGCATCATTACTTGGGAACATCTGCATCAATTAACATATGTAAGGATCAACCTATCATCATATAGATAAGAACTCATCACCATGTCTTCAATAAAGCAACTTTGAGTAGTCATCCATGTATCAGCGCTATGTATCTTGAGTTTAAGTTCTTTTGACAAAGATACTTGATATCATCATCAGCAACAATCCTTATCCGCATGAGTGCCTGCATCATAACTGTATGATATTTGTGCATATGACAACAGCAGTATATAAGTGACTCATCATCAAGTGAGGAGGATGTGTATTCAAGCTTTGTACTTCTCCTTGTTCTTATGAAGATCACCATGTAAGCACCATATATGCATCATCAAAGAATCAACCATAAATCTGATCTGAACATCTTCTATGTAACTCCAAGAATCATATGAGAGATTATCATAGACAACTCACAATAGCAAGATATATCATTTAGCCATATAAGAATCATCACCAAGGATTATTAACCATAATGCCAACATTGAATTGCCTAAAGGCATATGCTCCCCTCAACCTGTGCCATCTGTTAGATCTGATCAGCAATAAGCATCAAAACATCATCATCCTCAAGTTAGGATCAAAAACACTTCTAGACATCATACAAGTAACAAAACATTTCCACACATCCTCAGCAGACTGTAACCAATAGAGCAAATAATAGACTGAATCATATCAGATCATTTTTCTGATTCTGTCCCACTGCTTTTCCTCAGACTGACATATACGCGACTTTGAAGTGTCTAACTCGCGTATACACGCGACTTCCATTTAAGGAACTTGCGTATGAGATTCAGAACACTGAAGTTTTACACCTTCAGCTCCCCCTGAGTCTGATATGTCTGTGCTGTGCTGTGTCTCAGTACATTGTGCTGACTGTACTTCCTTCTTCCTCCATATCTTCAAGTGTGATGAGGTTTTTCTTTTGTGGTGTGATGTCCATCCTTTGTTCCTGCATTCTTTGCTATATGTCCAGGCTTGTTACATGTATAACATCTTACATGTTTCATATTCCTCCTGTAGCAATCAGCAGCTTTGTGACCATACATATTGCACGCAAAGCAATATCCATTAAAGTACCTTGATTGAGATGACCTGTCCACATAATGGTCTTGAACTCTTCTTCTTCTACATCTAGCTGCAACATGTCCAAGATTATGACATACATAACATTCAACATTATTCATAGGAGGAGTAAAAGATTTTCTTTGAGGAGTTTCTTTCCTTGATTGTTGATGGGGTTGACCTTTCATCTCCTTGTTGATCATCTTAGATTTCTCTTTAGAGTTCCTTGCCTCACCTTGTGAACTAGATTCACCTTCAACAGATTCTTGAAACCAAGACCAGTCTTGATAGCAGGAGACCTTTGACTACTAAGAATATCATCCAAGACTTTAGAACTATCTTGAAATCGTAAAAGCTTATCCTTTTCTTCTATTTTACCTTTCAAGATATTTACCTCAACTTGAAGTTGTTCCTCCTTTTTAGACATTGCTTCTTCATGTCTTCTCCATCTTTCCTTCTTCTTCCAACTGATGCCTTAGTTTGAGAATCTCCTTTTTTGTTCTTCATTCAGATCCTGCTGCATTTGACGAACTCGGAAGGCACATTCTAGTTGAGATTTTAAGCTGGTGACTTCGTTTTCTTGTTTTGCAATAGCTTGGAGTAGATCTGTATTCTGCTTCTTTGATTCTTCAAGATCTCCTTTTAGTGAGGGGATTGTAGCTTCAAGATTTTCATAGTAGCTGGATCTATCTTTGAGTTTCTTGATGGTTGTGCTTCTTTCGTTGACTTCTTTTCTTAATGATGTCACTTCATGCTGCAATTTTTGACATTGGTCTTCCTTGTCCTTGAGTAGCTTTCTTACCTTGTTTCCTTCTTCTATTTGGGCCTTTAGTTTGGTAACTTCTTCTTTGAAAGCACATTCCCTTTTGTTCAATAGATCTTGTTGATCTTTAACTTTGTCTGCAAGCCTTCTAAACATTGCCTCTATTTGACACTTTTCTTGCTCACCCATAAAAGCATGTTCAGTAGTTTCACTATCACTTCCATCACTTTCACAAGGAAATATAGCAGGAACATCAGAGGATAATACATTCATACCTGATAATGATTCTGAATCTGATTCTGAATCTGATTCTGAGTCTGAAAATTTTTATACCTAATCCCAATCGACTCTCCCACTGTCATAGATCTCTTGAGATGTCTTCTTCTTCTTATGAGCTTTCTTCTTAAGTTTCTTTCCCATTGATCCACGGATCTCCTTCAAGCGATCAAGCTTCTATCAAAGGACCGGCTCTGATACCAATTGTTGGAAATAATACTGAGAGGGGGGGTGAATCAGTATTATCAGATCAATCAATCTTTTGAATTTCATACTCAGAAAACATATACGCTACTTTAATTAAGTGAACCCGCGTGTACACGCTACTGTGTCTAATGAAACTCGCGTATATCCAGAGATCTTATAATTCAGTTAGCTTAATCTTCAGTAAATGCATCAGATCATTATTAAGCATATTAACAGTAAACAGGTGCAGAATAACAGAACAGAACATCACACAAGAGCCACACACATGAACACAAAGATATAAGGTGGAAACCCAATGTGGGTGAAAACCACCTGCTGCAAGTCATCTCAATCTTCTTCTTAATAAGAAATTCTTTTACAATATTTGTACTGGTGCAGTATTATACCAGTACGGGAGCTACAACCCCCTTTGCTCTTGTACTAGCCGATCCATTTACTAGTACGCAGGCTGCTACCTGCTACAATGCTCCAAAGATCTCCTTTAGCTTTTGTACTAGCTTAGATACTAGTACGTAGGTGCTTGCCTACAATCTTCTCACCTCCAGGTACCACGTTTCATCAATTTTCAGACTGGATACACTGAAGCACAACACATAATCTGAAAGGCACTTTTCATCCAATTTTCATACTGGACCCATAATTATCATTGAAGCTCAAAACTATCATCAAACTCTGAATCACTGAAACCCTGTTACAACAGTCACCAGAACACAGAGCAGACACAGAACTCTGTAATAACCATCAGATCCATCTGCAACTTCAAATATCAAGCTTTACAATGTATACGCTACTTCGATGAATCAAACCCGCGTGTATACGCGCTTTTGCCAAAGACAACCCGCGTACAGATCTAAAAATAATTTCTCATAACTTGCAGCTGTACCAGACATCAGTCATACTCATAACATTTATAGAACAATACATGCGTCAGTATGTAGATCTAGAATAGGCATCATAAAGATAGTTCATTTCAAACCATTTGATCCCGATCTCTCCTTAGATCTAGTTCTCCATCAACCGATGAGATCTCTCCTTAGCTCAGATCAAGCAATGCATCATCAACCCATAACCCTGCATACTGGATCTAATGCTTCATCAGATATTCAAGACATTTCAGATGCACTTGCCTAATGATTTCCTTCTCCTTATATAGCCTTAGGCCTTGTTCAATACCAAGAGCCAAAACCATAGTAACACAATACCATCAACTTCAATACTAGGGATCGACACGCCCGTCGAGACACAATGGTCCGAAACCATAGGCACAACTTCCAAGGACTAACCGCCATGGACCAAAGGTACGTTTCCACATACACGCGCTTTTGCTGAAGCCAACCTGCGTGTACACGCGACTTGGGCTTAATGAACCTGCGTGTATGAACTTTTCTCTTCTTCTTATAGTCTGATCATCAATTCCTTGCTGCTGACCTTCTGTACTATGATTTGTCATCAGTGAGGTTTGCCATCAAGGACAACACTTATCTCATAATGCCAACAATCTCCCCCTTTGGACTTGATGGCAAAGCTAACTTTGTCATACTTAGAACTATCATCTGATTCCTTTGAGCTGTCCTCCATCAGTCACATCTGATATCTCTTCTGAAGATTCATCATCTGATTCCTTTGAGCTGTCCTCCATCAGTCATATCTGATATCTCTTCTGAAGATTCACCCAGTTATACTTAAGTGAGATATTCTTCTATGAGAGGGTTGCCATCAAGTACAATACATGCATCATAATGCCAACAATCTCCCCCTTTGGACTTGATGGCAACAACACCAAATCACTCTCCCCCTTTGACATCAAGGGCAAAGGGTGGACCAAGATATTCTCTTCCTTTGCTGAATCATTCTCTGTCCATACTCCCCCTGAGTACTGCTGAAATCTCTGAATAATCTCCCCTTTGTATATGCCAAGGTGTACCAATCTGTCCATGCTCCCTCTGAGTACATGCTGAATCTCTGTGCCGCTGAAGTGTTGTTCATGCTCTTCCTGACTGTAGGCAGATCTACAAAAGATGTTCTTCAAGAAGAACATGACTCTATGCATCATGAAAGACCTTCCTATCACCAAAGACTCATACATACATCCATCTCTCAACTAAGTGAGGATATACAAACATTGACTCATCCACCCAACCAAGTGGGAATACATCAAAAGTTTACATATGACAACCAATCATATTGCATCAATCATCCCAGGCATAGTGGGGAAACCAAAATAGGCCGTTACATGACCTTGACACCATGAAAGAGATACCACAAAAGAGATATATGACATAGAGACATAAGAACTAGACCAAGACTTATGAAAGTCACAAATAACTGATATCGCCAGCATCTTGTCAATCACCATTCAGATCAGCAACCAAGAGATCCTTTTGTTCTTCCTCTGACTTTGATTCACCTGAAATCAACAACAACTTGTGAACTAGAACCAAAGGCTTCTAAGATAATGCCAACAATGCATCATTGGAAGATTATCTGCTCCCTCTGAACCTGTGCCAGATGATCTCTGTCAGACTTATATCAGACTTTCTGCAACCAACATCTGTCCCTGCTGATTTCCTTCAAATCTCCATATACGCGTTTGTATACACATAAACAAGCGTATATACGCAGATATACCTTACGCAACACGCGTACACCATATACGCGACTATCCCCTTGTAAAACTGCGTATGCACGGGATATCCTTTAAACAATACGCGTACACAAATTTTCCATATCATCAACCTGTAAATGTCCTGTAGAGAATAGGTCATCAACCTATAACAAGGTATGTCTGCATCAATTCATCCCTTGAACAGAATTCAGAATCATTCACATTGTATCATGTGAGAAACCAATAGCCATTTCATCAAGCTCTACATGATCCAAGCATCATTACTTGGGAACATCTGCATCAATTAACATATGTAAGGATCAACCTATCATCATATAGATAAGAAACTATCACCATGTCTTCAATAAAGCAACTTGAGTAGTCATCCATGTATCAGCGCTATGTATCTTGAGTTTAAGTTTTTTGACAAGACTTGATATCATCATCAGCAACAATCCTTATCCGATGAGTGCCTGCATCATAACTGTATGATATTTGTGCATATGAAACAACAGCAGTATATAAGTGACTCATTCAAGTGAGGAGGATGTGTATTCAAGCTTTGTACTTTCCTTGTTCTTATGAAGATCACCATGTAAGCACCATATATGCATCATCAAAGAATCAACCATAAATCTGATCTGAACATCTTCTATGTAACTCCAAGAATCATATGAGAGATTATCATAGACAACTCACAATAGCAAGATATATCATTTAGCCATATAAGAATCATCACCAAGGATTATTAACCATAATGCCAACATTGAATTGCTAAAGGCATATGCTCCCCCTCAACCTGTGCCATCTGTTAGATCTGATCAGCAATAAGCATCAAAACATCATCATCCTCAAGTTAGGATCAAAAACACTTCTAGACATCATACAAGTAACAAAACATTTCCACACATCCTTAGCAGACTGTAACCAATAGAGCAAATAATAGACTGAATCATATCAGATCATTTTTCTGATCCTGTCCCCACTGCTTTTCCTCAGACTGACATATACGCGACTTTGAAGTGTCTAACTCGCGTATACACGCGACTTCCATTTAAGGAACTTGCGTATGAGATTCAGAACACTGAAGTTTTACACCTTCAGCTCCCCCTGAGTCTGATATGTCTGTGCTGTGCTGTGTCTCAGTACATTGTGCTGACTGTACTTCCTTCTTCCTCCATATCTTCAAGTGTGATGAGGTTTTCTTCTTTTGTGTGATGTCCATCCTTTGTTCCTGCATTCCTTTGCTATATGTCCAGGCTTGTTACATGTATAACATCTTACATGTTTCATATTCCTCCTGTAGCAATCAGCAGCTTTGTGACCATACATATTGCACGCAAAGCAATATCCATTAAAGTACCTTGATTGAGATGACCTGTCCACATAATGGTCTTGAACTCTTCTTCTTCTACATCTAGCTGCAACATGTCCAAGATTATGACATACATAACATTCAACATTATTCATAGGAGGAGTAAAAGATTTTCTTTGAGGAGTTTCTTTCCTTGATTGTTGATGGGGTTGACCTTTCATCTCCTTGTTGATCATCTTAGATTTCTCTTTAGAGTTCCTTGCCTCACCTTGTGAACTAGATTCACCTTCAACAGATTCTTGAAAACCAAGACCAGTCTTGATAGCAGGAGACCTTTGACTACTAAGAATATCATCCAAGACTTTAGAACTATCTTGAAATCGTAAAAGCTTATCCTTTTCTTCTATTTTACCTTTCAAGATATTTACCTCAACTTGAAGTTGTTCCTCCTTTTCTAGACATTGCTTCTTCATGTCTTCTCCATCTTTCCTTCCTTCTTCCAACTGATGCCTTAGTTTGAGAATCTCCTTTTCTTGTTCTTCATTCAGATCCTGCTGCATTTGACGAACTCGGAAGGCACATTCTAGTTGAGATTTTAAGCTGGTGACTTCGTTTTCTTGTTTTGCAATAGCTTGGAGTAGATCTGTATTCTGCTTCTTTGATTCTTCAAGATCTCCTTTTAGTGAGGGGATTGTAGCTTCAAGATTTTCATAGTAGCTGGATCTATCTTTGAGTTTCTTGATGGTTGTGCTTCTTTCGTTGACTTCTTTTCTTAATGATGTCACTTCATGCTGCAATTTTTGACATTGGTCTTCCTTGTCCTTGAGTAGCTTTCTTACCTTGTTTCCTTCTTCTATTTGGGCCTTTAGTTTGGTAACTTCTTCTTTGAAAGCACATTCCCTTTTGTTCAATAGATCTTGTTGATCTTTAACTTTGTCTGCAAGCCTTCTAAACATTGCCTCTATTTGACACTTTTCTTGCTCACCCATAAAAGCATGTTCAGTAGTTTCACTATCACTTCCATCACTTTCACAAGGAAATATAGCAGGAACATCAGAGGATAATACATTCATACCTGATAATGATTCTGAATCTAATTCTGAATCTGATTCTGAGTCTGAAAAATTTCTTATACCTAATCCCCAATCGACTCTCCCACTGTCATAGATCTCTTGAGATGTCTTCTTCTTCTTATGAGCTTTCTTCTTAAGTTTCTTTCCCATTGATCCACGGATCTCCTTCAAGCGATCAAGCTTCTATCAAAGGACCCGCTCTGATACCAATTGTTGGAAATAATACTGAGAGGGGGGGTGAATCAGTATTATCAGATCAATCAATCTTTTGAATTTCATACTCAGAAACATATACGCTACTTTAATTAAGTGAACCCGCGTGTACACGCTACTGTGTCTAATGAAACTCGCGTATATCCAGAGATCTTATAATTCAGTTAGCTTAATCTTCAGTAAATGCATCAGATCATTATTAAGCATATTATCAGTAAACAGGTGCAGAATAACAGAACAGAACATCACACAAGAGCCACACACATGAACACAAAGATATAAGGTGGAAACCCAATGTGGGTGAAAACCACCTGCTGCAAGTCATCTCAATCTTCTTCTTAATAAGAAAATCCTTTTACAATATTTGTACTGGTGCAGTCTTATACCAGTACGGGAGCTACAACCCCCTTTGCTCTTGTACTAGCCGATCCATTTACTAGTACGCAGGCTGCTACCTGCTACAATGCTCCAAAGATCTCCTTTAGCTTTTGTACTAGCTTAGATACTAGTACGTAGGTGCTTGCCTACAATCTTCTCACCTCCAGGTACCACGTTTCATCAATTTTCAGACTGGATACACTGAAGCACAACACATAATCTGAAAGGCCACTTTTCATCCAATTTTCATACTGGACCCATAATTATCATTGAAGCTCAAAACTATCATCAAACTCTGAATCACTGAAACCCTGTTAACAACAGTCACCAGAACACAGAGCAGACACAGAACTCTGTAATAACCATCAGATCCATCTGCAACTTCAAATATCAAGCTTTACAATGTATACGCTACTTCGATGAATCAAACCCGCGTGTATACGCGCTTTTGCCAAAGAAAACCCGCGTACAGATCTAAAAATAATTTCTCATAACTTGCAGCTGTACCAGACATCAGTCATACTCATAACATTTATAGAACAATACATGCGTCAGTATGTAGATCTAGAATAGGCATCATAAAGATAGTTCATTTCAAACCATTTGATCCCGATCTCTCCTTAGATCTAGTTCTCCATCAACCGATGAGATCTCTCCTTAGCTCAGATCAAGCAATGCATCATCAACCCATAACCCTGCATACTGGATCTAATGCTTCATCAGATATTCAAGACATTTCAGATGCACTTGCCTAATGATTTCCTTCTCCTTATATAGCCTTAGGCCTTGTTCAATACCAAGAGCCAAAACCATAGTAACACAATACCATCAACTTCAATACTAGGGATCGACACGCCCGTCGAGACACAATGGTCCGAAACCATAGGCACAACTTCCAAGGACTAACCGCCATGGACCAAAGGTACGTTTCCACATACACGCGCTTTTGCTGAAGCCAACCTGCGTGTACACGCGACTTGGGCTTAATGAACCTGCGTGTATGAACTTTTCTCTTCTTCTTATAGTCTGATCATCAATTCCTTGCTGCTGACCTTCTGTACTATGATTTGTCATCAGTGAGGTTTGCCATCAAGGACAACACTTATCTCATAATGCCAACACTGATATTGCACAAGCAGTAAGAGTTGTAAGTAGGTACATGAACAATCCAGGAAAAGAAAATTGGATAGCGGTGAAGTGGATTCTCAGTAATTTGAGAGGTACCACAAATCAATTATTATGCTTTGGTGGTTCAAACATTGCTCTACAGGGATATGTTGGTGCAGATATGGTGGGTGATAGAGATAACAGGAGGAGCACGATAGGGTATGTGTTTATTGTTGGTGGAACAACTGTCAGTTAGGTCTCAAAACTACAAAGTATTGTTGCACTCTCAACAACAAAAGCAGAGTATGTTACTGCTACAGAGGCTAGTAAAGAAATGATTTGGTTACAAAGGTTTCTGGATGAATTAGATAAGAAGCAAGATTTGGGCAGGTTATACAGTGACATCCAGAGTATCATGCATCTTGCAAATAACTATGCATTTCATTCCAAGACTAAACATATACAGCTCAAGTAACATTTCATATGGTCAGCGTTGGAAGATGGACAGTTGAAGCTGGAAAAGATACACACTAGCCAGAATCCTGCAGATATGTTCACAAAAGTTGTAACCAAGGAGAAACTGAGAATCTACTTAGTTTTAAGTGGTCTTCAAGTATGATGAAGAAGATGAGAAAAAACCAGGTCCAAAGTGGATTCATTGTCAAGGAAATGAAGCAGTGGTGGAGTTTCTATAACCAGTCTCCAAGTGCGAGATTGTTGGTTGTGAAGCCTAATTATATTCTATATTCAAAGGTATCGTCGCAGTGGACCCTAGTTTGTAATGGGGCAGCAACACCGCGGGTAAAATATTCGTTGTAGGGGGGGTTTGGGGATGGCTGCGACCTTTGGAAGCCCCCCCCCCTAGAGAGCGGATCGGGGGCAGCACCCCCGAAGCTAAAAATAGATGTAAAATTGCCTTGTAAAATGTTGTAATTTCATAGTCAATATGGGCCATTCATTAGGCAGAGATCTGATGGTATAAGTTATGTTTAATTTAGGGTTTTTTGCCCTAGAAGGCAACCTCTCTCTATATATGATGGAATTGTATTGCATCTATATACATCTATATTCTGAGTGAGGAAGAGAGAGGAGATTGAGAGTGAAGAGGGAATTATAGCGGATCTGTTGTAGGTTGTATCTCTTCATTTTGCTGGATAATATAAAATGAAGGACTGGTTGTTTCTCCATGGACGTAGCCCAAACTGGGTGAACCACGTATATCTGTGTCTCTCTTATTTTATGTGATTTCTTTGTTTATTTTTCTGCAATATATTATGTGTTCCATTACTTTGAATATATAATTTTCTAACACATATAACATGCATCCAGAAATAAAAAAGGAATTCACACATGCAACTTGTTACCTGCAAAGTATCCAATTGTAGTTTTTGATTCAATTGTTCCCTTTTTCTCCCTTTCTTTCCTTTTCCTTGTTTCTCCAAATACAAGTCAATGTCAAAGTGCCCCAAGCATGCTCCAAGAATGCTCTAAGTTTGCAAGAGAGCAAAGCTAAACTAAAAAAAAAAAAAAATTGTCAAAAGGCTAGCAATTGTTTCTCTGAAGCCTTTTTATTATTGATGCCTCTATTTTCTTCATTTTCCTTCATTTTTCCTCTAATTTCCTTAGCGTGTAAATATTTGTCCCTACACCTTCCTTTTCTCCTATTTTCCTTATTTTCATAGTTAAAATTTCATTTATTTCCTCTTTGCCTCTACCAATATCCACAGCCATTAATTAGTCACAAGCAACGCCCAATAAAAAAAAATTCCCAACATTCAACTTGGAATACGTGTCCCATGACCTTGGTATTATTTTATTTACATATAAATTCAACCAGGGGTTGTAACAAACCCCTCCCCCTTAAGGGAACATCGTCCTTGGTTTTGTAGGAATTTACAGGGTAAGTTCCTCAGACAGAACACCAAAGGACACTGCTCACAAACAGATCAAAGATCAATACACCAATATCCTTCATGTGGTTAAAACCCTCAAAGAGGGAAACGGTCTGCGGCCTGAGCCAACGCAACCACTTCGAGCAATTTATTAATAAAAGAATGAAAATTTATATAAGCTTCTCTCATGAACGATTACCCTACAAATGACCCTCTATTGTTAGGGTCCCACCCTAACCCCCTTATTTATGTCATGGGATCATGTCATAGTCAAGAGTCAATAAAGCCCATATTAATATTTGTAAGTGGTTAACCCGCAATTAATGACGGGACCACAGTTAGTTGCAAATGGGCGGTAGTATTAGATAGATGGTAAATGGGCGGTAGTATTGGATAGATGGTATTAATAAAACCCACGGTATTGGCCCGTGGTATTGCATGTATGAGTCATATATAAAGGATAAAGACTCCCTGCGAGGAGTATCGTGTCTTGTTTTGTAATCGAGCTCTGCTCTATTGGAGGTTGCCCCCTCGAAGAGGCCTGTGAACATTTCTCTCTGAATAATAAAATCATTGCTATTCTGTGCTCTGAGTATATTTTCTTCGCATATTCTGTGTTCTCGGTATCTTTTCTTTGCAAATTCTATGTTTGGGTATTACTTGGCAGGTTAAGAGCATAACAAGTGGCATCAGAGCACTTTCCAGGGCTCGGTGGGATCTCCAAATTTTAGCAAAAAATTTTTTGGCTAGAGACGTGTTCCGGCGTCTTTAAACCACGGGATCTGTCGTTAAGCGCATAAACCTGCGGATTTGGGGAGGCATGCACGCAGGAAATACAAGAGGTGGTCACGTCTGTTGGACTCCCTTGTAACCCCTGTGGGTACCCCTTCGAGTAGTAGCGCATTAGACAGAACCGCGCATAGATTGTCTTCCACGTACCCTCTGGGTATATAGGAAGCCCCCTAGCTCCCTTGAAACCTCACCATAGATAAACCTTCGGCCGTCTTGTGGCTACAGTACACCGAGAACAACACTCGGAGAGATTACTCGCCCGTACGATAGGGTAGTCGGGTTGTACAACTAAGGGTACGGTCGATCCTCCTTAGTTAGAGCCCTGAAACATTGGGCCGAGTACTACTGTCAGACCCTTATGTATATTGCGATCTGTAGCACCTGACACTCCTCAAGACCATAGTTCCCTTTCTATCGGGGGATCACACATCACCTATTCCAGATCAGCAAGTGTAGCAGCAGCCGACATCAGATCAGCAGCAGCAGTTGTTCCACCATTCATATCTCTCAGATCCACCAGATCGGAGTAGTTGTGAAGGGTTCCTGTCCCTGGATATAATTTCGCAAGACTTTTGGCGGCATTGACATTCTGAGGATTTGGCGACTGCAGTATTGATCAGGAAGGAGTAAAACTCCGTTAGGAGTTTTCCAAAAAAAAAAAAAGGAGTCTGAGATCTTCCGGGGCGCTTATTGGTGACCTAGCCCATCAGAATCAGGACGACGAGCTGAGCAAGGTGGTACCATTCAATTTCTTAGTAAAAAATTTTTAGGCAGTCCCAATTTTTCATCAGGTTGGTGTATGGTAGAAACTCACGCTCAAGCGATGGCCAATGAAAGGATTGACAAAATTGAACACCATGTGAACTCCCTCCAAACTGCGGTGAAGAATATCGAACTTGAGCTTAAAGGAATAAGTCACCAAATACATGATGCACTCCCAAAGGGCAAGGAGCTAGCCCACGAGGAGGCGTATAATGGCCATGAATACCATGAGGGTGAGTCTAGCCACTCTCATCACGTCTGGCACACCCATCCACCACCCAGTCAGCGACCTCCCAGGTTGGATATGCATAAATTTGACGGTTCTCACACGTCCGCATGGCTAGCACAAATGGAGCAGTATTTCCAATTGAATCATATCATAGATGAGGGGACTAAGCTTATGGTGGGCACCATGTACTTGCACAATGAACGATGGCAATGGAAGGAATGGCATCAGCGTTGCAATGGACATTTTCAGAATTGGGCCCAATTTGCCAAAATTCTTCGCAGTCGCTTTGAACAGGAAGACTCTTTTTTGGGGCGTCTCACTAAGCTCCGACAGACGGGTACAGTGGAGGAATATATTACTGCTTTTGAAGCCTTAGCCTTCCGCAATAGGGGTCTCACAGATGAGTTCTACATGGAATTCTTTATCAGCGGTCTTAAAGAAGCCATCAAAGCTCAGGTTCTACTCCACCACCCTCCCACATGGACAGAGGCTTGCCAGGTAGCCCGTAAGGTGGAACGTGCATTAACAGCCCAATCCAGCCGCCCCAACTTCCCCGCTAAAGGTCGTCCCTCACAGGCTCCCAATACGACTCAGACACTTAAGATTCAAAAGGTGTCACCTGCGGAAATGGCCGAAAGAAGGAAGCAAGGACTATGTTACTATTGTGATGAAAAATATTCCCCGGGTCATAAATGCAAAGAGCACAAGTTTTTTCAAATAGATGCCACTGACTACAGCTCTCCGAGGAAGATCCACCACTTGAGGAACCAGAGGCGATCGAAGAAGATAACCAAAAGGAGATTGTATCTGATGAACCAATTATTTCGCTAAATGCATTGGCAGGAATTTCTTCCCCTCAAACTCTCAAAATCAGGGGTTTTCTTAAACATCGCCCAGTAGTAGTCTTGATTGATAGTGGAAGTACCCATAATTTCATCCATCAAAAGATCGCTGAAGCAGCACATTGTTTCGTCCGGGCAGTTTCTAACTTCCAAGTCCAGATTGCAGATGGGGGCAAAATGAAATGTGAAGGTCGCTGTGAAAATGTCAAAATTCAAATGGAGGATTATCAATTGAAAACCCACATGTTTGCAATACACATGGGGGGTTGCGACATTGTCCTAGGCGCGGAATGGCTCCGCACTCTTCGGCCAATCACAATGGATTTCCAGGAGTTATATATGAGTTTTAAGTAGAACAACTCCACACATACCCTCCGTGGACTACAGGCGGGAGCCCCCTCTATCATCAGCTCGCATAGGATGGAAAAATTGTTAAAAAAGGGCCATCATGGAGTGGTAGCTCAATTTAATGCCATCCAGGTAGTAGACACCATGTCTCTGCCAATTCATCCTGAGATGCAACAGATTTTAAATAAATATCGACGGTCTTTGACAAGCCTCATGAGCTTCCACCCTCGCGAGGGGAACATGATCATAGCATCACATTGGTTCCAGGGGCCCAACCCCCAAATGTGCGGCCATACAGATATCCGTTCACCCAAAAGAATGAAATAGAAAAAATCATCAAGGAATTGTCGGAAGCAGGTGTCATTCGTCCCAGCATTAGTCCTTATTCATCCCCAGTAATCATGGTCCTCAAGAAATATGGGGAGTGGCGGATGTGTCCCAACTTCAGGACCCTCAATAAGTTAACAGTCAAAGATAAATTTCCCATATTCCCGGTGGTTGACGATTTGCTGGACGAACTCAATGGGGCTCAATTCTTCACTAAGTTGGATCTTCGCTCAGGCTACCACCAAATTCGCATGAAGGAAGTTGACATTCCCAAGAGAGCTTTCAGAACTCATGAAGGCCATTATGAGTTCCTAGTCATGCCATTTGGTCTCTGTAATGCCCCCTCTACTTTTCAGAGCCTTATGAATCACCTCCTCAAAACATATCTCAGAAAATTTGTCCTTGTCTTCTTCGATGACATCCTCATCTATAGTGGCACTTGGGCGGCACATCTTCAGCATGTAGATCTACTCTTGCAACTGCTCCGCATGCATAAATTATTTGTCAAGATGTCTAAGTGTTCGTTTGGCATGGAAGAATTTGAGTATTTGGACCACATTGTGGGGCGTGAAGGTGTCAAGGTGGACCCCAAAAAGATCCAGGCAATGCAAGAATGGCCTCAACCTAAGACCTTGAAAAGCTTGAGAGGATTTTTGGGTCTCACAGGCTATTATCGTAAATTTGTCCGCAACTATGGCCGCATAGCGAAGCCCCTAACGCAACTCCTAAAGAAAAATTCCTTCTTCTGGAACGAGGAAGCACAACAGGCATTTACCGCTCTCAAAACCGCCATGTGTTCCACTCCCGTCTTAGCACTATCGGACTTCACCAAATCATTTGTCATTGAATGTGATGCTTCGGGAACAGGTATTGGAGCGGTCTTAATGCAGGAAGGGCGACCATTGGCCTTCACCAGCCAACAACTAAGTGGGAGGAATCTGGGCCAATCTACCTACGAGAAGGAAATGATGGCCATCTTACATGCAGTCGAGACCTGGCGACCTTACTTGTTGGGGCGACGTTTCCAAATCCGCACAGATCATCACAGTCTTAAATATTTTTTGGAGCAACGCCTATCTTCCCCACAACAAAATAAATGGTTAGCCAAAATGCTGGGATATGATTATGAGATCATTTACAAGAAAGGGAAAGACAACAGGGTAGCAGATGCATTGTCACGCCAATTTGAGGAGGAAAGTACTCTGCTCGCAATTTCCCTCCCCATTCCAGACTGGATTGAAGAGGCTCGCAGGGAATGGTTTTCACATCCCGGGCTCTCCCAACTCATTTCTCAATTGCAGGTAGATCCTAATTCCAGCAAGGGCTACTCGTGGCAGAATGATATTCTTCGCTACAAGGACAGAGTCGTAATATCACCAACATCCACCCTCAAAAGTCGCATTTTGGCAGAATTGCACTCATCTCCCATTGCAGGACATTCGGGCTTTCAGAAGACGTATGCTCGCACCAGAAGATCATTTTTTTTGGGCCGGCATGAAACAGGACATCCTTAATTTCGTAGCAGAATGTGACGTCTGTCAACGCCACAAAGGGGAAACCGTCAACACACCAGGAACATTACAACCATTGCCCATTCCGGCGTCAATTTGGACGGAGGTCTCCATGGATTTCATTACAGGTCTTCCAAAGTCTGGGAACAAGTCAGTCATCATGGTGGTTGTGTACCGACTGTCGAAGTATGCTCATTTCTGCGCCCTACCCCAACCATTTACACCAAATTTGGTTGCTCAAACTTTCATGGATCAGATCTTCAAATTGCATGGCATGCCCACTTCTATTGTGTCCGACCGCGACCCAATCTTCACAAGTAATTTTTGGCAGGAGCTCTTCAGAATACAAGGCACTCAACTCAAACTCAGTACTTCATATCATCCGCAAACAGATGGTCAAACCGAAGCCGTCAACAAATGTCTAGAAACCTACCTTAGGTGTTTCACTTTAGAAAAGCAACACCTTTGGGTACAGTGGTTACCTCTGGCGGAATGGTGGTATAACACCAACTATCATGCCACTACCAAAATGACTCCCTATGAAGCAGTCTATGGATAACTTCCGCCTTCCCCTACTTCTTATCTCACAAGGTGCTCCAAAGTACAAGCCGTGGATCAACTCCTACAACACCGCGCAACCATGCTTGCCCATCTGCGTGAGAATCTTCATCAAGCTCAGAACCGTATGAAGCAACAGGCTGACCAACATCGCTCAGAGCACCAATTTCAAGAAGGGGATCAGGTCTTTTTGAGGCTGCAACCATATAAGCAAACATCACTCAAAGACAAGGGTTGTCAAAAGCTCTCCCCAAAATTCTACGGACCATACCAAGTACTTCGGCGCATTGGAGAAGTGGCTTACAAGTTGGCTTTGCCACCTACAGCAAAAATCCACCCAGTTTTCCATGTATCGTGCCTCAAGAAAGTGATTGGGAACAATTGCCGAGTTCAAACCAGTCTACCTAAATTGGACAAAGAAGGGTCAATCTGGCTTCAACCTGAACAGGTTCTAGACACACGAGACAAGCACCTGCGCGGCCGCATGATTAAGGAGGTCCTCGTCAAATGGAAAGACACCTCTCTGAAAGATGCAACTTGGGAACCAGCCACTATTCTTCAGCAGTTTCCGCAGCTTCAGCCTTGAGGACAAGGCTAGTCTTAAGGGGGAGGGCATGTTAGGGTCCCACCCTAACCCCCTTATTTATGTCATGGGATCACGTCATAGTCAAGAGTCAATAAAGCCCATATTAATATTTGTAAGTGGTTAACCCGCAATTAATGACGGGACCACAGTTAGTTGCAAATGGGCGGTAGTATTAGATAGATGGTAAATGGGCGGTAGTATTAGATAGATGGTATTAATAAAACCCACGGTATTGGCCCATGGTATTGCATGTATGAGTCATATATAAAGGATAGAGACTCCCTGCGAGGAGTATCGTGTCTTGTTTTGTAATCGAGCTCTGCTCTATTGGAGGTTGCCCCCTCGAAGAGGCCTGTGAACATTTCTCTCTGAATAATAAAATCATTGCTATTCTGTGCTCTGGGTATATTTTCTTCGCATATTCTGTGTTCTCGGTATCTTTTCTTCGCAAATTCTATGTTTGGGTATTACTTGGCAGGTTAAGGGCATAACATCTATGCTCTTTAAATAAAGATCATGGACCAATCAGGTGTTAAGCCACGGATCAAGTGTCGGTAATACCGAGGAGAGAATGAACCATCAGATCACTTCATGTCTAGAACATATAGTGACCGTCAGATCATAAGTTACAAAAGTACATAGTAAAGAAACACACTTTACCTAACTCTACATTGGACCAAGTTATACTTAACTATTTCCTATGTGTCAGAATATCCTAACATCCCCCATTAAGAAGAACTTGGAATAGGATTGAAGGATGTACAAATATGACACAGTAGCAGAAGGAAGGAGGCATTAGAGCTTATCCCACTATTGAAGCCCCGAAAATGAGGTTTACAACAAGGGGGATACCCACCCGGTCCGGACCTTGGTTAGCAGCTCCTTTTCCGTTTGGTATACTGGATCCAACTGGGGATATGGGACCAGTTTCCCAATATGTGTGTGTGTTTTTAGAATTGATATTTCTTAACTAATGATTCCTAAGTAAAATGCTTTCTTTATTCTAAGTCTAATCTATCAACATGCAATTGTAATATAATAAACAGAAATATCTGATTCTAAACTAACCCGGAATGTAATCTTTCCTTTATGCGATCTAAAATGATTTAAAATGACAGTTGGTAATAAATATCATTCAGCTACTATGAGAAAAGAATTCAATAAAGATAAACCATTTCATATAAAATGTTAGATGAAACAGTTGTGAAAAAAAACATATCGCATAGTAAGTTACTCATATACTAAGCATAAATAAATAGCTATCACCATACAAAAGTGCCAAATGATAACTCAAGCATTTAAGCATTCATATATAAATAATTGAACATGAATATCACCATAACACCTAAGCAGAAACAGTTAAGAGATTAAAGTACCATTTATAAATAGTACTACTCATGAGCTCCAGTAATAATGATCTATTTCTTCTTAATCCAACATCCACTAAGAGTACAAAAGTGGAACATCAGTAGTAGATATCAAACGCAGATATCAATAAATCTTGTTCTATTCATTCATCAAAACCTCCTCGGAGGGTGAAAAAGTGCATGTTCTAAGGACAAGTTTTTGAAAAATTTTTACACCCTTCTTCAAATGCATGAGAAGAGTTTAAATACTACTAACTAATTCTAAAAATAATTTATTACAAAAATGTAGGATGCGATTTAACTGACCATCCTCATTTCAAGAAAAAATAAAGCAAAACTAAATCTAAAACTGGATCTAAAACTAAAACTACTAACTAACTATTTATGTATCTGCTCCTTGAAATCGCATGGATTCAACATTTGCTTGAGGAGAGTTGGGTGGCCGACTTCTTATTTTAGCTGTCCTGCGAAAACGGAATTGGTAAGAGCTCACGCCATCTTCTCAGCAGAATTGATGACACATTTGAGATTCATACACTGGCTATGTGGTTTTACCAAGTACGCCCAGTAAGAATCCCAATTCAACTTGGTTAACCTTTGGATTGACTCTACCTTTTCTTGAGCCTTCTATCTCCAACTTGTTTGTAGACGCTACACATTTGGTAGATATCCTGGAGTGGTCTCTGAGACTAGATTTGCCCTGTGTAAATTTTCGTTGACACAGTCAATGACATTATTTGCTACTGTGGCTACTTCTTTTTTCGCTTGCTCTGCTTTCCTTATCTGTGCATCCCATTTATTAAAGAGCATTTCTTTGTGGGTTTCATTGATTAATGGTGCACCTGCCTTTTTCCTTTCCTCTCTTTATTTCCAAGCCAAATATTCAATAACTCTTCTTTCAATTATATCATAGTCATGTCGCAATTCCACGACCTAATTAGTAATCCTGTCGTTTATTTCGCAATAAGATCTCCACTGTGATATTTTTTGGCACAATATTTCTTGTTGCTGTAGCAACTGATCATTTAAGGAAATGGATTCAGTAACGAATTTTGTAAGCTTAGGATCATCCTTGTGCATCTCTTGTATAACCTGCAACTGTTTTTCTCTTTCAGCCAAACTTTTCTGGTATCCTATCTACATCTGTTGAAAGTCCTGTTGTAGCTTTTCAAGCTATTTTTGTGCTTCGTTGTTTGCATTGGCTTGTTGTAGTTGTTGTTGTAAAGCTTGTATTTGATCTTCTTTTTCTTTCATTATTTGTTGTACTTCAGATGCTTTATCAATGGTCACAAAAGCATATGCTCCTGTGATCTGAGATAATTTAGTGAGATTTTCAGTAGGATCAGTGGTAGGATTTTGCCAAAGGATGTATAATTGTTTTGCATCATGAGAGAGCATGCTTTCCAATTTCATTTTCTTTATTTTTCTTCTCACCACAGCCTTATGTTGCGAGCTGTAGAATATATCAAGAGGGGGAATTTCCTCTATTTTGAGCATAAGTTCAGAGGATGGGGTATTAGGAATATGTTCCATTTCTGGGACATTGCTGGTTGTTCCTGTGACTATATCATTCACCGTCTGTACATTACTTTCAGGTGTTTTTGTGCTCTATCCCTCAATATTGATTAAGTCATTGAATGTCTCCCATTCTTTATCCAACTCAGTTCTGACTGATGGTGGCTGGACGATGAGTGGGGGAGGATATACCTGTTGAGAGATCAAAACTTGTTGTTCTGGGAGCTCTTTAGACTGGGCAGTATCCCTTACTGACCCTTCACTTTTATTATGGTCACTCTCGGACCTCTTGTTTCTCTTCCAGACTTAGATTTAGACCCGTTTGTTCCTGAACTTCCATTGAGACTGATGTTGGGAGTTGGTTCCCTTACAAGTTCCAAGCTTAATTTATTCAAAGGGATATTAGCTAATCTCTTCTCTCTGTATATTTTGAATTCTTGAAATACTGCTGGAGGGAATCACATTTGGGCAGAATGCAAAACTTCTTTATGTGTACTTTTCTGTTGGAACATATCATCAAAAAGATCATCTACTTTAGAAAACACCTTTATTTTGACTGCAGTAGTGAAATTCTTCACAATATCATAAGGGTCGAACGGCCTTCCTAGAATTTTGAACAATCATAGACATGACATGTTGTCTACTTCTTTGAATGCATGGCCTAGATCAAATAATGAAAAGGCCCCACAGGCCATAGGAAATTGTGACCAAATGACCTTCTTCTTTTCCTTCAACTCTTTACTCATACTTCCTTCTCCGCAGGTCTAATAAGCAATCTCCCGTGCCAATAGTTTGTTAGGAACATATAAAGGTAAGACATGAGGAGAAGCGAGACGTACAAATACCCTGACATATGTGAAAAGTTCTTCTCTGAACCACCTCGTGACAAGGAGCATATCAACCTCTGCTTCGAGATAAAATCTTGGAGCGTATTTATCATACAACATTTTGTACAGAGGCAGCATGGTTCCGTGACAAACCTTGTAGAAATAAGGAGTGAACTTGGAATCCCACAGTTCTTTGTGATAAATATGAATGGGTAAGGGATCTTGAGTAGTCCATTTCCAACCCATTAGAGGAAACTTGGAAATATAACAGATTGCATCCATCACATACGCAGATAAGTAGAAAGGGGGATAAATTCTCTAAGAGATAGTCCTTTTAGACCGGTAACTAAAAATGGTTGTGGCTAAATTGTCAGACAAAATCTTAGCCCAATCCATAATAGTAGCATCAATGGTGGCATCCAATAATGGTAGCCATTCGGACGAAAATTTGTTAATGTCTGGCCTTCCGAAAAGTCTACAGAGCATAGCAGCAGCAAAGCAATATGGGGAGGTGAGAGAACCAGTACTATACATACCATGCTTATCCTTTTTTAATGGTTCATCCCTTTTTGACCAGTTCTTGGTGCATTTTGCTAGATCTTCATTTTCTTTAGTGAAATTTTCTATGAACTGTTTGTTATAAGTCGTCTGTGGCTCTGGTAAATGATACATGAGCTTCAGATCTTGTGTAGTGAAAGAGCCAATGAGTCCTTGACCCTGAGTCTTGAATTGACGGTTTGTGATATCAGCATTATCTAATATCCATTTAACCATGTTCGTATACGGGAGACTTTTGGGTCTTGCTGCTATCCTGTGCAAGAATGAATAAGCTAGATCTATAATAGACGCCTTAGAAGACCTGTGTGAGCCTGCAGTAGTTGTTACCTCCATTACCTTGGGATCTTCTTCCTCAAGTAAACTATACATGCCTTCTCAAGTAGTGATACCGGTGTCTTTGTTGCAAGTGGTGTCTGTGTACAAGGGAGTCATCTCTTTAGCTTCACTACTGGGGGCTTTACCCTTCTTTCCCATATTATCTTGAACTCTGCTCTATATACTTCTCAGTTCTTCACTCTTACAGTTTACAAATGAAGTTACAACGATTATAAGAAAAGGTGACGAGAAAGCTTTAAATGCGGAAAACATATAAAATATATCACCTTACGTGAACTGGCTCCTTGATAAGATCAAAACCATATTTCATTAACGATTGCCAACTAACTCATTAATTAACATAAATGTGCATAATCGGGCCTTGGTTTATGGAAAAAGCTTTCTTAAACGACGGGCCGTGCGGATCTGCAATAAGGCGATTTTGCGATTTGCTTTGGAATATCGCAAATCCTTTACGTGTGGAAAGCATCCGTTAATGTGCTTTTTACGAAATGCGGTTCGCAAGATGCCCCATCGCATATCGGTGTTTTAAGGCACTTTAGCGTAGGTTAGGTTTAAAGCATGCGATGCGATGAGGGTTTTTCATGTGTGATTTCACATCGCGATTTTGCGTGATCGTAGTCATGTCGCAAGTCCACGACCTGATTAGCAATCCTGTCGCTTATTTCGCAATAAGAGCTCCACTATGATATTTTTTGGCACAATATTTCTTGTTGCTATAGCAGTTGATCATTTAAGGAAATGGATTCTGTAACGAATTATGTAAGCTTAGGATCATCCTTGTGCATCTCTTGTATAACCTGCAACTGTTTTTCTCTTTCAACCAAACTGTTCTGGTATCCTATCTGCATCTATTGAAATTCCTGTTGTAGCTTTTCAAGCTATTTCTGTGCTTCGCTGTTTGCATTGGCTTGCTGTAGTTGTTACTGCAAAGCTTGTATTTTATCTTCTTTTTCTTTCAGTATTTGTTGTACTTCAGATTCTTTATCAATGGTCGCAGAAGCATATGCTCCTGCAATCTGAGATAATTTAGTGAGATTTTCAGTAGGATCAGTGGTAGGATCTTGCCAAAGGATGTCTAATTGTTCTGCATCATGAGAGAGCATGCTTTCCAATTTCCTTTTCTTTCTTTCTCTTCTCACCACAGCCTTATGCTGTGGGCCGTAGAATACATCAAGAGGGGGAATTTTCTCTATTTTGAGAATAAGTTCAAAGGATGGGGTAATGGGAATATGTTCCATTTCTGGGACATTGCTGGTTGTTCCTATGACTATATCATTCACCGTCTGTACATTACTTTCAGGTGTTTTTGTGCTCTGTCCCTCATTATTGATTAAGTCATTGGATGTCTCCCATTCTTTATCCAACTCAGTTCTGACTGATGGTGGCTGGACAATGAGAGGGGGAGGATATACCATTTGAGAGATCAAAACCTGTTGTTCTGGGAGCTCTTTAGACTGGGCAGTATCCCTTACTAACTCTTCACTTTTATTATGGTCACTCTCGGACCTCTTGGAGTGTTCTGAAGTTTCTCTTCCAGACTTAGATTTAGATCTATTTGTTCCTGAACTTCCATTGAGACTGATGCTAGGAGTTGGTTCCCTTACAGGTTCCAAGCTTAATTTATCCAAAGGGATATTAGCTAATCTCCTCTCTCTGTATATTTTGAATTCTTGAAATTCTGCTAGAGGGAATCGCATTTGGGCAGAATGCAAAACTTCTTTAAGTGTACTTTTTTGTTGGAACATATAATCACAAAGGTCATCTACTTTAGAAAACACCTTTATTTTGACTGTAGTAGCGAAATTCTTAACAATATCATAAGGGTCCAACGGCCTTCCTAGAATGGGTAAGGGATCTTGAGTAGTCCATTTCCAACCCATTAGAGGAAACTTGGAAATATAACAAATTGCATCCATCACATATGTAGATAAGTAGAAAGGGGGATAAATTATCTGAGTGATAGTCCTTTTAGACCGGTAACTAAAAATGGTTGTGGCTAAATTGTCAAACAAAATCTTAGCCCAATCCATAATAGTAGTATCAATGGTGGCATCCAATAATGGTAGCCATTCGGACGAAAATTTGTTAATTTATGGCCTTCCAAAAAGTCTACAGAGCATAACAGTAGCAAAGCAATATGGGGAGGTGAGAGAACCAATACTATACATACCATGCTTATCCTTTTTTAATGGTTCATCCCTTTTTGACCAGTTCTTGGTGCATTTTACTAGATCTTCATTTTCTTTAGCGAACTTTTCTATGAACTATTTGTTATAAGTCACCTGTGGCTCTGGTAAATGATACATGAGCTTCAGATCTTGTGTAGTGAAAGAGCCAATGAGTCCTGGACCCTGAGTCTTGAATTGTGGGTTTGTGATATCAAGATTATTTAGTATCCATTTACCCATGTCCATATACGGGAGAATTTTGGGTCTCGCCGCTATCCTGTACAAGAATGAATAAGCTAGATCTGTAATAGATGCCTCAGAAGACCTGTGTGAGCCTGCAGTTGCTGTTGCCTCCATTACCTTGGGATCTTCTTCCTCAAGTAAACTATACATGCCTTCCCAAGTAGTGATACCGGCGTCTTTGTTGCAGGTGGTGTCTATGTACAACGAAGTCATCTCTTTATCTTCAGTACTGGGGGCTTTACCATTCTTTCCCATATTATCTTGAACTCTACTCTATATACTTCTCAGTTCTTCGCTCTTACAGTTTACAAATGAAGTGAGAACGATGATAAGACAAGGTGATGAGAAAGCTTTAAATGCGGAAAACATATAAAATATATCACCTTACGTGAACTGGCTCCTTGGTAAGATCAAAACCATATTTCATTAATGATTGCCAACTAACTCATTAATTAACATAAATGCACATAACTGGGCCTCAGTTTATGGAAAAAGCTTTCTTGAACGACGGGCCGTGCAGATCTGTGATAAGGCGATTTTGCGATTTGCTTCGCAATATCGCAGATCGCAGTATCGCAATATCGCAAATCCTTTACGTGTGGCAAGCATCCGTTAATGTTTTTTTTGTGAAATATGATTCGCGAGATGCGCCATCACATATCGACATTTTAAGGCACTTTAGCATAGGTGAGGTTTAAGGCATGCAATGCGATGAGGGTTTTTCATGCGTGATTCCGCTTCGCAATTTCGCGTTTTTAAAATTCCGCTTGTGAGAAGGTATCCTTTTACCCTTTTTACGATGCGACGTGCTTTAAGGAGTGACTTCCTTTTAACTTATCATAAAACTTAAGTCTTTTTAGGTTTTTGAGGGTATTCTCCTAAGTTTATGATAGTAAGTTTTGTTGAAAAAGGAAATACAAGCTTTAATCGATTTTTTTAAATTTTGAATAAGGGTCCCCACTTATTTAGTATTAGTGATAACACTAAATAAGAAGGGGGGTTGTTGCTGGCCACAACAATTGGCGATTCACTTGGAAGAACCAGTTATCTCTGCTTTTCTTTTGAATTTCCTAAACTTCCAAAACAAAAAATTTCTAGAAAATCAAACTTTATTATAGAAAGATAAAATACACTATGCTTTTCACCCATCAATGATAGTTTGTTTTGTCTATGTCAACTTTGTTTATTTACTTCCTGGAGCTAGTCATTGTATTTACATCAGTCACTACTTGGTTTATAAAGATAAAAACAAAGCCTTCTCTGTAAATCAGTTTTAAATATGCTCATTTGTCGTAGGTAGAGCCACTGCTGCCAGCAGGCGTTTATAGCCTCGATAGGGTTACTTGTTACCCAACAATGATCCTATATCCCACTTGGAGAAATATACAATTTTCAAAGAGAAATCCATATCTACACTTATTGCTTTCATTTTCTTTTAATCCTTAAAGAACAATGCCTTGGTTTGATAGCCAAATTATGACAGTGCCACTCACTTGATTTATAGCTTTGTTGAACAAGTTGGCTCGTGATGAGAGCCCTTGTCTCTTGATTGTAACAATCTTGAGTCATTTCCCCGTTGTGGTATGCAGTTTTGGCAAAGTCAACAAGTTATAATATCTATGATCATGATAAGTCAGCACATGATGAGACCTCTTATTCTTTAAGTTTAAAGTGTATCATTGGATTATTCCCTTAAGCTTGTGATTCCTTAAGTGGGGAGGAATTCATTGTTTCCTTAAGAATAGCTCTGGACGACAATGGTAGAGTTTTTTGGAAAGAGATTTTCTACAGAGAATCTTTGTTTTGTTATTGATACCTTTCATTGGATTGATATAAAACAAATTCCCACTAAAGGTATCTTTTTATCAAAATTTACAAGGTTGAAACTAGTATCATATTCAGGCTTATAGCTTTTTGACTGTATCTTTCAATAATAATGACCAACTTTCTAGATTATTTCTATTTATACAAGTGAAAAAACAAAATCTAAAAGAAATACTTGTCCTTTTCGTGAATTCCAAATGTAACTATTTACAACTGGTTTTATTATGAAAGTAAAGAAAAACTAATCTACAAAAATAGAAGAACGATCTCCTATGGAAAGTATTTTTTGAGGATCTGCCCATTAACGGGTAAAGATTCTCTTTTTCTTGTTAAATCCTATAACATAAAGGTAGATGGGCCTATGATTTCTGCGATTTGGAAAGGTCCAAGCCACATTCATTGAAACTTTGTATGTTTTCCCTTTTCTTCGTGAGCCTTCTCCCATTTTAAAACTAGATCCCCCTTCTAAAAGTCTTTTCTAGACATCATATTTGAGTCAAAAGAAGCTTTTACTAATGCTTGGTGATGAGCATGAGTTATTTTAGCCTACTCTCTTTGCTCTTCTAGCTTAAGGATTTGTAACTGCCTTAGTTGTAAGGAAGAAGTTGGTGTTTCATCAATATATTAAACTAAGGCCAAAGAGGGAATTGCTAGATGAGTTGGGAGAACCACTTCTTTCCCATAAACTAAATTAAAGGGAGAAGTGCCAATAGAGGCTTTCTGTGTTATTCGATCTGCCCATAAAGCATATATTAAAGACTTGTGCCAATTTTTATGATTTTGGTAAATGGTTCGCTTAATGATCCTAATCAAATTTTTATTCGTAGATTCAACTAACCCATTCCCTTGTGGGTAATAATTGGCAGAGTACTTAAGCTTAAAACCTCTTTTGAGTGCAGATTCAATCATAGCATTTCTAGAAAAATACATTGCATTATCAAACATTAAAGTAGAGGGTAAACCAAACTTGGTGATTATGAACTGATCTATAAATTCAATGATGTGTTTGGCATTAGCTATCTTGAGAGGAACTGCTTCTACCCATTTAGTAAAATAGTCTGTAGCTGTAACGATATACCTATGTTGTTTAGAAGAGTGTGGAACGATCTCACCTATTATATCCAATCCCCATTGATCAAAAGGTTGTTCAATGTTGACTAGATGCAAAGGTAATGATGGCTTCTTTTGTCTTCCAACAGCAGTTTGAAAAACTTGACACTTTCTTACATAGCTATGTGTGTCTTTGAATAATGTGGGCCAGTAATAGCCTACGCAGAGGATTTTATGTGCAGTAGTATCACCAACATAATGTCCACCTACTGGTCCATCGTGGAGTTCCTGCAAAACCTTTTCAGCTTCAGATTTCCCAAGACATCTAAGGAGAACAGAATCATAATTCATCCTAAAAAGTACATCGTTCACGAGCTAATATTGCTTAGCCTTCAACCTTAAAGCTCTTTTCTTTGTATAATCAAGGTTTGAAGGAGCATATCCGTTCTTTAGATAAAATATGATATCCGTGTATAATGAATCAACATCGTTTAGGCTTACCTCACACATTTGTATCTCTATAATCGGTATTTTGCAAATAAGCGATGCTCCAACTAGCATTTTGCAAAAGCCTTGACCTTTAACAATATTTGCTGGTTTAATCTCAACATCATATTCTTGTAATGCGGTAACCCAATTGGCTCTTTTCTCACCCACATCTTTCTGTACTAAAAGATTTCTTACCGCTGGAAACGGTACTATGAGATTTGTATGGGTTTTAAGCAAAAACGGTCTGAAATATTTTATCGGTTTGAAAACAGCAAATGCTTGTTTCTCTACGTCTGAATAGTTTAACTCAGCCCCTTGTAAATTTGAACTGAAAAAAGCAATTGGGGCTTCTGCCTTGTCTTGATTAAGTTGAGTGAGCATCACAGCATATGATTTATCAGATGCAAATGTATATAAAATAAAAGGATCGCAAAAATTGGGAGTTGCTAAAGATGGAGCGTTAACAATTGCTTGTTTGATCAGATTAAATGCTTCATATTCGTCTTGGCCCCATTTGAAGTTTGAGTTCTTTTTAATCATTGCATGTAAAGTAGATACAATTCTTGAAAAATCTGGAACAAATCTCTTTACAAAGTTAATCTAGCCAAGGAAAGATTGCATAGCTTTCTTTTTGTGAGGTAAAGGTATTTTAGAAATCTCCTTGATTCTGTCAGGATCGATATGGATTCCAGATTTTGACACTATGAAACCAAGAAGTTTTCCTTCACTTAATGCAAAAAAGGATTTTTTTGGGTTAAGTGAAATTCCATACCTTTGACATCGTTGGAAGATCTGTTTTAAATCTTTGATATGATTGCCTCGCTTGTTTGAATATATAGTTATATCATCCAGGTATATTACTACCGATTTATTTACTAATCCTTTAAATGCGATGTCCATGGCTCTTTGGAATGTGGCACCAGCATTAATCAGACCAAAAGTCATCTTTTGATAGGCATAAGTACCCCATTTGGTCTTGAATGTGACTTTTAATTGATAATCGGGATGGACCAAAATTTGGTTATAGCCCGAGAAACCATCCAAGAAGGACATTAATTCTGATCCTGAAACTGCCTACAATATTTGCTCCATAGGAGGCAAAGGAAAATTATCTTTTTGGCAGGCCTTGTTCAGATTTCGAAAGTCAATGCAAATTCTAATGTCTCCGTTCTTGTTTCTAACAAGAACCATATTGGAAACCCATTGATAATGTCATACAGGAAAGATGATTTTGGCTTTCAATAGCTTATTAAGCTCAGATTTGATCTGGTTTTCTAAATTAGTATGTACCTTTCTCAGTTTTCGCTAGACAATTTTTTCATTGTTTATCATTGGGATAGTATGTGGGATGATAGAAGTGTCATAAGTTTTAAGTTCATCGTAGTTCCAAGCAAAAGCAATTTTGTATTGTTTCAAGAGACGAACATAAGCTATTTTTCTTCAGGAGCCAGGCCGAGGCCTAGGTTGATATTCTATGGCTTGGTATCAGTTCCTAGATTCACTAGTTCATAGTTCAGAAGCTTTGAATTGGTATATCTTATGAATCAATCTTTTAAATCATATAGATCTTCTAATTTGACTACTTGGCAGAGCATTATTAGTGCTATCTTGTTGCAATTGTCTGTCATGTTGGTCCTCATCAATTATCTGATTAGTATAAGATCCCTCAAAGGTGAGGAAGCTTACAATATCAGGATCATCGTTGAAAATTCTCCAATTTGTAATGTTATCAAGAATTGAGGATCTAAAGATTAATTTGATTGAAAATCTATCGGGGCTAAAGTCTTCTGAGGGAATGAGCTTGGAAGCCACGTTCGCTAAGAGGTCGGCACTAGCATTCTGGATTCTAGGAATTGATGAAATATAAAATGCTATAAAATGTTCAGTCAGATCTTGTACTAAAGATTGGTAGTGCTTTAAATGACCTGATAGACAATGTATAATATTCCGTACCTGTCTGATAACAATTTCAGAATCTCTGAAGACTTGTAGATACTTGATGTTCAATCTGATTGCTTTGTATAATCCTTGGATTAAAGCCTCGTATTCTGCAGTATTATTAGTGCAATCGAACTCGAGTCTACAAGTTAGCATAGTTATGTTTCCTTCTAGGCTAACTAATACGCATCCTGCTCCTGCTCCTTCATTAGACTTAGAACTGTCAAAAAATAACTTCCAAAATAAAGATTTATTTACAGGATTATCTATAAAATTAATACATTTAGAACTATCTATCTGAGAAAAAATTTTACTTGAGATAAAACAGAATGTTATAAATAAGGTGAAGTGTGAGCATTGAAATTTCCTAGGAAAGAATCAACAGAATAGTTGTCAATTATATTATTGTTGTATGCTATCTATTCGTTTACTCCTTCCAATTCTATTACTATGTATTTCTGATGTCTTTCTTGCTCAATCTTTATCTGATTTGGCTTACCATTGTAAGGGAGCCACATATGCGACCAATCGGTTGCAAAATATCCATGAAGCTTTTCTAACCAATCCCTACTAAGAATTAAGCCATAGAATTCTAGAATGTCTGCAACTAAAATATCGATAACTTGACATGCCTTTGGATTAGATGACAGCCTTATGGTAACTTGATTTAATTCGACGATCACTTCAGCTTGTGACCAATCCAGCTGCACTATGCGCACAACAGATTTTTGAGGTTAAACGTTCAACTTTGCACAAATTTATTTAGGTAAAATATTGGATGAGGCGCCTGAATCCACTAAACAATTATGCAAATTTTTATTGAAAATTTCATAAGTAAGAAGAAATGGCAGAGTATGAGATCTTGACCTTGCTCCAATTAGAGCGATGTCATTTGGATCAACTTTGTTAATCACAGTATTTGGAGGTCTTCCCATCTCATGGGAAGCTTGCGAGATTACAACGGCGGGCAGAGGTGCAACTGGTACTACATGCAATTCTTTCAAAAGGAGCTTTTGTTGATGTTTTAACTTGCTCAATTCATAAAAAGTGATGTTGGCCCTAGTCTTCTTCATGTCTTCTATGATGTTATACTCCATTTCATCCAAAACAATCAATGTTTTAGATGGATTTGGTGAATCTGTTTGGACTGGGCTTGTTTGAGTCGCTTTGGATGTAGTTTTCTTGGATGCGACTTTATCTTTTGGCATTGAGCTTGTGCTCTTTGGCTTCGGAGTAGATTGAGGAGGATCGAGTTGATTTCTACTTCAAGTACTAACTGGAAATGCCTCTTGATCCTCTTCATCGGGGAGGATGAAATCCCACATACCTTGTAATTCTACAACTTCTTCTTCATCGGTAGGTACGTCGGTAGTAATTTCCTCTTCTTCTTCTTCTGATTCAGCACTTGTAATAGCGTTAGGAGGCTTTGGATCAGTCAAAGGATTTCTTCTATAAGGCTTATAAGGCTTTTTAGAAGAAGTCTCTGCTACTTGTTTCTTTATATCAACCATTTCGTTAGACATGGTCTTCAAAACTTTTTGCAATCCTTCTAAATCAAATGGGTCTTTGGGTTGTTTTTTCTTTGGATCTTCTTGGAAAGAAACCTTTTTGGATTTATGTTCTTCAACGTCGTTTTTCTTTTCTAGAGCTATGATACATTTCTCTACCGCTATTTCTTCCTTCATATTTTCAGCTGAAGTTGTTTTGTTAGCTCTATCAATGAAGATTGCTATGTTTGAAGGTAACGCAGAGATGTACCATGCACTTCACACTTCTTTGCTAGGTTTATAAGTAGTAGGAATTTTGTTCAATAGTTTATTAAAATGCGAGTTAAAATGTTTGATAGGTTCCTTTGACTCAGCTCTAAGGTTAGACAGGTCATTGATTAATGTTGCACTAGATCTGTCATCACCAAACTTAGTCAAGAATTGTTCTTGGAAGATGTCCCAACTAGCAATAGACCCGGATGGTAATGAGAAATACCATGATCCAGCTACTTCTTGCAACATGTAAGGGAAAATACAAACAACAGAGACTTCATTAGTGACCCCATTGTGATTTATGGATAACATAAAATTATTTATGTGTTCTTCTGCTAGCATGCCTGCTTCAGGATTAAACTTAGGCAGCCATTTTTCAGGATGCGTTATCCGAAAATCTAGTGTCCACTCGGATCTGCTAGTCCCACTAAGAGTGGTAACTATCTTAGAAACAAACAAACTAAAACCACTTTCGTTTTCCTTTATGAGAAGTAGATAAGAGGGGAATGAAGGATGCCAACCTCAGTCTTGCGCTTGGTTCCTTGCTCGGTTCCTCTCCCTTCTGACAGATCTTTGCTGCTTCTCCTTCGTCTACCCAGCTTCAAAGAGCACCTGTGGAATCAAAGCAGCATAATACTATCGAAGAACAGAGATGTACAATCATAAACAATAGAGGACCAGATATATATTGACCACACAAATGCATATATCATCAAACATACAAGAATGTGGAGGAAAACTTGAATAGCTTTATTAATATCAAGAATAGCAAAGAGGATTACAACCAATTGTTCTGACCCAGCGTCATCCTCCAGCATGAAAACCCTTCTTTCACCTCATGAAAAGCTTAGATCACCCAACACTATGATATTCCAACAAGAAACCATCAGCACTTCCTTACAAGATACAAAATTCCAACCTCTAGATAGTTGGGACGAGGGATCCATATATAGATGATTGTAGGGGGGTGAGTCAGCTTCTAGGATTTTGATTAGTGTCCTCTCTCTAATAGTTCTTTATTCCACTTGGAGATTGATGATCTCTTACTCATCCCTGGGCGAATTCAGAGAGGCAAGTGTCATAGGAGAAGTTTCTGGAAGATTCTATGATCATCCACCTTGCAAACTGTCTCTGCCATTTGTCCATTCTCACCCACCACACCCTACAGAAGGGATTTTCAGTATGCATCGCACCCTTTTCACTGGGCAGGTGGGATGAATCGCACCCTTAGCATTGAGCAACCTGTATGGTCCAGTTTTGACCAATTCTGAGCAGTTTCCTATGGAGAACTTCTGGGAGATGATGTAATCCGTTTACCTTGTTCCTTAGGGTATGAAACAACACTTTTATGGACTTTGAGGTCATTAATCTTTTGATGTCGGGTGAAATGATTTATCATGAGGATTCGAAGTTTTTTCGAGCTGGAAGGCGACCTTTAATAAGATACAATACAATACATTATCTTCATAATATTTTTCATGATCTAGCTGAGGTGGGCATTCCCATGCTCAACTTTATAAATTCATTTTCATGTACATAAGACAGACAATCGTCTGTGTGGCAGACTGATGATTCTGATAGAGCCATCATCCTTTGATTCGAATGATCATCTATGCATCAATGATATACATTTGATGTCTTTATTTTCCTGAACATATCGCATCCCAGATGGATGAAACTAGATCTGGGGTCTTCAAACTCGTTCAATCTTTACTCGGAGTACAAGTCGATCCATGTGAAAGATGTTCTGGAGTCGAACATGGAAAGACGTCACCTGATTACCAGCCAATGATGTAAGTTGTTAACAGGCATGAGAGGAATCATCGATAATGATGATGACCCTCAAGGTACTACAGTATAATTTGCATGGTGTGAAAAGGGACTTGGTGTCGAACACCACGCAAAATATTTCAGTCGAAGGCCATTGCTGTAAACCTGTCACTGGAAGTGAGAAACTTGTCAGTGGGGCATGCAAGCTTCAAAGTACTGAAAGGGTTGTTCCTAAGTCGACTTCTTGGATAATGAGTTGATGTCGGCAAGAAGCGACCCGTCATAGGAGGGCCTTAATGAATCCCACATCTGCGACATGGAACGGAGTAAATGATTTTGGAGGTGAAAACGATCTGATCATACAGAGTTTAGGGTGGTAGTCATGAAAGAATGGATCGTGAATGTATTGCAGCAGATGAGACACAGGCTAATTCTCTGAGCGACTTCTCTTGAACATACTGGCGACACTGACATGGATTGGTAGCGTTAACCCCAAATATGGATGGTGCGGTGGACCAATGGTGATATGACCGGTGAACGGAACAACCCAACCCGACTCAGATGCGGAGTGAAAGTGTCATGTTCAAGAGCGCCTTGCTACCAATAAAGTTTATTCAAGTTTTATTCCCAATTTTTCCCCATTCATTGTTGACCAATACCTCTTTATTTTTGTCAAGCTTGAGGAGGATAACATATGCTTGTTCTATAATTTGCCCTTCGGGCAAACCCGTCACTGTGTTTTAACGAGCCTAGCGACATTGAAACTCGTTCTTGTCTGTATGGGCAAGTTTGTCGCTATTTGGTTTTAACGAGTTTAACGACAAAGATAACTCGGTCCTTTTCAATTTTAGAGAGTCTGAAAGGGACGTAAAGGAAACTCCAATGATCCTTTTTCGTCATATAATCCCTTAAGTCCGAAAAAGTATAAAATAATACGAAAGGGATGAATTTTTGGTAATTTTAACGAGCCGAACAAAACAAGCGCTCGATCTTTTTGTGTAATAATCCCTCAGGACCAAAAAGATTAAAATCTAGACGAGGGATAGCACTTCCGGTCGCTTTAACGAGCTGGAGAGACCAATCGCTCGGCAATCTTTTCATATTTTACGAGTCAGGTGAAAAGAGCTTAAAGGAGACTTGTTTTTTAGGAACGAGTGATAATTTTGGGTAGCAGCTGATTCCAGGTAATGTTTGGAATTTTCCAATCATGGCAGTGTCACAAGGATGGCCAACAGTATCACTCTTCGTAGTTGTTCCTAAAAATGGGTAAACAATCAAATGATGGTGAATGATCGGCTAAAACGGAGTGGAGGTGATGATGAGAACACTACCAGGGCTCAAAAGCTGATGATAATGTATTCACAATGGTTATTTACCGGAAACTGGTTCATTTTTTAATGAGCTTAAACTCTGGGGGAAACATTTGCTCATTGCTTAGGTTTAATTTTTAACGAGTTTGAACTCCACATAAAAACTGCTCGTGATAATGGTCATCAATTTAATTTCATCGTTAATCACTTTGTTCCTTCAAAGGTTGTACCACCTGTTCAATTGCTTCATCAAACCGATTAGAAAGGAACAATATATGTTTCAAAAATGAGTTAAAACACTAATATTTTACTCGAATTACGTGAAAATTAATTTAAAAGTGGTTTTTACCCCTCATTTTAACATTTCATTTGAACTTTGGTTTGTTGGAGATCTGGAGGTGCTTTTCCCCCTTGATTTTCACCAGCTGATTTCGGGAGATTCTATGGATGATTCTCGGTGCCGTCTGGTCCAGGTAGAAGCTAAACCTGAGCTCTTCAGTTGCATTCCTTCCTTTTTGAATTCAGTGCATGTTTCCCTATTTTTCTGAGCCTCTGGGGTTTGAAAAATTCACCCTGGCTCCATCGCACCCTTCCTACATCGAAAGGTGCGATGCATACTGGCTTGGCCATTGGCCAGTCAGTATACATCTCACCCAATACACTGTTGGGGGTGCGATGGGCGAGAAAGGGGAAAATTTTGCACTGTTTTCTCATGGAATTTTTGCATTTTTTTTCCAAATCAGGATCCTGACCCTTCTCTTGCTTGTTTTGTAGAGATTTATTAGAAAAAAATGGTTGTTACATGGTGAGAATGCGAGCATGAAGAAGTGGACATGCTTGCTTTACATGATCCGGTTACGATAACTGCGCTGCAGAATTGTGGCCTGTTCAAGTTTTTCCGCATCTCTAGCATGAGGCAACAAATCAACTTGTTGCAATATCTTCTTGATGCATGGGATCCTACCAACTAGGTGTTTCAGATCAGAGGCAAGTCTATCCACTTGACTATCGTGGACATCTATTTTTTGATTGGTTTATCGAGGCATGGTGCCCCTCTTTCATTATCAGGTTCCGCCTGTGGAGGCGAATCTGTGAGAGATTATATTCGATGGTATTGCAGAGAGGGATCTCAGCCGAGTAGGGATGGCAAGATCAACATCAGAGATTTCAATGACCGGTCCTTGAGGAACATTCTATTCACTTTTTCTAGACTGGCTGGTAGTGTAGCTCTTCACGTGGCTAATAGGTCATATACGCAATACGCCTTGGAATGCCTTGAACCAAAGGTGTTCAACTGGTGAGACGCAGTACTCCCTGTGATGAAAGAACAGCTGACCAAGGTAAAATATGGAAAATTGAAGAACTTCTGCTATGGTTCTATTTTGACCACTTTCGCCTTGGAAAATATCCCACTGATGCAACCGCAGTACATTTCACTTAGCTTACCTCCACCGATTGAGCCACGGATGCAGAGATGGGTCGACCTTATGGCCCGACATGCTGGTCAATCCCAGGTTTCCTTTTCTGATACCTTCTTCAAGTGGTTCAACCGTCAAGAGATGGTTTTTTCTGAGTATCCATATGTTGGTATGGATTTTCGAGGTGACCCGGATTTGGTGTTGCCGGCTGGTGAGCAGTGGGGTGCTATCGGAATTCTTTGACCATATCTCTGTCCATCGTTTCTTTTTATAATGTTCTTGTGCTTTCTTCTATTAGGACTAAAAAAAACTCATGTGCTCATGCAGATATTGGACCAGTTCGGCCAGTAGTACGTCTGAGAGTACCAGTTGCCACTCCAGCAGAAGAGGCTATGGGAAGGGCTATCCTTCGCGACCTTGATGTGGCCAAGACTCTTTCAACATTGCAGGATCAGGTCGAGGGCCTCACTCTTGGTATTCCATATGTGAGGACCGATGAGCTGCCTCTGAGGTTGCAGTGACATACTACTGGCATGCCGAGTCGATGGATTGGGCTTTTGCGCATGATTGCACAGGCGGTGACTTGTTATCACCAACATCATTAGACTAGGGTGCCCCCTAGCATTTTGAGTTTTGGGTCATTTTACTGATTTTTTCCTGGTTACAAAACATTATGTATGAACCATAAACAGTTATATATATATATATATATTGTTTTTCTTCGTAGTTTTATTTTGGTTGAGTTACGTGACCTTGATGCAAATATTGATGAAATGCTTCTTTTATAAATGTTGCAAATGTTTATCTAAGACATAATTTTCCAATGAGTCTGTTAATGTGTTTATGTTTCTGGAAATATGATGATATTGAATAGAATCAAACTACCTTTCCAAAATCTTGACTCTTAGGAACATGTGATAGATAGTTGGATTCTATACGGAGTAGATACCAGTGAGTTGTAGGATGACAAGTTGTGAGTCTAGCCTGACGATGAGTTGGCATATGCCACGTGTAATGGCATTAGAGAGGAGCTCTATCAACGCATTGTATTCAGTAATATTGTTCGTTGATCGAGCAATACATACCCCTCTGAAACTCACTAACTCGCCGCTTGGATCGAAGATGGCCCAAGTTGTAGAAGATAGATTCTGCGAACTATGACTCGCTCCATTGGCATATCCAACAAATGATTCCAATAGGTCTGACATCTGCAACAAATGTAAAAGAGGATCACTTAACCAAAACAATTACCCTTAGCAAAAACAAAAATGTAACAAAAGCATAAGGGTTACTATCTTGAATCAAGCATAGTAATGCTTAAGGTACAACCCGTTGCGAGGTTGCGCCAATGGAATCCCAACATAATATACTAACTCGTAGGCTCCTTTTGCTAATACACGTTTAACAATATAGGGGCCCAGCCATAAGGAATTGAACTTACCTGCTCCCAATTTGTCGGATTCCTGGTCGTAAAGTAAGACGATGTCACCTTCTGAGAAGACACGGGGTTTGACATTCTTGTCGAACTGCACCTTGACTCGTTTCTTATGGGCTTCGTTAGCCAAGCGACATCATGACGGGTTTCATCCATTTGGATTAATTCCAAGAAACAAGCCTCCTCTTCTGAAGTTCGGGGGAGAAGGTCGACCGCGAGTTTGAGGGACGAGATTTCACACTGAACCGGTAAGATTGCTTCCAGGCCATACACTAATTGAAAGGGTGTAAACCCGGTTGCATTCCTCACCGATGTCCAGTATGCCCACAAGGCTGAGTACACGATCAGGTGCCAACTCCTTTTGTGGACTCCAATCATCCTTTGCAGCATCCGCTTCAGAACCTTGTTGATTGCCTCAACTTGTCCGTTAGCCTGCGAATAATATGGAGTAGAGCTATTGTGGGACAGCCCTAATTTGGCAGCCAATTCAGCCATCATGTGATTGCGAAAATGCAATCTATGATCTGTGACTATGTGATGAAAATGAGATCTTGGGGTAAGCCAAAATCCCTTTTCATATATAAATCTCGAGCCTGGGCCTGTGGGTTATGGCCCACAAGGCCTTATCGGAAGCGATTTCACTTTTAAAACATGGATCTTCATTACCATCGAGCATCCATACATAGGAGTCTACATAACCATTTCAAATACACGATATACGTGCCAAGTAGTAAGACCCACGCTCAACCATAATACAATCCACAGCCATATCGGTTCAACAACGACTTTATCAGTTTGACATCGAATTTTTTACAATTTGATACCCATTTCTTCCCTGCGCCACACGCTGTCTTCAACAAACAGTCACTTATAACAGAAATCAAAAACCCTTTCAAGCAATGGTTAACACGCCACGGTAATGCTTTGATGCCAACACCCTTTATTAAAATATTCAGTCGATTTCATTCCGATGCCATCTAATCTACTCTCCCCTGCAACTGTGAAACATTTAAACATATATAAACTCAGTCTAGGAATTAATAACGCTGGCTATTCAGCAAACAACTCTGAAGTGACAACCATCCTTCCAGTAAGTAGATGAATTATGTGTTAATTAACATCCCAGCAACGAGATCAGTTCAGGGTTAATGCATTCATTAATTCCTGGTTCCATACCTCAACAGATCGATTTTAAAACTATCCTATGTAAATTATGCCAACAATTTACACTCGAGCCATCGTAAATTAACTTAAACAGCGTTCAATCTAACACTTCAAACTACACATTCATTCAACAAAAATAAGCCCTCACATGGATTTTAACCTTAAACTTAAACTGTAAAAACTCATGATGCAATAGACAGAAAATTGACATAATCCATAGTTTTGATTATATACAAAAGACTACTGGTCTAAGGCGTTGTAGCCTTAGCCAATAAATCCACACAGGCTACATTGTATCCTCACTAGCGCACCCCCTATCTCACACATACAAACATGCTTATAAAGCATTTACAAAGGCATGAATCTGTTACAAAAATCTCTCAAAAATACATGCACGTAGATAACAATCCATCAAATCCTCTTTAAATCTGTTTTAGAGCAGATTTTCCTCCTGTTTTCCAGCTTGACTGTCCACGTCTTCATCGCTCCTCTTGGATTCCTCTTTAAATTAGAAAAGGGTCAAATTCTCCTGCATCAGACTCCCGAGGTAAAAAAAAAATTATGACCTCCTGGTCATATACTTCTCCTGGTCCTTAGCAATTCTACCCACTGCATTTCTTCAGTAGAACTGCTTTTATGATCATTTGTGAGCTGCAACCAACCTCTGTGGTAACAGTCTCCTCTGTTACACGATACCTCACCAAGCCCTCCGCACTCCGTCTTTTGGCATCCTTCTGGTTCTCTTCTCTGGAACCAATTGAGCACACCTTGCTCTAGGTTGCTGCAAATCTTCTCACCTTCCGCTACCGCCATCTGCACGACGGTAAGATCATAAACGCTCCAGCTTTAACACACCTGTACCTCTTCTCCTTCTATTTGCACTATTCTCCCTTCTCACAGGAAATCCTTTCCCCGCTCTGATACCACCTGATGAAAATGAGATCTTGGGATAAGCCAAAATCCCTTTTCATATATAAATCGTGAGCGTGGGCCTGTGGGTTATGGCCCACAAGGCCTTATCGGAAGCGATTTCACTTTTAAAATGTGGATCTTCATTACCATTGAGCATCCATACATAGGAGTCTACATAACCATTTCAAATACACGATATACGTGCCAAGTAGTAAGACCCACGCTCAACCATAATACAATCCACAGCCATATCAGTTCAACAACGACTTTATAAGTTTGACATCGAATTTTTACAATTCGATACCCATTTCTTCCCTGCGCCGCACGCTGTCTTCAACAAACAGTCACTTATAACATAAATCAAAAACCCTTTCAAGCAATGGTTAACACGCCATGGCAATGCTTTGATGCTGACACCCTTTATTAAAATATTTAGTCGATTTCATTATGATGCCATATAATCTACTCTCCCCTGCAACTGTGAAACATTTAAACATATATAAACGCAGTCTAGGAATTAATAACGTTGGCTATTCAGAAAACAACTCTGAAGTGACAACCATCCTTCCGGAAAGCAGATGAATTCTGCGTTAATTAACATCCCAGCAATGAGATCAGTTCACGGTTAACGCATTCATTAATTCCTGGTTCCATACCTCAACAGATCAATTTTAAAACTGTCCTATGTAAATTATGCCAACAATTTACACTCGAGCCATCGTAAATTAACTTAAACAGCGTTCAATCTAACACTTCAAACTACACATTCATTCAACAAAAATAAGCCCTCACATGGATTTTAACCATAAACTTAAACTGTAAAAACTCATGACGCAATAGACAGAAAATTGACATAATCCATAGTTTTGATTATATACAAAAGACTACTGGTCTAAGACGTTGCAGCCTTAGCCAATAAATCCACACAGGCTACATTGTATCCTCACTAGCGCACCCCCTATCTCACGCATAAAAACATGCTTATAAAGCATTTACAAAGGCGTGAATCTGTTACAAAAATCTCTCAAAATACATGCACGTAGATAACAATCCATCAAATCCTCTTTAAATCTGTTTTAGAGCAGATTTTCCTCCTGTTTTCCAGCTTGACTGTCCATGTCTTCATCACTCCTCTTGGATTCCTCTGTAAATTAGAAAAGGGTCTGTTACACAGCAATTTATCACCGTTTGTCACCGTCCCTGTTATCCCTCACCCGCACACTGGAGGACTCATTCCGGGACCTGTGAGAAGTGACATGACCTGAAACCACTTGCATCATATTCCTCTAAGTATGAGCTTCATTTGCCCTGAAGCCATCTCCTGCAAAATCTCCATGAAAACAAATCTTTTTGCATTAGCGCAGGTCCACAGTTCACTGCCCGCGCCAATAAGGGAAATCCTCTAAAAAGGGCGCACCATTGGCGCTCTGTCTCAGAGTCGCACTCGCGCCAACCGAATTGAGTAAAGTTTTCAACCAACAAGCTCCCAAAGGTTCTCTTCAACCCATTCACCAACTGAATCTATGTTGAGCTAGGATGGTTTGGCTTCAAATCTCCATAGAAGGGAAAGTGGTTTGCCACCTTTCATGGAAGTTTCCAAGTGATAAAACCAATCCCATGAATAATGTGGTTGATCCTATCTCTTTCTTCTCTATCTATAAAAGCTTGCCTCTATGCCTTGAGCAAGCTAGTCACAATAGTCATAGTTACAATAGTTCCAGTTCTAGCATAGTGATAGAGAGCTTGAAGCTGCAAGAGCCTTCTTTGCACCCATAAGGTCAAATCTAAGTAAGGAGATTCTTGTCACCCAAAGAGAGAGAGGCTTGTTCCTCATCCCAACAAGATTTGCAAGACTTGTGTAGCTGACTACCTAGCCAAAGGAGGATTTGACGTTAGAACAATGGTTGTATTCTTCTTTGTTATTTATTTATAATAGATGACTATCATTATGGTTCTACTCTCATTGTCTTATGTTCGGTGTTGAGTTATATCTTTTCTGACAGATATATAATTGCATCTACTAGATTTTATGTTTGTTTTCGTGTTGTTCTTTGCATGTGCAGGTGTCCAATCACGGAGATCGTGGGGATCGTGGCCGGCCAAGGCAAAGGAACGAGGGCGATATCTCTTCGACGAACACTAGCGTTGGAATCCAAGTAGGTTCTCACCATCTACTTTTTATTTGCAATTAGGAACTTGCGTGATAGCATTGTGTGATTGTTGCTAGACCTGGTCTGGGCTAGTAGGGATCGTCTCTGTCCGCAGAGAGGATTTACCTCCACAACAATTTGGCGACTCCACTGGGGAGTCTTGTCTCTTTGGTTTCTCGTTTGGTTGCTTAGATAGCTTTCTCGGTTGGATTTCTTGTTGTTTATTGCTTCCTGGTTTGCCTAGATACTGTCTTCAAGCCCTGAGTTGCTTGCTTTTGTTTTTGACTTAGCAAACTTGATTAGTGCGCTTTTTAGCCTTACAGTCGCGCCCATTGGCGCAAGTTGCTCAAAAACAACCCGCGCCAATCCCATAAAAGCGCGAGTTGCAGCCTCACAGTCGCGTCAGGCCTGTCAACTTTTCCAATTCGCTTGTCTTCAAGCCCTCTGAGCTTGGATTTGTATTTTGCCGCGTCTTTTTCAATTACTGGAGTGTGTTTGATCCTTGTTTGACTGGTTTTAGAACTTCATCCTTCGGGTGTTTGCCTCTTTCTATCGATTTCACTTTTTAGCCCTAGGGCATCTAGTGGCTTTGTGCGTAGAGCCTTCCATAGGAGTCGTGGGTTCTTTGATCGTCCAGTCGACTTTGTGATTACTTTTTGCATTTGCTCAGTAGTTGTCAAAGCTTTGTCTTGCTATTCAAGTGATTTGCTTCTTTTTCGCTTGGGTTTTGCTTGGCTTCGTTTGGGCTTAGATCACATAGCTCATAGAGGTCTTTGTGCTTTCTTCTTGGTTTGAAGGACTGTTTTGGTGTTTTGGGGATTCGATTGTGTTCTCATTGAGTGAAATTGATCTTTTCCTCGGTGTTACTATCTCTCAAAATTTGTTTAGTGCACTTTTCCATTGAAAAGAAAAACGAATAATCTCTTTTGCGTTGCATTAGTTAATTGAAATTAGAAGCTTTTCATTGATTAAGTGATTTAAAACAAAGAAAAGTTTTGTTTATTTGTTATTAGCTGCATTAGAGTGCTTCTTGATTGTTTGTGGTCATTTTGTTTGAAAAATTCTCAACTCTCTCGTAGTTAGTATTCATCGAACGAAATGATATTCTTTGGCATATATTTTGCATTTAGGGAATTGTGAGAGATTACATATGGTAGGACCTGGAAATTGAAACTTAACTAAAGATCAACCATAAAATGAACTAAATGAACTTAAAAACGCATTGGAACATAACGCTCACTAATTAGAGGTCTAGGCTAGAGACGTGCTCCGGCGTCGTTAAACCTAGTCACTGTTGTTTCACACTACGGTTGGGTGATTCCTCCTTTTGTGACTCGATAGTGGTCTAGCACGGACTTGAGCTCCCACGTACCATCGCGTATATAGGGGAGACCCCACTAGGTTATCATCCTTTATCCAAAGGAAGCCGTGTCTGCCGCCTCACAAGCTGTAACGCACCGAACACAGCATTCGGGAAGATTGACTGCTGTACGGGAAGTCCTTGGTTTTCATATGACTGCCAAGGTGTATATGCAGTTTTACGGATTTGTTTGGTAAACCCTTTTCCTAGTCTCTCCAGAGTAGTAACTTTTGATCCTTTTCAGACTCCTTAAAAGAAAAGGTTCACTTGAGCAGTTTGTCACTTCGGGCTCACAAAACATTCGAAGGCGACTAGAGTCACCTTTTTGTCCTTTTCTCGACTCTTAAAACATGAAAAGGTCAAGTTGTGTCCTTGCGTCTTAAAATTTATTTGGCCGCGATAAAAATTACCTGGTTAAATCTTGTGTGCATTAGTTTGAGTAGGGTCCTTTATCGTTAGATTCCCGTAGGTTTTGTTTGAAGTTTGTCATCCTGGCTGAACCATCGACTCTCATTCCAAGTGATCAAGGGTCTCCGTCCTCCGCTGCTCCTGAGGTACCGATTGTAAGCGATACTCTTCCTGTTATCCCTAGTATCCAACTGATCAACTCTCGCGCTCTGGACGACGAAGGTTACGAAATTCATTGGAACCCCATCTGGGAGCCTGAAGAGGACGATATTCCTTTTACCCCCCCTGGTGTTTCGTCTCCAATGTCTACCTCTCACATGGATGAGACATCTCCTAGAGTAAGTGAGACACTTGTTTTGTCGAATATCGACACTCCCATCCCAGCTACTTCTCCGCTCCCCCCACGCTACCAGTCATTGAGGGATAGAGTAAGTGCCAGGATCCCTGCTTCGACTATGTGGGATCCCCATATCACTCCCACCACGGGATCTTTTGTTTCACATGTCCACACTACACCTGTCACTTCAGTTCCGAAAAATCCAACTGTTTGTGTAGCACATTCAACTTCGGTTGTTAGTGTCATTACAGCATCTTCAGCTCTGGATACTGGTGCTGGTCCCCCTCACGGTCAAGTGAGTAGTGGCCAGCTGGCACACTCACCCAAAGTTGTTCACCCTGCACAAAGTGCTCCACCCTCTTCTAGTCCCGTCCCAGGAGGCAGGCCATATGATGCCTATGGACAAGCTATTCAGGATCCGAATGCGCAGGGTCCATTCTTTTATTACGATTCTACTGGTCACTACCTTCAGCTTTCTCGACCCTTGCCTACTCAACCTATTGTTGAGGTTTCGGTACCATTATCTGTTGCTTGGAACGCCACTTCATGGGGGCCAAGCAATGCCTGCACAGCTTCAAGGACCGCCTAACCAAGGCCAGCCATCTTATGTGCAAACCCCCCAAGGGCAGCAATATTATGGCCAGTCTTACCCAAGACAATCTGGGGGCCCACAAGGACAACCCTATCAGGGACAACCTTCGGCCGCTGGTGGTCCATATTTTACTTATCTGAATCAACCTTTTGGTTATCCGAGGCAACCTGGTACCCAGCAAGGTTACCCGTCTGGACAACCAGGACAACCTTACATCCAACAAGGCCAACCTGGTATCCAGCAGGGTTATCCCTCTGGACAAACTGGACAAACTTATATTCCACAAGGTCAACCGGCAGTCCAACGGGGGTATCCCTTTGGGAAAGGGGGGCAGCCTTACATACAGCAGGGCCAACCCACTACTCAGCCTAGTCATCCTTCTGGGCAAGCGGATCAGCTTTCTGCACAGCAAGGCCAACCCACTGCCCAGCTTAGTCATCCTTCTGGACAGGCTGGCCAACCTCAAGGTCAATCGGCCGTTCAGCCCGCTCAACCATCTGTTCCGCAAGGACAACCCTTGGTTGCACAAGGACAACCTGGTACCCAGCAAGCACATCCTTCTGGGCAAATAGGTCTGTCCCAAACCCAACCAGGCCAACCTTCCGGCCAGATGGTCCAAGCTCAACCTGTTCAAGGGCATCCTTCTAGGCCCCAGACTCAAATTGGTTATCAAATGCAAGGTGGGCCACGACCCCAACCTTCTTACCAAGCGCAGCCTTCTTATCAGGCTCAGTATGGAGCTCAGCAAACATATGGCTACCAGCAACCCCAGGGGCAAACTCAGTTTACCTCTTATCAAAATTATCAACAAATGCAGGTCACTCCTTACCAGAATTATCAGCAACAGTACGTTGCACCTGCAGGTCAAGTTGCTAATCCATGGGGTGCTGGGGGGCAGACCCAGGGTCAACTGTCTGCTTATGGACAGAATCCTTATGGATAGAACCCCTATGGGAAAAATCCCTATGGGCAGAACCCTTATGGGCCAGGCCCATCTGGACAAAGTCCATGGGGGCAACCACCACCTGGTTGGAACCCTGGTACTACCTCCCTTCCACAGCCGCAAATGTCCTTTAATCCTCAGTTGCCTTTCTTAGCGACGTTGGAACTTCCAGATGTGTCCAAGTTGACAAATTATCCCATTCTTCATAATCCATATTGGCCACCAGTTCCAACTAAGATACCCGGTGATTGCCCGAAATTCGATGGCAAAGATGGCGAGGACCCTCAAACCCATGTCATGACCTATCACCTTTGGTGCTCATCCAACTCATGGCTTGATGACTCCATCCGGCTCCGCCTCTTCCAAAGGACTCTCACCGGCTCAGCCGCTAAGTGGTATATTGAGTTGAATCGCGGAACATTTCAAGATTTCAACTCGCTGGCTATGGCATTCCTAACTCATTTTCAGTTACCCATTCGGTATGAGACAGGGACACATCTCCTTACGTCTCTCAAACAAGACACGGCCACGCATATATCCGATCATATACATGAATGGAGACGGCATCGTTGCTTGATCAAATTTTGGATTCCTGATCAGCTCCTGACCGATTGGTTCACAACTTCCTTCATCCCTGCAATTGCGCGATACATCGCCATGGGAGCTTGTGTAACTGAAGAGCAAGCTATCGCGCATGCTCAGTACCTTGACTTGGTATATTCTCAGTCAGGTACTTTATATGACTATTTGCCAGACGCCCTGAGACCCAGAACATCCAAAGCTCCGCCAAAACCATCTGTTGACGGTGTTATTGGCTTTGTAAACGCGTCTTCAAAGAAATCATCCGCGAACCCTGGGAATCAAAAATAGAATGCTTCTAATGGAAACACTTCTCAGGGTCAATCTAATTCTGGAAGTACCTCCGAGGTAAATGTCGTTCAGTCCACCAGAGCGGATAAATCCTTGAAAGGGAAAAAGAAAGGGAAAGCCAAGAATAAATCCGAATAGCCCAAACAGGACTCCCCTAAACCTCCACCCGAGGAAGGAGCCAAACATAAACCTAAGTATCCTTGTCTTATCTGTGATGAGGATAACTACACTAAAGACTGCCCTAGGCGGTTCGAAGTTAGTCGATTATTGAAAGGTGCTCCTGGGACTCCTGCTGTGCTTAAAGAACCTTTCCCTTCACAACAAACTCAAATGGTGGCAGATCCATCGCAACCCTCTTCTTCATTCGGCTCTCAAGTCTTCATGGCTGGGACGATTCCCATCCATGTCACTACTCGAGTGAAAGAATATCCATCTCATGCCGGCAAAGAGCCGGAGGTCCACTCCAGCGCTCCTCCATCCAGTTCTGGTCCTCTCCACATCGAAAGACCTAGCACTAAGACGACAATCCGACCCCCTCCAAAAGGTGTACTCCGGAAGTCCTCTTACAACCCGAATGCTCATGCTGCTCAGCACTACAGCATTGTTGAGGACTTAGCCTAGGCTCCGTCTGCTATGTCCGCTCTAGAAGTCCTCTAGAGCTGCGCCTACCAGAGGAAGTCCTTGCTATCGGCCATCGGTGGCATAGACCCGGCTGACTCGGATCTGATTTCTTTTGATCTCGAGGGCTATGCACCGAGATTGCTTCACCAAATCGCTTTCCTTATACAGGTCATCATCAATGGTAAAATGATTCATCGTACAGTCATTGATGAAGGTGCCTCAACTTGCATCATGTCTGTTGCTTGCTGGAAAGCTATTGGTTCTCCAACATTGAGCCAGTCTCCTACGACGTTAGAAGCCTTTGATGGAAGAGAGTCCCGTCCTTACGGTATCCTCCAACGCTTGCCCATCTCCTTGGAAGGGAAGACGGTAGAAGTGGAGGTCGAAGTTGTCGACGCTAATCTTACCTACAACCTCCTCCTCGGACGTAGCTGGACATACGCCATGCAAGCCGTGGCTTCCTCCCTTTTCTGTGTCATTCGTTTCCCTCATCAAGGGAAGATTGTCACGGTGGACCAGCTCTACATCTTCTCCTCGTCTTCCGAAGGTAATGTGCCGTTCGTGGAGCATACCTCCAAATCATTCGAGAGTGTGGGAGCCAGACTCTTTAAAGATCCCGCTCTAATGGGTGTCTTTCCCCTTCCACCTCCGAATCTCGCCCCTATTAACATGATTTCCGTGCGTTCTGATCCGTGGGTCCTTCCCCCTGCTAATCAGGTAGAATTCTGGGGCGATATGATGCCGTTGAGTCCCTGCCGAGCTCAACTACGTCGAAATCGTTGTTGTATCGGCTCCCCCTCCCGAACCTGCTCTTCCAAGCGGTGTTCCCGATTTGTATGTTCATTTCCCTTGGCTTGGAGATGATGCTACTTTGGATCCATTAAAGGAAATATTTCCTTCCGATGAAGCCATCATAGAGACCATGTCTCTTGAGGAGCCCCCTTGGTCAGATCATCACCACCGTTCCTCGCTTCTCCCTGCCCATCAGGAAATGATCGCATGTCTCGAACGGTTTGCTTCGTGTATCCCATCCTCGCCCCTTCAAACACCTATTCAAATCTACCAAGTATCTTCTGAGGGCAATATGGGAAACATTACGCAAACCCAACCCATCGACATCTCTGTGAAATCAGGGATTGTTGAGCACATTTACATTGGAGTCACTTGCACTCCAGAGGAAGTTCAACTCTACACTGACCTATTTCGCGAATTTCATGATGTCTTTGCTTGGTCCTATGAAGAGATGCCCGGCATCGACCCTAGTATAGTGGTGCACGAAATACCTACGTATCCAGGTGCTAAGCCTGTTCGTCCGCGCCTACGCCCTGTGCACCCCCGAAAGGTCGCGGCCATCAAAGCAGAAGTCGAAAAGCTTCTCAAGGCTGGTTTCATTTACCCCATTCCACTGACGGATTGGGTTTCTAATATAGTCCCTGTGAACAAAAAGCAGGGCACTATTCGAGTCTGTGTTGATTACCGTGATATCAATCGCACCTGTCCTAAGGATAACTTCCCTACACCCTTCATCGATCAGCTCATTGATGAGTGTGCAGGAAGCGAAATGTACTCGTTTATGGACGGTTTTTCTAGGTATAACCAGATCAACATCGCGTCCGCTGATCAGCATAAGACGACTTTTATCTATCCTTGGGGCACTTTTGCCTATAAGAAGCTCCCCTTCGATTTAAATAATGTCGGCACTACCTTCCAACGTGCAATGTCCTATGCCTTTCATGACATTCGTCACATTGTACAGCCATACCTAGATGATCTTCCAGCTCATTCAGTCAAGTGTCAGGACCATCCTTCCCATCTTCACGAAATTTTTCTCCGTTATCGACACTACCGTATTAGGCTCAATCCTCATAAATGTGTCTTCTGCGTTGAATCAGGCCGACTACTCGGGTTTATCGTCTCCTGAGAAGGCATCCGTCTGGATCCCCTTAAATTTGAGGCCATTCTGAATCTTCCTCCCCCTACTTCTTTGCAGTAGTTGCAGAGCTTGCAGGGCAAAGCAAATTTCCTCAGACGATTCATTCCGAATTATGCCGAGGTGGCTAAGGGTTTTACACGATTACTGAAGCGAGACACACCCTTTCATTGGGATGCTACCGCCCAGGAGTCTTTCCAGCATCTCAAGGGTCTCCTTGTTTCCACTCCATTATTGAGACCTCTGAACTACCATCGTGATTATTCTCTCTATCTGGTCGCCGCCGATACCACTATCGGCATGGTTCTAGTGCAGGATGATGATGACGGCAATGAGCACGTTATCTATTACCTCAACCGCAACCTCCTGGATACGGAAACTCGCTACGCTTACGTTGAGAAGTTGGCATTGGCCGTTGTTAGCGCCGTCCAACGTTTCCGGCATTATATCCTGTTGCGCACCACGACCGTGATTTCTGACTACAACCCGATGACGTACATTTTGTCGCGTCAGTTGTTGGGGGGCAAATACTCAAAATGGATCGTAATCCTCCAAGAGTTTGACTTGGAATTTACTACTGCCAAGTCTAAGAAGTCTCTGGTCTTTGCTGAATTACTCTGTTCTTTGCCATCTCCTTCTGCACCCTCTCTTTCAGAGGATCATATCCCGGACGAAACTCTTTTTCTGATCAGCACCCTCGATCCCTGGTACGGGGATATTATTGTTTATTTACAAACGTCCTCTTTCCACCCCGCTGTATCCAAAGATGCTCGGCGGCGGATCCGCCATCAATCTCAACCCTATCGGATCATAGGGGACACCCTGTACCGTCTCGGCGTTGACTCCATTCTTCGCTGATGTCTTACCCTCAAGGAAGCTGAGAAAGTCCTGAATGAATGCCACTCTGGCGCCTGTGGTGGCCACATGTCTGGATATGCCACAGCTCAAAAAATCCTTCGTGCTGGTTATTTCTGGCCCTCCATTTTTAAGGATTGCATTCTTACTGTCCGCTCATGTCATGCATGCCAGATATACCAGCGGAAGATGCGTGCGCCACCGGCCCCGCTGCACCCTGTGGTGACCGTAGGCCCTTTTGCAAAATGGGGCATTGATTATACAACCTATAAGCCTCGCTCAGCCGGGGGGCATGGGTTTATTATCGTTGTCATCAATTACTCTACAAAATGGGCCGAGGTGATGCCCACATTAACTGAAGACGGTCATACAGCGGCGCAGTTTTTGTTCAATCATGTTATTACGCGGTTCGAAGTTCCACAGGCCATCGTCACAGATCACGGAAAGCATTTCCGTAATCACATGATGACCGAGCTGACAACCCAACTAGGCTTACGGCACGATAGTTCAACCCCGTACTATCCTCAGTCTAACGGTCAGGTTGAAGCCGTTAACAAGATTTTGGTTACGATGCTTCAACGTACTGTCGACATGCATAAGTCTAATTGGCATCTGATGTTGTTTCCCGCCCTGTGGGCCTACCGAACCTCTGTGAAGGACGCCACCGGTTTCACTCCATTTCAACTAGTTTATGGATTGGAGGCTACCCTTCCTATAGAATGTGAAATTCCTTCGTTGAAAATAGTTGTCGAGTTGCTTCCCAACACTACTCCGGTAGAGGAACAGCTTCTTTATCTAGAACGGTTAGACGAGACCCGTCGTTTAACCTCTCTAGCCATCGAAGCTCAAAAGAAGAGAGTCAAAACTCATTTTGACCATACCATTCATCCTCGTTCCTTTGTTGAGGGAGACCTTGTCCTGCTATACGACCAAGCCAATGACAAGCTGGGGGCAGGCAAACTCGAGCCCATGTGGCTAGGCCCTTACATTGTAAAGAGAGTGTTGCAAAAAGGGGCGTACGAGCTAATTGACTACGAAGGTAATCCTCTTGATAAGCCCCACAATGGGCTGTACTTGAAAAAGTACAATGCATGAATAATGCGCTTCGATTTGTGCATGTGTGTGTGTGTGTGTGAGTTTTCATGTTTTCGGTTTGGTGTGAAAGCGTGATTGCCCCTTATTGTGTCTTTTGATTCTTGTGCAGATGTCAGGTGCACCTTATATTGGTTTCGCTGATGGTGCCTACCGCAGCACTCGTAATTTGTCCTTTGCGGCGTGGGTGATCTACGATCCTCACGGTGAGTTGATAGACCTTCAAGGTGTCTATTTAGGCTGTACTACAAACAATGTTGCTGAATATAGCGCTGTTATTGAATTTTTAGCCGAGGCAATTAATCTCGGTATTCGTACATTGCTTGTTAACCTAGACTCTCAACTTGTCGTCCATCAGCTCAATGGGCGATATTCCGTCAGAGACCGTCACATTTTAAGGTTGTACTTACGTGTTAAATTGTTAGAAAGGAATTTTGACTTTATCACATATCAGCATATTCCACGACGATTAAACACATTATCTGATGCATTGGCCAATCATGTATTAGATAGACATTTGCGTAATTTATAATCAAAACATCATACAAGAAAGCACATAAAAGCACAATAATAAACCATAGGCATATGTATATATATATGTGTTTCATAATGTTTGCACTGTGTGCGTTACAAAATCCAAAAAATAATACATGCTCATCCTGATACATCCTTGGACAACATGTCCCTTAAAAAATATGCATGAAAGAAGCCTAGGAGTCTATTCGTTGTGGTGCTCATGATAGCACGCCACCGCGCACACCAAGCGTCTCAACAGACGATGGATGCGGGTCGGCACCCCCACTGTGTGCCTCTGGTATGCAAATGGCACGTCCGCCAATCTAGTGTAGCCTGGAATCCCTTAGGTAAGTCCCTCGATATTCTGCACCAGCTCCTCCCCCACGGCACCCCTTGCCTGAGGGTCAGCTGCAGGTTGGTCCCTCCGCGCTATAGGAGACAAGCCGGCTGGTCGCTCTGGGCCCACATCTGCATATACATACAACTGTCATCAGAACATGCATGTATTGACAAAAAAATGAAAATACATAAAACACCAAAAAGAGAAGATCATACCTAACTCCTCTTCCCACTCCTCTCCCTCTGGCAGTGGGAGGTATGGGTCCCCCATAAATTTGGTTCCCGCGTATGGCCAATCCTCTACCACGATCAGTTGACGGCGAAGCCATATGAAGAACTCGGGCTGCCATGACATCTGCTGGCCCCCTCCTCCTCTAGGAATCAATGCTGCCTAGCGAGCCATCCTAGGCTCTCGCGGCAATGGGTCCGCCACTACAGCTCCCTGGTACTGGAAGAGGGGTAATCGTTCCAAGAAGAACGACACCACAATCGAGCCATACCCGAACTGTTTCACTCCCCCGCGCTTACACTTTGTAAGCTGCCTTTTGATATTTGTAGTCACTGCTGTAGCCCAGTCAAAAATGGTGGGGCTAAGGCATTCTGTCGCTAGTAACAGATGATTCTTGCTTGCCTCATGGGGCTGCTGTACCCCAGCTGCACGCATGATGGTGAACAGTATCACCCTAAGAGCCAAGTCATGGATGGTGGCGATATCCACCTTAGCATTGTTTTTCCCAAATTGTGCCTCTGGGCACACAAGAGCCTTCACTTCACCTATCTTCTCCCCGGAAGGCCTGCTTCCGGTCAAAATGGGGCTCGCCCCTCTCTGTGACAGCCTAGTAATGAAGTACACACCAGATACATCCAGCTCTAAGGTCTGATCTCGTAAGCGAAATACTTGGTCATCGACATCCCAAGCATCCACTATGAACTGTAATAGCTCCGGTTGAGCTCGCAGATAAGAGGTGAGGAAGAACTTCTTGAGACCACAGTCTCTCAAAGCATTCATGCATCCCTCATCCGCTATGGCCAAGGCATCTACGGCATCATGCTCCCGTTCTTTCCATTCCACCACCATTTTTGCTTGTTTCCTACACCCACAAGGATGAATAAATCATTAATGAAACCCTGGTAGGCTTACACACCGGACAAATTTCAAAAATGATGAAAAAATTCAAGTAAAAAGTTAGGTCGCGCAGTTGGCGCGACTGTTTCTAAAATAGTCGCGCCAATAGCGCGACACCTTTGGGTAAATCACCCCATTGGCGCGGACCCATGCCGGATACCCACGCCAATGGGGCACAATCCTAAATTTTAAAATCCTCCTTGCGGAGGTTCAATCAGGGAACAAAATGCATAAAAAGAGTATGAAAATGGAGCTAAGGGAAGCGCCTCTTACCTGGAACTGGCGGAATTTCAAATGGTTGCACGGATTGGCAGTAATCACTACTCGAAGTTTGCTCCCCAAATGGCCCACCACTACATTTTCACCATATTTATAGACTTTTTGACTTGTAATTAGGGTTAAAGAGTTCTTTTTTGAATATTTTAATATATTTTTGGTCGAAAATGGATTTTACGCTTGCTTTTGGTGCTATGACAGGTCCTTTTTGCAACTTCGATGGTGAAACGAGTTGTATTTTATACTTTTTTGGACTCGGTAAATACACGAAAAAGTCACTATGGAGTCATCTTTCAGCTCTTTTCTGACTCGCTAAAAATGAAAAGATTGTCGGGTTTCCCCTCTTGACTCGTTAAACATAAATAAGAGGCGGTCGTCTTTAAACCCTTTTCCAACCGTGTAAAAACGAAAAGATCGTCGGACCCTTGTCGTTTCAGGTTCGTTAATGGTTACGAAACGACGTGATGTTGATCGCTTTTTTAATTTTTCAGATCGATATCACTACTCATGAAAAGTACTCTTCGATCGTAATGGTCGGGTGGTTATTTCGAGCATTGTTTTATGCTTTTTCGGGCTCGGGAGACACAACTTTACGAAAAAGGACCCCCCTGGAGTTTTCTTTTTTGCTGTCTTTTCAGACTCTCTAAATAAGAAAAGACGCCGATTTCTTCCTTTTGTCAAACTCGTTAAAACTTAATGACATCGGATTCGGTCATAATGACGCTCACAAGCATATGCTATCCCCGTCAAGCTTACTAAAAATAACTGGGGTACTCGCCAGAAATGGTGGGGAAAATGGACCCATAATCATTGTCGTGTCGGCAGTATCTCGCTCTTGAACATGGCAATAGTCTGCATTTGTGTCTGGGTGGGAACGCCTCATCTTGTTTTACACTAGCCTCCGTGGGTTTGGGTGATCCTATTTGACCTCTCATCTGCTCATTGCCTTGTCACCATGACCTCTGCTCATTTGATGTCAAATACTGCCAAGTCCACTGTCGTGCTGCTGATATGTTCAAGAGAAGTTGACCTCTGCAGAATTACAACCTCCCTCTGATACCTCACATAATTCTGAATCACCACAACATCTTTCCTCTGTCTCGTGTCAATGATGTGGGAAACACCATGGCCCACCTTTGATCAAGGTCACTTCCTGTCGACTTCAGCTCATTATCCAGGAAGCTGATCTAGAGACTCCCTTTCGGTGCCTTGGAGCCTGCATGCCTCAATGGCAGGTTCTTCGTGTTCGACGAGAGGTTTTCATCATTGGCCTCCGATCGAATGATTCTACGGGTGTTCGACGCCAGCTCATTGATTCACACGCCGTAGATTGTACCTATAGTACCTTGAGGGCCATTGTCATTATTGGTGGTACCTCTCGCGTCTGTTAACAGTTTTCATCATTGACTGGTAATCAGACGATGTTCATGCATGTTCGACTTCAACTCATGTATTCGCATGCTTGAACTTGTACTCTGTTTGGGTCGAGATGGAGCGCAAGACCCTGGATTTTGTCTATTGGAATCAAGGCTGCAATTTGTGGCTTATTATGATCATTACATGACTCATTCACTGGATGGCTGCGACCATGCCTGAGTCTAATTTTCGATCCTCTCTGGATGGCTGCATCCATGCCTTGGATCTAGATTATTATGTACTCTCTTATGGATGGCTGCGCCCATACCACATACATCATGTACTTGAGATATCAGTTGTACTTCTTTACGCAGGTTCTCCGGCGGCCGTGTTTTCAATCACGCATGTTCTTGTAAAGCATTTCACCCCTCTCTCTCTCTCGGGCCTCATGCTTTAGGGGGCATATGTTAAACAGCAATTTGTCACCGTCCCTGTTATCCCTCACCCGCACACTAGAGGTCTCATTCCGGGACCTGTGAGAAGTGACATGACCTGAAACCACTTGCATCATATTCCTCTAAGTATGAGCTTCATTTGCCCTGAAGACATCTCCTGCAAAATCTCCATGAAAACAGCTCTTTTTGCATTAGCGCGGGTCCGCAGTTCACTGCCCGCGCCAATGAGGGAAATCCTCTAAAAAGGGCGCGCCATTGGCGCTCTGTCTCAGAGTCGCACTCGCGCCAACCGAATTGAGTAAATTTTTCAACCAACAAGCTCCCGAAGGTTCTCTTCAACCCATTCACCAACTGAATCTATGTTGAGCTAGGATGGTTTGGCTTCGAATCTCCATAGAAGGGAAAGTGGTTTGCCACCTTTCATGGAAGTTTCCAAGTGATAAAACCAATCCCATGAATAATGTGGTTGATCCTATCTCTTTGTTCTCTATCTATAAAAGCTTGCCTCTATGCCTTGAGCAAGCTAGTCACAATAGTCATAGTTACAATAGTTCCAGTTCTAGCATAGTGATAGAGAGTTTGAAGCTGCAAGAGCCTTCTTTGCACCCATAAGGCCAAATCTAAGTAAGGAGATTCTTGTCACCCAGAGAGAGAGAGGCTTGTTCCTCATCCCAACAAGCTTTGCAAGACTTGTGTAGCTGACTACCTAGCCAAAGGAGGATTTGACGTCAGAGCAATGGTTGTATTCTTCTTTGTTATTTATTAATAATAGATGACTATCATTATGGTTCCACTCTCATTGTCTTATGTTCGGTGTTGAGTTATATCTTTTCTGACTGATATATAATTGCATCTACTAGATTTTATGCTTGTTTTCGTGTTGTTCTTTGCATGTGAAGGTGTCCAATCACGGAGATCATGGGGATCGTGACCAGCCAAGGCAAAGGAACGAGGGCAATATCTCTTCGACGAACACTAGCATTGGAATCCAAGTAGGTTCTCACCATCTACTTTTTATTTGCAATTAGGAACTTGCGTGATAGCATTGTGTGATTGTTGCTAGACCCAGTCTGGGCTAGTAGGGATCGTCTCTGTCCGCAGAGAGGATTTACCTCCACATTAGGGTCAGATGCTCCTACATCACTATGGCCTATGGAACGCTGAACCTGGAGACTACATGATTGAAAAAGAATAGGGCAACCATTTCACCACTATTGTTTAATGTAGGCATCGCCTCGGCCCATTTGCTAAAATAGTCTACTGCGACTATGATATACCCATGCTTCCCGGCCGAGGTGGGGTTACATGTCATGAAATCTATGCCCCATTTGGAAAATGGCCCAACAACAACTACTGGTTGTAGAGGTGCGGGTGGTATTCTGGTTTTTCGATCAAATATTTGACATGCATGGCAACTTCTGACTGTAGTTATGTAATCTTTGAACATTGTTGGCTAGAAGTATCCTGCTCGTAAAATCTTTTGCGTCGTAGCGTAACCAGATTGATGCCCCCCACACGCGCCTGAATGGCAATCATTCAGGACTTTTTTGGCCTCCTCATGGGTGAGGCACCTCCTTAGAACTGTATCGACACCACGACAGTAAAGTGTATCACCGACGATCATGTAGTCTTTTGCTTGGTATCGAATGCTTTGTTGTTCCGAGCGGGAGGTATTAGACCTATATTTTCAGGTTTGGGGATAGATTATTATGTCTCCATACCACAGATTTCTTGAATATATCAGAAACAAAGATTCGTCCACGATCGCTTCTTCTGATGTGACGTCATTGGACGACGATGGGAGATCGCATAGTAACTCCGCGAAAACTAGGGATTTCTTCGATTTGGATTTTATAAATTCCAGATCAAACTCTTGTAGAATTGCTATCCATTTTGAATATTTGCCCCCCAGCAACTGTCGTGACAATATATAAGTCATGGGGTTACAATCTGACAGAATGGTAGTTTTTTGAAAGAGGATATAGTGTCAAAATCTCTGTATTGCTTGAACAGCTGCGACAGCTATCTTTTCAACGTAGGAGTACTTGCTTTCTGTATCATTTAAGTTTCTACTTAAATAATATATAGGATGTTTAATTCCATTGTCTTCTTGAACTAATACCATTGCGATGGTTGTATCCGCTGCAGCCAGATACAGGTTAAAGTCTTTTTAATAATCAGGAGCGTACATTAATGATGCTTTTATTAGGGATTCCTTTAAAGCATCAAAGGAAGCTTGCGCGACCTAATCCCAGAAGAAGGGTACTTCTTTTTTCAATAGACGAGTATAACCTTTACCAAGTTCGGTGTAATTTGGAATGAACCTCCTTAGAAAGTTTGCTTTCCCTTGGAGTTTCTGAATCTGAAGCAAATTTGAAGGTGGAGGCAAATTAATGATTGCCTGAACCTTACATGGGTCGAGACGAATCTCGTCCTTTGAGACCACAAAGCCAAGTAAAAGACCAGAACTGACACATAACACACATTTGTGTGGATTGAGTCGTATCTTGTAGTGTCGGCAACGTAGAAAAATCGCTCTCAAATGCTGCGGATGGTTGGTCCGCTTTCGCGAATGAGCCGGAAGATCATCAAGATATGGTTGAATGATGTTTTTGATGTCATGGAAGGCATAATTCATTGCCCTCTAAAATGTTTCCCCTGCATTCTTTAAACCAAAGAGTAGCTTGCGATATGCAAATGTACCCCACGGACAAATAAATGCAGTCTTTCACTGGTCCTGTGGGCGGATATTTATTTGATTATACCCAGAAAATCCATCCATAAATGAGAAGATTTCACATCTGGCACATTCATCAATTATCTGGTCAATGAAGGGTGTAGGGTAGTTGTCCTTCGGACAAGCTTGATTTACATCCCTGTAATCGACACACACTCTAATCATTTATTGTTTTTCCATTACAGGAACAATATTTGATACCCAATCAGTTAGAGGAACTGAGTAAATAAAACCAGAAGGGAGAAGTTTTCAACTTCTGCCTTGATGGCAGCGGCTTTCTTGGGGTGCACCTGCCGTAGCCATTGTCGTACCAGTTTGACATCTGGATACATCTTAATTTCGTGTTCAACTATGCTCGAGTCAATGCCTGGCATTTCATCATACGACCAAGCAAAGACATCTCTGAATTCGTGAAAAAGAGCATTATATATTTCCAGTTCTGAAGGAGAACAAGATTTGTCGACATGAATATTCTCTACAACATCTGTTTTGGTCGAGATATTTATGGCAATAGTCTCTTCAATATTGGACAAGTTTCGCTCGAAATCCACCGTGTTTACAGTGTTTGATTTTCACCGAAGATTCTTCAAAAAAAAATTTGACATGGATCACAGAAGTCTCAATTCAATAAGAAAATCAAAAACTGAGGAATGATGAAGGTCACTAGGAGTATCTTCTTTGTAATCCAGAAGATGGGAACGATGGTGGTAATCTTCCCATGGTGCCCCGTCAATCATCATTGACTGAACAATTCCTTCATCTGTATAATGTACTTGCGACCAAGGATCTGAAGGGGTACCATATTCCTTAGACCTATCTATCCAAACGCTTGATGAGCGTTGATTTGGGTTTGCCTCCCATGCCGAAAATATTGATTGCTACAAGATTTCCATTGGGCTTGGAGGCAATACCTGCAGATGATCCATGTTAATATCATTTTTCAGAGATCTTTTGTATAGAAGATATCATATTGCAGGTTCCCACCATTGCCACTTCCGCCAAATTGATTGGAGGTGGTAGGGAAAAAGTCCCCATTAATATAGGGTCTTTTAGTAGGCCTACTCCGATATTTTGAAGCGAATGAGGGCTTCCATGGATCATCGGAATGCTTCTCGTAACTTGTGAACTGTTGGGGAGAAATGTTTGTTGGTCGACGATTGTAATTCCTCCTTGAAAGGGAAATGCAATCTTCCTAAAATAGGTCGACACAATGGCAGCCATAGCATATATCCAGGGCCTTCCCAGTAGGATGTTGTAATCGAGGTTTCCGTCAATTACTTCAACATCTATTTCTACTGTTTTTCCCCTCAGTTCGACTTGCAAGTTACTTAAAATCCCATATGGAGTGTATGTTCGTCCATCAAATGCTTTTAATGTCATTGAAGATCGCGACAAGGGTGGAGATCCTAAAGTTTTCCAGCAACTCATCGACATAATACATGTAGATGCCCCCTCATCAATAATTGTTCGATGAACATTTTTGTTGAGGGCTTTCACTTGAATGAGGAAATCTAGTTGAGCTGGAAACTGAGGGTCATATCCTTTGTGATTAAAGTACACAAGATTGGAATCTGTTGGGTCAATCCCACCTATCGCTCATAATAAAGCCTACTTTTGAGAGGGGCAATTTTTCAGTACCTCAAGTGTCGACCTAGCAGATGGCGATTGGGCCAGATCCTCCACTATATTATAATGTTGTGCTGCTCTGGCATGAGGATTAAATTTTGATTTGTGTACTACTCCCTTTGGCAACTTTATCGTTAGTTCAGGAATGATGGGTGGCACAACTTCAGTCGAAGTTGTTATCGAACTACTGGGTTGATCATTGGCCTTGTTTTCCGACAGCTATGGATTCCCGTAATCTTTATTCCTTGTCGATATCAAAGCATCATTTCGCTGCTTCGAAACCGACAACATTAGCACTTGGAACGGGAAAGCATTGTCACTAGCAACTAGATTTGTTCCTGGATTTGGAAACGGATCAATCAATACTACCGAGGTTTTTGAATTCTTGAAGAATTTTCTAAGCTCAGCTTTATACGGACACTCTCTTGTCTAATGATCCTCATCACATATTAGGCATGGACGATTTGGTTTCCTATCTCCAAAAGGGTTTGTAGAGGATTTTTCAGGGGACGAATCCTCCTGTTTTTCTTCTTCCCATTCTTTTTTTTCTTTCCTCCTGGTTGCTTGGTTTCTTTGCCTTTGTCAGTAGATACAACATTTACTTCCGAGGCGAGAAGTTCTTCATTCGCATTTTGACCTAAATTCGTACGGGCCTTGTTCGACTTAGCCTTTATGGTTTTCGTGCTGGCCATTCCTATCACGCCGTCCCCGGCATGAGACTCTTTGTTTGATTTAGGAGAGGGAGGAATGGAAAATTCCGGTCTAGGAGCATCAGGGATTTTATCGTAGAGCGTGTCAGACTGAGTATAGATCAAGTCTAAATATTGCGCACGAGAAATTACTTGCTCTTCAGTAACGACTCCTCCCTTTGCAACATCTTCTGTAATAGAAAGTAGCAATGACTTAAAAAACCATTCATCCAACAACTGATTAGGAACATATGTTTTTACCATTCTACGATGACATCGCCACTCATGAATATGATCGGATATGTGAGTGGTCGTTATTTGCTTGAAATTGGTAAGAAGCTTTATTCCCGTTTCGTACCTTATGGGTAACTGAAAATGGGTTAAAAGGCTGTGGCTAGGGTACTGAAGTTATCAAACGAAGCTCTAGGCAATTCGATATACCATTTTGCTGTCGGACCAGTTAACATTCACTGAAAAAGGTGAAGCCTGATCGAATCATCGTTTAGAGTGTTAGTGAACACCATAGATGAAAGGTCATCACATGATTCGATGAATCTTCACCTGGATTTCCATTAAATTTAGGAATATCTAATGGAAGTTTATGAGGAATCGCTGGCCACCAAGGGGCATAAGCGATTGGATCGTTTGTTAGCCGGTTTAGATCTGGTAATTCTAAAGTTGCCACGAATGGAAACTCTTGATTCAGGTTCGGCAAAGCATACCCAGGATAAGATGGGATTTCCTGAGCATTGGGTCTTTGCATACTAGCACAGTTCATTTGATACTAATAACTTTGGTAAGGTTGATGGGCATAACCATTATGAAATGGTTGATGTTGACTGTTGAATATACGGCTGCCCATCACTTGCAAAGACTTGGTGCTCAGATCCTTGGTAAACTTGTTGGAATTGTGGTTGTTTATATTGCACCAGCCATGGTTGTGAGACCATGTCGAATACCAGCTATTTGACCGAGATGAGGGGTAGTGGTACCTGTTTGAGCCTGGGTCACTCCAGTTAAGGAGCCACAAAATGATGACTGTGGTGGTGTCGCAAGGACAAGGGGCTGTTGGATTGTGACCTGAGAGACTTGAAGTTGGCATACAACAGGTAACGCTTGTACTTGCGACACCCTCACAATAGCCGATGTAATGGGGATATCTGACATAGGCATACTTTGTTGCATTGAGTATACAACTCTTGGTTATTGAGGCAGTATTTGTATCCAACCATTGGATGTAATTCCAGCATAACTTGAATTTTGTTGCGAACCCTCGTATGTTTGACCTCCTAGAGGAGACAATGAAAGGGCATATTGCCCCCCATACGGCGGTATTCCGGTGCTTAATGGAATGATTTTCCTTTGAAGACCAGACTGCCCAAATTGACACTGCGAAGGATCAATTTTTTGGGACTCAACATAATAGATTCCAGATATTATTCTAGACGAACAAATGGGAACAGACCATACTGTCGAAACAACCTCTTGACGGATTCCATCCATCGATTGAGAGCTAGTTGCGACAGATGGCACGCCGGCGAACATTGTCAGAGTGGCAGCAAGAAGTTCTGCCGCTGCTGTGTCAGATGACACAGTCCTAGATGTCGACAATTGTTCAAACATATCTAGTCTATCCAAAAGGTTTCCTAGCGATTCTACAGGAACTTCTAATAACGGTAGACTAATTTCTGATGAAGAGGGATATAGAGTGACCCCAACTCCAAATTGTGATGGAGTAGTAGATGGTGGATCCTCCACAATCTCTTCTAAAGCAATCAAACTAGGTGGAAGAGGTAGACTGTCAGGTCCGTAAAATATTTCCGGTGTCGAAGAAGGTATAGATTTTGCAGCGACTGATGTTTGGGGAACAATGCCTTCCGAATCAGCTATGGATGGAGCCGGTTCAGGTAAAGAAGTGTTTACCCTCACACTAGGATCATTTCTACTGTCCTCTAGTGGCTGCGGAACTTCTTCTGTAAAGGCAGGGGTACCAGAAATGTTTGGAGTAACTGGAGTCTCCGAGGGTGTCTGAACACTTGTTCCAACCCGACCAGGGGACTTTGAGCCGGTTAAATGAGTTCACTTTGTCCGGAATAGTTTTGATTCTGGAGACAAAGATTGTTGACTCGTAAGCCTCCACGAACGATGGGGTTTCAATTGACTTTTTTCCACGATTGCAGATTACTCGATCAACAAAAAATAAAGGGGAAAATGTTTCCAAATTAAATGAATTTTAGACACTTTGACACAACTTGTTTTTTCAATCTTTAAGAGTCGAGAAAAAACAAAAGATGACTCTAGTTGCCTTCGATTTTTAATGAGCCTAAAGTGACAAGTTCTGAGATGGACCTTTTCGTTTAAGGAGTCTGAAAGGAACGAAAGAGACTACTCTGGAAATCTAGATAGAGGGATTACCAAACCAATCGCAAAACTATAGAATACTTTTTACGGTACGGTAGTAAATCTTCCCGATTGTTGTGTTCAGTGCATTGCGATCGATAGGGCGGCAGACACGGCTTCCTACAGATAAAGGATATAGCCTATTGTGGTCTCCCAATATATACTCGACGGTACGTGGGAGCACAAGTCCGTACTGGCACTTGTCATCTCAAAGAGGAGGAATCACCCAACCAACAGTGAAAGCGACAGTTACCAGGCTTTACGACGCCAGAATACGTCTCTAGCCTAGACTTCTAGATGTTGTGCGTTAGGCTCCAAAGCGTTTTTAGGTTCATTAAATTTATTTTACGGGTCATCTTTCTTAAGAAATTTTCCTTTTAGGTTCACTGTGTGATGTAGATATACAATTCCTAAAATGTAATCCAAGATCAAAAACAATCGTTTAATCTTCTTTTGCAATGAAAATCCTAGCTACTAAAGAAAGAGAGATGATATTCTTTCAACATAGAGCAGAGAGCACACACTAGATGCACTGTCCTAAATCAAACCAACAAGCAGTCTAAATGCATATGCACATGCATGTATTTGTTTTCAGCTTTCTTAATGTGTGAATGACAAGAAGAATGCTAAGTACAAATCTGAATTATCTTTTCAAAGTGACAGTACTAACAAATTTCTCTTCAAAAACGAAAGGAAGATAATGACAACACTTTACTATTTTGAATCGAAAACTGCTTTTGACACTTGAAAAACTACTAATTCAAATCAAATACAATAGTAACTATATAATCGACCATCAAGAACAATATAATTCTTTTCTTTGACTGAAAACGACACTTGCGACACTTTCAAATCAAAAGATGATAGTTTTACTATGCTACTACTTTGTAAAAGAGAACTGAAAATGGCGCACAATACATAAAAACATTCACAGTTCTTTGCACAATGGAGGCGGAAAGATGGAAAGGAAGGGGGTTTCGACAATGGTATACTGATCACAGACAGCAAAACTCCTAAACAGAGCTGAAGAGAGTGAACACATAAACCAAAAACTGAGAGCAGAAGAGGTCGTGTCTGATCAGCACACCTGTAACACAGGGAAAGTGCGATGCAGCGCACCTACTGCACACAGGAAGTGCGATGCATCTAGATTCCCAAGAGTAGAAGGTGTGATGGTCCAAGGATGAGACTTCAACTAGGTTTTGGGCCACAGTTTGTAGCTCAGTTGAGGGATTTAGGCTGAACAAATGATGTACCGTAAATATAAAACATAGGGGTTGATCTAATGAGGTTACTAGAGCCACCACTAGGGCAACTAGAAGGTTTGCAAATCAATTTTTCAGTTTATAAACAAAACCCGGAGATAGACTGAAGCAGCAATGATATACTTTGCACTTGCATAGCAAATGTAGTTCGAAGGCTAGCTGGACTTCAGGCTCCGTCTGTAAGTTTATAAAACAAACAAATATAGACAAGCAAACAATCTATTCGTTCCCCAGCGAAGTCGCCATTTTGTTACCAGGAAATCTAGTGTCCACTCGAATCTGCTAGTCCCACTAAGACAGATAGTTATCTTAGAAACAAACAAACTAAAACCACTTTCGTTTTCCTTTATGAGAAGTAGACAAGAGGGTAATGAAGGACACCAACCTCAATCTTGCGCTTGGTTCCTTGCTCGGTTCCTCTTCCTTCTGACAGATCTTTGTCGCTTCTCCTTCATCTACCCAGCTTCAAAGAGCACCTGTGGAATCAAAGAAGCATAATACTATCGAAGAACAGAGATCTAGAATCATAAACAATATAGGACCAGATATATATTGACCACACAAATGCATATATCATCAAACATACAAGAATGTGGAGGAAAACTTGAATAGCTTTATTAATATCAAGAATAGCAAAGAGGATTACAACCAATTGTTCTGACCCAGCGTCATCCTCCAGCATGAAAGCCCTTCTCTCACCCCATGAAAACCTTAGATCACCCAACGCTATGATATTCCAACAAGAAACCAACAACATTTCCTTACAAGATACAAAATTCCAACCTCTAGATCTCTGGGATGAGGGATCCATATATAGATGATTGCAGGGGGGTGAGTCAGCTTCTAGGAATTTTATTAGTGTCCTCTCTATGATATTTCTTGATTCCACTTGGAGATTGATGATCTCTTACTCATCCCTGGGTGAATTCAGAGAGGCAAGTGTCATAGGAGAAGTTTCTGGAAGATTCTATGATCATCCACCTCACAAACTATCTCTGCCATTTGTCCATTCTCGCCCATCGCACCCTACAGAAGGGCTTTTCAGTATGCATTGTACCCTTTTCACTGGGCAGGTGGGATGCATCGCACCCTTAGCACTGAGCAACCTGTATGGTCCAGTTTTAACCAGTTCTGAGCATTTTCCTGTGGAGAAATTCTGGGAGATGATGTAATCAATTGACCTTGTTCCTTTAGGGTATGAAACAACACTTTTAGGGACTTAGGAGCCCTTGGTTTATGGACATGTTTGATTGGGGTTGCAGTGCCCAAAAATGTCTATAACAAGATGGGCCGGTAGTTGACTCAAGGGCACAGGCATTAAGACTGCCCTTGGGTTATTCCATGGCATTTGGGCCATCGTTGAACTGTTAACAGAGGAAAGCGCAGAAGATGATCCTTGCGGTTGGGAAGATGAGGATATTACAGTTCTTGATGTTTGCGAAGGAGATTTTGAAGTTCCAGTGGTGTGATGGATGATGATTTGAAGTGGAGGAGTGGATGGTTGACTTCACAGTGGGAAAGTTGAGATGGATGATGATGACGAAAGAATCTCACTATCAGACCCTTTAGGTGATTTCCTGGCTCCCTTTCTTGTAAGTAGAGGTAACTCAATTGGCTCAATACCAAACTTTTCAATCTTTAATCTGGTGAGAGGATGAGCAAGATTATATTGTGAAGTCACACTGCCTTGAGATTTATCAGATCTTTGAGGTGATATTGAAAATCGTTGAAGTTTATGAATCAAAGATTCAACTTCAGGAGGTTCAATAGTATATTTCTCTGAAATATCAGGGTTTGTGGCAGTGGTTGTTGTTCTTTCGACTTCTTGCTCAAGATTTAGAGATTGTAAGTGCGATGGAGAAGTCGGGGGAGATGGTGAGGGAGATTTACTCTCATAATGGTATTTATATTTAGACTTGCTTTCCATTCACAATTCTGGCCATAGTTCTAGCGCTAAATATGTTGAAGCCTCGAAAATCGGGTCTACAACAAGGGGGATACCCACCCGGTCTAGACCTTGGTTAGAAGCTCCTTTTCCGTTTGGTATAGTGGGTCCGACTGGGGATATGGGACCAGTTTCCCAATATGTGTGTGTGTGTGTTGAGAATTGATATTTCTTAACTAATGATTCCTAAGTAAAATTCTTTCTTTATTCTAAGTCTAATCTATCAACATGAAATTGTAATCTAATAAACAGAAATATCTGATTCTAAACTAACCCGGGATGTAATCTTTCCTTTATGCGATCTAAAATGATTTCAAATGAAAGTTGGTAATAAAGATCATTCAACTGCTATGAGAAAAGAATTCAATAAAGATAAACCATTTCATATAAAAAGTTAGATGAAACAATTGTGAAAAAAAACATATCGCATATTAAGCTACTCATATACTAAGCATAAATAAATATCTATCACCGTAAAAAAGTGCCAAATGATAACTCAAACATTTAAGCATTCATATATAAATAATTGAACATGAATATCACCATAACACATAAGCAGAAACAGTTAAGAGATAAAAGTACCATTTATAACTAGTTCTACTCATGAGCTCCAGTAATAATGATCTATTTCTTCTTAATCCAACATCCACTAAGAGTACAAAAGTGCAACATTAGTAGTAGATATCAAATGCAGATATTAATAAATCATGTTCCATTCATTCATCAAAACCTCCTCGGAGGGTGCAAAAGTGCATGTTCTGAGGACAAGTTTTTGACAAATTTCTGGACCCTTCTCTAAATGCATGAGAAGGGTTTAAATACTACTAACTAATTATAAAAATAATTTATTACAAAAATGTAGGTTGTGGTTTAACTGACCATCCTCATTTCAGGAAAAAATAAAGAAAAACTAAAACTAAAAAAAAACTACTAACTAACTATTTATGTATCTGCTCCTTGAAATCGCATGTGTTCAGCATTAACTTAACGAGAGTTGGGTGGCCGACTTCTGATTTTAGCTGTCCTGTGAAAATGGAATCGGTAAGATCTCGCGCCATCTTCTCAGCAGAATTGATGACACATTTGAGAGTCATACACTAGCTGTGTGGTTTTACCAAGTACGCCCAGTAAGAATCCTAATTCAACTTGGTTAACCTTTGGATTGACTCTGCCTTTTCTTGAGCCTTCTGTCTCCAACTTGTTTGTATACGCTGCACATTTGGAAGATATCCTGGAGTGGTCTCTAAGATTAGATTTTCCCTATGTAAATTTTCATTGACACAGTCAATGACATTATTTTCTACTATGGCTGCTTCTTCTGCCGCTTTCTCTGCTTTCCTGATCTGTGCATCCCATTTATTAAAGGGCATTTCTTTGTAGGTTTCATTGATTATTGGTGCACCTGCCTTTTTCCCTTCTTCTCTTTCTTTCCAACCCAAATATTCAATAATTCTTCTGTCAATTAGATCATAGGCATGTCGCAAGTCCATGACCTAATTAGTAATCCTGACGTTTACTTCGCAATAAAATCTCCACTGTCATATTTTTTGGCACAATATTTCTTGTTGCTGTAGCAGTTGATCATTTAAGGAAATGGATTCAGTAATGAATTCTGTAAGCTTAGGATCATCGTTGTGCATCTCTTTTATAACCTACAACTGTTTTTCTCTTTCGGCCAAACTGTTCTGGTATCCTATCTGCATCTGTTGAAAGTCCTGTTGTAGCTTTTCAAGTTGTTTCTGTGCTTCGCTGTTTGCATTGGCTTGTTGTAGTTGTTGCTGCAAAGCTTTTATTTTATCTTCTTTTTCTTTCAGTATTTGTTGTACTTCAGATGCTTTATCAATGGTCACAGAAGCATATGCTCCTGCAATCTGAGATAATTTAGTGAGATTTTCAGTAGGATCAGTGGTAGGACCTTGCCAAAGGATGTCTAATTGTTCTGCATCATGGGAGAGCACACTTTCCAATTTCCTTTTATTTCTTTGTCTTCTCACCACAGCCTTATGTTGCGGGTTATAGAATACATCAAGAGGGGGGATTTCCTCTATTTTGAGCATATGTTCAGAGGATGGGGTAATGGGAATATGTTCCATTTCTGGGACATTGCTCGTTGTTCATGTGACTATATCATTCACCGTCTGTACATTACTTTCAGGTGTTTTTGTGCTCTGTCCCTCAATATTGATTAAGTCATTGAATGTCTCCCATTCTTTATCCAACTCAGTTCTGACTGATGGTGGCTGGATGATGAGAGGGGGAGGATATGCCTGTTGAGAGATCAAAACTTGTTGTTCTGGGAGCTCTTTAGACTGGGCAGTATCCCTTACTGAACCTTCACTTTTATTAGGGTCACTCTCGGACCTCTTGGAGTGTTCTGACATTTCTCTTCGGGACTTAGATTTATACCTGTTTGTTCCTGAACTTCCATTGAGACTGATGTTAGGAGTTGGTTCCCTTACAGGTTCCAAGCTTAATTTATTCAAAGGGATATTAGCTAATATCCTCTCTATGTATATTTTGAATTCTTGAAATTCTGCTGGAGGGAATCGCATTTGGGCAGAATGCAAAACTTCTTTAAGTGTACTTTTATGTTGGAACATATCATCAAAAAGATCATCTACTTTAGAAAACACCTTTATTTTGACTGCAGTAGTGAAATTCTTAGCAATATCATAAGGGTCCAACGGCCTTCCTAGAATTTTGAACAATCGTAGACATGACATGATGTTTACTTCTTTGAACGCATGGCCTAGATCAAATAATGAAAAGGCCCCACAGGCCACAGGAAATTGTGGCCAAATGACCTTCTTCTTGTCCTTCAACTCTTTACTCATACTTCCTTCTCCGCAGGTCTGATAAGCAATATCCCGTGCCAGTAGTTTGTTAGGAACATATAAAGGTAAGACATGAGGAGAAGCGAGACTTTCAAATACCCTGACATGTGTGAAAAGTTCTTCTCCGAACCACCTCGTGACAAGGAGCATATCAACCTCTGCTTTGGGAGAAAATCTTGGAGCGTCTTTATCATACAACATTTTGTACAGAGGTAGCATGATTCCGTGACAAATCTTGTAGAAATAAGGAGTGAACTTGGAATCCCACAATTCTTTGTGATAAATATGAATGGGTAAGGGATCTTGAGTAGTCCATTTCCAACCCATTAGAGGAAACTTGGAAATATAACAGATTGCATCCATCACATATGCAGATAAGTAGAAAGGGGGATAAATTCTCTGAGAGATAGTCCTTTTAGACCGGTAACTAAAAATGGTTGTGGCTAAATTGTCAGACAAAATCTTAGCCCAATCCATAATAGTAGCATCAATGGTGGCATCCAATAATGGTAGCCATTCAGACGAAAATTTGTTAATGTCTGGCCTTCTGAAAAGTCTACAGAGCATAGCAGCAGCAAAGCAATATGGGGAGGTGAGAGAACCAGTACTATACATACCATGCTTATCCTTTTTAATGGTTCATCTCTTTTTGACCAGTTCTTGGTGCATTTTGCTAGATCTTCATTTTCTTTAGTGAAATTTTCTATGAACTGTTTGTTATAATTCGTCTGTGGCTCTGGTAAATGATACATGAGCTTCAGATCTTGTGTAGTGAAAGAGCCAATGAGTCCTTGACCCTGAGTCTTGAATTGACGGTTTGTGATATCAGCATTATCTAATATCCATTTAACCATGTTCGTATACGGGAGAATTTTGGGTCTTGCTGCTATCCTGTGCAAGAATGAATAAGCTAGATCTATAATAGACGCCTTAGAAGACCTGTGTGAGCCTGCAGTAGTTGTTACCTCCATTACCTTGGGATCTTCTTCCTCAAGTAAACTATACATGCCTTCTCAAGTAGTGATACCGGTGTCTTTGTTGCAGGTGGTGTCTGTGTACAAGGGAGTCATCTCTTTAGCTTCACTACTGGGGGCTTTACCCTTCTTTCCCATATTATCTTGAACTCTGCTCTATATACTTCTCAGTTCTTCACTCTTACAGTTTACAAATGAAGTTACAACGATTATAAGAAAAGGTGACGAGAAAGCTTTAAATGCGGAAAACATATAAAATATATCACCTTACGTGAATTGGCTCCTTGATAAGATCAAAACCATATTTCATTAATGATTGCCAACTAACTCATTAATTAACATAAATGTGCATAATCGGGCCTTGGTTTATGGAAAAAGCTTTCTTAAACGACGAGCCGTGCGGATTTGCGATAAGGCGATTTTGCGATTTGCTTCGGAATATCGCAATATCGCAAGATTGCAATATCACAAATCCTTTACGTGTGGAAAGCATCCGTTAATGTGCCTTTTACAAAATGCGGTTCGCAAGATGCCCCATCGCATATCGGTGTTTTAAGGCACTTTAGCATAGGTTAGATTTAAAGCATGCGATGCGATGAGGGTTTTTCATGTGTGATTTCACATCGCGATTTTGCGTGATCGTAGTCATGTCGCAAGTCCACGACCTGATTAGCAATCCTGTCGCTTATTTCGCAATAAGAGCTCCACTGTGATATTTTTTGGCACAACATTTCTTGTTGCTATAGCAGTTGATCATTTAAGGAAATGGATTCTGTAACGAATTCTGTAAGCTTAGGATCATCCTTGTGCATCTCTTGTATAACCTGCAACTGTTTTTCTCTTTCAGCCAAACTGTTCTGGTATCCTATCTGCATCTATTGAAATTCTTGTTGTAGCTTTTCAATCTATTTCTGTGCTTCGCTGTTTGCATTGGCTTGTTGTAGTTGTTACTGCAAAGCTTGTATTTTATCTTCTTTTTCTTTCAGTATTTGTTGTACTTCAGATTCTTTATCAATGGTCACAGAAGCATATGCTCCTGCAATCTGAGATAATTTAGTGAGATTTTCAGTAGGATCAGTGGTAGGATCTTGCCAAAGGATGTCTAATTGTTCTGCATCATGAGAGAGCATGCTTTCCAATTTCCTTTTCTTTCTTTCTCTTCTCACCACAGCCTTATGCTGTGGGCCGTAGAATACATCAAGAGGGGGAATTTTCTCTATTTTGAGAATAAGTTCAAAGGATGGGGTAATGGGAATATGTTCCATTTCTGGGACATTGCTGGTTGTTCCTGTGACTATATCATTCACCGTCTGTACATTACTTTCAGGTGTTTTTGTGCTCTGTCCCTCAATATTGATTAAGTGATTGGATGTCTCCCATTCTTTATCCAACTCAGTTCTGACTGATGGTGGCTGGACAACGAGAGGGGGAGGATATACCGTTTGAGAGATCAAAACCTGTTGTTCTGGGAGCTCTTTAGACTGGGCAGTATCCCTTACTGACTCTTCACTTTTATTATGGTCACTCTCGGACCTCTTGGAGTGTTCTGAAGTTTCTCTTCCAGACTTAGATTTAGACCTATTTGTTCCTGAACTTCCATTGAGACTGATGCTAGGAGTTGGTTCCCTTACAGGTTCCAAGCTTAATTTATCCAAAGGGATATTAGCTAATCTCCTCTCTCTGTATATTTTGAATTCTTGAAATTCTGCTAGAGGGAATCACATTTGGGTAGAATGCAAAACTTCTTTAAGTGTACTTTTTTGTTGGAATATATAATCACAAAGGTCATCTACTTTAGAAAACACCTTTATTTTGACTACAGTAGCGAAATTCTTAACAATATCATAAGGGTCCAACGGCCTTCCTAGAATTTTGAACAATCATAGACATGACGTGTTGTTTACTTCTTTGAACGCATGGCCTAGAACAAATAATGAAAAGGCCCCACAGGCCACAGGAGATTGTGGCCAAATGACCTTCTTCTTGTCCTTCAACTCTTTACTCATACCTCCTTCTCCACAAGTCTGATAAGCAATCTCCTATGCCAGTAGTTTGTCAGGAACACATAAAGGTAAGACATGAGGAGAAGGGAGACTTCCAAATACCCTGACATATATGAAAAGTTATTCTCCAAACCACCTCGCGACAGGGAGCATATTGACCTCTGCTTCGGGATAAAATCTTGGAGCATCTTTATCATACAACATTTTGTACAGAGGCAGCATGATTCTGTGACAAATCTTGTATAAATAAGGAGTGAACTTGGAATCCCACAGTTGTTTGTGATAAATATGAATGGGTAAGGGATCCTGAGTAGTCCATTTCCAACCCATTAGAGGAAACTTGGAAATATAACAGATTGCATCCATCACATATGCAGATAAGTAGAAAAGGGGGATAAATTCTCTGAGAGATAGTCCTTTTAGACCGGTAACTAAAAATGGTTGTGGCTAAATTGTCAGACAAAATATTAGCCCAATCCATAATAGTAGCATCAATGGCGACATCCAATAATGGTAGCCATTCGGACGAAAATTTGTTAATGTCTGGCCTTCCAAAATGTCTACAGAGCATAGCAGCAGCAAAGCAATATGGGGAGGTGAGAGAACCAGTACTATACATACCGTGCTTATCCTTTTTTAGTGGTTCATCCCTTTTTCGCCAGTTCTTGATGCATTCTGCTAGATCTTCATTTTCTTTAATGAACTTTTCTATGAACTGTTTGTTATAAGTCGTCTGTGGCTCTGGTAAATGATACATGAGCTTCAGATCTTGTGTAGTGAAAGAGCCAATGAGTCCTTGACCCTGAGTCTTGAATTGTCAATTTGTGATATCAGCATTATCTAATATCCATTTAACCATGTCCGTATACGGCATAATTTTGGGTCTCACCGCTATCCTGTGCAAGAATGAACAAGCTAGATCTGTAATAGATGCCTCAGAATACCCGTGTGAGCCTGCAGTAGCTGTTACCTCCATTACCTTGGGATATTCTTCCTCAAGTAAACTACACATGCCTTCCCAAGTAGTGATACCGGTGTCTTTGTTGCAGGTGGTGTCTGTGTACAAGGGAGTCATCTCTTTGTCTTCAGTACTGGGGGCTTTACCCTTCTTTCCCATAATATCTTGAACTCTGCTCTATATACTTCTTATTTCTTCGCTCCTGCAGTTTACAAATGAGGTGAGAACGATGACAAGAAAAGGTGACAGGAAAGCTTTAAATGCAGAAAACATATAAAATATATTACCTTACGTGAACTGGCTCCTTGATAAGATCAAAACCATATTTCATTAATGATTGCCAACTAATTCATTAATTAACATAAATGTGCATAACCGGACCTCAGTTTATGGAAAAATCTTTCTTAAACAACGGGCCGTGCAGATCTACGATAAGGCGATTTTGCGATTTGCTTCGCAAAATCGCAATATCAGAAATCCTTTACGTGTGGTAAGCATCCGTTAATGTGATTTTTGCGAAATGCGATTTACGAGATGCGCCATCACATATCGGCATTTTAAGGAACTTTAGTGTAGGTGAGGTTTAAGGCATGCGATGCGATGAGGGTTTTTTATGCGACGTGCTTTAAGGAGTGATTTCCTTCTAACTTGTCATAAAACTTAAGTCTTTTTAAGTTTTTGAGGGTATTCTCCTAAGTTTATTATAGTAAGTTTTATTGAAAAAGGAAATGCAAGCTTTAATCGATTTTTTTAAAATTTTGAATAAGGGTCCCCACTTATTTAGTATTAGTGATAACACTCAATAAGAAGGGGGGTTGTTGCTGGCCACAACACCCCCCTTAATGAAAACTTCCTGAACTCCAACCATAAATCGATGTTTGATAATCTTCACCTCTGTTAGAGCCTTTATAAAGATGTCTGCAACTTGATCATGTGTTGAACACAATTGCACTTCAAGAACATGGTCATGAATGAGATTTCTGATGAAGTGCATGTATTTGTTGCACTGATGTTGGACTATATGTTTGCATAGTTGAATGGCACTTTTATTATCACACCAAAGTGTAGTCAGATTTTGTTGCTGAAAGCCAAAATCTAACAAGATCTAACGAAGCCGCAGTGTTTCGTTACTAGCTTCTATGTCACCATGATACTCTACTTCTTCTAAAGAAAGAGAAATGACACTTTGTTTCTTGCAAGCCCATGTAATAGGTCTTGAACCAAGAGTGAACACATAACCTGCTGTAGACTTCATATCATCAGGGTCGCCAGCCCAATCGGAATCAGTGAAACCAACCAATAGAGGAGATGCCTCTACACTGTAATGAATCATCCAAGAAAGGAGGTTTTGTCATTTGAATCATCCAAGAATTGTTCATTTATGTAATGTAAAGGAGGTTTCCCCCTCGAAGAGGCTGAATTCTAAGGCGTTGATCTATCTTTTCTATCTTTTCTTCAGCTGGTTTCATAACATTTGGTATCAAAGCTTTGGATTCTAGGGTTTCGCTGCTCCAAACAGGTCATCGTGGAATTTTCGCTATAACTTTTTTTCTGTGACATTTCAGAAGTCGCAAAAAAAACCATTTGAGAAGAAATCACGCTGAACATTGGGTCCGAATTTCAGAGCTTTTCACGTGATATTTTCGGAGATATGATTTGAGGAAGTTGGTCTTTTTGTAGACTCCTGAATTACATTCAAAACAGGTGACCTGGGGAAAATCGTCATAAATTTCTCTCTGGGGATCGGATTGAAATTTCGTAAGAAGGTACAGAAAGATGACGGACTTTAGTTTCTTGTATGCATGTTTCAGATCCAAAGGTCAAAACAGTGACTTGTGGTACGTCGTACAAGTTCGCTCTGCTGAACTAATCTATAAGCAAGTCACTGTGGGAGATTTCACACAACTCTTCCTTGGAGAATCCAAATTGGGTCAGAATTGTGGCATTGGAAAGAGGACACAAAGGGCTACTATAGCTCACAATTTCAGAACTAGATGATTGGAAAGTACAAAGATACATCAGAGGCAATATTGAGCTCCTACAAAGTGTAAAAAGGTGTGTAGATTTTCTTAAATTTTTGCTTAAGCTTGGTTTGAAAATTTATTTTGAAGGAATTCAGAGGGCATAGTAGAGCATTATTATCGGTAATTGATGCCCCAAGGAAAGAAAATGCAAACACCTAGTAAGGAACCTGAAAGCTCTAGCATGACTCATGAAGAAGAGGAAGAAATGCAACATGATATATCAAAATTACAAGACCAAGTGCAACAACTGTCCCTTGCACAAAAAGGAACAGAATCTAAGATGGATGGTTTAAAGAAAGATGTAGAAGCTAAGATGGATGGTTTAAAGAAAGGTGTAGAAGGTAAGATGGATTGTTTAAAGAAAGGAATATAAGCTAAGATGATTGACGTGGAAGCTAAGATGGATGATTTGAAGATAGATTTGAAGACAGACATGGACGAATTGAAGATAATTATGAATAAGTTGCTACAAGAAATGGTCCCTAAGGGTGAAAGGGTACTAAAGGAAACTCATTATGAGAACAAAATAAATTTTAATCATGATTCCATAGACGCTAATGTTGGATCGAAGACTCACCATATTCCAAAAATCGATATGAGGAAGTTTGATGGCAAGGATCCTGCCACATGGATATTACAGATGGAGCAATTCTTCGATGTCAATAATGTGCAAAGCACACAAAAGGTACGTATGGCAACTTTATATTTGGAACCAAATTACTTTACACGGTATCAATGGCTTTGCTCTCGTAAACCATTTATCACTTGGGCAATTTTTACGGAAGAATTGATAGCACATTATGAGGATACAAAAAGCAGCACTTTTTTTAGCCAATTGATAAGTCTCAAACAAAAGGGTTCAATAATGGAGCACATTGAGGAGTTCCAAAAATTGAACATAAGGGTAAAAGATATTCCAAAGGAGCATAGGATTGATGTGTTCATAGGGTCATTAAAGGATAATATCCAACATGATGTTTGCCTTTGGGAACCTGATTCATTAGAGAAGGCATCCAGGTTAGAAAGAAAAATGGAAAGCAAAATTATGGCAACCAGGAAGCATACCACTCACAACTATAAAGACGGAGGTGTTGTTTCCCCTAGTCTTCCACAACCTATAAGGTTGACACCACAACAATTGGAAGAAAAAAGAGCAAAAGGGATTTGTTACAGTTGTGATAGCAAATACACTAAAGGTCATAAGTGTGCTGAGAAGAAATTATTCTACATAGATTGTGAAGAGGAAGAAGAAAAGGAGCAAGAAAGGTCAAAAGAAGAGGATATACTCCAGGAACAAAGCCTATATGAAGAACAAATAAATCCGCCCATATCTTGTAATGCATTGGCGGGAATTACCACTCCTCAGACCATCAAGATAGAAGGACAAATCAAGAAGAAAAAGGTAATAGTGTTGATCGATTCAAGAAGCACCCACAATTTTATTCATTGTAAGGTAGCGAAAGAATTGAATTTCTTCTTATATCCAGCACCAGAGTGTCAAGTGATGATTGCAAATGGAGGAACAATAAATTGCTCTGGAAAGTGCCATAATATCAAGCTATCCATGGGAGAATATGTATTGACTAGCCCAATGCTTTCCATTCCAATGGGAGGTGCTGATGTTGTACTAGGAGTCCAATGGCTACAATCCCTGGGTACAATAGCTTTTAATTTTCAAGAACTTTTCATCAAATTTTCTACGGAAGGAAAGGAAGTTGAATTAAGGGGTATTGCAGGGGACCAGGAAAGATAATCAACTCTAATAGTATGAAAAAGCTTCTAAAAAAGGAGAAAAGAGGTGTAATTTCACAATTATGCTCGCTAGATGTGTCCACATCGGAATCATCTATTTCTCTAGATCTCCAAAATGTCTTGGACAATCATTCCAAGGTATTTGAGACTCCCAAAGGTCTCCCACCTATGCGTGATCATGATCATGCTATTCCTCTGATTCCAGGAAGTGTTCCTCCAAACATCAGGCCGTACAGATATCCCTATGTCCAAAAGAGTGAAATTGAACGTATGGTTGCAGAAATGCTAGAGGCTGGTATAATTCAACCGAGTCAAAGTTATTTCTCTGCTCCAGTAGTATTGGTGCACAAGAAGGATGGATCCGTGCGCATGTGTCTGGATTATAGGGAGCTCAACAAGCTCAATATTAAAGATAAGTTCCCCATTCCTGTCATTGATGAATTACTGGATGAATTGCATGGATCAATTTACTTCACCAAGTTGGATCTCCGTTTAGGATATCATCAAATCAGAATGAAGACTGAAGACATTCCGAAAACAGCATTTAGAACTCATGAGGGTCATTATGAATTTTTGGTCATGCCTTTTGGCCTTACCAATGCACCTTCAACATTTCAAGGTTTGATGAATTCAATTTTCAAACCATTCCTTAGAAAATTTGTGTTAGTATTTTTTGATGATATGCTAATCTACAACAAGTCTTGGAAGGATCATGTTGAACATGTTGACAAGGTGCTACAACTATTGAAGGAGAAATAATTATATGCAAAAAGATCCAAATGTTTCTTTGCATTCCAGGAGGTGGAATATTTGGGTCATATTGTATCTCGTCAAGGAGTTAAGGTAGACCCTAGCAAAATTAAAGCCATTAAGGAATGGAAAATCCCCACATCCACAAAGCATCTGCGAGGACTTCTCGGGTTGACAGGGTATTATCGCAAGTTTGTTAAGAATTATGGGAGAATAGCAGCACCTCTAACAACATTGTTGAAGAAAGATGCATTTTCATGGACTCCAGAAGCAACAAAGGCCTTTGAACAATCTTAAAGAGGCAATGTGCCAAGCACCGGTCTTAGCTACACCAGACTTCACAAAAACCTTTATTGTGGAATGCGATGCTTCAGGAAATGGAATTGGTGTTGTTCTAATGCAAAATGAAAGACCTATTTCTTTTGAAAGTCATCCAATCAAGGGAAAGTTTTTAAGCAAAGCTATTTATGAGAAGAAAATGTTGGCAATACTCCATGCACTTAAGAAATGGCGACCCTACCTAATTGGTAGACACTTCAAGGTAAAAACGGATCATGATAGCCTTAAATACTTTTTACAATAAAGATTATCCTCTGAAGAGCAACAAAAGTGGGTCACAAAGATGTTGGGTTATGACTTTGAAATCATCTACAAAAAAGGGAAGCAAAATGTGGTGGCAGATGCACTCTCAAGAAAGGATGAGGACGTGGAAGCATTGTTGTGCGCCATTTCTATTATCCAACCAGATTGGATAAACGAAGCAAGGGAGGAATGGAAGAATGACGAAGAAGTGTGGGCACTTATTCGAAAGTTACAACAAGATTCCAATACGTTTGGTACATTTAGCTGGCAAAATGATTCGTTATGGTACAAAGATCGCTTATACCTCTGTAAGAATTCCCAGCTAAAACAAAAGATACTTATGGAATTGCACACTTCTCCCTTAGAAGGGCACTCAGGATTTTTAAAAACTTACCACATGGTTAAGAAGGAATTTTTTTAGGATGGCCTTAAATCAGATATTCAAAAGTTTGTGGCTGAATGTTTGGGTTGCCAACAAAATAAAGTTGAAACAATTAAGACACCGGGTCTATTACAACCTTTATCCATTCCAAGAAAATGTTGGGAGGAGGTTTCAATGGATTTTATCACAGGTTTACCCAAGTCTGAGGGAAAGAGTGTCATCATGGTGGTAGTTGACAGACTTACCAAGTATGCACACTTTTGTGCATTATCACATCTATTTAAAGCCAATACAGTTTCTACTGCATTTATGGAAACAATTCAAAAGCTACATGGAAACCCAAAGATTATTGTAAGTGATAGAGATCCCATTTTCACTAGAAATTTTTGGACAGAATTATTTTCTTGTCTTGGTACTTAGTTAGCTCATAGCTCATCTTATCATCCTCAATCTGATGGGCAAACTGAGATAGTAAACAAATGTTTGGAAGGATATCTTCGTTGCTTTGTATCTGATAAACAGACACATTGGTTCAAATGGTTGCCTCAGGCTGAATGGTGGTATAACACTTCCTTCCATACAACAAAAAAAATGACCCCATTTATGGAACTTTATGGGTATCAACCACCATCCATCACATCATATTTAAGAGAAAATTCTAAGGTTCAGGCAATGGAACATCACATCAAACATCAACAACAAGTCCTCCAACTCTTAAAGGATAACCTCATGTTGGCACAGAATAGAATGAAACAACAGGCAGATCAACATCGCAGTGAAAGAAGTTTTGATGTAGGTGATTGGTTATTCCTACGGCTACAACCATATAAGCAAATGTCCCTCAAGTAAGCTAAGAAGGATAATAAATTATCACCAAAGTATTATGGTCTGTACAAGGTTTTGCAAAAGATTGGTACTATGGCATACAAATTGGAGCTTCCTGCAGCTTCTCGATTGCACCCAGTTTTTCATGTTTCATGTTTAAAGAAGGTTATAGGTGACAAGCTCCCAGTTCAAACAATATTTCCAGAACTTGACGAGGAAGGAAAAATTATATTGGAACCGGAAGCAGTCATAGAAACAAGAACTCGACAGCTACGAAATCGTTCAATTTCAGAGTATCTTATCAAGTGGAAGAACTTATCCGCTGAAGATTCCACATGGGAGGATGAGAATTTTATGCAGAAGTATCTAGAACTACTCAAGCATTGAGGACAACACTTTTTTGAAGGAGAGGGGCATGTTGGGTCCCTATAATACTAGTGATTACCCCATTACTATTGTAGATATACCCCTTATTAATATTGTTGTGCCCCTATTGCCCCCATATTGTTATTACTGTGCCCCATAGAATCCCTGTATTGTTATTTTTGTGGCTTTATATTATTATTGTTAGGTCGGATGGATTATATTATGACTCCTTAGACTCCTATATATAGAAAGGAGGTTTTGTCATTTGAATCATCTAAGAATTGTTCATTTATGTAATGTAAAGGAGGTTGCCCCCTTGAAGAGGCTGAATTCTAAGGCGTTGATCTATCTTTTCTATCTTTTCTTGAGCTGGTTTCATAACAAAGTCCTTTAGATTGAAGCATACAATTAGCCATTTCCTTTAAGGTGTGATTCTTCCTTTCAGCTACAGCATTTTTTTGTGGAGTATATGGAATAGTACGTTGCATTTGAATTCCATTCTCATTGCAAAAGTTGATGAATTTGTTGTTAACATATTCTCCGCCATTATCATATTTTAGCTTAATAATTTGATGTCTAGATTGTTTTTCAACAAAGGCCTTAAAGGCCAAGAACATGTTAAATACTTCGCTCTTGAGTTTTAAGAAGTATACCCAAGTGCGTCTGGAGAAATCATCAATTAAAGTTAAGAAATACTTGTAGCCAAAGAATAAAACAATTGGAAGTGGACCACATAAATCACCATATACAAGCTGTAGGGGGTTTGAGGCATGCCAAGAGGCACATTTTTAAAAACTATCCCGATGATTTTTTTAGAGCACACATCAAGAACAAACACGATCTCTGTAAGATACCATTGGAAGACCTGTCACCATATTTCTTTTACATAGATTCTGAAGGGAGCGATAGTTTAAGTGACCAAATCACTCATGCCAACATTTTCTCACTTCATCATTATGAGCAACAAATATCGAGGGAATATTTGATGACCCAAAGTTGTTAAACTCATACAACCTTGTAGAATCATTAGCAACGTCAGTAGCTAAAATATTTCTAGGATCTCTTAGGTCCTTAATTACAACATCGTGAGGTGAAAATTCAACGATTTTACCTTCAACTGAATGAGTTATCTGATATACAGATAGAAGGTTGTAGGATAAGTTAGGAACACATAATACACCACTAAATTGACCATTTTCTAGATGAACAGTTCCAATCCCTACAACACTAAGATATCTATCATCACCAACATATATATTTTTGGTGTTACAATCATTTAAAGAAGAAAACATGGCTTTGTTTTTGGCCATGTGATAAGAAGCTCCATAATCAATGAGCCACTCATGAGAATGAGAAGAAGAAGATACATTTAGTGCATAACCAAACCGAGATGCTTGACAACCACATGTAGAAAGTGTTATTCCTGAAGATGAAGTTGAAGTTGAAGAGTGCTCCAAATGGATGTTATGCTTCTTCATTGTTGCTTCCAAGGCTTCCATCTAATTAAAGCATTTGGATTCTAAGTGGCCATCTAGCTTACAAAAGTGGGTAGGTCTAACGGTCTTCTTCCCTTTTTTTTTATTTGCCTTATCATTTTGTTGAAATGATTTTTCTTTTTGAGACTGAAATTGCTTAGGACCCTTGTTTGTTTTAGTACAATTATTTTTAGGATATTGTTTCTTAGGATTCTTTGAATTTGGTTTTTGTTGGGCAGCTAAGGATTTCTTAGAAGAGTTCCCAAGATTAAGAAGACCAATATATAAGATATTTTCTTGCTCTTATTAAAGAATCACAAAAGGCATCAAAAGAGGGGGACATGTAGTCTTGTCCTTAAGAAATAAACGCTTCTCTAATAGAATGGAAGGTGGAAACAAACACAGAGTAGGTTGGTCCCAACTTAGTAAGAATTGAATAGATAAGGTTATCATCTTCTTTCTTAAACTTAACACCTTCCAAGAGAAGTATAAGGGTCTTGAACTTGGACAAAAAATCTTCAATGGAAGAAAAATTATTGGGGTCCAATGTAAGCAACTCATTTTCGAGTTGATGGACTCTAATTTCATTTTTAATTCCAAAAACTTTAGTGATTTGTTTCATTGCTTCACTAGGAGTATCAAGTTCTGCAATACGGAATCTAAGGTTTGGAGAAATAGACATCCTTATCAACCCACATGCTTCATCTTGCCTATTTTCCCATTTGGCTGCCGTATCTTCATCTTGAGGCTTGGTTTCTTGGCTTGAGGCTATTATGTTAAGACGTTTACTTCTAAGTAAATCCACAATGTAAGACCACCATTGGAAGTAGTTGGTGTTGTAAAAAATAACTTGGCATGGACTTTCAGTTTTAACAGAAACTTAAGTTGTAGATGCTGAAAATAAGTGTTCCAATGGAAAAATCTCGAAAAATTATGCCGATTCAAAAAAACAGCTCTGAAAATGTCTTCCGAATGAAGAAGTTATGGGTTTTTGAAGAAGAGTTGTTGAAAATGCTGAGGAAGTGTGTGAATGTGTGCAAATCAATGATCATGTTATATTTATAAAAAATACCCTCCCCCCCTTTCCAAAATTAATCTAATTAGCTCACTCTAAAAAAAAATTATGTGACTCACTTTTATAAATAAGTGAAATTCACTTTTACAATGGTACTTTATGAGTTACCTACTAAATTGTAACTTAAATAAAAGATAAAGAGACATTAGAATTATAAGTGACTCACTTTTTATAACGGGTCAGAACAATTTTACATAAAGTAACTTTAAAACTTGAGTTACATGTGCTTTTTGAAAAAGTAACTCAACAAAAAGAAACACTTGAACTCAAGACCTTGATTCTCATAAAGTAACTTTGGACCAAGTGAGCTAGTTTAAAAGGTTAGTAATTTTTGGAAAAGAAGAAGGGTTTTTTTTTTTTAAGTCATTGAAGCTTTGCGGTGTGTGCTTACTTGAAAAAGCTCTTTTTTTTCCTACAAAACAAAAACCACAAAACCCAACACAGACATATAAAAAAAACAACCTTACGGCTTGAAGTTAGCTTTAGCCAGAAACTAAATATTTTTCTTAATGTTTCTGATTTTCCAAGATCACATTAAGGCGAGGCAGAAAAGAGCATAAGCATGAGAAAAATCCCTCCTTTTTGTTTTTGATTTGCCCAGATTGCACAGAGTTGCGGGACAAAGAGCATACATAGAAATGAAAGGTATAGATCCGGTAATAAAAAACAGAGAGCTAAATAAACCGAAATAAAGAGAGAGATGAATAGCTAGAATTACAAATAAAGATTGTATACCTCCAAATCTTAAAATTGACGTAGCTAGGGCTACCAGAAACCTTTTCGCATGAAATGAAAGGGGTTCCTAACTGGAACAGATTCTCCTAACACAATAGAGCAGTCTTCTTGGCCCGAAAGTAGTCAGAAATAGTAGATCTAGGAAACGATAGTAGGATGCAGTTGTACTAGCTTCAGGTTTGGATCACCAATGGATGCGGCCCTAAAATAGCTCTGATACCATGTAGGAATTTATAGGGTAAGTTCCTCAGAAAGAACACCAAAGGACACTACTCACAAACAAATCACAGATAAATACATCAGTATTATTGACGTGCTTAAAACCCTCAAAGAGGGAAACAATCCACGACCTGACCTAATGCAGCCAATTCAGGGAATTTATTAATAAAAGAATGAAAATTTACATAAGCTTCTCTCATGAACGATTACCCTACTGTTAGAGCCTAGATTTGTCTCAGACTAAAAAGACAAGGTTCTAGGTCCACATCAAACCACGCTCAGCCTCGTAGCTAGCCCTACGAGGACAGGAGAGGGCTCTCTCCGGGTCAATCTCAACAAAAGGTAATCAATGAGGCTTGAGATGTCTAAATTGGCAATTGATCTTAGGCTAGGTATGAAGTACAAGGAGTTTGAAGTTGATTTTTGAGGTTTTTGTTGAATCAAAGCGAAAGGCAATTTTGGGTGCGGGGATGAGACACAGTTTTTGCAAAGGTCTACTTGGGGCAAGGTAGGTGATTGTCTTGATGCTTTTAAAGAGAATGAATGGCTAGATCTGACTGGTGAGAAGCTAAGGAGAGCAAGAATCTTTCAAGGATTCTCCTTAAACAAATGAAAACATGAAAAATCAAACAAATTCAAAGGCAGAGCATAACAAACTATGGATTCTACCTTAACACTTGAAATTTTTCAATTACAGAAGATGAGAGAAGGAATATAATACACATAACAACTTACAAATACTGAAAGAAGCACACCATCAACACATAAAGCCACATGGATCCCAAACAGTGCTGCAAAACCCTGGTCTTTCCTTTGCCAAAAATGCAGAAGTGAATGTACAATAGAGTCTCAAGCTTTTCCCAAGAGTCCAACCCTAAAAATGACTTAGAAATTACATAATATATGCAAGACAACCTATTCCCTTGCCTCTAGGGGTCTAGCTCATCATTCTAGGAGCTGTTTCAACCAATTCTAAACAAAGCACTACAATCTAGGCAGTCAAAACAACTTGCCTCTATAAGGTAGGAAACTGATTCATTCATTAAATTTTCACTCTTTGGTGAATGAATCTTCTAGGAAGTAAATAAGTGTCAAAATTACATCATGTTCAATCAATTACATCAAGAGAAGTTAAAAATTACATCACAAATCAAAACTAGTCAAACTGGCCGAATTTCTAAGCTGAAAGATGAAAAATTGGGCAAAAAATCTATATGCGCCGCACTGATTTCTATATGCGCCGCGCCACTTTGCTGCTGATTTTGAGGCACTTTATGAAGTCCAAATTGAGCTCAGTTTGGCTTGTTGGAAAGACTTGCCTGTCTACTTTCCAACCCAAGTGGAATTTTTCATTTGGTGTCCATTTGCCCCTCCAAACGTGCATTCTCCCAAGATTACTTCCTCTGTGTCAAAATAGGGGTAGTGAGGTCATTTTTTGCATGTTTTTTGACCTTTTGGGGACCAAGAACTTGCCCAAGCTTCTTTTCCAATTACAAAAATTCATTATTTCTCATGAAAAATCCAAAACTGCAAGCCATTTGTAATTTGGAGCTCTTTAACACAAAAATTTCCAAAATCACCAAAAATGCCCCAAATTTCTTGAAATTTGGGCTGGAGCTTCCTTATCAAGTGTGATGCTGGGCAAAAGAGGCCTCGGCCAAAATCTGAAGATGATCGAGCTCCCTTTGCTTCTTTTGCTTCTTGATTGCCTTCTTCAAATTCGCCTTTAGATTCCTTATCCGAGCCTTGCAAACTTTGTTCTGTGCCCTATAGTGGACAACCATGTGTCTCAGCAGGCATTGTCTCTATTGGCCTTATTCAGCTGCTTCTCCAAGTGAATGTTGACTCTCTCGAGATTAGACTCTCGATCCTCATTGATCTATCGCTCTAGAGGTGTGAACTCAATCCTCCTATGTCGGGCAACTTGGCGATTCTCACAGATGTTTTGCAGCTCCATGATCACATGCTGGTCTTCAAGCTACTTATTTCTTTGCTCCAGATACCTGATGTTCCATTTGGCCATCTCCAACTAGATTTCCAAGGCTTGAATATCTGTTTCTTGCTCCTCGATGACCCTTTTGTATTTGGAATTCTCTGAATCTGTATCTGTCTCATCATCATGAACAAGAATGAAACCTGATGGCTCACCTGAAGGCCCATCCTTATGCTTGGGCTTCTAGCCCTTGTCCTGTACCTGTGGTGCTGATATCGGAAGCGAGGCCCATTCCATGCCAGGTGGAGATAACACTCGCTTTGCTGCTGCAAATAAAGGTCCGGTACCTTTCGGATAGCCTTTCTGATATGTAATGAATACTGGCATGGTCTCATGCCACTCATACTGCTGAGAAGGTTCACCTTCATGTTTCACCTCTAATACTCTTCGTGAAGATCAGAAGAAATCACGAGAGATGAAAATCATCCCAAGTGATGCCCTGCAATCCAAGCTGATGAACCACCGAAATCTTTATAAGAGCAAAATGATATACACTGTTAAGTTGCTGCTGAGGGGTTCTATGTTGTATAAAGGTGGTCATCCTCTCTATGTTCTGGCAGATAAAATACAGAATGTTCATCATCCGCACCTTGGTGAAATGCATGAGCAACCTGATGTGATAAGCATAAAGACGAGAGAACCGTCCCTCACAACTGAAATATTTCATAATCAATCTCATGAGTGGAGCATATTCATCTTTCAGGTATCGGAACGGGAACACTCTCTTGAGCTGCCTCAAGAAATTGGTTTTGATGTATGGCTCATAATGCTGCCGGTCAATCTGTTGTTTCTTATTCCATAGTTCACCAATATTCGGTATACCTGTTGCTAATGAGACAGATTCTGGTGTAAGTGTGAAGGTGACACCAGCCAAGATAGCTTGATCTCCGTGCAAGTGCAAGACAAAAAGACGAGCCAACTCATGATGAAATTGGACCTCAACCACCTTTTGACAAAACTCATAGCATGACTGATGCTCAAAACACTGCATAGCAAGAGGACATGCATGCAATTCTATAAGGGTGATTGGTTCTTCCCTAACATGTTTGCCACTTTTACGAGGCCTTCGGGGTTCCTGTTCTTCCAAGGGAGAATCACTTTGGGTTTCTACCTCATATTTAGATGAATGACCAGACAACATCACTGCTGATATACAAACTACTTTGAATGATTGCTGATGTATGGATCTGCTATATAGAACTGAATTTGGACTACTCTTTTTGATATAAACAATGTTGTAATCAAGGGGAAAACAAATGTAACCAGGGAATATTAGGAATGGGAAAATATTAGGGGATTAGGGAATATTGAAATAAAATTTAATTAGGGAGAGGAGGGGAATTCTATATATGAGAATAGGATTTTAGGGTTTGGGATATTGAATAGGGTTGAGGAGCTTTTATAAGGTTAAGGGTTTAGGGGTTTGAGGATTTGAATGTAGTGTAGGATTGATGAGAGGATTTTTTGGAATGAGGAAACAAAAGCGAAATGGGGGAAGGGAAAAAATCCTTGGTGACAAAACAGTGTTTCAAAATCCCACAGCAAATTTCCTTACATTCAATGGGAGGTTTCAAATTCTTGTTTCAATGGCTACCATCCATAAACCAATCACATTCATCACCAAATATAGAGCAACAGCATTGAATGAGAGCCTACCTGGCAAATTGATGCAAGGTTTGGGCGATTTGATGAGTTTCCAAGCCAGTTTCGGGTTTGAATCTATAAGCTTCGCGCTCATTACCCAGTGCGCTATGCGCACTATATGCGCCGCGCTGGTTCAACTTAACACTGGGCGAAAGTCCTATGTGCGCCGCGCGCACTATATGCGCCACGCTGCCTGTTATATGCACCACGCAGGTGAACTGTGAGCCAATCTTCTCCAAAACACACAAACTCGATTTGAAACGATTTTCTCCAGCCTTGGCATGCAAAATGGCTTGAATCTTCATTGGAAAAACTTTATATAGACACCAGTTTGATTTTTGCCTCTTCAATAACCCAATTTGTAATGTTTTGCAATTGACACTTTTTCAAAATTAATAGAATTTTGACCTTTTTGTTTCCTCCTTAATTTCGGTTGAAATAATGAATTTCTTTGACAATTTTTTGCAGGGATAGCTGACATATGATCTGGCAAAGGAGACCAGGGCTGCGCCTAGAAAATTCAAGAACTAAAATTTTTGAAAAATTATTACAAAAACGAAATGTTGACTTATCTTCAAAACAGAGTTTTGAAGAGTTATCATAATCCATCCATATGACGATAAAAATCTTTGAAATAACAACTTATCAAGGACCTCCCTCTGGCCTGCTGGCTTTATTAGACTTTTTCAAAGACCAAATTAACTAACCCTAGACATAATGACTAAAATAATTGTTATGACCTAGAAATTGCAGGACTGCAAATGACTTTTCAAGACTTGATTTTTATGAACAGACCTGATCCAGCAGTGCCAAGAATGAGGGGAATGAGTGACACAAGCCCTTCCGTCAGATTTATGGCATGCTCCTAACGAAATGCAACTGATCAAAAGTGATGGGACACCTAAACATGAAATGCAAAAAAGAGTTTTGATCTCTGACGGAGGGATGACCAGGCTGACTCTAACATTGGCTCCAATGGGGATGGTAGCTCCTCAGAGGTGCCAAGAATAGCAGATCTCTGTAAGATCTAGACATTTCCTTCGTCCATTGGGCTATGGAGTCCATTATTTCGGCAAACGACACAAGACTTTGACTCATTTATTGACTGAAACCTAACTCAAGCTGACACAATTATGAAACCAACATGACCAAAAACTGACTCACAAATGACTCATGACTGACTTAACTAAAACAAGAACTTACAAAGCTTATTGAAGGGCAGCAGTCCATCAAGATTTCAAATCATGATGACAACCACCTGCATACTAATGAAAAATGTACAATCATGCGTAATGAGCTTTCCAATGTAACCAATCTAGCAGATGGCTACATACCAAATTTCTGCTCTCACTTTTCTCGAGCAGGCGGAACGATGAACATATACGCAACTCAAAATAACCACTGAAACCAAAGCTTATGATAATGAACTAGACAATATTTATCTTTTCTAATGCTTGTAGAAGAATGCCGAAGGGATCTTGAAAATCCTGAAGCACTAGCTTATCTTGAGATATAGCTGCAAAAATACAAGTACTCCCTCCATTTTGATCTGAAAGAACAATTGATTTCCGAGGGTGTTACACAGTAATTTGTCACCGTTTGTCACCGTCCCTGTTACCCCTCTCCCGCACACTGGAGGACTCATTCCGAGACCTGTGAGAAGTGACATGACCTGAAACCACTTGCACATATTCCTCTAACTATGAGCTTCATATGCCCTGAAGACATCTCCTGCAAAATACCCATAAAAAGACCCCTTTTTTCATTGGCGCGGTTCCACAGTGTACTGCTCGCGCCAATGGGGGAAATCCTCTAAAGAGGGCGGGACATTGGCACTCTATCTCTAAGTCGCACTCGCGCCAATCAAATTGGGTAAAGTTTTTAACAAACAAGCTTCCGAAGGTTCTCCTTAACCCATTCACCAACTGAACCTATGTTGATCTAGGATGGTTTGGCTTTGAATCTCCATAGAAGGGAAGTGGTTTGCCACCTTTCATGGAAGTTTCTAAGTGATAAAGCCAATCCCATGAATAATGTGGTTGATCCTATCTCTTTCCTCTCTATCTATAAAAGCTTGTCTCTATGCCTTGAGCAAGCTAGTTCCAGTTCCAGCTAGTGCTAGTGATGGAGAATTCTAGGAGTTCAAGAGATTGAAGCTGCAAGAGCCTTCTTTGCACCCATAAGGCCAAATCTAAGTGAGGAGATTCTTGTCACCCAAAAGAGAAAGGCTTGTTTCCCATCCCAACAAGATTTGCAAGACTTGTGTAGCTGATCACCGAGCCAAAGGAGGATTTGACGTCAGAACTATGGTTGTATTCTTCTTTGTTGATTATCAATAATAGATGACTATCATTATGGTTCCACTCTCATTGTCTTTTGTAATGATTGATGTTGAGTTATATCTTTTCTGACTGATATATAATTGCATCTATTGGATTTTATGCTTGTATTTGTGTTGTTCTTTGCATGTGTAGGTGTCCAATCATGGAGATTGTGGGGATCGTGACCGGCCGAAGCAAAGGAACGAGAGTGATGTCTCTTCTACGAATATTAGCGTTGGAATCCAAGTAGGTTCTCATCATCCACCTTTAATTTGCAATTAGGAACTTGCGTGATAGCATTGTTTGATTGTTGCTAGACCCGGTCTGGGCTAGTAGGGATCGCCTCTATCCGCAGAGGGGATTTACCTCCACAACAATTTGGCGACTCCGCTGGGGACTTAGCTTGTTGTTTGATTTGTAAACTTTAGACGGAGCCTGAAGTACGGCCAGATAGCTTTCAAAACGCTATTTCTTTGCATTAGTGAAGTAGATCAATGCCACTTCAGTCAATCTCCGGTTTGGTTTACGGACTAAACAACTTGGAGTTTGTCTTGTCTCTTTGGTTTTCTCTTGTTTGGATTTCTTAGATAGCTTTCTCGGTTGGATTTCTTGCTGTCTCTTGCTTCCTGGTCTGCCTGGATACTGTTAACCAAGCCTTGGACTGCTTGTTTTTATTTTTGACCTAACAAGCTTGATTAGCGCGCCTTTTTTCCTGACAGTAGCGCCAGTTGGCGCATGTTGCTCAAAGACAACCCGTGCCAATCCCTTAAAAGCACGAGTTACAGCCTGACAGTCGTGCCAGACCTGTCAACTTTTCCAGTTTGCTTGTTTGCAAGCCTTCTGAGCTTGGATTTGTATCTTGTCACATCTTTTTCAATCACTGGAGTGTGTCAGAGTCTTGTTTGACTGGTTTTGAGTCTCTTTTTTGAGAAATTATTAATTTGATTTCCTTTGATCATTACTTGGAGGTTTGTCTCAGTCTTTTCACAATTTTGCATCTTTTTGCTTTTGTTTCTGCAAAAAAATTTCCCCCTCATTTGCCGAGGGGGGCTAAATTGTGTATGAGTGTTAATCGCCTTTGAGTGTTTTTATTTTATGATCTTTGGAACTCTCACCCGTTTTTCTTGATTTGCACTTGATTGATTCTTAGATTACAATCATCGTGTGTTTGAGAATTCTCTTGCATAGATCACACTTGCATAATTAGAATTCTCATTTGCAAGATATAAATGAAAAGTGTGCATAGATTACATTTGCATACTTTGGGTGTCTGCCATTTTCTATCAATTTCACGTTTTAGCCCTAGGACATCTAGTGGCTTTGCGTGTCGAATTTTTGGTCTTCTATCATTCCAGTCGACTTTTTGGTTAATCTCTTGCACTTGTTCAGTGGTTGTTAAGTATTTTATTGCGTTATTCAAGCGATTTGCTTCTTTTCCGCTTGGATTTTGCTTGGCTTCGTTTGGGCTTAGATCACATAGCTCATAGAGGTCTTTGTGTTTTCTTTTTGGTTTGAAGGACTGCCTTGGTGTTTTGGGGATTTGATTGCATTCTCATTGAGTGAAATTTTTCTCTTTTACTCGGTGTTATTATCTCTCAAAAAAAATTTAGTGCACTTTGCCATTGAAAAGAAAACAAACAATCTCTTTTACTTTGAATTAGTTAATGGAAATTAGAGCTTTTCGTTGTTGTTAGCGATTAGTAACTTTAAAGAAAAATTTCGTTAATTGCCATTAGCTGCATTAGGGTTGTTGTTGATTGTTTTATGGTCATTTTGTTTGATTGAAAGTTCTCAACTCTCTCGTAGTTAGTGTTCATCGAACGAAATGATACTTTTTGGCATATAGCTTGCATTTAGGGAATTGTGAGAGATTACATACGGTAGGACCTGGAAATCGAAACCTAATCAAAGATCAACCGTAAAATGAACTGAATAAACTTAATAATGCATTGGAACTTAACGCCAACATCTATATGTCTAGGCTAGAGACGTGTTTCGGCGTCGTTAAACTTAGTCACTGTTGTTTCACATTATGGTTGGGTGATTCCTCCTTTTGTGACTCGATAGTGGTCTAGCACGGACTTGAACTCCCACGTACCGTCGAGTATATGGGGAGACCCAACTAGGTTATCATCCTTTATCCACAGGAAGCCGTGTCTACCGCCTTACAAGCCGTAACGCACCGAACACAGCATTCGGGAAGATTGACTGCCGTACGGGAAGTCCTTGGTTTTCATATGACTGCCAAGGTGTATATGTAGTTTTGCGGATTTGTTTGGTAAACCTTTTTGCCTAGTTCTCCAAAGTAGTCACTTTTATCCTTTTCAGACTCCTTAAATGAAAAGGCTCATCTGAGCATTTGTCACTTCGGGCTCACTAAACATTCGAAGGCGACTAGAGTCATCTTTTTGTCCTTTTCTCAACTCTTAAAACATGAAAAGGTCAAGTTGTGTCCTTGCGTCTTAAAATTTATTTGGCCGTGATTAACATTACCTGGTTAGATCTTGTTTGTGTTAGCTTGAGTAGGCTTCTTTTCGTCCTCGATGGCAACTTTTCCGAGGTTCACCAACCTAGGGACCCCCTCTGATGGGAACCCTGGTCATTTCGCTCCTTTTGGAAATGTTGATTCTCCTTATATGGCAACGTTGTCCCTCCAAGGGTTAACTGTTGGGTTGCCGGTTTGGTTGTTCTCAACCTCTTTGGTCCCTGCCATCTCACCATCTAGTCAATCCGTCCCACCACCTAAACAACATCATGTTGATTCTAAGGTGGATCTCTCCCCTTCTATGCCCACTTCTACATCCTCATCTTCCACTTCACCTGGTGAAAGTCTCGATTCGAGTAACCAGGGGGCTAAGAAGAAGAAGAAGAAGACGAAGAAAAAGAAGGCTCCTAAGGGAGAGGTTACAAGTGTAGCTACCCCTTCGAGCACACCTGACATCGGGCCCCCTTCCGCTCCTTCTCGGAAGGTCAAGTTTCCTTGTCGATTATGCAAGGAGGACCATCTTCTTCGCGATTGTCCTGGCATTCCCAGTGTACTAGAAGTATGGTCTCGCGATCTAGACCACCCCTCATAGTCCTCTGAAGCTCACGGCGATGCTACCTTATTAGTCAGGAATGGTAAGGGAAAAGGGAAGATTCGAATCCCCTGTAGACTTTGTGAAGGCAATCATCCCCTTCATCTTTGTCCACTCATGGATAAAGCCTTTGTTGTCTTGGAAAGTCTTACCGCTCCTTCACGCCAACTTCCCGTTGGTTATCAACGTCTCTCAGTAGCTGCAGATCATCCCCCTGCTGACAAAGAGATTGCTTCAAATTCTTCTCTTGTCCAGGCCCCGCTTCCCGAACTCGGCTGTCCCCAGCCTGTTCCAGACCAACCATTGGTCGGAAAGAGTGTCGACTCGAGTTCGTCGCTCGCTCACTCTATTTCGGAAGAGAATCACGCCAATGTTCTTCTCGTCTCTTCAGATTCTCCTGAGTCCCGAAATGACTCTCCTAACCCAGCTGCTCCCGAAGGTTCTCCTTCGGTTCCTTTAGCACATGGGGGCAATCATACAATTCCCCCACCAAGTATTCTGGTCGCTTCCTTTGATTGGAATCACCTGATCGTCGGTCGCCTTCCATCCCATATGCCTTTCCAGATCATAGTACATGCCTGTGCTAAGGTAGTACTTGGCACTGTTTTGGATGAAGGGGTGTCTGTCAGTCTTATGTCGTACACTATTTTGCAAGCTTTAGGTTCCCCGCAGCTTGGGCCAGTCACTCAGAATCTGTTGGCCTTCGACAGAGGAGCCTGTCCATCTATAGGAGTTCTCCCGAAACTCCCTATTACTTTGGGAGGCAAAACCGTCTATACAAACATCTTGGTTACCCAAGGCGTTTTAGACTTTATTCTTCTCCTTGGTCGCGACTATGTTTACGCCATGGGGGCCCTCGTTTCTTCGCTTTTCCGTGTGGTTTGTTTTCTGCACGATGGAAGAATTGTGACTATCGATCAATTATCGTTCGTCCATCCCCGAGTGCCTCCTGCGCAGTTGTCATCCCCTCCTGGTTTTCATCCACCAGTTGCATCTGCCCCATCACAGATCAACTACGCGGCCACCTATCTCATGCCTGGATCCAGTGATGCCGCCATCATGCATAGTGTTCTGGGGGCATTGGGCCCTGACTTCCAGGATGTTTCCCTTCCACCGGGAGTGGCAATCTTGGAAGCCCCGACTTTCTATTCATTATGATGAAGTTCGGGTGGAGCATAGTTCCTTTCTAGTGTCAAGCTCCTTAAAAAATGAAACTAGGTCTGCATGGAGCATAGTTCGCTGTCCTATGTCAAGCTCTTTAAAAAATGAAACTGGGTATGGTCGGAGCATAGTTCCTGATCTTGTGTCAAGCTCGTTAAAAAATGAAACAAGGGTTATGAGGACAGTTCTTTTATTGTGTCAACCTCATTAAAAAATGAAACAACTCCCTTTCCAAATCGAGTCTTTTGATTAAGATCTCGTAAAATACAAGTCGAGTCTTTCATAGATCTCGAGAGTGAACCTTCATTCCATCCACTTTGTTGAATGCAATGAAGCTTGGGGGGCATGTACCTCGATTTGTGTTATTTTTCTGGGGGCATGCGAACTGATACCAAGCATAGTTTTTCGTTTCAAGCTTGTGTAAACATGAAACCAAATCCAAGCAGAGTTCTCCATGGTTCAAGCTTGTGTAAAAATGAACCCATACCTGATTTACATCTTGTGATTGCTGCCTATCTGCTACATTTTGCTAGATGAGCCTTGGTTGTTTCATTCCATCGACACCATCTCTTTAGCTGATCATATGCTTTCACTTGGTTGTCTATCCTTTCCTGAGGAACCGCAGCGATGAGTGGTTTTATTAGCCAGCCTCTTGACCATTACATGTTTTGAGCAGTTCCACCATTGCCGGAACTATTTGCTACCCTTTATACCACTCGTTCCTCTAGGACGAGTCTCCTTTAAGCTCTTTTCTGACTCGTAAAATATGAAAAGATTGCTGAGTATTTTTCCCTTTTTGACTCGTTAAAGAGAATAAAAATGGAGGTCTACTTTCAGCTCTTTTCCGACAATTTAAAGACGAAAAGATTGTCGATTTTTCCCTCTTGACTCGTTAAACGTAAATAAGAGGCGGTCGTCTTTAAACTCTTTTCCGACCGTGTAAAAACGAAAAGATCGTCGGACCCTTGTCGTTTCAGGTTCGTTAATGGTTACGAAGCGATGTGGCTTCGATTTCTTTTTTACTTTTTCAGGTCGAAATCACTACTCATGAAAAGTACTCCTCGATCGTAAAGGTCGGGCGGTTCTTTCGAGAATTGTTTTATACTTTTTCGGGCTCGAGAGACACAACTTTACGAAAAAGGACACCCTTGGAGTTTTCTTTTCTGCTGTTTTTTCAAACTCTCTAAACATGAAAAGACGTCGAGTTCTTCCTCTGTCAGACTCGTTAAAACTTGATGACATTGGAGTCCGTCGAGATGACGCCTCACAAGCATATGCTATCCCCGTCAAGCTTGTTAAAAATAACTGGGGTACTCGCCAAAGATGGTGGGGAAAATGGACCCATAATTATTGTCGTGTCGACAATATGTCACTCTTGAACATGGCACTTGTCTGCATTCGTGTCTGGGTGGGGACATCTCATCTTGTTTTTACACTTGCCTCCGTGGGTTTGGGTGATCCTATTTTACCTCTCATCTGCTCATTGCCTTGTCACCATGACCTCTGCTCATTTGATGTAAAATACTGCCAAGTCCATTGTCGTGCCGCCGATATGTTCAAGAGAAGTTGACCTCTGCAAAATTACAGCCTCCCTCTAATACCTCACATAATTCTGATTCACCACAACATCTTTCCTCTGTCTCATGTCAATGATGTGGGAAACATTATGGCCCACCTTCGATCAGGGTCACTTCCTGTCGACTTCGGCTCATTATATAGGAAGCTGATCTAGAGACTCCCTTCCGGTGCCTTAGAGCCTGCATGTCTCAATGGCAGGTTCTTCGTGTTCGATGCGAGGTTTTCATTATTGGCCTCCGATCGAATGATTCTACGGGTGTTCGACGCCAGCTCACTCATTCGCACGCCGTAGATTGTACCCATAGTACCTTGAGGGCCATTGTCATTATTGGTGGTACCTCTCGTGTCTGTTAATAGTTTTCATCATTGACTGGTAATCAGACGATGTTCATGCATGTTCGACTTCAACTCGTGTATTCACATGCTTGAACTTGTACTCTGTTCAGGTCGAGATGGAGCGCAAGACCCTGGATTTTGTTTGTTGGGATCCAGGTTGCAATTTGTGGCTTATTATGATCATTACATGACTCATTCATTGGATGGTTGCGACCATGCCTGATTCTATTTATCGATCCACACTGGATGGCTGCGCCCATACCACATATATCATGTACTTGAGATATCAGTTGTATTTCTTTACGCACATTCTCCGGCGGCCGTGTTTTCAGTTACGCATGTTCTTGTAAAGCATTTCACCCCTCTCTCTCCCTCGGGCCTCATGCTTTAGGGGGAATCTGTTACACAGTAATTTGTCACCGTTTGTCACCGTCCCTTTTACCCCTCTCCCGCACACTGGAGGACTCATTCCGGGACCTGTGAGAAGTGACATGACCTGAAACCACTTGCACATATTCCTCTAAGTATGAGCTTCATATGCCCTGAAGACATCTCCTGCAAAATACCCATAAAAAGACCCCTTTTTGCATTGGCGCGGTTTCACAGTGTACTGCTCGCGCCAATGGGGGAAATCCTCTAAAGAGGCCACGCCATTGGCGCTCTGTCTCAGATTCGCACTCACGCCAACCGAATTGGGTAATTTTTTTAACAAACAAGCTTCTGAAGGTTCTCCTTAACCCATTCACCAACTGAACCTATGTTGAGCTAGGATGGTTTGGCTTCGAATATCCATAGAAGGGAAGTGGTTTGCCACCTTTCATGGAAGTTTCTAAGTGATAAATCCAATCCCATGAATAATGTGGTTGATCCTATCTCTTTCCTCTCTATCTATAAAAGCTTGTCTCTATACCTTGAGCAAGCTAGTTCCAGTTCCAGCTAGTGCTAGTGATGGAGAATTCCAGGAGTTCAAGAGATTAAAGCTGCAAGAGCCTTCTTTGCACCCATAAGGCCAAATCTAAGTGAGGAGATTCTTGTCACCCAAAAGAGAGAGGCTTGTTTCCCATCCCAACAAGCTTTGCAAGACTTGTGTAGCTGATCACCCAACCAAAGGAGGATTTGACGTCAGAACTATGGTTGTATTCTTCTTTGTTGATTATCAACAATAGATGACTATCATTATGGTTCCACTCTCATTGTCTTTTGTAATGATTGATGTTGAGTTATATCTTTTCTGACTGATATATAATTGCATCTATTGGATTTTATGCTTGTATTTGTGTTGTTCTTTGCATGTGCAGGTGTCCAATCACGGAGATCGTGGGGATCGTGACTGGCCGAAGCAAAGGAACGAGAGCGACGTCTCTTCTACGAATATTAGAATTGGAATCCAAGTAGGTTCTCATCATCCACCTTTAATTTGCAATTAGGAACTTGAGTGATAGCATTGTTTGAATGTTGCTAGACCCGGTCTGGGCTAGTAGGGATCGCCTCTGTCCGCAGAGGGGATTTACCTCCATAACAGAGGGATAGGAATGCACAAAGAGGTATGTGCTTCTGCCATCTGAGTGTTAGCTGTAGGTTCCTTGACCATGAGAAATCCTAGCATATTGTCTCTCTCAAGCTCATATTCCTCAACTTCATAGTCTAGGTTATTCGTAAACAAAAAACAATCTTCAAGATTATCAAACATGACAGCCTTATCATATTTGTGAAAGAAAATATTATATGTTTGCTGATCTATAAAACTAATTACAAGACTATCATCATTTTCAAAAGAGGAAGAAGTTTCACCAACACTTTCTTGACCATATGTGCACTGCAAATCTGCTTTAGCTTGGGCTGTAACATGACCTTTCAAGAGTTGATCTATCTCATCTTCAGACAAAGGAGATAATTCTTTTTGTTTTGTTTTGCTCAAACATTAATTTTCTTCATATGACATGGCAATCAAATTATCATTTATCACTGAATTATTGAAAGAAGACTTATCACTTACTCGAACAAAGATCTCATTCTGTTTTTCATGAACTGACTGGATTACCTCCTCATGAAGGTTGTGTTCTAATGAACTGAGAACGATCTCAACGGCAAAGCTCTTCTTCATGGGATTCAGCACAAGGTATTCTTGATCGTCACTATCTAAATCTAAATCTAAAATAGCTGTCTTGACTTTATCACCTTCTGAAATCAAAACTTGACTTTCCTGCATATCGTCTTCTTCTATGGACAGATCTGAAACAAAACTTTCACTTTCATTATTTTCCATTGTACCAAGATCTTGATCCTGCTGCAAAGTTTCTTGAGCATCTTGATGGGAATCCTCTAGGTTCTCTTCATGTTGTTGAAATGGATTCTCGTACAGAGCCTCAATGATTTCTCCGTCCATCAATTCATTATCCCCATAAAAATTCTCAAGATTTTCAATAAAACTATGAACATGGCTACAACACTTCTGAACTAAAATCAAGGATGGATAAGATTCTTTATACTTTTCAAAGAACATGGTATGAAAATCCTTTAAACAGTAAATAGAAGTAGATGGCAAACTTTCATACCAAGATCGGGCTTCATTTTCCATAGTAGCCATAAACATCTTCATCAAATAGTCTTCAGGAAAGTCGATATTTAATTTATGCACATGAATGTGAAATTTCACCAGATGAAGAGCAGCGTCATTACCATCCACATTTCTAAACATAGGAAAATTCTTTGACCAATCTACCTTGGGCATTTTATTTGGAAAACCTGGAATGTGATCTCGGCTCATGGGAGCGTATCTTCTTGCAACCCTATCCATCTTGAAAATCTCAAAGCTACTAATCTTCCTGCAATGGAGTCACCATGAAGCATTGATCTCTGGATTTCTCAGTGAATGAAGTCGCCAGGTTAATGGTTTCAGCCTTGCTGTGTCTGATCGTTGTCCACCATCAATAATCAGATCTGAACTTGATACATGTACTGGGGCAATTAACAAGTTAGATGTCACGTTTACAAGCTAGACCGGAGATTGACTAGAGCGTATATCTACTTCCACTAATGCAAAGCAAAAGCATTTCGAAGGCTACCTGGCATAACTTCAGGCTCTGCCTGTAGCTTATAAAAAAAATGACATCAACAATCAAACCATTTTCTTCCTAGTATGGTCGCCACTATGTTAGACCCTAGATTTGTCTTAGGCTGAAAAGACAAGGTTCTAGGTCCACCTCAAACCACGCTCAGCCTCGTAGCTAGCCCTACGAGGACAGGAGAGGGCTCTCTCCAGGTCAATCTCAGCAAAAGGTAATCAATGAGGCTCGCGATGACTAAATTGGCAATTGATCTTAGGCTAGGTATGAAGTACAAGGAGTTTAAAGTTGATTTTTGAGGTTTTTGTTGAATCAAAGGGAAAGGCAATTTTGGGTGCAGGGATGAGACACAGTTTTTGCAGAGGTATAATTGGGGCAAGGTACGCGATTGTCTTGATGCTTTTAAAGAGAATGAATGGCTAGATCTAACTCGTGAGAAGCTAAGGAGAGCAAGAAGCTTTCAAGGATTCTCCTTAAACAGATGAAAACATGAAAAATCAAACATATTCAAAGGCAGAACACAACAAACTATGGATTCTACCTTAAAACTTCATTTATTCAATTGCAGAAGATGAGAGAAGGAAGATGATACACATAACAACTTACAAATACTAAAAGAAGCACACCATCAACACATAAAGCCACATGGATCCCAAACAGTGCTGCAAAACCCTGGTCTTTCCTTTGCCAAAAATGCAGAAGTGAATGTACAATAGAGTTTCAAGCTTTTCCCAAGAGTCCAACCCTGAAAATGACTTAGAAATTACATAATATAGGCAAGCCAACCTATTCCCTTGCCTCTAGGGGTCAAGCTCATAATTCTAGGAGTTGTTTCAACCAATTATAAATAAAGAACTACAATCTAGGCAGTCAAAACAACTTGCCTCTATAAGGTAGGAAACTGATTCATTCATTAAATTTTCACACTTTGGTGAATGAATCTTCTAGAACAAGTAAGTAAGTGTCAAAATTACATCACAAATCAAAACTAGTCAAACTGGCCAAATTTCAATCAATTACATCAAGATAAGTCAAAAATTACATCACAAATCAAAACTAGTCAAACTGGCCCAATTTCTAAGCTGAAAGATGAAAAATTGGGCAAAAAATCGATATGCGCCGCGCTGATTTCTATATGCACCGCGCCACTTTGCTGCTGATTTTGAGGCACTTTCTGAAATCCAAATTGAGCTTAGTTTGGCTTGTTGGAAAGCCCTACTTGTCTACTTTCCAACCCAAGTGGAATTTTTCAATTTGGTGTCCATTTTCCACTCCAAAAGTGAATTCTCCCAACATTGCTTCCTATGTGTCAAAATAGGGGCAGTGAGGTCATTTTTTGCATGTTTTTTGACCTTTTGGGGACCCAAAACTTTCCCAAGTTTCTTGTCCGAGTACCAAAATTCATGATTTCTCATGACAGATCCAAAACTGCAAGCCATTTGTAATTTGGAGCTCCCAATCCTATGTGTCGCGCAAGGTGCGCAGCGCATATAGGGAAAAACCCTGTTTTTTAACCCAAAAAATTCCAAAATCACCAAAAATGCCCTAAATTTCTTGAAATTTGGGCTGGAGCTTCCTTATCAAGTGTGATGCTAGGCCAAAGAGGCCTCGGCCAAAATCTGAAGACGATCGAGCTCCCTTTGCTTCTTTTTCTTCTTGATTTCCTTCTTCAAATTCGCCTTTAGATTCCTTATCCGAGCCTTGCAAATTTTGTTCCGTGCCCTGTAGTGGACAGCCATGTGTCTCAGCAATGCATTGTCTCTATTGGCCTTGTTCAGTCACTTCTCCAAGTGAATGTTGACTCTCTCGAGATTAGACTCTCGATCCTCATTGATCTGTCGCTCTGGAGGAGTGAACTCAATCTTCCTATGTCGGGCAGCTTGGCGATTCTCACGGATGTTCTACAGCTCCATGATCGCATGTTGGTCTTCAAGCTACTTATTTCCCTGCTCCAGATACCTGATGTTCCATTTGGCCATCTCCAACTGGATTTCCAAGGCTTGAATGTCTGTTTCTTGCTCCTCGATGACCCTTCTATATTTGGCATTCTCTGAATCTGTATTTGTCTCATCATCATGAACGAGAACGAAACCTGATGGCTCACCTGAAGGCCCCTCCTTATGCTTGGGCTTCTTGCCCTTGTCCTGTACCTGTGGTGCTGATGTCAGAAGCGAGGCCCCTTCCACGCCAGGTGGAGATAACACTCGCTTTGCTGCTGCAAATAAAGGTCTGGTGCCTTTCGGATAGCCTTTCTGATATGTAATGAATACTGGCATGGTCTCATGACGCTCATACTGCTGAGAAGGTTCACCTTCGTGTTTCACCTCTGATACTCTTCGTGAAGCTCTGAAGAAATCACGAGAGATGAAATCATCCCAAGTGATGCCCTGCAATCCAAGCTGATGAACCACCAAAATCTTTATAAGAGAAAAATGATAGACATTGTTAAGTTGCTGCTGAGGGGTTCTATGTTGTATAAAGGTGGTCATCCTCTCTATGTTCTGGCAGATAAAATACGGAATGTTCATCATCCGCACCCTGGTGAAATGCATGAGAAACCTGATGTGATAAGCATAAAGACGAGAGAACCATCCCTCACAACTGAAATATTTCATAATCAATCTCATGAGTGGATCATATTCATCTTTCAGGTATCGGAACAGGAACACTCTCTTGAGCTGCCTCAAGAAATTGGTTTCGATGTATGGCTCATAATGTTGTCGGTCAATCTATTGTTTCTTGTGCCATAGTTCACCAATATTCGGTATACGTGGTTCTAATGAGACAGATTCTGGTGTAAGTGTGAAGGTGACACCAGCCAAGATAGCTTGATCTCCGTGCAAGTGCAAGACAAAAAGACGAGCCAACTCATGATGAAATTGAACCTCAGCCACCTTTTGACAAAACTCATAGCATGACTGATGCTCAAAACACTGCATAGCAAGAGGACAGGCATGCAATTCTATAAGGGTGATTGATTCTTCCCTAACATATTTGCCACTTTTACGAGGCCTCCGGGGTTCCTGTTCTTCAAAGGGAGAATCATTTTGGGTTTATGCCTCATATTCAGATGAATGACCAGACGACATCACTGCTGATATACAAACTGCTTTGAATGACTGCTGATGTATGAATCTGTTGTATACAACTGAACTTGGACTACTCTTTTTGATATAAACAATGTTGTAACCAAGGGGAAAACAAATGTAACCAGGGAATATTAGGAATGGGAAAATATTAGGGGATTAGGGAATATTGAAATAAAATTTAATTAGGGAGAGGAGGGGAATTCTATATATGAGAATAGGATTTTAGGGTTTGGGATATTGAATAGGGTTGAGGAGTTTTTATAAGGGTAAGGGTTTAGGGGTTTGAGGATTTGAATGTAGTGTAGGATTGATGAGGGGATTTTTGGGAATGAGGAAACAAAAGGGAAATGGGGGAAGGGGAAAAATCCTTGGTGACAAAACAGTGTTTCAAAAACCCACAGCAAATTTCCTTACTTTCAAAGGGAGGTTTCAAATTCTTGTTTCAACGGCTACCATCCATAAACCAATCACATTCATCACCAAATATAGAGCAACAGCATTGGATGAGAGCCTACCTGGCAAATTGATGCAAGGTTTGGGCGATTTGATGAGTTTCCAAGCAAGTTTCGGGCTTGAATCTATAAGTGTCGCACTCATTACCCAGTGTGCCAAGTGAACTATATGCACCCCACTGGTTCAACTTAACACTGGGCAGAAGTCCTATGTGCACCGCACGCACTATATGCGCTGCGCTGCCTGTTATATGGGCCACGCAGGTGAACTGTGAGCCAATCTTCTCCAAAACACACAAACTCGATTTGAAATGATTTTCTCCAGCCTTGGCATGCAAAATGGCTTGAATCTTCATTGGAAAAACTTTATATAGACACCAGTTTGATTTTTCCCTCTTCAATAACCCAATTTGTAATGCTTTGCAATTGACACTTTTTCAAAATTAATAGAATTTTGACCTTTTTGTTTCCTCCATAATTTCAGTTGAAATAATGAATTTCTTTGACAATTTTTTGCAGGGATAGCTAACATATGATCTAGCAAAGGAGACCAGGGCTGCGCCTGGAAAATTCAAGAACTAAAATTTTTGAAAAATTATTACAAAAACGAAATGTTGACTTATCTTCAAAACAGAGTTTTGAAGAGAAGTCATAATCCATCCATATGACGATAAAAATCTTTGAAATAACAACTTATCAAGGACCTCCCTCTGGCCTGCTAGCTTTATTAGACTTTGTCAAAGACCAAATTGACTAACCCTGGACCTAATGACTAAAATAACTTTTATGACCTAGAAATTGAAACAGGACTGCAAATGACTTTTCAAGACTTGATTTTTATGAACAGACCTGAGCCAGCAGTGCCAAGCATGAGGGGAATGAGTGACACAAGCCCTTCTGTCAGATTTATGGAATGCTCCTAACAAAATGCAACTGATCGAAAGTGATGGGACACCTAAACATGAAATGCAAAAAAGAGTTTTGATCTCTGACGGAGGGATAACCAGGCCGACTTTAACAGAGAGCTAAATAAACCAAAATAAACAGAGAGATGAATAGCTAGAATTGCAAATAAAGATTGTATACCTCCAAATCTTAAAATTGACGTAGCTAGGGCTACCAGAAACCTTTTCGCATGAAATGAAAGGGGTTCCTAACTGGAACAGATTCTCCTAACACAATAGAGCAGTCTTCTTGGCCCAAAAGCAGTCAGAAACAGTAGATCTAGGAAACGATAGTAGGATGCAGTTGTACTAGCTTCAGGTTTGGATCACCAACGGATGCGGCCCTCAAATATCTCTGATACCATGTAGGAATTTATAGGGTAAGTTCCTCAGAAAGAACACCAAAGGAAACTACTCACAAGCAGATCACAAATAAATACATCAGTATTATTGACGTGGTTAAAACCCTCAAAGAGGGAAACAATACACGACCTGACCCAATGCAGCCACTTCAGGGAATTTATTAATAAAAGAATGAAAATTTACATAAGCTTCTCTCATGAACGATTACCCTACAATGACCCTCCATGCTCTTTAAATAGAGATCATGGACCAATCAAGTGTTAAGCCACGGATCAAGTGTCAGTGATACTGAGAATAGAATGAACCGTCGGATCACTTCATGTATAGAACATATCGTGACCGTCAGATTGTAAGTTACAAAAGTATATAGTAAAGAAACACACTCTACCTAACTCTACACTAGGCCAAGTTATACTTAACTATTTCCTATGTGTTGGAATATCCTATAAGGTGTTCTAAGGCACATATAACCAACAAACTGTTGAAAACTGAACATATTTCCTATGGAGATTTATAAAATAGCTCGTTGTATTATCTACAATGATCACTGTTGAAAACAAAACAAGAATAACACTTATTGGAGATTTATAACACAACTCATTGTGGTATTTACAACAACATCCATATACATATACATATACCAAAAACCCATTTGCTTGAACCATCAAAGAATGAAGGGTATAAAGCCCACATCTGATCTGCCATCTCCCATGTAGCTTCGTCGGGCCCAAAGTTCTTTCACTACACTTTAACCTGCTCAATTTCTTTATTCTGGAGCCTAAGTTTTTTCCATTGCAATGTGCATTGTGGTGATGGCTAGAATTCTCCCTCTATTTCCACCTATAATACAGACCAATCAATCACATGATCAACATCCTAGACATATCTCTTAAGTAATGAAACATGGAAAATATCATGTACTTGCATTGTTGGCAGTAGTTCAAGTATGTAGGCCACTACTGCAATCCTCTCAAGTATCTCAAAAATAACTCAATACTATGACACCATCTTGGCACATGATGCAATCCACAAGGATCTCTTCTTGGGCTTGATACACAAGTACACATGCTCGCTAACATGAATCTTCTTGAATTCCCTGTGTTGATTTGCATAATTATTCATTCTATCTTATGTTTCCTTCAAATTCCTCTTAATAATCTGCATTTCTTGTTCTGTCTCTGCCAACATATTTGGTGCAATCATCACCATGTTCACTAGATCACTCCAACATATAGGATTATTATAACTCTACCCATTAAGAACCTCAAATAGATTCTTCCTCAAGATTCCTGATACCAATTGTTATATGAAAACTCTATCAGTGGAAGGTACTCCCCCCACTTCCATTATTGATGCATGACATATATCCTCAACATGTCCTCAAGAATATTATTGGCCCTTTATGTATATCCATTTGTCCATGGATGATAAGTTGTATTGAGAGCCAACTCTATCCCCAAACCTACAAACAACTCCTTCCAAAACCTGGAAGTGAACTTGGAATCTTTGTCTAATATAATCTTCTTGGGAGCACCATGCAACCTCACTATATCCCTGATAAATATCTGAGCTACCTCACTAGTTGAATTCGTAGACTTAACTACAATGAAATGAGATACCTTACTCAACCTATCGACCACAACCATGATGGAATCATGCTACTTGTAACTCCTTGGAAAACGTGTAATGAAGTCCATGGAAATGAACTCCTTTTTTCATTATGGAATCATAATAGGTTTTAATAAACCACCTGGATGCTTAAAACATACCTTTACCTGCTGACAATCCAAACATCTCACAATAAACTTAGCCACAACTTTATTCAAGTTAAAACTGTTATCACTCAGGTTTTCCCAAAAGTTGTAAGAAAGGGAAGGATGCCGAGGTAACCACAGACCAATCTTTTAGATACATAATCTAGCCAATCTGTATCCAGAGTGGGCTCTTTCTTTATGATTTAGCTTTGTTTTTAAAGGTATTAGGCTAGTTATGAAGTTCAAGGGTTTGGTTTGACTTTGGGTGGTGAGATTCGATAGAACAGAGAGGTAAAACTGACTAGTTCAGTCCATTGGGCATGATGGAGTCAAAGAAGATGGATTTCTGGATTTCGTTTCTTCACAAAGGATGGCTTCACATAGCAAGCTAGTTAAACAGGGAACAAGTAAAAACTGGAAACAGATGGAATGGGCTCAAATGGGTGAAGGGCAGTTAAGAATCCTTCAACCTATTGAAAGAGGGAAAATGGATGATTACTGATAAGGAGCAGTTAAGTATTCTTTAGCAAATAATCAACATGAAAGAATCAGGAAATAGGAGCAATTAAGATTTCACTGCTTATTCTAATTCTGAAGAAAACACAGAGAATAATAAAGACTGAAAACAGAGTGCAGTCAAGCATATTCTGAAATTAACCTTTTCTTTATCATTCAGATTTATGAAACACAGATGATATAATAAACAAAAAAACTGTAAAACACAAGATATAGAGGACTTATTGATCCAGTGGTTGATTCAAGAAATCTGTGACAAGTCCTCTGCTTCAATTCTTCATCCAGTAGGCCATACAACAGTTGATTCCAATAGCTCTTTATTCCAAAATTTCAGTATTACAGCACAGTCTAGGAAATCCACAATCCACCCTCAATACTCTAATGGAGGGGGTATTTGTACAGCAAATATTTCATAACAGATGTGAGATAATATCTAGTTTTAACTAATAAGAGTTTTTACAAGTAAAATAGAAACAACTAATTGATGTTGTGCTGGAGGCAGGCCTTTAGGGTTCGGCTTGTCGCTGTCTTCTATAGTAGCTCTGCGTCGACTGCCTGTCTTAACTGTGCTCTTTAATTCTGATCTGCCTTCTTTAATTCTGCTCTGACATCTTTATCTCTGATCTGATACACTTTAATGCTTGAACTGATACTCTTTGACTTGTTTTGATTCTCTTTAATTCTGATCTGATCTTCTTTAATGTTGATGTTGATCTTTGCTCCTCGTTGTCTGATATTTAGCCCAAAATTTCCCTTTTTCCAAGGGTAACAGCGCAGCTATGGATAAACACCTATTTTTTTGGAACATTGGAGGTTGTTCTGTGCCTTTTAATCCATAACACTTATATCTTTCTGTGGAGATTTCTGAAACGTTTCTGGCGATCGGTGCACCAATTCATGGCTTTCTGAGATAGCTGAAAGGGTACCTGTAATTGAGGAGGAACACCGTACACTGGAGGGTCGATTGACAAGCAGAGGAGCTTGTCAATGGAGCCTTTCTGGTCGGAAACTGGAAATGCAACCTTGGTTGATTTTATTTTGTAGAAGAGTGCAGGGCACTGTATTTAGAAAAACATAGCAAAAATGACTTTTTTCCCTTTTATTTGACAACATGAAGTTTTGGCGAGATTTTTTGTTTTGAATGATGGATGACGTCAGTAATATGGATGACGTGAGAAAAGGCTGACATCAGTAGGAGTATGGGGCAGATGACGTGGCGGGTGACGTCAGCAGAGGTGGTAAGTGGTTTTGCCCGCACCGCTTTTGGGGCTGAGCGGTTTCGAACAGGGAGGGAGCGAGCACCCCGAATGGGCGATGCATGGCAGCAATATGGGCGGAAAAACAGCTGCCCCCTGTGAGTTAAAAAGCGGGGGTTATGGGGGTCGCGAAATGGATGCGGACCGTCGGATGCAAAGGCGGAGATCTAACGATGGACAGGCTTTGAACTTGGCGAAGGGTTAACCAGCGGGGTCAGCATGTTTCTTTAAATGATTTTAATGGTTTTTGGGCACGTTTGATTGGGTCACGGGCTTGGTTATAAATTAACCTGGATGGTTAATAAATCCCATTGTTGCGCGGCGAGGAGGTTTTCAATAAATTTCAAATAAAACTTAAAAATCCCTTTTCTTTTTATACAACGAATATGGTTATATTTAATCGAGGGCGGGAATTTAATATTTGGGGATTTTTATATATCTACATAATACGGGAAAGGGTATTAATTTACATGGGATCTATATAATAAAAGTTAGAGTTAATATGAAAATAAAATGAATGTGCGCTAAGTATAAAAATAGTTTATATATTTTTTAAACTTAGGCTAAAGAGGGAATGGGGTTTATACAAGAAATATGGCCATTTTCCTAAGTAAAATAGGGTTTTACTTAGGTAATCATTATGAAATGGAATGAGTGGTTTATGAATGTTTATTAAGAACATATTCTTAATTTTTTAGGGGGGAAATTAGTAAATGATTTAGGGAGAAGTATGAAGGGGAGTTAGTTATTCAACCGTGCCTCGCTTGAGCTGCTTCAAGTGTAATGTCCGCCTTTGCACTAGTGATAGAAGTGAAATTTAACATATTTTTAGAAGCATAATCCATCACAGGTATCATTTTGCAACACCAATCTACCTACCCTGCCTACCTTGCCTATCATTTTTTCTTCTCCTTACTTGGGTGCATTTGGACTAGCAAACCCTCATCAACTTTTCTTTTCTTTGGATGGTAAGCCTACCTAAGTCTGCACTTATTAATTCCAAGCGCTCAGATTAAATTGTTGAGCTCCTTTACTTCTCTACCTATCTACTTATCTGCCAAGATTAAACAGTTTGGTCAAACTTTTATTTCTCCATCTCTAAAACAGAAAATTCAAATATGAACTAGCCAAGATTAAGCTGTTTGGCCATTCATCACTTGTGGCATAAATTAACAAGCTGCACACAATGCTTTATTTATAGAAAATGAAAAAGTAGTGGCTCTTTGGACTTGCACACTTTCCTGGTCTTTCTTTGTTTGGGGTTCATTTCTTTCACTTTTTGACCATTTCATTCTTTTTACCCTTTGATTTTTCTTTTAGGGCACACCCTCTTTACATTTTTTATATTTTTTGATTTTTTGATAATATGGAAAACCTTTGCAACAAGGAAATGGATGAACATATTACAGAGCTCATCAAGTTAATCATGAAATATGACACCTATTGGTATAGGAGTATAATAGTGGCTCCACTTGGGGATGGCTTTCCCTGGTGGAAAGTCAAGAACAGCAGGTCAGATGGCCTTTCTGAATAACTTTAGACTATGCTCTGAAACCTCCTTCTACTAGCTGCTTTATTGTATATATGACAGCACACTTGTGAGGCTTAGGACCTTCTCTTCGGGATTCAACTACAGCGTGTTACTATCCAATCCAAACTGTGACATTATCAAGGATATAGTATGTACATGTTAGAGTCAAAATGCACTAAAAAAATGGATCAAAGTAATGTTTCAGCATTCGAACATTCACTGGTCCTTCTTCTGTTTCTTTACCATCCAGGCTCTTCAGAAAGTAAGTGTTGTTCCCTTGCAATGCTTGGATGATAAATGGCCCTTTCCATAGGAAGTCAAACTTCCCATGTTTTCCTTTGTCTTGTCTCCTGGAATCACTCCTTAGAACTTTGTCTCCAAGGTAGAAGTCTTCTTCTTTGTTCCTTTTATCAAATATTTTATTGAGTTTCTCTTGTAACACTTGGGATCTTTGGTGCACTTCTTCTCTAGTCTGCTGCAAATGGATGGTTTGATTTATTCTCCTTTGAATGTCATTGGGTTCCACCTGAGATTCTTGCAGTAATTTCATTACAGGAACTCCTAAAGATGAAGGAAATACATCCTCCATGCCATAAACTAACTCATAAGGGCTAGTTTCAATAGATCTCTTTGTAGTAAGTCTGTCTGCCCACAATGCATTTGTAAGTTTCTTGTGCCAGTTTTTCTTGTTCTCTTCCAACAATTTCTTAATAATATTAATCAGGGTTTTATTGGAAGATTCAGCTAGACCATTACCTTGAGGGTAATAGGCTGTGGAATGGCCTAAAGCGATATGGTATTTGTTACAAAAATTTATCATTTTCTTCGACTTGAAGGCAGCAGCATTATTAGTTATGATCTTTTCAAGATAGCCAAACCTAGACAAGATGTTGGTTTCTAAGAATCCTATAATCACTGCATCATTGGCTTGTCTAGAAGGAATGGCTTCTATCCATTTGGTGAAATAGTCTATGGCATTAAGAATCCATTTATGCTGGCCAGAAGAGGGAGGGTGTATTTCTCCAATGAAGTCCAAACCCCATTGTTGAAAGGGTCTTTCAGTGGAAATTGGTCTCAGGGGTAAGGGTAACAGTTTCCTTTTGCCTTCAAAAATTTGGCATTTGTGGCAAGCAGTGACAAACTTCTTTACATCAGCGAACAAGTTTGGCCAGTAAAATCCAACCCTTAGGACTTTGTCTGCAGTTAATTTCCAGGAAAGGTGTCCACCGCAGTCCCCTACATGAAATTCTTTGAGAACTTTGTCAGCTTCTTCCTTTATTAAACAATTCAATAGAATACCTCCATGATTTTTCCAAAAAAGAGCATTATCTAAAATACAAAATTTTGAAGCCTTCATCTTTAAAAACCTTTTCTTTGTTCTAGATAACCCTGTAGGAGCCTGCAGGTTTAATAATACATGAGTTATATCAGCATACCAAGGCGATTCTAAGAAGGCCTGGCTGATTTGTGGAGTTGCCATCTCCTGTTCATTATCCAGTTCATTAATATCTAGGGCTTGAAAATTTGTTTCAGTGATGAGTTTAGCCAATCCTTGTCCTTTTATAAGCTTTGTAGGTTTTATCTCATTATCATGCTCCAATATATTAGCTATCCATGTACATCGTTTGCCTTCAATTCCATCTTAAGTCAAGGTGTCTTTGACAACAACATTTGGTACCTAAGCTATTACATGGGAGTATAGTATGTAGGCTCTGAAGTCTTTAATAGCTTTCACAAGTGCAAAAGCCTGTTTTTCCATGATTTTGTAATTTAGAGGTGCATCTCTAAGTGCTTTACTAAAAAAGGCTATGGGTTTTTCACATCCATGATCGTCTTTTTGCAGTAAAACAGCTGTTATAGTGTGTTCTAATGCAAATGAGAAAATTATGAAGTCTCTATCGAACTTTGGACTTGTAAGGACTGGTGCTCTGGTTAAAGCTATTTTAATTTCTTCGAATGCTTGTTTGGCTTCTGCTATCCATTTTACCTTTGAATCCTTTTTTAACATATTGTTCAGAAATCTCATTAATTCATCCAAATTAGAAATGAACCTTCTCAAAAAGTTAATCTTTCCTAGGAAAGCTTGAAGTTCTTTGACATTTCTGGGGTGGGGTATTTGCAGAATAGCTTCTACTCTAGCAAGATCAATGTTGATGCCATCTTTGGAGATGATATGGCCTAACAGTTTGCCTTCTTCTAGACCAAACAAAGACTTTTTAGGATTTAATGAAATACCATGCTTTCTGCATTTTAAAAACACTTGTCTCAAATGATCTAAATGTTGTTGATCTGATCTAGAAAACACAATGAGGTCATCTAGATATATAACCAGAAAATCGTGAATTTATTTTGCAAAAGCTATGTTCATTGCTCGTTGAAAGGTTGCCACTGCATTCTTAAGTCCGAATGGCATTTTAACATATTTTAATGTACCCCATGGTGTTGTAAATGCAGTCTTTTCTTGGTCATCGGGATGAACCAGTATCTGATTAAAACCTGAAAACCCATCCAAAAGTGAAATCCTAGATAGAAGCACCTACTACTCTTTGTAAAATATGATCCATCTTAGGTAAAGGGTAATTGTCTTCCAAAGAAACCTTGTTTACATTTCTTAAGTCAACACATAATCTGATTTCTCCTGTTTTCTTCCTGGTAGGCACTAAATTAGATACCCACTCTGAAAATCTGATTGGAGCAATTATCCCTGCTTCATGCATTCGTTTGATTTATTTTTCAATTAAAGGAAGCAATACAGGGTTGATTCTTCTGAGCTTTTGTTTGAATGGTTTTTTATTTTCCTTGAGGGGTATTGTATGTTGAATTACAGAGGTGTCATAAGATTGCTGGTCCTCATAGCTCCAGGAAAAAACATCCTGGAATTCTTTGATCAGTTCAACATACTTAAGTTTTTGATTAGGCGGAAAATATTTGGACAATTTTACCAGTTTTGGATTCTCTTTAGTTCCTATGTTGTAGTCTTCAATATCTGCTTTTAGAGGTTCCATCTGGGGTTTCTTTGGAATATCGTTGAAATCAAATAGATCTTCCAAAGGAGTTAAACCTTTGGGTAAATTATTGTCTTCCAAATTGATAATTTCAGATTCTCCTTCAATAATCTCATCAACATCTATTTCTTTAAGATCCTGTATTTCCTTTTTGGTAAATTTCGTTGGATGAAGCATTTGAGTTGCATTTTCTACTGAAATGTTTGTTTCTATCTAATTTGTTGGATCAAACTCACTAATTGTATCTCCATCTACATTAGTGCTGGAAAATTCTTCTTCTAAGGTTAAAAAATTGTTAATTTTAGTATCAATGTCAAACACTCTCCATTTATTTACATTATCAGGTATGGCTGGCCTGTGTCTAATCTCAGCTGTGAATTGATGATTTGGTTTAAATGGCAATTTACAGGTGCTGCCAAATATTGCCAGGCTAAGAGCTTGCAAGTTATGTTTTCTCGGGATTTTGGCAAGCTGAGTTTCTAGAAATGTATTGAGGATATTTATGGCTGCTCCTCTGTACTCTCTCAATATGGGATAATTTGTTAAGAACTTCCCTTTTATCTGTTGAATGATTAAATCAGAATCTCCTAGGACTGACACTCTAGTTGCTCCCAATTTCTTAACCAGTTTAAGACCTAGCAATAGAGCTTCATATTCAGCCATATTATTAGTGCACCTAAAGTTTAATCTGTAAGCATGACATTCAGCATGATTGTTTTCGAGGTTGTGCACCCACACTCTTGCTCCTGCTCCTACTTTGTTCACAGAACCATCAATTCTAAGTACCAAAGGATTTCCTGTTCATGATTAGGATCTGGAGTTTCAGGGATCTGTTCAATAGGGAAATCTGGTTTTTGAGTTTCTTTTGGTTTATCTGAGGTTTTATGATTTTCAGAAATTTCTTGGATTCGGACACTGGATCTTTTATTTGCAATTTTTTTGGTTTCACCTGCTAGAACTTTTATTGCATGTGGGGGATCAATTTCAGCATTGTAAAGGATAAAAGAATCCATATCTAAATGTACTGAGTAGAGAGGGAAATTTTGAGGTTTCTCTTGACTACTTACTACATACTTCGTTAAGGTTTCTCTGTATAGTCTCTTGGGTTGACCAAACACTGAAATAGTAGCGTAAGACATGTCTAACTGTAGAGATCCTTGAAGCTTTGCACCCCAAGATCTAGACAATAACATGCCATACTTTGGTGGAATATCAGCTACTAATATGTCCATTAAGATGGTTTTGGCAGGATATTGGACTAGCGACACACATAAGTCTTTGATTAATCCCAAACATTTGACCTGACTTAAATCAAAAGAGAAAAGGTCTTTATAGGGCCTGATGATGTCAAGGTCTAACCTCTCCATTACAAATTTAGGCATTAAGTTATGGGAAGCACCAGAATCAAACATGGCGTTATGAAGTATTTTATCATGTATGTTTCAACCTACATAGAAAGGAGGAACTTCTCCCTCTACTATTTTCCCATTTACTCCAAGGCCAAATATCAATTCAGGCTGGTCATCAAAAACATTTACTGAATCTTCGTTCACAGAAATTTTGAGTTATCTGCTGATTTGACTTCTGTAGACATCATGTTTAGCCAATTATGATAATGGAACAACTATCTTTAGTTTGCCTACTTCTGTCTCAAGATTGAAAGGTTTCTTGGTCTGAGTTTTTGTATTTCAGACAGCTAGATTTTTTGCACTTTTCTCCTCTTCAGGAGTGGGATTATGGGCCGAAGTTGTTTCCAAATCAAGTTCTAGAGGCTCTCCTACATTTCCTTTATCAGGAATGGAAGTGAAAGGTTGTCTGTTATGTGGTTGACTATCTGATACATCTTCAACAATTGGGTTATTAAGGTTAGAATCTGTTTTAGAAAGAATATGTACAGGGGGGTACTGATCATACCTTTGTTAGGCTGCTTGGTATCTTTCTGTTCACTAGTTTCAAAGACATCTATTCTTCTGCTCCTCAAATTGTATTGTTTGTGGACTTCATAAATGGTTGTGTCATATCCCTCCCTAAAGTCAAATGATTCACCTGACTGAGTTTGGAATTGTTCAAGGATGTGAGCTTCTTGATCCTCCTGGGTCAAGAAAACTTGTTGTTCATTGTTGAGTCCCATCAAATTGATTTGAGTGTCTTCTGTTGGTTCATCAGAAGTTGAGGCTTCAGCATAATTTCCTTGAAATGGTGGCCTAATATTTTGGTCAGGCCCTGTCTTTCCAGTGTTAGGATTTTGGTTCTTCCTGAAATTTGGATTTCTCCCAGTATTGTTTGGTTGACCATCCCAAGGGGATTTTCTCTTGATTGTTTCTACTCTATCTCCAAGTCTATCCATTCCTTTAATAAAAGTATCTAATTTCTGTTCAAAGGCGGAAGGTTCTTCTTTGAAAGGTGTCCTCCTTTCAGCTCTGGCTCTAGACCGTTTAGATATCAGGTTGGCCTCAACACTGCCAGCTATACTCTACATCTATTCTAAGTTTTGAGGAGCTCTTTCCCTAAGTTGGTATGCCATATCAGAATCAAATGCATCAGGGAATTTGATGAAGGCCAAATCCGGAAGAGGTATGAGACTTTGAGGAATAGCATTGTAGACATTATTGAATCTGGTACAGTAATCTTGGACAGTTTCTTGTGTGCCTCTTCTTAGGTTTTCATACTCAGATAAAATGTGGAGAGGATCTTTCTTCTTTTCCCATCTGTTCAAGAAGGTCTGATAAAGAGCTTTTGGGTCATTGATACTGTTTGCAGGGAGGGCTCTAAACAGGTTCTAACATCTCCAAATAAACTTTGAACAAATACTTTCATTCTAACATCATCAGCATCAATCTCATAACTTTCAAAATAGTCGGTCATTTTCTTGGTATGTTGTTGAGCTGTGTAAGTATCAGTACCTTCAAAATAAGTGATTTTACCTTGATAGTCTTGGGGCATAGCCCCTGTATTAGCAGGTAAGTTTAGGGGAGTATAATGGTTTGCGATGGTTGTAGAAATAAATGTGACAACTGGAGGAGTAGGGATAACAATGGGAATGTGTGTTGTGGATGGATGAGTGGAAAGGGTAGTTTGAGATGGTGAACTTGGAGAAGCTGTAGAAATCACAGAAATGTTTGGTGCTCTTTCATAGGTAAGCTCGGATTGAATGGAGTTCTGCAAATGTCTGTCAAGGTGTGAAGTAACAACTTCAGTCTGCAAGTTTTCAATGAATATTGGATTTTGAACTGTGTGGGTTAATCCAGATTCTGAAAAGGTCTCAAATAAAGAGTTTTCAAAATGCTCATCAACACGTTCATCCTGAGGGTAGATCCATCTCACAGGACAGGATTTTGATCTGTATAGACGCCGAGAACTAGCAGAATTTTCTTGTCTCCCTTGTCTTCTAAGGATCCTAGGAATCAGATTAGGATTTTCAAACACAGGTGGGGGATTAGGATCAGGATTTGATCTGGTGTAATGAATCTTTTCTGAAGCCAATTTCCTAGGTGTGTTTTTTTTCTTGAAATAGATTTGACAATACAACTTTAATAGTCTCTTCTAGGAGGTTTTTAGATGTTGGAGTTTTGATCTTTCCTAAAGACTTTTTTGAAAAATGAACTGATCAAGTATTTGAAACTAGATGTTCAATCTATAAGCTAGACCGGAGATAGACTGAAGTAGCATTCATTTACTTCTGCAATTGAAAAGCAAAAGAATTTCAAAGGCTACCTGGCTACCTTCAGGCTCCGTGTAGCTTATAAAATAAACAATAGTAAAAAACCATTATTTAGTCCCCAGCAGAGTCGCCAATGATGTTATCACTCAGGCTTTCCCAAAAGTTGTAAGAAAGGGAAGGATGTTGAGGTAACCACAGACCAATCTTTTAGATACAGAATCTAGTCAATCTGTATCCAGAGAGGGCTCTCTCTTTATGATTTAGCTTTGTTTTTAAAGGTATTATGCTAGTTATGAAGTTCAAGAGTTTGGTTTGAGTTTGGGTGGTGAGATTCAATAGAACAGAGAGGTAAAACTGAGTAGTTCATTCCATTGGGCATGATGGAGTCAAAGAAGATGGCTTTCTGGATTTGGTTTCTTCACAGAGGATGGCTTCACAGAGCAAGGTAGTCAAACAGGGAACAAGTAAAAACTAGAAATAGATGGAATGGGCTCAAATGGGTGAAGGGCAGTTAAGAATCCTTCAACCTATTGAAAGAGGGAAAATGGATGATTACTAATCAGGAGAAGTTAAGTATTCTTTAGCAAATAATCAACATGAAAGAATCAGGAAATAGGAGCAATTAAGATTTCACTGCTTATTCTAATTCTGAAGAAAACACAGAGAATTATAAAGAATGAAAATAGAGTGTAGTCTATTAGCACCTAAATCTGCCTTAGGCTGAAGGAAGGCAAAAATTAGGGTAACCACAAACCATGCTCAGTCTGGTAGCTAGCCCTACCAGAGCAGGAGAGGGCTTTCTCCAAGTCACACTTAGTGAATAGATAATCAAAAACGATCTGAGATGACTTACAATGCAATATTTACCTTAGGCTAGTAAGTGAATAGGGATTCTGGAAACAATTTTCATGAATGACCGAGCTTCTGGGATGTTATGGGACCGGCGCTCAGCAAAGAACAGAGAATTTAATACAAAGGCACAAATTATTCCGTGAGGCAAGGTAGGCGAAAAATGTAACAATTTAGTTTGAGCTACCGCGGCATGAATAGATTGCTGAAGAAATTGAAAAGGGCATAGTGGCATGAATCCTTTTCAACAGAAGAATAACACTGAACATGAAATTTTCCCACAGGCAGAGCAATAAAATTGAATTCTACCTAATCTCACTCAGAAAATTTCACAGGAAATGAACATCAATTGAATTATTAAACATAACGAAATACATATGAAAACATAAGAGACACATTTGCTACACTCACAACCACAAGGATCTCATGAAACAGAGCCGCTGTCTTTCATTAATTCTCTGTCAAAAATACATAATGAAGAAACAAAGTTTCTTTCCCACAGTCTCCCAGAAGTTACAAGCCAACCAACCCTTTCCAAATAACTTGCATACAATATATAGAATGTGTGAGGAAGAGATAAAATGCCCAAGTGTTGGGGAGTTACTCGAATCATTGCAAAATTGATATGGAGAGCCAACCATCAGCTACAGGTGTAGCGCTACAAACATGACATTTGGCTTGGGTGACCGTTTGCCTTCCTTCGCCACTTGGATAGAAGCCAATCTGGAGAAAAAAACTCTTTAAATGCCGCCTTTGGTGCCAAAAAACCGAAGTGTAGATGAGCGGGCCCACTTGGAGAAGTCGTGAACCGAAATTTCGTGAAACGGAAGCAAATTGGGTAATTTTTCCTCTGTGCGCCGCGCCATTTTCTCTGTGTGTCACGCTACTTTTGGGCCTGTTTTGGGGCACTTGCAGGTGTCCAAAATGTGCCCAAGTGGGCTTTCTGGAAAGCATGTCCTGTCTACTTTCTAACCCAACTGACATTTTCAAATTTGGTGCTCATTTTACCCTCCAAATCTCCATTCTCCCAAGACTGCTTTCTGTGTGTCAAAAAAGTGGCAGAGAGGCCATTTTTGGTTGTTTTTTTACCTTTAGGAGACACAGATCTTGCCCAAATCTCTTGCCCGGAAACCAGTAGTCATGATTTTCCATGCTAAATTCAAAACTGCAAGCCATTCCTCATTTGGAACTCTAGAATTTTAGCGTTGCGCGAGTGGCGCGGCGCATAGGGAGAAAATCCTTGTTTTTTACCCAAAAAATTACCAATTGACCAAAATTTCCCCAAAATTTTTGAAATTTGGGCTGGAGGATCTTTATGGGGTGTTATGATGGGCCAAGGAGGCCTCATCCAAGATTTGAAGTTGATCTTTCTCTTTTTCCCTTTTTGCCCTTCTTGTTGCTTTCCTCAATTTTGCCTTCAAGTTCCTTATCCAGGCCTGTGCACTCATGTTTCGCACCCTGTAACGGAAAGCCATGTGTCTCAGTAGAGCCAGGTCCTGGTCGGATTTTTCTTGCAGCCTCTCCAAATGCATGTTGACCCTCTCAAGGTTGGCCTCCCGATCCTCATTGATTGCTTGCTCCAAATATGTGAGCGCAACCCTTCTTCTTTGAGCAGCTTGGCGATGCTCATGAATGTTTTGCAGTTCCATGATCATCTGTTGGTCCTCAAGCTACTTGTTTCTCTGATCCAAGTACTTCATGTTCCACTTGGCCCTCTCCAAGTCAAGGGATAAGGACCCAATCACTGACTGTTGCTCATGGATGATCTCTGTAAGCTCTGCATTTGTTGGTTCTGCATCTGTCTCATCATCATGAAGGAGAATGAATTCGGTCTCTTTTTCACCTGATGGCCCTTCCTCCTACACTGGCTCCTTACCCTTGCCCTGCTCCTGTGATGCTGATGTTGGAAGCGAGGCCCCTTCCACCCCGGGTGGAGATAACACTCGCTTTGCTGCTGCAAATAAGGGTCTGCGGCCTCTCTGATAGGTGATGTATACTGGTATAGTAGCAGTCTCATGTCGCTCATACTAATGAGATGAGCCACCTATCTCATGCTCTGCCTCTGATACTATCTGTGGAGCGCTGAAGAAGTCACGGGAGATGAAGTCCTCCCAAGCAATACCCTGCAATCCCAACTGATGGTCCACCAAAATCCAGATAAGGGCAAAGTGATAAACACTATTGAGCTACTGTCGAGGGGTCTTGTGCTGCATGAAATTCTTCATCCTCTCTATGTTCCCGTAAATGAAAAATGGGAGGTTCATCATTCGCACCCTGGTAAAGTGCATGAGCAACCTGATGTGATAGGCATAAAGGCGAGAAAACCTCCCCTCACAACTGAAATACTTCATGATCAATTTCATGAGCGGGGCATACTCATCTCTCAAAAATCTGAATGGAAAAACTCTTGTGAGGTGGCTCAAACAGCTGTCTTTGATGTAAGGCTCATAATGATGCCTCTCCACCTTCTTCTTCTTATGCCACTGCTCTCCAATGTTTGGTATGCCTGTTGCCACTGATATGGTTTCGGGTGTCAATTTGAAAGTGACCCCAGCCAAGATAGACTGTCCTCCATGTAGGTGAAGTGCAAAAAGACGGGCCAACTCATGATGAACTCTGACATTTGCCACCCTCTGAAAATTCAAAACATGCTAAGTGTTGGAAACAAGACATAGCAAGAGGGCATGCCTGCAACTCAGTGAGGGTGTTTGGCTCATCTCTAAGATGTTTGCCACTCCGGTGATGTCTCCTGTGGGCCCTTTCTCCTGAAGTTGTATCACTGTGAGTCTTTTCCTCATATTCTGATGAAACCTCGGATGCCATGACTGTTGTTTTGTACCCTGAGTTTTAGGCTGCCCTTTGATTCCAATCAAGCTGGTAGTTGTTCTGACAATCTGCCACCAAGGGAACAATTAAACAAGGAGTATTAGGAGGGGAATGATGTAATGGGAATAGGGGTTAAAGGGAGATATTTGTCAGGGATTTGGGAGTAGTTTGGGTATAGTGTTGATGGGGTAGGGTTTGTGTTGTTTGCAAGGTGGGTTTGGGTTTTTTGAGCAATAGGAAGGGGGGAAAGGGAGTATGATTTTTTGGTATGGTTAGGGTATTGATTATGAGGACAATAGTATAGGGGAATGAGTAATAGGGGTAGGGTAGGAAACACCTTGGCAGCACTTTCACTGTAGCACAAACCCTAGGATCATGGTTTCTTTGTGTCTTCTTTTGTTTGCTTCTTAAAAAATTTTGCATTTGATTTATAATCCTAAAACCATGTTATTTGTTTCAAGTTTGATGCAAGAATGGAGGTAGGTTTCCTACCTTTCAAATTTGATGAGAATCCACAAAATTTTTGGGCGAATTCGGTGATTTCTGGGCTTTATATCCCTGTGCGTCGCGCGCTCTGAGTGCGCCGCGCCAGTGGCGGATTTACACAGTGGATGGGCTCTGTGTGCACCACGCCATATGAGTGTGTCGCGCTCCTTTGTGTGTGTGCCACGCGCTCTAAGATCACCCTAAATTGCTCCTAATCATTTCACTTTTCAACTCTTCGACCTTACACATTTCTTCCACCGCCTTGCTTGAATAATGAGCTTGTCTTATGGTGATTTTGAGTTGACCGAATAGTGGAGGAATAGGGAGAGGGTTTGGTAGTGATTTAGGGCAGGGTTTTAGGAAAAATGATAGGTGAGGGGAAAAAGGTGAGTGGAGTGAAACCTTGGCACTAACAACACATTTTAACAACCCTCGCCATCATTTTCTTGGTGATTTCTTATGGTTGACCTTATGCATTTTGGTGACATTCAAACATCTCTATAAACACCATATCATTGATAAAATTTGATGAACAGATGATGTCGTAAGGCTTACCTCTCGATTTGATAGCATTCACCAAAATTTGGAGTGGTTTGGGAATGTTTTTTAGCCCCTGGTCTGTGTGCGTCGCGTGCAAAACCCAGTGCGCCGCACACTAGGTATGCGCCGTGCCTGTGGAAACTTTAATTGCAGGCTGGCTGTGTGTGCATCGCGCCCTCCGTGTGCGCCGCGCTCCTGGGTATGTGCGCCGCGCCCTCTAAAACCAGCTCCCACTCACTCAAACGCTCACGATTTCACACTACCACCTTTTCAATGTCTCTCCAAGGCTCGTAATAGCACAATGCCCTTGATTTGGATAAAAACATGTATATATAGCCTTAGAAGAGATGGGTTTAATTTTTTCTTCCTTGAAAACCCATTTTTCTAATGTTGTGTTTTGCACTTTTTCACTGACTTTAAAACACACTGATTTTCGCTTTCCCCTTGAAATTTTGGCTCAAATGATGAAATTTTTAGTGCATCTTTGCAGGGACTGTATGACAGGGCATTGGCCACAGAAACCATGACTATATCTGAAAAAGTCAACTGGCGATTTTTTGGAAATTTTTTCATAAATGACACTGTTTGACTTTTCTTCAAAACAGAGTTATGAAGAAGAGTCGAAGTCTATCCACATGACGATGAAGCTCTCTGAACGATAGCTGTGTAAGGGCCTCCCTCTGGCCTACATGGCTTTACTGGACATGTTTCAAAGACCAAATTGATGAATTCCTAGACCTAAATATAGAAAATGACTTTTGTCCTTTAAAGGACCAAACCTTGATTGTCATGGACTTTGGTGATTATTAACAAAAGACCTGAGCCAGTAGGAGCCAGACATGACGGGAAATGATTAGCATGACTTTCTCTGTCAGATCATGGCATGCCCCTAGCGAAATGCAGCTGAGTGAATGGAGCGAGACACCTAAAATTGAAATGCACAAAGAGTTTTGATCTCTGACGGAGGGCTGACCAGACCGACTCTAACACAGTCAAGCATATTCTGAAATTAACCTTTTCTTTATCATTCAGATTTATGAAACACAGATGATATAATAAACAACAAAACTGTAAAACACAAGATATAGAGGATTTATTGATCCAGTGGTTGATTCAAGAAATCTATGACAAGTCCTCTACTTCAATTCTTCATCCAGTAGGCCATACAACAGTTGATTCCAACAGCTCTTTATTCCAAAATTTCAGCATTACAGCACAGTCTAGGAAATCCACAATCCACCCTCAATACTCTAAGGGATGGGGTATTTATACAACAAAATATGTACAACAAATATTTCATAACAGCTGTGAGATAATATCTAGGTTTAACTAATAATAGTTTTTACAAGTAAAATAGAAACAGCTAACTGATGTTGTGCTGGAGGCAGGCCTTTAGGGTTCGGCTTGTAGTTGTCTTCTGTAGTAGCTCTGCGCCGACTGCCTGTCTTAACTGTGCTCTTTAATTCTGATCTGCCTTCTTTAATTCTACTGTGACATCTTTATCGCTGATCTGATACACTTTAATGCTTGAACTGATACTCTTTGACTTGTTTTAATGCTCTTTAATTTTGATATGATCTTCTTTAATGTTGATGTTGATCTTTGTTCATCGTTCTCTAATATTTAGCCCAAAATTTCCCTTTTTCCAAGGGTAACAGCACAGCTATGGATAAACACCTATTTGTTTGGGACATTGGAGGTTGTTATGCGCCTTTTAATCCATAACACTTAGTTCTTTCTGTGGAGATTGTTGAAATGTTTCCGGCGATCGGCGCACCAATTCATGGCTTTCTGAAATAGTTGAAAGGGTACCTGTAATTGAGGAGGAACACCGTATACTGGAGGGTCGGTTGACAGGCGGAGGAGCTTGTCGATGGAGCCTTTCTGGTCGGAAACTGGAAATGCAACCTCGGTCGATTTTATTTTGTAGGAGAGGGTGGGGTGCTGTATGCAGAAAAACATAGCAAAAATGACTTTTTTCCATTTTATTTGACAAAATGAAGTTTTGACGGGATTTTTTGTTTTGAAGGACGGATGACGTCATCAGTATGGATGACGTGAGCAAAGGGTGATGTCAGCAAGAGTACGAGGCAGATGACGTGGCGGGTGACATCAGCAGAGGCGGTAAGTGGTTTTGCCCGCACCTCTTTTGGGGTTGAGAAGTTTCCAGCGGGGAGGGAGCGAGCACCCTAGATGGGCGATGCATGGCAGCGATATGGGTGGAAAAACTGCCGGCCCCAACGAGTTAAGCGGTGGCGGTTAGGGGGGTTGAAAAATGGATGCAGATCGTCAGATGGATAGGCGGAGATCTAATGGTGGACGAGCTTTGAACTTGGCAGAGGGTTAACTAGCGGACATGTTTCTTTAAATGATTTTAGTGGTTTCTGGGCGTGTTTGATTGGGTCGTCGGCTTGGTTATAAATTAACTCAGATGGTTAATAAATCCCATTGTTGCGCGGCGAGGAGGTTTTCAATAAATTTCAAATAAAACTTATCAATCCCTTTTCTTTTTATACAGTGAATATGGTTATATTTAACCGAGGGTGGGAATTTAATATTTGGGGATTTTTTATATATCTACATAATACGGGAAAGGGTATTAATTTACATGGGATCTATATAATAAAATTTAGAGTTAATATGAAAATAAAATGAATGCACGCTAAGTATAAAAATAGTTTATATATTTTTTAAACTTAGGCTAAAGAGGGAATGGGGTTTATATAGGAAATATGGCCATTTTCCTAAGTAAAATAGGGTTTTACTTAGGCAATCACTATGAAATGGAATGAGTGGTTTATGAATGTTTGTTAAGAACAAATTTTTAATTTTTTAAGGGGGAATTAGTAAATGATTTAGGGAGAAGTATGAAGGGGAGTTAGTTATTCAACAGTTCTTCGCTTGAGCTGCTTCAAGTGTAATGTTCGCCTTTGCACTAGTGATAGAAGTGAAAGTTAACATATTTTTAGAAACATAATCCATCACAGGTATCATTCTGCAACACCAATCTGCATACCCTGCCTACCTTGCCTAGTATTTTTTCTTCTCTTTACTTGGGTGCATTTGGACTAGCAAACCCTCATCAACTTTTCTTTTCTTTGGATGGTAAGCCTACCTAAGTCTGCACTTATTACTTCCAAGGGCTCAGATTAAACTGTTGATCTCCTTTGGTTCTCTACCTATCTACTTATCTGCCAAGATTAAACAGTTTGGTCAGACTTTTATTTCTCTATCTCTAAAATAGGAAATTCAAATATGAACTAGCCAAGATTAAGCTGTTTGTCCATTCATCAATTGTGGCATAAATTAACAAGCTACACACAATGCTTTATTTACAGAAAATGAAAAAGTAGTGGCTCTTTGGACTTGCACACTTTCCTGGTCTTTCTTTGTTTGGGGTTCCTTTCTTTCACTTTTTGACCATTTCATTCTTTTTACCCTTTGATTTTTCTTTTAGGGCACACCCTCTTTACATGTTTTACATGTTTTGATTTTTTGATAATATGGAAAACCTTTGCAACAAAGAAAGGGATGAACATATTACAGAGCTCATCAAGGCAATCATGAAATATGACACCTATCGGTATAAGAGTCTAACAAAACCTATGATAGAAATTCTTAACTATTGTGAGTGTCTTCTGATATCCAGGTGTTGTTGGGAAAAGTGTCTACTCAGAACGCCCCTATCCCACTAAGGTGTGACAGTGCCTTAGCAACAAACAAGGAAAACTACTTTTGTATTCTTCTTTATGAACTGTAAATGAAGAGGAATATGATGAACTAACCTGTGTCTTGCGCTAGTCCTTTGATCCAATCTCTCTCCTCTTTGAGAGCTTCCAGCTACCTGCTCCTTCACTTGCCCAGATTCACCAAGTTCCTGCAAGATCACAGAAGAGGAAAACTACACAAAGACATGGATTTACATTCATAAATAGCTTAGGATCAGATTTAAGCTAAACATGCAAATATAACAAAACATCATTGATACACAAGCATGTAGGAGAAACTCAAATAGTTTTATTGATATAAAAAGAAGGTCCAGGAGGAGTTACAACCGATGATTCTTGATCCAGCATCAACCCACCAGCAAAGGAATCCCCTCTTCACCTCCAACAAAGCATAAATCACCCAATGCACTGATTTCTATCTCAAAACCAATAGCAATTCTCTGCAAAGTACAAAATTCCAGCCTCTGGATCTCTGGGATGAGGGATCCATATATAGATGTATGTAAAGAGGATGAGTTAGCTTATGATTTGACTTGTGGCCTCTCTCTGTCAGTTCTTTCTTCCACTTGGAGACTGAGATCCTCTTACTCATCTCTAGTCGAACTCAGTGAGGCAAGTCTCATTGGGGAAGATTCTGGAAGCTTCCATTGTCTGTCCAGCTCGCGGAATGACACTGCCATTTTTCAATTCCCGTTTAGCGCACCCTGGTAGTGCATTTAGGTGCGTTGCAACGCACCTAGCTACTGTACTGGGGTGCTATGCAACGCAGCTAGATAGTGGAGCAGCTGAAATGATCCTGATTTGACTGTTTCTGAGCAGTTTCTGGTGGAGAACTTCTGGGAGAAGCTGTAGTTTGTTGACCTTGTTCCTTTAGGGGCAGGAACAACACTTTTAGGGACTTAGGATCCCTTGGTTTATGGACATTTCATGCTTAGAGTTGTAAGGCACAAAAATGTCTATAACAGTTGCCCCCTAAAGTATGAGGCCGTTTATCGGGTGAAATGCTTTATTAGGAGGATCCGAAGTTCTTTCAATGCTGGGAGGAGACCTGTAATAAGATACAATACAATACATTATCTTCATACTGCTTTCATGATCTAGCTGAGGCGGGCATTCCCATGCTCAGATTTATAAATTCATTTTTATGTACATAGGACAGACAATCGTCTGATGGTAGACTGATGATTTTGATGAAGTCATCATCCTTTTGGTAGGATGATTATCTGTGCTGCAATGCTGTAAATGTCAATGTCTTTATTTTTCCTGAATATATATCGCAGCCCAGATGGATAAAACTAGATCCGGGGTCTTCAATCTCGTCCAATCTTCACTCGTAGTACAAGTCGATCTATGTGAGAAATGTTTTGAAGTCGAACATGGAAAGACATCGCTTGATTACCAGTCAATGATGTAAACTGTTAACAAGCACGAGAGGAATCACCGATAATGATGATGACCGTCAAGGTACTGCAGTACAATTCACGTGGTGTGAATAAAGGACTTTGCGTCGAACACCACGCAAAATCTTTCGGTCGAAGGTCATTGATGTATACCTGTCGCCGGAAGTGAGAAACTTGCCATTGAGGCATGCAAGCTTCAAAGTACTGAATGGGGTGTTCCTAGATCAACTTCTTGGATAATGAGCTGGTGTCGACAAGAAGTGACCCATCAAAGGAGGGCCTTGATGAATCCCACATCAATGACACGGAACGGAGGAAATGATTTTGATGGAGGTGAAAACGATCTAATGATACATGGTTCAGGATGGCGGTCATGAAGGAATGAAGTACAATGTATGGTAGTGGATGGGACACGGGTGACTTCTCTGGATGACTTCTCTTGAACATGTCGGCGACACTTATGTGATGGATTGGTATCATTTACCCCAAATGTGGATGGTATGGCGTGACCATGGTGATGTGACCGGTGAATGAAATAACCCAACCCGACTCAGGCACGGAGTGGAAGTGTCATGTTCAAGAGCAACTTGCTACCAATAAAGATTCTTTGAGTTTCTTCCCAATTTTTCCCCAGTCATTGCTGACCAGTACCTCTTTATTTTTGTCAAGCTTGAGGAGGATAACATATGCTTGTTCTATAATTTGCCTTTCGGGCAAACCCATCGCTATGTTTTAACGAGCCTAGCGATAGTGAAACTCGTTCTCGTCTAAAGACAAGTTTGTCACTATTAATCTTTTTAACGAGTTTAACGACAAGGATAACTTAGTCCTTTTCATTTTTAGAGAGTCTGAAAAGGTACGTAAAGGTAACTCCAAAATTCCTTTTTCGTCATCTAATCCCTTAAGTCCGAAAAAGTATAAAACAATACAGAAGGGATGAATTTTCGATAGTTTTAACGAGTCGAACAACACAAGCGCTCGATCTTTTTGTGAAATAATCCCTCAGGTCCAAAAAGATTAAAATCTAGAGGAGGGATAGCACTTCCGGTCGCTTTAACGAGATGGAAGGCCAAAACTCGGCAATCTTTTCATATTTTACGATTCATATGAAAAGAGCTTAAAGAAGACTCGTCTTTCAAGGAACGAGTGACAAAATGGGCAGCAGTTGATTCCAGGTAAGGTTTGGAATTTTCCAATCACGGCAGTGTCACAAGGATGGCTAGTGAAATCACTCTTCGCAGTTGTTCCTCAAAATGGGTAAACAATCAAATGGAGGTGAATGATCGGACAATGAAAAGTGGAGGTGACGGTGCAAACACGACCAAGGTTTTAATGGCTGATAATGCTACATTCACGGTGGTTATTTACCAGAGGATAGTTCATTTTTTAACGAGCTTAAACGCGGATTGAAACACTTGCTCGGTCTTATGTTTATTTTTTAACGAGCTTGAACTATGTGCTAAAACTGCTCGATTAGATGGTCTTGTTTTGATTTTTTACCATAAATAGCTTCGTCTTTCCAAAGATAGTACTGTATTTTCAACTGCTTCATCAAACTAGTTAGAAATGAACAACATTTGCTTGAAAATGAGATTAAAACGTTGATATTTTACTTTAAACTACGTAAAAAGCAATTAAAAAGTGTTTTTACCTCTCATTTTACCATTTCATTTGAACTTGGTTTGTTGGAGCTTTGGAGGTGCCTTTTCCCCCTTGATTTTCATCAGCTGATTTCGGGAGATTCTGTGGACGATTCTCAGCGCCGTCTGGACCAGGTAGGAGCTAAACCCGAGCTCTTTCATTTCATGGTTTCCTTTTTGCATTCTGTGCTTCATTCTCTGCTTTTCTGAGCCCCTGGGGTTTGATGGGTTCGTTCTGCCATCAACGCACCCTGGGTACATTGAACCCTGCGCTGAATCTTGGCCAGTATGGAGGCAGTTTGACATTCAACGCAGGTGGAACACTGCTGCAGGTGCGTTGGGCGCAGAAAAGGAATTTGTTGCACAATTTTTGATGAAAAATTTTGCCTGTTTCTCATTAAAATCAGGATCTAACTCCTCTCTTGTTTGTTTTTCAGAGATCTCGGAGCAAGATGACCCTTACATGGCGAGAACGAGAACATCAAGAAGAGGACATGATTGCCCTACATGATCCGGTTACAGTGAACGCACTGCGGAACTGTGGCTTGCTGAAGTTCTTCCGCATCTCTAGCATGAGACAGCAGATCAACCTACTGCAGTATTTGCTCGATGCTTGGGATCCTATCAATCAAGTTTTCCAGATTAGGGGAAAATCTATCCCCTTGACTGCAATAGACATTTACTTCTTGACTGGCTTGTTGAGGCGGGGTGCCCCCATCTCTTTGTCAGGTTCGGCCTGAGGAAGTGACTCTGTCAGAGATTATGTCCGCCAGTATTGCAAGGAAGGATCTCAGCCGAGTAAAGACGGCAAGATCATCATCCGTGATGTCACTGACAGGTCCCTTAGGTCTATCCTGTTTACTTTTGGTAGGATGGTCGGTAGTGCATCTCTTCATGTAGCCAACAGATCCTATATGCAGCATGCCTTGGAATGCCTCCAACCGAAAATATTCAACTGGTGCGATGCAGTACTTCTTGTGATGAAAAATCAGTTGACCAAGATAAAGGACGGGAGGTTGAAGAACTTTGGGTTCGGTTCTATTTTGACCGCCTTTGCCTTGGAGAAGATACCACTGATGCAGCCGCAGTACATTGCACTCGACTTACCTTCTCCTACTGAACCACGTATGCAGAGATGGGTTGACCATATGTCTAGGCATGCTGGCCAGTCTCAGATTTCATTTCCTGATACCTTCTTCAGGTGGTTTGATCGTCAGGATATGGTTTATGCCGAGTATCCATATGCCGGTATGGACTTCCGGGGTGATCCAGATTTAGTACTGCCGGACGGCGAGCAGTGGGGCGCTATTGGTAAAATCTTTGACCATATCATTGTTTACTGTTTTTTATTTATAATGTCCTTGTGCTTTATTCTATCAAGACTTTAATCAAACTCATGTGTACATGCAGATGTTGGTCCTGTTCGTCCAGTAGTTCGCCTGAGAGTGCCAGCCGTTGCCCCAGCAGGAGAGGCCGCCGAGAGGGTTATTCTTCGTGACCTTGATGTGGCCGAGACTCTCACAGCTGTGCAGGAGCAGGTTGAGAGCCTTACTCTCGGTATTCGAGATGTGAGGATCGACGAGCTACCTTTGCAGTTACAGCGACATACTACTGGTGTGCCTAGACGATGGACTCGTCTCTTACGCATGATCGCACAGGCTGTGACTTGCTATCACGAGCATCATTAGACTAGGGTGCCCCCTAGCATTTTGAGTTTTTGGGTCATGTGACCGATTTTGTCTTGGTTACAGAACATTATATGTAAACCATAAACAGCTATATATATATTTTGATTTTCGGGGTTTTATTCTGGTTGAGCTATATGATCCACATGTAAAACATTGATGATGTGTTTCTTTTTATAAATGTTGCAAATGTCTATCTAACACATAGTTTGCTAATGAGTCGGTTAATGTGTTTAAGTTTCTGTAAATATGTTGGTATTGAATAAGATCAAATTATCTTTCCAAAATCTTAACTCTTAGGAACATGCGATAAATAGTTGGGTTTCGGGCGGAATATATACCATTGGGTTGTAGTATTACGAGTTGTGAGTCTAGCCTGACAATTAGTCGGCGTATACCATGGGTGATGGCATCAGAGAGAATTTCTATCAATGCGCTATACTCAGTGATGTTATTCGTTGATTGACCAATACATACACCTCTGAAACTTACTAACTCGCCGCTTGGATCAAAAATGGCCCAGGCTGCAGAGGACAGGTTCCGCGAACTACGACTCGCTCCGTCGGCATATCCAACACATGTCTCCAAAAGGTTTGACATCTGCAATAAATGTAAAAAGGTGGATTACTCAACCAAAACGAACACTTTAGCGAAAACAAAATACAACAAAAGCATATTGGTTACTATTTAAGCATAGTAACGCTTGAGGTACAACCCGTTACGAGGTTGCGCCAGTGGAACTCCGTCATAATCCATTAACTCGTAGGCTCATTTTGCTAACACCCGCTTAACAATATAGGGACCCATCCATAAAGACTTAAATTTACCTACTCCCAATTTATCGGATTCTTGGTCGTAAAGCAAGACCAAGTCACCTTCTGAGAAGACACAGGGTTTGACATTTTTGTCGAACTGTGCCTTGACTCGTTTCTTATGGGCTTCGTTAGCCAAAGCGGCATCACGACGGGTTTCATCCAATTGGATTAATTCCAAGAACCGAGCCTCTTCTTCTGAAGTTCCGGGGAGGAGATCGATTGCGAGTTTAAGAGACGAGATTTCGCACTGGACTGGTAAGACTGCTTCCAGGCCATATACCAGTTGGAAGGGTGTGAACCCGGTTGCATTACTTACCGATGTTCGGTAAGCCCACAAGGCTGAGTACAGGATTAGGTTCCACCTTCTTTTATGAACTCCGATCATCCTTTGCAACATGCGCTTCAGAACCTTGTTGATTGCTTCAACTTGTCCGTTGGCTTGCGGATAATACGGAGTAGAGCTGTCGTGAGACAATCCTAGTTTGGCAGCTAATTCGAGCATCATGTGATTGCGAAAATGCGATCCATGATCTGTGACTATAGCCTGTGGTACGCCGAATCTGGCGACTACATGATTGAAAAAGAAAAGGGCAGCTGTTTCACCAGTATTATCTAATGTAGGCATCGCCTCGGCCCATTTGGTAAAATAGTCAACTGCGACTATGATATACCCATGCCCCCCGGTCGAGGTGGGGTTACATGTCATGAAATCGATGCCCCATTTGGCGAACGGCCCAGCAGCAACTATTGGCTGTAGAGGTGCGGGTGGTTTCCTGGTTTTTCTATCAAAAATTTGACAAGCATGGCAACTTCTAACTGCGGTTATGCAATCTTTGAACATTGTTGGCCAGAAGTATCCTGCTCGTACAATTTTTTGTGCTGTAGCATATCCAGTTTGATGCCCCCCACAGGCCCCTGAATGATACTCATTCAGGGCTTTTTCGGCCTCCTCATGGGTGAGGCACCTTCTCAGAACTGTATCGATACCACGACGGTAAAGTGTATCACCGACGATCATGTAGTCTTTTGCTTGGTATCGAATACGTTTTTGTTCAGAGTGAGAGGTGTTAGGCCTAAACTTTTGGGTTTGGAGATAAATTATTATATCTCCATACCACTCATTGCTTGTAGATATCAGAAACAAATTTTCATCCACGATTGATTCTTCGGATGTTTCATCGTTGGACGGCGATGGGAGATCGCATAATAATTCTGCAAAAACTAGAGCTTTCTTTGATTTGCATTTTACGAATTCCAGATCAAACTCTTGAAGGATCGCTATCCATTTCGAATATTTGCCCCCAGCAACTGTCGCGACAATATATAAGTCATGGGGTTGCAATCAGACAGAATGGTAGTTTTCCGAAAGAGGACATAGTGTCGAAATCTTTGTATTGCTTGAACAGCTACAAGTGCCAGTTTTTCAACGTAAGCATATTTTCTTTCTGTATCATTTAAGTGCTTACTTAAATAATATATAGGATGTTCAATTCCATCGACTTCTTGAACTAAAACCATTGCAATGGTTGTATCTATTGCAGCCAGATACAGGTTAAAATCTCTTTGATAATCGGGGGCATACATTAAAGATGCTTTCATTAGGGAATCTTTTAAAGCATCAAAGGAAGCTTGCACGACCTGATCCCAGACAAAGGGTACCTCCTTTTTCAAAAGACGTGTATAACCTTTAGCAAGTTCGGCGTAATTTGGAATGAACCTCCTCAGAAAGTTTGCTTTCCCTTGGAGTTTCTGAATCTGAAGCAAATTTGAAGGTGGAGGTAAATTTATGATTGCCTAGACCTTGCACGGGTCGAGACGAATCCCATCCTTGGAGACTACAAAGCCAAGTAAACGACCAGAACTGACGCAAAATACACATTTGTGTGTATTGAGTCGTATCTTGTAGTGTCGGCAACGTAGAAACATCGCTCTTAAATGTTGCGGATGATCGGTCCACTTTCGCGAATGAGCCGGAAGGTCGTCGAGGTATGGTTGAACGATGTTTTTGATGTCATGGAAGGCATAATTCATTTCCCTCTGAAACGTCACTCCCGCGTTCTTTAAACCAAAGGGTAATTTTCTATATGCGAATGTGCCCCACGGACAAATGAATGTAGTCTTTGACTGGTCCTGTGGGCGGATATTTATTTGATTATACCCGGAAAATCCATCCATGAATGAAAATATTTCGCATCCGGCGCTTTCATCAATTATCTGGTCGATGAAGGGTGTAGGGTAGTTGTCTTTTGGAAAAGCTTGATTTACATCCCTATAATCGACACACACTCTAATTGTCCCTTGTTTCTTCATAACAGGGACAATATTGGATACCCAATCGGTCAAAGGAACCGGGTAGATAAAACCAGCATGGAGAAGTTTTTCAACTTCTGCCTTAATGGCAGCGGCTTTCTTGGGGTGCACCTGCCGTAGTCGTTGTCTTACCGGTTTGACATATGGATACATCTTAATTTCGTGTTCAACGATACTCGAGTCAATGCCTGGCATTTCATCATATGACCAAGCAAAGACATCTCTGAATTCGCGAAAAAGAGCGTTATATATTTCCAGTTCTGAAGGAGAACAACATTTGCCAACATAAATATTCTCTACAACATTTGTTTTGGTCGAGATGTTTATGGCAATAGTCTCTTCAATGTTGGATAAGTTTCGCTCGGAATCCACCGTATTTACAGTATTTGATAGGAATTCAAAAACTGAAGGATGATAAAGGTCATCTTGAGTATCTTCTTCATAATCCGGAAGAAGGGAATGATGGTGGCAATCACTCCATGGTGCCCCTTCAATCAACATTGGTTGTACAATTCCTTCGTCGGTTCCATGCACTCGCGACCAAGGATCTGAAGGGGTACCATATTCTCTAGACCTATCTACCCAAATGCTTGATGAGCGTTGATTCGGGTTTACCTCCCATAATAGGAACATTGATTGCTATAATATTCCTATTGGACTTGGCAGCAAAACCGTTGCATGATCCATGTTGATATCGTTTTCTGAGATCTTTGTGGAAGATATCATATTGCAGGTTCCTATCGATGCTACTTCCGCCAGATTGATTGGAGGTGGAAGAGCAAAAGTTCCCATTAGTATAGGATCTTTTAGTAGGCCTACTCCGATATTCTGAAGCGAATGGGGGCTTCCATGGATCATGGGAATGCTTCATGTAACTTGAGAACCATTGGGGAGGAAGTTTTGTTGATCGACGATTGTAATCCTTTGTGGTCGAAGGATACAAGATTGGAATCCTTTGGATCAACCCCACCAATGGCTGATAACAAATCCTGCCTTTGGGATGGGCAATTTTGAAGTACTTCAAGAGTCGACATAGCGAACGGCGATTGGGCCAAATCTTCCACTATATTATAATGCTGCGCCGCTCTAGCGCGGGGATTAAATGTCGACTTGTGTACTACTCCCTTTGGCGGTTTTATTGTTAATTCAGGAATGGTGGGTGTTACAACTTCCGTCGAAGTTGTTGTCGAACTACTTGGTTGATCTTTATCCTTGTTGTTCGACAGCTGTGGATTCCCGTAATCTTTGTTCCTTGTCAAAATCAAAGCATCATTTTGTTGTTTTGAAACCGACAACATTAGCACTTGAGACGGGGAAGCATTTCCACTATCAACCAGATTTGTTCCTAGATTTGGAAACGGATCAGTTAACACTGCTGAGGTTTTCGAACTCTTAAAGAATTTCTTAAGTTCAGCTTTGTATGGACATTCTTTCGTCCAATGATCCTCATCACATATCTGATTTGACTAGCTAGCTAGCTAGTCAAATCAGGATCATTTCAGCTGCTCCACTAGCTAGCTGCGTTGCATAGCACCCCAGTACACTAGCTAGGTGCGTTGCAATGCACCTAAATGCACTACCAGGGTGCGCTGAGCGGGAAATGACAAATGGCAGTGTCATTCCGCGAGGTGGACAGACAATGGAAGCTTCTAGAATCTTCCCCAATGACACTTGCCTCACTGAGTTCGACCAAGGATGAGTAAGAGGCTCTCAGTCTCCAAGTGGAAGCAAGAACTGATAGAGAGAAGCCAAAAGTCAAATCATAAGCTGACTCATCCTATTTGCATACATCTATATATGGATCCCTCATCCCAGAGATCCAGAGGCTGGAATTTTGTACTGTGCAGAGAATTGTTGTTGGTATTGAGATAGAGGTCAGTGCATTAGGTGATTTATGATTTGTTGGAGGTGAAGAGGGGATTCCTTTGCTGGGGGGTTGATGTTGGATCAGGAATCATCGGTTGTAACTCCTCCTGGACCTTCTTGTTATATCAATAAAACTATTTGAGTTTCTCCTACATGCTTGTGTATCAATGATGTTTTGTTATATTTGCATGTTTAGCTTAAATCTGATCCTAAGCTATTTATGAATGTAAATCCATGTCTTTGTGTAGTTTTCCTCTTCTGTGATCTTGCAGGAACTTGGTGAAGCTGGCCAAGTGAAGGAGCAGGTAGCTGGAAGCTGTCAAAGAGGAGAGAGATTGGATCAAAGGACTAGCGCAAGACACAGGTTAGTTCATCCTATTCCTCTTCATTTACAGTTCATAAAGAAGAATATGAAAGTAGTTTTCCTTGTTTGTTTCTAAGGCACTGTCACACCTTAGTGGGATAGGGGCGTTCTGAGTAGACACTTTTCCCAACAACAAAATGGCGACTCCGCTGGGGATCGTGTCTAGTTAGTTTGTTTGTGTTTCTCTTGTTGTTTGTTTCATGAACACAAAAGTAGCAATCGAACTGCATTTGCCATTATCAAATGCAAAGTAGACACCTGCTACTTCAATCCATTCACTGGATTTGTTTATGATTTGAACAGCCGATTCACAAATGATCTGATTACCCTTTGTGATAGCTCTTAGACCTCCTTTAAATCCACCCTCTGATTGTGCATTACTGATTGCTTTTACTCGGCCAAAATCCATAGATTAAACTGCAAACCGTGACCCATAACCCGGATATAAGTCTCGTTTCTGCCCCAGCGCAGGCACTGTGAAGAGACTCTGCATTTCAACGCAGTTCCCGAGAGGCCTACCTGCGCTGCAATTCAGTTTCTCTGTGTAACAGGTGCACTGATCAGCCTAACCCTGTGCAGCTGAGGTTCTTTGCTTCATTTTTTCAGTTTTGTCTCTGATTTTGCAGCCTATGATCAGTGTGTGTTTGTTTTAAAACCCCTTTTTCTTTGCCTTAATTCCGCCTCCTTTGTACAAAAAGACTGTAGATGTTCTTTGTGTGTTTGTTACATCATTTACAGTTTTCCATTGAAAGAGTAGAATAGTCATACTGTCGTCCTTGGATTTAGATCTGTCATAAGTGTCGATTTTGATCTTAGGAGAAAGTTTGTTTGCTGTTGACAGTTGATTATACTTTTATTTTTACCTTTGGTTTGAATTTTTCACTTTCTAGTGTCGAAACGAGTGTTTATTTCAAAATCATAGAGTGTCGTAATCTTCTCTACCTTTTGATTTCGAAAAGAAGCTTGTTTGTGTTTTTCACTTGAAAGCAAATTCAGATTTGTACATCAACTTTCTTTTTAGGCATCAATATTAAGAAAGTGAAAACAAATACATGCATATGTGCATTTGCAAATTGATAGTCTGTTTGGCTTGATTTAGGAAAAAGTACATTTACAGTGTGCTCTTTGCTCTTTGAGAAAAGATTGTGTCTTTCTTTTCCCCTTGTAGCTAGGACTTTCATTGCTGAAAAGAGATAAAAGCTTGCTTATCATCTTTAGATTGCATTTAGGAATTACATCTACATCTTTTGGTGAACCCAAAAGGAAAACTTCTAAGAAAGATCAACTTAAAATAAATTGAATGAATCTAACAACGCATTGGAACTTAACGCACAACATAGAGGTCTAGGCTAGAGACGTATTCCGGCGTCGTAAAGCCTGGTAACTGTTGTCCTCACTGATGGTTCGATGATTCCTCCACTGTGAGACGATAAGTGCCAGTACGGACTTGTGCTCCCACGTACCGTCGAGTATATATTGGGAGACCCCTATAGGCTTAAAACCTTTTATCCATAGGAAGCCGTGTCGGCCGCCCTACTGATCGCAATGCACCGAACACAGCATTCGGGAAGATTGACTGACGTACCGTAAAACGTATTATGCAGTTTTGTGATTGGTTTGGTACTCCCTCTACCTAGATCTCCAGAGCAATCCCTTTCGTTCCTTTTCAGACTCCTTAACGGAAAAGGTCCATCTGAGCACTTGTCACTTCAGGCTCATTAAAAATCGAAGGAGACTAGAGTCATCTTTTGTTTTTTCTCGACTCTTAAAAACTGAAAAAACAAGTTGTGTCTAAAGCGTCTAAAATTCATTTAATTCGAAAACATACTTCCCCTTTTTATTTTAGTTGATCGAGTAATCCGCAATCATGGAAGAAAGTCAATTGAAACACCGTTGTTCGTGGAGGCTTACGAGTCAACCGTCTTTGTCTCCGGAATCGAAACCAGTACGGACAAAGCGAACTCGTTTAACTGGTTCGAAATCTCCTATTAAAGTTAGAACAAGTGTTCCAACAACATCGAAGATTCCGGTTACTCCAAACATTTCTGGAAACCCTGCCTCTACAGAAGAAGTTCAACAACCACAGAGGGACAGTGATACTGATCCTAGTCTGAGAGTAAACACTTGCATTACCGAACCAGTTCCATCTACAACCGGTTCAGAGAGTCTTGCTCTTCAAAAATCTGTCGCTGTCGATTACATCCCTTCTTCGGCACCAGAAATATTTTACGGACCTAACGGTCTTCCCCTTCCACCTGGTCTGATTGCGATCGAAGAAATTATAGAAGATCCTCAAACAAGTACTCCAACGCACTTTGGAGTCGGGGTCACTCTATTTCCTTCTTCATCAGAAGTTGGTCTACCACCAGTGGAAGTTCCTGTAGAATCGCTAGGTAATCTTTTGGATAGACTCCAAATGTCTGAACAACCGTCAACATCTAGGACTGTGTCGTCTGACACTGCGACAGCATAACTCCCTGCTGTCACTCCAACAATGTTCGCCGGCATACCATCTGTCCCAACTAGCTCTCAACCGCTAGAAGGAGCCCACTCAGGGGCTATTTCGACAGTATGGTTCATTCCTGTTTGTTCCTCCGGAATAATATCCAGCAACTCTTATGTTGAGTCTCAACAAATTGATCTGTTTGGAGGTCAATTGGGGCAGTCTGGTCCCCAAGGGCAAACAATTCCCTTGAGTTCTGGATTACCACCGTATGGGGGGGCAGTATGCCCTATCATTATCCCCTCCAGGAGGATATCCATACGGGAGTTCACAGCAATATTCAGGTTATACTGGAATTACCTCAAGTGGTTGGGTACCTATACTACCTCAACAACCAAGGGTTGTGTATTCGATGCAACAATGTGTACCTATGTCGAATATCCCGACTACACCAGCTATTGTGACAGTGTCACAAGTTCAAACGCTGCCTGTTGTATGTCAACCTCAGATTTCTCAGGTTGTAATGCAACAGCCCCTTGACCCTGTGACTCAACCACAATCACCAACTAGTGGGGCGACACAGGTCCAGACGGGTACAATTACCCCACACCTTGGTCCAACGGTTAGTATAGCGCAACAGCACATGGCTTCTCAACCATGGCTGGTGCAGTACCAACAACCACAATTCCAACAAGTATACCAAGGTTCTGAGCAGCAAATCTTTGCGAACAGTGGACAGCCGTACATTCAAAACGGTCAAAATCAACCATTTTACAATGGTCATGTCCACCAACCGTATCAGTCATACCAGCATCAAATGCATTATGCTGGCATGCAAAGACCAACTGCTCAGGCAATCCCATCTTACCCTGGGTATGATTCACGTAATCTGAATCAGCAGTTACCATTCGTGGCAACTTTAGACTTACCTGATTTAAACCGGTTAACAAAGGATCCAATTGCTTACGCCCCTTGGTTGCCAGCGATCCCTCATAAACTTCCATCAGATATTCCTAAATTTAATGGAAATCCGGGCGAAGATCCATCGAATCACGTGATGACATTTCATCTATGGTGTTCATCAAACACACTAAACGATGATTCGATAAGGCTTCACCTCTTCCAGAGGACGTTAACGGGTCCAGCGGCAAAATGGTACATTGAATTGCCTAGAGCTTCGTTCGACAACTTCAGTACCTTAGCCACGACTTTTTTAACCCATTTTCAATTACCGATAAGGTATGAAACGGGAACAGAACTTCTTACCAACTTCAAATAGACAACAGCCACTCACATATCTGATCATATACATGAGTGGCGACTTCATCGTAGGATGGTAAAAATCGTACATTCCCGATCAGCTATTAGCTGAATGGTTTATCAAGTCATTACTACCTTCCATTACGGAAGATGTGGAAAAAGGGGGAGTCGTAACGGAAGAGCAAGTTATAGCTCGTGCGCAATATCTGGACTTGATCTATACTCAATCCGGCACGCTCTACGACAAAATACCTGATGCCCCTAGACCGGAATTCTCAATTCCTCCTCCTCCTAAATCGAACAATGACTCTCACGCTGGCGATGGCGTGATTGGCAAAACAGACATGAAATCGACAAAGGCTACATCTAACAAGGCCCGTAAGATTTCAGATCAAAATGCAAAAGATGAACTTATTGCTTCGGAAGTAAATGTCGTATCAACAGATAAGGGCAAAGAAACCAAACAACTAGGAAGCAAGAAGAAACAAGGCAAAGGGAAGAAGAAGAAACAGGATGAGTCATCACCTGAAAAACCTTCTTCAAACCCTCCTAGAAATAGGAAACCCCCTTCAAGGTGTCAGATATGTGATGAGGATCATTGGACGAAAGAATGTCCATACAAAGATGAACTTAAGAAATTCTTTAAGAGTTCAAAAACCTCAACAGTGTTAACTGATCCGTTTCCAAATCCAGGAACAAATCTGGTTGATAGTGGAAATGCTTCCCCGTCTCAAGTGCTAATGTTGTCGATTTCAAAACAGCAAAATGATGCTTTGATTGCGACAAGGAACAAAGATTACGGGAATCCACAGCTGTAGAACAACAAGGATAAAGATCAACCAAGTAGTTTGACAACAACTTCGACAGAAGTTGTAACACCCACCATTCTTGAATTAACAATAAAACCACCAAAGGGAGTAGTACACAAGTCGACATTTAATCCCCGCGCTAGAGCTGCGCAACATTATAATATAGTGGAAGATTTGGCCCAATCGTCGTCCGCTATGTCGACTCTTGAAGTACTTCAAAATTGCCCATCCCAAAGGTAGGGTTTGTTATCAGCCATTGGTGGGGTTGACCCAAAGGATTCCAATCTTGTATCCTTCGACCACAAAGGTGTGACAGTGCCTTAGCAACAAACAAGGAAAACTACTTTCGTATTCTTCTTTATGAACTGTAAATGAAGAGGAATAGGATGAACTAACCTGTGTCTTGCGCTAGTCCTTTGAGCCAATCTCTCTCCTCTTTGACAGCTTCCAGCTACCTGCTCCTTCACTTGGCCAGCTTCACCAAGTTCCTGCAAGATCACAGAAGAGGAAAACTACACAAAGACATGGATTTACATTCATAAATAGCTTAGGATCAGATTTAAGCTAAACATGAAAATATAACAAAACATCATTGATACACAAGCATGTAGGAGAAACTCAAATAGTTTTATTGATATAACAAGAAGGTCCAAGAGGAGTTACAACTGATGATTCCTGATCCAGCATCAACCCCCCAGCAAAGGAATCCCCTCTTCACCTCCAACACAGCATAAATCACCCAATGCACTGACCTCTATCTCAAAACCAACAACAATTCTCTGCACAGTACAAAATTCCAGCCTCTGGATCTCTGGGATGAGGGATCCATATATAGATGTATGCAAAGAGGATGAGTTAGCTTATGATTTGACTTGTGGCTTCTCTCTGTCAGTTCTTGCTTCCACTTGGAGACTGAGAGCCTCTTACTCATCCTTGGTCGAACTCAGTGAGGCACGTGTCATTGGGGAAGATTCTGGAAGCTTCCATTGTCTTTCCACCTCGCGGAATGACACTGCCATTTGTCATTTCCCGTTCAGCGCACCGTGGTAGTGCATTTAGGTGCGTTGCAATGCACCTAGCTAGTGTACTGGGGTGCTATGCAACGCAGCTAGCTAGTGGAGCAGCTGAAATGATCGAAGGATACAAGATTGGAATCCTTTGGGTCAACCCCACCAATGGCTGATAACAAATCCTGCCTTTGGGATGGGCAATTTTGAAGTACTTCAAGAGTCGACATAGCGGACGGCGATTGGGCCAAATCTTCCACTATATTATAATGCTGCGCCGCTCTAGCGCGGGGATTAAATGTCGACTTGTGTACTACTCCCTTTGGCGGTTTTATTGTTAATTCAGGAATGGTGGGTGTTACAACTTCTATCGAAGTTGTTGTCGAACTAATTGGTTGATCTTTATCCTTGTTGTTCGACAGCTGTGGATTCCTGTAATCTTTGTTCCTTGTCGAAATCAAAGCATCATTTTGCTGTTTTGAAACCGACAACATTAGCACTTGAGACGGGGAAGCATTTCCACTATCAACCAGATTTGTTCCTGGATTTGGAAACTGATCAGTTAACACTGCTGAGGTTTTCGAACTCTTAAAGAATTTCTTAAGTTCAGCTTTGTATGGACATTATTTCGTCCAATGATCCTCATCACATATCTGACACCCTGAAGGGGGTTTCCTATTTCCAGGAGGGTTTGAAGAAGGATTTTCAGGAGATGACTCATCCTGTTTCTTCTTCTTCCCTTTGCCTTGTTTCTTCTTGCTTCCTGGTTGTTTGGTTTCTTTGCCCTTATCTGTTGATACGGCATTTACTTCCAAAGCAAGAAGTTCATCTTTTGCATTTTGATCTGAAATCTTACGGGTCTTCTTAGATGTAGCCTTTGTCGATTTCGTGTCTGTTTTGCCAATCACGCCATCGTCGGCGTGAGAGTCATTGTTCGATTTAGGAGGAGGAGGAATTGAGAATTCCGGTCTAGGGGCGTCAGGTATTTGGTCGTAGAGCGTGCCAGACTGAGTATAGATCAAGTCCAGATATTGCGCACGAGCTATAACTTGCTCTTCTATTACGACTCCCCCCTTTGCCACATCTCCCGTAATGGAAGGTAGTAATGACTTGATAAACCATTCAGCTAATAGCTGATCGGGAACGTACGTTTTTACCATCCTACGACGTTGTCGCCATTTTCCCATTTGTGTTTTTCGAGATTTCTTCATCAGAGATTTTTTACCCATTTTGTAAAAGGTACGTAAAGGTAACTCCGAAATTCCTTTTTCGTCATCTAATCCCTTAAGTCCGAAAAAGTATAAAACAATACAGAAGGGATGAATTTTCGATAGTTTTAACGAGCCGAACAACACAAGCGCTCGATCTTTTTGTGCAATAATCCCTCAGGTCCAAAAAGATTAAAATCTAGAGGAGGGATAGCACTTCCAGTCGCTTTAACGAGCTGTAAGGCCAAAACTCGGCAATCTTTTCATATTTTACGAGTCGGATGAAAAGAGCTTAAAGAAGACTCGTCTTTTGAGGAACGAGTGATAAAATGGGTAGCAGCTGATTCCAGGTAAGGTTTGGAATTTTCCAATCACGGCAGTGTCACAAGGATGGCTAGTGAAATCACTCTTCGCAGCTGTTCCTCAAAATGGGTAAACAATCAAATGGAGGTGAATGATCAGCCAATGAAAAGTGGAGGTGACGGTGCAAACACGACCAAGGCTTTAATGGCTGATAATGCTACATTCACGGTGGTTATTTACCGGAGGATAGTTCATTTTTTAACGACCTTAAACGCGGATTGAAACACTTGCTCGGTCTTATGTTTATTTTTTAACGAGCTTGAACTATGTGCTAAAATTGCTCGATAATCCAGTCATATGATAAGAATGTCTCATATAAAACGGCAACATTTAGATTTTTGCCCCACATCCTTTCTTTATGCAAGTTAGGAAACGACTAATCCTACGAGTTTAAAGGGTTAGCCTACGGGTTTAAAGGGAGGACCTAAAGATTTAAAAAATAAATAGCCGCCCCTTGCTTGCATTCCAAAAGGTTTGCATGCCCCCAGGTATAAAATATGGTTTCAAGGTTACCCCTCAATTTGCAGACAAAACATTTGTTCTATCAGGAAAGGCCTGCCTCTTACAGGCTACCAAAGATTGCTCTATTCGCGGTGCAAATAAAACATTTGCTCGGCGATGTCTACCGAGATAAACAAAGGTGAGCAACAATGAGCGCCACTCACATAACTTTGACAAGAGAATCTTTTTCTAGAATAACCCCTCTTCCACTGACGGACGGGGTACAGACTAGTCATATTCTCCCACGGAACCCTACCCTATACCGGAAGTTTTCCTGCCGAAGCAAACCAGGACGCATGCCCCCTGGGTTTCAGTCATATCCCTCTGAATTACTCGCGCTCATCGGGAGGACGGACTGGTAAATGGCGACTCCGCTGGGGATCGTGTCTAGTTAGTTTGTTTGTGTTTCTCTTGTTGTTTGTTTCATAAACACAGAAGTAGCAATCGAACTGCATTTGCCATTATCAAATGCAAAGTAGACACCTGCTACTTCAATCCATTCACTGGATTTGTTTATGATTTGAACAGCTGATTCACAAATGATCTGATTACCCTTTCTGATAGCTCTTAGACCTCCTTTAAATCCACCCTCTGATTGTGCATTACTGATTTCTTTTACTCGGCCAAAATCCATAGATTAAACTGCAAACCGTGACCCAGAACCCGGATAGAAGTCTCATTCCTGCCCCAGCGTAGGCACTGTGAAGAGACTCTGCATTTCAACGCAGTTCCCAAGAGGGCTACCTGCGCTGCAATTCAGTTTCTCTGTGTAACAGGTGCGTTGATCAGCCTAGCCCTGTGCAGTTGAGGTTCTTTGCTTCATTTTTTTAGTTTTGTCTCTGATTTTTCAGCCTGTGATCAGTGTGTGTCTGTTTTAAAACCCCTTTTCTTTGCCTTAATTCCACCTCCTTTGTACAAAAATATTGTAGATGTTCTTTGTGTGTTTGTTACATCATTTACAGTTTTCCATTGAAAGAGTAAAATAGTCATACTGTCGTCCTTGGATTTAGATCTGTCGTAAGTGTCGATTTTGATCTTAGGCGAAAGTTTCTTTGCTGTTGACAGTCGATTATGCTTTTACTTTTGCCTTTGGTCTGAATTTGTCACTTTCTAGTGTCGAAACGAGTGTTTATTTCAAAATCATAGAGTGTCGTAATCTCCTCTACCTTTTGATTTCGAAAAGAAGCTTGTTTGTGTTTTTTCACTTGAAAGCAAATTCAGATTTGTACATCAACTTTCCTTTTAGGCATCAATATTAAGAAAGTGAAAACAAATACATGCATATGTGCATTTGCATATTGATAGTTTGTTTGGCTTGATTTAGGAAAAAGTGAATTTACAGTGTGCTCTTTGCTCTTTGAGAAAAGATTGTGTCTTTCTTTTCCCCTTGTAGCTAGGATTTTCATTACTGAAAAGAGATAAAAGCTTTCTTATCATCTTTAGATTGCATTTTAGGAATTACATCTACATCTCGTGGTGATCCCCAAAAGGCAAACTTCTAAGAAAGATCAACTTAAAATAAACTGAATGAATCTAACAATGCTTCGGAACTTAACGCACAACATAGAGGTCTAGGCTAGAGACGTATTCCAGCGTCGTATAGCCTGGTAACTGTTGTCCTCACTGATGGTTGGGTGATTCCTCCACTGTGAGACGATAAGTGCCAGTACGAACTTGTGCTCCCACGTACCGTCGAGTATATATTGGGAGACCCCTATAGGCTTAAAACCTTTTATCCATAGGAAGTTGTGTCGGCCGCCCTACTGATCGCAATGCACCGAACACAGCATTCGGGAAGATTGACTGCCGTACCGTAAAACGTATTCTGCAATTTTGTGATTGGTTTGGTACTCCCTCTACCTAGATCTCCAGAGCAGTCCCTTTCGTTCCTTTTCAGACTCAACGAAAAAGGTCCATCTGAGCACTTGTCACTTCAGGCTCATTAAAAATCGAAGGAGACTAGAGTCATCTTTTGTTTTTTCTCGACTCTTAAAAACTGAAAAAACAAGTTGTGTCTAAAGCGTCTAAAATTCATTTAATTTGGAAACATACTTCCCCTTTTTATTTTAGTTGATCGAGTAATCCGCAATCGTGGAAGAAAGTCAATTGAAACCCCGTCGTTCGCGGAGGCATACGAGTCAACCGTCTTTGTCTCCAGAATCGAAACCGGTACGGACAAAGCGAACTCGTTTAACTGGTTCGAAATCTCCTATTTGTTAACACCCAGGTTGTTCCCTTTGACTCCCAAGGGAATACGGCCGGGGTAACCACTAACCAATCTTTGGATCACAGTTTTTAGCCAAACTGTAATCAGAGAGGGCTCTCTCTTTATAATTTGTCTCTGTTCTGTGGAGAGTTTAGGCTAGCTATGAAATGAGGGTGTTTAGTTTTATGCTTTGGTCGAAGGATGTCTTTCTGTACTTGAAGTGTGCAATCTGCAGATGAATTTATTCCATTGGGCAATGGAGTCTGTGGCTACAAGTGTTTAGAAACCTTGAGATGATTTACTGAAATTACAGGGCCATTTAAATACTTCATATAACAAAGTTAGATTATGATGGTGACATGTGAACAACGAGTGAAAAGCATTCAAGAATTTTCCACTGAGCTGGGGTGTGGGAAAGAGATAGATGCCTCAGGAGCAAACTTGAATTCCTGAAAATATTTATCACAGTGAAAGATATAGCTTGAAAGTGTAGCAATTAAGAATTACACCTTATTTACTCTATCTGAAGAAAACATTTATAACAGCTTAGATTGAGTTCAGGGTAATCTGTGATTAAATCCTGGAACTATTCTTTTACTTTGCCATTAAGTGTAAAACTCGCAAACGCAGAGGTTTAAAGAAGACTTATTGTGCTATGAAACATGCAGGAATCCTGTAACATTCAGCCAGCCACCACAGTGCATCAAGGAACACAGAGCTTTGGAAATTCCATCCACCTTTTGTATTATTTCTCTGAGAGTTGTACATCAACAGAAATATAGAAATGAAATCAACAACAACCCCTTGCAAACTCATGCGAAGGGGACTTTATAGAAATGTTTATACAAAATATCTCAGGCATTGAGTCATCTGAGAGAGAAATATCTTCATTACTTCGTACAGAAAAGTAGAAAAGAAGTTATTACAGCTTTGAATACAACATAACTGCTCTTTAAGTCTGTCAGAGGATATTTTGACCTTTGGAGGTCACTGAGTCGGTTGGAACGCTTTGCTTTAATGCTGGAAAATGTGTCTTTACGTTTGCTGCGCTGTATCTTCTCGGCCCTGCCACCTGTGACTGTGCTTGCTGCTGTGGTGACCGAATAGCCCTGCTGAGTTGGCTCAGCCTTTCATTCTTCCTTTGTATGCTTATCTACCAAAATTTTCCGTGTGTATGATCACTTATAAATTTGAAAAAACTTAACATTACAGGTTCTGGCTTGATAATATTAGCTGTGTCAATCTGTTCCAGACTTCCTGTGTGGGCAATTGGTGCTTCACAATTGCCTCTATGGTTTCATCTGCTTCTGTATATTTATAGAAATTTGGAGGCACATCGAACAGATGATTGATCTCGTTCATGATAAAAAACAGGTTTTCCACCCTATTGTAGAGAGTCTGCCCTGATGTTGGCCCTGATTCTGCTGAAGTGCTGGGCTGCCCTGCAATTTGACTTGCAGCAAAGGCATTGACCCTTTTAGCATAATTTTCATGGGTAATCAGTCTTCCCACACTGCTTAGTATGCTGGGGAGGCCTCTGTTTTGTAACACCTGAAACCTGTCCATGAACCTGTTGATTTCGGTCTGCATATCTTGGGTTCTCCTTTCTAATGTTCCAACCAGGTTTCTTAATGTCAGGACCCTTTTAACCATTGAGATTGTCTGAGTCCTGTGAGCAATTCCCATGGTGGTCAGTTGAGAGCTTGTCCTGTTATTCAATATGTTGATCATCCTATTGGCAGCATCAGGCATGTTGCCAAGGCTTGCTCTTGCTCTGTGTATCTCCCTGTTTGCCTTTGTAATGAGCGCTGACTGCTCATCTATGGTCTCAATGAACTGCCACTGATCAGTAATGGACTGGCCAATATTGGCCCATAGGACTGTCTTGAGCTCTGTTGTCACCTTATCTAGTGTGAGCTCTTTCTCAAGCTCAGTTATTCTCTTTTTGAGAGCTTTTATATCTCTTTCCTTCTCAGCCACATTCTGTTTGCTCTTATCATACCTTTCATTTACTTTAGCCAAAGATTCTTTGGCTTGATTAAGCTCTAACATTTGAGCTTCCAGGACTTGAATTTCATTTTGAAGCTTCTGCATATCCAAACTATGAGTCTGCTCTGTTGTCGGTGCAGCTGTCGAGGTAGTTGGTGCTGTAGGTTCTGTTTGCTGAGGAGGAGGAGCAGTAGTTGGAGCAGCTTCCTCAAGGTTGATTACCTCAGGAGGAGGCTGGGAGGTTTGACCTTCTTCTCTTTGTTTCAAGGCTGCCTGTAGTGCTGCTTTTGCAGCCTCCGATTCTCCCAGTTTTTCTTGGGTTTGGATTAGCTGCTTGTACAGAGATACCAACAAGGTTGTGGCCTCTTGATCATGTCTTTGCTGGGCAACATCATCTGTTTGAGGGTGAATTGTGGTTGGGAGTTTGATCTTTCTCCTCAAAGCTGCCATGTCTGCATCCCTCAATTTTAATATCTCTTGTATTCCCTTGATATCTTTGGGATCATGCCCAATCTCTATGATGATGTCTTCTAAGGACCTAATTTTGTTATCCTTTGCTTGAGAGGATGCTTTCTCCAACTCAAGCTGAGCAGCTGTGTTGTTAAGGCTATTTTGTAGCTTGTAGTTATCCAATGTTTGGTCTGCCAGGGAAGCATAGACCATCTCACCCGTTTGCTTATGCAGTTCTATTTTTTCCATTGGGTGGATATCCTTGGCAAGGACCTCCAGGTTGGTCCTCAAGTAGTCAGAGGCAGATTGGGGCTGCACTGTTGTTGGCATAAAATGACTCATGATCATTTTGCCTTCCTGCACATCATATGCAGACATGAGTCTTTGTTGATTGGTGGGAGCCATGTTTAACAGATGGTTATACAGCTGTATTTTGATGGGCTCATTTCTCCTCTTAATGTCGATGAACTGTTGTTTAATGCTGATTCCACCTTCCCTTTGCTGATTTGAGGAACTCACTTCTCCTCCCATTGCTCTATCATGTTCCTGTTGAAAGGAACTTGTTGATGCTTCCCTGCTAGGTGGGACCATACCAAAAGACTGTCCCATTGGCATTTCTTCCTCTGAGAAGGGATTGATTCTCTGTCTTTTCTCCCCATGAGTTGTTGATGTTGTAAGGGGAGAGTCTCTGTCCCTTTTCCTGCTGGTATCCTCCTTTTGTGGAGTTTGGAGAATTGATGCCTCAGCTGAAGTTTCTTGCCTTGGAGGCACAGTTTGTTCAGTGGATTTAGGGGCTTCCACTGTTTTCTCTTGCTGGACAGGCTGCTCCTGTCTTTGTTCTTCTTGCTGTGGGTGTTGTGTTTGTTGCTGCACTTCCCGCTACATCATTTCTTCTTGTTGTTGCACTAGTGTTTCCATTTGCTCTTCAGTCATAGGAGGTGGCTGTTTAATCTGCTTTTCTTTGCCTTTGCTGGATGTCTGTGGAGTATTCATGGCAGCTTGCTGATGTGTTGTTGAGGATGAGGCAGCTGCTCCAAGTTGTCTTTGATATGAGAGGGGGACCTGTCCACAAGTTTCCAAGTCAGCTTCTTTTTGAATATTTCTAGCCTCTCTTTCTAGCAGCTCTTCATTAGTAATTTCCTCTTCTAGGGTGCCCTTTTTCCAGCTCAATGCATTGGCATACTGCTCAATCTCAGGCAGCCTCATATGTGAATAGGTACCCAATTTGTATTTTATCCTCTTGAGGGAAACAAAATGATTGGGGTCATAGGGTATCCACTCAAAACTAGTTTGCAGTTTGAGGGCCTCTAGGATACTATTTGCCTCTTTCCATCCCTCCTCTCTTTTGTTATATAGGAAAGGGCCCAGCTGGCTCCTTACCTTCAACTGCGCCTTCTTGTTCTTGCTTTGGAAGTGGAGGTAGTCGGAATTCCCAAATTGCCTGAAGTATTCTAGGACAAAAAGTCTCATAGGGACATACCTTGGCAACCTATAAGGCTTCAACTCACAGCCATATATTCTGATCACTGTGTGGTGTTGGTAAAAGTACCAATTACCAATGCTGTAGGTTTTGGAGAGATGGAGAACTCTCCTCATGTCATCAGTTAACCTTGGAGGAGAAACACCATACAATAATGTCATAGCTGGATGAATGAACAAGTCTATGAACTCACAGTATGTGTATGGTGATACAGAGGTGCAATGAAAAACTGAGGTCCAAAACACAACTGACCTTGGATTCCCCTGGGCATTAACTTGTTTCAGGGGAATGAGGAAGCTGCCTGGTTGATAAAACAATAATAGATGGTAAATGTATGAAGTGTATCTGAACAGTCTTTCCCTTTGCAGATTCGTTAGCTGGTCATGGATCCTATCTGCAATATATGTGGCATAGTCATAATGTACAGCTGGAGGCTTTCCAGGAGAGAATATAGACAGCATTGCCATTATACTATCATCCACATCCTCCACTCCCCTGAACCCTAGGACATAGCTGATCAAATCCACTAGCATTCTGCCCAATTCATTTAAGTATGCATATCCAATAGGAGGAGTTCTGATGGCTTCAGAGCCTGGTTGTATGAACAGCTGATTGATTTTGATGATCTGGTCATTTGACAACTTAGTCCCCTTCTTTATCAAGTTCTGCATGTAGAGGGGGGTCAATGGTTTTGCAGTGTGGAAATGCAGCGTCTCATTTAGGCTCTCTGGGGTGATATGGAACAGAATTGAGCCTGTGGGGCTGAGAACAGCTCTTTGGCATGGATCATAGCACTCCTCGCATCTGTGGATCAATTCTGGCATAGGATTTACCTGGGGGAGGTTGTAGATGGGCAAGTTTGAGTCCCAAATCACTAGGATATCAGCTCCACTAAGGTGCTGGGCTTTCAACTCATTTAGCAACTGAATATTATATTTAGAGCCTAATGGAAAATAGTCTAACATCTGATAATCCATATCTCCCAGAGCTTTCCATTCTAACTCCCTGTGAGGGGTATTGAGAGGCTTGATGTTCAGTGCAATTGGAGTTTCCATGGTCTATTAAGCTTCTGACTTGCAGGTGAACTGGTTGAAGTAAGCAGAACAACACAGAGGTGATTCCTTACAATGAAAGTGTGAATTTTAGGGACCAGAGGGTGAATTGAGCACACAACAATTGAAATACTGTTTAACAGATTGATAAAGACAAATAGCAGGGCTGACCAGAACTTTTCTATGGTGAATTTAGCCAGCAGAGGTTTCTAGCTCACGATTGCGCGAGCTACCTGTGAATTCAGGTTGTTTCAGTCAAATGCAGGTTTTGTAAACTGTTTGTTGCCTTGCCAGAGGGAAATAGGTGTAGGTTACTGGATACTAGACGGTGAATTCAGTGTTTTAACACTCCCTTAACAGTTTGCTTGTAGAAATTTGGATAAAAACCAGGTGCAGAGAATAATTTCGAGAAATACCTTGCGGATTGCCACTGACAGTTGCAAATGCAGGTACGACGGAGGCGTCCGTGGTTTGGAGTCGAACAGTGCAGGTTGGCGTTGGTCTGGTCGTTAAATATATGCAGGACCAACAACAGTCTCTTTCGGCAAAAGTAGAAAAACACGAAATTTTGGCCTAAAAATATATTTTTGGCAATATTGGCGCGTTTTTTGGGATGACGTCAGCATGACGTCATCGGGTGGGGTCGGATTTGGATGACGTCAGCATGACGTCACCGGTGATGTGGCAGGTCCTGGTTGGTCCATGGATATGCTGAAGTGGCGGACATGTCAGCGAAGGGACGGACGAATGAGGTGATGCGACGGCGGGGTGGCGGCGACGTGGCTCTGACGTGGGCATGACATGGGACCAGCAAAACCGGGCGGTAAGTGAAACAGTGGTACCGGTTTTCTCGGACCGCTTACAATACGGCCCCGGTTTTGTCAGAGGCCGCTCCGAGAGACTGAGAAGGTGACGCGTGGCCGAGGACTGACGTAACCCTTCGTCAGTTTCTCGGGCGCTAACTGTCGGGCGTGGGGACCAACCTGATATGCATAAGGGCCATTCGATCAGAGGCGCTCGATCGGACGGCTGACGGGTTGATGAAGTGATCGAGCGATACGGAAGGGGGGCGGGATATAAAAATATATTTTTTGGGATGCGTGCTTAGCGGATTTCGATGGTTTTTTAATATATTTTCAATAAAACCAATATAGCGCCCGAACCATTGGATAACATAAAAAATGGGTTTTTTATGAATAGTTTTGTCAAAATGCACCCGGTGCTTAGACTTTGGATAAAGGAGAAAAGTGGGTTTTTAGAGTATTTTTGCCAATGAAGCGAGTTAAAGGGACAAAAGGGGTTTTTAGCAAGGTTTTTTTGGGGAATTTTTGGGTTTTTTCTGAGCAGAGGGAAGGTGAGAGCTTAGGGGAGAGGTTGTTGCTCATAACCAGAGGTTAGAGCAGCCCCAGGACAGGGTTGACCACAGCCCCAAGTGGACTAAAGTCTCCCTTTAGACAGACATATTTAGCTATAATGCTAGAAGGAGGATATTTATAGAATGTTTGGGGATTTATACACCATGGTGTTAATAATACTAGGGAAAGGGTAACATAGGGGAATTACATACTAGAGTTAGAGTTAATATGGGGGAATATGTGAATGAGGGGGAAAATCACTAAGTTTACTTGAAACTTACTTAGTTTAGGGAGTAGATCAAAATGAAAAGAATTTTTAGACAAGAAATGTGGCTTTTCAATGAATAAAACCACCATCAAACCTCAAGTTTTCTAAGCAATTCAATTGATGAGGGGATGTTAGTAATGAGTGGGAAAAGGGATAATTGGGAATTTAGACATGCTTCTTTGTTCTTCTTTTCTCATCTTGACCATCAAGGTTAAATCTGAAATGAATACCACTTCTGCAACCCCATCTACTTACCCAGCTATTTTGCCTAGCATTTTTGTTTCTTCTTGAAGGGTGCATTTAGGCTTGCAGACCCTTACTTGCCTTTTCTTTTCTTTGGGTTTTTCTTCTGTTTTTCCTATCTACTTCTACCCTTATTTCCTCCAAGGTCCCAGATTAAGCTGTTGGGAGCCTTTTCTTCTCTACCTGAACTACTTGTCTGCCAAGATTAAACAGTTTGGACAGACTCCTTTCTCTATTCTACAACTGAAAATTTAAAACATGACATGATCCAGTTTAGACTGTTGGACCATCCATCAAAATTTGAGTCCATACCAAGCTATGAGCACAGATTGTATTCTTATGGAAATATGTGATCTTTGCATCATCAAAGCAGAGCATATTTGGACCTTTTCATTGCCAATCATGAAATATGAAACCTATTGGTATAGGTAGCTAACACTATTAAAGTTAGAACAAGTGTTCCAACAACATCCGAGATTTCGGTTACTCCAAACATTTCTGGAAACCCTGCCTCTACAGAAGAAGTTCAACAACCACAGAGGGACAGTGATACTGATCCTAGTCTGAGAGTAAACACTTGTGTTACCGAACCAGTTCCATCTACAACCGTTCGGAGAGTCTTGCTCTTCAAACATCTGTCGCTGTCGATTCCACCCCTTCTTCAGCACCAGAAATATTTTACGGACCTTACGGTCTTCCCCTTCCACCTGGTCTGATTGCAATTGAAGAAATTGTAGAAGATCCTCAAACAAGTACTCCAACGCACTTTGGAGTCGGGGTCACTCTATTTCCTTCTTCATCAGAAATAACGCATTTCTGATGAAGAAACCCATCAGAGATCTGAGATTCCTACCCATCAGAGATTCCAAGGCGATGCCTACATTAGATAATACTGGTGAAACAGCTGCCCTTTTGGTAAAATAGTCAACTGCGACTATGATATACCCATGCCCCCCGGTCGAGGTAGGGTTACATGTCATGAAATCAATGCCCCACTTGGCGAACGGCCCAACAATAACTATTGGTTGTAGAGGTGCGGGTGGTTTTCTGGTTTTGCTATCAAAAATTTGACAAGCATGGCAACTTCTGACTGCAATTATGAAATCTTTGAACATTGTTGGCCAGAAGTATCCTGCTCTTAAGATTTTTTGTGTTGTAGCATATCCAGATTGATGCCCCCCACAGGTCCCTGAATGACACTCATTCAGGGCTTTTTCGGCCTCCTCATGGGTGAGGCACCTTCTCAGAACTGTATCGATACCACGACGGTAAAGTGTATCACTGACGATCATGTAGTCTTTTGCTTGGTATCAAATACGTTTTTTTTTCAGACTGAGAGGTGTTAGGCCTAAACTTTTGGGTTTGGAGATAAATTATTATATCTCCATACCACTCATTGCTTGTAGATATCATAAACAAATTTTCATCCACGATTGATTCTTCGGATGTTTCATCGTTGGACGGCGATGGGAGATCGCATAATAATTCTGCAAAAACTAGAGCTTTCTTTGATTTGGATTTTACGAATTCCAGATCAAACTCTTGAAGGATCGCTATCCATTTCGAATATTTGACCCCCAGAAACTGTCGCGACAATATATAAGTCATGGGGTTGCAATCAGACAGAATGGTAGTTTTCCGAAAGAGGACATAGTGTCGAAATCTTTGTATTGCTTGAACAGCTGCAAGCGCCAGTTTTTCAACGTAAGAATATTTGCTTTCTGTATCATTTAAGTTCTTACTTAAATAATATATAGGATGTTCAATTCCATCGACTTCTTGAACTAAAACCATTGCGATGGTTGTATCTGCTGCAGCCAGATACAGGTTAAAATCTCTTTGATGATCGGGGGCGTACATTAAATATGCTTTCATTAGGGAATCTTTTAAAGCATCAAAGGAGGCTTGCGCGACTTGATCCCAGACAAAGGGTACCTCCTTTTTCAAAAGACGTGTATAACCTTTAGAAAGTTCGGCGTAATTTGGAATGAACCTCCTCAGAAAGTTTGCTTTCCCTTGGAGTTTCTGAATCTGAAGCAAATTTGAAGGTGGAGGCAAATTTATGATTGCCTGGACCTTGCACGGGTCGAGACGAATCCCATCCTTGGAGACTACAAAGCCAAGTAAATGACCAGAACTGACGCAAAATACACATTTGTGTGGATTGAGTCGTATCTTGTAGTGTCGGCAACGTAGAAATATCTCTCTTAAATGCTGTGGATGATCGGTCTGCTTTCGCGAATGAGCCGGAAGGTCATCGAGGTATGGTTGAACGATGTTTTTGATGTCATGGAAGGCATAATTCATTGCCCTCTGAAATGTCGCTCCCACGTTCTTTAAACCAAAGGGTAATTTTCGATATGCGAATGTGCCCCACGGACAAATGAATGCAGTCTTTGACTGGTCCTGTGGGCGGATATTTATTTGATTATACCCGGAAAATCCATCCATGAATGAAAAGATTTCGCATCCGGCGCTTTCATCAATTATCTGGTCGATGAAGGGTGTAGGGTAGTTGTCTTTTGGACAAGCTTGATTTACATCCCTATAATCGACGCACACTCTAATTGTCCCTTGTTTCTTCATAACAGGGACAATATTGGATACCCAATCGGTCAAAGGAACTGGGTAGATAAAACCAGCATGGAGAAGTTTTTCAACTTCTGCCTTAATGGCAGCGGCTTTCTTGGGGTGCACCTACCATAGTCGTTGTCTTACCGGTTTGACATCTGGATACATCTTAATTCCGTGTTCAACAATACTCGAGTCAATGCCTGGCATTTCATCATATGACCAAGCAAAGATATCTCTGAATTCGCGAAAAAGAGCGTTATATATTTCCAGTTCTGAAGGAGAACAACATTTTCCAACATAAATATTCTCTACAACATTTGTTTTGGTCGAGATGTTTATGGTGATAGTCTCTTCAATGTTGGATAAGTTTCGCTCGGAATCCACCGTATTTACAGTATTTGATAGGAATTCAAAAACTGAAGGATGATAAAGGTCATCTTTAGTATCTTCTTCATAATCCGGAAGAAGAGAACGATGGTGGCAATCACTCCATGGTGCCCCTTCAATCAACATTGATTGTACAATTCCTTCGTCGGTTCCATGCACTCGTGACCAAGGATCTGAAGGGGTACCATATCCTCTAGACCTATCTACCCAAACGCTTGATGAGCGTTGATTCGGGTTTGCCTCCCATGCTAGGAACATTGATTGCTATAATATTTCTATTGGGCTTGGGGGCAAAACCATTGCATGATCCATGTTGATATCATTTTCTGAGATCTTTGTGGAAGATATCATATTGCAGGTTCCTATCGATGCTACTTCCATCAGATTGATTGGAGGTGGAAGAGCGAAAGTTCCCATTAGTATAGGATCTTTCAGTAGCCCTACTCCGATATTCTGAAGCGAATGGGGGCTTCCATGGATCATGGGAATGCTTCCTGTAACTTGAGAACCATTGGGGAGGAAGTTTTGTTGATCGACGATTGTAATCCCTCCTTGAATGGGAAATGCAATCTTTCTAAAATAGGTCGACACAACAGCTGCCATGGCATATATCCATGGTCTTCCTAGTAGGATGTTGTAATCAAGATTCCCATCAATGACTTCAACATCTATTTCTACCGTTTTTCCCCCTAGTTCAACTTTCAAATTATTTAGGATACCATATGGGGTATATGTCCTTCCGTCAAATGCTTTTAATGTCGTCGAAGATCGCGACAAGGTTGGAGATCCTAAAGTTTTCCAGCAACTCATCGACATAATGCATGTGGATGCCCCCTCATCAATAATTGTTCGATGAACAGTTTTGTTGAGGGCTTTCACTTGAATAAGGAAAGCTAGTTGTGCTGGTAACTAAGGATCCTATCCTTTGTGGTCGAAGGATACAAGATTGGAATCCTTTGGGTCAACCCCACCAATGGCTGATAACAAAGCCTACCTTTGGGATGGGCAATTTTGAAGTACTTCAAGAGTCGACATAGCGGACGGCGATTGGGCCAAATCTTCCACTATATTATAATGTTGCGCCGCTCTAGCGCGGGGATTAAATGTTGACTTGTGTACTACTCCCTTTGGCGGTTTTATTGTTAATTCAGGAATGGTGGGTGTTACAACTTCTGTCGAAGTTGTTTTCGAACTACTTGGTTGATCTTTATCCTTGTTGTTCGATAGCTGTGGATTCCCGTAATCTTTGTTCCTTGTCGAAATCAAAGCATCATTTTGCTGTTTTGAAACCGACAACATTAGCACTTGAGACGGGGAAGCATTTCCACTATCAACCATATTTGTTCCTGGATTTGGAAACGGATCAGTTAACACTGCTGAGGTTTTCGAACTCTTAAATAATTTCTTAAGTTCAGCTTTGTATGGACATTCTTTCGTCCAATGATCCTCATCACATATCTGACACCCTGAAGGGGGTTTCCTATTTCCAGGAGGGTTTGAAGAAGGTTTTTCAGGAGATGACTCATCCTGTTTCTTCTTCTTCCCTTTGCCTTGTTTCTTCTTGCTTCCTGGTTGTTTGGTTTCTTTGCCCTTATCTGTTGATACGGCATTTACTTCCGAAGCAAGAAGTTAATCTTTTGCATTTTGATCTGAAATCTTACGGGTCTTCTTAGATGTAGCCTTTGTCGATTTCGTGTCTGTTTTGCCAATCACGCCATCGCCGGCGTGAGAGTCATTGTTCGATTTAGGAGGAGGAGGAATTGAGAATTACGGTCTAGGGGCGTCAGGTATTTTGTCGTAGAGCGTGCCGGACTGAGTATAGATCAAGTCCAGATATTGCACACGAGCTATAACTTGCTCTTCCGTTACGACTCCCCCCTTTGCCACATCTTCCGTAATGGAAGGTAGTAATGACTTGATAAACCATTCAGCTAATAGCTGATCGGGAACATACGGTTTTACCATCCTACGACGACGTCGCCACTCATGTATATGTTCAGATATGTGAGTGGTTGTTGTCTATTTGAAGTTGGCAAGAAGTTCTGTTCCCGTTTCATACCTTATCGGTAATTGAAAATGGGTTAAAAAAGTCGTGGCTAAGGTACTGAAGTTGTCGAACGAATCTCTAGGCAATTCAATGTACCATTTTGCCACTGGACCCGTTAACGTCCTCTGGAAGAGGCGAAGCCTTATCGAATCATCATTTAGGGTGTTTGATGAACACCATAGATGAAATGTCATCACGTGATTCGATGGATCTTCGCCCGGATTTCCATTAAATTTAGGAATATCTGATGGAAGTTTATGAGGGATCGCTGGCCACCAAGGGGCGTAAGCAATTGGATCATTTGTTAACCGGTTTAAATCAGGTAACTCTAAAGTTGCCACGAATGGTAACTGTTGATTCAGATTAGGTGAAGCATACCCAGGGTAAGATGGGATTGCCTGAGCAGTTGGTATTTGCATGCATAATGCATTTGATGTTGGTATGACTGATACGGTTGGTGGACATGACCATTGTAAAATGGTTGAGTTTGACCGTTTTGAATGTACGGTTGTCCACTGTTCACAAAGATTTGCTGCTCAGAACCTTGGTATACTTGTTGGAATTGTGGTTGTTGGTACTGCACCAGCCATGGTTGAGAATCCATGTGCTGTTGCACTATACTAACCGTTGGACCAAGGTGTGGGGTAATTGTACCCGTCTGGACCTGTGTCGCCCCACTAGTTGGCGATTGTGGTTGAGTCACAGGGTCAAGGGGTTGTTGCATTACAACCTGAGAAATCTAAGGTTGACATACAACAAGTAGCATTTGAACTTGTGACACTGTCACAATATCTAGTGTAGTCGGGATATTCGACATAGGTACACATTGTTGCATCGAATACACAACCCTTGGTTGTTGAGGTAGTATAGGTACCCAACCACTTGAGGTAATTCCGGTATAACCTGAATATTGTTGTGAACTCCCGTATGGATATCCTCCTGGAGGGGATAATGATAAGGCATACTGCCCCCCATATGGTGGTAATCCAGAACTCAAGGGAATTGTTTGCCCTTGGGGACCAGACTGCGCAAATTGACCTCCAAATGGATCAATTTGTTGAGACTCAACGTAAGAGTTGCCGGATATTATTACGAAGGAACAAACAGGAGCGGACCATACTGTCGAAATAGCCCCTGAGTGGGCTCCTTCTAGCGGTTGAGAGCTAGTTGGGATAGATGGTATGCCGGCGAACATTGTTGGAGTGATGGTAGGGAGTTCTGTTGTCGCTGTGTCAGACGACACAGTCTTAGATGTTGACGGTTGTTCAGAAATTTGGAGTCTATCCAAAAGATTACCTAGCGATTCTATACGAACTTCCACTGGTGGTAGACCAACTTCTGATGAAAAAGGAAATAGAGTGGCCCCGACTCCAAAGTGCGTTGGAGTACTTGTTTGAGGATCTTCTACAATTTCTTCAATCACAATCAGACCAGGTGGAAGGGGAAGACCGTCAGGTCCGTAAAATATTTATGGTGCCGAAGAAGGGGTGGAATCGACAGCGACAGATGTTTGAAGAGCAAGACTCTCCGAACCGGTTGTAGATGGAACTGGTTCGGTAACACAATTGTTTACTTTCAGACTAGGATCAGTATCACTGTCCCTCTGTGGTTGTTGAACTTCTTCTGTAGAGGCAGGGTTTCCAGAAATGTTTGGAGTAACCGGAATCTCGGATGTTGTTGGAACACTTGTTCTAACTTTAATAGGAGATTTCGAACCGGTTAAACGAGTTCGCTTTGTCCGTACTAGTTTCGATTCCGGAGACAAAGATGGTTGACTCGTAAGCCTCCGCGAACGACGGGGTTTCAATTGACTTTCTTCCACGATTGCGGATTACTCGATCAACTAAAATAAAAAGGGGAAGTATGTTTCCGAATTAAATGAATTTTAGACGCTTCAGACACAACTTGTTTTTTCAGTTTTTAAGAGTCGTGAAAAAACAAAAGATGACTCTAGTCTCCTTCGATTTTTAATGAGCTTGAAGTGACAAGTGCTCAGATGGACCTTTTCTGTTAAGGAGTCTGAAAAGGAACGAAAGGGACTGCTCTGGAGATCTAGGTAGAGGGAGTACCAAACCAATCACAAAACTGCAGAATACGTTTTACGGTACGGCAGTCAATCTTCCCGAATGCTGTGTTCGGTGCATTGCGATCAGCAGGGCGGCCGACACGGCTTCCTATGGATAAAAGATTTTAAGCCTATAGGGGTCTCCCAATATATACTCGACGGTACGTGGGAGCACAAGTCCGTACTAGCACTTATCGTCTCACAGTGGAGGAATCACCCAACCATTAGTGAGGACAACAATTACCAGGCTTTACGACGCCGGAATGCGTCTCTAGCCTAGACCTTGGGTGATTCCTCCACTTTGAGACGATAAGTGCCAGTACGGACTTGTGCTCCCACGTACCGTCGAGTATATATTGGGAGACCCCTATAGGCTTAAAACCTTTTTATCCATAGGAAGCCGTGTCGGCCGCCCTACTGATCGCAATGCACTGAACACAGCATTCAGGAAGATTGACTGCCGTACCGTAAAAAGTATACTGCAGTTTTGCGATTGGTTTGGTACTCCCTCTACCTAGATCTCCAGAGCAGTCCCTTTCGTTCCTTTTCTGACTCCTTAACGGAAAAGGTCCATCTGAGCACTTGTCACTTCAGGCTCATTAAAAATCGAAGGAGACTAGAGTCATCTTTTGTTTTTTCTCGACTCTTAAAAACTGAAAAAAAAAAAAAAAAAATTGTGTCAAAGCGTCTAAAAATTTATTTTAAACGGAATATTCATTACCCTTTTCCTACATTGATCTTAGGTTGAGAAAATGGAGTCTACCAACCAAGGAATCCCCTTGGTGGAAATCCTAGTCCCTTCTCCTCTTGGGGAGATGTTGGTGCACCCCATATGGCCACATTGTCGCTTCCAGGACTGACAATTGGCTTGCCGGTATGGCTCTTCTCAACCAATGTCGTTCAGAACACCACTATTCCTGAACAATCGAATCAGCAATTAGACGAGTCCAGAGTTGCCCACCAACCTTCTACTTCCTCTAATTCTTTCTCTCCTCCTTCCTCTTCGCTTGATGGGGCTGGCAAAGCCAAAAGTCAAGTTCCTAAGGAGAAGAAGGAAAAGAAGAAGAAAGAGAAGAAGAAGAAGGAGCCAAAGGCGAATGGGGGAAAACGAGTGTCGTCTAACGAAAATCCACACACTGCACCAACCAGGCCTAAATCGCCATGTGTCATTTGCAAAGGAGACCACTTTCACAGAGATTGTCCTTGCATCCCTCGGATACTAAGGGACTGGTCTCCTCGTTTGCACAATCCGGTGTCATCAACCTCTGATGATCATGTTGAAAGCACACCGTCAACTAGCGAAAGTGAAACCCCAGGACAAAAAGGGAAAGCTAGATTTCCTTGTAAACTGTGCAAAGGCAATCATACCGTCCACCATTGTCCCTTCTTAGACAAAGCTAAAAGAGTTTTGGATGATCGTCTGGTTTCACCATTACGACTTCCTCCTGGATATAAAAAACTCTTGCCGAGTCTGTCACTAGTTGAGAATCCAGCTGGCCCGCTTAGGTGGTCGGCTGAAGCGCCTATCATTGAAGATAAACCAACTGAATCCATACCAGATGAAAGTCAAAAGGTCGAGGCGGCAGTTGACCCGGTCTTGCCTTCAGAGGTTTTATCTTCAGATGATACAGTCACTGAAGAGAACAAGGATGACACCGTCCAGATTCTCTTCATCAACACAGACTCCGACGAACATGGGGGCAATCTACCCATTCCTTTACCGCAGGAAGGAAGTTCGTCAGAGCTGTACCCGACCGTCTACTCGGTCCCGCCTCCAAGAAACCTAGTTGTCTCCTTCGACTGGAATCAACTAGTGTTACACTAAAAAATGTCACCTTGACTACTTACAGTTAGTATGGCTCAAATCAACAGTCATGCTACCCTTTTAGGCAAGTCTCATGCCTCTGTTATCCATCTCAAACTCAAAGAAGAGAGAAAGTCTTGTAAAAACTATGTTTATCTCTCTGGGTCGCAGGTTCTCTCTAGCCTTACCTGCGGGGACGCTGACCATGTTCACAAAATCTGCGTCCATGGACGCTCTGTATGTTAAGGGACAGGTGCGTCCCTCTGTAAAAGGCAAAATGCGCGAGTTTTATCTTGAAAAAGTTACTTGTGGTTACTTCTAGAACATTCTAGAGGTCGGTTTGATGAAATGGATGCGCCTCCAGTTGGTTCATGTATCTCTATTAAGGGGAACTTATCCCATCAATAAGGGAGCTATCCCACCCAAAGAGGGGGATGATCCCATTGATAGTGGACCTGAATAACCTCTTTACAGCACTATAAATAAAGACATTGAGCCAGAGGGAGAGGAGGTTGGAGCTATACATTTTCTTTGGGTAAATGCTGCAGGATTTAGGTCTTCCATTAGAGCCTTTGTGAGGAGAGATTGTCTTCACTTGATTCTACTTGGAAGTGGGTGAGCTTTGTCAAAGTAGAGGAAAACCCTTGATGGACCCTGGGAGGAACTTGCACAAAACCAAGGCCAGGTTGTAAGAGTTTCTTTGTTTCGTTATTAATACAAACTGGTTTATTTTTCTCAATAGCTTGTGTTAATGAGTTATTTCATGTGTTCCTTGGTCTGCATGTTGAATATATGTTTTATTATATGAAATGCAAGTGCTTGGTAATTGTTTGATTGTTTGTGGTTGCAGGAATTGACTTGAAGGAGGAGCTCATCCGGATTGGCAAGGACAAACTACAACAACAGCGTTTTGAAATAAGGTAAGCCTAAACACTTGTAATCTTCATGTTGTAAAAGGTGTATTTAGAGAAAGATCACTCCATTTTGTCTTGTTTGTCATTAGAATGTCTTAGACTTCTAGGAAGGTCAGTCGTGTCCGCACTCTTGACCAATTCCGTGTGACAACTAGGCAGACCCCGTTTACCAGCAAGTGTACCATTCCGAATTATCATTCAAATATATAGAATGGTCATGGCTGGTACCATCATAGATGAGGGGGCTTCTGTGAGTATCCTTTCCTCTACTGCTTGGAAAGTGCTTGGTTCGCCATCGCTTTTGCCTGAGATGAGAAACCTGACAGGATTTGATAAAGGAACCAGTCGACCTTTAGGGATCCTTCCCGATGTGCCCATAACATTGAGAAGGAAGACAATTCGCATGAACGTAATGGTAGTTCAAGGACCCTTGGATTATAATCTACTCCTTGGACGAGACTATATTTATTGCATGGGAGCCATCGTCTCCTCACTCTTTAGAGTAATGTGTTTTCCGCAAGAAGGAAGAGTGGTCAAGCTCGTGGACCAGCTTTCATTTCCCAGATCACGCATAGCAAATAGTCATATACCATCCCTAAATGGTCTCTTCACGCAAGAAATGTCTCAATCCCCAGTTCGTCCTCCCGATAAGCGCGAGTAATTCGGAGGGATATGACTGAAACCCAGGGGGCATGCGTCCTGGTCTGCTTCGGCAGGAAAACTTCGGGTATAGGGTAGGTTTCCGCGGGAGAATATGACTAGTCTGTACCCCGTCCGTCGGTGGAAGAGGGGTTATTCTAGAATAAGATTCTCTTGTCAAAGTTATGTGACTTGGCGGGCATCGTTGCTCACCTTTGTTTATCTCGGTAGACATCGCCGAAGAAGTGTTTTGTTTGCACTGCGAATAGAACAATCTTTGGGTAACCTGTAAGAGGTAGGCCTTTCCTGATAGAACAAATGTTTTGTCTGCAAATTGAGGGGTAACCTTGAAACCATATTTTATACCTGGGGGCATGCAAACCTTTTGGAGTGCAAGCGAGGGGCGGCTATTTATTTTTTAAATTTTTAGGACCTCTAACCCTTTAAACTCGTAGGATTAGTCGTCACCTAACTTGCATAAAGAAAGGATGTGGGGCAAAAATATAAAAATTTCCATTTTTATATGAGACATTCTTATCATATGACTGGATTAATCGAGTAGTTTTAGCACATAGTTCAAGCTCGTTAAAAAATAAACATAAGACATGAGCAAATGTTTCCACCCGCCTTTCAGCTCGTTAAAAAATGAACTATTCCCCGGTAAATAACCACCGTGAATGTAGCATTTCAGCCACTAAAGCCTTGGTCGTGTTTGCACCGTCACCTCCACTTTTTCATTGGCCGATCATTCACCTCCATTTGATTGTTTACCCATTTTGAGGAACAACTGCGAAGAGTGATTTCACTAGCCATCCTTGTGACACTGCCGTGATTGGAAAATTCCAAACCTTACCTGGAATTAGCTGCTACCCATTTTATCACTCGTTCCTCAAAAGACGAGTCTTCTTTAAGCTCTTTTCAACTAACTCGTAAAATATGAAAAGATTGCCGAGTTTTGGCCTTCCAGCTCGTTAAAGCGACGGGAAGTGCTATCCCTCCTCTAGATTTTAATCTTTTTGGACCTGAGGGATCATTGCACAAAAAGATCGAGCGCTTGTTTGTTCGGCTCGTTAAAACTATCGAAAATTCATCCCTTTTGTATTGTTTTATACTTTTTCTGACTTAAGGGATTAGATGACGAAAAAGGAATTTTGGAGTTACCTTTACGTACCTTTTTAGACTCTCTAAAAATGAAAAGTACCGAGTTATCTTTGTCGTTAAACTCGTTAAAAAGATTAATAGCGACAAACTTGTCTTTAGACGAGAATGAGTTTCACTATCGCTAGGCTCGTTAAAACATAACGATGGGTTTGCCTGAAGGGAAAATTATAGAACAAGCATATGTTATCCTCCTCAAGCTTGACAAAAATAAAGAGGTACTGGTCAGCAATGACTGGGGAAAAATTGGGAAGAAAACTCAAAGAATCTTTATTGGTAGCAAGTCGCTCTTGAACATGACACTTCCACTCTGTGTCCGAGTCGGGTTGGGTTGTTTCATTCACCGGTCACATCACCATGGTCACGCCATACCATCCACATTTGGGGTAAATGCTACCAATCCATCACATAAGTGTCGCCGACATGTTCAAGAGAAGTCATCCAGAGAAGTCACCTGTGTCCCATCCACTACCATACATTATACTTCATTCTTTCATGACCGCCATCCTGAACCATATATCATCAGATTGTTTTCACCTCCATCAAAATCATTTGCTCCGTTCCGTGTCATTGATGTGGGATTCATTAAGGCCCTCCTTTGACGGATCGCTTCTTTTCGACATCTTCTCATTATCCAAGAAGTTGATCTAGGAACACCCCATTCAGTACTTTGAAGCTTGCATGCCTCAATGGCAAGTTTCTCACTTCCGGCGACAGGTATACATCAATGACCTTCGACCGAAAGATTTTGCATGGTGTTCGACGCCAAGTCCTTTATTCACACCACATGAATTTTACTGTAGTACCTTGAGGGTCATTATCATTATCGGTGATTCCTCTCGCGCTTGTTAACAGTTTACATCATTGACTGGTAATCAAGCGATGTCTTTCCATGTTCGACTTCAGAACATTTCTCACATGGATCGACTTGTACTTCGAGTGAAGGTCAAACGAGATTGAAGACCCCGGATCTAGTTTCATCCATCCAGGCTGTGATATATATTCAGGAAAATAAAGACATTGAAATGTACAGCATTGCAGCACAGATAATTATCCTACCAAAAGGATGATGGCTCTATCAGAATCATCAGTCTACCATCAGACGATTGTCTGTCCTATGTACATGAAAATGAATTTATAAAGCTGAGCATGGGAATGCCCACCTCAGCTAGATCATGAAAACAGTATGAAGATAATGTATTGTATTGTATCTTATTACAGGTCTCCTCCCAACATTGAAAGAACTTCGGATCCTCCTAATAAAGCATTTCACCCGATAAACGGCCTCATACTTTAGGGGGCAACTGTTATAGACATTTTTGTGCCTTACAGCTCTAAGCATGAAATGTCCATAAACCAAGGGATCCTAAGTCCCTAAAAGTGTTGTTCCGACCCCTAAAGGAACAAGGTCAACAAATTACAGCTTCTCCCAGAAGTTCTCCACCAGAAACTGCTCAGAATCAGTCAAATCAGGATCATTTCAGCTGCTCCACTGGCTAGCTGCGTTGCATAGCACCCAAATACACTAGCTAGGTGCGTTGCAACGCACCTAAATGCACTACCAGGGTGCGTTGAGTGGGAAATGACAAATGGCAGTGCCATTCCGCGAAAGACAATGGAAGCTTCCAGAATCTTCTCCAATGACACTTGCCCCACTGAGTTCGACCAAGGATGAGTAAGAGGCTCTCAGTCTCCAAGTGGAAGCAAGAACTGACAGAGAGAATCCACTAGTCAAATCATAAGCTGACTCATCCTCTTTGCATACATCTATATATGGATCCCTCATCCCAGAGATCCAGGGGCTGGAATTTTGTACATTGCAAAGAATTGTTGTTGGTTTTGAGATAGATATTAGAGTATTGGGTGATTTATGCTTTGTTGGAGGTGAAGAGGGGCTTCTTTGCTGGGAGGTTGATGCTGGATCAGGAATCATCGGTTGTAACTCCTCCTGGATCTTCTTGTTATATCAATAAGACTATTTGAGTTTCTCCTACATGCTTGTGTATCATTGATGTTTTTTACATTTGTATGTTTAGCTTAAATCTGATCCTAAGTTATTTATGAATATAAATCCATGTCTTTGTGTAGTTTCCTTCTTTTGTGATCTTACAGGAACTTGGTGAAGCTGGGCAAGTAAGGGAGCATGTAGCTGGAAGCTGTCAAAGAGGAGAGAGATTGGATCAAAGGACTAGCGCAAGACACAGGTTGGTTCATCCTATTCCTCTTCGTTTATAATTCATAAAGAAGAATACAAAAGTAGTTTTCTCTGTTTGTTTCTAAGGTCACTGTCACACCTTAGTGGGATAGGGTCGTTCCGAATGGAAACTTTTCCCGTTAACAATGCTCCATCATTGGAGCTAGTGGTGTTCATTTTATACATGTGTCTTGGGAATTTTATTTATTATAAGAATCCTTATGTTCTTCATGCATGAATTATGTATTTTTGTAAGACTATTATGTGAATATTTGTAATTCATTTTTTCTTTTGTCTATGCTAAAGTAGATGAAATGTTTAAGATATTTTTGTACCTATCATATTGAGAATTTGCATTAATTTTTATTATCACTATCACATCCTCGTGGACTATTCCATTGGATATTGGATAGATATTCCTTGTTACATTGGTTGCAATGACCATCACATCTCTGTGAACTATTCTACGTGATGTTGTACAAATTATTCTTGTTTATGTATGTTTCTACTAGGGTGGTACTATTACCTCTCTCTTAGAGGCTCACTTCTCCTCCCCCTCCATCATAAAATAACTTTGACACACATATGACCGAAAACTCACCAAGAAAACCCCCTTGCTTTTCGAAGGCACGTTTAACTCCTCTCTCTTGCTGACAATTAGAGCCAAGGCATATTTTTAATACAACTGGAAACCAGACCATATTTTGGATGGGGCTCCCATCCCAAACGGTGTGAGTTCTAATTGGGAACACATATTGTGGAGACCCCTTGAATGTTGGTAGGTCCAAAACCGTCAACATTTTTGGTGTTAGAAGGAGGGCAGTCAGATTTTTACGGAATATAACCTCACTCACCCAAATCTTACTTCCTTTCGTCAAGGAAATAACATTCCCAACACCTCCTCTATGAATATTCCTAAATATGGAAATACTTCCAGCCCAAGACTGTACAAACTTGTGAAATCTCATATGACCAAATTCGTGTCATCCACCCTATCACCCTTAAGTTTGTAAGAGTTATTGGATTTATACCCGGAGTACATACTTTTCATATTTTCCAAAGAAGAAACAAACCACCCCTAGTGGGATAGTGGTCTCAACAATTGAAAATTGGTTCTCGCCACCCTTGAAGAGTTAGTGGACTCTGAAGAAAATGCAAAAAAACCATAGTAGCCTCCAACCTTCAACGGTGGTGACGGTGATAACGTGGTACTCTCGGATGATACGTTGCGAGTTAGGTGGTAATGAAGAAGAAGAAAACCAATCATATTCTAATGAAGAAGTGAAAAATAGTGACGAAGACATAACAAACCAAGATCTAGATTGGATGTCTCAGGGCTCACTTGCATTACCAGGCATTCTACATAAGATGCCAAGACATGTGGAAAATATATTAATGAAGTATGACCCTGACAAAGAATTAAAAGTGGAGGACCATCAAGACAACTTCTACTTACATAGTCAAATGCTATAGATACGTTATGATGATGGTGCATGCAGACTTTTTCCATGAACCTTAGATGGAAGAGTAGTTATATAGTATCATAGTCTTCCAATTCCATCCATAATTGGAGGGGTTTTAAGAAACTATTTCTTGAGAAAATTATTGATGACAAAAACCCCGTCGTGATTTTAAGAGAGTTGGGCAGTCTCAAGATGGAGCAAAAAGAGAAAGTGAAATATTTCAATCATAGGTTTAACCATATCTTGAATATATTTGCAGCATACACAAAGCATCATGACTCCATCAATATCGATTATTTCACATCTTCCTTACCAACAAGCATTGCGCAGTTCGTGAAAATAACTGTCAAGCCAACTTTGGCTAATAATTTCAAAGAGGCAATCATAATTGAAAAGAACTTGCATGTGATTAGAGTCATTGTAGATGAAGAATCAACAAAGAACTCCAAAGACACAGGGAAACGTTCTCAGGCCTCCACAAGGAAGGCCAAGGAGAAATAAGTATTTGATCTTGAGAGCTTGACCTGCACTATCAAGTCTATGTCCAATGAGTTAGCAGAATTGAAACAAATTTCAAGCAAGACCATCATGAGAAGCACGCCTCCTATATTAAACATTCCAAGAATTTTTGATAACTCTGGCAGTAGCAACAACCAGCCGGCCAAGTCTTCGCAAAGCTCGAACGTTGTGCTGAATTTTGAAAGTACAGGGATGGATCAATATTGTTCATTTCAACAAGAGTATCATTCAGAAAATGCATGCCTGCAATGGAACCATAGAATAAAGGCTCTTACTACACACATTATTGATACAGTGGTTTCAGATGAGTAGATTGTGCCTGCAAAAGAGAAGGAAGAGAATGTTGTAGTCAAAGAAACTACAAGTGTCAAAGACGTAGTGAACACACTCAGTTGTGTTTTCAAAATGGAGAAGAAGAGTGTCAAAGAACAACTCTTGAGTGTGGCCCCAACCCAACAACACAACACTTGATAAAATTTGAGAAGCCAAGGTCCAACCTTCACTCAAGAGTTGACAAGGCAGAAGTTGAAAGAGCATTTTCTTAGAAAGATCACACCACCTGTAAAATCATCTTGGAACACTCAGAGAAAGTCTGGGAACATGGCCATAACAAAAGGTACTTCCGCAAACAGTAAAAGTAAGCCAATCACTCTAGAAGTAGCAGATAAGACAAATCTGCGAGACACTTTGGTAATGTCTCATGCATTAGGTTATAACATAGTTGAAGATATGAAGAAAGGTCGCGCGAATATAACACTTTTTGAACTAACTAATATCATGAGCCAGTGAGAATTGCTTTCTCGTGCACTCAAACAGTTCACTTTAGGTAACAGTGCTTCTTCACCAAAGGTATATGGTACATCCTCTATTTCTCTCGAACATATACTTAATTCTTTAATGTTAGATGCAAATGCACTCGACCCCCCATTTCCGTTAACGTTTAAAATTTTCAATTATAATGTGCACAATTGCTTAGTTGATTCTGGTGCGTATGCAAATGTACTTCCTTTATCAGTAGCAAATAAAATCAATGGAAAATGGGATAAAATGGATGCATAGATCATTCATCTATCCATGTGATTGGTGAACTTGAACTCATAAATGTTCTAATACGCTTATCATCTGACCAACGAGCTCACCAATGTATAAAAATAGTAATTGTGAACATTCCGAAATCATACGGTGTATTATTGAACAGAGACTAGTCCAACAAGTTATAGGGGTATTTTTCGATGGATTGATCACATTTGTGACTTTTGAACAAGGTAATAAACAATCAAATCTGGGTGAACTCAAAGCGGTATATGAAACACACGGTAACTCCCTTAGAAGGTGAAAATGAGTCAATGGCCTTCATTGATCTTATATTTGGGAATTGCTTCGTCGAAACTGAGTTTGGTGCTATCTTTCTCAATCATCCCCAATACCATCTAACACACATTTGGAGTTCCTTCCTAGTCCAACTGGTGAAAATGACATTTGTACAGTTAATAGTAGTAGTAATAATAGGACTAGTGTAGCACATAGTCCTTGTATATATAATGTTTGGAAATTGCATTTTAATGGTTCCAAAAAGGAGGAGGTCTCTGGAACTGGTTTTGTTGTAGTGTACCCATCACAGAGGAAACATATGATCTCCAGCTACTTGTAATTCAAGTGCACAAACAACATCACACAATATGAAGCACTCATCTTGGGTTTGAAAAGAGCCATCGACCTCAATGTTACAATTCTCAAAGTAGTAGGTGACTCAGAAATTGTCGTACGGTAGGTACATGATACTATACATTATGTGTCACCTCATTTGAAAATTTATCAATAAGAGGTTTGGAGTTTGATTTTGTGTTTCCAAGCTTTTAACACTATTTTTGTTCCTATAATATTCAGCACAGTTGTAGATGCATTGGAAAATGATGTTGCTAAGTTATCATCGCTTAGGGATGGTTTTCTGTAGAAATTATTTATAAACCATCCATCCTTGAAAATATTACTAACTTACGTGTTTACAATGATTACCATAAAATACTTCTTTATGGTGAATGCTGATGTATTCAAGGTTGTAGCTATCGACGAAGATGATCACAAAAAAGTTTTGCAGGGTGTGGTTTGCGCAATAAAGAAAACCCCATGCCAAAATGCATGGTATCAATGGAAAAGTTTTATGACTTGCACAACTGCTTCTGAGGGCCAGTCAATTTGAAAATCCATAGCTCAATGTTATCACACAAGAAAATAAATTTGGGAACAGAAACGGATCTGAATTTTGTCAATCTTGGTACTTATTTCACACCATAAAAGTGACAAGCTTTTATCCGCTTACTCAAGCAGGACCAAGATGTATTTGTGTGGATATACGACAAGCTCAAAACTTATGACACACGAATAATTCAACATTTTATTCCAATCAAAGAAGGGGCCAAGAATTTTCAACAAAAGTTGCGGAAGGTACATCTAACACTTGAGCCTCTGATTCAAAAGAAGTTGAGGAAATTGTTTCATGCTCAGATCATATATAAAGTATGACATTCTACCTAGGAATCGAACTTGGTCCTGGTTAGAAAGTAATCCAGGAAAATCCACTTGTGTGTCGATTTCCACAACTTGAACTGTGCCTTCAACAAAGAAAATTACTATGTTCCATCTATGGAACAAATACTACAAACAATATCAGTGTTAGAGATGTTTTCTTTATTGGGTGGGTATTCTAGTTATAACCAGGTTCTAGACTTAGAGCCTGACAGAATAAATACAACGATCTGCACAAAGTGGGGTATGTTCACATTTAAGAGAATTCCATTTGGGTTGGTCAATCTTAATGCAACATTTCAATGCACCATGGACATCGCATTTTTCAAACTAATCAGGAAAAGTGTAGTGGTCTATCTTTATGATGTCATGGTCTTTTCCAAAAGTATATCCGACCACATACGCCACTTGAAGAAAATTTTCAAGCGATGTCACAAGTACGAGATATTCCTTAATCCAAAAAAGAGTATTTTCGCAGTGTCTGAGGGTAACCTCTTGGGCCATATCATTGCCAAAAGTGGGATTAAAGTAGACCTAGAGAGGGTCAAAGCAATTATGCAGATTCCTTTCCCTGTGAACAAGAAAGCTATGCATTCCTTCCTGGGGAAAATTAACTTCCTTTGCAAGTTCATCTCTAATTATGTTCAGATTATGAATCCAATACAGGAGATGGTAAAGAAGGATGTGATCTACAAATGGGATAAAAGGTAAAAGGACTTTTTTTCCCATATTAGGCAAGCCATTGCAAAAGCACCCTCTTTGTACAACCTAGATTTCAACAAAGATTTCCTGCTTTATACTTTCACCTATGACACTTCTTTTGTTGTTGTGCTTACAGAAAAGGATGATAAAAACAATGAGCAACCAATATCTTTCATGAGTTCTAGCCTTCAAGGACCTAAACTTAACTACCTCGCCATCGACAAACAAGCTTATGTAGTTTACAAGGTGGTGAAGCACTTCTGGCCTCCTTAAAAACCATTGCATCATCTTTGTGCCGCACCCAAAAATTAGATCATTATTCATTTAGCAAGAGCTAGGTGAGAGAAGAGGGAATTAGATGAATTTTTTACAGTAATATGACTTAGAGGATGAGGTTATTTATTATAAGGGGAGCATATTTTTGGTATCAGGATCACAATTGAGAGAGTGCGTCCTTCAAGTAGCTCATGATTCTCCTTTGTCCAGGCACCAAGGGTTTTGGAAGACTTATATGGCAGTGATAGAGCGCTTCACTTTGAAGGGCCTCAAGGTAGATGTGTTGAGGCATGTGTAGGAGTGTGAAACTTTCTAGAGGAACAAAGGAGAGTTAACCCATCCAACAAGATCGTTGCAGCATCTTTCCATCCTTGAGGGGAAATGGGAGATAATTTCTATGGATTTCATCACTAGACCTCCCTCAATGCAAGGGAAGGAGTGTATTTTTTGTGATGGTCGAATGGCTAACCAAGTTCACGCACTTCTTTTCCATACCAACACGATATTCAGCCTCACAGGTGGCAAAGTTTTTCTTCAGGGAGGTCTTCCGTCTACACGCACTCCCTCAAACCATAGTTAGTGATATGGATAGCCAATTTATGGGAGGATTTTGGCAGGAGCACTTCAGACTAGTCGAGCTCACTCCAAGCACTAGCTATCGTTCGTAGACTGATGGTTAGACAGAGAGGGTGAACCAGTGGTTAGAGGGTTATCTCAGAAATTATGTGACAGGGCAGCAAAGGGCTTAGATTCGATGGTTTCATCTGGGAGAGCATTGTTAAACGCCACCCATCATATGTCCATTGGTATGATGCCTTTCCATCCCTTATATGGTTATGATGTTTTGTCTTTTGCTGATATTATTTTTTGAGACAACTGAGCCCCAAAGGCCAAGGATTGGATCCTAGAGAGCCAAGATATCCTCAAGGCTCTTAAGGATAACTTACAGATAGCCTAGAACCAGTAGAAGATGTATGCTGACTGGAATCGAGTAGAGAGGTATTTTGAGGAAGGGGACATCGTCTACCTTCGATTACATTCATACCAATAGTCCACATTGAAGCAGAAGGGGGACGAAAATCTACAACCGAGATTTGTTGGGCCATACAGAGTGATCAAGAGGGTTGGATAGGTGGCTTACGAGTTGGAGCTACCACCAGGGAGCGAGATTCATAACATCTTTCATGTTTCATGCTTCAAGATGGTGTTGGGGAAGCATATTACAATAGTCGCGGAGTTTACTCCACTTGATGATGAGGGGAATTTGATCCTAGATCTGGAATCCATCTTAGAGACCAAGGAGAGGAAGCCCAGAAGTAAGATCATCAGAGAGTATTTGGTGTTTTGGAAGAGTTTACCAAATGAGGACGCCAATTGGGAAGGAGAGTACATTCTTGAGCATCCGGCATTGGAGTTTCTTGGGGACAAGCAACATTTGGTAGGGGAGGAATGTCATGTCCCTTCCTAAATTATTTTGGAACAAGATTAATTTTTGTATTATGGGGCCAATTTTGGAGCTAGTGGACCCCATTCGATTTTATTAGGATATTATATTTAGGAAAAGTTATTTGTGTTGTAGTTAAGTTACACATGGGGGCCACCCTCACTAGGGAAACACACACTCCCTAGTTCAATTTGCATGGAGGTGTTTAAGTTTTGCATGATTTTGGTTAAGTGAAGGCCCATGTTGGAGGATGAATTGGAGGGGAAAGTGCTCCTCGAAATCTATATAAGGAAGGAAACTCTCTTCATCTCATTCACATTTTGGGGTATATTGATTTCTCTTGGTTGCTCGAGCTACTTAGCCAAGTCACTCGTTGTTTAGAATGAGTTCTTCAAGCGAAGAGCTCACCCTTTCTTTGGGGGACATCGAGTGCCACCCTATGAAGGTTTTCTTCATTTCTTTAGGAGGAGGATCTCACTGTGATTTCTAGCTGTGGCATTCACTTCCAAGTGGTGCGTATTGCTAGACGACGCAGTGGAGAGGAGGTCAAGTTTGTTGTTGGTGTCTTGTAGTAGAGCTTGGGCATGAGATTTTCCAGAGATGAGGCTAGGGAGGATTGTCGACATTTGGGAGAGTTTGGGAGCTGGTTGGGTTTGCTGCTTGGTAGTGTGACTTTTGCACTACCTGGGAGGCAATACTAGGATCTCATTTGGTGGGTAGAGTATCAACCCTTGAGGTTGAGCTTTTCCATGGAGGTTAGAAGAGATACTTGGAGTGGTTTTCTCTTCCCTTTCAAAGCTTGGAGGAGCATTTCATGGCCATTTATTGCAAGTCATATTCTTGGAGTAGTTTGGAGGGCGTAAGCCATAGAGGAGGCCGAATGTTGGAGGTTGGATTAGGCCAAACCTTTTATGGGTTTTGTGGGTTTTTACCAAGTAGCATGGGGCTGAAGTTTCATCATTTTCTGAGCACCGAAGACGGGGTTTCTTGCAATTCCTTTCTAGCTAGCAGTGTAGTTACCAGGAGAAAACACAGAGCATTAGAGGAGCAGTTATCTTTCCAGCATTGTGATTATTTTTTGACACCTGGGTTTTGTCAAGCTTGACCTTGAGGAAATCCCAGGTGCATTTCCATACTATTGTACTTGCTCCATTCGATTAATAAAATGGTTCTTTTGGTTCTCATTTCTGATGTGTATTGAGTATGTGTTGATCGCTTTTATTTTTCTTTGTATGAATTGATTTTATTTTGCATATCACTGTTTGTTTAAGTTTGGAACATTAAATAGTCAAAAGACATGACCAATCACCTTTGTGACCACTCAATGCCTATATAAGCAACTGTCGCGAAGAAAATTGTATCATCATCATTCAATTTTCATTCATTAATAAAATATTATTGCACATTCGATGTCCTCTTGCATTAATTTTTTTCTGCTATAGTGGAATCAGATCCATGTGACTCCAATTTCACATCTGTTGCATAAACTCCCTTGTTCTGTCGTTCTATGCTCTTCTTTATCATCCACAGCCTCCTTTCTCTTGATTGTCGCACCTAATACTCGTTGATTCCCTAGTTTCATTTGTTATTGTTCATTGTTATAGACCATTGATCCATGTTCATCATCCACTATATCTTACATTCCTGCTCACATCTAGCCGCTTGTTCATATCTACCCGTCGATAGTGTTTCCCTGTCTGACCGCTTCTCGTGCCCCTACATCCCACAACATTCCCGCCATCTATCCCGACTGTCCAGTCCTATTCTACTTGTGGCTTATTCCATTCACACGAACCGTCATTGTTGTCTGTCATCAAAACCCGTGATTTGTTATTCCTTGTCCCCCATTGAAAGTCACATCCCATTCTTCAAGCCACTGATTTAGCCTACCAATGTTCCATTGACCTTAGTGCTACAGTGCATTTTTTTTGCATATCATAAACTTATATATAATATACTTTATATTAAAAATAAAGTTTTATATATATATATATTTCTCATTAAATTATATATTGGTTAATTATATAATTAATTAAAATCATATAAAAATTATTTATATATTTAATTAATAATATAATTTAATTATATAACTATATATAAATAATATTATTAATATTTAAAAAAAAAAAGTGGGTTTTTCCAAGAAAAAGAACAAATCTAAGATGGGGAACAACGATGAAGCCAACATTAGTAAATATCGGGAAGAAATCTATAAGGTATGTCATCGCCTTGAAAGTGTCAAAAAAAAGGAAAACAGAGTTGGGAGAAGGATAGAAGAAGATGATTGAAACTCAAGAGGAATTAGCAACTGATATAAAAAAGATAAATAACATTGAAAAAATGTTGCAAGGGATGTAGTACCAAAATAAAATATATTTTGATTATTGTTGGCAAGCCTTCTTAAAATTAAGGGATGAAGACAAGCGTGAAACAAGTTGTAAGGTTCAAAAACAAGAAGAAAGAATAAATCAGTTAATAGGAAGGGTGAATTCATTTTTTGTTAATCCCTTAAATGCTCAATAACAAACACAACGCCCCAAAACTTCAGATAACGAAGAGCCCCCAAATCATGAAATTCCGCAAATACACTTCTCAGGTAGTCAGTACTATACAAAATTTCCAGAAAAAGACTATCAGTGAATTAAAAAGGAGCTACCCAAGTACAATGGTAAAGACCATAAATGCATTATTATTTGGGTTAATAAAATGGAAGTCATTTTTGAATCCAACCCACCATTAGGTGAACGTGAGAAAATCATGATGACTTCCAATAATTTAGAAGCATAGGCATATGATTGGTTCCTATAGTGGTCTGAAAAATGTGATGCTCGTTCCTTTCATTGGAAGACTTTTGTGGATGTCTTGTTAAATATTTTTCGACGAAGAGGAAGATGATATCTATGAAAAAACTGTTCATTTTAAGCAAAAGGGTATGTAAGCGAATATACCCACAAATGGGAAGTATTGGTTACAAGACCAAAATGATTTACTAATGAACAAATACTTAAAGATTATATTCATGCAAAATTGAAATTACACGAACCTAAAACTATTGAAGAAGCCAAACACACAACAAAGCTTATTGAATAAAAGATTAAATTCAATAAGTGATCATATACCAATTTCAAAAAATAAAGTAATTACTCGAAGGGAAAATCAAGTAAGAACTCTATGAACAAGTTTAACAAGTATATTTTTTCCTTAGTTGTGAGAAGAAGGGAACCAATATTCAAGCTATGAAAAGAAGAAGGATGGAAAATGTTGGAAGTGTGATGACAAATTTTCACCCAGACACAAATCTAACACACAAAAGCTATACAATTGTGAAGCATAACAAGAAAAGGATTTTCAAAAAATCAAGTAATTACTCGAAGGAAAAATCAAGTAACTCTATGGACAATTATAACAAGTATATTTTTCCTTAGTTGTGAGAATAAGGGAACCAATATTCAAGCTTTGGAAAGAAGAAGGATGGAAAATGTTGGAAGTGTGATGACACAATTTTCACCAAGACACAAATGTAACACGCAAATACTATACAATTGTGAAGCAGAAGAAGAAAATGATTCCTCAAGTAGTGACTTAGACGAAGGTACTAACGAGGAAAATGATGCTCCAAACACAAAGCCAGAAGAAGAGGCTATGCCAAGAATTTCCCTAGCCACAATCACAGGAATAACACAACCACAAACCCTAAAGCTAAAAGGACATATTAAGAAAGAAAACGTCATTGTATTAATAGACATGGGAAGCACCCACAATTTCATAGATGTTAACATAGCAAGGAGACTAAACCTATTTGTATACCCTGCAACAAATATAAGAGTTATGGTGGAAGATGGTAAGAGAATAGATTTGGAAAAATGTCACAAGGTCAAATTGAAATTAAGTGATTACAAAATGGAATCTATCTTCTACACACTACCCTTTTGATGTTGTCTTGGGAATACAATGGTTACAAACATTAGGAACATATTCCACAAATCACCAGAAGAAATTTATAAAGTTTAAATGGGCTGGAATGAAATATAAATTGTTCATTTTCAAGCTCCTCCTACTCAAATCGTATATGCACAAAAAATGAATAAAATTATTCAAAAAGGAGAACCCATATTCGTCACACAATGTCAATAGTTAGAATTGTTATCTACTGAAGGAATTCACTAACAACTCGAGGTTACAAATTCGATCCAAAAATATAACAAGGTATTTCAAGAGTTGCCTATGAAATTACCTCTAGAAATAAATATAGAACATATCATTGAAGTCAAATCGGATGCGACACCTATGAATGTCAAACCATATCGCTATCCTCATCATCACAAAACAAATATAGAAAGGCTAATTCAAGGCTCGCTAAAATGTGGAGTCATTACTACTAGTTCGAAAAAAGGATAGGTATTTTAGACATTGCATAGACTATTGTTTGGACGAAGTAACTATTAAAAAAAATTCCAATTCCATTTATAGATTAATTGATCCAGATTTAAACAGGAACGCAACAAATTACAGAGATAACCATATACACAAAGATGCAGCGGAAATAATACTTCATTTCATTAATGGAAAATACTGAAATATGCTTACAAACAGAAATGGAAATAAACTAGCTAGGGCGATGGTAGCTTATCTCTTAGAAGAGATGTGATGGCTACATGCCTCTGAACTGTGTTACAATGAGGCTCGAAAGCCTATTTATTGTTGAGAAACAATGGAAAAACCCTTAACATTCCAAAACCTAACCCTAGGAGATGAAACGCCAAACTGTGGGCCCCGTTTGGGGGTAAGTTGGTACATCAACTTCCCGGGGTCGTAACTTTGGCATATGATCTCCGTTTGACGCGTACAATAGCTCATTAGAAAGATCTATCCGAGCACTATCATTGTTGCCCCCGGATTCCCCAAAAAACGTCGTTTAGGGCCTCAAAACGGCTCGGAAGTTCAGGACCCGAAAAACTGCTAAAAATAGTAAGTTGTGCTACAATTAAGGAAACTGAAAATGCTGAGAAAGACAATGGTGGGGGTCCAGGTGGACTTGGTAGGTGGCCACCAATATCCACCTGGATCATTCCTCCCCCCTTAGGAAGCAATGGTCCCCATTGCGTTGAGCTCCTCCATGAGATGAGGAAACTTCTGCTGAACTTGTTCCCTGGTGAGCCACTTGCCCTGCTGAAGGAGTTGGCCCGCTTTGACAACTCGATACAGTTGGATATTCTGTTGGCGAGTGTTCTTGATCTGTGTTTCCATGATCCGATCAGTTGCAGCTTGTTCCATGCAATCTGGATTTAATTCTGTGGGTTTGAGCTGTTCCGCAATGTCGGATGTGTCTAGCAATGGTGGAAAGTATGGCCGAAGGCGGTCCACATTGAATATTGGTTGCAGGCCAAGGAATGGGGGAATGCTGAGCTCAAATGCATTGTCTCCCATAGCCTTAGTAATGGTGTAAGGACCATATCGGAGTGGTCTCAATTTCCGATAGGCTCCAGTAAGGCGTTCCTTTTGCAAATGCAACCAGACTTTGTCGCCCACATGAAACTTATGTGGCACCCGATGTTGATCATGTCGCTGCTTGTACTTGGCATTTGATTTCTCAAGAATGTCATGGACCTGCTGGCGAATATGTTGGATGCACTCAATGAAGTTGGTGGCCTTATCTGTTTCGGACTGGACATGAGCTGAATTCATGTGAGTAGCTGCAAGTGGCATGGCCACATCAATGGGGCATAGTGGTTGGAATCCCAAACCCACCTGAAAAGGGCTATGGCCAGTGGAGCTGTGAAGAGCTCGGTTGTAGCTGTGCTGAACGTAGGGGAGGCTCTCATCCCATGTGCGTGGATGCTTTGAGTTATACATGCGCAGAATGTGCACAATCATCCTATTGACAACCTCTGTCTGGCCATCAGTTTGAGGATGGAAGGCTGTGGACTTCGTGAGTTTGGTGTCCAGCATTGACCAGAGACTGGACCAAAAGGTGCTGAGAAACCGACTGTCCCGATCTGAGATGATAGACTGTGGGATCCCAAAGTGCACCCACACTCGTTCAAAGAAGAGTTTAGCAGTGGCTTCTGCTGTGATATTCTTCTTGCAGGCCATCATAATGGCCATCTTTGAGAACCTGTCGACGACCACAAAAACACAGTCATTTCCATGCTTAGTGGAAGGAAGGCCTGACATTTAATCCATGGAGATGGATTCCCAAGGTCGACTAGGGGTAGGCAACGGGGTATAGAGGCCTTGCTTCTTAATGGTCGGTTTGGCAATGGCACAGGCAGTACATGATCGGATGTACTTCCCAACATCCTGTCGAAGATTCGGCCAATAGAAATAGTTTTGCAGTACTGCCACTGTTTTCTCGACCCCGAAATGCCCAGCAGCCCGACTGTAGTGTGCTTCCCAAATCATCTTGGCACGCTCGCTTGAAGGAACACAAAGGTGACCGAGGTGGCATAATAGGGCATCTTGGAGGTGAAAATCTGCAACCTGCCGACCCTCCAAGAGTGTCTGGTATGTGTGGCTGAATTCTGGGTCGCTTTTGTAGAGAAGTGGCCAATCAGAAGTCTTGTGCCCGCAAGAGTTGAGCACGGTGGTTAGCGCCATGATCGGTGGTCGACTGAGGCAATCTGCAACATTATTGGTGCTGCCCTTTTTATACTTGATATTCAAGTGAAACTGTTGCAGGTATGTAGACCACTTCTGATGGCGATCATTCTGCAATTTCCCTTGGGTCTGTATGAACTGCAGAGGTCGGTGGTCTGTGTGGATGACCGTTTCCTTCCCCAAAATGTAATGCTTCCATTGTCGGCAGGCCTGTACAATGGAATACATCTCTTTATCATAAGTGGGGTACTTCCGGACTGTGTCTGAAAGTGTTTCACTGTGATATGCCACTGGATGTCCATGTTGAGTAAGGACTGCCCCAATAGCATAGTCAGAGGCATCTGTCTCGACCTCAAATGGTTGTTGTAAATCTGGTAACGCGAGCACTGGTGCCGTGCAGAGGCGATCCTTCAACTCCCTGAATGCCTTCTGTTGAGATTCAGACCAAAAGAATTTTGCTTTCGCCCCGCCCTTGGTGACTTGACTCAAGGGCCAAGAAATATGAGAAAATCCCAACACAAACCTGCGGTAGAAGTTGGAAAGACCTAGAAAGCTGCGGAGCTCTGTTAGAGTGGTTGGAGAGGGCCAATCCCGAATGACTTGGACCTTGGCTGGATCGACATGCACCCCCTGTTCATCAATGATGTATCCCAGATACTGAACCTCGGTCATGCCAAAAGTGCATTTCTCCAAATTGGCACATAGCTTGTGTTGCCGCAATGTTTGGAGAACCTGTCGGATGTGGTGGAGGTGCTCTTCCCAACTCTGGCTGAAGATCAGAATGTCATCCAAGTATACTACTACAAAGGAGTTGGTGAATGGCCGCAAGATGTCATCCATTAGCCTCATAAAGGTTGCAGGAGCATTCATCAATCCGAAAGGCATGACCAACCATTCGAAGAGGCCCTCCTTGGATTTGAAGGCAGTCTTCCACACATCTGAGGGTTCAATTGGTACCTGGTGATATCCTGACTTCAGATCGATCTTGCTGAAATATTTCGCCCCCTTTAGTTGGTCTAGGAGGTCATCAATCCGCGGGATCAGGTACCTATTACGACAGTGATCTTGTTCAGCGCCCGATAGTCAATACAGAGTCTCCACGTCCCATCCTTCTTCTGTACCAACACTATCGGGCTCCCACAGGGCGAAGAACTCGGACGGATGTGACCTTTCTGCAGGAGCTCCTGAATCTGCCTCTTGATTTCATTGTTCTCCAGAACGGAGCGCTGATAAATTGGTCCATTGGGTAGCGGCGCACCTGGGGTCAGATCGATGGAGTGCTTGACTTGACAGTGCAGAGGAACCCCTGCCGGGGAGGTGAAGATGTCTTCGTACTCCTCCACAATCTTGTCCATTTGTAGCTGCCGTGCAGAGGGACCCCGTTTGGAGGCCGCGGCCACCGTCTTCTTCTTCCCTTGAGGGCGTATCATCAGGAAAACAAATTTCCTGGTTTTGGAAATGATCTTACTGCATTGTTTTGCAGTAATCAAAGAGATGGCGGCAGGTGGTGCTACCTCTGGTATCCTGAACAACTTATTTCCCAATGTAATAATAACAGCACGGGGCCTTGATTCATACACAGCATGTCGCTTCCACAAGTATGGTTGTCCTAGTAATACATCACAAACTTCAAGGGGAGCAATGTCACACAATACCTCATCTGTGAAGGGCTTGATGTTGTATGGAAGGCGACACTGCTGGCTCATGCGAAGATCTCGCCCTTGGTGAAGCCACCCAATGGTGTATGGTTGTGGATGTGCTGTGGTCGGTAAGCCCAACCGCTTCACGACCTCTGCCGAAATGAGGTTCTTTTGACTCCCGCTATCAACAATGAACTGTATCGGGGAGCCCTTTACCCACATCTGGGAGTGGAAGAGACGCTCCTCCTCCTCTGGATCTTCGGGTTCATTTTTCTGGATCTTTGCGGTAGCAACAGTGGCGCTGGGATCCGCATCAATGATCTGCTTCCCTTTTTCATACCCCTTATTGGGTTCTGACTCAGAGTCGGAACATGCATCTGATTCTGAAACCTTTAGCTCAGCCACCAGTGACTGCTTGGCCCCACACTCACTTGTGTTGTGAGTGGAGCTCTTATGGAACTCACACCATTTTCCAGTGTCCTTTCTCGGCTTCGCGGCGTTGCTCTTTGCTTGCAGCTTCGGCTGGTTGTCTTGGGCTGTCCCGCCTTGGCTTTGTCCTTTGTTCTGTGGTTTAGGGGCACCTTTCCCCTGCTTTGGATTCGCAGATCCAAAGTCTCGCTTCTTTTGTTTAAACTTCTGCTCGACCTTGACGGCATACCGGTATGCTGCGCCGAGCGAGGGGATGTTTAGGAACTGTATTTCTTCCTGGATGTACTTGTGCAGGCAGCCACGGTATTTGAGTATCAAATGTTGCTCCGAATCCTTGATACCCAACTTTGTGCGAAGGGTATGGAAAATATTGGTGAACTCCGGCACGTCTTGGTCCCTTCCCTGCCGCAGCGTGGTCCACTTTATGTATTCATCCTCATAGCTTCCGACAGGGTAGTACTGCTCCTTGATGGCATCCCGGAACGAATCCCAGGTGGGTGCGGCTGAAAATAGTGAGCTAGTACTTTCATCCTTCTGCTCGCAGTAGGTTTCCCACCAGTCCTTGACGTGGGGGGCTGCTTTGAGAAGAGCAAAAACAATCTTTTCCCGACTCGAAAATTCATGAACAGAAAAATAACCCTCTAGCAGATTTAACCATTTATCTACGACATCGGCGTCTATCTGACCCTCGAATATGGGGATTTCAAAATTAACTTGTACCTTAAAGGGTGTGGCGTTTCCAGAGGAGCTGCTGGAAGCCGATGCGCCGCTTCTGGGTAGCCGCTGAAGGATCTGCGCAAAGCTGTCCATCATCGCGTTCCGTTGTCGCTCGAGCGCTTCTTCGAGCAAGATTTTGATGGGATCTCCTGCCCCCTCGTCTTTCTTCTCGTCCGCCATGGGAGGCCGTCGGGATTTGCGAGGCTGGTCTTGCAAAGGTTCAACCAGTTCAAGCCCTAACTCCTTATATCCCGACCTTGTTGGGGACATGCAAAGAAAACAAGAGAAAAAGCAGACCCCTCTGATACGACTGATCCGGATTTAAACAGGAACGCAACAAATTACAGAGATAACCATATACACAAAGATGCAGCGGAAATAATACTTCATTTCATTAATGGAAAATACTGAAATATGCTTACAAACAGAAATGGAAATAAACTAGCTAGGGCGATGGTAGCTTATCTCTGAGAAGAGATGTGATGGCTACATGCCTCTGAACTGTGTTACAATGAGGCTCGAAAGCCTATTTATTGTTGAGAAACAATGGAAAAACCCTTAACATTCCAAAACCTAACCCTAGGAGATGAAACGCCAAACTGTGGGCCCCGTTTGGGGGTAAGTTGGTACATCAACTTCCCGGGGTCGTAACTTTGGCATATGATCTCCGTTTGACGGGTAAAAATGCTCATTAGAAAGATCTATCCGAGCACTATCATTGTTGGAACGGGCAACGCCAGTCCATTCCATGGACTCGTGTTGCCCCCGGATTCCCCAAAAAACGTCGTTTAGGGCCTCAAAACGGCTCCGGAAGTTCAGGACCCGAAAAACTGCTAAAAATAGTAAGTTGTGCTACAATTAAGGAAACTGAAAATGCTGAGAAAGACAATGGTGGGGGTCCAGGAGGACTTGGCAGGTGGCCACCAATATCCACCTGGATCATTAATTTTTAGATGAGTTCCATCGCACAAAATATTTCTCAAAGTTATATCTAAGATCAGGTTATTACTAGATTCGAGTATGGTTGGAATATATTGAGAAAACTACATTCAGAACTCATGAAGGACATTATGGGTTCAAAGTAATGCCATTTGGGTTAGCCAATGCACTAACCACCTTTTAAGCAACAACGGATTAAATGTTTCTCCCATGCCTATGAAATTTTGTACTGGTTTTCTCTGACGACATCCTTATCTACAACAAAACTTGGAAGGATCATCTCAAGCATTCGGAGGAGGTACTTTCCTTCCTAGAAGAGAATCAATTCTATGCCAAACTATCAAAGTGCACTTTTGGTAAAAATTAAGTTGAATACATTAGACACATCATATCTAAGGAAGGACTCAGAGTAGACCCCAATAATATTAAGGCAACCAGGAAATGGAAAAAGCCAAAAAATAGAACGAAATTACGAGGGTTTCATGGATTAACAAGATACTTCAGGAGGTTTATTAAAAACTATGCACAATTAATTGCACCCCTAAAAAACTTGTTAAAGAAAAATTCCTTCAATGGGATAACATGGAAGATGAGTGTTTTGAGTCATTAAAAGAAGTGATGTCATCTACTTATGTGCTAGCAACCCCAAACTTCTCTAAACCCTTTGTGGTAGAGTGCAATGCTTCAGGATTTGGGATTGGAGCAATGTTAATTCAAGATAATCACCCCTTAGCTTTCGAGAGTTCGAAGCTCAACAAAAGAGAAAGCTTGAAGTCTACTTACCACAAGGAGATGCTTTCCATCATACATGCACTAAATAAGTGGTGTCAATATCTATTAGGAAGCAAATTCTCGATTTGTACATATCATAATAGTCTTCAATTCTTGCAACAATAAAAGACCTTACCAACCAAACAACAAAAGTGGATGGAGAAACTTTCGGAATTTGACATGGAAATTTTACATAAAAAGGGAAAGGATAATTTAGTTTCTGGTGCTCTCTCTTGAAATGACGAAGATGTCACAACATGCGCTGCATTAGTAGTAAATCTGGATTGGTTGGATGAGATTCAAACTGAATATGTCATGGATCCAGATTCTTGTTCAATAACCGAAAATATTAATCAACACCCCAACTTCGAATGGAAAAATGACATATTGTGGTATAAAGGTAGAATTCATTTAAGTTTTCCATCCAAATTTAAAAGAAAAGCTCTAAAATAATCACATAATTCCCCTACAACTGGGCTTGTTTGGTTCTTCAAAACATACTACACCACACATCAATCGTTCTATTGGAAGGGAATGAGAAAGTAAATTCATAATTACGTCACCAAATGCGACATATATCAAATAAATAAAAGTCAAAACAACCTAACCCTTGGGTTTTTACACCCTCTACATATTCAAAATCAAAATTGGGAGGAAATCTAAATGGATTTCATCGAAGGGTTACCCATGTCCGACGGTAAGGACAAGATATTTGTTGTAGTGGATAGACTCACTAAATATGCACATTTCATGGCAGTCAAGAAAACAGACTCAACTAAACAAATTGCAGAAGTCTTTTGTAAAATAGTCTACAAGTTACACAGTCTACTGAAGGTCATTGTTAGTGATATAGACATAAGATTTAAGGGAAATTTTTGGAAATATTTTTGTAATCAAGTTGGAATAACCCTTAACAAATGGTCAAACATAAATAGTAAGCAAGTGCTTGGAAACATATCTTCGTTGCTTCGTAACCGATAAGCAAAAAAAATGGCCTCAGTGGTTGCACCTAGCATAATGGTGGTACAATACCACTTATCATACCTCAACTAAAATGAATCCATTCCAAGATTTTTATGGTTATGAGCCCTCGAAGTGGAAGGACTTTGCATTAAATGATTCAAAGGTTCAAGCAATGAAGAATATTTTGGAGGAAAGTCAAAGGACTATTAGAATATTAATGTAAAAATTAGCAATTGCTAGCAATAAATGAAACAACAAGTCAACCAACACCATACTGAAAGAGAATTCGAGGAAGGTGACTAGGTCTATGTAAGACTGCAACCCTACATGTAATTATCTTTGAAACAACAAGGGAAGAACAAGCTAGCTCAAAATTTTATCGGCCTTTCCAAATAATCAAAAATATCAATGATGTTGCTTATGAATTGAAGTTACCAAATAATTCCAAATCCACAACGTATTCCATGTTTCATGTCTCAAAAAATGCAAGGATAAAACCAAACAGCTCAAACCACGATACCTGAAGTCAATGAAGAAGGGAAGATCATTTTAGAACCCGAATGTATCCTTGCTACTCAATAGAAGGTATTACGTTCCAAAACTATTAGAGAATACCTCATCAAGTGAAAAAAACTTCTAGAAGAAGATTCCTCATAGGAAACAAAAAATTATGACAATAATATCCATCATTACCTCTGCTTTGAGGACAAAGCATTTTTAAGGGAGGGGCAATGTTATGATTGAATAATTCTTAAAATTATAGTAAATAAACAATATATAATAATAATAATAATAATAATAATAATAATAATTAGTTAGTTAATCATTATAAATTAAGAAGGGTTTTTATGGTCAAAATGCATGACCAATCACCTTCATGACCAATCAATTCCTATATAAGAAACCGTCATGAAGGCATTTGTATCATCATCATTCAGTTTTCATTCATTAATAAAATATTATTACACATTCTGTGTCTTTTGCATCAAGTTTCTGCTGCTACACATACCATATTATAGCAAAAGATGTGAAATAAAAGAGGGTAGGTCATAACCTCTACCATCAACTAATTGCCAAGATGCAAACCATTCTTGCACTTGAATTTTTGACCAAACATCATGATACTATTTACAAACAGATGGTTGAAAAAGACTACATTGAAAAGATCATAAGAAGTCTTATATCATGATTTCTACATGCTTTGAATTCACATTTATGCTCTCAGAGGAAGCAATTGTGGCTGAGAACATATCGTCAAGAGTTATGATACAAGGAGACTGTACGCAATTATATATATATATATATATATATATATATATATATATATATATATATATATATATATATATATATATATATATATATATATATATATATATATATATATAATATATATATTATATATATATATATATATATATATATATATATATATATATATATATATATATATATATATATATATATATATATATAATTGTGTACAATCTCCTTGTATCATAACTCATGATGATATATATATATATATACACACATTAAACTAAATAGTAACTGTAGGCTCGAATTTGATCCTTGAGATAAAACCCTAACTCATGATGCAAGCTTACAACACCTCTAATAGGGGTCATGGGATCTATCCAAGGTCAATAGCATACTGCAGAACTAAAATCCCCATGGTTAAGGATTGGGTACTCAAAGGATACCCAGCTGTTGTAGCAATACTTCCCCACATACTTCCATATTTTGAAGGATTAATTTCAGAATTGATTGTCCAAGGAACTGATATTGTTAGTGTCTGTCAGTCCTGTCAGCCACCAGCGATCAAATATGCTCTTACAAAGTTTTTGATAGGGTCCTACTACAAATTTTTATGGTTTCAAATAGGTTTTTAATAAAAATTTGGTCATTAGTTAAATTAGTTAGGTCATCACTACTCCTTTCACCTTTATGACCAATGGACATCAACATGGTCAAGTCATCCCTTGTTGAAATGGTGTCATAGTCATCAATGTCATCATTCAGCTCATTCATTCATGTAGTGTCATCATTAGGTCATAGGGTCAAAAACATGAAAATAAGTCATTTCACCACCAAAATCATCATTTGAAGGAGTAGTGATAGGGAAAAATCTTCAATAAAGGTTCTAAAGTGATTTTATAACTCCATTATTATGTATTATATCCTAAAAGGTTCTAAAGTTTCAGTTTCAAAATAAAATGTGAAAGGACATGGTGGGGCCACTACACCATCAAAGGAGAAAATCGATTTCCAAAGCTACAAAAGACCAAAAGAGCTTCTCATTTGCTCATTTCATTTACAAAAAACATCTCTTCACCTTCAAAGAGCTCTTTCACCCTCAGAACAACAATTTCGTGCTCCTAAAGTGCCTCATCATTTGTTGCATTGAACTTTTTCCAGAGGTGTTGCATTTTCTTCAAGGGGGAAAAACTTCATTCCAGTGGTTTCTTCATCAACAGCAGGTTCAAACACAGCAAGGACAAGTAAGTGGGCCTACCTAGCCTCTGTTTCACCTCTTTAGGATTTCATTTCATGCTTTAAAAGCTTGCAAAAATACCCTCTCTTAGGGTTTGCTACGCTTTTAGATTCATTGTTGATTTGGTCTCTTTGTTGAGAAAAACCCTTAATTTTGAGCTCATACACCCTCCTACACTCTTCATACACCATCTCCCACACTTTCCCTCATCAAATTCCTCATTTCATCATTTTTCTTCACAAACCCTAGTCCCTACTATGCATTTCTAGACTAGGATTGTGTTTCCTAGTTTTGCATCCCTTCCCATCACTCAAATCCCAAAATTACACTTCCCCTCACTCCATAACATATATCCCTACCCCCCATAATTTTCCCAAGAATTTAGAGACCCTAAAACCCCTTCATCTCCCTCAATTTCAAAAACTGCCCAAATCCCTTGTTTTTCCCTACACCAAACCCTAATTTCCCTTCCCATTGAGCTAGGGTTTTCTATGGATTCTGAGACTACTAAGAAGAGGAGGAATAAGGGAGGTATGATCAATGGGTATGATCCAACTTCAGCACATGACATCATGTCTTCTCCTTTCCTCAAGAAATCATTCCAGGATATTGGTTGCCTTTCCTTTTGCCAAAGGATTGAAGAACTCGATTTTAATGAAAAACTCAGTAGCACTTTTTCCACTAGTTTGAGGAGGGATAAGGTGACCATTGGTGGAGTGGTGTTCACTATTTCAGTCGAAACTATTGCTAAATCTACAGCGATTCTAAACACTGGAGAACTTTGGTTCAAGAAAAGATACCTCAACCTTGAGAATTACAAGATGTATCTGAAACCTCCATATAAAACTGCTCCAAAGCACATCTTCCCTTCCAGACATCTGCTGGAAAAGTATGCCCCTCTCATGAAAATGATCATGAAGTATTTTACATGTGAGGGTATATTCTCAAGATTGTATTAGTATCATGTGAGGCTTTTGATGCATTTCACCAGTGTAAAAGTTCTCAACCTACCTCATTACCTTTACAGAAGCATGGTTAAGATGGCAGAGAAGGTGCATAGGTTGGGAGAAGATCATCATGCCAATTTGTTTCATCATGGCTTAGTGAATATCTTGGTTTGCCATCAACTGGCACAAATCAATTTGTCTTGGGATGGTTTCATCTATTCAGCATCTTTATTGCCTTCTCCAGCTCAGTCAAGTAGTCACTCTACTCCTTTGTCTTCTCTAGCACAACAAGAGGTGGCTTCCACAAGTAGACCTATCACAAGAACTCCTAGGGAAGAAGTGACCAAGACCTACACAAGAGGGAAAAGGCTTGTGTTTTCTCCAGACATTGTTGAAAGGGCCAAGCCTACATCATCACAACAACATGAGACACCATTGGATGAAGAAGCACAGATTCATCTTGACACTGATATGGAAGATTTAGAAGTGCATGAGGAGGTCAAATATTCAGAGAAGATCATCCAGGAGAAACAGGCTGATATTGGAGAGCTGAAGAGTAGGTTGTCCAAGGCATATTTTTTAATTTATTTCAATAAGAAAGAAAACAAACTTCTCAAAGTCAATCATCTTTTGCTTGATAAATCTAAAGCAGATTTGGAGAAGGATGGTGCCAAAGGTAAAATAGTGATAAACTTGGAAGAGATTGAAGCCACTTATTTTCATCTCAAGCCTGAAGGCCTCAGACAAGATGTTTTAAGAGGAAAGAATATAAAATCACTGAAATATCCTCTCCACCAAGGCAACAAAACATTGACAAGTCCATTGAAGAGGATTTTGAGGAAAATAGGGAAAATTGGCTTGATATAGTCAATTTCCACCTAGAAAATTTTCTTAAGAGGGCCAACAGGGGCACTAAAATTCAGAGGTATATGGCCATGCACTATTGTACTAGAAACAAGGTCTCCCAAGTCATAATCAAGCAGCTAAAAAAGAAGTTAAGGCAAACCCTAAGGAGGCAAAAAGAGAAAGACAACCTTGAATTGCTAGCTAAGGCCTCCCTCCTTGCTTGATATTTTATTTCAGAGCTTCATGGACTAAAATTGAAGCAATTTTGAAGAAATTTTTAACAATTTTGATTTTTTTTTTACTTTTGGCATAAACAGGAAGAACAATTCGACGTCGCGCTTTTTCCTCAAACCTCCAAATGCCAAAATGTTTATATGGATGGATAGATAATGACCTATACATGTCAACTATCCACTTTTGGTGCCTTTTCAACAAACGGGTTTGAAGAAAATTCCTAATAATAGGTCAAAAAACCACTTTATGCCACGTTATTGGACTAGGCGCTGCGCTTTTGGAGTAGTTGTGGGAGAATGAGTTTTTCTTGGTCTTGGAGTGTCCATTTTGCTTGCTTGAGGTGTCTAATGACAACTAGACATCCCAATTTTTCCATTGGTATATTCAGAGTTGGATTTGGAGTAGTGGAAGGCCTTCAAAAACCTCCTCAAATTTGGCACTACGCTTGTGTCTGATGGCGCTACGCTTTTGCAGGTAGCGCTGCACTTTTGCCTGTTCCAAATTTCAAGTTTTCTTCAGTCAAACTTGGATTTTATGATGAAATTATTCATGTTGTGAGTTTAATTGATGTAATAGAAGGTAAGTGAGTTTTTTAGAGTGGTTTTGATGTAATTTTAGGCCTCATTTATGAGAAACAATTCAATTAAAGTCTAAATGGAGGGTTTGTTCCAACCTCCCTAGTCATTAGGTTTCGATTGAGAAATTCATGTAAGTTGTTCCTATACTAAGGGATTTGACCCCTGAGAGTGGGGAAGTTGTTTTTTGGTCTATATGTATCTAGTTTTCAGTCAGACTCAAGGTTGGATATCAGAGAGTGGAAATCTTGTAGCTTGTACTTCATCATATTTTACAGGAAATCAAAGGCCAAGTTGCAGCTATTATTCAGGAATTCTTTTGGTGTGAGTTTGTGGTATTTTTTTCTCCTGTTGAGCATTTATATGAATGATAAATTAGTTTCCTTTCCATATCTATGCTTTTTAGTGATTTTCCTAAGAGGTATTAAACAAAATTCTTGTAATTAAGCTTTGTTTTTTTAGGAATCTCATTTTATGTGCTCAATCTTCTGATAGATGAATTCATGGTTCACATGCTCATCTTGATTTTCTTACCTATTCAACCCTACACTACATCGACCAACTCCTAAGCTATCACAAAAGCATGCCTACCTTGCTCCTTTATATCTCATGCAACTGAACCTTTGAAGACCTGACCTAGTTCCCTGATTTGTACCTTTGATCCAGCAAACCCTAAATTTGCAAAACCCTAGTGTTGTAATAACTAGCCTAACATATTTTCCCACTCCAGTCATCATTGGTTGTGAGCTCATAGAGAGAGCCCTCTCTGGTTTAGCAGGGCTAGCTGTTGAACCCTAAGTGGTTTGAGGTTACCTCTGTCGATCTCCTTTCTCAGCCTTGGGACATTGTGGAGGATAACATTTTGGCGTTGTTGTCGAGGAGACAATTGACATATCTTCCCTGGGATTAGTTCTGCAAGTGCATTCAAGATTGGTCCTATGGGTGACAAGTTCCAGTACTCGAAGAAGGCTGATCCAAATCACATCAAGTTAAGGTGAAAAATTTTGGCTCCTAAAAGACACACGAGGTCAAACCCTGACCTGAATCCACCTCCTATTGTTGATGATCCAGAGAAGCTACTAAGGAAACTCAAATCTCCTCCTCTTGAAAGTGGAGCTCATAAATTGGTAAGAACTACTTCTTTGCCTGATCAATTGCTTACTGTCGAAGATCTTTCTTTTGATATCAATTTTGAGTTATCTCTTTTCCGATCAAATCATAATCTTTCCTTTCAAAAGTAGTATTCGACCCTATCAAGATTGATTCTTACTTGCCTTATTCTAGATATCTATTTTCTAAATCTGATCATGAGCTTTGGTCAAACTTTAACAAGCTCCAAAGTCTAGCTGACCAGCTTCAGATCACCACCGAAAAGGCCTACATTCAATATCAACTTGAGAATCTGTCTGTTGCTACTTCCTCTACCATACCTCCAAATACATCAACCACATCATCTGTCATTGCTAATCCACCTCCATTGATATCATCATCCCCATCAACACAACCAGTTGTAGTTCCCGTACAACCTCCTCCAGCAGTCATGGCAAGGTTTTCCCCTCTAGTATTACCTGGTCAACTTGCTACCCTACCTCAAAACTATGGCCAAAGGCTTCCTCTTTTTGATGGAACTTCAGAGATCACAACTCAATAGCATGTTGAAAAATTGGTGGATTTCATCGATCTCGAAGAGGTTGATGATGAGGATGCTAAAATGAGAATCATAGCACAAAGATTTTCCAGAGAGGTCAAGAAGTGGTTTCGTGGTTTGACGGTTGCTTCCATCACCAGCTCTCGGCAGCTGACAGACTTGTTTTTAGCCTGATGGGAAGAAAAGAAGAATCCATTACAGATTTTGGCTGAATACAACTCCATGAAGAGACATCCAAATGAAACAGTGCAGGAGTTCACAACTAGATTCAATAAGGTGTACAATTCTATCCCTGATGACATGAAACCTCCCCCTAGCTTAGCACTCCTCCACTATCTTGATGCCTTTGACTTGGACATGGCTTATCAGCTTAGGGAGAGAAGCCCTTCCACCTTAGAAGACATGTAGAAAAATGCAGTGAGTGTTGAAGCCAATTTTTAATTAAGAAATCCAAAAGGAAACTGGAGAAGAAAGTTACCATAAAGGAGGAGTCCTCCTCTTCTTCTGATGGCAAAATCGACACTCTTATAAAACCATGGAAATAATGATGGAGAAAATGACCATTGCAGACTGACAGTCGGAGCCTTCAACAAGGAATCCAAATTATAGGGGTAAAAAAAGTCACAATTCATAAATAAGCAGAAGAATCAAGATCCTCAAGGACAACAACAAATTAGAACTCCATTTTAGCGAAATTAAACTCAAGGCCTAGAAAAAAAAGAAGAAGAGATTTTTGAAGAAAACCATTTCTTTGAGCAGGATCAACACGATCATCTACCTATTTTTCTAACTAAGGAAGATCAATTCTCTCAAGATTCTTTTGCACCAAGTGATTAGCAACTTGTCCTCTCAAATGATGATGTATTGGCAGTGCAAACCGAAGAATACCAAAGGGGCTATCAGAATGCTCTCAACCATGTGAAAAAGTAGTACAATTTGAGGAGAATAAATGTGCATGTTACATTGAATCAAAAGAGGCAAAGTGCTCAGAGAGATGCCCAAGACAAAGAAACAACCCCTATCGATCAAAACAAAGAAAAGGAGACTGTTGTTATAAGTCGGGACAAGACCAATGAAGCCTCTACCAACAATGCAAGGAAGGATAAGGAGACTCAAAGTGAAGGTCAGAGAAAGGAGTCTTCTACCAAAGGACAACATGAAAATAAGGACACCACTTCAAAAGAGGTAGAGAAGCAATCTAACTTTTTTAGTTTAGAGAATGAAATTTCTAAGTTAAAATTTTCTATCCCTCTAACTGAACTAGTCAGGAATGATAACTATAAGTTTCATATTGCCAAGATGTTAAAGGTAGATCAGATGTCAGATATGGTTAGTATCACCAATGATCACCCTGAAATTATGTTTGGTCCAGCGTAGATGGGAATCTAGAAGATAGTGAAGTCCCACCATTCTACCTTAGTCTGAAAATCTATGATTTTATCCTTCATAATTCCATGTTAGATTTTGGGGCCTCACACAACCTCATGCCTAAATCCATTATGGACAAAATAGGATTAGATATCACCCGACCATATCAAGATCTCTATTATTTGGATTCAGGAAGAGTGAGGTGTCTCGGTCTTATCAAGGACTGGGTAGTGTCTCTAGACCAGATTTAGGCCAAGAATGTGTTGATGGATGTGGTTATTGTTGATATTCCTCCAAGGTTTGGCATGCTTCTCTCTCGGTCTTGGGAGAAAAGTTGAAAGGAACCTTACAACTTGATTTCTCTTATGCTACTATACCGGTGTTCGGGCAGCTTAGAAAATTGTACCGAGAGAAAAAGATGAATTTCATGATTAGTAGCAAAGAGAAACCTAATATTCACCCTATTCATTTTGTACATACCGAATTAAAGTCCGTTATTTTGTATAATGATATGGGTTTAGTAGATGATGACAGTCATATTGTTGAAATTTCAGAAATTTCAAAAGTTATAATTAGTGTACATAAGGATTTGATTACACAGAAAGAGAAACAGGATGTAGACAGTTTGTAGCTGGAAGTTCACCTGAAAATACTGTTGAATAAGTGCACGAAACAAAATTTGTTGAGACAGTGAGTCATCCTCCAACAAGTAAAACAGATCATCCCTCCAAATTTCAGTTTCCTATTGAAGAAGATGGCCTTTGGACCTTGCAGTTTGACGGAGAATTGGGAAAGGAAGGCGTTGGGATTGGCATGTGGATTCATGGCCCCTTGAATCAATCAGATAAACTCCCTCACAATGTAATATTAAGCTCATATAAGTTGTATTTTTATAGCTCAAATAACAAGGAAGAGTACGAAGCATTGATTGTCAGCCTTAAAATTCTCAAAATGTTGGGAGAAAAGAATATTTCAATTTATGGCAACTTGGAGTTGGTGATTAAACAGGTAAAATGGGAGTACCAAGCCAAGCATCCAAGGATGCGAGCTTATCAAAATGTTGTCCTTGATATTCTCAAAACTTTTTCAGAATATACATTGTCTTTGATTCCTAGAAGTCAGAATTTTATGGTTGATTCCCTTGCCACTGTAGCTTGTATGTTTAAGATCACCATCCAGGACAACAGGAAGTTTTCAATTAATTTCAAGCATCATCCAATTGTTCCTCACAATATAAGATATTGGCAGGTGTTTTGGGATGATAAGAAAATTAATAATTTTCTGTAAATGGAGGATGAATTCTTGCATTCCCATATTGATGATGTGTATGATGAGAATGATCAGGTAATTGAGGCCACCGAGGTTGAAGTGTTGCAACTGAAAGGCAATAGCATTTCACAAGGTCTCATGCCTTTGGAAGAGTTATTTGATCATGATGATGTCACCAAAAATCCAACAATGATCCCCACCGAAGTAGGTGTTGAAAATATAAACATTGGCACAGCTGACAAGCCAAAAACGGTCAAGATTCCGAAGTCTCTATCCCCTGAGATGAAAGGTAAATACACTGATTTAATGGCTGAATTTTTTGACATATTTTCTTGGGACTATTCAGAACTAAAGGTGTATGACAAGAACATCATCTAGCATACTATACCAGTTAAGCCTGATCAGAAGCCATTCTGCCAAACGCTGAGGACGATTAATCCCAAATTGTTTCCCTCCACTGAGAAAGAGGTAAATAGACTTTACAAAGATGGTATCATAGTTCCTATTCATTTTTCTGAATGGATGTTGAATCTTGTGCCAGTGAGGAAATAGACTTTACAAAGATGGTATCATAGTTTCTATTCATTTTTTTGAATGGATGTTGAATCTTGTGCCGGTGAGGAAAAAGACAGGGGAGATTGGTCTTTGTATTGATTTCAGGAATTTGAACAAAGTGTCCTTGAAGGACAATTATCCTCTTTCAAAGATGGACCACATTTTGTAGAGGGTAGTTGGGTCTTCAAGGATGTCACTTCTTGATGGATACTCTGGATACAACCAAATTTTGGTGCATGAAGATGATCAATTGAAAACAACCTTTACGACACCATGGGGTACTTTTATGTACGCCAAGATGCCATTTGGGCTGAAGAATGCAGGGGCTACATTTCAGCGAGAAATGGATATTGCTTTCACCAATGAAAAATATGTATTTTTGGTTATTTACTTGGATGACTTATAGTTTTTTCTAAATCTGATGAAGAGAATTTGCATCATTTAAGGATTTATTTATTTATTTATTTATTTTTATTTTTATTTTTTATTTTTTTATTTATTTTTTTTTATTTTTTTTATTTTTTTATTTTTTTTTCAGAGGTGCAAGAAATTCAGCATTTCGTTGAATCCAAAGAAGAGATTATTTTCCATGGAGGAGGGCAAACTACTAGGGCACATAATTTCAAAAGATGGCATTCACATTGACCCCGCAAGAGTTGAAGCAATCCAACAGTTGGATTTCCTGAGAAACAAAAGAGAGATTCAATCTTTCAATGGAAAAAACAACTTTTTGAGGAGATTCATCCCCAACCTTGTTGAACACCTGAGAGAGATGACTAATATGTTGAAGAAGGACAGTGAGGTAAGATGGTTAGAATATGCAAAGAAATCATTCAATTTAGTTAAATTTTCATCGTCTTGTGCTCCTACCTTGATCAACCCTGATTATACTTTAGACTTCATCACATTTTCATTTCCTTCCGAGCACACTTTGTTTTTTTCCTAATACAGAAAGAGGACTGAAAAATTGAGCAACCCATATCTTTTTTCAATCGAATTATAATATATGCAACGTTAAAGTATAACATTGAAAAACAAGCTTTAGCCTTAGTGAAAGCTATAAAGTATTTTCGGGTATACATTCTTCATTTACACATTCTGGCTTATGTTCCAACTACAACAGTGAAGGATATTTTCATGCAGATAGATCCAGAAGGTAGGCGGGGAAAATGGATTGCAGCGATGCTAGAATATTATCTGGAGATAAAGTCGACAAAGCTGATCAAGGGACAAGGTTTGGAAAAGCTCATGTTTGAATCTAACTTTCACGCATTGGATATCAATCTAATTGCTACCCTCTCCGAAGAAGAAGTGGAAGACTTGCCAATACAAGTAGCACAAATTTTTATTTCATCTCCTTGGTATTCTGACATTGTCTATGTACTTCAGCATTTGAATCCTCCGCCAGAAGTGCCAAGAAGTAAGAGTAGATCATTGAAATTAAAAGCTTCAAAATACTGCATCCTTGATAGTGTCTTATTTTGGAAGGATCCGAGTGGTGTGTTTTTGAATTTTCTTATCGAAAGTGAGGCAAAAGAAGTAATGAATGACTTTCACAAGGGAGATTGTGGCAGTCACCTCTTCTGGAAAACCACAGCCAACAAAATTTTGAGGGCTGGTTTTTATTGGCCGACTCTTTTTGCTGATGTATATAAAATTGTGATGAGTTGTCATGAATGCCAAATTTTTTAGGGGAAAAGAAAACTTCTACCATTTCCATTTTAGCACATTTCAATCTCGGCACCATTTCAATAGTGGGGTCTTGATTTTATTGGGGAGATCCATCCTTCATCTTCAACCCAGCACAAATGGATCTTAACATCCACATATTACTTCACAAAATGGATTGAGGTGATCCCAACCATGAAAGCTATTGATTCGGTAATCATTCAATTCATTGGATCTAATATCTTGTCAAGATTTAGTTTCCTGTAGAAAATAATCAATGATAATGCAACTGCCTTCAAGTTAGAAAAGATGATGGAATTCTGTGAAAATTATCATATCAAATTGGGGCATTCAACTTCTTATTATCCACAAGGTAATGGACTGGCCGAATCTTCAGATAAATCATTGGTCAATATAATCAAGAAGATGTTGGAGGTCAACAAGAAGAATTGTCATAAAAATATTATCAATGCTTTATGGGCAGATAGAGTAAGTAACAAGAAATCCATAGGTATCTCACCTTTTTAGTTCATATATGGGATTGATATTGTCTTTCCTACTTCTCTTGTTGTCCCGGTCATGAATATTTTGCAAGAAGTTGGCAGCGAACCAAATGATGTGCAGTGAAGAATAAATCAGATGATTCATTTGCAGCAAACCAAGGAGGAAGTATTTCAGAATACTTCTAAACTTCAAGAAAGAATAAAGAATATTTATGACCGCAAGACCAAAGTAGATGATTTCAACATGGGGGATATAGTTCTTCGTTGGGATGCATGGAATGAAGAGAAGGGTAAGCACGGTAAGTTTGAAAATTTGTGGAAAGGACCATATAAAATCTCATCTTTAAGAGGCAAGAATGCCTATTTGCTAGAATAAATGGATGGACAAGATTATTCAAGGGGAGCAATCAATGGTAGGCTTCTCAAGCACTACCTTTCTTGATGAATTTATGAAAATTTTCATTATCATTGTACATACCAGCTTAATTTCCTGTTAGAGTGTGAAGTAGCTATCATGGGAGCTTGAAGCCCGAGGAAAAGGCCATAAGGCTTCTTTGACCAGCTGCTAGTTTAAAAGGTTCAGTTTGTTTTTTATAATCGAAATCAGGTTTAGTTTGTCAGTTGGTTTACAGTTTTGAGTTTAAATTTTTATTTTTGACTCCATGCCCAACGGATTAAGCTACCTAGTCTATGGTGTTCTTGACACCTCCTCAAGGAGCTGCCATCCCCAAATAGAGACAATGTTAGTGTATGCCAATCCTGTCAATCACCAATTATCAAATATGCTCTTAAAATGTTTTTGATAGGGTCCTACTGCAAATTTTTATTATTTCAAATAGGGTTTCAATAAAAATTTGCTCACTGGTTAGGTTAGGTAGGTCATCACTACTCCTTTCACCTTTATGATCAATGGACATCAGCATGGTCAGGTCATCCGTTGTTGAAATGGTGTCATAGTCATCAATTCTATCATTCAACCCATTCATTCATGTAGTGTCATCATTAGGTCATAGGGTCAAAAGCATGAAAATAAGTCATTTCACCACCAAAATCATCATTTGAAGGAGTAGTGATAGGGAAAAATCTTCAATAAAGGTTCTAAAGTGATTTTATATCTCCATTATGATGTAATATATCCTAAAAGGTTCTAAAGTTGTAGTTTCAAAATAAAATGTGAAAGGACATGGTGGGGCCACTACACCATCAAAGGAGAAAATCGATTTCCAAAGCTACAAAAGACCAAAATAGCTTCTCATTTTCTCATTTAATTTTCAAAAAACATCTCTTCACCTTTAAAGAGCTCTTGCACCCTCAGAACAACAATTTCATGCTCCTAAAGTGCCTCATCATTTGTTGCGTTGCGCTTTTGCCAGAGGTGTTGCGTTTTCTTCAAGGGGGAAAAACCTTCATTCCAGTGGTTTATTCATCAAAAACAGGTTCAAACATAGCAAGGAAAAGTAAGTGGGCCTACCTAGCCTCTGTTTCACCTCTTTAGTATTTCATTTCATGCTCTAAAAGCTTGCAAAAACACCCTCTCCTAGGGTTTGTTGCGCTTTTAGCTTCATTGTCGATTTGGTCTCTTTGTTGAGAAAAACCCTTAATTTTGATCTCATACACCCTCCTACACTCTTCATACACCATCTCCCATACTTTCCCTCATCAAATTCCTCATTTCATCACTTTTCCTCACAAACCCTTGTCACTATTATGCATTTCTAGATTAGGACTGTGTTTCCTAGTTTTGCATCCATTCCCATCACTCAAATACCAAAATTCCACTTCCTCTCACTCCATAACATATATCCCTACCCCCATAATTTTCCCAAGAATTTAGAGACCCTAAAACCCCTTCATCTCCCTCAATTTCAAAAACTGCCCAAATCCCTTGTTTTTCCCTACACTAAACCCTAATTTCCCTTCCTGTTGAGCTAGGGTTTGCTATGGATTCTGAGATTACTGAGAAAAGGAGGCATAAGGGAGGTCTGATCAATAGGTATGAGAAACGTTCAGCACATGACATCATGTCTTCTCCTTTCCTCAAAAAATATTTCCAGGAGGTTGGTTGCCTTGCCTTTTGCCAAAGGATTGAAGAACTTGGTTTTAATGACAAAATCACTAGCACTTTTGCCACTAGTTTGAAGAGGGATAAGGTGACCATTGATGGAGTGGTGTTCACTATTTCAGTCGAGACTATTGCTACATCTACAGGGATTTTAAACACTGGAGAAATTTGGTTCAAGAAAAGAGACCTTGACCTTGAGAATTACAAGATGTATCTAAAACTTCCACATAAAAATGATCCAAAGCACATCTCCCCTTCCAGACATCTGTTGGAAAAGTATGCCCCTATCATGAAAATGATCATGAAGTATTTTACATGTGATGGTATATTCTCAAGATTGTATGACTACCATGTGAGGATTTTGATGCATTTCACTGGTGTAAAAGTTTTCAACCCACCTCATTACATTTACAGAAGCATGGTTAAGATGGCAAAGGATGTGCATAGGTTGGGAGAATATAATCATGCCAATTTGTTTCATCAGGACTTGGTGAAGATCCTGGTTTTCCATCAACTGGCACAAATCAATTTGTCTTGGGATGGTTTCATCTATTGAGCATCTTTATTGCCTTCTCCAGCTCAGTCAAGTAGTCACTCTACTCCTTTGTCTTCTCCAACACAACAAGAGGTGGCTTCCACAAGTAGACCTATCACAAGAAATCCTAGGGCAGAAGTGACCAAGACCTACACAAGAGGGAAAAGGCTTGTTTTTGCTCCATACATTGTTGAAAGGGCCAAGCTTACATCATCGCAGTAGCATGAGACACCATTGGATGAAGAAGCACATATTCATCTTGAAACTGATATGGAAGATTTAGAAGTGCATGAGGAGGTCAAATCTTCAGAGCAGATCATCTAGGAGAAAGAGGTTGAGATTAGAGAGTTGAAGAGTAGGTTTTCCAAGGCATATTTTTTATTTATTTCTTTCAACAAGAAAACAAACAACTCAAAGTCAAGCAACTTTTGCTTGATAAATCTAAAGCAGATTTGGAGAAGGATGGTGCCAAAGGTAAAACAATGATAAACTTGGAAGAGATTGAAGCCACTGGTTTTCAGCTCAAGCCTAGAAGGCCTAATACAAGAGGTTTGAAGAGCAAGAAAGAGAAAATCGTTGAAACATCCTCTCCATCGTGGCAGCAAAACATTGGCAAGTCGATTGGAGAAGATTTTGAGGAAAATAGGGAAAATTGGCTTGATAGAGTCAACTTCCACTTAGAAAATATCCTTAAGAGGGCCAAAAGGGCCACTAAAATTCATAAGCATATGGCCATGCACTACTATACTAGAAACAAGGTCTCCCAAGTCAGAATCAAGCAACTGAAAAAAGAAGTTAAGGCAAACCCTAAGGAGGCAAAAAGAGAAAGATAAACTTGACTTGCTAGCTGAGGCCTCCCTCCTTGCTTGACATTTCATTTCAGAGCTTCATGGACCAAACTTGAAGCAATTTTGAAGAAATTTTGAACAATTTTGAGTTTTTGTGACTTTTGGCATAAACAGGAAGAACAATTCAGCCAAAAGCGCGCTGCGCTTTTTCCTCAGACCTCCAAATGCCAAAAAGTTTATATGGATGGATAGATAATGACCTATACATGCCAAATATCCACTTTTGGTTCCTTGTTAGCAAACAAGTTTGAAGAAAATTCCCAAAAACAGGTAAAAAAACCACTTTCTACCACCTTACTAGACTAGGCGTTGCACTTTTGGAGTAGTTGTGGGAGAATGAGTTTTTCTTGGTCTTGGAGTGTCAATTTTGCTTTCTTGAGGTGCCTAATGAAAACTAGACATCCAAATATTTCCATTATTATATTCAGCTATGGATTTGGAGCAGTGGAAGGCATTTAAAAACCTCCTCAAAGTTGGCGTTGCACTTATGTCTGATGGCGCTATGCTTTTGCAGGTAGCGCTGCACTTTTGCCTATTTGTCCAAATTTCGAGTTTTCTTCAGCCAAACTTGGATTTTATGATGACATTGCTCATGTTGTGAGTTGAATTGATGTAATAGAAGGTAAGTGAGCTTGTTAGAGTGATTCTGATGTAATTTTAGGCCTCATTTATGAGAATCAATTCAGTCAAAGTCTAAATGGAGGGTTTGTTCCAACCTCCCTAGTCATTAGGTTTCGATTGAAAAATCATGTAAGTTGTTCCTATACTGAGGGATTCGACCCCTGAGAGTGGGGAATTTTTTTCCTGGTCTATATGTATCTAGTTTTCAGTCAGACTCATGGTTGGACATCAGAGGGTGGAAATCTTGTAGCTTGTACTTCATCATATTTTTAGAGGAAATCAAAGGCCAAGTTGCAACTATTATTCAAGAATTCTTGTGGTGTGAGTTTGTGGTATTGTTTTTATCCTATTAAACATTTATATGAATGATAAATTAGTTTCATTTCCATATCTATGCTTTTCAATGATTTTCCTAAGAGGTATTAAAAAAATTCTTGTAATTAAGCTATGTTTTGTTAGGAATCTCATTTTATGTGCTTATTCTTTTGATAGATGAATTCATGGTTCACATGATCATCTTGATTTTATTACCTATTCAACCCTACACTACATCGACCAACATCTAAGATATCACATAAGCATGCCTACCTTGATCCTTTATATCTCATGCAACTGAACCTTTGAAGACCTGACCTAGTTCCCTAATTTGTACCTCTGATCCAAGTGATCTGAATTGGATCCATGAAAATTAGCAAGGTGCTATGATTGTATCAAATCAGGATAGACTTTGAAATTTATGAACAAAGAGCTATCACGAAGACCTCTAAATAGTGGCAGTTTGTAGCCAGCAAGGAACGATGAGGACCTCAGTCAAATCGCACTGACCAAGGCCCATAGAGACCGCGCAGGATGCAAACTGGCAGTTAGGAAGCCTGGATCGGAAAACGGAGGCCGTTTTTTATGCGTGATCAGTGCTTAGTTCTAATCGTGCATCACCGGGCAAAACCCCTCGAGAAGGAAAAGCCCCAAGCGCTTGGTCACATGTGTTATAGACATATTTGAGCACTTCAACTCCAATCTTATATGTCGACAAACTAAGGCTCTTTAATCCCTAAAGGTGTTGTTTCATACCCTAAAAGATCATGGTCAACTGATTACATCATTCCCTAAAAGTTCCACCTAAAAGACCATCCAGAACTGGCCAAAATAGGACCATACTGACTGCTCCACTGTCAGGGTGCGATGTATACTGACTTCTACACTAGCCAGGCGTGATGCATACTGATGAGGCCTTCTGTGGGGTGCGATGAGCGAGAATGGACAAATGTCCGAGACAGTTTGCTAAGTGGATGCTCATGGAATCTACTAGAAACTTCTCCTATGACACTTATTTCTCTGAATTCACCCAGGGATGAGTAAGAGATCCAAGAAATCTCCAAGTGCAACCAAAAACAACAAGTGGAATGAAACTAATCAAAAACCTAGAGATGAATCACACCCTTGCAGACATCTATAAATGGATCCCTCATCTGAGAGATCTTGAGGCTGGAATTTTGTAATTTGTAAGGAATTACTGATAGTTTGTATCTGATAAAGAGTATTGTATTGTTGGGTGATCTTCCTTTTCATGAGGTGAAGAGGGATTTGATGTTGGGAGGATGATGTTGGATCAGACAGCTGGGTTGTAATTCTCCCTTCTATTTTAATAAAGTTCTTTGAGTTTTCCTCCATACAATCGTGTATTTGTGAAAGTTGTTATTTGTGAATGCTATTGTATATTCAATGTATTTCTGATTCCTCATTTCTTATGATATAAGAGATCAAGATGCTTTGATGGTGTTTTGTTACTTTGTCTCTACAGGTATTCTCTAAGCGGGATAAATAGGAGAGGAGTTGCAAGCTCTATCAAGGGGGAGGGAAATCAAGCAAGGAGTCAAGTGGAAGATACAGGTTGGTTCCTTTGCTTCTCTCTTATCTATCATACATAGAGGAAATCTCGAACTGCTTTGATTGTTTGTTTGCTAGGATAGTTGCCAATCCTAAAGGGCTAGCAGATCGAAAAGACACTAGTTTTCCTAGAAACAAAATGGCGACTCCCCTGGGGATCGAATAGATGTCTGTTGGTTATTGTTGTTTGTTTTATAAACTATAGACAGAGCCTGAAGTTATCCAGATAGCCTTCGAACTTCTCTTGCTTTGCAATTGCATAGTAGATGAATGTTGCTTCAGTAAATCTCCAGTTTAGTTTATGAACTGAACATCTGACTTACAAACATTCTAGATGCCCTTGTGGTAGCTTAGTAACCTCCCAAGATCATACCTTTGTACTTTTCTTTTTAATGTCTATCATAGCTCAGCTTAACTCACTGAAATCAGCTACAAATCTGAGCCAAAACCCATCTCAATTGCGCTCCCTGGCCCATTGCACTGTCTGTCACTGTCTTCCAGTATGCATCGCTCCTCCTGAGTTTGAAAAGTGCAATGCATCCTTCTTTCTGTGAAGCCCAGGTGCGATGACTGAATGAGCCTATTTCCCTTCTTGAAATTTTGGGTTTTTGTCCTTGTTTTCAGCTTTGTTTAGTTGTTTTGCTGCTTATGAACAGTACCTCATTACTGAAGCCTCCTTACATCAGATAGATCAGCCTCCATTGATTAGGATTAGTAAATGTTTTTATGTTGTCCATCATTTACGGTCCTTGGTCGAAAAGTTGCTTAAATCGAACTGTTGTTTTGGTGAAAAAGTGTCGTAACTGTCATTTTGTGTCAAAAATAGAAGTGTCGTTGAGTCTTCCTTCCTTGAGTAGTCAATTGAACTTTTTGTCATGTATTTGATTTGATTTGTTGATATTTTGAAGTGTTGAAAGCATTTTCTATTCGAAATCGAAAAGTGTCATTTAGTCTTCCTTTATATTTTGAAAAAGAAATTGTCGAAATGTCTCTTTGAGTGAAAATATTTCAGATCTTTACCACATTTAGTTTTCTTTTTTGGCATTTTCACATTAAAGAGAACGAAAAACAAATACATGCATTTGCATTTTCATTTAGATTGTGTGCGAAAAATGATTTAGGAAAAGTGCATTTAGTGTGTGCTCTTTGCTCTTTGTTTGAAAGAATCGTAATCTTCTTTCCTTAGTAGCTAGGATTTTCATTGATCAAAATAAACAACGATTGTTTATCATTGTAGACTACATATTTAGGAATTTAAAATCTACCTCATGTGGTGAACCATTGAAAGGAAAAATTTTAAACAAGATCAACTCTAAAATAAATTTCAATGAACTTAACAACGCTTTGGAACCTAACGCAACACATCTAGAGGTCTAGGCTAGAGACGTGTTCCGGCATCGTAAAATCTAGTAACTATCATTTTCATTGAAGGTTGGGTGATTCCTCCTCTGTGATACGACAAGTGCTAGCACAGAATTGTGCTCCCCGTACAATCGTGTATATGTTGGGAGACCATAATAGGCTTATATCCTTTATCTATAGGAAGCTGTGTTTGCAGCCCTATCGATCACAATGCATTGAACACAACATTCGAGAAGATTCACTGCCATACATAAGTCCTTGGTAATTTCTCTTTAATTTATCACCAAGGTGTATTTTGCAGTTTTGTGATTGGTTTGATAATCCCTTTGTATAGATCTCCAGAGTAGTCACTTTCGTTTCTTTTCGACTCTTTAAAAGAAAAGGTCCATCTGAGCACTTGTCACTTCAAGCTCATTAAAAATCGAAGGGGACTAGAGTCATCTTTAGCTTTTTCTCGACTCTTAAAAATTGAAAAAGCAAAGTTGTGTCAAAGCGTCATTAAAATTTATTAATTTCGGAATAACATCCCTATTTCCATCGTTGATATTAGGTTGAGATAATGGAGTCCACCAATCATGGAATCCCTTTTGATGGGAATCCTAGTCCTTTTACATCTTGGGGAAATATTGTTGCTCCTCATATGGCCACTTTCTCCCTTTTGGGACTTACTACTGGCCTACCATTATGGCTATTCTCAACCTCTGTGGTTCAAAATAACGTGATTCCTCAGCAATCGAATCAGCATCCAGTTGATGCCAAGGTTGACCCCTCACCTTATTCTTTGTCTGTTTCTCCCTCCCCTTCTTCCTCTTCACTTGGTGAAAGTAGTGATGCTAATAACCAAGCGGCTAAGAAGAAGAAGAAAGGTAAGAAGAAGAAGAAGAAGCCAATTCAGTAAGGGGGAAACCAACCAACCATAGATTTGGATACATCAACTGGTGAAAATCCGCACATTAAAGCTCATAAAGCTAGATATCCATGCATAATATGTAGAGGAGACCATTTTCATCGAGATTTCCTGTGCATTCGTTGGACCTTGAGAGAATGGTCCCCCCGTTCGCACCAACCAGTGTCATCAACCATTGCAGATCATGTTGATAATACACCATCAACTAGTGATAGTGAAGTACACAGACAGAAAGGAAAAGTCAAAGTTCCATGTGCGTTTTGTGAAGGGAACCATATACTTCCCCATTGTCCCTTTTTGGGTGAGGCCAAAATATTATTGCATAACCGTCCTGTTTCACTACAGCGACTTCCACCTGGATACAGGAAACTCTCCCCTAATCCTTTACTAGTTGAAAATCCGACTCCCTTAATTGAACCGTCGGTCGAAACACCTATAGTTGAAATTGAATCTTTTGAGTCCACATCGGACCAAAGTCAATAGGTCGAGATGAAAGTCAACCCAGTTTTACCTTCAGAAGATCATATCCATCCTCAAGAGAGTGAGAATGATACAGTCAAATTCTCTTTGTTACTTCAGAGTCCAATGAACTTGGGGAAAATCCGCCCATTCCTTCACAGCAGGAAGAGAATCCCCCAGTTCCCGCTACTCAAGGGGTTATTTCACCTGTTTATTTGGTACCCCATCCAAGCAGCCTAATCATTTCCTTTGATTGGAATCGACTAGAAAGATCTCGCCTTCCTTCTTATGTACCTTTCCAGATCATAGTACAAGTTTACAAAATGATTGTGTCAGGCACTATCATAGATGAGGGTGCATCAGTGAGTATCCTTTCCTCAACTACTCGGAAAGTACTTGGTTTGCCATCGCTTATGCTTGTTACATAGAATTTGTCAGGCTTTAACGAAGGAACCAGTCAATCGTTAGGGATCCTTCCTAAGTTATCAATAACTTTAGGAAGGAAAATTGTTCACCTGAATGTGATGGTAGTCAAAAGACCATTAGATTACAATCTGCTCCTTGGACGTGACTGAAGCTATTGTTTCAACACTCTTCCGTAAGATGTGTTTCCTGCTTGAAGGAAAAATTGTCACCATTGACCAGCTTTCATTTCCCGTTTCAAGCATAGCTCCAAGTCAATCATCATCCCTAAATGGACCTTTTATATCCACAGTGCCTCTTCAACCTTCATTTCGTCCACCTAATTACCACGTGTAATCTGATGAATGTAATGAAGCTTAGAGGGCATGCACCCTTGTCTATTTGGCAGACGAACCCAGCTGAGAAATAGGTCTCCCGATAGGTTATGTGATTGGTCTGGGATACCTTTCACCTTTGTCTATTCTGCGGACGAAGTGCAGGAAGTGTTTTGTCTGTTCCGCAGACAAAACCATCCTGCATAACCATGATAAGTTTCCATATGACTACTGGAGACTCTCCTTTTCATCATGCTGGGGGCATGCAAACCTTTTTATGCAAGCTAAAAACGACCAATTTCATTTCCTAGTTTTTTTTAACTTTTTAGCTTTTTAGCTTTTTAGTTTTTTAATTCCTGAGGTCAGGTGATTGGTCAAACACACCCTTCGCCTTCGTCTATTCTACGGACGAAGCAAAGGAAGTGTTTTGTCTAACCGCTGATGAAACTATCCTACCTAACCTCAACAGTTTCTTAGCTTTTTTAGTTTTTCTAGCTTTTAGTTTGGTCATTTCTAGTTCGCATAAAAGGAGAAACCTTCATTGAGCATAGTTTCCGCAAGGTTCAAGCTCGTTAAAAAATGAACCCACTCCCAAACAGAGCATATGTTCCCCCAGAGTTCAAGAACTTTAAAAAATGAACCTACCTTCGGTAAATAACTTTCGTGATTGCCATTACATCAGCCTTTTGAGCCTTGGTTGTGTTCCTGCCATCACCTCCATTCTTTTGGCTAAGCATATGGTTCCACTTGATTGTTTACCCTTTTGAGGAACAGCTGCGATGAGTGGTCCTATTAGCCACCCTCTTCACATCACCATGTTTTGAGAAGTTCCAAGGTTAACCAGAACCAGTTGCTACCTCAGATACCACTTGTTCCTCAAAAACGAGTCCTCTTTAAACCCTCTTCAAACTCATTAAATATGAAAATATTGTCGATCTATTGATCTTTCCAGCTCACTAAAATAATTGAAAGTGCCATCCCTCATGTATATTTTAATATTTTTCAGACTTGAGGGATTATCTCACGAAAAAGTTCGAGCACTTGTCTTTTTTGGCTCGCTAAAGTGATCGAAAAGGTCATACCTTTTGTATTATTTTAATCTTTTTCAGACCTAAGGGATTATGCTACGAAAAAGAACTTCTAGAGTTTTCTTTTCGTCCCTTTTCAAACTCTCTAAACATGAAAAGGACCGAGTTGTCTTTGTCGTTAAACTCGTTAAAACAATAGCGACAAACTTGTCCACCAAGACAAGAACAAGTTTCGCTGTCGCTAAACTCGCTAAAACATAGCGACAGGTTTTCTCGAAGGGAAAATTATAGAGCAAGCACATGTTATCCTCCTCAAGCTTGACAAAAATAAAGAGGTGCTGGTCAGTAATGACTGGGGAAAAAGGGAAGAAAACTTAAATAATTTTATGGTAGCAGGTTGCTCTTGAACATGACACTTTCACTCCATCGCCATGATTGAGTCGGGTTGGATTATTCCGTTCACCGGTCATTTCACCATTGGTCTTTCACACCATCCATTTTTGGGGTTAACGCTACCAATCCATCTCAGTGTCGCTGATATGTTCAAGAGAAGTCATTCAGTTGAGAATTCACCATCCAGTTAATGTCTCATCCACTACAATACTTTCAACCTCCATTTTTCATGACCGCCATTCCTGAACCTTGTGTCGTCGATCGTTTTCACCTCCAAAAAATCATTTGCTTCGTTTCGTGTCATAGATGTGGGATACATTAAGGCCCTCCTACGACAGGTCACTTCTTGTCGACATCAGCTCATTATCCAAGAAGTTGACTTAGAAACACCCCTTTTAGTACTTTGAAGCTTGCATGCCTTAATGGCAAGTTTCTCACTTCCGGCGACAGGTTGACATCAATGGCCTTCGACCGAAAGATTTTGTGTGGTGTTCAACAGCGAATCATATATTCACACCACCTGAATTGTACTGTAGTACCTTGAGGGTCATTATCATTATCGGTGATTCCTCTCGCGTCTGTTAACAGCTCATATTATTGGCTGGTTATCAGGCGATGTCTTTCCATGTTCGACTTCAGAACATCTTTTCACATGGATCGACTTGTACATCAGGCGATGATTGAACAAGTTTGAAGACCTTAGATCTAGTTTCATCCATCGAGGCTGTGATATATTCAAGAATATAAAGACATCAAATGTACACAGAAGTTACACAGATGGTCATCCAAGCCAAGGACGATGACCCTACATATAAAGAATCACCAATCTGCAACTACAGACGATTATCTGTTCTATGTACATGAAATGAATTTATAAAGCTGAGCATGGGAATGCCCACCTCAGCTAGATCATGAAAATTATATGATGATGACGTATTGTATTGTATCTTATACAGGTCACCTTCCAGTTTCGAAAACCTCAGATCCTCATGTTAAAGCATTTCAGCCGACATCAAAGATTTACCACTTCATGCTTTAGGGGGCAGCTGTTATAGACATATTTGGGAACTTCAACCCCAATCTTATATGTCGATAAACTAGGGCTCTTTAATCCCTAAATATGTTGTTTCATACCCTAAAATATCATGGTCAATTGATTACATCATTCCCCAAAAGTTCGACCTGAAAAACCATCTAGAATTGGCCAAAACAGGACCATATTGACTGCTCCACTGTCAGGGTACGATGCATACTGACTTCTACACTAGCCAAGTACGATGAATAGTGATGAGGCCTTCTGTGGGTTGCAATGAGCGAGAATGGACAAATGTCCGAGACAGTTTGCTAAGTGGATGCTCATGGAATCTACTAGAAACTTCTCCTATGACACTTGTTTCTCTTAATTCACCCAGGGATGAGTAAGAGATCCAAGAAATCTCTAAGTGGAACCAAAAACAACAAGTGGAATGACACTAATCAAAAACCCAAAGATGACTCACACCCTTGCAGACATCTATAAATGGATCCCTCATCTGAGAGATCTTGAGGCCGGAATTCTGTAATTTGTAAGGAATCGCTGATAGTTTGTATTTGAGAAAGAGTATTGTATTGTTGGGTGATATTGCTTTTCATGAGGTGAAGAGGGATTTGGTGTTGGGAGGATGATGCTGGATCACACAGCTGGGTTGTAATTCCCCCTTCTATTTTAATAAAGTTCTTTGAGTTTTTCTCCATACAATCGTGTATTTGTGAATGTTGTTATTTGTGAATGCCATTGTATGTTCAATGTATTTCTGATTCTACATTGCTTATGATATAATAGATCAAGATGCTTTGATGGTGTTTTTTACTTTGTCTCTACAGGTATTCTCTAAGTGAGATAAACAAGAGAGGAGTTGCAAGCTCTATCAAGGGGGAGGGAAATCAAGCAAGGAGTCAAGTGGAAGATACAGGTTGGTTCCTTTGTTTCTCTCTTATCTATCAAATATAGAGGAAATCCCAAACTGCTTTGATTTTTTGTTTGCTAGGATAGCTGCTAATCCTAGAGGGCTAGCAGATCGAAAAGACACTAGTTTTCCCAGAAACAACATGGGAAGGCGGGAAACCGTAGGGAAAGCGCTAAGGTGAAACGCGGGTCCCGCGCTCCAAAACCGGCGGAATATCAAAGGCATATTGGGTGGTAAGTGGATTTGGCAGGAGGATGAGCAATTCCATACATTGCATGACGCATGTCCAATGGGCTAACGGTCGAGCAAGTCAACTGCGCGATAAGAGCGAACACCATAGGATCTGAGGGGCTCCAGATTTGAGGGCGGAGATTGCGCCCGATGGGAAACCAGATTTGACGGGGGAATTAAGCCACGGCATATAAAAGTCTGAAGTCCGATTTGACCGCTGAGTTGGTGGATGAATCATTTCACAACGTAATCGAAATATCAAACCGTTGAGGAAGAGCTAGCGCAGTTCGTGAGAGGACAAGTGGCCACCTCCCTGTGAGACGTTGACAATGACGCAGAGGTAGGGAACTCTAAGCGAACAACAACAGGCAATCTGAAGGGGTGGAAGAGGAAGCAAACAGTCAAGGAAATATTGGCTTTAAACCATGAACAGACATAGAACAGAACAAGGAAGAACCAGAGAAGGGAACAGTGAAAAAAAAGACAAAAGGGACAGTGAAGCAAGAGCAGAAAAGACAGAGAGTCGAGCTGACCTGCAGCATAAGGCATCATTGAGCAGAGAGAAGGCTTGAGAGGTTTAAGTGATCCCTGTTAGTATATCTGTCAGGAACTGAGTACCAGGTTGGACTCATCCCATTCAGATCAATTGAGGTCAAGACTTGGAAAGGGAAAGAGTTTGTGCACTCTAGTGGCTTGGGGAATCCAAGAACCACCCTACCAAGAATTATCTGTTTCAGGAGACTCAAATTGAGCCCCTCACTATAAATCTTTGCTTTAAAGACACAATGAAAGAAGGCCACCACTGAAAGCTGGACCAGAGACGTAGCCCTGGAGAATAGGGTGAACTCCTTATTAATGTGTTGTGTTCTTGTATTTCTTACTGTGTTTCCCTTACTGTTTTCAATTTTCCAGTGTCTGTGTATTTTGCAATTTGATCGATCTGTTGCCTAAAATAACATAGACACACACCAGCACATGAGTCTGTAATAACTTCATTCATTAATTATTTAACTGAGATCACTCATGAGCGATTTTCAGATCAAGTGGTATTAGAGCTTTAGGTTATTAAGGTTAGACAAGCTTGTGTTGGATTTAGCTGTTGAATGTTAACTAGATCAAAGTTCAAATTAGGAGAAGGAGAGTTGGTCGAAACTAATCCTGAAATTGGGAGAGTCTATCCTCGGAAGACAATGTCAGAGGAAGGTTCTATGGGACCATACCCTCAATTCATAGATAGTTTCCTAGCCATAAAGTCCATGATAGAGGAAATGTATAGGGACTTTAGAAAACATAAGGATGAAGATTCATCAGGTTCTAAACAAGACAAAGGAGAAGATGAGTCTCATTTCCATGACCACTCAAAAGACAAAGGGAAAGAAGAAATCTTTCTCACACCTCCTAATAGCCCTGAACACAAAAAGAAAGTATCTTTGATCAAACTAGATGTTAAATTTGATTTACCTATATATGATGGAGAGTTGAATGCAGAAAAGCTGGACAATTGGATTAGACAAATTGATATTTATTGCAGAGTGCAGAATAACGATTCAGACAAGAGCAAGATTCAGCTGGCAAGCCTATGCCTTGGAGGCACTGCCTTGGTTTGGTGGGAAGGCAGGACCCAAGATGACATGAAAATACATGGTAAGACTATCTTTATCTAGAGTGAATTTATTTCTGCAATCAAAAAACAGTTCTATCCATTGGCCTACATGTGGCAAGCCATGATGAGCTGGCAAACTCTTCGATAGTTGAAAGGGCAAAGTGTGCAAGGGTACACTCAAGAACTTAGAAAGAGAGCATTGATTCTAGGAATCTCATTAGACTCACCTTACACTCTGTTGAAGTACATTGGTGGTCTACACAGCTACATGAGGCACACTATCCTCATGTTTAATCCCACTAGTATAGATGAGGTATATGTACAAGCTACTCATCTAGAAGCTAGAGGAAAGAATAGAAGTCCAGAAGTTGGGGGATCATCCTAACCCACTGCAAGTAAGAATAAGGAGAAAAGAAAGCAGAAATGGAAAGCAAGGAAGGCTAACACTGCACAGAAAAGCAAGGCTTCATGCACTCACTGTAAAAAGGATGGGCATGATGATGAGCACTGTTGGATTCTGCATCCAGGGCTTAGACCTAAGAAGTTCGAGGGCAAGAAGAAGAAGATTGTTGCAGCTATTCATAAAGATTTGGGGTCAAACTCAGGAGATGAAACAACCATTGTAGCGACAGGTATAAAAGGTAAGAATACTGAAGCATCTACTATTAATTATGCACAATCTACTATTGATGAAGAAAATGAGAGAAAAAGACATGAGCTTTTCCATATTCGAGTTATTTCCAAACATCAAAATATTGATACTTTGTTCGATAGTGGCTCACAAGTAAATTTAATTTCTGAAGCAATTGTAAAGAAGTTGGGATTAGTAACTACACCTCACAAGAAACCATACCCATTAGGATGGTTAAATGATAAAGCACAACTAAAAGTGACTAGACAATGCAAACTCAAGTTTTCTTTTGGGTTAGCATTTGTAGATGAAGTTGAGTTAGACATAATTCCTTTGGATATATGTGGAATTGTTTTAGGAAGTCCTTACTTGTATGACAAAAATGCTATTGCCTATAGAGCTGAGAACAAGTATCTACTTGTTAAAGATGGAATCAAATACTTTGTAAGAGCTCATAAGCTCAAGAATAATTATACTCTCATAAAATCAGGGCAAATGAAACGAATGATAAATTCATGCAAACAATTCTTACTGATGGTTGTGAAGGAAAAGAAACCTGATAAAACCAATGTATTTGAAGGTTGTAATACTAAACAGCAAGCTGATTTAGAAAAGGTTATTTCAGAGTATGATATCTTGTTTCAAGAACCTAAAGGTCTACCACCCAAAAAGGAAATAGTGCAGGATATTATTTTGCAGCAAGATTCTCCATTGCCTAACCTTGGAATGTATAGGTTGTCCGCTTTAGAGAATGTTGAAATCAAGAAGCAGGTGCAGGAGTTGCTCGAGAAAGGGTTCATCAGACCTAGCACATCACCATGTGGGTCACCAATCGTTTTGGTGAGAAAGAAAGATGGCTCGTGGAGAATGTGCATTGATTATCGAGCACTAAATAAGATAACAATAAAAAATCGTTATCCCCTTCCTCGCATAGATGATATTTTAGATCAATTGAAAGAAGTTGTTTATTTCTCCAAGCTAGACTTGCATAGTGGATACCATTAGGTTAGAGTTGCAGAACAAGATGAATGGAAGACTGCTTTCAAAACAAAGCAGGGATTGTATGAGTGGCTGGTTATGCCTTTTGGCTTAACTAATGCTCCTGCTACTCTCATGAGATTAATGAATGATGTACTCATACCTTTTCTTGATGATTTTGTTATTGTGTATCTGGATGACATTATGATATTTAGTAAAATGTGGGAAGAATACTTAAAGCATGTTAAGCAGACACTAGATGTTTTGAAAAGAGAAAAACTTTATGTTAAACTCTCAAAATGTGAATTTGGAAAAACATCTCTGAATTATTTGGGTCATATAGTAGGGGATGGTGAATTGAAGATAGATCCCTCTAAAGTGGCAGACGTTGTGAACTGGCCTAAACCCAAATCTGCTACAGAAGTTAGGAGCTTCTTAGGAGTAGCACAATATTGGAGAAAGTTCATTTCTAACTTTTCCTTAATTGTAGCTCCCTTACATGCTTTAACAAGATTGAACAAGGTGATGAGCCCCAGAAATAGGTAATTATATGGGCTCATTTAGCCTCCTAATTTGATTTAATCCACCATTCTCATTATTTTATTGCATGTTTTTTATTATATTTATGCTAATATAGTGAATTGGGTTAGTCATTATGCCAAAAAGTCTAATGTGTGCTTTATGTAGATTTTTGGTCAATTTTGAGACAAAATCAAAGGTTTAATGAGCATTTGGCAGCCAAATTCGTGGAAGAACAAGGGAGAGGATTTGTAGGAGGGTGTCCCCTTCATTTATGAGCCCTTTCCTCGAATTCTCCATCAAAAACTCAGAGCACGAAGCCAAGGGGCAGCCAAGCAAGTCAAGTAGGACTGTTGTTATCTTCAGTTCCAGGAAGCCAAGTTCCTTGATTTTAGGAGGACTGTTGGAGGTCCCCATTTGTATAAATAAGAAGGCTTAGGGCCTTAGTTTAGTTAGTCAGATTTTATTTATATTTTAGCCATTTGATAGTCTATTTTCTCACTTTAGTGTGGCCCCGTAATCAACACATTTTCGAGCTTCTTCTTGCAAACAATTTTGTGATGTAACTATTATTTTTTTATCAATGAAGATGAATCCAGCTTTGAACCATCTCTGATCTTTCATAGGAGGTTGTAGCTCTTGGAGTTGGGCCAAACCCAAGTGCCCAGTGCCTCCTTTTTGTACTTTTATGTGTTCTTATTGCATTCATAGAATAATTTTTGTTATCTAGGTTAAAATATTGCTTTATTACTTAGGTTGTTTTTGATGATTAAGATAGTTGTTCATGCTTAAGATTGATTTGATAGTTTGGAACAGAAAAGATCCACAAAAAGGCTACCAAGCATTCCTTGATTTCATTTCTCCCTCCTTGGGACCATGAATTGAGGCCAAGGCACACTTGCTGCCACAAAAACACTGTTTTTGCCTTCCAATGCAATTGCTAGTGTTAGATTTTGAGTTGAAAAAGTTGATATCAGTTGTGTTTCCATGTTTAGATCTATTCTTGCTCAATTTCCATAGCTCCCTTGCATGATTTTCTGTCTATAAACTTTTGTTCATCATATTTCTGGATTTTAAGGGCATATTAGGTCAAAATAGACAGATCTTTGTTTTTCTAGTCTTTGTTTAGATTAGTTTTGGAAAGTAGTGTGTAGAGCACCTGTCATACATTCCTACTTACCCTTCCTCCATCATACAACCTACTCCAGTCCCTCACTCAAGATTTCTTCCCTTCATTCGCCACACTTTCCCAACTTGCCCTAATTTCTACATTTTTGTGCAACATTGCTTTGATTATTCTTGAACAAATCCAACCATCTTCATCACTCTTGAGCTTCATTTACCAGGTCTTACACCTCTTAACATCCTTATCCATCCTTCATTTCCACTTTCCCACCTTTTTTCCACCATCAATCCTCTAAAAACCACTTTCGGCCTGTTCCTGTAGAACTTCCTGTAGAATTTCCTATAGATCCCCTGCGGCCTCTTGTAGAAGATAACACGAGCGATTTTTCGAGATCTGAGCGTGGTGGAAATCTCCTGAAAGGTTCTAGGGACACCTTAGGTCCTCTCCACACCTTCCTAACCCCCTGCAAACACCCACTCCATTTCCTTTCACCAATCAGCCTCTACACAGTAAAAAATAGTGAAAACACATGCATAATAATTCTGCATAAAATTGCTCAAAAATACAAAAAGATGATTTTTCCATATTTTCCTTTAGAAGTAGCTTAAACACATGTATTTTACCTCTACAATAGTCCATGACATCCATTTCAATAGTTGTACATCTCTTTTCTTGCACAAGTAGGGTTAGTCGGTAGGGTTTGCTAGGGTTTGCATTTCCTTTCAGCTTTCATCTTCTTTCTACAAGTAGACTAGCCTCTTTTGAGTTAGCTTTCATCCATACAATTAAAAGCTTCTTCTAAGAACTCATAGAAGTTGGATTAAGATCCTAGCAAACCTGTGCCAGCTGATCAAGTGACAGCTTGCAGTAAGAGCTAGTACTTGTGCATATAGCACCGTCGCTTCCAAGTTTATTACGAACTACCGGGTTGATAAAAGTAAAGTATGGAGTTGCAGGAGTTGCAACATCATTGCTGCAATACTAGAGCTCACCACAAGGTGTTTCAGTGGGGAGGCAAACAGCAGAAATACTTCGACACCTTGAAAGAAAAGATTAGTACAACACTTGTACTAGCACTGCCTCATCTTCAAAGACCATTTGAGATCCAAACAGATGCCAGTGACTATGCCATGGGAGCAGTGTTGACACAGCACGGTAAACCCATATGTTATCATTCTGAGACATTTAATTCTACAGTGATTAACTATCCTACATATGACAAAGAATTGTATGCATTAATATAAAGTGTGAAAAAGTGGAAACATTACTTAATGGGCAAAGAGATAGTAATACATACTGATCATCAACCACTTCAATATCTACACTCCCAAACTAAGTTGCAGCAATCAAGACACTATAGATGGATGGGTTTTCTACAACAGTTTCATTTAGTCATCATATATAAAAAGGGCATACACAATAAAGTTGCAGATATGTTATCTAGACCCATTATAAATGCATCTACTATACTTAAGCATAATTCTGTGTTACATGAGAGCTACATTGAACAATATGCTCAAGATATAGACTTTAAAGATGTATATGCAACTTTAATTCAAGGCAAACGAGTAGAAGAATTGGATTATCATGTAAAGGACCAACTCTTATATCATTGTCGGAAGTTATGCATTCCACAAACTGAAAGAGTAAGGATAATTCGAGAAGCACACACTTCTCTAATATCAGGTCACTTTGGGGTAAGTAAAACAGTTGCACAACTGCAAAGATTTTGTTATTGGCCAAAAATGAATGAGACCGTTTCTAGATATGTAAGAGGGTGTACTATGTGTGCTAAAAGCAAGCCCAGCAATAGAAAACTAGGCTTATACACTCCACTACCAGTTCCTTCTCACCCTTGGGAAAGTGTTTCCATGGATTTTGTTGGAGGACTGCCTAAATCTAGGAAGGGCCATGATTATCTATATTTTGTTGTGGATAGGTTCAACAAAATGTGTATTTTGATACCTTGTAATAAACATATTACAGCTGAATAAACTGCAAAACTATTTTTTGAACATGTATGGGTTCATTTTGGATTACCCACTTCCATTGTATCTAATCAAGACACCCGATTTGTGGGGAAGTTTTGGTCAAGTCTGTGGGAACTGATGGACACCAAACTGAAGAAAAGCACAGGTTTTCATCCACAAACTGATGGCCAAATAGAAGTAGTCAACAGGACAGTGATCCAGTTGCTCAGGGGATATTGCAGCAAGCATCCTAAGCTTTGGGATGAACATTTATGTTATGTGCAACATGCTTACAACAGAGCAAAACATTCTTCTACACAAAGATCTCCTTTTGAGACCTATTTTGGTTTCACCCCAAGGTCTCCTTTGGATTTTGTCTTTGGTAAAGACACCATAGTTTAGGGACACAGTGATGTGGACAGGGCAACTAGGTTCATTGAACAAATCCAAGAGATCCACCAGGCAGTACAGGAACAACTAGAAAAGAGCCAAGCCAAATACAAGGCAAGGCATGACAAGCATCAAATGGAGCATAGTTTCCAAGTTGGTGACCAAGTCTGGCTGTATATCAACAAGGACAGGATGCAAGGTGAAGGTAAAAATCTAAAGCCTATCAGGTATGAACCCTTCAAGATACTTGAGAAGATTGGTGAGAATGCTTTTTGCCTTGATCTACCAACTTACATGCACATCTACTCAGTCGTAAATTTAGATTTCTTGAGATTGTTTGAACCTCCACTAATTGAGGATCCCGAAGCGCAGAGTTAATTGCCTTCTATTGATGACCTACTACCTAAATATCTTAATGAATTGCAGGAAGACACAGTTCTAGATAGGAAGGTGAGGACGATGCGCAAAGGAGATGTTGAGTACCTCAGAATTAGGCTCAAGGGTTCAAAGCCGAGTAGTGTAAAGTGGATAGAGATTAGACAAGTGAGACAATTGTACCCTCACTTAGTCGATGCTTGAAAACCAACTTTTGGTGGTCCAAAAGCTTTTTCAGTGGGAAGGTCGTGATCCGAATTGGATCCATGAAAGTTAGCAAGGTGCTATGACTGTATCAAATCAGGACAGACTTTGAAATTTATGAACAAAGAGCTATCAGGAAGACCTCTGAACAGTGGCAGTTTGTAGCCAGCAAGGAACGACGAGGACCTCAGTCAAAGCGCGCTGATCGAGACCCATGGAGACCGCGCAGGATGCAAACTGGCAGTTAGGAAGCCTGGATCAGAAAACAGAGGCCGTTTCTGATGCGCGATTAACCCCTTGAGAAGGAAAAGCCCCAAGCGCTCAATCGCATGGGAAGCCGGGAAATCGTAGGGAAAGCACTAAGGCGAAAGGCAGGTCCCGCACTCTAAAACCGACGGAATATTAGAGGCATACTGGGCGGTAAGCGGATTTGGCAGGAGGACGAGCGATTCCATACATTGCACAATGCGTGTCTAGCGGATGAGAGAGAAAACCACCTCTCATCACGGGCTAACGCTCGAGACAGTCAACCGCACGATAAGAGCGAACACCATAGGATCTGAGGGCGGAGATTACACCCGATGGGAAACCGGATTTGACGGGGGAATTAAGCCGCGACATATAAAAGTCTGAAGTCTGATTTGGCCGCTGAGTTGGCAAATGAATCATTTCACAACGTAACTGAAATATCGAACCGTTGAGGAAGAGCTGGCGCAGTTCGTGAGAGGACAAGTGGCCACCTCCCTGTGAGACATTGGCAATGACGCAGAGGCAGGGAACTCCAAGTGAACAACAGCAGGTGATCCGAAGGGGCGGAAGAGGAAGTGAACAGTCAAGGATAGATTGGCTTTAAGCCATGAACAGAAAGAGAGCAGAACAAGGAAGAACCAGAGAAGGGAACAGTGAAAAAAAATACGAAAGGGACAGTGAAGCAAGAGGCAGAAAAACAGAGAGTCGCGCTGGCCTACAGCGTAAGGCAGCATCGAGCAGACAGAAAGCTTGAGAGGTTTAAGCAATCCCTGTGATGATATCTGTCGGGAACTGAGTACCAGGTTGGACTCATCCCATTCAGACCAATTGAGGTCAAGACTTGGAAAGGGAAAGAGTCTATGCACTCTAGTGGCTTGGTGGAATCCAAGAACCACCCTACCAAGCATTATTTGTTTCAGGGGACTCAAATTGAGCTTCTCACTGTAAATCTCTACTTTAAAGACATAATGAAAGAAGATAACCACTGAAAGTTGGACCAGAGATGTAGCCCTGGAGAATAGGGTGAACTCCTTATTAATGTGTTGCGTTCTTGTATTGCTTACTATGTTTCCCTTACTGTTTTCCATTTTCTAGTGTCTGTGTATTTTGCAATCTGATCGATCTGTTGCCTAAAATAACATAGACACACACCAAGACATGAGTCTGTAATACCTTCATTCATTAATTATTTAACTGAGATCACTCATGAGTGATTTTCAGATCACCAACCAACCCTAAATCTAAAAAACCCTAGTGTTGTCGTAACTAGCCTAACATCTTTTCCCACTCCATTAATCATTGGCTGTGAGCTCATACAGAGAGCCCTCTCTGGTTTAGCAGGGCTAGCTGCTGAACCCTAAGTGGTTTGAGGCTACCTCTGTCGATCTCCTTTCTCAGCCTTGGGACATTGTGGAGGATAAAATTTACCATACAACGACTAAAGAAAGTTGCATACAATTCCAACCCAACAATAGTTCCTTAGACAAAAATTACTATAAAAAGTGCTAGAATGCTAGAAACAAGAGTACTCTTTGTTCTTGCAATAAAGAAACTTCCAGTAAGTGTCTTGTTTCTTTTGGTTGTATAAAATCTAAACCAATAATTTTACAAATAATTGTAGCTTCAATGACATTCATGAAAACCAAGGAATGTTAGACAAGCATGACCTCCTTCTAGTGTTTGTTGTATATCAACAATATGTATATATCTGTCATCAACAAAATCCCATTAAATGTCAAATAAGCTCGGTAGGGCATGAAATCATTCCATGCCAGTTAGATACTGTGCCAAGCACATTCTTTGAAATGACAATCAAGTTGAGTGGTAAAATTATTTAATACCACTAACCTGTTGAAAGCCTTGAAGACAAAATCCAACAAAAAAAAATTCTTACTTTCTTGGAATTGAACAGGTCTAACCATGATATATGTCCATTATAATCCCTCCTCTAAAGGTATTCTACCAAAATAGCAAATAAATGTTCAATCTGACTCCTTATATGATCTGGGTCAAATATTTTTTCGAGAACTACAACACCTTCACTTTGCTTATTTCTAAAGATCCAAATATGGAGACTCTAGCAAGAACATAATCAACACTAGAATAACAATATATTTTATCAACTGACCATCAGTAATCATCAGTGTACTTGAAGTTACAAGTGAAGATTCTACAATATAAACAAGAGCAGGGATTGATGCAACGTTAACACCTAACCGCCTTAACGATCTTCAAATTATGAGAACATATGATTTGCATGGGGAAATAGGTGATGAAATCATGAAAGTTATCCACAATATGAGATAAAAGAATTATTTTTCTTCTTCTTAAATGAGCTTGGTTGATCATTTCCATTGTCGTCATATAATCTCTTTATGGGTCCTAGCCTATTTAACATAAAATTGTTACATCAACTCTCTTATCTCTTCAAACATAAAACTATTACATCAACTCTCTTATCTCTTCAAACCTGGCTATGATTAGAAACAAAGGAGTGACCCAACCCTTGTTGTTCTCAGAACAAGAAAGGCTATTTTGATCTTACTTTATGTGGTAATCATAGCAGTGTCATGCATGATACTTTCTAGTAGTACTAGGCTAATACTTTCTAGTTGTAATAGGCCTATAGAGATGTTGGAATACATTTTCTTCTATTATTTGTATTCTGACAATATGAGAAACTCATCCAACTCATAAAATAAATCCACATGATCATGAGTTTCAATGAGAATCAAACATTAGGGTTCATCATTTTTCCTAGGATACTGCATGTGAGCAACCTGCAATTTGATTGTGATTCCTTGCTCTCCTTCAATATCCAAGTTATCAAGAAATTGTTATGTAATCTCTCATTTATCTCTAGTGCCAGTAAATTCTAACAATTTATCAATAAGAGTTTATTTTTCGTGATCTATATGAGAAATTATATAAAAGTTCTCGAGGTTAGAGATTGGCACCTTTCAAGAGGCGATATTGGCCAACATGCCTCTTATCTACCTTTGTCCTTAAAGGTATTTTTGACTCCATGAACAAGAGACATATGAACCTTGTTTGTCGACATGGCTAGCATTTAGAGCCCAATGGAATTAAAAATTTGAAGAGGCAAATGGGTTCTTTCATTCAAACGTGGAGCTTATGGGAATCTCGACATTCTGACAATTTATTTCTACAATATTTGCAAGATTGAAGGAATGCAGAGCCATTAATCTTTAGCTTTGAAATTGTATTCTTTGTTTTCTTATTCTCAAGCAATGAATGTAGTTAAGGTCTTAGTCGTTTAGTGTTGTATGGAATTGCAACATTATGAGTTACTCTATGATGTTTTGTGTGGATTCTGAAGGCAATCTGTTTAAGGCTCTTGTTCATACCGACGTTTTAGGCTAAGATTTATATATCATGGTATTGATACCTAGGTATAATATATATACAAGCTTGTTGCATAACATAAATTGCACACATCACATTGTAAACAGGTATATACACACCATACATACACAGGTAAGTGCATATCCACATTCCAACACAAAAAAGTTGTAACACCCTCCTCCCACATCTACCTAAGCAACCGTCCAGCCAGGGTAAACATGCAACGAGAGGCTACTATGATATGATTCAACCTCCTAGGTAACCTTAAGGAAATGGAATCGATGGAAACAGAACACACAAACCTCCCTCAGGTGCTTTAGGACCCTCGGGAGCTAATCCACCACTCCAGGTGCCCAACCCCTGAGTTAACTTAGCATTTAGATGAATTAAACCCAAAGTCACTCCCATGACAAGGCATGCATGTGATTGTAACCCTATAGCTGCTCTCACAGGCTTGCCTGCCAGTGACCAGAGACCCAATTTGTCAGCGTTATGCCAACGACTCCAGGATTTGAGCCACTTTTTTCAAGCCCAAAGCCCATGTCACTGCCCATAATTGAAAAATCTCTTCAAATTAGAAAAATAACAGGGAAATGCCATTACTAAAGCAAATACTTGTTCAAGACCTTAACTGGACCTCTACTAGCCATGACAGGCGTTTTTTCAAACACTTACTAAATATGCAACCTACAGGTGTAAATAACAGATCTGAGCATAGGGTTCTCATACTTATATGAGGTTCACTATGAAGCATTGTCTCCTTATCACATTAGTTTCCATTTCATCCATTAGATCATATATACATTGATCATTCAATAACAAGTAAGAACATGATGAGAGCCACTAATGGTTGCTGTCATAAAACATGTAAATAACCAGCATAATAGGGACAAAAATATCAACGAAATCAAAACCATATAAACCACATATAATCCATCCTAATTCTAATAGAGATATAAGGAGAAATAGTCTTTCATTAATGATGCAAAATCCAAACTCGGGATGGGACTTCCATGTTCCACCCGACCGTAGAATGGCTGAGCCAATTCTCTCTTCAATCATTCACCCCCATGCCATATTCCAAGCATGAATGTGGGATCTCGTAGAACACATCAATCAAAACTCATCCAGGGCTTCTAGAAGCCATCCACCTCAACCCATCAAATAGTGACTCCACCTCATGGTTGGACATCACAAAACCAACATTAGATCGGTCTCTATCCCAGCCTTCCAGGGCTCCAGAGTGTTTGTTCCAACCTGACTTCCAGGACTAGTAACTCAACCCACGGGTGCTGCTGGGCTCTAGAGCGTTTGTCCAACCAAGGCTCCAGGACTAGTAAGTCAACCCACCAAGGGCTCCATTGCGTTTGTCCAACCAAGGCTATGGGACTAGTCACTCAACCCAAGTTGTTCCAGGGCTCAAGAGCATTTGTCCAACCAAGGCTACGGGACTAGTAACTCAACCCAAGTTGTTACAAGGCTTCCAGAGCGTTTGTGCAACCAAGGCTCCAAGAACTAATAACTCAACCCAAGCTAAGGAAACATGAGAACCAACCAAAACAAAACAATGAAAGTCAACTCACAACCACCATGGCTATCCAGGAAATGGCAAGGTTAGGCAATCCACTGTAAATCTAGGAAATCCTCCATGTCAATGATAGATCACAACCAAGAAACCACATGCATGTGCCATGCATGCCAAAACTAATGAAGGAAACATACATGCAACTCGATACTTGCAAGAAAATATGTTGTAGCTGCTAATCCCAATACCTTCTTGCGCTTTCCTTCTCTTCCTTTACCTTCTTGCTCCAAGAATCCAAGTATGCCACACCCACCAAAAGTGCTCGAAGAAAGCTCCAAGTCTCCAAGAGAATGAGAGAGAGAGAGAGAATAATGAGAGAGCTCCAAAACTGAACTAACCAAGTCTTGCCCACTAATCCTGAGAAGCCTTTTTATTATTGAGGCGTCTATTTTCTTCATTTTCCATTATTTTCCTTCATTTTCCCCCTCACATGCAACCCGTGACCTTTTAGCTTCCTTTTCTCCTAATTTCCATTATTTTCATAAATAAATGCCAATTAATGCCTCATGCCCTTATAAAGCCTTAGACATTGCCTTTGCCAATTTCCTTAGCCATAATAAACCGAATCAACACCCATTTAGAATGTTTCCCCCACCATTTAGCTTGGAATACGTGTCCCATCACCGCAACCTTATATATTTTTACATGCATTTTCACCAGGGTTGTTACAAAAGTAGCCATGATGCACCATTGGTTCAGTACTCTAATAACCATGGTAATTCATTAAGCTATTAACATGAGAGAAACACTTACCTTAATGGAAGATAGGCAACTGAATCAGGGATAATGACTCACCTCCCAACCACAAACTAATTTCAATCAAACTTCTTGTGCAATTGTCTCCCCCAAACCAGATTCCAAGGCTTGAAGAGGTTGCTTAAGGGCCAAAACAATGCTGTCAATTGCACTAGGGGGTTCTGAATACCGAAGAGGTTGCAAAATGAATTTGAACCAGCCCTTCACTCTTACCTCTGCTTATTGCCTACGTTGCATTAGGTAAAGCAATAATTGTTTCAATGATTGGACCTCCTCTTTGTTTGCATAGAACCTTCACCCTCGATTCCGCACAACACTTTTGCTCCCCAAGGAAAGATGTAAGGACGAGCATTTATTGTGGGAAAAATGCACCAGCCAGTTAGATCATCCTCTTCTTCTCTACACATTTAGTCAAACACCTAGTTCCTTTCTCCCAACCTATCTTGTAGTAGCCCATATTCTACTCCTTGTTATTGTTTTTCCAGCCTAGCCCAAAACTAGTGAGCTAATCAAATGTTGCCCATTTGTCCATCCCGTTCCACATTTTTGTGTTAGTTGGCTTTGTTATTATCAATTGGTTTTGTAACTCCTTGCCAAGTCTTGTAAGTCAATCACTAAAATGCCACTTGCCCCCTTGCTCGCTATATGTTAGTCATGGTTGTAGTAAGAACCCAAAATATGCCCCAAGCAAAATCCTCGTCGGCAATGGAATCAATTGTTCCTTCGACTAAGCCCATTTGCATATTTTTTTTTCAAAATATTTAGAACCTTTATAAAGGCGAAAGGTGACTAAGATATCACAATTGGGTTTTTTTTTTTCCTTTGCCAAGTTTCTAGATTTTCATTTTCTTGGCTTCGAGTGGAAATTAGTGGAATGGTCCATATATTTTGAGGATTGTATGCAACTGACTTGAAATCTACCAGTTCTTCATCCATCTAGGATGCTCTCAATCTAGAAACCGCCATATCAACTATGGATGTTGAGGAGGAAATGCCACATTCAAGATCCAGTAAGCTGTAGGAAAACTAGAAACATGGGAGAAGCTTGTCTAAAGACCATGGTGGGTTGCTAATGCGTAAGGGGTTAAGCCATAGTGGATTCAAAGCTAACCAATGAAAAGGCTTATGACTGCGATAATAGAATTGAAACCCTAGAGCTTCACAAAGGCTCATCTTACTCAGTGCAAAATAATAAAATTTTAAGATAAAAATATCCCCTCCACCATCTTGTTACCCTATCATTAATTATAATTTAGTTTATTCAATACCCAATTAAAGATACTCAGTTATTGTTGTATTTTAATGTTATATAAATGATCTTATACATCATGTCTTTTTACTACAGAGAAGTTAGTTATATTTTAGTATTATATAAATTATCTTGTTATATTTTAATGTTATATGAATGATCTTATACATCATGTCCTTTTTACTACAAAGAAGTTAGTTATATTTTAGTGTTATATAATGATCTTATAAATCATTTTATCATAGAATTTTTTTTTTTAATTATTTATGTTTCCTATTAAATATTAAATATTAAACTATGCTCACTTACAATTAAATGTTATAACAGTATTTTTAAAGGCCACTTCTTCATGAAATATATACTATGGATTCCCTAATGGCTTAATTGTGCATTACACTTAAATGTTATAATAGTATTTTTAAAGGCCACTTCTTCATGAAATATATACTATGGATTCTCTAATGGCTTAATTGTGCAATAATGTAAAATGTGATATCCACCTATGATACTTCAATTGAAATGCATCCTTTATCGTGCTCTTGTGTACGTATTGTGGCTATAACTTGTGTTTTCTTTCTTCAGCGATTATGACCTGGCCAGTGGTAAACGGATGATGAGATGATGATTTGCGAAGAAAGCATTTGAATTAAAACACAAATATATTTACAATTCCCATTGAGTGATGCAAAGATTTCAAAAAGGCAGCGTAAGCTTAGTTTGACATGACATGACATGGGGTGGGAGCCACAAACTACAATTTGTCATTGCACGCACATTTTCGACGATCTAACATACTTCCGTACTACCTACTTCAACTTGCCACTCTCTCTTGTACTTTCTCACCTTTTTTAATATTATTTCAATGCCAAAATTGAAGGGTGGGAGGAGCATGCAATCATATAAATGCATTATAGGACCAATTTCCATCCTCCAAAAATTATATATATATATATATATATGCCCAAATCAAATATTTAATTTGGACGGTTTCCAAGGATCTCATGGACCTTTTTCACATGGCAAGTGGTGGCAAAGACAGACAATTATGAGCTGAGATGGACTGTAATGTGGCTGTGCTCAAAATATGAAAAACCCAAATGGTGTGATCATGGAATGGAATGGCAATCACATCACATCACATCACATGGGTGGTGGGAGTAGGAGGAGATAATAATATTTTGATGAAAAGAAAGAGCAACCATTATTTGTTTCTAGAAAAAGAAAAGCAAGGGGAGGGAGGGAGGACGGGATTCATGTTGTCGGAGGGTTGTCTTTGAGGGCACGATTGGGCATGTGCGTGTGGTGTGTGAGGGGCTCAGGGCTTTCCTGGGAGGGAGACTTTCTGTAACTTGCCATGCACATGCACATGTGCATGTGCATGCACTACATACATTTTCATCGTAATCATCATTTACAATTAGTGGACGCTGCCCCCTTTTTTTTGCCTTTGCCCCTTCCCTGTCTGCTCTGCTCTTCTACCCGAGGGGCAGGGGGTTTTAGGGAATGGAGGGTAGCCATTAATTATTGAGTCATGAATTAGGGTTGGCGTGAGGACCAGCGGGGACTTAATGATTATGCGTGTGTGCCTGTCTGCTTCAGACACAACATATTGACGTGGCCGCCGCTATGGAATCATTAGGGGAGGCAACTGACATGGTACGGCGGGGAAGCAACTCATGGTGATTGGCCCATTTCTCATTTCTCATTATTTTTCTGCCAATGGCGCAATGCCCTTCACGAGACTGTCACGTGACGCCCTTGTCACCATCCCAATTATTTTAAAAACTCTCACCAACCCTTCGCCATTTACTCATTGATTTGACTTTCCCGTTTACCATTCATTTCCCTATTTATTCTTATTGTTCTGTAATGCAGTCAGCAGTACAATCATCATCGCACGGCAGGCGAGAGACGGAGTGCGGCTATATGACAGGTGTTATGTGGCGTTAGAGGTGGTCACATGAGGGACGTTGCGTTCATTCAATTGTAATAAATGCCGCCCCTTTCGGATATGACCGCCACATGCCTCTATTGTACTCCAACGGTGGTGAGGGAATCCAATAAAAGAAAATATCACATATTGTAGCATGGATTCTCGGTGGACCAGCGGATATGAGATGTATTAATGAAATATATAATGGGTTTGGACAAAAATTCAATGGATAAACCTAGGAGTTCATGTGAAGTATATCGTGTAAAGATTTAGAGTCATCAAGAGTTGTTGTTCGTTTTCCTTTAATTAAGTGGAAACTTGAAAGTACTGTTTCTGTTTGAGTTTCATCATGATTAAGTTTTGTTTGGGTTTTGTTTTTTTACGAGCTTCTTATATATATATATATATGTGTTTATATTTAAAATGAATTTTAAGATAAAATAGTAAGAAATTAATATCAGTGAATATAAAAAATGTTATTATGGATATGGAAACTGTAAAGATAAATTACAAGTTTGAGTTGAGACATGAATTATGAGTTTTGATTTATGGACTTGGTTATGAGGTTCGAGTGGTAGAATTTCAAATTTTTTAAAAGTTTCCCAAAATTCTGAGGTAAAGGTTAAAGTTCGATGAACCTTGTAACATAGGTGGAGAGTTCTTAGAAGCAAGGCTAGATTGAATGGTTGAATGAGATGTTAACTCTTTCACTCCCTGTGTTTGATTCTCTCGAAATGACATGCTTAAGTTAACTCCCTGTGTTTGATTCTCCGAAATGACATGATTAAGCAGCGCCATTTAGTCAAAGAGTAGGCGGCTCCTAAAAGTAAAGGGCTTTCACTACAGAAATGACATGCTTAAGCAATGGTTAAGAATAGGAAGTCTAGGTTCTTTTTATGTGAAAGAGTAGGAAGCTCCCAAAAATAAAAAGCTTTTCATTATTTGTATTTGATTCTCTAAAATAACATGGTTAAACAATTCTAAAGAATTGGAAGTCTCGACTCTTGTTTAGTCATAGAATAAATGACACTCGTCCCAAAAATAAAGGGCTCCTCCAAAGAGTTGGACATCTCAGCCCTTGCTTAGTCAAAGAGTAGGCATATTAGGTCATTACTTTCCCAAAAAAGAGAAAAGAAAGAAAAAGAAATGGTGTCTCCGAGATTACACGCCTCCTGTCGCCGGTTTGTCTATGGATCAACCAACCAACTGTCCTTAGCAGGAGGAAACCCTAATTCTTAACCTAACATCACAATCGGTTTCCCTGTGGTAATGGCCAAAATTTCGCTGTGGCAGGAGAGGCGAGTGCTTTGCCTTGAAGCTCCCGTTGTTTCCTGCCGCTTTCCAATTGTTTTGTTTTTTTCCATCACGTGTGTCCGTCCTCGTAATGTGGGGTTGCCGGTCAAACATTTAGGATTAGATTATTTTATATAGTTATACCTCTCATGTTCTTTTCAATCCTTGCTTCTTCCTTTGCATTGTCCATCTCTCATGCGAACGAGGTTGGCCGCTTCTGTATTCCGCCGGTCCCGAGTTCGATCCACCGCGAGATCGGATAGCAGTGCTGATGCCATCGAGGAGGCGGGAATCGTTCATTGATTTAGACTTGGTACTTGATTTGTGTCAAGCGACTCTCGGCTATTGCTTGGCTCCAAAGGGCAGCAAGGGTTAAGACGATAGCAATAAGCAATGGAGCTGGGTTTGGGCTTAGGTGGTGAAGATATTGTTGTGAGGCCTGCTAAGTCTTGGATACAGTTTCAGCAAATGACGAGCGCAACAAAGGCGGACCATGTGCAGAACACGGGACTGGTTCTACGGCTGGGACTGGAACTCGGTTCACAGAGGCAAAACTCTGCCAATCCCAACCCTCCCATTCAGCTGGATCTGCTCCCTGCAGCGCCTGTTCCGCGCGGATTTTCATGGCAGCCCAATACTAAAACTTGCCGAGCGGTCTCTGAAAATGGTATGTTGGTCGAAAAAATCATTCATTGTGGAATCGCTTCCAGGTTTCATGGTTTTCCATCTGTATTGTCTAATGTTTTTCTTTCGTTATTCATTGGCAGGAAACTGTGAAGGAGATTACGGAGAAAGCAGATCGTGTGGTCAAGTTGGAGGGGCCGCATCGGCGTCTTCGCCCCGGGGTTTCGATGTGAACCGAGTGCCCTCCTCCGCAGACAACGACGACGACGACGATGCAGTGGTGTCGTCGCCCAACAGCACTATATCGTCTTTTCAGATGGATTTCGTCATGTGTCATGCCACTAGTAGTGCTGTCAAGAGGGAGAGAGACGGGGAGCATGACAACGCTAATGATGACAACGAACTGGAGAGGGCTTGCTCCAGAGCGAGCGACGAAGAAGATGGGAGCGCCACCAGAAAAAAGCTTCGCCTTTCCAAAGAGCAGTCTGCCTATTTGGAAGAAAGCTTCAAAGAGCACAATACCCTTAATCCGGTAAGTCTCGTGGCACTCACCAATTTTGCATGTTCCCAAGGTTTAAAACTCTCTGTTGCTCATACCCATTTTAAATTATTGCAGAAGCAAAAGCTGGCATTGGCTAAGCAGCTTAACCTCCGCCCCCGTCAAGTAGAAGTGTGGTTTCAGAACAGAAGAGCAAGGTTAGCCTCCTTTACTAGGGCATGTGTAGCTTGATTATATAGATGGGTTTTCTTGTTGATGCCTTCTGAACTACTCAATACGGTTCATCATCGAACCATTCAATATGGTTTACAATTTTGATTCAGATGACGAATCATGTTGGGTGGTTTTAAACTTGTACGCCTAGAAAACTATCAAATTTTCCATGTGATTGATTCTGAAAAATTATTTCTAAACATTACGAATAACAGAAGCTTCCACTCTTTAATATATATCGATATTAATGGTATTATAGAACGAAGCTGAAGCAGACGGAAGTGGACTGCGAATATCTGAAGAGATGCTACGAAACCCTTACAGAAGAGAACAGGCGACTGCAGAAAGAAATTCAAGAACTGAGGGCTCTGAAAGTGGCGCATCCAAGCTTTTACATGCACCTGCCTGCAACCACTCTCACCATGTGCCCTTCCTGCGAGAGGATTGCTACAGCTTCAGTACCAACATCGGATAACAACCCCAGGGGCCACATCCATGGGCACGGACCTTCCACTTGGCCCACCCTCGCATCTACTCATCTCCGCCCAACTCGGCCGCCTTCTAGACTTGAACAATAACATATATATATATATATATATGTAACTTGTCTTCTTTGTAAATATAATCTCCATCTAGATGTTCTTTTTCCTGCGAACAACACACCACAAAATATGAGTATTGTTTTTATTTTACTTATACGAGGCTTCCCTCCCTCCCTCAATACTGTATTAGACCCCCAAAGGAAAAGCGAGGGTGAGGGCGGTTTCAGTCGAGCGGAATGGCTGACACAGAGGATTGGTTTATATACTTCTTGTGGAGAATTGGGTTGGGTTCTGCTTAATACAAAAGGGTCTTTCAAATCATATAACAAAATTGTACACCATGGTTTTTGAGTTTTGGTTTTGGTCTTCGTCTTGGTCAGCCACCACAAGTGTGTTGTGTTTTGACTTTTACGTTGAAGCTTTAAAACGTAATGCATGATGGATGAATGATGCAGGCTCTACTTCTTTGACTGATCGGTAGTGAAATATAGTGGAAGTAATGAATATATAATATGGCTCCACAAATTCCTGAAATGCTCATATGGAATATATATATACATTTGGCGCTCATCGTTTTCGCCTTCCTTCGAACGTCTGAGGGTTGGGTCCCATTCCATTTCCTTTTGCCGCGTGCGACTAATGAGGCGTAAATATGTAATGTATCCTCGACACATGAACAAATTCTTACTTGTACCGCAATTGGTAGTGGGGTATGATATAAGGCTCTTACTTTACTTTGTCATCGCCTCAACTAACCCCCCCTACAATTAGAATCAAAGCATATTGTTGTTGTGATGTATGATACATGAGCGCCCATTAATTTGCCTCGCTACAAGTCTCTTATTTGGTGGGGCATATTGACAATTCAACTGCACTTCAAAGGTTCACCATGAATATCACAATTCGAAAGTTTGGTTGGAAAGTAGAATGTCGTTTGCATAGCTTTCTATTATTATTATTATTTAAGTTGGTTTATATAGATATGTATTTATGTTATTACATTAATTATAATTTAATAGTTAAATAAAGTTGGTTTTAAAGTAGATAATCAGGGATATTGAATATTATTAATTTTAATTTTGAAAAGGGTCTAATAACATTAGAAACAACATTATCACCAATGAGAGGTTTCATTGGAAACAACATTATCACCAATGAGAGGTTTGAAAGAGGACTTATTAGGGAAATCGGAATATGGAACAAATAATTCAAAAAAGATGTTAGGATTATATGACATCACAAACAAATAATCTTTTTTAGGTTAAGATAAATTTTGCTATTGCTTTGAAAAATCTCTATTGAAGATAAATTTTGCTACTACTTTGAAAAATCTCTATTGAAGACATTGTGTAATATAAAATATGGTATTGAGGATTTACCTAAAAACATTAAAGAAGAAATTAGATGGGATTGTGCTATTATTTAAAAAAAAAGTTAAAATACTTAAAAACAACATAAGTAAGGATTTTTTTCACTTGAGGCCCTTAACAACAACCAAAACATTATAGCTCTAAAAATTGGCAAAGATGGGGTCTTTATAATCTTAGACAAAAAATGTTACATCAACAAAATGTTTGGCCACCTCAACAATAGTGGGAGTTATAAAAAACTTAGTAAGAATCCCTTGAAGAACATTTCAAGAGAAGTCTCCAATTCCATCCAAGCTCATGATGAAAGCTACACCCTTAGCAAGAAATTAATGAAATGCAAATTGCTCAACTCTAGAATTTGTAACCTCCCTAAGATCCAGAAGGATTGGGTTCCACTTTGTAAGACCCACGGGTTGCGAATCGTTTGGTGAAGGGCGCATGATGGGCGAGCGGACGACAAGCTGGGGCAACTTGTGAGTTGGGTGCACCGGCACGGTGCGACGAGTTGCGTTGAACGATGGAGGGAACGAGCGAAGGGCGCACGACAGGTGAGTGACGAACTAGGAGGTAACTGGTGAGTTGGGGCGCCCCTTGTTGAAAATAGCAACAAGAAATGATAAAAGTAGAATCTAGAATATTTCAATTTTAATTTGTCTTTTAATTAAAATTGTGAATTAAAATCGAATTTAGTCTCACTAGCTACTTGGAAATAATTAATTAATTCATTATGGATTAATTAGTTGGAGAAATTCAAGTTAGAAGTCTTTTTGAATTCATGCAACAGTGATTCTTTAAATTAAGAAGATTATCTCTTAATCAAGGAGATAAGATTGAGTTATATTTGAGTTGTAGTTACTTAATTTAGTTCACTGAATTAAGTCCAGTTAAATTAGTTCCACACAGTGTGAAGAACTAATTGTGAGTTATCAGTGAGTTGATGCATGCATGCACTCAACTAGTGTACTCGAGATAACTAAAGATTTCTTCATCAGTGACTCATGCATGTGTATTTAAAGAAAGACCCAGTGGAGATTAAAGACAAGGACAATGTATTATCAGTTGAATGTGTTTTCTTATAAAGGTAATTCATGCATGTAGTCAAGGAAGGCTCCTTGAGGGTTGCGTGGTTTTGACAATGTGTTAGAGCAGTGTTACACTGGGTGAAGTTGATCATCCTAGAAGTAACTGCGCAAGGAACTAGGAGCTTGGAGGGCAGAGGAGAAGGCTTGTGAGAAGCTTTGATTTCCTGTGAGCATATAAGAGGATTGTAGTGAGCGCTGGTTAGCTGTGAAAGTTAAGACTTTGTATAATTTTGATGTATTTCCACCTTATATGATAATACAGATAGCAGGGTTTTTAGTTGAGGCTTTCCCCAGAGTATTCTTTTGTGTTTCATGTGTATTGATTCTTTTTTCTAGTTATGTGTTCAGCTTGATCTTGCTCAAATCTATTAAGCTTCTGCAAGATTGATTGTAGAAGTAGATTAAAGTATTTTGCTTTAGTTATATTGCATTATCAAGTTAATTTACATTGATAATTTCTACATGGTATCAGAGCTAGTTGATCTATTGAGAAATTTTTACATGGTATGAGAGCAAATGTTATTAGAGTTGTGAACAGTGTATTGAGAAGAGAATTCGAAGTTTGAAGTTCGGGGTTGCAGGTGCAAATCGAATTCATTTTATATTTCAAAGTTGGTCAATAGCATTTTATGGATTGACACTTGGGTATGCCTTGGATGGCAATTCGAATAACATAGTATGGAAAGATCGCATGGATGTTGTATTAAAAGACAATGGCTTGAAGGATTTCATTGATAAAGAAATCCCAAAGCGAGGTTCAACTGATGCACAAGAGTTGACTGAATAGAAGAAGTGTGTGGCAAGGGCGAGACGGATCATCCTCGAGGGAGTTCGAGGCTATATTGTCTTGAGTTTCCATGGGAAGGATACTCCATATTCAATGTCGAAGACATTGAAGGACCTCTATTAAAACAGTGACAACTAGAGGAAATTAGCGCTCAAGGACAAGCTTCGAAGAATCAAGATGGAGAACTTCGATTCTATTTCCACATATCTGAACAAGCTCACCCCCTGTAGAGATGAGCTTGGAAGTGTGGGAATAACTACTGTCGATGATGATATGGTGAGCTTCGCTCTCCTTGGCCTTCCAAAGAGCTGGAATAATTACCAGGACTCTATGAATGGAAGGGAGAAAGTGCCAGATTGGGAACCACTGTGGTCGGATCTCATGTAGGAGGAGATGAGGAGCACACGAGATTGTTCTTCATTCAAGGATGATGATGAAGAAAATCAGGTCTTAGCAAGTAAGGAAAGGGAAGGGGAAGACATCCCATTTCGAATTGAATTCTTCTCATGGAGGGAAGAAGGTTGACAAGTCTAAAGTGACATGCTTTAATTGTCACCAGATGGGTCATTATGTGATTAATTGCCCATCGAAGAAGTCTAAGAAAGGATCTGTGGATGGATCGGAAGGTGAGGCATTAGCCTCTCTGTTCGAAATGGACGTCACCCTCATCGCATGCATGGTGTCATCAATGATGGGTTGTGATTGGTTTCTTGACAGTGGAGCCTCATTCCACATGATCGACGATAAAAGTTTATTCAGTAACTTGGAGGAGAAAGACCTCAAGATGCGCAAAGAGATGGGTGACGATGAAAGGTATAGTGTTTCAGGAGTGGGCATGGTTGTTTTTCAGAGGGAGCATGAAGCTCTTATCACCTTGACAGATGTGAAGTATGTCACTGGACTGAAGAAGAACTTGGTATCGGTCGTGATGTTAGAAGACAAAGGCTACAATGTTGTCTTTAGTAAGGGAAAGGTTTTCCTTAGGCACATCACCACGACGCAGGTGAAATAGATCAGTGCACGAGTTAAGAACTTGTGTGTTCTTGAGGTTCAAGATGCATGAAAAGCCTTGAGGAGCAAAGCAAATGTTATAGACTTGGTGATTGAGAGGGAGAGTAAATTACTTCTCAACATGCAGTCCCAGAAGAAGTCTCGGATAATTATGGAGGAGCCATAATTGGAGAAGTGGACAGAAGGACTACATGTAGCCATACTTCCAAGTGTGAGGTGGGGCGATGTGAAGTGATAGTCTCAAGAACGCTGAAAGTGGGCAGGGTCTATTGAGAGGTTTTGTCTCATGGATTGTACCTTGCTATGGGAGCCCAAAGTACATAGTAGCGGGAGGAATCGGTGGGATTGATGCAGTGAGAGATCAAAGTGACAGACGCTAGAGCAGTGAGATACTGAAGAGTGCAGAGAAGGATTGATAACAATGTAGAAACACTAAGTCAACAGAAGCGCAAAGTTTTCAGTTGACAGACGCAATCGCAGTCAGAGGCTTTGATGAAAGAAGCATCATACTGATTCAGGTTGGATGTTTTTTGTTTCTGGAGTCGCTAGAGCAACAACACTTGAGAGAAGTGTTGCATGCATAACATTCCAAAGGTTCACGATCGGGATCGAGTTGAATTCCTTTCTTGTTGAGAGGGAGTATTGAAAATAAAAATAAGAAATGATAAAAATAGAATCCATAATATTCTAATTTAAGTTTGTCCTTGAATTAAAATCGAATTTAGTCTCACTAGCTACTTGAAAATAAATAAATAATTAATTATAGATTAATTAATTGGAGAAATTCAAGTTAGAAGTCTTTATGAAATCATGCAACAGTTATCCCTTCAATTAAAGAGATTATCCCTTAATTAAGGAGATAAGATTGAGTTATATTTGAGTTGTAATTAGTTAACTTAGTTTAATGAGTTAAGTCCAATTAAATTAGTTCTAAATTGTTTGAGGAACTAATTGTGAGTTATCAGTCAGTGGATGCATACATGCACTCAACTAGTGTACTCTAGATGTCTATTTAGAGAAAGACTTAGTTGAGATTAAAGATAAGGGCATTGTACTATCAGTTGCATGTGTTTTCCTACAAAGGAAACTCATGCATGCAGTCAAAGAAAGGCTCCCTAAGGATTGCACAGTTCTGACAGTGTATTAGAGAAGTGTTACACTGGGTGAAGGAGATCATCCCAGAGGTAATTACACAAGGAAATAGGAGCTTGGAGGGCAGAGGAGAAGGCTTGTGAGAAGCTTTGATTGCCTGTGAACATCCAGGAGGATTGCACTGAGAGCTGGTTTGCTGTGAGAGCTAAGGCTTTGTATAATTCTGATGTATTTCAACCTTGTATGATAATACAGATAGTGGGGTTTTTTGCTGAGGCTTTCCCCTGAATATTCTTCTGCGTTTCATGTGTATTGATTCTTTTTTTGGTTATATGTGTTAAGCTTGATTTTGCTCAAATCTATTAACCTTCCGCAAGTTTGATTGTAGAAGTAGATTAAAGTATTTTGCTTTAATTATATTGCATTATCAGGTTAATCTACAGTCAAAATTTCTACGCGCCCGCACGGTGTGACGAGCTGACTGAACAGAGGAGACGAGCCAACATGTGATACGAAGAGTCATTACAAAAATGGCTAAGTTTTGGGCGGTTGAAAGTTTATATGTGGGGGCGGTCCCGCACATGGGCGTCCACACCATGGGCCGATGCGACGGAGGGGCGAGTTGGACGAAACGATGGGTTGACTTGGTGAGTCGACGCCCCAACCAATGGGCCAACCACCATATAAGTAGAGCGTTGAAATGGTGGCAAAAAACATCAAGTGAAGTATCCAAGTGTTCATGCGAGTTAGGAGCGCAAGCTACTTGGGAACACTAAAATTTGGCGAAGTGCAGACAGACTCTTGGACCGAATCATGGCGCTGCAGCAAACGCAAAAAATGGAGCCGCATGTCGTGCGAAGGTGTTTGGGTGAGGGCGTGTGAGGGTGTCGGCTTAAACGACCGAACGGGCGAGGGTGTTCGAGGGCGTTTGTCTGAACCACTGAACGAGTAAGGTTGTTAGAAGGCGTTCGGGCGAGGGCGTTGGCCTGAACCATTGAACAGACGAGGTCATTCGAAGGCATTCGAGAGAAGTCGTGCGAAGGTGTTTGGGCGAAGTTGTGCGAAGGTGTTCGGGTGAGGGTGTCGGCCTGAACCACTGAATGGGCGAGGGCAGCCGAGGGCGTTTGTCTAATTCACTGAACGAGCAAGGTCATTCAAAGGCGTTCGGGTGAGGGCGTCAGCTTGAACCACTGAAGGGTGAGGTCGTTCGAAGGCGTTCGGGGGAGGGCGTTGGCCTAAACCACTGAACGGGCGAGGTTGGTTTGAACGACGAAACGAGTAAGGGCGTGAGAGGGGGCCGACCTAAACCACTGAATGGGCAAGGTTAGTCTGAATGACGGAAAGGGCGAGGGCGTCCACTTGAACGAGTTGAAAGCGTTCGACTGAACAAGCCGAGGGCGAACGAGGGCGTTTAGTGAAATGGTGAATGACGTGCTGAACAGTGTGACGGTGAACAAGTTGCGACGGACTGTAGAACCGGTGGGCACTCCGAACGGTGGTTCGGGTAGTTTGAACGGTGCTTGTGACAGAAATTGTACTAAGGAAACTTGGGGTTTCCTACAAAGACTATAAAACTGTATGTTTTTATGTAAAATTGTTATTATCATTGGGCAGACTCATATTTCAGGGAGTTTCCCTTCCCATTAAAATATCCGCTGTGCATATGTGTAAATGGTAATAACGATGAAGATGATTAATTGAATGTTTTCGTTGTGTATGTGAATGTTATACTTAGGAAAGTTGAAAAATAAATTAATTATAGTAAGTAGGTGTAGTTCACACTTACAAGTATTGTTAAAAAGAAAGTGGGCGGTGGTGCCGCACCCCCCATCGTGCGGTTGGAAGAGTACTGCCAGGGTAGGGGCATGACAGGTGGTATCAGAGCTCTGTGTTCCGTAGGCTTTGGTGATTCAGAGAACGAGTTGAAGTTGATCTTGTTGCACTTCGTGACAAGGACTAGAGTCTTGATTCAAAGAATCGAGGAGGATGTTCATTTTGCATAAAATGGGTTTTGTAGTGATTATGACCTTTGAAGAATGGCAAGGGCACACATCGGGGCCAAGTCAATCTAAATGAAGTTACTTGAAGAATCAAGTGATTTGGAACAAAGAATTGCAGAATGGAGCAAGAACTTGTTCAAAACGAGGGATGCTCTTCGTGCTCTGGTCAAGGAAGGGATCTCTGACATGAATAGAAGTGAAGCCTATCGACTTGCAGGGAAAGTAGACTTGTTTGGTGCAGAACTCAAGGAGTTGAAGATAAGGAAGAACTTGTTTCGGAAGAAGCTGGAATGGCTAACTCTTGAGAAAGAGTGGTTCATAGCTTTCATTCATGATAAGGAGAACGTTGTAGATTGCGAAGATAAGGAAGATGAAGCCGTGATGTTTGAGGATGTTGTAGATATGATAACGATGAAGGAGAAACTTGAAATTGTTCAAGTTGGACCAAGATTGTGCAGTTTGCAAACATTGGTGGATGAAGATACTCATATGGAGGAGCCTCATGATGAAGTAAGTACTACTTATACTTGTGTTTCATTGGAGCTTTTGGTAGATGGGCCATATGTAGGGAAGGGCAAAATCAGTTTGTCGATGCGATGGAGGATCTTACCATGGGTGTCTACGATAAGACTTTGTATGGAGAGGCGAGAACCATTCACTGTTGCTGAGCTTGTTGGGGTTGTTTGTGACCTTATGGCAGAAGGTGCAAATGCTTGTGACAAGGGAAGAACTTGATGATCATTGTAAAGGAATGGGTCATGCTTTAGCCATATGGAGAAATTGGTTAAGTGCCCGACATGACTCATGCACAGATTGGAGAAGAGCACACACTTGAGTTTGATGATACTTGGGTAGACTTCTCATGGGTGAGACCAAGAGGAAGTCTTGGTGGAACCTTTAGTGGGGGAGTTATGATGGAAGAGACTCATAACTTGATGATATGGTTTGGGTGACCAAGTTCACTAGACCGGATTGCAGAGTTGGATGAGGATGACTGATTGTTGTGATGGGTCTACTTAATTGGACAACATGGGAAACTAGAGTCATAGACATCGAGTATGAGACATGGAGCATGACAGTCTTATGCAAGGACAATATGCAGGAGCACTTGTAGAGGTGTCACTTATGGGCATCCAATGAGGAGTGCGAAGGCAAGGATGTTATGCGGATGGATTTGCTGATGTGACATGGAGATGTTTTATTTATGAGCCGATGGGGATGTTGTGCACTCTTGTACAACAAGGCCATGGACTTGGGTGGATTTGTGAGCAGACTATGGAGCATTCTTACTACATAGAGAGCTGAGGCATCTTGTAGAGACCTTTGGGCTGAGACATGTATGCTTGCTAGGATGTTGGTTAGAGATGGCTTATGGAGCTCATGATGACATGAGGTTATGACTTTTGGAGACTTCATATTATGGTGGACTTGGAGGATCTAATGCATTGAGGCGCTGAGGTCAGGGACTTTGATGCAGGATGGGGTGCATACTTTTGAGTACATTTATGGGTGTACTTGAGAGAGTGACTTGATTTGGAGGATCGATATGAGACACTTTGGAGTGATGGAGTTGCAGCGATGATGATGCCTTGGTGGCAACACTTGGGCATGGTTTGAGGCGAGACTTGACCACTTTTATACATGGGAGCTGATTGGTTTATGATCATGGGCAGCACACGGGAGATGAGACAGGAATATGCTTGTTTCTTTGGAAGACTTGAGGGATGACATATTACAGATATGATGGAGGTTGCTTCATGGACCTGGATGTGGCACATCAAGGGTTGGGTTTGATGAAAATGATCTCTTCATTTTGAGGAGATGAATTTTACACATATATGGATGATGATATTGAGATAGATGTGGTTGATTTCATGCAGTGCATTGACACCAAACATTATGGACAACATGTTGTAGATGAGATGGGCACTGCTTCATGGACATGGGCATGGCTTATTTTGATGGAGATGGATTCTTGATCGAGTTGATGTTGTGACAGGATTGTGAGATACGACTAATGATGGCATGAGGATGTGCATTCTCATGGTTTGAGTGCGACAGTTGTATTAGCTATCCGACTAGTTCGAGTCATGGGGGACGTCAATGTATAAAGATGTGTTAGCATTGTGTTGGAGTATCATGGCAACAGTTCACACGATGACGATACATGATGGAATCAACACGATATATGTTGTAGTGAGCATGTAGCTTGAGTTGGAGGGACCAACCTTCCACGGTTGGGCAACATGTGGGAATTGCAACGAATGTGGTTGATGGTCATGGATTGAGGAGACTTTCTGATTCATAGAGAAATAAACCTTTATTGTTTATGCGATGGCAGAGCAAAGGCATGCATCATGAGAATTTTGATGTTGAAGCTAGCGACACTTTGCGATGTTGTATGACGGTGTTGTCGAGGACGACAACCATTTAGAGTGGGGGAGAATGTACGACCCACGAGTTGCAGATCGTTTGGCGAAGGGCGCACGACGGGCGAGCGGGTGACGAGCTGGGGCAACTGGCGAGTTGGGCGTGCCTGCACAGTGCAACGAGTTGGGATGGACGATGGAGAAACGAGCGAAGGACGCATGACGGACGAGCGACAAGCTGGGAGGTCACTGACGAGTTGGAGCGCGCCCGCATGGTGCGACGAGCTGACCGAACGGAAGAGACGAGTCAACGTGCGACACGAAGATTCATCGCAAAAACAACTAAGTGTTGCGCTGTGGAAAGTCTATATGTGGGGGCGGTCCTACACATGGGTGTCCACACCATGGACCTACGCGACAGAGGGGCGAGTTGGACGAAATGGTGGGTCGGTTTGGTGAGTTGACGCCCCAACCGATGTGCCAACCACAATATAAGTAAAGCATTGGAATGGTGGCAAAAAACATAAAGTAAAGTTTCCAAGTGTTCATGCGAGCTAGGAGGGCGAGCTACTTGGGAACACTGAAATTTGGCAAAGTGCAGGCGGACTCTTGGGCCAAAGCATGGAGCCACAACAAACGCAGAAAACGAAGCCGCATGTCGTGCGAAGGCGTTTGGGTGAGGGCGTTGGCCTGAACGATTGAACGGGTGAGGGTGTTTGTCTGAACCACTGAACGGGCGAGGTCGTTTGAAGGCATTCGGGCGAGGGCGCTAGCCTGAACGACTGAACGGGCAAGGTCGTTCGAAGGCATTCGGGAGAAGTTGTACGAAGGCGTTCAGACGAAGTCGTGTGAAGCTGTTCAGATGAGGGCATGCGAGGGCGTTGGCCTGAACGACCGAACGAGCAAGGGTGTCCGAGGGCGTTTGTCTGAACCACTGAACGGGCGAGGTCGTTCAAAGGCGTTCAGGCGAGGGCGTTGGCTTGAACGATTGATCGGGCGAGGTCATTCAAAGGCGTTCATGTGAAGTCGTGCGAAGGTGTTTGGGCGAGGGCGCCGACCTAAATGACTGAACATGCGAGGTTGGTCTGAACGACGGAATGGAGGGTGTGCGAGGGCGCCGACCTGAATGACTGAATGGGCGAGGTAAGTCCAAATGACGGAATGGGCGAGGGCATGTAAGGGCACCGACCTGAGCGAGTGAACAAGTGAGGGCGTCCACCAGAACGAGTTGAGGGCGTTCGGATGAATAAGTCGAGGGCGAATGAGGGTGTTTGATGAAACGGTGAACGACGTGCTGAACAATGCGACAGTGAACGAGTTGCAATGGATGGTAGAACCAGTGGGCACTCCGAACGGTGGTTCTGGTAGTCTGAACAGTGCAGGTCGGGTTGTACGATTGTGATAGAAATTGTACCAAGGAAACTTGGGGTTTCCCGCAAAGACTATAAAACTGTATACTTTATGTAAAATTGCTATTATCATCATGCAGACTCATATTTTAGGGTTGCCCCTCCCATTAAAATATCTGTTGTGCGTATGTGTAAATGGTAATAACGACGAAGATGATTAATTGAATGTTTCTGTTTTGTATGTGAATGTTATACTTAGGAAAGTTGAAAAATAAACTAAGTGTAGAAAGTAGGCGTAGTCCACACTTACAAGTATTGTAAAAAGAAAGTGGGTGGTGGTGCCGCACCTCCCATTATGCGGTTGGAAGTGTACTGCCAGGGTAGGCGCATGACACACTTAGACCCATTGTAAATACTATTTGTGGGCCCACTTATCTGTCTCTTCAAGCACTTATAAAGGCTTAAACCCCTTGTTGGTAATACTCATTTTTTCAAAGACTCTGCTTATTTTGTCAATGAAATTAACAATTTGAAACTTGATCCTAATGATATTTTGGTTAGTTTTGATAATGTTTCTCTCTTCACTAAAATCCCTATTGACAATGTGATTAATATTATCAACATCATTGACCCTAATACTCTTAAATTAGAATCTATTTAAAATCTACATTGTTTAGCTATCAAAATGAAATATATAAGAAAACATGTGGATTTGACATGGGTTATACTCTTTTCATTATGGAAAATCTTTTTATGGATAACTTTGAAACTAAATCTTTAAATTTTACCCTTTTTTCACTTAAACTTTGGAAAAGGTTTGTTGATGACCTTTGTCTTGATGATGGGTCTCGTTGTAGACTTGAAACATTGACAATCAAACATGTCCACTGTGGAGCAATATTCAACAACTCAATCACAAACAATTTTATTATTCGGCTCCATGGCCATAAAAAGTTAGAAATTATTAAACATCTAAATAGCTAATTAGATTTCATCGAATTCACTATGGAAGTTGAAATTGATGGCAACATTCCCTTTTTTGATGTTCTCATTACCAAAAATGACGATGGTTCCATCTCTCACTAGGTCTTTTGGAAGAAGACTCAAAATGAACAATATCTCCATGCCAATTCCCATCATCATCTTATCTAGAAACTTGGAGTTTTAAACACATTATCCACCAAGGCATTAATAATATCTGATAAAAATCACCTTGACATTGAGAAAATCCATCTCATGAAGGTGTTTAAAAACAATGGTACCAAGAAGCTCCAAGTCCTTAGAGCCTTTCAAAATGCTACATAAGGGCTCAAAGCAAGGATTCCAACTATCTTGTTGTTGTTGTTCACCTTCCCTTCATCCAAAGAACCACTGATAAGTTTACCCATATTTTGAGGAAGAAAAACATTTCTGCTACCTTCAAACCTCTCATGATCTAGATTGAATCATTATATGGTTTGTCATCTATCTTGATGATTTCAGAGTGGAAAAATTGAAGGAATAAGCCCACAAGACCATTTTTACCAACGATACCCTTGGAAAATTAGAGTTTGAAACCTTTCCAATGCATTTTGAGGCATCAAATGGTGCTTTTTGGGGGGTAAAACTTTGTTTCTTAAGTGGAACACTTTTATTTCCTATTCTACACAAAAACTTTTCCAACGACGCAAGAATTTTCTCAATAGGAGTCTGTATGCAAAAGTTATGCAATTTGGAAGTTGATTTTCTCGTTTTAGCCACCATAATTTGAGAAGATGCCACATTAACTCCCATTATTCATGGAAAAGGGGCTAGTCATGTGACCATAATGAAGAAGACTCTAGAAGAGGATATATTGTAACTCTACTTAGAGTTGGAGTCAAATCTACCCACCAATAGGCTATCAAGCTCTATTATTACTGAGCTACTAGGAGGAAAAGTGATTCATTCTTTTAAAGGACATTTTATTTCATATATGAGTAGAGTATTCAAGAGAGATAGGGAAATAGTACACAGAGATGATTTGTGCACTTTAGTAGCCCATGGACCACAAACATTACTTATTTGTAGTTGCAACCATTTTTATTTAGAGAAAAAGAGCAAAACAACCTCACATTCCAATTGGGTTTTCCTCTAAAAGGGTTTCCCGATATATATCTTGTGTCAATGGTGGTTTTTGATTTTGTTGTTTTCTATTTTATGAATAATTATAATTTGCATGCATATACAATAAACAATAATTTACAAATCCTTAAATCTAAAGAGAAATAAACCCTTGGTATAGATTTCATGTTCTTAAGTATAATCTTATCATATTATCGTGACGAATTGTCTAGTGGAATATCCACAACAATTTATGGATCATCTCAATATTATATGTAAATCTCTTAAGTCTGTTAAAGATCCCATTGACCTTTCAAACATGAAAGGTGTTTACACGATCTCGTGCTTTTGTGGGAAACTGTACGTGGGTGAAACTGGCTATTCCATAAAAATTAGGATTTAGGAACACTATGTTGACATCAAACATAATAATTCTTGTTCTTTAGCCTTCATTAAGCATTCTAAGAAAACTAAACACTACATCTGTATCGAAGATTAGAGTTTCCTTGCTAAGATTGGTTACTACCATCACACACAGTTCACAAAAACCATTGAAATTGAGAAGTGAGATAACAATCTCAACATAGATGATGATTGAAGAATTAAAAAGAATTAGATTTCTCAGTTAAGTCATTTTCATCAAACAGTTATCACAAGCATAAACCATAAAAAAAATGGACACAAATAAAGGCTCCAAGCTAGGGCAAAACCCTCCAAGGGTAAAACTTAGAAATAATCTCGTCTGATCAAATGAGAAAACTAATACCCAGAGACAAGTCCAAGCACAAAGTCATCCCTCCAAGAATCTCTTCCAAATAGGTCAAAGATCAACCAAGTCAACAAGGGTTAATCTTCCTTCAATTTGCGTTCAAATTTTAGTTTCAACTTATACTTTTAGATCTTCAGACCTGCAGTGACTTTATAGACTTCGACTTGCAATTCTTGGCTCCATGTAGTACAACACAACTCTAATCCTCGCACATGTGAGTAGAAAAATCAAGGTTTCAACTTCTTTTCTTTGCTAGGGTTTTTCTCCTTGTCTAGCTCTTTTTCTCTTCTTGTTTGAGACCAAACTAAGTTGTCCCTTGTGCAAATTGAATGTGTGCCAAATGGCGTCGAAATTTATTCTATATATACACATTTGTGGAGATAGAATAACCTCTTCAAGGCTGACTTGTCATTGGCAGGGCCGACTTGTGCTCAAAGATCTTTTTGACTTTCTAGACACAAAAATACATCATTTTTCATGTTACAACTTGCTCAAATGGGTCTTATACAAATGATATTGACTCTCCTAACTCATGATAAATATTCTTATGACATGAAAAACCCTAGAAGCATGAAGAAAATGCTTAACCTAGTTGACCAATCAAAAGAAACATGAAATCCATGTTTGAAAATAATATTTTTCTTTCTTCTTTTGTTTGTTATATAAGATATACATAATGACATGAGTACAATGACAATTATGAAGACCGAAATTAGTTACATTTTCCAACACTCTCTCTTAACTAGGGAGGTATTCATAATTGTACAACCGATACAAGTTTATTCTCAAACTAAAGAGTTCTCATAAGAAGAATCAGATTGGTAGGTCATCTTTAAACATCAACATCATGATTAATATTATCAACATAGTAAATCATATGACAAGCTCTATATTAGAGCATAATGTTGGGAGGCTTTACGTGAGACACTACACTACCTCTTCAAGGTACATACCTCATCCAGATGTTCACTAGGTATGTCTTTTTAGGATTATTCTTATCTTGAATTCCCAATCCTCAAAGAATAACAATCCTCTTTGACCACTCTTGTTTTGGATACCTGTCAAATCCTTAAAGAGTGTCAGCCAATAAGACTACTTCCTATCTTGGATTTTATTGTTGGGTTGTGTTATATTCTTTCTACGACTACCTATGGTTTTGTGCATGGATTTTGCACATGGTTTTTAGCATGATGGTTTTCAGTCCATGATATTTTGTAGATCCGGTCAAGGGAATTACGGTTATGTTCTAATCTAGGGTTAATAGGTTGGAGTTTATAGATTCTTCAGCATGTATATGTATGTATTGTAACATTGAAAGGAATATAATGAAAAATCAATCTGGTAGTCATGGTTTTTGGGATCCAGGGGAAAATCTCTGTGTATATATGTTTTATGTTTTATTCTCTCACCATTGTTTGTTTTCTGTTTTTAGAATCCATATGCAGGTAATTTTGTACAGGGTTAAAACAATTTGATGAAATAGTCTCATCCTTGCTGTCGTAGGAGATGAGACGAAAAAATATGGAGGGCCAAAATAATGATTCCTTGTTTGTACGAGGACGGTACCAGAACAGAAACAAAATTAAGTCCTCGAGTGAGAGATATAAATCTAGAAGGAGATCTAAATCTCTAGGAAAACCTGTAAAAGTGTGCTGGAAATGCAAAAAGGAAGAGCACTTCAAAAGGGATTGCAAATCTAAAGCTTCTTAGAAAGGAAAGATATATGATGATGCTCCTTCTACAGAGGTGAAAACCATCTCAAATGAAGGTGGAGATCTGTACTTGGATTCTTCTTCAAGTACACATGTAGATCATGAGACATGGTTGATTGACTCAAGTGCATATTTTCACTTCACTCCCCACAGAGAGTGGTTTTGCGAGTATGAGAAATATGATAGTGGTGATGTATTTTTAGAGAATCGCAAGAAGGCTAGCATCATTGGTCGCGGAAAACTCAAGTTGAAGTAGCAAGGTGGAAGGATTAGAAGACTTCCGGGTGTTCTGCATATTTCTGCATTGGCTAGAAATACGATTTTTGTAAGCACGTTGGATGATGCAAGTGTAAAAATAGTGTTCGAGAAAGATACCGGCAAGATGGTTCGGGGAGCACTGGTATTGATGTGGGGAGTTCGGATTGGAACTCTGTACAAGCTTCAATGTAGCACTGTTATTGATCGGTGCAACTATTCTGTGGTTCCTAAAAGTGGAGCAGAAGATCTAGTGGTATTTAGAGAAAAGACCATGCTATGGCATCAAAGGCTTGGACATATTGGAGAGAAGGGCCTTCAAATACTTCATGTTAATGGTATGATAAAAATATATGTTTAATTTCTCTTTGGTTTTTTATTTCTGTGAAAATTGTGTATATGGGAAGCAAAATCGAGTGAGTTTCCCCTCTGGTGGTAAGAGAGTGAAACAAATATTAAAGCTTGTGCACAGTGATGTGTTTGGACCTGTGTCAGTTCCATCACTAGGAAATTTTGTGCACTATGTATTATTTATAGATGACTTCTCAAGGAATACATAGATATATTTTCTCAGGAATAAATTTGAAGTCTTTGACAGGTTTGAAGAATTTAAGGCTTTGGTGGAAAACCAGATAGAGAAGAAGATAAAGGTGTTGAGGATAGATAACGGTGGAGAGTTTTGCAAGAAGGAATTTGAAGAGTTTCGTAAGAAGTGTGGTATAGCACAGTAGAAGACTACTCCATACACACCTGAGCAAAATGGAGTTGCAAAAAGAATGAAAAAGATGTTGATGGAAAGGGAAAGAAGCATGCTATGTGGTGCTGGGTTATGATATGAATTCTGGGCAGAGGCAATGGAGACTACATGTTACTTGGTCAACAGATCACCTTCAACATCGTTGGAGGATAAGACTCCACAAGAGGTATGGACTAATAAGAAACATTCTTTTTCACATCTGAGGGTATTTGGATGTGATGCATATGTACACATTCTAAAGGAGAAAAGAACAAAGTTGGATAGTAAATCTGAAAAGTGCATCTTTATTGGATATAAGGATGGTTTAAAAGGTTATAAGCTTTGGAATCCAGAAACAAGGAAAGTTGTGTGCATCTGAGATGTGGTGTTTAGATAGGTGAAAAATATTATGAAACATGAATCCCTATCAAAGGAACCTGAGAAGATAGAGTTTGAGCTAAAGAAGGAAGAATCAGACTCTACAACATAAGAGGAATCAGAGGATGAATAGCTATAAACTCCGATTGTGAGAAGATCAGTGCAAGAAATAAGGAAGCCAGAAAGGTATAATCTATCTATTTTCTGTTCAAATTTTGCTTTATCTATTACTGATGATGATCCAAGAACTGTGAGGGAAGCAATAGATTCAGAGCTGGAAAGAGGCCATGGTTGATGAAATGACATCTTCGCACAAAAATGAGGCTTGAGATTTGGTGGAGTTACCGGTTGGAAGGAAACCCATTAGCAACAAATGGGTGTTTAAGAAGAAGATGAATGCAAAAGGAAAGGTGGAGAAATACAAAGCTCGGTTGGTAGCAAAAGGTTATTCCCAGGTGTCAGGAATTGATTTTGGTGATATTTTTTTCCTGTTTTCAAGGTAGCTTCTATTAGATTAATTTTATCTGATGCTGCTGCTTTTGATTTTAAGGTAGAACAAATGGATGTGAAGATAAAATTTCTTCACGAGGATTTGTAAAAAGAGATCTACATGAAGAAACTTGAAGGATTTGCGGTGAAGGGTAAAAAAGAACTAGTATGCAAGTTAAAAAAGTATTTGTATGGGTTAAAATAGTTACTAATGATGTGGTATTAAAAATTTGATACATTTATACGGGGACTTCTTTTCACCAGAAGCAAAGCAGATTACTATGTGTATTCTAAATTAATTGGTGACTGTGTTATTTATCTGGTCTTGTACGTGGATGATATGTTGTTGGGTGGAAATGACAAAGAAATTATTTAGGATTTTAAGACCCAACTGTCCTCCAGATTCGACATGAAAGATCTTGGTGCTGCGAATTATATTTTGGGCATGGAAATTAAATGAGATTGGGCAAAGTGGAAGCTCTGGTTAAACCATAAGAAGTATATCGAGACAATACTGTAGAGGTTTAATATGCAGGATAGTAAACCGGTGAAGGTTCCTATTCCTGTAGGTGTAAAATTATCTCTTGAAAAGTGTCTCAAGACACAAGAAGAGGAAGATGACATGTCCCATGTTCCATATGCAAGTGCAGTCAATAGCTTGATGTATGCAATGTTTTGTACTAGACCAAACATTGCACATGAAGTGGGAGTATTGAGCAGGTTTATGTCAAAACTAGGGAAGGAGCATTGGACAACAATGAAGTAGGTCTTCAAGTATTTGCACGACACTAGTGATTAAGGTTTGCGCTACCAAGGAAGACCAAATTGGAAAAAATTTTGGACATACGTGGCTTTGTTGATGCAGGCACTAGTGATTATGGTTTGTACTACTAAGGAAGACCAGGATTGGACAAAATTTTGGACATACGTGGCTTTGTTGATGCAGTATGGGCTGTAGATTTGGTTCAGAGAAGATCTACAAGGGGGTATGTGTTTAACCTATTTAGATGTGAAATCAGTTGGATGAGTAAGAGATAGTATGTAGTGGCACTTTCAACTACAGAGGAAGAATACATGGCAACCACTCATGCAAGCAAGGAGGCAGTTTGGTTGCATAGCTTGTGTTCAAGTATGGGGTTAGTACTTCGAGCTATAAGAATATACTGTGACAACCAAAGTGCAATTTTCTTAGAAAATAACCTTTCTTATCATTCAAAGACAAAGCACATTGATGTTTAGTATCACTTTGTGAGGGATATGGTTGAGGACAAAAAGGTGTTGCTAGTAAAGGTGGACACATTGAAGAATACTGCAAATGCATTAACAAAGTCTGTGAGCATTGAGAAGTTCTCTTGTCGCCCCTTGTGGAGAGAAAACAACAAGTGGGAGAATGTTGGGTTGTGTTATATTATTTCCACGACTACCCCACGCGTGGGGGGGGGTGGTAACCCCTCTGTACGTTGCGTCGGCCGCTGCCGGGGGATGGCTACTCCTCCTGTCGCAGAGTATGGGTGGTAGCCCCCCTGCACGAGGTCAAGGATAGTGCATCGAGAATTTTTTTTTGGACCCTACATTAGGTGGGCGGATCTACCTATGGTTTTGTGCATGGATTTCACACATGGTTTTGGGCATGATGGTTTTCAGTCCATGATATTTTGTAGATCCAGTCAAGGCAACTACGATTATGTTCTAATATAGGGTTAATGTATTGAGGTTTATGGATGCTTCGACATGTATATATATATATATATATATATATATATATAATATATATATATATATATATATATTGTAACATTGAAAGGAATATAAAAAAAATCAATATGGTAGTCCTGGTTTTTGGGATTTAGGGGAAAGTCTTTGTGCATATCCATTTTATGTTTTATTCTCTCGCCATTGTTTATTTTTTGTTTTTAGAATTTGTATGCAAGTAATTTATGTACGGGGTTAAAACCTACATCTATATCTTTAAGGAGTATTAATCTTAGATGCTTATCCAATCCTCCATTCTCTTTCCTAGTGCCTTCACTAAGGCTTACGACTGTCAGTCCTAGTCTAGTGAATGAAACATGGAGAATATGATGTCTTTAACATCACTCCCTCTTAATCTAAAGAGGAGATCCTTATTCTCTCTTGATTGGGAAATAAATCCTTGCTCCTTAAACATTTAAAGAGACTTCTTACTTCCTCTAAAACATAAAGGAGATTATTTTACTTCCTTTCAGTAGGGAAGATTTATAGTGTGTCTTCATCAATCCATCAACTACTAGTCCATCATGGAGATATTTAAGTAGCCACATGGCTCCTCCTCTTCTCCATGTCTTGAGTTTTCATCTTCTTGAATGTACTGGAGCCAAACTGTGACATGATTTGGGCCATCAATATTTCATGTCACTTTCCTTTAGTCATCATCAACAAAGGCATTATATTTAGCCAATTTGAGTAGAGTTTGGTCATAATTCCATTTAGACATGAAAGTTTTCATCGTCAAATGAACATCGGGTTATCTCTTTATATTGCTACCTCTTCTTCCCAAGATGGTGTAAACATCTTGATCATACAATCCTTCAAGGATTACCAAAACTATCAACTCAATGCATATGTTCTTTGAACTAAGTCCAAAACCAATAGTGGAACTTGCCTCCACTGCCATTATGCATTTCTGCAATATTCTTTTGGGTAGCAAAACAATATGTCAATCAAATAACCAATACCAAAATATTAATATCAGAATTACATTATCTTGATGGCCCCTTCATCAAAGTATTTTCTTACTTGAATCTTTTGAGATTAACATCCTGTTGCATGGTCCATCTCCATATTGTGCAAGGATCCTTCTCCATGCATTCACTTTTAATCAAGGTTCCCATGGATCAACTACAATATCTTCTTAGGATTTTTCATTATTAACTCTCTTTCTTTCTTCCAAAGACCATACTAAATGTTGATCAATATCATTGTGTTTATGTCATGCTATCTTGTGAGAGAGTCTTGATCTTTAGCCATTCCAAATCATGTCAAATTTCTTCTTTCAAGCATCGGGTAACCACATGGAAGACTCACCAAAGCACAATTTTTTTTATAACCAATCTTTCTACAAGATTCTTGTAGATATGAACCCTACCTTAGAGAAGAGCTATTTAAAAATATGCATACCTTTGCTTCCATATAACCATCTAGCCATACGTTTAAATGAGCTTATTTCTATCTTATTGAAGATAAGATTTCCTTTCTTAATAGTAGAAAAACTTCAATTCTGTCTTTCAAACTATCATTCGACCATTTTGCATGCCTTCATCCTTCAATACTATTGTTTCCATACTAGATGGAATACATGCCAATGATATAATAATGCTTCTTCTAAGAACCTTCCAAAATGATGGTTCTTATTGGATCTTTGATGGTCCCTCTTTGCAAGATGACTACCTCTAATGTTATGTTAGAAAATGATTGGATGAACTATAATGTGCAATATGGTCCCAATCTTCTCATTCTTGTAGGCTAGATAACTTCTTTCAAAGAAAATTGATAATGTAGACTCTAATTCCTCTACTATCTTATGCTTCTTTCTATGATGCTATGCTTTATAAAAATCAAGACTCTTCTAGAGAATGCAACAATGCATGACACTCTACTTTTTACTTAATAAAAGGAAGACAAGTTACACTGTGAGTTTCACTCCTTTCCTTTCCTTTTTTGTTCTTGTTGTTTGGACAACCCCTCTTAAAATGTCCATACTCATTGCATCCAAAGCATTGAATCTTGAACACAAGTCTTGTTTTCCTTTGGGCTTTCCAAACTTCCCTTTCTTCTTCTTCTTGGATTTGACAATAAAGGCTCGAGACTTCTCATTTGATTCAGTGTCATCCTTTTCCTTTATCCTATTTTCTTCCATGATACATTGAGCCCATATTTTATCAAAATAAGTAGTATCTTTTCTTGAGCAGACACTAGTTGCAACACTGCTCCAATTAGTTGGAAAATCATATAATACACAAGTAGTCATCTCTAAATTGGAAATGACTTACCCAAGCCCTTGCAACTTGTCCCTTATTTGTGAGATCTTCATAAGATAAGTGGCCATGTATTCACCCTTTGAATTCTTTATTTTATATAGTTGATTCCTCAAGGATATTTTTTGACTTGATGTACTTATAGAGTACAACTTTATTGAATTATCATACATAAATTTAGATGTCTTCAAATCAACAACAAATGGAACAATATGATCCTTTATGGAACCAATAAGAATCCTTTGTGCCCTCACTTCTTCCATATTGTATTTTTCTAACTCTCGAGTCTTCTCTTTATCTGGTACAATAACTTCACCAAGAAAATATTCCATGATTTATTTTTTTGTGAATACCAAGCCAATCCTTTTCTTCCATGCTAGGAAGTTTACTGATCCAACAATCTTGTTGCTCTACTTACAAATTGTAGCCATTTTATTTGTAGGTTGAGACATAGAAGACACTATGATACTTAATTGTCAAACAAGTACCATTTTTTGATGATGTATCCAACTATCTCGATGCTTTCAAGACATTCAAAGAAACTTCAAAGATGCCCTAGAATGACGAATTCTAGGATGCCTTCAACAACAATGTCTTCAAACAACTTCAAAGAGTGGATGATGATCCCAACATTCTTTGATGCTTCCTTTTCTTCAATATGATGCACTAGAGAGCCTTCAACAAGAGTTCATCCGTCCTTCCTTCAATGAGAGCTTGATCCTTCTTGAGATGATGAGATCTTTGATGAAAGTTTGATGTAGTAACCTTCCTTCTAGGTCAATAGGTATCCCTCTTCTTTCCTTGTGTCCTTTTGCAAGTGACTTCCCTTTACAAGCAATCCTTTCTTAAGATGATCTTCAAGTTGCCTTTCTTTTTTACCTTTGCTTTGATACCATGTTGTAGAATCTACTAGGGAAACTTATAAAAGAAATTCTCCTTATCCTTGATAAAAGTTTGTGATCCTATATTAGTTTCTTTATATTCTTAGTTAAGTTTTCTTCATCAAACAATTATCAAGAGCATAAACCATTAAAAAATGGACAAAAACATAGGCTCCAAGCCAACACAAAACCCCTCCAAGGGGAAAACCCAGAAATAATCTCTTCTCTTCTTATAGAATCTGATAAAATGGGAAAACCAAGAGAAAAATACCAAAGTCTAAGCACCAAGTTAGCCATCCAAGAATATTTTCGAAATAGGTAAAAGATCAACCAAGTCAATAAGGGTCAATCCTTTTTTAATCTGCTTTCAAATCTCAGTTTCGACCTCTAATTTCAGAACTTCAGACTTGCAGTGACTTCATGTTGGGTTGTGTTATATTCTTTCCATGTAGTTAACAGGGGGTTTGAGGGGTACCCGTAACCCCACTTTATGGGGTCTGGGGCAGCGCCCCAGAAAATTTTGATTTTGGACCCTATGTTAGGTTGGGCGGACCCACCTATGGTTTTGTGCATGATTTTTGCACATGTTTTTTGGACACGATGGTTTTTTGGTCCATGGTATTGGATGCGATGGTTTTTGGTCCATGGTATTGGATGCTTCGGCATGTATAAATATGTATTATAACATTGAAAAGAACATAATGAAAAATCAAATTGGTAGTTCCAGTTTTGGGATCCAGTGGGAAAATCTCTATGTATATGTGTTTTATGTGTTATGCTCTTGCATTGTTTATTTTTCTGTGTTTTAGAATTTGTATGCAGGTAATTTCTGTACGAGGTTAAAACCTACATTTGGTATTAGAGCTGTTTTTGGCTTCAAGGGGACGCCTTTGTTGCTGAGGAGTTTTGCTCGGGCCTGTGGTAGACCCTGTTCAGTGGGAGATCGATTCTGGTGGTGAAAGAAGATGGCGAGTGGTGGAAAGATAGAGATCGAGAAATTTAATGGTCAGAGTTTTGAGTTGTGGAAAATCAAGATGGAGGATCTGTTGGTGGATAAAGATCAGAGAATCGCGGTAGATCTAGGTACTAAACCAACATGAGTGACCGATGAAGAATGGAAGAAGTTGGATCGAAAGGCAAAGAGCACAATACGATTGTGTGTCTCAGATTCAGTATTGCTGAATGTATCAGGGGAAGCTACGATAAAGGCTTTATGGGACAAGTTAGGGACTTTGTACCAATCTAATTCTTTGGTGAATAAACTGTTCCTGCGGAAAAAGCTGTATAACCTGAGGATGAAAGATGGAGACTCGGTGACAAAGCATCTGAATGCGTTTAATATTGTGGTAAGTCAGTTAGCATCTGTTGATATTAAAATTTCGGATGAAGATAAGTGCATCAGTTTGTTGTGTTCTCTACCAGATTCGTGGGATAGTCTGGTTATTGCAATAGGTAGCAATGCAACTGCCTTGCATTTTGATGAAATAGTCTTATCCTTGCTAACGGAGGAGATGAGACGGAAAAATATGGATAGCTAGAATGGCGATGCCTTGTCTGTATGAGGACGGTCCCAAAATAGAAACAAAAATAAGTCATCGAGTGGGAGATCTAAATCTAGAGGGAGATATAAATCTCCAGGAAAACCTGTAAAGGTGGTGTGTTGAAAATGTGGAAAGGAAGGGCACTTCAAAAGGGACTGTAAATCTAAAACTCCTGATAAAGGAAAGGGATCTGATGATGTTCCTTCTATAGAGGTGAAAAACACCTCAGATGAAGGTGGGGATGTGTACTTGGCTTCTTCAAATACATGTGTAGATCATGAGGCATGGTTGATTGACTCAGGTGCATCCTTTCACTTCACTCCCCATAGAGAGTGGTTCTTTGAGTTGAGAAATATGATTGTGGTGATGTCTTCTTGGCGGATGACAGGAAGGCTAGAATCATTGGTCGCAGAAAAGTAAAGCTGAAGTTGCAAGGTGGAAGGGTTAGAACACTTCCGGGTGTTCTACATATTCCTGCATTGGCCAGAAATCTGATTTCTATAAGCAAGCTGGATGATGTAGTTGTAAAAACAGTGTTCGAGAAGGATTCCTGCAAGATGGTTCGGGGAGCACTGGTATTGATGCAGGGAGTTCGGACTGGAACTCTGTACAAGCTGCAAGGTAGCACTGTTGTTGATGGGTGCAACAATTTTGTGGTTCTTGAAAGTGGAGCAGAAAATCTAGTCGTCTCTGGAGAGAGGACCATGCTGTGGCATCAAAGGCTTGGACATATTAGAGAGAAGGGCCTTCGAATACTTCATGGTAAAGGAATGGTAGAAGGTATGAGTAATAGCTCTCTGGATTTTGATTTTTGTGAAAATTGTGTATATGGGAAGCAGAATCGGGTGAGTTTCCCCTCTGGAAGTAAGAGGGTGAAACAGATATTAGAGCTTGTGCACAGTGATGTGTTTGGACCTGTAAAGGTTCCATCATTGGGTAAGTCTGTGTACTATGTATCATTTATAGATGACTTCTCAAGGAATACATGGATATATTTCCTTAAGAAGAAATCTGAAGTCTTTGACAGGTTTAAAGAATTCAAGGCTCTGGTGGAAAACTAGACAGAGAAGAAGATAAAGGTGCTGAGGACAGATAATGGTGGAGAGTTTTGCAGTAATGAATTTGAGGAATTATGTAAGAAGTGTGGTATAGCACGGCAGAAGACTACTCCATATACACCTCAGCAAAATGGAGTTTTAGAAAGAATGAATAAGACGTTGATGGAAAGGGCAAGAAGCATGCTCAGTGGTGCCGAGTTAGGACACGAATTTTGGGCAAAGGCGGTGGATACTGCATGTTACCTGGTCAACAAGTCACCTTCATCAGTGTTAGAGGATAAGACTCCACAAGAGGTATGGACTAGTAAGAAACCCTCTCTTGCACATTTGAAGGTATTTGGATGTGATGCATATGTACATGTTCCAAAAGAGAAACGAACCAAGTTGGATAGTAAATCTGAAATGTGCATCTTTATTGGGTATAAGGATGGTTTGAAGGGTTATAAGTTTTGGAACCCAGTGACAAGGAAGGTTGTGTACAGCCGAGATGTGGTGTTCAGAGAGGTGAAAGATGTTATTAAACATGAAGTCCAACCAAAGGAACCTGAGAAGATAGAGTTTGAGCTAAAGGAGGAAGAATCAGACTCTACAACAGAGGAGGAATCAGAAGTTGAAGAGCCACAAACCCCGGGTGTAAGAAGATGAGTTCGAGAAAGAAGGCAGCCAGAAAGGTATAGTCCATTTGCTTTCTGTTCAAATTTTGCTTTATCTATTACTGATGATGATCCCAGAACTATGAAGGAAGCAGTGGATTCAAAGGATGGAAAACTCTGGAAAGAGGCGATGGTTGATGAAATGGCATCTTTGCACAAAAATGAGGCTTGGGATCTAGTGGAGTTGCCGACTGGAAGGAAACCCATTGGCAGCAAATGAGTGTTAAAAAAGAAGACAAATGTAGAAGGAAAAGTGGAGAAATACAAAGCTCGGTTGGTAGCAAAAGGTTATTCCCAGGTGCTGGGAATTTATTTTGGTGATATTTTTTCTCCTATTGCCAAGGTAACTTCTATTAGATTACTTTTATCTGTTGCTACTGCTTTTGATTTTGAGGTAGAACAGATGGATGTGAAGACAACATTTCTTCACGGGGATCTGGAAGAGGAGATCTACATGAAACAACCTGAAGGCTTTGCGGTGAAGGGTAAGAAAGAACTGGTATGCAAGTTAAAGAAGTCTCTGTATGGGTTAAAACAATCACCAAGGATGCGGTATCAGAAATTTGATACATTTATACAGGGACTTGGCTTCACCAGAAGCAAAGCAGATTATTGTGTGTATTTTAAATTAATTGGTGACCGTGTTATTTATCTGGTTTTGTATGTGGATGATATGTTGCTGGTTGGAAATGACAAAGAAATTATCTAGGATTTGAAGACCCAATTGTCCTCCAAATTCGACATGAAAGATCTTGGTGCTGCAAACTATATTTTGGGCATGGAAATTAAAAGAGATCGGGAAAAGAGGAAGCTCTGGTTAAACTAGAGGAAGTATGTCAAGACAATATTGCAGAGGTTTAATATGAAAGATAGTAAACCGGTGAAGGTTTCTATTCCTATAGGTGTAAAGTTATCTGTTGAACAATGTCCCAAGACACAAGAAGAGGAAGAGGATATGTCCTGCGTTCCATATGCAAGTGCAGTTGGTAGCTTGATGTATGCAATGGTCTGTACTAGACCAGACATTGCACATGTAGTGGGAGTATTGAGCAGGTTTATGTCAAAACGAGGAAAGGATCACTGGACAACAGTGAAGTGGGTTTTCAGGTATTTGCGTGGCACTAGTGATTATGGTTTGTGCTACCAAGGAAGACCAGGATTGGACAGAGTGTTGGATATTGTTGGCTTTGTTGATGCAGACTGGGCTGGAGATCTGGATCAGAGAATATCTACCAGTGGGTATGTGTTTAACCTATTTGGAGGTGCAGTGAGTTGGATGAGTAAGAAACAATATGTAGTGGCACTATCAACTACAGAGGCAGAATACATGGCAGCCACTCATGCAAGCAAGGAAGTAGTTTGGTTGTAGAGATTGTGTTCAAGTATGGGGTTAGTAGAGGAAGCTATAAGGATAGACTGTGACAGCCAAAGTGAAATTTTCTTGGCAAAGAACCTTGCATATCATTCAAAGACAAAGCACATTGATGTTCAGTATCACTTTGTGAGGGATATGATAGAAGAAAAAAGGTGTTGTTGGTAAAGGTGGACACTTTGAAGAATACTGCAGATGCATTGACAAAATCTGTGAGCTTTGAGAAGTTCTCCTGGTGTAGAGAAACAATGGGCAAATGATTAAGCTCTCCTGTGGCTCCCTGTGGAAAGAAAACAACAAGTGGGAGAATGTTGGGTTGTGTTATATTCTTTCCATGTAGTTAACAGGTGGTTTGAGGGGTACCCATAACCCCACTTTATGGGGTCCGGGGCAGCGCCCTGGAAAATTTTGATTTTGGACCCTATGTTAGGTTGGGCGGACCCACCTATGGTTTTGTGCATGATTTTTGCACATGTTTTTTGGACGTGATGGTTTTTCGGTCTATGGTATTGGATGCGATGGTTTTCGGTCCATGGTATTGGATGCTTCGACATGTATAAATATGTATTATAACATTGAAAGGAACATAATGAAAAATTAAACTGGTAGTCCCGGTTTTGGGATCCAGTGGGAAAATCTCTGTGTATATGTGTTTTATGTGTTATGCTCTCGCATTGTTTCTTTTCTGTGTTTTAGAATTCGTATGCAAGTAATTTCTGTACAGGGTTAAAACCTACACTTCAGAGACTTTAGCCTGCGATTCTTGGCTCCATGTAATAGAACAAAAACCCTATTCCTCACACATGTGAGTAGAAAAATCAAGATTTCAGCACCTTTTCTTCGCTAGGGATTTTCTCTTTGTCTTCTAGCTCTTTCACTCTTTTTGGCTTCCTCTTCTTGCTTGAGACCAAACTTGTCTCTTGTGCAAATTGCCATGTGTGCCAAATGAGGTCAAAACCACTTCTATATATACACATTTGTGGAGGATGAATAGCCTCTTCTAGGCTGACTTGTCACTAGCAAGGCTGACTTGTGCTTAGAGGTCTATTTGGTTTTCTAGACACAAAAAATAAATTAATTTTCATGTTACAACTTACCCAAATGGGTCTTATACAAATATATTGACTCTCTTGACTCGTGACAAATATTCTTATGACATGACAAATCCTAGAAGCATGAATAACATGTTTAACCTAGTTGACCAATCAAAAGAAGCATTAAACCCATGCTTGAAAATGATAATTTTCTTTCTTCTTTTGTTTGTTGCATAAAATATACATAATGACATGAGTACAATATGAATTATGAAGACCGAAACTAGCTACATTTTCCAACATGCTTTAACTTTATTTTTTCTTGATCCTTCTATAGTTTCCTTACTCTTTTACCTTAATTTCTATAAAGTATCTTTTTCCCTTTTCTTTCCTCTTTTAAATTTTCAATCATTTAATTAAATTTCAATAATTTTTCGATAATTTTTTTTAATATTATTATTATTTCTATTAATTATTTATATTTATTATTATTATTAAATTATCACTATTTTTTATATTTACATTTTTAACTTCTTATTGAAATTATTAAGACTTCGAATTTTACTAAGACACCATTATTTCATTGGATTAATTTGGTAAAAATTTGGTGTTCAATAATTATATTTCCTTGAAGGTTTGTTGTATTATTTTAAAAATTATATTGCATTTATTTTTAATATTGCTATGATTTTTATCTTAATAATTTAATCTTCAATAGGGACAGCAGAGGCAGAACCAATGACCATTTTCCCAAGGAACATTCAATGTTCAGTTTCACTTGGGGTCTGGGTTCAACCACTAATAATCAAGACGAATTATTGGCATTTTGGAAATGTCTGAAAATTGATATCAATAAAGGTATAAGGAAACTAAAGGTCCTTGGAGATTATTTGATTGTCATTAGGCAGATCTTCAAAGCATCATAGGGAATAAACTCACACTTCTTTGCAATTGTTAGCCGGATATTTACAAATCAAGAACTTTGAGGAGATCTCCCTCTTCCATATTCTTAGACTTCTAAATGATGAGGCGAACAAACTTTCCAAGCGTGGGTCTAAGCTTGGGCAAGGAATTTTGGAAACAAACTTTGGTCAAGGGAATTTCTCCCCAATTCCATGAATCAAGTTCATTTGGTTAATGTGCAGTTTGATCACTTGTCGTCATGCAGGAGGACCTTGGTTATTGGAGTATATGTATTAAATGTTTCTTGCCACTTGGTTCCCCCTCCATCTGGCTCTGAAATCTCGAGATATTCTCCGTGTGGAAGTGAAGAGTACTCCATGTTTCCCTCTAGTTTTTTTGTAATTGCAGGTTGACAGATGGATATGTGCGAGGACAAGATTTAAATGGGATTGGGATTCAATTTCTTTCTTAAGGTCATTTATCCGACTACAATTATCTGCGGCATTAATGTTTAATGTTCTGCAACATTCTCCTAGTCTATAGTTAACTTGAATGGCATAATTCCTCCTTGTGGCATATCTTCGGATCAAAGTTGAGTTTGAATTAATGGCTCCCCTCAGGTTTCATCCTCGAAAGTGTGATGAATAATTGTTAAATGTGCAGAGGCTCTGGGCTAATTGCGCGTCTTTCCCTATAGCTCTGTATTTTTGTGGCTCTATAGCTAGCGTTTAGGAAGTGCTTTCATGGCCACCCCCAAGAATCATGTCCTAGATGACGAGTTGGATCGTTAGAAGCAGTTAGTTGAGAAATTATTCAAAGTTTTAATGGGTATGGAAAAAATTACAACCAGGAGGTTGGAGCTCATTTAAAGCGAGAGGGAGGCAAGGTTTAAACTTCTGGAAATGAAATTTGAATGGTTGTAAACGCAAATGGATAGGAATTTGGCTAGTCTGGAGTCCTGAATTGATTTTGTTAAAGCTACAAATTAATGGAGAAGTGATGAATGCAGAGGACCCTAGATCTAAGCATTGATTCTTTGATCTCATCATCGATCTCCAAGCGGTGGAAGTGGTTGCTGTGGCATATAAATAAGGCTTGTCTCATGAAAAGGAGGTGATCCTGGAAAATGTAGCATAGGCTGGCCCCTTTGGGGCAAACTAAGTAATATGTCTTTCTACATTGCAAGTATGATTTTTTTTTGGGAAATTTTGTGAAATTTAGGAGAGGATACAATGTAAAACTGTAGCGCAAAAAACTTATTGAGGCAAGAAAATCCTCAGTGTCGTTATACTAGAACATTGAAGTAGTAGAAATCACTGAAGGTTGTAAATGGTTTTGGCCATGTAATTCATATATTTTAATTTAAAAAATATCCGTATTGTTTAAAAAAATAATAATAATTTAATATTTAATATTTTATACTTCATTTTGTTGACATTATTTGATTCTTAATGTTTACGTCTAATTTTTTTAGGATTTAGTAACAAATATTTTATTTTCAATTTAATATTCAAATTATTTATATTATAATATTAGTGACATTATTAATATTGAATCTCCTTCCCAATAAATATAATAATAGCAACAATAATAATATTAATGTTGGAGATTTGATTAATTATTGATTATTGATATTGTCATTTTTTTTTGTTATTAATAATTCTCCTTTTCTTCCTAATAAATTAATAATTTTCATTATAGAGTCCTTATTATTAAATGATATTATATTTTTTATGAAATTGTTTTAATTTTATTTTTGGTTGATTTAAAATTTTATTTTCTCAAAACGGTTTCATATAAAACTAGATATTATTGTTTGAGTTGAAACGTATCACAAACTGCGACGAGGGAAACCAATACTGTTGATAATGGATAATAGTCTATGTCTATCAAAATGTAACTATAAATGCTAAGTTCAAAACTATTGAAATATACAAAAGTACTAAAAGTAAAATACATAAGTCAAAATACTGAATATAACAGTAGGTATTTGATGCAGTGGTTGGGTACGAATCGTGGGCATTGGTTCTTGCTGGTGTTGGAGGTTTCATGGCCACATTGGAAATGACCTTTTATATGAGCTAGCCAAGCATCCATACTAGCGAGAAGAGAACGTTGGTGGTGTTTAACTCGTTGAATTTCATCAAGGAAGGAGATGATGTTGTTGTGGCCCTCGTGGTTTTCCATCAAAACCTTGTGCAAGTGTCTTCATTTTCCAATGGAGGATAATGGAGTTTAAATATTGGCTCCATAGTCCCTTGGTATTTTCAGTGTGAGTAACCCAATTGTCTATTTGGGCTTGGATTTCAGAATTTGAGTAGGCTTAGATGTCATTAGTGGTCAAGGCTTCAAGTTGATGGATTTCCACTTCTATTTTTGGAGAGGTGTGAAACATGGCTACTACATTTTGTGCATGGAATTGAACTCATGATTAGCCTTGATGGCCTCTTCCAATAGTCCCCTTGTGACAACGCATAATCTATCAGGGCATGCTATGCTGGGTTACAAGAGACCAAAGTGAGGACAACCCCCAAAGAATTAAGAAACTAGGGAGACGGTAAAATAGAATATGGAATAAAAAGAATGCCCAATAATGACTAAGCTTCGAGGGGAATATAGAGCAGACTCTTGTAAGATTAAAAAATAGATTAATGGAGAATAAAGGACTCCATGTAGGGTCTAAAAACCATAAAGACCCAACAATACCAAAGCCAGTGCACACAATCACTGCACTCTGAAAACTATGTGCCAATAGCCACTAGATGAAAGCTAAGCAATTGAAAGAGTTGAAGGAACTGGAGAGATTGGACATAGAATTAATTACCCAACATTGGCTAGCCCACTAAGCTTGAACCTACTTCAAAACGAGGATGAGTTGTTTCCTGTCGCCATCCTCTCCTACTCGAGCTTCCATTGTAGTCGCCACTAGCATCCCAAAGGTCACCACCTTGGATATTGTTGTCCTACTCCTCTCACATATGTTTGGCACTAGAGGTAAATATCCCTAGGGTCAAAACCTCCCTCTATTATTGTTTGCACAAAGCCATTTGCATGGGAATAAGTTGTCTTCTAAACTAGAACCAAACCACAATACTTGTCACTTAACATTGGGCCATGACAATTGGGATTGAGCTCCACAAAGCATTCTGCTATGATGAAAATGTCCCACCTACTAGGGAGGAATGCCATATGCACACTAGATAAAATTCGAGCCAGGTTAGCTAGACAAGAAATCGTAGACAAAGAATAGGCTTCCATATGCTTGTGAATGGAATGAATATTTTTTAACATGTGTGCATGCATGGGGTGGGATGCCCCCCAGCCCCTTCTAAATGCAATGGGAGGCGGCGGGATGGTGTGTTCCCTACACAACCCCTCTTCCCCTCCTCCATTGATGTGAATTCTAACACCCTAATCGAGGATATAAAATATCAATTAATATTTTAGATCAAAATTAATTATCAATATTTGTTAATATTAATATTAATAAAGGGGTGGCATGAGGGAAGGGGTGTTATATGGCCCTAAGAAAACAAAGGTGGAAGATTATTTATGGTTCCTGACAAATAATAAATAACCTTTCCAAAGTGTGTGCTTTGCTACAAGGGATCCAGATAGCAATAGATCATAAAGTCTCCTCACTCTCTATGCTAGGATATTCTCTATTATTAATACAACACCTAATGAAAGGACTATCCCGAAGGATAGGGAAATGGATCATATAATGAAAATAATTTGGGGCTATGGGAATGATATGGAATCATTAACATTCTTCCATGTGTCTAAGGAGTTCAACAAGGAAGTAAGCAAATGTGCAAATGAAGGATGTCATCTTGAAATGGGAAATTTGTTTGTCAATGGACAAACCAAATTTTCTCAAATTCCTTGAGTTATTATGCAACATAATAAAATATGAAATATCCCTTTGGGCATTTACCATAAGAGAAGAAATAATGGAAGAACTAAAAAATAAGACGGAAATAAACCCGTTTGTCCTCCCCAAGCAAATTTATTAATTCACAAAAGCGAATATCCCACAATCGAATCGAGGCCAAATTAATCATAACACCAAGTATGAGACAAATCAAATGTATAGAGAAGATCCCAACCTCCTCCACATTTAGGTGGATTTACATTACACATACTGTAAAATCATTAATGTATGAAGACTGGTGATATGGATTTAAACAGGAACGCAACAAATTACAGATATAGCCATAAACACAAAGATGCAGCGGAAATAATACTTCATTTCATTAATGTAAAATACTGAGATATGCTTACAAACATAAAATGGAAATAAACAGCTAGGGCGATGGTCGCTTATCTATGAGAAGAGATGTGATGGCTACATGCCTCTTAATTGTGTTACAATGAGGCTCGAAGGCCTATTTATTGTTGAAAAACAATGGAAAACCCTTAACATCCCAAAACCTAACCCTAGAATATGAAACGCCAAACTGTGGGCCCCGTTTGGGTAAATTGGTACATCAATTTCTCGAGGTCGTAACTTTGGCATACGATTTCCGTTTGACGCGTCCAACAGCTCGTTAGAAAGATCTATCCAAGCACTACCACTTTGGGAAGGACAACATCGGTCCATGGACCCATGTTGTCCCCAAATTTCCCAAAAAACGTCGTTTAGGGCCTCAAAACGGCTCCGGAAGTTCAGTACCCAAAAAAACTACTAAAAATAGTAAACTGTGCTACAATTTAGGAAATGAAAGAACTGAAAGAGACAGTTGCGGGGGTCCAAATGGGATGGGTGGGTGTCCACCAACATCCACCTGGATCATTCCTCCCCCCTTAGGAAGCAATGGTCCCAATTGCGTTGAGTTCCTCCCTGAGATGAGGAAGCTTCTATTGAGCTGGGTCTCTGGTGAGCTATTCTGCAATCTCTGATGTGTCTAGAAGTGGTGGGAAGCATTGTCGATGACAGTCCACATTGAACACTCGGTGAAAGCGAAGGAATGGAGGAATGCTGTGCTTCAAAGCATTGTTGCTCGTAGCCTTGGTATTGGTGGAAGGACCATGTTGGAGTGGTTTGAGTTTCTGACGGGTTTTGGTATGGTGTTCTCTCTACAGATGTAACCAAACTTTGTCGCCCACCTGAAACTTGTGTTGTACCCCTGTGGGTGAGTAGAAGTTGTTCCTGTGTTCTGTCATGATCGTATCGCTTTGCGGCTGCTGCTGCATGGAGGAACCATTTGCGGGGGTCATGGATGTAGCAACGATCTTCCCCTTACTTTGGGAGTGAACCAGACAGAAAATGAATTTCCTAGTCTGGGAGATGAGCTTGCTGCCTTTCTTAGCAATGATCAAAGAGGTGGTGGTAGGTGGGGCTACCTTTGGTATCCTGTATAATGAATTATCTAAACAAATAATGACAGCGCGAGGCCTTGACTCATACACAGCATGTCACTTCCATAAGTATGGCTGGGCTAATAATACATCACAAACATCCAAAGGTGTAACATCACACCATACCTCGTCTGTGACAGGCTTGATGCTGTAGGGAAGGCGGCACTGCTGGCGAACTTTGAGATCTCGTCCTTCATGAAGCCACCCGATACTGTACGGCTGCGGGTGTGGTGTAGTCAATAGGCCCAACTGCTTCACGACCTCTGCTGAAATGAGGTTCTTTTGGCTACCGCTGTCGACAATGAATTGCAGCGGCGAACCCTTCACCCACATCTGTGAGTGGAAAAGACGTTCCCCCTCCTCTGGATCTTCAGGTTCATTCTTCTAGATATTGGTAGTGGCAACAATGGCGCCGGGATCCACATCAATGATTTGCTTCCCTTTGCCATTCCCCTTGTCAGGTTTTGGCTCAGAGTCGGAACATGCATCTGATTCGGAAGCCTTCAACTCGGCCACCAGTGATTGCTTGGTCCGACACTCGTGTTAAGAGTGGGACACTTGTGGAACTCACATCACTTTCCTGTGTCCTTCTTTGACTTCGTGGTGTTGTTCTTTTCTTGCAACTTCGACGGGCTGTCTTGGGTCACCCCGCCTTGGCTTTGTCCTTTGGTCTTCAGGTTTGCAGATTCAAAGTCTCACTTCTGTTTGAACTTTTGCTCGATTTTGACAGCGTATTGGTACGCCGTGCCGAGCGAGGAGATGTTCAGGAACTCCATCTCTTCCTCGATGTATCTGTGTAGGAAGATGCGGTATTTAAGTACCAAATGCAGTTCAAAGTCCTTGATACCCAACTGTGTGTGAAGGGTATGAAAAATGCTTGTGAACTTCGGCATATCTTGGTCTCGTCCTTACCACATTGTGGTCCATTTGATGTATTTGTCCTCATAGCTTTTGACATGGTAGTACTGCTCCTTAATGGCATCCCGGAATGAATTCTAGGTGTGTGCGGCTGAAAACAGTGAGCCGTATTTTCATCCTTCTATGCGCAGTAGGTTTCCCACCAGTCCTTGACGTGGGGGGTTACTTTGAGAAGAGTGAAAATAATCTTTTCCCGACTGGAAAAATCATGAACAGAAAAATAACCCTCTAGCAAATTTAACCATTTATCGACAGCAGCTGCATCTATCTGACCCTCGAATATGGGGATTTCAAAATTAACTTGTACCTTAAATGGTGTGGCGTTTCCAGAGTAGCTGTGGGAAGCCAATGCGTCGCCCCTAGGTAGCTGCTGAAGTATCTGGGCAAAGTTGTCCATCATCGCGTTCCTTTGTCGCTCAAGGGCTTCTTCGAGCAATATTTTGAGAGGATCTCCTGCCCCCTCATCTTTCTTTTCATCCGCCATGGGAGGTCGTCGGGTTTTGCGAGGCTGGTCTTGCAAAGGTTCGACCAGTTCAAGCCCTAACTCCTTATATCCCGACCTCGTTGGGGACATGCAGAGAAAAACAAAGAAAAAGCAGACTGCTCTAATACCACTGATCCGGATTTAAATAGGAACACAACAAATTACAGAGATAACCATAAACACAAAGATGCAGCGGAAATAATACTTCATTTCATTAATGTAAAATACTGAGATATGCTTACAAATAGAAAATGGAAATAAAGAGCTAGGGCGGTGGTAGCTTATCTCTGAGAAGAGATGTGGTGGCTACATGCCTCTGAACTATGTTACAATGAGGCTCGAAGGCCTATTTATTGTTGAGAAACAATGGAAAACCTTTAACATCCTAAAACCTAACCCTAGAAGATGAAACACCAAATTGTGGGCCCTGTTTGGGTAAATTGTTACATCAATTTCCTGGGGTCGTAACTTTGGTATACGATCTTCGTTTGACGCGTCCAATAGCTCGTTAGAAAGATCTATCCGAGCACTACCACTTTGGGAAGGGAAACATCGGTCCATGTACCCATGTTGCACCCAAATTTCCCAAAAAATGTTGTTTAGGGCCTCAAAATGGCTTCGGAAGTTTAGGACCCAAAAAAAATGCTAAAAATAGTAAACTGTGCTACAATTTAGGAAACTGAAAGAACTGAAAGAGACAGTTGTGGGGGTCCAAATGGGATAGGTGGGTGGCCACCAACATCCACCTGGATCAACTGGAGTGGAAAGTTCGCCCAATGTGGGATCATATTCCATTCCCCCCGCTATCCACATTATGAGTTCACAACAAGAGTAATAACATAATGATGCAATCCTGGGAAGCCATAGGTATTCTTGATGGGAAAGTTGTTAATTAAATATTATGAAGTAAGAAGGTATTCCCGGTGTGGGATTTCTCCACTAGGCTCCCCACGCTTAAGTTTTCAAGCATATAACAATTTGAACTATAGTAAGACACCATCCATGCAAGTTTCCAGAGTGCATAAGTAAAAAAGCTTGATCACCTCCCTTGCAACTTTGGCATGAATTGTAAAGAGATACCCCCACTTAGAAGGAGTGGGAATAAGTGTATAAACGACCATGAAAACATATCAATTCAAAATATCATTAACATTGGTTGCATAGCTACGCCTAAGCTCACCCTCACTAACTCCTCCACTGCATAGGGGAGACTACCATGGATTGATGCTCCGAGCTTGCTGAGTAAAAATCCATCCATGGAATCCCATTGGGAAAAGTATTGTTGGGGGAAGGCAAGTTTAGTTCCAATTGCGGAAGGAGACCTCCCCTTCTCCCATACTTTTAGAGAACCAAGGCATAGTTAGGAAAGCATAGAGAAGGCAATGTAAGGTGAAGAAGGAACTAGATTTGGAGTGTGAGTGGGAGTTCTACCTCAATGGTCTCTGAAAGTGGGAGAGTTGGAGCGATTTGGAAATCAACACATAAAAATAATGAAGACAAGAAGGAGGAATTGGTGCAGCAGTTAATAGAGAGAATGGGTACCATGCGAATTGATTTATTAGCTATGAACCTGAAAATTAGTGAGCAAAAAACTACAATTGCATCCTTAATGGATAAGCATAAGAAAATGGAAACACGTTAGCAAGTCAAGATAATGAAATGCCAGGCTCCGCATCAACAAAATAAGGAATTTCCACTGAAGTTCATGGAGGTCTAGGAAAAATTGAGCAAAATGGAGGATTGTTAGAATGCATCCAACAGTGCTAGTGCTCCATCGCCAAATGAGCTTTCTCAGCACATGAAAATATCATCTTCATTTCCAATTAGTGGAAAAATGAGTTGTAAATTTTGTGTCTTAGGGGGGCAATTCTGTAAGGTATACACCACCATTTTTTTGTTTTTTGTCTGAAGTCTATGAAGAAGTTGTGCTATTTAGGATAGAGTAGAGGAATATGTTATCAAAATTACATGAACAATGATGTACTTCAAGGTGATCAACTACATTAGCGACACTAATATGATCATTCTAGTATAAAAAAATAAAATAATATTAATAAGATTATCAATATTAACATTGATCCTCCAACTCAAATATTATAACAATAATATTAGTTATTATACATTGATTTTAATAATTCTCCCTTTCACTCTTATTAGTTGGTAATTCTATTATGTGATCTTTTATTATTATGTTATAATTTAAATTTTATAAATATACTATATAAAAATTATTAATAATATATTGTTAATAAAAATAATTAATATTAAATATTTTTTAAATTACTTCTAATTATAAGGGGTGGCAGGAGGGGGAGGGGTTCTCTTAAATATCAAAGGAAATCAAGTAGTTAAATATTCATGGGGCATGACAAGAGGACAAATACTGTGGCTGAAATGTATGGGCTCTTGCTTGGGTTCTAGTTAGAAAAATAAAGGAATCTCTCTAGGATAACAATCCTAGGAGACTCCCTTTTCACCATTCAACATTTACAAAGAGGATCTCTTCCTAAGACTAATCATCTAAGTCTCCTTTTCAACATAATTCGTAGTATCTTGGACCATTTCTCTTATTGTTTCACATCTTGATAAGTCAAAATGAAGAAGTTGATGTGCTGGAAAATCAGGCTTGTCTTCTTGATGCATGTCAACTCGTCACTAATGGTGTATTAGGATGGAAAGACATTCCATGATGTATTCCCTTCATGATTTCTCTTATTGTTTCAATTGTGCGAGTGGGTATGAAACTAAGGGAAAACTCTTTCAATTGTTCCAATTATCATTTCTCAAGCCCTCCTCCTCCCATTATTTTGGAAACTATATGAAAAATGTTTTGGTAGGCACACTTGTTGTCATGGTTGAGGTGGTTGGCGAAGGTCGTGTTGGCCATGTGCACCCCTGTTCCTTTCAAGCTTTGCATGTGGAAAATTTACATTCTAGAGAATACTACAAGTTGAATTTTCCCCTCATTCCTGATCTCTTAAAGGCTCCATGGTGGTGGATTTTAATAAATTCATTATTGATGAGGTCTTTGTGGCATGTGAGCTTACGGGTCTTGGGATTAAAATCACGAAAGGTGGAATGGAGTTGATTATTTAGGCTCATGAATGAACTAGTATTAGTGGTGAAATAGTGCATTGAAGGGTACTTCTGCTCTATCTTGTGATCAAAACCTTTCGTTGCAACTTCCTATTTGAAACTCTATCGTTACCCTGGATCGTTTGTGAGAACAAATTTTTCTTCAGCTTGGAGTGGAGTTTAGAATTATTAGTAGTTGGATATAAGAGGAGTGCATAATTCTTAGCCTCTATTACGTTGTGGAGTTGGGATTTCATCGCCCCTGAAGTGAAAACTCTATGGTCCTTCAAGGCGGTGTTTTCAATCTATTTGAAGACCACAATGCTCCTCTTTTAGTATGCGCTCTTCCAGATTTCCTAGTTTTGGCCAATGGTAACTCTCACATATGAAGGTGACAGTGTAGGAGTCCCTTGACTTATCTTGACTGGTTGGCTCTCCTAAGGTATCTATCTTACCACACTAAATTAAATTATAGAATTGTTAATTGCTTGGTCCTCCTTTTCCTTCTTAGGATACTCTCAACCTTCCTCTCCTGTTTTGGTGTCCCTTCCTTGATCATGTTCTCTGCAGGCCCTTGCCCTCTACACCCAAATTTAGGCCTATTTAGCTCTCTTCCTCTAGCTAGTCTCTCATGGATCATAGAATGTATAACTCATACTCTTATGGGTAATCAAGTGCCCGCATCAATTTACAGCACATCCATGTTGATAATAAAGCCATGAATCTAGATTTCCAAGGGAAACATCATTAACAATATAACACCGTTCTATTTCTGGTTGAGGAATTACAAAGGCTCAAAGCCTAAGTGAGCATATAGGAGGATGAAATTGATGCCTTACGATGCCAATTGGTTGAGTTACATACTTAGAGGAATGTTGGTGATTATCGAGCTCTGCAAGCAACACTTTTGGAAGCAAGTTTGATAAGATGTCTATTGATCCCCTTCCTTATATATGATCTCTTTTTGTAAAGTTGCGGGTTTTTTTTTTTTTTTGGTCAATATTTTGTAGGATATTTGGGTATAGGTTGGTTGGTAAAATGCATGTCAATAGCAGTTTCCTAGAGAAACATTTTGGAACATCTCTCTTGTTATTTCTTAAAGAATTGACATCATGGAACTCAATATAATCATTTCCCACGTATTTTGCTGCGTCTCGGTGTAGAATTAATATAAAAGCTGCTCATTGGTGTAAAAAATATATATTAAATATCAATATTAACCACCCGGGATGGGGTGATTCTCGAGGGGGGGGGGGACGTGTGGTTCGTTACCGCCCCACCTATTAAGAAATACGAGGGATGTGGCATTGCGCCCCCACCAAGTGAAACAAAGGAAGATCTGGCGTATATCGCTAACGTTCTTGGGAAGATGAAAGGATAGGGGATAGTAAAGTTTGGTTGCATGCATTGTGCAAGATGGGTTTCCATAATGGCATGCCTTGATCTGCTAGACCATTAGTACATCATCACAATTATAAGTGAGGGGAAGGCATTATGGTTTACATGGAGACGAGGCTCTGCAAGTGAAGCGTAGGTGACACCAAGAAGCTTAAGGGTGAAAAACCAAGAATTCTATCCCCGTGTTGTGGGTTACACCTCCCTATAATATCTTAAATAGATAGTGACAAGGGTAATTTCCTATCCTTAGTTAGAAAATCTAAACACACTCTATTTGGAAGGAAGTTGAACCAAATTGTAAAATTCTTTGTTCGTAGTTGTTGATAAGGGGTTGGTATTAATTTTTCCTCCTCTCCTTCAACACATTGGGTGGGAAGCACCATGCATTTTACCTAGTGAAAATTATATTAGACTTTGGATCTTTTATTCTGGATATACCAGCTAGCTTTTTGTTCATGCAATTCCACTAGTTTCATTTCTCTTTCCCAGTTGAAGAATTATGAAGTGTGGTGATTTTATATATTTTTTTCAATTTCAAATGATGGGGCAATGGCGAGGCATGTGGAAGTTCGGAGGTCCCTGGGATAATTTTTTTTGTAGATTAGAAGGGATTCTTGAAGAATTGGCACTCCCAAGTGTACTTAATTGGGAACCTTGCAAGCCTGGGAAGCTAGTCGTGGGTGGTATGTCTCCTTAGAGGATGGTGGTGTAAACAACGTTCCGGGTCACAGGGGCTCCATTGGTTATTTGGTTCTTGTATCAATCTTAGGTGGGGTAGTGGTGGCTCTTTTAATTCTAGCTTAAAGCTCTGGGATGCAACCAAAATTGGTGGTGGCATAGTAGTTTTCTTGTCGAGGGATGTGAGGGAGTTGACTACATTTGGGCTGTAGTGTACATCGTGGGCATCATGAGACCAACTGATAAGGTTTCCACGTAGATAACACCTTTTCCTAACAACCTTGTTAACACTGGATACCATGGTGTGTGGAGGAAGCTAATATTGCTCACAATAGACTGTGGCCTTCTTGTGTGTCTATAGGCGTCGTGCCAATCATGCCTCATCAGAGAGGTTGAGTCAGAAGAGGGACCACATTTATGAAGAGTGAGCCTGAAGAGGGAATACCATGTTACACCATTAAATCAAAGGCTTTGATGAAAGCTATCAGAAATGTCTAGGAAGAATTTTCTTAGTCTGAGGAGCAAGCTTATTCTCATCCTACTTCCCTCTCAGACTCCCAAGTCATGGCTAAATGGGTAAACTGTATTCCCAATATGAGACACATGAAGGGGGAGATTAAATCAATATATGTAGATAGTTAACTTGCATTGGAAAATGAAATTTCTCCTAGTGTGGACTCTCTTGGATTATCATGCATCCCATATGGACCTACACCAATCCTTGGATCATATGCATGGGCACTTGAGAATTTATGAAAACAGGTTGGATGGGATGGACCACATACTGGCAAGGATCTAACGTCATGTAGTTATTCACTTAACAACTAATTTCCCTGTGGAAAATCCAACTGACCCAATCCTGATGATAGATTCAGACTCTGATCCTCTTGGTGACTTTGTTATGACCTTGGTTTCTGACTATAGTCCTGTAACATGTCTTGCTGGAGACTGGATAGGCTAGTATCTATGTATTAGTTTGCTATCTTATTTTGTTAGTCCTGTTAGTGTTGAGTTCTCTTTGGTCTCTTTGAAGAGTCCATTTATTTTGGCTATTGTCTAGTCTCCTTTGCGAGAGACTAGTAAGACTACATGTAAACCATGATGTAATCCTTTGTTTTTTGATAATTAAGGAAATTCACCCACAAAAAAATAAAATATCAATATTAACCATTAGATTACTACCCCTATTGCGATTTTAAATCATTTTTCATAGGGTCAGTCCCATTCTCATGTTCGGATCATTGCTCCTGAGCTTGCAGAGTTTACAAAAGCATGGGGCTTCTTTAATGGGGCTTTGCTGGGTAATGGAACTTCCTGTGGCAGAGGCTTTGTTCTTAATCTTAATAAGCATCATTCCTTTTATGTGAAGATGGGCCTAGGTAGGGGTTATAACAATTGGGCTGAAGTTCTTGATTTTCAGGCACTTATATCTTTTGTTGTTGAGCAGGGTGTATAACATTTTCAGTTCTTTGGGGATTCTCTTATTGTCGTTACTTGGGTGAACAAGATTCAATGTTACACGAACTTATTACTTGTTGATATTGTGGGTGGAATTCAATATATTATGTTATTTTCACATTCTTCTCACGATGTCATGTTTACTGGGAGGGGAACATGACCGCTGCTGAGATTTCTAAAGCTGGAATTCACTTGGATCCCGGATTATGGGTGGTGACTGAGTTTAGGGGCATTGAACAATTCCATTTTTATCACAAACCTTATTTAGATGGACCTTTCGTTTGATTTCACTCATATACTTTTTATCCTACTTATATATTTTATTGTTCAACATCCATTTTGTATGTATAATATTCTATGGACAAACATATTTATGTTTTTTTGGTTGTCAGATAAAACATGTTATATTTTTTCTACAACTAATGATACACTGTCGGATATATATCCCTGTATATTTTTGGGACTTTTTTAGTATATCTGATTTTGATTCAGATAAAACATAATGCACATGAATGTGTGTATATGCAAAATGTATTTTCTTTTTTTATAATGAAAATACGAGTTTCTTTTCACAAGAAAAAGAAAAATTACTACTATCAATTATTAATAATAATTTCTACCCCTAATTATTTATTTTTATTAGTATATCAATGATTGATATTAATGTTTTCTTCTTCTTGGTCTTATCTTCTCCTTGACTAACATTCCTTTTAATTGAACCTTTAAACCACTTTATATTTTATTGAATTAATAAAAATATTGGACTTATTAATTTTTTTTGACCTTTCATAACAGTTCCTTTAGGATTTAGGGTTTCTCCCTTATTTATTCCCTTGGCTTGATTATATTTTTATTATTTTCCTATCCTTGACGACGAACCACACTTAATGGTTCAAAATATCAACACCAAAATTATCAATATGATGGAACCCAAGAAGAAGCTCAAAAATTTTCAAATCATAGAAGCCTTAATTTTGATTTACAATGTTATTTATTTTTTATAAATGATTAAATTCAATTTATTATAACTAGTATAGATCTATATTAACTATGGATCTAACAAATCACATGAGGTGTAAATCTCTTTTATAGTGCAGGACTTAAAAAAAAGATTTGCACTTTGAGAAATTTGGTCTTTCTCGTTGTATGATAGATCTATGGTTAATATGGACTACATACACACATTGTTTAAATTGTAGTTTTGAATGCATAAATTGATTCAACGGCTTGAAAATTTCCCCGGGAACTTGGACTATATAGGTTACATAGCTTACACTTACAATTTAAACACATTATTGTTGGATTTTAAACAAAGTTGATAGAAAAATTTACCTACAAAGGGCCAAAATGTATAGTAGTAAAACTAATTGAAGTTTTTTAATCCTAACAATATATATTTTTAATTACTTCATATATATTATATATAGAGAAAGTTGACATTGAAATATTTTACTTAATATTAGCATTTTGAAATATTTTATTTATGAATTAGGTTGAATTTTTTTTATTACTAATATTTTTAAATGATACATATTAATTCTATATTAATAATTGAATGAATATTATATCTTTTTCTTATCGTTGTTATTAAAAAGTAATTTTTTTTTTGAATTAACTTTATTTTTTAGGCATTTGAATATTTCATCATGATCAACACACAAATACAAAATCAATAAATATTTTTAAAAGGTATATCATAATATAATATATAGAGAATTTTAATTACTTTATCTATTTTTAAAGTTGATATAAAATTATTGCACCGAGAGGCACTTCACAACAAAATATGGCAATGATGTTGTAAAACGTTATGTAATGTAATGTTGTTTTGACTAAGTCAAAATGACTTAAAATAAAATTAAAATAAAAAATAATAATTATTAAGAGAAGTTTGAGTTAGTCATTTGATAGGTTTATAGATGGCGGTTTACAAACCATGATGTTTCCTATCTCATGGTATTTGTTATGGAATGCAAGATTACCAACTTAGATACATACTAACACCATACTTGATCCCTCTCGGCACCTGGTAGTTCTTGATCTAAGATGGAAGTAGGCTGATGTTATTTCACATGAACATCGAAGTACTTTATTTATGGGTGAGAGTGAAAGTTATTTTTTTTTACCATGTTTCAGTATCTTGTATACAACAAATCAATGAGATTATTGATATTTTAAAATGATTTGAATTAAAATTAATAAAAAATGTGTGTTTATTTTTATTATGTTGAGAGGCATTCTCTAGCCTAGTTTAGAAGGTTATGTTATGTAACGTTTTGAGTTAGTCAAATTACATAAAAATAAAAACATAAATAAAATTATTTATTATATTATTAATTATTAATAATTAAACCAACCTAGATCCATGTTAACTCCAGATCTATTAAGCATTGAGAGATCAAATCTTTCGAGGTGCAAACATTTCCTCCAGTTTTGCACTCAAAATGAAGTTTGTAGCTTGAGATATTTGATCATTCTCGGCACTTTATAGATCCAGGGTTAAGATATATCCAAATTGGTTTTTATTATAAACAACATTAATTTTTATTTAGATAAAAAAATATTTTTATATTAAAAGGGATACGTGTTAACTCAAAGTTGAGCATAGAAAAAATCACTCATTTCCCCTCCCTTATATTTAATTGTGCACCTCTTACCCAATTATTGAAAAAAGGGTTAATTTTTTAATTAAAATTTTAAATAATAACAATAAAATTTTAATAGAATTTGAATGTTATTTTCATTTTACTACTTTGAATTTAACATTTTTAGATTGACTCTTTTCAATCTCACACCTAAACTTGCCAAATTTACCCTTTATGACTTAATAACGAAATATGATAGTGTAATATGCAACGTAACTGCATAGTACCTACCACTTATTCAAAAAGTAATGTATATACACACACACACGAGCTCAATAAACATCATACTATTCTTGTTTACATCATGTTTTTATTTATTATACAACTACTTGTTTAAACTATAGTGGACAACTATCCACTTGGCATTGTGTTGTGCAAATACTATAATAGCAATCATTATAATGACATTTAGCGAATACTTTTTTTAGATTTTTTATTTTTAATATAATTTTTATATCTCACAATTCAATTTAAAATCACATAAAATTAGTCATCAACCAATTTAAAAAAATTAATTTATATTTTAATTAACTATTTTCTTTTAGTTTTCAAAATATTCAGTTTAATAATTTGATTTTTTTTAAAATTTTAATAAATTTCGTCGATTTTATTTAAAAATTTCAAAACTAATTGGAAACCAAAACTACTTTCCACCAAAACAAAAAACAATATAATTTATTTTTAACAAATATAATAATAAAATATGATATAATTAAATATAATAATAAAATATAATATAATTTTAATTTACTGTTAAATGTATCTTTTACCCTTTAATAAAAATATAATATAATACTTATTTATGAGTTAATAATAATGTATAACTCAATGCTAAACCATTGAGAAAAAGAAAGATCTCATTTACCTCCTCAACCGTGGGAATAATGTATAACTTATTGCCAAGTAATTTTTAGAAAAGGAGAGATCTCAGTTTTAAGAAACAAATGGTGCTCCTTCATCCAACCCCCTCAAACCCTAGAATTGAAGGGTGGGGGCTAACATGCTTTTGCATTATACTGGTTTCACTGCTCCTCCTCGTTGACAAAAGAATGTCACTTTTAATATTATATGGAAAAGTCACCATCCATATATATATTTCGAAAAAGAGAACATTACAAGTAGAATTTTATCTGAATTTAGAATAAAAATATTTAAAGACATATATAAAGAAACTTAGGCCATTATTAAACTCCTTTTATATTATTACTTTAACACGATTAAATATTTATAAACCAAGCCGACTTTCAAATAAACATAGTTATAATAAGAGTGGTTAAGTCATAGATTTCAAGTTGACTTGTAACTATTTAATTATTATTATTTTATATATATATAAAAATTACCATTATTATATATATATATAAAATTTGGTTTTGTTTTTTTGTTTTTTTGGTTTTTCATACCTACAAAATTAATTTTATATAATATATTTTGGCATGGGTGATTAAAGTGGTAGGGGCATGTTGCTCTTGTCTCATTAATCTATGAGCTAATGAGATGTGGCAACACACTCTCGTCTAGAGAATATTTAAGTAATATATAATACACTCATTATTATTATAGGGCACTATTTAGCAGGCTTATTTTTGCATCCATTACCACTGTCGGCAACCTATGTGAACACCCACTTCAGGAGATATAAAACAACATGCAATAGACTATAGTACAACTCCCACACACTAGTCAACTCTCTACAACCCCGTCAATGCATCAACATTCAATGACATGCCATCAATGTCCACCTCATTGGGATTCATGCTGCCTAAGGTTTTGCTCACCAACATAGAGGAAAAGTTCATTATCTCTGGGTGGCCTTGGTAGTTTCTTTCCTTACCTCTTTCTTTAGGTCCCCCCTCATGCTTAATGGATGTAGTCGATTGCCAGTGTCCCTCACTATGTCGAACTTACTGGATTTTTCCATGACCTAGCTTTATGGATAAATTTTCATCTAGGAAGGAAGGCAAATACAACCATGTAGTTTCCTCTTCCCATATCAAGGAAGGTGGCAAGTTGCATGGCACTCTGATTCTCCTAGGATTTACTTCGGTGTCGAGTCATGCAAGGTTTCAATATGACAATAAATTATGTTTGCAAAGTAGTGGCACCCTCTAGGCAAGCCCCCTCTAGATCTTGATGAATACAAGTTTAGGTATCTCTAGTTTTATGGAGTCTGCAATTTAAGCAATAATTTTTGGCTTGGTTTTAGTTATTTCTCTACAAATAGCTATGCTAGTGCTTCAACTTAGTCTTTGGTAAGCTTAGACATATATTCAAGGCATAGTATTTCTTCGGTCACTTTTGTTGGCTCCAAGATGTTTTTTCTCCATCTCTCACTTCAATCGCTAGTAGCCATGGCTAGGCAACATGCCAGGGTTCGAAGAGGAGACACCTACCATAAGGAGTAAGGCCACTCAAGAGCTCAGACTCGGGTTGAGATCTCAACTACACATTATAGGGAGTTGACCGCTCAACCAATCCAAGAAGAGATCACTCAAGTCGAACAAGAGATCTATAGTGAGAGGCGTAATCTCATAGACATCGAGGTGCTTGCTGAGGTGGAATATTGGGTTCGTGATGTTATTTATACAAGGGGTAGACACAATCAATACATGTGTACAATGGATATCTATTGGCATCTCAAATTTCTCATGGGAAATGTGTTGGTAGACCACAATGAGCTCAAGAACTATGTTATTATGTCTCTGAATCATATGCATCATTTCTAGATGGCAATGGACCATAGGCTCACAAGAACTGAACAACAATTGGGAAGTCCTCCTAATCCTAGCTCCTCCCTTGGGAGTAACAAGAAGCCCATCATGTCAAGATCACAGAGTCCACAAAATAGATATGCAAGTGCAACTGCCTTTTTAATTTTCATTTTCCTTTATGTTCTCTTGTTTTATCACCATGCTGGAGAATGATCGCTATGACTGACTATACTATTCAATTATTTTGTATTTTGCAGTTAAAAACTTTCTTCTTCCTTTTACAATTTTGAAAAAATTAAAATTTTGTGTATGGTATGGTTTTCCTAATGACAAAACAACACAAACTTCCCATGCTTAGAATAAAAAAATTCTCTATATTTTATTCAATTTAATAAATTAGATAAAATGTTATTTTTGAAAATTTTAAGAGTTTATATATATAAAATTAAAATGGGATGATATTAGTTTTAATTATAATAATTTTATTTATTCATTTTAGTTTTTTAAAATAAAAATAAATTATATCAAGTATTTTTGCATTGTCATATAATATATATATATATATATATATATATATATATATATATATAGTTTTATAGTTTTTTAAGTTTTTGGCGTTTTTTTTTTTCCGAATATATTTTAATTATTTTTTTTCAAAATATGATAAGTATTAGTTTAACTCTGATAAATATTAGTTTAAATTGTAGGTTTAAAACTATATAACCTCACAATTAGAGTGTGTAAAAGGATTTTCACAACATTTCAATTTTTTTTTACAAAACATTAAATCCATTTATAAATAAAAGTAAAATTTAAACAACGAAGAATCACATTCTCACTAAAAAATCATATCACCATAAATGAAAATTTAAAATAATTACACTATGTATGTATGTTTGTTTATTTGTTGGTTGTTGTTGTTGTTTTTTTTTTTTATTCCTCTTTTAAACTTGCGAATTTATTATTTTGTCATTTTCACTTTTAAATCAATTAAGTTTTATTTACATTATACTTATTTCATATATTATTCTATTTTTTTTATTTATTTATTTTATATCTACTTGCATTAATTTACAATTATTTTTAATGTTTTTGTGTTTTGGCGTGTTTGTATTGAAGAGAGTTTTGGAGTTTTGGGTGGATAAAATTTTAATGGACTTTTCGGGTTAAGTATCACACCCCATTATTAATAGATTCACAAAAAAATCTTAAATTAATTACTTATTTTAAAGGAATCTTAAAATAAATAATTATCTTATTTTATAATTTAGCATTTGCTTTTGGTCTATTTTCTAGTTTTTGGGTGTTCATCTTGAGATCTTTACTCATCATTTTGATGTCATTTTAAAATTAATTATTTTTAATGACGAGTGAATTATTTACCCTAGTAATTTAACATTTCAAATCTTTTTAAATAATTTATATTTAGAAACTTCAATTTTATGTTATATTGAGTAATTACACTTTATATTATATTAGATAAATTTTGTATTTTATTATAAGGAAAATTATAAATTTTATTTTATTAAAAAACTATTTGATTAGTTTTATAAATAATAAAAAAATGATATAAGAATGGCACTACACTATTTGTTCGTTGTTAGAATTTTTTTATAGTTAAACAATAGATGGAACTCTGGCTTGCATTGCTACGACCAAGGTTTCCCTAGCCTTCTTTCTCAGCGTCGTGCTACTTGTGTAAACTCGTTGCATTGTTGAGATCTAGGTATGTTATCACAGTTTGGGTGTTACATCATTCGATATATGGGTGTTTCGTTTAAGATATGGGTTGTTGGGGCAATGTTAAGGCTTAATGCAATCAATTGGTTCTCTAGTATTTCTTGTGGACTACGTTTGAGGGATTTCAAGTAGGTGTTGTTTTTGTTGCATGCACAATGAGTGCCCCGAACAAATTTGTGAAGAAGGCATAATCAATCCCTTCATTGAATCTAGGGTTTCCTCCCTTAGCAAAACATAATGTGACAGCTTGAAGGGAAAAGGGGTTGTTGGAAAATTTTATTAGCATGTGGTTGAGTTATGAAACCATTGTAGATTAGGTTTTTGTTAATTGGGAAAATCATGAACCTTGAGGAATTTGTTATTATGGAAATGGGTATTATGTATTTATTTGTGAAAACCAAAAATATAGAGACCAAATCTATAAGTCGAGTCTTTATTTCATGGGTAATAGAGGTCCGCTTCTCACTTATTGGTTTATGGAATTTAATCCTTTGATAGAAATTTTATCTGCACCTGTGTGGATTAGATTTCCATCTCTCCCTCTTCTTTGCTAGTGTAAAGGATTTTCCAAGGATATAGGAGATAAAGTGGGCTGATTTATTACCAATGACATGGCACATGTGAAAATTTTTCATGTGCTATAATTTGTGTGGAACAGATTTCTTGAAAGGCCTCCCTGAGATGATTTAGACAAATGTATATGGTTGGTCTCACCCCTAGGCTATGGATTATTAACAAGTTTCTTTTAAGTGTAATTTGTGTAAGATTATGGACACTTTGCGAAGAGCTATGAAAAAGCTTCAGTCTCTCGAAGTTCTCCAATTTCATCACCTTGTTATAAAGAATCAGTCTCTCGAAGTTCTCCAATTTCATCACCTCGTTATAAAGAAGAGCAAGGGGAAAATAAGGAAAGAATTCATCCCAGTCCAAAGGAAACATAAGAAGCATGGAAATAGGAAGAATTCAACATGTAAGGCCAAATATTTTGCATCAATCCCTTTCTAATAATAGTTTGAAGTCTCGAATGTTCTCAAGGCAAAAGGAAAGATTCTCGAGGTCTAAGCGGATTTGCTAGTACCAAATCAGGTCTCTTCACCTGTTCTAGAGGTACCACTTTCTTGGAAAGATGAAGAAAACCTAGATCAAGACTCTATAAAGAAAATTTTGCAGTGGAAAAGTTTTCTTGAACAGTTCCTCCTACATTGAAAGATGAAGAAGTTGATAAGGTGGCTGAGAATAATTTCCATTCATACGTGCTTAAAAACAACGCTCCTCCCCACCGGTAACAAGAAGCAAAAAATATCACAGAAGAAAGAATTCTAGTCCCGATCTCTCTCTTGCACCCTGTGGGCTTAGCGGTAGGTCGTCTTCTAGCAATTTACAAAAATGTTCTATTTTTGCATTTTCTTGTGAAGCAATATGTTAGAATATATTCATGCTCCTATAAAACAGTAGGAAAAATCATCTGAAGATTTAGTTTTAAACCTTTGCCCCTATTCTTATTAGGAGGATGATAGTTTTTTGCCTTTTTAAAATCTTGTGATGAAAAACCAATATAACTCTTGATGTACTTGGCGCATCCAAGGACATATTTTTAGTATAATAAAAATATTCCTTCCCGCTAAAAGAAATCTAAATATTTCTATGCTAATAAAACGTGTGTGTCTATGTTTTTCATGGATCTCGGATTTGATACTTCTATGTTGATTTACCTCCTTCTATAGAATGCGATCTTGTTTCTTCCTTTTTGGGATTATGAATTAGTTTCATGATTTGAAACGTTACAGGTAAATAAGAAATTTATTTAAAATAATTAATTAGTTCTTTTAAGGAAATTATGTTTGTTATATATATGATTAATTTTAGTTGGATAATTTATCTCATGAGCGTTGTTTTTCGATGAAGGTATTTTTTAAGTAACATGTTGAGGTTATTAAGATTGTATTTTTGTAAGAGTTTAGAATTTTATTGTTGGTTTCTTTTTGTGTACTGAATAATTTAGGGTTATCTTGGGTATTGTTTTAAGAATGAAGGGAAGTATTTTGGAATTTTCTAAAATTATGTTATTTGGAAAAATATTTTTTTTGGTTGGAAATGGTTTACATTATATTAAGAAAGATGGCCTACAGAGTATAAACAGATAAGCATAGAGAGTCACGACCTAAGGTCACCATAGAAGGATGCAAAGGGTAGAGCATCTACCCCTGTAAGGGAAAACCAGATGGACTGCCCATGAGAAAATAAACCAGAGTCATTATAACAGTTAAATGAGCCAAAGACAAGTGGGCTAAGCAGGGCCATTGAAAGTGAACCTTTGCTATTGTTCCAATATTAACAAACCGGAAAAATATACCGATAAAGTCAATGACAAAACATGCGAACATCAAGGCCATTGACAGAGTGAACCTGTTCATGTTGAGCTGGTGCCATGTAAGCCACAGGGAACGTTGACATTTTGCTGCTGCACACACTTGTATGTGGGTGGAGAAACAACCTCAACGTTTCTAGGGATGGAGTATGCTCCTAAGATCTCTTCGATGACATAACAAACATAAGGACTCGAACGAGGGGGATAGATACTGTCACCAGGGAGCTACATATCCATGGTGTCCCTCAAATCATGAACATGAGAATTATGGCCAATGACGAAGATTGTGGAGGGCGAGAGGAGCTAGGACTGAAATTGAAGTAGAGGGGTCGGGAGATGATGAGGAATGGATGTTTGGAGGGAAGACAACTCCAAGGTTGCAGGAGAGACGATGAAGGGAGGAGTAGAGATGGCTAGAATGCATGTTGACGTTAGCAATTCATATGGAAACGTTGCGGAGGTGGCAGGCGAGGGGGTTGTGAAGAATGAATAGGCTCAATGAGGCATTCCCCCCATGACGCACCTCCTCAGCATCCAATTTAGTTACCCTGCGAAAGATATGAGCTCGGATGTAGCTATCAAAGATACCCAGTTCAACTTCAGGAGGACATCCTCGACCACCACGCCGTACCCAACCTTGTTCACAGATCATTGGAGGAAATTGGAGGTTGAAGGGACTTTCAAGTGTCACAGAAGTCGCGGGAGCCAGACATGAAGAAATACAGGGTAGCGCATGAAGTGAAAAAACCAAAGAAAAAGAGGAGAGACTCCATAACGTAGACATGACAGGAATTAATGCGTGCATGATGAAGCTCAGGGACACTGTAGATCAAAGCGTGCGAGGACGCAACAAGGGACAAAATTTATTGGAGGATTGGGGGCATGAATGATCACGACAGTGGAAGGGAATGTCAGGAGTCGGAAATCTACTCCGAGCATCGATAAGTAGCTGCGCTACCATTAACACCCGGATCCAGGAGGCCATTTGGAAAAATATTAAAATTTTAATTAAAAGTATTTTATTTCTAACCAAATTAAAGATAATTATATTTTGTTGTTTTGTTTATTCGAGCTTTAAAATTTACAGTAAATCTAATTTGGAAAGCTGAGGAAAATAATATGATTACTATCATTGGCTGGAACTCTTACCTAAAAAATCCCCTTCAACTCTCCTACTATTTTAGATAACATTTCAAGCCATTTTGCAACATGGGGTTTTCACTTTAGAGCATATTATGTTTCGGGTGAAATGCTAGCAAAAGTGAAAACTAAAGACATGGGATGCATAAATCCTTAAAATCAGAGGTTGTGTTCTCTTTCTTCAAATTTAATATTTCAACTTATCCATGAAACATGGTTCCCTAAACCTTATAGAGAAAGCCTTATTGTCCATGTTTTAAAAGTGGTGACATATAGAGTCCTTCAAATTATAGGACTATTATGATTAATCATGTTTTAGTTGGTTGTATATTCTTATTTTGGAGAAGAAGATTAGATTTTGGTTAAAAAATCATGAGAAGTGAGCTCAAAGTCAATCTTGTTTTTGAAGCTATTATTCAAAATTTAGACCACCTAATAACTTTTGGATGATCCTAGAGGATTTCCATTATAATAAAATCATTTTCCTTTACTATTTCATTAACTTCAGGAAAACTTTGATACAACAAATAGAAATAAAATATGGAAGATATTAGAAGATATAAAGGTTCCTTTTGAGTTGAGCATTGTAACATTAATATTACATGAGAAAGTAATTTATAAGTTCAAAAACATTGAGTGATAGTAATGTTGAAGCATCAAGGCACTACTCAACCAACCATGTTAATAAACAAGCATCGTCGACACCTTAGCACATGTTTGCTGATGAATTTGACAATGAAGAGATTCAACTGTTGGTAAATAGATTACTCCAAAGTGAATTCTTCCCTTTTAAATCCAATGATTTGTGTTTTTAGCCATGTGTATATCAGTTCCAATGATTTAGATTTTCGACCATGTGTATATCAATTCCAATGGTTCGGGTATTCAACCATGTGTTATCAGTTCCAATGATTCGAGTTTTCATCTTTGTGTATAAATAATAGTGATTAGAAACTTTTGGGCATTTGGAATGTTGGAGAATACAATAGGGAATCTCTTAATTCAATTTCTCCTTAACCTTATTAATTTCTTGTGAAACTTATTTGTCTCCTTGTGTTTCTTTATTAGATCTTTTCATCAAACAATTATAAAGAGAAAAAACAATAAAGACAATGGACACATGATATAGGCTAGAAGTCAAGGAAAAAACACTCCAAGGGGGAACCCATAAAAAAATCTCTTCTCTTCTAATAGAATCTTCTTCAAATGAGAAAACCAAGACCCAAAACCCTAGACCAAGTCCTCCTCTAAGCACTAAGTCATCCCTTAAAGAAGCCCTTCCAATAAGGTCAAAGGTCAACCAAGAAATCAAAAGTCAATCCGGCTTCAAGTAGTTTCCAACTCCAACTTTTCCCCCCAAATTCGACCTTCAACTTTAACCTACAACTTTTGGCTCTGTAGTAGCTGCAAAAACCCAATCTCTTTCATATGCATGAGAGGAAAATGGTCCAAAAACAATTTTTTCTTCTTCTTCTTAACTTCTCATTTCTTTCTTAACCTTCACTCTAACTTTCTTGATGTTCCCAACTTTAGATCGAACTTCTTCTCGAGAGATCGAATTGGTGATCAAATGAGGTCAAATTCCCTTCTATTTATGAGCTTTCCATGGGTTTGAATACCCTTCTTTAGGCCGACTTCTTGTTGGTAGGGTTAACTTGTGCTAGGAGGCTTGTAGAACTTTCTAGACTCCAAATCTATATATTTTACATGTTACAATTTGCCTAATAGGGTCTTATACAAATGATAAAGACTCCCTTGAATCAAGAAAAATATTCTTTTGACATGAGAAACCCTAAAAGCATGAAGAACATGCTTTTACCTAGATAACCATTAAAATGGAGCATGAAACCCGTGCGTAAAAACATTTTTATTTCTTATTTTTATTGTAACATAAGATATAAATAATGACATGAGTACATAGACAATTATGAAGACTGAAACTAGTTACGTTTTCCAACACTCCCTCTTATCGAGGGAGGTATTAATAATTGTACACCTGGTACAAGGTTATTTTGAAACTGAATAGTTCTCATAAGAAGAGTAAGATTGGTAAGCCATAGTTAAGCATCATTATCATAACCAATATTGTCAACATATTAAGGCCTTAACTTGACAAGACCTTTCTTATACAAGAGTATAATGTTGAGAGGCGTTACATGAGATACCACACTACCTCTTCAAGGTACATACCACATTCGAATCTTCACTAGGTATGTCCTTCTAGGACTATTCTTATCTTGGATTCCCAATCCTCAAAGAATATTAGTCTTCGAGCAATCTTGTTTTGGATACCCACCCAATCCTCATATAGTATCGGTCCATTTCCTGTCTTGGATTTGATATCCTCAAGGAAATCATAGATGCTTATACAATCTTCCATTCTGCGTTCTCCCTTCATTGCCTTCACTTAGACATATGATTTTTAGTCCTGGCCTAGTGCATGACACATAAAGAAGAGAATCCAAATGTTATGTTTATCATCACTCCCTCTTAACCAGAGAGGAGATCCCTAATGTCACTTGTTTTAGGGAATAGATCCTTGCTCATTCACAAATATTAAGGATACTTCACACTCCCTCTAAATCATAGAGGATATCCTTTTACTTCCTTTCAATTGGGAACTCAGAGCCACAAGCTCTCTAGCTTGTTTCCACAACTGCTAGTTCTTCATGGAGATAGCTGCATGGCTTCCTATTTCCTTTGTATCTTGTCATATAAAGATTCTTTCTTCCTAGATGTTGTAGAGCCATCTTATTCCTTTAATATTGTGATAGGATTGAGACCATCAATATTTCACATCACTCTTCTAGTCATCATCAATGAAGGCATTATATTGAGCCTTATCAATCTTCAAGCTAGTTATAGTTCCTTCTAAACATGAAAGTGATCTTTGTTGATGTAGGAACATGAACATCAGGTTATCTTATTACATTGCGACCTTTCAATTCCAAGATGATATAAACATCTTGAGTTCATAATTCTTTAAGGGTTATTGGAAAACAATCACTCAATCCATATGTTATTTGAGTTGAGTACAATACCAACAGTTGAATTGGACTCAACTGTCATCATCTATTCCTAAAATATATTTCGAGTTAGAAAAACAATATTTTAACTAGATAACCAATACAAAATATTAAATACCATCTTTACCTTATCATGATGGCCCCTTCATCAAAGTATTTTCTTATTTGAGTCCTTTGAGATCAAAATCCATTCGCATGATTCATCTCCATATTGTACAAGAATATTTTTCCATGTATTCATGTTAATACGGGTGCCCTTGGATCGAACTTGATTACCAACCTACAATATCTTCCTTGGAGTTAGCATTGTTAACACCCTTTATTTATTCTAGGGACTATACCTGATGTTAATCAATATTGCCATATTTATGCCATGCAATCTTGTGAGAGAGTCTTAATCTCCATCCATTCCAAATCATGTCAAATTTCCTATTTTGAGCATTTGTTGATAGTGCTGGACCCACCACTATTTAGGGGATCTCCCCGGTATGAAGTCCCAACTAGACCTCACACCCTTTGGTGTAGGAGTCCTACGGTATGATGGCCCGGTTGCCATTATCTTAAAGGTTTTCCTTAGCTCTTGCTTGTTAGCACATGAGAGTGGTCTGCTTTCTACTTGAACAACGAGGTTTGCGTGCTTGGTGAGTGTTACTGTTACTTGGGTCAAGGTTCTTTCACCGCATAGGGAGAGGGTGGAAGTGAGTCTCTAGTCGAAAGGGAAGAGTGCCAACTCTATAAGAGACACACAACACAATTGGACATGTGCAGCTTCTGGCGGAATAGTCCACACAAATGTGGCAGTCACAAACACACAAGAAGGGATAGTATGTACAACACTCAACGGAGTAGTCTGCGCGAGTGCGACAGTCCTTATAACAACTTTATGTGAAAGGTTATGTCTGATGTACGGTGAGGCACCCCATGCGAGCAAGACAATGTTAACAACTTATACAACACATTTTCAAATACATATGTATTAGAGCAACCAAAATAGTTCAACTGTTTTAAAATAGGTTAAAGAAACATGCATTACAAGTGTTGCAATATTAGTCTTACAAACAATTATAATACATGTGTGAAAACGTGTTGGCCTGTTACCAGGCTTCTGAATTAAGCGAAAGTTCCAAGACACATTCGTATACCATACATCACTAACCTCATAAGCGAGGTTGTAGAGTCCAAAGATTGTCTTACCATGACACCCCTTTTTGCCTATGTTTCCTCTCTTTTCCTACATTTTGCAACATAAATAATGCCACATCTGTAGAAAAATCTGAACGTAGGTTAACCCGATAATGCAATATAAATCAAAGCAAAATACTATGACCTACTTCTACTATCAATTTGTGGAAGCTTAAAGATCGAGCTGAACAATATAACCAGAAGAAGAAGAATCAATGCACAATACACATGAAAATACTTTGGGGAAAGCCTCAGCTAAAAACCCCACTATCTGTATTATCATACAAGGTGGAAATACATAGGAATTATACAAAGCCTTAACTCTCACAACTAGCCAGCTCTCAGTACAATCCTCACTGCTGCTCACAGGAAATATTGGCTGCTCTCCAGCCTTCTTCTTTGCCCTCCAAGGTCCTATTTCCTTGCATTGTTCCTCTGGGTGATTCTCACTTCACCAAGTGGAAAATCTCTTCTACCCAGTGGATGATCTCCTAATCTCACACACTGTCAAAACTGCGCAATCCTCAAGGAATGATCCTTGACTACATGGATGAGTTTTCTTTATAAGAAAACACATGCAACTGATAGTACACTGTCCTTGAATTTAATCTCAACTGGTCCTTTCTTAGAATAAACATGTATGAGTTATTGATGATGGAATCTTCAGTTAACTGGAGTGCACTAGTTGAGTGCATGCATGCATCAACTGACTATTAACTCTCTATTAGTTCCTCAAATAGTTTGGAACTAATTTAACTGGACTTAACTCAGTAAACTGAGTTAACTAATTACAACTCAAATATAACTCAATCTTATCTCCTTAATTTAAAGTTTATCTCCTTAATTTAAGGGATAAATCTTGCATGACTTCAGAAAGACTTCTAACTTGAATTTATCCAACTAATTAAGTCAAAATAACTTAATTAATTATTTCCAAGTAGTTTTTAAGACTAAATTCGATTTTAATTCACAATTTAAGTCAAGGACAAATTAAATTAGAATATTCTTCTTGCCACATTTCAACAACATCCACCAGGTTTTGATAAAGGTAAGTAATAATATGTCTTCTTCTTCATGTTTTACTATATGCCCTATTGTTTTGTTAAAGAATGCAATTAGCTATAGAATTGGTTCGTTTCTGCAACTAATCCAGATTTCTGTAGCTGTTTCCATTGTTTGCAAGGTTCATAAGCTCCAGGTCAGTGATGAAGTATACGGATGGATAGGAATGGTCCCATCATGGATCTCTTCCTATCCCTTTGAACCAGTTCATCAAGATGAGCGCAGGATATCACGGTCAAACCCCAAAGTCAACCATAGGATTGTCGCTGGAACGAAATCCGAGTTTCATCAAAACCTTATCAATTTGCTTTCGGAATATCAAATCGAAGGTTTAGCGATATAGTTAGTTAGAATAAATATATCTAGGCTTAAATTACTCATGACTGTTATGCCAAAGACTTGTTATAAAAACTATGGCCGCACTATTATTTGGTGCACGCTGGATGATGTAATTTTGAGACAGTTTGTTAAATTTCATTTACAAGCAATAGAAATGGTTTTGCGTGTGTATGCATTGCGTTGATTGAATATTATGGACTAATCTGTGGGGGGCCCCTCTGATAGTGACAGGTCTTTAACCAAATGCAATTAGATTTCTTTCCATTCCTTTGAATACTCCGATTTTGTGTGAGAAATGCAGTATCATGAGTTCATCATTGAATCGTTGTATGCATAAGTACTTTCATCTGCTTTATACCTAGATTAATTTGCTATTTGAATTTCTTTCTACCTGGTACAACATGGTTCTTTCATTTTATTTTTATCTAGAATAGTATAATTGTGCTTACTCCATAAGTATAGATGTTGTTTAGATTATCTTGTTTGAATAAGATTGAGTAAGTAAAAGTGTGAGAGCCTTCTTCTTAACGATTGAATTCAGACAACACTTATTTTCAATTTTATAGAATATATTTCTATTGGAGAGGTAAATCCCCTCTACGGATAGAGGCGATCCCTACTAGCCCAGCAGGGGTCTAGCAACAATCAATCAATGCTGCCGTGCATGTTCCTAATTACGATTAAACAAGAGGTCAAAAACACCTACTTGGATTCCAGCGCTATTGTTTGACGAAGAGATGCCGCCTTCGCTCCCTCGCTTCAGCCGGTCACGATCCTTCGCGATCTCCGCGACAGACACCTGCACACACGAAGGAGAAACAAACACAAGCGTGAAATCTAATAAAAGCAACTATACATCGGTCAGAAAAGATGTAATTCACATTTAACCATTGCATAGACAAATGAGAATGGAACAATAATAGCAGTCATCTATTATTAATCAAAATAGAGAAGAGTACAACCAAATGTTCTGACGTCGGTAACCTTCTCAGGAGGGGCCAGTCAGCATGTATCTCAAGCATTCACCTTTGAGGATGATTCTCCCAAGACAAACAACTCTCTCTCACACACAAGCAACACAAAACAACCTTCCCTAAGCAATCAATCACTTCCACACCTAGCACACCAAACCTATAGTAGCAGCAATCTGAGCACTATAAGCTCTGTACAATCCAAGCTATGTCTAACTAGCTGCTCATGGTAATGGTGGGAGTTTATATAGGAGAAGGAGTCTCCTAAAAGGGTGGAAGGATGAGCTTATCTTCAAGGGAAGTTGTTGCAAAGGGTCGAACAGACATGCCATAGAAAGGAGTCGATATTCACAAAGCTAACAACCAAGCCTGGAATTATCTGGAAGGCTGGCTGTTTGAACAAATTCGCCCAAACTGGATCAGCGCGGGTTATTAGGCAACTGTCGCGCTGTCGCCGCGTCTCAATAACTGGGACAGTCATGTCAGCGCGGAAGTACACGGGAAAGGCGCGCTGTCGACCAGCGCGGAAAAGTGATGTCCTTCCGCGCTGGCAGCGCACGGAATACACTACAGGGCGCCAGTCATCGCAGATATTTTAGGAACAGACGCGCTGGTGAACAAAACTTTAGAAAAATGGGTTTTTGGGCCAGTTCAGAAAGCAGGAACTTAGTGATTATGAATTCTTGGCACAGTAGGGTGACTGACAGGAAGGCAGTGACAAATTACTGTGTAACAATTTCTATTGCACTTATTGAATTAGAGCTGCAGCCCAAAGGCTCAAGACAAAAATCCCAAAATAATCTAACACAAGTAGAAGTAAGAAGCACTCTCATATCATCCATAAACTAATTCAATAGAGAATAAATCTTAAGAAATTAGCTGATAACTTTAGGGATCGAGACATTAATATAATCAACAACACCATCTCCATACTAATCTTAAGTTTAGACCCTAACAAGAACGCAACGACATAAGGAATAACTTCTAACACATATAGTGCATCTGTACTTCATCGGTCTACGCACCCTGGTTGACAATTTATGATTGACAACTTAAAGACATTAAATTGGACAAACATTTTGGCGCCGTTGTTGGGGAAGTACAAATATAAGTTAAAAAAAGAGTAAAAACATGATATGCGTAGGGATAAAGACTCTAGAGGTAGATTTGTAAGGCGAGGAAGAGGTTTAATTCCCACAAATCCACTCACTTCACCTAGACTTTGAGAATCCACACCACCTACTCAAACCAAACTTCCTTTTAGAGGTCGAAAAAGGCTTCCTGAAATCTCAAGATCGGAATTCCAATCTAGAACTTCACCCACTTCCTCTATTGAAGCTATAATTGAAGAAAATCCTACGTTCCCCACTACAGGAGTAATTTTTCTATCCTACACTAGTGAGAAAATTTTGGAAGAAAAATTAGAAGTTCTTAGTGAAGAAGAGGAATCAAAAACTTATTTTGAGCAACCATTTATAGAGGAACCAAAAATATTAGAAGAACACTATATTAGTTCCGAAGAATCTATCATGGCTGATGAAGGGGAAGGAGAAGTACACAATGTCCATGGAAAAGAAGATAGGATTGGAGGAAGAGGAAGAGGAAGAGGTAGAGGTGGAGATAGGAATAGAGGAGGGGGTAGAGGCAGAGGAAACCAAGATCCTTATGGATTCCCTATTCTTGATGAAGATACAACCCTCAAAATGAAAAATATATCACCCTAAATTCTTTCTAATTTCCATGGAAAAAGAAATGAAGATCCAGAGATGTTTCTCTTCGAATTTGAAGTATTATGCAGATAATATGGCTATCTGCATGATGCTTAAAAGTTAAAATTTTTCCCTGCCACATTAAAATATTCAACATTAAAATGGTTCATGAGTCTAGGAGTGCATTCTATAACAACATGGAGACAAATGAAAGAGGCTTTCTTAGGCAAATATAGAGATTATTGCATGCCTAGTAACCTTAAAGGTGAAGTCTTCAAAATGACACAAAATAAGACGAAAATATTGAAGACTTAGTAGAAAGGTTTGTTTATAATGTTAAAAGAGAAAAAATGGATAATTTTGATGAAGAAACCTTAAAATCCCTCTTACTCAGAGCTATTAAAGATGAGTGGATCGATCTCCTTAACCTAACTAGGAAAGGAGATATTTCCCAACTACCATTTGCAGATATTTGTGATTTATGTGTACATATCTCAAGGGGTAAAGCATGCGTTGGAAGGAGTCCTAGAGACCCTCTCTTGTCAATAATTAACAAATCCGCAACTGGGAGAGTCAGCAGGGAAGAATTAGAAATTTTTTTTTGATACCTTCAAAACAGATATTTTAAGGAGCCTAAGTGAGCAGATAGACACCCTTAAAATAAAAAACAAGCAAATTCTGAAAATGCTGCATTATCTATCTTCTGTCCCAAATGTCGGAAGAAACATGCTCTAAGAGAGTATCCCTTAGATTCAAAGCCTATGTCAGATGTGTAGATAATCATGATACGAAGGAATGTCCATTCTTACCAGGTCTTAAGGCTGTATATAATGATGAAGGAATATCAGAATCAATAGACCCTATCTACTTTATAGCCAAAAGACCGTGGAAAAATCCCCAACCAAATCAATCACAAGCATTTAGACCACAACAATTTTCCCAGTCTTCACAAAATAATTGGAATTCAGCTTGGCAGCCTTGGGCTCAGCCACAGTCACAACCTTGGAATCAAGGATGGAAAAATACTTATGGAGCCTATTCTCAATATCAACAATACTCACCATCTTACCTTCTACCACAATTTCTACCACCATCTAATCAAATTCCCCAAGCTAACCAATTACCACAAATTCGAGTTCAGAATCAAAACCCACAACTCTCCCTGCCATTTCCACAAAAGCCAAATCAATTACCTGTTCGACCACTTCCGAATCCTAATAATAAAATACCACAACAACTAGTATACAACATGGAGGGGCATAATCCTTAAACTTATGTAATAACTCCACTAGACCTAAATAATGTTCAATTAAGCTCTGGAAGAGAATTACCAAGAAAACCCCCTGTTGTCATTCAAGAAACAAGATCCGATCCTCAAAAACACAAAAACCAAATAGAAGAAGGGGATACCTCTCTCCCTCAGAAGGAAAATAAACAAACAGAAGAAGTTCCAATAAACACTCCCATCATAGAACAACCCTCGGTATCAATTAGACCACCTTTCCCTGAACGGTTGAAAATTGATGAAGGAGTAGAAAAACAAATTATCTTGCTTGATTACAACATGATGGATGAATTGAGAAATGTTTGTATTAAGATTCCTTTACTACAAGCGATAAAATAAATACATTTTTTTGCAAAAACAATTAAGGAACTAAGTACACAAAGATTAGGGAGAAAAAGAAAAAATATAAAAAGAATTCAGTTAGTTGGAAAAATTGCAGATATTATGATGGGAAAGACGAAAATTCAAAAATATTTAGATCTAGGAAGCCCCATTGTAAAAATTCACATCAATGGAACTGAAATACCAAACACACTGATTGATCTAGGAGCAGCCATAAACATAATGAGTAAACAAGTTATGGACACACTTAGGCTTCCTAACCTTCAATACACACCAACCTTATTGCAATTAGCAGATAGGTCTGTGATTAAACCTGATGGTGTGTTGGAAAATGTTTGTGTATCCTTAGTTTCTTGGGAATATCCCATTGATGTCATGGTATTAACACCCAAGAATAATTTAGGAGGACACCCATTAATTCTAGGAAGACCTTGGTTAGCTACAACTGATGATTTCATTGGTTGTAGATCAGGTTGCATGTTTATCTCAAATGGAAATTCTACGAATAAGTTTAGATTATATCCTCCTGCAAGAACAACAATATATACATAAACTGAAGAATGGATAAAAGATGAAGAAGATATACAACCTATTTTTACTACTGAACAAGTAAAAGAGGAAGACCAAATTCTAGATTTACTAGAAAATAATGATTCTTCCTCACATTATGATCGTAGTCGCAATGAGTATCTCTCATCTAAACAAATATCATTGCTTTCCATGGAAAAATTTGGGAATTCCTCCATAGAAAATTTTCCAAGGAAAATCCTGAATGTCAATGAAAACCTCGAAGAAGTGCAAAAGAATCAATTGATAGAAATTTTACAAAAACATTCTTCTGTTTTTGCATTGGAATACACTAACATGAGAGGGATTGATCATAAAACTTGCATACATCATATCTACATTGAACAAAATGCAAGACCAGTTAGACAACCTCAACAGAGAATGAACCCAAATTTAAAGAAATTGGTAAGTAGGAATTGCAGAAATTGTTAAATGTAAATTTCATCTATCCAATATCTAACAGTCAGTGGGTTTCACCCTTAGTAATCGTTCCTAATAAAAATGGAAAATGGAGAGTATGCATCAATTACAGGGAACTAAATAAAGCAACATTATAATACCACTTTCCACTACCTTTTATAGATCAGGTCTTAGACACACTAGCAGGAAAAAAATAATTTTCCTTCCTGGACGGGTTCAATGGATATAGCCAGATTCTGGTAGCCCCTAAAGATCAAGATAAAACCAAATTCACTTTCCCATGGGGAACTTATGCTTACCGAGTACTTCCCTTTGGATTATGAAATGCTCCAGCAACATTCCAAAGAGTAGTCCTCAAAATTTTCTCTGATCTTATTCACGATTGTGTGGAAGTGTACATGGATGATTTCACAGTTTATGGAGATTCTTTTAATGAAGCACTAGAAAAGTTGGAAAAAGTATTAATAAGATGTAAAGAAAAAAATCTCTTGCTGAGCAATGAAAAATATTTCATGATGTTTAATGAAGGAATTGTTTTAGGTCATCATATTTCAGGAGATGGAATCAAGATAGACTCATCTAAAGTTGAAGTCATTTCTCAATTATCAGTGCCAAGTTGTCAAAAAGATGTTAGAAGTTTTCTCGGTTTTACTGGATATTATAGAATATTCATAGAAAACTTCACAAAAATTGCATCCCCAGTCTTTAAATTACTCACCAATGACCGTGAATTCAATTGGGATTTTGAATGTCAAGTTGCCTTTGAAACTTTGAAAAAGAGAATTTCTGAAGCACCTATCTTAAAAGGACCTAACTGGAAATTGCCTTTCCATATCTCAACAGATGCTTCAGATTCATCCTTAGGGGCTGTGTTAGGACAAAAATATTTTACTCATGCAATCTATTATACCAGTAAAATCTAACTCCTGCAGAGTTAAATTATACTGTAATTGAAAAGGAGTCTTTAGCTATAGTTCATGCTATTAACAAATTCAAACATTACATAACTGGCTATGAAACTTTTGTTCACACAGACCATTTTTCCATTAGATACCTAATGAATAAACCAACCACTAATGGAAGAATAACTATATGGCTCTTATTGTTACAAGAATTCAACATAATCATTCTAGATAGGCCAGGAAAATAGAATACAATTGCCAAAATTTTTATCTAGAATACAAAATACAAATAATGATCAACCCGTATAGGATAAATTTTCTGATGAATATATTTTTGCAGTGTCTACTAAATCACCTTGGTATGTAGATATTGCTAACTATTTAGCCACAGGAAAAATGCCATTTCATTTATCTCCTAGAGAAAAGACAAGAATAGTCCACAATAGCACATCTTATTCATGGATAAATGAAGAGTTATACAAGATAGGACCAGATCTCATCATCAAAAGATGTGTCCGAGAGGAAGAAATACCAGAAATACTTAAAGCTTGCCACAATGAGCCATGTGGAGGATATTTTTCTTACAGAAGGATTGCTTAAAAAATCTTACTTTTAGGATATTATTGGCCTTCCATTTTTAGGGACACCAAAGAATATGTTAAAAGATGTGAAAGTTGTCAAAGAATGGGCAAACCCACTCTTTTAAATGAAATTCCACTGCAACCACAGGGACTCATCGAACCATTTGAGAAGTGGGCTGTTAGCCTCACTCTCATGTGATGAAAACAATTATAAGTCCAAAACAATTAAATTAATTAAAATCAAGAAAGTTGGATTTAATCCTACCTTTCTAGATTGAGTTTGTTCCTCATGGTTAGAAGTCAGTTTAGGATTAGTTGGTTGAGAGATTCTCTCCAACTAATTAGGCTCCTAGATAAGTGTTTGGTTTAGATATTTTCTCAACCATAGTGTCCAAGATAAATGTACTATCTTGAGACAAACTTCCTCATGTATTTATATGTATCATAAATATTATTTTAATAATGAAATTTATGAGAATGAGAGACTACAAGAAAGTCTTTCATGCATTTTCCGCCATGTCTGGCTTTTCTATTTTCTGATATTTATTTTATGAGTGTGAGTGTATTATTTGTTTATTAGTTTTCTTCTTGTGGTATCAGAGATACGGTGAAATTAGTTAGAGCTGAACATGAGCTTAAGGGCTTGATATTTGAACTGGAGTGAGCTTGATCACTAGTTAAAGGAGAAGCCTTGCAAATATGGTGAACGGTGGTTGAAAACACTCGTTGACGGCAGTTTGGCATTTGATGGTCTTTGTTGGAAGGCTTCCTAACTACTGGTGTATATTTTCTCTCATTTTGAAGACCCTTTTTTACTTCTAAAAGAAGTCAGGTTCCTCTATATGCTCAAATGATGTGCTTTCTTACTAAAGACTGATATTACTAAAGTTTATGTGCCAGCTAGTTTACTTCAGCAGTAACATGAATCCATGCTCTCTTTTCATTTTTGAAGTTCTGCACTTAGATAGTGAATATCAAGAAATCTAGTTTTTATTTCTTTATCATTGTGTGCGATATTTGAAGAAGAAAAATTCAAACATCGCAACCTATAGATTTGACGAATGAATATTGTGTGCAACAATGTGTGAGATTGGAGCATCACACAGATTTGTGGCTTATAGCGCTGGGGATTAAGACGTGCAACTGCTGAAGAGCCTTGCATTCGATCACTGAAAAAAAGATTAGATCGTGGAATTTTGAATGCAGATAACTGTGGGCCATGTCTTTTCTCAACAAAGTATTTGGGAGCTGGACTCGGGGAGGACGTTGGTCTGAATTCTTCAGCCATTCATGAAGTCGTGGACCATTGGAGAATGTGGCTGTGTCAAACTTGTTGCATGGATCTGCATGCGAACGTATGCAGCATGGAGACCTGCGTTGAAGACCCTAATACTTTGTGTTGAAGATTTATATTTATTTATTTTGCAGTTGTTGATATTTATTTGGCAGGGAACTGCTATGGTGGAGTTTGAGTGCATAATTATCATCAAGTGTGTGAGTGTGGTTGCTGATTAACTGTGGCAAAATCCACTTCACTCTCACTGGAGGCTGGACTTGACGATTCGTGAATGAGCAAATGTTTCAGACAACTCATCTGCTCCGTTCCATCTCTGTCATGGGAGAAAATATCTGCAATTAAAAACATGAGTTTACATCCTATCAAAATGGTGATTGGTAATGTTTAGTTTAATGTAAAGCTATTGATTCTTCATTCACAGTTGACTTTACTTTTGGGTCCTTCGAAATGATGGTCGTTTTAGTCGTACATCGTCAAATGTAGCCATGAGAACGACGAAGAGACCGCTCGGGCGATCGTGCTTCATTTTTATGATCATGCAATGAGTGCAATCTCCCATTCACTTTACTCTACCTGGTTGAGGCTTCATGAATAGCCAAATGTTTTGGGACAATTCATTACCCATATGGTGTTCCATCTCTATCATGAAAGCAAATACTTGCAATTCAAAAGCTTTGTCATATTTAATTGGAGATGGCTATAGGAGATTGAAAGTGTAGATTATCTTGGTTATGTTTGATGATCTTGCGTTGGAGACTGGTGCATTAAATTTTTTGTTTTGGAGAGATAAGATGTTTTTTTAAATTTGGGGTGATAAGTGAAGATTTTTAAAAGGAGAAGCTCATTGTTGTATTTTGAAGAAAGATTTATTTTTTTAGTGGATTGAGTCAATGTACATTTATTTTTGAAGACAATTTGCTTCCAAAGTTTGCAAGTGTGACATTTTCATTGAGATGTTTCCAAGACAAAGTTGTGACATTGAAGAATGATGTACTCCAGTAATTAATAAAATCATAATTTTTGTGGTGCTTGTGTCCTAGATCCGCCCGAAATTGAATAAGGGGATCTTAGGTACACCGTGTGTAGTGAATGCGTGTGCATGACTTGTGTTCATATTATCAAAACACTCTCTTTGTATTATGCTTAAACAACTACATGCACATAAGAAAGCTTAAGTATAAGAACACTTAATCAAGCTCCTGTAATAAAGCTTAAGTACACAAGCACAAAGCGTCACATCATCAACTTGATAAGATGATCTTCCAAGCAAACACATTTCACATCATGTAATCACAACAATCAAGTTAAGGATGCTACAAAATCAAGCATTTGAAGCCAAGACGACATCAACATCATCAACACTTTTTGTATCACTTGCAGATAAACTTTTTTTAACTGAATTGTACAGGTGCATTCTTGGTTGTAACTGACACCCTAATTTGAATTATTAAGGTGAATACATTAAGTCAAGTAAATCTTCAACTGAGTCATCAAGATTGAACTTGTCATTTGTCTCTTGGGTGCATTTTCGACACCCTTCATTTTTTTTAAATCAGCATATTCAGGGAGTACATTCAAGAAAGCAAAAAGTGCCAGTAATCAATCAAGCAAGTTCAAGCAAGCCATCTAGCAAGCAATCATCATCAAACAAGTGTCAATTCTAGTATTCTATTCTTCAAGTGAGCATCAAATCAAGATAGTGTTTAATGCAAGTGCAATAAGCAATAACTCAAGGGAGCGTGTCATTCAAACAACAAATCAAGCGAGCGTGTCATTCAAACAACCAAGCAAGCAAGCATGTCAAAATCAAGTGTGAAAGTTCAATGCACGACATCTACAACAAACGATCCAGTGTGAAGTTGAATGAAGCATTCACAAAGTGTCAGTGAAGCATTCAAGTAAAGCGATCATCATCAAGTGAGCATGAAATCAAGAGTTCAAGCAACCAAGTTATAAAACTCTAGCAAGTGTTTAAAGCATCAACAATCAACAATAGTACAAGCGACCCTGAATTCAATTTGAGCAAGCTAACATGGCGACACACATTCAATAGTCCCAAATTCTTAACAATTTGATTTTATCATTAGCTGGCGACATGGTGAACATCAACAAAACAACTCTTGCTGATATTCAAGTGCATCTTCAACATGCACATGAAATGATTGAGTTTCTTCAATTGGAGTCACAACTTCAAAGAGATGAGTTGCAACAGAAGGGTGATGTTTCCAAGTCTTTCATCCATATAGATGAAGATAAAGATGTTGATTCCAAGTCATTGATCCAACCAACTTCAAGTTTCTAAGTGGTCCCTGATACAGTTCAACTTTCTTCCAAACCAATAATCAAGCCATGGGAAGAAATCCAAAGTAACAAAAATTGACAAGGCTTTGGTTTTGTTAGAGATGATGCCAAATTACATATCCCAGATTATTCAAAGCCCATTTAGTTTGTCAGTGCAGGGTTTCTTGCACAAATCACATCGGCTAGTTCTGAGAAACTTGAAGACAACTAGAAATACACACAAACTGAAGTTGCAACCAAACCAAAATGCCTCCATTGTCAAAGAACCGATCATCCGGAAGGTTAGTGTTTTGATCTCCATCCTTGTCACCATTGTGGCAAGTCAAATCATTCATCAACACAACGCAGCAAACAACACCAATCAAGTAGATTGAAGATCGATTATTCATGGATTGATCCCTGGGAATGGTCATCCATGGTCATAAGATTGTATAAGTTTTACAATCAAATTCACTCACACATAATGCAACCAGCAGTAAAAATGAAGATGGTACTCTCGTGCAATTGAATGGGGGAATACACAGTGAAGCACTCCCACACCTGAAGGGGGGAGTTCAGAAATAGTTTGAAGAATATTGTCTCTCCTTTCAGCTGACAAAGGGGGGAAACTGTCAATGAAATTGAGAGTGTTTGTTAGACTGAAAGTCTCGTCAAAATAAACGAAGCAACCAACGGGAATTTTCATCAGTGAGTGAGCATCAACAAATTCACCATTCGACGATTGACAAAAAAAGTCAGCGGTGAGAAATTTTCAAACACAACAAAAGCAACAGTGAGTTGTTTTTCAACGTCATCAGCCAGTGGGCATTCTCTATATTTACTCAGTGGACAAAGGATGCTGATTGCAAGAAAAGGACAGATGGATCCTTTTGCAACTTGGCACGTGATGGAGTTGTCAAGCGACATTCGTAGATGAATCAGACATGTAGCTGACTCATGGTCTCTTCATATTGCAGTTTCCTTAGCATCCGACTTTGGCGGTTTTTCGAGCAGCGTTTTTTTGAGGATCAACAGTTTTAGCATGAGAACTTGGAATATGATTCCTCGTTCTTATTTTGGACTTATCATTGAGGGGGGGAATGTTAGCCTCACTCTCATGTGATGAAAACAATTATAAGTCCAAAACAATTAAATTAATTAAAATCAAGAAAGTTGGATTTAATCCTACCTTTCTAGATTGAGTTTGTTCCTCATGGTTAGGAGTCAGTTTAGGCTTAGTTGGTTGAGATATTCTCTCCAACTAGTTAGGCTCCTAGATTAGTGTTTGGTTGAGATATTTTCTCAACCATAGTGTCCAAGATAGATGTATTATCTTGAGACAAACTTCCTCATTTATTTATATGTATCATAAACATTATTTTAATAATGAAATTTATGAGAATGAGAGACTACGGGAAAGTATCTCATGCCTTTTCCGCCATGTCTGTTTTTTCTATATTTTTGATATTTATTTTATGAGTGTGTGTGTTATTATTAGTGGTTTAGTTTTCTTCATGGGCACTAGGTTTTGTTGGACCAATCAGCCCACCTTTGAAGCAAAATAAGTATATTCTGGTAGAAGCTAAGGCACTTCCTTTTGCTACTGAAAATTCTATAGTTTCATTTCTTTTTGAGGATATTTTTACTCGTTTTTGTGTTCCAAGAGAAATCGTAACTGATCAAGGAACACAACTCACATCCAGACTAGTGCAGAAGCTTGTGGATCAATACAAAATCAAACATTGGAAGTCCACTCCATACGATCCACAAGCCAATGGACAAGTTGAGTCCACAAATAAGGTGATTGAAGCTATCCTTACAAAGACTGTACACCAACACAAGAAGGATTAGGTGGAAAATCTTTCAGAAGCTTTACGAGCCTATAGAACTACATGGAGAAATACTAAAAGACATACTCCCTATGAACTTGTTTATGGGAAGCAAGTCTTACTTCCAATAGAATTCCAGATCCAGACCTATAAGATAATAGTCCAGTTAGATCTTGATTTATCAGAAGCACAGAAGCAAAGGATGACACAACTAAATGAACTTGATGAAATCAGACAACAAGCCTTCCAGAGAACTAGCCTAGTTCAACAACAGAGATCTAGATGGCATGATAAGTACATTAAGGAAAGGAAATTTCATCTAGGATATTGGGCATTACTCTTTGATTCAAAGTTCAAGAATTTTCAAGGGAAATTCCAAACCCACTGGCTTGGACCTTTTTTTTCTTTTTCTTTTTTTATGCACACACACACACACATATACATAAAAAAAGAAAAAAAAAAGAAGAAAAAAAAGAGAGGCATAAACATGAAAACCAACATGTTATTGGTAGGTTTATACAGAAAATTTAGAGTGAAAACCAATTTTTGTTGGCACTTAAAATTTTCCTTTCAAAATGAAAATAATAAAGTTCCTTTATTAAAAAGTTTTTCTTTCTCAGTTGCAAAATTAGAAACTTTCCGCAGCTTGGATAAGATTCCGTAGCTATGACAAGTTTCTGCAGCCTAATAAATTTTCAGCCTACAAGGACACTTGGTGATTTGAAATAAAGGACAACTGACAAAGCAAAGTACCTGCAGGAGATCTCAGAACAACAAACAAGGTTAGAAAAAGTGGATCAAAGGTATGTGCTACTTTAATTTAGCAATAGGGATTGATATATTGCATATATGACTAAGAAGACATAGTACTACTGAAAATTAAAACGAAATCATTATAACTTAAGGGTGATGGCTGCCTAACAAAATATCATAAGCCACCACTTAAAAAGTCATGTCACGTCCTCATTCCAAATTTTCCGAAGTAATTACCAAATCATCATTTTAAATGCGCCCAATGGTTCGATTCATTCCTATAACCCTTATTATAATCCATTTATTCTTACACTCCTCTGAATTTTCATAGCCACTCCATCCTTCCACCACTTAGCAAAACCCTACCAACACAATTCTCCTGTCAAGGTAACCAATATTTGAGGCAAAGCATCCTCCATAATGGGGATAATTGTTCGAACCGAGCCAGCAGGGAAGAAATTCCTGGAGTGACACCCTCAGACCAAGGAGCTACCGCAAAAAAAAAAATGGTTGTAGTTCATTGAAAAATTCAACGACTTTCACAGGGAAGTGAACAATACATTTGCGTGCTCGTTTGATGGAATTGAAGCTAAAATATGAGACATTAAGATCACCATAACATAATCCATGATAGTAAAGGCTACGAAATTACCAAGGAGCGACAAAAAATGGTTCAAGAACAGGGGAATCAATGGAGAGGATTGGAAGTTCTTCCTAGAAAATCCAAATATGGACACCACTGTCTTCAAGAAAGGGATTCCCAGCACAACCCTTAAGAGAAAATGGAGAAATTTATCGCTTATACTTAAAAAAATTGTCACTTGTGAGGGTAGGTTTGGGTATATGTATTTTTACCATGTTAGGATGATAATGTATTTTCTTTAAGATCACCAGATGAACCTTCCTTACTCTCTCTTAAATAGTCTCAAGAAAATCTCTACAAACATTCAAAAGAAAATTCAGTGTATAGAAAACACCATGTACCATCATGGCCTGATAAAGATATTAGTTGAGTTCCATCTTTGGAGTATAGGGGATACCTGGGAGAGTTTCCTAGTTCGGAACCATTTTGAAGAAAGATCCCCAGAAAAAGCCAGCAACAGTAGGACCCTCAGAGGAAGGAAGAGAACCATAGAAGGGGTAAAAGAGTAGGAACCCCAGACTCACCCAAAATTATTAGAAGAAGAGTTGCCCATAGTAGACATATTACAGAGGATGAAGAAGGGGAGTCTTAAAAGGAAGAAAGTTAGAAAAGGAGAAAAAGAAATACCACAAATCAGGACCCTTCCTCAAGAAGAAAACTTAGAAACTAAAAGAAAGAAGGTTTAGGGATCAAAAACCTTAGGACTAAGCGGGAGAACAAGGTTGAGCACAATCCAACAGACAATCCTGAAAGCTACAAAGTACATTGATCTCGAGGAAAACGAGCCAACTGAGGATGATCCAATTGAGGATGAGTCAATTGAGAATGAGCCAACTGAGAATGAGCCAACTAAAAACCCTAAATGTCCTCCAAAAGGGTCACCAGAATCATCACTAAGGGTATCACCACCACCTTGCAGCTCACCTATGAGAAGCCCAGTGCATAGTCTGGGTATTGACCCTGTCCAGCAGGAGATATATGACTATATAGAGTCATTGGAAAGAAAGGAGACAACAACCAAGGAAACAATTCAGAGTCCTGGAGAAGGGAGCAACCAGTTAAATGAACCACAGGAACACTCAGCCACAAACATTTTAAAGCAGGAGATTTTTGAATTAGAAACGTTGAACAGGTATCTCAAGAATGAGAATCAAGAATTGAAGGCACAAAGTGAGATCCATATTACAAAAAGTGACAATCTCATCCTCCATTTGAGCTTGTGGTATAAAAAGAACAAAAAGTTGAAGAAGGAAAACTAGACAATTCAAAGAGAGATTATCAGCTTAAAATATAAAATTTTCATGAGAAAAACTAGGATGCCAGTAGCTTCCAAAAAGAGGAAAACAATGAAACTTGGAGGTGATGAACAGAAGACACAAGTGACTAACAAGGATGAAGTTTATGAGGACATACAAACCCTCCAGCTTGGGGGATGTAGAGTCCAAAGATTGTCTTACCATGACACCCATTTTTTCCTATGTTTCCTCTCTTTTCCTACATTTTCCACCTAAATAATGCCACATCCACCAGGTTTTGATAAAGGTAAGTAATAATATGTCTTCTTCTTCATGTTTGACTATATGCCCTATCTTTTTGTTAAAGAATGCAATTAGCTATAGAATTGGTCCATTTCCGTAGCTAATCCAGATTTCTATAGCTGTCTCCATTGTTTGCAAGGTTCACAAGCTTCAGGTTAGTGATGAAGTATATGGATGGATAGGGAATGGTCCCATCATGGATCCATTCCTATCCCCTTGAAACAGTTCATGAAGATGGGCGCAGGATATCACGGTCAAACCCTAAATTCAACCACAGGATCGTTGCTGGAACGAAATCCAAGTTTCATCAAAACCTTATCGATTTGTTTTCAGAATGGAAAATCCAAGGTTTAGCGATATAGTTAGTTAGAATAAATATATCTAGGCTTAAATTACTCGTGACTGTTATACCAAATACATGTTATAAAAACTATGGCCACACTATTATTTGGTGCGCACCAGATGATGTAATTTTGAGACAGTTTTTAAATTTCGTTTACAAGAAATAGTACTAGTTTTGCGTGTGTATCTATTGCATTGATTGAATATTATGCATTGATATGTGGAGGGCCCCTATGACAGTGACATATCTTTAACCAAATGCAATTAGATTTCTTTCCATTCCTTTGAATACTCTGTTTTTGTGTGAGAAATGCAGTATGATGAGTCCACCAGTGAATCATTGTATGCATGAGTACTTTCATCTGCTTTATACCTAGATTAATTTTCTATTTGAATTGCTTTCTACCTGGTACAACATGGTTCTTTCATTTTCTTTTTATCTAGAATAGTCTAATTGTGTTTACTCCATAAGTATAGATGTTGTTTAGAATATCTTGTTTGAATAAGATTAAGTAAAAGTGTGAGAGCCTTCTTCTTAACAATTGAATTCAGATAGTACTTATTTTCAGTTTGATAGAATAGATTTCTCTTGCACTTAGTGAATTAGAGCTACAGCCTAAAGAATCAAGACAAAAATCCAAAATAATCTAACACAAGTAGAAGTTAGAAGCACTCTCATATCATCCATAAACTAATTCAATAGAGAATAACTCTTAAGAAATTAGCTGATAACTTTAGGGATCAAGAATTTAATATAATCAATGACACCATCTCCATACTAATCTTAAGTTTAGACCCTAATAGGAACATAACGACATAAGGAATAACTTCTAGCACATATAATGCATCTATGCTTCATGCACCCTGGTTGACAATTCTCAAAATTACATCATCTGGTGCGCACCAAATTCCATTACTGTGGGTTCTCCGGTCAAAAATTCAAAAAGCTCAAACCACAGATCTCTGAAATCCAATATCTTATCCCTGTACGGAGGGGATACTTGGAGTGAAATCCTTGCACTTGAAAGTGTTAGAATAAGGATAAAAAGAAGAGCCTCAGATAATTCGATCAGCAATTTAGACGTGGTTACTGAAAACACAAATGATATTTATTTCTTCATTCTGGCTCTTCTTTTATCATCTTCTATCATCTTTCTCTTACCCTGATGATGGATCCCATTTGAGATTCGAAACGTTGGTGTAAAAATTCCATTACTGTGGGTTCTCCGGTCAAAAATTCAAAAAGCTCAAACCACAGATCTCTGAAATCCAATATCTTATCCCTGTACGGAGGGGATACTTGGAGTGAAATCCTTGCACTTGAAAGTGTTAGAATAAGGATAAAAAGAAGAGCCTCCGATAATTCGATCAGCAATTTAGACGTGGTTACTGAAAACGCAAATGATATTTATTTCTTCATTCTGGCTCTTCTTTTATCATCTTCTATCATCTTTCTCTTACCCTGATGATGGATCCCATTTGGGATTCGAAACGTTGGTGTAAAAATTCCATTACTGTGGGTTCTCCGGTCAAAAATTCAAAAAGCTCAAACCACAGATCTCTGAAATCCAATATCTTATCCCTGTACGGAGGGGATACTTGGAGTGAAATCCTTGCACTTGAAAGTGTTAGAATAAGGATAAAAAGAAGAGCCTCAGATAATTCGTTCAACAATTTAGACGTGGTTACTGAAAACGCAAATGATATTTATTTCTTCATTCTGGCTCTTCTTTTATCATCTTCTATCATCTTTCTCTTACCCTGATGATGGATCCCATTTGGGATTCGAAACGTTGGTGTAAAAATTCCATTACTGTGGGTTCTCCGGTCAAAAATTCAAAAAGCTCAAACCACAGATCTCTGAAATCCAATATCTTATCCCTGTACGGAGGGGATACTTGGAGTGAAATCCTTGCACGTGAAAGTGTTAGAATAAGGATAAAAAGAAGAGCCTCAGATAATTCGATCAGCAATTTAGACGTGGTTACTGAAAACGCAAATGATATTTATTTCTTCATTCTGGCTCTTCTTTTATCATCTTCTATCATCTTTCTCTTACCCTGATGATGGATCCCATTTGGGATTCGAAACGTTGGTGTAAAAATTCCATTACTGTGGGTTCTCCGGTCAAAAATTCAAAAAGCTCAAACCACAGATCTCTGAAATCCAATATCTTATCCCTGTACGGAGGGGATACTTGGAGTGAAATCCTTGCACTTGAAAGTGTTAGAATAAGGATAAAAAGAAGAGCCTCAGATAATTCGATCAACAATTTAGACGTGGTTACTGAAAACGCAAATGATATTTATTTCTTCATTCTGGCTCTTCTTTTATCATCTTCTATCATCTTTCTCTTACCCTGATGATGGATCCCATTTGGGATTCGAAACGTTGGTGTAAAAATTCCATTACTGTGGGTTCTCCGGTCAAAAATTCAAAAAGCTCAAACCACAGATCTTTGAAATCCAATATCTTATCCCTGTATGGAGGGGATACTTGGAGTGAAATCCTTGCACTTGAAAGTGTTAGAATAAGGATAAAAAGAAGAGCCTCAGATAATTCGATCAACAATTTAGACGTGGTTACTGAAAACGCAAATGATATTTATTTCTTCATTCTGGCTCTTCTTTTATCATCTTCTATCATCTTTCTCTTACCCTGATGATGGATCCCATTTGGGATTCGAAACGTTGGTGTAAAAATTCCATTACTGTGGGTTCTCCGGTCAAAAATTCAAAAAGCTCAAACCACAGATCTCTAAAATCCAATATCTTATCCCTGTACGGAGGGGATACTTGGAGTGAAATCCTTGCACTTGAAAGTGTTAGAATAAGGATAAAAAGAAGAGCCTCAGATAATTCGATCAGCAATTTAGACGTGGTTACTGAAAACGCAAATGATATTTATTTCTTCATTCTGGCTCTTCTTGTATCATCTTCTATCATCTTTCTCTTACCCTGATGATGGATCCCATTTGGGATTCGAAACGTTGGTGTAAAAATTCCATTACTGTGGGTTCTCCGGTCAAAAATTCAAAAAGCTCAAACCACAGATCTCTGAAATCCAATATCTTATCCCTGTACGGAGGGGATACTTGGAGTGAAATCCTTGCACTTGAAAGTGTTAGAATAAGGATAAAAAGAAGAGCCTCAGATAATTCGATCAGCAATTTAGACGTGGTTACTGAAAACGCAAATGATATTTATTTCTTCATTCTGGCTCTTCTTTTATCATCTTCTATCATCTTTCTCTTACCCTGATGATGGATCCCATTTGGGATTCGAAACGTTGGTGTAAAAATTCCATTACTGTGGGTTCTCCGGTCAAAAATTCAAAAAGCTCAAACCACAGATCTCTGAAATCCAATTTATGATTGACAATTTAAAGACATTAAATTGGAAAAAAAGGGGTGTTGGATCCATTGCTCGCTCCTCAAAGAAAATATTACAGACTCTCAAGGCTATTTGGGAGGAGCCAAGGTGAAAAGTCCCTTGCATGTACAAATGAGGGGTATTTATAGCCAAGGGTAAAACTGGCCCTTGTGACTGTTCGACTTCCCTCATGACTGTTTAACTTATTTGACTCTTCAAATTTACATGAATCTTTATATTACATGTGGGCCTCTTGGACTTCCATGTTACATTACATTGATTTACAATAGTATGTCCCACAGTAATGATGTGGCCGAGATGACTCATGACACGAATCAACATGATAGAGCTCGTATGTTCATGTTGCTGCTGGTGTGCATGTTGAGCTACAATGCTAATGAGTGATGGATGTCCTCTTGGTGTATCATAGCTTCACCTTCACATGGCAAGGTGTGCAGAGTCATTGATGGTCTTGGTGTTTGCTTGATGTCGCATGCGAACGTTGCTCCTTCGCTTGTACTTTGGCATGCTTCACGTGCTCGTTCGTTCACGAACAAATATCCTCGCATGCATTCTTTGTTCGTCTGTTTGCGAACAAATCTCCTCACATGCATTATTCTTTTGTTTGTTCGCAAACAAATCTCCTTGCATGTGCTCTCCTTGTTCATCCCGTTCGTCATCGCATCATGTCTCATCCATGTACATGTACCTGTAATCACTCATGACAAGATGAAATCAAATTGAGAAATATCCTAGTCTACCATGATGCATTATCTTTCACCTTCGGGTGCAGGTGACTAGGAGGGAGGACAAGGCACTTGAAACTACATAAGGCAGATTTCAAGCCGGGATGCGAGCTTCGGGCACTACCGGTGAAAAATGTGTAGAAGTCACTGGGAGATCGAGGTGGACAATCCAGATCAACAGTGACTGTTCGTGGGATTTGGCTCGGCTGGAGAGAACATCTGCACAATTTTTTGAGGGAAGCAATGTAGGTAGTAGAGGGGGTTGGCAACAAAAACTGCACAGTTCCTCCGGGGAGCTGGCAGCGGGCTACAAGAGGCTTGCTTGGAAAGAATGCACAATGTTTTTAGGGAGTTGGCAACAGGCTGTGAGAGTGATGCTGGAAACAACTACGCAGTTGCTGGGGGTTGGCCTGCTAAACATCCCTGCACAGTTTCTAAGCTGAGAGGGATGCTGGTAAGCTTGGTGACTGCTCATGAAAACTGCGCAGTTTTCCAGGCGAGCAACAGGCCGACTGACTGGGTGACTGGTTGGAAAAACTGCACAATTTTTTGAGGGAGATAGTGACGGACATAAGGTGTCTATCTGACATGTCTGCGCAATTTCTTCAGTCAGTGAAGTGAGAATTCTTGGTAGCTTTTTCGTAATTTTTTAGGGGAGTGAGTCCCAGGGTCACTGCCCGGTCAAACTCTCCAGCTGACCAGCTAGAGGCTTGGTTTCTATGATTGCAGGCAGTGCAGATTGAAATGGGTTGGTGGGAAATTTATGCGTTGTTCTGGGTGAATGTCAGTCGGGTCGATTCTAAGGTTGCGAAGTGCAAAATTCCTGGGAGGCAGCCTCAAGCTCTGCACATTTTTGGGCAGCAATACATAATCACTGAGAGCTGAAATTGCACAATGTAGCTTGGCGGATGTCCGATTGTTGGAGGTTGGTAAGGTCGACAGATCTTCAAAAAAATGGGCATGTGAGTGAACAAGTGACTTCATACATGCATGAAATCGCGAACACACACTCAACATGACTTGACAACAAGACACCTCGAACCATCAAGACAACATACACTTAGTGTCACTGATTGACTGTGTGAGTGACAAGCGCGACACTTGCGATAGATCATTGAACCACAACGACAAGGCTTGCACGACAATACATACAACTTCATGTGTGAGTGCGACGGATGTTTACATAGTGGACACAACTTGTACACACGAAGGCGGACCTTGTTCATGGCCAGAACATGACTGCAAGCATGACATTGTGACCAAACATGCAAAAAATATGTTCATTGAATGGTCAAGCGAGGAGGGTGCAAAGACTCAACATGGGCTCATGAGATGAGCATAAGTGCTTTCAAACATCAAGGAAAAACCCAAGGAAGGCTCTGAAATTTAATGCAGGGAAAATTTTGGAGGGTGTTACATCCACTACAACACTTGGTGACACATTGGTTGAACTCCAGATTCTTTGTTTTGGTCCATTGATAGCATAGGGCCTTGGTCTTTCACTGAGCATTGAAATAGTGTGTGGGTTACTTCGGCTTCCCCACTTACCCCATGGAAAGACATGGTTCACCTTTCACCAACTCAATCAAACACAACAACAAGTTTCAACTTGATCACGATGTTTCGAAATCGGGAAGGGTAGTTTGGCTCGTGAGTTAAAATTTTTTAGAGTATAAGTTTTCATCTTTGGTGTTACTCCGTTGCTAGCAGGCCTAGACAATAACCCGACAGAGTCACATAGGAGCACACACATTGCTCCATTACCAGTAAACCTGGTCAATACCCTGATGGAGTTGCATGCTTCACCTCTCTGCATAAGAAGCCTTTCTCTTCTTTTACCTTTGTCGTTTTTAAGAGGACTATGCATAGGTACTTATTTATTTTTGGGGCAGAAGAGGGATCATGACTTGTTGAGAGAAGAAGAGGTTGTTCCTTTGGAGAAGCATGTAAGACCTCTGACGTAGGTTTGCTCATTTAGATTTCCCCTTCTCCATTTCTACTAGTTGGATGAGTTTGAACACACAGAGTATAAATTTAAGTACAAGCATGGGGTTTCCCAGTGTTGACAAAGGTTCATGGTTGGATGCAAACTTCCCTAGCAGACGAATCATATTTTTCGTCAAGACTTCATTGGTCAAAGGTTACAACCAAGCACAAAGAAGATGGACGCAGGACACACCAAGTGTTATAATGTCACAAGACTCTTGGATCTCAACAACATACTCATTCAAAAGACAAAACTCAGTAGAGGGAAAAACTTATTTACAAAATAAAATAATACCATGGTACTAAAAAAATAAAATAAAAAATTAGTAAACAAAGCGAATAAGAAAAACAACAAGCAGTAAATAGACAATGTACATGGCGCGGGGCATGACCCGACTTACTGAAAACAGAGTTTGAGATCTTGGTCGTTGACAACAAGGATTTCAACCCTCCCGTCAAGTGATTGCAGACAGTATGTGTGTGGGCCAATCTCCTCTTGAACCAATATCAGACTATTAGGTTCCACTATCGGAACCTGGTGGTATTGCGAAATACTATTAAGCAAAGACAAGATTCCTGCTCTAGATACAGCGTGTAACATAAGTTCCGATGACGACATGAGGTAGTTGTTTTTGTTCTGGGAACGGTTCAAGTTTATGAAATCAATGCATAAGCGGATTTCTTTGGATTTCTTACGTAAATACTTAAATTTTAAACACATGAAAAATAACGAACTTTGTAAGTGATCCGAGCATCCAACAACTAAGTCAGTTCTTTCTGTATAAGGGGTTCAAGCGACAGATGTGTTTTACCTAATTTCTGCTGCAATGGCTTGACTCCTTCTTTGATTGGAATCGCATGTTGGATCATTCACGTGTCGTATGTACTTAGGTCACCATATTCCCATGCTGACACATCCGAGTACTCTTTGAATAAGTGGACACAAACTTTCCGCTCCTGCGGTGTGCAACACGTACCCAGACTAACGAACTTTGAATCGTGATCTGTTCGTTCATCATGGTGGAACTGTGGGTTTTGATGTTTCTTGACCCTTGATAACGGTTCTACAAGTCATAGAGATTCTTGAGTGAAACCACACCCTTGGGGATGAAGTTTCCTTTCTTATCATCAACTATAGCTTGTAGGGACTGCTTGTGCGCATGCTCATCAGCTGCTGCATCCTTGAAGGCATCAACATTGTCCATGAGGCGTAGTATCTGCTGATCATCATAAAAGATGCGTAGATTAGTTATGTTATCAGGGATAAAAGTATTATACAAAATTTCTACAATAAATCTATCCCTAAGCGGCGACATGCTAACAATTACATTTGCTAAGGTATCAACATTTACATCACGTGTTCTTGGCACAACAATGATATTGAATTCTTGGAATTTAGAGATTAGTCACCATACCTCTTGCTGGTAACTTTTGAGATGAGGTGATAAAAAATGTATGGTATTATGTACCTGTTGTACCACGAGTTCTGCATCACCTACAACTTTGAGTGCAACAATGTTGAGGCTAACGACTTTTTGCAAGCCTAACACGAGTGCTTCATATTCAACAATGTTGTTCCTGAACTCGAACTCCAAGCGAATCGAGATAAAGTGTTTCTTGTGTTTTGGGTCAATCAAGATACAGTTGGTCCTAGAGCCATCCTTTGTCTTTGATCTATCAAAATACATGGTCCATAGCTCATCTGTACACAGACCATTCAATGCGCTTGTACTATTGCTACTGCTTCTACTACTGCTACTAGTGTTACAATGTGTTGTACAAGTTTCATTTCCATCAATTGGGCATGGAAGGAGACCCAATTTCATGTCTAGTGGGGTTGAAGCTGGGCGTGCACGATAAATCTTGAGCGTTGTTTCCAAGAGGCAGTTGCCAAACATGAGCTCTGCGAAGGCCAACGATTTGTTTTCTTCGTTGATGGGAGTGAAATTGTGCCTAATGTATCTCTCGGATAACACCCCAATTTCATTGATTTTTCCCTTATACAGAAGCCACATGTGTGACCAGTCTATAGCAAAGCATCCATTCAAATTTCTAGACCAGTCTCTTTTAAGTAGTAAGCCATATTCTTCCGGTATTTCCACAACAACAATGTTTATGTATTGGTGAACTTGGCCGTCATGAGATGGTCATATGATCACATCCCGAAGTTCACCAATGGTTGGTACGCATGTCCGATCGAGTTGGATTATCTACGCAGATGTCTTTCTCCATTGTGCATTGATCTTCTTGGCAATGGAGAGTGGTATGACATTGGCTGATGCGCCAGAATCGACTAAATGCTTGTGAACATTGCAGTTAAAAATTTCAAATGAAAGCAAGAATGGAGGGAAAATAGAGTTTTCTTCCTCCATCCGGAGTGTGTTTAGGACAATTTTGAGTGAACCAGGAGATGTGGTTGCTCCCTTGATAGCAGAGGCTATGCTGTCTGTAGATTTCTGCCCCAGTTTGCGCATCAGGATGTCCCGCTGACCTTGAATCTTGGCCAGCTCTAAAACTGATGTTTGGGTGAGTTTTATTCATATCTGCTACAGTGTTGTAATCAAGGGCGGGTAGATTCACCAAGATGTCTAAGGTTAGACTTGTGTTCGTATTAGCTGACTGAGATTTCTGCAGTTTGCTGCTCATTGACGTACTCTTGTCTGCCACTATCTTTATGGGATTAATTTGTGTTTTCTACTTTGGGACGGCTGGCGTATCAACCTTGCTCATCAATTCAAGCCTTTCTCACATTTCCCCAATTGTAGGGGAGTCCCTTGACTTCTGAGAATGTAACAACCATTTTTATTTTGGGGCTTCTTCTCGGTGTTTGTCTTCTGCGCTACTTGCAAACACTGATACATGTTGATCACCTGCCCCGTGCTTGATGTCTCATCAGGCGCAACATCTTTGTCAGCGTCTGTGTCTCTCGGCTAGAACTGCGTACTGCTCAATACGTTTGGCATATGGGTTTCATATTGATTTTTCAACTCGTTTCCAATCCGAACAAGACCATTCCTGTTGATCGTCTTCATGAAATGAGCAAAATTCGTTGTTTGCACATTGTTATAACTGGAACACTTAACTTGAGCTCTGTGCAGTTTTAGTTGAGAAGAAGTTGCTGCTTGCTGACATGCTTCCATTCTATTGTTTGCATGGTAGGATGCTCGCAAATGTGTCGATTGTTCTTTGTTTCAGCTCAAACACTTCTGTTGTCAAATTCTTGACAAGATGAGTAAGGGTTTCAATGTCACTTGCTTCCTTGTCTTTACCCTTCCTCACTGCAGCCTGCGGCCTCCTGCTCACATCTCTGGAGTCTTTTGTAGGTTCATCATCCTTGATGACTCCAACCACACATAAGTATTTCTCTACAACGATTGCTTCTTCGTGGTTTTCTAATAATGTTGGTTCCATAGCTTGCTTGGCGAACTGCACAATACTAGTTGGCAGTATCGACGTGTAGTAGTCGACAATGATGGAGTCATGAGGTTTCGTGTCCACTGCAAACTTACTCAATATGCGAAAAAACATTTGATTGAAATCTTTTAACTTTTCTTTCAACTCCATTTTCAGATTGCCCAACGCGTTGAGAAACATGGCCGAGGTCTTGTCATCAATGATTTTTTTCAAAAACTATCTGTTTAAACATAATCCAGCTATGGATGTAGTTGACAGGAGGGTTGTGATACCATACTTCTATGCGGCTATCCAAGGTACACAGAAACAATCTGCATGTAACTTTGTGTGACGCACCGCGAGTTTTTGTAGCTGTAGGTAGAAGTTGTTTCGGTGGTCTTCTGCCTTCACTGTGCTTTCAGGGTGATACTTTGTAAGCACTCTCTCTGAACACTTTGGAATCCTCTGAAAAGCACTTGGGAGAGTTAATGGTCCCTGAGTCATCCATTCCAAGTTTTGGTTAGCAGTGTCTTCTTCTTCTTCATCCTCCTCCTCTTCTTCAGAATCTAACGGTTTTGGCTCTGAGTATGTTGGTTTGTCTCTGCCTCCGCCTCCTCCACTGCCTTCCCCTCCACCTCCTTGACCAGAATCTAAGTCCAAGATCACGAGGGTGTCTCCCCGTTGGAAGACTATAGGTTCCTCTCCATTCTCAATAGCTTCTGCCAGACCCTCAAGTGTGGCAAGAACTGCCTCTTCCAGCGATGATACAATAACCCATATGGGAGTGGTTTTTGGATTTCTTGATGTGTATGGAAGATGTTGTATTCATGGGATTAGTCAGATTTCTTTCGCGAACTGACAAGTGATGGGATGGAAAGAGTGGAGGAGCTCATACAAAATTTCGTGTTCAAGTTTAGGAGGTTAGGAGTAACCAACTTCAGAGTCGTGTGTAGGTGAGAGAGAGTGCGAGTTACTGCCTTGAGCAGATGATTTATGAGTGGGGTTGGGAGGAAATTCAACCATAAAAAACTGGTAGCCCTCCTTCTCATGCGATAAATGTTGACGGTGTTGGACCCGTGAACATTCAGGGGATCTCCCCGGTATGAATTCCCAACTAGACCTCACACCATTTTGTTAGGAGTCCCATCCCGTATGACGGTCTAGTTTCTATTATCTTAGAGGTTGGCCTTAGCTCTTGCTTGTCAGCACATGAGAATGGTTTTATTTGTCTTCGAACAACAAGGTTCGCGTGCTTGGTGAGCGCTAGTGTTACTTGTGTCAAGGTTCTTTCACTGTAGACGGAGAGGGTGGAAGTGAGCCTCCAGTCGAAAGGGAGGAGTCCCAACTCTATCACAGACACACAATGAAACACGACATGCACAACTTCTGACTGAGTAGTCCACATGGATGTGGTAGTCACAAACACACAAGAATGGATAGTACACACAACACTCAACGGAGTAGTTCGTGCAAGTGCGACGGTTGTTATAACAAGTTTATGGGATAAGTTCTGTCTAATGTCCAGTGAGGCAGGCCACGCAGGCAAGACAACGTTAACAACTTATACAACAAATTTTCATAAACCTATGTATTAGAGCAATCAAAATAGTCAATTGTTTTAACACAGGCTAAATAAAAATGCATTACAAGTGTTCCAAGATTAGTCTTAGAAACAATTACAATACATGTGTGAAAACATGCTTGCCTATTACCACACTTCTAAATTAAGCAAAAGTTCCAAGACACATTGGTACACCATACATCACTAACCCCTGAAGTGGGGCGTTGGAGCCACCACTCGCTCCTCAACGAAAAGACTACAGAATCTCAAGGCTATGTGGGAGGAGCCTAGGTGGAAAGTCCCTTGCATGTACAAATGAGGGGTATTTATAGCCAAGGGTAAAACTGGACCTTGTGACTGTTCGACTTCCCTCATGATTGTTTGACTTCTTTGACTCTTCAACTTTACATGAATCTTCATATTACATGTGGGTCTCTAGGACTTCCACGTTACATTACATTGATTTACAACAGTATGACCCACAATAGTGATGTGGTCACGATGTCTCATGACATGAATCAATAAGACAAAGATGGTATGTTCATGCTGCTACTAGTGTGCATGTCGAGCTGTAGTGCTGCTGAGTGATGGACGTCCTCTTGGTGTATCACAGCTTCACCTCCACATGGCAAGGTGTGGAGAGTCGTCGATGGTCTTGGTGTTTGTTTGATATCGCATGTGCACGCCGCTCCTTCTCTTGTAATTTGACATGCTTCATGTGTTCGTCTGTTCACGAACAAATCTCCTCGCATGCATTCTTCGTTTGTCTATTCGCAAAAAAATATCCTCACATGCATTTTCCATTTGTTCATTTTCAAACAAATATCCTTACATGGGCTCTCCTTATTCATCCCGTTCTTCGTCATGTCGTGTCTCATCCATGTACCTGTATTCGCAATCACTCATGACATGATGACATCAAATCCTGGAATCTCCTAGTCTACCATGACGCATTATCTTTTTCCTTCGGATGTAGGTGACCGGGAGAGAGGACAAGACTCTTGAAACTGCGCAAGACTAATTTCAAGCAAGATGCGGGCTCTAGGAACTGCCAGTGAAAATTGCGCAGAAGTCACTAGGAGGCTGAGATGGACAATCTAGATCAACAGTGATTGTTCGTGGATTTGGATCAGCTGGAGGGAAGATCTGCACAGTTTTTTTAGGGAAGTAGTGTAGGAAGCACAAGGGGTTGGAAGAAAAAACTACGCAATTCCTTCGTGGAGCTGGTAGCAGGTTGTAGGAGGCTTGCTTGGAAAAAATGTGCAATTTTTTCAGGGGAATGGAAGCGGGCTGCGGGAGTGATGCTTGAAAAAAGTGTGCAATTTCTGGGGGCTGGCTTGTTGAAAATCCCTATGCAGTTTTTGAGCCGAGCAGGATATTGGGTAGCTTGGTGACTGCTCATGAAAACTGTGTAGTTTTCTAGGCTAGCAGTAGGTCGACAGACTGGGTGACTGGCTCGAAAAAATTTGCAAGTTTTTGAGGGAGATAGTGACGGACACAAGGTGTCTATTCGTATGTCTAGACAATTTCTTCAGTCAACGGAGCGGGCACGATTGGCATCTTTTGCGCAATTTTTTAGGGGAGTGAGTCCTGGGGTCACTGCCCGGTCAAACTCTCCGGCTGACCAACTAGAGGCTTGGTTGATGTGCGTGCAGGCATCACAGATTGACATGGCTTGGTGGGAAATTTTTGCACTATTCTGGGTGACAGTTGCTCGAGTCGATTCCAGGGTTGTGTAGTGTAGAATTCCTACGAGGCATCCTCAAGCTCTACACAATTTTGGGCAGTAGCTCATAATCACTGAGATCTGAAACTGCATAATGCATCTTATTGGATGTCTGGATGTTGGAGGTTGCTCTCATCGATAAAGCTTCAACAAAATGACCAAGTGTGTAAACGAGTGACTTCGTACATGCATGACCTCATGAACACACACTCAACATGACTTGATGACAAGACACCTCAAACCGTCAAGACAACATACACTTAGTGTGACTGACTAAAGGTGTGAGCGACAAGCGCGACACTTGCGGTTGATCATGGAACGAACATGACAACCCTTGCACGACAGTGCAAAAAACTTCATGTGTGAGCCCGATGAATGTTTACATAGTGGACACAACTTGTATACATGAAGGCGGACCTTGTGCATGGCCAGAACATGATCGCAAGCATGACATTGTGACCAATCATGCAAAAAATATGTTCGTTGAATGGTCAAGCGAGGAGGGTGCAAAGGCTCAACATGGGCTCATGAGATGAGCCTAAGGGCTTGCAAAAATCAAGGAAAACCCAAGGAAGGTTCTGAAATTGAATGAAATTCAAAATTTTGGAGGGTGTTGCGGCTGCTACAACACTTGGCAACACATTTGTTGAACTCCAGATTCTTTGTTTTGGTCCATTGAAAGCACAGGACCTTGGTCCTTCAAGGAGCATTGAATTGTTGTGTGGGTTACTTCGGCTTCCCAACTTACCACATGGAAAGACATGGTTCACCTTTCACTAACTTAGTCAAACAAAACAACAAGTTTCAGCTTTATCACAATGTTTCGAAATCGGTAAGGGTAGTTTGGCTCACAAGTTAAAAATTTTCAGAGTATAAGTTTTCATCTCTAGTGTTGCTCCACTACCAATAGGCCTAGACAGTACCCCAACAGAGTCACACATGAAAACACACATTTCTCCAATGCCAATGAGCCTGGTCAGTACCCTGGTTGAGTTGCATTCTTCACCTCTCTGCACATGAAGCCTTTCTCTTCTTTCACCTTTGTAGTTTTCAAGAGGACTATGCATATGCACTTATTTATTTTTGGGACGGAAGAGGGATCCAGAATTATTGAGAGCAGAAGAGGTTGTTCCTTCAGAGAAGCATGTAAGACCTCTAACATAGGCTTTCTCATTTAGATTTCCCCTTCTCCATTTCTACTATTTGGATGAGGTTGAACATAGAGAAGAAAGCTGAGTACATGCTTGGGGTTTCCCAGTGTGGACACAGGTTCATGGTTGGACCCAAGCTTCCCTTGCAGACGACTCATATTTTCCATTAAGACTTTATTGGTTGAAGGTTACAACCAAGCATAGAGAAGATGGACGCAGGACAGACCAAGTGTTGTAGTGTCACAAGAATCTTGGATCTCAGCCACATACTCATTCAAAAGCCAAAAATTAGTAGAGGGCAACACTTATTTACAAAATAAAAAATAGCATGGTACTAAACAAACAAAAAAAAGTGAAACAAAAATAGTAAACAAAGCAAATAGGAAAAACAACAAGTAGTAAACAAGCAATGTACATGGCGCGAGGCATGACCCAACCTACTGAACTCAAAGTTTGAGATCTTGGTTGTCGATAGGAAGGCTTTCAACCCTCCCGTCAAGTGATTGCAGAAAATACATGTTTAGGCCAATATCTTCTTGAACCAATATCAGACTATCATGTTCTGCTATCGGAACTTGGTGGTATCGTAAAATACCATTAAGCAAAGACAAGGTTCCTGCTCGAGATACTGCATGTAACATAGGTTCCAATGATGACACGAGGTAGTTGTTTTTGTTTTGGGAAAGGTTCAAGTTTTTGAAATAAATGCATAAGAAAATTTCTCTGGTTTCTTACATACAAAACTTAAATTTGAAACCCATGCAAAATAAAGAACTTTGTAAGTGATCTGAGCATCGAACAACTAAGTCAGTTCTTTCTGTTTAAGGGGTTCAAGCGACATATGTGTTTTACCCAATTTTTGCTACAATGGTTTGACTCCTTCTTTGATTGGAATCCCATGTTGGATCATTCACGTGTCGTATGTACTTAGGTCACCATATTCCCACGCTGAAACATCCGAGTACTCTTTGAATAAGTAGACACAAACTTGCCGCTCCTGCAGTGTGCAACACATACCGAGACTGACGAACTTCGAATCGTGATCTGTTTGCAGGTCGATCTGTTCGTTCATCATGGTGGAACTGTGGGTTTTGATATTTCTTGACCCTTGATAGTGGTTCTGCAAGTCATAGAGCTTTTTGAGTGAAACCACACCCTTGGGGATGAAATTTCCTTCCTTGTCATCAACTATAGCTTGCAGGGACTTCTCGTGCTCATCTTCATCAAGTGCCTTGAAGACATCAACACTTTCCATCTAGCGTAGTATCTGTTGATCATCATAAAAAACATGTAGATTAGTTATGTTATCAGGGATAGAAGGCTTATCCAAAATTTCAACAATAAATCTATCCCTAAGTGGTGACATGCTAGCATCTACGTTTGCTAAGGTATCGACAACTATGTCATGCGTTCTAGGAACAACAATGATATTGAATTCTTGGAATTTAGAGATTAGTCACCATACCTCTTGCTGGTAACTTTTGATATGAGGTGATAAACAATGTATGGTATTACGTACCTATCGTACCATGAGTTGTGCATCACCTACCACTTTGAGTGCAACAATGTTGAGGCTAATGGCTTTTTTCAAGCCCAACACGAGTGCTTCATATTCAACAATGTTGTTCCTGCACTCAAACTCCAAGCGACTCAAGATCAAGTGTTTCTTGTGTTACACACTTGGCTCTAGAGCCATCCTTTGTCTTTGATTTGTCAAAATACATGGTCCATAGCTCACCTGTACACGGATCGTTCAATTTTCTTGTACTACTGCTACTGCTTCTATACTGCTGCTAGTGTTACAATATGTTGTACAAGTTTCATTTCCATTAGTTGGGCAAGGAAGGAGACCTAATTGCATATCTGGTGGGGTTGAAGCTGGGTGTGCATGATAAAGCCTAAGCATTGTTTCCAAGAGGCATTTGCCGAACATGAGCTTTGCGAAGGCCAACGGTTCATTTTCTTCATTAATGGGAGTGAAATTGTGCCTCATGTATCTCTCAGATAACACCTGGATTTTATTGATTTTTCCCTTATACAGAAGCCACATGTGTGACCGGTCTATAGCAAAGTATCCATTCAACTTGCTAGACCAATGTCTTTTGAGTAGTAAGCCATATGCTTCTGGTATGTCCACAACAACAATGTTTATGTACTGGTGAACTTGGGTGTCATGAGATGGTCGTATGATCACATCCCGAAGTTCACCAATGGTTGGTACACATGTTCGATCGAGTTGGATTATCTGCGTAGATTTATTGCTCCATTGTGCATTGATCTTCTTGGCAATGGAGAGTGGTATGAAATTGGCAGTGACTGGAAAATCCAGATTGGCAGTGACTGTTCACGTGATTTGGCTCGGCTGGAGGGCATATCTATGCAATTTTTTGAGGGAAGGTGCAGAGAGTAGAGGGGGTTGGTAGCAAAAATTGTGCAATTCCTCTGGGGAGCTGGCAGTGGGCTGTAGGAGGCTTGCTTGGAAAAAATGTGCAATTTTTTTAGGGAGTGATAGTGCGCTGTAGGGGTGCTGCTAGAAAAAACTGCATAATTTCTGGGGGCTGGCTTGTTGAACATCCCTGCATAGTTTCTGAGCTGAGTGGTATGCTGGGAAGCTTGGTGATTACTCATGAAAACTGTGCAGTGTTATGGGCGAGAAGCAGGTCGACTGACTGGGTGAATGGCTGGAAAAATTGCACAGTTTTTGAGGGAGACAATGACAGACACAAGGTGTCTATCTAGAATGTCTGCACAATTTCTTCAGTCAGTAGAGTAGGCTTGCTTGGCATATTTTGTGCAATTTTTTAGGGGAGTGAGTCCTGGGGTCACTGTCCGGTCAAATCTCCGACTGACTAGCTAGAGGCTTGGTTGATGTGCTTGCGGGCAGCGCAAATTGAAATGGCTTGGCGGGAAACTTCTCCTTTGTTTTGGGTGATAGTCGATCGAGTCGATTCCAAGTTGCACAATGCATAATACCTGGGAGGCAGCCTCAATCTTTGCGCAATTTTGGGTAGCAGTACTTAATCACTAAGAGCTGAAACTACGTAATGTAGCTTAACGGATGTCCTACTGTTGGAGGTTTGTTTAGTTGATAGAGATTCAAAAAAATGACCAAGTGTGTGAACAAGTGACTTCATACATGCATGACCTTGCGAACACACACTCAACATGACTTGATGACAAGACACCTCGAACCATCAAGACAACATACAATTAGTGTGACTGATCGACGGTGTGAGTGAAAAGCACGACACTTATGATAGATCGTTGAACGACCGCGACAATGATTGTGCGATAGTGCATACAACTTCATGTGTGAGTGCAATGGATGTTTACATAGTGGACATAAATTGTACAAATGAAGGCAGACCTTGTGCATGACCAGAACATGACTGCAAGCATGTCATTGTGACTAATCATGCAAAAAAGATGTCCATTGAACGGTCAAGCAAGGAGGGTGCAAAGACTCAACTTGGGCTCTCAAGATGAGCCTAAGTGCTTGCAGAAATCAAGGAAAAACCCAAGGAAGGCTCCAAAATTGAATGCATGCCAAAATTTTGGAGGGTGTTGCAGCTGCTACAACAACATCATGCAACCATATGGAAGACTTACCAAGCACATTCTCACAACCAACTCTTCTTGCATGATTCTTGTAAATATTATCGTTACCATAGAGAAGAGTTATTTAAAATATGCACGCCTTTTCATCCATACAACCATCTAGCCATCCTTTCTTGAACGGACTTGCCTATTTGTACCTCTAGAAGAGAGGTCCCTTTTACCAGAAGTGGAAAGAATATCATTATTCCCTTCACGCTGCAACTTGACCATTTGCATTCCTTCATCCTTCAAAAGTATTGTTTCCATACCATATGGAATATATACTAGTCATGTCATAATTCTCTTTCCAGGAATTGTCCAAAATGATGGTTCTTATAGTATCTTGATGATCCATCTTTTACCAAATGACTACCTCTAGCATGATGTCAGAAAAATGTTTGGATGAACTATAATATGAAATATGGTCCAATCTTCTCATTCTTGAAATCTAGATAACTTTTCAAAGCAACTTGATTATGTAGACTCCAATTACTCTACTATCATATGCTTCTATCTGTGATGCCATGATTTTACAAAAACCAAGTCTCTTCTAGAGTATAAAACAATGCATGTTACTCTACTTTTTACCTGGTAGGGATGGAGCTTCCTTCAATAGTAAATATCCTTGGGATCTTCTCCTTTTGGCTTCTTCTGAAGTTCTCCCTTTTCTTAAGCTATGTGAGCTTCATTTCTTTCCTTTCTTTTGTTGTTCACATTGTTTGGACACTCCCTCTTAAAGTGACCAAACTCATTACATCCAAAACATTGAATATTGGACATATCTGTCTTCTTTTTGGACATTCCAAACTTTCCTTTATTCAACATCTTAGACCTTGCAATAAAGTCTTGAAACCTTACATTTGATTCGATGTCATCCTTTGCCTTGATCCTAGATTCCTCCAAGATACATTGAGCTCATAAATCATCAAAAGGTGTAGTATCATTCTTAGAGCAGATACTAGTTGAAAAACTGCTCCAATTATATGGCAACGCATTTAATACACAAATGATCATCTTAGAGTCATAAATAGTTTCCCAAATCCCTTGAAATTGTCCTTATTTTTGAGATCTTCATGCGATATGTGGCCATTTATTCATCCTTTGACTTTCTTATTCTATATAGTTGATTCCTCAAGGAAATATTTTGAACTTATATAGTACAACCTTACCAATTTATTGTACATATTCTTGGATCTATTCAAATATACAATAAAGGGAAAAATATGATCCTTAATGGATTCAACAATGATCCTTTGTGCCCTTACTTCTCCCTTCTTGTATTTTTCTAACTCTGGAGTCTTCTTTTTGTCTAGTACAACTACTTCCCCAAGGACATATTCCATGACTTCATTTTCAGTGAGTGCTAAGTCAATATTTTTCTTCCATGAAAGGAATTTTGTTAATCCAATAAGATTGTTTTTTTCCTTGAAAAATGTAGCCATATGATCTGTAGATTGAGACATAGAAGACAATACAACACTTAATTGTAACCCAAGAGTCCTCATTTCTTGATGATGTCTCCAATTATCTTGATACTTTCAAGACCTTCAAGGAGACTCAAAGATGCCCTAGAATGATAAGTTCTAAGATTCCTTCAACAATGATGTTGTCAAACAACTTCAAATAGTGAATGATGATCCAAGATTCCTTGATGCTTCCTCTTCTTCAAGAGGATGCACTAGAGAATCTTCAATACTAACTTGACCTTTCTTCCTTCAATGAAAGCTTTATGATGAGGCATTCTTCAATGATATATTGATGTATTACTCTTATTCTTTCCTTGTGTCCTTTTAGAAACTATTCCACTTGACAAGTAAACATTTCAACATGATCTTCCAGCCACCTTCACTTGTTCACCTTAGCTCCAATACCATTTTGGAGAATACAGTAGAGAAGATATTAATTCAATTTCTGCTTAACCTTAATAATTTCTTGTGAAATTTATTTATCTTCTTGTGTTTCTTTATTAAATATTTTCATCAAACAATTATCAAGAGAAATAAAAATAAATATAATGGGCACATGATATAGGCTCCAAGCCAGGGCAAAAACTCTCCAAGGGGAAAACCTAGAAAAATATCTTCTCTTCTTACAAAATATACTTCAAATGAGAAAATAAAGACCAAAAACCATAGACTAATTCCTCCTCCAAGCACCAAGTGAACCCTCCAATAAGCCCTTCCAATAAGGTCAAAGGTCAGCTAAGACAACAAGAGTCAATCCTGATTCAACCTTTTTCGAGATTCAACTTCGGCCCCTAACTTTGACCCTGTAATAGCTATAGAAACCTTAGCTCTTTGACACATGTGAGAGGAAAATGGCCCAAAACCATATTTTTCTTCTTCCCCTTGACTGCCCCTTGCTTTCTTGACCTTCGCTCTAGTTTTCTTGTTGTTCCCAGCTTTAGATCGAACTTCTTCTTGAGATATTGAATTGGTAGTCAAATGAGTTTGAATCTACTTCTATTTATAGGCTTTCCATGGTCTTGAATACCCTTCTTTAGGCCAACTTCTTGTTGGCAAGGGTGAATTGTGCTAGGAGGCTTGTAGAACTTTATAGAATCAAAATAAATATCTTTTACATGTTACAACTTGCCTAATAAGGTCATATATAAATTCTAAATAATATTTTGACTCAAGGAAAATATTATTTTGACATGACAAACCCTAGAAGCATGAAGAACATGCTTTGACCTAGATGACCATAAACACAACATAAAACCCATGCTTAAAAGTAATATTTTTCTTACTTCTTTTTATTGTAACATATGACATAAATAATGAAATGAGTACATAGACAATTATTAAGACTAAAACTAGCTACATTTTCCAACATAGAAGAGAGTATGTCAATGTAATAGAGGCATAATTTTTTATTATTATAAAAGTTAAGATGGTTTTCAAAGGGTGTTAGCTCGATTTGTTTGGTGAATAATTCATTTCCCAACTGTGTGGATTCAAGTCTCTAGAGACATGTTTTAACTATCCCATTTGTGACATTTATGAAGTAATTGTATTTGGTGTAATAGCGACATCCAATCTTTTTAAGTTACCATTTCTCTAAAAATTCTTGTTCTGGTAAAAAAAAATAAAAATAAAAGTTAAGATGGTTAAAACCTCTTTATGTTGAGTGTGCTTATAGGTGTTGAGGTTTCACTGTTAAGTAGTATAAAATGATAAAAAAATATTGTATATTTCATAAAAGTCAATAGGATTTAGTCATTTGTTTAATTAAATTATCTTTCACATTGTGAAATTACTACATCTATCGTTATTTCTGAGAGTGTTTATCGAATGAATCCAATGCAGTGAAGCTAAAAATCTCTTGTTGCGTAAACTTTAATTTGTAAGGGAATATTTCCTCTTTTCATTAATTGGTATCAAAATTAACTACAACAACGAGACAATAAAATATTGACAATAGTGATTTGTGTTGCCCAGGCGATGATAGGGAGACAATAGAATCCAATGGATAAGTCAATTTCTCTTATGGTAAAAGCATATAGACATTAGTATGTTCAAGAAAACAAATGTATAACTAATAAATATAATCTATTGAAAATAATAGATGATACCAATCACATGATAATGTAGGTAAGGAATTGATAACAGAGAAACACAAAGCGAATACTCTAATGTACTGATTAATGGCCTTTGGTTGTTGGTTTTCAAAGTACATAAGCAAAAATCCTAAACCAAGGTATATTGGGTTGATTGACTTATTTAATAACAATGGAGAGAAAGTATGGTCATATAGACTTGAGGATATTTGAACCCCCTTTTTTGTGCATTCTTACATACATTTATACATTTTCTTGAGAACATATGGGTTCCAATCCATTGTATTTTAGCTAGAAATCAATTACATAAACCATTTAAGGAAGACCAAATAACTTGTTTCTAGATCTTGAATAGAAGAAGGTGAAGGCACACACATTTCCATGTTTATGGTGTTTACTAACTATTCAAGATGTCATTTAACTGTGTTGAGTCATAATTTATCAAATGCTATTGGACATGTAAAATGATATATCCTTATAGAATAATGTATAATTTGATGAAGTTGTGGGTCAACAAATAGGTCTAAATAAGGAGTTGATTGGTATTGTGCATTAGTTAAGGGATACTTGTCAAGATTGAGATGGATTAGACCTTCATCCTTAGTTAGAAATAGACACCATTTCTCACTAATGAAAACAGGACAATTTTCATGCGAGTTCATTGTTGTACTGTTTTCCTTGTTCTGAGATTTCTCATGCTTTGGCCTAAAAGAAGGTAATTATCTATGTCTTTGTATGGTGTTCTTTTTGTACAACAACACTTTCCATTATAAGTGTCTCTTGAACATTTGGGTTGATGTCTTCTAAATATTTAAGTTGTAACTCAGTGTGTTCTACCAGTGGTGGAGAATATAGTAAAAATAAATGCACCTTCAATTTTATATGTAAACCTACGTGTGGGGGAACATTGAACTTAAAATTATTTTACCCAAGTTTAAGTATGGCATGGACAAAAAATCAAAGGCTTCAACTTTTATATGAGGCATTGAAACTTTTTTTAGATGTAACCAAAATTCATCCCCAAATTGGAGTGAATGAGGATATAATGCTTGTTGTGTCAAGCCTTAGCTTTTTGACTGGAAAATTGCATCATCTCTTATGCTTCTTTCAAAATATCACAAATCTTATCTTTGAACTTGAGTGCCTTGTTGATTTCTCATTGTTCATGGTTAGAATTGATAGAAACAATTAGTACACCACCAAATTTGATATGGTTTGAGTTAGAAGAAACAATCGATCCACTAACCATGTTGGTAGGTGTCGAGCATTGAACTCTATTACAGACTTAAAAAATAATGCCACTTATTGAACTATGTTCATCTCCAGAAAAAGATATCTTGGATACACATGACACTCTCATTTAATGTCGTATGATTCTTGTGGGTGTACATGCAAACCAACTATACCATCACATGATTAATATCTTTTTCCTATCCATGTTTCTAAGGATGGAATATTATCAATATGGATAACTATGTGTCAAGCTAGTTCCTTATCATTTTCTAAAAGACTAACAAATCTAGAATCACGGTCAGTGACAACTATAGTTGGTAGCCCATAGTTCTTACAAACATATTTGTAGAAGATTTGAGAAAATTGTGAGCCAATGTTAGTCTTCTTGTAAGGTGTCGATATCCATTTTAGAGAATTGTTCAACCAATAACATGATTTAATTACATTGGTTCTTGGAGGTAGGACATATAGTTAGGTGATCCACCAAGACAAAGTCCCATGGTTGATCTAGAATAGGAAATGGTGTGTACAAACCCTATCAACAATTAGGTCTCTTAGTAATGGCACAAACTAAATATGACTTAATATATATTTTGACATCTGAATTGAGTGAATTCGATATAAATACTTCTATAGTGTTGTTAAAAGTATTTTCTAATACCAAGTGGCTCATTATTGTACTATAGTGTGCATCCCATATAATATTTTGTTGCTTCTAACCCAGTGGCACATCATGTTTTTCTAGCTTGCAGAGAAAATAATGTCCTTCAAGTGGTATTTGATGACAATCCATTGACTTATCTAGAATTGTCAATTTATCGAGGAGAAATATATGTCTTCTTTGTATAGTTCAAGCTAAGTAATGGTTTCATATCCATGCATGATTGGCACTGTTGTCTGTAAGAAGTAAGACCATTGGTGGTTGGTTAAGGTAATCCATTGTTGCATTGAATTTTCCTCTATTATGCTTGATTAACAATTGAAATGGTTATTAGTAACTATTTCACTTAAGTTGTGTTCTTGTCTATAACTTAGGCAATGAAGGAGAAAACTATAGAGGCTTGTGATTTGTATGAAATATTGTTCATTTTCCTAGAATGTAATGTCCCCATTTCTTAAGTTCTTGTAAAATGGCATATAGTTCCCTTTTATAAGTCAAATACTTAGGATTAATGTCACTATTTTTTTAATGGTATGTTACTGGTGTCATACTTGAAGGATCACTGAACCCATAGCATAATATAATTTGTTAATCTCTATTTTAAATGGCTAATGTAAATAAGTACCATGAGCACTCGTGTTGTACAAAGACTATTCTTCATCTCTTCAAAATCATGTTGTCTTGTTGTTGTCCATTTGAATGGTGTCTTTCCATATCCCTTAGTCAATTTATTTAATGGCTAAGAAATGTTGTTGAATCCAAACATAAATCTTTGATAAAAATTTCTCAACCATGAAGTTCCTTAGTTGATGAATGTTGCTTAGAGTGAGCCAATCCTTGATGACTACAATACAATCTAGGTTGACATGAATTCCTTTGAAGTCAATTCCATAACCCAAGTATTTGATGCTCTTCATTTCAAAAGAGAATTTCACTAATTTTAGACTTCGTAAGAGTGTTGAACACTTATTAAAGCTATTACACATGCTCATAATAGAATCCAAAAAAAAACTGGATGTCATCTAGATAGATAATGTCACATTTTCCTAATTAAGGTTTAAGAAATTCATCCATATAAATCATGAAAATAACAAGTGAATTGCTTACATCAATATGCATGAATAACCATTCAAACAAACTTCCTAGGTTTTGAAATTTGTATTCTAAACATATGAGGAATTTATAGGGATTTCATGATATCCCAACATTGAAGTTGAGTTTGGAAAACAAATTAACATCTTTCAAATGATCAAGTAGATTATTTATTATAGGGAGAGAATAATGATTCTTTATTGGATATTTATTGAGATCACTATAATTAATGTGCATGCACCATGTTCCATCTTTCTAAGGAACTGATATGATTGGACTGCCACAAGTAGAGGAACTAGGACAAATTTTCACTTTATTGATTAGGCTTGAGTTTGTCTACAAATTTATCCATTCTCTAAAACAAATCTTTTGTAAATAGATGCATTGGGTAACTAAGAACTAGGAACAAGATCTATGGGATGTTTTATATAGTGGTGTAGGGGTATCTTAGTGGGTTCTGTTAGTGTTGGTATCTTCATCCCTTTGTCAGAGATCAAATCCTCTTGTTGCATTGCATATTAGGTGTCTCGCTCAGTCAGTTGCATTCCATTATGAGCATGGATCATCTGACGGTAGTGGCTTGCTATATAGTTTCCCTCATGTCATTTACCTGTTGGCTCATGTTTATTCATCAAAAATTATATACAGTTACCTTTTTGTCTTAAAGATTGCAGAAGTCTTTTCTAGGGTTTCATTTTCATTTAGGTCTAGGGTTTCATTATGGTTTCATCAAAAAGGTCTCCAAAATGTCCAATAACAGTCCACAGACACATGAGGAGGTTCCAGTACCAATAAAGTTCATAATAAATTGCTCAGCAATGTATTTTTTCTCAAAACAAAGTTTTGAGGAAAAACAGAGTATTCTAGGTTTTTATTGTATTAATTCATTTATTTTTAGTTCTCTTGAACGTAAATTAGCTCAGAGGCAACCCTAGTCTCCTTCCCAAGCTTCAGCTACTCCATCCTCTGCAAGGAAAACAAAAAATCAAGTCATTCAGTTCATCAAAGGCAAAAAGAAAATAAACTGCCCAAAAAACAGAGTTGAAGAAGTAAAGTTACAATGCAAACAAAAAACGGGTTTGATGAATCAAAAATTAAAAGCTCTTGTATATAAATTTTTTTTCACAATTCAAAATCTCATTGGCATTCCAAGATGAAAGATTGAGCAAAGTGAAAGCACTGTTGGAAAAGGGAGAGCAAATCGCAGCAAAGGCACTCAGTTTTGGAGGCGCGGCACACTGGGTGAGTGGCGCGGCGCATAGAGCTACTCTCCTCAGTGTTAATTTGCACTGGCGCGACAGATACAGGTGGCGCGGCGCATAGAGCTACCAAGCCCTATTTCATCAATAACTCCCTCAAATTTTCAAAATTTCTCAAACCTTCTAGTGTGCAAATAAGCCAAGCTCTTTTCCTTGCTAGTGAAGGAGTTTTTCTTAAAGTTTATGGTGGTTGTGTAAAAGAAAATCCAAACCCTAATATCTTTCAATTTCTCAAAAAGCCATTGCCTAGGGTTTTGTACTTGTCATTTTGCTGCCTTCTACCACTCCCTCACTTTTCACTCCTTTTATTTTCTCAGCTTATCCACCCATTCCCTGACTCCCATATTCAGTCATACCTATCCCCAATTCCCATTTTCCCAAATCCCTAGTCCTAACTATCCCAAACCCTAGTTAAAAATTCCCAAATCCTAATTATTGTCCCAAGAGCTTCATATCACAATTTGGCTGAGTGTACCATCATTCAGAGGGTTTTCATCATCATGTCAGGTTCCAATGGGTCATTTTACACCTTGTTCATGCTTCAGTTGTGCCTAGGTAAGGTTCATTTCCCTCTCCTAGGGTTTTGAAGCTAATTTCTCTTGGATGGTCAAATCATCAGCAAAACTTGTATCCTGATGTTCATACATCTTCCCCTATCCTTAATGTACCTTATTAAACACTTCCCATCATTGAGATCCCCTGAATTCCTCATTTTTTTCACAAAGCCTAGTTTCTTGCTACAACTTGACAATTTTCTAGGCTAGGCTTGTGTTTTTCCCTTTTGGACCTCCTCCCCTCACTAAATCTTTGAAATTCCACTTTTCCCTACTTCCTAGAATCCCTCCCTACTTCCCAAAATTTTCTCAAGAATTTAGAAGCCCTTTATACTCTTCATTTCACTTCATTTCGACAAATCCCCTGTTCCACACATCGGGATAGGTTTTACTCCAATGATATTTCTGAGCAATAAAAGATGAATTTGGGAAAACTGAGAGAGGTTTTTGTCAAAAATAGGCCAAGGAAAAAAACCCTCCTTCACTTTTTACACAGGTGTCATGGCTTTAGAGAAATGTCAAAAATACAGTTGCCTCAGGAGAATTGATGTACCTCTGAAGTGACCTTGGGAAAATCAAGTTTTCTCCTAGCTTGGTTGGCCAAATGACTTGTTTGATGAGTCAAATGATAAGTCGACACAAAGTGATTTCCAATGAGCTATCATGAGCTCAATTTAGGGTTGAGGAAGACCTTCAAAAGTTAACTGCAACAGCACTCTGCCTCTAGGCAGCCTCATTTTGCACATTTTGACCAGTTTTGGGAGATTTGATTTTTGACAGGGAAAATGAACTCCAAATTGAAAAATTCAATTTGGGTTGGAGAATAGACTCAATAATATTTCCAAATAGATATTTTTCACCCAATTTGGATACCGGGAAGGCCCTCAAAATTGGTCTGCAAAAAGGCGCTACGCATAGAAAGTTTTAACACGGAATTTTCTGCCCTATACGCGGCGCCACATGGCGCTCGCTTTTTCTAGGGGCTTAAAAATCACAAAAGCTCAGAATTTTTGGATTTTGCATGGAAAAGTATGCTTGGCTACCTATGGCCAAGAAATTTCGGTAGGTTTTGAGCCCTCAAAAAGGTCAAAAACACTCAAAAAATGACCTCACTGCCCCTATTTTGACAGATAGGAAGCAGTGTTGGGAGAATGGATTTTTGGAGGGGCCAATGGAGGCCAAAGTAAAAAATTCCACTTGGGTTGGAAGGTAGACATGCATACCTTTCCAGCAAGCACACTTGGAGCTCATTTGGACATCGGTAAGGCTTCCAAAAGTGGGTCCAAACAGGCGCTATGCATAGAGAATCAGGCGCGGCGCATAGAGGAAAAATTGCCAATTTGACCAGGTTTTGCTCTGTTTTTCGCCTAGCTTCACCTAGTTTGACTTTTTCACATTCATAATGGCAAATTCATGATGTAATTTGATGAAAATTTATGGATTATGATGTAAATATGTCAAATTTTCACTGATGGAGGTAGATTCATCCATGAAAAGGTAGTTTGCAACTGAATGAATCGGTTCCCTAGTTTATAGAGGTAAGCCATTCCACTGCCTAATTTCTAGTTCTTAATTTAGAATCAGTTGGATCAGCTCCTAAACATGTGAGCTCTACCCCTAGAGGCAAGGATGAGCTATGTTTCTCTATATTATGTTTTTTTTCAGTGATTAGCATGGCTGGACTTTTGAGAAAGCCTTGAGCTTCATTGTACATTCATTTTTAGTATTTTGGCTAAGGAATTGAGACCAGGATTTGCAACACTCTTTGGGATTCATGTGGAAATTTGTATTGGTACAGTGCTTCTCCTTGTTATTGTGATTTTTTTTATGTGATTGCATTATCTATCTTATTTCTTCTGAACTAAACAAACACGAGTGTAAGTAGAATTCATTGAAAGTGCAATGCTCTACTTGAAGTTTTCTTTAGTTGTTTGATGTTTTGAACTGTTTGAGGAGGATTCATGCTTTCTCTTTCCCTCTTCAACACCTCACCTGTCTTTTCCTTCCATCCCAATCAAATTTAAGTGCCAAAATGATTGCCTACCTTGCCCCATCGAGATCTCTGCAGAACTGAGCCTCAATCCCCGCACCCCAAAATCTGCCTTTCCCTCTGAGCCATCAAAACTCCATTTTATCAAATCAGACTCTCTTGCACATATACCTAGCCTAAAATCAGAAGATATTTCAGTCATCTCAAGCCCCATAGATCATCATTTGCTGAGATTCACCCGGAGAGAGCCCTCTCCTGACCTGGTAGGGCTAGCTACCAGGCTGAGCGTGGTTTGATGTTGGCCCTGGATCCTACCTTTTCAGCCTGAGGTAAATCTAGGCACTAACATAGTGGTGACCATACTGGGGAAGAAATTGTTTGTTTGTTAGTGTTCTTCATTTTATAAACTACAGACGGAGTCTGAAGATTAGCCAGGTAGCCTTCAAAATGCTTTTGCTTTGCATTAGCGTAAGTAGATTAAAGCTACTTCAGTCAATCTCCGGTCTAGCCTTATAAACAGAACATCTGGCCTACAAATTTCCCCAATACATGAATCAAGTTAGATTTGATTGTTGATGGTGGACAGCAGTCAGGCACATATGAAGGCTGAAATCATTCACTTGGCGACTCCAGTGTCGAAGAATCCCCAGGTTCAGAATTGTTATGGTGACTCTACTCTTCAAGAACCAGTAGCCTGAAGAATTTCTTGGTGAATTCATTGTTATCAAAATGGTTTTGTTGGATCGAAGGTATGCTCCCATGAGCAGAGATCACATTCCAGGTTTTCCAAATAAAATTCATAAGGTAAATTGGCAAAGGAATTTGCCTATGTTTAAAGATGATAATGGGAATGATGCTGCTTTACATTTGGACATATTCGCAAGTTGAAGGTTGATTTTCCTGAAGATTGCTTGATGAAGATATTCATGGCCACTCTGGAAGGTGAAGCCCGATCTTGGTATGAAAGTTTGCCGCCTGCTTGTATTTATTGTTTAAAGGATTTTCATATCATGTTCTTTGAAAGGTATAAAGAATCTTATCCATCATTAAATCTAGTTCAGAACTGTTGCAAACATGCTTATAGTTTTATTGAAAATCTTGAGAAAGTTTATGAAGATGACGACTTCATGGATGATGAGATCATGGAAGCCCTGTATGAAAATCCATTTCAGCAACATAAAGAGAGTGATACTTATCAAGATGATCAGGAAAATTTGCAGCAGTATCAAGATCTTAGTATGCTGGAAGATGATGAAAGAGAAGGTTTTATTTCAGATTTGTCCATAGAAGAAGACAACATGCAGGAAAGTCAAGTTTCAATCTCAGAATGTGATAAAGTCAAGTCGGTTAATTCAGATTTAGATTCAGGTTGTGTTGATGAGGAAATCATTGAAACCAGTCACTTTGTTACACAAGATCATAATTAGCATATAGTAGGTTTTTCTTTGCTTGAAGATGAAGGAATTTTGCATCCTGATAGTCTACAGGAAACACATGAAATGAATTAGCAGTATGAGGAAAATTTGTCTACTCCTTTGCTTGAAATTAATGAAGACAATCACTGTTTGAGCAAAAGAAAACAAAAAGTATTATCTCCTTTGTCTGAAGATGAGATAGATCAACTCTTGAAAGGTCATGTTACAGCTCAAGTTAACGCAGATCTGCAGTGTGCACATGGTCAAGGAGGTGATGGTAGAACTTCTTCCTCTTTTGAAAATGATGACAGTCTTGTAATTAGCTTTATACATCAGCAAACAGATAATATTTTCTTTCATGAAGATGATAAGGCTATCATGTTTTATGATCTTGAAGATTGTTTTCTATTTAAGAATGACCTATACCATGAAGTTTAGGAATATGAGCTTGAGAGAGACAATATGCTAGCATTTCTCACGGTCAAGGAATTTACAGCTAACACTCAGATGGCAGAAGATTATACCTCTCTGTGCCTTCCTATGACTCAACAACCAATGGTTCTTTCAAAACAGAATGAAGGGAGTACTTGTATTTTTGTTGCTGGATCTCAAGACAAAATAGTGCTTCAGGATTATCAAGATTCCTTTGACATTCTTTTGTAAGAATTAGAGAAGATAAATGTTGCTTGGTTCGTTATCATAAGCCTTGGTTTCAGTGGTTATTGTGAGTTGCCTACATGTACATCATTTTGCCTACTTGGGGAAAGTGATAACATAATTTCATTGAGTAGTAATTTGTTGGATTGGTTACATTGGAAGGCTCACTACACATGATTGTACTTATTTCATCAGTAGGCAGATGGTTGTCATCAGGATTTGAAGTTCTCAAATCTCGATGGTCTACTGCCATTTAAAAGATTTGTAAGTACTTGTTTTAGTTAAGTCAGTCTTGAGTCATTTTTTGTTTCAGTCAGTTTAAAGATAGTTTCAGTTGAGTGTCCTATTTCAGCTTTTCAAAGTCTTGTTTCAGTTTGGATTAGTCAGTTCAACTATGAGCCTTGAGTCAAAGTTTCGTAGTAATTAGTTTTTGGATGTTTTGAAGTTATTGACTCCATATCCCAATGGACGAAAGGCACTGCCTGCTTTCCCAGAGATCTGTAGTTCTTGACACCTCCAGGGAGCTACCATCCCCATTGGAGCCAATGTTAGTGTTGGTATCTTCATCCCTCCGTCAGAGATCAAATCCTCTTGTTGCATTGCATATTAGGTGTCTCGCTTAGTCAGCTGCATTCCATTAGGAGCATGGATCATCTCACGGTAGTGGCTTGCTGTACAGTTTCCCTCATGTCATTTAACTGCTGGGTCATGTTTATTCATCAAAAATTGTATACAGTCACCTTTTTGTCTTAAAGATTGCAGAAGTCTTCTCTAGGGATTCATTCTCATTTAGGTCTAGGGTTTCATTAGGGTTTCATAAAAAAGGTCTCCAAAATGTCCAATAACAGTTAGCAGGCACATGAGGAGGTTCCAGTACCAATAAAGTTCATAATAAATTGCTCAGTAATGTATTTTTCCTCAAAACAGAGTTTTGAGGAAAAACAGAGTATTCTAGGTTTTTATTGTATTAATTCATGTATTTTCAGTTCTCTCGAATGTAAATCAGCTCAGAGGCAAACAAAAAATCAAGTCATTCAGTTCATCAAAGGCACAAAGAAAATAAACTGCCCAAAAAACAGAGTTGAAGAAGTAAAGTTACAATGCAAACAAAAAGCGGGTTTGATGAATAAAAAATTAAAAGCTCTTGTATATAAAACATTTTCACAATTCAAAAGCTCATTGGCATTCCAAGAAGAAAGATTGAGCAAAGTGAAAGCAGTGTTGGAAAAGGGAGAGAAAATCGCAACAAAGGAAATCAATTTTGGAGGCGCGGCGCATAGAGTTGCTCTCCTCAGTGTTAATTTGCACTGGCGCGGCGGATACAGGTGGCGTGGTGCATAGAGCTGCCAAGCCCTATTTCATCAATAACTCCCTCAAATTTTCAAAATTTCTCAAACCTTATAGTGTGCAAGTAAGCCAAGCTCGTTTCCTTGCTAGTGAAGGAGTTTTTCTTAAAGTTTATGGTGGTTGTTGTAAAAGAAAATCCAAACCCTAATATCTTGCAATTTCTCAAAAAGCCATTGCCTAGGGTTTTGTACTTGTCATTTTTCTACCTTCTACCACTCCCTCGCTTTTCACTCCTCCATTTATTTTCTCAGCTTATCCACCCATTCCCTGACTCCCATATTCAGTCATACCTATCCCCAATTCCCATTTTCCCAAATCCCTAGTCCTAACTATCCCAAACCCTAGTTAAAAATTCCAAAACACTAATTATTGTCCCAAGAGCTTCATATCACCATTCGGCTAAGTGTACCATCATTTAGAGGGTTGTCATCATCATGTTAGGTTCCAATGGGTCATTTTACACCTTGTTCATGCTTCAGTTGTGCCTGGGTAAGGTTCATTTCCCTCTCCTAGGGTTTTGAAGCTAATTTCTCTTGGATGGTCAAATCATCAGAAAAACTTGTATCCTGATGTTCATACATCTTCCCCTATCCTTAATGTACCTTATTAAACATTTCCCATCACTGAGATCCCCTGAATTGCTCATTTTTGCACAAACCCTAGTTTCTTGCTACAACTTGACAATTTTCTAGGCTAGGCCTGTGTTTTGCCCTTTTGGACCTCCTCCCCTCACTCAATATTTAAAATTCCACTTTCCCCTGCTTCTTAGCATCCCTTCCTACTTCCCAAAATTTTCTCAAGAATTTAGAAGCCCTTTATCCCCTTCATTTCACTTCATTTCGACAAATCCCCTTTTCCACAAATCGGGATAGGTTTTACTCCAATGATGTTTCTGAGAAATAAAAGATGAATTTGGGAAAACTGAGAGAGGTTTTTGTCAAAAATAGGCCAAGGAAAAAAACCTCCCTCACTTTTTACACAGGTGTCATGGCTTTAGAGAAATGTCAAAAATACAGTTGCCTTAGGAGAATTAATGCACCTCTGAAGTGACCTTGGGAAAATCAAGTTTTCTCCTAGCTTGGTTGGCCAAATGACTTGCTTGATGAGTCAAATGATACGTAGACACAAAGATATTTCCAATACGCTATCATGAGCTCAATTTGGGGTTGAAGAAGACCTTCAAAAATTGACTGCAACAACACTCTGCCTCTAGACAGCCTCATTTTGCACATTTTGACTAGTCTTGGGCGATTTGACTTTTGACAGCGAAAATAAACTCCAAATTGAAAAATTCAAGCTGTTTTGGAAAGTAGACTCAATAATAATTCCAATGAGCTATTGTACACCCAATTTGGACACCTGGAAGGCCCTAAAAATAGGTCTGCAAAAAGGAGCCACGCACAGAAATTTTTAACACAGAGTTTTCTGCCCTATGTGCTGCGCCATGTGGCGCTCAATTTTGCTATGGGACCTCCAAATCAGAAAAACTCAGCATTTTTAGATTTTTCATGGAAAATTATGCTTTCCTACCTATTTCCAAGAAATTTAGGCATGTTTTGAGCCCTCAAAAAGGTCAAAAACACTAAAAAAATGACCTCACTGCCCCTATTTTGACACACATGAAGCAGTGTTGGGAGAATGTACTTTTGGAGGTGCAAATGGAGGCAAAATTGAAAACTTCCACTTGCGTTGGAAAGTAGTCAGGCATACCTTTCCAGCAAGCACACCTGAAGCTCATGTGGACATCGGGAAGGCCTTCAAAAGTGGGTCCAAACAGGCGCTGCGCATAGAGAATCAGTGGTGGCGAATAGAGGGAAAATTGCCAGTTTGACCAAGTTTTGCTTTGTTTTTCGCCTAGCTTCACCTAGTTTGACTTTTTCACTTTCCTAATGGCAAATTCATGATGTAGTTTGATGAAAATTGATGGATTATGATGTAAATATGTCAAATTTTCACTTATGGAGGTAGATTCATCCATGAAAAGGTAGTTTGCAACTGAATGAATCAGTTCCCTAGTTTATAGAGGTAAGCTGTTCCACTGCCTAATTTCTAGTTCTCAGTTTATAATCAGTTGGATCAGCTCCTAAACATGTGAGCTCGACCCTTAGAGGCAAGGATGAGCTATGTTTGTCTATATTATGTTATTTTTCAGTCATTAGCATGGTTGGACTCTTGAGAAAGCCTTGAGCTTCATTGTACATTCATTTTCAGTATTTTGGTTAAGGAATTGAGACCAGGATTTGTAGCACTATTTGGGATTCATGTGGCAATTTGTATTGGTACAGTGCTTCTCCTTGTTGTTGTGAATTTTCTTATGTGATTGCATTATCTATCTTATTTATTCTGAACTAAACAAACAAGAGTGTAAGTAGAATTCATTGAAAGTGCAATGCTCTACTTGAAGTTTGCTTTAGTTGTTTGATGTTTTCAGCTGTTTGAGGAGGATTCATGCTTGCTCTTGCCCTCTTCAACACCTCACCTGTCTTTTCATTCCATCCCAATCAAATTTAAGTGCCAAAATGATTTCCTACCTTGCCCCATCGAAATCTCTGCAGAACTGAGCCTCAATCGCCGCACCCCAAAATCTGCCTTTCCCTCTGAGCCAACAAAACTCCATTTTATCAAATCAGACTCTCTTGCATATATACCTAGCCTAAAATCAAAAGATATTTCAGTCATCTCAAGCCCCATAGATCATCATTTGCTGAGATTGACCTGGAGAGAGCCCTCTCCTAACCTAGTAGGGCTAGCTACCAGGCTGAGGGTGGTTTGATGTTGGCCCTAGATCCTACCTTTTCAGCCTGAGGTAAATCTAGGCACTAACAGGTTCTTTGAAAAAATATTTATCTTGCTCCAGCATTTTATCAACTTGATACTTTTAGTGAGAGTCATGGTTGGTGCACAATCAACTATTTGTTTAAATCTTCCTGCAATGCTAAGGTTTAATCATCAAAAACATGATTTTTTTAGCATGTTTGTTCACATTTTATCTTGTTTTGTTGAAACTAAATAGATCACCAACTTTGGTTAGTGTTTAGGAATTCCATATCATCATTTATTGATATTAAGAATCACTTTTCTATGCTTTTGACTGATAACTATCATGTCTATCACATAAGAAAGGATTTCTAAACAATACATTGGTTACTGAGAGTGATGCTATATCAAAAAATAATTCTTACTTGAAAGGCTTAACAAAGTAGGCCAAATTGTATTGTTGAATGGTTTTGAGTTCTTGTCCTTCTTTTATCCAACCAATGATGCAAGGTTGTGGATGTAGAGTAGTAACATGATCCAGGTGGATAATGGTGGCTACCTGCCTATTCCACTTGGACCCCCACTCTTGTTTCTTTTTAGTTTCCTTAATTGTAGCACAACTTACTATTTTTAGCAGTTTTTCAGGTCCTAAACTTTCAGAGCCGTTTTGAGGGACTAAAAAACATTTTTAGGGAAAACAAAGAGACTAGAAAAGTGCCAAAATGATTACCCAATTTGTTTTCGGCCTCCTCTTTGAGATATTTGAAACAAGGTATTATGATAGCCAAACGAAGATCGCATGCCAAAGTTACGACCCCAGGAAGTTTATGTACCAATTTACCCAAACGAGGCCCACAGTTTTGGCGCTTCATCTCCTAGGGTTAGGTTTTCAGCGTCATTGTAACATAGTTCAGAGAGATGTCACTGCCACATCTCTTCTCAGAAATAAGATACCCTTTCCCGAGCTAGTTTATTTCCATTTCTATAAGTAAGCATATTTCAGTTCTTTGATATTAATGAAATGGAGTTTTATTTCTGCGACATCTCAACATTTATGTGTATATCTGTATTTTTTTGCATTCCTGCATAAGTTTGGATCAGTGGTATCAGAGCAATCTTCTCTTTCTCTGTTTTTCTTTGCATGTCCCTAATGAGGTCAAGGTATAAGGAGTTAGGGTTCAAACTGGTTGAACCTTTGCAAGACCAGCCTCGTAAACCCTGATGACCTCCCATGGCGGAAGAGAAGAAATACGGGGGGCAGGAGATCCTTTAAAAATATTGCTTGAGGAAATCCTCAAGAGACAAAGGAACCCAATGATGGATAAATTTGCCCAGATCCTTTGTTGGAACCATAGATGACATATCTTCATCTAATAGCCACTCTGGAGGTTCCACTCCTGTTTAAGATACAAGTTGACTTTAACATTCCAATATTTGAAGTACATATAGATGGTTAAACCTATTGGAGGGATATTATTCAGTTCATGACTTTTCCAATTAGGAAAATATTACTTTTTCACTCAAAGCGAACCCACATGTTAAGAACTATTGGGAAACCTACTGTGAATAAAAGGACGAGAGGGAATCGTCATTGTTTTCAGTCGTACCCACTTGGAATTATTTCCGAGATGCTATCAAGGAATAATATTACCCTGTCGGGAGCTATGAAGATAAATAGATAAAGTGGACCACACTGTGGCAGGGAAGTGACCAAGATGTGCCAGAGTTCACAAATATTTTCCATACCCTTCGCACAAAGCTCAGTATCAAGGATTTTGAGTGAAATTTGGTACTTGAGTACCGGGATTGTCTACACAAGTACATCGAGGATGAGATGGAGTTCTTGGAAATATCCTCGCTTGGCACTACCTATCTATATGCTGTCAAGATCAAGTAGAAATTTAAATATAAGAAGCAAGAATTTAGATCTACTAATCTGAAGCAAGTGAAAGTTGACTGCAAAACACATAACAAAGGAAAAATCCAAGGCAGGGTGACCCATGACAACTCGCTGAAGCCACAAGAAAAGAAAAACACCACGAAGACAAAGGACATAGGGAAAAATGGTGTGAGTTCCATAAGAGCTCCACTCACAACACAAGTGAGTGTCAAGCCAAGAAGTCAATGGTGGTCGAGCTGAAGGCTTCTGAATTAGATGCATGTTCCCACTCTGAGTTAGAAGCCAACAAGGGGAATATAAAAATGAAGTAGATTATTGATGTAGAGCCTAGTGCCACTATTTCCACCACCAAGATCTAGAAGGATGAGCCTGAAGATCCAGAGGAGGGGGAGCGACTCTTCCACTCACAGATGTGGGTGAAGGGTTCTTCGTTGCAGTTCATTATTGATAGTGGGAGCTGAAAGGACCTCATTTTAACAGAGGTCGTGAAGCGGCTGGGCCTACCAACCACAACATACTTGCAACCGTACACTATTAGGTGGCTTCACCAATGGTGAGATCTCCACATCAGCCAATAGTGCTACCTTCCCTACAACATCAAGCCCTTGACAGATGATGTATTATGTGATGTTGCTCCTCTTGAAGTTTGTGATGTTTTATTAGGCCAACCATACTTGTGGAAGCAACATGTTTTGTATGAGTCTAGTCCTTGTACTATTGTTATTAATTTGGACAATAAGTTGTACAAGATACCAAAGGTAGCACCACCTACCATTGTTTCTTTGATCATTGCAAAGCAATGCAGTAAGATCATTTCCTAGAAAGGGAAATTTATTTTCCTTATGAATCACCTTTAGGGCAAGAAGAATATTGTGGGCATGGCTTCTAGACAGGGCTCCTCCAGACGACAACAACAGGTGGATAAGGTTGTAGAGGAGTACAATGACATCTTCACCTCACACATGGGGATACCTCTACACATTCAGGTCAAGCACTCCATCGATCTGACCTTGGGCATGGCGCTACCCAATGGACTGATCTATTGATGCTTTATTCTGGAGAACGATGAAATCAAGAGGCAGATTCAGGAGCTGTTGGAGAAAGTGCACATTAGGCCAAGTTCATCATCATGTGGGAGCCCAATCATGTTGGTATAGAAAAAATATGGGACCTGAAGATTCTGTATTGATTATCGGGCGCTAAACAAGATCACTCTCCAAAATAGCTATCCAATCCCATAGATTTATGACCTTCTGGACCAACTAAAGGGGGGGAAATTTCAACAATATTGACTTGAAGACCAGCTATCACTAGGTACTAATCGAGCCCTTCGATGTGTGGAAGAATGCCATTAAAAAAGGAGGGCCTTTTCGAATGGTTGGTCATGCCTTTTGGGTTGATGAATGCCTGATGGATGACATCTTGTAACCCTTCACCAACTCATTCGTGGTGGTGTATTTGGATGACATTTTGATCTTCAGCTAGAGTTGGGGAGAACACCTCCACCATATTTGACAGGTCCTCCAAACCCTGCGAGAACACAAGTTGTGTGCCAATTTGGAGAAATGCACTTTTGTTATGACCCAGGTTCAATATCTAGGGTACATCATTGATGAGGGAGGTGTGCATGTGGACCCAGCCAAGATATAAGTAATTCGAGATTAGCCAGTCCCAACCACTCTAAAAGAGCTCCATATCATTAGAGTTAGTAGTAGATTGAGGTTTCTTGTCTAAAGGTCAACCATTTGGTTTGGTCGAGAAGCATCCTTTCACCTTTAATTCAATGAAAATTTTTATAGCACAGTGAAATGCTTTTGCAAGAGTGCGAATAGTGGTGAATTCCATCTCTTGTTGGATATAAGTGGAAATACCATTGCTATACTTCAAAATAAGTAACTCGTTTTCCCTTCATAACACCAATTGAAGCCATTAGTTAGTAGGATATGTGATTCAAGTCTACACAATCTGATCTTTGCATTGTCTTAACTACTCCCATTTGTTGTACTATTGTTCAACATATTTTGATGCATAATATTTCGTTTGAACATGTTTGATGAATTACTTCCATGTGTCGAACAGGTCTCGTAACTTGTTGTATTTTTAAAAAATATTTTTCCACAAGAGATATACAAAAGTTGTCATCTTGAGAGATGTAATGATAACTTTCTTCACATCCAAAATATTATTCATAAATAATTATAGCTATAGTTTCTATATCTAATTATAATTCCCCCCCATAAAATATGGCATGTCTAGATTCATTTGTTACTTGAAAGAGATAACCCTTTCAAAGGCAGTTTTTATTAGGTTTCTAGTTGAAGTTGAGGCTGATTGAAATTATAGTGATTCATGCAATGATATCAAAAAAATGGCATTACATTTATTCTCTATATCAAGTTAGAATTTGTTTTATGAGTCCTTCAACCTTACTTGTAGGATTTTTTTTCTCATGGTATTACATTTTGATAGCCTAGGTCAATGCCATTGCATATAAGATTCATACAATTGGAGTAAGTTGGGTCATACAATTCAAGAAACCATACAAACTAAATTGGTGATGCACAAACTAACCCAACATTTTCATAAAAAATCCATTTCAAACCTAATAATTTCCTTTGCCTCATGAGTAAAAAATAATTCTCCTCAATAAAACTTCCCAAGGATTTTTCATTTTCACCTTGCATATTGGATCTAGGGTTTCAAGTAAGTAACTTCATAGAGGTAAAAGACAAAGCAAAATTAAATGATTGTTTCTTAGACCATATTTGAACATGAATAGATTTTGTAACTACATAAGTACTATTTTAGCATGATAGATTGTTATAATGGGAGACGAGTTGATTATTAGAAGAAATGCTTTGATACCAATTAATCATGTCACTCAAGTTAGGGTAGTGGGACACCAGAGTCAAATGAATGAGTCAATCTCTATTATGGTAGAAACATACTAAATCTAAATATTTGAGAAAAAAATGTAGACAACCAAATAGAATTGATTGACAATAATGGATGGAAAATCACATGAGAATGAAAGTTGGGGATTGATAATGGGGAAACCCAAATGGAAAAACTTTGGTAAATTGATGAGAAACCTTTGGATCCTAGTTATTAATTATATAACAAAAATCCCAAATATAGATATATTGAACTAATAAAATTCCTTACAATAATATAGAGAGAGGGGTCAAACATAGTGAATTTATTTGAACCCCTCTTATATGCATGGCTAATACATTATAATTTTTCTAATGAATGTGTGGGTGCTCTACCTACTATATTTTACTTACAAATTAGTTATATAAATTGATTGAGGAATACTAAATGACTTGTTTCGAGCTACTGGATACAAAAAGGTGAAGACACAAGCTCAACCATGTTGATGATGCATGCTCGGTGTTGGTTGACTATGCAATATGTCGTATGACATGCACTGAGTCGTCAAATCTTTTGGATACGTAGTGTTAGTGCTTGAAATTTCACCTCAGGCTGAGAAAGGTAAACTCCAAGGCAACATCAAACCACTTAGCCTCGTAGCTAGCCCTACGGGGCAGGAGAGGGTTCTCTCCGGTCTATCTCGGTAAAGATCTTCAAAGGGGCGAGATGACCAATAAGGAAACACTGATTTTAGGCTAGTAAACTGATAAAATAGGGGTTTTTAATAAAATGACGAGGTTTTTCTGGGCTGCATGGGCAAAGTAACAGCTTGAGCAGAGAAATGTAATCAAGAACACAGATTATCCCCTAAGGCAAGGTAGGCAAGAAATTTAACATCAAATTGAGATTAAATGGAATGGCAAGACTGCTGAGGAGCTGACAAGGGCATAGAAGATGAATTCTTGTCAAATAGAAGAAAACATTAAATATGAACAAACTTATAGGCAGAGCATAAAATATTATGAATTCTACCTAAACACTTCATTTGTTCAATTGGAAATGATCATGAAGTGAAATGAAAACATAACAGGTTACATATGAAACAGAAGGAAAACTTATGCTAAATTGTCATACCACAGGAATCTCAGGGGTCAGAGCTGTGTATTTCATTAAAAAAACTCTGTCAAAGACTGTACAATGGAGCTCAATTCTCTCTCCTCCACCTGCGCTCAGAACTTTTTCCCCTCACACCCACTCTCTCACTCTTACAAATGACTATCTTTATACATTAAATAAGACTGTTGTAAGAGAAAACAGATCAACCCAAAAAACCTGGGCGCTGTTTCACCTGCAATTACAAAAATTAGGAAAGGGAGTTTCATCTATTCTAAACATAAAACAACGTTCCTCTAAATCTTCTGATAATTGGCCAATTAGGAGACAAAACTGGAGCGCAGATCTCCATAGGATCAGGACTGAAGTCTTAAATCGAATCCCATTCTTTGGCTGTGATAGATAGTCTTGACTTATTTTCAGCTTGCCACGTTACATTTGCCATTTTAATAAAACAACCTTTAAACTAAAATTCTGCCGATTCAGCTCATGGTGACAACTGTACTGAGAGAGGTTTGCGTGGTTGCACTCAGCGTTTAATTCAGATTTATTTGCAGGAACGACCCAATAGCCAGAATTATAATATGCCACCCATCGAACTCCAACACGTCCAACCACATGCAATATGGTAGCATCAGCAATAGCTCACAATCCGCCTTCTAAGAGCCACATCGCCCGTAATCCCACAAAATCTCCAAAGGATCAATCGCTGGCGGAAATCATGGAACAAAATCCTGTACGGGGTAATGAGGCCAGTCGCACGATTTCTGTGGAGCTGAGATGTCGCTGCAAATTGTTATTAAAAATAAAGGCAAAACCCAATTAAAGCCATGGCAAACCAAATATCACAATCATTTCCATGTTTTTCTTTTTGACGATACTGCAGCAGTAGTGCAAAGAATACAACGCATTCGTGGCCCATTGGAATCGGTACTAGAGTCATCATCCGATTCATCTTGGAAGGAGTTTTCCTGTGTATCTCCAAAACCTCCAATAAATTTTGAGCCACTCTTTTTGCTAGAGTCTTTTGTAACTGATGTAGTTGTGTCCGTAAGACATGTGATGTGATAGGTATGAGTGCAGAAGAAAGCGATAACTGAAACATGCTGGATTGAGAGAGGATCTAAGCATATGCAACACCTTCCAGTAGCCCTCGAGTTTGAAGATTTTGTTGTATTCTTTTCAGTGCTCAACCTTCTATCATCTCTACGAATCACTGCATTTTCTCTCCGATATTGATTTACATTCAATTCATCTTCCCTACTTCCAATGTAGATAGCATGACGAGCCTCATAAAAATATTTTACCAGCAAGTTCACACAGTCAGCCTTTAGAATATCATTGCAGCCATGCCTAAGTGAAGTTTCTGTCCGATAATCTGTGACAATTTTAACCAGCCGGTCCCTCAACCTTGGAATTTGCAAACCATTTGGGATCAAACATTGTCATAGTAAACTTTACCTGTGACATACTAGGGTGCTTCGAACCTCCTCGATGGTTTGTGCTTGTTTTCTCCCCTTGGTCTTTAGAAGACTGTTCATGGAGAAGTTCATGGTAGTCATGAACATGGCAAAGATATGTGAATACACTTACGGGTCCAGAGTGCAAGCTGGGGAGTTTCACATCCAACTCAATGATACATTGAGCATCATGAGCTAAAACAAGTCCATTGTTGATTATACTAGAATATGTGGTGGTTGTACCATTTTTTACACCAGTATTGTGAAGCTCCAATATTAAAGTCCAATGTGAAGACAGCGAATAAGTAGTGCAGTTGTACAGAGTTAAACTTATCCTTGCAGGTAGACAGATGTGCGTTTGAAGAAAATTTTCAACAGAATTTATTTCTGAACTGCCTGGGAAATCCTCAAAAGCTAGTGTCCTTGATGAGACAACCATGACAGGAAAAGGAGTGACCTTCATACTGCACCTTGATTTGGTATATTTTCTATAGCCATGTCAATAGACTTCTGTGTATCTCTATCTTCAAACAACAATGAAATGAAAGCTTGAGATCCAGCACAGTAACATAGATGTTGGGAACCCAACATACAAACTGATATTAGTGGTGCCTGAACCTCCTCGAGCTTTTAATATCAATAGCATATATCCCACATGCCTGGAGTTGCCCAATGGGGTAGGGTCCATGCTTCAAAATCACCTTAGAAATGTCACCATTACTATCTTCTTCTCGAATAATAGCCACCTTTGGCTTTGACTTTGAAATCATGAATTTTTCATTTGAAGATCTGGGCACAAATGACAATGCCCATGCAGGTGCATGTCTGTTTTTTAGTCCTTGCCATCATAAGTTGAAAGCCATTTAAGAAGGCAGCCCCAAAATAAACACTAACAAAAGGTCTATAAAGCGTTGCTGGTGCACCTTCTATTTCATAAGCTCTGTAACCCATATCCCTGGCCAACCATTCTGCTATTGATTGCAATGTCTGCATAATACCTGTACTAGCCTCTCCTAATTTTGGTTCATAACGATAGGCAAAAGGTTGCCTGTTACTTTCAATCTTTGCAATAGTACATATCATTACAGCATCTAGTCCCCCTTTAAAATGCCTGTCGATCATGATGTCTGCCATCATATGGGCTGGATGACACACTAAATGGATGCCATTGTAGCCAAGATAAATTTCTTATTTGGATAAAGAGAAAACTCAGCGCATGGCAGCACAAACCTGGTGGCTTTGATATAACTAATTCGATTGTTCCACATGGAAGGCACTTTGCTGACAACAAATCAACATCTCTTCAAGATTGACAGAATCTAAGAAACCAGTCAACTATGAAGAAAAAGATCCCTCCTGCTGCTGTAGCGAATAGATAATCTCCCACATGTAATGCTAAGAACACTATGAAGAGTATGTATAATTGATGTGTGTAGAAAAAGAGTTCGAAGTAGTGCTGTCGTACAAAGCGCAATGAAGTCACCCATATGGCCAACCCAACGCAAAGGCTTATCTCCCCTGGGAGATTTGCAATATTATCCCGTTGCCACCGAACCACCTGAAACATAGCATTGAGAAAGCCCGTGAAGTTATCCGTGGGATAAAATCAGAAGGTTATCTGTTTCAATCTGGGGAAGAACCGCAAGGAATTCATTCCTTTGCCACCTGTCAATTTGACTCTGACAGAGGACTTTGAGAAGACGGAGTCTAACACGTAGGATGAAAAATGATTGTATAATAATCTATAATTCAATTAATTTAAGGGTCTCTTGAGAGGTTTGACGAAGTGGGTCCACTAGGTTTGTGCATTAGTTGAATATACTTATTAAGTCTTGGGACAAATCAAGTAGACAATGAAGAAATGTAAGAATATTGTAGAGGTAAAGTTAATAAGGCATTAGAGACAAAGCATTGAAAAGGACACTACTGAAAAAATATGTTACCCATGTAAGATAAGACATATTAAATCTATTAGTGAATGAGGGTTGAGGTGGTTTGGCCTTTAGAAGCCTTCACATGGTTTTGTTTTGGTTTATTCCATGAGATCCCATACTTATGCTTAGAATATGGTGCGAGGGTGATTGGCTAAAAGAGATATTTGGTTCAGCCTAATCTATGTTTGGGTGGTAAGTGGAAGTCCTTGACTTGGTTGACATTTTCATATATTAATAAGAGTTATTTTTCCTACTGTGATTTATGAACAATTGTAGTGATTATGTTGGTGACATTATGGTTGATTTTCCATGGTTTCTATGTTAGTTATTCACTAGTTATATGTTGGCTATATGATGTAATATATCTATGGTTCTTGACATGTTTCGATAAGTTATTGACTAGTTGATGAATGCATGGACTAACAAGTGTTGTTGAATCTAGCTAGAGAGGGTTTAGAGCCTTCTCGATTATTTTCATATGAAGACTATCAATTTATGATCAGATATGCATTCATGACCTATAGCTTACATGTTTAACATATGTTTGATGAAATGTATGTTATTTATTAGTAAGTCTAGGTCAAGATTCTTGCTTCAAGTTTGAATGTTTGGAATTATTGTCATGTATATTATTATTCTAAAAATTTTTAGGAAATTCTAGGCAACGGTATGGAGGTTGGCCTGAAAAGGTGGCACATATCCTAGAAACTCATGCTCAGAACTAGAGGATTTAGGCCATAACCACATGGAAGGCATGTTGTGCATGTTGTTGGAGGCCTATACGTGCGGTTGGGGAGCTAGGTCAGAGAAATAGGATTCCATCTCAAGGACTAATTAATTGGGGTGGTTGTTCACATGTTAAGTGATATGTAGTCCCTGTAAGATATAAGTATGTGTTCAGTTTTTAGGCCCCACTTCCTTAACTGGAACTTGGAGGTCGGTTCATTTCATAGTGACACTCATCTTATGTTTACCCTTGCGAGCTTGTGAAATTGGGTAAGTGTAGGAGGGATGGTTACAGATTGGTATAAGAGCTTCCAGGTTCAAACATTTGGACTAGATGGGTTGGGTTAGGTGTGATTGTTATGAATGCATGCTAGTTGTAGATGTGTTTTTTGTGCATGCATTGTGACAGTCATATATATATATATATATATATATATATATATATATATATATATATATATATATATATATATATATATATATATATATATATATATATATATATATATATATATATATATATTACTCTGGATTGATTTGCGCAGACGAGATAGCCTCCCCTAAACTTCACTAAGGTATGTAGATTATGTTTATATTTAGTTTATCTAAAATGGCATGTTTGTAGGAAGTAGAAGATCATAGATGAAGAGCAGAATGGTAGATTACAGTTCACGTGGCTCTCCATACGAATTATTTTAGCAACAAGGAGATGACTACTCTCCCGATATAGCAAACACAATGAGAAGTATGAAGGTAGAGATTAGAAGTTTCAAGGAAGATAATGATAGGATAATTTAATCACAAGAAAGAATTTCCAGAGATCAATAAAATAAAGAAGTTAATGCAATGATCCTTTAGATCTTAGCATATTTGTAGAGATAGGGACAACCAAGAATCATTGATGGACAAGAGGAAAGGACTAACGGGGCATATGGTAGCATGTCTCGATCAGGATAAGATGTTGGACAAGGATGACGCAGTTAGAGGTGGCATATGGCTAGATACACCTAACATGAGAGGTAGTGCTTATGAGTTCTACTCTAGTTTTGGTTCAAAGATACATCATGATCATCACTATCATAATCCTTATAGGAGGAGTGACAAGTAGTACTTTCCAGTTGAGTTCAAGAAATCCAAGCCTCCTACAGTTGATGGATAGATGCAGAAATTGGAAGATGAAGAAGCATGGCTACTTGGGATGAAGAATTTTTCCGAGCTACATGATTATAGAGAGAATATGAAAGCCATGATAGCTATTTTCAGTCTCAAGGTAAAGCATATTTCTAGTGGGAATATGTGAAGCGTGTCAGAGGCATCAATACAGAGGAGTTGAGTTGGCATGAGTTTAAAAGACTCTTTAGAAATAAGTAGTTGTCCGAGAGATATTACGATGGAAATGCTAAGGAGTTTTATGAGATGAAGAAGGGTTCTATGATAGATGAAGTGTATATGATCAAGTTTCTAGAGTTGCTAAGGTCTGTGCCATATCTTAAGGATGAAAGGATGAAGGTTCAAAGAGTCATATGTGGATTTCCTTTAACATTCAAGGATCGAAATGAGTATGATGAGCGTCGGTCATTGGAGGAAGGTATTGGGAAGTTGAAGCATTGTTATGAGCAGTCTAAGCATAAGTCTGAGCCTAAGTGTGATTAGAAGGGGAATGAGAAGACTAAAGGAAAACGAAATAAGAAGCGAGGAAGGCTTGAGGATGTAGGTAACAAGGAGAATGCAACGTCATAGAAGAATTTCAATATAGTTGAGAGAAGACATGGGTATCAACCTGAGGAGAAAAATAAGGATAATAGCATGAATGCATTGTAGTGTTGGACTTGCGATGGAGAGAATCATAGGAGAGATTTTCTAGAACATTAGGGTGGTAGACCTTAGATTTACAGTGCTCAGGAGGCACAAACAATTGGAGATTTCAAACAAAGTATCTCCCAGATTTATGAAGTAGTGGATAATAGGCAGGTTGATCATCAGGCATTTATTATTGAGATGGAAGGTAAGATTTGTGATCAAGTTGTTTCCAATTTGATTGAATGTGGATCTAACTATAGTTATATCAGTCTTGACTTGGCGGATAAGTTTTGTTTGAATGAATAAGTATATACATAATCTTGTTCGGTGCAGTTCGCTAGAGGGACCAAGAAAGAGTTCATCATTGGGTGAGACCTTGTGAATTTGATTTGAATGGTATGCCTACATAAACACATATAAATATGCTTCCTTTAGGTTAATATAGTATGATTTTGAGCATATATTGGTTGTACATTAAACAAATTAAGGTAGTGTTCATGGTGCTTGACCCACCAACATTCAGGGGATCACCCTGGTATGAAGTCCCAACTAGACCTCACACTGTTTGGTGTGGGAGTCCCATCCGGTATGATGGCTCGATTGCCATTGTCTTAAGGATTTGCCTCAACTCTTGCTTGTTAGCACAGGAGAGTGGTTTGCTTTGTCTTCGGGAAGTGAGGTTCACGTGCCTGGTGAGTGTAAGTGTACTTGTGTTAATGGTTCTTTCATTGTGAGGGGAAGAGAGTGAAGGTGAGTTCTAGGTTGAAAGGGATAAGTCCCCACTCGGCTAGGAACACACAACGCAAAAGGACATACACAACGTCCAATGGGGCAGTCAACTTGGATGCGGCAGTCACAACATACAAGGTAAGGTAACATGTAAAACACTCATGGATCAGTCCGAACGAGTGCAACGGTTGATACAACAAGGTTCATGTGAAAGGTCTATTTGTTGTTCGACATAGATAGGACAACGTTAACAACATATAAAACACATTTCCATTAATATATTATACATTACAAAAAGTGGATCAATTCAGATGTAGAACATAGGTTAAAGCAACATGCATTACAAGTGTTAAAGATCAGTGTTACAAAAAATACAATACATGTGTGAAAACGTGTTGGCCTGTTGATAGGCTTCTGAATTAAGCGAAAGTTCCAAGACACATCGTTACACCATACATCACTAAATCCATTAGCGAGGCATTGGAGCCACTACTTACTCCTCAAAGAAAATATTATAGGCTCTCTTGGCTATGTGGGAGGAGATAGGCGAAATGTCCTTTCATGTACAAATGAGGGGGGTATTTATAGCCAGGGGTGAAACTAACCCTTGTGGTTGTTCGACTACCCTCATGACCATTCGACTTCCATGACTTTCTGACTTACATGACTCTATGTTCAACAAGTGGATCTCTTGGACTTCCACCTTACATCATATTGATTGACAACAAGCTCATAGTGGAGATGTGAGCAACATGACTTATGACTTGACTTGACATGACTTGACATGACAATGCTTGTACATTCGTGCTGCGGCTAGAGTGCATGTTGAGCTATAGTTTTGTTGAGTGATGGATGTCTTCATGGTGTATCACAGCTTCACCTCTGCATGGCGAAGTGTGCAGAGTCTTTGATGGTCCTTGGTTCGCTTGATGAAGCTTTAGCATGTTGTTCTTTGCTTTCATGTTAGAAGGCTTGACAGTCTCACTTGTTTGCGAAGGTGCATGTTTGTCGCGTTCCTTCAATTCATATGCTTCGTTCGTTCATCCTTTGGTGAACTTGTCCATATGGAGGTGCTCCCTTCGTTCATCCCATTCTTCGTCCTGACATGTTTGTTGGTGTACCTATACCTGCAGTCACTCATGACAAGATGACATAAAATCCAAAACCTCCTAGTCTACCATGACACATGATCACTCGGATGCAGGTGACCTCGAGAGGCAGCAGGGCTATGATGCAGGATGATGGCTTGAGACAATTGCTGATGAAATCTATGCAAGAGTCACTGAGAGATGGAGACATACACTCTGAGTCGATAGTGAGTGTCTGCAAGGTTTGGCTTGTATGGGAGGCAAAATTGCACAAATTTTGGGAGGTATAGTTCGGGTTGCAGGAGGGCAAGGCAAGCATGCTCTATGCATTTTCCAAAACAAACAGTAAGTAGGGGTTGGACATCCATATTTGTGCAATTTTTGAGAGGAACGGGCTGGGCTACATGAAGGGTCAGTAGGCAGGGATTGCACAGTTTTTCTGGGAACTACCCAGGAGACTGACACCCATAATTGTGCAATTCCCATAGGGAACTGCTAATTGGTTGTTGGGGTCATTGGCAGCTAAAACTACACAATTCCTAGAGGGAATTGGTATTTGGCTGCTTAGTCACTGGTAATTGGCTGCTCAGTCACTGGCAGCAGGAACTGCACAATTCTTGGAGGGAACAAGCAATCTGCTTTTAGGAGCTGCTGGATGGGAAAAATGCACTGAGGCTGGGAGGCTAGCCTGCTGATCATCTCTGCGCAATTTCTAAGCTGAGATGACTGATGAGCAGCAAAAGCCCTGCTCATGAGCTCTATGCAATTTCTAAGATGAACAGTCGGTCGACTGTCCGAATGACTAACTGGGAAATTGCACAATTTTCTGAAGGAGACAAGGACGAGCACTTGGTGTCTGTCCGGCCCGTCTGTGAAATTTCCTCAGTCAATTGAGTGGGTGTGGTTAGTGGCCTCTGCACAAATTTGGAGAGGAGTCAATCCCGAGGTGACTGTCGGGTCCGACTGTCCGGGTGACCAGCATGAGAGTTTATTAGATTGCCTACAGGCATCACATCTTGGAAGGACTAGCTTGATGCTTCTGTGTTGTCCTGGTTGAAAGTCAATCAAATAGAAAGCATGTTAATGGTCTGGATGTCAGTGAGGAGTCTGGTCGTCAGAACTTCAACAAAAATGACTAAGTGTGTGGACATTCGAAAGGTGCATAGGTGATCATACGAACACACACTTGCATGACTTGACGACGATACGACTAAACCATCCAGACACACATGTTCAACATGACTGGCTAACAGTGCAAGTGACAAGTGCGACACTCATGATTAATTGATCATTGATCGAGACGATGCTTATGCACCAACGAATGTGACTCAATGTGTGAGTGCAACATACTCTTTCATGGCGAACACAACAAACACATACGAAGCGAAGACTTCGACCATAACCAAAATATGGTCGCAAGCATGACTTGGACATCAAAATGTAGAGACTTGAATGTAATTTACACGCAAGGTGGATGTAAAGACTCACACGATCTCACAGAGTGGACCCGAGTGTGTGTTGTCATCAAGTGAAATCTTGAAGGAAGGATATGAAATTAGTGCAGGCGAAAATTTTGGAGGGTGGTTGTAGCCGCCACAACACTTGGCGACAAATTGGTAGAACTCCAGATTCTCTGTTTTGGTTCATTGCTAGCACAGGGCCTTGGTATTTCAGGGAGTATTGAATCACTGTGCGGGTTACTTTAGTTTCCCCACTTACCCCATGGATATACGTGGTTCACCCTTTTCCAAATCAGTTAAACACAATCAAAAGTTCAGCTTGAATCTCAGTGTTTCGAATCCGAGAAGGGTAGTTTAGCTTGTGAGTTAAAGATTTTTCAGAGTATAAATTTTCATCTCTAGTGTTGCTCCGCTACTAGCAAGCCTGAACAATGCCCTAATAGAGTCACACAGGAAGACACACATTGCTCCATTCTAGTGAGCCTAGTCAGTAACCGGGTGGAGTTGCATGCTTCACCTCTCAGCGTAGGAAGCCTTTCTCTTATTTTTCCTTTGTATTTTTTAAGAGGACGTGCATAGGCACTTATTTATTTTGCGACGGAAGAGGGATACCGACTTATTGAGAGCAGAAGAGGTTGTTCCTTCAGAGAAGCATGTAAGACCTTTGACATAGGTTTACTCATTTAGATTTTCCTCTTCTTCATCTCTACTAGTTGGAGTAGCTTAGACACACACAATAGAATTCTGAGTACATGAATGGGGCTTCCTAGTGTGAACACAGGTTCATGGTTGGACTAAAGCTTCCCTTACAAATGGTTCGTATTTTCCATCAAGACTTCATTGGCCAAAAGTTACAACCAAGCACAGAGAAGGTAGACAAAAGATTGGCCAAGTGATGCAGTGTCACGAGTCTTTTCAAATTTCAACCACCTACTCTATTCAAAAGCTAGAACGTAGTAGCCAGCAGCACTTATTTCTGGAAACAAAAATAGTAGTATATCAAAAAAACAAAATGAACGTGAATAAAAATAGTAAGCAGAATCAAACAAAGCGAAAGTAAAGATAATAAGAAAAACAAACCAAATGAAACAACAAGTAGCAAGCAGACTATGTACATGGCATGAGTGCGGCCCGACCTACTGAAAATAATGTTAGAGAACTTGTCCATTGACAGGAAGATTATCAATCCCCCCATCAAGTGATTGCAAATGATACGTGTGTGATCCAAGTTTCTCGTGGACCAGTGCCGGTCCTCTGGGCTTTGCTACCAGAACCTGGTGGCATTCTAGAAGACCTTCAAGTGAAGACAACACCACTGTTTCAGTTACTGTGTGAAACATGGGCTCGGATGATGGCACGAGTTAGTTTTTTTTATTCTAAGAAGGGTTCAAGTTTCTGAAGTCAATGCGTAAGCGGATCTTCCCAGATTTCTTACGTGCAGGATTTAAATTAGCAAACCAAGTCTGATGATGAACTTTGCAAGTAATCTAAACACTTGAAATGTTAGTCAATATTTTTAGTGAAAGGAGTGCAAACAACATGTATGTGTTACTTGTTCTTTGCTGTAATGGCTTGTCTTCTCGTTTACCTGGAATCTCATGTTGGATTGTTCGCGTGTAATGGGTACTCAGGTCATCATCTACTCGTGCAGACCCATCCAGGTATTGTTTGATCAAGCGGTCAATGATTGGTAGCTATTGGAGTGTGTAAATTGTATGGAGATTGGCCATCTTTGAATCATGGTGGATTCCTAGGTTGCTTTGTTCGTTCATAGTGTTGGTCCTTCGTGCGTTTAGCAATTCTTTAGCATCATTATTTGTGACTTCAAACTTCAAGAAGCTTGAAATCATGCATCGTCCATTATTTTGGATGACTGAGGTGTGCTTGGTCCTTGGGACATCATGTGTCCTTGACTTGTCAAGGCTCATAGCCCACAACTTGTTTGTACATGGATCGTTTGGCGTACTGGTACTATTGCTACTACCATTGTTGCTACTAATACTACTATCAGAAAAATAAACTGTACAAGTTTCATTATCATCAATTGGGTGAGGAAGGAGTCCCAACTTCTTGTCTTATGAGGTTGGGGTTGGCCGTGCAAGATAACACTCCAATTTATTTTCGAGGAAGCAGTTGACAAACATGAGTTCTGCGAAGGCCAATGGTTTGTTCTCACCTTTAAGGTGAGTGACATTACATATGATAACACCCAGATTTGGTTTCATATTCCCTTGTATGGAAGCCACCTGTGAGACCAGTCTGTAGCAAAATATCCATCTAGCTTGCTAGACCAGTCTCTGCTGAGTAGTAGGCCATATGCTTCTGGTATGTACACAACAACTATGTTGATGCACTGGTGGACTCGACTGTCATGGGATAGCTCGATGATCACGTCTTGTAGTTCACCAATGGCTAATATTGATGTTTTATTGAGTTGGATGATTCTGACGAATATTTCGCTCCATTGTGCATTGATCTTCTTAGCAATCGAGAGCGGAATGACAATGGCTACCGCGCTAAAATAAGCCAGGCAATTGTGGACATTGTAGTTGAAAACTTTGAATGAAATCAGGAATGGGGGGAACCTGAGTTTTCTTCTTCCATCCGGAGTGTATTGAGCACAGTGGATAGTCATCTAGGAGGTGTGCATGATCCCTTGTTGGTAGAGGTCGTGTTGTTTGTTGTTATTTGTGCTAATGGCACGCAAAAGGATATCTTGCTGACTCTAGACTTTGGCTAACTTGAACAAACTGATTTTTGCTCGAGTTTTCTTCATGTCATCGACTATGTTATAATCTAGAGGTGGTAGACTCACTGAGGTGTCCGGGGTGGAATGGATGTTCATGCTATCCGACAGAGTGTTCTGCAACTTGCTGCCTATGGACGTACTCTTATCTGCCGATGTCCTCCCGGACTTTCTTTGTATTTGTTTCTTGGAGGTAGCCGGTGACTCAACGTTCTTTATCAGCTGTCTCACTTTCTCTTACATTTCCCCAAGTTTAGGGGGAGCCTCTTTACTTCTAAGGTTGTAAAGATCATTTTGTTTTTGGCGCTACTTCTCGGTGTTCGTCTTCAAGACTACTTGCGAGCTCTGATATGCGTTCACCACATGCCCAGAACTTATTGCTTCAATAGGTGCAACCTCTTCGTTATCATCAGTGTCTTTCGACTGCTCCTATATGTCGCCATTTGCATCGAGTGTATGAGTACAGACAGAGGTAACAACTCGCTTCCAATCTGAACAAGGGTTCTTGGGATGGAATTATTCATGGAAGAAATATAACTTTGGATTAGTGCATTGATCGAGTTGGAACATAGGCTTTTGCACAAATTTGGAACCAAACTGGTTGTTGCTTGATGAGTCGGTTGATGAACTTCTTTCCTATCTTTGTCTCGGTGGATGACTGCTCGCGAATGTGTCCATATTCCTTTACTTGAGTTTAGACATTTCGGTGGTCAAGTTCTTGACAAGGCGAGTGAGGGTCTCAATATTAGTTGGTTCCTTGTCTCTGTCCTTGCTCATCGTTGCTTAGGGATTTTTGCTTGCATCCTTGGAGTCTTTCGTTGATTCGTCATCCTTGATGACTACAATGGCATGCAAGTCTTTCTCAACAACAATAGCCTCTTTCAACTTTCTAAAAGTGTTGTCTTCGCAACTAGCTTGATGAATTGCGCAATGGTGGTTGGCAGTGCAGACGTGTAATAGTCAACAGTGATGGAGTCATGAGGTTTGGTGTCTTCTGAAAACTTGTTCAAAATACAAATAAACCTTTGATTGAAATCTTTCACTTTCTCTTTTCCCTCCATCTTGAGGCTTCCCAATTCTTTGAGTAGCATGGTTAGGGTCATGTCATCAACAAAATTTTCAAGGAACATACGTTTGAAAGAACCCCAGTTCTGTATGGATTTGGGTGGAAGGCTGTGATACCAAGAAGCTGCGTGGCTGTCCAAAGTACATGGAAACAATCTACATGATACGTCTTCATAACGTACCTCAAGGGTCTGCATCTGTAGGTAGAAGTTGTCTAAGTGGTCTTCTTCCTTCACCACGCTATCAAGGTTAAAATTGATGTTCATTCTCTCCGCTCGCTTTGGCATCTTATTCAAGACAACCGGGAGAGACAATGTTCCTTGAGTCATCCATTCAAGATTTGGGTCAGCCATCTCTTTTTCTTCTTCATCCTCTTCGTCTTCTTCCTCTCCATCAGAATCTGATGGTTCCAGATCTGAGTCTGTTGGTTCATCTCCACCTCCACCTCCTCCGCTGCCTTCCCCTCCGCCTTCTATACTAGAGTTCGATCCCAAGACCACAAGAGTGCATTGTTCATCTTCAAAGAATGTTGGAGATTCCTCTTCATCTCCAATAGATTCTTTCAAACCTCCAAGAGTAGCAAGGACTGCTTCTTCCACCAATGATACAACAAGCCTTGTGGGAGTGGCTTTTGTCTTCTTAGATGTGTGTGGAAGATAATGTATGCTTGGGATCAGTCTAACTTCTTTCGCAAACTGGCGAGTGATGGGACATATGGAGTGAAGGTGTTGATATGAAATCTCGTGTTCAATAGTGGGAGGTGAGGAATAACCAACTGTTGAGTCGTGAGAGAGGGAGTGCGAGTTACTACCTTCACCAGATGGTTGATGAGTGAGTGTGAGCGGTTTCAACCATGTACAACTGGTTGCCCTCCTTCTAGCGCCAGAAATGTTGATGGTGCTGGACCCACCAACATTCAGGGGATCACCTCTTTATGAAGTCCCAACTAGACCTCACACTGTTTGGTGTGGGAGTCCCATCTGGTATGATAGCTTGATCACCATTGTCTTAAGAATTTGCCTCAACTCTTGTCTGTCAGTACAGGAGAGTGGTCTGCTTTGTCTTCGGGAAGTGAGGTTCGTGTGCTTGGTGAGTGTCAGTGTACTTGTGTCAATGGTTCTTTCACTGTGAGGGGAAGTAAGTGAAGGTGAGTTCCAGGTTGAAAGGGATCAGTCCCAACTTGGCTAGGAACACACAACACAAAAGGACATACACAACTTCCAGTGGAGCAGTCCACTCAGATGTGGCAGTCATAACATACAAGGTAAGATAACACATACAACACTCATGGATCAATCCGAATGAGTGCAACGGTTGTTACAACAAGGTTCATGTGAAAGGTCTGTCGAATGTTCGACATGGGACAACATTAACAACATATACAACACATTTCCATTTATAGATTATGCATTACAAAAAATGAATCAATTCAGATGTAGAACATAGGTTAAAGCAACATGAATTAAAATTGTTAAAGATCAGTGTTACAACAAATACAATACATGTGTGAAAACGTGTTGGCTTGTTGACAGGCTTCTGAATTAAGCGAAAGTTCCAAGACACATTGTTACACCATACATCACTAACCCTGTCAGCGGGGCATTGGAGCCACTAATTCTCAAATAAAAGATTAGAGAGTCTCTTGGCTATGTGGGAGGAGCTCTCGTGAAAAGTCCTTTCATGTACAAATGAGGGGGGTATTTATACCCAAGTGTGAAACTGATCCTTATGGCTGTTCAACTACCCTCATGACCATTCGACTTCCATGAATTTTTGACTTACACGACTCTATGTTCAACAAGTGGGTCTCTTGGACTTCCACTTTACATCACATTGATTGACAACAAACCCATAGTGGAGATGTGGGCAACATGACTCATGACTTGACTCGACATGACTTGATATGACAATGTTGGTACATTCGTGTTGCTTCTGGAGCACATGTCGAGCTACAGTGCTGCTAAGTGATGGATGTCTGCATGGTGTATCACAACTTCACCTCTACATAGCGAAGTGCGCGAAGTCTTTGATGGTCCTTTGTTCGTTTGATGAAGCTTTATCATGTTTTTCTTTTCTTTCAAGCTAGAAGGCTTCACAGGCTCACTTGTTCACAAAGGTGCATGTTCGTTGCATTCGCCTGCTTTGCATGCTTCGTTCATTTGTCCGTTGGTGAACCTGTCCATATGCATGTGCTCCCTTCATTCATCCCAATCGTCTTATTGACATGTTTGTTGGTGTACCTGTACCTACAGTCACTCATGACGAGACAACATCAAATAAAAAAACATCCTAGTCTACCATGACACATGATCATTCAGATGCAGGCAACTGGGAGAGGTAGTAGGGCTGTGTTGCGGGATGATGGCTCCGGGAAACTGCAAATGAAAACTGCATAAGAGTCACTGAGAGATGGAGACAGACACTCTGAGTCGACAATGACTGTCTGCAAGGTCTGGCTCGGCTGGGAGGAAAAATTGGGAAAATTTTGGGAGGTACAGTCTAGCTGTAGGAGGGAAAGACAGGCATGCTTTGCGCATTTTCTGGAACGAACAGTCGACAAGGGTTGGACAACCAGATTTTCATAATTTTCCAGAGGAACGTGCTGTGTTGCATGAGAGGTCAGCAGACAGGGATTGTGTAGGTTTTCTGGGGAACTACCCTAGAGACTGGTAGCCAAAACTACAAAATTCCGAGAGGGAATTTCCAGTTGGCTACTTGGATAACTGGCAGCCAAAACTACACAATTCCTAGAGGGAACTGGAAGTTGGCTTCTCAGTCATTGACAACAGGAACTGTGCAATTCCTAGAGGGAATAGGCAGTTTGCTGCTAGGAGCTGTTGGCTGGGGAAACTGCACTAAGGACGGGAGGCCGACATGTTGATCATCTCTACACAATTTATGAGCTGAGATTATTGATGGGCAGTGGAAGGCCTGTGCATGAGCATTGCACAAATTCTGAGATGAACAGTCGGTCGAATTTTTGGATGACTGACTGGGAAAACTTCACAATGTTCTGAAGGAGACAGGGAGGGGCACTTGCTGTTTGTCCAGCATGTCTGCACAATTTCCTTAGTCAACTGAGCAAGTGAGGTCAGTGGCCTCTATGAAAATTTAGAGGGGAGTCAGTCGCGGGGGGACTATTGGGTCCGACTGTCCAGGTGACCAACATGAGAGTTGATTGGATTGCTTGCGGGCAGTGCATCTTGGAAGGACTAGCTTGGTTCTTCTGCGTTGTTGTGTTTGATAGTCGATCGAATCGAAAGAAAGGTGATGGTCCGACTGTCAGTGAGGATTCTGTTTTTCCGAACTTCAACAAAAATGACTAAGTGCGTGAACAAGCGAAAGGTGCATAGGTGATCATATGAACACACACTTGCATGATTTGATGATAGAACGATCAAACCATTGAGACACACATGTTGAACATGACTGACCAATGGTGCAAGCGACAAGCGCGACACTTGAGATTAATTGATCATTTTTCGAGACGACACTTGCACGACAATGAATGTGCCTTCGTGTGTGAGTGTGAAAAATGCATTCATGGCGAACACAACAAACACATACGAAGTGAAGACTTCGAGCATAACCAGAACATGGTCACAAGCATGAATTGGACATCAACATGTAGAGACTTGAATGTAATGAACAAGAAAGGCGGATGTAAATACTCACACGAGCTCACAGAGTGAACTCAAGTGTGTAGTCATCAAGTGAACTCTTCAAGGGAGGCTTCGAAATTGGTGCAAGCCATAATTTTGGAGGGTGGTTGTAGCTGCTACAACAGGTAGGTTTTATGACAAGGCTATTGAGTGCTTGGATGATGATGGAGAGAGGCAAATTTTATAGGGAAAGAAGAAAATATTGACACTGATGGAACCATCAACAATCAAGGGGTCTTCCCAATATGTGGTCCCCATTAGACCTCACGCTATTTGGGATAGGACCCCCATCCAGAATATGGATTGGTTGTCAGTTGTCCTAAAGATATGCCTTGGATCTAACTGTCAGCAAGAGAGAGGAGTCCAAATTTGCCTTCAAAAATAAAGTGGGTGTGCTTGGTGAGTGTTCGGTCATATGTGTGGCAAATTTATTTTACTATGGAGGGGGAGGATAAGTCAGTCTCTAAGAGAGAGGTAATAATAACACCCTACTAGAAACACACATAAACATGAAGAATCCATACAACATCAAGCGAAATATTCCACAAAGATGAGACGATCATTGCAACCAATGTAACAAGGGAGATATGTCTAATATCCAGTGGAATAGTACATGAGGATGCGAAAATAATAATAAAAATTACAGAACATTCTCAATATGATAAGTACCAAAATAACCAAAGTAATGCAACTGCTTTAGCAGAGATGAAAGAAAACATGAATTACAAACATTCACATAATAGCCTAGTTACAAATATCCATAATCCATGCATGAAGAACGTGTTGGCCATAAGGCTTCTTATATTAAGTAAAAGTTCTAAGAAACATGTATAGAATGAACACCACTAGCTCCATTAGTGGAGCGTTGGAGCCACTCCTTGTTCCTCAAAAGAACTAGCTTGTATCTCTAATGCCTTTTGGGAGGATCCAAGGTAAAAAGTTCTTTGCTCTTACAATGAGGGTGTATATATAATAATGAGGAAGTGGTGCCTCACCTTCCTTGTGACTCTTTATCTACCCTCATGACTACTTGACTTCCTATGACTTTTCAACTTTACATGACTCTTCATATTCCATACGTGTCCTTTGGACTTTCACTTTACAATACATTTTCGAAACATGAATTAAATAATCCACCATAATGGTGTGGCATGTGACAACTCATGACATGACATGACATGAAACTATCGACGTGGACTACTTCATGATGTGGCAATGTGAAGCCACTGCTACTATGTGTTGAGTGTCTACTTGAGAATGCTTTTCTTTCCACATCCACATCGCTTGGTGATAAGTAATCTTTAATGATCTCAATTCTTGAGTTGTGATCGCAAACTGGTGTCCCTTTTCTTTCTCTCGGTTTATCAGCTTCCAACTGTAAATTTGTCTTTTAACATGTTTCCCTTCTTCACATCCTTCTTCATCATTTGGCCATGTCATGATAAGGTACCTTCATCTGCAATTCACTCATGACGAGATGATGTTAATCTGAAAAACCCTTAGTCTAAGATAATGCATATTGATCCATTGACTGAGTTGGAACTAGGTAACAAGATGGGAGAGGGGCTTAGTGACTGCGCAGTTCTGCAGTTCAAGAAGATAGGGGTGACCTTAAGTGTTGAGACTACGCAATGTGTAGTCCAGGCTGGGCTGAGGAAGAAAACTGTGCAACTCTGAAGGTTAGTGTGACAGGCTGAGGTGATGGGCACCGGGTCAGCACATTGTGCAGTTTTGGGAGACAGAGGAGGGTGGGCCATTGTGAAATTATGTAGATTAGGGGCTCAAGGGATGAGATTGAGGCTAGATATTGCACAATGCACAGTTGAGGCTAGATTGGTAAGATGGATTCACAATTTTGGGAGCCAAAGTCTGGGCTTGAGCATTGGAATTGCATAGTGTAGTGGTATTGGAAGGTAGGAACTGCACATTGTGCAGTTTCAAGAGGCAAGGTCACAATTAGAGGGTTGATACTACGCAATACGTAGTTCAGGGAGGCCAGGTGAGGCTAGGTTGCTTGGTTGGGAAGCTTTTTAGAAAATTCCTAAGTGTGGGATTGGTGAGGTTGATGTGAATAGTGAGAAGACTTGGACTAGGATCACACTTAGAATAATTGATGAAACAACAAAATATATCATCCAATAGAAATGAACAATGCATTTCCTTCAGTGTGTAAGTTTTATGAAATGAAAAGTGCAACACTCAAGATACACTTTGCGATGACCATGACGACACTTGTGCGACAGTTATTGAAACATTGGAAATGAGTGTGAAAGATGTTTACATGGTTATAAAAACTCAGTTACACAAAGGTGACCTCTTGAAACCACCAAAATAGACTTATACACATTGCATGACATCTAACATGCAAAAAGATGAAAATTTCCTATCTTACAAATGGATCGAAACACCTCAAGCAAACACATGGAATGAGTTTCAATGTTTGCAATGACAATATACAAGACCAAGGAAGGCTCTGAAATTGAGAATAGGCCAAAATTTAGGAGGTTGCTATAGCAACAAAAACACTTGGTGACGCACTGGTAGAAATCCAACTTCTCTACATTAGTTAACTCTTTCATGCAGGGTATTGGTTCTTTGGGGAGTATTGATTCATTGTGTAGATTACTTTGGTCTCCCTATTTACCTTGTGAATAAACATGGTACCTTTATACCTTTCTTGGTTGAACAAAACATAAGATTCAACAATATCACATTGTTTCAAGTTGGGAAGGGTAGTGAAGTCTCTGAGCTTAAGATTTTCAGAGTATGGTTTTTCATCTCTGGTGTTGCTCTGATGCCAACAAGCTTAGACATTAACCCAACAGAGCCACTCCAAGAACACAAACATTAGTCCTCTTCCATCGAGCCTAGTGAGTAACCTGGAGGAGTTTCTTGCTTCACCTCTCTCCGCAGGAAGCCTTTCACTTATTTCCCCTTTATTTATTTATTTTATAGGACAGTGCATTGGTACTTATTCGTTTTACGGGTGAAAGAGGGATCTTGACTTATTGAGAACAGAAGAGGTTGTTCCTTTAGAGAAGCATGTAGAGACCTCTGATTTAGGTTTGCTCATTTAGACTTTTTCCCCTTCTCCCTTTCTACTAATTAGATAAGTGTGAAGACACCGGAAGATAAAAAATTGAATATATGGATAAAGTTTCCTGAATAGGCACAAGTTTATTGTTGAACCAAAACTCTCCTCATGTATGGATCATATTTTTCGTCAGAACTTCCTCAACCAAAAGATATAACCAACATGAGGAAGACAAACCAAATGTTAGCCAAATGTTGAATTGTCATAATACTCTCTTTTAATTCAGCGACACACAAAGAAGCCAAAAAACACATTGACATGCAACATTTATTAACATGATGAAAATAGAAAACAAAATCACAAAATCAAGAAAAGACTATGTACATAATGTATGACACAACCCTAGATAATGATTGAAAATAATGTTTTAAATCTTGGCCATTGACAGTGAGAGAGTCAATCTTCTCGTCTAGTGATTGTAGATGATATGTGTGTTAGCCAAGCTTTTCATGAATAGTGAATGGTCCAGTCCATAAGGATTTGTTTTCCTTTGTCCTCGTGGGCTTTGTCCCACTTTAAGACTAAGTCACACACAATGAAGTTGTTCTTCCTTGGAGAATTCTTGTCAAACCACCTCTTGATACAAATTTGATGAAGGGAAAATTTTTCTTTTTCTTTTAGCCTTTCTTCCTGTAGCTTGTGAAGAGTGTCCATCCTACACTGAACTAGTAAACATGGCTTGACTTGGAATTCTTGTGAAATTTGGAGAGAAGGTAAGTATATGTTAAGAGAAAGGATGAATTATTTTCCATAAACTACGAAGTAATGGGAACTTTTCAGAGAAGGCTTTGGCATGACTTGGTCAGCCAATAAGACATTTACCAAAGAAGAGTGTCAGATCCTTTTTAAGAGAAGATGGTGTTCTTGATGAAATGGATAAGGTTTTTATTTGTGGACTCAACAAGACCATTTACCTATGGATAGTAGTTAGTTGAATGTTTCAATACAATTCCATTTTCTAATGCAAAGTCATATAATTTTAACGATGAAAAATATGTTGAATTATCAAAAACAAGCTAAGATGGAATGTTGATCCTAGAAATAATATTCTACTTAAGGAAGTTGATGACTTCTTGATCATTCACCTGTTTAAGAAGAACTACTTCCATCTAAAATGTGAAATAGTCTATAGTAGTGAGGATGTAGCAGTGTTTCTTTGAAAAATGTGGAAATATTTATCCAATGACATCGAAGCCCCAGTATTGAAATGGTTCGTCCACTACGATAGACTGCAATGGGGCGACTGACTTCTTGTTTTGGCCAATGCACCTTTGATAGACCAGAGACTTGTAGGTATAAGCTCGGATATATTTGAATAATGTAGGCCAATAGAAACCAACTCGCATAACTTTATGCGAAGCCATGAAGTGTCCCCCAACTGGTCCATCATGGATATCACACAATACCTTCTCTGAATCGTGCACTTCTAGGCACCTGAGTAATACTCCATTACGATGCTTTCTAAAAATCACCCCATGCACCAACTGATAAGATAATGCTTTAAGTATGAGTGCCCTCTTCTGCTGTGTGGATAAATGGGAGGGAACAGTGTCATGCTCAAGGTATTAGTGCACATATTTATACCAAGAGTTCTCGATGGTAAAGGGAGGATCTCGCTCAACATTGTACATTTTGATCTCCTACTCCCATCTAGAAAGATCTTCCTCTTTTGCATCCACTGCTTCCACTGCTAGCTGACATAGACCACGGCCCTTGATTGTATGAATTGGATTGAACTCTACCCTGTAGCGCTCATTTGCATATCTTCCCTTGAAGATCTCGCACACCCAATGATCCTTGGAGTACTATACCAATAACTGAGCCTTCCAATCATGAAAAATTCTCATGAGTGAAAGCCCGTTCGGTCTCTTAGATAGTGCATTCGTCACTATGTTATGCTTACCCCACATATACTCAATATCAAAATCATAGGCCTACACTTTTATGACCCATATCTGGTATCTGTCATTGAGGTCCTACTACCACATGAAATGGCGAAGATTGTTGTGATTTGTCTTCACCTGGAATCGATTCTCCACCAAGTACTATCTAAATTTGGCCAATGCATGGATTATGGCCAACATCTCCTTGTCATAAATGGAATATGAAAACTCATGAGGTTGTAGCTTTTGGCTCTTGAAAGCAATGGGGTGCCCTCCTTGGGAAAATACTGCCCCGTTTCCTACAGCTGATGCATCGCACTCTAATGTGAAAGGCTGAGTAAAATCTGTAAGTGCCAATACCGAATAACAATTCATCACCTTCTTGAGGCAATCAAATTCTACCTGAGCTCCCTTTGTCCACGCAAAAGCCCCCTTCTTAGTTAGACCAGTAAAGGGTGCTGCCAACTGTGAGAAGCCCTTCACGAACTTCTGATAATAGTTACAGATGCCCAAAAATATTCTCAACGTTGTCACATCTCGAGGCTCTAGCCAATCCCGAATGGCCCAAATATTCTCCTCATGCACCTTGACCCCATCTGCACCTATGATGTGTCCCAAGTAAATAATATTTGTTAGCCCAAACTCACACTTGGACATCTTAGCGTAGAACTACTTCTCCTCCATTATACACTAGATTTTCTCTAAGTGTTGTAGGTGCTCCTCCTAGGTCCTATTGTAGATCAAAATGTCATCAAAGAATACCAGTACAAATCTCCTCAACTAGCCTCGGAACACATGGTTCATGCATGACTAAAAAGTAACTAGGGCATTGGTCAACCCAAAAGGCATGAGCAGGAACTTGAAATGCCCATAATGACACCTGAAGGGTGTCTTCGAAATGTCCTACTCTCTAACCTGGATCTAATGATACCTTGACCACAAATATATCTTAGAGAAGTACTTGGCTCCTCTAAGATCTTCCATCAACTCATCAATGTGCGGGATGGGATACGTGTTCTTTAGTGTCTTCTTGTTGAGGGCCTTGTACTAGTCAATACACATGTAGAGAGTCTCGTCCTTCTTCTTCACCAGCAAAACCAAAGAAGAAAACAGACTAGAACTTGGTTTGATGTGACCCAACACCAATAACTCCCTGATGGCTCTTTTGATCTCATCCTTATAGGCCTTGGGATTCCTGTAGGGTGTAGTGATGACTGCCTGCACACCAAGCTCCAACTCTATAGTTTGCTTGAATCCTTGGTTAGGTGGTTGCCTCGGCGGTATATCTACAAATACTATCGATATCTATCCAGTACTGCCTGTATGTATGGATGCGGTGGTGTAGTATTTCCCCCAACCTCTAGAATCCTTAGTTCTACTGCCCATGGTATATCTCTATGCCTCAAATCAGCCTCCATCCGGTGGGCCAAAAATGTCTGAGGGGGGTACAAATGCATGCCCCTAAGAACCACTGACTTTCCATCTGGTCCAACAAATTCCATCACCAGTTGTTTCCAATAGATGGTAACCCAACCAAGGGAATACAACCATTGGAAACCAAGCACCACATTGGTGTCTGGTACATCCACCATGAAAAAGTGGTCTGTCATCGAATAGTTTCCGATAGTCACTGTCAGAGTAGGAACATAGCGAGTGCACTGCATAGTCCTGTCTCTTGGTATTAGGACTGAAAAGCGCTGAAACTATGTAGTGGTGTTGCCCCTCCTCTCGACCATCTGAGCATCAATAGAATTGTGGGTGGTCCCATTGTCTACCAAGACTGAGACACTGGCCATGCACCGTACCTATGATACTCATAGTCACACATTTGGGAATATTGCACAAAGAACCTAAGACTCCTCTAACTGGTGCAAAAGATGCTCCTCCCTGAGGTGGTGGTGGTGGTGGTGGTCCCCTCCCTTCTGGATCCTCGCTCTCTGCCACCAAACTCTAACTCCTCATCATCCTCCTGATCATTGTCTGAGAAGACCTTGATTTAATGGGCCTTGCCCGCTATGCACCAATGACCAGGTGCCTAAGTCTCTCCGCATGTAAAACACAAGTTCCTAATCCTGAGGTCTCTCCTAGTTTTGTCATCCAACTGACCTCGCCCTTGAGCTTCTTTCTACACTGTGAGTGCTCAAGTGTCACTTCCCTTTTGAGGGTAGGGAGTTTGTGAAGGAAATGGTGCTCAGGTCTTGGGGATAGTCCCCTGCAAATATCGAGTGTAAGATACTAACTCCAAAAGAGTGGATGGTTTGAGAGACTTCACCAGTCCCCGCAATCGCTCTGCCAACCCCTCTACAAATGTATATACTCTCCTCGCATCTGACAAATTAGGTAACATGACTCAGACCCTCAAAAACTTTGAGATATAATGCTCCGAATGCCTTGGCTGCCTGAGCTGGGTCAACTCCCTGAAGTGAGCCTCTGGATCCTTCTGATCAAAGCAATCCACTACTCTCCACATAAGTTCCTCATAGGAGGTCAAGCTAGCATGCCCTAGAGTGGATAAACCATGAAACCACCAATTGTGTGCCTCCCTCTCCAGGTGCAATCTGGCCATCTTGACGGCCTCTACCTTTGTCACCCAATTCAGCTGGAAGTATGTGTCCAACTTCTCTACCCAAGCACGTGTCGTGCACTTGGTAGTGCCATCTTATGTAGGAAAATACATTTTCCCAATAGAACGATGTAGCTCATAGTTTTGTGTATCATAACATTTCCCCTTCTTGTTCTGCTTGAGTTTGAAAAAGTCTTTGAAGGTCAGAGCCTCTCTGAAGACTGCCCCCATGGACTGCCATTCCCAGAAATGCTCCCCCATCAATGATGGATCCTCTCCTACACTAGTCTCACCTTGCACCAAAGGTACAAAAGAGGTTAAAGTAGCTCGAGTCGACTCACTCAAGGATGGAAGCTGCATAATAGGTGAAATATGATCGAACTATTGAGAGGCCCCTAAAGTCTCTCCAACTACAAACTCTTGGTGAGTGCTCTGCTCTTGGTTCTGCATCTTGATCTCATCTAGCATCTCCTTCTACCCTTTTTCCAAATCACTCAAAGCCTTCAAGAGACTATCGAAGGCCATATCCTCCCTACTATTGGGCTCACCTATATATTCTGCTACTATAGTCTTCCCACGATCCTTCGTGTCTGGAGTAATCTCCAACTCCCTTTCCCTGCTTTGGTACCTCTATCTTCTGTAAGTAATATTCTGCCGGTCATCCTCACTTATAGATTTTTTTTCCCATGGCTGAGCCAGAATCTAAGATCTTATACCTCTTTAATGTTCCAAACTTAAACAAACAATGATATGCAAAATAAAATATGATTCATACACAGAAAAATAAAAATAATCAGCACATACTCAATACACATCAGAAATGAGAACCAACTAAGCCATTTTATTAATGGAATGGAGCAAGTACAATAGTATGGAAATGCACCTGGGCTTGCCTCAAGTGAAATCTTGATAGAACTCAGGTGTCAAAAAATAATCACATTGTTGGAAAGGTAACTGCTCCTCTAATTCTATGCGTTGTCTCCTAGTAACTACATTGTTGGCTGGAAAGGAAATGCAAGAAACCTTGTCTCTAGTGCTAAGATAATGATGAAACTTCAGCCCCATGCTCCTTGGCCAAAACCCACAAAAACCCCTAAAGGGTTTGGCCTGAATCCAACCTCCAAAATTCAGCCTCCTCTATGGCCTACACCCTCCAAACTTCTCCAATAATACAACCTACAAGAAATGGCCACGAAATCCTCCTCCAAGCTCTGAAAGGGAAGAAAACACCACTCCAAGTATCTCCTCTAACCTCCATGGCAAAGCTCAGCCTCAAGGGATGATATTCTACCCACCAAATGAGCTCCTAGTATCACCTCTACGCTAGCCTCGGTAGTGTGAAAGTCACACTGCCAAGTAGTAAGCTCAGCCAACTCCCAAACTCTCCCAAAGGCCGAAAATCTTCCCTAGCCTCCTCTCTGGAAAGTATCACGCCCAAACTCTACTGCAAGACACCAACAACAAACTCAGCCTCCTCTCTGCATCCTCCAGTAATACGCACCACCTGGAAGTGAATGCCACTGTTGGAAATCACAATGAGATCCTCCTCCTGAAGAAATGCAGAAAACCTTCCTAGGGTGGCATTCGAAGTCCGCTGAAGAAAGGGTGAGCTCTTCTCTTTAAGAACTCGCGCTAAACAGGGAGTGACTTAGCTAAGCAGCTCAAGCAACCAAGAGAAATCGATATACCTCAAAAGATGAATGAGATGAAGAGAGCTTCCTTCCTTATATAGATTTCATGGAGCACTTTTCCCTCCAATTTGTCCTCCAACATGGGCCCTCACTTAAAAAACATCATGCAAAACTTAACCACCTCCATGCAAATCGAACTAAGGAGTGTGTATTCCCATAGTGAGGGTGGCCCCAATGTGTAAATTAACTACAACACAAATAACTTTTCCTAAGTCTAATCTCCTAATAAAATCGACCGGGGTCCACTAGCTCTAAAATTGGCCCCATAATACAAAAATTAATCTTGTTCCAAAATAATTTAGGAAGGGAGTGTGAGGGAAAATTTTAGGGGCTAATAGTCATAGATGGGCTAATTTTCCATGCTTTTTCCAAAAAAAATATTCGTGATTTTCCATTTTTTTATAAAAATTAATCACCCAAATTTTATAAGATAAAATTATTTTATCTTAAAAATTGCCAAAATTGTACAAATATTATATAAAAGCATTAGAAATTGGAATGCTTTTACAAAAAAAATCACCAAACATTTACAATGTGCATAAGAGGGGCTGGTAAGATTCGCCAAGGTTTATAAACTCTAAAAAAAATTTCCATCCTTAAAATTTTCCCTAGAAGGGACATGATAGACCATAAAAACCCTTCTTAAGTAATAATGATTAATTGATTAATTATTAGATATTATTTATTTATTATTATTTTTATGAATTAATTATGTTTCTTTGGAAGGTGGTTCCTTTTGTGGTTGTAGAACTTATGTTTGATGTTCTTGTTCTTTGGTGCACATAGGTATACCAGTTTTATCCAATGGGAATAACCACAAAAGAAGAAACTTATAACTATCATCTGATGATTCTAATGACATTGAATACTTAAAAAATTTAATGGTGTGGCTAATTGATACATTATGATGACAAGTGGAATCTCTCAATGGATACTACACGCTACCATTATACTAAATAAGTCTTCTCCTCACAGTTATGATTGAAAATATTTGGGGAATCTAATGCAACCTGTATCGCCTTAAACACTAAGATGAATTATCTTGAAACCAATGACGACCTCACGTTGTTCTCCTTATGTCCCTCTTCTTATCCTTGTTGGTAATTGATGGTTTGATCTTGAAAATAATTACAACAGAAGAAAAACAATTAACCCCGCTCTCGTAATTGCACATTGAGAGTCAGGTTAGCTCTGTAACCACCTCTGGTTATTAAGGGGGTGCGTTACAAGTGGTATCAGAGCTCACAGGTTCAACACTTGGACCTCATAGGCTATATCACAAAAGGGATGTAGGTTAAAAGCCCGACCCTAGAATCTTGAAGGATAACGTTGGTTGTGATTTCCCCTAGATGAAGTTAAAGAGGAGGTTGCAGGTCAAACAATGGTTTCTTCAAAGGTGATCATTGTATGTTTTTCTAATGTTTTTGTCAAAATTATGTTCGATACTATGTAATTTAACCCACAAAAACTTTCTTGGGCCAAGGGTGCATGAGGTGTTTTTCATCTTCTTGATTTGTGGATGAATATTGGAACTTATGACATCTCACCAGATATTTTCGCTATACATATCAAGTAGGTATGCATTTAGCCTTCCTTAACCATGTCAATTTGCTTCAACACATCATAAAATCAAGTGGCAAGAATGTGAGAACTCAAACAAAGTGAAAGAATATATACCAAGGGCATTTATATTAAAATAAGTGTGCTAGTCTATCAAAATAAATGCACATGACTTAGAATCAGCTCTGGGATCCACCTTGAGTGTATAATTAAGGCGGAACCTTGTTTCTTAAAGCCCATCATATCACAATTTTCCCTTCAAAAGTGTAATATCACGCAACATGTGTTTTTTCAAGGTTGTTCACTCAAAAAAGAATCAAAAATTCCATTATGCGACACATTTCAGTTCAAAACATTATATGAGCTAGCTGAAGAAGGAAAACTCATTTGGTGTCAAAATCAATTATAGGAAACCCAATACAATGATTGCATCAGGACTATTATTAAGTATTTGATTAATTAAACAATTCTCATTTAATCCACCTAGACAATTAAGTTTTTCCCATACTCAAATTTTAGTTGAGAAATTTCTGCATATTTTCTAGAGAGCATTGTGATGCCTTACAATATTGGTGCAATGTTCAATCCTCACATATTGGAACACAAATACTTCTGTACCATTGCATCCCATTCAACAATCCCATTATTTTTAAATTATATTTAGAATATTCTTAGAAAAAGTCTAATGTTATAGCCAATAATACTCTGTAAAATTGCAAGGAAAATTGGCAATGGTCTTCCCATTTTATCACAATTGTATGCATAAAATTTCCTTTGCAACCTTAATCATAGCATGCAAAATTCTAAAGCAAATATTTGGAGAACCTCATGGGAATTTTTTGATAACTACATGTAGAAGATTTCCTTGACAACTCATATATTTGAGAAAAGTATGAACATCTTTCACATGCAAGATCAAAGACAAAAAGTGTGAACTAGAGAAGAATGAGGGGAAGAAATGGCAGACTCAACCTGCTATAAGACCTCATTCCATTGAGCTCTTATAGGATGAGATTTAACTATAAGATGATAAAGTAGTTATTACCTTTGCATTATTGTTTGCAGCTACAAAACAATACCCTATCATTGGGAAGAATTAGTGCAAGCAATTTTGTGCTTAACCATTCTTAAGATTTCCATTCCACTTGAGTTGTTTCATTGTAAATGCATGAAAATACAACTAGGTAATTAATAATTTTAGCTAGGTGGTTAATCATAAAACATTGTTGTTGACAACTCCAAATCCATACTTAAATCTTCTTCATGTAAGAAATTAGCCATAGAACTATTGTTTATTGTTGTTCGACCTATTTTCTATGGGGCCACCAACAACATTATCCAACTAAATGGAAACCATTGCTTTGCATTGCTGCTATATGATATATTCACTTATGTGTTTAAATTTATTATTTTTTAAATATTAAAAGAGAACATAAGATTGTAGATGGAATCCCTCTGTCAAAGATCCCTATCATCAAACAATAGCTACAAGGCCTCTGGTCATGGTATAGTTTTGAGTGTGAATTAAGTAGCAACACTATTCAGGGTTGGAGTATGGCCTAGTCCCTAATGTAACTTGCATGCAATAACCAAATAGTAATGCAATAGTAATTAAGGAAATAAAACCAATTTGCTACAAATACTTATATCCAATCTAAAATTCCTACACTTTAATATTGCAAGAATGCTTTTGATGTTAGTCAATAAATTTTGTTGCTTAATGTTCAACCAAGATTCTACATCCATGGTAAACAGTTCATAACTTGCTATTAATAGGGAGCTTGAATTAATGTTTATTTCCGCTAACTAAATCCCTTTTATTTTGGGTCGAGGACTAATTGATGGTGTATATTCAATGTGTGAGGTGTTCCCATCATGTTCATTTTGGTAAATCCAATGAGGGAACAATTATGTATATTGTGCAATTAGCCAACAAGGTTGCAAAGTGCTCTCTCCTTCAACTCATCCCTTACTCTACAAGTGGCTTAATTGGAAGTGAATTGATATACGATCACTTTCCTATCTCTCTCTCTCTCTCTCATATATATATATATATATATATATATATATATATCCTTGAATCTAAAAGCAATTTTATGCAAGTGTTGATGTGATTAACTAATACCCGTGGTGGATGATTTTGTGTTCCTGCAATCTAATAGTTGTTATGCTATGAAAATATACAAAATATATCTCTCTTGGTAGCAATCATTGTTTACCATTTGACATTGTCTTGTATACCCTCTTGAAAACTAGTATCACTCTTGTACAATTGATATATTGTGTTGAGTGTTTGTAAAAACGAATCTATCATGTCATTGGTTGAAAATATTTGGTAATGGGACACACCCATTCATAAAATAAACTAAATGTTGGTAATTTTACTTGGTTTCCAAGCCATTTTGATACATTAGTACTGGAAAATCCTTATAATTGTTCGAGTAACATGATAGCCATGTGGCACACATCATTGGAATATATCCAATAATATTTTGTTTACTTAACACAATGCCGACCAGTCATATGAATGACATCTTAAGGGCCGATTGTACCATTATTCGGTTACCATAAGAATTTTTGATGTCCTTACTATTCTATAACCCAAACCTACACTTAATGATAGTGATGGAAGTGTCTAAACGACTAATTTAAATGGTATTGATGATGGTATTGGTGAAAAGGTTGACTTTCATCACTCTATTGGTATGAATCGTAGATTGAATTCTAACATTTTCAATTGTAGGATGATAATCGTGCTTAATATGCATATATGTATATATGTGTTCCTCACTTTTGAAGGAAAACTTATATAAATGAATTTTTTGGTTGTACTATGTAGTTGATGACAATCCTATGATGTGTGAACGGTAATAAGGTAACATTTCTGAGTTCACTTGGTAAACCATTAGTTATGTATTTTTATTTCCATGTATGAACTAATAGTTGAGTGTGTCTGGCGGCACATGGGGAGAATAGAATACTTGAAGGCTCAGCCCAGGGAATTGGAAACTGAGCTTAAGATCTATAAAGCAGAGATAAAGAATCTTGCTAGGAAACAATAAGAACTGACATATTGGAACTATGAACTGCAAGAGCTCTTGCAAAATTTGACATACTAGGATCAATCCTTAGAAAAGAGAAGTGATGATGGTAGGAAAAGGCCCTGGGAAATTAAGAGGGAAATAAAACTTGTCTTGTGTTTGTCTTGTGGGGAAGAGAACCTAAAAAGAGCCTATCCCGACAAGATGAAAAAGAAGGGAAACTGATTGGTTGCATAGGTATATGCATTGCGGATGGCCGAGAGTACCATGAGTGTTAGCCAAGGACATTGAATCAATTTTTGGACTACCTTGTTGATATGTTATGATATACTTTTAAATCATAAGCTTGTGATTAATCATTGAATTATTGTTGAATATGCATGGCCATGTTGTTTTATTTGCGGTTCTATGTTATGATTGTGATTATGGATCTTAATGCCCTTGCGATCCTTTAATTTACATACTTGGGGCCTTGAAGCAAGTTGGTTGAGGTGGTAGGGAATCCATTGATTCTCAATAAATGGGCAACTCATGAATTACATTCTAAGCCTAAACATGATAACAAGTACAATGAAAATGTAAGTGGTTGAGAAAAAAAATTCCACATGTCAACAATGTAACAACCCAATAGGTTGGTTGAGTCCATGGAAATAATGGACAATAAAAGGGTGTTTTCTTAACCTTGACTTAATTGCACATGTACTTATGTATTGCATACATGATTATATATTTATATGTATGAAAAGGCCATTAGGTCTGATAGGGTTTTCAGGGATCATTTGAATGGAAGGATAACTGCTTACATATGGCATGAAAAAAGGAATCTATTGGAAAAAAAAATTCCTAATGAACATGACTCTTACATCATGAAGATGGGAAAAACAAAAGAGGCAATATGGTTTCGTTCACATGAATAACGACATTGTGGTCTCTGGAATTTATGCGATAATGTATAATGTGTTGATTCATGCATATATGTGCAGGTGTTGTAACATCTGTAAATGTATATATGTGGTATTGTGTCATATTTATGTGGTATTGTGCTATGTGAATGTGGAAACCTATTATGTAAACATTGTATTGTGCCATGTGTATATGTGTTTGTTACTTGTTTGGCACAGGTAGGTATGGAACTGTCTAGGTGTGTGTGTTATGTATTGTTTTCATAAAGGAGTGACTACTTTATTTGGTAGTGCCCATATTTGTGGGGTAACGAATGGGCTTATATATATGTATATATATTCACCACTGGGTGGAGGTGTAAACCTCTGGATTCCCTTGTTTCTTTCAAAACCAATATAGTGTGTGGAAGTCAAAGAAAAGAGAAGGAATTGGGTGCTTTCCAGGTTAGGAAATTGACCCGATGTGTGTATGAGAAAAGAGAGAGCCATCAAATCAAGATAAGTATCAATAGTTCATTGATTTCTAAATTTTTAAATTATGAATATGATTCAGTATTTTGATTTATGATAGTTTTGTTTGGAGCTAACCTTATGTGATATTTAAACTTATCATGGTTTGATTTATGTACTAACTTGATTTTATTGTAGGAATTAAGGAGAATTCCAAGTTCACTGCAAGGATAAATTGCTAATCAGGTATAAATTAAAATCATTTCATTTCCTTTATGTTGAGTCTCATGGAGTCTATGTGTTTATGATATAGGAATAGATATGAGATTGCTCATTCCAATGAATAAAAATGACCACAAGTCGGAATAACATTAGTGTTGAAGGAAATATCTTAGGAAAAAGGCCATTGTAGGACACAAGCACCAATGGTTGCCAACTAGTTTCCATAAGCATGCTATGACCAATCTGATAGTTTTGAGGCAAGGATAGGCCTTGGTTTTGAGACCCTTCTGAAGGGAGGAAACCTTACCAAGGAATGGATCACCCGAGGGGCTAGGAAGTAGAGAAGGGGATGCCTGAACTTTGAAGGTGAGTGACTACATGGAAGGGGGGTGACTGGATTTCCCAAGGAACTGGGAAGAAGAAACTGGAATGTCATAAAATAAATTTGTTTTTGGTCATGAGCACAACTGCTTGGAATCAAAAGCACATTGGGGTGTGCCGTAAAAAATGAGCCAGGAACTGTTTGTTGAATGAACAAGGAGTGAAAGGATAACAATGCTAGACAATAAAGGCAACAATCAATATAGAGAAAGCATCAAATCGAAGTTGGATTGAATACAACAAGCACCAAAATACTGAAAAATGGGGCCACTGGAAAATGGTTGAATTTATAAAGTAATTATTAAGTGGCTGGGTAAGCCACAATGCATATAACATGTAATGTAAAAGTTGAAAAGAGTTGTACATATAAAGCTCCATATCAATTTTGTTTGGTCTTTTAAACAATTTATTCTTGTTGTATATGGTCAATGAACATTGAGGACAATGTTTCCTCAAGGAGGGGTTTGTGATAGCCCGACCACCTTTCACCTTTATAAATGTTGTAAATATTTTGAAAAAATAAATATAAGTACATGAGATGAGTCAGAGGGACAACTAATTCGAGGTCTGAGGCAGATTTTGATTGGGGCATATTTTGTGTTCTTACTACAACCATAAGGACTGATAGATGGCAGGCAAAGGGGTAGGTGGCATTACAATGATCAACTTGCAAGACTTGGAATAAAAATACAAAACCAACCAATAATTACAAGGCCAACAAACACAAAAATATGGAACAAGATGGACAGATGGGCAACATTTGATTGACTCACCACTTTTTGGCCAGGTTAGAAAAACAACAATAGGAAGTACAATTTGGGTTGCTACAAGGCAAGCTAGGAGAAAGGAACTAGGTGTTCGATTAGATGTGCAGAGAAGAAGAGGATGATCTAACTGGTTGGTGCATTTTCTCCACAATATATGATGGCCCTTACATATTTCCTAGAGGAGCGCAAGTGTTGTGTAGAGTCAAGGTGAAGGTTCTATGCGTTGAAAAATGCAGCAAGAAATTCTCAATTTGATTTTGCCTTGATTAAATTGAGAAAATTTGAATTTCTACATTAGTAGACAACTTGGATACAATTAACTTTTGCAAAATGGCTTGTGTCACTTAGTTTACTCAATAAATTCGTGTTGGAGGAGTTAAAAGTTCAATTAAGCATGTGCGATTTCTAATTTGTAGCGATCAAGGTCAGATATTTAAAGTTGCTTTGAGTTAAACTAGTTCTAACTGTTGGAGGAACTAGTGTAGGGTCAGTTGTGCAGTGGGACTTCAGTGAAACTCAGTGATCATCTAGTTAAGTGATAAATCAACCCAAAAAAGCTAGTGCATGTAGACAATTCGAGTTCCCCAACCATGGTAGAGATTCCAAGGTAGTGTAACATCAGTTGTAGACTAGTCTTGAGTGTACAAGTGTTGCATGTAGTCTAATGATCAAACTTTGGAACTGTGTAATCCATTTTGGAGAAATTAATAATTAATAGGGGCCTAATTTCTCAAGGAAATAAGTGCTCAAGTAGAGGTAGAAATTGACTAAGTTTGGGTCAAAACTTCTCAATGAGCAGGGAGACATGTTATGCACTTACAGGTTGTGATAAGTTGATAAAAGAAATTGCAATACATCTCTATTCATCTGATTAATGCAACCATGTGTTGGGGTTTTAGAAGATTACCTTCCCTAGGAAAAATACTATTTGCATGTGTGATTTCTTATTGCATGTTTGAGACTTTTGTTCTAAATTATGAATTAATGTCCATAGAGTAGTAGAGTTGGTATGTGTCTTGTGATTTTGATTAAAACTTCATAAGAAATTTCAAATCTACACCATAATTTCTACATGGTACCAGAGTAAGTTTCACAATAGAGTGGGAATTTCGAAGTTGTTTATCGAGGGGTTCAAATTTGGAGTTCAGAGTAGGATCTCTTTATATTTGAGAAGACGACCTTCAATGGACTAAGGCTAGAGTATGCCTTGGAAGGAACCTCTAATTTTTTCGTATGGAAGGATTGTATGGACGTGGTATTGGATGATAATGGATTGCTAGAATACATCAAAATAGATGTTTCAAAACCAGTGGACGTTGATGCCCAGAACCATGCTCAGTGGAAGAAAGATGTAGCTAAGGAGAGGAGAATGATATTGGAGGGAGTACGAGACCAATATCCATGGGAAAGAAACTCCTTATGAAATGTGGCAGGCACTGACATATCTGTTCTAGAATAACAGTGATCATAGGAAGCTAATGCTCAAGGATAAAATTTGAAATATCAAGATGCAGAAGAATGAAATTATTTTGCAGCACCTGAGCAGGTTCACACAAGTTCGTGATGAGCTTGCAAGAGTTGGTGTTACTGTTTCAGATGATGATTTGGTAAGTGTAACCCTTTTAGGCCTTCCCAAGAGCTGGCAGAGCTACCAAGGTTTGGCGAACAGGAGGGAGAAATTATTGAATGGGGAATGATTATGGTCTGATTTGGTACAAGAGGAAATGAGGCAGAATACCAAAGATGGGGCTTCATCGAAGAAGAAGGATGAAGAAAAAATTACATTGGCTAGAAAGGAAAAGAAGGGAAAAGGGAAGAAAGCTCAATCCAAACCAAAATCCAGCCAAAGGGGCAAGAAGAAAGATTTGTCAAAAAATTAAATGCTTCCATTGTCATGAATTCAAACACTATGCCATGAAGTGTCCACACAAAAAGGAAAGAAAGAAGACCTCAGGATGAGTAGTAGGTGAAGCCTTGGCTTCACAGTTCGAGCTTGAGTTTACCCTTATCACATACATGACCAACACAATAATGGTGAGCGTGTGGTACTTGGACTTTGGTGCCTCATTTCACATGACAGGGTGTATATATTTTTCAGTGACCTTGAGGAGAAATATTTGTAGATGCACATCGAGATGGGGGATGACGAAAGGTATAGCATGCCTGGGGTTGGTACAGACACCTTTTAGAGGGATTCAGGCTCTCCCTAAGGCTCAAGGATGTCATGTTCGTTCGAGGCCTAAAGAAAAATATCACCTATGTTGCAGTTTTTGAAGACCGTGGTTATGATGAGATCATCAGCAAAGGAAAGACATTCCTAAGACACATAGCCACATGATAGGTGAAATTGGGGTTCGTGTGAAGAGCTTGTATAAGCTAGATATGTAAGATTATTATGCATTAAGAACTAAGGCAGAGAAGGTGTAGAGCTGCGGTGATGGTGAACTTTGGCACAAAAGACTTGATAATTTCCATCATGGCACCTTGAAGATTATGCAACAAATAACCACTAGTCTCCCCAAAGGAGCACTTGAGCAGCAGTATGTATGCAAAGGATGTAATTTTGGGAAGTACACAAAATCCACTTTCCATGAATGGGAAAACAAAGCACATATAGTCCTTGAAAGGATACACTCTAATGTTTGTGGACCTTTCTCAATAGCCTCCACTGCCAGACACAAATATTTTGTCATTTTATTTGATGATTTATCATAGAAGTGTTGGATCTTCTTGTTGGAAATAATACTGAGAGGGTGGGCTAAATCAATATTTATAATTCAATAAATTTTCATTTCCCAAACATATTTATATACGCTACTTCAGTGAAGTGAACTTGCGTGTGCATGCTACTGTGATTAGAGAAACCATTGTATACCCAAAGACTTTATGATATAGTCAATTTATCATCTATTGATTTTTAATCAATGCATCAGTAACTTATTATACTGTATCTATGTGCAGTAATAACATAATAAACCATCACACATAAGCAACACACATGAAAACCAAGAGTTAAGATGGAAACCCAATGTGGGAGAAAAACCACCTGTTGTTGTTGTCTCTGTCTTCTTTTAATATAAAGAAAATATGTTTATAATCTTGTACTGGTGCAGACTCATACCAGTATGCAGGCACCCACCTGCAGAAGGCTAAAACCTTCTCTCATTTTTTAGCTTCTATTGGAAGGGAGATACAACCCCCTAGCTCTTGTACTAGCCGATATCTTTACTAGTACGTAGGCGCCGACCTACAGAAGGCTACGACCTTCTCTCTTCCTCCAGGGACCATGTTTCATTAATTTTCAGATAGGATGCTCCGAGTACACAACAATACAATATCAAGTCTCATTTCATCAAATTTTTACACTGGACTGATCATAAACTTAGAAACTCAAACTGCATCAACCATTAATCAGTTAATCTGAATAGTCAAATCACTATCACTAGAACACTATGCTGAACCCAGAAACCTGCATCATCATTCAGAACCAGCTGCAACCTCAAGAATCATACATTATAATGTATACGCTACTTTAATGAACCCAACCTGTGTGTATACGATACTTCCTGCAACAAAACTTGCATATACCTCCAAAAATACTGAATCATAATTTTTTTTGAATAAGATCTATACCAACTAGTAATATTCTAAACATCTACTTTCACTTTGTAGAGATATAGTCAGTCAGCAACAATGATAACCCTTCTCACTTAATCAATCAATCAATCAAACACAAACTCCTTATGCATTCAGTTTTACTTTCAAACCTAAGAAGACTTCATTAACATACAACAGTAAAAAAGTAGCACTGATCAAATAGATCAATCATTTCTTAACAACATGCTTTTCTTTTGCTTACGCTACCTGGAAGAGTCGAACCTATGTGTATATGTTTCTTTACCAAGGTGAACCAACATATAGATCTGCAAATATTAACTTACAACTTCGCTAGTATTCCAAACTTAAGACATACCTAGATCATGATATTTATAGAATAAAACATGCGTAAGCAATCAGATCTAGCCCAACCAATATCATATCATACAATGATAAGTCATTTCAGGTCTCATGATCCTAATCCAACATTGTGTACAAGGTGCACAAAATATTTCAGATTATATCATAATCATAACCCCTACAACATAAAATATACTTCAAATTGAAGTATTCCTAAGAAAACGTTTTTCACTTGCACACTAGGCCCTTTGATAGTCTCCTCCTTATATAGTTTTAGCCTTTCTCAATACCTCAGACCAAAACAACACATAGAACCTATGGTATTCTTGGACGGATCAAATAGTTGTTACTCCACTCAAACTTGTGGGCTATTACCATGGTATCGACCCTTGATATTATTTACTCTTGAATTTTCTTGATTTTCCAAACCATACATGCTTTTCCTCTTTTGAAAGTGCATGCATACGTATATGCTCTTTTTTTTTTTTCGTGAACTAGTGTGTATACGCCGCTTTGTCAAGATGAACCTCTGTATATAACGTAAACTATCTGAAAACATCCCTTTCCTTCAACTTCTTGATTCTGATTAGTAGAGCTTTGTTCCAACTTCACGTTCTTCTGTACCAATGCCCAGTGACCTTGGAATTGGCCTGTTACACTGTGAGTTTCCTTTCATCAAATCTTAGCTGACCTGTGAGTGAGTTTCCATTAAGGACAACACCTGCATCATATTGCCAACAATCTCCCCCTTTGGACTTGATGGCAACCATATTGGTGTTGATTACTGCAAGCTGTAGAAATGATTAGAGATATCAAGCAACACCAAAATACTCTCCCCCTTTGACATCAAGGGCAAAGGGTGGACGAAGATATTCTCCCCCTTTGAGATACACTATGTTGTCCATGCTCCCCCTGAGTACACGCAGAGTTTGCAGAGATAAGTTTCAAGAGAAAAACATGAAGCTATATCTCAACTAAGAGAGTATGACCTCCCTAAGACCAATGCCTCATACATACATCAATCAACCAACCAAGTGGGGATACACCAAATTTGACTCATCCACTCAACCAAGTGGGGATGTACCAATTGTTTATACATGACTGAAATAGCAATTATTACATCATCCTTCCCTTGCATAGTGGGGATACAAATTACATCATATGTCCAATATGACTCATTCAAAAATAGGCTATGACAGAAGGAGACATATTACATCCTAGATATCTACATGACCTATGCAAAAATTGATATGAAAATCCGAACCCATAGCTGAAATCAGCAACCATAATGCCAACAATGCAGAATGTTTGATAAGGCTAATTCTCCCCCTGAACCTGTGCTACCTGTACATTGTCAACAAACCATTCATCAAGGAATTTGCATCAGCCGGATAAAAATAAATGAACAAATCATAACAACATATTGTAATCATCAATATTAGACCGAGCACTCATATCAGAGTTTGACCCACTGCTTTTCTATCAGAAAAACATATACGCTTCTTTGGCCATAGAAACTCGCATATATATGCGACTATCCTTCATGAAACCCACATATAGGAACCTTCCTCTGAAAAATTGGATTTAATAGTAGGATGATGCAAAAACTACTCCCAGCTTTTGTTTGAGATATTCAAATGTTTCTTTGGGAAGCAGTTTGGTGAATATATAAGCAACATGTTCTTTGGAGGGAACGTACTCCAATTTCACCTTTTGTTCAAGCACTTGTTCTCGTAGAAAATGGTACTTATGGGTATGTGCTTGGTCTTGGAGTGCATGACTGGATTTTTCGAAATACTGATGGGAATTTTACTATCACATAGAATGGAGATGGGTGGAGTGCATGTGATTTGAATATCTTGCAATGTTTGCATCATCCAGAGTAGTTGTGTGCAACAAGATGCAACAGCCACATATTTTGCTTCAACTGTAGATAAGGCAATCGAACTTCGTTTCTTGCTGAACCAAGACACTAACCATGATCCCATATAGAATTCCCCTCCACTAGTTCTTTTTCAATCATCAACATTTCCTGTGCAATCCACATCTGTATATGCATGAAGAGTGAGATCTGTATCTTTAGGATACCATAGACCAAAGTCTTGATTTCCTTGAAGATATTTGAATATTCTTTTTACAACCTGAAAATGTGATTCCTTTGAATTTTCTTGGAACCTTCCAACAATTCCTACTACATGCAGGATATCAGGTCTAGTAACTTCTAGATAAAGAAGACTTCCAATCATAGATTTGTATGCTGTTTGGTTCACTACAGGTGATTCATCGTTAGAAATGAGACTGCATCCTATTACCATTAGAGTACATATTGGTTTAGAATCTTCCATTCCGTATTTCTTTAGAATCTGCTTGAGATATTTAGTTTGTGAAAGAAAAATACCATCTTTTGTTTTTTGTACTTGTAGACCAAGAAAATAAGTAAGTTCACCAAGTAAGGACATTTCAAATTCTTGCTGCATAACTGAAGCAAAGTTTTGACTCATAAATTATTCATTGCTACCAAAGATGATATCATCAACATAAACAACAATAATTAAAAATTTATCATTTTCAATCTTTGTATATAAGTTGTTGTCTGCAGAACCTTTTGTGAAGCCTTGTTGTTGTAGATATTTGTCAAGACGATAATACTAGGCCCTTGGAGCTTGTTTCAGACCATATAGAACCTTTTTGAGCTTACATACAAGATTTGCATCATTTCCTAGAATGAATCATTCTGGTTGCTCAATATAAACTTCTTCTTCTAAATCCCAATTAAGAAAATATGATTTTACATCCATTTGATATAATTTGAATTTTAGAAAACTTGAGAGAGCAAGAAACATTCTTATGGCTTCAAGTCTGGCAACAGGTGCAAAAGTTTCTTCAATTTCTATAACTTCTTGTTGAGCATACGCTTTACAAACAAGTCTTTCTTTGTTTCTAATAACCTCTCCATTTTCATTCAACTTATTCTTAAATATCCATTTTGTTCCTATAACATTTTTATCATGAGGTCTAAGAACTAATTCCCAAGTATCATTCTTTTCAATTTGGTCAAGTTCTTAATCCGTGGCCTTAACCCAAAATTCATCTTTGCTAGCTTCATTTACATTTTGTGGTTCTATGGAGGATAGTAATGCTAGATAACTTGAGGTTCTTGTAAGAGTTCTTCTTGTCTGTACTCTAGACCCTTTTTCTCCTAGAATTTGAGATTCTGGATGATTCTTTTGAACATACCTGGATGGAGTCTTTTCCCTATTTGTTGTATCTTATTCTGATGCTTCATTGGTTTCTTACTATATATCATTTTGATTTGATACGAGAAATCATTCACCTTCTTCCTCATTTTCATATTCCTTTGTTGATTTCATCTGTTTCAGATTTCTACATGCTTCATCAGTTACTACATAATGCATTCAACCATTTTCCAAAGTCTTTTATTATAACATTTGTATCCTTTGCTTCTAGATGAATAACCAATAAGAATTCCTTCGTCTGCTCTGGGTTCAAACTTACCAAGTTTGTCATCAGTTTTTTTAATGAAACGTTTTCTTCCAAAAACTCTAAAGTGTTTGGCAGTAGGAGGCTTACCATACCAAAGTTCATATGGAGTTTGATCACTATTTACCTGAACATTAGCTTTGTTGAGAATAGTCACGATAGTAAATGCAGCTTCACCCTAGAAGGTCGTTGGAGTTCTATATTCATCAAGCATAGCTCGAGCCATTTGTTTAATTGTTCTTGTTATAGACATTTTTGTGCCTTGCAGCTCCAAGCATGAAATGTCCATAAACCAAGGGCTCCTAAGTCCCTAAAAGTGTTGTTCCAACCCCTAAAGGAACAAGGTCAACAAATTACAGCTTCTCCTAGAAGTTCTCCACCAGAAACTGCTCAGAATAAGTCAAAACAGGATCATTTCAGCTGCTCCACTGGCTAGCTACGTTGCATAGCACCTAAACACACTAGCTAGGTGCGTTGCAACGCACCTAAATGCACTATGAGGGTGCGTTGAGCGGGAAATGAAAAATGGCAGTGCCATTCCGCGAGGTGGAAAGACAATGGAAGCTTCTAGAATCTTCTCCTATGACACTTGCCTCACTGAATTCGACCAAGGATGAGTAAGAGGCTTTCAGTCTCCAAGTGGAAGCAAGAACTGACAGAGAGAAGACACTAATCAAATCACAGGCTGACTCATCCTCCTTGCATACATCTATATATGGATCCCTCATCCCAGAGATCTAGAGGCTGGAATTTTGCACATTGTAAGGAATTGTTGTTGGTTTTGAGATAGATATCAGAGTATTGGGTGATTTATGCTTTGTTGGAGGTGAAGAGGGGCTTCTTTGCTGGGAGGTTGATGCTGGGTCAGGAATCATGGGTTGTAACTCCTCCTGGATCTTCTTGTATATCAATAAAAACTATTTGAGTTTTTCCTCCATGCTTTTGTATCATTGATGCTTGTTACATTTGTATGGTTAGCTTAAATCTGATCCTAAGCTGTTTATGAATATAGATCCATGTCTTTGTATAGTTTTCTTCTTCTGTGATCTTACAGGTACTTGGTGAAGCTGGGCAAGTAAGGGAGCAGGTAGCTGGAAGCTGTCAAAGAAGAGAGGGATTGGATCAAAGGATTAGCGCAAGACATAGGTCGGTTCTTTCTATCCCCCTCTATCTTTAATTCATAAAGGAAATACAAAAGTAGTTTTCTCTGTTTGTTTCTAAGGCAGCTATCACACCTTAGTGGGATAGACCAGTTCTAAATAGACACTTTTCCCGGTAATAGTTCTGTTAATTCTTTTTACTATGCCATTTTGTTGACAAGTTCTGGCAAGAGAGAACTGTCTTTTTATTCCATGTTGCTCAAAATAATCAAAGAATTCATATGATATGAATTCTCCCCCTCAATCAGATCTAAGACATTTGATTTTTTGATCTGATTCATTTTCAACTAAGGCTTTGAAGACTTTGAATTTTCAAATGCTTCATATTTATGATTTAGTAGACCTATCCAACACATTCTAGAAAAATCATCAATGAATAAAATAAAGTATTCTTCTCCACAAGGTGAACTTTTCCTTGTTGTTCCACATAAATCAGTATGGATGAGTTCAAGAGGCTTACTTTCGGATCCTTCTTTTTCACTGAAATGAACTTTGGTTTTCTTACTGACTTGACATGGTTTTCATATGGTATTTTCTGGAATGCTGATATCAGGAAGATCACGAACCACCTTGAGCCTGCATGCTTTTCTTATTTGAGAAATTCTTAGATGCCCGAATCTTCTGTGCCATAACCAGTTTTCATTTGTTTTTCTTAGATAACAATGTTTTTGTCCTCCTTTAATTGTTTGGATTTCTTGTACCTTTGATTACGGTCTTTCTTGTATCGAGCTCACGAACCACACATCTGTTTGATCGAAACACAACTTCATTTACTTCATCACACATTTGAATGACACTCAACAAGTTATGATTTAAGCCATCTACATGCATGACATTTCTAGCTTTAACCTTTTCTTTCAAATAAACAGAACCTTTACCTTTAATGATAGCTGGTGTGTCATTTCCAAACAAGACATTTTTTTTTCTTTTTCCAAAGCATTATATGAATGAAGTTTATCTTTATAACCTGTCATGTGTTTGGAGCATCCACTATCAATGTACCACTGATTTTCTTGTCCTTCTGCAACAGAGCTATGCCACATCTTTCTAATTGAACTGCCTCCTCCATACCTTGGAATTTGATGATGATTGCTCTTTTTGAAGTGTTGGCTGAATTTTTCCTCTGCATTCAGATTCTTCATAACCAAAGTTATTACAAAATGAACATTCAATTTCATCTTCAAGAGGAGAGAAGTTATTATGGAACTTTTCTTGATTCCTATTATGCTCCATTGATTTCATGCTTCTCTACTCATGATAGTTTTGTAAGCAACACATTGAGAAGCCTTATGCCCAAAGTTATGGCATGAAAAGCATTGTCCATTAAAGAAGTTTTCGTGATCATAGAATCTTTTGGCATTGTTTACCTTTTGGTTGATTCTTCTATTGATGTTCATCCTTGGAGTAAATTGAGCATGATTTTCCTGATGAGTACTTTTAGGCTTTTGCTGACGGTTGACATACAATTCAATGGTCTTTGCTACATCAAGATGGCTTCTGGTGGAGGCTAACGACTTTTGTGATTGGGATTATTCTTCAGTATATCCAAGACTTGTCTTTACAAGAGAGGAACATTGAACTTTGATGATTTCATTTAAATTTTCTAATCCTTTAGCAAATCTAAGATTAAGAGATTTTGTCTTCTCAAGTTCTTTCCTTAAACCAACAACTTCACATTCTAGTTTTTCATTCTGCTTTTCTCTTTCAGTGAGTTGTTGTGTCAATGTGTCTATGATCATATTCTTTTCTTCCAAACAAATTTTGAGTTTTGTGATTTCTTCAAGAAAGTCTTCTTCTTCCAAGGCATCCAAAAAATTATCATTGTCATAAGCCATGGGTAGTTTATAATCTTGTTCAGTTTCATCTTCATCAATATTAGATAATCCATCACTATCTTCATGGGTATAGAAACTTCTTCTACTGGCAACTTGTTTGCTATTTCCTTTTGCATATTCCTTTCCTTTTTCATATTTATATTTATGAGGACACTTGGTAGCATAATGACCGAATCTACCTCAAGCAAAGCATTTGAATGGTAGCTTACCTTTGAATCTTCCAGGACCTCGTTAAAACTTCTTGACAAAGTTTACCTCGTCTTCTTCTTCTGAAGCATATACTGATTCATTGTGTTCTTCATTTTCTTTTTCCCTTGCTGAAGCTTTGAAAGCGATTTATCTCATATCTAAAGGACCTCCTTTCCTCATTTCAAAGGTAGTTAGAATTCCATGAAGTTGAACCATAGTAATAGATTGAAGATCTTGATTTTCTTCTATGGCAGATACTTTTGACTCAAATTTAGAAGCCAAAGATATCAAAATTTTCTCTGCTAAAGTAGCTTCCTTTATCTCTTCACCCAGATTCTTCATACAATTAACAATAGCATCTACACGTAAAACTTAAATAGAAATACTTTCATCACTATGCATCTTAGGAGTTTCATACTGAATTATGAGAGTTTGAAGCTTAGCACGTTTTAACTGGGAGTATCCTTCATAGCTCTGAATGATTTTGCCCCATATCTCTCTGGCTGTCTTGAACTTCATGACTTTGACGAATTCTAATTCTGACAGACTTCCAAATAAAGTATTGACTGCTTTGGCATTGGTTTCGTATAACTTCTTACCTGTTGTATCTATAGGTATTGCTGCTGGAAATTGATATCCTCCTTCCACAATTTCCCAAACATCGACTCCAAGTGATTGAAGATAGGTTCTGGTTCTTATTTTCCAATATACCAAGTTGTTCCCATTGAATATTGGTGGTTTGATAGATCCCATGCCTTCATGATTGTTCATCTTGAAAGATCTCCCTTCAAGCGATCAAGCTTCTTCTGAAGGACCTGCTATGATACCAATTGTTGGAAATAATACTGAGAGGGGGGTGAATCGGTATTTAAAATTCAATAATTTTTCATTCCCCAAACAAATTTATATACACTACTTCAATGAAGTGAACTTGCGTGTGCACACTACAATGATCAGAGAAACTATGGTATACCCAGAGACTTTATGATATAGTCAATTTATCATGTGTTGATTTTTAATCAGTGCATCAGTAACTATGTGCAGTAATAACATAGTAAACCATCACACATAAGAAATAAACATGAACACCAAGATTTAAGGTGGAAACCCAATGCAGGAGAAAAACCACCTGTTGTTGTCGTCTCTGTCTTCTTTTAAAATAAAGAAAATATATTTACAATCTTGTACTAGTGCAGACTCATACCAGTACACAGGCACCCATCTGCAGAAGGCTACAACCTTCTCTCTTTTTCCAGCTTCTACTAGAAGGGAGCTACAACCCCTAGCTCCTGTACTAGCTGATATGTTACTAGTATGTAGGCACCGACCTACAGGAGGCTGCAACTTTATCTCTTCCTCCAGGGACCACATTTCATTAATTTTTAGACTGGATGCTCCTGGTAGAAAACAATACAATATGAAGGCTTCGTTTCATCAAATTTTCACACTGGACCCATCAGAAGCTTAGAAACTCAAACTTCATCAACTAACAATCAGTTAATCTGAATAGTCAGGTCATTGTCACCAGAGAACTATGCTGAGCCTAGAAGCCTGCATCATCATTCAGAACCAACTGCAACCTCAAGAATCATACATCAGAATGTATATGCTACTTAAATGAACCCAACCTGCGTGTATACACTACTTCCTGCAACAAAACCTACGTATACCTCAAAAACTACCGAATCATAAAAAATTCTGAATTAGATCTGTACCACGGGTGCATCACTGGAGGAGCAATATCATACCATGTGGGTTCATATTGGAGGATATATATTGAGGTAAAAATGAAATAATATACTGGGGGATATATAGGGGGTAAAGGGTTTTTATATTGGCAGGTATAAAAAATGGAGCCCAAAGTTAATGAAAAAATATAAAGGGGTATAAAATATATTAATGAAAATACGGATGCCTACAATAGTTAGTGAAAGTATGGGTTTATTTAATTGGGAAGGTGTATTAGGTACATATTGGTAGGGGGTTAAATTATTTGTTTTTAGAGGTATTTTCCAATATATAGTCAAATTAAGGGTATTATTTAATATGCCACGAACGCACGTGATATGTCAAAGGTTCATCGAGTGAAGCTGTTATGAAACCAGCTCAAGAAAAGATAGAAAAGATAGATCCACGCCTTAGAATTTAGCCTCTTCGAGAACGCAACCTCCTTTACATTACATAAATAAACAATTCTTGGATGATATAAATGAAAAAACCTGCTTTCTATATATAGGAGTCTAAGGAGTCACAATATAATCCAGCCGACCTAACAATAATAATATAAAGCCACAAAAGTAACAATAGAGGGATTCTATGGGGCACAGAAATAACAATATGGGAGTAATAGGGGCACAACAATATAAATAAGGGGTATAACTACAATAGTAATGGGGTAATCACTAGTATTATAGGGACCCAACATGCCCCTCTCCTTCAAAAAAGTGTTGTCCTCAACGCTTGAGTAGTTCTAGATACTTCTGCATAAAATTCTCATCCTCCCATGTGGAATCTTTAGCGGATAAGTTATTCCACTTGATAAGATACTTTGAAATTGATCGATTTCGTAGCTGTCGAGTTCTTGTTTCTGTGACTGCTTCTGGTTCCAATATAATTTTTCCTTCCTCGTCAAGTTCTGGAAATATTGTTTGAATTGGGATCTTTTGCAACTTTTGAATAAGTGGCCATACTTCTTCATCCTTCTTCTGTTCATCCCTTGCTTTGTTTATCTAATCTGGTTGGATAATAGAAATAGCACAAAACAATGCTTCCACATCCTCATCTTTGAAGAGTCTTCCCATTCGGTAAGGTCGCCATTTTTTAAGTGCATGTATTATTGCCAACATTTCCTTCTCATAAATAGCTTGCTTGAGATGTAGCAGTAAAAATACCCAATCACCTACATCAAAACATTTTTCACTACAATGTTGATTTACCTGTTGTTTCATTTGATTTTGCACCGAAGTGGCATTATCCTTTAAAAGTTGGAGAACTTGTTGTTGATGCTCGATGTGATCTTTCACTGCTTGAACCTTTTTCTTCTTGATATTTCCTTCTATCTCTAGAGTTTGAGGAGTGGTAATTTCTTCCAATCCTTTACAAGATATGGTCGGATTCATTTCTTGATGCTCAATGTGATCTTTCACTTCTTGAACATTTTTCTCCTTGATATGTCCTTCTATCTTGATAGTTTGAGGAGTGGTAATTTCGACCAATGAATTACAAGATATGGTTGGATTCATTTCTTCTTTCTCGATGTGATCTTTCACTTCTTGCACCTTTTTCTTCTTGATATGTCCTTTTATCTTGAGAGTTTGAGAAGTGGTAATTCTTGCCAATGCTTTACAAGATATCGTCTGATTCATTTCTTCTTTCTCTGGGGTGGGGTCCGGGCGCATATCTTCTTCTTTTGATGTTTCTTGATCCTTTTCTTCCTCCTCTTCATATTCTATGTAAAATAATTTCTTCTCAGCACACTTATGACCTTTAGTGCATTTGCTATCACAATTGTAACAAAGCCCTTTTTCTCTTTTTTCTTCCAATTGTTGTGGTGTAACCCTTGTAGGTTGTGGAAGGCTAGGAGAAACAACACTTCCATCTTTATAGTTGTGAGGGGTACACTTCCTGGTTTCCATAATTTTTCTTTCCACTATGTCACAAAGCCCTTTTACTCTTTCCAATTGTTGTGGTGTTGCTCTAAAGAAGGTGTTGCTCTTTGTATCCTCATAATGTGCTATCATTTCCTCCGTGAAAATTGACCACGTAACAAGTTTTTTACGAGAACAAAGCCCTTCATACCATAAAAATTGATCCGGTTCTAAATATGAAGATGCAATACATACCTTTTGTAATAGTTGCACCTCATGTAGATCGAAATATTTCTCCATCTGTAGTATCCAATTTACCGGATCCTTGCCATCAAACTTCCTCATCTCGCTTTTTCTTGATTTTAGGAGCTCGATCTTGAAATGACTGTAACTCTATACTTTCAAATCTTTAATTTCTAAAGTTGTGGCCTGCAGTAGCCCTATGTGTCCTCTTTCCCATGCCACAAGTCTGACCCAATTTGGATTCTCCAAGGAAGAGTTATGCAAAATCTCCCACAGTGACTTGATTATAGACTGGTTCAGTAGAGCGAATTTGTACGACGTGCCACGAGTCACTGTTTTGACCTCTGGATCTGAAACACACATAAAAGAAACTACAGTCCGTCCTATTTCTCTACCTTTTTACGAAATTTCAATCCAATCCTCAGAGAGAAAGTTATGACGATTTTCCCCAGGTCACCTGTTTTGAGTGTAATTCAGGAGTCTGCAAAAAGACCATCTTCCTCAGATAATATCTCCGAAAATATCTCGCGAAAAGCTTTGAAATTTGGACCCAAGGTTCAGAACCAATTCTTCTCAAATGGGTTTTCTTTGCGACTTCTGAAACATCACAGAAAAAACGTTATAGCAAAAATTCCACGATGACCTGTTTGGAGCAGCGAAACCCTAGAATCCAAATCTCTGATACCAAATGTTATGAAACCAGCTCAAGAAAAGATAGAAAAGATAGATCCACGCCTTAGAATTCAGCCTCTTCGAGGGGGCAACCTCCTTTAAATTACATAAATGAACAATTCTTGGATGATACAAATGACAAAACCTCCTTTCTATATATAGGAGTCTAAGGAGTCACAATATAATCCAGCCGACCTAACAATAATAATATAAAGCCACAAAAATAACAATAGAGGGATTCTATGGGGCACAAAAATAACAATATGGGAGTAATAGGGGCACAACAATATAAATAAGGGGTATAACTACAATAGTAATGGGGTAATCACTAGTATTATAGGGACCCAACAGAAGCCCCCGTGATCTGTACCAACCAGTAATATTCTGATCATCTACTGTCAATTTACAAAGATCTAGTCAGTCAGTAGCAAAGATAGCCCTTCTCACTTAATCAGTCAATCAATCAGATACAAAATCATTATGCATTCAGTTTTACTTTCAGATATAAGAAGACTTCATTGATAGACAACAGTAAAAGAACAACACTGATCAGATAGATTAGTCATTTTTGAACAACAGGATTTTCTTTTGCATACGCTACTTCGAAGAGTCGAACTTGCATTTATACGCATCTTTACCAAGGAGAACCAACGTATAGATCTACAAATATTAACTTACAACTTCACTACTATTCCAGACTTCAAATATACCCAAATCATGATATTTAAAGAATAAAACATGCGTAAGCAATCAAATCTAGCCCAACCGATATCAGATCATACAATGATAAGTCATTTCAGGTCTCATGATCCTGATCCAACATTGTATACAAGGTGGACAATATATTTCATATTATATCATAATCATAACCCCTACAACATAAACTATACTTCAGATTGAAGTATTCCTAAGAAACCCTTTTCACTTGCGCACCAAGCCCTTTGATCTTCTCCTCCTTATACAGTTTTAGCCTTTCTCAATACCTCATACCAAAACAACACATAGAACCTGTGGTATTCTTGGATGGGATCAAATAGTCGTTACTCTGCTCAAACATGTGGGCTAATACCATGGTCTTGACCCTTCATATTCTTTACTCTTAAATTTTCTTGATTTTCCAATCCATATGCATTTTTCCTCTTTTGAAAGTGCATGCATACGTATACGCTCTTTTTTTTTCTTGAACCAGCGTGTATACATCGCTTTGTCAAGTTGAACCTCTGTATACAACATAAATTATCTGAAAACATCCTTTTCCTTCTGTTAGTGTCAATATCTTCATCCCTCCGTCAGAGATCAAATTCTCTTGTTGCATTTCATGTTAGGTGTTCCGCTCAGTCAGTTGCATTCCATTAGGAGCATGGATCATCTGATGGTAGTGGCTTCTCCTATAGTTTCCCTCATGTCATTTACCTGCTGGTTCATGTTTTTTCATAAAATATTGTACACAGTCACCTTTTTGTCTTAAGATTGCAGAAGTCTTTACTAGGTTTTTTGTCGTTTTGGTCTAGGGTTTCATTAGGGTTTTGTCAAAAAGGGTTCAAAAGGTCCAATAACAACTAGCAGGTGCATGAGGAGTTTCCAGTACCAATAAAATTCATAAGCAATTTCTCAGAAATGTATTTTTCCTCAAAACTCTGTTTTGAGGAAAAACAGAGTATTCTAGGTTTTGTTGTATAAATTCATGTAATTTCAGTTCTCTTGTATGTAAACCACTTCAATGGAAAACCTGGTCACCTTGCCAAGCTTCAGTTGCTCCATCACCTGCAAGGCAAACAAAAAATCAAAGCATTCAGTTCATCACAGGCAAAAATAAAGCAAACTGCCCAAAAACAGAGTTTGAAAAGCAAGTCAAATGCAAACATTACAAAGCGGGTTGTTGATAAGTGAAAACATAAAATCTCTTGTATATAACTCATTGGTCATGTTCAAAGAGCTCATTTGCATTCAAAGAAGACATATTAATCAAGAGAAGGTCGTGTTGGAGAAAGGAAGCAAGTTTGAAGCAAAACTGTGCAAATCCAAAGGCACGATGCATTGGGTGAGAGGCGCAGCGCATAGGGCCGCAATTTTCAGCATTATTTTGTATTGGCGTGGCACATACACTGGGCACGACACATTGGGTTTGATGCGCGACGCACACAGCCGGAAAGCTCGAAATTTCAAATACTTGCTCCAAAATCGCCCAAAACACATGGATTGTCACCTGTCCAAGTAGGTTGACCCTTTTCCATTGCTCTTCGTCCAAATTTGATGGTTATTTGATGTTGTTTGTTGCATGGTGAATGTTTAAAGGAAAACAAACCCTATCTCTTCAAAATTTTCAAAGGAGATTGCTACTAGGGTTTTGTATTGTCTATTTTGCTACCAAGTATCCCCTCACCTCATCAATACCTTATTTCATATTTCCCTTGTTTTCCCTATTCCCCAAATTCACATACCCCTAAATTCACTCATCCCTATCCCCAATTCCCATTTTCCCAAATCCCTAGTCCTAACTATCCCAAACCCTAGTTAAAAATTCTCAAAACCTAATGGCTGTCCCAAGAGCTTCATGTCACCATTTGGCTGAGTGTACCATCATTCAGAGGGTTTTCATCATCATGTCAGGTTCCAATGGGTCATTTTTCACTTTGTTCATACTTTAGTTGTGCCTAGGTAAGGCTCATTTCCCTCTCCTAGGGTTTTGAAGGTAATTTCTCATGGATGGTCAAATCATCAAAAAATTTTGTATTCTGATGTTCATACACCTTCCCCTATCCTTAATGTACCTTATTAAACACTTCCCATCACTGATATCCCTCAAATTCCTCATTTTCGCAGAAACCCTAGTTTCTTGCTACAACTTGACAATTTTCTGGGCTAGGCCTGTGTTTTGCCTTTTTGGACCCCTTCCCCTTAGTAAATATTTGAAATTCCACTTTCCGCTACTTCCTAACATGCCTCCCTACTTCCAAGAATTTTTCCAAGAATTTAGAAGCCCCATTATCCCCTTCATTTCACTTCATTTCGACAAATCTCATGTTCCACACATCGGGATAGGTTTTACTTCAATGATCTTTCTGAGCAAGAAAAGATGAATTTGGGAAAATTGAGAGAGTTTTTTGTCCAAAATATGCCAAGGAAGAAAAACTTCCTTCACCTTTTACACAGGTGTAATGGTTTTATAGAAATGTCAAAAATACAGTTGCCTCAGGAGAATTGATGCACCTCTGAAGTGACTTTGGGAAAATCAAGAATTATCCTAGCTTGGTTGGCCAAATGACTTGCTTGATGAGTCAAATGATAATTAGACACAATTTTTTTCCAATTAGCTATCATGATCTCAATTTGGGGTTGAGGAAGACCTTCAAAAGTTGACTGCAACAACACTCTGCCTTTAGGTAGCCTCATTTTTCACATTTTAACCAGTATTGGGAGATTTGACTTTTGATAGGGAAAATGAACTCCAAATTGAAAAATTAAAGTTGGATTGGAAATTAGACTCAATAATATTTCCAAAAAGCTATTGTGCACCCAATTTGGACATCGGGAAGGCCCTCAAAACTGGTCTTCATAAAGTGCTACACACAGAAATATTTAACACAGGGTTTTCTGCTCTATGCGCGCGCCACCTGGCGCTTGCTTTTGCTAGAGGCCTCCAAATCTCAAAAACTCAGGATTTTTGGATTTTTCATACAATATTACACTTTTCTACCTATGGCCAAGAAATTTTTGCACGTTTTGAGCCCTCAAAAAGGTCAAAAACACTCAAAAAATGACCTCACTGCCCCTATTTTGACACACAGGAAGTAGTGTTGGGAGAATGGATGTTTGGATGCGCAAATGGAGGCCAAATTGAGAAATTCCACTTGGGTTGGAAATTAGACAGGCATACCTTTCCCACAAGTACACCTAGAGCGTATTTGGACATCGGGAAGGCCTCAAAAAGGGGGTCCAAACAGGCGCTATGCATAGAGAATCAGGCGCGGTGCATAGAGGAAAAATTGCCAGTTTGACCAAGTTTTGCTCTGTTTTTCGCCCAACTTCGCCTAGTTTGAATTTTTCACTTTCCTAATGGAAAATTTATGATGTAATTTGATGAAAATTGATGGATTATGATGTAAATATGTTGGATTTTCACTTGCAGAGGTAGATTCATCAGTTTAGAGGTTGTTTGAAACTGAATGAATCAGTTCCCTTGTTTTTAGCGACATGCTGTTACCTTGCCTAGTTTCTAGTTCTTAGTTTAGAATCAGTTGGATCAGCTCCTAAAATCATGAGCTCGACCCCTAGAGGCAAGGATGAGCTATGTTTGTCTATATTATGTTGTTTTTCAGTCATTAGCATGGTTGGAATCTTGAGAAAGCCTTGAGCTTCATTGTACATTCATTTTCAGTATTTTGGCTAAGGAATTGAGACCAGGATTTGTAGCACTCTTTGGGATTCATGTGGCAATTTGTCTTGGTACAGTGCTTCTCCTTGTGATTGTGAATTTTTTTATGTGATTGCATTATCTATCTTATTTCTTCTGAACTAAACAAACAAGAGTGTAAGTAGAATTCATTGAAAGTGCAATGCTCTACTTGAAGTTTGCTTTAGTTGTTTGATGTTTTCAGCTGTTTGGGGAGGATTCATGATTGCTCTTGCCCTCTTCAACACCTCACTTGTCTATTCCTTCCATCCCACTCAAATTTAAGTGCAAAAACGATTGTCTACCTTGCCCCATCGAGATCTATGCAGAACTCTGCCTCAATCCCCGCACCCCAAAATGTGCTTTTCCCTCTGAGCCAACAAATCATCATTTTATCAAATCACACTCTCTTGTACATATAGATAGCCTAAAATTAGAAGACATTTTAGTCATCTCAAGCCCTCATTGATCATTATTTGCTGAGATTGACCCAGAGAGGGCCCTCTCCTGACCTGGTAGGGATAGCTACCAGGCTGAGCGTGGTTTGATGTTGGCCCTGGATCCTACCTTTTCAGCCTGAGGTAAATCTAGGCACTAACACCTTCAACTTCCTGATCCTGATCAGTAGTCCTTTGTTCCAACTTCATGTTCTTGTGTACCAATGCCCTGTGACCTCTGAATTGACCTGTTACACTGTGATTTTCCTTTTATCAAATCTAAGCTAACTTGCGAGTGAGTTTCCATCAAGGACAACACCTATATCATAATGCCAACAATCTCCCCCTTTGGACTTGATGGCAACCATATTGGTGTTGATTACTTCAGGCTGTAGAAACTGTTAGAGATATCAAGCAACACCAAAATACTCTCCCCCTTTGACATCAAGGGAAAAGAGCAAACGAATATATTCTCCCTCTTTGAGATACACTATGCTATCCACGCTCCCCATGAGTAGATGCAGAGTCTGCAGAGATAAGTTTCAAGAGAAAAACATGACTCTATATCTCAACTAAGAGAGTATGACCTTTCTAAGACCATTGACTCATACATACATCAATTACCCATCCAAGTGGGGATACACCAAATTTGACTCATCCACCCAACCATGTGGGGATATACCAATTGTTTATACATGGTTGAAATAGGAATTATTACATCATCCTTCCCATGCATAGTGGGGATACAAATTACATCATATGTCCAATAGGACTCATTCAAAAATAGACTATGACAGAAGGAGACATATTACACCCTAGATCTCTACATGACCTATGCAATAATTGATATGAAATTTTGAACCCATAGCTGAAATCTGCAACCATAATGCCAACAATGTAGAATGTTTGATAAGGCTAACACTCCCCTTGAACCTGTGATACCTGTGCATTTTCAACAAATCATTCATCAAGGCATCTTCATCAGTCAGATAAAAATCAATGAACAAAGCATAACAGCAGACTATAATCATCAATATTAGACCGATCACCCATATCAAAGTCTGACCCATTGTTTCTCTATCAGAAAAACATATACACTTCTCCAGCCACAAAAACTCACATATATACGTGACTATCCTTCATGAAACCCGTGTATAGGAACCTTCCTCTGAAAAAATGGATTTAATGTTAAGATGATGTAGAAACTACTCCCAGCTTTTGTATGAGATATTCACATGTTTCTTTGGGAAGCGGTTTGGTGAAGATATCAACAACATGGTCTTTGGAGGGAACATACTCCAATTTCACCTTTTGTTCAAGCACTTGTTCTCGTCGAAAATGGTACTTAATGGGTATGTGCTTGGTCTTGGAGTGCATGACTAGAATTTCCGAAATACTGATGGCACTTGTATTATCACATAGAATGGAGATGGGTGGAGTACATGTGATTTGAATATCTTGCAATGTTTGCATAATCCATATTAGTTGTGTGCAACAAGATGCAATAGCTACATACCGCTTCAACTGTAGATAAGGCAATCGAACTTTTTTTCTTGTTGAACCAAGACACTAACAGTGATCCCATATAGAATGCCCCTCCACTAGTGCTTTTTCGATCATCAACATTTCCTTCCCAATCCGCATCTGTATATGCATGAAGAGTGATATCTGTATCTTTAGGATATCATAGACTAAAGTATTGAATTCCTTGAAGATAGTTGAATATTCTTTTTACAACATGAAGATGTGATTCCTTTGGATTTGCTTAGAACCTTCCAACAATTCCTACTTCATGCATGATATTAGGTCTGGTACCTATTAGATAAAGCATACTTCCAATCATAGATTTGTATGTTTGTTGGTTCACTATAGTTGATTCATCATTAGAACTGACTCTGCATCCTATTATCATTGGAGTACATACTAGTTTGTTGTACTTGTAGACCAAGAAAATAAGTAAGTTCACCAAGTAAGGACATTTAAAATTCTTGTTGCATAACCGAAGCAAAGTTCTGACTCATAGATTCTTCATTTCTACCAAAGATGATATCATCAACACAAACAACAATAATTATAAATTTATCATTTTCAATCTTTTTACATAAGTTATTGTCTGTAGAACCTTTTGTGAATCCTTGTTGTTGTAGATATTTGTCAAGGCAATAATACCAAGCCCTTGGAGCTTGTTTCAGACCATATAGAGACTTTTTGAGCTTACATACAATATTTGCATCATTTCATAGAATGAATCCTTATGGTTGCTCAATATAAACTTCTTCTTATAAATCCCCATTAAGAAAAGATGATTTTACATCCATTTGATATACTTTGAATTTTCGAAAACTTGAAAGAACAAGAAACATTCTTATGGATTCAAGTTTGGAAACAGGTGCAAAAGTTTCTTCAAATTCTATACCTTCTTGTTGAGCATACCCTTTACAAACAAGTCTTTCTTTGTTTCTAATAACCTCTCCATTTTCATTCAACTTATTCTTAAATATCCATTTTGTTCCTATAACATTTTTATCATGAGGTCTAGGAACTAATTCTCAAGTATCATTTTTTTCAATTTGGTCAAGTTCTTCATCCATGGTCTTAACCCAAAATTCATCTTTGCTAGCTTCATTTACATTCTATGGCTCTACGGAGGATAGTAATGCTAGATAACTTGAGGTTCCTGTAAGATTTCTTCTTCTTTGTACTCCAGACCATTTTTCTCCTAGAATTTGAGATGCTGGATGATTCTTTTGAACATACCTGGATGGAGGCTTTTCCCTATCTGTTATATCTTCTTTTTATGCTTCATTGATTTATTCCTCTATATCATTTTGATTTGATACGGGAAATCATTCATCGTCTTCCTCATTGTCATATTCCTTTGATGATTTCATCTGTTCTAGATTTTTGCATGCTTCACCAATTATTACATCAATGCATTCAACAATTTTCCGAAGTCTTTTATTATAACATTTGTATCCTTTGCTTCTGGATGAATAACCAAGAAGAATTCCTTCGTCTGCTCTAGGTTCAAACTTACCAAGTTTATCATCAGGCTTTTTAATGAAACATTTGCTTCCAAAAACTCTAAAGTGTTTTACAATAGGAGGCTTAGCATACCAAAGTTCATATGGAGTTTTATCACTATTTACTCGAACATTAGCTTTGTTGAGAATAGTCACGACAGTAAATGTAGCTTCACCCCAGAAGGTGGCAAGAGTTCCAGATTCATCAAGCATAGCTTGAGCCATTTGTTGAACTGTTCTATTCATTCTTTCTACTGCACCATTTTGTTGAGGAGTTCTCGCAATAGAGAAGTGCCTTTTTGTTCCATGTTGTTCACAAAAATCAATGAATTCATATGATATGAATTCTCCCCCTCGATTAGATCTGAGACATTTGATTTTTCAATCTCATTCATTTTCAACTAAGAATTTGAAGGCTTTGAACTTTTCAAATGCTTCATATTTATGCTTTAGTAGACCTATCCAACACATTCTAGAAAAATCATCAATGAATAAAATAAAGTATTCTTCTCCACGAGGTGAATTTTTCCTTGTTGGTCCACATAAATCAGTATGGATGAGTTCAAGAGGCTTACTTGCTGGTCCATATTTTTCACTGAAATGAACTTTGGTTTGCTTACTGACTTGACATAGTTTGCATATGGCATTTTCTGGAATGTTGATATCAGGAAGATCATAGACCACCTTGAGCTTGCATGCTTTTCTTATTTGAGAAAAGCTTAGATGACCCAATCTTCTATGCCATAACCAGTTTTCATCTGTTTTGCTTAAATAACATTGATTTTGTCCTCCTTTGAGTATGTATAAATTGTTTGGAGTTCTTGTACCTTTGATTACGGTCTTTCCTGTATCAAGCTCATGAACCACACATCCGTTTGATCGAAACACAACTTCATTTCCTTGATCACACATTTGAATGACACTTAACAAGTTATGCTTTAAACCATATACATACATGAAATTTCCATCTTTAATGTTTTCTTTCAAATAAACAAAACCTTTACCTTTAATGAAAGCTCGTGTGTCATTTCCAAACGAGACATTCTTTTCTTTTTCCAAAGCATTATATGAATGAAGTTTCTCTTTATCACCTGTCACGTGTTTGGAGCATCCGTTGTCAATGTACCATTGATTTTATTGTCCTTTTGCAAATAGAGATATGCCACATATTTCTGATTGAACTTCCTTCTTTCTCCATACCTTGGAATTTGATGATGATTGCTTTTTTTGAAGTGTTGGCCGAAATTTTCTCCTGCATTCAGATTCTTCATGACCAAAGTTATTACAAAACAAACATTTAATTTCATCTTTAAGAGGAGAGAAGTTATTATAGGAACTTTTCTTGGTTCCTGTTATGCTCCTTTGATTTTGTGCTTATCTAATCTTGATAATTTTGTAAGAAACACATTGAGAAGACTTATGCCCAAAGTTATGGCATGAAAAGCATTGTCCATTAAAGAAGTTTCCGTGATCATAGAATCTTTTGGCATTTCTTACCTTTTGGTTGATGCTTCTATTGATGTTAATCCTTGGAGTAAATTGAGCATGATTTATCTGATGAGTACTTTTAGGCTTTTGCTGACGACTGACATACTGTTCAATGGTCTTTGCTGCATCAAGATAGCTTTTGGTGGAGGCTGATGAATTTTGTGATTGGAATGATTCTTTAGTATATCCAAGACTTGTCTTTACAAGAGGGGAACACTAAACTTTGTTGATTTCATTTAAATTTTTTGATCCTTTAGCAAATCTAAGGTTAAGAGATTTTGTCTTCTCAAGTTCTTTTCTTAAACTCACAACTTCACATTCTAGTTTTTCATTGTGCTTTTCTCTTTCAGTGAGTTGTTGTGTCAACATGTCTACAATCATATTCTTTTCTTCCAAACATATTTTGAGTTTTGTGATTTCTTCAAGAAAGTCTTCTTCTTCTAAGGAATCCAAAAAATAATCATTGTCATAAGCCATCAATAGTTTATAATCTTGTTCAATTTCATCTTCATCACTATCAAATAATCCATCACTATCTTCATGGGTCATAAACTTCTTCTATTGACAACCTATTTTCTATTTCCTTTTGCATATTCCTTTCCTTTTTCTTATTTATCTTCATGAGGACACTTGGCAGCATAATTACAAACTCTACCACAAGCAAAGCATTTGAATAGTAGCTTACCTTTGAATCTTCTGGAACCCCATTGAAGCTTCTTGACAAAGTTTACCTCATCTTCTTCTTCTGAAGAATATCCTGATTCATTGTGTTCTTCCTTTTCTTTTTCCCCTCGCTGAAGCTTTGAAAGCATCTTCTCTCATATCTGATGGACCTCCTTTCCTCATTTCAAATGCAGTTAGAATTCCATGAAGTTGAACCTTAGTAATAGATTGAAGATCCTTATTTTCTTCTATGGCAAATACTTTTGACTCAAATTTAGAAGACAAATATCTCAAAATTTTCTCTACTAAAGTAGTCTCCTTTATCTCTTCACCCAGATTCTTCATACAATTAACAATCTCATCTACACATAAAAAGTATCTAGCAATACTTTCATCACTATGCATCTTAAGAATTTCATACTAAATTCTAAGAGTTTGAAGCTTAGCACATTTTACCTGGGAGTCTCCTTTGAAGCTCTGAATGATTTTGTCCCATATCTCTTTGGCTGTCTTGAACTGCATGACTTTGACGAATTCTGATTCTAATAGACTTCCCAATAAAGTATTGAATGCTTTAACATTGGTTTTGTATAACTTCTTACCTATTGTATTTGTAGGTATTGCTGCTAGAAATTGATATCCTCCTTCCACAATTTCCCAAACATCGGCTCCAAGTGATTGAAGATAGGATCTGGTTCTTATTTTCCAATATACCAAGTTGTTCCCATTTAAGATTGGTAGTTTTATAGATCCCATGCCTTCGTGATTGTTCATCTTGAAGGATCTCCCTTCAAGCGATCAAGCTTCTTCTGAAGGACCTGCTCTGATACCAATTGTTGGAAATAATACTGGGGGGGGTGAATCAATATTTAAAATTCAATAATTTTCATTTCCCAAACTGATTTATATACACTACTTCATTGAAGTGAACTTGTGTGTGCACGCTACTGTGATTAGGGAAACCAGCGCATACCCAAAGACTTTATGATATAGTCAATTTATAATGTGTAGATTTTTAATCAGTGCATCAGTAACTTATTATATAGTAACTATGTGCAGTAATAACATAATAAACCATCACACATAAAAAACACACATGAACACCAAGATTTAAGGTGGAAACCCAATGTGGGAGAAAAACTACCATCTGCTGTCATCTTCATCTTATTTTAATATAAAGAAAATCTGTTTACAATCTTGTACTGGTGCATACTCATACCAATATGTAGACACCCACCTGCAAAAGGCTACAACCTTCTCTCATTTCCCAGCTTCTACTGGATGGGAGATACAATCCCCTAGCTCTTGTGCTAGCCAATATGTTTACTAGTACGTAGGCACCGACCTACAGAAGGCTACGACCTTCTCTCTTCCTCCAGGGACCACATTTAATTAATTTTCAGATTGGATGCTCCTGGTACACAACAATACAATATGAAGGCCTCCTTTCATCAAATTTTCTCACTAGACCCATCAAAAAGTTAGAAACTCAAACTACATCAACCAACAATCAGTTAATTTGAATAGTCAAATCACTATCACGAGAACACTATGTTGAACCTAGAAACTTGCATCATCATTCAGAACCAACTTCAACCTCAAGAAACATACATCAGAATGTATACACTACTTTCATGAACCCAACCTATGTGTATACGCTACTTCCTGCAACAAAACCTGCTTACCTCCAAAACTATAGAATCATAAAAACCTCTGAATCATATCTGTACCAACCAGTAATATTTTGAACATCTACTATCAATTTACAGAGATCTAGTTAGTTAGCAACAAAGATAACCCTTCTCACTTAATCAATCAATCAATCAGACAAAACATCCTTATGCATTCAGTTTTACTTTCAGATCTAAGAAGACTTCATTGACAGACAACAGTAAAACAACAATACTGATAAGATAGATCAGTCATTTCTAAACAACATGATTTTATTTTACATACACTACTTGAAAGAGTCGAACCTGCATGTATACACGTCTTTACCAAGGAGAATCGACATATAGATTTGCAAGTATTAACTTACAACTTTGCTACTATTCCAGACTTCAGACATACCCAGATCATGATATTTAAAGAATAAAACATGCTTAAGCAATCAGATGTAGCCCAACCAATATCATATCATACAATAATAAGTCATTTCAAGTCTCGTGATCTCGATCCAACATTGTATACAAGGTGCACAAAATATTTCAGATTATATCATAATCATAACCGCTACAACATAAAATATATTTCAGATTGAAGTATTCCTAAGAAACCATTTTGACTGTCATGATCCTTTCTTGGACTGCTTGTAGATGGATATTTTGCTCTACTTTGATTGGTTGTTGCCAACTCTTTACCTTTTCTTTGATTACCTTGAGGATTTGATTTCTTCTGGGTATATTTCTGTTGTGATTCCCTTTTCTGAATAGGAGTATTGGGACATATCTATTCCTCAAAGAATATTTCTTTTGTGGAGAACTACGTGCATTCAAATATCCTCTTTGATAATCATTGGTTTGGGTCTCCAATGCATTGTCACTTGCCAGTATGTAGTCCTCATCTTTAGGATCCTCCACCTTCGTGACATACTTCTCATTTTCAGTCAAGAAAATGGGATGGTAATCTTCCATGAAGAAATGATTTTCCTCAACAATCAGGTCTGTTTCATCATCAAATTCTCCTTAAGCATAATTCTACTGCAAGGGTATCCGAATTGGCTAGTAAAATGTCGATGCTTCAGAAGCTTTCTGATATCTTTGTTTTATCCTGTACTGAGGTTGCTACTGATTTATGAAGTTTGGATTTATAACTTGGGGCTCTTGAGGTGTATTCAAATTTATCATTCGGTCGGCCATTCTCTCCATGGTTCTGATTAATGCATCTAGCTTAAGATTGGTGGAAGAAGAAGGTTCTTCTTTGATGGTTACTCTCTTTTCTGGTTTCTCATGTTTCAATTGAGACTTTTTAATCATCAAGTTTGCTTCCACACTTACCACATTGTTCTGCATGTCTTCTAGAGTTGTGGGATCTCTTTCCCTCAATTGATAAGCCATCTCCGGAACAAAAGCATCCGAGTAATGCTGAAGTGCCAAATTAGGTGGAGGTTTCATGTTATCTAGAATGGAATTGCAGATTTGATTGAACCTTATAGTGAATTCCTGAACCGTCTCATTAGGATTCCTTTTCAGTGTGTTGTATTCCACTAAGATATGCAATGGATTATTCTTTTCTCGCCACTTGGCTAAGAACAACTTTTTTAAACTCTAAGGAGTATCAATGGAGCGAGCTTCCAAACCATGAAACCATTTTTTGACATCTCTAGAAAAACTTTGAGCCATTAGTCTCATTTTAGAATCATCTTCATCGACTTCCTCTAAGTCAATGAAATCAACCATATTATCAATATGTTGATGCACTGTTACTCCTGGGCTTCCATCAAAAAGAGGAAGTCTCTGGCCATATGTCTGAGGTAAAGCTACCAACTGACCAGGTAACACTAAGGGTGAAAACCTCACCATAACTCCTGGAGAATGGTGAATGGGAACTGCAATGGGTTGTGTTGGTTGAGATGAAGATGGAGGAGGCGATGTGGATGTTTTTAGAGGTGTAGTAGAGGGTATGATAGAAGATAAGATGTCAATTTGATACTGAATATAGGCTTATTCAGCAGTGATTTGTAATTGATCAGCTAGGCTTTGAAGTTTCTCAAAATTATACCAAACCTCGTGTTCAAGTTTTTAAGATTGAGAAGGATTAGAAGGTTGGTTTAACAAAGACTTTGAGGCAGGAAGGTAAGAGTCAAAATTTATGGGATCAGAAACTTCTTCAGTAAGACAAGACTCATATTTTGAACACAATAGGGATAGCTCAAATTTAATGTCGAAAAGTATATCCTCAATACTATGTATTTCATCTAGCAAGGAAGTGGTCCTTTCCAATTTTGTGGTTTCAGTCTCGGGGAAAGGGACTTTAGGCTTTCTCAACAATATTTCAGGGTCATCAACCGGAGAAGGAGGATTTGGGTCAGGGATGTTGGAAATAATACTGAGAGGGAGGGGGGGGGGGGGGGGTGAATCAGTATTATCAAATCAGATACTTTTCATTTTTCATACTCAGATTTATATACGCGGCTTCAGTTCAATATATCCGTGTATATACGCGACTGTGTTAAATGCAACTAGCGTACATACAATAATCTTATGATTTAGTTAGCTTATCTTCAGTAATTGCATCAGAACATTATTAACCATATTAACAGTAAACAGGTGCAGTAAAACAGAACAGATCATCACACATAAGAAGCACACATGAACACCATGATATAAGGTGGAAACCCAATGTGGGTGAAAACCACCTGCTGCAATTCGTCTCTTTCTTCCTTTAATAAGAAACTTCTTTTACAATGTACTGGTGCAGTCCTTTACCAGAACGCAGGCTGCAACCTACAGAGGGCTACAACCCTCTCTGGTTTTCAGCTTCCTCTGGAAGGGAGCTACAACCCCCTTAGCTCTTGCACTAGCCAAGATACTAGTACGTAGGTGCTGACCTACAGAAGGCTACAACCTTCTTTTCTTCTAGGGACCACGTTTCATACATTTTCAGATTGGATCCATAAGTACAAAACAATCACTGTTGCAATACAATCATCAACTTATACTTGCATCATAAATCTCTAGATCACCCAATATTGAATCATTGAAACCCTGTCATCAAAAACACAGAACGCAAACTAGAGCCCAAAACTCTGCAACAACCACTAGAATCAACAACAACCTGAAACACCAAATCTCATAATGCATACGCTACTTGACTATATAAAAACCGCGTGTATACGCGCTTTCACCAGAGACAACCCGCGTACAGATCTAAAGATAATTACTTATACCTTCGCTGTCATATCCAACCCGAGCCAAGCATCACAAACCCATAATCAGCAATACTAGATCTTCCCACTTCGTCAGACATCCATTCCTTGCATCCACTTTTGCCTAATGATCTTCTCCTTATATAGGTTAGGCTTCTCTCAATACCATGGTCCAAAACCATGTAGAAACAATACCATGGACCCAATACTTGGGATCAACACTTCTGACGAGATACAATGGTCCACAACCATAGGTTCAAATACCGAGGACTAAATACCACGGACCAAAACATAAGTTCTCCCACATTTACGTGCTTTTCCTTGCGTGAAAGTGCGTGTATACGCATACGTGTCTTCGGAACGTCTAACCTACGTGTATACGCAACTTTGTCATAATGAACCTGCGTATATATATTTTCTCTTCATTCTTGTAGTCTGATCATCAAATCCTTGTTGCAGACCTGCTGCACTATGATCTGTCATCTGTGTGATTTGCCATCAAGGACAACACTTGTCTCATAATGCCAACAATCTCGCCCTTTGGACTTGATGGCAAAGCTAACTTGTCATACTACGAACTGTCATCTGATTCCTTTGAGCTGTCCTGCATCCCATGTATTCTGTCACATCTGATATCTCTTCTGTAGATTCATCTAGTTATATATAATTGAGTTGTTTCTTCTACGAGTGGGTTGCCTTCAAGTACAACACATGCATCATAATGCCAACAATCTCCCCCTTTGGACTTGATGGCAACAACACCAAGTCTCTCTCCCCATTTGACATCAAGGGCAAAGGGCGGACCAAGATATTGTCTTTCCTTGATAAACATTCTGCTGTCCATACTCCCCCTGAGTACCTGCTGAAATCTCTGAATGTGCTCCCCCTTTGTATATGCCAAGGTGTACTAATCTATCCATGCTCCCTCTCAGTACATGCTAAAAGCTCTACTCTGCTCTGCTGACCATGCTCCCCCTGACTGTAGGCAAGGTCTGCAAAAAGATGTTCTACAAGAAAGAACATGACTCTATACATCATAAGTGACCTTCCAAGCACCAAAGACTCATACATCCATCTCCCAACCAAGTGGGGATATACCAGAATTGACTCATCTACCCAACCAAGTGGGGATACACCAGAATTTTACATATGACAAATAAGTACATTACATCATTCATCCCAGGCATAGTGGGGAAACCAACATAGGCTGTTACATGACCTTGATAAAAGAAATACATGACTGGCATATTTCATCATCCTTCTTATGCATGGTGGGGGTACAAATTACATCATATGACTAGAAGAGATTTCATTGAATGAATCATGAGTCTTGATATGACCTTTATATGAGACCAAACATCTAGATAAGACTATGATAGTCATTAGCAACTATCATACACAATGTATGATCTGCTCCATAAGCAACTGCCAACAACATCTAGACCAGCAATCATGTTCTCCCTCTGTACCTGTGCCAGATGGTTTCTGTCAGGCCCATATCAGACTCTTCTCATTCTGAGTTTGGCCCACTAATTTCCTTCAAATTAAAATATACGCGACTGTATCCACAGAAACAAGCGTATATACGCGGATACTCCTTATGAAACTTGCGTACAACCATTTCCAAATCAGCAACCTGTAAATGTCTTATGACAAGGTATGTCTGCATATAGATATCAACTCATCATCATTCACATTATATCATATGCGTAAAACACCATAGCCATCTTATCAATAAGATCATCCATGTATCATCACTTGGGAATATCTGCATCAATCAACATATGAAAGTATCAACCTATCAACATGTAGGTAAGAAATCATCATCATCATGTCTCCAACAATGCAACTTAGAGTAATCATTCATGTATCCAGCACTATGTATCTTGAGCTCAAGATCTTTTGTCAATATCATCAACATCAACAATCCTCATCCACATGAGCACCAAGAACTATAGGAATCCTGCATCATAACTGTATTAGATGATCTTTATGCACATGACGACAGCAGCATATGAGAGACTCATCATCAAGTAATGAAGTTGTGTATTCAAGCTTTGTACTTTTCCTTATCCTTATGAAGATCACCATGTAAGCATCATATATGCACCATCTAAGAATCAATCCACAAATATGATCTGAACATCAACTATGTAACCCCAAGAATCATATGAGATTTTATCATGGACAACTCATAACCACATCATAGCAAGATATATCATTTAGCCATATAAGCATCATCACCAAGGACTATTAACCATAATGCCAACAATGCATTATTAAAGGCATATGCTCCCCCTCAACCTGTGCCATCTGCTTACTGTTAGATCTGATCATGCATATCTCAGCAATAAGTATCAAGACATCATCATCATCAAGTTAGGATCAAAACACTTCTAGACATCTTACAAGTATCAAGACATTTCCACACATCCTCAGCAGACTGTAACTATTTAACCAATAGAGCATATAATGGATTGAGTCATATCAGACCCTTTTTTTGAGCCTGTCCCCACTGCTTTTCCTCACACTGACATATACGCGACTTTGCAGTGTCTAACTCGCGTATATATGCGACCTCACTTTATGAAACTTGCGTATGATATTTAGGACACTGAAGTTTTACACTTTCAGCTCCCCCTGAGTCTGTTATGTCTGTGCTGTGCCGTGTCTGAGTATATTGTGCTGTGCCACATCTTTCTGAGTATACTTCCTTCTTCTTCCATATCTTCAAGTGTGATGATGTTTTCTCCTTTTGGTGTGGTGCCCGAACCTTCTTCCTGCATTCCTTTTCTATATGTCCAAGCTTGTTACATGCATAACATCTCATATGTTTCATATTCCTCCTGTAGCAATCAACAACTATGTGACCAAACATATTGCAAGAAAAACAATATCCCTGAAAGTACCTGGAATGTGATGATATTGAACCATTCTTCTTCTGCATCTAGCTGCAACATGTCCAAGATTATGACATTCCTAACATTCAATATTATTCATCTGAGTAAATGGCAGGCTATTACTTCCATAGTTAGGAGTAAAAAGATTTTCTTTGAAGAATCTCTTTCCTTGATTGTTGATGGGGTTGAGCTCTCATCTCTCTCATCTCCTTGTTGATCATTTTAGATTTTTGTTTAGAGTTCCTTGCCTCACCTTGTGAACTAGATTCACCTTCAACAGATTCATGAAAACCAAGACCAGTTTTGATAGCAGGAGACCTTTGACTACTAAGAATATCATCCAAGGCTTTAGTACTATCTTGAAATCGTAACAGTTTATCCTTTTCTTCTAATTTACCTTTTAAGGTATTTACCTCAATCTGAAGTTGTTCTTTCTTTTCCAGACATTGCTTCTTCAAACTTTCTCCAGACTTTCTTCCTTCTTCCATTTGTTGCCTTAGTTTGAGAATCTCATTTTCTTGTTCTTCATTCAGATCTTGCTGCATTTGACGAATTTTGAAGGCACATTCTAGTTGAGATTTTAAGCTGGTAACTTCGTTTTCCTGTTTTTCAATAGCTTGGAGTAGATCTGTATTCTTCTTCTTTGATTCTTCAAGATCTTCTTTTAGTGAGAGGATTGTAGCTTCAAGCCTTTCATAATAGCTGGATCTATCTCTGAGTTTCTTGATTGTTGTGCTCTTTTCATTGACTTCATTTCTTAGTTATGTTACTTCATCCTGCAATTTTTGATATTTGTCTTTGAATAACTTCCTTACCTTGCTTCCTTCCTCTTGTTGAGCCTTTAGTCTGGTAGCTACTTCTTTGAAGGCACCATCCTTTATGTTCAATAGATCTTCTTGATCTTTAATTTTGTCCATCAGCCTTTTAAATTCTGCCTCTATTTGATATCCTTCTTGCTCACCCATAAGAGCACATTCAGTTGTTTCGTTATCACTTACATCACTTTCAAATGGAAAGATAGCTGGAACATGAGAGGATAACAAATTCATACCTGATAGTTCATCTTCATTCTAAAATGATTCTGAATTTGAAGTGCTTCTTCCAAATATTCCCCAATCAATACACCCACTGTCATAGTTCTTCTGCGATGCCTTCTTCTTCTTAGGTGCTTTCTTCTTAAGCTTCTTTCCCATAGTTCCACGGATCTCCTTCAAGCGATCAAGCTTCTACCAAAGGACCTGCTCTGATACCAATTGTTGGAAATAATACTGAGAGGGGGGGGGGGGGGGGGGGGGCGCGAATCAGTATTATCAAATTAGATACTTTTCATTTTTCATACTCAGATTTATATACGCGGCTTCAGTTCAGTATATCCACGTATATACGCAACTGTGTTAAATGCAACTAGCGTACATACAGTAATCTTATGATTCAGTTAGCTTATCTTCAGTAATTGCATCAGAACATTATTAACCATATTAACAGTAAACAGGTGCAGTAAAACAAAATAGATCCTCACACATAAGAGGCACACATGAACACCATGATATAAGGTGGAAACCCAATGTGGGTGAAAACCACCTGCTACAATTTGTCTCTTTCTTCCTTTAATAAGAAACTTCTTTTACAATGTACTGGTGCAGTCCTTTACCAGCACGCAGGCTGCAACCTGCAGAGGGCTACAACCCTCTCTCGTTTTCAGCTTCCTCTGGAAGGGAGCTACAACCCACTTAGCTCTTGCACTAGCCAAGATACCAGTACGTAGGTGCTAACCTACAAAAGGCTACAACCTTCTTTTCTTCCAGGGACCACATTTCATACATTTTCAGACTAGATCCATAAGTACAAAACAATCACTGCTGCAATACAATCATCAACTTATACTTGCATCATAAATCTCTAGATCACCCAATATTGAATCACTGAACCCCTGTCATAAAAAACACAGAACACAAACCAGAGCCCAGAACTCTGCAACAACCACTAGAATCAACAGCAACCCGAAACACCAAATCTCATAATGCATACGCTACTTGACTATATAAAAACTGAGTGTATACGTGCTTTCACCAGAGACAACCCGTGTACAGATCTAAAGATAATTACTTATACCTTCACTTTCATATCCAACCCGAGCCAAGCATCACAAACCCATAATCAACAATACTAGATCTTCCCACTTCGTCAGACATCCATTCCTTGCATCCACTTTTTCCAAATGATCTTCTCCTTATATAGGTTAGGCTTCTCCCAATACCATGGTCCAAAACCATGTAGAAACAATACCATGGACCCAATACTTGGGATCAACACTTCCGACGAGATACCATGGTCCACAACCATAGGTTCAAATACTGAGGACTAAATACCACGGACCAAAACATAAGTTATCCCACATGTACGTGGTTTTCCTTGCGTGAAAGTGCGTGTATACGCATACGCGTCTTTGGAACGTATAACCCACGTGTATACGTGTCTTTGTCACAATGAACCTACGTATATATATTTTCTCTTCATTCTTGTAGTCTGATCATAAAATCCTTGCTGCAGACCTGCTGCACTATGATCTGTCATCTGTGTGATTTTCCATCAAGGACAACACTTGTCTCATAATGCCAACAATCTCCCCCTTTGGACTTGATGGCAAAGCTAACTTTTCATACTGAGAACTGTCATCTGATTCCTTTGAGCTGTCCTGCATCCCATGTATTCTGTCACATCTGATATCTCTTATGTAGATTCATCTAGTTATATATAATTGAGTTGTTTCTTCTACGAGTGGGTTGCCATCAAGTACAACACATGCATCATAATGCCAACAAGGGCTTGACCTGGTATATCTTTTCGGAGCCAATATCTTAACAGGGTCACAAACTATATAAGGTAAAAGACCTAATACTTTGAGCTGAACAAAGATATTTTCAATGGAAAGTATTGAATAGAAAAATATAAAATTGGTAATGATTGAGAGCTTACCAATGGAATGAAGTCTGATCGAACTTGTGATTTGTAACCTTCTTCACGTTTTGAGCAAGCTTTGATTGTCTTCAACAAAATTAACTGGATTAGGCTGTAGAATTTGTCTCGTTTGTCTCCTCAAGGCCAACTCTACAATCTTAACACTGCAGTTACTGAATAGGCCTTTACGAAGCTTAGTCCCATCATTTAGAGGACCAAACTCCAATTAAAAATAGTCGTACACCCAGGGAAAATGAACCTTTAGTTCCTTGGAAACGATGCCAATATGTAATCACTCCAGATCTCCAAGGCCGAGGAAGAGTCCAGCTGAGGTAACCACAGACCAACCTTTTTACTTGGTAGCTATCCCTACCAAGCCAGAGAGGGCTCTCTCCAAAGGATCACAGCTAAGAGGGTTGGATTAATTAAGGTCTTAGGCTAGATATAGTAGCTCAAGGTTGTTTGATTTTATTTTTGATTGGGGTAGTCACTAGATGAGTGAATTAGATTAGAGAGTGAACTAGGTAAGGGAAAAAGAGAATCAAAATTGCAGACATCTGATGTGGCAAGGTAGGAAAGTTATTTTAACTCTTGGTAATATAGTGATGAGATGTTTTAGACTAGTGAGGTGCTAAAAAGAGCATGAGGATCATGAATTCTTTTTAAATTGAAGAAATGAAACAATCTATGATGATTTTGCCAAAACAGAGCATAGAAGATGAATTTTGCTTATTACACCTTGAAAATCAACATATTTAGAAGTTAAATGGATAATGGAAGATAAAAAACATTCACACACATGTAATTGAAGAAGAAACAATATCAAAATACCATGCCACAGGAATCCCACCAAAGTAGTTGCAACTCATCCAATATATTCCATGCCAAAGTCTGAAACACTAATACAATATCCAATGGAGTCGAAACTTTAGAATGACTGAGAAATTACATAATATAAGCCTCAAACCAACTCATCCTAACCTCAAGGGTCGAATCCATGAGAGGAGGAGAAGTTGCAACAAAAACTGAACTGATAGCTAGAGTGTAGGGTGGTCAAAGTGACTCATCCCTAACTTAAGCAAACTGATTCATTACAAGTCATAGCGGCCATAAAACCAATGTATTTACCCTAGGTAATAGTAAAAAACATAATAAATACATCATCCTTATTAATTTCATTAGTAAAACACTAATTTCCCATAGCTAAAAATCGATTTGGAGAGAAATGGTGAAAATCTGGGCTGACTATCAAACGCGCAGCGCTAGTGACAAACACGCAACACCATCTTCAAGTTGACTTTTTCTTGCCTTCCTGATGTCCAAATCTAGCCTAGGATAGCTCATTGAAAAGCGTATCCTGTCTAGTTTCCAAAAATTCCCTTGGTTTTCAAAATGGGTTTGATTTTCCCCTCCAAAAATCCATTCTTTCGAGACTACTCAAACATTCAACGCCTGGTCCAGAAAAGAGGCAGAAACATGATTTTTAGGTGGTTCTTTTCCTTTTTCACCAACCAATTTTGCTTTCTAGGGATGGAAAAATAGTTTTGCTAGATTTCTTGGTCCTTCTGAATCCAATGGTGGTGGTCATTCCTCCAAAAAATGCGCAGCACCTAAGGCGTTGTGCGTTTGACCAAACTGCTGATATAAAAATTGCCTTAAAATGACAGGAAAAGAAAGATGAAAAAAATTGAGCTAAGGGTCTTCAAAATTTTCCAAGAAGCTGATGTCTGAGGTGGCTAGGTATGGAGTGAAGCCTATGCAAGTATATCTAGCTTCTTCTTCTCCTCATGGTGAGTTAGGGCTTCAATTCTTGCCCTAGCAGCTTTGAGCTTTGCCCTTACTATTTGGTTTCTTCGACAATAGTATTTTTCCATCCTTCTTTGAAGGTTAGCATCTGTTTTGGCCTTGTCTAAGAGGCTTTCAATATAGGTGTTCACCCTCTCAAGCCAGTGCTCCTGATTCTCATTTACCAGTTTGAAAAATTTCTCATTAGCTAGCTCAGCCTCCTTTTGTTTTTCTAGCTCCAAAGCTCTCTTTAGGCCTCTAGTCCTTGGCCTTTTTCTTGGCATTTGTTCATCTAACTGATCACTGTATTCTCCATATGATTCATCAAGTAAGGCTTTAGCCTTTTCATCCTCCCTCTTTGTCGTGATGAGTTGAATTTCCATGAGCTCATGTTTGGTCTCTAATTGCTTGTTTTCTTGCTCATAATATGTGATGATATATTTTTCCCTCTCCAAATTGACCTGGAGTTTCCCTATGAGTGCTTCTTTCTCTTTGAGAGAAATGGCTGTGCTCTCACTATCATCATTTTCACTTAGGTCAACTAAGTGAAAATATTGCTCTGTCTCATGGAGGTCCTCCTGCTGCTGTTGGATCTCTGCCTCTGTCACTTTTTCCTTACCCTTCTGTACCTGCTTTGCTGATGAAGAAGGCAAGGCCCCTCCCACAATCTATGGGGCAAACAATTGCCTATGGCCCATTGATAGGTATGTGCCAAAGTACCCAAACCAGCCCTTTTAGGCTTGCTGACCTCACCATGTTCAATGTGCTCTTGCTCTCTGCCTTCATCTCTACTAGGTGATTGAATAAGCTCATGAAATGGTGATGATGGATGTGATGGTGTGGATAACTCATCAGATGAGGATGAATGATGTATGGGCTGAGATCGAGGAATGGAGGTGAATGTATGAGATGATGAAGGGATTCTTTGAATATTTTGAGTACATGCATGAGTGAATATGGGATTAGCTATGAAGTTACTCCATGCAATATTGAGTTCCTTGAGATGGTAAAGGACTATGATCTTAATGAGGGAATGATGAAATACGCTCTTCATTTGATCTTTGTACTCCCTCTTTTGGGCAATGTAGGCCATCTTCTTAACACTCCAGAAAAGATAGTAGCGTATATTGAGCATTTTTACCCTAGTGAAATGCGTTAAGAGCTGGATATGATAAGAATAGACCCTAGATAATCTACTTGCACACGAAAAATATTTCATTATAATGTTCATCAATGGGGCATATCTGTCAAGGAGATATGAAAAAGGAAAATAGCCCCTTATTTCATTTCTATACCTTGGTTTTATGTAAGGCTCATAATAAGGCCTCTCTAAATCACCCTGTTTAAACCATTTTTCCCCAACATATGGAATCCCAATGGAAGCTGATATGATGGTAGTAGACAAAGTGAAAGTTTTACCTGCTAGAGTGACCTGGTTGTCTTGGAGTTTAGAAATGAAGAGCCTAGTCAACTCAGGATGATGTTGGACTACCTACACTTTCTCACATAAATCATAACATCCTATCCATTTGAAGGATGTAATAGTCATAGGGGATGCTAAGAGTTCCTTTGTGTGGCCTCCTCTGTTCCCTGTCTTCTTCTCTATTTGTTTCCTCTTCCTCACTATGTGGTATGTATTCCTCCTCTACCATGTTGTTTTTGTATCAAACCCTAGGGAGATGTAAGTTAGGGGGAATGTAGTTTTTTTAGAGAATAGTAAATGGGGAAGTGTAAATATGAAGATGATGGGTGAAAGGATATGTGTATTGGAGAGCGATATAGGGTAGTAGTATGATCGTTTAGGGATGCAGAAATTTGTTTTCAATATAGGGGTTTGGGAGCCTAGGTAGTGTTGTATCACCTAGGACTTAGGGTTTTGGGACAAAGGCTTAGAGGGTATCTGGGATATAAAGATTTAGGGAAAGGGAAGGAGGGTAGAGGGAAGTGTGCAAAAGGGAATGAGAGTGGAAGGTAGTTTTTGGGTGAAATCTAGTGTTTAGATGTAAATTAAACCAAATATTTAATAAACCTTTCAAAAACTTAGGAATTGACTTGAGGAGGAGGAACATGACATCCCTTAGTTGCTGCTTACTTGATTTGATGTTGAAAGTGCTTTCGAGGAGCTAAAGAGGTGACTGGAGCATTGTTGGAAAAATGGGCAGCGCCAATACAGAGTGAACAACACCTTAGTCAAATATGCATCGCCTTAAGGGAACACGAAACACCTTAAGGAAACACACAGTGCTAGGTAAACATGCAGTGCCAGAAGAGAACACGCAGCGCCAGAAGGAAACACAAAATTCCTGCCCTGTTTCTGCTGATTTCGCCCAAATTTGTGAAAAAACTCTCTTGGGGTTCAGTTGATGAGTTCTAGGAGGCAAATGGAGGTGAGTTTGAAGGCAAGAATTCCTTTATAGGTGAGTGAGTTTGATCTTTTTATTTTCAAACCCAGTTTCTAATGTTTCATTTGACCCCTTTTTGACCTCTTTGCTAATTTTCTTTCTGACTTTTGCTTTGCAGGTGGATGATGCTTATGCTTTGACAATCTTCATTTTTGACTTTTCTTTGGATGATATTGGCAATGGAGTTTGAGTAAACAACTAAGAATAGTGACTTATTACATATGATAAATATAAAATTATATAAATAAATAAAAATTATTACATCTCTCTTTTGAAATAAAAAATTACAAACTGGAATGAATTTCTTGCTTAAAATCAAATTTGGAACTTTAGCAACCATGGTTACATGCTTATAAACCCTTATTTAACTGAAAAAGGGGGTATTATTTGCTTCACTCTCATACTTTTCTAGCCTTATGCAGTGAAATGGTGTTTTATTGGACCTTGGAAAATAAAAACTAAGTGACCTAATGAGACCTTGAATGGTTGGAATTCAAGTGGACTTGAATGACACAAAGCACGATGAAATGAGATTTTATAGTGAATGTATGCTCAGCAGGACACATGAAAGTGGGCCAAAAAATATAGATTTTTTAGAGGGGATGAGGTTTCAACTTGGGCTACCATCAGTGAATAAATCTTTTACATGATGACCTAGTTGGAATGATAAAAATTTCAACATGGGATACTAATATGACATAAAAGGGGAGTTTTGATCATTGAAGGCAGTATGAAAACACTGACTCTAACAATCTCATTATCCAGGAAGCTGATTGAGAGACTCCCTTCCAGTACCTTAGAGCTTGCATGCCCTAATGGCAAGTTCTTCGTACTCGACGACATTTTCACGTCATTGGGTTTCAATCAAGTGATTTCACGGGTGTTCGACTTCAGTCCCTTTATTCACATTTTGTGGATTGTGCTGCTAGTATCTTGAGAGTCATTGTCATTATTGGTGGCTTCTCTCGCACTTGTTAATGGTTTTCATCATTGACCGGTAATCAAGTGATTTTCTAGCATGTTCGACTTCAGTACATCTATTCACATGTTAGAATTTGTACTTTGATTGGGTCATGTTGCAGCGCAAGACCCTTGGCTCAGATTACAAACGTCCAGGTTGCAAGGTGATATGACATGATCATGCTGATATGTGTGTTTCTTTCAGATGGATGGCTGCGACCATACCATGAGTTCTTATACGTGATTATTATCATTGTTGGATGGCTGCGACCATACCTTGGTTTCATTATGATCCTCTCTATTGGATGGCTGCGCCCATGCCTTGGATCCATTTATATGATCATTCTCTGGATGGTTGTGTCCATACCATGATTCATGTATCATTTTTCAGAGTTTTCAGTGATGTATATGTATCTATTCTTGCTTACAGGTTCTCCGATGACAGACTTCGGTTCCCTACACACACTTGTAAAAAATTTCACTCCTCACTCTAGTTAGCCTTCATGATTTAGGGGGCATCTGTTACACAACATTTTGTCACTATCCCCGTACTCCCCATACATGATCCTGTAGGACCTGTACAGTGAACCCCACATGCTTTACTCTCACGAAGGAACTCCCATTATATCCCTCTTCATGAACAAAACAAACCCCTTTTGCATAATTTCCAAAAAATGTTTTGCTTACCCTAGTTTAAAAGATTAGCGCTAATGACCCGCATCCTCCTTGCGCTGATATGTAGGGATTAAAACTGTCACTAGCGCCGATTGGATCAACTGAGCCCTTTCTTAGTCGTGCCGATCTGCTTTTGGAAAGTTTTTTAAATAGGGAGCCGAAGCTTCTAGCTCTAGAAGCTTCATAATGGAAGTCTCGTAAATTATTAGACCAGAGGGAGCCGTGGAGGTCAGTTTGGGCTCTTTTTCCCTATTAGGATGGAACAAAATCAAGAGATAAGACCTTATCCCATGAGAAGAGGAACCATCTCCCATCCATTCAAGCTATATAAACCTCTCTTTTTCCCAAGAAAAATCTAGTTTTTAGTTTGGAGTTAGAGCTTTTAGAATTGGAATAATCAGCAAGACATCTATAGCCTAAATTTTTGTAGTGTATGTTTGAGGGAGAATAGTGTGCTTTGGTGTGGTTTTAGACTAGAGGGAAAGGGGCCTTAAAACCTCTATTATTGGAGCTGTCCATGAAGTGTTAGCAGAAGTGTGGGAACCCGGATACGTCGGAGGAGACCAGCAACGTCAAGGCATGGGTTGTAATATCTTTTTGATTTATATAAATGAAACTATCAATTGATTTCCTACATCAAGAGTCCTTTTACATCTTTATGGCTTAATGTTCCTTGACCTATTAAGTAGGTTGAATACTATATTGTATGCTATTATGTTTGTTGTTTGCCGTTGTTTTCTTATTTTAGGTGTTCGAAGGAAGGAAACGAAAGATAGCTGGAGCGAGGAAGCAAGATTGTCACCAAGTGGAATAGTGTTCTAAGAGGTAGGCCCTCTTAATTGATTCTAGCTTAAGTAGATCTTCCACAGATTGTTTGTTTGTGACTAGACCCACTCTCTCGGGCTAGAGGAATTGTTTGTGTTCGCACTTAGAATTTACCTGCATCACAATAATGAAGTATAATGCCATATTTATGGCAAAGGGGTACTCTCAAGTTGAGGGAATGGACTATGAGGAGACCTTTGATCCTGTAGCAAGGTACTCATCCATTAGATCAATTCTTGCTTTGGCTATGCAGATCGGGTGGAAGATCCACCAGATGGATGTAAAAACAACATTCCTCAATGGGGTTATTAAGGAGGAGGTGTACATCCAGTAACTAAAAGGTTTCAAGACTTTTGATCGAGAGACTCATGTGTGAAAACTCAAGCAAGCATTGTATGATCTCCAACAAGCACCCTATGCTTGGTACACCAAGATCAATAACTATCTCACCGGTTTAGGCTTCACCAAAAGTGAAGTGGATGCAAACCTCTATCATATCTTGGTAGAAGGAACATTGCTTATTATTGTTTGATATGTTGATGATTTGATTTTAACTGGTGATGAACAACTGATTAGATATTTCAAGGAGGACCTTGTAAGAGAATTTGAAATGAATGACATGGGTCTCATGCACTACTTCCTCGAGTTGGAAGTATGGTAAGCTGATGGGGAACTATTTGTCTCTCAAGGAAAGTATGCAAATGAGATACTACATAAGTTCCACATGGAGAGTTGTAAACCCATTGAGACACCTTTAGCGACCAACTGGAGGAAGGAGGATGCCACTTTAAGTGAGGAGGTGGATGTTACCATTTATCGGTAGCTAGTGGGTTTACTCATGTATCTTATAGACACATGACCATATATGTGCTGTGTAGTCAACCAACTGAGCCAAGCTATGGTTAGGGCAACCAAATTATTTTGAAAGGCAGCAAAGCATGTTTTACGGTACCTCAGAGGCACTACCCAGTTTGGACTATGGTATAGACAGATAGAGGGAGTGAAGTTGTGTGGCTTGACAAATGTAGATTGGGTGGGGATTCCATCCAACCGAAAGAGTACATCAGGTGGAATTTTCAATGTTGGGTCCACAATGGTTTCCTGGTACAATAGGAAGCAAAGATCTGTGGCACTCATCTTGGAAGAAGCATAATACATGGTTGCAAGTCAAGCAACATGTGAGGGGAACTGGATGAGAAAGATACTTGTTCGATAGTTTGGTCAGATGATGAATCTAACTGTGATCTACTATGATAATAAAAGTTGCAATAAGCTCTCTTTGAATCTTGTTTTTCATGATTTATCCAAGCATATAGATATCAGGTATCACCATTTGTGGGACTGTGTGTAGAGGCATATAAAATTGCTTCAGTACATTTTGACAGAGGAACAAGATGTGGACATTTTCAAAAAGGTCATTTCAAGAGGGAAGTTATAGTTCCACAAGTGCAGGATAGGGGTGGTTGATAATCCATTACTTGCTGGGAGAGAGTGTTGAAAATGCAACAATAAATTCTCAATTTTATTTTTCCTTAATTAAATTGAGAAAATTTGAATGTCCACATCAACGGACAACTTGGATGCAGTTAACTTGTGTGACATGGCTTATGTCACCTAGTTTACTCAGTAAATTCAAGTTGGAGGAGTTAGAGTTCAATTAAGCATGTGTGATTGCTAATTTGTAGCAATCAAGGTCAGTTATTTCAAGTTATTTTTAGTTTAACTAGTTCTAACTATTGAGGAACTAGTGGAGGGTCAGTTGTGCAGTGGGACTTCAGTCAAACTCAGTGATCATCCAATTAATTGATCAATCAACCCAAAATAGCTAGTGCATGCAGAGAATTTGAGTTCCCTAGATGTGGTGGAGATTCCAAGGTAGTGTAACATCAATTGTATATTAGTCTTGAGGCTACATGTGTTTCATGCATTCTGATGATCAACCTTGGTAATTGCACAATACATTTTAGAGAAATTCCTAAATAATAGGGGCCTACTTTCTCAAGGTATTGTGTAAGAAAATACGGGGCTCAAGCAGAAGCATAAATTGACTAAGTCTGGGTCATAGATTCTCAATGAGAAGAGAGATAGGTTATGCATTTGCAGATTGTGCTTAGTTGAGCAAAGCAATTGTAATAAATCAATATTCATTTGATTGATGCAAGCGGGCATTGGGTTTTTTAGCAAATTTCTTTCCCTAGGAAAAATACTATTTGCATGTGTGTGATTTCTTATTGCATGTCTAATATTTTTGTTATAAATTGTGAAATAATGTCCGCATAGTAGTAAAGTAGGTTTGTGTCTTTTGATTTTGATTACAACTTCATAAGTAGTTGCAAATCTACACCATAATTCCTACACTATGTAAAAGAAGAGGAGGTTCAATCGTTGAAATCATTTCTCTACCCAAGAAACCATAAGAAATATGTCAAGGCGAGAGTGAAGGGGTGGATTTAACTCACTGTGCAACCTCTTTAGTATATGGAACCCCCTAATCCAATTGAAAACATTGTTTTGGTCCTCCTTAGAGAAGATTTTAGCCTAAAAATGGCCTCCTAAGGAAAAGTAATAAAACAATAGGAAAATAATAAAATAAGTTATGAGTTCTAGAGGGAAAAGAAGAAAACTACTTTTTTCTAATGTATTTTTGGCTTATCTCCTTATAGGTTTATTCAAATCCCAACGAGTAGCCATTATGCATACTTTTGACAAGACCCACATTAAAAAAAATGAAGTCACTTCAATGTCTTTCAATGTGGGTCTTCTCAAAAGTATGCATAATGGGTACTCATTGGATTCATAATTTAATTTCGCATCCAACGAGTGTATACACTTTATATTTGAGTAAACCTATAAGAAGACAAGCCAACCATACAATTAAAAAAAATAGTTTTTTTTTTTTCCTCCAAAATATTTACATGTACCTATTTTTAAATTTAAAGGATTTTGATTGGTTTACATATTATGTACATGAAAATTTCATGGGCACTTTTAGGCTGAAATTTCCTCTAATGTAAGTAGCCTTTTCAAGACCTATAATATGGCTCGGAGGAGATAGTGGCATAAGAATTTTGATTGCAGTTAGTCTTTGGTTAGGAGGTGATTCATTATATCTGGTTCAATTTCCTATCTTCTATTGAGATAAGTGTTTCTCTCATGTTAATTTCTTAATGAATTACCGTGGTTACTAGAGTATTGAACCAATAGTGCTTCATAGTTACTTTTGTGTTGGAATGCAGATGTGCACTTACCTGTGTATGTATGGTGTGTTTATACTTGTTTACAATGTGTTGGGTGAATTTTATGTTATGAAACAAGCTTGTATATACAATATACCCGGGTATCAATATTGCGATATAAAAATTGTAACCTAAAACATCGGTAAGAACAAGTGACGCAAGCAAATTACCTTTAAAATCCACACAAAAAAATCGACACAAAACATCACAACATAACACACAATCTTGCAGTTCAACACAACACTAAACAACTAAGACCTTAACTATGTTCCTTGCTTGAGAATAAGCAAACAAAGCACACAATTTCAAAGCCAGATATTAATGGCTCTGCATTCCTACAACCTTGCAAATATTTTAGAGATAAATCGTCAGAATTTCGAGATTCCCATCATATTCACGTTTGCATGAAAGAACCCATTTGACTCTTCCAATTTTGGAATTTCTTTGGGCTCTAAATGTCAGTCTTGCCGAAAAAGAAGGTTCATCTGCCACTTTATCATGGAGTCGAAAAGATAGATATAAACAAGAGGCACATTGGTCAAGACTACCTCTTGAAGGTGCCAGTCTATAGATCATGGAAAATCAACCCTTGTTGATAAACTGTTAGAATTTACTGGCACGATAGTGAAATGAGAGATTAAAAAAAAATTATTGATAAAAATGATATTAAAGGAGAGTGAGAAATCATAATCAAATTATAGGTTTCTCTCATGCGTTATCTTGGGCAAAATGTGAACCCTGATGTTTGAATATCATTGACACTTGGTCAAGTGGACTTCTCCTATGAGTTGGACGAGTCACTCATATTTCTAGAATGCAAATAATGAAAGAAAATGTATTCTAGCAAATCTAGAGGCCTAGTAGTCCTAAAAATAATCATGCATGGCATTGCTATGATTGCCACATAGAGAAAGATCAAAATATCCTTTCTTATTATGAGAAAAACAAGGATTGGTCATCTATTTTGAACTAGTAATCACAACCAGGTTTGAGGATATAAGAGTGTTGGTGTAATGATTTTATGTGAAATAGGTTGGGACCCATGAATATATTATATGAAAACAATGGAAATGATCAATCAAGCTCATTTAAGGAGAAAACAAATTAATTAATTTATCTCATATTATGGAGAAATTTCATGATTCCATCACCTGTTGCCTCACATAAATAATATGTTCTCATAGTTGGAAGACTGTTAAGGGAGTTAGGTGTTAGAATTGCATCAACCCCTGCTCTTGTCTATATTGTAGAATCTTCATTTGTGAATTTAAATACACTGATTATTACTGAAGGTCAATTTATACAATATCTCAATGCTAATCTAACATTGATGTTGTTCTCTTGAGTCTCCATATTTATATCCTTATAAATAATAAGCAAATTGAAGGTGTTGTATTTCTCGAAAAAATATTTGACCTATATCATATAGGGAGTCATATTTGACACTTATTAGCTATTTTGGAAGAAGACCTTCAAAGGATGGATTATAATGGACACATATCATGATTAGACCTGTTCAAGTCCAAGAAAGTAAGACATTTTTTTTGTTCGAGTTGGTCTTCAAGGCTTCAATAGGTTATTGGTATTAATCCCATAATATTTTACCGCTTAACTTGGTTTTTGTTGCAATGAATGTGCTTGGAATGGTATTTGGCTAGTGTGGAATGATTACAATCCCTACTGAGCTTATTAACATTTAATGGGATTTTGTTGATGATAGATGTACATATGGTTGGCATGTAGTACACTAGAAGGAGTTCATTCTTATCCAACACTCCTTGGTGTTCATTGATGTCATTAAAGATGCAATTATATGTAAAATTATTGGTTTATATTTTGCACAACCATAAGAGACAAGACACTTCCTGGAAGTTGCTTTATTGCAAAAATAAAGATTAGTCTTGTTTCCAACATTCTGGAACATATTATAGTAAGTGTTGTCTAAAGAACTATTGTTGGGTTGGAATTATATGAAACTTTCTTTAGTCCTTGTATGGTATCGGTTCCTTGGATAATAAATTTTGAAATTTATCCTTCAAAATATGGAAGTATGTGGGGAATTAATGTTGCAACAGTTGGGTATCCTATAGAGAACCCAATCCTTAACCATAAGGATTTTAGCTCTACAGTATGATGTTGAACTTGGATAGATCCCATGACCCCTATTGGAGGTTTTGTAAACTTACATCATGAATTAGGGTTTAATCCAAGAATCAAATTCAAGTCTAAAATTACTAATCTGTTTACTGTTGGAAATCGAGTCAGATATATATATATATTTGTGTACATTATCCTTATATCATAAATCATGATGATCTATTCTCAACCACCAGTACTTCCTCGAAGAGCATAAATGTGAATTCAAAGTGTGTAGACACCATGATATAAGACTTCTTATGATCTTTGCAAGTGTAATCTTTGTCAACCGTCTGCAGGAAAGGTCTTCATCTTGGAAGTTAGTTGATGGTGGAGGTTATGCCCGACCCTCTTTTACTTCATATCTTTTGTTAGAATATGGCATGAGGACATGAGTATACTAGAGATTAAGTTGAATAAAATAACCTCTATTCATGAGATCTTGTATATGGACTTAAATTCAAATCCCTTATGGATTGTTGCTTATGTTTCTTTGGAAGGTGGTTCCTGTTGTGGTTGTAGAAGTTATGTTCAATGTTCCTATTCTTCAGTGCACATAGCTACACTTGTTCTATCCAAAGGGAATAAACACAAAATAAGAAACTTATAACTATCATTTGATGATTCTAAGGACATTGAATCCTTAGGAAATTCAATGAATGACTAATTTATACATTATGATAACAAGTGAATAATTTCAAACTTGGGGAAATCTCTCAATCAACATTACATGCAACCATTATACTGAATAAGTCTTCTTCTCACAATTATGATTGAAAATATTTTGGGAATCTAATGCAACCTATATCACCTTAAACCATAATATGAATTCTCTTGAAATCGATGATGACCTCATACTATTATCCTTATGTCCTTGTTTTATCCTTGTTGGTAACCTATGGTTTGATCTTAAAAAAAAGTACAAAAGAAAAAAAAAAAATTAACCCTACTCTCAAAATTTCACGTTGAGAGTCAAGTTAGCTCCGTAAACACCTATTATTATTAAGGGGTTGTGATACACAAATATTTACACCTGAATGCGAGGGGGGGGGGATTTTTTTTCCATTTGGTGGATTATAGACCGTATCTTGTGGTATATATCTGCTAGGAATTAAAACATATGAAGCAATGTCCTCTGGGTTGGCAGAATGGCATTAGGGCATTTTTTACTAGACATGAGTTTCTACAGTGGGTTTCATCTCTTCACAATTGCCCTCGTCCTCCCCTTTTGGTTAGTTGGATTGATTTTCAATCTTCATCACTGCCTCTTTGGTTTTCTAAAGGGATTAATTTTGGCATCCACACTTTCCCCTTAGAAGCCTTTCTGATCTCTCTCCCTCCCCTTGAGCCACCGAACTCATTGACAATAGATTTTTTCTTTCAAGATATCCTAGTATTAGAGTAAGCGACAATAACACAAGGTGTAAACATTGGATTTAGGGTTACATGGAAAGAACCCGCCTCTTCCTTGAAAGGTTAAGCATCCCAGCAGGAAGTCTTTGAATCTATCAATAAGGCAATAAAGAGCCACTATCTAAAAAATAATCGCAGAAGCCATCTATCACTAATCCTTTAGGTGGATGTTTCTATGAATAAGGTGAAGACTATGGTTGAGAAATCATTAGTTAGTTAGGCAAGGGGTCAAAATTTCAGTATGTCAACGATTAAAGCATGGGTAACAGAGAATATAACACCCATTATTAAGAGTCTTCCAAAAGTAGAATTGTTGGCCAGGGGTTTGATTCATCTCTGCTTCGAGTAGTCAGTCGATGACCTAAAGTTCAAGCAAAAGGTATGGGTGATCTACTAAACCCCCATTGTCTTCAATCTTCAGAATCCTATTTTTGATGCAAAAGAGAAACACATGGACTTGGTCCAAATCTGGGTTAATCTCCCAGGAATTCCACTTCAATTATGCGATGACTTACTCTTTCAAGACATTGGGAACTCTCTAGGGATGGACTTGGACCATGACTATTCTTAGTAACTTAAATATTGGAATCAAGACAACTGTGTGTGTTTTGGACAATGCTAATCTTAAAGAAGGGTTTCCAGAGGATATGCATATCAGATTGGGAGAGGATAGAATTCACACTCTGGACTATGAAGGTATACCATTTTGCTACCATTGATGCCATAAGTATGGGCACCTAGTTAAGGAGTGAAAGCTACCACTCACAAAAAAATCCCAGACCTCCAACAAAGAACACCAAGTTCCTGAGGAATTGGACAAAGGCCAGGCTCCTAATCTAGTTACTACAATGCCTAATCTAGAATTGAAGGGTCATAAAACTAGGCTTGGTGTTCCGTTGACACGTGATTGGGGACAAGGGGTTCTTCCTTAGAGATGGCTACTTCATTGCCTAATTTTACATGTACTTTTAAGTCATCTTTTCCCCTTATTTTTTCCTTGCTTTTATCTAAATTTCTTGATTCAATTTCAAATACTTTCACTGATGGAGTCCCTTCAGAGGCTATAACCTCTCTACCTTCTTCCTCTCTCCCTTGTGTTACCTCTTTCACACCCCCTGTTGTTTCCCCTCTTAGCCCTAACTCCCTATACCTAAAAAACTTAAGCATATTCACCTCTCTTGAGGCCACCCACCTTCCCTCTTCCCTCCATTCTTCCATTCCTCCTACCCCTATGAAGGCTCTATGCACCTACCCATCAACATCAAGTGATTTATTATCCCTTGCATCATCCCCATCCCTGGATCGTTTATAGGTCTCCACAACTCAAGCTATAATTTACAACCTTTGATTTTGTTCAGTCCTACCTCATCAGGAGAACCTCACCTGGGGATTGGGGAGGTTGTCTATCACTGAAGGCATAGGTCAGGGAAAGAAATCTTATCTAACCAAAGAAAATGAGAAATCTAGGGTTGATCTAGTTGGGGGAAAGTGACTTTCCATCCAAGTCACCCTTAGAGTGTTTACAGACTCAAAAGGAGTTTCCTGATGAGGCTCCTCTATTTTAATTGCGGTGGGTTGGCATGTCCCCATAAAAAACATGCCCTGAGAAAATTATTTGAAGATTATTTCCCAGATGCAATCTTCCTTCAGGAAACGTTGGGGGTGGAGAGGATATTGTCAAATCTCTAGAGTCCTTATTGAAATGTTGGAGATTCTTGGCATCTAATGCAATCAGTAGTTCTGGTGGGATTGCAGCGGGATGGAATATTAGGAGAATCATTTCTTTAAATTATTGGAGTTTTTATTATGGGTTAGGAATTGAAGTTAAAGAGGAAAATTTGGGCTTTTCCTGCACTCTATTAAATGTGTATGTCCCCTCTATCAATCACCAGGATTTCTAAGATAAACTTTTCACTAAATATTTCATTAGAAATTTGAACCTTATCCTAGGAGGAGACCTAAATTTCTCCTTGGATGCTTCAAAATCTTGGGGCTCAAGGGCAAGTTCAGAACCCTAGCTAATTCTTTCTTGCACCAAATCAAAAGTTGCAATCTGATCGATGCCACTCTAGTGAAATTAGGCCCTACTTGGAAAAACATACACATAAGGGAAGAAATAGTGGCCAAAATAATCAATTGTCTTCTTCTATCTAAGACCCTGGTCAAAAGGTTTCCCTTAATTAAATAGTGGAATGGGGTAGGAGGAGATTTTGATCATTCCCCCATTTTCCTAGAAATCATAGGATACACTAAAAAACCTTACAACCCATTTAAAATGAACTCAACTTGGCTAAAAGTGGAGGATTTCATTTCCCTTGCCTTCGTTCACTTGGGAGCACTTGACCCTCATCTCAGCGCCTTGGTGGTGTCACACGGAATCTGTCAAGGGTGCGGACACGGCTGACCTTCCTAGAAGTCTAAGACATTCTAATGACAAACAAGACAAAATGGAGTGATCTTTCTCTAAATACACCTTTTACAACATGAAAACTACAAGTGTTTAGGCTTACCTTATTCCAAAACGCTGTTGTTGAAGTCCGTTCTTGACGATCCGGATGAGCTCCTCCTTCAAGTCAATTCCTGCAACCACAAACAATCAAACAATTACCAAGCACTTGCATTTCATATAATAAAACATATATTCAACATGCAGACCAAGGAACACATGAAATAACTCATTAACACAAGCTATTGAGAAAAATAAACCAGTTTGTATTAATAACGAAACAAAGAAACTCTTACAACCTGGCCTTGGTGTTGTGCAAGTTCCTCCCAGGGTCCATCAAGGGTTTTCCTCTACTTTGACAAAGCTCACCCTCTCCCAAGTAGAATCAAGTGAAGACAATCTCTCCTCACAAAGGTTCTAATGGAAGACCTAAATCCTGCAGCATTTACCCAAAGAAAATGTATAGCTCCAACCTCTCCTCCTTCTGGCTCAATGCCTTTATTTATAGTGCTGTAAAGAGGTTATTCAGGTCCACTATCAATGGGATCATCCCCCTCTATGGGTGGGATAGCTCCCTTATTGATGGGATAAGTTCCCCCTTAATAGAGATACATGAACCAACTGGAGGCGCATCCATTTCATCAAACCGACCTCTAGAATGTTCTAGAAGTAACCACAAGTAACTTTTTCAAGATAAAACTCGCGCATTTTGCCTTTTACAGAGGGACGCACCTGTCCCTTAACATACAGAGCGTCCATGGACGCAGATTTTGTGAACATGGTCAGCGTCCCCGCAGGTAAGGCTAGAGAGAACCTGCGACCCCAGAGATAAACATATTTTTTACAAGACTTTCTCTCTTCTTTGAGTTTGAGATGGATAACAGAGGCATGAGACTTGCCTAAGAGGGTAGCATGACTGTTGATTTGAGCCATACTAACTGTAAGTAGTCAAGGTGACATTTTTTAGTGTAACAGATTGCCCCCTAAAGTGCGAAGCCTGGAATAGAATAGGGTTTTGTAATTCTAGGAAGGGTGAAGCGCTTTATCATTTCAAGGATTGCCTTGTGGATGGCCTGGTTGGAACCTGCAATTTTCAACACAAAATACATGGATAAGATTATATCATCACTGAGGTAGGCATTCCCATACTCAGATTCAAAACTTTAACTAATGGACTAACTATTCTGATACAGGAATGATCTTGCAGTACATCATTTTTATAGACTTTTGTAGACACAGTATGGACGCAGCCATCTGTTTATGATTAGTCTACATAGATAATGAATACAAAACTCCTCGCAGCCTGGATGGTAGAAACTAGATCCAGGGTCTTCACTTCTACTTCCCGAATTGGTACGATTCTAGCCATGTGATTAAATGATTTGATGTCGAACATGTTAGAAACCACTTGATTACCAGTCGATGATGTAAACTGTTAACAAGCGTGAGAGAGACCACCAGTAATGTCAATGGTTCTCAAAGTACCAAGCACAACCCGTGAAATGTGAATAGATGTTTTGATGTCGAACACTTCACGGAATCCTTTGATCGAAAGTCAATGATGTAAACTGACGTCAAAGGCGAGAAACCTGCCATTGATGCATGCAGACTTCAAGGTACTGTCGATTCCTAAGTCATCTTTCTAGATAATGTGTCGATGTCGATAGAAAGCGACCCGTTGCAGGCAAGCCCGCAACACGAAATCATTGTTCAAGTTGAAGAAATGTTGCTGTAAGGACTGACTCAGGGATGGTCAAATGGATGACAAGTATTTTGCAGATGAAAGTTTTTGCTTGCAGACCTCTTGAACACATAACGACACAACAGATGGCTTGGTGACGTATAACTCAAAGTTAACCCGGAACCCGGTTAAAGACTTTCAAAGTGATTTGGTCAACTGTGAGGTAAAAGATTTCCCAACCCAGGTGAATGAAAAGTGTCGTGTTCAAGAGTGGTAATAAAGTTTCTTCTGAGACAAAAGGTGACAAATAGGTTCATTCTTCTCTTTTTTCCCCCACCATTTCTGGCAAGTACCTCTTTATTTTTAACAAGCTTGAGGAGGATAACATATGCTTGATTATAAGCTCATCCTTCGGACGAGTCCAACCTAGTTTAAATTCGAACCCTAGGAAGGAGTGGTTCGTTCCTGTTTGTAATTGAACAGGTCCTCTACTGTAAAAGTTTAACGAGCCCAGTATAGGAGAAACTCGGCGTTTTTCAATTTTAGAGAGTCTGAAAAAACTAAAGGAGACTCCACGTTGAACTTTTTCGTATATTTGTGTCCCTCAAGCCCGAAAAAGTATAAAATAATACCTGGGGGAACCGCTTGATCTTGCGACCAAGGAGTACTTTCATAATAGTGTCGTTAACTTGAAAAGTAAAAAGCGATCAAGGACACGTCGTTTTATTTCCTTATCGAGTTCGAAACGACAAAAACCCGGCAATCTTTTCCTGATTTTGCGGTCAGAAAAGAGCTAAAAGGGGACCGTCTTTTAATTCCGTTTTAAACGAGTGAAAAAGAAACACTCGGCGATCTTTTCATGTTTTAGGAGTCAGAAAAGGGCTTAAAAGATGACTCTGAATTTTTGTTTGTGAAAAATTACAATTTCCCTCGAAATCCCTTTGTCCTGCACAAAAGCGACACATTACTCATACCTGTTTAAAATAGGCAAAAATACATTCAAAAACATCTTTTCATGGTAAAAAATGAACTAATTCATCCAAAAACCTATAAAAAGACCTTTTACCATGTCATTTTTACCGTTTCACTGTTGAGGTTGAAAAAGGAGCTTTTGACAAGAAACTTCCCGTGGTCGCTGCGGAAAATCTGACCGTTGGAATCGAACGCCGTCTCATCCAGGTATTTTACACATCCTACTCTGCATTTCTATCCGTTTAGAATCAATTTTTAGGTTTTAGTTTCATTTTTTGGGGGGTTTTGGTTTTGGAATGCACCTCTCGGCGGACGCAGGTGCCCTTCGGGTGACCTGCGTCCCCCGACTTTTTCTCATACGGGAAAACGGTCGGAAGACGCAGCCCGCCTTCAGGCCAGCTGCGTCGGGCGCCCTGTGCTACAAAGCCGGGGTGCGTCCTCCGAGAAACGCGCATTTCAAAACCCCAACTCTCTCAAAAAACCACCAAAAATTCCCAAATTAATTTCTAATTGCTATTTTTGATATGCAGGGCATTAATCATGTTAGACTGGAGAGAAAGAGAGCATGTAGAGGAAGATGAAGCTGCAATAAATCATCAACCTTCCTGGATGCCTAAGAGCATGCGGATTATACAAATATTGGACCATACCGGGCATGAGGGGCCAGGTAAGATTCTTGGAATGGCTGGTTGAGCGATGGAACGTACAAGAACAATGCTTTTACATAGGAGGGCACCAGCTCGAGATAGAGCCCTCGGATGTATACTTTCTCACTGGCTTGCCAAACAGAGGTGAGCAACTCAGTCTTGCGGGGACTAGGCCGGGTGGCCAATCCCTTGATAGTCTCCGCGAGAATGGTGCACACCTGGGGCTCACCATTCAAAAGGCATAGAGATAAAACACATCACTCTACCGGAACTCAAAGTCATAGCGTTCACGGTTACCAGAATTTGCGGCGCGGCCGCTTTACACATTGCTTCCGGATCCCAAATGCGGATGGCAATTGACTGTTACCAAGGCACCATTTTCAACTGGTGTGAAGCTGTGTCGGCTCATATGAAGAGCCAACTGACCAAGGCAAAGAACGGACGACTAAAGACTTTTGGATATGGGCCTATAGTCGTGAGCTTTGCCTTGGAGAGAATTCCAATGCTGATCCCTCAGCAACTCACTGTTGATATCTTGGGTCCTCAGCAGCCAAAGCTGATACGATGGGTTGCGGTGATGGCCCGGCATCCTGACGAGGGCGCGACAGTAGTTCGATTCTCAGATAGTTATTTTGACTGGTTAGAGGGCCAGCTTTTTGTGATACAGGACTTTCCGTATGCCGGAATGGATTTCAGAGGTGATCCGGACATGGTTCTTCCACAGGGAGAACAATGGGACGACAGAGGTACTTTTTATTTTCACAAGTTTTCTAGTTATGTATTTTTTGTATTTTTTATATATATCGTCTCAAAACTAATAGTAAATCTTTCAAAATGCAGATGTTGGTCCACAGCGTCCAGCCAACCTCCGGCCTTATGATAGACTACATCCAGCTGCACCGGTACCGGCCCCACAGGATGCGACAGCAGAAGTACTAGCTGAGTTGGAGCATGATCTAGAGCGTCTCACGGCAGATATACCTGAGACTACTATGGACGACATTCCTATCAGGCTTCAGCGCTTCGTAGTCGCGGTCCCTGGACCGTTTAGGAGATTTTTGCGTAAGGTAGCCCGCGCAGTGGTGTCGTACAGAGAGCACCACCAGTGATTGACTAGTCACTTTTGTAGTCACATGTGACATTTTTGACTTTTTGTACTATCATTTTGCCGATCATAAGGTGTTTTAAACCTATGATCGAAGACGATGTATATTTTTTTTGACACACTTCTATCTATATATATCACTATTACCGGCTTATCTTGTTTAACATATGTGATGAAATGTTTTTAAATTTACTTGCATGATTATTGTAAATGTCTGTCCAACATTCGAGAAGCAATTGCATCTGCTAATGTATTCAAAGACCTTGGAATATGTTGATATTCAATGTAATCAAATTCACGTTCCAAGAGACGCACTCTCAAAAACAACCTTAATAACACAGGATTTCTAATGGCATAAACTCTATTAAGCTGTAATACAACAAGTTCAGAATCTAACCTCACTATCAAACGTCGAATTCCAAATGAAATAGATTCGGATAATAATTCAACCACTGCACTGTATTCTGCAATGTTATTCGTTGTTTGACCGAGGCTTACCCCATGCATAGAAACTAACTCGTCAGAGGGCGAATAGATAACCCAAGCTGCGGAAGAGATATTCCGTGTATTACGACAAGCACCATCAGCAAATCCAATGTATGTTTGGAGAGGCGTCGACATCTACAATATCAAGAGTAAAACCAAGATAAGCCAGAATAATGACGAAAAACCACACTTGCTAAGCTAAGCACACTGACTAAACTAACACACTTGCTAGCTAGAAAGAAAATCTAACCTATCTAAAAATTTCTCCATACCCATCATTTTAAGCATAATACCTCTTTAGGTAAAGTCCATTTCTGGGTTTACCCAAAGAGTCCCCATCAAAATCAACTAACTCATAAGCCCCTTTTGCTAGCTTTCGCTTTACAATGTAGGGCCCATGCCACATGGAACGAATTTTCCGGCACCTAGCTTATCGTTAGCTTGATCATATAATAGTACTAGGTCTCCTTCCGAAAAACTTCGAGGGGTTACATTTTTATCGTACTGAGCTTTCATTCGTTTCGCGTGAGTCTCGATAGCTAAAGTAGCGTCACGTCGAGTCTCATCTAATTTAGCCAAGTATAATAACCGTTTCTCCTCTTCGGAAGTAGCTGGAAGTAATTCGACAGCCATTTGAAGTGATGGGATTTCGCATTCAATAGGTAACACAGCTTCTAAGCCATAAACTAGCTGGAAAGGGGTGAAACCTGTTGAATTTTTCACTGAAGTTCGATATGCCCATAGCGCCGAAAATAACATGTTATGCCAATTCGTTCGATGGATACCAATGATCCGTCGAATCATGATGACTAGAACTTTGTTGATTGACTCAACCAAACCGTTGGCTTGCGGATAATAAGGAGTAGAGCTATCGTGGCGCAAACCAAGCTGGCTTGTAAGCTCAGTCATCATGACGTTTCGAAAATGGCTCCCATGGTCAGTAATGATTGCTTGTGGGACACCAAACCTAGTTATGATATGATTGAATACGAAAACTGCAGCTGTCTTGCCGCTTGCGTCGAATGTAGGCATCGCCTCGGCCCATTTTGTAAAATAATCAACCGCGAGGATGATATACGCATGCCCCCCGGCCGAGTGAGGGTTACAAGTAATAAAGTCAATGCCCATTTGGCGAATGGACCAGCGGCAATTATAGGGTGGAGAGGAGCAGGTGGAGCGCGCATCTTTCGATCAAACACTTGACAGTTGTGGCATGTTCTGACAGCAAGGATACAATCTTTAAACATAGACGGCCAGAAATAGCCAGCGCGCAACACCTTCTGAGCTGTGGCATACCCAGACATATGACCGCCACATGCTCCAGAGTGACAATCATTCAAAACTCTCTCAGCCTCTTCGTGAGTTAAACAACGTCGAAAAACTAAGTCTGCCCCCCGGCGATAAAGTGTATCTCCAATAATTCTGTATTGCTGGGATCGAAACCGAATTTTTCGACGGTCTTCCTTGGAAGCTTCAGGCCGAAAGGTTTGGGTTTGGAGATAGATGATTATATCCCCATACCACGGATCTAAAGTGCTAATAAGAAACAAAGATTCGTCCACAATGGACTCCTCTGCCACAGTCTCTGTGTCAGCACTCGGGAAATCACACATCAATTCCGCAAAAACTAAAGATTTCTTAGACTTGGACTTCTCGAACTCCAAGTCGAACTCTTGCAGGATAACAATCCATTTAGAGTACTTGCCCCCTAGCAGTTGTTTTGTCAAAATATAAATCATAGGGTTGCAATCCGAAATAACTGTAGTCTTGCGGAGAAGAATGTAGTGACGAAAACGCTGGACAGCTTGAACGGCTGCCAGGGCCAATTTCTCCACATGCGAATATTTTAACTCAGTGGGATTTAAGGTTCTACTAAGATAATATATCACATGCTCTGCTTTGAATTCATCTTCTTGAACTAACACCATTCCAATGGTGGAATGCGAAGCTGCGAGGTATAAGAAGTAGTCCTGGTTGTAGTTGGGAGGATGCAATAACGGTGCATGGGTCAACGCGTGTTTCAGTGCATCAAAAGATTGTTGGGCAATCTCGTCCCAAAAGAATTGTGCGTTCTGTTTCAACAACCGTGTAAAACCTTTAGTGACCTCGGCGTAGTTTGGGATGAATCGGCGTAAAAAGTTCGCTTTCCCTTGCAAACTTTGGAGTTGGCGCAAACTCGAAGGAGGAGGCAATTTGATGATAGCCTCGACTTTCGAGGGATCGACGCGAATGCCGGCTTTTGAAACAACAAATCCCAGCAATCGACCTGTTTCTATACAGAAAACACACTTGTGGGGATTCAACCGAATTCGATAATGCCTACACCTCATAAAGATTGCTCGTAGGTGGACAAGGTGATCAGCTCGTTGTAAAGAATGAGCAGGCAAATCATCGAGATAGGGTTGCACAATGTGCTTGATGTCATGAAATGCATAAGACATTGCCCGTTGAAAAGTGGCCCCGCATTCTTAAGTCCAAAAGGTAATTTGCAATAAGCAAATGTCCCCCATGGACAAATGAATGCCGTTTTTGGTTGATCGGCAGGTAGAATATTGATTTGATTATAGCCTGAGAAACCATCCATGAAGGAAAACATCTCACTTCCGGCACAATCATCAATAATTTGATCGATATAAGGCGTAGGATAGTTGTCTTTTGGACAAGCTCGATTGATATCCCTATAGTCGATACAGATTCTTATTGTTCCTTGTTTTTTATTGACGGGAACAATATTCGATACCCAATCCGTTAACGGGATCGGATAAATGAAACCTGCTTTCAACAGCTTTTCGACTTCGGCTTTAATCGCAGCCGCTTTTCGAGGGTGAATCTGACGCAACCGTTGCCGAATGGGTTTAGCATCCGGGTAGGTTTTGATTTCATGAACAACAATGGCAGGATCAATTCCCGGCATTTCCTCGTAAGACCAGGCAAACACGTCGCGGAATTCTTGGAATAGGGCCTTGTAAGTTTGGATTTCTTCTTCAGTACATGCGGCACCTATATGAATGTTCTCCTCGATTCCGGGCTTCACTGAAATATCAATGGGAATAGTACGAGAAATATTCCCTAAATTCAGCTCTGAATCAGAATGTTTCGTTGGATCCTGAGCATCTTTGACATATTCAGCGGTAAAGATAGATGAAAAATCATTTTCAAATGGATCATCCTTAGGTAAAAACGAAGATCTGTGATGGAGATCTTCCCATGGTAGATCATCTACACTTAGGATTTCGCGAAGTTGTTCGTCAGATGACACTTCTTCGGGAAACGTTATCCGTTCTAAGGGTGAGGTGAAAAGTGACTCTTCACTGACCACATTCATTTGGTCGGTTGAATGAAAGTCGGTAAAAGACATAAGAGCTTCATAAGCAATCTCATACGGACTCAACGGCATAACATCACCGAATGAGTCTAGCTCAGAGTCAGAGGGAACATACCAAGGATCATCATAAATAATGTTTTCTGACGTGATCATATGAATTGTTGCGAACAAAGGGTCTGCATTGAGTGGAGGGAGAGGAAAAGTTCCCAGTAAACCGGAATCCTTAACTAAACCTACACCAATGTCCCTATAAGGGATTGTCGTTTTGCCAACATGCTGGATAGTTTCTGAAGAGGTTGGGTCGGATGAAAAGTATGTCAGCTGATCAATAGTCACGATCTTACCGTTATGTGGAAACTTAATGACTCTGAAGACCGATGAAACGACCGCTGTCATAGCATATGACCAACTTCGACCCAAAAGAAGGTTGTAGTCTAGAGGGGCATCAACCACTTCCACATCCAGACTAACGGTTTTACCTTCGACCCCTATAGGCAATTCTTGTAGAATACCAAACGGACGGAACCCACGGCCATCAAAGGCCTTAAGGATGGTGGGGGATTGGTTCAACGAAGGAGAACCAAGCGATCTCCAACATTGAATCGACATAATACACGTAGAAGCTCCCTCATCAATCACAGTCCGATGAATAGGCCTGTTTTTGACTATCACTGGAATTTGGAAAGCCATTTGATGGGGGAGACGCGGTGTACTACTTTCTAGATCAAAGATCATTAGGTTCGGGTCCTGAACATCGACAGCTCCAATAGCCGACAAAAGCAATTTTCGTTGCGCTGGACATGATTGCAGCACTTCGAGTGCCGACATTGCTGAAGGTGAAACAGCTAAGTCTTCAACAATGTTGTAATTCTGGGCTGCTCTCGCATGTGGATTGAAAGCAGACCTTCGAAGTACACCCTTGGCGGGCGGCTTAATCACTAAGTCTGGGTTAGTTTTTATCGATCTGTAGTGGATCGGAACCAGGAGCTGAGGTTGATGGGTTAGAGTGAGAAGATTCTGCTTCCTTACCATCAACAGGAGCCTTACTACCATAATCTTGCGATCGAGTCGCAATCCTGACATGAGACATCATCAAAATGGGTTCTTCACTGGCATTCGAAGAAGAACCTATCATCTTATTTTCCTGCTCGGGAAATGGATTTTTTAACACAGCAGGAGTGGGAGAACCTTTGACTATTTTCACTACCTCGGCCCGATGAGGGCAGTCTCTCGTAAAATGATCTTCTTCACAAATAAGACAAGGATATCGAGGTTTGCGCTTTTCGTCATTGGTTTCCGACTTTTCCGTTTTCTCCTTTGGAGCCTTGTCTGCTTTAGCCTTCTTCTTTCCTTTCTTCTTTCCACCGTTTTTGGATTTGGCCGTAGATGACTCTACAGCGTGAATGTCGGCGGTAAGTTCAGGAGGAGAAGACTCTCCTGTCGGAGAATCAGGCAAAGTGATAATTGGAGTATTGGAGGCCTTGGAAGACTTCTTCTTACTCTTCGTAGTCACGATACCGATCATACCATCAGCGGCATGAGATCCCGAAGGAGCAGCAGCGATTTGGTTTGACTTTGGAAGATCCGGAATTTTCTCGTGTAACGTACCCGACTGAGTGTAAACTAAGTCAAGGTATTGTGCCTGAGCAATGACTTGCTCCTCAGTAACTACTCCGGCCTTAGCTACATCTTCAGTAATTCTTGGTAATAATGATTTGACAAACCATTCAGCTAAGATTTGGTCCGGGATAAAAACTTTCACTAATCTTCTTCGACGTCTCCACTCATGGATGTGATCAGAAATGTACGTGGATGTCGATTGTTTTAGCGAAGTTAATAACTCTGTACCATTATCGTATCTGACTGGTAACTGAAAATGAGTTAAGAACGAGGTAGCTAACTGGCTAAAGTTGTAAAAAGAGGCCCGTGGTAACTCAATGTACCACTTGGCTGCGAGACCAATGAGTGTACGCTGGAAAAGACGTAAGCGGATGGAATCATCTGAGATGGAATTTGATGCACACCAGAGGTGGTAAGTCATCACGTGATTAGACGGATCCTCTCCAGACTTACCTTCGAACTTGGGTATATCGCTGGGCAACTTATTTGGCATTGGCGGCCAGAACGGAAGATATTGAATTGGATCGTTCGTTAGGCGCGTCAAGTCGGGTAAATCTAAAGTCGCAATAAACGGTAACTGCCGGTTAGGATCTCTAAAACTCTGAGTCACAATACCAGCCCCAGGAGGAGGATATCCAGGATAACTAGGAACAGGAGTCGCATTTGGGATATTATATCCTCCTGGAAAACCAGGATTAACCGGACCGTACTGGGGTTGCTGAGGTGGTTGATAAGTGTACCCAGGATACGGTTGATACTGGTAAACCGGTTGTTGGGCAGCTTGCCCAGGTTGATACTGTCCCTGGTACGGAGGTTGAACAAATTGAGGTTGAGTAGTAACAACCGTACTTGTACCAGGTTGGCCTGCAGGCATCTGGACTGTGGTTTGAACGTGGGTCCAGACAACGGTACAGATGTCTGAGGAGTGGTTACAGGGACAGTAGAAACCGGAGCTGCCGATACTCCAGAAGTAAGCATGGTAGATGAAGCGGTAGTTGCTGCAGCCGTGTGAGGTGGAGTACCAGGTGCAATTGGCGGCTGAGTAACTACAGAAGTTACAGGGGTCTGAACACTTGACTGGACAGGTTGCGGTTGCTGGGGTGGACCAGGAACTGCAGGTTGTCCTGCTTGAGGTACCGACTGTATACTTGGTTGCGACATCTGTTGACCCTGTGACGGATCCCATGTTAACATTCCAGGGTATTGACTCGTAACAGGTTGAGGATACTGAGATCCATAGCCGTATTGAGGATAGGGTTGATAACTGTAAGGTGCAGTCCCATATGATTGCCCTTGAGGTGGTTGATAACCTTGACCAGGGTATTGACCCGTAGGTTGATAACCTTGAGGTAAATACGAATACTGGGGTTGACCTTGACCTTGAGGTTGGTATCCTTGAGGTTGATACCCTTGGGGTTGATACCCTTGGGGTTGCCATCCTTGAGGTTGCCATCCTTGAGGTTGATACTGATACTGAGGTTGACTTTGGGGTACATATTGAGGCTGGGGTTGATACCCTTGAGGTTGCCCCCCAGTCAAATGAAGTACCTTGAGGTTGCCCCCCAGGCATTAACGAAGGTTGCCCCCCAGGCGGTAATTGGCCACCTTGAGGTTGGTTAATGGGAGTTGAACCTGACATCATATAAATTTCACCTATACTCAATGGTACATTACCACTGTTTCCAACTAATAACCCATGATCAATGGGTTGAGGAGATGCTCCCGCAAAGGTACCAGAAAGTGATTGATACCCAGTAGGAACAGAAGGACCGCCATGTAAAAATGATTCAGGACTTTGTGAAAACACAGATGACTGACCAGACATATTTACAGGAGAATGAATTCCTCTAGGTGGAACCGGAGTACGAGGTGTAGAAAAACCTACTGAGTTGTCTAAAAAATTGGTTAATGCAAGGTACCAAGATTCACTTCTAGGAGGACTGTAAAAGATGGATTCACGCTCCCTTAGATCAAGGGTAATTAGATCTTCAGAATCAGAAACGCCTATTTCTTCCTCTGGAACAAGTTCTTCTATAGCAATTAATCCAACAGGAAGATTTTCGGTGATAATTCTTTCTATTCTTGGTGAATCAGGAACACTAGGAGTTGGAGTAACAGGTTCTGAAATTTCAGGTTCTTCGCCTGTTTCACTGGCAGATGAAAAACTACCAGCAAGCTCGGAAACTGTAACACTTCGGGATTGTAACCTGTTTCTAAACTTTGGTAATCTGGATGGACTACCAAGGAAATTCTCCTTCTTCAGGTGATCCTACTCTACTGCCACTAGGAGGAGTTACAAGGACCTTTAACCCTTCTAAATGACCCTGGGTCGTCTCGAGGAGGGATCCCTAAGTCTACGGGATCTTCTCAACAATTCGGCCACAGAAACAACTTCAGGAGACTGGCCCGCAATTCGACGGGACCTTCTCGGTAATTCCGCCACAATTAAAGATTTTTAACTACAACACACGAAAAAAAGTAAAAAATTTCAAATCAAACCACCTAAAGTCTTCTAAAGAACCAATCAAATTTGAAGCACACGCCTAAATAATCTAGAGCGTCAAACCACACACAAACAGTAGTCTTCCGGACAAAAACGCTAGTTGGTGATTAGGCCCAACCTCGCAGGATTCAGTACAGAAATAGTGGGTGGAACAGTTACCCCGGCAACCTGCTTAATGAATAGACTGGACCAAGTTCCTCCACTTTAACCGTCTCGAAGTGAAGTGAACCCCCCAGAAAATCCAAGTGAGTATAACCGACGTCTGCTCCAGGTACAGTGGGACCTTCCCTCCACCGTCACCTTGGGTAGAATCCTAGATATTATGGCCACTAAGGTTACCAATCACAACAATTACACCTGGGGGAACAGTCTAAACTCCGACAGCACGCAAGGGCAGAGTAGCAAGCTCCAATCCCCTTACCGGCTCCTTGACAACAATCCAAGGTTTACCGATAAGTGACCCCTGGCTCCTCGACAATGGTTAATCCGAGGTTTACCGTTTGTAATACGTACTGCCTGGCGTCGTTCCCAACGAGGGAGGAATGATCCCCTCACTGGTTCGGACACGAGCTCGTGCTTCTCCTTTAAGAGGAGCTTTCCCAGAATGTAACTGAAACAATTGGATTTGTTCTACTCAAGATGGACTATCTGTTTGGTTTTGTAGTCTTGGAGAGTTAAGTACTCACCTACTCCAAGACCCTAGCCTAAGCTATGTTGGTGCTTCAGAGCCCTAGAAAAATAAAGATTACTAGATTGATTTTAATTTAAGCGTTACTTTTAAGGTTGTTTCTTAAGTCAAAAGGTGATGGAAGTGAAACTAGTGGTGTGTTGACTCGACTCGAAACCACTACAAAATGCACCTAAAATGATTTATCCACTACTTTACTTTTTCGATGAATTGCTTAACTAAAAAGTTGAGAGAATGCAATCTTTGTAAAAGCAACTCTTAATTGAAGACAATCAAAGAAACAATTCGTTTTTCTTTTCCAAGCATAAAAACATAACTTCTCTTTACATGCACGAAAAAACTCTTTTCTTCTTTTGAAAACAAAAAGCTACTTGAAACAAGACTTTTTAAGAAGATGTTTTTGTATTTTTCTTTTAATAAAGCAAGTAAATCTAATGTAACCAAAAATCAATCTTAACAACTCTTAAAATCTATGAAAATGCACTCATAAGCAAACTAAAGGCAAATTTACTCTAAGCAATCTTAACGAGGCCAAAACTAACAATGATTATTTCTAAGGTGTTTTACTTGATCACAATCAAATCAAGGACTAGCTTATTGCAGAATCAAAAACTAGCCAAAACAAAACTCTAATCTTTTTGTTCTTTTTGTAAAATGGAAATCAATACTTTATAAACAAGTAATTCGAAATTTGACCCAAAACAACTCAAATGGCAAGTTGCTCACAAAAGGAGACTTTACGACAGGCCCGACTTCTAAGAAGGTTGACTAACCAGAGAGATCTAAGGCTGGACAACTTTCTACTATCAAAGTCACTACAAAGCCTTTCCAAAAATCAAACCCTAGGTCTAAACTTCGTTGAAAACCACTAAAACACTCAAAGCTCACAAAACAAGTTTAGGTGAAAATTCTTGACAGGGTACTAAAGGATCTGGGCAGAAAACACTAAGGAAAAACAAAATCTAAAAGCAATTTGAAGCAAAAATGGAATTTTCTTAGTTTTACAGGAAGACGCAGGCAACCCGTTGTCACAGGTGCGGCCCGCTCTGTGCAGACGGCAACAGCGCGTCCAAAGACGCACTGTGCAGTACTCAGAGACTGCGTCCTTCTGGAAAATGAAGAAAAACCAATCTAACTAAATCTAAAGCTAAGCCACCCAAATACTAATTCTCACAGTCAAAAACCAGAAAATAAAAATGATTTTCTCAAAGCAAAGTTCATATAAAGGAAAAGACTCTCTCATTAATGGATTCCCCAGCGGAGTCGCCAATTTGTCACACGGAATCTGTCAAGGGTGCGGACACGGCTGACCTTCCTAGAAGTCTAAGACATTCTAATGACAAACAAGACAAAATGGAGTGATCTTTCTCTAAATACACCTTTTACAACATGAAAACTACAAGTGTTTAGGCTTACCTTATTCCAAAACGCTGTTGTTGAAGTCCGTTCTTGACGATCCGGATGAGCTCCTCCTTCAAGTCAATTCCTGCAACCACAAACAATCAAACAATTACCAAGCACTTGCATTTCATATAATAAAACATATATTCAACATGCAGACCAAGGAACACATGAAATAACTCATTAACACAAGCTATTGAGAAAAATAAACCAGTTTGTATTAATAACGAAACAAAGAAACTCTTACAACCTGGCCTTGGTGTTGTGCAAGTTCCTCCCAGGGTCCATCAAGGGTTTTCCTCTACTTTGACAAAGCTCACCCTCTCCCAAGTAGAATCAAGTGAAGACAATCTCTCCTCACAAAGGTTCTAATGGAAGACCTAAATCCTGCAGCATTTACCCAAAGAAAATGTATAGCTCCAACCTCTCCTCCTTCTGGCTCAATGCCTTTATTTATAGTGCTGTAAAGAGGTTATTCAGGTCCACTATCAATGGGATCATCCCCTCTATGGGTGGGATAGCTCCCTTATTGATGGGATAAGTTCCCCCTTAATAGAGATACATGAACCAACTGGAGGCGCATCCATTTCATCAAACCGACCTCTAGAATGTTCTAGAAGTAACCACAAGTAACTTTTTCAAGATAAAACTCGCGCATTTTGTCTTTTACAGAGGGACGCACCTGTCCCTTAACATACAGAGCGTCCATGGACGCAGATTTTGTGAACATGGTCAGCGTCCCCGCAGGTAAGGCTAGAGAGAACCTGCGATCCCAGAGATAAACATATTTTTTACAAGACTTTCTCTCTTCTTTGAGTTTGAGATGGATAACAGAGGCATGAGACTTGCCTAAGAGGGTAGCATGACTGTTGATTTGAGCCATACTAACTGTAAGTAGTCAAGGTGACATTTTTTAGTGTAACAGGTGGTCAACCAATTCGAGGGAAATCTCAAGCTCCTCAGGATGAAGATAAAATATTGGGCCAAACAGAAGAATTTGACAAATTCCTAGGATCTCAAGCAGTCTATAAACGATCAATAGGGATAGGGTTTCTCATCACTTGAATCTCGCGATGACCTCCTATAATTAGAAAGATGAAAGTAATATCTCCTTGCTATGCATGAGGAGGAATGATGCTTAAAAAGTCGTGTTATCTGGTTGGCTAACAGAGATGCAAATATGAGGTTCTTTCAAGCCTATGCTAAAGGGAGGAAAATGCACAACACTATCTGGAGCCTCAAGGGTTTGGACGATGTTGAAGTCACAAATTTCGATGGTTTGGAAATTCTATGTAAGAAAATTTTTGAAGACTTCTTTTGTGCCCCTTGGTGCCTCTATTGTTGAAGTTATTAGAGTTTCCCGAATTCCCCCAAGGATAGTTGAGGATGAAGAGAGTAGATCCATAATGGATGAGGTCAATGAAGATGAATTAAAATATATGCTTCACACTTTTCAAAGAGATAAAAACCTAGGGCATACCATGTGGGCTGCCAAAATTTCACTGGACCTCTTTGACATTATTAGTCAAGATATTCTTAATGTGCTAGAAGAATCTAAAGGAGAGAGGCGTATGTTCCCTACCTTCAATTCCTCCATCACTTTGATCCACAAAGTTGACCACACAACCTCCCTGGAGGAGTTTTGGCCTATCTCTCTTTGCAATGCAGTCTACAAAATCACCACTCTATGGATTAAGTCCCTTCTTTCCCACTCCATATCCTCTAAAACATTTTCCTTTTAAAGGATAGATATATCCATGAAGCCATCAGAGCCGCTCAAGAGGGTCTACATAGTATAAAAGTGATGAATATGAAAGGGGTTGTTGTCAAAATTTACCTACCCAAACCCTTTGATTATGTTAGTTGGATTTATCTTCAAATTGTTATGACCCATGTTGGTTTCAACCTAGAATTCATAGCCCGGGTTATGGGGTACCTCCAAACTATATATTTAGTTGTTGTGATAAATGTTTTTTCTTCTCGTTTCTTTCATCCTTAAAGGGGCCTTCGCTAGGGTTGTCCTCTCTCTCCTTTCCTCTTTCTGTTGGTAGCCGAAGGTCTCAACCATCTCATCAATAGGGCTAAGAGAAATGGATCCTTCCATGGAAACTTTATTTCTCAAGACCTATCCATTACTCACCTCTTGTTCGTGGATGATATATTAATCTTTTGTATTGATTCTCCAATGAATCGAAGTGAGCTACCTACCATTTTACTCTTATATGTGAAGGTCATTAGTATGTCCATCGATAACAAAAAATCCTCTATATAACTACATAATCTGGTCGAAGGGGAGCTCCATCCACTCACCCACGCTCTTCCCTTCGAATATAAATTTCTAGGGAAGGGTCTAAAGTACTTAGGATTTCATCTCAAGCCTAGTTGTCATAGAAATGAGGATTGGCTTCCGCTCATATCCAATATTGGAAAGAATCTGAAAAACTGGTATTTTTGTTAGCTCTCTCGTATAGGTTGCTATTTCTCATTAAATTGGTCCTTGAAGTTATACTTGTCTATTGGATGTCAATGGCATGGATCCCCAAATTTGTTCCTGAAAGAATTCATAGAATTTGTTTTAATTTCCTCTGGGCTGGGAACCAGGATGACGGATCGCTTCCTTGGGTAAAATGGGACAAAGTTGCTATACTTAAAATTTTAGGGGGATGGGGTTTAAAGAAGATTTTCAACGTTTCCATGGATTTGGTAGCCAAGTGTGGTTAGAGGCTCATCTCCTCTCTAAAATTATGGACTTCCATTGTCACCCAAAAATGCATTTCCCCCTCTTTGGAAGACTAGATCTATCGTTGAGATAAGACACGAGCCAATATATCCATGATATGGTGGGTGCTTCTAAATTCATTTGAAGTCATTAAAAATAAGCTAGCCTGGAAGGTTGATAGGGGTGGCAAGGTCCGCATTGGCCTTGACCCTTATCCAGACAATGGAAAAAACCACTTCCTCCCCTTCCCAATAGTTAAACATCTCTGAGATCGTGACATCTCTGATATTGTTCATATAGCAAACCCAACTACAACCTATATATGGAACCAAGACTGGATTTTTGTTTGGGATCTCAATTTGAATGGTGGATATTGAGAGACAAGGATTGCATACATTAATTCTATTACAATGGGTGATATTCAACTCACTGATAGGTATGAACAAGAAATGATAAAAATAGAATCCAAAATATTCCAATTTTAATTTGTCCTTGAATTAAAATTCGAATTTAGTCTCACCAGCTGCATGGAAATAATTAATTCATTATGGATTAATTAGTTGGAGAAATTCAAGTTAGAAGTCTTTCTGAAGTCATGCAACAATTATCCCTTAAACCCTTAATTAAGGAGATAAGATTGAGTTATATTTGAGTTGTAATTAGTTAGCTTAGTTTACTGAGTTAAGTCCAGTTAAATTAGTTCCAAACTGTTTGAGGAACTAATTGTGAGTTATCACTGAGTTGATGCATGCATGCACTCAACCAGTGTACTCCAGATAACTGAAGATTCCATCATCAGAAACTCATGCATGTCTATTATGAGAAAGATCCAGTTGAGCTAAATGTCAAGGACAATGTACTATCAGTTGCATGTTTTCTCCTATAAAGGAAACTCATGGATGCAATCAAGGTAAGGTTCCTTGAGGATTGCACAGTTCTGATAGTGTGTTAGAGCAGTGTTACACTGGGTGAAGGAGATCATCCGAGAGGTAACTGCACAAGGAAATAGGAGCTTGGAGGGTAGAGAGGAAGGCTTGTGAGAAGCCAAGTTTTCCTGTGAGAATCCATGAGGATTGTACTGAGAGCTGGCTAGCTATGAGAGTTAAGGCTTTGTATAATCTTGATGTATTTCCACCTTGTATGATAATACATATAGTGGGGTTTTTAGCTGAGGCATCCCCCTGAGTATTTTCTGTGTTTCATGTGTATTGATTCTTCTTCTTATGGTTATATGTGTTCAGCTCTGATTGACCTCAATCTTTAAGTTTGTGCAAGTTTGATAGTAGAAGTAGATTATAGTATTTTGCTTTGGTTTATTGTATTATTGAGTTAATATACAATCGGATTTTCTACATAGATCTCAGAGGTAGACTTGTAGAGAATTTGTAGAATTTATACATGGTATCAGAGCTAGCTGATCTATAGAGAAATTTCTAGATGGTATCGAAGCAAGTTTATCGGAGCTGTGAACAATATATGGAGAAGAGAATTCGAAGTTTTAAGTTCGAGGTTGCAGGTGAAAATCGAATTCATATCGTACTTCAACTGAGATGGGACATTATGCGACTAATTTCCCATCAAAGAAGTCCAAGAAGGGATCCTCAGAAGGATCGAAAAGTGAGGCATTAGCCTCTTAGTTTGAAATGGAATTTACTCTCATCGCATGCATGGTGTCATCGATGATGGGTTTGGTATCTTGACAGTGGAGCCTCATTCCACATGACCAGTGATAAAAGTTTGTTCAGTGCCTTGGAGGATAAATACCTCAAGATGCGCTTAGAGATGGGTGACAACGAAAGGTATAGTGTTTCAGGAGTGGGTACGGTTGCTTTTCAGAGGGAGCATGGAGCTCCTATCAGCTTGATAGATGTGAAGTATGTGCCTGGATTGAAGAAGAACTTGGTATCGGTCGCGATGTTGGAGGACAAAGGCTACGATGTTGTCTTCAGTAAAGGAAAGCCATTCCTTAGACACATCACCATAAGACAGGTGAAATAGATCGGTTCACGAGTTAAGAACCTATATGCTCTTGAGGTTCAAGATGCATGCAAAGCCTTGAGGAGCAAGGAAAATGTTAGAGAATTTGTGTTTGAGAGGGAGAATAAATTACCTCTCAACATGTAGTCCCAGAAGAAGTCTCAGACAATTGTGGAGGAGCCACAATTGGAGAAGTTGGAAGAGGGATCACATGCAGCCATACCTCCAGATGTGAGGTGGGGCAATGTGGAGTGATAGCCCTAAGAAGGTTGAAATTGGGCAGGGCCCATTGAGAGGTTTTATATCATGGATCTACCTTGCTACGGGAGCCCAAAGTACATAGTAGCAAGAGGAATCAGTGGGATTGATGCAGTCAGAGATCAAAGTGACAGAGGCTAGAGTAGTCAGATACTAAAGAGCACAGAGAAGGATTTACAACAGTGCAGAAAGGAAAAGTCAGCAAAAGTGCAAAGTTTTCAGTTGACAGATGCAATAGCAGTTAGAGACTTTGATGAAAGATGTATCATACTGATTCAAGTTGGTTGTTTTTTTGTTTTTGGAGTTGCTGGAGCAACAACACTAGAGAGAAGTGTTGAATGCATAACATTCCAAAGGTTCATGATCGGGATTGAGTTGAATTCCTTTCTTGTTGAGAGGGAGGGTTGAAAATAGCAACAAGAAATGATAAAAATAGAATCCATAATATTCCAATTTTAATTTGTCCTTGAATTAAAATTGTGAATTAAAATTTTAATTTAGTTTCACCAGCTGCTTGGAATAACTAATTCATTATGGATTAATTAGTTGGATAAATTCAAGTTAGAAGTCTTTCTGAAGTCATGCAACAGTTATCCCTTAAATTAAAGAGATTATCCCTTAATTAAGGAGAGGAGATTGAGTTATATTTGAGTTGTAATTAGTTAGCTCAGTTTATTGAGTTAAGTCCAATTAAATTAGTTCCAAATTGTTTGAGGAACCAATTGTGAGTTATAAGTGAGTTGATGCATGCATTCACTCAACTAGTGTACTCTAGATAACTGAAGATTCCCTCATCATAAACTCACGCATGTCTATTATGAGAAAGGCCCAATTGAGTTAAATGTCAAGGAACTGAAGATTCCCTCATCATAAACTCATGCATGTCTATTATGAGAAAGGCCCAGTTGAGTTAAATGTCAAGGACAATGTACTATCAGTTGCATGTTTTCTCCTATAAAGAAAACTCATGCATGCAATCAAGGTAAGGTTCCATGAGGATTGCACAGTTCTGATAGTGTGTTAGAGCAGTGTGTGAGAGCAGTGTTACACTGGGTGAAGGAGATCATCCCAGAGGTAAATGCGCAAGGAAATAGGAGATTGGAGGTAGAGAGGAAGGCTTGTGAGAAGCCAAGTTTACCCATGAGCATCCAAGAGCATTGTGCTGAGAGCTGGCTAGCTGTGAGAGCTAAGGATTTGTATAATCTTGATGTATTTCCACCTTGTATGATAATACAGATAGTGGGGTTTTTAGCTGAGGCTTTCCCCTGAGTATTTTTTGTGTTTCATGTGTATTGATTCTTCTTCTTATGGTTATATGTGTTCAGCTCGATCTTTAAGCTTTTGCAAGTTTGATAGTAGAAGTAGATTATAGTGTTTTTATTTGGTATATTGCATTATCGAATTAGTATACAGTCATATTTTCTACATAGATCACAAAGATAGATTTGTATAGAATTTGCAGAATTTCTACATTGTCCATATCGCAAACCCAACCACAACCTCTATCTGGAACCAAGACTGGATTTTTGCTTGGGATCTCAATTTGAATGATGGATATTGAAAGACATGGATTGCATACATTAATTCTCTTCCAATGGGTGATATTCAACTCACTGATAGGTATGACGAGCTGGTTTGGAGCCTATTGCCCTTTGGTGTTTACACCCGCAATTTAGGATACATCTTGATTATGGCCCTCATAGATGGTGCAGTCACCAAATGGTGGTGGAAGACAGCATGGAAGACCCATTATCCAATAAAATATAATATTTTCATGTGGTTTCTAATGGAAAACAAACCACCAACTTGGGATGTTCTTCAAAAAACATCACTGGTAGGGCTAGTTGGTGCTCCCTGTGTAAGAATGATGAAGAATCAACCAAGCATATTTTCATGACTTGCCCCTTTTTTCTGAAGGTTTGAATGATATACAAGTAGGAAAAAAGTCACATAGGGGAATGGGCTGGGGCGAATCTGGAAGGAGCTTGGAAAATTTGGCTCCCTAAGTGGGCCTACCAAGCATTGAAATCTTTGCCCCTGATCATATGTTGGGGAGTATGGATGGCTCATAAAATAGAGTTATGTCAAGATAAGTCTTCAATTCTTGAACACTCAACAATTGAAGCTATGGGAATTTTATCTCACTCCCCTCAAGAAAAGGGACACATCAATACTTGGGTCGAGTACCAGCATCCTGTCATTGATTCTTGGTGTCACAACTTCTGGATGACTCCTTGGTGCCAATAAATAACATGTAGCAGCACAAAGCATAGCTTCATCATGTGTTTTCACTGACCAAAGCTTATTCATGGACTGACTTACCAGGGCTTCATGCATTTCTCCTGCCAAGATTTTTTTTTTTTTTCGTAAGCTTGGCAGTACCTTTCCATTCATTCATTTCAATAATCAGGTAGGTTACAATCATATAAATCATTCGGTGGCATCAACTTGCCCAGTGGGAAACCAGGTTTGTTGGCCACTAAACCACATTATAAGCCATCCAAAACATAAATAGTTTGAGTCTGTCTAACCAAGCCTTATAATACTTCTAGTTTCTAAACCATCTAGTAAGAAAAAAACTATAAACATAAATGCTACCTGACATATACAACAAAATATAAGCCAAAAATGATCAGACTTGACTTCCAGTAATTATTCATCTGACGATTCCATCAGAGCATGATCTTTTGCACTTGAACCTGGAAATTTAGATTGGGGCAGACATGGAATATGGCAGTCTATGCAGCCAAGGAGAACATTTTGGTGCTAAAATTGGAGTTGAATTAGCTGGAGTTCTTTCTGAATGTCTCTAAGACCCAAATTCGAATCCACATTTGCAGTTATGTTGAGGGAAGAAGCCATTGCTTTAGCCACAATACATTTTTGTTGACGGTGCTAGACCCACCAACATGTCCGGGGATCTCCCTAGTAAGAAGTCCCAACTAGACCTTAGACCATTTGGTGTAGGAGTCCCAATAGTGGGTCGTGCAATATTGCCTTGAAGATGGTTGAGTGCAGAGGCAAGTAAGATGCCCCTGTTAGTAGCAAGGGTGTGACATATGCGGCTAGTGAAAGAATGTGCATGAGCGTTCTAACAAACTAAGGGTGAGGTGAGTGTGTCCCTTGGAAACCTGTGAAAGCATGGATTTAAGAAGGGAAGACACGAGAAAAGATGCATCACGACATGGAAGGCGAGTAAGCTAGCAATCCAAAGTGATGGTTAAACCAACAACACATTTTAGTAAGAACCATACATATATATACATAAAATAGCTACACATGCATGCATAAGAAAACATATACATATATCATTTAGACTAAACAGGATAACTGAAATACAATATGACATATGCATGAAATGTGCTAGCTCTGTTATATTAAGAAGTGAAAGTTCCATTCATACAATACAACCATGACCAACCACTAGTTCTGACAGTAGAACATTACAGTCACTGTCGCCTACTCCTCCAAAGAGATATACTAGCTCTATATGGTGGAGAAGCCAAGGCTCATTACAATACTGTCTAATATTTCTCTAAGATACTCCTATTGGAAGCTTGGCTGACCAAAAACCTATACAATGAGTTATGAGGGACTATATATAGCAAAGGGTGGGGTGGCCCTTGAAGTTCCCCTTTTCGACTATTCACCTACCCTCATGACTCTTAAACTACTCTATGAATCTTACATTCAACTATCGACACTTGAACTTCCACTTGACAAGATGTTACATACAATCTGCACATGTACCCATGTGAGACAAAATAGTCTCGAGCAAGCCATGCAAGACATCACTAACACTCAGACCGTTGTGGTAAGAACAACTCTTCGACGTCCTTGTGATGATTGACAGTGGAGAACTGATGCCAAGCTTGGTTGTTCGTGGTGGTGTCCGTGCGCTCAATGGTGACATCCTGCTGAAAGAAAACTCTCACCTCCGTTGCATCCGGGTACACTAAGATGGTCCCTCTGTCCAACTCGTTTGATAGCATGTGCATCATCATCTTGAGTGCAGCTAGACCAGCAACATACTAATGCATAGTGTCTGTGCTAATATCCAAGTGTGTGTTGGTGACCATGCACATCAACTTCTCGAAGTACATGTTCAGCTCCATTCAGACTTGCTTCTTGTCTTCGCCTCAGTGAGTGTGCCAAATGGGTGGGATCGCATACGTGCACACAATGACATGCATGATGTTGAATTACCTTGCATTCAATAAAAAACATTGTTCACCTTTTCTGCTTCGTGCCAGCTGCTAGGATGGATCTATAACTTGTATGGGCATAGTTTCATTCGTCTGTGCATGTTGCACTCCTTGCTATACCTGTTCTTGCCGAAACTCATTCTCTCATCTGTGCATATATTGTTCTTCCTTGAGTTGCTAATTCAACAGATGCAATTCCTTGTTTCTCTTTCTGCCTTCACACGATCTTCATGTCGCGCCGTCACCTCATACCTTCAATCTCCAAATTTGCTTTCGTCATGAGTGGATTTGCTTGGAATTCACAGCTTTGCTCCGCCTCTGTGTTGTCAACAACCTTCCTCTTGCATTTGTTGTGTGTAGGTGTGTTGCCTTCTACTACTACTGATGGTGCTGCTCGATGTGACACTAATTCCATTTCATCTTGATATCCTTGTCCATGAACAACTTGATGTCTTCATATAAGTTCACAAACACTTGATTGACTACATCCCCAGTTGTGCTCTGAACGGTGTCTTCGACTCTTCTCTCTTATAAGCCATTCTACCTATGTTGCTGAGAGGCAGAAAAACACCCATTATACCCAGAGACATAACACTCATGGCAAGAAATCTGTCAGTTGAAAACCAAAAGAAACTGAAGGACTGACATGCAACATACCTGTGTGACCGTCCATGAATATTACACAATTTTCACTCAGAGGAACTGCCAAAACTACACAAGGCACAATCCAGGCTGTTAGGAGGCTAAGTGAATGCTGGGACTGCGCAATGGATATTCTGGCCTAGCCTCTTGAGGACTGAAACTGCGTAATGCACAATTTCAGTTAGAAGTGAAATGCAACCAGGAAACTGCATTACGTAGTTTCTAGGGCCAACAGGACACTCCCTCCAAGAATTACGTAACGCAAGCCTGGAGGTCAGTGCTGAGCCAGAATTGCACAATTTCTGGAGGGAAGGCAGATCCTTCGCTTCCAAAAATGTGTAGCTCTAGTTGGGCAAGGCACGGTCCAAGCCAAGGCAGCCCAGACCAATCGACGGGCGACTAAAAACATGAGAAGTCTGAATGCATGATGAGATGAGTGCAAACAAGAGTGAATTATTATGCATGAAAATAGTAAGTGTAGGATTCAGAAAATGGGACAACATGCATAAGAGTGAAGCAGGCCACTGCGACGACGACCGTTAGTGCAAAAACAATGTCATGCATGTGACAATAATGAGATGCAAACAAAAACTGAAACAACACTTGTACAATCTAACATGCATGAAAATGAAAACAAGTGTTTACAGAAATCAAGCAGACAACACTCACACAAGCCGAAACACAAAAAGCGACAGAAACACAGTGTAAGACATGCGAAGTGGGCTTACCCCAAAACAATTGAGCTGAATGTGTTGATGACTCCTAGATGCGATGTGGGATGTCAGAGTTGCAAGGTCGATGTGAGGAATGAGCTCTACAACATCTAGTTGATGAGTTTTGATAAAATTTAGGTTGTGACGTGCATGCCACAAATCTAGGAAAAGAGACACTTTGTAGGAGGTTTCTGAATTGATCCTTGCATGTAACCTCTATTCGCTAAAAATAGATCCCTGAATTAAGGGATTCCTTTGAATGTTGCCTTGGGAAAAGTAGTCCATGCATGCAAATCAGTTTTGCTTAGTCCTGGAGGGAACCGGTCAATCTTGAAGGAATATGCATCGGTCTGCCAGCTTGGAATGAAAAGATACGTAGTTTCTGTACTGAGCAGAGATGGTTTTCCCAGAGGGATTGCACAATTTATAGGAGGAATAGGTGTCTGTCTCCTAGGATTGCACAATTTCTGTGTTGAGTAGCTATCCTGGGTCAAATTGCGTAATTTTTTCAAGGAAGCTTGTCTAATTGTATTGCGTAATTTCTGAGCCCAGCAGGCTACCTGTTTGGATTTGGGCAATTTCTACTAGCTGATGGGCTAGCTGTCCCAAAGAGATTGCACAATTTCTAGGAGAAACAGTTGATTGCTGCCTAGAATTGCACAAATTCTGAGCTGAGCAGTTGTCCTTGGATGAATTTCACAGTTTTTGAGAGGAAGAATGTGAGGAATAATTGCGCAATTCTGGAGCCCAACTGGGTTTGCACAATTTCTGGAGGGAAGGATGGTTCCCCTCCAAATTGTGCAATTCCTAGAGGGAGCTTCTCAACCAGCAACTGACACCAAGTTCAGAAAGTAGTCTATGAAGGAGGTAGAACAAACTTGCATGAACAGGCTGACAAGACTATGAAATAGTTGAAGTTGATGTGCTTGATAGTGTAAGACATGCTGATGAGGATGGTCGGTAGGGAGGCTCCAAAGAGAAGCTAAGGAAAAATTTTGGAGGGTGGTTGTAGCGCTACAACACTTGGGGACACACTGGTAGAACTCTAGCTCTTTTAATGGACCTTGTTCATGAAAATCAAGTCTAACACCTCCAGAAGTATTGTTTAGTTCTCTGTTCATCTTGGTTCCACACTTGCTCGATTGTAAGATGTAGCATCTGCCGGTCCGTTGGGCAGTCGACACACATTCCAAGCCAAGCCAACACAATTGTTTCGATTGGGGATGAGGGGTATATTGGTGCACAAGTCATATGATCGTGAGAGTTTTAGTTTCACCTTTGGTTTTTCTATGCTACTAGAAGGCCTGGATAGTACCCTGACGGAGTCACGCAGGAAAAAATTCATTTCTCTGTTGCCAGCAAGCCTGGTCAGTACCCCGGTGGAGTTACTTGCATCACGTCTCTGTGCAGGAAGCCTTTCCCTTCTTTCACCTTGTTCATTTTCATTTTTTCATTTTTTTTTCATATTTTTGTTTTTTCATAATTGTTCATAGCACTTATTCATTTTAGAGGTGGAAGAGGGATCTCGACTTATTGAGAGTAGAAGAGGTTGCTCCTTGAGAGAAGTAGTTTATATATACCTCTGACGTGCTTGTTAAGGTTTTCCCCCTCACCTTACTCTACTTGACTGAGCTAACAAGGATTAACCCAAAAACAACCGACTAAAGTAGGTAACACTAGTTAGCATGCAAGCATTGTGTTTTCACCAAGGTTCACTTCGAATAGTATGTATTTTCCATTGATGTATCATGTAATGAAGACAACAAGTTCTTCATACAGAGGGAGGATGATAGATAAACAAGCATTGATAATTACACAAGTCCTCTTGTAATTTACCCAACTTATCTCAAGAGTCACACATGGTCCATGCAAAACTAACCTATGGACATAAAAAAGAAAACAAACCAAAAAGAAAAGCAAGAAGCAAAAGCAAATGCATATGCAAAGCGAGTAAGAAAACAAACAACCAAGCAAGCAAACAACACAAAGAAAGAAGCAAACATGCATGCAAGCAAACAACTAGAAAACAAACACTACTCTTACTCATAAGCTAACAGTGCATGGGTCGTCTCATGTGAAGTGATACTTCCAATGTAGCCACCAACGCGTTGGTTGACCCATGTTGGTGAAGGCATGGTTTGAAAACATTGTAGTTGCGCAAATCAGCAAGCATGAAAGATATAACGATGAATACAAACACACTATGAGCTTACAAGCGTCCACAAAACAAAAATGAGTGAAAGCGCATGACCTGCACTATGTGGACTTGCCATGGTGTTGTGCTACACTACGTGCATATGTTGAGTGTATGAATTCTCTTGACTGTGACATGCAAGCAAATGTCAGAAAGTTAGACCACTTACGTTGTGTAAGTGTGCTTGCTATGTAACATTCCTCCAATGCATGACCAATGGGATTGTGTACTTTGAGTTGAGGAAGTGAAATCTGAGTGTTAGATTGATCTTGAATGCAAAGCAGAGAGTAATGAGGAACCGTGTGTGTTTCAACAATTTCATGATAAAAAATGAAACCAACCTCAGGATAGCGAGGGCTTGACATAACCATTAGCTTGGGCCCATTGCCTCGACAGTCTTAGGGGTTTTGACTTCGTTGATAGATAGATCATCGTAGACCAGTGTCTTAGACAAATTAACAATGATTGAATCAACATCGTGATCGGATGAAGAAGTAGAGAGATCAAGACAACCAAGATTAGAAAATTCACGATGTTTGTCGGCATCCTCATGATTAGATGAATCATGTAGAGGGGTAGATTAGAAGCAAGAATGTTCACCCTCTGTCTTTTCAGAAATGATAGATGACAGATTGGACGGATTTTCAGAGGAAGATGTGTCCTTTACGAAATGTAATGGCAGACTGACATCCGATGTGTCTCATGAATGATCGGACATAGAAACATCCGAAAATGAGTTTTCACAAGGGAAATCATCAGTGACCGAATAACAAGGGATGTCAGGATAGGGTGGGTGAGGCGTGGATGGAAGGGAGTCACCCTTCACTGCGGATTCTTCTTTAGATTCCTGCACACGCTCATCACGAATGATGGCGCAGGTTGGTTGCATAACACTAACTCCGTCGACAACTTGATCCTCATTCACAATAGGTGAGGAGTCAGGGATGGAAGAACACAATACAGTACAATCTGGAGGATCAATAGAACGCGAGGACGGAGGTTTAGGGAATGAATCCACGTGACAACCAACAGGCCCACAAGCCAAATCTACGCAAATATCAAGAGAAGGTGGGGTGGGAGGATGTTATAGTTCAACCGATGTGTGTGCATAATCTCCCACATCACTCTGCGGTGGTGGAGCTATTTGATGGGGTGTAGCCAGACAATCACTTGTGATAGAAACTATGCCTGCCTGTGATTGCGCAACTCCATCACCGAAGTGTGTTGAGCAAGATATGAATGATTTCAAGAATTGTAGATTTTTGGATATGTAAATAAGACACTCAAATATTCCATCGAGAAACTCCCAATCAATTTCATCTTTGGGAAATCAATATGCGAGATTACAAAAGTGTGTGTGAAACTGTTCAACGGATTCATCAGGTGCTTTTCGTAATTTCAAAATTTCTTTATTGAGTGCTTTACGGTTAAAGTGATTGAAAGCATGGTATATCTCTATGACCAGATGAGCAAGAGAATGAATCGATTTTTCAGGCAGCGTGGCACACCAGTGCAATGGGAGCCCCCAAAGCATGTAGATGAACAATGCCCAGGTCATGTATTATTCAAAGATTCCATGTCTTTCGCATGAGCCTACAATGTCGACCGTGTGCCTAACCAAGGTAACATAGCCTCCAACATCATATGTTTTATGTGAGAAGTTATCTTAGAGCTCTTTCAAGATTTCGAAGTCGTTTCCATAAGACATACAATCCAGAAGAGAAACTCTGTAGCTAGTCATGATGGATATGTAGATACTCAAGACAGATGTGAGGACTCAGCTTGTCATCTAGCCCTCCTTCTAGCACAAAAATGTTGACAGTGCTGGACCCGCCAACATGTCAGGGGATCTGCTTGGTAAGAAGTCCCAACCAGACCTCATACCGTTTGGTGTAGAAGTCCCAGCAGTGGGTTGTGTAGTATCACCTTAATCGCAGTTGGGCACAGAGGCATGTAATATGTCCTTGTTGGTAGCAAGGGTGTGACATATGCGGCTAGTCAAAGAAAGTGCATGATTGATTCTAACACATGGAGGGTGAGGTGAGTGCGCCCCTTGGAAACATGTGAAAGCACGGAGTTAAGAAGAGAACACATGAGCAATGATGCATCACAACATGGAAGGAAAGTAAGCTAGAAATCCAAATTGATGGTTAAACCAACAACACATTTCAGTAAGATTCATACATACATATACAAAAAGTAGCTACACATGCATGCTTAAGAAAACATATAAATATATCATTTAGAGTAAACAAGATAGCTGAAATACAATATGACATATGCATGAAACATTTTGGCTTTGTTATATTAATAAGTGAAAGCTCTAGTCATACAACACAACCATGACCAACCACTAGTTCTGACAGTGGAATGTCACAGTCACTTCCGCCCGCTCCTCCAGAGAGATATACTAGCTCTGCACAGTGAAGAAGCCAAGGATCGTTACAATATTGTTCAAGCTTTCTCTAAGATACTCCTATTGAAGCTTGGCTGACCAAAATACTATACAATGAGTTATGAGGGACTCTATAAAGCAAAGGGTGGTGTGGCCCTTAACATTCCCCTTTTTGACTGTTCACCTACTCTCATGACTGTTCAACTACTCTATGACTGTTACATTCAATTATCGACACTTGAACTTCCACTTGACAAGATGTTACATACAATCTGCACATGTACCCATGTGAGACAAAATAGGCTTGAGCAAGCCATGTGTTATGAAACCAGCTATATAAAAGATAGAAAACAGAGATCAACGCCTTAGAATTCAGCCTCTTCGAGGGGGCAACCTCCTTTACATCACATAAATGAACAATTCTTGGATGATACAAATGAAAAAACCTCCTTTCTATATATAGGAGTCTAAGGAGTCACAATATAATCCAGCCGACCTAACAATAATAATATAAAGCCACAAAAATAACAATAGAGGGATTCTATGGGGCACAGAAATAACAATATGGGGGTAATAGGGGCACAACAATATAAATAAGGGGTATAACTACAATAGTAATGGGGTAATTACTAGTATTATAGGGACCCAACATGCCCCTCTCCTTCAAAAAAGTGTTGTCCTCAACGCTTGAGTAGTTCTGGATACTTCTGCATAAAATTCTCATCCTCCCATGTGGAATCTTCAGCGGATAAGTTCTTCCACTTGATAAGATACTCTGAAATTGATCGATTTCGTAGCTGTCGAGTTCTTGTTTCTGTGACTGCTTCCGGTTCCAATATAATTTTTCCTTCCTCGTCAAGTTCTGGCAATATTGTTTGAACTGGGAGCTTGTCGCCTATAACCTTCTTTAAACATGAAACATGGAAAACTGGGTGCAATCGAGAAGCTGCAGGAAGCTCCAATTTGTATGCCATAGTACCAATCTTTTGCAACACCTTGTACGGACCATAATACTTTGGTGATAATTTATTATCCTTCTTAGCTTGCTTTAGGGACATTTGCTTATATGGTTGTAGCCGTAGGAATACCCAATCACCTACATCAAAACTTCTTTCACTGCGATGTTGATCTGCCTGTTGTTTCATTCTATTTTGTGCCAACACGAGGTTATCCTTTAAGAGTTGGAGGACTTGTTGTTGATGTTCGATGTGATGTTCCACTGCCTGAACCTTAGAATTTTCTCTTAAATATGATGTGATTGATGGTGGTTGATACCCATAAAGTGCCATAAATGGGGTCATTTTTGTTGCTGTATGGAAGGAAGTGTTATACCACCATTCAGCCAGAGGCAACCATTTGACCCATTGTGTCTGTTTATCAGATACAAAGCAACGAAGATATCCTTCCAAACATTTGTTTACTATCTCAGTTTGCCCATCAGATTGAGGATGATAAGATGAGCTATGAGCTAACTGAGTACCAAGACAAGAAAATAATTCTGTCCAAAAATTTCCAGTGAAAATGGGATCTCTGTCACTTACAATAATCTTTGGGTTTCCATGTAGCTTTTGAACTGTTTCCATAAATGCAGTAGAAACTGTACTGGCTTTAAATGGATGTGATAATGCACAAAAGTGTGCATACTTGGTAAGTCTGTCAACTACCACCATGATGACACTCTTTCCCTCAGACTTGGGTAAACCTGTGATAAAATCCATTGAAACCTCCTCCCAACGTTGGCTTGGAATGGATAAAGGTTGTAATAGACCCGGTGTCTTAATTGTTTCAACTTTATTTTGTTGGCAAACCAAACATTCCGCCACAAACTTTTGAATATCTGATTTAAGGCCATCCCAAAAAAATTCCTTCTTAACCCTGTGGTAAGTTTTTAAAAATCCTGAGTGCCCTCCTAAGGGAGAAGTGTGCAATTCCATAAGAATCTTTTGTTTTAGCTGGGAATTCTTACAGAGGTATAAGCGATCTTTGTACCATAACGAATCATTTTTCCAGCTAAATGTATCAGAAGTACTGGAATCTTGTTGTAGCTTTCGAATAAGTGCCCACACTTCTTCGTCATTCTTCCATTCCTCCTTTGCTTCGTTTATCCAATCTGGTTGGATAATAGAAATGGCACACAACAATGCTTCCACATCCTCATCCTTTCTTGAGAGTGCATCTGCCACCACATTTTGCTTCCCTTTTTTGTAGATGATTTCAAAGTCATAACCCAACATCTTTGTGACCCACTTTTGTTGCTCTTCAGAGGATAATCTTTGTTCTAAAAAGTATTTAAGGCTATCATGATCCGTTTTTACCTTGAAGTGTCTTCCCATTAGGTAGGGTCGCCATTTCTTAAGTGCATGGAGTATTGCCAACATTTCCTTCTCATAAATAGCTTTGCTTAAAAACTTTCCCTTGATTGGACGACTTTCAAAAGCAATGGGTCTTTCATCTTGCATTAGAACAGCACCAATTCCATTTCCTGAAGCATCACATTCCACAATAAAGGTTTTTGTGAAGTCCGGTGTAGCTAAGACCGGTGCTTGGCACATTGCCTCTTTAAGATGTTCAAAGGCCTTTGTTGCTTCGGAGTCCATGAAAATGAATCTTTCTTCAATAATGTTGTTAGAGGTGCTGCTATTCTCCCATAATTCTTAACAAACTTGCGATAATACCCTGTCAACCCAAGAAATCCTCGCAGATGCTTTATGGATGTGGGGATTTTCCATTCCTTAATGGCTTTAATTTTGCTAGGGTCTACCTTAACTCCTTCATGAGATACAATATGACCCAAATATTCCACCTCCTGGACTCCAAAGAAACATTTGGATCTTTTTGCATATAATTGTTTCTCCTCCAATAGTTGTAGCACCTTGTCAACATGTTCAACATGATCCTTCCAAGACTTGCTGTAGATTAGTATATCATCAAAAAATACTAACACAAATTTTCTAAGGAATGGTTTGAAAATTGAATTCATCAAACCTTGAAATGTTGAAGGTGCATTGGTAAGGCCAAAAGGCATGACCAAAAATTCATAATGACCCTCATGAGTTCTAAATGCCATTTTCGGAATGTCTTCAATCTTCATTCTGATTTGATGATATCCCGAACGAAGATCCAACTTGGTGAAGTAAATTGATCCATGCAATTCATCCAGTAATTCATCAATGACAGGAATGGGGAACTTATCTTTAATAGTGAGCTTGTTGAGCTCCCTATAATCTGGACACATGCGCCATGATCCATCCTTCTTGTGCACCAATACTACTGGAGCTGAGAAAGAACTTTGACTCGGTTGAATTATACCAGCCTCTAGCATTTCTGCAACCATACGTTCAATTTCACTTTTTGGACATATGGATATCTGTACGGCCTGATGTTTGGAGGAACACTTCCTGGAATCAGATGAATAGCATGATCATGATCACGCATAGGTGGGAGACCTTTGGGAGTCTCAAATACCTTGGAATGATTGTCCAGACTTTTTGGAGATCTGGAGAAATAGATGATTCCAATGTGGAAACATCTAGCGAACATAATTGTGCAATTACACCTCTTTGCTCCTTTTTTAGAAGCTTTGTCATGCCATTAGAGCTGATTATCTCTTTCCTGGTTTCCCTGCAATACCCCTTAATTCAACTTCCTTTCCTTCCACAGAAAATTTCATGAAAATTTCTTGAAAATTAAAAGCTATTGTACCCAAGGATTGTAGCCATTGGACTCCTAGTACAACATCAGCACCTCCCATTGGAATGGAAAGCATTGGGCTAGTCAATACATATTCTCCCATGGATAGCTTGATATTATGGCACTTTCCAGAACAATTTATTGTTCCTCCATTTGCAATCATCACTTGACACTCTGGTGCTGGATATAGGAAGCAATTCAATTCTTTTGCTACCCTACAATGAATAAAATTGTGGGTGCTTCCTGAATCAATCAACACTATTACCTTTTTCTTCTTGATTTGTCCTTCTATCTTGATGGTTTGAGGAGTGGTAATTCCCGCCAATGCATTACAAGATATGGTCGGATTTATTTGTTCTTCATCTAGGCTTTGTTCCTGAATATATCCTCTTCTTTTGACCTTTCTTGCTCCTTTTCTTCTTCCTCTTCACAATCTATGTAGAATAATTTCTTCTCAGCACACTTATGACCTTTGTGTATTTGCTATCACAATTGTAACAAAGCCCTTTTGCTCTTTTTTCTTCCAATTGTTGTGGTGTCAACCTTGTAGGTTGTGGAAGACTATGGGCAACAACACTTCCGTCTTTATAGTTGTGAATGGTATGCTTCCTAGTTGCCATAATTTTGCTTTCCATTTTTCTTGCTAACCTGAATGCCTTCTCTAATGAATCAGGTTCCCAAAGGCGCACATCATGTTGGATATTATCCTTTAAAGACCCTATGAACACATCAATCCTATGCTCCTCTGGAATATCTTTTACCCTTATGTTCAATTTTTGGAACTCCTCAATGTGCTCCATTATTGAACCCTTTTGTTTGAGACTTATCAATTGGCTAAAAAAAGTGTTGCTTTTTGTATCCTCATAATGTGCTATCAATTCTTCCGTAAAAATTGCCCAAGTGATAAATTTTTTACGAGAACAAAGCCATTGATACCATACAAACTGATTTGGTTCCAAATATAAAGTTGCCATACGTACCTTTTGTGTTTTGCACATTATTGAGATCGAAGAATTGCTCCATCTGTAATATCCATGTGGCGGGATCCTTGCCATCAAACTTCCTCATATCGATTTTTGGAACATGGTGAGTCTTCGATCCAACATTAGAGTCTATGGAATCATGATTAACATTTCTTTTGTTCTCATCATGAGTTTCCTTTAGTACTCTTTCACCCTTAGTGACCATTTCTTGTAGCAACTTATTCATATTTATCTTCAATTTTTCCATCTTATCATCCATGCTATCAATTTTAGCGTCCATGCCATTCACCTGAGCTTCCATGCCCTTTATCTTAGATTCCACGCCATTTATCTTAGCATCTGTTAGCTTTTGTGAGCGTGACATTTGTTGCACTTGTTCTTGTAATTTTGATATATCATGTAGCATTTCTTCCTCTTCTTCATGAGTCATGCTAGAGCTTTCAGGTTCCTTACTAGGTGTTTGCATTTTCTTTCCTCGGAGCATCAGTTACCGATAATAATGCTTTACTATGCCCTTTGAATTCCTTCAAACCAAGCTTATGCAAAAATTAAAAAAAACTACACACCTTTTTTTTACTTTGTAGAAGCCTGATATTGAATCTGATGTATCTCTATAATTTCGAATCATCCAGTTCTGAAATTGTAACCTGTAGTAGCCTTCTATGTCCTCTTTCCAATGCCACTAGTCTGATCCAAATTGGATTCTCCAAGAAAGAGTTATGCACAATCTCCCGCAGTGACCGGATTATAGACTAGTTCAGTAGAGTGAACTTGTACGAAGTGCCACGTGTCACTGTTTCAACCTTTGACTCTGAAAAATATATGAAAGAAAACTAAAGTCCGTCCTCTTTCTGTACCTTCTTACGAAATTTCAATCTGATGCTCAGAAAGAAAGTTATGACGATTTTCCCCAGGTCACCTGTATTGAGTGTAATTCAGGAGTCTGCAAAAAGACCAACTTCCTCAGATCATATCTCCGAAAATGTCGCGCGAAAAGCTCTGAAATTCGGACCCAAGGTTCAACACGATTTCTTTTCAAATGGGTTTTTTTTTGCGACTTCTGAAATGTCACAGAAAAAAAATTTATAGCGAAAATGCCACGATGACCTGTTTGGATCAGCGAAACCCTAGAATCCAAAGCTCTGATACCAAATGTTATGAAACCAGCTATAGAAAAGATAGAAAAGAGAGATCAACGTCTTAGAATTCAGCCTCTTCGAGGGGACAACCTCCTTTACATTACATAAATGAACAATTCTTGGATGATACAAATGACAAAACCTCCTTTCTATATATAGGAGTCTAAGGAGTCACAATATAATCCAGCCGACCTAACAATAATAATATAAAGCCACAAAAATAACAATAGAGGGATTCTATGGGGCACAGAAATAACAATATGGGGGTAATAGGGGCACAACAATATAAATAAGGCGTATAACTACAATAGTAATGGGGTAATTAGTATTATAGGGACCCAACACCATGCAAGACATCACTAACACTCAGACCGTTGTGGTAAGACTTGTTATCACTCAGGTTGTTCCCCAAAGTTGTAAGATAGGGAATACGGCCGAGGTAACCACAGACCAATCTTTTAGATACAGATTCTAGTCAATCTGCATCCAGAGAGGGCTCTCTTTTTATGATTTAGCTTTGTTTTAAAATATGTTAGACTAGTTATGAAGTTTAAGGGTTTTGTTTTGGGTTTGGATGGTGGAATTCAACAAAATAGTGAGGCAAATTGAATAGTTCAGTCCATTGGGCATGATGGAGTCAAAGAAGGATGGCTTTCTGGATTCGGTTTGTTAACTGAGGGTAGTATCACAGAGCAAGGTAGTCAAATAGGGAGAAAATATAGGCTGGAATCAGATGGAATGGACTCAATTTGGTGAAGGGCAGTTATGAATCCTTCAACATATTGGAAGAGGGAAAATGGATGATTACTGTTAAGGAGCGATTAAGAATTCCTTAGCATATAGTCAAAATGCAAGAATCAGGAAGCAGGAGCAATTAAGAATTCACTGCTTATATTAATTCTGAAGAAAACATAGAGAATGATAAAGACTGAAGACAGAGTGCAGTTTAAGCAAATTCTGAATTAATCCCTTTCTTTACCATTCAATTTATGTAACACAGATGATATAGTAAACAAGAAAACTGTAAAACATGAAATATAGGGGACTTATTGATCCAGAGTCTAATTCAAGAATTCTGTGACAAGTCTTCTGCATCAGTTCCTCATCCAGTAGGCCAGACAACAAATGGTTCCAACAGCCTTTTTATTCTAGAGTTTCAGTATTACAGTCAAAAGCTATGAATACTCACCAACCTAAAATACTTCGTCTCGGGGGTATTTATACAAAATATCAAAATATCTTACAAAATATCTGATAGAGATAATATCTAGTGATGACTAATCCCTTTTTTACAATAGATAGAGACAAACAGTCTCAAAAAGAGGGAAAAGATGAATCGATGCTGTACTGGTTGCTCCGTCATTGCCAGATGTCCTTTGACCTTGATCAGATATACTTTGTCACGCTTGAGCCTCATTTATCTCTGTTTATCTTTATCATGGAAAAATAGCCCAAAATGCACATTTTACCCCAGAGAAATTTACAAAATCCCCAGCATGTCTTCCCACCATTGTTGCTCTCGAAATTTATATATTTGAAGTTTCCTCAGGGTTTCATCAGCTTTTGTATATCTAACAAAATTAGGCTGGAGCTGAAACGGATGTTTTACCTCATGTTCAATATAAAATAAGTTCTCCAAATTATCATAGAGACTTTGGGTTGTGGGGAGTGCTTTTACTCCCGAAGCACTTGTTGATGAATTAACTTGATCAACAGCATATGTGTTCAACTTATGTACACAATCTGCATGTTTCATTAGCCGGTCATTATTTCTGCAAAACTGTAAACCTTTCCATGAAAGAATTAATTTCTACTTGCATATCCTGGCATCTTTTTTCCAAATTCTGCATTAAAGTTCTCTTGGTTAGAACTATTTTGATTTCCAAAATGGTCCCTGTGCTGTCTAGGATGCCAAGTTGTTCCAGCTGTCCTCTATTTCTGTAATTAAAAAAATGTATGAGCCGGTAAGCCTGATCAGGCATTTGTCCTAGTAAAGCCCTTGATTTTTGAATTTCTCCATGTGCTACATTCACTAAGTCAATCTGCTCATAAATAGCTTGGATAGATGGCCAAACATTTCTTAGGGATTGATTTATGTTGGTCCAAAGAATTCCTTTGATTTCTCCCAGAGGCTTATCCATAGTGAGATCCTTCTCTAATGTTCTGACTTTGTTCTCTAATGCTTTGACCTCTCTTATTTTCTCTGCCACACTTATTTTGGATTTATCATAACTCTTTTATACTTTTGCCAATTTTTCCTTTACTTGTTTCAGCTTCGACACTTGGAGTCTCAATTCCTCCATGGCTCTAATCAATTCTTCTGTGCTCATATTAGTAATGCTGCCTGATGCTGTTCCTGTTGATGTTCCTGTACCTGTAATTAATTCTGCTATGACAGCTGGGACATTTTGGGCCAATGCTGATCCAATTGGTGAGGGAACTACAGTTCTGACTGTAGGAATTATCTCAGGTCGCTGGGAAGTCGACTCTCACTGCTTTTCTTTTAATGATTTTTCAAGTGCTTGTTATGTATCAGTTAATGTTTCATTAAGTTTCATGAGCAGGTCCATCATGTCATCTTCTGATTTCTACTCTATAATTTCTGCAGTCTGAGGGTGCCTTGAAGGAGGTAGCTTCAGTTGTTTCCTCAGGGCAACAATGTCCTCTTCTTTCTTCTTGATTAATTCCTTTATGCCTTTAGCATCTTGGGAGTCATGCCCCAGTTCCATGATGATCTCTTCCAATGATTTGATTATATTATCCTTGGCCAGAGAAGAAGATTTCTCCCAATTCAACTGAGCTGTGGTGTTGTCTAAGGAACTTTGTAATTGGTGAGCCAACATTGCTTTGTCAGTTAGTGTAGAATAAACCATTTCCCTAGTTTGTTTGTGAAGTTCAATTTGGTCTAGTGGAAGAATGTCTTTAGCTAGGACCTCCAAGTTAGTTCTGATGTAATCTGCTGCCGACTGGGGTTGTTGTACCTTCGGCTTGAAATAACTCATTAACATTTTGCCTTCTTTAATGTCATAGGAAGACATCAATCTCTGCTGGGTTGAGGGGGCCATTTTCAAGTACTGATTATAGATTTCAATTCTCATGGGATCATTCCTGGCCTTTATCTTTGCGAAAGTTCTCTTGATGTCTGAGGCCTGCTTGCTTTGTGGCCTGGTGGACGACACCTCTACACTGTGCTGCCTTTCTAGCTCCTGCCTATGTGAGCTAGTTGATGTATCTACCACTGGGGAAGTCTGTTGGATGACTACCCTCCCACCTCTTAGACTGTCTGCGTTTCTTCAATAATTTCCTCTTCTGATAGAGGATTCAGTGTTTTCCTTTTTTCCCCTGGTTGTTCAACAGGTCCACTGATAGGTGTGGCTTCTTCTCTGTCTCTCTTCTTGCTTCTTTCCTCATTTAGAGGAGTTTGTAATGCTGGGATTTCTGCTGCTTTAGATTGGGCTGGAGGGATTTGTACTTGTTCCTATTCTTTGGACGTTGCCGATAGATCTGTCATTATTGGTTGCTCTGTAATTTCTACCTCTTTACCCTTTGCAGTCGCTGTGATTGATGTGCTGATTTTCTGTGCAGGCTGCTGAGAAGTTCCAGCAGAGGATGTTCCAACTCCTGATTTTTGGGGCAGTTTGAAAGATACATGTCCAAAAGAGTCCAGGTCAAGGGTTTTTTCAAGATCTTTCATAGCTTTTTCCATCTTTTCTTGCTCACTAAACTCTTCTATTAATGTCCCTTCTACCCATTCTTCCTGATTTGCATACTGTTCAATTTCTGGGATCCTATGATGTACATAGACTGAAAGCCTATACTTTACCCTTCTGTCACTTATGAAACTACATGGGTCATATGGTACCCATTGAAAACTTTTCTTCAATCTAAGTTGGTCTTTTAATATCTTCTCAGCATCTTTCCATGCATCCCTAGAATGGATAACATAAGGGCTTAACTGGTTTTTGATTCTCAGCCGAGCCTTCTTCTTTACATTACAAAAGTGGGTTAAGTCTGCATTGATGAGTTGCCTGAAATATTCTAATGCAAATAACCTTATAGGCACATATTTAGGCAACTTAAAAGGGAAAAGTTCACACCCATACATTCTGATCTCTGTGTAATTTTTGTATAGGTACCAGTCACCTATCCTGTACTGTTTGGAAGCTGCAAAATCTTCTTCATATCACCAGTGATCCTAGAGGATGAGCTCCTATACACAGAGTGGAGGTTGGGTGTACAAATAAGTCAATGAATTCACTGTAGGTATAAGGGGATTCATAGGTATCATGGAAAACTGAGCTCCAAAAGATCACGGACCTGCAATTTCCTTTTGAGTCTAATTTCCTAATGGGAAATGGAAAGCTGTCTGGTTGATAATATAACAATAGATGATATATAAAAGATGTGTATTTGAAGACCCCTTCTCTATCCAAATTCATAAATTGATCATGGATTTTGTTGGCAATAAAAGTGGCATAGTCATACTTGACAGTGGGGGGGTTGTCCTGGAGTGAAGATTGATAATAGAACCAGGGTGATATCATCCACATATTCACTGGACCTAAATCCCAAGATCAAGGATATCATGTCAACAATGAGTTTACCAGTTTCAGTAAAAAAGGCGTGCAGATAAGGAGGAGGGCCTTTAGGTTGGTGCATTGGTACCATGAACATCTGAGCAATACGAGTTATCTCTGAGTTGGGAAATTGAGAAGATTTTTCTAGCAAAAATACCATGGAAAGAGGAGCAAGAGGCTCATTGGAATGGAAATGTATCATCTCATTGATGGATTCAACAATTACGGAAAAAAGGACAGTTTGAGAAGGTGACATAACTGCTCTATGGATAGGGTCATAGCTGGCACAACATTGGTGAATGAGATCTGGGAAAACATGGACTGAGGGAAGGAAGTACATGGGAAGGTTTGATTCCCATAGTCCAAAAATATCGGAGTTGCTTAGATAACTATCCCTAATTTGGCAGAAGGCCTGGGGTTGATTGTAATCAGTGGTTAAGTCCTTTATTTGAAAATCTTTGTCTGCAAGAGGCATATAATCTAGGTCTTTGTGGGGAGCATTGATGGGTGCGACGCTCAGAGGTGCATGGGCTTCCTTGTTTGGTTCTTGTGTTTTCAAACTGGAGTTCGGGATTCTTGTCAAAAACTGGGCTAAACAGCAGGTTTAGGAGTCTTCTTATGGCAACTGCGGACTGTTTTTACTTGAAATTGGTTTTTACAGGTAAAATTTTCAGCGGAGAACTGAAATTTACAAGGTTGTTGGTAAAATGGATAAATACTTGGATTAAGGAGGCAAATTCAGTAATTGCAGGTCGGATGATGAATTGCAGAGTGCTTTGCTGTGGTCTCTTCAGCCAGGTGGCGGTTGAAAGCTGGTACAGTGGCTTCAGTCATTATTTTGCATGGGAGCGTGAATAGAGAGAATTATAGTGAAAATGATATTTCGTCATTTTTTAACGAAATTCGGTTTGGCGGGTAATTTTTGGCATTTATTGAATGGATGACGTCAGCATGATGGGACATGTTTTTCATTTAGTGGCGGGTACAGGATGGTGATGTGGCATTGACGTGGCGAGGGATCAGCGGGAGGGCGGTAAGTGATTTACCTTGCATCGCTTATGGGCTCAAGTGGTTTCAGACCGGGGGGCCGCGAGCCGCGTGGGTGGTCGACATGTGTCCTGGTACGAGTGAGGATACCGCCAATCTCTCGGGCGTTAATTCTCGGCATCGGAGTGGAGTGCGATACAGATCTCAGCCATTGGATCTGGGGCCGTTGATCTGACGGTTGGCGCTCATTGGAGGTGGCAGAGGATTTAAGTGGTGGGACCGGCGCAAATAAACCACGTTTCTAAATTCTTTCAGGCGCGTTTTGATTGGTTGTGGGGTGGGTTTAGTTTATTAATTAACCAGAGGTTAATTAATCCTTTGCGCGGGAAGGGTTCTTAATAAATTCCAAACGAATGTATTAATCCCTATTAAACTAATACTATAGTCGTATTTCGACTAGGGGGCAGGGATATTAACACTTTGGGGTTTTGTACATATATACATAATACGAGATTTGGGAAAGAATTATATGGGATTTAAATAATATAGTTATTTTGTTAATATGAAACTTGACAAATGAATGCACTACGTATAATGTTTAGGAGACTTAGGCTTAAAGGGAAAAGCAGGGACTTTATACAAGAGATGAGGCCACTTCCCTAAGTAAAAATGGGGTTTTACTTAGGTATCTGATAAAAAGGGAATGAGTGACCTTAAGGAGATTAAGCAGATCTTAATATCTTGTGGGAGATTAGTAAATGATTTAGGGAAATAGTATGAAGTGATATTAGTCATGCTTTGCTTGAGTTGCTCCAAAATATAAAACTGCCATGGTACTTGTGATAACAGTAAGATGAAGATTTTGAGAGACAAAACCAATCACAAGTATGCTTCTTCAACATCAAAATTGCCTACCCAACCTACTGTACCCAACATTTTTTCTCCTTTTTCTTTGGGTGCACTTGGACTAGCAAACCCTCATCAATTTTCTTTCTTTACATGATAAGCCTATCTAAATCTGCACTTATTACATCCAAGGGCTCAGTTTAAGCAGTTGAGCTCCTTTGCTTCTCTACCTATCTACTTATCTGCCAAGTTTAAACAGTTTGGACAAATTTTTATTCTCTATCTCTCAAAACAGGAAATTCAAACATGAACTGGCCTAGATTAAGCTATTTGGCCATTCATCAGTTGTGGAAAAAAAGTTCAACAAGCTGTACATGATGCTTTATTTACAGAAAGATGAAATAATAGTGGCATTTGGACTTGCACACTTTCCTGGTCCTTTTCATTTGGGGTTCATTTCTTTTCATTTTTTCTTTTGACCATTTATCTTTTCACCCTTTGATTTTTCTTTTAGGGTATACCCTCTTTACTTTTTAAAATTTTTTTGATTCTTTGAGAATATGGAAAACCTTTGCAACAAGAAAAGGTATGTACATATTGCAGAGCTAATCAAGTCAATCATGAAATATGACACCTATTGATATAGTAGCATAACATTGGCTCCACTTGGGGATGGCTTTTACTGGTGAAAAGTCAAGAACAACAGGTTAGATGGCCTTATGTACAACTGTTGCTGTACTCTGAAATCTTCCTTTGCTGAAAGTAGAAAACTGTACAAATGATCAAGTAAAATATACACATTTTTCTTGAGCTGATTTAAATAACTGTAGATCTGTTTTGGATAGTTTGCTTGGATTTTTTTTTTTTTTTCATGTTTTTTGCTCCTAAGACTTCGTCTACAATCTCTGATAAACTGAAATGAGGCAAAGCAAAAATGGTAAAGTTCCTTTACTGTTTTTCAAAATTTTCTGTACTTTCCTCCTCATTCTTGTTGCTGTAAAAAGTTACAGAAATTGAACTTCCTTATGTACAAGTTAGAGTCAGGATATATCAACAAACTGGATCAAAATAGTGTTTCAGCATTCGACCATTAACTGGCCCTTCTTCCGCTTCTAAACCATCCAGGTTCTTTAAAAAGTAAGTATTGTTCCCCTGTGAGGCTTGGATAATAAAAGGTCCCTTCCACAAGAAGTCAAACTTCCCATGTTTTCCTTTGTCTTCTCTCCTGGAATCCCATTTTAAAACTTTGTCTCCTAAGTAAAAATCTTCTGCCTTGGTCCTTTTATCAAAAATTTTCTTGAGTTTCTCTTGTAACACTTGGGATCTTTGGTACACCTCTTCTCTAGTCTGCTGCAAATGGATGGCCTGATTTATCCTTCTTTGAATGTCATTGGGCTGCACCTGAGCTTCTTGCAGCAATTTCATTACAGGGAACCCTAATGATGAAGAAAATATAGCCTCCATACCATAGACTAATTCATAAGGGCTAGTCCCAATGGATCTCTTGGTAGTTAATCTGTCTGCCCATAGTGTATTGGTAAGCTTCTTGTGCCAGTTTTTCTTGTTTTCTTCCAACACTTTCTTGATAATATTGATCAGGCTTTTATTAGAGGACTCAGCTAAACCATTACCCCGAGGGTAGTAGGCTATGGAATGGCCTAAGGTGATGTGGTACTTGTTACAGAAACTTATCATTTTCTTGGATTTGAAAGCAGCAGCATCATCAGTTATGATCTTTTTAGGACAGCCAAATCTAGACTAGATGTTGGTTTCTAGGAATCCTATGATCACTCAATCATTGGCTTGTCTACAAGGGATGGCTTCTATCCATTTGGTGAAATAATCTATGGCAGTGAGGATCCATTTATGTTGGCCTGAAGAGGGAGGATGGATTTCCCCAATGAAGTCCAAACCCCATTGCTGAAATGGTCTTTCAGTGGAAATTACTCTAAGGGGTAGAGGTAGAAGTCTCCTTTTGCCTTCAAAAATTTGGCATTTATGGCAAGTAGTGACAAACTTCTTGACATCAACAAACAAGGTTGGCCAATAAAATCCAGCCCTTAGGATTTTTTCTGCAGTTGATTTCCAGTACAGATGTCCACCATAGTCCCCTGCGTGAAATTCTTTGAGTACCTTGTCAGCTTCATCTTTTATTAAATAGTTCAATAGAATACCTTGAATATTTTTCCAAAAAAGAGCACCATCTAAAATACAAAATTTTGAAGCTTTCATTTTTAAAAACCTCTTCTTTGTTCTGGAAAACCCTGGAGGAGCCTGCAGGTTTAATAATACATGAGTTATATCAGCATACCAAGGTGATTCTAGGAAGGCCTGGCTGATTTGTGGAGTCACCATCTCCTGTTCATTATCTAGTTCATTAATATCCAGGGCTTGGAAATTGGTTTCAGTCATGATTTTAGCCAATCCCTGTCATTTTATAAGCTTTATAGGCTTTATTTCAATATCATACTCTAATATAGTAGCAATCCATTTACCTCTCTTGCCTTCAATTCCCTCTTGGGTCAGGATATCTTTGACAATAGCATTTGGTACATAGGCTATTATATGGGAGTATAATATGTAGAATATGAAGTCTTTAATAGCTTTCACAAGTGCATAAGCATGTTTTTCCATGATTGAGTATTTTATCGGTGCATCTCTAAGTGCTTTACTAAAGAAGGATATGGGTTTTTCACATCCTTGATCATCTTTTTGTAGTAAAACAACAGCAATGGTGTGTTCTCATGCAAATGAAAATATTATGAAGTCTCTGTCAAACTTTGGGCTTGTGAGGACTGGCGTTCTGGTCAAAGCCATTTTAATTTCTTCAAATGCTTGTTTAGCTTCTAATGTCCATTTAACCTTGGAATCATTTTTCAACATATTGTTCAGCAATCTGATTAATTCAGCCAAACTAAGTATGAATCTTCTTAAAAAGTTAATTTTTCCTAGGAAAGCTTTAAGTTCTTTGACATTTCTCGGGTGGGGTATTTGTAAAATGGCTTCTATTCTAACAGGATCAATTTTGATGCCATCTTGGGAGATGATATGACCTAACAGTTTGCCTTCCTCTAGACCGAATAAGGACTTCTTAGGATTTAATGAAATACCATACTTTCTGCATTTTAAAAACACTTCTCTTAAATGATCTAAATGTTGCTGATCTGATTTAGAAAACACAGTAAGATCATCTAGATATATGACTAGAAAGTCGTGAATTTCTTTTGCAAAATCTATGTCCATTGCTCGTTGGAAGGTTACCCCTGCCTTCTTAAGTCCAAATGGCATTTTGACATATTTGAAAGTTTCCCATGGTGTTGTAAAAGCAGTCTTTTCCTGGTCATCAGGATAGACTAGAATCTGGTTAAAGCCTGAAAACCCATCCAACAATGAAATCCTAAAGGCATCTAGTACCCTTTGTAAAATTTGGTCCATCTTAGGTAACAGGTAGTGGTATTTCAAAGAAATCTTATTTATATTCCTTAAATCGACACACAATTTGATTTCTCCTGTTTTCTTCCTAGTGGGCACTAAATTAGACACCCATTTTGAAAACCTGATAGGAGCAATTATCCCTGCTTCATACATTCTTTTGATTTATTTTTCAATTAAGGAGAGTAGTACAGGGTTAACCCTTCTGAGCTTTTTCTTGAATGGTTTTTGATTCTCCTTGAGGGGTATTGTATGTTGAATTACAGAGGTGTCATAAGATTTCAGATCTTCATAGCTCCAGGCAAAAACATCCTGGAATTCTTTGATAAGTTCCACATATTTAAGCTTTTGATCAGGGGGTAATGTTTTGGATAATTTTATCATTTTCGGATGTTCTTTAGTTCCTATGTTACAGTCTTCAATGTCTGCGTTTAGAGGTCGCATCTTGGGTTTTTTTGGGATATCATTAGAATCAAAGAAATCTTCCAAAGGAGTTAATCCTGTGGGCAAATGATTGTCTTTTAAATTAATAACTTCAGATTCTCCTCCAATAATCTGATCGATGTCTACTTCTTTAAGATCTTGCAACTTTTTCTTGGTGGATTTCATTGGGTGAAGTATTTGAGCTGCATTTTCTACTGAAATGTCTGTTTGAATTTTATCTATTTTCTCAACCTCTTTAATAGTGTCAATGTCTATATTAGTGTTAGAAAATTCTTCTTCTAGGGTCAAGAAATTATTAATCTGAATATCATTGTCAAACACTTGCAAATTCTTTACATTGTCAGGTATGGTTGGCCTGTGTTTAATCTCAGCTATAAACTGATGATTGGGTTCAAATGGTAACTTACAAGTGCTAGCAAATGTTGCCAGACTGTGAGCATGCAAATTATGTTTCCTTGGAATTTTGGCCAGCTGTGTTTCTAGAAATGTATTGAGGATCTCAATTGTTGCTCCTCTGTAAGATCTTAATCTGGGATCATTTGTGAGGAAGTTGCCTTTTATCTGTTGAATGACTAAATCAGAGTCTCCTAAAACTGATACCCTAGTTGCCCCTAAACTTTTGATCAATTTAAGTCCTAGTAACAGGGCTTCATATTCAGCCATATTATTGGTACATTTAAAGTTTAATCTGTAAGCATGCCCTTCAGCATGATCATTTTCTAGATTATGCACCCAAATTCCTGCTCCTGCCCCTAATTTATTGACTGAACCATCAAATTCTAAGTACCAAAGGATCTCATGTTCATAGTTAGTATTAGGAGTCTCAGAAATTTGTTTACTAGGGAAATCTGGTTTTTTTTTTTTCTATTGAGTGTCTGATATATCATTGTTCTTAGAAATTTCTTGCAGTTGCAGATTAGACTTTTGGTCTATAATTTCTTCTTGTTCAAGTCCTAAAACCTTGACATGAGTTGGTGGATCATTTTCAGCATTGTAGAGAATGAAGGAGTCCATGTCAGAGTGCATGGAATAGATGGGAAAATTTTGGGGTTTCTCCTGACTACTTACCACATATTTCATTAAGGTTTCTTGATACAATCCCTTTGGTTGACCAAATACTGAGACAATAGCATAGGACATGTTCAACTGTAAAGATCCTTGGAGCTTTGCACCCCAAGATCTAGACAACAACATGCCATATTTTGGTGGAATATCAACTACCACTATGTCCATTAAAATGGTCTTGGTGGGGTATTGAACTAATGATACACAGAAATCTTTGATCAGTCCTAGACATCTGACCTGGCTTGAGTCAAAAGAGAATAAACCTTTGTTCGGCCTGGTAATATCTAGATCCAACTTCTCCATTACAGATTTAGGCATTAAGTTATGGGAAGCACCAGAATGAAACATGGCATTATGAAGTACTTTATCATGTATGTACAGATGTACATAGAAAGGAGGGACCCCTCCATCTACTGATTTTCCGTTTACCTCAGGGCCAAAAATTAATTCGGGTTGGTCATTAAAGAGATTTACTAAATCTTTGTTTTCTGAAATTTGAAGTGATTTGTTAATTTGTCCTCTGTAGACATCATGTTTAGCCAATTCTATCAATGGAATGGTTATCTTCAATTTGCCTATTTCAGTTTCAAGATTGAAAGGTTTTTCAGTTTGAATTTTTGTATTTTGGACAGTGAAATTCTCCTTTTCTGCTGTATTTACAGTATTTTTCTCTTTTTCAGGAGTGGTATTATGAGCTGAAGTTGCTTCCAAGTCAATTTCTGGAGGTTATTCCACCTTTCCTTTAAGAGGAGTGGAAGTGGAAGGTTGTTTGTTAGGTCGTTGATCTTCTGATATGTCTTCAACTATTGGATTATTTGGGTTATGAGCTGTTCTAAGAAGGGTTTGTGCAGGTGTATTATTGATCTTAGCTTTGTTAGGATGCTTGGTTTCTTTCTGTTTACTAGCCTCAGGGACATCTATTCCTCTACTCCTCAGATTGTACTACTTGTGAACTTCATAAATGGCTGTATCATATACCTCCCTAAAATCAAATGATTCACCTGGTTGAGTCTGGAGTTGTTTAAGAGTGTGAGCTTCTTGGTCTTCTTGGGTCAAGAAAACTTGTTGTTCATTATTGAGGCCCATGAAATTAATTTGAGTGTCTTCTGTTGGTTGATCATAAGTTGAGGCTTCAGCATAATTTTCTTGGAATGGGGCCTAATGTTTTGGCCCGGCCCAGTCTTTCCAGTATTAAGGTTTTGGTTTTTTCTAAAATTTGGATTCCTCCCAGTATTACTTGGTTGACCATCCCAAGGGGATTTCCACTCAATTGTTTCTACTCTACCACCAAGTCTATCCATTCCTTTAATAATAGCATCTAATTTCTGTTCAAAGGTAGAAGGTTCTTCTTTGATAGGTACCCTCCTTTCAGCTCTAGCTCGAGCTCATTTAGAAATCAAGTTGGCTTCAAAACTGACAGCTATACTTTGCATCTCCTCTAAGTCCCGAGGAGCTCTTTCGCTAAGTTGGTATGCCATATTTGAGTCAAATGCATCAGGGAATTTGATTAAGGCCAAATCTGGAGGAGGTATGAGATTTTGAGGAATAGCATTGTAAACATTATTGAATCTGGTACAGTAATCTTGGACAGTTTCTTTGGTACCTCTCTTTAAGCCATCATATTCTGATAAAATGTGGAGAGGATCCTTCTTCTTTTCCCATATATTCAAGAAGGTTTGATAAAGAGCCTGTGGGTCATTGATAGTGTTTGGAGGGAGGGCTCTAAACCATTTTCTGACATCTCCAGTTAAACTTTGAACAAATACTTTCATTCTGAAATCATCATCATCAATCTCATAGTTTTCAAAATAATATGTCATTTTCTTGGTATTTTGTTGAGCTACGTAAGTGCCAGTACCGTCAAAATAGGTGATTTTACTTTAATAATCTTGGGGCATGGCCCCTGGATTTGCAGGTAATTATAGGGGAGCATATCGGTTTTCCATATTCACAGATATAAGAGTGACAACGTGAAGGGCATGGATAGCAATGGAAATGTGTGCTGTAGATGGAGGAGTGGGAAGGATAGTTTGAGGTGTTGATGGGGAACTTGAAGAAGCCGCAACAATGGTAGAAAGATTTGGTGTTTTCCTAGAGGCAAGCTCAGATTGGATAGGGTTATGAAAATGTTTGTCAAGGGGTGAACTAACAGAATGTTCTTGGTTCTCCTCGCTTCTAAGGATCCTAGGAATCAGATTAGGATTTTCAAAGACAGGTGGGGGATTTGGATTCGGGTTTAATATAGCATAATGAATCTTCTTTGGAGCCAGCTTCTAGGTTATATTTTGGTTTTTTCTTGGAATGTTTTAACAATACAAGTTTGACAGTATCTTCTAGGAATTTTTAGATATTGGAACTTTAAACTTTCCTAAAGACTTTTGTAAAAAAGAACTGATCAAGAATTTGAAACACGTTTGAAACAAATAAATGCAAAAAACAAATTATTTAGCTCCCCAGTGGAGTCGCCAATGATGTTATCACTCAAGTTGTTCCCCAAAGTTGCAAGAAAGGGAATACGGCCGAGGTAACCACAGACCAATCTTTTAGATACAGATTCTAGCCAATTTGCATCCAGAGAGGGCTCTCTCTTTATGATTTAGCTTTGTTTTAAAATATGTTAGGCTAGTTATGAATTTCAAGGGTTTTGTTTTGAGTTTGGATGGTGGAATTCAACAGAACAGTGAGGCAAACTGAATAGTTCAGTCCATTGGGCATGATGGAGTCAAAGAAGGATGGCTTTTTGGATTCGGTTTCTTAACAGAGGGTAGTATCAGAGAGCAAGGTAGTCAAATAGGGAGAAAATATAGGCTGGAATTAGATGGAATGGACTCAATTGGGTGAACGACAGTTAAGAATCCTTCATCATATTGGAAGAGGGAAAATGGATGATTACTGTTAAGGAGAAATTAAGAATTCTTTAGCATATAGTCAAAATGCAAGAATCAGGAAGTAGGAGAAATTAAGAATTCACTGCTTATATTAATTCTGAAGAAAACATAGAGAATGATAAAGATTGAAGACAGAGTGCAGTTTAAGCAAATTCTGAATTAATCCTTTTCTTTACCATTCAGATTATGAAACATAGATGATATAGTAAACAAGAAAACTGTAAAACATGAGATATAGGGGACTTATTGATCTGGAGTCTAATTCAAGAATTCTGTGACAAGTCTTCTACACAGTTCCTCATTCAATAGGCCAGACAACAAATGGTTCCAACAACCTTTTTATTCCAGAGTTCCAATATTACAGTGAAAAGCTATGAATACTCACCAACCTCAATACTTCGTCTAGGGGGTATTTATACAAAATATCAGAATATCTTACAAAATATCCGATAGAGATAATATCTAGTGAAGACTAATCCCTTTTTTACAATAGATAGAGACAAACAGTCTCAAAAAGAGGGAAAAGATGAATCGATGCTGTACTGGCTGCTCCGTCATTGCCGAATGTCCTTTGACCTTGATCATATATACTTTGTCACGCTTGAGCCTCATTTATCTCTGTTTATCTTTATCACAGAAAAATAGTCCAAAATGCACGTTTTACCCAAGAGAAATTTACAAAATCCCCAGCATGTCTTCCCACCATTGTTGCTCTGGCAATTTATGTCTCTGAAGTTTCCTCAGGGTTTCATCAGCTTCTGTATATTTGAAAAAATTAGGCTGGAGCTGAAACAGATGTTTTACCTCATGTTCAATATAAAATAAGTTCTCCAAATTATCATAGAGACTTTGGCCTGTGGGGAGTGATTTTACTCCTGAAGCACTTGTTGATGAATTAACTTGATCAATAGCATATGTGTTCAACTTATGTACATAATCTGCGTGTTTCATCAGCCGGTCATTATTTCCTAAAAGACTTGGTAGCCCTTTATTCTGCAAAACTGTAAACCTTTCCATGAAAGAATTAATTTCTACTTGCATATCCTGGCATCTTTTTTCCAAATTTTGCATCAAAGTTCTCTTGGTCAGAACTCTTTTGATTTCCAAAATGGTCCTTGTCCCGTGTGGCATGCCAAGTTGTTCCAGCTGTTCTCTATTTCTGTAATTCAAAAAATGTATGAGCCGGTTGGCCTGATCAGGCATTTGTCCTAATAAAGCCCTTGGTTTTTGAATTTCTCCATGTGCTACATTCACTAAGTCAATCTGCTCATAAATAGCTTGGATAGATGGCCAAACATTGCTTAGGGATTGATTTATGTTGGTCTAGAGAATTCCTTTTATTTCTTCCAGAGGCTTATCCATAGTGAGATCCTTCTCTAATGTTCTGACTTTGTTCTCTAATGCTTTGACCTCTCTTATTTTCTCTGCCACACTTAGTTTGGATTTATCATAACTCTTTTCTACTTTTGCCAATTTTTCCTTTACTTGTTTCAGCTCTGACACTTGGAGTCTCAATTCCTCCATGGCTTTAATCAATTCCTCTGTGCTCACATTAGTAATGCTGCCTGGTGTTGTTCCTGCTGATGTTCCTGTACATGTAACTACTTCTCCTGTGACAGCTGGGACATTTGGGGCCAATGCTGATCCAATTGTTGAGGGAACTGCAGTTGTGACTGTAGGAATTACCTCAGGTGGCTGGGAGGTCGAATCTCCCTGCTTTTCTTTTAATGCTTTTTCGAGTGCCTGCTCTGTATCAGTTAATCTTTCATTAAGATTCATGAGCAGGTCCATCATATCTTCTTCTGATTTATGCTCTATACTTTCTGCAGTCTGAGGGTGCCTTTAAGGAGGTAGCTTCAGCTGTTTCCTCACGGCAACAATGTTCTCTTCTTTCTTCTTGATTAATGCCTTTATGCCTTTATCATCTTGGGGGTCATGCTCCAGTTCCATGATGATCTCTTCCAATGATTTGATTCTATTATCCTTAGCTAGAGAAGAAACTTTCTCCCAATTCAACTGAGCTGTGGTGTTGTCTAAGGAACTTTGTAACTGGTGAGCCAACATTGCTTTGTCAGTTAGTGTAGCATAAACCATTTCTCGAGTTTGCTTGTGAAGTTCAATTTGGTCCAGTGGATGAATGTCTTTAGCTAGGACTTCCAAGTTAGTTCTGATGTAATCTGCTACTGACTGGGGTTGCTGTACCTTTGGCTTGAAATAACTCATTAACATTTTGCCTTCTTTAATGTCATAGGCAACATCAATTTTTGCTGGGTTGAGGGGGCCATTTTCAAGTACTGATTATAGATTTCAATTCTCACGGGATCATTCCTAGCCTTTATCTCTGTGAAATTTCTCTTGATATCTGAGGCTTGCTTGTTTTATGGCCTGGTGGACGACACCTCTACACTGTTCTGCCTTTCTAGCTCCTGCCTATGTGAGCTAGTTGATGTATCTAACACTGGGGAAGTCTGTTGGCTGACTACCCTCTCACCTCTTAGACTGTCTGTCGTTTCTTCAATAAATTTCTCTTCTGATAGAGGATTCAGTCTTTGCCTTTTTACCTCTGGTTGTTCAGCAGGTCCACTGATAGGTGTGGCTTCTTCTCTGTCTCTCTTCTTTCTTCTTTCCTCTTCTGCTACTTTAGATTGGGTTGAAGGGATTTGTACTTGTTCCTGTTCTTTGGACGTTGCCGGCAGATATGTCATTATTAGCTGCTTTGTAATTTCTACCTCTTTACCCTTTGCAGTCGCTATGATTGATGTGCTGATTTTTTGTGCAGGCTACTGAGAAGTTCCAGCAGAGGATGTGCCAACTCCTAATTGTTGGGGCAGTTTGAAAGATACCTGTCCAAAAGAGTCCAGGTCAAGGGTTTTTTTCAAGATCTTTCATAGCTTTTTCCATATTTTCTTGCTCGCTAAACTCTTCTATTAATGTACCTTCTACCCATTCTTCCTGATTTGCATACTGTTCAATTTCTGGGATCCTATGATGTACATAGACTGAAAGCCTGTACTTTACCCTTCTATCACTTATGAAAACACATGCGTCATATGGTACCCACTGAAATTTTTTGTTCAATCTAAGGTGGTCTTCTAATATCTTCTTACCATCTTTCCATGCATCCATAGAATGGATAACATAAGGGCCTAACTGGTTTTTGATTCTCAGCTGAGCCTTCTTCTTTACATTACAAAAGTGGGTTAAGTCTGCACTGATGAGCTGCATGAAATATTCTAATGCAAATAACCTCATAGCCACATATTTAGGCAACTTAAAAGGGCAAAGTTCACATCCATACTTTCTGGTCTCTGTGTAATTTTGGTATAGGTACCAGTCACCTATCCTGTACTGTTTGGAAAGCTGCAAAATCTTCTTCATATCACCGGTGGTCCTAGGAGGAGGAGCGCCTATCATCAGAGTGGAGGTTGGGTGTACAAATAAGTCAATGAATTCACTGTAGGTATAAGGGGATTCATAGGTATCATGGAAAACTGAGCTCCAAAACATCACAGACCTGCGATTTCCTTTTGAGTCTAATTTCCTAATGGGAAATGGAAAGTTGTTTGGTTGATAATATAACAATAGATGGTATATAAAAGATGTGTATTTGAAGACCCCCTCTCTATCCAAATTCATAAACTGATCATGGATTTTGTTGGAAATAAAAGTGGCATAGTCATACTTGATAGTAGGGGGTTGTCCTGGAGTGAAGATTGATGATAAAACAATGGTGATATCATCCACATTCACTGGACCTAAATCCCAAGATCAAGGATATCATGTCAACAATGAATTTACCATTTTTAGTAAAAAAGGCGTGCAGATAAGGAGGAGGGCCTTTTGGTTGGTGCGTTGGTACCATGAACATTTGAGCAATACGAGTTATCTCTGAGTTGGGCAATTGAGAAGCTTTTTCCAGCAAAAATCCCATGGAAATAGGAGCAAGAGGGTTAGTGGAATAGAAATTTATCATCTCACTGATGGATTCACAATTATGGAAAAAAGGACAGTTTGAGAAGGTGACATAACTGCTCTATGGACAGGGTCATAGCTGGCACAACATTGGTGAATGAGGTCTGGGAAAACATGGATTGAGGGAAGGAAGTACATGGGAAGGTTTGATTTCCATAGTCCAAAAATATTGGAGTTGCTCAGATAACTATCCCTAATTCGGCAGAAGGACTGGAGTTGATTGTAATCAGTGGTTAAGTCATTTATTTGAAAATATTTGTCTGCAAGAGGTAGGTAATCTAGGTCTTTGTGGGGAGCATTGATGGGTGCGACGCTCAGAGGTGCAGGGGCTTCCTTGTTTGGTTCTTGTGTTTTCAAACTGGAGTTCGGGATTCTTGTCGAAAACTGGGCTAAACAACAGGTTTAGGAATCTTCTTATGGCAGCTGCGGACTGTTTTTATTTGAAATTGGTTTTTACAGGCAAAATTTTCAGCGGAGAACTGAAATTTACAAGGTTGCTGGTAAAATGGATAAATACCTATATTAAGTAGGCAAATTCACTAACTGCAGGTCGGATGATGAATTTCAGAGCGCTTTGCTGTGGTCTCTTCGGCTGGGTGGCAGTTGAAAGCTAGTATAGTGGCTTCAGTCGTTATTTTTCATGGGAGCGTGAATAGAGAGAGTTATAGTGAAAATGATATTTCGTCATTTTTTAATGAAATTTGGTTTGGCATTTATTAAACGGATGACATCAGCATGACGGGACATGTTTGTCGTTTAGTGGCAGGTACGGGATGATGACGTGGCAATGACGTGGTGGGGGGTCAGCGGAGGGTGGTAAGTGGTTTACCTCCCGCTTATGGGCTCAAGTGGTTTCGGATGGGGGGGCCACGAGTAGCACAGGCGGTCGACATGTGTCCTGGTACAGGCTGGGATACCACCAATCTCTTGGGCGTTAATTCTCGGCACCAGAGTAGAGTGCAATACAGATCTTGGCCGTTGGATCTGGGGCCGTTGATCTGACGGTTGGCGCTCATTGGAGGTGGCAGAGGATTTAAGTGGTGGGACTGTGGCAAATAAACCATGCTTCTAAATTCTTTCGGGTGCATTTTGATTGGTTGCGGGGTGGGTTTAGTTTATTAATTAACGAGAGGTTAATTAATCCTTTGCACGGGAAGGGTTCTTAATAAATTCCAAATGAATGTATTAATCCTTATTAAACTAATACTAGAGTCGTATTTCGACTAGGGGGCGGGGATATTAGAACTTTGGGGTTTTGTCCATATATACATAATACGGGATTTGGGAAAGAATTATATGGGATTTAAATAATATAGTTATTCTTTTAATATGAAACTTGACAAATGAATGTGCTACGTATAATGTTTAGGAGACTTAGGCTTAAAGGGAAAATCAGGGACTTTATACAAGAGATGAGGCCACTTCCCTAAGTAAAAATGGGGCTTTACTTGGGTATCTGATAAAAAGGGAATGAGTGACCTTAAGGAGATTAAATAGATCTTAATACCTTGGGGGAGATTAGTAAATGATTTAGGGAAATAGTATGAAGGGAGATTAGTCATGCTTTGCTTGAGTTGCTCCAAAATATAAAACTGCCATGGTACTTGTGATAACAGTAAGATGAAGATTTTGAGAGACAAAACCAATCACAAGTATGCTTTTGCAACATCAAAACTGCCTACCCAGCCTACTGTACCTAACATTTTTTCTCCTTTTTCTTTGGGTGCACTTGGACTAGCAAACCCTCATCAATTTTTCTTTCTTTTCATGATAATCCTATCTAAATCTGCACTTATTAGATCCAAGGGCTTAGTTTAAGCAGTTGAGCTCATTTTCTTCTCTACCTATCTATTTATCTACCAAGTTTAAAATTTTGGATAGATTTTTATTCCCTATCTCTCAAAACAGGAAATTCAAACATGAACTAGCCCAGATTAAGCTATTTGGCCATTCATTAGTTGTGGAAAAAAATTTCAACAAGCTGTACATGATGCTTTATTTACAGAAAGATGAAATAGTAGTGGCATTTGGACTTGCACACTTTCCTGGTCCTTTTCATTTGGGGTTCATTTCTTTTCATTTTTTCTTTTGACCGTTTACCTTTTCACCCTTTGATTTTTATTTTAGGGTATACCCTCTTTACATTTTTAAAATTGTTTTATTCTTTGAGAATATGGAAAACCTTTGCAACAAGAAAAGGTATGTACATATTGCAGAGCTAATCAAGTCAATCATGAAATACGACACCTATTGATATAGGAGCATAACAAGACCAACTCTTCGACATCCTTGAGATGATTGATGGTGGCGAAATGATTCCAATCTTGGTCGTCCATGGTGGTGTCCGTGTGCTCAATGGTGACATCCTGCTGAAAGTGAACTCTCGCCTCCGTTGCATCCAGGTACACTGATATGGTCCATCTGTCCAACTCGTCTGATAGTATGCACATCATTGTCTTGAGTGTGGCTGGACCAACAACATATTGATGCATAGTGTCTTTGCTAATCTCCAAGTGTGTGCTAGTGACCATGCGCATTAACTTTTTGAAGTACATGTTCAGCTCTAGTCGGACTTGCTTCTTGTCTTCGCCTTGGTGAGTGTGTGAAGTGTGTGGGATCGCATGAGCTGAGTTCCCTTGCATGCGATCCACAACACTTCTAACCTTGTTTGCTATGTGCTAGCTATTGGGATGGATCTATAACTTGTATGGGTGTAGTTTCATCTGTCTGTGCATGTTGTGCCCAGATCTATACCTGTTCATGCTGCACTCATTATCTCACATGTGCAGCTCTTATTCTTCCTTGAGTTACCGCTTCAACACATGCAAATCCTTCTCTGTTTCTCTTTTTGCCTTCGCGCGATCTTTGTGTCGCACCGTCACCTCATAGCTTCAATATCCAAAGATTCTTTTGTCACGAGTGAATTTTCTTGGAATTCACAGATATTCTCTGCCTCTGTATTCTCAACAACCTTCCTCTTGCGTTCCTTGTCTGCAGGTGTGATGCCTTCAATTGCTACTGATGGTTTTTCTCGTTGTGACACTACTTCCATTTCATCTTGATATCCTTGTCCATGAACAACTTGATGTCTTCATAGATAGGCAAGTGCACAGACACTTGATCGACTGCATCACCAATTGTGCTCTGAACAATGTATTCGACTCTGCTCTCTTGTCAGCCATTATGCCCGTGCTGCTGAAAGGTAGACGAACACCCGTGATACCTGGAGACATAGCAACACTCATGGAAAGAAATTTGTTGTTTGAAAACCAAATCAAAATGAAGGGCTGACATGCAACATACCTGTGTGATTGTCCGTGAAGATTGTACAATATTCACTGGGAGGCTGAGAGACTGGCTGCCAAAACTCTGCACAATCCAGGATGTTAGGAAGATGACTGACAGCTAGAACTACGCAATGGACAGTCCATCTTGGCCTGCTAAGGATTGAAATTTCACAATGTGCAATTTCAGTCATTAGTGACATGCAACCAAAAAACTGCATTGCGTAGTTTCTAGGGCTAGGGTCAGTGTTGGGCCAGACTTATGCAATTTCTAGAGGGAAGGCAGAGCCTTCGCTTCCAGAAATGTGCAATGCTAGCTGGGCAAGGCAAGGTCCAGGCCAAGGTAGCCCAGTCTGGTCGACGGGCAACTGAAAACATGAGAAGTCTCATTGCATGATGAGATGAGTGCAAAAAAGATTGAATTATTATGCATTCAAACAGTAAGTGCAGGATTCAGAAAACGGGACAACATGCAATGGCGACTGTTGGTGCAAAAACAATGTCATGCATGTGACAACAGCGAGATGCAAACAAAAACTGAAACAAAACTTGTACAAGCTAACATGCATGCAAATGACAACAAGCGCTCAAAGAAATCAAAGAAGGCAAGAATCACACAATATGAAACACAAAAACGCAACAGAAACGCAACGTAAGAGATGCGAAGCATGCTACCCCGAAACAACTGAGTTGAAGGTACCGACGACTCCTAGATGTGATGTGGGATGTTGTAGATGCAAGGTCGATGTGAGGAATGAGCTCTGCAATGTCTGGTTGATGAGTTTTGATAAAATTGAGGTTGTGATGTGTATGCCACAGATCTAGGAAAAGCGACACTTTGCAGGAGGTTTCTGAAATGATCCTTGCATGTAACATCCAGCTACTAAAAATAGATCCATGAATCAAGGGATGCCTTTGCATGCTACCTTGGGAAAAGCAGTCCATGCATGCAAATCAGTTTTGCTTAGTCCCGGAGGGAACCGGTTAGTCCTAAAGGCACATGCATCGGTTTGCATGCCTGGGATGAAAACCTGCACAGTTTTTGGGGTGAGTAGAGATGACTATCCGAGATGGATTCACAATTTCTAGAAGGAACACGCGATTCTCTCCTAGGATTGCGCAATTTCTGGGCTGAGTAGTTGTCCTGGGTTAGACTGCGCAATTTTCTCAAGGAAGCCTCTTTGATTGTATTGTGAAATTTCTGAGCTCAACAGGATATTTGGATGGATTTGCACAATTTCTGTTAGCTGTTGGGTTGGCTGTCCCATAGGGGTTGTGCAATTTCAGGGAGAAACAAGTGACTGCTGCCCAGAATTGCACAATTTCTAGGATGAGCAGTTGTCCTAGGATGAATTGTACAATTTTTGAGCGGAAGAATGTCATGAAGAATTGCGCAATTCTAGAGCCCAGCTGGGTTTGCGAAATTTATGGAGGGAAGGTTAGTTCCCCTCCAGAATTACACAATTTTGAGAGGGAGTTGCTCAACCAACAACTGACACCAAGTCTGAAAAGCAACTTGTGAAGGAGGTAGAACAAAGTTGCATGAACATGCTGATGAGACTCTTTGAAACAGTTAAAGTTGATGTGCTTGATAGTGTAAGACATGCTGCTGAGGATGGTCAGTAGGGAGGCTCCAAAACAAAGCTAAGGCAAAATTTTTGAAGGTGGTTGTAGCCTCTAAAACAATTTCATAAGATGAAATAGATGAACAAACTATTTATACAAAATTAGTCAGCTATGGGTATAACTTGAGTCAGGGATCAAATCACTCCAATCCTCTATCGGCGCTTGAGCTGAACTTTCAAGTTTAGTTCTGCTTCCTAGGTTGAAATCAATTGCTTCACCTGGGCTAAGGTACCTACACAATAGGCCTGGACCGTATTCTGTAAGATCTCAACATCCATTTTCCTTTTGCGCTATCTAGAATTCTTTTTGGACGCTGAGCCTATTTCCTTTCCCTTACCACCATGATTCTTGCGACCATGGTCTCCGCAGCGAGAGGCACTGCCATGAGGAGGTGTCTTTTCCATAATGATCAAAACTAGACAATCCTTCGTTAGAATTCTCTCACCTTCCCACATTCGAAACACAACCCAATGTGCAGAGACTAGAGGGAGAAGTGACTTACGCGAACCTGGAGTAACAACAACATGAAAATCTGACATAAACTTAATGGAAGGGCACAAGAATAGAGGTAGCACCAGACAACACTGCACCACACTAAAAATCCACCGCCCGATTCAATACATAGAGACAAACAAGAACCCTTCCAGAGTGTGAGGCACCGTCTAACTGAGAACATCGACTGCCATGCACCTCTGAGACCAGAGTCCATAGACATAGCCCTGACCAAAAATTTGAACGCTTACTCTCCATAGGGTTTTCCAGTGCAATTCTGGCTTGAAATGGAAAATACCGTAATCAACATGTAGAGGAAACATTATAAAAAAGATCCAGAAACCGGTAATTATTCCCATACAGGATAGTAAATTGCCAAAAGGATGGATATCGACATAACATAGTCGAGAAAGCTAGATATTTTAGTCACAGAAACTTCCAAATTAACCATTGTTCCTTTCCCCCTCCAAATGCAAGGCAAATCACGAATTGCAGCCCCCAACCCAGGGTATAGGATAAACATGAAAAGAATACCAGAATATGTGCACCAACCTTGAGCAGAGATGTACTGCGACTGAGTGTTCTCCCCACGTTCCAAGTGACACAAACCAGTAGACAATTACCTTATGCTCCCTAAGATATCGGTGACACCAATTCAATGGTCGGACATAGGTTCTTAAATAGACCTTCGCTCCCACCACCTGTAAGAATAGTGGTCTACCCAACTTCATGTCGTGGATCTGCAGAGATCTATGACCCTTCATGGCATTAAGATGAGAGAGTGTGTGAGGGTGTTAGCACCTAAATTTGCCTTAGGCTAAAGGAAGGCAAAAATTAGGGTAACCACAAACCACGCTCAGTCTGGTAGCTAGCCCTACCAGAACAGGAGATGGCTCTCTCCGAGTCACGCTCAGTGAATAGGTAAGAAAAAAACGGTCTGAGATGACTTACAATGAAATATTGATCTTAGGCTAGTAAGTGAAAATGGGTACAAGAAACAAATTTTATGAATGATCGAGCTTCTGGGATGGTATGGGACCAACGCTCAGCGAAGAACAGAGAATTTAATACAAAGGCATAGATTATTCCGTGAGGCAAGGCAGGCAGAAAATGTAGAAATTTAGTTTGAGGTAACGTGTAAAGAGTAGATTGCTGAAGAAAGTGAAAAGGGCATAGTTACATGAATCCTTTTCAACAGAAGAAAAACATTGAACATGAAATTTTCCCACAGGCAGAGCAATAAAATTGAATTCTACCTAATCTCACTCAGAAAATTTCACTGGAAATGAACATGAATTGAATTACAAAACATAACGAAATACATATGAGAACATAAGAGACACATTTGCTACACTCACAACCACAAGAATCTCATGAAACAGAGCTGCTGCCTTTCATTAATTCTTTGTCAAAATTACACAGTGAAGAAACAGAGTTTCTTTCACACAAGTCTCCCAGAAGTTACAAGCCAACCAACCCTTTGCAAACAGTTTGCATACAATATATAGAATGTGTAAGGAAGAGATAGAATGCCCAATGGTTGGGGAGTTACTCGAATCATTGCAAAATGGAGATGGAGAGCCAACCATCAGCTACAGGTGCAGTGCTACAAACATGACATTTGGCTTGGGTGACCGTTTGCCTTCCTTCGCCACTTGGATAGAAGCCAATCTAGAGAAAAAACAATTTAAATTGCTGCCTTTGGTTCCAAAACACTGAAGTGTAGATGAGCGGGCCCACTTGGAGAAGTCGCGAACCGAAATTTTGTGAAACTGAAGCAAATTGGGCAATTTTTCCTCTATGCGCCATGCTACTTTGGGGCCTGTTTTTGGGCACTTTCAGGTGTCAAAAATGTGCCCAAGTGGGATTTTTGGAAATCCTGTCTTGTCTACTTTCTAACCCCACTGGAATTTTTGAATTTGGTGCTCATTTGCCCCTCCAAATCTTCATTCTCCCAAGACTGCTTCCTGTGTGTCAAAAAAGTGGCAGAGAGACCATTTTTTGGTGTTTTTTGACCTTTTGGAGACTCATACCTTGCCAAAATTTCTTGTTCGGACACCAGTAGTCATGATTTTCCATGCTGAATCCAAAAATTCAAACCATTCCTCATTTGGAGCTCTAAAATTTTAGCACTCCGCCACAGGGAGAAAAACCCTGTTTTTGGCCCAAAAGTTTGTGAAGTGACCAAAAATTGGTTCCCTATGGGGTGTTATGATGGGCCACGGAAGACTCAACCAAGATTCGAAGCCGATCTTTCTCTTTTGCCTCTTTTTCCTTTCTTGTTTCTTTCCTCAATTTCGCCTTCAAACTCCTTGTCTGGGCCCTTGCACTCATGTTTTGTGTCCTGTAACGATAAGCCATGTGTCTCAGTAAGGCAAGGTCCTTATCGACCTTGTCCAGGTGCCTCTCCAAGTGCATGTTCATGCTCTTGAGATGGGCCTCCCGATCCTCATTGATCTCTCGCTCCAATGATGTGAGCTCAACTCTTCTCCTTAGAGCATCTTGGCGATGCTCACGAATGTTTTGCAGCTCCATAATCGTCTACTGATCCTCAAGCTACTTGTTTCTTTGCTCCAGGTACTTCATGTTCCACTTGGCCCTCTCCAAGTCAAGGGATCAGGACTCAATCACTGATTGCTACTCCTGGATGATCTCTGTAAGCTCTACATTTGTTGGTTCTACATCTGTCTCATCATCATGGAGGAGAATGAATTCGGTCTCTCGTTCACTTGATGGCCCTTCCTCCTGCACTGGCTCCTTACCCCTGTCCTGCTCACGTGATGCTGATGTTGGAAGCGAGGCCCCTTCCACCCCGGGTGGAGATAACACTCGCTTTGCCGCTGCAAATAAGGGTCTACTACCTCTCTGATAGGTGATGTATACTCGCATAGTAGCCGTCTCATGTCGCTCATACTGATGGGATGGGCCACCTATCTCATGCTCTGCCGCTGATACTACCTGTGGAGCACTGAAGAAGTCACAGGAGATGAAGTCCTCCCAAGCAATACCCTGCAATCCCAACTGATGGTGCACCAAAATACGGATAAGAGAAAAGTGATAAACATTGTTGAGCTGCTGTCGAGGGGTCTTGTGCTGCATGAAATTTTTCATCCTCTTTATGTTCCTGCAAATGAAAAATGGGAGGTTCATCATTCGCACCCTGGTAAAGTGCATGAGCAACCTGATGTGATAGGCATAAAGACGAGAAAACATCCCCTCACAACTGAAGCATTTCATGATCAGTTTCATGAGTAGAGCATACTCATCTCTCAAAAATCTGAACGGGAAAACTCTCGTGAGCTGACTCAAACAACTGTCCTTAATGTAAGGCTCATAATGATGCCTCTCCACCTTCTTCTTCTTATGCCACTGTTCTCCAATGTTTGGTATGCCTGTTGCCACTGATATGGTTTCGGGTGTCAACGTGAAAGTGACCCCAGCCAAGATAGACTGTTCTCCATGTAGGTGAAGTGCAAAAAGATGGGCCACTCATGATGAACTCTGACATTTGCCACCCTTTAACAAAATTCAAAACATGATAAGTGTTGGAAACATGACATAGGAAGAGGGCATGCCTGCAACTCGGTGAGGGTGTTTGGCTCATCTCTAACGTGTTTTCCACTCCGGTGATGTCTCCTGGGGGCCTATTCTCCTAAAGCTGTGTCACAGTGCGTCTCCTCCTCATATTCTGATGAAACCTGGGATGCCATGACTGCTGTTTGTAAACTAAATTTAGGCTGCCCTTTGATTATAGTGAAGCTGGAGTTTGCTTTGAAAATCTGCCACCAAGGGGACAATTAAAAAGGAAGTATTAGGAGGGGGATAATATAATGTGGAATAGGGGTTTATAGGAGAATTTTGATAGGGTAGGTTTTGTGTTTTGGGCAAGGTAAGGTTTTAGGGTTTGTAAGGTAGGGTTTGGGATTTATTTAGCAATAGGAAGAGGGGAAAGGGAGTATGATTTTGGTAGTGTTAGGGTAGTGATTATGGGGACAATGGAATAGAGAATGAGCAATAGGGGTAGGGTAGGAAAAACACCTTGGCAGAAATATCACTGTAGCACAAACCCTAGCATCATGGTTTTCTTGATTTCTTCTTGTGTTTGTTTTATAAATTTTTTTTGCATTTGATTATAATCATAAAACCATCGTACCTCTTTCAAATTTGATGCACAAGTGGAGGTAGGTTCCCTACCCTTCAATTGGATGATCTCCACAAAAAATTTTGAGTGAAATTGGTACGTTCTGGGTGCTTTGCCCCTGTGTGCCGCGCCAGTGGTGATTTTAAACGGTGGGCAGGCTCTGTGTGTGCCGAGCCCGGTGAGTGAGGCACACTCCTATCTGTGTGTGCCGCGCGCCCAGAAATCACCCCAAGTTGCTCCAAATCGCTCGAACCTTCAACTCACGACCTTACAACCTTCCTCCAACGCCTTTCTTGCACAATGAGTTTGTTTTATGATGATATTTGTGTATATAGGCTTGGAGGTCATATTTTTAAATTAACTTAAAAGAAAACCCACTTTTCTAATGTCTTGTTCAACACCTTTCATTGACTTTAATATAACCCTGATTTTCACCTTTTCTCTGAATTTTGGGTTCAAATGATGAAATTTTCGACACTTTTCGCAGGGATTACATGACAGGGCACTTTGGCCATAGAAACCATGACTGCACCTGAAGAAATCAATTGTTGACCCTTTTTTGAAAATTTTGTCACCAATAGCATTGTTGGACTTTTCTTCAAAACAGAGTTTTGAAGAACCGTAGATTTTTGTCAATAAGATGATGGAGAGATGCGGATCATTACTTTACAAGAGCATCACTCTAGCTTGCATGGCTTTACTGGGCATATTTTGAGACCAAAATGATCAATTCCTAGACCTAATGACCAAAAATGACTTTTGTCCGTTGAAGGACCAGACCTTGACTGTTATGGGCTTTTTGATTATTTGACACAAAGACTTAAGCCAACAGGAACCAGACATGAGGGGAAATGACTAGCATGGCCTTCTCCGCCAGATCATGGCATGCCCCCTAGCGGAATGCAGCTGAGTGGATGGAGCGGGACACCTAAACATCAAATGCATAAAGAGTTTTGATCTCTAATGAAGGACTGATGAGACCGACTCTAACATTGGCTCCAATGGGGGATGGTAGCTCCTTGGAGGTGCCAAGAACAACAGATCTCTGGAGGAGCTAAACAATGCCTTTTGTCCATTGGGCTATGGAGTCATCATTTCGACTACAACACAGGGCTTTGACTTATTTATGAAACTGAAATGACCAAGAAATTGACTCAAACTTGACATTGAAATGACTCAAAAACTGACTTGACAAACTGAAACCAAACTGAAATAAAAATGGTATTTACAATGACAGTGGAAGCAACTTTAATAAATTAGCAGTGGTACCCCTCGAGCAGCCGACCATTGATCGGCCCTCCTGGACAATCTTCCCCGTTCATTTCCTTCAGAAGAAAGGCATTCTGACCCCTATATGCTGCAATTTTGAAAGGACCTTTCCAAAGATTTTCGAACTTTCCGTGCTTACCTTTCTCTTCATTCCTTGCATCCCACTTCAGCACCACATCATCCAACTGAAATTTATCTGCGTTTGCTTTTCTGTCATAGATTTTCTTTATTTTCTCCTGCAATTTGGATGTGTTCTTGAAAACTTCTTCTCTTCTCTGCTGCAAGTGGACCATTTGATTCAACCTTCTCTGCATGGGATCTTCTTCACTTCCTGCCTCTTGAAGAAGTCTGACTACCGAGGCAGCGAGAGAGGTTGGAAATACTGCGTCAACTCCATAAACAAGCTCAAACGGTGACATACCAATGGATTTTTTCTGACTGATCCGATCTGCCCAAAGCGCATGGACCAGCCTCTTATTCCAGCTCTTTTTATTTATTTCCAGTAGCTTCTTGATGATGTTGACCAATGATTTATTTGAAGATTTCACCAATCCATTGCCTTGCGGATGATAGGCAGTTGAGTGACCCAAAATGATGTGATATTTATGACAAAATTCTACCATCCTCTTTGAATTGAAAGCTGTTGCATTATCGGTGATTAACTTATTCGGACAACCAAAGCGAGACAAGATGTTATTTTAAAGAAATGAAATGATTATCGTATCTATAGCTTGTCTGGTGGGAGCTGCCTCAATCCATTTTGTGAAATAGTCTGTCGCTGTAAGGATCCATCTATGCTGTCCGGAAGAAGCGGGAAGAATTTCCCCAATGAAATCCAACCCCCACTGCTGGAAAGGAGCGCTCACGTCAATAGGCTTAAGTGGCAAAGGCTGTAATTTTTGTTTTCCTTCGAAAATCTGACAATTATGACAACGCTTGACCATCTTGTACACATCGGCAAACAATGTAGGCCAAAAATAACCTACTGTCAAAATTTTGTTCGCTGTTGACTTCCAAAAAAGGTGGCCACCACACTCTCCTCCGTGGAAATCCTCCATGACTTTCCTTGCCTCCTCTTCCACCAAACAATTTAACAAAATGCCACCGGGATCTTTCCAATACAGTGCAGAATTCAAAATGCAAAACTTGGCAGCCTTCAATTTGAGTTTTCTCGCTTTGTTTCTAGTTATGCCGGGCGGCGGTGACAGATTTTTCAGCACATATATTATATCTGAATACCATGGGGACAAAGCAAACATTTCAGATACCTGAATTGACATTCCTTCCTCATTCTCATCGGACATGGAAGCGCTCAGATTTATGTCTAAAGCATGCAAGTTTGATTCGACCATTAACTTCGCCAATCCCTGTCCTTTGACCAGCTTCGTGGGCTTTATTTCCACATCATATTCCAGTAAAGCTGCAATCCATTTGTCTCTTCTCCCTTCCAGATCTGTCTACACTAAAACATCTTTTACAGCAGCATTAGGAACATAGGCCAGAATGTGAGAATGTAGGATATATACCCAGAAATCCTTCAATGCCTTCACAAGTGCCAGGGCTTACTTGTCAATGATGTTGTATTTTAACACTGCATCTCTTATAGCTCTGCTGAAGAATGCAATGGGTCTTTCATGATCATCTCTTTTCTGCAATAATACTGCTGCCATAGTGTGCTCAGAAGCAAATGAAAACAATATGAAATCTTGAGTGTAGTTCGAGCTGACTAGAACTGGAGCTGAGGAAAGGGCCAATTTGACCAAGTTGAAAGATTTTACAGCCTCATTTGTCCATTTCACTTGGCTTTCCTTCTTGAGCATGTTGGTCATCTCTCTTAAGTGTTCAACAAGATTAGGCCAAAGCGACGCAGAAAATTCATCTTACCATTGAACGATTGTATCTCCTTTTTATTCCGGGGCAGATCGATTTGCTAAATTTCTTGCACACGTGCTAGGTCAATATGAATGCCATCCTTTGAAATGATGTGCCCAAGTAATTTGCCTTCCTCCATGGGGAACAAGCTCTTCTTGGGATTCAACGATAAACCATATTTCCTGCACTTTTGAAAGACAGTCTTTAGATGATGCATGTGCTCTTCATCAGATTTGGAAAACATCGTCAAATCATCCAGGTACACCACCAAAAACACATCCTTCTCATTCGAAAAAGCCAAGTCCATTGCACGCTGAAAGGTGGCACCTGCATTCTTTAAACCGAAAGGCATTTTGGCATAATGAAAGGTTCCCCATGGAGTGGTGAATGCTGTCTTGTCTCGGTCATCCTCATGGACAGAAATTTGGTTATATCTGGTATAACCATCAAGCAGTGACATACAAGACGCCCCCACTACTCGCTGAAGGATATGGTCCATTTTGGGCAGTGGATAATTGTCCTTACATGAATCTTTATTGAGATTTCTGAAATCAATGCACAAGCGGATCTCACCGGTCTTCTTTCGTATGGGCACCAAGTTAGAGATACAATCTGAAAATCTGATGGGCACAGTGATACCTGACTTGTACAACCTGTTTACCTCTTTTTCAATAGATGGCATCAACTTTGAATTTATCCTTCTCAGCTTCTGTCTAAATGGTTTTTGATTGGGCTTGATGGGTATCGTGTGCTGAATAATATTGGTATCATAGGTCTTTAAATCAGAATAGTCCCAAGCAAACACATCTGCAAATGAAGCCATCAAACTGATATATTTGTCCTTGATCTTTGGCGGCAATGCTTTAGACAATTTTACCAACTTAGGATTGGCAACTTTTCCGATGTTGACCTCTTCTACACCCTTCTTTGTTGGCTGTAATGTTTGCTTGCGGGCTACATCATCCTGATCAAAAAGTTCTTCTAGAGGTATCAAGCCTTTAGGAATAATGTTATTCTTCAGCTGCAACACGTCTATTTCATTGATCTGCACTTCATCTGTAACATTCCCTTTGCCATCGTCGTTTTCGACATCAATTGAGGTTTCTTTGAACTTGCTTTGTTTAGCAGAAAATCCTTAATCGCCTCATCATCTTGAAACACTTGCCAATATCGCTGATTGTCTGGAATGGTTGGACGATGCTTGACATGGATTTCAAATTTATTGCTGGAGTTCATGGGGATCTTCAAACTACTTGCTGCCTTGGCAAGAGCATCAACAACACTATTTTGTATACGAGGCACACATGTCAAGGTGTATTCTAAAAATAACTTTAAGATGTCTAAAACTGCATTACGATAGGCCCGCATCCTAGGATGTGTTGCTTGATACTCACCTCTGACTTGCTTTATTACCAATTCGGAGTCACCATATACCGAAATCCTTTTAGCATTCAACTTTCTAAGAATCTTTAGGCCAGCAATCAGAGCTTCATACTCAGGTTCATTGTTTGAACACTCAAAGGCCAGCTTGTAAGAGAAAACCCTCACACTGCTAGGCACTTTGTTTGGGGCGGAGAAAGGACTGGGTACCTAAATTCCAATTCTAGCGCCATCATTTCCTACCGCTCCATCAAAATCCATGGTCCACAAGCCTTCTTCCTCCTCTTGTAAGTGCTGGAAATCTGTTTGCTGCGCCTTGACTGTTTGTTTTCCATTACTTTCAGCTAATTGCCCAACATTTTTCTGCTTTTCTTGTCCTTCTTTCTTCAAAATTTTCTGTTATTTCCAGAATGTCATCTGCTTCTACTATCTGACTATCTATATCATTTAAACCATCTGAAAACAAAACAAAAGACTCTAAATTTGTATGTACATAGTTAATAGGATGATTTATAGGTTTCTCCTTGCTTGTGATCATATATTTCATTTTTTGTTCCCGATATAATTTCCTCATTTGTCCAAACACCGGGATTGTTGCATAGGAGAAATCTAGTTGTAGTGTCCCTTTCAATTTCGCTACCCAAGACCTGGAAAGAAGCATGCCAAACCTTGGAGGAATATCTGCTACCATCACATCCATCAAAACATTTTTCATGGGAAGCTGATCCAAACTCACAACCAAGTCTCTGATGAGTCCTATACACCTCACTCTGCTGGAATCAAATGAATAGAGATCGTGGTACTATCGGGTGATGTCCAGACCGAGCTTATCCATGATAGCCTTGGGCATGAGATTGTGAGAAGCTCCGGAATCGAACATGGCATTATGCAACACAAAATCATGCAATCTTAAACTGATATAGAAGGGTGGCACATTGCTGTCAGGAGACTCACCATTCGATGCTGGCCCAAAAATCATTTCAGGCTGATCAGCTTCTACATTTACCATGTAGGACATTGGGTCCAAATTCAACATCTTAGATATTTGTCCTCTATAGCTGTTGTTCTTCATTATTTCAGTCAAGGGGATGGATACCTTTAACTTAGAAATCTCATTCTCTAAGCTAAAAGCGAGAGTCTTTTCTACCTCTTTGACTAGGATCTCTTTCCTTTCTTTTTCTTTTGATGTAGCTTACTGCTGTGATTGTTCTGCTGATTTTGATTTGCTGCTCTTCGAACCAACCGCCTCCTTTCTTTTTCTTTGTATAGCCGATGAATCATTCTTTGCTGTTTCAACCTCCTTCTTTTCTGAATTGGTTTGGCTGGCACATCTCTGTTTTTAAGTGAATATCGCTGCTGCTGTGAGGACAAAGCATTCATATACCCCCTTTGATACTCCTCTGATTCTTCTTCTAGAACAGTGTCACTAGCTAGAATGAAATCCGTGTCTTTGTGTGCAGCTAAACTCACCACACACTCTTCTTCTTTGGTAATGTAAGTAGGCAGCTCATCTGGAGTAAAGAGGTGGTTTTCTTGACCTATTACATTTCCATCCTCATCTGACTCCGGCCCATGCACAAAATTTTGCTGCAAAGGTGTTTGTACCAGCCGTTTTGCTGTCTGCTCTTGGGTTCGCTGATCTCTCTGTCTTATTCTATATTGTGGCTGTTGCTGGCCATGGAAGTTAGGATTTCTAACTTGTGGCTCAGGCTTGTTGAGCTTCACCCTTTCAAGCATCTGCTCTACCTTTTTGAGTAGTTGATCCATTGAAGAAGACTCTTCTTTCACAGTGATTTTCTTTTCCACTTTCGCTCTAGCTCTTTTGGACAACAGGTTTGCTTCAACGCTGACCGTAATTTTCTACATGTCTTCCATTGTGGCCGGTTCTCTCTCTCTTAACTGGTAGGCCATGTCAGCATCAAAACCATCCAGAAATTTCATCATAGGTAGTCCCACAGGTGGCTTTAGATGATCTGGAATCTCGTTGTAAACTGAATTGAATCTGACACAATAATCTTGGACCGACTCACCAGCGTTTCGTTTGATTTGTTCATATTCAGCCAGAATTTGAAGGGGACTCTTTTTCACTTCCCATTGATTTAAAAATTGTCTTTGTAGTTTGGAAAAGGTAGTGATACTTGCTGCCGGCAAAACTCTGAATCATTTCCTCACATCACCTGCAAATGTCTGTACAAAGAGTCTCATCGCCACGTTCTCTGCAACGATCTCATGGAGTTCATAGAAGTCTGCCATTTTGTCTACAAGTTGCTGAGCAGTAATGCTGTTAGGAGTGCCATCAAAAAATGGGATTTTACTTTGATAATCCGTTGGCATATCATCTAGAACTTGGGGCAGAACAAGGGGTACGAAATAGGCAGCCATCATTCTCGGTGGATTTGGCCTTGGAGGTGTTGGAGGAGTGTGAACAATTTGTAAGGGGCTAGCAATTGGAGTTTGGGGCTGTGTTGCAATATAATTATCAATTAACTTATTAGCTCTTTCTGTTTCGAGGTCTACAAGAAATTGCAGATTGGGGACAGTATAATCAACAACCCTTTCGGATTTAGACTCAAACAATGATATCTCAAACCGTTTGTCAAACTCAAGCTCTTCAAGATACTCAAAAATGTCGGGACATGAATGGGATTTGAAAATGGGAGTTATGGTGCTTTCTTGATGAAGGAGTCTCGGGATCAAATTGGGGTTTTCATAGATATGAGGAGGATCCGGGTCTGGATTGGCTCTGGTATATTGTCTCGAAGCCAACGTGGTATTGAGAAAAATCACAGGACACAACCAACTTACTCAGCCTTTCCAATCCTAAGCTCATCATCGGGAAGCTTAGAATTATTATGAAACAAGGGGATTTGATTTTAGTTTTGTCCCCAGTGGTGTCGCCACTATGTTAGCACCTAAATATGCCTTAGGCTGAAGGAAGGCAAAAATTAGGGTAACCACAAACCACGTTCAGTCTGGTAGCTAGCCCCACCGGAACATGATAGGGCTCTCTCCAGTCACGCTCAGTGAATAGGTAATCAAAAAACGGTCTGAGATGACTTACAATGAAATATTGATCTTAGGCTAGTAAGTGAAAATGGGTACAAGAAACAAATTTTATGAATGACCGAGATTCTGGGATGGTATGGGACCAACGCTCAGCGAAGAACAGAGAATTTAATACAAAGGCATAGATTATTCCATGAGGCAAGGCAGGCAGAGAATGTAGCAATTTAGTTTGAGGTAACGTAGAAAGAATAGATTGCTAAAGAAAGTGAAAAGGGCATAGTTACATGAATCCTTTTCAACAGAAGAAAAACACTGAACATGAAATTTTCCCACAGGTAGAGCAACAAAATTGTATTCTACCTAATCTCACTCAGACAATTTCACTGGAAATGAACATGAATTGAATTATGAAACATAAAGAAATACATATGAAAACATAAGAGACACATTTGCTACACTCACAACCACAAGAATCTCATGAAACAGAGCCGCTGCCTTTCATTAATTCTCTGTAAAAATTAGACAGTGAAGAAATAGAGTTTCTTTCCCACAAGTCTCCCAAAAGTTACAAGCCAACCAACCCTTTGCAAACAGTTTGCATACAATATATAGAATGTGTAAGGAAGAGATAGAATTCCCAAGGGTTGGGGAGTTACTCGAATCATTGCAAAATGGAGATGGAGAGCCAACCATCAGCTACAGGTGCAGCGCTACAACATGACATTTGGCTTGGGTGCCCGTTTGCCTTCCTTCGCCACTTGGATAGAAGCCAATATGGAGAAAAAACACTTTAAATTCCGCCTTTGGTGCCAAAAAGCTGAATTGTAGATCAGCGGGCTCACTTGGAGAAGTTGCGAACTGAAATTTCGTGAAACGGAAGCAAATTGGGCAATTTTTCCTCTGTGCACCATGCTACTTTGGGGCCTGTTTTGGGGCACTTTAAGGTGTCCAAAATGTTCCCAAGTGGGCTTTTTGGAAAGCCTGTCCTGTCTACTTTCTAACCCAACTGGAATTTTTGAATTTGGTGCTCATTTGCCCCTCCAAATCTTCATTCTCCCAAGACTGCTTCCTGTGTGTCAAAAAAGTGGCAGAGAGGCCATTTTTGGGTGTTTTTTGACCTTTCGGAGACCCATACCTTGCCAAATATCTTGTCCGGACACCAGTAGTCATGATTTTCCATGCTGAATCCAAAATGCAAACCATTCTTCATTTGGAGCTCTAGAATTTTAGCGCCGCGCCACAGGGAGAGAAACCCTGTTTTTTGTCCAAAAATTTGTGAAGTGACCAAAAATTCCCCAAATTTCTTGAAATTTGGGCTGGAGGTTCCCTATGGGGTGTTATGATGGGCCAAAGAAGCCTTATCCAAGATTTGAAAACGATCTTGCTCTTTTTCCTCTTTTGCCTTTCTTGTTGCTTTCCTCAATTTCGCCTTCAAACTCCTTATCCGGGCCCTTGCACTCATGTTTTGTGTCCTGTAACGATAAGCCATGTGTATTAGTAAGGCAAGGTCCTGATCAGCCTTGTCCAACAGCCTCTCCAAGTACATGTTCACGCTCTCGAGATGGGCCTCCCGATCCTCATTGATCTCTTGCTCCAATGATGTGAGCTCAACTCCTCCTTCGAGCAGCTTGGCGATGCTCACGAATGTTTTGCAGCTCCATAATCGCCTGCTGATCCTTAAGATGCTTGTTTCTCTGCTCTAGGTACTTCATGTTCCACTTGGCCCTCTCCAAGTCAAGGGATAAGGACTCAATCACTGGTTGTTGCTCCTGGATGATCTCTGTAAGCTCTGCATTTGTTGGTTCTGCATTTGTCTCATCATCATGGGGGAGAACGAATTCGGCCTCTCATTCACCTGATGGCCCTTCCTCCTGCACTGGCTCCTTACCCCTGCCCTACTGATGTGATGCCAATGTCGGAAGCGAGGCCCCTTCCACCCCGGGTGGAGATAACACTCCCTTTGCCGTTGCAAATAAGGGTCTACTGCCTCTCTGATAGGTGATGTATACTGGCATAGTAGCCATCTCATGTCGCTCATACTGATGGGATGGGCCACCTATCTCATGCTCTGCCTCTGATACTACCTGTGGAGCACTGAAGAAGTCACGGGAGATGAAGTCCTCCCAAGCAATACCCTGCAATCCCAACTGATGGTCCACCAAAATCCGGATAAGAGAAAAGTGATAAACACTGTTGAGTTGCTGTCGAGGGGTCTTGTGCTGTGTTATCTCAAAATCAAGCTCTGGAAGGCTGCAAACCAGGAAGACTTCAAGTAACTATTTCAAACCAATCTTTAGACTAAGGCTTAGCCTCCTCAGCCTGAGAGGGCTCTCTCAAAGGGTTAATGATTTAGATTAAAGATATGAATAGATGGCTAACTCTATGGTTTGTAATTGTATATGTTTATAGGTTGAAAGATGAAGGCTGGCTACCATTAGGCTATGGAGTCAAAGTATGTTTCAGTACCACAACAAGATCAGCTTAACATGAAGTCAGGGCATTCAACATTTGAATATTCAGAACACAACACACATATGGAACCACAGCTCATAAGTGCACACAGGAAGTCAGAGCACAATCAGTGAATTCTGAGTGATTGTACACCTATGCAACTGTAAACAAAACTAAGGAAAGGACAACACACATTCTGAATATAAGAAATCCTTCATGAATCCTGAGAAGTGAAGCCAAAGCATTGTACCTAGCATGGAAGTCAAGGGATTATAGAGTTCGAGTGTAGAAATGACAATACAAAACAGTGAAACATAGTAAGTTTATCTATGAAGGAAGTCAGAGCATCAATGATGAATTCTGAGTATCATAAGTAAACACCACTGCAATGTAAGTATTGGAAGATTCCATCATAACAAGAACATACAAGAACTCTTCATGAATCTTGAGTTGTCTAAGTAGAAATCCGCATTAGGTTAAAAATATACACAGTCTGCACATAGAGCAACAGCTGAGCCAAAAAGTCTCCAAACCTTTGCTAATTCGACCTCTTGCTCTATATAAAGAATTTACAATTAGGATTCCATCATCCCTCATCAAGAGAATTCGAATTTTCCATCAGTGACACCTATTCTAACCATAAAACAAACCATTAATTAGAACTAGCTGTTAACTAAGAGTGCTAGTGACCTAATACAACTAGGAGTGTAACTCCTTATTATGACTAAAACAACCTTATCTTAACATTTAAAACATTCTTTGACACCTAAGACTCCATGAAGTCGAATTTGATGAAGCCCATAACCTTCCAGCTGGCCCTTGATGACTCATCCTTTTGCTGTTCCTAGAAACTAGGAGACTGTCCCTTGCTCTGTTCTGGCTGAAAAATAGGTCTTGGGACAGAGCTCATAACTTCTTGTAAAAAATGTATTTGGAAAAACTGAAAGAGGTATTTGTAAGCCAATCCACTTTGAACAAAAACCTCTTTTGTTTTTTTGAAACACTACTCCAGCTACCCAGAATCGATCCTTGAAGAAGACGTGTAAAACAGGAAATTTGATTTTTTGAAAAACTGCACCTACAGCAGTTTTGTAGCGCAACTGTGGTCACTCGTTTCTCCAAGCTCATAGTGAATTTGAGGAAACTGAAGGAGTCTTTTTTGAATCAATCCATGCTGAACAAAAACCTCTCTTGGTTTTTTGAAACATCATTCCTACCGCCCAAAATAAGTCTTTGAAAAACAGTTGTCAAACAGGAGATGAAAAACTGCACCTACAACAGTTTCGTAGCGCAACTTTGGTCACCCTTTTCTCCCAGCTCATAATCAATTTGAAGAAAGTGAAATTTTTTGCACTTTAGTATCTTAGGAATGAAAACCTCTTTCACTTTTCAGAGAGTAGTTTTCCACTGCTCAGAAACTCTTATAGAAGTTGACTGGTAGAAACTAGGAGACAAAGTTCCTCTTTTCTAGAGTTTCTTTTTTATTCTTGTCTTCGACCTTCTGCTACTTGTTTTGCCCTTGCTGGATGTTTAAACCTTGTAAATACTCCCTTTCAGAAATCCTTCTTCACAAATATTTGCTTTTTGTCTCTCAAAAATGGTCCATCAAGTCATAAAACTGCACCTACAGCAGTTTCGTAGCGCGCTACGAAACTGCTGTGTAATTTCAAAACACAGATTTAAGACCAAAATTTAACTTTTTTTTAAGTCTTTCTTTTTCTTTGAAATGGCTTTCTCCACATGTCATGAAGCTTGTTCAAAACTGAATATAGTAAACACCATTCTTCAAGGAAAACTTTCAAAATGTAATCTATATCAAAATTTAGGATTACCTTACATGCCTTGCTTGAGCCTTCAAAGAAATCTGATGTATGCTGACCTTGAGTTTGCTAAGTGCTTCTTATGCATGAAAGAAGCATGAGAATAACCAAGACCAATTCTCCCTTACCTTACCCTTTTCCTTTGAAATCTTTTCAGTGATAACAGTGGCTCCACTTGGGATAGTGTGCTCCTGTAGTACACTAAGAACTCGTATGTCCAGTGCTTTATCTTTTTTATTACAAACGAAAATCTGCTTGACAAACATTCCCTTCAAGCTTCTTGGGCCTTCACCTCGGGCTTAAGCTTGATGATGACTGTAGGAGAAAGAAATCTACATCTACTGAAAAATAAATGCTCAGTCAACCTTGAGCTTATTTGCATTTTCCTACCTACCTACCCTATCAATTCAAACTTCTTTCAGCTCAATCAATGTGAAATTTCCAATGTAGCCAATCATTTGTCTTATCTGATATTTGAGTTTTTTGACTGCATCGGAGTTCAGAGCCACTATGATATGGCGATGACCACTGCCGCTGAAATTGCCTCTGATCTTCATAGAAAAACTGAAACACTGGAGAGTAAAACTCTTCCATGTAGTCAGCTATAGGATCCCAGAATACATGATCAGCTTGATGGTTCTTGTAACTTTCTGGTTGTGCAAACTGATCTTCAACAACAGTGTACAGTTCCTCAATCGTGAAAGAGAAAGGAAGCAACACTCTCTCCTTGTGTTCTGCCATAGAAAACTTCTGAAAATAATGATCATGACCATGAAGACTATATGATTGAATTTGACCTTCTAAACCTTCAATATATTTCTCAATGTCCTCAACAACTTCATCCAAAAATTTCATCTTATCCTCTGCCTTGCAGTCAAATGATTTTAGATAAGAAGACAAGGACAAAGAAAAACATTCATTTGTTTCTCCATTACTATGATCATTATTCCATTGTTTGAAACCTTGAACTGAAGGAGAGTTTACCACCACATCTGATCTATCTATCCATTCCTCCAAAAACATAAGCCACAAGTCTTCAAATGTCTTAATGGATTTGTCAGAAAAGCTTTCAATCCACCGTTTACATTTCCCTTGAAATGAATCATAGAACAACATAATGCAAACATCCTCATGTTTAACTCTAAGAAGCTCAGTAAAATCACAAAAATCTGATATATGCTTCAAAGTTAAACTCAAATCTTCTCCATTGAATTTTGGACCATTCCTTAGAAAATACGCATCCTTGGGAAAATGATTTGGGAAACCATGAATTCCTGAAAAATCTATGCATGCATACCTTTAACTAAGAATGGTAGCATCTGGGTCCTTCATAACTCCAGTGGAATCACCATGAATCTATGAATTTCAAATTCTTCAACAATGGAGTCGCCAAGGTAGATTTGCAGCCTCAAAAACCTTCTGAGCTCCTGCTACCTTCAGAAGTTCAGCTTCATAATTTCGGGAATGAGTAATCTTCAGGCTCCCGGAAGACACACCAAAATTTTATCTCAAAATCAAGCTCTGGAAGGCTGCAAACCAGGAAGACTTCAAGTAACTATTTCAAACCAATCTTTAGACTAAGGCTTAGCATCCTCAGCCTGAGAGGGCTCTCTCAAAGGGTTAATGATTTAGATTAAAGATATGAATAGATGGCTAACTCTATGGTCTGTAATTGTATATGTTTATAGGTTGAAGATGAAGGCTGGCTACCATTGGGCTATGGAGTCAAAGTATGTTTCAGTACCACAACAAGATCAGCTTAACATGAAGTCAGGGCATTCAGCATTTGAATATTCAGAACACAACACACATATGGAACCACAGCTCATAAGTGCACACAGGAAGTCAGAGCACAATCAGTGAATTCTGAGTGATTGTACACCTATGCAACTGTAAACAAAACTAAGGAAAGGAAAACACACATTCTGAATATAAGAAATCCTTCATGAATCCTGAGTAGTGAAGCCAAAGCACTCTACCTAGCATGGAAGTCAATGGATTATAGAGTTCGAGTGTAGAAATGACAATACAAAACAGTGAAACATAGTAAGTTTATCTATGAAGGAAGTCAGAGCATTAGTGATGAATTCTGAGTATCATAAGTAAACACCACTGCAATGTAAGTATTGGAAGATGCCATCATAACAAGAACATACAAGAACTCTTCATGAATCTTGAGTTGTCTAAGTAGAAATCTGCATTAGGTTAAAAATATACACAGTCTGCACATAGAGCAACAGCTGAGCCAAAAAGTCTCCAACCCTTTGCTAATTCGACCTCTTGCTCTATATAAAGCATTTACAATTAGGATTCCATCATCCCTCATCAAGAGAATTCTAATTTTCCATCAGTGACACCTATTCTAACCATAAAACAAACCATTAATTAGAACTAGCTGTTAACTAAGAGTGCTAGTGACCTAATACAAATAGGAGTGTAACTCCTTATTATGACTAAAACAACCTTATCTAAACATTTAAAACATTCTTTGACACCTAAGACTCCATGAAGTCGAATTTGATGAAGCCCATAACCTTCCAGCTGGTCCTTGATGACTCATCCTTTTGCTGTTCCTAGAAACCAGGAGACTGTCCCTTGCTCTGTTCTGGCTGAAAAATAGGTCTTGGGACAGAGCTTATAACTTCTCGTAAAAAATGTATTTATAAAAACTGAAAGAGGTTTTTGTAAACCAATCCATGCTAAACAAAAACCTCTTTTGGTTTTTTTAAACACTACTCCAGCTACCCAGAATCGATCCTTGAAGAAGACGTGTAAAACAGGAAATTTGATTTTTTGAAAAACTGCACCTACAGCAGTTTTGTAGCGCAACTTTGGTCACCCGTTTCTCCCAGCTCATAATGAATTTGAGGAAACGGAAGGAGGAGTTTTTGAATCAATCCATGCTGGACAAAAACCTCTCTTGGGTTTTTGAAACATCTTTCCTACCGCCCAACATAAGTCTTTGAAAAACAGTTGTCAAACAGGAGATGAAAAACTGCACCTACAGCAGTTTCGTAGCGCAACTTTGGTCACCCTTTTCTCCCAGCTCATAATCAATTTGAAGAAAGTGAAAGAGGTTTTTTCACTTTAGTATCTTAGGAATGAAAACCTCTTTCACTTTTCAGAGAGTAGTTTTCCACTTCTCAGAAACTCTTATAGAAGTTGACTGGTAGAAACTAGGAGACAAAGTTCCTCTTTTCTAGAGTTTCTTTTTTATTCTTGTCTTCGACCTTCTGCTACTTGTTTTGCCCTTGCTGGATGTTTAAACCTTGTAAATACTCCCTTTCAGAAATCCTTCTTCACAAATATTTGCTTTTTGTCTCTCAAAATTGGTCCATCAAGTCATAAAACTGCACCTACAGCAGTTTCGTAGCATGCTACGAAACTGCTGTGTATTAGGCATCACCTACAGCAGTGTCGTAGCGCGCTACGAAACTGCTGTGTAATTTCAAAACACAGCTTTAAGACCAAAATTTAACTTTTTTTTTTAAGTCTTTCTTTTTCTTTGAAATGGCTTTCTCCACATGTCATGAAGCTTGTTCAAAACTGAATATAATAAACACCATTCTTCAAGGAAAACCTTCAAAATGTAATCCATATCAAATTTAGGATTACCTTACATGCCTTGCTTGAGCCTTCAAAGAACTCTAATGTATGCTGACCCTGAGTTTGCTAAGTGCTTCTTATGCATGAAAGAAGCATGAGAATAACCAAGAACAATTCTCCCTTACCTTACCCTTTTCCTTTGAAATCTTTTCAGTGATAACATGCTGCAGGAAAATTTTCATCCTCTCTATGTTCCTGCAAATGAAAAATGGGAGGTTCATCATTCGCACCTTGGTAAAGTGCATGAGCAACCTGATGTGATAGGCATAAAGGTGAGAAAACCTCCCCTCACAACTGAAGTATTTCATGATCAGTTTCATGAGCGAAGCATACTCATCTCTCAAAAATCTGAATGGGAAAACTCTTGTGAGCTGACTCAAACAACTGTCCTTAATGTAAGGTTCATAATGATGGCTCTCCACCTTCTTCTTCTTATGCCACTGTTCTCCAATGTTTCGTATGCTTGTTGCCACTGATATGGTTTCGGGTGTCAACGTGAAAGTGACCCCAGCCAAGATAGACTGTCCTCCATGTAGGTGAAGTGCAAAAAGACGGGCCATTCATGATGAACTATGAGATTTGCCACCCTCTGACAAAATTCAAAACATGCTAAGTGCTAGAAATATAACATAGCAAGAGGGCATGCCTGCAACTCAGTGAGGGTGTTTGTCTCATCTCTAACATGTTTTCCACCCCGGTGATGTCTCCTGGGTGCCTGTTCTCCTGAAGCTGTGTCACTGTGGGTCTCCTCCTCATATTCTAATGAAACCTGGGATGCCATGACTGTTGTTTCTAAACTGAATTTAGGCTGCCCTTTGATTATAGTGAAGCTGGAGTTTGCTTTGACAATCTTCCACCAAGGGGACAATTAAAAAGGGAGTATTAGGAGGGGGATAATATAATGGGGAATAGGGGTTTATAGGAGAATTTTGATATGGTAGGTTTTGTGTTTTGGGCAAGGTAAGGTTTTAGGGTTTGTAAGGTAGGGTTTGGGATTTATTTAGCAGTAGGAAGAGGGGAAAGGGAGTATGATTTTGGTAGCGTTAGGGTAGTGATTATGGGGAGAACGGCATAGGGGAATGAGTAATAGGGGTAGGGTAGGAAAAACACCTTGGCAGCAATATCACTGTAGCACAAACCCTAGCATCATGGTTTTCTTGATGTCTTCTTGTGTTTGTTTTATAATTTTTTTTTTGCATTTGATTATAATCATAAAACCATCATATCTCTTTCAAATTTGATGCGCAAGTGGAGGTAGGTTCCCTACCTTGCAATTGGATGAGCTCCACAAAATTTTTTGAGTGAAATTGGTAAGTTCTGGGCGCTTTGCCCCTGTGCGCCGCGCGCTCTAATTGCGCCGCACCAGTGGTGATTTTAAACGGTGGGCAGGCTCTGTGTGTGCCACGCCGGGTGAGTGCGCCACGCTCCTGTCTGTGTGCGCTGCGTGCCCAGAAATCACCCCAAGCTGCTCCAAATCGCTCCAGCCTTCAACTCACGACCTTGCAACCTTCCTCCAATGCCTTGCTTGCACAATGAGTTTGTTTTATGATGATATTTGTGTATATAGGCTTGGAGGTGATATTTTAAAATTAACTTTATAAAAAAACCCACTTTTCTAATGTCTTGTTCAACACCTTTCACTGACTTTAATATAACCTTGATTTTCACCTTTTCTATGAATTTTGGGCTCAAATGATGAAATTTTCGACACTTTTCGCAGGGATTGCATGACAGAGCACTTTGGCCACAGAAACCATGACTGCACCTGAAGAAATCAATTGTCGACCCTTTTTTGAAATTTTTTTCACCAATAGCACTGTTGGACTTTTCTTCAAAATAGAGTTTTGAAGAACCATCGATTTTTGTCAATAAGATGATGGAGAGTGGTAGATCATTACTTTGCAAGAGCATCACTCTGGCCTGCATGGCTTTACTGGGCATATTTCGAGACCAAACTGATCAATTCCCAGACCTAATGACCAAAAATTACTTTTGTCCGTTGAAGGACCAGACCTTGACTGTTATGGAATTTTTGATTATTTGACACAAAGAATTAAGCCAACAGGAACCAGACATGAGGGGAAATGACTAGCGTGACCTTCTCCGTCAGATCATGGCATGCCACCTAGCGGAATGCAGCTGAGTGAATGGAGCGAGACACCTAAACATGAAATGCATAAAGAGTTTTGATCTCTGACGGAGGACTGACCAGACCGACTTTAACAAAGGGCAGGGAAGAGACTGCCCACCATCCCAAGCACTTCCCTCAATCATTTCGATGATCCCTAAATGGATCTCTAGCTACCTCACACCCCGATCAGGGGCCCCTGCCAAGATTGTTATTGTAGAAAATCCAAATAATTCTCTCGCTTGTGATATTTTATGGCACATCAGCTGAACGATGATGGGGGTTTTATCCTCTTTATCTCAAATTCTCATTGTTTCAGAGTAAAAATGGGGTTGGGCCCAGGTTTAAGCAATAAGGATGACCTTGTAGCATGCAAGAATTTGCTTGTTTTCGTCTTGGCTAAAGGATGTATTCACATAACAAAGTTACCAACTTAATGAGAATTATACCAAATTTTCGCTTTTTTAGAGGTTGGAAAAATCATTATTTTCATGCCGATTTTGAAAAGTGTTGATGTAGCATCAACATATTTTTGGAGCATATTTTTGACACTTGCAATTTTTCTTATGTATTAAGTATGAACATTTTTTTCAATTGTTGGTGATTTTCATGCCAAATTTGAAAAGTGTTGATGTATCATCAACCCCTTTTTTAAGGCTTATTTTTGATGTATTAAGTATGGATAATTTTTTTTAAATGTTAGTGATTTTCATGTTGATTTTGTAAAATGTTGATGAAATATCAACCTTTTTTTTGAGAGCATATTTTTGACACTTTAAATTTTCTTATGCCTTAAGTATGCACATATTTCTTTTCGAATGTTGGTTATTTAACCATTTTACAAGTTTTCCTCTTCTAAATATTTTTTTCTTCCTTAGATGTTCATTATTTAAGGGTTTTTCAAGTTTGCGTTTTTTGTTTTTCTTTGCAATGTTTTTTTTAATTAAATATTCAGTTTTTTTGGAAAGTTAAACAAAAAATTAATAATTTGAAGTTAGGAGTTTTTATATATTTATGTATCAGTAATTAATACTTCATCGCACATAAAATAAATGTCAAAAAAAAAAATCTTGACAAAAAATACACATTTTGCATATAGATGTAATTAAAAAATGCACATTTCTTTTGCTAAAAATGACTTGCCAAATAAATGATTTTTAGGTAAAAAATTGAATAGAAAACCCTGAAAAACAGAAAATTTTATGAATTTTATGTTCAAAGATGATATTATTTGAATTTTTTTTTCCAAAAATAATGATTCACATCAAATTTTTTGAGTAAAAATAACGAAAAAAAGAAAAACAATGTTTAAAAAAATAAAAAACAACTTTAACGCAAAGAATATGAAAATAACAAAATAAAAATAATTTGTTTAAAAAAAATGAATAAAAAAATAATTTAAGAGGAAAAATTGAAAAATATTTAAAACAATTTTTTGTTTTGTTTTTTTTTTAAATTGATACTCTCTATTATAAAAAAATAAAAATTGGAATTACATTGTTGTAGCATCTACTATTAGAGGACTTTCATGTTCCTCATTGACACTATCATGGTTTTGATAGAGTAGAAGGAATCACCACACTTGGGGATGATATTGAGAACGATTTTTCTCTCCTCTTTTTCACAACCTTGGTCCACCCCGTAGGAGATGGGTCGACGAATATAATTTGCAAATTATATTGTGGAGCACTGACTTAAAAAAAAAAAGAAAAAAAAGAAAAGGAAAAATAAAAATAAATAAATAAATAAAGAATAAAAACATTATAAATTGGCTAAAATCAACCATTATTCAAAAACAAAAGAAAATATAAAGTTAAACAATTAAAAAAAACAAAATTGTTCAAAAATTGAACAAAATGTAAAACAAAAATTAATGTGTTAATAAAAAATTTAAAAATAAAATTAAACAAAAATACAAATTGAAAAAACAACAAAATAAGAAAAAAAAATTGAAAAACACACACACAAACACACATTCTAAAATAAATAAATAAAACATAAATTAATTAAAAAACTTATATATATATATATATATATATATATATATATATATATATATATATATATATATATATATATTGGGTGGGTCCCCACTTGGTGTTGGCAGCCCTTCGACAATGCAGCCAGGGAGTGATTCCAAGAATTGACCTCCACAAACAACATATGCAGGCGGGGATTGATTCCGAGAATTGACCCTGACCCCAGCCACGATGCCTAAGGGTCGCTGACAATCCCTGTGTGGGTGGGGTCAATTATAGGAATCAACCCTCGACCCCGACTGTGATGCCCAAGGGTCACAAGCAAGCCGGAGGGTTGTGCAATTTTTTTTAATTAAGTTATGTTTTAGTTTTTTAATATTATTTTTTACAGATTTCTACACCATTTTTATTTTTATTTTTCAATGTTTTTTCCTTTTTATTTTATTTTTTTTTTGAAATTTATGTTTTAATAATTTTTATATTATTATTATTAAAATTTATTGGTTTTTTTTTTCTTCTTTAAAAAAAAAAAAAAAAAAAACCTTTTCTTTTCTTTTTAAATTTGTCTATTTTTTTATAATCTTTTTGTGTTTTGTTTTTTTCATTTTTATGTGTTGTTTTTTTTTGTTTTTTGTTTTGTTTTGTTTTGTTTTTTATATGATTGATTTTGTTTTATAAACTTCTTTTCAAATATTTTAATTTAATTAATTTTTTTTAACCTATTTTGGTTGAAGGAGTTGTGTCAATTATCAACTACCTAACCCTACTATGTGTCCATTGATAGTTGATTTATAAGTTTTCATTATGATTGATCAAGTCGGCCTCCACTGTGTGTCAATTTGATGGTTGATTCTTAATTTTTTATTGCAATGAGTCAAGTTTTCTCACACTACATGTTAATTTGATGATTGATTTTTAAGTTTTCATTGCAGTGTGTCAAATTTTCTTAGGCTATGATTTAACATTTGATATAATGAACTTTTTTATTTAGGTATTCATTTTAAGGTTTTTTTAGTCCTGATATTTGCTCTCGAAATATGTTGAAAATTTAAGGTTTTTTAAAGTCATGATATTTGGTTTTAATTCCATGGTTGAAAAATATCAAAATTAAAAGGTTTTCTAGAGTCATTATGTTTTATTTTTAACGCCAAGGTTGTAGATTGTAAAACATTTAAGGTTTTCTAGAACCATGATATTTATCTTTAACACCATGGTTGAAAGTTGTTGGAATTTTTAGGTTTTTTAGAGTCGTGATATTTTATCTTTAACACTATCGTTAAAATCTTTTGGAATTTTAATGTTTTTCGGAGTAATGATGTTGTATTTTTGATGTCATTACTAATTTTTTCTGGAATTTTAACCAAAAAAAAGTTGATGCAACATCAACATTTTCTATTTTTATTTTGGGGTATGTGTTCATGTTTATTTCACAAAACAATTAGTAAAAAAAAATAGAATTTTAACCCAAAAAATAAAAAAAGAGTATTGATGCAGCATCAAGCTGTGTCAACACTTTTCATTTCTAGGTGTTATTTCATGTCTATTGCACAAAAAATATTTTTTTAATGTTTTTGCTAATTTGTTTTGGGAATTTAACTTGATAAAAAAAATTGTTGATTCAACATTAACACTTTTCATCTTTAGGGTGTTTTTCATGTTTTTTGTGCAATTAAGGGTTTTTTGGGCTAGAGTTATCGTTTTGAACTTACAGTTTTCATTAAATTGGTAACTTTGTTACATCCAAGTCTTTTGGGCTAGAGTTCTCATTTTGAACTTATGGTTTTCATTAAATTGGTAACGTTGTTACATCAAAGTTTTCGGGGACTCGATGTTGATCATCCATTAGTTAAATGATATTCAGCATTGTAGGAACGTTTATTGCATTCTTAAAAATTAACTCATTTATCTTTTTCACTTGTTCACATATCTATAAGAAAATAAATTAGGATGTTGGTCATCTCTCCAAGGAGGGTCTCTTGATGGAAGAAGGACACTGGGAGATCATGGGACAACAAGACAACATCACTACCATTTTTCCGTCTCATAGGCCCTTCCTGGATCTCCTCAACGAAGATGTTTAACTCATGTCTAATTTTTTTTTCTTTTTTATATATGTTAATATATGTTTTGCTTTGCAGTATTTATGGAAGTATACAACACTCTGCTAGCTATTTCATACAAGCACTCCTTCTTGTTTCACTCCTCTTTATTAGTATGTGCTCATTGAATAATCATTTTTTGTGTTTTTTCTCTTGTTTAAGGGGGTCATTGATCCTATCTCAATATCTTTATTCATAGTGAATGCACTTGTAGAATGTAATTTTGTCATTTTCTTAATGAATAAAAGTATGGTTTTTTACCTTAAAAAAAAACTAACCATCTATAAAATATCCAAAGGTGTTATGAAATTAATTGAGCATGTTTATGCTCCCCACTCCCCCAAATTCAACCCCCATCGACATACACATAGGATCTTTGAAAGGTCAAATCATCTGCGTAACCCCCATAATTGCATCTTTATGAAACCCAAGCATAGTTTGAAATTTAGAAACTTATCTTTTGTTAGAGGCTTCATATGAATATCAACAACTTAATCATTTGTTCTAGGGTAGATAATAGGGAAAATCACAACCTATGGCAACTATGTCAAACAATGAGCATGAATCTCCACATGTTTCATCTTAGTATGAACAAGTAGATTCTCAACCACTTGCACAACACTTTGATTATCACAACATGCTACAATAAAATCTTGATTGGAAATTTAAAGTCACCAAAACAATTATGAATTCACACCCCTTTTGTGCCAACATTAATTACATCATAATATTATACTCACATGGTTGAAAGGGAGACCTCTTTTTTCTTTTTACAAGACCAAATTATGGGTGCAAAGCTGTGGTGGATCACAACTCAAAGTAAATTTCTTGTCATTTACATCTCTAGTGCATTCTAATTAAATGTTGCTCACACCAACTAATTGGATTTTAGTGCTACAATATTTTATACTAAGCTAATAAATACCCTTGATATATCAAAAAATTATCTCGGCAAGGTTCAACTAACTCTCTCATGGATTCTACATGAACTAAGAGACCACACTAAGAGTAAATGAAATATCAAGTCAACTACGGGTTAAACAAATATGGTTGTCAATAAGTTGTCTTTAGAGATTAGAATTGTCTTTTAGAGAATCACACTCTTTATTTAGCCTTACTCCTAACTACTCCTAACTTATATGGTGTAGCACCTCATTTACAATCGTCCAATTTCGACCTTTGTAATAGATTCACTAAATATTTAGGTTGATAAATTTATAAGGATATCACCATCCATTTGTAAAACATGGATTCCAAAAAAGAAATACAATAGCTTAAGGTCAATTATCTCAAATCTATCTACTCTGTTTTTTCTTCAAACCCAAAATTAGATCAACACAACTTCCAATGACAACAAGATCATCAACATAGAATGCAACAATTAAATTTTCACCATCCACAAGTAAAATATAGATATTTTACTAGGCTCACAACATTTTAAACCAAGATTAATGAAAAGGCGATCATTCTTCTTGTACCATACTCCTAGCGGCTTGTTTCAAACCATACAATGCTTTCTTTATTAAGAGGCAAGATTTCCATCTTTTTCAAAGCATGGGTTTGATCCATATAAATATATTTAGTGAGATCACTATGTATGAAATCACTTTTGACAAATGTACCCCCCATCCAAAACTAACAATCATCAAGGGTATATAACTTATATAATTTATCATTTGAATCATGAATAATCTCAGTGACTAAAACAAAATTAATGTGTATATCTTTTACAACAAATTTTTTAAACCAAAATTCTACCTTCTTTCTAGTCTAAGTTAGTTGAGGTCTATAGAAAAAATTGATAAGCCTCGAAGTAGTTACATGGTGCACATCACAACATTACGATATTCAATTTTACCACAACTGGAAATCATAAGAGCATGTAATCATCATCAACAAAGTTTTTATTTATTTATTAAAGACTTAATGAGGAAAAAATAGAATCATTTTTAGTCATGTGATGGGTACAACCATTATCAAATATCCAAACACTTTTGGAAGTGTGAGCTTGAAAGGCTTGATAAGCACTAACAAAGAACCTATAGTTATCTACCTTACCATCTAAAGTTTGACATTGTAGGTGATATATCGTCTAGTTGACACATCTCCTTCAAGCTTCATGATTTTCACTTTTAGGTCTCTAATATTCTTTTATGGATGCCCAACTACCATAAAATGTTGAACACAATACATCACAAGGTACCTATAGATTCATCAAGCTATGAGTTGACCATTCCTCTTTGGAAAAGATGTTCTACATTCACCCATTTTTAATTAAAGCTCCCCCAAGTATGTAAAATAATCTTCATTTATTTTAAGGGAGGGGAAGTTAAGAGAGATTAGCTCTTTCTTAATCTACATAACCTATATTTCATAATTATTATAAATCAGAGTCCTAATATTATTCCATACTTAATTTGGATAGTGAATCCCACTTGTATGAAAGTGAGTCTCCCTGCATATGTAGGTCATTGTGATTGTTATCGTCTCATCCTTGTTCCCAATGATGACAAACTTTTATTGATCATCCTTTGAATTGAGAATCATCATCTTCGTGAACTACCAAAGCACCTTACCTTCAATAATGTTTTCATATCTTGTTCCACATATTGTAGTTGTATCCATTTGACCAGAGATTCTTGCTTGGAACTCATGATATTGCTCTATAGATTAAAATCTAGAACATTCATCGAGCTGAAACCTTGGGACAATCAATTAAAGAGTTCCAACTCATCTTGAACATGTATAACCAATGGCATCCAAAAGGATTGCATAAAATATGTTATATACTAAACTAATATCATGATATCATGTTGGAGAATCAAGGAATTAAATAGATCAAGGAACTATACATTCCAAGAAATGTGGTGTGCAAAGACACTATTACAACACTTAAGCACAAGAGAGAATACCTCAACGTAGAACATGAAACACAAGGAACCAAAACACTTCCTCATAGATCATAAGACCATCTAAATATAACACCAAAGCGTAACTAGCTCTCTGACCTAGAAGGGAAAACATAGAGAGAAACATGCAATGTCCAAGAAGCAACAACATAGAATATAGATGAGAAATAATGATGAACACCAAATCATAGACATAATGTTGGCTTGACAATGGTTTAATACCATCACTAAATATCCCAAGGGAAAATAACCTATGGAAATGGTCTTGGACCATTTCCAAAGGTTGCCATATGTGATTTCACTTCATACTTTTAGTGACAGATACCAATTGTCAATAATAATTGTTTTAGACAACTTAATTAGTGATGGTTTCTGATTGTCACCATAAGATACAGATCCAAATGATCACATGTCTATCGCTATAAATCCAAAACTTTTAATGACATGTTTTGGAAATAGTAAATGTTTTGCGATAAAGACCATTTTAACCTTTACTAGTGAAGCTATGGAAGCTATTTTTATGAAATTATCCGTGGTAGTGAAATTCACTATTTTTGAAATTGAAAAATGTTGCTATAATTCACTTTCCCCTTTGATATCATTTTCTAATTTTAGAGAAATTTTATTTCATGCAAAATAATTAGATAAAATCACATCCCAATGTACAAACATAGGATATAGGCATTTAGAAGGAATAAGAACAAAATTTATAATATATTTTGGCTTCATGAAGCCTATGTTCAATGCAATGTTAAATTCAAATTTAACTACTTAAACAACCATTATAAACAATGCTAATATTTTAATAATCAAAAGGATACCCAATTGATATGATTTAGAATATTAGATTGCTATGCTAAGATCCTCCTCAGATTAGAAACAAAATGCTTTCGTTGTGTTTAAGGATTCATGAATTTTTGGAAGTGAAAAATGAGTTTTTTATGTTAATTTTCTGAGCAATTAAACATAAATACGAGATTGAACAACAGCATAAACATGTACAAAACATCATCAAAAACACATTACAACAATAACATGATAAAGGAGTTGTTGACGGGCTTGAATTTTCCACCAACAACAAAGAGGATCTCCTCGGTGTAGGTTCCCAACTAGACCTTGCATCATTTGCTTTAGGGATCCCGTATGGTATGTAGGCCTGAAAGTCATTCAGTTGTGTTGAGCTTGCTTTGGATGAAAGTGGGGTGTGGGCTCAATTGAAAGCATGAAATTCAATAAACACAAGTAAATAATTAAAAAATATCTTATAACGTGCATACCATGAATAGCCAGACTATAAACAACATAAACCTTACGTAAAGTAACTATCAATAGACCTCAAATAAGACTCATGTTATATAAGATAAAGTGATTAACAACTGTAAACTAGTTCACAGAAATCAAACGTCTATAAGCATAAGTAAACATACAGTCAAGAATAGATTATACCAATACCAATGAAATAGTTCATCAACACAAGAATAGAGTTAGAAAATCATATACCATCCATACGTAGCAACACAAAGTTTGTAGTATGAGATAGCACGTGAAAAGACCGCACATCAAAGAACTTCCAGGAACATCCGATCCATCAAGAGAAAATACTCATGACATTACAGCATAAAATATTTGAGGAATCCAATAGTGGAATATTATAATCCCTCCTTGCATCAATTAGAAGAGCATAAATTCTCTTAAGCAATGTCTCTCAAAAATTCCCTCAACAAAAGGCCTCTACAAATGTGTCATGAGGGTGTATTCATAGAGTGAGGGTGACTCTTGGCCTACCCTTGACTCTTCATCTACTCGATGAGCCTTGGACTTCCTCATGACCTTTCATATTCCAAAATGTCTTATTCTATCAAATTACACACATCACAAAATAAGCTACTAATATAATCCATCAATTTAACAATATAAAGTTAGGGATGTCTAGATTGAGATGCTCTGTCAAGTAAGTGCACCATAGGTTGTACTCAGCTACATTGGGGGTGATCTGCAACTGATCTTCATCATGTCTGTGCAGGCATTTGAGTGCATCTGGGATGAAGGTGATCCGTTTGGCATTCACCTAGTTATTTAAGGTTACTAGTTTGGTGTAAATTCTTACTAGTTCTACCACAAAACATGTAATATTTTCTTTCATGATTGACAGGTCCTCTACACGGGATGCCTATTTATATGTATCGACAAAAGCGTGCACCTCCCTTGAGATATCCTCCTGCTTCCTCACTTGCCTGACTTCTATGATAGAAGGAACTCCATGAAGTTGGATCATGGATTCTAGGCCACTGAAAAGGTGTTTGTAGGAAGCTAATACCCTATCCACATCATCGGTTAATTTTTCCTTTGATTTAATCTTGATGTGGAGCTGAACCTTGGAGTTTTCCATGGTGATCCAATCCTTCTTAGGGATTACCGCTGCTGCTCTTGGGTACTTAACAGACCACTCATGTATTTTGTCTAGAGCGATTACAACCTCCTTTAGCATTGCGGCACTTTCCTTTGTGTGAGCTTTTATCACCAGGATTGGGGCCAATGTGTGATGCAGTTTAGACATTTCTTCGTAAACCATCACCATGGCTTCCCCGAGGGTCTCTGCCTCTCCTTTGATCGCTGCTTGAAACTATGTTGTGCTTGAGTGAACTAAATAGAGGGCTGCATTCTCTTCTTCTGCTCTCCTTATCTCTTGCTCTACACTGGTGGCCCTTTGTTCAGATGCGTAAATCCTATTCTGAAGGTCCACAATATGTTTGCTCATTTGAGCCACATTGTGTTCCATTGCGGCAATGCAAGCTGTCCTGGTCGAGGTGATCATTTATGGTTTCGCAGTGATGTTGGGCACAATCTCCTTGGTGGTGGTGATCGATAACGGCTTCGCTGGATTCCTAGCACAGTATTTTTCCTTTCCTGCACAATTTTGAGGTTGACTTCATCGAAGGTGAGCCTTGTGAGGTCTAGGACCTCCTCCTCTTGTCCTCCTGATAAACCTAGCTCTTGCAATGGAAGGTTCCCTCTAGTGAGGGGAGTAGAAGGAGGCACATATAATGGGTGTAGCTCACTTCGTTTTGTGTCCATCTCAGATGTTTTACTAGTCTCTCCTTGTTCGACCCCCCTGGTTTCCTTTTCTTTGCTCCTCCTTAGGTCGTCCTGTTGCTACTTTCTCTCTTGTTATGCTAGCGCTTATTGCCTCTTAAGCTCGTCTTCCTGCTTAAGATTTTATTCTTTCTCTTTTAGCTCCTGTTACATTCTCCTTTTCTCCTCTTCCTCCTTAGCCTTGTGCTCTTCTTCCTACCTTTTCTTCTCTATTTCTTCTTGAGCCCTTCTTTCCTCCTGCATCTTTTCATGTAGTTGTTTCTCCTTTTCCTCCTCTTCTAGTCGCCTTCTCTTTTCGAGCTGGCCTTGGTCGCTAGAATCTTGAGATTGTTTGAGATCTTTCTCTCTTTTCCTCTTGATAATTTCTTTTTTCCTTGCTAGGGTGATGTTTCTTTGTTCCAACATTTCATTAATGTCTTCCTCTTCAGGGTCGCTCAAAATATCTTCAACCTCTTTCCCCTTTTACTTCTCGGATTCCTCGGTGCCTTTCTGTGTCTCCCACTTTTCTTCTTGATGGTGGAGGCTCTCTTTAAGATTAAAATTTTCCTGGGAATGCTCAAGGAGCTCCTCATATTTGGCTTGCTGCTCACTAGGACTCAATTCCCTAGTGGCGTTATACCAGTTATTTACCGCGTCTTCATGATCCTGTCTAGTGTGTGAATATGACGAGCTGAAATTTGCTTTCTTGCAGTGGGTGGCAATGATTTTCTTGGGATCGTACTTCCAATGGTTGAGACTTATAAAATGGCTACCTTTCAACAATTTAGCCTCTACCTCCATTTGTTTTAATTTCTCCACTATATATGCTCCAACGGCAAGGGGCGAGGCAGGCCATGGTTTCTTCCTCCCTTTGTTTAGTACCCTTGAAAAACCCTGTTTCATTTGGTAGCAATATTCTCACAGGAGCATTTTTTCTGTGACAAACCTGGGTAGGGCATGGGGGGCCTTATGGGTACCGAACACTCTGATGAATGTACTCTCTTGGATGGGAAACCAGTGCACTACCTGGACCATGGTTTCCATAGCCCTCTTTGACATGCATGTTGGCTCCTCACCAAATAGCTGCTGGTATAGCGAGGCGATAAGAGATTCCAAAATCACATCTATCACAACTTTGTAGGTAGTGTCCCAATAAACCTTGTAGTGGTGGTGCATGGGGTCGGTTTCTGACGTATCCCAATTATAGCTCCAGATCTCAAATTGGCATCTTACACATACATCGTCTAGGAGGTATAAAGCCCTGTAGAATTCTGGTGGTTGCTCTGGATTTGGATGCTTGGCTGCAACTATGATTTTCCTTAAAGATGATGCTAGAATGTTTGCCCAATTGAAAATAGTTCCTTGAGTGGCAAAAAAATGCATGAGATTAACCCAAGTGCCTTAGAATACGTCACACTATGCCTTACCATACAAATAGCACATCATAACGAAAATTAGTTGAAATACTTTATGTAACCCCTCTATCTTGTATGCTTGATCTGATCTAACCCAGAACTTTGACGAGTCCTGTCACCATTCCCTCAAGATATCTTTAACTGAGATTACAAAACCAGTGAGATACCTAGTATTGAAAGTCTCCTGTCTCTCAGGGAGTCTATAATAGGTGGCAATATTTGTAGGGGATATCGACGCTAAGGGTGCTCCAGTGTGGTCCCTAACCGTCCACGAATCTGTATTTGTATTTTGTAGGATCTTGTCAATAGTATCCACACACAGAAAGATCAGAGGGTGTGATGCTACCTTGTGTAGCTTCGACCTCTTGACATTCAGGTATATCGGGTATCCTCATGGGTTTCTTGTACATCCGAATTTGCAAGTTGTGTCCCCATAGATGGGTGTCTCCTCGTCTTAGTAGATCTCCAATGAACTGCTTCTCGAGCTTCTGCGAGCGGCCTTAGTAGTTGAGGGTGCCATCGCATCTTCGAAGGAGTATATGGAGATGCAATCGAGGTCCACGTTCGCATAGGCAGATAGGTCGCATGGTCACAAGGAAAAGATTACAACTTAGCGACTTGGTGTATGAGTCGTAGGTTGTAAAGTCACAGAGTTGTTAGGTCGATAAGTCCTAAATTTGTGGGGTTGCTAGGTTGTTAGGTTGCGGAGTTGCTAGGTTGTGAAGTCGTGGAGTCGAGAGGTCGCAAAGTCGCTAGGTCACTATAGTTGTGGGAAAAGTGGTATCGCGACTGTGGGCCATGTGACTTAGCTTTTGGGAAGGCTAAGTAGGAAGATTTGAGGCTTAAGGGAGGTTGGAATTCTTCTTGGCAAGATGGTCAGGCTTATTGGTGAAAACAAGGATGGTTGAGGTTGAGGAATGGCTATGAGAGGGGCAAGAAAGACTGAACAGGGCCAGAGTAGTTTTTTCTTTGGTTTGACATGAAAAACCTAATCAGTAGGAGATAAAAATCCACTTAGGGTGGAATGTGATGGTCAAAGTGACAGGGAAAGACACTTGGCGAAAAACAATGTTTACCGAGATGGTGAAAGGTTGCTTACTTGGAGAACACGTGCACGCACCTAAGTCGCAATCCTTCTTTGTCTCTTGTGTGACCAAAGGAACCATTACAAATGAATTGGGGCAACATCCCTATTTATAATTTTGGTCTTATGTGTGAAGGTCACATGGTTTGAAAGTGCGACCTTGAAACCTATGCGACCTTGTGACCTGTTGGTCCCGAGGTCACAAGGGTCGCATGGTCATAATGAATGTCACCTGTGACCTTGTTAGGTCCCTATACTACTAGTGTAACCCCTTACTGTTATTAGTACAACCCCCTTATTATTATTGTGCCCTTACATTATTATTGTTATGTCGACTCTAATTATATTATGACCCCTTAGACTCCTATATATAGAAAGGAGGCCTTGTAATTTGTATCATCCAAGAATTATTCATTTGTGTAATGTAAAGGAGGTTGCCCCCTCGAAGAGGCTGATTTATAAGGCGTTTGTCTCTCTTTTCTATCTTTTTGGTGAGCTGGTTTCATAACATTTGGTATCAGAGCCTTGGATTCTAGGGTTTCGCTGCTCCAAATAGGTCATTGTGGCATTTTCACTATAAATTTTTTTCTACTATGTTTCAGAAGCTAACAAAAAACCCCATTTGAGATGAAATCATGCTGAACCTCGGGTCAAAATGTCTGATCTTGTCTCACTATATTTTTGGAGATATGATTTGAGGAAGCTAGGGTTTTTGCAAGCTCTAGGATTTCATCTAAAACAGGTCATTGTGGAAGTTTTGCTATAAAGTGTTCGCTACAAAGTTTCAGAAGATAAATAAAAAGCCATTTGATAAGAAAGCATTCTGAACCTTGGGTTTGAATTTTAGATCTTGTTTTGCTAGATTTTCAGATATATGATCTGAGGAATTTAGGGTTTTCGCAGACTCCCGAATTACATCTTAAATAGGTGACCTTGGGAAAATCATCATAACTTTCTCTCTTAGCATCAGAATGAAATTTCGTAAGAATTTACAGAAAGAGGACAGACTGTAGTTGTTTATGTGTATTTTCAGATTCAAAGGTCAAAACAGTGACACGTGGCACTTTATACAAGTTTGTTATTCTGAAAAGGTATATAATCAGGTCATCTTGGGAGGTTGTGCATAACACTTTCTTGGAGAATCCAATTTCAATCAGATTAGTGGAATTGGAAAGAGGACATTGAGGGCTACTGCAGGTCGTGATTTCAGAACTAGAAGATCCAAAATTACAGAGTTACAATCGTTTCAAGATCAATCTTCTAAAATCAATAAAACGGGAGATGAGGAAGTTTGATGGCAAGGATCTGGTAAATTGGATACTACAGATGGAGAAATATTTTGATCTACATGGTGTACCATTGTTACAAAAAGTATGTATTTCATCTAATTATTTAGAACCAAATCAATTTTTATGGTATAAAGGGCTTTGTTCTTGTAAACCACTTGTCGCATAGTCAATTTTCACGGAGGAAATGATAGCACATTGTGAGGATACAAAGAGAAACACCTTCTTTAGCCAATTGATAAATCTCAAACAAAAGTGTTCGATGGCAGAGAATATTGAGGACTTTCAAAAATTGAATATAAGGGAAAATGATATTCCAGAAAAGCAGATGATTGTTGTCTCTATAGGGAATTTAAAGGATAACATTCAACATGAGGTTCGACTTTTGGAACTTCATTCATTGGAGAAGGCATTCAGGTTGACAAAAAACGCAGAAAGAAAAATTATGGCAACAAGGAATTCTACCCCTCACAACTATAAACATGGAAGTATTGTTTCTCCTAGCCTTCCACAACCTACAAGGGTGACACCAAAACAATTGGAAGAAAAAATAGCAAAAGGACTTTGTTACAATTGTGATGACAAGTACATTAAAGGTCATAAGTGTGCTGAGAAGAAAATATTTTACATTGATTGTGAAGAGGAGGAAGAAAAGGATCAAGAAACATCAAAAGAAGAGTATATACACCAGGAACCAACCCCGGAGAAAGAAGAAATGAATCTGACCATATCTTGTAAAGCATTGCCAAGAATTACCACTCCTCAAACTCTCAATATAGAAGGACATATCAAGAAGAAAAAGGTTCAAGAAGTGAAAGATCACATCGAGAAAGAAGAAATTAATCCGACCATATCTTGTAATACATTGGCCGAAATTACCACTCCTCAAATTATCAAGATAGAAGGACATATCAATAAGAAAAATGTTCAAGAAGTGAAAGATCACATGAAGCATCAAGAAATGAATCCGACCATATCTTGTAATTCATTGGAAGAAATTACCACTCCTCAAACTCTCAACGTAGAAGGACATATCAAGAAGCAAAAGATTCAAGAAGTGAATGATCACATCGAGCATCAACAACAAGTTCTCCAACTTTTAAAGGATAATGCCACTTTGGTCCCGAATCGAATGAAACAATAGGCAAATCAAAATCACAGTGAAAGAAGTTTTGACGTAGGCGATTGGATATTTTTACGACTACATCTCAAGCAAGCTATTTATGAGAAGGAAATGTTGGCAATACTACATGCAATTAAGAAATGGCGACCTTACCTAATGGGAAGACACTTCAAGGTAAAAATGGATCATGATAGTCTTAAATTTTTTTTAGAACAAAGATTATCTTTAGAAGAACAGAAAAATGGGTCACAAATATGTTGGGTTATGACTTTGAAATCATCTACAAAAAAGGGAAGAAAAATGTTGTTGCATATGCACTCTCAAGAAAGGATGAGGATGTGGAAGCATTGTTTTGTACTATTTCTATTATCCAACCAGATTGGGTAAACAAAACAAGGGATGAATGGAAGAAGGACGAAGAAATGTGGCCACTCATTCAAAAGTTGCAGAAGATCCTTGTTCAAACAATATTGTCAGAACTTGACGAGGAAGGAAAAATCATATTGGAACCTGGAGCAGTCATAGAAAAAAGAACCTAACAGCTACGAAATCGATAAATTTCAGTGTATCACATCAAGTGGAAGAACTTACTCGCTGAAGATTCCACATGGGAGGACAAGAATTTTATACAGAAGCATCAAGAACTACTCAAGCGTTGAGGACAACACTTTTTGAAGGAGAGGGGCATGTTAGTTCCCTATACTACTAGTGTAACCCCTTATTGTTATTAGTACAACCCCCTTATTGTTATTATTGTGCCCCATAGAAGCCCACAATTGTTATTATTGTGCCCTTACATTATTATTGTTATGTCGGCTCTGATTATATTATGACCCCTTAGACTCTTATATATAGAAAGGAAGTCTTGTCATTTGTATCATCCAAGAATTGTTCATTTGTGTAATTTAAAGGAGGTTTCCCCCTCAAAGAAGCTAATTTATAAGGTGTTCATCTATCTTTTCTATCTTTTTGGTGAGCTAGTTTCATAATAGACCTATGAGACCTTGCGACCTAATGCCCATGAGGTTGCAGGGGTCGCATGGTCGCAATGAATGTCACCTGCGACCTATGCGATCTTGCAACCTATTGGTCATGAGGTCGCAAGGGTTGCATGATCAGGACAAGCATTTCTTGTGACCTTTGTGACTTAGCGACTTGTGGGTCTTACGGGTCACACTAGTCGCAAGGGTTAGAATTGTTTGAAAGAGTCACATTCCAAAGCTGCGACTAACTTTCTTAAACTGGATTTGTGACTTAGCTTGACTTAGTAAGAAAACTTAGGTTCTTACGAGACTTTTCAGGTCTGGTGAGATTTTGAGCAGATCCTTAAGGTGTGGGAACTCTCACGCGATACAGGGGCTCCGAGAATTTTAAGGATTTCAAAAGTTTTGGAGGGGTTGTTGTAATAGTTACAACAATTAGTGATTCACTTGGAGAACTAAAGGATATTTGACGTCTTTTGGCCTATCTTAAGGGGCCTGAATGAGTGTTGGTTCCATAGAGCTATAGGTGCCATTTATGGTACTCGAGCCTCTCCTTCACACTGGTCGGCTATACCATTCTGCGAAAACTATCCTGTAACACACAAGATATGATGCTACTTCCTACTACCTTGGGAAGGAAAAAGAGAAGATGAAGTAATGATACGACCTTAAAGTTTTTTTTGGTATAGTGGTCATCATACTCTGGTGTTACTCCACTTCCAGCGAGCCTGAACAATACCCCGATGGAGTCACTACCTAGAAATCGTGAATGCTGCTCCACTGCCAGCAAGCCTTCTCAGTACCCCGGCAGAGTCATTGCCTTACCTATTTGTGCATGAAGCCTTTCTTGGTCCTTTATCCCTTATTATGAGTAATTGGATGTGCTCATTGGCACTTATTTTCCTATTTTATTTTCACTTATTTTATGGTGGCTTAAAGCCTGGGTGGACGAGGGATCTTGACTTATTTGACTTACAAAGAGGTTGTTTTTGGTTTTTTAGAGACCTTATTGTTTTCCCAAAATGTATGTATGATCAAAAGGTTTCTTTAGTTCCCCCTTCATTCCCAAAACAACGGGTGAGCTAGAAAAATTCAAACTTATCGGCCATGCAAGCAGTTGGGATAGGTCGACGTGAATGAGAAAGGAGGTCATGTGTGCCATCAAGTTCCCCACCACTACGAATCTTGCACACTCTATCTCAGCCACAACTTAAGGTTCAGTCAGCAAATGGTTCTGTAGGGCATCCATGGAAGCCAACGTGTAGGGCCGTTCTATCCTCTACCTGTCATCCTGAACTTTAATTTTCAAAGGAAAAAAACATCAAACTATAATGAAATCAAAACTAAATGATGAGCTAGGAAAACAAAAGGGAAATATGGTACAAGATGGGACTAGCAACCTTGGTGCTACTAGGTAAAATAGAACTTGAGGTCCAGGCCATTCATAGGAAGGGGTTCAACTCCCCCTCCTAGCGTTTCCAACTTATAGTTGTGTTTTCTGATTTTCTCTTTGATTTGAAAGGGACCAATCCACAAAGATTGGAACTTGGTGTGTTTTCCCTTGTCCTCATGAGCTTGATCCTATTTAAGAACCAAATCCCCCATACTAAATTCATAGGACCTTGCAAACTTCTTGACAAACCAACTTTTAATCCATCTTTGGTGAGCAAAAAATATCTCCTTGGTCTTTAGTCTCTCCTCTTCCAACCTCATGAATGTGTCAATATGGCTCTGAATGGCAGGGCAAGGGGAGCCTTGTGACTCTTGAGCTAGTTGGAGGGCTGGAAGATACAAGTTAAGTGGCAATATGGACTCTTTCCCATAAACCAATAAGTAGGGGGATGTGGCAATGGCTGGTTTGGGAGTAACCTGGTCAGCCCATAGGGCATTACTGAGTGAATTGTGACAGTTTCTTTGGTGAGAAAGTAGGGTTTTATTGAGGATGGGGATCAGGTTTTTATTGGTAGATTATGTTAGACCATTCCCCTGAGGGTAGTAGTTGGATGAATGTTTTAAAATGACACTGTTTTCCAAAGAAAAATCATACAATTTCAAAGATGAAAAATTTAGGTTTTAACCCTGTACATAAATTACCTGCATACGAATTCTAAAACACATAAAATAAAAATGCGAGAGCATAACACATAAAACACGTATACATAGAGATTTCCCCTGGATCTCAAAACCAGGACTACGAGCTTGATTTTTCATTATGTTCCTTTCAATGTTATAATACATATTTATACATGCCGAAGCATCCAATACCATGGACCAAAAACCATCGTGTCCAATACCATGGACCGAAAACCATCACATCCAAAAAACATGTGCGAAAATCATGCACAAAACCATAGGTGGGTCTGCCCAACCTAACATAGGGTCCAAAACCAAAATTTTCTGGTGTAGCGAAAGTGGGGTTACAGGTACACCTCAAACCCCCTGCGACCCCCCCCCCCCCACTACACAATCAGCACAACAAAGTGGGGCTCCGCCTCCCTCTAAAGCCCCAGATAACTACGTGTGCTAGTCATGGAAAGAATATAACACAACCCAACATTCTACCACTTGTTGTTTTCTTTCCATAGGGGGCCGCAAGAGAGCTTAGTCATTTTTCCAACACTGAAACGCCCATTGTCTCTCTACACCAAGAGAACTTCTCAGAGCTCACATATTTTGTCAATGCATCTGTAGTATTCTTCAAAGTGTCCACCTTTACCAGCAACATCTTTTTATCTTCTATCATATCCCTCACAAAGTGATACTGAACATCAATATGCTTTGTCTTTGAATGATATGTGGGGTTCTTTGCCAAGAAAATTGCACTTTGGCTGTCACAGTCTATCCTTATAGCTCCCTATACTAACCCCATACTTGAACACAATCTCTGCAACCAAACTGCTTCCTTGCTTGCATGAGTGACTATCATGTATTCTGCCTCTCTAGTTGATATTTCCACTACAGATTGTTTCTTACTCATCCAAATGACTACACCTCCAAATAGGTTAAACACATACCCACTTGTAGATCTTCTCTGATCCAGATCTCCAGCACAGTCTGCATCAACAAAGCCATGAATATCCAACACTCTGTCCAATCCTGGTCTTCCTTGGTAGGACCAACCATAATCACTAGTGCCACACAAATACCTGAAAACCCGCTTCACTGTTGTCCAATTCTCCTTTCTTGGTTTCGACATAAACCTACTCAATACTCCCACTGCATGTGCAATGTTTGGTCTAGTACAGACCATTGTATACATCAGGCTACCGACTACACTTGCATGTGGAACACGGGACATGTCCTCTTCCTCTTCTTGTGTCTTGGGACACTGTTCAACAGATAACCTCACACCTACAGGAATAGGAACCTTCACCGGTTTACTCTCTTGCATATTAAACCTCTACAGTATTGTCTCGACATACTTCCTCTGGTGTAATCAGAGCTTCCTCTTTGTCCGATCTCTTTTAATTTCCATTCCCAAAATATAGTTTGCAGCACCAAGATCTTTCATGTCGAATTTGGAAAACAATTGGGTCTTAGAGTCCTCGATAATTTCTTTGTCATTTCCAACCAACAACATATCATCCACATATAATACTAGATAAATAAGATGGTCACCAATTAATTTAAAATACACACAATGATCTGCCTTGCTTTTGGTGAAGCTAAGTCCCTGTATAAATGTATCAAATTTCCGATACCACATCCTTGGTGACTATTTTAACCCATACAAAGACTTCTTTAACTTGCATACCAGTTCTTTCTTACCTTTCACCACAAAGCCTTTAGGTTGCTTCATGTAGATTTCCTCTTCCAGATCCCCGTGAAGAAATGCTACCTTCACATCCATCTGTTCTACCTCAAAATCAAAAGCAACAGCAACAGATAAAAGTAATCTAATAGAAGTTACCTTGGCAATAGGAGAAAAACTATCACCAAAATCAATTCCCGACACCTAGGAATAACCTTTTTCTACCAACCAAGCTTTGTATTTCTCCACTTTTCCTTCTGCATTTGTCTTCTTTTTGAACACCCATTTGATGCCAATGGGTTTCCTTCCAACCGGCAACTCCACCAGATCCCAAGCCTCATTTTTGTGCAAAGATGCCATTTCATCAACCATGGCCTCTTTCCAGCGTTTTCCATCCTCTGAATCCACTGCTTCCTTCACAGTTCTGGGATCATCATTAGTAACAGGCAAAGAAAAATTTGAACAGAAAGAGATGGACTATACCTTTCTTGCTGCCTTCTTTCTCAAACTGATCTTCTCAAAACCGGAGTTTGTGGTTCTTCATCTTCTGATTCCTCCTCTGCTGTAGAGTCTGATTCTTCCTCCTTTAGCTCAAACTCTATCTTCTTAGGTTCCTTTGGTTGAACTTCATGTTTAATAACATCTTTCACCTCTCTGAACACCACATCTTAGTTGTACACATCCTTCCTTGTCACTGGGTTCCAAAGCTTATAAACCTTTAAACCATCCTTATACCCAATAAATATGCACTTTTCAGATTTACTATCCAACTTGGTTCGTTTTTCCTTTGGAACATGTACATATGCATCACATCCAAATACCATTAGATGTGAAAGAGAGGGTTTCGTACCAGTCAATAGCTCTTGTGGAGTCTTATCCTTCAATGCTGATGAAGGTGACTTGTTGACTAGGTAACATGCAGTATCCACTGCCTCTGCCCAAAATTCCTGTCCTAACTCAGCACCACTGAGCATGCTTCTTGCCCTTTCCATCAACGTCTTGTTCATTCTTTTTGCAACTCCATTTTACTGAGGTATATATGGAGTAGTCTTCTGTCATGATATACCACACTTCTTACAGAATTCTTCAAATTCCTTGCTGCAAAACTCTCCACCATTATCTGTCCTCAGCACCTTTATCTTCTTCTCTATCTGATTTTCCACGAGAGCCTTAAATTCTTTAAACCTGTCAAAGACTTTAGATTTATTCTTAAGGAAATATATCCATGTATTCCTTGAGAAGTCATATATAAATGATACATAGTACACAGACTTTCCTAGTGATGGAACCTTCACAAGTCAAAACACATCATTGTGCACAAGCTCTAATATATGTTTCGTCCTCTTACTACCAGAGGTGAAACTCACCCAATCCTGCTTCCCATATACATAATCTTCACAAAAATCAAAATCCAAGGAGCTATTACTCATGCCTTCTACATACCTTTACCATGAAGTATTCGAAGGCCCTTCTCTGCAATATGTCCAAGCCTTTGATGCCACAACATGGTCTTCTCTCTAGAGACCACTAGATTTTATGCTCCAGTTTTAGGAACCATAGAAATGTTGCACCCATCAATAACAATGATACCTTGCAACTTGTACAGAGTTCCAATTTGAACTCCCCGTATCAATACCAGTGCTCCCTAAACCATTTTGTAGGAATCCTTCTCGAACACTGTTTTTACACCTGCATCATATAGCTTGCTTACCAAAATCAGATTTCTGGCCAATGCAGGAATATGCAGAACACCCGGAAGTGCTCTAACCCTTCCACCTTGCAAATTCAACTTTACTTTTCCGTGACCAATGATTCTAGCCTTCCTGTCATACCCTAATGAGACATCACCACCATTGTATTTCTCATACTTGTAGAACCACTCTCTATGGGGAGTGAAGTGAAAGGATGCACCTGAGTCAATCAACCATGCCTCATGATCTACATGTGTACTTAAAGAAGCCAAGTACACATCCCCACCTTCATCTGAGGTGGTTTTCACCTCTACAGAAGGAGCATCATCATATTCATTTCCTTTTTCAGGAGCTTTAGATTTACAGTCCCTTTTGTAGTGTCGTTCCTTTCCACATTTCTAGCACACCCCCTTTACAGGTTTTCCTGGAGATTTAGATCTCCCTCTAGATTTAGATCTTCCACTCGATGACTTATTTTTGTTTATATTCTGGGACCATCCTCGTACAGACAAGGCATCACCATTCTGGCTCTCCATATTTTTTCGTCTCAACTCCTCTGTCAACAAGGATGAGGCTATTTCATCAAACTGCAAGGCAGTTGCATTGCTACCTATTGCAATAACCAGACTATCCCACGAATCTGGTAGAGAACACAACAAACTGATGCAATTATCTTCATCTAAATTTTAATATCAACAAATGCTAACTGACTTACCACAGTATTAAATGCGTTTAGATGCTATGTCATCGAGTCTCCATCTTTCATCCTCAGGTTATACATCTTTTTCCGCAGGAACAATTTATTCACTAGAGACTTAGATTGGTACAAAGTCCCTAACTTGTCCCACAAAGCCTTCACCGTAGCTTCCCTTGATACATTCAACGATACTGAATCTAAGACACACAATCATATTGTTCTCTTTGCCTTCCGATCCAACTTCTTCCATTCTTCATCGGACACTCCTGTTGGTTTAGTGGACGTATCTACCATGATCCACTGATCTTTACCCATCAACAGATCCTCCATCTTGAGTTTCCACAACTCAAAACTCTGACCATTAAATTTATTGATCTCTATATTTCTACTACTCGCCATCTTCTTTCACCACCAGAATCAATCTCGTAGATCTCCCACTGAACAAGGTCTACCACAGGCCTAAGCGAAACCCCTCAGCAACAAAGGCGTCCGCTTGAAGCCAAAATTGCTCTGATACCGAATGTAGGTTTTAACCCCGTAGAAAAATTACCTGCATACAAATTCTAAAACACATAAAAGAAAAATGCGAGAGCATAACACTTGAAACACGTATGCACAGAGATTTCCCCTGGATCCGAAAACCAGGACTACCAGCTTGATTTTTCATTATGTTCCTTTCAAATGTTATAATGCATATTTATACATGTCTAAGCATCCAATACCATCGACCAAAAACCATCGCGTCCAATACCATGGACAGAAAACCATTGTGTCCAAAAAACATGTGCGAAAATCATGCACAAAACCATAGCTGGGTCCACCCAACCTAACATAGGGTCTGAAACCAAAATTTTCTGGGGTGCTACCCCGGACTCCATAAAGTGGGGTTATGGGTACACCTCAAACCCCCTATGACCCCCCTGGCTACACAATCGGCGCCAAGGATAATTTTAGGGGCAAATGTTCCCCCTTTGGCGAAATTAAGGGGTTTTAAATTTTTAGTGGGCGAATATTTTGTATCATAGTACATTTTTACAAATCACCTCAAATAGCCCACCTTATCTTAAGGGAGAGGGTAAAAAAGGTAAATTTAGCCCTTGAAATTAGGACTTACAACCTTCCATTCGCCCATTTTCAAGAATAGGTTTTATTTAAGTGAATCCATTCGCCCATTTTCAAGAATAGGTTTTATTTAAGTGAATCCTATGGGCCAAATACTATATTTATAAAAGAGGTATGGTAAATTAATAAAAATATAAATAAATGAGAGGTATTGTAAATAAATAAAACATTTTTTATATTTACTCCATAAGTCACCTTATATACATGTAAGGGTGTAAACAAATAAAAATATAAGTAAAGTGGAGGTATGGTAAATAAATAAAATGTCTTTTTATACTTACTCAAAAGGTATGGTAAATAAATAAAAATATAAATAAACTAGACGTATCGTAAATAAATAAAACCTCTTTTTATATTTAGTCCATAACCCTCGTTCTATTTATGAAGGCTCAAGAAAGAGGTTTTATTTAAGTGAATCCTATGGGCCAAATACCATATTTGTAAAAGAGGTATGGTAAATTAATAAAAATATAAATAAACGAGAGGTATGGTAAACAAATAAAACATTTTTTTATTATTACTCCATAAGTCACCTTATATTTACGAACACTCAAAAAATGGGTTATATTTAGGTGAAACCTATGGCCAAAATACTATGGGACAAATACCATGGACTAGATTGTTATTAATGCCATGCAAAAAACCATTATTAACCCTAATATTAGAATTAATAAAAATAAAAATGGCACATGGTATTGACCCATGGTATTCACCAAAATGGCACATGGTATTGACCCATGGTATTCACCTGGAATGTAGCCTATTTAAATGGGGGAATTAAACCAACATGTAGCCTATGCTAAGATTCACTAGGACTTTACAAAGTTTTATTATTTAGTCAAAGACTCGCCAAGATCTTACAAGATTTTATAGTTGAGTAAAATATTCGCCATGCCTGGTGAGAGATTCGCCAAAAAATTATATATACATATTATATTATTGATAAAATCGCCTTCCATTTTTCCTATATATCATGGAGATTCGCCCATTTATTATATTTATAAATTTGGGGGGGGGTTCTTAAAATTTTCCCTGATTGGCGCAATGAAGGGGGGCTCCGCCCCCCCCTCTAACCCCCCAGTTAACTACGTGGGCTAGTCATGGAAAGAATATAACACAACCCAATAAAAAATATGTAGCATTACCAAAGACAAGTGAGGTTGGGACACCAAACCTAGCTATGCTGTACTGATTGGTGAAGGATATTACCTCATCGTCATTGATTTTTCGTAACAGGATTTCCTCCACCCACCTGGTGAAATAGTCAGTGGCTGTGAGTATATACTTGTGATGTTTTAATGAGTTCTACATGATCCCATCGATGACATCCAATCCCCATTGTTGTAAAGGCTCTTCAATTGCTATGGGTTGGAATGGAGCTGATGATCTAGCATGCATGACTACATGCTTCTGGCAGATGGGACACTTTTGAGTGTAGGCATGCGCATCCTTAAAGAGTGTGGGACAGTAGAAATCTTCTTGCATGATCTTGTGAGAAGTGATGTTTCTTGCAGAGTGACCTCCTCCTGGTCCATCATGTAGATCCTTCAGAACTCGCTGAGCTTCGTCATATTCCAAATATCTTAGCAGTATGCCGAGGTGATGCTTTCTGAAGAAGTTTCCCTAATTCATTTGATATGAGGCAGCCTTGAGCCAGACGACTTTCTTCTTATTGGTGGACACGGTATCCGGTAGAGACCCTAGCCCTAGATATTGCCTCAGGTCATAGTACCATGAAGAGGAGCCGTGTGAGCCGAGTAGCTCATTCTGGTACATTTTTATCTCATGTTCCCAACCCTCTGCCTTTGAAACTGGTTAATCTGCCACCTCGGTAGTTAGTTTACAGAACCTGTGGCTTTTTGTTATAGACATTTTTGTGTGTTACATCATGAAGCATGAAATGTCAATAATCTAAGGGATCCAAAGTCCCTAAACATGTTGTTCCTACCCCTAGAGGAACAAGGTCAGCAAACCACAACACTGAATATCAGTTCTCCACCTGAAAACACTCAAAAACAGGCTAATTCTGGATCATGTCAACTGCTCCACTGAGCATCTGCGCTGAATGTCAATTGCTCCACTATGTACCTGCGCTGAATGTCAACTGCAAAGAAGGCTACCTGCGCTGGGCGAGTTTGGACAAGTGGCGCAGTCATTCCTTAAGGTGTCAATGCCCAGGAAGCTTCCAAAATGACACTTGGATCAAGGAATTCGACTGGTGATGAGTAAGAGGGTCTGGATCTCCAAGTGGAAGCAAGAACCTCCAAGTGGACTCAAGAACTAAAGAATAACTGAAGTGGGAAATGACACTAGTCAGCTTCATGCCAGCCTCAAGCTGACTCATCCTTTCTCCAAAACTCCTATATATATAGCTCTCTCATGAGGTCTAAGGAGGCTGGAATCTGGTGAATGTAAGGAAGTGCTGTTGGTTTGTGTATAGAACTATTGGGTGATTTGCTTTGAAGGAGGTGAAGAGGAGATTTCTTTCTGCTAGGAGGTGATGCTGGATTGGGCCTTTTATGGTTGTATCACTTCCTGAACTTTACTTCTTCCATTAATAAAGCATTTGATGTTCTTCTATATACATGTGTCTCAATGGTGTATTGCTATACTTGTGTATTTGATTTATTCTAATCCTTGAATCAATTATGAATGTATGCTTCTTGTAGTTTCCCTCTCTTGCCATTTTGCAGGATCTTGGTGTAGCTGGGCCAGTGAAAGAGCAAGGAGCTGGGAGCAAGCAGCAAAGAGAGAAGATTGGATCAATCATTAGCGGAAGACATCGGTTAGTGGATCTCTTTCTCCCCTCTCTTACATCTCATAAAGAAGTAATCTCGAATAGCTTTGCTTTGATTGTTGTTGAGGTACTATCACCCTTAGAGTGGGATAGGGTCATTCCGTATTGGATACTTTTCCCAACAACAAATTGGCGACTCCACTGGGGATCGTATCTTGTTGGTTGTTTGTGTTTTTTGCTATTCATTTCATAAACACAGGGAGTACCGAATCGAACTGCATTTGGATCTTCAAATGAAAAGTAGAGGGCAGCTACTCTAGCTCAGTTTCTGGGCCTGTTTATGATTTGAAGATCTAATCCACAAGGACTCCGAATAGCTCTTAGTGATAGCTTTTCATCCTCCTTTTCATCCCTTAGTGTGTACTTGACTGATAGCTTCTGATTTGGCCAAAAACTGTGAATTTTTGAGCAATCTGTGACCCGGAAACTGAGAAAAACGAAAGTTTATCTCTTCAGTGGAGGCACTGTGAAGGCAGTCTGCATTTCAGCGCAGATCCCGAAGGGGCTACCTGTGCTGAATGTCAAACTGACAGAGTACTACCTGCGCTGAACCAATTTTGCCTAGTGCTACTGGGGTTCCCTCCTGTTTATTGCCCTGTTTTCACCCTTGTTTTTGCAGCCTGTTATCAGTCAATGTACCTATCTGAAACCAACTTTCCTTGCCACTATTCTGCCTCGGTTGTATAAAGAAACTGTATTTGTTCTTTGTGTATTTCTTACGTCATTTGCAGTTTCCCATAACGAAAGTGAACTAGTCTTGCTGTGGCCTCTTAGATCTAGACCTGTGATAAGTGTCGTTTTGATCTTGAGAGTTAGTTTGTTTGCTGTTCATAGCTGATTAATCTTTTGCTTTCGTCATATGGTTTGAATTTATATATTTCCAGTGTCGAAACAAGTAAATCTTAAGGTGTCTTTTGATTTTGGACAAGCTTGTTTGCTTTCACTTGAAATTGAATTCGAAATTATACAACAGCTTTCTTTTTGTAGTACATCAACATTAAGAAAGAGAAAAGAAATACATGCATTGTGCATGTGCATTTTGACAGTTTGCATGTTGATTTAGGAAAAAGTGCATTAGTGTGTGCTCTATGATCTGTGTGAAAAGATGATGTCTTTCTTTTCCCTCAGTAGTTAAGATTTTCAAAGTTGAAAGATTGAAAAGCTTGCTTATCATCTTAGACTGCATTCAGGAAGTTGTATTATACATCTCGTGGTGATCCATAAAGGCAAACTGCTAAACAAGATCAACCTTAAAATAAATTGAATTTACATAACAACGCATTGAAACATAATGCAAACACATAGAGGTCTAAGCTAGAGACGTGTTCCGGCGTCGTTAAACGTGATATCTTAGCGTTGAGTGGTTGGGTGATTCCTCCACGGTGAAGCGATAAGTATCAATACGGATTTGTGCTCCCACGTATCGTCGCGTATATATTGGGAGACCCCTATAGGAACAAAGCCTTTATCCATAGGAAGCCGTGTCGGCCGCCCTACTGATCGCAATGCAGTGAACACAGCATTCACGAAGATCGACCACTCGTACCGTAAAACGTATTCTGTGGTTTTGCGAAAAGTTTGGCACACCCTCTGCCTAGAACTCCAGAGTAGTTTCTTTTGGCCTTTTCCAAACTCTATAACTGAAAAAGTCCATCCGAGCATTTGTCACTTCGGGCTCGTTAAAACATCGAAGGAGACTAGAGTCATCTTTAGCTTTTTCTCGACTCTTAAAAAGTGAAAAAGCAAGTTGTGTCTAAAGCGTCGTTATAAAATTTATTTTAAACGGAACATAATCACCTCCTATTCCTGCATTGATCTGTAGGTTGAGAACATGGAATGCCCCAACCAAGGAATTCCACATGATGGAAATCCTAGTCCTTTCTCCTCTTGGGAGAAGTTGGTGCGCCCCACATGGCCACATTGTCGCTTCCAGGACTGACAATTGGCCTGCCTATTTGGCTATTCTCAACCAATGTAGTTCAGAACACCATGGTTCCTGAACAGTCGAGTCAACAGTTAGATCAGTCTAGAGCTGCCCACCAGCCTTCTACTTCCTATAACTCTTCCTCCAATCCTTCATCTTCGCAAGGTAGAGCCGGAAAAAGCCAAGCTCCCATGGAGAAGAAGGAGAAGAAGAAGAAAGAGAAGAAGAAGAAGGAGCCTAAGGCGACTAGGGGCAAGCAAAAGACATCTGACAAAAATCCACACATAGCATAGACCGGGCCTTAATCGCCATGTGTCATATGTAGAGGAGACCACTTCCATAGAGATTGTCCCTGTATTCCCCGGATACTAAGGGACTGGTCCCCTCGGTTGCACAATTCGGGAGCATCAACCTCTGATAGCCATGTTGAATGCTTACCGTCAACCAGCGAAAGTGAAGGTTCAAGACAAAGAGGGGGAGCAAGATTCCCCTACAGACTGTGTGAAGGCGATCACGCCATCCACCGTTGTCCCTTCTTAGACGAAGTGAAGAGAGTTTTGGAAGATCGTCCGGTGTCACCGTTGAGACTTCCTCCTGGATACGAAAAACTCGTGCCAAGTCCTTCGTTGGTTGAAAATACAGCTGGCCCGCTCAAGTGGTCAGCTGAAACGTCAGTCATTGAGAATGAACCTACTGAATCCAGACCGGACGAAAGTCCAAAGGTCGAAATGGCAGTTGACCCGGTTCTCCCTTCAGAGGTTTCATCCTCAAATGACACCGTCACTGAAGATTCATCTTCAAATGACACCCTCACTGAAGAGAATAAGGATGACACCATCCAGATTATTTTCATCAACACAGACTACGATGAGCGTCAGGGCAATGTGCCCATTCCTTTATTGCAGGAAGGAACATCGTCAGGGTCATATCCGGCCGTGTATTCGGTCCCACCACCAAGCAACCTGGTTGTGTCCTTTGATTGGAACCAACTAGGCAGACCCCGGTTGCCAGCCAGTATACCATTCAAAATCATAGTCCAAATTTACAGAATGGTAATGGCTGGCACTATCATTGATGAAGGGGCGTCTGTGAGTATCCTTTCCTCTATTGCTTGGAAAGCACTGGGTTCCCCGGCGCTTTTGCCTGAGATAAGAAATCTCTCGGGTTTTGATAAAGGAACCAGTCGACCATTAGGGATCCTCCCCAATGTACCTGTTACATTGAAAGGGAAGACCGTTCAAATGAATGTGATGGTCGTTCAAGGACCCTTGGATTATAACCTACTCCTTGGACGAGACTATATATATTGCATGGGAGCTATAGTCTCCTCACTCTTTATAGTAATGTGTTTTCCACACGAAGGAAGAATGGTCAAGCTCGTAGACCAACTTTCATTTCCGGGATCACGCATCGCAAATAGTCACATACCAACCCTGAATGGTCTATTCAATCAAGAAATGTCTCCACCCCCAGTCCTCCTTCCCGATGAGTGCGAGTGATTCGGAAAGATGGGACTGGAACCCAGGGGGCATGCATCCTGGTCTGCTTCGGGCAGAGGAAACCCTGGGTATAAGGTAGAATTTCCGCGAGAGAATATGACTAGTCCGTACCCCGTCCGTGGATGGAAGAGGGGTTGTTCTAAAATAGGATTCTTTTGTCAAGGTTACTTGTTTGACAAAGGTCATTCACCATTGTCTACTTCGGTAGACAGTGCCAAGGAAATGTTTTCGTTTGAAGAAGTTAACAAAACAATCTTTGGGTAACCAGAAAGAGGCAAGCCTCACCCTTTAAAACAAATGTTTTAACGGATAAGTAGGGGCAGCCTTGAAAGTGTACTTTATACCTGGGGGCATGCAAACCTTTTGGAGTGCAAGCTAAGAGCGGTTATTTATCTGTTTTTGGGATTAGCTGTTTCCGAACTTGCATAAAGAAAGGATGAGAGGGAGCATAGCTTTGGTAAGGCGCCAGCTCTATAAAAAATGGGATCTTACAGGAGACATTCTTATCTTAAAAAATAAACGCAAGGTTCGAGCAGTTTTACCGCGGAATTTATGCTCGTTAAAAAATAGAAAAGCGAGATCCGAGCAGTTTTAGCACATAGTTCATGCTCGTTAAAAAATAAACAAGAGATTGAGCAGTGTTTTGGCGCATTCAAGCTCGTTAAATAAAAAATGAACCTACCCCGGTAAATAATCTCTGTGATCGTAAATTTATTAGCCATAAAAAGCCTTGGTCGTGTTTGCACCTGCCACCTCCATTTCATTTGGCCGATCGTTCACCTCCATATGATTGTTTACCCATTTTGAGGAACAGCTGCGAAGAGTGATTTCACCTAGCCATCCTTGTGACACTGCCGTGATTGGAAAATTCCAACCTGTACCTGGAATCTGCTGCTATCCCTGTTTATCACTCGTTCCTCAAAAGACGAGTCTTCTTTGAGCTCTTTTCATCTGACTCGTAAAATATGAAAAGTTTGCCGAGTTTTGGCCTTCCTGCTCGTTAAAAGGACCGGAAGAGCTATCCCTCCTCTAGATTTTAATCTTTTTGGACCTGAGGGATTATTGCACAAAAAGGTCGAGCGCTTGTTTTATTCGGCTCGTTAAAATTATCGAAAACTCATCCCTTCTGTATTGTTTTATACTTTTTTGGACTTAAGGGATTAGATGACGAAAAAGGAATTTTGGAGTTGACTTTCTGTACCTTTTCAGACTCTCTAAAAATGAAAAGGACCGAGTTTTCCTTGTCGTTAGACTCGTTAAAATGATTAAATAGCGACAAACTTGTCTTTAGACGAAAACGAGTTTCCCTATCGCTAGGCTCGTTAAAACATAGCGATGGGCTTGCCCGAAGGGCAGGTTATAGAACAAGCATATGTTATCCTCCTCAAGCTTGACAAAAATAAAGAGGTACTGGTCAGAAATGATTGGGGAAAAATTGGGAGAACCTCAAAGCTTTAATGGTAGCAAGTCGCTCTTGAACATGACACTTTTCCTCCGTATCACATCGGGTTGGGTTGTTTCATTCACCGGTCTCATCACCATGGTCCTCGCCAAACCATCCACATTTGGGGTAATGCTACCGATCCATCGCATCAGTGTCGTTATATGTTCAAGAGATGTTGTTCAGAAAAAGTCAACCGTGTCCCATCCACTGCCATACATTATCCTTCATCCACCCATGATCGCCACCCTGAGTCATATGTCACAGATTGTTTTCACCTCCATTAAAGTCATTAGCTCCGTTCCGTGTCACTGATGTGGGATTCATTAAGGCCCTCCTGTGACGGATCGCTTCTTGTCGACTCCAGCTCATTATCCAAGGAGTTGATCTAGGAACACCCCCCTCAGTACTTTGAAGCTTGCATGCCTCAGTGGCAAGTTTCTCACTTCCGGCGACAGGTATACATCAATGACCTTCGACCAGAAGATTTTGCATGGTGTTCGACGCCAAGTCCTTTATTCACACCACGTGAATTGTACTGCAGTACCTTGAGGGTCATTATCATTATCGGTGATTCCTCTCGCACTTGTTAACGGTTTTCATCATTGACCGGTAATCAAGCGATGTCTTTCCATGTTCGACTTCAGCGCAATTCTCACATGGATCGACTTGTACTTAGAGTGAAGATCGAACGAGTTTTGAAGACCCCGGATCTAGTTTCATCCATCCGGGCTGCGATATATATTCAGGAAATATAAAGACATTTGACATGTACATTATTGCAGTAGATGATCATCCTACTCAAAGGATGATAATTTCAGCAGAGAATTATCAGTCTACCATCAGACGATCGTCTGTTCTATGTACCAGAATGAATTTATAAAGTTGAGCATGGGAATGCCCGCCTCAACTAGATCATGAAAGCAGAATGAAAAATAATGTATTGTATTGTATTTTATTACAAGTCACCTCTCAGCGATTGAATGAACTTCAGATCCTCCTGATAAAGCATTTCACCCGAAAAACGACCTCATACTTTAGGGGGCAACTGTTATAGACATTTTTGTGCCTTACAGCATGAAGCATGAAATTTCAATAATCTAAGGGATCCAAAGTCCCTAAACATGTTGTTCCTACCCCTAGAGGAACAAGGTCAGCAAACCAAAGCACTGAATATCAGTTCTCCACCTGAAAACACTCAAAAACAGGCTAATTCTGGATCATGTCAACTGCTCCACTGAGCATCTGTGTTGAATGTCAACTGCTCCACTATGTACCTGCGTTGAATGTCAACTCCAAAGAAGGCTACCTGCGCTGGGCGAGTTTGGACAAGTGGCGCAGTCATTCCTCAAGGTGTCAATGCCCAGGAAGCTTCCAAAATGACACTTGGATCAAGGAATTCGACTGGTGATGAGTAAGAGGGTCTGGATCTCCAAGTGGAAGCAAGAACCTCCAAGTGGACTCAAGAACTGAAGAATAACTGAAGTGGGAAAGGAAACTAGTCAGCTTCATGCTAGCCTCAAGCTGACTCATCCTTTCTCCAAAACTCCTATATATAGAGCTCTCTCATGAGGTCTAAGGAGGCTGGAATCTGGTGAATCTAAGGAAGTGCTGTTGGTTTGAGTATAGAACTATTGGGTGATTTGCTTTGAAGGAGGTGAAGAGGAGATTTCTTTTTGCTAGGAGGTGATGCTGGATTGGGCCTTTTATGGTTGTATCACTTCCTGAACTTTACTTCTTCCATTAATAAAGCATTTGAGGTTCTTCTATATACATGTGTCTCAATGGTGTATTGCTATACTTGTGTATTTGATTTATTCTAATCCTTGAATCAATTATGAATGTATGCTTCTTGTAGTTTCCCTCTCTTGCCATTTTGCAGGATCTTGGTGTAGCTGGGCCAGTGAAAGAGCAAGGAGCTGGGAGCAAGCAGCAAAGAGAGAAGATTGGATCAATCATTAGCGGAAGACATCAGTTAGTGGATCTCTTTCTCCCCTCTCTTACATCTCATAAAGAAGTAATCTCGAATAGCTTTGCTTTGATTGTTGCTGAGGTACTATCACCCTTAGAGTGGGATAGGGTCATTCCGTATTGGATACTTTTCCCAACAACACTTTTCACTATGTGTGAGGGTTTTAAATCAAAATAATACTCTTGGAGGGGGGTCATCCAGTTGGCTCTCCTCTCATCCATCTCCTGCGGGATTAAGAGTGATCTGACTTCTCGGTGTGGGACCATTATTGTGACACAATTTTTTAGAATGCATGGTCTAAAATGTTTCACCACTTTATAAACCACATATTCCTGCTTATCGATGTCTAGGTAATTGAGTTTTGTGCCTTATAGCCTTGTGCTCATGAAGGACATAGGACGTTCATCGTGGTCACAATCCTTTTGTGTGAGGAATGTGACCAAGGACGAGTCTGAGCTGAAAGTGTAAGATGAAGTCCTTACTGAAATCCGGTTGAAAAGGTAAGGATCTTCAATGATCATTGTTTTGATGTGATCAAAAGATTCCTTTTCTTATTGATTCCATTTGAACACTGAATCTCTCTTTATCATATTTTGTAAAGGTTTGACAATTTGCGCAAAATATGAAATAAATTTGCAAAGAAAATTGATTTCACTAAGGAAAGATTGCATACCTTTTTTGGTGCTTGGTTGGGGAATCTATGCTATAGCTTTCATGTGGTCGGGGTCAACAATGATTTTGTCTTTGGTGATGATGTGTCTGAGAAGGTTGCCCTTGGAAACCACGAATGCTCTTTTTTGGTTTGAGAGAGATTCCATATTTCTGGCGTTGTTCGAAAATCTGCTTCAAATGGTGAATGTGATCAGCCCTTTTCTTCGAGAAAACAATGACATGATCAAGGTAGACCACTACACTCTGGCCCATTAAACCCTAGAATGTGATATCGATTTCTCTTTGGAATGTTTCCCTGACATTCATCAGTCCAAAGGGCATACGAGAAAATGCAAATGTTCCCCACTTTCTTCTGAAGGTTGTATTGATTCGATGTGGTTCGGCTACTAGGACTTGATTGTAGACAGAGAAGCCATCTAACAAGGATAAAACTTTTGATGCCGAGACGGTTTGGAGAATCTTCTCCATGGAAGGAATCATGTAGTTTTCTTTATCTGATGCTCGATTGAGGTTCTGGAAATCGACACACAAATAGATCTCTCCAAATTTCTTTCGTACAAGAACCAAATTGGATACCCAAGAAGTGTGTCTGAACTTGAAGATAATGAAAGCATCCAACAGCTTCTTGAGTTCCTTCTGGATAAGGGTTTCCAATATGAGATGTAACTTCCTCAATTTTTTTATGAAATGGTTTAGCCCCTTCTTTTGTATGGATGATATGCTAGACAATCTGGGTATCATATATTTTCAGGTCGTCATATGTCCTAGTGAAAATGTCGCGATACATTTTGAGCAGGCTGATGAGGGCCTATCCTTCTTCAGGGGAGCATCCTAGTCCTATCTTGATGCACTTGGGATCTGGTTCGGTCTCAAGGTTGATTTGATCATGCAGGAGAGTGGAGCTATGGGTCTTGGTGTTTGGTGGGCCTTAGAACGGTACTGTAGGTCAAACAATTTCTCTAAGTGACCAACGTATAGGGTTTCCTTTCCCCAAGTCTGCTTCTTCCTATAGGGACCTTTCATGTTCCTCTTCGTCAATGGTTGTGTCTTTAAACACTTCTGCACTTGTCATGAACTCCAACATCTTCTGGTCATCATTGAAAATGCGTAAGTTAGTTATGTTATCAGGCATAGCCAGTTTATACACAATTTCAATAGAAAATCCATCCCTAAGGGGTGTGAATCTAGCTACTACATTAGCTAAGGTGTCAGTGGCGACATTATTAAATGTAGGAACAAAAATAATATTGAAATCATCAAACAATTTTATCAAACATCATACCTCTTTCTAGTAATTATTGAGGTGAGGGAAAAAGCAGTGAATTGTGTTGCCTACTTGCGTTGTGATCATTTCAGAATCCCCGATTACCTTCACACAATCTGACTTTAGATCGATGGCTTTCTTGATGCAGAGGATTAATGCCTCATACTTTGTAGTGTTGTTAGTGCATTGGAACTACAATCTACAAGAAATCAAGAACCTGTTTCCTTTGGGGTCTACCAAGACACAACCTACTCCAGCTCCATATGTGTTTTGGATCCGTCATAGTATAACATCTAGATTCCAAAACTAAGGGAGGGTGGGTCTGGAGTGTGCAGGTCCAAAGAGCATATTTCATTATTATGACTTGGGGTTTGCACTGGGAGTTCCAACTTGGTATCCCTAGGAATAGTCAACGTTTAAGACTGATAACAAGAAAATAGTGTCTTTAAGAGACACTCCTGCAGCTCTTTTTGGGCTTAGTTGATTGGTTCATTAGAGCCCTCAAGATCGTTTATGGTGTGCTTCATGCAAGGCTCACTATTGACTCTGATATGGTTATTCTTTCCTTTGTAGGGCAGCCATAAGTGGGACTAGTCTATGGCGAAGTAGCCTTGAAGCTTGCAGGACCAATCTCTGCTAAGGAGTAAACCATAGGCTTCTGGTATGTCTATGACAATTATGTCAATGCACTGATGAACATGAGAATTAGAAGACAACTGAATAATAACATTATTCAGCTCTCGCACAGCCGGGACTTGGGACCTATAAAGCTGGATGATTTTAGCGTCTGTGTTCTCAGGCTAGATGTTTATTTTTTTGCACACTGACCAGCGCATGATGTTGGTTGACACACCAGAGTCAACGAGGCATTTGTGCACATTGAAGTTGAACAATTCAAAGGTCCAGAGGAAAGGAGGGGTCAAACCCCTCGAGTTCACGTTTGTGACATTTACTATGGCTTGAGCGTCAATCACAGTCGGGGATCAACCTGAGGAGTTTCCCTTGACTGATGAGGGGGACTTTGAAGGGGAGAGAGAGGTGGAAAAAGTTTTGAAAATCAAATCATGTTGGCTGGTCAAATTGCACAACTCATACAATGAGATTTTACCCCGAGTCTTCTTCATGTCTTCGATAATATTGTAATCCAAGTCTATGGATGAAGCCTCTTCCAATAAGCGTTGCGATAATGAGGTAGTTTTAGTTTTCACCTGTTTGGTCTAACTTTTGGGTGTAGATATGTCCCCTCTCCCAATGACTGGGGACTCATTAGAGCTTAGATCATTTGTCCCTTTAGGGAAAGGGGTGGATGGATGGTTCGTATTAGCAGGTGGTAGAATCCTTCTTAACAAATCCCTTTTCTTATCTTTTAGCGTAGCATCCAACACATGACCCTTACTCCTAAGACTATATATTTTTGGGATTTCGGGGGAGGAGTGTCACCCACGATGGCCTTTTGAGCGGCGATCACCTCTCCCCCATGAATGAATTCGAAGTTTAACACAGCGGATGAAGCATCACCGTTGGGAGGGGATTCATCCTCTTTAGGGTCATTAGTTTCTTGTTCACCCTCTCCCATGGCCTGGTCTTCTAAAAGATGGGTGATTATGATAGTCATGTTATGGAGCCATTGGGGTCAAGTTTTATCAAAGTGAGAGGCCTGATGAAAAGTGAAAAATTTATCCTTTCCTAACTCTTCCACATTGAATTTCGAACTGGATGCCAGAGACATTTTGGGGGGGATTGTTAGTTTTCTGGAAAAAGGGTTTAGCGGGATTTCCTCCTCCTGAAATGTCATTGGTTTTTCTACTTAATTCAGACACTTGATTAGTCAGTTGCTTTAGATTTGGCCAGTCCTTTGAAAGGAAAGGAATCTTTGTCTTTATCTGCGGTTTTATTGGATGAGGCTTGATTTTTCTTAATGGATGGTTTTGCCTCCTCTCGTGACTCTTACTCTAGGGTGCCAATAGAAAAAATATCCTTTTCGACCTTTAACGCTGTGGTGAAGTTCTCTACTAGGGTGAGTTTTTCTTCACGTTTAATCAACACGACAATGTCCTGCGACAGGGCCCTGGTGTAATAATCAATCGTGATGGAATCATCAAGGGCTACATCAATCGAGAACTTATTCCAAACGATGGTGAATCATTGGTTGAAATATTTCACCTTCTCCTTCTTGTGGCACTTCAACGTGCTGAGTTCAGTGAGGATCATAGAAGGTGTCTTGTCTTCCGAAAACTTATCAATTTTTTTTTTCCGGAACTTATCCCAAGTTCGGATGGAGGCAACGGGTAGAGACTGATACCAAGTGGAAGCCTTATTCTCTAGAGTGTGAGGGAACATGTGACAAGCCACGTCATCGTATTGTACCTTCATCATTTACAATCCTAGATAGAAATTGCTAATATGGTCATCAACCAAGGTTCCCTTTTTGGTGTCGAACTTTTGGAGGTGTTTCTTAGAATGATAGGGCATATCATGAAGTTGGCCCCTAATTCTTAAAGGGGATTGAGTCATCTAGGCCAACGACTGTTGGCAGAAATTGCCTCTAGGTGGGGTCGGTAATAAGAGGTGGTTTTCATTCCCCTCTGATTCACTACCAATGCCTGATCCCCCCACTGGTGTGAGGAGGTCACCTGCCCTCCCATTGAGGCACTCTGAGGTGTCCTAGATCCCTAGTGTTTCTCACATTCCTAGTGTTTCTTAGGTTCCTCAGGAGACATTTTTTGTTGTAAAAGTTTATACAATCTCTGAGGTATTCCTCAGTTCGCCACCCTAAGGTCCCCTCAGTATTCCTCCTCAGAATTTGATTGTTGACAGGGGTGTCTTTTGGGAGCCATCGATCATTTCCCTGCATCTCTCCCCATTGTGACCGATTGTTTTCACCGGTGAAGGTATTCTTAGGGTCACCCCCCCCATCTTCGGGAGGACTGTCCAACCCCTCGATGGAGAGTCTTTCAACAACGTCCACATAGTCATCAAGAACTATCCTGATTAATTGAAATATGGAGTTAATGAGGACGCCTTGACACGTGTGATGAGGCATGGAGGTGTGGAGGTTGGATAGGGAGTTAGTGGAAGGAATTCATTTCAAACCCCTGGCGAATTCTCGACTAATAGGGTGCGTGGCCCTAAGCTATTCGCTGGTGACTTTGAACATGGGAATTTCTTCTCCCCCCGGGGCATCTTAAAGAGGGGGAGGTTGGGACACTTCATGATGCAACCTCGTGAAATCCGGAACATAAGGGGGAATGTATGGTATCTTAGGAGGTGTGGGAGGACGAGGTTGGTTACTAGCTTGATGAGAAGTTTCTATGTGAGGTCGTGGATTAGTACTTGTCAAGGCCCTCCTTCGAGCGCCAAATCTGTTGACGAGCTAGAATTTTCTACCAACAGCATAGGGGATCTCCCCAATGTAGGTTCCCAACTAAATTCAACATCGTTTTCTTTATGGATCCCGTCTAGTATGTAGGCCCGATAGCCGTTCAAGTTTGTTGAGCTTGCTTCAAATGAAAGAAGGGTGTGGGCTCAATTGAAAGCATGAACTTCTATAAACAAAAGGAAATAATTGACAAATATCTTATAGCATGCATACCATGAATAGATAGATTATAAACAACATAAACCTTACTAAAGTAACTCTTAGTAGACCTCAAATAAGACTCATGTTTTATAATATATAGTGCTTAACAACTGTAAAGTAGTTCACATAAATCAAACATATATAGGCATAAGTAAACATATAGTCAAGAATATATTATACAAATACCAATGAAACAGTTCATCGGCAAAAGCATAGAGTTAGTGAATCGTATACCATCCATGCGTAGCAACACAAAGTTTTTAGTATGAGATAGCACATGAAAATACCACACATCAAAGAACTCTCATGAACATCTGATCCATCAAGCGAAAATACTCATGGCATTATGACATAAAAGATTTGAGGAATCCAATAGTGGAATATTACAATCACTCCTTTCATCAATTAGAAGAGCATAAGTTCTCTTAAGCAATGTCTCTCAAAAATTCCCTCAACAAAAGGCCTCTACAAACTTTGTGTCATGAGGGTGTATTTATAGAGTGAGGGTGACTCTTGGCCTACCCTTGAATCTTCATCTACCCAATGACCCTTGGACTTCCTCATGACCTTTCATATTCCAAAATGTCTTATTCTATCAAATTACACACATCACAAAATAAGCTACTAATCTAATCCATCAATTTAACAATAACAAGTTTAGGGATGTACATATTGAGTTGCTCTTTAAAGTAAGTGGGCCATAGGTTGTATTCAGCTGCGATGGGGGTGATCGACAGTTGATCTTCACCATGTCTATGCAAGAATTCAAGTTGATCTAGGATGAGGGTGGTCCATTTGGCATTGACCTAGTTATTTTCTCGGCACGGGTTGTCTGTTTATATGTATCAACAAAAGCCTAGACCTCCCTTGAGATATCCTTTTGCTTTCTCGCTGGCCTGACTTCTTTGATAGAAGGACCTCCACGACGTTGGATCATGGACTCTAGGCCATTGGAAAGGTGTCTGTAGGAAGCTAATACCTTGTCCACATTCTTGGTTAATTTTTTCCTTTGATTGAATCTTGATGCAGAGCTGAACCTTGGTGTTTTTCATGGTGATCCAATCCTTCTTAGGGACTACCATTGGTGCTCCTAGGTACTTAACGAACGACTCATGTATTTTGTCTAGAGCAATTATAACCTCCTTTAGCATTGCGGCTCTTTCCTTTGTGTGAGCTTGTATCGCCAAGATTGGGGCCACCGTGTGATGCAGTTTAAACATATGTTCGTAAACCATCACCATGGCTTCCCTGAGGGTCTCTGCCTCTCCTTTGATCACTGCATGAAATTCTATTGTGCTTGAGTGAACTAAACGGAGGGATGCATTCTCTTCTTATGCTCTCCTTCTCTCTTTCTCTTCACCAGTGGCCCTTTGTTTAGTTGTGTAAAGCCTATTCTGAAGGTCCACAATCTGTTTGCTCATTCGAGCCACATTGTGTTCCGTTGCGGCAATGAAGGATGTCCCAGTTGAGGCGATCATTTTTGGTTTCTTAGTGATGTTGGGCATAATCTCCTTGGTCGTGGTGATCAATAATGGCTCCGCTAGATTCTTGACACAATACTTTTTCTTTCCTGCACAATTTTGAGGTTGACTTCATCGAAGGTGAGCTTTGTGAGGTCCAGGACCTCCTCCTCTTATCCTCTTGAGCGCTTCTTTCCTCCTATAGCTTTTCTTGTATTTGTTTCTCCTTTTCCTCCTCTTCTTGTTGCATTCTCTTTTTGAGTTGGCCTTAGTTGCTGGAATATTGAGATTGTTTGAGATCTTGCTCTCTTTTCCTCTTGAGCTATTGTTTTTTCCTTTCCAGGGCGGCGTTTCTTTATTCCAGCGTTTCATTAATGTCTTCCTCTTTAGGGTCTCTTAAAATATCTTCGACCTCTTTCCCCTTTTTCTTCTCGGATTCCCGGTGCCTTTCTATGTCTTCCACTATTTCTTATTGATGGTGGAGGCTCTTTCTTTAAGATTAAAATTTTCATGGGAATGATCGAGGAGCTCCACATCTCTCGCCTCCTGCTCACTAGGACTCAGTTCCCTAGTGGTATTATGCCAATTCTTTACCGCATCTTCATGATCCTGTATGGTGTATGAATATGACCAGCTGAATTTCACTTTGTTGCAGTGGCGTCCACAACTTTCTCGGGATCGTACATCTGATAGTTGAAAGCGATGACATGAAAATTAAATAAAAAATGCCTAAATGAAATCAATTTCAAAATCTATTAGGAGGTTTTTATGGCAGGTAGCATAGGCAGATAGGTCGCATGGTCACAAGGAAAAGAGTGCGACTTACTGATTTTGTGTATGAGTCAAAAGTTGCAAAGTCGTAGGTTCGCTAGGTCGAGAAGTCACAAAGTCATGGGGTCACTAGGTCATGGAGTGGCTAGGTCATGAAGTCAATAGGTGTCAAAGTCATGGAGTCGCGAGCTCGTGAAGTCGCTAGTTTGTTATAGTCATGGGAAAAATGGTATTGTGGCTGCGGACCATGCAACATAGGTTTTGGGCAGGCTAAGGAGGAAGATTTGAGGCTTAAGGGAGGTTTGGAATTATTCCTGGCAAGATGGTCAGGCTTACTAGCGAAAATAGGGATGGTTAAGGTAGAGGAATGGCCGTGAGGGGGGCAAGAAAGACTGAACAGGGCCAGAGTAATTTTTTCTTTGGTTTGAGGTGAGACGCCTAAAAAAAAGGAGATAAAAATCCCACGAGGGTGGAATGTGGAGGATCAGAGTGGCAAGGAAAGACACTTGGCCAAAAAAAATGATTACCGGAAGGTGAAAGGTCGCCTAGTTGGAGAAAACATGTGCGTGCCCAAGTTGCAAGCCTCCTTCGTCTCTCCTGCGGTCAAAGGAGCCATTACAAATGAATAGGGGTGACCTTCCTATTTATAATTTTGGTTGCACATGCGAAGGTCACATGGGTTGAAAGTGAAACCTTGCGACCTATTGGTTTCGAGGTTGCAAGGGTCACATGATCACAATGAATGTCATCTACAACCTATGCGACCTATGTGACCTTGCAACCTGTTGGTCACGAGGTCACAAGGGTCGCATAGTTGTGACGAGTATTTCTTGCGACTTGTTGATCGCGAGGTCACAAGTGTCACATAGTTACAATGGGTATTGCTTGCGACCTTTGAAACTTAGCAAACCTATGGGTCACATGGGTCACACTAGTCACAAGGGTTAGATTTGTTTGAAAGAGTTGCATTTTGAAGCTACGAATGACTTGCTTAAATAGGATTTGCCACTTAGCTTGACTTAGTATGAAAACTTAGGGTCATACGAGGCTTTTCTGGTCTGGTGAGATTTTGAGCTGATCCTTAAGGTGCAGGAACTCTCATGTGAAATAGGGGCTCCGAAAATTATAATGATTTTGAAATTTTTGGAGGTGTTGTTGTAGCAACTACAATAGGAGTTCAACCCTCTTGGGCTACATATTCTTGGTCCAGCTTCCAATGGTGTGGGCCTCTCTATTATGCTCAAAAGTTTAAAAAGATGTGTTTACAATGCTCAATTTTTTATGAAACCTGCTCCAATGAGTCCAGAATGTCCAACAATGGCTATCTAGACTCTTTTTGAAACCAATTTGGTGGAAAACTGAAGAAGTTATGAACTCTCCTAGTTCTCCCAGTATTCTCTCCACAAATTGCACCATTTCCAGAATGAACCTACAATTTCGCTCCAAAATTGCGATAAATGGGAAAATATTACTCCGCGTGGCGGTCCATAATCTATTTCCACCGATTGTTCCATTGCAAATCGCAATCGGTGATCTTATGGTCTGTGAATGCAGTGGGGAAATATGCAATTGTGATACGGTGGACTTGACGGAACTATTAACTGGAACCCATAATATTGTTGCATCTAGGATCCATCACAATTCAAAATCAACAGAGTCAGGGGTAATAGATATATGGGACTCTTAGCTTCTGCGATGTGTGATTGCGATTATCACATTGCAACTCGGGTACACTAGGTGCCGATTCATTGCATCACACCTTCCGGGACCAAATTTTTAACAGTGAATCGCCCGTGACATGCAATTTGCGAAATGTAGGGCCAATGGTGGCCTGGCATGTCATCCACTCCTCTCATGTGTCCAAGTCAAACTTGAAATTTGACTTGCTCTAAATTCTTAAATGAGCTCAAATTTGAGTGTCATTCACACAGTTGGAATCAGGATGATGAGAACTTCGATCTGAAGCTGAGTTTATCAAGATTCTGCCACGTTGAGTTTTGAGCCTAATTTTGAGAACCTAATCACTCCTCCCCACTAGAAGCCTTTTGAACCCCAAAAGGATCACTTTCAATTGTCTAGCAGGTGAGGGTATAGTTCCCTCACCTTTCCAACCTCTATGCATTTAGCTTTTAAAGGATTTGTACCATTGATCCCCACTCAATGACAATTGATACTTACCCTTTTTATGTCCTTGTTCTTCTGTCAAGTATAGTATCTTGCTGAAGCTCATCAAGGAATTATGGAGAAAATTCTTCAATAGATGGAATTTGAATATTCTCTCCTTGATCTTCAATCAAAGGATGCTCATACAACCTTAAATTCTCAACATTAACAACAACATAAATTTTCATATATGAAGGCAAATCCAACTTGAAGGCATTGTTACCAATCTTTTCCAAAATTCTGAATGGACCATATCTAATTGGTTTTAGCTTTTTACCTTCACCTTGGAGCCTCTCTTTGTTAATGTGAAGCCAAACTTCATCACCAACTTGGAACTTGTGATCTTGATGATGCTTTTCGTGCCTTGCTTTGTACTTTCCTTATCTTTTCTCAAGCTATTCTTGAACCTTTTGGTGTACGAATTGGATTTTTTCAATGAACTTTCTTACTTTGTCTATGTCGCTATGACTTTTAATAGAAACATCTTTTCCAAAAATAAAATCCAAAGGAGATTTAGGAAAGTATCCCAAGCATGCCTCAAATGGCGAAGTTTGAGTTGAAGAGTGCTTGGCTCAGTTGTAAACATGCTAAACATAGTGAAAATGTTCATCCCACAACTTAGGATGCTTGCTTCAATACCCACAAAGAAGATGTATCACTATTCTGTTCACCACTTTTGTTTGACCATCTGTTTGTGGATGAAAATTTGTACTCTTTTTCAATTTGATGTCCATGAATCCCCAAAAGCTTGGCTAAAAATTCCCAACAAAGCGATAATCTCGATCACTAACAATGGATGTGGGCAATCCAAAATATACCCAAACATTCTGAAAGAATAACTTAGCAATTTTTTAGCTGTAACTTGCTTTTTTCATGGAATCAAAATACACATTTTTTTGAACCTATCCACAAATACATACAAATAATTATGAACTCTTTTTGACAATGGAGGACCTCCTAAAAAATCCATAGAAACACTCTCCCATGGCCATGAAGGAACTGGAACTGGTGTGTAAAATCCTAACTTCCTATTGCTAGGCTTATTGATTGCACATAATGAACATCCTTTAATAAAACGTGACACACTTTCCAGCATACGAGGGCAATAACAATACCTTTGTAGATGTGCCACCATATTACTTACATTGAAATGACCAGAAATAAGAGAAGTATGTGCCTCTCTTATGATGTTAACACTTTCTCCCTATGGAATACAAATCTTTCCAAGATCGTACAACAAGTTTTCATGCAAATGATAATCCAATTCCTCTACTTGTTTACCTTCACTCAAGCTTGCATAAACCTCTTGAAAGCCATTATCTAATGCATATTTCTCAATATAACTTTCATGTAAAAGAAAATTATGGTTGAGTAAAGTAGCTGCACTAACAATAGGCCTAGAAAGCATATCAACAACTTTATTGTATATACCTTTCTTATACTTGATTATCAAGTGGAATTGTTGAAGAAAACCGATCCATCATAAGTGCTTTGATTGCTTTAACTTTGAATGTGATTGCAAGTATTGCAATGGTTGATGATCAGTGTGAATGATTTTTTCCTTACCTCTCAAGTAGTGTTTCCATTTTTTCACGCTTTGTACCAATGCATTGAACTCCTTGTCATATGTAGGATAGTTAATAACTGCACCATTAAAAGTTTCCGAATGAAAATAGGTAGGCTTACCATGTTGCATGAGTATTGCACCCATATCGCAGTCACTAGCATCAGTGTGAATCTCAAATGAATGTCTCAAGTCTGGAAGTGCAATGACCGGAGATGTACTGATATTTTCCTTCAATGCATCAAAGGCCTTTTGTTGTTTGCCTCCCCACTAAAAAACCTTTTTGACACTTGTCAACGCATGCAAAGGAGCTGCTATAAGAGAAAAATTAGCAATGAATTTCCTCCAAAGGAGCTACTATAACAGAAAAATTAGCAATGAATTTCCTCCAAAGGAGCTGCTCCTGAAAAATTTCTTACCTCAGTAACTGTCTTGGGCCTTGGCCAATTCACAATGACATCAACCTTGGAGGGATCTATTTTCAACTCACCTCCTCCAACAATATGACCCAAGTAAACAAAAGAATTTTTTCCAAACTCGCACATTGACATCTTAAGATACAACTGTTCTTTTTTCAAGACATCAAGTACTTTTGTTACATGAATGACATGTCCATCATGATATTTATTGAAAATTAAGATTTCATCTAAGTAGAATATGATAAACTCATCAAGAAATGGCCTTAACACATCAGTTATCACATGCATGAATGTAGCGGGAGCATTACATAAACCAAATGGCATAACTAGCCATTCAAACAAAGCTTGTTTTGTTTTGAATGTTGTCTTGCAAATGTCTCCTTCAACTATTCTAATTTGATGGTAGCCACTTCTTAATTCCAACTTAGTAAAATACTTTGCATCTTTCATTTGATCAAGTAAATCATCTATTCTAGGCAGTGGGTAATGTTCTTTACCGTAATTTTGTTCAATGCACAAAATACCACACACATGCGCCATGTTCCATCCTTCTTTGGCACCAAGATAATAGGTGAACCACATGGTGGGGAAGATGGTCTAATGATCCCTTTATTAAACAACTCTTTTCAAATTTGCTTCCTAATTTCTGTGCTTTCCATCACTGACATCCTGTACATGCCAATGTTAGGAAGAGGACAATCTTGCTGCAATTTGATCTCATGTTAGATTCCTCTCATGGGAGGTAATCCATTTGGTTCTAGAAACATTTCATCATATTGGTTAAATACATCAACCAATTCAGATTTCAAATTTGAATCATAGCTTTTAAAAGCTTCATTATCAACATCATTCTTGGGTTTCATCATTATAAGCACAAAATTCTTGCTCGAATTCACTAGTCTTTTCATCTTCCCTGCATTAACAAGAAAACTGTTTATTTTCTTGCTATGAGCTCTCACAGTATATTCTACTCCATCTTTGAATAAAAGATATTTGATTTCATGTCTATGGAAGATATATTTTTTGTCATAAAGGTACGAGATGCCCAAAACTATGCCACATATATCTAATGGCGCAACATCAAGCTCCACTTCATCTATGAAATTTGCAGTAATGGAAAATTTTAGTTTACACATTCTAGTAACCTATAATTGCACATTGTCACCCACCCATCCAAGTGGATATGGTTTATGATTTGGAATGGTTTCCGACTTTAAACTTTTGGCAGTGTTTTCAGAGTTAAGATTGGCTTGAGAGCCACTATTGAAAAGCGTATCAATCTTGTTATGTTTTGAGATCACCCTTATGTGAAAAAGTTCGATTCTCGTCTTTTCATTTGGAGTTTCATTTTGTGAGTTTGAAGAACTAGTGCTAGCAATGGATTCTTTTCCTTTTAATGCCATGGTTGTGATTTTTGTTTCATCATCTGAATTGGATCCCAAATCTTGTTGAGTGGTTGCAGTTGTTTTTTGTTTTCCCTTGTTATTTTTCTCTTGTCTCATTTCAAGATGAAGATTCCAACAATAAGCTTCATTGTGATCCTCTCTGGAACAATTTTTGCATGTAATTTTCTCTCCTTTTTTGATAGACACATTTTTCTTTGCCTTCCCTTTGAAAATTTTTCCTTTCCTTTACTCTTAAATGGGTTTTTACTACCTTCTTCTGAGGTGTTTTTCCCTCTTGCCTCAATATGAGCGGCTTGGAAACACAAATCATCTAGATTATTTGGATTAAACATTAAGATAGTATGCCTAAGGTAACTATCTAAAACCCCTATGTAATTCAACAATGTGTCCTGTGATTACAAATCTACACCTAACATCAAAGACCCTTTTCTGAATTCTTGGTTGTAATCTGGCACATTTTGCCCTTTAATTCGTCTAAAGTTTTTCCTATTCATGATGTATTTCTGCATATAAGCTAGAGGGTAGAATTGTATTTTTGTTGCAGCAATGAAATCATTGCAAGAAATTGAGATCATACCAATTTTTTTAATCTCCTCTTGGGTCTTTGATTCCCGCCATACTAGTGTTTCACCCTCCAGTCTCAAGGAAGATAACTGAATCTTTATGTCATCGTCTTAAAGGTTTTGAATCCTGCAATAGATCTCCAACTAACGAATCCAATCATCAAGCTTCTATACATTCACTTCACCATTATACATGGTCAGATCAAATTTAACATCAAATTTTAAAAAAGGTGATTTACCAGTTCCTTTTGAAGTACGTTGATGAGTATGAGTAAGGGTTGTGTTAGTGGAAGAGCGTGAAGATGCTTGTGAAGAAGAAGATGAAGAAGATGGTGGAGAGGGTGGAGGTTTGTCTCCATTTCCATTTCCTCATTCTTAAGAACCTTCTCCTTTGGGAGGTTTGGAACTTTCCCCTTGCAACTTGGTATTCCTCTCTTCATAAAGGACCTTCAACATCTATGTCATGTCAAAGAAATCCTTTCTGAAGGTCTTCTCATCTTTTGTCATGTTTGTAGGTTCTCCTTCATGAGACATGATCTCTAGAGTGTCAAATGCAACTTGAGGCTGAACTAGTATTGGAGATTGTGGAAACCTTGCTCTCCTTCCCCTTGACCCAACTTTGGGGCTTCCAACCAACTTCCCTTCTCCTCTTTTGAGTTTTACCCTTGTAATCATGACATAAACTTGCAATTAATTAAATCCTTCTTTAACAAAGAAAACCTAGTGCTCTGATACCAAAATTATTTGATTTAGAATATTAGATTGATGTGATAAGATCCTCCTCAGATTAGAAACAAAATGCTTTCGTTGTGCTTAAGGATTCATGAATATTTACAAGTGAAAAATGAGTTTTTTATGTTAATTTTATAAGCAATTAAACATAAATATGAGATTGAACAATAGCATAAACATGTACAGAACATCATCAAAATCACATTGCAATAGGAACATGATAAATGAGTTCACCTCTTCTGGGATACGTCTCCTTAGTCGAACTGCCAATGGCTTAGGCCTCTCTATTATGCTCAAAAGTATAAAAATATATGTTTACAATGCTCAAATGCTTCTGAAACCTTCTCCAATGAGTCTAGAATGTCCAAAAATGGCTATCTAGCCTCTTTTTGCATCCAATTTTGTGGAAAACTAAAGAAGTTATGACCTCTCCTAGTTCTCCCAATATTCGCTCCACAAATTGCACCATTTCTGGCATGAACCTACAATTTCACTCCAAAATTGTGCTAACTGGGTGAAAATTTCACCACGCAGTAGTCTATAATCTATCGACACTGACTATTCCATCACAAATCGTAATCGGCAAAGAATTGACGGTCTTATCGTCTGCGAATGCGCAGGGCGATGTGCGATTGTGATACGGTGGACCTGGCGAAACTATTAACTGGAACCCATAATATTATCGCATCTGAGATCCATCATAATTTACAATTGGCGGAGTCATGGGTAACAAATATACGGGACTTTGCACTTCTGCGATGTGTGATGTGAGATTACGATTATTGCATCACAACTCGGGTACACTGGGGGTTGATTCATCACACTACATTTTCCTGGGCTGATTCTTTAACGTTGACCCACCTGCGAGATGCAATTTTTGAAATACGAGGCCAATGGAAGTTTGCCACTTGGCGCTTCCCCATTCGCTGAAGGGTCCTACCATGTCATCCACTCCTGCCATGTGTTCAAGTCAAACATGAACTTCTACTTGCTCTAACTTCTTCATATGAGCTCGGATTCGAGTTTCATTTGCACTATTGGAATCAGGATGATGAACACTTTGATTTGAAGCTAATTTTATTGAGATTCTACCACTTTGAGTTTTCAGCCTAATTTTGAGCATTTGATCACCAACTCACACTCACATACAAATATTAGAAACTTTTAATATGAATTCACCCCATGGTTATCCACTTTTGCACTAATCCTATTGCTCATGGTCTATTATAGATATGGGGATGAAAAGTCAACAATAATATCAAACTTAATGAACTTTCCTAGACATACTTCGAGGCATCTTATTTTGGGGACAAGGAGGCAATGTCCTTAATTTCTTTCTTATAGACTATTTTGTGCCTTACAATGCTTACGAAAAAAACAAAGTGAATGTAATCCAATGTGATTAGTCAGAGAGAGTTCTATGTTATGATGATATGATACCATAAGAGCTAATCATGATTCTGTAAGAAGAGCAATGGATCTTTCCCTCTTCATTTCAAAAGTGCATGCATCCAATCCTAGGACATGAGAAGTCTCATTAATGATGCACAAAATTTGATATATTTTGTATCTATTGAAATTTTTTAAAGATATTTTCAAAATATATTATGTATGTTGTGAATTATTCAAGAAGTTAGCAAAGAAGAAACATTGTAGTGAAATTCAATGTGGACAACTTAGTCCATAAATACCTATGCAACTGAGCCTTGTTCACTAAACAATTCGGTGTTTTCCCAAAAGAATTTTTTACACAACCCAAGTGTACATATTACCATAAAGTTATGATCCAAACTCACCTTGAGTTTGTGGTTTGTTACATGAACATAAAGTATGGAACAAGGCACATGCACACATATGTCCCCCATTTTTGATTCTTTTGTGTGCTCCTCATATATCTAGCACTAGTCTTTGTACACTCCATTAATATGGTGATGATTGTCTCAATAGTGTTTCTAATATTGTTAAGTTGAATATTTTATTATGGTAGACTGCATGAGGAGGTCGTTGCATCAATGTTATTATTAAACATTATGTATGTAAAGTTGTCTTACTGATTGAGTATGAGGAAAAAGCAAGAAATCCGAAATAGGTTGAGGACTAGCCGGAGGAGAGTCCTGGGATGAGCCTACTGACTCTAGAGGTGGTTGGGAAGCAAGGGGTTGGATGGATAGGACAAGACCAAGTTAAACTCCTTGATTTTCAAGGGATTCAGGCTCAACAGTATTGGAACCTAAACTCTAGGTGATTTGGGTGCATTAGTATCTTCATAGATATCTAGAGTCTCGTTTGGGTCTCTTGGTGGTTATGCCACGATGTATTTTCAGAAAATGAATAAAAAATGTGTGTTGGTGAATGCTTTGGTATTAAATCCAATTTTACAATTAACCATTAATGTTGAGGACAAAAGGAGGTTTTCATTTCACAGGTGATTTGTGATTCTGCAGTCAATTGACTTTATTAACAAAAAATAATTAAATAAAAAAGTGGTAAACTAGGCATGAGGGTTTACCAAGCAACCATGAATTTCAATAAAATCCTTGGCAGAACCAAATACTTAACATATGGCAGCCAATCTCCCCAAATGTTTTGTTCGGTATATCATGGTATACAAGGCAGCAGACTCGGTTGCTTGCGACGGGATAGCAACCTATAGGGGATTCCCAAAATATACTCGACGGTATGAGGGAGTGCAGTACGTACTAGTGCTATCTAATGCGTAACCATTTGATGAGAGCATTCCCGTATGCTTAACATGCATGGACCACCTCCGATATACCTGAAAGTACTGGAGAACGGTCCTATACACTTTCGTAAGTGGAACGAGATTTCACCCTCGGGATACAATGCTTGAAAATAACGACAACTCCTACATTTAATGATGATGAAACACGTATCTATCCTAGACCTCTAAATGTTTTTTGATAATTACAAATGCTACTTAGGTTAATTAAGGTAAATTTGAAGTTGATCTTCAATTAATTTTATGTTTTAAGGCTCAAAGATCGATGTCACCTGAACACCTATGATGCAACTAGAATGAAAAAATGTTTCTTTTCAATTCAATAAAGCTATCTAACATAGGGAATAAGTTCACACACTGATACAACAATCAAGTATGCAGAAAAAAAAATTCCTCCTATCTAGATATTTCATTTTCACTATTTCATCGCACCCAACAAAAGTAAAATCATATTCAATTCGTTCACAATTGATCAGTTCTATTTTTCAATGCACTCGCTGAAGTAAAATGAAATTCAATTCAAATGAAACTACATGAATCTTTTTTCTTTTATTTTTGAATAAATGAGAATGCACTTCTTTTTATCTTACAGAACTAAGAAATGTAATTTATGCTCACTTGTAATCCCAAAAATGACCTTTCAATGCAATTTAACCTAATGCAATTTTGAAAAGTAACTATTGAGATAAATCTAAAACAAATTCAAATGTTGTTTCTTTATGATTTCCAAAATAACTAATAATGCATAATCAACAGCAAATCAATATTCCTTTCAAACACAAAAGCAGCAAGTAGTAAATCCAATTGACCTAAAACCCTAAGGACTCAATCAGACTTTAATTCCACTACTTCAAAGCAATGGGATGGATTTTTCAAATAAGCAATAAACTAGCCAAAATAGTGACAAATCCAAAGCACACAGAGTAGGAGGATACCTCAGGGGTCAAGACACACTAGACCTTTTTGACAAAAACCCTAAAACTTCTCAAGTTTTAGGGATCAACTTGACTATATCAGTCAAAACTTGCATTGAGAGGGATTTCAGCGCTACTGTAATTGAAAAAATCTACTAGATTAGAAAGACTTAGAAAAATAAAAACAATTTCAAAGAGAAGTCAAAAATTAACACTCCAAAGGGCTACCTACTCAAAATGCAGACCCATACTAAATCTAAATTACAAATTACTAAGAGGTTTTCTAAACTGAACAAAAGATCAAACACAAAAAAGGAGGTTGGAAGGGCTATAGGCTCCCCAATAGAGTCACCATTTTGCTGTGTAGACAATTCGTTCTGCAGATAGAAGCAATAGCTCTAGTATTATAAGAGGATCTAGCAACAAACTAGACAAAAATGTGCAAACTTTCCTAGTTTATATAAAAAAAATACAAAGTAAGATAGATAGCCTACCTCACCGTGATGTTAAATGCTCGTTAATGTCATCCTCGATCTTCTTGCTTCTAAGTTCAATCCTCTTAACACTATTATAGATGAGTACATGTAATGGATATCAAAAAAAAATCACAAAGGCATACATAACATAATTCATTCTAACATAAACTATACGACAGATCAAGGAGTATCATACTAAATGAGTAATGATTTACACACTTATGGAAAGTAAACACATGATGCATTTATTAATAGAAAATGAGGGAAGCATACAATCACTCAAGCCTTGGTGTTGGAAACCTCCTTTGGATGAGTTTCCAAGTCCTAGCCAAGGCCTTCAAGCACTCCTTCTCCTTAGCAAAATGGGCATCATTTAGGCATAGTTTTAGCATAGGAATGTAACCAAGCAATGACCAACCAATCGTGGATAGCAGGGATTTAGTTTATAGGGAAGGATATAAAGTTAAGGATCCATAAAATGAGGGAGAGGTTCCACAACTCAAGGGTAATATCCATGAGAGTAGGATCAACGACCAAGAATGGGAGATCTCACTCTAATCCTTATTCACTTGTAACTAACTTGTCGTTCTCAAGGCTTCTAGTAAGAGAAGCTTCTCCTCCATTTTAGGAAAAATTGCCTTAAGAGGTACAATGCAGATTTTCCTATAAAAACCCATGCTGGTAGTGCTAAGTCAAAAGAGTGAAACAAGTTACTAGTAGGTGTCACCAGTGGTGCAAAACGCGCTGATCCTAAAAACTAGGTTTTTAGGCAAGGTTCTTCAGAATTCTCTCAAGGAAAATTTTCTTCTTTTCTTCAGGGATGCTTCTATATATGTTTCATGGTGAATAAACTGACAAATTTCATCATTTTAATGCTTCAAGATACAGGATGGGAAGTGTGGAAAAATACTGTGTAACAGATGCCCCCTAAAGCATGAAGGCAAAATAGGGAGCGATGGGTGAAATGATTTACAAGTCAAGGCAAGGAACTAGAGAAACACCATCAAGAGACCTGCAATCAAGCATGATATAATATATCTAACATATTTGATGTAAATATGCTTAATAATACATTTATGAATAGGCATATAACAATACATGAATCCATGGCATGGACACAACCATTTGAATATAAGGGATCATGTGTATGGATCAACAGCATGGACACAACCATCCGAATAGAAGGGATCATATTTATGGACCCACATCATGGACACAACCATCCATATAGAAGAAATAATGTGTATAATCATGAATAACTAAGAACTCCAAGCAACATGGATTTATTAGATGAAACCCAGGGTTTTCATCTCTATCTCGATCCACCCAAAGTATGACTCCTACCATGTGAATAGATGTGTCGAGGTCGAATATGGCAGAAAACCACCTGATTATCAGTCAATGATGTGAACCATTAATAGACACGAGAGAAGCCAACAATAATGACAATGGATCTAAATGTACAACAACACAATCCACGAGTGTGAACAAGGAAGCTCAATGTGAACACTCGCAGAATCATCTGATTGAAGGCCAATGATGTGAACCTATCTTCGAATGCAAAGAACCCACCATTGAGGCATGCAAGCTCCAAGGTACTAAAAGGGAGTTTCTAGATCATCTTCATGGATAATGAGCTGAAGTTGATGGGAAGTGATCTGTCAAAGGAGGGCCATAATTTTTTCCACATCATCGACACGAAACATAGGATGTAGAAGATTAGGTAAGAGGGATTTAAGATTTTTGCAGAAAGGTCAAACAAGGTACAAGCGGTTAAAATTACAGATGGGACTTCTCTTGAACATATCGGTGACACGACTTCGAAGCTTGGAAACATTTGACTCAATCATAGGATAAGAGGCCATGATGACAATAGAGTATAATCAGATGGAAGGCAAATGGATTCCTAAAACCCAGGAAGGCAAGTGATGAAGTGAGGATAATCCAAACCCGACATGAGTGACAGATAAGTGTCATGTTCAAGATCAACATGCTGTCGTTATACAAAATATAGGACATGTTTACTTCCATTTTTCCCCACTATTTCTAGCGAGAACCTCATTATTTTTTATCACAAGCTTGAAGAGGATAACATATGCTTGTCGTATAAGTTCATCCTTCGGATGAATCCACCCTAGTAAGTTTAACAAGCCCTAGGAAGGAGTCACTTGGTCTTTTCATGGTGACAAGTCCTGCGTCATTTAAGTTTTATGAGTCCGATGGAGGGGTAACTCGACATGTTTTTCATTTTTAGAGATTTTGAAAAAGAGGCAAAAAGAAAACACCAAAAGTCCCATTTCGTATATAGTCTCTTGAATTCGAAAAGGTAGAAAATAATATTCAAGAGAAAATCTTAGCCACGTGTGACCAAGGTATTCCTTTTTCACACAATAGTCTATCTAAGTACAGAAAAGGGCTAAACCTATACTGAGTAGACACCATTTCATTTACTTTAACAAGTTCGAAATGACAAGTAATCGACAATATTTTCATATTTTGAGACTCAGAAAAGAGTTGAGAGATGCCTCTAGGAGGGTTCCTTTTTCATTTACTTTTTACGACTCCGAAAAAGTGATAAAATAAAACTCGCTAGTTCAGTCAAAATTAATCACCGTCACAATTGATCCATGATTTTTCGCTACACAAGTGAACACACATTACCTGTTTCAAGAAAAATATTAAAATATAAGTAAACATGTGCCCTAAATGGTAAAAATATTTTAAAAAGTTTATATAAACTCAAAAAGTAAAAACAAATTTACCATTTGTCATTTGGTAATTTCGAGAGTAGTTTTTACCCCAAATTCCCCCGATCTTCAAGTGAGGAGTGCAACCAATCCAGGACACCGTTTGACGATCTGTTTGTTGTATGTAAGAGATCTATCCTTCCTCTGCATTTTGATTGTGTGTTTTTAAGTGATTTCATTTGTAGAGTAGGTGGTAAGGAGGATTCATTTTTATTTATTTATTTATTTTATTTTATGTCGACGACGATCAATGCAGGTTTTACCCATCAGACCTGCACTGCTCTCTGTAAAATCAATGGCTCCGTCATGCTGGAAGAGTAGAAAAATTCACAGACAGAAGCATTGACTCTGTGACATAATTTTTTTTCAAGAAAACTCCAAGATTGATGAGTGTTTTTCAAATTTTATTCCATAGAAGCTAATAAAAACTTTGTTTATGGATGTTTCATAGGTTATTCACTAAAAAATGGTGATTGAATGAAGTAAATATGCCATGAAACAGAATACCATGAAGCAACCCAAGATCCAAATTGCCTAAGGGCTCTTTTGGCATGGACTACTCAAATTCTTCTGTATCCTTGGGATTAGGAGCCAGATGAAATTACTGCAACATTTGGTTGGATGGTGGGATGTAGACCGCCAAATTTTTATCATAGGAGACCAAGAACTCAATATAGATATTACAGACATCTATGTCATCACAGGTTTGTCCAGAAGGGGAAAACGGGTTTATTTGTCTAGTTCTCGAACTGGGGGAGAGACTACATATATGTTGATAGCTAGACATTCCCAGGTATTGAAAAACAAAGAGTGGGAAAATAGATATAAAAACTATCACAAATATATCATTGAGAATAATTCTTCATACCATGGATTGAATATCTAGAGAGTCAACTCTGGACAAAGCGACTAAGTCTCACTTCTAGTATGCAGTAGACTGTCTTAGTCCCATAGTATTTCATTGATGTGAAGGGTTATTGGTCAACGAGAAAGACCAACTCACTAAATTCAGGTCAGGAAGATTGAAACAATTTGGCTATGGATCGATCTTAGTGACATTCTTCCTAGAACGTGTACCATTATTCAGGTATCAATGGGTAGAGATAGAGGCTCTAGGACCTAGGGATCCACAACGTTTGAGGTGGGATTAGTTGATGCCTTGTCATGGAGGTGGTCAACAGATTTATTTTCCCCTAGCGTTCTTTGTATGGTTGCGACAAAAACTCATCATGGTAGACGATTGGGCTTATTCCGGTACATATTTCTGGGGAGATCTTGACCTCCCACTTCCACTTGGCACATAATGGACTGATTTAGGTAAAAAATTATTTTTTAAGTTTTTTCAAGTTTTTTGATGTTTTTGTTTTATGTGAACTAAGATTGAGACTTATGATTTTTGCAGATGTTGGACCAAAGAGACTTCCCGGGGTTTCTCCGATAGCTATAAGGGTGGCATGATAGATTGAGGATGCACCCTATTAGGAGGGGGATGATCCCATAGTAGAAGGGGAAGCCTTAACAAGAGGCATTCCACAGTATGCAACTATTGATGGGGTGCCCCTACAGTATTAGAGGCATACTGTAGGAGTATCAACCAGACTGCATCAGTTATTGAACTGGCTTATTAGAGTTGTTTCGTGCTGCCTTGAGAGCCATTTCGATGAATAGCCACATCTCTAGTTTTTATTTTCTACACTTATGTAGGTTTGAGAAGCCATGTGTCTCAGAATACAAATTTTTATTTTTTGACATAACAAACATTTTGCAATATATATATATATATATATATATATATATATATATATATATATATATATATATATAGATATGTTTTACCAGTTGTATCTACTGTTCCTACTATGTAATGGTTTTCCTTTTACATGCATCGCAGATGTCTATCTAAAGCATGATTTTGCAATGCATCTGTTAATGTATTTAGATGTCTCAAACTATGTTGACACATAATGTAATCAACATTTCTTTCCAAGAGACGAACACATAAGTACATCGTTAAAATATTAGGTTTTTTGACGAAATAATGCCCGTTTAATTGTAATATAATGATTTGTGAGTCAAGTTTAACAACTAACACCCAAATACCAATAGAAATAGCTTCCAAGAATAGTTCAAAAACCACACTATATTGGACAATATTATTAGTTGTACGACCTATATATATGCCCTGTAAACTCAATAACTCACCCTTAAGAGCATAGAGTGTCCACGCAGTGGAAATGAAGATTCTGTGTACTACGACAAGCACCATCATTGAAATCGACATGAGGAAGAAGGCTCTTCGGCATTTGCAAACCAAGTGGAACACACAGTAAGCAGGGAAAACATGTTCACAAAAATGCAAACATTCACAACAAAAAACTACACACTAATGAAACACGCACTAATGTACAATGTATCTAGGTAAAATCTAGGCATAATGTTAGCTTGATCATATAAAATCACTAAGTCACATTTTGCATATGCATGAGGGGTCATAGTTTTGTCATATTGAGCTTTAACTCATCTTTTCTGAGTCTTAGTTACCAATGCGGAAATTTGACGAGTCTCGTCAAGACGTTCTAAATAAAATAACCGTTCTTCCTCGGGTGAAGTACCAGGGATTAATTCGACGACTAGTTTTAAAGATGGGATTTCACATTCGATGGGCCGGGTGGCTTCCAGACCATAAACCAATTGAAAAGGTGTGAATCTGGTTGTCGTCTTGACACCGATTCCATATGCCCATAATGCCGAAAAAAGCATGAGATGCTAGTTCTTTTTATGCATCCCAATGGTTCATTGAAGCATCATGACCAAAACTTTGTTAACAAATTCAACTTGGCCATTGTCCTGTGGGTAATACAGATTTGAGCTATCGTGATGTAAGCCCAACTAAGCAGTGAGTTTTGTCATCATGTGATTTTGGAAATGGGAGCCATGGTCAGTGACTATGGCTTGCGGTACACCAAACTGAGCTATAACATGGTTGAATAGAAACAAAGCCGTAGTTTCACCGTCAGCATTGTAGGTAGGCATCGCCTCAGCCCATTTTGTGAAATAATATATAGCTACGATGATGTATCCATGCCCCCTGACCCAGTGAGGGTAAAAAGTCATAAAATCAATAACCCATTTGGAAAATAGGACAACAGTGATAACTGGGTGTAAAGGAGCAAGTGGGGTTCACTATTTCCAGTTGTAGATCTAGAAAGCATGACATTTTTGGACTGCAAGAATGCAATCTTTGAAAATAGAGGGCCAAAAATAACCGACATGAAGGATATTTTGAGTGGTCACTAACCACCACATGCTCCACAGTGATAGTCATTTAAAGCTTCCTCAACTTCCTCATGCGTCAGACATTGTACACCAAGGCGATATAAGGTATCCCCAATAATGCGATAGGGTTGGGACTGGTACCAGATTCGGCATCGCTTAGAGCGAGATAACTCTGATTGAAATGTTTGAGTTTGGAAATATATGATAATATCTCCATACCATGGATCGTGGGTGCTAATAATGAAGAGATGTTCATCAGGAATGAGATCATCAGATACAACAGTCATGTTTGCAGAGGGAAGGTCACAAATTAATTCAGCAAAAAGAAGTAATTTCTTTGACTTAGATTTAGTGAACACTAAGTCAAACTCCTGCAATATGATAATCCATTTGGATTATTTCCCCCCATGTAACTGACGAGATAGAATATAAGTCATGGGGTCATAATTGGATATCACTATAGTTTTTCATAAAAGAATATAGTGACGAAAACGTTGGACAACATAAACTGCTACCAATGCCAACTTCTCTACATGAGAATACTGAGTTTCAACATCAAAGAGGTTATGACTCAAGTATTATATAACATGCTCATTTTTGTCGTCATTATCTTGAAACAACACCATACCAATGGTATTGTCAGTGGCAGCCAGGTACAGGAGATAATTGCGATGGTAATTTAGAGGATGCAACAAAGGCACGCTAACGAGTGTGGCCTTTAAAGAATCAAAGGAATTATTAGCAATGTCATCCCAAATGAATGGGACATATTTCTTCAGAAGGTGAGTAAAACCCTTAGCAAGATTGGCATAATTTGGGATGAAGCGACGAAGAAAGTTTTCCTTTCCCTGCAAACTCTGAAGTTGATGTAAGGAAGATGGAGGTGGAAATTTGACAATGGCCTCCACTTTGAGAGGATCAATATGGATGCCTTCTTTGGACACTAAGAAACCTAAGAGACGACCAGAGTCAACACAAAAGAAACAATTCTGAGGATTCAATTAGATATTGTAGTGTCGATAATGATGAAAAATCACCTGAAGGTGAGTTGGATGGTCTTGACATTTAAGTGAGTGCGTAGGTAAATTGTCAAGATATGGCTGAACGATATTTTTGATATCGTGGAAAGAATAAGAGATGGCCCATTGGAAGGTTGCACCAACATTTTGCAGGCCAAAAGGAAGCTTTTTGTAGGCGAAAGGCCCCCAAGGACAGATAAAGGCAATTTTATGTTGATCAACAAGAAGGTTATTAATCTGATTATATCTAGAAAATCCTTTGATAAAGGAAAATATTTCACTCCCTGCACATTTTTCAATGATTTGGGCGATAAAGGGAGTGGGGTAATTATACTTAGGACAGACCCGATTAATATATCGATAGTCAACACAAGCTCATATGGTTCCTTGTCTTTTGGTTACTAGAATGATGTTGGAAACCTAATCTATTAGTGGTATAGGGTAAATAAAGCCAACTTTGATAATTTTTTCAACTTCAACCTTAATGGTAGCTTCCTTCCTTGGGTGCACCGGATGAAGATGTTGTCATACGGGTTTCTCATCTAGGTATGTAGGGATCTCATGTACCACAATACTTGGATCGATGCCAGACATCTCTTCATAAGTCTAGGCGAAGACATCATGAAATTATTTGAACAGGGATGTACTTAATCTCACTAGGAGAACAAGAAGCCCATATGTAAATATTTTTTTACAATCCCAAGTTTGATTGAGATGTCGATGGGCATGGTTGCAGAAATGTTCCCTAAATTGACTTTAGAAAACATCTCATGAACCAAGATGCATGTATGAAACAAAGTAGTCGTTTCAGGGGAAAGTAAAGTACCTAGATAAGGAATTGATTCAAGGCTAGGAAGAAAAGAGGAAGGATGATGAATATCATTCCAAGGGTATTATTAAAGAGACATGACTTCAATGATGCTCTCATCAATAAGGAACGTCTCATTCAAAGGATATTTAGAATCAAAAGAACCAACCTAAGGAGTTTGTAGATACAAGTCTATAACAAATCTCAATCAATCATGAGTTGTAAATGCAACATTGGAAGCGAAAAGGGCAGTTTGGTAATATTGATCAACTAGGCTAAGTGGCATGGTGTCACCAAAATTATCTATCTGGTGAGGACTAGGGAAGATCCATGAGTCATTAGTAGATGAGATAATTTTAATTGAGGCAACATTAGAGGGAGGAGGAAGGGAAAAATTTCCCATCAAAACAGAGTCTTTGAAAAGAATTTCTCTGACATTTTCATAAGGAATGTTGGTTTTCCCAACATGAGCACGTTACCTGTTTAAGAGTCAGAGGAAAAGAAGGCCAATTGATCAACTGTGAAAATTTTCCCATGATGGGGAAAACGAAGCACACAGAAAAGGGAAGAAACCACACAAAACATTACATGAGTCCAAATATGACCAAGTACAAGGTTGTAATTGAGTTTGGCGTCAAAAACATCTACTTCTAAATTGATCATCTTTGCTTCCAACTAAATGGGTAAGGAGTTGAGAATACCATATGGGCAAAAAACTTGACCCACAAAAGCTTCTAAAGTGTTCAGAGGCTGGCTAAGAGGATGGGAACCAATGGCTTTCCAACACGATATGGACATGATACATGTGGAGGCTCCTTCATCAACAACAATCCGATGGATAGTCTTTCCCATAACAACAAATTGTATGAGAAAATCAAGTTGAGGTGGAAGGTGAGGAACATGGTTCTCAACAGAAAAAGTAATCAGACTGGAATCTGTGGGATTAATTCCTCCAATAAAGGATAACAAAGCCTTTCATTGTGATGGACATGTTTGAAGGACTTCCAAGGTCGACATCACCACAGGGGCTTGAGCCAAGTCTTCTAAAATACTATAGTGTTGGGTAGCTCATGCATTCATATTATAGGATGATTTCCGAAGAATACCTTTAGGGGGTGATCAAATTATGGAATCAACGCTAGGTTTTTTAATATAGAGAGGAGCGGAATTGGGTAAAGTGGAGGAAGAGGGTACATCAGTGGTATCTTTCTCCACCAAACGTTTCTCAGGAGGTGGATAATATTTTGAACTCATGGCTACAAGAATCAGTTTTGAACCACTCATGAACACTTAAGAGCTTCCAAAGGTTTGAGGGTGGGGTTGTTCTATCAATTACATCTGCTGAGATGGGAAAGGTTCCTTTAGCACATATGGTGTCCTTGTGGGGCCTCTCAGAAGACAACTTACTTCAACAAGTCTAGGAAAATCCTTAGTGTAATGATCTTCATCACAAATAAGGCAAGGATGCTTAGGATTTTGCTTAGATGAATCATCAGCTAATAGTTTTGGGGAATCCTCTTTAGGGGTATATTGTTTAGCTTTTCGTTTATCATTCTTCTTGCCTTTTTAGGATTTATCTATTGCGGTAGAATAGATAGCATTTAACTCTGCTGATTTACCAAGATTCTTAGGATTATCAACAGTATTGGAAGTTGCAACGGTCGGAGTAGATTTAGGTTTCGAAGAAGTAGCCAGAGTAATACTAGACTGATGAGCCACAGATCCAATGATTCCATTGATAGGTGGTGAACATGTGGGTTTGGAAGATGCAGGGCCAGTCGAAGGTCGCTAGGCACCAAGTAAGAGTTCATATAATGTGTCAGATTGTGAATAAATGAAATCCAAATACTGGGCATGTGCGATGGATTGTTCCTTAATGACATAACCACCCTTGGCTATGCCTTTAGCAATAGGAGGGATGAATTATTTTGCAAACAATTAAGTCAAAATATGATATAGGATATCAACTTTGATGAGAAGATGCCTAGACCTCCATTCATGGATATGATCAGAGATATGAGTAGAATTCGTCTGTTGCAAAGACGTTAAGAGATGGGTTTCAGTCTCATACTGGGCATGATTGGAAATGGGTGAGGTAATGCATGGCCAAAGTATTGAAATCCTTGAAAGCACCACGAAGGAGCTCGATGTACCATTTAGCGGTAGTACCCATTAAAGTGCACTTGAAAAGACGTAATCATATAGAATCATCAACGCAAGAGTTAGAGGAACACCAAAGGTGGTAAGTCATAATGTGCACTTGGGGTTCTTCTCCAGATTTACCTGGGGTAATCACTAGGTATTTTAGTTGATACTAGAGGTTAAGACGACGAGTGAAGTATCAGGTCATTCGTAAGCCTTGACACATCTAACAATTCCAACATTGAAAAAAATGGTAGTTGTGGATTGTGTGGAGTATAGGGTCTCTGGTATGTACCAAATTGAGTATTCCAACCTTGCTGTGTTTGGGTCTACCCACCACAGTGGTGGATTTTTTCCATAAGGTGGTTGACCATATGGAGGTTGCCGATATGGAGGCTGATAATAAGGAGGTTGACCATATGGAGGTTGCCCATATGGAGGTTAACCATACAAAGGTTGACCATATGGAGGTTGACTATATGGAGGTTGACCATAAGGAGGTTGACCATAAAGAGGTTGACCATACTGAATCTGGGGACCATATTGGACGTATGAAGTTTGTGAAGAAAACTGACAACATTGTTGTTGGTAAACTGACAACACTACTGTTAGTAAGGTCCCTCCTGTGTCTACTGCAATTGTGACAACAATTGTTGGTAAGGTCCCAATTGGGATTGGTAGGAAATTTATTTATGTGAATGGGATTGGTAGGAACTTGTTGCCGTGGTCGTTGGTAAGGAACCTGTGGGGATTGCATTGTAGAGGCTACTACCACCCTCCAAAATTTTTTCTCACATGCAAATTTTGGAGCCTACCTTGGATCTTGCGATCGATCATCCTTGGTCACTTGTTGGTAAGATGATGATTTCAAGCTCCCCTCCTTGATCTTAAGAGTTTTCCATGTTCTCATCTTTACGCATCATGTGTCATCTTTGGGCATAAGGGTTGTTGTTTTTCATGCAAAGGGAATGTTGTTTTGCTTCAAGGGAATGCATGTATGCATGTGTGGTTGTCATTACATAGACATGTTTCACACTCACTTCACTCACTCTTGTCACAAAGGTTGTTTCATCAAGAAAAGTATGTCTTATGAATTTTGTATGGTCTATGTTGTGACACTAAGTGTCCGTTTGTGATCACAGTCAAGTCATATCATGTTTACATATGTTTCACTGATCTCACACTCAATTATTTTTTTGAGCAACCTAGCCTCATCTAGCTTCCCGGAACCATGTGCTTTGCTTCTACAACCATCAAGCTTCCTCCCTTAACTGCTGAAACCACACAGTGAATAGAGAAACCAACATCCCTTGTTTGCTAAAACCCCACAGCCCGCAGCGACAAAAACCTCCCTTGCCTGCTGAAACCCCGCAACCTGTAGAGATCCTATCCAACACTACTCTCCAAAAATGCGCAGAGAAGTCAGGAAGCTAACACCACTCTCCATAAATGCACAGATCAGTCTAGCTACACTGCACTCAGAAATTGCACAGAGGTGTTCCCCCAGGACCCCCATCCCATAGCAGTGTCCTGTGGCTCAAAACTGCACAATTCTATCCAAGTTTCCCTGTCTGTGTTGCATGAAGAAACTGCACAGACAAGCCTCCCAAGGCCTCATACCGACAACAATCACTGTACACTAAAATTGCACAACTCTACCTCTCAGTGACTACAAGAAAAGGTGACATGTTGAAATCACTTCCAAGAAGTTGAGGAGAAGGACCAAGGAATCAAGTAATGGAAAAGAACATGACTTCGTGCAAACTTTGTCAGATGCATGATCATCTTGAGGATAAGTATGGTAAGTAAAGAAAACCTTTTGAAGTACACCTATTAGTTGAATTGGCAAGATTGCTTGTCATTGTCATATCATCCTCTTCTTAGTAACATGCATGTGAAAAAACACAAAAAAATTATTTTATGCGTTTCTTCTACATGTCTTGCTTCCTTTTCACTTGTTCAACCAACTATCATTTTCATCATGTTGATTTCTATTCCATGATTGCAACCTCATTCTGGTGATGTCGAAGGTTGTGTTTGAGTTGTGATCGCTATGTAAAAATCTATCGCACTCACACACGATGTTGTAAGCACTATCTTGCAAGCATCGTTACGGTCATCCGAACATCTATCAAAAGTGTCGCGCTTGTCACTCACACCCATCGATAAGTCACACTGAGTGCATGTTTTCTTGATGGCTTGAGGTGTCTTGTCGCGAAGTCATGTTGAGTGTGTGTTCGTAAGCTCTTGTATGCACAACGTTACTTATTCAAACACTCAGTCATTTTTTTGAAGCTGTGTCGAAAAGATCAACCCCAACATTCGGACCTCCATTAAGCTACATTGCGCAATTTTACCCCTTAGTGAACATGTACTACTGCCAAAAATTACACAGAGATTGAGGATGCTTCTCGGGCAGTCTGCACTGGGCAATTCTAGAATCAAATCGACTAATTGTCACCTAGAACAATGCAAAAGTTTCCCAGCAAGCCATCTCAATCTGCGCTTCTTGCAAGCACATCAACCAAGCCTCGAGCTGGTCAACTAGAGAGTTTGACTAGGCAGTGACTTTGGGCCTCACTCCAAAAAATTGCGCAAAAGATTCCAAGCATGCCCGTTTCCATTGACTGAAGAAACTGCACAGATATGTCAAGTAGACACCTATTCTCCGTCACTACATTGCCCTAAAAAATTTCACAATTTTTCCAGCCAGTCACCCTGTCAGCTAGCCTACTACTCATCTTGAAATATGCACATTTTTCATGAGCAATCTCCTAGCTACCCAACATCCCACTCAGCTCAGAATATCTATAGGGATGTCCAATAGACCATTCCCCCAGCTCTACGCATTTTTTTATACTAGCCTCCCACAACCCGCTGTCCTTGTCTAGTCAATTTAACATCTTAAATTGCTCTACATAAATTATCAATCTGGGTATCGTAAACTGATGAAGTGTGGTGCACCATATGTGCTTAGTTAACCTTTTTCTTACTTCGTTGTTTTATAGTTTATGTTGTTTTTGGGGTTTTGTTCTTGTTGTTTTCCTAAAGTGTCTAATGCAAATGGAAATCCTATTCTAAGGTCTTAAGAATACTTTTAAAGGACAAGTATGGATAGATATTTCAAGACAAGGCCTATGTCCCTAATGGTAACTTCCAAAACTTAGCACTTCAAAAGATCTTAAAAAATGTTATTGATGGAATTAGTACTTAAACAAAAGTGTAAATATGCAGCTATTTCAATCAACATAGAATGAAACAACCAATCAATGAGCTAGTGACTATGAAACCCAGTATCCTTGTTGCTGTATAAAAAGAAAACTGAACTTAAAGCAATTCAAAAACTGTAAGCAAAGTAAACTAAATCATTTTACATCAACCCATATTCTGACCCCTCACCTTTCGACTTGCTCTGGCTATAGGAGGCAATCATAAACAAATTGAGTAATATGATATCTAAATTGCATAAAATGAAACTAATATCAAACTATGCATTCATACTTCAATCCCTCACCATTCTACTCGCTCTGGCTATAGGAGGTAACTGAAAATGACATGAGTAATCTAATCACTAACTTGCAGAAAAGTAAACTAAATCATATTACATCAAATAATATTCTGATTCCTCACTATTTGAGTCGCTTGGCTATAGGAAGGTAATCATAAACAAATGGAGTAATATGATATCTAAATTTCTTGAAATGAAATTTCATAAAATGAAACTAATATTAAACTACTCATTCATACTTCAATCCCTGAAAATGACATAAGTAATCTAATCACTAACTTGCAGGAAAGTAAACTAAATCATACTACATCAAATAATATTTTGATTCCTCATTATTTGAGTCGCTTGGCTATAGGAAGGTAATCATAAACAAATGGAGTAATATGATATCTAAATTGCATGAAAGTAAATGAGCAAAACAAAACTGAAAGAAATAACAATGCTGGAATTAGAACTCAGAAAATAAATCAGCAGAAGGACAAGATGATTCCATCATGTCATTAGTCATTAAAAAGCTATGTGCATTACTAATCTACAATCAACCGGTTGAACACACTTGCATGAATTAAAATTGCATGAATGAAAAATCTAATCTATCAAACTTGAAAGCAATCAAATGACATAATGAAATCAAAGCAAAATTTACAAAATGAAATCTACTCTACCTTACATTCTAATATGCTCCATGACATCTACTTCACATCTCCTTCCATGTTGAGAACATCAAAGCTTTATTCAAATTCTTCAAAATTACAAAGTACAACAAAGTTCTCCAAAGCTTTCAAAAGCCATCAAGGAAGAACTACAAACTCCAAGCTAAAGAACTCAAAAGCTAAAGGACTAACAAGCTAAGCTAAAAAATGAAGGAGAGAGATCTCCTATTTATACAAAAAGATGAGAGCCATCTCATTAATGAGAGTCCATGAATCTCTCCCTCTACCTCTAGAGTCCTAATCAAAATACGAACTGATAAGACACATGTCTTCTTAGAGTTACAATACAATTAGGAGATGTGACACATATCCTCATGATCCCATGATTCTTTCCACTCAAATTCGAATTTGGCCTTAGAGTGCCACATAAGGGTCTTCTAGAAGCCTTCTTTCAACCTACACATGTCAACAATCTCAACCCATTTGTTAAGTATAAGCATATGCACATTATTTTCTAAGTTTTAACCACAAATTCACTTAAAAGGCTTAGAATTAATAAAGATTGGAAAAACATAAATGTGGCCCAATGATAATGAAAGTGGGATGAATGTGGTGACATAGTAGTGAAATGGAGGTGAAATGGAGGTGATATAATGGACATAATAGTGAAAGTGTAATGGAAATGAATGACATTTTCAAGACTCAACAATCCTCTCCCTAGAAAAATTGCTCAAATTTTTACCAATAGCCTTTCGCAACCCATTGCCATCTCCTTATATAAATTGCATAGTTTTCATATCAGTCTCCCTGTGCTGCTTGAAATTTCTCCCTAGAAAAATTGCATAAATCTTCCCTCCAGCCGTGCTAGATCTTGCGAATAGTTACTGCTAATCCGGATTGTCCATCTTAGCCTCCAGGTCACCTCTATGCAATTTTCACCAATAGTGCCCGGAGCTCACATCCCAACTCAAAATGTGCTCTGCATAGTTTCAGAGCCTTGTCCTCTCTCCCGGTCATCTACATATGAAAGAGAAATATAATGCATCATGGTAGACTAGGATATTTCTGGATTTGATGTCGTCTCGTCATGAGTGATTGAAAATACAGGTACATGGATGAGACATGATGCTGTGACAAACTGGATGAATAAGGAGCGTATGCAAGGAGATTGGTTCATGAATAGAAGAACAGGGAACACATGTAAGGAGATTTGTTCGCGAACTGATGAACACATGAAGCATGCCAAAGCATAAGCAAAGGAGCGACGTGCACATGCAACATCAAGTGAACACCAGACCATCAAAGACTCCTCACTCCTTTCCATGCGGAGGGGAAGCTATGATACACCAAGAGCACATTGATCACTCAGTCGCAGTGTAGCTCAACATGCACACCACGAACAACATGAACAAACCAGATTTGTTGTGTCGAGTCATGTCATGATTCATCTTAGCAACATCACTACTGTGGGCCACACTGTTATAATCAATGTAATGTTACGTGGAATTCCAAGAGACCCACATGTAAATATGAAGAGTCATGTAAAGTTGAAGGGTCATGTAAGTCAAACAATCATGAGGGAAGTCAAACAGTTACAAGGGCTAGTTTTACCCTTGGCTATAAATACCCTCATTTGCACATACAAAAGACTTTTCACCTTGGCTCCTCCCACATAGCCTTGAGAGTCTGTAATATTTTTTTTTGAGGAGTGAGAAGTGGCTCCAACGCCCCATTATCAGAGTTAGTGATGTAATGATGTACATATGTGTGTTGGAACTTTCCCTTAATTCAAAAGCCTGTTAATAGGCCAACACGTTTTCACACATGTATTGTACTTGTTTGTAAGACTATTCTTTGGATGGTTGTAACGCATGGTGCTTTAACTTTATTAAGACAATTGAACTGTTTTGGTTGTTTTATTACATATGTTATTGGAAATGTTTTGTATCAGTTACTAACGTTTTCTCGGACGTGTGGTCTATCCCACCAGAAACTTGATAGATTGATTCGTGTAAACTTTTTATAATGCCTGTCACACTCGTGTGGACTAATCCGCTGAGTATTGTGCATGATATCTGTTCACTTTGTGTTTGTGACTGCCACATTCGTGTGGACTAATCCGTTGGAAGATGTGCATGTATTGTTGTGTTGTGTGTCTCTAGTAGAGTTTGGACTATTTCCTTTCAACCTAAGACTCACTTCCACCCTCTCCCTCTAAAGTGAAATAACTTTGAAACAAGTGAGGCTGAGCACTCACCAAGCACGCGAACCTCATTGGTTGAAGCTAAAGTAAACCACTCTCAGGTGCTAACAAGCAAGGGATAAGGCATATCTTTAAGATAATGGCAACCGATCCATCATACTGGATGAGACTCCTACACCAAATGATGTGAGGTCTAGTTGGGACTTCATACCTAGGAGATACCCTGAATTTTGGCCTGTCCAACTCCGTCAACACTTCTGGTGCTAGAAGCAGGGCCATATGACAAGCTGATTCCTCATAATATGTTTTGAATCTTCGCATGCTTATCACGAATAAACACATAATTTCTCTTCTAGAGTGTATGTCTTATGGAAATTACTTTGAAATTTCGGAAGAGCTCTGGAATAACTTGTCATGTAAAACATACGATGGTGGAGGCAAATTAGCCTTGGTTAGACAAGCGGTTCATGTTCTAGGCTCCTGTGAAAGACATGAAAACTTTGAAGATTACATGACTTGCACGTTGTTCGCTTACATGCTTCAAGGGCACCCACTACATTGGTATGCCACTCTACCCGAAAAATTTATTCACTCTTTCCATCATTTTAGCACAGAGATAGACTGTGCTTTCAATCATTTTGACCGTAAAGAAATCAACAAAGAAATTCTGAAATTACAAAAAGAACCTGATGAATCCATTGAACAATTTTACATCTGCTTTCGTAATCTTGCATATCGATTTCCTGAAGATGAAATTGATTGTGAATTCCTCAATGGAGGATTTAACCGTCTTCTTTACATATTTTAAAATCCACAAATCTCAGAATCATTCGAACCCCTCCAAAAATACTTCGATGATGGAGCTGCACAATCATAGGTGAACATAATTGCTCTTACAAGTGTCTTTCCACCTTCCCCTCATCAAAACAACTTCACCCCTGTAGAGTGATGTGGGAGAACATGCACACACATATGTTGAATTGTCACTCCTACCCCACATGCTCTTGATATCTGCGCAGATTTAGCTTGCAAGCATGCTGGTTTTCATGTGGACTTGTTACATCAACCTCCATCCCCATTTTTTTCTGATCCTCCAAACTGTACTGTCTTGTGTTCTTTCGTTCTAGACTCCACACTTATTGTGAACGAGGATCAAGTTGTTGACGAAGTTGGTGTTGTGCAGCCAGCCGGCACTGATGAGTGTGTGTGGGAATCCAAAGAAGAACCCATGGTGAAGGATGACTCCCTTCCATTCGCGTCTCATCCACTCTATCCTTACATCCCTTTTGATTCTGCCCCTACTGATTTTCCCCGCGAAAACTCATTTCTAACATTTGTACTTATGATCATTCACAGGACACACCGGATGTCAGTTTGTCATTACATTGCGGAAAGGACATATCTTCCTCTGAAAATTCGTCCCATATGTCATCTATCATTTCTGAAAACACAGGGGGTGAACATCCTTGCTTCTCATCTACCCCTCTGCACGATTCATCAAATCATGAGGATGTCGATGAACATCCCAAATTTTCTGATCATGGTTGTTGTAATCTCTGGACTTATTAATTTGATCACGATGTTGATTCACTCATTGTTAATCTGTCTAAGCCACTGGTCTCAGATGATCTACTTATTGATGGAGTGGAAATCCCGCAAGTTGTCAAGGCACTTCAACTTGGGTTGATGGTTACGTCACGACCTCGAAATCATGATGTTAGTTCCACTTTCGATCAATCTTTTTTTGAAAAGGCTCCTAATCACTCTCTACTTCACATTGAAGATCAACCAAACACCCAAATTTCGCTTCCTCCACTCGAATCACATGATCCCATTGCTCAAACTTTGGAGGAATCTTACACAACGAGAGTGCTTGCAAAGCATAATATGTTGGTATTTCTCACGTTTTCTCATGTGTCACATTCCAAAGAGTGTGTATGTTTACTGTCTGCACACAGTGCGTCCCAACACCATGGTACATTTGCAGAATATTTGTTTTGTGCATTTTCTCTTTTCTACTTTGTGGATGTTTTAGAACTCAGAGCGTGTTGGTCTTTGTTGATCTGTCTTTCTTGTTTGCTGGTTTACATGCATATCTTTCTTGTTAACCATGGCTTCACCAACATGCGCCAGCCAATGCGTCGGTGGCTGCATTGGAAATATCACTTCACGTGAGTAGGCCCATGCACTGTTTAGCGTAGGAGTAGTAGTAGTATTTGCTTATTTTCTTTGATTTTTATTGAATCTTGTTTGTATGTTTGCTTGCTTGCTTGGTTTAGTTTTCTTTCTTTCTCGCTTTTCTTACTTGTTTTTATTTCTCTTTACTTCTTTTTTTTTCTTTTTGCGTACTTGTACCCCTAGGTTAGCCTCTTGTGAAACCATGTTTGGCTCCCGAGACAAGCTGGTAAAATATAAGAGTACTTGCATAGCTATCAACATCTGGTTATTTGTTGTCCTATCTCTTTATCAAAAGCTTGTTGTCTTCATTTGATAATGCCTTGATGGAAAATACGTTTTGTTTAGAGTGAGTCTTGGTGAAAACACGACGCTTACACTCTAACTAGTACCACCTACTCTATTTGGTTGTCTTGGGCTAACCCTTGTCAGCTTAGTCAAGTAGAGTAAGGTGAGCGGGGAAACCTTAACAAGTATTTCAGAGTTATACATAACATACTTCTCTAAAGGAACAACCTCTTCTGCTCTCAATAAGTCGGGATCCCTCTTCCACATCTGAAATAAATAAGTTCCTATGCACAGTTCTTTAAAAAAAATAAAAAATAATGAAAAATGAATAAGGTGAAAGAAGAGAAAGGCTTCTTGCGCATAGATGTGATACAAGTAACTCTGTCGGGGTATTGTCCAGGCTGACTAGTAGTGAAGCGATGCTTGTGTTCCTGCATGACTTTGCCGGGGTACTGTCCAGGCCTGCTAGTAGCAGTGCAACGCCAGATATGAAACTTAAACTTTGATAGTTATATTACTTTTGCATCAATATACCCCTCATCCCCAATCGAAATAACTAAGTTGACATCGCTTGGAATGTGTGGTGACCGATCAAGAGAAGGGTAGGTACTACATATTTCAACCAATCTAGTGTGGAAACCATGATGATCAAAGAATCGAACAATACTTCTAGAAGGGTTAGACTCGATTTTCATGAAACAAGGTCCATTCAGAGATCTTGAGTTCTACCAGTGTATCGCCAAGTGTTGTAGCGGCTGAAACCAACCTCCAAAATTTTGGATCGCATGCAGATTTTGGAGCCAACTTTGGATCCTATGATTGATCATCCTTGGTCACTTGTTGGTAAGATGATGATTTCAAGCTCCCCTCCTTGATCTTAAGAGTTGTCTGTGTTCTCGTATTGACACAACATGTGTCATATTTGGGTGTAAGGTTTGTTGTTTTTCATGCAAATGGAATGTTGTTTTGCTTCAAGGGAAAGCATGTGCACATGAGTGGTTGTCATCATATAGACATGTTTCACGCTCACTTTACGTACTCTTGTCACAAGGGTTATTACATCAAGAAAAGGAAGTCTTATGCATTTTGGATGGTCTATGTTGTGACACTAAGTGTCCATGTGTGATCACAGTCAAGTCCTATCATGTTTACATATGTTTCATTGATCTCACACTTAGCCATTTTCCCAAGAAACCTAGCCTCATCTAGCTTCCTGGAATTGTGTGCTTTTCTTCTGCAACCATCAAGCTTCCTCCCTTACCTGCTGAAACCCTGCAATGCACAGAGAAACCAACCTCCCTTGTCTACTAAAACCTTGCAGCCTACAAAGACACCAACCTCCCTTGCCTGCTAAAATACCGTAGCCTGCAGATGCCCCAACTAACACTGCTCTCCAAAAATGCATAGAGTAGTCAGTCAGCAAACACTGTTCTCTAGAAATGCATAGAGTAGTCCAACTACACTGCACTTAGAAATTGTGCAGAGGTGTATTCCCAGGACCCCCATCCCACAAAAGTGTCTTATGCCTCAAAACTGCACAATGTTGTCCAAGCTACCCTCTCTGTCTTGCATACAGAAACTGCATAGACGGGCCTCGCAGGGCCTCATTCCAAAAGAAATCATTGTGCATTGAAATTGCATATATCAACCTCTTAGTGACTACGGGAAAAGGTGAAATGCTGAAATTGCTTCTAAGAAGTTGAGGAGAAGGACCAAGAAACCAGGTAATGGAAAAGAACAAGACCGCATGAAAACTCCGTCAGATGCATGATCATCTTGAGGGTAAGTATGGTAAGTGAGGAACACCTTGTGAAGTACACCTCTTAGTTGAGTTTGAAGGAATGCTTTTCATTGTCATACCATCATGTCCTCAGTAACATGCATGTGCACAAACACGAAAAGCTATTTTATGTCTTTCTTCTACTTGTCTTGCTTCCTTTTCACTTGTTCAACCAACTTTCATCTTTGACATGTTCATTGCTATGTCATGATTGTGACCTCATTCTGGTGATGTTGAAGGTTTTGTTTGAGTTGTGATCACTATGTAAACATCTATCACACTCACAGATGATGTTGTAAGCACTTCTACAAAAGGGTTGTCGCCGTCGTCCGAAAGTCTATCACAAGTGTCGTGCTTGTCGCTCGCACCTGTCGGTCAGTCACACTGAATACATGTTGTCTTGATGGTTCGAGGTGTCTTGTCGTGAAGTTATGTTGAGTGTGTAGTCACAAGGTTGTGTATGTACAAAGTCACTCATTCACACATTTAGCCATTTTTCTAAAGCTATTTCGACTAGACCAACCCCAACAGTTGAACCTTCCCCGAGCTGCATTGTGCAATTTCAGTCCTTAGTGAACATTTACTACTGCCCAGAATTGTGTAGAGCTTGAGGCTGCCTCGTGGGTAGTTTGTGCTGCACAATATTGGAATTGACTTGACTGAATTTCACCCAGAATAGCGCAGAAGTTTCCCAGCAAACCATCTCAATCTGCACTGCCTGCAAGCACATCAACCAACCCTCCAGCTGGTTAACCAGAGAGTTTGACCAGGGAGTGACCCTGAGCCTCACTTCTCTGAAAATTTGCACAGAACATGCCAAGCATTCCCCTTTCCACTGACTGAAGAAACTGCATAGACAAGTCATATAGACAATCGTCGTCCATCACTGCACTTCCCTAAAAATTTGCATAGTTTTTCTAGCCAACCACCCTATCAGCAAGCCTGCTGCTCATCATGAAAACTGCACAGTTTTCATGAGCATTATCCCAACTGTCCAACATCCCGCTAAGCTCAGAAACTTCGCAGGGATGTCTAACAGGCTAGCCCCCCAGCTCTTCGCAGTTGTTTCTAGTAGCCTTTCACAGCCCACTGCAATCTTCCTTGAAAAATTGCGCAATTTTTTTCAGCAGCCTTTCCTAGCCTGCTGCTAGTATCCTTGTGCTGCCTAAACTATCTCCCTTGAAAAATTGCGCAGATGTGCCCTCCAGACGAGCCAGATCCTGCAGATAATCAATACTAATTTGGATTTCCCATCTCAGCCTCCTAGTGACCTCTGTGCAATTTTCACCAACAGTTCCTAAAGCCCTCATCCCAACTCAATATTTTCTCTCTGCAGTTTCAGAGCCTTTTCCTCTCTCCCGCTCACCTACATCTGAAAGCAAAAGATAATGCATCATGGTAGACTAGGAGATTTTTGGATTTGATGTTGTCTTGTCGTGATTGATTGCAGATACAGGTTCATGGAGGAGACATGATGTGACGACAAATGAGATGAGCAAGGAGTGCATGCAAGGAGATTGGTTCGCGAACAGACGAACAAGGAACACATACAAGGAGGTTTGTTCACGAACGAATGAACACATGAAGCATGCCAAAGTACAAGCGAAGGAGAGATGAGCACATGTAACATCAAACGAACACTAAGACCATTGAATAATCTGCAAACCTTGCCATGCGAAGGTGAAGCTATGATACACCAAGAGAAAATCCATCACTCAACATCACTACAACTCAACATGCACACCAGCAGCAGCATGAACTTACCAGCTCTGTCATGTTGAGTCATGTCATGTGTCATCTCAGCCACATCACTAATGTGGGCCACACTGTTGTAATCAATGTAATGTAATGTGGAAGTCCAAGAGACCCACATGTAAATCTGAAGAGTCATGTAAATTTGAAGAGTCATGTAAGTAAAACAATAATGAGGGAAGTCAAACAGTCACAAGGGCCAATTTTACCCTTGGCTAGAAATACGCCTCATTTGTACAAGAAAAAGACTTTTCACCTTTGCTCCTCCCACATAGCCTTGAGAGTCTGTAATCTTTTCTTTAAGGAGAAAGCAATGGCTCCAACTCCCTGCTACCGAGGTTAGTGATGTAATGGTATACTGATGTTTCTTGGAAATTTAGCTTAATTCAGAAGCCTGTTAAGAGTCCAACACATTTTCACACATTTATTGTATTCATTTGTAAGACTATTCTTTTGATGCTTGTAACGCATGTTGCTTTAAATTGTATTAATACAGTTGAACTATTTTTTTTTGTTTTAGTACATATGCTATTGGAAATGTGTTGTATCAATTTCTAATGCTGGCTCGGCTGATGAGCCCCAAAATTGGATAATTATATGGGCTCATTCAACCTCCTAATTTGACTTAATCCACCATTCTCATTAGTTTATTGCATGTTTTTGATTATATTTATGCTAATAGAGTGAATTGGGTTAGTCATTATGCCAACAAGTCTAATGTGTGCTTTGTGTAGCCTTTTTGGTCAACTTGGAGACAAAATTGAAGGTTTTAATGAGCACTTGGCAGCCAAATTCGTGGGAGAACAAGGGAGAGGATTCGTAGGAAGGTGTCCCCTTCATTTAAGGGCCCTTACCTCGAATTCTCCTCCATTAGCTCGGAGTTCAAATGCCACCAAATCAATTATCACAAGGGCAGCCAAGCAAGTCAAGTAGGACTGCTGTTAACTGCAAATTTTGGGCAGCTGAGTCCCTAAAGTTTAGGAGGACTGTTGGGGTCCTCAATTTGTATAAATAAGAGGGCTTAGGGCCTCATTTCAGTTAGTCACTTGGTAGTCATTTTGTATTCATTTTGTAGTCATTTTGTAGTTCGATTTTTAGGCAGTAGATTAGCTTTGCTTTCAACACATTTTCAAGTTCTCATTGTGGACAGTTTTTGGAATGTAACATTTCTTTTGATCAATAAAGATGAATCCAGCTTTGCACCAGTTCTAAATCTCTCTTAGGAGGCTGTATCTCTTGGGGTTGGGCCCATCTAAAGTGCCCAGTACCTCCTTTGTTTACTTTCATGTGTCTTTGTTGCATTCTTAGAATAAAATCTGTTATTTAGATTTAAACCTTGTTTTATTATTTAGGTTGTCTTTGATGAGTAAAATAGCTTTTCATGCTCAGATTTAGTTGATAGGTTGTTAACAGAAAAAGATTCAAGAAAAGGGCCCACAAACATCTGTGATTTCACCTCTCCCTCAGTGGGATCAGGAGCTATGACTAGGATGACTTTGCTGCCCACAAAAACACTAGTTTGCCTGACCATGCAATCCTTAGTGTACTGTTTTCATTTGCAAAAGTTAGTTATGGGTTCAGATCTCTGAAATGTTTCTTTGCATGATTGATGTACATGGTTTTCTTTCCAAATAAAGCTATTGTTCATTTGTCTCACTGACGGTTAGATTAGATTAGCTAGGACTTTGATTATTTGTAGGATTTCATTGATTCGGTTAAGTGTACATTGTGCAGGGCATCTCTACCACTCTATCATCCGCCTAAGCTTCATCAGAGCCATCTGATCCATCTCCTAGCTAGGTTCCTCGTCTAACATTTGTCCTCTTTCCCACGTAACCCTACCTTTTTGTGCAATCATTGTTTCAGCCTTCTTTGAGTCAATTTAGCCATCTACACCTCCTCACCACTCCATCCACCGGTCCCTGGGCCACTTCAGACCCCTATCCTACCTCCATATCCATTCATGCATCTTCCCTCACTCACCCATCCTCCAAAATCCAGTTTTAAACATCTTGTAGAAATTTCTGAACATCCTGTAGAAATTCCTGAAACATCCTGTAGAACCCCTGCAGACTTCCTGTAGACGCTCACGAATGAGGTTTCTTGATAGCCAAACTCTGTGAAACTCTCTGGAAGGGTGTTAAGGACCCCTTAGGCCCTCTCTGAACCTTCTCGACCTCTTCCAAGCATTTCCTCTCGCCAATCCACCTCTGCACAGTCACAAACAGTTAAAAGCACATGCATGATAATTCTAATAACTTATTCAAAAATACAAAAAGATGTTTTCTTCAGGTAGAGGTAGTCTAGGCACATGTATTTTACCTTCATAGAAGTAATGGCATCCCTTCCAGTAGTTTGCATTCTCTCCTTTGCATCAGTAGGACTAGTTGGTAGAATTAGGGTTTGCTAGGGTTTGCGTTACTTTTTGGCTTTCAGTTTCTTTCCGCAAGTAGATTAGCTTCCTTTGAGTTAGCTTTCATCCATCAGTTAAAAAGCTTCTTCTAAGAGCTCATAGAAGTTGGCTTAAGCCCCTAGCGGACTTGTGCCAGCTGACCAAGTGACAGCTGCGGCAAGAGCTAGTACTTGTGCATACAGCACCGTCACTTCCAAGTTTGTTACGAACTACTGGGTTGATAAAATTAAAGAAGGGAGTCTCAGGAGTTGCAAAACTATTGCTACAATACTGGGGCCCACCATCTTTTTGGCGTCGTTGCCAGGGAAGCGTCAAAGTATTGGTGATTGTTGCTTTTCTTCTATTTTCCACTACAACCTTCTGCTAAGTAGTTTATTTCATTTCCATTATGCAATTTCCTTTTTGCAAAAGTAGATTAGAATTTCCCGCTTTCATAGATTAGCATTTCAATTCCGCAATTTCATTTCTGCAAGCGTAGATTAGCATTTCAATTCCGCAAGCGTAGCCTAGCATTTCATTCCTGAAATTTCATTTTAGCAAAATAGATTAATCCTTTCCTGCTTTCATTTCAATTCCGCATTTTCATTTCAGCAAAATAGTTAGTTGCAGTTCAATCTATTTTAGTTTTTGCAGGTACAAGCAAAAAATAACAAAAATCAACCAAAAATATTTCCTTTCATACCTTATAGGAGTAGAGATCATTCAGAAAAATGATTGCACAACGCCCCCACTGCTTCACACGGCCAACCTTCTCTCTTCTTTGATGGCTGTGAGTGAAGAACCCTTAGGTGGACAGCAAGACATATTTGAAGAACCTCAAGGGAAGAAGAAGAAGAAAACATTCCTCTGGAGCAAATGGCTACAAGCAGAAATGTTGGGAGCAGTACCTTGTCCAAAAATGAATTTGAAAATCAGATGGAAGATTTCAAGAGTGATATGAGGCAATTTCTTGCCATGCAACTGGATACCTTGCGGATCCAAAAGAAGAAAGAGGAAGCCAAGAGGGCTTTGGTCATCTTTTGTCCTAGGTGCACTAGAAAGCATCCTAGGAACGAATGTCCAATGCACTCCTTAGAAGTGTGTTTCGTCTGTGAAGGATGCCATCCTACGAATCAGTGCCCTTCCTTGCTTGGACTTAAAGCTGCATATCAGAGGGCCAAAGGAGTCACTGAACCACTCTATTTCATGAACCAAAGGAGGTCACATGGACCCATACCTTACTAGCAGGGAATGCAAGGGACATCCCAGACCTATTATGACCCCTATCAAGCAACTTCCATGCCTTCTTGGGGTCCCCCTACTCATCCTTCCTGGTTCACACCTCCTCCTTGTTGCTTCACAGATCCATATTATGCCCAACCAGCTGCTCATTCGTTTCACTCTTATGCTCAGCCACAGCCTCAGTGGAATGCACCTCATCAGGGGTGGAGACCCCAATACAACACTCCTCCCGCTTCTTTTCCTCCACCACCTGCTCATCCACAACCATCGCCTCCTGATCCACCAAGGCAACCCCAAATGCCTACCCAACCACAACCCCATCCGCATCCATCTCAAATATACACCCCCACTCAACTACCCATACCACCATTTCCAAACCCACACATTGAAATAGCTCAATCCAATTACAACGTGGAGGCACAACATGTTCAAATGACTCCTCTTGAGCTCAATGATCTTCACCATAGCTCAGGAAGAGTGTTGCAAAAAAGAGATTATATTGACAACATTGAAGGACCAAAGGCAAAAGAAGATTCAAAAGAGGATATCAAAGAACCATGTGCTGCACTTGATGAAGAGAAGAGATCAGAATCAGAGATCGAGAGAGTTCCCTCATGGTTACCATCAAATCCTCCATGTACTCAAGAGAAAGATTAGCGAAAAGAGGAAGATGAGAAGGTCATGATAGAAGGTGACATGAAGAATGATCCAGATCAACAAAAGGACCAAGGATATCAAAGCTATATTGAGACATGGTTCTAGACAGTCACTAAGTTGCAGCAGTACTCTCTTCCTCAGCTATGTTTGATCCCTTTAAAGTCAGATCATTTTGTCTCTGAAATCTGGATAGCTGTCAAATCATGCATTTCAAGCCTTCACATCATCTTGTCTATAATCTCGATGTGCACATGGCTCCATTGGAAGTATTCTTATACTTGAAAATGATTTTGTTTTTCAAGTAGGGTAGGGTAGAAAAAAAGGAAAAAGAAAAAAAATGAAAATAAGAAGAAAAATAAAAATCTAAGGTGAAAACCTCCTTGGAGGCGTCTTAGATTGGCTCATTGATTGAAAACCTCCATGAGGCGGTCAATGGGTTGGGAAAAAAGAGAAAAGAGAATAAGATCTCTGGGTGAAAACCTCCCTTCGAGGCGCCCAGGGCAGGCAATTAGGGTGAAAACCTCCATGAGGCGCCCTAGTTGTTTTTCAAAAAAAAAGGAGAAAAAGAGAAATAAAAATAAACCTAATTTCCATTGGATAATTGCAGGTTGCAAGAAGGACATTGCAGGTCAGGAGGATCACTCAAAACAAAGACAAAAGAATTTTTGTGCCTTCTACAGGAAGTTTTGTATTTCTACAGGAAACATCCTGTAGAAACTTCAAGCGAGCCAGATTCGATTTTGGAAGGGAATCTAAATCTTCGAATCTATTGGTTATGCCTGCAAGCATCCATTTTTCCATTCCTCACCCTTTTCCATCATTTTTTCCACCTCATTGTGCTTCTTTTATGAAAATTGTGTTTTCTACAGGAAGTTTTGTGTCTTTTACAGGAAGCTTACAAAAAATCAAAATTGATCTCCGAAGAGGACCCGAAGGCTGGGAATATGTCCATGAGGCTTGCAAGCATCCATGTTTCCATCCCTCACCCTTCTCCATCAATTTTTCCATGTCATTGTGCTTCTTTTATGAAAACTGTGTTTTCTACAGGAAGTTTTGAATTTCTACAGGAAACATCCTGTAGAACCTTTGGACGAACCAAATTCAATTTTAAAAGGGAATCTGATGGTGGGAATCTGTTGGTTAGGCCTGCAAGCACCTCTGTGTCATCCCTCGCCTTTCTCCATCGTTTTTCCACCTCATTGTGTTTCTACATTGTGATTCTACAGGAAGTTCTTGTAGAAATTGCAGGAAGCTAGAAATGGATTTCAAAAAGGTGGTTTGGCGAACATGGTAGCTTCCTCAAGGGTTCAAAAGTCCTCCTGCAATCTTCAAAATCCTCCTCCATCATCTCCATGCCTGCATCACAGCCAAAGCTCAGTTTTTCTTTCCATGCAAAAACTTGCAGACTGCTTTGAAGAAAAAAATACATAGAACAGAATTTGTTTTTGCCCTAACTTGAAAACCATGCATCCATTTGAAAAACCGTTTTACAGGGAATTGTATAGGGATGATGGCAACATGCCCGAGCAGTTTCAGCCCATTCCGATGCACGGTTTCCAAGGAATACGCCTCCATCACCGTCAGCCATGTTTGCACTTTCTCCATATCCGTGCATCCATTTCAAAAGCTGTTTCATGGGGAGATGCATATGGGTGATAGTAACCTACCCAAGTAGTTTCAGCTGATTCCGATGCATGGTTTCCGAGAAATTGATCTCTGAAATATTAAGCCATTTTCCATTTTTCTCGAAATATGTGCATCCATTGATCTCAATTTTGCTATGGGAGGTGCATCATGATGATAGGAACACGCTCAGCAAGTTTCAGATCGATCCGATCTATCATTCGGGAGCAATGGCGAAAACAAGTTTCGGTCTTGAGAAAATTCAGCAGCAGCAGCTTGAGGGTGCAGATCTGAATGTGGAAACGAACTCCTGCAACTTAGATCTAGCTAGAGGATACCTGCACAAGCAAAATAACCACACATCAGACAACAAAGAGCTTATAGCACAAAGGAGCCATCATGCAACCACTGAAAGAGATGCATGCAGCAGCAAGAAGCACCTCACAACAACCATTTGACTTCAGGTACGTGACTAAAACTTGTTCCTCTATTGCATGAATCTAATCTAAGCACTGCATGAACGAATGAGATGGGGGGATTCAGCCAAGAAGCTAGCCATATTCGATTGCACTCATTCAGGCAGAAATCACGCAGCATGCGTGTATAGTCATTCACGTGGAAGTTGAAAAACACAGGCGGTGGTAGACGTGTTGAACTCCAGCGCACAGGACATCAAATGATTAATAGATAGAAGAAGACATGCAGTTCATAACATCATTGCAGTTCGAAAAAGCCAACGCACATGTTTTTTCCACCTCACCACAAATCACGTAGCAATTAAAGACAGCTTAGCTGAAACTCACAAACTGCTGTTCATCTGCGCTTTCCACATCCTCAACTGAAGTGTGCACAATCGGTTAACCTATCGTCCTCCACTGAGTTTTTCTACCTGTCTTCGATATTCTGCTGCGTGTCAGGCTCGCCCAGAGGCGCAGGGGCACTCTACAGGAAGACGTCCTACAGGAAAGTATAACAAAGCCTTCCAGAGCAGAAAAGCCCAAGTTTTTCTTCATCAAATTTGGAGCCTAAAGAGAGATATGTAGCACAAGGGAAGAATATTTGGCAGCCTCATCATTTATTAGATGGACTAACAGAGGTATTGGGAGAGAATGATGAACTTCAAATGCTCAAAGATGGGCTATTTGGAGATGTGTTAAGGTCCACACAGGAGACCATCATTCTTCCACCATGGATTGTTCTTGCAGTATGGCCAAGGCCTGGTGTGTGGGATTATGTCCGTGTCAATGTTGATGAACTTGCTGTTGAACAGCTTTCTATGGCTGAATATTTGGAATTCAAGGAGCACCTTGTGGATGAAAGTGTTAAGGATAAATATGCATTAGAGCTAGACCTTGAGCCCTTCAATGAATCCTTTCCTCGCCCAACACGGCCATCTCATTTCTCTTGCTAGTTTACTGCAGATCTAATTGCAATGAATCATGCTGATTTTATTATCACTAGCACATATCAAGAGATTGCTCGAAGCAAGGATACTGTTGGACAGTATGAGAGCCACACTGCTTTCACCCTTCCTGGTCTTTATCGTGTGGTTCATTGAATTTGATGTTTTTGATCTCAAGTTCAACATTTTTTCTCCTGGAGCAGACATGCAGATTTACTTCCCTTATACAAAGAAGCAGCATCGTCTTACTGCTTTACATGGTTCGATTGAGGAACTCTTGTTCAATCCTGAACAGACAGCTGAACACATGTGTATTTTGAATGACCGTAAAAAGCCCATTATCTTTTCTATGGAAAGTCTCGATAGAGTGAAAAACATGACAAGACTGGTTGAATGGTTTGCAAATAAAAAAACACTTGAGGGATACTGTCCTCCACGTTCTGGGGAGGAAACCATATACAAAATTCCCATTCTGATCAGTGCACAAGCCAAAACAGAGCGTGAGGAAGCAAGATAGTGAGGTAGAGAAGAAAACTAAGGGTAAGGAGGCTAAGGGAAAGAAAACATAGGGCAAGCCATCACAGGAAAAGCCACAGGAGAAGCAAGAGGAAAAGCAAGAAAGAAAAGAAGGAAGAAACAAAGAGGGAAAAAAAACAAGTTTAATCCCTGGAAATTGTTGTAGGTTGCAGCGACACAATGCGGAAAGGGGGCCTCCCAATAGAAGTAGAAGGGTCAATACCAAGTTCCTAGGAATCCTCACATCCATCCCCTCCATGAACACTCATTTTTTCAGGGTTCGGACACAATCTAGTCATGGTTCAACCTTCTACAGGAAGCTACAGTACTTTCTACAGGAAGTTCTGTATTTCTACCAGAAACATCCTGTAGAGCCTTTGGGCAAGCCAGAATCGATTATGGAGAGGGATTTGAAGCTTGAAGTCTGTTGAGGAGGCATGCAACCAATCTTTTCTTCCATCCTCCACTGTTTTCATCGCCTTTCACCACCATTACCACCATCTGATTGAACATACTTGCACAATCATACCAAAGCTGAAACTTCTCTAGGAAAAGGAACACAGGCAGTGGGAAGAAGCAAAGAGAAAAGCATGGTTTCATGACTAAGAAGAGGACATCACTTCAGAAGCTTAGCATGACAGGCAGGCCACTAGGGCCATCAAAGATTAGGAAATAGATTGGTTGCTCAGAGGATGAGCAACACTTTCAGTAGGGGGGTGATGATGAGCCCCAAAATTGGATAATTATATGGGCTCATTCAACCTCCTAATTTGACTTAATCCACCATTATCATTAGTTTATTGCATGTTTTTTATTATATTTATGCTAATGGAGTGAATTGGGTTAGTCATTATGCCAACAAGTCTAATTTGTGCTTTGTGTAGCCTTTTTGGTCAACTTGGAGACAAAATTGAAGGTTTTAATGAGCACTTGGCAGCCAAATTCGTGGGAGAACAAGGGAGAGGATTTGTAGCAAGGTGTCCCCTTCTTTAATGGGCCCTTACCTCGAATTCTCCTCCATCAGCTCGAAGTTCAAAGGCCACCAATTCAATTATCACAAGGGCAGCCAAGCAAGTCAAGTAGGACTGCTGTTAACTGCAAGTTTTGGGCAGTCGAGTCCCTAAAGTTTAGGAGGACTGTTGGGGTCCTCAATTTGTATAAATAAGAGGGCTTAGGGCCTCATTTCAGTTAGTCACTTGGTAGTCATTTTGTATTCATTTTGTAGTCATTTTGTAGTTCGATTTTTAGGCAGTAGATTGGCTTTGCTTTCAGCACATTTTCAAGTTCTCCTTGTGGACAGTTTTTGGAATGTAACATTTCTTTTGATCAATAAAGATGAATCCATCTTTGCACCAGCTCTAAATATCTCTTAGGAGGCTGTAGCTCTTGGGGTTGGGCCCATCTCAAGTGCCCAGTACCTCCTTTGTTTACTTTCATGTGTCTTTGCTGCATTCTTAGAATAAAATTTGTTATTTAGATTTAAACCTTGTTTTATTATTTAGGTTGTTTTTGATGAGTAAAATAGCTTTTCATGCTTAGATTTAGTTGATAAGTTTTTAACAGAAAAAGCTTCAAGAAAAGGGCCAACAAACATCTGTGGTTTCACCTCTCCCTCAGTGGGATCAGGAGTTGTGACTAGGATGACTTTGCTGCCCACAAAAACACTAGTTTGCTTGACCATGCAATCCTTAGTGTACTGTTTTCATTTGCAAAAGTTAGTTATGGGTTCAGATCTTTGAAATGTTTCTTTGCATGATTGATGTACATGGTTTTATTTCCAAATAAATCTGTTGTTCATTTGTCTCACTGACAGTTAGATTAGATTAGCTAGGACTTTGATTATTTGTAGGATTTCGTTGATTCGGTTAAGTGTACATTGTGCAAGGCATCTCTACCACTCTCTCATCTGCCTAAGCTTCATCAGAGCCATGTGATCCATCTCCTAGCCAGGTTCCTTGTCTCACATCTGTCCTCTTGCCCACGTAACCCTAAATTTTTGTGCAATCATTGTTTCAGCCTTCTTTGAGTCAATTTAGCCATCTACACCTCCTCACCACTCCATCCACCGGTCCCTGGGCCACTTCAGACCCATATCCTACCTCCATATCCATCCATGCATCTTCCCTCACTCACCCATCCTACAAAATCCAACTTTTAAACATCCTGTAGAAATTTCTGAACATCCTGTAGAAATTCCTGAAACATCCTATAAAACCCCTGCAAACTTCCTGTAGAAGCTCACGAATGAGGTTTCTTGATAGCCAAACTCCGTGAAGCTCTCTAGAAGGGTGTTAGGGACCCCTTAGCTCCTCTCTGAACCTTCCCGACCTCTTCCAAGCATTTCCTCTCGCCAATCCACCTCTGCACAGTCACAAACATTTAAAAGCACATGCATGATAATTCTAATAACTTATTCAAAAATACAAAAAGATGTTTTCTTCAGGTAGAGGTAGTCTAGACACATGTATTTTACCTTCATAGAAGTAATGGCATCCCTTCCAGTAGTTTGCATTCTCTCCTTTGCATCAGTAGGACTAGCTAGTCGAATTAGGGTGTGCTAGGGTTTGCATTACTTTTTGGCTTTCAGTTTCTTTCCGCAAGTAGATTAGCTTCCTTTGAGTTAGCTTTCATCCATCAGTTAAAAAGCTTCTTCTAAGAGCTCATAGAAGTTGGCTTAAGCCCCTAGCGGACTTGTGCCAGCTGACCAAGTGACAGCTGCGGCAAGAGCTAGTACTTGTGCATACAACACCGTCGCTTCCAAGTTTGTTACGAACTGCCGGGTTGATAAAATTAAAGAAGGGAGTCTCAGGAGTTGCAGCATTATTGCTACAATACTGGGGCCCACCATTGGCCATGTGGACTATCCCGCTGGACACTTGAAATATTCATTTGTGTAAACTTGTTATAACACCCATCACACTCGTGTGGACTATTACGCTGACTGTTGTGCATGCTATCTTGTTATAGACATTTTTGGGCCCTACAACCCCAAGCATGAAATGTCCATAAACCAAGGGCTCCTAAGTCCCTAAAAGTGTTGTTCTAACCCCTAAAGGAACAAGGTCAACAGATTACAGCTTCTCCCAGAAGTTCTCCATGAAAAACTGCTCAGAATTGGTCAAAACAGGATCATTTCAGCCGATCCACTGGCCAAGTGCATTGCATCTCACCTAAGTACACTGTGAGGGTGCATTGCATTTCAAAAATCCCTTCTATGGGGTGCGATGGGCGAGAAATGACAAATGGCAGTGTTATTCCACGAGGTGGAGAGGCAATGGAAGCTTCCAGAAACTTCTCCTGTGACACTTTCCTCACTGAATTAGACCAAGGATGAGTAAGAGATCATCAATATCCAAGTGGAAGCAAGAACTATCAGAGGGAAGACACTAATCAAATCATAAGCTGACTCATCTCCATTACAGATATCTATATATGGACCCCTCATCCGAGAGATGCAGAGGCTGGAATTTTGCATATTGTAATGAATTTTTGTTGGTTTCTTGAGACAAACATCAGATTGTTGGGTGATCTAAGCCTTGTTTGAGGTGAAGAGGGGCTTCTTTGCTGGGAAGTTGATGCTGGGTCAGAACAACTGGTTGTAACTCCTCTTGGCTCTTTCTTGTTTATCAATAAAAGCTATTCAAGTTTTCCTCCATGCTCTTGTGTCATTGATGCTTACTACATTTGTATGGTCAATTTACATCTGATCCTAGATTGTTTATGATTATAGATCCATGTCTTTGTATAGTGCTATGCTACTGTGATCTTACAGGTACTTTGTGAAGCTGGGCGTGCAAGGGAGCAGGTAGCTAAAGACTATCAAAGAAGAGGGGAATCAAATCAGGAGATTAGCGCAAGACAAAGGTTGGTCTTCTGTTCCTCTCTATCTATAATTCATAAAGGAAAAACGAAAGTAGCTTTTCTCTGTTTGTTTCTAAGGCAGCTGTCACACCTTAGTGGGATAGAGCAATTCTATATAGACACTTTTCCCTATAACAAAATGGCAACTCCGCTGGGGAAATATTAGTTTGTTTGTTTATCATTCTTTGTTGTCTGTTTCATAAACTTACAGGTAGCGTTCGAAATGCATTTGTCATAGCAAATGCAAAGTAGATAACTGCTACTTCAATCCATCTACTGGATCTGTTTATGATTTAAACAACTGATTCACAAACTATCTGATTGCCCTTGTGATAGCTCTTAGATCCTCCTTAGATCTACCCCTGATTGTTGCATTACTGATTGCTTTTTGCTTGGCCAAAACCCAAGAACTGAACTGCAAACTGTGACCAGGAACCCAAACAGAGTCTCGTTTCTGGCCCAGCGCAGGTACTGTTCAGAGAATCTGAACTTCAGCGCACTTCTCGAGTGGACAAGGTGCGCTGCATTTCAAATTCTCTGTGTTACAGGTGCACTGATAAGACTAGGCTCTGTGTAGTTTTGGTTTCTATGATTCATTCTTTAAAGTTCTATTCATGAATTTTGCTGCCTGTGATCAGTATATGTCTGTTTGAAACCCCTTTTCCTTGTTGTTATTCCGCCTCCTTTGTACAAAATAACTGTAGATGTTTTTGTGTGTTTGTTGAGTCATTTACAGTTCTCCTTTTGCAGAAGTAGCATAATCGTCTTGTCGTCCTTTGATTTGAAACTGTCACAAGTGTCGATTTCAATCATAGGAAAGAGTTTGATTGCTGTTGATGGTCGATTATCCTGTTACTATTGCTTTTGTTCTGAATTTGTAATTTTCTAAGTGTCAAGAACAAGTATTCATTTCAAAATCATAAGGTGTTGTGATAGTCCCCATTTTTGATTTCCAAAAGGAACTTGTTGATATTTGTCGCTTGAAAAGAAATTCAGATTTGTGCATCAACTTTCTTTTTAGCATTCATATACTAAGAAAGTCGAAAACAATTACATGCATTTGCATATAGACAGTTTGATTGGCTTGATTTAGGAAAGTGCATTTAGAGTGTGCTCTTTGCTCTTTGTGAAAATATTCTGTCTTAGTTTTCCTTAGTAGCTAGGATTTTCATTGCACAAAGAAGATAAAATGTTTGTTTATCATCTTAGATTGCATTTTAGGAATTACATCTACATCTCGCGGTGAACCTGAAAGGAAAACTTCATAAACAAGATCAACTTAAAATAAATTCAATGAATCTAACAACGCTTTGGAACTTAACGCACAACATTTAGAAGTCTAGGCTAGAGACGTATTTTGGCGTTGTAAAGCCTGGTAACTGTTGTTCTCACTGATGGTTGGGTGACTCCTCCACTTTGAGATGATAAGTGCCAGTACAGGCTTGTGCTCCCACGTACCGTCGAGTATATTTTGGGAGACCCCAATAGGCTTAATCCTTTATCCATAGGAAGCCGTGTCTGCCGCCCTATCAATCACAATGCACTGAACACAACATTCAGGAAGATTGACTGCCGTACCGTAAAAAGTATTCTGCAATTTTGCGATTGGTTTGGTAATCCCTCTACCTAGATTTCCAGAGCAGTCCCTTTCATTCCTTTTCAGAGTCCTTAACAGAAAATGTCCATCTGAGCACTTTGTCATGTGGAAAGAGTCAATTTTGCGGACAAAACCGACCTCCCTAGAAGCTAAGGCTTTCTAGTGACAAACAAGACAAATAAACACTACCTTTCTCTAAATATTCATTTAGAATACAAGTAATCAGGTGATAATAACATACCTTTAGTCCAACACTTTGTAGTAGTCCAGCCTCGCCGATCCGGATGAGCTCCTCCTTCTCTTCGAAACCTGCATTCACTAACAAGCCAAAAGATTACATAGCACCTGATAAACTTATAAAATAACACATATTCATCATACAAAGCAAGGAGTATATGAAACAAATCATGAATAACAATCTGTTGAGAAAAATGAGTTTATTTGCATTAAGTGGAAACAAAAGAAACCATTACAACCTGAGCCTTGGTGTTGTGCAGGTCCCTCCTAGGGTCCAGCAAGAGTTTTCCTTTACTTTGATCAGCTCACCCACTTCCAAATAAGGTTAGGAAAGGATGGGAATCTCTCCTCTCAAGCTCTATAAGGGAGTCCTAATTCCAGCAGCATCTACCCTTAGGAATGTTCAGCTTTCAACCTCCCCTCCCTCTGGCCCAATGCCTGTATTTATAGTGCTCTAGAGGAAGTTAATCAGGTCCACCATCAATGGGATAAGCCCCTCTTTGAATGGGATAGCTCCCCTCTTGATGGGATAAGTTCCTCTTTCATAGGGATACATGTACCATCTGGAGGTGCTCAATACACGTCAAACAAGCTTCTAGAATGCTCTAGAAATGACCACAAGTAACGTTTTTTGAAGTGAAACTTGCACCTTTTGACCTTTACAGGAGTACGCACCCACCCCTTTACAGACAGAGCGTACAAGTACGCAAGTATTGTGAACTTGGGGTGCGTACACGCAGGTAAGGTTAAGAGAAACTGCGTACCCAGAGAGATATAGATTTTTAAAGACTTTCTCTCTTTCTTGGAGTTTGACATGAAGAGAAGAGGTATGAGACTTGCCAAGGAGGATAGTATGACAGTTGATGGAGCCATACTAACTGCAAATAGCCATGGTGACAAATTTTAGTGTAACAGATTGCCCCCTAAAGTGCGAAGCCTGTAATAGATTAGGGTTTCATATCATCTAGGAAGGGTGAAGTACTTTATCATTTCAAGGATTATCTTGTGGAGAGCCCAGTCGGAACCTGCAAATATTCAACACAAAATACATATATAAGATCATATCATCGCTGAGGTAGGCATTCCCATACTCAGATTGAAAACTTTAACTAAGAAACTAACTACTGCTCTGATACAGGAATGATTTTGTAGTACATCATAATCATAGACTCTTGTAGACACAGTATGGACGCAACCATCTATTTATGTTTAGTCTACTGTATAATGAATACAAAACTCCTCGCAGCCTGGATGGTGGAAACTAGATCCAGGGTCTTCATTTCTACTTCCCGAACAGGTACGATTCTATCCATGCGAATAAATGAGTTGATGTCGAACATGGTAGAAACCACTTGATTACCAGTCAATGATGTAAACTGTTAAAAAGTGTGAGAGAGACCACCAGTGATGTCAATGGTTCTCAAAGTACCCAGTACAATCCATGAGATGTGAATGAATGAGTTGATGTCGAACATTTCACGGAATCCTTCGATTGAAAGTCAATGATGTAAACCGTCGTCAAAGGCGAGAAACCTACCATTAATGCATGCAGATTTCAAGGTACTGACGATTTCTAGGTCATCTTTATAGATAATGTGTTGATGTCGATAGAAAGCGACCCGTTGCAGGCAAGCCCACAACATGAAATCATAGATCAAGTTGAAGAAATGTAGCTGTAAGGACTGACTTAGGGATGGTCGAGATGGATGACGGGTATTTTGCAGATGAATGGTTTATTTGCAGTGACCTCTTGAACACATAACGACACAACAGATGTCTTGGTGACATTTGACCCAAAGTTAATACCCGGCTGAAGACTTTCAATGTGGTTTGATCAACTGTGAGGCAAAGGATTTCCCAACCCAGGTGAATGAAAAGTGTCGTGTTCAAGAGTGGTGATAAGGCTTCTTCTGAGACAAAGGATAACAAATAGGCTCATTTTTCTCTCTTTTTCCCCACCATTTCTGGCAAGTACCTCTTTATTTTTTACAAGCTTAAGGAGGATAACATGTGCTTGATTATAAGCTCATCCTTCGGATGAGTCCAACTTAGTTTTGATTCGAAGCCTAAGAAGGAGTGGTCCGTTCCTATTTGTAATCGAACAGGTCTTTTACTGTGAAATTTTAACGAGTCCAGTATAGGAGAAACTCGGCGTTTTTCAATTTTAGAGAGTCTGAAAAAACTTAAGAAAACTCCAGGGTTGAACTTTTTCGTAAATTTGTGTCTCCCAAGCCCGAAAAAGTATAAAATAATACTTGAGAGAACCGCTTGATCTTGCGACCAAGGAGTACTTTCATGATTAGTGTCTTTGACCTGAAAAGTAAAAAGCGATCAAGGACACGTCGTTTTATTTCCAGTATCGAATTTGAAACGACAAAAATCCGGCAATCTTTTCCTGTTTTTACGGTCAGAAAAGGGCTATAAGAGGACCGTCTTTTAATTCCGTTTTAACGAGTGTAAAAGAAACACTCGGCAATCTTTTCATGTTTTAGGAGTCAGAAAAGGGCTTAAAAGATGACTCTGATGTTTTTGTTTGTGAAAAATGACATTTTCCCTTAAAATCCTTTTATCCTGCGCAAAAACCAACACATTACTCATACCTGTTTAAAGATAGATAAAAATACTTTGAAAAATACCTTTTCATGGTGGAAAATAAACAAATTTGACATTTGTTTACTCAAAAAACCTATAAAAAGGGCTTTTACCATTTCATTTCTACCATTTTACTGTTGAGGAGAGAAAAAGGGCTTTTGGCAAGAAACTTCCCGTGGACATTGCGGAGAATCCGACCGTCGAAATCGAACGCCATCTCATCAGGTATTCTACAACATCCTCCCTTGCATTTCCATCCGTTTAGAATTTGTTTTTAAGCTTTAGTTTCATTTTTTGGAGGCCTTGGGGGTTTCAAGGTCTGCTTTTCGGGGTATGCAGGTGCCCCATGGGTGACCTACGTACCCCGATATTTTATCAGTTGGGAAAATGCCGGGCGTACGCAGCTTGCCTTAAGAGAACCTGCGTACATACGCCCTATCTCTAAAGGTGGGCTGCGTACACCGCGGAATGGATTTTGAAACTCCCATTTCTCCAAAATGAACCAAAAACTTTTAATTTTATGGACTCTAAGAGATGTTTTATGGTGTGTAGATTGTCCACCATGCTTGATTGGCGTGAGAGAGAACACGAAGATGTTGATTTGGCCGCGATTAATCACCAACCTTCCATTGATGCTTTGAAGGCATGCGGTCTTTACAAATACTGGGCCATACCTGGCATGAGGGTCCAGGTGCGCTTTCTAGAGTGGCTGGTTGAAAGGTGGAATGTTCAGGATCAGTGCTTTTACATTCGAGGGCACCAGCTCGAGATAGAGCCCTCAGATATTTACTTTCTCACTGGTTTGCCCAAGAGGGGCAAACAATTGACTCTGTCCGGGACTAGGCCGGGTGGCCAGTCCATTGCTAGTCTCCGACTAGAGTGGTGCAATAATCAAAACCAGGATAAGGGGATAGAAATCAAAAAGATATCCCGACCTGAACTTATGGTAATTGCCTTTATAGTTACCAGACTTTGCGGGGCTGCCGCTTTGCACATTGCCACTGGATCCCAGATGCGGATGGCGATTGATTGCTATCGGGGCACCATTTTCAACTGGTGCGATGCTGTGTTGGCCAACTTAAAGGGCCAACTGACTAGGACCAAAAACGGACAGCTGAAGACTTTTGGTTATGGGCCTTTAGTTGTGAGTTTTGCCCTAGAGAGGGTTCCGATGCTGATCCCACAACAGCTCACTGTTGAGGTTGGGCCTCCCCGAGAGCCTAAGTTGATGCGATGGGTTGCGGTGATGGCCCGTCATCCTGACGAGGGCACGGAGGTTGTCCGATTTAGACCAGAGTATTTTCACTGGTTAGAGAACTAGGTCTTCTCGATACAGGATTTTCCGTATGCCGGAGTTGACTTTCGTGGAGATCTGGACATGATTCTTCCACCGGGAGAACAGTGGGATGACACAGGTACTTCATTTTTCACAAGTTTTTAAATTATCTATTTTTTTTGTTTTTATATCGTCTCAAAACCGACAGTGACAATTTTCAAAATGCAGATGTAGGCCCACAGCATCCGGCCAATCTCCGGCCTTTCGAGAGGAGAGTACCAGTTGCACCGGCATCGGCCGCACAGGGCGCGGCCGCAGAGACCTTAGCTGAGTTGGAACAAGACCTAGAGCGTCTTACGGCAGACATACCAGAGACGACTATAGATGATATTCCTATCAGACTTCAGCGCTATGTGGTCGCAGTCCCAGGACCTTTTAGGAGGTTCTTGTGTAGGGTAGCCCGTGCAATGGTGTCGTATAGAAAGCACCACCAGTGATTGGATGGTCACTTTTATAGACACATGTGACATTTTGGTTTTTTGTACTTATCATTTTTTCCGATCATAAGTTGTTTTTCAACCTATGATCGAAGACGATGTATTTTTGACACACTCCTATCTATATATATCATTATTACCGGCTTATCTTGTTAAACATGTGTGATGAAATGTTTTTAAATTTACATGTATGATTATCACAAATGTCTGTCTAACATTCGAGAAGCAATTGCATCTGCTAATGTATTTAAAGACCTTGGAATATGCTGATATTCAATGTAAGCAAATTCATGTTCCAAGAGACGCACTCTCAAAAATAACCTTAATAACACTGGATTTCTAATGGCATAAACTCTATTAAGCTGTAATACAACGAGTTCAGAATCTAACCTCACTATCAAACTCCGAATCCCAAATGAAATAGATTCAGACAATAACTCAATCACTGCACTGTATTCTGCAATGTTGTTGGTTGTTTGACCGAGGCTCACCCCATGCATAGAAACTAACTCGTCAGAGGGCGAATAGATAACCCAAGCTGCGGAAGAGATATTCCGTGTACTACGACAAGCACCATCAGCGAATCCAATGTACGTTTGGAGAGGCGTCGACATCTGCAATATCAAGAGTAGAACCAAGATAAGCCAGAATAACGACAAAAAACACACTCTCTAAGCTAAGCACACTGTCTATACTAACAAACACACCAGCTAGAAAGAAAAAACTAACCTAACTAAATCTCCATACCCATGATTTAAGCATAATACCTCTTTAGGTAAAGTCCATTTCTGGGTTTACCCAAAGAGTCCCCGTCAAAATCTACCAGTTCATAGGCCCCTTTTGCTAGCTTTCGCTTGACAATGTAGGGCCCATGCCACATAGGAATGAATTTTCCAGCACCTAATTTATCGTTAGCTTGATCATATAATAGCACTAGGTCTCCTTCCGAAAAATTTCGAGGGGTCACGTTGCGATCATACTGAGCTTTCATCCGTTTTGCGTGAGTCTCGATTGCCAATGCAACGTTACATCGAGTCTCATCTAATTGAGCTAAGTATAATAGACGCTTCTCCTCTTCGGAATTAGCTGGAAGTAATTCGACAACCATTTGAAGTGACGGGATTTCGCATTCAATGGGCAGCACTGCTTCCAAACCATAAACTAGTTGGAAAGGAGTGAACCCTGTTGATGTTTTCACTAAGGTTCGGTACGCCCAAAGCACGGAAAATAACATGTTGTGCCAATTCGACCGATGAATACCAATGATTCGTCGGATCATGATAACTAAAACTTTGTTGATGGACTTAACTAGGCCATTGGCTTGTGGATAATAAGGAGTTGAGCTATCGTGACGCAAACCAAGCTAGCCTGTAAGTTCTGTCATCATAACGTTTCGAAAATGGCGCCCATGGTTAGTGATTATCGCTTGTGGGACACCAAACCTAGCAATAATGTGATTGAATACGAAAATTGCAGCTGTCTTGCCGTCTGCCTCGAATGTAGGCATCGCCTCGGCCCACTTAGTAAAATAATCAACCGCAAGGATGATATACGCATGCCCCCCGGCCGAGTGAGGGTTACATGTAATAAAATCGATACCCCATTTAGAAAAAGGACCAACGGCAATTATAGGGTGGAGAGGAGCAGGTGGTGCGCGCATCTTGCGATCAAACACTTGACAGTTGTGGCATTTCCGAACCGCAATAATACAGTCTTTAAACAAGGACGGCCAGAAGTAGGCAGCGCGCAATATCTTTTGGGCTGTGGCATACCCAGACATATGACCGCCACACGCTCTAGAGTGACAGTCATTCAAAACCCTTTCAGCTTCCTCGTGATTTAAGCAACGACGAAAAACCAAGTCCGCCCCACGGCGATAAAGAGTATCTCCAATAATTTTGTACTGTTGGGACTGGAATCGAATTTTCCGACGTTCCGACTTTGAAACTTCGGGCCGAAAGGATTGGGTCTGGAGATAGACAATTATATCTCCATACCACAGATCTAAAGTGCTGATGAGAAACAAAGATTCGTCCGCAATGGGTTCCTCTGCCACAGTTTTTGTGTCAGCACGCGGGAAGTCACACATCAACTCTGCAAAAACTAAAGATTTCTTAGACTTAGATTTTTCAAATTCCAAGTCGAACTCCTGCAGGATAACGATCCATTTAGAGTACTTTCCCCCTAGCAATTGTTTAGTCAAAATGTAGATCATAGGGTTGCAATCCAAAATGACTGTAGTTTTACGGAGAAGAATGTAGTGACGAAAATGTTGGGCAGCTTGAACGGCTGCCAAGGCCAATTTCTCCACATGTGAATATTTGTGCTCAGTGGGATTTAACGTCTGACTAAGGTAATAGATCACACGTTCCGTTCCGAATTCATCTTCCTGTACTAAGACCATTCCAATGGTGGAATGAGCGGCGACGAGGTACAAAAAGTAATCCTGGTTGTAGTTGGGAGGATGCAGCAACGGTGCATGGGTCAACGTGTGCTTGAGTGCATCAAAAGATTTCTGAGCTATCTCATCCCAAGAGAATTGAGTGTTTGGTTTCAACAACCAGGTAAAACCCTTGGTAATCTCAGCGTAGTTAGGAATGAATCGGCGTAAAAAGTTTGCTTTCCCCTGCAAACTTTGGAGTTGGCGAAGACTCGAAGGAGGAGGCAATTTGATGATAGCCTCTACCTTCGAGGGATCGACGCGAATGTCGGCTTTTGAAACTACAAATCCCAGCAATCGTCCCACTTCTATACAAAAGACACATTTGTGTGGGTTCAACCGTATACGATAATGCCGACACCTCATAAAAATTGCTCGTAAATGGACAAGGTGATCAGCTCAATGTAATGAGTGAGCGGGCAAATCATCGAGATACGGTTGCACAATGTGTTTGATGTCATGAAATGCATAAGACATCGCCCTTTGAAAAGTGGCTCTGGCATTCTTAAGCCCAAATGGTAATTTTCAATAAGCAAATGTCCCCCATGGACAAATGAAAGTCGTTTTTGGTTGATCGGCAGGTAGAATATTGATTTGGTTGTAACCGGAAAAACCGTCCATAAAGGAAAATATTTCACTGTCGGCACAATCATCAATTATTTGATCGATATAGGGTGTTGGATAGTTGTCCTTGGGACAAGCATGATTGATATCCCTATAGTCGATACATATTCTTATTGTTCCCTATTTTTTGTTAACTGGAACAATATTCGATACCCAGTCTGTTAACGGGATCGGATAAATGAAACCTGCTTTCAACAGCTTCTCAACTTCTGCTTTAATTGCAGCCGCTTTTCGTGGGTGAATCTGACGCAAACTTTGCCGGACGGGTTTAGCATCCGGGTAAGTTTTGATCTCATGGACAACAATTGCGGGATCAATTCCTGGCATTTCCTCATAGGACCAGGCAAACACGTCACGGAATTCTTGAAATAGGGCCTTGTATGTCTGAATTTCGTCATTTGAACATGAGGCACCTATATGAATGTGCTCAACAATTCCGGGCTTGACTAAAATGTCAATGGGAATAGTGCGAGAAATGTTTCCCAAATTCAGCTCTGAATCAGGATGTTTCATTGGACTCTGAGCTTCTTTGACATATTCAGTTGTAAAGATTGATGAGAAATCGTTTTCAAAACGATCATCCTCAGGTAAAAACGAAGATCTATGATGGAGATCTTCCCATGGTAAATCGTCTACGCACAGGACTTCACAAAGTTGTTCGTCAGATGACACAACTTCGGGAAACGTTATTAACTCCGAGGTTGACGCGAAAAGTGATTCCTCACAGACCACATTCATTTGGTCGATTTTGGTTGAACTCGGGTCGGTAAAAGACTGCACGGCTTCATAAGCAATTTCATATGGACTCAAAGGCATTGCGTCACCAAATGAGTCTATCTCAGATTCAGAAGGAACGCTCCAAGGATCATCATAAACAATGGTGTCTGAAGTAATCATATGAATAGATGCAAACGAAGACACAGCGTTGATTGGAGGAAAAGGAAAAGTTCCTTGTAAACCGGCATCTTTAACTAATCCTATGCCAACATCCTTATAAGGGATAGTCGTTTTACCGACATGCTGGATACTCTCTGAAGAGGCTGGGTCGGATGAAAAGTAAGTCAGCTGGTCTATGGTTACGATCTTGCCATTGTGTGGAAATTTTATTACTCTGAAGACTGATGAAACGACCGCTGTCATAGCGTAAGACCAACTTCGACCCAAGAGAAGGTTGTAGTCTAGAGGGGCATCAACCACCTCCACATCTAGACTAACAGTTTTTCCTTCAACCCCTATAGGCAAATCCTGTAGAATGCCAAACGGATGGAACCCACGGCCATCAAAGGCCTTAAGAATTTTCGGGGATTGATTTAGTGAAGGAGAACCAAGCAATCTCCAACACTGTATCGACATAATACATGTGGAAGCTCCCTCATCGATTACAGTCCGATGAATAGGCCTGTTTTTGACTATCACTGGGATCTGGAAAGCCATCTGATGAGGCAAACGTGGTGTACTATTTTCTAGATCAAAGATTATTAGGTTCGGGTCCTGAACATCAACAGCTCCTATAGCCGACAAAATTAATTTTCGCTGTGCTGGGCATGATTGCAGCACTTCTAAAGCCGACATTGCTGAGGGTGAAATAGCTAAATCCTCAACAATGTTGTAATTCTGGGCCGCTCTCGCATGTGGATTGAAAGCAGACCTTCGAAGTACACTCTTGGTGGGAGGTTTGATTACTAAGTCAGGGTTAGGTTTCTTGATCTGTAGTGGATCGGAACCGGGAGCTGAGGTTGATGGATTTGAATGAGAAGATTCCGCTTCTTTCGATCCATCAAAAGGACTTTTACTACCATAATCTTGCGATCGAGTCGCAATCCTTACATGAGACATCATCAATATGGGTTCTTCACTGGCACTCAAGGAAGAACCTATCATCTTACTCTCCTGCTTTGGAAATGGATCTTTCAAAACAGCAGGAGTTGGGGAACCCTTGACGATTTTCATAACCTCGGCCCGATGAGGGCAATCTCTTGTAAAATGATCCTCTTCACAAATAAGACAAGGATATTGAGGTTTGCGCTTTTCGTCATTGGTTTCCGACTTTTCTGTTTTCTCCTTTGGAGTCTTGTCTGCTTTATTCTTCTTCTTGCCTTTCTTCTTCCCACCATTTTTTTATTTAGCCATAGATGACTCTACAGCGTGAATATCAGCGGAAACTTCAGGAGAAGATTCTCCTGTCGGGTAGTCTGGTAAGGTTATAATGGGCGAAGAATTCTTTGAAGACTTCTTCTTGCTTTTAGTATTTACCGTACCAATCATGCCATCAGCAGCATGAGATCCTGAAGGAGCAACATCGATTTGATTTGACTTTGGAAGATCTGGGATCTTTTCGTGTAACGTACCTGACTGAGTGTAAACTAAGCCAAGGTACTACGCTTGAGCAATCACTTGCTCCTCAGTAACTACTCTGGCCTTAGCTACGTCTTTAGTAATCTTCGGTAATAATGATTTAACAAACCATTCAGCTAAGATTTGGTCCGGGATAAAAACTTTCACTAATCGCCTTCGACGTCTCCATTCATGTATATGATTGGAAATATAATTGGACGTCGACTGTTTTAATGAAGTTAGTAGCTCCGTGCCATTATCATATCTGACCGACAACTGAAAATGAGTTAGGAACGAGGTAGCTAACTGACTAAAATTGTAAAAAGAGGCCCGTGGTAACTCAATGTACCACTTGGCCGCGAGACCAATGAGCGTACGCTGGAAAAGACGTAAGCGGATCGAATCATCCGAGATGGAATTTGAAGCACACCAGAGGTGGTAAGTCATCACATGATTTGACGGATCCTCTCCAGACTTACCTTCGAACTTGGGTATGTCACTGGGCAACTTATTTGGCATTGGCAGCCAAAACGGAAGATAATTTATTGGATCGTTCGTTAGGCGCGACAAGTCCGGTAAATCCAAAGTTGCGATAAACGGTACTTGCCGATTAGGATCCCTAAAACTCTGGGTCACAAGACCAGTCCCAGGAGGAGGATATCCAGGATAACTTGGTATAGGTATCGCATTCGGGATATTGTATCCTCCTGGAAAACCAGGATTAACCGGACCGTACTGGGGTTGTTGAGGTTGTTGATAAGTGTACCCAGGATACGGTTGATACTGGTAAACTGGCTGTTGGATAGCAGGCCCGTATTGGTACTGTCCCTGGTACGGTTGATAAATGAATTGTGGTTGACTAGTGACAACCGTACTTAAACCAGGTTGTCCTACAGGCATCTGAACCGTATTTTGAATCGTGGATCTAGACAAGGGTAAAGATGTCTGAGGAGTAGTTGCAGAGACAGTAGAAACCGGAGTTGTCGATACTCCAGAAGTAAGTGTGGTGGAAGGAACAGATGTTGCGGTAGTTGCAGCAATCGTTTGAGATGGAGTACTAGGTGCAATGGGCGACTAAGTAACTACCGAAGGTACAGAAGTTTGAACATTAGACTGGACTGGTTGCTGGGGCGAACCAGAAACTAAGGGTTGTCCAGCTTGAGATGACAACTGTACACTTGGCTGCAATACTTGTTGAACTTGTGATGGATCCCACACTATGTTCATTCCGGGGTATTGACCCATGACAGGTTGAGGATATTGAGATCCATAACCGGATTGAGGGTAGGATTGATAATTGAAAGGTACATTTCCCGTACCTTGAACATAAGATTGACCTTGGGGTGGTTGATAACCTTGACTCGAGCACTGACCTTGAGGTAGATACCCTTGAGGTAAGTACTGATACTGGGGTTGACCTTGAGCTATAAATTGATACTGAGGTTAACCTTGGGGTACATATTGAGGCTGGGGTTGACCTTGAGGAATGTATTGTACTATGGGTACATACTGTCCTTGAGGTTGCCCCCCAGACGCAATTTGTGTACCTTGAGGTTGCCCCCTAGGCGTTAATTGAGGCTGCCCCCCAGGCGGTAACTGGCCACCTTGAGGTTGAGAATCGGGAACTGAACCTGACATCATGTAAATGTCTCCTACACCCAACGGTTTATTACCATTGTTTCCAGCTAATAACCCATGTTCAATGGGTTGAGGAGATGCTCCCGCAAAAGTACCAGAAAGTGACTAATACCCAGAGGGAACAGAAGGACTGTCGTACAAGAAAGAATCAGGAGATTGAGTGAACATGGACGACTGACTAGACATATTTACAGAAGTATACATACCTCTAGGCGGATAAGGAGTACGAGGTGGAGAAAAACTTGACCCTGATTTGTCCAAATAATTAGTTAATGAAAGATAACAAGTAGTGCTTCTAAGAGGACTGTAAAAGATGGATTCACGCTCCCTTAGATCAATAGTAGGTTGATCTTCAAGGATAGAGACGCCAAATTCTTCTTCTGGAGCAAGTTCTTCAATAGCTATCAAACCAGCAGGAAGATTTTCGGTGATGACTCTTTCTACCCTAGGTGAATCAGGAGCACTAGAAGTTGGAGTAACAGGTTCAGATATTTTAGGTTCTTCGCCTATATCACTAGTAGATGAAAAACTACCAGCAAGCTCAGAAACTGCAACAGCTTCGGGATTATAACCTGTTTCTAGACCTTTGTAATCTGGATGGACTACCAACGACGACTCTCCTTCTTCAGGTGAACCTACTTTACTGCCACTAGGAGTTACAAGGACTTTCAAACCTTCGTAATGACCCGGGACGTCTTCAGGAGGTTCGCCGCGAAGTCTACGGGACTTCCTCAACAAATCGGCCACGGTAACAATCTCAGGAGACTTGCCCCGAAGTCTACGGGACTGTCTCAGTAATTCAGCCACAGTTAAAAACTTTTAACTACTGCACACGCAAACAAAGTAAAATCTCAAAGAAAACTGCCTAAAGTCTCTAAAGAACCAAACAAATTCAAATCACACGCCTAAAGAATCTAGGGCGTCAAACCATACACAAACAGTAGCCTTCCGGACCGAAAACACTAGTTGGAGATGAAACCCAACATCGCCGAATTCAGTACAGAAGTGGTGGGTGGAACAGTTACCCCGGCAACCTGCTTAATGAATAGACCGGCACAAGTTCCTCCACTTTAACCGTCTCGGGTGAAGTGAACCCCCCGGAAAATCCAAGTGAGTCTAGCTGACGTCTGCTCCAGGTATAGTGGGATCTTCCCTCCACCGTCACCTCGGTAGAATCCTAAAGATAATGGTCACTAAGGTTACCAACAGCAACAAATATACCTGGGGGAACAGTCTACGACCCGATAGCACGCAAGGGCAGAGTAACAAGCTCAATCCCCTTGCCAGCTCCTTGACAATAATCCAAGGTTTACCGACAAGTGACCCCAGGCTCCTCGACAATAATCCGAGGTTTACCGTTTGTAGTACGTGCATATCTGGCGTCTTTCCCAATGAAGGAGGATTGATCCCCTCACTGGTCCGTACATGGTCTCGTGCTTCTCCTTTAAGAGGAGCTTTCCCAGAGTACAAATGAAACAGTTGGATTTATCCTACCACAAGATGAGCTACTTGTTTGGTTTTATTGTCTTGGAGAGTTAATTACTCTCCTACTCCAAGACACTAGCCTGATCTATATTGGTGTTTCAGAGCCCTAGTAAATAAAAGTTACTAAGTTGATTTTACCTTAAGCGTTAATTTTATGGCTTTTCTTTAGGACAAAAGGTAGTGGAGATGAAACTGATGGTGTGTAGACTCGACTCAAATCCATTAAAAAGATGCACTTAGGATGATTTATACTAATTTTCTTTTTCAATGAATTCCCTAGCTAAGAGAGTTGGAGAATGCAAAATCGATATAAAAACAACTTTCTTGGCAATGAAAATCAAAGAAACAAACTCTTTATCTTTTCCAAAGCATACAACACATGACCACTAATTACTTCACGAAAATTCCTTTTCTTTTCAAAGACTCAAATGCTACTAAAGCAAACTTTTCTTCAAAAGAGTTTTTTGTATTTTTCCCTATATTAACAAAGCATGTAAAACTTACTTTAATAGAAATCAAAGTTAAAAAATCTATGGCAATCAAATCAACTCAATTTCACACAAAAGAAAATCCAAGAGAAATGCACCTAAAAGTAAATATAATGAGGAAAAACCTACCAAGTATGATTCCAGGATGTTTTACTCAGTCAAAATTTAACTAAGGACTAGTTAATGCAGAATCAAAAACCAGTCAAAAACAAAAATCAAAATCTTTTTTTCTTCTTCTTAAGAATAAAATTCAAAGTTCAATCAACAAACTTTTTCGAGATTCGGCAAAGAGACAACACAAAAGGTAGGTTTCTCACAAGGGTGGATTCTATGAAAGGTCAGACTCCTAAGATGACTGAAAAGACCAGGGAGATCCAAGGTTTTACAACTTCTAAAGCCAAAGTCACTACAGGACCAGTGCAAAAATCAAACCCTAGGGCAAAATCTCTATGAATTTCACTAAAACTCTTGACACTGATGAAACAAGCTTATGTGAAGATTTATGACAGGCAACCAGTGGATCTGGGCAGAAAAAACAAATTAAAAACAAAATCTAAAAGGCAAAAAAGAAGAAAATTGAAATTTTCTCAATTTTGACAGGGTACGCAGGTGACCTGTTTGCACAGGTGCGTGTACGCTCTGTGCACAAAGCTGCAGTGCGTACAGGTACGCACTGTGCTTAACTCAGAGGGTGCGTACTGCTAGCAAAACTAAGAAAAACTAAAATCTAATTTAACCCTAAGCTAGCCCACCCAAATACACAGTTGTGGAGCACTTGGAAGGTATGCTTTTTGACAAGCAATCTAGTGGTTTTTCAATAATATTTCTAACCTTTTCTACATTATGAGTCTAAAGAATATAAGGGTTTTGATAAATTGTGTGAAAATGGACAAACGAAGCTCAATCACTAATAATTGATGTTTTCTATGCAGAAGGACGCGGAAACAGGGAATCATCGAGTAAAAACAAGAAGCGAAGGGAAAGTAACTGCTGTCCCGTCGATAGGGAACCGGATGCGGACAAGATCAAGTAAAATTAGAGCCGAATAGTCCAGGAAAAGAATGCAGGATACCGAGACGGAGAACGCAAGAAAGGAAAGAGAAGAACTGAACGATTAGTGAATCCCTCAGGATCTTCGATCCTGAGGGATCGCTGCTTTAAGCTTATCTTTTGTATCTAGATATCTCCGTCATTTCTGTTATATAAAGGTACCACACCATCGAGCGTGGGGGGACGACTGTTGTTGTAATTACAAGCTTCAGAATAACTTTGATCATTAAGTTTTGTTAAGACCTGATTTTGTATACTTTTGTTAATGCAATCAATATAAAGGACTTGGTGTTCACTTCGTTTCTGCATCTGAAGTAACTTTAAGCAGTGTACCATTGGTAGCCAAGAGCCCAGCTCCGACGGTCACTTGCTGTTGTATCATACGGTGATTTGTGTGGTTTGCTTATTTCTCTTGTTTCAGTAATCCGATATATCTTTTATATGATAGACTATGCTTCCTAATTAATATCTGAATCTAAATAAGTTCTTTAACCCACGTCTCTGTATTACACAAAGTGAATCTATTCGAATTGCATCCATTTCTATAGCAAGATATTGGTATGAATGTTATCATCATTGGATTCATATAAAATAAGTATTTGCGAGGCTTGAAGATAATATCACTTTGTTCAGAAACATAGTCACATCATACATTACTCTCGGATTGCTACAGTAGTCTAGAACGTGTACATACATCGGAGTTTGTTGTTCCATTTGAGTTTGCTGTTCCATTTGAGTTTGTTGTTCCATTTGAGTTTGCTCTTCCAATTTATATGATTGACGTTTCCTGTTTATGATAGTTTACTGTTCCATTTAATTATTGCTGTTCCATTTGATTACTGCTGTTCCATTCTAGAATTGCTGTTCCATCTTACTTTCGCTAATCTGCCTTTATTGCTTTTGCGTGATAGCAGGCCTAAGGCTGTCGTGAGCCCAGCAAGACGCTGCCTAGCTCCCAGACCTATAAGTCCATGCTTTGGTTTTCTTTCTTTATCAGTTTCTAAAGGGAAGGGTTATTGTTTCCGTACCCTTGACTGATCAACTGCTTTGTGTGATTTTATCTTTTGAGTTGGTTTAGTTACAGCTTAGTGTTTGTTTCCTTTCAAATCATTAGAACGCTATACTACCGAGCATTACTTGGACAAAACAGCCTCGGATTGAGTTACTCCTTGAAAGAACAAAACGATCCCGGATTGACTTAATAATGTGGAATAATTGGTGGTGTGAGAGACCCTAGTTATCGCTCTACATTTTGGCGCCGTTGTCGGGGAAAAGGAACAACACTTTTTTCTTTGCTGTTCCTTTGCGAAAAGGAACAACACTTTTTTGTTTTGCTGTTCCTTTGCGAAAAGGAACAACAATCTTTGTGCTTTGCTGTTCCTTTGCGAAAAGGAACAGCACTCGCATATTTCTTTTTCCAACATACAGAATTTGGCTAATTCTGCTATTTCTTTTCCACAAGATAACTCATTTACATGCTTCTCTCAGAGAGGACACCATCAGAACCTTTTTGCTCCTATTGGGACGTTTTGCGATTATGCTCTCCTAAATCCTTTAGATATAGCAATGACATTATGCAATGAACATAAAGCATGATATACCGAAACCAGCATATCATAAATCGCTACTATTTTAACAGTCAGTATATATAAGAAGACAAGAGGAGGGACATTAACTTTCGTCTTCACTGTCATTATCTTATTCCCGAACCGTGGTTTGGTAATTTTTATCATGTCGATCTCCCTAAAAGCTTTCTTGATCATTACTGAGGAATATGAGCAAACGATTTATATCTGTCTGTTGGGATTGTAAGACTTCTTCCACCATTCCCCGCTCTTAAGGAGTGCGGAACCACCCTTATGTGTAATTGAACAAAGAAAAAGAGAAGTGTGCTGCAAAAGAAGAATAAAAGAAAAAATAAAAACAAGATATGAAATCGTCAAATGCAGGATAGGGGGTCTCATTCAGAGCCAACCTACCATGATCATAAGGATGGAAGCGAAGTGGCATTCCCATTACGGCCACCACACCAGGGATATGGTCCAAAGGTAAAATAACAAGCAAACCTTGGAACAGGAGGTCTCATCACGAGCCGGCCTGACCACGTTTCGTGCCTACCTTGTGAATGGCATTATGGTTATCTGGTCACCAAGCCAGCATAATGGCCTGCATTTTGACAAAGCACTCTTCAGTAGATACACAAAGGATAATGGTTCCGGAGGGTGAGATAAACAACTTTGCCAAGGTTATGAACACCTGTTGGCAGCAGAGCTCTGTTAATGGCATTGGAGTCGTAATATTTACACCAACAGGTATGATATTAAGTCTGTTTGTCTTTTATATCCTTTGCATGTATCATATGTCACACCCTGATATAATTATCGCATGAACATTATCACCAATCATGGCAACGGAATTGACAATGACTACTGGAGACTTGGTACAGTTGACAGACGTCCAACCCCTCGGTTCCTCATTATATCACACTGGCTTATCTAAAAAGCGATCCACTTTTCTGCCTCGGTTTCGGTACTCCATTGTCCTTTTACAACATGGCATAATTCTACCTGCTGTACTTTATGATTTGACTCCCGACTGGCTGCTGCTCCTCTCTTTGACGGCTGGGGGCAGCCTATCAGATCGCGGGGGGGAGGTAACCTCATTACTCCAATGGTTACGTGGCTGCACACCATTCGGGCAAAATAATGACACGATTTAACGGTATGATGATCTCATTCTATGGACTGCCATCCACGATCTTTCTCTTTGCTGCATGCTCTGCGAAGATCCTTCCTAAAATTAGCATCAAGTATCCTCTATGCTTGGTAAATACTGCAAACAGTTGCTGTTTCATTCCTGAGTCTATTTCTGGAGTAAGCTATGGGCGGGAAGACAATCCAAAGTGAACCGCACAAGCTGACCGCGTCCGCTGCTGCCCGCGAAATTCTGGAAAATGCAGGATGGTTGAATTACTTCAACCGCCTGCAAGAATCGAATGAGGCTGTAGCGTTGGAATTCCTGCAAAATTTACAGGAAAACCACTCTATAGTCGGAGGAAAGCGGATAGGAGTTACAGAGGACATTATTGTAGAAACCTCAGGATTACCAGCTGTTGAACCCAGATGGGAGCTGAAGAAGGAAAGACTGCAGAAAGTAATGGAAATTTTCCAAAGCGAAGGCCAAAGTCTGACAGTCAAAGGGAAAGGAGTTCTGCTGACAACACTGGGGGAACCCTGGACCGAGCTGGCGAAGATAGTGCAGAGCTATATCACCTGCGAAGGGAGAAAAGATGTGGTAAGGGCTCGTCACTTAAAACTTCTAGCTGTTTTAAAGGGAAAATGTTCTGTAAATCTCCCTGCCCTTTTAAATTCGTTATTACATGATGCGGCCCGAAGCCTGAAGAAGGCTCAGCACACAGATACGGTTGTTAGCCACCACGGACTGATTCGGCTAATAATAAGCCACAGTCTTACCCAACAGCAAGGCACCTGGGAGGAATTGGTCGAAACAGTTAAAGAGGGACTGGCTGTACCACCCCCAAAATCTGAACGAACCTCCAGCACATTGGAACGTTCAGAAAAACATAAGAAGCCAGCAGCAGAAAAGCATGTTGTTTCAAAACGAAAGCAGTCCTCCAGCACGCCGGAACAATCAGAGAAACGTAAGAAGTCGGCGGCAGAAAAGCATGCTGTTTCGAAACAGAAGCAACCCTCCGATACGCCGGAACGACCAGAGGAACCTAGAGAACCTGTTGGCACTCCCAACCTGCCTGAAAGACCTAGGAAGTCAGCTCGATTGGTTCAAATACGGGGAAGGTTGGAAAAGATTCAGAAAACTGCGGCCCAACCAATTGAAATCGAGGACGAACCTCCGGAAGTAGAAGGTGAATTACCCGAAGGAAATGCTGAGCAATCAGAGGCTGGAACTAACCAGCCAGAAGGAGGAATTGAAGAAGGACACGACCAATCTGAAGGAGAAGAGACCACCAAGCGAGACAATCAGGAAGAAGAAAACGCACAATCTATGGGTAGCCCGTTGCAAGACCCTCTAGGAGAAGAGGAATTGGCAGCAGTTCTGGCCAATATGAGAGGATACGGCCAAGCCTCCAGTACAGGAGGCGTCCTTGATGGCCCCGTAGAAGAAGAATTACCCGAGGAAAGGCATGCAGAAGAGGCAGGGGAAGAAAACCTGCCTGGCTATGGTAATGAAGCAGAAGACATCAATCCGGGACAATCTGTCCCCAGGACGCCGGAAGATGTTCCAGGAGAGGAAGAAGAAGTAAGATTGAAGGCCAAACCCTCTGCCGAGGCAAGGGAAATTGAAAAATTGAGGAAGAAGCACCAGAGGATGCTGGGCACGATAGCCAGACTCCCGCAACAAATTAGAATGTTGAAAGCCAGTCTGAGAATACAAAAAACTGCAAGGAAAAGGAAGAGGACCACGGCAGCAAGAACCCCGAGGGTTAGAGTTCGTTTTGATGGACGAAACCCCATCAGGAGACCTACTGTCGAGGAACAGTCTGCTGTTCCAAATGATAATGAGGAACAAGGTGTTGTTCCAATAGAAATTGTTGTTCCATCTGGCCCGGAGGAACGAATGGACATTCCAATGGAACAGCAAGAGGCTCCGGTGGTAGGAAGACCACAGCAACCCTTTGTTCGCATTAAAAAGGAAACGGATAGCAAAGAGGTTCAAACAGAAGCACCCCCCTCGGGTGTAATTCGGGTCCAAAATTCCAAACAACGTAATAAGAAGGTCCAGGTTAAACTTCCAGCTTCTACGGCTGTGTGGAAGAAAGACCCAAAAACCAGAACCTTGCATAAAATGATGAAGGAAGCCCAGCAGGAGGCTGAGCAGTTGTGAGAACAGACGGTCCCCAAGGAAAGATATGAAGAGCTCCAACAGCAACTTCGAAACATCAGTCAGTCTGAGAGCCAGGCCTTTGAAGGATGGCAGAAGGAGCAGGAAAAGGTTGCTAAGGTAACTCGTCGACTAGATAGTGTTGTTAAGCAGATGGACACCCTGTGTTCCTTGTATACTGATGTTTTGACTTGTAGAGCCCCTGCTAAAAATTATGCTTTGTTTTTGCTTGAACGATATTTGAGTTTAAAAATAAAAGCTGTTAGGGCGGGAGCACCTATCCATATCAACACTATTAATGATTTTATAGACTGCTGCAAGCACTATGGAGTTAAAGTTCAAAGGTTGTTATGTGAATTTTACCTGCACAATCTTGTCTTAGACCAGGAAACTGATTTGAATCCTGGCCCTTTCGTTGGCGATATACAATTCCAAGCCTTTATCTCATTTGGGGTGAATCAGTTAAAATGGCTTAAAGCTTACAACATCTTCCAGAGGCAAGAAAATAGTTTAGACCTATGGGTACGAGCTGAACCTAGGGACCCAGCAGCATTATGGAGAGAGCATAGGAGTGTGATGAGGATCCCAGGTGTCATGAAGATATTAGGTCCCATGCATGGAGACTTGATCCGAAATGGTCTGGAGTATTTCCTGACTATTAAAGACCATGCCCTCCATGCTGCAAAGTTTCGCTACCGAACCTCTAACCCAAACATCCAGCTCAGAGAACCCTTTAACTTTGAGAATTTTGAATTGGCTGCCAGTCGATTGAGTCTCTATGGGGAACGGATTCTGCGAGCAGGACCATTCTGGTTGGGGTATCGGTTTCGCAGCCCAATTATTTGGCATCCTGCACCTAGATATCAGGCCCTATATGAGATGCCTGCAGATCAGTTAGATCAGCTCTTTGACCATCTAGTTGCTAATCATGGTTGTCGACCTCTTCGTGAGATCCCTTCTCCGGCCTACTCTCTCACAGCCTTGCATGTCAATTATAACGTTTTCATGAGGACATGAAACGGGGTAAGCAGGGGGGTGTGTGGAGCACTTGGAAGGTATGCTTTTTGACAAGCAATCTAGTGGTTTTTCAATAATATTTCTAACCTTTTCTGCATTATGAGTCTAAAGAATATAAGGGTTTTGATAAATTGTGTGAAAATGGACAAACGAAGCTCAATCACTAATAATTGATGTTTTCTATGCAGAAGGACGTGGAAACAGGGAATCATCGAGTAAAAACAAGAAGCGAAGGGAAAGTAACTGCTGTCCCGTCGATAGGGAACCGGATGCGGACAAGATCAAGTAAAATTAGAGCCGAATAGTCCAAGAAAAGAATGCAGGATACCGAGACGGAGAACGCAAGAAAGGAAAGAGAAGAATTGAACGATTAGCGAATCCCTCAAGATCTTCGATCCTGAGGGATCGCTGCTTTAAGCTTATCTTTTGTATCTAGATATCTCCGTCATTTCTGTTATATAAAGGTACCACGCCATCGAGCGTGGGGGGACGACTGTTGTTGTAATTACAAGCTTCAGAACAACTTTGATCATTAAGTTTTGTTAAGACCTGATTTTGTATACTTTTGTTAATGCAATCAATATAAAGGACTTGGTGTTCACTTCGTTTCTGCATCTGAAGTAACTTTAAGCAGTGTACCATTGGTAGCCAAGGGCCCAGCTCCGACGGTCACTTGCTGTTGTATCATACGGTGATTTGTGTGGTTTGCTTATTTCTCTTGTTTCAGTAATCTAATATATCTTTTATATGATAGACTATGCTTCCTAATTAATATCTGAATCTAAATAAGTTCTTTAACCCACGTCTCTGTATTACACAAAGTGAATCTATTCGAATTGCATCCATTTCTATAGCAAGATATTGGTATGAATGTTATCATCATTGGATTCATATAAAATAAGTATTTGCGAGGCTTGAAGATAATATCACTTTGTTCAGAAACATAGTCACATCATACATTACTCTCGGATTGCTACAGTAGTCTAGAACGTGTACATACATCGGAGTTTGCTGTTCCATTTGAGTTTGCTGTTCCAATTTATATGATTGACGTTTCCTGTTTATGATAGTTTGCTGTTCCATTTAATTACTGTTGTTCCATTTGATTACTGCTGTTCCATTTTAGAATTGTTGTTCCATTTTACTTTCGCTAATCTGCCTTTATTGCTTTTGCGTGATAGCAGGCCTAAGGCTGTCGTGAGCCCAGCAAGACGCTGCCTAGCTCCCAGACCTATAAGTCCATGCTTTGGTTTTCTTTCTTTATCAGTTTCTAAAGGGAAGGGTTATTGTTTCCGTACCCTTGACTGATCAACTGCTTTGTGTGATTTTATCTTTTGAGTTGGTTTAGTTACAGCTTAGTGTTTGTTTCCTTTCAAATCATTAGAATGCTATACTACCGAGCATTACTTGGACAAAACAGCCTCGGATTGAGTTACTCCTTGAAAGAACAAAACGATCCCGGATTGACTTAATAATGTGGAATAATTGGTGGTGTGAGAGACCCTAGTTATCGCTCTACAACAGTCAAACAGCCAAAAACCAGAAAACAAACGAATTTTCTCAAATCAAAGTTTCACACAAAGGAAAAATCATTCACATCAATAGAGTTCCCCAGTATGGTCGCCATTTTGTCATGCGGAAAGAGTCAATTTTGCGGACAAAACCGACCTCCCTAGAAGCTAAGGCTTTCTAGTGACAAACAAGACAAATAAACACTACCTTTCTCTAAATATTCATTTAGAATACAAGTAATCAGGTGATAATAACGTACCTTTAGTCCAACACTTTGTAGTAGTCCAGCCTCGCCGATCCGGATGAGCTCCTCCTCTTTGAAACCTGCATTCACTAACAAGCCAAAAGATTACATAGCACCTGATAAACTTATAAAATAACACATATTCATCATACAAAACAAGGAGTATATGAAACAAATCATGAATAACAATCTGTTGAGAAAAATGAGTTTATTTGCATTAAGTGGAAACAAAAGAAACCATTACAACCTGAGCCTTGGTGTTGTGCAGGTCCCTCCTAGGGTCCAGCAAGAGTTTTCCTTTACTTTGATCAGCTCACCCACTTCCAAATAAGGCTAGGAAAGGATGGGAATCTCTCCTCTCAAGCTCTATAAAGGAGTCCTAATTCCAGCAGCATCTACCCTTAGGAATGTTCAGCTTTCAACCTCCCCTCCCTCTGGCCCAATGCCTGTATTTATATTGCTCTAGAGGAAGTTAATCAGGTCCACCATCAATGGGATAAGCCCTCTTTGAATGTGATAGCTCCCCTCTTGATGGGATAAGTTCCTCTTTCATAGGGATACATGAACCATCTAGAGGCGCTCAATACACCTCAAACAAGCTTCTAGAATGCTCTAGAAATGACCACAAGTAACTTTTTTTGAAGTGAAACTTGCGCCTTTTGACCTTTACAGGAGTACACACCCACCCCTTTACAGAAAAAGCGTACAAGTACGCAGGTATTGTGAACTTGGGGTGCGTACACGCATGTAAGGTTAAGAGAAACTGCGTACCCAGAGATATATAGATTTTTAAAGACTTTCTCTCTTTCTTGGAGTTTGACATGAAGAGCAGAGGTATGAGACTTGCCAAGGAGGATAGTATGACAGTTGATGGAGCCATACTAACTGCCAATAGCCATGGTGACAAATTTTAGTGTAACACACTTGTCACTTCAGGCTCATTAAAAATCGAAGGAGACTAGAGTCATCTTTTGTTTTTTCTCGACTCTTAAAAATTGAAAAAAACAAGTTGTGTCAAAGCGTCTAAAATTTATTTTAAACGGAATATTCATTACCCTTTCCTACGTTGATCTTGGGTTGAGAAAATGGAATCCACCAACCAAGGAATTCCCCTTGGAGGAAATCCTAGTCCCTTCTCCTCTTGGGGAGATGTTGGTGCACCCCATATGGCCACATTGTCACTTCCAAGACTGACAATTGGTTTGCCTGTGTGGCTCTTCTCAACCTCTGTCGTTCAGAACACCACAATTCCTGAACAATCGAATCAGCAACTAGACGAGTCCAGAGTTACCCACCAACCTTCTACTTCCTCTAATTCTTCCTCTCCTCCTTCCTCTTCGCTTGACGGGGCTGGTAAAGCCAAAAGTCAAGTACCCGAGAAGAAGAAGGAAAAGAAGAAGAAAGAGAAGAAGAAGAAGGAGCCAAAAGCGAATGGGGGAAAACGAGCATCGTCTAGCGAAAATCCACACACTGCACCGACTAGGACTAAATCGCCATGTGTCATTTGCAAAGGAAACCACTATCACAGAGATTGTCCTTGCATCCCTCGGATCTTATGGGACTGGTCTCCTCGTTTGCACAACCCGGTGTCGTCAACCTCTGATGGTCATGTTGAAAACACACCGTCAACTAGTGAAAGTGAAGCCCCAGGACAAAAAGGAAAATATATATTTCCTTGTAAACTGTGCGAAGGCGATCATGCCATCCACCATTGTCCCTTCTTTGACGAAGCTAAAAGAGTTTTGGACGATCGTCTGGTTTCACCGTTACGACTTCCTCCTGGATATAAAAAACTCTTGCCGAGTCCGTCACTAGTTGAAAATCCGGCTGGCCCACTCAAGTGGTCGGCTGAAGCATCTATCATTGAAGATAAACCATCTGAACCCATACCAGACGAAAGTCAAAAGGTCGAGGCGGCAGTTGACCCAGTCTTGCCTTCAGAGGTTCCATCTTCAGATGATATAGTCACCGAAGAGAACAAGGATGACACCGTCCAAATTCTTTTCATAAGCACAGACTCCAACGAACATGGGGGAAATTTACCTGTTCCTTTACCGTAGGAAGGAAGTTCGTCAGAGTCGTACCCGGCTGTCTATTCGGTCCCACCTCCAAGCAACCTAGTTGTCTCCTTCGACTGGAATCAACTAGGCAGACCCCATTTACCAGCTAGTATACCATTCCGAATCATTGTTCAAATATATAGAATGGTTATGGCCGGTACCATCATAGATGAAGGGGCTTCTATGAGTATCCTTTCCTCAACTTCTTGGAAAGCGCTTGGTTCGCCATCGCTTTTGCCTGAGATGAGAAATCTAACAGGCTTTGATAAAGGAACCAGTCGACCGTTAGGGATCCTTCCCAATGTGCCAATAACATTGAGAGGGAAAAACGTTCACATGAACGTAATGGTAGTTCAAGGACCCCTGGATTATAATCTACTCCTTGGACGAGACTATATTTATTGCATGGGAGCAATTGTCTCCTCACTCTTTAGAGTAATGTGTTTTCCGCACGAAGGAAGAGTGGTCAAGCTCGTAGACCAACTTTCATTCCCCGGTTCACGCGTAGCAAATAGTCATATACCATCCCTGAATGGTCTTTTCACGCAAGAAATGTCTCAATCCCTAGTCCGCCCACCCGATGAGCGTGAGTGATTCGGGGGACATGACTGAAACCTAGGGGGCGTGCACCCTGGTATGATTCGGCAGGAAAACTTTGGGTATAGGGTAGGTTTCCGCGAGAGAATATGACTAGTCTGTACTCCCGTCCATGATTGGAAGAGGGGGTTATTCTAGAACAAGATTCTCTTGTCAAAGTTACGTGAGTGGAGTAGCCTCCTTCACTCACCTTTGTCTATTTCGGTAGACATCGTCGAAGAAGTGTTTTGTTTGCGCTGTGAATAAAACAATCTTTGGGTACCCTGTAAGAGGTAGGCCTCTCTCGGTAAAACAAATGTTTTAACGGAATAAAGAAGGGGTAACCTTGAAACTCTGTTTTATACCTGGGGGCATGCAAGCCTTTCAGCGTGCAAGCAAAGAGCGACTATTTATTTTTTAAATTTGTAGGTCCTCTAACCCTTTAAACTCGTAGGATTAGTCGTTTCCTAACTTGCATAAAGAAAGGATGTGGGGCAAAACTCTAAAAATTGCCGTTTTTATATATGAGACATTCTTATCACACGACTGGATTAATCGAGCAGTTTTAGCACATAGTTCAAGCTCGTTAAAAAATAAACATAAGGCATGAGAAAATGTTTCCCCCCCACGTTTAAGCTCATTAAAAAATGAACTATTCATCGGTAAATAACCATCGTGAATATAGTACTTCAACCATTAAAGCCTTAGTCGTGTTTGCACCATCACCTCCACTTTTGCATTGGCCGATCATTCACCTCCATTTGATTGTTTACCCATTTTGAGGAACAGCTGCGAAGAGTGATCTCACTAGCCATCCTTGTAACACTGCCATGATTGGAAAATTCCAAACCTTACCTGGAATCAGTTGCTACCCATTTTATCACTCATTCCTCAAAAGACAAGTCTCCTTTAAGCTCTTTTCAACTGACTTGTAAAATATGAAAAGATTGCCGAGCCATTGGCCTCTCCAGCTCGTTAAAGGGACCGGAAGTTCTATCTCTCCTCTAAATTCTAATCTTTTTGGACCTGAGAGATTATTACACAAAAAGATCGAGCGCTTGTTTTGTTCGGCTCGTTAAAAGTATCGAAAATTCATCCCTTCTGTATCATTTTATACTTTTTCGGACTTAAGGGATTCGATGACGAAAAAGGAATTTTGGAGTTACCTTTACGTTCCTTTTCAGACTTTCTAAAATTGAAAAGGACCGAGTTATCTTTGTCGTTAAACTCGTTAAAAGTGTAATAGCGACAAACTTGTCTATAGACGAGAACGAGTTTCACTGTCGCTAGGCTCGTTAAAATATAGCGATGGGTTTGCCCAAAGGGAAAATTATAGAACAAGCATATGTTATCCTCCTCAAGCTTGACAAAAATAAAGAGGTACTGGTCAGCAATGACTGGGGAAAATTGGGAAGAAAACTTGAAGAAACTTTGTTGGTAGCAAGTCGCTCTTTAACATGACACTTCCACTCCGTGTCCGAGTCGGGTTGGGTTGTTTCATTCACCGGTCACATCACCATGGTCCCATCATACCATCCACATTTGGGGTTAATGCTACCAATCCATCACATCAGTTTTGCCGATATTTTCAAGAGAAGTCATTCAGAGAATTCACCTGTGTCTCACCCACTACCATACATTTATACTCCATTCTTTCATGACCGCCACCCTGAACCTTATATCACCAGATCGTTTTCACCTCCATTAAAGTCATTTGCTCTATTTCGTGTCATTAATATGGGATTCATTAAGGCCCTCCTGTGACGGATTGATTCTTGTCGACATCAGCTCATTATCCAAGAAGTTGATCTAGGAACACCCCATTAAGTACTTTGAAGCTTGCATGCCTCAATGGCAAGTTTCTCACTTCCGGCGACAGGTTTACATCAATGGCCTTTGACCGAACGATTTTGCATGGTGTTCGACGCCAAGTCCTTTATTCACACCACGTGAATTGTACTGCAGTACCTTGAGGGTCATTATCATTATTGGTGATTCCTCTCGCGCTTGTTAACAGCTTACATCATTGGCTGGTAATCAGGCGATGTCTTTCCATGTTCGACTCCAGAACAGCTTTCACATGGATCGACTTGTACTTCGAGTGAAGATCGAACGAGATTGAAGACCCCAGATCTAGTTTCATCCATCCGGGCTACTATATATATTCAAGGAAATAAAGACATCAAATGTACATCATTGCTGCACAGATAATCATCGAATCAAAAGGATGATGGCTCTATCAGAATCATCAGTCTACACTCAGACGATTGTCTGTCCTATGTACATGAAAATGAATTTATAAAGTTGAGCATGGGAATGCCCGCCTCAGCTAGATCATGAAAATATTATGAAGATAATGTATTGTATTGTATCTTATTACAGGTCTCCTCCCAGCTTGAAAGAACTTCGGATCCTCATAATAAAGCATTTCAGCTGACATCAAAAGATTAACGACCTCATGCTTTAGGGGGCAACTGTTATAGACATTTTTGGGCCCTACAACCCCAAGAATGAAATGTCCATAAACCAAGGGCTCCTAAGTCCCTAAAAGTGTTGTTCTAACCCCTAAAGGAACAAGGTCAATAGATTACAACTTCTCCCAGAAGTTCTCCATGAAAAACTGCTCAGAATTGGTCAAAACAGGATCATTTCAGCTGCTCCACTGGCCAAGTGCGTTGCATCTCACCTAAATACATTGTGAGGGTGCGTTGCATTTCAAAAATCCCTTCTATGGGGTGCGATGGGCGAGAAATGACAAATGGCAGTGTTATTCCGCGAGGTGGAGAGGCAATGGAAGCTTCCAGAAACTTCTCTTGTGACACTTGCCTCACTGAATTCGACCAAGGATGAGTAAGAGATCATCAATCTCCAAGTGGAAGAAAGAACTATAAGAGGGAAGACACTAATCAAATCATCAGCTGACTAATCTCCATTACAGATATCTATATATGGATCCCTCATCCGAGAGATCCAGAGGATGGAATTTTGCATATTGTAAGGAATTGCTGTTGGTTTCTTGAGACAAACATCAAATTGTTGGGTGATCTAAGCTTTGTTTGAGGTGAAGAGGGGCTTCTTTGATGGGAAGTTGATGCTGGGTCAGAACAACTGGTTATAACTGTTGTTGGGAAAAGTATCCAATACGGAATGACCCTATCCCACTCTAAGGGTGATAGTTCCTTAGCAACAATCAAAGCAAAGCTATTTAAGATTACTTCTTTATGAGATGTAAGAGAGGGGAGAAAGAGATCCACTAACCGATGTCTTTCGCTAATGGTTGATCCAATCTTCTCTCCTTGCTGCTTGCCCCCAGCTCCTTGCTCTTTCACTGGCCCAGCTACACCAAGATCCTGCGAAATGGCAAGAGAGGGAAACTACAAGAAGCATACATTCATAATTGATTCAAGGATTAGAATAAATCAAATACACAAGTATAACAATACACCATTGAGACACATGCATATAGAAGAACCTCAAATTCTTTATTAATGGAAGAAGTAAGGTTCAGGAAGTGATACAACCATAAGAGGCCCAATCCAACATCACTTTCCCAGCAGAAAGAAATCTCCTCTTCACCTCCTTCAAAGCAAATCACCCAATAGTTCTAAACTCAAACCAACAGCAATTCTTTACATTCACAAGATTCCAGCCTCTGGATCTCATGGGAGAGAGATCCATATATAGGAGTTTGGAGAGAGGATGAGTCAGCCTGAGATGTGACTAGTGTCCTCTCCCACTCCAGTTCTTCTTCAATTCTTGAGTCCACTTGGAGGTTCTTGCTTCCACTTGGAGATCTAGAACCTCTTACTCATCACCAGTCGAATTCCTTGATCCAAGTGTCATTTTGGAAGCTTCCTGGGCATTGACTCATTGAGGAATGAGACTTCCACATGTCAAAACTCACTCAGTGCAGGTAGCCTTTGTTGGAGTTGACATTCAACGCAGGTGGTCCATGGAGCAGTTGACATTCAGCGCAGATGCTCAGTGGAGCAGTTGACATGATCCAGAATTGCCTTGTTTTTGAGTAATTTTCAGTTGAGAACTTGTTTGGATTTCTGTGGTTTGCTGACCTTGTTCCCCTAGGGGTAGGAACAACATGTTTAGGGACTTTGGATCCCTTAGATTATGGACATTTCATGCTTCATGCTGTAAGGCACAAAAATGTCTATAACAGTTGCCCCCCTAAAGTATGAGGTCGTTTATCAGGTGAAATGCTTTATCAGGAGGATCCGAAGTTCATTCAATCGCTAAGAGGTGACCTGTAATAAGATACAATACAATACATTATTTTTCATATTGCTTTCATGATCTTGATGAGGCGGGCATTCCCATGCTCAGCTTTATAAATACATTTTTCTGTACATAGAACAGACAATCGTCTGATAGTAGACTGATAATTCTCTGTTGAAATTATCATCCTTTGAGTAGGATGATCATCTGCTGCACATGTCAATGTCTTTATTTCCTGAATATATATCGCAGCCCGGATGGATGAAACTAGATTCGGGGTCTTCAAACTCGTCCGATCTTCACTCTAAGTACAAGTCGATCCATGTGAGAATTTCTTGGAGTCGAACATGGAAAGACATCGCTTGATTACCAGTCAATGATGTAAACTGTTAACAAGCGCGAGAGGAATCACTGATAATGATGATGACCCTCAAGGTACGACAGTACAATCCACGCATTGAGGCATGCAAGCTTCAAAGTACTGAGGGGGTTGTTCCTAGATCAACTTCTTGGATAATGAGCTGAAGTCGACAAGAAGCGATCCGTCAAAGGAGGGCCTTAATGAATCCCACATCAGTGACACGGAACGGAGCTAATGATTGTGATGAAGGTGAAAACGATCTGTGAAATATGATTCAGGGTGGCGGTCATGAAAGGATGAAAGATGATGTATGGTAGTGGATGGGACACGGTTGACTCTTTCTGAACAACATCTCTTGAACATATAACGACACTGATGCGATGGATCGGTAGCATTACCCCAAATGTGGATAGTTTGGCGAGACCATGGTGATGAGACCGGTGAATGAAACAACCCAACCCGATGTAGTACGAAGGAAAAGTGTCATGTTCAAGAGCGACTTGCTACCATTAAAGCTTTGAGGTTCTCCCAATTTTTCCCCAGTCATTTCTGACCAGTACCTCTTTATTTTTGTCAAGCTTGAGGAGGATAACATATGCTTGTTCTATAACCTACCCTTCGGGCAAGCCCATCGCTATGTTTTAACGAGCCTAGAGATAGGGAAACTCGTTCTCGTCTAAAGACAAGTTTGTCGCTATTTAATGCATTTTAACGAGTCTAGCGACAAAGACAACTCGGTCCTTTTCATTTTTAGAGAGTCTGAAAAGGTACGTAAAGTTAACTCCAAAGGTCCTTTTTCGTCATCTAATCCCTTAAGTCCGAAAAAGCATAAAACAATACAGAAGGGATGAATGTTCGATAGTTTTATCGAGCCGAACCAGACAAGCGCTCGATCTTTTTGTGCAATAATCCCTCAGGTCCAAAAAGATTAAAATCTAGAGGAGGGATAGCTCTTCTGGTCATTTTAACGAGCTGGAAGGCCAAAACTCGGCAAACTTTTCATATTTTACGAGTCAGAAGAAAAGAGCTCAAAGAAGACTCATATTTTGAGGAACGAGTGATAAACAGGGATAGCAGTAGATTCAAGGTACAGGTTGGAATTTTCCAATCACGGCAGTGTCACAAGGATGGCTAGGTGAAATCACTCTTCGCAGCTGTTCCTCAAAATAGGTAAAAAATCAAGTGGGGGTGAATGATCGGCCAAATGAAAAGTGGAGGTGACGGTGCAAACACGACCAAGGCTTTTATGGCTGATGAATTTACGGTCTCAAATGGTTATTTACCGGTTCATTTTTTCTGGATGAGCTTGAACTCTGGGGGGAAGCTTGCTCACAGGTGCATTTATTTTTTAACGAGCATGAACTCTTGCTAAAACTGCTCAATTGTGCGTTTATTTTTTAACGAGCATGAACTTTGCTAAAACTGCTCGAAATACCAGTCATAAGATAAGAATGTCTCCTATAAATAATGGCAACTTTTAGATTTTTGCCCCACATCCTTTCTTTATGCAAGTTCGGCTGCGACTAATCCTACGAGTTTAAAGGGTTAGACCTACAGGTTTAAAGGGAGGACCTAAAATTTTAAAAAATCAATAGCCGCCCTTGCTTGCATTCCAAAAGGTTTGCATGCCCCCAGGTATAAAACAGAGTTTCAAGGTTACCCCTCAATTTGCAGATAAAACATTTGTTTTACCGGGAGAGGCCTACCTCTATTAGGCTACCCAAAGATTGTTTTGTTATTCTTTCAACATAACACTTCCTCGGCAATGTCTACCGAAATAGACAAGGGTGAATGACCATGTTCCGTCAAACACATAACTTTGACAAAAGAATCCTATTCTAGAACAACCCCTCTTCCTAGACGAACGGGGTACGGACTAGTCATATTCTCCCGCGGAAACCTACCCTATACCTGAGGTTTTCTCTACCCGAAGCAGACCAGGTTGCATGCCCCCTGGGTTCCAGCCCTATTTTTCGAATCACTCGCACTCATAGGGAAGAAGGACTGGGGGTGGAGACATTTCTTGATTGAATAGACCATTCAGGGTTGGTATGTGACTATTTGCGATGCGTGATCCCGGAAATGAAAGTTGGTCTACTTGCTTGACCATTCTTCCTTCGTGTGGAAAACACATTACTCTAAAGAGTGAGGAGACTATTGCTCCCATGCAATATATATAGTCTCGTCCAAGGAGTAGGTTATAATCCAAGGGTCCCTGAACGACCATCACGTTCATTTGAATGACCTTCCCTTTCAATGTAATGGGCACATTGGGGAGGATCCCTAATGGTCGACTGGTTCCTTTATCGAAACCTGAGAGATTTCTTATCTCAGGCAAAAGCGTCGGGGAACCCAGTGCTTTTCAAGCAATAGAGGAAAGGATACTCACAGATGCCCCTTCATCAATGATAGTGCCAGCCATTACCATTCTGTATATTTGGACTATGATTCTGAATGGTATACTGGCTGGCAACCGGGGTCTGCCTAGTTGGTTCCAGTCGAAGGACACAACTAGGTTGCTTGGTGGTGGGACCGAATACACGGCCGGATATGACCCTGACGATGTTCCTTCTTGCGATAAAGGAATGGGCGCATTTCCCTGACGCTCGTCAGAGTCTGTGTTGATGAAAAGAATCTAGATGGTGTCATCCTTATTCTCTTCAGTGAGGGTGTCATTTGAAGATGAATCTTCAGTGACGGTGTCATTTGAAGATGAAACTTCTGAAGGGAGAACCGGGTCAACTGCCGTTTCGACCTTTGGACTTTCGTCCGGTCTGGATTCAGTAGGTTCATTTTCAATGATTGACGCTTCAGCTGACCACTTGAGCGGGCCAGCTGTATTCTCAACCAACGAAGGACTTGGCACGAGTTTTTTGTATCCAGGAGGAAGTCTCAACGGTGAAACCGGACAATCTTCCAAAACTCTCTTCGCTTCGTCTAAGAAGGGACAACGGTGGATGGCGTGATCACCTTCACACAGTCTGCAGGGGGATCTTGCTCCCCCTCTTTGTCTTGAACCTTCACTTTCGCTGGTTGACGGTAAGCATTCAACATGGCTATCAGAGGTTGATGCTCTCGAACTGTGCAAACGAGGGGACCAGTCCCTTAGTATCTGGGGAATACAGGGACAATCTCTATGGAAGTGGTCTCCTCTACATATGACACATGGCGATTTAGGCCCGGTCTGTGCTGTGTGTGGATTTTTGTCAGATGTCTTTTGCTTGCCCCCAGTCGCCTTAAGCTCCTTCTTCTTCTTCTCTCTCTTCTTCTTCTCCTTCTTCTCCATGGGAGCTTGGCTTTTGCCGGCTCTACCTTGCGAAGATGAAGGATTGGAGGAAGAGTTATAGGAAGTAGAAGGCTGGTGGGCAGCTCTAGACTGATCTAACTGTTGACTCGACTGTTCAGGAAACATGGTGTTCTAAACTACATTGGTTGAGAATAGCCAGATTGGCAGGCCAATTGTCAGTCCTGGAAGCGACAATGTGGCCATGTGGGGCGCACCAACTTCTCCCCAAGAGGAGAAAGGACTAGGATTTCCATCATGGGGAATTCCTTGGTTGGTGTGTTCCATGTTCTCAACCTACAGATCAATGCAGGAATAGGAGGTGATTATGTTCCGTTTTAAAATAAATTTTATAACGACGCTTTAGACACAACTTGCTTTTTCACTTTTTAAGAGTCGAGAAAAAGCTAAAGATGACTCTAGTCTCCTTCGATGTTTTAATGAGCCCGAAGTGACAAATGCTCGGATGGACTTTTTCAGTTATAGAGTTTGAAAAAGGCCAAAAGAAACTACTCTGGAGTTCTAGGCAGAGGGTGTGCCAAACTTTTCGCAAAACCACAGAATACGTTTTACGGTACGGGTGGTCGATCTTCGTGAATGTTGTGTTCACTACATTGCGATCAGTAGGGCGGCCGACACGGCTTCCTATGGATAAAGGCTTTGTTCCTATAGGGGTCTCCCAATATATACGCGACGGTACGTGGGAGCACAAGTCCGTATTGATACTTATCGCTTCACTGTGGAGGAATCACCCAACCACTCAACGCTAAGATATCACGTTTAACGATGCCGGAACACGTCTCTAGCTTAGACCTCTATGCGTTTGCGTTATGTTTCAAAGCGTTGTTATGTAAATTCAATTTATTTTAGGTTGACCTTGTTTAGAAGTTTGCCTTTATGGATCACCACGAGATGTATGGTACAACTCCTAAATGCAGTCTAAAGATGAGAAGCAAGCTTTTCAATCTTTTCAACTTATGAAAATCTTAACTACTGAGGGAAAAGAAAGACATCATCTTTTCACACAGATCATAGAGCACACACTAATGCACTTTTTCCTAAATCAACATGCAAGCTATCAAAATGCACATGCACAATGCAGGTATTTCTTTTCTCTTTCTTAATGTTGATGTACTAGAAAAAGAAAGCTGTTGTATAACTTTGAATTCAATTTCAAGTGAAAGTAAACAAGCTTTTGTCCAAAATCAAAAGACACCTTAAGATTTACTTGTTTCAACACTAGAAATACATAAATTCAAACCATATGACGAAAGAATAAGCTCAATCAGCTATGAACAACAAACAAACTAACTCTTAAGATCAAAACGACACTTATCACAGGTCTAGATCTAAGAGGCCACAGCAAGACTAGTTCACTTTCGTTATGGGAAACTGCAAATGATGTAAGAAATACACAAAGAACAAATACAGTTTCTTTATACAATCGAGGCGGAATAGTGGCAAAGAAAGGTGGTTTTAGATAGGTACATTGATTGATAACAGACTGCAAAAACAGGGATCAAAACAGGGCAAAAAGGGACAAAGAACCCCAGCTGCACAAGGCCACACTGGTTCAGCGCAGGTAGAACACTGTCAGTTCGACATTCAGCGCAGGTAGCCCCTTCGAGACCTGCGTTGAAATGCAGACTGCCTTCACAGTGCCTGCGATGAAGAGAGAAACTCTCGTTTCTCTGGTTTTCTGGGTCACAAAATGCTCAAAAATCAACAGTTTTTGGCCAAATCAAAGCTACCAATCAAGTACACACTAAAGGATGATTCAAAGGAGGATGAAAAGCTATCACTAAGAGCTGTTCAGAGTCCTTGTGGATCAGCTCTTCAAATCATAAACATGCCCAGAAACTGAGCTAGAGTAGCTACCCTCTACTTTGCATTTGAAGGATCCAAATGCAGTTCGATTCAGTACTCCCTGTGTTTAGGAAATGAATAGAAAAAACACAAACAACCAACAAGATACGATCCCCAGTATGGTCGCCAATTTGTTGTTGGGAAAAGTATCCAATACGGAATGACCCTATCCCACTCTAAGGGTGATAGTTCCTTAGCAACAATCAAAGCAAAGCTATTTAAGATTACTTCTTTATGAGATGTAAGAGAGGGGAGAAAGAGATCCACTAAACGATGTCTTTCGCTAATGGTTGATCCAATCTTCTCACCTTGCTGCTTGCCCCTAGCTCCTTGCTCTTTCACTGGCCCAGCTACACCAAGATCCTGCAAAATGGCAAGAGAGGGAAACTACAAGAAGCATACATTCATAATTGATTCAAGGATTAGAATAAATCAAATACACAAGTATAACAATACACCATTGAGACACATGCATATAGAAGAACCTCAAATGCTTTATTAATGGAAGAAGTAAGGTTTAGGTAGTGATACAAACATAAGAGGCCCAATCCAGCATCACTTTCCCAGCAGAAAGAAATCTCCTCTTCACCTCCTTCAAAGCAAATCACCCAATAGTTCTAAACTCAAACCAACAACACTTCTTTACATTCACAAGATTCCAGCCTCTGGATCTCATGGGAGAGAGATCCATATATAGGAGTTTGGAGAGAGGATGAGTCAGCCTGAGATGTGACTAGTGTCCTCTCCCACTCCAGTTCTTCTTCAGTTCTTGAGTCCACTTGGAGGTTCTTGCTTCCACTTGGAGATCTAGAACCTCTTACTCATCACCAGTCAAATTCCTTGATCCAAGTGTCATTTTGGAAGCTTCCTGGGCATTGACTCATTGAGGAATGAGACTTCCACATGTCAAAACTCGCTCAGCGCAGGTAGCCTTTGTTGGAGTTGACATTCAACGTAGGTGGTCCATGGAGCAGTTGACATTCAGCGTAGATGCTTAGTGGAGCAGTTGACATGATCCAGAATTGCCTTGTTTTTGAGTAATTTTCAGTGGAGAACTTGTTTGGATTGCTGTGGTTTGCTGACCTTGTTCCCCTAGGGGTAGGAACAACATGTTTAGGGACTTTGGATCCCTTAGATTATGGACATTTCATGCTTCATGCTGTAAGGCACAAAAATGTCTATAACAGTAACTCCTCTTGGCTCTTTCTTGTTTATCAATAAAAGCTATTCAAGTTTTCCTCCATGCTCTTGTGTCATTGATGCTTACTACATTTGTATGGTCAATTTACATCTGATCCTATATTGTTTATGATTATAGATCCATGTCTTTGTATAGTGCTATGCTACTGTGATCTTACAGGTACTTTGTGAAGCTGGGCGTGCAAGGGAGCAGGTAGCTAAAGACTATCAAAGAAGAGGGGAATCAAATTAGGAGATTAGCGCAAGATAGAGGTTGGTCTTTCTGTTCCTCTCTATCTATAATTCATAAAGGAAAAACGAAAGTAGATTTTCTCTGTTTGTTTCTAAGGCAGCTGTCACACCTTAGTGGGATAGAGAAATTCTATATAGACACTTTTCCCTATAACATATCTGTTCAATTTTTGTTTGTGATTGCCTCATCCATGTGGACTACTCCACTGGAAGTTACTCATGTCCTATTACATTATGTGTCTCTAGCAGAGTTGGGACTATTCCTTTTGAACCTGAGACTCACTTCCACCCTCTCCCCCTATAGTGAAAGGAATATAACACAAGTGACACTAAGCACTCTCTAGGAATGCAAACCTCGTTGTTCCAAGACAAAGCAAACCAATATCAGGTGCTAACAAGTAAGAGCTAAGGAATATATTTAAGATAATGGAGACCAAGCCATCATACCAGATGGGACTCCTACACCAAACAGTGTGAGGTCTAGCTAGGACTTCATACCATGGAGATCGCGTGAATGTTTTTAGGTCCAGCATCATCAATAGATTGGTCAGAAACTTGTGGGTTCGGCTGTGAATAAGTCACCTACGGTTGTGGATGTGGGTAAGAAACCTGTGTTGTGGCTGCAGGTAGGGTCCTTGCTGCAGTTGAATAGGAATTTGTGGTCGCAAAGGAGGATTACCAGTTGCATAAGTATATTTCATTTGACGACCATACTACGTTTGAGGCCTTGCCTGTGGATAAGGAGTTTGGAGTTGTTGAGAGCATGTTGGAGTATAAGGCTGCTGGTAGGAAGGTTGAGTTAAAGGGACTTGATGACCTTGTAAAGGGGTCCCTAGGACTTGCCCCTATGTTGACAGTGCTAGACCCACCAACATGTCAGGGGATCTCCCTCGTAAGAAGTCCCACGTAGACCTCATACTGTTTGGTGTAGGAGTCCCAGTAGTGGTTCGTACGGTATCGCCTTGACTGTGGTTGCGTGCAGAGGCAAGTAAGATGTCCCTATTGGTAGTAAGGGTGTGACATGCGCAAAGCCAAGGAGGTGTATGAATGGTTCTAACACATGAAAAGTGAGGTGGGTGCGCCCCTTGGAAACCTGTGGAAGCACGTGGCCTAGAAGAGAACACACGAGTGAAGATGCATCACAAACTGGAAAGCAAGTAAGCTAGCAATCCAAAGTGATGGTTAAACCAACAACACATCTCAGTAAGATTCATACATACTTATATAGAAAGATTCCATACATGCATGCGTAAGAAAACAGAGGCATATATCATTAGAGTAAACAAGATAGGTGAAATACAATAACAACATATGCATGAAACGTGCTGGATTTGTTATATTAAGAAGTGGAAGTTCCAAGCATACAGTAAAACCATGAAAAACCACTAGTCTCAATAGCAGAACATTACAGTCACCACTGCTTGCTCCTCTAAAGAGATGTACTAGGTCTACACTGTGGAAAATCCAAGGCTCGTTCCAATACTCTCCAAGATTTCTCTAAGATATTCCTATCAGAAGCTTGGCTAACCAAAAACCCATACATTGAGTTATGAGGTACTATAAATAACAAAGGGTGGGGTGACCCTTGATATTCCCCTTTGTGACTATTCACCTACCCTCATTATTCTTCAACTACTCTATGACTATTACATTCAACTATCGACACTTGAACTTCCACTTTGCAAGATGTTACATCCAATCTGCACATGTAGCCATGTGAGACAAAATGGCATGATCAAGCTATGTAATACATCACTAACACTTGGACCATTGTGGTAAGACCAAATCTTTGACATCCTTACAATGATTGATGGTGGTGAACTAATTCCAAGCTTTGGTCATCCGTGATGGTGTTCGTGTGCTCAATGGTGACATCTCGCTGAAAGCGAACTCTTGCCTCCATTGCATCTGGGTACATTGATATGGCTCTTTTGTATGACTTGTCTGACAACATGCACATCATCGTCTTGAGTGTAGTTGGACTAGAAAAATAATGAGGCATAATGTCTTTTCTGATCTCCAAGTGTGTGTCGGTGACCATGTGCATCAACTTGTAAAAATACATGTTCAGCTCCATTTGGACTTGCTTCTTGTCTTTGCCTCGGTGAGTGTGAAAAATGGGTGGGATCACATGCATGTGCATAATGACATCCATGCTATTGAATACCATTGCATGAGATTGATAGCATTAATCACCCATTCTGTTCCATGTCAAATGATAGATGGATATATACCCTATATGGGCATATTCTCATCAGCCTATGGATGTTGCGCCTTGTGCTGTACCTATTCCTGCTACAACTCCTTCTCTTGTCTATGCAGCTTTTGTTATTCCTTGAGTTACTGCTTCAACACCTACAACTTCTTCTCTATTTCTCTCCCTACCTTCACGCGATCCTCTTGGTGCGTCGTCACCTCATAGCCTTAGTCTGCAAAGCCACTTTCATCACAGGTGGATCTGCTTGAGCTTGCAACTTTGTTCCACCTCTGCACTATCAACAACCTTCCTCTTGCATTTGTCGCATGAAGGTGTGATACCTTCTACTACTTTTGATGTGCTACTCGCTATGATGTTGTTTCCATTTTATTTTTATATTCTTGTCCATAAACAAGTTGATGTCTTCATAGATATGCAAGTTCATAGACACTTGATCGACGACATCCCTAATTGTGCTATGGACGGTGTCTTCGTCTCTCCTCTCCTTGAAGCCAGTGTACTTGTGCTTTTGAGAGGAAAATGAACACCTATGATACCTGGAGACATATCAACACTCATGTCAATAAATCTATAGTAAGAAACCAAAACAAACTGGATGAGTGACATGCAACATACATGTGTGACTATCTATGAAGATTGTGCAAGTTTCACCAAGAGGCTGGGAGACTGATTGCAAGAATTGTGGAAGGCATAGTCTGGGATGTGGGGAGGCTAAATGACTATTGGAACTATTCGATGCACAGTCCAGCCTTGTCTGTTGAGGACTGAAACTGTGCAATGCGTAATTTCGGTCAGCAGTTACATGGAAAGCAACAAACTGAATTGCGCAGTTTTTGGGGCCAGTAAGGCACTACCTCCCTGAATTGCGCAATGCAAGCCTGGAGGTCAGTTCTGGGCCAAAATTGTGCAATTTCTGGAGGGAAGGTAAAGCCTTCACTTCTAGAAATTCCTAATGCTAGCCGGGCAAGGCAAGGTCTGGGCTAAGGTAGCCCAGACCCGCTGACGGGTGACTAAAAGAATGAGAAGTCTGAATGCATGGTGAAATTGAGTGTAAACTATAGTGAATGATCATGCATGAAAATAGTAAGTGCATGATTCCAAAAATGGGAAAGCATGCATGTGTGTGAAGTGAGTCACCGCAATGGCGACCGTCAGTGAAAAAACAGTGTCGTGCATGCGACAATAGTGAGAAGTGAACAAAAATTGAAATGTTGCTTCTACAAGCTCACATACTCTGAAGCGACAACAATAGCTCATTGAAATCAAGCATATAACATTCCTACAAAGCAAAACACAAAAAGCGACAAAAACACAGCGCAAGACATGAAAACCAGACTTACCTTGAAACAGCTAAGTTGAAAGTGCCGAAGACTCCTAGATTCGATGTGGGATGTCAGAGTTATTAGATCGATGTGAAGAATGAGTTATTTAGTGTCTGGTTCATGAGTTTTTATAAGATTGAGGTTATGATGTGCATGCCACAAATCTAGGAAAATGTGACACTCGGTGAGAGGTTTCTAAAATGAGCTTTGCATGTAACCTCCAACTACCAAGAATAGATCCCTAGATCTAGGGATTCCTTTTACATGTTGGCTTTTTGTATTTTAGGAAGAGAAGCCCATGCATGCAAGTCAAGTTGCTGGGTCTCGAGTGGAACTAGTCAACCTGACGACACATGCAACATCTTGCTTGACTAAGAGAGGGATTTGCGCAATTTCTTAGGGGAATTGGACTGGCTGTCCCAGAGGGATTGCATAATTTTTGGGAGGAGTAGGTGACTGCTACCCACAATTACGCAATTTTTGGGAGGATCTAGGCTGGATGTCCCAGAGGGATTGCGCAATTTATGGGAGGAGTAGTTGACTAATGCCCAAAATTGCGCAATTTCTGGGCTGAGCTGCAGTGCTAGGCTATATTGTGCAATTTTCCCAAGGAAGAATATTTGAATGTATTGCACAATTTCTGAGCCTAGCAAGCTACCCAATAGATTTACGCAATTTTTGGAGGGAACCCTAGTTCCCCTCTAGAATTGCACAATTTTCTGAGGGAGCTTCTCAGCCAGCAACTATCCCTAGTCTGGAATGGCAGCCTGTGAGGGGAGAGAAGAAAAATAGCATGCACAGGCTGGCAAGTTGCTAAAAAACCAATGAAGCCTATGTACATGATAGTATAAGACATTCTGCTAAGAATTGGTAGGGAGGCTCCAAAACGAAGCTAAGGAAAAAATTTGGAGGGTGGTTGTAGTTGCTACAACACTTGGCGACAAACTGGTAGAACTCCAGCTCTCTGAATGGACCTTGTTCCTGAAAAGCAAGTCTAACACCTTAGGAAGTATTTTTTAGCTCTCTATTCATCTTGGTTTCTACATTTCCTTGATTATAAGATGTAGCATCTGCCAAGCTCTTGGTTAGTCAACACACATTCCAAGCCAGGCCAACATGGTTGTTTTGATTGGGGATGAGGGGTATATTGGTGCACAAGCCATATGTTCGTTAGATTTTTAGTTTCATCTCTGGTGTTGCTCCGTTGCAAGCAGGATTGGACAGTACCCTGACAGAGTCACGAAGGAATGCAAGCATCACTCCACTGCCAGCAAGCCTGGTCAGTACCCCAGTGGAATTACTTGCATCAACTCTCTATGCAGGAAGCCTTTCTCTTCTTTCGCCTTATTCATTTTTCATTTTTTTCAGAATTTTCACATTTTCTTTTTTTTCATTTTTCATAACTATTCATAGCACTTATCATTTCAGAGGTGGAAGAGGGATCGAAACTGATTGAGAGAAAAAGAGGTTGTTCCTTCAGAGAAGTAGTTTAAATATACTAAAGATGTCAGGAAAAAACGGAGGAGGCTCAGATGGAAGGGAGTCATCCTTCACTGAGGATTGATGCTCAAGCTCCCAGTCATAATCTTCATGAATAACAATGCAAGTTGGTTACACAAAACCAACTTCGTCGATAGCTTGATCCTCATTCACAATAAGTGTGGGGTCTGGAATGGAAGAACACAAGACAGTGTCATCTGGAGGATCATCAAAATATGAAGATGGAGGTTGAGGTACGAAATACATGTGATAACCCAAGGTATTTGCAACCCAATCTTCATGACAATTGAGAGAAGTGATGTTGGGAGGATGTGACAGCTGAACGAATGTGTGTGCCTATTCTCCCACATCACTCTGCAGTGATGGAGTTGTTTGATGAGGGGACAATGAACAGTCACTTGTGATAGCGACCGTGTCTGTCTATGATTGTGCATCTCCATCACTGAACTATGTTGAGTGGGGCTTGGGCTTAAACTTCCCTTTAGGATTAGCATATTTGGTAAGACAATACTCAAATCTATCCATGAGATATTGGAATTTCATCTGACTTTTCAGAGCTTGAAACTAGAACACACAGAAGAGGTCCCAAATTTCCATAGGCGATTCATGCAGAGCCTTCCGTTGTTGTAACCATTTTTGGTCAAGAGGTTCTGGATCAAAATGATGGAAAGTATATTGAATGAGATCACATAAATTCTCAAGTGAGTGCATGCTTCCGGAGGCGAAATCCAGCACCACTATTGTGGGGATTCGTGAAGTGTATATGCAACCAGCAGATTGACATATTCTACATAAAACTCGTCTACATCCTCAAGGAATGCATAAAAGTATTCTAAGTACTCAAGTCAAGCTACTTCGCCTTCACCATCATATGTGAATTTAGATAAGAGATCAAAAAGCTCCCTCGTGATGTTGAGAGGTTTGACACGTGAATCCATCGTGCAAGGATGAGTGTAATAGAATCCATGATAGATGTGCGAAGATTCAAAACAGGATGAGAGGACACATCTTGTCATCTAGCCCTCATTCTAGCGCCAGAAATGTTGATGGTGCTAGACCAGCCAACATGTTGAGGGATCTCCCTGGTAAGAAGTCCCAACTAGAACTCAGACCGTTTGGTGTAGGAGTCCTAACAGTGTTTTGTACTATATCGCCTTGACCACGGTTGCGTGCAGAGGCAAGTAAGATGTCCCTGTTGGTAGCAAGGGTGTGAAATGCACAGTAAGCCAAGGAAGGTGCATGAACAGTTCTAACACATGGAAAGTGAGGTGAGTGCGCCCTTTGGAAACCTGTGGAAGCATGCGGCTTGGAAGGGAACACACGAACGAAGATGCATCACAAAATGGAAATAAAGTAAGCTAGCAATCCAAAGTGATGGTTAAACCAATAGCACATCTTAGTAAGATTCATACATACTTATATAGAAAGAGTCCATACATGCATGCGTAAGAAAATAGATACACATATCATTAGAGTAAACAAGATAGCTGAAATACAATAACAACATATGCATGAAATGTGATGGATCTATTATATTAAGAATTGGAAGTTCCAATCATACAGTACAACCATTACCAACCACTAGTCCTGATATAGGAAAGTTACAGTCACTACCTCTTGGTCCTCTAAAGAGATGTACTATCTCTGCACTGTGGAGAATCTAAGGCTTGTTACAATAATCTCCAAGCTTTATCTAAGATACTCCTATTAGAATCTTTGCTGACCAAAAGCCCATACAATGAGTTATGAGGTACTATAAATAGCAAAGGGTGGGGTGACCTTTGACATTCCCCTTTGTGACTGTTCACCTACCTCATGACTCTTCAACTACTTTATGATTGTTACATTCAACTATCGACACTTGGACTTCCACTTTACAAGATGTTACATCCAATCTGCACATGTATCCATGTGAGACAAAATGGTTTGAGCAAGCTTAGAAAGACATCACTAACACTTAGACCATTGTGGTAAGACCAACTCTTTGACATCCTTGTGATGATCGACGGTGGAAAACTAATGCCAAGCTTTGGTCATCTATGATGGTACTCATGTGCTCAATGGTGACATCCTGTTGAAAGTGAACTCTTGCCTCTGTTGCATTTGGGTACACTGATATGGATCCTTTGTCCAACTTGTTTGATAACATGCACATCATCGTCTTGAGTGCAGCTAGACTAGAAAAATACTAATGCATAGTCTCTGTGCTGATCTCCAAGTGTGTGTTGGTGACCATGCACATCAACTTGTCAAAATACATGTTCAACCCCAATCAGACTTGCTTCTTGTCCTCGCCTTGGTGAGTGTACTGAATCGGTGGGATCACATGTGTGCACATAATGACATCCACGCTCCTAAATACCCTTGCATGTGATTGACAACATTGCTCACCCAGTTTGCTTCATGTTGGCTGCGGGATAGATCTATAGCTTGTATGGGCACAGTTTCATCAGTTTGTGGATGTTGTGCCTCATTCTGTACTTGTTCCTGCTATAACTCCTTCTCTAATTTGTGTAGCTCCTGTTCTTCCTTGAGTTTCTACTTCAGTACCTACAACTCCTTCTCTGTTTCTCTCTCTGCCTTCGCACGATCCTCTCATAGTGTCATTGCCTCATAGCCTCAATCTTCAAAGCAGTTTTTATCACAAGTGGATCTGCTTGAGCTTGCAACTTTGTTCCTCCTCTGTGCTGTCAACAAGCTTCATCTTGTATTTTTCGCATGCAGGTGTGCTACCTTCTACTGTTGTTGATGGTTTTTCTCATTGTGACACCATTTCCGTTTCATCTTGATATCCTTTCCCATGAATAAATTGATATCTTCATAGATAGGCAAGTTCATAGACACTTAATCAACTAGATCCCCAGTTGTGCTCTAAACGGTGTCTTCGACTCTGCTCTCCTGGAAGCCATTGTACTTGTGTTGCTAAGAGGCAGACGAACACCTATGATACCTAAAGACATAATAAAAATCATGACAAACAATATGAAAACAAATTGGATGACTGACATGCAACATACATGTGTGATTGTCTATGAAGATTGCGCAATTTTCACTGGGAAGTGTTAGGTTCCTATACCAATAGGTTTCATTTTTCATGATTGACCTAGGAAGTGCCAAATATGTTCATCTTTTCATGCTGCAAAGGTTCCATATTTTTTAAAAGAATTAGAAGAAAATTAAAAAATGTAAATAGGGTATGCCCTAAAAGAAAAATCAAAGGGCAAGAAAAATCAATTGGTCAGAAAAATAATAGAAATGAACCCCAAAGAAAGACCAAGAAAGTGGCCAGCCAAAATGCCACTACTAGCTTGTTTGTAAATTCACATTGTGTAGATATTATTGTTCATCACACCTGATGGATGGCCCAACAGTTCAATCCGGACCATGCCATGTTTTAAATTGCTTGTTCTAGACTATAAAATGAATACATGTCCAAACAGTTAAAGCTTGGTAGATGAGTAGATAGGCAGAGAAATTAAGGAGCCCAACTGCTTAATATGGGCCCTTGGAAGAAATAAGGGTAGATTTAGATAGGAGGAAAGTCAAAAGAAAAGAGGACAATCAGGGTTTGCTAGTTCAAGTGCACCCAATCAAATGGAAGAAAAAATGCTAGGTGTATTAGGCTGGGTAGGTAATTTGAGGTTGCAGAAGCAGGTGGGTGCTCATTTTTGTCTTGTCAAGAAAGACTCATATCATCAGTGACATAAGCACTAAGGCAATGGTTGGAATGTGGAACAATGGATGCATGACTAACCTTCCCCTCTCCTCCCTCACAACAAACACTCACTAACATCCCTTAAAGAGATTGAGATCTGCTCAAAAACTCTTAAACTTCACTCCATGTCCATGAAAAATTTAAGTAAAACTTCTGGTTTGCTTAAAGGCTCAAAGCCACATTTCTTGTGTAAAATCATCATTTCAATTTCCTCTCATGCCTAAGTTCACTTGATAAACTTAGCATTCACCTATACAAATTCAATCCATAAAGTCATATTAATTTCTAACTCTATTATTTAACTCCCTAAATCATTTTCCCTACCCCTAGTTCTACGAAAAATTATATAAAAACCCCAAAAAATATTAAAATATCCCACCCCATGGCACTATAGCCATATGATACAGTCTTGGGAAATATCTAGTCCACTTGGGACTGATATTAGCCTTTCCGCGTCCTAGCCCTTGGAATTAACTTAACATTTGGCTAAGTTAATAACCATTCCCCCCCCCTCACTCATAAACCTTATTATTTTACCCTCCGCACTCATATCTTTGGGTTTTTGTTTAAATATTTGATAAAACGGCTAAACCATAACCCTCGGCGCCCAAAACCCACATAACCAAAGTTTCACCCCCGCGGTATATTTTATAATAATTAATACATGGGCGGGTCCCCGCGCCGTATTGTACCCGCAACTTCGCGTCCCGTCAACCCTCCAATCCTCCCTCCCAGATCCGACGGCCCTCGCTGATTTCGGAGCCACCCCGACGTACGGGAGTTAGCGCCCGATAGCATGGCAGTTTTGCCGTCGTACAAAAGACGTGTGCCCTCTTCTGATTGCATCGGGCGGGCTCTGACATATACCGCCCCCGTACCAAAGGTGGTCCGATAAAACCATTTACCACCTTCTGTCCCCGCCGCGCACGTCATACGCCATGCTAGCCCCCACGCTACTGCTCCATCTGACGTGTCCGCCTCATCATCCAGCCATGTCAGCACCCACATCGGCTGCCACATCACCTTACCGTACCTACTACTCGCCAAATGACATCATGCTGACATCATCCCAAAAAGCGCCAAAAGCGCCAAAGTCCCAAATTTTCATAAAATCACTCAAAAACGACCGTTTTCTTTCATTTTCATTGGCCAGTTGGGGAGCGACGTGCATTCCGTTTTACGTTGATTTGCCGCCTAAGATTGAAATTAACCATCCACGCCATTGCCGCTTGCAAATTCAACTTCACAGTTCGCCATTGAACCTGCTCAACCGCCCTCTACGCCACAAAAAACTAGGTATTTGCCCAAATTTCACTTGTTAACGTTGTTTTTCGCCATTTTCTCCATTTTTAGCTGCATGAACACCTGCAAATACCCAAACCAAGGACATTTCTGCACCTAAATTCTGCCCAAAATTCATTGATAAATCCCATGTTCAAAAGAAACCCTGTGAACCTGCGCCCCTCTATGAATTCACCGTTAAAAAGTCATTTTTAAGTTAGTTTTGCCGGGAGACTCTTCATACTCCCATGTATTGACCCCTTTTGCCAAAAATCCTCTGCAAAAACTTCACTCATTTGGCCAAAATAATCCCCATTCCCTCTACAGTTTGCCCACATAGCCTATCAGTTCAGGGAATTCATTAACAAAAGAGAAGTCTGTCTAAACTCTGAAAAATTTGCCTCTTTTATCATAACTACAGACAGTGAAGACCATTGCCTCATTTAAACTCAGTCTGCAGCTCCTTTGCAAATCCTCAGAAGTAGTTTCATCAGTCTGTTGTTGCACTAATCCTGATTCCAAGTATAAACACAGAAAAACTTCAAAATGGCCACTCCCACAGCTTTAAATATTGCCCCCTTGAATGCACCACATAGGAACTTGGAGTGGCTGCCCCTTGCTGACAGGGATTACCAAATGAAGGAAACAGTTGAACTGAGAAACAAATATCACATTGAAACCTTTTGTGAGATAAGAAAAAGATATAGAAGCAATGCTGATGTCCTTGGTATCTGGGAGTCCAACATGCCAATATATTATCTCCCACAAGTAAATGTATTCCCTGACCTTATCTATCAATGTTGTGAGAATTATGAGCCCACTCAAAGAGCAGTTTTGGCTCCATCTGGAACTGTTTTGTTTCACATCACCCCTCAAGCCATAAACAAGATGCTAAACTTTGAGGCAACAAAGCCTCGGGTTCCTCTCTCCATGAAACTTCTGCTTGACCAAGGTGCCAAACTGCCCAGCTCAGAGATCACAAGAATTGCCCAGCTGTTCATGCAACCATATTTTCAGCCTAGGAAGTCTCCTCGTTATCTACATGTGTGGTTCAATGAAACTGGGAGAATTCTGATAGACATCATATCATGCATCTTAGGATTCAATACCAGTGAGTATGTTGATGAGATAGTCTTGGTGTTGTTGTCCATGTTTGCTCCAAGACAGCCCCCTGTTGTCCAGTATGATTATGCCACCTTCATAGCTGACAAGATTCATGAGCAATTCATGAACCTGGAGAGAGAAAGAGTGTTCAAACATACCTCCTACATATATCATTTGTTGCTGTACTATCAGCCTGATAGTTTCCCAGTTTTCCTTAGAAAATTGGATGCCAAGGGGGAGCGAAGGTCTGTAATATTTTGGTCATCAGTCTGCCACCATGTTTATTACTCTCCATATACCTACTGCGAGTTTATTGACCTATTTATACATCCAGCTTCTTCCTTACTAGTGAGCACTCCTCTTCCTAGACTCACTGATGAGATACAAAAGATTCTACAGCTTTCCAAAAGCTACAGCATTGGCGACTGGTATTTTTACCAAAACCACACAGTAATCAAGATTAATGGCTGTGAGTTAGCCCCTTACAGACTGCCAAAATATGTCCCCATGAGACTCTTTGCCTTAGAATACTTCCAGAAATTTGGTAATACAGATGTGATTTATTTTTATGGCAAAAGAAAAAAGGCACAGCTCAAGATTAGACATCAATTGGGCCCATTTATTTTCAATAACAGAGAAGAAGCCTGTGAAGAGGCAGACAAGATTTTGAAAAACTTTCTGTTGCTAAAAACAAGCTTTTATTGGGCACCATATGACCCCAATCACTTTATAAGCCTTAGAAGAGTCAAACACAGGCTTGCAGCATATGAACACTGCAATATCACTCAAATTGAATAATATGCTAATCAATAAGAATCGGTAGAGGGCACACTAGTTGAAGAATTTTCTGAGGAAGAGATAACAGAAAAAGCAATCAAAGACCTTGAAAAAGCAGTTGACTTGGAATCTTTTGGACAGGTTTTTTTCACAGCCCCTCGGCACCTTGGAGAAGGCACCTCTCTGCCATGGCCTCCTAGCAACCTGCCCAAGTAAGTGCCCCACCAGCAGCAACAGATAAAGGTAAAGGGGTGCATCATTCAGAAGAGCAGTTGCACAATTTAAAACAGCAAGAAACAATGGCAGATCGGACTGCTTCTACAGATGAACAAAGTCAAGGGCAAGACCCTTCTACTCAAGAAAAGGCAACATAAATCCCAGTGTTATAGACACCTCTTAATGAGGAAAGGGCAAAGAAAAGGGATAGACAAGAAGAGGCCCCTCCAAGGACATCTACCGAGCAGCAAGGGGAAAAGAGATAGAGATTAAATCCTTTTTCAGAAGAGGAAATACCAGAAGGGCCAACAAAACAGCAAGTTCCCCCAAGCATGGAGACATCAGCTAGCTCCTTTCAACAGGAGAAAGAAAGACAACAGGGGGTAGAGGTAACATCCACCAGAGGGCCGACAGGGCTCTGACATTAAAAAAGCATTCATTGATATCAAAGCTAGAAATGAGCCAGTGAGATACCAGCTTTACAACCAGTTGCTAAGGATTTCTCCCACCAATCAGCAGAGGCTAATGGCAGCCTATGACATCCAGGAATGGAAAATGACTCTCAGTCATTTCAAACCTATAACGCAGCAACCACAATCACCTGCTGACTATATTAGAACCAATCTGGAAGTGCTCGCCAAAGATATCCATCCGATGGACCAGATTGAATTGCACAAGCAGACCAGCGAAATGGTGTATTCTACCTTGGCAAATAAAACATTGTTGGCCCATAGATTGCAAAACTCTCTGCACAATACTTCTGCCCAACTAGAATTGGAAAAAGCTTCATCACAGGCCAAGGACAATAGAATCAAGTCCTTGGAGGAGATCATTATAGAGTTGGGACATGATCCCACTGATCCCAAGGGTGTACAAGCTTTGATAAAGAAGAAAGATGAAGACATAGCAGCCCTCAGAAGACAAATCAGGCTGCCAGCTACAATGCATCCTCAAACTACAGAGGTAGCACAACAAAAAGAAGAGCAGGATGTGGTAGCTTTGCTTATGACCTTACATAAAAGGTTGATAGAAACAGAGAGTGCCTTGGAGGCATCATTATAGGGAAAACAGGGAGAGTTGGCCTCTCAGCCAATTCAAACAGCTCAGATTCTTACAGCTGCTCCTCCTACGGCCACCACAACAGTCCCTCCCACTACTCCAGCATCAGAAGCAGGTACCTTAAGTTCAGCGCCAGTTTTGGAAACTTCAACAACAACAGCAGAGCAAGAGACCACCCTAAGTATGGACAATATGATGAAATAAATAAAGGCCCTGGAATTGCAAATGGCAAAATTGAGGAAAAATATGACAAGTCAAAACAGGATGTAGCTGAGAAGACAAGGGATGTGAAAGCCCTGGAAAGAAGGATAAAGGAGCTGGAGAAAGAGATCACTTTTGATAGAACTCTAGCTGATGTCAAGAAAATTCTGTGGGCCAAGATTGGCCAATCCATTACAGACCAATGGCAATCCATTGAAACCATTCATGAGCAAATGGATTTGATAGGCTTGGCTCAGTTTGAAAACCAAAAGGCTAGAACATCTTTACGAAATATGCCTGAGCAAGCTAATAGAATGATCCAATTCCTGAACACTTACACCAAAGAGTAGTTGACAGCAATAGGAATCAGGAATAGGACTGATACTATCTTGCTAGTAAAAAGAGTGTTGACCCTAAGGAATTTTGTACAAACTCTGGAAAGAAAATGCCAAGAAATGCAAGCAGAGGTGGATGAGTTCAGAATAAAGATCACAACATTACAGAGTAGAGGGCTACCCAGCTTAGTAACCAGTGCTAGAAGACTGCTGCCACATGAGAATTATGCCAACAGGGTGAACAATTATGCCTCCAATCAAATCACAACATCCTCAATCACATCAGAAGAAACAGGACCCCCATCTGGACAAAGTGTCTATGACAAACTAGAGAATTTGTTCTACATTGCGCACGAGATAAACCATCTCTTTGAAGTCCAGCCAAAATTCTATAGGTACACTGAAGCTGATGAAACACTGATAAAGATACAAAGGCATCAGCTACCTACAGAGGATTGGTGGAGAGGAATGATGGAGACATTGCTCAGGTGATTTTGATTATTAATTCTTTTTGTAAGCTACATGTCAGCATATACAGATGGAACGGTCCACTTGTCAAAAGGGAAGAAAAACCAGTGCAAGGCAGAAACAAAATAGTCACTACAGTTCATTGAATGCAAATAAATCGAGCACCGATAATGAAGACCAAGACAACAACAAACAACATATCGGCATCGGGATAGAACACGCAGAATGAATGCGCAGCAAGCAGCCACCTCATTCAACCCAGAAAGTCAAAATTCCTCTGACAAATTGGACAGCTAGTACATTCTTATTTACTGTAGCATTTATTCCCTCACTTACTACTTCTTAATAGTTGGTAAAGAAAGTTATGAGTCCAAGACTTATCCTCATGATATTTTGTATCTTTTTTTTTGTATAAAGACCTCCCCATAATATGTATTTGGGGTTGGTAATTTCATTTCTGAACCGCGCTGTAAGCTATTGAAGCTGTATAATACAAAGGCTATTGGAATTTCACTGTGCTGAATCATCTAAATGTGGACTTGAAGCTCTGGGAAATGCTATAGAATTCTTGCATCGTTTATGGATCAATAAGTCTCTCTTCTCTATGTTTTTTATGTTTTCTACGTATGCAATTTCATGTATGTTCCATAAACTTGGTAGCCGAGAAGAAGAATAGCATAGAATTTTCCTAAAACCACGCTGTGTCCAATCTCAGTTACTGTATGTGTTTTCTTCAGGATTAGTCATAAATAGGAATTCTTAATTTCTCATGTTTTCACTAGTTCTTTCATTCTGAATGTTGCTTAGGAATTCTTCATTGCTCCTTAGCAATTTTCATACACTTTCCCTCTGCCAACATAATGAAAGATTCTTGATTGCCTTTCATTCACTAACTTCATTCGTCCATTTCAGATATCAAAAATTGCTCCTAAATTGGCTACCCTGCTCTGTAGCAAACTCCTTTTTCCAAATGAACACTTCAACACTTCACTAGCTCACCCACTCTGACTCCATCTACCCAATGGAAGAAACTGTTTCTTACTTACATCCCTGTTCCACTTGAAATTACCTTCCAACAAACTCAAAACAAAAATTGTGCATAATAACTAGCCTAAAATACTCCAAAAACAAAGCTAAAATTACAAAGAGAGAGCCCTCTCTGGTTGCAGGTGGGCTAGGATCTGCAGCTAAAAGTTTGGTTAGTGGTTACCTCGGCCGTATTCCCTTAAGGAGGTAGGGAACAACCTAAGTGATAATAGGAAGCTGGGAGACTGGCTTGCAGAACTACAGAAGGCATAGTTGGGGTTGTCGAGAGGCTGAATGACTATTGGAACTATGCAATGCATAGTCCATCCTGGCCTGTTGAGGACTGAAATAGCGCAATGCCCAATTTCAGTCAGCAATGACATGCAAACCAACAAACTACATTGCGTAGTTTCTGGGGCTAGCAAGGCACTACCTCCCAGAATGGCGCAATGAAATCTTGGAGGTTAGTACTGGGCCAAACTTGCGTAATTTCTAGAGGGAAGGCAGAGCCTTCACTTCCAGAAATGCGTAATGCTAGTCGGGCAAGGCAAGGTCCAGGCTAAGGTAGCCCAGACCCGCCGACAGGCGACTATAAGCATAAGAAGTCTGAATGCATGGTGAAACTGAGTGTAAACAAGAGTGAATGATCATGCATGAAAAATAGTAAGTGCAGGATTCAAAAAACAGGAAATAATTCATGTGTGTGAGGCGATCGTCACAACTATGACTGTCGATGCAAAAACAGTGTCATGCATGCAACAACAGTGAGATATGAACGAAAATTGAAACTGTGCTTCTACAGGCTCACCTACATTGAAACAACATCAAGCACTCACTGAAATCAAGAAGACAACATTCCTAAAAAGTGAAATACAAAAGGCGACATAAACGCACTTTAAGACATGAAAAGAAGAATTACCCTTAAACAACTAAGCTGAAAGTGCCAAAGACTCCTGGATGTGATGTGGGATGTGAGAGCTGTAAGAGAGATGTGAGGAATGATATTTAGAGTGTCTGTTCATGAGTTTTGATAAGATCGAGGTTATGAAGTGCATGCCACAAATCTAGGAAAAGGCGACACTTGGCGAGAGGTTTCTAAAACGAGCTTTGCATGTAACCTCTAGCTGTGAAGAATAGATCCCTATATCAAGGGATGCCTTTTGCATGCTGACATTTTCTATTCTGGGAAGAGCAACCCATGCATGCAAGTCAAGTTGATGGGTCCCAGGTGGAACCGGTCAACCTAAAGGCACATGCAACAACATGCTTAACTAAGAGAGGGATTTGCATAATTTCTGAGGGGAACTAGGCTGGCTATCCCAGAGGTATTGCACAAGTTTTGGGAGCAGCAGGTGATTGCTACCTAGAATTACGCAATTTCTGGGAGAATTTTGGCTACCTATCCCAAAGGGATTGTGCAATTGCTGGGAGGAGCAGGTGACTGTTGCTCATAATTGCGTAATTGCTGGGAGGAGCAGGTGACTGTTGCTCAGAATTGCGCAATTTCTGGGCTAAGCTGCAGTGCTGGGCCATACTGCCCAATTTGCCCAAGGAAGACTGTCTGACTGTATTGCACAATTTCTAAGCCCAATAGGCTGCCCAATAGATTTGTGTAATTTCTGGAGGGAAGGTTGGTTCCCCTCCAAAATTTCATAATTTTCTGAGGGAGCTGCTCAGCCAACAACTAGCCCCGATTCGAAATGGAAGCTTGTGAGGGGAGAGAAGCAAACTAACATGCAAAAACTGGCAAGCTTTTGAAAAACCATTGAAGGCTATGTACTTGACAGTTTAAGACATGATTTTAAGGATGGTTGGTAGGGAGGCTCAAAAACAAAGCTAAGGAAAAATTTTGGAGGGTGGTTGTAGCCACAACAACACCCAAATTTGGGAGGAGGGGGTGGATTTTTTCCACTAGAAGTAAGAGGTATGTACGGTGGAGGATCTTCCCCCTAGACATGGAACAAATGAATTTTTAGGCTATATACTTACATTGGGGACCATAACTACTATTTCTACAGTAGGAGGAGCAGAAATATTAAGAGGAACATGTGCTTCACTTACTGACATTGTAGGTTGGGTACGGGTCTCTTCAGTTACCAACATGTTTGGAACAAACAAGATGGTAGTAGGATTGACACCATAGAACCAAATGGGATTGTGAAATAGTGAAGCTGCATGAGAATTGTCTAAAAAAGCATCGTCGAGAGAGTTATAACCCGATGGAACCAAGGGTGTACTATAAGTAGGAGGTGTACATGGCCCTGTTGTCATATAGGGAGCGGTAACATAAGGAAAGCCTTCCGGAGGAATAAGTAACAAAGGATAAACCTCTGTACTGGGAATATGAGTTCCAGACGTTTCCACTGGAATACCTTGGGGTGTTGACCCTATAGGTGGATTATCACCTTTTGTTTCCATGATTGGGAACAAATTTCGGTTGGGAATCCAAATCATTCTAGGATAAGGACTCAAAATGTATGTTGGGAGTATCAAAAGGACTATAAGGATGTACAGGAAATGAATACATAGGAGAATCTAATTTAAAGAATGGATTAGAAGGAAAAAGTAAGAAATTTGAAATATATTGAGGACTATCCAGAGGAGAGTCTTGGGATGAGCCTACCGACTCTGGAGGTGGTCAGGAAGCAAGGGGTTGGATGCTTAGGACAAGACCAAGTTCAACTCCTAGTTTTCAATGGATTTAGGCTCAACAATATCAGAACCTACAACTCTAGGTGAATTGGGTGCATTAGTATCTCCATAGATATTCAGAGTCTCATTTGGGACTCTTGGTGGTTCTGCCACGATGTCTTTTCAAAAAATGAATAAAAAATGTGTGTTGGTGAATGCTTTGGGCTTAAATACAATTTTACATTTAACCATTAATGTTGAGGACAAAAGGAGGTTTTCATTTCACAGGTGATTTGTGGTTCCATGGTCAATTGATTTTATTAACAAAAAAGAAATAAATCAAAAAGGGGTAAACTAGGCATAAGGATTTACCAAGCAACCATGAACTGCAATATACACCTAGGTGGAACCAAAACTTAATGTACGACAACCAATCTCCCCGAATGCTATGTTCAATGTATCGTCATTATACAAGGCGACAAACTCGGTTACTTGTGGTTGGATAGCAACCTATAGGGGACTCCAAAAATATACACGACAATACATGGGAGTGTTTCTTGTAGTAGTGTTTTCTAATGTGTAACCGTTCAATGAGAGCATTCTAATATACTTTCTGTTATCTCAAAATCAGGCCCTGGAAGGCTGCAACCCAGGAAGATTTCAAGTAACTATTTCACACCAATCTTTTGACTAAGGCTTAGCCTCCTTAGCCTGAGAGGGCTCTCTCAAAGGATTATTGATTTTGACTATTAATTAGATGGCTAACTCTCTTGAAATAACATTAACAAATATGAAGGCTGGACAAACATTACATAAGTTTCCATTGGGCTTATGGAGTCAATCAAACCTCAGTAAATAATGATATTGCTTTAGCATAGAAGTCAGGGCATGTGAGATTTAAATGTTCAAAATACAACTCTTATAAAACCACAGTTCATAGATGAGTACAGGAAGTCAGAGCAGCATAAGTGAATTCTGAGTGATTACTCATCTAAGCAACTGAAAAAAGACATGAAGGAAAAAGTAAAATAACACATCTTGAACATGGAAATGCTGTATGAATCCTGAGAAGAAAAGCATATAACTTATATTACTGAACTCTGTTCTTTACATAAGCCAAAACAACACTCTGTTTTTATAAAATATCCAACCCTTTGTACATCAGCTCTTCTGCTATATATAGAGCTCTTTACACAACTTAGATTCCTCTTCTAGGATGAGGAAAATTCGAATTCTACCTGACCTGACGCCTAATGACACTCAAAACTAACTATTAAATGCAAATGACACCTAACTAGCAGTCCTAGAGACCTAATACAACTAGGAGTGTAACTCCTTATTATGACTAAAACAACCTTATCTAGACATTTGAAGCATTCTTTGACACCTAACACTCCATGAAGTCGAATTTGATGAAGCCTCCCACGTGGTCATCTGACTGCTGAAGACAAACCCTAGAAATTAGGGAACATGTTTCCTTGTTTTTAGGTTTAGAATCCCTGAAAATGGCACGTGGGACAGAGCCTTTATCTCCTCATCCATGACACATTTTACGAAACTGAAGGAGGTTTTTGTAGCCCATGTTGTCTAGAACAAAAACCTTTGCTGGGTTTTTAAAACATTCCTCCAGCTGTTCAGAATCTGTCCTTGAAAAACACGTGTCAAACAGGAAACTGTCCCTTGCTCTGTTCTGGCTGAAAAATAGGTCTTGGGACAGAGGTCATAAATTCTCGTACAAAATGTATTTGGAAAAGCGGAAGGAGGTTTTTGTGAAAAAATCCATGCTGAACAAAAACTGCTTTTGGTTTTTTGAAACACTACTCCAGCTGCCCAGAATAAGTCTTTGAAAAACAGGGGTAAAACAGGAGATGAAAAACTGCACCTACAGCAGTTTCATAGCGCAACTTTGACCACACATTTCTCCCACCTCAGAATAGAATTGAAGAAACTGAAAGAGGTTTTTGTAATTCAACATGTTAGGAAGAAAAGCCTCTTTTAGTTTGAAAAATTGAGTTCTCAGCTGCTCTAGAAAGCTTCTGGAAGATACCTAGTAAAACAGTTTTTTCTGCTGAAACAGGCTGCTACAGGGGTTTCGCAGCGCGCTGCGAAAACACTGATTTCGTAGCGCAAGGTTTAGCATGCGTATGTATCTTCATTTCTTGAATTTTCCTTTTTATTAGGGCTCAAACCTTCTCAAGTGATCTTATTACACCTCTGCAGCAACATCCCTTTCAAAATAATCTTCCTTTTCTTTCAAGGTAGATCCTCAAAAACAAAACTGTCACCTTCAGCAGTTTCGTAGCGCGCTACGAAACTGCTGAGTTGTTTCAAAAATCACAGTTTCAACCCAAAACTTTGCTATTTGAGAACTTTTCTATTAAAACATTCTTTCAAATGTTTCAAGACCCTCCAAAACTGAATGGAAATGTTTGAAAAGATTATACCAAGCAAAACTACCAAAACTTTGAAGCATATCCTTACTTGAAGTGAGATTTCTTTATGGAGATCCTTTTTTTTTTTGAAATTTTGTCAGTGATAACAGTGGCTCCACTTGGGATAGTGTGCCCTTGTGGTACACTAAGAACCTGCAGTTCCAGTGCCTTATCCTCTTATCATGAACAAAAATTTATTTGACAAACATCTTCTTTAAGTTCCTTGGGCCTTCACCTCAGGCTTAAGCTTGATGATCACTGTAGGAGAAAGAAGTCTATATCTACTGAAAATAAAAATGCTCAGTCACCTTGAGCTTATTTGCACTTTCCTACCTACCTACCCTATCAGCTGCAAGCTCCACTTGTAGCTCAAGCAACATGATATTTCCAATAAAGCCAATCAATTATCTTCTCTGATATTGGAGGCTCTTGACTGCATTCAACCTCAAAATAACCATGGTAGTGAGATGACCACATCAACTCATAATATACTTGATCTTCATAATGCAAATGAAAATGAAAGACCGGAGTACAAAGCTTGTCCATATATTCACTTATAGGGTCAAAGAATACATGGTTATGTTGATGATCATCATAACATTCTACATCTCTGGACAACTGATTCTCAACCACACCAGATTCTTTAGATATGCTATCCAACTGCCTTTCTAAATGATGCCCACAAACAATGTAATTTTCTTCATTATAAAGATCATTCTTTGATGCAAGCTGCTGCAAGGAATCACAAAAATGAACAACCTTTTCCTCCGCCTGAGGGTCATAGAAAATTTCCTCCAATATTTCTTCTTGGTGTTTGCAATCAATTTCATATTCTTTATGATCAAAAGACTGACAAATCTGCTGCATCTTTTCATTCATATCAAAGGATGAAACATGGTTTTCACAAATAAACCCCTGCTGATCTTCATGCTGCGCTTCATGAGATGTTATACTTTCTTCTTGGTGTTGAAATGCATTGTTATGAAGAGCCTCTAAAATTTCTTCATCCATAAATTCATCATCATCATAACAATCCTCCAAATATTGAATAAAACTCGTAGAATGTTTACAACAATCTTTGACCAGCAATAAGGAGGGATGACATTCTTTATACATGTCATAGAACACATCATGGAAATCAGCAAGAGAATATAATGAACCATTTTCCAAAATTTTATACCAAGACCATGCTTTTCCTTCTAAAGTGGTCATAAACATCCTCATGAGACAATCCTCAGGAAAGTGAACCTTAAGACTGCGTACATGTATATGAAACCTAACCAAATGAAGAGCAGCATTGTCCTTCTTTTCATCTTTGCATATTGGAAGATCATCTAACCAATCAACCTTTGGCATAGGATTTGGAAAACCAGGGATATGAGACCGATTCATAGGAGCATACCTGGCATTCATTCTTGCAGTGGAACTCATCTTGAAACTTCATCAAGCTACTGATCTTCTAGCAGTGGAGTCACCTTCCAATTTCTTATTCGATGTGTGGAGTCGCCAAGGTAGTTTTGCAGCCTCAAAATGATGTCTGAGCTCCTGCTACCTTCAGAAGTTCAACCTCTTGATTTCGGGAATGAATAGACTTCAGGCTCCCGGCAGACGCACCAAAATGTTATCTCAAAATCAGGCCCTGGAAGGCTGCAACTTAGGAAGATTTCAAGTAACTATTTCACACCAATCTTTTGACTAAGGCTTAGCCTCCTTAGCCTGAGAGGGCTCTCTCAAAGGATTATTGATTTTGACTATTAATTAGATGGCTAACTCTCTTGAAATAACATTAACAAATATGAAGGCTGGAAAAACATTACATAAGTTTCCATTGGGCTTATGGAGTCAATCAAACCTCAGTAAATAATGATATTGCTTTAGCATAGAAGTCAGGGCATGTGACATTTAAATGTTCAAAATACAACTCTTATAAAACCACAGTTCATAGATGAGTACAGGAAGTCAGAGCAGCATAAGTGAATTCTGAGTGATTACTCATCTAAGCAACTGAAAAAAGACATGAAGGACAAAGTAAAATAACACATCTTGAACATGGAAATGCTGTATGAATCTTGAGAAGAAAAGCATAACTTATATTACTGAACTCTGTTCTTTACATAAGCCAAAACAACACTCTGTTTTTATAAAATATCCAACCCTTTGTACATCAGCTCTTCTGCTATATATAGAGCTCTTTACACAACTTAGATTCCTCTTCTAGGATGAGGAAAATTCGAATTCTACCTGACCTAACACCTAATGACACTCAAAACTAACTATTAAATGCAAATGACACCTAACTAGCAGTCCTAGAGACCTAATACAACTAGGAGTGTAACTCCTTATTATGACTAAAACAACCTTATCTAGACATTTGAAGCATTCTTTGACACCTAACACTCCATGAAGTCGAATTTTATGAAGCCTCCCACGTGGTCATCTGACTGCTGAAGACAAACCCTAGAAATTAGGGAACATGTTTCCTTGTTTTTAGGTTTAGAATCCCTGAAAATGGCACGTGGGACAGAGCCTTTATCTCCTCATCCATGACACATTTTACGAAACTGAAGGAGGTTTTTGTAGCCCATGTTGTCTAGAACAAAAACCTCTGCTAGGTTTTTAAAACATTCCTCCAGCTGTTCAGAATCTGTCCTTGAAAAACACGTGTCAAACAGGAAACTGTCCCTTGCTCTGTTCTGGCTGAAAAATAGGTCTTGGGACAGAGGTCATAACTTCTCGTAAAAAATGTATTTGGAAAAACGGAAGGAGGTTTTTGTGAAACAATCCATGCTGAACAAAAACCTCTTTTGTTTTTTTGAAACACTACTCCAGCTGCCCAGAATAAGTCTTTGAAAAACAGGTGTAAAACAGGAGATGAAAAACTGCACCTACAGCAGTTTCATAGCGCAACTTTTACCACACATTTCTCCCACCTCAGAATGGAATTGAAGAAACTGAAAGAGGTTTTTGTAATTCAACATTTTAGGAAGAAAAGCCTCTTTCAGTTTGCAAAATTGAGTTCTCAGCTGCTCTGGAAAGCTTCTGGAAGTTACCTAGTAAAACAGTTTTTTCTGCTGAAACAGGCTGCTACAGGGGTTTCGCAGCGCGCTGCGAAAACACTGATTTCATAGCGCAAGGTTTAGCATGCGTATGTATCTTCATTTCTTGAATTTTCATTTTGATTAGGGCTCAAACCTTCTCAAGTGATCTTATTACACCTCTGCAGCAACATCCCTTTCAAAATAATCTTCTTTTTCTTTCAAGGTAGATCCTCAAAAACAAAACTGTCACCTTCAGCAGTTTTGTAGCGCGCTACGAAACTGCTGAGTTGTTTCAAAAATCACAGTTTCAACCCAAAACTTTGCTATTTGAGAACTTTTCTATTAAAACATTCTTTCAAATGTTTCAAGACCCTCCAAAATTGAATGGAAATGTTTGAAAAGATTATACCAAGCAAAACTACCAAAACTTTGAAGCATATCCTTACTTGAAGTGAGATTTCTTTATGGAGATCCTTTTTCTTTTTGAAATTTTGTCAGTGATAACACTTTCCATGCATGGAGAACCTTCGATATACCTTAAAGTACTCGATAACGGTCCTATAGACTTCCGTATGTGGAACATGATTTCACCCCCTCTGATACAACGCTAGAAAATAACGACAACTCCTACATTTAACGATGCTGGAACATGTCTCTAGCCTAGACCCCTAAATATTTTTCGTTAATGAAAAATGATCCTTAGGTTAATTGAGGTAAATTTTAAGTTGATATTCAATTACGTTTCAGTTTTAAGGCTCAAAGATCGATGTCACCTGAACACTTATGATGCAACTAGCATGAACAAATTACTCTTTTCAATTCAATGAAAGCTATCTAACATAGGAAAGAAGTTCACCGAATGATACAACAATAAAGTATGCAGCAAAAAAATCCTCCTAACTAGATCCTTCACTTCACTATTTCAACCTACCCAACAAAAGTAAAATCAGATTCAATTCATTCGCATGCAGCTACATGAATTGTTCACTTTTCTTTTTCAATTCACTCACAGAACTAAAATAAAATTCAATTCAAATGAACCTACATGAATCTTTTCACTTTTCTTTTTGAGTTAATGAGGATGCACTTATTTTTAGCTTGTAGAACTAAGCAACGTAATCTATGCTCAATTGTAATCCCAAAAATGACCTTTCAATGCAATTTCGAAAAGTAACTCTTGAGATAAAAGCTAAAACAAATGGAACTTAAAATTTACTCTTAAGAGTAACTTAAGAGTATATTTTAAGTTGATATTCAATTACGTTTCAGTTTTAAGGCTCAAAGATCGATGTCACCTGAACACTTATGATGCAACTAGCATGAACAAATTACTCTTTTCAATTCAATGAAAGCTATCTAACATAGGGATGAAGTTCACACAATGATACAACAATAAAGTATGCAGCAAAAAAATCCTCCTAACTAGATCCTTCACTTCACTATTTCAACCTACCCAACAAAAGTAAAATCAGATTCAATTCATTCGCATGCAGCTACATGAATTGTTCACTTTTCTTTTTCAATTCACTCACAGAAGTAAAATAAAATTCAATTCAAATGAACCCTCATGAATCTTTTCACTTTTCTTTTTGAGTTAATGAGGATGCACTTATTTTTAGCTTGTAGAACTAAGCAACGTAATCTATGCTCAATTGTAATCCCAAAAATGACCTTTCAATGCAATTTCGAAAAGTAACTCTTGAGATAAAAGCTAAAAAAAATGCAAATGTTGTTTCTTTATGATTTCCAAAAGAACTAATAATGTGTAATCAATAGCAAAATCAATATTCCTTTCACACACACAAGAAACAAGCAGTAAATCCAATTGACCTAAAACCCTAAGGACTCAATCAAACTTCACTTCCACTACTTCAAAGCAATGGGATGGATTTTGAAAATCAACAAGAAATCAACCAAAATAATGAAAAATCCAAAGCACATAGAGCAGGAGGATACCTCAGAGGTCAAGACACACTAGAACTTTCTGACAGAAACCCTAAAAATTCTCAAGTTTTAGGGATCAACACAACTATATCAATCAAAACCCATGTTGATTGGGCTTTCAATGCTACTGTAATTGATAAAAATGCACTGGTATCGCGATTGTTCCAGGATAAAACGGGATGGATGAGATATACTTGGAAAAATAAAAACAATTTCAAAGATAAGTTCAGACTTAACACTCCAAAGGGACGACTACTCAAAATGTAGACCCATTCTGAATCTAAAATACATATTACTAAGAGGTTGGCCAAACTGAACAAAAGACCAAACACAAAAAAGGAGGTTGGAAATGCTATAGGTTCCCCAACAAAGTCGCCATTTTATTGTGTAGATAATCCTTTCTACGAACATCAGTGATCTCTCTAGTCCTACAAGAGGATCTAGCACCAAACTAGACAAACATGTGCAAACTTTCCTAGTTTATATCAAAAAATACGAAGTAAGATAGATGGTGTACCTCACCCTGATGCTAAACGCTCGTTAATTTCATCCTCGATCTTCTTGCTTCCAAGTTCAATCCTCTTTACACCATTGTGGAGGATTACCTATAAAGAATATCAAACCAAAATGACAAAGGCATACATAACATAATTCATTCTAACATAAACTATATGGCAGATCAATGAGTATCATACTAAATGAGTAATTATTTACACACTTATGGAAAGTAAACACATCATGTATTTGTTAATAGAAAATGAGGGAAGCATACAACCATTCAAGCCTTGATGTTGGAAGCCTCCTTTGGATGAGTTTCCAGGTCCTATTCAAGACCTTCAAGTACTCCTTTTCCTTAGAAAAATGGGCAACATTTAGGCATAGTTTTAGCATAAGAATGGAACCAAGCAATGACCAACCAATTTTGGATAGTAAGGATGTCATTTATAGGGAAGGAGAGGGAGTTAAGGATCCATAAAAGGAGGGAGAGGTTCCACAATTCAAGGGGAAGATCCATGAGAGTAGGATCAAGGACCAATATTGGGAGATCTCGCTCTGATCTTTATTCACCTATAACCAACTCATCATTCTCAAGGCTTCTTGTAAGAGAAGCTTCTCCTCCACTTTAGGAAAAATTGTCTAAAGAGGTTTAGCATGGGTTTTCCTATAAAAATCCACACTGACAACGCTAAGTTAAAAGAGTACAAGAAGTTACCAGCTCGGGTCACTAATGGTGCAAAACGTGTTGATCTTGAAAACTAGGTTTTTAGGAAAGCTTCTTCAGAATTCTCTTAGGGAAATTTTTTTCTTTTCTCAGGGATAATTATGTATATGTTTCATGGTGAACACAATGACAAATTTCATCATTTTGATGCTTCAGGATACGGGACAGGAAGTGTGACAAAATACTATGTAACAATAATTTACTAGGGGCACATGTACCTAAATAGGTCTTAAAGTTATATTCCAATTTACATGCATTTTTTACTCCATAAACCAGGAAGATAATAGGGCTCCATACCCAACAACTCATAATATAATGCTGTTTATCTTTCATAAGAACTCCATTGATTCCCTCAATGCATGCATCAATGCACACAAAACAAATTATTTGTCTTGGTTTTATGTTTAGAATTAGGGAATTTGTGAATCAATAACCTAAAGCTTTCCTTACATTTGTGAGTGTCAGGTATAATTTCCTTGCATAAATTAGGACATTAAATTACCAATTTGAGTGTCAATAAACTTGAGAGATGCCATGCACTCTATCTGCAAACTTATGATTTTTAATCTTGTAAATTTAAAAAATAAATGATATCTATTCTTAAACTATTGAAATGTAAAGTTCTAAATTAATAATGTAATTTTCAAGGGAGAAAGGGAATTAATCCTCTTCAATCTAGGATACAAAATATTACACAGTTAGAAATCCAAGTTGTCGGATATTATACCTCAAAAAGGCCCACACAGTACTACTCTTTTCACTTATGCATACTATTGATTGAGGAAGAAATTCTGTTAAATTGTAGCAAGAAAAGGCTTCATTTGACTTGTGCCTCAGTAAAATGGAGAAATTCGAATTTCCACTTCAGCATGATGAGTTGTCAGACAGTTAGCAAGAGTGACATGGCCAAGTCACTCAGCTAAGTCATTTAAATCGAGTTTGTGGGAAAGAAGTAGTGTTGTGCATGAGTTGATTGTTGATATCTAGCTATCTAGTGGAGTTATATTTATCGAAACTTAGTTATCTTAGCTCTAGTATAGAATAGGGTCAGTGTGAGTTCAGTTGAGTAGTTGTAACTATTGTTAACTCACTGATCTCTTGGTTAACTAGCCAATTTACCAAAAATAACCCTATTAATGCATGTAATTCAAATTACCTAGCGAAGTGGAGGAAAGAAGAATATTTGTAGTCATTATTGTATATTGTTGAGTGTACAAAGTTTGTGTAAGAAGGTGAGTCAGGAGGAGATCAATATTGCAGTGTAGGTTGAGCTTCAAGCATTGAAGTTATCATTGTAATAAATTATTGTTCTCATCTGATATAATACAAACATAGGAGGGGTTTTTCCCAGTTGGGTTCCCTAGTAAAAAATTTGTGCATTGTGATTGAATAATTGCATGTGTTTCTCTTGTTAGTTTTCCTTTAGCATATTGAGTAGAAGAAATTTGTGTCTATTGTTTTTAGTCTAAATTCATTAGAAACTGCAAATTTTGAGTTATTTCTACAAACTATAATCACACATGCTTTGAATGAAAAACTATTATAAAACAAATTGAAGAACATAATTGACTCAAGTATAATTAATTGATCAGGCATCCATTAGGATCTCTAATGGTAGAAAATTCAATTGTACAGTATTTATTCCACTCATTTGTGTGAATTAAAGACTTACAATAATACTTTATAATACTCTTTATTCCATATCAGTAGTGAGCAATTTACACACACACACACACATAACAAATAATTGAAAGGAAATTCAAGAAGTTTTAACTAGAAACGAAATGTACAACAAACTGAAGCATGCACATGAAGGAAAATGGTGCATAGGCCAAGAAATTGGTGGCCCTCTAGGCCTCAACTTGCACACTAAGAAAATCATTTGTTATAGAAACTCACAGTTTCTACATATATTAATAAAAAACTGGGTACATAGGTTTAATAAAAGTTTTATGTATAAAGAGGAACTTAATCCCGAAGCTTTACTTGCATGTGCATTTATAGAAAACAATCATCTATGACTAAATTGATTACCTATTTTAGCATATGATACCCATCAAATTCGACCTTGGTGGTACTCAAAATCATGGAAAATCACGAGCTATTTGAATCTGGGTGGATCTACTTACTACTACAACGTGATTTCCCCCCCTAAGTAATTTGATTGTAGAGTAATCACATTGACTGAGAACCTACAAGAGGATTTTTGTTGAAACAAGGGGAAGCTATTCATCTTAAGAAAGTTGGGAACACAACCCATGTCTTCAATTTCTCCTAGAATGCCCGCATATATCTCAACGAATGAAGAATTACTAGATCACAATATTTCTAGTAAAATTTGACAAAAATAATGTTTCAATGCTTAAAAATGTCAAATAACAAAATTAAAATAAAATAATAAATATACTTTTTAGTGGTTTTATTGGTCAAGATGAAATCAAAATATGATAAAAATCAATGGAAATGGGGTTATTATGGCTGAAATTATGTTTATTTAGATGGTTGTTTGGAAACAAAATTGAGGATCAACATCTCCCCCAAGGAGAAGTTGATGCATGTTCTCATGCAACAAAATTATACCCTTTTTTTTATATCTTTATATGGCCCCTTCTACTCTCAAGAGAACATCTACATTAGATGTAGAGACTCTTTGGATTGGATGTCTTGGTTTTTGCATAAGTACCTTTACCATGAAACTTTTTTTTTTCTTTTACAATCCATTTTTTTCTTTGTACCACCAATAAGCTTGCTTCATAATGAGGTCATTTTCATTCTACAACTTCTTGTTTCCATTTTCAAACTCTCATTCTCATCAAGAATTTACATGCCTTGTTTAGTGCACATCCTATTAGCACTCCGTAAATTTCTCCATGTTGAGGAGATAAATCCCATCATCTCATCAATACCTTCATCTCATCAACTTCTCTTTTCAATTTTTATTTTTTTTTATTTTTCTTTATTCGTAACCATGTCCATCTTTGAATATGTGATAGGTGGTTTCCATTTTGCATCTTGAGGAGTGCCTTGTTGAATGTTCGAGAAATACATATCCTCAAAAGGTAACTGCTCCTTTTCTTCTATTATATATGTGAATGCCATTTCTTCTTTTGATGTAGCCGTGAATAAATCTTCTTCTTCCTCTGCATATTTAGATGAATCCTTTTATTATTCTTCTAAATATTAAATGTAGTCGTACATGAGTTGTTGTTCCTTATATCTTGGTTTTCTTTGGATGGATTTTGTCCGTCTTAGTTAAATTTCTCAACAAGTAATAGGACATTTCACAAACTTCTCCTTCTCTAAATGCATCAACATCCATATATGATAGAGGAAAATGACACTATACCTCCCTTCATGAGAAACATATTTTTTAATAAGGATTACCAAGCCTTTCAATGGATTCTTTGGCCAATTTCTTGGTACCCTTGAGACCCATTTTGGTTTCTTTCTAGAATTGTTAGGAAAAGGTGTCCAAACCTTTTCTTCTATGGGCTTGTTCGTTAACCATATTTCTCCCAATTAGGGTAAACTAGTATTCTGGGATAATGTACATTTAGAAAGATGAACAATAAGGCTACTAACTTTTGTACTTTCCCCACAAAAAGTGTGGGAAAAGGACCATGTCACTTCTATGTTATGCTTATTAAATTTACTAAATAAATCCATCCACCCTGCATCTTGGAGAATTGACAAACATTCTCATTAAAGTGGTTGTTTCAAACTCAAAAGGTTCAATCTTGATTGCCATTTCACTACTAAAATTTATACACCTCAAACTATAAACTATGTATGTTAATATCCCTATTAACCTACAGAAAGAATAAAAGAGAAAAAAAATAAAGGAGAAAAAAAATAATTTTAAACCCTGTATCTGTTACGAATCCATACAGAACTTGGAAAAGTACACTAAGATGTCATTTAAAACCACTTAGACTGTAATTTAGTGGCTCAAAAATTTCGTATAGGTAAAAATTTATTTCTAAGGACAATTCCAGACAAATTGCTATTCATAGACATACAAAGAATTAAATACATTTTCTCTTGGAAACATCAAGTGGAAACATAACTATGGGGAGCCCTATTGACAAATACCCTCGATTTTCGGAAAAAAATGGAGGTATTATCCTTCCAATTGTGTAGCAATGCAGGGTATTGTGGATGCACTGCCGGTTGGAAATGTAATTCATATTCAAAGATGGTTAAGCTGCCAAAGTATGTTGTTTAAAATAGAGGTCGTGTGTAGAGAATATTTATCTCCCACTATCAAGTCGAAATTTGTAGAGAATGTTTGTTGTTTTAGAAGTCATTTCATAACTTAAGTGCAACGACAAATGTATAGTGAGGTAATGAGAAATGTATGGTGGGCTAATAATGAGAGCATATAGTTAGTTACTGATATATTTTTCATGGTTATAGTAGAAGTATATGGGTATAGTAGTAGTGAATAGGTTACCGAAATTATGAGAGGGTGTTAGTATATAGGACGGTAAAAATGATTTTCAAAACCACTAAGGGTCTAAATAGAACATGAAATTGAAATTATGGACAATGAAGACCAAAAAATTTAGAAAAGCTTATAGGGCATAAGGTAAATAGTATAAAGAAATAGTTATTTATTATTTATTTTTATTTTAATTTTAAAAAAAAAATTAAAAACATTGAAAAGTTATTTTTGCTATACTTTCATACTATAGAAACAATTTGTTGATGTCTTCAATGTTGCTTATAAGCCTTTAATTATTCATTTGCAAGGTTATGGTATTCATGCTTTAATTTTTTAATTGTATTGCTTTGAGATTATCCTTGATGGTAGACTCACTTATGCTTTGCTAATAAGTATATGTATACACTTCTTCTTCTTGAAATGGATAATGATCAAAATTCATTTCCTTGGTTATAACTTGTGCTTTTCTAGAGGGCATGATCAAAAGGTTTCCTTCTATTTCTAATTTCCATAAGAAATATTTTCAAGTCAATCCCCTCAAGCTTTGTAATAAATAGGCATACTAAAATCTGCTACAAGAATAGAGGACTTTCCTTCTTTTTCTAATAAAATAAACTACCTTATTTATTTGAACAATCTAGGGAACTACAGGGTGTTGTCAGTACTCTAAAACCATCATGCACAATTATGTCCATATGAATAAATGTTCTTGGCATAATCTTGATCCTAGATAAGGTGTTGAGGTAGATGGGATAAGATTTGTAAGAAGGAGGATCTTAGGGAATCCCAAATTACCCAACACAAGCATCAAACATTCATTTGAAGAAGTATTCATGAAATATCAAACTGACATTATTATGCAAAACTTATTGTGAAGTTTTCCAGCGAGAAACCTAGTTTTCAAGCAAAGTTCATGTCTAATTGTGCCAAACTACTAGTTTTCACAGTTAGACTTATTTTTTTCTTTACTATTTTATTTATTTATATATTCCTCTACACTAGCCTATTCTAGTTGAAAAAGATGCCCTTTTTTTAAGTGTAGGAGAACTTCCAATGAATCCATCTATGTAACATGATCATGAGTAGACTCGTCCAAGATTGATGAATATATCTTAATGAATTCTTGGATATGAGAAACTAGCTACTCTGATTGATGTAGTGACAATAAATTTTGAATAAAGAAATAATATCGTGGCATAATGATTATCTCGAACCATGATTCATTGTACTCATTGTTTCTTCCATGTTCATTAACATTGACATGTATATTTTCCTTTCTCATGCAATGAAAATATTAAGCTATTTGACCATCGCACTCTTGAATACATGGAAATTTTGGTGAGAAACATGTAAGAAAATCTTCAACCTCTGGTTTCACCATTTGTTTTCCATAATTTATCATCCAAAATTCTCTGACCTCCGAGAATGGCTAGGGAAGACTTTAGGATTTTCTTCTTGTGGTAGTTAATAGTTTTGTTGTTCTTTCTGAAAGTTAGATTTTTCTGCCTCTCTAAATTTGGAGCAAGGATTTAAGAAACTTCTTGTAGTGATACAACCCTCTCTATTCAACAATTTTTAGGATCTTCTTTTCTAGTTCATAGTTCTTGTCTTACAAATTGATTAGTAGTTGGGGGTTCTTATAGTATATTTAATAGAAATAATTGAAATTGTTCTTTTTGTACTTCTAAGAAACCTGCTTTTACTATCTAATTAATCTATGTAGAATACAAACACCCCAAAGGCTTGTGAAGATTCACTAAGGTGAATTCATAGGTTTTTACCTCTCATCTTACTGCCTTTACTCCTTGTCTTAAATGTATGTATTAAATGCAATCATTTAAAACGTAATACAAGACGTTTTAGGTCCCTATAATACTAGTGTATCCCCCTTATTGTTATTTTTGTGCCCATGTATCCCCCATATTGTTATTGTTGTACCCAATAGAAGCCCACTATTGTTATTGTTGTGTCTCATAGAAGCTCACTATTGTTATTGTTATGCCCTTACATTATTATTATTATGTAGGCTCTGATTATATTGTGACCCCTTAGACTCCTATACATACCAAGTAGGTCTTATCATTTGTATCATCCAAGAATTGTTCATTTATGTAATGTAAAGAAGGTTTGCCCTATGAAGAGGATACTTTTTAAGTCATTGATCTATCTTTTATGAGCTAGTTGCATAACATTTGGATTCAAAGCCTTGGATTCTAGGGTTTCGCTTCAACAAGTCATCTTGGAAAATTTGCTATAATGTCTTTTATACGAGGCTTCAAAAGCTAAAATTTTGACCACGTGGAGCTGAAATATTAGTGAACTTTGTGTACAAAGTTCAAATCTTGGTTCACTATAGTTTCTGAGATATGATCTGTGTAAGTTAGGGTTTTTACAGGCTTTAGGATTTAATCTCAAACAAGTGACCTAGGGAAAATTATCATAACTTTCATTTCAGGCATTGAATTTAAATTCTATAAAACATAGCTGAAATCGAACAGACTGTAGTTTTTTGTATATCAATTTCAGGGCTAAAGGTTGAAACAATGACACATGACATCAAATACAAATTCACTCTACTGAACTAGTCCATAATCTAGTCATCTTGGGAGATTTAGCATAACCCTTTCTTGCAGAATCCAAAGTCAGTCAGACTTGTGGGGTTGGAAAGATGACACATAGGGATACCATAGGAATAACTTTTAGAGCTTGGAGATCCAATATTACAAATTTACAACCATTTCAAGTTTGAGATCCTAAAAGCAAGAAAAATTGTGTATTTTTTAAAAAAATTCATAACTTTTGAAAATCCAGTTTGAAGTGATTCCAAGGGCATATTGAAACATAGATATCAGTATTGGGTTCTGAAATTTCTCCCAGGAAGAACAACTCTACACCCATTAAACCCTTAGAAAGGTCTACTATGACGCATGAAGATGAAGAATTACAGCATGATATATTAAAATTATGGGACCAAGTGCAACAAATTTCACTCTCACAAAAGAGCAACCAACTATGAACTAAAATGGGACATGGATGGTTTAAAAGCAGAAATAAAAGGTGACATGGATGATTTAAAAGGTGACATGGATGGTTTAAAAGGCGACATGAATGGTATAAAAGAAGACATGAAAGGTTTGACAAACTTGTTGCAAGAAAGGCTTCCCAGTGGCAACAAGGTAATCCATGAAAATCATGACGAGGAAAAAAGGAATATGAATTACGATTTTAGAGACTCCAATATGGGGTTTAAGAATCACGACATTCCAATGATAGATATGAGGAAGTTTAATGGCAAGGATCTCGTAACATGGATATTACAGATGGAGCAACATTTTGATCTACAGAATGTGCAACCCTCACAAAAGGTATGTATTGCATCTTTATATTTAGAATCCAATCAGTTTGTATGGTATAGATGGTTTGGTTCTTTTAAACCACTTGTCACCTGGTCAATATTTATGAAGGAAATGCTAGCACATTATGAAGATACAAATAGTAACACCTTCTTTAGCCAATTGATAAATCTTAAACAAAATGGTTCAATGGCAGAGCACAATGAAGACTTAAAAAAAATGGAATATTATGGTAACCGATATTCCGGAGGAGCATAAGATTGATGTATTCATAGGGAATTTAAAAGATAACATCAAACATGAGGTTCACTTTAGGAACCTAATTCATTGAAGAAGGCATTCAAGGTGGCAAGAAAAGTTGAAAGCAAAAGTATGGCAACAAGGAAGTCTACCACTCACAACTATAAATATGGAAGTGTTGTTGCTCCTAGTCTTCCACAACCTACAAGGTGGACACCACAAAAATTGGAGGAAAAAAGAGAAAAATGGATTTGTTACAACTGTGATAACAAATACACTAAAGGCTATAAATGTGCTGAGAAAACAATATTCTACATAGATTATGAAGAGGAGGAAGAAAAGCAATAAGAAACATAAAAAGAGGAGGATATACACCAAGAACCAACCCCAGAGAAAGAAGAAATGAATCCAACCATATATTGTAATGCATTGGCAGGAATTACCATTCCTTAAACTCTCAATATAGAAGGATATATCAAGAAGAAAAAGGTGTTAATGTTGATTGATTCAGGTACTTGCCATAATTTTATTCATTGTAAGATAACCAAGGAATTGAATTGCTTCTTATATCGAGCACCAGAGTGTCAAGTGATGGTTGCAAATGGAGGAACTATAAATTGCTCTAGAAAGTGCCATAATATCAAGCTAACTATGGGGGAATATGTATTGAATAGTCCAATGCTTTCCATTACAATGGGTGGTGTTGATGTTGTACTAAACAATGTAAACTTTAAAACGAGAACTGTACTGAGTACCTATTTTTTTGAGGTAACCAAAAAATCATCCGATTTTGAAAAGTGTTGATTCAAAATACACCTTTTTTTAGCATATTTTTGACACTTCAAATTTTCTTATGAACATTTGTTTTTAAATGTTAATGATTTTCATGCTGATTTTGAAAAGAGTTGATGAGGCATCAACCCCTTTTTTAGAGCGCTTATTTTTGACACTTTAAATTTTTCAATGTTAGGTGTGGATACTTTTAAAAAAAAATTGGTATTTTTCATGTGGATTTTGAAAAGCATCAACAATTTTATTTAAGGCATATTTTGGACACTTTAAAATCAACTATCAAATTGACACATAATGAGATTGGTTTGTTAGTCGAGGATCGACACGCACCTTGCAAGAAAAAATAAAATAAAACAAAATAATAAATAAATAATAATGAAAAATACAAAAGAAAATAAAAATTAAAACACTGAAAAAAATAAAACAAAAAAATAGAAAATAATAGATATATATATATATATATATATATATATATATATATATATATATATATATATATATATATATATATATGAGACCCAAAAAAAACACGTAAAGAAAAGGATAAAAAAAATTAAAAATTATATTAAAAAAACAAATAAAAAATACAATAAAATATTTCCACAAGAAACATAATTTAAGCAAAAAAAAACGATATTGGATAATTAAAAAAAAACATATAAAATAATAAAAACATAAAAAAAGCACAAAAAAATTATAAAACATAAAATTAAGAAAAACAAAATCCCTCACCCAAGGCACCACCCCCACCCAACAGAACCAAGTGATGGAGCCTTGATTCTCGCAACTCCCTCATGCCCCACCATCACGACTGAGTAGGCCCAAGGGGCGGAGGCCCGATTCTCATAATCAAGTGTCCATCCCCTAGGCTCGTTGAGTTGCGAGGGTGAGGCATGAGGCAGTTACGAGAATCGAGCCTCCACCCTTGCGTCACATTGGGCCCAAGAGGTAGAGGGTCAATTCCGAGAATTGACCCTCCAACCCCTGGCCCCTTTGTACCGCAGGGGTGGAGACCTAGGTTAGGGATTTTTTTTAATTGATTTCAATATGAATTTTTTTATGTTTTTGTTTGTATGCTTGTTTTTCTTTTTTAGGTTTTTATTACTTTTTTAATATTTTTTAATTTCCTTTTTTTTCATTATCTAATCTGTTTTTTTTTGTTATTTTTTTATTATCTTTTTCTTAAATTATGTTTCTTTTTGGAAATATTTTCTTGTATTTTTTAATTTGTTTGTTTTTTTAAATAAATTTTAATTTGTTTATCACTTATAAGTTATGTTAGATTTTAAGCTTCTGTGGTAGTTTTTTGCACTGGCATGATCCGGATTATCCAAGTTTCGTGTTCATTCTGTCGACGTGTCCATTTTTAATGTTTTAGTTTTTATTTTTGTATTTATTTTTATTTTTTGTCATGTTTTTTTTTATAATGTTTTAATATATATTTTTATTTACTGCTTATTATTTTTAAAGTTTTTGTAATTTTATTTTTTTCAATGTTTTAATTTTTCTTTTCTTTTGTATTTTCCATTTTTATTTATTTATATTTTTCCTGCAAGGTCCATGTTAATCCTTGACTAGCAACCTGATCCCATGATGTGTCAATTTGATAGTTGCTTTTAAAGTTTCGTTATAATGGATCAAGTTTGACCCCACAATGTGTTAATTTCATAGTTGGTTTTTAAGCTTTCATTACAATGGATCAGTTCGCCTACACTGCGTGTCAATTTGATGGTTGATTTTTAATTTTTTGTTGCAATGTGTCAAGTTGTCTTAGGCTAATACCTTAAGTTGTTATACTTTTAGCATTTGAAAAAAAAAATTACTCTTCATATAATAACTCTTTCATTAAGGTATTCATTTAAAAAAAATAATTAGTCATAGAAAATTTTCATAATGCCATGGTTGAAATATGTTAAAAACTTAATGTTTTTTTTGTAGTCATGATCTTTGTTTTTTTCGGGTTGTTTTTCATGTTTTTTTGGGGTTTTTCACTAGGGTTCTCATTTTGAGTTTAAAATTCCCATTTCAAAGGTTACATTGTTACTAGGAGTCCAATGGTTACAATCTTTGGGAACAATAACTTTCAATTTTCAAGAATTTTTCTTGAAATTTTTTGGGAAGGAAAGAAAGTTCAATTAAGGGGTATCACAATGAAATCGGGAAAGATAATAAGCTCTAATGGCATGACACAGATTCTGAATAAAGAACAACGGGGTATAATTTCATAATTATACTGACTAGAGGTTCAAACGTCGAAATCATCTATTTCTCCATATCTCCAAAAAGTCTTGGACAATCATTCCAAGGTGTTTGGGACTCCCAAAGGCCTCCCACCTATTTGTGATCATGATCATGCTATTCAATTGACGCCAGGAAGTGTTCATCCAAACATCAGGCCTTACAGATATCCTTATGCCCAAAAGAGTGAAATTGAGTGCATGGTTGCAGAAATTCTGGAGGCTAGTATAATTCAACCTAATCAAAGTTCTTTCTATGTAGCTCGAGTAGTATTGGTGCACAAGAAGGATGGATCATGGCGTATGTGTCCATATTATAGGGAGATCAACAAGCTCACTTTTAGAGATAAATTTCCCATTCTTGCCATTGATGAATTGTTGAATGAATTACATGGAGCAATTTACTTCACCAAGTTAGATCTTTTTTGAGGATATTCATCAAATTAGAATGAAGACTGAAGGCATTCCAAAAACAACATTCATAACTCATGAGGGTCATTATGAATTTTTGGTCATGCCTTTTGGCCTTACTAATGCACCTTCCACGTTTCAATGTTTGATGAATTCCATTTTCAAACCATTCCTTAGACAATTTATGTTAGTATTTTTTGATGATATACTAATCTACAACAAGTCTTGGAAGGATCATTTTCAACAAACTGAAAGGGTACTAAAACTATTGGAGGAGGAAAAATTATATGCAAAAACCTCCAAATGTTTCTTTGGAGTACAAGAAGTGGAATATTTAGGTTGTATTGTATCTCATGAAGGTGTTAAGGTAGACCCCAACAAAATTAAAGCCATTAAGGAATGGAAAGTCCCCACAACCGTAAAGCATCTTCGAGGATTTCTCAAGTTGACATGGTATTATCGCAAGTTTGTTAAGAATTATGGGAGAATATTGACACCTCTAACATCATTATTGAAGAAAGATGCATTTTCTTGGACTCTATAAGCAACAACGACCTTTGAACATCTTAGAGAGGAAATGTGCCAAGCATTGGTCTTAACTATGTCAGACTTCATAAGAAGGAAGACCCATTGCTTTTGAAAGTCGTCCAATAAAAGGAAAGTATTTATAAAAACCTATTTATGAGAAGGAAATGTTGGCAATACTACATGCAATAAATCAATGGCAACCTTATCGAATGGGAAGACACTTCAAGGTAAAAACAAATCATGATAGTCTTAAATACTTTTTAGAACAAATATTATCTTCAAAATAGTAGCAAAAATGGGTGATGAAGATGTTGGGTTATGGCTTTGAAATCATCTATAAAAAAGGGAAGAAAAATGGTGTTGCAGATGCACTCTTAAGAAACGATGAGGATGTAGAATCATTCCTTTGTGCCATTTCTATTATCCAACCTAAGTGGATAATAGAAACAAAGGATGAATGGAAGAATCATGAAGAAGTGTGGTCACTCATTCAAATATTTCAACAAGATCCCCAGTACATTTGATACATTTAGATGGAAAAATGATTCATTATGGTACAAAGATCGCTTATATATTTGTAATAATTCCCAACTCAAACAAAAGATTCTTTTGGAATTGCACACCTCTCCCTCAGGAGGGCACTCAAGATTTTTAAAAACTTACCATAGGGTCAACAAGGATTTGTTTGGGATGGCCTTAAATATGATATTCATAAGTTTGTGGCAAAATGTTTGGTTTTCCAACAAAATAAAGTTGACACAATTAAGACCCTGAATCTGTTACAACCTTTCGCCATTCCAATTAGGACAAGTCCTCTGCACCAATTCTTCATCCAGTAGGCCAGACAATAGTTTGTTTCCAACAACCCTTTATTCCAAAGCTTAGTATTACAACAAAGTCTAGGAAATATACACATACCCAACCTCTTTAAAACTCTGATGAAGGGGGTATTTATACAACAAAAATATGTACAACAAATATCTCATAAAGGCTGTGAGATAATATCTAGATTTTTACCTAAAGTAATTTACAAGAAAAGTAGAAACAACTAACTTATGCTGTGCTGGAGGCAAGATTTTAGGGTTCGGCCTGCAGCTGTCTTTTGCAATAACTGTGCACATCTGATAGTATTTAATGTTGATCTGATTTCTTTAATGTTGATATGACAGTCTTTAATTCTGATCTGATACTCTTTGACTTTGATCTGATACTCTTTAATGCTCCTCTAATACTCTTTGACTGTGTTTTGCCCTGTTTATCGTTGTCTGGCAAAATAGAACTGCTAATGTTCTTTACACTGCATTTCCTTTGTGATTGATGTCTCTGCAAGTTCCCACTAGCTAGGTAACAAAATATCCCTGTACATCTTTATTTCTTCTTCTGTAAGCTCGAAAGTCCCTCGGTGCTGGTTCAACTGTTTAAACGAGCAAGAAAACTGTAAAATGCCGATTTGATTGAGGTCGTGCGCTCGTCGGTGTAACCTTTTCTGGTCGGGAGGCGGAAATGCGACCTCAATGACTTTATTTTGCAGGAGAGCACGGGGCGCCGAATGCAAAAACGTAGCAAAATGACCCTTTTTCCTTTTTATTGGGAAATAAAGTTCTGGCGGGAAAATTTGACTTTTTGGACGAGTTATGTAAGCATGACGTCAGCGGGGGGTATGGGACAGATGACGTGGCAGGTGATGTGGCGGTGACGTGGAAAGTGATGTCAACAAGGACAACTGACGTTAGCGGATGATGTCAGCGGGGGGAGGGCGGTAATGGTTTTCCTCGTACAGCCTTTGGGCTTGGGCGGTTTCGGGCGAAGGGGCAGCGAACACGCCGGGAGCACGACGTGTGGCACCTATAAGGGAGAAATACTGCCAGTTCCCCGGGAGGTAACTTTCGGCAGCGGAGGGGGTCGCGAAATAATCGTAGACCATTGGATGTGAGGACATAGATCTCACGGTGGGCGCTCAGTGGACATGGTGGTATTTTAATGCACATGTCCAAAACAAATAAACCAAGGTTTTAATGGTATCAGGCGTAATGTTATTGGTTCGGGGTTTGGTTATAATTAACCCAAGGGGTTAATTATCCCAAGGTTGCGTGTGGGGAATGGTTCACGGTTCTTAATAGACTTCAAATAAGTCTATTAATTCCTTTCGAAAAGTAACTATGGTCGTATTCAACCGGTGCGGGAAATATTAATACATCGGGGTTTTTTAATGTAATTTAAATAATACGGGAATGGGAATAAAGCAGGATTTATATAGTAAGAGTTAAGAATTAATATGGAAAGATGTAAATGAAAAGTGCCAAGCTAATGTTGAAAACTTAGGCTAAAAGGGGAAAAAAAGGGGTTCATGTGATATTAGTACAATTTCCCAATTAAAATGGGGTTTTACTTTAGGCAATGATGAAATGGAATGAGTTTTTAAGAGGGATATTAAGCAGATCTTAATATCCTTGGGGGGAGATTAGTAAGTGATTGGGGAGAAGTGTGAAGGGGAGTTAGTCATGCCTCGCTTGAGATGCTCCAAGAGTAATGTCTGCAATAGCACTTTGTGATAGAAGTGTAAGTTAACACATTTTTAGGGACAAAACCTATCATAAGTCTCATTCTGCAACAACAATGTACTTACTCAGCCTACTTTGCCTAGCATTTTTTCTTCCTTTCTTTGGGTGCACTTAAACTGGCAAACCCTTTTCAACTTTTCTTTTCTTTACATGGTAAGCCTACCTAAGTCTACACTTGTTTCTTCCAAGGGCTCAGATTAAACTGTTGAGCTCCTTTTCTTCTCTACCTATCTACTTATCTGCCAAGTTTAAACAATTTGGTCAGATTTTTATTCTCTATCTCTAAAAGTAACTATGGTCGTATTCAACCGGTGCGGGAAATATTAATACATCGGGGTTTTTTAATGTAATTTAAATAATACGGGAATGGGAATAAAGCAGGATTTATATAGTAAGAGTTAAGAATTAATATGGAAAGATGTAAATGAAAAGTGCCAAGCTAATGTTGAAAACTTAGGCTAAAAGGGGAAAAAAAGGGGTTCATGTGATATTAGTACAATTTCCCAATTAAAATGGGGTTTTACTTTAGGCAATGATGAAATGGAATGAGTTTTTAAGAGGGATATTAAGCAGATCTTAATATCCTTGGGGGGAGATTAGTAAGTGATTGGGGAGAAGTGTGAAGGGGAGTTAGTCATGCCTCGCTTGAGATGCTCCAAGAGTAATGTCTGCAATAGCACTTTGTGATAGAAGTGTAAGTTAACACATTTTTAGGGACAAAACCTATCATAAGTCTCATTCTGCAACAACAATGTACTTACTCAGCCTACTTTGCCTAGCATTTTTTCTTCCTTGCTTTGGGTGCACTTAAACTGGCAAACCCTTTTCAACTTTTCTTTTCTTTACATGGTAAGCCTACCTAAGTCTACACTTGTTTCTTCCAAGGGCTCAGATTAAACTGTTGAGCTCCTTTTCTTCTCTACCTATCTACTTATCTGCCAAGTTTAAACAATTTGGTCAGATTTTTATTCTCTATCTCTAAAACGTGAAATTCAAACATGAACTGGCCAAGATTAAGCTGTCTGGTCATTCATCCATTGTGGCAAAAGTTCAACAAGTTGTACATGATGCTTTATTTATAGAAAATGAAATAGTAGTGGCATTTGGATTTGCACACTTTCTTGGTCTTTCTTTTTTTGGGGTTCATTTCTTTTCATTTTTTCTTTTGACCATTTATTTTTTTCACCCTTTGATTTTTCTTTTAGGGTATACCCTCTTTACATTTTTTTATTTTTTTGATAATATGGTAACCTTTACAGCAAAGAAAGGTATGAACATATTACAGAGCTCAACTAGTCAATCATGAATGACACCTGTTACTATAGGAGTATAACACTGGCTCCACTTGGGGATGGCTTTCCCTCGTGGAAAGTCAAGAACAACAGGTCAAATGGCCTTCTGCATAACTTTTTCTCTGCTCTGAAATTTTCCTTTTGCTAGTTGCTTTATTGTATGTATGAAAACACACTTTCTGAAGCTTAGGGCCTTCTCTTCGGGCTTCAACTGCAGCAAGTTACTATCCAATCCACATTTAAACACATTTTTTCATTTTTTCTTCCTCCTTGAATCCTACTCGAGCACCTTGTCACTTGGGTAGGAACTTGCAGCCTTGGTCTTTTTGATCAAAATCTTTTTGATCAAAATCTTTTTAATTTTCTCCTGCACAACTTGAGAACTGACTTGAAACAAAAAGTGCTGCAATCTTCAAACCGAATTAGTAAATCATCAAGATCTTGGATTCAAACATTTAAGGATTTATTTCCTAACTTACTGAAAACTGAATTAAAACAAACTGAAATTGTACCTACTTTACTCTAATCAGCCTTCTGACTGCTGGTTAGGTAAAATGAAACAACCAATGCAACCACTTAAGCATTATATACATTAGTGACCTTTGTTGCTTGTGTTTGATGGTGTTTAAAATTGAGATCTTGCAATCAAATTTGGCTTTGTTAAACTTTGAGAAGATAAGGAAATTCCTGATCTCCTTTGATGAATCTAGAAACTGTACAAAAGGATCCTGCAAAATATATACACTATTCTTGAGCTGATTCAAACAACAACTGTACAAATATCCTGGATAGCCTTCTTGCCTTGGAATTGAGAAATCACTTTTGTCTTTATCACCATGTATGTTTTCAACTGTTGTTTGTGGTGATATTTTTACTGATTGTAATGCCTGTCATGTAAAACCATTATCATCTTGATTTTGACTCTCACAGTCTGTTAATGGAGAAGAATTCTGATTTCTTTCATCTTTCAACCCGTCAGCTGATGGATCATAAAGAACTTGGAAGGATTCTTGCAACTCATTAGATATAGGTTGAAATGGAATTTCATGGGTTTCTACAAGTTGCTCCTCCTTTTCTTTAACATTTTCACATGATTCAAAACAAGAAGGCAGGGAATCAACTTGGATTTTTTTTTATCATCTATTCTTGCTTCCAAGTTTTCTTCTGCAACCTGAAATTCAATGGAATTTTATGGCTGCTTATCTAGATATGATAAGTTTTGAACAAGGATTTGATTTCCATCTAGATGGTTAATATCAAGACTTGTTGACATTTGATTTCTAATTGCATGATAGTTATCTCTGATAAACTGAAAAGAATCAAAACAAAATGGTAAAATTCCTTCACTGATTTCCAAATTTTCTGCACTTTCCTCCTCATTCTCATTGCTACAATGAATAAGTTGATCACTTCTTTCAAGTTGTTGATCCTGAATTTTCTTGTTCCCCAAATTAGCTTCTGATTCCTCTGTAAGGTTAATTTGGATTTGAGAAACATAATCATCATCATATTGATCATACTTTGGTGAATCATTAAAAGAAGTAATGTGATCAAATGCACACATCAGACCAGGAGATTGCTCCTCCACATATTGATCTATGAATCTGTCATCTAATCTATGGTAGATCGAGTTGGTAGGAATTTGTTCATGAATATCAACCCTTTCCTCTTGTGAAACAAACGTGTCATGATGATTTTGAACAAAGCATTCAACTTTCATTGTGATCTTCTGCATCATTTCCTCTGCTTTCTTTATCAAAATGTCAAGTTTTCCCTCTTTCTCTGTTTTCAATTTTTCTTTTCTAATTTTCAGATTAACCTCTACATCCACTACCATGTTCTGCATCAGTTCCATAGTGGAGGGGTTTCTTTCTCTCAGATGAAATTCCATCTTTGAATCAAATGCTCTTGGGTAATGCAGTAGAGTTGAATTAGGGGGAGGTTTTACATTTAGTGGCATCAAATGATAGATTTGATTGAATCTGTCTGAAAATTGTTGTATTGTTTCATCTGGATGTCTTTTTAACTGATTATATTCTTCTATGATCATGAGGAGATTGACTTTGATTATCCATGTATCAAGGAAGAGTTTGAGAAACTGCTCAAGATTTGAGATGCTTGCCTCTGGCAGGGTTTTGAACCAACTCTTGACTTTGCCTTTCAAAGAAAGAGAAAAAATCCTAATACTAACATCCTCTTCATCTACTTCAAATAAGTTAAGATAATCTTCAAAAACTTGGATATGTTTTTGGGCAGTGACACCATGCTCTCCATCAAATCTAGGGAGATACTTGGGATAATCGTTAGGGAAAGCATGGAGTGTAGGAGGCAAAATGAGTGGTTTATACCTATCAGGAACTTTATGAGGTACCGAAATATGTTCAGGGATTGGTTGATTAGTCTCAATTTTTGGGTTCTCCTTAATTAAAAAATGATCTTCATAAGAATTAGAAGACTGCTGTTCAAATGTGTAAGGATACTTTTCATCTACATGTTTGAAAGAAAAATAATAAAAATTTAATCTAAAATCACCTCTAAAATACACTATACATTGAAAAATCTTATCAATGAGAAAGAACATAATGTCTTGGATAACAATCCAAGTCAAAAGCCTGATATTTTCATACAGTTCTTCCAGGTTCATGTCTCCAGTGGAGTCTTGATTGTGAAATTGATGTGGATTCGCCAGGTGGATGATTTTAACCTTTGTGTGTCTGATCCTTGTCTGCCATCATAGATCAAATCTAAACTTATAAAATAATTCTGAAGAAAAGGTTCAGTTTCTCCAGGAAACAAAATTTTTGAGATTTTTCTGATTCTTTTGATTTTTTATGATTTTTCAAACAACTTCTATGATTTCTTTAAGAGGCTTTAGATATGAGATTTAAACTTTCTTAAAGACTTTATTTGACAAGAGGAACTGATCAAGTATTTGAAAATAGATGTTGAATACATAAACTAGACCAAAGATAGACTGAATCAGCATTTATTTATTTCTGCAATTGCAAAGCAAAAGCAGTTTCAAAGGCTACCTGGCTAACTTCAGGCTCCATCTGTAGGTTATGAAATAAACAATAGTAACAGACAATTATTCAGGTCCGCAGCAAAGTCGCCAATGATGTTATCACTCAGGTTGTTCCCAAAAGGTGTAACAAAGGGAATACGGTCGAGGTAACCACAGACCAATCTTTTAGATACAGATTCTAGCCAATCTGCATCTAGAGAGGGCTCTCTCTTTATGATTTAGCTTTGTTTTGAAATATATTAGGGTAGTTATGAAGTACAAGGGTTTTGTTTTGAGTTTGGGTGGTAACATTCAATAGAACAGAGAGGTAAACCTGAAGCGTTCAGTCCATTGGGCATGATGGAGTGAAAGAAGATGGATTTCTAGATTTGGTTTCTCAACAGAAGATGGCATCATAGAGAAAGGTAGTCAAATAGGGAACAAATTAAAGAGCTAAAAACAAATGGAATGGTCTCAAATGGGTGAAGGGAAGTTAAGAATCCTTCAACATATTGAAAGAGGGAAAATGGATGCTTACCGACAAAGAGCAGTTTAGAATTCTCTATCAAATAATCAATATGAGAGAATCAGGAAACAAGAGCAACTAAGAATTCATTGTTTATACTAATTCTGAAGAAAACACAGAGAATAATAAAGACTGAAAACAGAGTGCAGTCAAGCAAATTCTGAATTAATCTTTCTCTTTATCATTCAGATCATGAAACAAAGATGATATAAAAACTCGGAAAACTGTAAAACATAAGATATAGGGGAATTATTGATCCAGAGTTTGATTCAAGAATTCTGCGACAAGTCCTCTGCACCAATTCTTCATCTAGTAGGCCAGACAACAGTTTGTTTCCAACAACACTTTTTTCCAAAATTTGATATTACAACAAAGTCTAGGAAATCTACACATACCCAACCTCTTCAAAACTCTGATGAAGGGGGTATTTATACAACAAAAATATGTACAACAAATATCTCATAAAGGTTGTGAGATAATATCTAGATTTTAACCTAAAGTAATTTACATGCAAAGTAGAAACAACTAACTTATGCTGTGCTGGAGGCAGACTTTTAGGGTTCGGCCTGCAACTGTCTTCTGCAATAACTGTGCACATCTAATAGATTTTAATGTTGATCTGCTTTCTTTAATGCTGATACGAGAGTCTTCAATTCTGATATGTTACTCTTTGACTTTGATCTGATACTCTTTAATGCTCCTCTGATACTCTTTGACTGTGTTTTGCCATGTTTATCATTGTCTGGCAAAATAAAACTGCTAACGTGTCTTTTCACCACCTTTCCTCTGTGATTGATGTCTCTGCAGGTTCCCACTAGCTAGGTAACAAAATATCCATGTACATATTTATTTCTTCTTCTGTAATCTTGGAAGTCCCTCGGTGCTGGTTCAACTGTTTAAACGAGGAAGAAAACTGTAAAATGGCGGTTTGATTGAGGCCATGAGCTCGTCAATGCAGCCTTTTCTGGTCGGGAGGTGGAATTGCGACCTCAATGACTTTATTCTGTAGGAAAGTGCGGGGTGCTGAATGCAAAAATGTAGCAAAATGACCCTTTTTCCCTTTCATCAGCGAAATAAAGTTCTGGCAGGAAAATTTGACTTTTCAAACGGGTGATGTAAGCATGACATCAGCGAGGGGTACGAGACAGATGATGTGGCAGGTGACATGGAGGTGACGTGGAAGGTGAAATCAACAAGGAAAGTTGACGTCAGCAGATGATGTCAACGGGGGGAGGGAAATAAATGGTTTTCCCCGCACAACCTTTGGGCTTGGGCGGTTTCGGGCGGAGGGGCAACAAACACACCGGGAGCGTGACGCGTGTCATCTGTACGGGAGAAATAGCATCGGTTCCACGGGAGGTAACTTTCGGTAGTGGAGGGGGTCGCGAAATAATCGTAGACCGTTGGATGTGAGGACAAAGATCTGACGGTGGGTGCTCAGTGGAGATGGCGGGATTTTAATGCACGGGCCCAAAACAAATAAACCAAGGTTTTAATGGTATCGGGCGTAATGTTATTGGTTCGTGGTTTGGCTATAATTAACCCGAGTGGTTAATTATCCCAAGGTTGCGCGTAGGGAATGGTTCATGGTTCTTAATACACTTCAAATAAGTTAATTAATTCCTTTTGAAAAGTAACTATGCTCGTATTCGACTGGGGCGAGAAATATTAATACATCGGGGTTTTTTAATGTAATTTAAATAATACGGGAATGGGAATAAAGCGGGATTTATATAGTAAGAGTTAAGAATTTATATGGAAAGATGTAAATGAAAAGCGCCAAGCTAATGTTGAAAACTTAGGCTGAAAGGGGAAAAAGGAGTTAATGTGATATTAGTACAATTTCCCAAGTAAAATGGGGCTTTTACTTTAGGCAATGATGAAATGGCATGAGTTTTTAAGAGGGATATTAAGCAGATCTTAATATCTTTGGGGGGAGATTAGTAAGTGATTGGGGAGAAGTGTGAAGGGGAGTTAGTGATACCTCGCTTGAGCTGCTCCAAGAGTAATGTCTGCCATAGCACTTTGTGATAGAAGTGTAAGTTAACACATTTTTAGGGACGAAACCTATCACAAGTCTCATTCTGCAACAACAATCTACTTACTCAACCTACTTTGCCTAGCATTTTTTCTTCCTTGCTTTGGGTGCACTTAGACTGGCAAAAACCTTTTCAACTTTTCTTTTCTTTACATGGTAAGCCTACCTAAGTCTACACTTATTTGTTCCAAGGGCTCAGATTAAACTGTTGAGCTCCTTTGCTTCTCTACCTATCTACTTATCTGCCAAGTTTAAACAGTTTGGTCTTATTTTTATTCTCTATCTCTAAAACGTGAAATTCAAACATGAACTAGCCAAGATTAAGTTGTTTGGCCATTCATCCATTGTGGAAAAATTTCAACAAGCTGTACATGATGCTTTATTTACACAAAATGAAATAATAGTGGCATTTGGACATGCGCACTTTCCTGGTATTTCTTTTTTTGGGGTTCATTTCTTTTCATTTTTTCTTTTGACCATTTATTTTTTTCACCCTTTGATTTTTCTTTTAGGGTATACCCTCTTTACATTTTTAAATTTTTTTGATAATATGGAAACCTTTACAACAAGGAAAGGTATGAACATATTACAGAGCTCAACCAATCAATCATGAAATATGACACCTATTACTATAGGAGTATAACACTGGCTCCACTTGGGGATGGCTTTCCCTCGTGGAAAGTCAAGAACAGCAAGTCAAATGGCCTTCTGCATAACTTTTTCTCTACTATGAAATTTTCCTTTTGCTGGTTGCTTTATTGTATATATGACAACACACTTTCTGAAGCTTAGGGCCTTCTCTTCGGGCTTCAACTGCAGCAAGTTACTATCCAATCCACATTTAAACACATTTTTTCATTTTTTCTTCCTCCTTGAATCCTACTTGAGCACATTGTCACTTGGGTAAGGACTTGCAGCCTTGGTATTTTTTATCAAAATCTTTTTAATTTTCTCCTGCACAACTTGAGAACTGACCTGAAACAAAATATCTGACTTGAAACAAATCTTCAAATGGAATTAGTAAATCATCATGATATTGGATTCAAACATTAAAAGATTTATTTCCTAACTTACTGAAAACTGAATTAAAACAAATTGAAATCCTACCTACTTTACTCTAATCAGCCTTCTGACTACTGGTTAGGTAAAATGAAACAACCAATGCAACCACTTAAGCATTATATACATTAGTGACCTTTGTTGCTTGTGTTTGATGGTGTTTAAAATTGAGATCTTGCAATCAAATTTGGCTTTGTTGAACTTTGAGAAGATAAGGAAATTCCTGATCTCCTTTGTTGAATTTAGAAACTGTACAAAAGGATCGTGCAGAATATATACACTCTTCTTGAGCTGATTCAAACAACAATTATACGAATGTCCTGGATAGCCTTCCTACCTTGGAATTGAGAAATCACTTTTGTATTTATCACCATGTATGTTTTCAACTGTTCCTTTTGGTGATATTTTTACTAATTGTAATGCCTATCTTGTAAAACAATTATCATCTTGATTTTGACTCTCACAGTCTGTTAATGGAGAATAATTCTGATTTCTTTCATCATTCAACCTGTCAACTGATGGATCATAAAGAACTTGGAAGGATTCTTGAAACTCATTACATATAGGTTGAAATGGAATTTCATGGGTTTCTACAAGCTGCTCCTTTTCTTTAACATTTTCACATGATTCAAAACAAAAAGGGATCATCTATTCCTGCTTCCAATTTTTCTTCTGCAACATGAAATTCAATGGCATTTTGGGGCTGCACATCTATATATGATAAGTTTTGAACAAGGATTTGATTGCCCTCTAGATGGTTAATATCAAGACTTGTTGAAATTTTATTTCTAATTGCATGATAGTTATATCTGATAAACTAAAAAGAATCAAAACAAAATAGTTATCTCTGATAAACTAAAAAGAATCAAAACAAAATGGTAAAGTTCCTTCACTGATTTCAAAATTTTCAGCACTTTCCTCCTCATTCTCATTGCTACAATGAACAAGTTGATCACTTCTTTCAAGCTGTTGATCCTGAATTTTCCTGTTCCCCAAATTAGCTTCTGATTCCTCTGCAAGGCTAATTTTGGTTTTAGAAACATAATCATCATCATATTGATCATACTTTGGTGAATCATTAAAAGAAGTAATGTGATCAAATGCACACATCAGATCAGGAGATTGATCCTCCACATATTGCTCTATGAATTTGTCATCTGATCTATGGTAGATCGAGTTGGTAGGAATTTGTTCATGAATATCAACCCTTTCCTCTTGTGAAACAAATGTGTCATGATGATTTATAACAAAACATTCAAATTTCATTGTGATCTTCTACATCATTTCCTCTGCTTTCTTTATCAAAATGTCAAGTTTTTCCTCTTTCTCTGTTTTCAATTTTTCTTTTCTAATTCTCAGATTAACCTCTACATCCACTGCCATGTTCTACATCAGTTCCGTAGTGGAGGGGTTTCTTTCTCTCATATGAAATTCCATCTTTGAATCAAATGCTCTTGGGTAATGCAGTAGAGCTGAATCAGGGGGAGGTTTTACATTTAATGGTATCGAATGATAGATTTGATTGAATCTGTCTGAAAATTGTTGTACTGTTTCATCTGGATGTCTTTTTAACTGATTATATTCTTCTATGATCATGAGGAGATTGACTTTGATTATCCATCTATCAAGGAAGAGTTTGAGAAGTGCTCAAGATTTGAGATGCTTGCCTCTGTCAGGGTTTTGAACCAACTCCTGACTTTGCCTTGCAAAGAAAGAGCAAAAAGCCTAATACTAACATCCTCTTCATCCACTTCAAATAAGTTAAGATAATCTTCAAAAACTTGGATATGTTTTTGGGCAGTGACACCATTCTCTCCATCAAATCTAGGGAGATACTTGGGATAATCGTTAGGGAAAGCATGGAGTGTAGGAGGAAAAATGAGTGGTTTATACCTATCAGGAACTTTATGTGGTACCGGAATATGTTCAGGGATTGACTAAGTAGTCTCAATTTTTGGGTTCTCCTTAATTAAAAAATGATCTTCACAAGAATTAGAAGATTGTTGTTCAAATGTGTAAGGAGACTTTTCATCTTCATTTTTGGAAGAAAAATCATAAAACTTTAATCTAAAATCACCTCTAAAGTACAATATACATTGAAAAATCTTATCAATGAGAAAGAACATAATGTCTTGGATAACAATCCAAGTCAAAAGCCTGATCTTTTCATACAGTTCTTTCAGGTTCATTTCTCCAGTGGAGTCTTGATTGTGAAATTGATGTGGAGTCGCCAGGTGGATGATTTTAACATTTGTGTTTCTGATCCTTGTCCACCATCACAGATCAGATCTAAACTTGTAAAATAATTCTGAAAAAAAGGTTCAGTTTCTCCAAGAAACAAAATTTTTGAGATTTTTATGATTATTTTGGTTTTTTATGATTTTTCAAACAACTTCTATGATTTCTTTAAGAGGCTTTAGATATCAGAATTAAACTTTCTTAAAGACTTTATTTGACAAGAGGAACTGATCAAGTATTTGAAACTAGATGTTGAATACATAAACTAGATCGGAGATAGATTGAAGTAGCATTTATTTACTTCTGAAATTGCAAAGTAAAAGCAGTTTCAAAGGCTGCTCCATTTGTAGCTTATGAAATAAACAATAGTAATAGACAATTATTCAGGTCCCCAGTGGAGTCGCCAATATTGTTATCACTCAGGTTGTTCCCAAAAGTTGTAATAAAGGGAATACGACCGAGGTAACCAAAGACCAATCTTTTAGATACAGATTCTAGCCAATCTGCATCTAGAGAGGGCTCTCTCTTTATGATTTAGCTTGGTTTTGAAAGATATTAGGCTAGTTATGAAGTACAAGGGTTTTGTTTTGAGTTTGGGTGGTGAGATTCAATAGAACAGAGAGGTAAACCTGAAGATTTCAGTCCATTGGGCATGATGGAGTCAAAGGAGATGGATTTCTAGATTCGGTTTCTCAACAGAGGATGGCATCACAGAGCAAGGTAGTCAAACGGGGAACAAATTAAAGAGCTGATAACAGATGGAATGGGCTCAAATGGGTGAAGGGAAGTTAAGAATCATTCAATATATTGAAAGAGGGAAAATGGATGCTTACTGACAAAGAGCAGTTAAGAATTCTTTATCAAATAGTCAATATGAGAGAATCAGGAAACAAGAGCAGTTAAGAATTCTTTATCAAATAATCAATATGAGAGAATCAGGAAACAAGAGCAATTAAGAATTCACTGTTTATACTAATTCTGAAGAAAACACAGAGAATAATAAAGACTGAAAACAGAGTGCAGTCAAGCAAATTCTGAATTAATCTTTCTCTTTATCATTCAGATCATGAAACACATATGATATAAAAACGCAAAAAATTATAAAACATAAGATATAGGGGACTCATTGATCCAAAGTTTCATTCAATAATTCTGCGACAAGTCCTCTGCACAAATTCTTCATCCAGTAGGCAAAACAACAGTTTGTTTCCAACAACGCTTTATTCCAAAGTTTAGTATTACAGCAAAGTCTAGGAAATCTACACATACCCAACCTCTTCAAAACTCTAATGAAGGGGGTATTTATACAACAAAAATATGTACAACAAATATCTCATAAAGGCTGTGAGATAATATCTAGATTTTAACCTAATGTAATTTACAAGAAAAGTAGAAACAACTAACTTATGTTGTGCTGGAGGTAGGCTTTTAGGGTTTGGCATACAGCTGTCTTCTGCAATAACTGTGCGCATCTGATAGTCTTTAATGTTGATCTGCTTTCTTTAATGTTGATCTCACAGTTTTCAATTCTAATCTAATGCTCTTTGACTTTGCTCTAATACTCTTTGACTGTGTTTTGCCCTATTTATCGATGTGTGGCAAAATAGAATTGCTAATGTTCTTTACACAACCTTTCCTTTGTGATTGATGTCTTTGCAGGTTCCCACTGGCTAGGTAACAAAATATCCCTGTACATCTTTATTTCTTCTTTTGTAAGCTCGGAAGTCCCTCGGTGTTGGTTTAATTGTTTAAACAAGGAAGAAAACTATAAAATGGCAGATTGATTGAGGCCGTGAGCTCGTCGGTGCAACCTTTTCTAGTTGGGAGGTGGAATTGCGACTTCAACAAATTTATTATGTAGGAGAGCGTGGGGCGCTGAATGCAAAAATGTAGCAAAATGACCCTTTTTCCCTTTTATTGGCAAAATAAAGTTCTGGCGGGAAAATTTGACTTTTCGGACAGGTGACGTAAGCATGACGTCTGTGGGGTGTATGAGACAGATGATGTAGCAAGTGACATGGTGGTGATGTGGAAAGTGACGTCAGCAAGGACAACTGATGTCAGCGGATGACGTCAGTGGGGGGAGGGCGGTAAATGGTTTTCCCCGAACCGCCTTTAGGCTTGGGCAGTTTCAGGTGGAGGGGCAGTGAACATGCCGAGATCGCGACGCGTGGCACCTGTATGGGAGAAATACCGCTGGTTACCCAGGAGGTAACTTTCGGCAGTGGAGGGGGTCACGAAATAATCGTAGACCGTTGGATGTGAGGACAAAGAACTGACAGTGGGTGCTCAATGGAGATGGCGGGATTTTAATGCACGGGCCCAAAACAAATAAACCAAGGTTTTAATGGTATCAGGCGTAATGTTATTGGTTCAGGGTTTGGTTATAATTAACCCGAGTGGTTAATTATCCCAAGGTTACACGCGGGGAATGGTTCACGGTTCTTAATAGACTTCAAATAAGTCTATTAATTCCTTTTGAAAAGTAACTATGGTCGTATTCAACCAGGGCGGGAAATATTAATACATCAGGGTTTTGTAATTTAAATAATACGGGAATGGGAATAAAGCGGGATTTATATAGTAAGAGTTAAGAATAATATGGAAAGATGTAAATGAAAAGCGCCAAGCTAATGTTGAAAACTTAGGCTTAAAGGGGAAAAAGGGGTTAATGTTATATTAGTACAATTTCCCAAGTAAAATGGGGTTTTTACTTTAGGCAATGATGAAATTGAATGAGTTTTTAGGAGGAATATTAAGCAGATCTTAATGTCTTTAGGGGGAGATTAGTAAGTGATTGGGGAGAACTGTGAAGGGGAGTTAGTGATACCTCTCTTGAGCTGCTCCAAGAGTAATGTCTGCCATAGCACTTTGTGATAGAAGTGTAAGTTAACACATTTTTAGGGACAAAACCTATCACAAGTCTCATTCTGCAACAATAATCTACTTACTCAACCTACTTTGCCTAACATTTTTTCTTCCTTGCTTTGGGTGCACTTAGACTGGCAAAACCTTTTTCAACTTTTCTTTTCTTTACATGGTAAGCCTACCTAAGTCTACACTTATTTGTTCCAAGGGCTCAGATTAAACTGTTGAGCTCCTTTGCTTCTCTACCTATCTACTTATTTGCCAAGTTTAAACAGTTTGGTTAGATTTTTATTCTCTATCTCTAAAACATGAAATTCAAACATGAACTAGCCAAGATTAAGTTTGTTTGGCCATTCATCCATTGTGGAAAAAGTTCAACAAGTTGTACATGATGCTTTATTTACAGAAAATGAAATAGTAGTGGCATTTGGACTTGCACACTTTCCTGGTCTTTCTTTTTTTGGGGTTCATTTCTTTTCATTTTTTCTTTTAACCATTTATTTTTTTCACCCTTTGATTTTTCTTTTAGGGTATACCCTCTTTACATTTTTTTTTTTTTTGATAATATGGAAACCTTTACAGCAGGGAAAGGTATGAACATATTAAAGAGCTCAACCAATCAATCATGAAATATGACACCTATTACTATAGGAGTATAACACTATCCCTTCAAATACAGTTATTTTTGTTGATAGAGCTACCAAGCCAACCTTGGCTGAAAATATGAAAGAAGCTATAGCTGTAGAGAAACAAATTTTATCCTTAGAGAAGAAAAATGCATTAGAAGAAATAAAATAAAAAAAGTTCACCTTCAAAGACAAATCTAAGAAGAAATCACCTAAAGACCCTTTCGATCTTGAAGGTATGCACAAAATACTTAAAATCGTGTCCAATGAAATGGTTGAGATAAAGAAACAAGTAGCTGAAACTTCTTCTAGAAAGCCTTTTAGACCTTTTAAAAGAAATCCAATATCTGATCCTAAACCTCTGAATACAATATCAAATGTCGAATCAGATTTGGAAGAAGAAGAAGTATCAAAAACTGATGATTAAGAGCTACTTGAAGGACATGGGATGTGGGATTTCATTTTCCATTTGTCAGACAATGAGGAAGAGGAAGCTTTACCTATTACCACCAGAAGCAAGAGCGCTACTGATTCACTGCGGTCAAGTCAAAAACAAAAACCATCAACTCCTACTGTAAAAGAAAAAGAAATAGGTAAAAAATCATCTCCCAAGTCTTCTCAAATATCCCCACCTCAATCTAATCCTTCGCCTTCATCCAAAACCTTGGTAATTTCTGATGCTATGGAATACAACATAATTGAAGACATGAAGAAGACTAGAGCTAATATTACATTATATGAGCTTATCAAGCTGAAACATCAACAGAAGCTATTGCTCAAGGAATTAAATGCAGTTCTCACTTCTCCTGTTCCCGCTGCTGTAATTTCTCAAGCTGCTCAAGAAATCGGTAAGCCTCCCAGTAATTCATTGGATAAATTCAAATAAACTATTATTGTTTTAATTGGTGGTAGATCTAGATCTAATAATAATCTGCACAATTGTTTAGTAGATTCTAGGGATTCATCTAACATTATGCCAAAAACAGTCTGCGCAAAATTAAATGTATTACCCCAAAAATCTCAGGTTCACATTGTACAGTTAAATCGAACACAAGTCGAAGTCATAGGAGAAATTAATTCTGTCACCATCAGACTCTCTTCAAATCTGAGAGTATGTCAAGTAATTGAAATATTAGTCACTGATATTCCTAAATTTTACAGCTTGATCCTTAGAAAATATTGGTCCGAAAAGCTTCATGGCTATTTTGCAACATCCTATTCTCATATGTGGCTTCCTTACTATTAGTCCTTACAATCTCCTAGGTTGAAAAGGAAATCGACAAGGGTAACCTCAAACCACTTCAACTCAGTAGCTAGCCCTGATGAGCATGAGAGGGATCTCTCTAAGTCTCTTATCAGTGATATTACTTTAAAGAAAATGAGTTTTAGGTTAGATATGTGTATTTTTTTATGAAAATTTGGTATTTTTAAGGATTTTCTGAACTAAGGGTTTGGAGCCACAAGTAGGTCTAGGCTGTGGGAATACAGGAGCAAACATAAGAAGGATCTAGATGTCAGAAGCCATGGTGTAATTTGAGTATTTTTCAGTGTAGTATAGAGGATATAATGTGGAGGAAACTAATGAACATAAATAAACATGATTTCATTAGCTTAGGAAGACAAATCACATAACTAAGAAAACCAGATAACAGAGCTTGAAAAACAAGAATTATGAGTATTTTATCACAAGGCATTCATAGAAATAAGAGCTATAATTTAGATAAAGATGTTTAGACCATGAGAAAACAAAAAGAATGAAGTACAAGCACCATGAACTCACTGGACTAGAGTTCCTTGAAAATAGCTGCAACCTGTATCTGTATTAGTTGAAAGATGATTACAATGCAAGGCTCCTCCTTCACAAAAATGTTCAACCTCCTTCTTTGCTTGAAGATGAAATAGATATGCATCCTAACAGTCAAGAAGAAATTGGTCCAAGCGAGAATTCTAAAATTGCATGTACATAAAACTTAAGCAGTGAACCATCTAATGACAATGATCATCTACTTTTGCAAGGAAATAGTGAACGAGAAGTTGTTTCCCTTGATTCTTGTGGTAGTCAAATTGATATTCTTCATGTTGAAGCACATAAGGAATCAAACATACTTGAAGTGTTTGTTGCATTTAAGGTTTTCCATGAGCATCCAAAACCCTGTCTTTTGGATGAGAGGTATGAAGATAGCCATTCACTTGTTCTTTCAGATTATTCTTTCTTTGAGGTTTTATTTCAAGATCAGGTTTATGAAGACCAAGATGAGGTTTCTGATGAAATGTATGAACAAGGATCTCTAGACACTCAGCACTCATATGTCTCTCCAGCTCATCCATTTTCTAAAGCACTATTTCAAGGGAAAATTCATGCAAATCATAATTTTAAATTGGCATGTGTGAGGGTTTTGGACAATGTAATTATGGTAGAGAATAATCATCAAACATTACAAGTAGATTATGAAGAGGAGAGAAGTGATAAAGAAGAGGTTGTTTTAGAGCCACTTGCACATGATGGTCTTCCTCTAGATTTAGAAAACAAAGAGTGTGCTTGTATTTCTTCTAGCTTTCAAGATATGCTAATGTTCCAGATTACATTAGAACCTATTTCCAATTTGTTGCAGCCATTTGGAAATATGAATTTTCTTGTATTAATGGATCATGAGCATATATTCAGTGGACACTCGGAGTTCCCTAGCTTTTGTTTGTTCTACCTGCTCAAGGAAAGTACGATAAGAATTCAAGTAAGTAGCCAATTGCTGGATTGGTTGCACGGGAGGGATAATTACACATGATTGTATATGCATCTTCAACAGGTGGGCCGTTATCATCAGGATTTGAAGCTCGAGGTGAAGGCCCTAAAATATCGATGGTCTGCTACCATAAGTTAGTTCAGTCAATATGTTTTTTATAGTCAAGTCAATCGGTTAGTTAGTTAGTTTTCAGTTTGAGTTTAGTCTTTGCACTATGAATCCATTGCCCAATGGATAATGCTACTTGGTCTACGGTGTTCTTGACACCTCCAAGGAGCTACCATCCCCAGTTGGAGCCAATGTTAGTGTCAGTCAGTTCAGCCTGTCACTAGTGATCAAATATGCTCTTACAAGGTGTTGTTAGGGCGTCAAGTCAAATTTTTGTCATTTCAGTGAGTCTTCAAACAAAAATTTGGTCACTGGTTATCATGTCTAGGGCACTGCTACTCCCTTCACTTACTTATGGTCTTCATCACTCATCATGTTCATTGTCTTCTTCGAGGTATCATATCTTCATTTAAATGTCTTGGGTCATGAAATGGTTAAATTCCTCATTTTAGGTCATTGTCTAGGGTTTCACTTCATGTGTCATCACGATACCATATGTTGCCAAAAGTATGCCCATCATGTGATTAAGTGGGTAAAGGGAGTTAGCAGCTTAGGTAAAGAAAAATATAGGTAAAGGTAATATTTAATTTCGAATAAGACAATGTTGCAGTACGCTACCTCGCCTCATCATTTCTCATAGGGACGTATTTTCTTCAAAATATGTTTTTGACAAAATGGGGAATAATTTTACAAAATTGAAAGAATTTTTTGTCTATTATAGTCCAAGGACCAAAAACATCCTTCATTTTATGCACAGGTGTTATGATTTGAAAGAAATTCCCAAAATACACTTGCCATAGGAGAGTTAATCCACTTTTGGGCAACTTGACTTTAATACCATTTTTCAGGGGTTCGGAACAGGTGTTGGTAGTTCTTAAGGACTCTATTGTGTATCCGACATCATAAGATTTCCAATGGTATCTTTAGATCATGATTTTGATTAGTGAAAGGCATCCAAACGTGCTCTGAAAGTTGGAGCTTCTCTTTTGTCAGAGAAACCCTGAGTTTCTGGAGTGACCTTGGGAAAATCAATTTTTATCCCTCATGGAGTGTCCAAATTACATGCTTGAGGTGTCCATATTATATCATACTTCAAGAGCTTTCCAACGAGCTATCAAGATCTCAATTTGGAGCGGTTTAAGGCCTCCAAATGTGATTTGGAAGATGGCATTGTGCTTCTGTGAACTGCACTGTGCTTTGGCGCTGCGTGTAGGAACACTGCACTACGCACAGGACAGAGTGCCCAGTAATCCTTCAAAACTCTCCCAAATCTCAAATTTTCACTTGGAAGCTTGATTTTGTTGACTTCTAAGCCAAGAGACAAGTAATTACACCATCATTATCCCCCTTTTTCCTTTCCAAATTCATCTCATGTCAATGATTCTTCAAGTTAGGGTTTGTAGTGAAATTTGCATGGGAAATGATAGGGTGAAAATGGCCATCTTTAGTTTTTGGTTTCTAAAACATGCAAAATGGTTTCCTACACCTGAATACATGTTTAATAAACCTTTTTAACCATTCAATTCACCTCAAAACAAAGTTCTACCTTCAAAAAGTAAAACCCTAGCTCATTCCTAGAGGTTTTTAGGCATTTTTCATTACAAACCTTGTTTTTCTTCCTTGGAAGCAGATCACTCTTCCGCTATTTATTCACTCATTTTCATCACCTTCCAAAGTTCATATCCACCTTTTTCAAACCTCCTCTATTATTTTTTCAAAATCCACCTTCACATCACTTCATTTCCATTCATACCTCATAGTTTATTTTTTATTCAAATGGAGGTGGGGTCCTCTAGCAAATCAGTGGAGAAGACTCAACTATCCAAACCTGAGGTGACTAAAGTGTATAAGAAGAGCCAAAGGATTGTGTTTTCTTCTCATAGAGGGAAAGCGGCCAAGCCTTCTTCATCGACAAAGTAGGAACCGACAGCAAAAGAGAAAGACATAGTTGAGCATGAGTTTGAACCGGTTGATTCAGAGGATGAGGATCGGACTTCAAACATGCGAAAGAAAAATAGGGATAAGGAATATCAAATCAAGGAGCTAGCAATCAATTTGGAAAGAGAAAAATATGTCATATCATTCCTTGAAGAAGAATACAGTCAACTCAAAGCAAAGGAGTTGATCCTAGAAAAGGAAAAAGCCAAGTTATTGCAGCAAGTCGGAAAAGGTAAGGAGATCATGGAATCAAGAGAGCCTGAAGCATCAAAGGTGAGAGGAAAAAGGAAAAGACCAAGAACAAGAGTCCTAAAGAAATCTTTGCAAGAGGAACAAGAACAAATTATGCTTAATGAGGATCTTGACCTAGAAGATAGGATCGCCCTAGAGGTTCATCAAGATAAGGAATATTGGCTTAATAGGGTGAATGAACATTTGGAGAAGCTCCTTGAGAAGGCAAACAAAGACAATCGATTTCTCAAACACATGGCACATCACAATCAAGCTCAAAACATGATTGCCAATGTCAAAGTGAAACAACTTGAAAATAAGCTCAAGGAGGCCAAAAAACATCAAAAGGATGAGGGCAATTTGGAGATGCTTGCTGAAGCATCCATGAAGCTATATCAAACCTATCTTTACACCTTCCCTCTAATTTTGAGCAAATTCTAAGCATTTTGAGTTTTTTGACAAATTTTGGTCTAAGTTCAGAAATTCAGCTGCTCCAGAAGCACAACGCCTTGGCGCTGTGCTTTTTCCTTAGGCATCCATTTGAGGAAAGGTCCAAATTTTTGGAAAGTTCTTGCCATCCTCTAAAAACTCATTTGCTCAGATTCTACATAGGTGGCTTAGTTTTGGAGAAAAATGCAAAAATCTGGAAAAAAACTAGCATTCTGGACCATTTTTTGATAGGTGCTGTGCTTCTGGCATGACCTTGGGAGAATGGAATTTTGAAGGTCTTACCGTGCTCCAAATTCAGAAATTCAAACTGTTATGGAAACTATACTTGAATGGATAGTTGACCATTCTCTCATATTTTCATTTTGACCCCTGGAAGGCACCTAAAAATCAGCTCAAAGTCGGCGCTACGCTTCTACACTTTCTGTGTTTTTATTTGGAAAATTTCACTGTGTAAAATTTCTAGTTTCTAGTCTGACGTGGTCAATTCAAGATTCTCTATGTAATGGCACTAATTACAAGGCTAGGTGATGTAGGCATGAATAAATGTGCATCATGGGTTGTTTTTTATCTTTATTATGCCTCATAAAAGAAGCAAACTCCTAAACAAACTCTTCATGAAGTGTTTGAATTTCACCTTCTCACTCTCACATGTTGGTTGAGAGAATATTGGAGTTAGTTCCTCCACCAAGGAATTCGACTCCTGAAGGCAGGAAAGTTGTCTAGGAGAGTCCATATGTATCATATCTCCCCAGGAGAAGGGGGTGGAACTTTTTGTGAAGGAGGCTTGCATTGTAATTATCTTTCAGCTAATACAGATACATGTTGCAACTATTTTCAAGGAACTCTAACCCAGTGAGTTCATGGTGCTTGTACTTCATTATTTTTGTTTTCTCATGGTATAAACATCTTTATCTACATTATATCTCTTCTTTCTATGAATACCTTGTGATAAAATACTCAGAATTCTTGTTTTTCAAGCTCTATTATCTGGTTTTCATAGTTATGTGTTTTGTCTTCCTAAGCTAATGAAATCATGTTTATTTGTGCTCATTAGTTTCTTACACACTATATGCTCTATACTACACTGAAAAATACTCAAATTACACCATGGATTCTGACATCTAGCTCCTTCTTATGTTTTCTCCTCCATTCCCACAGCCTAGACCTACTTGTGGCTCCAAACCCTAAGTTCAGCAAATCCTTAAAAAACCTATTTTTCACAAACAAATACACAAATATAGCCTAAAATTCATTTGATTTAAGGTCATATCACCGGTAAGAGACTTAGAGAGATCCCTGTCATGCTCAGTAGGGCTAGCTATTGAGCTGAAGTGGTTTGAGGTTACCCTTGTCGATTTCCTTCTCAGCCTAGGAGATTGTAAGGACTAACACTTACAATGGCAAGCCAAATAAAATAAGGGTCGACCTTGAGAAGCATTTAAAGTACAATGTGATTGAATTGGAAGGAGAAAATGATCTAGTTTCATACAACAATAATATCATTGGAAACTATTATGTTGAATCGTTTTTGGGCAATTTTAATGCACAAACTTCACCTTGTCTGGAGAATTCTGTTACCTCATAGATTGAAATTATTCGAAAATAGATTCTTCCAAATGTATCAATTTTGTAGATAAACCATTAGTTAATTATTTTTTTTGGAAATTATTTTTTATTGGATCTAAATCTAATGATGGAGCAGGGGCAGGTTGCATATTAGTTAGCCCTGAAGGAGAGAAAACTATGTTGGCATGCAGACTTGAATTTGAATGCACGAATAACACTGTTGAGTATGAGGCATTAATTCAAGGATTGTACAAATCCATAGGCCTTGATATTAAATACCTCCAAGTATTTGGAGACTCTGAAATCATGATAAAACAGGTAAGGAACACTATTCACTGCCTTTCTAGACATTTAAAGCATTATCAATCATTAGTCCAGGACCTTACCTCACATTTCTTGGCATTTAATATCTCTCCAATACCAAGACTTCAGAATGCAAGTGTTGATCTCTTGGCTAACATTGCTTCCAAACTCATACCATCAGAAGATTATAGTCCTGACCGATTTTCTATAGAGTTAATTTTTAGACCTTCTATTCCTGATAATATCACCAATTGGTGAGTTTTTAATGATGATCAGGATATCATAAACTTCTTAACATCTGAGGGCTCATACGATGACCAAATAATAGATGAAGACCAACATGATAGTCAGATTAAACATAAGACAAATGAAAATCCCATACCCAAATTTGTAGTTAAGCTGGAGGATCTGTATGATCTTACACACAGATTCAAGAAACCAACTAATTCAAAACTTCAAAGTTCAACATTGAGGTTTGAATTAGTAAATATTGGAACTGATCTAAAACCACAGAATATTAGTCCAAGTCTTGGTATTGCACCTAATGAAAGGTTAGCCTTCATTCATTTGTTGAGAAGATATAAAAACATTATTTCTTGGAATTATGATGATCTTAAGAAATATGATACTTCTATCATACAACACACTATTCCTATCATATCCAATGAAAAGCTTGTACAACAAAAGTCGAGAAAGATTCATCCAAATTTAGAGAATCAAATAAAATATGAATTAAACAAAATTCTTAAAGCCAAAATCATTTTTCTTGTTAGACATTCAAGCTGGGTTTCTAACCTAGTACCAGTAGGGAAAAAGAATGGTGATATTCGAATTTTCATAGACTTTCATAATCTCAACAAGGCTTGTCAGAAGGACAACTGTCCACTGCCACCTATGGAATTGGTACTGTAGTCGGTTGCAGGTTCATAATTAATGTCTTTTTTGGATGGATTTTCAGGTTACAACCAAATTCTTGTACATCCAGATGATCGGCTGAAAACCACATTCAGAACCAAATGGGGATTCCAAACATACGCTTATCAAAAGATGTCGTTTGTATTAATCAATGTTGGGGAAACTTTCTAGAGAGCCATGGATATAACTTTCAAAGGTTTGGTAAATAAAATTGTGGTTATTTATTTAGATGATATAACTGTATATTAAAATAAATGCAATAATTATTTAAAAGACTTAAAACAGATCTTTGAACGTTGTAAAAGGTATGAAATTTGTTTAAACCCAAAGAAATCTTACTTTGCTTTAAGCGAAGGAAAACTTCTCGGATTTATTGTATCTAAATATGCCATTCACATAGATCCTAATATGATAAAATAAATTTCTGAAATCTCTTTTCCTCACAACAAAAAGTCCATGCAGTCCTCCCTAGGTCAGATAGATTTTCTTAAAAGATTTGTCCTAGACTTTTCACAAATTGTTTTACCCTTGGAATCCATGTTCAAGAAAAATTGGGTTTTTAAATGGGGACATAATGAGCAAGAAGTTTTCGATTTTATCAAACAAAAGATTATAAATACTCCATATTTAGCAACCCCAAACTTTTCTAATCATTTTATTTTATATACTTTTTCCTCTGAAACATCATATGCAGTCATTTTGACACAAATCAATGGTGAGAAAATTAAAGCACCAATATCTTTCTTTAGTTCCAATTTGGAAGGTGCCAATTGAATTACTCAGATGTTGAAAAACAGGATTTTCTGTTTTCAAATCTATAAATCATTTTAGACCTTTTCTTCTTAAAACACACACTAAAGTAATAGTCCCATTCTCATCTATGAAAAATTTACTAGTGCAAAAATAATTAGGAGAGAAAAGGGAAAATTGGGTGAAAACATTGTAGGAGTATGACATTGAAATTAAAACAGCTAAAATCGTCAAAGGAAAAGGTTTTTGCAAGATGTTAGCAGGAGCATCCAACATATTAGCAGATGAAGATTTGGGTAATATTGTGAAAATATCTAAGGTAAATCTAAAAGATCCCAAATCCTAATATGTTGATTTAATTTTCTATTTGAGAAATGGATTTGCTCCTCCTGAACTCAATTATAAAAGGAAAATATATTTAAGGCTAAAATATAACCAATATCAAATCATTGATAATGTGTTATTTCAGAAAAATTATGATTCCATTTTTCTAAGATGCCTTGAAAAATCTGAAGCAAAAAAAGTTTTGCAGGTGTTAGCACTCAAATTGAACCTCAAGGTTAAGAAGAGGTAATTCCATGGTAACCACAGACCAAGCTTTTGATCTAGAATCTAGCCCTGCCAGACTAGAGAGGGCTCTCTCTTTGCCAACAAAATGTGGCTGTGATAATTGAATCTTAAGCTAGCTATGAAGTGCGGGGATTTGTTTGAAAGTTGTGGGTTGAAAACAACAAGAGAAAGGACCATTAAGCTATGGATTCGAGACTAGTTTCTATTGGAAAACTTGGGGCAAAGTAAATGCAATGTTCAGCCAGATAAAAGATTGAAAATGAGAGAAGAAAAGAGGAGAAATATCTATGCTCTGAAGGCATCAATTAGGGGATGGATCTATAGTGGTAACTTTAGGAGAAAGAGAAACACATGATTACTCAACAGTGCATCTAGCAGAGGATTGATTCTGAAAAGATAACCACTACATTAAACAACATAATCATTGTGAAAGGAGCATCATGCGTGGATGGATTCCTAACACTTCCCTTAGAGAATGCTATAACCAAATTAGCAAGAAAAACAAATCATGGAAATGAATTTACAAGAAAAACATGCTCCACATTAAACACCGTGATGAATCCCAAATTTAAAGAGCAGAAAAAGTTTCATTAAAATAATATTCAAGGAAAAATTTACACAATCCAATGGTAGCCTCACTCTGCTGCAAAAAATCCAACCATTACACTTTGAAATTCATAACATAAACACATTTTTCTCATCCCTGTACTAAGGGAATTGAGCTCAACCATCTTCTTCAAAATAGAATCAGTTACATTAAACTTGGACCGAATTTATGAAATTAGGTGTCAAAGATGAACTTGTATCTCCTAAACCATAGCCCTTGTTACAAAAATGAAAGAGGTTTTTGTAGATAAGGTCATGTTGGAGAAAAATCTCTCTCAATGTTTGGAAATTTGTTTCCAGTTGCTCGGAATCTGTGCCACAAAATCATCTCTAAAACAAAAAATCATTAAAAATTTAAATATGTAAAAATGAGCTATAAAGATCTAGTCAAATATTCCAATTCATGACACCTGTGAATAAACTAAAAGAGTTTTTTGTTATATGGCTTATGGTTAATGAAAACCTCTTTTTGTTTCTCAAAATTACTTTCCGTCTGTTGTAAAATGGCACTGCACTAAAATGACTAAAACAGTAAAATAACTGCAAAATTTGTTTTGTTTTAATACAGGCTTCACATATCACGACATATCTCCCACATAGTAACACTTGTGCATAAAATGAAGGAGGTTTTTCTTACTTGGTATGTCATGGACAAAAACCTCTTTCACGTTTGTAAAATTCTTGTCCAAACTGATTTTGTAGTAAACTTGTCCCTGTGTGCAGCAACTGACCTCAAAACATGCATAACCAAGAATCAATCATTCATTTCAATCATATCTTCTGATTTGGAAACTGATTATGGGATTGTGATATACCATTGGAAATATTTTTCCGAGATCCTTATTATGGACATACTTAGGATATGATTTGCATTGAAACTCATGTGTAAAACATCTCTGAAAATCAGACATACTAAGAGCTCATTTTAATCCCTGGTAACAGGCTGCGAAGACTGGAACTAACAGCAGGAACTCCATGATGGCCCAGTAGGTGGACATTTTGGAGGAGATACAAAAACGCACAAAATTCCTCATGCTGGTTATTATTGGCCAACATTGTGCAAGGACACTCATGAATATTTGTGAAGATGTAGAGTATGTCAAACAATCATTGGAAGATGAAGGAAACCAACATTTCCTTTACAACAAGTCAACATTGAACAACCTCTCGAACAATGGGGATTGGATGTCATAGGTGAGATATTCCCTAACTCTTCAAAACAAAAAAAATACATTCTTACTTCCACATATTATTCTACCAAGTGGGTGGAAGTAATTCCACTAAGAGTAGTTAATTCTGATGCAATTATTGAATTCATTGATCAATTTATCATAACCAGATTTGGCTTACCCAATGCACTCATGTTTGACAATGCATCTTATTTTTTTGGAAACAGTATGACTGAATTCACACTAAAAGTATGTTTTAAATTAAAGTATTCTTCCAATTAATATCCTCAAGGGAACGAGTTAGCAAAGTCAACTAACAAAAATCTCATTAGAATCATTAAATGGACTATCGACCAAAGCCAAAAGAATTGGCAAAAATACTTGACATTTTCTTTGTGGGCGGACAGAATCACTGAGAAGGCCTCAAAAGGCACTTCTCCATTTAATTTGGTTTATGGGAAAGAAGTTGTCATTCCATCAATTCTAGCTATTCCCTCTCTAGCCTTAGTGCAATTTATTGAAGAAACTTCTTCTTCTTCATTACAATTAAGGTAATATCAAATTATCAAATTAGAAGAGGAAAGGGAGAAAGCAAAAATCACACATGTCTGTCACCAACAGTTAGTCAAAACTTCTTTTGATGCAAGTTCAATTTCCACCAAGTCATTTCAAATCGGAGATCTCGTCTGGAAATGGGACAAAGCACAAGAGGAAAAAGGTAAACACATCAAATTCCAAAGACTGTGGCTCAAACCATTTCAGATTGTTGAGAAAGTAGGCCCATCGGTCTTCATATCACAAGATTTATTAGGAAGAAGAGACTCTCTTCCTTTTAATGGGCTTATATTGAAGAAATTATTTTCTTAGGAGATAACCTCTCCTAATTGTAACATTATCACATTTATCTTCTTTCATTTTTATGCTTTCTAGGAAAATAATGTTGAATAGCATTTACTTTTGGCTTCACAATAAATATTTAGAAATATTTTGATTTTTCGCTTCTAGGGGTGGAGATTGCTATGGAAATACTTATAAATTTGAAAATTAGCTAAGTTCCATGAATCTCTAAAATTTTCTTTTCCACCAAAATTATTTATTCTTTGAGAATCCTCCAATTATATAAAAAAATTGTTCTATTATCAATCAAGAAAAGTATCTTTAACAAAGTAAAGACTATTTGCAGATAAGCATGTTCAACTCTATAATTGTCATCCAAAACGCTTAAGGATTCAATGATTCTCCCCATCTAGTAAACTTTTCTCTTTTTAGAGTGTAATTCTAAAATATACTAAAACTTAAAAGATAAGAGGTCTCATCAAGAGCCTGCTTGCCATGTTCATAGGGGAATAATAGATTGACATTGCCAATATTGCATACCAAAATAGGGTAATGGATTAAGATTAGTTTAATCTTAAGACAAGAGGTCTCATCACGAGCCATCCTGTTCAGTAGAATTACAATTGGTGAATGGCAAAGTCATTATTTGGCCACCAAACCAAGACAACGACTTTTGAGTAATAAAAAGAAAATTTTGCAAAAAATAAATTGTTTAAAAAAGAAAAAAGAAAATAAGTATATAATTTTGGATTTATCTCTAAAAAATACACTCTTATTTGGATGGGATGCTGAATCATTGTTGTTTAAAAGGTAACCCTATCGAGGCTATGGATTCTTGCTGGCAGCAGAGGCTCTACCTATGACAAATGAGTACATTAAAAAGTTGATCCGCAAAAGCCCCTTACTTTATTATTAAAACTAAGTAAAGACTGATATAGACAAAGGAATTTTCATCTTTAAGAGGATATCAAATGAATTATAATTAGGTGAGTTTGTTCTTATTATTCAGAGAAATGTTACTTATCTAAAATATCATACAATTCCCATTTCTTGAACTATCTTTACTTTGAAAGTCTTAGAAACTTCAAAATTATTAGAGATAACTGATTCTTATAGTGAATCACCAATTGTTGTGTTGTACAACAACCCCCATTTAAATTCATTAAAATCCAATAAAAAATTCATATACCATGCTACATAGTGAAATCGCATTTCACATTTCACAAAGTCTTGTGTGCAATAATTAACGTTACCATTTGAACATCACCGATTTGTGATATGTGGAGAATACATGAATATTCCTTTCCATTCAAATCATGGCATACTTTTTGCATCACAAAAAAGCAATAAAACATGTTAAACCTTCCTTTACGTATTGCGATATGGTGATGGACCCGACAAACAAATTAAATGTTATATCAAAACATGTTCGCATCCATCAAATCAAAATCTCACAAATCGAATAATCACAAAATTGGAAATCAAACTATTATGTGCCGTTGTGAATAGCTGATTTGCGAGAGAATCCAGACCCACTGACACGCCATTAAATCACATTTCACGTATTAAGGATGGTACATTAACAAATTTTACTGATCTGCTACAAAAAGATCGTTTTCAATAGACAACATTAATGTGAGTTAATCTAAATATTATGCAGATATCGTTTCAAGTTATGGATATTTATGATCCTGCAGCTCAAAAAGTTCAATGTGTTCTCACCATTACGGGTGCATTTAAGTGTTCCAGTTACATTGATTTGAATAAGGTTTTCAATCTGCATGCTCTTATATTTCTATTTTTCATCCTCCGCACTATCATTCTCGTCTTCTTTGTGGTGACAGGAATATAATAGAGATTCAATTACTCAGCTTGATGGTCAATATGAATAAGGGAAAGGTTACACATTCCATGGCTGAAGATGTATTGGAATCATCACCTTTATTGTCTGATACAACTTGTTTACCAGAGTGCGGTACCGACTCCTAGGAGAATGTTTATGATATATTTGAGAAGGAAAGACTGAAGTAAGCGATGATAGATGATATTAAATCCTTAGATGCTTCTTATCCTGAGTCTGCATGCTCTATTTGCATAAGGTAGCAGCAAGGCCAAAATTATTACCCTACACTGATATGGTGAAATGGGTTATTGAAAATGTGAACATTTAAGACAGAGAATTTGTAACCTCAAGACAAGTGGTTATCAGCTATTTTAAACCAAAGCATATCGAAAGGATGTATCATTTACCTCAGCCACACAAGGTTTACGATAAATAATTTGTTGAGAAATTTTCTGCTAAAAATGAAGAACCATCCGAAGTTATAAGGCAATGGAGGTAAAATCCTAGAAAGCACAAGATGGATAGAACAAGTATGTATTTAGTAGCTTCTATTGTAGGTCCTTATTTATACATTGCTGCAATGCTATGTAGATTGTTTAGATATGTAGACACTACCAAGTTTTCAGTTGAATGAGTGCCTCTCATTGATGTTGCTTCAAATTCTATAATAATGGATTGGGCCACAACTTTGTCAAATAACTTAGCCCACCACATCATAGAATATAGGAAGAACCATTTTGTCACTACAACAACCATTCCTCCATTTTATATGTGTGCCTACATCATGGACGCTGTGTGTTTCATTTTTCCCTTTCCAATTATGGGATGGAAGCGGAGGCCTCGAGATCCCACACAAATTCATGTATATCATAAAGCTCTTTGGAAATCTTGTTTCAATGAAAATTTCTATCAGATTTGTCGGGGGGTTATGCTCCCTATTCATCAGACTGTCTTTGACAAGAAAGCCCCAAGGTTATCTGAAGAAGGCAAGGTCGATATTCAACCTATGGTGAGATGGTTTGGAGAGGAATTATTTACATATCTTAGAGTTTTGGAAGCACCACTCCACCACATGTACTTATGTGGTATGTCCCTAATAAATTATTAGCTAGAGAAATTGCTTACTAGATAGTTAGCAAGGGTGTTATCAGGTCTCTCAAAGAGTCTAAAAAACATCTCTGGCCCACTTTTCCACTTCGGTGTGGTGTTTATTGTTTAAACAACTTCAAACATACACAGGTTGAAGTCAAACACATTTACAGTTTAAATCTTGTTTAGTTTTGCAAAAGGCAGTACGAACCTATTAAGGTCATTTATGATTTTACCTTGGATGTTAAAGTCAAGGTGTTTATTCATGAGGATGATCATTTTGACGATCTTTTTGACATCGCTGAACAATTTTCACAAGTATAGAGTTTAGCTGCCCTCAGACTAAATCCAACTAAATTAGAAAAATTTAAGGAGTACATAAACCAAAGGTTAATGCATGTGCCTTTAAATCTACTTCAAATAATCCCACATGAATCTCAGGAAGAAAGGGTTTCTACTAATGTCTCAAAGAAGGATGCAAAGAAAGAATCCAAAGATGCAGAATCATCAAAGGAGACTGCTATAGAGAAGAATGTGGAAGAACCTTCCAACAAACAGAATAGCGAGAAGGGACTTGATCAGGAGCAAATGCAAAAATAACGGGGAAAATTTGAACAGATAATCAATGAACTGTAGGGGGGTACGAGTCAAACACAAACTTTGCTCGAAACACCAAAACCTCTCGAGAAATCTTCATAAAAAATCTTACTACTTCAGAATATGTCGAAGTTATTCCTACTTTTCCCTCTTCAGAGATTATTTTGAAAGAAGAGGAAATTCCTCCTTTATATATTCTCTATAGTCCCAAACATCGGGAAATCATATAGAGACAAAGGAAAAAGATAAATATTGACCATGCTTCTATTATCTTGCCAGGCAATGAACCAATGAATGTTGTATGGAAAGAGATCCATCCGAAAACTTGACCAAGTTATCTCAGTTTACAGGAACTTATGCTTCTACAATGATGGACAAAGCAGAAGAAGTGAGAAATTTGATTGAAGAAAAGGAGGAAAGAATAAAGTAGCTGGAAGATCAAATCACAAGAGAAAAAGTTAATGCATAGGAACAGGTTAAATCACAACTTGAACAAATGCAATAAAGTTTCGAGAGCCTGAGACTTCAAAGCCAAGCATAATTAAATGCCAAAGACGCTGAAATCACACAACTACAATTTATTGTAGATCAAATGAAGGATTACCCAAAAGTTGATGAATTAATCAAAGAAGATTTAACAGCCAATTCGTTTCTATCAAAGTCACAATCAATCGTTTGTAAGCAATTAGTAGAGATTATTCCATTGTGCCAAGATGTTGATGCATTAGTGAATCAATTCACAGATGCTAAAATCAACTTTGAGGAAATAGATGAAAATATTTCAAACTTGATCACATGGCAGGACAATTCAAAGGGAAAAACAATAGAATTGCAATAGAATTGCCAAAGATCAAAGAATATCACAAGGACATTCTCTTCACTGATTGGGAAATCCAGATAAAACAGGGTGAAAGGGAAGTTTATAGTGCAAGTGAAACATCTAACAATATGATAGAAATTGTTAATGATAATATTTGGTATGCAGGGTTTATTAAAAAATGTTCACTAGGTAATCTACCCGAGATCAAGGAATTGCAATCAAGTTGGCAAGAAAGTCTTGTAGCAAAAGAACAACAAATTAAATAGTTGTCACATTTGAATTGGGAAGCTTATTGGTCATATCTGGTAAAACCACATAGTCAATTGATGGCCCTATGATGCTTAACCAATTCTATCATCCATATTATGCCATCCAGATATAGTTTATGTGGAACAAGTGAATATAAGCATTAGGTAGCCTCTAGGAGATCAGGCAATGATAGATATCTACGAGAAGAGGAAACAAATTAGAATCCAACACCAATCAAGATCAGATTTTTGAATTTTAAATCAATTTTGGTTTTTCATTTTTGGCATTGATTCTAAGGAGAGTCGTTTCACTCATTAGAATTTAGCCCTTAGCTATTTTTGTAATATTTTTTGATATTTAAACCCTTTCATGTATTTAGAAAGGGGGTATGACAATTTTTTTTGAGACTCTTTAAAAAACATACACTTCTGTATTTTTTAAATTCTTTCTTTAATTTTGAAGATCTAGTCTATGAAGTTTATTTGAGAAAGTTTGCTGAGAATTGCACTTTTGCTTTTCTGTGATCGATCTTGGAGAAAATGCATGGATTGTAGCTTTATTGTCTATGGATCAATCATCTCGCATCAAGTGCTTTTATCATTGTGTAGTGATTATTTTATAAATTGTTAAGTTGTTTCTTCTATATGTACATTGTTTGTCAATTATGCTTTAATACAACTTGTTATTCCTTAACTTTTGAAATATAGTTGAGTTGTCATTCTCTTTAATTTTGATAAGAAAAATTATGTGAAGTATTTGATGCAATACGTTTTACATTCAACCATTTCGATTAACTATTTAATCGAAATAGTTGTTTTTATGAAATTTTTATACTTCTTGTATGAATAATGTTCATTATCCTTCAAGGTAGTCATTTATCTAGATTGCACAAATATTGATTCCCGGGTAATAGTAATATATATAGATATTTTGTATTTTTTTGAAACCACCCTCATCTACCAAATCATTTTGATAATCAAATGCATACCCCATCCTATCATCTTTCAGATTGGGAAACAAGTCCCATAATTCTAGTCAGAGCCACCAACAAGTCCCCGACTAGATGGTTATCCCCCATGCTGTCATAACGAATTTTGAGGCTTCAACAAGTCCTTAGTTGGTTTATAAAATGAGGAAGTTTGAACCCTTATTTTATTGGTAAATATTCTCTCTTTTCTCATCATATCATCTTTTTTATAATTTTTGTTTGCTTTTATTTTGTTCATAACAATACTTAGCCTTTATAACTACTTCTTAAAGTTTTTAAGGCTCATAATATCCAATTATGTCATTGTATTTCATTGTAACATTGAAGTTCCACACCCAATCTTATCGTAGTCTCTATAATATTTGGAGGAGTATATTTGTTTCTCTCACCATTAGATGGTGTTTCTACATTCCAAATTGTATGTTTTTCCATATGGAATTTTCTTCAAAATCATAGGAGCTTTGTGCATTCTCCATGGTGATAATTTCTTCGTCCAAACAAGACTAATTTGATTCTTTTAATTGTTTTGATAAATAAAAAGGTGTCTACAAAAACTGAATCCTTAACTCTCTTCTCCTTTGTAAGAGCTTTCAAATAATTAAATTTCCTCACTTATTATATTATATCTATAAATCATAAGTTATAAGGTGTTTCTACTTGTTATTACTTCTAAAATGTTGATGTAACTTTCAATATCCTAATTGAACTGCAAGAATTTTGCATGGAAACAATTTTATTAGCCATAAAAAACAACTCCAATATGTCTTTTTGAGCCTTCGTCTGATAATCAAATACAACGCGACCTTAATTCCCTTGCCCACTTATTATCATTGAGCTAAGGAAATTTTAAAGGGGAGTTTTCAAATTCTGGGGAACACTAATGGGGTCAAGGTAGGTTGACTAGGAGCGCTATGGTTGATTTGAACCATTTTCCTTTGCTTCTAGAAGCCATGACTATCATATTTTATCTTTTTTTCTTTGCATGAAGTTCTTTGAGTACTTTCATATTTTTTCATTAGTTGCATCAAGCCCTTTGTAATACCTTAACATTTCATTTGGACTAAATCCACCTGTATGACCTTGTCCTTATATTATTTGGGCTAGTTTGTTTTACATAGGTTAACTTGATGATCATACATAACATCATATGCATTAATTACATTAAGCGCAATGACCCTTGCATGAAACTCCTAGATGTCTTTTTGTGGCCTCTAGTAATATTGTGCCATGAAGTCCTTCTAGTGGGCATCCTTTCCTTAGGTTTTGGGATAGTGGTACTCTCCTTCCTTAGCCCTAACTACCTTCTTTTACACTATGAGGAGAATCCATGCAACAATTCCCCCCGACCCATCCCCTGACCCCCACCACCCTCCCCACAACACCATTTTCTAGGTCATCCATGTGTCCTTAGTGAAATGAGAAATAGCATTTTATAGTAAAATGGGTATCTCCCACTACATAGAGTTGAAAATTTTACGAGAGACATGGAATGTTGATATCACTTAAACACATAAACCTCAATTGTTCATGGAAAAATAAAACTCCTACACTCAATCCTCTTATAAAATGACAACAAAGATGTGGATCATTGACCTCTCATAGGTGAGTAAAAGAGTACTTGTTTATGGAAAAATATGACCTCTAAACCTTAGAAAATTGTAAAAATCACAATAAATGTGATTTTATACCTCACATGGGGAATTTAAACCTTAAACAATCATGAAAAAATATGACCTCTCCAACTAACCTACATGCAAAATTCTACAAGAGATGTGGACTATTGATTTTTCATGGAAGGGGGAAACCTCAATTTCTCATGGAAGCACCCCCCACCCCTATTAAGATATGTGAATGTTAAAATGTCACCCTCTTAATAGAATCTCCAAATACGTAATGAAATCCATCTAAAAATCTAATATGAATGAGGGAATCAAGAAAAAATTGATTATTAAGCCTCCCTTGACTCTAGAATTTATAGCCTTTCAAAAATTTACAAAGATGTATCTCACCTTAGGCCTATAGCAAACACAATCTGGGGACCTATATACAAGCTCGCCAAATATCTAGTAAAAAAACCAAAACCCTTAGATAGTAAAATTGGTTCCTTTATTAAATACTCTAATTCTTCATTAATGATATTAAGAATTATAAGGTGGAGCATAATGATATCCTTGTAAACTTTTATGTGGTTCCTTTTTAATAATATTCCAATTGATAAAGCAATTTAAGTCATCAAAAGCATACCATACTCATGCACTACTAAGAGTGTTTATATTTGCTTGAAATCTACTTTATTTAGCTTCTAGGGTGAGATCTATGAACAAATATGTGGAGCGACAACATAGTCTCCCTTATCCCCTATTGTGATGAATATTCTTATGGAACATTTTGATAAAAATTTAATTAACTCCTTTCCCTTAAAACCAAAATGCTAGAATAGATTTATTGATGAAACATATTTCATGTGCCGCCATGGTTATGATAATTTATAGAAATTCAGGAAACACCTCAAATCTAGTCACGTCCAGTTCAAAATTGAGGTTAAAGAAAATGGAAATATCCCTTATTTTGATGTATTAAAATGAAAAAAACTAATGTAACATTTGCACATAAGGTTTTTAGGAAAGACAAACAATGAAAAATATGTGCATGCTAATTCCCATCACCACCAATCACATAAACAAGGTGTGGCTAACACTCTTACAACTATATCCCTAAGGATATCTCAAGATGAACATTTAGAAAATGAAAAATGTTATCTCTGTGAGGTTTTTAAGAAAAATGGTTACAAGGATCAACAAATATCAAAGAATTTTCACAATGCTTCTAGAGAACAATGTAATCATGACAATGCCCAAATTTTAGCAAAGGTTTTCCTTCCTTATGTCCATGGAACAATGGAAAAGATTGCAAAGATCCTTAAAATGTAGATTATTTGCACTACATTTAAATATTTAAATACCATAGTAAAATCCCTAATATATGTTAAAGACTCAATTATTCTGAAACAAAAGGAAGGCATGTACAAAGGTTTATGCTCTCGTGGTAAGGCTTAAATTTTAGAGATTCGTCATTCCATAAAATTAGGATTAAATAACATATTTCAAACTTAAAGCACAACCATACTCATTCCTCAACATTAACTAATCACTCAAACAAAACAAAGCACTAGAAGGATACCAAGGTCATGGTCAACATCAACCACTACTATAGAATAAAAATCAGGGAAGACATCAAAATTGAAAAATATCCCAGTAATATAAATCGTGATGATGATGTTGGCATTATGATACATGTGTTGTACTTGATGGAAACCCACTTGTAGTAGAACAATTCACTTGTATATGGTAACTAGATGAATCTACGTAACTAGATGACTAAACAGGAGAGATGTCAGATGTGACAGAGTGCATGGCAGTCGTGTTTACAGATGTGACAAAATGCAGGGTAGTTCAAAGGAACCATTTCAAAATTAATATGGCGAATCACATTATAACAAGTCTATTTAGAGGGAACAAAGTAAAGGTACAAAAGAAAGGATGAAGGAACAAAGGACTACGGATCGAAATCAAGAAATTGAAGAAAGAGAATGGTTTAAGAAGTATACGTTGGTTCACCTTGTCCAAGTAGCATATATACGCGGGCTCGTGGAACAAAATATGCGTATATGTATGCATGAAATTTCATAGAAGGAAAAGCGTGTATGGGATGGAAAATCAAGGTTTTGGTCCGAGGTATTAGTCCGAGGTTTTGGTCCAAGGTATTCAATCCGAGGTATTTGGTCCGAGGTATTGGTCTGAGGTTTTGGTCCAAGTTATTAGTCAGAGGTATTTGGTCCAAGGTATTGGTCTGAGGTATTTGGTTCAACGTTTTGATCCAAGGTATTGGTCTGAGGTATTTGGTCCAAGGCATTGGTTCGAGGTATTGGTCCTAAGTGGTTTTGGTCCAAGGTATTGAGAAAGGCCTAAAATTATATAAGGAGGATAAGATCAAAGGCATAAGTGCATAAGTAATGAATATCTCATGAAGTGTTAGATCAAAATAAAATATGCATGTTATGGGTTTCTGATGCTTTGCTTGATCTAGACTAAATATGCACCTAAGCATTTGATGATGGATGAGATCTAATGATGGATTAGGATCATAATGACTTATCATTATGTGATCTGATAATGGTTGGGCTAGATCGGATTGCTAGCACATGTTTTATCCTTTATATGTGATGATCTGAGTATGTATGAAGTCAGGAATTGCAGCGAAGTTATAGGTAAGTATTTACAGATCTATATGCTAGTTCACTTTGGTGAAGGTTCGTATACACATTGGTTCGGCTCTTCCAAGTAGCATATGCAAAAGGAAAGCTTGATGTTCAAGGATGACTGATCTATCAGATCAGTGTTATTGTTTTACTGATGTCTTTTAATGAAGTCTTCTTAGATTTGAAAGCAAAACTGAATGCATAAAGAATTTGTGTCTCATTGATTAATTGATTGAGAAAGAAGGGTGATCCTTGTTGCTATCTATTTAGAACTCTGTAATATGACAATAGATCTTCAGAGTGTCACTGATTGGTACAATTTGTGGTTCAGAGTTTTTATGGTTTAGTATCTTTAGAGGTATACATAGGTTGGGCAAAAGGAAGTAGCGTATACACACAAGTTTGCTTCATTAAAGGAGCGTATACATTCTAAAGCATGCCTTTTGAGGTTACAATTAGTTCTGGTTGTTGATGCAGTGTTCTGGTTTCAGATCTGTTTACTGGTTACAGTGATATGCCTGTTCCAGTTGATTAACTGAATTTGATTATGTTTGAATGAATGGTTGATTCAGTTTTGTTAGATTTTCAGTGATTGTTTGATTTAGTTGTGTCAGAGGTTCAAAGGTTTTAGTGATTGATTTTTTCAGTTATATCAGAGATTGATGATTGGGTTTTAGTTATATCAAAGATTGATTGGGTTTTAGTGATTTGTTGATGCAGATGTATTTAATGGTTGTATTGCAGTAGTGATTGATTTTGAGCTTCAATGTTACTAATGGGTCCAGTATGAAAATTTGATGAAACAAGGCCTTCATGTGTATTGTTGTGTACCAGGAGCATCCAGTCTGAAAATTTATGAAACGTGGTCCTTGGGGGATACCGAGGGTTGGAGACTTCAGTGAGGAAGTTGAAGCTTCCTGCCAGTAGTGGCTAGTGATTTTATTAGGGAGTTAGATCTCCCTTCCAGTAGCATCTGGAGAACGAGTGAAGGTTTTAGCCTTCTATAGGTTGGAGCCTATGTACTAGTAAATATATCAGCTAGTATAAGAACTAGGGGGTTGTAGCTCCCTTCTTGAAGAAGATGGAGAACAAGAGAAGGTTGTAGCCTTCTGCAGGTGGGTGCCTGTGTACTGGTATGAGTCTGCACCAGTACAAGATTGTAAACAAATTTTCTTATTATTAAAAGAAGATAGAGACGACAGCAGCAGGTGATTTTCACCCACATTGGGTTTCCACCTTAAATCTTGGTGTTCATGTTTGTTGCTTATGTGTGATGGTTTATTCTGTTATTACTTTACATGGTTACTATTTAATGTTTAATAAAGTACTGATGTAGTGATTACAGATCAACATATGATGAATTAAGTATGTTTGTTGCCTTAAGAACAGTTGTGTGCACACGCGAGTTCCCTTCTCCTGAAGTAGCGTATATAAATCTGATTATGGAAATGAAAAATTTATTAATTTGTAAATACTGATTCAGCCCCCCTCTCGGTATTATTTCCAACAATTGGTATTAGAGAAGGTCCTTTGGCAGAAGCTTGATCACTTGAAGGAGATCCATAGAAACAACGGGAAAGAAGCTAAAGAAGAAAGCACCTCAAAAGAAGAATACATATCAAGGGAACTGTGATAGTGGAAGAGACGATTGGCCATTATGTGGAAGCAACTCCTCAAATTCAGAATCACCTTAGAATAAATATCAACAAGAAAAAGAATTATCAAGTATGAATTTTTTGTCCTCTGGTGATACATTTCTATGTTCATTTGAAGATAATGAATGTGACAACAAAACAACTGAATTTGATCTTATGGGTGAAAGAGAAAGAAATCAAACAAAGGCAGAATTTAAAAATCTCACAGACACAATTAGAGATCAAAAGAATCTAATTGATAAAAGGGAATGTACATACAAAGAAGAATTTACCAGATTAAAAACCCATTTGGAGGAAGGAAACAAAGTAAGGAAGCAGTACAAGGAAAAGAAAGACCAATTTCAAAGGCTGCAGATGAAGTGACATCGTTGAGAATTGAAGTGAATGAAAGGGAAACAACAACCAAGGAACTTTTAGAAAGAACTAGCCAATGTGAAGGTCTTTAAGGTGTGATTTTTTCTCTAAAAGAAGATCTCAAAAATTCAAATAAGCAAAATGAAGAACTACTCCTAGCATTTGAAGAACAAGAAAGTGAAGTTCTCGAATTAAGGCAACAAGTGGAAGAAGGAAGAATAGCTGAAGAAATCATGAAGAAGCAGTATCTTGAAAAGGAAGAGCAATGTCAAGTTGAGGTAAATATCCTAAAAGGTAAATTAGTAGAAAAGGATAAACTTTTACGATTTTAAGATAGTACTAAGATTTTGGATGATATTCTTAGTAGTCAAAGGTATCGTTCCATCAAATCTGGTCTTGGTTTTCATGAAACTGTTAAAGATGAATCTAGCTCACAAACCAAAGCAAGGAACTCTAGTGCAAAATATGAAATGCTCAACAAGGAGATAAGAGGTCAACCCCATCAAAAACCAAGGAAAGAAAGTCTTCAAAGAAAATAATTTACTCCTAACCATGGAAGTGTTAATCGATACTTTCCTCTTATGAATAATGTTGAATCTTTTATATGTCATAATTTTGGACATGTTGCAGCCAGATGTAGAAGTAGAATGGTTCAAGCAAATAATAGTCACACAGAAAGATCATCAACATCCAAGTACTTTATGGGATATTTTTTTTCTTGCAATATGTTTGGTCACAAAGCCATTAACTTCTATAGAGGGAATATGGAACATATAATATGTTATGCTTGTAACAAGTTTTGGCATATAGCAAAAGAATGTAGGAGAAAAACTTGGCCAACATACCAAAAGGAGAAAACATCATCACACTCCAAGGTATGGAAGAAGAAGGAAGTACAACCAAAAATATGTGGCATAGCTCAGTATACAAACAGAATAGACTCGGGAGAAACAAAGAGTATGAAATTTCAGTGTTCTAATTCTCATACGCAATTATCATGAAGACGACTCGCGTATATACGCGAGTCCGAAGCTTCACAGTTGTGTATATGTTGGTTTTATGAAGAAGCAGTGGAACATATTCAGAAAAATGATCTAATATGGTTCAGACAACTACCAATTGTCTTTTCTATCTTGATTATTGATGACTATAGTCTGTGGATGTTATTTATAAGTGCTTTTGATCCTCATAAGTTTTTGATGACTTGATGTATATCTAATTGATGATGATGCCTTGATATTTCTTACTGATATATGCAATGATCAGATCTGACAATGAACAGCTGGCACAGGTTCAGGGGGAGAATATGTTATGCTTCTAGTATTGCATTGTTGGCATTATGTTTAGAAGCCTTTGGTACCTAATGATTCTTATCAATGGTGATGAGGCTTATGTGGATAAAGTGTTTAAATGATACATCATGCTATGTTGTGGTTATGAGTTGCCTATGATGATGATACTTGTATTGTTTTGCGTTACATAGTTGTTATTCAGATCATATTTATGGGTGGTTATGGATGAATTTTGATGATGCATACAGTACATATATGTTTCTTACATGGTGATCTTCATAAGGACAAGGAGAAGTACAAATCTTGAGTACACAACTTCATTATTTGATGATGAGTCACTCATTTCTTTTATGTTGTTGTCATCATGCCTTCAAAGATGCATAAAGTTCATATGGTGTAGTTATGATGCAGGATTCCTATAGTTCTTGGCTCTCACATGGTTGAGGATTGTTGTTGTTGATAGTATCAAGAAATATTAACAAATGACTATGATCTCATGGTTTGCTAGCTACATATTGCTATCTCTTTGATGGATACACATTATGTTGGATACATGGATGATTACTTAAGTTGCATATTGATAAATATTGTTGGTTCGCCAAGGGAATGGTGTTATTACAGGTCTCATGAAGACAAAGCTATTCGAAGACATGGTTATTCGGAGACATGGCTTACTTAGTCACATAATGATGATGCCTTCTTACTTTATGATGATAGGTTTGATACTCACATATGTTGATTATCATGGTTAATTATTATCAGATGTGGGATGTTCCCTAGTGATGATACATGGTTGATATATTGAGGGTTCTTGTGGAAAGATCATGCAGTTCTTGATGATGATGTTATGATCATACATGATGACTATGGTGTTTTCACATACATATGATATGATGTGAATGATTTTGTGTTATTGCTTAGAGATATGACATATTCTTAGTTGATTCATGGAAGGTTATGATAAGGCTCTTTCTACTAAGGAAACAAAGCAAGTTGATCTTGATGAGATCAAGAGGATGAGTTGATATCTATATGCGACATACTTTGTCACAGGTTGATGATATTTACTTTGTCATATCTTTGGAACTGATGGGGGACATATATAGGTTGCAGGTTTGGATGTTGTTGACAGATGCTTATGGTGCACATCATATATGGTGTATGATAGTTTTTGATGACTATCATGGTCTTTTTTAGATCTTTGGTATTTGTTATAAATGTCATATATATCACTCAATGAAAGGTTCATGTAAAGGCCCATGCTTTAATAATATGTCTCTATCTGTCATAATCTTTTAATGAGTCCTTTTGGTCATATGATGTAATTTATACCCCCACTATGCATGGGAAAGATGATGTAATAATTGCTATATTTCAGTCATGTATAAACATTTGGTATATCCCCACTTGGTTGGGTAGATGAGTCAAATTTGGTATGTCCCCACTTGGTTGGAAGATTGATGTGTGTATGAGTCATTGGTGAAGGAAGGTCATACTCACATAGTTGAGTTATAGAGTCATGTTATTCTTTTAGAAAATATATTTGCAGACTCTGCATGTGCTCAGGGGGAGCATGGATGTTATAGTGCATCTCAACATGTACAAAGGGGGAGTTTAATTAGAGAATTCAGCATGTGCCTAGGGGCAGCATGATCAATGTTCATATTCACTTGTTTAGATATGAAAGTCTTCCTTTTGGTTTGCCATTTTTCCCTGATGTCAAAGGGGAGAGTATTTTGGTGTTGCTTGTTATCTCTAACACTTTCTACAACTTGTAGTAATCAACACCAACATGGTTGCCATCAAGTCCAAAGGGGGATATTGTTGGCATTATGTGGTAACCCACTTGTAGGAGAATAGTTCACTTATATATGGTAACTAGATGAATCTACAAGAGAGATATCATATGTGACAGAATGCATGGCAGTTGTGTTTATAGATGTGACAAAATGCAGGGAATTTCAAAGGAATCATTTCAGAAGTAATATGGAAAATCACATTATAACAAGTCTATTCAGAAGGAACAAAGTAATGGTACAAAAGAATAGGATGAAGGAACAGAGGACTACAGATTAGAATCAAGAAGTTGAAGAAAGAGAATGGTTTAAGAAGTATACGTTGGTTCACCTTGTCCAAGTAGCATATACATGCGAGATCATGGAATAGAAGAAGCGTATACGTATGCACACACCTTCACAGAAGGAAAAGTGTGTATTGGATGGAAAAGCAAGGTTTTGGTCCAAGGTATTCAGTCCGAGGTATTTGGTCTGAGGTATTGGTCTGAGGTTTTGGTCTGAGGTTTTGGTCGAAGGTATTGGTCCAAGGTATTTGGTCCGAGGTATTTGGTCCAAGGTATTGGTCCGAGGTATTTGGTCTGAGGTTTTGGTCCAAGGTATTGGTCCGAGGTATTTGGTCCAAGGTATTGGTCTAAGGTATTTGGTCCGAGGTATTGGTCCTAAGTGGTTTTGGTCCAAGGTATTGAGAAAGGCCTAAAACTTTATAAGGAGGAGAAGATCAAAGGGATAAGTGCACAAGTAATGAATATCTTATGAAGTGTTAGAACAAAAGAAAATATGCATGTTATGGGTTTCTGATGCTTTTCTTGATCTAGACTAAATATGCACCTAAGCATTTGATGATGGATCCGATATAATGATGGATCAGGATCATAATGACTTATCATTATGTGATCTGACAATGGATGGGCTAGATATAATTTCTAACACATGTTTTATCCTATGTGATGATATAGATATGTCTGAAGTCAGGAATTGCAGCGAAGTTATAAGTAAGTATTTGCAGATCTATCCGCTGGTTCACTTTGGTGAATGTGCGTATACATGATGGTTTGAATCTTCCAAGTAGCGTATTCAAAAGGAAAGATTGATGTTCAAGGATGACTGATCTATCAGATCAGTGTTGTTGTTTTACTACTGTCTGTCAATGAAGTCTTCTTAGATATAAAAGAAAAACTAAATGCATAAAGAGTTTGTGTCTTATTAATTAATTTTTTGAGAAAGAAGGGTGATCCTTGTTGCTATCTGTTTAGAACTCTTTAATATGACAGTAGAGCTTTAGAATGTCATTGATTGGTATAGTTTGTGGTTCAGAGGTTTTATGATTTAGTATCTTTAGAGGTGTTATCACTCCAAAATTTCTTCAAACCTGTCAGAAAAAGAAATGATAGAGGTAACCACAAACCACTTTTGGAGATCAGGACCTAACCTTCCTAATCTCAGAGACGACTCTCTCTTTATGTTTTAACTTTGTTTTAGTTAATTAATTTTAGGCTAGTTATGATTGTGCTTGGGTTTTTTATGTGGATTTGGGTGGTGGGATCACTTACTTAGATGAAAAGGGTTTTATTTTACCATTGGGCTATGGGGTCAAATTTCAAACAAACAAGGTTGGATTAAGTTCTAAAAACAATCTCTAGAGGGCAAGATAGAGGAGTTACTATTGATCTCAAAGGATTGAAGATTAAATGGTTTCCAATCAGATCCAGGGAGCACTTAAGGGTTCCATAGGCTGGATCATGAAGATAATGGAAGATGTAAACCAGGATGGGAGAGAAATTAAGGGTTCTCAAATCCGGGTATCAAAGGAAAATATATAAATGACTAATTGTGCAAAATAGAGTGTACGTAAACAAATTCTGAGTGATATTTCCAATTAATTCATTCAAATTTTAGATAACAATTAAGTTTATGAAACACATAAGAAGGTAACAGAATTAGACAAAGAAGATACTTCACTGCAATAGCTCATCTCATGAATCCTCTAGTGTAATCTTTTTATTACTTGCTCCAGTTTATTGACTTGAAAAGTGGTACAATCACCCTTAGGTTTAAGATGAAAATAAATCTACAAATGTATATCAATCCACCCTCAATATGTAGAATTATGAAGTATTTATACAAAAATAATATAGAAAATATCTCAAACTGCATTGAGAACTAATCTAGGAAAAGGAAATATCTTCGTGCAAGAAGATAGAGACAGTTATTGAACTGCTATTTGTTGTCCCTGTTATTTAGGTTTTGTTGTCTTTTGGTCTTTGATATTTTGCCCTTTAATCTACTTGGCTATTTGGTCTTCACGCTTGATTTCATATTTACTTATGACCTTTCATCTAATACACTTTGACCTTGCTGACCCGTCAATATCCTTTTATTGTGCTCTTTTACATTTTACTGTACATTTATATTTTTACTGTGTATTTCCTATAGTAAATCATTGAGTTTTTCCCATGTCTCAGCATCTAGTAATTGGATATTTATCATTTTTCAGTATATCTCCTCTGCCTCTATGTATTTGGCAAAAGTAGGCTTATTGACAAAAAGGTGTTTTACCTCATGCTGGTGGTAAAACAAGTTTTCAAAAGTTTGGTATAATACTTTGCCTGTTGGTATGCCCTTCATGGATGAAGTGTTTACCTGATCTTTGGCCACTTCCTTGATCTTCTTATTGTAATCTTCCTATGTCATTAGCTTATCATTTACAACTAAGGGATTTGGTAATCCCTTTTGCCTCACAAGTTTGAACTTGACCATGAACCTGCCAATGGCCAGTTGCATGGTTTGACACTTATCCTCCAAGTTCAACATCAAATTCATCTTAGTGAGGACTCTTTTAACTTCCAAAATTGTACCTATCATGTCAGGTATCTCTAGTTCTTGCAGCTTATACTTGTTCTTGGAGTTGAGTAAATGAATGATATTTGTTGCCTCCTCTGGCATATCTCCAAGTTCTTCTTTGATTCTATGAATGGCTTCTATAGCCTGCTTTATCAAATCAATTTGTTCAAAAATAACTTGGATGGATAGACAAATATCATTGACAGAGTCAATGATATTTGCCCACAGTTGTTCCTTAGCCTAACCTGGAGGTTCATTTAGTGTCAGTTCTTTCTCTAGGCTTTTGATTCTTTCAGTCATCCTTGTAGCCTTTTGTTGTTCTTCTCTGTGCATGATTTGGGCCAATTTGTAATCTGTTTCCAGTTTGGTGAATTTCTCCTTAATTTTTTTCATCTCAGTGGTCTGAATGGACATGTATTCCATTGCTTTGACCAGCCTGTTTGCTTCATCACTTGTGGAGCATGTTGCTGTCGATCATTTTGTTGATGTAGTTGGTGTAGATGTTGGTAGTGCAGTGGCCATTGGATCAGTGGGAGCTAAGGATTCTGCCAAAGTAGAAGGTACAGTAGTGGTAACTATTGGAATGACAATTGTAGGAGCATGATCCAGACTAGCATGTTTGAGCTGCATCAAGATTTCGAACTCTTTCTCCATCAGCTTTAACTGATCATTTAGTTGCAGCACTAGGTCCATCATCTCCTCATGATTGCTCTGACTTTCCAGGACCTCCTTTGTTTGTGGGTATTGTGAATGAGGTAGCTTAGGATGTTTCTTGAGGGCTATTGTCCTCATTCTTCTTCTTGATTAATTTCTCTGTGGCCTTAATATCACTTGGGTCATGGCCCAGTTCAATGACCAAGTCCTCCAAGGACTTTATTCTGCTGTCTTTGGCCTATGAGGAGGCCTTCTCCTAGTTTGATGTTAAAGGCTGACATCAATCTGGTCTGGTTTGGTGGTGTAAGATCGAGGTATTGCCATATGTCATTGCTTTCAACTTTTCATTCCTCATCTTTATTTCTTTGAATCTGTCTTTGATATCCTTTTCCTGTCATCTGGCCTCACAAAGGAAGAAACCTCCATACTCTGTTGTCTCTCTATCATTTGTGTGTTGGAGGTTCATGGCTGCTGTGTTTCACCTGATGCAGTTGTTTCCTTACTTTTCTGCCCCATTGTCTCAGTGTCAATTATTTCCTCTGAAGCAAAGTTTTCCTCCTGTTCAGACACATGATTCAACTTGGGCCTTTTCCTTGGCTCAAACAGCTCATCAGTAGTCTCCATGGCAGAGTTGGATGCCTCTTCCCTGTTCCATTTAGGATTCTTATCCTCATTGGCTGGGGTCTGTAACACAGGATGAAAATTCATTGTTTCTCCTAATTTTGAAACCTGCAGGAAAGAGTTCTGGTCAAATTTCTTTTCTAAATCAATTAGTGTGTTCTTAACATCCACAACTGTGTCATCCATATTAATCAATGTGTTCTCCACCCACTTAGATTGGTTGGAAAACTGTTCAATGTCTGGTCTTGTGTGGTGGATGTGAGGTGCCAATTTGACCTTAAGTCTCAACTTGTTTATGACCCTATGAGGGTCATACTGCCATATGAAGCTATTTCTGAATTTCATCTGTTGTAGTAACCTGTCAGGCTCTGGTCTAGCCTCTCTATTGTTGCAAATGAATGGGCCCATTGGTTTTTCACCTTGAACTAGGTTTTCTTCCTAGAAGATAGGAAGTGGACCTCATTAGAATTGATGATTTGCCTAAACTATCCAAGGGAAAATATCCTCATAGGGAGGTATTTTGGCAATTTATAAGGGGCTAACTAGCAGCCATAGACTCTGATCTCAGTGTGGTTCTAGTATAGGTATCAGTCTCCCACCTTGCTTTTATTTGCTAATTGCAGCACTCTCTTGATGTCTTGGTTGATTCTAGGCTGAGTATTAGAAGTCAGCATGTTCATAACTTGGTACACAAAGGAGTATATGAAGTCTTTGTAGGTGAATTCTGTTGAAAAATTCTTGACCAAGGGTGTCTAGTAGACCACTGATCTCTCCTTTCCCTTGGTGTCAAACTTCTGGATTCTCACAAGGAACTTATTTGTTTAGTAATACAAAAACATATAAAACAACACTGAAGATCATTTGAAAACTCTTTTAGTGGGCAGTCTGGTGAATTGTTCATGCATTTTGTCTGCAATGAATTGAGCATAATCATACATCATAGCATGAAGGTTTCCTTGAGTGAAAATGGACATGAAGGACATGATGACGTCATCCACATGCTCATCTAATGTGTATCCTAGGATGCATGAGAGCATGGTGACTATGTGTCTTCCAGTTTCTGAGAAAATGGTGGCAGCATAGGGTGGGGTATCTGTGGGAGTATGTCAGTCTTCAATGATAAAATTATGGAAGATTTGCTTGATTTTCACCTGGTCTAATGTGATGTATAAGTCGAATAGGTTTCTAATGGATAGAGGGGTCTGATTAGGGCTAAATTGGATTTGTAGCATTTGGTTGATTGACTCAGCTGTAAACGTGAATAACAACTACTGATTTGGGGCAATAATAACCCTTTGTCTAGGGACATAACATGCATGAAAAAAATGTACAATATCACGGAATGGGTGAACTTCTAGGAACGTGTATTTGGGTAAATTAGATTCCCAAATGTTGATGTCATCTGCATGGTTCAGAAATCTGTCCTTACTCCGACAATGGAGCTTCAGAAGATGGGCTAGAGTTGCAGTGTCTGTTATTTGGAAATCCATGTCTAGTAGGGCCAAATGGTCAATGTCTAGGTGAGGGGTTGACACAGGTCTGACATCTAGAGAGGTCTAGGCAGCCATCTTATGGAGAAAGATGTGAATTGGGCTTGCACATATTGTAGAAGTGAAGCTTGAAAAACTCTGGTGGAGTCACATGGTAGTTTGCAGGTCAGAAAAGAGGGGTTTGGGTATTCAGGGGGGGAATACTCTCAATTTATGGAAAATTAATTAATTGAATTAATTATTGTTTGAGTTGACTGTACGCTTCCAAATTGATATGGACGTTCTGGTTTTTTGTCCAAATACCTGGAAATGGTGGTATAGGCTACAAATGGTTTCAATGGTGGCTGCAGAGGGTACTCTGGCTTCAATTGTGCACTGGATGGCTGAATTGGGTGTCTGGAGCGTGTTTGGGAGGTATCTGGTAGTGAAATTCAGCTGCAAAGGTTTAGGGTGGCGCATGAAGGCTTAGGAAGCTTTCACTGAGCGAATGAGCAAAAAGGTTGAAAATGAGCATCTTCGGCCTTTTACCTGGAAACAGTTAGAATGTGGCGCAAATTTTCATAATGAATAGTGGGTGGTTTTGGCTTTTGGCAGGGAGGTGGTTTCGGGGGCCATCGCACCGCTTTTGGTAGTCGGGAAGTATTTCCCCGAGAGCACGCGAGTTCACCTGAAGCCGCCACGTAACCGAAAGGGGCCCTAGCAAAACCACTGATTTTACATGCTCTTGGGCGGGTAAAGGTAGGCAAGGGAACCAACACGATATGGATGCACGTCGATAGATCTGGGGCTGGTAGATCGGATGGTTATCGCATGGTGGAGCTGCACGGAGGGAAATCTGGAGGATATCTGCGGGGCCCGAGGGATTAATTATAATTGATTTGTAATTATTTAATGAATAAATGAGGATTAAAATATGATGAACGGGTTATGGATTGGGTCCAGGGTTAAATGTGGTGGGATTTGTTAACCGCACCAGGGTGGTGGGTTAAACGGGTTTTATGTCAGGAAAAATACGAATTTGCGGACTTAATTAAATAACGTGGAAGGGAGAGAAAACTTAGAGTAAAGAGTTTTTATGGGGTAAAAGGGACTATGTTGGGAAATATAGGAATGGGGGAATTAATAAAGTATTGCGGGGGAGGGATTTAAACTTAGGATAAGGGTTTTTAGTTGGATTTTAGGTAAAATAGGGAAACTAATAAGGGGAAAGTGGTTTCTTCAAAGGGGAATGGGTTTCACACTAGGGAAAAGCGGTTTTTGGGTAAGTGAATGAGTTTGGAGGGTAAATTGCTAAGGAAATGTGTGAAACCAAGGGGCAAGGGTGAAAATGAAAGGAAAATGGTACTTTCTTAGGAAATGATGGGATGATGGGGAAATTAGTAAGTATTTAGTTGGGGGTGAAATGAAATGAGGGGAAGTTAGCCAAATAAACTTGTGAACATCCTTTCACTTTCATAACTTCTCTTACACACTGGAACATAGGATTAAGCATAATAAATGTGTTTTTGCTTCAATCATCTTTGTACTTCTGAAACCTTTCTTCTACTTACCCTTTACTTACCCTAACATTTTTTCTTCAGTTTATTGGGTGCATTTAAGCTAGCAGACCCTTTCTTTCCTTTTTCTTTTGAAAAGTAAACTATCTAATTCTAACCTTATATATTCCAATGGCTGAGATTAAGATTATGAGCACATTTTATTTCTCTACGTAACTATTGATCTGACAAGATTAAATAGTTTGGCTAGATCTTTATTCTCTATCTGTAAACATGAAATTTAAAGCATGAAATAGTCAAGATTTAATAGTTTGGCTATCATGGGTTGTGGCATTTATGACAAGTTGTACACAACCATTATTTTGTACAGTAAAGTAAAAAGTAGTGGCACTTATACTTGCACACTTTCATGATCTGTTTTTGTTTGGGGTTCATATATTTTCACTTTTTTGATCTTTTCTTATTCTTTTTGTCCTTTAACATTTCTTTTAGGACATACCCTCTTTACATTTTTTAATTTTTAATATGGAAAACATTTGTAGAAAAGCAAAGGTATGTACAATATTACAAGACTAACCACAACCAATTCAAAATTATGAATCCTATTAATATAGGACCCTAACAGTGGCTCCACATGGGGATGCCATTTCCTAATGAAATGTCAAGAACTCTAAAGATCAGCAGCCTTTGAATTGGGACTGAAATTACCTTGTAAACTGTTCTTATGTGATTTCTACCTTATTGATACCTATGATGGTGAACCCTTCAAAGCTCAGGGCCTTCTCTCCGGGCTTCAACTTCAAAATATTACCATCCAAACCAATCTACACTCTGGAATGTTATGTAAAATGATGAAAAGTAAAGTGAACTATTGTTAATCAGTGGAAAAATAATGCTTCAGCATTCTACCATTGACAGGTCCTCTTGGTAGATCTGATCCATCTATCTCTCTCAAGAAAAAGGCATTGTTACCCCTGTAACGATAAATGACATAAGTCCCTTGCCATAAGAAGTCAAATTTGCTATGTTTGCCTTTGTCTTCCCTTCTTGAATCCCACTTAAGAACTTTATCACCTATGTAAAAATCATCTGTTTTTGTCTTTTTATCAAATACCTTTTTTATTTTGTCCTAGATTACCTGTGATTTTACATATACTTCTTCTTTGATATGTTGCAAGTGTATGGTCTGATTTATCCTTCTCTGGATATCATTTGGTTCTACTTGCAACTCCTAGATTATCTTCATCACTGGCACTCCCAATGAAGATGGAAAAACAACATCCATCCCATATACCAACTTCTTGGTAGTTAGTCTGTTTGCCCATAAGGCATTGACCAACTTTTTGTTCCATATCTTTTTGTTGTCTTCCACTAATTTCTTAATGATATTGAATAGGCTTTTGTTAGAGGATTCTGCAAGTCCTTTACCTGGAGGGTAATATGTAGTGGAGTGGCCAAGGGTGATGTGGTATTTGTTATAGAAGTCTATCATTCTCTTAGATTTAAATGCAACTACATTATCAGTAATGAGCTTTCGGGGGCATCCAAATCTTGACAAGCTATTATTTTCTAGGAAGGAGATAACGACAGTGTTTGTGGCTTCTCTAGAATGGATGGCTTCTATCCATTTGGTAAAATAATCGATGGAAGTCAAAATCCACCTATGTTGGGTTGAGGAGGCTGGGTGTATTTCTCCAATGAAGTCTAACCCCCATTGTTGAAATGGAATTTCAGTGGAGATTGGTTTAAGAGGCAAGGGTAAAATTTTTCTCTTCCCCTCAAATATCTGGCACTTATGACAGGAGGGCACATGTTTCTTAATGTCTACAAACAGATTGGGCCAATAGAAACTATCCCTTAGAATTTTTTTCAGCAGTAGTCTTCCAATACAAGTTTCCTCCACAATCCCATGCATGAAATTCTTTCATAATTTTATTAGCTTCATCTTTCAGTAAACAACTCAAAAGAGTACCACTAATGTCTTTCCAAAACAAAGCGTTATCTATGATACAATATTTTAATGACTTCGTTTTCAAAAATATAGCTTTAGTTCTTGTCAAATAAGGAGGAGCTTGTAAGTTTAGTAATACAAATATGATATCTACATACCAAGGTGAATTTGTAAAAGGTTCACTGATATGTGGAGCCGCCATCTCTTCTTGATCATTAAGGGCACCAATGAAATTAATATCTAGGGCCTGACAGTTCGATTCAGCCATGAGTTTGGCTAAACCTTGGCCTTTGATAAGTTTAGTAGGCTTTATCTCTATCTGATATTCTAATATAGTGGCAATCCATTTGCCTCTTTTGCCTTCAGACCCATTTTGTGTCAAAATGTCCTTAACTACTAAGTATGGAACATAAGCAATGATGTGTGAATATAGAATATAGACTTTGAAATCTTTGATGGCCCTTACTAAAGCTAATGATTGTTTTTCAATAATATTGAATTTGAGTGTGGCATCTCTTAAGGATTTACTAAAAAATGCAATTTGTTGTTCATATCCTTAGTCGTTATTTTGCAGCAAGACTGTTGCAATGGTGTGTTTTGAAGCAAAAGAAAAAAATTATAAATTCTTTCTTAAAATCGGGACTTATAAGGATTGGAGTTTTGATTAAGGCCTCCTTGATTGCTTCAAAGGACTGTTTGGCCTCCACTGTCCATTTAAGTGTTGAGTCTTTTCTTAACATGTTATTTAGTTCTCTAATCAATTCTACTAAATTTGAAATGAATCTCCTAAGAAAATTTATCTTGCCTATAAATGAATGTAACTCTATAATGTTTCTAGGATGGGAAATGGTCAAAATGGCCTCTATTCTAGAAGAATCTATTCTAATTCCCTATTTGGATATTATATGTCCCAAAAGTTTACCTTGTTCTAGATCAAATAGTGTCTTTCTGGGATTTAAAGAAATCCCAAATTTTCTGCATTTGATAAATACTCTTCTCAAGTGATCTAGGTGCACATTGTCAGATTTAGAAAAGACTATAATGTCATCTTGGTATACCACTAAGAAATCATGGGTCTCCTTGGCAAAAGCTATATCCATAGCTCTTTGAAATGTTTCTCCTGCGTTCATTAATCCAAAAGGAATCTTCAAATATATGAAGGTACCCCACAGAGTAGTAAATGCAGTTTTGGCTTGGTCCTTTGGTTGAACTAAGATCTGATTATATCTAGAAAATCCATCAAGTAAAAAGATTCTGGATGAGCCTACCACCCTCTGAAGGATATGGTCGATTTTTGGTAGAGGATAGTTGTCTTTTAAAGACACCTTGTTTAAATTTATGAAATCAACACAAAGTCTTATTTCTCCATTCTTTTTCCTAGTAGTGACTATGTTTGAAATCCAATATGAATATCTAATGGGAGCTATGATTTGGGCATCATACATTCTATTAACATATTTCTCAATAGATGTCATAAGAACTGGGTTAATTCTCCTAAGTTTCCATTTGAAAGGTTTATGATACTCTTTGAGAGGTATTTTGTGTTGTATTATGCTGGTGTCATAAGACTTCAAGTCTTCATAACTCCATGCAAATAAATATTGGAACTCTTTAAATAGATTTATGTATTTTACCTTTCCCTCTGGAGGTAAGGTTTTCGATATTTTAATGAATTTTGGTTTTTCCTCAGTTCCTATGTTACATTCTTCTATATATGCTCTCAAAGTCTCTAGTTTCAGTTTCCTAGCTACATCATTTGAGTCAAACAAATCTTCTAAGGGGACTAACCCCTTAGGAAAAAAAATATTTTCAAGGTTTAGAATTTACAGATCATCATTCATTATCTCTTCTACCTCTACATTTTCTAAGTTATCTACTTCTAATGTAGTGAAATTAGTAGGTTTACCTACTTATAAAATATTTACATCTATGTCACTATCTATGTTATTATCTACTGTACACTTTGTATCTATTTTACAATATTTAAAATCACCTTCAACATTCATGAAGTCATAAATCTGAGAATCCTGTGAGAAAATCTATCAATACTTCAAATTGTCTGGTATGACAGGCATGTGTCTCACTTCTGTAGTGTACTGATGGTTGGGTTGAAAGGGAAATTTGCAGGTACTAGCAAAAGTGGCCAAACTGTGGACCTACATATTTTGTTTTCTAGGAAGGGAAGCAAAGTTTGTTTCCAAGAGGTATTTAATCAAATCTAGGACAATATCCCTATATTGACTAAGTCTAGGATTGTTTACAGAGTATTCACCATTAATTTGTTTAATAATCAGTTCTGAGTCTCCAAGTATAGAAACTCTCTTGGCTCCAAGTTTTCTAACTAGTTGTAACCCTAAGATCAGGGCTTCATATTCAGCCATTTTATTGGTACACTTGAAGTTTAATCTGAGTGCATGTCCCTCAGAATGATTATTCTCCATATTATGGATCCACACTCCTGCACCAACCCCTAACCTATTCACAGATACATCAAATTCTAGATGCCATAGGGACCCATGAAAAATGTTCTCACTATCAGCTATTTTGTATTTCAGTTCTTTAGCTGTGATTTGATTATTGTCATGTTCTGAATTGTACAAGATGAAAGAGTCCATATTAGAATGCATGGAGTATATGGGAAATTTTTGTGGTTTTCCAGCACTACTCACCATGTATCTCATCAAGGCCTCTCTATATAATTTCCTTTGTTGGCCAAAAACAGATAGGGTGGCATAAGACATATCTAACTACAAGGATCCTTGAAATGTTTCTCCCCATGAGCGAGATAACATAATTCCATATTTGGGTGGGATGTCTGCAACTACTATGTCCATTATAGTACTTTTCGCTGGGAATTGGACTAGAGTTACACATAAATTCTTGATCAAACCAAGCCATTTAACTTGGCTAGAGTCAAAGGAAAGCAAGTCCTTATATGGTCTGTTGATGTCTAAGTTTAGTCTCTCTATGATTGCTTTTGGCATCAAATTATGGGATGCCCTTGAATCTAATATAGCATTATGTAATATTTTGTCATGAATGTTCAACCTAATGTAGAAAGGAGGGACTCCTCCTTGTTGATGAGTACCATTCACCTCAGGGCCAAACAATAGATCAGGTTGACCATCATTCAAATTGACAACATCTTCTCCCTCTCCTATATTTAAAGTTCCAGTTATCTGTGATCTATAGGATTCATTCTTTACTAATTCGGTCAAAGGAATTGATATCTTTAGTTTTTCTATTTTTGTTTTTATGTTGAAAGGCAGCTTTGTTTGTTTTTTTTGATGAAATCTTCCTTAACAAATGTAGTCTGTGTGTTTTTATCTTGTTTTTCAATACTAGGCATTTTAGTCGGTGTTTCAGATGTTTTGCCTTGATTTCTCTTGTTTGTATTGATTTCAGTAATTCTTTAAATTTGAGTTTCAATGGATGTTATATCTACATTTTTTGGGGTAGAAGTCCCCGATGTTCCCCCAGGGAGGATTTGTAAAATTTTCGTGACAAGAGCTTCTATCATTTTCTTAGTCTGGGACTAGATTGATCTCTTAATGGAAGCTTCATTGTTATTTTTACTTCTTAAGCTACATTGTTTGTGTACCTCATATATAGCTAACTCATATCCTTGTTTAAATTCAAAGGATTCACTATATTCTAACTGCAAGTGCTGTAGCATGTACAACTCATGTTCTTCTTGACTAAGAAAAATAGCATCTCCGTCTTTGATTTCTAGTAAGTTTATCTGGATATCATCCTCTCCTTCTTAGCTCTATGGACCTTCAAAATAGTTCTCTTGGAAGGGGGGCCTAATTTTTTGATCTGGTATAGCATTCTTTCCAGTGTTAGGGTTCTTCCTAAAGTTGGGGCTTCTCATTGGGGGTGGTTGTTGATTCTCCCATTGAGTTTTCCTTTCCATGTTTTCTAATCTATCCATTATTCTCTCTACACTCTTGGATAAACTATCTATATTTCCATTAGAAGTGGAAGTTTCCTCTTTAATTACAACTCTCTTTTCATTTCTCATTTTGGCTTTGTTGGCTAATAGGTTGGCCTATACACTAACAACATTGCTTTGCATTTGTTCCATTGTTTCAGGGTTTCTTTCCCTTAACTGGTATGACATGGCAGTTCAAAACCTTCAGGGAATTTAATTAATGCTAGGTCAAGTGGAGGCTTAATATTAGCTGGGATTGCATTTTAGATATTATTGAACCTAGTACAATAATCCTAGACTGACTCATTAGGAGCTCTTCTAATGTTGTTATATTCAGAAAGTATTTGCAGAGGGTTTTTCTTTCTCTCCCATCTATCAATGAATAATATATGAAAATTAGCTAAGTCTGCATTATGATGGGCAGGTAAAGCTTTGAACCATTTATTAACATCCCTAGTTAATATTTGGGCAAACAACCTCATTTGAACATTTGATTCATCTATCTCATGAAATTCAAAATAGTCAGTCATCTTGTTCACGTGTTGTTGAGCAGTGTACCAACTAGTAGCGTCAGACAAAAAGATTTTGCTCTGATAATCTTGGGGCATGGAATGGAGTTGTGCAGGTAAAATGAGAGGTGCATAGCGGTTTGCCATGGCTTGGATTCTGGCTTGACTAGGGGCTAAAGTTTTGGTAGTTGAGGAAGGGCTTGAAATGGATGGAGATGAACTAGATGATGGTGAGGATGGTTGATGAATAACTGGTTTAGGGGATTGGATTGTGGTGGTTACTATTGGTGAGGTTGTGGTAAATGAAGGTGTATTTAAAGTGAGTGAAGATTGTGCAAAAATTTCAAAGGCAACAACAATGAGGGTAGCTATTTCAGTAGATTGTTTAAGGTAAGAATCATCTATATTGCTTATCAATGTAGAGGTTAAATCTTCTAACTTGTCAAAAGTGTCCAAGACAAATTTATCTAAATCTGGATGAATAATCACCCTCTTTGGTTTGATGAGTTGAGTAAACTCAAGGTCTAACATTGTTTCATGGATGGCATTCTCAAATTTAGTTCTAAATAATGAGAGGTCAAATACAAATCAAAAGGAATTTCCTCTAAAGTTGACAACTCCTCAGGGAGTGAGTTTGCTTTGACTAACTGGCTACGACTTGCTTGAGTTTCTATGTTTTTTGGTTTTCTTAAAATTATGTCTAGGTCATCATCTATAGTAGTAGGGTTTGGATCTGGATTTGCCCTGGTATAGTGAGTCTTCTTAGGAGCTAGAATTCTAAATTTTTTAACTGTTTTTATGAAAATTTTCAAAAACAACTTCGGAAAATGACCTTAAGGGGCTCAAGATTAAATTTAAGGTTTCCTTAAAGTTTTAATAGACTGAGGATCAAAGTCCCCAGTATGGTCGCCAATGATGTTATCACTCCAAAATTTCTTCAAAGTTGTCAGAAAAAGAAATGATAGAGGTAACCACTTTTGGAGATCAAGACCTGGCCTTCCTAATCTCAGAGAGGGCTCCCTCTTTATGTTTTAAATTTGTTTTAGTTAATTAATTTTAGGCTAGTTATGATTGTTCTTGGGTTTTTGATTTAGATTTGGGTGGTGGGATCACTTACTTAGATGAAAAGGGTCGTCTTTTACCATTGGGCTATGGGGTCAAATGTCAGACAAACAAGACTGGATTAAGTTCTAAAAACAGTCTCTAGAGGGTAAGACAGAGGAGTTACTACAGATATCAAAGGCTTGAAGGTGAAATGGTTTCCAATCGAATCCAGGGAGAAATTAAGGGTTCCCTAGGATGAATCATTAAGATAGTGGAAGATGTCAACTAGGATGGGATAAAAATTAAGGGTTCTCAAATCCAGGTATCAGAGGAAAACATATAAATGACCAACTGTGCAAAATAGAGTGTACTTAAACAAATTCTGAGTGATATTTCCAGTTAATTCATTCAATATTTATATAAAAAATAAGTTTATGAAACACATAAAAAGGTAAGAAAATCAGACAAAGAAGATACTTCACTACAATAGCTCATCTCATGAATCCTCTAGTGCAATCTTTTTATTACTTGCTCCAGTCTGTTGACTTGAAAAGTGGTACAATCACCCTTATGCTTAAGATCAAAATAAATCTACAAATGTATAGCAATCCACCCTCAATACTTCATATTATGAAGTATTTATACAAAAAGAATTTAAAAAATATCTCAAACTGCATTGGGAACTAATCTAGGAAAAGGAAATATCTTCGTGCAAGAAGATAGAGACAGCTATTGAACTGTTGTTTGTTGTCCCTGTTATTTAGGTTCTGTTGTCTTTTGGTCTTTGATCTTTTTCCCTTTAAGCTGCTTGGTTTTTTGGTCTTCACATTGGATGTCATATTTAATTATGACCTTTCATCTGATACACTTTCATCTGATACTCTTTGACCTTGTTGACCTATTAATATCCTTTTATTTTGCTCTTTTACTTTTTAGTGTACATTTATATTTTTACTGTGTATTTCCTATAGTAAATCATTGAGTTTTTCCCATATCTTAGCATCTTGTAATTGGATATTGAGCATTTTTTGGTATATCTCATATGCCTCTGTGTATTTGGAAAAAGTAGGCTTATTGACAAAAAGGTGTTTTACCTCATGCTGGAGGTAAAACAAGTTTTCAAAAGCTTGGTATAATACTTTTCCTGTTGGTATGCCCTTCATGGATGAAGTGTTTACCTGATCTTCGACCACTTCCATGATATTTTTATTGTAATCTTCTTGTGTCATTAGATTATCATTTATAACTAAGGGATTTGGTTATCCTTTTTGCCTCAAAAGTTTGAACTTGACCATGAACCTGTCAATGGCCAGTTGCATGGTTTGACACTTATCCTCCAAGTTCAACATCAAATTCATCTTAGTGAGGACTCTTTTAACTTCCAAAATTTTACCTATCCTGTCAGGTATCTCTAGTTCTTGCAGCTCATACTTGTTCTTGGAGTTGAGGAAATAAATGATCTCTATTGCCTCCTCTGGCATATCTCCAAGTTCTTCTTTGACTATCTGAATGGCTTCTGTAGCCTGCTTTATCAAATCAATATGTTCAAAAATAACCTGGATGGATGGCCAAATATCATTGATAGAGTCAATGATATTGGCCCACAATTGTTCCTTAGCCTGACCTAGAGGTTCATTCAGTGTTAGTTATTTCTCTAGGCTTTTGATTCTTTTAGTCATCCTTGTAGACTTTTGTTGTTCTTCTCTGTGCATGATTTGGGCCAACTTGTAATATTTTTCCAAGATGGTGACTTTCTCCTTAAGTTTGTTCATCTCAATGGTTTGAATGTACATTTCTTCCATTGCTTTCACCAGCCTATTTTCTTCATCACCTGTGGAGCCTGTTGTTGTCGATCATGTTTCTGATGTAGTTGGTGTAGATGATGGTAGTGCAGTGGCCATTAGAGCAGTGGGAGCTAAAGATTTTGCCGAAGTAGAAGGTACAACAGTCGTAACTGTTGGAATGGTAGTTGCAGGAGCATCATCCAGACTAGCTTGCTTGAGCTGCATCAAGCTTTCCAACTCTTTCTCCATCTACTTTAACTGATCATTTAGTTGCAGCACTAGGTCCATCATCTCTTCATGATTGCTCTAACTTTCTAGGACCTCCTTTGTCTGTGGGTGCTGTGAATGAGGGAGCTTAATTTGTTTCTTGAGGGTTGTTATGTCCTCATTCTTCTTCTTGATTAATTTCTCTGTGGCCTTAATATCACTTGGTTCATGGCCCAGTTCAATGACCAGGTCCTCCAAGGACTTTATTCTGTTGTCTTGGGCTTCTGAGGATGCCTTCTCTAATTTGTATTAGGCTGTCACATTATCCAATGAATCTTGCAGCTTATAGGCATCCATGGCCTTTGTTGTGAGGGTGGAGTAAATCATTTCTCCAGCTTGCTTATGGAACTTTATCTGATCAATGGGATGAAAATCCCTGGCCAACACCTCAAAATTAATCTTTTTATATTCTTCTGAGGTATTTGGTTACTGAATAGTGGAGTGCAAAGATGACACCTACATCTTGCCTGCTTTAATGTCAAAGGCTGACATCAATCTGGTTTGGTTTGGTGGTGTAAGCTTGAGGTATTGGGCATATGTCTCTACTTTCAACTTTTCATTTCTCATATTTATTTCTTTGAATCTGTCTTTGATATCCTTTTCCCTGTCATCTAGCCTGACAAAGGAAGAAATCTCCATACTCTTTTGTCTCTCTATCATATGTGTGTTGGAGGTGGATGGCTACTGTGTTTCACCTGATGCAACTGTTTCTTTAATTTTCTACACCATTGTCTCACTGTCAGTTATTTCCTCTGAAGAAATGTTTTCCTCTTGTTTAGACACAGGATTCAACTTGGGCCTTTTCCTTGGCTCAAACAACTCATCAATAGTCTCCATGGAAGAGCTGGATTCCTCTTCCCTGTTCCTTTTAGGATTCTTCTCCTCATTGGTTGGGGTCTGTAACACAGGATGAACATTCATTGTTTCTCCTAATTCTAGGACCTGTAGGAAAGAGTTCTGGTCAAATGGCTTTTCTAAATCAATTAATGTGTTCTCAACATCCACAACTGTGATTTCCATATCAATCAATGTGTTTTCCACCCACTCAGATTGGTTGGCAAACTATTCAATGTTTGGTCTTGGGTGGTGGATGTAAGGTGCCAATTTCACCTTAAGTCTCAACTTGCTTATGACCCCATGAGAGTCATACTGCCATATGAAGTTGTTTCTGAATTTCAACTATTGTAGTAACCTGTCGGGCTCTGGTCCAGCTTCTCTATTGTTGCAAATGAATAGGCCCAATTGGTTTTTCACCTTGAACTGGGTTTTCTTCCTAGCAGATAGGAAGTGGACCTCATCAGAATTGTTGACTTGTCTGAAATATTCAAGGGAAAATGTCCTCATAGGGAGATATTTTGGCAATTTATAAGGAGCTAACTGGAAGCCATAGAGTCTGATCTCAGTGTGGTTCTGGTAGAGGCACCAGTCTCCCACCTTGTTGTTCGTTGCCAATTGCAGCACTCTCTTGATGTCTTAGTTGATTCTAGGTTGAGTATGAGAAGTCATCATGTTCATGACTGGGTACACAAAGGAGTCTATGAAGTCTTTGTAGGTGAATGTTATGGAAAACTTTTGGACCAAGGGTGTCTAGTAGACCACTGATCTCTCCTTTCCCTTGGTGTCGAACTTCTGGATGCTCATAGGGAACTTATCTATCTGGTAATACAAAATCATATAAAACAACACTGAAGAGTATTTGAAAACTCTTTCAGTGGGCAGTCTAGCGAATTGTTCATGCATTATGTCTGCAATGAATTGAGCATAATCATACATCATAGCAGGAGGCTTGCCTGGAGTTAAAATGGACAGGAAGGTCAGGATGACCTCATCCACATGCTCATCTAATGTGTATCCTAGGATGCATGAGAGCATGGTGACTGTGTCTGCCAATTTCTGAGAAAATGGCGGCAGCATAGGGTGGGGTATCTATAGGAGTATGGCAGTCTTCAATGATAAAATTATGGAATATTTGCTGATTTTCACCTGGTCTAATGTGATGTATAAGTCCAATAGGTTTCCAAAGGATAGAGGGGTCTAATTAGGGCTAGATTAGATTTGTAGCATTTGTTTGATTTACTCAGGTGTAATGGTGAATAACAACTGCTGATTTGGGGCAACAATAGCCCATTGGCTAGGGACATAACATGCATGACAAAAATGTACAATATCAGGGAATGGGTGAACTTATAGGAACGTGTATTTGGGTAAATTGGATTCCCAAAGGTTGATGTCATCTACATGGTTCAGAAATCTGTCCTTACTCCAACAATGGAGCTTCTGAAGGTGGGTTGGAGTTGCAGTTTGGAAATCCATGTCTTCTAGGACCAAATGGTCAATGTCGAGGTGAGGGGTTGACACAGGTCTGACATCCAGAGAGGTTTGGGAAGCCATATTATCGGGAAAGGTGTGAATTGGGCTTTCATATACTGTAGAAGTGAAGCTTGAACAACTCTGGTGGAGGGAAAGGGTAGTTTGCAGGTCGAAAAAGAGGGGTTTGGGTATTCAGGGGAGGAAATACTCTCAATTTATGGAAAATTAATTAAATTTAATTAATTTTTGTTTGAATTGAATGTATGCTTTCAAATTGAGATGATCGTTCTGGTTTTTTGTCCAAATACCTGAAATGGTGGTATATACTGCAACTGGTTTTAATGGTGGCTGCAGAGGGTACTCTGGCTTCAATTGTGCACTCGATGGCTGAATTGGGCGTCCGGAGCTTGTTCGGGAGGTCGCTAGCGGTGAAATTTGGTTGCAGAGGTTTAGGGTGGCGCATGAAGGCTTAGGAAGCTTTCACATAGCGAATGAGCGAAGAGGGTGAAAATGAGCGTCTTCGGCCTCTTAACCGACAACGGTTAGAATGCGGCGTGAAATTTCATAATGAATAGTGGGTGGTTTTGGATTTTGGCATGGAGGTGGTTTCGGTGGCTATCACATCACTTTTGGCACTCAGGCGGTATTTCCCCGAGAGTACGCGAGTTCAGCTGGAGCTGCCACGTAACTAAAAGGGGCCTGAGCAAAACCAATGATTTCGCGTGCTCTCGGGCAAGTAAAGGTAGGCAAGGGAATTAGTGCGATATGGATGCGCGCCGTCAGATCTTGGGGTGGTAGATCAGACGACTGTCATGTGGTGGAGTTGCATGGAGGAAAATCGGCTGGAGATCTCTGGGGCCCGAGGGATTAATTACAATTGATTTGTAATTATTTAATGAATAAATGGGGATTAAAAAATAATGAATGGGTTATGGAGTGGGACAAGGGTTAAATGCGGCAGGATTTGTTAACCGCACCAGGGTGGTGGGTTAAACGGGTTTTATGTCGGGGGAAATGTGAATTTACGGATTTAATTAAATAAAGCGAAAGGGAGAGAAAACTTAGAGTAAAGGGGTTTTATGGGGTAAAAGGGATTATGTCGGGAAATATATGAATGGGAGAGTTAATAAAGTAATGCGGGGGGGAAGGGGATTTAAACTTAGGATAAGGGTTTTTAGTGGGTTTTCAGGAAAAATAGGGAAATCAATAAGGGGAAAGTGGTTTCTTCAAAGGGTAATGGGTTTCACACTACGGAAAAGGGGTTTTCTTGTAGGGGAATGAGTTTGGAGGGTAAATTTCTAGGGAAATGTGTGAAACCAAGGGGCAAGGGTGAAAATTAAGGGAAAAGGGTATTTTCTTAGGAAATGATGGGATAATGGAGAAACTAGTAAGTATGTAGTGGGGGTGAAATGAAATGAGGGGAAGTAAGCCAAATCAACTTGTGAACATCCTTTCACTTTCATAACTACTCCTACGCACTAAAACATAGGATTAAGCATAATAAATTTGCTTTCACTTCAATCATCTTCGTTTTTCTACAACCTTTCTTCTACTTACCCTTTACTTACCCTAACATTTTTTCTTCACTTTATTGGGTGCATTTAAGCTAGCAGACCCTTTCTTTCCTTTTTTTCTTTTGAAAAGTAAACTATCTAATTCTAACCTTATATCTTCCAATGGCTCAAATTAAGTTTATGAGCACATTTTATTTCTCTACCTAACCACTGATCTGCCAAGATTAAAGATCTTTATTCTCTATCTATAAACATGAAATTTAAAGCATGAACTAGTCAAGATTAAATAGTTTGACTATCATGGGTTGTGGAATTTATGACAAGCTGAACACAACCATCTTTTTGTACAGTAAAGTAAAAAGTAGTGGCAATTAGACTTGCACACTTTCATGATCTTCTTTTTTTGGGTGTTCATATATTTTCACATTTTTTATCTTTTCTTATTCTTTCTGTCCTTTGATATTTCTTTTAGGACATACCTTGTTTACATTTTTTAATTTTTAATATGGAAAACATTTGTAGAAAAGCAAAGGTATGTACAATATTACAAGACTAATCGCAGCCAAATTCAAAATTATGAATCCTATTAATATAGGACCCTAATAATAGAAGTAATTATTATTTAACACTATCTTGTAACTCTAGAGTTATGGGAAGATTCATTCACACAAGCTTAGAACTAAAAATTCCCAATTCGCTCAAATATATATTTCAATTTTCCCTAAATCCCTAGTGTTATCAAATCATTACAAATAGATATGAAGCATGTTATGAAAATTTCATAAATCACCTAGATTGGAATAACATTGAAGTTGAGTTATACTAACACACCATAATGATCCCATCCCATACATTCCCAACCATGGGATGGGTAACCTCTAAACTAACCATTAAAATTCAAGTGCTTGAGAGATCATTCCAACATAACATAGAAAAGCTCTACGATGGAGGCCTAGAATTGAATAAAATGCATCCATATGTGAAAAATAATAAACTAGAGTGAAAAATGAAAGCATATAATAATAGGAATGCATGGCAACCAATGTTGATAGTCAAAATAAAACATAAGAGAAAAAACATAGAAAATATATATACTTCCATTGTAATAAATAACATTGAATTGGAAATTCAAATAAGGAGCCAAATTACTTATCTTTTAACAGAAGATAGTCCAAGAAACTAGTTGCATATAAGAAATTTTCCACCAAACCATTCATATCCAATGTAGACGCCATCCCCAAGTTGACCTATGAAACCAATAGGATGAAGAAGCCAAGTTAAAAGCTTCTAGATCACTCAACTCAACCTAGTTACTCTCATGGCTCAACCAATCTACTCACTATAGATCACTCAAGCCATCTCATTGAACCATCAAACAACCATGGCACACTCTTCCAGTACCCTGCACAACGGAAGAGACATTTTCCCTTTGCTTAACAATCTCTTTGGGATATCATTCCTTTCCAATTCTCTTCAATGTAGGTAAAAATAGTCCAATTTGTTGAATGATTTCTAGAACAAAAAATATTTGTAAATAATCCATTGAGAAACATAATTAATTGGTGAATACTTCCTACCTAGCCTTTTTTTTCACCTACAACCATGTATCTCTCATGCAAGGTATATCAATTGCTATTTCATAATGTTGATTTTGTTCAGCTTATAGGTTAATTGTTAGCCTTGGAGAACACATCATGAGCAGCGTGAGCATGAACATAAAAGTGATTGAATAAATTACAATGAGAGAGTTGAATGATGGGTGTCTTCCCATTCAACAACAAAATGAAGTACTCTTATGCTTTACCATAATGATTTCACTTATCCCATTCCTTAATAATTATGTGAGGTAGACTTCCCCACAAACCTATACATGCATCCAATTATTGTATTTCTAAGTCAATGAAAGTGGATGGGTTCATCTAAAGCATATTATAGAAAATAGATGTGTTCATAGCCTACAACTTGGCAATAGAGGATTACTCTCCATATGGCCCCTTTCCTTGCCCCCTTTGTTGGAATCGCAATCCCTTTTCTACTCTCCAGAACCATATTGAACTATTAAATATTATAATCAATCATTAATATTCACATATCTTGAGTTCACCCTAGTAGGCGTGCCACATGGTCCATAGAAGTATATTTACAAATTTGCATTCCTAGTCATTCACTAGTCAAGCCTTGGTATTAAGTTTTACACTAAGAATCCATTTTTGCATATTTACATAACTTACAAAAGGGGTCATTTATTTAAGCTCACATGGCTTGAATTCTATCATTATAAGAACACATTTACAATTTATACATAATATAATTCAATAAATTACAAGCATCAAAACTAGGATATTACATGTGCTCATAGAGAGTTGGGCTTGAATCTAAGCATCAACATTCACTTTTCATGGTGAAATAGGGTGTTACACAAGACCTAAAACCCAAGGTATGGAATAATTTATAAATCCTTAAATCAAATAGTATAGAGCATGAAAAACAATTTAAATTGGAAAGCTTGGTTTACAAAGACATTAGATCTATTTTTAATAAAAGTTGTATAAAACCAAACTCGATAGTTTGTTAACACAAAAAAAAATCTAAAACAACTTAGGAATTTGATTTCCAATACTTTTACAAACAATTTCAATTGGAAAGCTTGGTTTACAAAGACATTAGATCTAGTTTTAATAAAATTTGTATAAAACCAAACTCGATAGTTTGTTAACACAAAAAAATCTAAAACAACTTAGGAAATTGATTTCCAATTCTTTTAATTGTAAAAACAAATTTATAAAAAATAAATTAACTTTATAAAATTAATAAATTGAATTAGCCTTGAGAAAAAATAATAACTTTAGAAGCTAAATATATTAAAATTGGTCCAAGTAAACATTAATGGAGCATGTTAAAAAGTGGACTAACTCATTTTTCCCTTTAAATTATTTTTAAGAATTTTGTAAGTTATAGTTCCACATAATTGCTTGTAATTTTGACCATAAGACTTTTCTCGTAAGGGTTTTAATCCATTTTAAATAGACCCAAATCATAATAATTTCAATAAAATGAGTAAATTACAGTGAGACTTTTATTTAAAAAAAACTTAGAAAATCAAATTTATCCATGTTTTAACTCACTCCAATAATAATAAAAATTACCATAAATTCCATAAATATAAGGGGTGGGAGGAGGGGGAGGGATTCTCATGAATCTCGATGAGCACCTGGTCATTACGTATGCCTAGGGTCTTGGTAGAGGAACAAATAACGTGAAAGAAATGCATGGACTCTAGTTTGGACTTCTTTTAGCAAAGGATAGAGGAATGCCAAGATCACAATTTTGGGAGACTCCCTAATTACCATCTAGCACTTGCACAAAGGCTCTCTTCCGAAGAAAAGTAATTTGAATCTTCTCCTTCAAAGAATTACGGGTATCTTTGGTTGGTTCTCTAACAAGATCTTCTTTCACATATTAAGGAGCCAAAATATAGAGACATATGAGCAAGAAATCGTGTTTGTAGACTGAAGACCAAGCAAAGCGATATCAATGGGAAATTAGCCGGGTAGAAAATACCATGATGGATCTCATGTGAAACTCAATCCCCCCATGATCATCTATATGAATTGGAAAAATAGTGATTAATTTGTAGGGGGGGCTCAAAATCCGACCCCTTTGCCTCCCTGCCATTATATGCCAGGGAGATTTATTTCATTTAAGTGGACAGTACGAGAGGAGTGACTTTGATGTGGTGGTGGGATGAGAGCCTTCATGCCATGAGGAAATCCACACCACTCCCTTAATAAATCCTACCCTGAATTAAATGTGAATCTATTCTCTTCTCCTTGCGCTTGGTAAGAACAAGGACTTTGAATCAAGAATGTTTATGAATGGCTGCAGTGACTCAATAGTTGCAACATGAAAATTATTAAAAAATTGGGTTATATACATGAATTTTGGCAGACTCTTGATTATTTCGTGTTTGACTTACTGGGGTTGACATGTTGTCCTAGCCTTGGATGATTGTCCAAACTCTCTCATTCTCATTCTTTATGTTAATTTTCAAGCTCCCATTAAAGGATTTGGGATATGGTTAAGTGGTCTACTGGGTTCCTGCCTTGGATCTCTTTAGCTCTCCATATCTCAGTCTTCGCGAGTTCTAGACTAGGTTCGTGCGAGGATTCTTTATGATCATATGACATCATTTTAGTAGTTGAGTCCTCAAGTTACTCCTTCTCTTTTTACATCACTAATTTCTCTTGAGTGGATCAATTGTAATTATGGCAGAAGAAATATTAAGTGGCGAGCTCTCAAGGATAATTTCTATCTGTAGTGGACAAAAATGTATTTAATTCTTATGGGTTTAGTAAGTTTGAGTGATAATTCCATTCGAAGGCTCAAAATATCTTGTTGGATGTGTGTCAACCTCGTTTTTATTCGTGCTAGCTTGCAGACCGTCTTCATATTTGGTCAAATCTTTGCCTTGGTGGACTCGTTTGTTGGGATTTGGACTTTGTTTCACAACTCCCATAATTTTATTTGTCATCCTCTCTTCTAGTTGGATATGGATAGTCACAATCCGAATTCAGTGAATTTGGTGGCTTCTAGCACTCATGGAACTTGTCCTCACTTCCCGCATTCTCTATTTAATCCTCAAGAGGACGTCAACTGTCTATACAATCTAATTCTTCATATAACCTCTATGATCCTATCTCAAAGTGGGGATTCTTAGTGCATTAAATCTCATATGTCTCAGTAGAATGATGATACCAATGCCCTTTGCAGTCAAATAGTTGATATGCAAGTCTCCAGACATGAGAGAAAATATCATAGTCTTGCAAGAAGTTCCTTCACTGACCAGTCTAGGATGATGTCTATCGACTCTCTCCTACTAAATAATTTCATTTTTTAAAGTTGTCTTCTTATGTGGTCAACTTGTCATGTCTATAGGTTCCTCTCTAGTCGAAGAATGTATGCCAAATTTAGTCTGTTAGTAGATGATGACAATTCTTCCATTTTGTCTTCCTATGTTGAATAAAAATCACTCGAAACTCCAATGTAATATCTCTCGGGTATTTTTTGTGACCGGGCGTAGATTTAATAGAAAACTACTAATTTCTATAATAAAAAAGCCATAAAGATATTCAAATAACGATACTAACCACAAAACCCCACATGGTGTAGAATAGATGGTGATGAGGTATATTGTTAAGGCACTTTGGGTGTGAAGGTCACCAACTCGAAATTTCATGGGAAAAAATCCATCCATGTTAAGGGTTGGTGTGGCGCATGCCAAGTGCAATCCCCAGGTGATTTTGACAGCTTAGATGTCCTTGGGTCACAGTTTCTCAAGCCAAATGTTAAGTGTGTAGTCATATCACGACTCACACAACTTAGCAAACAAAAAAAATTATACTAATCACAAAAGCATAATATTTAAGATGATAATAATAATCATATATATAATTATAATTTTATTTTTATTTTAGAACCAAATCAAGAAATATTTTATATGAAAATTTATGCTTGGAGACACAACAATATAAGAGTACAAAATTTATTGGTTAGGCCAAGTAAGACATAATTTTCATCCATCTTGATCTCTAGACAAAATCCACTAAAAAAGTCTATTATATTGTGACTTTTGTAAGTATATAACCTCCAATACAAGCATAAAATCCAACAAAAGGTTACCTCCATACAATATAATTATGGGATAAATGTACATCATCCCTATCCTCCTATTTTGGTTCCATAAAGGGAGCATTTGCATTCAAATAGAGAACCATGGGATTATCATAACTAATAGACTTACTAGAAGAGGGGGAGACTAGCTTGTTGTTTTCCATTCCTAACCAGAGCTCTGCAATTTGATTTCTATGATCCACCAAAATATCCATGGTTGATGCAAGGTTCGTTGACAACTAATTATACCTTAGCCAAAGTTTAAAAACCCCCTCTATGGAATGGATTCATGCTCTAATCTACGATGGTAATCTCCTTGATGCATCCTCCAATTTGTTGATACTATCCAAATATATTCACGATATTCAATATATTGAAAACTCTTAAAAACTCAAATCAGGGTACCCCAGCTCTAATACTAAACCTTGCCCTCCAAACTGCAAGACACCACTTGAAAGACAAAATAAAATAGCTTGTTTTTAGTTGTTGAGATGGTAGGCTTCCTTATCAAGGAGTTGATAATTGTGCGCCGATACAACTTTATTTTGTTGATTATAGTGTTGGTAGAAGATGAAATCTAGGGAATCCATTACCACTCCCTAAACCAAAGGCTCCATGTCAAATTTCCCATTGATATTTTGAGTATTTTAACTGAGTGAATTTCTATAGCGGATTAATTAGCTCCCCATGTGATCGTACAACCCCCCATACATCAAAAAAAATTTCTATGGAGTGGGTTCACTCAGAATGTGATAAATTACCTTGAATCTCATCCACTACAATTGAGATTGAGTCAAATGAACTCCACTATTATCACCCAAGGGAATGGAGGCATGTGACTCACATGCCTACCATTACCACAATTTTGAGCCATCAAGTTATATAAATTCCATACTAATTGCAAGTGTACCACATTATCCTACAAAAATCTAGCTTCCCTTCTAATAGATGTTGAACACATGAGCCCCTTGATGACATATAACCCATGGTACGAACCAATTTCCATGTTCGATCTGATCCCTTGGGAAAAATGTGACACGTTCCACATATCCCTTCTCATTGGTGCATGAAAAGTTAGGGGATTTAGAAATGGTCTACCCTTTTGTTTATGACAAGTGTGTCAGGTTCTAATGTGGTGGATTTGTTTGCTAAGAAATATACTTCCTAAGTATTATGCCTCAAGACATGAATCATTGAATGATACCATAAAAAATATAACAAAGAATGGATCCTTTTGAATATGATGATTAACTTTAGATTCTTAAGAAGGTTATCTAGATAGAGGTGATATATTGTTTTTTGAGAGTATCCCATGATTATTATACCACTCAAATTTAAAGAGGAAACTTGAAAAAACCCATGGAAAAAGGCATAATCCTTTGCTTTCTTATTTGAAGCATGCCTAAGACTCCAAGAGAAGGATAAGTTTACTTTTCCAATGGGGTGAATAATCACCCCCCACTCCTACGACCCTTGGATTACTCTTAGACGCTCCATCAAAACAAAGAATATATTTGTTTTGTGAGGAGAAAATCCTAATTTCTAATAAGGAGTATGAGATGCAGGTTGGGAAACAAGAACTTGGATATTAAGATTGGCCAACCATAAATATTCTTCCATCCTATAGAGCTTCTAAGGAGAGGGAAGGGAGACACATTTAGAGTTTAGGCTTTTGTGAGCAATGAAACTGCTCGTATTTCTACTTCTTAGGTATAAGAACATTCCTTGGAAGATAGCTCAATTTTTGGCTAGCCAAATTTTCCAACAAATAAATTTAGCTAAGGCCATCCTAGAAGAGAGAAAGAGTAGAGAGGACTAATTTGATCAACCATATAAATTGATGGATTTAGCCAATGCGCATCCCACTAAGAGAATTGAAGCCTAAACTTGGAAAGAAGAGGAAGCAAGGAGGGATGAGGGAATAGTTTAATATTGATCATCATGACCAAATATTTAAAATCCATCCATGCTTCACTAATTGGAAAACCAAGAGTATGAAGAAGAAGACCCTAATTCATTATGTTGGTATTACAAGTATATAATTAGCTCTTGTCAAAGTTCAATAATCCCCTTAAGGCAGTAATGAAAATATCCAATTCTTATTTAAATAAAGAGGCTATGAGCGTGGATGCTCCTCCTAATAGCAACGTGTAATCAACAAACTAAGAATAATTTATTTTTTTAGTTCCTCTCAAATAGTGAATACTAGGAAGATGTTGGAATATTCAACAATACTAAGAGGCAGGTGGGAGGGGGAGGGGGGTGAATTAGTATTAATAATTTTTAACTTTAAAAACTTGCAATTGCATCCATAGGTATAAAGAAAAACCACATAAATATACAAAACATAGATATCTTTACGTGAAAACCATGGAGTGATTTTCTTAATATATATAAATAGTATATTCAACTTTATAAACACAAATTACCTAGCTTATTAGCACCAATTGAAAGGAAGAACTAAATCCTTGATTTATCAACACCCAAATTTGTACAAGAGTAAATATTAGTCAAAGAAACTATGCCCTCCTAGCACTTGCTCCTTTATCCTTCACAAAAGTACTCAATTCCCCAAACATGACCTTCTTAGCAACAAAATGTCCCTCAACAAACTATCCTTGAACTTGGCCTTCTTTTTCTGTAGAACTTTGCTTCTGTGAAAACTATTGTCCTTTTGATCGACTAGCCCTCTAGGTTAGCAACAGTTTAAAGAAATTCATGATTTCTTCTATGTATACTAGATAAGAGAAAGACAATGGAATCAACTTGGAACTTCCGCTTAATCCCTTTGCTTGATCTCTCTCCCCCTTGACAGAGCTTGCAACTCCTCCCTGTACTTATCCCGCTTGGAGAGTACCTGTAGAAACACAGTAACAAAGAACTGTCAAAGAATATTAATTTATTATATCATAAGAATTACAGAATCAGGTATATAATGAACATACAGTAGCATTCACAAATGATAACATTCACAATTGCACAATCACATGGAAGAAAACTTGAAGAACTTTATTAGATAGAAGGGAGAATTACAACCCAGTTGTCTAATCCAACATCATCCTCCCAGCATCAATCCCTCTTCACCTCATGAAATAGCAAGATCACACCAACAATACAATGCTCTTTCCTCAAATACAAACTATTAACACTTCCTTAGAATTCACAAACTTCCAGCCTCTGGATCTCTTAGATGAGGGATTCATTTATAGATGTGTGCAAGGGTGTGAGTCATCTTCGGGGTTTTGATTAGTGTCATTCCACTTGTTACATTTGGTTCCACTTGGAGATTTATTGGATCTCTTACTCATCCCTGGGCGAATTCAGAGAGGCGAGTGTCATAGGAGAAGTTTCTAGAAGATTCCATGAGCATCCCTTAGCAAACTGTCTCGGACATTTTTCCATCCTCACCCATCACACCCTATAGAAGGCCTAATCAGTATGCATTGCACCTGGCTAGTGTAGAAGTCAATACGCATCGCACCCTAACAGTGGAGCAGTCAGTATGATCTAGTTTAGGCCAATTCTGGATGGTTTCTCAGGTGGAACTTTTGGGGAATGTTGTAATCAGACGACCATGATCTTTTAAGGTATGTAACAACACTTTTAGGGGTTGAATAGCCCTAGTTTATCGATATATAAGTTTGGGGTTGAAGTGCCCAAATATGTCTATAACAAACTTAGTCTCAAAAAACCCTAAACTAGGACTGAAACTTTCAAAAAGTGTGCCAAAACATCCTTCCAAAATAAGCCAAAAAACCTTTCCAATCCCTTAAAAAATGTGGTAAAAAGCCTTCACCACAAAGTCATTCCAAATAAGCTCTTGTTCACTTCTAGTTCGTGAGGTATGGACCTTAGAAATCCTTATTTTCTTCGCTAGTTTCAACATAACCAAATTTTCTTGAGTGAATGACTAGAAATGATCCTTCTCAAACCTATTTATAGTGCATTCAGGGTTTAAACTGGGTCGACTTGTCCACTGGCTAGAATGGCTTGTGTAGCTGGAAGAATGCATAATGAATATTCGAAAAAACATTTCTCCTCAACCATGAGGAGTTAGAAGGAGTTCCATATATTGTTGGAAATGTCTTAGAATACGCTTTCCAACCATATATATTATGCTTCCATTAATGGAGTAAAAATGCATTCAAAGATGGTGTATCCAGATGGGGCATCCAAAAAACATATTTTGAAATGTGCTATTTGAATATGTAACTTTCTCTTTCATTTGGAACACCTTCGACATTAATGAAAACTTATTTCAATAAAAAAACTACCAATTCTTATTTTATAATCTAATTTCCTACTCAAAAACTTTGCCACAATAATGTACAAAAAAGGGAAAAGGGGACATCCCTGTATTAAACCCATTTTTAAAAAACACATTGGTCTCCCATTTACTAGAGGGGAAATCCATGGTACTTTGATGCAAGTAGCAATCCGCTTTATTAATCTTTCCTTGAAACAAAATTTGCGGAGAAATACATATGGAAAATAATTCCTTACCTTGTTAAATGCATTTTCCATATGCAATTTGTAACAGACCTTGGTTCATTTCCTATGTAAATAAAATATATGACCAAGGTCATGGGACATGTATTCCAAGTTTAATGCTGGGGAAAAAATAGTGATGGGTATCACTGGTGATTAATTAATGGCTATCAAAATTGGAAAAGGCATTGGAAAAGGCAAAGAGGCATTAATTGGATTTTTTTTTATGAAATAAAGGAAAATAGGAGAAAAGGAAGGTGAAAGTAACAAATTTGCATGTGAGGAAAATTGAAGGAAAAATAAAGGAAAATGAAGAAAATAGAGGTCTCAATGATAAAAAAAGCTTCTGAGGATCAATTCACAATTTTTTTCAATTCAGTCTTTGGCCCTCTCATTCTCTCATACTCTTGCACACTTAGAGTATTATTGGAGCATTCTTCGAGCACATGGGCATACATTGGATTCGAAAAAAGAAGGAAAGGGAAAGCAGTAAAGCACAGGGGATCAATTGCATCAACAACTACAGCTAGATTACTTTGGAGGTAATAGGTTGTATGTGTGATTTCCTTGCTAGTTTATGGTATATGCATGTGATTATCTTGTTACGTGTTGTCATTGGCATGGACGTTTACCCGGATTAACAGTGGTTTTAGCCTTATCTTGTTGTTTCCTAGACAACCATCATGTTGTGGGTTCTTTTCCACATCATTGCTTTTTTTTTGGTGCTCATAATTCCTTATGGATGTGGGTTGGAACAAACGCTTTGGAAGCCCTGAAACAACTTGGGTTGAGTTACAAGTCCTGGAGCCTAAGTTGGGACAAACGTGTTACACTAAAATTTGTCACCATGACTATTTGCAGTTAGTATGGCTCCATCAACTGTCATACTATCCTCCTTGGCAAGTCTCATACCTCTGCTCTTCATGTCAAACTCCAAGAAAGAGAGAAAGTATTTAAAAATCTATATATCTCTGGGTACGCAGTTTCTCTTAGCCTTACCTGCGTGTACGCACCCCAAGTTCACAATACCTGCGTACTTGTACGCTCTGTCTGTAAAGGGCTGGGTGTGTACTCCTGTAAAGGTCAAAAGCGCAAGTTTCACTCCAAAAAAGTTACGTGTGGTCATTTCTAGAGCATTCTAGAAGCTTGTTTGACGTGTATTGAGCGCCTCCAAATGGTTCATGTATCCCTATGAAAGAGGAACTTATCCCATCAAGAGGGGAGCTATCCCATCCAAAGAGGGGCTTATCCCATTGATGGTGGACCTGATTAACTTCCTCTAGAGCACTATAAATACAGGCATTGGGCCAGAAGTAAAAGAGGTTGAAAGCTGAACATTCCTAAGGGTAGATGCTGCTGGAATTAGGACTTCCTTGTAAAAGCTTGTGAGGAGAGATTACCATCTTTGCTTGTTTCATTTGGAAGTGGGTGAGCTGATCAGAGTAAAGGAGAACTCTTGTGGACCTTGGGAAGGACCTTCACAACACCAAGGCTCAGGTTGTAATGGTTCCTTTTGTTACCTTTTAATACAAATTAGTCCATTCTTCTCAACAATTTGTTATTTATGAGTTGTTTCATATACTCCTTGGTCTATATGTTAAATATGTTTTATTTTATGTGATATTCAGGTGCTATTTAATCATTTGATTGTTAGTGAATGCAGGTTTCGAAGGGAAGGAGGAGCTCATCTGGATCAACGAAGCTGGACTACTACAACAGCGTTGGGTTACAGGTAGGATCTAAACACTTGATTTCTCATATTGTAAAGGCATATTTAGTGAAGGATTGCTCTTATTTGTCTTGTTTGTCACTATAAAGTCTTAGGCTTCTAGGGAGGTTGGTTGTGTTCGCACTAACGACTCTTTCCGCATGACAAAACGCATTGAAGCCCTTGGTGGGTGGAGTTACTAGCCCCTGGATTGAGGTTGGACAAATGCTCTGGAGTCCTGGAAGGTTGTGGGTTGAGTTACTATTTCCTAGAGCCCTGAACAACTTGGATAGAGATTGATTTGGTTGGTGTTAGTGATGTCCGGCCATGAGGTGGAATCACTGGTTGAGGGTTGAGATAGTTTGGCCTCTGGAATCCTTGGTTTGGTTTTTTTTGGTTTATTCCATGAGATCCTACATCTGTGCTTGGAATATTGTGTGGTGGTGATTGGATGAAACATAGATTTGGTTCAACCAAATTTATGGTCAAGTGGTACTTGGAAATCTCTAACTTGGTTGGTATCTTCAATTGTTAATAAGAGTTATTCTTCAATTTTGATTCATGTACATTTGTTGGCAATGTGTTGATGATATTATGGCTAGGTTTCCATGGTTTATATGTTGGTTGTTTTCTGGTTATATGTTTTTCATATGATGTGTATCTTCTATGGCTGTTGTCATGAATTGTTTAGCTATTGATCTATTGTTGAATGAATGGACTAATAAGTGTTATTGCAACTATATGGAGAGGGAATTTGTCCTTCTCGATGAATCTTAGATGAATCTCAGAATTTTATGATCAGATATGCATTCATCACTTGTAGCTTACATGTTTTCCATGTGTTTGATGAAACATATGTTGTGTTCTAGGCAGTCTAGGTCAAGTTTTTGAGTTGAGATTAAATGTTTAGATTTATCACCATGTTAAATATTATTCTAAAAAGTATCAAATAGTTATAGGCAGTGGTTTGGAGGTTGACGTAGAATTTAGGCTCAGATCTCGAGACCACACCATCTAAACTAGACAATTTGGGTCACAACCACACCTAGGTAGGCTTGTGCGTGTAGCTGGAGGCTTGTAACCATATGGAGGCCTTGTCATGCATGCGGTTGGGGGTTAAAATGTGTCAAAAGGAGCCCCAACTCAAGGTTTGATCACCTAGGGTGGTTCTTTGGCCCTTGAGTATCCTGTATCACTGAGGGATGAGGTGAGTTGTGAGTTTGTGGTTAGTATATTGACCCCACTTCCTTAACTGGAGATAGGAGGTCAGGACATGTCATAGTAACTCTTTGTCTCAGGTTTACCCTGAAAGGCTGGTGAAATTGGGTAAATGTGGGAGGGGGTGATTACACAATTTATTTATCATTCCTTTTCCCCTTTTCTCTTGTTAGAGTGTATTTCTTCTTGAAACAAGACTATATCATTCACTATTTTCCATTTTATCACAAATTCTCCTTAGCTTTTAGAGATCAGTTTTGGAAGCAACGATTTTAAATGAGTAGCTATATTTTTCGAAATGATTTTATAGGATACCTTACACAAGTAGATGGACTAAAATATTGAAAAGGAAGAGGGATTTACCTCCTTAGGCATTAGCTCTGAAAATTAAAAATTGGTTCAATCACTTATTTTGGAGAAGTGTTGCACATAATCAACCATGCTACAAAGATCAAATTTTATTATGTGCCAGCACTTCCGATGGAAGTATGTTGAAAATCCATCTGGCCTGGGAGCCTTCTTCAATTCAAAGGAAAAAATTGTTCTCTAAATTTCCTCCTCTGAAATCAGACAGATTAAGGCTAAGCTATCTTCTGTCAAAACTACCTACAGGATATGTTTTAGCATTGTATTTACACTTTAGATTGTATTCTTCCTTGTTTTAAATACACATATCTAAGACAATTAAAGGCTACTTCTTTAATTTTGGGATATGAGATAACAGTCTCCCCATTAACCAGAATGGGTTTCACATTATTTTCCCATAATATCATCTTGGCTTTAATTGTGGAATAATTTGTTACTTTTATCACTAGATTTAAGCCACGAGCTTATAGATTTCAATCTCCGTAGCTCCTCTTCAAACCATGATAGAGCATTATGGAAGAGGCTGAATTAATTTTCTTCCTCCTAGAATATTTCTCGCGTAACTAGTTCTTGCTCTAGCTTTTGTTGTATATCTTCTAATTGAGATTCGTTCCTTGCAAAATTTTATCCGACACATGTAATTCTTTTGTAACCCATGATTTAATATGTCATTTGGGTTCCTTAACCTTTTCTTCCCAAATATACATTGGATATCCAAACACCTATTTACTCTAGTTTTGAGAGGCTACATAATAAAATCTCGGGGAGTTAATTAACTATGGATTGAACCTAAAGCGAGGGGCTCATATTCCTCTTAAGGATGGAGCAATAATAGAATAGGCATGTTATCTGATCCACTCCATGACATGGATGGGAAGAAAAGGTTAGCCTTTGCTCCAAAAAATAATCGCTAATCAGAGATTGGTATAATTTCACCACAATGTGACAATGTGCCACTCGCCTGTTGCTCCATGTGTACTTATTTTTGTCATGCCTAACATTGATTAGATACAAAAGGGAGGTGAAATCCTCCTTCCTCTCCCTAAAACAAACCCTAACATTGTTGCCTCCTTTTTTTTCTCCCATGTATGAATAATTGTATTTAAGTCCACCCCACCCCCCACCCTCCCCCACTCCCAACAAAAAATATTTTTCCCCAAACTCAATTTCCCCCAAACTACAAAGGGTTGTCCAACAAAATAATTTTCCATGATAAGCAATAAGGATGAAAATACTGATTACACTACATACCTTATTAATGGGGATATGCTGAAATTATATTTCTAAACAATGAAGGGATATCTTTTCCTCGAGAACTATAACACTAAGGGGGACCAACAAGTACATAATCCCCTAAAATCCCCTCTAGATTTGACTTCCAAAGTGTTGCTTCCTATCAAAATAGAACTACATTTATAGAGGGCTTCATTCTCATCCAGTTTAGTCTCTTGGAGTAAGATTTGGTATTTTCCTTCTTCATAAGCTCCAAATTATTGACATTTTCTAATCACTCCCCATCCCACTACAGTCCCAAGAGACCAACTTCATTATTTACTCATGGATTGTGAGGGTTCCCATTAAGAAGGAGGTAGGTCGCTTTGCTTCCTTGTGATGCATTGACAATTGCTTAAAACACCTTAAATGGTGAGCTAAGTTCCCAAATATTTAACCTTCTCCACTTGCTTATTTTGAATCTCTAGGTTGGCTTTCCTTCCTAGTTTTTTGGAAAATCTTCCTTGGCCAAGTTCTTTGCCAATTATCCCCTTCCTATTTTTCATCGGTTGAGCCAGAAGAGAACCTGGGTATATTTTTTAGGGCAATGGGGGATATATATACTTCCTCATCCTTTGATTCGATACCTCCATCCATCCTATTCTAAGTCAATGGGTCACCAGAGACAAAGTCACTCACTAGGAAGCCTTCTACACTAGCCAAGCGAGAATCCACATTATCCAAACAAGACCTAAGATTGCAAATCATTCATTTTATATCCCCTTGTGAGGAGAATATATTATAGGTCTCCACTTGTATATCTTTGAATATCAAACATAGTAGAGGTGCCATTTGCAAGACCAACGAAATTTTCTTACTAATAATGTAATTAAATTTTTATGTTATATTAAGTCTATAGATATTTTAAACATGAATTGGGAAATTGGAATTTTTTGTATTTGGTTTGATAATAAATTATGAACGTTAAATTTATCCTTAACTCAAGTTAAATGCACTGAATTCAAAAGTATCATGATTCAAAAGTAGATTATATAGTGGATGAGTTCAATAAAGAACGAGTGGAAGTTGGAAATTCATCTTAGGTTAAGTATGGAAAGTTTCTAAAGTAAAGAAAACACATCTGGTTCAAACACATTATTGAACAAGGATTCAAGTGGCAATACATCAAGCATGGAAGGATTGTGCTCGGTAAGGTGCAAAGGCTTAGTGATCAAAGACAAGAAGCAAATGGTTTTCCGTAAGCTGTTTGTTGTACTCTAATAAGAAGAAGCAAGTACGTAGTGGGATGAGGAAATAAAATAATAGTTTCAAAGGAGAATAGGTTTTTTATTCTAGGGAGTCACTCTATAAATAAATTCCGGAGGAAGGAATACATAATTTCGTTTTATCAAGTAAGGTTTGATGAAATTTCAGTGTAGAAGGAAATGACATTGGAGGTTTTTTCAACTTAAGGGTAAATTTGGAAATTTGAGGGAAAACCCCAAGGAGGAAGGAAACACCAATTAAGTTGGAAAATCCAAAAAATTGAAAATCTCTATACACAGATTGAAAGACATAGAATTTTCAAATTTAAGTTTCCATTATTGCAAGAGAGTCTCAGAAAACTTAGTAACCAAAACTTAGGGAAAACAAAAGGAGTAAGAATCTACCAAAAATGATGGTTGGGATTTTGACTAGTGGGAACTCTCTTAGAAAACCTAAAAAAATAAAAACATTCAGGTCTAGGAAAAACATGTTTATATGAGACATTGAACTCTACTAATCTAGGTTTCTCTAGAGAAGTTAAAAAATCAAAGAGGGCTAAGGAAAGACTCAAAAATAAAAGTTTTTGTATTGCAGTAAAACTAAGGTCCAAAACCATAGGTGGGTCCGCCCAACCTAACATAGGGTCCAAAACCAAAATTTTCCGAGGCACTGCCCCGGACCCCATAAAGTGGGGTTACAAGTACCCCTCAAACCCCCTGTGACCTCCTCCCCTCTAACCACTAGTTAACTATGTGGGCTAGTCATGCAAAGAATATAACACAACCCAACAATTTGGAAGTCGGCTAAATCTGGCGAATCCACTAAATTTGATGGAAATTAACGAGGAAACAACTTGGCACTTTGATGCTATGGTTTACGGCAGTCGGAATTACCAAAATTTTCACCTACTTAATTTTTCTGATGACCCCTAAAAATCTGGCGAAAAATTTCAAATAAGTTTCTCTTTAAAAATAAACACACACACACACACACACATATATATATATATATGGGGTGGCGGGCCACCACCTTCGCCATCCCACAATGACCATATATATATATATATAATATATATATATATAATAATCAAACATGGGGGCGGGTTGCTAATGGCGGACCTGCCACCTGAGGGCCCACGACCGATACAACAAATGACACCATTATAATTGGGCTCGACGAGGATCAAACCCCCCCAGCTGAGCCAGTCGGTCCATGTTTCACAACATTAAAAATAAAACAAAACCGTCGTATGTTTAAAATTGGAGCGACAGGTTTTGTACCTAACCTGCTTCCCAAATTAATTCCAAACTCTACCCCGTCAACCAGGATGCCAACAAGGTCAACCTTATTATTAATGCCAAATTTTTCAAATAAAATGAAAAGTAATTCATTCACCCGAGAGTGTGGAAACCAATGTAGAGGTGGAACCCTGAGCGGGAATGGAAGCCAAGGAACATAACCTTCACGCCAAGAATATTCCAAAAATCTAAAAGATTCCCTTGGAGCCAAAATTTCACAGTGCCAGATTCATGCCAAGTTTATACTCAAACGAACTAGAATTTCGCCAAGAGTGATCCAAGTGGATGTTGGTGGCCACCCACTTGTCGCACTTGGACCCCCACGACTGTCTCTTTCAGTTTTTTAGTTTCCTTAATTGTAGTACAATTTACTATTTTTAGCAGTTTTTCGGGTCCTGAACTTCTGGAGCCGTTTTGAGGCCCTAAACGACGTTTTTTGGGAAATCTGGGAGCAACATGGGTCTAGGGTCCATGGACCAATGTTGATCTTCCCAAAGTTGTAGTGCTCGGATACATCTTTCTAACGAGCTATTGTACGCGTCAAACGAAGATCGGGTGCCAAAGTTACGACCCCGGGAAGTTGATGTACCAACTTACCCAAAACGAGGCCCACAATTTGGCGTTTCATCTTCTAGGGTTAGGTTTTGGGATGTTAAGGGTTTTCCATTGTTTCTCAAAAATAAATAGGCCTTCGAGTCTCATTGTAACATAGTTCAGAGGCATGTAGCCGCCACATCTCTTCTCAGAGATAAGCTACCATCACCTTAGCTGGTTTATTTCCATTTCTGTTTGTAATCATGTTTCAGTATTTTACATTAATTAAATGAAGTATTATTTTCGTTGCATCCATGTGTTTATGGTTGTTTCTATAATTTGTTACGTTCCTGTTTAAATCCGGATCAGTGGTATCAGAGTGGTCTATTTTTTCTTTTTTTTCTTTGCATGTCCCCAACGAGGTCCGAAGATAAGGAGTTATGGCTTGAACTAGTAGAACCTTTTCAATACCAGCCTCGCAAATCCTTGACAACCTCCCATGGCGGATGAGAAGAAAGATGAGGGGGCAGGAGATCCTATCAAAATCTTTCTCAAAGAAGCCCTCGAGCGACAAAGGAACGCGATGATGGACATCTTTGCACAAATCCTTCAGCAATTACCCAGAGGCGACACATCGGCTTCCAACAACTACTCTGGAAATGCCACACCCTTTAAGGTACAAGTTAAATTTGAAATCCCCATCTTTGAGGGTCAGATAGATGCAAATGTCATAGATAAATGGTTAAATCTGCTAGAAGGGTATTTTTCTGTTCATGAATTTTCAAGTCGAGAAAAGATTGTTTTCGCTCTTCTGAAAGTAGCCCCCCATGTCAAGGACTGGTGGGAAACCTACTGCGAGCAGAAGGATGAAAGCATGGACTCACTATTCTCAGCCACACCCACTTGGAATTCCTTTCGGGATGCCATCAAGGAGCAATACTACCCTATCAAAAGCTATGAGGACAAATACATAAAGTGGACCACGCTGCGACAGGGACGGGACCAAGATGTGCCAGAGTTCACAAACATTTTTCATACCCTTCGCAAATAGTTGGGCATCAAGGATTCTGAGCTACATTTGGTACTCAAATACCATGGCTGCCTACACAAGTACATCCAAGAAGAGATGGAGTTCCTGAACATCGCCTCGCTCGGCACGGCGTACTGATACACTGTCAAAATCGAGCAAAAGTTAAAACAGAAGAAGCGAAACTTTGGATCTGCAAATCCGAAGACCAAAGGATAAAGCCAAGGCGGGGTGACCCAAGACAACCCGTCGAAGCCGTAAGAAAAGAAAAACACCACGAAGTCGAAGAAGGACACAAGAAAGTGGTGTGAGTTCCACAAGAGCCCCACTCACAACGCAAGTGAGTGTCAGACCAAGCAGTTGCTAGTGGCCGAGTTGAAGGCTTCAGTATCAGATGCATGTTCCGACCCTTAGTTAGCACCCAACAAGGGGAATGGCAAAGGGAAGCAGATCATTGATGCGGGGCCCAGCGTCACTGTTTCCATCGCCAAGATCCAGAAGAATGAGCTCGAAGATCCAGAGGAGGGGGAGAGTCTTTTCCACTCATAGATGTGGGTGAAGGGTTCGCCGTTGCAATTCATTGTTGACAGTGGTAGCCAAAAGAACCTCATTTTAGCAGAGGTCGTGAAGCGATTGGGCCTACCGACTACACCACACTCGCAGTCGTACAGTATTGGGTGGCTTCACCAAGGACAAGATCTCTGAGTTCGCCAGTAGTGTCACCTTCCCTACAACATCAAAACCTTCACAGATGAGGTATTGTGAGATGTTGCACCTCTAGATGTTTGTGATGTACTATTTGGCCAGCCATACTTGTGGAGGCGACATGTTGTGTATGAGTCAAGGCCTCGCACTATTATTATTACTTTGGGTAATTCATTATACAGGATACCGGAGCTAACCCCACCTACTACCACCTCTTTGATCTCTTCTAAGAAATGCAGCAAGATTGTCTCCCAAACTAGGAAATTCATTCTTTGTCTGGTTCGCTCCCAAGGTAAGGGGAAGATCATCACCACATCAATGACTGCTATGAAGGGTTCCTCCACATAGCAGCAACAGCAGAGGGATACGATAATCAAACAACATAGGAACAAATTCTCCTCACCCACAGGGGCACCACACAAGTTTCAAGTGGGTGAAAAATTTTGGCTACATATGCAGAAAGAACGCCTTACAAGAGCCCATGAGAAGCTCAGACCACTCCAACATGGTCCTTACAACATTACAAAGGTTGTGGGAAACAATGCTTTGGAGCACAACATTCCTCCATAATTCCTTCCCCTGTGCTAAGTGTTCAATGTGTACCACCCTCGACCATGCTTCCCACCATCACTGGACACATCAAAGATTGCAGAACAACTCACTAAGTACCAAGTTTAGTAGATGGAGGAACTCAACGCAATGGAGACCATTTCTTCCCAACGGGGGAGGAATGATCAAGGTGGATGTTGGTGTCCACCCGCCTATCACACTTGGACCCCCACAACTATCTCTTTTAGTTTTTTAGTTTCCTTAATTGTAGCACAATTTACTTTTTTTAGCAGTTTTTCGGGTCCTGAACTTCCGGAGCCGTTTTGAGGCCTTAAACTACATTTTTTGGGAAATCTGGGAGCAACATGGGTCCATAGACCAATTTTTCCTTTCCTAAAGTTGTAGTGCTCGGATAGATCTTTCTAACGAGCTATTGTATGCCTCAAACGAAGATCGGGTGCCAAAGTTACGACCCCAGGAAGTTGATGTACCAACTTACACAAAACGAGGCCCACAATTTGGCGTTTCATCTTCTAGGGTTAGGTTTTGGGATGTTAAGGGTTTTCTATTGTTTCTCAACAATAAATAGGCCTTCGAACCTCATTGTAACACAATTCAAAGGCATGTAGCCGCCACATCTCTTCTTAGAGATAAGCTACCATCGCCCTAGCTGGTTTATTTCCATTTCTGTTTGTAAGCATATTTTAGTATTTTACATTAATTAAATGAAGTGTTATTTCCGCTGCATCTCTATGTTTATGGTTGTTTCTGTAATTTTTTGTGTTCCTATTTAAATCTAGATCAAAGAGTGTGATGGCGTGATTGTTTTTATGATCTGAGAAGTGGAATTTTAGTCAACCTGCAGAACAAAATCTTTATATAATCTTAATGAATCTTTGAGATTTCATGGGGGGGTGAAAATGACAGTTTCATAACCAGGCTAAATTTATACTCATTCTTCTCATTTTTTCGAAAGTAACATGATTGTGTGATCAGATCTTTCACCTGAGAAACCAAATTTAAATCAACCCATGAGAAGGAATCTTTGGGGAATATTTGAGATTCCTAGGGGACCATATTTTGACCAAAGCAAAAAGGGATCGAGTGTACAATCATTTTTCACGATTTTAGAGGTATAAGGTGTCTTTTGTACATGCATGTAATTTTATTTTTGCTAAAGATTAATGAAAGTGGCCTCCCCACTTTGAGCAGAGCCCAGAGACGTAGCCCACACTAGGTGAACTCTGTTATCAACCTATTGTGTATTTTCTTCTCATGGTCGTCATTTATTTTGCTTCTTTTATGTCTATGAATCTTATGGTTACATGCACTTTTAGATGCAATTTTCTATGCATATTTGAAGTGAAAAGATCTGGATCAAGTTTGGTATCAGAGTGAGTCTTCTGTTGATGTGAATTGCAAGTGTATGATCAACAAGGAAAATCTCCAAAGAGGTGAAGGAAAACTTAAGTCCTTTGATCCAGAAGCGGGGCATGTAGCACGAGGAGGGAAAATGGCAGATGAAGATTCTCGGTTGGAGGAGGAGGGAAACTATCATGAGGCCTTCTACGCCGTGGTAGAAAAAGTGGACAAATTATTTGCAGAGTATGTGAAAGCAATGGTGAAACCAGAGATGAAGGGCCAAATGATCATGCCTCGATGAATCATGAAGGAGGAGGAGAAGAGCCTCTTGAACCTCCCTCGCCATCTTCCAATGAAAGTTATTTTTCATACTCTTCTTGTCATTCTAGAGGTAGAAAAACTCATAAGAATCCCTTTTTCATGTTGGATGTCAAGTTTGATGTACTTGTGTTTAGTGGAGAAACTAATGCAAAAAACATAGATAATTGGATCAAACACGTTGAAGTATATTGCCACATACAACAAATCAAAGAGGATGAAGCCAATATTCAACTAGCATCCCTTCGATTGAGTGGCACTGCTCTTGTCTCATGAGAAGGAAAGTTGTAAAAGGGTGGTAAGAGTAGTCATACACTTCTTTCGTCTTGGTATGAGATTTTTTATGATTTAAGAGGACAATTTTATTTATTGGGTTACAAACAAAAGGCCTTGATGGAATGGTGACATTTGAAACAATGTAAAGGTCAAAATGTTCAGAATTGTACAAAGGAGTTTAGGAAACAGGCATTAGCATTGAATGTTCCACTAGACACTCCTGAGATGTTGATGAAATATATTGGCTCTTTGCATAGTTATTTGCTTCATTCATTGTTATTATTTGAACCTAAAGCTCTTGATAATGCTAGTGTGAACATTGTACATCTTGAAATCATGGGAAATCATGAACAAGAAGACTACCGAAAGAGGACAATGACAACTAAGAGAAAGGAAGTAAAGTCCTCTTGTACTCATTGTGAGAAACATTGGCATGATGAGGAACATTGCTGGAAGCTACATTGGAATTGAGGCCAAAAAGGAATGGCAAGAAGAAGAAACAAAAGATGGTTGCAGGGAAAATTTTGGGGGCTAATATTCATAGGTGGGATAATATTCCATGCTTTTTCCAAAAAAAATATTGCCAATTTCCATTTTTCTAAAAATGAATTCGCCCAAATTTTATAGTATAAAATTATTTTACCTTAAAAATCACCAATATTAGATACCGTCTAATATAAAATAATTAAAAATCTAAACATTTTTACAAAATTATCATCAAACATTTTAAAATTTGGATATTAGCGACTAGTACGATTCACTAAGGTTGTTAAACTTTAAGAGAAACTTCCATTCTTAAAATTTTCCATCACGGTTTCAACCATGCAACAGGACCAAGAATCTAAATCTGAATATGAGGAGAATATCACAGCTGCAAGATTTTCAGGTGTCAGAAAAATTGAACTTGGATCTAACTCAGGTGATGAGATGAAGTTGCAACTCTTGGGATTGCAAAAGATGAACCTATTTACTTGGGTTCTGACTTAGGCGATGAGACAAATATTTCAGCAGACCTCATGCCAAAGGTGAGAAGGGCACCAAACACTACATGGCTTCAAGAACTTGAAGATATCAACCAAAGCATTCATGCAGAGAATGTTGAACTAAAGAGACTCTTATAAGAAGTAGGAGAGGATAAACAAAGGTTACGACATCAATTGCAAGCCAAGGAGGAGGCCTTGGAAAAGTTGCAGCATAGCAAGCATGGGGTAAAAATTGATTCTTCAATTTCATGCTATTTTTATGATGATGATTTTGCTGCTTTTGAGAAACATACTACAGGAATTGGATCAAAATTGTTAAAGAAGATGGGGTTTCAAGGGAAGGGTCTCGACATTAATGGGCAAGGAATTGTGAATCCAATCAAAGTGGAGGAATATCCTCGTTATGCAGGACTTAGGTATGTCAAAAATGAGGTTGGAGAATGCTCCAAGACAACCAGTGATCAACCAATGATGGATGTTGTGTACCTCATCACATTCCAGTGATAGTGAGGATTCCACGGGCACTTATCAAAGGTGCACTAGGAATAAGCATTCCAAGATGATCCAAAAAGTTTAGAGGAGAAAGAATCATTGTAGTCACTGCAACAAGGATGGACACCAAAGAGCCACATGTTAGATACTCCATGCCTAGAAAGCACCTATGAAGGAACCAAACGATGAAGATGTTCAACAAGCAAATCTACCACAAGGAGATGACCCATTTACTTTGTTGAGAGAGAAATGGTTTTATTAGATATAATAGTTTGTCATGGCCATATTATTGTAAATCATATGTTGCTAAATGATTGTAAAAGATATTATGTGTTTTCCATCACTTGTGAAAGCAACATTATGATGTTTTGGCATCTTTTGTTGATAACTGGGGTATTGGTTTCCATTATGATGTACACTTGACCAAAGAGTGTGTGTTATAAAATCTTGGCAAGTATGGGGATGCTTGGGTCATGATTGTTCATGTAATTAAACATGTATTTTTCAAAGATTGTACTACAGGTTTGCAGAGGATGCAAGTTTTGGTTCATCAATTATGGCTCTAAAGAACAAAGATGAAGGAGAAGGAGGTGTGACATGTCAGAGAAATTTTTGGCAGAAAATTGAGCATAGTAGATTGCAGATTATGTTCATGCTTTTAGAGGACAAAAAGTTCCTCAATGGGGAGGAATGATCCAATTGGTTCCAGAGAGGCTCAAAAAACAAAGAGGGCTTAGGAAGGATTCAAAAAATAAACTTGTTGGATTGTAGTGAAATCAAAGTCAAATCGAAGAGCATGTCACAAGATTTCTAACGGCGCAAACGACACCTCAATCTGATATAGTATGTGAAAGTTACAGTCAGTCAAAGTTTTCATCAAACTAGGCCCTCTGGTTAAAGTTAGCAGAGCGCCAACTAAATTTGGAGGTCGACTAAATCTAGCGAAGCTGATAAATTTGGCGGAAATTAACAAGGTAATAATTTTGGCACTTTGTGGGTATGGTTTCCTCTAGCCATAACTAGAGAAATTATCTCCTACTTAATTTTGTCGGTGCCCCCTAAAATCCGGTGAAAAAATTCAAACAAGTTTATATTTAAAAAAATAAAATTAAAATATATATGGGGTGGAGGGCCACTACCCCCACCATGTTATCGGGAAATCTAGTGTCTATGCAGAACTGCTAGTCCCACTAAGGCTGGTAGCTACCTTAGAAACAAACAAACTAAATCCACTTTCGTTTTCCTTTATGAGAAGTAGATAAGAGGGGAAAGAAGGAGACCAACCTCTGTCTTGCGCTTGGTTCCTTACTTGATTCCTCTCCCTTCTGATAGATCTTTGCCACTCGGTTCCTCGTCTACCCAGCTTGAAAGAGCACCTGTATAATCAAAGCAGCATAACACTATCCAAGAACATAGATCTACTATCATAAACAATATAGGACCAGATATATATTGACCACACAAATGCATATATCATCAATCATACAAGAATGTGGGGGAAAACTTGAATATCTTTATTAATAATCAAGAATAGCAAAGAGGATTACAACCAATTGTTCTGACCCAGCATCATCCTCTCAGCAAGAAAGCCCTTCTTCACCTCATGAAAAGATTAGATCACCTAACACTATGATGTTACACCAAGAAACCATCAGCACTTCCTTACAAGATACAGAATTCCAGCCTCTGGATCTCTGGGATGAGGGATCCATATATAGATGTTTGCAAGGGGGGTGAGTCAGCTTTTGAGATTTGATTAGTGTCCTCTCTCTGGTAGTTCTTGATTCCACTTAGAGATTGATGATCTCTTACTCATCCCTGGGCGAATGCAGAGAGGCAAGTGTCACAGGAGAAGTTTCTCGAAGATTCCATGATCCTCCACCTTGCAAATTGACCCTGCCATTTGTCCACTCTCACCCATTGCACCACATAGAAGGGATTTTCAGTATGCATCGCACCTCCCGTGTGTATTTAGGTTGGATGCAGTGCACTTTGACGATGAAGCAGGTGAGATGGTCTAGTTTTGACCAGTTCTGAGTAGTTTTTCATGGAGAACTTCTGGGAGAAGATGTAATCAGTTGACCTTGTTCTTTTAGGGGTTGGAACAACACTTTTAGGGACTTAAGAGCCCTTGGTTTATGGACATTTATGATTGGGGTTGCAGTGCCCAAAAATGTCTATAATAGTTGCCCCCTAAAGCATGAAGTTATTAATCTGTTGATGTCGGGTGAAATGCTTTATCATGAGGATCTGAAGTTTTTTCGAGCTGGAAGGTGACCTGTAATAAGATACAATACAATACATTATCTTCATAATATTTTCATGATCTAGCTGAGGCAGGCATTCCCATTCTCAGCTTTATAAATTCATTTTTATGTACATAAGACAGACAATTGTCTGAGTGTAGACTGATGATTCTGGTAGAGCCATCATCCCTTAGGTTGGGTCATTATCTGTGCAGTAATGATGTACATTTGATGTCTTTATTTTCCTAAATATATATCGCAGCCTGGATGGATGAAACTAGATCGGAGGTCTTCGATCTCATTCGATCTTCACTCAAAGTACAAGTTGATCCATGTGAGAGATGTTCTGGAGTCGAACATGGAAAGACATCGCCTGATTACCAGCCAATGATGTAAGTTGTTAACAGCGCGAGAGGAATCACCTATAATGATGATGACCCTCAAGGTACTACAGTACAATTTATGTGGTGTGAATAAGGGACTTGGCGTCAAACACCACACAAAATCTTTTGGTCAAAGGCCATTGATGTAAACCTGTCGCCGGAAGTGAGAAACTTGCCATTGAGGCATGCAAGATTCAAAGTACTAAAAGGATTTTTCCTAGATCAACTTCCTGGATAATGAGCTGATGTCGACAAGAAGCGATCCGTCATAGGAGGGCCTTAGTGAATCCCACATCAATGACACCGAACGGAGAAAATGATTTTAATGGAGGTGAAAACGATCTGATGACATAAGGTTCAGGGTGGCGGTCATGAAAGAATGGAGTGTAAATGTATTGCAGTGAGTGAGACACAGGTGAATTCTCTGAGCAACTTCTCTTGAACATATTGGCGACACTGACATGATGGATTGGTAGCGTTAACCCCAAATATGGATGGTGTGATGGACCCATGGTGATATGACCAGTGAACGGAACAACCCAACCCAACTCGGATGCAGAGTGAAAGTGTCATGTTCAAGAGCAACTTGCTACCAATAAAGTTTCTTCAAGTTTTCTTCCCAATTTTTCCCCAGTCATTGCTGACTAGTACCTCTTTATTTTTGTCAAGCTTTAGGAGGATAACATATGCTTGTTCTATAATTTTCCCTTCGAGCAAACCCATCACTATGTTTTAACGAGCCTAGCGATAGTGAAACACGTTCTTGTCTGTATGGACAAGTTTGTCGCTATTTGGTTTTAACGAGTTTAACGACAAGGATAAATCGGTCCTTTTCAATTTTAGAGAGTCTGAAAAAGGGACATAATGAAAACTCCAATAATTCTTTTTCGTCATATAATCCCTTAAGTCCGAAAAAGTATAAAATAATACAAAAGGAATGAATTTTCGGTATTTTTAACGAGCCGAACAAAACAAGCGCTTGATATTTTTGTGTAATAATCCCTCAAGTCCAAAAAGATTAAAATCTAAAGGAGGGATAACACTTCCGGTCACTTTAGCGAGCTGGAGAGGCCAATTGCTCGGAAATCTTTTCATATTTTACGAGTCAGTTGAAAAGAGCTTAAAGGAGACTCGTTTTCTGAGGAACGAGTGATAAATTCGGGTAGCAGCTGATTCCAGGTAAGGTTTGGAATTTTCCAATCATGGTAGTGTCACAAGGATGGCTAACAGGATCACTCTTCGCAGCTGTTCCTCAAAAAGGGTAAACAATCAAATGGAGGTGAATGATCGGCCAATACAGAGTGGAGGTGATGATGAGAACACGACCAAGGCTTCAAAGGCTCATGATAATACATTCATGATGGTTATTTACCAGAAATTGGTTCATTTTTTAATGTTCTTAAACTCTGGGGGAACATTTGCTCATTGCTTATGTTTATATTTTAACGAGCTTGAATTCCGCATTAAAACTACTCGATCCACTCATATAATAAGGATGTCTCATATAATTGGCATTTTTTCAAAGCTTTGCCCCACATCCTTTCTTTATGAAAGTTGGGAAACGACCAATCCTACGAGTTTAAAGGGTTAGAGGACCTACAAATTTAAAAAAATAAATGGTCGCTCTTCGCTTGCATGCCAAAAGGTTTGCATGCCCCCAGGTATAGTGAAGTAGAGTTTCTAGGTTACCCCTCAATTTGCAGACAAAACATTTGTTTTATCGGGAAAGGCCTACCTTTAACAAAGGTATCTTATTCCGGTCTAACCCCATTTCCCTAAATGGACGGGTGTGTCAACCAGTCATATATCCTTCGCGGAAACCTACCCTATACCCAAGATTTTCTTGTCAAAACAGGCCAGGGTGTATGCCCCCTGGGTTTTAGTCATATCCTCCGAATCACTCGTGCTCACCAGGAGGACGGAATGGGGATTGATGAGACATTCCTTGCGTGAAAAGACCATTGAGGGACAGTATATGACTATTTGCTATGTGTAAACAGGGGAACGAAAGCTGGTCTATGAGCTTGACCACTCTTCCTTCATGCGGAAAACACATTACTCTAAAGAGTGAGGAGACAATGGCCCCCATGCAATAAATATAATCACGTCCAAGGAGTAGATTATAATCTAGGGGCCCTTGGACTACCATTACGTTCATGTGAACGGTTTTCTTTCTCAATGTTATCGGCACACTGGGAAGGATCCCTAACGGTTGACTGGTTCCTTTGTCAAACCCTGTTAGATTTCTCATTTCAAGAAAAAGCGATGGCGAACCAAGTGCTTTCCAAGCAGTTGAGGAAAGGATACTCACAAAAGCCCCTTCATCTATGATGGTACCAGCCATGACCATTCTATATATTTGAGCAATGATAAGAAATGGCACACTAGCCGGTAAGCAGGGTCTGCCTAGTAGATTCCAATCGAAGGAAACAACTAGGTTGCTTGGAGGTGGGACTGAATAAATGACCGGATACGACTCTGGCGAACTTCCTTCCTGCGGTAAAGGAACGGGTAGACTTCCCCCATGTTCATCGGAGTCTGTGCTTACGAAGAGAATTTGGACGGTGTCGTTTTTGTTCTCTCCGGTGACTGTATCATTTGAACATGGATCCTCTGAAGGCAAGACCGGGTCAACTGCTGCCTCAACCTTTTGACTTTGATCTGGTGTGGATTCAGATGGTTTATCTTCAATGATAGACGCTTTGGCCGACCACAATGGCATGTCAGCTAGATTTTCAACTAGTGACGGACTCGGCAAGAGCTTCTTATATCCAGGAGGAAGTTGTAACGGTGAAACCGAACGGTCGTCCAAAACTCTTTTAGCCTCGTCTAAGAAGGGACAATGGTGGGCGATGTGATCGCCTTCACACAGTTTACAAGGAAATTTACATTTTCCTTTTTGTCTAGGGGCTTCACTTTCACTAGTTAACGGTGTATTTTCAACATGATCATCAGAGGTTGATAACACCGGATTGTGCAAACGAGGAGACCAGTCCCTTAAGATCCGAGGGATGCAAGGAAAATCTCGATGATAGTGGTCTCCTTTGCAAATGACAAATGGCGATTTAGGCCTAGATGGTGCAGTGTGTGGATTTTCGCTAGATGATGCCTGATCGCCCCTTTTCTCCTTTGGCTCCTTCTTCTTCTCCTTATTCTTCTCAATTACTTGATTTTTGGCTTTACCAGCTTGATCAAGCGAAGAGGAAGGAGGAGATGGAGAACTGGACAAAGTAGAAGGTTGGGGGGTAAATTTGGTATCGTTTAGTTGCTGACTTGATTGTTCAGGAATCACGGTGTTCTGAATGACAGAGGTTGAGAAGAGCCATACGGGCAAGCCGATTGTCAATCCTGGAAGTGACAATGTGGCCATATGGGGCGCACCAACATCTCCCCAAGAGGAGAAAGGACTAGGATTTCCCCCAAGGGGAACTCCTTGGTTACTCGACTCCATTTTTCTCAACCTAAGACCAATGTAGGAAAGGTGATATTTATTCCGATTAAAATAAATTTTAGACGCTTTGACACAACTTGTTTTTTCAATTTTTAAGAGTCGAGAAAAAACAAAAGATGACTCTAGTCGCCTTCGATTTTTAATGAGCTTGAAGTGACAAGTGCTCAGATGGACCTTTTCCTTTAAGGAGTCTGAAAAGGAACGAAAGAGACTACTCTAGAAATCTAGACAGAGGGATTACCAAACCAATCACAAAACTGCAGAATACTTTTTACGGTATGGCAGTCAATCTTCCCGAATGCTGTATTCAGTGCATTACGATCGATAGGGCGGTAAACACGGCTTCCTATGGATAAAGGATAAAGCCTATTGTGGTTTCCCAATATATACTCGATGGTACATGGGAGCACAAGTCCGTACTGGCACTTATCGTCTCAAAGTGGAGGAATCACCCAACCAGCAATGAAAACATTAGTTACCAGGCTTTACGACGCTGGAATATGTCTCTAGCCTAGACTTCGAAATGTTGTGCGTTAGGTTCCAAAGTGTTTTTAGATTCATTTAATTTATTTTACAGTTGATCTTGCTTAAGAAATTTTCATTTCAGGTTCACCGCATGATGTAGATATACAATTCCTAAAATGCAATCTAAGATGATAAACAATCCTTTAATCTTCTTTTTGCAATGAAAATCCTAACTACTAAGGAAAGAGAAACGGAATTCTTTCAACATAGAGCAAAGAGCACACACTATATGCACTGTCCTAAATCAAACCAACAAACAATCTAAATGCAAATGCACATGCATGTATTTGTTTTCAGCCTTCTTAATGTGTGAATGATAAAAAGAAAGCTAAGCGCAAATCTGAATTATTTTTCAAAGCGACATTACTAACAAGTTTCTTTTCAAGACAAAATGAAGGTAATGACGACACTTCGCGATTTGGAATTGAAAACTTGCTTTCGACACTTGAAAAGCTACTAATTCAAATCAAATACAAGAGTAACAGTGTAATCGACTAGCAAGAACAATCAGATTCTCTTCTATGACTGAAAACGACACTTGCGACACTTTCAAATCAAGAAACGACAGTTCAATTATGCTACTTCTTTGTAAAAGAGAACTGAAAATGGCTCAAAATACATAAAAAAAAATTACAGTTATTTACACAAGGGTGGTGGAATAATGGCAAGGAAGGGGGCTTCAACAGAGGTATACTGACTATAGACAGCAAAACTCCTTAATAGAGCTGAAAAAGAGAGAACACAGAAACCAAAATCTAGGAGCAGAACAGGTCTAGTCTGATTAGCGCACCTGTAACACAGGGAAAGTGAGATGCAGTACACCTACTACACTTGGGAAGTGCGATGCATCCATATTCCAAAGAAGAGACAGTGCGATGGTCCAGGGACGAGACTTCAACTGGGTTCCGAGTCACAGTTTGCAGCTCAGTTCAAGGATTTAGGCCGAGCAAGTGGTAATCAGTAAATAAATCACAGGGGTAGATCTAAGGAGTTTACTAGAGCCACCACAAGGGCAATTAGAGATCTTGTAAATTGATTGTTCAGTTTATAAACAAAACCCGGAGATAGACTGAAGCAACATTGATCTACATTGCACTTGCATAGCAAATGCAGTTCGAAGGCTAGTTGGCTTGACTTCAGGCTCCGTCTGTAAGTTTATAAAGCAAACAAATGTAGACAAACAAACAATCTATTCGCTTCCCAGTGGAGTCACCATTTTGTTATCGGGAAATCTAGTGTTTATGCAGAACTGCTAGTCCCACTAAGGCTGGTAGCTACCTTAGAAACAAACAAACTAAAACCACTTTCGTTTTCCTTTATGAGAAGTAGATAAGAGGGGAAAGAAGGAGACCAACCTCTGTCTTGCGCTTGGTTCCTTACTTGATTCCTCTCCCTTTTGATAGATCTTTGCCACTCGGTTCCTCGTCTACCCAGCTTGAAAGAGAACCTGTAGAATCAAATCATCATAACACTATCCAAGAACATAGATCTACTATCACAAACAATATAGGACCAGATATATATTGACCACACAAATGCATATATCATCAATCATACAAGAATGTGGAGGAAAACTTGAATAGATTTATTAATAATCAAGAATAGCAAAGAGGATTACAACCAATTGTTCTGACCCAACATCATCCTCTCAGCAAGAAAGCCCTTCTTCACCTCATGAAAGGCTTAGATCACCCAACACTATGATGTTACACTAAGAAACCAGCAGCACTTCCTTACAAGATACAGAATTCCAGCCTCTGGATCTCTGGGATGAGGGATCCATATATAGATGTTTGCAAGGGGGGTGAGTTAGATTTTGAGATTTGATTAGTGTCCTCTCTCTGATAGTTCTTGATTCCACTTAGAGATTGATGATATCTTACTCATCCCTGGGCGAATGCAGAGAGGCAAGTGTCACAGGAGAAGTTTCTCGAAGATTCCATGATCCTCCACCTTGCAGATTGACCCTGCCATTTGTCCACTCTCGCCCATCGCACCCCATAGAAGGGCTTTTCAATATGAATTGCACCTCCCGTGTGTATTTAGGTGGGATGCAGTGCACTTTGACCATGGAGCAGGTGAGATGGTCCAGTTTTGACCAATTCTGAGTAGTTTTTCATGGAGAACTTCTGGGAGAAGATGTAATCAGTTGACCTTGTTCTTTTAGGGGTTGGAACAACACTTTTAGGGACTTAAGAGCCCTTGGTTTATGGACATTTATGATTGGGGTTGCAGTGCCCAAAAATGTCTATAACACACCATCACCCAATGGCTATATGTATATGTATATGTATATGTATATGTATATGTATATGTATATGTATATGTATATTATATGTATATGTATATGTATATGTATATGTATATGTATATGTATATGTATATGTATATGTATATAAGAGAAGATATAGAATGGGTTTTGAGCATGGGTTCAAATATGTTCAAATAGGCATGATTCAGCTCGAGATTAATCCTCTTGTCAAATCAGGATTAAATGCTTCTTTCCTAACTTGTGTCCTAGATACCAGAATGAATGATTTTAATGATGCATTATTGGGAGGTTTCCAGAGTCCTCTTAATAATGGTCCTGTCTGGTCTTCTGTAATTCCTAGATATCAAGTTTCTTTGAATGACCCATATATAAATGAGTTTCTGAATGCTTATATTCAGTTCAATGGTTTCAATGTCGCCCCACAAACTTTAATCGCTCAGCTTCATTCTTCTATTTGTCTTCGATTTGTTTCCAGCACAATGCCTCCACTCAATCCAAAATTGTGTTCAAGAGCTTTGAAAGGAGTAATAGTTGGTCTCGGTAATACTACCCCCTTACAGATAGGATTTGTAGAATGCACTCTACTTGATGAATGGAATAGTACTTACATTCCATTATCACAAAAATATCCTCAACTGAAAACATCAAAAGAACCTAGACAATTGTCTATTGTCAAACATTCTAATGGTTCTTTTGGTATCAAATTCATAAGCCCCCGTCTTGTCAGATCTATGACTATCTTAGATAGATCTTTATTTTTAGGAAGCAGAGATAGTACAAAAGCAGTAATACCTCCTCCAGTTATACCTTTATCAGTTACAATTCTACCATCATACTCTGTTCCCAAAAGAGACCAAAAGAAACCTCTGTCCCATAAATCTAATGACTGCAAATTTTGTGTATCAGGTCCGTCTTCAAGCTTCCAATTAGAAGATCAAAAGCATGAAACAGTCTTGCCTAATATCAAAAGCTTTAGTCTTCCCAGAGCTCAATATGATATGACAGCAAAGATTAATGAAAGATATTTAGAGCCTGCAAACTCTAGAAAAACTTTCAAGAATGGTACTCTAAAGTCAGATTTCCAATGGATACAGATGAAAAACATGTCAGATGCGGATCAGAGTGAAACAGAGAAAATTCATAATTATACAAACTGTGAGATTGTTTGTATGCTGCAAAATATAGATGGCATAACCAAAGATGTGCTAGAAATTAAAGAACATATAAAGAAAATTCACATTGGTTATAATGAATGTTTGGGAATACAGAATGAGAATACACAGAAATTGAATGATATCAATTCCAACATGGGAATTATTTCCAGGTCCCTTGAACATTTAAGAGATGCATTACCACAACCTACTTCTCCACCTCATTATAGAGAAGTAGATCTTTCAAGTTCAAAATTGAAGTTTTCTTCCAATTCAGATGAACTAAAATATGGTCTTAGAAGTATTTTGTTCAAAATCATTAATAACATAGATACTGCTAAAATTGAGAAGGTACAAAAGGGAATAATGTTAGCCAAAGAAAAAACGTATTTGATGAGAGAAAGGATAACCACTTTTCCTACTGTTGAAAGCTTGAGATTACCAAAAGGTTATGTCAGTCTTAAAACCCTTGTAGAAAATGGCCAACTATCTGCTCCACAAATTTTGGCCATGTCTGGTGTTACCTCTCATACTCCTGGAGAACCCACTCAAGGAGAAACTAGTTCTAAAAGAGATAGAGGTGATACATTTACATTCACACATAAAGGAATGAAAGGTGAAAAGGATACTTTTGCACATGAAGCATCTACAGATAGTCCTTTTTCTAGATATAGAGACAATTTGGAAAGTGTCCCTGCCAAATTTGAAAATCCATCAGCTAAAGGACTTGGCAATTCACTTTTGGTAAATATTGATTGCATGGAAACTGAAGAAGTTATAACAGCTTTGCATAATTTCCATGCTTGGGAACTACAGCGAAGAGATGAAACTAAAGCATCATGGTTTGATATAGTCACACAAATTATTTGGTATTTTACTGGTATTTTAAAACAATGGTGGGATACGTTGTCTGAAGAGGAAATGCACAATATCATTGAACATCCAACAGATCCCCTGAAAGCTATTTTTGATGCCTTAACACATGCGTTTGTGGGGGTAGTACCAGCAATTCAGTACATCATGGTCAACTCTTTTTATCTCAAAGATTGTGTAACATAGATTATCTGCATGATTATTATTGTGTTATGCAAAAACTTCTTTATCAAGCAGCAGATCCTCACAATGTTTCCTATTTGAGGTATTACATAGCTTCAATGCCAGGAAAAATTCCAGATTTGATTAACCAGTATATTGAGACCAACAAAGTAAAAATTGAGAATTATTCATTTGCTACAGTACATCAGATGATAGTTTCCATTTTTCAAAAAGAATGTGCATCAGAAAAAGCTAAAAAGAATTTTAAGAAGCAGATGCATTTCCGTACAAAGTTGTGTAATAATTTTGCATAAACTTATGATTTTGGATGTAGTAGCAAATCAAAAAAGAAAGTGTCAAAAGTTTCATGCTCATACAAGACAGACAAGTATACTCCTAAGAGAAAATATTATCCTTCTAAATTTTCCAAAAAGAAGAGGATAGTATTCAGAAAAAGAGCAAAGCCTTCTAAAAAGGTAACATGTTTTATATGTGGTAAATAAGGCCATTATGCTAATACTTGCAAAGAGAAAAAGAATAAGAAACAGTTAAAGATCATGGATGTTTTTACTACAGTTCATAATCCAAAAGATTGGGATCTCATTTCCCACTTAGATGGTCAATATTTTGAAATTTCCAGTGACTCTTCTACTTCAGATAATGATGATTTACCTAATATCAAAAGAATATGTTTGGAATCTGATTCTTCTGACTCTGATGAAAATTTTTATTACTGATATTAAAATGTTCTACTTCAACAAAACAGACAATTTTCATAATCAAATTGATGAGGTCAAGACACAGCTAGCACAACTGGAACTGTCCCAGTTAACAGCTAGAAGAAGATTGAAAGAAAAGCTGGAAAGTTTGGAAAAACAATTACCTTCCAAAAGAATAATTGATGATGATGATTTTATCGAAAGAGAGTTTGATTCAATGTTCAAACCATTGCATATTACAGAAGCTTCTCAATGTATAAGTATGAATGAAATCAATACTCTCAAGAAGAAAATTAGCAGTTTGGAATCATCTATTAAACTAACAAGATCAGAAATATTTCAATTATCAGCTAAACTTCAAAGTCTTATTCCTGATTATGATGATGCTAATTCCCAATTGACAAGATTTCTGATGAAGGATATTCCAGAAGAAATGCCCATGAAATCTAAAGAAGTAGATTTGGTAAATATCATGGGAATAGGAGATAAAGTGGTAATTCCTTTGAAAAGAAGATTACCAAATTTAAAGGAATACACTTTATATGCACAAATTGATTCTGGAGCTATGTGTAGTTGCTGCAAATTTGGTGCAATTCCTTCTTATTATTGGCAACCTACTAAATTATCCTTCAAAGTTGTGAATAAAGAATTAATGGAGATTAACCATATAGCTCTTGATTTTCGAGTTTATTTGAACCATGTACAGACATATGTTACTTTGTACAGTTTTGATACAGGATCAGATGTCCTATTGGGGCAAGATTTTCTAAAGAGATTTCTTCCAGTCACCTTTGGCAAAGACTCAGTCACATTCACTATTGTTTAAGGACAGGTTATGATTCCTGCAAAGAATGATTACCAGCGTAAAGTCAAGCCCAGTGATGAAGACAATCTACAGAATACCATGCAAGATCTTACTAAAATCCAAAAGATTGTCAAGAATGCAGAAATACATGGCCAAATGACATTGCAAGCAATCTCAGATAAGCTGCACCAAGATTGCACAGCAAGCAGGCCAGACGCTTTTTGGACCAGGGAAAAATATTTTGTAGCATTACCTTATAAAGAAGGGTATGTTCCTAAACCACAGAAAGCAAGTGCTAATCATATGTCACCTACTGAACAGGCTTTGTGCAAACAAGAGATCCAACAGCTACTTGAATAGAACCTGATTGAGCCATGTGAAAGCCCTTGGGCATGTCTGGACTTTTATGTTAACAAACATAGTGAGCAGAAACGTGGAAAGAAGAGGCTGGTAATTAACTACAAAGCTTTGAATGAGGCTCTAATGCCTATCAGGTATCCCCTTCCCAATAAAGAATTTTTTCTTGCTAAAATCACCAATGCCAATGTTTTCAGCAAATTTGATCTTAAAAGCGGTTTTTGGCAAATTGGTATCATTCCAAATGACATATATAAAACAGCCTTCACAGTTCCACATGGCCAATACCAATGGACAGTAATGTCATTTGGTTTGAAGAATGCTCCTTCTAAGTTTCAAAAGCAGATGGAAGACATTTTTGGAGGGGTAGAGTATGTGATTGTATATATTGATGATCTTCTTGTATTTAGTAAAGATGTAATACTCATAAGCTGCATTTAGAAAAATTCTAGGAAATAGTGTACAAGCATGGTTTAGTTCTATCTGACTCAGAGGAAAAGTTCCAAATTGGAAAGGTCAGAATAGACTATTTAGGATTACATATTGAACAAGGTCACATAGAGCTTCAACCTCATATCCTTCTTCATCTTTTGAAATTTCCTAATATTTTCCTTGATGTAAAGATGCTTCAAAGATTTTTAGGTTGCTTGAATTACATCCGTCAGTTCTATGAAAAGAAATCTGAAGATACTAAGATTTTGTTGAAAAGGCTGAAGAAAGAAAAAGTTGAATGGTCTAATGAGATGACTATGGCAGTAAGGAACATAAAAAGAAAAATCAGAGAGCTTCCCAAGTTAAGACCACCTGACACCGATCTCCCATTTATTCTTGAAACAGATGCATCTGATCATACATGGGCTGCAATGTTATTACAAAAACATGGAAGGAAAGAACTTGTTTGTGCATATGCCTCTGGTACTTTTGATGACACAGAAGCTAAGTATCCATCTTCCCACAAAGAGATACTGGCTGTCAAAAGAGGAATTCAAAGATTCAGATTGTTCTTAAAAAGTGTCAGATTTTTAGTTAGAACTGATCTGAAACATATGAAAGGTATTTTGTCCAATAAGAAATTGTTAGAACAAGGAAATACCAGGGTTCTAAGATGGGCTCTCTGGCTAGAAGGTTTTGATTTCGATATTGTCTATAAATCAGGTGCAGAAAATTATTTAGCAGACATGTTGAAAAGAGAAGGAGCTTCAGATATCAAAGACATCAAGATGTTCAGACCCCTGCATAAAGAAGAAAGTTCTTCAAGTAAAAGTCCAGTCCAGTCTAGTGACCGTCAGTCCAGACACTGTTTAGTATTAGTCTGTAGTCAGTGTAAATATGAATTCTGTTGGGATTGTTTTGTTTCAAGAGTCAAGTCATTACCTACAGAAGTATTAGAAATTGTGTTGCATAAGTGGTTTGATTCAGATTCATGCATGTTTGCATACAGTAGGGAATTACCTTATAGAGATAGGCCTTGGAGAGTCTTTTATGCATTATCCCGAGAACCTATTCCCATTTATTTTGGTTTTGTCCAAAGTACAGATTGGACCTGGCAAGATTATTTTACCATTAACCAAAGGGCTAGAATACATGGTTATTTCAGAGTCATTTTTTATGCTACATAGGTAGATAGTGCTATAAATTGGTGGAGTCCTTGGTTTAAATTGTTTCTGTTCAAATATATGCCTAGAGTCACTTGGATGTGTGACAGTGGTTTTCCAGACACGATCAACACAATTTTTTGGGAACTCCACATTGCTGCACAAAATGATTACACTGTAGAATTTGAATTCATCCATGAGGATACAGTTGTAGTCCAGAATGATAGCAATCACCATGGACTAGAATTTAAATTGTTTATCAGTTTTTGAGGAGAATTTCTGTGGATCCAAGGCACCAGCCTCAAATGTTTTCTCATTCCCTTTCTGCTGTTGCTTCCGAGAAGAAGCACCACCATGGTTAGATGATTCATTAGCACCAAAAATATTTGCTCCTAACATTGAGAAATTATTAGAAAGAGAACAGATTGACAGATATGAACAAGATCATGATGATTCTGATGAAGAATGGGATAACAGTGACTAATTTATATGATCACTGTTTTGATATCATATACACTTTATGTAAATATTTAAGTTTTCGTGGTTTTTATTTAAAATATCCACTTTGCAATTATTATGAGCCAATGTCCTAGATTTCGGCCATCATGTCTATAGATCACATAATCTTGTTTTTTAGGTAGTGTTAGATTCATTCCCCATATGGCTCTACCTTTAAGGGACGAGATAATAGGTGGTAGTACCCACTTGCCCAAATCTTTTAAGCACGCATTAATGTTAGTCCTTCAGATATGATTTCCTACGTGATATTCATACCGAAAGTAGATTCCATCTGTTACAGGTTTCCGGTAAAAGTTTTAACCGGTTAACTGGCTAGGATATTATAAATAGTAGCATTGTAAGATGGAGGGGCATAAGCCCCAAGAGTTAGCTCAATCGGTCAAATCAGTGCCTCGCCAATCGAGAGGTCACAGGGTCAATTCCCGAAAGCTCTTGGGGTCAGGTCAGCATAGGCCGAGGGGTGTGCTCCCCTTCGGGGTATGAGCTACCTAGTTCTTACCGTGGACGTAGCGGCTGCCCATTGACCATGGGTATCCGTGAACCACATGTGAAAAAAAAAAGATGGAGGGGCATCCAGAGTTCTTGAGTCATTTGTGTGTTTGAGTTGGGTCTGATTTTGAGTTCCCTGCTCTGCATCTGCGAGAGATTTCTCGATCTGCTTGCATCACGGAGATCTAACTCTCAGTTCTTAGGATATTACATTTCAGAGATCGACTACAATGACATTTTCATAAGAACTGAGAGTTAGATCTCCATGATGCAAGCAGATCGAGAAATTTCTCACAGATGCAGAGCAGGGAGCTCAAACTCAGACTCAACTCAAACACACAAATAACTCAAGAACTCTGAATGCCCCTCCATCTTACAATGCTAGTATTTATAATATCCTAGCCAGTTAACTGGTTAAAACTTTTACCGGAAACCTGTAATAGATGGAATCTACTTTCGGTATGAATATCACGTAGGAAATCATATCCGAAGGAATAAAATTAATGCGTACTTAAAAGATTTGGACAAGTGGGTACTACCACTTGTTATCTCGTCCCTTAAAGGCAGAGCCATATGGGGATCAAATCTGACACTACCTAAAAGCAAGATTATGTGATCTATAGACAAGATGGCCGAAATCTGGGACATCGGCTCATAATAATTACAAAGTGGATATTTCAAAGAAAACCCAATAAAACTTAAATATTTACATAAAGTGTATATGATATCAAAAGAGTGATCATATACATTAGTCACTGTTATTCCATTCTTCATCAGAATCATCATGATCTTGTTCATATCTGTCAATATGTTCTCTTTCTAATAATTGCTCAATGTTAGGAGCAAATATTTCTGGTGCTAATGAATCATCTAACCATGGTGGTGCTTCTTCTTAGAAGCAACCGCAGAAAGGGAATGAGAAAACATTTGGAGGCCAGTGCCTTGGATCCACAGAAATTTCTCCTCTAAAACTGATAAACAATTTAAATTCTAGTCCATGGTGATTGTTGTCATTATTGACTACAACTGTATCCTCATGGATGAATTCGAATTCTACAGTGTAATCATTTTGTGCAGCAATGTGGAGTTCCCAAACAAGTGTACTGATCGTGTCTGGAAAACCACTGTCACACATCCAAGTGACTCTAGGCATATATTTGAACAGAAACAATTTAACCAAGGACTCCACAAATTTATAGCCCTATCTACCTGTGTAGCATAAAAAATGACTCTGACATAACCATGTATTCTATCCCTTTGGTGAATGGTAAAATAATCTTGCCAGGTCCAATCTGTACTTTGGAAAAAACCAAAATAAATGGGAATAGGTTCTCGGGATAATGCTTAAAAGACTATCCAAGGCCTATCTCTATAAGGTAATTCCCTATTGTATGCAAACATGCATGACTCTGAATCAAACCACTTCTGCAACACAATTTTTAATACTTTTGTAGGTAATGACTTTACTCTTAAAACAAAACAATCCCAACAGAATTCATATTTACACTGACTACAGACTAATACTGAACAGTTTCTGGACTGACGGTCACTAGACTGGACTGGACTTTTACTTGAAGAACTTTCTCCTTTGTATAGGGGTTTGAACATCTTGATGTCTTTGATATCTGGAGCTCCTTCTCTTGTCAACATGTCTGCTAAATAATTTTCTACACCTGATTTATAGACAACATCGAAATCAAAACCTTCTAGCCAGAGAGCCCATCTTAGAACCCTGGTATTTCCTTGTTCTAACAATTTCTTATTGGACAAAATACCTTTCATATGTTTCAGATCAGTTCTAACTAAAAATCTGACACTTTTTAAGATTGAATCTTTGAATTCCTCTTTTGAAAGCTAGTATCTCTTTGTGGGAAGATGGATACTTAGCTTCTGTGTCATCAAAGGTACCAGAGGCATATGCACAAACAAGTTCTTTCCTTCCATGTTTCTGTAATAACACTGCAGCCCATGTATGATCAGATGCATCTATTTCAAGAATAAATGGGAGATCAGTGTCAGGTAGTCTTAACTTTGGAAGCTCTCTGATTTTGCTTTTTATGTTCCTTACTGCCATAGTCATCTCATTAGACCATTCAACTTTTTCTTTCTTCAGCATTTTCTGCAAAATATTAGTATCTTCATATTGCTTTTCATAGAACTGACGGATGTAATTCAAGCAACTTAAAAATCTCTGAAGCATATTTACATCAAGGAAAATATTAGGAAATTTTAGAAGATGAAGAAGGATATGAGGTTGAAGCTCTATGTGACCCTGTTCAATATGTAATCCTAAATAGTCTATTCTTACCTTTCCAATTTGGAACTTTTCCTCTGAGTCAGATAGAACTAAACTGTGCTTGTACACTAGTTCATAGAATTTTTCTAAATGCAACTTATGAGTATTTACATCTTTACTAAATACAAGAAGATCATCAATATATACAATCACATACTCTACCCCTCCAAAAATATCTTCCATCCGCTTTTGAAACTTAGAAGGAGTATTCTTCAAACCAAATGGCATTACTGTCCATTGGTTTTGGCCATGTGGAACTGCGAAGGTTGTTTTATATCTGTCATGTGGAATGATACCAATTTGCCAGAAACTACTTTTAAGATCAAATTTGTTGAAAACATTGGCATTGGCGATTTTAGCAAGCAACAATTCTTTATTGGGAAGGGGATACCTGATAGGCATTAGAGCCTCATTCAAAGCTTTGTAGTTAATTACCAACTTCTTCTTTCCACGTTTCTGCTCACTATTTTTGTTAACATAAAAGGCCGGACATGCCCAAGGGCTTTTGCACGGCTCAATCAGGTTCTGTTCAAGCAACTGCTGGATCTCCTATTTTCACAAAGCCTATTGAGTAGGTGACATATGATTAGCACTTGCTTTCTGCGGTTTAGGAACATACCGTTCTTTATAAGGTAAGGCTACAAAATATTTTTCCCTGGTCCAAAAAACGTCTGGCTTGCTTGCTGTGCAATCTTGGTGCAACTTATCTGAGATTGCTTGCAATGTCCATTGGCCATGTATTTGTGCATTCTTGACAATATTTTGGATTTTAGTAAGATCTTGCATGGTATTCTGCAAATTGTCTTCATCACTGGGCTTGACTTTAAGCTGGTAATCATTCATTGCAGGAATCATAACCTGTCCTTCAATAGTAGTGAATGTGACTGAGTCTTTGCCAAAGGTGACTGGAAGAAATCTCTTCAGAAAATCTTGCCCAATAGGACATCTTATCCTGTATCAAAACTATACAAAGTAACATATGTCTGTACATGGTTCAAATAAACTGGAAAATCAAGAGATATATGGTTAATCTCCATTAATTCTTTATTCATAGCTCTGAAGGATAATTTAGTAGGTTGCCGATAATAAGAAGGAATTGCACCAAATTTGTAGCAACTACACATAGCTCCAGAATAAATTTGTGCATCTAAAGTGTATTCCTTTAAATTTGGTAATTTTAGTTTCAAAGGAATTACCACTTTATCTCCTATTCCCATGATATTTACCAAATCTACTTCTTTAGATTTCATGGGCATTTCTTCTGGAATATCCTTCATTAGAATTCTTGTCAATTTGAAAATAGCATCATCATAATCAAAAATAAGACTTTGAAGTTTAGCTGATAATTGTAATATTTCTGATCTTGTTAGTTTAATAGATGATTCCAAACTGCTAATTTTCTTCTTGAGAGTATTGATTTCATCCATACTTGTACATTGAGAAGCTTCTGTAATATGCAATGGTTTGAACATTGAATCAAACTCTCTTTCGATAAAATCATCATCATCAATTATTCTTTTGGAAGGTAATTTTTTTTCCAAACTTTCCAGCTTTTCTTTCAATCTTCTTCTAGCTGTTAACTGGGACGGTTCTAGCTGTGCTAGCTGTGCCTTGAACTCATCAATCTGATTTTGCAAATTGTCTGTTTTTTTGAAGTAAAAATTTTAATATCAGTAATAAAAGTTTCATCAGAGTCAGAAGAATCAGATTCCAAACTTATTCTTCTGATATTAGGTAAATCATCATTATTTGAAGTAGAAGAGTCATTGGAAATTTCAAAATATTCATCATCTGAGTGGGAAATGAGGTCCCAATCTTCTGGATTATGAACTGTAGTAAAAACATCCATGATCTTTAACTGTTTCTTATTCTTTTTCTCTTTGCAAGTATTAGCATAATGGCCTTCTTTACCACATATAAAACATGTTACCTTTTTAGAAGGCTTTTCTCTTTTTCTGAATACTATCCTCTTCTTTTTGGAAAATTTAGAAGGATAATATTTTATCTTAGGAGTATACTTGTTTGTCTTGCATGAGCATGGAACTTTTGACACTTTCTTTTTTGATTTGCTAATACATCCAAAATCATAAGTTTCTGCAAAATTATTACACAAATTTGTACTAAAATGCATCTGCTTCTTAAAAATCTTTTTATCTTTTTCTGATGCACATTCTTTTTGCAAAACAGAAACTATCATCTGATGTACTACAACAAATGAAGAATTCTCAATTTTTACTTTGTTGGTCTCAATATACTGGTTAATCAAATCTGGAATTTTTCCTGGCATTGAAGCTATGTAATACCTCAAATAGGCAACATTGTGAAGATCTGTTGCTGATAAAGAAGTTTTTGCATAACACAATAATAATCATGCAGATAATCTATGTTACATAGTCGTTGAGATAAAAAGAGTTGACCATGATGTACTGAATTGTCTGGTACTACCCCCACAAACGCATGTCTTAAGGCATCAAAAATATCTTTCAGGGGATCTGTTGGATGTTCAATGATATTGTGCATTTCCTCTCCAGACAACTTATCCCACCATTGTTTTAAAATACCAGTAAAAGACCAAACAATTTGTGTGACTATATCAGACCATGATGCTTTAGTTTCAGCTCTTCGTTGTAGTGCCCAAGCATGGACATTATTCAAAAATGTTATAACTTCTTCAGTTTCCATGAAATCAATATTTACCAAAAGTGTATTGCCAAATCCTTTAGCTGATGGATTTTCAAATTTGGCAGGGACACTTTCCAAATTGTCTCTATATCTAGAAACAGGACTATTTTCAGATGCTTCATGTGCAAAAATATCCTTTTCACCTTTCATTCCTTTATGTGTGAATGTAAATGTATCACCTCTGTATCTTTTAGAACTAGTTTCTCCTTGAGTGGGTTCTCCAAGAGTATGAGAGGTAACACCAGACATGGCCAAAATTTGTGGAGTAGATGGTTGGCCATTTTCTACAAGGGTTTAAGGCTGACATAACCTTTTGGTAATCTCAAGCTTTCAACAGTAGGAAAAGTGGTTAGCCTTTCTCTCATCAAATCTGTTTTTTCTCTGGCTAACATTATTCCCTTTTGTACCTTCTCAAGCTTAGAAGTATCAATGTTATTAATGCTTTTGAACAAAATACTTTTAAGACCATCTTTTAGTTCATCTGAACTGGAAGAAAACTTCAATTTTGAACTTGAAAGATCTACTTCTCTATAATGAGGTGGAGAAGTAGGCTGTGGTAATGCATCTCTTAAATGTTCAAGGGACCTGGAAATAATCCCCATGTTGGAATTGATATCATTCAATTTCTGTGTATGCTCATTCTGTATTCCCAAACAGTGATTATAACCACTGTGCATTTTCTTTATATGTTCTTTAATTTCTAGCACATCTTTGGCTATGTCATCTATATTTTGCAGCATACAAACAATTTGATAGTTTGTATAATTATGCATTTTCTCTGTTTCACTCTTATCCGCATCTGACATGTCTTTCATCTATATCCATTGGAAATCTAACTTTAGAGTACCATTCTTGAAAGTTTTTCTAGAGTTTGCAGGCTCTAAATATCTTTCATTAATCTTTGCTGTCAGATCATATTGAGCTCTAGGAAGACTAAAGCTTTTGATATCAGGCAAGACTGTTTCATGCTTTTGATCTTCTAATTGGAAACTTGAAGATGGACCCGATACACAGAATTGGCAATCATTAGATTTATGGGAGGTTTCTTTTGGTCTCTTTTGGGAACATAATACGATGGTAGAACTGGAACTGATAAAGGTATAACTAGAGGAGGTATTACTGATTTTGTACTGTCTCTGCTTCCTAAAAATGAAGATCTATCTAAGATAGTCATAGATCTGACAAGACGGGGGCTTGTGAATTTGAGACCAGAAGAACCATCAGAATGTTTGACAATAGACAATTGTCTAGGTTCTTTTGATGTTTGCAGTTGAGGATATTTTTGTGATAATGGAATCTAAGTACTATTCCTTTCATCAGGTAGAGTGCATTCTGCAAATCCTATCTGTAAGGGGGCAGTATTATCGGGACCAACTATTACTCATTCTTTCCAAGCTCTTGAACACAATTTTGGATTGAGTGGAGGCATTATGCTGGAAACAAATCGAAGACAAATAGAAGAATGAAGTTGAGCGATTAAAGTTTGTGGGGCGACATTGAAACCATTGAACTGAATATAGGCATTCAGAAACTCATTTATATATGGTTCATTCAAAGAAACTTGATATCTGGGAATTACAGAAGACCAGACAGGACCATTATTAAGAGGACTCTGGAAACCTCCCAACAATGCATCATTAAAATCATTCATTCTAGTATCTAGGACACAAGTTAGGCAAGAAGCATTTAATCCTAGTCTGAAAAGAGAATTAATCCCGAACTGAATCATGCCTATATGAATATATTTGAACCCATGCTCCAAACCCCATTCTATATCTTCTATTTTAATTAAAGGAACCTGGTAGACTTTCTGATAATATATATATATATATATATATATATATATATATATATATATATATATATATATATATATATATATATATATATATATATATATATATCTATATATATATATATATATATATATCTATATATATATATATATAGATATAGATATAGATATAGATATAGATATAGATATAGATATAGACATAGACATATACATATACATATACATATACATATACATATACATATATATTAAACATGGGGGTAGGCCGCCAATGGCAGACTCGCCACCCAACGACCCATTACTGATACAAAAAATGGCACTATTATAATCGAGGTCGGCGGGGATCGGACCTGCCTGAACGACCCGCCCAATGGGAAACCCCATATTTCACAACATTCAAAATAAAAGAAAATTGTTGTATGTTTAAAATTGAAGTGTCGGTTTTTGTACTCGGCGTGCTCCCCAACCAATTACTAAACTCTACCCCACCAACCAGGACACCAGCAAGGTTGGCCTTGTTATTAATGCCAATTTTTTATATAAAGTGAAAGCTAATGCATTTGCCTTGAGGAGGAGAGCACGGAACCCAATGCAAAGGTGGAAGCCTGAGTGGGCACGAAAACTAAGGAACGGAACCTTGACGCAGGGAATATGATAGCAATCTAAAAGATTCCGTTAGAGCCAAAATTTAATAGTGTCAGATTCATGCCAAGTATATACTCAAATGAACTAGAATTTCACCAAGAGTTTGATGGAGAAATTGGTTTTGTAATCTGAACAGCGCAATTTCAGTCAACTAGCAGAAAAAAATCTTTATGGAATCTTTGAGATTCCTTAGGGGGCGAAATTGACAATTTCCGAACCAGACTGAATTTATACATGTTCTTCTCAATTTTTCACAATGAACGTGATGATCTAATCAGATCCTTCATCTAAACAGCTGCATTTAAGTCAACTTGTGAGAAGGAATCTTTGGGGAATCTTTGAGATTTATGGGGGACCAAATTTTGACCGAAGTAAAAGAGGTCGAGTTTATAGTCATTTTTCACGATTTTTTGCCAAGAATTGAATGGTGCAGGCCATTTCTTTAGCATAGGTGTGCATTTTCAGGCCATCCCTAGAAGTGGAGGTATAAGGTGTCTTTTGTACGTGTGTGTAATTTGATTTTTGCTGAAGATTAATGAAAGAGGCCAACCCACTTTGAGCAGAGCCCGGAGACGTAACCCACATTGGGTGAAATCCGTTATCAACCTATTGTGTCTTTGCTTCTCACGATTGTCATTTATTTCTGCTTCTTTTATGTGTATGCATCTTATGGTTACATTCCCTTTTAAATGCAATTATGTACACATCTTTGAAGTGAAAATATGCAGACCATGTAACACTAGAAGATGAATCTTGTTTTGGCAACATATCCAAAAATCAATTGAGTGGATAATCATTGAGAATTTAGATCAATTCAATTTCCATAACAACTATAACTAATTTTTGAAGGAGTATTACATAAGGAAATGTAGTAGTAGACATAAATATTGGTCATTTATGGACACTTGTATAACCTATAAACTTGTCATCAAGGGTGCAAAACATTTCATTTGCAGTGCTAAGAACCTAAAGCACATAGATAGATCTCAAGCATACTCATACTACAACTAACCAACCATTATGTTAGTATGAGGTGTCACTTCCTTTTCAATCTTGACATCGAATCTATTAAGCGCCAAGAGAGATCCAAAATAAAAAGATGCAAAATCCTATATGTTTAGAAGATCTTGGGTTAAGATGGATATACACTATCAAAAGTGTGTGCTAATGATTGGTATATGCCTTCTAGAAAAAAACGTTTTAAAATCATCTTCTTCTAATGGTTGATATGACTTGATTGATATAATGTCATTTTTGTACATATAAAGATGTGTAAATGATTATTATTTAGTCAACATTAAATTTATAATTACTTCCTTTATAGTTTTGTCTTCAATATTATAGTAAGCCATGTGTTTGTGTCAATGTTACATACAGACAAATGGTAGATATGTTACAACCTATTCAATATTTGGTTATATAATGCATATATCTTATTTCGATGAAATCATGGTATATTGGAACCTATATGTTATCATGGACTACTTTTCTCAACCAATATGAAATGAATAAGGATAAACATTTTATATTTGAACATTTTCCAATTTTCCACCATTGAATAAAGTCAAGGAATCTTTACCAAAATTACAATTTTGGATTTTATGAAAGTGTTATTTTTATGCAAAAATATATTTGACACACTCAAATACCCTTATTGTAGCTAGATTGTACAATGTTATTTTTTGACATCTACAATTCCATCAATTTTGGATCTAAGTTTGTTATCTTCTGATTTAGTATTTGGGCATCTGACATGTTGCTTCGATCAAGTAAACTACCAAAGAAACTACTAATGGGTGGAAATAAGCCTTTAAATGCTTGCATTCTTCTTGGCTGAATAGAAAAAATCCCACATAGATAGTTGTCCTTCTAGGTCAATAATTTTACACTTGAAAGAGTACTAAACTAGTCCATAATTTTTTCATATCATTCATTATGAATCTCCAAATCCCACTAAGATGAGATATCATATGGGATTATTCCATAAACAAGACTTGAGCTTATAATTAGCATCTCCAAAGAAAATAAACATTATAGCTTTCTTGAAATAGAACCCCATTTTCCAAAGGGACTTCATACATAACTCCAACACTACAAATATTTATGATTATGATGAAAATGAATTTGTTGAAAGGGTTGGTAATAAGGTTTTCTATAGAGAAAATATATCATTGTGGGAGAAGGCTTGTCACTAATAATAAGTAATTAAGTGATAGGGATTGGAGCATTCTATTGCTTGTCATCTATTTTTATGCTTTCATAGTGGAAAGAGTGGAGGAATCTACTTGCATGGGTAATTTTATCGATAGGACTTAGGTTGGAGAATTAGGGTTTGAAACCTTCTAGGGTTTTTAAGGCCTTAAATGACATTATTCGGGTAATTTTTTTTATTCTTAAGAGCGGACCCTGTTATATGATTCTACACTTAGAGACCTTTTTAATGGTGGAAGAACAATGTTAATTAGAGTTTCGATGTAAAAGTTATGTCTCCCGCAAGTGACATATCCTGATTAAACTGCCATGGTTCAATATGATGCCACATCAACTCCTATTACTCATGCAAAATGAGCTAGCCATGTGGGGACTATGAGGAAGACTTTATAATGGTCAAAATTGTAACTCTAGTTGAGAGTTGAAGAAGGCAAACCTGACTCCTTGTTGGCTATTGGGTTATGTTATAACCGGATCTCTAGGAGGAAAATGAGCTATATTAATTTCAATTGTATCTTGTTCCACAATAGTGCATAACATCTTGGGAGTGGAAATGAGAGGTAGATCACGGGGGTGTATTGTTTGTAGCAGCCTATTAGGCCACATAACTTAGGTAACTCTACAGAGAGTTCCTTCTCCTTTTGTACTTGTATCATTTTCATTCCAGAGAAAGAGGGATAAGAGTAGCCTCACCTTCCAACCAGGTTTTATGTCATAAGGCTTTCCTAGAGGATGCCTTGTGTTCATTATGGTTGGTGTGTGATTTTATTTTATTATTCTCTATTTTATTTTATTATGAAGTATTTTTCAATCTTTGTCATGCATTAGGGAAACTTTAGGAACCTTTAAATTTTCAATAGAATTTCAATTTCAAATAATTATAATTGTTGGCAAAATAGGTTGAGGAATGATATCAACATAATCCATATTAAATGTAGAAGTTTTCTATTTCCTTTGGATTTGTCATGGAAAAAATGGCTATTAGAATTACAATATTTTATATAAACAAATTGCATCATATAAGTATTTTATTTATTTATTTTTAAATTCTTGGTTGATATAATTTTTGAGGTAATTGTAAATAATAATAATAATATATAATTTTAAGGTTATATCTTAGTTAGATATCAAATTGATGTATAAGACTCTCTTATTTGTGAGATAAGAGACCATCTCCATATAACAATTTCACTATTATAATGTATAGAAGTAACCATATTGTACTCCTTTAAATTTAATCCTATAACCTATAAAACATCCATTTTTCAAAAAATGAATATATATATATATATATCATTTTTGGGATTCAACTGCGTTAAGTAAGTCATTCAAACGTATGACCATTTCCATGAGAAGTAGTCATAACTGACTAATTTCTCATGATTTTTGAATAGTTCACTTAGCACTCATTGCATCGGGTGATGCTCACAGGGGTGAAGAAGTGGGATTGAAACTAGTGAAATGTGGAGAACGAATCACATAGCATCAATCATCACTTCCGGGGCTTGCACCCGGTAACCAGGACTTCCCAGGAGGTCACCCATCCCAGAACTCCTCTGGCTCAAGCGCGCTTAACTGTGGAGTTTTTCCCCACAATCAAGCCCACTTAGCTTGCTACCCCATTTGCAAAACCTTAGCAAGTATTGTGCCTCATGAACCATTCAAGTAGAGATCCCTTGACTCTTTTTGAATTTAAGTATGGGGGATTTACGCAGTGCATTATATATCATTTTTGGGATTCAACTGCGTTAAGTAAGTCATTCAAACGTATGACCATTTCCATGAGAAGTAGTCATAACTGACTAATTTCTCATGATTTTTGAATAGTTCACTTAGCACTCATTGCATCGGGTGATGCTCACAGGGGTGAAGAAGTGGGATTGAAACTAGTGAAATGTGGAGAACGAATCACATAGCATCAATCATCACTTCCGGGGCTTGCACTCGGTAACCAGGACTTCCCAGGAGGTCACCCATCCCAGAACTCCTCTGGCTCAAGCGCGCTTAACTGTGGAGTTTTTCCCCACAATCAAGCCCACTTAGCTTGCTACCCCATTTGCAAAACCTTAGCAAGTATTGTGCCTAAAAAAATAAGAAGAGATTAATAGCCATTGCGTATACACATTTCAAACTATATTTTCTCAAAAAATATCCTATTATATCTAACAATGTAAGATATAGGTAAGTTGTAAAGGTAAGGATGGGTTTTAAACATCAACTATTTACTATTAGAGCATATTAAACCAATAACACTTATGCTTCAAGCGAATACTTGTATTTTAAATTATGTGAGATCCACGAGTGGGGTGTCTATTTTTCTAACCATTAGAAACAACCCATTTATGTTTGTGTCACTTAAGTGTGATCATAAGAAGCAATCAATTTATGAGAAACAACTTATGAAACCAAAAAGAAATGTGTTTAATGTGATTTTATCTTTATTATGAATATGAAATGATCTTATTTAATAAAAATAAAAAATAAAAATAAAAAATTGAAAAAAGAAAAAAAATCTTAATTTTTATTAATAGATAATAAAAATTACAGTCTGTAAACATATTGAGTGTGTATGTATAATATCTCAAATTAGATTGAGTAGCATGTCAATAATAGTATCAATAATATATACATATATACTCTTAGCAGAGAGAAAAAAGTGAGCACTGAAATAAGCTCATATATCATTAATATAAAGAAAAAAAAAAAAAAAAAAATTAAGCAACAACCCCTAAATAAGTAGAAACACCCTCTGCCAATAAACAACGAACATATGAATATGAGGAGCCATCAAAAACCTTTCGAATCTACCAAAACCTAGGTCGAGGGCTAATGTTGATTTGGACAATCGATCTGCATCCATGTTCGCTCCCTGAATATGTGATGACATGAAAATGCGTTAATTTTTTTTTTTTAACTTTATAGCGTGATTCAATATTGGAGACAAGAAATTTTTTCTGTAAGCTTGAACAATGTTTAGCTAATTAACCATAAGTAAAGAGTCACCAAATAACTGATTGTTTGAAATCCCCTATTCAATAACAAAGGAAAGAAGATTTTTTCATGACAATTCATCCTCCCTATCAGAGATTCTAATATGACCATGACATAAGGCCTAGAGGAAATTTTTCCACGACTTAATAAAAGTTATGGAATATCCAACTCTATAGAAGATTTCCATCCCTAACACCAAATTGTGGTAGTAACTAGATTTGAAATGTGTGTCAATCTAGAGATACCCTGATCCCATAGGTAATCAATTAAAGGAAGATGAATAATATGATCTCTCCCACTCCCATGCCAAGGATCCTGACCTATACAAACTTTTCCACCTGAGCCAACTTTCCAAGAAAATCAACTTCAAATGTTCTTGAAGGTATCGATCAAATCCCTCCACATAATCGAGATGTTCCCCTTTGGTTTATCAACTCTTAAGGACCAGTCCTCCACAGTAAAGGGGAAAAATGTATCTTGCAATTACCACTGAAGACCGCAAACTTTGTAAGGTCAGCAACCGCTAGCCACAATTTGCATCCAAAGCATGTGAGAATATGAATATGTTTTTGAGGCCCCAACTGCCTTGAGCTTTCGGATGAGCAATCCCCCCCATCCAACCCAAGGCAAAGAAGACTCTTATTTTTTACCATACCATAGGAATTTGAAACAAATACACCTGATAGATTCAAGAATACCTTTTGGAATCCAAGCCAAGGATAACCAATATGCGAGAATGGTTTCGATGAAAACTAGATGCCAAACCCTGGAAAGGCATCTATGGCACCAATTTTTAATGCACTTCCCCACTTTTAAATTCAAACATTTCCAATCCATTATATGATATGTATTAGGTTTTAAATGAAATCCAAGATATCTGATACATTCATCCAACCAAGAAGAGGTCGTTGGAAAAAGGTTTAATATTTCTTATAGATCAACAACCCCATGGTTAGAGACTAGAAGGGTTGATTCCTGAAAATCTATAACCAATCAGGTGGTTTTCCCAAAAATAGAAAGTATACTCTTCAATAAATCCACCTCCTCAGATGATTCATTACTAAATATCAGTTTTTCATCAACAAATAATATATGTGATATAGCCAAAGATCTGGTCACCATGCAACCATGAAAGTCTCCCCTTTTTTTGGCCTACTCTAGCAATCAATTGGCCTTCCGCACCATAAATAATGTAAGGGGAGATAGAGGCAAACCCTGACGAAGGTCGTACTAAGTGTGAAAAAATGGGGAGGGCACACCATTAATTAGCATAACAAAAGAGACATTTTGAATGCAACTCATCACCCACATTACAAAATCAAGACAAAATGCAACATGTATGAGAAGAATCCAAAGGTAGATCCAACTGAAACTATCATATACTTTCGATAAGTCAATTTTAATCACCACACATTTGAGATTCATTATTTTCAAACTATGAAGGCCCTCCTGTGGAACCCCAATCGATTCATGTATTTGTCTGCCTCTAAGAAAACTGAATTGTTCCTTTAAAACAGAAGCTAAAAAATGGTATTAAGCCTCAAGGAAATCACCTTCGATATTACCTTGTAGATTGCATTACATAGAGAGATATGATGATATTTTTCAAAAGATGTGGGATTGTCCACTTTTGGAATCATAGTAATGCATGTAGAATTAAAGGCAAGAAGCATCCTACAACCCCTCTTGGATTCTTCAACCACTGCCAAAAGATCATAACCTAGAATATCAAATTTTCCTAGAAAAATTTCAACTCCCAAGCCATCCGGACGAGGGCTCTTATCGTTTTGGAAACTATGAAGGAATTTTTCAACTCCTCTTCACTAAATTCATATATTAAGCTCATATTTCCATCATCATTTATGAAAATGGGAAAAGGAAGAGCATTGTAGATAACTTTGGCTATGGCAGCTTCTTCTAGGGCTTTAAAAATATATTCAAAATGATTTTCCCCATGTCAGCTAAGGATGAGAATATGGAAGCCACTCGACCATCCTGATCTCTCAGGTATAAAATAATGTTTACCATTTTACACCCTTTAGCATAATCCTAGGAAAACTTTGTGTTATTATGCCCATTCTCAAGCTAAATGGATCTACTTTTCAATATCCATTCAGATTCACAACATTTTAATATTTTTTGTTTCCAAGAATCAAGAAAAAATAAATCATCTTTTGAAATAACCGATCCATATCATTCCTCATCTTAATCAAATAAAACCCGAATTTGATGTTCAATCTCTCTGAATTCTATAGATACAACCTATATTTTAGCCAAAACCCATTCTTTTAGTTTCCTTTTGATACACTTTAGTTTTTTTTTTTCAAAATTTTGCCTCGTCGAGAAAATTGAAAGTGGGTCAAATGAGGTCTACTTATCCTTAACCATTTCCATAAAAGATTCATCTTCGAGACAACACAAATTCATTTTAAAAGGGATCGTAGGTTTTTGAGAGGCACATTTTATTTCAAAGAAGCTAGGGGAGTGATACAAAACCCCACCTACACTAACCGATTGTTTGATAAAGACAATATGCTCCATAAATATTGCAGGCACAAAGAAACAATAAATTATCTTGGTCTCTTGGCAACCCGGTCCGGCCTAGATCTCTTATTATGACAAGTAGGCCTCAGTTTAACAAGATCCACATCAATGATAGACCGATTAGTGAGTCAATCAAGAAAGTAATCAGACAAGGGTTACTGAGGGCTGATCTCCCCAAGGTTTAGAAAATCCCAAAGAAAATTTTAAGTCACCTCCAATGATAAAGGAGGGGTTATAAATAGAGTATTTTTTGAAAAAGGATTCCCAAAAATCCTTCATGTTTTTATTATGTCCATAAACACTTAGTAGAGAGAAGTACCTTCCCATTTCCTCGGAGAAAATTTCAATGCATAAACCCGATGTGATGCTCCAAGAATTGATTAATTTAATAAATTTCCTGTTCTAGCTAACTGCTAGGCCACCTGAATGACCAGAGGCGTCCAGACACAAAAAACCCCCAACTACTAGAAGAATTTCTAGGCATCAAGTAATGGAATCATTAGATCCGAGGGTTTCTTGGAGGAAGATAATCTTGAGAAGATTATATTCGATAATTCATGTGATAGAAAGTATTTTGGGAAGGCTTGTAAGGCCTTGAAAATTAAAAGAAAGGATTTTCATTTAAGCACATCCATAGGAGCTACAACTAGTCTAAGGGCCCCTCAAATAGGATTTTATCTTCCAACAACTATATCAACCTTGGCAAGCTCCATGGATTTTGTTAGGTTATATTTTATCCTCCTCCCCTGGTGATCGAAAAAGGAAATTTGAATTTAACCCAATCCCACGATGGATGGATACTAGAAAAGGCCTTTACATCGAGGATGGAGATTATAGGAGGATGAACCGTCCCCCAAAGAGAGGGAGGGGGAGTTGGATTGATAAATAACCAGAGAATATAAGTCATTGAACACCTAGGAATATGAATAATGAACTTGGGGAGGGATACAGGAGAGACTCGAAGAAGAGGTGAGAGGAGTATGAAAAAAACATGAAATGGAGGAAACAAGAGAAGAAGTAGAATAATCCATACTTTGATTTAACGTATGAGATGTGAAAGGGGAAGAAATATGGAGAGTACCTAGAACAGGGGGCTCTAGGGGGGCCTGTAAACCACTATACACAATCATTGGATCCAATTAGGGTGAAACCATTGTCAACATGAACTCTTTAGAATCCCTAGGAAGTCTACTCATCTCCCTGCTACACAAAGGCATAAAGATGTTCATAAATGAGTTCTTCCAGATAAAATATTCATCTGCCGCCTTCGTCGAAGGAATAACTTAGAAATGTTTAACTGAACGAAAATATTGATGAAACCTCTGACACCAAAATGGGACACCCTCATAATGCAAATCCTGTATAAAGCCCTCCTCTCACCGAGATCCATGTCTTCTAGGACGTCGTTCCTTAATTCGACCATTACAAGAATTCTTGTAGTAACCATTTCCCTAAAGTTCAGATATGATATGAATAATCGTGAGCAAGGTAGGTACCAATGCAATTCCCAATGTCCTAAAAAATTTCATCCGCTTACAAAGCAAGAGGAAACATTAGAATATGAACCTAAATAGAGATAGATTCTTCGCGCTCCTAGAAAGCATCAAACAATGGTGACTAGAATTTGAACAATACAAGGGAAGATTCAATGTGCGAAACTTGTTTTTCAACAATTTTTGCATCCTCCACATCCACGAATTTGAGACAAATCCACCCTTTAGCTAGTCAGTCAACACCCATACGAACCTTCACTAGAGGAGAAATGTCTTTGGCAACACAATCTTTGAGGGTTTGAATAGAAAAATGACGACCTTGAACATGAACCACTAATTATTTTTCAACCAGAACCGAGACCCTTCCCATCTTGATATTACACCCCACGACTAGGGAAAGCTTCAAATGACTGGACTTCTTGATGTAGTGGGGCTCCTTAACCAAGCCAACCTTAATGTAGTGATAATTTTTACTTAATATTACCTTCAAAGGCCGAGAAGGAAAACCGAAAGAGGGAAATGACCTAGCTGGAGTGTTAATTCCATGAGCCACAACAAGAACACTTGAACCAAACTCTTGAGGTATTTGGAAATGAAATTAATTTATATCCGGAAGGTGGAATGATATCTGATAATCACCAACCTAAAAAATCCCATTAGATAATCCCATAGCATGCAAAAAACAAAAGCATTCAATTGACTAAGGCCAAATGGATGGGAATTGCTAAGAAGAAAATTTGAAAGTGAAACCGATCAAGAATGACCCACCCCCCAGTCTAGGCCTACGGAACTAAGATGCCAACCCTCTAATAACTGTCGACTATCCTTCTCGAAGTTGGAAGGGATTCAGGAGTTTAAACCATAGTTTTCGCCTCGAGAGACTGCCTTGTTTGGGATATCCACCATACCTGAGTCGAGATAACCACAAACACCTACAAAAACTGGCTCAGAACCTACTGAAGGATAATATTTTTTAAACAACTGACATTGTGGAAAAAAATACGTAAACCCAAGGATGGAGAGGGTTAGTACTCTATGAGTTCCAACTCCATACAGTGTCAATGATATATACGAAATGAGAAACCATGTTATACTACTACCATTCAATTCCAAAGGGCTTGAGAACCTACAACTCTCAAAATGAAGTAATATGGAGCAATCTACTTGCAAATAGAATACCAAAAGTTTCCATTTACAATGAGAAAAAGAATCCTGACATTGGAAAATATTGTTAAAATCCCATCCATAAAGAAAAAAAACATAAAATAGAAAATTTTTATCTGTGGTCACCATAATTAGAGTTTACTCAAACTCGTATCTTGGACCAACAAAGTTAATACTCCATTATTGAATCAAATTTACTATAATTTATATTAACAATAATATTTAAAAAAACATAATATACACTACTAATGATTAAAGCCCAATACAATAACTATATCCATATGCACTAACCATAACCATATATCATTGACCATATCATGACGAGAAATCCAATCAAATTTACAAGAGAAATCAAATCAACAAAATTCTATGTATCCTTTTATTTTCGTTAAAGTCTTTCATCCAAATCACCATATGCATCAAACTTTGGATCCCAATGAGATCTTTCATCAAAATGCATCTAAACAAAAATCAAAATTCAACTAGGTCTTTGCAACTCCTAGATAATGTTTTCCCAAGATTCATTGTTACGGCATACCTTTCTTATTTCTTTATACATCCACGCATTAATTCATCCTTAAGGATGTATGTAATTGCTCTTTAATTTTCTCAAAATTTAGTTAATGTACTAGTGTACAATCAAGATGAAAGAAAGAATAAAATTAATGATAATGATGTATGTATTGATGGTTAATTTTTTTTTAATTATATAATGTAGTAAATAGGGATATAATTTGTAGGGAAGAATTAAACTATATATAACTAGCAATTTCACCTTAAGGCGAAAAGGAACGTCAAATCCAATGCCCTCAAAAATTTTCTCTGGAGCCAGACCTGAAAACCGCATGATCATCATGGGGGCATCAATGATTTCACCTATGAATTTGTTTCGAAAAACCCCATGAGGGAAACTTCAACCTGCCTTTCCTATCTCAGACATGAACTAGTGCATAAGTGGAGAACAATCTATACCCGTTTCTTCACTTGTGCTCGGACGACAACCCGTTCATATTCGCCAACTGGGACTCCATTCTTCTGGACTACACAAACAATGTTATGGTGAAGATTTATCCCGGGGAAAAGCCCTAGAAACTACCCTTCCACAGGGTCTTCTGTCATGCTTCCACTCTCCGCCTCGAACAATTTTTAGAAGGTCAAAGTCCACATCTGTCGGGATTCCCTGACAACGGTTTTTCCTCAACACAAGTGAACATCCTCGTTGTCAGTTAGACCACAAATCCACTCACATATTTCATGAAAACCTAAAACAGAGTTGCGATCTAGAATTCAATCGTTCGATTGTTGATGTTGTTGCTTAAATGGTATAGGGGCATCATCTTATTATACATCTCTGCCTTCCTATTATTGTTGTTGAAATGGTATAGTGGCATCAGTATGATTTTAAAAATGGTTTTGTTTTGTGGAAGAGAGTATGTTGGAACTGCAACCATATTGGAATTAGGGATACATCCCTCTATGCCAAGCTCTTTTCGTGAAAAATGAACGGTTGAGTTCGTAGATTTGATAAGTTGGCATTGTTTCCATTCCCACCAAAGAAAATTAGGGAACCATGAATTACTATTAACTAAATTCATATATCACATAAATTACGAGTAACTTAATTCATATATCATACTTCTTGCAATTATTATTTATTAACTGAATTCATATATCATACGTCTTGTTGTTGTGGTCGTATCGAAGGCCTGCACACGCTCATTATTTCTTCAAATTCATGCAACTTGGCCTGTATGTGCCTGGAAATGGCTTCTAATTATTGTGGGGGGTGGGGGGTTGGAGATTCGAAAGATTAGAAGGAATGGGAAAATCTAATGTTGTCATAAAGTTTGAAATGATGCCTCTTTGTTTACTTGATGCCTCTTTGTTTACTTAACATCTTTTGTAGTTTAGGGATCTCGTCTAGCTTCTTGTTCTCTTGCTCTTCTTTGGGAAGGCTTAGAAATCAATGGATTATCTACTAAATAGAATTTGTTCTTTTCCAACAACCCACATGAAAGGAAGGAGCCCCATTTTTTTTTACAGAAGGTGGACTGTACGAAAACACACATGCATGCACAAAGAAAAATATTCTTTGTCTCTGCCACTTTGAACTCTACCAGCGTTGTCCAAGTGAACATCTACGTTTTGTCTTTCTTTGGAACCTGTATGTAAGTGTGAGAGCCCTCAGGATTTTGTTACCTATTTAGAGTGAATGATCCAAGGTGTCCTTGGCATTCGCGTTGGCATTGCAAACAACGATCCCACAATGTTGACACAAGCAATCATTGTCCAATCACTACCACGTGTTATATTTTAATAGGATGAAGGAGGAGGAAATTAAAGTTCAATGATTCGATGCAGTGAATAGTGTTTTGACATCAAATATAAAAAAAAATATTTTTAATTCTCTAAAGTTGAAGTGTAAATAAATTTAAAATCTAAATATTTCAATTTTCCAAAGGCTTGTGTAAAGAAATTTAGAATTTATTTGGGAGTGTTAAGAAATATCTCATTTGGAACAAAGAGTATAATAGATATTTGAAGAGCTATTTATATTTTATGAGACATGTTGTTCCCATTGAAGAAGGTTTTTGGCTAGGAAACTAGGCCAATGAATTAGGATGTGTGTGTGTTTTTGACAGAAGGTTCCCTGTGGATTTAAAACCTTGCTTTGATGTAAAAGACAACACCCTCCATATTTTTAACCAAAAGGCTTACTTCCAACTATGACATATACTAAGTGGGCTAAAAGTGATGAAAGAAGAATAAGGAATATAATAGAATTATTCAATATTCACATGAATATCTCGACTGTATGATATAGCAGAAAACACACATAATAATATTCTAATGGTTTAACAACAAAACATAATTTAGTTACATGAAATATTCAAGGCAACAATCTATATTTTCAGACATATGATACAAAAAATCAGATTATATCGTAGATATCTATGTGAAATTGTAAGATCCCTATTTCTACCCTTGCTTATTGTAGTGATGGTTGTGATTATAATGCCAAAATGGAAGGACCATGACTAAATGAGCCTCTGGCTAAATATATGATCATTATTATTAATTAATTAACAACACTAAAATTTGGATAGCCTTATGGATCCTTAGTATGAGGGAAGCTTTCTTCCTGTCGATTTTTCTTAAATCCATGACCCATACTAGCTAAAATAAAAGACACAGTTACCAGTGGTATGCTAGTGGGTTACACTTGTTGTTTTCCTATTGGGTACTTATTGTGTGTTGTGAGTAGGTCCATACACACCCGAAGAGGGAGGAAGTGGCAAGTCACCGTCTCAAAACTGGAAAACATGGGATTAGACAGAGGAAAACATGGGCATTTCATGTTGGGACGTGAAGAAAAGGACGTGACACACATGCAAGAGGATACGAAATGACCCAAAGGAAAAATAAAAGAGAAGTAGAATGAGATAGGCAACTCTCATTGGGAAAAGAGAGGTTATTTAGGATATTTTGGGGACTCATTCTAAGTCCTAGCTTGTTGGCATACGCTAGTTCCAACTACTATCAGAAGTTGTTCAATACTGATGTGAGGCGACATGTATAGTGGTGGATGCATGAAATAACTGATTGAGGGGAGAGATGGAACTAATTATTGTATTTGAAACTCCTGGGTCTTCACCTCGATAGACTGCCTTATTTGGGATATCCACCATATTTGAGTCAAGATAACCATAGAAACCTGGAGAAACTGGCTCAGAACCTGTTGAAACATAAGTATCTTTTAAACAATTGACATAGTCAACAAAAATATGCGAACCCAAGGAAGGCGAGGATTTTTACTCTATGAGGTCCAAATCCATACAATGTTGATGATATATATGAAACTAGAAACCATGGTATACTACGAGCATCTGGGGCCAAAGGGGCTTGTTATAGACATTTTTGGGCACTACAACCCCAAGCATGAAATGTCCATAAACCAAGGGCTCCTAAGTCCCTAAAAGTGTTTTTCTAACCCCTAAAGGAACAAGGTCAACAGATTACAGCTTCCCCCAGAAGTTCTCCATGAAAAAATGCTCAAAATTGGTCAAAACAGGATCATTTCAGCTGCTCCACTGGCCAAGTGCATTGCATCTCACCTAAATACACTGTGTGGGTGCATTTCATTTCAAAAATTCCTTCTATGGGGTGCGATGGGCGAGAAATGACAAATGGCAGTGTCATTCCGCAAGGTGGAGAGGCAATGGAAGCTTCCATAAACTTCTCTTGTGACACTTGCCTCTCTGAATTCGACCAAGGATGAGTAAGAGATCATCAATCTCCAAGTGGAAGCAAGAACTATCAGAGGGAAGACACTAATCAAATCATGAGCTGACTCATCTCCATTATAGATATCTATATATGGATCCCTCATCCCAGAGATCCAGAGGCTGGAATTTTGCATATTGTAAGGAATTGCTGTTGATTTCTTGAGACAAACATCAGATTGTTGGGTGATCTAAGCTTTGTATGAGGTGAAGAGGGACTTCTTTTCTAAGAGGTTGATGCTGGGTCAGAACAACTGGTTGTAACCCCTCTTGGCTTTTTCTTGTTTATCAATAAAAGCTATTCTAGTTTTCGTCCATACTCTTGTGTCATTGTTGTTTGCTGCATTTGTATGGTCAATTTACATCTGATCCTAGATTGTTTATGATTATAGATCCATGTCTTTGTATAGTGTTATGCTACTGTGATCTTACAGGTACTTTGTGAAGCTGGGCGTGTAAGGGAACAAGTAGTGAAAGACTATCAAGGAAGAGAGGAATCAAATCAGGAGATTAGCGCAAGACAGAGGTTGGTCTTCTTGTTCCTCTCTATCTATAATTCATAAAGGAAAAACGAAAGTAGCTTTACTCTGTTTGTTTCTAAGGCAGCTGTCACACCTTAGTGGGATAGAGCAGTTCTATATAGACACTTTTCCCTGTAACAAAATGGTGACTCCGCTGGGGAAGAATTAGTTTGTTTGTTTATCTTTCTTGTTGTCTATTTCATAAACTTACAAGTAGCATTCGAATTGCATTTGCCATAGCAAATGCAAAGTAGATAAATGCTACTTCAGTCCATCTACGGGACCTGTTTATGATTTAAACAACTAATTCACAAACTCTCTGATTGCCCTTGTGATAGCTCTTAGATCCTCCTTAGATCTACCCCTGATTGTTGCATTATTGATTACCTTTTGCTCGGCCAAAACCCATGAACTGAATTGCAAACTATGACTCGGAACCCAAACAGAGTCTCGTTTCTGGCCCAGCATAGGTACTGTTCAGAGAATCCGAACTTCAGTGCACTTTCCGAGTGGATAAGGTGTGCTGCATTTCAAATTCTCTGTGTTACAGGTGCGCTGATCAGACTAGGCTTTGTGCAGTTTTGGTTTCTGTAATTCATTCTTTCCAGTTCTATTCCTGAATTTTGCTGCCTGTGATCAGTGTATGTCTGTTTGAAACCCCTTTTCCTTGTTTTTACCTGTGTACAAAAGAACTGTAAATGTTTTTGTGTGTTTGTTGAGTCATTTTCAGTTCTCCTTTGCAAAAGTAGCGTAATCGTACTGTCGTCCTTTGATTTGAAACTGTCGCAAGTGTCGATTTCAATCGTAGGAAAGAGTTTGATTGCTGTTGATGGTCGATTATCCTGTTACTATTGTTTTTGGTCTGAATTTGTAATTTTCTAGTGTCAAGAACAAGTATTCATTTCAAAATCGTAAGGTGTTGTGATCGTCTCCATTTTTTATTTCGAAAAGAAACTTGTTGATATTTGTCGCTTGAAAAGAAATTCAGATTTGTGCATCAACTTTCTTTTTAGCATTCATATACTAAGAAAGTTGAAAACAAATACATGCATGTGCATTTGCATATAGACAGTCTGATTAGTTTGATTTAGGAAAGTGCATTTAGAGTGTGCTCTTTGCTCTTTGTGAAAAGATTCTGTCTTTCTTTCCTTAGTAGCTAGGATTTTCATTGCATAAAAAGAAGATAAAAGATTGTTTATCATCTTAGATTGCATTTTAGGAATTACATCTACATCTCGCGGTGAACCTAAAAGGAAAACTTCATAAACAAGATCAACTATAAAATAAATTCAATGAATCTAACGACGCTTTGGAACTCAACGCACAACATTTAGAAGTCTAGGCTAGAGACGTATTCCAACGTCGTAAAGCCTGGTAACTGTTGTTCTCATTGATGGTTGGGTGATTCCTCCACTTTGAGACGATAAGTGCCAGTATGGACTTGTGCTCCCACGTACTGTCGAGTATATTTTGGGAGACCCCAATAGGCTTAATCCTTTATCCATAGGAAGCCGTGTCTGCCGCCCTATCGATCGCAATTCACTGAACACAGCATTCGGGAAGATTGACTGTCGTACCGTAAAAAGTATTCTACAGTTTTTCAATTGGTTTGGTAATCCCTCTACCTAGATTTCTAGAGCAGTCCTTTTCGTTCCTTTTTAGACTCTTTAACAGAAAAAGTCCATCTGAGCACTAGTCACTTCATGCTCATTAAAAATCGAAGGAGACTAGAGTCATCTTTTGTTTTTTCTCGACTCTTAAAAATTGAAAAAACAAGTTGTGTCAAAGCGTCTAAAATTTATTTTAAACAGAATATTCATTACCCTTTCCTACGTTGATCTTGGGTTGAGAAAATGGAATCCACCAACCAAGGAATTCCCCTTGGAGGAAATCCTAGTCCCTTCTCCTCTTGGGGAGATGTTGGTGCACCCCATATGGCCACATTGTCGCTTCCAGGACTAACAATCGGCTTGCCTATATGGCTCTTCTCAACCTCTGTCGTTCAGAGCACCGCAATTCCTGAACAATCGAATCAGCAACTAGACAAGTCCAGAGTTACCCGCCAACCTTCTACTTCCTCTAATTCTTCCTCTCCTCCTTCCTCTTCACTTGATGGGGCTGGTAAAGCCAAAAGTCAAGAACCTGAGAAGAATAAGGAAAAGAAGAAGAAAGAGAAGAAGAAAAAGGAGCCAAAAGCGAATGGGGGCAAACGAGTGTCGTCTAGCGAAAATCCACACACTGCACCGACCAGGCCTAAATCACCATGTGGCATTTGCAAAGGAGACCACTATCATAGAGATTGTCCTTGCATCCCTCAGATCTTAAGGGACTGGTCTCCTCGTTTGCACAACCCGGTGTCGTCAACCTCTGATGATCATGTTGCAAACACACCGTCAACTAGTGAAAGTGAAGCCCCAGGACAAAAAGGAAAATATAGATTTCCTTGTAAACTGTGCAAAGGCGATCATGTCGTCCACCGTTGTCCCTTCTTAGACGAGGCTAAAAGAGTTTTGGATGATCGTCCGGTTTCACCGTTACGATTCCCTCCTGGATATAAAAAACTCTTGCCGATTCCGTCACTAGTTGAAAATCCAGCTGGCCCGCTCAGGTGGTCGGCTGAAGCATCTATCATTGAAGACAAACCATCTGAACCCATACCAGACGAAAGTCAAAAGGTCGAGGAGGCAGTTGACCTGGTCTTGCCTTCAGAGGTTCCATCTTCAGATGATACAGTCACCGAAGAGAACAAGGATGACACCGTCCAAATTCTTTTCATAAGCATAGACTCCAATGAACATGGGGGCAATTTACCCATTCCTTTACCATAGGAAAGAAGTTCGTCAAAGTCATACCCGGCCGTCCATTCAGTCCCACCTCCAAGCAACCTAGTTGTCTCCTTCGATTGGAATCAGCTAGGCAGACCCCGTTTACCAGCTAGTATACCATTCCGAATCATTGTTCAAATATATAGAATGGTTATGGTTGGTACCATCATAGATGAGGGGGCTTATGTGAGTATCCTTTCCTCCACTGCTTGGAAAGCGCTTGGTTCGCCATCGCTTTTGCCTGAGATGAGGAATCTAACAGGATTTGATAAGGGAACCAGTCGACCATTAGGGATCCTTCCCAACGTGCCCATAACATTGAGGGGGCAAACCGTTCACATGAACGTAATGGTAGTTCAAGGACCCCTAGATTATAATCTATTCCTTGGACGAGACTATATTTATTGCATGGGAGCCATTGTCTCCTCACTCTTTAGATTAATGTGTTTTCCACATGAAGGAAGAGTGGTCAAGCTCGTAGACCAGCTTTCATTCCCCGGTTCACGCATAGCAAATAGTCATATACCATCCCTAAATGGTCTTTCATGCAAGAAATGTCTCAATCTCCAGTCCGCCCGCCTGATGAGCGCGAGTGATTCGGGGGACATGACTGTAACCCAGGGGGCATGCACCCTGGTCTGCTTTGGCAGGAAAACTTCAGGTATAGGGTAGGTTTCCGCGAGAGAATATGACTAGTCTGTACCCCCGTCCGTGATTGGAAGAGGGGGTTATTCTGGAACAAGATTCTCTTGTCAAAGTTACATGAGTGGAGTAGCGTCCTTCACTCACCTTTGTCTATTTCGGTAGACATCGCCGAAGAAGTGTTTTGTTCGCGCTGTGAATAGAACAATCTTTGGGTGACCTATAAGAGGTAGGCCTCTCCTGGTAAAAAAAATGTTTTAATGGACGAAAGAAGGGGTAACCTTGAAACTTTGTTTTATACCTGGGGGCATGCAAACCTTTTGGAGTGCAAGCAAAGAGTGATCATTTATCTGTTTTTTGGATTGGTCGTTTCCTAACTTGCATAAAGAAAGGATGTGGGGCAAAACTCTAAAAATTTCCGTTTCTATATGGGACATTCTTATTATACGATTAGATTAATCGAGCAATTTTAGCACATAGTTCAAGCTCGTTAAAAAATAAACATAAGCCATGAGCAAATGTTTCCCCCCACGTTTAAGCTCATTAAAAAATGAACTATTCCCCGGTAAATAACCATTGTGAATGTAGTACTTCAGCCTTTAAAGCCTTGGTCGTGTTTGCACCGTCACCTCCACTTTTGCATTGGCCGATCATTCACCTCCATTTGATTGTTTACCCATTTTGAGGAACAGCTGATCTCACTAGCCATCCTTGTAACACTGCTGTGATTGGAAAATTCCAAACCTTACCTGGAATCAGTTGCTACCCATTTTATCACTCGTTCCTCAAAAGACGAGTCTCCTTTAAGCTCTTTTCAACTGACTCGTAAAATATGAAAATATTGCCGAGCCATTGGCCTCTCCAGCTCGTTAAAGGGACTGGAAGTGCTATCCCTCCTCTAAATTTTAATATTTTTGGACCTGAGGGATTATTACACAAAAAGATCAAGTGCTTGTTTTGTTCGACTTGTTAAAACTATCGAAAATTCATCCCTTCTGTATTGTTTATACTTTTTCGGACTTAAGGGATTAGATGACGAAAAAGGAATTTTGGAGTTACCTTTACGTTCCTTTTCAGACTCTCTAAAATTGAAAAGGACCGAGTTGTCTTTGTCGTTAAACTCGTTAAAATTTTAATAGCGACAAACTTGTCTATAGACGAGAATGAGTTTCACTATCGCTAGGCTCGTTAAAACATAGCGATGGGTTTGCCCGAAGGGAAAATTATAGAACAAGCATATGTTATCCTCCTCAAGCTTGATAAAAATAAAGAGGTACTGGTCAGCAATGACTGGGGAAAATTGGGAAGAAAACCTGAAGAAACTTTGTTGGTAGCAAGTCGCTCTTGAACATGACACTTTCACTCCACATCCAAGTCGGGTTGGGTTGTTTCATTCACCGGTCACATCACCATGATCCCATCACACCATCCACATTTGGGGTAATGCTACCAATCCATCATGTTAGTGTCGCTGATATGTTCAAGAGAAGTCATTTAGAGAATTCACCTGTGTCTCACCCACTACAATACATTTATACTCCATTCTTTCATGACCGCCACCTTGAACCTTATATCACCAGATCGTTTTCACCTCCATTAAAATCATTTTCTCCGTTCCGTGTCATTGATGTGGGATTCATTAAGGCCCTCCTATGATGGATCACTTCTTGTCGACATCAACTCATCATCCAAGAAGTTGATCTAGGAACACCCCATTCAGTACATTGAAGCTTGCATGCCTCAATGGCAAGTTTCTCACTTCCGGCGACAGGTTTACATCAATGAACTTCGACCGAAAGATTTTGCATGGTGTTCGACGCCAAGTCCTTTATTCACACCATGTGAATTGTACTGCAGTACCTTGAGGGTCATTATCATTATCGGTGATTCCTCTCGCGCTTGTTAACAGCTTACATCATTGGCTGGTAATCAAGCGATGTCTTTCCATGTTCGACTTCAGAACATTTCTCACATGGATAGACTTGTACTTCGAGTGAAGATCGAACGAGATTGAAGACCCCGGATCTAGTCTCATCCATTCGGGCTGCGATATACATTCAGGAAAATAAAAACATCAAATGTACATCATGGCTGTACAGATAATCATCCAATCAAAGGGATGATGGCTCTATCAGAATCATCAGTCTTCACTCAGACGATTGTCTGTCCTATGTACATGAAAATGAATTTATAAAGCTGAGCATGGGAATGCCCGCCTCAGCTAGATCATGAAAATGTTATGAAGATAATGTATTGAATTGTATCTTATTACAGGTCTCCTCCCAGCTTGAAAGAACTTCGGATCCTCATAATAAAGCATTTCACCCGACATCAAAAGATTAATGACCTCATGCTTTAGGGGGCAACTATTATAGACATTTTTGGGCACTACAACCCCAAGCATGAAATGTCCATAAACCAAGGGCTCATAAGTCCCTAAAAGTGTTGTTCTAACCCCTAAATGAACAAGGTCAACAGATTACAGCTTCCCCCAGAAGTTCTCCATGAAAAACTGCTCAGAATTGGTCAAAACAGGATCATTTCAGCTGCTCCATTGGCCAAGTGCATTGCATCTCACCTAAATACACTGTTTGGGTGTGTTGCATTTCAAAAATCCCTTCTATGGGGTGCAATGGGTGAGAAATGACAAATGGCAGTGTCATTCTGCAAGGTGGAGAGGCAATGGAAGCTTCCAGAAACTTCTCCTGTGACACTTGCCTCTCTGAATTCGACCAAGGATGAGTAAGAGATCATCAATCTCCAAGTGGAAGAAAGAACTATCAGATGGAAGACACTAATCAAATCATGAGCTGAATCATCTCCATTACAGATATCTATATATGGATCCCTCATCCCAGAGATCCAGAGGCTGGAATTTTGCATATTGTAAGGAATTGTTGTTGGTTTCTTGAGACAAACATCAGATTGTTGGGTGATCTAAGCTTTGTATTAGGTGAAGAGGGGCTTCTTTGCTGAGAGGTTGATGCTGGGTCAGAACAACTGGTTGTAACCCCTCTTGGATTTTTCTTGTTTATCAATAAAAGCTATTCTAGTTTTCCTCCATACTCTTGTGTCATTGTTGTTTGCTGCATTTGTATGGTCAATTTACATCTGATCCTAGATTTTTTATGATTATAGATCCATGTCTTTGTATAGTGTTATGCTACTGTGATCTTACAGGTACTTTGTGAAGCTAGGCGTGCAAGGGAACAAGTAGCGAAATACTATCAAGGAAGAGAGGAATCAAATCAGGAGATTAGCGCAAGACAGAGGTTGGTCTTCTTGTTCCTCTCTATCTATAATTCATAAAGGAAAAACGAAAGTAGCTTTACTCTGTTTGTTTCTAAGGCAGCTGTCACACCTTAGTGGGATAGAGCAGTTCTATATAGACACTTTTCCCTGTAACAGGGCTAAGAACCTACAACTCTTAAAACGAAGTAATATGGAGCAATCCACTTGCAGACTAAATACCAAAAGTAGTTGTAATAGCCCTCGTGAAAATTCCATGTAATAAAAGTTAATAAAGGAAAAAGAAGACCATGGTCAAGGGACACATATTCCAAGCAGAATGTTGGGTAGGAAATCCTGGCGTGGGTTTTCATTTAGTTTATTTATGAAAATAAAGGAAATTATGAGAAAAGTAAGGTGAAAAGGGCACAGGTTGCATCTGAGGAGGAAATTGAAGGAAAATAATGGAAAATGAAGAAAATAGAGGCCTCATAAATAAAAAGGCTTCTGAGGATCATTTGGTAAGTTCTTGGCTCAAGAATTTGCTCAGGTTTTAGAGAAAGAAAGAGAAAAGAAAACAAGGGAAGGACAAGGAAAGGAAAGTGTTAGAGCCTAGATTGACCTCAGGCTGAAGGAAGGAAATCCTAGGATAACCACGAACCAAGCTTAACCCTAGTAGCTAGCCCTACTAGGTCAGGAGAGGGCTCTCTCCTTTATGGATCTCAGTCAAAATGACTCGATCAAGTGGGATTTTAGGCTATAGTAGCTCAGGGGATTTTAATTGAATTTGTTGATTTTTGTGCTAGATCAAATGGAGCTAGGTACATTGGGTCTGGGAAATTAGGTCAGAGTACAGGGTGCTCTATGGGGCAAGGTAGGTATATGCTTTTACACTTGAAATTGAGTGAGGTGAAAGGTATAAGACTGGTGAGGAGCTGAGGAGGGCATGTAAGGATCATGTATCCTTCTCAAACAATAGAAAACATAAAATACTGAATGGATTCTCAATGAAGAGCACTGTAAACAATGAATTCTACCTATCTATCTTGATAGCATTCAGCTAGAAGCTCTAAATTAGATTGTGGAATACATAAAAAAATATGAAAAACTGATAACAGAAGAAGAAACTATGAAAAAGCATCATACCACAAGTATCCCATAAAAATAGTTGTAACTCCTATTAATTTCCTTTCCAACTACTTACAAATGATGTATAATATTGTTCAAAGCATCCAAGTGTATCCAACCCTTACAAATGAGAAAGAAAATACATGATATAGACAACAAAACCACTCATCCTGACCATCAGGGGTCGAATCCATGAGATAAGGGGCTATTACAACCATTTCCAAACATGGACCAGGAATATAGACAGTCAAACTACTTGCCTCTATAAGCATGGAAATTGATTCATTAGTCTCAAAACCACCTCTAACTAATGAATCTACCCTCTAAGACTATTTTACCACTATTTCTACATGTTGTGTCATTAATTAAAATAATAAAATCATCCATGAAGAGAGAGAAAGTCAACTTGCAGTGAGAGTAGGCGAAATTTTGATTTTCTGGCAAACTGGTCAACAGTGCAGTGCCACTGGTCAAAAGCCCAGCGCCACTTTCCACCGACGTTTGGAGGTATTCTCCTTAGCCAAATTTAGCCCAATATGGCTCATTGGAAATGTCTTCTAGTCTAGTTTTTGGAACAACTTGAATTTTTTCATTTGGAGGTCATTTTCCCTGTCAAAATTGAAATATCCCAAGGCAGATTCTGTGTGTCCAGTTTTGGACCTTTTGGTGGGCCAGTTTTGCTCCAAAACTTCTGAAATTTTCTGGGATGGATGCTCTCATCATGTGGAATCCAAATATATAAACTTTTCCTCCATCATATGCTCTAGGAAGAATCGTAGCGCCGGTGACGTTGCGCTTCTGGGCCAGTTTTCTGTGTTGAAAATTGCAAAATTTGAAAAATGAAAAAAATCATCAAAACTTGCCCAATTTTGGCATGGGACACCACCATCATCTGCTTTGATGGGCTAGTGAGGCTTTAGCTAATATCTTCAACTTATCTTGCTCCTTTTTTCTCTTTAAAGCCTTCCTTAACCTAGCTTTAAGCTTCCTGATCCTCATGTTACAGATTTTGTTGTGGGTCATGTAATGGTAGGCCATGTGGAGAAGCATCTTATTATCCTCGTTGGCCTTCTCAATCAATCCTTTGAGATGTATGTTGACCCTCACAAGCCATGTTTTCCTATCATTCTCAATCTCTTGCTTAGTTGAAGTCAACTTGACACAAGGATAATTTTAGGGGCGAATTTTCGCCCTTTGGCGAAATTAAGGGGTTTTAAATTTTTAGTGGGCGAATATTTTGTATCATAGTACATTTTTACAAATCACCTCAAATAGCCCAACTTATTTTAAGGGAGAGGGTAAAAAAGGTAAATTTAGCCCTTGAAATTAGGACTTACAACCTTCCATTCGCCCATTTTCAAGAATAGGTTTTATTTAAGTGAATCCATTCGCCCATTTTCAAGAATAGGTTTTATTGAAGTGAATCCTATGGGCCAAATACCATATTTATAAAAGAGGTATGGTAAATTAATAAAAATATAAATAAATGAGAGGTATGGTAAATAAATAAAACATTTTTTATATTTACTCCATAAGTCACCTTATATACATGTAACGGTGTAAACAAATAAAAATATAAGTAAAATGGAGGTATGGTAAATAAATAAAACGTCTTTTTATACTTACTCAAACGGTATGGTAAATAAATAAAAATATAAATAAACTAGACGTATCGTAAATAAATAAAACCTCTTTTTATATTTAGTCCATAACCCTCGTTCTATTTATGAAGGCTCAAGAAAGAGGTTTTATTTAAGTGAACCCTATGGGCCAAATACCATATTTGTAAAAGAGGTATGGTAAATTAATAAAAATATAAATAAACGAGAGGTATGGTAAACAAATAAAACATTTTTTATATTTACTCCATAAGTCACCTTATATTTACGAACACTAAAAAAATGGGTTACATTTAGGTGAAACCTATGGCCAAAATACTATGGGACAAATACCATGGACTAGATTGTTATTAATACCATGCAAAAAACCATTATTAACCCTAATATTAGAATTAATAAAAATAAAAATGGCACATGGTATTGACCCATGGTATTCACCAAAATGGCACATGGTATTGACCCATGGTATTCACCTGGAATGTAGCCTATTTAAATGGGGGAATTAAACCAGCATGTAGCCTATGCTAAGATTCACTAGGACTTTACAAAGTTTTATTATTTAGTGAAAGACTCGCCAAGATCTTACAAGATTTTATAATTGAGTAAAATATTCGCCATGCCTGCTGAGAGATTCGCCAAAAAATTATATATACATATTATATTATTGATAAAATCGCCTTCCATTTTTCCTATATACCATGGAGATTTTCCCATTTATTATATTTATAAATTTAGGGGGGGTTCTTAAAATTTTCCCTGACTTGACATGAGCCCCCTTGGCCTTTTGCCTGTTTTCTTTGATCATTTGCAGCTCCATGAGGACTTTCTTTTCACTCAATTGTTTGTTTTCCTGCTCTAAATTTCTGATGATGAACTTAGCTCTCTCTAAGTTATCTACCAATGATTGTATTTCAGAATCTTGTTCCTTTATGATAATGTCTTTGACAGTTTCCGGATCCTGATCTTCCAGGTCAATGACATCAACTCCATGATGAGTAAAGTGATGTTGTGGCTCCTCATGCTCAACAAGATTAAAATCTCTTTTCTGCTCATCACCAAGATCCTCTTCTGGCACCTTTTCCTTGCCCTTGCTCAACTCCTCAACATGTACCTCTTTTGCCAATGATGAAGGCAAAGCCCCTTCCACACCTTGTGGAGCAAACATTTTCCCGTGGATTGATGACAAAGGCAAGGCCCCTTCCACACCTTGTGGAGCAAGCACTTGCCTAGCAGCTGTAAAAAGTTTCCTTGTGCATCTCTTATATGTTACATACATTGGCACCTCAGCAGTTTTGGTTTCCTTGGCCTCTTCCATTTTTTCTCCATGGCTTGAAGGCCCACCTTCTTCTTGATGCATTGGTGAAGGGATCTGTGGACCCTTGAACATATAATGAGCAATGAAAGTCTCCCATGGAATGTTAAGAAGGCTAAGTTGGTGTAGAATAATGCTTTTAATCAAAGAGTAATGGTGTATGCGATTCAACTGCTAGGGGTATGATTTCCTCTATACAATATGTGCCATTTTCTCAATATTTCTAAACATGAAGTAAGGGAGATTCACCATCTTTACTCTGGTGAAATGCATGAGAAGTCTAATGTCATAGGCATCCAATCGAGAGAACCTACCTTCACAAGTGAAGTACTTGATAATAATTCTCATCAAAGGCACATACCTGTTTTCCAAAAACTTAAATGGGAATAATCTTCACTTGATTTCTATATCTAGCCTTGATATAAGGCTCATAGTAATCCTCATCAAGATCATGACCCTTGTACCATTTTTCACCCACATTAGGGATTCTAGTAGCCTCTGAAATGATAGCTAGTGATATGGTAAAGGTTACTTCGGCAAGTGTTACTTCATTGTTGTTCAAATGAGTCACAAATAATCTGGCCAACTCATGGTGAAACTGGACTCTTTCTACCAATTCACAAAATTCATAGCATGCCTAGTGTCTAAAACAAGAAATTGCAAGAGGACAAGCCTGTAATTCCCTCAAGGTAGTGGACTCCTCTCTAATATTTTTTTTGTTAGAAAATTATATATTATAGAGAAATGGAACACATAAAATATTGTAGAAATATAAACACAGAAAAATGCATAAAACAAGAGATACACAGATATACGTGGTTCACCCAGTTTGGGCTACGTCCATGGAGAAACAACTAGTCCTTCCTTTTATATTATCCAGCAAATTGAAGAGATAGAACCTACAACAGATTTGTTGTAACACCCTCTTCGCTCTCAATCGTCTCTCTCTTCCTCACTCAAAATCCGGATATCCATAGAAACAATACAATTCCCTCATATATAGTGAGGGGTTGCCTTCTAGGGCAAAATACCCTAAATTAAACATAACTTCTACTGTCAGATCATCCGCCTAATGAACGGCCCAGATTGAATTGAAATTACTAGACTTTTACAAGGCAATTTTACATCTATTTTTAGCTTCGAAGGCACTGCCCCCGGACCCCTCAGCTGGGGGGGATTTAACCCCCCCCCCCGAACCCCTGCGGGGGTTAAGTCCCCCCGCACCAGCCCACATGGAGGGGTGTACAGTCTTCTTGGGGTATACATCCGGCTAAAACCTTTGAATACAGAAGATAATCAAGCTCCACACCCAACAATCTCCCACTTGGAGACTGATTATAGCAACCCCATCGCTGCTTCATTTGCTAGACAATGACTCCACTTTGGACTTGTCTATTTCTCATCTTCCTCATCATGCTTGAAGACCAATTGAAACTGAGTAGATTCTTAGTTTCTCCTTGGTTACAACTTTTGTTAACATATCTGCAGGATTCTAGCTAGTGTGTATCTTTTCTAGCTTCAACTGTCCATCTTCCAATGCTGACCGTATGAAATGGTACTTGAGCTGTATATGTTTAGTCTTGGAATGAAATGCAGAGTTCTTTGCAAGATGTATGACACTCTGGTTGTCACTGTATAACCTACCCAACTCATGCTTCTTTCCCAATTCATCCAGAAACCTTTGTAACCAAATCATTTCTTTACTAGCCTCTGTAGCAACAACATACTCTGCTTCTGTTGTTGAAAGTGCAACAAAACTTTGGACCTTTGAAATCCAACTAATAGTTGTTCCACCTACAGTAAATACATATCCTGTAGTGCTCCTCCTGTTATCTCTGTCACCTACCATATTTGCATCAACATATCCCTGTAGAGCAATGTTTGAACCACCAAAGCATAATGCTTGATTTGTGGTACCTCTCAAATACCTGAGAATCCACTTCACCGCCATCCAATGTTCTTTTCCTGGATTGTTCATGTACCTGCTTACAACTCACACTGCATGTGCAATATTAGGCCTTGTGCATACCATTGCATACATTAAGCTTCCAACTTCTGATGCATATGGAACTTTAGACATATGAGCCATTTCTTCCTGAGTCTTGGGACATGCCTCCTTACTTAATTTGAAATGGCTATCCAAAGGTATACTAACTAGTTTTGCATTCTGCATATTAAACCTTTTCAACACCCTTTCTATGTACTTACTTTGAGATAATTTTAATTTGTGATTCTTCATGTCTCTAGTTATTCTCATACCAAGGATTTGTTTTGCAGCACCCAAATCCTTCATTGCAAATGAGTTTGCCAATTTCCTTTTGAGCACATTTATTTCCTGCATGTTAGAACCTACAACAAGCATGTCATCTACATACAATAACAATATAATATAGTTTCCATCATTTTGCCTTTTGAGATGAACACAATGATCAGAGTGACATCTAGTATAACCTTGTTTAGACATAAACCTGTCAAATTTTAGATACCACTGCCTTAGAGCCTGTTTTAAGCCATACAAGCTCTTCTTCAACCTGCACACTAGTTTCTCCTTCCCTTTTACCTCATATCCTTGTGGCTGCTGCATATATATCTCTTCCTCCAAATTCCCATGGAGAAAGGCTATCTTTACATCTAACTGCTCAAGATGCAAATCTTCAACTGCCACTAGACTTAAAATAGTTCTGATTGAAGTCATTTTAACAAGAGGAGAAAATATTTCATCAAAATCAATACCTTTCTTCTATGCAAACCCCTTCACTACAAGTCCAGCTTTATACCTCTGTTTTCCTCCATCTTCTTCCTTCAACCTGTAAACCCATTTATTCTACAATGTTGTTTTACCTGCAGGCAACCTAACTAAGTCCCAAGTCTGGTTATGTGCTAAGGAGTCCATCTCTTCTTTCATGGCTTGCTCCCACTTCTTCCTGGTTTCTACCTGCACTACTTATTCGTAACATTCTAGTTCACCAAAATCTGTCAACAATACATAATATAATGAAAGAGAGCATCATTCAGGGGATCTACTTATCCTAGTAGATCTTCTAACACCATTTTCAGATGTTTGAAGTTCTTGTTGCTGTTGTGGTTGTTGTTCTGGCTGTTGATCATTATGATTTTTAGGCACCATCACTTTTCCTATGATATCGTCAAGCACTGTGTATTCTATGTTTTCTTTTTCTTGTTTCTTTTCCTGCAACTGATTCTTATACAAGATCTTTTCATTGAATATTACATCTCTGCTCCTAATGATTTTGTGATGTTCATAATCATATAAGTGATAACCAAAATCATTAACACCATATCCAATAAAGGTACATTTCTTTGATTTTTCCTTAAGCTTTGTTCTATTTTCTTTGTTAATGTGGACAAAGGCTTCACAACCAAAAGTCTTTAAAAATGAGTAGTTTACCTTTTTACCTGTCCGTGCCTCCTCTGGAATACCACCATCCAAGGAACTTGAAGGCCCTTTGCTTATTATATAAACAACAATATCTACATCATCTATCCAAAATTGTAAAGGCAATCTTGCATGAAATCTCATGCACCTTGCATGCTCCATGATTGTTCTGTTCATCCTTTCTGACACACCATTTTCTTGTGGTGTTCTTGGAACTGTCTTCTCTCTGCGAATTCCATCTTTGAACGGTACCTATCAAACTCTTTGCTGCAATATTCACCTCCATTATCTGATATGAGACACTTCAACCTTTTCCCTGTCTCATTTTCAACCAAAGCTTTCCATTTCTTGAAAGTATAAAATACATCAGATTTATTTCAAATACAATAAATCTAGCTTTTTCTAGTTGCATCATCAATAAAAGCAACATAATAATTAGAGCCACCAAGAGATGATACCTGAGTAGATCCCCATACATCTGTATGCACAAGCTCTAATTTTTCACTCTTCTTTTCTTTCCCAACTCTAAGGAATCTGACTTTCTTCTGTTTTCCATAAACACCATTTTCACATAATTTTAAATCAACATGCTTCAAACCTGGCAACAAATTTCTTGAGTGAATAATCTGCATCCCCTTCTCACTCATGTGCCCAAGCCTATGATGCCACAATGCCGTACCTTCCACTGTAGAGGTTAAAGAATTAACAGAATTAGAAATACCATTGCATAAATACAATGTACCAACCTTTTCTCCTTTCGATATTACCAGGGATCTTTTAGTGACCTTCCAGGTTTTATCTGTGAAAGTAGTTACGCAACCTTCACCTCCCAACTGCCCTGTTGAAATCATATTTTTCTTTAGATCTGGAACATGCCTTACCTTCTTTAGTAGCCATTGGTTTCCATTATGTTTTTTTACAAGAACCTTACCCATTCCAACAATTTTATAGGGTTTATCATCACCCAAAGAAACTTGTCCAAAATCTCCTTGAACATAGTCATGAAAATATTTCTTATCATGTGTGGCATGGAATGAGGCCCTTGAATCTACCACCTAGGAATCAGTAATATTTTCGAAAGAAGAATCAAATCATCTTGTAACACCTCACCTGTCACATTTGCTTCATGATTGTTTTCTTGCTGTGAATCTCTGTATTTTCCCTTCTGAGATCTACAGTCTTTCTTTAGGTGTCATTTCTTTCCGCATTTGTAGCACACTATCCCCGATCTAGACTTGGATCTGCCTTTCCTTTATTTATTGCAATATCCTAAGCTATTTCCTCTTTCCATTTTTCTTCCCCTAGACTCTGCACACAAAGAATTACCTAATGTCTCACCGGAGCTTTTTCGTCGCATTTCCTTGCTAAGGATTGCACCGACAACATCATTAAACTTTAAAGTACTAGATCCAAAGACAAAGTTACTAATGGCCATAACTAAACCATTCCAAATTTTTGGCAATGAGCACAGAAATAACAGAGCCCTAACTTCATCATCAAAATTTACCCCTACAGAACTTAACTAACTTGTAACTGTATTAAAATCATTTAAATGGTCTGCAACAGATCCACCTTCTGACACATTCATATTATATAAATGCTTCATAAGAAATACCTTATTCGAGGCTGAGGGTTTTTCATATAGTTTGGCCAATGCCAACTTTAAACCCTATGTTGTTGTTTGCTTTGAAATATTAAATACTACCGGCGCCGCTATGCACAACTGTATTGTTCCAAGTGCCTTTCTGTCGAGAATATCCCATTCTGTGTCTATCATACTCGTCGGCTTCTTTGTCTTTCCACTCAATGGTAGGTACAGATCTCTCTGATATAGATAATCGTCCATCTGCATCTTCCACAGCTGGTAGTTTTGGCCGTTGAATTTTTCGACCCTAAACCTACCATCTACCGCCATTGCTCCCACTCGAACTAGGAACCCTTCTCTCCTACGAGTTTATCAGCTAAATAGACCTTTGGCTCTGATATCAGTTGTTAGAAAAGTATATATTATAAAGAAATGGAACACATAAAATATTGCAGAAATATAAACACAGAAAAATGCATAAAACAAGAGAGACACAGATATATGTGGTTCACCCAGTTTGGGCTACATCCACAGAGAAACAACCAGTCCTTCCTTTTATATTATCCAGCAAACTGAAGAGATACAACCTCCAGCAGATCCACTGTAACACCCTCTTCGCTCTCAATATCCTCTCTCTTCCTCACTCAGAATCTAGATATCCATAGACACAATAAAATTCCCTCATATATAGTGAGGGGTTGCCTTCTAGGGAAAAATACCATAAATTAAACATAACTTCTACCGTCAGATCATCCGCCTAATAAATGGCCCAGATTGACTAGAAATTACTAGACTTTTACAAGGAAATTTTACATCTATTTTTAGCTTTGGGGGCACTACCCCCGGACCCTCGAGGGGGGTAAATCCCCATGCACCCCACCTCGCGTGGAGGGGTGTACAGTCTTCCTGGGGTATACATCTGACTGAAACCTTTGAATACAAAAGATAATCAGGCTCCACACCCAACATTTTCCTCCTTTATGAGGCTTCCTTTGTTGTATGTTTCTCTCCCTGGAGCTGTCACTAAATGTCTCTTGCTCATATTCATAATCATTGTCTCTTCCAATTGTTCTCCTTTGCTTTTGAAAAATATGATTGTATATGGATGTTTTTTGGATAATAGTGTGGAAATAGGATGGAGGATGGAATGGGCAGAGCATATGGAAAAGGGAGTGTGAAATGTATGTGTGAGTAAGGTTTAGGGATGTCAATAGGGGAGAGTAAGGAGAGTGTGTAGGGTTTGGGAAATTGTATGTGGGAATGGGATTTAGGGAAATTATATCTAGGAATGGGGTTTAGGGAACAATAGAAAATGGATAAGATAGGAAAACACTAGTGGAGGGAGGAAAACTAGGGTTTTAAATTTGGGAGTGTAAAACACCAAAACTTGACAAGTAAAACCCTAAACCACAAGATATTACTGATATACTTACTTGCAAGAGAGGAAATTTGGATGATTTGTGGTGAATTTGTCAGTTTGGAGCGATTTGAGGCTTTGATGGGAAAAGCGCAACGCCACCTATAGGAGCGCAGTGCCGGCCTGTAAGCGCAGCGCCCGTGTATTTTTGCACTGGGAAATACTGCTAGAAGCACATCACCACCTTGAAAGTGCAGTGCCTTCCTCAAAAGTGCAACGCCAGCCAAAATCTTGAAAAAACGCAGCAGCTTCAATGCATTTGCTCAATGACACTTGAAACTCAATCTTTGATCTCTTAATGGCACTTTGATCTTCAACAATAACATAATGGGATGAAAAATAGGAGGATGGCTTTATATAGCTTCACCTTTTTTATTTTTGTTATGAAACCCACTTTCATAATGTTTAGTTGTCTTTCACAATGCTCTGTTTTCATGTTTATTTTCTTTTGCATGGCAAGTGCACTGATGCTCAGAACCATTGGATTTTTGGAGTGGCGGGTATTTGGCAGCATCACAAGCTTTAGGAGGAGCTTGAGAACAAATATTACATATAGGAGTAATAAAATTACATCATGATAAAATATAAAAACATAATACTCTGTTTTCACCTCAAAACAAGTTTTGAGGTGAGAACTACATTCAGCTTATCAACTGATAAATTATGAATTTAACAATGATTATTGACCTCCTCACGTGCTTGATGACCCTTGTTAACATATAATCACTAAAATTTGACCATGGAGGAAACCCTAAGACCTAATGAGACCAAAACCCTATGTAATTGAGGAAATGGACTACAAATGAGCACGAATCATTGACGTTAAAGGTATGAAAGAAGATCATCAAGTACATATCATGAGGGAAAAATTGAAGTAAACCCTACCATCAGTAGATCCATGACCTAATGGAATGACTTAGCAGTATGGGACTCCTACCATGAGACGCAAAAGAGTAAATTTTGATCACTGATGGCAGTGTGAAGACACTGACACTAATAGAAAGGAAGGAAAAGTAGGATCAAGCAACTTCAGCAAGAATAGTTGCAGGTAACACATTTCATGTGTGATTTCCTAGCTGGTTTTGCCATGCATGGCTTTGCATGTTGGTGTATGGTTCTCTTGCTATTGGTGGCATGGTTTTTCCTGGTATGACAGTGGTTTTCAGCCTAACCTTGCCTTTTTTTGGATGCCATGGTGTGTTGAGATGTTTATCTCAGCTTTGAACTTTAGATTTCCCGGATGGATTTTAGAATCCAGGGTAGAGGTGGTATCAAGGTTCATTCACAAAGGCCTAGGAATCCCTTGACCAGTTTTGGCGGGATACACAGTAAAGCATGAGGGAGGGTTCTCGGTTTAGGGCCTAGTGATCCAGTGTGATTGTGGTAAATCTTGAGAGACTAGTCTTAGTTTATGGTCTAGTGATCCAGGATTGGATTGTAGTAAAGCCTAAGAGACAAGGAGACGAAAAAATCCTCAAGGATAGTGATGGATTATGGATGGCATTCTAAGTTTGATGGTTTTGTGATCAAAGCACCCATTTTGGTCTGACCACAGTTTTTTGAGGGTGGAGGTGGTTTAACCTTTGGATTCCCTTGTTTGTTTTTGGATTGGTTTATCCATGAGATCCCACATTCATGCTTGGAATATGGCACAGGGCTTACTAGCTGAAAGAAAGATTTGGTTTAGCCATGTCTACGATCGAGTGGTACATGGAAGTCCCGAACCTAGTAGGATTTTCCTATGATTAATGAAAGATAAGTTCTCTTGATTTTTCACTTGTTTATATGTGGATTTAATGGTTGTTATATCTCTGTTATTTACATGGTTTTATGTCGGTTATGAGCATGGATAATTAACTAGTGCATGTCATGGTTATCTCATGTATTTACTTGTAATTATTAAATAGTTGGATGCAAGATCTAATTGATGTCATAATAGTTCAAGGGAGAAGGTGGTGATCTTTCTTGTCATGTTTTATAAGAATTTTCAGTGATTCATGCTCTATCTTGTACCCTAGACTTGCAGATTGCATTGATGCCAAGTGTTTGACAAAATGTTAGTCCCATTTGGGAATGGTCAGGCTTAGTTGTGGATTTTATTTTTGGTTTATTAGTCTTGTCATCATGTCTTTGATGTATTCTGAAAGTTGCAACAAGTTCTAGGCTATGGCCGGAATTTTGTGCTATAAAAGTGCCTCAAATTTCATGGATGCTAGAATAGGTCTACTAGGAAAAGTCCCTGGACGCTGGCTTGCAGACTTGTGAGAGCATCCAAAGGTTCTTGGACACTATAATTCCCATAGCATGAGAGAATCCAGATGTCAAGAGGTCTAAAAGATTAGCAGGACCTAAAAGCTAGGATGTCTGAGTGGCTGAGATGTCTCCTGGTGGGTGTTGTTTCTTATGTGGAAGGTATGTTTGATGTGATATGTCGATTCCATTTCCTTAAGGTCACTAAGTTGATTGAATCCCTTCATAGTGGCTTCTCTCACCACATGTTTACCCCAATTGGCCAATTACTTTGGTAGACTTTGGATGAGGGTGGTTACAGAGTGGTATCAGAGCATGGTTGAGCTCTCCTTGGGTGAATGTGTTTGTCATGCATACATGTCGGTTGCATATGTTTTCCATATGTTTGTGAATTATGTGCTTGTTTCGTGTGCCTGGTGGTGGTCATTGTGGTAGTTTTGTCGCCATGTCGAAGCTGATGGTGTTATTGTTGGACGTGATTTTCATGAGTGCATGTCGGTCATGCATTTGTTATGAATGTCAGGGTTTATATGTTGTTGTGTGTGCATTGTCATGGTTACAGTTATGCATGTATAGTAGGTCAAACATGCCTCGTGATGTCATTGTATGCAGTTAGGTCATCATGATGATATTGGTATGTTATGATGCTAATGTGTTGATTTAGGTGAAGCAGGAGTTAAAGATCATTCAAGTGAAGTTATAGCATTAGACCTTAAGGCAAAAGCATGTCGCCATACAGGTTTGTATGTTGGGAATGCAGGTATATGGATTAAGTATTTTTATATGCATTATGGTTATGCATATGCCTTTCATTCTATTGATGTTATGGTTACATACATGATATATGCTAGTTGATTAGTGTAATCAACATGTGTTGGATAGTCATGAATGTTAGTGACCTGTGGTTGTATGCATCGCTAGTGTTGTTTTATGTTAGATAACTTGATGATCAAGTTATATGTTGTTGATGAACATGATATATAACTTTTTGTTATTATATGTTAGTTAGATTGATGATTAGGGTTATTATATTACGATATTGATGTTATATGTATCATACTAAGTTTGATTGGTCTATGCAAATGGTTTGGGTTATGACATTCAAGTATGAGTCAATACGATGTCATAATTATCTAGCCTAATTGTTCAAATGTGATTATTATGTATGAATGATAATTTTTTATGAGTTTATGAGGTGAACATGTTAGCTAGTGATTATTATGGATATCATGACCTTATTTATGTTTTAGTCAATATGTCGTAAAGATATATCATGATAATCAGGATTGATTGTGCATACAGGATAACCTCCCCTGAGATACATTAAGGTATGAGTTTTCTTATGTCCTATATTTGGTGTTTGAGTGTTTTGTGTATATTATGTCATCTAATTGATTTATTTAACATGGTATGTTTTCAAGTTGGTTTGATGTTTGATGAATTGCATAATATGAGTATGTGTTCAAATGATCTTGTTTTAAGATGATTGTACTAACACATATGTGTTGATATAGTAGATATGTACTTGAGTGTAGTAGCTGACAATTGTAGCATTATATATAATGACTATGAGTTGACTATGGATTATGACATGATTGTTAGTCTTTGTAAAGGTTTGTTTCAAATTGATAGATATGATTGTCTTGATCTTTGGAACATGTGGTTGACATCTGTAAACAGTTGTAGGGGACATGCTTGTCATTAGCATGAAACGATAATACTTGATGTGTTTATATAACTAATAGTTGGGTGATGTGATAGTACATAGTAAGTCTCGATTACAACAAGGTAAAAATGGTAAAAGAAAGGAATTAGAAAATAATTTATTTGGCTATGTTTGGAAACCCTAATACCAAACGAATGAGTGATTTTCATATAAGAAATATTTCTAACCTTGTTGTTCTCTGACATTATGCGGATATGTGTTATAGTTATGAACATGTATTTGACAGGTACATCAACTAGTTGCTAGTTATAGGTGGGTCTGTCAAGGGAATTGGAGTCCCTTGAGAGATGGCATGGACATGTTCAGTCACAAGGCAATGTGCTTGGCACAACAAGACAAGGTAATTGGTGTATTTCTATGTTTATTTAAGCATTAACATGTTGTGAAGATAAATCCCCTATGTGGACAGAGGTGATCTCTCTAGCCCAATGAGTGGGTCTAGCAACAAAATAAAAAATCTAATGCAAACTTTCTTAGCTTATGTTTAAAAATACAATGAGAGAGAGAGATAGACCTACCTTGCTCTAATACTAATTGCTCAATCCTTTGGTAATTTCTTCGATCCCTTAGCTTCCATGCTCGCTCCTTGCTTATTCCTTAGGTCTGAATACCTATGAAAGAGATCAAAATACAATACAAGATACAAGAGAATACATAGTATATATCAAACATAAGCTACTTGATAGATCAAGGAGTATCAAGCTAAATGAATAAATATTTAGACATTTATGTAATATGAACATCAGATGTATATATTAATGAATAAAAAAGGGAAGCATACAACCATTGCCTTGATGTTGGACACTTTCTTTTGGTGGATTTCCAAGTCCAAGCCAAGACTCTTCAAGCACTCCTCCAAGTTACATGGGAAGCATTTAGGCATAATCTTAGTATAGGAATGTAGCCAATCAATGACCAACCATTTGGGAATGGAAGGATTTGATTTATAGGAAGGGAGAGGGAGTTAGGGATCCAGAAAAGAGGGAGGAAGGTCCACATATCAAGGGGAAGGCCCTTAAAGATAGGATCAAGAGCTCCAAATGAGAGAGAACGACCATATCTCTACCCAACAACATCCAACTCGATGTTTCTCAAAGTTTCCAGCATACACAGCTTCTCCTCCATTTTGAGAAAACCTGCCAGAAGAGGTTCAACGTGGGTTTTCGTATCAAAACTTGCGCTAGCAGTGCTAGTTCAAAGAACTGCAACTTTCCATTAGCACAGGCAAGCAGTGGAGCAAAGAGTGCTAGTCTTGAAATTAGGGTTTTAGTCAACCTTTTCAAGAATTGACTTAGGGTAGTTTTTCTTCCATTCTTTGGGTATGTGTCAGTATGTGTTCCATGATGAGTACACTTCACATTTTTCAATATTTTGGTACTTGATGTGGAACAGGAAGTGAATAGGACGTGGGACAAAATACAATGTAACAAATTCCCCTAAAGCATGAAGGTAGAATAGGGAGTGATGGGTGAAATGCTTTACAAGTCAGGGCAAGGACTGGAAAAACATCATCAGGAGACCTGCACATCAAGCATATACATATTCATATCTGACATCTCTGATATAAACATGCCTAATGATACATGAATAGGCATCTAATAATACATGAGTCCATGGTATGGGCGTAGCCATCCGAATAGAAGGGATCACGTGCATGAATCCATGGTATGAACGCAACCATTCAAATAGAAGGGATCATATACATGGACCCACAGTATGGCTGCAACCATGTGTATAATCATGTGTACAATCACGAATAACTCACAACTCCACACAACCTAGATTTTATTAGATGTAATCCAGGGTCTTGAGCTCTTGTCCCGATCCGATCAATGTTCAAATTATAACATGTGAATATATGTGTTGAAGTCGAACATGATAGAAAACCAACTGATTAGCGATCAATGATGTAAACCGTTAATAGGTACGAGAGAAACCACCAATAATGACAATGACTCTCAAGGTACAATCAGCACAATCCACGAGTGTGAACAATGAAGCTGAACTTGAACACCCATAGAATTGTTTGATCGAAGGCCAATGATGTAAAGCTATCGTCGAATGCGAAGAAATTTCCATTGAGGCATGCAAGCTCCAAAGTACTAGAAAGGAGTTTCTAGATCATCTTCCCAAATAATGAGTTGAAATTGACAGGAAGTGATCCGTCGAAGGAGGGCCATAATTTATCCCACATCATCGACACGAAAAAAAGGATATAGTAGAGTGGGTAAGTTTTATTCGAGACCGGGGTAGAAAGGTTAGACAATGTATAAGCCGTAAAAACTACAGATAAGACTTCTCTTGAACATATCAACGACAAAACTCCAGATTTTGGTAGCATTTGACTCAACATGGGATTAGAGGTCATGACGATGAAGAAGTATAATCATATTAGAAGCAAAATGGATTTCCCCAACCCATGAAGGCAAGTGACAAAGTGAGGATATCCCAAAACTAACACGAGAAACATATAAGTGTCATGTTTCAAGAGCAACATGCTACCTTTGCAAAAATACTTACTAGAAACATATTTCTAGTGAGTACCCCATTATTTTTTATCTCAAGCTTGAAGGGGATGGCATATGCTTTCCATATAAGTTCACCCTTTAGATGAATCCATCCTAGTAATTTTAATGAGTCCTAGGAATGAGAAACTCCATATCGTCATGATGACAAGTGCTATGTCGTTTAAGTTTTTTGAGACTGACGGAGGTGAAATTAGACATCTTTTTCATGTTTAGAGATTTTCAAAAAGAGGCGAAAAAGAAAACTCCAAAAGTCACTTTTCGTAAATTGTCTCTTGAATCTGAAAAGTTAGAAAATAATATCCAAGAGAACCTCTTAGCCAAGTTCGACTAAGGTATCTCTTCTTCGTACAATAGTCTATCTCAATCCCAAAAAGGGTTAACCTTTTATTGAGTAGACGTCATTTCATTTACTTTAACAAGTTTGAAACAACAAGTACTCAATGACCTTTTCATGTTTTGAGAGTCATAAAAGAGCCTAAAGATGACTCTAGGGGTTCTCTTTTTCATTTATTTTTTACGAGTACGAAAAAGTGACCAAATAAAATTCGTTGAATCATTCTAAATTAATCATTGTCAACATGCTCCATGATATTTTGCTGCACAAGTGAAACACACAATACCAATTTCAAGGAAAAATATTAAAATATAAGTGAAATATGCCCTAATTTGGTAAAAATTCACTTGAAAAGAGCTCAAAAAAGTAAATCACTTTCACCATTTTACTATTTTGTAAATCAGAGAGCATTTTTACCCTATTTTACCTTGATCTTTTGGCGAAGGGTATGATCAATCCAAGACACCATTCATCAATTCGTTCATTGCAGGTAAGAGCTATGTCTCTTCCCTTCAATTTGGTTGTATTTTTATGTATTTTCATCCATAGACTAGGTTGCATGGAGGGCTTAGCAAAAAATTATGTCGAGGGAGACTAGCGCAAGTGTTACCCATTGGACCCGTGGTGATCACCCTGCGGCCAACTATGGTAGCACGCTGGAAGCATGGAAAAATATATGGACAGTCACGCTGGTTCAAAGTTGCGAATTTTTTGGAAAATCCTCCACATTTAATGCTTTATTTCTAGATTTTCTTCCATAGAAACTCATGAAATGTTTTTTGATGGATGTTTTACAGGTTAATCAACCAAAAATGGTGATCGAATGGAAATAAATAGGATAGGAAGATGAAGACCATCAAGCAGCCCAGGACCCAATTTGCATTGTTTCCCTTCGAGACTGTGGGTTGTTGAAATTCTTCCAGATTCCTGGGATAAGGATCCAGGTAGAGTTGCAACAACATTTTATTAGTTGGTGGGTTGTGGATCGCCAACTATTCATGATTGGGGACCAAGAACTCAAAATAGATGTCACAAATATTTACTTCATTGTTGGTTTGTCTAGAAAGAGACAACAGATTCAGTTATCTGGTTCTCGCATTGGAGGGGAGAACACGGATATGTTGATTGCGAGACATTATCCAGGCACTCAAAAAGCCCAGAGTGGGAATATAGATATGAATACCATCGCTAATCTCCCACTACAAACAATCCTTCCTAATATGTCCTGAATAGCTGGGCTCAAGTGTTGCATGAAGCAACAAAGTCTCATTTCTAGTACGTAATTGATTGTTTAAGTCCCACGATTTTCAACTAGTATGAGGGTTTGTTGGTAAATATCAAGAGCTAACTTACGAAGTGAAATTCAAGAAAGCTAAAAAAATTAAGTTTCAGATTGATCTTGGTGACGTTCTTCTTGGAACGTGTGCCATTATTTCAATATCAGTGGATAGAAGTGGATTCACCAGCACCTAGTGATCCATGGTTGATAAGGTGGGGTGAGTTGATGCCTCAGTAGGGAGTTGGTCAACAGATTTCTTTTCCCCCAACATTTTTTGGATGGTTGCGTCAACAACTAATCATGATAGATGATTGGGCATATGCTGGCACAAATTTCAGAGAAGGTCCCGATCTTCCACTTCCACTAGGCGCACAGTGGACTAACGCAGGTAAAAATCAGGTTTTAAGATTTTTGAAGTTTTTAATTTTTTTAAATGTTTAGTGAGATTTGTGTTGTCTAGGTAAATCCTCTCTGTGGATAGAGATCCCTCTATCCAAATAAGTGGGACTAGCAACCAACGTGACAATCTACAAGACATTTTCCTAAATAACAATCGAAATGAGAGAAGAGGAAGGAGACCTACCTCGCTCTGATGCTATAATGTACTCCCTTGTTGAAGATATTGATCGCTTGCTCCTGAGGCTCAGTCCTTACTATTCACAACATTTGAATACCTACACAAGAGGCCAAAAACACAACAAAGAATACAAGTACAACTAGCATAATCGAATGTAATCCAGTTTATATATCAAGGATCATTAAGATAAATGATGTATTAACACAAGAATTTATGGAAAGTGAACCAACAATTGTATATATTAATGAATAAAAGAGGACACAACCTAGGCCTTGATGTTAGTAAGACCTCCTTGAGTGAATTTCCAAGTCCAAGCTCAAGCTCTCCGAGCACTCCTTCTCCAAGCCAAAATGAATAGCATATAGGCACTATCTCAGCATAAGGGTGTAAATAATCATAGAACAACCATTTAGGAATGGGAGAGGATGAATATATAGGTAGGGGGAGGGAGTTAGGATCTCTCAAAATATAGGGGAAGGCCCTCATCTCAAGGAGGAAGCTCATAGGGATAAGATCAAAAGGAAATATTGGGAGAATTCGATCACATCCACAACAAACAACCTCCAACTTGTCATTTTGTAATCCTCTAGGTCACGAAGCTTCTTGCCCTCTTTGGGAAAACTTGCCTTTTAAGGATCAACACAAGTATCCATGTAAAAACTATGCTAGCAGCGTGAGGCTAGTATAGTGCAACCTGCCATCAACACGAGTTAGCATTTTCACAGTCGCGTTGGTCTTGAAATTAGGCTTTTTGAGCTTACTTCTTCAGGGAAGGCTCAAGGCATGTTTTCATCAGTTCTTTAGGGAGGATCTAGTCTACATATTAGGATGGGTACACTGCATAATAGCCAAGTTTCGGGCACTCTGGGGTATGACACAGGGAAGTGCAGGAGGCATGAAAAAATATTGTGTAACATATGCCCCCTAAAGCATGAAGGAAAAATAGGGAGTGATGATTGAGATGATTTACGAGCTTTTGCAAAGATGAGAACAAACACTTTCAGGAGACTTGCAAATGAAGGATTCATATACATATACATATTTGATATCAAAACATGAACCCACGGTATGGACACATCCATTCAGATAGGAATGACCATGTGAAAAGATCCACGGTATGGGCGCAACCTTCATAATGAAATGGATAATATGGAAGTCTAAGATCCAAGGTATGGACACATGCACCCGATATAAAAAGATCATAATCACCATAAATATAAGGTCCCATGGTATGGTCGCATCCATCTGTATAAAAGAAACATGTATACAATCATGAATAATACATAACTCCATGCAACCTTATATATATCAGACAAACTTAAGGTCTTGCGATACATCCCAACCTGATCATAGTACAAATTCTAACATGTCAATGAATGTATCAAAGTCAAACACGCTAGAAAACCACCTAGTTACCGGCCAATGATGTGGATCGTTAACACGCACGAGAGAAACCACCAATAATGACAATTATCCTCAAGGTATGACAATACAATCTGTGACTATGAAAATGAAACCGAATTCAAAAACTCGTGGAATCATCTAATTGAATGCCAATGATGAAAACTTGTCATCAGATGTGAAGAACATGTCATTAATGCATGCAAGCTCTAAGGTACTGAAGGGGAGTTTCTAAGTCATCTTCCTGGATAATGAGCTGAAGTCGACAAGAAGTGACCCGTCGAAGGAGGGCCATATTGATTCCCTCATCATCGACATGAAACAAGGAATAAAGTGGAATAAATTAGTATGATCCAGTACTGTGGCAAAAGTTCAAACAATGTATAGGTAATAAACTATAGATAGGACTTCTTATGAACATATTGGTGGCACGACTCCAGAGTGTGGCAGCATTTGACTCAACATAGGACCAAGGGTTATGATAACGAAGTAGAATAGTCAAATGAGAGGAAAAATGGATCACCCAAACTCGGAAGGATAAGTGACTGAGTGAGGATATCCCAAACATGACACAAGAAACTGATGAGTGTCATGTTCAAGAGAAGCATGATGCTTATACAAGAGATGTTTCAATTTCACTTTTTCCCTACTATTTCTAGTGAGTACTCCAATTTTTTTAATCACAAGCTTGAAGGGGATAGCATATGCTTGTCGTATAAGTTAATTCTTCGAATGAATCCATCTTATTAAGTTTCATGAGTCCTGCGAAGGAGAAACTCGGTCTCATCATGGTTATAAGTCTTTCGTCATTTAATTTTTACGAGTTCGATGGAAGAATAACTCAATGTCTTTTTCATATTTAGAGAGTTTGAAAAAGATACGAAAAAGAAAACTCCATCGTGTCCCTTTTCGTAGTTTGTCTCTCGAACCTAAAAAGGTAGAAAACAATATTCGAGAGAACCTCTTGACCATGTTGACCAAGGTGTACCGTTTTCATAAATAGTCAATCCTAGCCCGAAAAGGGGGTAAATGTATACTGAGATGACGTCAATTCATTTAATTTAACGAGTTTGAAAAGACAAGTACTCGGTGATCTTTTGATATTTCGAGAGTCGGAAAATAACTTAAAGATGACTCTAGGGGGGTTCCTTTCTCGTTTATTTTTACCAAGTCTAAAAAAGAGATAAAACAAAAACTCGTTTAATCGGTCAAAAAATGATCACTGTTACCACCAAAAAGATCCTATAATTGCACAAAGACAACCACACATCACTAATATCAAGAAAAATAATAAAATATTAGCAAAAATGTGTTTAAAAACTTATAAATAGACCAAAAGTAAAAACATTTTTACCATTTCACTTGGAGTAATTTGGAGAGTGCATTTTACCCCATTTTCCTTGATTCTTTAGATAAGTAGTGTGGAAGATCCAGGGCACCATTATGTTATCCTCCACAATGTCCCACATCGAGGAGAAGATCGAAATAGATAACTTCAAACCACTTGCAGATCAATAGCTAGCCCTACTAAACTGGAGAGGGATATCTCTAAGGATTTCACAATCAATGACTGGAAGAAAGATGGATTTTAGGCTGGATATAATAGTTTTAGATGAGTTTTTGAAAATTTAGGGTTTTTAGGTTGCTATACTAAGGATGAGAAAAATAAATTAGGTCAAAGCCTCAAAGGGTTGCAGTACCAGGCATAAAGAGGAGCAAGGTAACAATGTCTTGTGATGAATCAGAGAGTTTGGTTCATGTAGTGTAGGGTTTGAAAAGCTTAGAAGATCATAATGAGCATGTGTACCATGAATTCATTAATCTATAAGAAGAAATACACAAAAATGATTTTCCATATAAATATAGATTTAACATAAAGAATTCTTCCTATATAACTGTAAGGAAAATAACTAAGGAAAGCAAAACATGTTAAGAAAGCTAGATTCATTCGTAAGAAACTGACATAGAAGGAAAACAACATCACAGACTCACTGCACATGAATTCCTTAAAAATAGTTGTAACTACTCCTTTGATTAATTGAGTGAAAGTATAGGATATAAATCATCTCCTCTGAAGTCCAAATTCTCTATGAATGAAAAATGATACATATAGACTCAAAAAAACAGTTTCCCCACCTTTAGGGATCGAATTCCTAAGTGGTGGAACAATTTCCAATAATCTCTCAACCAACAAGTGAGAGTAAGAAGGTCAAAAACAAACTCTTCTCTTAGACTTTGATTTGAGTTTTGCTTCATTTATGAGGCCTAATTAATCATAAAAACAACCTATCATGCTAATTTATTTCATAATTACATCATCAAGACTTCAAAATACTAAAATTACATCATCAAACAAAGATCTAGTGAAAATATGTTGAGAAAGACTACTACAAGAAAAAGCGCAATGCATTCAGGCCAAAACAGAGTGCACTCAAGAAAAAGTGCAATGAAATATTGCAAGAGGATTTTGGAGGCCTTCCCGTGCTCCAAATTTAAAACTCGATCCCTGATTGGAAATTTGTGAGTTTCTAGTTGTCATTTGACTACTCAAGAAAGTGATTTGGACACTCCAGCTTGGAGACGAATTGATTCTCCCAATGTCACTTTAAAAACGCAACGCCTGCTTCAAAATATTGTCAGAAAATGACTTTTTGACCCCTTTTCTGACATTTTCTATCAATCTGTTTGCTGACAAGTTTGAAAAAGTAGATATATGAGATTATTAGGCCATTATCTATCCAATGGTGGTGATTCTTTGGCAAAAGGAGCTCTGAGGAAAAAGAGCAATGCCTTACTTATAGCAATGTGTCAAAATTTCTGGGTTTTTTGGAAAACAAGGACTCAAAGATGGATATATATCTCTCTAACCATAAATATTTTTGGAAAACAAAGAGAGGTTTTGTAGATAAGGATGTGATGAAGAAAAACCTCTCTCATTTTCAAGAAATTCATTTTCATATTCTCGGAATCCGTGACACTAAATCATGAGTAAAACAGAAAATTAACTTGAAATTTTTTTATTTTTTGACATAGGTCTCCAAGAAAGTTGCATATCCCCCAATATATGATTTATGTGTAAAAAATGAGGACTATTTTTTTCCCTGGGTATATTATTTACAAAAACCTCTTTCACTTTTGTCAAGTTCATCTCCATTTGTTCAAAAACACACTTTGAAGAAAAACCGTCCCTGTGTGCCACAAATGACCTCTTGATGAGTTTGTGAGGCACTGATCTCTTTGATGTTAGATGGCTCAAATCTTCAGACATGTCCTCCATTATTTTACTTCTTCTTTTCAGTGTGTGTGGTATCTTCTTCCAAGGTGAAACCCTAGCTCACTAGGAGGAAGAATTAGGGTTTAGTTTTGGGAAAACGAGGGATTTTGATAGCTGTGAGGAAATTTAGGGAAATCAAAGGGATAGGGAACTGGGAAAATTCTGAGAAAAATTGGGGGGATAGTGAGGGAGGTTAGGGAGCTAAGTAAAGTGGAAATTTAGAATTTGGGTGAGGGGAAGGGTTCCAAACAAGAAAAAAAAAGTCATGTGGTTTAGAAGGTGTATTCCGTCTAGGGTGTAGGTGAAAATGATGAAATTTGAGAGTGGGTTTGATGGAGGGTATTTATGAAGGTGTGTTTAGGATAGATGATGGTGTACAAATAGTTGGACACAAGTTTTAGAAGCAATTTAACATGGAAATGATGAAAACCTTGAAGACTGTATTCAAAAACCCTAGGAGAAGGAAATGAAGCCTAGCAAGCATAGTTAAGAGAATTAAGAGACAATTAAGCCTTATGATAAACCGCCAACCTATATTTGCAGTAGCATAATGTGAAAATGATGGAAGAAACCATTGCAGGGAACTCACAACCTTGGAATGATGATCAAGCAGTTGCCTGGTATTTGCATAGCAGAATAGAGTTATTTGTGCAACACCAATGAAGAACTCGACTTAGGCATGCAGAAAAATCTCCTTGTATGACAATTTCAACTTGATTAGATGGATTGGAGTATTGGAAAGTGGAATGGGAAAATAGACAGTGCGTGAAAGTGAGTGATAGCCTTTTATAACTTGAGAAAATCGATTTTCCTTTACAAGTGGTAGGGGACCAACCATAACAATTGTAGCTTGAAGTTGACATTTTGCAGCTTCATGACCTTTATGATAGTATTTCATTTAAGAGCATGAAATAAAATCATGATTTAAAAAACTTGATTGCCAACTTGACCTCTACTATTCCTTATAAAATGGATTTTAATGGTAAAAAGACCAACTTTCATAAATTTAACCTATTGACCTAGTGGTGATCTAAAGTAGGTTTATTAGGTGTGTTATGAACATAATGACTATGTGACTCTTCTAAAAATGATTTGACTTGAATAAGATGGTGTTCTTTGACCATGAGACTAAAAAGAATAGTAGAGACTGATCTTCCTAACCGATGACCAAGTTTTTTTATTGAAAATCTCTTTGAAACTATAAAAAATTGACCTGAAACCTAAAAAGACTATGTAAGAGCACATTTGACCACCGGTGACTGACATGATTGACAGGAACTAACATTGGATCCAGCAAGGGATTGCATCTCCTTGGAGGTGTCAAGAACACTGTAGACTAGGTAGTCTTATTCATTGGGCAATGGACTCAAAATGAAAAATACTAGACTCAAACTAAAAACTAACTGACTAACTATTATGACTATAAAAAACATACTGATTGAACATACTTATGGTAGCATACCGTCGAGATCTTAGGGCATTCACCTCGGGCTTCAAATCCTAATGATAACCACGCACCTGTTGAATATGTATATACAATCATGTGTAATGATCTCTCCAGTGTAACCAATCCAGTAGATGACTACCTACTTGAATTTTGCTTGTACTTTCCTTGTGTAATAGATATGACCTAAAAATATATGAAAATGGAAATAAACCCAGAAATAAAAAGATCTATCCAATAATATAATATGAAATTATTCTTTATTGATCAAAACCCTTGAGGTAGGGAAACACCATACAATCACTTCTTAAGGAAGGAGAACACTCCATAAGGCATATGCTTTCTAATACAATATTCCTTCACATCTCTTAGTGGGGAGTCTCTAGCCTCTATATATGATTCATATATACAATGCCATGGGTCATTAACATGGTTCTCTCAATACCATATATCTAATACCACGTGCTTACCTTATAACTATGGCCCATCCCATTATTACATTATTCCCTTGGGTACCTCCCTTTGTACCCCATACTATCCCCCTTAGGTATACTACATTCCACCCCCTTAAACATGTTTCATCCCTGAAACATAAGAAGAACACAAATAATAAGATCTACTAAAAAGAGTAGTCCACTGGTACCATGCATGTGCATCTAGCCATCCAAGAGGAAGGTGAACCCTCGATCTAGTTGGTGCCTCGCTCGCTTGAGATGGAAGTTGACCCTGGCGACTCTTCTGGGTTGTTGTGTTGTGGGTGGATCGTCGCCCCTCTCTATCTATCACGCGGGGGTTGTTGTCTTTGTTGGTGATTTGTTGCCATCTTGTTGTTTGTTTTCTTGTTGGGTGATGTGGGTGGTGATATGCTAAAGTTTTAACCAATGATGTATCTTGCTTTAATTCACCATGTAATTGAGCCTGATTGGTATCTAGTACATGTTGTGGCGCCTGTTGTTGTTTCTTATCTTCCAGTATTACTTCAACCATAGATTCCTCATCTGATGTGTCAGATCCTGGAACATCTTTTGCTTTAGCCTCCTTGGACTCTACCTGTTTATTTATGGAAATATCTTGTAATGTAATTTTCTTCTTTTTATACAAGATCTTCAGGGATTTCTTCTGCACATTAATATTGATAGTAACAATAGATTCCATTCTAGTTTATCCCAAACCAACATCCACATTAGCCATATCTGAAGCATAAAAATAAGAATGCAATACATAATTGTCATAGAAATCTTTAAATCTTTATAAACTTGCACCTCCTCATTATTAACCTGTGTGTGATCCATTTGTTTTGCTAGGACTTGCAATCTTTTATTCAAATGAACATTAATAAAATTTTGCTTGCAACTAGGATTTATAGACACAATGATCTTCTCCTTCTGAATATATCCATGAACCTGTAATAAGGAAATACTAGTAGAAAATAGACCCATATGTTTCTCATTATCTTCTGTTCCAGCATGATACCATTTGTCTAAAAGGATTTTTTCAAATTCTTCATCTGAAAGGTTGTACAACTTCTTGCTGTCAAGTGATCTAAACCATATGGAAATATTATCTTGCAAACCAATCCATACGAAACCTTTTCAATCTTTCCCATATATGAACTTTTCACTTCTTATGAATTCTTCAATAGTGGGGCCATCATATTTTCCTGTAAAAATAAGATCCTTGCCAGAAGCCATGAAGAGGATTTTGAAAAAATCACTTTCTTGGCGAAAATTCAAAATGGCCACAGTCTGGTCAATATTGCTCAGGATCCTTATTATGACCTATTTTCGGAAATGGAATGACCATTATGCATCTACCCATGTGATAGAAATCCAGATATAGGCACTCTGAAATTTCATATTTGGGTTGCGACTATCTCGTCGTCACAAAATTTTCTAAAAAAAGAGCTAATTTTAAATCAGCGATATCTCCCTCATCTAGACTCCGATTCGAACGATTTTTTTATTTCAAATTTGGCCATTTTTCAAGAGGATCTCATATCTGCAATTAGTTTCTAAAAATTCCCCCACAAAAATGACAAAAATGACAAAAATTAACTAGAGATCTGTCGTCCACGAATTTTCGTCAAAACATTTCTACAACACAGCTAATTTTTAAATCAGCGATATCTCCCTCATCGGAACTCCGATTTGGCAGAATGTTTTTTTTTAAATTGGGTATTTTTTCGCAAAGAATCTAGATGTACAATTTTTTTATTCAAATTTTGCACCAAAATTTATATATATGATTTGAAAACTCGCCTCCCCAAAAAGTTCCTGCAAAAAATAAAAATATATCTCTCCTCTTGCCCAAGAAAGTGCTATGATACCACTTGCAATAGATCTAACCTGAAAAAAAATATGAAAATGGAGATAAACCCATAAATAACAAGATCAATCTAATAATATAATATGAAATGCTTCTTTATTGATCAAAACTCTTGAGGTAGGGCAACACCATACAATCACTCCTTAAGGAAGGAGAACACTCCATAAGCCATATGCCTACCAATGCAATATTCCTTCACATATCCCAATGGGTAGTCTCTAGCCTCTATATATGATTCATACATACAATACCATGGGTCATTACCATGGTTCTCTCAACACCATATATCTAATACCACGGGCTTACCTTATAACTATGGCCCATCCCATTATTACATTATTCCTTGGGTACCTCCCTCTGTACCCCATACTATCCCCCCTAGGTATACTATACCTTGAGCAGGTAGAATAAACAAAAGCTAGGCAACTCCGAGTATCCACTGAAGATGTCATCATGATCCATAAATACAAGAAATTCCATCTTCCCTGTTGACTGTAGCAAATCAATTTAAGGATCCTTAAAAATATGAAATGTTACCTTGTATTGAAATCCAACAAAAATACAAGTACTCCTTTCTTTTTGATCTAAAAGAATACTTGGTTGTTGATCCATAGGAATACATAGGAAAGTATGACTTTCTGCTACTTGAGTGTTGGCTGTAAATTCCTCAAGCATGAGCAACTCTGATTCTATCTCTAGCATATTGTCTATCTCAGACTCATACTCTTCCAATTCATAATCTAAATCATCCTTGAAAAGAAAACATTCTTCAAGATTATTAAACATGTCAACCCTATCCTCTTCATGAAAGAAAACAATCCATGTTAGTTGATCTCCTTGCAAGAAATCTACATCACAAATTAGCTTACTCACAACAACTTCTTGTATAGTTTCATCATTCTCATGAATGTCATCATTTAAACCCAAATTTTCATTTTCAATAATGGAAGAAATTTCACTCACACATTCTTAACTATGTGAACACTGTAAACCTGCCTTAACTTGGGTTGTAACATGACTTTTCAGGAGCTAATCTATTTCATCTTCAGACAGAGGAGAACACTGAGTTTTATAGAAATCAACATTGGCTTGGTGATTTTCATTTTCAAGATCATGAGTAGGCCTTTCTCTATTTTGATCCCAGTCTGTTTCATCCAAGGAGGAAGCTACTAATTCTTGTTGGGAGGAAAAATCATAAAGGGCTTATAATATATCTTCTTCCATACATTCTTCATCCCCATACGAATTTTCAAGGAATTTAATGAAATTTTCATAAATCTCACAACATCTATCCATCATTGATAAGGAAAAATTGCAACTTTGATAATGTTGAAAGAAAACTAAATGAAAATCCTTTAGAGAACATAAACTAGCAGATGGTAGACTCTCATACCATTTCCTCACTATTTCCTCTAAGGTAGCCATGAAGATCTTCATCAAACAATCTTCAAGAAACTTATTCTTTAACCTGTGAATATGAAAATGAAATTTGACCAAATGCAAACTAGCATTTTCTCTGACCTGGCCTTTAAACTTTGGCAGCCCTGTTTGCCAATCTATACAATGGATATGATTCAGAAAACTAGGAACATGAGCTTGATTCATAGGAACATACCTTCGAGCAGTTGAATCCATCTTGAAATAGTTAAGTCACCAAGAAGTTCTTCAAGATACTAGTTTTTGAATAGTGGAGTCGCCATGAAAATTCTGAACCTTGGCGTTCTTCGACATTGGAGTCGTTAGGTGAAAGATGCACAATATTTCTTGTGTCTGATCACTGTTCACCATCAGCAATCAGATTTGATCCTTATTGTTCTTTCCTAGGGAAGATATGATCTTAATTTCCCCAGTAATGATGCCAAAATGTTATCCTCCACAATGTCCTAGGCTGAGGAGGAGATCGAAAGAGGTAACTTCAAACCACTTGTATTTCAGCAGCTAGCCCTGCTAAACTAGAGAGGGATCTCTCTAAGGATTTCACAGTCAATGATTGGAAGAAATATTGGTTTTAGGCTAGATATAACAGTTTTATATGAGTTTTTGAAAATTTAGGGTTTTTTAGGTTGCTGGACTAGGGATGAGAAAAAGCAATTAGGTCAAATTCTCAAAGGGTTGCAGTAGCAGCCATAAAGAGGAGAAAGGTAGCAGTGCCTTGTGATGAATATGAGAGTTTGTTCAATGTAGTGTAGGGTTTGAAAAGCTTAGAAGATCATAGTGAGCATGTGTACCATGAATTCATTAATCTAGAAGAAGAAATACACAAAAATGATTTTCCATATAAACAGAGCTTTAACATAAGGAATTATGCCTATATAATTGTATGGAAAATCACTAAGAAAAGAAAAACATGTTAAGAAACATGAATTCATTCATAATAAACTGACATAGAAGGAAAACAACATCATAAACTCACTGCACATGAATTCCTGAAAAATAGTTGCAACTACTCCTTTAATAAACTGAGTGAAAACATAAGACACAAATCCTCTCCTCTGAAGTCCAAGCCTTCTCTCTGAATGAGAAACGATACATATAGACTCAAAAAAATAGTTTCCCCATCTTCAAGGGTCGAATCCCTAAGTGGTCGAACAGTGTCCAAGAATCTCTCAACCAACAAGTGAGAGTGAGAAGGTCAAAAACAAACTCTTCTCTTAGACATTGATTTGAGTTTTGCTTCATTTATGAGGCCTAATTAAACATAAAAACAGCCTATCATGCTAGTTTATTCCATAATTACATTATCAAGACTTAAAAATACTTAAATTACATCATCAAACAAATATCTGGCGAAATACTGCTACAGGAAAAAGCGCAACGCATTCAAGAAAAAACGCAGCGCACTCAAGCAAAAAGCACAGTGCCATTTTGCAGTAGGATTTTAGAGGTCTTCTTGTGATCCAAATTAAGAAATTGATAGCTCATTAGAAATCTCTGAGTGTCTAGTTGTCATTTTACTACTTAAGAAAGTGATTTGGACACTCCATATTGGAGAAAAACTTGTTTTCCCAAGGTCACTCTAAAAATGCGTCGCCTGCTTCAAAATAGTGGCAGAAAGTGACGTTTTGACCCCTTTTTGACATTTTATCTCAATTTTTTTGCTAAGAAGTTTGAAAAAGTGGATAGCTAAGATTCTTAGACCAATATCTATCCAAGGGTGGTGAGCTTTTGGCAAAAGGAGCTTTAAGGAAAAAGCGCGTAGTGTGTCAAAATTTCTGGGTTTTCTGCAAAACTAGGGCTCAAAGATGGAGAGATATATCTCTAACCATAAAGATATTTGGAAAACATAGATAGGTTTTTGTAGATAAGGATGTTATGAAGAAACATCCCTCTCATTTTCTGGAAATTAATTTTTATTTGCTCTGAATCTGTGACAAAAATCATGACTAAAACAGGAAATTATTTTCTGACATAGGTCTCTAGCTGAAGGAGCTTTTTGTCCCTTGCTATATTATTTACAAAAACCTCTTTCACTTTTGTCAAGTTCATATCCATTTGTTCATAAACACACTTTGAAGCAAAATTGTCCATGTGTGCTGCAAATGACCTCTTGATGAGTTTGTGAGGCATTGATCTCTTTGATGTTAGATGGCTCAACTCTTCAGACATGTCCTCCTTTATTTTACTTCTTATTTTCAGTGTGTTTGGTCTCTGATTCCAAGGTGAAACCCTAGTTCACTAGGAGGAAGAATTAGGGTTTAGTTTTGGGAAAACAGAGGATTTTGATAACTGTGAGGAAATTTAGGGAAATGAAAGGGAAAGGGAACTGGAAAAATTCTAAGAAAATTTTGGAAGATAGTGAAGGAGGTTAGGGAGCTAAGGAAAGTGGAAATTTAGAATTTAGTTGAGGGGAAGGGTTCCAAAAAATAAAAAAAATAGTCATGTGGTTTAGACGGTGTATTTTGTCTAGGGTTTAGGTGAAAATGATGAAATTTGAGAGTGGGTTTGATGGAGGGTATTTAGGAAGGTGTGCTTAGGATATATGATGGTGTACAAATAGTTGGACACAAGTTTTAGCATCAATTTAACATGGAAATGATGAAAACCTTGAAGATTGTATTCAAAACACCTAGGAGAGGGAAATGGAGACTAGCAAGTACAGTTGAGAGAATTAAGAGACAATTAAGCCTTATGATAAAATACCAACATGTATTTGTAGTAGCATAATGTGAAAATGATGGAAGAAACCACTGCAAGGACCTCACAACCTTGGAATGATGATGGAGCAACTGCTTGACATTTGCGTAGCAGAATATAGTTATTTGCGCAAAACCAATGAAGAACTCGACTTAGGCATGCAAAAAACTCTCCTTGTCTGAAAATTTCAACTTTATTAGATGGAGTAGAGTGTTGGAAAGTGGAATGGGCAAATAGAGAGTGAGTGAAAGTGAGTGATAGCCTTTTATAACTTGAGAAAATCAATTTTCCTTTACAAGTGGTAGTGGACCCACCATAACAATTGTAACTTGAACTTGACACTTTGCAGCTTCATGACCTGTATGTTAGCATTTCATTTAAGAAAATGAAATAAAAGCATGATTTAAAAAACTTGATTACCAACTTGACTTCTACTATTCCTTATAAAATGGATTTTAATGGTAAAAAGACCAACTTTCAAAAATGTAACTTATTGACCTAGTGGTGACCTAACATAGGCTTATTACGTGAGTTATGAACATAATGAATATGGGACTCTTGTAACAATGATTTGACTTGACTAAGATGGTGTTCTTTGACTTTGAGACTGAAAGGAATAGTAGAGACTAACCTTCCTAACTGGTGACCAATTTTTTTGTTGAAAAGGTCTTTGAAACTATAAAAAATTGACCTGAAACCCTAAAAAAACTATGTCAGAGCACATTTGATCATGAGTGACTGACATGACTAACAGGCACTAACACATTCCATTAACAGTTAACTACAGCAATATCTCTCCCTTTTCTCTTGCTTTTCATACTTATTTCATGCCATTTCATAGGAATTTTAGTTGGTTAAGGGGAGGATTTCCATTTTTTAAATTGGGGGCGACTAGCTCGAGTCGAATCATCGGATCCACGATGATTGCCCCTGATCCCAAAAGGATCTCACACTACCAGCGTGAAAATAATCCAGATAGTCGCGATGGAAGTAGAGAAGAAAATAAAATGAAAAATCCTCTCCCTTGATCGGTTTTTTCAATATTTTGATGCGTGGAAAGGCATCCAAATGTTTTTTATGTGTTGTTTGCAGGAGATTTTGACAAACAAGGTCATCAAATGGAAGGAAAGAGGCCATGAGGCAGAAGATCACCAAGTTTCCCAAAGCGTTGAATTTTTCAATGCTTTGAGCGACTGTGGATCACTGAAGTTCTTCTGAACCCTAGGACTCAAAGCTCAAAATGAGCTGTTACAATATCTCATTGGACTCTGGGATGTCAATCAACAGATCTTCATCATTAGAGATCAAGAAATAGAGATGAAAGTAGTTGATGTCTACTTGATCACTAGATTTTCCAGAATAGGGGAGAGATTACAACTCTTTGGAGCCCGTACTAGAGGAAAGAGCACCAATACCTTAAGCAGAAGGCATTGCCCGGGTGTAGAGATAACTGTGAACAGGAAGGTGAAGATAACAATCATCGTCAATATTCCCTTGAGGATGATTCTACACACCATGGCCTGCATATCTGGGGCATAGGCGTTGCATGAGGCAACGTAATCACAATTCCTATACGCAGTGGATTTTCTTGCTTCAACAGTGTTCAACCAGTGCAAAGGGCTACTGGTCAACAAGAAGAGACAACCGACGAAATCCAAATTGGGAAACTTGAAGCATTTCGGCTTTGGATATATTTTGGTCACTTTATTTTTGGAGCGTGTGCCCCTATTTCGATACCAGTGGGTAGAGGTGGATGATCCAGCTCCACAAGATCTAAGGTTGCTCAAATGGAGTGATATCATGCCTTGAGCAGGGGGAGGTCAACGAATGCATTTCCCTCCATCATTCTTTGGTTGGCTACACCAAAAACTGATTGTCTTGGATGATTATGCCTATGCTAGCACGGACTTTAGAGGAGATCCAGATCTTCCTCTACCACCGGGTCCATAATGGACCGATGTAGGTAAAACTTGTTTTTATGGAAATTTTCAAGTTTTATGATTTTTTTGTTCAAAGTGTATCTAAAAATTTACTGGTGATAATTTGCAGAAGTGGGACCAGAAAGGCCTCTTGGCATGTCACCAATAGCGTGGTGAGTAGAGCGTCAGATATAGGATACTCCATCCGAGGAAAGAGTAGATCCTATGGTAGAGATGGAGCGAAATCAGGAAGTGATTAATGAGGGGATTCCAGAATATGCGACTATAGATGACATATTGTTGCAGTACCAGAGGCATACAATAGGAGTGTCTACGAGACTGCATCGGTTATTAGGCCAAGTGACCAAACTAGTCTCATGCTATCATGAGAATCATGTGGGTGAATATCCTTTTCCTAGTCGTGTTTATCTGCACTATTGTAGGCTTTGAAATCCATGTGTCTCAGAACACTATTTTTTGAGATTTGATGTAACAAACTCTGACAGACTCGATATATATATATATATATATATATATATATATATATATATATATATATATATATATATATATATATATATGTTTTCATTGTCTACTTATGTGTTCATGATGATGTGGTCGATTTTTTTTATAAGTGACGCAAATGTCTATCTAAAACATAATTTGCTAGTGCATCTGTTAATGTATTCAAATTTCGTGGAATGTGTTGATATGTGATACAATCAAAGTTTCTTTCCAGTAATCGAACACGTAGATACATGCAAAAAACTTGTGGATTTCTTACTGAATAATGAGCATTCAATTGTAGCACAACGAGTTGCGAATCTAACTTAACAACCAAATCTCTAATTCCGAGAGCAACTACTTATGATAATAGTTCAATGACTACATTATACTTGGCAATATTATTAGTTGTTCATCCCAGGAAAATACCATGTGAATTTATCAACTCACCATTAGGGGTGAAGAGTGCCCAAGCTGCAAAGAATAAGTTTCGTGTGCTACAACAAGCACCATCAAAAAACCAACATAATGGTTTGACGACATCTTTGAACCGAGTGGAACACAAGGTAAGCAGAGGAAACATGTCTACAAAGCAAACAATCACACCAAAAAATCAAAAGATGCACACCAATGAATTCACACACTAATGTACAAAAGTAATTAAATGAAACTCAAGCATAATAATTTTTCAGATAAAGCCCGTTTCAGGGTTGTGCTAATGCATTACCTTCGTAGTCAACCAACTCATAGGTGCCTTTTTGTAAGACACGTTTAATGATGTATGGCCCATGCCACATAGGTTCGAACTTCCTAGCTCCCAACTTATCCTTGGCTTGGTCATACAACAAGACCAAGTCACCTTGAGTGAAAATTCATGGAGAAACATTTTGATCATAATAATATTTAACTCTTATTTTCTATGCTTTGATAACCATCGCAGCAATATAACGGGTCTCATCAAGCCTCTGGAGCTGAAGTAATCATTCCTCTTCCATGAGCTATTGAGGAGTAGCTCGATAGCTAGCTTTAACGAAGGAATCTCACACTCGATAGGGAGTGTCACCTCTAAACCATACAACAACTAGAATGGTGTGAAACCAGTGGCTACCTTAACTAAGGTCCGGTAAGCCCAAAGAGCTGAGAATAGCATGAGATTCCAATCCTTTTTATGCTTCCCAATGGTACGTTGAAGCATAGTAATTAAGACTTTATTAATCGCTTCAACTTGGCCATTTTCCTGTGGGTAGTAAGGAGTTTAGTTGTCATGGCGAAGACCCAACTGAGCAGTAAGCTCTGGCATCATGTACTGATGAAAATGTGATTTGTGGTTAGTGACAATGGATTGAGGGATGCCAAAATAGGCTATGACATGGTTACAGAGGAACTGAGGAGTAGTTATACCGTCAGCATTATATGTGGGTGTCACCTCAACCCATTTAGTAAAATAGATGGCAGCGACAATGATATAGCCATGCCCCCAGATGAGCAAGGGTTACATGTCATGAAATACATTCCCCATTTAGCGAATGGTCCAATGGTAACAACTGGGTATAAGGGTGCTGACGGGGCACATTGTTTGCGGTTATGAATATGACATTCCTGGCACTTTTGAACTGCCAAAATACAATCTTTGAAGATAGAAGGCTAGAAATAACCAGCACGAGGGATCTTCTGAGTAGTGGCATAGCCTAACATGTGACCACCACATGACCCAGAGTGGCATTCATTCAAGACTCATTTAGTCTCTTCAAGCATTAGACATCCGCGAAGAAAAAAATCAACACTGAATCAGTACAACATATCACCAATAATTCGATAAGGTTGAGACTGATGCCGAATGCGACGTTAGTCTGATCGAGACAACTCAGATCAAAAAGTCTGGGTATGAAGATAAATGATAATATATCCATACCATGGGTAGACAGTGCTAATGAGAAACAAAGTTTCATCAGGAATCTGCTTAGTAAAATCAGTGGAGTTGTTTGCAGAAGGAAGGGCGCATGTCAATTTGGCAAAAACTAATGACTTCTTTGATTTGGTGGCATCGAAATCCAAATCAAACTCTTCCAGGATAATGATCCATTTAGAGTATTTTCCCCTAAGAAACTAACGATTCAAAATATAAGTCATGGTGTTACAGTCATAAAGCATCGTGGTCTTCGGCAAAAGAATATAATTGAGAAATCATTGAACAACATGGACTGTTTCCAAGGCAAGTTTCTCGACATGATCATATCGAGTTTCTATGTCAATAAGGTTTCAACTCAAATAATAAACCACATATTCATTGCCATCGTCATCGTCTTGAACCAACACCATAGAAATGGTACTATTAGTCGCGGCCAAGTACAAGAATTATCATGATGGTATTCAAGGGGATGCAATAAAGGAGCAATGATGAGTGCTTTGTTTAGAGCATCAAAATATTTTTGGGCAATTTCATCCCAAATGAATAGGATCCCCTTTTTAAGAAAGCAAATAAAACCCTTGGCAAGATCAACATAATTAGGGACAAGCGACGAAGAAAATTGGCCTTCCCTTGCAAACTCTTCAATTGGTGTAGCGATGAAGGAGGGGGTAAATTTACAATAGCCTCAACTTTCATAGGATCTATTCGGATGTCATATTGGGACATAACAAAACCTAAGAGCCAACCAAATTATACGCAGAAGACACATTTATGTAGATTGAGATGAATATTATAGTGTCTACAATGTAGAAAAATTGCTCAAAGGTGGTCCGGATGGTCACGATGCGTAGCAGAATGAGCTAGTATGTCATCTAAATAAGGTTTGAAAATGTGTTTAATATCATGAAAGGCATATGAAATTTCTCTCTGGAAGGTAGCACCAGCGTTTTTGAGACCGAAAGGGAGCTTTTTATAATAAAAAGTCCCCCATGGACAGATAAAAGTAGTCTTTTTTTTATTAGCGGGTGAAATGTCAATCTGGTTATAACCAGAAAAAGCATCCATACAAGAGAAGATCTCACTCCCAACACACTCATCAATGTTCTGATCAAGAAAGGGAGTGAGGTAGTTTCCTTTAGGGCAAACATGATTGATATCGCAGTAATCAACACAAGCTCGGATGGTTCCTTGATTATTAGTAACATGCGCGATAATAGAAACCCAGTTTGTCAATGGGATATGGTATATAAAACCAACCTTTATAAGTTTTTTAACTTCTCCCTCGATAGCAACAACCTTTCTAGGATGCACTAGACGGAACCGTTGATAAATAGGCTTCACATTAGGATACATGGGTATTTCGTGCACCACTATAGTTGGATCAATACCAGACATATACTCATACAACCGAGCAAAGACATCACAAAATTATTCAAAAATGTTAGTGTAAATCCTGATCTCTTCAGGAGAACAGGAAACCCCGATGTGAATGTTCTTGACAATTCCAGGTTTAATGGAAATCTCGATCAACATGGTTGCAGTAATATTTCCCATATTACCTTCGAACAAAACTTCATGCACCAAAACAGGTGTTTGAAGTGGATGCGTCGGGTTATGAGAAACAAAACTGTCGAGACACGAAGGAATATCACTCAGACTTGGAAGAAACAAAGAATGATGATGGGCATCATTCCAAGGATTTTTAACAAGAAACATAACCTCAAAAATACTCTCGTCGGTGGGGAATATGTTGTTCAAGAGATATAGAGAATCCCAAGAGCCAAGCCAAGGAGATTGTGAATACGTGTCTAGGTGCATACTAAGAATAGTATGACTTTTAGAAGCATTCACCGAAGCCAAGACAAATTCTTGATAAGCTTGTTATAAAGGACTTAGCGGCATAGCATCAGTGAAAGATTCAACTTGACCTGTAGTAGGGATGATCCATGGATCATTTAAGGTGGAGATCATGTTGATCGAGGCGATATGCGAAGGTGGGAGAGAAAAAGTTCCCATTAAAGCAGAATCTTTGAAAAGAACTGCCCTAATGCTCTCATAAGGAATATCTATATTTCCCACATATGGGACATTGCCATTCGAAGAATTCAAAGAGAAAAAGGACAATTGATTGATGGTGAAAATTTTCCCTTCATGAGGAAAACATAGTACATGGAACAAAGAGGAAACCACACAAAACATGGCATGAGTCCAACTTCGCCCAATTAGAAGGTTGTAATTTAGATTTGCATCTATGACCTCTACTTCTAATGCGACAGTTTTCCCTTCCAAGGTGATGGGAAAACTTGTGAGAATACCATAAGCATGAGAGTCTCTGCCGTCAAAGACTTCTAAGGTGTTTGGGGACTAGTTGAGAGGTGGAGAGCCAATGGATTTGCAACATGAAATAGACATGATGTAGGTGGAATCACCCTCATCAATGAAATTCTGATGAATCATCTTTCCTTTTATAATGACTTGAATAAAAAATGCAATTTCATGGGGAAGACGAGGTAAATGGTTTTCCAGATCGAAAGTGATCAAATTTGAATCGTGAGGGTTGATACCTCCTATAGTATAAAATAATTATTTCCGCTGTGTTGGACAAGTTTGGAGAACTTCCAAGGCAGGCATCACTAAGGGCGCTTGAGCTAAATCTTCAACAATACTGTAATTTTGAGCAGCTCTAGCGTTCGGATTATAGGATGGCTTCCGAAGAAAACCTTTAGCAGGTAGTCAGATACAGATTCAGTATTAGGTCTCTTGATATGGAGAGGACCAGAAGTGGGTGGAGTGGAAGTAGAAGGTGCATTAGTGGCTTCCTTTTCCACCATCTTATTTTGAGGAGTTTGATAATCTTTCGATCGGTGGCAACAGAAATAGGCACTGTACCACTCACGAAAACCTAAGAGCCCGAAGAGGCAGAGGATTATGGTTGGTCTACCAACTGATTCTGTTGAGATGGAAATGGATCTTAGAGTACAGTTAGGGTCCTTTTCAATAAGCAACTAACTTCTGCAATGTGCAAGACAATCCTTGGTGTAATGATCTTCCTCACAAATGAGGCAAGGATATTTAGGCTTACGTTTGGAGACATCGTCAACAGATGGCTTAGGAGTATCCTATTTTGGGATATCATATTTTTCTTTACCTTTACCCTTTGTCTTACCTTTGGAGGCTTTGTCTACCTTGGTAGATTGGACGACATTAACCCCAGAGGTTTTACCAGGATTTGAGGGGTTTTTCGAAGGAGGATTGGAACCAGTATTTGAAACATATTTTTTCTTCGAAGAATATTTAGTGGAAGTTTGAGATACTGATCCAATTATACCATCAACAAGTGATATGTACGAAGACTTCGAAGATTCTGGATCTGAATATGGCCTTGGAGCATCTGGAAAAATTTCATATAGCATGCCAGATTGGGAATAAACCAAATCTAAATACTGGGCACAGGAAATGGCTTGATCTTCAATAACACAACCTACCATTGCTATATCTTCATCGATTTTGTTTACAAATTACTTGGTGAACCATTCATTCAAAAACTCATCAGGGATTTCAAACTTCATTAGGCAATGCCGACATCTTCATTCATGGATGTGATTAGAGATATGGGTCAGATTATCCTGTTTTAGAGATGTGAGAAAGTGGATATCAGTTTCATAACGAACCGGTAACTGGAAGTGAATGAGAAAGCCCATGGACAAAGAATTCAAGTCTGCATAGGTACCTCGAGGCAACTCGATGTACCACTTTGTTGTAGCAGCTGTCAAGGTTCGCTCAAAGAGGCGCAGATGAATAGAATCGTCAATGTAGGAACTATAAGAACACCATAAGTGATATGTCATGACATGGGCCTAAGGGTCTTCTTTAGCTTTCCCTTTGAATTTAGGGAAATCACTAGGAATCTTAGTGGGAACTGGAGGCCAATAAGGCGAATGAAGAATTGGATCATTATTAAGCCTTGAGACATCTCGAAATTCCAGCGTCACTAGAAATGGTGATTGTAGATTAAAAGGCATGTAAGGCATTTGATAAGGCCCAATTTTCAGATTCCAACCTTGTTGGTAAGGGTTTTTCCCCCAAAGTGGAGGATTTTGACCATAAGGGGCTTGGGTTTACACTCACTTAGGGATGCCCTAATTGTAAGGTGGATTTTGTCCAGGGTAGGGTTGATATTGACCTGCCATAGGCCTTTGAAACCCATAAGGTGGATAAACATTGTACGTGGCATATGGATTGTAAGGTTGTTGCAACTGTTGACCATGGAAATAAAGTTGTTGGTCCTGCTGCTGTAGGGGTTGGCCTTGTGACTGCAAGGTTTGACCTTATTGATATAAAGGTTGGGTTTGTTGTTGCAAGGGCTGACCTTGCTTCTGCAATGGTTGACCTTGCGGATACAAGGGTTGATTGGGTTGTTGTAAAAAATGTGTTTGTTGTTGCAAAGGTTATTGAAAATGTTGTAAAGGTTGCCCATACTGCTACAAATGTTTCCCCTACTACTACAAAGTTTGTCCTTGCTGCTACAAAGGTGGCCCTTGTTGTTGCAAAGGTTGTTGAACAGTTCCTTGAGGGATTCCTTGTTGGTACTAATAAGTACCAATCGGGATTTGACCATATGCACTGGGAAAAGGATTTTGACCAGGTTACACAAGTGGAACCATTTTTGGAACGTAAGGTGGATTTTGCAGTGCTTGTGAACCATATGGAACATAAGACTGTTGGAAGAGTATCTAAGCCAAATAAGATTGTTGATATTGGACATTACCTTCCCCATTTGGAATAGATGAATCAGGGGGATTAGGAATATCATTAATAGGTTGAGTTACTCCAACCATGTGAGGTTGTGATCCACTCACTTGGGCTCCACTCGAGACAAGAGGTATATTTGGATTGCCCCCCCATGCTGTGAATGAGGTGGTGGCACATTCTATTCATTTGATGGGGGAATCAAGGAACTTACAGACATATAAACCAAAACTATCAGTTTCACCATAATGGAAGGTTGAAATGAAGGTAACAATTGTGACAGAATAGTCAGTTGAATTAGAACTATAGTAGTAGCAGTTTGCACAGGGATATGAGAGGTTGCGTTAGCAATAAATGGACCAACAGTAGGCATAGAATTTGATGACCAAATTCGATTTTTGTAAGCAAAGAATAACTAGGAGTTCCTGAAACTAGTTGAGCCAAGGTCGTGTAACCATGTGGAAGCATAGGCCCACTATTCGCAGGAGGTGGTTGAGACGAAACTCTTCCTTCACAAGGAAATCCTTCCAAGGGAAAGTCGTATTCAAAATCATTATCAACACTAGGAGTGTGAGTAGCGATACTTCTAGTGGACCTCGATGAGAGGTTGGAATATCACCTTTTGAAGCCATAGGTGGAAAGAGTTGGCAGGGAAGAATCAGAGATGGATGAGGAGATAACTCCAAAGGAACACCTAGTCGATCGTATGGACTATACAGATGTTGAGGAGATATCACAAATGGATCAAAAAGCGAATTTTGAGGGTATAAAAAAAACTTCTATAGACTCTCAGGGGTTTCCATATCAGACGCCTAAGATGATGATGAGTCTCAACGTGGGGGACGAGAAGCAAGGGGTTGGATGCTTGGGACAATTCCAGGTTCAAATCCTTTAGCTTCAATTGACTATGAAACTTTAGGACGAACTCCTTGTGAAGACCCTTCAGTATCGGTCGATGAAGGGGAACTGTGAGGTGAACTCAATGGTTTAGCCATGATGACTTTCTCTCAAGAGCATAAAGAGAGGAGGTGATTCGTTGAGGGCTGATTAAAATTGAAATTTACAAGGAATTACTCAATGTGATGCCAAGAAGAAACTACATGGGTTCGACATATTATCATTGGAAGTTAATTTTATGACTCAAAACAACAAATAAATAAAAAAGGGTAATGCTAGGAAAGAGGGTTTAAGAAGTATCCATGAACCGTTATATACACATTAGCTAAAACCAAAGGCATAACGTACGACCGATCTCCCCAAATGCAATGTTCGGTGTATAACATTTACAAGGCGGTTGACTCGGTTACGTGTGGCTATAGGATAGAAACCTAGTGGGTTCTCCCAATATATACTCGACAGTACAGGGAGAAAAATTCCGTGTTAGCATTTCCTAATGCATAACCGTTTGGTGAGAGTATTCCCATATACTTCCCATACTAAAGTGCCTCTTATATACCCTAAATTACAGGAGAACCTTGGATATACTTTCATACTTGAATAGGATTTCACCCCCGGGATACAATGCAAGAAGTTAACGACATCTACTATGTTTAAGGATGCCAGAACATGTCTCTAGCCTAGAACTATAGATATTTACGTTAGGTTACAAATGCTCCCTAGGTTAATTGAGGTAAATTTTAAGTTTATCTTGAATTAGGTCTCAATTTTATGGCTCAACGATGTCACCTGAATTCATATAATGCAGCTAAATGAGAAAAATGAAATATTTCATTCGATGGAGGATAAACTAATGAAGGAAGAGAGAAAACCAAACAATGCATCAATCAAGAAAAATGCATCAAAACATGACTTCTTAACTTTTCCAATGCAATATGTAAAAATGAAAAAACTCTTTCACTTTCACTAAAAAATGCAATGCCAAAATGTAATCCTATGAGAAACAAATATCACTTTTCTTTCGCTAAGATGCACTAATCTTTTTGTTCTTTTCCTTTCACTTTGATTAAAAAATGCAAACTAATTCATAAGCAAAGGGTAAAATGGAATCCAAAACGACTAAAATGAAAATTTCATTCACTTTTGGTTTTTAATACAAATCGTTTCAAAAATACTTCAATGAATAATTCCTTTCACTTTTCTTTTCGAGACATTGAAAATAAAAAAAAGTATTCACTTTCAGTTTCACCAAAGCAAACAATTGTAATCTATGTTTGACAATGGAACAAAAGAAAATTTCAAAGCACCAATATGATTCAATATTAATGAAAAAAACTTCAAAGGTAGAACCAAAAGAAACTTGCAAATGGTGTCTTGACTACAGTGAAACTCCTAAATGGGGGAAATCAATCTCATAGGGACAAACCAAGTGATAATTGAAGGGTGACATAGACCTAGGAACCCTAGAAGGCAATCAAGCTTCAATCACACATCAACATAAGCCAAGAGACAATTGCAATCACAAAAGGACAACAATCAAGACAAATACATTGTAATAATACTAGAAAATCACTCATAGAGGTTGAAACCCACCTAAAACAAAAAGAAACCCTAATTTTCTTCTATCCTCTATGATCTGTGTGCTTGTTAGAGGAAAAAGGGTGATGAAAGGCAGAGCAATGCGAATGTAAATTCAAAATTAGCACTAGCAGTGCCTCTGTCAGAGCAGAAAATGCACTATGCGAGGAAAATACGGAAAAAATAAAAAATATTCAAAATCAGAGCAGGCTTAACACTCTCAAGCAAAAACCAATGACTGTATAAATCTACAGTGATGCATACAAGCCAATAAATCGACGGTTGGTCAAACTCATTAGAGAATCTGATTGAAGGAATGGATGAAAATGTTATAGCTTCCCTAGCAGAGTCGCCATTTTTTTGTCTAGGAAAATCCTCTCTGTGGATGGAGTCCTCTCTGTGGACAAAAATGATCCCTCTATCCCAATGAGTGGGACTAGCAACCAACGTGACAATCTACAAGACACTTTCTTAAATTACAATCGAAATGAGAGAAGAGGATGGAGACCTACCTCGTTCAGATGCTATAATGTACTTCCTTATTGAAGATCTTGATCACTCTCTCCTTAGGCTCAGTCCTTACTATTCACAACATTTGAATACCTGCACAAGAGGCCAAATACACAACAAATCATACAAGTACAACTAGCATAATCAAATGTAATCCACTTAACAGATCAAGGAGAATTAAGATAAATGATGCATTGACATAAGCTTTATGGAAAGTGAACCAGCAATTGTATATATTAATGAATAAAAGAGGAAGTATACAACTTAAGACTTGATGTTAGTAAACCCTCCTTGAGTGAATGTCCAAGTCCAAGCTCAAGCTCTCCAAGCCAAAATGAATAACATGTAAGCACTATCTCAACACAAGGGTGCAAATAATTAGAGAACAACCATTTTGGAATGGGAGAAGATGAATTTATAGGCAGGGAGACGGACTTAGGATCTCTCCAAATATAGGAGAAGGCCCTCATCTTAAGGAGGAAGCTCATAGGGATAAGATCAAAGGGAAATATTAGGAGAATTCAACCACATACACAACGAACAAACTCCATCTCATCGTTTTGGAAGCCTTTATATCACGAAGCTTCTTGTCCTCTTTGGGAAAACTTGCCTTTTAGGGATCAACATGAGTATCCAAGTAAAAACCACACTGGCAATGCGAGGCTAGTATGGTGCAACCTGCCATTAGCACGATAGTGTCACAATCGTGTTGGTCCTGAAATTAGGGTTTTTTATCTTACTTATTCAGGGAAGGCTCAAGACATGTTTTCATCAATTCTTCAGGGAGGATCTAGACTACATATTAGGATGGGTACACTACATAATTGCCAAGTTTGAGGCACTCCAGGGTATGACATAGGCAAGTGCAGGAGACATGAAAAAATAATGTGTAACAATTTGATACTTATGATTTTTGCAGATGTTGGACTAGAGAGACCTCCAAGGGTTTCTCCGATAGTCAGGCGAGTGGAAATCTAGATAGAGGATGCTCCCTATGAGAAGGGAGTATACCTAATCGTCGAGGTGGAATGTAATCTGGAAGTCCAGACAAGGGGAATTCCAGAATATGCATCGATTGATGCGGTGCGACTGTGATATCAGATTCATACTGTAGGGGTACCTGCTAGACTGCGTCGGTTATTGAACTAAGTCATTAGAGTTGTGTCGTGCTATCATGAGCAGCATGCGGGCGAATATCCATCTCTAGTATTTATTTCTTGCACTTATGATTCATGAAGCCTTGAGAAAACATGTGTCTCAAAACATAGTTTTTGACATTTTGATGTAATAAACTTTTTACGAACCCTATATATATATATATATATAGATATGAGATAGACATCTATGACATATATATATATATATATATATATATATATATATATATATATATATATATATATATATATATATATATATATATATTCTTGTTGTGTTCACTATGTGATGGTTTCTGTTTTACATATGTCATAGATGTCTATCTAATACATAATTATCCAATGTATCCGTTAATGTGTTCAAATGTCTCGGAACATGTTGATAAGTGATATAATCAAAGTCTCGTTCTAGAAGACGAACTCGCAAATACATTCTCAAAATTTGAGGGTTTTTAACTGAATATTGCATGTTAAGTTGTAGTACAATGAGTTGTAAATCAAGATTAAAGACTAAATCTCTAATTCCAAGAGGAATAGCTTCTGACAAAAGATAGATAACCGCACTATATTCGACAATGTTATTAGTAGTATGAACTAAACATATGCTTTGTAAATTCATTAACTCACCATTAGGGTCATAGATTTCCCATGTGGAAGAAGATAAATTCTGTGTACTACAACAAACTCCATCAGTGAAACCGACATAAAGGTTAGATGACATATTCAAAACAAGTAAAACACATGGTAAGCATAAGAAAACACGTTTTGAAAAGAAAACAAACACACCAAAACCAAATTTCACACTAATGAATAACACACATATGTACAAAGTATTTACATGAAATCATGCATAATACTTCTTGAGGTAAAGCCCACTTCAGGGCTTAGCCAACTGATTTCCTTCATATTCAACCAACTCATAGGCACCTTTATTTAATACTCGTTTAACAATGTAAGGCCCATGCCACATTGGTTCAAATTTCCCAACTCCCAATATATCAATGGCTTGATTATATAACAAGACCAAGTCACCTTCAGCAAAAACACGGGGAGTAATGGTTTTATCGTATTGTGCTTTAACTCGTTTCTTTTGAGATTTAATTACTAACGCATCGATACAACGAGTTTCATCAAGCCTTTCTAGGTAAAGTAATCATTCCTCCTCCGACGAAGTGTCAAGGAGTAATTCAACAACTAGTTTGAATGAAGGAATCCCGCATTCAATCGGAAGGGTTGCCTCTAGACCATACACCATCTGAAAGGGTGTAAAAATAGTTATTGTCTTAGCTACATTTAGGTATGCCCACAAAGAGGAAAATAGCATAAGGTGCCAATTTCATTTATGCATCCCAATAGTACGTTGAAGCATTGTAACGAAGACTTTGTTGACTACCTCAACTTGGTCATTGGCCTGAGGATAGTAAGGAGTTGAGTTTTCATGACGCAAATCCAACTGAGCAGTAAGCTCTATCATCATATAATTTTGAAAATGAGAGCCATGGTCAGCGACGATGGCTTGAGGGACACAAAATCGAGCTATGACGTGATTAAAAATAAATTGAGCTGCATTTTACGTTCGAAATCATATGTGGGCATGGCCTCAACACATTTAGTAGAATAATCAATGGCGACAATGATATAACAATGCCCCCCAGTCGAGTGAGGTTTACAGGTCTTGAAATCAATACCCCATTTAACAAAGGGTCTGACGGTAATAATTAGGTGCAAGGGTGCGGGTGGGACACACTGTTTGTGGTTATAAATCTGGCAAGCATGACATTTTTGGACTATTAAAATGCAACCTTTGAAGATTGAAGGCCAGAAATTACCGGCACAAAGGATTTTTGAGCCGTATCATATCCCGCCATGTGACCACCACAAGCCCCAGAGTGATAGTCATTTAAGACTCTCTCAGTTTCTTCAAGTGTTAAACATCGATGAAGGATTGAATTAACACCAACACAGTACAAAGTATCCCCAATAATTCGGTAAGGTTGGGACTGATGTCGGATATGTCAACATTCAAAGTTGGATAACTCTAGTCAAAAGGTTTGATATGCTTGCTCTATAGGGCTAAGCGGCATAGCATCACCAAAATTGTCAATCTGATCAGGATGAGGAATGACCCAAGGATCGTGACAATTCGAGAACATGTTAGTTGAAGTGACATTTAAAGGTGGAAGGGAAAAGGTTCCCATAAGGGAAGAGTCTTTGAAAATACCTACCCTAACACTCTCATAAGGAATATCAATATTCCCAACATATGGCACATTACCATTTGAGGAGTTGGAAGAGAAAAAGGTGAGTTGATCGACAATGACTATTTTCCCTTGATGAGGAAAATGAAGCACAAGGAATAAAGTGGAAACCATGCAAAACCTTTCATGGGTCCAGCTATGACCAAGTAGAAGATTGTAGTTCATATTGGAATCGACAACTTCTACATCCAGGTTAACATTTTTTCCTTCCAATGATATCAACAAGTCAATGAGAATACCATATGGACATGAACCTCTAACATCGAAGGCTTCCAAGGTACTAGGGGATTGGTTAAGAGGTGGAGAGTCAATAGATTTCCAACATGAAAGGGACATGATGTAAGTAGAAGCACCTTCATCAATAACAGTCCTATGAATAGTCTTCCCGTTAATAATAACTTGCATCAAGAAGGAAACTTGATGTGGGTGACAAGGAACATGGTTCTCAAGGTTAAAAGAAATCAGATTTGAATCTGTAGGATCAATCCCTCCTATGGTAGAGAGTAATGATTTTCTTTGCAATGCAAAAGTCTAGAGGACTTCCAAAGCTGACATTGCCAAAGGTGCTTGAGCTAAATCCTCCACAATATTATAATGTTGAGTAGCTCGCTGTTGTGGCCACCAACAACCCCCCTCCTTATTTAGTATTATCAATAATGTCATGCGGAAAGAGTCATTAGTGCGGACACAACCGACCTCCCTAGAAGCAAAAGCTTTCTAGTGACAAACAAGACAAATAAAGCTACTTTTCTCTAAACATGCATTGCAATTATAAGTAATCAGGGGATCTTTAACATACCTCTAGTCCAACGCTTTGTAGTAGTCCAGCCTCGCCGATCCGGATGAGCTCCTCCTTCTCTTCGAAACCTGCATTCACTAACAAGACAAAAGATTAAATAACACCTGATAAACTCATAAAACAATACATATCTATCATATGGACCAAGGAGTATATGAAACAAACCATGAATAACAATCTGTTGAGAAAAATAAGTTCATTTGCATTAAAAGGTAACAAAAGGAACCATTACAACCTGAGCCTTGGTGTTGTGCAAGTTCCTCCTAGGGTCCAGCAAGAGTTTTCCTTTACTTTGATCAGCTCACCCACTCTCAAATAAGGCTAGGAAAGGATGGGAATCTCTCCTCTCAAGCTTTACAAGGGAGTCCTAATTCCAGCAGCATCTACCCTTAGGAATGTTCAGCTTTCAACCTCCTTCCCTTTGGCCCAATGCCTGTATTTATAGTGCTCTAGAGGAAGTTATTCAGGTCCACCATCAATGGGATAAGCCCCTCTTTGGATGGGATAGCTCCCCTCTTGATGGGATAAGTTCCTCTTTGGTAGGGATACATGAACCATCTGGAGGCACTCCATACACGTCAAACAAGCTTCTAGAAGGCTCTAGAAATGACCACAAGTAACTTTTTTGGAGTGAAACTTGCGCTTTTTGACCTTTACCGGAGTACGCACCCATTGCTTTACATACAGAGCGTACAAGTACGCAGGTATTGTGAACTTGGAGTGCGTACACGCAGGTAAGGCTAAGAGAAACTGCGTACCCAGAGATATATAGATTTTTAATGACTTTCTCTCTTTTTTGAAGTTTGACATGGAGAGCAGAGGTATGAGGCTTGCCAAGGAGGATAGTATGACAGTTGATGGAGCCATACTAACTGCAAATAGTCATGGTGACAAATTTTAGTGTAACAGATTGCCCCCTAAAGTGCGAAGCCTGTAGTAGATAAGGGTTTCATATTTTCTAGGAAGGGTGAAGTACTTTATCATTTCAAGGATTATCTTGTGGAGAGCCCAGTCGGAACCTGCAAATATTCAACACAAAATACATATATATGATCATATCATCGCTGAGGTAGGCATTCCCATACTCAGATTGAAAACTTTAACTAATTGACTATCTACTGCTCTGACACATGAATGATTCTGCAGTACATCATAATCATAGACTTTTGTAGACACAGTATGGACGCAGCCATCTGTTTATGATTAGTCTATTGTATAATGAATACAAAACTCCTCGCAGCCTGGATGGTGGAAACTAGATCCAGGGTCTTCATTTCTACTTCCCGAACAGGTACGATTCTATCCATGTGAATAAATGAGTTGATGTCGAACATGGTAGAAACCACTTGATTACCAGTCAATGATGTAAACTGTTAACAAGCGTGAGAGAGACCACCAGTGATATCAATGGTTCTCAAAGTACCCAGTACAATCCATGAGATGTGAATGAATGAGTTGATGTCGAACATTTCACGGAATCCTTCGATCAAAAGTCAATGATGTAAACTGTCGTCAAAGGCGAGAAACCTGCCATTGATGCATGCAGACTTCAAGGTACTGACGATTCCTAGGTCATCTTTCTAGATAATGTGCTGATGTCGATAGAAAGCGACCTATTGCAGGCAAGCCCACAACACGAAATCATAGATCAAGTTGAAGAAATATAGCTGTAAGGACTGACTCAGGGATGGTTAAAATGGATGACGAGTATTTTGCAGATGAATGTTTATTGCAGAGACCTCTTGAACACATAACGACACGACAGATGGCTTGGTGATTTTTGACCCAAAGTTAATATTCGGCTAAAGACTTTCGATGTGGTTTGATCAACTGTGAGGCAAAGGATTTCCCAACCCAGGTGAATGAAAGTGTCGTGTTCAAGAGTGGTAATAAGGCTTCTTTTGAGATAAAGGATAACAAATGGGCTCATTTTTCTCTCTTTTCCCCCACCATTTCTGGCAATACCTCTTTATTTTTTATAAGCTTGAGGAGGATAACATATGCTTGATTATAAGCTCATCCTTTGGATGAGTCCAACTTAGTTTTGATTCGAACCCTAAGAAGGAGTGGTCCATTCCTGTTTGTAATCGAACAGGTCCTTTACTGTGAAATTTTAACGAGTCCAGTATAGGAGAAACTCGGCGTTTTTTATTTTTAGAGAATCTGAAAAAACTAAAGAAGACTCTAGGTTGAACTTTTTTGTAAAGTTGTGTCTCCCAAGCCCGAAAAAGTATAAAATAATAGCTGAGAGAACCACTTAGTCTTGCGACCAAGGAGTACTTTCATGATTAGTGCCTCTGACCTGAAAAGTAAAAAGCGATCAAGGACACGTCGTTTTATTTCTGTATCGAGTTTGAAACGACAAAAACCCGACAATCTTTTCCTGTTTTTACGGTCAGAAAAGAGCTATAAGGGGACCGTCTTTTAATTCAGTTTTAACGAGTGTAAAAGAAACGCTCGGTGATCTTTTCATATTTTAGGAGTCAGAAAAGGGCTTAAAAGATGACTCTAATGTTTTGGTTTGTGAAAAATGATAATTTTCCTTGAAAGTCCTATTGTCCTGCACAAAAACGACACATTACTCATACCTGTTTAAGATAAGCAAAAATGCATTGAGAAATATCCTTCCATGGTGAAAAATAAACAAATTCAGCATTCATTTATCCAAAAAACCTATAAAAAGACTTTTTACCATGTCATTTTTACCATTTTACTGTTGAAGGAGAGAAAAGGGCTTTTGGCAAGAAACTTCCCGTGGACTTTGCGGAGAATCCGACCGTCGGAATCAAGCGCCGTCTCTTTCAGGTATTTCACAACATCCTCCTCTTTGTTTTCATCTGTTTAGAATTTCATTTCAAGCCCTATTTTGATTTGTTGAGGGCTTTGGGGTTTTAGGATCCCCCTTTCGGGGTACGCAGGTGCCCCATGGGCGACCTGCGTACCCCGACATTTTCGTTTATGGGAAAATGGCGGGAGTACGCAGCCTACCTTCAGAACAGATGCGTCCATACGCTCTGTTTCTAATCGCGGGGTGCGTACTCCGCGCAAAGCGATTTCAAAACCCCACATCTCAAAACCTAACCATCAAATTTTGATTTAATGAATTCTAATGAATGTTTTCTGGTGTGTAGATTTCCCACCATGCTTGATTGGCGCGAAATAGAACACGAAGATGTCGATTTGGCCGCAATAGATCATCAACCCTCCATTGATGCTTTGAAGGCATGCGGTCTCTACAAATACTGGGCCATACCTGGCATGAGGGCCCAGGTGCGATTCTTAGAATGGTTGGTTGAAAGGTGGAACGTCCAGGATCAATGCTTTTATATCGGAGGGCACCAGCTCGAGATAGAGCCCTCTGACATATATTTTCTCACTGGTTTGCCTAATAGGAGTGAGCAACTGACTCTCTCCGGGGCTAGGCCAGGTGGTCAATCCCTTGCTAGCCTCCGGCTAGAGTGGTGCAACAATCAAAACCAGGAGAAAGGGATAGAAATCAAATACATATCCCTGCCCGAACTTATGGTAATTGCCTTTACAGTTACCAGACTCTGCGACGCAGCCGCCTTGCACATTTCCACCGGGTCCCAAATGCGGATGGCGATAGATTGCTACCGAGGCACCATTTTCAATTGGTGTGACGTTGTGTTGGCCAATATGAAGGGCCAACTGACTAGGGAAAAGAACGGACAATTAAAGACCTTTGGGTATGGGCCTTTAGTTGTGAGCTTTGCCTTAGAGAGGGTTCTGATGCTGATCCCATAGCATCTCACTGTTCCAGCTGAGCCTCCTCGGGAGCCAAAGATGATGCGATGGGTTACGGTAATGGCCCGTCATCCTGATGAGGGAGCGGGAGTTGTTCGATTTCCTGCGGGTTACTTTCACTGGTTGGAGGACCAAGTCTTTGCGATTCAGGACTTTCCTTATGCCGGAGTAGATTTTCACGGTGATCCGGACATGGTTCTTCCATAGGGAGAACAATGGGACGACATAGGTATTTCATTTTCACAAGTTTTTTAAATTTTAAATTTTTTATTTGTTTTTATATCGTCTCAAAACTGACAGTGACAATTTTCAAAATGCAGATGTAGGTCCACAGCATTCGGCCAATCTCCGGCCATTCGAGAGGAGAGTACCAGTTGCACCAGCACTGGCCCCACAGGATGCGGCCGCAGAGACCTTAGCCGAGCTGGAACATGACCTAGAGCGTCTCACGACAGACATACCAGAGACGACTATAGACGATATTCCTATCCGACTTCAGCGCTATGTGGTCGCAGTCCCAGGACCTTTCAGGAGGTTCCTGTGTAGGGTAGCGCGGGCAGTGGTCTCGTATAGAGAGTAGAGAGCACCACCAGTGATTGCCTAGTCACTTTTTGTAGACACATATGACATTTTTGGTTTTTTTTACTTATCATTTTTGCCGATCATAAGGTGTTTTTCAACCTATGATCGAAGACGATGTATATTTTTTGACACAGTCCTATCTATATATATATCATTATTACCAGCTTATTTTGTTTAACATGTATGATGAAATGTTTTTAAATTTACATTTATGATTATCGCAAATGTCTGTCTAACATTCGAGAAGCGATTGCATCTGCTAATGTATTTAATGACCTTGGAATATGCTGATATTCAATGTAATCAAATTCACGTTCCAAGAGGCGCACTCTCAAAAATAACCTTAATAACACTGGATTTCTAATGGCATATACTCTATTAAGCTGTAATACAACGAGTTCAGAATCTAACCTCACTATCAAACTCCAAATCCCAAATGAAATAGATTCAAATAATAACTCAATCACTACACTGTATTCTGCAATGTTGTTTGTTGTTTGACCGAGGCTCACCCCATGCATAGAAACTAACTCGTCAGAGGGTGAATAGATAACCCAAGCTGCGGAAGAGATATTCCGTGTACTACGACAAGCACCATCAACAAATCCAATGTACGTTTGGAGAGGCATCGACATCTGCAATATCAAGAGTAAAACCAAGATAAGCCAGAATAACGACGAAAAACACACTCTCTAAGCTAAGCACACTGTCTAAACTAACAAACACACCAGCTAGAAAGAAAAACTAACCTAACTAAATCTCCATACCCATCATTTAAGCATAATACCTCTTTAGGTAAAGTCCATTTCTGGGCTTACCCAAAGAGTCCCCATCAAAATCTACTAGCTCATAGGCCCCTTTTGCTAGCTTTCGCTTGACAATGTAGGGCCCATGCCACATAGGAACGAATTTACCAGCACCTAATTTATCGTTAGCTTGATCATATAATAGCACTAGGTCTCCTTCCGAAAAATTACGAGGGGTCACATTGCGATCATACTGAGCTTTCATCCTTTTTGCGTGAGTCTCGATTGCCAATGCAGCGTCACGTCGAGTCTCATCTAATTTAGCTAAGTATAATAGACGCTTCTCCTCTTCGGAAGTAGCTGGAAGTAATTCGATAGCCATTTGAAGTGATGGGATTTCGCATTCAATGGGCAACACTGCTTCCAAACCATAAACTAGTTGGAAAGGAGTGAACCCTGTTGATGTTTTCACTGAGGTTCGATACGCCCAAAGCGCTGAAAATAACATGTTGTGCCAATTCGACCGATGAATACCAATGTTTCGTCGGATCATGATAACTAGAACTTTGTTGATGGACTCAACCAAACCGTTTGCTTGGGGATAATAAGGAGTAGAACTATCATGACGCAAACCAAGCTGGCTTGTAAGTTCTGTCATCATAATGTTTCGAAAATGGCGCCCATGGTCAGTGATTATCGCTTGTGGGACACCGAACCTAGCAATAATATGATTGAATACGAAGATCGCAGTTGTCTTGCCGTCAGCCTCGAATGTAGGCATCGCCTCGGCCCACTTAGTAAAATAATCAACCGCAAGGATGATATACCAATGATTCGTCGGATCATGATAACTAGAACTTTGTTGATGGACTCAACCAAACCGTTTGCTTGGGGATAATAAGGAGTAGAACTATCATGAAGCAGACCAAGCTGGCTTGTAAGTTCTGTCATCATAATGTTTCGAAAATGGCTCCCATGGTCAGTGATTATCGCTTGTGGGACACCGAACCTAGCAATAATATGATTGAATACGAAGATCGCAGCTGTCTTGCCGTCAGCCTCGAATGTAGGCATCGCCTCGGCCCACTTAGTAAAATAATCAACCGCAAGGATGATATATGCATGCCCCCCGGCCGAGTGAGGGTTACATGTAATAAAGTCGATACCCCATTTAGGAAAAGGACCAACGGAAATTATAGGGTGGAGAGGAGCAGGTGGTGCACGCATCTTGCGATCAAACACTTGACAGTTGTGGCATTTTCGGACCGCAATGATACAATCTTTAAACATGGACAGCCAGAAGTAGCCAGCACGAAACACCTTCTAAGCTGTGGCATACCCAGACATATGACCGCCACACGCTCCAGAATGACAGTCATTCATAACCCTTTCTGCCTCTTCATGAGTTAAGCAACGACGAAAAACCAAGTCCGCCCCACGACGATAAAGAGTATCTCCAATAATTTTGTATTGTTGGGACTGGAATCGAATTTTTCGGCGTTCCGACTTTGAAGCTTCTGGCTAAAAGGATTGGGTTTGGAGATAGACGATTATATCCCCATACCACGGATCTAAAGTGCTGATGAGAAACAGAGATTCGACCGCAATGGGTTCCTCTACCACAGTTTCCGTGTCAGCACGCGGGAAGTCACACATCAATTCCGCAAAAACTAAAGATTTCTTAGACTTAGATTTTTCAAACTCCAAGTCGAACTCTTGCAAGATAACAATCCATTTAGAGTACTTTCCCCCTAGCAATTGTTTAGTCAAAATGTAAATCATAGGGTTGCAATCCGAAATGACTGTAGTTTTACGGAGAAGAATGTAATGACGAAAACGATGGACAGCCTGAATAGCTGCCAGGGCCAATTTCTCCACATGCGAATATTTTAGCTCAGTGGGATTTAACGTCCTACTAAGATAATATATCACATGTTCCGTGTCGAATTCATCTTCTTGTACTAAGACCATTCCAATAGTGGAATGAGCGGCGGTGAGGTACAAAAAGTAATCCTGGTTGTAGTTGGGAGGATGCAGCAATGGTGCATGGGTCAACGTGTGCTTTAGCGCATCAAAAGATTTCTGAGCTATCTCATCCCAAGAGAATTGAGCATTTTGTTTCAAAAACTGGGTAAAACCCTTGGTAATATCAGCGTAGTTAGGAATGAGTCGGCGTAAAAAGTTTGCTTTCCCTTGCAAACTTTGGAGTTGGCGCAAACTCGAAGGAGGAGGCAATTTGATGATAGCTTCGACCTTCGAGGGATCGACGTGAATGCCGGCTTTTGAAACGACAAATCCCAGCAATCGTCCCACTTCTATGCAGAAGACACATTTGTGTGGGTTCAACCGTATACGATAATGCCTACACCTCATAAAAATAGCTCGTAAATGGACAAGGTGATCAGCTCGACGTAAAGAGTGAGCGGGCAAGTCATCGAGATACGGTTGCACAATGTGCTTGATGTCATGAAATGCATAGGACATTGCCCTTTGAAAAATGGCTCCGGCATTCTTAAGCCCAAAAGGTAGTTTGCAATAAGCAAATGTCCCCCATGGACAAATAAAAGCCGTTTTTGGTTGATCGGCAGGTAGAATATTGATTTGGTTGTAACCGGAAAAACCATCCATAAAGGAAAATATTTCACTGCCGGCACAATCATCAATTATTTGATCGATATAGGGCGTTGGATAGTTGTCCTTAGGACAAGCACGATTGATATCCCTATAGTCGATACATATTCTTATTGTTCCCTGCTTCTTGTTAACTAGAACAATATTCGATACCCAATCCGTTAACGGGATCGGATAAATGAAACCTGCTTTCAACAGCTTCTCAACTTCTGTTTTAATTGCAGCCGCTTTCCGAGGGTGGATCTGACGCAGACGTTGCCGAACGGGTTTAGCGTCCGGGTAAGTCTTGATCTCATGAACAACAATGGAGGGATCAATTCCTGGCATTTCCTCATAGGACCAGGCAAACACGTCGCAGAATTCTTGAAATAGGGCCTTGTATGTTTGAATTTCGTCATCTGAACACGAGGCACCTATATGAATGTGTTCAACAATTCCAGGCTTCACTGAAATGTGAATGGGAATAGTGCGAGAAACATTTCCCAAATTTAGCTCTGAATCAGGATGTTTCATTGGACTCTGAGCGTCTTTGACATATTCAGCTGTAAAAATGGACGAGAAATCGTTTTCAAAACGATCATCCTCAGGTAAAAACGAAGATCTATGATGGAGATCTTCCCATGGTAAATCGTCTACGCACAGGACTTCACAAAGTTGCTCGTCAGATGACACAACTTCGGGAAATGTTATTAACTCCGAGGATGATGCGAAAAGGGATTCCTCGCGGACCACATTCATTTGGTCCATTTGGGTTGAACTTGAGTCGGAAAAAGACTGCACAGCCTCATAAGCAATTTCATATGGACTCAAAGGCATTGCATTACCGAATGAGCCTATCTCATATTCAGATGGGACAATCGAAGGATCATCATAAATAATAGTGTCTGAAGTAATCATATGAATAGATGCGAATGAAGGGTCTGCGTTGATCGAAGGAAAAGGAAAAGTTCCCAGTAAACCGGAATCTTTAACTAATCCTACGCCAACATCCTTATAAGGGATAGTCGTTTTACCGACATGCTGGACACTCTCTGAAGAGGCTGGGTCAAATGAAAAATAAGCCAGCTGGTCTTTTGTCACGATCTTGCCATTATGTGGAAACTTTATGACTTTGAAGACCGATGAAACGACCGTTGTCATAGCGTAAGACCAACTTCGACCCAAAAGAAGGTTGTAGTCTAGAGGGGCATCAACCACCTCCACATCTAGACTAACGGTTTTTCCTTCAACCCCTATAGGCAAATCCTGTAAAATGCCAAATGGATGGAACCCACGGCCATCAAAGGCCTTAAGAATAGTCGGGGATTGGTTCAGCGAAGGAGAACCAAGCGATCTCCAACACTGAATCGACATAATACACGTGGAAGCTCCCTCATCAATTACAGTCCGATGAATAGACCTGTTTTTGACTATCACTGGAATCTGGAAAGCCATCTGATGAGGGAGATGCAGTGTACTATTTTCTAGATCAAAGATTATCAGGTTCGGGTCCTGAACATCAACAACTCCTATAGCCGACAAAAGTAATTTTCGCTGTGCTGGGCATGATTGCAGCACTTCTAAAGCCGACATTGTTGAGGGTGAAACAGCTAAATCCTCAACAATGTTTTAATTCTGGGCCACTCTTGCATGTGGATTGAAAGCAGACCTTCGAAGTACACCCTTGGCGGGCGGTTTTATTACTAAGTCAGGGTTAGGTTTCTTGATCTGTAGTGGATCGGAACCGGGAGCTGAGGTTGATGGATTTGAACGAGAAGATTCTGCTTCTTTCGATCCATCAACAGGACTTTTACTACCATAATCGTGAGATCGAGTCGCAATCCTTACGTGAGACATCATCAATATGGGTTCTTCAGTGGCACTCGAGGAAGAACCTATCATCTTACTCTCCTGCTTTGGAAATGGATCTTTCAAAACAGCAGGAGTTGAGGAACCTTTGACAATTTTCACAACCTCGGCCCGATGGGGGCAATCTCTTGTAAAATGATCCTCTTCACAAATAAGACAAGGATATTGAGGTTTGCGTTTTTCGTCATTGGATTCTGACTTTTCTGTTTTCTCCTTTGGAGTCTTGTCTGCTTTACCCTTCTTCTTACCCTTTTTCTTCCCACCGTTTTTTGATTTAGCCGTAGATGACTCTATAGCGTGAATATCGGCGGAAATTTCAGGAGAAGACTCTCCTGTCGGGGAATCTGGTAAGGTTATAATGGGCGAAGAATTCTTTGAAGATTTCTTCTTGCTTTTAGTATTTACCGAACCAATCATGCCATCAGCAGCATGAGATCCCGAAGTAGCAGCAGCGATTTGAATTGACTTTGGAAGATCTGGGATCTTTTCATGTAACGTACCTGACTGAGTGTAAACTAAGTCAAGGTACTGCGCTTGAGCAATTACTTGCTCCTCAGTAACTACTTCGGCCTTAGCTACATCTTCAGTAATCTTCGGTAGTAATGATTTAACAAACCATTCAGCTAAGATTTGGTCCGAAATAAAAACTTTCACTAACCACCGTCGACGTCTCCATTCATGTATATGATCGGAAATATAAGTGGAGGTCGACTGTTTTAATGAAGTTAATAGCTCCGTGCCGTTATCGTATCTGAACGGCAACTGAAAATGAGTTAGGAACGAGGTAGCTAACTGACTAAAATTGTAAAAAGAGGCCGTGGTAACTCAATGTACCACTTGGCCGCGAGACCAATGAGCGTACGCTGAAAAAGACGTAAGCGGATCGAATCATCCGAGATGGAATTTGAAGCACACCAGAGGTGGTAAGTCATCACATGATTGGACGGATCCTCTCCAGACTTACCTTCGAACTTGGGTATATCACTGGGAAACTTATTTGGCATTGGCGGCCAGACCGGAAGATATTGTATTGGATCGTTCGTTAGGCGCGTCAAGTCTAGTAAATCCAAAGTTGCGATAAACGGTAATTGCCGATTAGGATCCCTAAAACTTTGGGTCACAAGACTAGTCCCAGGAGGAGGATATCCAGGATAACTTGGAACAGGAATCGCATTCGGGATATTATATCCTCCTGGAAAACCAGGATTAACCGAACCGTACTGGGGTTGCTGAGGTTGTTGATAAGTGTACCCAGGATACGGTTGATACTGGTAAACCAGCTGTTGGACAGCAGGCCCGTATTGGTATTGTCCCTGGTACGGTTGATAAGCGAATTGTGGCTGACTAGTGACAACCGTACTTAAACCAGGTTGTCCTGCAGGCATCTAAACCGTAGTTTGAATCGTAGATCCAGACAATGGTAAAGATGTCTGAGGAGTAGTTGCAGAGACAGTAGAAACCGGAGCTGTCGATACTCCAGAAGCAAGTGTGGTGGAAGGAGCAGATGTTGCGGTAGTTGCAGCAGCCATTGTTTGAGATGGAGTACTAGGTGCAATTGGCGGCTGAGTAACGACCGAAGTTACAGAAGTTTGAACATTAGACTGGACTGGTTTCTGGGATGGACCAGCAACTAAAGGTTGTCTAGCTTGAGATGACAACTGTATACTTGGCTGCAATATCTGTTGAACTTGCGATGGATCCCACACTATGTTCATTCCGGGGTATTGACCCATTACAGGTTGAGGATATTGAGATCCATAACCGGATTGAGGATAGGATTGATAATTGAAAGGCACAGTTCTCGTACTTTGAACATATGACTGACCCTGAGGTGGTTGATAACCTTGACTCGAGTATTGACCTTGAGGTTGATAACCTTGAGGTAAATACTGATACTGGGGTTGACCTTGACCCTGAGGTTGATACCCTTGAGGTAAATATTGATACTGAGGTTGACCCTGGGGTACATATTGAGGCTGGGGTTGACCTTGAGGAATGTATTGTACTATGGGTACATACTGTCCTTGAGGTTGCCCCCCAGACACAAGTTGTGTACCTTGAGGTTGCCCCCCAGGCGTTAATTGAGGCTGCCCCCCAGGCGGTAATTGGCCACCTTGAGGTTGAGAAACGGGAACGGAACCTGACATCATGTAAATGTCCCCTACACCCAACGGTTTATTACCATTGTTTCCAGCTAATAACCCATGATCAATGGGTTGAGGAGATGCCCCCGCAAAGGTACCAGAAAGTGACTGATACCCGGAGGGAACAGAAGGACCGCCATACAAGAAAGATTCAGGAGATTGAGTGAACACGGACGACTGACCAGACATATTTACAGGAGTATAAATACCTCCGGGTGGAAAAGGAGTTCGAGGTGGAGAAAAACTTATCCCTGAGTTGTCTAAATAATTGGTTAACGAAAGGTACCAAGTAGTACTTCTAGGAGGATTGTAAAAGATAGATTCACGCTCCCTTAGATCAATAGTAGGTTGATCTTCAAGGATAGACACGCCTAATTCTTCCTCTGGAGCAAGTTCTTCAATAGCTATCAAGCCAGCAGGAAGATTTTCGGTGATGACTCTTTCTACCCTAGGTGAATCTGGTGCACTAGAAGTTGGAGTAACAGGTTCAGATACTTCAGGTTCTTCGCCTATATCACTAGTAGATGAAAAACTACCAGCAAGCTCGGAAACTGCAACTGCTTCAGGATTATAACTTGTTTCTAAACCTTGGTAATCTGGATGGACTACCAACGACGATTCTCCTTCTTCAGGTGAACCTACTTTACTGCCACTAGGAGTTACAAGGACATTTAAACCTTCGTAATGACTCGGGACGTCTTGAGGAGGTTCACCCCGAAGTCTACGGGATTTCCTCAACAATTCGGCCACGGAAACAACCTCAGGAGACTTGCCCCGAAGTCGACGGGACTGTCTCGGTAATTCCGCCACAGTTAAAACTTTTTAACTACTGCACACACAAACAAAGTAAAATCTCAAAGCAAACCACCTAAAGTCTCTAAAGAACCAAACAAATTTGAATCACACGCCTAAAGAATCTAGGGCATCAAACCATGCACAAACAGTAGCCTTCCGGACCAAAAAACACTAGTTGGAGATGAAATCCAACATCGTCGAATTCAATATAGAAGTGGAGGGTGGAACAGTTACCCCGGCAACCTGCATAATGAATAGACCGGCACACGTTCCTCCACTTTAACTGTCTCGAGTGAAGTGAACCCCCCGGAAAATCCAAGTGAGTCTAGCCGACGTCTGCTCCAGGTACAGTGGGATCTTCCCTCCACCGTCACCTCGGTAGAATCCTAAAGATAATGGTCACTAAGGTTACCAACAGCAACAAATGCACCTGGGGGAATAGTCTACACTCCGACAGCACGCAAGGGCAGAGAATCAAGCTCAATCCCCTTGTCGGCTCCTTGACAATAATCCAAGGTTTACTGACAAGTGAACCCTGGCTCCTCGACAATGGTTAATCCGAGGTTTACCGTTTGTAATATGTGCGTGTCTGGCGTCGTTCCCAACGAGGGAGGATTGATCCCCTCACTGGTTCGAACACGAGCTCGTGCTTCTCCTTTAAGAGGAGCTTTCCCAGAGTACAAATGAAATAGTTGGATTTATCCTACCACAAGATGAGCTACTTGTTTGGTTTTGCTGTCTTGGAGAGTTAATTACTCTCCTACTCCAAGACACTAGCCTGATCTATATTGGTGTTTCAGAGCCCTAGTAAATAAAAGTTACTAAGTTGATTTTATTTTAAGCGTTAATTTTATGGCTTTTTAAAGACAAAAGGTAGTGGAGATGAAACTAGTGGTGTGTAGACTCGACCGAAATCCACTAAAAAGATGCACTTAGGATGATTTACACTAATTTTTCCTTTTTCAATGAATTTCCTAGCTAAGAGAGTTGGAGAATGCAAATTCGAAATAAAAACAACTTTCTTGGAAATGAAAAAACAAAGAAACAAACTCTTTTTCTTTTCAAAACATACAACCCATGACCACTATTCACTTCACGAAAATTCCTTTTCTTTCAAAGACACAAATGCTACCAAAGCAAACTTTCCTTCAAAAGATATTTTTGTATTTTTTCCTAATTAATAAAGCATGTAAAACTTACTTTAACAAAAATCAAAGTTTAAAAAGCTATGGCAATCAAATCAACTCAATTTCACTCAAAAGAAAATCTAAGAGAAATAAATATAAAAGTAAATCTAACGAGTCAAAAGCTTACTAAAGATGATTCCTGGATGTTTTACTCAGTCAAAATGTAACTAAGGACTAGTGAATGCAGAACCAAAAACTAGTCAAAACAAAAAATCAAAATCTTTTTGTTCTTTTCTCAAGAATAAAATTCAAAGTTCAAATAACAAACTTTTCGAGATTTGCAAAGAGAAGACACAAAGGTAGGTCTCTCACAAGGGTGATTTCTATGACAGAGGACTGAACAAAACCAGGAAGATCCAAAGTTTGACAACCTCTAACGCCAAAGTCACTACAGGACCAGTTAAAAATCAAACCCTAAGGCAAAATCCCTATGAATTTTACTAAAACCCTCGACACTAACGGAACAAGTTTAGGTGAAGATTTATGGCAGAAAACTAATAGATCTGGGCAGAAAAACAAATTAAAAACAAGGAAAATGAAATTTTCTTAGTTTTGACAGGGGTACGCAGGCAACCTGTTTTCACAGGTGCAGGTACGCTCTGTGCACAAAGCGACAGTGCGTACAGGTACACACTGTGCTACACTCAGAGGCTGCGTACTTCGAGCAAAACAAAGAAAAACTAAAATCTAATTTAACCCTAAGCTAGCCCACCCAAATACACAGTCAGACAGCCAAAAACCAGAAAACAAATAACTTTTCTCAGATCAAAATTTCATACAAAGGAAAAAACATTCACATTAATGGAGTCCCCAGTGGAGTCGCCATTTTGTCATGCGGAAAGAGTCGTTAGTGCGGACACAACCAACCTCCCTAGAAGCAAAAGCTTTCTAGTGACAAACAAGACAAATAAAGCTACTTTTCTCTAAACATGCATTGCAATTATAAGTAATCAGGGGATCTTTAACATACCTCTAGTCCAACGCTTTGTAGTAGTCCAGCCTCGCCGATCCGGATGAGCTCCTCCTTCTCTTTGAAACCTGCATTCACTAACAAGACAAAAGATTAAATAGCACCTGATAAACTCATAAAACAATACATATCTATCATATGGACCAAGAAGTATATGAAATAAACCATGAATAACAATCTATTGAGAAAAATAAGTTCATTTGCATTAAAAGGTAACAAAAGGAATCATTACAACCTGAGCCTTGGTGTTGTGCAAGTTCCTCCTAGGGTCCAGCAAGAGTTTTCCTTTACTTTGATCAGCTCACCCACTCTCAAATAAGGCTAGGAAAGGATGGGAATCTCTCCTCTCAAGCTTTACAAGGGAGTCCTAATTCCAGCAGCATCTACCCTTAGGAATGTTCAGCTTTCAACCTCCTTCCCTTTGGCCCAATGCCTATATTTATAGTGCTCTAGAGGAAGTTATTCAGGTCCACCATCAATGGGATAAGCCCCTCTTTGGATGGGATAACTCCCCTCTTGATGGGATAAGTTCCTCTTTGGTAGGGATACATGAACCATCTGGAGGCGCTCCATACATGTCAAACAAGCTTCTAGAAGGCTCTAGAAATGACCACAAGTAACTTTTTTGGAGTGAAACTTGCGCTTTTTGAATTTTACCGGAGTATGCACCCATTGCTTTACATACAGAGTGTACAAGTATGCAGGTATTGTGAACTTGGAGTGCGTACACGCAGGTAAGGCTAAGAGAAACTGCGTACCCAGAGATATATAGATTTTTAATGACTTTCTCTCTTTTTTGAAGTTTGACATGGAGAGCAGAGGTATGAGGCTTGCCAAGGAGGATAGTATGACAGTTGATGGAGCCATACTAACTGCAAATAGTCATGGTGACAAATTTTAGTGTAACAAATAACACTATGTAAGTGGGGACCCTTAGTCAAAAAATTAAAAAAAAAATCAATTAGTGTTTATATGTCACTCCTTAAAAATATCGCATCGCGCCAAGAACGATAGGGCATTTTCTTATGGGTCAAAATGATAAAATGTGAGATTGCGACGCGAACTCCATCGCATAGCATGCATCAATAAACACTCACGTTAGAAAACCTTAAAATCGCCGATATGCAATATCGCATGTCGCAAAATTGCATAAAATGCACATAAAAATTAAACGATTAAGCGATCCGCAATCTTGTGATATTGCGATCTGCGATCTTTGCGATAGTGCGATCAAGAAACCTTGCGATAGAACAACACGATGAAATTGCGAAATGCGATACTGCGATGCAAATCGCAGAAACATTCCATCGCAGATTTTCCTGGCTCAATATTCAAGAAAAAGTTTTCAATGAACCAAGAACTGGATACACGCTTTAATGATAATTAATGAATTACATGCCAGTTGTTAATAAAGTATGGCTTTGTGTTTTTCGAAGAGCCAGTTCACATCAAATGGCATGTTTTTGCATATCCGTGGCATTTAAAGCTTTCCTATCATTTTTTATTATCATTACTCTCTCCTCACTTGTGAACTGCAGGAACGAAGAGCAAAAGTTACACAAAGAAATGTACAGGAAGCTATGGGGAAAAAGGGTAGAGCTCCAATGTTCAAAGACAGAGAAAAGGTGCCCTCATAAACAGATACCGCATGCAATAGAGCCGCAGATTCACAAAATATTGCTGAGCCATCCATTACAGATCTTTCATATACAACCATGGTTAAATGGGTACTGAGCGATGCTGATATCAATAGACAGTTTAATGCTCAGGGTCAAGAGCTCACGAGGTCATTATTTTTACAAATTTTGAAGCTTTATACCCGATAAAGAGGAAGAGGCACAAAAGGCGAAAAACGCATCAGAGAAGCCCGGATCAAAGAACGGAGGCAGTTTCCGATGCGCGATTAGCGCCTAGCGCTAATCGCGCATCGCTGAGAAAATTGCTCGAGAAGGAAAGCCTCTAACTGCTCAGTCACCTGTAAGCCCGAAAATTGCAAGAAAGCAATGATAAAAAACAAACTGGAAACAGAAAGCTAAAGAAAAGGCAGAAGCAATCCAAAGGGTTAACCAAGTTGAAATGAGATTATTACTGGGCATACGCGGTAAAGCCACATAGTTAGTGGATGACTCTCGAGTATATCATCGATTTTGCTGAGAAGATGGTGCCAGCTCTTGCCAATTCTATTTGCTTGGCTCAACCAAAAGTGGAAGATAGTTAGCCGACTCTACTCAAGAAAATATTGAATGCTTGCAACGTTAAGGAGCAAATACAGAAATAGTTAGATATTAGATTTAATTTTTAGAAATAGTTTTGTTCTATTTTTGCTTAGAAAAAGGGCGATCATTTAAACTTCATCCTGAATCTTTGTAATTAAGTTATTTAGTTAGTAGTATTTAAACCCTTCTCATGCATTTAGAGAAGGGTCCAGAAATTTATCAAAAACTTGTCCTCCGAACATGCACTTTTGCACCCTCCGAGAAGGTTTTGGTGAATGAATGGAACATGATTTTTTGATGTTTGCATTTGATATCTACTACTGATGTTGCACTTCTGTACTCTTAGTGGATGTTAGAGAAAAGAGAGATAAACCATTGTCGCTTGAAGCTCATGAGTAGGACTAGTCATAAATGGTACTTTTATCTCTTGACCATTTTTGCTTATGTGTTAAAGTGATATACAGTTTTTTAGTTGTTTATGTATTATTGCATGAATGCCTGAGTTATCATTTGGCACTTTTGTACGGTGATAGCTATTTATTTATGCTTAATGTATGAATAGCTCATTATGCGATATGTTTTTCACAACTGTTTCGTCTAACTTTTTATGCGAAGTGGTTCATCCTCATTGATTTCTTTTCTCATAATAGCTGAATGATATTTATTACCAGTTGTTATTTGAAATCTTTTTAGATCGCATAATATAAGAATTACATCCCGGGTTAGTATAGACTTAGATGTTGCTGCTTATTAGATTACAATAGCATAGCATTAGATTAAAGTTAGAATTAGAATATCTCAATTAGGAACTGTTAAATCAAGAACATCAAAATCTACACACACACACACTCATATATTGGGAGACTGGTCCCATATCCCCAGTCGGACCCACTATAACAAACGAATAAGGAGCTGCCAACCAAGGTCCCGACCGGGCAGGTATCTCCCTTGTTGTAGACCCGATTTTCGGGGCTTCAACATATTTGGCGCTAGAAGGAGGGCCTGAACTATGAATGGCAAGTAAATCTAAATCTGAATACCATTCTGAGAGTAAATCGCCCTCACCATCTCCCCCGACTTCTGCATTACACTTAAATCCATAGTTAGAAGTCCATGGAGTATCAACCGCTGCTACGCACCCTGACATTTCAGAACAATCTACCGTTGAACCTCCTGAAGTCGAATCTCTGATTCACAAACTTCAACAATTTTCCATTTCTCCTCAAAGGTCTGATAAATCTCAAGGCAGCGTGACTTCGCAATATAACCCTGCTCATCCCCTGACCAGATTAAAGAGTGAAAAGTTTGGTGTTTAACCCATCGAATTACCTCTTCCCATAAGGAAAAGAGCAAGGAAATCACCAAAGGAGTCTGATAGCGAGACTCTTTCATCATCATCATCCATCTCAACCTCTTCACCGCGAAGTCAACCATCCACTCTACCACTTCATGTCATCGTCCATCCATCCATTGGAACCCCCACAACTCTTCCTCAATCATCTGCAATCGTAGTATCCTCATCTTCCCAACCGCAGGGATCATCTTCTACACTTTCCTCTGTTAGTAGTTCAGCAATGGCCCAGTCTCCATGGAATAACCCTAGGGCAGTATTAATGCCTGCACCCTTGAGTCAAATACCGGCCCATCCTGAGAAATGGTTGGCTAAGTTTAATCCCGAGGCAGGCATGCTAGCAGAAGAGCATATAAACAACTTTATGCTATCCATTAATCTCAATGGGGTTACTAATGAAGATGATATTGTTTGACTTTTTCCTTATACTCTGCAAGGAACAGTCAAATCATGGTATTTCTCATTACCCTCCGGATCTATCACTAGTTGGGACATCTTCCAAGAGCAATTCCTGACCAAGTTTGGTGATGACAGGTCTATGACAACACTAATGAATGACCTATCTAACCTTAGGGCCGAATCTAGAGAGCCTATCAAAGATTTCAATTTATGTTTCAATAAAATCCTAAACAAAATTCCTACTACTTCCCATCCTAGCGAAGAAGTACAAAGTGAATGGTATATCACTGCTCTACCATCAAACATAGAAATCTTCGTGGACAGGGCTAATAAAACAACCTTAGCTGAAAACATGAAAGAAGCAATAGCAGTATAGAAACGTATAATAGCCCTGGAAAAGAAATTCGTGATAGAGGAACGGAAATCCAAGGAAGTCGCCTTCAAGGAAGACTCCAAGAAGAAACAAACAAAAGATCCATTCCATTTGGAAGGATTGCAGAAAGTTCTAAAGACCATGTCCAATGGAATGGTCGACATAAAAAAGCAAGTAGCAGAAACTTCTTCAAAAAAGCCCTACAGAGCTTTTAAAAGAGGCCCTTCAACAGATTCAAAGCCACCCAATGCTATTTCAAATGCTGAATCCGAAGAAGAGGAAGAGGAAATTGCCACTGAAGGGAAAACTGATGAAGAAGAAGTTGTAGAATTACAAGGAATGGAATCGTCAATGTAGGAACTATAAGAACACCATAAGTGATATGTCATGACATGGGCCTAAGGGTTTTCTTTAGCTTTCGCTTTGAATTTAGGGAAATCGCTAGGAATCTTAGTGGGAACTGGAGGCCAATAAGGCGAATGAAGAATTGGATCATTATTAAGCCTTGAGACATCTCGAAATTCCAACGTCACTAGAAATGGTGATTGTAGATTAAAAGGCATGTAAGGCATTTGATAAGGCCCAATTTTCAGATTCCAACCTTGTTGGTAAGGGTTTTTCCCCCAAAGTGGAGGATTTTGACCATAAGGGGCTTGGTTTTACCCTCACTCAGGGATGCCCTAATTGTAAGGTGGATTTTGTCCAGGGTAGGGTTGATATTGACCTGCCATAGGCCTTTGAAACCCATAAGGTGGATAAACATTGTACGTGGCATATGGATTGTAAGGTTGTTGCAACTGTTGACCATGGTAATAAAGTTGCTGGTCCTGCTGCTGTAGGGGTTGGCCTTGTGACTGCAAGGTTTGACCTTATTGATATAAAGGTTGGGTTTGTTGTTGCAAGTGCTGACCTTGCTGCTGCAATGGTTGACCTTGCGGATACAAGGGTTGATTGGGTTGTTGTAAAAAATGTGTTTGTTGTTGCAAAGGTTATTGAAAATGCTGTAAAGGTTGCCCATACTGCTACAAATGTTTCCCCTACTACTACAAAGATTGTCATTGCTGCTACAAAGGTGGCCCTTGTTGTTGCAAAGGTTGTTGAACAGTTCCTTGAGGGATTCCTTGTTGGTACTAATAAGTACCAATCGGGATTTGACCATATGCACTGGGAAAAGGATTTTGACCAGGTTACACAAGTGGAACCATTTGTGGAACGTAAGGTGGATTTTGCAGTGCTTGTGAACCATATGGAACATAAGACTGTTGGAAGGGTATCTAAGCCAAATAAGGTTGTTGATATTGGACATTACCTTCCCCATTAGGAATAGATGAATCAGGGGGATTAGGAATATCATTAATAGGCTGAGTTACTCCAACCATGTGAGGTTGTGATCCACTCACTTGGGCTCCACTCGAGACAAGAGGTATATTTGGATTGCCCCCCCATGCTGTGAATGAGGTGGTGGCACATTCTATTCATTTGATGTGGGAATCAAGGAACTTACAGACATATAAACCAAAACTATCAGTTTCACCATAATGGAAGGTTGAAACGAAGGTAAAATTTGTGACAGAATAGTCAGTTGAATTAGAACCATAGTAGTAGCAGTTTGCATGGGGATATGAGAGGTTGCGTTAGCAATAAATGGACCAAAAGTAGGCATAGAATTTGATGACCAAATTCGATTTTGGTAAAAAAAGAATAACTGGGAGTTCCTGAAGCTAGTTGAGCCAAGGTCGTGTAACCATGTGAAAGCATAGGCCCACTATTCACAGGAGGTGGTTGAGACGAAACTCTTCCTTCACAAGGAAATCCTTCCAAGGGAAAGTCGTATTCAAAATCATTATCAACACTAGGAGTGTGAGTAGCGATACTTCTGGTGGACCTCGATGAGAGGTTGGAATATCACCTTTTGAAGCCATAGGTGGAAAGAGTTGGCAAGGAAGAATCAGAGATGGATGAGGAGATAACTCCAAAGGAACACCTAGTCGATCGTATGGACTATACAGATGTTGAGGAGATATCACAAATGGATCAAAAAGCGAATTTGGAGGGTATAAAAAAACTTCTATAGACTCTCAGGGGTTTCCATATCAGACTCCTAAGATGATGATGAGTCTCAATGTGGGGGACGAGAAGCAAGGGGTTGGATGCTTGGGACAATTCCAAGTTCAAATCCTTTAGCTTCAATTGACTATGAAACTTTAGGACGAACTCCTTGTGAAGACCCTTCAGTATCGGTTGATGAAGGGGAACGGTGAGGTGAACTCAATGGTTTAGCCACGATGACTTTCTCTCAAGAGCATAAAGAGAGGAGGTGATTCGTTGAGGGCTGATTAAAATTGAAATTTACAAGGAATTACTCAATGTGATGCCAAGAAGAAACTACATGGGTTCGACATATTATCATTGGAAGTTAATTTTATGACTCAAAACAACAAATAAATAAAAAAGGGTAATGCTAGGAAAGAGGGTTTAAGAAGTATCCATGAACCGTTATATACACATTAGCTAAAACCAAAGACATAACGTACGACCGATCTCCCCAAATGAAATGTTCGGTGTATAACATTCACAAGGCGGTTGACTCGGTTACGTGTGGCTATAGGATAGAAACCTAGTGGGTTCTCCCAATATATACTCGACGGTACAGGGAGAAAAATTCCGTGTTAGCATTTCCTAATGCATAACCGTTCGGTGAGAGTATTCCCATATACTTCCCATACTAAAGTGCCTCTTATATACCCTAAATTACAGGAGAACCTTGGATATACTTTCATACTTGAATAGGATTTCACCCCCGGGATACAATGCATGAAGTTAACGACATCTGCTATGTTTAAGGATGCCAGAACATGTCTCTAGCCTAGAACTCTAGATATTTACGTTAGGTTACAAATGCTCCCTAGGTTAATTGAGGTAAATTTTAAGTTTATCTTGAATTAGGTCTCAATTTTATGGCTCAACGATGTCACCTGAATTCATATAATGCAGCTAAATGAGAAAAATGAAATATTTTCATTCGATGGAGGCTAAACTAATGAAGGAAGAGAGAAAACCAAACAATGCATCAATCAAGAAAAATGCATAAAAACATGACTTCTTAACTTTTCCAATGCAATATGTAAAAATGAAAAAAACTCTTTCACTTTCACTAAAAAATGCAATGTCAAAATGTAATCCTATGAGAAACAAATATCACTTTTCTTTCGCTAAGATGCACTAATCTTTTTGTTCTTTTCCTTTCACTTTGATTCAAAAATGCAAACTAATTCATAAGCAAAGGGGAAAATGGAATCCAAAACGACTAAAATGAAAATTTCATTCACTTTTGGTTTTGAATACAAATCGTTTCAAAAATACTTCAATGAAGAATTCCTTTCACTTTTCTTTTTGAGACATTGAAAATAAAAAAAAGTATTCGCTTTCAGTTTCACCAAAGCAAACAATTGTAATCTATGTTTGACAATGGAACAAAAGAAAATTTCAAAGCACCAATATGATTCAACATTAATGAAAAAAACTTCAAAGGTAGAACCAAAAGAAACTTGCAAATGGTGTCTTGACTACAGTGAAACTCCTAAATGGGGGAAATCAATCTCATAGGGACAAACCAAGTGATAAGTGAAGGGTGACATAGACCTAGGAACCCTAGAAGGCAATCAAGCTTCAATCACACATCAACATAAGCCAAGAGACAATTGCAATCACAAAAGGACAACAATCAAGACAAATACATTGTAATAATACTAGAAAATCACTCATAGAGGTTGAAACCCACCTAAAACAAAAAGAAACCCTAATTTTCTTCTATCCTCTATGATCTGTTTGCTTGTTAAAGGAAAAAGGGTGATGAAAGGCAGAGCAATGCGAATGCAAATTCAAAATTAGCACTAGTAGTGCCTCTGTCAGAGCAGAAAATGCACTATGCGAGGAAAATACGGAAAAAATAAAAAATATTCAAAATCAGAGCAGGCTTAACACTCTCAAGCAAAAACCAATGACTGTATAAATCTACAGTGATGCATACAAGCCAATAAATCGACGGTTGGTCAAACTCATTAGAGAATTTGATTGAAGGAATGGATGAAAATGTTATAGCTTCCCTAGCAGAGTCGCCCATTTTTTGTCTAGGAAAATCCTCTCTGTGGATAGAGTCCTCTCTGTGGACAAAAATGATCCCTCTATCCCAATGAGTGGGACTAGCAACCAACGTGACAATCTACAAGACACTTTCTTAAATTACAATCGAAATGAGAGAAGAGGATGGAGACCTACCTCGTTCGGATGCTATAATATACTTCCTTATTGAAGATCTTGATCACTCTCTCCTTAGGCTCAGTCCTTACTATTCACAACATTTGAATACCTGCACAAGAGGCCAAATACACAACAAATCATACAAGTACAACTAGCATAATCAAATGTAATCCACTTAACAGATCAAGGAGAATTAAGATAAATGATGCATTGACATAAGCATTTATGGAAAGTGAACCAGCAATTGTATATATTAATGAATAAAAGAGGAAGCATACAACTTAAGACTTGATGTTAGTAAACCCTCCTTGAGTGAATGTCCAAGTCCAAGCTCAAGCTCTCCAAGCCAAAATGAATAACATGTAAGCACTATCTCAACATAAGGGTGCAAATAATTAGAGACCAACCATTTTGGAATGGGAGAAGATGAATATATAGGCAGGGAGAGGGACTTAGGATCGCTCCAAATATAAGAGAAGGCCCTCATCTTAAGGAGGAAGCTCATAGGGATACGATCAAAGGGAAATATTGGGAGAATTCAACCACATACACAATGAACAAACTCCATCTCATCGTTTTGGAAGCCTTTATATCACGAAGCTTCTTGTCCTCTTTGGGAAAACTTGCCTTTTAGGGATCAACATGAGTATCCAAGTAAAAACCACACTGGCAATGCGAGGCTAGTATGGTGCAACCTGCCATTAGCACGATAGTGTCACAATCGTGTTGTTCCTGAAATTAGGGTTTTTTATCTTACTTATTCAGGGAAGGCTCAAGGCATGTTTTCATCAATTCTTCAGGGAGGATCTAGACTACATATTAGGATGGGTACACTACATAATTGCCAAGTTTGAGGCACTCCAGGGTATGACATAGGCAAGTGCATGAGACATGAAAAAATAATGTGTAACAATTTGATACTTATGATTTTTGCAGATGTTGGACTAGAGAGACCTCCAAGGGTTTCTCCGATAGTCAGGTGAGTGGAAATCTAGATAGAGGATGCTCCCTATGAGAAGGGAGTATACCTAATCGTCGAGGTGGAATGTAATCTGGAAGTCTAGACAAGGGGAATTCTAGAATATGCATCGATTGATGCGGTGCGACTGTGATATCAGATTCATACTGTAGGGGTACCTGCTAGACTGCGTCGGTTATTGAACTAAGTCATTAGAGTTGTGTCGTGCTATCATGAGCAGCATGTGGGCGAATATCCGTCTCTATTATTTATTTCTTGCACTTATGAAGCCTTGAGAAAACATGTGTCTCAAAACATAGTTTTTGACATTTTGATGTAATAAACTTTTTACGAACCCTATATATATATATAGATAGATATGAGATAGACATCTATGACATATGTAAAACAGAAACCATCACATAGTGAACACAACAAGAATATATATATATATATATATATATATATATATATATATATATATATATATATATAGATATATATATATATATATATATATATATATATATATATATATATATATATATATATATATTCTTGTTGTGTTCACTATGTGATGGTTTCTGTTTTACATATGTCATAGATGTCTATCTAATACATAATTATCCAATGTATCTGTTAATGTGTTCAAATGTCTCGGAAGATGTTGATAAGTGATATAATCAAAGTCTTGTTCTAGAAGACGAACTCGCAAATACATTCTCAAAATTTGAGGGTTTTTAACTAATATTGTATGTTAAGTTGTAGTACAATGAGTTGTAAATCAAGATTAAAGACTAACTCTCTAATTCCAAGAGGAATAGCTTCTGACAAAAGATAGATAACCGCACTATATTCGACAATGTTATTAGTAGTATGAACTAAACATATGCTTTGTAAATTCATTAACTCACCATTAGGGTCATAGATTTCCCATGTGGAAGAAGATAAATTTTGTGTACTACGACAAACTCCATCAGTGAAACCGACGTAAAGGTTAGATGACATATTCAAAACAAGTAAAACACATGGTAAGCATAAGAAAACACGTTTTGAAAAGAAAACAAACACACCAAAACCAAATTTCACACTAATGAATAACACACATATGTACAAAGTATTTACATGAAATCATGCATAATACTTCTTGAGGTAAATCCCACTTCAGGGCTTAGCCAACTGATTTCCTTCATATTCAACCAACTCATAGGCACCTTTATTTAATACTCGTTTAACAATGTAAGGCCCATGCCACATTGGTTCAAATTTCCCAACTCCCAATATATCAATGGCTTGATTATATAACAAGACCAAGTCACCTTCAGCAAAAACACGGGGAGTAATGGTTTTATCGTATTGTGCTTTAACTCGTTTCTTTTGAGCTTTAATTACTAACGCATCAATACAACGAGTTTCATCAAGCCTTTCTAGGTAAAGTAATCATTCCTCCTCCGACGAAGTGTCAGGGAGTAATTCAACAACTAGTTTTGAATGAAGGAATCCCGCATTCAATCGGAAGGATTGCCTCTAGACCATACACCATATGAAAGGGTGTAAAAATAGTTATTGTCTTAGCTACATTTAGGTATGCCCACAAAGAGGAAAATAGCATAAGGTGCCAATTTCATTTATGCATCCCAATAGTACGTTGAAGCTTTGTAACCAAGACTTTGTTGACTACCTCAACTTGGTCATTGGCCTGAGGATAGTAAGGAGTTGAGTTTTCATGACGCAAATCCAACTGAGCAGTAAGCTCTATCATCATATAATTTTGAAAATGAGAGCCATGGTCAGCGACGATGGCTTGAGGGACACAAAATCGAGCCATGACGTGATTAAAAATAAATTGAGCTACATTTTACGTTCGAAATCATATGTGGGCATGGCCTCAACCCATTTAGTAGAATAATCAATGGCGACAATGATATAACAATGCCCCCCAGCCGAGTGAGGTTTACAGGTCTTGAAATCAATACCCCATTTAACAAAGGGTTTGACAGTAATAATTAGGTGCAAGGGTGCGGGTGGGACACACTATTTGTGGTTATAAATCTGGCAAGCATGACATTTTTGGACTATTAAAATGCAACCTTTCAAGATTGAAGTCCAGAAATAACCGGCACAAAGGATTTTTGAGCCGTATCATATCCCGCCATGTGACCGCCACAAGCCCCAGAGTGATAGTCATTTAAGACTCTCTCAGTTTCTTCAAGTGTTAAACATCGATGAAGGATTGAATTAACACCAACACAGTACAAAGTATCCCCAATAATTCGGTAAGGTTGGGACTGATGTCGGATACATCAACGTTCAAAGTTGGATAACTCTAGTCAAAAGGTTTGATATGCTTGCTCTATAGGGCTAAGCGGCATAGCATCACCAAAATTGTCAATCTGATCAGGATGAGGAATGACCCAAGGATCGTGACAATTCGAGAACATGTTAGTTGAAGTGACATTTAAAGGTGGAAGGGAAAAGGTTCCCACAAGGGAAGAGTCTTTGAAAATACCTACCCTAACACTCTCATAAGGAATATCGATATTCCCAACATATGGCACATTACCATTTGAGGAGTTGGAAGAGAAAAAGGTGAGTTGATCGACAATGACTATTTTCCCTTGATGAGGAAAACGAAGCACAAGGAATAAAGTGGAAACCATGCAAAACCTTTCATGGGTCCATCTATGACCAAGTAGAAGATTGTAATTCATATTGGAATCGACAACTTCTACATCCAGGTTAACATTTTTTCCTTCCAATGATATCAACAAGTCATTGAGAATACCATATCGACATGAACCTCTAACATCGAAGGCTTCCAAGGTACTAGGGGATTGGTTAAGAGGTGGAGAGTCAATAGATTTCCAACATAAAAGGGACATGATGTAAGTAGAAGCACCTTCATCAATAACAGTCCTATGAATAGTCTTCCCGTTAATAATAACTTGCATCAAGAAGGAAACTTGATGTGGGTGACAAGGAACATGGTTCTCAAGGTTAAAAGAAATCAGATTCGAATCTGTAGGATCAATCCCTCCTATGGTAGAGAGTAATGATTTTCTTTGCAATGCAAAAGTCTAGAGGACTTCCAAAGCTGACATTGCCAAAGGTGCTTGAGCTAAATCCTCCACAATATTATAATGTTGAGTAGCTCGCTGTTGTGGCCACCAACAACCCCCCTCCTTATTTAGTATTATCAATAACACTATGTAAGTGGGGACCCTTAGTCAAAAAATTTAAAAAAAAATCAATTAGTGCTTATATGTCACTCCTTAAAAATATCGCATCGCGCCAAGAACGATAGGGCATTTTCTTATGGGTCAAAATGATAAAATGTGAGATTGCGACGCGAACTCCATCGCATCGCATGCATTAATAAACACTCACGTTAGAAAACCTTAAAATCGCCGATATGCAATATCGCATATCACATGTCGCAAAATTGCATAAAATTCACATAACAATTAAACGATTAAGTGATCCGCAATCTTGCGATATTGCGATCTGCGATAGTGCGATCAAGAAACCTTGCGATAGAACAACACGATGAAATTGCGAAATGCGATACTACGATGCAAATCGCAGAAACATTCCATCGCAGATTTTCCTGGCTCAATATTCAAGAAAAAGTTTTCAATGAACCAAGAACTGGATACGCGCTTTAATGATAATTAATGAATTACATGCTAGTTGTTAATAAAGTATGGTTTTGTGTTTTTCGAAGAGCCAGTTCACATCAAATGGCATGTTTTTGCATATCCGTGGCATTTAAAGCTTTCCTATCATTTTTTATTATCATTACTCTCTCCTCACTTGTGAACTACAGGAACGAAGACAAAAGTTACACAAAGCAATGTGCAGGAAGCTATGGGGAAAAAGGGTAGAGCTCCAATGTTCAAAGATAGAGAAAAGGTGCCCTCATAAACAGATACCGCATGCAACAGAGCCGCAAATTCACAAAATATTGCTGAGCCATCCATTACAGATCTTTCATATACAACCATGGTTAAATGGGTATTGAGCGATGTTAATATCAATAGACAGTTTAATGCTCAGGGTCAAGAGCTCACGAGGTCATTATTTTTACAAATTTTGAATCTTTATACCCGATAAAGAGGAAGAGGCACAAAAGGCGAAAAACGCATCAGAGAAGTCCGGATCAAAGAAGGGAGGCAGTTTCCGATGCGCGATTAGCGCCTAGCGCTAATTGCGCATCGCTGAGAAAATTGCTCGAGAAGGAAAGCCTCTAACTGCTCAGTCACCTGCAAGCCCGAAAATTGCAAGAAAGCAATGATAAAAAACAAACTGGAAACAGAAAGCTAAAGAAAAGGCAAAAGCAATCCAAAGGGTTAACCAAGTTGAAATGAGATTATTACTGGGCATACGCGGTAAAGCCACATAGTTAGTGGATGACTCTCGAGTATATCATCGATTTTGCTGAGAAGATGGTGCCAGCTCTTGCCAATTCTGTTTGCTTGGCTCAACCAAAAGTGGAAGATAGTTAGCCGACTCTACTCAAGAAAATACTGAATGCTTGCAACGTTAAGGAGCAAATACAGAAATAGTTAGATATTAGATTTAATTTTTAGAAATAGTTTTGTTCTATTTTTGCTTAGAAAAAGGGCGGTCATTTAAACTTCATCCTGAATCTTTGTAATTAAGTTATTTAGTTAGTAGTATTTAAACCCTTCTCATGCATTTAGAGAAGGGTCCAGAAATTTATCAAAAACTTGTCCTCAGAACATGCACTTTTGCACCCTCCGAGAAGGTTTTGGTGAATGAATGGAACATGATTTTTTGATGTTTGCATTTGATATCTAATATTGATGTTGCACTTCTGTACTCTTAGTGGATGTTAGAGCAAAGAGAGATAAACCATTGTCGCCTGAAACTCATGAGTAGGACTAGTCATAAATGGTACTTTTATCTCTTGACCATTTCTGCTTATGTGTTAAAGTGATATACAGTTTTTTAGTTGTTTATGTATTATTGCATGAATGCCTGAGTTATCATTTGGCACTTTTGTATGGTGATAGCTATTTATTTATGCTTAATGTATGAATAGCTCATTATGCGATATGTTTTTCACAACTGTTTCGTCTAACTTTTTATGCGAAGTGGTTCATCCTCATTTATTTCTTTTCTCATAATAGCTGAATGATATTTATTACCAGTTGTTATTTGAAATCTTTTTAGATCGCATAATATAAGAATTACATCCCAGGTTAGTATAGACTTAGATGTTGCTGCTTATTAGATTACAATAGCATAGCATTAGATTAAAGTTAGAATTAGAATATCTCAATTAGGAACCGTTAAATCAGGAACATCAAAATCTACACACACACACTCATAGATTGGGAGACTGGTCCCATATCCCTAGTCGGACCCACTATACCAAACGAATAAGGAGCTGCCAACCAAGGTCCCGACCGGGCAGGTATCCCCCTTGTTGTAGACCCGATTTTCGGGGCTTCAACATATTTGGCGCTAGAAGGAGGGCCTGAACTATGAATGGCAAGTAAATCTAAATCTGAATACCATTCTAAGAGTAAATCGCCCTCACCATCTCCCCCGACTTCTGCATTACACTTAAATCCATAGTTAGAAGTCGTTGGAGTATCAACCGCTGCTACGCACCCTGACATTTCAGAACAATCTACCGTTGAACCTCCTGAAGTCGAATCTCTGATTCACAAACTTCAACAATTTTCCATTTCTCCTCAAAGGTCTGATAAATCTCAAGGCAACGTGACTTCGCAATATAACCCTGCTCATCCCCTGACCAGATTAAAGAGTGAAAAGTTTGGTGTTCAACCCATCAAATTACCTCTTCCCATAAGGAAAAGAGCAAGGAAATCACCAAAGGAGACCGATAGCGAGACTCTTTCATCATCATCATCCATCTCAACCTCTTCACCGCGAAGTCAACCATCCACTCTACCACTTCATATCATCGTCCATCCATCCATTGGAACCCCCACAACTCTTCCTCAATCATCTGCAATCGTAGTATCCTCATCTTCCCAACCGCAGGGATCATCTTCTGCACTTTCCTCTGTTAGTAGTTCAGCAATGGCCCAGTCTCCATGGAATAACCCTAGGGCAGTATTAATGCCTGCACCCTTGAGTCAAATACTGGCCCATCCTGAGAAATGGCTGCCTAAGTTTAATCCCGAGGCAGGCATGCTAGCAGAAGAGCATATAAACAACTTTATGCTATCCATTAATCTCAATGGGGTTACTAATGAAGATGATATTGTTTGACTTTTTCCTTATACTCTGCAAGGAACAGTCAGATCATGGTATTTCTCATTACCCTCCGGATCTATCACTAGTTGGGACATCTTCCAAGAGCAATTCCTGACCAAGTTTGGTGATGACAGGTCTATGACAACACTAATGAATGACCTATCTAACCTTAGGGCCGAATCTAGAGAGCCTATCAAAGATTTCAATTTATGTTTCAATAAAATCCTAAACAAAATTCATACTACTTCCCAGCCTAGCGAAGAAGTACGAAGTGAATGGTATATCACTGCTCTACCATCAAACATAGCAATCTTCGTGGACAGGGCTAATAAAACAACCTTAGCCGAAAACATGAAAGAAGCAATAGCAGTATAGAAACGTATAATAGCCCTGGAAAAGAAATCCATGATAGAGGAATGGAAATCCAAGGAAGTCACCTTCAAGGAAGACTCCAAGAAGAAACAAACAAAAGATCCATTCGATTTGGAAGGATTGTAGAAAGTTCTAAAGACCATGTCCAATGGAATGGTCGACATAAAAAAGCAAGTAGCAGAAACTTCTTCAAAAAAGCCCTACAGAGCTTTTAAAAGAGGCCCTTCAACAGATTCAAAGCCACCCAATGCTATTTCAAATGCTGAATCCGAAGAAGAGGAAGAGGAAATTGCCACTGAAGGGAAAACTGATGAAGAAGAAGTTGTAGAATTACAAGGAATGTGGGATTTCATCCTCCCACAAGAAGAAGATCAAGAAGTATTCCCAGTTAGAACACGAAGTAAATATCAGCTTGATCCTCCCCAAACTATCCCTAAACCAAAGAGCACAAGCTCTGCAATAAAGGATAAAGTCGCAACAAAGAAAACGACATCTAAAGCGACTCAAAATAGCCCAGTCCAAACAGATGCATTAAATCCATCTAAAACACTGATTGTGTCAGATGAAATGCAGTACAATATTATAGAAGATATGAAAAAGACTAGGGCCAACATCACTCTTTACGAACTAAGCAAGTTAAAGCATCAACAGAAGATAATGTTGAAAGAATTACATGTTGTGCCAGTTGCACCTTTGCCTGCCGCTGTACTTTCTCAAGCTTCTCATAACATGGGAAGACCTCCAACTAATGCGATCAATAATATTGATCCAAATGACATCGCTCTAATTAGAGGAAGATTGAGATCACATACTCCCCTGTTTCTCCTTACTTATGAAATTTTTAATAAAAATGTGCACAATTGTTTGGTGGATTCTGGTGCTTCATCGAATATTTTACCAAAGTCCATATATGCCAAGTTAAACATTCAACCACAGAAATTCATTGTGCGCATAGTTCAGCTAGATCGATCTCAAGTCGAAGTGATTGGAAAACTAAATCAAGTAACCATAAGGCTGTCATCCAACTCGAAGGTATGTCAAGTTATTGACATTTTAGTTGATGATATTCCAGAATTTTATGGCTTAATTCTTAGTAGAGATTGGTCAAAAAAACTTCATGGATACTTCGCAACTGACTGGTCGCACATGTGGCTGCCCTAAAATGGTAAACCAAATCAAATAAAAGTTGAACGAGAACTACATCAGAAATACATAGTAACGAAGCTAGAGGGGGAAAATGAACCAGTAGCATATAACAGTAGCATTATTGGCAATTACTCGGTAGATTCTTTCCTCGGAAATTTCAATGCTCATACGTCACCTTATTTAGAACACTCTGTTTTGTCCCAAGTCAAATAATTTTCTCGAACTGATAGTTCAAAATGTATCAATTTTTTAGATAGTCCTGTAAATAAATCTTTGTTTTGGAAATTATTTTTGATGGTTCTAAATCTAATGAAGGAGCAGGAGCAGGATGCGTTCTAATTAGTCCAGAAGGAGATAAAATCATGCTAACATGCAGACTCAAATTTTATTGCACCAAAAATACAACAGAATATGAGGCTTTGGTCCAAGGGTTGTACAAAGAAATCAGGTTAGACGTCAAGTACCTTCAAGTTTTCAAAGACTCTGATATTGTGGTCAGACAGGTACGTAATACTATACATTTCTTATCAGGTCATTTAAAACATTATCAATCCTTAGCTCAAGATCTGACTGAGCATTTTATAGCATTTAATATTTCTTCAATTCCCAGACTCCAAAATGCAAGTGCAGACTTTTTGGCTAACGTAGCTTCTAAGCTTATTCCTTAAGAAGATCTCAGTCTAGATAGATTCTCAATAGAATTAATCTTTAGACCATCCATTCCTGATAACATCACAAATTGGAGAGTATTCAATGATGATCCTGATATTGTAAATTTCCTCACATCTGAAGGATCCTAGTCCAATCAAATAATTGATGAAGACCAACATGATCGATAATTGCAACAAGATAGCACTAACAATGCTATACCTAAGTCGGTAGTCAAGTTAGAAGACTTGTACGATTTGAAATATCGGCTTAAAAGGTCTACCAATTCAAAACTCCAAAGTTCAACCTTGAACTACGAATTAGTAAACCTAAGAACCGATGCCAAACCACAAAACATTAATCTAGGTCTTGGCCTAGCCCCTGAAGAAAAATTAGTGTATATTCGTCTTTTGAGACAATATAAAAATGTTTTTGCCTGGAATTATGATGAACTCAAAACATACGACACTTCCATCATCCAACATACTATTCCCATGATCGATAATGAAAAACTTGTCCAACAAAAGCTGAGAAAGATCCATCCCAATTTAGAAAATCAGATAAAAACTGAACTCAATAAGTTATTGAAATCCAGAATAATCTTTCCCATCAGACATTCTAAATGGGTCTTCAATATGGTACTTGTTAGAAAGAAAAACGGAGATATTAGGATTTGCATTGACTTTCGAAACCTTAACAAGGCCTGCCAAAAATATAATTTTCCTTTACCACCTATGGAACAGATATTGCAGGCAGTGGCGGCCTCAGAATTAATGTCTTTCTTGGATGGATTTTCAGGATACAATCAAGTGTTGGTACATCCTGATGATCAATTGAAAACCACATTCAAAACTAAATGGGGCACATACGCATATCGAAATATGCCATTTAGTTTGATTAATGCTGGTGCCACATTTCAGAGAGCTATGGACATCGCATTCAAAGGTTTAGTCAATAAATCTATAGTAATTTATTTGGATGATATAACAGTGTATTCCAAGAAACGAAGCGACCATCTTAGAGATTTAAAACAAATCTTCCAATGGTGTTTAAGGTATGGAATTTCACTTAACCCGAAGAAATCTTTTTTCGCATTAAGTGAAGGGAAACTTCTAGGATTCATAGTGTCAAAATTCGGAATTCACATCGATTCCGATAGAATCAAAGAGATTTCTGAAATATCCTTACCTCACAACAAAAAATCCATGCAATCTTTCCTTGGTCAGATCAACTTTGTAAAGAGATTCGTTCCAAATTTTTCATGAATCATGTCTCCTTTGCAATCCATGATTAAAAAGAACTCAAATTTTAAATGGGGCCAAGATGAACATGAAGCATTCAACCTGATCAAACAAGCTAGTATTAATGCTCCATCTTTAGCCACTCTGAATTTTTCAGAGCCTTTTATTTTATATACATTTTCCTCAAATTGGTCATATGTTGTGATACTCACTCAAGCAAATCAAGAAAAAGTGGAAGCCCCAATTGCGTTTTTCAGTTCAAGTTTACAAGGAGCTGAATTAAATTATTCAGACATGGAGAAATAGGCTTATGCTGTTTTCAAAGCAGTCAAATACTTCAGACCTTTCTTACTCAAAACCCATACTAAAATTATAGTACCGTTTCCAGCGGTAAGGAATCTCCTAGTACAGAAGGATGTGGGTGAGAAAAGGGCCAATTGGGTTACTGCCTTACAGGAATATGACATTGAGATTAAACCAGAAAACATTGTAAGAGGCCAAGGATTTTGCAAAATGCTGGCTGGAGCATCGCAAATTTCTGAAATTCCATCTGTAGAGGTACAAGTGTGCGAGCTAAGCCTAAACGATGCAGAGTCATTATACGCTGATATCATTTATTATCTTAAGAACGGGTATGCTCCTTCACACCTCGATCATACTAAGAAAAGAGCTCTAAGGTTAAAAGAGAAACAATATCAGCTCATAAATGATATTCTTTTTAGAATAAATTATGATTCTGTTCTTCTTAGATGTCTTGAGAAATCTGAAGCTTAAAATTTTTTGCAGGAACTCCACGATGGGCCAGCAGGCGGACACTATGCTAGAGATGATACTGCACATAAAATATTGCACGCAAGGTATTACTGGCCCACGTTATTTAAAGACTCGCACAGTTATGTGAGGAAATTTCAAGTCTGCCAAACTACTGGTGGGAGACAAAAGAAGCCATCCTTGCCACTACAGCCGGTTAACATTGAGCAACCTTTCAGTCAGTGGGGATTTGACATAATAGGTGAGATTGTTCCTCACTCTTCTAAGTAGCATAGATATATCCTTACAACAACATATTATTTTACTAAGTGGGTAGAAGCAGTTCCACTCAAGACGACTAATGTTGAAAATATCATTGAGTTCATAGATCAATTTATAATCACCAGGTTTGGATTGCCTTCCGCTTTAATGTGTGATAATGCATCATACTTTTCTGGAAATTCAATGACTGAATTTGCACTTAAAAGAGGATTCAAACTTAAATATTCGGCCAATTATTACCCGCAAGGCAATGGGTTAGCTGAGTCCACAAATAAAAACCTAATCAGGATTATCAAAAGAACAGCTGACCAAAATCATAAAAATTGGCATAAGGCTTTGATATATGCTTTATGGGCAGACAGAATAATGCAAAAAGCTTCTATCGGCACTTCTCCCTTTAATTTAGTTTATGGGAAAGAAGTGGTTTTTCCGACTCATTTGGCAATTCCCTCTTTGTCTCTAGTTCAATACATTGATGAAGTGCCCACTTCCTCCTTACCTCTAAGACAAATGGAAATAATCAAATTAGAAGAACAACGAGAACAGGCTAAGAAAATTCATGCTAATCATCAAGCACTAGTAAAATCCTCTTTTGATTCAAACATAATGACTAGAGAAGATTTTCAGATTGGAGACTTAGTTTTAAAATAGAACAAGGCTCATGAAGAGAAAGGAAAACATACAAAATTTCAAAGAATGTGGCTTGGTCCTTTTCAAATTGTAGAAGTCATAGGTCCATCAACGTTTGTGTTACAGGATTTAGCAGGTAAGAGAGGCTCTTTGCCTGTTAACAGACAAATTCTCAAGAAATATTTTCCATAGAAGATTATTCTTCTATTTTTGTAGAGTAGTTGTTTTTCTTTTCATAATAAAACCAGTTGTGAGTGGTTACATTAGGCATTTATGCACAAGACACCAATTCTCTTTCAGATTTTGATTTTTCGCTTGTATAAATAGTAAATATTTTGGAAAATTGATCTTTATTATTGATAGATACAGTTAAAGACTCTAGCCTAGATATGATACTAGTTTCAACTCCATAAAGTTTGATGAAAACAACCTTTAGTGAAGAAATTGTTTTATCTCAGTACAATGAAAGGTATCAATAACAAAATAAAGATTCTCTGTAGAACAGTTGTTTCCAAAAACTCTACTATTGTCGTCCAGAGCTATCTTAAGGAAACAATGACTTCCTCCCTACTAAGGAGATCACAACTTTCAGAGGAACAATCCAAGAATACACTTCATCTTGAAGAATAAGAGGTCTCATCACGAGCTGGCTTATCATAATCACATATATTATAACTTGCTGACTTTGCCAAATACTGTACACCACAATAGGGCAATGACTCAAGATTGTTGCAATCAAAAGGCAAGGGGTCTCATCATGAGCCAGCTTGTTCAGCAAAGTTATAAATCAAGTGAATGACTATGTCATAAATTGGCTACCAAACCAAGACATTGTTCTTTAAGAGTAAAAATAAAATCAAAGCAATAAGTGTGGATGTGGATTCTTCTTTGAGAGTTGTAAGCTACTTTAAGCAGGATACAGGATCATTGTTGGGTAACAGGTAACCCTGTCGAGGCTATAAACGCCTGCTGGTAGCAGAGGCTCTACCTACGAAAAATGAGCATATTTAAAACTGGTTTACAGAGAAGACTTTGTTTTATCTTTACAAGACCAAGTAAAGGTTGATGTAAATACAAGGGCTAGCTTGAGGAAGCAAATAATAAAAGTTGAAAATAGTTGAAACAAAATGTCATTGACAGGTTAGAGCATAATGTACTTTATCTTTCCATAATAAAGATTGACTTTCTGAAAAATTTTCTATTTTGGAAGTTTAGAAAATTCAATAGAAAAATAGAGATAACTGGTTCTTCCAAGTGAATCGCCAATTGTTGTGGCCACCAACAATATATTCTAAAACAAATTAATCCCACATTCAACCTGTTGTAAAACAATTCTACAATATTTACTTTATAATATTTTAAAACAAATTATCCCACATTAATCGTACGGTAAAACATCTCTGTAGTTTCACTTATATACTAAATTTCATTATCACTATTACTCACATTACATCCAAGTTTCCTAAAGTTCGTTGAAAGACTTGTGAATTTGTGGAGTAGCTACATTGCTATCAACAACATATTCAACGAAGAATTCTCGCAATTGAAAGGTACGTTAAATTTTTTTCCTTGAAAATTTTCATATTAAATTAGTTTAATGAAGAAGAATCTTTTTTTAAATTACTGAGCCAAAATAACAATTACGCCCATCGTGAACATGGTGGGCCCGACCAAACTCAATCACCCAACAGCTATGGGTGGGCCACCGTGGTGTTGCGAGGTGGGCGGGAACGGCGGGTGGGCGGGCGGGGTGTGAGGGCGCGGGTGGGGCGGTAGGGGGTGTGGGGGAGGGTGGGGCTACAGTGGCCCGCCCGCCCACTGCGGTAGCGGGCCGTCGCGGTGGGCGCCGCAACCCCACCCCCGTCGGGCCTCCCCCTCCCACTCGCCCTCCCCACCCGCCCGCCTGCCCTCGCCGGCCCGCCCGCACACCCGCTCGTCCACCCACCCTCACCTGCTCATCTGCCCACCCTCCCCGCACCCGCCCACACCTACCCACCCGCCCATCCACCCACCCATCCTCACCCGGTCTGCCCCACCCACCTTCCCACCTACCCATGCCCACCCGCGCCCACGCGGCCTGCCCCCCACCCTCACCCGCCTGACCCGCCCTGCCCTCGCCCTCTCCTGACCCGCCCCGCCCACCCACCTGCCCGCCCTCACCCGACTCACCCCGTCCACCCACCCACCCTCACCTGCCTGTCATCCCTCACCCTCACCCACCCGCCCTCGCCCCCACACCCACCCACCCTTACCTGCCTTCCCTCACCCAGCTCGCCCCACCCGCCCTCGCCCACTTGACGCGCCCTGCCCACCCTCGCCCACCTACCCACTCACGCCTGCCCACGCCCGCCTACCCACCCGACCACCCACGCTCGCCCATCCTCACCCGACCCGCCCTCGCCTGCCCCACCTGCCCTGCCCTCGCCTGGCCCGCCCCCCCCGCCACCCTCACCCAGCCCACCTTGCCCTTGCCACCCCTGCCCTCGCCCGCCCCCCACGCCCGCGCTCCCACCCACGTCCGCCCGACCCGACCTGCCCTCACCCACCCGCCCACGTTTGTCCGCCCTCACCCAACGCGCCCTACCCACCCGCCCTTGCCCGCCCAACCCGCCCATGCCCGCCGGCCCGCCCGCACCCATCCTCGCCCGCCTGCCCACAAATAAAAAATTTATGATATATTTTCATTGTTAATTTAAGTTAATATGGTTTTCTTATTTACTGATTTATGTGTTTTTATTTTTCAGGAAAATGGCATCAAAGAAGATTCCTATGAATCTTTTTGGACCAAAGACTCTTAATGGTGCATCTTCAAGAAACATTGGTGAACGAACTCCAGCTGAGCTCATGGCTACAAATCTTTCAAGTGCCTCAAGTGATAAGAAGATGATTTTAGACTGGAAAAATTCAAAGGAGGTGAAATTTCCATCAAGAATCTGGTATGTGAAAGAAAGAGAAAGCAAAAATGTCAATATATATCTATATATTGATATACTGAATGATAATAAAAATTTTGAGGTGATGGGAAGAGTCATAGATATCTGTTCGGTACCGGACACTGAAGTTGTTTACATACTTACAAAAGCTCCCAAGTCACATGAAAGAATTAAATACCGACTATCATATTCATTGTATGACACGAGAGGGGTATCTACAAAGTTGTGTAAACAAATCATAAATGAGATGACACAAAACATCGTAAGTATTGTTATTTATGTTTGTATTTTGCATTCTTTAAAGTGTCTCATTATATTTTTTTAGCTTTGTTTTTATTGACATATGATATTTTGTTTGGCAGAATTTTTTTGAAAGTTGTTCAATTAGGTTGGGAGGAATTCATTTCATAGAACATGATATCATGAAAGTTGTCAGCAGTTTTTATTCAGTGTTAGAAAAAGATATGGAAAACAAGCAAAATGTAGTAATTGATGATGCTACAAAACTACATCCAAAGAATCAGAAAAAAAAAAGGCCTCTGGTGGATAAATCTAGCAAGGGTAAACAAGTTACTTTTGAGGATGATGAAGTTGAAACTGACAGTGAAGCATATGTTTCCATTACTGAAGATGACATTGGAACTGAAAAGATCCGTAAAGACCGAAAGTAACAATTCCCAAGAATAAATCTTTTGGGAATGTTATGACGAAGAAAAGTAAAGTTGAAGATTTTGAAGTAGTCATTACCAGCAGTCAAGAACCTAGTGAAACTTCAAAAGAAAGCAGAGAAATCATTACACCAGGAGCTGATTTAGAGGATGGCATTATCAAAACAAAACAAAATGCCATTCGACAAAATTTTACAAAGAGAAACTTAATTGATGGTGGTCATACATTTCATCTTAATGTCAGACAAACCTATAAGGCAAGTGAAGGACAATGTCAATATCAAGTCAGAAAGCCACATCATCTGCATGTTCACAACTTGAAGACATTGATGAGGTACAATCCATACGCTCATGTGGTTGGTTATGTGCTTCTTGTTGATCCACTTCAAGTTCCCAACAAAGAAGCATTTGATAAGTCAAAATGTTTTGAATACAATTATTATGTGCTTGGGGGAAACCATTCTGTAGAAGCTCAAAGACAATTGATGGAGGAATATCCTAATAACCCACGTTTTGAAACAATGATTTGTATCATTTATGCTGGTTTATCAGATACAGAAGCAAAGTTAGTGGCATGGGATCATAATTCAAATAATGAATATAGGATGTCTATGACTTTCATCCAAAGGGTTAGATTTATTCATAGTGAATTTCAAGAAAAATGTGGTGAGGATAGGATAAATGTTATTGCAGATTTCCAAAGGGAACATTGTATGGAAATAGGCTATCAAATTGAAGAGAAAACCAATTCAAAAGGTGGAAAAGGCAACAAAAATAGTGATTTATTCAGAGGTGTTGATAACATTTTCCAATTGGCATTTAAAACTAGAGATGTTTGGAAGTTGTTTGATGAGATTTTTAGCATTTGGGAAGAAATTGACATTAAAAACCATAAGGTTAAAAAGTCTAAGCCATTGATATGTAGCAATAGTAAATCAGCTCCTAAAATGAAGCAACTTCCAAATGATATGACTATCACAACTTGGAGGGCGGTGCAAGGAGTGAAAGATGAAAAAATTGTCAAAACAATATTATCTCGTGTGAGGTTAGGGGAATTATCATTGGAGGAAATGTCTGAAGAATTTCAAAAGTAAGTTTGTTGAATTATTTTTATTTATTTCTAGATTATAATTTTCTTCTAAATAAAACATGTTGTTCTTGGTAGTATTTGTTACACATATCATTATATTAATTTTTTGTTACTTTATTTATGCAATCACAAAGTTTACATGAAAATTCAAGAACAAATGGTTAGGTTGTTGAATGAAGATAATTGGGATAATGTTGTACACAACTATCCAAATTCAAGTTCTGCATCAACATTAAAAGCTTTTTGTCTTGCATTTAAAAAAGTATCTTGATTTATACATTCATTTTTATTCATCTATGTACTATTTTTAATTTATAACTTACACATATATTTGTTTATTTTATTAAAGATGAGGAAGGATGATAATGGAGCGCCAGATAGTTTCAAAACCTTTATTGAAAAAGTAAAGATCGAAAGACTGAGAAAGCAATGTATTAAGAATGTTGAACTTGATCCAACTCTTAATCATTTCATTTGGAATGGGCTAGACACTATTCAATATCAAGTAATACAAGGCGACTGTGAAGACATTGCTAAACTCATACCTAAAAGGGATTATGCCCTAGTCATTGCAGATATTCTCCATGGTTTCAATATTCCAAACTTTGACTATGATAGTGACCCTTATACTTATCAAGCTCTTAGTAAAGTGGTTGCAGATTTGTAGAAGTCACATCGTCACCATTATGGAGATTTGTGACATTTCATTCAGACAAACAATTGGTAATGATATTGTCAAGCTTCAAGGGGAAAACAAATTCAAGGATACAGCTTACATGGTAAGACGTTTAAAATGTATATTTGATTAATGTTGAAAAATTCATTTATGTACAAGTTAATTGAACTTTTACAATTTCATATTACAGGCAAAAGTCAAATATTCTTAACAATGAAGATCAACAATTTATAAATGATTGTGAGTTCATTCATATTGATAGTTGGGCAAAATATGAGATAGTTAACATTTATCAAAAACCACAATTATTGATTAACTATCTTATAGACATATGTTCAATGAAGGAGATTGGATTCTAGATTCATTTTCTAGCTCAGATAAGTTTTATTATATGGAATTGAATTTCAATATGTTATTTTTTAATTAATATGTCATTGTACTAATTTAGTTTATTATTTCTTTTGTGCTTGATAATTAGGTACAACACTAGCATGTTGCCTTCAAAAAGGAAGAAATTGCATTGCAATTGAAAAAGATCCAGTACAAGGCAATTTCATTCAACAAAGAACTAATGCTCTTCAATTTCTTCCAGATGCAATGCAAGAAATTGGGTTGAGGAAAGGGGACTTTAGTGAATCACGTGTGGCAAAAAAGGCAAAGAAACCCCAACCACCATTACATGGAATGTTTGGAAAGACATACATTGGGAGATTCGCAGACATCAAAGATCCATTAAAAGAGGAAAATGAGCAAAAGAAAGTAGAAAATATTGTGGAAGAAGACAATGATGAAACTCTAGAGGATGAAGAGTTTGGATTACGTGACATTGTTGATTAAATTTAAGTTATGCTTGGAAATAAAGCTTTGCAATGTTTTGACTTTGACATTTTATGAGAAGAATAAACACACAATTAAGGTTGTTATGCGTTCAATATTTTTAATATGTGATTTTCGCATTGATTTTTAAGTTAATCATTATTTTTTTGAAAAAAATGATTATTATTATTTTGCTGACATGAAATTCATAAAAAAAACTATTATTTAACCATTTTTAGTTAAAATTTTCGTATAAAATTGTGATTTTGACATGTCAATTCTAGCAAAAAATTATCAAAACGTGTAGTTTTTTAGTTATATTTATGTTAAAAATGGTTATTTTTATGTTCATTGTTAAAAAATATTGTTTTTTAGAAACAATTATTTCATGTGGATAGAAAAATTAATTAACGATGTATAAATATGTATAATATTGAAAATTCAAAATATTGACCTTCTAATTTAAAAATGCAAAACAATAAAAACCTCACTACAAAAAAATTAAAATTAAAATAAAAAACAAGAAAATATTAAGAAAACGACCACTTCAAAAATTATCAAATTTACAAAATAATTATTTACATTTCATACATTAGAAAATTTTAAGTAAAAAAATAGGTCTCTTAAAAAAAGGGTCTGATGCAGAATACCCACTTTTTTAAATCAGCATGAAAATGACTACCATTATAAAATGTAATGCACATAAAAAAAATTAAAGTGTTAAAAACTATGCTCTAAAAAAAACATGTGTGTTCTACATCAGCCCTTTTCAAAATCAGATCACCTTTTTGCTATCTCTACGAAACAGGTAACAATATCAGTTCCCGTTTCAAAGTTTACATTGTTGTCTAGGTAATTGGTTAGGAAAGAGGAAAGTTAATGGAGTCCAAAGAGAGATGAATGAAACCCAACAGGTGATGTAAGGCCTGGATGAAGTTCGGTGCATGTATAAAGGCAGTTGAAGGAAAGAGTATGACAACCAGTTGGATTCTTTGGGTCCATTGGTGTAAATGGACGATGGTGGGACAATCATGAGAAAAGTAATCAGTAAAGGTAAAGTAAATGGATTTGAGGCTTCATATGCCTTGGGTATGTTTGGAACTGTTTTTCTCGAGGTTGTGCATGTGTTGCACGCATAAAGGGAGTTATCGTAACCTTGACCTTATGATATCTAATCATTATGTTATGATCACGATTACGTTGATCTTTATATACATATGTATGTATGTATGCCATTGTATGACAGGATCATGATTGTTTAATGCCAATATTTTATAAATATATATATATATATATATATATATATATATATATATGTATATGTATATATGTATGTATGTATGTATGTATGTATGTTGTATGTCTGACAGGGTCGTTAGGAATGATTCTTGTGAATGAATGATTGCCTACGTAGGTGAATGACATGAAGAGGTTCCTGATTCATTAGGAATCAAGTGGGAAGAGTAGTCATAACAAATATATGAGGTTAGTATCATGTGGATATAAATTGATATTATGTTATTATAGTATGCTCATGTTATGGACATCCTAGGCCGAGGGATACATCAGCGAAATGAAAGCATTATGGTCTGCGGCCTGTTGGGACAAGCATGGATAAGGCACTAGAAACAATTTTGCTTGGTAGGCACAATGTGGTTTTGGATGTGTGGTAATATTGTGGTGCATATGTTGTATATGTTGTAGATGTTGCATTTGTGATTTTGTGTGCATGTGGTGTTGTGCATATATATTGTGTGTACATGTTTTTTATTCAATGTTATGTACAAGGTGGTATAGATATTGTTGTGTGAATGTTTCATATGTAGTGTTGGGTATACATGGTGTTATGTACATGTTGGATATGCAGTGATGTGTACATATTCTATTGTGTGCATGATGAATATGAGGAATTGTGTGCATATGGTGTTGTGCGCATGTTGTATATGCAGTGTTGTGTACATAGGGTGCTATGTACATGTTGTATATGTAGTGCTATGTACATATCGTGTTGTATGCATGTTGTACATATGGTGTTATGTAAATATGGTGTTGTGTACATGTCGTGCATGTGATGTTGTGTACATGTGGTGTCATGTATAGGTCATGCATGTGGTACTATGTACATGTGGTATTGTGTATATATTGTATAGGTGGTGTAGTGTACATGTGGTGTTGTGTGCATGTTGTGTAGGTGGTATCATGTACATGTGATGTTGTGCAGATGTTATGCAGGTGGTGTGGTGTATAGGTGGTACTGTGTACATCTTGTACATATGGTACTGGTGTACATGTGGTATTGCGTGCATGTCATACATGTTGTGTTGAGGGCATGTTGTGCTATGTATTTCCTTTGTGTATTCGGGGTATCATGACATGTGTATTCATTATGTTGTACTATGTGTACGTATATGTATTGTGTTTTACAATGGATGTAGGCATATGTATTGTGTGATGGTGTACACCGGATGTGGGCGTATGTATTATGTTGTGTTGTACGCTAGGTGTAGGTGTATGTGTTGTATGTCAGGTGTAGGTGCATCTATTGCATGGTGTTGTATGCCATGTGTGGTTGTATGTTTTTGATGCACACTATGTGTATGTATACATGGTTGAGGAGAAGGAATGGGGTGTTTTTCGAGCGTGGTAACCGATATGGATTGCATACAGAATAAGGACAAAGGAAGAAGCTAAGGATTGACTAAAGGATAAATGTTAGTATTTTACTTCAGTTTTATTATGCATGTGAGTTATGATTCTGGTCCATGATGATTACATGTGATCTATGATTTTGGTTTATGACGATTACAAGTGATCTAAGATTCTAGTTTATGATGGTTAAATGTGATTTATGATTTTGATCTATGATGGTTGTGTTTTGAGCTAACCTGATGTGATATGTTTATACATGATGATTTCATCAAAGATGTTATTTTGACTTGTTGTGATAGGAAGTAAACCTGATTGCAAATGTACCTTATTGACGAGCTACCAATGAGGTATGATGTGAAGTTATTTCAATTTATTTTGAAACTAATGGAAATTATGTGCTTGGAATAGGAATTCATGAGCATGCCAGTTGGGTGGTTGAAATCGACTGTAAGCATTAGCAACAATGACAAAAAGAATTGCAAAATGCAACAGTATGCTTGTAAAGCACTTCAGGAGCAGGGCCATTATGGACACTGGTACCCAATACCGTCCATTGATTTCCATGAGCATGATATGACTGATATGATGGTTTGAGGAAGGTATATTCCTTGGTTGTTTGACTTTATGATGCGAGGAAGCCTTCCCAAGGGATGGATCGCCCAAGATAGGGGATATCAGGGAACTTGGAATGTGAGTGACTACACGAAAGAGGGTGATAGGATTGCCCAAAGGACAGTGTAGCAGACAAGGGAAGGTTGGGGATATATTTTTTTTGGTCTTGTGCATTGCCAGATGGAATCAAATGCACAATGGGAGTGTGCCCTGGAACAATGAGCCTATATTTGTTCACTGATATGACAAGTGGCACGAGATTATAACGTTGGACATTAGATATAGCTTTGACTGTGACAATGGATTCTGGACTTCCTAGGAAGGAAGTGAATCCTGGTATTACTTTGAGGATGGAGGTGTGAGCCTCTAGATTCCCTTGTTGATTGATACAGGTATCATATCTTTTTATTTGTTGATTTAGCAAATGTGCATATGTGTATATGTGGTTATTTTAAATAACGTAATGAGTTGTGTTATAAAGATCCAACAGACGATATGTTTTTCATGTTGTCATGATGTTTTGATTTTGAGTGGGTCATTCATTGTCAATATTGCAATGAACTAAGTTATAAATATCCATGGGAAGTATGATTTTTTTTTTCAGCATTTTTGCTGAGGTCTTGGTGTGGTTTAACATTGAGGACGATGTTACCTAAGGGGGGTTCTGTAACAACCTGTTGATGCCTCGAAAATCATTGCATCAACATCGGGGGATAACCACCCGGTCCGGACCTTAATACAGCTCCTTTTCCATTTGGGATGGTGGCTCCGACTGGATATAATGGAACCAGTTTCCCAGTAATGAATAAAAAGGGATGGATGAGTGATTGGTTTTCTAATGAGTGATAATGAATGGATGACTTAGTCTAAAAGCGAAAATACAAATGAATATTCTATCCCGAGAAGCTTCTATTCTTAAGTGAAACGTTTGATGATCTCTGTTCATCAATAGGCATATAGATGACTCTAATCAATAAACATAGACATTCATTCATATAATAATTGCTTTGTTCAAATAGTTGAACAAAGTAATTAATAAAACATTATTACACTTATCTTTTTATATTACTGATACATGTATGATTAGAAGAAAAGCATGCTGTAAACATCCAATAGTGGAAAGTATAAAGAATGTTGTTAAAACACATGCATATATTCAATAATAGCAAGAATGATCAAATAACAATTCACATAAAAAGAATTAATTCAGACATAGATAGTAGTACCATACGAGCAGAAAATCATTCCCAACAACAATCGCTATTTGAATTCCTTATTCCAACTTAGAAATACTTTTAAATAAAGGCAGTAGTGCACATCCACATAAAAGCTTCGTTATCAAAATTGGAATAATTGGCCCAGTCTTTATAAAAAATATACCTGAAGTACAGTAGTGCAACTTCAGGTTTAAGTCATATACAAAAACTTACGACCCTTTCCAATGCATTGAAAGGGTCTATAAATACTTAATTAAACTAACTAACTACAAAATTAAAATGCTACTAAATTGGTACAACTTGATCTTGAATATCTCCCCCATAGCAATCTGGTAGTCGGCAGCATGATTCATCACTCTGGTTGTTTGCCTTTCGACCTGAGTTGGCATATAGCTAGCATCAGTTCCACTTCTTGAGGGCGGCTGAGACGAGAATTGAGATGAGAAGCATAGGTGGCATCATGTATATCGGGAATGATACACTCGATTGCATCTGTTAGGCACTTGAGGGCAGCTCTCTAGCTGTATGGTTTTACTAGGAACAACCAATAGGTGTCCCAAGTTAAACTTTTAATACCTGTGATCAATCTCCCATTCTTTTCCAGCTCTTGATAACATGATTGCTCCAATGTTTTGGCCGATAATAATTTACCTGGTGTACACTGAGAGATCATATTAGATAAATAGAGAGTATCGTTAATTAATTCAATCAAATTATTTGTGGATAATTTGCATCTAGAAACTGCTTTCTCTGCCTTCATCAATTGGGACTGCCACTCCATAAATAAAATTTCTTTATGGGATTCTAGGATTTTAGGCAAATTTGCTGCATGTCCCTCATTAGTGTCCTGCCAATTAAGAAAATTTGTTAAGGTTTCATCAGCCTGCTCGAAGTCTTGTCTAGCATCGACTGATTTATTGATTACTGATGTTGTTATGTCACACAGGGGTTCAACTTGAGCAATTTTATGACACAGTAATCTTATTTGTGTTACCAGTGCCTTATTAATCTGTAGTTCTTCTGCTCTGAAATCGGCAGGCTGCGGAAACCTCTTGAACTTCTCTATTTGACCTGATGATTGAGAATTTTCTCATCTTTTGTCTTTGCCATCTGTTCATTCATTGCTTTCAATTTTTCTAATGCCTTCGATAGTTCTTTTTGCTTTTGAATCACACTAGAATCGATCCTTTGTTTCTCTTCATGCAACTGCTTGTTCAATTGGTTATTTAACTGTTGCTGCGTGGACAATTGTTGTTCTAATTGTTCTGCTTTCTGCTGTGCCTCCGATAGCTATGCTTGTAATGAAGCGATTGCCTGGTCTTTTTCTTTTAACAAATTACTCACTTCCGATGCCTTGTCCATGGTGGCCGCCGAATAGGCTCCAGCATATTGGGACAATTTTGTTAGGTCATCAGAAGGATCAAACTCCTCCTTCCAAACTACGTTGGTTGTCACTGTTTGTTCAGGGAAAATGGAAGGTTGATCAATCATTCTCCTTTTCCACTGTCGCTTTACTACGGCCCTGTGCTTTGGGCTATAAAAGACATCCAATGGAGGTATATCCTCCACTTGCAAAATGATTTGATCTAAAGGATCTTTGGGAATTATTTTTATGTCTGTAGTAGGGGGTAGACCGCTCGTTCCTTCGCTTGGAACCTCTTTTGATGATGTATCCTATGTATTAGCCGCTTTGGATGTATCGGCTTCACTTGAGCTTTCTAGATTGCTTATGATTGAATCGAATTGCCGCCATTCCTGGAGCAACCTTGGGTCATTCTGGCTATTGACATTCACATCCTTGCTGCTCTGCTCCTACTGCCTTTTATGTTCCTCTTCACATATTCTCTCTTGCTCTTTCCTCTGTGCTTCCTCCTGTTCTTTCCTCTGGGTTTCCTCCTGTTCTTGTCTCTGGAGTTCCTCCTGCTCTCTTGTTTGGACTTCTCCAAAAATATCTGATGTAGCAGGAGGTTCATTGGTAAGTCGCTATTCAGGCTCGCTTGATTGTGTCATCGGGGCAGTGGCTAACAAATCTAGAATGCAAGTTTGCAACCTCTGCTCTCTAAGTTTATTAAATTCGACTAACCCGTCGTCGTGATATCTCATTTTAGCTAGCGCTTGAATCTGAAATAATGACTCGGCCCAGGAGAATAGGTCCTCAAACTCATCTTCTTGATGTTCAAATTTAGTGAGTTTTGCCTGTTCTAGTGCATTATAGACAACTTTGTTTGGATCAAATCGTCTGTTAGGAAGAGTGGCGAGATTCAGTTTTTTTTATCTTTTCTGCTTCTTTCTCTACATGCTTGTAGTCATGCAGAGTGTAAACGCCACACCTTAGAGGAAAAGGAGGCCAAACTTGCTTCTTTTTATTCCTTAGAGTTTTTGTAACTCCTTCGGATGTAAGCTGATATGCTATTTCTCGAGCCAATAGTTTTTCGGGTATATACAAGGGGAGGACGTGAGGCCTGGCATGACTGCCAAAAACTCTTACATATGTAAATTTTTCTTCTCTGAACCAGGTTCCTACGGCTGTCAAGTCAATCTATGCTTGTGAGGAAATTTTAGGAGCAGGTTTGTCAAATTTGCATAGTAAATGGGTAACATAAATCCATTGCAAACTTGATATAGGTGGTGTTTATAATGGGCTTTCCACAACCTCTGGTGATAGATATGAATGTGCATAAGGTCCTGTGGAGTCCATCTCCACCCCAGCACAGGAAATTCAGAGTTAAAACAGAGAGTATCTAAGATGTAGGCACTAAAGTAAAATGGAGGAATGAACCTTTTAGTAACACGGGATTTGTTTCTGAACTCAAGAATAGCTGTTGCTAACTTATTAGATAATATATTCCCCCAATCCATTATTTCTCTATTGCATCCTGCTTCCATTAAAGGTACCATCTCTATGGTGAAGTTTGAGGAATCATGCAACCCCCAAATCCTACACATCATTACTCCAGCATAACAATAAGGAGAACACAAGGAATCGACAGAGTACTTACTCGAGGACTCATGCTTGTGTTTCGCTGGGTTTTGTCTTCATTCTTGTATAGGTGTGGATTCAATCTCATTTTCATCTCTGAACTTCTCCAGAAATGCTTTGTTATACTTCTTCTTTGGTTTGGGCAAATGGTACATTTGTCTCAAATCATCGGGTTGAAATGAACCGAATACTCTCCCGTCGATAGTGCAAAATGTTCTGTTTGTAATTGGGATTTCCTCAACTGCCCATCTTACCACATCTGTGTATGGAAGAATTTGCTCTCGAGCCGCTATCTGGTGTAGGTAAGAATCGGCCAAATCCTTTAGGGTTGCCTCGGACTTCCAGGTCGAGTCTATTGTAGCTTGTACTGATGTTTCCTGAGGCTCTTCGGCCTCAACCAGATTATAGATGCTCTGCCAAGTAGTATTACCGAGACCAAGACATGTGGTGTCTGAGATTAATCCTTTTTTACTTGGTCCCGGATCGACAGTGTGTTGTCCTGTTACTGCGGAAGCTGAAGCTGTTCCAGATTTCTTAGACTTCTTCCCCATTTGGCCTAAATTTGCTGCTTCAGAGGAGCTCTACACAGGAGATAAAATGAACGTAATGTGGAGAATAGGTGGCGCAAACCAAATATGAAAGAGTTATATCAATCAATGAATAATGGAGGATTAACATAAGGTGGCCGCGGATACAATCTCTGAAGAGATTTTGGCATTACTGCTCCATTAATTGGCCGTTTAAACCTGTCAATCATTTAAATGCTCATCATATCGTTTATTGGCCAAATAATTCATTTAAGCGTGGCTTTGATGTTTTGGCGGTTGGGCGTAAGTGAATCACTATCGGGAAGAGAAAGGCTTTTAATAATAATTAAACATAATATACCCAAGCCTTATCAATCCTTTTAGAAAGTCGCGCTTAGTTTCATCGCAATCCGGGATCGGAGGAATGCTTAAGTTGTTATATTGGTGTTATTACGGGATCCTCGATCGCCGATAGCAATATCACCGATTCGCATCGGGAGTTTTTAGAAGAGGGCTTTTAGTTGCATGCATGTTACATTCCCCGATCGCTGATAGCGATATCGCATCGGAACAAAGAGAGGGGCCTTTTGTTATGATTTCTTACCTTCCCGATATCCGATAGTTATTAGCGCTTGTCGCATCGGGGAAAACCAATGGGTCTTTTGTTATGCATCATTGCGATATGCGATCTTGCGATCGCTTTATCGCAATAATAAAGAATTATTCATTTTTTATTATAAGACTGATTATATATTCTCTCAAAAGGTTTTATAATGTTTTATTTCTTTTCAGACCTTTTGAGGAATGATAAGTTGATACCAATTTAATCTAAAAGGGACCCATTTCATATTATAGTTTTGAAAGCAAAATTTTATGAAATGGGGGGTTGTTGTATAGCACAACAATTGACGATTCGCTGGAAGAAGCAGTTATCTCTGAGAAATATTGAAATACTTAGACTTTCTTTGTATAGAAATCTTATCAAAGAGGAAAATTCTAATATAACTAGGTATACATACATAATGAATATAATAAGAGATATTTTTGCTAATTTCTTCTCTTGTTAAAATTAGATACATTCTAAGTTTTAAATTGGCCTCTATTGGTTGATAATGATAAAACAAAAAACCTTTCCAACTTAGCATTTTTAATTGACGCCTTTGTCATAGGTAGGGCCTCTGCTGCCAGCAAACGTTCATAGTTTCAACAGGGATACCTTTTAACCATTTGACTGTCCATTTTCCCATCCATTTCAGAGTATGATTAAAAGAATGAATTCAAAATATGCTTTCATATTTTGTATTTCTTTTTTTCTTTTCTATTATTTTGTAAGATAAAAAGCCATTGTCCTGGTTTGGTGGCTAGCTGTTTGACAATGCCATTTACTGGTTGTAATCTAACCGAACAAGCTGGCTCATGATGAGACCCCTTGTCTTATGATTATAAGCCATTACCCTATTTTGGTATGCAGTGTTGGTAATGTCGGTTAAACTATTTCCCATTGATCATGGTAAGTAGGCTTGTAATAAGACCCCTTATCTTTTATATCAAATATTTTAGAATTACACTCTGAGTAATCATAAACTTGGATGAATGGGATGGGAAATTTTCTCCTTAAGAGAGAATGGATGAGAGGGTAAGAGTTGAAGATGCTAAGATTGAATTAGTTTCTATTTTGATATTGATAACCTTTTTGTGGCCAGTTTGAAAACCATAAAATGATTTACAGCAGTTCTAAATCTTGAGAAGATTTCACTAAAATGAAATGGGGTTTCAGAATGTGAATATACCTAATTTCCTAGAAATTTTCCCTTTTGTTTAAGGCTTCTATTTTAAAAGTAAATATTAAAACTACTTCTTTTGAGAAACTTTTCAATATAGCAAAGGCCAATGGGAGATATCTTACAACTTTATTTCCTAATGGTCCTACAAACTACAAATTCTACTGAACTTAAAAAAGGAGAAAGGGTTGCCTCCTTAATTGAAGTATTTATTTAAGATGAGGCCATTAATAGGAAGAGAATCTCTCTTTCCTGATAAATCTTGTAATATGAATGTCGAATGGCCTATCTTCTCGTAGATGTGAAATGGTCCAAGCCACATCTTCTGGAACTTGGTGTGTTTTCCTTTATCCTCATGGGCTTTGTCCCATTTCAGAACTAGATCACCAACCTGTAATTGTTTTGAACTGTATGAAGTTGAATCAAAAGATGACTTGATAATTTGCTGATGTTTTGCATGAGTAATTTTGGCCTTTTCTCTTTCTTCTTCTAATTTTAAGATTTGATCATGTCTAAGTTGAATAGAAGAAGAGGGGCGTTCTTCAATAAACTAAACTAGGGCTAGAGAAGGAAGCACTAGATTGGTCGGTAGCACCGCTTCTTTCCCATATACAAGGTTGAATGGAGAAGTACCTATGGAATCCTTATGCGTTATTCTATCAGCCCATAGTGTGAATATTAAAGATTTGTGCCAGTTTTTATAATTCTGTTCAATAGTTCGCTTAATAATTTTAACTAGATTTTTATTGGTAGACTCTGCTAAACCATTACCCTGGGGATAGTAATTTGCAGAATATTTCAATTTAAACCCTCTTTTAATAGCGAACTCAAACATAGAATTTCTAGAGAAATAAGATGCATTATCGAAAACAAGAGCATTTGGGACACCAAACCTGGTAATGATGAATTGATCTATGAATTCCATAATTGCCTCAGAATTTGTTGTCTTTAAAGGAATTGCTTCAACCCACTTAGTAAAGTAATCAATGGCAATAAGGATATACTTATGCTGTTTGGATGAATGTGGAGTAATTTCTCCAATGATGTCCAATCCCCATTGCTCAAATGGTTGTTCAATGTTGACTGGTTGCAAAGGGAAAGCTGGCTTTCTTTGTCTTCCACCGGAGGTTTGACAACTTCGGCATTTCCTTACATATTCATGAGCATCTCTGAACAAGGTGGGCCAATAGTATCTAGCATGAATGATTTTGTGGGCTGTTGTGTCAGCTCCAAAATGTCCTCCTGCTGGTCCATCATGTAGTTCCTGCAAAACCTTTTGTGCTTCAGGTTTTTCTAGGCATCTTAATTAAATCGAATCATAATTTTGCCTAAAAAGTACATCATCAATGATTATGAAGTTTTTTGCTTTTAATCTATTGGCCCGTTTGTTTTTATAAGACAGGTTAGGAGGTGCATATCCATTTTTCAAATAAAAGATCAAGTCTGCATATTGTGATTCAGAATCAGTAATACTTATCTAGTTGATTTCTTCAATATGTTCTGTATCACCTGGTTCTTGAATGTTGGATGCTCCTGCTAATAACCTGCAAAAACCTTGGCCTCTAACAATCTTTGCTGGCTTGATTTCCAAGTCATATTATTGAAGTGTTGTAACCCAGTTTGCCCTTTTTTCACCTAATTCCCTTTGGATTAGTAATTGCCTTACTGCAGGAAAATGAAATATAGCTTTTGTATGGGCTTTTAAAAGGAAGGGTCTGTAATGTTTGACAGCTTTATACATGGCAAAGGCTTGTTTTTCAACTTCGAAATAATTTAGTTTAGCACCCTGTAGATTTGAACTATAAAATGAAATCAGTGCTTCCAAGTTGTGATCATTAATCTGAGTACTGCTGCATAAGATGAATCGGACACGATAGTGTACAATATGAAATGATTAGAAAAATTAGGAGTGTTTAAAGCGGGGGCATTGATTATTGATTGTTTGATTGAATCAAATGCTTCCTTTTCTGCAGATCCCCATCTAAACACTGAATTTTTCTTAATCATAGTTTGTAATGGTAAAATGATGTGAGAAAAATCAGGAACATATCTCTTGACAAAGTTAATTTGACCTAAAAATGACTGCATGGATTTTTTGTTGTGAGGAAATGGAATTTCATAAATTTCTTTAATCCTATCCGGATGAATATAAATACCATATTTGGAAATTATAAAGCCCAAGAGCTTTCCTTGATTAAGAGCAAAGAAGGATTTTTTGGGATTGAGTGAAATACCATACTTTCTGCAGCATTCAAAGATTTGATTTAAATCATGCAAATGATTGGATCTCTTCTTGGAAAATACAGTAATATCATCTAAATAGATAACTACTATTTTGTTGATCAATCCTTTGAAGGCTATATCCATCGCTCTTTGGAACGTAGCTCCTGCGTTAATAAGTCCAAAAGGCATTTTCTGATAAGCTTAAGTTCCCCATTTTGTTCTGAAGGTAGTTTTGAGTCTATCATCAGGATGGACCAAAATTTGGTTATATCCTGAAAAACCATCTAAAAATGACATTAACTCAGAACCTGCTATTGAATGGAGTATCTGCTCCATAGTAGGTAATGGGAAATTATATTTTTGGCTTGCCTTATTCAGATTTCTGAAATCTATACAAATCCTGATGTCGCCATTTTTCTTCCTAACAGGCACCATATTGGAAACCCAGTTTGAGTGCCGAACCGGAAAAATAATCTTAGCTTTTCAATAGTTTATTGAGTTCTGATTTTATTTGACTCTCTAAGTTTGGATGTATTTTTCTCAACTTTTGTTGAACTGGTTTTTGTTCAGAAAGCATTAGAATGGTATGCTGGATGATGGATGTATCGTATGTTTTTAAATGATCATATTTCCAAGCGAAGACATGTTTATTTTTTCTTAATAATCTAATGAATGCTATATTTTCTTCCACAGAAAGTCCTAATCCCAAATTAATGTTTTGAGGGTTCTGCTCAGTACCAAGGTTTATCAATTCAAATCTTAAGGTGGAACTTTGGAGCTTTGAATTGGTTATCTGTTTAAACCTGTCTTTAATATCGTAGAGATCCTCAAGTTTAACCATAGGTTTTGGTATCGATTTTTCCTCGTGTTTTTCTTTCATCTGAAGATCATGATCACTTTCCTCAATGATCTGATCATCGTAGGACTTGTCGGAAGTAAAAAAATGTAAGATGTCTTCATCGTGATTGAACACTCGCCAATTGGTGACATTATCAGGAATCGATGGTCTAAAAAGTAACTCTACTGAAAATCTATCTGGGCTATAATCTTCGGAAGGTAGGAGTTTAGAAGCAACATTGGCTAGCAAGTCAGCTGCTGAATTCTGAGACCTAGGGATGGGAGAAATATTGAATGCTAAAAATTGAGAGGTAAATTCTTGTACCAGAGACTAATAGTGTTTGAGATGACTAGAAAGACAATGAATTGTGTTTCTAACCTGTTTTATGACAATCTCTGAATCACCAAACACTTCCAAATATTGAACATTAAGGCCAATAGCTTTATATAGTCCTTGAACTAAGGCCTCATACTCAGCTGTATTATTCGTACATTCAAATTCCAACCTACAAGACAACATTGTTTTTCTCCCTCAGGGCTAACTAAAATGCAACCTGCTCCTGATCCTTCACTGGATTTAGATCCATCAAAGTATAAAGACCAAAATAAAGAGTTATCAACAATTTTATTTACAATGTTCTCATCAACATTAACACATCTTGATCTATCGGTTTGTGAAAAATTTTCGATTTGGGATGTGAAATTGTTTACTGAGAAAGGAGATGGTTGGGCGGTGAAGTTGCCAAAGAATGATTCAGATGAATAATTCCCCAAGATATTGTTACTAAATGCTATTGGTTGATTCTCCTATTCAAATTTTGTAACATTATGGGTCATATGTTTCTCCCGATTGATTTTTATTTGATTTGGCTTTCCCTTGTAGGGTAGCCACATATGGGACCAATCGGTAGAAATATACCCATGGAGCTTCTCAGACCAATCCCTACTCAATATTAAACCATAAAAATCAGGTATATCAGCGATTAAGATATCAATTCTTTGAACTACTCGTGGATCAGCTGATAACCTGATAGTCACAGAGTTGATTTCCCCTAAAACTTGGACTTTGGTTCTATCTAACTGCACAATGTGAATTGCGGACTTTTGGGGTTCAATGTTCAGTTTGGAACAAACTGAAGATGGCATTATATTAGAGGATGCCCCTGAGTCAATCAAACAATTGTGTAGATTTTGATTATAGATCTCATAGGTTAAGAGGAAAGAAGGAGTATGGGAATTTGATCTGTCCCCTATTAAGACTGCGTCAGTAGCTTCAACCCTACTAGAAGGTGGTTGACCTGAATCATTTGTAGCTTTAGCACTAGGAAGAGGCGAAGAAGGAACTGCATTCAGTTCCTTAAAAAGTAATTTCTACTGATGTTTTAATTTGCTAAGTTCAAACATGGTGATGTTTGCCTTAGTCTTCTTCATATCATCAACAATATTGTAATCCATTGAATCCGATACTACCAACGTTTTAGATGTTGAAGGTATATTTGAGGATGATGGTTTATTTTGAGGTACTGTTGCAGCTAGCTTCTTTGTGGGTACATTTTCCTTTGTAGTAGTAGTACCTGCACTCCTTTTCTTTTAACTTGCCTGGACAGGTTCAAGGGCACATTTACTCCTAGTAGTCACAAGAAAAGCTTCTCGTTCATTTTCTGTATCGGAGTTAGGTAATATGAAGTCCCACATTCCATGGCATTCAACAATTTCTTCTTCTTCGAATTGATCGGATGGTGAAATTGTTTCATCTTCTTCTTCCTCTTCAGGATCTAAATCTGCATTAGATATAACATTTGGTGGTTTTGATTCAGTTTTCTTGAAATTTCTAAATGGCCTTTTTGTTGAGGTTTCCGCTACTTGCTTTTTGATTTCGACCATTTCATTTGACATAGTCTTGAGGACTTTTTGTAAACCTTCCATATCATATGGATCTTTAGGGGTTTTCTTCTTTGAATCATCTTTAAAAGAAACTTTTTTGGATTTTCTATCTTCAAGAGCAGCTTTCTTTTCTAGAGCATTAATACGTTTCTCCATAGCAAGTGCTTCTTTCATGTTTTCAGCTAAAGTTGGTTTTGTGGCCCTGTCTACGAAGATAGCTATATTGGCAGGTAGGGCAGTTATATACCATTTGCTTCTGATTTGCTGACTTGGTTTGGAGACCGTTGGAATCTTATTCAAGAATTTATTGAATCGCGAGTTGAATTCTTTAATCAGTTCCTTATGCTCTATCCTAAGATTGGAGAGATCATTGATTAATGTGGCTAAAGATCGATCATCGCCATACTTATTAAGAAACTGTTCTTGGCAAATGTTCCAACTGGTAATGGATCGAGAGGGCAGGGAAAAATACCAAGATCCTGCTGATCCTTGCAAAGTATAAGGGAAAAGTCTAACGATAGCATCTTCCTCTGTTACTCCTTTCAGATTAACTGATAACATGAAGTTATTAATATGTCCTTCGGCTTGTGTTCCAGCATCTGGATTAAACCTGGGTAACCATTTTTCAGGAGAATCAGGCAATGCATGTAATGGTGCAGGCATATTGACTGCACAAGGACTATTCCATGGATCTGCCATTGAAACATCGGTAGTGGATGAGATTGCTGATGAAATTCCAAATGTTTGGGAAGGAATTGATATTGAGGATTGAGCATGTTGGGATGTTGAAGTTCCTAATCCCTGATGAACAACAATATGTAATGAGGGAGTGGATGGCTGACTTCGCACTGGGGAAGATGAGATGGAGGATGTGGATGAAAATGCTTCACTGTCAGATCCTTCAGTGTTCTTCTTTTCCCTTTTCCTTTTAGGTAAGGGCAGCTCAGTAGGTTCGATATCGAGATTTCCACTCTGAAGTCTAGTGAGAGGATGAGGTAGATTGAATTGCGAAGTCTCATTGCCTTGAGATACCTCAGATTTCTATGGTGATATCGAGAAGCCTTGAAGTTTATGGATAAGTAACTGAACTTCAGGAGACTCAGGACGTAATCGTTTTGGAGTATTGTGGGTTTGAGCAGTGGTAGTTGATTCCTCTTCTTCTCGCTTGGTTACTGGAGAACCAGCATGCAATTTGGAAGTACGAGGTGAAGTGGAGGGAGATTTACTCTCAGAGTGGACTGTAGATTTGGGTTTGCTTGCCATTCACAGTTCATTCCCTTCTTCTAGCGCCAAAAGTGTTGATGCCTCGAAAACCGTTGCATCAATATCGGGGGATGACCACCCGGTCCGGACCTTAGTACGGCTCCTTTTCCATTTGGGATGGTGGCTCCGACTGGATATAATGGGACCAGTTTCCCAGTAATGAATAAAAATGGATGGATGAGTGATTGGTTTTCTAATGAGTGATAATGAATGGATGACTTAATCTAAAAGTGAAAATATAAATGAATATTCTATCCCGGGAAGATTTTATTCTTAAGTGAAACGTTTGATGATCTATGTTCATCAATAGGCATATAGATGACTCTATTCAATAAACATAGACATTCATTCATATAATAATTGCTTTGTTCAAATATTTGAACAAAGTAATTAATAAAACATTATTACACTTATCTTTTTATATTACTGATACATGTATGATTAGAAGAAAAGCATGCTGTAAACATCCAATAGTGGAAATTATAAAGAATGTTGTTAAAACACATGCATATATTCAATAATAGCAAGAATGATCAAATAACAATTCACATAAAAAGAATGAATTCAGACATAGATAGTAGTACCATATGAGCTGCAAATCATTCCCAACATCAATCACTATTCGAATTCCTTCTTCTGACTCAGAAATACTTTTAAATAAAGGTAGTAGTGCACATCCACATAAAAGCTTCGTTATCAAAATTGGAATAATTGGCCCAGTCTTTATAAAAAATATACCTGAAGTAGAGTAGTGCAACTTTAGGTTTAAGTCATATACAAAAACTTATGACTCTTTCCAATGCATTTAAAGGGTCTACAAATACTTAATTAAACTAACTAACTACAAAATTAAAATGCTACTAAATTGGTACAACTTGATCTTGAATATCTCCCCCATAGCAATCTGGTAGTTGGCAGCATGATTCATCACTCTGGTTGTTTGCCTTTCGACCTGAGTTGGCATATCGCTAGCATCGGTTCCACTTCTTGAGGGCGGCTGAGACGAGAATTGAGTTGAGCAGCATAGGTGGCATCATGTATATCGAGAATGATACACTCCATTGCATTTGTTAGGCACTTGAGGGCATCTCTCTGGCTGTATGGTTTTACTAGGAACAACCAATAGGTGTCCCAAGTTAAACTTTTAATACCTGCGATCAATCTCCCATTCTTTTCCAACTCTTGATAACATGATTTCTCCAATGTTTTGGCAGATAGTAATTTACCTGGTGTACACTGAGAGATCATATTAGATAAATAGAGAGTATCGTTAATTAATTCAATCAAATTATTTGTGGATAATTTGCATCTAAAAACTGCTCTCTCTGCCTTCATCAATTGGGACTGCCACTCCATAAATAAAATTTCTTTATGGGATTCTAGGATTTTAGGCAAATTTGTTGCCTATCCCTCATTAGTGTCCTACCAATTAAGAAAATTTGTTAAGGTTTCATTGGCCTGCTCGAATTCTTGTCTAGCATTGACTGATTTATCGATTATTGATGTTGTTATGTCACACAGGGGTTCAACTTGAGCAATTTTATAACACAATAATCTTATTTGTGTTACCAGTGCCTTATTAATCTGTAGTGCTTCTGCTCTGAAATTGGCAGGCTGCTGAAGACTCTTGAACTTCTCTATTTGACCCGATAATTGAGCAATTTGCTCATCTTTTGTCTTTGCCATCTATTCATTCATTGCTTTCAATTTTGCTAATGCCTCTGATAGTTCTTTCTGCTTTTGAATCGCACTCGAATCGATCCTCTGTTTCTCTTCATGCAACTGCTTGTTCAATTGGTTATTTAACTGTTGCTGCGTGGACAATTGTTGTTCTAATTGTTCTGCTTTCTGATGTGCCTCCGATAGCTGTGCTTGTAACGAAGAGATTGCCTGGTCTTTTTCTTTTAACAAATTACTCACTTTCGATGCCTTGTCCATGGTGGCCGCCGAATAGACTCCACCATATTGGGACAATTTAGTAAGGTCATCAGAAGGATCAAACACCTCCTTCCAAACTACATTGGTTGTCACTGTTTGTTTAGGGAAGAGGGAAGGTTGATCAATCCTTCTCCTTTTCCACTGTCACTTTACTACGGCCCTGTGTTTTGGGCTATAAAAGACATCCAATTGAGGTATATCCTCCACTTGCAAAATGATTTGATCTGAAGGATCTTTTGGAATTATTTCCATGTTTGTAGTAGGGGGTAGACCGTTGGTTCCTTCGCTTGGAACCTCTTTTGATGTTGTATCCTGTGTATTAGCCGCTTTGGATGTATCGGCTTCTCTTGAGCTTTCTAGATTGCTTATGATTGAATCGAATTGCTGCCATTCCTGGAGCAACCTTAGGTCAATCGGGGTATCGACATTCACTTCCTTTCTGCTCTGCTCCTACTGCCTTTTCTGTTCCTCTTCACATATTCTCTCTTGTTCTTTCCTCTGCGCTTCCTCCTGTTCTTTCCTCTGCGCTTCCTCCTGTTCTTGTCTTTGGAGTTCCTCCTGCTCTCTTGTTTGGACTTCTCCAAAAATTTCTGATGTAGCAGGAGATTCGTTGGTAAGTCGTTGTTCAGGCCTGCTTGACTGTGTCATCGAGGCAGTGGTTAACAAATCTAGAGGCAGAGTTTGCAACCTCTGCTCTCTAAGTTTATTAAATTCGACTAACCCGTCGTCATGGTATCTCATTTTAGCTAGCGCTTGAATCTGAAATAATGACTCGGCCCAGGAGAATGGGTCCTCAAACTCATCTTTTTGATGTTCAAATTTAGTGAGTTTTCCCTATTCTAGTGCATTATAGACGACTTTGTTTGGATCAAATCGTCTGTTACGAAGAGTGGCGAGATTCAGTGCATTTATCTTTTCTACTTCTTTCTCTACATGCTTGTAGTCATGCAGAGTGTAAACGCCACACCTTAGAGGAAAAGGAGGCCAGACTTGCTTCTTTTTATTCTTCAAAGTCTTTGTAACTCCTTCAGATGTAAGCTGATATGCTATTTCTCGAGCCAATAGTTTGTCGGGTATATACAAGGGGAGGACGTGTGGCCTGGCATGACTGCCAAAAACTCTTACATATGTAAATTTTTCTTCTCCGAACCAGGTTCCTACGGCTATCAAGTCAATCTGTGCTTGTGAGGAAATTTTAGGAGCAGGTTTGTCAAAAATTGCATAGTAAATGGGTAACATAAATCCATTGCAAACTTGATATAGGAAGTGTTTATAATGGGCTTTCCACAACTTCTGGTGATAGATATGAATGGGCATGGAGTCCTGTGGAGTCCATCTCCACCCACGCACAAGAAATTCGGAGTTAAAACAAAGAGTATCTAAGATGTAGGCACTAAAGTAAAATGGAGGAATGAACCCTTCAGTAACGCGGGATCTGTTTTTGAACTCAAGAATAGCTGTTGCTAACTTATCAGATAATATATTCCCCCAATACATTATTTCGCTATTGCATGCTACTTCCATTAAAGGTACCATCTCTATGGTGAAGTTTGAGGAATCATGCAACCCCCAAATCCTACACATCATTACTCCAGCATAACAATAAGGAGAACACAAGGAATCGACAGAGTACTTACCTAAGCACTCATGCTTGTGTTTCGCTGGGTTTTGTCTCCATTCCCGTATAGGTGCTGATTCAATCTCATTTTCATCTCTGAACTTCTCCAGAAACGCTTTGTTATACTTCTTCTCTGGTTTGGGCAAATGGTACATTTGTCTCAAATCATCAGGTTGAAATGAACCGAATACTCTCCCGTCGATAGTGCAAAATGTTCTGTTTGTAATTGGGATTTCCTCAACTGCCCATCTTACCAAATCTGTGTATGGAAGAATTTGCTCTTGAGCCGCTATCCGGTGTAGGTAAGAATTGGCCAAATCCTTTAGGGTTGCCGCGGACTTCCGGGTCAAGTCTATTGTAGCTTGTACTGATGTTTCCTGAGGCTCTTCGGCCTCAACCAGATTATAGATGCTCTATCAAGTAGTATTATAGAGACCAAGACATGTGGTGTCTGAGATTAATCCTTTTTTACTTGGTCCCAGATCGGCAGTGTGTTGTCCTGTTACTGCGGAAGCTGAAGCTGTTCCAGATTTCTTAGACTTCTTCCCCATTTGGCCTAAATTTGCTGCTTCGGAGGAGCTCTTCACAGGAGATAAAATGAATGTAATGTGGAGAATAGGTGGCGCAAACCAAATATGAAAGAGTTATATCAATCAATGAATAATGGAGGATTAACATAAGGTGGCCGCGGATACAATCTCTGAAGAGATTTTGGCATTACTACTCCATTAATTGGCCGTTTAAACCTGTCAATCATTTAAATGCTCATCATATCGTTTATTAGCCGAATAATTCATTTAAGCGTGGCTTTGATGTTTTGGCGGTTGGACGCAAGTGAATCACTATCGAGAAGAGAAAGGATTTTAATAATAATTAAACATAATATACCCATGCCTTATCAATCCTTTTTTAAAGTCGCACTTAGCTTTATCGCAATTGGGGATCGGAGGAATGCTTAAGTTGTTATATTGGTGTTATTACGGGATCCCCGATCGCCGATAGCGATATCGCCAATTCGCATCAGGAGTTTTTAGAAGAGGGCTTTTAGTTGCATGCATGTTACATTCCCCGATCGCTGATAGCGATATCGCATCGGAGCAAAGAGAGGGGCCTTTTGTTATGATTGCTTACCTTCCCGATATCCGATAGTTATTCACGCTTGTCGCATCGGGGAAAACCAATGGGTCTTTTGTTATGCATCCTTTGTTATTGTGATATGCGATCTTGCGATCGCTTTATCGCAATAATAAAGAATTATTCATTTTTTATTATAAGACCGATTATATATTCTCTCAAAAGGTTTTATAATGTTTTATTTCTTTTTGAACCTTTTGAGGAATGATAAGTTGATACCAATTTAATCTAAAAGGGACCCATTTCATATTCTAGTTTTGAAAGTAAAATTTTATGAAATGGGGGGTTGTTGTATAGCACAACACAACCCTGGTGAAAATTCCATGTAATAAAAGTTAATAAAGGAAAAATAAGACCATGGTCAATGGACATGTATTCCAATCTAAATGTTGATCAGAACATCCTAGTGTGGGCATTCATTCAGTTTATTATGGCTAAGGAAAATGGAAAAGGCATTAAAAGGCAAAAGACATTTTTGGCACATTTATTTATGAAAATAAAGGAAATTAAAAGAAAAGTAAGGTGAAAGGTCACAGGTTGCATGTGAGGAAATTGAAGGAAAATAATGGAAAATGAAGAAAATAGAGGTCTCATTGATAAAAAGGCTTCTAAGAATCAGTTCTTGGCTCGAGCTTTTGCTTGGGCTTTGGAGAAAGGAAGGGAAAACCAAGCAAGGGAAGGGAAAGGAAAGGAAAGGAAGAAAAACCAGGATCAAACAACTTCAACATGAATACTTGCAGGTAATAGATTCCATGTGTGATTTCCTAGCTGGTTTTGATATGCATGGATTTTCATGTTGGTGTATGGTTCTCTTCTTTTCGGTGGCATGTTTTTTCTGGGTGTGAAATGGTTTTCAGTGTAGCCTTGCCTTTTTCTAGATGCCATGGTGTGTTGGGATGTTTATCTCAGTTTTGAACTTTGGATTTGCAGAATTGATTTTGGAATCCAGGGCAGAGGTGGTCTCAAGGTTCATTCCCAAAGTAATAGGAATCCCTTGATCGATTTTGGTGAGATACATGGTAAATCCTGAGGGAGGAGTCTCGATTTAGGGCCTAGTGATATGGTGTGGAATGCAGTAAATCCTGAGAGACTAGTCTCAATTTAAGACTTAGTGATCCGGGATTGCAATGCGGTAAAGCCTGAGAGACAGCAAGACGGAAAATTCCTCAAGGATAGTGATGGATTCCAAATGGAATTCCAAGTTTGGTTCACTTTTGTGATCATAGCACCAATTTTGGTGTGATCACGGTTTGGTGAGGATGGAGGTGGACCTCTGGATTCCATTAGTTGTTTTTGAATTGGTTTATCCATGGGATCCCACATTCATGTTTGGAATATGGAACTGGGGTGACTAGATGAAAGAAAGATTTGGTTCAACCATGTCTACGGTCGGGTGGTACATGGAAGTCCTAAACCTAGTCGGATTTTCCTATGATTAATCGAAGAGAAGTTCTCTTTCTTTTGCATTGGTTTATATGTGGGTTTAATGGCTGTTATATATCTATTATTTACATGGTTTTATGTTGGTTATAAGCATGGTTAATTAACTGGTTCATGTCATGGTTATCTCATGTATTTACTTGTAATTTTTAAATTGATGGATGAAAGGCCTAATTGATGTCATAATAGTTCAAAGGAGAAGGTGGTGATCCTTCTTGTCATGTTTCACAAGATTTTTCAATCATTCATGCTCTATCTTGTATCCTAGACCTATAGATTACATTGATGGCAACTATTTGACAAAATGTTAGTCTCCGTTGGGGATGGTCAGGCTTAGTCATGGAGTTTGTTTTTGGTTTATTATTCTTTTCATCATGTCTTTGATGGATTTTTAAAGTTACAACACGTTTTGGGCAGTGGCCGAAATTTTGGGGTAGAAAAGTGCCTTAAATTCTGCAACACTCACACAAGACTACTGGGAAAAGTCCCTGGACGCTAGCTTGCAGGCATGTGAGAGCGTCCAAAGGCCGCTGGACACTGGCATGCCCATAGCATGAGAGCGTCTAGAGGTCGAGAGGTCTAAAAGATTAGTGGGACCCGGGGGTAGGATGTCTGAGTGGCTGAGATGCCTCTTGGGGGTGTTGTTGTTGATGTGGAAGGTATGGTTGATGTGTTTCATCGATTCCATTTCCTTAAGGTCACCAAGGAGATTAAATCCCTTCATAGTGACCTCTCTCATTGCATGTTTACCCCAGTTGGTCGGTTACTTGGGTAGACGTGGGAGTAGGGTGGTTACAGTAGTCATTTCCAACAGGAAAATAAACATGACACTAGAAAATATTATTAAAACCTCGGCCATAAAGAAAAACCAATAGAAAATTAAAAACCATTATCTCTCGCCACCATAATTGAAATTTACTCAAGCTCCCATCTTGGACCATCAAAATTAATACTCCATTAATTAATCAAATTTCTAATTAACAAGAATTTTTTTCAATTAATACTATAATTTATATTAAGAATAAAATTTTAAAAAATATAATATACACTAATAATGATTGAAACCCAATACAATAACCATATCCATATGGCACTGACCATAACCATATCAAGTTGTCTTTAGTGCGACTTTTTGGAAGATTTTCTGGTGGATTCTTTTGGTCCAATTTCTCTAGAATCCAGCAAGAATTCATTGAAATCACAAGATTGATTGTAAACCTTGTATAATAGAAGTTCCCTAGGGGATTTTAATGGTGTTGAATCCTTATATACAATCAAAAAACTAGTTTAAATAACACAAATCAAGATTTTATCTCAAATTTTTGCACCAGATTCCAGCATCGGAAACTCCAAAAAGTTGCACTATAGATAACTCCTAACCATATAACACGAACGATATCATGCTTATAGAAATACAATCAAATTGACAATAGAAATCCAATAAACAAAATTTTATGTATGCTTTTATTTTCATGATGGTCTTTCATCCAAATCACCATATGCATCAAACTTTGGATCCCAACGAGATCTTTCATCCAAATCCATCTTAACGATAATTTAAACTCAGACTGGGTCTTTGCAACTCCTAGTTATGTTTTCCCAACATTCCTTGTTACATCATACGTTTCTTATTTCTTTATACATCTACGCATCAATTTAGCATTATGGATGTATGTAGTTGTTCTTTAATTTTTTTAGCATTTAGTTAATGTACTAGTGTACAATAAAGATGGAAGAAAGAAGTACATTAGTGATAATGATGTATGTATTGATGGTTATTTAATTTTTTTAAGTATATAATGTAGTAAATTAGGATATAAATTATAGGAAAGAATATAAAATATAAAAAAATATTTTCAATTTTCTAAAATCGAAGTGTAAATAAATTTAAAATTTAAATATTTTCAATTTTATAAAGGCAATGTCTAAAGAAATTTAGAATTTAGATTGTTAGGGAATATTTTATTCAGAACATAGATTATGATAGATATGTGGGGAGCTATTTATATTTTATGAGACATGTTCTTATTTGAAGATGTTTTTTGGCTAGGAAACTAGGTCAAGGATTTAGGATGTGCGCTTTTTTTTAAAGAACGGTCCATGTGGATTTAAAAGCTTGCTTTGTTGTAAAAGACAATAGCCTCCAGATTTTTAACCAAAAGGCTTACTTCCAATTATGACATATATTAAGTGGGTTAAAAGTGATGAAAGAAGAGTAAAGAATATAACAAAATTCTTTAATATTCACATGAATATCTCAACTATCTGATATAGCAGAAAACACACATAATAATAATTTAATGGTTTAACAAAAAAGTATAATTTAGTTACATGAAATATTCAAGGAAAAAATCTATATTTTTAGACGTATGATACAAAAAACCTGATTATATCGTAGATCTTTGTGTGAAATTGTAACATCCGCATGTTCTACCCTTGCTTATTGTAATGATGGTTGTGATTGTAATGGCAAGATGGAAGGACCATGACTAAATGAACCTCTCAATAAATATATGATAATTATTATTAATTAATTAACACAAATAAAAGTTGGATAGCCTGATGGTTGCTTGGTTTGAGGGAAGCTTGCTTCCTGTTTGTTTTTCTTAAATCCATGACCCCTACTAGCTAAAATAAAAGACACAGTTATTGGTGGTGTGCTAGTGGGTTACACTTGTTGTTTTCCTATTGGGTACCTGTTGTGTGTTTTCAATAGGTCCATACACACCCAAAGAGGGAGGAAGTGGCAAGCCACCACCTCACAACTAGCAAACATGCGATTAGACAGAGGAAAACATGGGTGTTTCATGTTGGGACATGAAGAAAAGGAATGGGCACACATGCAGGAGGATACAAAAGGACCCAAAGGAAAAACAAAAGAGATAGATTGATACAGACAACTCTTGTTGCACAGAGAGAGAGTTTCTTTGGGAGATTTTGGGGATTCATTATGAGTCCTAGCTTTTTGGCGTACACTGGTTCCAACTACTATCAAAAGGTGTTCAAGACTGATGTAAGGCGGCATGCATAGTGGTGGATGCATGAAATAGTTGATCAGGGGAAGAGTTGGAACTGATTATTGAGTTGTAACCTGGAGTTGGTGTTTGGTGACCTTGTGTTTGTGCTTTGTGACTCTAGGCACCAATTCCCCTGATGTGTTTGAGACCTTGCTTGTCTAAGCCTGTGTGGGTGGTATGAAGTGCAGTGAATGAGAAAACCACTGGTGTAAATTTCCCTTGTGCAAGTAATTCCTTAGTCACTAAATCCATCTCGAGGGTGATAGCTATAAGAAAGGTTGTAGTGTAACTAGCCAATGATTGGGAGGAGAGTGGAAATCCCTCCTTCAATTGCCAAACATCTTAGACTAATTCAGATAAGTATCCTTGGATTATGCATGTTGTCCTATAAATTGTAATATGCATTATCGGATTTATGACCAATGATTAATCTTGTGCCGTTTATATAAGGATGCATGATTCATTGTTGAATCATGATTAACCAACTAGCTTGTGTACATATGGTGATTATGAGTTGCTCAAGTTATGTGGGTGCAAGCTTTATATTCTCTTGTAGGTTGTCTGATATGATCCTAGTTGGTGATCTCATATCACTCACGACTGATATGTGATATCATAAGTTTTTTTCATCTTTATATGTTTACAAGTTTGGGCAGCTCACTACTATAATAATAATGGTGGGATACCCCATTTGGAGTGCAATTTTATGTGTGGAGCACATGGTATAATTCTATCTCAGGAATTATTTGAGGACTTTGTATGATCATGGTGTAGGCTTTGCTTTAGATGTCTGCATGGTTATGATTTAAATTATGGATTTGTGTGTTCACTCATATTCTCATAATTTATAGACTTACTAGCACAAATATGCATGCTTGCTTAATGTGCTTCACCTAACCTGTTTTGGTATGTGATTTATGTAATCTAACATGTTGCAAATGTCATGGTTCATTTCCTTGTTGGAGGTTGTAGACTCCCTCAATAGAATATGGAGTAGTCACGTGCATGGATTCTTGACGTCCTTTAGTTAATATGATATAGCATGGCATTTCATTCATGTGATATGATTATGAATCTTATGGTTCTTTTCCTTACTTTAGATTGTAAGTTAGTTGACGCATGGTACCCCTTCTGTACCCATAGTATGCATATAATATTGTGCTTAAATCACCTTCCCAAGAACAAACATGACCTACTAGGTCAAAACTACATTAAGGTTGATGGTCAAGGCCCTTTATCAGTTCCTTTATATCAGAACATAATCATCCCACTTTAAACCCTCTATCAAAACCTTAAAACAACCCTCAAGTATTTTTCTAAGACTTTGATTAAATCCTTTTTGAATCCTTCCTATCGAGACCTTTAAACCTTCATGATCCACACATATAGAACCTTTCCCTTTCAAAACCTTGGTTAATATATGATCCTCGCATAAATACTCTATCAGCACATATTTCCGCTATAAACAATTTACAACGAAAAATGACACAAATCATACCTTTCTCCGCTCGGGTATGA